>OU611854.1:0-10000000 GCA_914767755.1 Agrochola circellaris | reverse complement strand
ACATTTGATAAACATTTGTACCAATTTAATTAGCTTCACTTAAAATAATGTATGCAATAATTTTGCATACTAGTTTTAGCAAATTGTTTTCGAAACTGTAAAAACTCGATCATCTGTAATGTACTACAATTCAAGCAAAAATACATTTCATTTCTTTTCATTAGCGCAACGTACCTAGATCTTCTGCTATGCAAAACTTGAAGCTCCTTCATTTGGTAAATCAATAAAACGAATCCAATTTTTGTCCATCATGATCCACATTATTTTCGTATCACTTTGGGCCGTAAACCTTCTTCCTCTTTTGTAATTCTTCCCTGCTTCAATTTTAGCTTAATTTAATGGTCGACCCATCTTGCCATCCTTTTTCTTAGCTTAATTTTATCGTTGACCTATCTTGTTATCCATCTATCTACGACTCAATTTAACCATTATAAGATGGTTATTTACATGCACAGAATAGCCATAAAAAATATTACATTCTTGTAATTTCCCGACCTCTCGCAAATAAATGACATTTACACATTAAATACATTTACCTCCTATTTTCCGAACTTGTTTCATGGTTTACTATGTCAAGGTTAACATTACATGGTGTTTCTCGCGAAAAGCAAATGATAATAATAGCTATTACATTAACAGGCTTTTATTAGTGTTCTGAAAAAACCGTTACGGACGAAATTATCACAAATGAGCTGTAATTCATTTAATCACCACGCGTCCATCTCGTGAAATGAGAGAAAATCGTGAAATGAATAGTACATACCTACATAGTTAAGGTTTAGGGTTTGTTTTGTTTTTGTTATGTACAAGGGGGATTTTTATTATGTATTAAATTATAGTAAATATGTATGTATGTGTTTGTAGTTTATAACCTATTTATGTACTGTTATACCTACCTATTTTAGTTAAAATGCATTAGAGTATTTATTTTTTCATTATTTTTTGTTCCTCTCAAACAGAGCACCTGCCATCTAATCTTTTCACCACCCTTGGTTGACTGGTAGAGAATGCCTAAGGCATTAAGTCCGCTTTTGTACTTTTTTGAGTGTGAAAAGTTTAAATAAATAAATAAGGGAGGAGCTCGTGGCAAAATAATAACAGGTGCAATAGTCGATCGAAGGTTAATCTACGCTTGCTGCGGTCGGCTCATGGATGGGTGAGTATCCATTACATATCATGACCCCTGCGTGCCTCGGAAAGCACGTTTTAAGCCATTGGTACCCGCTGTCATTCTTAGATCTTTGACAGTCATTACGGGTAAGCCCAAAAGTCTGACAGTGGAGGTCAGACAGGCAGTCACAGCTGCATACAGTTAGACTGGAAGCCTACCTCAACATAGTTGAGGAAAAGTCTATGAAGATTGATTTGTTTTTATTAGGAAAAAAAATGTTCCTTTTTAAATAACAAGTTCAATATTTTTTTGAAAATAGCTTTTGTCTATGCATTTTAATCATGTTTAAATGGTGATTCAATTCAAATGTAATCTAATCTAAACCGTTGTCTGCTTTACCATTTTCTATTACCGGTTCACAGTGTGCTCAATTTTAAATAATTTTTCTTTTTTAAGCCTAACAACTGCCATCATAACGGTCTTCCTAATCCAATTATATGGTTTAGCCACTTGACTAAATACTAATCACTTAACTGCCTAGCTTTTCACACATTCCGAGTCACCTTTTAATACCTATTTGACTTGACTAACCTATAAGACTTTCTAACCTATGTTAATTACCTTGATTTTCCAAATTGAGTTTACCTCGAAAAGACAAAAGTCAGTGATATTCACCAGACTTGGCACCTAGCCGATTGCAGTCTGCCGGAGATAGGAACGTTTGTCCGCTAATAAGCAATACGTTGCAGCGTTGACATCATACTTTGATCAACGATTCGTCAGTCAGCATGACAACTAGGTATGGCAGACTGCCATGATTAAGGCTAAGCGTATGCTGGAACACATGAATGTGTCATGTAGCTGCCTACACAGACACATTCACGTCCTAACTAGTACAAATAATAGACGGCTGTGCTGCGTTACCTGCGTTTTAGCAAAAAAAAACAAGTGAAGACCCGCACGCGTCACGCAGAAATCTGTGCCGGCTCTATAACAAGACGCAGAATAGAGTAGACACATGTCTGCGTCGCACTTGCCTACACCGCAGCGTACATAGCTGTCAGTACGTTCATGCTTTACAAAAACTGCTCTTTCCTGCGCTGCGTGGACCTGCGTCACCTACGTCCGAGCATATGTACGTTTAGCCTTAAACTTGGGGTGTGTTCTATTATCAGCGACTATAATGTGGATAATATTTATAATCATAATGAAACAGTATGTCTCGTTACTCTAGTGGTCGCATATTTGACTGTGGGACGTATCAAAATATGTATTATTTTTCGAGGATTTTTAAAAAATATTCGTTCCCAATTATTGAATCTCTGGAGACAATGTTAGTAACAACCTTTTGCATCCAAACTAATATTAAAAATACGAAAGTGAGTTTGTTTGTTATGCTTTCAAGCTGAAATGGCTGAACGGATTTGGATGAAATTTAACACATGGGTCGACCATGACTTGGAGCCTTCTCCAAGTCATGGTCTACCCATGTGTTAAATTTATCGGGTCAAAAGGTATCCTATGTCCTTACATAGGATACCTTTTGACCCGATATTCCCACGGGATCGAGACTTATGCGGGTGAAACCGCGGGGCGCAGCTAGTGATGTATAATTAAAACACGCTCAAAAATATTTATAAGCTAATAATATCTCAGGATACTTTTCTGTTACTCAAAGAATTAAGTTTATTTTACTTTTTATGTTCCAATTTATCTATCTGGCGTATCTCAACAGTGATTTACAGTCCCTTTATAAAATTATTTTGTGTTACATGAGTACCTATAAAATCTTTTTGTTCTAATGCCCTTGCCTACGACCTACCTATTCTTCTATATAAACCTTTTCATGGTGTGTCTTGTCTTTATATCAAAAGGTCAACGAAGGGGAAATAAAACATTGTTTATTCACCTTACTTATGATGCTCAAAACAGTCAGAATCTACTTTTACATGTTTTTTTTTTGTATAATTCAAAAAAGAACTCAAAACTCAAAGCATTTATTTCAATTAATCCATTTACAGGCACTCTTGAACTGTCAAATAGTCGGTTAGTTAGTCATAAAGTTGAAGCTTGTTGCCCATTCCAAAACGTAAATCTTTATGGAGAAGAACAGGCAAGAAACTCCAAAGACACTCTTTTAAATATAGAAAATTACAAAATCCTGGGTACATTATTCTTGTTGCTTCTATATATGAGAACAATGCACAAAAAATTATCAAAACAATTCAAAATATAAGATTAAAAATAATATTTATTAAAAAGGAATCTATATAGTAAATTAAAAAAAACATTAATAAAACAAAGGAATTTAGCAAATAAGCAATTGGTATTTTCTTTTTACAGCCAAGAGAGTTGCTACGTACTTCAATAACAAAATACGAAATATATTCAAACCATGGAGTATTTTACGAGCAATTTAATGCTTTAAAAGGTTTTTCACAATACCGTTCTTTTAGAAACCTCGAAACAAATTCTCCTTTTTATAACACATGAACGGTTTACCGTTGAAGTATTTTCTATTTACATCGATAGACGTTTGCCCTTGGGTCAAAGAAGTCGTTAACATACGAGTATTGAACCAGCCTGTGTTCCACTGAACTTTATAGCTGACGATAAATAAATGACAGTCAGTAGGTAGGTACAATCGGTAGCATTTGTTATAAGGTCACATCTGATCGATCGATCATATACCCCTTAAAATGTATCAAAGTAAATGTAAATGGTGACAAAAAAAACTTATGACTTGGAATGTGTATTGAAATCCAAGTAATTGAGATGAATAATGAGCTCTATCTTCGGGCTCTATTGATCGGCTACTAATTATTTATTTAACGGTTTATGTACACACATATAAACAGACAAGAAAAAAAGGAACAGAAAAATACGTAGAAAGGTGATTAGGTATTGTTCTTTTGTACTTACTTACCTAGGATCTGCAATTGTCTCTTCCAGGTCTTCATTGCTATTGTGTCTATGTCTTCATTCTATCTTGTCTTTTGACTATTTTTATTGTATTTTGTTTGACATTTTAATAGTATTTTGACATTTTAATAATATTTTTATTTAATTTGAATTGGGTAACTTTGATTCGTTCGGGTAACTTTGACAGCGGGACCATGAACTAGTTTCGATTATTTTTTCGCATGAAACCAACACTGTATTCATAAATGTTTATGTGATTTGCAATTTTAAACAAACTTCGTAAATGCACCTTAAAAAAAAAGTGAGCTGTCAAACTAAGAAAACGTCAAAACTTTTTTTTTAATTTAACGCGCGAATTCAAGTTTGCTTTACGGTGAATAACTTTTTGAATATTTTGTGATTTTGGTTGCTGACAAGGTAAGTGAGATGTTATACAGAGCTATTTGTGATTGTACTATCGCATTATCATGAAAGATTTGCATATAATTACGTCTTATTTTCAAATTTCATGCATAAATGTATTGTGATGACGATTTGCTCTATATGGAGTGGGGGGAATAGACAATTTATGCTCAAGATTTTACAAAATTTTTGTTTGTTTTAATTATTTTTGCTTGTTTTCTTTTTAAATTGCCTAAATATGTTTAATTAAAGGAGTTTTTAAAGCGTTTTTGACGCTGTTCAAAAATGTGTGTAACAATGCCAAATGCTGTAGACTGATTCTTCATTACTTTTTTAAATATAAGACAAAACTGCAAAATGGTCGTTTTATTGCGTCACATACATCCAGTAGTTAATAAATACATAAACCAATGTTACCCAGATTGATAAAAATAACACTTATTACTACTTTTTTATGCATGGCTCTGTGTGTGTCAAAGTTACCCATGTTATGAAGGTAACTTTGACAGGGCACAAAATTAAGATTTTCTACTATATTGGTATGTTTTATAAACTTTCTGTGAATGTCTATGGATGGAAAGTAATACGAGAGCACTGATAAAATAAAAAACACATGTAACGGACTGATAATGTTGTTTAATGTTTTTTGTTTTTTCATCATAGCATCGTATTCATTCATTAAAATTCTGCATGTCGAATCTTGGGCAGAATGTACGGATCAAGATTCTTCATGACCTTATTTGTGGTATACAAATAGATAGATTCTAGCAAATAATTATTTGATTTGATTTGCGCTTGCTCTATGGCACATCTTGTCTCTTTAGTATCAGCATACGGCAGACTATAGGACAATAATTAATTACTATATCACGCATCAAATACGTTGTTGACCGATATAATTAAGGGGCGTAGCAACTTAAGTGCTAAAAAAGATTGACCTTGACCAAAAAACCCTAATGTTTATGTTATGAGAGTTAGGTGAGTACGTAAGCTCATTAGTCCATGTAATTATAAATTAGAGGTCTTCTTAAACTTCCAGTCTAATAAAGTTATAAAAGTTGACATAATTTTGTGTTCATAGACTACTAGCTATTGCCCGCAGTTTCACCCATATCTTAGGTAAAATACTTTGAAACATGATTTAAATATATTCTATATTTAAATCCAAGACATGCCCTATTTGTATACCAAACTTCATCCCAATCCGTTTGGCCGTTTATGCGTGATGAAGGAACAAACATACACAAACTTTTGCATTTGACGGCGCAGCAAGTGGCGCCGCCCCGTTTGGTTACGAAGTTTCTGGAATCACCAAAAAGGTCGGTTATGAGTGACACTGGCTGCAGACATTCACTCTAACAGAGCGTCGCATCGATAGTTGCGTGGCGGCTGTCTTCTGATGACAGAAGACGATGTCAGGGGGAGCCACTGTCGTACCACGTCCACGACGAACTGATATACTCGTATACCTCAGACCATTCAAAAAACCCCTATATTCCGAGCAAATCCTGATGATATTGAAGTTACTGAACCACTAACTCATCACGTCTGGTAAAGGCTTCTACGCTGTTACATTTATAAATGAGTAAGGATCACATTACAATCGATTTTGTTACTGAAAAATTCCCTACGATAGTAATTTTGTGGGATAACTATCGGGTATCCATATACATCCCCACCCTATTGATGTCAGAACTTCTCAACTTTATGCAAGTTTGCATACGGATATTGCATCAGTAGTTACAAGTTAGTGTTATCCTACCGCTCGGATCCTAGTAGCGGAAATGTAGCTTCGATAATAATTTATAGGGAATAGGCAATGGCCTGTCAGTTTCTGTTTATTTAGTTTTAAATGTTATGAAATATATTCGGGTAGGAAGTAGAAGATGTTATTGTAATATCAGCTTTTACCTACATCCTTATGCATCAGCCTCACTCCTTGACCTAAATTAAAGAGCAGACTTCCCAAATAATCCCAAAATTAATCCTATAACTACTCAGATATATTTAGCGTATAAATGCAATATAAATAGTCGTAAAAAGTCTAGAGTGGGCGAGGCTGGTTTACATCAAATAATGCTCAACAAAACGTTTAGGTACTATAAATCTTAGTCCATCTACAACAAAAATAAATGTCTATGGTTATTAACTACAAGTGCTGGAATAAGACGGATTTGAATTGGAAGCAATTGCTAGAAGGCGTTGAAAATTTACACTGAAGTTTGTGAAAACAAGCTATTAGTGTACTTCTATCGTTTTCTCAGTATTTTCTGGTATCCGTTGTGGGATACATAAAACGGCGCGAGTTCACGAGGACCATTATTAACGGCACATGTTGTCGACACAAGGTCTCAGTGGATGTTGCGAAATACGACGTGCAGTGTACGAATGAAACTGTAATGAAAAAACCTCGAATTGCTGATAGAAAAAGAAGGATCCACCAACCAGACGGGTGTTGCATTTGTGGGCTTCTGCCCGATGGTTGTTGCCGAGCTGTTGTAACCACGTGTATAACTCTGCTCGCGCGATGTAGGATTTGCGTTACATCAGGTGTGATGCGTAGTGCGCATGTGGCGTTATAGATGCAGTCATGATGTAAAACTGGTTATCACCACTGGTAGCGTTCATGAGTGGTAGATTAGTAACTTTTCAACGTAGATACAATAATGGTCTTTTTATACACCTGTTTACGAAACAGTAGATTGTTGCGTTTGTTGGTGTAAGCACCGTAACTTTATTTATGTGAATACATACCTACACATGAAAGAAAGTATAAAGAGGTATAATAAAGTCACGCCAAAGAATAAAGACATTAAAAGATTTTCTACAAAATTATATGCCCTAGTGTAAAGGTAAGAAGTAGTCTTATTTCACACCAAGCCCCCAGAGAGTTTACCAGAAAGACCGAAACTTCGAACGCCACACAAAATATAAAATCTGTCAGAATAAGTACGTAGTAGTAGTACTGAATACTATAAGGTATCAGATGTAAAAAACTTTGAATTAACTTTGGGTATGGAATAAAGAATAAATAACGGTACAGTACGACACAACTTAGATGAAGCATACTTTAAAAAAATTGCATTCATTCATTTCAATTTTACGAATGTATTTGGTTATATGACTTCACAAGTTATTGCGTTTGCGTAAAGATCATTTTCACCTAAAGCAGTGATAAATATGGGTGATTTTGAGGCGTACTCAGTTCAGATGGTGATCAGTTTTAAGGATTTTGCCGACGCTACATCTAAGTTGTGTCGTACTGTACTTAGCTTTATCCAAGTAAGTTTTTAAAGAGCCTATAGGATAGGCCAATAAAGATATTATGTATACTGTCAAAATATACCTAAAGATTTTATCCTTTATGAATTCAGTAAAATTCTGAAGCCATACCAAAATAGTCTTGTCTTCTAAAAATAAATATCAAGAACTAAAGTTGTTGAATATCTAATTTTAGCTGAAAACAAAAGCGGTGTAAATCAATAGGAAGCTTCACATCGACAGAATCCTAAGATTCCGCCTACTCTGGAGAACAAAAACAATGTACAATACATACCTACGTATAAATTCCATTGTGTTTTTTATTGCAGTGTTTTGAGGTCATCCCTAAATAACGTCGGAACAGAGTAAGAGATTGTGTGAAATAGGACATGATTGTATCGAGCGTTACTCTGATCATGGACGTATGTTGTACCTAGCCGTGCTTTAGGTTTTCTTCTCCTTCTTTTCGTGTGGTTAGTGACTAACCTGTCGGTCGATTCTGTAAAAATATCAACGTGAAACTTAGGTGAAGTGCGCGTGAAGTGAGCTGTCACTGCCACAAATCGACCGGCAGGATGCTAGGGATTAACACTATTGACAGCTCACTTCACGCTCACTACACCTAAGTTTCACGGTAATATTTTTACAGAATCGACCGGCTGGTGTCGGAGTTTTTATTAAACGCCCATGGGCCTCTGACTTAGCTTCACATGCCGTCGAGAAATATCTCTCAGGCATGCTGGTTTCCTCACGATGTTTTCCTTAACCGTTTTGGAAGCAAGTGATAATTATACGATACGCACATGAATCCGAAAAGTCAGAGGTGCGTGCGTTGGTTTCGAACTCGAGACCTATGACTTGGCAGTCTGACGGTCACACCTCTAGGTTATCACGTGCACAGAGCCCGCGCACAGTGCACTAATGAAACGAAATGATTTGCAAGAATTGTAATACACACAGATGATCAAGATTTTTAAAGTTTCGAAAAAAAATCGCTGAAACTAGCACGCAAAATTACTGAATACATTATTTTACGTGAAGCTAATTAAATTGGTACATACATAATCATAATTATTATATTAAAAATGTCAAGCATTTATCAAATCATCATAGGAAAATGACAGCGTGAATCTTTAAAGTTTATATATGGTAGTGAGTGATAGCCTAGAGGTGTGATGACGGTCACACCACTAGGTTTTCTTGAACAAGGTTAAGGTTAGGTTACAACTTATAGAACATACATATACAAACAATTATTATACAACTCGTAACAGAATAAGGGCAAATACAGTTTTTTCAATAAAAACTAAATCGATTTAAGTTTTTTTTTATTTACTTGATTTTTAAGTTGAAATTCGGCTTTATCATAAATATGTGTCAACCTACACAGCTGTTTGTTTCCAAATTGGGCAGGGAAAAGAATATAAATGTGAGTCCCTATTTCACTTTTCCGGGTATCATCGCATTACGTCGAGGCACACACTTTGTGCCTTCCCAAGGGCGTCGTAAGAATCAACTAAGCGATTACACAGGGCTGTGGGCACACCTGTCGGCTAATAACATCATTTGTAATCGTATATACATTAAATATAGTTGCATATATAGGGAAGAGCAGACGGTTCAAAAAGATCAGAACAGCAAAAAAAATATCTCAATGACACGTGGGGTGTTCCAAAATGAACAGGAAGTACGTGACAATATTTAATTAAGATAAAATTATTCTTACTTGTTCTGATCATTTTGAACCGTCTGTTCGTTTCTTTTACTTAGTTGACGCTGATTGTGACTATTGTTTCTAGAAATTAAATATATATACTTGTGTTAACAAGGATATTATGATAAAGTATTAGAACCATACTTTTGAGACGTAATGAGATTTTGATGGTAATTAGTTTATCATGTCATTATCGCATTATCGAGTCTCGCATCGTACGCGACACGTAGCGGACGAGTTTGCGATGCCGCTGTAACCGGTGCGGTGACTAATCGAAAATAATGTCGTCTCATACTGTGAAGTGCGCTAATTGCAATGTTGTCATCAACGAACTGTTAGCATTTCTACGGAATGTATTGGATGTGATGGATGAAGAGAGTGTTCATCAAGTGTGTTGTTCCTCTTTCTCTGCTGAGGACATTGTGCAGGCAAAGTCTCTGCTATTTCAGTCTATCCCCAGCGGAAAGAAGATGCCAGTGCGTCGAAAGGAAGGAAAGAAGAAAATGTCACGGGATCTAGACGATATGATTTGTCTCATGAAGGGTACCAGTACTGAATTATTCCCGATATTTGTGGCGAAGGAGCTGAATAAACTCCCTCCGGTAACTTTTGACCATGTAGATGTAACGTGTCTCCTAAAAGATATTTTAAAACTGAAAAACCAGATCAGCGTTTTAGAAGACAATACCGTGTCAAAGGAGCAGTTTCTATCGCTTCAACTAGAGGTGACTAGTCTTAAGCAGGCATCGTTGATACACGATAATCCTACTGTTAAGAGCGGTAATATTAATGCGAGAAGAGGAGCATGTTTACAAAACAGCTTTACACTAGACAGTGGACCTATAGGATTACAATATTTACCTATAAAATACTCAGCTGATGGCAAGTTGAACAACCTCTCGGCTAAAGGTGCGTCATCTACACTGGTCAGCGGCGGTAATGATTGCTTCTCTGTCTTGCAAGGACATAACGCAGCGACAGAGCATTGCGGGCATGTGGAGGCCCAAACAGCAACTGCGGTTCCGAAGGAAACGAGCGAGATGGACTGCATGATGTGCAAATTTGATGAGAGCGGTCTAGATGGGAGCGAGACAGAGCGACAATTGGAGCGCGTGGAGGCCACTGCAAGCACCGCGGTTTCGTACAGCTCGGCCTGTGCGCGTACGCCCGCCAATTCCCCCACCGCTGGCAAGCGGGTGACCATCGCCAGTGCGTCAGCCGCTACGGATGCGAAGGTGTCGAATGTACTCCAGCAATCAACAGTGCAATGTGCAAATATACCGTCGATAGGTAATTGTGATAACGTTGTCTCTAAAATAGTGGTGAGTCAACCGAAAACGAATGAGTGGAAATTAGTGCAACATAATCGTTCGCGTTCGAAATCCTATACATTTGCAAGCCAAAAAGGTCGTGCTTCTATTGTACCGGACAGTAAATTCCGTGCAGCTGATATTAAAGTACCGTTATTAATATCGAACGTGAATACGGAGGCCTGTGATGATGACATTATTAACTATATAAAGAGTAAGACTAATGAAAGTGTATCTTTAAAAAAGCTAAACATCAAGTCGTATAAAAAGTATAACGCTTACAAGTTATATGTATCTAAACACAAGGTGGACATGTTTTTGAATGATGAGTTGTGGCCCGATGGTATTACTTTTAGGCGTTTTGTACATTTTATGTACCGGACAAATAGACAGGCTCAGACAGTTACTTAGATTAAAATTCAGTATGGATTGTCAAAATAACGGTCATGTAAAAATAACTAGTTTTAATTGTAAATCTGCGAAAAGATCAGTAGATAATATTAGAAAAATATGTGATTGGTCAGATTTGATTTGCCTGCAGGAGACTTGGCTGCTGCCTCATGATATCTCAATGTTAGGATCGATAAGTCAGGAATTTGAATTCACTGGGAGGTCTGCGGTAGACACATCAGAAGGGCTCCTAAGGGGGCGGCCGTACGGAGGGGTGGCTATACTCTGGAGAAAGGGTGTTTTTGAGTCTGTCTCGGTAATATCCTGTAATAGCTCTCGGTTAGTGGCCATTAAAGCTGTCTCTGGTGGTCGCTCGGTTATTGTATTTTCGGTTTATATGCCTACAAACTCACCGGAAAACCTGCCTTTGTTTACCGAGGTCTTAAGTGAGGTAAGTGCAATAATTGCGACACATGATGTGGAAAACATATATATTATGGGCGATTTTAATGCTCATCCGCAAGAATTATTTTATGTCGAGCTATTAAGTTTTTGTAACGATCAATCCTGGGTCTGCGCGGATACAAAGAAGTTAGGATACGATCTAAGCTACTATACCTTCATTAGCGAGGCTCATGGTTGCAGGAGGTGGTTAGACCATTGTGTGGTCTCTTCGTCAGCCTGGCAGACAATTGTTAGTGTAGGTATTGATGAAGATGTTTATGTGTCTGATCACTTACCTATATTTATTGTGTGTAACTTAGATATAGTTAGGCCAAAGTTGACGACTGGGGCTGCACCCCGCAGTACTGTTGTCTGGGGCGTCAGAAATAAAAAAGAGATCGAGAATTATCATCGTTTGTGTTCTGATAAATTGCGAGAGATAGACTTCCCACAGGAGTTTGCGGTGTGCAGTCATGGGTCCTGCAACTTGGATGATCACAAACTGGTCCTTGATAAAATGTACAATAATATTGTAGATGTCCTTTGTGAGGCAGCGAGGGGATCTAATGAAGTACACCAGAGACCTAAGCGGGGTAATCCGTTATGTGGGTGGAACAAACATGTTCGAGACGCTCACCGAGAGGCCAGGCTTAGATTCCAGGACTGGGTTTTAGCTGATCGACCAACCTCTGGTACTGTTTATGATCAGATGTATGAGGCACGTAAAATGTTCAAAAGTCGCCTAAAGTATTGTCAAAATAGGCAAGATCAAATTAAGATGGACATATTAGCAGAACAACGAGCAAATAATAATTTCTGTGCTTTTTGGAAGTCCACAGGTAAGTTGGAGGCTAAGCCTGGTCTCGCGGCGGACGTGGAAGGGGTTACTGAGCTTGGGGACATTGCTAATCTATTCAGGGAGCATTTCACAGTAAGGTCTCCACTTGGCCCCTCTGTGTCAGGAATCGGCTCTGTGTCTCATGACCGAGGGGAGGAGCCGCTACTACGCTTCACCACGAAGCAAGTAAGGTCGGTGATAAGTAGTATGAGTAGGGGAAAATCCCCTGGACATGATGGGCTGAGCATAGAACATCTTAAATATGCGGGCATGCATATGCCGAGGGTCCTGTCCTTGTTCTATACGATGTGTCTCAGCCATTCGTATTTACCGGCCGACTTAATCAAGACCATTGTTGTACCCATCGTCAAGAATAGGACAGGAGACATCTCGGACATAGGCAATTATCGCCCGATCTCTCTTGCAACTGTTGCGGCTAAGGTGTTGGACAGTATGCTTGACTCTTATTTGGCAAAATATATACAGCTACACGATGCACAGTTTGGGTTTTGTCCTGGGCTGTCTACCGAAAGTGCTATCCTAGGTGTCAAGCATACTGTCAAATACTACACTGACCGTAAGACGCCGGTGTACGCCTGCTTCCTTGATCTCTCCAAGGCTTTCGAGCTCGTTTCTTATGATATGCTTTGGAGTAAATTGAGGAGTAGGGGTATACCGGTGGAACTGCTCAGTGTATTGCAGTTTTGGTATCGTAGCCAGACGAATCGTGTTAGGTGGTCTAATGCGCTCTCGGAATCATATGGGTTGGAGTGCGGGGTGAGGCAGGGTGGTTTGTCGTCTCCCCGGCTCTTCAATCTATATGTAAACGACCTCATTGCCGAGCTCAGCAGCATGCGTGTCGGATGCAGGGTAAATGGTGTAAGTTGTAACAACATCAGTTATGCGGACGACATGGTGCTGCTGGGTCCGTCGCCGGGAGCGATCGTGGAGTTGCTCAAAGTATGTGAGACCTACGCTGCTGCACATGGAATGGTCTATAATGCCAAAAAATGTGAATACATGGTCTTTGGGGTCGCGGGTAAGCGCAGGGAAGATGTCCTCGATCTTGTCATAAACGGTACGCCATTACGTAAAGTCACTAAGTTTAAATATCTTGGGCATTTTCTTACCGAAGACCTCAGGGACCATTGTGACATTGAGAGGGAGCGCAGGGCTCTAGCGGTCAGGGGTAATATGTTGGCTCGAAGATTTGCTCGGTGTACAGACCAAGTTAAGATAACGCTTTTTAAAGCTTATTGTCAGAATCTGTACACCGGTAATCTTTGGGTCAACTACTCGAAAAGGTCGCTGGATGTCCTGCGCGTCCAATATAATAATGTTTTTAGGATGCTGTTGCGACTGCCTCGTTTTTGCAGTGCCTCAGAGATGTTTGCGGTAAATCATACCGATGGATTCCATGCCATCATCCGCAAAAAAACAGCCTCACTCCTGAGCAGAATAAGAGGCAGTCGCAATAGTATTCTGATGGCTGTGGCGACAGACATTTCCTCCGCCGTAATAAGGCAATTTGTGCGAAGACTTATTCCATAGTTTCTGGGGGTGTAGTTGTTTGGGTGGTCTTCGCATGAATTCGTCTTTAGTTAAGTTACTAACAATAGTATTTTAAGTGTATTACTGTTACTAACAATCTATGGACCATATAGTTGCCCGAAATAAAAAGATTTATTATTATTATTATCTCCTTTATTTCATTTAAACAACTTATAAATTATATTTTTAAATATTTCTTAAAATAATATATAAAAAAACATTTAAAAATATAAAAAATAGTAGCCCACCGGTATCGGGAACAGGGTCCAAGCTACCGGCGGTCAGGGCTCCAGAGAGAGGAACCTCCTGACAATGCGAGCCGTGTCTAGGAGTACCGCTTTCTGAATCAAGCCCGTGATCCAGCCGCCCAACGAGAGCCTCCTTAGGTGTTGGTCGAGGCTCTTGGCGATTAAGCCATTGGCTGATACGACTATCGGCACAATGATCGCTGAGTCCACATCCCACATGTCGACAACCTCGCGAGCCAAGTCAAGATACTTGATTTGTTTATCTTTCTCGGCTTTCACGAGGTTCCCGTCATGCGGGACCGTTATGTCAATAATCATTGTGCGCCGCTCTGCTCGATCCACCACCACTATATCAGGTTTATTGGCAACAATAGACCTGTCAGTGATGATGGATCGATCCCAGTACAATGTGATATGTCCACTTTCGAGAACTGGGTCGGGCACATACCTGTAGTACGGCACTTCAGATTCCACAAGACTGTATTTCAGAGCAAGTTGCTGATGGATAATCCTGGCTACAAGGTTGTGTCTATGCAAGTACTCTTCGTTAGCTAAACGAGAACACCCGGAGATAATGTGTCGGATTGATTCTCCTGGACGGTGGCATGCCCGACAGATGTCAACCGTCCCGTCCTTTACAATGAATCTCCGGTAATTGTTCGTCATCATAACTTCGTCCATAATTGCACAGACAAAACCTTCGGTTTCCCCAAATAGGTCACCAAAACGCAGCCAGGCTACGGACGCTAGTAAATCTACATCGGGTCCATGTAGGGCCCGGAAGTAGCGTCCGTGAAGCTCCTTATTCTGCCATACTTCCTTGCGATCGTTAGTGTCAAGCACTGCAGGCTTGCGCCAGTTCTCTTTAGCCAAGGAGAGCGGGGTGAGACCCTTGTCCACCGCGACCACATCTCGATGCATCCCCACGTCGGCTTCTAAGAAATATTCCCTGAGACTGCATATCTCGCGATTGTGGAGAGTCTTAGCATTTAAAAAACCTCGACCTCCACACTTTCGCGGGATATACAGTCTCATTACCGATGACCGTGGGTGATGCATTCGATATCCAGTCAGCAGCGTACGGACCCTCCTATCCAGGGCGTCGAGTTCGGTTTGAGTCCATTTGAGTACGCCGAAAGAGTACATCAGAACCGGCATGACCCAACCGTTGAAAGCGCGCACCTTGTTCCCGCCTGATAGGAAACTATTAAATACTTTCTTCAGGCGGCCAAAGAAGCGCTCCTTCAACGATTGCTTCATGTCAGTGACATTGATGCCCAAGGTTTCCGACATACCCAAATACTTATAGGTTTCGGATGCGGAGAGGGCTCTAAAGTTTATGGAATCCGTGAGCTGTGTTCCCACGGATTCCACAATCTCCCCTCGCTTTACATGCATGACCGCACATTTGTCCACACCAAATTCCATCCTGATGGCTCTACTGAAAGTTTCAGTTACTTTCAGTAGCTCCATCAGTTGAAAATTGTTGGGGGCAAAGAGTTTTAGGTCATCCATGTAGAGGAGGTGAGATATAACTTGACCACCTCTCCTCAGCCGATAGCCTAGGTCTGAACCCTCCAGCAGTGTGCTTAGAGGATTCAAGGCTAGGCAGAACCAAAGCGGACTCAAACTATCGCCCTGAAATATGCCCCGCTCTATCCTTATCGGTTCGCTATTCCTCTGGATATTTCGACATCCTGGATAGCGAAGGACCGTCCTCCATTGCCCCATACACGACAACAGGAAGGTGCGCAGAGTTGCATCTACTTTATACAACTCCAGCACCCTCATGAGCCATGTATGTGGCACCGAGTCATAGGCCTTCTTATAATCTATCCAGCATGTCGACAGATCTTTTCGGGAACGGCGAACTTGTTGGCTAATGGCCATATCAATGAGGAGTAGCTCCTTAGTACCGCGGGACCCGTTCCTACATCCATTTTGAGAGGCAGACATGATGGAGTTGGTGTCTATATGTTTGTTAATTTTAGCTCTCAAAATGGATGTAAGGACTTTATAGACCGTCGGTAAGCACGTAATCGGCCTATAATTTTTGGGGTCCGCGGTACTCCCAGATTTGTGGAGCAGGTGGGTAACTCCTGTTGTTAGAAACTGGGGTAGCGAACCAGACTCCAAAGCAGTCTGGTACTGAGCCGCCAAGCGAGCGTGCGATCTTTTGAACCATTTTATCCAGAAATTGTGCAGCCCGTCCGGCCCTGGAGACTTCCAGTTGGGCAACGGACGAACTGCGCGAGCTACATCTTGGGGGCAGATGGTAATAGCCCCCATTTCTGGTATTGGATCGCAGGCTCGCTCGACTTCCCGAGTCCAGTCACCTTCAGTGTGGCTGACAGGCGCCGACCAGATACTCCGCCAGAAAGAACACATGGCATCATCATCCGGAAGGCGCGCGTCAGCCACACCTTGGTCCGGTTGCTCCCAAGCCCTATATACCCGCCTTTCATCACTTTGGAAGGTGCGATTCTGAGTGTATCGCTCCACACGCCGCTTATACCTACGAATACGGTTCGCCCATGCATACACTTTCTGCTTCAGGAAGTCGATGCGCTCTGTGGCACGGGACACATAATCCTCAGGGCTAATATCAGTTCCTGAGAACGCCCGCCTCACAAAGCGCATCACTCTAGGTCTAGTATTGCCCTCCCTGAAGCAGATAAGTTTGCCGATGAGCGCTCTGGCCCCACCAATACGGCGCTCAATTCTGCACTGCCAAGCTGGTACGGCTGGTTTCGGTCGTGTAGCTCTAGAGTCATTTGCAAATTTTACGTGAGCTACACGACATGCCGCTACAGCCGCACAGTACAGAATCGAATGAGTATCGGTGAGGTCTTCGCAGTCATCAAAATAGTTTGATAGCTGCGAATCCAGAGCAGCCACCAGCGCCCTATTTTTGTTATGCATGGGCAAACGAGGTAGGCGTGGTCTAAGTTCGGGCGACATGGAACGATATTCCGGAAACGCACGCTCCAAAGCACTCCTCAATTCCTCATTGTATTGGGTACTTACGTTTGTAGCCATGTCATCAATCCCCTTGTCAACTTGATTTATAGTGAACTGTGGTGCTACCATAACAGTCTGCGACGGGGGGGCGGTGGCATGGCTATTCCGCATTTCACTTCGTAGGCGATCAAGTACAGTGTCATCCAACATATGATTACGCAGAATGACCCGCACCTGATCCGACAGTCGTTGTGCCGAAACGTTGACAGCTGGCTCAAGCACCTGAAAAAGAGAGAGCATCCGAACACGGTACGCGGTCAGGTTGTTTCCCCCTTCTGTAGCCCCATAGTATGAGCGCATGACATTCTCGTTGATGGATTGTGTCCATCTCATGCGCTGCACACTTCCGCCGGGAGCTGGGACCCTATCAGAGGCCGGTGGGCCTCGAGGTCCTAAGCCGACCGGCGGCCGGTGTCCTCCCCGTCGACGAGCAGGTGGTGGCGTCGTGGGCGGAGAGAAATACTCGTCGCTCGAGCTCGACGCAACTGCCGCGGCTGGTGTCGTTCCAGCGCTCACAGTGGGGCTGGGTACCGGCGGCGGCGAGGCGGAGCTGAGCGACGAGTCCGGAGGTAGTAGGCGTGCACGACGTGTGGCCGATCTTGTCAACATTCTTGTCTTGATTTTCTCATTTTCCTGTTGTGTTCATTGTTCTAGTATCGGAGGTGACATCTGTCATGTCACCTCCGATTCGGCAGTTTTTATTAAAATTCTTTTACATTTTGGTGTAAATTTGATCTCCTTATTGAATATTGTTTTGTGGTTTCGGTTTAGTTAAAATTGAACAAAATCTTGTAAAACTGCGTGTAAATTAATATTATAATATGAAGACTGAAAAAACAAGACGTGCAGTTGACACGGTGTTGCCAAGTATTCTTATTATTATTATTATTATGATGGTAACATGTCAATGTAAATAATGCTTAGTGTTTGAGAAACAATAATGATCGGAAAATATGAATAGAAAGAAGTAAAATTAAGCATCAATGTAGAAGATTGTAAGAGAAAAGCCATGATCAAAGAAAGGATGGGTGAATTGTGTGAAAGATTATATGGGGTGGGAAGTAAGCTCTGAGATCACATCTGATAGTGAAGTATGGCAGAAAAGGAGAATCTCCGTCGATTCCAAATAAATTGTTATAAGGGAAATAGGATCATGGACAGCAAACAGCCAATGAAAGGATAACATGAATAATAATATCTATTAGATACCTTATAGCTGATCACTGTCTCTTAAGATACAGGTATACCTAGTTTAAGAGGCAGGGCTCACCCAATTCTTGTACAGACCTTGTGGTTACAGCATAATATGTCTTTACTCTTAAGCCAACCAGTTGTAATCCATCTTTTACCTAATTTTAACAATTACATATGTATTTTCTTGACTGTAACATAGTTGAAAAAAAAAAAAAAAAAAAAATCCACAATAGAGATGTTGACTAGGGAATTATTAAAAAAGCTACCTATTCAGTCCGTCAGTCAGATAACAAAAAAAATATTAGACACGTATTTTTTGCTTTATCATATGAATAAAAAATGGTTTACATAAAACGCATTAAATTTGGGGAGTGGGGCTCGCTACGTCACAAGTCAGTATAAAATCTACCGGGGAGTGACGTCATGCCACATTTTAACACAATGTATTGCCGTAATCTTTTGACTACCGTAAAAAAAGAAAAAATACGTGTCCATTATTTTTTAATAATCTACCCGACTGACGAAAAAATAAATTGTCAGCATCCCTATTCTCTTTTCCTTTGCCCCAACGTTTAAGATTATTCTAGAATAATTGAAAACTTACGTCCATCATACAATATTCGGGCCAGCAACGCCATGGTTACCAAGTTAAACTTAGAACAAGCCAAATAGTAACGGCCCTAACCATACCCACTTTACGAGGCCTTTGACGTCAGTTCACCATCTATTGTAACTACGTCTATATTTAACTAAACACAGCTGAATATTTTATGGGACCTAAACTAGCTAGTATACCGACATCCTGCCATTTTACGGCGGTCTAAGATATCCTTAGACAATTTCCAAAATGTGTTCTAATTACCATTACACAGCGTTTCCTTTTTAGGGTTCCGTACCTCAAAAGGAAAAAACGGAACCCATATAGGATCACTCGTGTGTCTGTCTGTCTGTCCGTCAGTCACAGCCAATTTACTCCGAATCTAATGGACCGATTATGTTGAAATTTGGTACACATACATTTATGTATTTCTGTGACCAAAGCACGGACGTGTAACGTTAATAAATGAATATGGGTGTCACTTTTGGGGGGCAAATAAGAAAAGAAAAAAAAAGGTATGTAAACTGTACCGTGTGATATAGGTATCAATTGAAAGGGCTTATTGCGAGGATCAAAATTTTTTTTTTCACAATTTGAATTAATGTTTTTAAAGATATTTAAGAAAATTTATGAACATTTACCATAACACCCACTTATTTCCGACACTTCAAGCCAAAAATTTTGAAAAACATACAGAGATTGGTTCTTTAGTCATAGATTACAGGAAAACCTATAAGAAGTCTATGGTATTAAAAAAACATGTTAAATCTCTCAATATTGAGAGTACAAACTTAAATTTGCAGTTGCAATGTTGAGAATATGTTTTTAACCACAATGTTAAGTCTGTATTTTCAGTTTTTTATGCAGTTTGAATCGTTATTTCAATACACATATACTGTAAAAACAGCTATGTGATAAATGCAATATTTAAAGAGTTACGGAATATAGCTATGTTATATCTAACATTCATACATCGAAAGTTCCATTATAAATACGCTAAATATGTATTAAAGTAAAAGTAAATGATTTGAATACTCTGGGTATTTTTTGAGAAAATCAGAGTTTTTTGCGTCTCCTGTAAAGTGTGTAAAAAACACATACGACACCCGTCTGGTCGGAGGATCCTCTCTTTTCTAATGAGGATGAGTGAACTTTACACCCTGTTCCTCATACCTCTAAAATGTTATGTATGTTATGTTATTATCATCAAATTAAAATATATTATTTTAAGTTTTGAAAAATGAGGTCAATCTATTCGTGAATCGAAAGTCTTTGTTTCAATTTTTTTTACCTAAAAGTTGAACATGTAGCTAACCGTACGTATAGGTCTTGCATGAAGGCAAAAATGTCATGTTGTATTGAGCTCGCTCTTGGCTAATTTATCCCTTAAATGAGAACGTATTACATGGATTAATCGTGAGGAGGGAGATTGATATCGTATACCTAAACAATGCTGTGTTTGTGTGTCGTGAACGGAATTCTGAATCGTGCGATTAAGTGCGTTTAATCGTCGTTTTTTAAACGTTGAGAATTTTGTCGGTGACAGATTAGCATTTCATTATAATAGTTTAAGCTTGTAGGTGCATATATTTAAGGCTATGTACCTATAAATGTCTTTGCACTGTGCGTCTAAGAGGACCACATTATACTGTCAAAAGAAAATATAACAATAGGTGTTAAGTTTATTCTAAAAGTTGGCAACCTCGCAAATAGCTGTCAAAAATTTACCTGATTTGATTGATTTGACAATATTACTGTATAGCAAATTAGAATATTAATAATCAATTGCAATTATTTATGACATTGAATTTGATGTTGTACCCGTTTTAGGTGAAAAAAAGCATTTGGATGGTTTCCAAACCCTTTTTTTACATCTAAAACTAAATATTCGGTGTCACAATTTTAATTATTGCATTTCATAATCAATATTCTAGTTCGCTAGTTAGCCACATTTCTTATTTCCATACAGTAATATTGCCAAATTAATGACGTTACTCACTTTCAGAATAAACGCTCTTTAATAACTTTATCACTCACAAAAATGTGCCTCACCTACCAACCTACTAACAAGCAACTAAATATTTCTCGTTTACCGCCACATTTTTTGGTATAAAATATGTAAACAAATTACATTTTAATGATCATAAATTTAAAATGCCCGCATATTATTCATTCCATATTTTTCATAGCATTCCATGGTACGGTGCCCGTTGTATACATAAATTTGCACTAAACGCGTCGACACGTCACAATTTATATTTTTAGTCACACTTGTAAATACGTCAACACATACATTACTTGTTGTTTATAATAAAAGTCTGCGAAACATCACAATGCAACATTTTATCGCTCCTCTGTATCTACAGCTGTAAAATGCTGCATTGTAAAAGTGTTCGATTCTTATTTTTCTTTTGTTAGTTACTTTTTCTTTGAGCTACGTTCTAGTTTTGGGGAAAAGTTTTTTTTTTTGTTTGATTTCAAGAACAGGTCACGTGGGAAGGTGTTTCGTTCTCCTGGACAAAGATTGTAAACTAGCGTATTTAAATAAGCGTGTGTCTGTACATAATGATGAAGCAAAATGATGCTATCGGTTTTCTTTTTTCATTTTGCTTTGAATTTAACAACTTTGGGAGTAGGTAGGTACCTACATAATTTAATTTGGTACGGATAGGGAAGAATTTTTCGACGCCTTATTTTAGTTCGTTTAAAGTTTTAAATAGGTTAGGATATTATATTTTTATTTTATTTATTAATTAGGTATAACTTGTTATTTATGTACATGGCATTTTAATTTTGAATAAATCAAGGTTTTATTTGGTAAGAGTAATAATGGTATGAAAAATCCCTCTAGAAACAAACTTCGAAATATACCTACTCAATTCCTCATCCAAATTTTTTGTCCAAGTATTTTACATGTCGTTTACAAGGTTTTCGAAACTTTTCGTTTCAGCACTTAAAAAACAAAGTTAAGACAAGTCGTCAATACAGACGAATGTTTGATAGCGTGACTAAAAGCTTTTAAAAGGGAATCCGCTCAACTTTGCTGAACTTAAGTAACAGTTCAAAGACAATGAATCAAAGAAACGATCAGTGAATCGAAAGTTTGACGTGAAAAATTGGTAAAGGTTGTAAGAATCCATAAATTCTTAGAAAGAAATAATGAAAAGAAAGAAAAAGTATTTATTGAGACAAGTACAGGAGATTTCAAATTAAACTAAAAAACACTCATTGAAACAAAAAAAATAAAAAATAACAACCTCTCTTTAAGTTGATTTTTCCATAAAGATTATTTTTTTAAGATGTGTTGTTTTATCGAATGATTAGAAATCGGCCTTTTACAGTCTAGAGTATTTTCTTACTATTTTAATCCAAAAAATATTTTTTATCAAGCTTTCAGCTAGATGTTTCAATATCAAAAACATTATTGTTTTTGATATTGAAACATCTAGCTGAAGAACACAAAAAAAAACAGTTGAATTCAGAACCTCCTCCTTTTTGAAGTCGGTTAAAATTTAGCTTAAAGGCTCGTGCAGACCAGAGCGACGCGACGGCGCGACGCGACTCGAACAATACAATTTCTAAGAAAACTTCACGGTATAACAATAGCCGGTGTCGCGCCGGGCTGTCGCGTCGCGCTTGTCTGTACGAAGCTTAAATCGACCCCTATCAACAGACAAAGCTAAATTACGCTCTCAAAACTAAGAATCTTATTTCAAACTCTGACCTATGTCAAGTTGTCTAGGTACTTTAAGGCGTTTACGAGGCAAAAGAAGTATGTTAGGATCGTAAGATGGCGTTCTGTAGTTTCTACCTACCCGCATGGGAAGAAGGCGTAAGTATGAACTTAGCTTTAACTTAAACTTTTACTTTTTTTTATTATCAATTAGAGAAACTTGAAGTAGGTTGGTACGCCATCATAATCATATTCATCATTTACTGCATTCATGTAGTTTACAAGTTGTTACAAGTATCATACATGAACCCTGCTAGGACACACCAATATAAATAGTTTAATGTGATACAGTGTCACAATATTTAAAAAAATCAATGCTTAAACAAAAATACTAATTTTAACATGTTTATCAGATGTCCACCATTTGTTATTTAAATAAGTGAGTGTCCTGATATAATATGGGATAGGTTACGAACAATTAATTGGTCATCATTTCCATACATAAATTAAAATAGAATAAAAAAATAAATGAAAGCAAATAACGATAACAATAATACCTAATCATGAAACAACATACCCTATCATAGCTACCTAGGTAGTAAGTCCAATTTGTAGGTGCTGTCAGGTATGAATTTCAATGTCAAGATTTATTTATCGTCTAAGAATTCCTATAAAGTGTAATACGATTTTAATATAAGGTATTTTTGGAGACCGAGACTACTCTATATCCTAATTGAATTTGAAAGCTTATAATATATTTTCACGCACATGGCTAACAGTCCTGAATGGAACATAGTTAATTTTGAGGTTGGTAAGGTTAATTCATTTTTGTTTTGGCGTCTAAAACTAAGGTAGTATTTAAAAATATTACTTATTCTAATATATTTTTTTTGCGTTAAGACAGCCCATTACGTTACCCGTAAAATTTCTACATTTATATTTGTAATTTTTATGGTGTACATAATAAAGAGTAGGTATTTTAAATATATTCTATTCTACACTAGACAGGACCGCGGCTCAACGCGAACGGATGGACTAGAGGTGGGCCACATGATTAGGTGGTTTGCTACTCAACCCTAATGACCGCATTCGAGCCGTTTATACTACCGGATCGAACCGAAATTACTAATGACTAATGGAAACCATTGAATAGCCCCGACTGAGAAACCGCGAATTTTCGCGTGACCGATGTGATTACTTTAAGCCGTCGATGCTGACTGAACGGAATGTTGCCATTTTAAATATTGTATTTTATTTATACATGTAGAATTAATTATTGTAAATTAAATTTATTTTTATATCATAATTATATCTCATGCTATATCAATGCTGCACCGATCGATGTCATAACGTCAACGCCGGCTGTCGCTGAAAACCAACGCTGGGGCTCTGTCTCGCATAGGGTCGCAGCATTATGCAGAGCGATGGCTGCTTTGCGTGGATGTGACGCATATTTTCCCTCAACTTGTTTTTTTGTTGTTTTTGTTCTTTTTTATGCGTCATGTTTACCGCAAATAAACGTAATTTCTTTTCTTTAGAAGCAATAATCTATACAGGGTGGATTTTCGAGATGGGGAAGTAAGGGCAGGTACCTTAACCGTAGCAACAAGAAAACGCTCTGAGAAGACTGTCCTTAACTTTTTAATACATTTTGATCTGCATTCACAGATTTTGAAAAAAATATACAGTCAACAAGACAATGGGCAGTTTTCACAAAAACTTTTATTGATGCCAATCGATCCTATTTCTTATAAGGATAAAAAAACTTTATTAGACTAACTGACGTTTGAGTACTACAAAAGTCAGAAATCGCAAAAAAACTTTTCCCTTACATTTCGTATATCAACGGCAACGAAATATCGGGACTTTTTCAACAAAATATCACGGAAGATATCTCGCCAATGACAAAGTAAGTGTACCTACTTATAGTATCTTCAACAGCTATTTCAGTGCTTTATCGTTATTACGTTAGAAAATATTAATAATTTCATGTTGACATCTCATTTACATGAGTAGTAAGAGATAAGATAGCCAGTTCTTTTGTGGTTGAGGATTCCGGCTGAAGCTCGCTTCCTCCGGCTTCGCTCCTCGGCCTGATCATCACTTACAATCAGGTGCGATGCAGGCGAAGAGCCTCCCCGTAGTGGTTAAAAAAAAAGCTTCTTAAAGACTGGCGCGTTTCGGACGATATAAAAGGCTTGATGTTGGTTTTTGTAATACCATCCTTGCTTTTCCAATGTCCGATAAGGCTAAACAATTGTACAATTTAGTTATAATGTAGATAATTGACAGCAATTTTGTGTTTTTTTGCACTGGGTGATGTGGTCGCTAAGCGACAAAGCCCTTTGAATAAATTATTTAAAAAAAAAGACTGTCGCAGATTAGGGCAGATTGCAACACATTGCAAAAATCCTTCTTCATCACTTTCGTACATTTTCTATGAAGCAACGCACTTGCACTTGTAATATAATACGACTATAACTTATTAAGAACAAACTTGAAGCACCTACAGGTAAAATGTTATGATTGGATAATAAAATACGGATGTGGATTTTATGGATAATAAAATAATCACATTAGATTTTGACCACGGTAATAAAAACCATAAACAGTTAACAAACCTATAAATATATTTCAGTTAACGGTGAAGCCTAAAAAGCGATATAATCTTCCTCAAATGTTTATTTTTGCACAAGCGAAACCTCAGGAAAGTAAAAGTTATGAGTGCTAGACTAAGTTTATATTAAAGGTATTCTCAAGAGGCATGAAACACATTTTGAAAATAATTTTATTACTAAAAAGGTTCCAGTTCCAAGAAACTTAGATCCAAGAAAACTCCATTATTCTTTGGCATATTGGAAAATAATACCACTAAACCCCAAAAGTTCATAACAAAGGATCTTCAATGCAGCATTGCATTGAAGATCCTTTGTTTGGGCATTAGATTGGGCACGCCACAATTGTGGCGATAAGTCCCCTCTTTGAGGAGTGGCTAGAGAGGCGCCACGGCGTCCTCACCTTCCGCCTGACGCAGGTCCTCACCGGAAATGGTTGTTTCGGGAGGTTCCTGTTCAGGATAAAGCGGGAGGAAACACCCGGGTGTCACCACTGTTTGACACGGTGGAGCATACGGTGGAGGTCTGCCCAGCTTGGGCGGAGCACCGCCGTGTCCTCACGGAGGCGATCGGCGGCGACGATCTCTCGCGTCCGGCCCTGGTTCAGGCCATGGTCCGGAGCGAGAGTGCATGGGAGGCCGTCACCTCCTTCTGCGAAGCAGTAATGCTCGCGAAGGAGGAGGCGGAGCGCGCGAGGGAGAGGCAAAATGCGCGCCCTCGCGCCCCTAGTCGCCGCAGGAGACGCCCCGGGCGTCGGGAGTCGCGAGCCGACTTCCGGCCACCGCAGGCGCGGGCTTGCGGACGGTGAGCAATGGGTAGCTCGCCGTCCGATAGGGACCAGGCCCGGGTCGACGGCGCGTTGTGTTCCACGCGCGCCTCAAAGAGATGTCAGCACCAACTGACGGGGTCCGGAAGGGCCAATGCCTGCCGGGGTTGCGGGTTTGTCTGAAAGGGATATCGCGACCTCGGCACACAGGCAACGGAAGGAACACGGGTGGGTTTTAGTCAGTAAAAGTCTGACACGCCCTCCCGCTCCACCCAGAGCGGGAGAAGTTATTTGATAATTTCCCACAATCAAAAAAAAAAAAAAAAAGCATTGCATTAGATATAATGTTCGGAAACGTTGTAATGTATAGAAATTGTACAAAGGTATTTGAAGTCCAATATAACGGTCGGATAATTTCAACCTGCATGCTATTGAAAGATTCACCATTCAAATTGATCCACGACGAGCATACAATGTAACAGACTTTAAATTCCAAGTTATTCTGGCAGCAGTTTACTGGATATAAGGATTTTAGTAGGTCACTTTCTTAGATAGCATTTCGGTGGCTCCATTAAGACCATGCCTTAACAAGATGATAAAAGGACTTAGCTCTCCTCTCCGGTGTCATTGTAATTCCTGTAATCCAGGACACGCAGCTGTGGCCTCGCGTTAACCTGGAAACAAAATGGAACAACATAAAAATATGTATCTTGAATTAAAAATAAAATTTTAATATTTTGCTCGGAAATAAAAGGAACTGACTAAATTCTATATTTTATGACGTCTCAGGTCTTCTTCTTCTTTTCGTGTGGTTAGTGACTAACCTGTAGTGCTATTATGTAACCATCTCACCGTGAAAACTTAGGTGAAGTGAGCTGTCAATAGTGTCAATCCCTAGCATCTGGACAAATGACAGCTCACTTTAAGCTCACTTCACCTAAGTTTTCACGGTGAGATATTTACGGAATCGACCAGCTGCAGTGCTATTCTGTAACCATCTCACCGTGAAAACTTAGGTGAAGTGAGCTGTCATTCCACAGGGATTGACACTATTGACAGCTCACTTCACCCAAGTTTTCATGGTGAGATGTTTACAGAATAGCATGGCTGATGTCAGACTTTTAAAGCCGCTCATGGGCCTCTGACTTGGCTTCACATGCCGTCGAGAAATATCTCTCAGACATGCCGGTTTCCTCACGATGTTTTCCTTCACCGTTTCTGAAGCAAGTGACTCAGGTATGTAAATGCAACTAAGTGGAATTTGTCATTTTCTATATTATATCCTAATTTAACTTTAAATCTTCGACAGTTTATTCGTTCAACTCTGAACAGTTTTCTAGAAAACAATATTCCGCCTATAAAATGTCTTAAATATTTAAGCTGCTCAGTGCTTTTATCATTTAACTAGGCGTATAATATTATTAAGTACCAGCTTCTGCCCGCGACTTCGCGTGGAAGTCGTAAGACACCACAATATACTACAATAACAGCCACATTTTTATAAAACTTCCCTGTATACTACGTTTGTAGTTTTGTTCTCAGCAGCCAAAATATACACAGAGAGTTAGGGCTGGTGAATCGGGGGCAAGCAAACAGCTTGCCCTTAGGTCGACACCCGCAGCCTTCAGCCTTCAGTGTCAGCCCCAGTGACTTATTGAATCATTAGGTTTGTTTTAAACCAAGCATTTTGATTACGAAAACTTTATTTCAAGGTTAGGAAATATCCCCTTAATATGGTGAAAAAATACGATGAAATATATATATATTACCCCGACTTTATTTCATCGACTGCCTCGTTCGTCTAGTGGTCGCAAGCGCTGCTGCTAAGCATGAAGTCTTGGGTTCGATTCCCGGGTCGGGCAAAGTGTTTTTGGGTTTTTTCATCTGGAATTTCTCAGTAGCAGCCCGGAGTCTGGATTTGTGCCCGGTTGATGGCCGCCCGGAATAGGGTCGCCCCCTGTTCAATAGATACACCTCTGCCTTAAGCTTTGCGGAATAAATGCGTGATGTTATGATCTATTTATATAAATTATAATTATTAATAATTAATATAAAAAAAAAAAAAACGTATTATAAAGGCTAACAGACTTAAAAAGGTTATAGTAATATGTTCAAGTATATTAAAACGGAGAAGAAGAAATCATGTGGCATCAATATATACGTAAAAATGATATTGCCTGAATTTCTTTTAGGTCCAGCTGTTACGTCCTTTTTATGATAGCCGACCTTTTATGATAGTAAAAACTATAATAGGGGGGCTCACGGATTTGATTATTTTTTTATTGCTTGTTATAATTTTCTTTTTTGTGTAGTAGCAAGTATTCCTGCGTGAATATTTATGAAATATAAAGAAAAACGATTGAACATGTTGACACTGACAAAGCTGATGTTAACGAAAGTAGAAATAAGAAAATTATATGAAGAGTATTGTAATTAGGCTCCATTTTGCTGGTAAATTAACGTAATACCTACTTACTACCTACCTACTACTAAGGAATGGTATAGTTTTACTGATAAATTTGGCTAGAAATTCACTTATCCTTATAAGCAATAGTCATTACCACTGCACTAGAAATAAAGTATTCATATTTGTAATAAGCCCACCCTACAAATATTTATAAATTTTAGAATCAAGGGATGATGATATTAAACTTTTGATAGATGTTATGTGATGTGGAACTTTTGAGCCTTTTGTTACTAACACTATGGATGGGCCATGGATGTCTGAATTTTTATTTTTTTATTTTTTTTTATTTGTCCTTTATCAGAATGGTGTTATAATATCAGAAATCCCAAATCTCTCTCTACTGCTGTTTGAACCTAAATTCAAAATACAAGTATGAGATTAGTACGTTTTTCTTGTATTAAAGTTTAAAAAAAAACCCTCCATTTTATTCAGAATTTAAAAACACTAAGATCTCATAGATCTCATTATGTATATATATTTTTATATAAAACAATATGAGCATGAAAAATAGTAATATTTCATGTTTACTTTGAGAGGGCTTTTATTAGAATTTTCTTGCAAACTTCTTTAGCCGATCCTTTACACAATTGATGGCCTTTTTCAAAGAATATTACAGTAAGGGTTTTTACAATATTGTGTTTGCGATGAACCTTTTTCGTAGTACCTAAATCATATATAAAAGGACGTACAGAACTTCAATAACGTGAAAAATATTACATTCTGAAAAATGTTACGTTAATTATGTATAACACTATATGTTTCTTCTAGCTTCTAGTATGTATTCTGAAAAATAATATGTCTGTCTTACGTAATTTTGACGTTCGAAAAGTGTTGATTCTCAACCTAGTTTGAATTTTGAATAAGTCAAATTCATTCTTTTTTTTGTGTCATGCACGAAGCACGGCGCCAGTATTTTAATAAGGGCTTTCATTATACGATTGTACGTTATTACGAGTATAAATAAATATTGAATAATTATGTTAGCAAACATTGACCCCAACCTTTATTTGACCCGTGAGGTGTAAGTGTCACCTGTAAGGTGCAATAACAAATCTATTTATAACTAGTCTTTGCCCACCGCTTCGCTCGCGTGGAGGTTATAAATTATCCCACGGGAATGCCCTTGGGATAATTTACTACCGGAATAAAAGTATTATACTATGTGCTAATCCATGTTATAAACTGCCTGTGTGCCAAATTTCATCCGAATCCGTTTAGCCGTTTTTGCGTGATGGAGTAACATACAAACTTATCACATATGTAATATTAGTGAGATACTTTGCCAAGAAAAATATCTTACTAATGTTGTAAGTGGCAAAGTCTACTTTTTTGTTATTCACGTCTCAACAGAACATGTTGAAAGAAGTTTCCTTGGAAAAACTTAACGTGAAGGAGAGTCTATAGACTTTTTAGTCATTACTGGACAGTTCTCTAGGGATCGGGAATGCATTTTCATTATTTTTTCTTTTATACTTCGTTGGGTTCTTTATTTAAAAACTTCTTTTAAAATTGCGCATTTGGCATATCGCGTGCACGGCAACTATATAGTTTTATTTTTTATTAAAATGAGGTTAGGGTATTGAAATTGTTTGAAACACGTAGGGTTTGGTAACAAATTATTGTTAAAAAATTCAATAGAAAAATAAATTCGCTAGTTTTTTTAAACCAATTTATACGTACTCACGAATTATACAAAAGTAGGAAAAGCTCCAGCTTTTTCTACTAACTTCATGAATTTGATCGTTTAATCATTTTCGGAATCAGAAGGAAGGTATCAAAGAAGATCATGACGTCAACTCCTGATAACGTTTGACGTCAAAATGATGTCATAATCTGTAAACAACCTTGTTGTCCCAACATGACGTGATACGTATATTATAATAATATAATTTCGATGATGATATCACCCTTGACTTAGGTAGTATATCATTTGTATGTTTTGATCCTTGTATAAAAACTCACCCTGTATAATTATGACTTATCAGATTCTGAACCCTTTTCTGACCGTCGTAATCAAGTAAAATCATAATTATTTAACCTTTATATCTTAACAAATTGGAGCAACAAATTACAAACAACTTACCCTTACTATCCCAAGATTTCACCGCTCATTTACCACCAAAATTACAAGGTAATCCGACAATATGTCTAAAGATAAAAATGCCCGAGAGCATAGGATCACTCGTAACTCGGGCCTACTCGAGATATTTCAGTGTCTGCCGGATTATAACAAGGGTCGGTCAGGCACTTGACCGCGTTGTAGAATAAAGCCTCGTTTACATTGTAAACAACAGTTGCACAACGCTTAAAGGCGTGTACGCACGAACGAACAAAACATGGTGAACACGAACACGAAACATTTGGTTCATACGTGTGGACGTAAATTAGCAAAGCGAACACGAACACCATACGAACACAGTTCGCGCTCTTTAGTAGTCATGGATTCGAAATTGGATCCCTACGAACATTTTTGACGAAAACAATGTTTTATGTTCGTTAGTGGTACGCACATGCGAACAAAGTATTTGATGTTCGTGTTTTCACCGTATTCTTGTTCGTTTGTGCGTACACGCCTTAATGATAACTATTTCTTTATTTCTTTGAAGATAATAATATCTAATATTTAATTCTTTAAGATTAATAAGACGCTCGATTACTTAATTGAAAGAAAAACTGATGATCAAGTAGGAAGAGTTGCAAACGCAAGGTTAGAAATGGTTGTACAATCAGAGAATATATACTAATACAAATAATTATAAAAAAGAGAAAAGATTTGTATTTTTCTTTACAATGAATAAACTCATAAACTACTGGACCGATTTAAATAAATCTTTCAGCAGTAGTATGATATATTATCACTGAGTAACATAGGCTATAATTTATAAAGATATCACGCGGGCGAAGCTGCTGACGTGAGTGGAAGTTGTTTATAACATTGACACACGCCGCGAATTGGCCGTTTTATAGGCATTTAATTTTACTATCAAAGAATGGCAGTAGTGGTTTGAATTTACGGACAATTTAAGTTGGTAGTCGATTTGCCGACTTAATTTCCCAGACTTTACAAGATTTCTAAATCATGGAAAATTTAAATCAAAATTAATCATGGAACGTTTTATTTATTGGAATAAAACGTTCCACCTTCTGATAGACCGAGAGGTACTGAATCGATACTTTTCTGAGAATCGATTTAGGAACTTTGATATCGTTAAGTCGATTGTTTATCGCTCACTCCCCCCCTGCTTTATTTATCCACATCAATAGAGCGCATAGTTGCAATAATGTGTCTGCACTGGCTTCTATTTGTATTCACGGAATAATAATTCACTATTTATTATCTAATAAATCTGAATACGCATCCAATGTCACGTATGTTGCTGAATAATAATATGATGACGTAGGTACTATTTGATTTTATCAGCATTAATTTGCCTAAATGATTCTTTAGAGTAGTAGTCTTTCTGTCGTTTAACTGTCAAGCCCCGCGGTTTGACATTGACGCGCGTTTCACGTCATTTTGTTTTATTTTATTTTATTTATATGTTGCATATTATATTTTGAACTTAGAGTATACTATTTTGAATGATTTAGTTGATTGGTTGACGAGTATATCCGTCAGGCCATAAAATGAGCCATGTAGGTCACCTGACACACGCGCCCATATCGTCAAGCCCCGTTGACTCACATGTGAGTCAGTAGGTGACTCTCATGAGAGTCAGCGGGGGGATTGACTGTTTGGGACGGTAGTGTCTCTCATGAGAGATGTCGGGGCTTTATCAGTTAAATAATATAATTGACATTTCTGTATCAGACAGAAACCATGGATGGCAGGCAGTGGATCTGATCGGTTGCCAGTACGTAGATCATAAAAAAAAGTAAAAGTAGTCCCAAATTGCAAGCTCTTTTTCTTTAATTTTTCTATTTCTTGGCAAGATTTCGTCACTACAAAAGTTTTAACAGAATGCCTGCCTGTTATGTCTTGTGTAAAAAACTGTACTCTTGTTTTCCTCCATCGTTTATTTCGGTTTAACCCGGTTATAAGGGTAAGGTACACTGTGGGGTGTGTTTTTGAGGTCAAGGGGTTATGTTATGACGCCATTTGGGCAGCTCATCTTGATCGATTGTTCAGAAATTGGTTCTAAACTAAGCATTTTACGAGGGCGTGACGTATGGATATTAAACACTAAACATTAAAATCGTTTATTGGGAACAAAAAAAATACATACAAGACAAAAATGTTAAACGATGTTAGCTGCAAAAGTTAAAACTGTGGCGCAGCTACCAACGCCCGACTCCTAGTGCAGTATTTTAGCAAATATTTAAAGTAAAGAAATAATATAATAATACATTTAGAGAAAAACTACCGTGTATGTGAGTACCTAATGTTGAGTGAGAGAGGGTGAGGGTGTGGTGAGTTGTGTGTCGTGAGTGTGTGTTTTTCCGAGATGTTAAATTTCCACAAGTTTTCCTGTTGCATCATAATTAAGTGATTTTAATAAAATGTCGAGTTTTTTTTTGCATTGCATGCTGGTAGCAGAATAGATGGAGAATAGATAGGATAGAAAGGCAAACACGACAAAATTAAGTGTAAGTGGATACTCCGAATGAAGAATCTCAAAAACTAAACGTTGATATTTAACTGCTTATCTTGTATGTAAAACAGGTTTCGAATTTATTCTTTGCCCTAAAAGCCATCATTTGACTTGATAGATCTAAAATTGTAAAGAAACGAGGTGGTTATTTTTCATGAAACCAAAACGTGCCACGCACAAGATGGTATCATAAACGTAATTTTATGTATGAAATTCTCAACACTTAGTATTAATAATATTTGACCTTGGGTTCATAAGGCCATGAGCTTGTACCAAATGCGAAGGCTATTTGCTTCTTAACTTTGATATTATTATTTGGCCTGATTTCAAGGCCACGTAATGGAAAGCAACAAGTGAGGGATCCTAGAATTACTTAGCTTGGGACTTAGTTTCAATGTTCAGTTTCGACTTTTCATTGGGTTCAATAACTTCATGGAAATCATTGAAAGACGCCTAATATGTATTTAGTAACTTGAATAACAGTTTGACTCTCTTCTTCCTTCCCGTTTGTTAATCTTACATGGTGATAGGGTTTAGAATTGCTTTTTAATTTGCCCCACTTCACTGTTTTTTTTGTTCAACAAAACATTGCTTATAAATTGTTATTTTATTATCCCTGTGGACTAATCTATCTGTATCGGAGGGTTATTCTGTTTTAGAATCAATTTTAAATAGTCAAATAAGTGTATTTAGGTCCAGAAAAAAAAATGTCACAGATACGTCCTTGTTTGAGGGAAATTAAAGGTTCAAAACAGAATAGGTATATTATAATTTGCTTTATCAACTAAAAATCCGAAACCAGGTCAATTTCAAAAACCATTTTTGATCTCATTTCCTAATTACAGCTCAAAATAATATGAAAATTGCATTTTCGATAAGGTAATCGTATTATAGAGGGAATTTAAAGGTTGGATTTTTGAGTTTACCTAATCCTTTTTTTTTTTAAACCCAAAAATAGTAAATTGGGCTAAATCGACTCGCGCTCAATCAGAGTCCTGCGGGACGTCATCGAGGATGGACCTATGTCAAAAAAATAAAAAATACGCTCTTTCAGCCGTTGTTTAAAAAAAAACATATAAAAGAAGATATTAAATTGCGACAGCTCAGAAATAATATCTCGTGATAATCTTATAGTTTTCATTCATAATATTGTTTTCGGAAGTGTGATTATTTCTTAACTTTGATGGTACCTACTTATGAATTTTATTATTATTCAAACTAAATATTTACTTGACTTTGTATAAATTTTATTATCCTCTAATTCAATCAACAGCAATTTAATAATTATTTAAACACCTAACAAATCACAGAATACTGCACTGTCAAATGCTTGCCAACTAAAATAAAGCTCCACATAAGTGGTAGAAAATAAATTTCAACGTTTCATTATCACTGGACGTTTCTCTAATTAATTTTACCCCACGCAGTTACGGACTTAGTAAGGTCATAAAGATAGAAAAGGGTTCATTCCGTTGCCACTTCATATTGTCTTCGTAACTTATTGTGTTTCTGGCGTTACTTGGTTGCAATCAGGTTACGAAAACCTTGATCACTTTTGAACTTAGTCACATTGAACTCGTCATGTGACGTCACGACCAAATACACAAGTGAAGACAGCTATCTTCACTTGTGTATTTGGTCGTTGATGCTTAATTTTTACTCAGGCGCCATGGCCTGTCCTGCCACAGGAGCGCAAGTCGCATAGCACGGCATGCCAGCATCAACGATATTATTCATGGAGCCCTTGTCACCGCAGGCGTACCAGCGGTATTAGAACCAAACGGCTTGGTACTTGACGATGGGAAGAGACGACGAGTAGGCCTCTGGTGTGGGACGCAATCTGTGTCGACACCCTTGCGCCATCTCATGTTCCTAGCACAGCGGGCTGTGCTGGCGCCGCTTTTGCGGCTGCTGAGATCCTCAAGCGGCGCAAATACTATAACCTTATGGGTAACTACAGTTTTGAGCCGTTTGGGGTCGAAACGCTCGGGTCCTGACGTTGCGTCTCCTTTTTAAGGAAATTTCTCGCCGACTGGTCGACACTTCACGTTCCCAGAGTGCTGGCTTGTTCTTTGGCTAAAGACTTAGCAGCATTGCCACGTTGAATGGTAATATTCAAAGTGGCCAGTCTTCTGGGTACGTTTCCGGATGACAGCGATGCGGACGAATACTTCGACGCTTAAGTGTTCTTTTGTTTTTGTATTTATTTGTATAGTTAGTTAGTTAGGCTTTAAATTTAGTACCTAGTGTAAATAATTAGTAGTGTTAAAAATTGTAAAAAGGTGATGGAAAACGGTGGTTAAAAAATAAGTTGAGATATTATCAAAAAAAAATGTCTTTTTTTATCTTAGAATATCAATAATCAGCTCAATTCTCAATCTGGAAGCTGAGAAATATGAGAAAGATAAAGAATATCGATTAATTGAGTAATCGATTACACAATTACAAAAATAAAATCTTCGTACTAGGTAATTAACTCAAAGTAATTTAATGCACTATAATTAAATGATAAATACAATATAGTTCACAAATAATTACAGTCATAATAATAAATAAAATATTTATTAAATACTGAAAAACCAATATAATCACTTATCAATTTCATGTGGATTAAAATCAGTCTTAGGTATATTTTTAGTCTATGTCACTCAGCTTTCATAGCTGACTGACATCGACGAGTTGCCGAGTGCTCTTGGTTGCTCACTGGTTTCATGTTTTCCGATGCGTTTTGAGTGCTTACCCGATTATTTTTAATTTTCAACAAGCTTTTTCTTTTACGGATTCTGACCCTGCCTGCCTTGTATGACCCTTGTTTTTACACTGGACAGCGAAGATAGCTCACACGTTTGACTTGGAATTGTTATTTTGATTTTTCGCCTTAAAGTTTAAATCTCACACCGTTTTCATCTCGTTACATTCAGGCCCAAGATTGTATATAATCCTTTTAATTTCCGTCTCCTTTATATAATTTATTACAGGTTGCTATTTTTTGCATTTAGTTCTAAAAATGCATGCAGTAAAAGAAAAAAGAAAATTTTACATACTTTTAAAAATTGGCGAACGATTATTTGAAATACTTTCTCTTCAAAGCCCTCCTCAAAGCAAAGTTCTTTCTACCCTGTTAAACGAACAACAGCTTTGACCAATCAACCGCCGCCCTTTGCTTTGTTACCAGGTATCCAGTTTCGCCGTGTACCGAACCCAAAAACCAAACGGTCTAATTGAAGAGATGGGCCGCGTGACGTAACTAAACGTCGTCGAGCAAACATTATTGATCAAACGATGTGTATCGATGGCTCCGAACCTTGCAGACACTTCTGCCTAAATTATGTTTTTCTGTCACCGTGAGTGACGTCATGATTTATAAATGCCTTGTAGCTTGTAGGAAAAGCTATAAATAGAAATCCCAATGATTTCGTCAGAGATACGGCAAGAAATACGGAATGAGGAAATGTCGTGATTTCGCGAATTATTCTTTGCTTTTTTAATAATAATTTTGTTTACTTTTATTGTTTGAAAAAGAACTCTGAATACAGTAATATAAAGATATCATTTCTCATACAATGTCTGAATTGTTGATCAAATAAAATACGTGTATCTAGAATAGAGAAAACTTAGTTTATAACAACAAACTAGAATATTTTATTATAAGAACAACATGATTTATGTTTGGTACCAGATGTTTACAACGTTTATATTAAATATTGAATAAGTACTGATATAATATCGTTATAGGTACCTACCTAATATTTTTCTTTTATATTATTTGAAGAACATTTTGCAAGTTGGTGTTATTGTAGGTAACTAAGTTTTGCTTTTCTTAGTGTTATAGAGAAGTATAGAGGACAAGGATCATCCTCATCCTCTATAGAAAATGGAGGATCCTCCAACCAGAATGGTGCCGTGTCTGGTGGGCAACTGCCTAACGATTTATGTCCGAAAGTTATATTTATGCTGATTGCGCGGTAAACCCTGCTTGCGCGATGAAGGATTTTTGTGATGTCTGGTCTTTGATGCGTAGTTCGCATGTGGCGTTGTAGATGCTGCCACAGTGTTTTTATCAGAATTATAATCTACTCATAAATGCTACAGTTTAGTATTAATGAAAGGAAATTTACCTACTTTGATTCCACACTTTTTCAATCTATTTAATTACCATTATCCAAAACGAAAACAACGCTTCTATTTGGGTTAACGAAGTTTCAGTACTAATAGAATGAATGAGGAAAATAATAATACAGTGTGAGTGGAGAACAACCGCCTGATCAAACCCTAATTACTTACCTACGCCCTTAATAAAAAAAAACTCTTTCGGTACGATGGTCACGTACGCTTTCACAAAAGCGAGTAATTTTATTGGCATTACTCCGACTTATTTCTGTTTCATTACAATCCATATTTAGGATGCATAAATTAAATTCGTATGAAATACTAACGAACACGGGTATTGTATATTTAGAATTGAAGTGGTTTCCTAACAATCGATGAATTCATAGTTTGTTTTACAATCGAAATGCGATCATTGTGCGGTTGTTTGTGTTCTGTGAAATAAATTAGCGATGATGCAAGTCAATTAAAGTAGATTCAGCTAAAATAAAAGTAGATTTTAGGTTATTAATATTATTTTAGTAGGTATTAACTTAGATACCTTGGCGACTGAGCTCTGCTCGGGTGAAAATAGAGAAACGAATTTTTGTAGATATGAGACCTAGCTAGATCGATTTTTCGCCACCGTAAACTCCTTTATTGCAACTTTCATCGAAATCGTTAGAGCCGTTTTTCAGAACGTGATTACAAATATATATATATATGTCGGAGGATGGTATGAGTCTCTCTCGTTATCAAGTATATTTTAACTACTGTGGGTGTACTAATGGGTAGTGTTGGTTATTGCGCAATAGAAAAACCGTTGTAGTTCAGATCAAATTATAATTTACAATAACATTTCTCACTCATACACTGTACGTACACGACACAACCATTCGAAACGCGGGACAGTTCCTAATCTGGAGGTTCTGTTCTCTAGAAAGGTCGGAAGGCAAGTGCGCTCGCCCTGGCGCCCCTCCATTAGCTAGGCTCCGTCGCAGCACGAAGTTAGCCGAGTGTTAGTGCTGCCGGTCACGTGCTGCGGTTTGTTTAGCGACCGTAATAATGACTGTCTCCGACATATATATATATATATACAAATACTGCTCATTTAGTAGTATAGGATTTAAAAAAAAAACATGTTGGCGTTAGAATTTTTGACCTCTGGTCCATCGAGTGATTGCTCTAGTGTTCGCTCTCGACGTGGGAACAGTTGTTAAACAAAAATATATTTTCTAAAATAAGTCATAAACATCAATCGTAAGAAATGATATACAAATTATAGGTTCGTTATTAGAGAAACGATGAATAATACTCCTATGATGGACATTCAGCTGCATGAGCTAAATTAATTCTACGAAAACATGAAGTTCAAAAAATTGCTCACTGTCTTTTCTATTTTCAAATTGCGCTGCAAATATCGCAGCCATGTCTCATAATCTCATATGTTTATTAAATCTAACTCTCCGGTACGTCACTACCATCAACTGTATTGAAGCTAAAATTAGCATGCAATTGTAAACTCTATTCTCATTTTCAGAGAATTTAAATTAACATGAACTTTGACTTCGATATTAGCGCCCTATTAAAACAAAGATTGGTTTTTTCTTTCACTTGACTAAAAGGCGATATCCCAATAAGTGTTATCGAGTTAGTGATGACTGAACATTAAAATCTGATGAAAATGTCAAAGCTAATTCAAAACTGATGTAATCGAAAAACGTTGTAAAATTACTCCAATTAATGTAAAATACAGTCTTATAATAAGGTAGGTACATAAAGTTTTATAATTGTGTTATTAATAGGCTCTATGATAATTGTTATAAAGTAATCAAAATTCTGGAATTTTGACGTTTGTGGCTCACTGTTTTTTCGTTACTGTCTATGGATTGTTAGTACTGTATGTTACTTGTTATTACTACGTTTCCTTAATATTGAATACACACTTAATTATAATAAAATTATTCAACTTGAGTAATTTTTTAAAGTCATAAATAAAATCATAATATTTTCCGATAAGTAATGAAAAGAAAAGCAAACGCCGACAGCTGACACCATTTTATCAAAGACGTCATTATAAAAGAAAGGTTTCAACATAACTATGGGTGCAGCAATATAAATAAAACCGTGACCTCGCTTACTGCTTATCTCATTACAACCCACGTTGAAAGGAAAAATAAAACGTTAACAGTAATGTAAAAATAGAACTGCTTTTTACCGCTCGTTGGCTTTACATACGGACGTAGTAGCGCACACTTCAACTCCTGAACGGGCACGAAAATAGAAAATTATAGGTACACATATTATACTAGAGCGTGTATTTTTTTCTTTCTTTTCTTTATTACTTTGTTTTTATACAATATATACCGGAAAATTATACAGGCTGTATTTTTTTAAATATTTTTTTTTTCTCTCGAGCTAGGCCAGCTCATTGTGTTAAGCAACGAGCAAGCCCAGAAGATGTTCACTCTTGCTTTGAAGACTGATGGGTTATACTATACTCGGAATTTTAATTCGATTCCAGATTTGACATTAGCTACTGTCATTTTGTGAAATAATGATACCACATATAATAGTGTAGTGAGGAACACAAAAATCGATAAACAATCAGTGTGTGTGCCATCAGTGTGTGACAGCGATAGCGATAGCGATGACGGCGACAATTTATAAAATAAATTATTACCATAATACATCTATCTGTTTTATTTGTCATGTTCCTTCATGATCACATTTTTTATCAAACTAAATTATCGGTTCAGAAATATTTAATTTCCTGATATACTTAGTTTACGAGAGTAAAATTATAAACGAGAAGAATCGATCTGGAAATATTCCATTTCCATATCGAATAATTTCGCAACGTCACTATTTAGTACTTGTCATAACGTTGCAACACTGAAATTGTCAAATCTGGAATCGAATTAAAATTCCGAGTATATGTCTTACACAAATTTATTATATTTAAGTATACATATACACATCGCAGTATAAAAACTGATTTACATCTATCTCCTTACACTTCAGGTCTAGTTGAAAACCAGCGTCAGGCACTAGTTGTCTGGCATTTTTCCTGAACTAGGCCTATTTGGTGCAGCCGCGAGGCACACTTTCCTGCTAGTATCTTAGAACGCACTTTACACTTTTTATTTGTTTTGTTTCTTTTTTATTATGGTTTTTACTTGCAGTACAATATGTTGTGTTGTGTGCCTTTAAGTCTGTGCTAAATAATGTATTTTCTTTCTTTCTTTCTTTCTTACCTTCTTTCTATCTTTCTTTCTTTCTTTCTTTCTTTCTATCTTTCTTTCTTTCTTTCTTTCTTTCTTTCTTCTTATACGTGAACACTGACAGACAGTTCCAAAAATTGGGCATTATTTAGGGGTAAAGAGTTTATTATCTCTGTTCGAAGTTTCAACTCGGAATCATATTGAATTTCAGCAACATAGCTAGAAAAATTACAACACCAGCAATTTCTCCCACCCAGAACTTCACGGTTCACTTTTCCTTTTAATTTTGACAACCAAATTGAATCGTGTAATTATAAAAGTGAATCATTCAATATCGGCGATACTTTTGTTTCTGCGCTCTTAAATTAAAATGAATCAATTTTATTAAACCGTATCATTTTTCCATTGTAGGTTTACATTATAAATACAACTTATTCATTATTTTATTCACATCACGTAAAAACTGCCCTTCAACCCCTTAAAGCCTTGCACGAAAACTCCCTAAGGTTTACTACACAATTAGATATGTATATAATCTCTAACTGACCTCATTTCTCTGTGCCAAATTAGTAGGATGGAGCCACAAGTTGAATCCCATAGGGAATGTTCCAGGGATCCATGATACATACAAGTTTCTGTTTGGAGGAGCAAATTATCATTCTATTAAAGGAACTCAGCGAGTTATGGCTCAGTTATACTAGGCGAATTTCTCGCCTCGAATAGGCAATTATCAAGGGGGGGGGGGAAATACTCGTGTATATAATAGGTAAGTGCGATACTCACATGTTAAAAGGTGAGGATCGCCTCACCTTTCAGACTTGACATCTGTGTGATCAAAAAGTCGTACTTCCAGCTGTCGAGAAAATTGCCTGCTAGTCTCGCATAGATATTGCCGCATCTCGACAGTTTAGAAACTTTCCTCGTGTAAATGATCCTGAACGTGTTCTTGTTAGCCTCCGTTAATTTCGGTGACGAGAGAGAAGCTACCTGCCAATTCATAAGTAAAGAAAACTGAATTATATGGCAGAAGGAGACTTGTTAAAACTTTCCTTATATTAAATCAAATTCTCAGTTTTCTAATTTGATCTGTAGGAACCTCCCTTGGATTTGAATTTAAACTGAGACATGTCTGGAATCAAAATTTGTTGACGTTAATTTCAAAATACGTTATCGTACTTATTATATGTTCGCATCATAAAACGCAAAGCTACGATAATAACGGAAATAATCCATCATAAAACTTATCCCAAGCGTATCCACTAGTCACTGAGGACAATGACGGAGTTAAGTAGTAATACGATTTTCTAGAAAACTTGATTAAAGCTTATAAAACGTGTAGAAGAGCATCCAATGCTAGCATGGACGCCATGAAGCACCACATATTTATTTTTAGTTAAGTGACCTGCTCCCTAATTACGTAATACACTTTCAATCACAATCCGAGGGTTTTGAAGGAAATTCCTAATCCATTGCTTCATACATTTGAAAAATTGGTCTGCTCAACAACCTAAATAACACAATGAACGTCGCTGAACTGTCAAAATGAAAGACATTGCCATGGTGTGCTGCGTAATTTCGCCGCTGGTAACTTTAAGTAGTCTCTATATTACCACATGAACAACAAACAGATAGTCCCTAGGGACGTATCCCAGGAAATGTGAACTATGTAAAAATTATTCTTAATTTTAAGTTAACAGAATATTTATGCTCTTTTTTGTCTAGTTCGGAAGTAAAAAAATGGCGGACCGCAGCCCGGGTCCGGACCGCCAACCATTTTGTGAGTAAACAGAAAACTTTTTTTTTTAATAAAAAAAAATAGTTTTAGCTTAAATCAACTTTACTCAGACTTCTGACAGATAGTGCAAAGTGAAAACAACATTTTTCACAATATTAATTACTTTATTATGTTTGTTCATTACGGTGATATTTGTTCATTACTTCATAAAAAAAATCTCTTTTTGTTTTATTAATTTTGGTTGCTAGTAATAAATATTTTTAATTTTGGTTGCTAGTGGGTAATCGTCTACCAAACGGACCGCGACAGTGTTTTTTTTTAACGGAACCACCCATTGCTACTAATTGGAAATCCCTGGTATAATTCATCAATATTTAAAGAAGCGAAATTTATAATTAATGTAGAAAGTTTTTAAATTCAGTATTTATAATGAAGCTAGACGGTTGACAAACTCAGTGTCGTATACCTCGACTGACCTTTTTACTGTGACCTACCCCAATCCTGTTGGGTGCAATTCGAAGTCGTGTGGAAAATATTAATTATTCTCAACTCAATGTCTTGTGAAACTCTAGGGACTGTGGTGTGTATTTATTTTGCTATTGAATTAAATAAACTTGTATACGTACTAGTACCTATTAATATTCAAAACAACAAAATTTTATTAATATTAAATATTTATACAGACAGACGGAACGACATGGCGAAACTATAAGGGTTCCTTGTTCACTACGGAACCCTAAAAACACATTGATAGAGATAGCTTCTTTGTCAAAATTTGACTTGTCTTCAAGTTTTTACTATTACTTATGCTATCGTTATTCACAATTTGATATAGAACTATGCATCTTACACCCCGACCGCATTTGTTATTAATAGCTTACTCAATATTGGCATATCCCCCAATAACAGAAAGTTAGGGGGAAGATAAAACTGATCAACCCTTTACTAATTTTCCTTCTAACCACATTGAGCACAGTTTTATGTGTTCCGGTAAGCAGCCCCCTTTTATGGGGCTCTTCACACATCCGCTATCTCTTCAGATTGTCGGCATATTATTATGATTATTATGGTATGTACTGTGTGTATAGATATTATAGATTACGTCCTTCTTCCTCATATTTTTTTCGTTTTTAACCCCCCCTTCGCAAAAATACGGGTTTTATAAGTTTGACCGATATGTGTGTGTGTCTCTGTCTGTCTGTGGCACCGTAGCTCTTAAACGGGTTAACCGTTTTGAATGCGGTTTTTTATTTTTGTAAAGCAGATTTTCTAGCGATGGTTCTTAGATATGTTTTATCAAAATCGGCTCAGCCGTTTGAAGATGATCAGCTCTTTTCTAGTTGATGAATGGAAGTGAGCGTCTTTCACAGGTCTGATCGATTTGAAATTTGGTATTCTGGTACTTTAATGATATTAAAAGAACATAGTAACCTTGAACTGATGCTGCGGCATCACCTGGAATTTGCAGGATACCCAACTCCCTTACCAACTTACAGCACATGTATGGTGTTAGGGCTCATTGGAATGGTCTCAATGAATAGGTAATAGATAGATGATGAACAGGGTCTGGTGATCGAGTAGGAAAGAGAAATGAGGAAATGTTTGTGTCGGGTTTTTTTTTTTTTAAATATAATTTCACTTGTATTTTAAGGGAATCGTGTCGGGTCGACCAAAGGAGGATCTTAAATCTCGGGACTCCATCGTTTATCTGAAAGCATGTTAAGCCGTTGATCTGGGGTGTTATTTTTAAATCTTTCAATGGGGTCTTCTTAAGTCTTAATTGCTCAGTAACTTGGTTGTTGAGGTCAGTCTGGTAGAGGCTCCATGTAAAATACGAATATTCAGCAGCATTCAGGTCGACTGGAAGCCAACCTAATGTTTTTTACAACTGCGGATCCATCTTAATTTGATCGTCGTCAATATTCTCATCAAGCTGTCACCACCCATCAAAATCGATGCTCCACCTGACCTGGGCGTCTTACATTATGTTTACCGATCCGTGGTCTTCACTCAAGAACACTTACCCCTACGATCATTGATTTTACGGTTAATATAGCCGCGTCATTGCCACTTCAGCTTGCTTATTCTGTGGGCTATGTCGGCTTCTCTGATTCTCTAGTGGTACTCTGTTAACAGTAAAGTAATCCTAAATATAGTGTCTTGATAAAAATGCCCATTCTCAGTCATGATTTTGTCAAATTTTGATTGACCCCGCGTCCTCAACTTCTTCGCCGAGATGATCTTAAAGGTTCTTTTTTATTTCTTTACCAACTTTAAATAATAAATTTTACAAGTCTATATTTATGTTTTTATTGACATTTCGTTATTAGTGCAAACAAGTCTTATTGTCTGCTTGGTTTGTCTTCATTGCTTTTACAACTGAACCAAAACAAATTATAGGGAACTTAAACACATCCGCATTAATCGGGTACTCGCTTATAACCAATCTTAGAAAATTAAGAATTCGGGTAGAAAATTCGAAAATCAAAAAAGTAATACCATGCAACGGCAAACGAAGTGACGGAAAAAATATACTTGGAAACTTAAAAGGATACCTTAAATCCTATGATATAACCGTTTCCTCTCTCGTTCTCTGCACTTGAACCACATACAAAGCAGAACATGCTGCGTCTAATGAACAGCTGAAGTGGAACCCGGAATGTTTCCCAGAAAAGAGATTCATTACTCGAGTAACTTTATATTGCATTGAAATAGCACTGCGTCCGTTTTTCTAATTTTGTTACAGCACTGTACCGGGAAATAAATACAATAATGGACGATTGGGACGATAAATTTTTTGCGAGTTTGTAATAAAATTATGGATTTTAAACTCGGTAGACTGTATTGAATTTCCCTTAACGAACTGCTCTTCAAAATGTCTATATCAGATTAAAAAAGGAGAAAATAGACCAGGAGCTTCGTTCGCAATCAACTTTGACTATAGATCTGAATATGTATCCTGTACAGATAGTATGTATTATACTATCGTCGCGTCGTCGGTCTGCAAGTAAACGAGGGATATTTATTTTTATTTTATCTGCTATAAAATGACTGTATAGTATTTTTTATATGCTGGACATGTGGTACTTTTGCGATTTTGTGGCATATAAAATACCAAAAATAGCTTCCTATACAAATTTTTTGTGATAAATTTCGTGGCATCTGCAGTCAATGTTTTTGAGTACTATGTATAGCAGTATAGGTTTAAAGAACTTTATTTCTCATAAGAACTTAACAGTTCGCTTACAATGAGATTCTTAGTGATCTAATTACATTAGTTAGTTACCTCTAGGGTGTTGGAGACATTATATCAGTGATTATAACTAGTAGGTACCATTAATATTAGTTACTTCTAGGGTGTTGGAGACATATTATTATTAATTGACTTCTAAAAAAAAGGAATCGGATGTTTGCAGTATGATACATTTATAAGGCGTTTTTCGGACGTCTTTATGTTGATTAGGAGAAAATTTGTTCCGATTGACGGTTTTTTTTTCCTTCTCAACAATAAAATAGATAACTGGAAAAAAGTAAGACGTAATTTTTTGGAATACTTTTAAATCATTTTTGATGTATCACCATTTTTTACATCTTTTACTCTCGTCTTTTCTATTTGTAAAATTCGCTACGTGTGTATAAGTACAGTTTTTCTCAGAAATCGATTCATTGTTGACATTTTATTTCGACTAATAGCGTGTCTTAACATAATGGTTCTGATGCTTTTTGTAAATTGTATCTGAAGACATCTATTTTAACAAACATAATATTTTGTATAATTTTTTTTTCTTTTATTTCCAGTGGCTCGAGAGAAAATTTAGAGACGTAAGCAGTTGTGCCGAGTAAAATAAGGTGAGCTTGTTTAGTTTTTAGTACTTTTCATAGGTAAGTATTTGTTGGAAGATGATAGAAACACAGAGAGACCTCATGGGTAATTAACTTCACGACGTTTATTAATTGTTTCACCCCTACTCTGTATCAGTAACTTGAGCTACTTTTGAATGGAGTTTTATAGAAACGAATAAATACCTAGCTACTTCTGTATCCACTGATCAGCCATTTATCAGTTCAATATTTACATATTAAAATACACATGGTTACTATGCAACATGTCCCGGAATTAACGGTTATCAACAAAAATTCCAATTAGAGTATTATGTTTTCATCATAATACATACACAGAATTTTTACTAATATAAATACACTGTTGTAAACATTGTTTATTTATTAAATAAGTTATACTAATTGTGGTAGAAAATTGTGGTCACATTACAGACCTACGTATGTACACAGTCGCACACGTGTATGGGTCTAGCGTAGTAGGTACTTCGTTCATTTTGGTTTGTTTTGCCTGTAAAAAAGAAGTGTGACTGTAATTTACGTAGTATTTATTATTTTTAGGATAAAAAAAAACACATCTGCAAAATGATAGAAATCGATTCAGTAAACGATTTTGAACAAACTTCTTTCATAAAGTAGGTATAATAATTCAGATAAGATATTTATAATTATAAATAATAACCCAGTACTTGTGGGGGCTTGAGGCTAACTAATAACAGCCGCACGGGTCGATCGATCAGGTAAAGCCACGCTTGCCGTGGATCATCTGTGGATGGATGATCATCTTTACATACCGAGACCCCGCCGTGCCTCGGAAAGCACGTTAACCGCGGATCTCTGACAGTCGTTAAGGGTCGTCAGAAGCCCGAAAGTCTGACAACCAGTTTTACCAAGGGGTATCGTATTACCCAGTAACTGAGTTGTGGAGGTCAGATAGGTAGTCGCTCCATGTAAAATACTGGTATTCAACTGTATCCGGTTAGACTGGAAGCCGACCCCAACATAGTTGGGAAAGGGCTAGGCAGATGATGAACCCTATTCTATTAATTATGTGAAGTAATTTACCGCCTGTCGTATAAAGTTTTAAGCCTAGTTAGTTAGAACTTTGTACTAAGTCAGCGGTTTTACTGTGTCCTTCAACCGCAAAGCTGGTATACGTGTCTATATAAAATAGTTGCTGGTACTATATGTAACAAAGGAACTTTTAAATAGTATAAAAATACGTATAAATAATAATATAATTGCCGTAATTCTTTCGTAGGAATTAAAACAATAACATGACAGTGTAGACTATCCTACTAATATTATAAATGAGAAAGTTTGTATGTTTGATTGTTTGTTACTCAATAAAGAAAAGAAATAAAGAAAGAAGACGTTTATTTGGACACGGTTCGTGGAACACAAAATACAAACAAACTAAAAGTGATAATAATCTTTTGACAATAAGTGTGTGCCTCATCACGGCTGCGCCAAAAAGGTTCATTTCAGCATTAATGTCTGACGCTGGTTTTCTAATGAACCCTTAAGAGGCTTACAACAGCTAAAGCGCGGTCACTGTCGGACTGCATATAAATGAAAGAGAAGCACGATGACACGACGCAGGTAATTTATTGCAAAATATGAAGCAGTTAGCGATTTACAGAAAATCTATTGATTGAACTGGAAAATTAAAACACTATTATGCTAATATGTAGCTTGTAGAATAATCTGACAAAAAATCAGAATGATTGCATGTAAATTAATATGATTTTTAATCGTTAAAATAATTTTTTAGAGGTATCTTCATGATTTTTTTCTATCGTATGAAATTAGTTGTATTATGTTTTCAACACACTATCATACTAGCATATATCCTGAAGAATATCATATATTTTTCTGATTTTGTTTACTGCAGTGGATCATATTCTTTTATGCATTATAAAACTTGCGTTTAGGCACGTTTAGGTCCTGTTGTCCCCTTAAGGACAAGTATAAACAGTTTCAACATACCTAATACATAATTATTATACTCCTAAATAAATAAATATACTAGTAAACAAATAAACTAATTACAAAAACAACAAAAAAAATTGGATGAAATTTGCCTCATAGATAGTTTACAACCTGGATTAACACATATGATTTTTTTTATCCCAGTAGTACGTCCCGTGGGATAATAAATTTCCGACCTCAACCTAGTTGAATTATAAAAGTTATAATTTGCAGAAAATTTTATAATTGCTGGCAACTCGACACCTTTTAAGATACGATTTCCTAGAAAAGCGGTGGCCGCCATATAACGGCCGCAGTAACGGATATCATGGAAATGATGGCACCGGGGGTATAACTTTACGGTGTCAAAAAACGCTCTCTAGGGAACCACACCAACTTACTTTCATAAATAACGTTTCAGTGACGTCATTTGACGGCAAATTGTGGACACCATGTTGTGGCCACCGCATTCTTAGGGAAAGAAAAGAGAAGAAAGAAAAAGTGGTTATTTTGCACAAACTAAACGCACATTAAAAAAAAAACAAAACAATACCACTTTACAAATTAGCCAAAAGCCTCGTAGCCATTATTAACACAGAAAAGTTTGACAAATTTTATCTATTGCTTGCTGTGAGGGTCAGAGGCCAAAGACAATTTACTAGGGAACTCTTGTTTAAATTAATGAAGAAAACGGTGTGAGAAATCTTTCAACTGACGCTTCACAGTTTAAGCAAACTTCTATTTGATTTTCAATAATTTCAAAACTCCAATTTCAACTCGGAGGAAGCAGTTTGAACAATAAGTTAACACATTGCACTGTTTGCTTCGAATTTAAATTGGCCGCCATATTTAAATTAACGACTTATTCACATAAACATTGCTTGCTATTTTCACTCGGAAATATTTACCAAAATGTAGTCAAAGTCAGTAGCGGCACCTGTACTGTTGTATGTGACGATTAATTTAAAATTAACTTCGAATATTGGAAGGTAGTTTACAAAGTATGGTTCTGAGTGAATTATTTCGTGCTGAGAACTAATTAGCAGGTAACGGTAAATTATAGGTACCATGTGTGAAATGTAGACGTATAAATTATATTTAGTAGGTACTACAGCGACTTCTGAATTTGGCAAATGGTTTATTAGAAAATGCGGTAACCATTTTCGTTATTTGCAAGCTGTGTAATTCCATATGATTGTTTTGTTACTTGCAAGCTATGTAATTCCATATGATTGTTTCGTTACTTCCAAGCTGTGTAATTCCATATGATTGTTTCGTTACTTGCAAGCTGTGTAATTCCATATGATTGTTTCGTTACTTCCAAGCTGTGTAATTCCATATGATTGTTTCGTTACTTGCAAGCTGTGTAATTCCGTATGATTGTTTTGTTACTTGCAAGCTATGTAATTCCATATGATTGTTTCGTTCCTTCCAAGCTGTGTAATTCCATATGATTGTTTCGTTACTTGCAAGCTGTGTAATTCCGTATTATTGTTTTGTTACTTGCAAGCTATGTAATTCCATATGATTGTTTCGTTCCTTCCAAGCTGTGTAATTCCATATGATTATTTCGTTACTTGCAAGCTGTGTAATTCCATGTGATTGTCGTACCTAACTTTTTTTTTTTTTTTTTTTTTTTTTTTTTTTTTTTTTTTTTTTTTTTTTTTTTTTTTTTTTTTTTTTTTTTTTTTTGAAAGTAATGAAAGTCAAATGAAATTTAAAAAAACCGTTCAAGTGCGTGTCGGACAACGCAGAATGAAGGGTTCCGTAGTTGAGATGAATTTGTCCCAAGAACAAACTTAACATTGTAGTTGAAAAAAATGTTCTCCTATACACTCCAACTGCAAATGTAAGTTTGTACGAACAATATTGAGAGATTTACCATGTTATTTCAAGACTAGATTTCTCATAGGTTTTTCTGTAATCTATGAGTAAACAACCATTCTTTGTATTTTTTTTCAAAATTTTTGGCTCCGTAGTTCGGAGAAAAGGGGAAGGGAATGGTAAATTTGCATCGATTTTCTTAAATATCTTTAAAAGTATTCATTTCAAAATAAAGAGAAAAAAAAATTGATTGTATTGATTCTTTATCTCACACAGTATACCGTGTGAATATCAAATGAAAAAAAAATGTTTTGTAAACTATAGTTTGCAAAACATTTATTTTTCTTTTCACCCCCTAAAAGTGACGTGTAATGTAAATAAATGAATCTTGAATATGGGGGATATTCAAAATGAATTTATTTACATTACACGTCCGTGTTTGGGTCACAGAAATACATATAAATGTATCGGTAACTTAATCGGTCCATTAGATTCGGAGCAAATTGGCTTTGACAGACGAGTGATCTTAAGGGTTCCGTTTTTTTCCTTTAGAGGTACGGAACCCTAAAAATGCAATAGACATGTGGCTATTAAATTAAAGTATGTAGGTACACATATCAATTGTCTTCTCAGCCCTTCAAATTTGCAGAAAATAATGACAATATAAGTCATAGACAGGAGAAGAATGAGAACAGTAATCTTAACTCGATCGATGGTCACTGTATTAACAGTATTAGTTATGCAGATGATATGGTGTTGCTCAGCCCATCAATAGCCGCGCTCAGAAAGCTGATAGGCGTATGTGAGGAGTATGCGAGGGTACACGGTCTCCTTTATAATGTACAGAAAAGCGAGCTCTTAGTATTTCAAGCCAGGGGTCGTAAACTCGGGGATGTGGCACCTGTGCTGCTTAATGGTGTCGCTCTTCGAAAAGTGAGTGAGTTTAAATACCTCGGCCATGTGGTTACCGAGGATCTAAAAGACGATGGGGACATAGAAAGAGAGAGGAGAGCGATGGCGGTCCGCTGTAACATGTTGGCACGCAGATTTGCGAGGTGTAGTCTAGAGGTGAAGATCACTCTGTTTAAAGCATTCTGCCAAACTCTCTACACCTGCAATCTGTGGGTCAACTACACGCAGCGGGCCATCAACGCTCTCCGAATACAATATAATAACGCGTTCAGGGTGCTGGTGGGGCTCCCACGCTACTGTAGTGCGTCTGCGATGTTTGCGCAAGCGCACACAGACGGCTTTCACACTGTGCTGCGGCGCCGCATCGCTTCGCTGATGTTCCGCACGCGTGGGAGCGCCAACACCATCCTGAACGTGCTAAGCCACAAGCTGGACAGCCCCCTACTGGGACACTGGGTTCAAGCACAAGTGCGTGTGCCCGGGGCCCCAGAGGGCGGTAAATACTTAAATTAAGTAAGTTAAGTAAGTTTTGTTGTTTTGTTTTTTTTGTAAGTGTATTAATTACTAACATAGGTTGTAAGAATTTTGTTACTAACACTTATGAGTCTTGTTGCTCGAAATAAACGATTATTATTATTAACTACCTACGTATTGTACCACATAATAATACAAAGCAATAGAGTATGTAGCAACGTAATTTCTATAGAATAGATGTCAGAATTAAACTGACTGTGACGGACAAGGGATGAATTTATAGAGGTTGCTGAGAGTCTAAAAGGATCAGGACACCTTACGAATGGTGCAGATTGGTGTTCTCCAGAATAAATAGCACCCCTTCGATCGAGTTTCAATGAAGCTCCATCATTAATAGACTGGGTAAAACGCAAAAGCTATGACGACATTGAAACTCTTTTACAAAGCATCATGCGATAATTTGGCAATAAGCGACACTCACTCACACACACACACATACACACGCACTCACATACCTTTCTAAATGTAAGTTGAATTTATTTTCTCTTACACCTACATTATTATTGTTTCTAGTTCTAGAAGAACGGGGTCTAGCAAAGCACAGGTATTTTTTTACTTAAAAGGAGTCCTCTATATAAGATTAAATATTGTAGAAGTTTGTATGGTTAACTAAATAAATTTTATTTATTTTTTATTATTATTATAGATCCAGTCAATTTAGGATTAGAGACCATTTTGATAATCTGTATGTAAATAGGAAATGACGTATTAGTAAAGGTTTTTCGATCAATCAAACTCAGCCTATTGTAGTCCACTGCTGGACATAGGCCTCTTCCCAGGTAGAGCCACAACACCCGGTCTTCCGTCTTCATCCAGTCCATAAAGGTTTTTACTGTCGCCAAAAACCGCAACTTTTTTCAAATTCAAATTCAAAATATTTAATTTCACATAGACCTACAAGGATACTTATGAAACGTCAAAAGTAGTTTTAAGTCAGTTTCGTATGGAGAAGAGCCGGCAAGAAACTCCACGTTTACTCTTTTAAAAATAAATGGTTTTTACATTGATTTCAAATTACTGTCTTAAAAGGTATGAGAGGACAGTGTAGGGCCTATCAACAAGTACAAGGTACTTAGCAAAATAGAAATAAGTCTACAGTCTGTTACGTTCTCACATTCACAAAATCGAAAAGAAAATAATCTATATAAAAGATAAATAAAATAATAAAAATAAAGACCTATTTAAACCAAATGACATGATTGCCACTATAGCTGTAACAAATCTAATTTATTTAAAAAATGACAAATAATGAAAAGATTATATCAGGGAAGTAGGTATGTAAAACAAAAGTTAAAATAAAATAATCATCGTATTACTCGTACATCTGTTACGACATCTACGATAAACCTTTACCAGGACTAAATTATAGTACTAAAACATATTTAAAATTTAACAAACACCGTTTTCTTTTACTTGCAACGTAAAAGATAAGACCTAGAGCTAAAAGCGTCAGAGACGCCTACTTGAAGCACTTATCCTCCTTACTTAAGTGGTTTCTCTTATTTAAGATACAAAAAATAAAAAAAATAAAACTCTATTTACACTGCTTCGTACAAAAACTGCTCTGCTTCTAGAAACGTATGGAACCATCATCAAATATGTATAAAAGGCCCACTTTCAACCGTTGTTTGGGTGAAATATTACATGAGGTGTTTTATTTACTGTTTCTGAAGTACGTAAGGCTTATTTTCGTGATTTATTATTATTTTTTCGTCGAACACTGAGCTGTTTTTGTGAGTGCAATAGAGAAAATTTGCGTCATAAACACTTTTACCTACTTGCGACGTGATTTCATTCTTGTAATCATGTTTTGTTAGAAAAAGAAGTTGTTTGTTTGTATCTTATGATTTTATGGAGTTTATTCAACGGAGGAAATTATCATGTATTACAAAATAATAAACCAGTTTCGTTCCTTCATCATCACCTGGCTAGCCTTTTGGCCAGCTATGTAGGGCCCGGCTTCTATTCTAACCAGATGCAGCTGAATACCAGTATTTTACATGTTGAGTTTCTTGTGGTGATGAATGAGCCATATTCAACTTAGGATTGTATTCTTCTGCGTGGGCAATGAATATCGATATATCTATATTTTTCCATACAATAATCGATAGATATCGTCGATATTTTTAATCGTATTTTCGACATTTATTTTAGAGTATCGAATTCGTATCAATTTCGATATATTTTTTAACGCAACTCTGGTTTCGTGTTTTAATATTACTAGATACTCCTTGCATTCTCCTCGACATCGTTTACTTTAAAAAATCCTGCCACAATCTTTATGAAATGGAGTATAAAGTAAGACTTGGCTGCTTGCTCGAAAATACTAATAGGTACCTACTATTAAACCATTAGTGTGAGACGTATACATGCATAATGACAGTGCCACCAAAAAATCGGACCGGAACTTCTCGCGAATATACGGATACACAATACACACTTATTTCTATAGTACTATACGAGATCTAGCCCCCATAAAATGATATTTGAATGTTTTTGGAATATGTACGTATGAATAATCATGCCATTACTGACGATATATCGATATTTTTCACTCGATAATTATCGATACTGTTTAAAAATGTTAATACGATAAATATCTATTTTTTTTTTCACTTGGCCATCCCTAATTCAACGTTTAAATATTAAATTCATTTACGACAACGCATACTTGCATTAAAATAATTCACCAATGATATTAACTATTTCTTTACAATGGATTCTTTCAACTGTATAAATGTCAGCTTCCAAAGGACACTCAAAAGAATACTCACTATACAATACCCCTTTTTTAATATAAATGCAGATCGTCATTTAATTTTGTTCGAGAACATTCGAGTGGCCTTCAAACACTTTGAATGAGCAATTAGGTAACCAGAACTAATTGTATTATAAAACGATTGTGATTGATATTTCCGAAGTGTAATTATTAACATTTATTTCTCTCTGTATTTTAGAGTATTTTATGATCAAAATATGAATCGTAAAAATTTTTTTTAATTAAAAAATTAAAAAGGCTGTCTTGAACGGTTTTAAAGACAGTGATATTAGATACATCGTAGATAGGTAGGTATTTATGTAATATGCGTGTTATATTATTGGTGTTTTGTCTATGTCTATTCTATATCTATTTATTCTATAGGTACCTATTATAAATTAAAGTCGTTTTTCGTGTCTGTGTGTGTGCAGATTTTAATACGGATTTCACGTTCATTTATAGAATGTATTCCGGAAGGTTTATGTGTATAATACAATTAATATTAAACTAAAGAAATCTTGATATTTTGTCAAAAAATAAGAACAGTGTGAAAGCGGAGGCCGGTAGTTAGTATTTCAATAAAACTTTAGTAGCCTCCAGCCAACAGGAGCATGGTCAGGGCACAAAGAAGAGCCTTCCAACAATACGACTCGTTTTCAAGAGATCCGCATTCTGCATCAAGCCCTTGACCCAACTTCCTAACGAGAGACTCTTCAGGTGATGGTCAAAGTTCTTGACACTGAAACCATTGTTGTCATTCAATTAGAACTGTTATTGTCAGTACAAGAAACACTATTTCAGTGACATAGAACTAAATGACGTAATAGGAAGCCTCATATAATTTATTTTTTATTTTTTATTATGCGTACTTACTTTCCCGATTTACTTAAGACTTTGGAAGAATTGTTGATACCGGCTTTGCTTGCCATAATTATTTAAAAATTTAATAGGATAGATGCTGAGCCGACTTGAACGTAACTGGCAAATGTGGGTGCATTATTTACACTTGTGCGTACACCTACAGGTAATACAGGCCTGATGTAATATTTATGTTAAAACTAAACAGCATAAAAAAAAAAAACAAAACAATAAAGTACCTGGATGAATGAATCTTCGGATACAACGGATGAACCGTAAGAGGGGAAACGACAAACTAATATCCTACCACAAACGGAAATATATTGCTTCATATGTATCAAGTCAAAGACAATTTCAAATATTCTGTGACTATGAAGAAAATGACGTTAAAATAGGACCAAAATGTGGCGACGGATTCGAATAAACTTTGCCTTAATTGCCTCTATCGAGCTAGTGCTCTATTAGTCGGTCGATTCTGTAAAAATATCAACGTGAAACTTAGGTGAAGTGAGCTGTCACTGTCACAAATCGACCGGCAGGATGCTAAGGATTAAGACTATTGACAGCTCACTTCACGCTCACTTCACCTAAGTTTCACGGTGATATTTTTACGGAATCGACCGGCTGATGTTGGTTTCTATACTGGGTCATAATATTAAATTAGCCAGCGCAAATCCCCAGACGCGATTGGTAAGCCCCATTTTCTTCAACTCATATGAACGTTTATTCTGAAAGTGGGCAACGTCGCAAATAGATGTCGATGTTTTAGGTGTAAAAAAGGCATTTGGAAAGTTAATATTCGGTGTTAAGATATTAACATAATCAATATTTTAGTTCACTTAAGTTAGCCACATTTCATATTTTCATACAGTAATATTGCCAAATTAAAAAGGTAAATATTTGCCAGCCATTTGCGACGTTGCCAACTTTAAGGATAAACGCTCTTAAAGCGTAAGAAGTAAAAAAAAAAAAAAAAATATAATCCAATAAAAAAATTTTGTATAACATTTTTAGTTATCGATACGATTCTCTGGAAATCCAAACAAAAGATTTCGCAAGGCCCTCGATTCTCTAAGCTATTACCAGTTTAAAGGGAAATGATCGTACCTACCCAGTTATTGTTCTTAGGGTTCATAAAGCAAATACTGAATAACAAAGCAAATTCGAATGGAACTAAAACTAACTTGACTTTGTTAATTCTAAGAACTTGAGACTAGAATTTGAAATTGACTTCAAGTTTAGTATTCAATATCTTTGTCTGCTTTTAGAAAATGTACTCATACATTCTTTGTTTTGAATACAAAACAAAGAATGTATGAGTACATTTTCTGAAACCTACTCTACTATGAAAACTACTTAAATATAAGTAGTTTTCATTTAATTTTTTCATTAATAATCGGAAATCTCTGTAATATGAGATTATTAAGTTTTATGGATTCATCTGGTTTTATTCGGACCTTATTGAAACTCATTGTCCTAGACTAGACCGTACAAAATTTCTGTCTTTCTTTTAGAGATATAATATTTGCCTCATTTAACACAAAAATACCTTGACTATCCAATCATAGAATGACTGAACACAATAAAAGACCAATACAATGAACTTCATTTCAAAATCAACTTGGATGTTCGTTGTTCAACGAATCGCGAATTTGTTAACTAATTCAGTTCGTTCCCCAAGTCCACTTATTATAAAAGTCGATCTCTCGACTGAATAGATCAATAAGAAAGTTTTGAAAAAAAATTTAAAACAGTTCAACTCGAATGTTGTAATTAAGGAGGTGAGAGAGTTTTCACATCGTTATTTTATGAAACCTCGGAGTTGGGAAACTTTTGTTGAGTGCGCTTTAATACTTGAGCGTGGTCGAACCATTTTATTTCTGAACGAGATTTTGTTTATTTATGGGCATTATTTTTACCGACTTCAAAAAAAGGAAGGTTATGTTGTTATGATTTAAAACCGGAAGGGGGCAACAATATCTAATTGGTACCTATTAAGTATTTTAGTTTTTTTTAATGGAGAGAAGATGGAATTATCAAAATGTTTTTGATCAACGAAAGCCTGAAGATTACGTAGTTAAAAAATATTAAAAATCAACATTTATTTGTAATTGAATCTGGTGATCATTACTTCTTTAGTCTTTTTTGTTTTTTAACTCCTTCCGCTCTGGGCGGAGCGGGGCGTGTCAGACTCTTACTGACTAAAACCCACCCGTGTTTCTTCAGTTGCCTGTACGTTGCCAGGGGCCACGGTATCCCTTTCGGAGTTTCCCGCGACCGTGGCACGCATCGGTCCTAGCGGACCCCGTCAGTTGTGCTGACATCTCTTTGAAGCGCGCGTGGAACACAACGCGCCGTCGACCCGGGCCTGGTCCTTATCGGACGGCGACCCATTGCTCACCATCCGCAAGCCCGCGCCTACTGTGGCCAGGAATCGGCCCGCGATTCCCGACGCCCAAGACGTCTCCTACTTCCTTAACCCTAGAGTTCTAAACGTCGCATGAGAGGCCACATACAGTCAATTTTTATGGTTAATTTGAAATTGCGGGGAAGCTTCGGGATGTATGTTTGTGCCAACTCAGGGTAAACCACAACGCGTTAGGGGGTGATTTGGCGTCCGGCTAGCTTTCACCATTTCCGAGATATTGACTATGCGATTGCCTGCGATCATTATATTATGGTTTATAATTATGGTAAGTTTTTTACTGAACATTTGTAAAACAATTATAGTTATGTTCCTCCCAGGCGATTCGTAATAAGCGGTGATAAAATAAGATTTGTGTTCTAGGGTTACTTGAATATTCTACAAATTAAATAAATGTTTATTCAATGTCAGTGCAGAGTTAGTTGACACAAGTTAATAAATTAAATATAAAGAATGTTTACAATTTTCATTAAGTTTATAATAGGGCTTAGATGTCTGTATTAATCAAATCAACAAATTATCAGTTAGGTATAACAGGCTAATGAATTCAGTTTACAACCTGAAAATGAATGAATTATTTAAGCAATCTGAGTTGACGATAATATAATATTTCGAGATTAATTTGAGTCTCAGTTACTAATAAATAACTACAGATTAATTTGAATTATGATTAAAGCAAATATTATTATAACGGTAGAACGAGGTGTAGATAGACGTTACATTTAGATTTAAGTTTGAATAAGACATTAATCAACTATAATTCTCATAACATAATATCACGCTTGTAATTCCCAAAGAATAAGGCAGATATCACGTCATACCTCCCTAACTAGTTCTGTTTATAATCATCATCATCACTTAGTTGAAAGATGTCCACAGCTGGACAAGGGCCTCCCCTAAAATGTCGGTCACACGCAGCGAACACTCGCTGCGATTAGGGGTTCGCATCGAGGACTCGCTGTGATTAGGCATTCGCACCGAGAACTCGCTGTATGTGACAGGCTATTCGCTGCGACTAGACTCATGCGCCGCGCGTTGAATTCGCCGCGATTAGAATTGAGCATGTTCAATTTTACTCGAGGCGAATTCAACTTGCCGCGAGCATTCGCTGTGTGTGACAGGGTACTCGCTGCGAGTAGCTATTCCGCTCAGCATACCGCTCTGTCGAAATTCGCGTGTAGAAATCGCTCTGTATGACAGGCAAGCAGCGAACACTCGCTGCGAATATTCGCCGTCTGTGACCGAGGCTTAAAGCATCAGCTAATAACATCAAAGTACAAATAATCTAAACTGATTTAAAATTTAAACATTCCAATCACGGTAAGGATGAATGCTAGTACTAACTCTCCCCTAATTTACGTCTTTGTAGGCTATAAACGTAATACCAAGTAGTTTGTTTGCGTATAAAAGTTTTATTGTAGCCCAGATCCCGTTTCAAACAATGTATTAAGACGTACCATTTGTTCCAAGATGTTAATCGTGATTGATTTTATTACCCAAGAAAGATACGTTAAACAACTTAATGTTTAATGACATTTAATTATTCAGGAGCGGTTTATTCCCTTGATAATTGATGATTAGTAGGATGGAACATCAAGATTTATCTTGAGATTTTTTGGGTAAAACTAAAGGATTATAATTTTTTCCCCCCGGGCGCCCCATGGTTTCACCCGCATAAGTCTTAATCCTTTAGGAATATCGGGATAAGAGATTTCCTTTGTCCTTCTCCAGGTCATGATCTACCCAAGTGCAAAATTTCATCCAAATCCGTTTAGCCGTTGTAGCGTGAAAGCCTAACCAACAAACAAACTCACTTTCGCATTTATAATTGAAGCCCTCTTTCCGATATCTGACTTCTTGAGTCAGGCCGTCAATTCCATTTTTATGTGAATTCAAACTAGGAATGAGTTGGCGGTGGAATGAGAAATAAGGAAGGCGTAAGTTGCAGGCCGATTCCCGGTCACCGTAGGCGCGGGCTTGCGGACGGTGAGCAATGGGTAGCTCGCCGTCCGATAAGGACCAGGCCCGGGTCGACGGTGCGTTGTGTTCCACGCGCGCTTCAAATAGATTTCAGCACAACTGACGGGGTCCGCTAGGACCGATGCCTGCCGGAGTCGCGGGAAAGTCCGAAAGGGATACCGTGGCCCCTGGTAACATACAGGCAACTGAAGGAACACGGGTGTGTTTTATTCAGTAAGAGTCTGGCACACCCTCCCAGACTCCACCGCCCAGAGCAGGAGAAATTATTTGAAATTTTCTAACCCAAAAAAATGGCGTATGTAATGCATTACATTACATTACATTGCATTGTATTGTATTTATGTTAGGTATGTAATTAAAAGTCCCAAATACCTTCCTTATCCTAATGATTCAGCTGTCTGCAAGCGCGGAAAGAATGGCAAGTTCGCTTTTGTCCAAATTAGATACCTCATGCCCCCATGTCAAGCGCAAGCTAATGTAAATAAATCGTTCTTATTCTAAAAGAAAGCATATTAAAATCCGCATACGAGATTCTCATACAAAATTAACTTCAAATTAGATACGGACGTGGAAAAATTTAGCTGATTTGCATTCCTCCTCAACGTAAAGTGTGAGTTCCAAATTACGAGATAGACTTCGCTTGGCTCAAAGAAATATTGGGTCTCTTTACTAAGCTATATGGTAAGGCGGGCTAAAAAGGGGTTCAGCGTCCCTGTTTTAAATAATAAATGTATTTCACGCCGAGAGAGCCTGCATTTCACTGTTTCGTGTAGTTTAAGTTGGATGTGCCGTAAATATCCGTGTTTTAGTTCCCTCATAGTTTTCGAAGTCATGTTTAAAATTCATATTTTCTTTTGAATGTTTACGTCTAAAACTCCTACGTGGAGTATGTATTTCCAAGACCTTTGTAATTAAAGCATGAATAAATAAGTTACTTCCAAGCAAACGTATGCATTAATAAAACATCTGTATTAGTAGCTAGTCATTATTGGTTTGTGGAAGCCATAGCGGTTTTTAACTTCATCCGCTATTGCTAAAAGGTGACATTGACATTATAGTTCATAAATAGGCGTATTATACATAATAGTATCAATGGCTGGTTGATACTTGTTAAATGGCAATAGGCTCACCCCCTATTACATGTAAACTTTCAATTAAATGGCACAAATGATAGAAGAAGAGGACCTGATATTATAAACGTTGTCATGTTTATAATAATTGGTATTACATAATTACTTACTATATAATTCTTCGTAATTTTGCTTACAGGTCAATTTTTTTTTTGTAAATTTTTGTAGATATTGTGACTTATAACATCGCCTTGGATGAGTCTGTAAAGGTGTTATAATTGTGATTTAAATAAATAAATAATAAAAATAACGAAGGAGGGTGTGCATCTCTTTCGTTATTATCAGGCATATTTTAACTACTGTGGGTGTACTGTGGGTAGGGTTGGTTATTGGGCAAGAGAAAAACCGTTTGCAGTTCAGATCGAATTATAATTTACGATCACATAAACCACACTAGCATTTCACACACTGTATGTACATGACACAACTATTGGAAACGCGCGACATTGTATAAACGTGTTCACTGCTTGACCGCCACCGATGAAGTCTGCTTAGCTTCAGTCGGTCCGAGCATTATGTTCTAGACCCTATCGAACGCTGCCAGGCGGCGCTGGCGTCCAATCATCACTAAATACACACATCACACATCATCAATTAGACAAATCAGTAACATATTTCCGACAAATATATGTACTAAAACTTAAATAAAGGCTTGTGCAGACCAGCGCGACGCGACAGAGCGACGCGACACCGGTTATTGTTATACCGTCAAGTTTTCTTAGAAATTGTATTGTTCGAGTCGCGTCGCGGCGTCGCGTCGCGCTGGTCTGCACGAAGCTTAACGAAATTAATGTGAGTACACACATTTACCTATCCCATTGGGGAATACAGGCGTAATATTATATTAGTAACAACAACACAACTACAACAACAACACAACTCAATATCACGCATGATTTATTTTGACTTCCCAATTCTATTTCTGTATCATCACCGCCACTTATGATGTGTTTTGTTACAGGAATTACGTGATCGAATTATTTTGCGGATACATAATTATCGCTTGACGTCACTACTCTTGTACATAAATTTAGAAATATAGACACAGCATTCTTGTACCTTATTATCAAACTTACGTATATTTGTTCTGGAAGTATGTGAATACTTTAGTGTCCATAATTATCTATTTAATTGAATAATTATGCTAGATTACTTTGGTGGGAATAAACGTTATTTATAGTAAAATTAGACATTTTGAAGTTCCTGATAAAAAACTTGAATTTAAATTAACGCTTAGTACTGTCTGCGTAGTGCGTTAAGAAAAACTTCAGATTTTTCAATAGCCACCTCTCAAATGAAGTTACTAGGTTTTCTAATTGAAAAAGTTATAACCCAGAATTCTCTCTTTGCAAACATTCCTACTTCTTTCCCCGTATTATTTGTCTTCAAAAACCTTTTCAACTTTCACGCTTACGGTGCGTATTTGCAAATGTAGGAATCAACTAATTGAGAACATCGCAAATCTATCTATCAATATGTATAAAAATTAAAATTACATGCTTTTCGTTGGTAAGCGCATAAATTGAGGACGGCTGGGCTTTGCCTTTGTTTTGTTTTGATATAGTCGGTATAGTCCGAATTAGGTATTTGTGGAAAGAAAAATTGGAAATCTTTCTGGAAAATTTTCATTTCGATAAAAACTAAACGTCCTTTTTTGGGAGTATTGAGTTTTTTTTTATCAGTACTTGTAAGCTCTTGGCCTGCATGTCACTTGATGGTAAATGATGATCAGGCCGAAGGTGGAAGCGAACTTGACGCGGAATCCTCAACCACAGAGCTGAATTATGGACAAGACGATATCTATCGGGAAACTTAGTACGATATATTTAGCAACACTCAAAAAGTAATGCGATGTGGTGGAATATTCTCGAAAAGTTTAACGAATAGCTGCGATCTGCTATGAGTCGCAAACCTCGGAGTTCACGACTAAGTTAGTGATGTATTTAATTGGTTTCAACTTGATTCACACATCGTTAAGAGCGTTTATTCTGAAAGTTGGCAACGTCGTAAATAGCTGTCAAATATTTACCTGTTTTGATTAATTTGGAAATAATACTGTATGGAAATAAGAAATGTGGCTAACTAAGTTACTAGAATATTGATTATGTTATGCAACTGTAACATTGAATTTGATGTTGTACCCGTTTTAAGCGTAAAAAAATCATTTGGAAACTTTCCAAATGCTTTTTTTACGCCTTAAACTAAATATTCGGTGTTACAATATTAGGTATCTAATTTGGACAAAAGAGAACTTGCCATTCTTTCTGCGCTTGTTGACAGATGAAACATTAGGATAAGGAAGGTATTTGGGACTTTTAATTAAATACCTAACATAAATACAATACAATGCAATGCAATGTAATGTAATGTAATGCATTACATACGCCACTTTTTTGGGTTAGAAAATTTCAAATAATTTCTCCTGCTCTGGGCGGTGGAGTCTGGGAGGGTGTGCCAGACTGTTACTGAATAAAACACACCCGTGTTCCTTCAGTTGCCTGTATGTTACCAGGGGCCACGGTATCCCTTTCGGACTTTCCCGCGACACCGGCAGGCATCGGTCCTAGCGGACCCCGTCAGTTGCGCTGACATCTATTTGAAGCGCGCGTGGAACACAACGCGCCGTCGACCCGGGCCTGGTTCTTATCGGACGACGAGCTACCCATTGCTCACCGTCCGCAAGCCCGCGCCTGCGGTGACCGGGAATCGGCCTGCGACTTACGCCTTCCTTATTTCTCATTCCACCGCCAACTCATTCCTAGTTTGAATTCACATAAAAATGGAATTGACGGCCTGACTCAAGAAGTCAGATATCGGAAAGAGAGCTTCAATTATAAATGCGAAAGTGAGTTTGTTTGTTTGTTAGGCTTTCACGCTACAACGGCTAAACGGATTTGGATGAAATTTTGCACTTGGGTAGATCATGACCTGGAGAAGGACAAAGGAAATCTCTTATCCCGATATTCCTAAAGGATTAAGACTTATGCGGGTGAAACTGTAACATTGAATTTGATGTTGTACCCGTTTTAAGCGTAAAAAAATCATTTGGAAACTTTCCAAATGCTTTTTTTACGCCTTAAACTAAATATTCGGTGTTACAATATTAATTATTGCATAACATAATCAATATTCTAGTAACTTAGTTAGCCACATTTCTTATTTCCATACAGTATTATTTCCAAATTAATCAAAACAGGTAAATATTTGACAGCTATTTACGACGTTGCCAACTTTCAGAATAAAACGCTCTTAGAAGTAGAACTCGGATAAATTGGTAGGAAAGCATACGAAAGTTGAATAATTTGTCACTCAATTTAAGCTTTACGGAAAAAATCATGTGCTGTTTCGTTCCTTCATCGTCTGCCTATATTGGCTTTTCACTTTTTTTTTCCTTTTTTCACTTTTTTTTGGCTTTCAGTCTAGCCGGATACAGCTGAATATTTGATAAGTAGCGACTGCCTATCTGCCCTCCACAACCCAGTTACTGGGTAATACGATACCCTTTGACACGACTGGTTGTCAGACTTTCGGGCTTCTGAGAATACTTGGGACGACTGGCAAAGATCTAAGAATGACTGCCGGAATCAGCTGCTTACCGTGCTTCCGAAAGCACGGAGCGGTCTCGGTATGTAATAGATGGCCACCCTTTACCTTGAAGATCGGCTCGTGCGGCTGTTATTAGTTAGCCACGAGCTTCTTTTGCTGTTTCGTACCCTATGTTCGCTTATATCGATAAGTCGATAAGTCGACATTTTGTATCCGGGAGCTAACAAACAGCGCAAATCCAGAGAGATAGACTTCAAGGTACGGCCCAATCTCAAACTATTTTAAACTTACTAGCAAGTTTTATTTTTTGTATTTAAATATAAATTAAAAGAACTTAGTTTCACAATAGAGATACAATTATAGCGAGACACCAGTGAATCATCATCATCACCATAAGCCTATATGACGATGGCCAGTATGACGATGTCATCTGCAAATCTTAAGTGTGAGATGTAGTCGCCGCCACCAGTGAATAGTCTGAACTAATCTTATAAAGATAAAAGATTTGTTTTTTTGTACGTTTGTTTGTAATGAATAAACTCAAAACCGACTGACGCGATTTAAAAAAATATTCCACCAGTAGCATGCTATATTATCACTGAGTAACATAGGCTATAATTTATAAAGATATCACGCGGACGAAGTCGCTGGCGGAGGCTAGTAGGCTGCAGCTGTTGAAACAGCTGCGGGCGGTCGATACTATCGTAAAATGAAAGAGTACATGGAACCCTGTCAGTCCAGCGGGACGGAAAATTTGACAGGACACGACTAATCTCACTCAAAGGAAGTGTGATGTCTGAAGAATCTGTTCTATTTCGATTTAAATTGTATGAGTTACAGATTTAGAGATTATTTTATTCGTGAATGTGTCTTAGCGGAAGATTTATGGCCCCAATTTTTTTTTTGTTATTTAATATTATACTGGTGTGCTAATTTGATATTTTTTGACGAAGTAAAACTTTTAACGCTGTCGGAATGACAGATTCAGAAGATTCGCTCTCCGGTATTGGTGAAAATACTCAAAGTTAAGATTTATGATTTAACAACGGTTTTGTAAAACATAAAGACAACTGGTTAAAGACCAGACTGCGTTATTGCTCCTGAAAATTAGGGTTACCATCTGGTAAAATTTACGGACCGTTACGAAGTTAAACGGTCTTAGAGACATTTTCCAGGAAAACACTGTTATTCTGACAACTTTTAGATTAAGAGTTTTGATTATTAAATTTGATTGGTTGAGGTAACTGATTTTTTGTACATAGCATGATAATTACGAGCAAATATCAAGTTCCTTACTGATTTAAATTGAATTCGATTTGAGCATTAATTAATTACGTAAACTTGAGTTAACTCATAAGTTCTACGAAGTATAAACTATCAATGCTTGAACAACAAATTTGTAAATGCCAAGTTAGTTTCATGTTGGCAATGTCAACAGTTATTAGATGGCAAAGAGGTATATCATTTGAAACAGAATTTTATTTTATCAGCCCGGAATGACCCTGGACGCAGAAAGCAGAGAAACTAGATGCAATAGGCTGAGTTGAAGACTTATACTCTACACTCACAAAAAGAAAACTGGAGTCAACATGGAGTGTAAGCGCCATCTTTTTTCTGATGTATTAACAACAACGATTTGAATTTGTTTTTTTCACGCCTAACTAAATAACAAAAGAAAAATCTAAATAATAACAAACAAACTATAACGCTTTTTTCAAAGCAGAATGTGCAAAACTGTTTATGCAATGAAAGCAACCAAATGCAACGCTGTTCACATAGGAATCTTCGAAAGTCTCTAAGGTGTTATTGGACATTTGAATAAATTTTATTGCAACGATGTGGCTTTAGAGAGCAATATTATCACTGCATCTGAAATTCGGTTTCATTTTGACTTTCATTTGTATAACACTGGCTTTATTGTTTTTGTTTTTTTTGCTCATAAATATAACCTAAACCCTACTTATTTCTTTTTTCCAAAACATTTATTACTTTACCAAAACTACATTTCAAGTTAAGTTTATACAAGTGAAAAATGGCACCTGGGTTTATAGTTAAGTTAAAAATTCATTAGGTATTGATTAGATCGAACATAGATTTGCGACATTTAAGTGAAGTGAGCTGCGATTGTGAGCTGTCAATAAGTCATTATCTAGCATCTGATGGAATGACAGCTTACTTAACTTAAGTTTTCACGATGAGATTTTTAAAGAATAGCACCGCAGTCTTTCAAGTTGATGTTCATCACCTTCAATCCAAAAATTGTAATACTTTCAGAGTATTGCATGTTGCATCGAATCATCACTAATGCCCTTTTATAATTTCTAACGTGACGATATTATCGTGTACGTCACGTCCAACATAAGGGCAAGTTATAACTTTATCGTGGACCGAAATTTAAAATCATACACGTACATAACATCACCCCTTCTTCCCCGAAGGGTTGGGCAGAGGTGTACTTGTAGTACACTCACATTTCATCTATTATGTTTTAAGTCCCATGTAATAGGGGGCGAGCCTATTGCCATTACCCGAGCACAAATCCAGACTCCAGGCTGCTATTGAGATCCTCAAAGAGATGTCAGCACCAACTGACGGGGTCTGGAAGGGCCAATGCCTGCCGGGGTTGCGGGTTTGTCTGAAAGGGATATCGCGACCCCGGCACACAGGCAACGGAAGGAACACGGGTGGGTTTTAGTCAGTGAAAGTCTGACACGCCCTCCCGCTCCGCCCAGAGCGGGAGAAGTTATTTGATAATTTCCCATCCTCAAAAAAAAAAAAAAGGCTGCTATTGAGATATTTATTGCAATTTAAAATCGTGTTCATATATTTCCATCATTTTACTTCCCTGTTTTATCGCGATGCCGTGACGTGGACGTGGACATTCACGATTATATCGGCACGTTAAAAATAATAAAAGCGCGCTCTGGTGGTTCGATGCAACATTCAACATACTGAAAATATCAGGAATTCTATTATAAGATTTGTAAGGTGACTCAGATTGCAACCGTTCAACTTCTCTCAGCAATGTAATGGGAATGTCATTTTCACTCTCTGCGTGAGTTGCAAACCAATGGATGATCTAAGGTTGTTGAATTTTTTGTCTTGGCTAAAAAATTTTATAAAATAATGACGTTGTTGAAAACTTAAGTTTGTTATTTCAACAAATGACCGTACGTTTTCAGTAATTTTATTAGTTATTGTTTTGTAATATTTACATAAAAAAAGAGAGAAATATATTTTTTATTCTCCACAAACAAAACGCACATTACAAAAAATACTCATAGATTAGCCAAAAGCCTCATATTCAAGCAATATAAGTTTGACAATTTTATTTTGTCTATTACTTGATGTCAGGGCAAGGGATCAAAGACAATTTACATACATACGTACTTCTCAAATTGCTAGAATTCTTCGAATTCTTGTTATTTCTTCGCTAGAATTCTTTTTGTATTCAATAACGCTGTCTGAACTCAGTGACATAGTTGTATTCATTGCTTCACTGATTGAATACACTTTTTAAGCTGTCTGCATGTTCATATTATTTTATTTCTATCTGATAAATGAGTCTGTAAAAATATGTCATTTATTACAACAACCAGTCTTTGTTATTTTTATATATATAAAGGAACAAAGTTTACGAAGAGATTTTTCTAGAAATTGTAATATTAATGTTTTTCTTTTCCTTAGCGATGTGTATTTTCTTCGCCACTTCCACTGTTAAGTCTCTTATGAAAATAACTATTTTATCAATATAATAATTACTCAGGGTTAGCTTTTTCAGAAAATACCTTACACGAAGAGACGGATCACTGAGTCGTGAAAATATTGGGATAATCTAGTCTCGAGTATGTATCTTGAGTACGTTGTGTAATTCAATTGGGCTCGGTCTTTTTCAATTGCCGCAATTTCTTTGTTGGCTTCAGGTAGTGACTTATGCCTTTACTTAGCGTGTTGTAAGTTTGCGGCGAATTATTTCGAGATAAACTTTTGTGTACGGTAGGTATTATTTTTCTTTCCAAACTGAATTTCAACATCTAAATAATCTTTTTAAACTCTTAAATGTCTACACATTTATGAGTTTTAAAAGATTCTTTAGAATTTTATTTCTAATGTTTTATTTTAGTTTTCAGAAACTACTTTTTGTTTTATTTTAGTTTCCACTAAAATAAAAGATTAGAAATAAAGCTATCATTCGATAAAATCAATGTGCCTACTGATATTTTACTAGTTCGTCACGAGACCAATCTGACATTCTTCAACAAACACTAACTAAGTCAAGCCATAAAAATATTCTTCCAACATTTTTATTTTACATTACCATTTTACTCGTACATTATTCATAGGGCATTTAATTCTTTTATCAGGCTGTCCAACAGAGCTGTCTTCCAATCGAATGTCATCAAGTGATTTAACCGTCGGACACCCATTTACATACATTTACGACCACAATGGACTTTATGGATCGAACCATAGAGCATGGAATCGCCACGCAGGCAGCGTCAAGATGTGGCAGTACTAATAAAGTTGGTGGTGCTGGAACTGCGTTGAGCACATAACTTCTGTAACCAAATTCAAAGCTTCTATATGTCATTTGTGTCCTAGTTTAGTAATAGCGAAGCCACACGATGCGTTGCCGGTGCGTTGCGACGCCTAAGCGGTGACGCTGCATCATCCTACATACAAATTACTGTGACATACCACACTGTGCGTTGCGACGACGTGCAGCGCCGTAATGCATGCTCAACAGACAAGGAGACCAGACAAACGAAGCGGGGAAGGGTGTCGAGGCACGATGTCGAGTGTCGGAGCGGCATCGTAGCGCAGCGCAGTGTTGCTTGTACTAAAGAAAACTGACACAACACCGAGACGCCGCGAAGTCCTAGTAAGTGGCGTTGCGTGGCGACACTTCATTGCCCGTGGGGCACTCGGTGCGTTGAAATCATAGCGGTGCGACGACGCAACGCACTGGCAACACCCATGTGGCCTCACTCAAAGGCCGTTTGTCCACCGAACAATATGACAATGCCGAAGTAGCGACAGTACATTTACTATAGCAGCGTAATCTCGTTTCTCATTGACGTCTCGTTCACGGTGCGGTGGACAAACAGTGTAAGGTACTCGCGGCCTCGAGCGATGTGACTAGCGTCAAGGGTCGCGCGCGGGTGACCTGTTTCCGTCCGTCGTCGTCGATAGCTCCGAAAATCGGGTCGCGGTGACTCGTAGCATGCCCTAAACAACTTTTTTCAATTGTGTATGACGGTGACACCCATGATTTGTATGGAAAGTGTTGACAATGACGCCTCTAATAGCGGCCGCCGAGGCGACTCCGAGCTCTGTGGATCGAACCTTGAAAATATTGGAGGCGGGAAATGTTACATTTACATATTCAGTCAGGGACGACCAAAGAAAGGGATAGTTGAAAGGTGGTATATTGATGAAGGAATCTATTGACGTTAGTGTGGGTGAAAATGTATTTTTAGTCTATTCTTTTTTGTGTAGGCAGGTAGACCGTATTCTCGGCGGCAGCGGGCAGTGGGGCTGTGGCGACAGCGGTACGACAGCGGCGCGTTCAAATGCATCGTTTTATATGGAACTGTTCTCGCTCCCCGCGCCGCTGCTATTTACTCTTTATTTCAGAAGTCACATTTTGTTTTACAAAATGGATGTGAAGGATGCAAGCTAAGAGCTTTTTTTTGCAATATGTACTTGTGTACAACACTACGATCTATTAAGGTAAACCTAAGTAATTTTTGAAACACGAGAAACCTACTTTTTTTCTACTTTCACAACGCTGTGCTTAGCTGTCACAAAATGTGCCTCTTGTGCCAAATAATATCCAGAATATTAGTCACAAAACATTTTCACTGATCACAATTTTTTATACATACATGCATAACATCACGAGGACAGAGAACATAACAGAGAGGAGCTCGTGGCTAAGTAATAACAGCCGCACGGTTCGATCCACCAGGTTAAGCTACGCTTGCCGGGGTTGGTCTGTGGATGGGTGACCATCTTAACATACAGAGACTCCTCCGTGCTTCGGACGGCACGTTAAGCCGTTGGTCCCGGCTGTCATTCGTGGATCTTTGACAGTCCTTACGGGTCGTCAGAAGCCCGAAAGTCTGACAGCCAGTTTTACCAAGTATTACCCAATTTTGTGTTTGGGGAAGTCAGCTCTATAGGCAGTTGCTCCATGTAAAATACTGGTATTCAGCTGCATCCAGTAAGACTGGAAGCCAACCCCAATATAGTTGGGAAAGGGCTAGGCAGATTGATTGACATACATAACATCACGCCTGTATTCCCGAAGGGTTGGGCAGAGGTGTCCCTATAGAACACCCACATTTCGCCAGTTATGTTTAAGTTCCATATAATAGGGGGCGAGCTAATTGCCATCAACTGGGCACAAAACCAGAGTCCAGGCTGCTACTGAGATATTCCAGATGGAAACTCCCAATAACACTTTGCCCGACCCGGGAATAGAACCCAGGACCTCATGCTCAGCAGTAGTGCTTGCTACCACTAGGCCAACGAGGCAGTCCAAAACAAATTTATCTCTGGTTAAAATTTGATTCAAATTCAATTTCTAAATATTTTATTTCACATTAACCTACATGGGCACTTATGAAACGTCAGAAGCTAGGTGCACGAATACAATGGTTGATTATGACTATATGAGCTACAAACCTTAGTAAAGGATCATAAAATCCCACTTAGACAGATTATTTTGCCCCTATTATTGGACTTATTTTCTTTGCTTTCATTCGGTTTTATTACTTGGCTGTATATATCTCTCTAATTCAATAAGATCTAACAACCACCCGCCGTGCACTGAGTGGTGTTGACAAATTTGATAAGGAAACTTCGTTTGTTGTGATTGAATCATTTTCTTTTATTACTTTTTATCGTTTAGTTGTAATAGATTTTGCTAACTAAATACTCAACTTTGAGAACATGATTTTTACGTGAAATAAATTACTATTGATTGAACGATTCACCCATTCATTCCCACGGATGCCCCTCAAGTTAAAGGGGAAAATATACAAGTCCGTGATAAGGTTTTTCGTATTGTTTGAATCGGTATACTGCACCGTGAAGAAGACGTATGAAAAAAGATTGCATACCGCGAAGATGAAAATGTTGAGATGGATATGTGGAATGTTGGATAAAGTTCAAAAGAAATCGTTTGACCAGGTATGGGCATTTGACGAGGAGGGAGAAACGCATGTGACTAAAAGAGTGATGGATATAAATGTTGATGGAGGGAGCAAGAGACGAAGGTCAAAGAAAAGATGGATGGAGCAAGAGACGAAGGCCAAAGAAAAGATGGATGGATTGTATGAGGAATGATTTAATAGAGATGGGAGTGAATGATAGCGTGACGGTGGACAGGGGAGAGTGGAAAAAGATAACCAACCCAAGTAACATGGGACAAAGCCAGGAACATGATAACTATTGATTGAACAATTAAAGTTTGGACTGGCGATAAATTCGTCAAGAGTTCTATTTTTTGTTCACACACTATATACTTTCGACGTGAACCCTCTAGATAATTTAAGTAAGCAGAGATTTGTATCTCTGTTGATTTGAATTACCTTATTACTTACTTAGAAAAAGCAAACATGAAAACAAAATCACACAGTCGCAACGAATACTATGTTTGATAAAATAATAATAATACCGCACATCTTGCTATATTTGAAATGCAAATAAGTACAGCAACCTTTTCCTTATGTAGGTTGGGGGGAAATAATCAAATTATGTACTTACGTGCGGCAGTTATTTTTCGTAATAAAATTCACCATACTTGCTGCATGAATTTTGCCAACAATTTAATATCACACAAGTGCAATTGCATCGTAACGTATATAAAACTCTAATTTTATTGTAAAGAGATCCCTTTTTCGAGAGATAACAATTAAATTGTACAGGCTGATTTTTCTCAATTAAATTTTACATACATCGAGCATTCTGCAACACATGACACATAAAATTGCGCTATTATTATTTACATGTCATTGCTTATTTTATTTGAACGAAGCTCCGTCGGCATCCGTTCGAGGTAGTGTAGCGGTGCAACAAAAATAAAATGTCCAACTTTTGAACACCTCTGTGACATGCAAATGCTTCTTGGCACGAATACACCTTTGTTTTGACTGTTCTACCTTACTATACTATGTACATATTACCTGCTATATTTTGCATATATTGATAGAAAATGGTTAGTATACATATCTTAAATATGGGTAACAGCTTTGTTTTTTTTTATCAGCTGATCCGTGGTTTTGCACTTTGTCAGTCAAATCTATACAAAAAGCCAAGTAACTACGGTTAACTAAATCTCAAAAGCCAATGCAATAAAGAAAGATGATCGTAATAAGATCTTCCAAGTCACTAAATCTCGAACAAAACACGAGACTTAACTAAATTAGCTTCGTTAACGAAGCATTGAGATAAAAATAACCAATTTAGAGCTCCGAAATGCTCAATTACCTGCCCATCAAGTTTTCAACGAAGTGCAAATTTCTCGTGATAGCGTATTTCCGAAGATCCCTTATCTCCAGTTCGTAGGGAAATTGAAATCGAGGGAATCATTTAAACCACGGTGTGTAATTTCTGTATTGTTAAGATTATGACTAAATATCCCGTAATGTTATTAATATCCCTGGGAAAGAAGATAATGGCTTGATTGAAAGTTCAAATAAAAAAATGGTTCACCAAATATTATAATAAGCATCGAATATGTCTTGCTTAACAAACGGCCGACCTCAATAACCAATCTATCATCAGTTTTGGCATACTCATGATAGAAAAACCTATCTATCTATGGTTTTAACGTTCCAATAATCTGTTGGAGAATAAGAAATCTTACGGAATTGTGGGACGACATTCAACGACAGATAGAATTATACTGTCTATCATCAATAGCGATGTATCTTTTACTTTGAATAGGTTATTGAGTTCGGCCTTACGACTGCTCTGCTACTGCATGCTGATCTCCCTTCACGTTTCTGACTTCGAGCGTCGCGAGCCGCAGACGACCTGACGCTTACGCCGACCCTCCTGAAGATCCTATCCCTTCAAATCTTTTTTATCCTTTCTGTATTTTTTTTTAATTGTTTTAGTTGAGACTTACAATTAGCCCTCTGGCTAATCGTAACGTTACTATTTAGAACTTTATTGTGGTAACAACAAAAAGTTATACAATGTCACCCACGTGCATGTGACCGGCCGTATTTTTCTGAATATTCATGAAGAATTATCGAAAATTAACCTTAATGTTATTCCATTTTTTAATAGCGTTTGCCATAACTCCAATGATATTGGCTCGACTTGGATTCTGTTTATTATTTCTAAAAGCTTATGAGTTATTTTATCGGATTAACAAATTTTTTTTACTAAAATTTGTAGGAGGTGAAGACATTTTTTCCAAAAAAAAACAAAACACAAGTGTAAGTTCTTATAATTATATTTAAAACTAAAATAAGAATAAATAAAATAAAAAATTAAAGATCACATACCTCTTTTAAAGTAAATTTTCGAAAAAAATTCATGGATATTTAAAAAAATACTGGCCGGTCACATGCCCATGAGCGGCATTGTATAGTATAAAATAAGGTAAAAGTTATCTTCTTGTATTTTATGGGTTTCAGGTCAGAAGACATTCATAGAAACAATTATTCTTGTACAAATGACAATTAGGGTAAGTCTGGTTTGAATTAAATGTTTCAATAGGTTTTTAACTTCTGTTGTCATAGGCATTATGGTAGGCTTTAAGTCATCGTAATATGTTCAGGGAAGTATTTAATAATAACTTGGAACTCCAATAATTAAATGATACCCACGTTAGTTACTACATAATTACTATGGCAGTTCCATTAATTTGTTGTAGCTAAATGAATATTACCGGCTTGGGGCCAGATGAATCGTTTAATTTAATTATTGTTTCAGTTGTTACGATCGCATGTAGTGAAAATTTTAGCAATTATCGTTATGACATGTATTATTATATGAATGGTTACTAAGCACAGTATAAACGTTTTCAAGTATCGAAATAATAACCTCCGTTGAAAATATGAACTTTATTAAAGGCAGACGGCGCTACGCGACATCGGTAGGACAATTTCCGTGAAGTTTTGAAATGATAAGAATAGTTGGTCGCTGTGATTAACTCAAGACAATGTTTATGTTCTTTCTCCAGAATGAGCTTACCTACTGACAGGTTATATGAGTTTATATAATTGTTTATTTTATTTGACTTGTTAATTCAAGTTACTTTAATTTATTGTTGACATAATCTACTCATTACAATGTTTTTTTTAATAAGTTATATTGCAATATGTGGTTAACTAGTGACCTCGACAATTGATCATATTATTTATTGTTATTAGTAATTAACTGTTTATTTATTTTACCTCGATGGTCCTAGTTTATCATTTATAATTTCCACTATTTAAGCGGGCACGCCTTTTATGCCTGGGGGCTTTTATTAAGATATTAAGTTCTGTTTACGTTTTGTTTTTATTTCAGCCCGAGTGCCCGTTTTTTTGTAGTTGTCGATGATTTTGTTTGGTATATTGGCGTGTGCTAGCTAACATTTATGGATAATAATTTAAATTATGTTAATTATGTTGAATACTATTATATAGAATCCTATTTTTTCTATCTAACTGAACAAACAGCTGTGCTGCTGGGGAGTTTGTTGCGCCACTTCTTCCCAGCTAACGCACTAGGAAGTGGTGAAGGGTGGGCGTTTTGGGGGACTGTCTTATGTAATGTTTGAAAAGTGTGCTGATTCTCAGCCTAGTTTGAATAAATGACTTTTGAATTTTGAACCTTTTGAATCTTTTAATTTTTCATAGAAATAGTTCCACCAGAATCTCGTCAAGAGATGTCAGCGGGAGCCTTAAAATCGATCGTGGTTCAACATAAAAGTTTACAACATTTTTCTTTTTCTTCAGAAAATTCAATCTTACTAAGACCGTACTGCGTCTCTGTATGTCAGTCTAACCTTAGAAGAGTGCAACCTCTACAAAATGTACTGCACTATCGCATTTGTGGACTTACCAGGCGCCCACTTTGAGGTAGAAGAGTTTAAAATGTAGGGTAATTCCAGCGTGCGGACTTACAAAGTAAACGTCGGGACTTCGGGAGCAAGCCAACTTGTTGCAATTAAATTGCTTTTTAGGGTTAATTTTATAAATTTAAGTGCTTTATTAAAACAAACTTGGTAAGGTCATAGACACGGCGCAGACTGCGATACGCAACTACGACAAGTCGGTGACTAGACGTAACGACAGGCTGCGGCCGTCGATTTTCATATACTTTGTTCAAAGCTCCGCATTCGTGGCGTCGAGTTGCAGAGCGAAAGGCTATGGGAGTCGAACGCTATCGCTACTTATCGGAGCGACTAGATGCACGGTGCTCGCGCACACCTGACGACAGTCGCATGCGACAAGTCAGTATCAAGTTTCCTGTGAGCGCTGACGATGGTGCACGTGTTTTTGTATTGCGAATCTAAACATGGATACGTTCGAAGTCGATGTTTTCAAATCGGATGTCGAAGCACGTCGAATACTGAAAGAAAATGATCGCTTCCACACACGAAGTCTGTCGTAACGGGTTGTCACAGACACAACCGGGAGTTCTGCGTCGCAGCGACAACACGCAGATACATGATAACTCTGCGTCTTGTTGCAGCGACTAGAAGCAGCGACAAGACAGAGTTTCCGCTGCCACTTAAAATGTACCGTAATGGCAATGTTAGACGGGTCAACTAAATCGATTCACTTTGATGCAAAAAACAGAATTAAATTATTTACATTGCCGATTTTGAATGATTCCGTGATTTAATTTGGTTGTTTCATCCAAAATGGAAGGCATAAATAATGGCGCCCAACCAATATTACATACGTACAGAAATTATAATGCTGTTGACAAAGCCAGACAGCGAATATAGAATCAATAAATTGGATTAATAGCTAGTGTATTTGGGACCGAACTACTCCTCTTTTCCTGATAGATATTTCGTTAAGTTGATTATATTTTCGGACAGATTTCCTAGAATCAACCTCACCTGTGTTTTCCAGGATTCTGTCTTGATTCCAGAATGCCCACTTCATTCTGGAATCAAATCGTTTCGTTACAACATTGACAACGACTTGTTAGAAATGTATAAATGAATTATGATATTCAAAATGAAGGACGTTATAAAAAGAACTCTTATTTTGCAATGAGTCTATCAAAAACTGCGTAGATTAATTGCCATTAGTTAAACAATGTAGATTCTGATTTAAATAACTTATTTATTATTTAGTCAAAGCTACAAAACTGGAACTAAACTACGTTACGGAATACACAATACTGATCCGTCCAAAGCTATCGACTAAAGGTCTGACCAAATGATTACCATTGATATTTTTGCTATTTTAGTATAGATAGACCAAGGAAAAAATCCTCTATTCGTGTTTACACAAAAATAATGTGGTAGAATGGGGATAGAATATGCATTCGCGCATTTGGTCTAAGCCGACCTTCATGGGATCATCCACGTACAGACACATATTGTTGCAAATACATTGAACAAGTTTCCCAAAGTGGGTAGACACTGCTGCTGTCATTCAAATTCTTTCCGAAGAAAATGCACGTGAAAGTTTTACGAAAAACACAAAAACAAACTTTACCATCTGAACGAAAACAATTAAAACAAAATATTCCGTCGAATAAAGGAATAATAATTCTTTTTGCATGGGAACTTCGTTAATTAAATTGCGAAGTTACACGGGGGAAACGTGGAAACGGGTGTCATAAAATATGTAGATAGATGCAGAAGGCTGACTCCATACAGCGATTGAAAGCAGGCGCACGCACAGATAGACGCGTACGTACGGCGATCTCCAAGGGCCCGATCACACGTATCACAACCACACCATATCGGGGCGACAAAATGTTGGCAAGAAGTGGTTACGTGTGAATGTCTCATTGCAGCTTTTTGCAGATCTGTTGTGATCGGTATCACCCACACGGTTGATTTTGACAGCCAAAAGTGGTTCTGTGTAAATAAATTATTCATTTTCATACAGATGAGCGCGCCTGTCCACGTGTTGTGGTGAGTACGTGTAATCGGGCTCAGAGTAAATGAACGCTTGTCGCGAGTGCGCTCGGTTCGTTGTAAAAGAAGCGTGTCTATGTTTGCGTGCATTTTCGCTCGTTGCTTTGAACTGACCTTCTGTCTATCTCCATGTTTTGTACGAATGTGCCCGAATTCGGGACAAATCCCGGGTTTAAATGGATGCCACGATCGGTCGAAGCAGTAGGAGGAGCGGACAGTTTGCTCTGCCTTCGTGCTGAGAATACCAAGTGGTACAAACAAGAGTGATTTCGGTTTTATTACTAGGTAGGTAGGTACTGTTCCGTTTTTGTGCATGAGGATTTTAAGATCCTTGCATAATCAGCCTTTAATGTTCCCACTGCTGGGACACAGGCCTCTTCTTTGCGAGAGGAAGTGGGCCGTAATCCACCACGCAGTCTTCGAAGATTTTGGTTCTCTAACTTTTCGGTTTCTTCACGATGTTTTCCAACACCGTTTTGAGATCAGTGGTGATGAAATAATTTACACAAAGTAATGCGCTTGTCAGGGTTCGAACCTACGAACTCAAACTCGTAAGCCGCGGCCGTTATCACTCGGTCACCACTGCTCAGAGCCTTGTTATTGCGTGATTATTTTGGTTATAATTTAATCAAGTGAACAATTTATTTAACTATGTATTTAATGATTTTTTTATGTGTAGAAAGGGTTAAGTTAAAGCGCGTGTTTTCTTTCATGGAATGAAGCGTCGTGAAGATTAGCGCGACGCGACAACGGTAATTGTTCTCCGTAAAGTTTTCTTAGAAATTGTATTGTTAGAGTCGCGTCGTGCCCGTCGCGTCGCGCTAGTCTGCACGAGGCTTTATTTACGAACGTCTACTAATGTGTAGATATGTTTATTTAATTAACTCAGTTTCGTTTTGGCAAGCGGTGGACGAGATCTGCAATAGAAAATTTAATTAAAACTTAAACAGTCTCAATGAATTTGGTCCTAAAACATATTTAACAAATCCAGATGCTTATTTATATTTATCCATGTCGCAATATAATCGCCATCATAGAAACAGCTGTGATTTCAGACGTTTGTTGTTATTTACGGACGAACGATGAATACCTACTGATTCCACAGCCAGAGTGTAAATTATTCTACGAGTAAATGCTGTTAGTTTCCGTTTCAATAATACGGTTTAGGTAATTAGTTTTGAGCTGAAACCCGACTGCGGAAACGTAAGCGCTTATGCTGCAAAGTTAAGTAGATAGGTAATAATATACCATGTATATTATTTATTTAAATTATAAGACTGATTTACATCACACTTTCAGATCCACTTGAAAACCAGCGTCAGGCACTTAAGTTGTCTGGCATTTTTGCTGAACTGGGCCTTTTTAGCGTAGCCGTGAGGCACACTCCCCTGCTAATTTCTTACATCGCAATTTACAGTTTTCATAAGATTTTTTTCATTCGTTTTTTTTATCTGCTGTACAAATTGTGTGCTATTAAGTCTGTGTTAAATAAATGTATTTTCTTACTTATTTCACTTGTTCTTCTTCTTCTTTTCGTGTGGTTGGTGACTAACCTGGTGTCAGAGTTTTAAAGCCGCCCATGGGGCTCTGACTTGGCTTTTTATTTCACAATAATATGACATCTAGTTAAGTTTCCTCCATTACTTATCAATTTCATGTGATGTGACAACCTGCGAAGAAAAATTCAGTGACGACTTTAACTTGAATTTTTTTTGCTGTACCTTCTTACCTACCGAAATTGTACTACTCGCAACAAAAGCACATTTCTGTTGAAACCTATGATGTTGTGAGGCTTACAACCCTTCCGATGACGTTAATATAATTTTTCGTTGAAATCAACAAAAAGTTCCGGCCATACCTATAAGTACTTATAAATACAGCCCGCAGAACAAACTATCCTTAAATGACTCGGTGACAATATTAAACACGGTGTAACAAAGTTCTTGTGTTCGGAAGTTTTGGTGTTGACACACTGAGTGTGACAATGAGTTGAAAAGTTTGAGTGTTAGGTTAGCTTAAGGTGGGACAACCCTCTCTGTGTAACTTAGAATGGAAAGCATTAAAGGCAGTTTTCATCTTTACGATTACTGCTTAAGGTGAAAAAATATACCGCACTTGTATTTTTGGGAATGTGAGTTTTTGTGTTGAGTGTAATGTTACATTTTTTGTCAATGTTGTTTTTTTAACGTTATCTAGCCACTATAAGATAACACACGTGTTGATACGTTGATATAATTATGGTCTACTTACCAATTACCAATTAGTATCTAGTAGAATTTTGTGCAAAAATAAAGTAGATTTACAATCAAATAAGATAAATTAGGTGTATAACCAAAAAATTCGAAGACATGTAGATAGATAGATTGATAGATAAATCGTTTATTTGGTGCACACAAAAGACAGCATAAAATACAAAAACACGATTAAATAATAACTAAATACATGAATATAAGGTGCCAATATACAAAAAAATATAATAAAGAAGAAAATAAAGACATTGTGATGACTATTGGCTAACACACTTTAAAATTGTGAAACATACAAAGGGCGGTGTGCGTTTCAAGGTTGCACCAAATGGGAGTCCAACTCAGCATGTGTCAGGCAAATATACCTGACGCTGATATTCTGCTGGATCCCTGCAGTGACATACGGACGTCGAGCTGATGTAATGATAAAGAAGCGAATTATTGGTGACAATTATTGATTACATGTGACGCTACCATCCCGCGCTGGACCCGCGTGGTAGATTACGGCTTCCTGTCACTGAGAGGAGGCCTGTGTCCCAGCCGTGGGAACATTATAAGCTGATTATGAGGTGTATAATTGAAGCATTTAAATAAAAAAATAAAAAACTTTTATTTTGAAAACTTATGTAATCAACAATATAATGATAGGAACTACCTTTTAAGCAAAACATTGCTTGTATTAGGTGAGTGAGTGAGTGAGTGAGAAATTTAACAATAAATTCAGTAAAATCAAATTCAGATTCTAAATCAATACCAAATACCAAAATAAAAATTGAAGTCAATAACGTAAGTAAACGTAACGTAATTGAAGTTAAAAAAATAAGTAGGTAGTCATTCATTTTTCTACTGACCATATGGCTTGAATAAGATATTTTTAGAAAGAGGAAAGGATATAACTGTGGGCGAATACAGAAAACAATTAAGTCAGTAAACTTTTCATGAAAAGGGGTCGCTCCATTGCAAAACTAAACAAAATTATTCATTCATAAACAAAGCTTTCGTCCTATTTGAAATGCTAATAAGTTCACGGTAGCTTTTATTGATGGGTTGCTGCCATGCAATTATTCAGGGAAAAATATACAATTTACATTTTTCTTTGGTATGAAACAGTTATGACGAATCTTTTTAGAATACAAACCAGAGATTTTGGAGTATTTAAATTCTGTCATCAAACTCATCAAGATTACGAATGGTAGCCCACACCACAATAAAGGAAATAACAATGTTGTCCCAAAACTCAATATTTCCAACTGTATTATTATCCTAACAAATATTATATATTCATATGTATATATATATATTATATATATTTATATAATATCCTAAATCCTAACCCTAACTAATTTTATAAATGCTAAAGTGAGTTTGTTTGTTTGTTAGGCTTTCACGCTATAACGGCTGAACAGATTTGGATGGAATTTGGCACATGGGTAGACCATGAACTGGATTAGGACATTCTTTTTATCCCAATATTCCCATAGGATAGAGCCTTATGCGGGTAACCACGGGGCGCAGCTAATTCCTTAAAAAATACCCTTTAATTTTGCCAAAACTTCAGTTTTAATAAGCATTTCCGATTGAAATATTTCTTGGCGTTTAAAAGGCATCGTAAAGTCAAAATTATTTCATGTTAGGACTGGACCCTTTCTCATCCAATCAGACCTTTGAATTCAGAGGGATATTGCCTCACGGAAAATGCTGGTCATTTTCGAAGTACAAAAGATTTTTTGCAGGTCAAGGCGTTTTCTGATTCGGGTAACATCGTAAAACGAAAGTTTGATGCATAATGTAGATCGTAAGTTGTAAACTTTTGTGGTATCTTGACCTCATGTTTGTTTGGTGACTTCATATGAAGTAAAAATGCTACCGATGTTTTCAGTGGAATGTGTGCCAGGCAGGCAATTGCTTGGATAGCCTAGTGTACCTACTGGATATACAGATGTAACAAAGAATAAAAGCATTTTTTATGAAAAATTGTTTTTCCATTTTCTTATTTCGTTACCTCGACCACGAACTGAGAGTGCTTTTAGGAATTCCTTTTCTCCGGCTGTAAGCTTTACTGAAAATCCTTCACCAGTCAGTTCTACGAAATAACCATTTGCCGGTGGAACGTTTTCGAAACATGCTTTTTCGTCGGTTCCTTCTACGAAATAATCGACTTCCAACTGAAATAACCATCAAAACCAGATTTTATCGATGCGGTTACGTGTGTTCATTCCTAACTGGACTTGCTTTTTAATTATTTGCTTAAATTCTGGGAGATCATTAGGTATTCCCCTTTGTGTGCAACGAACCAAAGAATTCTATTCACTCATTTTTATTTTCAGAAGCTACAGGTCTCATAAAAATAAATAGGTAAGTAATGAATGCACATACTAATTAGCAACTGTTACTTATTTCTACCTGTAACCGTATTATATACGTCTGAATAGGAATGGAGGTAACACGAGCGGCAGGTGCTCATTATGCCTCTAATTATACTAGAACTAAGGGGAAATGTGTTAATTATTTGATGTTTTGTTCATGTTATATTATGGATGTATTTTTAGTATCGCAAAGGCTTAAGCAAAGCCTAAACCTTAGTCACAGTATCATCACTCCCGCAAGCTTTCGTGAGGTGAGTCTCACAGCCAGACAGCACCGATCGCTTCGACGGGTATCCTGACAACCAGCATGCAGCGGTAACGAACGAAAACGGCCGAAATGACGTCCTTCGACATCTCAGTGTATATCAGTACGCAACAGTATCGAGTGCGCGGCAGTTACTCACGGACGCGGAAGGTTTATCTACCAAGCGGCCGTAGGTAATTATTTCAAGGGCACTGTCGAGACATAATACTGTTACTTTATTATACTGTGGCTTAGTTAATCCGGCAAAAAAAATATGATAAATTATCTATGACAATATTGGCCTTTGTTTCGACAGATGTACGAAAAATACGTGACGGGAAGTTTGGCGTTCTAAAGCCGTTTTGAATGACCTGATGTAGCGTTTTAGGCCGAAATTAAGTATCCAAAAGCCGGCTGCACGTGTATTGTTGCACTTTAGTACTTTTACTTGTCTCATAATAAACTAAAATTAATTTATAGATCATTTCTACTGCTGAAAATAAGTTATAGTCCGTAAAATCGCGTCAATAAACCATTTCATAATTCACCAAAAACATTGTTTACTTCTTGATTTTTCGTTAAATTTTCTCGTAATTATGGAAATGTGTATAAGCCGGAATCAACTAATCATTGTTTTTTCCTCAACCAAAAATCTTTAAGATTTTTACCTCGTGTTAATCGTGACACAACTTCACATTTACGAAAATTAATAGAAAATTTATCATGGATAGCTAATGTTAACATTCCTGGTAGACGAACTGTTTACAGTACCACGGAGTTGACACTGGATGAACATAAATGTTTATGTATTGTTATACCTATTTTAGTTACCTATAATGCATTAGAATGTATTTTTTTAATTTTTCCTATGTTCCTCTCAAATAGAGCACCTGCCATGTAATCTCTTCACCACCCTTGGTTGACTGGTAGAGAATGCCTAAGGCATTAAGTCCGCCTCTGTACTTTTTTGAGTGTGAAAAGTTTAAATAAATAAATAGATTTCTTAATTAGATTTTAATTATAGAAATACCAATATATAATACTAGCTGCGGCCCGCGGTTTCACCCGCATAAGTCTCATGTGTTCAATTTCATTCAAATCCGTTTATCCGTTATAGCGTGAAAACGTAACAAACAAACCAATTTACTATCGCATTTATAATATTAGTTACGATTTATTTTAGATTTTGACTTGCTACATACAATATCAAGTTAAAATTACGATATTTTAGTACCTACGTATTGAACCTCAATCTTACTTCAAAATGATTGGAACTTGTCACATAACCCAACATTTACCAAGCAAGCTCAGCATGAATAGTTCAATGTGGCACAGTTTGAACTTTCAACCTTTCAATCAAAAGTTCGTGTTCAATATTCATGACTTATTTCTTAGTGTTTGCATAGTACATTGAGTCGGTAACATTACCTAGTCTGGAATGTTCTGGGTAGACTTGTAACTGTACTGCGTAATTGCCTCAGTCCATGAGGTCTGCTGCGGTCATAATATCATGCATACACAATACGCTGCAGCTAGGGTGCATATTATGTGTCGCGGTTGCAGCGATATTAACAAGAAACATACATATTCGTACTTATATTACATATTCGCGGTTTGTGCCCGGCATCGCCTGGGTGTTTCAGGTAGATTTTCCGAAAAAAATCTTTGCTTGTCCTGACAATTACGAACTACCTTACCGTACCTTTAATCTTGTACATTAAAACCTACGCCAAGGCCTTCTACCAATAGTAAAATTTACTTTAATATCTTTGGTATAATTTCCATACAATTTCAAGAAAGCTCAAAGTATTGAAGTCTTGCAAACTCATAAACATAAGAATTTACAACGTGTTCATTTTTCAAATATGTTTTGCATAGAAACTTGTGTGTTCTAGCCGAAATTAATATTATGGTTTGTCAAAACGTTGACTGACAGCTGTAGCAACAAAACCACAAGAATATGTTCCAGATATTTCGTGTTTAACAGTCTCGTTAACTTGTATCTTTTACAATGAGTAATAAAACGGTAAAAATGCAGCGATGAAAATGGTTTTCCGCGGAATGTTCTAGAGTTTTGGAGTGTTTGATTTACTAGTGATCATGTAGGCCAAGGGAACGAATGGAAGGGAGTGAATGATAGCGTGACTGTTGACAGGGGAGAGTGGAAAAAGAAAACATATTGCACCGACCCCAAGTAACATGGGACAAGTGCAGGAAGGTGATAATGATATAGGTATTTGGCCAAATGCTTCAAATTAATTGGGCGTCCTAGCATGTCCCCCAGTAGGGGCCAGTAAATGTCTAATTTATTTCTTGGTGCATTCACGACCTTATTGCTTAGACAGTAGGGTCACGATGGTATCCATGAATGCACCAAGAAATAAATTAGACATTTACTGGCCCCTACTTATTTGGCCAAATACCTACATCCTGAGCACTTTTCGACCGTATTGCCTAAGCAATAAGGTGGAAAAGTGGTCAGGCGCCGGTGTCCGAGGTGGTTATAGGGCCTGTTTCCCTGAAGGATAAGACAGACATGTACATGGACACCCACATTTCACTAGTAAAGTAAGATTGTTTTTGTTAGGTTATGTTATGTTTATAGATTTCTAGGTATGTTAAATGAAATGCTTGTATCTGTCAATGGTCTTCTGAAGTCAAAAGCAGTTTTATTCCTGTTATTTCTTAGAATAGCATAAAATCCCTCCACGTTTCTATCTTTGAATCGATCAACGGAACCCAGAAAGCTATCCTAACAGCTGAGCCATAAATTCCTTTACAGCCAAGTATTCCACTGAGTCATCTAATTCTGGAATAGAAACAACTTCCGCGGTGTCATTACAGATATTTTTAACTTCGCCTGTCAGACGTTTCGTGCCTTTATGCAAAGTGCATCGCACTTGCATTGGAAATAGGTTCCCGTTCTAAAGTGTCACCCGACAGAAATAAACTGAAGATTGACACTGTGTCACGACACTGCAGTGGAACAGAATTGTCACTCCACACAAGACGATTTTCGTGTTAATTATGTACAACGAAGAGTGGTTTTGTCAAAAAACTGACTGTTGTGTCCTACATACTGACTCTCTGCAAAACGATGTAAGTATCTAGTGTGTTATATTTCTGTGTTTTTTTTTCAGATTATTATAAATATAGAAAAGAAAGAAAGAAAGAATAATGTTTATTTGGACACAGTTCGTGAAACACAAAAAACAAAAAAGTGAAAATAATATTTTAACAATAATAGTGTGTGCCTCACGGCTGCGCCAAAAAGGTTCATTTCAGCATTAATGCCAGACAGGTGCTGTCTGACGCTGGTTTTCTAATGAACCTATAAGTAGGGACAAGTGACGGTGAGTACAAAACATTTTCAACATACATAATACATAATTTGTATACTTCTAAATAAATAAATAAACTAGTAATAAAATATAAATTACAAAAACAAAAATAAAACTTATATGAAAACAACAGGGGTACAACACAATGGGTAAGCACGAAAACAACGCGTTAAGATTGAATAGACTAGATGGTGGTGAAAAAAAAAAAAAGAAGTAGCAGCAAAGGACGGAAAATCATCGAACATACCCAGTATATTGTTTTGACGCAACAGGAATTATGTTTTAAGCTAAGTAGGTATTGTTTTTTTTTGGTATTGTTTTTCATAGTAGTGAAACATTTATAGAAATATAAATAGGCTATGACAAAATGTATATTATGCGTTTTTTGAGATGTCTTTTGTAACTTTGGACGTTCAACAAGTTTAATGCTCGTTCTCAACCTTATTAGTACCTACTTATTTAATGATTTTGCATTGGTGAAACAAGCATTGTACGTACCTTAATTATGTCGTGAATTTTTGTCAAGTGTTTTTGCTGTTTATGTTCTTTATGAATAAATTCATTAAACGGAATTTGTGAAACTTTTTAAGAGCGCGATAATGTGTTGATCTTCTGTAGGTAATCTTTTCATGGTAGTACTGTAGCGTGGAAAATAAATCAGATTCGAGTTTTATGCAAATTGAAACATGAAACATTTTATCTCGACTGTCCCTACTAGTTGATGGCTGATTTTAAATGAGGTTTCGAAAAAGAACTTTTACGGTTGTTGTAATAGATTCTAATTTAAATAATTTCAGTCTTTTTTATTTTTTGTGAATTTAAGTGTGTATAATAAAGATACCTAGGTACTTAAATATCATATTTGCTAATCCTAAATAATATTACAGTAAAGTTGTTATTATAGAAACAATTAGCCTTTGTATTTCTTTTTTTTTTTTTTTCACAAAAAAATACAACCCACTTCCACACAATTTTGTTTATGCCATTGACTTCCGAAATTTTAGTTATTTTTCACTCTGTTGTGGAAGTTGGTTGTTTTTTTTTTGTTAAAAAGTTTTTATTTCTCGCTTTTTAGTGGGTCGGTTTGTAATTTATCTTAGTTACAATAGCCTAATGTCAACTGCTTATCATCTTTTACAAAATATTGCCTTTCTCGATGCAGAGATGTTAATTATTGAGGAGTTCTCGTGGCACTTCGCCATCAGCTCCACTTCACACTATGCATCGTGACGAGCATAAAGTGCTTGGCAACCATATAAACGTTATCAAATCGCAACCCGTGAAATACTTATTATTGAGTAGTTCCGGTGGCCATATGTACCTAGTGGTCTTCATCATCAGTTGGACTTCACAAAATGGTGCTTTCCGAGAGCAAATGCACGAGTTACTATAAAAAATACCTAAATCGCTATAGGTGTGCCTATATTATTTGAAGAGTTCCCTCGATTTCTCCGGGATTCCATCATCCGTTCCTGAGTTGATGACAATATAAATAAAACAAGAATTTTCCAAATCGGTCCACCCGTCTTCGAGTAAACGGTGAAATACTTTTTTTTTTAAGTTTCCGATGAACTGAAAATCTCCTCCTTTTTCTGAAGTCGGTTTAAAACAGTAAAGATATGATTGAAAATTAAAATATGAATTAATTAAATTTATAAGCCACCCACTATTCAAGTTGAAATGATAATATTATCTCCCTCTCACAAAACAACAACAATTGATCAAAGTATGTCAAATTAAAAACAGTACTTAAAAAAACTCTTGGTAATTTGAAGGATGAAAAGGTACTTAGAAACTGTAGAATAAATAATAATCTATAAATCAATTTATGTATTTGGCAAGTTGCCAGTCAATTAGCCATTATACAATTTGATTTATATTTGACATCATAATAATAATCTTTGATGTATGAACGGACAGTTGACAGGTACTCGTAGCAGTCACTAATGGCTTATAATATAATTGTTAATTCTTGTCGAAAGACTCGTCACATCCAGTCGACAGAATATTATTTACTGCTGAAAATATTGTTGGGCCTGCTTAAAGAAAGCTACAGTTCAGCGCTGCGATAAAAAAATAACATTAATTTATGCAGGAAGACCACGAGATAAATCGAAAATACTGCATTGCTATTCTGTAACCATCTCACCGTGAAAACTTAGGTGAAGTGAGCGTGGAGTGACCTGTCATTCCACAGGGATTGACACTATTGACAGCTCACTTCACCCAAGTTTTCACGGTGAGATGTTTACAGAATTGCATGGCTGTACTGGTCAAACGCGTGTGAGTAGGCGGCCGGTAATATTACTATGAAAATCCATATCTGTCGTGTTTAGCGGCCGAATATATATATCGCAGCCATCTGGTTAATTTAGCCAGCTAATTGGATTCCTAGGCCGTTCATTAAACGCCGGCATCCAATTATATAGCTGTAGGACAAAGTCATTGAGCGCAACGTTTAACCAGAGGGCTGAATTTCGTGTAGTCATTTAGTTAAACTGGGTGAAATAGGTTACGTTAGTTTAGACCTAACCACGCGCGAGCCGAGCGAGCGAAGCGAATGGTGCTTCGGCAGCGGCCGGCGAGAGCTATTTCCAAGTTGCTCGCAGAAAATTTTCACCATTTTAATCACTTGGCTGAGTCTTATTCAGTCATCTTCAAAAGGCTGACTTTCTATACGCCAAGTTGTTAAACGTGCAATGGTTTTAGTTCATTTAACTATCGGCCTGGGCATCCAATTGGATGCCGGCGTTTAATGACCAGCCTTTTTTTTTTTTTTTTGAGGTTGGGAAATTATCAAAGAACTTCTCCCGCTCTGGGCGGAGCGGCAGGGCGCGTCAGACTTTCACTGACTAAAACCCACCTGTGTTCCTTCCGTTGCCTGTGTGCCGGGGTCGCGTATCCCTTTCGGACAAACCCGCAACCCCGGCAGGCATTGGCCCTTCTGGACCCCGTCAGTTGGTGCTGACATCTCTTTGAGGCGCGCGTGGGACACAACGCGCCATTGGCCCATCGCGCTATCGGATGGCGAGCTACCCATTGCTCACCATCCGCAAGCCCGCGCCTACGGTGGCCGGAAGTCGGCTCGCGACTCCCGACGCCCGGGGCGTCTCCTGCGGCGACTAGGGGCGCGAGGGCGCGAAACTTGCCTCTCCCTGGCGCGCTCCGCCTCCCATGCACTCTCGGCCGGACGACGAGGTGACGGCCTCCCATGCACTCTCGCTCCGGACCATGGCCTGAACCAGGGCCGGACGCGAGAGATCGCCGCCGCCGATCGCGTCCGTGAGGACACGGCGGTGCTCCGCCCAAGCTGGGCAATCACCAGCCTGGGCGTCCAATTAGCTAACTAATTTAACCAGATGGCTGCGACATATATAATATATTAATATGAAAACTCATATCTGTTGTGTAATATATAAATGGAACGAACTTTTCACTTTGACACTTTGTAACCAAAGCTTGCAAATAGAGCTGTTTAAAGTAAAGAAGACACAAATGAACGTATCGGCGCGTAAAAAAATATAGTTGTTCGTCATTGATTCTGGTATTTATAACTGATTTACTTAATTTGTATTACTGCGCATTATTTGAGAAAAGTACTATACAAGCCTTAGCCGTAAAAGCTCGTGCAGACCAGAGCGACGCGGCGGCGCGACGCGACTCGAACAATACAATTTCTAAGAAAACTTCACGGTATAACAATCACCGATGTCGCGTCGCGTTGTCGCGTCGCGCTGGTCTGCACGAAGCTTCACCAGGCATTGATGGACTCACGTATGTGTGCCTCGGCCTCGCCTCGGCCCAAATTCTCACGTCCATCAAAGCCCCTGTTGCAGTCCGCGACAGTCATTTACTATTCACATGTTTAAATCTAACTTTATATAAAGTAAATTATACAAAAATTATATTAGAATCCAACTGATAAAATACTTTTAAAAGACAATGTTTACTAAGTTTATTTCAGTATTAAGCTGAATCCACAATTGCGCATTAAAGCAATTTTAGATTGGAAATTCTAATATTGTAATTGTATTAGTTTATTTGAATTTTGCACGGATTCGACTAAACTTAAAGTCTTATTATTTTATTTAGGCTTTGGTTACCTCTTGTCCAACTATTTCAATTAAGAAGAGCCAGTTGTCCTTTTGGATTGAATGACCTCTGAAGTTACTTATGTAGCTCTTTGTCTACAGGTGAGACGACATTATTAATATAAACAAACTGCGCCCGAGATTTCACCCGCATAAGTCTCGATCCCGTAAGAATATCGGGTTCAAAAGTATCCTATGTCCTAACCGGGTTAGGACGATACTTTTTATGAATAAAGAAGGAAATTTGACACATGGCTATCCCATGACCCGTCATGTGTCAAATTTCATCCAAATCCATTCAACCGTTTTAGCGTGATAGCATAATGCTGCGGCCGCATTTGCGTCGTTCGTATGTTTTGCTCGCTAAAAAATTATTCCGCTAGTGCGGTGGTCACATTAGCGGCTTCGCCACGTTTATTATGTACCGCCACCCGGGCGCTACACAGAACTATCGCGACAATAACCGATAATGGTTGATCACATCTGCGTGTATCGTATCACTGTGGGAAGCTTCGTCACGATAGGGTAACTTTCAGCCTTCTAATGAGGCCCATTGGCACCGACCTCGTTTCAATGCCATAGGTCATCACTGGCAACGACTTTTGTCTTGAAATACTGTGGTATGTAAGACGAAGATATAACGTAACTGGTAATGGGCAAGGCACTTGCTCCCAGAACAGGTGGCCGATGGGGCTGAACCGTTCTGGAGTGGCTATAGCGTAGCGGAAAATGAAGCATTGGAGAGCTTCCCACAAGGTGGACCGATGACCTGCACGCTTAGCATGACCACAATAGAAACGGGTTTTGTCGACGGAAAAATAGATAAAATGAATGATAAACAAGCACAATCTGTCATTTTGTCTATTCTTCTGGCGACAAAACTCTTAGAAAACATGTTTCTATGGTTGTTATGCTACGCATGCTGGTGAAGGCCGCAGGAATCCTCTGGATGCAAGAAGCACAGAACCGGTCGAAGAATCATGATGACTGTTCTAGGTAATTACCGTTTGGAAACTTTTTTTCTTATATAATCTTAATTCCCCATTCTCTTATAAAATATAATCTTAAAACTCGATAAGAGTTACGGGGAATTAAATTAATTAGAGTCCAGTTCAACAAAAACACTCTCTTTGTGGTTATCTGGATACATTTACGTTATTAAGGCGCGTTCCCGTGAGAAACACAGCGGTAGCCATTTTTTAGGCTGTTTTTGGGAGCCAACTTCTATTTAACTAAAAGAACTAGCAACTAATCAAAAATACATTAAATTTCTACATAATCTTGACTCCAAAATGGTAGGTAGTTTTTTTTTTAAGCGGCATAATATTTAATTAAAGGGCCACAAAAAAACCACAGAAATGAGAAATAATGATTAATAACATGCATCTCCTCCTAAAATAACAATTATTTTGATTTGCTTCCTAAACTAATGGATAGGTAATTTAATAAAGAACATTTTGCTAGTTTTATTTTTTTCAAAACACGAAAATTTGATTTTATAAAGATTTTATTCTAAAATCTGAGCCTACTCGCTAAGTAACTTGCGCAGAGTTAGTATGCCACGAATGCTCAAGGTTATTTGATCAGGGTAGCGCCTTAATTCTATTTTGAAGTTTACACTACAACTACCAAATCAAATCAGATTTTTATTAAAATGGGTACAGTGATATGATGGGCTACACAATATTACAAAGGCTCAATTTATTAATAAAACATTTCATTTTCATTACACAGTAAACATCAAGTCTAAATATACCGCTCAAAGAAATCTCCCAAAACGAGGATTTGGGAGGTTAAAATATATGAAAATAATAATAAATTGCTACCAGAATTTCCATACGGCATTTCATTAATGTTATTGTCATGTTTACAAGACTCTGATCGTTCATCTACTTTATTTGCTCACTATAAATAATAGAATGATTTAATGAATAATAGAATGCGTACCTATTGATTTTCATTATTTCATCGGGTTATGAGTTATGATATAATGTTGTAGATTAAATTAATGGATTGTAATATAAATTTATATAAACAAGCACTTTTACACGATAGAAATACGTAAAAGTGTGTCGTTTTGTTGGATGAAATTAGAACTTAGTAGCCTTAATTATGTTTCAGTCTGAAGATTTAAAAAATCACAAGAGTTGGTTTAAATGCTTTTTGTCCTAGTCGAAATCGTAGGTACTGAAAAAGTTTTCTTCGGTTTTTAGCAATTGATCACTTGCTTATGTTGTTATATCGCGCCTCCAAAACAATATTCTCTCGCACCGATTAACAAAGCATTAACTCTTCAATTACTTTTAATATCATAAGTAGGTTTAATTCGAACAAATGGCTCGAGTAATTTCATTAGATGTGGTCCCGTGCGATTGCGTGGACATTATAGCAATATTACTCGGTCATTGCTTTGAAGCGACCATTTGAAATGCAAATCTAATACTGTGAGAGTAATCATGTGTAGTGCTGAATGTCTGGCCAAACTGGGCCAGACATTCAGTTAGGTGAGGTTGAGCGCACATTTATTATGTTTGAGCTCAGTTAGTTTAAAATGGACACTTAACATAACATCACGCCTGTAATCCCTGAAGCCTTAGGCAGAGGTGAACCTATAAAAAAAAAAAAAAAAAATTCAGGTAGGTACCACATAACCCATATTAGAAATCTTTAAATCACACTTAAATAAATTCAACGAATAAATACAACCTCAACACAAATTAAATAATTCAAATTCATAATCAATCAATCATCATAATTAGCTCATATTAATTAATTACAGTAGTCTCTTACGTGAGACACTATATGTAACTTGTCTGTCACAGCAGTGTCGCACATAAGGACAGTCCAACCTATTTGCTATCATATTCAGAACGATATTGGAGCACCCACACATACATAGTACACCCACATTTCGCCAGTTATGTTTTTTTGTAAGTCCCATGTAATAGGGGGCGAGCCTATTGCCATCAACCGGGGACACATCCAGACTCCGGGCTGCTACTGAGAAACCCAATAACGCTTTGCCCATCCCGGGAATCGAACCCAGGACTTCATCCTCAGCAGTAGTGTTTATGACTACTAGACCAAATCAATGTGACCTTATTTCTCAGTATATTAAAAACCATTGAATGTATTTTTACCTGCACTCACATTTAAAATTGGGACCTTCACCAAAAAATTACTTTAAAATTTCAGGCACCTAGGTCCTTATTTTGGATTCCTATACTGGTTTCATTTAATTTTTGTATGTTTGTATATTTTAGCGTCGTTATAGATCATAGACGATAGCATTAATAGTATTACTTTGCTGTTTTAACAAAAATAAAAGCCTTGCCACAAAAAAAAAAAAAAACTACACCAGCAATTAGCAATACGCTAGTAATAAAAGGACTAAAACACACAGACAGACTATACATTGAAAATACTTATCTTGAGTAGAATACCTACAGTTTCTGCACTGTCATTAATGTTAGAGAATTCCTCTTGGAGTACACACAAGGAGTCCACTCGACTTCACCATCGAATATATCCGATAAAGATATAAATAAGTCTAGATAGACAGTCTAAGAACTGAAAAAAATAGAATCGAACTGTTGGCCGCTAAGTGCACGTACACTATAAAAGCACAATGACAATACAATGACATGACGTGACTTTAAGAGGAAGCTGTCACGCAGATCAGCAAAAAAAAAAATGGCTCATTTGTTTTAGTTCTTTTGTATTGTGACATTATTTGTAGACATACAAATAATTTAATTAATCAAAGATATCCAATGTTGTGAAACTGGAGCATGGAACAGACTTCAAAGGTTTATTTTCTTCTTTTTAAGAAAAATTACCTTTGCCTGTCTATTTTTAGACGTCAAATTCTATGATTTTTAATGAAAGACTCCGACACATTGTATTATTTTTGATGCAAAGTCCTACGTTCTTTACAAAAAAATAAAATGACAGATTAGCAATAATCACTTTAAATATGAAAAAATACGGATTCACTTACCAAGCTAAAATGTTTTAAATTTCACTCATTATTTAAACTTTTTCTGTTTCGCTAGCTCGTGTTGTATTCGTGGGAAAAAATAATTGGTATTTCAATTATTGTTCTACTTGACTGTGTAGGTAACTTAATAAACCTTTCTTGTAACACATGTAGGCAAATTAGGTATGCTTTCGGTGATTTAGCACCTCTCTCTTCTCTTTCTTCATTCCCCTCTATCTTTCTCTAAGCAATAAATGGAAATTAATAAAATAAGATAACTTCAATAGATTCAAAACTAGGGAGACGTTAAATTATCTTCTGTCATAAATCTTTCATTAAACGTCACTTTTACACACAATAATCAAGTTAACAACCTTTTTAAATTCAACTTTTACAGTACAGCAAATAATAATAAGTAGGTACCTAAGAGACCGAGCTCTGCTCTGGTGAAAATAGAGAGTGCTCATTTAATAATACAGAAAAATTCATACTAATTCCATGCTGCCATGATAGTAGGTACTTACTAATTCCATGCTGCCATGATAGTAGGTACTTACTAATTCCATGCTGCCATGATAGTAGGTACTTACTAATTACATGCTGCCATGATAGTAGGTACTTACTAATTCCATGCTGTCATGATAGTACTTACAAATTCCATGCTGCCATGTCATTATTCTAAGTTGTCATTATTCTTGTTCTAAACTTTGAGCGACTGAGCTCTGCTCGCGTGAAAATACGGAGCAAACGAATTTCCCCAGATATCAGACCTAGCTAGATCGATTTTTCGCTCCCGTAAACCCGTATATTCAAAATCGTTAGAACGTGATTACTAATATATATATACAAATATTGCTCATTTAATAGTATGATAATGTACGTTGCTTGCGTCACCGTCAACTTGACTTAATTAAATGGGCCAAAATTCCCAACACGACGTATGTTATTACGGACAGCGAGCCGAAATACTGCAGGCTGTCCGAAGCTGGCTTCAATCGCTTTTGTTTGTATGCAAACATATTGCAGCGGTGACTATGTAGACAACTACATAAACGAAAATCATGGTCTACGGATGGTTATTTATTAATTTATTTATCATAAGCTCACCAACAGCACAGTCACTTACAATTCAAATTAAATAACATCTAAAATTAAAATTTCAGTAACCATGCGAATGACAGGTATGCATGACATTCAGATATGAAAATTCGAGACAAAGGAGCACAATATAAAAAGTGTCTAGTAAACATAAATCAACAACACTACAAAACAATCCAATTTGAGCTAGATAGTGCGCACACCAGAGTAACAGTTTTGTCTGCTGTAAAAATAACAGAACCTTACCATAATCATTTCCAGGACAAGATGAAAATTAACAGTTGCAAACGCAAATGGTACGGTCAGCCTCAAGAAGATGTAATACATCGCCTAGAATCCATTTGATTGTCAATCTACAATCTTTCTTTCATAAGATTGTATCAAAGTGAGTAGCCTCAAAAAATATTACATAGTGGATACTCCGCTGTAGCTACACATTGATACAGTATTGGGGAACAAGAATTGTAAAGAATCAAATGAATTTGTGTTGATGCATAATTGCATATGTCGCAGTAAGATGGTTGATACTGTGTTATAGTTATATCCCTAGGGAATATAGCGATATACCGTATTATAGTTATATGAAAGCGGTTCATAACTGTCGGAGTGCGGATAATCACAAAATTATCCGCACTCCGACCAATTTCGACGTAGGTGGTCACAGTACTGTGACCAATTTCGACGTAGGTGGTCACAGTTCTCACCTAACCTAACCTATTTGGTCGGAGTGCTTTAATAGTTATATTACTAGATTGTTATATTCTTAGTAAGAGAGTTATGAAGCACTTTCATATAACTATAGCATATTATTACAGTATATGTAGTTATATCCCTAGTTATATAACTATATCATGGCTTCAACCATCTTACTGCGACATATAGATACGTACATGTTTTTAAGGGTGACTGTACAAACTCACTTTGAAACTTCGTATGATAATTCACTTTTTATCAAACATTGACCTGCACGCTAAGCATGACCACAATAGAAACGGGTATTGTCGTCGGAAGAATAGACAAAATGACAGATAAACAAACACAATTTGTCATTTAGTCTATTCTTAATTCCGTAGAAAACCCGGTTCTATGGTTTTCAGGCTACGCGTGCTGTAGAGAGTATAATGGTAATTGAAACCTTTGTCTATGAAAAATAACAGTTTTGTTGAGAATGTACTTGACATCTCTGTTTTCTTATACCGAAAATCGTGACGAAGGTCTGCATAAAGCCTTATGTGACATTTCGTCAAGTTTGTTCTCTAAACAAAGTGAGTTCAAACAATCCTATTCTACTATCTTCCTTTGTTATTTGTAAACTCAAAATAAACAATATGGAATAGATATTTCATATTTTTTCAAGTATACTGAAAGGGCTTGTTTACTTTTTTCATACACGGATACAGAACCCATTATATAGACATTAACGAGTGTATTCGTACACAATACATGGAGGGTCAATGGAAAAAAGATACGGGATTTTGTATGGCGCGGTCGATTTTTTTAATAGTAATATGGGAAAGGAGGTTATGATGTGAATTAGTAATATCTAATGTATGTCCAGTGTATTTGATGGAATAAATATTTACAATTCGTAAAATAGAATCGTATGTCGTTATAGTTTTATAACCTCTTCGTATTCAACAGTACTTTACTAAATTATGAGCTGATCTGACCAACGGGAACAAAAAATTCCCGTTGGAAAGACTAGTCTAACCGTCAATCTGACCACTGGGAAACACCCTTATTTTCATTAGAATATTGCTCAAATTAATACATCGACTTTTTACAATTACACATGTTGGAGACGGCTAACCGGATGTAGTTGAATACCAGTATTTTACATGGAACGACTGCCTATCTGACGTCGACAACCCAGTTACTGGGTAACACGATAATCTTTGATAAGAATGATTGTCAGACTATCGGGCTTCTGACGACCAATAACGACTGTCAAAGATCCAACACGGACTGACAACGGCAAGCGTAGCTTAACCTGATCCATCGACCCGTGCGGCTGTTATTACTTAGCCAAAAGCCCCCCTTTAGTCACACGTAATTATAATTACAATATTATTATTTGAATTATATACACTTGATTTCATTTGCATTTTTTTTCCAATATTATGAAGATCTTCAGTTGGTTTTCAATGTGAGCAACGCCTTAGAATCATAACAAACCCTGTATAGTAGTGATGTGCAACAAATAAAGCTTCCATAATTTGCTTATTTCTGTCGCTTATACCCTATTACCTAAGAAACATGGAAAACGACTCCAAGAAACAGCTGTCCCGTACAGTCGCGGCCAGAACATAAAATTCACGGAACAATTTTCCATCTGGACATGTTTTACGATTGATACTATTATTTTGTCGGGTTCTCGTAAACTGAGTGCAGTTTATGACTGTACTGTCTGCAAAAAAGGTTGTCTGCAACTCTGAGATTTAAATTCGTTTTCATGTGATGAAACAATACGGTTTAAACATTTACACTTGCAATATACAACAACATAACATCACGCCTATAATCCCCGAAGAGTTAGGCAGAGGTGCACGTCCACATTTTGCCAGTTATGTTTAAGAATTCAGACTCTTAGCTGCTACTGAGAATTCCCTGACGGAAAATCCTAATACTTAACACTTTGTCCGACTTGGGAATCGAACCCAGGACCTCATGCTCTTGCGACCACTACACCAACGAGGCAGTCACTTGCAATATAATCTGACTTTAAATTAGTAACCCATGATTTCTCTGAATTTAATCTGTTGTGAAGTGATTTGATTGACTTTTGCTATTTTGCTCAACAAATCTCAGCAGTAAACAAGGTTTGTCAGAATTTTTTTGGTTCAGCCTTTCAGAAACCAAGTGTCAAAGCTATCTTTATGCTATATGTTAGTGACGTCATGTGGTCCTAGTATAAATTGACGTGTTGGATACAAGGCCAATTCTCGTAATTAAGAACGTTGAAAATCTATTGCGACAATCAAAAGTTTTGACAAAAATGTATGAAAATTAGAGGTATTTTTGACAAATTGAGACTGAGATTAGTATGTAAACATTATTAAAAATACGGGAACTGCCCCTCTAATCGTCTCAGACAAACAACGATGTTTTTATTTGCAAGAAATGTTGTCAAAACTGACAGATCCCCTTTTATGTCGACCGTACACTTGGTTTTTATAGCACAATGTAACGGGTAATGTATTAAGACGCGATACTAAGTATCTGCTCTGTTTTTATTATTGCAATAACAGTTATGTGCGAGAGATTTATTTGTACCACGGGATTTGCTATAAAAAGATTGTTTGTGGAGTTGAGATTTTTTTTATTTCCTCGTCCCTGAGTTAGGGTGCGTTTCCACTGAAGCGGAGACGTACGGAGCTGAGCGCAGACGTGCAGGAATCGTCCAATCACAGACGAGACGAGAGACGCGATGAAGATTTCAACCATTGTGATTGCACGTCTCCGCTCAGCTTCGCTCGTCTCCGCTTCAGTGGAAACGCACCCTTAAGTTCTTGTAATAATTATGTTGCAGTGTTAGGACAAATTTTCCACTCAATCTAGCTATTTTGGCTACAAATAAAAAAAAAAAACATTAATTCATCTGCCTAGCCTTTTGCCGGCTATGTTCTGGTCGTCTTCTAATCTTATTAATCTTCTCTTTTTCTCTTCTACTTTTTTATTTTTTAATTATTTTTACTTACTGTTTGTATTTCCTGTGCGTGTCCCAAATAAAATATTTTTCTTTCTTTCTTTCTTTTATTCTTCTTAGGGCAAAAGTAGCACGAAAAAATATATTGCGATTTATTTAATTTGTCCGGCCCAAAATTCAGCAACGCGAATACCGTTTGCTGACGTAGTCATTAGGCCCTCACGTGTGCAGGTGACAGGACATGCATTGCAGGATGGGAGGTCAGCCATTGTCTATATAGAGTTGCCTCGAAATGTATATCCGGTGTATGTCCATACACCGGAGATCTGAGCCATCTATGAAACCCCATTTGTGGAGTTTGTCCTTGCTGCAGCCTTCTTTGGTACAAAGTCTGTGGTTTCCAAGTTGGCCACGGTATCTTGTGCCCGGCTGAAACGCTCTCTGATGGTTCAATGACGAAATCAGGAGGTTTAAGCAGTTCTTGCCAAAGTTCACATCTTCGGAGTGGCTAGACTCACGCACCCAAGAATACTTTTGCGGCTTTTAAGCCTATGTAGCACTGAGTTAAATTGTGCATTGCTTGGCGTGGGTCATTTCGAAGAGGCTCACTAAAGTCCTGCGTGTTTTTAGAGGCGCGATGCCAGATAGTGGATACAGCATTTGCAACGGGGTTGGTTTCAAGCAACCAGTAATCATTCGGAATGTCTCATTTAGAGTTATATCCACTAATTTCGCGGAAGCAGCTGAATCCCAGTAATTTACATGAAGCGACTGTCATATCTCAGCTTCATAACCCAGTTACAAATCATCTAGAAAATCATTAAACGTTAGAAATATTTAACACAACAAATGAGACCCATCTAAATTAATGTAACTACTTTCCTACAATCAAACAATTGATTGAGATTGTTATAAATTAATTTTGTGGTTACTATGTTAACAAAATGTTATTAACAAATCTATTATCATTGCACAAATCTGATTGAATTTGCAATTTGCTCATTCATTATTTATCATTTTGTCAACTTATAGATTTTAGTTTTGTTATTTTACCTATTAGGTCCATAAAGTTTTCAGACAGAATACGAGACAAAAAAATAGTCACTGTTTTATTCTTCTCTTTGAGCAGCTGGATAAAGAAAATGAGAGGTTTTTGAAGACAGTATATTTTGCTACTTCAATAATGAAATACCTACAACCTGAAGTAATAACTTTTATAAATTACCTACATTATTCTGTGAGTATACGTATACGTTTTTGTCTCAAAGTATTTTGCCATGTTTGTTTTATTTATTTATTTATCAAGCCTTTATTGATAAATAAATAAATAAAACAAAAAAACAAAAATGTGTTGAATTTAATCATTTATGTACCTATATACATAAATGATAAAATTAAACACTTTTTAAAACGGATGACTTCTTTCATGTACCCACTCAGTGCAATCTAAAAGCTTTTTCAACAAGCAATATAGTAATCTAGCCCCGTTTCAAAACATTTGTATACGCGTAGCGCCGTAGTTCCTACTCACATTTGCTTAATATACGAGTTTCGTCTGCAGTCAAAAGCGAGACGGAACTGAGTTCAGTACAAAGAGCTTTTGTTGATTAGAAAACTAACCAGCCCACTGAGATTAGTTTTGATGTCGGTAGTATAGCTAAAGGGGCTAATGCGGGCTTGCTAGCCTGCAATATGATTTAGTATGCGATGATTTGAAGTGTATAAAGTACTATATACTATAGTATGGTCCTCATATGGCCTGATCATGATTATGTCTGGACTTTAAAAGAGACTGCGACGCCTGAGTTTGTTTCGACTTTTCTTCTCAGAGTAGTCAGATAGGGAACGCCGAACTCATCTAGCTTATTTTTAATATTTTTTTAATATGACGTTTAAAAAAGATTCCGATATCCTATTTCCAGAATAAACAATTTCATTTTATTTCATTTCACTGTTCAGAAAATATTTGGAGCGCTGTTTACATAACACATAATAGTTCCGTTACACGTTAAACCACTGAACATAGGAAGACGTAGGAAACGTCGTCAGACGTAGGAAAGAGGTAGGTAGTAGGCATTCACGGTAAGGGAAATTACTAGGTGTTTTGCGTTGTTATAGACATTTCATACAACTGTCAAAGACTGACAGTAGTAATTTGAATGTACGGACAATTAAAGTTGGTAGCCAATTTTATAAACAATTAATTTCCCTGACTTTACTATGAAAATTTAAAAATGTAGAAACAATTTAAGAGCATTTATTCTGAAAGTGGGCAATAATGAGAATAATAATAATGAATTGCAATTATAACATTGAATTGTGTAACCGTTTTAGGTGTAAGATAGGCATTTGGAAAGTTTCCAAATACTTCTTTTACATGTAAAACTAAATATTCGGTGTTACGCTATTAATTATTGCATTTCATCATTAATATTTTAGTTCACTAGTTAGCCACATTTCATATTTCCATACAGTAATATTGCCAAATTATCCAAAACATATTTGACACCTATTTGCGACGTTGCCAACTTTTAGGATAAACCCTCTTAATCAGCAAATGGAAAAGAGTTCTTGAGGTAAGAAGTAAAGTAACGAAATAGTTAGAATATAAACTGAATACATTTTTGTTTGGCTCCAATGTGCTACATACGAATTTTCCATAATACCATTTTCATTTCTTAAAAATGTTATAGCCACTCATGTGTATCGTATCTATACTAATAATAAAGCTGAAGAGTTTGTTTTGTTTGTTTGAAGACGCTAATCCCTTGAACTACTAGTCAGATGTGCATTTGATAGGCCATTTCTCGAGGAAGGCTATAAACTATTTAATATTACGCTAAGAAGCCGTGCATAAAGAAAAAAGTCAGAAAGAAAGCTAAGACGAAGTAGTAGCGCGGGCAGGCAATGCGCTGCGACGGGCGTTGTCGGAGAACAACAAAATTCACGCGGACGAAGTCACGGGCCGAGCCTAGTTGTATAATAAAATGCCTATGATAATGAATATTATTGGTTTGAAATCGTTATCGCATCAACAGAGTAATTGACTTCACAGAAACATGCGAATCATGTGAACCGATTCAAGATAACAATATAAACAGTTGAATTAATATGTAATAACGATGGCTGGTTGGATTTTGCCTTTAATTTATGTCCATTTTCAATAACTACATATATTTAACTTATTTTCATGCTGTTTCAATTTAGAGAAAAAATTATTCTGTGTGTTCCTATGTTTGTTACGCTATTACGGCTAAACTATCTGAGTAAACATAATGATTATTTTCAGAAAACTGGCTTTGCTTATAAAAACTTATAAAGAGTTCGACCGACTCGCTCTTGCTTCGTCCGATTTTTTACGACTTGACAAATTATCGAGATTTCTTAGTTAAATGTAACCTTAATATTAAAGTATTATACACTAGACCATCCGGAATAAATTCTATAGACGATGGAAAAAACCTCATCAAAATGGGTTGCGTGGTTTAGAAGAACAACGCGGACATACAGACAAACACAAAAAGCGAATTTAATTTATAATATGTATAGATTTTTTCCCGAAAAATATCTTTAACGACACGGGGGTGGTTGCAAGTGCAAGCATTTTTTCGTAGGTAATTTTTTCATTTTGGTAGGTCAATTTTTGTATCAAAGTACTAAGAAGTTTATTATTCTAAAGGCTTCAGTCGCAAATAAATCGAAAAGTTTAGATATTATTATGATAGTTCATGTCAAATTAATCGCTACCTTGCGTGACTGTCCTCGGCACAGTTTCCAATGTTCGAGCGTCTAAACCAACATTTTTGATACTACGATGAGTGGTTTATTGATTAAAGTATTAAGTCTATCCACTATTTAACGTACTGCTTCATATTTGATGTTATTCATAGTTGTCATTTTTTTGCTCTTGGTCTTTATTTGATTAAAATGGGTTTGGGTTCTGTCGTTCGAAGACATTCCGTGTATCTTAAATAATATAGACGGCGCGACGCGACTCGAACAATACAATTTCTAAGAAAACTTGACGGTATAACAATAACCGGTGTCGCGTCGCGCTAGTCTGCATAAAGCTTAATAAAGAGAAAATATTAGTCTTTTTGTTTTTTTTGTATGTTTGTTTGTTACGCTTTCACGCTAAAATATCTAAACGGATTTTAATGAAATTTGGCACATGGATAGACTATGATCAACATAGATATGACTCTGGGTTAAGATATAGAATAATTTTTATCCCGATATTCCCACGGGATCAAGACTTATGCGAAACTGAAACTTATGGGAAACCGCGGGGCGCAGCTAGTCCCATAATAATTTCAATATTAAGCCTATTACTTATATAAAACAAAAAAAAAACATGGTAAGTTACAGTCAATTCATAGAATAGGTTGTTCATAAGTTGCTTGATTTAGTTTTCTTTATAATTTGAATAAAATAGTTTAGGTTCCGTCGTTTGAAGAAACTTTGTGTACCCTAAATTAATTTTAATTAAAAGCCTATTAACTTCCATAAAACAAAAAAAAAAATTATAACTGATACATATTGATAACTTTATTTCAATGTATATAAAACTGCTACATTTAGATCGGTTAAGATCTGCAAACGATATATTAAAATGTCGTCGGCAATATCAAATCTGTTTCTGACGTTGGAATACGTATATTTTTGTTACAAGCGTATTTAAAAGGTTAAAAAGTATTATTAGACATAATTTTTAGATTTCCTGCGTTTATAAGTCACGGGGGGAAAAATGTTTTGCTTGTTACACGACGTTTTAAGTTCTCGCTGAAGTATTTTGAACCGGTTACTAAGGGACAAAAACAGAAGACTTTACGTAGCAATTTCTTACACTAATATTCTCTCACTTTGCAAATCGTTGTAAAGCAACTGCTTTGGTTGTATTTTTTCTTACAAAAAGTAATGTAAAACGATTATTCTGAAAACCATGCGCTACATAGCCACTGTTGAAAAGACAAAATGTTGACGACCGATTCCAATTAGTTGTTTCATATACATCAAACTCTGCTAGAAACCCTATACTTACACTTTAACACAAAATTTCTACACAGTTAATATCAGCTACCTTGTATAATAATCAGTACCACTGAATGATTTCAATCAAACGTCTATCCTTCAGGTCGTACTAACACTGGAATGGAATTACTGAGAATTGAATTATAATGGTGCCCAAATTACAATCATGCCTACTCATTAACCTTCTCTTGTAGGCCTAAATACCACTTGAACACAAATTGGTACTAGAATAATTAGCTATTGAACTAGCATAGTGTCTCTAGTACCTACATTATCTACCTTACTAATTACAGAAGCTATCTCCAGGTAATAATTAATTTGACAGTTGATCTGTGACAGTGATACTTTTAAAGGTTGACTTTGATCTTAACTTCTTTATTTATTTATCAATTGCTTGCTGTCAATTGGTTGGCATAAAACAAACAAGTTGTTTTAAAACACATATTTTAAACAGTGTTTAAAACTGTTTGTAATAAAACAATGTTTTTTATGAAGTGTTTAAAATCACAGTAAGTATAAAACATTGTTTTAAACATTAAGAAAAAAAAAACACGGCTATAAATCCCGAATGAATGGAAATAAATAAAAAGTTAAATTTTTTTAGGACTTGAAATAGCTCGTAAAGAAATTTAAAAGGTTAGATAGTTTTATACACTTCGTCGCCGGTTGAAATGAAGTAATTCCCCGCAATTATTTTGGGGATTCCCCTTATAAGAATATAGTCCGTGCGCACAGTTCGCCAGTCAATAAAAAAAAAAACGAACAATTGATTTATTTGGAGGGATAGTCCGATCTAAAAAAATGCGTTTAATATCATGTTAGGTTAGGTTATGGCAGACGGGCACAACTGACCGGGTTCACTAGGGCCGATGCCTGCCGGGGTTGCGGGAAAGCCCGAAAGGGATACCGTGGCCCCTGGCAACGTTCAGGCAACTGAAGGAACACGGGTGGGTTTTAGTCAGTAAGAATCTGACTCGCCCCCCAGAGCAGGAGAAGTTATTTGATAACTACACACAGAAAAAAATAAAAAATTGCCAGACAGGACAAGTAAGTGAGATTATTTATTTATATATACTTTATTGTACACCACAAAAATACATAACAAGAAATAATAATTAAGCACTACAAAATATACAATGGGCGACCTATACCTATGACCTGGGAGATTATACTCGTAAAGGTTCGATTTTCATTTGTTCAATCACGCATACATGGTTGAATGGATTTAAATGTGCAAACAGACTGATCATATCCTATATAAACACTTAATGAATAGGATACTCTTTCTCTCAGAGTACATAAACTAGTTCTCCTAGGACGCTACTAAAGTAACAGCTAGTCTATAATAATTATTATGCATAGTTTCAGTTCGCAGAGTACGTGATTCCACAGCGACAATAAGGTTCTGCTGTAGTGTCACAGTGGTTTTGTTAAACTAAGCGGATTATATACTCGACGAAGCTTCAGCGAGAGCAAATTTAGAGGTTATTGGTTTATCGGGGAAATTAAGGACAAACACGAAGTTTAGTTGGGTATAAAATGAGTTCCATTTAAAATATCGCTAGTAGTTTGCTTGTAAATGACTTTGTTCGGATCGGAACGATAATAATACTAGGTACCTACAACATTTTTATCTGCCATCAAGTGGTGCTTTGTTCAGATTGGAAGCGAATAATAGTGATGTTAACTGGGGAAAAAAAAAACCATTTAGTCCGTCAGTCAGATAATAAAAAAATATTAGACACGTATTTTTTGCTTTATCATATTAATACTTATTTTAAAAAAATGACTTTTAAAATATTAATACAACCAAGATATATACACAATCTTCGATCTAATATACAACTAACACTAAAATATATAAATTATAATCAAGTATGAAGAGGAAAAAAAATAATAAAGGAAGAGCTCATTGGGCATACAAAAATTCGTCAGCGTCGCTGTCAGTAGGAAAGTGCCCAAAAAGCTGGCAGCATTGCCAAGTTGGATGACAATGCACGATGGACTTTATTAAAATGGTTTGCATAAAAAAAAATCGCTTATAGCCATTATTGAATTATTATTTTTTTCACTTGGTTGGTCCTACAATTTCTGATGTCACTCATTTTTGCTGATTGTGTTATAAAGGAAATTAAGCATAAATTCTTTCATACGTTGTGGAAAAGCGGTTTTTTCTAAAATAAGTGGACATTTGAAGATTCGTTGTTTGAGTAGATGGTGGTATTCTGTGGATTGGATTGTTATTTTGTGTTGTTTTAGTACTATTTTAAGGATGCATAACTGTCCGACATTAAGTAGTGACAGGTGATCTGTAGGATAACGAAAGTGTATTCTGTACGTAACTTTCAGCACTGATCTTTGGGCTCTTTCCAATTGTATCATTGAGGTAAAAGGCATTAAAGTTTAGGGAGTGGGGGCTCGCTACGTCACAAGTCAGTATAAAATCTACCGGGGAGTTGTCATGCCACATTTTAACGTATTGCACATTTAAAGGTATTGCCGTGTCCAATATTTTTTAATAATCTACCTGGCGGAAAAAAACTATTTTTTTTGTCAACATCCCTATTGGCACTAGAGTTTTTTTTTACAACTTTAATTTTTGCTGAATGAGGGCTGGCATCGCCGCACCGTTGGTGTTTCAAATGTCAATAGACGAGGATAACCATTTTCAATCTGTCTATCCTTGCGAAAAAAAACAAAACAAAAGAGCATTTATTAAAAACAGACCTAATAAAGGCTCGTTTTCATTGGTCGATAGGGCTCGTATGCGGGGTGAAGGAGATTTCTGTAACGCATGGCATAGGGCCCGTATTCGGGGAAGGGAACGACTGCGATAAACGGAGAGCCTGCAACGCACGTTTGACAGTTGCAGTCATTATGATAAATGATAAATGATTTTTATTTCTGTAAATAGGTTGTACAAAACACTTTTACACGTCAAACATATTATTTTTAAATTAGATGAGATCGGCGTTTCCTATCTGACTACTCCGAGAAGAAAGGCCGAAACAAACTCAGAGGTCACAGTCTCTTTTAAAGTCCAGACATAATCTAGGTCAGATCATGTGAAGATTATGTAGATTGGTGTCTAAAAATGGTCTTTTGAGGAAAGAACCACACAGATTGAGTGGACCTGTCCAGTCAGTGCACGCATTTGTCAGTGACCGTGCAGCTCAACTCAGAATTTAAGGAGCTCAACGATTCGACGAACAATACCAAAGAAAGGACATTTGGGTAGGCCGCATAAATTACTCAAGCTGCCCGACCATGATAAAACTAAATGAGAAAATAAAATAAAAAGGAATGATCCACATAGTCTTCACATTCACAAATTATTAAAAATATAAAATACTTTAAAAAGGTGACATTGGGTGTAGTAGTAGTCTCCGTACGATTTTTACCGACCGATGAACTTCATAGGTCGCTATGCCCGCTAAGGGGATTCCCCGCAGACGGTGTACCGACAGTGTTAGTGACTTCTGACATTCAGTAGTCCCCGCATACTGTATATCGACCGAGTTATCGAATAACGAAAATGAGCCAAAGCTTAGCAAGATAATCTTCCCACGAATACTAATCTCATTGTTCCAATATAATCTACAGTTCGATGCACGTACATTATTGTGATTCTAGTCTGGTCGTGTTTGGGTTCCCACTTTGTGGCGATGGCGGTGGAGTGGTTCTGTTGCCACCTAAGCGGATTAACCGCTCGATGACCCTCTAGCCATTGTCGAACTAAGAGTATAAAGGCTACGCTATTTCCATACTTTTATCGGGAAAAGTAAAGCTTTCCTATTAGAGCCTTGTGACTGCAAATTCACAATATGAAACTCCCTTCTCGTGGGCTGGATTACTGATAATTTTCAAAAATAATCTTCAGGGAGTTGTAGACAGATCGGCAGTCACTCCATGAAAAATACTGGTATTCAGCTGCATTCGGTTACACTGGAAGCCGACCCCGAAATAGGAAAAGGCAAGACAGATGCATATGAATCTTTAGAGAGTGGATAAATTTAAATCCTACCTACCTTAAATCTTTAACTATTTTGTTTGACAAAGTAGGTATAGGCAGTCTAATTATCAACAGAGCTCAGCCAGTTGCAACTCGCAATTAAATACGTAGTCTACCTATCTCAGAATGAACATCCTACTAATATTATAAACGCTAGCTAAACTAGCAGCGCCACGCGGCTTCACCCGCATAAGTCTCGATTCCATGAGAATATCGGGATTAAAAGTATTGTATGTGTCAATCCAGCTTATAAACTATCTGTCGGCCTAATTTTGTTAAAATCCGTTCAGTAGTTATTGCGTGAAAGACTAACAAATATCCATCCATCCTCAGAAACTTTGGCGTTTAAAATATTAAGTAGGATATTACTTCCAATATACAAAGACGTAAATTAAACAAACCCAAAACAAATGATTTCCAGTAGTTTAGCTAAGCAGAACTATGCGAATACAAACGATCTTGTTTAAAGCAGCTAAATAAAGCGTGGTAGTGTTCGCTCAAGCGCTTTATATGTTAATACTACGCCGTATAGAGTCATTTCAACTAAAGCTAGGTACACGAAGTTCAAACTAGTTGCTTATTCAATGTTTCAGGTTTGGCAAGCAAGGCATTTGCGTTATCACTTTGCCACTAAGTTGTATCCTACACAGTGAATTAAATTTTAATTACATTGGTCTCAAATTCACACTACATGTTGCATTATTTAAGATCTTCAGTTATGTAACTGGCAGCTTCACTTTATACTCTGCCGTTAACTGTTCAGCTTTTGGTAAATACTCTACTGGCTTTCCGAATAAATTGATCGGATAGCAAACAGAATATTTACTGTTCAAAAAGGGCATATTATATATATATACGTACATATTATAAAGTCGCTTTTCATGTGTCTCTCTGACCGTATTCTTCTCCTAAACTACGCAACGGATTTTGATGCGGTTTTGATAATCATTTAGAAATTGAAGGTTTACCTATGTGTATAAAACATTAATATTTTACATTCTATTTATTAAAGAAATGTTCATGTTTTAATCTTTTTATCTAAACTAATATTATAAAGAGAAAATATTTGATTGTTTGTATGTATGTTTGTTTGTTACGCTTTCACGCTAAAACGGCTGAACGGATTTTCATGAAATTTGGCACATGGATATACCATTACCTGGATTAGGACAAAGAATACTTTTTATCTCGATATTCCCACGGGATCGAGACTTATGCGGGTGAAATCGCGGGGTGCAGCTTGTATATTCATAAAGCCTTCTACTAGTAAATTGTGTAGGTATAATGAATTTTATTAAAATACTCGAGTATCTGACACGCAATCATTATGTAACTCATCATCTGCCTTTCCGAACTATGTTGGGGTCGGCTCCCAGTCTCACCAGTTGCAGCTGAGTTTTACATTGCAGCAGAAGCAGTATTTTACATTGACCGACTGCCTATCTGACCTCCATAACCCAGTTACTGGGTAATACGATACTACTTGTTGAAACTTGTTGTCAGACTTTTAGGTTTCTGACGACCCGGTACGACTGTCAAAGATACAAGAATGACAGTCGGGACCAACAGCTTAAAACGTGCTTTCCGAGGCACGAAAATCATTACATAACTAGAGAAGAGGTTGAAATGTATTTTCAAGACTAGCAAATAACACTCAACATACTAGGGAAACATGTCAACGTCGTGAAGGTTTGCTTAGCAATAAATCACGGATAACAAGAAACATGGGTGACAATATTATTTAGTACATTCATGGAATTTCTACGAAACAGTGCTAGATTATGGCAAGAATTAATCACAAATGTATAAAACCTAGAACTTGAGTTGAAAAATTCTCCTTTTCAAAAAAAATATTAATAAAAGTATTAAAAGATATTTTTAAAACACGGTTAATCACCTTTGTTTTTTCTCAAGTTGTGAATTAGCTGGGGAAATCGTAGCCAGCAAAGCTTGGAAACAATTATTTCAAAGTTTTCCAGTAGTTTTAATCACTGATTGCTTATGTCCAGTTTGTAAGGTATTCTTAGCCGGAGTTTATCTTTTCGACAGTAATATTTATACTCACATACATAATAAATTAAAGTCGCTTTTCGTGTCTGTATGACCACGTTGTCCCTCTAAACTACGCAATGGATTTTGATGCAGTTTTGAACATAATTTAGAGAATTAATGCCGGAAGGTTTGTGTGTGTTAGGTAATACATTAATATTAACCGGCTGAATGCCGTAATTACAGAAACAATTAAAAAGTCATTGTGTTTTGCGTGGATCCATGGTCCGGTTCCACAAAGGGCTAAACTTACATATGCCAGCCTGAACCTACACTGCCTGATTTTGGCCAGCAAAGGCTGAGTTGATTCGTTGATTCAAATTAATTAATAATAAAAATAAGTTCATTTTTTATCAAGTTGTAAAACCGTGAGTGAGCAGTTGTGGCCGAGTGTTAACGGCAACGACTGTGTAGGTCATGGGTTCGAACCTAGGCTGGCGCTTTAAATTGTGTAAATAATTTCATCACCACTGCTCTCAAAACGGTGACGGAAAACATCGTGAGAAACCGGCATGTCCTAGAACCAAAAATCCGAGGACATGTGATATCTACCAACTCGCACTGGGTCCGCGTGTTAGATTACAGCCCACTCCCTCTTGAAGAGAGGAGGCCTCTGTCTCAGCAGATTATAAGACCGTGCGAAGGGGTCGCTAGTTTTTCTTTCTTTTTCGTATGGTTAGCGACTAACTTGGTGTCAGAGTTTTAAAGCCGCTCAGGGGCCTCTAACTTGGCTTCATATGCCATCGACAAATATCTCTCAGGATGCCGCTTTCCTCACGATGTGGCTAGTTGATGATTATATACATATTATGTATAATCGACACGTTGCTTTAGTTAACTAAGTGTTCAGGAATAACTTTGCTTAAACCGGTAAACAGCCCGCGGCCGAATCGGTGCCAGCGCGCCACAACCGTCAAGCCCCGCTGGTACGCATAGTGTCGCCTTTTCGGTGCCAGCAGGCTTTGATGGTTTGGGCGCATGGCGTGCTGTCTCCGAAAAGGCGACAGTTTGATAACTTTATTGAATCAATAGCTATTGAGAATTTATCTGAGACTCTAAGAGACATTAGTGGATAAAACTAAATAAATACAGACGATTGATCGTATCTATAGACTTGTCAAGTCTATTCCAATCTTACAACAGATAATTCTCCAAGTAAAGATATAGTCTGAACGTGTTTATCTTGCCATGTGGAAGTGACGTATTTGTCGACTATTGTTTCACATTCTATTGCAGACTCCTTTGAATAGTGAGCATAATGTCCTCGAGCGATTTAATGGAAAATAGCTTTCGCCTCTCTTGTTTGTAGTAACGCTTGTTAGGAAGGAGTGATGGCTTCACTACTAGGGTTGAATTGAATGTCACGATACGCATTGAATTGGCAAATAGTAGATTATACAACAAGTGAAAAAAAGGAAATTTATTTCAAGGGACTAAATCTTATGCTTTTGTAATAAATGTAAATAAGTAATTATAGTATCGCGACTGCATTCCCCCCGCGGCTCTCGCGCACTCCCGCCAAAATTCTAATTTCTGTATTTACGCTAACGAGTTTTATAAAAGGTAGACCAAACGAACAAATGCACATTCTATCCCAACTTGATCAAATTCCTTTTATGTAAAAAAGGACAAAGCACTTATTTGTTGGGCTATCCGTACGAGAATTTCAAGAATATCAAGTAAACGATGCTCTTATACTTGTTCTACGGTCGTCTGATTTAAACCCAACTTAACAATTTGTTTTGTGCGTAATTATTAGTGTAATAAACTGTTTTCGTATCATGAACCTAACGTTTTCATCACTGAATATCTAATTGTGAGCGCCCACGTTTCAGTATCATAGATCACTGGCAATGACTGGTCAAAGACTGTTGTCTTGAGACACTGCTGCATGTGGGCCGACATATTGCGGAGCTTCCCGAACACATTTATTTATATAAAAAAACAAAAGTGTGTATCTGTTTGTTTAACTGGTAATCTGCAGAAACAATTTAAGATGAAAGTGAGATTGCTTATTGTCTGAAAAAATACAATCATATAGGGAAGGTATAGTACCGCCGAATTCGCTTATAATATATTTATTTTACAAGTAGGTATCTTCCCCGTAATACGTTAAGTAGGTTGTAATGTGCAAAATGATACAATACGGGTTTTACCGAAAAAACTGGGTAATTCTCAGATTTATTGGCAAGCCTTAAGATTTATAGATGGGTCATGGTGGACTGAAACGTAGTTATTTTCGGGCTTTTTCTGAACCGTCTATTTTATTATAAGAAATAAAGAGTGGTTCTACGGGATTTAGTAATATCATGTGTCGATTTATCATCCATTTTGCAAGGAGAGATGGTTTTTGCTAATGACTTTCCAATGTAAAGTCTGGGAAATTAACTGTTAGGCCAATTGACTACCAATTTACATTGGCCGTATATTCAAATAATTACTGAAATTCTTTGAATATTTTTTTTTCTCCATGGCAATGGTGAGATAAGAGAAAAGGTGTGTAAATAAAATAAATATTTGTAAAAAAACCTAAATACTAACGAGTATTGGATTTAGGTTGATGAATAATTTGAACTTCATGTGAAACTTGTTGACGAGTATCAGAATACTGACACAAACAGATAAACAAAATAATGTTCGGTATATTAAGTAAATAATATAAGTTCTGATTTGTGTTACTTAATTTTAAAAAATTGCTTAGCACTGAATTTTCTTGACTGTGCTTACAAGTTTTGTGGTGATTCCAAAACCATACAAGCTTAGCTTATAAGCTAGACTGTCCCATCAGAAGAAACTGTAGTAGGTGTATCTTGAGGTTTTTTGTTCACTTTATACCTTATTTTATTCAGTATGCAGTGACAATAATTTGTAACTAACCAACTACCATAATTGATGATTTTGCAACCTTTCATAAAAATTTAAAGAGAAATGAACAGTTTCTCGGCAAGTTTTGTTTACTTATGCCGAGAGCCAATACGTAAAATGCTGCAAAGTCGTCATTGACTGTAAAACACACAACTTTTGACAGTCGTGGCAAGAATTTCGCCTCTATGTATCTTGCAAGATTAAAATTTATACCAATGATAGTTTACTACCGACTTCTACCTCGATGTTTATGATGCGATGTTATAGCTATATGCAATAGGGTAGATCATATTCGAGAGCACACTTACCATAATAACAAAATGTAAAACACGCGGTAAGACCCAGGAATTGATAGACTGAGAACTTTCTCAGAAACCCTAATTAACTTCGACCATATTACCGATGCTTAAGAGCGTTGATTCTAAAAGTTGGCAACGTCGCAAATTGCTGTCAAATATTTACCTGTTTTGATTAATTTGGCAATATTACTGTATGGAAATATGAATTATAGCTAAATATTGAACTAGAATATTAATAATGAATTGCAATTATAACACTGGTTTTTTTTCATAAATCCAAGTAGGTACAACCATTTAGCTGGCAGGTAGGGGGGGACACACTTGGCTCTAACAAAAATTTGCAAAATGGTTTTCGCATACTCACATTATTTTTGAACGACCTTTCTAACTATACCCCAGATCAAGGGGTAGATGAAGAAAAAAAACACCCCCACTTTACGCGTAGGGGAGGTACCTTAAAAAAATGTATACCCATGCCAAAAAACAGCTTTCTTGTACTAACCGCCTCTGAGCTAAGCCGCGGACAGACAGACAGACGGACAGTGCGAAACTATAAGGGTTCCTTGTTTAGTACGGAAACAAAATTAAAAAACAAAAAAAAAAAATTACATCTAGAACTAACAATATTTTAGTTCACTAGTTAGTTATTTCATATATTCGCACAGTAATATTGCCAAATTAATCAAAACAGCGAAATATTTGACATCGAGTTACAACTTTCAGAATTCACGCTTTTAAGATAAAGTTTTTTTTTAAAGTGTTATTTCAAATATAAATATGTCTAATATGGTATTCCAAAACTCATTTTATTTATCTAAAGTTTACTTGTAAAACAATCATTATTTTAAAATAATATTTTCCGACGGAATACGTTATTTTCTCAGAACACGAGTAATGATAACTTCTCGTGTTGAAACCGTTTTTATTTCAGGAAACTCGAGTCTCACTCCAATGAACACAATAATAAAATAAAGAAATCAAGTTGAATTTCACACGAAAAAGTAACATTACTCAATCTTTATGATTTGTTAGGCATAAACGGCGTATTTAATACGAAGTAGGAGTTAATAGAAAGCTTAAGTTTTTGTGTAAGCAGTTTGTTTTGGCTTGGGAACCTTACCTAACTTAATTGCAACCTTGACCTAGCAGCCTCAACGAGGGGAGTACTTAGCAGTAAAAGGGCTTGAAGGCTTTTTAGGTCTTTGACCTACAAAAGTAATGAATGTTATTAACTACAGATACACCGTACCGATACGGTGTACAATTATTACATATGCCGTACACACGCGGACTTCTTTCTGGGTAATGGTGAGTACTATAAACATATAGTACATTATTTTATGTATCATCAAGCGTTTTCGCAGCGCACGCCAAATAATGATTTTAAAAGGCAAATTTTTGAAACCCTGGGTTACATTATTGTAATTTTTGGAGAGATCAAAAAAAAAATGAAAATTAATATACGCCCATGTTACTCGCTGATAATGTAGCTTTCCGTCATAGAATTTTTTAAATCAGTTAAGTATTTTTTGAGTTTATCCATTACAAACAAACAAACAAATATACAAACATACAAAATTTTCCTCATTATAATATAAGTTTAAAACTTTATCTGATAGTCAGCATCGCCCTCTATTCGGCGTAGCCTTTTCCCAACTATGTTGGGGTCGGCTTCCAGTCTAACTGGATGCAGCTGAATACCAGTATTTGGAGCGACTGCCTATCTGACCTCCACAACTCAGTTACTGGGTAACAAAGTACCTCTTGGTAAGACTGATTGTCGGACTTTTGGGGCGGCTGACAGCCGGAACCAACGAATTGGGGGTCTTGCTATGTAAAGTTGGATATCCATCCACGGAACAACCGCGGCAAACGGAGCTTAACCTGAACGATAAACCCACCCGCGCGCCACCCGTGCTGTTATTACTTAGTCACAAGGCAAGATAGTATTTAAAATAAAACATAATAACTACTTTATATGGTACAGGCTTTTTTTAATCAAGCATACAAGTGTTCAGAGGGGACTTAATACCATGCCATATGTCTGTTGTCAGGAAGTGTGTTTCTTGTACCTGTATTAAGATCGTGCATTCTCAAAGTGTGCAACGTCGCAAATAGCTGTCAAATATATCGCTGTTTTGTTTTGATTTAGCAATATGACTATATGGAAATATGAAAAATCGCCAACTAGGGACCTAAAATATTAATAATTAATTGCAAATTATGGTGTAAAGTGGAGGTGGGCATTTGAAAAGTTTCATTCGTTGCATTTCTGAATCAATATTTTAGTAAAGTTACTAAAATATTTATTCAGAAATGCAATAATTAATATCGTAACACCAAATATTTAGTTTAAGATGTAAAAAAGTATTTGGAAACTTTTCAAATGCCCTTTTTACACCATAATTTGCAATTAATTATTAATATTTTAGGTCCCTAGTTATCGATATTTCATATTTCCATACAGTAATATTGTCAAATTAATCAAAACAGATAAATATTTGACAGCTATTTGTGACGTTACCAACTTTAAGAGTGAATGCTCTTAAATTATCAAACGAGATATGAACATTTATTATTATAACGAGGAACTAACTACCTATCCGTTTGAAAATAATTCATGAAAAATGTAGGGGGTAAAACCTTTCTATTTTTCCTTCCCTTCCTTCATTCCCTCTTTTCTATAGTCGGTTAAAAAGAGGTTTTGTGTACGGCACGTGTTGTTTGCGAACAGAATTACTTTTTTCTAGTCACCGCTTATTGGATCAAGCTTTATTGAGAGGTGGGTAAGTAAGTAAATAGAGGGCTCCAACAACTTGATTTGTTTGCTTATATCGTTGCCTTTTTATTTTGTCGATAACTAGGTAAAGGCAGATAATTGTGTGTTTAATAAATGTGAGTCATTCGTTATTAGGATTATTTAGTTTTTTTTTTCATTTCCAAACAAAACAATGTGAAATATATTTTTGACATACCTAATTAGGTAATACGGTATCTCAACAACCGACTTCCAAAAAAACACTACAAAGTGAAAAATTACTTTAATTTCGGAAGTCGGTGTCTTTGGTTTTGAATTTTCGTTTTTTGCCATCACTTCCGAAATCAAAGTTATTTTTCACTTTGTAGTGATTTTTTTTTGGAAGATCGTTGATTTTTTTTTTGTAAAAAGGTTTTTTTTTAGATTTTAGTTTTGGTACCGACCCCATACAAATTCGAATACCACTACCTGCTATGTAAATAACAGTGACAGGAAGTTATCATCATATCATCCACATATACTAAGTGGGAAAAATACGTATTATTGAAGCTTACTCAAAACTATCCAAGCACAGTTAATAAAATTTATATGGAACTTGGAAGCATAACCCTTTCATACAAAAAAATAATTTTCAAAATCGGTCCACAATTGACGGAGAAATCGGTGGACATACATAAAAATAAAAATAAAACCATAAATAAGCGACGAACATATAACCTCCACCTTTTGGAAGTCGGTTAAAAATGCAATTCATTAAAACATATTTTTTTTAAATAATGTAAGTACTCTGTGTTCTGTTCCGACGCCTGACAAAAAGAGGAAAGAAGCATAGTGCTGCCAACAATGGCAATTTGGCTTAAAATATATCCAAGCAACGTTAACACCGTGTCAACTATCTTAATGCTAAATAATTGCGTAGTTTATTTGTAAAAACGTATTTAAACACTACAGCTATAGTTATTTTGTTTAAACACCAAAAATTGACACCTAAATACAATAACAATTTAATTTTATACATAAATACATCTACAACGTTCCACTGTCACGGTGGCCAAATATTTAACCGTTAAAGGCCTGATAAACAACTAATTAACGTGCTAATTGACGTGCTTGAGGGTCACCCAGGGCTTTACCGGTTAAACCACTGTTGGCGAGACAAAGGTTAACTTATCCCTAGGTTAATAAACGACGGACAAAAAAAAGTTGCTAATGCGTACAAGTTCTATCTGTGATGGTGACAAAATATTTAACTGCTGTTCGACAAAGCTTTTATTGTGGCTTTTTTGACAATTTTTTTCTCAATGTTTGAATACGAGCTCATCTCGCAGCGAGTTAATCAGTTTGACACTCGTAAAACCTAAAAGAAACCACGAGCGTCTTACCTTATTTAGTTTTTTAGATTCCACAAGGAAGTAATCATTTTTCATAACAATGCATTTCATTCGGCGTGTTAATTTCGTCCACTCATATTTTTGCCAAGGGAACAAAAAAATAGAATCACCAAAGAATCCTGAATGTCATTCTATTCCCTCAAAAAACTTTTCCCATTTGTTTTGAATGAATGCGGATCAATTTCACAATACATTTCCGACAAAGTGTTTCCTGACACACAATCGTAATGCTTCCGAAGTTTTCCACCGTTATGCGTTGTTTAAAAGTTTTAACCGAGCAAAGTAGACAGGCATGGTGTAACTTTCCCAATTTTAAAGTATCGGATTTTCAAGCAATTTTGATCCTTAGGGGATATTATTATCCAAAAGGACGTGAATATCGTGGAAAATTTCCTCAAATTGTGTAAACATCCAAAAACTATTCAAACTTACATAAAGTTTGGATCGCGGAAAAATCTGATGCTTATTGTCCAAACCTTGCGTGTTTTTAAATAATTTATTCTGCTAGAAGCGTTAAGGAAACATTTTTATTTTTCGCAATGTTAACAGAATGTCGTACCGTAATGACTTTGTCGTAGAGTGGCATATTTTTCTGCGACAACAGGAAGATAAGACGGGATTAGTTTTTTCTAATTTACTTGTAACGACGGAGGCTTCGCGGTAGTCTCTTTGTCGAGAAAATGGAATATGTTGTAAGAGGAATATCAATCTACGAGGTTCCTTTCTAAGGCTCAATCACCAATTTTAATATCTGTCCACGTAGTTGTTATACTAACGATATAGCATAAAGTCTTTTCAAGAGGATTTATAATATATACATTTTTTTAAATAAACTCGCTTTTCGTGGCTGTCCTTCTGACGGTGTTGTTCTTCTAAATTACGCAACGGATTTCGGATTTTGATGCAGTTTTCACCATAATTTATTCCGAAAGGTGTATTATGTACATTTAAATTCAAATTATATTTAATAAAGAAATCACGATGTTTTGTCGAGGCGTAAAAACTGAGCGAAACAGGGGCGAGTTGCTAGTGATAAATATATCGAAAAAACATGATTACTGGGAGTCAAAAGAGGCAAAATATGTATGGCTTATGAACCGGAACCCAGCTGCACAGTCTTTCATGAAAAATTACACCGAGGAGGCTTTATTGGACGCATTCGTCAGTTTGACGGGCCTGAGCAAGTGGTGACGTGAATGTGGGTATGTTAGCACTAGCGGACAATTAATCTCGCCTTGAGTGAAATTCCTGGTGCTCGCGAAAAGCGAGTTACGAGCTTCTAGAATTTTGCTCGGAGCCCACTAATAATTTATTTGGACTTAGAGAACAATTTTCGGCAGCCGGTACCAACGAAAACAGTGATGAATAAATGAAATGATGGGTCCACTTTTCTGAATTTGTTTGATTCAGCGAGGTCACTTTCAATAAGTTATAGTTCTGTTCTGAAGAAGTTATTAATAATCATAAATCATTAGTAGTTATTTATTTAGGGTATTGGAATGCCTCTTTTAACCTATAATTACATACATTTTCCATAACTCTTTATAACCCGTAACCTTAGTTTTCACTTCCATTCTATCCATCTATTATTTCAGAACTAATTGAAAGCAACCTGAACATCAAGTTTCAATCAAAATAAAACCTCATTCAAATCGTTAAGTACTTAAGATTATAAATTTAATAAGTGGCAATAAAGCGCTTGAGTTCGGTAAATTGGATTTCTTCCATTGAAAAGCTTTCCAGAGTCTAACTCCGACTAAAAGGACTCCTTATCTATTAAATAGGTCCTTATGTACCTGTATTTACGAGACTACGGGTAAATCGATTGTTTAATAATAAAATAGGAACATTAGAGTTCAAAAAAAGGACAATTGGACAGACATCTCTGTTGAATTTGTTGCATTATTGCTCAGAATTGTTTTGCTCAATTTTTCAGGTCTGCCGAATCGAAAGAAAATACTCTTTTTTTGTTAATATAACGGTCTTACGTCAAAAGTGGAATACTCATGTAAAATTCTTGTGGCAAGTACGCAAGTCTTTTCATAAAATTAACTATGGCTTAAGCTAGCCTCTGAATTTAAAGCTTTGGATCTTAGCGACTTTTGCAAATTACCGCTTCCGCTTTCATAAAGTTAGTAGTTTTATAAAGTACCTAGCAAAATTTCGTTGTTTATATTGCATAAAAAGCTACACAAACAAAAAGAGGTAGGTATATAATTGGTATATCAACCTACATCTTTTTGTTCGCTTTTTCTTCTCTACCCACATACTGCAGTTTCTCAAGACGAAAGTCTTTAGCCAATGTTGCCAGTGATGAACTATGACGGTGAAACGTAGATGCTCTCATTAGGCGGGTGAAATTCACCCAAAGGGCTATGCTTGGAGTTTACCTAAGTGATCGAATCAGAAATGAAGACATCCGTAGGAGAACCAATGTAACCGAAATAGCCTGAAGAATTGCCAACTTGAGTGGCAGGGGGCAGGGAACATTGATCGCAGAACAGATGGCCGATGGGGCCGAAAGGTTCTAGAGTGGCAACCACGTACCGAAAGACGTAGCGTTGGAAGGCCTCCCACAAGATGGACCAATAATCTGGTGAAGGCCGCAGGAATCCGCTGGATGCGGGAGTCCAGAACCGGTCGAAGTGGCGATGCTTGGGGTATGTCCAGCAGAGGACGTCTTTCGGCTGAAATGATGATGATGATGATGATATAATTGGTAATAAAGAGAAGCGAAAGAGAGGTAATAAGTAGGTGATTATAACTTATGAAACGAATTTTCGAAAGTGAACCTTATCTAGTTTCTTTGAAACACACAATTACCTCCATGTCTTGCTTAACAACCACAAAGCTCGACAATCTATTGCTGTACTAATGAGTTCCTAGAACGGTTTTCATACTTCAAAAGGTCTTACAAGGCACGTTTTGAAAGTGAGAAACAAAAAAATTACTCGTGTAAACGAGAACACGAATTCCTATTACGTGTCTTCGCTTTAACAACGTTGTAAGGTGTACAAGATAATAGTCTTGCAACACGACACCTTCCCCTTAACTCCCCTCCCTCTAGGGTCATCAAATAGCCGAGTTTTATGATAAAATAATAATGTCCAAAGACTTAGTATTTTGTTCGGTGTTGTTGTGAAAATGAAAGTGGAAGGAAATTGGGTTTACCGTAAGTATATTTAACTCATTTTGAGAAAAATTCCGCTGAAGTAAAATGTAATTTATATTTTTGTTCACCTAAGTTATAAAGTTAGGTAGGTACTGAAATGATTTACTGATACTACCTATCAGTCAGTTTTCATTGCTTCTTAATAATCTTAACTAAATTATTCGTCTTATTTCCTTCCGGCATAGTCCTTCCTCATTTCACTGCCAGAACTGACTCCGGTACTAAACCGGACCGGAATAAAAGAAGGTCCGGCTCCGGTTCTAATAGTAGACACCCATTCTTCAGCTCAACAACGTAAATAACACGATGAATGTTGTTGAGCTGTCAAAATTAAAGTCATTGTGAAAAATGTGTTACGCAGTTACCCCACTAGATATTACATGACATGAGAGTTGCATTCTGTTCCTAATTCTATAGCAGATTTTCTGCTCTATAAAAATATCTAGATTCATCATTAGCCTGGCAACCCTAGGCAGTAATATTGGAGTGCATTAGTGTTGACAGTGCGATAAACAGGAAAGGCCAAGTCTGTGTTTCGTTTTGTTAGCGAGAACTACGTTGTTAGTACCTACAGTAGATAGTGCTTGAGTATATTGATGTTGAAACTAGGAGAATGTATTGTTTCTGGAGCTTTGGTGTTTGTCTGGCTATGATTAAAATTCAATTATGATTAACCGGCTTGAATTAATTAATACATTTTGGTTGACCAAAGAGTTACTTTACTTTAACGTTTGGTCGTTCTCGAGGTAATGACGATGCTTAAAGTGTGGTTATGCTATGTAAATCTGTCTATACTTACGGGAAAATATACGAATGTTAATAATATTATGGGGTACCTACCTACTTAACCAATATTTTTTGTTAAGATGTGAGGACCATGTTATATTTTCTAACGTTCAAAAAACTTTTCTCTCAAGCTCAAACTCAAACTCAAAGCATTTATTTCAAATAAACCAATTACAGGCACTTTTGAATTGTCAAGGGGTCGGTCAGTCAGAAAGATGAAGCTAGTTGCCCATTCCAAAGCGTAGTAGCTTCCTATGGAGAAGAACGGGCAAGAAACTCCACGGACACTCTTTTAAATCAAAATATTGTTTACATCATTCATGTTGAAATTATACATTTGAGAACAATGTAGAAAGACGCGCACGTTAAAAGCGTCCGCAATGAAAAGATAAAAAAAAAATTTTTTTTAAATAAACGTATGTTTAAATTGTTTGTGTCTGTTTGTCTCTGTATGTGTAAATTGTTTTGTCTTTTACGAGCTGTTTACTTTAACATTATTTATTTAAAATCTTCCGTCCGTAACGTTGTCGAAATATTTAGTATAATAACTGGAAAGTTTGAAAATATTTCTGTCCCATAAAATTTTCACCGGTTCAAACTCAAAATAAACTCCGACCAAGGACAGTGTTAATAACCTGATTGACCCAGATACTTAGTGGAAACTTTGTGGCACTATTTGGGTCAATTTAAAGTTAATAGATGTTTCCTTTTCTTTATAAACGATGTTACCTTGGTTATATTTGTATATTGATTTAAACTATCGTTTAAAAATCTCATTGGAATTATTAATGTCACACATGGCTATACAATAATAATATCGTGTTTTATTTTTGTGTTAAACTAAAGTGTTTCGGCTCTTCATGTTCTTATATCGGGATAGTCTGACTAGTTTTAGATGTAACCGGAGCCAATATACCTAGGAAGAAAGAAAGAAAAATATGTTTATTTGTCACAGAAACACGTGCATACTTCAATCTGCCTAGCCTTTTCCCAACTATATTGGGATTGGCTTCCAGTCTTACCGGATGCAGCTGAATACCAGTATTTTACGTGGAGCGACTGCCTATCTGATTTCCACAATCCAGTAACTGGGTAATACGATACCCCTTGGTAAGACTGATTGTCAGACTTTCGGGCGTCTGACGACCTGTAACGACTGTCAAAGATCCACGAATGACAGCCGGCTTAACGAGATTTCCGAGGCACGGAGGAGTCTCGGTATGTAAAGATGGCGGTGACCCATCCACGGACCAACACCGGAAAGCGTAGCTTAACCTGATGGATTGACCCGTGCGACTGTTATTACTTAGCCACGAGCTCCTCTAAAAATCAATTTAGCTTTAGCACCATGATGCCTGAACTCATCACGTCCGTGGCGTCTGTAATCATTCAATTCTATCAAATAAAATTAATTTCTGAATAAATCATAAGGTAAGAACACACCATAACTAAACGACCCGTTAGACTAACCTTCGGATCATAAGCTACCAAGATAAGATTTTATTATGATGTTCATGGGAGATGGGACGCCAACCTTGCATAATGTCCCATTGTATATTAATCGAGCACTCATCCGACCCTCGGGATTCTGCTTATTCCGAGAAAATTAAGAGACAACGGTATCTTGTAAAATAAAGTGTTTATCGGAGAAAAATGTAATGAAGACCGCAAAATGGATTATTTTTCCGGTTGAGGGGTGTGAAATGATTTATTTCTGATCTGGGAAATTTGGCAACGTTTTTTATGAAGACCAATTGTAATAAGTATTATATTATTTTAATCTAAGCCAGCAATTCAATTAAACTAAAACGTCAGACTTTTTATAACCTATAGATTTTCTAAGTTGACAGTTTGCTAAAACTTTATTCACATTTGGGAATTAAATGTGAATAATGTTTTAGTACAAATAAATTTACGCGATTGAAAACTAATTAATAATTTGTTTCAGAATTCTTATCGAAATTACGTCATTATTAAGGAGAAAATCAAGTCAAATTAAAATCTGTCGCCTGAAAAGCCTTTATCCTCACGTAATTACATTAATCCGAAGTTTAATTATAAGATTAGCTGACATCTCCTGTCTCACTCTCACAGTGTTTAACTCATGAAAGGATAAAGATTAAGAGCCATCTAAATTTTAAGTCTTACTCACAATAAGTATTAATCATAGGGATAACGACAAAACTCGTTCATATACTTTTTTACTTTCCATTTTAACATTTTTGTCTTTCAGCAGATTTTAGATGGCTGGTTTAACCAAGATTTTCAATAAACTTTTATGAGAACGTTTAAAAGATTTTATAGCGATTGTTATGTTTGAAATATGCTCGAGCAAATAATAACAGGCAAACGTTAAAGAAATTGTGAAAGTACAAATTATGCTTTAGAATTATTTGAAGAACAAAATTTAATTAAATATTTATGTGCTTACGTTTATGTGATGGAAAAAATACTAATTGGTTAAGAGATTATATACTTTTTGTTGGCTGGTAAAGAAAGCCTATGGCATTTAGTCTGCCTTTGTACCTAAATAAATAGCTTTGATGAAAGTAACGACTGAGATGACGATTGTCAGAGATGAAGATAAGATCGACTACCATAAAATTGGGATAGTGATAATAAAAGATGAGATGGTTCCTTTTTCTTAGCAAATGAAGAGAAAACCCATTAGTCGACCTATAAATATAAGGTTTAGGTGCTCACAAGACCCGACTTAGCCCTTAGTACTTAAAGAACCGGCCAAGTGCTAGTCGAACTCGCACACGAGAGATTCCGTACCTCCGTACAATATTTAGCAAATAAATGTAAATACAAAACGAAGAATAAAACGAAGAAACGAAGAATATTATTATTATTCAGCTTATTTTTTTTAAATCGAAAAGATAAATTAGTTTTTCATAATGATACTATGAATTACATAGTTATTTTTGCAGTTGCAGAAATTGCCCATAGTTAAATAAAGTACCTTATGAATCTGCGTTTTTAGTATTTGATGATTGATATACAGAAGTTTCTAATTCCTAACTTGTTTAGTTGTTGCGATAGAGCTCGTACAACAATGCTCTAAGACTGACAACTTTTACCGCTGACAGACAAACGGACGGACAGCGGAAGCTTTGTAATAGGATTCCGTTGGGGCACCCTTCGGGTACGGAACCCTAAAAACGAACAACGAAACAGCAATCAAAAGCCTATTAAAAGAAGAACGCGTTTAAAATCTGAAGGAGGTGGTTAGTGGCACTAACCACTAAACCGGAAAGAGAAAAGAATAATCATAAAAGGCTTATTAGATACATTTATGGCTCATGACGATATTTTAGAGAAGATTTCAACAGAAAAATACAGCTTATTGCACTATTTTCATTGCGAAAATATCTTAACATAAAAGGAGGTCTTTTATGTTAAGTGATGCGCTTACTTTAAGATAGAGAGCCTCAGCCGTGCCGACTCTTCCCTCCGCGCCTACGCGGGCTCAAACTCACACAAAATAATTAAAAATGAAGCAACGAAAGATTAATTAATTACGTAGGTATATGATACATGGTTCTCACTTATTTACAAACATTGTAAAAGAAGATGATTTTCCAAAAAAAATACAATTAATAAGTCGGTGTGTGAGGAAGTAGTCACAGAATGTAAAATAAATGTCATACAATATCAATAATCATTTATACAACTTAAATTAGCAACCAGTTTGATTTTGTCTAGATTTGAGATTATCCTATGGAGCAGGACCAGCATTCTTATTATTCCAAGCATTCTTATCTTGAATATAATCCTCTAATTTGTAAAATGCTTGTCTTCAAAGTGTATTTTTAATATGAGTTTAAAATTTTCTTTAATTTAGTTGTAATTATATCACAAGGTATTTTGTTGTAACATTGAAAACAGTATCCCATAATAGATGTATTTACTTTAGTTAATCCGATAAATGGTTGATCTATTTTATCTTTATTCCTAGTATTAAAATTAGGTATGTCTATCACTTATTTTATTAAAATGTAGTTTTTTTCTTACATACTTAAAATTTTCATAAATGCAAGGTACCGTCATAATATTAATCCTTTTAAATTGTTCCCTGAAAGATTCGCGACGATGTAGATTATAAATGGCTCTGACAGCTCTCTTTTGTAAAATAAAGATGATTCAATGTCAGCAGCCCGACCCCACAGTAAAATGTCATAAAATGTCATACGACAAACGAAGTAGCTAAAATAGACCAAACGCGCGGTTTCTACATCTGTTGTGTCTCTTTCTCTCTCTCTCTCTCTTTCTATCTCTTTCTCTTTCTCTATCTCTTTCTCGTTCTCTTTCTCGTTCTCTTTCTCTATCTCTTTCTCTATCTCTTTCTCTATCTCTTTCTCTATCTCTTTCTCTATCTCTTCCTCTATCTATTTCTCTATCTCTTTCTCTATCTCTTTCTCTATCTCTTTCTCTATCTCTTTCTCTATCTCTTTCTCTTTCTCTTTATCTTTATCTTTCTCTTTCTCTATCTCTTTCTCTATCTCTTTCTCTTTCTCTATCTCTTTCTCTTTCTCTATCTCTTTCTCTATCTCTTTCTCTATCTCTATCTCTTTCTCTATGTCTTTCTCTCTCTCCATGTCTTTCTCTCTCTCCATGTCTATCTCATTTTCTTTCTCTCAAAATCACGTGATTTATGGACCCCGCTGGTGACAAAATGTAGATTAAATTGTCACTCATGGGTTTTCGGAACGAAGTTCCTTAACGCGGTTGCGGTAGGAGTTGACTGGTAGCAATCGTCACGTAAGGAAAATCGTCGTTCTCTCTCCGTCTCTGTCTCTCTCTCTCTTTCTATATCTCTTTCTCTTTCTCTCTTTCTTTTTCACTCTTTCTCTTTCTCTCTCTATTTCTCTTTCTCTCTTTCTTTCTTTCTTTCTTTCTTTCTTTCTCTCTCTTTCTCTTCTTAACTTCATATTTTCATAAAACTAGATGTGAAATAACATCTTAAGACGCAGATATATGCCAGTGACCTTGAGTGGTTAGCTTGCGTGATGCTCACGCAACGCGCCGTATGTCCAGCCAGTAATAGGGGCCCATCAAGGAGCGCTGTCCCAAATTAGACGCATTATTAATTTATTATACAAAAGCCACGAGCTCCTCGCTCCTCGATTAAAGTACTTAATCGAGGAGCGAGGAGCTCATGGCTAAGTAATAACTGATGTACGGGTCGATCCATCAGGTTAAGCTACGCTTGCCAGGGTTGGTCTGTGGATGGGTGACCATCTTTACATACCTCGAATCCTCCGTGCCTCGGAAAGCACGTTAAGCCGTTGGTCCCGGCTGTCATTTGTGGATCTTTGACAGTCGTTACGGGTCTTCAGAAGCCCGAAATTCTGACAACCAGTCTTACCAAGGGGTATCGTATCACCCATTTACTGGCTTGTGGAGCTCAGATAGGCAGTCGCTCCATGTAAAATACTAGTATTCAGCTGCATCCGGTTAGACTGGACGCCGACCCCAACATAGTTGGGAAAAGGTTAGGCAGATTGACAAAGTGTTTTAATAAAACAACTAAAATAAAAGATCAATAATTAAATTATCTTTAAAATGGTGAAGGTTTCAGAAAAATATGCGTGATAGATTTTGCGTGATTCTCAGTTCTTTATCCGCGTTAGACATAACTTTACAAATTTACCTAACCTAATACCTATACCTAATAAAAACATAATTGAAATTCATTATAGTATTCATATATTAAGTTATCAAGAAAATGTTCTAATTTACAACTAATATAATTTACTCTAATTTGCTTTAGCATAAGTACATTTATTCCAAATCAAGAACACTACTCATTTAGACAGACGTGATCGTCAGCATAAAATCATTAAAAGTCGGTTATCGTCGCCTTAAATGGCTCAATTTCCCCATAATGTTCACAATTTTATGAAACCCATATAAATGTTACGGCATTATATTATATAATACATAGGTGGTTTACCAATAAAATATTAATAAATGACCAGCCTTTGTACGTGGCATAACTCGTAAACTGCAGTTTTATTTTCTCACAGCAGGCTTTTATGAATGGTTCTTATGATATTTTCATGTAGTTCTTACTTTTATTGCGGTTTATGAAATCGGAAACGGAAATATTTTATAAACACTTATTCGCTTATGAACGTTTCATCAGAACAAAAATATCAAAATTCAACTAATGAATTGTTAAAGGATTTATAAGTAGTCTTTTTCTATTCAATTAATTCATTAACACTTTACATTGTGTTTAAATAGTTCTACATAGTAAAAAAATACGAAAGTAACTTCATATCAAATGTTTTTTGCAGCAAATCAAAATCAAGTTAGTAACAAACTTGAACTTTGTGTGTAGATATTTTTGTTGCCTTCTGAATGGAATGTTGATGCCATTTTATATAAACATGCAGAATTAATGTATATTTATTTCATTTTTATATCATAATTATATCTTATTCTATGTTGCACCTGTCGACGTCACAACTTCAACGCTGGCTGTCGCTGTAAACCAGTGCTGCAATCGCATAGGGTCGCAGCATTATGGTGAGCGATGGCCGTTTTGCGTGGATGTGATGCATATTTTCCCCCAACTTGTTCGCTTTTGTTTTGTGTTCTGTCTTTGCGCATGTTTACCGCAAATAAACGTATTTCTTAATTTTTTTCTCTTATCCAACTTTTCACAATTATTGCAAGTTTTTTTAAGAATCCGCCGTCTCAGAATTTTGTCTCTACAGGCCTACGCTACAACAAATTACCTATTAGTTGAACTATAATAAACCTTACTATCAGACTGTCTCTAATTACGCTCAAGATATTTTTAATTTATACGTAATGCCCTTTAATCGGCTATTCAAACAGTGCTTATCATCAAATTCCACTAAACAAACAAATTTTCTCTAACAGTCCTTTGATTGGTATTCAATTTTGACAGATGAGCAAATATTTAAATCTCTTCGGTTCAAATACCTTTAAACATGATTTTAATTTTCATAAAAGATGTATCTAACAAAAAGATCCTTGACAGGAAAGTAAAAAGAAAGGACAATAAATATTGTATATCAAAACATCCCTATGGACCAAAAGGATATTATTGGAGTGTACATAAAGAAGGCTAGATATTTTTCTTAGTTTACAAGAAAACAGAAAGAAGGTCCCTTTGGTGGAAGTAGGATAACAAGCCTCGGCGTGGATAATCCATAATCATATTAGAAAATTCTTTTGATATTGAATAAAATCCTAGACAGTACAGTAGTTTTGCTAGTACGCGCGGGTACTAAATGGGACCCTAACGCCTAGTTACCTACGTTCCTAAATACGTATAGTATCCATTCACATTACAAATCACTTTTCTTCGCAAATTACTATTGCCATTAACTACTACACCAATTTACAAAACAGTTAATCGATTCGTATTTCATCTACAGACTTATTACATCTCCTAATTCGGTTTCTCAACACGTCTACATCATTCTCTACAAATTCGCCTTTTTGAATGCAGTTGTTTACACGTACCATCGGTAAGTTCTAAATCCGATCTACACAATCCGTCTTCCGCTATTCTACTTGAATTGTGTTAACACAAAGACTCCCAACTCCCGCATGCTCTGAATACAAATGCACTTTTAATCCTCGTTGTGGAACTAAAAGGGTAATGCTCCTACCTATCCTAGATGTCTCCGCTGTAGTAAAATTATGCAATGTCACTTACTTATTGGAAGACGATAATAACAAAAAACCGTCATTTAAAATACAGAACCCTAAAAGTGACATTGTTGCAATAAGGTAGCGAATTATAATAATCATCACCTGCCTAGCCTTTTTCCAACTACATATGTTGGGGTTTGATTCCAGTGTAACCAGATGCAGCTGAATGCCAGTATTTTATATGGAGCGACTGACTATCTGAAATCCACAACCTTGTTACTGGGATTACGATATGCCTTGTTAAGACTCAGAATGTCGGGCTTCTGACTACCCGTAACGACTGCCAAAGATCTACGAAAGACACCAGCCATTGAACTAGCTTTTCGAGACACTGAGAGGTCTCAAAGTGAAATTTCTGGTCACCCAATCACCGCTAGTGTAGCTTATCCTGGATCCATCGACCCTTACGGTTGTTACATAGCCTGTAGCCACTATGAAATATGATATCTAGCACGTAATCCCTTAAGACAGCCCGCCTGTATTCAAGAGCGTACCTTCGGGGATTATCTAACCAATTTATTTTTCTGCAGTATAAAATAAAATGTCTCTTTCTTGGTTCTTGGTTAGAGTCGATAAATTCGTTATTGGAATCAAATAGAAACGTGATAGTAGCTAGTTTGTAGTCGGTTTTAAATTGAATAGTTTGACGATTTTTCATTCTTTATGTTGTTGTATCCATGTAACTTTATTAATTGAGATTTTTCTTGCAGTAGTTTCGTTGTACTGTGAACTGTGAATTCATTACATGAACCCGATAAAATAAACTCATTTATACTGGACGAACAAAAGTGCAAAAGACTGAATAATATATCAAAACGATGCGCGACTTCACATTTACCACATAACTTGAACCGGAATTTCCTCCCCACAAAATATTTTCATCCAAATAATGTTGTTAAAATCTTGTTTTACTTTTTATTCCGTTCTGAACCCACTGGACTCGTGTGGGTCCAATAAATTTTCTTTTACAGACACTTCGATCCCAGGTCCCATCTAACTTCGCAAATCCTTGTGGGTTTCAACTAAAGCTACCATAATCTTCGTGGTGACTCCCAGAGGAGGTTTCTTTTACAAAAATTTGTTTGTAACGTGATAAACATAAATGGGATCATGAATTAATGTTACTTATTAATGCTCTGGGTTCTGCGGGAATTCGTGAATAACTTAAATACGTTCGAATGTGCTTTCGTAATAGACATATTAACTTCATAATCGTATGATTGTTTTATTGTACAATTAGATTGTAAGATAATTATCAATTAGTAATACTTGCGTAAAAGGAAAATAGAAAGTTTATTTGGACACAGTTCGTGAAACACAAAACACAAATAACAATATAAAAATTAAAAATAATGTTTTAATATCAATAGTGTGTGCCTCACGGATCGGATCTGTCATTCGTGGATCTTTGACAGTCGTTACGGGTCGTCAGAAACCCGAAAGTCTTACCAAGGGTTCAGGCATCATGGTTTTAAAGCTAAATTGATTTTTAGACGAGCTCGTGGCTAAGTAATAACAGCCGCACGGGTCGATCCATCAGTTTTCTCCTTTCCGGTGTTGGTCCGTGGATGGGTGACCACCATCTTTACATACCGAGACTCCTCCGTGCCTTGGAAAGCTCGTTAAGCCGGCTGTCATTCGTGGATCTTTCACAGTCGTTACAGGTCGTCAGACGCCCGAAAGTCTGACAACCAGTCTTACCAAGGGGTATCGTATTACCCAGTTACAGGATTGTGGAGATTAGATAGGCAGTCGCTCCATGTAAAATACTGGTATTCAGCTACATCCGGTTAGACTGGAAGCCGACCCCAATATAGTTGGGAAAAGGCTAGGCAGATTGATTAAGTGTGTGCGTCACGGCCGCACCAAAAAGGTTCATTTCAGCATTACTGCCAGACAGATGCTGTCTGTCGTTGACTTTCTAATGAACCTTTAGGCACAAGTGACGAGAATTACAAACAGTATCAACATACGAAATACATATTTTTAATACTTATAAATAAACTAGTAATTTCAACAAATATAATTACAAAAACAATAAGAACCGTCTCAGTGGCAAAACGTCTTCGCGATTACATTGATCCGTGCACGGTGCACTCACAAAGCGCTACAGGCCGCCGAGCGTGGCGGACTGCACACCGACAGATAATACATAGTAGTTATTAGTGTCAGTTATTTAGTTAGACGAAAAGAGAAAAATACTGTGTAAGGTTGTGTGTAGACTTAGATAATTGTCATAATTGCGAACAAAGGGGTCTTTTGGGAAACGAGTGTAATTTTCTTCCGGTCTATATGAGGTACATAACATAACATCAGACCTGTAATCCTCGAAGGGGTTCAGCAGAGGTGTACCCATAGTACACCCACATTTCACGAGTTATGTTTAAGTCCCATGTATTAGGGAGCGAGCCTATTGTCATGAACCGGGCACAAATCCAGACTCCACGCTACTACTGAGTATTCCTAGATAGAAAAACCCAATAACACTTGCCCAACCTGGGAATTGAACCCAGGACCTCATACTCAGCAGTAGGACTTGCGACTTCTTTTTATCTTTTTATTTTTCTATTTTTTTTTTCCTCTGATGTCGGAAATATGTCTCGCGTGATATAATAATTATTTTGCCCGTTCATGTAAAATGAATAAGAGTCTGTATGTACACTTTACAGTCGACCGTACGTCGGTGGTAACAAGTTGACCTGGAGCTGGCCTAATGTAGTACGGAGATTCAATAGAATAAGAGGCCAGCTTATAACGAATGCTTTTCTTACCACTAACTTGCGGCCTAGAGTACCAGAAGTCATTCGTCATTCTCTTGCCCTTATCCCAATTTATTTGGTGTCGGCGCAACATGTCTTTTCTTCCATACTTCTCTATTAGTCGTCATCTCGGTAGTCACTCCCTTTCTAGCCATATCGTCTTTCACACAGTACATCTATCGTTTCTTTGGTCTTCCCTTAAGAGTAAGGCCATCAGTATTTATACTCAAAACTTTCCTGAAGATACCACGGTACCATGAGTACTTTATTTTCTGCCCTGGTCCCATGTTACTTATAGTATGTTTTTCACTTACATGTCACCTCTGTCAGCTGTCATTTTATCATCCACTCTCTTTTCGTACGTAGACTACTCAGTGTTATTAACATTTAACTATACAACGTGTTCCTTTTGATGTTCCATAACTCTAAGGTTAAAAGGTTAAAGGTTAAAGTAAAAATAATAGGTACAAAAAGTCCTAGAACAGGTGTTCCAAAAATACATAGTTTCGAAGATAACATAACACTAAAGTCTCGATGTGTGTATCTAAGTTTCATTGATAAGTACGAGTAAAATAATTTTCATTCAAACCAATCAATTATATTTAAAGCTAAGAAAATGCGACGTTATCATTTTTTTATGAACAATAATGTTCAGTTAAAAAAAAAAAAAAAAATCTGATCCTTATATTGTTTTAATTAAATAATCGTGACTTTAAAATGAAAAATGAAGACGAAAATAGATTTTAAATTTATTTTTTTATAATTCTTATATTGTTTTAATTAAATAATCGTGACTTTTAATGAAAAAAGAAAATAGAAAATTAATTCATATGCCAGTTGATTCTTTGACATGGTATCATTAATACCTTAGAGTTATGGAATATCAAAAGGAACACGTATAAATAAAACAGGTACCTATACTTTCACATTTTATTTCCCTTTACATGACAAGCAGATGCATTAAATCAAGCGTGAATGTTTGATACTCCGCGTATTCATATCACACTCGTAGTGTGTAAACTATACGTTAACCATAATATATTCATCAAGTTGAGTTAAACTGAGAGAATGTTCCCTTTATTTTACTTGATAAAACGTTATTGACTGACTGAGGTTTTATTCCGTGTTAATTTGATAATGATTGATACGCCACATGGTAAATACTTATTTTAGTGCTGGGGCAATTTTTTTGAACACAGTCTGATATTAACTGATGTTCGAATTTCGTCTTGCTTAAAAAAAAAACAGAAACAATTTTTTTTGTATGATTTATCAATACAATTTATCACTTAATTCATTCATCATCATCAACTGCCTAGCCTTTTCCCAATTATGAAGGAGTCGGCTTCCAGTCTAACCGGATGTAGCTGAATACCAGTTTTTACATGGAGCGACTTCCTATCTGACCTCAGAAACCCAGTTTACTGGGTAACACGGTACCCATTGGTAAGACTGGTTGCCAGACTTAATAATTCATTATAAAATACCTACTTAGTATTATTAACATACCTACGTGTATTATTTGTCATCAGTATTGTTTTATCGTGCATCATCGTGATTCTACCGGCCCGTCTGCAAAAAAAGCACGTGTGTTTATGTAAATATGTATCATTTCATCATGTTTAAATGGATAAATCTAGATACCTCTTCTGCAATATTAGTTTTAAGTTATCTTGCTGCGCCCTAACAGGGATGACCCTGTTAGGGCGCAGCAAGATAACTTAAAACTAATATTACACGCTAAGCTTAACCCTTTCCCTCCTTACGGTACTTAGAAGTACCTCCACATTTTTCGTCTAATAACTTAAGTACGAAATAACTTTATGTTAACAACAACTGACGTTCCTTTAGAGTACCGTTTCCGTAAGCCAATCACAGCGCGTTATTTGTATTACCGCGCGACATTGTCGAGAAATTTGAACAGCGAGTTACAACTGGTCGGACATTTTTTCACTTTACTGTGCGGTGTAATTGAAAAATGTTTATAAATAGAATATCATAGGTAAGTACTATTTTTTTTACTAATTACGTTGTTTATATCACGGAGTACATTTATAAAAGCTGGTATAACATATTATCACTTTATTTTATAAGAATATTTGATAAAAACTGATGAGGACTTAAAAGTACCGTCAGGTGATTTTAGTCTAAAAAATCATGAACTTTGATAATACACATACCCGATGAAGTAGGTATTTTGGTTTATCAAACATTATTGTTTTTTCTTTTTATTATTTTTTCTGAGCTATTTTTTTATTGTTTTAGCCATTGAGATGGATATTACTAAGAATACTGCTCTAATTGAAGCCCTGCTATTAGAAGAGATTCCGGACTGTTTCTATCATAGTTCCTAACATTGTAATAACACAAAGTTCCTGACGGTACTTTTAAGTCTAGGTCTTGGAAATAATACTTCTAGGTACAATAAAAATCTTTAAAAAATCAGAGCGTTTCCTTTTACCTACCTTATTATGATAATAAAGTTGAAAAGCGGAAATTCGTCAAAAATCACAACCCCGGGTGGAAAGGGTTAAACTAGTGAGTACATGAGTACTCACTAGTTTAAGCTTAGCGTGTAAAATTGGTTGTGTACATTGTGCATTAAATTAAATAAATAAAATAAATTCTACCTTTTACAAGTAATTTAAGTTTTCTTAGAACTACATTAGCTAGGCGCCCACGTAAGTGGCAAGCAAACGAGCCACGTCTCTGCTAAATCACGTCATATTCCTTAAGTGCACAGAGTACCTTAGTTGCATCGTACCTCCTCGGGAATGGAAAGGAAAGACTGTTTTACGTGAATATCTTACATGTCGTGTGGAAAGTTTTGACTACGAATATACAACGTGTTCCTTTTGATGTACCACAACTGTAAGGTATATGGCAATAAATAAATATAATAAGTTTTAAGTACGAATATAAAACGTGTTTCTTTGGATGTCCCATAACTCTAAGGTTATATGCTTATAAGTAAAAATAATACAACAAGTCCTAGAACACGTGTTCTAAAAATAGGTACATAGTTTCGAAGATGACATCACAATGTCTTTATTTTCTTCTTTATTTTATTTTTTTGTATACAGGCACCTAATATTAATGTATTTAGTTATTATTTAATCGTGTTTTTGTATTTTATGCTGTCTTTTGTGTGCACCAAATAAACGATTTATCTATCTATCTATCTACATAACAGTAGACTCTCGATCTGTGTATCTAAGTTTCATTGAAGAGTAAATCATTTTAATTCAAAACAATCATTTATATTTAAAGCTAAGAAAATACGACAAAAATACTCAGTTTTTTTTTTGACGTATGTAGTTCACGTAAGGGCGTTTTATATAAATAATCGTGACTTTGGCGAATTATTTTGAATTCAAAAAGAAACCAACTTTTTTATTTTTTTTGTTACTCATATGCGAGTTGATTCTTTGACATGGTCTCATTAATACTCTAGGAGTCATGGGATAGCAAAAGGAACACGTTGCAGATGAATTTAGGCCAAAGAAACGATAGATGGACTATATGAAAGATGATATTATAGTCGTCATCAGTAGTCGAATAATAGAAAAGCATGGAAGAAAATGACAAAACGTGCTACCTTGAAAAAAAATGGGATAAGGGCAGTAATAATAATGATATAATATTACATTTATCATTTTTTACCGTATTATTGTTTAGCAAACATTTTGATCGTGTTTGAAATCATTTTATTCATAAACTGGTTATATTAAACCCGTGAACCCAACCCCACAACCCGAAACCCGAATCAGCTGTCTAATTACGCAACACATTCTCGTAAACGATTACGACTAATCAGTTTCATTTTGACAGTTCAACAACATTCATTGCGTTATTTACGTTGTTGATCAGATTTTTTTTCGAACTTATGAAGCAATGGATTAGCAATCAGTTTCAAATCGATTCAGATTCTGATTGATTGTGTATGACGCAATTAGGGTATAGGGCCCCAAATTGCAGATTTACCAAGTATTGCACCAATCACTGTGCCTTTATAATTATGTTTTTTTTAAGAGAAATCAATACAAAATCTCTCTGTTTTATTTACTTACAAATACACTGCTACAAATAACAACCAACAACTAAAGTACCTATCTTTAGTGGAAAGTTTCTATTTCCGAGTCACGATAAAGTTTGTGGTCCGAGGGACCCTAAGTAAAACGCATTGTGACAAGTCGCCTTCGGGATACGTCTTTGTTACATGTCAATTCAAAAGTTTCGTGTGAGTGACATTTGTAAATCTGATTATTTTGATTGGAACCTGTGATTCGAGAAATGCGGAAATTGTATTGTGAGATAAAGATACTTTTAAAACGTGTTATTTGAGACGGTTAAGATATTATTATTCCTACGAAAATAGACGCATAACCTTTGAAGAAGAAGGGAACCTTAGAAAGTCTACCTAACCTTTTGAGCATTCGCCCTAACTAAGTATAGAAGCAAAGATATAATTTATCATATATTCAAAGACCATTATAAATAAAGCATGGACTTCTCACTAGTTTGATCAATGGTTGAATCAATGTTAATGTTGTAATTTCACTTACATTGATAGTTACAATATTTTATTAACCCCATTTAGGTTAATATGAAAACGATAAATTGTTTACGACTGCGAGTTATTGGCACGTAAGCCGTCTAGGCGTAATCCTCTCGTATATTAATTCCCGTCTGATATTGTTCATAAATAATACCCCAGAAAGACCCCTATCAGGTATTATTTTCGGCTATTAATGATACTTTTCCCAGTGTGATTATATTAATAACATTATATATCATATCAATATATCAGTGTTGTTAATTAAGATTTTTCTTGTTACAGACAAACATGTCGGCACCAACAACGGACAGTACTGAAGCTATCACCAATTCTGGGTACGGTAGCAGCGATGAGACCGCGAGTCTACTCGTCACTGGTCCCTCAGTCACCGTTATAGTTCCAACAGAAAACAGAACAGTCAAACCAGTTCTGCAAAGACAAGACTGCACCACACATCTGCGACCACAACTGTCAGGTGGACCAGGCAGCGAGGAAAGTGCAACATCCATCAGAATGGAGGAGGGAACCGCAAGAAGCGTCCCTGACATCGAGTTGCAATGTCGGGAGCCGGCAGACCGACCTCAGACACTCGTGTCTCCCGTTGCAACATGCTCCCACAGAGGGTCAGTGACCGGTTGCCAGTTAGTTCCACAAACATACTCGAGATGCCGCGTTTGCGAGCGGCGGCAGTCCACGGCACCAATATCGGCGCTACAACTAGCGCGCTCTGTGTCGAGAGAGAGCGTTCGCTCGGCAGTGCACTACCCTTGCGGCTGTAGTTCGCTCCACGCCGTCAGTACGTGTCCGGTCATACAACCCCCGGCGCTACTATTGCCTACATCTAGTACGAGGATCATCCGCCAGAGTTCGCAGCCTGAGTCAAGCGCATGCGCGGCACACTGCCCTCATCACGCCCACCATCACCCCAGCGCCTCCCTGCGGCAGTTGCGAGAACCAGGTGATGGCATCGCTGGCATTGCCGCGGACTCGCTGCGAATCAACGGGGGTATGCGCCCTTTCAAACAGGTAAGTTCCACGATCGGTAGGTGGCGCTACTGTTTTATAAAAATCATACATTGTAGAATTTTTCGTTCTTTAGTTTTAAGGCAGTTAGGTGCGTTCAAATTACTCATAGATAGGTGCTTTTACATTATGTCTGCCGGACGGTTATGGTAGCGGTTTATAAAATCATGGCAATCATGCAAAAAACACGGTGTAAAATGATTAGGAACTAGGTAGACGGTAAACGAGAGGATTCCTTGTTTCTTTTAACTGCAATTTCCTGGAATTATTTGCCAAAATTATGCAATAGAAAATTATTGTTACAGCAAATGAGTTTTTGCAAAAAAGAACGTTTTCACAACCAACATGAACTGAGGAAAAGGCCATCTAATTAGAGTACTAAGTTAAATATTAAAGGAAACAGCTGCATAATTATTGTCGAAATGGCTTTCTTTGCACAACTCAAGACGAGGTTTGACCTACATTACTAGATAAAGATAACTTCGAACCTACATAAATATTCTGGTCTTATAAAGTGAGCTTAAAAACAATAAGCATTGTAATATAACTTGTAAATAGCTAAAATGTAGTAGAAATGCTTTTTGAAAAACTAGTTTCGCATTTGGTGTAAAGCTATAATGCTCGTCGCAAACAACAAATGTAAAAAGACAAAAGAAAAGGTAAAGGGTAGTCGTAACTTTGTCAAGCAATCAGGCGTTGACAGAATGTTCCACCGTTGTGAAGGCGTCTTTGCCAGCTGTTTCAACGAGATGAGCCTTTTCTTAACGTCTGCCTTTGCAACTCACGACCATTTAACGCGATACTACGACACTTAGAAATGTTGTAACACTCTTTCAGGCTCTCAAGGCAATTTCGAGATTAGAATTAGCAAAAAGCCTCGCAAGAAGAATACTAATCATTTGGTGGTACACAGTACATCGGTGTTGTAGTGAAAATAAGTATTTGTGTGTATGTTGGCGTATCATTTAGTGTGAATATGAGTATTTTGACGGATCATCAATCACTTTCATAGACTGAAAATTTTCTTGACAGTCTTATCCTGGCTCATAGTAAACGCGTTGCAGTTGGCGTGTAAGTGCTGTGTAAGGGTCTTGAGACGGGTTTTCCCTTCTAATCAAATCAAATCAATGTCCTTTGGTTTGATTTCTGTTTTTAACCTGCAGGCGGGGCTGCTCCTCTGTCCACAAACCCTGTCGCAGACGCGCCGAGCCCGGCTGAGACGTGCATTCACTGAAGCCACGGGGGATACTGTTAACTACGTTAAAACGGTGGGCTTCAACCTATTGGATTATGCACCGTCGAATACTGCTGTCGACTGTACAATTTCCCTCACAGAGCCCTGTATTGATATTGAAGAAAATAACAGTAATTTTATGATCAAAGAATTATCCACCCACTTAGCTGACACAAAAAGTTTTAAAAGCAGAAAAGCACAACACAATGCATTTAGATTTTAAATAGATTGCAACGCAAATTAGAAGCATAGCATGTTAGTGAATAAGCCACGACACGAAAGAAGCAAAACAGCAGAAAATTAACATTCGTTTTAGACGTACCCCACATCACCAAAAGTTCCGACCCACGTCAGGTTGTACAGTCGAAAAGCAGGTATCTGTGGATTTATCACCAAAGTAATTTGTTAGTTGGCGAATGTGACGTCCCCATAGCTTCGTCTAATGACCACCGTTAGCCATTCCCCCCACGCCCCTGACATCTTCCCTGGCACCAAAATTGCTTGTCACGAACAAATCGTTTTCTGTTCATCACTTTGTTCAAGCAAAAATGTCATCGTACCATCGAGCACCTTTATTCTAAACTTGAAAAATTGGCTTTGAATGTCCAGTGTCTTGGAGCACATAAAAGCAGGTACTTTTGTTACATCATTATGTTTTTTCACCTCGATCATAATTTGTGGATTCATTTTGGAATTCCAAAGTTTAAACGAAAACGTTTTGTCATCGCTTTGGGAACCCAAGAACTCAAGCAAAATACACAGCACCTACACAATCATTAGCTATCCATTCATTCGCATTGTTTTGATGGATATAGGTAGCGCTATGCACTTTAGATCGATGATTAGATTGCACAGAAATGTCGCTTTTCGATACATGGATGGAGTTATCTTTTTTGTTGCTGTTGAGTATATTATGTATTAGGATCAAGATTATGTCGCTATTGTTTTGGTGTAAGGTATAAAATAATAGTTTAATTTTAGTATGTAAAATGGAAATTAGGTACGAAACTATTATCTAGGGAAAGCAAAACGTTTACTTTTATCCATAAAATGCAACGCGCGGATTTTCTAGGAATGTTCACTTTATGAAAGTTCTCTTAGTACCACTATAGTCGAGATTCTTGGTAACGATTCACAAAGAGATTAAAAGCAAGGAGTTATTTATCCTTCATATATTTTAAGCTTTAATACATCAACGAGTATAATAATTACAAGCGTGAAGGTTTATTTAAATTTTCCTTGTATCGATAAAAGAAAGATTTAAGAATTAAGAAGGACTGTGAGAAATGAAGTAAAATTGCAGAGTGCTTAAAAGCTACTAGTAATAAAAGGGGTTTCTGCATGCAAAGTAAGACACCGTAATATTGGAGATTCTGCATCAAGGCACCACCAATTTTACTGTCGGATTATAAAATATTCCGGGAACCTGACATTTGCGGGAACTTCGTTTTCGTACCCATTTCATGGATAAATACTTTTAGAATTTTTATGAGATCATCAACAAAAGTTCAAGGTTCATGTCGCTTTGTACGATTTACTAAGTGGATTAACTTGAATATGGCTTAATGTGCTTAATAATGGACAGTTGCGATACAATTTGGCAGGAGACCAGACGTTTAGTTTAACTTGATATATTATTATACTTGAGTGAAGTAAATTGGACAGAAAATGTGCTGTCCGAAAAGATATTATGGACTCTGACACTGATTAGATAATTTTCTAAAATCTGATTAACTTGTCTGTTACTGCTTGTATAAGGTAGTGGTTTGTGTTCTAATTTTAACCGAAATAGTATTTTCATTTGTTATTCAAATAGATAGTACCAAAGCCTTGATTGTAATTGGAATCGAAGTATTAGGTTTGATAACTTTGAATTTAGACATCTGATGTAGGGCATATTGACAAAATATTGAAACCGGATCCATCAGTAGCAATATACAAATTAATGCTGTAACTAAATCCGAAGTTACTTTCAATGTAACTTCCACTACCAAAATGCTTTCAACAAGTTTCTGCATGTTATATTGAAATACGAAAACGCTAACATTTTCCTTAATGGATGCTATTATCGTGGAAGTACTGAATAACAAGTGGATTGGTTCCAGCTTCAATTACAATTCCTACTGGGCGTAGGCATATAACTGGCAGCGATATAAAAGATAACTAAGGTTATGACTTTTTTATTTTGCAGAAATCATTAGGTGCCCTTTTATACGATTTTGAGCCACGCACTTTGACAGTAAAACTGTTAAGTGGTACGGAAACACACGTTTATATTGCCAGAGATAAATAGTAGGAGAAATGCTACATAAAGATAGCTTAATTATTATCACTGACTATCTTATTTTATTATTCACAAAAACATTCATTAAAATAGAATCAACTAAGCAGCTTAAACATAACAAATGTAGGGACGCGAATATTTGCTCGTTACGAAATTTAAAGCCAGAATCTTACTATTTCACTCCGAGAAAGCACGCCTATTGTTGGAGCTCCATTCTCCAAGTGTCGGAATACTGTATAATTAATTTTAATGCTTCCACTGTATGCCTGTGAAATTGTGGCTGGTGTAAACGCAGCCAGTTTTTGGTACACGTAAAGCCAAGCTACAATCTCCCCTTATACCAGCCAAGTTCTAGTAATTGGCACCAGTCCTACGATATCTTGCCAAATAGGTATTGTGGAATGATTTATTGTTTCCATGAAGTATTTTCTAAAGGGTGAGTTCTTTTGTCTGATTATTGAATTGATAGAAAGGTCGGGTTCGGTCGATGACTTTACGATGTGTTGCTGAGACTGGATTACAACCTACGTCGGCAATGAAATAAATTACGTAAGGTTTTATCAGACAGCGAACATTGGCACTTCATATGGAAGCAATTTTATGTGCTCATGCTCAATTATTTGCACTCAATTGGATTTCACTTAGAGAGATCAGTTTTCAACTAAAACAGATTTTAACTTTTTTTAAAGTAGTGTTTGGTTACGGTCGTTCACGTTATGGTTTTTGCCGTCACTTCAATCAAAATTATCAACATATTTATCTTTCCGTGTATCATGTTCATAACAATCCCTTTTGACTGGTTTTATTGCATCTGGGAGCAAATAAAAAAATAAGTTATATTTCTAATCAGCTCTTGGAATTCTGCCCGTCTCTGGCCATTGAAATGGTCGTCTACGATCCGTGTTCTATCTGTAAGCCCCAACAGAGCAATATATTCTGCACTATCTAGCTTTAGGGGATTTGTCAGGCGAACTTTTTAAACGATATTTTTATCCGTCATGTATCACCGCTTTATTTTTAGGGTTTGCACAAAATGTTTACCGAAAAACCAACCAGAAATATAATAGTAGATATTTTTTAATAAAAAATTCTTCTTCTAAAATATTGAATTTTTATACAACAAATACCCAACTTCATTATTATAATTCAGTAACTACGAGCCTTTTGCGACCCAAGAAGAATAAACGCGGCAATCAGATTTTTCATTTACGGACTCGCGAATTGAGATAGGCTATAAAAAATAATAACCTTTAAATTCTAAAACCATCTGTGCCTACCATTACATTTGAATTATAAACCAATTTTTCTTCTGCTCTGCATTATCCCTGCCTTAATGCCGTTTTCCGGTTCTGCACAATTCATGTACTTGTAAAGGCAACAGACCTTATAGAATTTCGGATTTGTTTGGACTTCCTTATGAGTTGGTCTCAGGGGGAATCTAAAGCCGGATATAAATGTTTCCGCGTTGGTTGAAGAATTTAAGAGATATATTTTAAAGAGCTTGTTTTCTCTATTAAATAATTGCAGTGTCTTGTTAACGAAGTACTTTAGCTGGTCGTTGATATAACGTCTTCACGTCTACGTCCTTGGTCTAGACACATTCATTGCTAGTGAGACTATTTACATAATGATTCTGGTCTTGAACAGGTCTCAAGGCAATTAGCCTTTGATTTAAAGTTGCGTCTGTTTTCTTTCATACATCTCTTTTACATAATAATTCGCTGCAAATTCGATTATGTTATTTTTTTTACTCTATCCAATGTCTTTTTTCTTCTTGAAGTAAGTAACCTATGCTAATACAGAATTACTTACATTCCTTTTACCATTCAATTCACTTTCATCACTAAGTTTCATAGGTACATAAAAATATTCGATCTTACTAAGATAATCCCTACACATATTGGATTACAATCATGTATTATTAACAGTATTATATAGATATAAGGAGGGTATTGCCTCTATACGGAATTTGTCTTAGTTGATCGGGTCTTCATTAACTGCTCTTGCCTTCAGATTAATACTAACTTCGATATTGGTATTGGTAATCCATACTACTATAGCTATACGGTTTGTCTTTGTATATAATAATATACATAAAGTTAAAGTCGCCCCTATCAATTCCCTCTCATTTGTAGTATTTAAGTTACACCAAATGGTGTTAGTCTGGAAAATCGTATTAAAAGCATTCGGCCGTCAGTTATTGCTCCAAATGTGTTTTGCGTGCAACCGATTGTATGCTGATTAAATTTGGCTCCATCCGCTGTGGTGTCGTGGTCATTATGAAGATAATTACACTATGCCACAGAGTAGCGATGTTCATATTAAACTCCACTGAACGCTAAAGTGGTTTTATTTGACACGTGAAATTCCACGTTATATGCTTATTTAGGCTGGTTCAGGTACGTAATTAGATAAGGGATTCAGTGTAGGATTCCGAAAATTATGTTGCTTTAGGCTGATCATGGTATTTTGTTTGCTTTATTTCGAGGTATTAAGGTAATTCTATTAGCAAATACTGTTATCGTGTTTCAGCTGGGACAAAAATCCTCTCTTCGTTAAAGATATTTACACAGTGTAGCTAGCGGAGGATTGTAAATATTTTTGCTTATCTTGTAGAAATTAATTGACTTTTTTATACGAGGACCTAACGTGACTTCGGATAAATGAAAGAAGGGAAGAATTAGAAAAGAAGCAAATGTTTTTGTGTAAATAATCTAATTACGCTGGTAGAAATGAAAAGAATAGCTCCTATAAGCCGCGACCTCGTATTTTTCTTCCCTCGGGACTCTTTGGGTTATAGCGTATTATATACGAAACACGCGGCAAAAAGGAAAAAACTGTAATTCCAATGTTAGCGAATGTGTGTTACGATCGAATATTTTGAGTCGTAGTAGGTTTTATCGAAAATTTAAGCCAAAAATTTCCGGGTGCTAATAAATTCATTCCCCACCAAATCCCTGTTCATAATGCGAAAATAAAATGTACATATATACAGATATGGAAGAAGTAAGCCTACCAAGGAAAGATTTTATATTATTGATGCAATTGTTCCAGAGGGAATGGTATGAACGAATAGACATCTTTATGATAATAGCACAGACATAGCATTTGGCACTGAGCTTGAATCCTATCCAAAGATCATTACTGCTGAGATCATTATGCAAGACGCTGTCTAAGACAGTGGTCTCTGTAATGTCTCATTCAGATTAATGTACCAATATGGTAGAGAGAACCCCTCGCCAAATATTGTACCCCGGGGTGCAATCACACCGAATAATACCCAGACTTCAACACTCTGAGACTGAATCATCCTTTTCTGTAGTACACAAACATAGTTGAATATGAAGCAGAATTTCTACTATTTTCAGTCCAGTTTAAATGCTTATTAAGCATTCTATGCCATTTGCACCAGATGCTATTTCAGCATCCAAATATCGGTGGTCATCCGCGATGACTATGGCATGGTTCCAAATCGCCACAATGGGCCCCCATATAGAAGCTTGTCATATAAATTATGCTTTGGATGCGGTTACACAATACGTTCCATTACATTGAACTAATGTGCTCCGATCGGGAAGCGATATGATCGATTTTACGGGTGAGAAGTGTTTTAACAAACAAACATATAAACAATTTAAATCTGTTAACATTTGACATTCAACAATAGTTCCAATGTGTGTTCTGTTTTGTCAAACACTGCTTTGGGATTGTGTTTAGAATTTCCATTTTACTAATGTTAACATCGAGAGTTTATTGCGTTAATGCATGTATGTATTAGGGATATGGTGGATTTATGTATATTCTAATACGACCATCAACCGATTCATAGTATTAACTATTCAAGGTTCATTTTACCTATCAGTTCAATGTACAAAATATACTATCAACACACTCTGCATTGTCGAGCTAAAAACTTTTCTTTGTTTTAGATAACTGTAAGCAGATTGCTTTCGGTAAAATTAAAGTGCACATTGATGTCAAACAACTAATATAGTAACTGAAGGTTCAGGCTACTGGGGCAACGTTTACAACGAACATACAATTACTAAAAACGCTCTTCAAAAATAATAACAGTGATGTATTATGAAGTGATGATGAAGCGTAACACGCCATACCCTTGTGTTTGTTTACAGTGTAACTAAGCTATTGATTTATGATACAATAACCGGTTACGCAAGTGCTAGCTTTATTGATTATTAGATCAAGTTCCACTCTACAGTTATATCTGGTTGCTACCCAATTCTATTCTGTATTGTAACAGTCTTCTTCATCGAGATGTTGTAATCAAATAAATCTTTTTAAGCATTTATTGCTGTTATCATTTCAACCCTTAATGTCGTGGACGTATTTGTGTCGTGGACTCCGTCCTGCTCTTATCTGTCATCAAATTTATGTTCTTTTCTCATTTAAATTGATCCACTTTTTATGCAAAATGCAAAAAAAAATCTCGGTGCCGCAGAGTTACTTCTTTTTTATTTTAATTATCTGAGTGAAGCACTCACCTTAACGCATGGCCGACCATAACTCTAAGAAAGCCACATAATGGAGTCCATCCATTTAGATTAAACGTAAAACACCGTAAAATTTTACAGCCGTAGCCTTTCTTGAACGTTGATCTACAATCCTTTTTAATGGTCGGATTACGCTAGAAAACTTAAAATATTTTTTGTCACATTATGGTTATTATTTCTCATAAAATGTAGACGCAATCTCACATGTAATATACAAAAATGTGCCCATGAAAAAGTCTGTACATTTGGTATGCAAAATGCTTAACTGGTTTAGTATAATACGCGGGCGTTTTACTGGCGGATTCTGTAAAATGCTTACCTATGCTTCGGGACTGCTAGCATCGTTACCGAGAATCAGGGTCCTACGTTATACAATGTTATTTTCTCTTGTGAAACCATCACTATCTGTATCTAGAGCTAACTTTTGGGTCTTTAGTATTCGGAGGATAAGGACGAAAATTATGCTATACCTATTTGCTACGATAAATATAAGCTTGTTTGTTTCTAAGGTTGGTAGAATGCTAAGAATAATCTTTCTTTCACTTCATAACCCAAGTCAAGATTTATAAGGATTTGAAAAAAAAAACAATATTCTGCATCTTCAAGCTGAAAAGCGAAGCTTTAAGAATTATGCTTTAATTGAAAATATATTTAAGTCATAGGAATTATTATAAACTATGCTTACGTTTTAAAAGCTATTTACTAACTAGTTTTCTCGATTTTATGCAATATTTTTCTGAAAAGCTATTCATTCGTTATTCTTTCATTATGCATTTTGTTTGATATTCAAACAGTTCTTGTTGCTAAAATCATGATAAACACACATTTCGACCATACCAACAATTTATCTCATCTGATGGGAGAATTGAAATGAATGAGTGAGGCAATAAATAGTAATTCGCTGTTCAAAATTGAACTCAATGCCTCTTGTATACAAGCTTCAAATATTTTTGGCAGAGGAGTATGACAAGGCAGCATCGTAGGGCCGTTGCGGTCACTAACGATCTAAGTGATTGGCGTTTGTTATCACATTTATAACGAGATCACTGCAGGGCTATATTACCTCAATTAGTTCAGTGGGTCTCAATATGGGACTAATTTGGAACGGGTTCCATGTTGGGTAATTTCTTGGGGTATGTGGTCAAAGTTACCCTTTGTTATGGTTTTGTTAACTTTTAGCGTTGTTCTTTGAATTTCATTCTTAATGTACCTAAATAAGTATGCTGATTGGATAATAGTTTTTTTTTTTCTATTTGAGTCCTACTGAAGTTTTGTCACATCTTTAATACATCGCTATGGCATAATAGTTGTCAACTCTGAAATAACATATGTTTATTATTTTAATCATTTAAGATGTGAAATTGTAGCTACAGTTTCACACAAGCCACTCAACGTTTACTCTGACAAATTCCACGAGCCTGAGCACTCCCATTGCCCAAATTTAAACTCTAAAAGCTTAATTCAGTGTGAAAAGTCAACAAAGTCAAATAAACAGAGTAGGTAAGTGAGTCAAGGGCAACGTTGGAAACCCAAGGCCACGTACCGTAGGTTTGTGCGTAATATAAACCAAGGTTGTCAGGCCATTTTGTCAATGAGATAGGACGGTATTTGGACGCCAACGTGCGATAGCGTCGGTGTCTGCAACTTGGTGTTATTTATGTGGCCCTTTGAATATATTTTACGGCGATAGTCTTCAGGAATAGATTTCAATGGTCGTTGGGTGTGGTACGTGACAGTAGTTTTTTTTTTCTGACATCTGGTGGTGTTCACATAAATAAAGTTGAAAAGCGTTACCTACCACTTAGGGATTTTCTTTTAATTTTGTGATTGAAAATTGAATATAGGTTCGATAGTTTTCATTTCACAGTGTGGGATAGGCAGCTTTTTCCAAATAAATCCATTCATACAATTCATAACCGGAAATTACCCAGTTTGCTGAGTTCTGTTTTGTTTAGTTCATGTTTAATTGGTATGCCTCCAAATGGGTAGTTTTTCCACATCCGTCGAAATAAATAAAAACTGGAACCGAATTTATAGCTGTGCTTAAAAAGTAGTCTGAAATAATAAAAGTAAAAAACTTGAGCGAACGTTCTTTACATCAAATAAATCGTTAAACGTGGAACGGGCTACCGAAATCGTTAATGACCAACTTTTTATTATACCTACCCGGTATGTGATTATAATGATGTCATTTAGTTCTGGAAGTAATATTGTCGAGTCGATACTCAATATTTATTAGTTTAATTATTTTGCTATCGATTTCGGGTATAAAGAAAATAACTTTAATCAGAAAATAGACCAATTGTAAACAATAGACTGGGAATTGTAAATAACTTTAATCAGAAAATAGACAAATTGTAAACAATTAGTCCATTTTCTGATTAAAGTTATTTTTTATTTTCTTTATACCCGAAATCGATAGCACAATAATTAAACTTGCCAAAGTGACTACAGTAGTCTAATGAGGGTTTTCAAGAACCACCACCAGTTGGCGCCACTTTGACAAGAGGTCTTCTAATTCTACAAAGAATATCTAAACTAATATTATAAAGAGAAAATATATGATTTTTTGTATGCTTTTATATTTGTTTTTTTGTTTGTAATGGATAAACTCAAAAAATACTTAACCGATTTAATTAATTATTTCACCAATATAAAGTTACATTATCAGCGAGTACCATGGGCGTATTTTATTTTTCAAAAAAATTAGGGATCACGCGAAAATTGCAATAATGTAACACAAGTTATCAACAATTTTCCCATAAAAGTCATTATTTGGCGTGCGCAGCGAAAACTATTGATGATACATAAAATAATGTACTATGTTTATAGTACTCATCATTACCCGCAATAAAGTCCACGAGACTATATGTCTATCTATTATAGTTAAGTACCAATAACCAGGTTTTGTTCAAATTAATTAATCAAAACACGGGTAGAATCGAAAGATGAAGATTTTATTTTATTTTTATTCAAAAGGAACAATAAACAGCTACAATATAAAACATAGAAACAAGAGATGATATTCGTATCGTCATATTAATCCTTATACACCTAAATAGTTTCATAATCAAGGTTCATTATCATCAGGCTATGACCCTTAGCAGTCGAGCAAACGTAAAAAAGTTGGTAAAAACGCTAAGCAAAAACGAAGTAATAGCGCAGATGGGCGATGCGAAGGAACAAGAAATTTCACGCGGACGAAATCGCTGACAGAAGCTAGAAAAATATTCATTGTTCATCATTCGTTTCATTCAGTCACGACTAAAGAAAATATTGGCGGAAAATATAATTACGTTTGCTCGAAACGTAAAAAAGTTAGAAAACCGCTAAGCAAAAACGAAGTAACAGCGCAGGTGGGCGATGCGAAGGAACAAGAAATTTCACGCGGACGAAATCTAGACCAGGGTAGAAGCCTTTAAAAATAATAAAAAGTGAAAAAAAATAATAGTAGGATGAAACCCATTAGAAAAGGAGGGGAATATTATAAAAATGAAAGGAAAAATAATTTACGGGCGATCTGAGGTCGGGAAGGGGATGGGGGTGAGTTTTTAAGGGTAAAAAACGGTATTTCTCGATTTCCGGCAAAACTAAAAGTCCTATCGAAAAAAGTCAAATTGCAAAGTTGTATGTAATAAAAAGATCTAAAACTTTTGTATTTACACTTTTTTCACATAACCTCAAAATGTATGTGAAAAATTCAAAAAACCAAGTTTTTGGTTTTTTATTTTTATCTTTTACAATTTTTTTTTTTTTTTAACGAAATTTGGTGAAAACTTACCTTTTTATGTCCCAAATACGCTGTAATTTATTTGATTAAAAATATTTATTTTTTCACCTTATTTTAAATTAATATCGAAAAAACACCCTAATTTTCAATCGAAAATTCACCCGTCAAAATATCAGATTTTTTCAAAAAGTTGGTATGGTTTCTATTCGTTGAAATCTCTACTTTCCGACGGTGAAAAAAAAAATATATGTTACTACAGTAAATCTTCTCAGAAAATGCAAAAATTAAAAAAAAACTTGAATTCGATTTTTTTTTTTAAATTATTATAAATAATTTTGAGCTATTTATTAAAATTTACACTTTAATTACTCGAAAAACGTTAGATTACATGTGACATTGATAACAAAAAAATTGCAAATAAAAATATACTACTATAATTAACAAACAAATAAGTTAATAAAATTAATATTTAATAAGACATCTACAACATTTGGAGAAAGTTGTCGAATCTTCTTTAAATTATATGCGTAGATGCCTATTTATAACTATTTTAAGATAAATTATATATACCTGAGTAGATATACCTGAGTGACCTACGAAAAATTGTAGCCCATCAAAAGGTATTTCGTGGAGAAGTGGGGAAGGGGCTAGGCGGGTCTGGGTCTTACTACATACATACCTACTATTATATACTATATATTTCGTAGCAGCTGTTACAACCGTTAGCCTAACCAGTATTCGAAATACAGTACAGTATACGACATCGTTTATAAAAATACACGTGCACGCTGAGTTTCTTGAAGATAATTGTGACAAGTTTACTTAAAAAAACAAAAAAACTTTTCGAATCTGCATAGGAAGGTAAATACTATCTCTATTTTTATCTGTATCAATCAACTCAAACATAAAAATCGTAATATTTTCTTTAAAAAATAGTATGCTTAACGTAACATTACCTAAAGATTGAAATTAAATGATATTTTAGTACAAGATAAAAAAATAATAATCTCCTTAGTTTTGCACAAACAAATTTAGTTAATCCCATGAAAAAAAAATTTATTTCAAAATACATAAAAAATATATTATAAATCTATTAAAAATGTATAAAATATATATGAAAATCGGCCAAAAGTTTGTTATTAAAAATATATTTACGATATAAATTTTATATATTTTTTATAGATTTTTAATATATGTTGTTTTTTTTTTTTCATGGGATTAACTAAATTTGTTTGTGCAAAATTAAGGAGATTATTATTTTTTTATCTTGTACTAAAGAAATATTACGGTTTAAAGAAAATATTACGATTTTTATGTTTGAGTTGATTGATACAGATAAAAATAGAGATAGTATTTACCTTCCTATGCAAATTCAAAAAGTTTTTTTGTTTTTTTAAGTAAACTTGTCACAATTATGTTCAAGAAACTCAGCGTGCACGTGTATTTTTATAAACGATGTTGTATAGGTACTGTACTGTATTTCGAATACTGGTTAGGCTAACGGTTGTAACAGCTGCTTCGAAATATATAGTATATAATAGTAGGTATGTATGTAGTAAGACCCAGACCCGCCTAGCCCCTTCCCCACTTCTCCACGAAATACCTTTTGATGGGCTACAATTTTTCGTAGGTCACTCAGGTATATCTACTCAGGTATATATAATTTATCTTAAAATAGTTATAAATAGGCATCTACGCATATAATTTAAAGAAGATTCGACAACTTTCTCCAAATATTGTAGATGTCTTATTAAATATTAATTTTATTAACTTATTTGTTTGTTAATTATAGTAGTATATTTTTATTTGCAATTTTATTGTTATCAATGTCACATGTAATCTAACGTTTTTCGAGTAATTAAAGTGTAAATTTTAATAAATAGCTCAAAATTATTTATAATAATTTAAAAAAAAAATCGAATTCAAGTTTTTTTTGAATTTTTGCATTTTCTGAGAAGATTTACTGTAGTAACATATTTTTTTTTTTCACCGTCGGAAAGTAGAGATTTCAACGAATAGAAACCATACCAACTTTTTGAAAAAATCTGATATTTTGACGGGTGAATTTTCGATTGAAAATTAGGGTGTTTTTTCGATATTAATTCAAAATAAGGTGAAAAAATAAATATTTTTAATCAAATAAATTACAGCGTATTTGGGACATAAAAAGGTAAGTTTTCACCAAATTTCGTTAAAAAAAAAAAAAAATTGTAAAAGATAAAAATAAAAAACCAAAAACTTGGTTTTTTGAATTTTTCACATACATTTTGAGGTTATGTGAAAAAAGTGTAAATACAAAAGTTTTAGATCTTTTTATTACATACAACTTTGCCATTGGACTTTATTCGATAGGACTTTTAGTTTTGCCGGAAATCGAGAAAAACCGTTTTTTACCCTTAAAAACTCACCCCCATCCCCTTCCCGACCTCAGATCGCCCGTAAATTATTTTTCCTTTCATTTTTATAATATTCCCCTCCTTTTCTAATGGGTTTCATCCTACTATTATTTTTTTTGGTTTTAAAAATTATCGACCCTGGTCTAATCGGTGACAGAAGCTAGAAAAATATTCATCGTTCATCATTCGTTTCATTCAGTCACGACTAAAGAAAATATAGGCGCTTTGAAACGTTTGACAGGTGTCCGGACCTGACGACTCAGTGCTGCCACCTAGTGAACGTCATTTCAGATTACTCTCATTTTATCAGGCCAAGTTGATTTAAAATAGTTTTAGAATATGCAATTAACTTCGACATTCTACTTAGGTAACATTTAACTGTTAAAATGTCAATATTCATTATTTTAAGTCTTGTTTTATGAATTAATATTCAGATCACTTTAAATTTTCTTGTCAACGTATCTTTTAATCAATTTCTAACTCTCTACTAAAACACGTTATTCGAATTAGTCAAAGCTACAACATTAATGACACTTACAATTTAAGTTTCTCTGCAAGTTCGATAAAAAGTGATATTTTTTTGGTAGATACACAAGTAGGTAAGCAAGAAATTTACTCCCAAGGATCACGTACAAACATTTCCAACGTACCTACCTATATATTCAGCTCTAGACAGTTATTCATGCTCAATGCTATACGTGGAGTTTCAGCGCAATGCGTGGAAATTCTTGCGTTGGTTTATTCAAGCTTGATTTGTTATAGGAATCGTAGAGTTGCTGCAATGGCCTACAAAATTAAACAGGGCACAGAAGGTAGGGTTGGCGAAAAAATTCCTATGTGTACGTGGTCCTCATATTATATTTAGTACCTACTATTAAATAGGTACCGTTTACTTCTTCAACAAACCCGTATTAACTGGTTTCGTTTGAAAGTTTAATCAAGGTTCTGACTAATAAAATAGCCGTCAAATGTTATGTTAGCACTGGGTGGTTCTGATATGTGGAGCAAAATAACAACAGCCATTATACAGGGTCAAACAAAATTATCTAGCAAAACTCCGCAGACGTGCTAAGACAAAAAAATAAGAAATTTATAGTTTTTTTTGGGGTCAACGAAAGCTGGTAGTGTAGTTACTTAAAAAAAAACTGTTTATTTTTGTGTAAACTTCCCAGACGTGACGGGTTATCTAAACAAAAAACTGATTATCTCTACTCATACTTCAAGTAACTACACTACCAGCAGTCGTTGACCCCAAAAGAGAACTCAAAATCTTTTTGTATTTTCGTGTTTAGATATCTATATCCATCACGTCTGCGGAGTTTCGCTAGCTAATTTATTTGACACTGTTGGTTGCTTGGTTCAACATTAAAATAGAATAGAATAGATGTATATTCCTAAGGGGGTACAAGTGAGTTCACGTCAATAGCATGAAGGATGAGGTTTGATCGGCATTCCCACGCCTCAGCGACTACATTATAAGATATAAAACGCAAGAAGAATGCATTAGAAATAATATTCACTCGAGTGAACATATTTTTATTTTATCTTCTTTCAGAAACTGTAGACTTTAGCACGTACAGTTCTAATGGCCTACATTAGTTTCAGTTAGATCCCATTAAACTTCTCGTTAGATGGAAACTGGGTTCTATTTTGTGCTACTTCAAGATTAAAATAATTCTAGAATAGAAAATTTCACGTTAATCTCAGCAACTAAAGCGTACAAATATTATGTATAACCGTCAGAGAAAATTAATAGTTAACTAAATTTTCAATTCAAAAGTTGTACATTTGCAGTGTCGTTACCACTTCACACAACTGTCAAAAAATGATATTTGTGATTTGAATATACGAACAATTTAACTTGGTACTCAATTTGCTTAACAATTAATTTCCCTGACTTTACCTATATTTTTTTTAGAGAGTAGCTAACCATTCTGAAACTAACACATCTTTCAGGGACCTCGCATCAATGTTTAGCAAGGAGTTTATTATGTGACGAACCAAGGTCGTAAAAAAAACTGTCAAAGCGAAAAATACTAGCTCAAGATTTAAAATGGCGGTTGCTCCGAAAACTCGCCTAGCAACCCCGATAAAACCCACGAGATTAATGCCATAAAAGTAGGTAAACTTTAACTTACATCATTGTAGGTAAGTTGTACTTTTGCAATCTTCATGCGTCTATAAAAGTTGGCAACGTCGCAAATAGCAGTCAAAAATTTTCCTGTTTTGATTAATTTGGCAATATTCATCATGTCAGTCGAAAGACGTCCACTGCAGGACATAGGTTTCCCCCAAATGGGGAGTTTGCCATAATCGCGACTCTTGGTACTGGGTTGGCGATCGCAGTATGGTGTTAGAATGCATAGAGAACGCTGCGGCCCATTCTCTAGTGAGTCCCTTGGTCGCCTTTTACGACACCCACGGGAAGAAATGGGATGGTACTATTCTTTACGTCTGGCAACACACGGCAGGCAATATTACTGTATAGAAATACGAAATATTGCCAACTAGTGAACTAGAATATTAATAATGAATTGCAATTATAACACTACATATTTTGATGTTGTAACCGTTTTAGGTGTAAAACAGGAATTTGGAAAGTTTACAAATACTTTTTTACATCTAAAACTAAATATTCGGTGTTACGATATAAATTTTTGCATTTCATAATCAATAAATTAGTTCAATAGTTAGCCATATTTCATATTTCCATACAGTGATAATGCCAAATTAATGAAAACAGCGAACAATTTGATGTCTATTTGCGACACTTTCAAAATACACGCTCTTAATATCCTTTTGACGAAAGTAATAAAAGCAGTTTATTTTTATGCTTGAAAATTACAAATATCTTTATAAATTCATAATTTGTAAAAATAGATTCGGGACAGAAAAATAAGTTCAGTTTCCTTACGCATTATAATTTTTTGTTTCTACGACTTCAATGCTCCGAGGGCGCATCCCAAATTAAAACAACCGTCACGTCTTCTCCGTAATACCAATTAGTTCCTTTTTATGAGTTGTAAAAGTCTTACGCCATTTCCATGTCTCAGTAATTTTTCAACGTTACCATTCAACGAAAAATTAATTATACCCCGAAATATTTTCTCAATTATTGTTTCAAATGATTTTACCCTCCTCAACATATGTAATTACATATTTGTTTAACAAAGTAATCACGAGTGAGACGTCATAACTGGAAATCACAATATTAATTCATTTAAAATGTAATTTGCCCTCATTAAAATTCCAAGAATAAAATAGAACAAGGTAGAACATAAATTACGTATAAAGTTGCTGCGCTGTCGACGTTTAAAACAAATATTAAACGAACGTTGGAAGCTAAAGGCTTTATTTGTACTTCCAGTATTAACTTTGATGGTTATAGTGCAGTATGAGTAGTTCCGAGAGTAAAGCTGACCTATTAAAAGTCTAGTTTTTTTTATTCCCGTTGTTTGTTTGATCGATGTTAGGTAAACAGTTATGTAGCTGTGCAATATACAGGACGTGACATAACGCTATCTATAAAGATTTGTAGTATCTTATTAATTTTGTATCTGTTTAGGCAAAGAGATACAAAATTGTAACTTCAATATAGAACGTTATTATATCCTGCCACTTCGAGAACATTTGGAATCCAGGAAACTTGATTTTCTTATGCAAACAGACACAGCGCTGCACTCCATCCACGGCTGAATTTCTAAAGATCATTCCTCAGTGCACCTCTAAGAAATACAATATCTTATACACAACGTGATGCTACAATGGCGACATTAATTTAACACACGGGTAGGACTAGTGGCCAGTAATCATAAAAATATAATAAGTAAAAATAATTCTTTAATAGTAAAATAATTAAATTCAAACGCTAGCCGACATAGGGCTCTCCCTTTCCTTCAATTCGCCTTCCCTTTGCATGTTATTCGTTTTATTTTCATTGATGCGATGTTATGATCCGGGACCCCGGTAAATGATCTCAACGCTACAGTTGTTAAGTACAGGTTGCTCCAAGATGCTATTTTAGAAAATTGAAAATAAATCAATAAATAATAAATAACGTTTAGTGAAATAATAATATCTTCATAAAAAGAAAACGCTAATCCGTATATATGTGTGTCAAATAAATGTAACCTTTAAAGCGCCACGCTGTATAATATCAAACCGTTCCAAAGAGCATCAACGTGTGTATCAACTTTAGTTAAGGTACACTCATTACTCATATAGAAAAAAGAGGATCCTCCGACCACTGCGCGCCCCTTTGTTTTCGGCGAAAAAACCGACAAATGGCGGATCGCGGCGCGCACGAGTCGAAATGCTCTGTTCGTGCGCGTATTGAGCACGGTTCGTGCGCGCAAGTCGTCCACACTATGGGAATTCTGTTACATTGCATGATACATTGCGACAATGTGGACGGCAAATTCTTTCATTGCATGTTACAGTTCATGATACGTTTCACCAGTCTGTACGCGGCATTATATATGTCGTTCGCGCGGTAAACTCTAATTGCGCGATGTAGGATTTGTGTGACGTCATGTCTTTGATAGTTCGTATGTGGCGTAGCGTAGTTCGTATGTCATGTGGCGGTGTAACCGCTACAGTACAATAAACTTTATTCTATCTATCTATCTGTCTGTTATGTTCCTACGAGCATCTACGACGTTCGTCAATCAGTCACGGGACTGTTTCAAAATGCATAAAAAATATCAGCACGGCAAAAAAACCTTCCAAATTATTCCGTATCATATTCCATTCCAACATAAATTACGTACAAACACGCTCCCGATTGACAAGCCAGTTCTCAGAGTTTATAATGTTGTTTGCTATGGCATAAGCACTGCTTGCCAAAATTTTCCTGGCAGTTCAGTTACGAACTCCGCAATACGAACATGATCAGAATATATGAAGAGAGTGCTCGCTGCTCGTACTTAAGAATATAAAGCAGATTTAAACTTGCAATGTACTGAACTTGGGTCACAGAGATAAAATGTTGCTAAGAAGGGTACTATCTCACTACTGTTTGAACGCATAACTGCCTTCTTGGACTAGTGGGTGCAAGTGCAATTGAAGGTATGGAGACCTGGGTGCGATTCCCAGGTTGAAAGAAAGAAAGAAAAATGCGTTTATTGGCAAAAAAGCATAAAATACACCTTAAAACTATAAAAACAGAAATCAATTTTTATAATTCCAAAAGGGCCGCTCAGCGTAATGAAAGATGACAACAACCTGACGCTGATTTTCAGCTGCAACCCACGAGTAGCATACGCTAGAATAAAGGCGGAGCCTCACAGCTGTGCACGGAGAAGCTACCGCACGGGTGTCTAGCTTCGCTTTGCAAGAAAATGTATGTGATAACGTCTACTGCAACCCACGAACACGCCACGCACGAATACAAGATTAATGACGTCATTGCGTGGTTTGCTCGAATAAGGCGCCCAGGGAGCTCAGTACACAGAAGCGTGTATCTGCGTAGCTTCACTGCGGGAGGTGGGACGTGTGGACATAATCTTGGGTTAATATTCGTGCATAGTGTGTGCTGCAGTGGAAATGTAGACCCACGTTGTCAAACAAACGAAGCCACGCAGCTAAAATGCGCCACGTGCCCGTGCACAGCGTGCGCTGCGGTGGGCCAGGGCCTTTATAAACACATAAGGAACTGTGTTTGTTTTAATAAATTAAAAGAATCAATTAAAGGTAGGATAATATAAAAGAGCTCATACAAAATCAAATCAACTGTTGTGACATACATGTGTGTGTTGTGTTGTGATTGGGCAAAGTTTTTTCGGAAATTTTTCAGTAGCTGCACCGAGTCTCCTATTACTGGGACTTAAACTAAACACATAACTTCCGAGATGTGTGTATACAATACCCCTGTGTATTGAATATAGGCGTGAATTTATAATAAGTAACTCGTACCAGGAAATGCATTAATGACAGAATGTTTTTCCGTAGTTTTTTAATGAAAAGGGATACGTCAGATGCAGTTTTCTGCATCCACGCGTATTGTGACGAATACTCAAAATAGTATGAAAACAAAAAGGTTTTTCCTCTGAAACCAGTCTGTATGCATATTTTTCTCGTTACGATATGAAATTAATGCATGTTCGATTTGATTTGCTAGAAATATTAATTCGTTTTGAATACAAAAAGTATTTCATGTACATATTTGTATGAAATGTAAACAACAATGTACGTTTTTTAACGTCAGTAAATTCATAGTAATTTCAATATTTTCACGTGAATACAGTTCATGTTGTTGCTTTTAATATCAGGTATTTTTGCTGAAAGATACTTTTAGCAATAATTTTGCCAGGCTTTAACACTACCCACATACTAATCACATTTGGAATCACCTTCAAAAAGGTGATACGAACTCCTTATTTCTTTTACTCGACCTTTAAAGAGCACCTACTTGACAATTCCAGAGGCTGACATTACAAATGAGACCCAAAATAAGACAATTGAAACCTGCCAAGAAATCAAATTCTTACGAGCTTCGATCAAGCTTACGAGTGATGAAAAATAAACAGAATAAAAGAAATCGTAATTGAATCTTTCTTTTACAAAATGTACTAAAAAGTAGGCACTTTCGTTATGGTAAATAGAAAGTTTCCAATCGACAGTAATGGTGCCATTGGTACATTTGAGAGTGTTCCATTCCAGATATTAAAGTCTTAATTATTAATTGTGTTTTGTTCCCAATTGGGTCAAAGATTTACGTTTATTTTACGGGTGAATTGGTTCTAGCAATTTCGTTCCTGCATTTGTTACTTTGCTAAAGTACATATAACAACAAAAAATGCCTGTAATGAAATGAAATTAAATTGAGATTGTTTATTCTGTAAATATGATATTGGAATCACTTTTATACGTCATATAAAAAAAATATCAAAAATAAGCTAGATGAAGTCGGCGTTTCCTATCTGACTACTCTGAGAAGAAAGGTCGACACAAACTCAGAGGTCGCAGTTTATTTTAAAGTCCAGACATAATCTTTGTTAAGCCATATGAGAACCATGTAGATTAGTATCTGAAATGGTCTCTGGAGGAAAGAACACACAGATTTGAGTGGACCTGGCCAGTCAGTGCAAGCATTTGTCAGTTATCGTGGAGCTCAACTCAGGACTTAAGGAGTTCAACCTCGACGAGCAATACCAAAGAAAGGACATTTGGGTAGGCCGCATCAACTACTAAACTGCCAGACCATCATTAAAACCAACTGAGAAAGAATAAAACTGGTTTATTTTGATGATTTTACATAATAATGAAAATGTCAAGTTTTATCACAAGGCAGAGCGAGCATCTCAATTCCAAGTTTATTTAAACTAAATAATCAATAATCTTTTAATCTAAATAATCTGTAATTTTATTGTACCATTTTTTTACTATGTTTGGTTTTTAATACAGCTTTTAAATCGTATGATGGGTATGTTTCGAATGTCAATGGGAAGTTTGTTGTAAAAGCGTACCCATTAACGAGTCGCCTACTCTGTGGAGACGTGGGCGATGTACAGAAAGGTTGAGTTTATTCCTGGTATTTAAACTATGAATATCGGACATTTTCTTAAAATTGTATGTATTTTTGGGTACATACAAAAGGTTTTCAAAAAGTGGCTACAGTCAGAATAAAGACCTAGGTAGTAAATGGCTCGAACCGCCCTTTTCTCTAGAACAAAGATAATCGTAGTATTAATGTACGCATAGGTTCCCCAGTTAAAAATCCCGTAAGGCTATGAAAATAACAAAAATAAACAATACAACTGTATCTACGTCAGTTATCTGTCAATTTTTTTTAATAGCATTGGTGAGCAAACTAAGCCTTTCTGACAATTTTTCTATGTGTGGGCCCCATTGTAATTTACTGTCAATAGCTATTCCAAGACTATTCCAGTAACTTGAACATTGGTAGTTAAGTGTGAAACAATAACGATTTCCTAAACCCAAAGGTACTTTTACTCATAATTAGACGGAAAATAACACTCATGATTACAACACGATACAACTTTGAACAAATAACATCTTAAAAATGCCATGAGAGATGTGAAATAAATTTTTTGTCGGCCAGTTGTAGTTGATTATAGAATCATTTCAATTTAACGAATAGTTGAAAGAATACATATAAAAAAGTTCAATTAAAAACTTACCCATATTTACGATGTGACAAAGATTTCGATAAAGGTTAAATAAAAGTTTCGAGGTTGCATGCACAACTTTCTCAATCGTCCTCGCCCTATATATTTGAGAGCATACCAGGTATGCATGCATTCATCTTATTTTCTTTCGTCATAATATTTAAGTCTTAGTAAAGGAAAATGTTTTGCATTTTATGATGTTCTAGGAAGAGGTGGTTTAATGTAAAGGATCTAGGAATATTATTTTATAGAAATAGTTGTAAAGAAGAAAGTACACAAAGCTATTTTACGTTGCAACTTTATTTTTTTATGAGTGAACTCTTTTTCTTAGTATAAAGTAATAGGAACGAAACGTGATGTAAACAGTATAGTAGCCAGAACAGGGAAATTCATTAGTCAATTTTCTATAGGGTATTCCTGTTGGGAAGCTCGCCAACTAAGCACCATATGCTAAGGAGTTTAATAGTGCAACGTGTTAGTTGTAAGCTCATGACCTCTGGCCACAGCCTCTGGCGCTCCAGTCCGACGCCACTAGCCATTATCGCCTCTATAGACCTACCTATAATAATTACGTAACTTGTTGTTAACTCAGTTAAGTAATTCTTTATCAAATCGCCTTGCCTACCAACTTAACTTGACCGTATATTCAAATCACAGCTGTCATTCTTTGATAGTTATATAAAATTGCTATAGCACGGTCAATTGACGTAGTAGGTATACCTATCAATTTTATAAACAATTAATGTCCCTAACATAATCTACTGAATACATAAGTGTTCATATATTTATTTCATAAAACAGTACCTGGGCGACCAAGCTCTGCTCTGGTGAAAATAAAGAATGCTCATTTAATAGTATAGGATATTTCATACTAATTCCATTTATAGTACATACTAATTCCATACTGCTATGTCATTATTCTAAGGTAGCCATCTTGTTCTTAACTTTGGGCGACCGAGCTCTGCTCGGGTGAAAATAGAAAAAACGAATGTTCCCAAATATGGGACCTAGCTAGATCGATTAATCGAAATCGTTAGAGCTTTTTTCGAGAACGTGATTATAATATATATACCTAATAATATATACAAATATTGCTCGTTTAATGGTATAGAATATACTTCAGATAGTACCAATACCGTCACAATCTTACGGAAGACCTTTCATGTGCCTTCGGAAGTTCCTATCCGAAATGCTTTATTGGTTAGGACTTTTCGCAAATAGGTTATAGATTAAGATCGCATCCTTCTAAAAATTGTTTTTATTTTCTGTACAGGAAACATAATTGACAGATTTATGGGTTTATCTGACGATAACGTTGGTGTAAATAACAATATCTAAGATAGAATCTCACTTCTTATTTACCAAATAAAAGTGTGTCAACTTATTTTTTTGTAGCAAAAGAAGGCAGTAGCAACCTGCTTCTCATTATAAGTGTTTTATTAATTAAAAAATTTCATGTATTGGCTTTTGCAACAAACTTGGAATAATATATTTGATGGACGAGAAAACTATTTATTTTGTTGACAGACAACTAGAACAATGTTTTCCATTTGTTTAATTAAAATCTAAATTCGATATCAAATTCTCTCATTTTCAACAATTGTAGTACATCCTGCTAGTCTCAAATAAGGCTTCTAATATCGTAATTAATTCCATGCTGGACTTACATTAGCAATGCTAATGTAACACGTGACGACTATCATCGGAAGCGTTCGATTGCTGGTCGGAATGCATTCGGTACGCCACAGAGAATATTTATGGTAATTTTACAGAGATGATGTAGATATGCGAGGTTATTGCTAATACGGCGACAATGGATAAGGAATAGATTGTTTAAATACATTTTTACAGGAAAAATACTATTGGTGAAAGATCTTCTTTTAGATAAAACTCTTACTTCAAGACGCAAACATGATATAATTATACACACAATTTTATAGATAAAATATCAGATTGGTATCCCGTAATAAACTTACGATGCATAAGCAAGTAGTCAACGAATTTTGGAGTAGCATTTTAATAACCTGCTACGCGGCGTAGCTTCTGCTACGGCGTAGCAACCGCAAAGTTCTATACGATCTTCTGCGGCAAAAGTGTTATAGAAAAAGTTTTGCTCATAGATATTTTTTATAATTATCATTATAATTGTAAGAACTATAAATCGGAACTGAAAATTTACTGATACGTTACAAAACAAAAGAAACTTTGGTACTGTTACTAATTTCATTGATTATTCCAAGTTGTTTTGCACATCTAGTTACTGTTTTGAATGCCAAATATATTGCCAATAAATCGACTAAACCTTCAATATTACCCTTGGAATAAATTCCAAATCTATTTTATCACCTTACATTACGTATACAAAAATAACAGACGTGTTACCGAAAAGCTGTTTACCGAGGTTATAATGAAGTATAATGTAACCTGCTTAATTCAATTCTGAAATAACGTGTTTTTCGTACAAAAAGGCGCTTTTACCAGCTGCATTTTGTAGGACGGCGAGCTAACAGCTTGTGACGGATTATAGCTAAGTGGACACTAATGTTCTGTGTTATAACGATGCTTAACATCGGAATGCAGCTGCCAAGAGAATACGATGAGTAACGTGATTAAATTGTGATAAAGCAAATGTTCCGTACAAATTACTTTTTAATACAAGATAAGTAGAATTGTGATCTCTCAAGTTTTCTAACGTTAAATCTCACTGTAAAAGTGGCGATGTTTTTTCAGTCGGTTTCGGAAAAAAAAATGGCAAGGTGAACATACTTCGAAGTCAAAGTCAAATCATTTATTTCAAATAGGCCCTTGTAAGGCACTTTTGAACGTAAAAATTAAAAAAAAAAAAAAAAGATTCTAGTCGCCCCTTCTAAAAGGTAGTTTTCGTATGGAGAAGAAACTCCACCGTTACTCTTTTAAAATGTTTTACAAAATTTGTATAAGTACATTAGTTATATATTTATACGTGAAGACGATGCACCTAGAATTTTTTTCTATACCACTATAGGTACAAAGAATTAAAAATGAAGCAACGACTGATAAATTAATTACACGACGCGACGTATGTGATAGATACATGATGCTCACATATTTACAAACATTGTGAAAGTAGACGATTTTCTTAAAATCTTTAATTAATAACTCAGTGTGTGAGGAAATAATCACAGAATGTAAAATCACTGTCATATAATAAAAATAAAATAAAATATACAACTTAAAATAGTGACCAGTTTATTTTTGTTTAGATTCAAGATTATCCTATGTGGCAGGACCTTCGATTCCCAATCCTCTTACAACAAGCATGGTTATTATTGTAATAATTTAAAATGGTTGCATTTTCAGTCGGATGTCCACAAGATTATTTTGTTAAAATTACAGTAACATTACAGTGTAGATTGTCTATGAAACTATACAAGCTAGCGCATTTTTTGTGAATTTACCCATAAGTTTTTGGCGCACTAAACTGATGCCATAACGTAAAGTAAAAAACGATGTATTCCGCAGTAAGCTGATTGTATACAAATCCAGTTAAAGCCACCCATCAAAATCGAGGTTTCATTGAACTATACTAGATAGTTTTGGTAGTAGGTTATTTTATTTATTTGTTATGTCCATATTGAGTCTGACATATAACTAAATGCAAAACTATTGGTTGTTCGAGAAATCTCTTTTCCAAGACTGTTTTCATATTTTAGACCTTTCGAAATTAATGCATTAGGCAAAAATATCGATAGACAGCGCCAAAACGATGTTTTTCAAATTATTTTGTACACTGGAATCAACACATACTACAACTACACACACCAACTATCGCACAATGAAGTTCTTATAATATTTCTATTTGTATTGTTTAAGTTTTAATTAAAGCAATCTCGATAATTGAAAGCATTGGAAAGATAATGATCAGTGATAGCGGACACAATGTGCGGTTCGGCATAGTTTACGTTACTATGTGAACTAGATAGATGTTGTGTGTTGCTATCTCCAGCCACTCAAACACAAAAATATACAAAAAATGCATTTCGCTGTTAAAAAAGTATAAACGTATCTTACTTTACTACTTTTATTTTCTGTCGTTTTGAATATTTGTAATTTAGTTATAAACATTTCTGATTTAATTCATAACTCATTCAAAATTAACTATAATTAATAATACCCATATTTTGTCATGTTATACGTATGTATACTCAAATTTGGAAACAAATCTTTAATCAACAAATAATTACAAAATACAAAACAGCAGAAAATCGTAAAAAAAACAAAAATCGTGAGTCTTTCAGCGCTGCATAAAACGCTGTATAAAGCGCTTGTCGTTAACGAGGTAGCTATTAATCGGTAACTGGGTGGAAGCGATGCCTTACTTAATGAAGACTTCAGCTATTGACGCCCGCGCCGGCGATGTTACACGTGATTAATAGATTTAATTTTTGTGTAAAAACAATAGTTGCAAATATTTTTTTTAAATCTCGAATGATTGCAAAATTACGTTCGCAAATAAAATCGTCAATCAAAGAATAAGTCCAAAATAAAAACCCCGGCGCAAGCTCTCTCAATTCAGCGCTGCATAAAACGCTGTTTAAAGCGCTTGTCGTTAACGAGGCTGTTATTAATCGGTAACTGGGTGGAAGCAGTGCCTTACGTAATAAAGACTTGGACTATTGACGCCAGCGATTTTATACATGATTAATAGTTTCCAAGAGATGACGACGTTCCAGTTTTAATGTGAGTTTATAAGGCTTGAGAACTAGGTGACACGGTATAGTGATTTGATAAGTGTGAGTGATTGATTTTTGTTTTGTAATTGAGTGTTTATAGGATAGGTTTGTATGAGCCCGGTTTTGTTAGGATAAAAAAAAGAGTTCCGATTTCGTTTTAATTACGAATGTAGCTGCTATAGGTTTTGCTGAACGAATGAGTGACAAATGATCGCGACGGTCGTATATTCGCGCGACAATCGCGGAAGAGGTTTCCTAGAAGCGCAGTGGCCTCCACATAGGCGAATAACGTCTCTGTACCGTTATTTATAATAGTAAGCTAAATAGGAAATATATAAAAAAAAGTTTTGCAAACTGTACCGTGTAATATATGAAATGAAAGGGGTTGTTGTGAGGATCTCAATTTTTTTTTATAACTTTATAATAAATGCTTTTTTAGATATTTAAGAAAAAAGATGAAAATTGGTTATTCCCTCATCCTTATCACTGAAACTACTGAGCTTAAAATTTTGAAAAAAATGCAGAGAATGTTTCTTTGGTTATAGATTACAGGAAAACCTATTAGAAGTCTATGGTCTTAAAATAACATGGTAAATCTCTCAATATTGTGCGTTATAAATATTATGCGATAAAAAAATTATCCGATTTTTCATTCGTTTTACCTCATAAAACAACGTTTGGAATAAAAAACGTTTTACATATTACATTAATACGCAATTTCCTAAAAATTCAACTCATTAGAATTAGGCAAAAGGGTAATTATAATCTATAAATCAACTAAAATATATCATTAAAAATTTAATGCCAGAAACGACTCGTGCTAATTGAAAAAATATATTATTTTGGTAGGGTACCCGGAACCGAACTTTTTGGATTAAGTTAAATATTTTTACTCGCTAAAAAAGGTTATGTTAGGTTAGAACTGCGACCCAGCCCAAGAGCAGCGCGAGCGAAGCGAGCGGTGTCGCGGCAGCGGGCGGCGTGTCCCATAACGACTAGAATATATATTTTGGTGTGATATTGTCAATATACACAGTCATAAAATATGTGGTCTTCGGCTTAAGATATTATAATAAGTTTGCTTGAAGGACGAAAAAATATCCATTTGGTAACAAGAATAAAAAGCATAATTTTTCGAATGTGTTCATGTAAAATGTTGTACTTAAAACCTACTACATCATGCATAGGTTCAACTTAAGCCCCGTATAGCTTTACAAATGCGTATTTAAATGTAAGGCATTTAATTAAATGGCCTGGCCTTACAAAATCCACACACGATTTGTCAGAAATCCACCTCTTTTAAAATATTACAGGAGGTATCGAAAAAATCGTGTGCAATTCGCAACGCAACTGGCAAGAAACTTTTTTTTATAAATGCTGCTATCCATTTGCATAGAAGACTCGTGTTGAATAATATTTGCATATTTATTTCCGACTACTGCAACTTATCTAACCTAAGTGATGAGAGTCGCAATTTGTAAGAGTTCGCTAACTAATTAAGCAGTCATGATCAAAAGAGTCCTATACTTACGAGGGCAAGTAACCAGTTCTTTTGAACTTCAGGGAGGTGTTAAAGTATTTGATTCAATCTTAAAACATTTGAAAAGTAAGTCTCCTTTACGGTGTCAGCGAAAAATTTAATTTTCTTGCTGATAGTTTGAGGAAGCAAAAATTATTCTACATAAAATAAATTGTACACAGCACTGTATGTCCGGTAAATACATTTTCCTAATTAGTCTTGTCCCAAAATAAAATGACAGAACATTCGCTTTGAAGCAGAGTAAGCAACATAAAAGGAAATAATTAAGCAGTTGTTTTGTAAAGCTGTATCTTCGAATAAAATAAAATAAAACAGTTTGAAAAAAATAAGTGAACTTAATTACATTTCAACTTACTAGGGTAAAGTCCAGTTCAAATCGTCTAGAATCTAATGAACACTACATAAAGTGCTTTGTAAGTTCTAGGAACTTCAATATATTAAAGCCTCGAGCAGTGAGGAAAGTAGAGGTCATATTAATATTGACTTACAAGCAAGAATAGACGATTAGAAATTACGTTTAATATGTTTGTGAGACACCAATGTGAAATACATTCTAGTTTTGTGAAGTAAATGCAACATTGGTTGCTTAAGCTTGGTTGCTAACGGTCTGAAAATTTGATTTTCTGTCAAATTTTCGTTTTTTTTTAGACATACCTACTTGACTACACCAAAAAAAACCCAACCCAACAAAATATACAGCAAAATCAATTGGATGTGGCTAAAATACTTAAACGTGACAAACAGGCTCAAATTAAATTACATAACGAAACTTAACAGACGTGGTGGGAATGGATATTTAATGACGATGTAACAAATAAAAAAAGATTTTTAACTCATTATTTCAGCTGATTACGGGGCCAACGGGGTCATCTTCCGCTGGTAGTGTAGTTACAGTCAAAACCGTTTATAACGACGTACCGGTTATTACAGTACGACACAACTTAGATGTAGCATCGGCAAAATTCGAAAAATCGATCTCCATCTGAACTGAGTGCCTTCAAAATCACCAATATTTATTCCTGCTTTAGGTGAAAATGATCTTTACGCAACGCAATAACGAAGTCATTTAACCAAATACATTCGTCAAATTGATATGGATGAATGCAAATTTTCAAATTTATGCTACATCTAAGTTGTGTCGTACCGTGTACGAAATTTTTAGGTTCCAGCATTTCTATTTACCATAGTTTTTGTTTATAACGACTATCGGCTATAAAAACCTTAATCCGACGGTCCCTCCGAAGTCGTTATAAACGGTATTGACTGTACTTGAAAATAAAGTTTAGACTTATTTAATTTATCGTCATTAAATATCTTGATATTTAATTATACACTGTAAAATATAAAAAAGTGAACTTAAAACAACAACTTTATGCGGCAAAATTCATGAAACTTTCTACAAAAAAACGCTCAACAATCAATATTAGTTTAAAATATTGAAGGATGAGCCCCACTTAATCGATGTACAAGTACTTCTACTCGATTCGCTCCTAGATTAATCGACTGTCAGTCATCGAGGTGATCATACTCGTTCTATCGTTATAAACTGAAAGCGGCAGGTGGCTTTCATGATTTTAGAAAGCTTGAATCAGCCCACAGATGGTCGGTGCCGGAAAAAAGATTCATGTACCTACTATATACTAAGTCGATATGCCGTGTTATAGCCATTTCATAAACTTTCGAAGAAAGACAGTTGTGATTTAAATACGACCAATTTAAATTGGTAGTCAATTTGGCTTACAATAATTATTACATACAGCTTTGATAATCTCGCGTAATCTGAGTTCATACATTGTTATGAGTGTCTATTTCTTTTTACGACTTCTTAGTCGTTTTCGTGGCATCATCACGTGCATAGTAACACACACGTGAACATAGTTTGAATCCGGGTCACAATAATACCAGTCTACCTCCTACTGCAGAGCACAGGCCTCTTTTCATTCAGAGAAGGCACGAGCATTAATCGCCACGCTTGCTCAAGACGAGTTGGCGATTTCAAACTTATATTAACTATAACTCCAGGTTTCCTCACGATGTTTTTCCTTGACCGATGTCAGTAATGTCCAAGATAAACTCAAAAAGTACATATGAAAAGAGAAAGTCGCATTGGTACTTGCCTCAATTGGAACCTATAACGTCCGTCATCAATGGTTAAATCTGGTTTTGTTACATTCGTCCAAAATTTAAAGTCAGATATTATGATGACGTAATAAACATGCAACCTAAAAGAAGCTTTTACGTGGCACACCGTAAAAGGCTCATCAAACATCACGAGCAAAACATGTGTATCTGCAAAGTAACCAAAATATTTAACGAATTTACTAAGTATGAGTTGCAGTGTGGTATAATCGAGCCTGAAATGTGAGCTAAAATCCTTACACAAAACTATCACACGGAAAAAAATAGTTGCATATTATGCTTTAGAATTGCATAAAAAGGTTTTCCCGTTGTAGAGAATCTCAGGAAAATAGCGCTTGAATTAAAAACTTAAATAGTATAATTATCATTCTCACCACGGTTGCAAATCCTAGGGATTAAAATTATGTTTTAAATACCAATAACTTTGCTGAAGTTTTTTAATTTACCATATGTAATATCATAACATTATCAGCATTTATAATGTTCACACTGCTGGGACACAGGCCTCCTCTCTTCTGTAATCCACCACGCCGGTTTCCTCAAGATCTTTTCCTTCACCGTTTTGAGAGCAGTGGTGTTGAAATTATTTAGATACACAAAGTAAAGCCTGCGTTCGACTACGACCTTCAACTCGTAAGTAACGACTGTTACCACTTGGCCACCACTGCGCCTTTTTTCTTATATTATGCCTTCTATTTACGAATGATTTATTCTGTAACGAGAACTACATTATTATGGTATTAGAAATTATAGTGATTTTTGTACTGGAATTTCTCAGTAGCAGCCCGGATTCTGGATTTGTGCCCGGCTGCTGGCAATAGGCTTGCCCCCTAGTAGATCGGACTTAAACATAACTGGTGAAATGTGGGTGTACTATAGGTACACGTGATGTTATGTTTTGTTTTCCTTCACACGTTTGACATTTTGACACATCCGTGTTATAAAATTTGAATGAAAGAACGATGTGATAGGTATAAAATTCGTACTATTATTATGTCGAAAACCATAAATCTGTGGTTTTTGAAAAAGACATCGGGTTCTTTGAATGTGATTTACCTATTCATTTTCGCCCAATTTTGAACAAAATTTAAATACACCTTTATTTAATTTTGCTGAGATTACCGAGCAAAATGGTATTTAACAGTATTAATATTTCCATTTGTTCATAAATCCACACCACAACATGTGGTTTTGCGGTAACACAAAATGAACCACAATAAATTTGACCCAGTTTTTAGCTTTACAATCGCTTACCTTTTCCACGGCGAACCACGCAGCGCTTAAAGCGCTTCATTTCACTCTTGTTAAGCTTTACAAAGTGATGATTAATTTCATTAAGTTGTCCTGTAGGAATGTTGCGGTTGTCATTTGCACGAGACAGTGATTGCGAAACAATTAAACAATTTTCCATTGTTATGTAACTTTGTTTTTGTGACGAGTTGTTTTAATTGTTGTGATATGGTTCTTTGTTGGGGGATGCAGGGACATATATTGATAAATGAAAATGAAGATCGTTGAATATTTTCCGTCTATATTTAGCTGCAATTGCTTTAACAAAGGGCGTATCCAAAATGTAAAGGTTAGAATTGCAAGCAACCATATTGTTTTCATATACCTACGTACATGTATAGTTAACATGGATTAATGTATAGTATGAAACTGCCAGATTATGTATAAATCCTCAACATACAAGTACAGCTGTATTTACTAGCGTGATGTAATCTCGTTAGTTCAGCGTATAGCAATTATTTTCCAAGTTGCCTTTGACAAGCACTGGTAAAGCGATGGGTTTATTTTACCAACTACAAAACTATATTATTATGCAAGTTAATACGAGAGTATCGTGATGGCCCAGGGGTTAAGGCCTCGCCTCTCATCCACGAGGTTGTGAGTTCAAATCCGGACAATTACCAATGTGATTTTTTCAATTCATATTTACTTTCTGAGTTTATCTTGGACATTACTGATATCGGTGAAAGAAAACAACGTGAGGAAACCTGGAGTTATATATTAGTTAAGTAGCATGTTTATTACGTCATCATAATATCTGACTTAAAATTTTGGACGAATGTAACAAAACCTGATTTAATCATTGATATACGGATGTTATGGGTTCCAATTGAGGCAAGTACCAATGCGACTTTCTCTTTTCATATGTACTTTTTGAGTTTATCTTGGACATTACTGACATCGGTGAAGGAAAAACATCGTGAGGAAACCTGCAGTTATAGTTAATATAAGTATGAAATCGCCAACCCGTCTTGAGCGAGCGTGGTGATCAATGCTCGTGCCTTCTCTGTATGAGAACAGGCCTTTGCCCTGCAGTGGGACAGTAACAGGCTGGTATTATTAATACGAGAGTAAGTTTTCTGGATGATTTAAAACAAATAACATACGTAAAAATGAAATACAAGTAGTGAAAATATATGGGATAAGGCTCTATAATTTTACTGAATGCACTGAAAAGTGTAACTTATTAGTCTCATTCAAATCACTATGACAATCGAATAAATGTAAGCCTTAGTCCAACTTACCAAAAGTACCCTTTATATCTCTCTTTTCAAGTGATTCGTATATAATTTATAGAACATAAAAAAATATAGAACCAATAAATACTGAAAGATGTACTCTGAGACAAAGGGCAATAAATATATTTATTACAATAACACACTGTTGAAGTTATGACATATATACTCGTACGTGGTTCAAATAAATGGTTTTATACCTTTTATGCTCTCAGAAATGTACTGGAAATATTGGTACAGTAGAATTTTGTGTCCGTAAAGTGTTGATTGAAGATTAGTGGAAGGTTGTGATACAGATTGTGGTATTTGAAGCGAAGTAATGGCGAATTTTGGATATGAATTTGTAAGAACATAATTAGTTACGTGTTGTTTTAGATCTGTTTACAATTTTGGTTGCAAGTTACTATTATGGGAGATATTTTAACATATGTATAAGATTGTTGTTCTTGTTTCCTCAAAGGGTTAGGCAAATGTGCACCTATAGTACACCCACATTTCGCCAGTTATGTTTAAGTCCCACGTAATAGGGGGTGACCCTATTGCCATAAACCGGGCACAATTCCTAACTCCGGGCTGCTACTGAGAAATTCCAGATAGAAAAAACCCAATATAATTTTGTCCGACCTGGGCATCGAACCCAGGACCTCATGCTCAGCAGTAGCGCTTGCGACCACTAGACCAATGAGCAGTCGCAGTATGGGGGATATTGTAGCTATTAAATTAGAAAATATAAATAATAATTTAATACTTGTGACACACGGTGGAGCAGCTTTACAAGTAAAACAAATCTCAGTAAGTAGGTAATTATTTTAATAAACACGTAACTGAATAATGGATGATGCAATTGCATAGGTAATGTCACTGCCTTTATTATCAAAGGAATTGTCTTTCATATAATGGATATGCATAATATATGTTAACATGCCAATGTCTTTGACTACAAATTTTGATCATACACAACACATTATTTCGGAAATTCCAATAAGAAATGCGTTTTACTCATAAAAAACGGAATGGAATAAACCCTTCGGTACAGAGAAGGCTTAGTAGACCATTTGTCAATCAATTCACCCTTCAACAACAATAGAATCGAGCAACAATGTGAACCAATTCATGTAGGAAACACTATTGAACACAGGTGCTGAGAATTTGATCGACGGTCACCGCGTACATCGTCCATGTACACTACACACAGGCTGGTCCTCCCAACATATGCAATAAATCCAGTACAAGCTACACAAGTTAGGACATAACAGAAATCTGCGCCCATTGTGTGCAGACTTGGCTATCCGCCAAAAGGTGCATTAGAGCAGAAACACTTAGCGTCAAACGTTAAAACTTTCATATTGTTCTAGATAGCGTCTGGATTTTTCACAACTATGAGCTTTTCAGAACCAATTATCCTGTACTATGTCTCGTATTTAAAGCTACAAAAGGATCTGAAGCAAGTTTACTCTGTGAAGCTCTTACTTTAAAATTGTGCCTTATTAATGATCTTCATAGTACTGGGAATGAAGTTCGTTCAAAACTTCAACCATTTTATAGCGAAGTGGATGACAACTATGTGGCTAAACTTAAAGTCCACAGCTAGTTTTTTAAGTATAAAATAATGAATGAACTTTCATACTTTCAACCATATACGCGGTTTTGTGAAATTATTCAATTTATGACTGCAATAAAATTACCGAAGTGTGAATGGATAATATACTAGTAAAGTACTAGCAATATACTCTAGGATATGGGTAGTTTATACGTTATTCGGTGTTTTTATACTTTTAGCTTTCCGAAGTAATAAAATTTTATAGCGACAGTAGCTGACTATCTGTACCGAAACTGCGGTGACTCGTTTTTCAGAATAACTATTTCGGATTCAAAAGCTTTGTATATAGAACTTATTTTACAACGTCATTTATTTTCTTTTCTTCTTGGTTTTAGTTGATTGTTAATACTAGTGTTTTCTTTGTCTCATCTAATATGTCTTTACTTCATTTATTCATCTTGCTTCTAGCTTTTCTTAGATTTTTTCTTTTTCTGATGTTGTTTTAACAAGTGTACTTAAGTATCTTTATTGCACTGTCGTGGCAACATACTTGTTCGGTTCATGAGCAGTATGTCCCTTCCTAATTATTTTAAGACTAATTCAAAATATTGTGTGTATTCGTGGACAGCGGTTCACCGGTAATTATGTGATCATTTGCCAACGAATTTCTGAAAACGCCAGTAAAACCTGCAGCGGAGTTAACTTAAAACGCATTGAATAAATGCTGGATTTGTGCCATGAAATCATTTAATTCCGCTTATAATTCAACTTCACAACTTACTGGCTTCACTGATCCTATCGAATGTTGATTTCTAAGGAGAACATTTGTTTGTGAATCCATTCTGAAAACCAACATTTGTTTTGAAGTGTATTTTACCTTTTTCAATAATAGGGTCCACCCTAATTCTGATACTAAAATTGTTGCTTCAAGCGGAAACAAAATTAAATATCGATCGCTATAATATTATACAAAGTATCATTAAATTCTGTTTTAGGCCTGTTCAGGACCTCGGGATCAGGTGACACAGGTAACTAGATGAGATCTATATTTATTTTAGACTTTGGAGCTTTTGGAAAATTATTTAGTGCTAAATATCGCTTTTAATATCGCTTTGGATGGAATGTGAGTAGAATTTGGATTATGTGTGAAAGATTTTTGGTGTTCCTTTGAATGTTTTGAATTGACTAGTGCATAATGTTGGATGTATTGACTGTTTTGAATTGAGCAGTGAAACCAGAGGGTAATAAAAAAAATGGTTTTTTGCTTGTACGACCCTAGCACAATTTTGAATTTTAGACAACCCTGTTTGATTTGCGTGTGGCTTTGATGAATCCAGAGCACTAAGTGTACCAATTCCGTAAAAACAAGCATGACAATTCCCGCATCAATAGATGAATAACATTATTCCATTGGATTTCTTCAAAGCTATTTTTCTAGGATAGGCAGTGGAGCGTGTATACAAATGTAGGTCGATTGAACGGAAACGAATAGAAGGCATTACGTTAACGACATCTTGTTCTTATATTTGTTGGGCTTCGCATGTGGCAGTGCTCCTAATAAGGTAGTAAAAGGATTAGTGTAGCTTAACAAAATCGAAATGTAATCGGGGAATAATGGAGGATTTGTAAATAGAAAGCATGCGCATTTTTAATAGGTGTTTTACTTTCCAGAGATGTTAAATTGTTATTTGCATATACAATACATATACAATCATGTGTTTTCTCAAAATCCTCTGAATGTTAAAGTACTAGTTTTAGAGATTTACAATATCTTCCAACAGGTAACCTTTAGCTGGACTATAGTTAAGCTAAACAAGATGACAAAATTCTCTCTAAAACTAGTTTTATGTATAAAAACCCTCATCTACACATGAACCTAAGATACACGTGAACAATTTACTGTGTTAGAAACTATTCTCATTTCAGACCATAAAGTAGCAAAGTTCAAAGTGGCCCAATATTCACAGCCTAGATTCAGACAGCAAAATAAATAGGCAGGTATCTATAAACTATCGGGGCAAAGTAAGGGCTATTTTAAGACAGACCAGACATTCTCAGAATAAGCTTTAAATTTGCGGCTGTAACCTAGACGAATTCTAGTAAGTGCTACCCTATGCAAACAGACAATTGAAGGGAAAACAAACCTATTATCTGCTCTGCAAATAAGGGTAATCAAAACGATTGCTATAATATCGTTTATGAACGATTTAGCCGTGTAATGACAGTTGATGGAAACAAAGGTTTTCCAGTGAAGGGAACAATAACAGTTATTATTGAGGTTTTAACGGCCGATGATAATTAAGGTTTTAGTTCATTTGAGAGGTTCTTTTGACCAATGTTTGTTCGATGTTTATTATTTTTCTTAAATATAATTTGTAGTTTTGTTAATTGATAACAGTATAGTTTAGGGTTATCTTATTTAGAGGAAAATATTTTAAACGTTTTAAAAGATTTTCTTGTTAATTATTTTAGTTGTTATTGATAAACGTCGCCAAATATCTCAATTTGGTGTGTGAAATGATTGTGATTTTCGTGTTGGAAAAACAAATATCTTTAGTACCTATTTCACATAATCTGTAAAACACAATATTCTAGAAATTTGTAAAAATATTTTATATAGATAAAAACATTTTCACATATTAACTACTGCTGACAAAACTAAACGCTAACACAGGGATTTCACTCAACATTTTATCAAAAATTGTTACAAAGAATCCTCACTCAACAGAAACAATACAAATAGAAACCCGAAACGCTGGTTCAGCAGCCCCAATTGCTGTTGGCACCAATGACAATGCACTCAATAACGGTATACTGGAGTTGAATTTTCGAACAAACAACTATTTAACGAAGTTACTTCACTGTTAACATTTTGCTTACTAACAAGGCTGGTTAGTCGATACTTACGCGATGGCAAAAGTGTTGAACAAAAAGGCCTTGAGTTTTTTAATACCTCTAAAAGGAAGTTACACTCTATACGAGAAAACATATAAGCTAAACTTACACACCATATTATTCGTGTAGGCATTTTGAACGAGAATTTTTTAGTTTTTGAAACTGAATTCTTTGAGAGCGCTTATCCTAAGAGTTGGCAACGTTGCAAATAGCTGTCAAATATTTACCTGTTTTAATTAATTTGGCAATATTGCTATAGGGTAATATGAAATGTGGCTAACTAGCGAACTAGAATATTAATAATGAATTGCAAATATAACACTGAATTTGATGTTGTAACCGTTTTAAGTGTAAAAAAGGCATTTGGAAAGTTTCTAAATAGTTTTTTTACATTAAAAACAAAATATTCGGTCTTACAATATTAATAATTGCATTTCATAATCAATAGTTTAGTTCACTAGTTAGCCACATTTCATATTTCCATACAGTAATATTGCCGAATTAATAAAAACAGCTAAATATTTGACATCTATTTGCGACGTTGCCGACTTTCAGAATAAACGCTCTTAACGCGGCTTGCGGTAGGAGTTGACTGGTAGAAATCACCAAAAAGCGTAATGCCTCCCTCCATGCGACTTTGTCTCTCTCTCTGTTTCTTTTTATTAAATAAATAAAGTGCGAATTTAATACGCATTTGTAATACCTACAGAGCTATCTAGTATAAGTTTTTAGAAGCTCTCACTTTATGAAAGATTCTAGAAACTTATACCAGATGGCTCTGTATTAAAAACGCGTCTGTGCGTGGGAAAAACAGTATTTATGTGAACTAAAACTCGACTACGAACACTTTGAAAAAAAAAAGTCCGTTTCAAGGTCTCAAGTGTCAATAGATTTTTTTTGGTGTTTAAATCATAGTATCTTCTTCTATTTTTTTTTTATTCTACGGCTCATTATAAATACTAAAGGTACCTCGGGAGAAAAAGTACAACGTGCAGATATTGTAAGCCAACTTTATAAAGTTCACATTCTAGCTTCCTCAAAGTTGCTTACTAGCACTGGCCAGTTTTAAGAGTCAACCGAGCAATGTGAGTTGCTATGTGTGCAGTATTCACAGGCGACGGGCTGGCAACAGCATTTGTTTTGTTTGCTCAATAATTTCTCTCATATATTTTTGTTCGCCAGCTTCAAAATTTGAACTCCACCAGCTTTAGAACCACAAATGGCTAAACTTACTTTTTTAAAGTAACAAACGCGAACACGTGTGTTTTCATAAATAATGCCTACAGTTGTCGGAATTCTTGAAATATTTACTCTTTTTCTAAGGATAGTTCTTGCTTTGGCTAGTGTATTTCTTGCTAATAATTCATTTTCGAACCAACGATGCGAAGGAAATAAAACCTAGCCCAATTTAACAGAAAATGGGGCAAGAGACGTCGGTTGACCGATTAATTATTCGTTTGCTATCGAAGCTACGACTATCGTTGAGACCACGGCACGACGGCGACATCGATTGCCGATAGTGGAAGACTCCCATACTGTAGATAGCCTACTATAGAAGCACGGAGTTTGAGTGCCAATGACTAGAATGAAAATGTAAATATTGATATTGCCAAAAGTCTTAATGCTGTTTCAATAATGTCATTACTATACTGTTAATTTGACTGATTTAAATGGTTCCATGGTTATCAAGCAACGCACATCCAAAACTAGTAATTTTAAAAGGAGAGTGAAATCAATTAACAAAAGGTACCCTGAATTTTATGATGTCCCAATTCATTTAAAAAGTGGTGCTATAAAATTAAATTGACGGCAAGTTGAAACAGATCTAAAGGACATGTCCTGCTACATTTAAACGAGTTTGAACATCTGATAGGGTAAGTTTACGCTACAGTAAAGGAGTGTTGGCACGATAGTATCTTACTAAACCCCGTCGCCTTTGACGACTTAATTGAGGAATCCAATACTAGTTGTAGGTATCTAGTTGAGCTCTTCGTGAAGGAGCTCGTCCGGAGTCGTACACCAGACCTGTTTCTGCCTAGAAGCGTTAGGCTAAACGTATGCTGAGACGCAAGTGACGCAGCACAGCACAGTACAGATTTTGCAGAGTAGGGCAGGCGAGACAGACATAGGCCGCGAGCGCATGCTACGACGCAGCTACACCGACACATTCGCATCCCAGCTAGTACAAACAATCTATCATTGAAACAAAATAATGAATCAGTGGTAAAAAACAAGTGACGACCTGCAAGCGTCGCGCAGAAATCTATGCCGGCACTACAACGAGACGCAAAGCAGTACAGACACATTATCTGCGTCACACGTACCTACGCCGCAGTGTACGCAGCTGTCAGTACGTTCATGCATTACAAAATGTTCTGCCCTGCGCTGCGTGGACCTGCGTCACCTGCATCTCAGCATACGCTTAGCCTTACTGTGTTACATTTTAAAGTGTATGTGTGCCAGTGTAATTACAGATCCATTTCAGTTTTGTCTCTGGGATGGGTACAAACTTGCGATTTATCTACCATTAATATGTCCTTAGGTGGAGTCAGCCACTTTCAATCAGAAGAGCTGTCAACTTATACAAGGGTGCAAAAAGCCTAGCCAAGTGCGTGTTGGACCACGCACAATGAGATAACTTCCTTGGGATAAATTTATCTCATGGACAAACTTAGCATTGTACTTGAAAAACATTTTCTCCCATACATTCCAACTGCAAATGTTAGTTTGTACGTCTATTTTCTTAAATATCTTTAATAGTAAGTACTACGAGTATTATATTTTAAAATTATAAATAAATTTACTTTTTTATAATTTATAAATAAATACTAGTGAGCTTTATATGTCACACAGTACAGTTTTCAAAACTTTTTTTATTACTTTTCCATTTGCCCCCCAAAAAGTGACCTTTATACTCAAAATTTATTTATTTTCGTTACACGTCGGTGTTTGGGTCACAGAAATCAACTTAATCGGCCCATTACATTCGGAGCAAATTGGCTGTGACAGTCGGACAGACAGACACACGAGTGATCCTGTAAGGGTTCCGTTTTTCCTTTTGAGGTACGGCATCCTAAAAAAACTGTGATATAATGTTATCAATCCAAGTGACTTGTCACCGAACGGCTTTGTAAGTCCACCTAAAATCCGGAAAAGATTAAGGTCAAGTCCGGTCTAATAATAACTGCGATCTAACTGCGATCAACCGTTTCAAAGGTCCTTTTGTTCTTTGTCTATATCAAGAGTCCGAATGGCATGTAGAAAAATATGTGTCTCATTCCGCTTTTTGAGTGATTTTTCTCTAAGGGCACAGATGAAATACAGATGGGAGACACCGCAGTTTAGGTATGAAGCTACAAGTACGCGGCGGGCCCGTCTTGCTGGGCCAATTCAGTGAGTGTAACGTAGTCAGAAGATCTAAGAGTTAGGCGATAGAAAGTGAGGCAAATTCTAGGTGAATATAACTGATGGTAATTAGCGCTGTGCGACCTAAATTGCACTTTATTGTGTCGTGGCAAGAGTCGCTTTTTACTTAAATGATTTTGCGGAGTGTCCTATCTTTATAAATCTGTGGTAAGGGAAACCTTCTTCATTAAGTCTAAATTATTCGGTATCTAACTAAATAAAAGAGTGCATAATTTTACTTGCTCTGAGTTATTTTTTTCTAAATTCCAGTCCCCCACTGCGCCCGCGTGGCAGACTATTTACTAGATGTCACATTTTAAAAAAATTTACACCCCACCCCCTCTCGAAGAGAGTAGGCCTGTTTCCCAGAAGTGTGAACATAATAGGCTGATTATGAATGAGTTTTTTTACCACTCTATTTATTTTCAAGGTAATGATAAAAAGTCGTTTATGAGACAATCTTTATATCAATTAGCCTGAAAACTGTTGTTGAAAACTCGAGCGATTTCCATTTATTTTTCACGGAAGAAAAATGCTTACTGCGTTAACTTCTCAGTTGAGCAGAAGAGTCCAGCAAAGCTTATTTCCTTTTGTTGTAATACAATATCTGAGAGCCTTTCAACAGAGATATATATATTATTTCTATAGTTCTGTGTGTCTGTGTAGAAGATAGGATTACAATCTACTCAGGCTGCAGCATCTGGTTTCCGGGTTTGACTACCTGTGTTGAATAGCAACTAAAATAGTATTTTTCTACAAAGGTACTTGACTTGAATAAGAATTTTTGATGTTTGTTCCATATTCTTACCTATATGTATGTCTACATATTATATTGGGTTGCCACCTATGAAATTGGCGTTTTTTTTCTCACAAATAGAGAACCTTGTCTTCTATGATTTAAAATATTCATCAATTGCTTGGTGTTATATCAAATAATGACCAATATTAAAAAAAAACCTTATTACTTATAGTTTTCTAAACATAAAAAATACCTTAAAAATGACTCCTCATTTTGTTAGCAGAAATGACCACTATTTTTGTCGCTTAATCTAAGTGGCATATATTTTAAAACATTAGTGTTCATGGTTGTTATAATTATAAATTAAGAAAATGTTAGTATGAAAAATGCAACTTCTTTAAAATTCTCCATTCAAAACGCTGATTTCATAACCTAATAAAATCCAATGTTTATGTGGCAGTGACAGTGAGTATCAGAACTCGAAAAAAAATTATCCGATTTACATGTTTCTTATCTATAGATCCGGCTAGATTTTATACGGATTCAAATGAAAATTGGCGCATGGGTAGACCATGACTTGATTTAGGACATAGGGTATTTTATCCCGATAGTAATAATAATAATAATAAGTAATAATAGTATCTTGACTTGGCTCGCGAGGTTGTCGACATGTGGGATGTGGACTCAGCGATCATTGTGCCGATAGTCGTATCAGCCAATGGCTTAATTGCCAAGAGCCTCGACCAACACCTAAGGAGGCTCTCGTTGGGCGGCTGGATCAAGGGCTTGATTCAGAAACCGGTACTCCTAGACACGGCTCGCATTGTCAGGAGGTTCCGCAGGAGACGCCCCGGGCGTCGGGAGTCGCGAGCCGACTTCCGGCCACCGTAGGCGCGGGCTTGCGGACGGTGAGCAATGGGTAGCTCGCCGTCCGATAGGGACCAGGCCCGGGTCGACGGCGCGTTGTGTTCCACGCGCGCCTCAAAGAGATGTCAGCACCAACTGACGGGGTCCGGAAGGGCCAATGCCTGCCGGGGTTGCGGGTTTGTCTGAAAGGGATATCGCGACCTCGGCACACAGGCAACGGAAGGAACACGGGTGGGTTTTAGTCAGTAAAAGTCTGACACGCCCTCCCGCTCCACCCAGAGCGGGAGAAGTTATTTGATAATTTCCCATCCTCAAAAAAAAAAAAAAAAAAAAGGAGGTTCCTCTCTCTGGAGCCCTGACCGCCGGTAGCTTGGACCCTGTTCCCGATACCGGTGGGCTACTATTTTTTATATTTTTAAATGTTTTTTTATATATTTTTCTAAGAAATATTTAAAAATATAATTTATAAGTTGTTTAAATGAAATAAAGGAGATAATAATAAAGTTTATTAATCAAAAAGTAACAACACAATTTAGTCAAATTCGGTGAGCCACAAACTAAGCATCGCTTGTATCTTGTGGCTCAGGAGTGCGATTAACAATATTATGGTTACCTTCCAGTGTGAGGGTATTATGAAAGCAGACAGAAAAAAAAAAAAAACATTTGGCAAATTCTAGACATAAATTCAAGAATAGTACGCTCCCGTGAGATAATTTTCGACCCCCATGCGGGCGAAGCTGCGGACAAAAGCTAATATAAAATAATTCATTGCAAGCAGAGCCGTAGAAAACAGCAGGTCTAAGTATAAACTCAGCTTTGCAGTTTTAACCTATTAATATATTCCATTGTTGCAATTTGTTCACACGTTTCTTCTCATAATTGGTTAAGCTTATTATTCAAAAGTACCTACGCTGTTACGTTAGGTTTTGTACAAACACATTTTACCTTTTTGGCCAGTTAGCGGTGCGAGAAATCCCTTCTTAGTACGTGATTATGTCACGGAAGGAGTTACTTTGCAAATTGCATGGTCGAGGGTAACTTTGGGATAATTAGCTCATTTATTTTTGTATGTTATAAATTGAGAATAACGCGGTGTTGGTTCTGTGTTTGCGTTAAAACAATTTTTGAGGTTGTTCAATATATTGGATGTCTCGATTAATGTTAAACTGGGTTCAGTTATGAAGGATTTGAATTAACAATATTATTTACTAGCTGCACCCCATGGTTTCACCCGCATAAGTTTCGATCCCGTGGGATTGTCGGGATAAAAAGTCCTAAAGAATCCTATGTCCTAATCTAGGTCATGGTCTACCCATGTGCCAAATTTCATCCAAATTTGTTTAGCCGTTTTAGCGTGAAAGTATTACATACAAACAAACAAACTCACTATCGCATTAATAATATTAGTTAGGATAGCTTGAATGGTTTTAAATGATTGAAAATGAATATGGATTACGACATTTTTTTGTGTGAGTCTCATTTTTACTTTTAGAGTATAATTAAGGATGATTCCTAAAATAAGGAACCTAATTTAAAGAACTAGGCAATAGTAAATTAACTCTAGAAACAATTATTCACAACACTGAACAAGAACAAATTAGACCAATCCAATTGAAGTACGATAAATTTAATTCCGAATTTAAAGTTTTGTAACTGAACGGGTTCCAGACAAAGACTCAGCAAGAATCTTGGAATCCTCGTAAAGTCGATGAGAAAATCGCATTCAACGAAATGAATTGACGGTATTCGGGGATTACACCATTGAATATATTATCCATTTTCCAACTCTGTAGAAGACCATACCGTTTAGAGACCCGAGTCTCGTAGATGTATATTGGGGTAGTTCGAATTTCGGTGTGCATTTAATATAGAATAGTTTTAGTACAAGTTTTGAGGAAGCAGTGGTGGCCCAATAGTAACGGTCGCGACTTATGAGTTGTAGATCGTAGATTCGAACCCTGACACGCGTTTTACTTTGTGTAAATTATTTCATCACCACTGCTTTCAAAACGGTGTAGGAAATCATTGTGAGGGTTTCGGCATGTCTTAGAACCGAAAATTCGAAGACATGGGACATATGCCAAACCGCACTGGGCCCGCGTGGTGGATTACGGCCCACTCCCTAACAAAGAGTGTGTGTGTGTGTGTCCCAGCAGTGGGAACATTATAGGCTGATTAATTGATAATAATAATAAAAATTTACAAACAAACAAATTTCTTGTGATACATATCCACTTGGCGATACTTCTACACTACCACCAACTTCATTTATTTCCAGTTGCTTCTTAAGTGGTTGATTTTTGGTTTTTATTGTTATTTAAAAAAAAATCTTTTGTATATTCTGGTCTAAGTATTGCAAGAACAGTTTGTATTAGTTCGTTAAATATCGACTGTATTTGAAGTCTTAAAAACATTTAATTGTACAACACAATTCAAAACTGAATACAACAAAGTAACAAGTGGTATCAAAAGAAAAATAATAAGCAGTGATGGCCTCGTGATGTGACCGTCAGACTGCCAAGTCATAGGTCTCGAGTTCGAGTTCGAACCTAAGGGACGCACCTCTGAGTTTTCGGATTCGTGTGTGTATTGTGTAATTATCACTTGATTCAAAAACGGTGAAGCTAAACATCGTGAGGAAACCAGCATGCCTGAGAGATATATATCGGCGGCATGTGAAGCCAAGTCAGAGGCCCATGGGCGGCTTTAAAACTCTGATACCAGGCTAGTCACTAAGCACACGAAAAGAAGAATAAAAGAAAAATGTGGCGACCAAACTAAAAATACTCTAGTGGCTAATAATTGAATCATAAAACAAACGTAACGCGAAGACCATAAAGCGGGTTACGTTGGTTATAAAACTACGTATTATGAAATAACTTGTTACATCGCACGCTTACACCTACCCTTGAAGAAGGGTTTGCTCTAGAAATGAAAGGGCAATTTACATGTATATTATACGTATAACTCCAATTTCTATGGTAATGTAGAAAGGAAGGAAAAATAGTGGGAGTATATTTTGAGCTACTTGAAGGAAACAACTAAGGGATAAAGATTATCATTCTTAAGCTACAAGCAGAAGGGCTTATAACGCGTGGAAATGTTACACACCGAAAGTATCTACAAGCCAAGACATAACATCAAAGCCTGTAATCCCCGAAGTATTAGGCAGAGATGCACCTAATTGTACATCCACATTTCGCCAAATATGTTGAAGTCTCATGTAATAGGGGGCGAACCAATTGCCACCAACCGGTCACAAATCCACAATCCGGGTTGCTACTGAGAAATTCCAGATGGCAAAAACCACAATAATTTCTAATACCATAATAATTTAGTTCTCATTACAGGATAAATAATTCTTAAATGGAAGACAGCCAGCCAGATAAATAAAAAAAAGCGCAGTGGTGGCCAAGTGGTAACAGCCCTTACATACTAGTTGAAGGTCGTGGTCGAACGCCATCAAAGTATGCATTATGCGATGTATGAATTACATGGTGTTCATATGAATTGTTGGGTGAAGACCTAGATCCCTGACACACATTAACCAGGCACAAATCCAGACTCCGGGCTGCTACTGAGAAATTCCTGATGGAAAAACCCAATAACACTTCGCCCGACTTCGGAATCGAACCCAGGACATCATTCTCAGCAGCAGCGGTTGTGACAAACAAGTCAGTCTACAGGAGATGAAGTATTCAGAAACTTTTTACAAACAGTTTTCACATGAAACTAATCCTAAATATAACCACTAGAATATCTGAATAATATTATAAATACAATACCTGGAATGAGTACACAATTTTAATAATAATTACTTAACTTTTGGAAGCCTCTTAAAGTATAAAATAAAATGTTTCCCTTACAGCATACGTGACAGAATCTCATATTCTGCAAATTTAAATTCCAGTTGGGGCACATATACTCACTTCTAAAAATGTGTCTCAAGCTTCCTATACCTATTTGCGTCTGGCGTTTTAGAAACATTCTGTAGTAGCTGCTGTGCTTATGATTTTATCGAAATTCCTCTGCGTGGCGTTATCATTATATTTTCCGGGTTCTTCTAAGTAGAGTAGAATACTTTATATTTTTTGTATCTTGTATTTTCAATCTAAGGCATTTTTACAAAGTTATCAAGAGAAGCAATTTCTTTAGTGCAAAACGTATTAACTGTTTGCCTTCAATTTGTTTAAAATATGTACATACTCTCTCACAACATATTATTGGTTTTGTGACTACTTAAAAAAATTACAATAACAAGCCAGTTTTGTACTCATTTTCTCTATGTTTAATATTTTAATAAACATTGGCTTTGGCTAGCCACATGGAATTTAAATGTATCTTTAAGTCAATGAATATTGCATTAAAACGATACCATACGATCAGCGGAGAAAACCGATAAAGTCCAGTCGGTTAACAACAAAACGATGTAGACAGCAAGCTTTTAAAATTTAAGTCTGGCTTATTATCCCCTTTGAACAATATCGGAGGAATGAAATGCGATAATAATACTTCTTCATTTTGTCTGTGTATTTTTGTTGTAAAAAGAAACGGATTATTTTTTAACGAAAAATTATAAATAGAATAATTCCATTATTTTTCGCTTAGGTTACGAATAAAAATCATATTGGAAATTGTATAAAAACTGTCACTTGAGTTATTCTTTTAAACCAGAACCGTAACCGTTTCATACACAATTTTGAACCTAATTAATGTTTGCTGTATTAAGAATAATGTTGACAACGAACGTAGGTTTCGCAAAATTAAGAAAAAAATATTAAATAAAAGACGCAAAGATAATAACACTGCTTACAACAGATAAACTCACTTAAATATTACAATAAAACCCACTGAAATGTATCTAATACCCACTGATTCCATTATAACGACGACGGATTAATTATAAACTCGAAAAAGAGAAATTTCCTTGCCGATAAACGACTGTGAAAACCTAGCAATTAATGCATGCCATTTTATTTACATTTTGTTGCTGAATAGCTCTATTACTTTATTAAATGACATAACTATACTTCTATTTCAACCTGAAAAGAACTTTAGTTCGGTGTATTAAGATGGTATTTTGTTTGTGAATGAACCTTGTCGTAATTCTTGTTATATAGGATAGTGGGTGAATGTTTCACTTGGGTGGGGCTTTTGTGTAATAAAATGAATGCTTTCCTGTGTCTGGACGTCGATAGCTATGCGTGCTGTGAAATTTCGGCGGTGGTGGTTCAAGAGGAATTTCGCTTAGACATTTTGTTGCTATATTAGCATAGGCAAAGTACGAAAGTATGTATTTCGTCCAATACCTATGCTAAAGTACCTGATGTACATGTAGGGTGACCTATATTGGGGTCATAAGGTTAATTAGGCATTATTTTTGTATTCGTTTTTAGGTATGTCCAATAGCCAAAGACAGGGTCATTTACAAATTTTATATCAAAGACAAAGACATGTGAAACGAAATTTCTAAAAATAACAATACCTACCCTTGATACTTTAAGGGAATAATTCTAAAATATACCTACTTAGAAACAAAAAAAAGCTTTAAATGCGACGTAGAATTCTAATTAATACACGACAAACGAATATGATAAATCTCCACTAGTACATTAGAAAACAATATATTTATAATTCAATTTTATTCTGGGTCATGAGGGAACACTCTATAAATGTTCCAGACTAAAAGCTTTACCGGAATAGCAGATAAGCCCGTTTTACCTGTCTACGAGTGTTCCGGATAGACCGATGTTTGAATTTGTATTTGTTTTATTCAGCTTTCAAATGTGATCAGGAGTGCACTATGGTACGAATTGATTTATACTTGCAATTGCAATTTAGAGCTAGATTTAAATAGAGAAAAATATACCAATTTATTTAGAGAAATTACGATTTTCTCACTGTATTAGACATTTCATTTCCATAGTTAATTGACTCAGGCGTGACTTTGCGGAAATCCATTATAAAAGACAATAGATGACGTATATTTAGTAACCTAATCCGCTTCGCTGTTCTTAAAGAGTCATAAAGAACCAAGTTCCAAAAAAATAAAAAAATTGTACACAAAAATAATTGTGTTGAAAAAAACCGGCCTAGTGCGTGTTGGCCACGCACAATGAAGGGTTCCGTAGTTGGAATAAATTTATCCCACGAACAAACTTAATATTGTAGTTGAAAAACATGTTCTCAAATACATTTCAACAGCAAATGTAAGTATGTACTCACAATATTGAGAGATTTATCATGTTTTTTATTTTTACCATAGACTTATTTTACGTTTTTCTGTTATCTATGACTAAAGAACCATTCTCTGCATATTTTTCAAAATTATAGGCTCAGTTGTTTCAGAGATAAGAGGGAAATGAATAATTTAATATCTTTAAAAGTATTTATTTTAGAATTACAAAAAAAAACATATCTTCGCAAGAAGCCCTTTCATTTCATAGGGCACACGGTCCAGTTAGCGTAACATTTTTTTATATATTATTTTTTTCTTATTTGCCCCACAACAGTGATGAACATGCAACATAATTAAAAAATCATTTATTTACGTTGCATGTTCGCGTTTGGGTTACAGAAATACATAAATATGCACCAAATTTCAACTTAATTGGTCCATTTGATTCGGAGCAAATTGACTGTAACAGACGAATAGACAAAGAGACAGATACACGAGTATAAGGGTTCCGTTTTTTCTTTTTGAGGTATGGAACCTTAAAAACCTCAGCTAAAAGCTATTCGTCCAAATGAAAAAATGACAAACAGTAACGAACACGCTTCTATTTTGGCGGAATCGAAAAAAGTGCCGATTGGATTTTGTTATTGACTTCACGTCACATGTCATTCATAGAAACCTGAATATGTCTGTGGTGGAGCTATGCGACGATCAAACCCAACGAGGAAACTACAAAATATATTTTTATGGAAATTCCGGGATACAAAAGCTGTGTATTTGAATATTTCCCATAATACATCCGATGGGAAAGAGTTAAATAAAATGTCATCGACAGGATTACGGATGTGAGGGGAAGAAACGTATAAACATATACATGAGCGTGTAAGAGGAAACGTATTGAGGATTTAGTCAAAGTCGTAAAAAAAAAAGTGGAGCGTAGAAAAAAGTTGTTCGTTACTTTCGTAGTTTCGGTCAATCATAATTAGTTTTAGGGTTCCTTATGTCCGAATGAAAAAACAAAACACTTATAGGATCACTCGTGTTTCTGTCTGTCCGTCTGTCACAGCCATTTTGCTCCGAATCTAATGGACCGAGATTAAGGGCTGATTTTTCCAACGTCAGATATTTTTTATCTGTGGAATAAAATTGACGTTTGACAGTGTTTTATGAAGGAACTGTCAATAATTCAAAATTATTCCTTGGAAAAGATATCTGGCGTTGGAAAAATTTGCCATAAGTTGATATTTGGTACACGTATAAATTTCTGTGGCCCAAACACGGACGTGGAACATAAAAAAATAATTTTGAATATCATGAGGGTCACTTTTGGGAGACAAATAAGATAATTTTTGTATTTTTTTTTACAAATTGTACCGTGTAACTTATCAAAAGAAAGGGCTGCAAGGCTATTTAAGAAAATTTATGAAAATTGGCTACTGAAACTACTGAGACTTAAATTTTGAAAAAAATACAACAACACAGTCTTAAAATAACATGGTAAATCTCTCAAAATTGTCGCACAAACTTTCATTTGCAGTTATGAAAGAATAAGTTTTTCAACTACAATGTTAAATTTGTTCTTGGGATAAACTCATCCCAATTACGGAACCTTGCATTATGCATGTTCCGACACGCACTTGGCCAGTTTTTGTTATAAAATACTTAATTTTAAATATAATGTTGAAACAGTTTATGAATATTGTGATATATTTTAATCCTTGCCGTCTTTACTTTCTTCATTCAATCCACTTCTAATTCCAACATTTTTCACTAAGTAACCAAATAAGGAAATGAGATAAAATGGAAATTAGTTACTCGGATTGAAATCTAGGCCGCCCGAGTCCTGCCAGAGCTACCGCAAGCTTCGGAATCAGGATGCTCCCGACTTTAAGCGAGTTTTTTGCGGCAAAGCCAGTTGGCACACCACAGCGAGGGCTGACAAATTTCGTATTTTAATTTTTTCCCAGTACGCAAATACACTTTGTGAGATTAACGACCTTTTTCGTTTTATACGGTCAGTATTAGACGAACATTGTAAATGGAGGTTAGGAGCTTTTAAAAATATTAAATGGAACAACAAAAAGTGTTGCTGATGTTTTAAATTGAAACTTTTTATACGTGTCTGATGCTCGGTTAGGTTTCATTTATAGAGGTTATATTTATTCCAATGCATTTAATAAAGTAAGAAATGACTAGTCAGAGCTGTTCTCCAAAATTATTTTATGTTCGTAACAATTCAGGGATTTACAATATATTTTCAACCTCAATTTCGAAGTACCTGTTCACTGTTATTGCCCATTACATAATAATTGATGGTTTTGTGTAAGGTAATCTAATTAAATGAAATGAGTGCCTACCTAATTTAATTATGTAAATTGCTACAGGGAGTTCTTATGGGAACTTGAAATAAGAACACTTAAAAATTTATAAAAATGTAGAAAAGATAATCATGGAAATAATCATACCACTTAACACACTTAAAAGTTGTACCAAAACCAAATTCAAAGAACTTGGCCCTCACCAAAATAATCAAATCAATCAATGAAAATCGACACACTTTTGTAAAGTTTAATCAAATCACTGATGAATGTAATGAGGGGGTCACACTTAAGCACATAGCGAATAAAAATTTCTGCTTGAGTGTTTGCAATAAATTTTTATGACACAATAACCCTCTTTTATCGTTCCTTTGGTTAAAGAATTTCATACAACGGATTGTCATAAAACTGGAAATGGACCTGATAACAAAGCCTTGGTACATAATGCATCCAGTGTTTCGCAATCAGCTGTAGAGTAATGAGATGGCTTCAATAGCATCAGATGCAGTGACGCCGGCTATTGTGTTTTCTGCATCATCTCTCCTGAAAATTACTTCAGCGAGGCTGAGATTAGATTGCCATTTTATTTGTTACATATCCCTGTTGCCCCATTTGTTTATTTGTATTAATTTACATTCCGCTCTGGAACATAAAGGATAATAGAGTGTAACCGCTCTTAGCATTTTCATTTCGCGGAGAAGATTTTCAAATTTACATTCAGTAGAATACAGAATAGGGAAAACTGGTGCTGTTTTACTGTACTTTACTAGTTGTTAAGTCCCTACAGACCCTTTATGCGTACTATTTTTACAAGTAGCCTGATTTACAAACTTTTAGGCAGCAACAATGATAACTCTGCTCACTTTCATATATATTACGCACTTTACATATCTAAATATGGTAATCACATACCGTCAAATTTAATCCAAGTCACGTCTTCAAAGAAAATTCAGTTTGCTACTCACCAAAATCCGTATCAAGACGTGAGTGTTACATAATTACACACATAATATTCATTAGCACACCCGTATGAGCCTCACAGGAACGTTCCTTCCTAGGTCTGTCCGTTGCACATGATAGAACCGTGTGTAACCGTGCGTAACTGTATATCTCTAACAGTCACGTGCGCTTTAGGGAATTAAAGCCGTCACTTAAAACATATCATATCTTAAAGCAATTTATATTCAGCTCACATATGACATGACGTCTGTCTCGTTGGTCTAGTAGTCGAAAACTCGTCTGCTGAATATAGGGAGGTCCGTATATTCAGCAGACGAGTTTTTGACAACGAACCCAGGTGGGTTCGAGGTCGGGTAAGGTGTTTTTGGATTTACATCATGTTTTTTTTTTTTCAGTAGAAGTTTGGATTTCGATTTGCCTAATATACTACTTAAACATAACTGGCCAAATGTGGATGTGGGGACTTCTAATTACCCCATCGTGCAATATGGCGTGATTTTATGTTATATAACACGATCACAGATAATTAAAATAAATGTAGTACGTTATAATAAAGTCTTCATTGGAGAAAATAAAATCATGGCGGATTAAATATTGATTGATCATGTTCTGAAGAAAAGCGTAAATTGGATTCATGGCCCTAGAGATGTTTCGAAATTAATTGTTTCTTTTCTGAAAATGGATCGAGAAAATGATGAAGTGGTAGGTACTTACGAAGTGCTGAGGGAATAGATGATATTAAATGGATTGATTGTGCCGTAAAAAAAAACATAAATTAATATATCAGCAGGCTTTGTTTTGACTTCATGTTATCTTCGATAACAATCTAAACAGAACCTATTTTGTAACTCAGAAATTTGCTTATAGTCAGCATTTACCCACATCAAATGAAAAACATGCTCACAACATTTCGTAAAATATGCAAGTAGTAAGCGAAACAAAAGGCCAACAAAATGCGTAAAGGGTGTGGACCATATTACGCCAATCATCATATTAGGCTCGGTTTGAAATAACAGTCTTCCGGAAAATTGATGCCCTGTGCCAACCTTTCCCTAACTTTAACATAGTTTGAAGGTAATTTCGCTTCATTAGTTTTGGCGAAAACAAAATCTCATTCAATTTATACAACAGAGAATATTAATTTGGCTTGGTTGGACTGCTGTGTTATGGCATGAATAAATAAATTATTGTCATATTTTAGTTCTGAAAAAACATATAAGTATTCAGTGTAATAAAAAAACCTTTGTAGTGGAACCATTAAAGTCTTGTTTCTACTGAATTTTAAAACACATAAATCAAATTTCGCTTTTATTTTTGTGTTTTTAACTACCTTTTTTGATGCATTTTATATATACATTTTTATGTTTGTACTCAGAGTAGCTTTTATTTTAGCTTGTAAAACAGCATAGTATTTGTTGGTGAACATAAAACAAACATCATTTTATGTTTTAAAATATTAAAAACTTTTTAAAGTCTTTTATTTTATAGAAAGAGGTTTTACCCATGGCTATGAAATTGTGAACGGTTCTGTTAAAACCCAATCATTCCCTTGTCAATTGTGTCAATATTAAAAGGTTTTTTTACATTACCTATTACAAAACCGTAAAAACTCCCACAAACCCAGCCTTAGCAAAACATTCGCAAGTTTCATTTGCCAAACAAATCGAAACCAGCATTCATTCAATAAAAAACAAAATTATTCCACACGACTGACTCAAGCTTACGTAATGATTTCCTTTCTCCATCAGTGTGACAGGCACATATCCTCTGCTTAAGACCTCGAATGGAAGCTTAGAAAGCCAGGCCGTATTTCACTCATACAACACATACAAAAGTAATACAGTGTACGAACAAAAATAAAAGAACTAAGTTACTTTCCCACATAGCGGGGGAATATTCATTACGGTGAAAGGTTCTTACCATTATAATACTTATTCAGGGGGTGCTATGCATTAATATTGATCAACTGAATCACGCTCTGGCCTTGTTCAACAATATTCGCAGATGTAAAAACCCTTGGATTTGACCTTGCTTTGTTTTTTTTTCCTTTTATACTTTCCTTTATTTTTCCGAGCGCGGAAGCAAAATGTTAATTAATATTTTCCACGTTTTACGACGACGAGTGTTTTTGTTAATTTAACTCAATTAACGTTTTCATTGAAGTTGGTGCTTGCCACGATTGTACGAAAATAATAATTATTATGTTTTTTACTAAATAATTCCATCACTTACCTTATCATTAATTGGATGTCGAAGAAACTTTAAACAAAGGTAATACCGAGAATCGACAAAATTTCTAGACACTTTGCAGTGTCTAGAAATTCTTAGTAATTCAGAAGAAATAACATTGGTCAAAAAAATAATTAATTAGGCATTCCGTAGTTTGTATCATCGTTAAGGTCATTAACAATAATCAAGAGTTTCTTTCAACAAAAAAATATAAACAAGATTGTTTACGTTGAAAATCGGAAACGCAAATTGAAATCGCGGATTATCATATCAATGTCCAATGTAATTTGATAATAAAGATTCGACGTCTAAAAACTCAAACAGATAACGCAAATTCCTTGAACTCGAGAAAATCCAAATGTATAAGGAAACTATGCTCTCTATATGAATTTATATACATTGTCGTGGACATGCGTATTGGCCGCTTATACGAACCGAAGCACGAATCTTCTTCACCACAAATGGTGTGACGAGCTAATTTGGGCTTTATATGGAAGAGTTGGAGGTTTAAAATTGATGCGGCGGCGCGGCGAGCAAGCGCTGTATGTTGGGCGGAGGCATCGAATCGGGGGTGATTCAGTTGGAAACTCGCCGTATACGGGGTAGTATCGCGCTCGCGCCCCGCTCGATACATAATCACTGATCAAAACCTTCCGAGATGACACCTCTCAATCCATCCAAGGAGACAGTTGTTTAGAATGTCAGTGTTAATTTGTATTTAAAAAAACATTTAAAATAGATTTCTCACGGTTTAACGTTTCGGACGCCGGCTGTCAGAATCATTGAAATCAAATACGTGTCGTTCGTTCATCTACACGTTGTTGTTGAAATTAAAAAAAGTAAAATAAAATCAGACTGATTTGTTAGTGTTCTTTTTAGTTTAATTTTGGAGTGTTTGTTTTGTTATTGGTTCTAAAAAAAGTTAAAATTAAATTACAATTAGGTTTTTTAAAAGTGATCGGTTTTAAAAAATAACAATATATGGATATACCTAATGCCGAAGTGCATCTGTAATGGCTGTGATATAAACTTTCGCCACTGGGTATAAAACTTATTTTCCTGAAAAAAATATTTTGTTATGCTTTAAGGCTTTATGTAGTCACGATTGGCAAAATCGGCTTATTTCTTTGTTTTGTGTTTTGTTCCTTCAAATATGCTTTAAAATATATTTTAATCTAAACTTTCTATGGACACAATTTTATAGCCACCTAAATCTAACCTAAAAGCAATTAGTTATTTTTAACTTTAAATACCTTCTGAAGTTCACACCCATTTATTAAAACGTTTTGATTATAACACACACATGTACAGTATGTTCCAAAGACGACCACTATTTATGCAAATAAATGTTAGTGCAAACGATTCCATTTATATAATTAAATTGTTAATTAAATTTACTTTGAGTAGAAAATAGGTACACCTGCGGTGAATGGAGCGTTTAGTAGGTAGCTGTTTATTCAAGAGTATAATTATTAAATTATTGAATACATTATGGAACGAGAACGCTTGAATGTCTGGGTTTAAGTGACAGTTCCTTTGGGTTGCTCGTGGCACCAATGTTAGCTAACGTCATCGCATTTTATAGGTTCATCACTCACCAATTAGTTCTACTCACTTTACTGATCATAAAAGTGGTTTCACACACTTATGGGCCGTGTCCCACATTTTTATAGCTCTAACCTACATTGGTAAGGAATTAAGAAGTATAAATCTCTTGTTCCAATGTTATTTCTACAAAAATAAAGGTCCAAAAGTCAGATCACCGCCTGCCTTTGCAATGTCGTTTATATGAATTAGAAGAGAATCTACTTTCCCAGAATAGTGTAGGTAGACCTAAATAATGTTCTTCATTGTACGGTTCGCAACGAAATAAGGTATCTTATTCGACCAAGATCATATCTTATTTTCCAATTTCCTTCTAATATTACCAATCGTAACACAGAACAAAAGGTACGTCTCGCAAAAATAGACAACATAATAATCTGTGATTAATGTCAAAGGTACTTTAAAAATATACTTTTTAGGCACAACACGGTCTGGAATGCCAAAAGTTTATCTCGTAAAAATGTTGTACAATGGCAAAGCATAAAATAAACACACAGAAGGATGTTGATAATGCAAAAAAATACCTTTGCAAACGCTACAAAAGGGACGAAAAAAATGTTTTAAAACTATGGGCGGAAATATTTTTTTGAAACAACACAAACAGTTACAGAATGTTTAAATTATTTTTTCAGTTTGACCTAATTTTGCACTCGCTGCTCATAAAATTAACCTGATAAAAATTATTAAAACAACAACAAAGAAAATGCTTAGGTGCGAAAAATGGCGCACTTTAAAGATAACGGCTCTTAACGATGATATTATCTGAGAATATCAGGAGAGTAATATAAACGTATTATGCAAAACATGGTAATTTTTGGGTAAAGTTTTCGTGAGTCGATACCCTTTAAATAAATTAGTCACATAATAAGTATTCCAAAGTAGGCCAGACATTAGTATCTAATTCAAACGTCTGGTTCAAACAATAGGTACTTGAATTTATCTTTATACTAAATCTTCATGTTTTATTCAAAATTAAATGTAATTTACTAACATCTCGAAATAGATCCATTTCGCAACTTGTTGGTGTTTTTTTTAGATTACTGCCATTACTTTGAACATCATCATCATGTACAGCATAGGTACTTACTTTAACGATGTTAGTTCTGCTTGCTCACTCATAAATAAAGACAAGTTTTATTACAGAAAAAGTACGTGAGCTATTTATTCTCTAGCTAGCTTCTGCCCGCGAATCGCGTGAAATTTCTTGTTTTAACATGAAATACATGCTGAGCCCGTTACTTCGTTTTCGCATAGCGTTCTTTCTAACTTTATCTTCTTTCTGCTCGGCTTCTAAGGGTCGTAGCGTCATGTTAAATAGCCTATAGCCTTCCTCAAGAACTGGGCTATCAAATGCAAATCCGACCGGTAGTTCTAGAGATTAGCGCGTACAAACAAACTGTTCATCTTTTAACTAGCTTTCGCCCGCGTGGAAAATTCCAGTCGGAAATTATCTCATGGGAACGTACTACCGGGATAAAAAGTATCCTAAGTGTTAATCCAGATTATAAAGTATCTGTGTGCCGAATTTAATCTAAATCCGTTTAGCCGTTTTTGCGTGATTCAGTAACAAACATACAAACTTACACATTTATAATATTATTATAATAGGATTAGGATAAAGATAAACATATCTTTTGACATTGTCTTAACGTCATATTTTATCTATTAAATAGATAGATAGAATATATGCCCATAATGTCTCACTGCTGGGCAAAAGGCTTTCTTTCACTTTTCCACACACGTCTGTCCACTGCCATTGCGGACCAGTCCTATTAGGTCATCACTATATGATATACATATTATCACTACATGTTATTAAAAAAGTCCCCCCGTCGCGTCTGTCTGTCTGAACGCGATAAACTCAAAAACTACCCAACGGAATTTCATACGGTTTTCACTAATGGACGGAGTGATCCATGAGGAAGGTTTTAGTGTATAATTCATTAAAGTTTTGTGTTAATTGGCTGAAATATGACGATGATTGTTGAAGTTGTGGGAAAAAATCATGCCGTCTGGTAGCTTTGCCGCGTAAACCAATAGAGTCTTATGAAAACAATGTATTACGGAATTAATACATTGTTTACCTGGATTAATACATAGGGTAGTTTTAATCTCGGTAGTACGTTCCCGTTTGATTTTTTTCGACATCCACGCAGGCGAAGCCGCGGGCAAACGCTAGTATTTAATCACTAAGAGTAATTACAGGTCGAAAAAGATAACTTTAGTATCTAGGGGTCAAACAGATCATTTTAATAAAGTATAGACTTAAAAGTTATACTTATTATAAATTTGAAACCCAAGTAGGGATGTTTTCAAACACAATTGATTGTACTTAATATATCTTTAATATTTATAAGTATTCACAATACCTACTTAAAACTGGAAAGGTCAGACAGGGCGATCCACTCAAATAGTAGTATCTGTAGGACTAAGTAAATCTTTATAAGGTACACATGGTACAATAAGTAACATAAACGTTAGTATACTTAACTCGAAAATGATTGTGACCCTTTTCTACGTAGGAAATTGTCCATTTATCGTGGGCTAGGAATGACCATTTCCTAAAAATTTTAGATAAAAATACCTTCACGACAGTTATTGCCTTATTGATAAAGGGGATCGATACGTTAAATTCTTCGGAAATATAATATCTTACAGTAAAAAACGTTCATAAAAATCGTAAAACTTGGCTCTAAGATGGATAACAGTGCCCATATTTTATTATACAATGTCGAATTTGAAAGGAGTGGATCAATCATTCCATACAACAGAGATATGATAAATTGTTTTTACTACTGGATAATGATGCCTACTACCCCAACAATATGTTGAGTATAATATCGATTGTCAATGTAAAATTATTTTTAGAATAGTCTGTATCTGTTTTCAATTAAAAATGTATGCTTAATTGATAGACTAGATCTAGAAATAATTAAGAACTAAAAAAAAATCACAAATCTATCAAGCAATTATAATAACACATTAAAAACAAAAAAAAAAACTTAATTACAGTGTAGAGCAAAAAAATATCACAGTTCCATAATTATTCCGAAGAATACCTCGAAGGCATTGGGGTCGGGGAAATGTGGCGAGCTTCGCTAAAGGTTTTATTGTGACGCGTGCATCGACCGCCCAAGCGACGCCGTCGAGTCTCCGCAATCTTGGATAGCTACAGTAAATACATAGATTACAGAGGCAAACAGACATGCAATTCTTTTTTATGTTTATTGGTCACTATGAAAAATGGCGACAGTGGTAACGACACCGGCAGCACTGTTTGTCTGGCCTTAATGTTACTGTTAGGCGAATTTGGTTAATTAAAATCATATTGTTTTCTGATTCATCTTCATTTCAGCCGAAACAAGTCCACTGCTGGCAGAAGGCTTCCCCTATGGTTAAATGCAGAATATAATTATTGAAATTACATTTATTATATTTGTAGCAGCATCAGCATTCAACTTCAAAATGTAAATATTTTATTCATAAAGTCAACTTGGTTAAATCTGAATGTTTTACAATGAATAAACGCAAAATCGAAAAAAGTTTATTTCAGATTGCCGTTACATTGGGTAATTTGATTCGAACAACCGTCTGCGTGTGTTTATTCTATGAGGATAATAAAAGGTTGGCGCCTACAGAGTACGAGTAAGCAAATTGAGTAAGGGCACAGATAAATTTGTTTGGTAACGGCTACGTGCTAACACGTTCTGTACTGACATTAAATTGGCCCGGTATGAGAGCAGTATCGCGTTTTTACTTTTGTATTTTTCGTCAACCAACGTAAAAAGTTCATAGGCCTAAAGTGCGAGGGATTTATACGATTGTCGCCGCAATTTTATTTCCACTTCATATCCTGCTGCAAATGTCTTCTTCAACAGTAATGCCGTGGCTCCGAAATGTATTAACTTTTGCCCCAACTTCTCTTTCATACGATTATAAATCTTACTTTTTGTAGCGTCTAATCTTTTGGTTTCTTAATTCTTCAGCACTTTTTGTAGGCCACAAAAGTACGCATACGTATAAGGCCACGACAAAACGTTATTTTCTTACACACGCTCTTGTTTGAACGTATTTTTGTTTTCGAGAAATACGATATTTTTAGTAGTGTTGTTGAGTCACAATTTATGGTACTAGAAGCAATTTCGTTTTATTTCGTCTACAAGCAAACAAAGATCTATGTAAGTGAACTAAAGAACTTCGAGACGCAAAAACAAAATAGGTTAGTTACTGCTATAAAACATTCCAAAATCTGCCTCAGCGCGTGTGCCCGTTTCTCCGTATATATTTTCTGAAACGTGTTTTCGTTCCGAAAACCGCATTGTTAGAATCCGTGGCCTTATCTGTTTACATCCAAACAATCCAAAGTTCTTCTAACTTTGCGCTAAAGATGTTCAGATTGAGCGTTAAGATTCGAATTGGGTCCGAACTTAAATTAAATCACACTTTGCTCTTAAGGGTCTGTGTACAAGTAGCGAAGAGTTGTTCTCGGATCCCATAATAACGAGAGTAATGAATAAAAATCTCCCAAAGTTTTTATTTGATGTTTTCTCCTCTTTGTAATAAAGTTTCTTGTTAAAGTTTTCTATTGTGTATTTCTCGGGTATACTATTGATTTTTCTTCCCTTTTCTTCTTAAAGGCTACTGAACTCCAAATATCTCAGTTTCCGAATTTAAATAATATTCTTAAAGGATATTTATATAAATTGTGTTTTTGTTGCCACTGGTAACAATTATACTTTGAAGATAGATTATGAATGTTTCACGTATATTTCAATTTCGTCTCAATATCATTTAAATTTATTTCTTCGTATCCGAAAAGAAATCATTGGTCTGTTAATTCATTTCCACCTTTGATCGTTATATATCAATTGCTTGTCATCGAGTTCAATTTTCCAAGCTCCCATGGTTTCGAGTTAAAATCGTTTTCGAATTTCAAATTTAATCAGCAGCTTCAATAACACTCAAGTATGAAGTCTAACAGTGCTGAAACAATCGGCAACAATATATCGTTCGATACCTTTGTCGAACTCTAACGAGTAACACGCCAGGCAAACTTCGCTCAGAATCAACATTCAAAATTCTAGGCCTTTTGAAGGCAAAATTAAACTTGTTCAGTTTATGAACAGAGTTTCGTAAGTCATCAAAATTAACGGGTTTATTTCGCTGTTTATTCGTACTTAATTAAAAGGGTACCGTAAAAAATAAAACCAGTGTGTTCCAAATGTACGCGCGTACATTTATCGACTCTGCGCAGCTAATAAAATTTACTATAAAAATTGTAATGGCTCTTATTTAATTGGAGTATTTAAATGCCACGGATCCATTATCAATTATGGTGGACCATTAAAAGATACATGATATAAATGGAACATCAGTATAGTAATTGAGTAATTATTATAAGCTGTGTACGTTATAATTTATCATAAATCCTTATTGAAACAAATTAATTTGGGATGGATTAATTATTCTAAACATAACTGCCAAATAAATCATGGTGAATGAATTTCCATTTAATCCCAAATATCTAGCTCGAAAATCCCTAAGCCAATTTCATGAAACTTGGATCTATGATTTAGTTCCTATGAAGCTAGTCATGTTTAAGACATCTGCAAGAGAGTTGATATATAGGCTGTCAGGGACACCGACGCGCAACCTGATACCATGCATTCAGTACATGATTCTCGACCCACAAGCAGAAAGAAGATTTTTTTTGGCTGTTATTAAAAAATAAGCTATTCCATACATTTTGACCGCGTAGGTAGGTACTGCAATTTTTAGGAACAACAGTTTTTCTTTATCGGCGATAGATTTCAACGCGGAGGGTTCAGAATCATATACTAAATTCTTGGTACAGGTTGTGAGTAGATGTCCCTGCCACCCTGTATTATAATGCAGGTAATTAATTTCCTTCTCTCCATATTCTGTTAATATTTTAACCATCATAATCAGATAACCAAAGTCTTGTACAAATAATTAATATATAAGTGATAAATTGACCGAGTAATGAAAATCTATATGCTTTATAAAGTATTATCATTCAAAGTCAATCACATAGAGATACGAATACATACAACAAAATTGTCATAAAAAAGGGTTTGATTGTTGTACACATTTTCTGAAATTCAATTACATCCCTCAGAGGGAACGTAATTAGAGGGCGACGATCAAACATCAATGATCAAAATGAAACCTTGGTTAGACGACAAATTCTACCAGTAGAAATTGGTTCCTCTAAACTCGAGCGTAGGTTCTAAATTAATGGTAATGGAAATTAAGGCACCGATACATCGATCCAAATTGGAGTTGGAGACAAAATGCTAAATTAGAACTTGAGAATCCAACCCTATAGTTACAGACTATTGTTTTATCTACAAAGAAATAAGCCGGACAATAAAACCAGTCGAACTAATGAATCTACGAACAAAACAAGAAATGTTAAAGATATCCGTGAGAAAAACAAAACGTAAAAAAACCGGCCGAGTGTGTGTCGGACCCCGCACAATGAAGGGTGTCGTAGTTGGGATGAATTTGTCCGAAGGACGAACTTAACATTGTAGTTGGAAAACATGTTCACTGGATATGTGAGTGCAATGCACAGTATTGAAAGATTTACCATGTTATTACACACGAGTGATCCTATAAGGGTTCCGTTTTTTTTCCGCGAATCCTAAAAATATAATAATTTCTTGTAAGCTATGTCAGCTTATGTAAACACAGATGACAAACAGGACATAAACTACAAAGTTCTGTTACTCCCAATTGTTGAAAGCCGAGATCTGAAGCTACGTGAGAGTAACAAACAACCTCTAGACGATATCACTTTGGAGATCATCTTGAAACCTACCTCGACTATCAAAACACATTTCAAAATTGGTCTCTTGCTAACAACTTTATTATAGTATGTAGAAAGCCAACTTCGTCATTTTGTAAGTTCTTTCAACATCTTAAGTAGTCCAGGAGTTATAGGACCCTTGACCCAAATTAGGGAAAGTCTAGGGCTCCAATTAAGTTAAGAATGTACGTAATACGTCATACTTTACTAAGGATTTGTTATTATTAATTCTAGTACCACTTTCCTCAATCGTTTCGTTATGATGCTAAAAGTATTTTTCAAAGCTAAGGTCCCAATAATTATTTGGGCATACTTTCACGTTCGATATAAAGATTTTGTTATTTTCTTCCTATTTTGTGGACGAACTTATATGACTGGTCAAGAGTTCCTAACAAACGTTACCAAAAAGTTGTTCAATCAAGATAATAATGACTCGTTTACTACACTTAGAGCCTAGTTTCGATCTTGGTGGTGGTTGTAAAATACTTTCGGAAATCGGTCAGTTGCTACGCCGTAGCACTGTCGTAGCCGCGTAGTCTACTCGTAGCTACCAACTTGATTTACCCTCTTTGTAAACCAGCTGTCGACAGTGGCTTGGACGATGGAGCCTTGTTAACTGAATGTACTGCCAAACGACGGCTTATAATAAAAACTCGGTTTTCATTGCAAACATCTGGCTTACATAAACTTTCTGGGAATTTACGTACAGTAATGTCGTCATGCTATATTTTGTGTCGGTATATTTTTTTAAATAAAGAGTAGATGTACCAAAAATAAAAATAAACTTTTCCCTTTTTTGAGTAACTATCCAAGTACTTATTTTTGCACGAGTGCTGGTCATAGATTTAAAACCAATAATTTTTACATCTAATTTATTTTCTTTGCTGCATTTTCAAACAGATCGTTTATAGAGTATAGTTAAATATTTAGGTAGAGAAAATATTCAATCATGATTTAAAACTAAAACCCCAATAGCCTAAAAACAGTAACCCAAATCCAGTGCTCAAATAGTGAAGTGCAGACTATGTACAATCGAATGCTGACGATAAGTTTATCGATAATCGAAAATGAAGGAAGCGAGGTGAAGGGGTCCAGGATCAATGCAACAGACTCGACAGAACCGGAACATGCCCTGTCGACGCCAGCGCCGACTTATTTATACCTCTAGCTGATGCAGCGATATAACTCTGTCGATGATAGTCTGCTTTGTCGCTGAACTTTCGTCGTTTCAGGTATGTTGTAGTTTATTTAGTTTCATTAATGCATGATACTGGTCGCTATACGGCAAAATTTTATATAATATGTGGGTGAAAGAATAGTCTGTTTCTTGTTACCCTCATACCTTTGCATATTCGTTAAAATAAGCACATATTTAAATGGCATTTCGTTTATACTAAACTATTCGTTTACTTAATGTATCTTCAATACTCATCCACAAAATATATTCTGTAACCTAGTCACACGAAAAAAGTGAAAATGAAAAAAGTTATTTTTTCAATCATTATTTTACCCGTGAAAAATAATTGCAAAATGTGAAAAAATAATCACGTCCTGATCTAAATAGATGGTAGATAAAAAGCGGAACTCTCTATAAAAAGACGCCAAAAGTGACTTCGAATTGACAAATGAAAATATAACAGGAAAAATTGCAACAATAGCCCTAACGATGATACAGCGTAACACCGAAAAAGTCTTATAAAAGAGTCGAGTCATATTCAAAGCTTTGTCGCATCATCAAAATAATAGGTAAGTCGTTCCACCTCTGGCGTCTGAGTTTTGTTCAAAAGATAACAGTTAGGGGAGGCAAGCATTTGTGGTGTTACTGTAAAAATGCTGATTTAGCACTGTTTGTCTTACCTGTTAAAATAAACGCTTTAAAATCCCGCTCAAAAGTGGCAAACCCGAAATAATTTTTTCGGTAAAGGGTGAATACTCGAGTAAAAATTAATTGATAAATTTAAATTAAATCCGTTTATACCAACGCTCTTTCATTACCCATGTGTTTATTGCTGGAACCGTCAAAACATTTTCGTTCCTACTACTTTCCGAATTGTGACGATGGTGTTTTTCATTAGTACGGGGAACCCCGAGCGGCAAAGTATTTGCGTCGTAATTTATATGCCCTTTCTTACGCAACTTCGGAAAGGGGAAAGTTTCTTGCCGTTTGAATTTATGGTTAAGTACAAAAATTTAGGTTGCAGTGAAATATAGTCTGGACACAGATTTATTCTTCAGAAAATTTATTTGACGAATGAGTTTCTGAAGAGTATGTTTTTTTAGTTTTCTTTGAAATTAAACTCATGTGTATTTTGTAACATCATATGACAGACAGTCAACAAACTACACAAAAGTCCAATAATGTGATCATAGAAAATGTGGACACACACACCTTAGCATGGGTATCGACTATTTTACTCCCGACACCTATAAAGCTATATACCCAAATATTCAGGTATCAGCATCGTAAACGATCCTTCTTCCTAGTACTTATATGACCCGCATTGATACGCACCCAAGAATTCAAGGTCAAGTGAAGTCTGACTAACGATGAGGAAATACAATGTGCTTATGAGTTTTCGACGCAGAATAAGTAATGAAACGCAAATATAGTTTAAAGAATTACTTACGCTTTTTTCATAATATGCGTGTGCACAAAGGTTGTATATGGTATAGAGTAGCAACACCATGTCCCTTTTGTATCGTGCACATCTTTACAAAAATGGCCGCCAGTTGCTAATTATACTATGCTATGCACCTGATTTTTAAGACAGAACCAATAAGTCACTCACCGATCTTATTAAGATAACAGTGGTTCACAAAGAGCCCCTTCATTCCTGGAAGAAAACAAATGAAGAGAAAAACAGGTGAATTGGCAAAAAGAAACAGTGATAATAGCTTAATCATTTTGAATGGATTTCCTACGGCAATAGACTTGATTCTGTGGAACATTTCTCACTGAAAGAATATATCCCCACACAGTCGAGACAACGTGATGAATGGATGTTTGCTCAAGGTGAACAATTTATTAGATCTATGATCATACCTAGAGAGTCGCCAACATTTCTAAAAGAAGTATCTCAACGTCCGCAGAACAACATTAATATTATTTTGTCTATAATATTAATACGAGCCATCATGAGATTGCTATCGAAAAAAAAAAACATTATTCATATTTCAATTTTCCAATTTTCCAATTTGTCGAAGTGACACTTTCTATAAAAATATTCATTTGTTTTATCAACAATATTTTCCGCTCGTTGCTGGATGAATTTATGTGAAATGTGCGGATTTGAAATGATTTTTTTCTGCCTAGCATCATTTATTACATTATTTGCTGTAGCAATACAATCACAGAAACTCCAATACCAAGCAGTGTATTAAATGACAAGAAAAATATTAAACACGTAGGTATCAATGGACGGCGTAAAAACAAAACGTGTTCGTTACGACTGCTATTAAAAATAAAACCCCACAGGCGTTGTATGTTTTCATGTAAAATATTTCACAGTCAAAAATACAAAAAACAAAACCAACATCGATGTTTTCAACCTTCAACTGGCCACTGCAACATAGAGTATAGAATAGAGTAAATATTTGATGGTAACAACACCAGTTGTAAAAAATAAGGAACATTTTTATTTGGGCTTCATCGCGTGTTGTGCATGTCCAACCCATTTCTAAATTACTGGTGGACATGCGTGTAGCTACCCCATCTTGAATATTTGAAGACAAATACTATGTTTAGAGTAGGGCCATGACAAGTTTTAACATAGTTATGGCTGAATAGACACGTTTATTTTACGGTACAGTGTCAGCAGCATTCCAAGTCCTACTAAAATAGAGAATAATGTACGTATGGGTAGAACTGAGGGAAAGAAGGGTTTATCTTACAAGTCGAGTTGACTTAAAAGTCATTTGATCCACTCAAAATGTTCCTTCATTTCCATCAGCTTGGAATAAAGCTTGGCATAGGCTCGTCGAAATTTTCCAGATATTTTGTTCCATCTTGGTTTGGGTTTTACGCTTCATCGCTTTTAAAGCACCTCAAAAGGAAAGCTCGAGAAAATCATGAAAAGGGATTCACGACTCCTCGGAAACAACCTAACGATCTGGGTTTTACTTTAACTTGCCCTCACTTAAACGGTCCTGGACTTAATACGTATTTTTCTTGAGAAGGATTTGAGTAAATTACTGCATAAAAACTTTACGACTTACTCTGTATACAGCCTGAGCATGGAATCAAGCTTTATTCAAATAGAACGTTCGAAAGGCGCTTAAAATCGAAGTCGGTTCAACGACACGTAAGTTCATTTCTCTAGCCAAGAAGAAACACATCACATGTTTCTCTCAATTTCAGAGAAAAAAAAACCTTAAAGTTACACCAATTTTGCTTAATAAGACTCAACGTGGAACATGTCTGTCCGCCTGTACAAACATTCATTTAATTAAGCAGGAAGTTCCGAGGACACCCGTTCCCCAGTTTGTTTTTGACGACGAATCCCCTGTGTTACCTCGTGTAAAGGCCAATGACAAACAGCTGTATCGCGTGCGTGTATGTGGAGAGTTTAAAAAATTAAAACATTCATGTAATGACGTCATTAAATTCACTGGCATAAGTGAAAACAAAATTCGCGCTCGATAACGCGCTGTTTTATACTTAATGACTTAATTCAAAAGTCGAAGGATATATTAACTGTGTACTCTGAAATGAAATATGCGGTCTTCATTTGGATCTTGCTTGGACCCGAAATTCCAGTAGCGCCTGAGATACTTTAGTGAAAGGCTTCACAAGCAATATGTCAGTCATTTTGTTAAGAAATGATAAATTGCCGCCGCGTCCGAAAGGAGGAGAGCTTAAAATTGCGTGCTAACACTCCGCGGTGACATCATTTTTCTAGTTCATTTCGCTAAGACTAATTTATTAAAAATGAGCGCAAGACGAGTTATTTCCGTTGGAGGAATTTTCAACGTTAATTTGTTTCCTAAGCTATTTAAATTTAGCCTAGAGGACAGCGTAAATTGCAACGTTTTTTATTTATAAAGTAGATTGTAGATAATGATAGTTGTATTTTTATTGAAATAGCTTTGATAACAATGAAATATGTCTTCAAAGAGGAGTCTTATAATATTTTAGTCAAGTAAATAGACTCAACCATTTGATATTAATTAAAATTCCTCTGCTAAGAGAAGAGACAAAAAACAATCTTGAATACGTTCTTCCCTAAGGAAAAATCAGTAACAAGAAAATTAGAAACTCGGCTTGTTTACCTTCGAAAGCAATCTGGCATACACAGCGATAATAGATGTAATGCCTTATCTGCTTACGACAACATTTCACTAATACTATACACAAAAGACGCGTGCTGAAAAAAATCTTCGGAGCTCTTTGAGACATTCCAATTAAGGCGAATGCGCTAAGGGACCCCGCAAATTTTTTTTTAGGGTCCCGTACCTCAAAACGAAAAAACGGAACCCTTACAGAATCACTTCGTTATCCGTCTGTCTAGACCTATTTTTTCAGGAACGCGTGGAGTTATTGAGTTAAAATTAATATCAAATACGTAGATTTATGGTTTCTTGTAGCTCTACAAAATTCAAGCTTCTAAGTTAACGCAATAAAATAATACGGCCATTTCTGTGACATATTTTGATACTAGCAAATAAATAAAAACAGACGAATATACATTTGTAGAATTATTGATGCAACATTATTCTGGTTTTTTTTTTAAACGTGACCTTTTGCGCCAAATTCTATCACAATGATGATTTTAATGATAATGATTCTGTAAATACGTTTTCGTTACTACCGCCGTAAACTTTTATAATACCATAAAACGTGATACTGAACTGCAAATTGCAAAAAAGAATGCAAAAAATTGAATTTCGTAGCCTACCCTAGCGCTTTCGCCTTAAGTTTCAACCCTCAACTTGTTTGCTGTTGACTCTCAGAGACTCATTACCTGCTTCATTAAAGCAAGTGTAGCTCTTGAAAAAGCGGTAATCGTCTTTCCCAGGTACGCTTGGAGGGTAGATGTAAGAGCTTTGAGTACCTTTCGCGACTCTGTGTTGTTTATAATAAACAATTGAAGTGTATTGTTTAAGTTTTCAATGTCTTCAAGGCTTCACTGTAATTAGTTTTCCGAATTATTTTCAGGGTTGACGTTAATTAAAGCTGGGATAGTTTTATTTCTCGTTGGTAGCTGGTATACAATTTTTATTTGAACCCTTTATTCGCGGAAGTTTCTGTTTTTGTTATGTTATTCAATTGTAAACTAGAAGTACGTTAATATTACTAATAACAACCATCGGCAATATCATAGAATTTGCTGATTGTCTGGTCTTAATATTCCATGCAATTTGTATGAAGGCAGCAATTCAGTTCTTATCCGCGAGTCAACTAGAACAAAGAAAACAATTTGCTTTCCTTTTTCCGTCACTATGTTTTTAATTTTTCTTCAGTTTCATTATGCTGAAATGTCCAGATTCATCATAACTGTAGAATTGCAAATATATTGTTTTGTTGTTGTACCATCAGAATAAAATTAGATCATTAAGTCAAGTGGTTTAGTTTGCAAATGAAACCATCCTTAAAGTGCCTATAAATTGTCGTTCTCTTTGCGTATTTAAAACAGTCATTTGCATAGAATGATGCCAAGTATGGCGTTATATTATGTTAAACCTTCCACCCGATTTGTGTACATTGACAACCATACTGTGAAGTTTATTACAAGTCGTTTACGACCAGGCTCAAGACTGCCATTTATTTTGATAGGGACGCTTGTGTCAATACCGCCTTTAGACTTTAAACCTCTATTATTCAATTCATTTCCCTTTTTATCTGTAATCATTTTCAATGCAAAAACTACATATTCCATATAAATTAATGTAAAGTTATATTGGAACATAGTATATAAGACTTTAGTGGAAGAAGTGTCCTTCTAAGCTGCCACCAGAATTTACGCGAAAAAGATATGTGAATTTGGAAAGTTACAACATTCCCGCTACAAGTTTAGATTGGTTCGACAACTCCAATATTATTAGTAAATGCTATCAAACTTCAGAAGAAAAACCAATAAATAAGTGCTTCTTTTAGACGACCCAGTTGAAAGTTGAAAGTGCTATCGTTTCGTTGATAAAATGTTGTGTTTGCACGCAAATCCAAGTTCTCTTCATTACCCATTCAAAGGGGTTATCTTTATTCCGTGACGGTCATAAATTCTTGAGAATATGCTTGTTTGTCTACATGAAGGTAACAGTGGCAAGGTTGTTCTCATAACATAATTATGGCTGTCATAATGAATGCACGTTTGACTCTGCATAATGTATGTGAGCAAACAAACTGAAATATTTCCACCTAGAGCGAAGTGAAAGGGTGAAAGGGGATATCCGGAGTGTTTGCTGCGTGTTGTAGTTAAGTGAATAGCAAACGTGACAGGTGATGTAGGTATCCATAATTTAGTTCAGTAGTAAAATAAATGTCTTAATTCTTCGCTAGATTTCGTACCGGTAAAAATATTAGCTAGCTAGCAAGGTGGTAGTGGGGCTGATGGCCCAAGTTGGCCGTACTTATAAGTATCACCACTCGCGGATGTCATTTTAATACGTGGTCCGGATCCAAATACCACATGTGCTGAAATTAAATCCGTAAACCGAAATAACAACACGTTTATTCACACCTTCTTGTTTTTTATTTTCGGGTGTTATAGAGCGTATTTTTTCCTTGATGTTTATTTGTTTAGAAAGGCAGAAAAGTGTTATTTACTAGCATCTTTTATCATAGAGCTGTGGCGGCAGTTTTTCGCGAATCGCTTTCCTACGTCGTAACGACTTCGCGAGAATTTTTTATCTACCCATTCAATATTTCAGACCAAAGCGTCCTGCTTCAAGAAGTTTCATGCGCAATAAAAATGATGAAGAGCCTTATTCGCAATTAATTTCCTGCATGTTGTAAATTAAGTGTTCATTTTGAAGGAAATTAAAAGCAATAAGACATTTGAGATAATGAGAAAAGTGGCATTTACAATGTTGTAAAATTCAAAGCTCATCAAACGGTCCGTCACGGTTGGTCAATATTGTTAAAGTCGTAATCGAGTTTGAATTTTTTGTAGGCCATGAAAGACCTAATCGTAAAAAAGATAAATTAAACTTTTCAAACTGTGAGTGTTAGGTACATCTTACAGTTAAAAAAAAACAAAAGACGTAGGTAGCAACTTATTTTGAAACAAAGAGAGTAAGGTATAATATTAGGTCCTTACCTATGAAATTGCCGATTTTTGATACTAGCTAGTGTGGAGATCGATATCTTTCATTCTATTTAGAATTCCAAATACAAGTAAATTTTATAATATAGCATGACAATTTTTTCAAAATCGTTTGTTCATTTGTTTTTCTGCCGTAATTTTTTTCTTTGAAATCGCTGTTTTTTTAATCATGTAAAAAACGCGCACTATTTTTGAATTCGTGTTCCGTCGTGGCACCAAAGCAGCACAGACAGCACGCAATAATAACGGCGTGTATGGACAAGGTACCGCAAGTGAACGCACGGTGCGTTTATGTTTGATCACTTCCGTTCTGGAAATTTTGATCTCAACAATGAGCCCCATGGCCGACCGGAGACGAATGATAACGGCGAATTCAAAGCCATTATGGAAGCAGATTCATCTCAAACCACGTCGGAACTTGCAGCAGCCTTCAACTTTATGATAAACCGATACTGATTAATTTACTTCAAATTGGAAAGATAAAAAGCTCGGAATCTGGGTACTGTATGAACTCAGTGAACAAAAACAACAAAATCGACTGAACGATTGTCTTTACTTGTTGGAAGGACAAATGAGGGGATACTGGATCGGATTGTCACCTATGATGAAAAGTGGATCCTGTGTGACAATAGAAAACGTCCGTCTTTCGGTCTTTTAATAACTTTTTACAGGGAAAGAAAAATTTCAAATCCAACGAGGCGGTGAAAAACGCCTTTAAAGAGTTTATCGATTCCCCTCCCCAGGATTTCTATAGCAGAGCCATCAACGAACTTCCATTAAAATGGCAAAAGTATATATTACATACTTAAAGTATTTATTACATACTTTTCTTTAAAAAAAAATGTTTGCTTTTTTCTGTGTAAAACGGCAATTTCATAGGTACGGACCTAATATATTCCCACCTGCAGAAGGGAAGGGAAATCAAACAGTGACTAATTCGAACCTCAATCTCAAAGCATTTATTTCAAATAAACCAATTACAGGCACTTTTGAAATGTCAAGGGGTCGGTCAGTCAGAAAGATGAAGCTAGTTGCCCATTCCAAAGTGTAGTAGGTAATACTTTCACCCGAAGGAAATAAGATAAGAACAGAGAACACAATGTGCTTGTCAAGGGACATGCACACTAAGGCGTTAGTGACAATGAATGGCTTTTAGAAGCTTTTCACTATGTAATGCATTTTCAGCACTTATTGAATGTAAAGATGAGGAGCTCGTAGCTCAGTAATAACTGCCGCACGGGTCGATCCATCAGGTTAAGCTACGCTTGCCGCGGTTGGTCTGTGGATGGGTGACCATCTTTACAAACCGAGACTCCTCCGTGCCTTAGATAGCACGTTAAGCCCAGCTGTCATTCGTGGATTGACAGTCGTTACGGGTCGTCAGAAGCCCGAAAGTCTGACAACTAGTCTTACCAAGGGGTATCGTATTACCCAGTTTCTGGGTTGTGGAGGTCAGATAGGCAGTCGCTCCATGTAAAAAACTGGTATCCAGCTGCATCCGATTAGACTGGAAGCCGACCCCAACATAGTTGGGAAAAGGCTAGGCAGATTGATTGAATGTAAAGATGGTTTAATTTCTTAATGTGACCATACTTGGGTTTCTCGACAAAACAAACTAAAGTAAACACCAATAATACCAAGGAGACAGTGACATTAATCTGAATTTAGATTTTGGTGGAGATGTAAGTGGAACACCAAAAATCTAGGTACATAATAAAAAAAATCAGACGAAGCCAACAAAGATATTGACACGTTTAAATAACATTAACCTATATCAGAAGATCTTTGTCAAGACGGGTCCATGTAAACAATTTCTACCCTTTCTCAACTGACGGCGATATAGACAAGATAGACCATATCTACATATCAGGGCACGAGCAAATTTCCTCTAGATGGATATCCCGGACCTTATTTTCGACACTACTCCTATCTTTCTGGATAAATAACACAGGACGTTCTCCAGAAATACGAGTTTGTCTTCGCTATGAAATTATTGCTCTGTTTTCGTCTGTATGCCGCCAGTCAATGTGTCTTTCTGTTGTCAAAATTCCTCCGTTTTTGTGTCTATCTATAAGAGAGACATATCCGATATCGCATTTCTAAGATCTCGTGGAAGTGATTATATTATTCACTTTGGCTTTGGTAGTATTCAAAATTATGGGTTTAGTTCTGACAGTGTTCGTTAATATTTGATTTTGTTATTGTTTCACCAGATTTCGGGTCGTAGATTTAAATTTCCGTTGTAATATTTTTAACGAGCTCAAAATCTTTTCTGGGTTGTACCTACTTAACCTAAGGGAAGGCCGCGTCTAACTTGTTTTGAACGCTTGTTTTTACAGCCTACAAGGTAAATCTTTACGACACTTTTTGAGCAAACTTCAACGCTTATTTGCACATAAACACAAAACTTTTCGACTAACATTTTATCTTTGTGAAGGATGGTTAATCCTTTCAATAAATAATTTTGGAGGAGAAACTTTTTGGTCATCATTCTTTCAGGTTAGGGCAACATTTTAAGTGGGTGTAATTATGACGCTGATAAGTATTTATTTTAAGACAATTTTCCTTTTTCCAAAATGATTTTCGTCGAATCTGCATATTTTTCGTATTTAAATACTTAGTATTTTAAATAAAAAATATTTTTTAGTACCGAATTTTGGTGTGACGATACAAACATGATTAAAAGCGTCATAATTAAAATACTTTAAGCACACACAAATAGTTTCTGAGGCCAGTATTGAGCCCATGTTGGGTATGAGGTTACAGCCTAAGTTTTTCAATTACAAAGTTTTGTTTGTTGCGTGAGATTAAACAAGTTATTGTTTTGAAATATTTAAAAAAATAAGCATTTCGTGTAAGAGACAAGTGTTTAAATTGGAATTATGCGCAGATTTTCTTAGGATGAAAGGACTCTTGACGTATAGCAGATATAGGTATCTTTAGCGTACCTACCTTATATTATATGTATTAATAACTAGCTGCCCGCCCCGCCTTCGCACAGGTAAGCACTAAGTACTTATCTACGAGGCACCTACCCAAGGGGCTACCAACCAACCCTACCTACCTACCTCATAACTACCTATCTACATACATACCTACCTACCATTTTTTTTTATGAAATCGGTAAAGTCGTTCTCAAGTTATGGCGTGACCAAGGGAAATAGGGATTCATTTTTATTTATATAGATTACTTATTATTTATTATCCATAACCTATGCTGGTATTGTACCAAACCATTAGCAATTTATAAGTATATTTTATTTTAGCATATAATTTTTTATTAAAATTCGCAATGGTTTTTGGTGTTATGAAATGAATAATTACAACAGTGATCATTATTTTATTAATATTTGCGTACACGTTTGATTACTTTGTCGATGATTTTTTTTAGCTTTTTCTCATTGGTTTGACTTGGCCTATATCAACTTGTCTCAAAAATTCAAATTTCATATCGAAGTCATCATAAAAATAAATAAACGTGGCTCGTATATAAGAAAAGTAAATAATGACTAAAGCTCTTCCGAAGGTTGAGCTAATCAGAATTTCGTCTCCGTTTTCCAAAAAACCGTTGATTGATTCTTCTACTAGACCTCAAGCATGTTGTTTGTGATCGTTAAGCCTAAATTAGTTGACTTTATTTTTTCCTTTTATTTCTTTCTTTTATTGTATTCATCGAGCATTTTACTGAAATTATTCTCATCATTTTCCATTTAGATATTGTCTGTGTATTGGTTTTCAATTGCGTCACTTGGTTAATTTTGTTTTTTCTTATTTAAATAATGGTGACAATGACTTGCAAAACGTAGCGAAAAAAAAACGTGTTTTCAAATTATAAATTTAATAAAATTTTGTATTTCTTAATTTAATTCCGGAATAGATTTCGCCTGCTTTTTCAGTGTCATTAAAAGAAGTTTCACAATAAAACCATCCCTCTAACTCGTGAGAAAATTAGAAGCAACACCCGTTCAGATTAATTGAAGGCAATTCCAACGAAACTTCAGTGTCGAATTCAAATTCATTCTTCTCGTTAATAGCTCCAGGCCTGCTTTTGAATATTCAAATCTACACTCCTTTAACTTGGTACTATTTATTTGGTGTCATAATTTGTCCACAAAACCTTTTCCAGGTTATATTAGTATGCTCTAAAAAACTTAGTAACTAAACAGAGGAATTAAGGACGCTTCGAAATGGTAAGTTTGTTAATTATAACATTTTATCACTAGTTAGGTTCATATTTGGCTAATTAGGATTACAAAAGAACACGTAAACGTCTGTTTATTTTAGTTTCCCAATATTTTATAAATTGTGATGTAAATTGAAAGCTGAAAGAATAATTAAACACTAAAGTTTTAAACTACTTCGTACATTTTTACATCGTATTTCTAAGGACTGTGTTTTAACATTTTATTTAGAAGCTCTTTTGTTTTGGTTTGATTTGATTTGATTTATGTTACCACAACAAAAACGAACTTGCTTTTGATGATTATAGGTATTGAACCAAATTAATACAAAACGCCTTCGGCATACAACAGCCAATGAATCGAAAAATAACATGGCGGCCTTATATCCACCCATTGATCCGAAAACGAACTCTGTCTAAGATTAGTCTTTAAACGAAAATAAGGCACTTAATATCCCAATTTGGCACATTCCTTATTTCACGCAAGATCTATTATCGGGTGAAAATGTAACTAGAAGAGGTTGTGAGCGAATTGACCCCCCGTATTTCCCTTAGAAAGGCCTGATAAAAATCGGCCTACGCCCAAAGTTTTATTTATTTTTATGGCTTCCCATTTGTTAAGGTTGAACTGATTGTTTGGAACGCTGTTAGCTAATACCCAGTCGCTGAGCGAGTAACTTTTTCGGAACTTCGTCGAGCAATTTGGAATTGTCACACGTGCTGCGACGATCAGACGAATTGAGATAAAACGCTTTTAGGTCTCCTGATGTCTTTGTTTTCCAAGTTTCTTTCGAATATTGTAATTTAAAAATCGAGCTAATGCCAGCAATATGTTTTGCGATTCAGTCCCCAACTAAAAATGCCAAGTTAAGCATCGCCCACGTACACATTTTTTACCGTATAACAGAATTAGTAAAGTATGACCATTAAAACGATTTAATTTGTTAACTCAGTGCTTGCGAGATACAATGAATAAATTAAATAATGAAACGTTGTGGGATCATAGTGTTATAACCAAGGGAATAAACGACCGAATAGTAACAAACTTTGGATTATCAGCTATTAATTTGTGCATGAACATTTTGGGGTAGCAACATGTGGTCTGTTTCATTAAACTTAATTATATTATTTTAATCTGTGCAGTGCAGTGAAATAATATAGAAATTAATTGATATCGGCTCCCTAGTGTTATGAATAATTGTTTGTAATAGCAATACCTATTACACGGTTCAACTATTTCAGTTCACTTTGGACTGAATGCGTAGAAATTAAAGGTCATAGCTGACATTGATGATTTACTTTCACGTTGACAAGAGTGAATTTAAGGCCTGTAATATTGATATTTAGGGCCCGACCACTTCTACCACAACCACACTACAAGCACAATCACACCACAACGACATCACGTAGACGCGCGCGAATTTGTATGAAAATTAATACGTAGTCTGTTCATATGGACTACATTGGCCGCCAAAATCAACCGTGTTTTGCCTTGATGTGGTCGGTATATCAAGGCAATGTCGCAGCCACAACACAACAACGACGTTGCGTCGACGCGACGACACTGGCTGAGCCGGAGTCACTCTGTCTGCAAATACTAGCCACAACGTAACCACATCGCAACTACTAGCAACAACGCAATTGCAAGAAGTCGCAGTGCCATTATTCACACTCAACCACTGCTTGCACACATTTTGTCGCTGCGATGTTGTGTGGTTGTGGTATATGTGAATGGACCCTTAGACTTACCTATCAAATATACGAATTTCGAGTTAAGCATCAGAATTGTAAACGTTTGTGGTTTTGCTCAGACTGTGTGAAATAGCAAAACTTTTATTTTTTTACGATCAACAAGATATTTTGACGTACCCAGTGGAGCACACATATTGCTTCACTTTTTCACCGAATTTTATTTGCTTTTGTATGTTAGCCGAATCCCAAGCGAGTGTCGAGTAATACTTTTTGGAAGTTTCTTTACTTTTTATCTACCAGTTTTGTAATGGAATTATATTGTACGATTCGCACTGTCTGCTATACAATTTCGATTAATGTTCTGTGCTTAAGGAAAATATTTACCTATAGGGACTATTTTTGTTATTCACGTATCTGAAGTCCTAATGACCTAACATGATACACGATAAACAAACACTTTTTTCGCAAAGTAAAAACTATTTTATAGTTTCAACATTTGCCTACACTTGAATCTGATTTGCAATTTGTTAACTGCGCTAACAAATAATCTGATAAGACTCAACATTTATGGAAAAAGAAAAAACATAAGAATTGGTCCAACTAATGCTATTATCTTCGGGGGGGTTGAATTCCTCCTCAATAAATTACAACGAAAGATTCCACAAGAGAGATAAAAGACACCAAAATTTTGCGACAAATCTTTCTCTAATTGCTCGGACAAATTTACGATCGATAAGTTAAATACTTACGAGTAGTATTGATCTTGTTCCAAAATTTTGTAATACTGGCGATTATACACCGTGACATTTTAGTCGTCTTACAAAAGCTATCCACTTCATGATGGAAATAAAAAAATAAAAAAATTGCCCCTAGAGGTATTTTATGTCGGGTACATTGAGTGGCCCTGTGTAAGACGAATAAAATGTCACGGTGTATAATCGCCAGTATTACAATATTTTGGAACAAGATCAATACTACTCGTAAGTATTTAACTTATCGATCGTAAATTTATGGAAATAAAAAATAAAAAAAATTGCCCCTAGAGGTATTTTATGTCGGGTACATTGAGTGGCCCTGTGTAAGACGAATAAAATGTCACGGTGTATATAATATTTTTTTTAATGAATGTTTAGTAGTCATTGTATACATCAAGTGGGCTGCTTTTGTAGGGCGACTAAAATTTCACGGTGTATACAGTCAACCGTATGTCTCTGGTATCAAAACCAGTATAAGCTGGCCCCGTATTCTATTAAAACTCCGTACTCTGCTAGGCCAGCTCGTGGCTAAGTAATTACAGCCGCACGGGTCGATCCATCAGGTTAAGCTACGCTTGCCGGGGTTGGGCCGTAGATGGGTGACCATCTTTACATACCGAGACTTCTCCGTGCCTCGGAAAGCACGTTGGTCCCGGCTGACATTCTTGGATCTTTGAAAGTCGTTTCGGGTCGTCAGAATCCCGTGTTACCCAATTACTGGGTTGTGGAGGTCAGATAGGCAATCGCTTCATGTAAAATACTGGTATTCAGCTGCATCCGGTTAGACTGGAAGCCGACCCCAACATAGTTGGGAAAAGGCTAGGCAGATTGATTGAGTTAAATAGTTATTAAATATTGCAATACTGGCGATTATAATATATATAGTCGACCGTACGAGTATGTCCATGGTAGCAAGCCAGTATAAGTTGGCTCCGTATTCTATTAAAACTCCGTACTTTGCTAGGCCAGCTCAAGGTCAAAGGGTTACCATTGACGTGCGGTCGGTTAAACCTCTTTAAAATTAAGCCACATAGCATCAAGCCTTGTTTTCCAGAAGGGTTAGGCAGAGATACCCATAGTAGGTACACCCACATATCGCCAGTTATGTTTAAGTCCCATGAAATAGGGGGCGAACCTATTGCCATCAACCGGGCACAAATCTAGACTCCGGGTCGCTACTGAGAAATTTCTAATGGAAAACCCCAATAACACTTTGCCCGACCTGGGAATCAAACCCAGGACCTCATGCTCAGCATTAGCGCTCGCAACCACTAGACCAGCGAGGCACTCACATAGCATGATTCTCTCAAATAAGTCATCAAGTCCTCAGTCCATCTGGTAACGATGGCAGAAAATTTTAACCGATTCAGTCTTTACAAACAAAAAGACAGAAATAACCATTTATTTCTAGACCATTGTCTCTCAAGATGCGCTACGGAATGCGAATAACCCCTTCACAAGTACAGTCTGATTTAGCTACTATCTTGGAATCGTTGATCCGTCTTGCTCAATATTCGACTCGACAATATTATCATTGTTTACTGATTATCATAACTCTTGAAGTAATCTGTAGCAACAGCCATCGGTCCTTAGATAGACATATCATCAATACTATGTGATTTCTATGTAATTGTCTTATGCTCCTCAGAATCCGATAATCCCCTTTTCAGTCTCAGTTATTGGCTATCTTCCACGTACCATTACATCTACAGTCCTGTGAAAGTTACAGTACCTCTGATTTTGCATCATTGTCAAAATCAAAATGATCTTTATATTGGGTTGCTACTTCTTACTGATTTGTATCCTACCCCAACAGGAATCAGTTCTTCGACAGTACATGCATTGATTTCCGTTCCTCTCTAAATAATTTAGCTCGCCAGTTCAGAGTGATGAGTCTAGAGGATTACCTTATTTATATTGCACAGCATTAACACTTACGTAGCCGTACTGAATATTAGTAATTCATTGGGAAACAACCTGTTGTTTCGTGTCTCTTCTTTTGTAAGCTGTGGTTCGCAGGTTCCAACGTCATTTTTAATAAAGACTCGGTCCGAGAGGTTTTATATCGGGTGTAAAAAGACACTTTCCGAAGCCGAAAGCCACATATTCTACCCATTATTTGCATCATTCTTTTCCACTAGACCATACCTGAGAATCCACTGGTTCTGGAGATATTGAAGGTCAAAGTCGCATTTTTTTTTTTTACTTTTTCACGAAAATGAATTCTATGCGATAATACGAAACTTTTTTCCAAACAAACATTACCTGAATTTTAGATTTATCTTAACAGATTACGCATTTGAAGTTACAAAAACGCAATGAACAACAAGTACCTACCTACGCAGCGTAGGGGCGGAGCTTAACTAACACTGAATCCGTTCATTCAAGCGTGGGTTCGCTTTACATTGCGCGCAATAAAAACTTGTTTTTTTTTATTAAAAAAAAAAAATTACGGTTCCCAGCAATAATTTTTGCGCAAAGCTACTTAGCTATACGTACAGTATGCGTAGTTTACGGCTTTGTGATGTGTCTTTTTACACCCTGTATATTTTTTGGAGGAAAATGATAGATAAACTTAACTTTACTGTACTTCCATAGATTTACAGTGCTTTTCACAGAAAAAAATACCTTTGGATTTGAAACAATGATAAGCTTAACTTTATATATCCTTGTTGTGTAGTATTAACGTATATTACTTAAAAATTGGCCATGACACACGCTTCACCCTTGGTTTGAAAGTAATGCGATTTAGTGTCAATAAACTTTTGTCTGTCACCTTGATTTAAAGTCAATAGTATTAACTTGTTGACATCCACGTCTGTCGTTCTGATTCAATAACAATAGTTTCTTTACAAAACTAGCAACTTGAGTTTCTATGAAATCTCAATTGGCACTTAGACTAGGTGGGCCCATTGATGCAGTTGAATAAACAAGATACCATGAACCGATTGCTTACTGAGTAAGCAAACTGATGTGGCAGTGGGCTGGCCACGTTTGTCCAAGGACCGATGGCCAGTGGAGCAGTTGAGTTCTGGAGTGGAGACCGCGTATCGGCGTAGAGTGGGACGCTCCTCAGCTAGATGGTCCGACGACCTTAAAAAGGTGGCTGGGACAGACTGGATGCGGAAGACAGAGGACAGAGTGTTGTGGCGCAGCCTGGGATAGGCCTATGTTCAGCAGTGGACTGTAATAGGCTGAGTTGATTGAATCACCAACATACTTCACCCGTATATCCATTACACAATTAAAACGACTTTCTAAGTATTTGGTACAATACGGTTCTACTAAAACGTGTCACCTAAAGTCGCCGAGATTCTACTACGGGAATGAGTTAGTACCACATAAAATACAGCAATGAAGGTAGATTATCTCGCCACGCGTATCGTAAATCCAACTACAGGAAATACGGCGTGAAACTCGAAGACAGAGGGCAAAATTGCGTATATTTCTTAAAATCTACCACGTCTTTACCACATGTGCTTATAGCAGCTTCAAGCGGCTTTACGCGCACAAAATGAGGAAACGGTGCATACTTAAGTGCATACTCAGCATTTACGCGGCGTATACGAAATTAAAATTGCATCTGAAGTTTCGTAATTTTATGAGGAGCAATCTCGAGGATTTTCCTCGTATGAGGTTATAATAATATCGATTTTTGTATACGGTACTGTACGAACCAAGTCGCGTGCCAAGGATATTGTTTATAGCATTTAATATCCTTGCGAAGAATTTTGTTTTCATTTTGCAAAAGGGTTTTGTTTTGCAGACCACATCAGATATACAAAGTATCAACTGTTCCTCTTGGTAGCGAGGTTCAGATTTTTTTAAACATATTTAACATCTTTTAGTCTCATTTTTTGAAGGATCAATTCGTTTTCGGTCCGTCAGTCTATCAAGACCTTTTTCTCCGGAACGCGTGGAGTTATCAAGTATGAAATTAATATCAAATGTAAGTTATCAAGTGTAAGTCTGTGATCCTTTGGAGCTCAAAAAAAATCAAGCTTCAAAGTCAACGCAATAAAAAAATACAGCCATTTATGCGACATATTTTGATACTCGCAAATAAATCAACGCCTACAGGCTACTTTCCGTTGATCTAGAATCATAAAATTTGACAGAATGCAAGGTCTCACAGCACAAATAAAGGGAAAAGTCAGAAAATCATTAATTTGTAGTTTTATCAGTATTTTTTCATTTTTTATGATTACAATCTTACATTTGCAGTTGGAGAATTGATCGTGACCTATATACATAGAATGATGTATGGGAGAACATGTTTTGCAACTACAAAGTTAAGTTTGTTTTTAGGATAAATTCATCCCAACTACGGAAGCCTCCATTGTGCATGGTCCGACACGCACCTGGCCGGTTTCTTAAACGGTATCTTCTCATATATTATATACTGACCATAACTCCGAAATAAATCGATAGTCAATATTAATTATGCTCTTATGTAGGTAAAACAAAGTTATTGTTATGGTTTTAAACGCCAAAGTTGAAATCACTCTATAGCTCCGGAATCGATACTTTCTGATTACGTTTTAAATATACCATTTGTTGTTTACACTATTGATTCCATTAACGCCTAAAGCTAAATATTACCGGTAGGTACTAAATAGTGTAAATAAAACTAGTGTCCAAGTGTTTGAGAACTAGACTAGTAGCAATTACATACAATTCCTGTTGTTGATTCTAAGAAATTGGACATCTAATGAGATCAGGTAGACGAACCTGAAGATGCAATCAAATTAAAAGGGTTTCCTCGGTTTATTTTACATTTCTTCAGGTATTTTTCATCTTTGCACTGACCAGAACTATCGTATTAAGTATAGATTTTCAATGGTCAGGTTTAAGCTAAGCAAGGAAACCTTAAAAGCCAATGAATGTATTAAAATAATTTGAAACCAAATTGCCATAGCCACGTAAACTACTTTCTATCGATTTGCCCCATGACACAACATTCGTCAGTATTGCCTGATCGTTATCGGAACGGTGTCGATTCAAACCGATGTAAGGTTGCCATGATATGAAAAAGATGAATAATGTCGGCCATTTTTGCAAAGGTCACACAATATACCGTGCATCTATCAAGGCGTTACGCGTCCTTCGCCACGCCTTTACTACTGTAGGGTAATAATGTATGACGAGAGATGGCGGGAGTGCGTGTATGATTATTTTATGTTTTGAAAGGTTTTTAGACGTAACAGAACTGAACTGGAAAGTGTTGTAGCGGTGGTGTTTAAATAATGAACAGTCGGTCGATTGTGTAAAATTATCAACGTGAAACTTAGGTGAAGTGAGCGGCAGGATGCTAGGGATTAACACTATTGACAGCTCACTTCACCTAAGTTTCACGGTGATATTTTTCCAGAATCGACGTACAAAATTGAAAAATTGTGTCGGAAATGGCACTAAACGATTTCTTTCCACACTTACCGCCTTTTAAGGATCAAAACAATCTATGCTATTTAATTAAGTACATTATTTCTGGCATCGGTATCACGTACTACAGTACAGTACTACCTTCAGGCGCCAATAACATAGGAGGCGGTGTAACCAGTAACAGGTAATTCCCCAACGTGATATTTTCCAAAACACATTCAACCTGTACGTTGCTCGATGCATTTACCTATAAAATACACATACTCCTTCGAGCATTGCATAAGCATAAGCCAAAACGAGTGTGGAGATAAGTCTAGCAGAACACTGATACAAGCATACGTAAAGCTTGGAAAGACGAAAAATAAAACAATAAATAAAACTGCGAGGACGCTGGTTGAAATCTCGTCGTATATAGTTTTATGATAATATCAGTGCTCGGATGAAAATTGTATGCAAATGCTACCAATTCGAATTTAGTTCAGTATCATCTCGGCACACTGGGGTACAAGCGAAATGTTATGTAAAATGACTTGTGACACGTGGTGATGACTAAATATTACCAGCGAACCTTTGTTACACTTATGTCCCCGAATACGGAAGTATTCGGGGACATAGTTCCACTTCATCTTCTTCTTCTTCATCTTCGGACATAGTTCAATTGTTTTGAATAGTTCCACTATTTGAGGAACTCTAAATGAAAACAGAACCATTGTATTATTAGCCTCAGACCAAATAAAAAACCAAGACAGAGCGCTGCGAACAATACAGTGAAGCATGCCAAAACTACACCACCGCTCTGTGCATACACGCTCACATGCACACATTTACAACCTTTTACAATGACGCTATAATCATACTACACCACACAAAGTGCACATATGTTTACAAAACCGGCTTCACTACACTACTACGCTGTCTTGATATTAGCATACACTATAGCGAAACTGTTTTTCATGGTAACAATATCACCTTTCCTAATTCGATCTATCTGTTTAGATAGGCATGTAAAGGTAGATTTTACCAGTTCCAATAACAAAATCCTGGAAACTACGCATTTTTCTTGTACGAATAAACGTAATGAAATTTTACTCGACTTCAGGATCGAAGGACTTTTCATTCGATGTCAAAGTTTATAAAAAACAATGAGACAGATTTTCTGTACCAGAAAGTACTTTGGCATGTTTATGTGGAGTTTTATAAAAAGTATGAATTAATTGAGGGTTGTGGTAACAGCCGCAACTTACGAGTTTCGAACCCAGCCAGGCGCTTTGCTTTGTATAAACTATTTCATCACCACTGCTCTCAAAACGGTGAAGGAAAACATCGTGAGGAAACAGCGGCATGTCCTAGAACCAAAAATTTGAAGACATGTGACATCTACCAACCCGCACTGGCCCCGCGTGGTGGATTACGGCCTACTCCCTAATTATATTTTATGAATGGAAATATTGTCTGGGTAGATTTGAATACATATTAGCTCACAACTGTATCTATAAATATTATGTTTCGTATATCAAAGTATATGGTTGGAGGAGCTCGTGGCTTAGTAATAACAGCCGCACTGGTTGAGTCATTAGATTAAGCTACGCTTGCCTGGGTTTGTTCGTCGATGGGTGACCGTCTTTACATACTCCTCCGTGCCTTGAAAAGCACCTTAAGCTGTTGGTCCAGGCTGTCATTCGTGGATCTTTGCCAGTCATTACGTGTATTACCCAGTTACTGAGTCGTGGAAGTCAGATAGGCAGTCGCTCCATGTTAAATACCGGTAATCAGCTGCATCCGGTTAGACTGGAAGCCGACCCCAACATAGTTGGGAAAAGGCTAGGCAGATTGATATCAAAGTATCTTGGTCGCTAGACAGAAGTTTGTAGCAAGCTTCTCAAGTCTAAGGAGATTATTTTAGGGGCACCACTAATCGATATCGAATGTCTAGATCTATCTAGGTCATGTTGCGAGAGATATTAATGTCGCATTAACTAGACATTCGTGGAAAAACAACTCGTTTGGCTTTAAATTGTTAAGTTTGTTGAGTGGCCAGACCCATTAGTCAATAGAGCCAAATATCAATACTATGATGACTAAGTTTTATTATGAGAGCCAATCCTTTCTGAATCTTTTAAATATAGTTTCAATTTTGAATAAAACTTGATATCTTTCAAAATGACCGAAACCCCGACTCCCGTGCATATCTACGGTCGCACTCATCGACATTTGTACAGAGTCGCACTCTATAGAACAAAGAGCTGCATGCGGCTCGCGAGCCGCTGTTTGCCGACCACTGAACTAGGCTGTCTTTTAGCATGAAATCTGGTATAGCCAGATACTTAATGATTTATTAGTCGATACTATAAGGACTTCGCGTCCTTATATTACCTATCAGGATTGCTAATGAAATGAAAAGCCTATTTAAATTACAGAATAATTATTTCTATAGTTCAATCTACATATTTTTACATGATGACCCTCTGTCAGCTTTTCAAGCTTATCCCTATTATTTAATAATCTTCTAAATACGAAATAGTGTATGTCTTATAATGTCAAGCCATCAACTTATAAAATACTAGCTACTGCCCACGACTTCGATCGCGTGGAAGTCGTAAAATACACTAAATACACTACATAAACTAAAATAAAAGCTACATTCCTTTAAACTCCTTCGGGCCCCGACCCTCCGCGTCGGATCGCCCGCCCGCACTGACGTTTTGTCTTTTTTCTCGGCTCCTAGGAGTCTTAGTGTAATGTTAAATAACCTTTCTCATTAATCACTCCGTCTATTGGTGAAAACCGTATGAAAATCCATTTGGTAATTTTGAGTTTATCACATTCAGACAGACAGACGCGGTGAGGTACCACACAAGACTTTGATTCATGAAGGTTGCATTGTTAAACCAAGCAGCGTTGTTTTATTTTTATTTTTAGACAACCCTTATTTTTGTGTTTTCAATTAAATTATATTATATATATATTTAAATTCTACAACTTTATTGGAAATCCCCCTTGTCTTTAGAGATTGTCCTACCGATAACCAATGTAGACTATAATTAATTTTAATACAAACTTCAGAGGTAGTTGAGAGAGTTAAAGACTTGTTCAATATATAATGTGAAATTTTATTCGTTTGCAGTCTTTTTTTTTTTTTTTTTGAGGTTGGGTAATTGGGAAAAAAAAAATCGTCTTAAGGGGTTATTTTACTCATCATTATGAACAACTTTCACTATGCGACCAACACTGAAATCGCGAAAAAAAAATCTGCTATTCCATACATTTATGTTCGCATAGCTCGTTATAATATAGGGAACAGCTATTTTTTTGTTCGCGATTTCAGGGTTAACAAGGAATTAAATTTCATATTGTAGTTACTGCTATCGGATACAAAGGTCTAAATAACCCTAATCCACCTTTAACCCTAAAAACATGAACCAAATTCAAACTCAGAATAAGTCAGAATCTCACAAATACATTTGGAGCTTCCTAAAGAGATAAGGATAATTAATGAGATTACGATTTGACAGTTTACTGTAATCCATGCGAACGCGCTTCTAATCCACCTGATGCCAGAATAACAGACCAACTATGCTTACCTTTGTGGTTAAATCATTGCGAAGATAGTTTTGAAGCCGAGGGAACTTTTAATGGGGACATTGCAGGTATATTACTTTGAATCCGATGGAGTTCGGATTCAAAGACTTTTTAATAGGGATTGAAATGTGGTTCATTCCGTGTACGGTTCGTTCTCTGAGGCTTTTTTTGTTTGTCGAACGAATGGGATTGGTGCAGTAGTTAGGAACGGATGTGTATCAGTAGTCAAACTAACGAAGCTGTTTATGTAACGGTTTTGTAGAAAAATGAAAATAACCTGAAATAACAACTGTATATCCCAGAATTAAAATACCGGTATTGGTTTAGTATTTTTCTGCAACGAGCGAAAATTTTAACGCAACATAAAAAATATAGCTATGCACTGTTTTTGTATTTTTGTGTATTCTCGAATATAAAATATTATAATATTTCTATTCCAATTAGAACTTGTATATTTTGTGTTTAAAGTGACACGTGTATAGATTTGTCTGGCATGTGTGGTAAAGGTTAATTGTTAGTCGGTCGGTAACTGTGCGTAGGACGAGCTTTTAGAAGGCTTTTATACCAACATTTATTGTGTCTAGAGGTATTACACGTTAGTAATGGTATTATGTTTGAGGCTACAGTTGTTTTAATATATTGTATCTATAAGTATATTTTAAGTTCGTAAAATTGATAAACTGTTACTGAACATTTATTGATTGGTATGCCTACCACTAAATAGATATTTTGTTTAACTCCATTCATGATTCTTTTTCTTTAAATTATTAATTTTATATACCGTATATATTCCTAATCTAAAGGCTAATGTAGCCTCTCTTGGCTGTGAAGTTACGAGCACAGTGCGGACATGTTAGAACATTATTTTGCTAATGGTATTGTATGCTGGAAATTAATGTTTCGATTATTTTGAATATTAATCCACCCAAAACAATACATTTCTACATACAAGTAGTTTCTCCATCATATCCCTAGATTGGAATTACAGGTACTACATTCAGTCATTACGTTTTAGCTTTTATGCCGGTCTTTCCCAAGAGCTCACTTACGACGGGAAATGACTACCCACAATCGGAAGGGAACGTAAGTAGGCAAATATTGGCACTGTTGGCAACGGAACGTATTTATCTTAGTCGTCTGTGTGGAAAGGCTTTAGTGGTACATTGTTCTTTGTATCTTTGGTGGAATGTATCTACAACAATTTTAGATCAAGTTCATATAAAAAAAACATGCTGTTTTTGGTGGTAAATTTTGATTACTATATCGTTTGCTGGTAATTTACAATGATTCGATATTATCTTTAAATTATTTTGTTAATAAATCACTATTTAGATTATGTATATCCAGCAATTTTAAACGAGTTACAGTTCCTATTCTTATCTTATTGTTAGACAGTTATTTTTGCCACTTATTCACTTTCAAGTCGAGCTGCAGAAAGAACATTTAATACTGAAAAAGCCTCTAAAATCTATTTTTTGGCTGGAAAACCGGCTTGGCACTCCCAAATTGCTTACCCATATGGTACATAATGTAGGCTAAGCATTTTGTTTCTGGGTGATTACGTAATTTTATCATATTTGATATTTTTGTTGTAACAGAAAGTTTAATAACCGTTACTGTTCAGAAATTTGTTTATTCAACTCAATGGTGATTACAATGGCTCCGGTTTTAATTCCAAGTGACTTTTTATGGTACCTACGCGGCTTGTCTATCACTATTTTAACACAGAAATCGATCGTTCAAAAATACATCAAAATCAAAAGTCATTTATTCACATCATTACGCTCAGAATCAGCAATTTTTGTACGCGAAAATTACATAAGACAGTTCCCAAAACGCCCGCCCTTCACCACTTCTTAGTGCTTTAGCTGGGAAGAAGAAGTCAAACTCCGCAGCAGTAAAGCTGTCTGTTAAGTTAGAAGAACTTGATACGAGTACTATAGTACCCAAAGCAATCAAACATTAATGCAAAGTAATCAAACATTACCGCAAATTAATCAAACATTACTGCAAAGTAATCAAACATTACCGCAAAGTAATCAAACATTACTGCAAATTAATCAAACATTACTGCAAAGTAATCAAACATTACTGCAGAGTAATCAAACATTACTGCAAAGTAATCAAACATTACTGCAAAGTAATCAAACATTACTGCAAATTAATCAAACATTACTGCAAAGTAATCAAACATTACTGCAAAGTAATCAAACATTACTGCAAAGTAATTATTACCAAAATAATTATCATACCTATTTAATAACTTTAATACCTACTATACCTATCAAAGGAATCAACTAACTGGTATTTAGTGCATATGTTACAGTTAAAACCAGTTTTTAGGTAGAACGCGTTTTCTCTAGTTAAAACTAGTTTTTACTGGATGCCTTTGTTAATACTAGAATTTACTACTGATCTAAAATAAATATCAGTTAAAACTAGTGATTAGATAAATTGCGTTTTACCAAAATGATTCCGTTAAGATCGTTTACGCCATCCGTGCGCTGTTTGGCTCAAATACAGTATTTTTGAACCAGTTAATTATTACGCGTTCTAACTAAAAACGGGATTTAAATATAACACATACATACGTCACACTGGCAACATTTTTTTGAACTAAACTTTTACCGTACTGTACCGGTAATACCGTACACACACATTACTCCTTTTGTTCATATTCCGTTGTAAAGCCTAGTGGGATTTTTGTGTCCATTTCTGATTTAAATGTGTCATTGTTGAGTAAAATTGTGTGTGCATTATTGCCACTTATGTTGAATTATGTTGGCTTATTCAAAAGGGACTGTGCCAGATATTATGATTCACAATGGTAAATGTTTAGTCTGCTGTTTCATTTCAGTGCATCGTTTATTATTTTTCGTGTGTTACCTACATGGCATCAAATGAAAATAACTTTCCCATTCTGTTTTAAGTCTAGAGTACTATTGCGATAAGTCTATACATAAAATTTTACACCTCTATATTCGTGTGTGTCTGGATTGAGGAGCCAATCTCATATCGGAACGAGGGTACTACCAATATCTAGTAGTAAATTAGCCGATTTTGTAGACCGGATCCTGGAATTTGTAGTAAAACCCTTAAAAAGTTATACGACGTTAAAGGTGGCTCCTCAATCCTGATGTCTGGATTGAGGAGCCACCTTAGAACTCGAAAACTAGCCAAGGGATATTTTTGAAAATTTTGTAGGATTTAGTAGTACTTTTGCGTAATCTCTACAAAAAAAATGGGGTTTGTACGGTCGATTTTGAGATAGCTACAACGTTTTAATTTTTCATAAAAAACCATAAATTTCACCGCGCTGTATCTCGGAAAGTTATCAACCAATTACAACAGATTTTTTGTATGATTTAGTAGTAAATGTGCTCGAATTTGTACAATAAAAATAAAATGGAAAAGCTATATAATTTCGGTAACACAACACATTTTATGTGGCTCCTCAATCCTGACGGTCTGTAGAAATGATATGTACGTAGCTACTAAAGTAGTTGATCAAATCGGATAACAATAACACCAATATTTAGTAGAAATTTCTACTAAATATTGGCGTAATCCAACATCCTGCGCATTCAGTATTTCAAAAGATATTAATAAAATAAACATTCCTTAGCAAATTAGTGAACAGGGTGACCATAAATAATTCAAAGAAGACCATTGTTTGAAATAAGTAGTTTTATTTGCATATAAATCATTCTACAAGTACGATTACCTACGTGTAACTTATGTAATTGTGGTTTTAGATTATTTGAAATACTAGCTGCGCCCCGTGGACCCACCTTCATAAGTCTCGATTCCGTGGGAATACCGGGATGAAAAGTATTCTATGTCCTTACCCTATGCTCGCTTGTTATGCTCTACCCATGTGCCAAATTTCATTAAAATCCGTTCGGCCGATATAGCGTAACAAACAAACAAACTCACTTTCGCATTTATAATATTATATAGTTAGGATATTTATGTAATGAACCTAATGAAATGAAATTCAGTAACCGATGATGAATTTAATGATACTTATTTTAAAATTCCGCATCTCTGTCGACTGATAATGTACCAAAGAGACTGACGGCTTATCAAATAATGTATTTACAGGAAGTATAATCACCAGAGTCAACAATTCAACTCACTAAGTTAGAATTGGCCTCAAATGGCATGATTTCGTTGCAGTATTTGGACAATTTAAACTGAGTCGTAAGAATGATTATAAAGAGTTAAATTTTTTGTATAACCCGACTGTGGCGAAGCCAAAAAAGGAGTGTTATGTGTTTGAGCTGAATTTTTATCTATGTATGTCCGTCCCTATGTTCCCTCGTAACTACTAAACGGCTGAACCGATTTACATGAATGATATGTCGTTAGATTCTTCTTTATTGCGTGAGTAACACTGAATGTTTGTCAATGTAAAAAAAAACTCTCAAAGCCTATCGAGTGGGGTTTCAAAATGAAGGGCTTTAACAGCTGATTACAAAATATAAACAAATTATATGATTAAAAGTAATTTTAAAAATGATAAAATAACTAAAAAATTAAATATAAAAAGTAAATTTAAAAAAATCTAAACAAAATACCAAAAAAAGATGGAAACAAGATGACCTATTTCTGTCTCCAATCCCACTTAATACTATATACAATCTCATGCAGTCGGAAACATCTTTTTAATAAAAACCTATTGCCTCCTTTCATTCAAGTTCATTTTTTACGCAGTCGGGTTGTTGTTTTTTTTCATTTACTTTTTGATCATACATATATGGATACCGGGCAGATAATTGCACAAAACATAAGATAATTTGAATTGGGAATACCATCTTGAATTTCTTCACAATTATGTGCCATCCAATATTGTGTCGTTTGATTTAAATGGCAGTGACAAATTTATTTTAGAAGATATACATCATCAGCCGCATCACATTATAGTTAAAGGTATAACATACTCTCTCATTGGAGCTATAGAATTTATTCCAGCACTCAGTGAAATTGGCATGGGCATAAATGTCACTACATTATGGATAGTCAGTTTGTATGACGATTATGAAACCAAAATTCGCAATAGTACAAAATTACCAAAATATTTTCATATTACATATGGCAAAATTTAAAGTTGGGGGGGGGAATAGACCCGCAAATGGTCCAAAATTTTAAGGGAATATCGGGTAGCAAGATTACGTTACGCCCGCGAACACGCACAATGGGGAGAAGAAGAATGGGCAAGAGTAATGTTTTCTGACGAATCCAGATTTATGCTGTATGCAAGTGACGGGCGGCGAAGAGTCTACAGACGGCCAGGGGTAGACTTTATTCCAGCTTGTTTTGAGGAAAAAGTGCCGGTTGGCAGTGGATATGTTATAGTTTGGGCTGGAATCTCTTATAGAGCGTCGTCGCTCGGGGTTAGTGCTGATGCTGAAAATTCTTTGTGATTTCTTTTGTTATTCTTGGTGTTTGTTTATTCTATGGGATATTGCTCTTTTAGTTTATTTTTATTTTTTATTCTTGGTGTTAATATTGTGTTTATAATTTAAGTACTGATTGGTGAAGAATTATTCATGTGTAAGTAAAACTCTGTTCATGATCATAGTTTGAATTATTTATGGTCACCCTATTCACTAATTTGTTAAGGAATGTTTATTTTATTAATATCTTTTGAAATACTGAATGCGCAGGATGTTGGATTACGCCAATATTTAGTAGAAATTTCTACTAAATATTGGTGTTATTGTTATCCGATTTGATCAACTACTTTAGTAGCTACGTACATATCATTTCTATAGACCGTCAGGATTGAGGAGCCACTTAAAATGTGTTGTGTTACCGAAATTATATAGCTTTTCCATTTTATTTTTATTGTACAAATTCGAGCACATTTACTACTAAATCATACAAAAAATCTGTTGTAATTGGTTGATAACTTTCCGAGATACAGCGCGATGAAATTTATGGTTTTTTATGAAAAATCAAAACGTTGTAGCTATCTCAAATTCGACCGTACAAACCCAATTTTTTTTGTAGAGATTACGCAAAAGTACTACTAAATCCTACAAAATTTTCAAAAATATCCGTTGGCTAGTTTTCGAGTTCTAAGGTGGCTCCTCAATCCAGACGTCAGGATTGAGGAGCCACCTTTAACGTCGTATAACTTTTTAAGGGTTTTACTACAAATTCCAGGATCCGGCCTACAAAATCGGCTAATTTACTACTAAATATTGGTAGTACCCTCGTTCCGATATGAGATTGGCTCCTCAATCCAGACACACACCTACCTATATTCTCTTTGCTGAAAACTTAAAAATGCTTGTTTCAAAATCTCACCGCGGCATAAAATTTAAAACCGCACAATTTTGGGTCTTATTTCCAAATGTTAACCATAATTCCCTATGTGATACTGCACTCGTCTTCCTAAAAGGATAAGCTGCTGTATTTTATAGCGTCGCGCGAAACTTGGCACGGGATGTATCTTTACCACATAGTTCTCACATTTCACACCCTATACGTAATACGACAGCTTGCTATCACTACCACTAATAGCGTTTTTAATAAACTTTTGAGCTATCGTACACAGAGTATTAATTTAAAACTTCTGCAGGCATGACCGTCTATAACATCCCGTATGTTTATAGCCAACTGTTAGAAGGAGTGCACTGCAATTTTGCTATGCTATAACTCTTATTATTTGTTATCCACAGTATGTCTTTCTATTCCAAAGATTTAAATCATAGATTTGCCCGCACTGTACTAAGTCGCACGAAAAATCGTCCATAATGAGAGGAGCGAGCTCACACATTAACAATGGCGTTTCCATGACAACCAAGTCAAGTCTCTGCGACACTGTCTGTCTCAGAGGAGTCAAACCGAAACAGAAACGCGACATCTTTTGACGCGGAAGGGCAAATCTACGGTTGAAATCTTTGTTCTATTCCTTTTTTAACTTTGTGTTTTTGGCAGAAATTCCAACTCATGTGTATGTTGTTCTTATTGTTTTAAATTAATTAACGCCCAAGCAAAACAGTTTCCCACGCTCAGTTGATTTTTATTGCAACCTATATTTTAGTTTTGAAGTTGGTGTCGCCTGTATGTCCTTGTCAGCCAGTACTATATTTAAATCCCGAATCTCTATCTCTGCTAACCTTTTTAAACCAGTGTGAACATATTTGCACAACCCTATCCAATCTATTGTATTATATAAACCGATGATGACAGATGGCCAAGATACGACATCTACATTACCAGTTAATAGAATTTGATGGCATAATATGTGTTATCAACATAATATTAGTAACAGATGCAGTGAAATGATTGATGCTCGTTACTAAGATCTATCGTCAGATTATATTACGGATGTAACTTTTACTGCTATGTAAATAATAGCATCTAATTTATGATCAGTGAAATCAAACTACGAATGACGGATATTTGATGATGTATCATGATCCAAAGCAACCTGTTTTGGTGTGTAATTATGTTTCAGTTTAATACAAAATATCAAACAACTACATTTATAATGTTGACAGTGATTCAAAACCGATAGCTTACAAAATGCCCTAATAATCTAGATTTGTTGGACTACACATATTTTAAGGCAACACTTTGGTATGAACTTAATACGTACATAGGTTGTGTTTGTACATTTAAACACATTTGCCGGTCGCTGTCACAAATCGACCGGCAGGATGCTAGGGATTAACACTATTGACAGCTCACTTCACGCTCACTTCGCCTAAGTTTCACGGTGATATTTTTACAGAATCGACCGGCAGGTTTCGTCTATTCAGTCATCAACAATCCCTATAGAGAGTGTAAAATCGAGATGTCCCTAAACACCTGAATACCAACTCTAGCATTCATAACTGTACTTTCCAAAGTGGTAGTTAAATCTCTATGGGAATCTTCATACATTTGGTGAAGGCGATTAAAAACGACTTCTTCATTTTAGTCCAGAAAAGGTAGGTAGAGCTTTTATAATACATATTATGTATATAGCTATGCGGGTTTCAATGAGGTACTTACAAGTTCGGGACTTTCTTTTTCGTTTCGAAGGTACATCTATGTTTCCTATATTGTTCCGGCCTAGTAGGTGGCCACTGCCCGGCTGTGCCCGGTTGATGGAAATAGGATCGCCTCCTATTACGTGGGAATTTATCATAAAGGCGAAATTTGGGTGTACTATAGGTACCTACACCTCTGCCTAACCCTTCGAGCATTACAGGCGTGATGGTACGTTATGTTATGTAAATATTTTCTATTACATACTAAAAACTATTTAGACGACTGCGAAAACTCGAGCTGCGTCAAATAGAGGTCAACCGCTCTTAACATTTTATTTGACGTTCTAAATTTTTATGAGACTTCAAAGTATTCACACCAAGGAATTCTTACCTTTAATAATAACCGGGAAAGGTGAAAGAGGATTGCGACGTAGCCTTTGTCTTTGGAGAATTTTATTCAGTTTCCGGCCCTTAGAAAGGTCGATAGCGAGATTAATTTGTAAATATAATCTCGGAAGGTTAAGCCTTCAAAAGGTCACCGCACTAATTCCATGTATTTTTTTCTCTGACAACATATTTCGTGTCGCAAAGTCCAGTGGGATTCATCTCATTTCTGATTCACCCTTTTTGTGGGTGGAGTTGTTGACATCTTTTTGTCCTTCAAATAAGTTTAACCTCTGAATATCTAATCGTAAAAGTATGGAGTAAAATATTCATGCGTCCAAAGATTTGTGGTTGATACTGATACTGTTTTCACACTGTCATAGGCCGAGTGGAAAATGGGTTCGATTGGTTTCAAAATAGTAGATCATAATGAATCTGGAGGCATATGTTTTCTTTTTAATTCTAGTAAAATGTAATGGGAATTTTGATAGTATTCTGACCTTTAGGTTTCAAGTGAAAACTAAGCTTGCACGGATAAACTTTTTTTTTGTGACTTATCTTTTACCCCCTTATTCATAAACGTTGCTTAAAGTTAAGTAATGATTACCGTCTGCTTAACAATCTTTTTTAGTCTCTTAATTTTAGGCAACATTTGTAAATAATGGGTTTTTGTTTTTATTATATGCCTATGGCAATGAGTTGACTCCGACAGACTGACTTCATTTAGACTTTTAAATTATTAAATAGAATTATCTGAGTAATATAGGTATATCAATCTACCAATTGACCTTCATATCCTGGGCTTTGAAAGTCAATTGGTAGATTGTTCGTAAAAACAAAAAGTCGACCCTAATAAAAATGAAGTAACTAGTACTCTGGCTGCTAATGAGCTCACAAATCGTTTCTTTTATCAAAGCATATTCTGGCCACGAGCCAAAACATGGTTTGAAGAAGGAGTTTCGTATTGATCACATCGTATTTTCGTCAGAAATTTCGAAAGATATTGGAGGCTGTATTTGTTACAATTATTTGTAAGAAAAAACTTCAGAAACAATAACTCTATGAGTAATTAATCATATTTTTAATCTGTGACTGCATCATTTCACAACCAGAAGAAAAAAATAATTAGCAACTTACTTTGGATGTGAAAGCGTCTTTTTGCTCGGTGTACTGGTGGTAAGTTGAATATTTCAGATCGACACAATCATGTAAGATTTCAACCGCTAATAACGACGAAAAAAAAATGCTAGAGTGTTGAATGGAATGGTTAAGCTTCCAAAAAATTGTTCATATTTGTACCAATTTTGGGACGGAATTTAATTTGCCCATAGCGTCATGTTGCGAGCGCAGGCGCATGCGCGTGACTCTCTATTTTTGTTTGTTTAGTTTGAACACTTATTCTAAATACCTAGTTACGTACGTCGAGGAACATCCAAAGTTCCAAACATGTCATTAAAATCCCAAGCCGTTTAATACTTCAAAGGTTCGATAAGCAAGCGATTCCAAGAACTAGGTACTTATAAATTTATTAACTACTGAAGTATCTTCCGCTTTGCATAATAAAGTTTCTTCGAAGTGTATTGGAATACGTTATACACTTATTAAGTATTTCTGGGTGCATTAAAATAGTCTGAAAGAATGGCCATATTATAGAGATATGAGGAAAAGGGAGGATCCTCCGACCCGACGGTATCGTATATCGGGTATCGTGTTTGGTGGGCAACTGCCCGTCGATTGATTTCGGGAACTTATATTGTTATAAGTTATACATATGCTGATCGCGCGGTAAACTCTGCTTGCGCGATACAAGATTTCGCGTGACGTCAGTGTGATGCGTAGTTCGCATATGGCGATGTACTAACGTCTTTGGGCAGTCTGTTCTTCGTGATGATATATGTGAGAACAAATTTTCACTGTGCTTTAGTAATTATAAAATTGTTTTATCTAATCGTTTATATTAGATTGATGAAAAGAATTTGGAGAGGCTAGCAAGACCACGAGCAGATTCAACAAAAGTTCTGAAAACCAAATTCGTCTGGACATAGAATTTTGGTATCCTGAAGTTTCTTTGTTGCATAAGGGTTAAATCAATCATATTTAAAGCACAAAACGACCGAATTCACCAACTAGAAGTGTCTATTAATTTAGGTAACTATGTTTGAAATATTAGTATTCGTTACATCAGCACGTGTTTCCATGGCGAGAGTTCCCATCAAGTGATACCTACAGTAAATGCGTTAACACCATTCAAAATCATGTTAGTAATACCTATTAGTAAGTTTGATAAAAGGCTAACTTCATGTTGTGCGGCAGCCTGAGTTTCAATATTTTGTTGACCGTCTGACCGGTGGCGTCAACATTATGGTTTTCATAACGAAAGTTGTTTTAGTAGCTTCATAGACTTACTTATATAGAAGCCATAATATCATCTAAAATAAGTAGACGCTAAGACACATAACAATCATTCCGAACATCCAGATTCGGGACATTGCTGTATAAATTATCACAATTTTGCTCAAGTGAAATAGGTTTTCGAATGTCATATTTCAATGCAACAAATTATCTTCTAATAGCATAACATAATCCTATAATGTTGCCACTGCTGGGATACAGGCCTCCTCTCTGTGAGAGGGAGTGGGCCGTCCACCACGCGGGCCCAGTGCGGGTTGATAGTTGTCATATGACTTCAAATTTTTGGTTCTAGGACATTCCGGTTTCCTCACGCTGTTTTCCTTCATCAACTAATACGGGATCTCGCGCACTAGACGACCATGACCACGACCAGTGGTCGCACTGACCAGGTAAACTGTAGAAACCGGCTAGTTGGCCGTTGCGACCAAGTGCGCGATTCGGATCGGTTTCTATAGTTACGTGGTCGGTGCGACAACTGGTCGTGATCGTGGCTCACTAATAACTATCTTCTACTTGGTCTTAATATCAATTAGTACCTACCTAAATATTAGTCAATCTAAATCTAAACTAATAATATTATAAAGAGAAAAGATTTTTTGTATGTTTGTTTCTTTGTAATGAATAAAATCCAAAACAACTGGACCGATTTAAAAAATTCTTTCACAAATAGAATATATGTTTCGACGGCATGTGAAGTCAAGTCAGAGGCCCATGGGTGGCTTTAAAACTCTAACACCAGGTTAGTCACTAACCTCACGAAAACAAGAAGAACACATTATTATTAATCTTATCACCAATAGATATCACTGAGTAAGGCTAGGCGAACACAACCATGCTCTTGCCCTGGCTAGAGGCTTTAAGTTAGTAACTTAAGGCAGCCACAGGACAGCCCGGTTAAGTAGTTACGATAATCTTATTGAACACATGACTACTGCTGCGATTTGACGATGACATTCATGATATTATAATCCCTTAAACGCCCGCTTCAACTCAATGTACTTACGCATGTCTGATAGCTATGGGGATTTGAGGAATCTTTGTGTTAGGAATGGTAATTTATAATAATTTAACATACAGTTATCACGATAATATATTTAAGATACACACATTACAATACCTATAAATGAAAACAATAAGGTTTCGGGGCGAAGAAAAGGTTTCGTAAATAACTTGATGCGCTGCTCAGCTGACGGATGATAGACCAAGCTTATTGTCAAAAACGGAGCGCGTCGTATGTTTTTCACACGTCTTCTAGTACATTTTTTCTAGAAGCTGCGCCCTTATTGGACGAGCGGATTGGCGGGAGCGGTTCGAAATAAGTTCGCGTTAGAATAATTTATTTGTTCAAAAATATAAAATACTAGATGACCCCGTGAATTTCATACCACGTGAAACAACATTTCGATTTTTTAACTTTTTCGGCTGTTCCTTTGGGTTTTTCCTAATTTTCTCTTTTCCTATACCAACCCAGTATTGAGACGAATAAAAAGTATTTTAATCAGTCGAGTCCTTTTCGAGTTTTTGCGAGAGACTATTGCACGGCATTGATTTTTATATATAATATAATATATAGATAGCTGACAATGCCTAATTTCATTGATGATTTAATTTGGCTATAGCTCTCTGTTGTCGACAAATCTGGCTCAGCAGTGTTCAGTTTTTCTAATAGAAATTCGTTGGGTAAGAAATCAGACCTGGATGGAAATAAACGACTTCCCCATTATCAAAGAATAAGCACATTGTAAGTTTAGCAGCAGCAAACACTGACTACCGCTTAGAGGTTAGAGACGAGAAATTGATAAATAAAATATATAAAAATAATATATACAAATAAAATAATAATACACTCATAATGAGGCATATTATTATGACAAGAAAAAGAGTGCTTTACATCGTATCATGTTTGTTCCCGGACTGGTCTTAGGGGAATGTTTTTGTTGTTTCAAAACATAACATGTGGGATGTTCGGAAAAGCGTAAAAAGGGTTTTATATCGTTGACAGTGCATTTCAGCTTTGAAAGCGTTTTTGTGGTTTTGTATATTTTGTTTTGGTGCCATTTCTGTTAGCGACGAAAACAGTTAAAATGTCATGCTGTTTTAAAAGTATGCCATGCAGAAAGTAGTTTTCAGTTTGCAGAAAAAGAACCAATTTAAAAGTCAGGAATGAAATTTTTACATTAGTAAGTCTACACATAAAAACTTCTGAATGTCACAGTTTAAAAAAAACTGCTATGAACAAAATATTGTAAAGCAGACAAAATGTTGGCCGAGTGTCAAAAGCCCCATCCCTAACTCGTCAATACTTGAGAGCGTGACCCAAATCTAGGCAGAACGATGAATTATTCGCGTCACAATCGACTCCTCCCGGTATTAAGACGTCAAACTCAAACCTAAACTCAAACTCAAATCATTTATTTCAATTAAACCATTACAGGCACTTTTGAATTGTCAAGGAATCGGTCAGTCAAAAATATGAAGCTAGTTGCCCATTCCAAAGCTTAGTAGGTACCTATGGAGAAGAACGGGCAAGAAACTCCACGGACACTCTTTTAAATAAAATAAATTGTTACAAAGTATTGGTTACATCATTCATGTTGAAATTATACATGTGAGAACAATGTAGAAAGACGTGCACGTTAGAAGCGTATACAAAGATAAAAACAAAGAACAATTAAAAAAATTAAAATCAGCCATGGCCGCTAAGAGTTGACCAGTCCCAACTGACGGCGCCCGTTCACGAACATGACGTATGGATCAGCACCATTCAGCTCAACCATTTTGAAGGGAGCTAAATGATCCAACACACGCGCCACCATCAGCGAGACATTTGAGTGAGCATGACATACTCCAGCCGCCAGGGCACATTCAAGTCAATAAAAAAAAGTATTACCCGGTAAATGGTAGCTCTTTAGTACATAGTACTCACATCTGTGCTCTGGAATTATATAATACAAAGGAGATTGACTTTATACAATGCAAAGATGGTCTTAAAATCTTCAGCAGCTCCAACAGTATTTTCAGATGTTAATCAATTAGTTGTGGTTGTGGAGCAGGACCAGCATTGAGCCAAGCATTTTTATCAGTGATGTAATCCCCCAACTTATAATATGCCTGCCTGCATAGTGTGCGTTTTATACAAGACTTGAATTTCGTCTCATTCAGTTGAAGTATGTGGGGAGGAATTTTATTATAACATTTTAAACAGTACCCCATGAAAGATGAGTCCACTTTAGCCAGTCTGAAACCTGGTTGAACTAATAGGTCCCTATTTCTTGTACTATAATTATGTCTATCACCTCTTTTACTAAAAAGATGTAAGTTTTTTCTCTCTCAATTCATTCGTCAATTTTAATTTTCGAATGCAACGTTTAGAGCGAGAAAATCGATAGAACCTTTTCCATCTCAGTTACTCCAACCGTTCATGTTTGAAATTAGCATCAATAGATTTCGGGAGTCGGCCAGTTCACTGGTTATACCCAATACGCATTTGGAGTCCCCAAAATAAAGCTAATTTGCTTTTATACCGCGGACAGTTTTTTTCCTTTCCAATTTTGTTTGGACAATCACAATGAGGTTAAAGTAATATCAGTATAATCTAGATTGATTTGGGTGGCGTTTAGATTGTAATGAGAATTTTAGTATTATTTGATTGGTGGCAAAAGACCCTCGTTCCTCAGATTATACGATTATGAAGGAAGAAAAGTGTAACTAAGTACTTACGCCTTCTTTTAAGTAAGTGAACTCCGATTAAGACGTCCTCTCTTACTAGGTACTTAATAGATTTTTAGATAACTCAGTTTTCTTGCAGTTTTTAACAGAATCGTACTTGAACTTAGGTGGCAGAATCATCCCATCGCTGATTGATTGAATCCTTTTCTCCTCTGTAACACCGAATTTATATGTTTAAAAGACAAAAAAAAATTGTAAACTTTCCAAATGCCTTTTTTACACCTAAAACCGTTACAACATCAAATTCAATGTTATAATTGCAATTCATTATTGATATTCTTGTTCACCAGTTAGCCATATTTCTTATTTCCATACAGTAATATTGCCAAATTAATTAAAACAGGTAAATATTTGACAGCTATTTGCGACATTGCCAACTTTTTGGTTGAACGCTCTTAAGTCCGCCTTTGTATAATATTTTTTACTTGTGCATAAAGTTTCAATATATAAACCTAATTGCATTTTTCTTTATTGTTAAGCCTATGCTATCCCAATGCTGGGCAAAGACCTCCCCCAAGATGTTCCAGGAACTCTTTTCCCGCAAGAATATAAAATACAATCTTAAAAATATTATAATTCCATTCCAAAGTATTGCTTACGCTTTGCAGTCAATCATCCAAAGGGCACAAACATAACGTTTCTTGTTTTTCTCCTATAATGATATACAGACAAACAACAGTAACCTTTTCACTTATTCTGCTATGTAAAAAAATAAACAAAAATTATGTTTCCAGACTCTCTTCAACATCAAGCCTCACGTTAATTTGTAGATAAACAAATGGATAAGCTGTTACGCAAACACATTACTCCGCCACAATTTGTTACTTCGCTCCAGATATACAAATAGAAAAATGTTATGACAGTCAGTACTCTCATTTAAAGTATCACCGTTCCCAACTCAAAGGTTCCCTCCCGTTCAATCAGCAGAACAAAGACAATTCTGCCGTGACCAGTTCTATTTTCCCATTCCACATACAGAGAGATTCATTTATTATCCCTCTATTGTTTTTTAATCGGTTAGTTTCTGTCCTTCTAGTTTAAATTGGTAATTAAAGTTGGATCAGTTGTTCTTTGGGTCAGGTTGTATCAAAACTTTTGTGGGCGGTGAACCTTTTTAAAATAAAACTTTTATTATACCTAGAAGATCTATTAAAGGAGTGAAAGGTTTTATATTAAATCGTAAACGTCTTATCGCTAACCATTCGACTCTTCGTGGGCCGCAACAATAAACAATCTTGAGGGAATAGTAAAGAGCTTAGTATGGAAATATTCGAGCTGATTGAATGCAATCAGTGCTAATGCAGTGAGGACTCAAGCCCAATTTGAATTCAAATTGTAATAGGATGACGCAATGATGTTCTTAAGCGATAACTTTGAGAGTTAACTTCCATTTTATTATCACTTCTGGCTTATAGGCTTATTTCTACTCATCAATATAGCTTGTAAAAATACAGCGTGCCGCGACATTAATTTAACACACGTATTCGATTTTGCGTTTTCGTCTTATGAGGATATTTTAATTTCATTAAACGTTATTATTTATTGATTTATTTTCAATTTTATAAAAAAGCATCTTTGAGCAACCTGTACTTAAAACACTGTAGCACAGAGGTCATTTGGCGGGGTTACGAATCACAACATCGCATCAATGAAATTAAAACGAATAACGTGCAAAGAGTAGGCAAATTTTGAAATGCTCGCCGACAGGGCTCCCTCTTCCCTTCAAGAGAAGAGAGAGCCCTGTCGGCAAGCGTTCCAAAATTTAAAAAAATCTATTTACGAATTCTATTTTTACCTTATTAAAATTTGTATGATTACTGGCCACTACCCATTTGTTATATTAATGTCGCCATTGTAGTTCCACGTTGTTATTGTTATAGCACTGGAAATAAGATATCTTTGTAAACACATGTTATAGATTCTCACTCTTGATGTTTCAATAGTGGTCAAGGGTGGGCGTTTTGGAGGACTGTCTTATGTAATTTATACGTTCGAAAAGTGCTGATTCTCAGCCTAGTTTGAATAAATGACTTTTGAATTTTGAATTTTTTGAATTTTGAATAACTTCTTCGTTTGTCTATAAAAAATTTGCCAGTCACCATGATACACGGTAGGAAGAAACACCTCTATCATGATTTTGATTGAACTTTCTGTCCATGTCATCCTATTAATCAGTGAATTGTACTTTATCTGAAGAATGATTATGTGGAAAAAATCTTACGTCATCTCTGCGCTGTATGATTTTTTTTAGTAAGTGCCTGTCTTATAAAACTAAAATGATAAATCTATCGTTTTCTAGTAGATAGTAATGCTGCTCATATTTTTATTTAATTTAATTATATCGGCCTATTATTGTCCCACTGCATGGCCTCGTAGCAATTCATATTTTACAAAAAATTATCATTGTACAGTTTTGACTTTGTTACTAAAATCATTATTGTGTATGGATAGTTCTGGTTTTTTATTTTATTTTAGTAACTGGATTAAAACATGTGTACTATAATTTGTATGAGCTTGTGCATATAAAACTCTTTGTAAGGTTTCAACGATTTATAATAATTTAATATAATATTAAATTATATTTTTCATACACCTACCGGCTTTAAATCAAATGTTCACGAGAAGAAAATAGTAAATTCAGATGAATCATATTTCATAAACCTATTATATATATTTATATTTCGAAACGAATGTTACTTTCATGTTATTTTATATTTCCATTTAATTTTAACTCGGCTATAAATTAACTTGAGCTTGTACTGAAGAGAACTTGATCTGAACTATAAAGTACTGAGCAGAATAATAGTCCACGTCTCTTGCAATACTTGCTGGACTTAGCACTAGCAACCAAAATGTCCGGTCTCGAGTTACGAGCCGAAAGCAGTAAAGTTTAAGTCTGACAGTTCATGAAAGCGGAGCGAGTAAGCGGAGGGAGTAAGCTGAGCGGGGCGAGGGTGCAGCGTAGTTTGATGGCCTGTATTACTAAAGCGAAGGGGACTACGGAGTAGCCCGTTTTGGCGCAAAGTGTACTAAGCGTTCGAATCGAAGAAAATGACCGAAATTGTGGTCTTTGTCTCGCCTCCTCGTTCCATAATATATCACTCTGCTGTCTCGGTCCGCTAAGCAGTTCTACCTACAAGCATTCGGCTGTTGAAATGCACAAAAACTGCGCTGCGCTGTGCCTGAAGTGTACTGGACCGGAGACGTGAACTATATTTAATTCTACTAGTTAATAAATTCGCAACCTCACAACGCTGTGTCCTTCCACTCCAATGGACAAACTGCCTTAATCAGCTGCATGCCTTATGGAGTGGTGTGAGTAAGTGCTCCAGTTAGAAATACAAATTGAAGAAGCCGTAGTAATGTTGTACAAGTTTTGTGTAGACTTATCGATTCGTTGGTGAACGTTACTTACCTACTTGCAGGTAAAGTAAATCTTGAGTAAAATTGGTACCAAGCTTACTGGTCGAAAAGTCTAAATTTCCTTGAAATTATTCACATACAAAGTCAAAGTCAAATCATTTATTTCAAATAGGCCCTTGTAAGGCACTTATGAACGTCAAAGTTTACAAAAAATTTAATTGATTCTAGTCGCCCCTTTCAAAAGGTAGTTTTCGTATGGAGAAGAATGGACAAGTAACTCCACCGTTACTCTTTTAAAAAGTGTTACAATATTTTGTATATGTAGGTACATTAGTTACATAATTATATGTGAAGACGATGCAACTAAAAAAAAAAATACGTTACCACAATAGGTAAAAAGAAGAATTAATAAAAATGAAGCAACGAAAGATAAATTAATTAAGTATTTATGTGATAGATGCATGGTTCTCACATATTTACAAACATTGTAAAAGTAGACGATTTTCTTTAAAAAATTACAATTAATAAGTCAGTGTGAAAATTACAATTTATAAGTCAATGTCATATAATAAAAATAATAATTTATACAACTTAAATTAGCAACCGGTTTGATTTTGTCTAGATTCTAGATTATCCTATGGAGCAGGACCAGCATGTTTCCAAGCATTCTTATCTTGGATATAATCCTTTAATTTGTAACAAAATATACATACAAAAATAGTTCATAGTCCTGTACATTGTCGATTGATTTGTCCAAAAGATATGAATATTTTATTCGAAAAGATATAATGTAAATCTACATTCGTTACCAAACAATATCACGAAAGGAAATACGTCTACAGAAGTTTGCACGTCCAGAAAACGGATGTGACTGAGTAATCGGATTGCAATGTCAGTTCGTACTGCAATACAGAATGGAATATCTCTTTGTCAGTTCTCAACCAATCGACAGGGCTGTCAAAACTAGAAACATGGCTGTCGGTAACTAACACAAACATGTTTATCGGTATAAACGACTTATAGGACCTTTACACCTTCAAACTAAGCTCAGATAATGTGTTAACAGTCACTTACGATTTACGAGTAAACTTTAACGCGTACGTTTGTGTTTATCAAAGCTAGACTATTTAATGAGCTACCGTGTTCCATTTTGTAAGCGAATGAATCTTTTTAGTTGTATTCTAGACTTCTAGCAGCTTTTACCAAGAACGTTATTTTCCAACAAATGTTTTGTGAAAGTTTTAAAAGTTTTCGACGTGAAACGAAGTGAACACGAATGTCTGGAGTGTTTTCTTAGTAATTAGTTGTTGTAATGGTTTCCTGTGGGTAATAGTTTTAATTTGCACTTTATTATTAACTGTATTGTCCTTGCACAATAATAACTGCACCTCACACAGTTTATGAAATTACACAGTCGTGCATGCAAGTGACGTATTAAGTTGTTTATGTTCACTTTGTACAGTAACTTAGTAACTTTGAAGGTTATAAGGTTATCTACATTTTTTTCATTTGCCACGAAAAGCTTTGTTTGTTTTTATATTACTTGGGTTCGACATAAAAGAAGGCTTGCGACTTTTGTTATTAGAGCTTAGAGTGTAGCAGTTTTATTGGGAGTAAGGTACATGTGTGTCGCAAGGAAATTGGCTCAAGACTTTTTTTCTATCGTCTCTTTAAGTTCAGAATCCACGATTGAAATTCTTCTTTCTTTCTACATTTAGAATCTGTTCTAGGCAATCAAATCCTTCATATTTGGTTTCACATTATCAAGTCTTTAGATTTTACCCCAGCCTTTATCTCAAAAATAAACCAAAAATGACTTCGGCGAAAAAAACACGACCAAACTCCAAAGAAGTAGTCACTTCGGCACTAATAAAGCGCTCACACTTCTAAAAATATTCCGTAAGAGACGAAATTAACTTCTAAGTTGAACTTCCTCGGAGGACAGACCCGAAGTCTTAACTAAGTTTTAAAAATAAAGTGTATAACGGAATGAAGGAAGTCACTATCTTCCCTGACATTTACTTGTCTAAAAACTAGTCTGGCAAGGTGCCTGAATAGTGCTCAAGCACGAGCTGAAAACTTTATCTCTGTACAAGCTTGCCTGACTTTGGCCTGGCCTAGGTAATTTAATACAATTTGCATAGGTAGAACTCAGCCTAATCGGGGTATGACTTTATCTGATCATTAAGGAAATGGTGGTATTTTATGTAGGTAACGTGTTTTGGTGGAAAAAGAGTAATGCAGAGTAATTCTTTAACTTTATTTGCTTATTCCGACATGAGTTTACTGGGTCATCCTACGAAATTTATCTTTACCACAGAGTATGGAGACGTTTTTGAAAATGGTGTAGATGACAACATTAATGCGCAAATTATATGACTACTGCCCTCTCTAAACGTACCTACATAATCTTCTTTTTCTGTTACGTCGGAAACTCAATACGACCTTTAGACGAGAACATTAACGTGGTACAAATGATTACTTAACCAGGTAACTGGTTGATACCGTCTTTCGTGGATGCTCTTTTATTACAACCCAAATATAAATTCTTTATCGAAATTCATAATTTAAGGAAGCTTGTATTGACAATTGTTTCTGAACCCATTGTACGTCTTTTTCTAATTGAGTTAAGAATATCTGCAGTACTTGTAATCCTTTAGAGGTATGAGGAACAGAGTGTAAAGTTCACTCATCCTCATTAGAAAAGGGGGATCCTCCGACCAGATGGGTGTCATGTCTGGTGGGCAACTGCCCAATGGTTGAAGTCGGGAGCTTATATATTATGTTGATCGCGCGGTAAACTCTAATTGCTCGATGCAGGATTTATGTGACGTTAGGTCTTTGATGCGTAGTTCGCATGTGGTGATGTAGATGCCACCACAATCCAATGGAACCAGAAAATAAAGGGAAACGATAACCAGTAGTTCCATTTTAGAACAGTCGACCCGCACGCTGGTGGTAATACTTTGAACTTGAGTTGACCTAGCATAGTAAGGAGTCGCAATATATTGTGAGGCCAGCTAATACTTTTTTAGTTAACACTGATATGCGGCTTACTACGACATAAAATTTACAAATGAATAATGCACAAAAATGGCCGACCAATGACCATACGATTGATCGTCATTAGACTTGCGTGTTCTACGGTAATAGCCGTTAAATTCTACGATTGATAACTTAGGTCCTTTGTTACATGGTTTCTATAGAAAATTGGCGTTCACTTAAGTTGTAATCAAGCAATCTTTGTGATATTTCCACATGCAATGGTGACCTTTTGATGGTATTGTGTACAATTGACGAAGCCTTTATTACCGTTCTTGGCATTCAAGTCTACTTGATCAATGAGGGGGCGATAACTTGTTTGTTCTGTTGATGGCTTGTAGGTAAGTACAATACTTTTTCTTTTATTTATTTATTTAACGGTTTATAGAAAAAAAGGAACAGAAAAATACGTACAAAGGTGATGCTTATTTCTAAAGAAATCTGTTCCAGCATACCTGCGATAGGAAAGGAGTTAAAGAGATGTAGACAACGTGTGTAAGAGTAGAAGAGAAAATAAAATACATAAAATAAAAACACCTAATTATTCACTAATTTATTTATTTATTTATTTATTAAAACTTTTCACACTCAAAAAAGTACAAAGGCGGACTTAATGCCTTAGGCATTCTCTACCAGTCAACCAAGGGTGGTGAAGAGATTAGATGGCAGGTGCTCTAATTGAGAGGAACAAAGAAAAAAAATATTCTAATGACTTATAACTAAAATAGATACAACAATACATAAATAGATTACAAACTACATACCCATACATACATACATATTTACTATAATATATACCTATATTAAATATATATACAAATATACGAAATCAAGGGAGAGGGGTGTTGAGATGACTCTACTCTATTTATTTTGAAAATAACTCCACAGTTTCCGCTTAAATGCATACCGACTGGTGGCCGTCCTGATATCAAGAGGAAGCGCATTCCAAAGAAGAATGGACTGAATATGTAAGGAAGAATGAACAAAGTCAGAAGTATGAGAAGGGCAGAGAAGGAGAAGATTGTTAGAAGAACGCAGATTCTTAGTGTGAGAAGAACATAGATATTGGAAGTGAGACACAAGATAAGAAGGAGGAGTGGGAGAGTTGAGAAGGGAGAAAAGCGTGGTCAAAGCGCGTAAACTTCTCCTTTGGCGAATGGACATCCATTTGAGCTAAGATCTATAGCTAGACACATGGTCATATTTTCTGAGGTTGAAAATAAACCGGATACAATTGTTGAGCAGTCTGTCGAGCTTATCCAGCAAAATCGCATTCAAGTCAAAGTAGCACACGTCATCATAGTCGACGATAGGGAAAATCAAAGTCTGCACAAGCATAGTTTTCGTCTTAGCAGGCAAAAAGTTTCTCAGACGATACAGGGATCGCAGAGTACCGTTGACCCTTTGACTAACACTAGAGACCTGGCGTTGCCAGCTAAGTGTCGAGTCAAGATGCAAACCGAGATCTTTCACCGTAGGGGTAATAGGTATGACGGTATCATTTAAAATAAGAGGAGGAAGAGAGCTAAGTGCCACCCTACCCATCATGCGCGAGCTTCCAATTACAATGGCCTGACATTTAGAGGGGTTTACTGACACCCCAAAACTGTCAGACCACTTTTTGATGGCATCTAAATCTCGGTTTACATCTGCTATAGCGTCCGATAAACCCTCAACCCGCTCAGCTGTATATAATTGAAGATCATCGGCATAAAGATGATACGAACACCGAAGACAGTGAGTTATAAAATTAATGAAGATGGAGAATAACAATGGAGAAAGAATACCGCCTTGTGGAACACCAGCATCCAGGTCGCGCCAACTCGATGAGCTCTCATCAACGCGAACCGACTGCTGACGTCCCCGAAGATAAGACGAGAACCACTCCAGAGCTAATTTAACTATAATATTAACTATAAACATACATTATGAGAATAAACTTACATACATACTACTAAAATAAATATCACTAAAATATATACTTAATTATAATGTACTTAGTATAAAATAATAAATACAAAAAAATGCAATGAAACGACGATACGATTTTTAGTTTGTAGAGAAAATGGTTTTAAGTGAAAATAGTAGTGACAGTTCAAGTTAAAACTGCAAGAGAACTTTTATAACTTGCTTGGAACTGTAAACATTTCCGGAGAAATTTGAGATAAGAAAAAGAAAATTGATTGTAATTTTTTAAAGTTTCATGGATTTTTCTTGATTTAACTCTTTTATAAATAAGGGTATACGAAATATCAATAATTGTTTTTTTTAAACGCCTCCGAACATTAATTATTCTATACTTACTTAATTGATAGCTCCAAGAGTATTCTAAACACATTTTCTGTAACAAAACCGACCGCTGTTCATCTCTCTATCGTTCAACTGACAATACACGAATCAAAATAGGTCATTAAGCTCGTTTGCCGGCACAATGGAAGTTGGCCGTTTCAAAAGACAAAGTTAGACGGCGGCGGCTTTCGGGGCAAAGTAATAGAAAATCATATACTACATGCAGTTTGTAACCCGAGGCACGTTTCTCAAGGATGAAAGCCGACTTTCTTCAACATTTCAGATCAACTGGACTACGGACGTACTTGTTTACAACTCTAGATGTTTTATGATTCAACAACCAACCGGCTGAAGTTTTGTTGTAAATTATTTTTACTACTATAATGTGCTAAGAAAGTTTGCTTAGTTTGCTTTATATTATGTCTTGGGAGTTTTCAAGTCTCGAGTAAGAACAAGAAAAATTTTATAATCTTCGAAAGCGCAGCGATGACGCGTATTCTGCCCAAAATCAGGACTATTTGCATTTGAAGCGCGTATACACGCGTCGAAGTTGCCGATAAACTGTTTTGCAGCTCTGCAAATACTGATTAAGAACTATGTTAGTGTGTAATTTTTGGGAAAAGGTTAATTAAGAAACAAACAAACAGCCCTAAATTACGACGAGGCAAGCGTGCACCATCGTCGGCGTCATCATCTTCACCAACAGATGAGATTGTGGTCAAACGCAAACCAATCAATTTTAAAAAGACCGTCTTTATTTAACTGCGAGAAAACGAACTCTTTTTTACTTCCACGCTGACCTCAGTGTAAAACTAAAACAGATTCTGTTAGCTGACTGAAGTGGGTAAAGTAAGAAGGGTACCCTTGTTCTAAATGAAAGGGAAAGCATCAGGTTACTTGACATGTGTCAAACCTTAACAAAGTCCAGTTTCATGAAGTTTGAATCAGATTTGGCAGTTATGGCATTTGACCCGAGTAATTCTACTAATGCCCGTTTTCAGCTTCACTAAGTGACACTTAAATGAATCCCTAAATAAAAGAAGCGACACTGTTGGATTTTCAACGCTAGGCTCAGCGCTGAGAGTTGAAAATCTAATAGTGCAATTTTATTTAGGGATTCATTTAAGTGTCACTTAGTTGTCGGTGAAAACGGGCATAAGTAACATAATAAGCATTTTATTAACATTTTTTTTACTGTCATCTTGTACGTTTCCATGCTCATTAAAGTGACAAAAAAGATTGCATCAAATCGCCTATTTCCTCATACAAATCGTAAGATTGAACTGACAGAACTAGGTCAACTCATTTGGTGATATCTACCGCATTCACACGCGTGTAAAATTTTCGTAAATTCGTTGAATATTTTTGTTTTATGAACGTAAATTATTCCATTTTGAAACTCATATTTCTTTAATTAGTAATAGTGCATCCAAAATATTTAATGGTTCTATTCATAACCTCAAGATCAGTTCCATTTATAAACTATTAGGCAGAGTTTTATACATATTTTGCATTCCACTTTTTCATTGCCAGTGCCAATCCCGACAATTTAAAATCACTACAAATGGAAAGAAAAATAATTAATTTCCTAGTCGTTTTTTAACCACTAGAAAATTATTGTCAAGTGACATAAAATTAAATTACGCTCATTTGAGATGCTTGCGCTGCATTTTTTCTATCTGGCACTTGTGCAAGCTATTATGAAAACGCTACATTGTGTTTTTCCTAAGGACATAAAATGTCTTCTCCATAATTTAAAAATATTTTTTTCATGTCTGGAATATACAAATAAAAAATATGGGTTAAAAGAATGAATCCATATTTATGCTACTAGACCAATGTTTTTTTTTTAATAATTAGGAAAGAAAAAAATTATTATAAATATTTTGGTCACAGAATCTTTGCCTCATTTTATTACGAAAGAAGAAAATGACTACAAATATTTTGGTCACAGAATCTTTGTCTCATCAAAAGTTATTTTTTGTTAAAGCATCCAATATCTGCTCATTCATTCATTCATTCATAGTTCACCCTTCGGTTCAAACGGTACTATAATAATTAGAGGTATCTTTCTATGCCACAGAGGCCTTTGTTCCAATCGTGGATGATTACATCGATTTCAAATGATTAGTCAATCGACTATGAAAATTGTAGCGCTTACGACTGAACTATAGATACATGCGGTTAAGGTTACGGGTTTAATATATGGGATGTGAATGTTAAACCGTCATCACACGAGAATTGGAGGCGACATACGTATATTAATAATAAAAGATAAAAGTCCGACAAACCATATTTAACACTTAGATTTTGGTGTAGAACGTGAGAAACTTGAATTAAACGGTACTTTTCATAGTTAATCAAAATGTAACAATAGCGAGGTGAATACAATAAATCGAAACTACATAACCAAAAAAAGAACCTTAAATTCAAATGATAGATACATCGTCGCTCGGCATCCAATACCGCGAATGTGACATTTTTGACGAAAATCTGATTTTTATGCAAGATCACATAATTGAACGTAGGTATAGAATGAAATAAAATAAAAATCAGATTTTCGTAAAAAATTTCACATTCGCGGATGCCGAGCGACGAAATGGAAAATCGTGAAGATTCCTGAAGTCAGTAAGAGATACTGAGCGTAATCGTACCCATAGTTCACATGAATAGCTAGTGAGTTCATACGAATTAAACACATCCATGACCTGTCAATATCACAGTGTGGTATTTAGACCACCGAGATTTCTCGTTTGAACAAACTGTACAAACAACAGTATACAAATACCAGTACATTGATACCAATCCCGTTCTCAAAGAAGAAAACGTCAGAAGCACACTAGAATAGTTAGAGTCCAATATTGAAGTTGAAATCAGGTTGACGCTCTAATTCCGCAAATCTTAACCACTCGCGCTTTCCAATAGATAAAAATCAAATCCTTTATCTTCTATCATTCCACGCCAAGAGAAATAGCGACTGAGATAGCGAGTTAAATTGCACTTTTATAACGTGAAATGGACGCAGAACCGATTGTCAACTATCTGCATTTTGTTTTAGTCTTCTTCTCTTCTTGCCGTGTATACATTGGAAAGAATTGTGGAACACTGTTGTCCTAAACATCAATGGCATTTCCTTCGAATGATAAGCCACGCATCAGCATATCTGAGGCTGGGGCATCTGAAATATAAATGACGACGCTGTCTGGTCAACTGGCGTACCTTAAAATAAATATTTCAGTCAACACAATAAAAATGTTCTTCTTTCGTTTTAGCAACATTGTTTTCCATTGAATACGACGCTTTAAATTCTTTCTACATTCTTCTGTTATGATCTTTGTAACTTTTATTAGTCTCTTAACCTTTATAGGCACTTGTTTTGACCGGTGGCATCAAAAATATGTTGGCATGATTTCAAACTGTGAACTATAATTTTGTGCATTATTTCGGCATCATATGCTTAGGGAGCAGTGGTGGCCAACTGGTAACGGCCCCGACTTACGAGTTGTAAGGTTGTGAGTTTGAACCCAGATAGGTGCTTTACTTTATGTAAATATTTTCATCACCACTGCTCTCAAAACGGTGACGGAAAATATCGTGAGGAAACCGGCATGTCCTAGAAACAAAAATTCGAAAACATGTGACATCTACCAAACCGCACTGGGCCCGCGTGGTATATAACAGCCCACTCCCTCTCGAAGAGAGGACGCCTGTGTCCCAGCAGTGGGAACATTATAGGCATTATGCATGAATATACAAGCCAAGTATTTGGTCCATTAACTTGGTTGCATAATGCTGATAAGAATGCAGTGCCAAGAAAAAAATGCCAGAGGTAATCTTATGTGTTCATTGTATCATTTCATTTTACCAAGAATAAGATAAGATGGTGGGTACTTTAAAGACCCTATTACATTGTACAGTATCTTATTTATTTTTTATCGGCTACGGGGAGTTATTGGCCTGCATCTCACCTAATGATAAGTGATGATCAGGCTGAAGGTGGGAGTGAGCTTATAGGACATCGCTCATTATAGAAGCACGGCGCCGACACGGTAAATAACTTGTCATTCAAGTTAGGATTTGAAGTCAAATATATTAAAGTCTTTTTTAAGATGACTTTTTTGGACTTTAGTGGACGGCTCGCTGGCAGTAAGCAGTCCGCGAGCCGTCACATGTCGCGCCGACAGCACGCTTAAAGCGAGGAGCCCGCTCTCCGGCGAAGAAACGCCTATAGGCGGTATGCTGTTGCTAACGGTGACGGCACGCTGGCCACGCGATGACGCCTCGTTTGTGAATAAACAACAAGCTGTCACCTCACCGGTGGCGTGCCAGCAGCGAGCGATCGCCTTACTGACGACGCATTGGCGACTAGCGGTCGCCTTGCTTATGGCGCGTTGACGACTAGATTTTTTGAGGCGGTGTCGGGGCGTTACTGCGCTGGAGCAGTGCTGTTATAATGGGCGATGAACTTTACCCGGAATCCTCGACCACAGAAGAACTGGTATACATCTAACTGCCAAAACACAACAATGCAGTTAACATTTTTGTTATGTCGACAGACTTAGAAATCGTCCAAGGGATAAATTTTTGCGAGAATCTGCTTTTAAGATTTTCAATATAAAATTATAATTGCTATTGTGTACAATTTAAAAACTCTCATACTTTCTCGTAGAGACAACAACATAGATAACATTGTTTTTATTTGCAAACAACTTTTGAAATCTTAAGATACGGCACTATATAAAAGTTACCACGGAAAATATTCTTGACAGATAAACTTAACGACTCTATCAGACAAAAATACATTGTTTGATTTACCTTTATTTCCTTAGAATTCACCACCTACTCTAAAGATATATTGCTCATAGATGGACCCACATTTCTAAACTTATCTAGATTATATAATAGACCTCTGCATAATGAGGTTCGTCCAACTATTACGCTCTTTGGCTTAGCAATGCATCGTTGATCGAAACCGCAGCATCAGACTTGAGCCGAGTTTGAAACTTCGCTAAAGTAAGATCCCTGCTTTATTAAACTGCTTTGATGTTATCTATATATTTACCTATTGTATAAGTTCCCTCTGTGAAGCGATATGTTGGAGTTGTACGAGCTACGAGTACTCTGATAGACGTAACTTTTGTTTTTGTTACGTTTGCGTATAAATTGTTCCTTGTAAACAAGTCCCATGGACGTTACAACCTATTTATTGTTATGGCTTTCTGTAAGTCTGTAACTACAGAGAAAATACTTAATTTATTAGGCGATAGTTCATTTTCTTTATTGCTGACCGCGTGACGTTATATTGGCGCTGTAGTTCAATGACCTGAAAATATATTTTATTTACTGTATTTTTTTTCTCAAACCGGGTAATCGTATATGCTACAGTTCACTTCAACGATTTTCTGTATTGCGAAGTTGTTTGATCCTATTGTTAAAACCGGTTCTCAAATAAATCCTCTTTTCAAATAAACAGTCTCTTTGTCCGTCGTAGAGAATTTCTAGATAGCGAAATTGTTGTCTTTCATTGCAGTGTTTACAGCAACTACAGGGTGATATTAAAACACGAGTCAAATATTTTGCAATTCACCGTGTTGCGGCAAGATAAAGCTCAGCTCCTTTGTTCTAATAAAGTGAGAATATAAACATGAATAATGAAGTCTTGAATAACTTACACGTGAAGGTAGTCAATAACAAAGCGGGTATTCGCTTACTTTTTAGTAGCTTTTACTTTAGTGAGGATAACGTTTAAACTAGATAATACATCGAAACTAACCTTTTACTTATAATTGACTTAAAAGTTATTCTACTTCTAACAATAAAGGCGAGTAACACAGGTTCTTTATTACTACCTAATTTCCAACTTAAATGTGTCGTACCTTTTTTTTTTTTTTTTTTTTTTGTTCCGGGGTGGAAAATCCTCATGGATGTCCTCCGCCCTGGGGCGGGCGGAGGGGTCTGTCAGACTCTTACTGACTAAAAACCACCCCGGTGTTCCGACTCACACCTACGCCGGGGGTCGCGGGAACGAAAGAATCTTCCGCAACCCCCGGCCGGTGCCGGCCCGCCACTGCGGGCCTCCTCTCGGGTCAGGGGGGGGAGTGAGGTGTTTGACTCCCCCCGCGACGTCTCAGAGGGGCGCGCGTGGAACACTACGCGCCGCCACCTCGGGTCCTGATGTGTGGGGGGCGACGGACGTCCCCGAGTCCGTCGCCCCTGGACCCATTTAGGGGGGCCGGAAGAGGGCGTTGTCCGCCCTCCGCCGACGCCCGGTGCGCCTGCTGCGGGCAGGGTGAGTGGACGAGATCTCCCTCTCCCTTTCCGCAGCCTCCTTCTGCGAGACGACCGTCTCGCAGAAGGCGACCACCGCGTCCCAGGACTCGGCGCCGCCGACCATAGCGTTCACTACGGCCGGCAGCGACAAGTCACTGCCTACTTCTGAGATGAGGGCACGGCGCGGCTCCTCCCAAGCGGCACACTCTGCCAGCGTGTGCCGCGCCGTGTCCTCCCGGCAGTCGACGCAGTGGTGACACCGGGCGTCCGGCTCCCTGTTTATGCGACACAGGTACTTCCCGAAGCAACCATGCCCCGAGAGCACCTGCGTCACCCGAAACGACAGGGAGCCGTGCCTCCTCCCGAGCCAGCGGTCGAGCACCGGCCGGACCGCCTCGACGACGTCGAGGCCGGCGGTAGGGCGCGAAAGCCTGTCCCGCCATTCCGCCACCAGGACCTCGCGAAGCTGAGACCGATGCAGCTCCACGTGTCGCTGCATCGGTCGCTCGCCTCGCGCCCGCGCTTCCTCGCGCCACCGATACGATGACGCGAGTACTTTCGCCTCCAGGTCCCAGGGCGGGGATCCGGCCAGTGCACAAGCCGCCTCGTAGGAGATCGTGCGATATCCCCGGATGACTCTGACGGCCATCGCCCTCTGCGGTCTCCGCATGACGGCGATGCTCCCGGCCGTCAGGTCAGCCGCCCAGATCGGGGCCCCGTAAAGGGCCATCGATCGCACGATCCCCACGTAGAGCCGCCTACAAGCGGCGCTCGGGCCCCCCAGATTGGGAAGCAGCGTTGAGAGCGCTCCAGCAGCGCCCAGCAACTTGGGCGCCAGCCGTCGGAAGTGGGGCCCGAAGTCCCACCGGCTGTCGAGGACCAATCCTAGGTACTTCATGGTACCCGCGACAGCGATCCGAGCCCCCCCGACCACGATGTGTGAGCCGGGTGACGGCGCCCGCCGGGGGCCATGGAACACCATGGCCTCCGACTTGCTGAGGGCCACCTCCAGGCCTAGGCGACGTATGCGGCTCACCACCTGTGAGACCGCAGCCGTCGCCAGCAACGCTGCTTCCCTGTGCGAGCTCCCCCGGGCAGTGACCAGCGTGTCGTCCGCATAACACGTCAGGTCTACCCCCGGCCTGAGCTCGCCCCTCAGCACCCAGTCGTACCCGATGTTCCACAGGAGCGGCCCTAAGACCGAGCCCTGTGGAACACCGCACGACATGCGGCGCTGGTTTCCGCCATCACGTCCCACGTAGGTGACACACCTCTCCGACAGATAAGCCCCAACGATGCGGCGGAGGTAGGGAGGCACACCATGATAGCGCAGTGCCTCCCGAATACAACTCCAGGGCAGGGTGTTGAAGGCGTTGGATATGTCCAAGGACACCGCCAACATCACCCCGCCCCGAGACACCGCTTCCTCCGCCAGGACTCTGACCCGCGACACAGCGTGTATCGTGGAGCGCCCATGCCGAAACCCAAACTGACTGTCGTCCAGGTCCGGCCCCTCTCTGCACAAGTGGCCGACGAGGCGGGCTGCGATTACTCGCTCAAACAGCTTGCCCACCTCGTCTAGCAGCACTATGGGCCGGTACGCGGACGACGAGTCCGCAGGGCGCCCCGCTTTCCTGAGCAGGACCAGACGACCAGACTTCCACAAAGTGGGAAACTGGCCCTGCTCAAGACACGCTGTGTAGAGTCCTCTCAGTTGGGGCTCGAGCTCCTTCAGAGCGAGGGCCAACACGCAGCCGTGGATCCCGTCGGGCCCCGGAGCCACGTTCTTGGCCCGGAGCCGCATCACGGCTGCCCTCATCTCTGCCTGTGTCACCTCTGGGACGCTGATGGCGTTCTCCTCCTCTTCTTCTGCAGACTCTGCGGCCGTGGGCAAAGCCATCGGCGGCGGAGTGTGCTCCGCTCTGGCCGGGAAGAGGGCTGCAACCACCTCCTCCAGCAGCTCGGGTTGGAGACTCTCCGTAAGCGGAGGCGCCGCGGCTCGAAGTTTCCCTCGAACCGCGCGATAAGGGCGCCCCCACGGATCCCCGTCTAGAGTCTCCAACATCTCTTCCCTGGCTCGCGTCCTCGACTCGCCGATGGCCAGCCACAGAGTCTGCTTGGCCGCGCGGTACACCTCATACAGCGCGGCCTCTTCGTCAGGGACCCGACGACGTCTCCTCCGGTATCGGGTGTACTGACGTCTGACCGCCACGCACGCGACGCGCAGCTGCGCGATCTCGGCGGTCCACCAGTACACCTGGCGCCTTGCGGACTGTGCGTGGACCCGGGGCATGGACGCGTCGCTGATTTGCGTCATCGCCCCGCGGAACCACAGCGCCTCCTGCTCGACGTCGACGGGTCCGTTCGTCGCCGACTCCCCCGGCTCCAGGCCTGGACAATAGCGGCCTCCTTGAGAAGTTCCCTGTCTATGCGCTTACGCGCCCAACGCGGACCGTCCGTTCGCGGGGTCGGTGGACCGCGGCCGCCGGTGGTCTGGGCGGAGACGTCGAATCGGATGTATCGGTGATCCGACAACGTCTCCACCTCCACGGCGACACGCCAGTCGCGGACACGGCTCGCGACAGCGGGGCTAGCGAACGACACGTCCACTATAGACCCGCCCCGCTGCCGCACGCACGTGTGTACCGAGCCCCGATTCAGGACGGTCAGGCCAGTCGTGACCGCCCACTCCTCCAACACCTCGCCCCTAGCATCGGTCACAGGGGATCCCCACGCCGCAGACTTGGCGTTGAGATCCCCCAGCAACAGCACAGGACGAGGGTGGAATCGGCCCACGACGGCACCCAACTCGACAAGGAACCTCTCGAAGTCGGCGAGACTCTTGTCGGGCGAAAAATACGCCCCAACAGTGCCAATGCCGTCCGCGAGGGCGGCTACCCAGCCGCGACCTCGGGACGGGTTGACAAGAGCCCCGCCAATGATGGCCACCAAACCGTCCAAGTCTCCCACCCAGTTATCCCTGGGGGGAACGAAATACGGTTCGGCGACCACGGCCACGTCAATCGACCACTGTGCCATGCTCTGGAGCAAAAGATCCTGAGCTCTAGCACAGTGGTTGATATTGCCCTGGAGGAAATGGTACAGCGCCATTAAGCGCAATCCATTCCCTCCAACGCACCATTCCTAGGCCGGGAGTCGGCCGAAGGGCAGCCAGGCTGCGGGGGGGGTAAAGAGCCCCCGGCAGCCATGGCAGCCCCTCTCTTCTTCTTTTGCGTCTTCTTGGCGGGCGCGCCACAGGCCTTTCCGCCCGCTCTGTGCCCCGCGGGCCTCCCTGCAGCTGTACAGAGGCTGCAGTTTGGCGCCGCGAGACACTGGGCCGCCTTGTGGCCGGCCTGACCGCAGCGATAGCACTGCTCGCTGCGGTCTGTTTCGGCGGTGCACCGTGCCCTGACATGCCCAATGTCGAGGCAACGGTAGCACCGCAAGGCCCTGGGCTGCAGCTGCTTCACCCTCGCTGCCACCCATCCCACCAAGAGACGCCCGGCGTCGGCGACTTTCTTTGCCACCGCCACAGGACACCGCACCCAGATCGCGCCGAGCCCGGAGGCATCGACGCGAACCTCGCCCGTGCGCACGTCTGCGGGCGGACACCCACCGGTACGGGCGACGGCCGCCACGACCTCAGCCGCGGTCGTCGAGTCGTCCAGGCCATCGACGCGCAGTTCCGCGGTCTTCATGGGCCTGGACACCCGAACGTCCTCCGGATTGAGGACCTCCCGCAGCTTGGCGGCCAGGATGTCCGCCTTTTCGCCGCTAGAGGCACCCGACACCTCAAGCAGTCGCGCCCCCGTGATCGCCTGCCTCACTTTGAGGCCGGACGGTACACCTAAGTCGGGGAACGCGACTTTCGCCTTTGCCTCCATGAGGACCGCCTTGTAGGAGACGCCCCTTTCGATGGCTCCGGGCTGCAGCGTAATGACTACAGCCGCGGAGCGTGGGGCTCTCACCTTTGGCGGCCCTTGAGCCTTCTTGGGTGCCGGCGCTCTAGCGGGTACCGGTGGTGGCGGCGGCGTCTTCTTCTTCTTCTTTTTCCGCTTGACAACCGTCGACCACGAGTCCGCGGTGGACCCGGGTGCGGTCGCCAAGGGAGCGGGCGCCGGTCGCGCGGCCGTTCGGGAAGTGCCCTCCGCGGGCTTTCTTGCCGAACCTGGTGGGCTGGACCTGGGCTTTGTGGGCTCCTCCTTCCTCCACCTATCCGCAGCAAGCGGCGGCCGGAGAGTCTCTGCCGGGAGGAGCCTCGACTCCAGGCCCTGCAGGCGGGCATTCAGCATACCCCCGCACTGCAGCATGCAGATGCGAACGATCTTTTCGATCTCCGCATCTGCAGGTGCGGGGGTAGGTACGGACGACGGGGCCGGCGGTGTCGTGGCGACGACGGGGGCGGAACTGGTGGCCGCAGGACGCCTCTGCTGCCATTCCGCCCTCTGCGCGGCAAGCTCCCGCTTGAGGTCCTCCAGCTCGGATCTGAGACGGCTGTTCTCCTCCCACAGCTTCGCCGTCTCATCCGAGCTTGTGCGACTTAGGAGGACCCCAACTGCCTCCTGGATGTCGCCAGCCGCCTCCTTCAGAGCGCGCGTGAACGTGCCCTTCAGGCTGCCAGATTTCGTGGCAACCTTTAGGACAACGTCCACGCCGTCCAAAACTTGGCGACTGAGCGCCACCGCCGACACACTTCCTCCGGCAGCCGCCTGAGCAGTGCGTCGCTCTCGGGCCAGCCGGGCCATTTCAGTGACCTCGTCAGCTGCTACCGCCTTCCGCTGCGTCCGCTTTGCGGAGTTCGCCTCAGCCTTGTTGCTCTGCAACAAAAGCGGGGACGCAGCGGAGTCCTCGCTTTCCGCGCTCATCGGTACCGGCGTAGCGGGCCGCAGAAAGCGACCCCGTGCGTTACGCTCCGGTAACCGACCCCTCCCTCTCTTGGCTGTCCCCAATCTTGGGGCCGACAGCTCCTCCTCGCTTGAGGACAGCTCGCTGCGCGAGCGTTTCCCCCCAGGTTCCTTGTCCTGGTCGGACAAACATGAGCCTCCTCGGCTCTTGTTGCCGTCACTGACGGCAAGCGGCTTCTCTGCGTCGCACAGTCGCTCCAGGCTAACCCGGAGCTCCTTTTCTTGCGACGCAAGAGGTGGTTGACGAAGACCGGCGGTGGTCTGCCGGCCTACGAGGCTATTGTTGCCCCCCCCAGATACGGTGGGGCTGCCTTCCGTAGAAGGACGGGATTGTGCCTCCATGAGGAGGTTGCCCGCCTGGGGAATTTTTCCAATAGCTGACTTTTCCATATTGTCCTTTTAAGGGTGAGGTCCCTGTTTGCGCTAGCTGCCGGAAACCCTCCGGCCATTCATCCCCTCGGCACGCTAGACCTTGGGATTAGGACTCCCCAGTGTACGCCAACTCAACTCCCCTCTGTAAGCAGAGGGGGGAGTAGGCGTACAACCAACTCTAGCCCGGTTCCCTTCACCGACCATCGCGGATGATCGGTGATTGGAACCGTGACCCTTCCCCGTTTGTTGAGAATTCGCCGCCAGCGCCAAGTGTCCACCAAAACCTGGTGGGCACTTGGAGCCGACGTTGCCCAGGGTGCGCCACGAGGAGGCTTCTCAACATGTACCCCAAATGTGTCGTACCTGAGCTAGGGTTAAAACGCACACCTGTAGACCTTTTACTTAAGCGATCAATAACCCTAGTGAGAACAGCTGGACCCGACAATTTAATAAACTTTTCCGAACACGTGCAAATTGTTCAATGTTCACCTTTGTACTCAATGGACGTTTAGATTAACTGTAACTTATGGTAGCATAACTTTATCAAACCGTGCTCACCAAACTGACTGTTAACGGCTGAATAGTTACTCAGTTATCGTATTCAGATTTAACTATTGAATAACCGTTAGAGCTATATTATAAACTCAAACTCCAAGCATTTATTTTAATTAAACCATTACAGGCACTTTTGAATTGTCAAGGAATCGGTCAGTCAAAAATATGAAGCTAGTTGCCCATTCCAAAGCGTAGTAGGTACCTATGGAGAAGAACGGGCAAGAAACTCCACGGACACTCTTTTAAATAAAATAAATTGTTACAAAGTATTGGTTACATCATTCATGTTGAAATTATACATGTGAGAACAATGTAGAAAGACGTGCACGTTAGAAGCGTCGGTATACTGGGACACCATGGTTGTGGACACAAATGGTAGCTCTGACAAAAACCGTTTGGTTGGTTGAGCAACGTATTAGACGCAGTGAGATAAGGTGCTTGCATAAAAATACAGGTTTTTCAAACCCGATTTATCGGTACAGGTCGGTACTGATAAGTACCGATCAACCCACGAATACTCGGTATGAAAACGTGTAGTCGGTACCGATAAGTTTCAATCTGTATCTTTATGTGCGAGCGTGTGTAGGTACAGATAGTATGGTACTTAATTTTACCCGCACCGATCGGTACCGATCCGTTCCGACTTGTCCGTACCTACTGAAAACCTGTATCTCTATGAAAGCAGCCAGACTGCCATGGTTGAACCATCAGGTTGTTCTAGTGAAATATTTCCTATATTTCTTACAGCAGCGTGTGCCACAGTTCAGACAGCAAGGACTTAACCTCAATCCAAACGAACCTTTTTCAATGTCACCTTAAACCAAGCTTAATCCATGCAAATACCTTTTTTAAATCTGACAAGAGAATTAATTCCATTATGACCTGTCAGCGGAATCTTATCTCTGAAAATGGCGTGAGCAAAATTGAGAGAGAAGATTATTTTTTTGACTATGTACGAGTAATAAAACTGTATTTTTACTAAGTGAACAAGTGTTACTAAGTGAACAATTCACCGAACCCATACTGGGTACGGTGAATTCCCACTTATCATTCTCAGCGAGGTCTACTTCAGTAACCTACTTTGTCTAGTCAAAGTTTTCAGTGTGGAAAGCCATTGAGGCGGTTTTATTAAACGGCCCGTTATCAACTTGATCTTAAGTGAAAAAGAGAAAATCTGTTTGCAGTCCGCTTTGGCGTAAACTGAACTACGCTACTAACCAAGGATTAGTGCAAATTAAACATTTATATTTTTCTTTCAAGGCAAAACCTTGTTTCTTAGTTACCTTCTTCTCACTTTAAAAGATTGGAAATTGGATTCATTCATTTTTCTTATTCGTTGCATTTTGAGCTCGAAATATTTCAAAGCTGTAAAATGAAAATGAAAAGGTTGCTCAGTGCAGAAGAAAATAATCAAACACGGCGTCGTATTGAAATGGGTTTATTTCGAGAACAGTACGGACTCACAAACAAGGTGATCTTTTTATTTAAAAAATATGTTTGAAGAATTTTTCATTGCGAAACTGGATGTTTCCAATTTCAATAAAAGGAGACGGTTTGAACTTAAAGCATAATCATAACGCCTTTTTTATGGTCATACAAAAATAATGCCACTGTCGTAATCAATATAATCAAATAAATATAATGAAGGATATTGTGTCAAAGTAAATTGTTGACATCGAAAAGATTTACAATGTCGATTTAGACGTACCACGACTGCCGTTGGTAAACACCGATGAAAATTGAAAATACAGTAATCAATTCATGTCATAGCTTGCCATCAGCCATAGTCGATATACATATTACATTGTTAAGCTATTTACGGGGAGATAATTTCAGGGTAACAGAATTTTACTTACGCCATACCAAACACCTACCTAAGGGCCATTAGCTTAGCTTGATTTGTGAGATTTTTCGCTCTTCAGAAGTTGGATACAGCAAATTATTATTTTGAGCTCTAAACTTCACATAGTAGCTACATACGATTTGTACGCTGCACTAGTACACATTTGGACCCCAGTGGCAGTTATTTGGTTAAACTGGCATTTGCGGAAAATGAGAAAAACGCGCAATTATATTACCGCACTCAAATGCGGTGATTTGCCAAAACGCGATGCAGCATTGAAACAATCGCTGAAACGCGCGATTTTGCTATCGCGACAAAGGTAGGAGTGGAAGTCTGTTAATGCCCTAAAGCTTCGGTTTCCTAGAGGCATAGTTCCGTCATATTATAAACGTCCGTCATAAATATCTGTTCATTTCACCACCAGTATTTGACATTAAGGTGTCAAAAAACACTCTGTAATTGGGCAGCCATCATTGTGTGACTGTTCACCAATTTCTCAGGAAACCAAAGTTTAAGCTCGTCACACCGAATTGAACCCACCTTATAATTAATTATGTGTGGAAGAGTAGTCAATGATAAATGGTCTTAATACTTTTAGTAATATTTCACCATCTTGTTACTAGGATTGCAGACAAATGGATATCGATTACGGATAGCGATCGGAATGAAGCTGTTGGAATTGTGGAATGACTGTTCGGAAAATCGGAACAAATGTTCCGAGAATTTTGAATGTTGTTTTTTTTTTTTATTTCGACAAGTATTCATTGCATTGAGTTCAGAAAATCTTCAGGTAATTTGTATAATATTCGTAATAATTCGTAATAATTTGTTGCCGAATGTACTAATACTCGTTAATTCTGTGTTCCCTGTATTTGTTTCGATATTCCAATAAAAATATTCGTTATGTTATATTTTTGCTGAAATTGGTTCATAATTGAAAGTATCGATTTTTTTAACGATTGTGCTTGATATTTTAAAATTTTCGAAAAACAAAATCATCATAATTTTAAGCAGATCATCAGTTGTTTGTCATTAACTATTGTAGAAACTTGTCTTCATAAAATGAAAGAAAATATTCTCAATTCTTCGTTATTCTTACTTGTAATAAAAATAAATTCGATGTAGTTATAGGAAAATTAATTTCAAATTATTGTACTAAGTTTCTCTTCGTTTGATAAATCACATTTAGTGACCATCTCTCAGTGGCATAATTTGATAGTAATTAGGGTGACCGGAAGGGGCATGCCCTTTTAGTTCGGTAGCAAAAACAAGGAAGAAGTCTTAGTTCAGATTTATGCTTACTGCAAAATGTTTGTACAATTAGGGAACTATAAATGAGGTCGTCTGTTACAAAACGAATGTTTTGTTTTATTCAATTTATTTTTGAATTTTCTAAGTTCTTAAGAAATACGGAAGGAACAAATAAATTAAGGCCAATTGGGAGAACGTACTTCTAAAGTGTTTACTAGAAAACCGGAAATTATGGGTTTTTACGGACATTTCAGGTTTCAGGTCCATAATTGAACCAGGAATTCTAGTTTGGCCAAACATGTGTCATAGCGGTAGAATTGTGCCTGCTTTTCCGATAAATAATTCTACTTAGCTTCTATTTACCTATACTCCATTTGAAATAAGATTAGACATTTAAACAAACCTTTTTACAGTCCGTTCAACCGATTTTGACTTCTATACCCCAGGCATAAGGATGGCATTAAAAGCAAAAAAGTGGTTACAATACCAACTGTTTACTGCAGAGTGCAGCTACCATTTGTCATGCAATAGAAGTCAAAATCCGTTGAACGGACTGTAAAAAAGATTTATTTAAATGTCTAATCTAATTTCAAATGGAGTATAGTTAAAAATATATTGCCGCATACTTTTCTATAAAGACTCATTTTCTCATTTAACGTGCACGTATGAAACTTGAAACTCCAGCTTTAAAATAGGCTAGTGAACTGTCAGGCTTCATTTCCCTCATGCCCGTTGCGTCATTGTCGTCTTACGTAACGTATAGAATAGCAACATTTCATCATTTACTATATTTTTACTAAGAAAAATTAAAACTTCGCTGATGAGATAATTATAATAAAGCTCTGACCCAGAATAGGTACCATTGAAGTCCTTGCATTATAAGTTGAGTTGAGAGTGTTTGACCCAGTTCTCCTTGATAAGTTGATTCAGGACATTTTGCAGTTTTTGAAAAGGGGTCTTTTTGCGCCCTTTCTGTTTTAATTTGTAAAATTTTGATAAATTAAATCGATACTCAAATAATAAAAGTTTTGTTCCCGAATCCTAAACAATGAATACTATTTAATGAAAACCAGTAGTGAAATATATGTTGTTTTTTTTTGCATACTGTTTTGTTCTGTCTGATCTTTGACCTTTATTATATAAGTGTCACTATTAATAAATAAGTAAAGTTAATAAAGTTAATGAACCAAAGTAATAATGTTTCCATAATATGAATAATTTTCATCTCTCAAAAGCATTATTTCGGCTTTTGCATATATACGTTTTAATCCGTAGATTAACCGCCAAACGCTAACTCCACCTCAAAGGAACATGTAAGCTTAAAGCTCTCTCAAACATGTCATATTTTGGATTTACCTTTTATGTTGCCAGAATTCCAAAAGCTTGAGGCTGCTTTAGGCTAACCAGATTTTTGTGGTTTGACGTTAAGCTCAAAATCTGGAAACGCAAAGTGAATGTTTAATCAAAACATTATGGTTATCATTATAATTTCCTTTGAGATGTAAGCAGAAGTATTGTTTAAAATCTCAGGGACGTTTAACAAAGTATTGTTGAAAAACTCAATACCTTCAAAGAAAGAGACAGCACCACACTTTCAAACACAATCCGAAATATTTTGACGATAATTTCTAATCCATTGCTTCATCATGTTTGAAAAATTCATCAGTCAAACTGTCAGAATAAAAGACATTGCAAGAGTGTTACGCAATTACCTTGCAGATTTTTTACAAAAGATGGCTGTAGTATCAGCCAAATTACAACCCATACTACATATTACAAAAAAAGGTAAGAAGACTTTCCTAAAAAAATACAGGATATGAGCTAATATGGACCTCACGCACTGCGCGGTCACGACCACGACTGGTCGCACAACCGGTGGCAATATTGAATAAAACTGATCGGATGAACGGAACGGTCCTACGGGCAAACTTATTTATGGTCGTATCTTCGGCGGCCAAGATTGCGACTAGTCGTGCTGCAAGTCGTGGTCGTTGCTGCGTAGTGCGTGAAATCCCTTACTCAGTTGCAATGAGTTAAAAAGACTGTAAACTAATCACTTCTTCCCAGCTTAGACAGTAGGAAGTCCAAAGGGTTGTCTTGACGTTCAACTGTTTTATTCAAATAAAAGCATTTTATTTATTTATTAAAAAACCCAACTTACATTAACAGTTTGCACCACACATACAAGTTATAGGTCAATATCTATGGTCTATCTGTGATTTTGAATTTAGAACTAATGTTACACTCAACCGTTCAACCACCACCATCCGTTCTCAACCGTAATGTTCCGTGTGGTACCGGATATAAATAATAGTACCATCCCATTTCTTCCCGTGGGTGTCGTAAAAGGCGACTAAGGGACTTACTAGAGAATGGGCAGCAGAGTTCTCTATGCATTTTAACACCATACTGCGATCGCCAACCCGCCTGCCAAGCGTGGCGATTATGGCAAACCCCCTCATTTTGGGGAGGTTAGCCGAAAGGCGTCCACTGCTGGACATAGAGTCCACCAGTGGACGTCTTTCGGCTGAAATGATGATGATGATGTTACACTCAATTAACTCAAACTACACTGACTTGAAGTGTTTTCTTTTCATAATAACTGTCACAACTCCCGACTCGGTACGAGTCATTATCTTGGCCATTAATAAGTCAATAGTATGACGTCATATTCATGTGACATGTCGTGACGTTGAATAGGCGACAATCTAAAGGAAGTATTGATTCCCGCGTAGTTATTTCATACACAGATACATATTTCAAAAGGCGGTTAGTAATCAAATATGTATGCGCTGCCAATGACTGGTGTTTTAGACAGATTAATGTGGGTCAGGTTATGTGTTTTATGTGTACTGTATGTAATGATTATTTTCATCTATACAAAGTTAACCTATGATGCACAGACTTGGTGTTTGACTAACATCTATAAGTCAAAACTCAAGGTCTGCCAGCGAGCAATGGAGCACAGTATACTAGGCGTTTAATTAACAGAGCGAGTTCGAAACACAATATTGCGCTCCAAAACAAAGATAGCTGACGTGGCTCAAAAGGCTGTCCAGGTTAAATGGGACTGGCCAAGACATGTTGGACAAACTGTGGGCCCAAATAGCACAGAAATGGTGCCCTGAGACAGTGGGCCGCGGCGGAGCACGTAGGAGATGGCGAGACGAGCTGGATAGATTCAGTCAAAACTTGAAAGAGGTCGCGCGAGCTCATGAAAGACGGAAGGAGTATGTAGAAAGACGCCTTTGCCCAGGAGTGGGGCAGTGTAGGCGAGTAAAAAAAAAAACTCCGAATTGATAACCTGCTTCTTTGGGAAGTCGGTTAGATATGAAAACAAAGTTGTATGTTTTTGTTTTATTGTTATTTTAAATGGGAACTAGAACGAGCTTTAGACACAAAGGATTGGTAGATGCTGATTCTCTGGTTCATCAACGCAAATAAAATAAGAGTTGTTTGTTATATTTTTCTAAAGTCTTCCATTTATATTAGTTTTATTCTATTTTTTTTATGGCAATGGTGCCGATGTCGACAATTCTGCTAATGTCAGATGTTTTAAGAGCGTTTATCCAAAAAATTGGCAACGTCGCAAATTGCTGTCAAATATTTACCTGTTTTGATTAATTTGGCAATATTACTGTATGGAAATATGAAATGTGGCTAACTAGTGAACTAAAATATTAATTATGAAATGCAATAATTAATATCGTAACACCGAATATTTAGTTTTAGATGTAATAAAAGTATTTGGAATCTTTCCAAATGCCTATTTTACACCTAAACCGGTTACAATATCAAATTCAATGTTATAATTGCAATTCATTATTAATATTCTAGTTCGCTAGTTAGCCACATTTCTTACTTCCATACAGTAATATTTCCAAATTAATCAAAACAGCGAAGTATTTGACATCTATTTGCGACGTTGCCCAGTTTCAGAATAAACGCTCTTAAAGAATTTGTATTGCGCGCCATTTTATTTAATGCAATGTGATGCAATGACGTAGACACTAGCGCGGCGTCAAGAGAACTTCATTAGTAGCGCGGATTTCTACAGTGCGTTTCATCAAATAGTTCCTATGCCGTAATGTTGGCTCTACTATTGTAGGACGAATACGCTACGGCGCTACCTAATAGGTCCGTTGTTAAAGTTTAACAGTGGAGCCAACATTACGGCAAAGAAAGGAACTATTTGATAAGATGCACTCTAGTTAAGTAGCGAGGTGACGTATACGTGACACTTCACAATGAGAATCTGTCCCTTAGGACTAAAGTTGCGACACATAACTTGGTACTTGAACTAAACTGTACTCTCTCAACTAATCAGTCATAACAGTGAGTTCGAGAAAAAAACAGTTTCAATCTCTCAAAATTTGTGATGTTTTTACCTATAAGGTGGTTTGTCGATTTATGTCTAAACTTAAATAGAAAAGCTATGGATATTTTGCAACCACAAACTAGTTACTCGGAATAATCTAATCTAAGTTTTTGCACAACGTAGTCAGCACCATTATTACCTTGTTTGTCCATATAATCGTGTTTTCTCAGTCACCGTGTAGTGTTAGCTATGTATGAAACTGTTGTTCGTACGGGGTTCTCATCAATTTCCCCCGAGAGTAGTATGAGACGACTAAGGAATTGCATTCATCAGAAGTAAGATATCGCGTGGGGATGGGTATAGAAAGAAAGACGAAAGAAAATACGTTTATTTGCTGTAAACACGACAAAAAATAAATAACACAAAATGTTTTAAAAAAAAGAAAAAAATTGAGGGAAAATACGCGTTACACCCACGCGAAACGGCCGTCGCTCAGCATAATGCTGCGACCCTATGCGAGACAGAGCCCTAGCGTTGGTTTTCAGCGACAGCCGTGGTTTACGTTATGACGTTGCAGCATACAATGAGATATAACTAAAATATAAAAAAAAAAAAAAAAAACTATAATTAACTGTATTACTGTTTACTAATTGTATCTTGTTGGTTATTATACCTCAAGCTATTTGCTAGTCTTGGAAACAATTTTCTATACAAACGTGTGTACTCGTAGAGGCATTTAGTTTGCGTTGTTTACTGACATGATTAGTGATGAAAATGTTGGTGTTCATACACTACACATGTATAAGAGGTTATGTGTATACTTATACGTACATATTTTATAACAATTTCTTGCACGCTTTTAGTATAGATGGGTAAATACTTTATGCTTTGTGAAAATATGGTTGGCATTTTGTTAAACGAAAGCAGTAAATACAGTAAATAAATAAAAGCAGTAATCCGAATCATTCCACTTTGCCCCACCAAATCAAGCCCACTGGTGGGCCAAAGTGGAATGCTTAAACATTTTCAGAGGAATCTTCCCCACTAGTTCGATTTGGTGGGGCAGATTCCACTAGACTAACACTACACACTTGTTCCTTTTATTTAAAAACACTACCTAGGTTTGTACTAAGTCTAACGTTACTAGCCCTAGTTACATTTTACTTAGATATACATTTCTTTCTTTTCCAAACAAATATAAAATACGAGCATACCTACTTACACAAATTCTAAGGTGCTAACCCTAGTGGGGCAGAATCCATCAAGATTTTAGACTAGTGGAATCTGCCCCACCAAATCGAACTAGTGGGGCCACCACTGATAAATTTTAGGTATTCCACTTTGCCCCACCAGTGGGACAGCTTGGTGGAGCAAAGTGGAACCATTCATTAATCCAGACGAATGTTTGACTAATAAATTGATCATTAAAAACACTGTAAGTTCATGTCGCCTGTCCAAAAGTCAAGCTTATCATAATAATTACATTTACCTCTATAATAATAAAACATTTACTTTCATTTTCAGCGTTAAAATTCAAAATCTCCATTGTATTCAGGTCTCATCGTTAGAGTGGTCCGCGCCCATGACAAAAATGACATGGGCGTTTTCTGGTCACGCACAACATAAAACATAAAAACTAAATTAAACCATATCTCTTGCGAAATAAAAGCTATTTTTGTACAAACGTATTTCTAAGCCAACGACCTCGCTGCAGTAATTACGGACGAACGCGAAGATAACAGGTCAAAATAAATTGTGATTTAACGCAATTGTAATTTCATTAATAGGTATCTATGTTGAACCCCCTTTACGTAAAAGTTTGGTGAATTCAAAATAATTTGAGGTAAATAAAGGGTAAACTTTTCCTTTAAATGTAAATACATATAACGTTTTAAAAACTCACAAAGGTATGGGCGGCCATTCATTTGTATAAAAAATATAATCTCATTAAAAAAAGTGTGTGTGTGTGTGTGTCAGCTCTGACGCACGAGTGGAGTTTACTCCTTAATACCATTGTCTTTGAATATGCAATAGGCAAATAGAGTAAATAAACGCATGCATTAAAAAAGAAAAGGCCGAAATATCTAGATCGAAGTAACATGTTTTTTTCAAAAGATTTTTTTTGAAAAAATCATATTACTTCGATCTCGTGTTATACAACAAGTTAACGCTTGTATAAATTTCACTCCTCATAAAATTTCTATACCGGGGGCCTTCTTTAAAAATCGATTCCTAAGGAGAAACTCCAAAAATTAAAAGATACTGTATGGATGGGGTGACTTTAGCTGATGTATTCTGTAAAAATATCACCGTAACAACTAGGTGAAGTGAGCTGATAATAGTGTCGATTCCTAGCATCAGGTGGAATATCAGCGTGACTAGAATTATCTAGCAGCAAGTAGCCACCCTAAAAAAGAAAATCGATGATGCGTAAAAATGTAGAGAACATAATGTTAGACAGAGTGTACACTAGAGACAAACAGTTATGTCTGTGGAAGGCAGAACAGAGTAAACTTGTGTCAAAACTGTTATGCAGTAGATTAATGACCACTTGGATATTGACACTGTGCACCATCTTTTTTTTAAAGCAACACATCTCGACTGAAGATAGTCGCAGGTGAAAAAGAAAAAGGTGTGCGCATAAGCTTTTTTTTTATGGGTGGGAAATTATCAAATAACTTCTCCGAGGACGGACGAGGGCGCGTCAGACTCTTACTGACTAAACCCAGTATGTTCCTTCAGGTGTCTGTACGTTGCCAGGGGCCACGGTATCTCTTTCGGACTTATCTGCGACCCCGGCAGGCATCGGTCCTAGCGGACCCCATCAGTTGTGCTGACATCTCTTTGAGGCACGCGTGGAATACAACGCGCCGTCGACCCGGGCCTGGTCCTTATCGGTTGGCGAGCTACCCATTGCTTACCGTTTGTGGCCGTGGTGGCCGGGAATCGGCCTGCGATTCCCGACGCTGACGCCCAGGGCGTCTCCTGCGGCGGCTAGATGAGTCAAATTAATGCGCGCGATGGGGCGCGAAATTTGCCTCTCCCTTACGCGTTCCGCCTTCTCCTTCACGAGTATTACTGCTTCACAGAAGGAAGTGACGGCTTCTCATGCCCTCTCGCTCCGTACCATAGCTTGGACCGGGGCTGGACGCGAGAGATCACCGCCGCCAATTACCACCACGAGGACACGGCGGTGCTTCGCCCAAGACGGGGAGATCTCCACCGTATACTCCACCGTGTCTTTCGGGCGATCCATACTATGGTGACACCCGGGCTTTTCCTCCCGCCTTATCCGGAACAGGAACCTCCCGAAACAACCGTGTCCGGTGAGGACCTGCGTCAGGCGGAAGGTGAGGATGCCGTGGCGGGTATCTAGCCACTCCTCAAAGAGGGGACTTATTGCCGCAATTGTGGCGTGCCCAGCACTGGGTTGTGACAATCGCTCTCCATGACGCCATGAGATCCCACCGGAGCTCTGTCCGTTGTGCCGAGATTTCTCGCGGCAGTGGAGTTACACCACGGCGTTTCACCTGTTCACGCCACTCCCAAATGTGCGCGAGGACTTTTGCCTCCAGATCCCATGGCGGCAATCCGGCAAAGAGGGTCGCCACCTCACAGAAGACCGTGTGGTATCCCCGGACCAGCCGGATGGCCATGACCCTCTGGGTGTGCGCTTAGCCTTAGAATACAATTATCTATGAAGCATTCTACTTTTATTTGGTTTACTCCTAAAGCAGCAATTGCGTAACACACGTTCTTACACAATTAGGATTTTAAACAATATTCCTAATCCATTGCTTCATATGTTAACATTAAATAAAATTGATAAAGTGTGATGACATAATAGTTACGTAGAATTGTTTTCTAGAATGGAAAGTTGTGAAACCATTCTGAAAACTTTGATTTCAAGAATAAACTTTATAAGTCTCGTGAGCTATCTGCGACTTAAGAAAATATGTTGACTGCTTTATAGAAAATGTTGTTTTACCCTTGGCCACTAAAATAGGGGCTCGTGGCTAAGTAATAATAGCTGCACGGGTCGATCCATCAGGTTAAGCTACGCTTGCTGGGGTTGGTCCGTGGATGGGTGACCATCTTTACATACCTAGACTCCTGCGTGCCTCGGAAAGCACGTTAAGTTTGACAGTCGTTACGGGTCGTCAAAGGCCTTACAATCTGACAACCAGTCTTAACAAAGGATATCGTATTACCCATTTACTGGGTTGTGGAGGTCAGATAGACAGTCGGTCCATGTCAACTACTGGTATTCAGCTGCATCCGGTTAGACTGGAAGCCGACCCCAATATAGTTGGGAAAAGGCTAGGCAGATTGACTAAAAGAGGAAGAAATAAACTCCACCGCTGATGCATCTGATATGTGAGCTTTTTTAGTAAGAGCGTTATTTTAATGTCGCCCTACTTTTCCTAAATCTACTGAAACATATTTCACAGAATGATAAGCATCGGGCACGCTGGACATAAATATATGGACATACATGTCTACATAAAATATGTGTGCATTTGCCAAATACCATGGTTCAAGTTTTTAATGTCAGAACAACATCATTACATGAAATGATGTGAATTTATCCGATAAGGTAGGTAGAGGTAAATTGACTGTATAGTAGGTATTCCCACATTTTACCAGTTATGTTCAAGCCCTTAATGATAGTCGGTTTAAGAGTGCTTATCCTAAAAGTTGGCAACGTCGCAAATAGCTGTCAAATATTTACCTGTTTTGATTAATTTGGCAATATTGCTGTATGGAAATTTGAAATGCGGCTAACTAGTGAACTAAAATATTGATTATGAAATGCATTAATCATTTATCGCGACACCAAATATTTCGTTTTAGATGTAAAAAAGTATTTGGATACTTTCCAAATGCCTCTTTTACACCTGAAACGGTTACAATATCAAATTCAGTTTTATTATTGTAATTCATTATTAATATTCTAGCTCGCTAGTTAGATACATTTCTTATTTCCGTACAGTAATATTGCCAAATTAATCAAAACAGCTAAATAATGTAGGTATCTAACATCTATTTGCGACGTTGCATATATATATAATATAAATTCCGGGCTGTAATTGGGAATTTCTTATAAAAACACCTATTAATACCTTACCCAACCTGAGAAATTGATCCCAGGACCTGCTACTCAGCAGTCGCTCCTGCGACCGCTAGACTAACGAGACCATCTACAGGTCAACAGAATTTAATTAAAAACTGCAAAGTTCATTTTATATAGAGAGAATATTTTTTTAATAATTGAAATGCAGACTACACAAAGTAATACGTCTACCACAAAGATGAGCTAGGATAACGTTTGAAATGAAACATTAGATTGGATTTTAATCTCATTCTCATAAAATGTCAGGCGTAACTTTATTAAAAGTTGCTATGTCTGGGGAGAGCAGTGTGGCCCAGTGGTAACGGCCCCGACTTACGAGTTGTAGATCGTGGGTTTGAACCCAAGCAGGCGCTTTACTTTAAGTAAATAATTTTATCACCACTGCTCTCAAGATGAAGGAAAACATCGTGAGGAAACCGGCACGTCCTAGAACCAAAAATTCGAAAACATCTGCTAACCAGCACTGGTCCCGCATGGTGAATTACGGCCCACTCCCTCTCCCCGAGAGGAAACCTGTGATGGCTGATTATGCTTATGATAATGTCTCGGGGAGAATAATTTTTCCCTTTAATGAACCTAAATCAGAGTAAATTGTTACCTGTATAAATATTTTGAATGAGAGTATTTATAAAAAGATTCTTTGCATTACCTACTTTATAAAAATCTTAAATTCCTTAACTGAGCCTACACCGCTGGGTCTAGAAGCATGAAACTTTGCACAGGAGTTCCTTACGTAACGAAAGTGAGCATTAAGGAAGAACTTTTGAAAATTCATCCCGTGAAGGGGTAAAATATCGAATGGAAATCTGGCGAATAGCGATAAGCGAATGAAACTTAAACCTCCATGTAGGTTTAAATGAAATAACATATTTTGATTTAATTGAAGTGAAATAAAATATTTTTTGGTTTAAGTGAAATAAAATATTTTTTGGTTTAAGTGTAATAAAATATTTTGATTTTGATTTAATTGGGGACTTATGAAATGTCAGAAGCTTGCACGTATATTAATATTAGTTTATATGAAGATTACAAATAATTGCTCGAACGCATGCAGTTTTTGAAAGTACCTACGGCTACTTTTTTGAACAAGGTTTACTTTAGTCCGCTTGAGGAAAAGCTAACATTCAAATCGAACGTCAACTCGAATCCTAAATCCAATACGTTACTAGATACTATTGCATGTCATCGAGCGGTTTCTATTTTTGGTAACGCGCCAAGCCTGTGTTTCTTTTTTTGGCAACTCTAGTAGCTGTTTCCCGTGTTACAGAAAATATTTCAAGCTTTCGAATAGCTATTAGTTAGCAGGTAGAACTTATACCAAGTTCTTGTAAACAAAGGCATGAAAGAAAGTAAACTGCAGTAGCTCTTATATAAGTACCTTCTTCAAAACTAATTTTACCGGCAATTACGTAATTTTAGTTGGTCACTGATTAGTGTTGCAACACTTAGTAATGTCTCAGCGGTAAAGTAATAACAGCCGCACGAGTCCGTGGATGGATGACCATCTTTACATACCAAGACCCCTCCGTGCCTCGGAAAGGACGTTAAGCTGTTTGTCCCGGCTGTCATTCGTGGATCTTTGACAGCCGTTACGGGTCGTCAGAAGGCCGAAAGTCTGACAACCAGTCTTACCAAAGGCTAGGGGGTATCGTACTACCCAGTAACTGGGTTGTGGAGGTCAGATAGGCAGTCAGTCTATGTCAAATACTGGTACTCTGCTCGATACGGTTAGACTGGAAGCCGACTCCAACAGAGTTGGGAATAAGCTAGGCAGATGATGACGTAGGAATATCTCGATAGGCAGTCATAAAGGACAGTTACTGTCTTATTTCAGAGTGATACAAAACGTTTAATATCAGTTCTGAGTCTGTGAGCCCTCCCAATTCTCAATTAATCTCCCAATTCTCATAAATATTTAATTAATCTACGCTAATTATTTATTTATTAAAGCTTCATGCAGTAGTCAAAAAAAATTAAGAATAATGTTAGTTTTTCTTTTCGTGTGGTTAGTGACTAACCAGCCATGCTATTCTGTAAACATCTCACCGTGAAAACTTGGGTGAAGTGAGTTGTCAATAGTGTCAATCCCTGTGGAATGACAGCTCACTCCACGCTCACTTCACCTACGTTTTCACGGTGAGGTGGTTACAGAATAGCTGGTGTCAGAGTTTTAAAGCCGTCCATAGGCCTCTGACTTCGCTTCACATGCCGTCGAGAAATATCTCTCAGGCAAGTTGGTTTCCTCACGATATTTTCCTTTACCGTTTTTGAAGCAAGAGATAATTATAAAATACGCACATGAATCCGAAAAGTCAGATATTTCGAACTCGAGACCTATGACTTGGCAGTCCGACGGTCACACCACTAGGCTATCCATGATTAGTCTGATATTGAACTCTAGCTTAATTCGTGATTTAGATTCAACATATTCATTTTAATGTTACCAGCCTAATGTTGTCCCGAACATTTAAAGGCTATATGTTAATTAGGTCCTGCAAACGGACCGATTTGACCTAATAACATTGATGTCATTTTCAAGCTGTAATTTGGGTGCGAAGCAGAAATCAAATCATTGTCTATTAGCAAATTGTTTAGCTTACTTTAACGTTACGTTTAATTTTTTATGTATTTTTAAATTTTAAAGTGGGATATAATAGAAGAAAAAAAATTACCTTCTACTACATTTCTAGAAATAGGTCCTATGGTTTTTACTGCGTCTATCTTTTGTGATATTGACTTACAAACATCTTCACATACTTTCAAATTTAAATAAGGCAAGATTAGTAAGAATACCAATTTTGAGACTAGTTTATCCTATAATCGTGACGTTTTGCGATAAGCGCAATTTTTTAATATTTCTTTCGGGAGATAGTTAATTGACTCAGGCGTGACTTTCCGGAAATCCATAATAATATACAATAGGCGACGTATGTTTAGTAACCTAATCCGCTTAACTGTTATTAAAGAGTCATAAAGAACTCTAAACACGACGTGTTGCCACGCCAAGCGCCGCGCCAGCACGTCGTGTCCGGGTTCGCAACAAGTCAATCGTCATCCTGAGGATGCCTCATTGAGAGGTGAAACACGTGTCGATTTCTTACAGGGTTCTTTATGACTCTTTAAGAAAAGTTAAACGGATTAGGTTACTAAATATACGTCGTCTATTGTATTTCATTCTAGAGACACTTTTGTAGCTGTATTTTGATCTTTGTCACATTTCTAAAATTAGTAACATCTCAACATAATATCACGCCTGTAATCCCCTAAGGGTTGGGCAGAGGTGTACCTATAGTACACCCACATTTCACCAGTTATGTTTTAGTCCCACGTAATAGGCGGCGAGCCTATTGCCATCAACCGGGCATAAATCGAGACTCCGAGCTGCTACTGAGAAATTCATGATGGAAAAACCCAATAACGTTTTGCCCGACCCGGGAATCGAACCCAGAACCGCATGCTCAGCAGTAGCGTCTGCGACCACTAGACCATCATCTATTTCAATCATTCATGTTGCAAGTGTTATGATAATTATTTTGTTGAAAGCATGGAAACAACAAAACATTAATAGAACAAAGCCGAAACACGAAATCATTGAAGTTAGGTTTGAGTTATACAATGCACAAACTATGCAAGTAGCAGGTCGAGTTTGGTTTGCATCCAAAGTTTGCATTGCCTGCAATTAAAACGTTCTATTTTAGTGTTCAAAATTTAATAGTTTGCAACATTGACTTACAGTTATAATAATTATTGGAGTTGTTTGTCATGCCAGTAAAAACTTCCTAAGTCCAAGAGTAATGGAGACTGACCGAAGCATAAAGCGCACCTGGGCTAAGACAGACTAACGATTTATGAAAGTTGGGAACATTTGGACATGAGTGACCAAGGAACTTTAGTGATATATTTCCCTGGAGTATGTTGGGTAAAATAAATGATAAGATAACTGGCTCGAACGAGAAAAAAATACGGAGCTCTAAAAAAAATAAAAATTTAAGTAATGAAGCATGAAAATATTCTAGCAGATATAAAACCTCACATTGATAATAATATGGCTACAGTTACGCTTCGTTAAACCAGACAAACAGTGTTGGCAGAAAAACTTAGCGCTCAACGATTTAATGCAGTTTGATTAAACGCTAACATTCCAAAGCTTTTGTGAAATATTGGACCGAGAAGATTTTGTTTGTTTTGAAGAATCCCCGTCTCGTCTGCAGTTTTTATTACAACTTTACTTTGCTTTGAAATACGAGATATGCCAAAATGGATTGCATTTTTTAAAGTTTTAACTGGCTTATTTAATACCTACCTATCTATTATATATTGTAACAGCGAATCAATTTTCACGCCTCCTCCTTAAGACCTAGGTCAAATATTTTTTGATATTCGCATAGTTCACGACCTAAAGAGGTGCCGTTAAGATTAAGAATAAAAAAAACGAATACAATCATAATGATCAAACAAAAATTATATTTTCCGAGAGAGATGCAGTCTATTTTCAAATTATAAAATATATCTGCCTAGCCTTTTCCCAACTATGTTCGGGTCGGCTTCCAATCTAACCTGATGCAGCTAAATATCAGTATTTTACATGGAGCGTCTGCCTATCTGACCTCTACAACCCAGTAACTGGGTAATACGATACCCCTTGGTAAGACTGGTTGTCAGACTTTCGTACGACCCGTAACGACTGTCAAAGATCCACGAATGACAGCCGCGACCAACGGCTTACCGTGCTTTCCGAGGCACCGAGGAGTCTCGATATGTAAAGATGGTCACCTATCCACAGACCAACTCCTGCAAGCGTAGCTTAACCTGATGGATCGACCCGTGCGGCTGTTATTACTTAGCCACAAGCTCTTCTCTTGTAAACTATGAAATGTCATTCAATATTCATTGCAATAAAAAAAGCATGAGAAGTTTCGAGCAAACCCAACTTGAAACACTTCTTTGGTATAATAATATATAAATCATTCTTAATAACCGAATAATTTATATTAAATTCGTGTAAGCTGATAGTGTCACTTAAAATAATAAATGCCTATTATTATCAGTTGTAAATCATTAGTTACAATTACCTGAACTTATTTTTTAAGTTACGCACATTATAAAATAAAAAATAGTCTTTGAACTATAAATGATAGACTCGAAGCCTCTTTATCAAATGCGGACTTTGGGGCGTCTACATTACGTCGTAATAGTTTTTTCTTATTATTATTTTTACTGGTCGAATTTCACTCGTGAAACTGAACGCGATCAGCACATTTAAACCGCGTTCAAGAGCTGTCAGTGTCAATATTCTACAACAATGATGACGCTGACATCTCTTCAACGCGGTTCAGGTCCATAACTGGCGAGATGTAGGTGTACTATACTACTAGGTACACTTTTGCCTAACCCATCGTGGAGACAGGCGTGATGTTATTTTATGTATTTTTTTCTTCCTATAGATTACTGTAAGAAAACAAACCTCGTAATAATCTATTCATGTTGGAGAAAGTTTGATTGCTTTTCGAAATTTCTAAGCTGCCTGTGATAGGGCAAACTTAAAGTTAAACATGGGTCGGTACGGTCAATCTGATAAGAAATAAATGTGAATGAACACATAAATCAAAGTTTGGGAAGATACATATCAAATAGATGGCTCAGGTTCGTGGTAGATTCTGTGATAATTTGTAAGTACTTCAAAACTACTAATCGTTACGTCATAGTTAAATAATACAGCGTGTATCTGAAAGGTGCGGGCAAAAACTATCAAACTGAACAAATTTCTCCATGGGACCAAAGTCGTAATCTCGACAAAAAATCAGCTGTCCCATACAAAACGTCAATACGATCTCGACCCAAATGCCTATACATTTGGGTCGAGATCGTACGGCAATTTTTTTTTTGCGATTACTATTTTGCTGGTACCATGGAGGAAGTGGTTCAGTTTGATGGTCCATACCACACCTTTAAATATGAGCACACCTTTCTGATACATTGTGTATAACTTTATCAAGTCAATTATGTTTACAAAAAAATGAAGAACATTAAGAAGACACTATATGTATAATAACGGAAAGAAGTCTTTAAAATGTGATCTTTAATAAAGGCAAACTAAATGAAGAATTTGGTAAACCTCTAAAGCAAATATATTATATAACAAACTGGTAAAAGATCAAAGTTTTTTTATTACAGTTATCAGTACAGAGGCTCCAGATGCACTGTATGAGTAAAGAATCATCAATCACTACAATTATTTGGAAACACAAGCATGATATATTAAATATTCAGACAATATTGAAAACCTCGACTAGATTCATCACCCAAAATGTTCAATTTAAATAATTTATAGCATTGAGATTCATGGAGATTTCTTAGTTGCAATAAATCACAAAATATATTCCTTTGCGAAATATCCGTTCTATTGTAGAAGCAGAAGTAGCAAATTGAAAATGGTCAATTTTTCATTTCCTCAAAAATGAAACAGTTATATCAAATTGGCGCCAATCCAAAATATTTTTAAGTGGTAGTCTCAGACCAAATAAAGAATGCTGTCAACAGTGATGTGAGGCGAGTTTCGTAAATATGTGTGCCGTTAGTGGGGTGTAGTTTGATTGTAAATGTGTGCGTGTTAGCGTGTATGCACGGAGCGGAGGTGTAGTTTTGGCATGCACTGTATTGTTTGCAGCGCTATGTCTTGGTTTTTTATTTGGTCTGAGGTAGTACACAAAACTGGTCTTTAAGTACAAGGATAGTGATGGTTTACTTGGTATACTTATGCCACCATATAATGGAGTGTTTATCTACGATCTTCATATTTTGCATAATCATTCGAGTGGCTTTAATCTACATCCTTTCCTTATTTGTCAGAATGATCCTCACCTTCATCATACGAAGTCTTATATCAAACAACCTCTTCACAAGACATTTCCAATCCATCGCAAACATTGCCTTCAACATTTATCTTCCATCACCAATAATTGCTAACAAGAAAGAAGGTAATCTACCGGCTCACTAACTTCCCATTTTTTGGTATATTGCACAGATCCTTGGCGTCGTAGGCGTGATTTATAACTTTGTTTACTTCCAAAATATTCACTTTTGATTTAGAAGCGACTCGATTTGTTGAGTATTGCAAATGGTGCGAAAACTTAAGGATATTGATGCTTGTTTTATTTGAAACTGTGTGTTATAAGCCAAAGTATTTCTAGGTTTATATATCTAAGTTTATAACAGGGTTCGAACTTATCTTCACCTTATTATTTTGGATCAATTTTGTCAACCCTTTCATCCCAAACTATACCGCCCTAATGCCCTATATTATCAATCTTTGTACCTGATATCACTACACGTCTCCCAGGTGATGTAAAAATAAAATTTATGTCGTAATATTCCTCCTTATCCCCTTTCGTTTACTTCAGGGTAGCAACGACACAACTCCAAGTGAATGGTCCATCCCAACATATTTTGCGCTGTATCCCAGTTTACGAGTTATCTGGGCATTTGGATGGACGCTATCGGACATTATTTGTCGGCTGATTTATTATATTTGCTCCTGTGGCCCGTATTGATACACCTAAATATACAACGAACCTTTGTTGATAAATAATAGGGCTGGGATCGAGGTGTTTTATGGGCTTCGTATTTGCAGGTTCAAAATGGTTTTCGGTGTCAATTTGGTAATGGAAGGAAGCAGGATTACTGATGCTTGTAATACAAAACCAAGCACAATGGCTCCGATATATTTGGGCATTTTTCTGGTTTTCTACTTCTTTTAAGACGCAGATATACGCCAGTGACCTTGAGTGGTTAGCTTGCGTGTTCTGTACTGAGCTCACGCAACGCGTCGTACGTCCAGCCAGTAATAAGATTAGCCCATCAAGGACCGCTGTCCCAAATCAAACGCATTATTAATTTATTACATATACAACAAAAGGTATTTTAATAAAACATGTATGCTAAAAGATCAATAGTTATATTATTTTTTAAATGGTGAAAGAGTCAGAAAAACAAGCTTCATAGATTTTGCGTGATCCTCAGTTTTTTACCCGCGTTAGACATAACTTTACAAATTAATTTCACCATAAACATAATCAAAAATATTCATGTACTAAGTTATTAAAAAAATGCTTTAATTTAACTTTTTTTTTCCAAATCATTAACAAGACTCGTTTAGACGTGATCTTCCGTATAAAATTATTAAAAGTCGGTTATCATCGCCTTAATGTAACAGCGCAACGATACTAATGTTTTCGGATATGTTACATCGGTCCGTGTTTTACCCGTCTATTATAAAATACCAGTGACCCATGTACATATTTTTTTTTAATAGGTGGAAGTTATATTAATAGGCATTAAATGTCAATTCGAATGTTCAATAATATTTCTGACACCGTGCGACCCATGTCCAAGAGAAAAGGGTTTTATTGGCCATTATAAATTAAAATCTTTATAAATAATTTTACGCTTCGTAACACTTAGGTATGTATATTTAAGTAGGTACTTTGATTATTCATAGGTATAATCATAAGAATCTGAATATAGTATAAAACAGGGCTTCCCAAACTGTGCGTCCTGTAACTGTAGCCTTAAGCTCCAATATGTCAAAGACAAACTGCTTGAATTGAGGAGCTCAGTTTTTCATGAATATCGTGCCATCATTGCTCTTCATCATCACTGCTGCAGTGAGGGTTCTATTACCATTTGTGACATCATACTTGTGCGAAACAGTTTTTTCTGCAGTTGCAGCAATAAAGAACAAGTACAGGTCGCAAATGTATTATTTGGAGTTTTTATGATAACTTGTTACTAGGGTAGAACTACATACTGATTCAAAATTCAAAATATTTTATTTCACATAAACCTACAAGGGCACTTATGAAACGTCAGAAGCTAGGTGCACGGTTCCAATTGGTCGTTTCCTATGGAGAAGAGCCGGCAAGAAACTCCACGATTACTCTTTTAAAAGTAAATGGTTTTTACAATGTTTCCAAATTACAGTGTTAAAAGGTATGAGAGGACAGTGTAGGCCCATCAACAAGTACCAGGTACTTAGCAAAATATTAAATGGTCCACAGATCTACAGTTATGTCTACAACGTTCTCTCATTCACAAAATTTAAAAGAAAATAATCTATATAAAAGATAAATGAAATAATAAAAACCTATTTAAATCAAATGATAATGGTTGCCACTACAGCTGTAACAAATCAAATTTAATATTTGATTGCTAAAAAGGCCCCCCTTTTTAGCCATAAAGTACCTACCAGTGTGTTGTATTTTTTTTTACGACGCCCCCCCGTACGTCGCAAAAAAATGGCAAACTCCCAAGGGCGTCACGGTAAAAATAAGTTTGGGAAGCCCTGGTATAAAACAATACCTTTAGAGGTATTACAAAGCTTCACAATTTACTAAGATCATACGTGGGTACAACCTTGAATCCTTAACACCGGGTATCAAGTTTATTATGTCACACCAAATAGTATTAACATCAAGGATTTGCTATTAATACATGATACGTGACTTAACTCTTAGATATACATTGCGCTAATCTGTAATCTATATCTACATGTTATAAATTAAAGTGACTTTTCGTGTCTGTCTGTGTGACTGCGATATTCTTCTGAACTACGCAATAGATAGTGGTTTTCACCATCATCTAAAGAATTGATTCCGGAAGCTAAATGTGTATATGTCGCAGTAAGATGGTTGAAGCCGCGATATAGTTATGCCCCTTGGAATAAAGCTATGTGCCGTAATATAGTTGTATAAAAACGGTTCATAATTGAACGTTTTTGAATAATCGAAAGATGGTTGTTGGTGTTCTTTAACGTTTTTGTTCATAACTGAAAGTTTCTGACGTTATTGAATTAATAATAAAATTCCAATTATAACTGTCGCCCCAGTTTTGTTACTGCGACCAATTTCAACGAATAGTTGGTCACAGTTCTAACCTAAACTGACTTATTTGGTCGGAGTGCCCTAATAGTAATATTACTAGATCGTGCTCGTATCATAGTTATATGCCCAGTAAGTCAGTTATGAACCGCTTTCATATAACTATATTATGGTTTATAGCTATATCCCTAGATATCCTTATAGGGACCTAACTATATTACGGCTTGAACCATCATATTGCGACTTATACATTAATATTAAACTTACATATAATCAAAAAATCTCTATGTTTTATCAAGTAAAAACCGTGCGAAGCAGTTGGGGTCGCTAGTCCTTAATAAGGCGTCCTATGTATATCATTGGCCCAAGTTACGGGCAGATTTTTCATATAATGAATTCATGAGTATGTTATCGAATATCGTGGTAATATAGGGATTTGATGCAAAGAAAAAGTGTTAAGTTAGAAAGAGACAGACCAAAGAACAGGTGAATGGATTGTGTGAAAGATGGTACATATACAAGGTGGCAGGGACATCGACGCGAAGCCGGTTACCATGGATTTAGTACATGATTCTGAGCCCCCCTGCGTTGAAATTTTTCGTCGGTTATAAAAAAAAACAGTTGGTCCATACATTTTGACCGCGTAGGTATTGCACTTTTCTATGAAACAGCAGATTTTTTTTTAATTACTGACGAAAAATTTCAACGCATGGGGGTTCAGAATCATGTATTGAATCCATGGTAACCGGCTTCGCGTCACTGTCCCTGACAGCCTGTATAGCTAGGTTGGGAATAAAAACTGCGATGACGGCTGATGTTACTGCATTAACCATAATAAAATGAGAAAAAGAGAAGGATAAATGGATATTTAATTCATGACTACCCATAAAATTATTCAATACTTACCTATTATCAATTTGCTCTTTTTATTTTTCAACTCTGAAGAAGGAAGTCACTGGGTTTGGCGTGCTCTAATAATAAGATCGAATAAATTTCACATTTCCATTCATTAGCTTTAGGCCCGATCGTAGGCGTGACAATGACAGATGTGGTATTCAAAGTCGGGGCCTGACTTTATAAATCATTCATTGATTATATTGATGTATTGTTACAATAATAATTATGCTTAATTCATGACGTGGTTCAATCTTGATCATGTCCTTGTTCTATTTTGTATAACGAATAGTAACGTTTAATATTAAATTGTTACAGAGAAGAAAAATCTATTCATTGTATATATTATGGCAAAAGCATGTATGTCAATGTTCGGCAAAATTTAGAAAATGTAGACACACTCAACTGTTATTATGCGTCCATTTTCAAAGGCCAAAACAGTGCACTAATTTCCCGTGCTAAGAAGGACGCTAAGCTTACGAGTGTGTGCCTTCATTAGTTCATTCCCAAATAGCGTCACTATTTTGTATTCACACTAAGCTGAAACTAAGTAAACTAAGCTGGATTGATGATGATGCTTTTGTTCAAAAGCTCTACTGTCTGTCCAATAATAAATTAAATGAACTTGTATCATTCCATTGCTGGGATAGGATCACAACCAATTTTGTGCTTAAGTACTCTTTTATATATATTACTCAAGTGATACTGAAATATATTCTATGCCGTTTATACATATTAATTTAGATAGCCTGTACATGAAAATTTGTGTTCTTGTTCATGCCTGTGTCTTTTAAATGTGTTATGCATCTACAATCTAGTTAAAATCTGAAACTAAAGCGATACTAAATTATAAATTAATGTCGTGATCATTGAAACTTGTAGCATACTTTGTGAATTTGTTGTGTTTAGCAATATCCTCAAAGAAACGCACATCATTAATTAGCTTAAAATTATACAAATCATTTATCTATTTCGTAGTTAAAATATTTAATTTCCTCTCTCACTTACTAACCTGAATATTATTTTCATTCTACAAGTATCTTAGAAATATAATTGAGCTTTCTTATTATGATCCAAGAAATTCTTTTTTCTTCGTAGGTATGTGTCGATAAATTCGTGACATATTTAAACAGTTTCCATTTAATTTAATGGGGATAAAACACAAAAAAAGAAAACCTTGTAAACAGAACCATAAAACTGTCGATTGTCTAATTTGTTGTTTCGTATTCATTTGTTTTGGCAATACTGATTTATAATTTGAAGGCTAGGTACTTGACTCCAGCTTATATTGATTTTGGCTCCATTTGATTCCGTATGTCTTATACCCTTCCATTTTGATATATCGTCAAAATTGTATTATCAGCATTTATTTATTAGGTACATTTTATTCCACACGAGTCATAGTCACGTCACCAATCTGCTAACATTACACAAATTATTTATTTCTTTTCCAATTATCGTACATTTAATTTGCAGAAATCAGATATATAAAATACTTCATATTTTGCGATCTGACATTTCTCCCGGGAGTTAATTAACCTTAACTTGTACTATTTTGAAACAATCCAAAAACAAGGGATAATAAGGGCGCCTACATTTTTCAGGATATTGATTCAATCCATAAATAAACTTTTCCTTTTTAATTTTTAATGCTCGACGCGAGGCTAAAAATGGTCCTTTGGCATTGAATTATTTTGCCTTGTGACTGTAATAGAACTCGCTGGCTCACCCACTCACGAAATCATAATATGAATAGATAGGTACTTCACAAAAAAATACTTTTTCTGAAGTACTTTAGAAGTGCTCACGACCTTTCACGTACTAGACTCCCGAATAATGTGATAGTACGAAATTCACTCATCCATCATATCCATCATCCACTCGGGTCTCCAAGTGGGTACTATGATCAATGTTGGCTGAAATTAGACAAGGATGGATGGCATAAACCATAATTAAGGTTCAGCAAACAACCACTTTTCCGTCCAACTTTTTTTGTATCAACATCGAACAGTCGTGAAAGTTTGCGTAGTCAATTAGCCCGTACCAATTATAATTGAAAGGGGTATCGGTAATATTTCTTTCAATAAGTAATTGGTCGTTACACAAATTGAAGTACTGGGCGGTTTCATAATTTATTTATGTATGTAGTAGCTACTTTCTGAAGCCACATATAGTAACGACTTGTAACTTATAAATATTTATGTGTTCTCTGAATATTTTGATATTTCTTCGTAGTTAGATGACATGATAGTTTGCCTTTCAAAAACGGCGATGTTTTATGTGTGACATTTTCCCTATCGTATTAATTAAGAACTTTGCTGAAATTGTAACTCAGCATTGTAATAAGCCTTAACCTCGTTCGAAATCAAAATGCGTCCAGTACATTTGCGTATGAGCAATAAGCACTCGCGTTCCATTTTCAAAATACAGCGAAACATGAACGTTGGTCGCACAAGCTCTTATGGTTGAAGGCTTCGTCCCATTCGTATTCCGCGTTGCATCCAAATTTCAGACTGAAAATTTTCGAATACAAATGTCCTTGTTAAATCATGAATACCTACATCCAATTCCAGAATGAAAAAACATGTTTTGTTAAGTTCAAAATGATTAAAAACAGAGTATTCTGTTAAAGAGTTATACAATCAATATTTATCGAATTGAGGAAAATCCACATGTTTCGTCTAAATTTTTATCTTGAACCTCTTATTAATTCAAGTACCTTTCAAGTGTGGAGGTCTCTTTTACATTCTAGTAGTCAAAGTTAATCATTCCTACTATTTCTTCAATAGAACATGAAAATGTCAGTCCAAATGACTATTTATTTATTAACTCACTAACACATCTTAATTGAGTCGAGGATTACCGATATAAATATTAACGCCTAACCATCCATGAATCGCTAATACATTTCTAATGTAAGTCCACCCACAACTGTATCTAAATAATGTTTGTATCCAGGTCTCATATACTCGTAGAGTCCCGTATAATCCAACCACATACCCTACACTAATCATTTCGGAGCCCACCCACATACCAATGTAGAAAGTACATACCTGTGTGCTCATAACCTAAATAGAACCGAATTACGTACAGGAATGCATCGCATTTTGAAAGGCCTGCTTACTTCATATTTGGCATGCCACGTGCAATAATCAACAAATGGGAGAACAACTGACATTTGCAGACCAATTTCCAGTTGTATGTTAGCCTATTTTCGTCATTATCGATCAGCTCGAACTCGAGGCAAGCTTCATAAAAAAGTAATACGTAATTACCCGTTTCCTTTGGCATTTGTGTTAGAAACGTATTTATTTATTGTAACGGTATGTATAACTTCAATTAGGCGTTTAGTTACTTCGTGTATTGTTGTGGGACCTACTTTTATTTTGTTCCTTTGTTGATGTTGGCCAAATTGTTTGTGCTTTCCGCCGTTATAGTTTTCAATTGTGACTCAATTAAAGCCGTTAAAAAAACTTGACCGAACTTTGTCTAGAAATTTCGTACCTACAATGAAAGATTTTTGCATAACTACGAGTATATTTTTACCGCAGCTTCTTCCGTGAAAAATCTGTTACGTATGTACATAACTCAGTTCTACCGTATCCTATCAAGACGACTCATTGAGGCGTTTCAAACTAATTAACAAACTCACTTCTACATTCAGGTAAGGTTATACGGAAATTATTTATCACGCTTTGCTTAGATTAATTAGTTGTTCTAGGATGTTATAAGTATACTGCAGACCCACCCTTCCTAAGCCCTAACCCTATTTCAACGAGACAGACCTATTCTTATCCCGAGCCATTTCTCATGCAAATGATAATTGAATACGTAAATCATTTATCCATTTATATACAGAACACGTATTTACATAGATTGCTTAGGCCACTACTTGTTATCTTAATCTGAAGTGTAATGTATTACTACCGAAGTAGCTACGTATCTTGCATTGATAACACTAGGGCCCACCTCTATCACCTAAGTGGTGGAAACGGTCTAAGCTTTTCCTTAGGCTATGTGCAGACCTAAATCATGATTGTCTTTAATCAGACTATCGCTTTATGAAAACAATGTTAGGGCACACAGTCGAAACAATACCGTTTGATTGACAACTTGCCGTAAACAGAACAGTTTTGTCTCTGGTGTGCGCACTGTGTGATAAATTAAAGCATCGTGCGGACCAGCGCGACGCGACACAGGTTATTGTTATACCGTGAAGTTTTCTAAGAAATTGTATTGTTCGAGTCGCGTCGCGCTGGTGTGCATGAACCATCAGGCTCTGAAAAACCAGTGTTGTAAAAATGTGTTTTTATTTTGTCTTTTAACCACGGCCTGACTGGAGAAGCTGAGGTTAAGTAAAAAAAACACTAGAACACGATGGATATTAATAATCACTTAAGTGCTTGTCGCTTAATTAGTGAGCAGGTCGTGTTCGCTTGCAGAATTAATTATGGAACTTCTGAAGTTAGGTTTTCTTTAGTGTTACAGTAGTCAGAGATCAGACTCCAGTATTCCTTTGTGAAAATGAGTGTCACAAAATTATGAGTCGTAAAACTTAATAAAGCAGACTGCCCGAATAATATGGAAGAACATCATTATCTATGTTCAAATTCTCATTTACTGGCCTTTGGTTTAGCCAGCATAATTTTAGAAATATTAAACCAATTTTAATTAAACCAAAGCGTATAATATGACCGAACAATGCAGCGCCAAAATTGGCTCAGTGGTTATCAAGTCCGGAACATTATGTAAAGTTGTAATAACAAAATAACTAACCAGTTTGCATTTTAGAATTTTCTGAAATACTCGTGTTTTTAGAGGCATGAGGAACAGTATATAGTGTATAGTTCACTCATCCTCTATTCAAAAGGGAGGATCCTCCGACCAGGCGGGTGTCGTGTCTGGCGGGCAACTGCCCAACGATTGATGTGGAAAAGTTCATATGTTAATCGCGCCGTAAACTGTGCTTGCGCGATGTAGGATTTGTGTGACGCCAGCCGATCGATTTTGTAAAAATATCACCGTGAAACTTAGGTGAAGTGAGCTGTCAATAGTGTTAATCCCTAGTATCCTGCCGGTCGATTTGTGACAGTGACAGCTCACTTCACGTTGATCTTTTTACGGAATCGACCGACTGGTCTTTGATGCGTAGTTCACATGTGGCAATGTAGATGCCGTTACACGTTCATGAACAACATTTTAACGGCTTTAAGTAAATTGAGCTAGAATCAAAACATGGGATTATAGATTCATACTTAACATTCATAAACTATTTAGTAGTTCGTTCTTCGTCCTCATCATATAAATGAAGGTCAGAGGTTAATAAACTCACTACTTTAGTTGCATTACGTTTTAAAATAAAAAGGCAGTCTACCAAGAAATATCGTGCAAAGTATTTTTAGACTGTGACCGAATTATCAATGCAATATAAAATATTACTTACATTTGAATTATTGAAGCCAACATGCTCCTTATCCAAAGGCCTAGTTTATACAGCGTGTGATAAAAATAAATACACATAAAGTATTCTAAAATTAGATTATCATGTTCATTCCACTGTGAGGTTTGCGTGGTGAATATGTAACAGCGTACTGTTGACGGTTTCAAGGCATTTACACTCTACCACGATATTAATAGGCTGTGGTTTATGGAAAATATATACAGGGTAGAATTATAAATATATTCGGTATGGGTCGCTTCTCATCAATCATTTGTATACGGGTAGATAATGTATTTGGAGAGGCTGTATATCCATCAGTTGAGCAGGTTGGTTAGCTATTGTTTATAAAAAGAAAGGTTATATTTTATACAGAAAAATCTCGAGAAATCAAAAAAATATATAAAAAGGAAATAATTTTTCTTCATCAGTTACCCCCACTACCTGCCAGGGTTGCGAGTTTGTCGTGCGAGAAGGAACACGGGTGGGTTTTAGTCAATAAAAGTCTGACACGCCCTCCCGCTCCGCCCAAAGCGGTGAAGTTATTTGACAAAATAATTCCAAACAAAAGAAAAAAACCCACTAAATGCTATTGAAATCAGTCCTAAAAGTAGTCGTGGGCGTTAAGCCAACTACCTATCGCCTCCTACACTTTATTGCAGTTTAAACACTATAAGTCCGACCTGTCCTCAACAGTATCTTTGCGGTTTGTCTTCTACAAATTGTGAGGACGCTCTTAAGTAAATCAAGATTTTATCCGAACGAACATCTACAAATGACTTTTGATTCTTGTGAAAGGAAAGTCAGTTTTCTGATCGTTAGGTGTGCATCATTATGAGTTATTGTGTACGTATGTTTATGTCGTATGATGATTTGATCATTCGAATTTTCGCGAAAAGCCTAGTGATATTGCGAAAACACGGATAGTTAGAAAATAGTGAAAACTTTTCTGCCAGCAACTTGGTTGAAATAAGTTAGGTTAGAACTGTGACCAATCGCGCACGAGCCGAGCGAGCTATGTGAGCGGTGCCACGGCAGCGGCCGTCGAGCTCTACTTCCAAGTTGCTCGCAGAAAATTAGAATTATCAAATATCCTTTTTTTTTTGAGGTGGCAAATTATCAAATAACTTCTCCCGCTCTGGGCTGGGCGGGAGGGCGTGTCAGACTTTTACTGACTAAAACCCACCCGTGTTCCTTCCGTTTCCTGTGTGCCGGGGCCACGATATCCCTTTCGGACAACTCGCAACCCCGGCAGGATCAAATCATCCTACGACATCTATATGCGGATGGTTGTCAATAGCTATCACCGTACTTTGATGTCTGTAACTTGAACAAGGATTTTGATCCGAATCATTGATGAAGGTGTAGATGATTTTATGTTATGTAGGTATTTATGTAGAAATCGATACGAAACGGTGTTTATGTATCAAAATAATCTAATCTTCATGAGATATGCTTTTGTTACGCTATAATTGCAGGCACAATTTTAAAGATTCATGTTTCGCATCTACACCTAACTTTTTTTCTTTATGTATCTTGCCTGAAACATGGGCTACTTCTTGGTAAATTGGATTTGGTGAAAATAATGATTAGACTGTAGGTAAATTATTCTGTTTTTCCGTAAAATCATTATTCTTAATTTCCACATGAGCCAAACATACGTAAGCTATTAGTATTCATTTCCTTTCTGGCTTATAATAAGAAAATATTTTTCCAATAATCCTTGTAATATGCCAAAATCCAGAGGTTGTTTATCTTAATATCATTGGCTTCACAGTTACACACACACAGGTATCTTTATTATTTTCGGTTGCCAAAAAGTATACTTAGGTAGGTATTGTGTGTTCCTACAGATAAAAAAATATTTATTTTGTTTTTTTTTCAACACTGAAGTATTTTAAGTCTGTGCTTGGTTTGAAGGTGAACCTGAAACAAATTAATACTAATTAGGACCAAAAGAAAAAAAACAGGAATCCAAATAGCCAATTCACAAATCATAATAGAACTTTTTACCAAGTCGAGTTAACATGAACTTTATGCAGTGATTTAAAAACTCATCACCACATCTACCCTAATCTAAAGACTACTTTTGCATAGTTATTTTACCTCCGATTTTGCAATACTGTCAAAGTCACAGAGATTCTATTCTATTTTTCTCTATGGTAATGATGCCGATACCAATGACTTAAAATTCACTGGCCGATACCGGCACTTCTGCCAGTCAGATGTGTTAAAAGAAAACGTGACAACTTATAGTCCGCGTTACCACTCAAGTCTGATAGACGCGGCGCTAGTGTCTATGTCATTGCACCAAATTACATTAAAAAAAATGTAGTTTCATAAATTTTCTGGCGGACTTCAGTGGTGGCGCGGACTTAGGGGGGTATTACACTATCATATATCTAGGATCATACATAGGATCCTATCTCTTATCCTACTTATATAACTCCTAGAGTCATATCTGTGTATTACATTATCATATATCTAGGATCCAATTTTTTTGTCATATTATGTGGTTGCGATCGTCTATTAAAACAAAATATTGAAGCCTTTCGGCACAGAATATAACAAATAGAACTAAGAACACTAATGAAGCCAAAACATTGAATTCCCGGCTGCCCAGTTGCAGCAGTTTTGCTTTTTTTTAGTACAGCAGTGTTGCCAACAAATAATTTTAGAATTCCACTAAGCATATTGTGAACTTACGCCAAAATTTAGTTGTGCTTACTTTTTATCCGTAAATAAGACCGTCAATTTAGAATGTGGCAGTAGCAAAATTGAAAAGGCAGAATCACATAATTTTATAGCCGGATTTTGTATCCGGAAATTATGACAATAAATGTGAAAATTCAGTATATAATATTCAATATAGCAAGACCTGTTTCTATGATCCTATCTAACAACAAATGTCAAAAATCTTTGGTCAAAGACGATTTTATTCATATGTTTGTATTACATTATCATATAAATATGACTCACAGATCTGTGATCCTAGATATGTAATACCCCCATAGTGATCACACAAAGATCTCTATGTTTAATCAAGTTACGTTAAAGTTGACGTTGTGTTGCCACTGTCAAGTCTGTCAAAATCACAATAATCCTTACTGTCGTGACAATAAGGTTGCTGTTGGGTTTCAGCTGTCAGGGGTAAATTAACTGCAAAATAACTTCATATTTCCAAACACAGATTTATATTCTAGCAACATCGCAAAATGAACCTACATTGCTTGTATAACATAGTCTTGTACAATATATGTATTTTCCTTTTAGAATGTGGAAATTATGCATGCTAAAATTATTACAACGTTAATTACAGCCAAAATTATAGCAGTAATTAATCATGGCTTGTTTACCATACAATTACAGGTTCAATTCGCTGTTTAAATACTGCCTCTCCCCAAAATTTGAACGATAAAAACCATTGACAATAATAATTTTCAACGCTTGGTTTAAAACGGTGAGCGGTGAAATTATCTTTTTAAAACTGCCATAATTTTCCAAAACATTAGCTCATAACTTGGGATAGCTTCTTTTTGCTTAAAGTAGGAAAGATAAAAATACAGTATTTTTAGGTACTAACATTTCTCCAGTTCTTATTTTAGTATTTACACACCTTTATTTTTTTAGTTGGGAAATTATCAAATAGCTTCTCCCGCTCTGGGCGTAGCGGAAAGGCGTGTCAGACTTCTACTGACTGAAACCCAGTCATGTTCCTTCCGTTGCCTGTGTGCCGGGGCCACGATATCCCTTTCGGACAAACTCGCAACCCTGGCAGGCATTAGCCCTAACGGACCCCGTCAGTTGATGCTGACATCTCTTTGAGGCACGCGTGGAACACAACGCGCCGTCGACCCGGGCCTGGTCCTTATCGGACTGCGAGCTACCTATCACTCACCGTCCGCAAGCCCGCGCCTACGGTGGCCGGAAATCGGCTTGCGACTCCCGACACCCAGGGCGTCTCTTGCGGCGGCTAGGGGCTTGAGGGCGCGACATTTGCCTCTCCCTCAAGCACTCCGTCTCCTCCTTCGCGAGCATTACTGCTTCGCAGAAGGAGGTGATGGCTTCCTTCGCCCTCTCGCTCCGTACCATGGCCTGGACCAGGGCCAGACGCAAAAGATCACTGCCGCCAATCACTCCACAAGGACACGGCGGTGCCCCGCCCCAGCCGGGCAGACCTCCAGTATTTACACACCTATTTTTTTATTTTTTTTATTAAGCCTGGGTAGTTATCAAATAACTTCTCCCGCTCTGGGCGGAGCGGGAGGGCGTGTCAGACTCTTACTGACTAAAACCCACCCGTGTTCCTTCCGTTGCCTGTGTGCCGGGGTCGCGATATCCCTTTCGGACAAACTCGTAACCTCGGCAGGAGTATTTACACACCTGGATTTTAGATTTTGATAAACGTTTTTGATTAATGTTTCATCGACTTAATCTGACATTTCACTCACACACAAACATTAGCCAAATCGTCAACTCAATTCACACACGATATTATCTCTCCTAAGGACCAAAGTCATCAGTGTTTACCAACACTCATCGTCTACGTCAGCATTTCCTATCTCGGCCATTTGTATTCAAGTCTTGCTTCAATCCCCAATATGTCGTCACCTGACTAGACGAACAACTCAACCCTATTTGGGCGCAGCAAAATAGGTACATTTCTGAGCAAAATTTATATCCGCGTTGAATTCGGAAACAATCTGTTTCAACTTACGTCGTTTCGACTCATTTTATTTATAGTGGTTGTAAAATTAGATACGTGTTTTGACGTGGCGTTTTGAACGTTGTAGAACACTAACAGCAATAGGTACTAAGTTGTAGATAAAATAGGATCTATCCGTATCTTTACAAAATTCCCAACGAATACGACGTTAATTTACATGTCCGCAAAAATACGGGACCGCATGTATGTAAATGTAAAATGTTTTTATGTGTAATAACAGAAAAAAGTTTTCAAGTTTTGACGAGAAACGAAAAAGTTTTCCTACGTGTTATGAATGTTGAATGAGTGAATGAATGAATGTGCTTACTCTTAAAATAAAGACCAAAATATTCGCGTTCCGTTTTTGCTCCTACGTTTCTAATATCGTTTTGTTTGTTTGCACAAAGCTATCTAAAGTTAGTTGCTATTCTCTTTGTTTCGATACTAACATGAAAATCTACAGAAACCCGTTGAATACTACAACATTTTCATCAAAACAACCATGTTTTGATGAAAATGTTGTTGTACCGAATGGGTGTTATTAACTACAGCATAGTATTCAACGGGTTTCTGTAGATTTTCATGTTAGTATCGAAACAAAGAGAACGGAATAAAAAAATAAGAACTGTATTCTGAGCACACAGAGCGATGTGATAAGAAAGTTTTTCCTTAATCATGGTGATAGTAAAAATAGTGAGCTACCATTTCTACCTATCCCATCTTCGTTCTATTCGATATTTCATCTAGGAAAGAGTAAACGGGTAGTTTCAGCGAGGACAGTTTATACGAATGGTGCTATTACGATCGGATCACCGAAGTTTAACCGAATTGGCGACGTGATACCGCAGATCTATTCGTTATTAGTGTTGGGCTTCGGTGAACGCGTTTCCGAGAAATGCCTATTACGGTAGCCCAACTACTGCTGAGTTCGAGAAGTGAATAATTTTCTTTGGTAGCAATTAAGTAGCGTATGTAAATAAGTCATTAAGCATGTCATAGCTTGCCCTATATTTTCCAGAATTAATTGCTACAAGCTATAGATGTAAAATTAATATGTGCTGAAGTTTTACGTGGATAATATTAAGTTTTGATTGGGAATTCGAAATATAAATCTTACAACCGCAAACTTCGAAATTGGAAAAAGAGTGATATCGGCAAAAAAAATACCACATAACCTATATGCGTTCAGTAGTTTGATATTACAAAACTAAATGAAAATGTGGAACATCAATATTTTTTTTTTTTTATATAAAAATTCTGCAGTCTTTATAATTGAACTGCAAATCTCATACTGAATTCAAGTAATTATGAAGGTCCCACGCTTATTTAAGTTTGAAGCAAAATAAGCTTTCTTCGCAAAATCGTCTTTGTACAGGTTCTAAAATCCGTCATAATCATATCAATTGTAATTATGAATAATCTGGAAACATCGTACGACTACTTTTACGAATGTCGTCCCCAAAAGTGAATCCAATAAAAATAAAGAATTTATACAAACTACATTTTTCTGCTTTCGAAACATGGTTAATAACTTGACAGACGATGGACATACTGTAAATACACATTGCACCAATAAATTTTGGTTGGAAATAAAAAAGTAAACTCCTGTGACAACGTTTTATTCATCAAATGGCTTTTGGAAGTGAGTTTTATGCAAAACTTGGGAATGCAATATACACAAAACATTTTCGTTATGTAGACGTTCTTTTAACAAAATTATAAAAACTCCGAGCGCATAGCTTACCACGAATTTTGCTTACAGTGTTTTCACTTAGGTACAGTACAGGCCGTTATTGCATGCATTATAAGCTTCACAGTGTTCACGAGTCGCCATTTTAATTAAAATATTCATACCAGACGTTGTTAGACGTATTTTGAATACATCATACAAGTTCATAAAGTTTAATAAAGCAGTATACACGCAATGATCCAGGTTTATCGTGTTACAGCGAGATTAGTTTAAGGCTTCTGCACATTGGCGTCACGCGTGGTCGATTTGAACGTCTAGACACATGAATTGGTTAATTTGAGGATTCTGTTGCCCTTACCATCGGGCTAACATGACGGACATAAACGCTTCGATGAATACCAACCAAATGACATACAAGATGACTTTGAAGGAATTCAATTGACATTACACATTGTTGTTAAATTACGGATATAAATCTTACAGCTAATGCACGAACTTACAGCAATATAAACAAATAAAACCAGCAAAATAAAAGTTATCAAAGATAAGCATTTGCAGATAAATTGCATCAATTGGATTAAGCTAATGGATACCAGGAAAACATTATTTAACCCAAAGCGGGAACCAGAATACATACACGTAGATAATAAATCTAATTAGCTGCCGGCAGAAACATGCTGGTCAAAAGAGAAAAGGGCTATTTAGGAAATTGTAGCACGTCACTATTCTGTCCTGCTTCACCCACCGTTGCCTTGAGCGCACTCAAGAATCCTGAAAATTTTAATTACGTAGAAACATGTCTTACTAAATAGGAGTTGGGTTAGGCACGCGTTTTATTTGCGTAATTTCTCAAAAATGTTTTTGTGCCCACTTAACTGGAGCTCCAAGAGTTTAGTAAGTATTTCTCATTAGTCACGCAATAATTGCGCGGCTGAAGTATAGTATGTATTTAACCTTGGCCAACTAAATGCATCTTCTTAAAGCGTAATACATGAATGGGGAGACTCTTGGTCGAGCACAATCATTTTCATTGTGGGTTTCTTCGACATTTCCATAAAGCCTCATTTTATTTATCTCGGGTCAAGGATATGACGGTGTTTCCTCGAGGGCAGCCTTACGTTTCGGAGAATAACGGACATTGTTATGTTAAGGAGGGTAAACGGTTAGGAGTTCAAAAATTTAACACAACTCTAAGTGTGAGTGTGTGTGTGTATCTTAAGTTTTAAGAGGAGCCTTACGGTTGAATACAACATAGTCTTAAACGAAAAGTTTCAGAGTGATATATTTATTTCTGAATTTGTATGAAGTCCACATTTATTAATGCGAGATGAGACATCGTGGATTGAAATAAACATGTTAAATATAGAGCTGAATCAAAACATTAATATCGCGAAACTGATTTTAGAAGCCCACCGAACTCAACAGTACGGTTTTAATGTAACATGCGACAGTGTACATTTCGGATTGAGATTTCAATTTTGGTGGTGTCCAACAATTTGCTGACAGTGTATCTCGGTGTATTTCAGCTGCGGAAGCCGGTGTCGACGCTCTCGATCCCGGGCGCGATGAAGGCGTACTCGGGGGGAGGGAGGGACGCGGGTGGTGAGGAAGCCGGCGTCGCACTCGTCGGCGTGCACAGCGAGTACCCGCGCTTCGGCGAAGAACGAGCGCTTGGCGGCGGCACGTACAAGGGAGGGGGGACAGCTAAGCACAAACCCAATATAGGATATAGGTTAGTGTCCAATGCTGTAGCTGTAATTGGAGTAGATGTGCGTGATGTTTTTATATTGAGTTAAATTGTACCTGAGATCAAATGTTCAGACGTGACAGGGTGGAGTCGTCGCGAGGATATTGAGTTACCCTTTAAAGGCTAAATTGTGTTTTCTCAATACGATTTACTTCAAATTCACAAAGTGTCTGTTTTAGTATGTGTCAGTAGAATTTTTAAACAGTTTCGAAAGTAATCTTCTTTTCGTGTCGACTAACCAGTGTCAGAGTTTTAAAGCCGCCCATCGGCCTCTGACTTGGCTTCACATGCCGTCGAGAAATATCTCTCAGGCATAGTTTCCTCCTCACGATTAGGTTTCCTTACGATGTTTTCCGTCACCGTTTTTAAGCAAGTTACAATTATACAATATGCACTTGAATCCGAAATGTCAGAGGTGCGTGCCTTGGATTCGAACTCGAGACCTATGACTTGGCAGTCTGACGATCACACCAGTAGGCTATCACTGTAACTGTTCGAAAGTAATAATAAAACATTAATTTTAACTTAAAAACATCCCTCTAAAGATCAAATTCAACAGTAATGTTGCATTGTCTATAGTATTTACAAACTAAAACTTGAAATTTCTATTCAAATAAAATATTCAACAAGGTCTTCAACCGATGTCGCGAATTTCAAAGAATTCAAAGAAAGTCTTAAATCGTGAAGTTTTGAACACAGTAAGAGTTTTTCAAGAGTCGATCAATGAAATGATAATGAAGCAGACAAAGTTGGCACTTCAGCATAATTGGAGAGCGTCTTTGTAAGATCACACAATGCTGAGCTTTCGATTCTAGCATGTGGATTCGTGTTTACCTCGGGGACTAATAACGAAAACATTTTTTAAATTTTTGACTAGTTCTTTGCAGAATTTTAATCTGATTCTTTATTGTACACATAAATTACAAAAACAATGTTATAACATCATAAGAACAGCTTAAGTACCAAGGCGATATTAACCCAGAATTGGGTTTTCTGACAGAAAATCTTAGTGCGATAGAGAGATTCGTAAATGAGGATAGTAAATATTTGCATTTTATATTTAAAACCACAGTTTAAAAATCTGCCTAGCCTTTTTCCAACTAGTTCGGGTTGGCTTACAGTCTAAACGGATGCAGCTGAATACCAGTATTTTTCATGGAGTGACTGCCTTTCTGACCTAAACAGCCCAGTAACTGGGTAATACGATACCCCTTGGTAAGACAGACTTTCGGGCTTCTGACGACCCGTGACGATTGTTGTACGATCCACGAATGACAGCCTGGACCAACGGCTTAAGGTGCTTTCCGAGGCACGAAGGAGTCTCGGTATGTAAAGATTCACCCATCCACGGACCAACCCCGGCAAGCGTAGCTTTACCTGATGGATCGACCCGTGCGGCCGTTATAGCCGCTCGGATCGCTTAGCGACAAGCTTCCCCCTCCTCTATTATATTATTCTCTATTCTAAATTATAGCTGTTACTCGGTGATATTATAGCATCCTACTGGTGAAAGAATTTTTTAATTCAGTGCAGTAGTTTTTGAGTTTATTCATTACAAACAAAAAAACATACAAAGAAACATAAAAACATATATACATATATTGTAACCACATTTAGCCAGTTATTTTGAAGTCCTTTGTGTTAGGGGACGATCATTTTGCAAACGACAAATCCAGAGTCCGGCCTGGTTTTGAAAAATTACATACATAAACTCATGGGAAGAGAGAAGACGTGAGTAAGGCGACATAATCAACAGAAGGCCACCTGCTACGATATTTACATACTCCTGTTGCTAAGTTTACGCCTTAGTACCTGGGCGACCGAGCTCTGCTCAGGTGAAAATAGAGAATGCTCATTTAATACTTACTTTTAGGTACTTACTAATTCCGTGCTGCCATGATAGTAGGTGCTTACTAATTCCATGCTGCCATGTCATTATTTTAAGGTAGCCATCTTGTTCTAAACTTTGGGCGACCGAGCTCTGCTCGGGTGAAAATACGGAGAAAACGAATTTTCCCGGATATGAGACCTAGCTAGAACGGGTTTTTGCCGCCGTAAACTCCTTTATTGCAACTTTCATGAAAATCGTTAGAGCCGTTTTCGAGAACGTGATTACAAATATATATATATATATATATACAAGTATTGCTCGTTTAATAGTATCGGGGCATACATGCACGCCGGTTGCGAGTACTACGTTCCTGATCTTTCTGAAGAACTTCACCAATAAGGTCCCGAAAAATTCTTAATGATAAAACCTATTACGAGTTAAAATTATTGTAAATACCTACCTATCATTCATATTCACGTTTCGTGCTCGATAAGGATCTCGAAATACACGAGCCAATTGAATTCGAAACGCAAATTAACACCATGTAGTTTCGGAATCGTTCGATGCTCAGCAAAATAACAGACTGTATGGCTTAAAAAATCCAATTTGCAATGTTTCGCGAGCGTTCGACTAAATGAAGACTACGACACGTTTCGTGTTCTTCATTTGGTTGTTTGTTTTTTAACTCGAAACCGTACGAATTTCAATTGCTTTGATGTTTTTTAAACTGAGTCAGAACAGTTCTATCTGCAGACTTTTGACGTGTGTCAGATAGGTTTTTTCAGTAGATTTTTGACTTTTACAATTTGAGGCTGTTTCATTACGCGTAATCGTGGATCCCTAGCATGTAAAAGACAGAGTTGATTTAAGTCTGCGCATAGCCTTGAAATGAAAACGTATGCAACAGAAAAGCGCTGTATAAATCCATACTACTATACAGGGTCAAATTAAATTATCTAGCTAAACTCCACAGACGTGATTGGTATCAATATGTAAAACCTACTAAACAAACAAAAAACAGATTTCTTAATTCATACTACTTCAAGCGCTCGTTGACCCCAAAAAATTATCAAATCTTTTCTATTTTTATTTTGTCCTGTTTAGATTGATACCCATGACGTCTGCGCAGTTTTGCTAGCTAATTGTATTTTAAATGCGAAAATAATCCATTCTATTTTAATAAATGCACAAGAGAGGTCTCTCTGTTTCATGCCTTAACGGTTGAATGAATTTGGATGGATTTTGTCTCAGCGATAGACCATGACCACAATATAAATATGGACAGTATGAAAACTAGGCCTATTTGTTGAAATAATTATCAACGCTCCATTTTTAAAAAGATCACGGCTAACACTCGTCTCGACACGGCGGCACCCGCAACTGACAGCGCCGCGATGATCGCTTTATTGGGTCTCGTCAATGAGCACTACTTAGTTTCTGTACTGTCCATATTTATACTGTGCCATGACCTTGTTGGGGCATAGGATACCTTTTATCGCAGCAGTGGAATAATTTCCAACCACCTACGGGTGAAGCCGCAGGCAAAAGCTAGTATGATCAAAAATTTTCACCTGAAAAGTCCCAGTGCTCGATTTGACAATGTAAATTGAGCCAACCATCAGTCACGGTCAGATCAATCACGATTCTGAACCGCAAACCTGGGAAAGATTTATACACCCTGCATTTTGGTCCGATTTCAATATGAAATTTCCATTTCACAGTGGACGAACGTCCGCTTTGAAATGCTGTGTGTAAACGCAACTTGAGAGTAAAGTAAATAAGGATAGGTATCAATATTTAAAGCTAACCAAAATGGACTGCACTTCACAAGTTTAGGATTTATGTAGCATTTGATGCTTTTCGGTGAAGCATTTGATCATCGTGTTAGATAAAATAATTCGGAAGTTTGGATGATACTTCACTAGTTTTGCTTTTGTCAGGTAAATTCTGTTTATAGGATTTCATAAGAGTTTTTAAAAGTGAAAACTTCTTTTGGCGCGTTGAGTGATTTTTGGTAGGGTATTAACTTATGGACTCGCGTCACCGACATGCTCGCGCCGTAGTGCTGTTCTACAGAAACTAGATGGCGCTAATACCAGTTTTAAGGTTTCACTCCTTTAATTTAATTTTTTATTGTACAATTCCACTCATTTACCCATTTCTGTAACACCAAACTACACCACAGAATCGCAATTCAAGGCAATGGTTTATCCATATTAATAACACATCATCTGCCAAAGAAAATTTTACGAGTAATATAAAAGGAATCCTTACGCCATTCGTAAAATGCGACCAATAAAACCACAGTTAATACAACATATCATTATTATGGCGTACTTCATTGTTTTGCCGATATCGGATCCTACTATTTTCATTAACTCTCGTGGGTTATATAAAACCAATAAGCGGTGTAATAAAGCTGGGGTCAATCCTTGATCGAGAGCCGACGAGTTCATTCTCCTGAGACTTGAATACATAAACGACGTATCATTCTACGTGGACCAGCCCTACATGTCTAAGCACAATGTAGAAATGTCAGTTATGTGGTTTTCTTCAAAACAATGGCCGACTACGTGATTCTATTCAGCTGAATTGAGACATAACTGTGTTATGATGATAATTTCGTTCGCAACAGTTAAAGGGTGGAACGCATAACGACTGACTATAAAGTTATCTTAGAGAGCTACTTGTGAACTTTATTATTTTAGGTAAAAATTAAATCAGTTGTTTTGCACGTTCTTTTTTTCGGCATAGAACTTGGTTAAGGGAATGGTACGTTTGACGCTTTCTTTAAAGTATAAATATATTTTGCTGGGACTAATAGATAGGGATTTTGTTTAAAAACAATCAAAATTGTATACTTTTTTGCACTAATCGAAGTCATGAATGAGAAGTCATGAATGAGAACAAACCGTCTGTAAAAATACTTTTTTTATTGGTTTTCACTAAAAGCGTTATTTACACTCAGAATTCTCAGATTCAACAAGAATCGTTTAACAGCTTCCGAACAATAAAAACTCTGTTAAAATCGATTCAGCTGGTTTTTAGGGGCGCTACGATCGAGTCAAACGCGATGAAAATTCAATAAAATGGAAATCTCCAAATAACTGCTTTGAATCCAGTTTTGCAAATATTTCCATTGTGCTTATTCATAATATTATCCTTATAATAATTTCAATTCATGATTGCTTTTGAAAATCTCATTTCATTTACTCATTGAGTTGTTTTATCCTGTGCAGAATTATATTGTATTTACAAATTATGCGGAACTGTTTACGTAAATATTATTAAAATTGAATATACTTATACAAACATATATTTTAACATTAATTACCTGAAATCCTTTTTGTATTTTGCAAAATAATCGGATTCATCTTTCATTTAATTTAATGTTTTTGTTTACTTGTATGAAATGAATGCTTCCATTACCTACTACATGTTTTAATCTATGTGTACCTACCCACTAGTATTTAGTTTTATCAATATCTTCTTTATAGCAACTAATAATAATTATCGTCTTTAGAAAAACCCATAAAAATTCAACAACACACACACACATACATTGTGTTTTCACAAAGATAAAAGTAGCATACCAACCGAAATCCGTTCCTAGCACTTTATATGGTAGTTTATGGGTTCCAAGCGTGCTCCTATCAGCATTGTATCAACGTACCCACGCTTTTTAGGACCTTTCGTAAATACAAACGAATATAATATGTAAAGTGAGTTTTTCACGCGACCGATTTCACCTTACGACTCAATGTTCATTATGCTTTTTCACGTCTTCAAGTAAATTGTTGTATACGCTTATTGATCACTGTTTGGAAAATAGTAAAAAAATATTTGTGTATTTCCAAAACATCGGTTTGATGTACCTATTGTATTATAATTAGGTGAAGGGCTTATAATATTCTGAATAAGATCTATCAAATAAATTTTCTAAGAGATACTTAATGCTTTTCCACATTTCAAACATTTATGAAGACAAATTTATCGTTTAAGAAAACAGACAAAATCTTCAAAAATGGCTTCGGGTAAAGCTATGCGAGCAGCAAAATAACACACTAAATATTAACATAGACTTTAAACTAAAGCAATAAATAATTATAAATCACACAAAACTCGCTCCATAAAGCGAATACAAGCTAGAAACGTTTTAATAATGCCTATCAGCCTTGAACGAACGGAAATAACTTGCATCAGGGTCGCATCGATTTTATTTGTCTTCAGAATATTTAAGTGCAGTATGTATTGATGTTATCACTATTCAATTAGCCATATTTTATGAACTACCACCATGTCCACCGTTGACGTCAACGTTTCTTCTAAGAAATTACCAAGGCTAGTTAGAACTGTTATTACTAAGTCAATAGGACAGAACGTATTACAAAAAGTAAATGTGTTAACAGAACAGAAAATGTACAAGGTTTTCTTCTTGATCTTTCCTATTACGGAGTAATCAGAACGCCAAGCGGTAGCAACGTGAGATGCATCGACGTTGTTAGAGTCACGTACTCCAAACGTGCTGGATTTAAAGGTCACTTTATTCGCAAAGTAATTAGTTAATTAAAATGAAGATGGTACAATTTAGCTCAATATCGTTTGAGAATGCTATGGATTTGTGTATGATTTTAATAATGAACAGCATCAAGGAAACGCAGAAGCAAAATAACGAAATTAATTTGTTTACTGTCATCTCGTTCGAACTTAGAAGTTAATCCTTTCAAAGACCAATTTACTGATAAATCAATCAGGAAGATTGCGAGGTACCAATCAATGGCTATGGGCCTTCATCAATAAAGGCTAATCCCGTGATAGCGGCCGTCGGCACGAAAACTTTGATCTGAGCCAAGCGAGACCTAGTTTTGGATACCACGGAAATTTTGAAGTCCCTCTGAAATTCGACATTGACTCCGTAGAGAAATAAGTTGGCACCATAATTTTAACGCACTAAATAAATTGTGTTTTATTTTTTCAGATTAGGTAGAAGAAAGGCGTTATTCGAAAAAAGGAAACGAATAAGTGATTACGCTTTAGTAATGGGAATGTTTGGTATAATAATTATGGTTATAGAAAATGAACTTGCAAGTGCTGGTGTATATACTAAGGTAAGGTAACATTTGAGTTTACAAATTGATTCCTTCTTTAGAATTCATTTGACGTTAACGCATTGCTACTTTATTCCAGGCGTCAATATATTCGCAGGCGTTGAAGACGCTTATATCAATGTCGACTGTGATTTTACTTGGCCTAATCGTCGCGTATCACGCTTTAGAAGTACAGGTAACAAATAGAACTCTATAAACTTTGCCTCTAAAAGATTCCGAGACGGAAACTTTCTTAATTAATTTCCGTCTACTTAATGCAGTGGATCAATAAAACAATTTCACGGAACTCCTTATAAACAAAAGACCTTTCGATTTTTATTAAGAAAGTTAGGAAGTTTGAACACATGCGTCTTAAAATATTAATTTTGGTAAAACTTCGTTAAGTTCTTGTTAATTTTTGCGTGTTTTGCTTACCTTTGTTTTATTGGTTTTCAGTTATTTATGATAGACAACTGCGCTGACGACTGGCGGATAGCAATGACGTGGCAGCGGATAGCTCAAATCGGCCTCGAGCTTGCTATTTGCGCCGTGCATCCTATCCCCGGACAATATACCTTTACTTGGACCACAAAACTCGCAAACAAAGGGGGCGTCATAGGCGTAGAAGTAGTAAGTTATTTTGTATATAAGAAAAAACTATAGGTATGTAGATTTCAATGTCATTCAAGCATTTTGACCTCTTTATGTTGTCTTTCAATTTACAATTAATTGATGTAACTTTGTTGTTTGCAATCTAAGTCCAGTTGGATATTTTTGACTTATCTAGATCATGTTATATAGTGTTTATTCTTGATGTCTACTTAAAATATCTTATAGTTTAATGGAGTTTTTGAATAATTTTATATTTCCATCTCTTAACTAGTTTAGAAATCATAAAGTTTTTATGAGACGAGTAGAAATGCTATTACTCTTCATTAGAAAACCATCTTTCTTTCGTTTCTAGTATAGATAATGGATTTGTGTCGTCTAATTATTTTCTTTCTATTAACTAGATTCATCCTTGTACTATATTTGCTAATTGACGTTCATTTTTCAATTTTCTCCTTAGGGCACGATGTATAAGCAAATTCAGGTCTGTATTCATTGAGTTGAAGTGTTAAAGTGATGCTAGAGTCCTCGTTTTGAGCATGTTTCCAATTTATGTACGAACAAGACATTATTCTTTTTGTGTACGTGAATTTGATAAATTGGTATAGATTGTATGTCACTGATGTTTTTCTATTACATACGGAATTACACGGTTCACTTCCACCTCAATTTGGATGAAGCAACCAAATTGAACAATTTAAACGTAAAATAACCATTCGATATCGGCGGTACACTTCATTTCTGCACTTTGAAATCTTAGTGATTCGATTTCGTTGAACCGTGTAATATTGCCATTAGCATTAATATCTGTTCAGTCTTGTTTTATTTGTATGCATGTAGGAACATAATTATGTTAGTATTGTTGAGTGACGTTGTATTTAACCAAAAACTACACGATACTTGTGGTTATGATACGATTATCGAATGTATTTGTGATGAGCTTTTACGTTGAACTAAAAACAAGAAATTATGAATTAAAAATTTTCCGTTCTTGACGTATTGTATAAACAAAATGGGCTATTTGGCAATGATTGGTTTACCTTGGTACACATTTTGTTCTAAACTATTTGTTTTGATGTGCTAAATGTTACAATTTTGGGCAGACGAACATCACTTTAGCACAAAGCACATAGTTCTATTGGCTTCACAAAATTATGACTAACAACACTTGAAATGTTTATTGTACGAGTACCTACCTTAAATTCTGTGTTGAATATTGTAATGTCGCGTGCCTTAAGGTTGCCGATTCAGAATACTCATACACCTCCTACAAAATGTAGTCTTACTAAGTGATTGGTTTTCTCATTCCAGGTTCCATATGATGTCACGCTGTCTCTGCCGATGTTCTTTCGACTCTATTTAATATGCAGGGTCATGTTGCTTCACAGTAAATTATTCACGGATGCTTCGTCCAGAAGTATAGGAGCTTTAAACAGAATTAATTTTAACACTAGGTAAATAATTAAATTGTTTTACAACTATTTTATAATTCTTTATATTCACTTTAACACAATTTCACAGAAGTTATCTAACATCCACCAACCAAGCCGCACTTGGCCCGCGTCCCTCTCATGGAACGTTTTAGGCTGATTATGCTATATACTAAATCTATCTGCCCTATCGGTCTTAAGATCCACAATAATATCCCACTTGTTTGGTATTATACTGTTTATATGTCTGTTGCCAACTGTTGGATAATCAATTTTTTTAGGTACTGAAAGCCTTGCTTTGCCTTCTTAAAATATGTATGTTGCCTGTTCACAGATTTGTCTTGAAGACACTTATGACAATTTGCCCAGGCACCGTGTTACTAGTTTTTATGGTATCTCTTTGGATAATCGCGAGCTGGACGCTTCGGCAATGTGAAAGGTTGGTACCGTTGTTAAATATGTGTTGTTGGTGACGTATCTTAATTTGCGTAATAATTATGTGTTCGAAATCTTGGGTGGGGTATTCCAATCCTGTAACAGTATTTGGGAAGTTGATTTGCTCATTCGATTTGTTCCGATATTTTACTTTCTCATTAAAAGTCGTTCCTAATTCTCTGTCAGTATCTTCGCTTCCATCGTTTAGTTTGATGTCCACATTCTATGTTTGACTCTCAAATTATCAAGTTTTAATATCACCGGTATATTGCCTATGTGGGCATGCTAATGCTTTTGTACTGTGGCGTTGTAAATATGTTTGTTTTTGCTTATTATACCCACTGTGTTTTTTGTTTTCAATGTCTACGTTAAAACTTTTACGGAGAGTTAATGTAGCAAAGCTAGGTTCATAATCATCACAAAGATACAAGAGTTTGACTTTGACTATTTTCGCAAATCGTAGCTTTTGTAAGATGTGTTGAGAACACAAGTGCTGTAATTTATATTTTGTTAGTTGATGTGTTAGATGTAGTGGATAAAACCAATCGTTGTAAAGAAAGAGGATGCTTGTTGTGACATAGTAGATTTAATTTTAATTGAAAACATGGTATCACTGTTAACTGCACACTAAGAGTTTTGATATAGATACCGTGGATCTATATCATGTATTTTATAAATCAGCATAAAAAATCACAGCACGGCTTACCACAATAAATGATATTGCAAATATCGTACACAAATATAAATTAAACAATTTATAAGAGTTTAATCACGCACAAAATGGCTCTAGGTTACAACACACTAAATGTTAGATAAAGCTTCTGACTTACCATCAACATGCACAGAACCATTGCACCTTATCATAATCATGCATCAAACAAGTTACCTCTTCTTCCCGTTCGAAGCAAGTTGCTTGTAACTCTATCACTCTTACGTGTTTTCCTTCACTCTTCTCGCCAATCTATCTACTAAATGTTTATCTGTGTTATCATGACCTTCACCTAAGGTTTAAAATTTAATTCACGCATGGCTACAAGTATAATTATTTGGTATTCAACCCAGATATATGTTTAGATGCACGTTGTATTTAAGAATCTTTATATTCGGTATTAGTACGTACAATGTGTGTAGTAAGAAAGTTTTGTTTTTCTATAGGCATGACAAAATTTTCTTTTGTGTATAGGATTTCTGTATCACATTAATGTTTATCAAATTTAAAATTGATTCCTTAAATATAAAAATAAACTTGTCTTTTCCATTGATTTTGCCACAAAAACTTTGCTTAGAGGTCCCTGTTTAAAATCTACATTATGATGTACCTTTGAAGTTGAACTTATGTTAACTATAGTAGAAACAACCGGTTATCTGTGGTTCTTGTCGGGCATTTTGGCTCTCAGGTTCCACGATGAAGACCATGCCAATTTGCTAAACTCAATGTGGCTGACAGCTATAACGTTCCTCTGTGTTGGCTACGGTGATATAGTCCCCAACACTTACTGCGGCCGTGGCATTACCCTCACCTGCGGTATGGTGGTATGTATGAAAACATAGTAGGATACTTTGGGTTGGTTTGACAATTTATACATCTTTCATACGTTTTGTGTGGGTAGGAGTGAACTGTACTAGGCATCGCAAGCTTTGCGACAGATTTAAAAATGGTAAAAATACAAAACCTTGCTTTGTCTAGGGGACACTATAATAGGTCGGTAAAGGTGAGCCATTTTATGTGTTGTTAATAACGTCACAATATGTTTGAAGCAATTTCACAGTTCAATTTTAATCAAAGTCAAACTCTTCAATTCTACACGGATTCCCTCTCTCTTTCCTTTTGTTTCATCTCTTTCTACATTTAATCCACTGCGCGTGTAGGGATTGGCTTGCGTGCGACGAGTCAGTAGGTAGGGTTTGTGAATGAACACTTCTTTATCGAACGCTTCGAACTTTAGGGTAGACAGGTCAATGAGTAAAGCGTTGAAATTTATTAACCATTCAGGTTTCACGACGAAGAACACGCTAACCTACTGAATGCGATGTGGCTTATTGCCATTACCTTTCTCTCCGTCGGTTTTGGTGACATAGTGCCAAACACATATTGCGGCAGAGGTATTGCTGTTAGCACCGGCATTATGGTAAGTTCCTTACAAACAAACTTTATGACTGTACGTGTTGACTGACACAATTTTACTGAGCTCATGGTAATAAAAATAAGAACCATTATAATATATTTGAATGTCGATGTGTGCCAAATCACGCCAACACAACACTGTTGGAATGCTTTCGCCTTTCTACAATGCTTTAACTTTGTTAGATGTGGAAGTCAGTCAACACTAATGTTTCAATGTACCAAACAATTCACACACCACACTAAAATGCTTCACACTCTCGAGAACTTACGCTAAGTCACAACTATTTGTCGGTGTATTCGATGTTATAAATATTTATAAAGTATATTGATGTTCACAGATATCTGTAACACGAAATTTTTATGTTGAAATATTGTGAATGCAGTATTATATATAATATATGTACACACACCTGTATTATGTCACCACTTCTGTAACTCACACTCAGTATACACAATATTTTGAATATAGGGTTACTATCGTATAATTTTATTCGTAGTTCTTGCAGGCAACAGCATTATTTGGAATACCTATATCAATAATATAAGTACGGTTTCAATATTTTTTTAAAATAAACTTACGTCCATTTCCCTGTTAAAGCCAGCTATTAGAAATTATATAATTTGTAGTATGGAATGCTTCATTTCTCCTAACTATTTCTAGCTCTCTCTTCACTTAAATATTTCACTGGATTGCACAATACGTTTGTTTTTAAAATGGCTCACTTTTCCTAAAATTATTTTTATACAGAAGTGTACAATAAATCTTAATGCACCTAAAATAGTGTTTGTGTAAATGTTGATAAAGTTAAATGAGATATTAGATGTTCTTAATGTTAAAATGGAAGTAAACGTTGAATTGATTCAGTCTTGTGCACCTATTAGATGGAAATGCACTCAAAATAACTGTCGTGTTTGATGACAACTTGTTAATTGTTTAAAACAACATGAAATTACAATAAAAGAAGGAATACGGTGATTTTTATAAAAAAAATCGCGAAAACCATTTCGATAGGTAAGATACTTCCTTCTTTTATTATACTTGCAAGGTGTTCTGCATTTTAGCACAAAAGGTTTGAATAAATATAAGCAAAATTAATAAATAATGTCAACCAAGATATAAATAGTAAATTTTAAAATATCCAAGCTATCTAAGAGGGTAACTGAGACAATAGTGGGAGATAAGATTTTCAAATCGCTTTTATATGTAATTTTTTTTCTATTGTGTCTGTTATCCTCATTAAATTCTAATCTCTAATAACAATATTAAATAATCTAAAGGATAGCACATAGCTGAAAAATTATAGTTTATTTTTGATTTTTAGCCTTCAAACTTGCGTTATTGGAATGACAAATTCTTGAATGCTTCTACACGTTCGCTTGCATTTTACATTAAGGTATTCACTTAACAGGGAGCTGGATGCACAGCGTTATTAGTCGCGGTTGTTTCAAGAAAATTAGAATTAACTAGAGCCGAGAAGCACGTTCATAACTTCATGATGGACACACAACTTACTAAAAGAGTAAGTATTGCTGTGATATAAGTTCATCACAATTATTGTTAATCTAATTAACAGGGGGCGGGATGTACAGCATTATTAGTGACCGTTGCTTCGAGAAAATTAGAGTTAACTAGAGCGGAGAAACATGTCCATAACTTCATGATGGAAACCCAGCTAACTAAAAAGGTAAGGTGACTGTTACTCGAGTAACAGTTAAAGGACACTTTGAAGGTAAGACTTACCCGCTAGGTTATGCTAAAGAAAAAGTTATTAAATTAAACGATAAAGATACTAATCTGCTTAAAATTGATGCTTGACTTGACACAGTGAGTAACACACATTAGATGAAATTAACGGTATTGTAAACTTACACAAGAGTAGCGACACTTCGCTAGAAATTAAATAAATAAACTAATAAATAAATAAAAGTCTAATAACTAATGTTTATTAACAATTTTGAGCTAATAAATAGCTTGAACCACAGAAAGCTTTAAAAACATTGGACACCATGTGTTGTCATAATGTGTTTCGATGTTGAGAAGAAATGAATTATCTGATCGAATATATTATGGATACTTACAGCTGAAAAATGCAGCTGCCAACGTGCTTCGAGAGACGTGGTTAATATACAAACACACGAGGCTTGTGAAACGGGTCCATCCTGGAAGAGTGAGAACGCATCAAAGAAAGTTTTTGTTAGCTATTTATGCGTAAGTATTTTTGTAATAACACTAATAATCTACCAAGATAAACTAAGAACAGCGTACGGTTTTGAGAAAACGTGGTGATCAATGCAATCAGAGGCGTCGCCCTGCAGGGGGGCAATAATAGGCTGGCATTAATTATTTACCACTAACCAACTAACGACCCGTTTAAAGGAGTACCTATATTTTATTTTTATTTCAAAATTCAAGATGATATTTACATAATTTTAAAGCTAGCAGTCTTAAAATAATAATAAAACTATTGACTGATTTTCATATACTAATAAACGAAAACATAAACAAAAATAATGGCAGCATTACTTTCTGATTACATGTTGACAAAATAATAAATAACAGAAAAAAAACGATATTAAAAATAAGTAAACAGTGAATTAAATTGAAATCGGGAACTGATAAAAAAGGTACCATCATATTTCAGGTTGCGGAAAGTGAAAATGGATCAAAGAAAGCTGATGGACAACGCCAACACAATAACAGATATGGCAAAGGTACGTTGAATCCCATTAATTATATTTACCGCTATTGCTACACTCATACACTCATTTAGAGGTAGAACCCTAGTTAGCACTTTAAGAATGCAATAAATAGATTTAGTGGTAGAAGTCCTCTATGATGTTTTATAGATATTTACTGTCCCTTCTAAAACCAGAGTATCCTTTAGAAGCTAAATTTTATATAAATACCTACAATCAACTGAATAAATTCAATATCGCATTGAAATTTAAATCATAGCATGCTACAAAATTTATTTCAAACCCATTGGCCACTTGCTTTGCGCATGCATTTCTTAGACCAAAATTATTTTGCTGAAATAGAAAAAACCAATCCCGCTAAAAACGTGCATGATTTAGAATTAGAAATCACAATATTTTCCAAGAGAAATGAGGACATGCACAATATTATAGACATTCGTTTTAAACTACAGAACACACACGAGACAGACAAAGATACAGTAACTCCTACACTAACACGAACTAGTGATTAGCAACTACAGTTAATAATGAACTACAAAGCGATTGATATTAGGACCCCTTTCTCTTACAGACCCAGAACACAGTCTACGAGATTGTTTCGGACATGAGTACGAGACAAGACACCATAGAAGAGAGGCTGACTAGTTTAGAAGAAAAACTTACTTCATTACAGGTAATGGAAACTTTATTGGTTACAAAGAAGATGCAACCACGGCAACAAAAGTAACTCTCAATGAAGGATTTGAGATTAAAGGAACAAAACTAGTTCCGGGAGGTTTGTGTGGGTGAATTTTGCACGAGGATTGTCCCTACTTGCTATTATAGTAGTCATATGGCTAGCAACAAACTTTCCATCCAATAAATACCTCTTTTTGTATAGTTTTATAACTAAAATAAGGGAGATCCTTTAGGGATTGTGTCACTAGTAGATTTGTATAATACAAAAGCGAAGATCTTATTGCTGTGACCACTAACTCGAATGCTAGAAGTAACTATTAACAAAACTAGAAAATGTTACTTGTGTGGTGACGTGTATTTAAATCTATTTCGTTGTTTTACTAAAGCCAACTTTACCATGTGTTTCAGGAACAAGTAAATAATTTACCAGACGTCATGGCTCGATGTCTACAGCAGTGTTGGGAACGGGCGGAGCAGAGAAGAAACTTCCTGCATCCCGACACTGCAGCAGTACCTACTCCGCCCTCATCTACTATTACGCCTTACACCAGGTAGATTTTAGATATTGTACTGTTGGTTTCGTTTCTCTTAAGGCAACAAACATTCCGGACTGTGAAGATTTATATATTATAAAACAATTTTGGAAATCAATGCCCAGAAATGGATTGGATTTTAGTTTTTTTCGGGATGCATCCAGCGACACGCTACATGAAAGTATTTTTATATGAGTTTTGTGTTATGTCTGTTTGAAAGAAAAAAAATAAGTTTATTTGCGGTAAATATTACGCATGACCCTATGCGAGACAGAGCCCCAGCGCTGGTTTTCAGCGACAGCCGACTTGAAATTTTCGTAAGAAAATACTCATTATTTGATATCTAATTTCCAGGACGCTGGCAACAGCGTCACACCCGTGGCCACCAAGCCCAGTGCTGCAGCCGGCGGGGCGAACGCATTCAGCTCCCGAGAGCACCTCAACGAATTCGCCGTCGCCTGCGCAGCCGCAGCCATCTAGCCCCGCCCCACACGCGTCTCGGCCTCCTCTACCCAGCTGAGTACCGCCTTCCAACTCCGAACTCCTGTGCTGAACTCGACGAAACTCGGCGCCCGTCCTCTGACCCCCCCTTCACGACTACGCCCGAAAGAGGTTGCCGGGGAAGTTGTTTTACTACGGAAGACAAAGATTTGAAGATACTAGTTCAATGAACGCTTTGCACGAAAAATATTGAGTTATTTGGGATAAAAGTCAGGATATGCAGATTGGCTATTGTTTCTACAAAGCTCACAAAACAGCACGCGAAACAAACAGAAAAATTCAACTAACTTTTCGTATGACCATTTTATCTCATGGATTTTCCTTTCTTAATAAAATTGCAAATCAAAACGAACAATTACCATGTGAAGATTTGTATTTTTATATCGACAAGAATTAAATTCGTTTATTGAAACTATTTTCGACATCTTTATCTTGCGTTGGGTGATGAACGGATCAAAGTGAAACGATTTTCTCGGCATACCGAAGGACCACGCCGCGGTGCGAGACAAGGTCAGCCGTAGTTTTCTTCGCTGTTCCCCAAAGTTTCGGATGTGCCAGACTGTTTTCTAGTGATATTGTTTAGATAGTGAAAAGAAATGAGGCGGTACGGACTTGCTGTTGTGATTATACAAATGCTTTATCGATAGACGCTTTAGCTAATTACGTTAGACGATATTTTGAATACATTATCAGCATTAGTATAGGTAGTTATTACCTACACGTCTGTTCACGTTTTATCTGATGTTCGAGGAACCAATAACACTGTTTTATAAGCTGAGTGTGTTTTTACTAAGGTTTTTTGTGAACGCCACCGTTATTATGACATTGAGAAGTCTTTGGAAACGAATTTAAGAGTAGCACTTTCATAGATTTCTTAATGTAGGTACAGACACATAGCAGTAAAAATAAATATATAGTGACTAAAGAAATAATAGTAAACACATAGATTTGCATTTATATTATGCAGTCATTAAATATACTGACTGTATAGGCATTTACTGTAAAATACACTTAGTGGTCACTATAGATTGGTTTTGGTTCCTTCTGTAAGTATTTACCAATATATGGACAGTAACACGATTTGGAATACTATATCACAATGCCAGATTTAGCTATGAAATAAAAACTATACATAACTCCATCTACTTTAGAATTGTAAATGTCATCTTTGATAGTATTCGAATGGTAACTGAAATATATTTTGTACAGAACTATGAACACGGTGATCTGACCACTTTATTTTTAATATATTTTAAATACTTAAAGACTCTATAAAACAAAGTTTTGTTGAGTTAGACACTAAAGTAAAATATGTTTTAAAGAGACAGCGAAACAAAATTAAAATATAAATGTTGAGGTCAGATTATAGCTACGTATAACGTGGTTGAGCATAAGCTAAGTGTATTTCAATTTTAATTGTTCGAAAACTATCGAATTGAGACAATTGCAAATATTCTAAGAAAAACCTGTATACACACTTTTAGATATAATTATTAGGTAAATTGAATTGTTACTACCTGCCTATTGACATGTAGATTGTAAACAATTTTTTCTAAGAATTAGACCTAAGTAAAGCTTTGTATAAGACATAAGATTGATGGCTGTCTAAATAGTGCCTAAAACACTACGAAATTTCGATAATTCAGTTTTATTATCTTAATAACTTATGAATGTAAATAGGTAATCTAAAATTTGAGAGCATAATATTTAGTAAATATCTGAATTTTGTAGCTGTACGAGTTGTATGATGGGATCAATTTGTTTGTACATTTTAGTTTTAAAAGTTCCCTCCTTTATTAACGTTGTTTGTTTAGATTTCTTAAAAGTCTATTGAAAAAAAAACGGATTTTGCATTGATCATAATAGTACCAAAACCTGTATGGATTTTGCTCAAACAAATATGCACTGATTTTTCACAAATCAAATTCGAATAAATATAAAAATAGCAGGTAATTTGGCACGCATGTTAAACCCATAGAATAGACCAGTATTAAAATAGAAATACTTAGATCAGATCCAAATAGACTTAACGGCTTGCTTGCATAAGCCGATAAGAATCGATTTCAGTATATGCGATGAGACCCTCATAAATACGAAAAGCTCTAGTGTTCTACTGTTACCAAAAAGGAAGACGTTTATGAAAATTAAATTTTCAATGAAAATACAATTTTTTATGAAAATACAATTTTCAATGAAAATACAATTTTCCCTGAAGATACAATTTTCTATGAAGATACAATTTTCAATGAAAATACAAACTGCACTTTTGTTCAGAACACCTTTTGAAATGTTATTGGAAAGGGAAGAGTGATGGTTGAAAATAAATCCTATAATTTATAATCATAAAATATAACTGTAAAAATTGTTTACGTATGTTGTAATGACTGAAATATCAACCAATGTATATAAGGATTCATACAATAAAATAAGTGAGATTTCCACAGAAATAGCACCGTACGGAAATACCTAGTCTTTTTCACCGGTATTTTATTTGTTATTTAATTGTTTGGTTCTAGTTGTAATTCACTTGGATGAGAACTGCCGTAGAAAAAAACTCCTGATTTTTATCCACATTTCACACAATTTTTTCAGCACGTTATTTTTTTCTTTGCTAGCTACAAAAAAAAATAGTAAAGCAAACGCTTTGATGTGATTTGATCAATCTATGAAGCGTAAAATAAAACAAATAGTTCATTAAATGCACTATTAGTTCATTTTCTTTCGATGAGTGAATTACATTCAGAACCACCTTCCGTATTTTCAGATATTTTACAATAGCTGTATTTAGCTAGGGTAAATAAATAATCCTATAAATTAATCGTTCGTAATATTATACAAAAAAACACCAACTAGTATATTTAGATATACGACAGACTTAGTGTAGAAATTAAAATATTTCCTGCATTATATTTATTATTAAATAATATCTTACCCATCTTATTAAAACTTTTCCTAAAATTTTTCATAACAGTGTTTTAAAAAAATACTTTCTATATTCCCTAGTGTTTGTAACTACCTCGACATTTTTACACGTCATAATTACCTACAGTTTAACTAGTAACTGCCACTTTAGGTGTTTTGCTTTGAAATCTTATTTTAACTTGTGTCCTTCCAAGAATTTATTCAATAAAAATAAATTGCAATTATTTTAATCATCTTTTTCTCTTACCCCGTTTTATTTTATCGGTAGACAATTTCGAAATCCAAAACGCACAATTTAATATCTAATAAAAAAGTGGCATTTTAGTAAAACTAGGTATTTACATTATCGGTCTTTACCTAACAGTAGCCTAATGAATTGTCCCCATTATGAAGAATTTTAAAGTCTAGTCACTAAGATTAATTGCTTTATAGTCTGTTTTGTTTAGGACAGTGTTCACAAAAGTGTTTGTACTCGTACTATTTATATTTTATCAATTGAACTCTTCTATTCCTACCGACTAAAATATAATTTATACCTTTCAATGATATTTAAAAGTATAATTATACCTATCGAACACTTTTGCGAGTGAGTCCCAATTTTAGCTAAATTTCAAAGTATAAAAAAACTATTTATTTATAAATAAGAATTGACCAAAATGTTGTATAAGAAACGTAGAATTTGTAAATAATAAGCGAAAAATCAGTAAGACATTATGTATAAAATAATAATGTAAATACCAGTTGTATTTGCGAATTTTAATGTAAATAAAGTAAAAAATAATAAAATATGGTTCCAGTAAAATTATTTTTAAATAATACGTTCAATTGTATAATGAAATTTTAAGTTGTATGCCAACGGAATGTTCTATGCGGTGCGTAAACAAAAGAAATGAAACTTTTGTGATCATTGTTGATGGAATGAAAGTGTAACTTGGATTATATGAGCTGTAGTATTTTTTAAATTGATTTTTATTTACACCCTATGCCTAAAGTTGAAAATAAACTTGATAAAGTAATCTGGTGTTCGAAATTATTTTTCAAATCCCAAATAAAAAATACAGAATAGCTAGTCGCTTTATTTCAACCCTATAAGGAAACAAAAATTAAAAACCCTAAAAAAAGTGTGTATATCAGCTCACGATTGTCTTTGAATATGCAATAGGCAAAGACGGTAAAAAACGCATCTCTTAAAAAAAGGCGAAGTTTTTTTTTTTCGTAAATCTTATTGATGAGTAAACTTTAGTCGTGGGTCAGAGCTGACTCACGCACACTTTTTACCACCCCTGTATACAAGTATACATAATTTCAAAGTCAAAGGTGCGCAAGGTTCGTTGCGCAGGAAAACGTAACGCTTTTGAGTTAACGCTTGTATAAAATTCACTCCTCATAAAATTTCCATTCCCCGGTATGGAAATTTTATACCTTGAATTTTATGCCTTATATGAAAATCGATTCTTAAGGAGTAAAATCCAAAAAGGAATTTAGCTATCAGTAGGTACCTACTTCTTGAACTGTCTGCGAACGTTTCAGTTCTGTTTGAGCGACTACAAAATTACTAGCTACACCGTATTCTTTCTAATTTCAAATCCTGTGCATTATATAAGAGAACTTTGTTTAACAGTGGTGAACAGCGCCATCTTGCGGGCAGCGACCACACAAATACAAATGGTCTAGCTATGTTTTTAGTGAATAACCTACAGGCAATGAGAGAGGTCGCTTCTAAACTTCATGACACACAAAACTTCTGTCTAAAAACACCTACTGCCCACATTTCGCCAGTTTTTCCCATGCCATTACTCGTATTATTGTAAATTCTACGTAGATAACAGCCAGCTATTAACGCTTGTGTGTTTATTACTTCTCTCCTCATTACTGACTCTATACTAACAGTGCTTGTTAATGTAAATATACCTATATAGATAGAAGCTCAAAAACGAGGATCGTAGCGGAACTAACTGACCAGTATGAGTTAGAAAGTAAAAAACAATTTTGACTCTTGGAAAAGTTTAGCGCGAGATGTTTTAGGCAAATATATCATTCAATACCTACCCATAGGATAAACATTATGGTGTGTAAAACAGTAGTTAAATTGGGCGACAATTTCGCCTTTTGAACCTCTTACCGGGACATTTCAATTTGACCCTTGGCTTAGACTAAATTGATTTGACTTATCACTAAATTGTCATTTACGAGTTCACCGTAAAATTCTTTGGAATAAAATATTCTCATTTTAAATATAGGGTATCTTTTAATAAACCCTTTCTGATGGTAATTTTCCGTCAATTTTTTCGTCATGTTTATATGCATATAAGAAAAAATTGACGGAAACGTTTATATACAGGCAAAAAACAGCTATTCTATACATTTTGACCACGTAGGTATTGCACTTTTCTATGAAACAGCATTTTTTTTTTAATTTAAAATATTTCACGGAAACCTTTTGAAATGTGAAATACGGAAAAATAACAAAATAATAATAATGTGTTAATACTGAAGCTGAATTTAAAACAATCAATCACAGCTCATTGATTGATTACATTCTTTATCGGTACTTCGCTCTGACAGACGGTTGATGACCGCTGAAGAGCTGGTCTCATCACAAAGTTATTATTATCCTGCATCCTAAAAACTATCGCACGCATACGCAATTACGCGATTCGGTTACCTTAATAAGGCCGTGTCTTAACCAAAGCGATTATCACGAGAACACGCGACCGTCGCGTTCAATTTGTTCGGCGAATCCGAACGCGTGGTCGCACCGAAAGAGTGCGTCTTCCTGTTTTCCGAACTAATATGAACGCAACGGCCGTGTATTCGTGCGAAAGATAATTGAATAAATACTCATTATTATGATAAAAATCACAATCATCTTTTATAGTTTGGTTAAGATGCGGGGTAGTGACGTTTATACGCGACTTGATTGATCGCGCGAGTATGTCATATTATATTCTTGTAATAGAGCGCGACGATAGCATACTCGCGCTATGATCGCTATCGTTTAGGAGCGGCTTTAGGCGTTTTCTACTTGAGACGCGTGTCGAGCTTTCAGCTGACATATTCGACTATCTTCAGGTAAGAAGGACAACAATCAATATAACCTATCACGTTTAGAACGTAAATACCCGAGGTACCTACCTACCCACGCGGATTTGAAATGTCGAGCATCTACGTATAGTCCTTAGGTTAGGTTTGCTACCTTCAGTTTAGTACAAATAAATGAACCCCTATGGGCAATCAACATACAATGATTTAAAAAAAGTTTTTTTTTTTAATAACTGAAAGAGGTCCAAAGTTAAATAGGTAAGTACTTAAATTCTGAAACACAAGTTTGGTATAGTAATTACTTAAGTCTTGAAAGCAAAACAATTTCTGAAACTTTTTGAAAGTGATTTGAAAGTAGTCTAGATTTACATAGCATAATCAGCCAATAATGTTTCCACTGCTGGGACACATGCCTCCTCTTTGTGAGAGAGAGTAGGCGTAATCCACCACGCGAGCCTACTGCGGGTGATAGCTTTAAATTATTGATGTTAATGTCAAGTTTTACTAGTAGTCACAGGGGCTACTGCTAAAGTTGAGGTACTTGCTTCGATTCCCAAGTCGGGCAATGTTACGTTATTCTATCAGGAACAAACACTGTCAGCCTGGAGCCTGGATTCGTGCCCGATTGCTGGTAATTCCCTAATACATACCTGCATAGGGCTTAACATAACTGGGACCCACCTGGGTCAATCAACTATTTTACCCACACTTTGCTGTTCCCGATACATTATTTTAATATGAACTAATTGAGAATTGTGACATTTCTTTTGGGTATGAACATTTTATGGTCACTCTGGATACGAAAATTCAAAAAACAAAATATTTCGTATGAGTTAGTACCTACCTATACAATTTTATAGAAATAAAGATATTCGAGAACCTAATCAAGTTTTCGGTTGTGCCTACCAGTCTTAGATACAATTGTGACATTTCTTTTGTGTATGAACACAAAAGAAATGTCACAATTGTCAATTAGTTCATATTTAAAATAATGTGTCGGGGACAGCAAAGTGTGGGTGAAATAGTTGATTGACTCACCAAACCCTTCGGAGAAATTAGGTGTGATAATATTTGTTATTTACCACAGGCGGAACCTTCAGAGGTATTATTTGTTCGATGTTATGTTTTTTTAAACTCTCAGGCCAGATGGACCAACGATCCTCGCAGGGGGGTTTGTAGCAGCTAGGTGAGAGTAGCCAGGGATTGTTATAACTGACGTGCGTTTGGTGAGGCCTTTTTCTAGCAAACAGACTAGCTTCTGCACCCGACTTCGTCGGCGTAAAATTACTAGTTTTAACGTAAAACATATTCTATGTGATACCCGGCAATTTCGTATCTTCACGTTATAGACCAGGGTAGAAGCCTTTAAAAATAATAAAAAGTGAAAAAAAATAATAGTAGCATGAAACCCATTAGAAAAGGAGGAGAATATTATAAAAATGAAAGGAAAAATAATTTACGGGCGATCTGAGGTCGGGAAGGGGATGGGGGTGAGTTTTTAAGGGTAAAAAACGGTTTTTCTCGATTTCCGGAAAAACTAAAAGTCCTATCGAAAAAACTCAAATGGCAAAGTTGTAGGTAATAAAAAGATGTAAAACTTTTGTATTTACACTTTTTTCACATAATCTCAAAATTTATGTGAAAAATTCAAAAAACCAAGTTTTTGGTTTTTTATTTTTATCTTTTACAATTTTTTTTTTTTTTTAACGAAATTTGGTGAAAACTTACCTTTTTATGTCCCAAATATGCTGTAATTTATTTGATTAAAAATATTTATTTTTTCACCTTATTTTGAATTAATATCGAAAAAACACCCTAATTTTCAATCGAAAATTCACCCGTCAAAATATCAGCTTTTTTCAAAAAGTTGGTATGGTTTCTGTTCTTTGAAATCTCTACTTTCCGATGGTGAAAAAAAATATATATGTTACTACAGCAAATCTTCTCAGAAAATGCAAAAAATCAAAAAAACTCGAATTCGAAAGTTTTTTTTAATTATTTCAAATAATTTATAGTATTCATTATTATATATTTATAGTATTTATTGTCGATTCTTTTCTTGCTGAATACCACTAAACGATTCAAAGCTGCTTTTTTTATTGCATACACTTGCTTATCATCTGCCTTATTGCAGATGATACTCGTACAAACAGATTCATCCATACTGATAATCTGAAAATACAAAATAGAATTAATAATGCCTTCACTATTTTATCGTGAATAAACTCCCATAAAAAAAAAAAAATTAAAGAAATAAATGTCAAAATGTATAAAAAATATATTATAAATCTATTAAAAATGTATAAAATATACATGAAAATCGGCCAAAAGTTTGTTATTAAAAATATATTTACGATATATATTTTATATATTTTTTATAGATTTTTAATATATTTTTTATGTATTTTGAAATATATTTTTTTTTCATGGGATTAACTAAATTTGTTTGTGCAAAATTAAGGAGATTATTTTTTTTTTATCTTGTACTAAAATATCATTTAATTTCAATCTTTAGGTTATGTTACGTTAAGCATACTATTTTTTAAAGAAAATATTACGATTTTTATGTTTGAGTTGATTGATACAGATAAAAATAGAGATAGTATTAACATTCCTATGCAGATTCGAAAAGTTTTTTTGTTTTTTTAAGTAAACTTGTCACAATTATCTTCAAGAAACTCAGCGTGCAAGTGTATTTTTATAAACGATGTTGTATACTGTACTGTATTTCGAATACTGGTTAGGCTAACGGTTGTAACAGCTGTTACGAAATATATAGTATATAATGCATGGAGAGTGCGATTGTCGCAACCCAGCGCTGGGCACGCCACAATTGTGGCGATAAGTCCCCTCTTTGAGGAGTGGCTAGAGAGGCGCCACGGCGTCCTCACCTTCCGCCTGACACAGGTCCTCACCGGACATGGTTGTTTCGGGAGGTTCCTGTTCAGAATAAAGCGGGAGGAAACGCCCGGGTGTCACCACTGTGTGGATCGCCCGGAGGACACGGTGGAGCATACGGTGGAGGTCTGCCCAGCTTGGGCGGAGCACCGCCGTGTCCTCACGGAGGCGATCGGCGGCGGCGATCTCTCGCGTCCGGCCCTGGTTCAGGCCATGGTCCGGAGCGAGAGTGCATGGGAGGCCGTCACCTCCTTCTGCGAAGCAGTAATGCTCGCGAAGGAGGAGGCGGAGCGCGCGAGGGAGAGGCAAAATGCGCCCCCTCGCGCCCCTAGTCGCCGCAGGAGACGCCCCGGGCGTCGGGAGTCGAGAGCCGACTTCCGGCCACCGTAGGCGCGGGCTTGCGGACGGTGAGCAATGGGTAGCTCGCCGTCCGATAGGGACCAGGCCCGGGTCGACGGCGCGTTGTGTTCCACGCGCGCCTCAAAGAGATGTCAGCACCAACTGACGGGGTCCGGAAGGGCCAATGCCTGCCGGGGTTGCGGGTTTGTCTGAAAGGGATATCGCGACCTCGGCACACAGGCATCGGAAGGAACACGGGTGGGTTTTAGTCAGTAAAAGTCTGACACGCCCTCCCGCTCCACCCAGAGCGGGAGAAGTTATTTGATAATTTCCCATCCAAAAAAAAAAAAAAAAAAAAAAAGGTATGTATGTAGTAAGACCCAGACCCGCCTAGCCCCTTCCCCACTTCTCCACGAAATTCCTTTTGATGGGCTACAATTTTTCGTAGGTCACTCAGGTATATCTACTCAGGTATATATAATTTATCTTAAAATAGTTATAAATAGGCATCTACGCATATAATTTAAAGAAGATTCGACAACTTACTCCAAATATTGTAGATGTCTTATTAAATATTAATTTTATTAACTTATTTGTTCGTTAATTATAGTAGTATATTTTTATTTGCAATTTTTTTGTTATCAATGTCACATGTAATCTAACGTTTTTCGAGTAATTAAAGTGTAAATTTTAATAAATAGCTCAAAATTATTTATAATAATTAAAAAAAAAAAAACGATTTTGAGTTTTTTTTGGTTTTTTGCATTTTCTGAGAAAATTTGCTGTAGTAACATATATATTTTTTTTCACCATCGGAAAGTAGCGATTTCAACGAACAGAAACCATACCAACTTTTTGAAAAAAGCTGATATTTTGACGGGTGAATTTTCGATTGAAAATTAGGGTGTTTTTTTCGATATTAATTCAAAATAAGGTGAAAAAATAAATATTTTTAATCAAATAAATTACAGCGTATTTGGGACATAAAAAGGTATTTTTACACCAAATATCGTTAAAAAAAAAAAAAAATTGTAAAAGATAAAAATAAAAAACCAAAAACTTGGTTTTTTGAATTTTTCACATAAATTTTGAGGTTATGTGAAAAAAGTGTAAATACAAAAGTTTTACATCTTTTTATTACCTACAACTTTGCTATTTGACTTTTTTCGATAGGACTTTTAGTTTTGCCAGAAATCGAGAAAAACCGTTTTTTACCCTTAAAAACTCACCCCCATCCCCTTCCCGACCTCAGATCGCCCGTAAATTATTTTTCCTTTCATTTTTATAATATTCTCCTCCTTTTCTAATGGGTTTCATCCTACTATTATTTTTTTTGGTTATAAAAATTATCGACCCTGGTCTATTACTGAAATTTTGCCTCTTGGAATCGTTTAGCGCGAGATGTTTTAGGCAAATATATCATTCAATACCTACCCATAGGATAAACATGATGGTGTGTAAAACAGTAGATAAATTGGGCGCCAATTTCGCCTTTTGAACCTCTTACCGGGACATTTCAATTTCACCCTTGGCTTAGACTAAATTGATTTGACTTATAACTAAATTGTCATTTACGAGTTCACCGCTAGCTTCTGCACCCGACTTCGTCAACGTAAGATGACTAGTTTTAACGTAAAACATATTCTATGTTATCACATAGAATAATATGTACATAACGAGATAAGAATATGTGCATTAACGTACGTGTACGAACGTGTGTTTTACGTTTATGTTTGTTTTTGTGTTGTTTTGTTTGTTGTTGTTTATTTATTTATTTAAACTTTTCACACTCAAAAAAGTACAAAGGCGGACTTAATGCCTTAGGCATTCTCTACCAGTCAACCAAGGGTGGTGAAGAGATTACATGGCAGGTGTTTGTTTGTTATGTGTGTTTGTTTTTTTTGTTTGTTTGTTGTGTTTTATGTTTTGTTTGTGTGTGTTTTGTTTTTGTGTTGTTTTTAATTTCCGAATTGAAAGAATTTTCTGAATCGGATCATTAGTTCCAAAGATTACTGGGCATACAAACTCACAAATTCTACCACTTATATTAATAGTCCATCCTCCTGCCTGAGTATGGACGGCGGCGCCGAGACCAACCCAGCAAGAGGTGACGAGACGACCTAGATGCGTACCGCAAGGATTGGATCGAGGTGGCTCTGGAAAAGGATGCCAGGAAGGATTTGGGGGAGGCCTTTGCTCAGCAGTGGGACAGAGCAGCATAGATAAACAAAAAAAATAAAGTATAGATATTACTACAGTTATAGACTGGTAATGATTGATAATGTTAAACTTTATGAACATAGTAAGCTCCGTCAGTTTTTACTCTTGTGGTAGAATGATCAACTCATTTTCTTCAGTCAAAATATTAGAGCTCATAAATTTTCCGCTCCAATTCCCTGATTTCGAAGGTGACTTGTCGACTTGTAAATGGCCCTCCAACACGATGGTCCGAAGTAAAACCTTTGAAGAACTTTCCAAAATGGTACCCAAGTACCTCATTACAAAGGCCAATGTGACAAAAGTTCCCAGATAATCTCCTGAAAGGACGATTGTGGGCCGTTTTAGTACTTTTGAATTTTAATGAAATTGCAATTATTCCTGTTCTAAAGTTTACCCAGCTTTCTGAGATAAATTTTTGAATAGTCCTTCATCCATAATTATCATAGAGGATATCGCTGATGACATGGACTTTGAGAAGGAACGTTGGAAACGTTGGCTGAACATGCTGTCTCGCAGGTTTCAACAGTGCCCAATTGAGGTAAAGTGTAGGTACTATATACAGTATATAGTACCTACACTTTACCTCAATTGGGCACTGTATATAATATACTACACTATGTTCAAGGTATACTGACAATCGTTTTAAGGCTCGTGCAGACCAGCGCGATGCGACTCGAACAATACAATTTCTAAGAAAACTTGACGGTATAACAATAGCCGGTGTTGCGTCGCGCTAGTCTGCACAAAGCTTTATTCGTGCGTTCTGCCATGTAGGTCTACTGTACTCAGAGGACACTCAATGCCCTTTGTGTACAGTATAATAACGTCTTAAGGATGTTGTTGGGGCTGCCGAGATACTGCAGTGCGTCTGGCATGTTTATGGAAGCTCGGATTGATGGATTTCATGCCATCATCAGGAGAAAGAGAGGAGCTGCTCTTCTTTATTGCAGCGTATGCTAACAAGTTTCAACAGCATTCTGAAAGTAATAGCGGTCATTTCTTAGACACTGTATCGCTGATGACATGGACTTTGAGAAGGAACGTTGGAAACGTTGGCTGAACATGCTGTCTCGCAGGTTTCAACAGTGCCCAATTGAGGTAAAGTGTAGGTACTATATACAGTATATAGTACCTACACTTTACCTCAATTGGGCACTGTATATAATATACTACACTATGTTCAAGGTATACTGACAATCGTTTTAAGGCTCGTGCAGACCAGCGCGATGCGACTCGAACAATACAATTTCTAAGAAAACTTGACGGTATAACAATAGCCGGTGTTGCGTCGCGCTAGTCTGCACAAAGCTTTATTCGTGCGTTCTGCCATGTAGGTCTACTGTACTCAGAGGACACTCAATGCCCTTTGTGTACAGTATAATAACGTCTTAAGGATGTTGTTGGGGCTGCCGAGATACTGCAGTGCGTCTGGCATGTTTATGGAAGCTCGGATTGATGGATTTCATGCCATCATCAGGAGAAAGAGAGGAGCTGCTCTTCTTTATTTTCTTCTTTATTGTGCATACTAACATAGTTATAAGTTTCTGTTGTTACTAACCATTATGGATCAAAGTTGTCTAATTTAATAAATGAATTGAAATTGAAATTTATTGCAGCGTATGCTAACAAGTTTCAACAGCATTCTGAAAGTAATAGCGGTCATTTCTTAGACACTGGATTGCACTCCACATTACTAACATAGTTTTTGAATAAATACTAAAGCTACGGTTTCCTAGACGAGCTGTGACCGCTCACGTAGCGTCTGCAATTTACCGGCGAATGACATCACTGAAACGTGGATTATGAAAGCAAGTTGGTGTGTTTTCCTAGAGAGCGTTGTTGACACCGTAAAGTAACCCCCCCCCACAGATTTAAATCGCTACATTTGCCCTTACCGTACTCAGTCACAAGACAATGTGTCCATGTTGAGAGAATGAGCTCACACATTATTAAATAGCGTCTCCATGACAAACAAGTTCAGTGCGTCATTGTGTGTCAGAGGTATCAAAACGAAACGTGACTGTCTTTTGATGCGTTTGGGTGAATCTAACGATTTAAATCTTTGCCTCTGTCATCATTTACTTGACAGCCGTCACCACGCCCGTCAAGTGCGGCCACCGCTTTTCTAGAAAACCGTAGCTTTACTAACACAAATATAAATGTATATCTTTAATAGATGGTCTAAAGTAAGGTTATTACATATAATTTAAATAAAAATACATACACATAGGTGCATTGTCGTGTAGCAAACTAACTAGGGGTTAAAGACCTCAGTTGCATGTTAACCTTCTGTTTCAAGTATTTTTTAAAAGCAAACACAGACTTAATACCCATGAAAGGTAGTTATTTATTTATACAGCTTTCAAAAAAGACGTGTTTACTGGTGGTGTTTAATGCATTGTTAATGCACGTTTAAGGTAGGTACCTACTTGCACGTTTAAGGTAGGTACTTAACGGAGAAGTTTTTCCTTTAATATTTCGGAAATCCAACAAAAAAATTATTCGGCAAATAAAAGAAAGAAAAGAAATTAAGAAAACATTTATTTGGACACAGTTCGAGAAACACAAAATACAAATAAAAAAGTGAAACTAAACTTTAAAAAGAAATACAGGAATATAATACTTTATGGCAAGAGTTAAAAGCGAACATCAAGTTTGGACTCTTCCCTCAAAAGTAAAATCTCACAAAGCTATGTAAGATCCAAATCAAAGAAATTACGACGAACTTTCTGTTGTTTTCCAACCTCACGTACAACTGATGAAGGTAGGTAGATAAAAGAACATCAAAACAAAAAACTTAATATTATACACGAACCTTGGTAAAATAAAATAAAATCGGTTTATACAAAAAGAAGAACGGCATTTTTGGTGTCGCTTACTTTCAGAAGCTTTCATGAATGAAAGTATGTACATTATATGAAACAGTCACAGGGCTTTTCTTTTTATCTATCAGCTTTTTTTATTAAGGTTCAAAAAGAAAAAAAAATAAACAAATATTTTATTAAATCTGACTATCAAAACGCAATTATTTGCAATACCTAAACGCAGGACCTGGGACGGTAGCTATGGAGGTAACATACCGAAATATGGTACAGTAGGCGCTCGGTAATCCGGCACCCGTTTTTTTTCCTCTATGTCGGATTATCGGAACTGCCGGATTATCGGATTTGTATAGAAAGTATGAGCTAGGTATCCACAATAAAAGACTACAATAGGGTTAGGTCTTTATATTATAAAAAATGGCGAAATAGTTTACATACCTACTTTACGTTGTGTCTTATTATCACATATTTATGTGATAATAAGACACACGCGTGCGCGTGCTAAAATTCAACCGCTTTGTAATCCGGCGTTCGGCTGTGTTAAATGCCGGATTATCGAGCGAGTTACTTGAGTCGCCAAGTGCCGGATTACTGAGCGTGCCGGATTGGTGAGCGTCGGATTACCGAGCGCCTACTGTATTTCTATAATTGTGCTTATTAGCAGAATTTTGGTGGTATTGGTTTCATCGATTAACTTTAAACAAACTATTAAGACTTTTACTACCTTGAGGGTAGACAGGACAGGAGAACGGGAGGTATTACAGGACAAGACGTTAATTATTATTCATAATTCAGTTTTATTCCATCAAATCTAAGACATTTTGGAGAAGCAGACTCCTGTCCCTTGAAACACAAGAGTATTATTCTAAGCTTTGGAGCCAGTCCCTATTTGTATTTGCAACATGTTTTATATTAATAAATATGTATTATTACCTACTCATTGTTGCTGACAGTTAAATGAATCCACTATGTATACGTTTTTTGGAGAATTTAGCTTCCATGGCAATATTAATATCTATTGATGGCAGCTTCAAATCAGAAATGTCATTTGTCATATTTTAATGTCACTACTGTTTTTCTTGACGTGTCGTTGTAAATAGTTGTGGATTAGTTTGTTTACTTACTAGTTTTATTTTGTGAAGTATAGAATACGAGGATTGTACGTAATCCTGGTGTGCAGAGGTGATCGAGTCTAATACAATGCCCTAGATTATTTGTTGATGCTAGTATGTGTGATGAGCATCGTATGGTGATGCTAGCGACAAGCATGACGACCGCGGCTACTCAGTTATTCCAAGAAGTTCTTCTAAGTTTAGAATGTATTAATATAATAAAAATGCTTTATTCTATGACCAAATAAATGTTTTATTTTTGCTTAATGCATAATATGTAGGAATAAGCCGACTAAGATAGTAAGAAAACATGATGGGATGCGCGGCCTCCCCAGCCTGAATACCTTCACAAGTCTTAAATTCAACTTTCGTCTTTGAACCTTACATAAATATAATAAGATATTAGGTAGATAGAGGCAAAAACATATTATAATATAAATTATAATATTTCACAACATCACAACTGACAGTTGACATTAAGCCCACTGACAGGTGTACTGACAGTGATAAAGCCACGTATTCACTGGACTAATGTCCCGCAGCACCAGTCACTTGAATCGTCGGGCGATGTTGACCAACGTCTCTAGATGTCCTCACGACCTTTTTTATCATTTTCGATGTTGCCAGACATATTTAGGGATACGTGTCGTGGGAAGCTTTATGCTTCGGAGCCTGTTTGGCCGTGTACGGTGTACGATGCACGACACAAAGCGAACGCGTCGGTTTGCAGTTGCAGGGCAAGAAACCATCGTGCATAGTATTTTTTTGACGTATCCCTAGGTCGCATTTTTGGTTTTCTTCGTCGAAGGTTTATCTGTGTGCCATCCAAATCTATTCAGCCGTTTAACGCGAAAGCGTAACAAACAAACAAACTCAATTTCGCATGTATAATATTAGTTAGGATAACGTTTACTTTAGTAGTAATAACAAAAGACATTTTGACAATCATAACGTCATTATGTTTGCTTGCTTTGCATAGAAGTGCATGGAGTAGAATAGGACATGACGCTCTTCTAGAAGTCCAATGAGTGGGCTTTGTATACAAATTCAGGTACTAGTGCCACTTTTCCCTTCATTAGCCATTATTGCAACTATTAATTTCCGCCATCTTTGAATGTCATATACTGTTTACTAGTTGATTTTCTGCATAATACCTCTTTAGTTTACTGTCATGGGGTCTGTTTATATGGGGCCACTTGCTTTTTAAACAACGTTTTTCAGGCGAAACCCAATATTAAAAAAATATGCTGTGATTACCCTTTATCTTAATTTGACCGAGATCTATGTTTTGAGAGTATTTTTACGAATGTACGCGAAGTCTAAGTGCGACACCCGGATTACATGGAGTGCTGCCATTCTTCTTTGGTGAAGGGTGAGGTGTATTTGTAAATTTGAGAATTATAGCACAAAAGTTTGGATAGGAGGTAGCATCTAGGTACCTATCTGATGGCGACGATAGGTCGTGGTGAAGTTAAATGAAAATGTTAGTGGACTGTATAACATGTAAATATTTTAAGAAAAACACGTAAGCGCAGCCGTGCGTGGAGGCGTGCAACAGCTGACTGGTGTGACGCGCCCGCTTGCAGACCGCCGTGCGGCCGGCTTGCTTGCCGCTGTCCCGCACCCCTCGTTCACTGCCGCCAGCGCGCGGCGATGTTGAGATGGTCTCAACACTATCCGACAATAAAACAATCTTTGTCCCATTTCATTTTGTTTATTCACTCAAAGATCTCACAAAGCTCCAGAGTACAAATAAACGGAGCGTATTTTTCACTTGATTAATCAATTCCCTAAAGTAATTAAGGCAAATACCGCTTTTGTACAACTGTTGGAGATATTAAATGAAAAAAAGGTCACAGAAGGAAGAAGTTTCAAATAAATTATTAATTTAGTCACGAATCTTTACGTTATCTTAACGAAGAACTCATGTTCTTGCTCATAATTTTATGCCAAGTCCTCATTTGCAATTCTTTTTTAATTGTAGAAGTAGATTATAATATGATTATCATGTTATTAATGTGTCCAAGTTCTATTATTGTCGGCATATTTATGCAGTCTTATTATTTTTTTAATGATTTGTGTTTACGACTTTACTATAGAGGTTTTAGGCGCGCCCTCACGCCTAGGAGACGCTCTGGGCGTCGGGAATCCGAGGCCGATTCCCGGTCACCGTAGGCGCAGGCTTGCGGACGGTGAGCAATGAGTAGCTTGCTCCGATATGGACCAGGCCCGGGTCGACGGCGCGTTGTGTTCCACGCGCGCCTCAAAGAGATGTGAGCACAACTGACGGGGTCCGCTAGGGCCGATGTCTACCGGGGTCACGGGAATGTCCGAAAGGGATACCGTGGCCCCTGGCAACATACAAGCAACTGAAGGTACACGGGTGGGTATAAGTCAGTAATTAAGAGTCTGACACGCCCTCTCGCTGCGCCCAGAGCGGGAGAAATTATTTAATAATTAAAAAAAAAAAAAAAGTATATTTGCCTAGCACATGCTGAGCTGGACTCCCATTTGGTGCAACCTTCAGACGCACACCGCACTTTTTACGTTCGTTGAGCCACTATTTTAAAGTGTGTCATAGCCAATACTGTCATCACAATTTTTTTTTTCCTTTTTTTTTGTTTTTTTGTATATTGTGACCTTGCAGCTATTTCCTAATAGCTAATCAGTTATTATTTAATCGTGCTTTTGTCTGTTGGCACCTTGCAGCTGTTTCCTAATAGCTAATTAGTTATTATTTAATCATGCTTTTGTATGTTGTTCTGTCTTTTGTGTGCTTAGTGCACACAAAAGACAGAACAACATAAAAGGATTTATCTATTTATCTGTACTAGTGGTCGCCCAGAGGTCGAAATTCGACGATACCTAATTCATTTAAATGTCATGATTCTAAGGTAGCCATCTTGTGTCATCAAACGCATGGTAGTGTGTTTAAAGTTTTTTTTATTATTTTAATTTATTTCTAATGTATATTATATAAAAATATTAGCTTTCTGCACTCCTTCTCCCTATAAACTTTAACTGCGCCAAATTCCATACTCCTCCGTCCGCGTTACGAAAAGTAAAAAGGGGTACAAAGTTTTTACTTCACGTATTAATATAATAATGAGATGAACATTATTTAATATTTAGAAGAATAGAATAAAGAGTTGAGGGTCATCTTGGAGAGCTGAAAGCCCTCATCATGATGTAAAATAAATAGAAGAAAAGAAAGAAAGAAAGAAAATACGTTTATTTGCGGTACACAGGCTAGCATAGCAATAGCATCAAGAGGCTTTAAACGAGATAATTATTACTAGACTAGCTTCCGCCAGAGGCTACTCAGCGATAGTATAGCATTCCACTGGTGAAGGAATTCTTAAAATCGGTCCAGTAGTTTTTGAGTTTATTAATTACAAACAAAAATACAAATCTTTTCTCTTTCTTATAATAGTGTATTTAATTAATGTTGGAAAATCTGGATGAATAACATTTCTTTCTTTAAGCGATGAAGGTTTATTAAATATTTGATCGAAAATATTGTCAATGATTATTTTTGTGAAAAAAAATTAAAAGGTCTATGGTTTTATAATCATTAACGATGCTAGGTTACGTTTATATAGTTGCAATATCAAAATCAATCTGCCTAGCCTTTTACCAACTATGATGGGGTCGGCTTCCAGTCTAACCGGATGCAGTTGAATACCGGTATTTTGCATGGAGCGACTGCCTATCTGACAGTACTGATCTGTAGGACTGGTTGTCAGACTTTCGGTCTTCTGACGACCCGTAACGACTGTCAAAGATTCACGAATGACAACTAAGACCAACGCCTTAACGTGCTTTTCGAGGTACGGAGGAGTCTCGGTATGTAAAGATGGTCACCCATCCACGGACCCTGACAAGCGTACCTTAATCTGATGGATTGACCCCTTACGGCTGTTATTACTTAGCCACGAGCTCCTCCTATAGTTACAATAACAAAATAGATTACAATAAAGAAGAACAATTTAACCGCATATAGATGACATACCATTCAGAGATGATATATTAACAATTAAACGCCCACTTGGAAATATTCTGTTGTAGTCGAACAATTCTGTGGGCTAAAATAACAGAAAAACTTAGTCAATGAAGCCACGATAATCTGCAAACTTCTTGAAAAAGCAATATCCCTACCTCGATAATTATTATAACATAGTCCTATTTTACTACGAAGATTAAACTTGATTATTCTTTTTCCCATTGTTTGAAGGAGTTTCGAAAATAACATAATAATCTTACGTGATCGAACCAAATCTATATATATATACTTGGTTAGGTAGTAAATTACCAAAACTTACTAATAAAGTATTTATTATGAGAAAGAAAGTTTCTACCAGTGATAAACAGATTCAGAAAAATAGTACCTATCATAAAATCAATATTTGTCTAGAGATACGAAGAAAAACCTTCGTTGAAAAGCAATTTTCCTGAAAAGGCAAGGAATCGAAGCATTGCAGTCTTCAGTTGTATACTGTTTACTCAAAGACTTAGGAAGTGTCGGACTAAGCCGAGTAGCAATCAGACTATACAGGGTACATTAAAAATGTGTGGAAATATTTAAGAGTGTTTATACAGAAAGTGGGCAACGTCGCAAATAGCTGTCAAATATTTCGCTGTTGTGATTAATTTGGCGATATAACTGTATGAAATAAGAAATATGACTAACTAATGAACTAAAATATTGATTATGAAATGCAATGACTAATATCGTAACACCGAATATTTAGTTTTAGATGTTAAAAAAGTATTTGGAAACTTTCCAAATGCCTTTTTTACACCTAAAACGGTTACAACATCAAATTCAGTGTTATAGTTAGCCATATTTCTTATTTTCTTATAGTAATATTGCCAAATTAATGAAAACAGGTAAATATTTGACAGCTATTTGTGACACTGCCAACGTTTTGGATGAACGCAGACCATCAAACTGAACAACTTTCTGCATGGGACCAACATCGTTATCGAGGAATAGTAATCAGCTGTCCTATACAAAACTCCAATACATACTTGGACCCAAATGTATGGGTGGACTGATACCTACTTTTTTCAGGATTTCGATATTGGTCCCATGGGGAAATTTGATCAGTTTGATGGTCTGTACCTACCACACCCTTAAATTTGCAACATGCTGTATACGAGAGCCTTTAAAACTTCTGTATATGTTCAACTCGAGATGTTTGCTTTCTTATTTTTATCTGACTAGAGATAAGTGCTTTTTGTAGAAAATGTTCTTGCGAACAGAAAAATATTTTGTAAAGAAGCGTAAAGACAGTGCGAAATATGCGCCGCAAATGCATTTTTTATATGCCATGTGCCGCCTGATCCGGCGTCCTAACCAAAAACATCGTCCGCGCGAATACGCGATTGTCGCGTTCATTGTGCCACTCATTTGTCCGGAAAACCGTAAAGCACCCTCTGTCGACAGGACCACGCGTTCGGGTTCACCGAACAAAATGAACGCAACAATCGCAAACTTACTCGCGTGACGTTCGCGTTGGTTAGGAAGCAGCTATAGTCATCCGTCACATGCGTTGCTTACCATTCCAAGCACATTTCTCGCACTGTCTAAACGCACATTTAAGATCTCTGGTGGTCTGTGGTGCAGTCAATCTTCTTTTGTTTCCCAATTTTTCCTCGTGCATAAGTCGTAGAATGATTTGATAATTCGAATTTTCGCGAAAACTAAGGGATAGGGGGTAGGGATATTGCGAAAACACGGATAACTAGATAATGGTGAAAACATTTCTGTGAGCATCTTGGTTGAAATAGGTTAGAACTGAGAGCAACCGCGCGCGATTCGAGCGAGCGTAGGGAGCGATGCCGCGGCATCGGCCGGCTAGCGCTACTTCCAAGTTGCTCGCAAAAATGTTCTCAACATTTTCTAATTATTCGTGTTTTCGCAGCATCCCTAGGGTTTTCGAGAAAATTCAAATTATCAAATCATCCTGCGACACATATAACTGTGCGCCTGTTTATGTAAATAATAACAATAACAAATTAACGAATAATAAGACAGAACTGTGGAGACAACACGAGTTGTGTACTACGAAGCGTCGGGGCATTGAGGAGGTAATCGAGGCGGGTGAATTCAATACTAACAACCTACGATTTTGACAGCTCTACCCTATTTGTTATCTGTAATTCTTTCCCATCATTTGTTTTGGAAAATGGGAAGCATCTCAGGAATTAAAATAAGATTATTTTTATTTCCTGAAGTGCTTACCATTCGCTTCAAATTTTTACATTATATTTAACAAGCATAAAACGTCTCCATTCGCAAACGCACGAAAAAAAAAAGATGAGATTATCTAAATCGACAGCTTTACCGCAAAATATTACACTAGGTACCCTTCTAAACCTCGTTCTATAACGTTTCTATCTATAAAAGATCTCATCTTTATCTGTCTCGTTTTTGCCAAGAAATATAATTTAATATGAGCAGCAACGCCCCTGACGTTTGTCTCAGTTTCAACTCCTCAAGGTCTTACAAGACATCTAGTTATGCAATGCAGCTTCACGTTCAAAATTTGCATAAATTGCATGTCCTTTAAGAATGGAGATGTTCACCGTATTCAGGACATTTGTAGTCGTTTCAGTTTTTGAATGCTAACGACATGGATCAGGGAAAGAAATACTGTCACATCCATATTTCATTATTGGCTCGGCTGGATGCAAAACTGAACGCGTTTGCGTCATTTATTGACATGACCAGAACTTAGTTATGATTTTGACCGGTATGTATGTATGTATGTTCATCTGTTACTTCATAACTTCTAAACTACTGATCATAATTTGAAAAATGAGGTATCGTTGGAAGCGACTTGATCGTTCGCTGCTTATATGCTATGTGATGTCACATTAGTCTAGAGGACATAAAGTCACGAACTAAAATTTTATTTTATTTTACTATGTGACGAGCACATTACAAATATGAATAAGTAAATAAATACATTAAATTGTTAAAAACAACCAAAAGGGAGACTATGCTACCTACGGCGCGTCAGGCCTGTAAAAATAATAAATATTACACAATAAAACTTAAACAAAAAAAATTAAGCGTCTCTGCAAATACTTCATCACGACATTATAACCCCAAAATAATTTAAATTTTGTATAATTTTGTAGGTGTACGCGCATGCGACCACGGCTTTACCTTGACCATTTTTGTACCTATGTCTTGATTTCTGTCTGAAATATTTTCTTGTTTCATACTTTTTAGAGCGTGATTTTTCAGGAGCCGGGTTTTAGTATTTTTTCAATTTCTATCATCCACAGCCTGACTTCATCGACTGCTAGCCACAACAATCTCAGCGGTAGCCTATTTTTGATTAATTTTCCATTGATTCAGGTACCTATCCCTCAATTTATAGGCAAGATGGATAGCCCAATCTAAAAACCTAAATCTGTTAGCATCTGGTCCTCATATGCTTTATTAGAAATAAATATAAAATTCCACAAATCAGCGGTATTTTTTTTTTTTTATAAATATTAATAACGACAAGAAACCTAACCTATCCTAGCTACAATAAATACAGAATTGGTTTTAACATTATTTGAAAACTTCGTTAAACAAAACAAAATTCGTTTTGTATTATCCGTTTCTATATTAGTACACAAGTTTAGTGTATTTATCATCCAGGTATTTTGGGAAATACTTGCGTTCGTTTCTCTTTATCGAAATGAATCTACATATTGTGGGTTACAAGATAATTTAACTTTCTCCCGATTATTCTGCGTTTTATTATACACAATCATTGCTGTTATTGATTGAAAGTTAAAATTACTTAAATTTTGGAAACTTCTTGCGTTCGTTTCTCTTTATCGAAATGAATCTACATATTGTGGGTTACAAGATAATTTAACTTTCTCCCGATAATTCTACGTTTTATTATACACAATCATTGGCTGTTGTTGATTGAAAGTGAAAATTACTTAAATTACTGTTTGTTACCAAGCCTACTTTGTTCAAAACAATAACAGAATAATTTACATAATAAAAAGCAATTAATTACTTTTAAGATTTTTTATATTTGTTTGTGAGTTGTGGGTGATTGCTACCTTAAAATGAATACAGCAGGTTGATTCCCATCTTACTATATTATATTCAGTTTATGTCTTTGTACATAAATAATAATCATGTTTAATATTGGTTACAAAAACTATTTATCCGTAGGCGCTCCATATACGAAATCCAAGGGAAAAACAAAAGAAAATCATTAAATTATCCCGTTTGCATCTAGTCCAACAAAGTGGGTCTCGTAAAGCGAGTTAAATATATACGGTAGGTATTTAACCCATTAAGCTTCGTACAGACAAGCGCGACGCGACAGCGCGGCGCGACACCGGCTTTTGTTATACCGTCAAGTTTTCTTAGATATTGTATTGTTCTAGTCGCGTCGCGCCGTCGCGTCGCGCTGGTCTGCACGAGCCTTTACACGAGTTCACATAAGTATAAAAAAAACATCCGTAGTGTGAAAGGCGTGTGAATGGAAATTCCATTTCTACAATATGATGAGCGAGTATCAATATTAAAACCTTTAAGCGAGTTTCCTAGAAATTTCTTTCACACTCCACATTCATTGATATGTGCTATTCAAACAGTTTCGGACGGTCGGAATGAATATGAAGTTTTGGAGCATGAATGAAATTGGACTGAAAACGAGTGAAGATTAATATCAGCTTGTAACTATTATTTCTCTCATAAAAAGATGGGATATGAATAGGACACCATGTTTGCTCTAGGCGTGTTGATGATTTCGGATTTTGATAAGGTACAAAAAATCTTGCAGTTTTAGAAAAAAAATATCTGACGGCGAAGTTACTGGCGCCGTCTAGTTTTGTTGCGATGTTACTAGGAACCACCGAAGAGGTCGGATAAAAGTGATACTGGCTGATTATTGCCACTCTAGCAGAGCGTCGCATCGGTGGTTGCGTGGGCAGCTGTCTTCTGTTGACAGAGAATATATCAGGTTAGCTGCTGTCGTACGGCGAACTGCTATAAAATGTCGCCAATAGGCATGTGCCCGCCCTTAATTTTCTGAATATTCATGAACAATTATCGAAAATTAACTTTGAATGTCTTAAATTTTTTTCGTTGTTTTTTCATAGTCGACAAATTTTATCAAAAAATGTTAGTTAATCCTATAAAGTTTTAGAAATAACAAACAAAATCCAAATCGAGCCAATAACATATGAGATATGGCAAACTCTACACAAAAAATAAAAAATTGAATAACATGAAAAATATTAAAGATAGTTAAAGTTATAGTTAGTATTCGATAATTTTTCATGAATATTCAGAACATTTAACTCTGTTACATTCCATACAAACATATCTGTTAATATTTTTTTCTACCACGTAAAATTGAAACTAGACGTTTTCTTTAAAAAAACGTACACGCGGGGTGAACATTTCGCAGTATACATTTTAATATACTCGCTTGTCCATACCCTACACGTTAAATGAAAAAAATCGCTGTTTTAAATTAATGCAAAGTTAGGCTAAAATTCGGCGTAACTACCCCGGGCTATTTACCACATAGGTTTACTCTCTCCAAGAAAACAAAATAACAATAAGTTTTATAACAATTTATTATTCTAGCTTTGATTTCGGTCATTGAACGGACCGGTAAATCAAAACGTTTCTTTGACTATAAGCCCTAATAAGATAAAACAAATTAATGTTATTCCTACCTTTCATTCCTATTACATTTCTAAGAAAATCTTTGAAAGAATTTAAGTGCGTTCGTACATTTGTTATTTTTTATGAAGATTACATAAATGTGGAAGTTGTAGGCAAGTTGTAGTACCTAAGTATAACTAAGAGCTCTTATGTATAGGAACGTATTTTTAATCTATACATGATATTTTATCAAGGTATATTCTACGAATGCATAAGAATAAAAAAATGGTCATTATTAATTTTTTGCATCCGGTAGATTAGACTATTAGTTGTATACTCAAAAATGATAATTACAAAAAAAAAAAACAGACTCAATCAGAACGAGTTGCATGCCAAATTATTAATTCAAAATAATGCGAAGCAATTTAAGCTAAATGTCATAAGCCCACCTAAATGAAATTTAGCTTAAATTGCTTACACGTACGAGATTACATAATTATTAGTTTTGATAAAACTTTATATAATAAATAAATATTTATGATCAACTTATTATGCTGCCTCTATCACTAGAAATAACATACATTGTGTCATTGTTATTGAAGTATTTACCGATACACTTTAGGAATGATATAAGGTGTAAATAAGTAGGTACAGACCAATAGAAACTATCAAGACTAATTTAAAGTAATTGTTTTGTGTTCAGTATAAATGCACTCTTGGTATTCGATACTCGAGATTGGTTTAATCCAATTGAGGTTCTGTTTCTCTCCCAGGATGCAGTTTCTGACTTACTGTGTTAGTACTCGGTACTTGTTACAATCAAATTAAGAACTTTATTATTAGGTACCTATGAAATCCGCGTTTTGAATGGAGAATTGTAAAGAAGCAACTTCTTTACAATTCTCCATTCAAAACGCGGATTATATTTTCATACTAACATTTTCTTAATTTATATAACAACGATGAACACTAATGTTTTAAAACTTTTATGCACTAATATTTAAAAACTAAGATAACGTAATATGCCACTTAGATTAAGCGACAAAAATAAGTTTTGGCTATGTTAAAACAAATTGTGGTCATTCCTGCTAACAAAATGAGGAGTAATTTTTAAGGTATTTTTATGTTTAGAAAACTATAAGTAATAAGGTTTTTTTACTATTGGTAGTTGTCTATGATGGTCATTATATGATATTGGGTCCCCACCTATGAAATTGGCGTTTTTTTCTCACAAATAGAGAACCTTGTCACTTCTATGAATAAAAATATTCATCAATTGCTTGGTATTATATCGAATAATGACCATCATAGACAACTACCAATAGTAAAAAAAACCTTATTACTTATAGTTTATAAACATAAAAAATACCTTAAAAATGACTCCTCATTTTGTTAGCAGAAATGACCACTATTTGTTTTAATTTAGCCAAAACTTATTTTTGTCGCTTAATTTAGTGGCATATTACGTTATCTTAGTTTTTAAACATTAGCGCATAAAAGTTTTAAAACATTAGTGTTCATGGTTGTTCTATAAATTAAGAAAATGTTAGTATGAAAAAAGCAACTTCTTTAAAATTCTCCATACAAAACGCTGATTTCATAGGTGGGACCTAATATAATACCAAGCAATTGATGAATATTTTAAATCATAGAAATTACGAGTTTCTCTATTTGTGAGAAAAAATACGCCAATTTTATGAAATTGGCGTATTTTTTCTCACAAATAGAGAAACTCGTAACACCTATGGGTCGGAACCCAATATTATATTAATGTATCTTTTCTTTAAGAACTTAAATTGGAACACAGTTTCATATTACACACTTTAATCTAAAAAAAAAGTTGTACTTTGTTGGCTACTCATATTATTTTGTACCTATTTATTTGTTTGTAAGTAATTATGTTGTAGGTACGGAAATGGAATCTGCGACCATTAGAGAAAAAGTCAATCACTCTGCCAGTCGAAACATCCAGAATATAATTTTTAGGTACCTATCTGAAATGAAATGATATCTGTCGTTTATTTCTGTAAGTAGATCTTTTTAGAAGGCCGATTCCCGCGGCTTAGATTTCTATTTTACTGTTAAATAAAGGTTAATATTGTCTGTGGGCAGTTTCACTCTATGGCCTGACGGATATACTCGTCAACTAAATCATTCAAAACCGAAAATATCGTTAGGCAACATAGAAACAATAATAAAAAAAGTTGAAATAGTCGTGGAGCGCGCGTCAATTTAGCGCCGCGGGGATTGACAGCTGATGACGTCTTAAAAAACTTTTACACGTACATTTTTTGGTCATTATTTTAAAAACTATGATTATGGCGCCGGACGAACCAACAATTTGAAAGGGATAGGTAGGTCAATACTTAGGTACTTATCCCTTTCAAATTGTTGGTTCCAACAATTTATTCATCAAGTGAAAATTGTAAAGCCTCAACGTTAAGCATCAAAGTTACAATGCAATTAACAATTCTGGATGCTTCAATCAATTTAATAACATTAAGGCTGGTGCAGACCAGCGCGACGCGACGGCGTGGCGCGACCTGAACAATCGAATTTCTAAGAAAACTTCACGGTATAACAATAGCCAGTGTCGCGTCGCGCTGTCGCGTCGCGCTAGTCTGCACGAAGCTTTATGCTGAACTATCTATCAAGGCCTCTTTAAAGAAATCACCATTTCTTCAGATTTTCTCTCTAATAAGAGAATGTAAAATTCTCATTTTACATTCTCATTATTCTTCTTTAATTCTTGAATATTTTGCTTAACTTTTGAAATAGTTTTCAAAAGTTAAGCAAAAAATCTCTCTTGTATATTCAAAATTCAAAAGTCATTTATTCAAACTAGGCTGAGAATCAGCACTTTTCTAACGTCAAAATTACATAAGACAGTCCCCCAAAACGCCCACCCTTCACCACTTCCTAGTGCGTTAACTGGGAAGAAGAAGTGGCGCAACAAAATCCCCAGCGGCAAATTCATAAGGCTTATTGGATATCATCATTTCATCCGAAAGACGTCCACTGCTGGACATAGGCTTCCCCCAAGTACCACCACTTCGACCAGTTCTGTGCTTCCCACATCCATTATTGGACATAATTTTACCTACAATATCGTAAACATAAACTGGTTACAATGCTGTCGTTGTGCAAAGGTTCTAACAGATTTGTGGATACCAAGCCTTAAACCATAAAGCAGTTTAAACTTTTAGAACTTATAACTAAGTAAGTAAATTGATTATCGTAGCCTGAAATCAAGCATAGAAAATAATGCTTCTGCACCCAACCATAAGTGAGCAACCCTATATTACTTACAACACCAACAGACAGACAAATTGGGGTTCATATTTTTCTGAGAAACGCATAAGCTTAAAAATTGCTAACCTAACCAGGCATGAATAAAGAAAAATTACATAAAGGGAGCTCTTTTAAGTTTATTTTGTTATTCTTTTAAGCGATACATTGAACGGTCCACTAATTACACAAGTTTGTACCTAAACTGGTTAATTGTTCACGGGGAAAAAAGGCAATTTTTAAGTACATGTGCGTTATGCAATGCATTTTTTCAACGTCAATCAGAATTGTAAAAGACACTGTTGGCCATTCAGTATAGTTTTATGGTTCTGAGGTTACACAAGTGTGGAGTGTGGACAGAAACCGGTTTATGTAAACAATAATATCGTGTTTTTATTGTGTTTAATTATTAACGGTATTATGTACTTGTGAGTTGTGATGCAAACGAAATGTACAATGTAGTGAAATGTACCTTTTTATGAAAAAAACTTCGTAATTAAATTCTGTTTAATTTTGTGATATAATTATAAAGGTTAGTAGGTACCTATTTTGTGACAGAAGGACCTAAATAAGGTAAGGATCAATCTTTAAAAATGTAATTTATAAGTGTTTTGAAATGAAATAAAAATAATAAAATAAGATAATAATTATTAAAGTACAGAATTCGGGGAAATCATAGTTTAAAAAAAGTAATAAAAAAACTAAAAACCCGACTGCAATACTTCCGACATAGACTATAATGCTTGTTTTTACTCCTTTACAGTTTTGTTTTTTAAATTCTTTTTTTATTTTCAGCTTTTTTGTTTTTTACCATTTCTCATTCCAAATTACATTTAAACATATATTTGTTTTCAAAACCTTCTTGATAGCGAAGGGAGTTTTTTTTTTTTTTTTTTCTTTTAGATTTTGGCGCCAAAAATCCGCCATTTTTAAATTTTAATATACCCTGTGACACTCGTGCAATAAAGCGAATCTAACAACATATCACTCATCAAAATCGGTTCAGCCGTCTACTGGCACGTCATCCTTTTTCAGGTTTTATGCGTATTATTTAAATTCGTTTCTTTAAATGACTGCCATAAGTAACTAATGAATACACCGCACCGTACTACAAAATACATAACGATGTGTGCTAGAAGTATTTAACACGTATGGATGGTATTGTCTTTGTTTTTTTCATTATTTCTTAATTTTATACACTGTAGAAGAAAATTTAAGTAACAGGTGGTTTTAACACAAAAGGCATTGAAATATAGCCTTGTAGGCATTGTATTGTAAATCTTGTGTGTATTTCACCTCGTTATTATTTCTTCAAATGGATGGCCGCTGAAGTTTAGTGTTGGTTATGAAACTAATATGACGAAAAAACTTTAAAAAAAATACAGACGAATAGAGGACTTCATTTTTGGAGTAGGTTGAAAAGGACGCGCCTATTATCTGCAATGTTCACTCTGTAAGTACGGACTCAGTAATGGTCTTCTCTTTCATATTTTTTTTATAGCATTGCCTTAAGGAACACTTATCACTGCAAAGCTCCTGCCTTAAGAAGTGGTAGCTAGTGATAAAACCCAAATGAGTTTTCTTTTGTGAAGTAGTTGTCTTATTAATTCTTTTATCGTAATTATTCTAGGTACATATGTTAATATGGCACATTATTATTAATATCTTCTACACAAAATATAATAAAATACACGTACAAAAATATTTTTTAATCTGCTTATATTTTATCAATTCAAACCGAAACCGGCACTGACATGTGGTCGCTCACAATGGGCCTCATTAGAAGGCTGAAATTCACCCAAGGGGTTATGCTTGGAGTTTCCCTACGTGATCGAATAAAAAATGAAGAGATCCGCAGGAGAACCAAGGTATCCGACATAGCCCGAAGAATTGCCAAACTTAAGTGGCAGTGAGCAGGGCACATTGCTGGCAGAACATATGTCCGATGGGGCCAAAAGGTTTTGGAGAGGTGACCGCGTACCGGAAGACGTAGCGTTGGAAGGCCTCCCACAAGGCTAACCGATGACCTTGGTAAAGGCCGAAAACCGGTCGAAGTGGCGGTGCTGGGAGAGGCCTTTGTCCAGCAGTGGACGTCTTTCGGCCGGAATGATGATGATGATTCAAACTGAGCTCCTAATAGGTAAAACCCCGTGAGCCAAACACAACATCGTGTGCAATTAAGAATGAGGAAACCATAAAAGCTGTATTTATGAAATCTGTTTTGAAGTAATCATAGGTTTGTACGTATTATATTTCCTCAAAACTCGATCAAACATAGAAAACCTATTACTCCCTAGGGCCATTATGATGTCATCAAAACAATGTATCATCTACATTCAGTCTTTTAATAGTCCTACGGTTTATAGCCTTTAAATCATATACTTGTGTAGGGCCATTAAAACTTGTACTACCGGCCATTACAACTAGCCTTATGTGTGGTAATTGATGATACAGATGTTGACTACTCATTTGGTTACTACACACAAACATTTGGTTGGAACACTTCGATTCTCACAAACAAAGTGAATGAGAAATTGAGTCTCTCTGTTCTTGTTGTTTTGGTATCTATGTTTTCATTTTATGACTACCAAACTATCCAAACCATTCTATTTATACTAACGTATATAATATACAATATAATCCTTACTAATATTATTAAATTCGATCCAGCCTGTCCCTTGCTGTCCTCCCCCAGCGATGCCCTAAGCTGAGGTCCGTACCCCATAGGGGGTGCCCTTTGCGTGTAGTCGCTTAGTTTCTAAGTTTTATACCCTGGCTGGAGGCCTTAATTTATTCAGGCAGCCATAGGACAGTCCGGTTAAGCAGCCAACAACCTCCTAGGTTGACCTGGAAGATGCCAATTATAAAAAAAAGAATTTAAAAAAAAATATAAATTCGAAAGTGAGTTTGTTTGTTTGTTTCGCTTTCACGATAAAACGGCTGAACTGATTTTGATTAAATTAAGCACATGGGTAGATAATGACCTAGGTTAGGACAGAGGATACTTTTTATCCCGATATTCCCTCGAGATCGAGACTGGTGCGGATGAAACCGCGGGGCGCAGCGAGTATATTAATATTTTAAATGCGGCTAAAACGGTTGAACGAATTTGGATGGAATTTGGCACATCGATAAACCATGACTTAGATTAGGATATAGGATACTTTTTATCCAGATATTTCGACAGGATTTCGATTTATGCGGGTGAAACCGCGTGGCGCAGCTAGTAGAAATATAAATAACTATGAGCCGAATCAAACTTTTAATAAATTGTGGCAACCTTTTCATACAGTATTTCGTTATAAAACTTAAATTTAGAAGTACCTAAATACTCTGGATACCTACTAACATGCAAATATTCCATTTGAATTTTCCTGTTGTGATTGAAGATGGCATGTTTTAGCAATTCGTGCTACACGTGTTGAGAAAATTGCAATAATCTAGAAACATTTTATATGATATTCATATTCATACTGTTTGTAGTGCTTAAAACACACTAAAAAACACTGAAGGCCACTAAAATTCCCGTATTCAAAATCAAGTTGCATTCTCATCACAAATTAGAGGATTTTTTGACGGATTGGGTCTGAGATTAGAATGTGAACGTTCTGAAAAGTACGGGAATTGTCCCTTTGACATTTTTTTCAACTTCAGATATTTTCTTTGTACTGCTAGTGACTTGGGTTACAATTACTGTGGAAACATTAGATGTCATCTCTAAACTATCGTAATTACAAAACTCGGTAAAAACCTTAGAACAATAAAGAAATAATTGTACAGGAAACAGTCGAGTCTCTGATTGAGTGTTATAATCTACACTCACTTATAAAATACCAAAGCAATAATTATGTTACATTATTGCAATAAACCAGACATTTTTATTTTCAGATTCAGATTCAGATTCATTTATTTATTGTAAAACATAGGTACATTATAAGTTCTTATTTGGTAATAGGTACATTGAGGGCGCTATGCTTTGCCTCTAGGGCGTACAAAAGTAGTAAATACAGATTAAACAATTAAATCCTATCGCGGGTATGCTGGAAGAGATTTCTTTAGAAATAAGCATAACCTTTGTACGTATTTTTCTGTTCCTTTCTTCTTGTCTATTTATATATGTGTACATAAACTGTTAAATAAAATAAAATAAATATAAATGTGAAAATAACTGTATCTGGCTGTTACCTTTTCACGATTAACGGCTTGAAAAGGTGACAGAAGTCCGTTCAGAGTTTCGATGTTCGGCACACAGGTAGACCATGATTCAGGTCATGGTCTACCTGTGTGCCATTGAGACCATGACCTAAAGAGAGAGACATCCTAACTTATCCAACTAATATTATAACTGTAAAACTTTGTGTTTGAATGTTTGTTACCTACTCAGTCACGCAAAAACGGCTTAACGGATTATGATGAATTTTGGCACACAGATAGTTTATAACCTGAATTAACACATAGAATACGTTTTATCTCGGTAGTACATTCCCGTGGAACAATTTCCGACCTCCACGCGGGTGAAGCCGCGGGCGAAAGCTAGTAATAATATTATAAATGGGAAAGTTAGTTTGTTTGTTACGCTTTCACGCTAAAACGGCTTAACGGATTTAAATGAAATTTGGGTCAAGGGTAGACCATAACCTAAGTTAGGATATATAATGCTTTTTATTTCGATGATCCCACGGGATTGAGCCATATGCGGGTGAAACCGCGAGGCGCAGCTAGCAAGACATACTTTTTATTCTGGTAGTACGTTCTTGTGGAATAATTTCCGACCTCCATGTGGGCGAAGCCGGGGCTTATTGGTTGATTCGCACGAATTCTGGCAGCATCTATACAATTTGCTCTATTTTAAATATATTTAATCTTGTTTGACGTCTTTGCAATGCTCCTTCATTATAAGCTGCCCATAATAATCTCAAACTATGCATTTTAATTGATTAATTTGAAATTAACACACACAAAAATGACTATTTAATATTTATCACTGTTAGCGTCAGGGTCTGAGCTCCCGCTAACGTAGCGTATTGTGGAATCGCCAAAAACGCAGTTACGTTTGTCAAAAGTGGCACTTGCCTACCAATTTGATGAATATTTTTGGCGTCTATATGTCACGCTCACTTCAACGTTCCATTCCGCATGAGGAATAATGACTTTGTCTACCAATTTAGCAGCAGTCACGTGACAACTCTAAAGCTAATGTCAACTCCATACAATTTGATCTTTCCGTTGGCGTTAACGCTTACAGACAAGGAATTTTGTTTAGGCCCCCTGAAGGAACACGGGTGGGTCTTAATAAGATTCTGCCCCGCCTCCGCGGAAAAGTTATTTGATAATTTCGCACCCAGAAAAAAAAAAGGCAACTGGCACATTTTGAATTTTATGCAATAAAGTAGAATAAAGTTAAGAAAAATGTACGCTAACTATACAGCATAAAATTCAAAAGTAAATTCGTGCGAATCAACCAATAAGCCGAAGCCGCGGGCGCAGAAGTTAGTACTTCACATATATTTAAGGCTATGTATTAAAGAGTCGCGAAGTTTTGGTCCAACTTGAATACACTGACGTGCCATCGACTCGACAAATAAGGAGGACGCTATTGTGTCATTGTCTTCGTGATACAGTCCCCTTTCTTCGAGATCAAATGAAAGCAACTTTAGTACCCGACTTTAGTAACTTACCTTTTCTGTGGAAATTCAAATTTAACTTAAACTTTACTGTAACTCAAGTTTCATGCAGTTATTGAATTCATTTTCAATTCGTCAAAAGTTTAAACTTCTAGGCATCAAAATGTTTTATTCTAGAAAATTCTCTATAATTCAAATTATCAGGTGTTGGATTTATTATCTCACGCCAACGCAGAAACTTTGAGCTTTAGTATCATTTGTTCGAAGTACGTCCAAAAAGTTTAAAAGGTTGTTGGACTATCTTTGTTGGTTCTATAAAATGGGGCGACATTTAAAAACTTTCAAGCGCAAGACCTTATCCAGACGAAACTTAAACGCGTTTATTTACGTTACTCAAACCATGACATAATATCACGCCTGTAATTCCCGTAGGGTTACGCAGAGGTGTACCTATTTATGTTCAAGTCCCATGTAATAAAGGGCAAGCCTATTGCTATCAACCGGGCACAAATCCCGACTCCGGGCTGCTACTGAGAAATTCCTGATGAAAAAACCCAATAACACTGGCTGACCCTGGGAATCGAATCCAGGACCTCATGCTCAGCAGTAGCGCTTGCGAGCACTATACCAACGAGGCAGACGTTCCGTTACGCATTCAGATAATTTATATATTTCTGTAACAGAGCGCGTAAGAACAATTCTGTTTTTATTCAAGTTACGTGTAACTTATAGTAAGGCATAAGATACATTAGAGCACGATGCGACCTGCGATGTATAAGCGATTGAAACAAATAAATTAATATTCACGTGTAAGAATCTCAATATGTATACCTACATACTATGTCATGTGTATATCATTAAGTTTGACATCATAATAAATCAATAAATTAAATTAAAAAATTGCTAGAGATATTAGTGTTTAATAAAGTAAATATAAATAAATAAAAAAACATACATACGCGTCGAACATATCCATGTCCATCCAAACACAACCTCTTTTTGGAAGTCGGTTAAAAAGATGATGATGTTTTTAGGTGATTTTTGCAAATAGTTTGTGAGATGGAGGGATGGGGGGGGTGTTTTTGGTTACAACCGCAGAAGAAACTTTGTTTTTCATAGATTTTCTGGATAATCTTTTTTTTGGCGATAAAATCAGTACTGTGCCTGCGTTAATATTTATTCCAACTAAGGAAACCTTCACTGTGCGAGGTCCGACGGTTTTTAATTCCCATGTTAATATTATATTACTAGCTGCCCGCTCGGCTTCGCACTGGTAGCACTAAGTACTGATCTACGGCGCACCTACCTACCCTTCCTACCTGCCTACCCACCTACCTACCAACATACCTACCTACCTAATACCTACCTACCTAATACCTACCTACCTGCCTACATACCTACCTACCTACGCTACCTACATACCTTCCTACATACCCACCTACATACCTACCTACATATATCTATTGAAATACTATCGTCAATTCATGCAAGTCTAGTCATTTTTGTTAGGATTTATGGCAACGACAGCTAAGAACAGTTTGTATTGGAAAAAGAAAAGTGGAGTTTTTACGTTTTTCCGGGCAATTTTTCAAAATTTTCTCTTCATAAGAACCTTCCTTGAACTTCAAGGATCATTTAAACAAAAATAAAATTGATATATTAACCCAGCCGTTTTCGAGTTTTTGCTTAGCAACACATTTAGCGATTCATTTTTATTTATGAAAAAGATAGATTATGTCAAAATAAGTTCCTTTACATAAAGGATTCCGCAGACAGGCCCGACGCAGCAGCGCGACGCGTCACGACTACGGTGGAACAATTTCTATGAAAACTTCACGGCAATTGTCCTGCCGGTGGGTGTTGCGCCGCGCCTGTCTGAGGGAGTCTGAGAGCCATAAGAGTTCTAAGTTATTTTTTAGATAAGCCAATTTCCCACTAAAATATACGACTTCCACGTTTAATCTTCTTAAGAAATAAGAGTTGAACGAACGCACATAACTTCTTTCATAGATTTTCTAACAAAGACTTCTTCACTTGGCGTGTTCTTTGTTTTGTAGTTTATTGCAACGTATACAACTTTAGTTTTTGTTTACCCTAAACCTCTTAAGGAGTCATTGTACTTATTATTATGAACAACTTTCACTATGGGACCAATGCAAAAACTAAGGTTGTATTTAAATATTGATTGCATCACAATATCGTAGGCGTTTGTGATTAGGCCCATTTTTGAATTTAGTTCTAAATCAATCAATAGTTTGTATCAATCTACATAATATTATGCTCTAAATGGCGTTATAACTTTTCATTAATGAACTTTATTTCTTGCGTAGGATGTGAAGCAATTAATGACTTTATGAGTATCTGTTTATTTTAATTTTCTGCTTTAATTCTTAATTCTTACAATAGATTACTCTTTATTATCTACAGCAGGGCTGTCCAAACTACATACCTTCGCGGGCTAATTAAATTTACTACAAAAGCTGGAAGGCCGCAGAAACAAAGATTTTCAGTTTTCAAGTAAAAAAAATACAGGGTAATCATTTCTTTATACGTTTATTGGTTCTTCGTTAATTTATCTTTAACAATCATATCGATATCAACGTCAACATTCGTTGTTGCCAGACGCATTGCATGAAGAAGTGACTTATCTGACAGTGAAGAACTATGCTTAGATTTTATAAAGTCTTTGACAAAGAATTCTATTATCCAAACTATTTATGTCCAAAACTATTTTATGATTAATTTACACTTTAAAACATGCGTCGCGGGCCGCATGAAAACAAGCCGGGGGCCGTTGTCTGGACAGCTCTGATCTACAGCATATTATGAATTACAGATCCAAATGTTAACTTTTTTCTCTTAAATACAGGGTTAAACTAAATTAGGTAGAGAAACTCCGCAAACGTGATGTGTATCATATACAAATGATAAAAAGAAAAAAGAAAAGATTTTTTGGGGTCAACGACCGCTTGTTGTGATGTTACCTTAAAGTATGAAATGAGAAAACAAATTTTTTACCATAACCACTCGCAAAAGGGCATTTTATTCATCGATAACAGTGAATAAAACTGTCTTCTAGTCGAGTGAATAAAAACATTTTTAATTTGGAACTTGTACATATATTTAATCCTTTGTTCTCTTACCGATTATATAATAGAATGCGATAAATATAAGTCCCTCGCTAAGCTCGTGATTCTACTCTAGAATCCTTCGCTGTTCTCGGGATCCAACTTAGCCCTTCGAATTAAATTCCCTTTTTTTCACTTGTGTAATCTGCTATTTTGACCCTGCCTTATTAAGCTTTGAGCAGACCAGCGCGACCCGACAGCGCGTCGCGACACCGGTTATTGTTATACCGTCAAGTTTTCTTAGAAATTGTATTGTTCGTTTCACGGCGCGGCGTCACGTCGCGTCGCGCTGGTCTGTACGAGCTTTTAAGTGAAGGAGGCAGACAGTAAGGTATAGTCGACATCGAAACGGCTAAATCACCCTAAGGTTGAACGTCACTTGCACGTCATAAAACAACAGGGTCTAATTGTCTATCGGACACTTGGATGGTTTCAACCTTAATGAATCGTCAATTGAATGTAAATTGTTCTCTAAAATGGTAAAGTAATTTCGACCTCACATAGAATACCTACTTGTACACCATAATCCTAACTACATATAATATTATAAATGCGAAATTGAGTTTGTTTTTTGTTTGTTACGCTTTCATGCTAAAAAACGGCTAAACGGATTTGAATGAATTGAAATTTGACACATGGATAGACCATGACCTGAAGAAGGACATAGTATACTTTGTATTCCTATATCCCTAAGGGATCGAGACTTATGCGGGTAAAACCGCGGGCGCAGATGGTTTTATTATAAACTAGCAACCCTGAGTCGTACGGTTTTGACGACTTATATTTATTTATATAAGATTGCTTGCTGCACTTATAGTTTACTCCGAAGCTTGCAGCAAGCCAAGAACTAAACAACTTCATGCTAATATTAACTGTCATTAAATAATGGCATAGATTTACTGTCATAAATCGACATCTGGACCCTGGGCAACCAGGGCCAGACAAGACATCAAGGTTTATTTGTGATATGTACGTTTGATATGAATGTATTATACAGTCTTTCGGAATAAATGCTCTAAATGATGCAGGTGAAAACCGCATCAAAATCCGTCTTGTAGTTTAGAAAAACAACCCGTTCACACAGACAGACACGAAAATGACTTTAATTTATAATATGTATAAGATACACCTTCAATCAGACAACGTTGAAAACAACAAACAAAACAATTAAGTTACATCAGGGTATTAATAACGGACGGCTCCACTGTTAATTTTTTTTACGATTTTACGATATATTTACAATCAATTTGACTTGATCACGCATGAATAGTACTCCTTTTTTTTTTTTTTTGAGGATGGGAAATTATCAAATAACTTCTCCCGCTCTGGGTGGAGCGGGAGGGCGTGTCAGACTTTTACTGACTAAAACCCACCCGTGTTCCTTCCGTTGCCTGTGTGCCGAGGTCGCGATATCCCTTTCAGACAAACCCGCAACCCCGGCAGGCATTGGCCCTTCCGGACCCCGTCAGTTGGTGCTGACATCTCTTTATAATACTCTGAATAGTACTCCTGAGACTTGTATTTCTATTTATCTTTGTCCAATCAGGTCTCAGTGGAACAATAATTTTGTCGGAATAATGAAGCGGAAAGTACAGGAAAATCTTAGTAGGAAAAAATACAATAATAATTATTAAGAAAACTGACACCCTACGTAAATCTGTCGTGTTATAGCCATTTTATACAACTGCTAAAGAATGACAATTGTGATTTGAATAAACGGACAATTTAAGTTGGTAGTCAATAAACGCTTTCGATAAAATGAGCCTATTTTATTAACTTAGGATCTACTCGTTTAGGTAACTGTCAAAAAGGTATTATAATCTATAAGGTGCTCAAGTAATAGAATTCTAAAAATACATATGAAAAGCCCAGAGAATAAATTAGGCACATACGTTTTCGTATTATATTGTTCCAGTAGACGTGTGGGCGAGTCCATTTTATTCATGACGTTGAATCGAAACTTCTAGAATGGAAGACCTTTATTTTATTAGGTATCTACCTACTATGAGTAGGGAGAAATGAATAGCTTACCTAAAATAACAAGCTTCAACTTGTGTACTTTTCCACAAAATGTTATTATATGGCATATACCCAGTGGCGTATTTAAAGATATGGCGCCCCAGGCCAATAAGGTTTACCGCCGCGTAATTTAACAAGAAAAAAGAAAATATCTTAGCCGACGCGGCAATGGTAGTGATTTAACGGTGACTTTACTAGAATAAACAATAATGTGAGAGAATGAGCGAAATGAGCTCGAAAATAGCACCTCTGTTGGATTTTCTTTTGACCATTCATACAAATACAGAATTTTCTTTGTCGGCTTTTGCATAATAAGACCTTGAAAATTAAGAGAATTTAGAATTCAAGAGCGAGCGAAGCGAGATCGCTAATTTAAGCCTCGGTTATGTCAGATTTTCTTTTTACCATTGATATTGAAGATACTTTGTCGACTTATGCATAAACGCTTCAGAATAAATTAAGAGATTCTAGGTTGCAAGAGCGAACGTAGCGAGCTCGAAAATTTTAGCACCCCACCTCAGATAGGTTAGATTTTTTTGAACATTCGTAGATATACTTGTGCAGTAGACGTTACGGGGCGGCAGGCTGGAAGAGTAACGTCCTTCTATCAAGAAAATACGAGGTGGCAGTCTAGACTATAAGTAGTGCTTGAAACAAGACAATAAGACAGGCTAAGATTCAAGCGGCAGCTTGCGCCACCTCTTGCAGTCTGCCGCCCCGGGCCATGGCCAAAGGGTAAATAGCCCTCTTGGCCAAAGGGTAAATACCACAGCATGTAACCGCAACATTGTAATCGTGAAAAATTAATCAGCCGTCCCATACATTTGGGTTGAGTAGGTATTTAAGGTTTTTATGGGACAGTCGTTTTTTTTTTAATAGTTGTGTTTGTCCCATGGAAAAAGTTGTTCAGTCTGTATCACACCCTTAAATATGACCACACCTGTATAAGTGTATTCATTGAATTCACGAGAACCATTAATAACTAGAACTTCCAGAGGGTACTAAGATTAAGGCTTCACGGAATTATAGGAGAAAAAAACGCTCGTCAAAAGGATGCGTCACGTTTAAACGCTACTTTAACTCCGGTCTAGAAAAGGTTTTTTGAAACGTCGCTAACGTTTATGACGCCAACTGTTTTTAACAGAGGTTCATACAGGATGGTCTGTTTACAGTAGTCAAAAACGATTTGCCCTAGATCCAAGATCTTAAAAGTAGATAATTGTACGAAATGGAAAACCGAGAACAAGCCAATGATCCATAAGAGTTTGTAAAACTACTAGGAATTCTTTGTCCCACCCCCTTTAATAATTTTTTTAAACTGATGATTTGGAACGAATTTTGTCGAACAAAATGTTTCCATTTGAGTTAAGTTTCTCCAAAACTATGAATCGCTGAACATACCCCCATGTATTTTCAAAAGACCTTGGAGTGAAGTTTCAAAAGATTCGTTTTGGACCACTGCAAATGGGCCACTCTGTATAATAAAAGTATTTCTAGGACTGAATAGATAGTGGATAAACTGCCAGAACTGCTTAGTGCTTTTTACAACTTTACCGTTTGAAAGAAATACTAGACTCTTTTTATTTTTACCAACGGAACGTTGAATAAACTTCGTCGAAATAAACGTCTTTTGGACAAAGGCGTCGTAGTAAGAATAAAATAAATCATTTGTTTTTTCTCTTTACAAAATTTTTCTTACACGCCTTTGAAACAATATGACAATAATTAGGCATGAAAATGTTTTGTTTTGATGACGTTGGCTTCATTAGATACAAAATATAAATTACTTATTTGCTTGGTTTTTACCATTAGGAGGACGTTGATACAAATTATTATGAGAAATAATTAATAGGTTTTTTTTTTACCCGGAGTTAGTACAATCCGCCTTAAAAAATGTTAATAATCTGTGTTCCATAATATTTTATCAGTGTGTAGATAAAATTTTGAAACCCAATGTGTAATTATGTTTTGTGGTTACACATTTAGGTATTATATTAAGTATTGTTAAATTTTAAAGCAAATTATTCCTAATTTAATTTTGTTTTTCCATTGATGCAATTTTTATTAAAATCCAAGTAAACACACAACTAATGATAGAGTTAGGGTTGGTTTCTAGAATTAAAATTAACCGCTCGCAACCTGCTGAAAGCGCAACTTGCTGATTGGCTGTTGATGAATGAATCATTCAACCAATCACAGAAGTTTACGCGTGCTTGACAATTTTTTTTAATTTGCGATAAACGTTCGAGAAACTAGACCTAAATAAAAAAAAGAAGTAGATTGAATATTCTTTATGTACACCATACAAATTACAGATAATAATGTAGATATTTTACATAGGGTGACAATGGGCGGTCTTATCGCTAAAAACGATCTTTTACAAACAACCTTTGGATGGATTAAAGTAAGAAGGAGAGACAATACTGCAGGTAGTCAGTGGTACATACACAAGAAATACATTCATTCATAAAGCATATACTTATCTCTCAATAATAAACATGAAACAAGATCACGGAACTATACGTAATGATGATGCTTAAGGAGAGAGGAAGTGCTTTTTTACCAGAATTTTAAAAGTGGACTTAGATTGAGCACGCCTTATCGACACGGGTAAGGCATTCCATAACCGTACTCAAGCAGTACGGTAACTATAAAAGACTTGCCATAAAAGCTGGTGGAATGCATCGGCATCTCTAGTCTCAAGTTTTCCGATGACCTCAGATATCTATTATGTGTGTCATGAAGGAACTTGAAACGTTCTTTAAGATAAGAGGGGGTTGTAAGATTGAACAGAATACTGTAGATCTGAAATAAGGTATGAGAATTCCTGCAAAGACGTATGGGAAGCCACTTGAGTTTTGTACGAAATTCAGAAATGTGATCATATTTGCGCAGACCAAATATAAATCTTATGCAAAAGTTTTGAAGTCGCTCAAGTTTATCTAGGTGTGCCTCAGTGAGATCGAGATAACTGACATCAGCGTAGTCCAGGATGGGAAGTAAAAGGGATTGTGCAAGCGCAGTTTTAGTGGCAGTTGGAAGAAACTTCCGCAGTCGTCTCAGGTGCATAAAGGTGGTAGGACGAAAGATTTTTTTTGTAAATAGTGTTTACAAATATTGCGTAGAGTAAAGGAGATGCGTAGAGAAAACGCCACCCTGAGTAGGAGAGATATCCTACTTAATATTTAAAAAATCAAAAATCCGACCGATAAAATCAAAATGTGAACTATAAAAAAGATGGAAACAAACAATCGCATGCAGTCGGAGGCATGTTCTTAAAAACAATAAAGACCTATTTGCCGAATGATTTTCAAAGACATTTTTTTCTTTTGCAGGCATCTGGTTGTAGCCACATTGAATTTTGATTACTGTTATGTCTTTAGTGACACGCACAAGATTATGACAAATCGATTGACGTAAGCATCAGCAAAATCGGCCTACGCGTTTGGTCTCTAGAGCGCCACAAAGGAACACACATGAATACAAACACACACACACACACACATACACACACACACGCACATACATATACATAGGCGCAAACCAGGGCGCGGTAGGGGCGGGGGGGGGTATGGTTCGCGTACATATATATAGGCTGATAAACAAATTACCCTCGTTCGCGCAGTCGGGTATAAAGACATTACTTGAAGAAAAGTTCATCTTGAGTTCGGTCTAGTTCGCTGCATTCTTATTATTCTTCAAGTCGCAATAACAAAAGGCGACTCCATTTTCCGACTGGAAATGTATCTATTAATAGAAAAGAAGTAATTGCACTTTGATATTTTAATGAAAACATTCTTTCTAAAATTAGTTGAAGCTTTGAAGTCACGTTTCTTTTACGGAATTTCTTTTTCCTTATTTCACTTTTGTGACACACTTTCATTTGTAAAAATGTGGTTTCATTTACGTTATTGTTTATTGGACTTTGTATTCTCTTGAATTGCAGCAGGTTTTCAATTTCAAAATTGGAGTAGGTATTATTAAAAAAATAAAACATGTATGTAGTCGAACCTCAAATAAATACCATTTTGTGCTCCTAAAAATGTTTTTGAACACTTTAATATAATGATTTCCTCTTTTTGTGAACCTCAATAATTAATATTTGGGTCCTAAAAATACTAAATAGCCAAGTAACTGCGACTAACTTGGATGTAGCGTTCGCCGGCCGCTGCCGCGGCACCGATCGCTTCAGCATCAGTTCAATATTTCCTTTAAAAATGACTCCAAATTAGTTCAGTACAAAGTTTGTTAATTCAACAAAACCGTTATCGGCTTTATAGATATGTGGCATCTACCAAGCGGCACCGGGCCCGCGTGGTGGAACACGACCCACTCCCTCTCACTGAAAGGAGGCTGTGTCCCAGCAGTGGGAACATTATAGGCTGATTATGCTATGCAATGACATATCGGCTTAAGGTGCAACTAGATTGGGCTAGATCGATAATGATCAGTCGATATTACAATAGTCTAAAAACATAATCGATGGTTGATCGATGAACGTAACCCGGCTGCCGTATACCAGACTAGATCAATCAGAACTGTAAATGAAATCGACGTGAATAGCAGCCAAGTCTTAAGCTAAAGCAATCGTGTTGGAATGGCTGATCATTCACACCTTAATTATACATTTTGTCAATAATTTCGGTAATCTACTGATTAAAAAGCGCCATTAAGATTTTCCGATGACGAGCCACTGACTTTTCATTGGAAAAAAAATCGTATTTGGTAATCTTGCGTACATATTGACTAGTCATTATCTCCGATTATTTTGACATGTCGTTTGACCACTGACACGATATTGTGACCAATCATTGACCATAGCAGACTTGGCGGTAGAGTGCGCGCCACCTACGAAGTCCGGCGGAAAATTGAAGAACTACATTTAAAAAAAATGCGATATGATGCAATGACATAGACACTAGCGCCATCTCTTATGGACTTTAGTAGTAGCGCGGACAGTATTTTCAATGATTAGTTATTATGACAACCAAACCAAGCGAACGTCATTACCATTGTGCTAAACGTTCGTAATCTCCTAAATTCACTATCCACCAGTCTCGTTGCACTTCTATAGGAGCAACCAAAAATTATCGTCATCACCTACTTAGCCTTTCCCAACTATATTCGGGTCGGCTTCCAGTCTGACCGAATGCAGCAGATTGCCAGTATTTTTCATGGAACAACTGTCTATCGGGAAACGTAAGACAGGACGCCCTCAGGCTGGGTAGAGCGACGATCTTCGCAGGGTGGCTGATAGCAGCTGAATGAGAGTTGCCGAGATTGAAGAGGCCTATATCCAGCAGTGGACTGCTGTAAAACGATGATGATGATGAACTGTCTATCTGACCTTCACACTCCACAAAGTTACAGGGTAAAACGAACCAACCAAAAGAATTCTGAACACCTATGAAAACAAACCATTAATAACCCTACTAGCCTACTAAACTATTGTAAAGAGAGATGCAGTCATCAACAAATTACCGTTACCTTCATAAAAAAGCGTCATTCTCCTCACGCGTCGACATCGCAAACAGTTCATCTATTTTATATTCTCCTCTCTAGTCTAGTAACGTCGTACTTCGATAATCAGTATTACATCAACATTGTTGTAACTGGTTGTAGGTACATTTACATTGAATGAACTAGGAATCAATTATCTTGTCACAGTATTTATAATTGTTTTATTTATTGTGAGATTCTTCGTTCGGTGAGCTCGTAAAATGAGTGGCTGTCACATCAATCGCTTTCGCTGTAGTTGTAATTATCTTGGTTTCTTGTAATTTACTAATGTGGCTATTTACTAATGACGCGGTAGGAAATAAATAATTTAATAACAAAGTTATCTGTATCAGAAGAGAAGGTATTTACGTGACAATTTAACAAACTGAGATATTTTTTAAATCCTTTGAAATCCTTGTTGTGTTTCGGAAAGCACGTCAAACCATTAATTAATCCCGGCTGTTTTTTTAATGTAGATCATAAACAGTCGTTACAGGTAGTCAGAAACAAGAAAGTCTGACAACCTGTCTAAGTCTCTTACCAAGTCAGTGACTGGGTTCTGAAGGTCAGATAGGCAGTAGCTCCATGTAAAATAATGATATTCAGCTGCGTTCGGTTACACTGGAAGCCAACCCCAATATAATAGAAAAAACGCTAGGCAAATGAGGTATTTCTGAAATCATATTCCTTGTGCGTTTCTAGACATAAATCTTGAGCTCAGACTCTTTTATTTTCAAACAAGATCATATTTACATAAGATAGTAAGCTAATAATATTCTTAAAATAATAATAATAATAACCCCACCACCGTATTTCTACGTTGACGTCGTCATTGGATTTGCGCGCTCCTGAACTCTGGGTCTGTGCCGATAGAGTTTACTTTGCCGAAACAGGTCTAGGGTGAGGAGCCAGACCAAGAGAGATACATTTAACCCGCAGGGCTTTTTTTTTTTTTTTAGTTTAGGAAATTATAACTTAAATAACTTCTCCCGCTACGGGCGGAGCGGGAGGGTGTGTCAGACTTTTACTGACTAAAACCCACCCGTGTTCTTTCAGTTGCCTGTACATTGCCAGGGGCCACGGTATCCCTTTCGGACTTTCCCGCGACCCCGGCAGGCATCGGACCCCTTCCGTTGTGCTGACATCTCTTTGAGGCGCGCGTGGAACACAACGCGCCGTCGACCCGGGCCTGGTCCTTATCGGACGGCGAGCTACCCATTGCTCACCGTCCGCAAGCCCGCGCCTACGGTGGCCGGGTATCGGCCTGAGATTCCCGACGCCCAGGGCGTCTCCTGCGGCGGCTAGGGGCTTGAGGGCGCGACATTTGCCTCTCCCTCACGCGTTCCGTCTCCTCTTTCGCGAGCATTACTGCTTCGCACTACTGAACCTGAGCTGTTGGGCAGTAGTGACCCCACGGCCCCTATCTCTGGAAAGAACTCTTGTTCACACAACATAAACTTGATTCGATATAGGAGAGCCTTATGAGGAAAACTCAGAGTTTTATGAGGCCATTGTTATAGTAGAAAATCCTTTTACAAGAAGTAGGTAGCATAGCTAGCATTTGAGGTCTTGAAGAAAGAAAATCTGAACACATTTTTCAATTTTATGACCAGCATGAGAAAATATTTTAAAGAGTAACATGTAAAATGGATTGAACAATATTTTAAAAACCGTTTTCCCTTTGATTTATTATTCATTTATTTTCCTTTCATTTATCATAACGATATATCAGCAATTCCGGAAACATTGAAACTGAGAGGGAAAATAACACAGAATATAAGTATTTGAAGGGTAAATATTAATAGGTATACCATGCGGAGACGACACTACGACAATAAATGAAAACACTGGTCATACTAACGCATAAGAGTACTTTAGAACTATCAAATAAATCTTTATATCGAAATTAAAAAAAGTGATTGTTTCTAAAAAACTAAATAGGAGTGATGGGCCGACTATTGATTTTGCCGCCAAGCGACAATCTGTAGTGACTAATCTATTGATATATTTGATTGAATTTTGTACGCAGACTGGAGACGTCATTAGATATAAGCATTAGATACGTTACGTACGATTACGTCATTAGATATATTCGTTCTTCTCCATAGGTATTTACTACGCTTTGGAATAGGCAACTAGCTTCATATTTCTGACTGACCGACTCCTTGACAGTGCCCGTAAATGGTTTATTTGAAATAAATGTTTTGAGTTTGAGTTTGAACAGTTTAAATTATTTTCGTCTCCATCTTGTATTGTTATAGAAATTCCTTGCACAACATCAATATTAGTAGTTCTCATTAATAAAAATATTCCAACAAAATTCATACATTATCTGACTTCGTATTTTATTATTATACCAATTTCATTTGTATTCACAGCTGTTGATGAAAAGCATATATGATACACATACCTATTATTATTTATGCAAAGGTAAATTTTCATAGAAAAATACAATTGGACCTATAACTGTAAATGTTTGTAATAAAATACACCGTCCTATATGTAGTTAAGAGTTCATTGGCCTCTGAATATAATTCACTGATTTGTTTTTTGAACTTATTCATAAATTATGGAAAACATTGTACAATTATGAATTTATTTAAATTTTATTCTAGAGCCATTTAAAACTAAATCACGAATAAAGATGCACCAGAATTGACTCAAGTCTTTGCAAAGATTTAAGTTGGCATGTCAGAAGTACTGTGAGAGGGATTCATGAAAGTGTTGTTAATTGTTGGTTTTTTTTATGTTTTAACCTGAACTTTATAATTTTATATTTTGTTTTTAGGTGTGTGTCTCTATCTTTTTTATTGTAATTGGTTATTAACCGTGTTACATAATTAAAGATAACTAATTATAAAACAGGCTTTTTTAAAATTAATTATCTTTTTAATTAAAGATAATTAATTTTAAAAAAGCCTGCTTTTCCACGAAAAATATGCTTTTGTAATACCTAATAGATACCTATTTAAAATTTCTCAACATATTCATAAATCCCATTCAAATGCTATCAAAGTTATGGCTGGTTTACACAGTGCAAGCTGGCTAACTGGACAGTAGATACCTGCTCGCACTGTGTACCTTTGATGTTTTCATTATGAGAGTAGCTGCCTAGTCTCTTGCGACAGACGAGAAACTGCCCTACTGGAGGTAAAATAATTGGTTGGAAATATTATACAGGATCTCTTGCGACTGACTGATGATCTACTGCCGAAAGCATCCGAATGATGCGAGTGATGTGCGAGCTGCTGCCATGCGAGTGATGGGGGAAGGCGAGTGAAATTAAAAAAAAATAGTTACTTGGCTGCGAGATTCTTTCCAATTCGCAAGTACGAGTAACTCGTATGAAACGTCCACACAGTGCGAGTTGTTGCACAGCAGCTACTCGGTTGGCCGACTGGCACGCTAACTCGTAATGTGTAAACTAGCCATTACACACAATAACTATTTCCGTACATAGTGTAGTAGACATTAAGCAAAACAATGGCTAATCGCATGCCATTTTGGTTGACTGGGTTATGGAGCCAATTTGTTCTTAATTTGGAGCTATCAAGGCTGTGAACTTAGCTAATTGAGCTGTTTTTTTGTAAGAAATAATAATAATACCAGCCTGTTAGCACTGCAGGGCAAATACCTCTTCTCATACAGAGAAGGCACGAGCATTGATCACCACGCTTGCTCAAGACGGGTTGACGATTTCAGACTTATATTAACTACCAGCTTTTGCCCGCGACTACGCCCGAGTGGAGATCGGAAATTATGCCACGGGAACGTACTACCGGAATAAGAAGTATCCTATGTCCTAACTCAGGTCATTGCCGATGCGCCAAATTTCATGCAAATACGTTTAGCCAATTTAGCGTGGAAGCGTAACAAACAAACAGATACAAACAACTCACTTTCGCAATTATAATATTAGTAGGATAAGTCAGATCTTCTTTTGTTTTCGTAGACCGAGGTCAGTAAATGTCCAAGATAAAATCAGAAAGTATATATACATTGAAAAAGTCACATAGGTCCTTGCCCAGATTTGAACTCTCAACCTAGTGCATGAGAGGCGAGGCCTCAACGAATTTGTTTTGCAAACTTTCGTTTCACGAGCTGTGTTTCGCTACGAACATTGATAAAACGAACAGTTTTGTGACTTAAAGGTGAGGAATGAAGTGATTTACCTACGTAAAATCCAAACAAAAAATGAAACGAATGATCGTTGCGTAAAATAGCTTTCGCAGCGAATGTTTTAAATTCACGAAACGATAGCTCGCGGTGAGTACCATAAAACATTCGGATGCGGTAGCTTAGCTTTTGAAAAATATTTTTATCCTGTCTCCAACAGATTCTATGAAGGTTTTCAATACAAAGCTGTCTATGCACACAATTTATTGGGATCGCTTGGGAGTTAGAGGCGGAATAAATTGTGGGATTTGGTGAGCCTACGAGAAATACGCAATGGCAAAAGTAATTTTAGCTACATAGTCATATACATATTATTATGTATGACGGAGAGGGTATGTGTCTCTTTCATTATTATCAGGCATATTTTAACTACTGTGGGCGTACTGTGGGTAGTGTTGATTATTGCGTAATAGAAAACCGTTTGCAGTTCAGATCAAATAATAATTCACTATCAAATTAATCACACTAGCAATTCACTTACTGTAGGTACACGACACAACTATTCGGAATGCGTGACAGTTTTTAAACGTGTTCACTGCTTGTGCCGAAACAAACAGATTTTTACTGATATTAAGTAATGTAAATATAGACAACTATAACAACTTTTCTCAGTGTCGAAGAACCGTATTTTAGAACAAAAAAATATTTCAGTAATATTGGCCTGAACCATTTCCTTGGTAACATTTCCTATTAATGAAATGTACGTGTAAAATATGAGAAGATAGCTTTTTTCTTCTATTAATTATCACAGTTTTGTGTTCAAATGCTCTCCTGTAAAATCATGATTTTGTAGATAACCGTATATACTTTGTGGCCGTGGAGACAACTGTCAGTTGTCAGTGTGATTTTGACAGTTTGGGATAGAAAACTTTCTTCTGAAATTGTCTACATAAAAAAGGATCTAGACAAAGATTGTTAGAAATGAAAGACAAAATGACAGATTGTAGAAAGATTTCTACGGTGCGATGTCAAAAATGGAGAAACAAAATGTCACTTGGTATAGAAAGAGCTATGTCTATTCTTCGTAGACATAGAAAGCGTCATGCTACGCGTACTGAATTAGGTATCGATACATATATTATATTATATATATATATTTTTTTTATTATATTATATTTTTATATATTTTGAATAAGATAGCTCTTTAGAAGTCAATCACTTAGATTGGCTTCTATAGATTTATCTATATCTCTGCAAGCATTTATCAAGTCTTGAAAAGGGTCCTGCCATACTTTCTATATGTCACCGTACTTTGTTGTTTCCAGAATTTAATCTAAATAACCTTACAACTGCTCTACTTTTAGGGCATTCACCAACGAGTGTACCTAAGTATTATCGCACTCGTGGGTGAATGCTCTAAGCATTCTACAACAACATATTAACTTAATATCTTTGCCTAAAGAGAAGAACAACAATCATTACCGTTATGCTGTTATGTGCTTTTAGGCTTCATATCACCATTTTTGGAAGATCAAGTGTATAAAGATCTCAGTAACTGCAGTAACTAGTTATCCTGGTACGCATTAATTGACCAGTCCAAATATGTTGACGCATATTACCTTCTTTGTTGATAAGTTAGCAAATATTGCTAGAGTACTAAGTTATTCTTTTTTCTTTGTATTTTTTAGTATGTTTAGTATTATGTATTTTTTTTTTTAATCCAAAGTTTTGGAACTGGGAAGTAGGGAAGATCTTAATTTCTATATATTTAAAGATAAACCCGGTACTTCCCTACTTTTTTACCCTTTTTTTATATTTTTGAGCAATTTACTCTATCTAAAGGTAGTATTTATGGATCCTAACATACAATAGACGATATACATCGTCTATTGTATTACGCAAACTCACTTTTAATCAACTATTAATAAAAAGCGCAGTTAAGCGGATTAGGTTACTAAAATATATGTCGTCTATTGTATTTTATCATCGATTCGCAACATCACGCCTGAGTCAATTAACTACCTTTTATGGATCCTGTAATGTAGGGTATTCATAAGTAGATAAGTTCATCGTATATATGTACGGTAGGCCGACCGCAGCGCGGCCAGTCAAATAAATACTCTTAAGCGAACTACTTGTTGTTTGATTCTACAATGGCGACGAGGATGGCGAAGTTTGACGAATTCGACATGAAAAACGGAAATTGGCAATCGTACTGTGACAGGCTGGATATGTACTTTGTGGTGAACTCAGTGAAGGAAGAACTAAAATTACCAACGCTGATTGCATTCATGGGTGAAACGGCGTATGAATTACTAGTGAATTTGTGCAGTCCTCGGAAACCGGCGGACTTGTCCTTCGTCGAGGTTGTGAAGGTCATGCGAGAACATTTGCAACCAAAGCCGTCTATTTTGGCAGAACGTTTTAAATTTAGACAAAGAAGACAGCAATCTGGTGAAAGTAGTGCGTATTATGTTGCGGAATTGAAAAAAATAACTCGATATTGTGAATTCGGTGCGAGTTTGGACGAAAACTTAAGAGACCAGTTCGTGTGCGGTATTTCGAGTGATCTCATCAGACAACGACTGTTCGCGGAAGGAAATGTAAATTTCATTAAAGCAGTGTCGGTGGCAAGCGCACTGGAGGCGGCGGAGCGGGATGCAGCCGCTGTAGATGGGCGTGGTGACGTCACCGGGCCGAGCGGGGCCGATGCGAACGCTTATTCGAAGGGGCTCGAAACTTCGAGAAATAGTACAGCGTCGCGGCGAAGTTCGGCAGCGTTTGAACACACGGGAGATGTACATCGCATGCATGCTGGAGGATGCTCAGCATGCGGGGACTACAGACACACTAAATTGGAGTGTAAATTCTCAAAGTATCAGTGTAGTAAATGCAGGAAGATTGGGCATTTGCGGCGCATATGCCCGGACAGCAGTGGTACGAGTGACGATCAGGGCCGTCCTCGGCAATCACGGAGCGTTAGCGGAGGGATGACGCGGAATGGGGCAGGCGGCCGCGGCGGCGGTCGAAGCGCCGCCGGCTGGGCCTATGGTCGGCGCGGCAAGGCTGGGCCGGGCACTACGGCCGGTGCCGCGGCACCAACAATGCACGCATTTGAGACACAGTGGGATGAAGACCAAGAAGAGAGAGAAGACTTGGGGGATCTGGAGGAACCTATGTATCAAATGTCATTAAGCCAATATAGGCCGGTGAGCATGAGTCTTTTAGTAAATAATGTACTTTTATCCATGGAAATTGACACAGGGTCACCTTTATCTTGTATCTCGAGAGATACTTATCAGAGACAATTTTCGAACTTACCGTTACTGCCATGTAGTTTATTAGTAAAATTTTATAATGGAAGCAAGGTTCAGCCAGGAGGATATCTAGAAGTGACTGTAACATATAGGAATCTTAAAAAGAAATTGGATTTGTATGTATTCAATACGGGAAGTACCACGCTACTAGGAAGACAATGGCTTTCGGAATTAAATATTAGTATACCTCCTATTACAATGATAAACAATGCAAGTTTATCCGCTGAGATAAGTAGTCAACAAAGAGATAATATAGTATGTAATATTTATTCTAGATACACTGAGTTATTTGATGGTGGACTGGGGAGTTTCACCGGCGGTCGGGCGACTCTGCATTTGCGGGAGGGAGCCGTGCCGATATTCTGCCGCGCGCGCCCGCTGCCATACGCGCTGCGCGCGCGTGTCGATGCCGAGCTCGAGGCCATGCTGCGCGCGGGTGTCATCGAGCCCGTTGACACCTCCGACTGGGCCACACCACTGGTAATTGTTCACAAGCCGGATGGCGCTTTACGCTTATGTGCTGACTATAAGGTTACATTAAATCGTATGTTAAGGGTAGATAAGTATCCTGTGCCAAAAATAGATGATTTATTAACTAAGTTAAGTGGTAGTAAATATTTTACGAAGTTAGACTTGTCACAAGCATATAATCAGATATTGTTAGATGAGTCGAAGGAATTAACAGTTATTAATACGCATAAAGGTCTTTTTAGATACAATAGATTAGTTTATGGATTGGCGTCAAGTCCGGGAATTTTTCAAAGAATTATGAGTCAATTATTCGACAAAATACCTAATGTTACAATATTCTTAGATGATATTTTAATAACGGGAAATTCAATTGGGGTACATTTGGAGACATTAAATAAGGTTCTTAATATATTACAAGAAAAAGGTCTAAAAATAAAAAAAGAAAAGTGTGATTTTTTGAGTAAAGAAGCCAAATACTTAGGATTTATAATCAATAGTGAGGGTGTTCGAGTAGATCCGGATAAGATTAAACCGATAATTAAACTATCACCTCCCACCAACGTATCCGAACTGAAGTCGTTTTTAGGAATGGTGAATTTTTACGGTAAATTTATTAAAAACTTAAGATTTCATTTAAACCCATTTAACGAATTACTGAAAAAAGGTAAACATTGGGAATGGGGTACATCACAAACTCAGGCATTTAACAAAACGAAGAAGTTACTAATTAGCTCGGAAATATTATCACACTATGATGAGTCACGGCCCGTGGTGGTGACGTGTGACGCGAGCTCACGCGGTGTCGGCGCGGTACTCGCGCAGCGCGCGTCCAACGGCCGCGAGTACCCAATAGCGTACGCGTCAAGGACGCTCACCTCTGCGGAATATCATTACAGTCAGATACATAAAGAGGCTTTAGCTATAGTATTTGCAGTAAAAAAATTTCACCAATATTTGTACGGCAGGCAGTTTGTTTTGAAAACGGATCATAAACCACTGGTTAGCATATTTGGATCGGAACTGGGAATACCGAGTATGACAGCGAGTAGGTTACAGAGATGGGCGTTAATATTATCAGCATATGATTTTCATATAGAATACGTAAATACGAATTCAAACACAGCGGACGCTTTGTCTCGATTAGTAGAAAGTTATAAAGATATTAACGGATCAAGTATGGAGCAGGTACCGGAACAAACATACCTCCACTTCGCCTCCGATGCTTTGTTACTTAAACATGAAGAGATAAGAGAGGAGACCAAGAGAGATCCAATATTAAGTCGTATCTTGAGCTATGTTAGGGATGGTTGGCCAAAGGAAGTGGAAATAAAGGAACTAAGACCGTACTTTAATAGGCGCACTGAAATATACACTGAATTAGGTTGTCTTATGTGGGGTCATAGGCTAATAGTTCCAAAGTCTTGCCAAGATAGGGTACTACAGGAGCTACATGACACGCATATGGGAATAATTAAGACCAAATGCATAGCTAGAAGTTATGTGTGGTGGCCGGGAATTGATGAAATGTTGGAAAACCAATGCCGAAACTGCACAATCTGCGCAGAAACGGCCGAGGCCCCGGTACACCACGCACCGCAGCCGTGGCCCTGGCCGACTCGCCCGTGGACTAGATTGCACGTGGATTTTTTAGGGCCAATACACGGTCACAAATATTTAATAATGGTCGATGCTACGTCCAAATGGATAGAAGCGTGTCCGGTCGTTTCGACTACGGCACAAGCAATCATACGTAAAATTAGGGAAATTTGGTCACGTTTCGGAATACCAAAACAGTTAGTTTCCGATAACGGCCCACCCTTTAGTAGTGAAGAGTTTCATACATTTTTAGAAAATAATGGGGTTGAACAGGTATTTTCTGCACCGTACCACCCGGCGTCCAACGGTTTGGCGGAAAATGCAGTCAGACAGTGCAAAAGGGTAATAAAAAAAGCTATTATTCAGAATCAGAACGTAGAACTTGCACTACAGCGGTTTTTACTAATCTATAGAACTACTGAACATAGTACCACAAAAGAAACGCCATCACAAATATTACAAGGTAGAACATTAAGAACTCGGTTAGACCGATTAAAACCTTCGCGCGAGAAACAGGTGGCCGAAGCGCAGCAGCGGCAGCAGCGCGCAGCAGGCGGGGCGCACCGAGCGCTGCAGGCGGGGGACGAGGTCTGGTGCCGAGTGTACCAAGGTTTAAGGAAGTGGGTAAGTGGTACGGTAATCGAGTGCTTGGGTACTACCGATTATCAAATAAGATTATTAGACGGCACAGAGATACATAGGCACATTGATCAATTAAAGCTTAAATGTAAGTCGAATCAATCGCAACCTACTGAGGGCGCGGTAGTCAGCACAAAAGCAGCGTCGCAAAATACTAATCGGCAGTTACGTAATGTACTTGTTTTTCCAACCATACCGGTGACGGAAATACCCGGTGAGGTGTGCTCAGAAGTTGGTGTGGCGGGCACGGGGCGCAGTAGGGCTGAGGCCGGCCCGGAGCAGGGGACGACAGCATCGAGCGGGTCTAAGCAGTTAGATAGTCGATCGCCCCCGACTGCGGGTGGAACTCGCCCTGTTAGAAATAGGAGACCACCGAAACGATATGGCCTATCCTAAGTTATAGCCAAATAGGTACCTATAGGAAATATAACTATGTATGTAGGTATGTGTGTAGGTATCTAAGCACTAGACGTAAGTTAGATTTAGTTTTCATTGGTATGTTTAAAATGTTTGTAACTGATGAGAATTATGTATGTTTTTTTTCATGGTCTCTTTATTATTGTATTTAAGATTCTGGTTGTCTTAAAAGTTTAAATTGTTTATGTATGTTAGTTAATAAGGGTGGAGGTGTAATGTAGGGTATTCATAAGTAGATAAGTTCATCGTATATATGTACGGTAGGCCGACCGCAGCGCGGCCAGTCAAATAAATACTCTTAAGCGAACTACTTGTTGTTTGATTCTACAGATCCTATTCACGTTTTGGAGTTTTAGAGAACCGCACACAAATACTCTCATGATTTATAGAGTTACAGATAACCCTAATGTGTTTGAGTAATACAAACTCATACTTTACGTATGTTGTCGTTGTTACCATAGCAACGACAATTTTGGCCTAAATTCTCCTGTGACGGTGTAAATATCCCAGATGATACTCTTATATTAATTTCAATGACTTGTAAAACGTAAGTACCTATCACTTTTGCTTCCTCTCAGAAACATTATTTGGAGATTTTTGTGTCCTAGAAATATGCGATGAAATGAATCAAATTATGAGTCTGTCACACGTCATAACTTTGATTACTCACCTTTGACGTGCTACGTCTGTATAGCACGAACGCGTGACTTAAACGAAACGTAAATTCGAAAAACATTTTTTTTAATCCACAATTCAACTATCCCATAGCATTTTGATTTACCTAAACACAAGCACAATATGTATCACCCGTGGATATGAATAACGTCTTAAAACGAAGTAAATATTGTATGCGAAACCAGTATTTTCAATTTTAAAATCATTGGAATTTCCTTTACGTTTCGGTTTAAAGAAAGTTTACTCTGCGCATTCGTGCTAGGCCGACCGAACCTCTTGAAACGTCTTGCTCGACGGAATTGCACTTAAAACAAAAGAAAGCGGATATGACATGTAGGGCCATGTAGGTCCTTATGGCGCTATCTCCACGAAAGACAGAATTGCGGTGATAGTCACGTTGCGCCTTCAAATAATCGCCGTATGGAAATTTATTCAATATAGTTTCTATCTATATATATAAAAGAAAGTCGTGTTAGTTACACCACTTATAACTCAAGAACGGCTGAACCGATTTGGCTGAAAATTGGTGGGGAGGTAGCTTAGAACCAGGAGACGGACATAGGATACTTTTTAGTAGGGTAGGTAGGGTAGGTAGGGTAGGTAGGGTAGGTAGGGTAGGTAGGGTAGGTAGGGTAGGTAGGGTAGGTAGGGTAGGTAGGGTAGGTAGGGTAGGTAGGGTAGGTAGGGTAGGTAGGGTAGGTAGGGTAGGTAGGGTAGGTAGGGTAGGTAGGGTAGGTAGGGTAGGTAGGGTAGGTAGGGTAGGTAGGGTAGGTAGGGTAGGTAGGGTAGGTAGGGTAGGTAGGGTAGGTAGGGTAGGTAGGGTAGGTAGGGTAGGTAGGGTAGGTAGGGTAGGTAGGGTAGGTAGGGTAGGTAGGGTAGGTAGGGTAGGTAGGGTAGGTAGGGTAGGTAGGGTAGGTAGGGTAGGTAGGGTAGGTAGGGTAGGTAGGGTAGGTAGGGTAGGTAGGGTAGGTAGGGTAGGTAGGGTAGGTAGGGTAGGTAGGGTAGGTAGGGTAGGTAGGGTAGGTAGGGTAGGTAGGGTAGGTAGGGTAGGTAGGGTAGGTAGGGTAGGTAGGGTAGGTAGGGTAGGTAGGGTAGGTAGGGTAGGTAGGGTAGGTAGGGTAGGTAGGGTAGGTAGGGTAGGTAGGGTAGGTAGGGTAGGTAGGGTAGGTAGGGTAGGTAGGGTAGGTAGGGTAGGTAGGGTAGGTAGGGTAGGTAGGGTAGGTAGGGTAGGTAGGGTAGGTAGGGTAGGTAGGGTAGGTAGGGTAGGTAGGGTAGGTAGGGTAGGTAGGGTAGGTAGGGTAGGTAGGGTAGGTAGGGTAGGTAGGGTAGGTAGGGTAGGTAGGGTAGGTAGGGTAGGTAGGGTAGGTAGGGTAGGTAGGGTAGGTAGGGTAGGTAGGGTAGGTAGGGTAGGTAGGGTAGGTAGGGTAGGTAGGGTAGGTAGGGTAGGTAGGGTAGGTAGGGTAGGTAGGGTAGGTAGGGTAGGTAGGGTAGGTAGGGTAGGTAGGGTAGGTAGGGTAGGTAGGGTAGGTAGGGTAGGTAGGGTAGGTAGGGTAGGTAGGGTAGGTAGGGTAGGTAGGGTAGGTAGGGTAGGTAGGGTAGGTAGGGTAGGTAGGGTAGGTAGGGTAGGTAGGGTAGGTAGGGTAGGTAGGGTAGGTAGGGTAGGTAGGGTAGGTAGGGTAGGTAGGGTAGGTAGGGTAGGTAGGGTAGGTAGGGTAGGTAGGGTAGGTAGGGTAGGTAGGGTAGGTAGGGTAGGTAGGGTAGGTAGGGTAGGTAGGGTAGGTAGGGTAGGTAGGGTAGGTAGGGTAGGTAGGGTAGGTAGGGTAGGTAGGGTAGGTAGGGTAGGTAGGGTAGGTAGGGTAGGTAGGGTAGGTAGGGTAGGTAGGGTAGGTAGGGTAGGTAGGGTAGGTAGGGTAGGTAGGGTAGGTAGGGTAGGTAGGGTAGGTAGGGTAGGTAGGGTCGGTAGGGTAGGTAGGGTAGGTAGGGTAGGTAGGGTAGGTAGGGTAGGTAGGGTAGGCAGGTAGGTGCGCCGTAGATACGTACTTAGTGCTACTCGAGCGAAGCCGGGGCGGGCAGCTAGTTTATAATAAATACTTTATTTATTTACAGGGCAATTCAAAATATATACACAATCTTAGATCTAATATACAACTAACACTAAAATATATAAATTATAAACAAGTATAAAGAGGAAAAAAATAAATTAAGGAAGAGCTCATTGGGCATCAAAAAATTCGTCAGCATCGCTGTCAGTGGGAAAAGTGCCCAAAAGGCTGGCAGCATTGCCACGTTGGATTGCAATGCTGATTCTTTGACCTAAAAATTGACCAGCCCTCTGGTCACGTGAAGAGTCGACCAACCGCTTGGCGATGTCCCGAAATACTCGATGAGCACTCGGACCCCCCGGCCTTAGTGTTTCTATTAATTTTAATGGCACGGTGAAACTATCGCCGTGATTTTCTCACCAAAATTATAATAATGTTACTTTTGCATACCTACCTAATACCTACCCATACTTCGAACATGACCGAATTTAAACTTCCGCCATTTTTGTGTGCATAATTCGAGTCCAACAAGTATTTCTCCCGGCGTAAAAGAAACTTAATACTAAATTGTAAACTTATTATTGTAGTACATTTTAGGTTAAACAAGATATTAATTCGTGCCCAAGTAATTAACTTAATTTGATATCCTACATCCTACTGAGTAACAACAAAAACAACTTTCATGAGACCGAAGTTCTCATACAAGGCTAAATTAATTTACCTTTTCGTTAAGACTGATCCACTCTACAAAACTTTATGAAAGAAGATACCAGTAGATGAATTATTCATTTCTTTAACTAGTTTATCTAGATGTCTCCTAGAAATCCTTGAAATTCATTGTACAAGAGCTAACAGAAGTGACTGTTTTTTTATCTATGTTCATTTATGAGACTGAATGGCGACCGTAAATAAATAATATTAAACTGAATCATTTCTAGAAAGTAAATGGCTTATTGTTTGTTTTACTAGTTTTGGCAGAAGCACCATCGTACCATATATTTTTTATGTTTTATTAGGTAGTTAACCCCTCCATATGCCTTGCTGACTGGCAATTTATGTCTTATGTAGTTTTTATCATATCGCCGGTATGTTGGAAGAGATTTCTTTAGAAATAATGATCACCTTTGTTCGTATTTTTCTGTTCAATTTTTTTGTGTGTTTATATGTGTACATAAATAGTTAAATAAATAAGTAAGCTATTTTCGCTTAAAGCTTCGTACAGATAAGCGCGACGCGACAGCGCGGCGCGACTCCGGCTATTGTTATACTGTGAAGTTTTCTTAGAAATTGTATTGTTCGAGTCGTGTCGCGCCGTCGCGTCGCGCTGGTCTGCACGAGCCTTAAAGCTCTGGCCAAACTGACACGAAACGATTGCGAGATGCGGGACGAAATTCACACGTGATTATAAGCTGTGGCGCTTATAATCACGTGATTTCTTAGTGATTAAAACAATCGAAGCGAGCAGTCCCGCGCGGGATTCACCTCAGTGTGGCCAAAGCTCAAATCTTTAGTGACTGTTAACAAACTTTATAGGTTACTCGGTACTAGCACTTTTTGACTGTTCGTTCCCTATTGATAAACGATTTATATTCCGCTTGCCTTTTATCAATATCAAGCATATGCCACCTCATCTCTTTCGTAAACTTATCGGTACTCACATAGTTTTTCTTCCTCGATTTTCCTTAAGCGTATTCCTTTTCACTTTCCTTTCCAACACACGATGCCAATATTGAGATGCCTTAGTTCTAGTTACAAGTCAATTACACCTCTAATGTTGGAAGTGTAAAGTTCAAATTAGTGCAGCTAGGCGTAGGTCCGGTAATAGAGCCATTCCTTATTACAATGATCAGTTTTTGAGGGTCTTGATACGGACCTTAACTTGTAATAAATAGATGATATGGATGGGAGGCAAAAAAACCGGTCAAGTGCATGTCGGACCACACACAAGGAAAGGTTCCGTAGTTGGGACAAACTTAACATTGTAGATGAAAAACATATTCTTCCATACATACTCGTACCAACTGCAAATGTAAGTTTGTACGCACAAAGTTGAGATTTACCAAGTTATAAGACTTCATATAGGTATTCCTGTAATTTATGAGTAAAGAACCATTCTCTGTATTTTTTTTAAATTTTAGCTCATTAGTTTTGGATATGAGAGGGGGAGAACGGTCAGTTTTCATATATTTTCTTAAATATCTTTAAATTAATTTATTCTGAAATTATAAAAAAAATATTTGAGATTCTCGCAACAAGTCCTTTCATTTGATATGTCACACGGTATAGTTTGAAAAACTTTTTTTTTTCTTATTGTCTCCCCAAAAGTGACCCCCATATTCTAAATTCATTTATTTACAGTACACATCCGTGTTTGGGTCATAGAAATACATATGTGTAAAAAAAATTCAACTTAATCGGTCCATTAGATTCGGAGAAAATTGGCTGTAACAGACGGACGGACAGACAGACAGACAGACGAGTGATCCTTTATGGTTTCTTTTGTGGTATGGAACCCTAAAAACACTAATACTATCGGTTTTTACTCTGCGTCCATCTTGGTGTAAGTGCATGCGTAGGCTCTATTTGTATAAAACGCACACTATTCTGCCAAGCATATTATAAGTTGGGGATTATATTATCGATGACAAAAATGCTTGGCTCAACGCTGGTTCACTTCCACAAGGGCGCATAAACTAATTGATTAGCATTCAAAAATATTGTTGGAGCTGCTGAAGATTGTAAACTATCTTTAGATTGTATAAATTCAATCTCTTAGTATTATATAATTGCATAGCTTATGTGTGAGCACTATGTACCTTCTTTACAGGTACCATTTACTGGGTACGTCTTTCATTGACTTGAATGTGCCCTGGCGGCTGAGAGTATGTCATGCTCACTCAAATGTCTCGCTGGTGGTGGCGTGTGTATTGGATCATAAAGTTCCCTTCAAATAGGTTGAGCCAAATGGTGCTGATCTATGTGTCATGTTCGTGAACGGGCGCCGTCAGTGGGGTCATCTCTTAGCTGCCACGGCTTATTTCAATTTATTTTAATTATTGAATTGTTTTTATTTTTATTTTTTACTAAGGACGCTTTTAACGTGCACGTCTTTCTACATTGTTCTCACATGTATAATTACAACATGAATGATATAACCAATATTTTGTTAAAATATTCTGATTTAAAAGAGTGTCCGTGGAGTTTCTTGCCCGTTCTTCTCCATAGGAACCTACTACGCGTTGGAATGGGCAACTAACTTCATATTTCTGAATGACCGACCCCTTGACAATTCAAAAGTATCTGTAATTGGTTTATTTGAAATAAATGCTTTGGGTTTGAGTTTGAGTAAGGATCGAAAATATTTATCCATATGAAAAAATAACCAATGCGAAAAAATTACAATGACAAAACTACTTTGCTGTATTAAATTAGAGTGCAAAATATAGGCTGTAGTTTCTCTGCACATTATCATTGTCAATATCCCAATTTCATGAGCGATAGTGCTTCAGTGCTACAGTCAGTGCTGTTCAGACAAAACGACAAAAAGTCTGGTCATCCGTCATGGAAAATGCCTAGACATAGCCATATAATAATAAAAAGAGAAATAGACAAATAGTGTGGAAATAAAGAGAAAAAAAAATCTTTTATCTAACATTAAAGAATATTTCGGTTTGTTGGTTGTCTGGTTGAATCGACACAATCCATTCTAACTACCAATTGAATAAAATTTGCACGAAATCGTGAATTAAAATATATTATTATATTAAAATATATAATTATTATCACACTGACCTAATAAACCATTAAGATTTCACTAGTACCAAACTAGTAATAATACGTCGCTTTTATATTTCTTCGTTTAATCGTTCAACATAATCATTCATAGCACATGATTACTCAGCGTAGTTTTTTACACTTAATACTATGAACGTCTGTTCAACTTGACGTATGGAACCCGAATGCCGTCCGCAACTTTAATCTTATAATTCTGACGTTAGTCAATTGAGATACTTTAATCGTAGCAATATAATGCTACTGACGTCAAACTAACTACCATTTAATATTAATAAACGGAATTGTAAATTGATGAGCAATGGTGGCCACCATTGCTCACCAATTTACAATTCCGTTTATAGTTCTATTTTCAGTAGCAACAGCCGCGACTTACGAGTTGTAGGTCGTAGGTTCGAACCCTGACAGACGCTTTACTTTGTGTAAATTATTTCATCACCACTGCTCTCAAAACGGTGAAGGAAAACATCGTGAGGAAACCAGCATGTCCTAGAACCAAAAATTTTAAGTCATGTGACATCCACCAACCCGCACTGGGCCCGCATGGTGGATTACGGCCCACTCCCTCTCACAGAGAGGAGGTCTGTGTCTCAGCAGTGCGAACATTATAGGCTGATTATGCTAAACAGAATTTTAGTACAATAAAATAGAGTAAGTAAATAAGATTGTTTACACAATTAGCGTATAAATTCAACAAATTTTTATTGAAATAACATTGTATCCGGGTTTGCATCTTGGACATTAATTTAATGCAAATATTATAATTATGTTAACTTGCATCCGTAAGCAAGTAATAATTGGTTATTATTATAAATGCCAAAACGTGGTAGATTAATAAACATTTAAATACCACATCTTGAAATTGCACAGGAATCCCCATATTCTTCGTGCATTCTGAAGATAAAACAAAATAATAAAATTGTCATAAAAATAGTTTAAATCGTTAGAGTCAGTCACGAATCTGGCAATCGAAGTGTTCTTAAGTCTAAAAATATTATAAAGACCATCTACATTCAACATACTTATTTCAATCCCGACACAGTATTGTTGAGCTCAAGTTTATTGCATGCACGTACATGAAATTTTTACCTTGTCGCTTACTTTGGAAACTGTAGACATCATAGACATAACATAACGCCTGTTTCCTCAAAGGGTTAGGCAAAGTTGTACCTTTAGTACACTTACGTTTCGCTAGAAATGTTGTTTATTTAATTATTTATATATACTTTATTGTACACCACAAAAATACATAACAAAACATAATATTATACAATGGGCGACCTTATCGCTTTCCGCGATCTCTTCCAGGCAACCTTAGAATGGACAGTTGTTTATGTCCCATGTTATAGGGGGCGGGCCTAATGTCATCAACCGGGCACAAATCCAGACTCCAGGCTGCTACTGAGAAATTCCTGTCGGAAAACACCAATAACACTGCGCGACCTAGGTATAGTACCCGACGCTCGCCCTCAGCAATCGCGTTTGCAACTACGAGACCAACGAGGCTGTAGACAAATCTCTTAATATTTTGGTCTATACAGTCAGTGGCAACGTGTCTTTAGGTGCTGATTCTTGTGACAGTTTGCTTACGCATCATTTATTATTTTCAAGAGGTCTAGATACAGTCAGCCTCTTAAAACTTATAAATGATTTAACCGGTCTTTTCTCCAAAAAATGAATCATTTTAATGCTCAAGCCTCGCGGTTTGACATTGACGTGCGCTCTACGTCAAATTCGACATTTTTCAGAATTTTTCGGGATCACTTGTAATTTTTTAATTATTTTAGGTCTCGTTGACGAGAATATCCGTTGACCACACAGACGATATTAGCCTTTATTTAGCAGTAAAAATTGTGTTTTAAGCCGCGTGTACATGCCTCGGCCATATGGCCGCAGTGGGGTTTGAAGGAGGTATCGCTTGTTGCGGCTCCGAGGCTGCACTGCGACCGTACAGCAGTGCTATTCTGTAAACATCTCACCGTGAAAACTTGGGTGAAGTGAGCTGTCAATAGTGTCAATCCCTGTGGAATGACAGCTCACTCCACGCTCACTTCACCTAAGTTTTCACGGTGAGATGGTTACAGAATAGCACTGCTGGTTTTAGATTTTACCCAATAATTTACAAAAGGCTGTAGACTCTATAAAACAATCAATCTTACCTTGTACCAACCATGTTGGGGTCAGTTTTTAGTCTAACCAGACTCATGTGCATACCAGTATTTTACATGAAGCGACTGTCTACGGACCTCCACAACCTAGTTACTGGGTAACACGATACCCCGTGGTTAGACTGGTTGTCAGACTTTTGGGCTCGCCCCGAAACGACTGTCAAAGATCTATGACTGACAGTCGCGACCAAGGGCTTGACGTGCTTTCCGTCTGTCGAGGCAACGAGGCTCTAGAGTCTATACAACATTCTTTATAAAATACAAGTACGTTTGATGAATCAATCCTACTATAATTAATGTTGGAAACAGTTAGAAAAATTACGATGAGTAATTGTAATTATTTATCACAATGAAGACACCTATGCCTAGAATACACAATAGAAAGAATAATAAAAAGTGCATGAATGACGATAACAGCATGATACTAAAAAACAGCTTTTTCTCTCTTAACGGCATTAACTCATAAACTGTAATAACGATGACTAATTAATGATTTGTATGTAGTTTAAAAATAACCATGACTTCAAAAATGGAGTAGATTGTATAAATTTTGTTTTGCTGTTTTTTTCCCACTGTTTAAATTCACGTTTTGCAGTGCCTGCCTATCCCCATGGGACAAAAACATCAGTTTATTTACTTACATAAAACATGTACCCTTTTTTTTTTTTTTTTGGGAAATTTCAAGTAACGCCCAGAGCGGGAGAGCGTGTCAGACTTTTACTGACTAAAACCCACCCGTGTTCCTTCCGTTGCCTGTGTGCCGCGGCCCAGATATCCCTTACGGACAAACTCGCAACCCTGGCAGGCATAAGCCCTAACGGACCCCGTCAGTTGGTGCTGACATCTCTTTGAGGCGCGCGTGGAATAAAACGCGTCGTCGACCCGGGCCTGGTCCTTATCGGACGGCGAGCTACCCATCGCTCGCCGTACGCAAGCCCGCGCCTACGGTGGCCGAAAATCGGCTTGCGACTCCCGACGCCCGGGGCGTCTCCTGCGGTGACTAGGGGCGCGAGGGCGCGAATCTTGCCTCTCCCTCACGCGTTCCGCCTTCGCGAGCATTACTGCTTTGCAGAAGGAACTGAAGGCCTCCTATGCACTCTCGCTCCGAAAAATGGCCTGAACCAGGGCCGGACGCGAGAGATCGCCGCTGCCGATCGCCTCCGTGTGGACACGGCGGTGCTCCGCCCAAGCCGGGCAGACTTCCACCGTATACATAAAACATGTACCTACAAGCATAATTCGATACTTCTTGAATATTTTTTGCACAGGCTAAGAATATTTAAATCATATTAAACTACGTGATTGTTCTCAGTTAAGTTAGAAAAATGTGCCACTGCGTTGTGTAACTTTTTACACTAAAACAGAATACTCGTAAGTATAAAAAGAACAATACTACTGGAACTGTTAGTCAATAACGACTTTCCTGAACACGTGGAATTGGCACGTGCTGTTAAAGTTTTTCAATCATTTATTACTCAATCAATCAATCTACCTAGCCTTTTCCCAACTATATTGGGGTCGGCTTCCAGTCTAACCGGATACAGCCGTATACCAGTATTTTACATGGAACGCCTGCTTATCTGACCTCCACAACTTAGTAACTTGGTAATACGATCCTACCCGTTGGTAAGACTTTCGGGCTTCTGACGACCCTAATTATTACTCAATGTACGTAGATAAACCTGAATAACTATTTCATTTCCGATTTAATCACGAAGGAGTCCTTCTGGGAATCGATTCCGTGATTACTTCACGGAAATGAATATTGGAGACGTTGATCATTATCACGAGGAGAAGAAAATTTAAGGTAAAGATATCATGAAGTGGAAAGTACATTCTGTAACAATTTCGGAGACCCACCTTCATATTTAAAGCATTATACTTACATTTCTGCCGACCTAAGTATGCAGGTGGGAAGGTGACAATACATTTGTATAAATTTTTCTTCGAATCTGAATAAAAACCCTATATACGAGTATAACTGAAAGGTCCCAAACTAAGATAAATTGCGGGCGGTACTTTGACAACACATCTGCGAAATTGAGATAAATATTCCGCTTTGGAGCTTAAGAGTCTTTAGTACCTCAAATTTCTTAGCACGATCCTCCGTTGTATCGAAAATACCGCAGCATTAATTTAGAAATAAATCTATGGTAAAGTTGAGAATTAATGTTAAGTACTTTGTTTGACGAAAATACGATTCCATAAAAAATTCTCGTTACAAAAAAAAATACAAAATCCAAACCGAATAATAGACCGCCGTAGTAAAAAAAAAAAAAAACTACAAATAGATCTTGCAACTTTGCACAATAATTGAACTAACTATAAAGCATATACAATGTTTTTTATTTTATTTTAATTATCATTATTTTTGCCGTAAAAAGAAATTAACTAAAGTCCGGCGACGTTCAGTCTTACTCTCACTCAGTTCGCGAGCAGTATCGTTCTAGGAATAAGGAGTGACTTTTGAGTAGAGGTATTATGGACTCTTAAACGAGACTACATAAACTTATCACCTATTCCCTTATAAGATGTCGGTCTGTCATAGAATAAATGTAGATAGATTGGGAAAGAGTACTAACGTTTGTGCCCCAATATTCAAAAGTGAGTACTGTTCTTATCGCCTACTGTACCAAAAGGTACATCTAACAAAACATCTGTAAGTAGGTACTAATCTGCCGAAATTACGTGATGGAAATTTCGGGGTTTTTGCGCCTGTAATATCTATAATACATCAGGGATACCACCTCTAAAGCAGTATTATTTTAATATAACTTTAGTGTGGGAAAGCGATGAAGCTCTAAAGGACGTACAGCTCCATCTCTATCCCCCACTGAAGTAAGATTTTAATATTTTTTATTTTTATTTTATTTTATTTTATTTATTTATTTAAGGACAACCGACAAAGCATACATCAAAAATACATGTTAAAATACACATATTATTATTATTACATTTTGTAGTGTAGCCTTGATTAAAGGCTGCCATGGCATGCATTGAATATAGGAGTAGGAAATGCAGTTACAAAACAATTACAAAAAAAGAAAGAAGTTACAAAACAAAACATTGTGTTTTTACTAATTTCGATAGATTTAAATAAATAAAATATACAATAAAAAAAAATCACTTTTATCGTAATACCCTAAGCAATACAGCCTTGAACTTATGCAAAATAATACTGCTTTAGAGGTTGTGGTAGGTCCCCTGGCCGTAATTTTCATAGAAAAGAGTTTCCGTAGCGTAATTTTGCGCCGGTTGGCCGCTATGCTTATTGAGATTATGGGTAAAATTATTTTTCTTTTTATTTTGAAAGAACCTGCCTTTGACATATGTTGAGCCATTTGTCAGTGTCATGATTACACTGAGGTAGATAATATACAAAAAACCGTCCAAGTACGTCTCGGACCACGCACAAAGAAGAGTTCCGTAGTTGGAATGAATTTATCCCAAAAACAAACTTAAAATAGTTGAGAAACCGGTCCTCCCATACATCAATATATATCACGGTGAATTCTCCAACTGCAAATGTCAGATTATAATCACAAACAAAAAAAAATATGTGATAAAACTACAAACTAATAATTTTAGGACTTTTTCCTTTACTTGTGCAGTGAGTCCTTGCTTCTTACTACATTTCATGATTACAAATACGGCAACGGAAAGTAAGGTTTTGATTTATTTGCGAGTATCAAAATATGGAATGCAATAAAGAATTGAGTATCGAGTATGTCACATAAATGGCCGTATTTTTTTCTTGCCTTGACTAAGAAGTCTGATTTTCTTAGAGCACCAAGGGAACATAAATATACGTATTTGATATTAATTTCAACTTGATACCTGTACGCGTTCCTAAGAAAATAGGGTCTGGACAGACTGATGGACGGACAACGAAGTGATCCTATAAGTATTACGTTTCTTTCTTTTGAGTTACGGAACCCTAAGAATGTGTGGGTGCCTATAGCAGCATGAAACCTCTGTCCTAATAATAGGATGACACTGATTGCCAATTAATGTAGACAGTATTGTTCGACATATCGGCCTTTTGACGTTCAAATTAATATTATTATTGTACTGATCTATTCGGCCTATTTACTCGTAACGATCTCCTCCTTTATATATAAGTTATAATCTATTGTGAGAACATCACAATATTGTTATGTTTGTTAATTACTTTGATCGACAGTTGAACATTATAAAGGGGTTATGCTAATTTATAATTGCAAAGTTAAAATTGAATACTGAACATTTTCATTGGAAGGGAGGAGGGACGGGTTAACAAATCGAAATTACAAGGGTATGGAGCAATCAAATTAATCAATAGATTAGGTAAGTACTTCTTTTAGTGATAATTGTTTTTCAAGGATAGTAATATAAAACTGCATGAAGGTCACATTAAATCTGCCTAGCCTTTTCTCTACTATGTTGGGGTCGGCTTCGAGTCTAACCGGATGCAGCTGAAAACCAGTATTTTACATGGAGCGACTGCCTATTTGACCTCCACAACTTTGTGGAGGTCAAATAGGCAGAAGTATCCTACTTGATGACTCTGGTTGTCAAACGTTTGGGCTTCTGACTTCCCGTAACGACTGTCAAAGATATATGAATGACAGCCGGGACCAACTGTTTAACGTACTTTCCGAGGTACGGAGGGGTCTTGATATGTAATGGTTGGTCACTCATCCACAAACCAACCGTGGCAAGTCGAACCTTGTGGCTGTTATTATTAAGCCACGACCGCGTCAATTATGCTTTCACTTAAATTCAATTGTCTGCGACGTTGGTCAGCGAGTTGAGAGCAGTGGTGTCCCACTGATAGCGGCTCGAGTACTTCTTATAAATTATTTCATAACCACTGCTCTCAAAACGGTGAAGGAAAATAACGTGAGGAAACCGGCATGTCCTAGAACCAAAAATTCGAAGACATGTGACATCTACCAACCCGCACTGGGCCCGTGTGGTGGATTACGGCCCACTCCCTCTCACTGAGAGGAGGCCTGTCCCAGCAGTGGGAATATTATAGGCTGATTATGCTTACGCTATGCTATGCGTCGTTGGTCTAGTAGTCGCAAGAGCTTCTCCTGAGCATGAGATCCTGGGTTCGATCTCCAGGTCGGCAAAAGTGTTATTGGGTTGTTCCATCTAAAGACTGGTGAAATGTGGGTGAACTATACATATGCCTCTGCCTAATCTTTCGGGGAATACCGGCGTAATGCTATGTTATGTTTCAAAAACTTTCTGGATAACTTAACGCAACCTTCGCAAAAACTTAGGCGATTATGACCCTGAATTTTTATTCAAGGCAGCCACTCGGTACTGGTACTATAAAATTTCCCGCGGGATTATCGAGAAACCAGATAATTTAACTATTGAAGTAAACGCTGTGGCAGAACCGTTAATTGTAACGAAAATAAACAGGTTACCTTGCCAATTCTAAATACCTTAGGGAATAACCTTAAACAATTGCAGTAGCCCAGTTTATGTTCTCAGATCAAATATCTCTTGTGTTCTTCTGTATACAAAAGATACTTGATACTAAGGTGTGTTATTATTAAGTTAACTATGAACGTATTAAAACCCATTTTTTGTAAAAAAAAACATTTTTCATACAAACGGCTCATAGGTTAAAGACACCATAATATTGCCATGAAAATGGAAATAATAGGTAGGTCTTCTAATAGGTAGGACATTTACGACAGTAATCCTTTATTTGTTCTATACCCCAGAAAGGAAAATATGTAGTAGAAAATATAATCATTATCTACAAGGACACATAGAGGGTAAACCTCTGACAGCCGTAAAACTTCAATCGGAGAATTGCACCAAACAAAAATCGTACCAGTTTTATGAAGACCACTAAAGTCGTGATGGATGAATTTTACGAGCTATTTTTATAGCGTACACTCCTCACTATTCTTTATAGTGGTAAACAAGAAAATACTCATGGGAAAACAGGGGCGGTCAAAAGTTTGGAAGAAATGTACGAACCATGAAGTGATGTCATTGTGAGAGACGAAATTATTATTTTGGTGAATAAGGAACGACATAGTTACTTATGTGTAATGTGCTTGTTATGATTCTAAACGACCGTAATTTGTTATAACTTTCTACTGTTACTTATAGGAATTTTGTTTGATACGGTTGTTTAGCTTTAGTAACTTTGTGTAATTAGTCTCTTCCAAAGGAAAGGTAAATGGTTAAAGTTAGAGGTACACATTAATATAGGTCTACAGGACCTTCATCCTTCAATCATAATGGCTTGAATACCCGCTGGATCTTTTGCTTCTAATAGTTTTAACACACCTAGTACACACATACGTTTAATACACATTAATGGGAAAAAAAACGTGACTTCTGTAGTTATGGGGTGCTAAATACGTGTTGGAGTTGGTTGGTACGGTTCACATAACAGCAAAATAAATTCATTTTTTTTAGTGCTAATCTAACATGATACTATATTTTATCGAGGAACTACGTTCAGATAAGACACAGCTCATAAGTGAATGGCTTCCTTCTTTAGAGCTAAAAGTCTTGGAAAAACACACCAACAGTCTTTTCCTAAGTCTCATTCAGTATAACAAACTTTATTCAGTTCAAGTGAATAGAAACTTTCCATTCAAACTTGACAATAAAGAGCTGGAATAGAATTTGTTTGAATAGGTAGATCTAGATATTTACTACACATACCGGTGTCGTAGAAAACCTGTTATTGTGCAAAAAATAATAGTATGGCTTCATAAATATAGTCTATAGGTACATACATATACATACATACTGCAGCATTCCGCTGCCAAATAGGGCTCTATACACGCGAAAAAGGTCGAACATTTTTGAATTCGGTTTTGTCGAAGCAGGAAAAAAAGATTCGCGTTTGTTTGAAGTCAGTCGTCAGGCACCCAAGCTGACTTGAACATGTGAATTGCAAACACACAATTTTTTTTGCTACAATACATACAAATAAATAAAATTGAAGTGTGTGTTTGAAATGTCAAAATAACAGCTTTTTACTAAATGCATACGAAATATATTTACGAACTTCAACTACAAAAAAACATTTTTGGAATTTTTGTCTGTTGTCTGTTTTTTCCGGCTAATCTCTGAAACGGGTAGACCGATATTGACGGGATTTTTGTAACTTAGGCTTGCTTTTACTTATTATTTTTAGAACTAACTTTAGGCTTCATTTACTTTTATTTTAGAACTAGCTGCGCCCCGCGGTTTCACCCGCATAAGTCTCGATGCCGTAAGAAAATATATCGGCATAAAATATCCTATGTCCTTATCTAGGTCATGGTCTACCCATGTGCCAAATTTCACCCAAGTCCGTTCAGCCCTTTTAGCCTGAAAGCGTAACAAACAAACGCACTTATTTAGTTAGGCTAATAAATTATAATTAACTTTTCCCACGTGGACCCTCCACGTGGGAAAAGTAGGCAGCAGCTAGCATATAAAATAAAATCGCTTTCGTGTCTGTCTGTGTGACAGCTTAATTCTTCTAAACTGCACAATGGATCCTGATGCGGATTTCAACATAATTTTTTGCATTTATTCCGAAACATTTACGTGTATAAGGGTGCGTTTCCACTGAAGCGGAGACGTACGGAGCTGAGCGCAGACGTGCAGGAATCGTCCAATCACAGACGAGACGAGAGACGCGATGAAGATTTCAACCATTGTGATTGCACGTCTCCGCTCAGCTTCGCTCGTCTCCGCTTCAGTGGAAACGCACCCTAATACATGAACACTTAACTTATATATAGCACATACATCTAATGATGTTTTGACATGACGCCACATAAGTATGTATGTAGATTGGACCCGTGCGAAGAATAGAAGGGTCGCTACACCGTGCCATCCACGAAAACACGCGATTACTGTACCCGAAGCAATTAGGAAGAAGAGTGGGGCGCGTATTCGTTCATGGCACTATCTTCTATACTCAGTTATAAAAAAAACATCGCAAAACGAGAAAGACTCCCAGAAGTATCAGAAAAATTCCACAATCAGTCAAAAAAAAAACTGGAAATAATTACCTAGTTTTAAGAGCACTGTTCCATATAGTTCACAAGAGCAATCTGCCTAGCTTTTTCCCAACTATGTTGAGATCGGCTTCTGGTCTAACCAGATGAAGCTGAATATCAGTATTTACAAGGAGCGACTGCCTATTATACAACATGATAAAAAAAAATGCTGTCCAATCCGTTAGGTATCGTATTGAGAGTCTATTTAAGTGGTAATTTTCAGGCAAAGAAAATAAAATTGCCACGTTTTTTTTTCAATGGGGAATATGTTACCGGGTTAGTACATGGGTCGCGGATGGCCGTTTAGCGGGTGTCTAGTGACAAGTCATACCATATGACCCCTATAGAAAATTAAGACTGGTTGTCAGGCTTTCGGGTTTCTGACAATCCGTAACGACTGTCAAAGATCCACGAATGACAGCCGGGACCAACGGTAATGTGCTTTCCGAGACACGGACGAGTCTCGGTATGTAAAGATGGTCACCCATTCACGGACCAACACCGGCAAGCGTAGCTTAACCTGATAGATCGACCCGTGCGGCTGTTATAACTTAGCCACAAGCTCCTCCTATATAGTGCACTAGACCGACACCACGTACAAAATTTTGGTCAGTATTTTACGGTGCGTACCAAGTTTAAAATGTGATATAAAAAAATCAAATTTTACGGGCGACTTCCAGAGGAAACAAGATCTACATTTATTGTATTATCGTCGTAAAAAATATAGTGCTGATCACACCCACGCTTTTACAGGCTACGGATCTCTTGGGAAGGAATTGGGTGGTCCTATCTAGTCATACTTACAATGTTATGTCTCAAGATGCTGTCGGTTATAGGGCGTAAGATTTTCGAGAATTTCGTGTAAGTGCTCATAAAAGTGTTATCGGTTTTTCTTTATGAAATTTATCAATAAGTGCCCGGAGTTTGATTTTGTGGCAATACGCTCGCCTCATATTACACGGCGAGATGTGGGTGTACTGTACAACTCTGCTTCAAGAAAATAAGGCGTAATGTTATGTTAGGTGCTCATAAAAGTTATGCTTATCTTATTTCCAAATTTTTTATTGGTACTCCATATAACATGTGCTTAGATTGGTTACAGCTACGTCTTATTCTAGGAACATTTTAAATTCATGATTCAATGTTAACCTCTCGCAGAGTGCTGAACTAAGTTCTAGCAATGTGACCATTGTCTACGGGCTGATTTTATCAATTTTATCTACTCTCATATCGTAATATTGGAATTATAAACTTCAAAACGAGTTTATATTGACGTACATTATAAACACAACACCGAAATTTAAAAATATAATCATATTAGAACACTTTTTCTCTAACAAAAAAAATGCTATAAAACAATTTTTTTTCTATTACGATACAGGGCATGTTAATATCACCAAGGAGTTTCCATCTACTTTTGCAATGGAACGTTAGCGGGGGACAGCAGTATCGCTCTAGCGCATGCGCGGTAATGTGCTGGGTGCAGGCGCCATTCATAATTATGTTTTGTTGTACTGAATTTCGTGGGATTTTTTATTCTTGATCTGTTATTTAGTAGGTTCAATCCCAGGGTATGAGAGTAGGGTGTATGAAACTGCACATAACTAGGTATTAAAACAATACTGAACAACATACCTAATACTAAAACAATACTAAAATACCCCTTGTTATGCAACAGTTTCATAAACTACTATTATAATAATATTATGGGTTCGAACCCCCAGGCAGGCGCTTTACTTTATGTAAAAGATCCAAAGACGTTCCATAAAATATCTTTGTTTCCATCAAAATATTCCATAGCATTCAATCGATTATCTCCGACTCTGTAGGAAGTATCATTTATTACCACTCGAAAATCGACGTGAGATTGCTGACTATTTTTTCTTATTAAAATTTTTTAACAATTATATTGACGGCCCTGAGTTATTTTCAAAATTTTATTTAAATTTTCCACACAAAATATTTCGATTTATGCAACCCTTACGTGTTTCCTTACAGTTCTACCAATTATATGCAGAACAGTTATATTGTGCGTGCAAGCAAAATTTTTAATGAAATATGTAATCAACACTATTTGGATCTCTGTAGAACCTCAGCTAGAAGGTGACTGAAAGAAAAAAAAATACAGCAATTAAAAAAATATATATATCTCCTTATTCAATTGCAGATACGAGTTGTTGTTACTGCTTGCATATTCACAACACAAATTGTATTATAAGTCTAAACGCAAAGACTTGTAATTGACTTTCTGTCGACTACTGTTTCCTTTTTTATTGTTTTTTTTAGTTGTAAGTCTTTCATGTCATTTCATTATAATAAATAAATAAATTAGTAGATTGTTTGCCAAGAGAGCAAACGAAAAAAAAAAGTGTATGGTCCGACCCCCGTCAGGCACGAAGTTCCTTCTCATGTATGATTTAAAACAAAAACAAAATGTTCGCAGCCGCCATCTTGGATTTACATTTTAACCAAATTCACATATTCTCTCTCTCTTGCCAGCCTGTTACTTGTTCAAACAATGTTTGTGATTGATCTCTTTGGTGATTGCAACTTTTACTAACAATATCCACATTCCAAATTCAAATCACTTTTAGTCCCTAGGGATTTAAAAGCTATTTTAGTCCCTGTTTACGAAGAATAAACTAGCACTATTTAAATAGATGTGATAAAAAAATTATTTCATCACCACTGCTCTCTAAACGGGGAAGGAAAACATCGTGAGGAAACCGGCATGTCCTACAACCAAAGATTCGAAGACGGCCAACTCCCTCTCACCGAGGAGGTCTGGGTCTCAGCAGTGGGAACATTATAGGCTGAATAATTATGCGATTATGCAATAATAATATTAATATACTTTCAAATTATATTGTTGATTAGATTGTTATTTTGGCGGCTTTGTTTTGGGCTGGGGTCAATGAAATATCGTAAGCAAAATCACTATTCCGATTGAAGTGATTTTGCTTACGACTTCCAAATAGCGCACCTTTTTCCGGATCGTAACCGTTCACTTTTATTGAATGGTTCCAATGTTTTTAGTTTAAAAATAGCGAGGTAATGTTGATATAGCTCGCAAAACAGTCACTAACCTGTAAATGCTAAGTGCGTTGCCATTCAGTGTTGTACTTAAACTAGTTTTTATGAAGTGGAATATTAAACCCAAGTAAAAAAGCAGCTTAGTATGGTTATTAGCGAGCTATGATAAAAATATATCATAATTATTGTGCAGGTATTCCGCAGGTATGCTAAAAGTTTACATACAGTTATCAGTAGGTATGTGGGTAAGTATTGTAGGTCGGTTCGTCTCTAATTTCTCATTATTATTTAATATTTTGGTGTGACCTTGGGGCCTTGGAAACGCTAGCGTAAAAAGACAAAACATAAAGAGAACTGGAAAAATATATGTTGAAGACCTTTGCCAAGCAGTGGGACAAAACAGGTTAACTAAAACAATAAAAAAATACTTCGGTGTGACAATTCCAACTTGTTATTATATCTCATCAACACTCAGTTTGTTTTTATTGTAGTTCTTTTTAATAAGCACAGTGTAATTAAAATCAATGCCATTGTTTCACTATGAACTAATCCAATCAAAATGTTATATCTTTTTGGTAGTATTTTATACTGTTGCAGTTACTGCAATTTATTAGTCGTGAAATACTAAGGTCGGGAATCGTCATTGGCCTAAAAAAGTGTAATCCAAAAAAATCAAGCCAATTTAAGTCCCATAGTTTTATTAACTCGTAAACTGAACAGTTTGGTATTCTTTCTCTAAGATTACAAAGCAGCTGGCCACAATGGCACAGAAATCCACACTGTTATCTAAATAACGGCCCCCAAATAACGGCCGCCATATAACGGCCGCCATATGACAGCCGCCACATAACGGCCTCCACATAGCAGCCGCCATATAACGGCCGCCATATAACGGCAGCAACATAATGGCTGCTAAATAATGGCCTCCATATTACGGCCGCTAAATAACGGCCGCCATATAACGGCCGCCACATAACGGCCTTCACATAACGGCCGCTAAATAGTGGCCGCCATATATCGGCCGCCACATAACGGCCGCCATATAACGGCCGCCATAGGTATATCGGCCGCTAACTAATTAATTAACTAATTTAGGAGTTATGAGGAAACAGGTGGACATACATACATAGCCTGTTAAATTCTTCTCTTTGGCTTTGCCGTAGTCGGGTAAAACTCACCTTTTTTTAACAATTCAAATGTGACTCCATTCCTTTTTTGTGCTCTATCATTCGTAGTGACAGTACTTGACATATTGATGTATTGTTGACGTATTTGAAACCTAAAAATGAATCATATATTTTAGCCAATTTCTTTAGATAAACAATGAATATAAGTTGTAGGTATAAAACAGACCTTCTTAGAAAATATAATGCTAACCCAATATTACTTTGCAAGGCGAGAATAGATTGATGTTGGTTATGGTGGTTGGTGAATGTTAAGAATTCGACTCACTATTATCATCCTCTTTTTGCTTGGTTCATTGATTGGCCTGTGGAAGATACTCCAAACGTTGCAGGAACTGTTCAGTTTTGGGTTTTTATTTCTTCCCATTTAAAAAAATATGTATAATGTCGCCACAAAATATAAACAAAAAAAATATGTTATATCGTTCACAGTCACAAGAATACACACAGACACAGTCTAAATACCTATTCAACACTAACACCCGAATACTGAAACGCCACTCAAAACTTAAGCGTTACTTATGACTCGTTTAAAGCCTTTTGATTGGTTGAAACTAGTTTTAAGTAACGCTTAAGTTTTGAGTGGCGTTTCAGTATTCGGGTGTTATTGTATTAAATAATTACTTCAACTTACGTTTTCTGTAAACATAATTATTTAAATTACGTAAATTTAATTGCACCGATTTGCAAAAAAAAAACATAGATTCATCGTCGATGAGCCCCACCGGACTGATTTATGAATGAATGAGAGTGTTGACATTACTTTTGATACGCAAAAGAAAGCATGGCGATAATGTGTGTGCGCTCGAAATAAAACAACCTTTGTGCCAAATCAAATTGTCGTCTTTTATAAATAAAAAGTATTATTAAAACTAAAACTGCTTTTCAAAAACCTTGATACGATTACTCTTAATGTTTTAAAGAAAACTCTATTGAAAAATACGCGTTACGCTTTGATACTCAAAAAAACATAAAAATAGATGAAACTTTGCATTTTTTTTTTGTATCGAGAATATTTCATTGTAACGTGTATTCCTTTTTCAGGATAGGTTTAAAGAAACTTTATTCTCAATAAAAACAATTACATGTCACTTACTTGAGAACAATAACTAACACACAAAAAAAAAACAAATTTAGGTTCGACAACATCCATGAACAGAAATACTAATTAAACTTAAAATTAAAACTAAAACCTGTCCCATCCAAAGCATTCATTTTTCAAATAATATTTGATTTGCAATCAGGCAATGGCTCAGCTGGGTTTTGAATGCATTAAATGAGTGCAGGTTCCTTATGCGTGATGGTATTTTGTTGTATAGCTGTGCTCCCTCAAATGTAAGCATTTTTTTACCATAGTTGGTCCTAGTTTTTGGTAAAACTAATAAACTTGCTCGCCGAGTGCTTCGTTGACTAACTTGTTTGTGTTGGGTAAGTGTGATATTTGAGTGGATGGTTTTGTTTAGAACTTTTCTGATAAAGATGCATGTGTTATATATATATAGTTGTTTTATGGTCATTATTTTTGTATCGCTGTATATTTTTTTTGTTGCTGTTAGGTACGGGTAATTGAAAAGCATTTTTATCAGTTTATTTTGAGAAATTTGTAGTTGTGACAATTTTGTTTTTGGAGCACTACCCCATACTTCGACCAAGTATAGCAGATGTGGCTTTACTAGGGAATTATAGATAGTGTGTCGCAATCCTTGTGGAACGCATCGAACTAAATTGTGCAGAGCTCCGACTTGTGTCGAGAGCTTGTTTTTTATATAGTCGATATGAGCACTCCACGAAAGGGAGCTGTCTATTCTAAGCCCGAGATATTTTTCGCAAGTTTTTAGTTGTAGCGGCTCATCATTTACTGTAAGTGGGTTGAATGGAGGAATATGTTTGTTTTTTGTCTTATATATTACGTAACATGTTTTGGAGGTGTTTATTGTTAGAAGGTTGAGCTGAAACCAGGTAAATAGGGCGTTTAAGTCCTCCTGAGCTTGTGAGATGATGGCATGAATCGAAGACCCAAAGTAGAATAAAGATGTATCGTCGGCATACAAGGTTAAGTGACCGCGTAACTTTATGTCATTTATATTATTTATATATATAAGGAAGAGCAAGGGACCTAAAATTGATCCCTGTGGAATGCCACATGTAACAGGTTTTGCGCCACTTTGATGATTGCCCAGTTTAACCACTTGCGAACGTTTGGTTAGGTATGATTTAAACATTTTTAGAGCATTACCAGTAATATTAATGGATTCTAGTTTCATTAAAAGTAGTTTGTGGGAAACCGTATCGAATGCCTTTTTCAGATCTATGAAAATACCTAAACATATGTTTTTAGAGTCTATGTTGTGTTTAATTTTAGTTACGAGATCAATTGTAGCTGAGGTGGTATTACTTTTTGGTCTGAAACCATACTGAGCTTCAATAATAAAGTTTATAGAGTTTAGGTATGTTTCTAGTCGGTTATGGAGAATTTTTTCTAATATTTTTGAAATTATTGGTAAGACTGAAATAGGACGATAATTACCAGGATCAGTAGCATTACCTGATTTGTAAATAGGTGTTACTTTGGCTATCTTTAGTGTTTCAGGAAAGTTTCCGTCGGCTAGCAGTTTATTAAAGCATTTGCTTAGGTTATATACAATCAGATTTTTGATACATTTTATTATTTTGGTGTTTATGCCATCTATGCCTGTACTACAGTTTGGGTCAAGGTGTGTAATTATATTAAATATCTCTTTAGTGGAACAAGGATTTAAACTGGACAGCCCTTCAAAGTCTTTAGGGGGAGAAAGAGGTAAAGCGCGTTCGCATTCGTCATGGAATATAGTGGGTATTTCATTCGCTAGTAAGAGTCCTATGGTGGAAAAGTAATCATTAAATATTTGACAAATTTCATTAGGGTTTGTAGTGGTTTTTGAATTAACAACAAGTTTTGAGGGAACACAGCCATGAGTAGGTTTATTATTTGTTAAGGATTTTATTAGATTCCACATTTTTTTAGGCTTTTTGATACATTTAGTAAATGCTTCGTAGTAGTAGGTATTTTTTGTTCTTTTTATCAGTTTAGCTACAGAATCTCGTTTTTCAACAAATTCTTCTTTCATTAGTTCATTATTACTGTTTCCTTTAAGTTCCGTCCCCATCAAATTTCTTTCATTGATTTGTGCTATGATCTCCTTGTTAATCCAGTCTTTTTGTGGGAGATTAAGTATTTTAGTCTTCGTAACTTTGCTTTTTTCTGCACATGACTTTATCACATTTTCCAAGGTCAGGTAATCGTTATGCGGGTTGTCATATTCAGTTTTCTCCATCAGGTTATATAGGGTTGTGTAATTTATAGCTTCGTATTGAGCTCGTAGTTTTCGAGGAGATTTTACTTTCTTTAGTTCTAAGTACATCTGGTAGTGATCAGACATAGAAGACTTGAATATAGCCATGTGGAAGCTATCGTTCTTTAAGTTTGTGCTGATATGGTCAATAATGCTTTTTTTTGTTTTTGAATCCCTTGTGCAGTATTTTGCGGTTGTTTTGTTCAGTAGTGTATATCCAGCCTCTTTAGTTGTTGATTTGTAGTGTTTAGTTAAGTGTGATACTAGGTCATACAGTCAAAAAACATACACCAAAATATTGAATCCCTATTCCATAAACTGAATAAGGTACACGATAAAGAAAAAGCACATTTTTTTCAAAGTTTAATCTTTTGTTTAAAAGATTCTCAGTTTTTTTCATTAAAAGATATTAAACTCAGGTTTCTTTAAATCAAGGCTACGTTTAGTTATTTATTCATATGGATGCCATAATTATCTTTTTGTTGGATTGTTTTTAAGGGTTATGATATTATACAACGTGCCGCTGCAATGGCAAAATTAATTTAACACAAGGCCCTACCCTTGTGTTAAATTCAGTAATCATACAAATTATAATAAGGTCAAATAATTCGTTAATAAAAATCAAAATAATTAAAAGCTCGCCGATATAGGGCTCTCCTTCAATTTGCATACTCTTTGCACGTTATTCATTTTAATTTCATTGATACGATGTTATGATCCTTGCCTCCGGCAAATGACCTCTGCGCTACAGATCTTTAAATACAGGTTGCTCCAAAATGCCATTTTAGAAAATTGTAAATAAATCAATAAATAATAGCGTTTATTAAAATTATAATATCTTCATAAAACGAAAACGTGAAACCGTATACGTGAGTTAAATTAAATGTCGCCATTAAAGCGGCACGCTCTATTAGAGACTATAATCAGATCATGAGTTGGAATCGTCTTCGAATTTCGATAGAAAAATAATAATGATCAAAAAGAAGGATGTTATGATGATGGCAAGCGATGGCAAGGTAATCTGGATTTCTTTGTCGGAAATTGGTCCTTGTCAGCTCTGGACTAGGAGAGGTGGAAGAAGAGTAGAGTGGCCTTTGCTCTGAAGTGAGACAACAGGGTCGTATAAAAATAAGAACAAAACAGCTGGAAATTGTAATGAGTCCTTCCAAGTATTCACATATAACAAAATACACGAAACAGACGACTTTACGTATTATTTCAATCCTTTCCAAGACTTTTACATAAATTTTAATAATATACGCCAACCTGACACAGCACCCTTTCTTAGAAACATTGCTACTTAATTAGTGGAACGACGAGCAAAACGGTGTCCACATCTATCAAGGCTCCTCGTAATACAGAAAACTCAACCATCCTGTGTATCATTCTATAAATCTGTCGAAAGGTAGAGAAGTCTTAATTATTAGCGAACCCTGCCAACTTTGTAGTGTACCATACCACCTACTTCGGATTACATTACGACGCAGATATATGCCAGTGACCTTGAGTGGTAAGCTTGCGTGTTCTGTACTGAGCTCAGACAACGCGTCGTAGGTCCAAACGCGCTGTTCCAAATTAGATGCATTATTAATTTATTACCGTACGCAAAATACGCGTTTAGTCGTGGAGTTGCGGATATCAGCCCGTATTACCTATTACCTATTAATTTATTATACATAAAAACAAAAGTATTTTAATAAAAGACGTAGACTAAAATATCAATAATTAAATTATCTTGAAAATCGTGAAGGTTTCACAAAAATACGCTGGATTGATTTTGCGTAATTCTCAGTTTTTTTATCTGCGTTAGGCATAACTTTAAAAATTAATTTCACTAGGTATGTAAAAATATTCTAAAATATTCATATATTAAGTTATAAAGAAAATGCTTTAATTAAACATAATAATATACATATATTTTCCAAATCATTAACACTACTTGCTTACACGTGATCTTCAGTATAAAACCATTAAAAGTCGGTTATTGTCGCCTTAAAGTAGAAACTCGGCCTTTTCAGCAAGAACTTCCTAATACTTTTATAACAGGATATATTCGTACCCTACCCAAATCTGTAACGAACTTTCTAAATTACTCTATTTTCACAATAATTTTCTCGTTATTTCCCAACCATATGGTTGAAAGGTTTAAAGTGGAAATATTTACGAGGCACTTTGATAAATCGGTTTTGGAAAGGAACTCGTATTGTTGTTAATAATTGCTTTGAAAATGCCACTTGACTAAGGACTCCGAACGAAAACCACTTTACTTTGCAAGGGTTCAATATACAATTGAATAAGTGTGGTTCGGACATTTAACCCTTTCAATCGTTGAATTCTCTGTTACTGATTGGGCTCGTGCATTGTCTGGCAGTTTGTCAAAAACCAGTAAGTTTTATTGAATGTTAAACTGAATCAATCAATCAATCAATCGCCTATTTACTGTAGAAAAGTTAAATTAATTTTAGTCGGCTATGTCTGTCTATAGACCGTACATTATTTGCATACAAATTAAGAAAACATCATTTAACAAAAGTTGTTAATGTTCGATATTATTTGTTTATAATATAATATTATCGCTTAGGTTCTTATAGTTAATAACCAGTTTAGAATATCCTATTACTTTAATTTCGGATAACTATCAATTTTAGACTTGATCATTTATACCTCAAACTACTTAATTTGATCAATGAATGAAATAAATATATGGTAAAGTTGAGGATTAATGTTAAATATCGTGTTTGGCAAAAACACGATTCTATAAAATTTTCCCCACAGAAAAAAATTACAAAGTTAACTGAAAAGTAAACCGCTAGTATTGATTAAATTAGATCATGAAACTTTGCATAATAACTGAACTAAATTTAAAACAAATTGTATGTTTTTTAGTATTTTTACAATTACCATTATTTTCACCGTAAAAGAAAATTACCTATACTATCGGCGCCTTGGAGCATTCTCCCCGCCGCACAGTTTCGCTCTTACTCAGCCCTAAGAGAAATAATGAATTTTTGCTGAGGTATTATGGACTCTTAACAACTCATGATAAAATCAAACATGGGATGTTAATGTTCCAGTCTTTGTTTTTCTTTCACTTCGAGATTAGCAACAAAAATATTAGGTCAGTGATCTTTTTATTATCCTACTGAGGTAAACATCATGACGGTCCTCTATTGTTTTAACATTTAAAATATCTTTAGTGATGACAAGAATTAATAGTCACATTTAATTATCATTGGCAGTAAAAACGGCTTTGTTTCTCCAGACGCTTCTAGCACATAATTAAGATAAATGAATCCTTCCGTAAATCTCCATGCTTGTGCGTAGGTACAGTAGGCCACAAGTCAGTGGTAACAAAACTAGTATAATTAGTTGGTATCTCAGTCTATTGACACTTCGTACTACGCTAGGCCATCATAATCATCATTTTAGTCGAAAGACGTCCACTGCTGGGCATAGTCCTCCCCCAAGCACCGCCACTTCGAACGGTCATGTGCTTCCCACATCCAAAAGATTCCTGCTGCCTTCACAAGGTCATCGGTCCACCATGTGGGAGACTCCCATTTTTTTTAAATTTTTTTTTGAGGTTGGGAAATTATCAAATAACTTCTCCCGCTCTGGGCGGAGCGGGAGGGCGTGTCAGACTTTTACTGACTAAAACCCACCCGTGTTCCTTCCGTTGCCTGTGTGCCGGGGTCGCGATATCCCTTTCGGACAAACTCGCAACCCCGGCAGGCATTGGCCCTTCCGGAACCCGTCAGTTGGTGCTGACATCTCTTTGAGGCGCGCGTGAAACACAACGCGCCGGCGACCCGGGCCTGGTCCCTATCGGACGGCGAGCTACCCATTGCTCACCGTCCGCAAGCTCGCGCCTACGGTGGCCGGAAATCGGCTCTTGACTCCCGACGCCCGGGGCGTCTCCTGCGGCGACTAGGGGCGCGAGGGCGCGACTCCTGCCTCTCCCTCGTGCGCTCCGCTTCCTCCTTCACGAGCATTTACTGCTTCGCAGAAGGAGGTGACGGCCTCCCATGCACTCTCGCTCCGGACCATGGCCTGAACCAGGGCCGGACGCGAGAGATCGCCGCCGCCGATCGCCTCCGTGAGGACACGGCGGTGCTCCGCCCAAGCTGGGCAGACCTCCATCGTATGCTCCACCGTGTCCTCCGGGCGATCCACACAGTGGTGACACCCGGGCGTTTCCTCCCGCTTTATCCTGAACAGGAACCTCCCGAAACAACAATGTCTGGTGAGGACCTGCGTCAGGCGGAAGGTGAGGACGCCCTGGCGCCTCTCTAGCCACTCCTCAAAGAGGGGTCTGATAGGGGAGGCCTCCCCTGACGTGTAAATCCAATACAATGTAACTCGAGTTACAGTCTTTTGCCTTAATAGCACACATTTGATTATTTTGAGGCAGTTACATATTACAATATTTTTATTTTTTATTTTATAGTATGTAGAAGGAGATATGAGCACATACTAAACGCTGTATTTTAGTTACATTTATGGTTTGGTTTGTCATAACACAACACTGTGATTGAAGTTACAGTGTTTTTGCTGAATACGTTTGCGCGAGATTAGTTGAAGCTTTGAGATACAGTGTTTTGGATAACCAAACAAACTGGAGACGACACGCGCGGCGACATATCCCTACGCGTAGTAGGTGCACGATACACGGGCCGCAGGAGGGCGAGAGCTCAACTGTTAGTGGTCTTGAATCATCGCTCTTGCTTGGACGCGCGGACGGTGTTTTCATCGACAGCGCGTTCGCTGCGTTCTGTTTACGTTCGTTTTGATAAGTTTGTGTAACTGTGTAAGAACAATACCAATGAGTGGACACCGTAATAGAATATTAGTGAAATTATATTTGCTCAAACAATCGGGAACATTTCTTTAAGTTTTATAGACACAATACACGTTTACTTTGTTAATTCTAATTGTTTGGATAGTATGGTTGTAAGATGTACATGGCTAGATAAAACGTAAAATTACCTTGAATTTGGTACCTATCACATAATTATAATGTTATAATAATATTACAAAAAAATACTAAAAACAAAAAAATGTTTTAAAAGCCATTTTCTCGAAATAGGTATTTCTGTGATACAGTGTTTTGGATTCACACGTCAGTCCCAACGCTAAATCTTCCGGTAAGGGGTCACCAGTCCAGAACCTTTCGGCTTCGTCGGCCATTTGTTTTGCGAGCAATATTATATGCCCTGGCCATGGCCACTTAAGTTTGGCAATTCTTCGTGCTATGTCAGTTACCTTGGTTCTCCTGCGGATCTCTTCATTTCTGATTCAATCACGTAGGGAAACTCCATGCATAACCCCCTTCATTAACCCTTTGGGTGCCTTTCAGCCTTCTAATGAGGCCCACTGTGAGCGACCACGTTTCAGTGCCGGTTTCGGTTTGAATTGATACAAGGAATTTAAACGATATTTTTGTACGTTTTTATTCGATCACGTAGGGAAGCAAGCATAGCCCTACATTGGCCTTGCCCTAGGCCAGCTCAAGGGCAAAGTGTTACCACCAACGGGCCGGGCGGCCAACTGTACATTCATAAATAAATTTGTAGTAAGCTGGCTTGAGTAATAAACAAATAGCTGTGCTCGCAGCTTCGCTCACGTTTAACCTAATGGCATTATAGGTAAACAATGAAAAGGCGGAACCTTGAGTAGGGAAAACATATAGGAACGCGGAATGTGTTACCAGCACCCCACTTGCGTAACACACATTCATATCAAACTCCACAATGGATTTTGAGAGAAATTCGTACCTAATCCTTTGCGTCGTATATTTGAAAACTTCGTCTGATCGACGACGTAAATGATAAAATGAATACTGGTGAAAAAAAAATCATTCGGATTTTGAGTGCCTTACGCAAACTCCTTAAGTGTACCTACGAGTTGATTTTTTTCATGTTGGCTAGCAAACGAATCGACGTCGTTGAGGGTGGCTTCCACCGGCCAAATAACCGCCCAGCATCACCTACGAAATTATCGATAGGCGTCAATCTATAAATAAGTGCGTATAATATGTGGAGAACGATCAACGAAAAAAAAATCTTCGGAATCTTTGAACTTCTTTTATTTTTCAAACAAACAGTGACATCTTTGCTATCTATGGTTTTCTATCTCTCTTCTCTTTGCACACGTGACACAGGACACACGCTCTCTCTCACTCATAGCTACGTTCATACTTATTGATGCATTTATTCAGAGTTGCATCCTATATTATATGTACAGGGTGGAGACGACAACAAATTAAACTCCGTATATCTAATGACATTCTCAGCCTGCAAACAAATATATGTAATCATTTAGTCACTACAGCTATTCAAAGATTAGCACAACCTATAGTAGGATCAGTACTATTTAGTTTGTTAGAAAAAACCCTTTTTTAATTTAAATGTTAGGATTTATTTGGTAGTTCCTAAATACTCTTATAGAGCAGTGGTGGTAACGGCCACGACTTAAGCTTCGTGCAGACTAGTGCGACGCGACAGCGCGACGCGACACCGGTTATTGTTATACCGTGAAGTTTTCTTAGAAATTGTATTGTTGGATTCGTGTCGCGCCGTCGCGTCGCGCTGGTCAGCACAAGCCTTTACGACTTTTATAGGTCTTAGATTCGAAACCAGACAGGCGCTTTACTTTGTGTAAATTATGTCGTCACCACTGCTTTCAAAACCATGAAGGTAAACATTGTGAGGAAACCGGCATGTACTAGACCCAAAAATTCAAAGACATGTGACATCTACCAACCCACATACCGCGTGGTGGATAACGGCTCACTCTTCCTCCTCTCATTAGTATTGCGGGTGTCCTATCGTTGAGTTCCTTAAGTTCTGAGCTGCACGAATACTGACAAATGCGTGCACTGACTGGAGATGTCCACTCAATCTGTGTGATTCTTTTTTTTTTTTTTTGAGGGTGGTAAATTATCATATAACTTTTCCCGCTCTGGGCGGAGCGGGAGGGCGTGTCAGACTTTTACTGACTAAAACCCATCCGTGTTCCTTCCGTTGCGTACCGGGGTCGCGATATCCCTTTCGGGCAAACTCGCAACCCCGGCAGACTGTGACCCCTGAGTTTGTTTCGGCCTTTCTTCTCAAAGTAGTCAGATTTGAAACGCCAACCTCATCTAGTTGTGTGCGTTACGATTGCTCCGTCAAGTTACCCAAACAGAAAAAATCTTCGCCAAAAAAATTGTCGGAATTTGTCAAAATCGAAAGGAACAAAGCAAAAATTTGTCAAATTAGAAATAAAGAAGTTATAAGAGTTTTATGGTGGCCGCGCGAACGTAACGTGGAGGATTGCGCGGCCATGGAGATCTCAGCAACTACTTGGGTAATTCTTTTTGTCAATTAAAAGACTAAATTTGTCAAAAAAAAATCGAAAAAAGAATTATAAACTCTAGATCAATATTTTACAAAATATTCACCTTTGAAGTTATGGCCGCGCAATCCTTCACTTGCTGTTTCTTTATTGTTGATTATTTCTTTAAAACTTAAGGCTTCATACAATAAAACTGTTACCAAAAGAAAGGACTTAATTTGTCAAAACTAACGAAAGCAATAAATACTACTAAAGTTTAGTTAAACAGACGAAATCAGTCCAAAACAAAAAGTACTTGGCCGCGCGATCGAAACGTTACTTTGTGCGCTGATATCTCATTATCTATAATTGCTAGGATTTCGGTGTGAACATACTCAACATATTTTCCTCATTAGAATTACATACGAGTATCGTTTTACCCTCAGAACAGTTATCAACACGTGTAATCTCGAAAATGATGTAACTCATACAATGTTCGAGCAGTGTAACCATAATTTCGATTTGATTTGGGAATACCTCTAACTGGAGACTAACAATTTTATTGGACAACATCTAGCTCAATCTGCAAAATGTATTATTATTAAATAAAAAACTTGTATATTTCAATAGTTAGATATTTTATGTTTATTTATCACAGCTTACAAACCACCGGCCGAATGATAGCCGTTTGGTTGCTGAAAGCGGCCACGGGTAGCGCTACGAGCGCGTTGCCTCGTTCCAAAATATTATTGACGTGTAAAATTGTTCGTAGAAACCTATTTACAGAAAATACAATTATTTCATATTTTCATAACATTTCATTGCTAATATTTTCATTTATCGTAGTATTGTCGGTTCCTCATTGTATTAAAGTGAAAGAAGGAGCGATGATCACCACGTGTGCTAACTGCATGTTAGCGATTCCGTTTTCGCGCCATATTTTCTGATCCACCCACGCATAGAAACGACAAAATAATCAGGCCACAGACTGATATGATTTGAATAAATGCTTTTAATAAAGCGACGTCGGTCAGTAACTCACGCATAACTATCACATTAGATTCTACGATAATGGCAAAGGGCGACATCAAATTGTTATCTATTCCAATATTCGGCGTCAGTAATGTGACGTCACTACACATTATACTATAATTGTACTGAATATCATAACAGCGGGAGGTTCTAAATAAAGATTAATAATCATATTTAGCTGATTGGAGCCTGATGTTTTATCGATATTCGTTTGATAGCAATAATGATTGGAATTTTAAACAATATGACCTCGAAGATAGAAGTTGACATAATCTCTAAATACCATACTCTACTCTAATGGTTATTATGACGAATCCGTTTTTTTTGTTTTTATGAATCATTAAGGAAATAGCACACATATCAACTCGGAAAGTGATCGTCACCGTATCAACCCGAGCCATTCAGTTTTCTTTGTATGAAAGTCCCTACTGCAACGCACACTAATCGGAATCGTAACGTAATCGCCTCGCCTCGGGACAAGCTCACGAACCGCGGCGATATGGTGACGATCCCTTTCCGAGTAGATATGTGTGCTATGACCTTTATCATCATCCTATTTGGGGTCGGCATGCACATGACTTTATCTTCTATATTTGTCTTTATCTTCTATACTATTAGTCGTCATCTTGGTAGTCACCCCCGTCTAGCCATATAATCTGTTTTTTTTTATGAATATGCGAAACAAATTAATAGCCAAAATCGTAACATATGTCTAATTTTAGGTATCAGACACAGCGGCAGACATGTTTTCAATAGTAAATAAATACCTACATAATAAACAACATCAACGTTTCGGTTTTATTTTGTTCTATTGTAGTTTTGTCGCACTGGGATTTGGAATCAATCTTTATCGGCTTCATCCATGGTTCTTAGATTCACATTCAATACGTTTTGGTCCAAATACTCTCTAAATATACATTTATTTTATGATTGAAAGAACAAGAAAGAAAGAAAAATAGGGACGGGAAACGTGTTTCTGTGACAAATTAAGCTTCGTGCAGACGAGGGCAACGCGACGCCGCGACGTGACTCGAACAATACAATTTCTAAGAAAACTTGACGGTAGAACAATAGCCGGTCTCGCATCGCGCTGTCGCGTCGCGCTGGTCTGCACGAAGCTTAATTTGTCATAGAAACACGTGCATACAAAAAGACAAAAGTAATCAGAAAATAAAAGTTTAAATCACGAGCATAAAACAGAAATAGTGATAGTGTCCAATTTTAATTATTTTAACCTTCCTTTTTTCTTCATTAAATGTCTATTTTCGCTTAAATCTTTCTTTTCTCGTAGTCCTGGTATAAAGTATATAGTATGCAACTCTTGAATAAAACGGATTTATACCGAGGGCCATGAATTACTCGCGTCGCTCAGGATTCTAACACTTGAATCACGAGCGTAGCGAGTGATTCAATCGTCATGAATCACTCCCTACGGTCGTAAACAGACAAATTATAGTAAAATTTTTTTTTTGTTAATAGTACCAATTATACTTTCTTAAGAATCAAATTTTATTTATTTGTAAGTGTGTATGTAGATTAGAGTACATTTTCTAAAAAAAAAAGCATCTACCTGTTTTGTCTATAGTCTAGGAGAATAAAGAATACAATTTCTTTTTTGATGAGAGGAACGAAAATAAAAGCAAACAACTTTCAAAACATTTAAACGGAATTTTTATAAATCGGTTTTCTTCCTCCAAAACCACTTTTAACTAAGACCGAGTAAGTAATTTACATGAATAACAAATTGAAAATACTTTTTGTTACTGAAAATAGAAACATTAGATGCAATGCAGTGTAACAAACCTGAATTATCGTAGAAAAAACTTTTCAAAGTTGTCTTTAAAAATATTTTTATATGTTACGAGTACTACCTTTTGCCAGCGGCTTTGCTCACGTCGATGTCGGAAATTATCCCACGGGAACGTACAACCAGATTAAAAGTTTAGATATAACATGTTATATCTTATATCTTATAATCCAGGTTATAAACTATCTGTTTGCCAAATTTCATCCAAATCCGTTCAGCCGTTTTTGCGTGATTGAGTACCTAAGAAACATACAAACTTTTACATTTACAATATAAGTAGGATTTAGCAATTTTACGAGCTATTAGAGGGCAATGACTTTTCCCGTACATTGAGAGGCTTCGAACATTAATCACTAAAGGGGGAATAACGTCGTCAAGAAAGTTTCATTAATTCAACTAAAGAGTTATTTTTCTACTCACCCGAACCAATAATGGAAATGGGCTTCGAAAACAAATCACTCAAAGTAAATACTAACTAAGTTTTAACCTCAATTGACTTAGCATATGTATGAGTGCCAAGAAAGGTAACATACAAACGCTAATCCATCGTTCCTATATGTACAAACGAGCAGAAAACTTACTGTTCCTATCTACATACAATTAATCTGCCTAGCCTTTTCCCTATGTTGGTAGGTTGGTCGGCTTCCAGTCTAACCGGATGCAGCTGAATACCAGTATTTTACATGGAGCGACTGCCTATAAAGATAAAGAAAGAAAATACATTTATTTAACACAGACTAAATGGCACACAACACAACATAATGTACTGCAAAAAAAAAAAAGAAAAAAAAAGTGCAATCTGCGTTGTAAGATATTAGCGCCGTTTATTATGTGTGCCTCGCAGCTGCGCCAAATAGGCCTAGTTCAGCAAAAATGCCAGACAACTAGTGCCTGACGCTGGTTTTCAAATGGACCTGAAATGTGAGGTGACGGATGTAAATCAGTTTTATACTGCAATGTGTATATGTATTCTTAAATATAATAAATTAGACCCTTTGTTTTTTTTTATCTGACCTCCACAACCAAGTAACTGGGTAATACGATACCCCTTGGTAAGACTGGTTATCAGATTTTCGGGCTTCTGACGACTCGTAACGATTGTCAAAGATCCACGAATGACAGCCGGGACCAACGGCTTAACGTACTTTCCGAGGCACCGAGGAGTCTCGGTATGTAAAGATGCTCACCCATCCACAGACCAACCCCGGGAAGCAAAGCTTAACCAGTTGGATCAACCCATGCAGCTGTTATTACTTAGCCACGAGTTGCTATCTACATACAAATACTTTAAATGCAATCCAGTCCTTCTACCCGCATACAACACAAGTAATAGTCGTTGACCTGTTAAGATCGACAGTTAAATGCAACCTTCACAAAATGCTCACGTAGGCTCTCTGAAAGAATCATCCATATACACTCATAAAAAGGTAAACGGAACAAAAAAAAAATCTTGGTAAAAAAAAAACCCGATTGTGCGCAGTTTAAAACTGTTGCGTGAACAAATTGGAGCTTCGGGTGCTATCGGAAAAACTAAAAGATTCGCGACCGGGTTTTTTTGCCCAAACGATAGTTTTTGGGGAAATGTGAACCTGTAAAAAGCTTACATGTACTCCTATAACAAACGTTTCTAATTTAAGGAAAAAAACAATTGTTTACTGTGAAACAAAACAATACTATCACAGCGTGTTTTTGGTCTTAAGAAACATCAGTGTCAGAAACAGAAACACATCAGCTGACAGGATTTTCTTAACATCATAAGGGTGTCTGGCTATCTTGTCCCAAATCTGTTTAATTTGATATCATAAGGGGCTATCAAGGTCGAGCATTAGTTATTTGGGACCAATTCTTCGTCAAAATTGAGGTCTGCGTTAATGACCGCCGAGATAACCTCGGCTCAAATATTTAGTCCTTAGTCCATTGACAAGATTATTTGACATTTAATCAATATGTATACTAAATTATTCAAAGATATCAGCTTGAAATTGATAATGAATTCGTTTTGAAAAGGTTATAACTATTACTGGACTTTCGGTATAAGCTACACTTCAAAAGGTTTGGTGGTCCTATTACAAGTCTCTCTGATTTTTTTTAATGGTCGTCATAAGATACGCTATATGCCTATCTACTTAACTGTGCCTTTAAACGTCCTCACGGCCGTGTCTTCAAAGAATTTGGAGAAAATCTTTTTGTTGAATATTTTATCATCTAACCTAGTTTATGTCAACTCTTCAGCCAAAGAAAAATTGGTTGAAAAAAAAAACTTAAAACTGTATTCATAATAAAAAAACACATCGATGTGACTACCATATCAGTCAATGCAAAAGATGAGTCGTAGAATTGCATTTCTAATAGGTACCGGTAAACGTTACCTGTCTAATCTAATACGTTACCTCGTCTTGGTAAATTATGTCTGCAATTGCTCTATGTTTGCAATTGTTCAAATTATAGGTAGGTACTAGCGTTTTAGACTATACAATTTCGTCTTATTTTATAATTATAGTTTCCTTGCCTTCTAAGGGAAGAGACCTTGCAAAATAGAAAATAGAGAGGTTTGAAAGAACAAGAGGTCCTTACTTGAACCTTAATAAGGCTAGCATTAAATAACAAAACCCCCCTTTAATTTCCTGCGCATTCAGATAAACAGACATAAAATGTTTTTCCTAAAAGTTTGCTTATACGAGTAGCTGTTAAATAGTTACCTGCTTTGATTAATTTGGCAATATTACTGTATGGTAATAAGAAATGTGGCTAACTAGCGAACTAGAATATTAATAATGAATTGTGAGGATTTGAGCTAAAGTATTATTTATTTAATACTTCAATCACAGAAATGTACAGAGGCGGACTTAATGCCATAGGCATTTTCTTCCAGTTAACCTTTGGGTGATGCAGAGACAAAGTAGGTGCAATTACAAAAAGTTGAGGATTTTTTTTAGAGTAATTATAAGGATACACATATATCTATTACTAACTATAAATATAATATATATGCCTAATTATATATACATAAATACACGAATATATTAAAACAAATAAGACAAACAATGGGAAAACATAGGGCTATGTTTGCAGGCTATCTTATTTCTACCAAAAAATGTTTTGAATTGTTTTGCTGCCTTTCAATATACAATGTGGGCCTCCCTACATCCGAAATGAACAGTCACAAGTGCTTAAATCCGTAATCTCCGTACTACGCAAATGGGTTTATAATCTCAGTCTGTCTTTGTAATTCCTATGAGGAAGATGCTACTTATCCTCTTAATATAATCCCTTATGCATGATTCCTGATGTATTGCTCACCGTTGTTGGTTTAAGGCTATAAGCTAATAATTCATGTATCTTTGTTTACAGGTAAAATTGCCTTCGGTTTGTTATCAAAGGAACAGTAAATAAATTATTAACGATTGGTAAGAAAACTATCCGTTTTTGGATTTAGGAACCGGGGTTAAGCGACACACACTTAACACACCACGATATAGTCTTTGTCGAGAAAGACACAGACAAATTGCAAATCTGAAACCAAGGCCGGATTTCTAGGTGATAAATTGACTGGTCCTAACTTGATTGATGCTTGCTTTGTCACTTTGATAGACTTGGTACTGACCTGCGTGTCAATCAATCAATACTTTTTGAATCCTGGTAGCATCGTTGTGGGAAAGGTCAGGAGCAATAAATTGGCAGCACTTTGAGGTGAAGTGACGTTAGGCTACACAGCGAACACTTTTTTATTTGGTCTTATTTCCAACACAACTTTTTTTAACGGTATTTGGAAAAATATTGCCTTTTTATCGAAATATACATAGAAAAGTATAATTTTGCTTGTGATAAAACATATGTATAAATTGTACCTACTGATACTTGCACATTTCAAAATTCTTATGTGCATTAACAATGACTGAAACCGTTTATTTTCTACCCAATGCTGATAAAACTATCCACAGAGTGGTTTCAAATCAATCGAAATTAGCAATGCTTTTAGTTTCGTGATGTGCTTTTATCCATCAGTTAGCGTCATTTGGACTGTAAAATCCGATTAACTACACAGAAAGGCGCAGTCACACTAGGCAAACAGTTGACGACTTATAGACAAGGGCTCACACACTGGATGATTTGTTTTTTAAAGTTAGCCTACACTGTTCCACTGCTGAGAAAAGGCCTATTTTCAGTCCTTCCAGACACCGTCTCGCCACCGCTTTCTGAGCTGGCCGCGGCGGCGCGGTCCTTCCTCAGGCAATAGTCTTAATACGGTGGGTCCGTGTGAAGACTATTGCCCAGTGGTCACTTTGCATGTGGCTGGCGTGACCCGCTCAATCCCATTTCAGATTCGCAGTCTTTTTGCTTACGTATAGGATCCACATTTTGGAGCGCAGCGTGGTGTTTCATATTCTGTCAGTTCGTTTACCACCCACTAAACGGATGCATTGCGGTGCGAAAAATCGAGCAAAATAATATAAAAAAATCATAGATATCGCGTTGTGGCACCGGTGGCGGCAATACCCGTGTATTGAGCCATCGAGAATTTTAACTCTGTTTGTTTTTAAATTCTACATACGAGTAACAAAGTATCTTTTCAGGTTACTTCGGAAAAGTGATTATGATATGTACTGTTTTCAGTATAATATTATTTTATCTTGTTTTAATAACAGAGTTTCCAATTTATCGAAACTTTGCCTTACTGTTCGAAACTTTTGGGTAGTTTGCTGAATTAATGAAAGAGTAACCTATTGAATATTTTTTTTATATTTTAGTAATGTTAATTTTCATGCAGTAGTGTGAGGTAGATTGATTTCAACTTCTCTTGCAATGATATAGTTTTAATTTTTAAACGGGGCCTCCAACATAATTCGTCAGAAATTCTATATCGTTTGTTATTTCATTAAGTTAGCATATACCTTACATTCCACATCAAAACCCCGCCTAAACAATTGGCTCATTATATATGTATATCTTTTCGGACATGCCATATATACTGAGAACCTGAACATAATCTGAATTCAACCACTGGAATTTGTGGAACCATCTCTTGGAACGTTGTTACCTGGATATATAGACGGGCCGACAGCATCTTGTCTATAGCCATAAACAATTTTAGCTGTATGCGGGTGACCTAGAAACCGGTGTTGCCTTCCCCTCTAGTAAACGTATCTGTGTTTGAATCTAGTCTGAAACTGAATGGATTAAATGAACTTGACAGCCGTATCTTAATTGAAACGCCCTTGATATGGATTTTATCTCGTCGGGTAAAAAGCCTTTACCGTCACGCTTATCAGAATTCTATGTGAATAGAGCGAATAATAACATAACATTACGTCAGTATTCTAAACAAAACAGGGCAAAATAAAAAGTATGTATGGGTGGCCAGGGTTCAGAGCCGATTTCAAAACAACAAGTAAAATAACCGTTAAGACAAGGTCTGATCTCCAAAACTTTCGAATCTAGCGGCAGAATGAAGTCTAGTTAAAGCTAAATGATGAACATTTAATTTTAACGAGAATACATTTATTACTTAAGAACGGCTCGAGAGATTTGGTTGTTTTTTTTTTGTTGTATGTGTACCTAATTGTCAGGATCAGGACAAGGTTTGTAAGATTATTATTTTTTTTAATCCACCAGAAGCGTCGGAAATTTTGGTGGTATTTTTGTATGCAAATCTCAATTTAAAAAAAACCAGCCAAATACGTGTCGGACCACGCACAATGAAGGGTTCCGTAGTTGGGATGAATTTATCTCAAGAACAAATTTAACATCGTAGTTGAAACACATGTTCTCCCATACGGAATAATAATAATAATAATAAATACCTATTCAGTATTAAAATTGGTAAATTATTAATAACATAAAAGCTTTAAAAAACCAAAACGGAATGTATGGGAGATCATGTTTTTCAAACTGCAAATTTAAGTTGGTTGATTACTACTGTTAACCTGTACAGCCTACTTAGCTCTGATAGTTTTCCATTTAATTTCGTCATATATACTACTGCTGTGATTTTTCTCACAATTTTTTATTTTTTTCACAAAGTACAACCATTTAGCTGGCTGGAGGGACACTTGACTCTAACAAAAAAATTCAGTTGAAAGCTTAATATTTCGCAAACGGATCCCTGAATCCAAAAATGGTTTTCACATACTCAATATTTTTAAACGATCTTTCTAACGGTACCCCACAACATGCGGTAAATGAGAAAAAAAATATCCCCCCTTTACGTGTAGGAAGATACCCAAAAATAATATATTTTTCTTGATTTTATTTTACTACTTTGTCGGCATGGTTCATATGTATACATATGCCAAATTACAGCTTTCTAGTACTAACCGTCTCTGAGCTAAACTGCGGAAAGACAGACGGACAGACAGACAGATGGACATGGCGAAACTATAAGGGTTCCTTATTTACTACGGAACCCTAAAAATGAGACGTTCAGTTGGAAAATTCTTCTATCCACGAACTGCTAGTTTATTAATAAAACAGAACATAATGTTACCGTTTTAGACAAAACATATTTCTAGATCCCGAACTGCAGTTTTTAACTGTCTTTTAACTATCTTTGAAAACAGCTACCAGCTGCTATAGTTTAACTGAGCTCTTGCCCCGTTCAGCATTCCTTTTGTTTCTCTTCTCATCCAAAAACATTATTTTATTTTATTATTAGTTGTTTCATTTTGTGTACGTTTTTCTTGGCACAACTAGCCCCAGAACCGGCTGACGTGTTAGGCCGAAATTCCATTTATCGAAGTTATCAACAAAAAAAGCGATTAAAAAACATACTCTACAGCATTTTCTTAAGTTTGACATAAACAGCTGTAAAATTGATTGAAATAGACCCAAAAGTTGAACAGCTAATAAGAAAACGTTACAAGCGTAAACCAAACTAAAACACAGCGTCACTAAAATGGCAACGAATTCAAAATTTACTACTATCTCTTTTTTTAAGCCAGCTATTCGTGATGGAACAACTTACCCTCGGCACTTTGAACCCCGGCCTCTCGATAAATACAAAATATTCCTTCTCAATACTTTCTACCTACATAGCTTCATCATGACACCATTAAAATACTAATTTACACCCTTTAATGACTGTTTAAATAAGGCTTATCAATATAATTACGGGCTATATACAGTCTCTTCAGAATATATGGCTTAACAATGTGTAATTTATTATTTTGAAGGGTTTAATCGCTTAATCGAATTTAATGTCCACACTTAAGGGTGGACATTAAATTCGATGAGTAGTTCATTGACCTGGGTTGGTCGTCATTAAAGTTGAACTTTAAAGTATTAATATATGAGAGCTTATAAATTCATTTTTTTGGGTTCCGTAGTAAACAAGGAACCCTTATAGTTTCGCCATGTCCGTCTGTCTGTCCGCGGCTTAGCTCAGAGACGGTTAGTACTAGAAAGCTGTAATTTAGCATGGGTATACATATTAATTATGCCAACAAAGTGGTAAAACAAAATCCAGTAAAATATTATTTTTCAGGGTACCTCCCCTACATGTAAAGTGGGGATGTTTTTTTTTCTCATCCTCCCCATGTCGTGGGGTATCGTTAGAAAGGTCGTTTAAAAATATTGTGAGTCCGTTAAAACCATTTTTGGATTCAGGGATCCGATTACAAAATATTAAGCTTTTAACAGATTTTTTTTGTTAGAGTCAAGTGTGTCCCCCCTGCCAGCTAAACGGTTGTACTTGGAGTTGTGAAATAATTTACAGCAGTAGTAAAAAAAACGAAATTAAAAGGAAAACTATCAGAGCTAAGTAGACTGTACTAGTTAACGAGTAATAATCAACCAAATTAAATTTGTAGTTTGAAAAACGTGATCTCCCATACATTCCGTATGGGAGAACATGTTTTTTAACTACAATGTAAATAATTAATTAATGCTTAAAAAAACTACAATGTTAAGTTTGTTCTTGGGATAAATTCATCCCGACTACGGAACCCTTCATTGTGCGTGGTCCGACACGCACTTGGCCGGTTTTATGTTTTATTTTAACGTAGGGATACGTCAAGTTAATTAGGTACCTACATTGATTCAATGACCCTCTACGGCAATTTGGGCGCGTTTCTTTTATACCCTAGATGGGTATAGCTTTTTAAATTAGGTACTTAATTAAGGCAGTCAAATAGACTTTTGTATGCCCAATCGTGTTTAATTATGTAATTAAGGACCATTAGGAATTGCATAATGTTACGCAATAACTGGGCTCTGGAGGTCACATAGGCAGTCGCTCCATGTGAAATGCTGGTACCTATCCAGCTGCATCCGGTAAAACTGCAAGCTAAATAAATAAAATAAAATAAATTATTCACAAAAAATAAAAATATATTCACAGAATAGTAAGGAAAATAAGTAGAATTATACAAAGATACAATAGTTGGGTAGTGAGGTCGAAAGCCCAATAAGAATAGGTTACCTTGCCCCCAATCTAGGAAAATCCTGTATCTTGGGCGGCAGTGTCTTCGCGTAACAATAAGGACGAGCGATTATTGAGAGCATACAAGATGATTCAGAATTAAAGAATCAAAGATAAACATTGTGTAGATGTCCACAACATAGTTGAGAAAAGGCTAGGCTGATTTATTGATTTTTAGGAATTGCATTCGGAAACCTGTAAAAGTAATATTATGCGACAAGTTGAAATTATATATTTCACAGCAACCGTCTGTGAATTTTTTTGTTTCTTTACAGCATTTGGTTATATAATTCAATTGTTTTATTTTTCTATTTTTATTGTTAGCTTGTACCTGCCGGTCGATTCTGTAAAAATCTCACCGTGAAAACTAAGGTGAAGTGAGCTTAAACTGAGCTGTCACTGTCAAAAATCAACCGGCAGGATGCTAGGGATTAACTCTATTGACAGCTCACTTCACGCTCACTTCATCTAAGTTTCACGGTGATATTTTTACAGAATCGACCGGCTGGTATACCTACTTATTTAATCGACTAATACTTGTATGACACTCAATCGATTATATTCATTCATCAAGACATTCACTGTCATGCACTATGGGAGACAACTGACAGCCTTCTTGATCGACACAACGAGCATTGAACACGTATAGAATAACAGCCTATCAAATTGGTGTAATTTTATATAGCACTATATTAGCACTTTATTACAGGACTTTATTATTTTGGTGATCTGAGTGTTTTTGCAATTATTGTGGAAAAGAAAATAAATATATTCGAGTTTATTTGATGTGTTTAGTTTTCTATTGCGGACCCCTTTATTTTTGAACTGTAGCTTACATTATGTACCCGCATTTCTTGTTCCCTCTTCATTTCCTTTTGCTCTTCATATCTTGTCATCTACATTGTGGGGCAAATGCGACATGCGACGGGTTCAAGATAGCGTAAAGGTTTCACTTGGCAACAAATGGGCTATGACTTCAACTCCATCGCCCGCGTTTTATGTCTCATTGACACGTGTCTTCATTTTTGAAATGATATGTCTATTGTCTAAAGATTTCTGGTTATTTCCAGCAGCGTAGCGAGTTATTACAGGCGACATGACTGTGTCAAGATACATTTATTGCCGAGGGGTTTTTGTTACAAAATAAGTTCTTTACAGAATATTTTATCAAGATCAAAGTACTTAGCGTGTTGTTGTGGTCGAGACGGATACTTGCTGCATTATCAAGTTGACAAACTCGATACCCTACTCTACACAAGAAGCACGCTTAGGCTAGATCATTAGATTATCTATGGTCTAGATAAAGGAGGCAAAATAACGAAACAGTTTATGCCATTAACGCTGTGGATAATATTTCTAATTCTAGTAAAATTGTCGTTGATATATACATCGCGTGACACTCTTGGACAATCATTGTGAGCTGAGTAATCATTTCACAGTATTGTTAAAGAGTCATAATATTTTCATGGTAAGTGCATACCTACCTTCCGTACGTGCATTCTGTTCAGACTTGACGGATTTGCCCACGGACGACGTTGCCAACTTTCTGAATACATCCTCCTAAGGTTATTCACTGTTTCTCAAGTAAAATAACAGCTATTAAGTGGTACGGAAGTTATAAACTTTACTTTGTAAAGACGGAAAAATAAGCAAGTTTATAGATTAGTCTGTTTGGAATGTATGCCTCAGTTCTTCCATAGATGAAGAATACTTAACAAAAGGATTATGCTGAAAGTCAAAGTTAGCCCACGTTTGTACGAACGTAATAATATCGTGGCGGGATTTTATCGCGCACTGGATTTTCAACTCTTGGTGTTGAGCCGAGCGTTGAGAATCCAACGCGCTTGGACGCACTCTCGTCCCAGCACGTTGAAAAAACACACTGTTGGATTTTCAACTCTCGTCCCTAAGCCGAGCGTTGAAAATCAGATGCACGAAAAAAAATTGCCGGTGCGAACCTGGGCTTAAAGTCAAAGTCAAATCATTTATTACAAATAGTCACATAAAAGACACTTTTGATCTACAAAAATTTCAGAAAAATATACCTAATTGATTCTAGTTGCCCCTTCCAAAAGGTAGTGAGTATCCTATGGAGATGAAAATGTAATAAAATGATTATGCTACTGAAAGTTTGTTGCATTGTTACCCAGTTTGTTATAAAAAAATAATATAGACGAGCCGAACGTTCATCGCACCCAGGAAAGTCAGTCCCGATATGATTGGCCAATATTTTACGACGGCGTGAGCTAATCTCATAAAACATCGTGTCAATTTAATAGCTTAGATATGTATTGGTACAGAAAGCTTACCTCCTATCCTTTTCCCAACTATGTTGGGGTCAGCTTCCAGTCTAACCGGATGCACCTGAAACCTCCACAACCCAGTAACTGGGTAATACGATACCCCTTGGAAGACTGGTTCTCATACTTTCGGGCTTCTGACGACCCGTAACGACTGTCAAAGATCAAAGATTGATAGCCGGGACCAACAGCTGATCGTGCTGTCCGAGCCACGGAGGAGTCTCGGTATGTAAAAATGGTCACCGGACCAACCCCGGCAAGCGTAGCTTAACCTGATGGATCGACCAGTGGGATCAGTGGGGCCCGCATATAACCTTATTTCCATAGTGTAATAGCCTAGTTTGAATAAATGACTTTTGAATTATTTATTTTTTTAATTTTGACCCGTGCGGCTGTTATGACTTAGCCAAAAGCTCTCCGGTACAGATATCCTTCCCAAATACCTATATTTGGATCAATTCAAATCGAAAGTTTATTGAAATACTGTCTGCATTTCAATATCCTCTCAACTTGTACAAATGCCGGATGCATAACTTGAACCAACAGTTTTTTCTTACTGAATCTGCACTAAATAAACCTAGTAAAACGGTATCGACCCACAGGGCACGTTTCCTGTGTGTACCTATCTCTATTGAGAACAGGTTAGTGCCTTTCATGCAAGCGCTTTCCTGCACCTCTATGAATTTTGATTTGAAAGGTTTATTCAACGACAAAATATTTTTCTAGGGTTCCGTATCCACGTCTGGATAGGACGACGTTCGATTAATAATTTCCGCGTAGTTAAACCAAATGTCATGCAGATTTAAAGCACCGACACTCCATTTATCTTACTCGTTTGTTTTACTGAAATAGGACGGTGATGTCAAAAAATATTCTGAAATAATTTCGCTTTTTTTAAGTTACGGCAACTGTCTGGGTTACCAGTAAAAAGATGTTTAGTACCATAAAGACGTTCTAGTAACCATCTGTTCGTTTCTGATGTACATACAATGCGTTAACCTGCGGTGAACTAGCTACCTACTTATACAACCTTAGTTTTTGTTTACCCTAAACCTCTTAAGGGGTCATTGTACTCATTATTATGAACAACTTTCACTACGGGACCAACGCTGAAATCGCGAAAAAAAATCAAAAAATATCATCCGTTCCCTACATTTAAATTAAAGAAAGTAATTCATAATGATGAGTAGGTACAATGCCCCTTAAGAGGTTTAGGGTAAACAAAAACTAAGGTTGTATACCTAGTTCATATCTATTTCAGACCTAGCTGATTTGCATTATGTTTGACATTGAATTTCTGTTACTGTTTTTTTTTTACTTACATAATCACCTACTTGCAAATAGATAATTTAAACATTATGAGTTCTTATGAAGAAAATAAACAGTATCAGAATAATGATCAAATTGGCTTTCAAGTATCGAGTGTTTTTCCAATCGTGTCTTTTTTTTTCCACATCATTAACGGTTAATTAAGAGAAAAAATCTTGAAAGGGATAATTGGTCGAAAATAAATAAGCACAATAAATCACGCCCTACATCTTTCTTTTGATAGGTAATTTACGTCGTGTACCTACGTATTATGTTTGTTAAGCATTTTTTTATCACACAGTAAAATACAATGCTTATAACACTTTTTAAAAGAGTAACGGTGGAGTTTCTTGCCCATTCTTCTACATACGAAAACTACCTTTTGGAAGGGGCGACTAGAATCAATTCAATTGATTGTAAACTTTGACGTTCAAAAGTCCCTTACAAGGCATATTTGAAATAAATGATTGACTTTCACTTTGACTTTGACTTATAATTATTTAAGTAGGTGGTGGTGATAATAATCTAAGCGACAGATCTTATTATGCCTTCGCTTTTTCTTCGACCATTAAATTACATAGTGAATTGAATACTGCGTAATAAAACAACGCTGATTTTTTTATTCTATGCCAAATCAATTGTTTTTTTTCTCATTCCAAAAAGTAACTGACTGATATCTTATTATAAATACAAATAAGCTTTCATATAATAAAGTACTCAAATTACACAATAACCGTACATATAAATTATGTGATGTCTATGAATACGAAAAAATTTAAACATAAATACATGAACTAATATTATTCTTACTATTAAAACTATTACTCGGTTATTTTCATCCGAAACATAAAATTAACATAATTTGGAACGAATAATTAGTAGAGTGTGAGATAAAAACAAGTGAAGGTTGCCACTCCGCACTTAGTCCGTGCGTTCAAAAGAGTATTTACATAGAAAATGAAGTACCACTTATAAAACTGCTATGTGCCACTTTAAAAAAAAAGACAGAAAGAAATTTTAATACCAACATATTACTACCAACTAAGTATCCTAGGATTTAGAAACAGCCACTGAATCAGAAAATATCAAAGATAAGGTATAATGCATAGCATGCTGTTACTTTAACAATTGCTAGCTAAGAGGATCCGATACCTAACACTAAGTATAAAATGTGTAACGTAAAGGTAGTTATATCATATTACAAAACATGGCGACCACGTGTCAAAAATGGCAGTGTAAATACGGCGTAATTGTTTATTCATAACAAATAATTTAGACAGTGACGGGTTATAGTTAGACAATGCGAAATGGATATTAAAAAGTAATGAGGGGCTCATGGTTTTTCCGCAGTTGCTCAGTGGATGGGTGACCGCTCCGTGGATGGATCCGTGATCCGTGGAGTGGATGGGTGCCTCGTAACTGGTCCTGGCTGTCACTCGTAGATGTTTGACAGAAGTCTGACCACCAGTCTTACCAACGGCTATTGTGTCACCCAGTAAGTGGGTTGTACCGACCAAAAAAAAACTGGTTAAACCTAGGTACAACCAGTATTTTAGGTGTACCAGTATTTTAGGTATACCAGTATTTTACACGGTATTATTATATTATATTATTAGTCAATACTGGTATTCAGCTGCATCCGGTAAGACTGGAAGCAGACCCCGACGTACTTGGCAAAAAGCTTAGCAGATCGATTGGTGATAGATAGACCAAGCGAAATGGATATTAAAAAGCAATATTTTGGATGCCCAGTACTACGGAACGCTAAAAATGTAAAAAAAAAAGTCAAAGTTAAATCAATTATTTCAAATAGGCCCTTGTAAGGCATTTTTGAACGACAAAGTTTACAAAAAATTGAATTGATTAGAATGGGTAAGATAAGAATAATAAAAATAAGACCGTTACGAGTACACTAGCATTGATTGACATTGAACGAGTTGGTTACACTATAATATTCGACGAAAGAATAAAGTTCATTTCGTAAGGTTTTTACATATAAATGGATTCAAAGAAGTGCCATCCATACCACAGTATAAATATGTACAGTATTCTATCTTCATTGAAAACAGCCGAAACAACGCGTTTCGACATCTCAGTGTGTATCAGTACGCAACAGTATCGAGTGCGCGGCAGTTAAGCACGGACGCGTAAGGTTTATCTACCGAACGGCCGTAGGTAATTATTTAAGGTCACTGCCACGATATAGTACTGCTACTTATTTATTCTGTGTCCATACTTACGGTAGATTAGCGATCAAAAGTTACTTTTAAAATATTCTATTTATTTTATTCTTATACCTACCAGAGGTATAAGAATAAAATAAATAGAATATTTTAAAAGTAACTTTTGATCGCTAATCTAAGTTTGTTTAAAGTGAAAGAAATTCTACGAAATGGCAGTATTTTTTTCTATGTCATTGTTTTTTTTAGATTTACGAATAAAGTTTCTAAATCAGATTACTTACAAAAGTTGTATCAGATCATAAATTGCGGTCTAGAGTTAAGTAAGTAGCTATAAATCATATTGGAACGTTCGTACGTAGCCACTTTATATTATTATTTTTATTTTAGTTTTGTTAAGAATAACGTTTATTTGGACACATTTCGTGAAACAAAATACAAATAAAAAAGCGAAAATAATGTTTTAACAACCATAGTACATATTCCCTCATGGCTGCTCCAAAAAGGTTCATTTCATCATTAATTCCAGTGTCTGATGCTAGTTTTAAAATGAAGTCTTGTTCGGGAGTACAAGCGTGATATTACTATCGGGAAACGACCCCTTCGGGCGCTACTGGGACTTTACGTGTTAAGGCTGCCTGTCCATTAATGCGGAGCGAGGCAGCGGAGCAGAGCGAGGGAGTAATGCGGAGCGGAGTTACGGACTGTGTCTGTCCATTGATGCGGAGCGAGGTAGTGCGGAGCGGAGTTGCGGACTGTGCGGATCTAGGACGAGTTCACGCGACGAGTAAAAGCTCGTACAGACCAGTGCGACGCGACGCCGCGCCGCGACACGAACAATACAATTTCTAAGAAAACTTGACGGTATAACAATAACCGGTGTCGCGTCGCGCTGTCGCGTCGCGCTGTCGCGTCGCGCTGTCGCGTCGCGCTGTCGCGTCGCGCTGGTCTGCACGAAGCTTAATTTGAGCGGGCTGCAATACACCGCCGCCGGGTTTTTCCACATCTCCGCTCCGCTTCCTCGTTCCGCTTCCCGGTTTTGTATGAATTTTTAAACTATTTCGCAAATCCCTGTCCACTGAAGCGGAGCGGAGATTTTATGCAATTCCATTAGTTAATATTGGTACAGCTCCGCTCCGCTCGTCTTCTCTCCGCTCCATCCGCTCCAGTGGTCAGTCAGCCTTATAGACAAGTAACGGGGAGTACAGAGTAACAGTTTCAACTTATTTCATAATTTTTATATTTCTAAATAAATAAATAAACTAGTAATCAAATTATAATAACAGAAACAAAAATATACGAAAACAACAAGAACTGCCCCAGCAAAACCTGTTCTTAGCGATTAGCTCGATTGTTCTATTTCATTGGCCTAGTCGTAAAATTGTAGTAGTTGTGCTCAATGCCGCCTTGAAGAAATATTCTCCTATCGTTTGCCTAAAAAAATAACGATCACAGCGGATCACAAAACAAAACTGTTGAGAATAACACGCTCGGAAAGAGCTATTTATTTAAGCAAAGATTTAAATCTTTAGAAGTGCCCTCACCGTAATTAAAGTCAAAGTCGAATCGTTTATTTCAAATATAAAAAGCATTTTTGAACGTCAAAAGGTTGGTTAGGTTGCGAGAAGGCTTATTGGTGATTCACCGGAATTAACTCGCCCGAAGCGGGCGAATCAACACTTTTAATTATTTTTTCATTTTTTTCTTGAAGCGGTTCGCACGAAGTTAAATTTATTTGTTGGCGAATCGATTTCTGGAGTTGTCGATTTGCCTAAAAATAAATTAATATCATGCAAATCGCCTCAAGAAAAATATATATTAAAAAGTGTCGATTCGTCCGTTTCGGGCGAGTAAATTCGGGCGGGTCACCAATAAGCCGAGAAAAAGTGTCCACACTAAGAAGAGCCATTTGTGTCATTGTCAACGAACAGAAACGTGACCATCTTTAGACGCGGTCGGGCGAATTAAACAATTTTGAACTTTGTATTTTAGTGGGATAAACATTCATGAACAAAGTTATCGAAACACGATACAATTTTATCACCCAATCATTTTGACGTCGTGATTCCTGCTATCTCTAACACGGGTATTGAAGGACCTGTCACACAATATCAGTTACGCATGGCTTACTGTATATGGCAGATTTCTATGCTTCGTTAAAAGGTTCCCATTTTGGAATATTCCATACACTTTTACTTTTTTTTTTTAATACATTGCGTACATGAAAGTACCTTCAGGTAGAGAAACCTGAGTACAATTAGTGGAAGGCCAAATAGGGAAACCAGCACTTAAATTACCTACTCCACTCAACTATAATATTGGTAATAACAATAAGTTACAACACAATGAATTTCGAGATTGGAAGTTTTCTGGCGTCGCGCAGTGCGTTTCCATTTTCTCGTTATGTCATTTTTATTGTCTGTTTTTTATTGTATCTGTATTCATAGAAGTTGGCGGGACGAGCTGGACAACATAAATGATCGGTGGTCTACATTAGCCCAGTATCGCAAGACCTGGAAGTCCTGGGGAGAGGCCTTTGCCCAGCAGTGGGATGATACAAGCTGACAGTAACCAGTGACCAGAGTATATTTCATTGACAACCACGGCTAATCGAACGAAGTCTTATCTATGTATCTATTCTTCTTTTCGTATGGTTAGTGACTAACCTGGTGTCAGAGTTTTAAAGCCGCCCATGAGCCTCTGACTTGGCTTCATATGCCAAGAATTTTTTCTCAGGCATGCCGGTTTTGGGCACGCCACAATTGTGGCGATAAGTCCCCTCTTTGAGGAGTGGCTAGAGAGGCGCCACGGCGTCCTCACCTTCCGCCTGACACAGGTCCTCACCGGACATGGTTGTTTCGGGAGGTTCCTGTTCAGGATAAAGCGGGAGGAAACGCCCGGGTGTCACCACTGTGTGGATCGCCCGGAGGACACGGTGGAGCATACGGTGGAGGTCTGCCCAGCTTGGGCGGAGCACCGCCGTGTCCTCACGGAGGCGATCGGCGGCGGCGATCTCTCGCGTCCGGCCCTGGTTCAGGCCATGGTCCGGAGCGAGAGTGCATGGGAGGCCGTCACCTCCTTCTGCGAAGCAGTAATGCTCGCGAAGGAGGAGGCGGAGCGCGCGAGGGAGAGGCAAAATGCGCCCCCTCGCGCCCCTAGTCGCCGCAGGAGACGCCCCGGGCGTCGGGAGTCGCGAGCCGACTTCCGGCCACCGTAGGCGCGGGCTTGCGGACGGTGAGCAATGGGTAGCTCGCCGTCCGATAGGGACCAGGCCCGGGTCGACGGCGCGTTGTGTTCCACGCGCGCCTCAAAGAGATGTCAGCACCAACTGACGGGGTCCGGAAGGGCCAATGCCTGCCGGGGTTGCGGGTTTGTCTGAAAGGGATATCGCGACCTCGGCACACAGGCAACTGAAGGAACACGGGTGGGTTTTAGTCAGTAAAAGTCTGACACGCCCTCCCGCTCCACCCAGAGCGGGAGAAGTTATTTGATAATTTCCCATCCAAAAAAAAAAAAAAAAAAGGCATGCCGGTTTCCTCACGATGTTTTCCTTCACCGTTTTTGAAGCCAGTGATAAATTATATAATACGCACATGAATCCGAAAAGTCAAAGGTTCCCTTGGTTTCAAACTCGAGAACTATGACTTGACAGTTCAACGGTCACACCGCTAGGCTATCACTGCATGTCTATCTATTCATCTACATACACGTGACTAATGATTTCCTAGAAATGTGATTGTCGCTTCAAATCGTAACTGGAGTTCAAAGGGTGTAAGGACCAAGCAAGCAAATCAGCGAAATAATTGGGCACAAGTTACCTCGGGACTACTAAACAACCACACAAATTCTCTCGACCCATGGGGGTCGAGATAATTTAAAGAGTCGTAAGACTATAAATAAATATAGTGGTGATAAACACATATGTATATACACGGTGACATTTTAGTCGTCTTACAAAAGCAGCCCACTTCATGTATCCAATGACTACTAAACACTCATTAAAAAAAATATAATATATTGTAACAATATTTTATTTGCTCCTAGAGGTATTTTATGCCGGGTATATTGAGTGGCCCTTTGTAAGACGACTAAAATGTCACATGTACCATCGAAGAAGTTCATTATCTAACCACCGTTAGGATTATTCTTGCTTGCAGCGCTCGGCGGCTATCGCACCGGGCTGGTAACAGATGTAGTCATCTTGTTCACGGGACTTTGTTTTGAAACTGGTTAGATATGAACTTCTTTGATGGTACATCAATTGTTTTTTTATGAATGTTTTAGTAATTGGAAACATGAAGTGGGCTGCTTTTGTAATACGACTAAAATGTCACGGTGTATATATTATAGTGGTGACTAATGGTTTATTAGTACCTGTCCTACTCTCTGGTTAATTATAATCGATTGTGAATATAAGATATTATATAGAATTTATTTTATTTAAAAGAGTGTCCATGGAGTTTTTTGCCCGTTCTTCTCCATAGGTACCTACTACGCTTTGGAATGGGCAACTAGCTTCATATTTTGACTGACCGATTCCTTGACAATTCAAAAGTGCCTGTAAATAGTTGAATTGAAATAAATGCTTTAAGTTTGAAGACGAAGTCTGAAAGTGGCACCGGTGACTGAAAAGTGATGCGGAGGAATGAGGAAAATGTCGTGAGGATAGTTTTCGGTATCAATGTGCATGGCTAAAAGAGTAGGGGAAGATAAAAAAAATGATGGATGGAATTTGTGAAACATAATTTTGCTGGAAAGGGAGTGACTACTGAGATGACAAATATCAGAGTAGTATGGAAGAAAAAGACATGTGCTGACCCCAATTAGGAGTCCATAATACCTCAGCTCAAATTCATTCTTTATCTCGCTCGCACGGCACTGCTCGCGGACTGAGTGAGAGCGACACTAAGCGGCGGGGAGATGGCTCCAAGGCGCCGATAGTTCAGGATTTTTTTTACGGCGAAAATAATGTTAATTTAAAACAAACATAGTGTCTCCTATTGCTTAGTTTAGATATGATGCAAAGATTCATGATCTAATTTGAAGTATTTTTTTAATACCAGCGGTTTATTGTTCGGTTTGGAAGTAACTTTGGATATTTATACAGTCGATATTTTTTTTTATGGAAACGTGTTTTCGTTAACATATAGTACAGTCACCATTACGCACACGTAAATTGGCAAGTTTTTGGCGTATTGGGAGTAATTTTGCGCTTGTAAACTTAGTACAACAGACAAATTTACATTTTTATTGCATGTTATTATTCTATGGATATTGCCATATTTATTCAAAACATAATAATTTATAATATTAAAAATTAAATAAATTTATAGAAATAAAAACTATTAATTGGTATCTAATTTAATTTCCTGTAAAGTTCATTAGGACGTAAATTTCAGCAGTGGAAGAGCTATCCTAACAAATACATGGCACCTTCATAATAATGCTTATCTACTACGAAAACTACCTTTTGGAAGGGGCGACTAGAATCAATTCAATTTTTTGTAAACTTTGACGTTCAAAAGTGCCTTACAAGGGCCTATTTGAAATAAATGATTTGACTTTGACTTTGACTTTGACTTTACTCGACCCAGCTGTACGTATTTTATGTACTAATAAAATAGATTGATATGACGGATAAAGGAATGTAGCCGACGACCCATGATATTGGCCGTTCGAATAATATTGTATTAATCTAACCAAAACAAGAATAACCAGATAAATATATGTAGGTATCCACCTAATTGTCTTTTTCTTTATTTAAAAAAAGTGACAACATTCATACAGACATTACATACATTTATAACACACAGAAGTACTGTCTTGAAGAAAGTATATTAAAATCTATGTCAAATATAATAAACACACAGATAAAATAATAGTTTGAATTTTTGCGAGTCATATTTTTTATTTCGCAGAAGTCATAAAAAATGTAAATGAGTTTTGCATGTTTTATATTTCGAAACATGACATATTTTTACTCAAACGAAATGATAAGGGCTTTACTTTATTTTATTATAACGGTTCCTGAAATTTTTATTCATTATTGTGAAAAAAGATCTGACTGAAAGATACGAGGCCAGTTGACGGTCTTTTGAAAGTGTTGTCTACCTCAATACAATTAAATTCATAATTCAATTAAGAGAATTATGAATATACATATTTCTTTGTTCCTATTTTCATAGGAACAAAGACATATGTATGATATAATCTTCAGGCAGTCGTGAGAATATGTAGGTAGGTAGGCCTACTAATAAAACAAAAAATTAAAGAAAAAAAAAATTGTGTTATTAAATATTATAAAATAAAAACTCTTAGAAGAATTTCCCGTAAAAACTATAATTAGACTCAGTTTAACGGAGAAACTACATAAATCCATCAATAAACATATTTTTCTAAGCATTCATTTTCAAAGTGTCAGATCTGCATTAAAACACCGGTATGTTACCAGAAAGCATTTTATTTTTAGACTGGCGTGTTTCATAATGTTGATACCCATTTGACGTTGATCATCTACGCTTGTTTCATTCGACAGCTGAATTTCCAGTAGTTGTTTAAGGTTTGACAGAGATTTCAATCAACCTTCATTACGTCAGGAATTTAAATAACTAACTATAATAGGTACCTACATATAAGTAGAAAATTATAGCTGAAAATATTCTATACAAAATTTTAAATACGTTCTATTTCTAATCTAACTCAATCTTTCAAAAATACCTCTCATAATAGCTCGATTTTTATAACTGTGCACTTGGAGCTGTCAAAAAAATAGTATTGAATTCACCCGCCCGATTACGCCTCTTAATACGGTCTACACAACTCGTATCGTCTCCACAGTTCTGTCTTATTATTCGTTAAGTTGTTATTGTTATTATTTAACTACGTACACTGTAATATTTTGATGTTGACAGGCGCACAGTTAAAGAAGTCGTGATAAACCTAAATTTTTGACAAGTCTCTGACATTGATTGTCGATGAGATGAGATGCGACTAGATTATTATTGTTTTGAAATACGGAAATCGACCTTCGAATTGTCAGTAGGTAGATACTTTAAACAGGGTATGTGGGTACCTGTACATTCGTATGTTGTGCAGATTTATTGTGAGTATCGTACCAAAAATCTGTTATCGTTAGTAAAAATTTACAATTTGTATTCCACTAGAACACCTTTTGTTGAAGCACGTTACATGCATACTAATCAGGTATGTTTACGTTCGTTTATTGAAATAGATATTCGAATATCTTCTTCAGGTTTTTGTAACGAATAAGTTAAAAAAACACTATTTAAAATTAATAATTTGTCATAACATTCCAATTCCAATAGCTCATGAAATATTAGTGCGTGATTCACGACAATTGGTTACACAGTTGTTTAATTAAAGTTTACTCAACAGTCAAGTCTATACCAGCTGAAAAAACAATACATTGCTACAGCGGGTGTGAATGGCGAGTGAACATTTTCAGTGTTACACGTAAAGGGTGACTTAGCTTCAGGCAGTCTTTTGCGAATAGCCGCCGTGAAGCGTCGTCCGCACGACAAAACGCGTGATCGAGCCGCGAAAAAGTTTCGAGTATTTTGATTCGAATTAAATCGATATTACTGTTTTAATTAATAAGTGGACAATGAACATGAATATTGTTTAAAGTTTTTTTGTTGGATAATTTTCTCAAAGTTTGTAAACTATTAGGTAAGTGTTTTGCTGATGCCTGCTTTAAAAGTTTATGGTTTGGATTAAAAGTTTTACCGAATATTTGATTAAATTTATATTTTTTAAATCTTGATAAATGCCAGTATGTTTTAAGAATTGGTATAATAGATGTACATATTTCATTAAAAATATTATCATAAATCGTAATAAGCGAAAAAATAATAAACGCGGTGATAAGTCGGTGTATATATACATATATTTCTTGCAACGGAATACATAAAGGAACTTTTATTCTGCAGAATATGTTCTGGCCGTTTTAGCTTGTTTTTTTATTCATTATTTAAGGGGACTACAGGACCTAAACGTGCCTAAACGCAAGTTTTATAATGCGTAAAAGAATATGATCCACTGCAGTAAACAAAATCAGAAAAATATATGATATTTTTCAGGATATATGCTAGTATGATAGTGTGTTGAAAACATAATACAACTAATTTGATACGATAGAAAAAAATCATGAAGATACCTCAAAAAATTTCTTTTAACGATTAAAAATCATATTAATTTACATGCAATCATTCTGATTTTTTGTCAGATTATTCTACAAGCTACATATTAGCATAATAGTGTTTTAATTTTCCAGTCCAATCAATAGATTTTCTGTAAATCGCTAACTGCTTCATATTTTGCAATAAATTACCTGCGTCGTGTCATCGCGCTTCTCTTTCATTTCTATGCAGTCCGACAGTGACCGCGCTTTAGCTGTTGTAAGCCTCTCAACTAACTTTGACTAGCATCTTGCTACCAGTTGTTATTCGTTATGGAAACTCATTAATCCACTAAACGTTTATTTTTTATCTATTACTGTGTAGGCATCTAATGATAATCTTCGTGTTTCCTAATTAAGACAGTTCTATAGTTTTTATTCACTTAAATATTTTTATTTTTTTTATTAATCAAAAAAATCTCGTGTAACAGTATTGATGAAACAACATATTTTTATTATGATGTAAATCCAAGTTGAATAATACTAATCGTATATCCCATGAGAAAAGTCAGTCGACCTTTTATTAGTTAACAATCGTTGTAAGAAAATTACTAGTTGTTACGAAATTGCTTTATGATGTAGTTGTTACGAAATTGCTTTATGATGATTTCCGTGTCACTATTGGCTGGGGCCCAATTTCGGGCGGCCCTTTTATTCGTTTGGACCCGTATCCGGAAATCGAATTTTTGCGAGGCAATAATATATGAAATAGTTCTTGGAACCGTGATTTAATTACATCTTATATCGATTTGTATGGTCACAAAACATTACATTTTTAGAGTTCCGTACTTCAAAAGGAAAAAACGGAGCCCGATCACTCGTGTGGCTGGCTGTCCGTCTGTCACAGCCAATTTGCTCCGAATCTACTGGACCAATTTAGTTGTTTGATACACTTATGAATTTCTGTGAACCAAACACGGACATGTAACGTAAATAAATTAATTTTGAATATGATATTTTGAAAAGTGACCCCCTTTTGGGGGCCAAATAAGAAAATTACAAGAATAGTTCTGCAGACTGTACCGTGTGATATCATATGAAATATTTTTTGATACTGTAAGGATTATAATTTTTTATCATTTTAAAATAAATACTTTTAACGATATTCAAGAAAATAGATGAAAATTTACCATTGCTCCTCCTTATCTCCGAAACTACTTGGCCAAAATTTAGAAAAAAATGCAGAGAATGGTTCTTTACTCATAGATTACAGGAAAACCTCTATGAAGTCTATGGTCTTAAAATAACATGGTTAATCTCTTAATATTGCACGTACAAACTTACATTTGTTGGAATAGACAACATGATTTTCGACTACAAAGTAAAATTTGTTCTTGGGATGAATTCATCACAACTACAGAACCTTTCATTGTGCGTGGTCCGACACGCACTTGGCCGGGTTTTACTGTTGAATATACTACGGCTGGTCAAAAGTGCAAAGCTTTTGCACAACTACTTATAGTTTACATTGTTTTTTGTCCCACTGCTGGGAAGGGCGCCCCGACAGCTTCCCACTCTTCCCAGATATCATGCCAGTGCTTCCTAGGTCTCGCCCGTATTCTGGCTCCCACTGCGTGATGACTCTAGTACATCTGTCCCGTTAACAAGTAGTAGAAGATTACCTGACATCCAGTAAATAAAACGATCACTAAAAAGTATTTAAATACTTTATATAAACATAACACACAAACATAACACATAAACATAACACACAAACATAACACATAAACATAACACACAAATATAACACAAACATAACACAAACATAACACAAACATAACACAAACATAACACATAAACATAACATCACGCCTTATTTCCCCGAAGGGTTGGGCAGAGGTGTACCTGTAGCAGATACACCCACATTTCGCCATTTAAGTTTAAGTCCCATGTAATAGGGGGCGAGCCGATAGCCATCAACTGGGCTCAAATCCAGACTCCGGGCTGCTATTGAGAAATTCCAGATAGAAAAACCCAATAACACTTTGCCAGAACCGGGTTACCTTTGGGGAAAAAATACTGATTTGCTTTGGGAGTAGGTACCGAAATAATGAAGGGTACCGAAAAAAAATAAAAAACCAAGATGGAGGCCTTTTTTAATTTGACCATTTTTCGTCATGTATGTCATTTTCATGGTTTTCGGTGGATATTGCTGATACCGAACAAGATAAACATTCTGAATTTTAAGATGGCAGTTAATCCAAACAATAATATTATTGTAAATCTTTTCTCATAGACGTCAGCTACATGTCGATTGTAAACTCGTTGTCCAAAATCCACACAAAAATGCATTTTTAGGGGTCCGTAGCTAAACGGCAAAAATGTAACCCATGTCCGTGCACCCGGATGTCATACAGCCATTTTACTCAGAGACTATTTGCACTATATTTGATGAAAATGGGAAAGGTGTAGTGAAATTACGAAAAACATAATCAGAGGTCCCCATACAAATTGCCGAGGGATGAAAACAAATCGTGTAGGGTTTTGTGTCTCATAATTAAAATGGTAAAGGGTTTTCTAAGTGAATTTGCTTTTTAAATCAATAAATAGTTTTTGAGTTATGGGATGTTTCGGTCACAACCACAGAATTACACTTGTTTATCACATGTTTTTCAAGAAGTACTATGAAATACAAATAATTTCTTGCGGTCGATACAAATTATTCACAAAAAAAAACTTTTTTTTTTTTTTTTTAATCACGTTAAATAAACAAAACCTACATAACAAAAAAATTCATTGATCCGTAAAATTAAGTATTTGCGGAATACCCAATTTATAGAATTAATTTATCATTATTCATCAAAAAATAAATCCACAATAAATTATAATTCTGATAAATTAAAATAATTTTGAACAGGGAGCGCATTCCGAATTTAAATTCTAATTAAAGCAACAATTCGGCGCAAAATCCATTAAATGACGTACCTTACTAACCTACCCATGGTCATAGGTCCTGTCTTTTGACTCGGTTTTAATAAAATGTACGTAAAATTACATTAGAAAATATAAATCATTATTACCTATAAATAATGCATAATGTATTCAATGCTTATAACAAATTTATGTCCAAGTTGATTAAATATTCGTCATATTAATTACACGAGTCAATCGAAATTTAAAAATGAATCGTTTTGCAGAATCGCTTTCGCACATAATTACAATTAAAAAACACAATAAGGGATGATCAATTTTGCACACAAAAGGAGTAGTGGTAATGAATATTTCGTGATAATGGACCTCTGTTTGTATATTCCCTACGTTAAGATCGGGGCATTTTCTTGTTGTTAATAATATTTGCCACTTTTTAAAAAGTATCTACATGTATTTGTTAAAAGTAAAAATGCGTGAAATTTCGATTTTGAATATCAAAAAATTTCATTACCATTACTTATTTAACTTGAACTATGAATGAATTCGTCAAATAATTAAACAATGTATTATTCACTGCTCTTGTAGTGAAGTGTGGATATTCGAAATCCAAAAAAATTTTGTTTTTTAGCCATGACAACCACTGTCATCTAAATGGCGATCAACGCATTTAAATATTTGACAAAGGTAAATTAAAAAACTTGCGAGCTAAATATGTTAGATAGAATGGCGTTAACATCTGAGCTTTTTATCCAACTCTCTTAATTACCGCACATTCATAAGATTTGACAACACAACATTCTAGGGTCCAATTGGACCCGCTACCGAGTCAGTGGAGATCCGTGTATTCGGGTCCTTTTGGGGGCGGTTCCAAACTATGCGGTTGATGACATTAGTTTTAAGGTTTTTGACTAAGTGTATTTAAATTCAGTTCACAACAAGCTGTGAATAAATCAGTTTCTGATTTTAATAAGTTAAATGTAAGACGTTATTTGGCTGTCAAATATATAAGTTTTATCGAATAAATACTTTTGACGTTTTGAAAGGTTTTGTTATAATGTCTCAGTGAATTTATTACTAGGCTTTTTATTTTACCTGCATATCTACGGCATAGCAACCCACAGCATATGTACATAACATGGACTTACTCTTTGTTACCCATAGATAAGTCAAACTATAGAACAGCGCGGCGAGCTTGGATCAGTACATTAAAAAAAAACCCATCAGAAACTTTTATTTAAAAAAATTCTACACTTCGAAAACTAATTTTCTTTGTTCTGTGAGTGACTGAATTGAAACTCAAACTCTGGTAAAGATATTGAAATCTAACTTTATATTAATTTTTAAGATATCCACCATTTTCTTCTCGTGGCTTTATTAAAATTATTTTTAGGTACTTTATTTCCGGTGTGCATTAACCTATTACTAACGCGTCACCAACGATAGGTATAGTCGACCTCGTAATTTTATTATCACTTTTAACAAAAATTCCCAGAAAATTTAAACTTCATTATGGTTAAAACTATCTTACTGTCATATAATGTTCCCACTGCTGGGACTCAGGCCTCCTCTCTTGGAGAGGGAGTGGGCTGTAATCTACCACGCGGGCCCAGTGCGGGTTGGTAGATGTCGCATGTCTTCGACATGGTTCTAGGACATGCTGGTTTCATGACGATGTTTTCTTTCACCGTTTTGAGAGCAGTGGTGATGAAATTATTTACATAAAGTAAAGCGCCTGGCTGGGTTCTCTAACAGACCTTCTCGTAAGTCGGGGCCGTTATCCATCATTGGGGCACAACTGCTCTCAATGAATAGACCTTGTCGTTTTATGACGTGTCTAGTAAGACACGGTACGTACAGTAATACGTATCTACTTATTAGGGTGCTAAAGCAATTAAATTAAAAATTCAAAAGTCTACTACTAGTAGTCTACTAGTAACTAGGCTGAGAATCGGCACTTTTCGAACGTTAAAATTACATAAGACAGTCCCCCAAAAACGCCCAGCCTTCACCACTTCCTAGAGCTTTAGCTGGGAAGAAGAAGCGGCGCAACAAACTCCCCTGTAACACTACTGTCTATTCAGTTAGAGAATAAAAAACTTGATTCTATACAATAGTACGCAAAAAATTTACATTATACAACACAATACATTAAATAAAATTATTTGCCATAATGTCAGCTAGCACACGCCAATTTACACAAAAACATCGAAATCTATAATCAAGCCAAAATAAAAACGTAAACAGTACTTAATACCCGAATAAAAGCCTCCAGGCATAAAAGGCGTGCCCGCTTACATATAGCTATATATAGCTGTAACTGGAAGTTATAAATGATAAACTAGGACCATCGAGGTAAAATAAATAAACAGTTATAACAATAACAAAACCATGATCAGCAAGACGACGATTACGAAGTCGACTATAACTACAGAATGTTGTCCGTAGAATTTTGTATTAGGTAGCGATGTCATGCGTAGAAATTGCTATCGAGAAATTTCACAATAGGCTTTTAGCCTTTCAAACACCTACACAAAGCGATAATGGGGTGATTTATTGTATCGAGGGTCACCAAGTTTAGGGAATAATTTTGTCATCGGATGTATGAGATATTCGAAATTATTTTGGTCGTCAGAATTCGGCAGTTATTTCATACAACAGGATAATTATATTCTAAAAAGGTTTAGGGGTATGAGGAACAGGGTGTAAAGTTCACTCATCCCAATAGAAAAGGGAGGATCCTCCGACCAGACGGGTGTCATGTCTGGCGGGCAATTGCCCAGAGGTTGAAGTCGTGAGCTTGTATATATGTCCACCGCGCGGTAAACTCTAATTGCGCGATGCAGGATTTGAGTGACGTCAGGATGTTGTGTGACGTCAGGTCTTTGATGCGTAGTTCGCAAATTCGCAGGTCTTTGATGCGTAGTTCGCAAAGATAATATCCGTCAAATCTCGAACCTTTTATTTTTTAAATAGGTACGATCGCTTTTCATCGTATTTTTCACCGAATTTACGCATACTTTATTAGCTATTCCACTATCAGATTCACACATATTCTTCTTTTAGTATTCACAATTGACCACGACACGTCCCTGAAGATAACTGCTTAGAAAAAAATCAGGACCTGTCAAATGAGGTGAATTCGGGGGGTCAATTAATGTCAACATTTCTTTCAATTTATATTTTCGGAAACATTCCTCTCAAAGTTTCGATTATGTTTTGTGCTGCATGGTTTCTGGCGTCTTATTTGGAACCACGTCTTTTCTAGGTTCCAACCGATTGTTTTAAGTTTGTTTTTTAAATCTTAACATTGTGTCGTTTGCCAGTCGCAGTAACAGCAGCAGTCTCTTCAAGGAGCCCCTTCACGAGCCTGTTCATGGATACGAGGCTTTTGGCTAATCTGTAAAATGGTATTGTATTTTTTTTGTAATGTGCGTTTAGTTTGTGCAGAATAAACACTTTTTCTTTCTTTCTTTCTTTTCTTTTCTTCAAGGAAGAGTGGTGTAATAACTCCACCAAACCAATCAGACAAAGAGAATTTAGGGGTCGTACGTGGTCAAAAAAGGTTTTTCTTTTTTACAATAGTGGACATCTGTTTATTTACAAATTCTCTGTGATCAAAATGGCGTAAATGTTACTCATACTGATTTGTTGAAAATAAATTAGGTCGTTTTTCAATACGTTTAGGAACTTTAGGATAAAATTAGTGAAATTTATGCGGAAGTCATGTTATTATGAATGATGCATAAGGAATTTGTTACATTTTGACTAAATAATGGACATCAAACAACCATAAAATTGACGCTAAATCAAAAAAGTGGCCAAAAAAGTTGTAAACATTCGAGTTAGCCACCCTGTAAAACAAAATGTCATATTCATGTATGATAAAACTCTTGGAACTACTTCAATCCGCATTTAAATAATAGGTAAAGGGGTAAACGTACAAAGGTATAAAACCACAAACGCTTGATACCTAACATGGACTAAAGAGAACCCCTCACTTAGTTCACACACTTTCACCAAAGCTCATTGTGTGAAGTAAGGTTGTATACTCGTCAGCAGTTTTACATAGAAAGCCAGCCCTTCTATAAAATGAATGAATTTACATACATACATAAAATCACGCCTTCTTCCTATGTACCAGAAACGAAATAACGCCACTAACAAATGGAAATACAAAATATTTATGACTTACATGACCTAATCCGATTTACCAACTTTTTCTAACCACAACCTAATAATTAATATAAGTTAAAATTTTATGATTGTATTGAGTTTTAATGTACATCTTTTTATTTTAAACGTCGAATGAATATTAATAAAATATGTTTATTTACTCATAAACTAGGCATTGTAGTACACGTAAAAAAAATAGTTTTACATATTAATGTACATATCTTATTTTAAACATCGAATGAATTTTAATGTATTTATTTTATTTTAATGATGTAATGAATGGAATGAATTGTATGTATTTGTAATTTGTATATTGGGACTTGGTGCCTTAATAAATAAATTAAATAAAAAAATATGTGGATAGTCTAGTTTACTTTAGAAGATTCTTAGGTAATCCAAATTTATCAGAAAACGAAAATCCATCATGAATGATATTAATTGATTTGTTTAGGGAAACTCGTCATCCAATAATAACATAATATTAATTACAGTGTTGAAAAACAGATTGCTGAAATGATAACTGTAATATTATTGTAGGCTTCAAATCATGTTCATATTTAAAACCCGTTAATGCAAAAAAAAACTGTGAGAAAGCAGTAATATTTGAACAGTCTTTTAATCGAGAGTCGCGCTTCTTAAGTTTCTTAGACGTTTTAATACTCATATTTTCAAAGATGGCGCTACTTGTTGGTTTTATTAAACATCGGAAAAAAAAAATCTAGAACGTATAATTTTCTTACAAAAATAACAGCAAAAAAAAATCATCCACATAAACAATGAATCTGATTAATCAGTTCAGCGATTCTGATTCATAATAAAATTATTTTGTCAATTATTTATCTATAGCTATTGGATGAAGCACAACAAAAAGCATGTCTTTAATTTTAGCACCCCTTAAATGAAAATCTCGAATGACTTACTTACGAGGTATAGAATATCGGGCGTTGATTTTCCGTTCACCGAGGGACTGCCAATTTGCGTTGGAGGGATGACAAGATCCTTTTAGCTTTTGAATTTTCATGTCATGTTTGCTAATAAGTACTTCTTAGGTATATCAGTGAAAAAATATTATGAGACAGCGATGATGCAATCCTTATATATATAAAAATGGATGTCCCAACTCATTCACTGTCTGACTCATCAGCGCCCAGCCCAAAGCCTTGGGACAAAGAAAGCTGGAAGCACAGAGGTTCTCTTTAGATGTAGACAAAGACTGCGAATTTTCAAATCATTGCGTTCGTTACATGCATTTAATAGCACTATTCACCTAATGCTCAAATCTGTTATGTACCTTTGGAAGAAATATGATTTATCCTTTATCATCAAGTCAAACTCAAACTCAAAGCATTTATTTCAATTAAAGTTTAATTGAAATAAATGGTTTGAGTTTTGTTTAATTATTAAACCATTTATAGGCACTTTTGAATTCTCAAGGAGTCGGTCAGTGAGAAATATGAACCTAGTTGCCCATTCCATAGCGTTCTATGGAGAAGAACGGGCAAGAAACTCCATGGACACTCTTTAAAATAAAAAAATGTTACAAAATATTGGTTAAATCATTCATATTGAAATTATGTACTCAGAACAATGTAGAAAGACGTGCACGTTAGAAGCGTCCGTAATAAAGAGATAAATGAAAGAACAATTCAAAAATTAAAATAAGCCACGGCAGCTAAGAGTTGACCAGTCCCAACTGACGACGCCCGTTCACGAACATGACGCATGGATTAACACCCTTTAGCTCAACCATTTTGAAGGGAGCTAAATGATCCAACACACTCTCACACAAAATCTTTAATTTAATAACCTTGATAATATTTTGCACAAGATTCGGTTGAAAATTATTCATCTTGAAATATGGTACCTCTCTCTGGCTCTTGCGTTTTCTATACGATCAAATTGCACCCACTATCTTAATGAATGCGAACTAAAAATGATGTCTTAGCAATTTCCAAATTCAGTTTGATTTAAATCTCATTCTGAACCAAGAGATAATCATATTATTATCGTTATATTTCAAACTTTTGAACGCGGGAACTTCTTGGGACACACAAATCAAATCATTTACGTGAGACAAATTACGCTCGCGAAAGCCAATTTCCAGTTGTTTTGACGTAAATACCAAACTAGAAAGTGGTTTTTGCGAGCGTCTTTAGAAAATTTATTTGTAGAAATTTAAAAACGTATAGTGGAAAAATTCTTTGCTCTTTCCTGGATCACTAAATGTCAGAATTATTAGAACTTAAATTTAATTTTTCCCGCAGTCGTAGTTATATGTTTTCATTCATTAGAAATGTTTTGAGCGGTCTCTTACAGTTTTCTTCTCTGAATAACTCCAACTTAACTGTACATTATAGGTTATTTGTTTCAGTATATTGCAGTTCTCAAGAAAGGCAGTTAATTTTTAATATAAAGACATTATTTCCAGGAAACGTGATAGTTTGTAGTTTGATATTTTTACGCTGCACCTCGGCTTCAAAGTAAATACTAGCTCAGTATGTAATTGTATTGCTAATTTAATTTCCTTTGGTAGTATATTTCTAATGGCCTTGTTATTTTTAGATCTTCTCGGTGTTCCTAGGGTAATCATAGTTTTTTTCATAATGAATGTAGCACAAAATTCACGTGTTTGAAGAACAATATTTATAAAATTGAGGAGTGATTAAAAGAAGCAAACAATTAATTACACACAATAATTTTATATGTATTTGTTGAAACTGGCAGTAAATACTACCGGTTTCGACAAATACGTATCTAAAATTATAGTCCTTGAAAACATTTGCGTCAAAGCATTGTATATTTTATTTACAATCTTATATAGCAAATAAAAGTCCATGATTGTGTTCTTATTGTTTATAAAATCAAGAGATACACTGACACATCTATTTAATCGAGGACAATGTTAAATTAAATTATGTTACTGTTGAAAATACATCTTATTTTAACAAAATTCTATTCAAAAGAAATAAACTTCTATAACTGTCGTAAATTAATTAGTTTCAAGTATTGTAGAAAAAAAACTGGCCAAGTGCGAGTTAGACTTGCACACGAAGGCTTCCGTACCATCGTACAATATTTAGCAAATAAATGAAAATATTAAACGAAGAATATTTTCATCTTAATTTTTTTAAATCGCAAGTTAAAGCTCGTGCAGACCAGCGCGACGCGACAGCGCGACACTACACCGGCTATTGTTATACCGCCAAGTTTTCTTAGAAATTGTATTGTTCGAGTCGCGTCGCGGCGTCGCGTCGCGCTGGTCTGCACGAAGCTTTAATTGTATTTCATAATCATACTGTGAATTTCCAAAGTTATTTTTGGCAGTTGAAGAAAATCGCCCATATTAATAAATAAAATTCCTTATGAATCAGCGTTTTTAATATTAATTTTGATTATATACAGTGTAGGTATGGTACATGATATACAGTATATATTTTTGTACTCTAATCGATGAGTTCTAGACAATGACACTCCAGATGCCACGGTCAGAATGTTTTTTCAAAATCATAATTTATTGTATGGGGTTATACCCCTTTTAATTTTTAATTTTATATATTATTTTTTGTTATAGCGGCGATAGAAATACACAATCTGTGAAAATTTCAACTGTCTATCTATTATGGTTTTTATGAGATACAGCCCGCTGACAGACAGATGGACGAACGGACCGACAGCGGAGGCTTAGTAATAGGGGTCCGTTCGGCACCCGTTGGATTTATTGTGTGCGATATCGCACACAATAAATCTCGTAACGTTAGTCTCGAAGTAGTCAGAGATTCTACATTCCCAAAAATAATAATCCTGGAACTACTTTGACCCCGTAAATTATACCTAATCCGGTTGAATTAACCCCATGTGGGTAATAGAGGATAGAGGGTTAATCGCGAAAATTTACAACCTGAAAGCGACTACGTACCAACCTGTGTTGGTAGTTAAACGTTGTGGGAAAATACATCAGTGCAGTGTAATTAACCTGCATTAAAAAGCTACCTTTTCAGTTCGCATTTAAGAGGTAAAGTAGAAAAGCAAAAGTATAGTTCATTCATGAAAACACGCGACCTACGTCATTAGCCCTCTAGCGAAGTAACATTTCATAATAAATACATCTACTCGGACATTATTTTAGTAACTACACTCATGAAAACTTGTGGCTTAGGCTCGTCATAAATAAATAAACGTGTTGAATAATAAAAATAACCTCTACCTTTTTATGGGTACACCACTGCCTAGCCCCTCGGGAAAACAGGCATGTTTATGTACCCACCTTTTCATAACAAAAGAGATTCATTTTATATTTATTTTTAAGTAGCAATTTCTCGGGAGCAGCCTGGAATTTAAATTTGTGCCCGGTTGATGGCAATAGCGGCCTCCAAATACCGGCCGGCGGTGGCCGGCCTATTGCCATCAACAAACTTAAACTAAACGAAATGTGGGTGTACTATAGTTGTATTCTGGCTAATCCTTCGGGGAATACAGGCGTGATGATATGTTATGTACCTTTAAAGGAACGAATGTTAAGTTCACTCATCCTCTATATAAAAGTGATTTATGCAGTTCGGGCTGCAAACTCTAATTAAGCGATGCAGGGTTTGAGTGGCATCAGGATTTTGTGTGACGTAAGGATTTTGTGTAACGTCAGGTCTTTGATGCGTAGTTCGTATGTGGCGATGTAGATGCCACCACATACCTAGGTCCCATGTAATAGGGGTATTATAATAATAATAATAAATAACGGCCATCGTGCACTTGCATAGTGCATACAGGGATAATCGTCGGTTGGTGCCTCATTTAATTAAAACGCCTAACGGGCCTCTGCGAGTTGGCTTCGGCCCCTCGTACGCCTTCCAAAGGTCCGGGACCCCAGGGTCCCGAGAAATGTCAAAGACATTTAAATAATAAATAATAATAATAAGTTTTATTGATTCATAAATAAGTGTTACAATATTTAGGTGTGACACTGGATCCCGCACTAGGATGCCCTGTGTCGCAGGATCCAGTCTCTTTCGACAGATAATGAATTATTTAAGATAATATATGTTAACAAATGCAACGGTTTCAGTACTAAGATATAATAGACCAAGAGCCCGCGACGGCCAGACCTTCGTTATTTTATAAAAGCTGAAAGTTTCTCTGTGTACGTCTCCAACATAGGTAAGAACGACCCGCGACTATAGAGTTTCGATTGTGGTTACTTTGGCAGGTAACAGGTAGTAAAGGTGTATAAAATGGTACCTTAAATTCGTTAAAGTATAAAGTTCAATTTTTTTATATTTTCTCCAGAATATCATTTAGAAATCACGTCATCCATTGCCGGACACTTTTTACAGTTGCTACCCCCTGCCGGACACCTCTAAACTTTAATAAATTTTAATTATACTTTCGTTATAGTATAAAAGCTAAATTTTATATATGTTATTTAGGGACTAATAAAAATATGTTACCTCAAAAGCCAGACAGTTTTAATGGTTTTTACATCTTGCCAGACACCTTGAAAGCCTGCTGTAGGTGCGAGCGCGAGGTAGCAACTGTTCAAGCGGGTACGAGTGAGATAGAGTGCTTAGTCTATTGCGATCTTTTAAGATATCCAATAAAAAAAAAAATAATGTCTTTATATTTTATGTTATGTTTTTTTCGGATTTCCAAAACAGTTCGACATTTTTTCAACGATTCCTCCGAGAACAATATTACTTTACCCTCACTTTTTTTTACAAACGAAACAAATGAACGTATCTCCCATGATAACACTTTTTACTAAAATTTCAATTATATTTCACAAAAAAACTACACAAATATCAAATGTTAAACGTTGGTTGTACGCATAATAGATAATAGTTCAATACATAATACACAATACCCCATAAATGATAGCTTTTTTTTTTTTTGATTGTGGGAAATTATCAAATAACTTCTCCCGCTCTGGGCGGAGCGGGAGGGCGTGTCAGATTCTTACTGACTAAAACCCACCCGTGTTCCTTCAGTTGCCTGTACATTGCCAGGGGCCACGGTATCCCTTTCGGACTTTCCCGCGACCCCGGCAGGCATCAGTCCTAGCGGACCCCTTCCGTTGTGCTGACATCTCTTTGAGGCGCGCGTGGAACACAACGCGCCGTCGACCCGGGCCTGGTCCTTATCGGACGGCGAGCTACCCATTGCTCACCGTCCGCAAGCCCGCGCCTACGGTGGCCGAGAATCGGCCTGCGATTCCCGACGCCCAGAGCGTCTCCTGCGGTGGCTAGGGGCGTGAGGGCGCGACATTTGCCTCTCCCTCACGCGCTCCGTCTCCTCCTTCGCGAGCATTACTGCTTCGCAGAAGTAGGTGACGGCTTCCCACGCCCTCTCGCTCCGTACCATGGCCTGTACCAGGGCCGGACGAGAGAGATCACTGCCACCGATCGCCTCCACAAGGACACGGCGGTGCCCCGCCCAAGCCGGGCAGACCTCCACCGTGTCCTCCGGGCGATCCACACAGAGTGACACCCGGGCGTTTCCTCCCGCCTTATGCGGAACAGGAACCTCCCGAAACAACCGTGTCCGGTGAGGACCTGCGTCAGGCGGAAGGTGAGGACGCCGTGGCGCCTCTCAAGCCACTCCTCAAAGAGGGGACTTATCGCCGCAATTGTGGCGTGCCCAGCACGGGGTTACGACAATCGCACTCTCCATGATGCCATGAGATCCCGCCGGAGCTCTGTCAGCTGTGCCGTGATTTCTCGCGGCAGCGGAGTTACACCCCGGCGTTTCGCCTCCTCGCGCCACTCCCAAATGTGCGCGAGGACTTTTGCCTCCAGATCCCATGGCGGCAATCCGGCAAGGAGGCTCGCCGCCTCACCGGAGACTGTGCGGTATCCCCGGACCATCCGGATGGCCATGACCCTTTGGGACGCGTTCAACCGGCGGGCTGGCCGCAGCCTGAAAGAACGCGCCCACACCGGTGCCCCGTAAAGGGCCATGGACCGCACGACCCCCGCATAGAGCCTCCGGCAGGAGCCGTTTGGACCCCCTAGATTGGGCAGGAGCCGCTTTAAGGCAGCCCCGGCCCGCTCCAGCCTGGGAGCCAAACGTCGGAAATGCTCCACGAAGTTCCACCGGCTGTCGAGGACTAGTCCCAGATACTTCATCGATAAATGACAGCTGATGCGCAATAAAAGATCGCAATAGACTAAGCACTCTATCTCACTCGCACCCGCTTGAACAGTTGCTACCTCGCGCTCACACCTACAGCAGGCTTTCAAGGTGTCTGGCAAGATGTAAAAACCATTAAAACTGTCTGGCTTTTGAGGTAACACATTTTTATTAGTCCCTAAGTAACATATATAAAATTTAGCTTTTATACTATAACGAAAGTATAATTAAAATTTATTAAAGTTTAGGGGTGTCCGGCAGGGGGTAGCAACTGTAAAAAGTGTCCGGCAATGGATGACGTGATTTCTAAATGATATTCTGGAGAAAATATAAAAAAATTGAACTTTATACTTTAACGAATTTAAGGTACCATTTTATACACCTTTACTACCTGTTACCTGCCAAAGTAACCACAATCGAAACTCTATAGTCGCGGGTCGTTCTTACCTATGTTGGAGACGTACACAGAGAAACTTTCAGCTTTTATAAAATAACGAAGGTCTGGCCGTCGCGGGCTCTTGCTCTATAATTAATTAATTAATTTAAACTTAGAACTAAAAGGTAACCAAATGTATGTGTGTGTGATGACTGTCAGTGTGTACGTGATGAGTGTAAGTATGCAGTGATGAGTGTGAGCGTGTATATGATGATAAGAAAGAAAGAAAGAAAATACGTTTATTTGCGGTACACATGACGCAAAGAAAGAACAAAACACAAAAATAAACAATTTGGGGGAAAATATGCGTCACATCCACGCAAAACGGCCATCGCTCAGCTTAATGCTGCGACCCTATGCGAGACAGAGCCCCAACGCTGGTTTTCAGCGACAGCCGGCGTTGACGTGATGACGTCAACCGGTGCAGCATATAGTGAAATAACAAAATAAGACAAAAATAAAATGAATAAATACAATACTTAGTCCTAAATGTTTATATAAAATATAATATTTAAAATGGTAACATTTCATACCGTCGGTGACTCACGCGCCGCGGTCTTAATGCAGTCTGTGCGCGCAGCTGTCATAAGAACTATGTGTTGACATAACCAATATGTCAAAACGTCAAGTTTTGACATATTGGTTATGTAGTGGTTACGTAATAATTATAACATGGCGCATTAAGTAATTAGTGATATGATGCAATGATGAATACTTTATTAGTTGAATGATAAAAGATTTTCCGTTTCAGCATAATTAAGCCCAAGCAGCCAATTCTGAACCTGTTTTTTGCACCCAAACTTTGTCAAGGGGTAGATATCAAGCTTTTTGTTAACTTTCTCATACAGGTATGGTCCAATACGAGAGAAAGCCTTATTGCCAAATTTAAGTTTGCAAAAAGCTCTGTTCCACTTAGGTTTTCTACGTGTGCGCTGGTCCGTTACCTCTGTGGCAGCTGCTGTTTTATGAAATTTAAGTAGCACTGATAAAATGTACAGTTGGCGCACCGTAAGCACTCTCGTTTCTCGATATAACATATCAGTGGAGTATCGGATTCCTAATCTATGAGAGACCTTAAGTATAGCCCTTTGTGCACGCTCAGCAGTAATTAGATAACTTTTACCAGCGAAACCCCAAGATATTATGCAGTAACCAAGCACAGACTGACATAAAGCCAGATCGAAGTTTTTAAAAAATGTAAGTACCCGCTAGGATTTGATTGCCCCATTTCAGGTGTTGGTCTATTAAAATACCAAGATACTTGATATTTTTAACATTTTCAAAAACAGGGCAGCTGCAGCTGCCCCCTAGACTATAGTTGCATTGGTGAGATTTGAGTGTAAATGGTTTATGGGCAGCCGTTTTTTTGCTTCCAGAAAAGCTAACTACTTTTGTTTTTTGAACATCGAGGGTAAGAAGATCGTGTTGCAGCCAACTGGTAACCTTCTGCATTCCAGCCTCTGCGGCATTGTAGGTTTCCTTCCAAGAGTCGCCGTGGAAAATAATAGCTGTATCATCAGCGTACGCAGATATTTGCGCGTTGTCCAAATTGAGTGAGCAGAGACTATTAACGTACAGGAGGAACAAGGTGGGACCAAGGACACTACCCTGGGGCACTCCATATTCCACTCTCGCATAGGTACTTTGAAAATCACCCAAGCAAACCTTGTGTTCACGTTCGGAAAGATAGGAGGTAAACAATTCCAATGCAATGCCCCTGATACCTAAGCGTTCCATCTTCTTGATCAGAACGGGCCTTGACACGGTATCAAAGGCCGGCACGGTATTACCTGGGAATTAATCATAACTGGCGAAATGTAGGTGTACTATAGGTGCACCTCTGCCTAACCCGTCGGGAAATACATACGTGATGTTATTTTATTTTTAAATTGAATATCTAGAACAGAACCGTGATCATTTCAAAACGTGTCAGTGTTCTCTCAATTGTATGCTTTTGACACATTTTGTATATGACGGACTCAGACCAAATAAAAAACCAAGACGGAGCGCTGCGAACATTACAGTGAAGCATGCCAAAACTACACCGCCGCTCTGTGCATATACGCTCACAAGCAGACAATTGCAACCTTTTACAATGACACTACAATCAAACTACATCACACAAAGTGCACATATGTTTACGAAACCGGCTTCACTGCACTCTTGACAGCGCTCTGTCTTGGTTTGTTATTTGGTCTGAGATGATAGAATAGATGTTATTTTCGGATGCTGGAATCTCAAAAAAAAATGTATTTTATTCTCTTTCGTTCCGCGATGAATGAAACTAAATTCAATCATTAAGTACTGCAATGCATAAATTGATTTTATTCAGTATTCGAGGTCCAGATTTAATTTGCATTGCAAAGTTACGCAATGCATTGATAGTGCAGCAGTTAGCATAATTGTTACAAATGAACGGCTTTCCATTAGTTGGACGACTGGTTTAGCTGCAGCCGTTTTGTTTAATAAAAGTTACTTCATTAGCAAAGTTTAACATTTGTTGAACATTTGCGTTGGCAACTGCAGTCTTGGAATTTTGTGCATTTATTTAGAGTAACTTAATTTTATTCAATTTTATGTCGAATACCTAAATTATATTATTGTATATTTTCTTTGGTTACAACGTGACGGTAATAATTTCTGGCCTTCATAGATAACATTTGGGGTGGTGTGGTATAGATACATACGTTGTAGATGATGTACGGGTAGGTTTGCCATACGGACATACGGTGTACCATACAGTTTGGTGATTTAGACACCTGCATCCGTCAAGGGGGTGATTCTTCCTGTCATACTAAACAACTTTCACCAAGAAACTCGTATCTGATTCGTGAATAAAAATCAAATTGTTGTTTTATAATATATATAGTGAATACTGTGAATCATATAGTTATTTTTCTATATATGAAACAATAGATAAAAGTAAATAAATAACGATGATAAAAACATGTTGACTTCAAGCGGTTATTAACATTTAACAATGATTTCATAAGTTTAATTGTGCGCAGAAAAATATATTATTGTGTAGGTACTCTTGTAGTAATGAATGGTTTGATAAATACAGTTGAATGGCGTATTTTTCTTTTGATTATAAAAATACAACCAATTCGAGTCGGAGTTTCTGGAATTTCTTGTCTTTTATTTTAACTATTACCTGCTTCCTTGGTCTACTGCTGACCATTGACCATGAGGTCCTGGGTTCGATTCCCGGGTCGGGCAAAGTGTTATTGGGTTTTGCCATATGTAATTTCTCAATAGCAGCCCGGAGTCTGGAATTGTGCCCGGTTGAAGGCAATAGGCTCACCCCTTCTTACATGGGACTCAAACATAACTGGCGAAATGTGGATGTAGGTACTATAGGTACAGTCACGAGCGTCAAAAGAGATTGTTTTTTCTTAAAAAAAAAAAAACTAATAAAAAACAGACAGCTGTGCTGCTGGGAAGTTTGTTGCGCCACTTCTTCCCAGCTAACGCATTAGGAAGTGCATGGCATTTCTCATGGAATAATAACTGCAACTTTGAGATAAGACCTATTTCATATTAGTGTGGGTTCCAAAATACTATATTCAATAGTTAATATTTGAATCACCACAAGGAGAAAATCAGTTTTAAAAGTTGCTAAGTGGATACATAATAGTGCTCGTGACCGCACCCCTGCCTAACCATTCGAGGAACACAGGCGTCATGTTATGTGATATGTTTAACTTTTATAATTATTTTGACCAAATAATTATAAAAGTCATCTCTCTCTCTCATTATCTTTTAGGCGTTCATTTATCATCCGTCTAGCCCAATGGCAGTACCATCTTGTGTAATTATGTGTCTAAACACGATACCTCAAGAAGACAGTCATTTATTAAATTTTTCGCTCGTCATATTAAAAAGAAAAATTCCTTAAAATAAGTTTTATAAGATCTTCCCAAAAAAACAAAAGCCTCCCCTTTTATTTGCACTCGACCCTTCTTATAAAGGTTACTTCAGTCAATCCTTAAGATTAGAGAAACCATAACAGCTTATCTTAACACCTTCTTCCGGACCTAATAAAAATTCTAACATTTTCCCGAAATATTCAGTTCCGTCGATACCAGTTATTTCTATTTCACTGAACTCTGATGAAAAAAGGGTAAATCTTTTATTTATATATATTTATAAGTACACGAAGCTCGTTAGTCGAGACCTTTGAGAAACATTGATATCAAAAGTTTTTGGGGTTGATGTCGAAATACTTATTTATTCAAGTGAAGCCTACAATGCAAATCGGATCGAAAACACAATAACAAGGAAATAAAGAATTTCGAGTTTTATATTTCCCGTTAACCAACCTGGATAAACGCCAGTTTATAAATGTTAATTATTGAGCAAAATATTCGTAAAAAGACTGAACTGATATAAAATTTAAGATGTTGGTATTAGTAACTCTAAGTTATTATATGAAATGTAAAAAGGAAAGTATCGAATCATTTAAGATGATAATAATATGTTAAAAAAGCAGTGTAAATTGTTTTTAGTTTCTGACTATACCTACTCTGAACTACTCTATTATCGTTGGAGTAGGGAAAGAAAGTTTTATTAGGCTTATCAAGGCTTACTTACACGCTTAATGGTCCACTGAAGGACTAAGTGCGGAAACCAAACCCCATAACATAGGCTTATCAACGAACTACATACTATATACCATCAAAGAAGTTCATATCTAACCGGTTTCAAAACAAATTCCCGTACACACTATGACCACATCTGTTACCGGCACGGTTCTATAGTGGCCGAGCGCTGCAAGCAAGAATAGTCCTTACGGTGGTTAGATATGAACTTCTTCGATGGTACCTATAGTAAACCGGACTGTCACTTCGCTCCCTGGTTTAGGGTGGGCGTTTTGCTTCCACGTGTTTCATTACCCATCCAAAGTATGTTTTGTTCCATCTTCACGTTTCCCCGATAATTCTGTCTATAAGGGGCGAGCCTATTGCCAAAATGTAATAGGCTTAACGGGTCTGAATAGGCTTCGAAGTTAACTTGCGTAACAGTGTCAGGCACCGGAATGTTTTAATACCTATAGAATAATTTGATGTCCGAAAATTACATCAGGATTTGTTAAGTTTGAAAGCAGAATCATGGCGCTTGGCAATCCTGCCAAGTAAAAAGTATCAGAGTCTTCAAAATATCTTTCAAACACCGTATCCGTATATACCGTATGTGCGATTTTATAATAAAATTTCTAACGTGACGATTTATCGTGGACGTCCACGTACATGGCCATAAAATGTATGGAAATGTGTGCATTATCGTGCACGCATTTCGATACGTAGTTTTGTACGTAAAGTTATCGTGGACGGTAAAAAAGTGTCTTCCTATATTTCCATACATTTTACTTCCCTGTATTGTCGTGATACCGTGATGTGGACTTGGATGTCTACGATGATATCGTCACGTTAGTAATGATAAAAGTACACTAAGTCTACGTTCGCACGGACGTAAAAATATCGCGGCGGGATTTTATCGCGCACTAGATTTTCAACTCTCGGCGCTAAGCAGACCTTTGAAAATCCAGTGCACGAAAAAAAAACGCGCGGGAAAAATCGCCCGTGCATACCAGTAGTGCTATTCTTTAACCATCTCACCGTGAAAACTTAGGTGAAGTGAGCGTGGAGTGTGCTGTCATTCCACCTAATGCTAGAGATTGACACTATTGACAGCTCACTTCACTTAAGTCTTCACGGTGAGTTTTTTATTTACAGAATACGTCGGCTGGACTAAGTGGTCTTGACCACTGTGTAAAGCAGCTAAACACAGCAAAAGAGTTTGTTATGCACACGTGTGCAAAAGAATAACATTTGTGCACTCTGCACTCATGGTTCCATTCATCGTTCATACGTAATAATGACACTTATGGTTTTTTTTTAAACAATGAAACCGTCGGGTGACTTCAAAGATTTACCTCTACGAATACGCAAAGCATAGTTTATACCTACTTAGGTATTTATTTATTTTGTCAACTGTCTATTCTGTAGTCTGGGAACCTAAATTATTCGTTGTGACTAATTATAGTATTAAGTTTCTGATTCCAACTAGACGACAATAAATAAACAACTTGTGTCAATATGGCTGAAACACTCGTTTATTATTCCCAAGCCATGTCAAAGAACTGAGCCTCAATAAATTTAAATCACTTATTAAACAGAAACTATGTCAAAAAGGTTTCTATAAAGTTAAAGATTACTTAGACGACATAAAGGCTTGGGAATAATTAAGCTACTCCAATGTACCCCCCCCAAGCAAAAAACAAGTGTTTTTAGAATCAAAGACTACATGATACTATATGAGCTCATATAATTGTTTGGATTATTTTATTTGACTGTAAGTCAATTTATTTTAAATTTTGTTTTCATTTATTGTTGACATAATCTACTCATTAAAATGTTTTTATTTTATAAGTTGATTGCAATTTGTGCTGTAAATTATTATTATGTGTAAATCTGTATATATTGTAAATTATTTTTGCATTAAAGCATTATTATATAGAATCAAGTTTTTCCAACTGAAATGACAGCTGTGCTGCTGGGGAGTTTGTTGCGCCACTTCTTTTTCCCAGCTTAAGCACTAGGAAGTGGTGAAGGGTGGGCGTTTTTGGGAGACTGTCTTTTGTAATTTTGACGTTCAAAAAGTGCTGATTCTCAGCCTAGTTTGAATAAATGACTTTTGAATTTGAATTGGTTATTGTTGTATTCAATGAATAATTCTTCTTCTTACCAGCTACAGCACTCGAAGTGGTGAAGAGTGGGCGTTTTTGGGGACTGTCTTATATAATTATGACGTTCAAAAAGTGATGATTCTCAGCTGTTTATTCTGTTTTAATAAATGACTTTTGAAATGCTTTTATTTCTTAATCTCTTCACAAATAATATTTCTATTAGGTATAATATTTAAATGCTCTATGATTTATGAACAAACAAACAATTGGTTTGCCAGATAATAAACATTACATAAAGTTAAGTAAGGATTAAGGTCTGCATACATTTTACGTCTATAATTAAATTATGTTTTTCAATTTTGACATACCCAGATTTTTTTAATAAAAAAATCCAGTTTATAGCCTTTGTCGTTAGCTTTTTATTTTTATCACAGTGTGATTAATTATAATAACCTAATTAAAAATCAACCCTCTCGATCAAATTTTTATTTGGTTTTAAGAAAGACTTTAAATGTTCGCTTTAGTCCCAATGCACTCAGTGTCAATGACCTGTCTCTAAAAAAGATAATTATCACACTAGTGTGTTACTGAATTAATTTAACGTCTATTTACTCGCTTACAAAAATAATCTATTTAGCCACTCTACCCGTTCGCCGTAATATTATTAATCCTTGCAGAGCCCATATGCCGTGTATTAAAAAATTGGGTAACTAACTGTTATGTTAATTCATTTAAGTGTTAAAGCGAGCTGTTAAATAAAAGTATTAAAAACTCTGCGAGTTACGTCCATTTTTATTATTGTTAGCGGTTACTAAGATATTATTTCACTTCACGATTACAGCACAAGGTCTTTCAGAATAAGAGGTCAATGTGCTTGAGGATGTGCGTTAATAAGGTCAAACTTCTTCAGTTGATTGTCACAGAGAGAGGGGCCATATGTCGAGTGACCACTTTGTATGTGTGTTGGTTTAAGAGGAGGCTCCCTAAATTTTAAGTTAATTTGCATTCATATTCTGAAACAGTCACGCATACAATCAAAATGGAACTTTAGTATATGATTTATTTGATTTTTTATTTCCATGTATATAAGGCAGTTACGTACGGCGTTACGTTACGGCTTTTGGCTCATATGTAAAGTGGTATTGTTTTGTTTTATTTTTGTAATGTGCGTTTGGTTTGTGCAGAATAAACACTTTTTCTTTCTTTCTTTTCTTTCTTACGTAATAGTAACATTTTCGCTCTATACATTTTTTATTCGAAAATCATGTCTTTCCAAAGATTATTTAAATACTATGAAAATTACTCGGCTTTTATGTCTAAAATAAGTTTTACAGTAAGAAAATATAGTTTATTATCCACACGATATTTTTTCTATAAATCAATATTATTACTTTAGTTATAAACGAAATAAGAATTGAGACACGCCATTTAGTTCCGTGTTCAAAGACCGCACGCGATGTTCAACTTTATAACTGATGTGGTAGGGTTTATCACATAATGGAGTGGCGGGGTGCATGGGGGCGGAGCTTGCGTGGAAATTGTCTTTAGAGTGCCTGCTCTTAATCTGTGACAACTGTCAAATGCCGACAAACGTAGTCTAACGTACGGTAGTATGCACGTCAGTTGAAACTCTGTACTAAGCTAGGCCAGCTCAAGGTGAAAGTGTTACCACTGACGTGCGGCTTACTTTACTATGTCAGTCTATAAGTTGTCTCTCTGCAGGGCCAAAATCTCGTCTTTTAAAAATCAGTATGGAATATTAGACCATTCTAAGTTTGTTTCCTCGATATTTTCATTCATCAGCATTCCGTGTTGTGGTATGTTTAAATATGATAAAACCAGAAAACATTAGTACTTGCCAATTACAAAATCGCAAACTCGTCCTCAAGAAGCGTATCCCGCCCGAAACCTCCGTGCTGTCATGTTCACTTAGAGTGAATTTCGCCAATTAAACTAAACGCGATCACCACAATTAAACTGCGTTCTGGCTGTAAGTGTCAAAATTCCACAACAATGATGACACTGACAGTTCGTGAATGCGGTTTACAACTTAACATAAAGTTACCGTATTAGCTACTATATGACAAGCAAACACGTGCCTTTCACTAGCAAAAATAATATTTTTGCAAAGCCCAAAGGGAATAAATAATTTGCGCGCAATACCGGACCACAAACTTTTTCACACCGCGTAGTTCTAAATGCAATTAGCTTGTGCTACGAGTAAATTGCTCTTTTATTTTTAGTTTTCATGCGCCTCCGCAGTTGCTACATGGTGTTTTCCTCCAAGAATACGGGAAGTCCTTCGAAGCCGTAATTTTGGAGATATTATTCAATTTTATTTTAAAATAATTAATATATGTATAATAATCATTTCTTTATTAAATGTAAATTTATGCCTTTAACTTACTTATATCAAAAATGTTATTATTGTGCCTCCGATTTTTTTACAGATAAATTTTGTCATAATGTATTATAAAAACATTTTTAATAGTTATCTATTTAAATTGTTATGAATAATTCTAATTTGATTTCATGACATTATTCTACAATAATTATAGTATAATATGAATGAATTTCTAACTGAAGCATTTATTTTGACATAGATTTTTTTTATGAATTATTTTTTCTTTGCTGGTGACATTTTAAATTTATTATTGTTTGCTGAATTCACTTAAAATTAATGATGTTGGCTTGAAATTTATGATTTACAATCATAACTATTTATATTTTCATGTGGCAAACATGTCTAAACCTGTCTTTTCTATGATATATCCATACTTATTATAAATACAAAAGTAACTCTGTTTGTAAGCTTTTCACGCCTAACTGACTGAACGGATTTAGATGAAATTCGGTGCACGGATAGACCATGACCTGGGTTGAGACAGGATACTTTTTATCCCGGTTGTACGTTCCTGTGGCTTATTTCCGACATCCACACGCGAGCGAAGCTGCGGGCAAAAGCTAATTAATTTAGATGTCCACCACGCAACACGTTAAGTCCCAGTGGCACCGGACTGGGGACTGGGGACTGAGGACTGGGGACTGGGGACTGGGGACTGGGGGGAATGGGGGTCGGTTTCCGCTAATAATATCACTATCATAGTTTAGAATTTTTGCTTAAACAGATGAATATGATTTTTTTTTTGGCTCTTTTGGCTTTGCTGCAATAGCTGTTTCCACGACTTTCCCTGTTACTATGCGAAAAAGACTTTTGCTATTTGGCAAGGTGATTCAATGTAACAAAAATATCACATATTAAACACTTCAATGGAATAAAAATATCGAGACCTTTTAGATAGCAAATGGGTTAATACTTCATACCACATCTTAAGATGCCATAAAAAAGGTAGCCTCAATTCAACTCAATAGAGTTATGGGTACAAGTACATAAAAGGGGTAAAATGAAAACCCACCAATATTGCCGGAAAAATTCGATTATTTGCAATATTATTCACTTAACATTGCCATCATTTTGCAGAAAATATAGAGTTATCCGAAACTACGTTAGCAACAGCGTTTTTCCTCGAAATTCGATAAAAAATATATGGGTGAGAAATACGGAGTTTGGTATTCATAAAATCGTGCAGAAATATTCATATTAGGATAAATTTATCCTCAAAAACATCTGACGACTTTTTTATTTTATAATCTAGGAATTCCCGCAACGTTTTTAATTGGTGTTCATTTTACGGTGCATTATTCAAATTATCATTTTTGCATTCTAAAATGAATACAGTGTTATTTTTCTGCCATAACCATATAAACCATACAATCTTCTTAATTGGCACATTAATGATCCTGACGTCACATTTGGAAGCTTTTTATGTTGTCGCTGACATAGGCCGTGTCCTAATAAAAAAGAAAAGAAAGAAAACCTACGGAAAGAAAGCCACGGCCTAGAAAGCTACGGCTTCTTAAGACAGCGGTAGCCGCGACATAGCGGCCGCAGTGACGGCTGTCATCAAAATAATGGCAGCAGAGTTTGACTTTACTGTGTGAAAAAAAGCTCACTAGGGAAACACATCAACTTACTTTCATAAATTACGTTTCAGTGACGTCAGTCGAGGGTAAATTGCGGAATGTGGCGGCCACAGCAGTTTTAGGAAACCCTAGCTTAAGTGATCGAGGTGATGCGATTCTGGTAGAACAATTTCCATGAAGTTTTCAAAGAAATTGAGTCGCGTCACGCTTGTCTGCAGGAGTGATTTCGGCGATCCCGTCATCGCGCCTACAGAGGGCGTTCGGTTCCAAACAGGAACGTGTATAAGAGAAGCGATCGCTTGTATTAGGACGCGGGGAAATTAAATCTCATTCTTTTACGATTCTTCTTTAGTTTTATGATGGTCTTAATGGATCTCTAACGCTTTTTTACTGTAATTATCATCTCTTACGTCATATAGTTACTTTAAGAGCTGTTAGATTTAAGGATTACGCGTTATTTCTTTTTATTTATTTGGTATTCATGACTGTGTTGTTTTGGTTAAGACAATGTTCTCATCTGTCTATAAACATTTTATGCGCACATCATTATGGCTGATAAGCAGTCGTGGTGCTTTACTTTGTGTAAATTATTTCATCACCACTGCTCTCAAAACGATAAAGGAAAACATCGTGAGGAAACCAGCATGTCCTAGAACCAAAAATTCGAAGACATGTGACATCTACCAACACTCATTGGGCCCGCGTGGTGGATTACGGCCCACTCCCTCTCACCGAGAGGAGGCCTGTGTCCCAGCAGTGGGAACATTATAGGCTGATTGAGAACATCACACACCTAAAAACACTTATATTTAACGTGGAGAACTCACTGTACTAGTCAAACTGTTGTAAAATTGATAGACAAAGTTTTTAATCACGTGTGGTATAAAAACAGTCGGTCGATTCTGTAAAAATATCAACGTGAAACTTAGGTGAAGTGAGCGTGAAGTGAGCTGTAACTGTCACAAATCGACCGGCAGGATGCTAGGGATTAACACTATTGACAGCTCACTTCACGCTCACTTCAGCTAAGTTTCACGGTGATATTTTTACAGAAGCGACCGGCTGGTTCTATTCCTATGTCTCCCTTTTTGTACGATCAGAAATCGATCCTACGTTTCAGTTTCTATTCATAAATATAGGACAATAGATGAAATCTCGGGATCCAATCTGACTACAAAACTTTTAGTTACATTGGTGAACCCAATACGTCACAAACTTTATTTGGATTTTAGTCTATTTTGTATCCATTGAATGTGTTGGCAAAACGTACGTATTTGTTTGTTTTGAAGAGGATTGTACCCTTTCAAATGTGTTTTTTTTACCATAAGGCCCTTGGTTAACTCCGTTTTTTCTTGCGGTTCGGGTAAATATTAACAAATTACTTACATAATTAAGAATATCTAAGGACAATATTAGTGATCGTAGGGTCACGAAACGGCAGGCCGCCACCATACCATGACCCGCCCACCGATACCATGACTGTAAGAACACATTATCTGCCTAGCCTTTTCCCAACTATGTAGGGGTTGGCTTCCATTCTAATCAGATGCAGCTGAATACCAGTATTTTATATGAAGCAACTGCCTATCTGACCTCCACAACCCAGCCACAACTACTAGTAACACGTTACCCCTTGGTAGAATGGTTATCAGAATTTCGGCTTGTCAAATACTGTCAAAAATCTACAAATAACAGCCGGGACCAACGGATTAACGTACTTTTCGAGGAACGGAGGAGTCTTGGTATGTAAAGATGGTCACCCATCCACGAACCAACCGCGGCAAGCGTAGCTTAACCTGATCGATCGACCCGTGCGGCTGTTATTACTTAGCCACAAGCCCAGCACAAGCAGTAAGAACACATTTTTTATATTTTTTTAATGAATTATCCGGGTAAAGATCCATGTGACAGTTACAGTAGCGATGACTGGTGGATATCAATGTGAAATCACGCGTTTCATATTATGCATGAAACTAATGATAATTTATAGTTACAAAGTGAAATAAGAAACGCAAGTTTTTAAAGAAAAGCAATTAGGTACCTACGATTAATGCTGAATTACTAACTAGAATAACATTACAATATCTCACTTACTACTTGTATAACATTACAATATCGCAGAAATACGATATTTTATGTGACAACACTAATCCAATAAGATATCTTTCTTACTCAAATGGAATTCTTGAGTAGAAAAATATATGCTTCGTAACGAATTCTATGCTGATACAGACTAAGCCCGCTACCCAAAGAAATATTATACATAATATGCCTAGTAATATAATGCCCACGAAATCTAATCTGCTTAAGAGTCTCCTAATGAGGTCACGTTTGTTGCTACGTCGCTTTCAATCAAAACTTCTGCATCTAAAATTAGAATATGCAATGTTCAAGCAAAATGGAAAACTTAAAATTTAATAAGACGTCACTGATGGGATGTATCTGTGTATGAATGATCATTTTGGATGCATATATATGCGAAGCCTTCGACGTAATAATGCCCAAAACATTGTTTATTTTTTAAGGGTTTGGCGTAAAGACAGAACTTTGGAAGTTCGCTGTCTATATCTTTACCATTTGGATATGGAGAAACAATATGTGAAGTTCCTCTATTGAAAAGAGGATCCTCCCTTTTCAAAAGAGGACCGTGACCTCAGAGTTGTTCGTCTTTGTATAGCAAGTAGGTCATTTTCGAGTGCTATCTCGTCTCTTGTATGCTCTCTAATCAAAAGTTTGACAGCCAGACACAACAAACTTCAATGTTATTTCTGGATTTGTATGAACCCAGAAGTAAAGTTGAAGTTTGAGGAAGTGAAGGCTCGTAACGAAAACCACTCTAATTGAATTTCAGAGAACATAAACATGTTTCAGTAAAAATCAAACGACAACGGAGACTTTGTTACAGTCAACAAAAAGTTTCTTAAAGTAATTACATTTTTTAATTAAAGTTAAAACCATCTTCAAAAAGAAAGTTTTAAAACAACGTACTTTATTATTTATATCTTTTTTGCCGTCCCGAAGGCCTACCTTAATTATTATTATCATCAGCAATTTGTGTCCCACTCCAGCTATCTAATTACGCAACACAATTTCGTTGACAATTCCGACTAATCTGTTTCAATTTGACAGGTCAACAACATTCATTGTGTTATTTACGTTGTTGAGCAGATTTTTTTTTCGAACGTACGAAGCACCATTGCTTCGTACGTTCGAAAAAAAAATCTAAATTTCAATCAGAATTTGAATCGTTTTGAAACAGATTGTTAATCCATATTAACAATCTGTTTCAAAACGATTCAAATTCTGATTGATCTTGTATTACGTAATTAGGGTACAGGTCTTCCTTCCCACCTTCCACTTATCTACGGCTGTTTGTTGCCAGTTCTTATGAAAAAAATCGAGCTCGTCCCGCCATCTCCTCCTGGGCCTGCCGTTTAGTCCTGTTTGAGACCCACTGTGTTGTTATTTTGAAAGATGTGGCCAGCCCAGTTCCATTTAAGCTTACATCAGCAATTGGAATTTTGGAACGAACCTGCTTTAAACTAATTATAAAATACATGTCAGTACTTTGGAATACTCACATCTATTAATACTTCTCACCGCAAGTTTTCTCTCCGTTTGTTGGTATGCAACACGGGGACAGGTCTTGTGCAGCGAAAATAAATTGACTTGGAAGCTACAAAATGATATCGTGTACATAAAAAAGGTAATTTTCTAGTCCAGATTCTAATTAAGGATCGTTTCTGTGAAAGAGAGAATAGGTTTAATTAACTCAGGATTAAAGTGGACGTCCTTGCTACAGCTTTATTTTTAGTTTATTTTATTAATGTAATCTACAACTTGTAGGTTTGTATTAATTTGTAAATGTGTGCAGACATCATGTGTGGTTTAAAAGGGCTACATATTATGTTTAATGTAAATGTTTTTTTCTTCTATATCATGAATCTAGGTACCTATATATCTGATACAATGACTGAATTAAGGCTCGTGCAGACCAGAGCGACGCGACGGGCGACGCGACTCGAACAATACAATTTCTAAGAAAACTTTACGGTATAACAATCACCGGTGTCGCGTCGCGCTGTCGCGTCGCTCTGGTCTGCACGAACCTTTAAGCGCAAAGTCGTATTTTCATGATATATAATTCAAATCATTTATTCAAGTAACATAGACTCATAATAACTTTAAAGGTAGGCATAAAATTTACAAATAAAATTAAGATTAAAATAACATTAAAATTAAAATTAAATTAAAAATTAAAATTACAATTACAATCAAAATTCGTATAATTTTTTTTTAAACAATTTAATTACAATATAATTGCTCGTCAAAGAAAGAAAGAAGTAAATAAAGCGACACGTAACACGCTTGGAAATATAAATTTCATACCTCCAAGCGCGCCACGTGCCGTTTACAGTAGTGAGTTATAATGGATGCAGTTGGCGTTCCCTCGCACGCGCCGCACCAGCGAAGTGCTTCGCTTGCGCATTGTTGCGTAAAAACAATCAACGCGGGCTTCCGCAAACATCGTCGATGCGCTGCAATAGCGAGCCCCAACATCATCCTGAACGCGTTGTTACGATAGTATTAAATCAATCAAAATAAAATTTGAATGCGGAATTAATGAATGAATGTGTGTGCAGACGGTTTAGAAATTTCTATGGAAAAAAAATCCAATATTCATTCCTACGTCATCATGATGATGGCGTAGAAAGAATACATAGTTTTCTTTAAATTAGATATTTCAAGTATGAAGGGATTTATCAAGATATAATCATAGGGTTCCAAAAATATACAGCGATTATTTCGATAAATCATGATTCACGCTGAGATATAAAAATAACCAATATTGTCTTAACAAACTTCCCAATTTACGTAATTGGGTTAACCATTAGTCAATTTGATTGATTGATTAAGGCCGCATCTTAACCAAAGCGATCGTCGCGCGAACACGCTACCATCGCGTTCATTTTGTTCGGCGAACCAGTACGCGTGGTTGCGCCGACAGACTCATTTGTTTCGAAAATTGGAAGACGCCCGTCTTCCAATTTTCGAAACAAATGAGTGGCACAATTACCCTGTGACCTAACCCAAACGATCGTCGCGCGAGCACGCTATCAATGCGATCGTTTGTATGCATGACGACTTGATTGATCGCGCGAGTATGTCATCCTAAATATAATATTATAAATGCAAAAATGAGTTTGTTTGTCTGTTACACTTTCACGCTAAAACGGCGAAACAGATGTGGATAAAATGTGGCACATCCGTAGACCTGGGTTAGGACAAAAAATACTTTTTATCCCGATATTCCCACGGGATCGAGAATTATGCAGGTGAAACCGCGGGGCGCAGCTAGTATTCCTATAAAAGAACACGACGTTTGCGTACTAGCACGCTGATCGCTTTTGGTTAGGACGCGGCCTTCTGAACACCACGATCTCGCGTATTCGCGTGACCGATCACTTTGATTAGGACGCGGGGTGATGGGGGTTGTTTTATGTAACCGATCCTATTTCAACAATAATAATGTATTTATAGAAAACCGACCCGAAATTAATCAATGAGGTGACATTCATTTCTCACAAATCTCTGTAATGTGCATTTCCTTAATACTCTATAAATCTTGGAATCTTGCATTGAAAGATAGTAAAGACTTTGTCCCTAAATATAAAATGAAAAAGAAAAAAACGAAGGAATGGAATTCTAAAGCTGGTAACACACCAGAGTCGGGGGAATTAGCAGATTTCGTAATGCATGAACGTACTGACAGCTGCGTACACTGCGGCGCAGGCACGTGCGACGCAGACATGGGTCTGTTCTGCTCTGAGTATTGTTGTAGAGCCAGCACAGATTTCTGCGCGACGCGTGCAGGTCGTCACTTGATTTTTTGCTGAGACACAGGTCACGAAGCGCAACCGTCTATTTTTTGTACTAGCTAGGACGCGAATGTGTCTGTGCAGCTATGTCGCGTAGCGTATGCTGGGACGCAGGTGGCGGAGCACAGCACAGTACAGACTATGCAGGGTAGGGCAGGCGAGGCAGACATAGGCCGCGAACGCATGCTGCGACGCAGCTACACAGACACATTCGCGTCCTAGCTAGTACAAACAATCTATCATTTGAAACAAAATTATGAATCAGTGGTAAAAAACAAGTGATGACCTGCACGCGTCGCGCAGAAATCTGTGCCGCACGACAGACACAAATCTGCGTGGCACGTGCCTGTGCCGCAGTATACGCAGCTGTCAGTACGTTCATGCATTACAAAATCTGCTATGCCCTGCGCTGCGTGGAGCTACGTCACCTGTGTCTCAGCATATGCTTAGCCTAAAAGCGAAATGCAGGATTTATGTGACGGCGGGTTTGATGCATAGTTCGCATGTGGCGATGTAGATACCGCCACAGTACCTACATAACAAGACGAGACAGAAAATACCTATATGTAACAGCAGAAACAGTTTAAATTTAACCCCAAATTTTGCTGTATTAAATCACCTAAGTTTAAATTTTATTTCTATTTTTGTTGCACTTTTATTTCATGTCTCGACTGCCTTGTTAGTGTGGTGGTTACATCGCTACTGCTGAGCATGAGGTCCTGGGTCCGATTCCCAGGTCGGGCAACGTGTTATTGGAATTTTCCATCTGGTATTTCTCAGTAGTAGCCCGGTGTCTGGATTTGTGCCCGGTTGATGGCAATAGGCTCGGCCACTATATAACATGGGACTTAAAAATAACTGGCGAAATGTGTATGGTGCACTTCTGCGTAGCCCTTCAACCCTTCCGAGAATACAAGCATTATGTTATGTTTATTACATGTTAACATTTGCCGAGCTAGCAAGATGCAATTGACCCTGTGTGCCGCCAGCTTTAGAGAATATCCTGTCATTTTATTTGCATTTCTGTTTTGTAATATTGCAACAGGGATTTTAATATATTGCATTCTACATGTTTACTTACAAAACAAGCTTGACATTATTTCTAAATCGAATACTATTTGAATTGTGTTTTTCTACGCCATCCATACAGAATCCGATGCAACATTTTTTTAAATATATTTTATCTGTCTATCACCGCATCACTTGAAAACACTGATCAGAGGGACAATTCCCGTAATTTTTAAGAATGTTCGCATTCGCATCTCATTCGCAATCTGTCAAAAATGCAATCAACTTTTTTGACAAGTTTGACAGATTGCGACTTGAATGTGAACGTTTTTTAAGTAGGTACGAGAATGGGCCTTCAGATTTGAACAAAACTTGGCACAGTGGTAGCTTCAGCACCACGGTTTCGTTGTAACTTTTGACCAATTAGTAAACACGATCGATGACAGTGAAAAAGTGTTAATTTAGTTTTCACGCGGATGTCGTAGTGATAGCTACTACGGAAATGTACATTCGGAGAATGATAAAGTTATTCAGGCACCGTACACGAGATTTATTATTTTAATTTCTAAATAACATGCGGGCGAAGCCACGGGCATAAGGTCGTCTATAAATTAGTATAGACTACAAAAAGCTACAAACTTACAAACAAACGACCATACGACCAAACAAACACACACATTTATAATATTAATTACAAAGAAGTAATTCTTTATAATTAATATTATAAAGACACAAATTCAACCTCTTTATAATATTAATTATAAAGAGGTAAAATTTGTTTGTTTGGTTATCATAAGAAGTAATTCTTTGTAATTAATATTATAAAGACACAAAAAAATTTTACTTCTTTATAATATTAAATATAAAGAGGTAAAATTTGTTTGTTTGTTTGTTTATGAGTTTGTATGTAGGGGGTAATCTCCGGAACTACCAGTCGAATTTGAAAAATTTGAATTAGACCTGGTGAAGTCTCGGGCAGACGCTAGTGATAAATAAAAATGACAACTCGAAAACTGCCAAGAGCTGGATATACGGAAAAGATTTTTTTTTAAATTGGTTAACGGTCAATCCACTTAGCTTACTCAGCCATATTGTATGACGTAGGGTAATGTTAAGTCATATAGGCGATGACATCTATCAGCCAATGCTTACTCACCATTTCAATCCTTTCTATTTGATTAACCTTTTGTATCTATTTCCAGGTATTCTTATTTATATATTTTTTTTTATACCTGGAAAACTTAGAGCTTACATAGAGCACAGATATTATTATCTATACTCTATTTTAGCACTGACCAGAGCTTAAATAGAGAACATACGCGGGAGTCGCCTCAGTGTGACCACACTGAGGCGACTCCCACGTGGGACCCGGAAGGTGACAGCGCGCGTCGATTGTTTTAATAGCTAGGAAGTCATGCGACTATTCGAGCCAGTTTAAATACTTCCATGCAAGATAGTTGATATTGTTGGCATTGGCGCGAGCGAATTTTGTCCCGCATCCCGTGCGGGATTCACTTCAGTTTGGCCGGAGCACTACGGAACTGTGTAATGAAATATTTCCAAGAAATATCTGTCTTATAGCTTGAAGACTGATGCAATCTTCTACTCGATTTCGCAACCTTACATGAGAGAGCGTGCCTGAACTGAGTGGTGATATGTTGACAATATAGAAGGAGTCGACATTTCCTAGCATTTTTATACCACTTTCTTCTTCCTGAGGACAAAGGAGAAAAAAAAAGCGTTATATGACCCACTTATCAAGTAGATACTATTTGATAATAGGGTTATCTTATCTCCTATGTAAACGCGTCTAAACCACTAATTATCATATTTTTATGAAAGCACGTACCATTCATGTACTCTCAGGACAGTTTCCTAAAATAAATCTAAATCCTTCAATTTAGAAACCCTATGAGTACTTACCTACGTGTTAACATTTTATTTATTTTCCTTGACATATTTCTGAGCTTCCGTGCCATTTATTTTCCCACTAACAAAGGGCTAAGAAAATGTTAAAAAAACATTCTTGTTCCTATGAGTGAACCTGTGCTATTTTTTTTTCTTTTCTTTGACATAAATTTTTTAGAGCTTCAGCGCTATTTTTTTCCCCACTAACAAAGGGCTAAAAAAACAAATCTTGTTCATATTTTTTTTTTAATGTTTTGCCAAAATGAATCAACCACCCCGTTTTATTTCTGTTTTCATTAAAAAATCATAAAGGTCGGTTCAGACCAAACAAGCCGATACTCTTTCTACTCCCACTCTATCAATTTTTCTTTGTGTAAACAGAGAAAGAACATCCTTTTGTTAGTTTAGCCATACTAAAATATCAAGTATTTAATGGTTTTTTCTCTTTTTCAAGTTAATTTTAGGGTTCCGTATGTCCGTATGAAAAAATTGAAACCTTATAGGATCACTCGTGTGTCTGGCGGGCTGGCTGTTTGTCTGTCTGTCACAGCCAATTTTGCTCTGAATCTATTGGACCAATTTAGTTGAAATTTGGTACTTACACATATTAATATGTGTAAAGTAAATAAATTAATTTTGAATATGGGGGTCACTTTTCGGGGACAAACTTGAGAATTAAAAAAAAAACAAATAAAATTTTAAAATAAATACTTTTACAGATATTTAAGAAAATTTATGAAAATTGACCACTGTGTTATCTCCGAAACTACTGAGTCTAAAATTTTGAAAAAAATACAGATAATGGTTCTTAATTCATAGAAAACCTCTAAGAAGAAATCTATGGTCTTACAATAAATATTGTGTGTACAAACTTACATTTGCAGTTGAAATGTATGGAACAGCATTTTTTTCAACTACAATATTAAGTTTGTTCTTGGGATAAATTCATCCCAACTACGGAGCCCTTTATTGTGCGTGGTCCGACATGAATTCAGCCGGTTTTTTCGTTTGATCTAACTAAATAAACCCACCAAAAACATTTCATTGAAACCTAAATAAATACAAAATCGCTAGGTATATTTACTTTACGCCACTTAGGTCTTAGAAAGCATTTCCGACGCTCCTCTTTCAAGTACCTAGTCTTGTTGACGTACGAGTTCCTACATCTTATGCGTACTAAAACTTTAATCAGTCTATCAAAACTTCGTGAATTACTAACAAGTGTCGCGTTAGCGTCTTACTTAAGTACTTATCGGAAAGGTCATGAGTACGGGATGTCAATTGACAACGAAACGCAAGTGTGAAGTTGGGGCGCTTCAACAGAGTCTAGCCTGACGTTCGTACGAGTTGAGCTGCGATGGCGTGGCGCAACCCCTTTCCTATGGGACACCGTACGGACAACAAGTGGTTAGAAACTGTTCAATTTATCGTTTTGTAAATTCTGTCAAGTTAAGTTATTCCTCTAGTAATTATACAGCGTTTATCAGAAATATGTGGACATATACTGAAAAACTACATTATACATTTGGGTCGAGTAGGTACTGAAGTTTTGTATGGGACAGTTGATAATTTTTTTTGCGATTACTTTGGTGAGATCATGGATGTTGGTTCCATGGAGAAAGTTGTTCAGTTTGATAGTCTGTACTACATCCTTAGTGCTCGCCGCCGCGGCGCCACCGCGCCGCCATCGTGCCGCCACCGCACCGCCACCGCGCCGCCGCCGCGCGGTCGCCACTTGATTCTACCATATCACTCTATAATCCGCGGAGGCGGCGGCAGTGGGGTATTGAGTTGGCGACACAGCTTGCACAGCGTGGTGGCGGCGCGGTGGCTGCGCAGTGGCGGCGCGGTGACGGCGTCGTATCGCCGAGCACTTAAATATGTCCGCACCTTTCTGATACCAGCCGTATACATCGTTAAGGTCCCAAGTATTGAAACTGTGGATGTTGGGATCGCCAGAATAAAAATATATGGTACAATTTTTGCCCTACATTAAAATTTATTTTTAATTTAACCTTCATAAAACTAGTGTTTCATACTAAGAGTTCAGATAAACAAAACTTTAACTAGTCTTACCCAATTTTCTAGAGAATTAAAACAAATCATATTTAACAAAGTTGTTTTTCTTTTTTTTCTATGTAAACTTCGTCAAGGTTTAAGAGTGTTCGTTAAAAGAGGCCTTGACATTTTCAGTTTTCATTGTTTCGAAAGAGCCTGAAGGTTTTTTACCGTCATGTTTCATAATATTTTTGAGGTAAACAGTTCGTTTCGCGTAGATATTTGTATAGTAACCAATTGGTGTGTTTTATGGTATGATGACGGCCTAATCTTTAACTTATAATTTATTTTTAAGATACTAAAAATAAATATAGGTAATAATTATGCCTTCGAGAGATTGTGCAAAAGTTTCAAAAGTAATTTATGAATGTAATCTAGCAAGATAACTGTTTTCTTGTGCAAATAGTTGTCGATCACACCGTACTTTAAAGACTATTATTTTAAAATAATATTGGCTTCTTCTGGCTAAGTTATAACAGCCGCACGGGTCGATCGATCAGGTTAAGCTATGCTTGCCGCTGTTGGTCCGTGGATGGGTGACCATCTTTACATACACAGACTCCTCCGAGCCTCAGAAAGCACGTTAAGTCGTTGGTCCCGGCTGTCATTCGTGGATCTTTGACAGTCGTTACGGGTCGTCAGAAGCCCGAAAGTCTGACAACCAATCTTACCAAGGGGTATCGTATTACCCCAATAACTGTGTTGTGGAGGTCAGATAGGCAGTCGCTCTATATAAAATACTGGTATTCGACTGCATCCAGTTAGACTGGAAGCCGACCCCAACGTAGTTGGGAAAAGCCTACACAGATGATTCGCTTCTACAAAGATCTACTAAAAAATACCGCGATATTTTTGAACTTTGCATTAATTAAACATCAGTTTATTTACTACAAATGAGTTAGGTACCAATTTCACATGTCTTCAGCTCCGCTTGATATTCAGCAAGGTAAAAAAAGCTTATAAAATCTTGGAATAGAACCTATTTTATATTTTATTTTTATATAATTTTATTCAGGAAACTTACAACTAACTTACACGGTGTTCTTAAACAATATAAAATTGAAGGCCATTTTCTATTCCAAGCGGTAGCAAAATAATACGGAATGTTTTGTTTACCTAGTGTTCATAATAGCTGTTTTGCACCTGGCCGGACTAAATATACCAATAACCGACTGAATAGTCTCAATAAATCACGTATCTACTTATCTATGTATTTTTCTAATTTTAAACTTTAAAGGACTTGAGTAAATGGATCGAAATCAAAAACACGATCAGTGTTGGTTCGTAATTACTGTTACTGTTAGCCTACATCATCCCACTGCTGGTCAAAGAAAAACTCTCACCATTAATTTCATCTTTTTCGATCCAGGGTAAATGTGGATGACTGAAAGAAGGAAAGAAAGAAAAATATGTTTATTTGTCACAGTAACACGTGCATACAAATGACAAAAGTAGGTAAGCAGAAAACAAAAAAGATCAATAATATAAATATTAATAAACATAACAGAAATATTCGGCAGTTGCACGTCATGACTGTGACAAGAAAGCTTCCACTCAGCATGATGCTGTACTATGGAGACCCACAGCACAGCGCTGATTTTCAGTGGTTACCCGAAAAACACGTACGTCAGTGATTTGTTTGTATATAATACATAGGTAACAAAATAAATCGGAGGGTCGTTGGTTTTGTCCACCTAGTCCAGCCATCTTCGACGAGGTCTGCCGCGATACCTGTTGGTTCTCATCTTGTCAGTCATCATTCGGCATTACGACGTAGCCAGCCCAGTCCCCCTTCAGCTTAGCGGCTTTTTGAGCAACGTTAGTAATCTGTGTTTTGGAGCTCAATGTGGTGTTGCGAAGAATTTGACGCCTTGAATACTGCGCTCCATTGAACGTTGGCAAAAACCTTGAGTTTGGATTCTAGAATGTTTGTCAAAGACCAATTTCATAGGTCATTATTCGAAAAATGCACATGTCTATGATTTTTTGCTTGATTGATAAAAGGTTTCCTTACGTCATAAGCTCTTTAATGGACTAGTGTAGAGCTACACTAGTCCATTATTCATTAGTCCACTACATTAGTCCACTATTCCAGGCAATTTAGTTTCGTTTTATGAATTCCCGGTTTTGTCTGGACTGGAAAGAGATTCGTTGGCCCGACTAGATGTATTCATGGTCTTATTGCAAGTCCTCACCATTCACTCTGATCGTATTATTTTATGGAAAAATACAACTACATAATTTATTGGTTGGTTTTTCGGGGAAATTTATTGTTTATAAAATAATACACGTCAATTGCCATGTTATAGGCATTTTATAAAACTGTCAAAGAATGACAGTAATTGACAACGAATCAATATAATAAAAAAATATTAATTTCTCCGAGTATACCTTATTTGATTTAATATTCGCTGCCAGTTATGAGCATAAAGCAGATTTTAGAACTTCCCGTAACTAAACATGCATTATTATAGCAACCCGGTTGCTTATTAAAGTCCCGTTAGCCCCTGCAAGTTTAACTAAGCTTAACTTTAACAAGTTTATAATGAACCACCTACGGGCTAACCCTGGAAGTGCAACAGGTTAAGTGCAAACTAAGTGCTAACGCACGTACTTGGCGGTTACAGAATAGAACTCGGTATAGTCCGATGCCTTTAATTTTAGGCCTTTGAAAACTAATCTTCTTCTTTTCGTGTGGTTAGTGACTAACCTGGTGTCAGAGTTTTAAAGCCGCCCATGGGCCTCTGACTTGGCTTCACATGCCGTCGAGAAATTTATCTCTCAGCCGGTTTCCTTCACCGTTTTTGAAGCAAGTGATAATTATTATACAATACGCACATGAATCCGAAAAGTCAGAGGTTTCGACAGAGCCTTGGGTTCGAACTCGAGTCCTATGACTTGGCAGTCTGACGGTCACACCAGTAGGCTATCACTGCTAACTAATAAATTTTACTCAAAATATTTATGTACAGTGGCGTTCATAGGTCCTGTAGCAATCAACTTAAAGACGACTTATGGACACTTACCTACAGACAAATTTAAATTCACCTTGCGTACAGCAAGGTGAATTTAAATTTGTGTCTTGATTTAACATAACATGACATCACGCTTGCAATCCCCAGAGAGTTAGGCAGATTTGTACCAGATTTGTACACTCACATTTCGCCAGTTATGTTTAAGTCTCATGTAATAGGGGGCGAGCCTATTGCCATCAACCGGGCACAAATCTAGATTTCAGACTTCTGCTGAGAAATTCCTGATGTAAAAACCCAATAACAGCTTGCCCGACCTGGGAATTGAACCCAAGACCTCATACTCAGCAGTAGCGCTTACGACCACAAGACCAACGAGGCTGTCAGTATCTTGATTTGTACAGATTAATGCCAAACTGCTACACTAGTAGGTCGTAAACAAAAGACGATTGTTATAGTTAAACCTTGCAAAACATGAAGCTTTCAGAGGTAATAGCAATAAAATGATGGCAATAATCCATTGATATGAATTATTTCAAAAATTCTCCTGTCCCGTTCCATGATGATTGAATTTTTGTTACCCATAACCAACAGTTTTATGGATATCTTAACGATTTAAATAGGCATTTAGTGTAACATAAAATATTCTTCTTGGCGCCATAGTGGTGGTTCTGGGTCCTCGGTAAAAAAGATTCTGTAAAAATCAATCTGCTTAGCCTTTTCCCAACTTTATTGGGGTCGACTTCCAGTCTAACCAGATGCAGCTGAATACCAGTATTTTACATGGAGCGACTGCCTATCTGACCTCCACAACCTGTGACTGGGTAATACGATACCCCTTGGTAAAACTGGTTGTCAGACTTTCGGGCTTCTGACGACCCGTAACGGCTGTCAAAGATCCACGAATTACAGCCGGGACCAACGACTTAACGTATTTTCCGAGGCACGGAGGAGTCTCCGTATGTAAAGATGGTCACTCATCCACAGACCAACCCAGGCAAGCGTAGCTTAACCTGATGGATCAACCTGTGCGGCAGTTATTACTTAGCCACGAGCTCCTCCAAGTAATAAAGATTCTGTGCTATTATTAAATATACAAAGCGACGCCAGATTCCCAGGAATATCGTAATTAATTGTCTCATTACATTAGTCAACGCATGATAAGTTAAAAATATGATACGTAAGTAACCACTCAAATTCTACGAGCTGCACAGCACAATGCATACCTATATAAGTTAGGTGGCACTTTACAAGGCTACGTTCACACCAAACGTATTGTTACTTGTCAGCCGTCGACTGTGAGCGAGCGTTGGGCTCAATTTCCATTGCTATGGAAAGGAATAGAAGTGATTTTTTTTGTACAAAGTTTAATGAACTTTATGTCAATAGTTTAACGTACAAACTAGACTAGAGCCAAACACAGGCCGCGCATTTTCTGAAGAATTCTTGCGCACTCTCAGTAATTCCGGCAATTACAAGTATTCGTATTCAGTTTGTACGTTACACAATTGACATAAAGTCAATTTTGCTATGCACAATATCGTTACAAAAACTCGCTTCTATTCCGTTCCGTGGCAATTAGGGTGGCAAAAGGGTTCGAAATCTGAAAAATCCTGACAAAAAGCCGAACTTTTGCAAAAAAGCCCTTTTACTTTATATTATTCTTTTTCAGAAATCATTTTAATTTTTTCTATCTTCTAAAAAAAAATCCCCTTTAGTTTAAAAACCCGGAAAAATTACAAGGCTGGTAGAAAGAAGTACGGGCTGGGGGCCAAAAAGCCGGTCATTTCTAGACAAAGTAATCCTACGCTATTAAGATGAGCTAAAACGCTATTAATGAGCCGGCCAATCGTGTGCTGACTAAGTTTGATGTGATCGCAGCCTTAGTGACAAAGCTGTAGTAGAATAAAAATAAAAGAGTATCGTGTTTCACCTCGGGTATCGTGGTGTTAAGTGGCCGCATAAATATATACCCAGTTCTCAGAACCAATTCCTTCAATATAATAATATTATTATAACATTTAAATCAAGCAGAGATCGTCTAATAAAACTGCAAGCCCTCCACTAAAATTTCTATACAAATATTTGAAATGTGTATGCAAGAAACCGTAGAGGGGCGTGCAATTTTAAATTAAATGATCCCTACATACTTGCTAGAAAAAATTAATCCATTCATAAATACTAAACTTTATGGTATACATAAAGTATAGTATTCATCAGAAAGTCTGGGTAAAATCGAATAAATACAGTTACTGGGTAACTAGATCAAAGTTTAATATAATGTACTATGAAGTAAATAACTCAATTTAAATCGACCATACATCTGAAATATTGGCTTGAATAGATTGAAATACTGAATGAGTAAATTGATGTTAGTGCATAGAGATGACATATTTAGGTACATGATTGATTTATATTTTTATTTTTTTTGTTCATGTTTGTTTTGTACCACTAAACCATTGTTGGTAGTTTGAAGAACTATTGAATGCATTATGAACCCAGTCTCACTAACATACAGGGAAAACCGTTTATGACGACTTCTCTTAAAACGTCGTACCTGTTATTACGACGAAATTTTTAGGTCCCAACATTTTTGTTTACTTACTATAGTTTTGGGTACCTACTGATATTCAAATATGACTTTCCATTTTATTTTATAATCTTTGCCTTACCTAGAGAGCAGTGGTGGCCCAGTAGAAACGTCCGCGACTTAAGAGTTGTAGGTCGCAGGTTCGAACCCAAGCAGGCACTTTACTTTGTGTAAATTATTTCAATACCCATGCTCAAAACGGTGAAGGAAAACATCGTCAGGAAACCGGCATGTCCTAGAGCTAAAAAATCGAAGACATGTGACATCCACCCACCCGCACTGGGCCCGTCTGGTGGGTTACCGCTCACATAGAGCCTGATTCCCAGCAGTGGGAACATTAAAGGCTGATGATGCTTATGCGTGTCCTAGTCATAGACAAAATGGGATAAAATACCCATGGCTTTGTTTACATTTTATTAGTTACCTTATCGTAATCCTAACCTTTAATCTCGCCATTGTGCTAATTTCATGAAAACAAATTTTAGCCACACAGATATCGTATCAGAATTATTACTATTCTGTGAACCATATTACCAATAAGTAGAATTGTTTTTATTAAAACTATGCATAGTAACGCGCATGTTCTGTTATATTGCTTCACATCTACTTTCATGAGTATCGTTAGCCTGACTATGGTTTAGATTAGCTAAATAGTATAGTCCAGTGTGACCGAAAATGTTACACAATGTCACCCATGGGTATGTGACCGCCCGTATTTTTCTGAATATTCATGAAAATTTATCGAAAAAAAACTTCAATATTTGCATGTTAATTCATTTTTTATTTATTTTTGTAGCTTTTGTCATATCTCCGATGTTATTGGCTCGATTTGGATTCTATTTATTATTTCTAAAAGCTTATGAGTAATTTTATTAGAACAACTAACATTTTAATAAACAGAACAAAAAAAAAAAACAGTATTTATTTATAAAACACAAGTGTAAGTCCATAAAATCATGACTTTGTATAAAATAATAATATGACCGCCTATATTTTACTGAATATTCATGAAAAATTATCTAAAATTAACTTTAAAAGGGGGTCCTTTTAAAGTTAATTTTAGATAATTTTTCATGAATATTCAGAAAAATACAGGCGGTCACATTCCCAATTATTTCTAAAATCTTATGAGTAATTTTTATTGGATTTTATAACATTTTTTTATTAAAATTTCAGAGACAGTGGTCTCAGACAGAGGTCAGGACATTTTAATGACTGAAAAAAATAAATACTAATAACTACTACATATAATAAATACTAATAACTACTACTTATACCCAAGGGGGGTATATATTTTTTTCCTTTCTATCTAATCGAGCCGATAACATTGGATATATGACAAAAGCTACTCAATTTTTTTTATTGAATGACTTAAAATATATTAAAGATAGACCCCCCCTTTTAAAGTTAATTTTAGATAATTTTTCACAAATATTCAGAAAAATACTTCACGGTCACATGCCCATGGGCGGCATTATATTCGGTGCGTTTTAGCATGGCAATAACGGTCATCGCCCTTTGCCTCATATCTCTTCGTAGGAATCCGAATAACAAACAATGTATCGTTTTCATTAGTGAAAATTTAGAGTAATTTAGACGACAATGATAGAAAACGATTCAGGGTGTTAATGGACTATTTTTTTGTTTTCGTAATAGAATATGTAAAAAGAAATGCAGCTACAGGTCAATGACCGCTATTTCCATGCTAAAATGCACCAACTTTACTAGCATTGTCTGTACTGACATTTTGACAGTTATTTGTTAGCGTTTTATGCACGTGTTCTGTATTCAACAAGGCGCGTCGACTATTTGAATTCGTCCGTAGTTATGCAAGCGAAACGCTCTCATTTAAATTTCCTAGTATTTCAGCGACACTTGTATGGATGAATAAACGCGGAAAATCATTTTGGGCTCTATTTAATATAACTGACAATGTGATGTAATTGTAAAAAAAAAAAAAATTGACACATTTTCACAAGTGCTGTTTAATAAAGCAGAAAACTATAACATAAACTTACAAAATAGGGATGTTGACATTTTTTTAATTTGTCCTTCAGGTTGGTTATTCAGCCGGAGGCTCTATGCGGGGATCGTGCGGTCCATGGCCCTTTACGGGGCACCGGTGTGGGCGCGTTCATTGAGGCTGCGACCAGCCCAGCGGTTGAACGCGTCCCAAAGGGTCATGGCCATCAGGCTGGTACGAGGATACCGCACGGTCTCCCGTGAGGCGGCGAGCCTCCTTGCCGGACTACCGCCATGGGATCTGGAGGCAAAAGTCCTCGCGCACATGTGGGAGTTGCGCGAGGAGGCGAAACGCCGGGGCGTAACTCCGCTGCCGCGAGAAATCGCGGCACAGCGGACAGAGCTCCGGCGGGATCTCATGGCGGCATGGAGAGTGCGATTGTCGCAACCCAGCGCTGGGCACGCCACAATTGTGGCGATAAGTCCCCTCTTTGAGGAGTGGCTAGAGAGGCGCCACGGCGTCCTCACCTTCCGCCTGACACAGGTCCTCACCGGACATGGTTGTTTCGGGAGGTTCCTGTTCAGGATAAAGCGGGAGGAAACGCCCGGGTGTCACCACTGTGTGGATCGCCCGGAGGACACGGTGGAGCATACGGTGGAGGTCTGCCCAGCTTGGGCGGAGCACCGCCGTGTCCTCACGGAGGCGATCGGCGGCGGCGATCTCTCGCGTCCGGCCCTGGTTCAGGCCATGGTCCGGAGCGAGAGTGCATGGGAGGCCGTCACCTCCTTCTGCGAAGCAGTAATGCTCGCGAAGGAGGAGGCGGAGCGCGCGAGGGAGAGGCAAAATGCGCCCCCTCGCGCCCCTAGTCGCCGCAGGAGACGCCCCGGGCGTCGGGAGTCGCGAGCCGACTTCCGACCACCGTAGGCGCGGGCTTGCGGACGGTGAGCAATGGGTAGCTCGCCGTCCGATAGGGACCAGGCCCGGGTCGACGGCGCGTTGTGTTCCACGCGCGCCTCAAAGAGATGTCAGCACCAACTGACGGGGTCCGGAAGGGCCAATGCCTGCCGGGGTTGCGGGTTTGTCTGAAAGGGATATCGCGACCTCGGCACACAGGCAACGGAAGGAACACGGGTGGGTTTTAGTCAGTAAAAGTCTGACACGCCCTCCCGCTCCACCCAGAGCGGGAGAAGTTATTTGATAATTTCCCATCCTCAAAAAAAAAAAAAAAAAGGTTGGTTATTCAAAAATATTGGATACGTATTTTTTATTTTTTTACGTAATCAATAGATTACGGCTATACATTGATTAAGCAATATTTTAAAATGTGGCATGACGTCACTCCCCGGTAGATTTTATATCGACTTGTGACGTAGCGAGCCTCCACTCCCCAACTTTAATGCGTTTTATCTAAACCATTTTTTATTAATATGATGAAGCAAAAAATACGTGTCTTATATTTTTTTATTAACTGAGTGACGGACTAAATCGTTTTTTTTTTCCCAGTTAACATCCGTATTGTCGTGTGGGGCATTTACAAAGCCACATACGATGCTGATGATGCACCACTGATGTCACGACAATTTTGCATCGCACAAGCTAAGCTATCCGCGAGGTTAGCATAATACAACATCCCGACATCAACCGTCGTTGCCCACCAGACAACGCCCGTCTGGTCGATTTTTTTCGATGGAGAATGAAGATCTTTTCCTCTTGTTCCTTATAGTCGAATTATCAGATTGTCGCTTGCCGCCTGGCGCCAGTCGTTTTTATAAATAGTTCCACAAGCTCTTTCGTGGGAAAATCGGTTTTCGAACAAAATACGATCGGGAAACATGACGCCGTTGGTCCGTAAATCACCTGACGTGTAAATCTGTACCCGTAGACGAAACGCTGATAGCGTAGAAACGGGAAAAGCCGGATAGATTAATGACGCGTCTAAAAGGAATGTTGACTTTGATTTTCACGAATTTCATTCAATCAAGCCGGAAACTGTCACTTAAATTGCAGAACAGTTATTTGTTTTATCTGTCGCGTAAATTGCCTGATGAATTAATAGACTTTTCAGCTATCTTCTCTTTTGAACAGCAAACAATAAATGGGCTATTTGCCAGACATTTCCACTGTAATAAAATATGTTCGAACACAGATGCGGAACAGGAGTGCAGTTGATAGATATTATCGGCAGGTAGACTAAGTGACGTCTTTCGTCGAGCGGAGTACGTGTCTGTTATCGCATTGTAGAGTAGACAATATCTTGATATTCTCATATAACTGTTTAGCGCAGTTAACACGGCTACAGCAATAGGATCCGGGCCTGTCTTTATTGCTCTGTTCATTTCTTATTTCAAATACTACTGCATTTCATGCAGTATATATCCTGTGTGACCTAAAACTTAGGGACTGTCTGACCGGGCCTTGTCCTGAGGTATTACTTTAGCCCGTTAAAGCTTCAAAGTAGTACTAGTTGATGAAGGATTGAGCTCATTGTAATGAACGAATAGTTCAGTCTAGAATTCCGGGAAATTTCCATGAGATTTAGAATATCTTAAACTAAGATGGTATCCCTTTCCGCATGGCTATTTTGGGATCGACTCTCATGGTGAATATTATTCTAGTGAAGGATGGACTGTCACAAACATATTATATAGCAGTGATAGCCTAGTGATGTGACCGTCGGACTGCCAAGTATTAGGTCTCAAGTTCGAACCCAAAGCAACCTCTAACTTTTCGGATTCATGTGCGTATTGTATATTTATATACAATATACTTATTTTTAATATACTTTATATACTTGCTTGAAAAACGGTGAACGAAAACATCGTGAGGAAACCGGCCATGCCTGAGAGATATTTCTCGACGGCATGTGAAGCCAAGTCAGAGGCCCATGGGCGGCTTTAATAACTCTGACACCAGGTTAGTCACCAACCACACGAAAAGAAAAAGACAAGCATATTAAAGATTTGATATTCTAAGGTAGATAGTTTGTCAGACCTTCAAGTATCTGACTATCCGCATTGACTATCCATATTCCCATATAAACGAAATGCTCTCCGAGGCACAGATAAGTCTCAATGCATGTAAAATATGGTACCTAAATCATCCATGTAGTAGGTACTGTTCGGTCTACACTAGCAACAGTCGCTTTTAGCGATAAGGCCGGGCATTGTGTCACCCTATGTAACATTTATACAGCTATATCACTGTATATACTCTATTCGCTGGATGCGGGAAGCACAGAACCGGTCGAAGTGGTGGTGCTTGGGGGAGGCCTATGTCCAGCACGACGTCTCTCGGCTGAAATGATGATGATAATGATATAGTTAATCCACATGGTGTACAAAATAAAAAGTATTTCAGCCAGGCCTTATTTTTGTGCGTTCCTATTTTTAAATTTGTTGCTATGCAGAAGAGATACGATGCAAATGCGGTGTTGTCAAGTATGCCTTTTGAATTCAAAATAAAAACTACACAAAGGAAAAAAATGCTAACATACCAAACTACATAGTTAACCAGTACCACGATGCACTTCAAATAAATATGGGTAATTTAAAAAATACCCACGCCCGCATATCTGCACGAATAGTTTTGTACAGAGAGTATATAATCCAGAACAGCACTTTGCATTTAAATAGCAAGATTTTGTTAACAGAGAAATTTGCTGTTGGAGCATTTAGCAACAGGTACTCGTAGTTTAATTTTACTAACGGGCTCTTGTAAAAATTATATGATAGGAAAATCTGCGTTGGAACACTGCTTTAGCTTCCACACTTATAAAGAACAGTTTGCTTTAGAATTACTCAGAAGATTTTTATTATTTATTTATTAAAACTTCATGCACAAGTAAAAAATACTGTACAAAGGCGGACTTAATGCCTGAGGCATTTTCTACCAATCAACCTTAGGGTGATGCAGAGACAAAACATGGCAGGTGCAACATAAGGGATAGATAATTTGAAAATTAATACGTACTGATACATAGATACATACATACATATGAACCGAATAAACTTTGTCTGGAGAAATAACGATAGGTAGAGGAGAAAACAAATCCAGCAAATCATCGCTGCAATGATTCTGCCAACTTTTTACGAATATGTTCACGTGCCTTCACTTTGAAAGATAACCGACTAGTTGCCATCCTGATGATCAGAGGGAGCGCATTCCAAAGAAAAACCGGCTGGACAAAGAAAGAAAAGTAAATAAAACCAGAACGGTGAGAAGGACATCGTAGAAGACGATTGTTAGTAGAACGAAGATTTTTACTATGGGCAGAGCATAGGTATTGAACACGTAAAGTCCGGGGGCGGCCCAGTGGCGCCCAGAGGGATCGGTTTCCAACAAGTTGAGGCCTATCACAAAATTGCGTTCTGACAGTTCGAGCAGCCGACGCATCGCATTAAGTAGCAATTTGGCAGCTGTAATTACGTTTATTTTGAGTTATATACAAGGTGTTTGGTGCATCGTTTGCCAAATTGAATTAGCCAATAGGAGAGGTCATTTGCTATCTCTTCAGGCCCAATAACTGATTCCGTTTCCGTTTGGAATTTTTATTAGTGAAGTTATTAAAAGTTTTATTTGACATATTGCATACCGTTGGAAAGGGAACAGACTAGATAACTTTTTAAAAGAATTGGAAGATTTTAAAAGAAAGAGATTCTTTTACTGCATTTTATAGTTGTGTTTTAAGTTTACTTTATGTTTTTCAAAAACTGTGAGTTATTAAAAAGTGAACTAGATGTTACTAGCACGTAATTTTGAATTTCATAGAACCATACAACTGTACACATGAAAATTAAAACAATATATGAAGGCTATATATAAGTACAAATATCTTTAAAAAAAAATTAAGCTTAAATGCTGAGTTATGGAACTTTCTAAAAAAAAAAAAACTTATAATAAAAAAACCGGTGTGACAAGGAATGAGTTATTGGGGATTAAGAGTTGAACCGATTTTGTGGAAACTAGGATTGTCAGTCACATTTTTGTGTGAATCGATGCGTTGTCAGATTTTATCGTAATAACTAGCTTTTGTCCGCGGCTTCGCCCACGTAGATGCCGGAAAATATCCCTTAGGAATGCACTACCGGGATTAAACGTACCGTGTAAAGCTTTGTTCCGACTAGCGCGACGCGACAGCGCGACGCGACACCGGTTATTGTTATACCGTGAGGTTTTCTTAGAAATTGTATTGTTCGAGTCGCGTAGCGGCGTCGTGTCGCACTGGTCTGCACGAGCCTTAAATCCAGGTTATAAAGTAGTAAAAGATAAAGTATCTGTGTGTCAAATTTCATCCGAATCCGTCCAGCTGTTTTTGCGTTAATCCGGAACATACATCCACACAAACAGACAAATGGATAAAAATTCTAAAAACTATATTTTCAGCATCAGATTCTTTCATTCGCTACCTACCACCTTGCGAAGATCGTGGCTCCACCTAGCTTGAGGGCGTCCTACCTTACGTTTGCCGATTCGCGGTCTCCACTCAAGAACACGTCTACTCCAACGGTCATCGGTTCTACGGTTAATATGGCCGGCACTCTGCCAGTTCAGCTAGCTTATTCTGTGAGCTGTGTCGACAACTTTGGTTCTCTGCCGGATCACCTCGTTCCGGATTCGATCCCTCAGAGACTCCAAGCATAGCCCGCTCCATAGCTCGTTGAGTGACCTTGAATTTATGGACCAGCCATACCGTGAGTGTCCATGTTTCGGCTCTGGAAATCATAACAGACAGGATGCACTCATTGAAGACCTTCGTCTTTAGCCCATATATAGGTACCTATTAAAACTATAAATATAATATATACACCAAAATATATATAAATATTAGCACAAATAAATACACATAAGTATACTAAAACAAATAAGACAAACAATGGAAAAACATTACCTTTGTGATGATACTGATTATGTCTTATACAACATGTATAAAACTCTGTCCGATCCGTAAGTATGTTATTAGGTATCGTACTGAGAGTATATTTGTGTGGAAATTTTCAGGAAAAAATATTCGCCTCATTTTTTTCCATGGGGAATTTTGCGTGTTATATAACATTGGGCGCGGGCGGCCGTCGTATCGCGGGTGTCTTAAAGTCATAAATTATGACCCTTATTGAAAATTTGCAAGTTTTTAATGGATTTGGGGTAATTTTGGTACTAAATATGTGAATTTTAAATAGCAATAACTTTTTATTTTTTTATTAAAAAAAAAAACTTTTTGGTAATGTTATTGCAGAAGAGTTCATGGCTAAGTAATAACAGCTGCACGGATTGATCAAACAGGTTAAGCTAGGCTTACCGGGATTGGTCCGTGGATGGATGACCATCTTTAGATACCGAGACTCTTCCGTGCCTCGAAAAGCACGTTAAGCCGTTGGTCCCAGCTGTCATTCATGGATCTTTGACAGTCGTTACGGATCTTCAGAAGCCCGAAGGTCTGACAACCAGTCATAATATACCAAGAGGTAGGTACTGGGTTGTGGAGGTCAGATAGGCAGTCGGTCTATGTAAAATACTGGTATTCAGCTGCATCCAGTTAGACTGGAAGCCGACACCAACATAGTTGGGAAAAGGCTGAGTAGATTGATTTTTTGGTAATGTTATTGCAGTACCTACCTTTATGCCCCTTCGCAGCGCAAAGGGTTTTTTACATATTGTAGAATATCTTCAAGTAGGTCCCTTATTTTGGTTGGATAATTTAATAGCCATTGATTGAATTAAGAAAAGGCAAGTTAACTTTGTACCAATTACTTAATTAAAGTTACAAATTATTGAGTAGGTACAAAATCAATCTCATTTTCCATTTTCCTTCTAAAAAATTCAACGCTAATTTTAATTTTGGCTGCTAATTATTCCCCATGTTTCATCATAATATTGACATTATGAATCGCCATCGTTAGAGGGTCCCCTAAATATTATCCGGATCGTTAAACAACATCAAAAGAAATGGATAACACTGCTAAATGAAAAATTATAGCTATATATTAGGTATACATAACAATTACGTAGGGAGGGAGTGACTGTGTCTCATTCATCTTATCAGCATGTTAATTTCTGCTAAACATAGGGCTCTTAATGACCCGTTTAAAGCTCTGGCCAAACTGAAGCGAATCCCGCGCGGGATGCGGGACGACGCGACGTTCGGTCGCGCCGAGGTAGTTTAAACTGGTGCGCACATTCGTGTCACTTCCTAAAACAATCGTCGCGTCCCGAGTCTCGAGCGGGATCCGCCTCAGTGCGGTCATAGCTTAAGATTAAATTTACATAATCAGCACGCTTGGATTGATGATTGCAGTTGTTTCCAGACAGGAAATTGCTTTGCCTATCCTCTTAATATAATCCCTTAATAGCATTTTATTACGCCCATAGATAAGGTAAACTACACGTGTAACTGAATCGCTCTAAAAATAGCTCGATTTCCAAAGTATCAAACAAAATTGTAGGATTAAAACTGGATGGTGCTAAATTCAAATTCTAAAAAATCTTTCGACACGTGGCAAAATCGTTGACGCGTTTCTTCGAATATTTTGTAACAGGATAGGTACGTAAATCTTATAGACTTTTCAAACTATGTTATAAACTTCAAGAAAATTTCATACATTCTCGACACAAGGAAAGCCGTCAATATCACGTTCAAATAAATTATAATACATTCATTAATTTCGACACCTCCATGCAATAACATCGTAACTCACTTTTTGTGATTTTACAGGAGAGCGATTTTAAAGTTTGAAAAATTATAGCAAACTCAAAACACCCCGTACAATTTTTGAAGCTGGCTCTATTTAATATAGTTTAGGCGGACTATAAATAGGTATGGTTAAGTTCTAAAAGAAAAATTGTTTTCATGGGTTTTCATGACTTACGTGAAAAACAAAACAGTGAAATGACATATAAGTTACGAGGACAAACATTGTATGTCTGAGTTACAATTTAGTTTTTTTGTAGTTTAATTTATTTTTGTGGTCATTTTGTATCATGTACATAGATTGTATCTAATGTTACAATTTTGTTGTACTTGATAAACAAGCTACTCATAATATTTTCTATAAATTGTAAATCAAGTTGCAATTATATTGTTGACAAAAAAAAATTGGAGTAGTTACAATACTTTGACGTTGGTTTATTTTAGAAACGAAAGGGAATAGAATTACAATGATAGTACAGAAAAAATGCATTTTTTTTTACATAACAATGCCGTTGTAACTCAATTTTTGGAAAAAAGTGAGTTACGATGTTATTGCATGGAGGTGTCGATTTATTCTTTCAATGGTTCATGGAATTTAATTTACAACCAACGATAAAAAAATTGTAAACTTGGCTCAACTTCCACGAATATTACAAGAACTTTTCATAATATGAACAATGGAACGAGAAAAGGCAGAAAGTGGAGATTACCTTTTAGTGTCAAATAAAATTTATTTTGTATACTTCTTTTGCAAACGTTTTGAATGGTTAACTTATGTAAATACTAGATTTTGCCCGCAGCTTCGCCCGCGAGGATGTCGGAAAATATCCCACGGGAACGTACAACCAGGATTAAAAGTACCCTTTGTTGTAATCCAGGTTATAAACTCTCTGTGTGCCAAATTTCATCCAAATTTGTTCAGCCGTTTTAGCATGAAACCGTAACAAATAAACAAGTAAACTCACTTTCTCTTTTATAATATTAGTTAGGATTCTTTTCAGACAAACAAAACGGACAAAAATTCTTCGTTACCTACTAATTTATTATAATTTATGTATAGAATTAGTTTGAAAAAATATATATAAAAATATATATACTTCGCTTATATTCTCTTTATTTAGACGTTGTTTTGGAAATCTAATCAACTACGAAGTTAATAAAAAAAAATACTTTATTACTTGGACGTCCAAAGCTAGTCAACTGGTTAACGAGTTTTCTTCGTTGACTTTACGAATAAAACATTTTGTATCGATTTTTTTACTGTTTTAAACAATATTGTATAATATATAAGAAGAAAAACATAACTGTAGTTAAAAAAAAAATTGCAATAAAAATCCATAAAACCGTACTTGTAGGAAGTAGGTTAAAGAGAGAAAAAACTTTTTTTAAACGAACTCGATACTGGGATAGTTTTTGTGATAGTCACAATTTATAATGCGTACCTGATAGAAGTATAACTTAGTAGAAAATAATATATATTACAAACAACCAGCTGCGCCCCGCGGTTTCACCCGCATAAGTCTCTATCTCGTACAAATATCGGGATAAAAAGTATTCTATGTCCTAATCCAGGTCATGGTCTACCTATGTGCCAAATTTCATCCAAATCTGTTCAGCTGTTTTAGCGTGAAACCGTAACAAATAAACAAGTAAACTCACTTTCGGTTTTATAATATTAGTTAGGATCGTCGATTAATAATGCACGTCAGGATGGTAATTTAATATCAAAGAGAGCTTCCATGTCCGATGCTTATTCAAACAATCGGGATCGACAAAATTTTGTAAACCTATTTAGCCCCCGTTCCCACGGGAGATTTATTACCGCGACGATTTGTTCATGCGCACTGGATTTTCGACTCTCGGTCATAAGCTGAGCATTGAGTATCCAACATACAGCATCCCAGCGCGTCAAAAATATACACTGGTACATTTTGAACTCTCGGCGCTAAGCAGAGCGTCGAAAATCGAGTGCGCAATAGTTTGTCGCGCACTGGATTTTGGTGCTGGTGTTTCTTTATAATGTACGCATTTGTGTTTTATACCAAAACGGTCTTTATTGTGTCCATTTACCTCAATTGACTTGCCATTTGAATACCTTATAACCATTAGCAGGCACTCTTTTATATTTTAAATTAACATGAAGAACGGTAAAGTTAATATAAACGAGTATTAAAACATTGGTGTTGCCATTACTTAATTTGGAAAATGTGTGTGTCTTTTGACTGAAACGTTTTAATTCACGTCACCTTTTTTGAGTTATTACAGCAATTTTCATATATTATCATGATGTTTTTATTGTATATTTTAATGATATTATAATTTACATATAATATAGTCACTTTCAGTAAATTTAACCGTCTACCTAAAATTATGTTATGTTAATGTTAATTGTGTTATGTATGATAAATAAACTTATTATTTTAGCCAGCTACGAATTATTTATATCATAAAATAATATTTCTAAGGGCAGATAATTGGAAGACCAAGAGCTCTACCAATTATCTGTACTTAAAAATATTATTTATACCATTCCTCCTCTAAAAAGCTTATTTTATTCACTGTTTTCAGTGAATAAAAAGCACTTTTAATCACTATTTTGGTGTTTGAATTTAGAACACATCTATATATGCGACCTCCATCTCAATGCTATACAACCTCCTTACGAAAACATACTCAATACACAGGAAATAAATATCGCTTCACAAGTTGATTATTATTAGTCATAATAAGAAAATTACTCTTAATTTTAGTAATTGTTCCAACTTTTATGTGCATTTTAATTATTTCAACCTTCCTTTTTTCTTCATTAAATGTCTATTTTCGCTTAAATCTTTCTTTTTCTCGTAGTCATGGTATAAAGTATAGTATGCAACTCTTGAATAAAACGGATTTATATCGAGGGCCATGAATTACTCGCGTCGCTCAGGATTCTAACACTTGAATCACTCGCTACGCTCGTGATTCAATCGTCATGAATCACTCCCTACGGTCGTGATTCAGTCGTTAAAATCCTTCACTTGTTCGTGATTCATCTATGGCCCTCGCTTTAAATCCGTCCTTTATTCACTAATTGCATAATATACTATTATTAATAAATATTTTTATTATATCGGTAGCAAATTTCTCTTTTCTATATAATTTTCTGCAAATTTCTTTATTTTAACTCTTAATCTACTTCTTAAACATTAATTTAACTTTTTAATGAACACTGTTACGAAAAAAGTTCTATAATGTAACTTTGACGATATTTAAATAGGTACTAACACTTAGCCACCTATTTAGATAGCCAAAGGTTCGTAAAATAACGTTTTCTCATAACTATTATTATGTTATACTTATAACAAACGAACCCAAACGTTCGTTATCATTTACTTAAGTACCCACATGAAAAGATCATGTTACGCGAAATATTCCATTTGAAGCGGATTAAAACATTCTACGGTTAATTGGCTCAAAACCCCTTTGAAAATGTCCTGTTTGAAACACTGTTCACATGTTGACACACTGTATTGAACAAAGAAAATTGAAACTGAATTATTCTGCAGGTGCCTGATATTTTGCAATTAGGTGGTTACTGCTCGGTTAATTGATAAAAATACACTGTACTATCCCTTCTCTATCGTTCAAGTATCGGCACTGTAGCAAAACTTCGTTTCCACTTCGAATACGGTAGGTAGGTACATGAGAGGGAGTTTGAGAGCAGTCAGTGGTGGACCAGAGGCAACGGCCCCAACTTACAAATTGTAAGTCGTGCATTCTAAGCTAGACAGGCACTTTACTTAGTGTAATTTATTTCATCGGCACTGCTCTCATAGCGGTAAAGGAAAACATCGTAAGAAAAAACTTACTACAAAAAAAAAAAAAATCGACTACCAAAAAAAAAAAACACTGCAAAGTGTAAAATAACTTTAATTTCGGAAGTCGCTGTCTTTGGTTTTGAATTTTGGTTTTTTGCCATCGACTTCGACTCACAAGGCAAGATAGTATTTAAAATAAAACATAATAACTACTTTATATGGTACAGGCTTTTTTTAATCAAGCATACAAGTGTTCAGAGGGGACTTAATACCATGCCATATGTCTGTTGTCAGGAAGTGTGTTTCTTGTACCTGTATTAAGATCGTGCATTCTCAAAGTGGGCAACGTCGCAAATAGCTGTCAAATATATCGCTGTTTTGTTTTGATTAATTTGGCAATATTACTGTATGGAAATATGAAAAATCGCTAACTAGGGACCTAAAATATTAATACTTAATTGCAAATTATGGTGTAAAAAGGGCATTTGAAAAGTTTCCAAATACTTTTTTATATCTTACAGTAATATTGTCAAATTAATCAAAACAGATAAATATTTGACAGCTATTTGTGACGTTACCAACTTTAAGAGTGAATGCTCTTAAATTATCAAACGAGATATGAACATATTATTATAACGAGGAACTAACTACCTATCCGTTTGAAAATAATTCATGAAAAATGTAGGGGGTAAAACCTTTCTATTTTTCCTTCCCTTCCTTCATTCCCTCTTTTCTATAGTCGTTTAAAAAGAGATTTTGTGTACGGCACGTGTTGTTTGCGAACAGAATTACTTTTTTCTAGTCACCGCTTATTGGATCAAGCTTTATTGAGAGGTGGGTAAGTAAGTAAATAGAGGGCTCCAACAACTTGATTTGTTTGCTTATATCGTTGCCTTTTTATTTTGTCGATAACTAGGTAAAGGCAGATAATTGTGTGTTTAATAAATGTGAGTCATTCGTTATCAGGATTATTTAGTTTTTTTTTTTCATTTTCAAACAAAACAATGTGAAATACATTTCTGACATACCTAATTATATAATAAGGTATCTCAACAACCGACTTCCAAAAAAAAAAATATAAAGTGAAATATTACTTTAATTTCGGAAGTCGGTGTCTTTGGTTTTGAATATTCGTTTTTTGCCATCACTTCCGAAATTAAAGTTATTTTTCACTTTTTTGTGTTTTTTTTTTTGTAATTTATTTTTATTTTTCACTTTTTAGTCATGGTACCTACTCCACACCAATGCGAATACCACTACCTGCTAAGTAAATAACAGTGACAGGATGTTATCATCATATCATCCACATATACTAAGTGGGAAAAATACGTATTATTGAAGCTCACTCAAAAACTATTCAAGCAAAGTTAATAACATTTATATGGGACCAACTTAGGAGCATACCCTTTCATACAAAAAAAGAATTTTCAAAATCGGTCCACAATTGACAAAAAAAAAACATACATACGCGTTGAACATATGATCCCCTCCTTTTTGGAAGTCGGTTAAAAACCGGCATGTCCTGTAACCAAAAATTCGAAGAGATGTGGCATATACTAGCCCGCACTCGGCCCGCGTGGCGGATTACAGCCCACTCATACTCTCTCGAAGAGAAAAGGCCTGTGTCCCTGCTGTGGGAACATTATAGGCTGGTTATGACAGATTTAATTTCCTTATACTTACAGAATAATCTTTTAGGCTGTTAAGACGTAGATATATGCCAGTGACCTTGAGTGGTTAGTTTGCGTGTTCTGTACTGAGCTCACGCAACGCGTCGTACGCCCAGCCAGTAATAGAACTCGCCCATCATATATATCATAAATCATAGATAATTATCCTGCCGACAAACTGTCACGCAGTTTGGCAGGTTTATAAAATGAATTTTTATAAAATTTATTTAAAAAAAAAATATCAAGGAGCGCTGTTCCCAATTTGATGCATTATTAAGCAGTTTCGCAGTTTTTTTATCCGCGTTAGACATAACTTAACAAATTAATTTCACTTTATGCATAATCCAAAATATTCGTACATTAAGTTATTAAAAATATGATCTTATTTAACATATTTCTTTTTCCAAATCATTAACACTACTCGTTTACACGTGATCTTCAGTTTAAAATCATTAAAAGTCGGTTATCGTCGCCTTAAGAGGTAACTGAAACGGATTATACGATTAACTGATTATTTAATCTCTAGGTCGATCAACTAACCTAATTCAAGCTAAAGTTAATTGAGACCGAGCCCAACTAAAGTACTAAGTTTGTTATCTACGTTGTAACCTAATATTCTAATTGGTGGCGTGTATTACATTAAGCCTTAAGGGAATCGCTTCAAGATTTATTATAGGTTTTAACAAAATTTATAGGCGTGCGTCACATGTTACAAATATATATATATATATATATATATTTATGTACACATAGAGGATTTAATTTAATGTGTGAAAATAATCAATTATAATAATACTTCGTACAAATGTACACTAATGGCCATTTTCAATAACATTTAGGTGTCAGCCGGTATTAGGGAAAACAGCCATAAGGCCAACTTATTTATGCCAGAACTGCCCTGAGCGAGGATATGAAAATCAAGTTCTAAGACCTGGGATTTATCTTGTTTCTTTGCGTAGCCTCCTTCACAAAACTGTGATAGGCTTGCAAGTTACAGGACAGTTACTGCACCCGCTAGTAAAATTCTTACGATTCCCCTCGATAAACACAAACTAGATGCCCGCGATAAATTGCAAAACGGCTCTTGCATAAACAATGTGAGATAAAAATCTCATTTATTTTGTTTTCAACGACAATTTAATGTTTCAATTGTTAAAAAAAGACAGAGATTCAGAGAGAGAGAGAGAATTTCCGACAAATAATATATTAGCATAACCAATTTGTTTATTTGTAGGATTATATATTATTATGTTTGATAAACTCGGCATTTGAATACCTAGTAAATGGCCGTCTTTATGGTCTTTATTGCGTGTTTCATCTGAATAGTCTACCCAGTTGACGTATCTCTCTTTGCGATTATTTTTATTGGTTTATTGCCAGCCTGCATCACCCCACTATTGGGTATTATAACTTATTGCCAACTTTTTGTACAAGAAATAAAGTATATCATTGCCAAAGTGGGAAAATATACAGTATTTCGGAAAATTAAACAGTATCTCGAAAAAGTAAACATTATTCAAGTTTTTTTTTAATGATTTAACTAGATACATAATTTGTAATAGTGCTGGTCGCCCAACTCAATTGAAAACTAATTTTAAAGACTTTGTAAGCCTCACCAAATAAACGAGGAGCAATTATTTAATTGAATGTATTTAAGCTCTTTTTCTGTCGTTCCATCACTTAGTATTCATCACTGAAAACACTCTTTCTGTAAATACTTAGGTTGCAGACCTAATTATATTACTAGTATTTAAATGGTGTTCATATAACAATTATCTATTTAATTTGTCCCGAAAATTCGAGACATTAACAGTTTCATTCTGAAATTAGGGTTTTCTGAACCACTGCGGCCATGCCCAGGGGCATGCACGATGTTCTACGTAATAGATTAAACTTTTTATTTAGGTATAGCTCTGTCAGTGAAAGCAGTATATTCATATACTTTATTTTTGTCGAACAGTATTTTAGAGTGAAAAATTATAATACTGTTTATAACAGTATCGTTGGCAACTCTAATTATAACATTACTGTACCTAATTACATTTAAAAAAACTGCATTTTATTCGGGAGCATGTATCAGCGAGGTCAAAGTGGGACGGGGTGGGTCACACTCCTAGGATTCATGGGGACGGATGGGCCAAGATCGTCACTCAATGGCGTTTTTATAATTTTTAACATGACAATATTATCGTGGACGGATATGGTAACGGAAATATATGAAGACGCTTTTGAATTTCCGTCCACGATAACGTTATAACGTGGACGAATTTCCATACCTTCCCGATGTCCCCGATAATATCGTCACATTAGAAATTATAATAGCACACATTGGGTGCATGAAGACGGGTGTCGTCACTGAGGCAGGCTTTGTTTTCGGTGTGAAACCTTCAAAAGGCGCCCCGGGCTTCTGGGAAAAGACCGGGGAGTTTGGGATTCCTTCCTCACTAAAACAACCCCGGTGGTCACCATCTGCACATGGCAGGGGCACCGTTACCTCTCAAAAGACCAATCCGGAACCGCATTTGTGCAGTGCCTGTTGGGGCACTTCTCTGGGGAGACTTTAAAGGGGTTTCCCGGAAACCTAACTGTGCAAGTCAGCACGTGACCATTGTGCGCCGTCTTCCCTGAAGGGCACTCAGTGGGCGGACAGAGTCCCAACTCTGAGCGCCCGTGAGCCGAGGCAGTCCTAGGAAACGCTGGCGTGACGATCTGGACTCGTTCTAGCCAGATTGGCCGGAAAATGCAAAACAAAAAGAGAAATGGTAAAATCGGTTATACATGAAAAAACACTGTTTGCGACCCCGCAGTAGGTACTTTAACCAGCTCATACTTAATTTAGTTTAAAAGTAGTCGGGTAATCGCGATTAACGGATTAACTCTGATGCACGTGTGGCGAAGCTCATGAAAGGTATTATAAAATAAATCCTAATTAGGGGCAAGGTGGTAAAATGTGCTGTTATATTGTAGTTACGTTGCGCAGATAAAAGTTGCTCATGCTGATAAAATGGTATTATTTTTTTAATCTTTGAATTCTCATTAAGTAGATACCTGAAATAAAAAATCAAAATTAGTTTTTATACACGTCGTAGAATGATTTGATAATTCGTATTTTCGTGAAAACCGTAGGGATATTGCGAAAACACGGATAATTAGAAAATGATGAAAACATTTCTGCGAGCAATTTGGTTGAAATAGGTAAAGGTTACGTTAAAACAGTGACCAACCGCGCGCGAGCCGAGCGAGCGAAACGACCGGTGCCACGACAGCGGCCGGCGAGCGCTACTTCCAAGTTGCCCGCAGAAATATTTTCAACATTTTCTAATTATCTGTGTTTTCGAATTATCCCTAGGGTTTTCGCGTAAATTCGAAATATCAAATCATCCTACGACATACATACTAACACAGTTGGTACTTAATGTAAATTACCTATGGTATTAAAGATAATCTTAAGTCTAGCCAAAACCACTTCGTAGAAAAGGTTGTTAACCGCGGCTTAAAAGTTTTGACGAACGTAATTATGTTTTCGATTAACTTATGCAAATAAATTCAAAGAAGACTTAACCACAAATAAATATTCAATTAAAACGATTTAGAACTGATAAAACCGACTTCAATGGAACTTCTGAATATACTTAATCTAATTCTTTGAATATGTTTAAATTAATGATATGCTACGGGATAGCTACTAATTATTCATGTGTTTTGTGTGTGTTTTAGTTTAGATCGTGATTTTCTATGCGAGTCTCAATAAATACTTTATCATTATTTCTTTATTTGATACTATTAGCATGATTCATATGATTTGGTCATACTGATTTGGTTTTATAACACTGCGACAAGTACCTACCTACCAAGTATTGATAGATGTCAATCTATCCCGGCAGTCATTACCGCAAATCACGTATATACCTATCACAATATTTTTGAAATATTATTAATTATCATTATTCATAAAATTTATTCAAAACACAAATAAAACAAAAACTAACTGTAAATGAACACTCATAAATAAAGTTTTTAAACCCATGGCCAGTTACTTAGACTTCCACTGAAAATCGTAATTTCTTCCTAGTTAAGTCCGATCGAGTGTATTGTATAAAGGGGTCCGTATTAAGAAATTCTATTGATAGGATTACTGGATTAACTTTATTTTTTTGTTTACGTAAGCATTGTGTTTTGGCCCATCGTACAAGGTAATAATGTAATGTGTCGGTTGTACGAAAATATGCGATGATTCGTTTTTTAACAAAATTATGCGTATTAATTTCGGAACGTGGCGCTGGTTATAAATATCTTCAAAAACCATGACTTAAAATAAATGTGGTGTTTTTCTTTTTGTTTCAGGGATTGTTGGACTTACTGTGAGTGACTGTTGAACTAAAATTCCATATAATTGGTTCATCATGGTTCATGGCCACATGCTGCAACAACGTAAGTAGAGCTATTTGTATTATATGAACATTGACGTAAAATTTATACAATAAAATTTGTACCTAAATATTTGTGGTTGTTTATTCCTGATCCCTTAGTTGTCTACAATTTCTAGGCACATTTCAACACATTTATTTTTCCAATATAGTTCGGTGACCTTCATCGATTCATCATATCTCACGGTAATCAATTATACCGTTCATATGTAACTTAGGCATCAATCAATTACAAGCTGAGTAACGCTACTGAGTTGTCAACAGAGTCAAATATAATCTAGGAAGCAATAGATATAGACGGTGGTAAATAAGATAAATTCCAATTCGCATTCACGAAGAATTCACTTCTTCTTCTGTGGATGTAATTTGATCGGTCGACCTAATCGGTGACCTCCCGCGTGGACCGACCTTCCACTCTGCCCTGTACCGATAAACGCCCTATGGAAGCATTATTCCGCCTCGAGGCATGCACTGAAAATGTTTACTTCAGTATTCGACTGTTCTACCTGATATATGCTATTAGATGCCGAGTTCTTGGAGTATGAAGAACTTCACGAAGAATTTCCCAACAGTAAATTCAATGTTAGGAAATTCTTCTGGGAGGGATTGGTGATGGTTAAAGCCTGGTGTAGTATTAGTAGAAAGAAGGACGCTGCTGCATCATATGTCCCACAGTCACCTTATAGGACATATTACTAGTGGAGCAGTGCTGGCCTAGTGGTAACAGCTCTGACTTAGGACTTACGATCGTGGGTACGAACCCAGCCAGGCGTTTCACTTTGTGTAAATAATTTCATCACCACTGCTCTCAAAACGGTGAAGGAAAACATTATGAGGAAACTGACATGCCCGGCAACCAAAAATTCGAAGACGGGTGACATCACATCTACCAACCCGCACTGGGCCAGCGTGGTAGATTACAGCCCACTCCCTCTCGAAGAGAGGAGGCCAGTGTCCCAGCAGTGGGAAAATTGTAGGCTGATTATGCTAGTGGAAAATGGGTAGCGTAGGTACGATTTGTAAAGGAATCTTGAAACTAAACAATGCCTTCATTGTCTATATTTAGGATGGGCGATAAGCAACCCTAATCTGTTAGAATTCAATAATATTAATAAATGGGACTTAGAAATCAAATTCGACGCTGCAATAAATAAGTATTTATATTCGCAAAAACTCTACAATAAATATATTTCAATGCTTTGGCCTTGATAGCTTATAATATAAAATATTACACAATATTACTGCATACTAAAATTACCTATTATGAACGCCAACCGAGCCATACTTCGGACGGTCACATTGTAAAATAGGATTTATAGGAATGCACCGTAAGGTTTTCGATTATTTTTTTTGTTCAAATTTTTTAACAAAACTTTTATTTCAAAAATAGATGCTGCGATGTTTTTTCACAATGTTAGACCCACTTGCGCGTTCATGGGTTAGCTAAATAACTCGGAGTTAACAGCTAACTCAGGGTTAACCCAAAGATAAATATTGGAATAAGTCCGACTTAGCTGTTAACGCGCAAGTGGGCCGGAACACTGAACCCCATTAAAGTTTGTTTGAAATATATGTTATTAAATTCTGCCTATCAATAAAATTCTTCACTGTTACTTCTTTAATTTACATATTATTTAAATAACTCCAGAATCGAATGAGTTTCTGCTTCTTTGACCTTCGAATTATACAGTGATCTTATTGCATTTGAATTGGAAAAAAATCTGTAGTCAGAATCAGAATTTATTTATCTGTAAGAATTTAGTTTTACCTTGTACGATGTTTTTTGTACTACTATGTTGTGCAAAAAAATGCCATATTATTTGAAAGAAAAGAAAGAAAGAAAGAATAATGTTTATTTGGACACAGTTCGTGAAACACAAAATACAAAATAAAAAAAAGTGAAGAATAAAAAAACAATTGAAACAAAACAAAAACAATTGCATACAACAAAAACAATTGCATACAACAAACAACATACATGTGTGTGTTGTTTACATTAAACAATTTGGACAGACGGTCGTGTAGACGACTTTATTACGGTTTATTTTCGTTGAAGAAAAGGAAATAATTGGTATAAACAAACGCTCAGTAGTGAGTTCAGGCAAAATTTAGACTGGTAGCAATTCTTGTTTTACATTTTCTTTAAGATGCCTTAAATAAAACTGTTCTCCTTAACCCCGAAGTCACAGATGTCGCTCAATGTCTTAGTGGCTAAAAACAAAAAAATAAAAGAATTGTTCATTTTTCTTTTCATTTATCCCATCTTTTAAGCCTCTCTGCTTTTCTTACTGGCGAGGATTTCAGGATAAGGAAAATATATAAATCTTGGATTAGGCCTGTAGACATGGTTTTTATTTCTGAATTATTGACTACTCATCCTTTAGTAAATCTTTTTTTTTTAAATAACACTCATTTTGTGAACTAAACTTTTTACTACATATCATTTTTATTCATGTTCTTGCTTGTCATGTTGTGCATTTATGCTTTTGGTGATAATCACGATAATGTAAATTTTGTGATGTACTGTGATTGTTACCAGCAGTGCTATTCTGTAACCATCTCACCGTGAAAACTTAGGTGAAGTGAGCGTGGAGTGAGCTGGCATTCCACAGGGATTGACACTATTGACAGCTCACTTCACCCAAGTTTTCACGGTGAGATGTTTACAGAATAGCATGGCTGTTGTAGTTGCCTTGTGAATAAACAAACAAATAAACTAAACTATTCTATAAAAATAAAAATAAAAAATGCGTCTTTGCGTAGGTTTTACCTGCTTTCACTGAACCGTTTTGATGCAAAGAAATTATTCATCCATTACGATGCCAAATAATTTTTCCGACACGAATTGAATTAAATTAAATGGGGAGGAATGTGAAAAAATGCCGTTTATCTATTTGTTGAACGTGTGAAATTCTTATATTTTACGTTTTACTAGAATTTAATGGCACTGACATTGTGAGTTGGTCCAATGGAATTTGAGGGTATAGTGTTAGTAGTTTCCACCTTTTGAAGTTTTACAAAAAGCCGAGACTGATCTTTCTCAATATACTCAATCGTTAATCAAATGAACATAATGACTAGACGAAAATAAATAAATGCGCTATAAATCTTTGTAGTTTAAAAGTTAATAAACTTTGTACATTTTTTTTATTATTTCATATGCAACTGCCTATATTGGTTTGAAACAAATATTTCACCAGAAGATTATAGCCGTTGTTAAGAAAATGAGTGCATTATAATCTATTTTAAAATTGTTCACTTAAAACTCGTGCATCATAACTACAAGCTTTATGTGCTGCTACCGAAATAGATAAGAAAATTCATACACCAATTTCTTTACCTATTACTACTACCTTCTGCCAGCGGGTGATATCTTTATTAATTATAGCCTATGTTACTCAGTGTTAATATAGCATTATATTGGTGAAATAATTTTTTAAATCGGGCCTGTGGTTTTAGAGTTTATCCATTAGAAACAAAAATAAAATCTTTTCTCTTTATAATATTAGTGTAGAAAAAAAATGGATCCATCACGAAAATAATAAACGGTAGTTGACAGTACATTTTGTAACAAGGCATGATTATTGTAACCATTAGTTATGAAAAAAAAAAAATTGTTTGAATTTTCAGACTTTTCGCGAAAAATGTGAAACTCTCAATGACGAGTGATTTATAGTGCTTTTTTGTTTGGCAAGTGTTTTAAGGTCCTGTGCACACATTTTAAACGAGTAGACAACACGGAAATATTTAAGAAACTATACAGTCGATGCGTTACTAATGTTGATATTTGCTTGCTTAGGTACATTTTTTTTTGTTCTCGGGGTAAAACCTTCAAAAGGCGTCCTGGTTTTTGGGATAAGACCAGGGAGTGTGGGATTCCTACCTTACTAAAGCCACCCCGGTAGTCACCATCTGCACATTGAAGGGGTGTCGTCCCCTCTCAAAAGACCAAACCCGAACCGCCTCTGTGCAGTGCCTGTTAGGGCACATTTCTGGGGAGACTGTAAAGGCGTCTCCCCGAAACCTAACTTTGCAAGTGTGCAAGGCAGCACGTGACCGCTGTGCGCCGTCATCCCTGAGGTCATTCAGTGGGCGGACAGAGACCCCACTCTGAGCGCCAGGTACCTACAGTGGAGAACAATTAAGTCCTCTAACACTTCAATTTTCTAAATCCTAATGATTCAATTCAAATCGGGCCAGACGTAAAATTTAAAGAAAATTACCTCGTTAACTAATATATGAAATGCTAAAAAGCTGATTATCGAATTATTTTGTGTCAATTTATATGATTAAGGCCCGTATTAATAAACGTTCCTCAACGACGTACTAAGTGCGTGATCATTTGATACGCCATTATTACGATATCAGCATCTCAAGATCATTGCTAATTAATAAACACATGAATCTCAGTTACCAAGATCAGCTCCTCAATGCGCTGTACTTGATGGCTTGATCTCGTGAACGATTACGTCACATTGGCCGAAGTTTAGAATAACATTCATCACGTTTCGTTATTGTTACGTCATAAAATGTATGTAAACACTTGTAATTTGTTAAAAAAATAATGAATAACGCTGTATCACGTTATAAAGTTGTTGTCTACTCAAAAAACCTTAAATTGTTAAAAATGTTGTATAATTATTGCTCAATATGACAGAAATGCTTACTACTCAACTTAGTAGGTACAAATAACATAACGCAATAAAGCGCCCTTGAGGGTCAAGGACGAGTGTCAAAAGAAAGGATGAAATATAAATTTATTAGATTACTTTTTCATATGAATTGGGTTTGTTTCTAATAATATTAGATTAATTGGATTTTAAGGTACCTATTTTTAAATTTTATTTATTTATTAAACTTTATGCAACTAAAGAAGTGGCGGAGAAAATAGGCGGATTTAATGTCATTATACGTATGTTATATACCTATAAATAAATAGTAAATCAATAAATGTACTTACAATATTTACATAGGTAGGTACCTACCTACCTGAAATGAGGTTGTAGCATAAAACCTTAAAGTAATAATTGGAAGACCTAATTAATATTACAATATAAACGTTTAAAAAAAAATCACTTGTTAACTCAAAAGAATTTGAGGCATCCCTTATGTATATTTTTGGTAAACGATATCGCAAAGGCCATAAAATATCGTCATATACTCTATTTGATCGTAATAATTAATTTCACCCAAAATATTTTCAAAATCCATGTTTCGCACTACTAATCACGACCTCAAGTCACGTACTGCGAACACTCAAGTTTTAGCATGTTGAGTACACTCACCTATTGTATACCAAGTACAACAGTGCTATTCTGTAACCATCTCACCGTGAAAACTTAGGTGAAGTGAGCGTGGAGTGAGCTGTCCACAGAGATTGTCACTATTGACAGCTCACTTCACCCAAGTTTTCACGGTGAGATGTTTACAGAATAGCATGGCAGGTACTTACTTATTAATCGACTTTTGTTGCTGACAGTACCTAGTTTTGCAAAGGTTCAATAACGTTCACCTTCGTATCGATACAAATGCGTATCTAGAAACGTCGATATGCTGAGATCAATACGCAATTAAAACGAGAACCAACTACTTTGATACTTTCACATATCGGGTAAAATGCGTACAAAAAACGCCATGTAAACGCGCATCATCGTCTGCCTAGCGTTTTCCCAACTATGTTGGGGTCGGCTTCCAGTCTAACCGGATGCAGCTGCTGAATACCAGTGTTTTACATGGAGCGACTGCCTATCTGACCTCCAAAACACAGTACTTACCCCTTGGTACACTTATTTATGACTGGTTGTCAGACTTTCGGGCTTCTGACGACTCGTCACGAAGATCCACGAATGACAGCCGAGACCAACGGCTTAATGTTCGTTCCGAGGGGGGATCACGGGGTTCCGGTATGTAAAGATGGTCAGTGATCATCCATCCACGGACCGACCGCGGCAAACGTAGCTTAACCTGATCGAACGACCGGTGCGGCTGTTGTTTTGTACAACATTAGTAAATATGCAACATAGCATGCCCATGTGACGGTAGAACATGGAGGACTTTTATAATAAAACATCTATGTAGGTACTAATAATTACCCATGTTTTGCAAAGTAATAATTGATTTAATTAAAAGTGTAAAGTTCACTCAACCTCTATTGAAAAGGGAGGATCCTCCGACCAGACGGGTGTCGCGTCTGGCGGGCAACTGCCCAGAGGTTGAATTCGGGAGCTTGTATATAAATGTCGATAGCGTGGTAAACTCTAATTGCGCGATGCAGGATTTGTGTGACGTCAGGATGTTGTGTGACGCCGCCACAGATTTGACGAAAAGTACAGACATTAATACTTATCAATGAACGCCATGTCCCTGAAGCTTTGGTTCCCTAGGAAATCGGTTACGTCATATTAAAACGGCCATCTTGGAAATCTGTCATTTCCCCCAGTATTTCATATTAAGGTGTCAAACCGCTCTGTATTTGGACAGCTGTTATTATCTGACCGTTCACCACTTTACTCACAAGTGCTTCACACTAATGGCAGATTTGTAACTATGACACGTTACTTATTAATTTCTACATAATAAAACCAAAACACACATAGGTATAATTTTATGATACAAATTAATTGGCCTGTCTGGTAGACTGATGGTGGAGGCTGTAATTCTCTGGATATTAACCCACACAAATTGAGAGGGCGTCAAACTTTGTGTAATGGCTTATCCGGACTTTACACGTGTCGATGTCTAGTCTAGTGTATAAACAAAATGGACAAGAGGAGAGAGTCTACATTTTCTTCGATCGTATGTAAGTCGCAGACACGAAGTAGTTACAAATCATTTTGCATTTTTCTGGTCAACATGACAAAACGATGAAATCGCATACGATTTTTATCGACTGTGTAAATGTACTCCAAATGTCACCTTAGGAACTGGACAAAGCGATATTTTATAAGCGATAACGTTGTTGAAAAAGTCAATAATACACTCCCGGATCCTTTAAGCGAGCCACCATGCACTTCCATTTTAGTTTTTGAGGCCTTTATCCTCAAACATCAAAATAATGATTGTGTCCAAGAAAAAGATTTGATGTAGTTTTGAAGCCTACATACTGGCCGTCATTTTGGTGTAATCATTGTTCCAAATTTGAATTCACAACGATTTATTAAAAGTTGTAGACCCTTTACCAAAAACATGCAGGGTGGCTTGATTTAGGAGTCCGGGAGTGTTAACATTGGATTGTCCTAAACTTCCGAAAAACTTATGTCAATCTTGTTGGAAGTCGTTGTAGAAATATGAAACTTTTTGAAAGCTATTGTCATTTTTAACTTTGAGAATGACCCCGTGTAAACCCTACACTTGATTAACAAACATAGGTCAAGCTTAATCCGGGGTTAATCAAACAGAATGACGTAATATTGCTTGAGGCTAGGCTCAGAAGCGTGTCGTTACCGAGAGAGTTTCCTAGATTTCATGTATAAATTGTAAAACAGCTCTCTTAGAGCTGACTGTCATGTGTACTAGTCACAAGAGCCACATTGTCAAGGTAAACGTGAAAGAGCAGAGCAGGTACTCTACCTGTGTTATTTTTGATGGCAAAGCACTCTATATGTACAGGGTTTAAAAAACATTCACGAAGCCGTTATTCTGCTCATCAAACTAAGTAACTTAGTGCAAAAATTATTGTTGAGACACTACTTTTATTTTGTTTGTGGTAGTACGCAACGTAACACATATTTGTAAAAAACGTCAAAAATTGTTGGAACTTTGACCTTCAATATTTCTGTAACCAGAAGGTTCTCAGGTATGGTCCAGTATAAAAAAAGAACATAATAACGGGAAGAACAAGTGATTCTTGGGGTGACACACTCGTTATACAACCTTAGTTTTTGTTTACCCTAAACCTCTTAAGGGGTCATTATACTCATCATTATGAATAACTTTCACTAAAAAAATCTGCTGTTCCCTACATTTCGACGAGATATACGAACATAAATGTAGGGAACAGCTGATTCTTTTTTCGTTATTTCAGCTTAGGTCCAATAGTGAAAGTTGTTCATAATAATGACTACAATGACCCCTTAAGAGGTTTAGGGTAAACAAAAACTAAGGTTGTATTGTTAATGCACACGATTTCTTTGAAGGGACACACAAACAATTGATTTATGGTAATTTTCAGTACATTTTTTCAGTAGCAGCCTGGAGACTGGTTTTGTGCCAGATTGATCGGAATAGGCTCTATAACATGGAACTTAAACATAATTGGCGAAATCTTAGTCTGTATTGGACAATAGGCCTTCGGGGATTACTGGCGTAATGCTATGTTGTGTTATTTTCAGTATAACCACAGTCGTTTTCCAAACAATAAACGGTTGTTTTGTTTGAACAAAACAAGGGGTTTAGAAAGGAACAGTTTAGATTGGGTTTATTATACACTAACAGCGGTGGCTTAAACACGTGTAAACCTTAAAATACGTTTCCAGTTTGTAAAAAAAAATCCGTTCTGGAAAAATGTTATCGTTTTTATCTACATTTTGAGAATGATCTAATAACAATTAAGAGCATTCATTCTAACAGTTAGCAATGTCACAAATAGCTGTCTAATATTTACCTGTTTTGATTAATTTGACAATATTATTGTATGGAAATATGAAATATCGCTAACTAGTGAACCAGAATATTAATAATTAATTGCAATTATAACACTGAATTTGATGTTGTAACGTTTTAGGTGTAAAAAGGCATTTGGAAAGTTTCCAAATACTTTTTACATCTAAAACGAAATACTCGGTGTTATCATATTAATTATTGCATTACATAATCAATATTTTAGTATTTTAGTTAGCCACACAGTAATATTGTCAAATAAATCCAAACAGGTAAATATTTGACATCTATTTGTGACGTTGCCCACTTTCAAAATGCACGCTCTTAATTGCATTTTGAGAATGAGTGGAATGTTGAGAATGAGTTGATTTGAAAATGAATTGTTATAATAACATTTAATTGTATTTTGTGAATAATCTACTATTGGTGTTGACACAAGTCAACACCAATCGGAAACGGATTTTTCAGATACAGTTTTTACTCATAAAATTAATAGCTAGGTATATGAACTGTGAATCACAGTGGGAATTTTGATTAACTCCCTCTAGATAATCCTATTTACTAAAGTTTTGAATTTACACAGATTTAAATTTTATAGTGCCATTGAAATTATTTGAGAGATACTCAACAATACTTGTTAGTAGGTACTCTATTAAACTCCAGCTTCAAAAATCAATACCAACTAATTTTGAGAGACTCCTTCAACTAGTTTCGATTTAGAGACAATTAACAAATATTTTCCGTTAATATGTACATCAGTTATATAACGTTTAACTGAAGTACATTAAACGATATCTGCTGGTAACACTGTATAGATAATATAAGAGCTCCGCGCCCTCAGGGATTATCAATAAAAGACGTATTTATATTATATAACTCTTATTTATTCCTAAGTCAAACACATAGTCAAAGTCTAATCATTTGTTTCAAATAGGCCCTTGTAAGGCACTTTTCAACATCAAAATTTACAAAAAAAATTAATTGATTCTAGTCGCGCCTTCCAAAAGGTAGTTTTCGTATGGAAAAGAATGGACAAGAAACTCCACCGTTACTCTTTTAAAATGTTTTACAATAAAACATTTTTATAATAATTATATTTGAAGACGATGCACCAAGAATAACATTTTACTATACCACAATAGGTTAAAATAATTACAATTGAAGAAACGACGGATAAATTATTTATGTGATAGATACATGTTGCTCACATATTTACAAACATTGTAGACGATTTTTCTATTTTTAATTAGTGTGTGAAAAAGTAATCACAGGGTGTAAAATCAATGTCAGATAATAAAAAAAATATATACATAGGTACCTATACAATTAAATTAGCAACCAGTTTGATTTTGTCTGGTGTTGGATCTACTACCTACATATTTTTACATTTTGGCAAGATCTCTGTCAACTCTCCAACCTGATACTAATTATTTTCTTTCTTTTAAATATAAAAATAGTATTTATCTTATTATACATGCATACAGGGGTGCTTGTGGTTAAATCATAACAGCCGTACGGATCAATCCATCCGGTTAAGCCACGCTTGCCGCGGTTAATCCGTAAATGGGTGACCATCTTGACATACCACGACCCCTCCGCCGAGGCACGGCGAGGTCTTGTTAAGTAAAGATGCACGTAAAACCATTGGTCCCGGCTGTCATTTGTAGATCTTTGACAGTTGTTACGGGTCGTCAGAAGCCCGAAAGTCTGACAACCAGTCTTACCCAGGGGTATCGTGTTACCCAGCGATACCCAGCATGAAGCGACTGCCTATCTGACCTCCACAACCCAGTTAGGGTGGTGGAGGTCAGATAGGCAGTCGCTTCATGTAAAATACTGGTACTCAGCTGCATCTGGTTAGACTGGAAGCCCTCCAGTCTAACCAGATGCAGCTGAATACCCCAACATAGTTAGGAAAAGGCTAGGCAAATGATGATGACATGCTATCAACTTACAAATTATTCGCGAAGGTCGGTTTTTAAAACCAACCGGACAAAACCTCTACAGTTATGTACTACTAAAAAGTAGCTAGTGATAGTGATTTTTCATAGTTTAGTAATCCCCTCGATATTTTATAGTTTTTTGGGGAATACAATAAGTCTTTAATTTATTGTTCTCAACGAAACATTTTTATTTTAAAATTACATAATTATAATAAGTAAGCACTTCAATTAAGTTGAGAACTTGAAAGTTTTATTTTTTCTGATTACAATAACTAGTATTAGAGGATTGCTTTCCAATAAAATAATATAAATATTTTTGGTACAATACTTCTTTGATAAATGGTATAATAAAAAACTTCGATTGACTTTGCTAAGTAAAAACTTTTCTAGTTGTTGTAACTTGTTGAATTCATACAATGGCTCCCTGATATGATTGTTTTTTTTTTTATCTCGGAATCAAATATCTTAATGAAAAGGTTCCAGTTATAAAAATATCCTGTGATTTATGTCAGTGATCTTTTAGATATTAAGTTCGTTTTCATATGTTAAATGAGGAAAACATCGTGAGAAAAGTTTTGAGTATGAATGTCAATGGCTATAAGAGTAGGAGAAGAAAATACACGATGGATGGATTGTGTGAAAGATGGCTAAAAAAGGGATGACTACCGAGATGACAACTAATAGAGAAGTATGGAAGAAAAAATATGTTGCGCCGACACCAAATAAATGGAGATAAGGGTAGGAGAACGATGATGTTCATTTTCATACCATATTTTTTAAATAATATGTTATTATTTTATTTATTTTAGATAATGCTTTTTAAAGAAAATAAGTTAATTCATTAAGAAAGAAGATGTTATTCATAATTCAAAAGTCATTTATTCAAACTAGGCTGAGAATCAGCACTTTTCGAACGTCAAAATTACATAAGACAGTCCCCCAAAACGCCCACCCTTCACCAGTTCCTAGTGCGTTAGTTGGGAAAAAGAAGTGGCGCAACAAACTCCCCAGCAGCACTGCTGTCTGTTCAGTTAGAAAAAAATGATTTTATAAAAATTCAAAATTCAAAATTCAAAAGTCATTTATTCAAACTAGGCTGAGAATCAGCACTTTTCGAACGTCAAAATTACATAAGACAGTCCCCCAAAAAACGCCCACCCTTCACCACTTCCTAGTGCTTAAGCTGGGAAGAAGAAGTGGCGCAACAAACTCCCCAGCAGCACAGCTGTCTGTCCAGTTAGAAAAACTTGATTCTATATAATAATGCTTTAATGCAAAAATAATTTACATAAGCACAAATTGCAATCAACTCATAAAATAAAAACATTTTAATGAGTAGATTATGTCAACAATAAATGAAAACAAAATTTAAAATAAATTGACTTACAGTCAAATAAAATAATCCAAACAATTATATGAGCTCATATAGTATCATGTAGTCTTTGATTCTAAAAACACTTGTTTGTTGCTTGGGGTACATTGGAGTAGCTTAATTAGTCCCAAGCCTTTTTGTCGTCTAAGTAATCTTTAACTTTATAGAAACCTTTTTGACATAGTTTCTGTTTAATAAATGATTTAAATTTATTGAGGCTCAGTTCTTTGACATGGCTTGGGAGTTTGTTGTAAAAACGTATACTTTGGCACTTAAATGAATTACTAATTTTTTGGAGCCTAGTCGTAGTATATAATAGTAAGCAAAATAATTTACCGCAACATAAAATTTAATTTAAATTATGAGCCATATGTCAGCTAGCATACGCCAATAGACCAACTAAAAACATCGAGAACTATACTCAGGCCGTAATAAAAAATAAATACTAAACGTAAACAGAACTTAATATCTAAATAAAAGCCTCCAGGCATAAAGGGCGTGCCCACTTACATATATCTTATATAGCCGTAACTGGAATTTATAAATGATAAACTAGGACAATTGAGGTAAAATAAATAAACAGTTGATTACTATTGCAAGTGAAATGTTTACTATAATGCATTTTTATTCCGTTGAATTTTCCAACCTAGTTCTTAGAAGGGTTTGTTATTCTTCACCGCTTTTGATCTCTACCGTAAGATTATATTTTTAAACTTACGTAGAAAATATTTTGTTTCTGATTTGTTTACTTTTTAATATGTTAATGACTTTCTGATGTCGTTAGTATCTTTAAATAACGTACCGGGAAATGGGGAAACAGTAATTAACTAAATTGTTGTCGTTCCACTAAAAGCACTTTCGCTGTCAACCCTTAATTTCCGTCACATAATTATTAACGTGACTTGAAAAATTACGGTAATATGTCCAAAATGGAGTGTTGTGGCGGCATCTATTTCACTACATATATGCGAAATACGCATCAAAGACCTGACGTCACACAACATCCTGACGTCACACAAATCCTGCATCGCGCAATTAGAGTTTACCGCGCGATGGACATATATATAATAAACTCCCGACTTCAACCTACAAACTCCGGACTTCAACCTCCGGGCAGTTGCCCGCCAGACTCGACACCCTGTCGAGTCTGGTCGGAGGATCCTAACTTTTCTATGGTGGATGAGTGAACTTTACACCCTGTTCCTCATACCCCTAAAGTGTTTTGGTTTATTACGTAAAGCTTTAACGATTCCATCCATAATAGGTTAGTATTAATGTCATAGTTTGATCACAACAAAAATGAAAAATAAGAAGAAAAAAGATCGTTCTTCGGAATTTAAGCCAGTAGGCAGATATTTATAACGCAAAACATGTCCAATATTATTCTAAGAGGTGATACGTCTTTTTGAAGCCTATGCGCGTCAGATAATTTTGGTGTTCATTCGATCTCACATATTTGTGCTGCTACATGTATATTCGCCGTCATCTTGACGACAGATGTTAATGGATGAATCATAAAGTCAGATATTGTTGCCGAGCTGTCCATAGTAATATATTTATGCTAGTGACTGTACCAACGAACTTAGTCGCAACCCAAACAAAAGAACACTATTTCTAACTGTCTTATACACCTAACTAATGGTACTTTAATGGCAGAGTTTGTTTAGGCATCAGGTAAACGAAACCGTTTTATTTAAGTGCCAAAAAAACACCGCCTTTTATTAACCAAAACAGAGTAGTAGAATCTTGCTTATATAGGTCGTAAAAAAGAAAAACTGTGGTATCAAGACAGTAAGTGGTAGACATAAAGACGATCACAGGAAACCATAAACGAATAACATCATGTAATGTAAGCTATTTTATTATCGTTATCAGATTTAGTCACACATTTAGGCCCATTTGCACCACAAGCTACACAAATATACCTTGTTGTTTTATGTCGTGCAAGTGACATTCGCGCATGACCGAAGCTGTACTAGGTTATAACCGTTAACTCCGTATCAAACATAGGTCCTCACTTTCGAACACAGACATCAGAATCTAAAGTTACAAACTCAGTAAGTAGGTAATACAAGTATATCGGATCTCGAAACTACAGTTGAGCATTGTTGGAACTTAAATGTCTCATTGCAACGAAATTCGATCTAAGTGTTCACATGCATCGGTTAAGCCTGATCTACACGATGCGATTTGATTTCCTGTGCCGTTAGTTGAAGCAACAATCAAAGTTGAACCGTCTAAACAGCGTATCGGCGATGCAAGTCATTTGTTGCCTAAATTTTATTCTTCAACACAGGTAGGAAACTTGTATCGTGTAAATGGCTTTAGAGATACAGTCTTAGGAAAGTTTCTTCCTTTATTTCTGTCTAATTTCCAATTACGTAAAATTGCTGGTATTTTCCAAGAATGCAATGTTCAGAATTGTTCCTATTGCAGACTTGAACATCAAGCTATCTTGTTGTATCAAAACAAATAGGTACCGTTTTCTAGGGAAAAGATTTTCCTGTTGAGTGCTCGTTTGTTCTTCCACCTCGATCCATGGAATTCTTTGTTTATGGGCAATTAATTCTGTTATGAAAAAGGATAGGTATTTTGCTATCGGGATTATCTCTTTTATTGATCAAACTAAAGAAAACTAGTAGGGTGGTTAGAGCCAACAGCAGGTCCCAAGACGGTTCCATTTGGGTAATTATAGCATACGCATAAAAAAACCGGCGAAGTGCGTGTCTGACCACGCATAATGAAGGGATCCGTAGTTGGGATGAATTTATCGCAAGAATAAACTTAACTTAGTTAGTAGTTCAGAGACATGTTCTCCCATACATTGTATACGTAAACCTCAATTCTCCAACTGCAAATGTAAGTTTGTAATCGCATTTTTTTTAATGTGATATAACTTCAAATTATCAATTTTCCTTTACTAGTGCTGTGAGACTTTGCTTCCTGCCAAATTTCATGATTTATTTGCGAGTATCAAAATACACAAAAAAATACAAAAAAAAAATACAAAAAGTTTATTGCAGTAACATGTACAACTTTTACAGTAAATCTCACATAGGGACCTCCTTTTAAGTAAAGATATACCTGTGCTAGGAGGCCCCGCTCTTCAATGACAAATTATAAAGTGGTAAAAGTGGTGTACTAAAACATAACTTAAACAAAAAGAAAATAAAAGAAATAAATAATAATAAACAAATATGTCACAGAAATGGCTGTATTTTTTTATTGCGTTGACTTAGAAGTTTTTTAGAGCTCTAAGAAAACATAGATTTACGTATTGGTATTAATTTCAACTTGATACCTGCACGCGTTCCTGAGAAGTAAATGGGTCTTGACGGACTGACGGACGGACAACGAAATGATCCTATAAGGGTTCCGTTTTTTCCTGTTGATGTGCGGAACCCTAAAAAGTGATTTAATTGTTCCCAAAATAACCATAACACTCACACTCAACATAAAATCACGCCGTTGTTCCTCGAAGGGTAAGGCAGACGTCACCTTCACCAGATTTCGCAAAAAAAAATAAATTATTAAATTTTATTATTTGGAGAAAACTGATTAGTTTATTAAAAGGTACGATTACTTATACGCCAACCTTAAGAAGTACAAAAAGCTTAAAAGTTTAGATAACAACTTTTATATTAATTGGACTTACAGAGAACAACTTAGCCTTAATTGTGGCAAGGCCCCTTTTAACTTTCTAAATAAACCGTGACATCCTATTTGAAACATTCGTCTACCTTCATATGAGATTCATTTGAATAATTGGATACTTACTGTTTATCCAGCGTAACTTCGCTACCGTAACAAGGTTAGAGAAAAGTTGTTAAGGACTTTTCATACGTTAAGTACCTACCTAATGAGCACACATTGCGTTGCCTCATTATTTATACAAAACGCCTTCTCCAAACTTTTGCTACGTTTGAATTTTTTACAAATTTTGTTCTTTGATTACCCCCCGTTCACCGTTTTCACATTGGACGATAACGATAACGACACGATATTGTCGGACTGGTAGTTTCATATAATTACTACTAAACGCTTTCACACTGTCGGTGTAGTCAACGATATCGTCGCCGACATTGATTGTCGTGCCGATATCGGCGGACGACACAGTGCACTTGTTCACAGCTGCCATTATTACCTTGAATACACTATTACACTTTTAGAATCGCGCGACGATGTAAGCTTTTGCTGGCGCAACACGACTATTCGAGCCTGCTGTGGCATACCGCATGATAATAAGCTGTTGGTTATCTTGCCACATACCGATATTGCCGGCAAATATTGTCCGAGCTGACGATATGTCAGTGTCGTTAACGTCGCAGTGTCAAAAAGGCCATTGAATACCAACTTAAATTGTCCGCAGGTGTATTCAAATCCACTGTCATCTTCGACAGTTGATTTGACAGTTGTATAACACAGCAAATTGAAGTTGCGTGTCAATTTGATAAGTAATTAATTTCCATGACTATACATTCACTTATTTATAGGATCTTTGGCCATAATCAATATTACTTGTTCTTACTTTGATCAAGCAAACAGAAGTTCAGAACAGCTATGAGATTCGTCAGCACTTTTACTCGTCGGAAACTTGTCTGAGCACCGTAAAACAAAAAAAAAAGTCCCGGTGTCAAATCTCCACTTCATTTTACACGGTAGCCTCTGTCAACGATAGTACTTGGTGGGTCACGTCTGTGTAGGACGTGTTCTACGTGCCGTTGCATTTCACACCCGCCAACCAGAGACATAGTTGAAAACTTTCATGTTCAATTTTACTGGCATTCAGCGGTTCTAGTAAGCAGCTCTATGTTCTATGCAATTAGGATATGATACAACTAATAAATTAGTTGTATCATATCCTAATTGCAGACCTATATATATCCTTCATCCCTTCCTCTATCGTATCCTTGCAGAATAGATCCTTACTAAAGTAAGGATCTATTGAAGGTAAAACGTGCATTATTCTTGATTTGCTTACGTTTTGATAGTGTGGCAATGGTAAATGATTTTTTGTTACCAATTTTAACCGACTTCAAAAACGGAGGAGGTAATTTGTTCGTCTGTAGGTATGTTTTTTTTTTTAATCTCGTTTCGTCGATATTTTCGTCGTCAATTGTGGACGGATTATGAAATTTATTTTTTCATTTGGTGAAGGAAGCTTGCGCGGTAGTCCCATATTAACTTTGCTTGGGTAAATACCATTTGAGATAGCTTCGATTATACGTACCTAATAATACCTACACTTTGTGTATCTTGATGATGTTAATAAAATACTTCCTAACATTGTTGTTTAAATAGTAAATAGTGGTATACGAATTGGTGCGGGTAGGTACCATAACTAAAAAGCCAAAAATAATAAACTTTTTTACAAAAATAATAATAACCGACTTCCAAAAAAACACAATAAAGTGAAAAATAATGTCAATCAAGATGTCTTTGGATCTGTTTTTAAATTTTTCTACCGACTTCCGAAATTAAAATTATATTTTTTCTCATGACTTGACATCCAGGTTAAAATCAGGGAACAGTCTGTCAAAAGTTTCATTCCTGAGGGACTTAAATAAATGTGTAAATGTGCGTCCTACAGGTAGAATATCCATTTTCATAATTCAGCCGTACGATGGAAAGAGCTTCAGAGAATTAAGTTGTGTAATTCCAACGCTGACTTGCTGAAATGTATCCGATAAAGCACGGAAAGACTTGCAAGCATCTCTACGCGATGTTTAAAGCTCTCTAAAGCCTTGCAAACCATTTCTTGGCACGCTTTTTAAACGATTGACATAGGTATCGATTAAAAAACGAACCAAACTTGGAGCACTTGCATCAAGCTGGTGTATGACTGAACCATCGTAGAGATGAGAGCTCCAAATCCGTTCTATATACTTGCTGGAGAAAAAACGGAAAATGTTGTTATCAATGAAAATAAAATTATTACTCTTATTCGTTTGAAATTGGAAGTTTCATTTCTTTTAGTTTATTTTCAGACAGTCTTCTTTATCACGGTTAGTCTGTCCATCATTTATTTATTTATTTATTAAAACTTTTCACATTCAAAAAAGTACAAAGGCAGACTTAATGCCTTAGGCATTCTCTACCAGTCAACCAAGGGTGGTGAAGAGATTAGATGGCAATAGAGTTTTTTGATCCTTATAAGAAAGAGGATTGATTCGCTTCAAAACAAGATTTTTGATTGCCCGTTTTGTTGCTGACTGTATTTTTTTTTCAAAATCTGTGAATGCAGATCATAATTTCTCAAAAACTTAAGGACGGTCTCCTAAGACCGATTTCCTGAAGCTACAGCGGTTATGTTAAGATACCTGTACTTACTACCCCATCGCAAAAATCCACCCATCATGATTAACTGCACCAAGTACCTTCAATATACTTGCTTACTTATATATAATATTACTATAACTTATATATAATATTTATTGCAAGTTATGGTTCTTACTATAACTTACACTAGATAATGGTTGAACAGCCATTTTTTGTGCGTGAATTTGCGAAGCGGTTCTTGTTTGAAGAACCCTCTGTTTTTGCTTTAGATAAGATGCTCAAATGTTTTACAACAATTTCAGCTAACACGCAACTTATTTGGTAAATTAATAATGTTAATCTGGCAAAATTCGTATAAAAATAAGACTATTCTTGATCTCATTAATAATTATTCTTGGTACAGTTGCTAATTTTTTCTTTGAATTCGAAGCTTATAACAACTTACAATGTTATTTTTCTAAGTGTAGCTACAGTAATGGATAGACTTGTATACACACGGCACAAAATAAATAGGAAACGTCACCATAGTTCAGAAGAAAATACACAGATTATGTAACATTATTTTGTATATGCTTAACTTCTTCTTTTCGTGTGGTTAGTAGCTAACCTGGTGTCAGAGTTTTAAAGCCGCACATGGGCCTCTGACTTGGCTTCACATGCTGTCGAGAAATATCACAGGTATCACGATGCGTAACTGAAAATTATGTAGGTACAAAAAATATATATCCTTTTGATTATATATAATGTCTAGATGGTGTCGCGCTGCAAAAGAATTAAAACGAACAGGCCAACTTTTTTATCTTGGAGGCATGACAGCTGCGTCTTACATTTGCGCCACGTCACTGTGCTGTCATTGTGATTTGCAGTGTGCGTGTATTTAGCGGCTAACAGTTGGACGCATTTTTTTTTCGAAGAGTTCACAGCTTTGACTAGACATATTTATATCATTGATAAATCCTTTTCTTTTTCTTAAACGGAGTTCCAATTAAAATCTTTAAGAATCAACACTTAGGTCGGCCAAGGCAATCAGTAATTGCAAATACCGCAATAAATCAAGAAAATACTTCATTTCCAATTTAATCTATAGATAATATTATAAATTAAAATCTCTTTTCGTGTCTGTCTGTATAAACGCGTTGTTCTTTTAATCTAGGCAACGGATTGTGATGCGGTTTTTTACATAATTTAGAAAATGTAGGTATTCCGGAAGGTTTCTCCTATATATACATATATATTTCTAATCACGTTCTCGAAAACGGCTCTAACGTTTTCAATGAAAGTTGCAATATTGGGTTTACGGGGCCGAAAAATCGATCTAGCTAGGTCTCATATCTGGGATAATTCGTTTTCTCCGTATTTTCACCCGAGAAGAGCTCGGTCGCCCAAAGTTTAGAACAAGATGGCTACCTTAGAATAATGACATGGCAGCATGAAATTAGTAAGTACGTACTCTCGTGACAGCATGGAATTAGTAAGTACCTACTATCATGGCAGCATGGAATTAGTAAGTACCTACTATCATGGCAGCAAGGAATACCTACTACCGTACTAGGAGTACCTACTATCGTAGAATTAGTATGAACTATCCTATACTATTAAATGAGCAGTCTCTATTTTCACCAGAGCAGAGCTCGGTCGACCAGGTACTGTGTATAATACACTAATATTAAACTTACATAATAATAAAGAAATCTCGATGTTTTGTCGTAAAAACCGTGCAAAGCAGGTCGCAAGTAAACTTTGTGGGACAAGAAATAAATAGAAACTCACTGCAAACATTAATACCGCGACTTTGTCTTTTAGATTGCTTATTGGTAGGTACTTACACAGACGAACACTTAATTATAAACTTTTGACGGTAAAGTACGTTTAAGTTCACAGTTGAGATCTACGTTTTTGCTTAGTACTGAGTACCTGCAGTATTGACTCTCTTTCTCCTTTTAACCTATCCAAAGGTTGTCTGTAAAATATCACTTTTAGCGATAAGACCGCCCATTGTGTCACCCTATGTAAAATTTCTACTTTCATTTATATCTTGAATCCATATGCTGTATATAATGAAGAGTATTATGCTCTAATAAGTCTCGATCCCGCGAGAATGTCGAGATAAAAAATATTTTATGTCCTAATCCCAGTCATGGTCTGCCCATGTGTCAAATTTCATCCAAATTTGTTCAGCCGTTTTAGCGTAAAAGCGTAACAAACAAACTCACTTTCGCATTTAAAATATTAGTTAGGATATTCTACTATTTAATAAAAGATTAAATTAGTCTAGTAGTCTTAGATAAAGTGCAAGGTGGTCTTACGTCCGTTTCCCACATGCACTCCTCCCAAGGGAATAAAATATCAAAGGCATTTGCTAACGAAGCGCTATAAAGTCAATGCAATGCTTGAACATTTTTCTAGTAGTTCGTATGTATCTTTTTGTGTAAAATATTATTTTTATTTCCCGTGTGTATCAAACTTGTAACTACGAATAATTGGCTGTAAAGATGAAACTTGAAACTTGACCCTTTTTGCAACAACTAATAAAACATATTTTGAAGAATAACTTGTTACGGAATGAATGTAGGTAACAAAGTTTTTATCGAAAAATTAACTGGCAAGTCTGAATTCGAAATCACTGGGGACAAAGTCACAAAAAAGGTAATAAAAAAGTAAAATCGATCAAACTATGTAGTTTGTAACTGTTGCACGCCATTTTTGATACCTATCTACATTCAAACGCAATATATTTTTAAATCGTTGTTATTTTAATGACTCACAAGGCAATTTAAAGCATTTTCAGAAAACCTTTAGAGGATTTTTTTGTTTAAAACAACTTATAACACAACACAATACTCTTTACATAAAACCACACCACACCACAGATAATATTATTATAAATTATTATTTATATAATATTTTATCATAGACACAATGGGTGGTCTTATCACTAACAGCAATCTTTTAAAGAAGGTCTTTGGGTGGAATCAGAATGAAGGAGAGAGACTATAGCTTTGATTAATAATTATTCATTACTTAACAGAGAGGCTCTGTAATATCATTCAACAATTTGGTCAAATTACACCCCTTGCTAGATTTTCACCATAAGTTTAAGTTATTTATACAAGGCTTGTGGATGCCGCAGTTAACACGAAAACTTCTAACTGTTCTCGTGTTTGACTTTACAACTTCAGTACCTAGCTGTTTAACATTCGGTCTGACCTTTGTTCCTGCTTATTAGTTTATATCTGTTAGTGGATTGTCCCTAGCGCTCGTTCACCTGCAATGACAATTCACCTGAAAATGGTCTAGGTAGAATGTGCATGGATTCCTCTTATCTGATTTTTTTATCTACATCATTTGCAATCATAAATAGTACCTGGTCGACCGAGACAATATATACATATATAGTAAACATATCGTCCACATATAGGTACCAACGTTTTATCACTTTCCCGAGGTTGTGAAAATTGAGAAAACTAATTTTCCTAGATACGAGACCTAGCTAGATCGATTTTTCGCTCTCGTAAACTCCTATATTGCAACTTGCATCGAAATCGTTAGAGCCGTTTTCGAGAACGTGATTACAAATATATAAACAAGGTAGCAGGGACATCGACACGAAAAATGTTACCATGGATTCAGTACATGAATATGAACCCCCTTGAGATGAAACTTATCGTCGGTTATTAAAAAAAAAAAATAGCTGTTCCATACATTTTGACCGCGTAGGTATTGCACTTTTCTATGAAACAGCAGATTTTTTTTAATTACCGACGATAAATTTCAACGGAGGAACTTTCAGAATCATATACTGGAGCCATGGTATCAGTTTTCGCTTCGATGTCCCTGCCTCCCTGTATATATATATATATATATATAGGTATATACAAATATAGCTCATTTAATAGTATAGGATATCTGTCTTAATCTATTCTATTGTAAAATCAATACGAAAAGATAAAAATAAGATCGGTGAGGCCCATCGAACACGACGCTATTCAAAAGTAACGTGTTACAAACTCAAATCACGAATGAGTAGCCACAATGCCAGAGCACTAGTATTTCAATGGCGGTTACACTACTACAAGTTTCTGTTACACTAGAACAGAATATTACGCTAAGTATCGTTCGTTAAACTATTGACTTAATAGGTAGATTGAACTAGTGGCTAGATTGTTTGGATGTTAATCAGTTCGGTCATGTGTGAGTCCAGAGGTTCGTCATACATGTAAATTTATACACAACAACCAATATTGTGGTCACTGAATATTATAACATCATGCTTGTAATCCCCGAAGGGCTGAAGGCTGTAAATGTAGGTATACATATAGTACACCCAGATTTCACCAGTCATGTTTTAGTCTTATGTAATAGGAGCCTATTGCCATCAACCGGGCACAAATCATGACCGGCTGCTACTGAGAAATCCCTGATGAAAAACTCAATAACACCGCCCGACCTGGGAATCGGATCGAGAACCTCATGCTCAGCACATATAGGAAATAGGTGGTTAAGTTAATACAAGTTTCCATGAGCTTTTGGTGATTACATTACTTGTTTGATGATTAAGTTTTGTAGTAGTTTTTTTTTTCTACACCGTATTCCTAATAACTAATTTATTAATACAAATAAAACATTTTTCGCAGTGAAACAGGCTCGAACTCGTAATATTTTCCCCTTTTTACAAAGTGGTTGGAACTTGAATACATTACATTGAACTAATCTTTAAAATAGCTTCTTGCACGACAATGTTGCATTTTTATACCTACGAAATGTCACTATACGGATCGTTTTTTTTAATCCTTTATTAAAAAGAACCAGGTTCTTAATAATTAATTACAATCTAGCCTATAAGACTAATAAGCAACTTTAATCTAACTTAACTTTTTACGTGATAATTATTTTAAAACTTAGAATAGTGCTGATTGTACGAGTACTTTACACAAGTCCGTTCCAATTTCTTAGAGTCTGTTATAATATTATAAACACTTTGTTCATGTGTTACGAGTATATGTTCGGTTATGTGTATCCGGATACTTTGACAATAACTCATAAACATGTTTACTCAATAAATTATTCAAGTTTTTTATTTTAATCAAATAGAAGATTAATGATCACCAATACCTACGAATGCAAATTTTATTTTTAGGAACATACTGAAATTTGATTAAAGACATAGGACTTCTACCATTTACATTTAAACTTCTGTTCAAAGCTTCATTTTCTTTTAACGTTGAATAGTATCACTGCTGAAGTCTATGATCGCCTTGGGCGATAAATTCTGTACATTGAACTTTATACCGAGATCAATACCGTGAACATGAATTTATTTTGTGTCTTGCTTTTAAAATGTGGCATTGAGAACACCATTTACTTCAAATAATATTATGTAGCATATAATTTTATTTATAGCCTTTTTTCAGAGTGATAGTGTTGTTTAGAATTTATTGTTTTAAGAATATTTTTATTTTATTAATTTATTAAAGTTTTATTCAAAATCAATAAAACTTTAATAAATTAATAAAATAAAAATATTCTTAAAACAATAAATTACAAATATATATATATATATATATTTATATATTTATATATATAGTAATATCGTGATGGCCCAGTGGTTAAGGCCTCGCCTCTCAAGCACGAGGTTGTGGGTTCAAATCCGAGCAAGTACCAATGTGACTTTTTCAATTCATATGTACTTTCTGAGTTTATCTTGGACCTTACTGACATCGGTGATGGAAAACACCATGAGGAAACCTGGACTTATAGGTAATATAAGTCTGAAATCGCCAACCCGTCTTGAGCAAGCGTGATGGTCAATGCTCGTGCCTTCTCTGTATGAGAAGAGGCCTTTGCCCTGCAGTGGGACAGTAACAGGCTGGTATTATATATTAATAGTGTTTTTAGTTTTTTCAAAGTATTAATATCAGTTCTGAGTCTCTGTGTGCTCTTTTGCAAAGGCCTCCTCCAACCCCTTCCAATTCTTCCGGTTCTTTGCCTTTCCCATCGTCCTCACCTATGTATGTAGCATATCATAATAAATAAATAATCAGCCTATAATGTTCCCACTGCTGCAACACAGGCTTCCTCTCGGTGACAGGAGGTGACTCAATATTATGTATTTGATTAGAATTCGATTGTATTAAATATATATAAAGCGAGGCTTTTGCCCAGCAGTGGGAATATGATTGGCTGATTTTTATTTATTACTAGCTACGCTCCGCGGTTTCAACCGCAGAAGTCTCGATCCCGTGGGAATATTGGGATAAAAAGTATCCTATGTTCGAACTCAGGTCATGGTCTACCCATCTGCTAAATTTCATCCAAATCCGTTTAGCCATTTTAGCGTGAAAACGTAATGCTGCAGTCGCATCTGTGTCTATCGTGACGAATCTTCGCACAGTGATACGATACACGCAGATGTGACCAACCATTATCGGTTATTGTCGCGATAGTTCAGTTTGCACTTATCGCCCGGGTGGCATGAGACCACCGCATTAGCGCGATAAGTTTTTGCGAACAAAATATACGAAGCTTCGGCACGCATTGCTTTGTCACGATAGACGCAGATGCGGCTGCAGCAAAACAAATAAACTAAAAAACTCACTTTCACATTAATTTATAATAGTATAGTTACAATAGTTAGGATTAGGATTATTAGAATTCAAAGAATAACCGATTGTAAATTAAATTTTTATCCTTTAAGGAAAATAAACATCTGCATATCAGGTTACGAAGGAATTATGTTTAGGAATTAAGCAGTTACGTCCACCTGACATCCCCCAACCCGCACACCTGCTTGGTAGATTATAGTCCGCGAAAAGAACACCTGAAACAGACATCATTTGAAAATGTAGGTATCTAAGCAAAGCAAACATAATATTGGTGTACTTACTTTAAACCCCATTTTTGTGCGAAGCTGTAGGAAATGTATATTCACAAATTCCTTTGCTAATCCTACACTGCTTGTGATAAATGAGCTATTTTGTGCGAGCCATTGAAACCAGGATCCTGCAAAAAATATATCTTTTTTTTTTACAAACGACCATTAATTTTATCGCTTTATTAAATGATTTTTGCCGCGTTCTGGTGAAGAAAAATGAAATAATTAAACAATACTTCACTGAAAGTACTTCAATCACTCTACCTAGCCTTTTCCAAAAACTTTACAAACTTCTACAGTATTTAATCTTACATTACATAGAGTCCTCCTTTTAAGTACATATAAAAAATACCTGTGCTAGGAGCATACATAAAAAGAAATTCAACTTATATAGATATAAGTTGAATTTCTTTTTATGTATGCTCCTTTCTAGAGGAAGGTGTGTATGTCAGCATGTGTATGTGTGTGTGTAAGTGTGTGTGTGTGTGTGTGGATGAGCGTGAGTGAGTGTCGATTATTGCCAAAAAATCGCATGATGCTTTGTAAAAGAGTTTCAATGTCGCCATAGCTCTTGCGCTTAAAGCTTTGTGCAGACCAGCGCGACTTGTCGCGCGACGCGACACCGGTTTTTGTTATACCGTCAAGTTTTCTTATAAATTGTATTGTTCGAGTCGCTTTGCGGCGTCGCGTCGCGCTGGTCTGCACGAAGCTTTAGCCAGTCTATTCACGTTTTTTTTAATTCTTGATAAGTCACGGGATAAATATTTAAAAGTTTATTTAATTTATTGTAGATGGATTTGATTTGTCTGGTGAACTGTGTTTTTGCATATGAGGTTTTAACCGAGGCTTCTGGTACAACAAGATATTTTCAAACGGTTTATTTGTGTTTTTCTCGTTCTGGGACTTAAATGTTTTGTCTTGTTTTATCGTAGCAGAATTGTGTAAATTGTTATCGTAATCAGACTATAATGTTCCCATGGCTGGGACACAAACCTCCTCTCTTCGAGAGGGAAATTATTAGGTAATGCTTTTTTACTAAAACACTCGCTTATAACATATCTAAGCTCAAGAGCGCATGGACGACATTCACCGCGACGTGCTCGCCGCGGTAAAGAATTGCCCGTACGAGGGCTAATAGTTTCGCTACCATGCTTTTTTCCTTATATTATCATTTTCTTACCTATCTATCAGTAAAGTTATCATATAAATCACATAGTTGCCTCACAAGTCCTACGATGATACACAAATCATCTGTTCTGACTATAGTTAGATTATTTCTATTATCCCTACCAAACCTGCAAAACCTTTACTTGGTTCACAAGTGAGGGTTTTCAGGAAAAAGCTTTATCTCCTCCAATAAGTGAAAGAGTTACTGTAACGTTTCGTTTTTTGATATTGGAATCGGCTATGAGTACAGACTATATCTGTTACAGGAGGAAAATCCGATATTGGCTATTACGCACCACTTCGTTCTTTTGATTCCCCAGCTTTGTCCAAAAGGCTTTACACAGGTGCCTCTTGCGATAGCGTAATTAAAATTTTAATTGCAACCGGTTTGGGCATCTTCTAATTAATAAATGACGTTAAGGAAAGCTGCGGAATCCTCTTGTAATTGATTGTTTCTGTCCAAACAAAGTGGCAGCGATATTTCAAAAACGTGGCACAGAAATGTTCGCGGACTCGAAAAATATTATTTGTTTTATATTACACAAAATAGGATCATATTATATTTTTCTTTTAAAGTCAAATTCAAATAATGTATTTCAATTAGGCACATACAAGGCACTTTTGAACGTCAAAACTAAAAAAAAAAATTGATTCTAGTCGCCCCTTCCAAAAGGTAGTTCGTATGTACTCAGGGCTATGTCAGGGCTACTCTAACTCGAAGTTAGTAGGTATAGCAACTTCGTTAGCAATCATATCAAATTATGATCTACGTGGTTAGATAGTAATGATCTTTTGCTATGTTATTAAAACTTGGTTATTAAGGAAATATTCACTCAAGTTCCTTCTGTTCAGTCTTGAACGTTCTTGAGTGATATATTATAACTAGCTGCGCCCCGCGGTGTCACCCGCGTAAATCTCAATCCCACACACGTAGTTCGCACGGTCATGTTCGTGAACGGTTGTATGACATTTGGCACATAGGTATGTGCCAAATTTCATACAAATCCGTTCAGCCGTTTTAGCGTGAAAGCGTTACAAACAAACTCACTTTCGCATTTATAATATTAAGTTAAGAAGTTAGGATTACTATCACAAAACTTAAGAATTAAATAATATTTTTAAGAATTAAACATGGTAGGTACCGTCGTCGGGTACATAAAACCCTTTACCACAATTTTTTTCGAAAAAAACAGTGCAAAAAAATAAAATAAAAGAAAAATCAGAGCATTTTAATTCTGGGCAAGGTAATTATTCAGAAAAAAACTTTAAAGATTCCTATTTTAAATGTTTATTGAACCCTCTAATATAATGACTGCGCCTCTTTTTGTGAACCTCAAATTATTTCTTTTGTGAGGTCCTGAAAATATTAAATAGCAAAGTAAGTGCGACCAACTTGGATCTAGCGCTTGCCGGTCGCTACGGTGGCACCGCTCGCGCGCGGTTGGTCACAGGTCTCACCTAACCTAACCCATCTAGTCTGACCTTCATTTAGTCGGCGTACCCTAGCGTACATACTGCAACCAACTGTGAGAAAACGGCAGAAAGGTTAAAAGAGGCTCAATTATTTTAAAAAGTGTCTATCTTGAGAAGATCAATAAGTTTTTAAAGGATCAGTTAAATATTTCTCTTAAAAGTGTCGGCGTGACAGAACTAAGAAATTGTACATAATGAGTACCTATCGTATTTAACGTTTTTTGATAAACATCTCTAACATAGCCATTTTTTAATTTTTTTTCAAATTTCTCTTTTAGATGTTAAAACATTAAAACGTTCGCTGATAAATTGACACACTACGTCAATTTGAAAAACAATTAGTTCCCGTGACTCAACAATAGTCATACAAGAGAAGGTTATTCATTAATTTCATACATTCATTACTATGCGGCACCGTATTCAACAAACATACTTAGAAAACTTTTGCCCAAAGTAAGTAATATATTTTTCTAGGTAGGTAGGTACTTTTCGTAAAATAATAATGATTAAATCAATCATATTTTGTGTGGCAGAGTCGTTTTTTACAACAAAGTACTTACATAAATGAATATGGTCGTCGTCGGAGGAAAATATCCACAACAAATAACAAAAAATCATGATGTGGGTGTGACACAATTAGATGAAGCTCCTAATAAATGTGTCCCTACGTCATTAATTTTCTTTAAGGTGAATATAGGTTAGAGCATTCATTCATCATGCGTATTGGTGTAACATTTGATCGAGCAAAGGTACGAGCACGGGGGAAGCGAAGTGAGGTGCGTGGGCCGAGGGCAGGTCGTTATAGTGAACGCAAGGTGCTAACTCGCCGTGAGCATTACGTCGAATGCAGCGTCGGCCATTCGCAGTAAAGTTACATTACATGGAAATGCTTTTTAAAATTGAGCTGTTGCTTGTATTGTACAATTCGTAAGAACGTTACATTACGTGGAAATGCTCGACAAAATGCTCTAGTGTGTATACACTAGAGCATTTTGTAAAGGTGAGTATTCACCTTTAGGTCTTATGTAATAATTCGTGCCGAACATTCGCAAAATAAGAAACTCTTCTTTTTTAGAACAATGTTATAAAAAGGTAAATGCGTAATTTATTTCGTAGGCATTTTCCAAAATAGAAATAAAACCCAAGTAGTTTTATCTCTAGATAAACCTACTTGGAACCCTGTTATAATCTACCAAATCTCCAGCTTTATCTACACAAAATATAAATTAAAGTCGCTTTTCGTGTCTGTCCGTGTGACCGTGTTGTTCTTTCTAAATTACACAACGAAATTTGATGCGATTATGACCATAATTTAGAGAACGTATTCCGGAAGGTTTATGTGTATAACACATTAATTACTTAATATAAAGAAATCTTGATGCTTAACAAGTCAAAATTAAAATCGTGCGAAGCAAGGGCGGGTCGCTAGTTTTGTGTAAAACAAGAAAGTGCTTTGTAACAGTGTTTATTTACGTAAATCCGATGATTCTCCTACGCAAAATGTCAAAGTAATTTTGAAACTAAAAGAAACTCTTTTAAAGATCAACTTAGTTGAAGCTTTATTACCTAAATCAGTTTTGACTGTTATATAATTTTTGTCTCACGAACCGACGCGCGCTTTACTGGTGGTTACCACTTGATAACAAACACGCTGTGAATGTGTGTGTAGGCGTAGGAGCTCAGGGGTGGCAATCTCAACATAGATAGCGATAGCGCTATATGACCGAATTCGGTCGCAAAGTACCTACTAATGGCGGCACTAGACGCGCGCGCCGTGCTTCACAAGCACGTGATTTTTTCGTGCTTGTCAAGCAATTTTGACCGTCGAGGGACGCCATTAGGAATTTGCGACCGAATTCGGTCATAAAGCGATCGCTATCTATGTCGAGACTGCCGCCCCTGGGTATCGTCCGAAACGCGGGCGAAGTTGGAAGTGTGTGTGTGTGCGTTTACGTGTTATGTGCTGAGTCTACTCGTCTTCACTCACACTATCACTGTGTGTTTGTATACCACAAGTAAAGCGCGCGTCGGTTCGTGAGATAAAAATACTGTAATTTGGTAGGTATTGAAATAAAACTGGTTCTCATAGACTGTTAACAGGACTTGTGTCGGAAAATTTATGTAAGTTGGTAGGTACAGATAGAAATAAAGAAGTTGCTATATAACACCCTACATAAAATCGAATTGCAATTCATACAGTGTACAATAAAGGTTCAAAAAATATGCTTAGCCTTTTCAAAACTATATTGCAGTTGACTTCCAGTCTAACCCAATACAGTTGAATACCAGTATTTTACATGAAGCGGCTGTCTATCTGACCTCCACAACCCAGTTACTGGGTAACACGATATTTACTTATTTATTTGTATATAATAATAATATATATACAGCAACGAAAATAAATGAAGACTATAGATAATTACAGTTACAAGAACAAGATCACAACGACAAGACAAGTAATGTTCCTTTACGAGTTTTTTAAACACAAGCAACGACTGCGCGAGTTTTATTTAAACTGGCAACGATACTCCTTGGTAAGACTGGTTGTCAGACAGCCGGGACTAACGGATTAACGTGTTTTCCGAGGCACGGATGGGTCTCGATATGTGACGGATGGACAATACAGGCTTCAATCAGAATTAAAAGAGCCTCGATGAGTGAAGATATTTTTAAGGTATCGAACACACTCTGGCCATACTTAGGGATCTCGCGCACTAGACGGCCATGACCTCAACATTACACGACATGAGCTTTTCCTCACAATAAAATTATACAAGTAGTTCGTGTAGAACTTTAAGTGGACAATATATAATAATTTTCCTAAGTACTCTCTTCGCAGGCTCATTATTTTTACGTGTCCTGAACTTTGCACTCTAGACTCTAGAGACATCTCAAAGGTATGAAGAGATAAAGACTTGGTTCTGCTATAAAAATCAAATGTTGTTCACGACTTGCATACTTACCTCAGACCAAATAAAAACCAAGACATAGCGCTGCGAACAATACAGTGAAGCATGCCAAAACTATACCTCCACTCTGTGCAAGTGTGCATACGCGCTCACACGAACACATTTACAATCAAACTACACCTCACTAAGTGCACACATGTTTACGAAACCGGCCTCGCATCACTGTTGACAGCGCTATGTCTTAATTTTTTATTAGGTCTGACATACTTACCTAAAAAAATATGTATTTTGTACGTTACCTGTGTATCTTCACAGCTACCTGCTTGTCATCCTTGTGACTCTGGACGAATTAGATGTGGTATCTTAGTGGTGCTACCACATTCTAATCGGCAGTATTTATTGAGCAACAATGCCAACCTGATGCAACACTACACAAATTTTAGGCTTTGGAGGCTTTCATTCGGCTTGTGCCGATCGGCAAACTTCGTTCGACATCCAACCTCGCTTAATCAAGTTCGGGTCGGTTCGGGACAAGCGGCTTATTCCCGAACATATATCTATCTATTCTTAAATTATTCAATTTTGAATCATACAAAACAGTAAATAATCTACACAAAATTGTAACATTTCATCATATCGCTTTTTCGACGTCTTTCATTCATATTCTTTAGCTACATTCAAATATTGATAGCCGTGTAAAATGATTGATTACGTGTCTAAAGTATGATTGATGCTTAAATGCAAGCGGGATCCCAGTTTTAAGAGGCATTTCCTTTTTTATACGACCTTTCCTTATCGGTATTATCCAATATGATTTTTGTGTTTTACATTTTTCCGAGACGAAAATTATTAGTAAAAATCTTCTGTTATAAATGATTAATTTTCTCCTTTGCAGCACGGTTCGAGGCCGTCCGAAAATTAACGTTACATTACGTAAAGTGTCAGTTATTTGTTAAAGACATGTCTTTACTCGTGCGAAAAATAATATTAACGTATCTTTGCTGCGTACTCGCATTTTATTTTCTTTTTATTACTAGAAAAATTAAATAATACCTAGTTACAAGAAAATTTCCTTGTAGCAAACATAATTATGTTACTGCAGTGTTTTACAATACAAAATAATCTATAGACATATAATAAAATAGTAACGAAATCAAAACTATAATATTTTTGAAAAAAAGTAATTGCTACGAGGTGTGGGAACGAGTTTGATGCTGAAAATATAGTTTTTAGAATGTTTCGTCCATTTTTCTGTTTGTCTGGATGTATGTTCCGGATTGGCGCAAAAACGGCTGAAAAAATTTGGATGAAATTTGACACACAGATAGTTTATAACCTGGATTAACACATAGGGTTACTTGTCGTTGTTACCTGTCGAATATATTTTCCGACATCCACGTGGGCGAAGCCGCGGGCAAAAACTGGTAATACATATTACAATAATTATCGTAAGTGAAGACATTAAGACATAAATACTTCAACTGAATGAGACGAAATTCAAGTCTTGTATAAAACGCACACTATGCAGGCAGGCATATTATAATTTGGGGGATTACATCACTGATAAAAAATGCTTGGCTCAATGCTGGTCCTGCTCCACAACCACAACTAATTGATTAACATCAGAAAATACTGTTGGAGCTGCTGAAGATTTTAAGACCATCTTTGCATTGTATAAAGTCAATCTCCTTTGTATTATATAATTCCAGAGCACAGGTGTGAGTACTATGTACTAAAGAGCTACCTTTTACCGGGTAATACTTTTTTTTATTGACTTGAATGTGCCCTGGCGGCTGTGAGTATGTCATGCTCACTCAAATGTCTCGCTGATGGTGGCGCGTGTGTTGGATCATTTAGCTCCCTTCAAAATGGTTGAGCTGAATGGTGCTGATCCATACGTCATGTTCGTGAACGGGCGCCGTCAGTTGGGACTGGTCAACTCTTAGCGGCCATGGCTGATTTTAATTTTTTTTAATTGTTCTTTGTTTTTATCTTTGTATTACGGACGCTTCTAACGTGTACGTCTTTCTACATTGTTCTCACATGTATAATTTCAACATGAATGATGTAACCAATACTTTGTAACAATTTATTTTATTTAAAAGAGTGTCCGTGGAGTTTCTTGCCCGTTCTTCTCCATAGGTACCTACTACGCTTTGGAATGGGCAACCAGCTTCATATTTTTGACTGACCGATTCCTTGACAATTCAAAAGTGCCTGTAATGGTTTAATTGAAATAAATGATTTGAGTTTGAGTTTGAGTTTGAAAGAAAACACTTAAAGTGATGTTTGTTAATCCAAATTGTTATAAATAACTTAGGTACAGCATTCATCAAGTTTAATTACCTTGATAAACAAGCTGATGCGTACTTTCTGATTTTACGATACCGCGCATCAATCTGCCAAAGATAATTATTGTCACTTTTACTGCCAATAAAGTTATAGGTACGGAACCCCACTTATTTACTTATTGACGGAACGTTCAACATCTCAAGTTTGGGGATGCTAGGTACATGGGATCTGGCAAGTGTTTCAAGTAATTCGTTTTTGTATTGTATTTCTTGGGCAACGAACCCCACTACAGCTGTTTATTCGGGTGTTGATATTGTATTCCTAGAGCGTAATAAATGTTGTACATTTATTTAGGTATTTTCTTGTTTTCTCCCCTCGTAACAAATAGCTGGAGTGTTCATATTATATTTTGGTATTGACGGCAAAACGTGCTTGTTTGCATTAGTTCCACGTAAATATATATATATACGTACATTTTTGAGTTGAAGTCACTAGGTAAGCCACACGCTGCTTGATTTCATATAGAAAATTATAAAAAATCAAGCAGCGTTTTATATTTTATGAATTTTGCCACGAAGAAAAATTCCGAACTTACGAGTATCATCGAAACAACAAAACACTTAATCTAACTAATAGGTACACTCAAATTCTCGTAAAATCCATTCGTGGAAAAGACGAAGAACTACAAATCCGAACCTCGTAAGTATTCTTCGCCTCCAGTTAAAGCTTGTCCACTCTAAAGTGACGCGCGCCACTACCGCATTTACGTACACGGTAATACGGATTTCTATGGGTAATGCAGTAGTAGGGCGCGTCATTTTAGAGTAGAGAATCTATACCTTCATTCATTTCCATTCATGCGTGAGTAGTTTGGATTTAGAGTAATTCTCAATTCTTAGACTATCATAATATGATAGTCTCACATATTAATGATATATATTATATATCATTAATATGTGAGTGTCTGTCTGCGAAAAATCCCCACACTAAATTCAAAGCCAGGTTTATGAAAAAAGTAATAAAATAATTTTAAATACGTAAAATATAATTTGAAAATTTGAAAATATAATTAAAAGAAAAGAAAGAAAGACAGGAAATATGTTTATTCGCCGTAAACATGACGCAAAAAAACACAAAACAAAAACAAGAACAAGTTGGGGGAAAATATGCGTCACATCCACGCAAAACGGCCGGATTGCCTAATTGAATTATATCTGACACGTGAGCTCTACGAGTATGTACTTGTAAAAGGAACATAATACTATGTAGCATTCATAGACTACCACGAACCTTCTACATTGGATAAACAAATATTATATTATAAATACGGTTTATAACTCCTAATTAATTAGGGTATTTAATTAACAACTAGGTAATGTTTGAAGACTGAAAAACATTCAGTTTATATTTTAATATATTTGTGTAATCTGTATTGACACACTGGGAAAGCATCCGTTGTTTAACACCGTACCCAATGTTGTATAAGAGAAAAAAAATCAATCTGAAGAATTCCCAAGGCAGACAGCACAACTAAACCAGTCCTTTGAAAACACTTTAATGATTTAACTATTAAGGCGAAAGCGCCAAGGTAGCCCGCGAAATTCAAATTTTCTTACGTTTTTTTGCAATTTGCAGGTCAGTATCATGTTCTATGTTGATCTTAATATAATTCACGGCCGTATCAAACATTTAATTATACAATTATAATCATAAAAATGATCAATACAACTCTCTAAGTTCATGTAATGCCATTGAATGACTATTTCATGAAATCATGACATTTGACAATTATGCTAACTTATGGAGTTATATTGCTGATTGTAATGATTATAATTATGAAAAGCCATATTTGTTACAGTCGCGAATCATATTTTAATCAACATACAACCTGACACTGACCTGCAAAATGGAAAAAACTCAAGAAAATTTGAATCTCGCGGGCTACCTTAGTGCATAACCCCTTAACTCTTTCAAATATTGAAAGGAAACCCTGTCACCTACTTAGATATTAACAGAGGCACGAAAGCGTTAGATTTATCTAAAAACTATCAGTGAGAAGAATTTGTTGAGTATTTCGATACTCAAATTTTTTTTGCATCGATATTCAATAATCCGAAAGCCTCCTTCAGATTCGTTAGAACCTCATCGTCTAATTTGGGAGCTAAAAGAATCTAGTATTACTTAATTTAGCGGTCATTATCTTTCTTTCTTTCGACAAAAATAGAATGTCCCTTCCCTTTGAGGGTATTATCTGCAAGTGTCATCAAAGGGTAGAGCTACGAGTTTAAATTAAATAGTAGACTAGCTACAGCCTGGAGCTATGTAGTAGGTATTCATATTAATAAGAAGACATGGTCCCTTGCCGTGAGAGAATAATTTGTAGAAGTTGGAATGTTGTTATATACAAACATTTCTAAATTATATGCGTTATGTCTGACTATTGTCATGAGCCATGGTGGTCATTTTGGTTAAACTATATTAATAATAAAGCTGAAGAGATTTTTTTGTTTGTTTGAATACGCTTAGCTCTGGAACTACCAGTCGAATTTGAAAAAAGTCAGAAAAAAAACTGGCCAAGTGCGTTTCGGGCCACGTACGATGAAGGGTTCCGTAGTTGGGATGAATTAATCCCAAGAACAAACTTATCATTGTAGTTGAAAAACATTTTCTCCCATACATTCCAACTGCAAATGTAAGTTTGTACGCACAATATTGAGAGATTTACTATGTTATTTTAAGACCATAGATTTCTTATAGGTTTTCCTGTAAACTATGAGCAAAGAACCATTCTCTGTATTTCTCTGTATTTTTTTCAAAATTTTTGGGTCTGTAGTTTCGGAGATAAGGGTGGGGAATGGAAAATTTTCATAAATTTTCTTAATTACTCGTATCTTTAAAACTATTTAGATTAAAATTATGAAAAAAAATAATTGAGATCCTCGCAACATCATAAAAATAAAACGTTTTGCATACTGAACCGTATGGCATATCAAATGAAAGGGTCATTTGATATGCCATACGGTTCAGTATGCAAAACGTTTTATTTTTATTTTGTTATTTGCCCCCCAAAAGTAACGTTACACATCCTTGTTTGGGTCACAGAAATACATCTGTGTACCAAATTTCAACTTAATCGGTCCATTAGATTCGGAGCAAATTGGCTGTGACAGACGGACAGCCAGACAGACAGACAGACACACGAGTGATCCTATAAGGGTTCCGTTTTTCCTTTTGAGGTACGGAACCCTAAAAACGATAAGCGAAAACGAAGTAATAGCACGGCTGGGAAATGTGGCTATTGTTTTAGTATATTGTGGTGTCTTACTACTTTCACGCGAACGAATTCGCGGGGAGAAGCTAGTATTTATAATTTGTTTTCGAGATTTTTCAAATACAGTAGGCGCTCGGTAAACCGGCACTCACTAATCCGACAAGTCCTTAGTCCAGCGTTCCCTAACTTAAGTCCTATTCTGGAATGGTTTAAACAAAAGAAGCCGGATTATAGAGCGCGCGCATTGTTCGTTGTCGTTCTGCAGTCCGGTCCGGTTCTACGAGTAGGTATTATTACGTAAACTAATAAATATATCTTAATTTGCAAATCCAGTAAAAAAAATCTTACTAGCTAGCTGACATTTCTTTTATAAATCTAATATTCCGGCATAAAAATAATGCCACATTTAGCTCGGGTAAGTGTAGGCTTAGTATTAGTGATGATGAAATAATTAATGTCGCAACGAATAGCCCTTAATTCAAAACTAGTAAATTACTAAAATTTTCCTTTATCACGTCACCACGATTATTTAATAGGTACCTACGATAAAATCTAAACCGCCATTAGTGTCTGTACACTTTTCATTAAATTTCAAGTTACGATCTGATTTCTCTTGGGAATGCTTCACAAATAAGTTTTATAAGCCTGTTTTATTGATAGGAATTCCGCTTTTATCTAGACTGGTTTCAATATTGCCTCAATTAAGACCTAAAGGTCCTAAGCTGTACTCATCTATGGATATTTAAAGTAAAAACGTTTGTAACGGCGATCACCGTATTTAAACGCATATGCCAGTGACTTTGAATGGAAATATACTGAGCTCATGCAACGCGTCGTACGCCCAGCCAGTAATAGGAGTCGCCCATCAAAGAACGCTGTCCCAAATTAGACGCATTATTAATTAATTATACACAAACCAAAAGATATTTTAATAAAACACGTATACTACAGGATCATTAATTATATTATCTTTCAAATGGTGAAGGTCGCAAAATAATACGCTTAATAGATTTTGCGTACTTCTCACTTTTTTATTCGCGTTAGACATAACTTTAAAAAATTATTTCACTATGTTAACACACACACTCTATAAACAAAATCTAAAATATTCATATATTAAGTTATTAAGAAACTGCTCTTATTTAACATATATTTTTTCCAAATCATTAACACGACTCGTTTAGACAAGATCTTTAGTATAAAATCATTAAGAGTCGGCTATCGTCGCCTTAACGAGACACTGAAAACAAATTACCGACTGCTAGACGTGACCACTTCCAAGTTGTGATGTAATACATGTCCTCGTTAATTTCCTGAGCTATTCGCAGTTTTATATTCGCAAATTCTAGAATTTGTCAGATTTTTATTAAATAAAAATTAAGGATACTTATTGAAATAACAAATAATACTAAAATAACTGTGCCTTTTCCAAAAGATGATGGAATAACTGACAAATAAGACAAGTAATAAGAGTAGTGGTGCGCAAAAAAGATTATAGCCTGAAGGAGAAAAATATATTATTGTACTAGATCATTCGCCCGCGGTTTCGTCGGATATTAACCCACGGGAACGTACAACGGGGATAAAAAGTTTCCTACGTGTTAATCCAGTTTATAAATTACTAGCTGCGCCCCGCGGTTTCACCCGCATAAGTCTCGATCCTCGACCTCGACCTCGACCCGCAAGGGTCACGGGGTCCAATCTTTACGAAGACTATACAACGTGTTCCTTTTGTGTCTCATAACTCTAAGGTTAATTGCTATGTGTACAAATAATATAAAAAGTCCCAAGTGACAAGTGTTCTAAAAATACATAGCTTCGAAGATAACATAACACTAAACTCTCGATAAGTGTATCTAAGTTTCATTGATAAGTATGAGTAAATTGATTTCATTCAAACCAATCATTCATATTTACGGATAATTTTTTTTTTTTTTTTCACTTGTGTTTTACATAAACAATCTTGACTTTGTCGAATAATTATGTACGAAAAAAAAAAAAAAGTAATTGAAAAATAATTAATTTGCTAGTTGATTCTTTGACATGGTCTCATTAATACCCTAGTACCTATCTATCTAGGAGGTATAATATTGTACAAGTGTGTATGTATGATATAATGTATGATAGTTACTTTATAACGTGTTCCTTTTGATATCCCATAACTCTAGCTAGGGTATTAATGGGACCATGTCAAAGAATCAACTACCAAATGTGTTTTTTTCTTTTTTTGAAATTATTTTTAATATAGTCAGTCTAAAATCATCTTGTTAACATACGTAGACTAACCCTAATTGACACAGTCACAGACGCAATCCAAAAGATTTTGAAGCAAATTGTTAATCCATTGCTTCATAATTATTGTGTGAAATATTGCATAAGTAATTCGTCTACTCAATATCGGAAATAACGCAATTAATGGTTTTGAACTGTCATAATGAAAGGCATTGCCATTTTAAGTCAATCTCCCTAGCCTTTTCCCAACTATGTTGGGGTCAGCTTCCAGTCTAACCGCATGCAGCTGAATACTTGTATTTTACATGGAGCGACTGCCTATCTAACCTCCACAACCCAGTAACTGGGTAATACGATACCTCTTGGTAAGACTGGTTGTCCGATTATCGGGCTTCTGACGACTCGTAACGCCTGTCAAAGATCCACGAATGACAGCCGGGACCAACGGCTTAACGTGCTTTCCGAGGCACGGAGGAGTCATGGTATGTAAAGATGGTCACCCATCCACGGACCAACCCCTATTACTTAGCCACGAGCTCCAAGTAAGTATGATACGTAATTACCCCGCTGATCACTTTGTATTACAAACTAAGCAATTCTAATTTTGATATCTCCATAACTATATAATCAATTAGTTACTACTTGCGATTTCGCCTGCGTAGACCCTAATTCTTTTAATTTTTCTAAAATAAGAATCATCAGCTATCTGCCAGTGAAAGTCCTATCAAAATCGGTCCAAGCGTTTCAGAGATTAGCTGGAACAAACATACAGACTGACAGAAAAAAAATAAAAAAATATTATAAGTTCCGTATAAACTTACATTTAGAAAAAAGGTGTTATTTTGACATCACAAACAGACACTTTAATATTATTTATTTGTATGTATTGTATTTCTATGTATGTATTTGTATAGATTTAAATATAGTTCAATCACTATTACGATGATTCTGAATGAGTTGAGTAATTCGCTTCGGGAAATCACGAGCTTCCCGAAGCGAATTATTCAAGTCATTCATCGTTGGTTCGATTTAATTGGTAACGACGTAAGAGGCATTTGTAAGTACCTACTGCTTGAATTCTCTTGCCTTTGATAAGTTAAGCGAAGCTTGTTTTCCTATATTTGATTGTTTTGATTTCAATGGAGAAGTAAAACTTGTTCTTTCTTTTCATAAATCTTGTTTAATTGGTCATTTGGTCTTATCTAGAGCATTGATTTGACATTAATAAAAAATATAAGTAAAAAGTTTTTAAAAACAAGCTTTTAATGAACTTAAAAGTGCTAGAAATTTACGCCTCAAGCTTTTAAGAATGTTTAAGTTTTATTGAATACCATTCAGTTTATTAAAGGCTTGTTTCTAAAATGATTATTACTTATACATATTTTATTAGCATTAGAATTTGTTTAAATATCTGTTCTGTCACATTCGCAGGTAAATTCAAAAGGTAATATCAAGGCAAATCCAAAGAGCCCAACACTACAGGGCTATCTTGTAAGGTTGAGGAGCTCCTGTGGCCACCTTCCGGGTCTATCATCACGTCCTGGACACCACCTAGTACCGCTTATCAAGACATAACTAATGAGTCGAAACACGATTGTGCTATCAGGTTTGATTTAAGAGTTTCTATGGCCACTTCCCTGCTCCATTATCAGCTCCATGGTGTATTTTTTTTGCGTTGCCACCGTAGTTATATAAGTTTCATCTCAATCGGATGGCAAGCTAGTGCTTGAAAAATAGATGACAATACGACTAATTCGAAACAGATACGAACGAAGCAAGCTAATATAAAGCTTGTAAAGGTGTGTCCAAACAAGAGCGCGGCAGCAACACGCGCCGTTTGCAGGACATATTTATGCCGCGCTCTAGTTAACACCAAAACGACGAATGGTTGCGCGGCAGTACTGCGACTGGCACATCTGAGATACGCCGCGTACTTTAGTTAGCAATATCAATCTGCCTACCCCTTAAATACGTCCGCATAAATACGTCCAGACACAATTAGTGACGAATGTTTCCTAAAAATGTTTGTGTGCGGCAGGTAAACAGAAGTGTTCGCGTGCGGCAGTCATCCAAACACAATGCAGAAGGCCGCGCGCGACAGCTGCGCTCGATTGCCACTCAATGTTTGGACACACCTTTAAAATATGTCCCAGACTCCTAAATTAGACAAAACTAATGCATTTAAGTTAAGCTAGAGCTCCTCGTTCAACTCCTCAGAGCATATTCCTAGGTACATAGGTATATAGGTACGCTTCAAAATAATAGTATTAGGTACTAGATGCGTTACGTCAAGGTTGTCCTGAATAAATCTCAGTTGCCTGCCACAACATATGGAGGAAACAAATATGTGCCAGCACATAATACAATATAATACTATGCAATGGCTTTGCTAAGTGCAGCACTACCTTCTGTATTCAAAATCTGTCTATCCTTTATTAAGTTGGGGTCGGCTTCCAGGAACCGGTATTCAGCTTAATCCGGTTAGACTTAATCGAATTCAGATGAATATCAGTAGGTACTTATTTTACATGAGGCGATGCGGATCTGACCTCCACAACCCAGTTATTGGGTTATGAACCCTCCCGAAATAATTTAGTGTCTTTCATGCACGCTACTGTTATTTTTTATTTTATTTTATCATATTCTTGGTATCTTGTTACGTACATTACTGCACAGTTATACATAAAAACTAAATGCACTCTTATTGAAATTGAGGCGTTCCAAAAAACTACCCGACAGACTTTGCCCTGTCCAAAAATTCATACAAAAATCCCATTGAATAAAGGCCCGGATCAGTTTTTCCCGGACTAAATTTCTTTTCGGGAAACTTAAAAAAAAATCTCCCTGTAAAAACCTAATTCGAACTAATTACGAACGTTTTAAAACAAAAATAGCCAAATCAGTCGAGCCGTTGTGATGCCCTTATCAACGAAAAACATTTTATGTTTAATTATTTATACACTATTACAAGTTTCTCCAGTACCAAGCTCTACATTTATAAAAACTCCGTAAGGAATATTAATACGTGTCTCATTTAATACTTTACCTAGTTATCCCTGTATTTTCATGTACCTACGATGATATTTTCGCTTTTTACAGTAAGTTAATCCGCCGTTGATACGTGACACAGATTGCTCTTCAGGCAATCTTTTCGTCGTAAATTCGTGAAAAAGAATATATTATTATGATACAAAACGCTGTTATGATAATGATTTATTAGAAAGACGTTATATGAAAAAGGTGTATCGGATTTTTGTCAATTTTGTAACGATATACAACTTTAGTTTTTGTTTACCCTAAACCTCTTAAGGGGTCATTGTACTCATCATTATGAATAACTTTCACTATGGGACCAACGCTGAAATCGCGAAAAAAAAATCAGCTGTTCCTTAAATTTATGTTCGTATATCTCGTCAACATGTAGGGAACAGCTGATTTTTTTTTCGCGATTTCGGTGTCGGTCCCATAGTGAAAGTTATTCATAATGATGAGTTATATAATAAATACTTAGAGATATGTATATGACTGCTCACTATTGACAACAGTCCGTAAATTTCTATGTAATGTAAGATAGACGTTGTCTATTGTATTTTGTAAATAACATAACATTACATATCATCACGTCTGTGTCCCCGAAGGGTTGGGCAGAGCTATACAGTGCCCGTCACGTAAAAAGAACGCTGGCCGTTTACCTGCGCACTGAGCCAGATTCCAGCCTATTCCATAGTACTAAGTAGCTAATAAAGTACCTATGATGATTCTAGAATAAAACAATGACACTTATATTATAAAACCAATAGCCTAGTATTTTAGGATGCGACTGTATCCGTGCGCAGACACATCCCATGCGCTGTCGCACAGCGTTCTTTTTACGTAACGCGCACTGTTGTGTAAATGTGATGTATGGTAAAATTCGCACTCAGCCTTACTCCTCTTCTACAGGTTAATTTATTATGTTCGTTCAATAACTTTTTTTTAGATATCCTTACATTATTAATGAGAAATTGAATTAGTTTGTTAGGCTTTCACGGTAAAACGGCTGAAATGAAATGAAATTGTTTAAATGAAATGAAATTGTTTATTCTGTAAATAGGATATCGGAATCACTTTTACACGTCATATAAAAAAATATTAAAAATAAGCTAGATGAGGTCGGTGTTTCCTATCTGACTACTCTGAGAAGAAAGGCCGAAACAAACTCAGAGGTCGTAGTCTCTTTTAAAGTCCAGACATAATCTTGGTCAAGTCATATGAGGACCATGTGGATCAGTGTCTGAAATGGTCTTTTGAGGAAAGAACCACACAGATTTGAGTGGACCTGTCCAGTCAGTGCAAGCATTTGTCAGTAATCGTGGAGCTCAACTCAAAACTGAAGGAGCTCAACTCGACGAACAATACCAAAGAAAGGATATTTGTCTAGGCCGCATCAACTACTCAAACTGCCAGACCATCATTAAAACTAAATGAGAAAGAAAAAATAAATGAAAGAGAAAAAATAAAAATCAAATATCCACATAATCCTCACATTCACAATAATTAAAATAATATAATACTTTACAAAGTAATCGTGTGCAGTTTGAATATAATTTTCAACAATGTCAATATGTATATAAAACTGGTTTATTGTGATGAATAAGCAAAATGTCAAGTTTTATGGTTTTCACAAGGCTTAGCAGAGCAAGCAGCTCAATCCCAAGCTTTTTTATCTTCTAAATAATCTGAAATTTTATAGTACCCTTTTTTACAAAGTTTGGTTTTAAGTAATACAGTTTTTAAATCGTTTAATGGGTAAGTTTCTAATGTCAATGGGAAGTTTGTTGTAAAAGCGTATACATTGACCCATGAACGAGTTGCCTACTCTGTGGAGACGTGTGCGATGTACAGCAAGGTTGTGTTTATTCCTGGTATTTAAACTATGAATATCGGATATTTTCTTAAAATTTGATATATTTTTGTGTACATACAATAGGTTTTCAAAAATATATTGTGAGGCTACAGTCAGAATATTTATTTCTCTGAATTTCTCCCGAAGGGAATCTCTTGGACCGAGGTTGTAAATGGCTCGAACAGCCCTTTTCTGTAGAACAAAGATAGTATTAATGTCCGCATAGGTTCCCCAGAGAAGAATCCCATAAGACATAAGACTATGAAAATAACTAAAATAAACAATTCTAGCTGTATCTACGTCAGTTATCTGTCAAATTTTTTTAACAGCATAGGCGGCGGAACTGAGCCTACCTGACAATTTTTCTATGTGTGGGCCCCATTGTAATTTACCGTCAATAGTTATTCCAAGAAAAACTGTTGACTCAACAGGGTCCAACTCTATTCCATTAACTTGAACATTGGTAGTTAGCTGCCTGACATTTGGCGTTGAAAATTTGATGAGTTTAGTCTTTTTTTCGTTCAGGAGAAGATTATTTACATTAAACCAATGCACAACTTTAGAGAGTGCATCGTTGACTTGTTCAAAGTTGACTAACTGACGTTTGATTTTAAAAATGAGGGAAGCAGCTGAACGGGTTCGGATGAAATTTGGCACATGCGGTAGACCATAATCTGGAAAAGGACATAGGATACTTTTTATCCCGACATTCCCACCGAATCGAGTTTTATGCGGGTGAAACCACGGGGCACAGCTCGTTTTTAATAAGTTGATATTCAATATATTAATAAAGAGCTAAAACTAAATTCGAAGAAGATCTAGATCTTAACAGTTCACTGAATTCATTATTTTCGACATTCTATCACGTTGGCGTTGAAAAGGTTAATTGATTATTTTCAAAAAGCTTATTTTGATTAATGAACGAAGTCTATTTTAATTGAAAGGCTAATAACAAAACGTGTAACAAGGTGGTTAACTCTTCAAAACATTTTCTAACTATATTAACACGATCGTTATAAATTCTGGACTAAAATAACGCTCCAAATTACTTCATGAAATTCAGAAATACATAGCTTTTTACTTACGACTCCAATAATTAATTTTACTTACTGACTGCTTAGTACCTATTATTGGTATCTTAGTATGGAGCGTAGTATCCTGGGGGTTCGAATTTCAGCCCGTATAAGGAACACAACAGAGCGAGCTAAAACCATGATTACGGACGTTACCCAGAAAGCCGGTAAGCTTAAGTGAGACTGGGCCGGACATACTCGTATCTGCCGCATGTCAGATGCGAAATTTGCTTAAAGAACCACTGATTGGGTCCCAACATCGCGGCAGACCAAGGTGAAGATGGCTGGACGACCTTGACTACTGCCGAAAAGACAGGCTTTTGCACTAGCAAAAGACAGAATTGTGTGGAAAATGGAGAGGAAAGCCTCTGTATTGAAACAATACATCATCATCATCATTTCATCCGAAAGACGTCCACTGCTGGACATAGACCTCCCCCAAGCACCGCCACCTTGACCGGTTCTGTGCTTCCCGCATCCAGCGGATTCCTGCGGCCTTCACAAGATCATCGGTCCACCTTGTGGGAGGCCTCCCAACGCTACGTCTTCTGGTACGCGGTCGCCACTCCAGAACCTTTCTGGGCTATCTGTTCTGCGAGCAATGTGCCCTGCCCATTGACACTTAAGTTTGGCAATTCTTCGGGCTATGTCGGTTAGCCCGAGTTCCCCTTCGGATGTCCTCATTTCTAATTCGATCACGTAGGGAAACTCCTAGGATAGCCCTCTCCATTTAGATAGAATACAAGCTAGTTAGATCATATAGATTAGAATTTATTCCTACATGCATAAAATCCACTATCCTATCATTTATTTGTGTCTGACTCTCTATTCATCCATATTCATATTTAAAACTTTACTTTCCTCGCGCCCTTATATTTCGCATAAAAATTTGCTGTTTTCTGATACTTGGCTATCCCAATTATATATTTTAACCTGATATTCTTCAAAATTGTACCTACAGACGCGGCGTAAAATTCACTTTGTCGGAGGCAACATCGTTTTTTAAAATTGTATAAGGTTACTTACGTAGTACATTCTTAAAAAACAACTAAAATTAGCAGACTTTCTTAGAAATACAGTTCTATAGAAATAGAGTTATAACGAAAAGTCTGACTTCTTTTTTCGAGAAAAACTCAATGAATAACTACTATACTATATTTTTGTTGTTGTTTGGACAAACAAGTTAACATTATCATGGAATCATTTATTTTTTTATAAGCTTAATAAATATGCACTATTAAATAAGGGCTTCAAAAATTAGTTTAACGAATTATTCAATTCGAGCTTTATTAGGTTATAACGACGGTATTACACTGAAATGTACTTGTATAAAAATTTCATGAATATTACAATTAATCGAGCCTCCCCATCCGGGCACAAGTTACCGTGGCCAATTCGGAAAATCTTAAATAGACTTCTTACCCAAGTCGGCCGCAGCAAACGTTAGGTATACGCGTTGCTTAAGGCTGCGACCAGCCCAGCGGTTGAACGCGTCCCAAAGGGTCATGGCCATCAGGCTGGTACGAGGATACCGCACGGTCTCCCGTGAGGTGGCGAGCCTCCTTGCCGGACTACCGCCATGGGATCTGGAGGCAAAAGTCCTCGCGCACATGTGGGAGTTGCGCGAGGAGGCGAAACGCCGGGGCGTAACTCCGCTGCCGCGAGAAATCGCGGCACAGCGGACAGAGCTCCGGCGGGATCTCATGGCGGCATGGAGAGTGCGATTGTCGCAACCCAGCGCTGGGCACGCCACAATTGTGGCGATAAGTCCCCTCTTTGAGGAGTGGCTAGAGAGGCGCCACGGCGTCCTCACCTTCCGCCTGACACAGGTCCTCACCGGACATGGTTGTTTCGGGAGGTTCCTGTTCAGGATAAAGCGGGAGGAAACGCCCGGGTGTCACCACTGTGTGGATCGCCCGGAGGACACGGTGGAGCATACGGTGGAGGTCTGCCCAGCTTGGGCGGAGCACCGCCGTGTCCTCACGGAGGCGATCGGCGGCGGCGATCTCTCGCGTCCGGCCCTGGTTCAGGCCATGGTCCGGAGCGAGAGTGCATGGGAGGCCGTCACCTCCTTCTGCGAAGCAGTAATGCTCGCGAAGGAGGAGGCGGAGCGCGCGAGGGAGAGGCAAAATGCGCCCCCTCGCGCCCCTAGTCGCCGCAGGAGACGCCCCGGGCGTCGGGAGTCGCGAGCCGACTTCCGGCCACCGTAGGCGCGGGCTTGCGGACGGTGAGCAATGGGTAGCTCGCCGTCCGATAGGGACCAGGCCCGGGTCGACGGCGCGTTGTGTTCCACGCGCGCCTCAAAGAGATGTCAGCACCAAGTGACGGGGTCCGGAAGGGCCAATGCCTGCCGGGGTTGCGGGTTTGTCTGAAAGGGATATCGCGACCTCGGCACACAGGCAACGGAAGGAACACGGGTGGGTTTTAGTCAGTAAAAGTCTGACACGCCCTAGCTCCACCCAGAGCGGGAGAAGTTATTTGATAATTTCCCATCCTCAAAAAAAAAAAAAAAAGGTATACGCGTTGCTGAATTTTAGGCCTAACTCAAATAAAAAACCACCCTTCTTTTTGGCTTCAGTCAGTTTTGTAGTCGGGTTAAAAAAACATCAAAAAAAATATATATTTAGTGTTATTTTTTCCATCGACACACTAAAAAGAAGACTGTAAATCTGCTTAGGTACATTTTTTCATAGTTAGTCAAATGATCACTAAAAATACAGCTCACATAATTCTTCCAAGTTTTATATCCCGTGAAAACATAAAAAATACGTTTTCGTGTTAACTACATCACACATAAGTCATATTTTTTTAAATTTATTACTCCCAAGCATAAGTCATATTTTTTTTCATTTATTGCTCCCAAGCCTAAGTGGTTGGCAATAAAAATGACCGCTTAAGTTTTTAAACCCTAGATTGGGGAAAAAAGAGTACATGGTTGTTAGGAAAATAAAATTGTTGAGACGAAAAACCATGTAGAGAAAAATTGTCTGCTATCTAGATACCAGTTTTTTTCCACAGCTTACAATATAAATGTGTACCTTTCTCTAGACTTAGATATATTTAATTAAAATTATCATTATTAGAGATCTGACCTTAAAAGAAAAACGGATCTTTTAAAACGCACTGAGCATTTTTCTCGAAATTTAGAAGTTTAATTATTTTTCATGATGTTAAAATTTAAATATACAAATTTCAGTATCCTTGTAGTCGATCCGCTGCATATATATGTCAAGCTATAGTGTATTTTTTATGTTTATAAAGTCAAACACAAACAAACAGATAACTCATTTCAGAATCGGCGAAAAGTTTGCCTCGTGGACAAACCTTTCAAAATAAAACGCAATTTGGACGTTAACTTTGATACGAAAGCAAATAATCGAAACAATAAATAAGCCCAAGTAATTAAATGATCATGATGGGGTAGTAGTCGCGATAACCCAGTAGTTAAAGGCCTCGCCTCTCATGCTCGAGGTTGTGGGTTCAAATCCGGGCAAACTTTTCGAGTTTATCTTGAGCATCACTGACATCGGTGAAGGAAAACATCGTGAGAAAACCTGGACGTATAGTTAATATACGTCTGAAATCACCCATTTGTCTTGAGCAAAGCGTGGTGACCAATGCTTGTACCTTCTGTATATGAGAAGAGGCCTTTGCCCTCACTGCTGGCAATGGAACAATAATACGCTGGTGTTATCGGAAAAACAGATGCTCCTGAACTGCATGACGAACTGTCCCATCTTTTTGCTCCGATAAACTATAACCATCGAACCATCGTCGCTCGAGCCCAGTCACCTGTTATTCGCACCCTCTCTGCGCTCAACGCTCTCTTGGTCGCTAAGCTTGCCTGTGATGTGTTCGCTGATGCATGGAAGAAGATATCAAAGTCAAAGTCAAAGTATTTTATTTGTTGAACATAGGTAATATGGTACATGGTATAAAATTTGCGTTGTATCACTATGTTTTGCCTTGCAAGGCGTACAAATTTGGCATAAAAACCTACTAACTAAATAAAACTGTTTCAAACAAGTAACGTCGTAAACAAGACAGAATAAGAAGTGGATCGGACATTTATTTTATTTTATGCTTCTATCATCTAAAAACTCATTGATAGAGTAGTAAGCGTTTTCAATCAAGAATTTTTTAAGTTGCGATTTAAAATGATTAATGTTGGTCATGCTTTTTAAAGTTTTTGGTAGTTTATTGTAAATCTTTGGACCCATGCCGAGACAACTCTTTGAGAAAATATTATATATTAATATTGTCAGTATGTCTGGAGTATTCTGAGATGACTACTAGTACTTTGCCTTGAACTAATGTAATTAATTGGCCTTACGGGTTTTGTGTTACCAACTAGGACCGTAGCGTGTTACCTTTGATTACTAACGTTTTTAGAATCGTCTGGTAAATAACCAGAAATAGACGGTTTAACTGTCACGCAAGGCCTAGATAAACTTGGTAAGTAAACTAAGTTTCAGTGAATTATATCGCGATCTTATAAATAAATTAAGTAGTGTTCCTGATAGTGTCATCATAGTACTTGGACAAACTGTAGTAAAAAAAAAATATATATATCGCACACCTAGATAAAGAGTAGCACAACTCAAAATATCTCTTTTTTTTAGGAACAGCAAAAAACGGATTAATTAACAGCAATAATCCGTTTTTTGCTGTTCCTGAAAAAAAGAGATATTTTGAGTTGTGCTACTCTTTATCTAGGTGTGCGATATATTGAAAGCAAAAACGCGGTTAAATGGTTTTTATAGTAAAATCCGAATAAACAGAATCTAATTAAGTAAAATTTTACACTTTGTGATATCTTTCAGTCTGAGTCTGTCGTGAACAAACCGACTGTTCAGCTACCAAAAATACTTCGCAAATTAAGCAACAAAATGGGAGAGCAAAAACCCATGAACGCCAGACGTACGTTATACGAGTAGTATAAAAGCTAAAAGTTTATCTGCGCAATATCCCCAATAGAGATAGGAACGACTGGTTTCTGAAGTTTGGATCATCATGGCTTGGCACGCAACTTGGCAAGGTTTTGGCGTATTTGAAGTAACTTTGCGCATGTATGTACTATCGCGGACACGCATATCTGAACAGAACCGTAAGGACTATTTCTGCTTGTAGCGCTCGGTCGGTATAGTAACGCTTACCTACGAAAAAAAAAAGGTCGTGAGCACGAGTGGGTGATTTACACTTTTATTGCATGTCATTATTCTATGGTCTGTGAAGAAAAACAAGCGAAAATGAATTCTGCGCATCTACGATTCCTGCCAAATTACGTAGTCAAGTAGACCATAGCAAAGGTACATACAATCGAGACCCAAAAACGTTAAAGTATATAGCGTAATTTTTCTATATTTTCTTCGTTGATAATATAATACTTACTACTTTTTAATTAAAACACAAGTGGATGTACCTCTTGTTTCCTTGTACAATCGTTGGAAATCATAAAAAATTTACACTTGTTTTTGCCCGCGTGGAGGTCGAAAATTATCACTCGGGAACATTCTACCGGAATAAAAAATCATATGTCTTAACCTAGGTCTAGGTCTACCAGTGTGCCAAATTTCATTGAAATCCGTTAAGCTGTTAAGGCGTCAAAACGTTACAGACAGACAGACTGAGCTACTTTCGCATTTATAACATTATATTGTCTACCCATGTGCCAAATTTCATCTAAATCCGTTCAACCGTTTTAGCATGAAAGCGTAACAAATAAACATACAAACAAACTCACTTTCGCAATTAAAATATTAGGATTATTTAGGATAGTTATGGATGTATGGATTTAACTCTGTAGCCACAAACATATGACATAGATAGAATTTTATCAGCCCGAACTATCACGTTAACCACGAGAGTTTTTGTTAATGTTTAAAAATAAAATCACGATTTTCAATTAATTCTGAACGAGAATTTTTGATTGCCCGAGAAAGGTATTGGAACGGACAAAAAAGGGATTAATGAAAACCGATTTTTAAGTGAGAATCGGGTATCTACCTTTAGCAATTTAATTTATCAGAAACCACTTTTAGCGTATTAACTTCAGTTCCTATGAAGATACGAACGTTTGACTTTGATTCCAAATGAAATTCCGTTTGTAAGTACCTACTTAAATTTTTCATGTTGCCTATGGTCAAATAAAAATGCCACAAAAAAACCTTTATCGTTCCGCTTTGTCCTTTATTAAGGCTACGTTTCCTCTACAAATAGCTCTGTTTTCATTCAGTAAACAGTAAACTACAACAAACAGTAACATATAAAATGTGCTGGGAAATTGAGCGTCATGTTGCCTTTATGCAAATTGTTCAAGGTATCTGCATACTAGGAATAAGGTAATTGCATACTGTTTATCTTGTATCATCGCTCATTTCTTTTCTCGTTGATGGAGAAAGTAAATAAACTTTATTCATAATTGTAATCTATTGACTAATTTATACAGGCTGTTGTCTTGATAACCTGCATCGAGTGGTCATCATTAGGTACCTATCATGCACTCTGTGGTGCATTGGGTGGAGTTATTCTACCCGTGTTTCTCTATGAACCCCATAAAAGGTACAATTTCAACAAAAAACTGTTTAATACCTATGTTAACTAAACTTCGTCTTTACATATTTCTAGCTAGGCATTAGTATATAGGTATCTACATGGTGGAGGGGACATCGTAACGTAGACCACCGAGCAAAATTGGCTGGGAGGACTGGCCTTTTTTTTTACGACTAATCTGCGAGGTGTTTTGAATACCCGGTTGGAACAAAGTTTCGCTGTTTATTGTGAAATAAATGAACAACGCTTGAGAGTAATTATATGAAAAAAAAAAGTGTATATGCAGAGTTTCAGGGAAAAGTTGTTTAAAAAGTAACACAACCCTGGAGGGGTCTAGAATCATGTCAGTACTGAATCCATGGTATAACTTTTCGTCACGATGTTCCACCTTTTTTCTGCTTTACTTGTACGTAATAAAAACGTTTCCTTTTGTGGCATGAACAAATCAATATCATGAGACTTTTTGATGTTGTTTGACCAGACAGCGGCGATCAAATCAAATAACGTTGTTATCTTTTATCATAGTCCACACAGTTATGTAAAAGTAAATACATTAGTATTTTCAGTACCTACATACAGAAAATAGTAATTAGTTAAAAGCATTGCTCATGTCAACAGTAGGCAACATAGAGGAAGTAAGGCAGTTTCCGTACGACGCCGCTCACCGCTGCGGTGGACGGAGGAGGCGAAGCGGATTTAGTCGCCCGTGCGTAGAGCGGTGAGCGTGCCTGTCCGTGTGGATGGACTTCAAGCGGATAGATAGCCAGCGCACCTGAAAAAGTACAGCACCCTTATCCGACAGAGATTCGCGCTGCCATGCAGTGTCTCATGCGCCGCTATACCGCGGTGTTCCGCGAGGAGGGGCGGAAGGGCCCGACCACCGCGCCGCTCGTCCGTACGGTCGGGCGGTGTACAAACAAGCCAATGCGACGTGAGATCCGCTTCACCGCCTGCTGTGTCGGTACGCGGCGTCACGTGAGAATCGCTTAAGGGTCAGCGCAGACCCATGGAGTGGTGGTGAAGGACAGTTACAGGCTGGAAATAGTATAACGACGACGTCAGTCACGTCAGTCGTTCGCGTACCGATTTATATGAACTCGCGCTCGCTGACCATCGGTCTACACTATATAACTCCATTTATCATCAGCATCTTGGTACACATGACGTACGCGACCACGCGCGGACCTCACCAAGCCGCCAAGCCTTCTTGCGAGTCTCTGAGAGTTACATTTTCTCGAACGAAAATTAATGTGACAAATTCTCAAGCGCCCTGACAGTTACAGTCTCATTGTCATACATATTGTACGGTGCAACCGCACATTCTGCAATTCAGCAGTTTACGCAACACATTCATTTCAACTCATAATACTTAGTTCAGTTTGCGTTGGGCTATCAAGGCAGCCAGGCGTTCTCGTTACAGCCAACAAGGGCTGCGTCACTCACTTCATTTCCACACCATCATCAGTCCATTAAGCTCATTTTACTTTAAGTATCTTTGGAACAATACAGTAGTGTTTTGATACTTTACCTTCTTTCATTCCAAACATCCCTCATCTAAAAGTAATGTATAGTCTAGCAAGGGATCATACACATATTACGTACCTAATACAAATTTCAGCTGTTGGCTACAGTAAATAAAATCGACTTTCAATTGTTATAGAATTACTCGCTTCGCCGCCACTCTGCCGGTCTGCGCTGACCCTTAGGTTCCTGTCACTTGCAGGAAAACGTAAACAAGAGAGTCTGTAAGGCCACCGCGACTTAAGTAAATTATTATCAACGTTCCACTTATTTACGTCCATGCTCATAATATCGTTCGTGATTTATATGAGGTTTATGAGTTTAGGTGATTGGTATAATAAAGATTTAACACGTGGAATTTAGTTGCAATCTTGATCGATTTTTGAGAGTAGATTTTAAAATCGTTGCCTTTATATTGAAATATTGATACTGACCTAATAATCTCTGTCCTATGATAAATATATGTACCTAATATTGGCACGCCACACTTGGCAGAATGTGATGATACTATTGACTAATCTTAAGAGCATAATTAATGTACCATATTCCTACAAATATTAGGTTCCCACCTATGAAATCAGCGTTTTGTATGGAGAATTTGAAAGAAGTTGCATTTTTCATACTAACATTTTCTTAATTTATTTAACAACCATGAACACTAATGTTTTAAGACTTTTATGCACTTATTTTTTTAAACTAAGATAACGTAATAGGTATGCCACTTAAATTAAGTGACAAAAGTAAGTTTTGGCTAAGTTAAAACAAATAGTGGTCATTTCTGCTAACAAAATGAGGTGTAATTTATAAGGTATTTTTTATGTTTAGAAAACTATAAGTAATAAGGTTTTTATACTATTGGTAGTTGTCTATGATGGTCATTATTCGATATAATACCAAGCAATTGATGAATATTTTATATCATAGAAGTGACGAGGTTCTCTATTTGTGAGAAAAAAAACGCCAATTTCATAGGTGGGAACCCAATCATATATTGGGTTCCCACCTATGAAATTGGCATTTTCTTTCTTGTTAATATTATTTATTTAATATTATGATTATTGAAGGTGCGAGTCACATCGGTACCTATTATTATTATGCACAGTTAGAAAAAATAATCAAATAAAAATTAAAAAGCCACTATTACTAATATGGCTTGTATTACAAAAAGAGATAGCTTACTTAAAACAACACGTCATATTTATTTGTTTCTAAAATTATTTAAGACTTCAAAAGATATTCCATTGGTAATTACATTATTATGACTTTGAGATCGTTTTATTCGTCCTTGGTTTCTTTTTTTTTAATAATAATAATTTATACTATTGTTTTTTACAACCTCAAAATAATATCATAACACAAACAACAAAAATAATAATGAAAACAAATTTATGACTAAAACATACTTCTAGGAACAACCTGTATCAATTTGAAACACATTCCAACACTTTTTTTAATTAAGGACGACTGTCAGATCGGTCACCGATGTTTGCTCGTTAGTATTACATAACTATTTCGCATATACTCTTGTGCTAATTTCTTTTTTCATCATTATCAACATCATCACCATCATTGGAAGCGATGTTCCACCCACTGCTGAGTATAAATAGGCGGCCATCCCTTTTGTGCCATGCTTCCCTGGTCCGTGTGAGTCTCATCCAGGTCAGGTACCTATTTATTGGTAGCAAGCAGTATTGTCTCTCCTTCTTACTTTAATCCATCAAAAGGTTTTCTGTAAAAGATCGCTTTTAGCGATAAGACCGCCCATTGTGTCACCCTATGTAAAATTACTACGTTTATTTTGGTAATTTTTATGGTGTACATGTTAAAGAATATTCTATTTATAATTAAGAACTTTCGTTGTTCTAAATCTCTATTATTTTGGTGCACGGTAAAACTCCTGAGTGTAAGAGAAATGAGCTTATGATTGCATCACCTTAAGTGTGTGTACTACTGAATGAATTAACCAATATATAAATAAATAAATAATATTAAAAGTAGGTATTACCTACACCACTCCTTACTATACTAATCAATTTTCTGTAGAAGCAAAGAATTTTGTTATGGATTCTCTGAACACCAAGTGATGGAGTGACGAATGACTTATGCCAATCAGCTAAGAACTGCCAATACTGCGCAGGCTTTGATCATCGTCTGGCTAGCCTTCTCCCGACTATGTTGGGATCAACTTCCAGTCTAAACGAATGCCGCTGAATACCAGTATTTTACATGGAGCGACACACACACAAGACAGAGACACACACACACACACGCACACACACACATACTCGTACACGTGGACCGAGTGTTGTGGTGAAGCTTAGGAGAGGTATATCTATGGAGCGACTGTCTCTCCACAACCCACTGGGTAATTATGATATCCTATTATCCTTTATTAAGACTGGTTGTCAGACTTTCAGGTTTCTGATGACCCGTAACGCAGGCTACGATAAAAATTGACAAGCGAAAAAACAGCGTAACTCTGTTATGAATAAAATCGAAACATTATTCTGCGCCATTTTTTCACGTAAAGGCTAAACTGCGCCATTTGGTGGAACAAAAAGCGTTTGTAATACCTTTCTCGTTGGAAATCCTGGAAATAGTCATTTGATTATGACGAAATAAAAACTAAAATTTAAAAAAGTTTATATTCCTGATAACAGAAAAGGACTTCGCATTGCTTTAAAATGGCATGTATTCGATTTCCATTTTTGCGCTCCTCAAAATATTATTGGACACTCTAATTTAATGACTGTGCCTCTTTTTGTTAACATCAAATAATTCATATTTTGGGGTCCTAAAAATACTAAATAAACAAGTAACTGCGATCAATTCGCATGTAGCGCTCGCCGGCCGCTGCCGCCTCGGTTAACGTGCGGTTGTTTGATCAGGGTGCGCTGCTATCTTTGTTCGACAGAAAAGGGCTGTTCGAGCCATTTTACAACCTAGCTCCAAGAGATTCCCTTCGAGAGAAATTTAGAGAAATAAATATTCTGACTGTAGCCTCACAATATATTTTTGAAAACCTATTGTATGTACACAAAAATATATATTTTTTTAAGAAAATATCCGATATTCATAGTTTAAATACCAGGAATAAACACAACTTTGCTGTACATCGCATGTCTCCACAGATTAAGTAACTCGTTAATGGGTCAATGTATACGCTTTTACAAAAAACTTCCCATCGACATTCGAAACTTACCCATTAAACGATTTAAAAGCTGTATTAAAACCAAGCTTTGTAAAAAAGGGTACTATAAAATTTCAGATTATTTAGAAGATAAAAAAGCTTGGGATAGAGCTGCTTGCTCTGCTAAGCCTTGTGTAAACCATACAACTTGACATTTTAATTATTCATCACAACAAACCATTCTTATATATTTATTTATTTATTTAATACTTCAAGCACAAATGTACAGAGACGGACTTAATGCCATAGGCATTTTCTACCAGTCAACCTTTACCTTTACCTTTTTTCTGATGCAGAGACAAATAGTTGTAGGTGCAATAGCGAGAATAACGAGAATTGAGGAAAAATATTTATTTATTTTTAATATTTTTATATGACGTGTAAAAGTGATTCCGATATCTTATTTACAGAATAAACAATTTCATTTTATTTCTAGCTTACTTACTGCGACCAAATGTGAGGAAAGGCTAGAAAGTTAAAAAGAATCTCAATTATTTAAACAGTGTGCATCATTAGAAACGCATTTTTTTTTAGAGTTTCATAAATTTAAAAACCAGCTAAGTTCGTATCGGACCACGCACAATGAAGGGTTCCGTAGTTTGGATGAATTTATCACAATAGCAAACTTAATATTGTAGTTGAAAAACATGTTCTTCCATACGGAATGTATGGTAGATCTTGTTTTTCAAACTAAAAATTTAAGTTGGTTCTTTTAATTTCGTTATATATACTTCTGCCATGATTTTTTTCACATATCCAAAACCAACCATTTAGCTTAATATTTTGTAAACGGATCTCTGAATTCAAAAATGGTTTTCCCAAACTCACAATATTTTCAATCTTTCCAACGACACCCCACGCTATGGAATAGATGAGAAAAAAAACATCCCCACTTTACGTGTAAGGGAGGACCCAAAATTTTCATGATTTTATTTTACCACTTTGTCGACGTGATTAATATGTATACCCAATGCCAAATGTAATGTGTAATGTGTGTGTATGTATGCTTGCCCATGCCAAATTACAGCTTTCTAGTACATAGAGTCTCTGAGCTAAGCCGCGGACAGACAGACAATAAGGGTTTCTTGTTTAGTACGGAACCCTAAAAAGTGTCCATCATTAGAACGTCAAAAAGTTTTTTAAAGGTTCAGTAATTTGAGGTTTCATTTGTAGGTAATGGTGCACTATATACAAAGTGGGTACTTAGCAGCAAAGTTCCTACCAACCTACAGAAATGAAATATTATAGCCTTCAACATAATATCTAATTTTCTGAGACCTGTATGAACGTGTTCTTAACAGCGTGGAGTTTCAAACAAACTTAGTATAAGCTGGAATGGATACATCCAGGTAGACAAAGGCTCTTCTGTTTTCGAAGAGCAAAGCATTTTGTCAGTGTATAGAGTGCTGCAACCGGCACTATCCATATCGGATAAAGTGCCACTAGCGGCATAATAGTGGCGCTGCCTCGGCCCGGCTAAAGTGCCGTAAGCATTGCATTATCACTTTCACTGTCACTGAGTCACTGTCACTTGTTATTTTGTTTGATTGTTGAGGTTAGATCGCTGTAAAACACCACATTGGCCAAAATATTACTGTCAATTTCTTGTGCCTAAACGGACCCTAGCACTCGCCGGTCGCTTCCGCGGCACTGCTCGCTACGCTCGCTCGGCTCGTGCGTTATGTACCCACAGTTCTAACCTAACCTAACCTTCCTTTCAGCCATTTTCATTTGCTACTACATTTTTAGCCGAGGCGTTACGGCTACACTTAAGTTTAGTCGGCTAAAGATGAAGAAATTAACATTAGCCTTTCCTCAAAAATAAACTCATCTTTTGATATAACTATCAAAAACAAATACGATCAATCACAAAGGGCAGCGAACTAACCTCAACAATCAAACAAAATAACAAGTGACAGTAACAATGACAATGCAATGCTTACGGCACTTTAGCCGCGCCGAAGCATCGCCACGATCATGCCGCAGATAGCGGCACTTTATCCAACAGGAATAAAGTGCCTAGCGGCACTCTATACACTTCCAAAGATTTTTCACTGGTTTTTATTTTCATGAAATCTTAGGCTGCGTCCAGACCCAACCAAACAGTCTCGAGAAACAGTGTTTTGTCAACCATAGACAAAGCTGTTTTGTCTGTACACAGCATTTAGGTATTAGCAATATGGATGAAAATTTGTCCCTCGAATTTCTCGAGTTGTTTACACAGCTAAATAGTTTTAGTATTTTCGTGACCAATAAATACCTTATGTTTTTAAAAGTTCTATTAAGCTAAATCAGCCAAATATATGTGTTTGCGCGATTAATAAAAAACATAACAAAATTTCATTTATAAAACGTAATTAAGAAGATGCAGCTCCCTTTGGTTCAACTGAAGATTAATGTATAATTATAATTAAATGACAGTGAAATATGATAACGATTTTATAATTCTGGCTCAAACTCAAACTCAAAGCATTTATTTCAAATAAACCAATTACAGGCACTTTTGAATTTGTCAAGGGGGTCGGTCAGTCAAAAAGATGAAGCTAGATGCCCATTCCAAAGCGCAGTAGGTACCTATGGAGAAGAACGGGCAAGAAACTCCACGGACACTCTTTTAAATCCTGATATGGTTACAAAATATTGGTTACATCATTCATATTGAAGTTATAGTCATGTTGACGCTATTAATGCTGCAGGTACTCAGAATTTGACGTTTTAGGTGAATAGCAGTGATGACTCAGTGATAACGGCCCTGACTTACGAGTTGTTGTAGTTTGTGGGACCGAACCCAGCCAGGTGCTTTACTTTGCGTAATTTATTTCAGCACCACTGCTCTCAAAACGGTGAAGGAAAATATCGTGAGAAAACCGAAATGTCCCAGAATCAAAAATTCGTAGACATGTGACATCTACCAACCCGCAATGGGTCCGCGTGATGGATTACAGCCCACTCCCTCTCACAGAGAGAGGCCTGTGTCTCAGCAGTGGCAACGATATATAGGCTGATTATGCAGGTGAATAGCATCGGAACGACGCGGACGGTGTTTTTAGACCTCTGCTCTTCTTTGGGAAAACAGGCGCTATGACCTAAATAGTATTATTAGCAAACATTCAGCCGTACACCGTTAATGAAAATAAATTACGTATCAATATTGTTTTCAATTAAATTCAAACTGCTTACTTACTATTTTGTGTTGAGTACGGTAATGTCAATTATTTTGCATACTATTGTATAGAATCAAGTAATTTTTTGTTTCTAACTGATCAGACAGCAGTGCTGCTGGGAAGTTTGTTGCGCCACTTCTTCTTCCCAGCTAAAGCACTAGGAAGTGGTGAAAGGCGGGCGTTTTTGGGGGACTGTCTTATGTAATTTTGACGTTCGAAAAGTGCTGATTCTCAGCCTATTTTTAATAAATGACTTTTGAGTTTGAATTGGTGCCAACAACAGTAGCTTTAAAATCATAAAAGTTCTCTGGAGCGTTTCAGTCTTTGACTTCAATTCCAAGTGATGTAAGTATAACGGTTTTTTTGTGAAATGCTTTGAAAACGTTGCAGTTCGTCTGTATTATTTTCGAGTAAATAGGTACTGAAATGAACCGACTCAGAAAGGAAAATCGAAAGTCACACACAATACCTACCTTCAAACGTTTTATTACTATTGTTCACAGACCAGCTTTTAGCAAAATTACTGGATAAACAATGGCGTGGACGGCACTCTAGTCCGACGCAGTGCCAAAGAATTTAATCTCTACACCCATCCCACCATTGTTGAGCCGGAAAAACTCCCGCAAATCTTTTTTCAGTTTCCAGGTTTAGAGCAGAGAGAACAGTTTAATTTGAAGGCCGCAACCATGACAGCATGCGTATATTTTTAAGGCAGTTAAATTTAAACATAAAATTTTCGCTCGACAAATGGAAAACAAAGTGTTCGTGTAACAGCTGTTTTTTTACGTGAGAACTATATTATAATATATTTTTGTAAGACCGTGTTAACTAATCTGTTGAAAACATTTATACATTGCGTTTTCTAGTTTTTCCTTGTTTCAATATTATTTGTTTGTATCTGCATTTTCACAAAAACATTTTCATTTTTGTGTCACCTGCTTTTACCACTGGAAATAGTCGGAAGTTTTTGTATGTTTGTGTTTTTATTAAATAGTTTGATGAATAATTTTGTACCTTAGTTAGGAACTCACTTCATATAAATAAATACTTAACTTAGCTTTTTGAACATAAAAACAAAGTTTAGTTTAAAGTTCAAAATGTGTAAGCCAATTTGTGTAGACTAAATGGATAAAAAATTCATGGTAACATAAACTTTTTGGACCATTATGTCGCATTTTATAGCACGAGTCACGCGTATTTTACACAGATTTATTTCGTTAGCGGTCACACAGGATGCTTTGGGTTATCAGTGAAATACTGCCTCCTAGTGTTAACAAAGTGAATGTAAAACAATCCACTATGTTCAGTTTAGTGCACAAGTATTAAAATGTGGGACTTTTTACCCTATCATTCAATCTTGCCACACTCGCACTCACACGCACACTATAACATTATTTAGAATTATTTTAATATGCTCAATTTATTTTTATTTTCAATTTATTATCCTTATATAATTAAGTAGGTATTCTGTCCATTTTAAAACATCCAAAAATTTTAGATAAAGTAAACATGTCTCGAATAAAAAATTTGATAACGCAACTCAGACGCCCTGGGCGTCGGGAATCGCAGGCCGATTCCCGGCCACCGTAGGCGTGGGCTTGCGGACGGTGAGCAATGGGTAGCTCGCCGTCCGATAAGGACCAGCCATGCTATTCTGTAACCATCTCACCGTGAAAACTTAGGTGAAGTGAGCGTGGAGTGAGCTGTCATTCCACAGGAATTGACACTATTGACAGCTCACTTCACCCAAGTTTTCACGGTGAGATGTTTACAGAATAGCATGGACATCGCGTTGTGTTCCACGTGCGCCTCAAATAGAGGTCAGCATAACGGAAGGGGTCCGCTAGGACCGATGCCTGCCGGGGTCGCGAGAAAGTCCGAAAGGGATACCGTGGCCCCTGGCAATGTACAGGCAACTGAAGGAACACGGGTGGGTTTTAGTCAGTAAGAGTCTGACACGCACTCCCGCTCCGCCCAGAGCGGGAGAAGTTATTTGATAATTTCGCACCCTTCCACCCACCCAAAAAAAGGCCCCCAAGATACAGGCGCTGCCTAGTTGGGACAACTGTTCAAATAACTATAACTAAATTTATTTTTTAACAATGGACCAATAAGTTATTCTTAGTTAAGAGTATAAATTAATATTTCAAGAACAAACATTATTGCGAATAGATTGTTTATAATCGAATTATTTGATCATAGCTCAGCTTGCCCGTGTTTAATCTGAATATTCAAATGGAGTAATAGATCTATTACTCGTACCTACATTACATTATCATCAATCAAATTGGCATATCGCAGTTCACTGTAGTACTGTTACTCAAAATCAACTCCAGGGAACGTGGACGGTTTTAAACCGACTTCCAAAAGGAGGAGGTTACCAATTCAGTTTTTTTTAAATGTATGTTCGGGCAAAGCTCCGTCATATATAGATTTGCATAATTCTTTTTTTGTTTCAACGAGTATACTTCCGAAATGGTCACATCAGGATCTGATGATGGGATCCTGGAGATATCGAAGGAACTCTTCAAATATGATAGACCCACCTATAGCGATTTGGGTATTTTTATAGTAACTCATGCAGTTGCTCTCGGAATGCACCATTTGGTGAAATGGAACTGATGATGAAGACCACAGATGGCCACCGGAACTCCTCAATTAAAAGTGTTTCTTGGGTTAAGATTCGATTACTTTAATATGGTTGCTAAGCAATTTATGCTCGTCACAATGCTTATGGAGAAGTGGAGCTGATATAATTATCAGAACTTGAAGTACGAGTATGCCAGTTACATAAGGGTGTATCAATCTTAAAAAAACAAATGTAACCTATTCATAGTTGTTTAACCGTTAAAGGCCTGATAAACAACTAATTAACGTGCTAATTGACGTGCTTGAGGGTCACCCAGGGCTTTACCGGTTAAGGCGAAAGCGTCTAAGTAGCCCGCTAAAATCAAATTTTCTTACGTTTTTTGCAATTTGCAGGTCAGTTTCATGTTCTATGTTAATCTAAATATGATTCGCGGCCGTATCAAATGTATTGATCATTTTTATGATTATAATTCTATAATTAATATAGACTTATAATCATAAAAATGATCAATACAACTCTTTAAGTTCATGTAATCCCATTGAATGACTATTTCATGAAATCATGACATTTGACAATTATGCTAATTTATGGAGTTGTGTTGCTGATTGTAATGATTATAATTATGTAAAGCCATATTTATTACGGTCGCGAATTATATTTTAATCAACATACAACCTGACACTGACCTGCAAAATGGAAAAAACTCAAGAAAATTTGAATCTCGCGGGCTACCTTACCTTAGCGCATCCCCCTTAAACATGCGGGCTCGTTGACAACAGCCAATCATAGACGTCCAATTCCCAAAAAAGAAAAAAAAGAAGGTAGGTACAATGGAACAGAACAGAAAAGCTAAATTTTTTTTGATCTAGGTATTCGTTTGCATGTCTCGTTAGCAAACTGTATTAATTTCTAACAACGCGAATAGCTTTGATTCCTGGATTGATTGAAGTGGATGCTTGTGGTATAGATTGGTAGAAGAAACGTATTCGATTCGAATATGAACAAAATGAAGATCGTTCTCTTCAATGTTTATGTACCAATGGTATCATCGTTTTATTAATTTAGAAATAGTGTAGTTGGCGAGCGGGATCGTGAGAGGGCTGATCCCGCTCGTAGGAGAAGGCGTAGGGGAGGCAAACGCCTCGACGCCTAACACGCCGAAACCCCGCCTGCAACCTTTAAGGCATGCAGGAATTAGGGATCACGGGTGCTCAGAGTGGGGACTCTGTCCGCCCACTGAGTGACCTCAGGGAAGACGGCGCACAGTGGTCACGTGCTGCCTTGCATACTTGCACAGTTAGGTTTTGGGGAGACCCCTTTACAGTCTCCCGAGAGATGTGCCCTAACAGGCGCTGCACAGAGCGGGTTCCGGATTGGTCTTTTGAGAGGTAACGGTGCCCCTTCCATGTGTTAGATGGTGACCACTGGGGTTGTTTTAGTGAGGTAAGAATCCCACACTCCCCGGTCTTTTCCCCAGAGACCGGGCGCCTTTTGAAGGTTTAACCCCCGAAAAAAAAAAAAAAAAAAAAATGCCCGTCAGTGGTAACAAACGCATTCTATAGATACTTTGTATTGCTGCAGGCCAAGGGAACCGACATAGCCCGAAGAATTGCCAAACTGAAGTGGCAGTGGGCAGGGCACATTGCTCACAGAACAGATGACCGATGGGGCCGAAAGGTTCTGGAGTGGCGACCGCGTACCGGAAGACTAAGCGTTGGAAGGTCTCAAACAAGGTGGACCAATAACCTGGTGAAGGCCACAGGAATCCGCGGGATTCGAGAAGCACAGAACCGGTCTAAGTGGTGGTGCTTGGGGGAGGCCTGTGTCCAGCAGTGGACGTCTTTCGGCTAAAAAGATGATGATGATGACAGTACTTGCTAAGCATAATGCTAACGCACATCTATCAGGTTTTTATCTGTCTGCTACGTTGTTATTATTAAATACTTTTGATTTTTTAATCTAACTATTGATTTATTTTATACGTGGCAGGCATAAGCAGAATTTTTGGCTTATATTTTGTTCCTACATACCCTTTTCTCCCATTCCTAGGTTCCATAAGAATGTTTTGCTCAATTAAATCAGGTCGCCTTTTCACGAAGAAAAAAAGAAAAAGTGTTTATTCTGCACAAATTAAACGCACATTACAAAAAAAAAAACAAAACCCAATACCACTTTATTAATTAGCCAAAAGCCTCGTATCCATTATTAACACAGAAAAGTGAAGATTTATCTTGTGTGATGGTGATTATCATCTAGGTTGATATGTGTGCCGTATTTGATAAATTGACAATAATTTCGCAGCCCGTTTCCTTATTACACTAATATTTTATTCTAGCTTGACTAATGGAGCAATATGTTCTTGCTAACACCCGAAAATAATGGGAGGTGAGTTTTTTTACATGTATTTTAACTGTCTAGTCAGTATACCGGGCAGAGTGTCCTTGGGCCATTTGATTGGAGTAGGCTCGCTGTCTATTAGGCGATTTCGTAATATTTTTACCCCTTTCGACAACAATTCCTAGTAAATTGAAGCTTTATTATGGATGAAACTACCTTACTGTCATTTAGACAAATATACCTTGTCGTTTTAAGACTTGCAAGTGACATTCAACCTTAGGATCACCCTCAGGCTGTTTGTCCACCGCACCGTGAATGGGACGAGAGTGAGATTACGACGCCGAAGTAGCGACAGTACATTTACTATGGCTGCGTAATCTTTTTCTTTTCTTTCTCACTTACATTTAATAATGGTCTGGCAATTTGAGTACTTTATGTGGCCTACCCAAATGTCCTTTCTTTGGTATTGTTCGTTGAGCTCCTTAAGTTCTGATTTGAGCTATACGATTACTGACACCTGCTTGCACTGAATGGACAGGGCCACTCAAATCTGTGTGGTTCTCTGCTCAAAAGACCATTTCAGACACATTAGTGTCTTCGTCGTGTATCTGGATCAAGATTATATCTGAACTTTAAAAGAGATTTATAACCCCGAGTTTGTTTCGCCATTTCTTCTCAGGGGTAGTCGGATAGTAAATGTCGACTGTATTTAAAAAAAATGTGATTTACAAAAGTGAATCTGATATCCTATTTACAGGATAAACAATTTAATTTCATTTATAAATACAATGTGTTACAAAAACCCTGTCCAATTACCAAAAAGTAATAAAAAAACATTTAGTATTGAATTCCGTTTTTAGTACCAAATAACGTAAACGACGCTGAAATATATTCTATGTGTTAATCCAGGTTATAAACTATTGGTGTGTCAAATTTCATCTAATCCGTTCTGCCGTTTTTGCGTAATTGAGTAACAAATATCCAAACATACAATCTTTCACGTTTATAATATTACCTTAAAATAGGATTTTCATCGACGCTTTCGTGCAAAAATTTAAAAACTAAAGTAGGTTTATAGATGAATGGAATTAAATAATGAATGTTTTATTTATATTTCCTGGCCTTTGTTATCCCTAGTATCGGCACGAGCAGTACTAAAATAGCTCTTAGGTCTTAGGGTTACATACAGATAGACTTAGGCTTCCTGTACATGATGCCGGAGCCGCACCGGCGCCGGACCGCATGTTTATGTATACGAATGAACATCAACCATGCGCTGGACCAGCACCGTACCGGCGGCGCGCGTAGATTTCACATTTCAATTCTAAAATTTTCTGATTTTTTCGTCTTGCGTTTTGGCGCGGGTGCAGCTACAGTAACATGAGGAAGCCTAGTCCCTGTATTTTCATCACGCTAGAGAAGCTTAGTTTTTGTTCATTATTGTAAAACTCGTTTGAAAACTAAAATTTTACTCGGTCTGTGCCTCAAGATATTTGCATATTCAGTCAATAATGTTCATACTGCTGGGATAACACTTCGAATTGAAGTCAAAGATTGAAATGCTCCAGAGAACTTTTATAATTTTAAATCTACTGTGTCAATATTGATCAGTACTTATATTGACACGTGCCGTCTATCTTGTGAAATGGTACATAAGGTTGTTTATAAGGTAAGTACTCAGCAACATTTCCACGTGTCAAATTTACAACTACACAGCATTGTGTTTTGACAATTATTTGGTTACTATAATATTTGTTATAGCAGTATGAATTCAATTGGAAACAACATTGTTACGTTATAAACGTTATACGGCTGAATGCTTGCTAAACTATTCCTATTATTACTAATTAGCTCATCTCGCCTGTTGTCCCAAAGCAGAGCAGAGTTCTAATAAGACACTGTCCGCGTCGTATCAATTCTGTTCACCTGCTTAATCAGTCTATATAACGTTCCCACTGCTGAGACACAGGCCTCCTTTCGGTGAGAGAGAGTGGGCCGTAATTCACCACGCTAGACCCAAAAATTCGAAGACATGTGACATCTGGGCCCGATGTCACTTGTCTTCGAATTTTTGGCTCTAGGACATGTCGGTTTCCTCACGATGTTTTCCTTCACCGTTTTTAGAGCAGTGGGGATGAACTCGTAAGTCGCGCCTCAAGATATTATTATTTATTCTCACTGTGAGCTCTAACTAGCTGGGTATTTTCTCTTTCTCTTTAGTAACTACCACACTTTAAAAAAGATATTATGTTTTACGAGGGTCAAGTACTGTTGTACCACTAAACTGTTATTTCATGCTACATTTCGGAAAAGATTCCTGAAATCATTTTCAATAACGGTCGCTATGATAAGACATATTGATGAAAGATATTCTGATAAGCAAAATGAAAAGGCGCCCTTTTTATTTCCGAAAGTCTTTTGAGTTTTTGTCTATGGAAATATTATGTTTGTTACCTATGTACCTCTTCTTAACTTCACTTAAGTTGATTTCTTCAAAGCGTTCGTGGCATCCACGTCGCAGGTTTTAATATCCTTTGTGCAATTGTGGTGACGGAAATTGTACAAAATTTGATTTCCTGATTTTTCATCTCTTTTGGCATTCCATTATTTTTGTATACCAAAGCATTTGTTTTCTAAGTCAATTTCTAGAATGGTCACTTTTAATGTTAAATTCTGTCTCTCTAGATACATACCTAATAATAATATCTTCTACACAAATTATAAAATAAACTTCATTTTTCTTTCTGTGTGACCGCGTTGTTGTTCAAAACCGCATCAAAAACCCTTTGCTGGTTCATCACCATAATTTAGAGAATTTATTCCAGAAGGTTTATGTGTTTTATACATAAATATTAAACTTACATAAAATAAAGAAATCTCGAAGTCGAAGTCAACTCGTATAAACCGTAGATATTATAAAATATAGATTTAAAAAGCGTCTGTACTTCTCTTCTCAAGATTGCCATTCGTTGGACGAGAGTTAATGTTCCCTTAATGTTCCCTTTTGGTTTTTTTATCTTTTTATTTATTGTGCTAGAAGGAAAGTGAAAATAATTAGTAATAATGTTAATTTTATTAGTCGCTAATTTATGTTTAATTATTGTATGCCCTACGGGCGGGACATACATAGCTGAACGAGATTTCTCAAATATTTAATAACTGTACTGTACCTACCTATGATCCACAATAAATATATTTGATTTGATTTGAGTAAAACTGCTATTTATTTACGATGAAGTCTACATAGCCAACTAGTACAACAATTTTCAAACTTTTTGGATTTATTTGCATCTAGAAATTAGTTTTTCTCTTTTATTTCGATCTCTGAAACAGTTACAGTATTTTTTGCCTTCTATATAAAAGTATTCTGCGGTGACCTACTGCCAAGATATGCAAATCTAAAACTTTTCTCTTACAACAAGATCCAGAATCTATTATATTCCGTCATTCTTTTGTTTCATATTAGAGCGTGCGGCATTTTTGATTGAATTTTAAAGTAAAACAGTTGCAATAACCCACTTTATAGCTACAACTCATATTCATTTATATCTAGTTACACCATTTATAATTCATTTAAGAGGCTGGAATGATTTTTATGATCTTGGTTTTGTTGGATTTGTTTCCGCCCCGAATAGCAGAATAACTATTGGAAAATTTCAGAAAAATATATCGGGTGTAAAAAGACACTTTCCGAAGCCGAAAGCCACATATTCTACCCATTATTTGCATCATTTTTTTCCACTAGACCATACCTGGGAATCCACTGGTTCTGGAGATATTGAAGGTCAAAGTCGCATTTTTTTTTTTTACTTTTTCACGAAAATGAATTCTATGCGATAATACGAAACTTTTTTCCAAACAAACATTACCTGAATTTTAGATTTATCTTAACAGATTACGCATTTGAAGTTACAAAAACGCAATGAACAACAAGTACCTACCTACGTAGCGTAGGGGCGGAGCTTAACTAACACTGAATCCGTTCATTCAAGCGTGGGTTCGCGTTACATTGCGCGCAATAAAAACTTGTTTTTTTTTATTAAAAAAAAAAAAATTACGGTTCCCAGCAATAATTTTTGCGCAAAGCTACTTAGCTATACGTACAGTATGCGTAGTTTACGGCTTTGTGATGTGTCTTTTTACACCCTGTATATGCAAAATTCAGTACGGAATAAAATTCTTTTCTAATAAGTGTGTAATTAATAGGTATGCAGACTTGACAGCAATTAAGGTATCTATAAAAAGATGATGTATTATTCTAAGTAGTTGACTAATTCTCAGAAGAGCATTATGTACAATCCAAAAGCACTTGTTATTTGATTGTTTTATATTTAAAAACCCATAATCCATTTCTCCTTCTTCGGGATATTAATCGCAGTTGCGGTACTGGTCAAATACGAGTACATACAAGCGCCCGGCCGGCAATGTATGTATGAAAAACCTTAAGGGCCACGATTAAATTCTCGTTAACTTACTTGGTAGATAATATCCTACAAATTCTGTTCCATTTTTTAATCTATTTGATAGTGGTAGTGGCTATTTGGACATGGTGAAATAGGCCCTTACTGTCATGTTTAGCGGCCAAATAAATTACTATGAAAACTCATAACTGTCGTGTTATTTAAAAATGGAAAGGTTTTTTTTTCCTTTTAATACATGACAGCCAAGGGAGGTAACTTATCAAAGATTTTATTTAAATTTCGACTTGGCTTGCAAAAGCAAAGAAAAAACAAATAAATATTTATTGGCGCGTGAAAAATGATCGTTGTTCGTCATTGATTCTCGTATTTATAATTGTTTTTTTTTTTAAATTGATTTACTTAGTTTAAGCGCCCATGGGCGGATTTAAAACTCTGTCACCAGGTTAGTCACTAACCACACGAAAAAAAGAAGAAAATTTGTTTGAATTTCCGCGCATTATTTGAGAAAAGTATTATACAAGCCTAGGCCGCAACCAGGCATTGATGGACTCACGTATGTGAGCCTCGGCTTCGCCTCGGCCCATATTTTCACGATCGTCCGTCAATTCCCTAGTTGTAGGCCGCGACAGTAATGTACTATAAATAAAATTAAAATAACGCATAAACTAAAAGAATATAACAAAACACAAGTCAGATAACATTCAAAAGGGATTTCACTTTGAGATACATGCAAATAATGCAGTCGAGCCTGTCTAAATGTGAACGACCTAACCTAACCACAAAGCCAGAGAATGTAGTCAATTTGACACATTGTTGTCTGAAATTACCTTTGTAATCAGCGCCACGATGAAACACGAAGTTATTGCTTTTGAGGCTATGGCTATGCTCTACCCCCAAAATGTCATAGTGAATAGGGACACTGTTTCATTTTAGATGGGATATATGAAATCGATAATTCCATAGAATTACAAACATAATTTAAATGTAACCTTACAGCTAATAGGATAGAAAGTTATGGCTTTATTCCCATAGGCTATAATGTAGCGGTTTTGGATATCACTTAAGATCGGATGTAATGGGCATCTTAGGGCACTTACTAAGCTGAATATTAAAGAGAAATTATATATGAGTCGGGCTCAGTTGGTTGTTGAGTACAAGTTACAAAGTAGGTTATAATAATTATTTTCATTTAACTTGTTGTCGAACAAAATAGATATTTTTATTTATATCTTATGTGTATTTGTATCTTGTGTGTCTTATGTGTGTGTGTATTTTAATATTTAGATTTTATTATTTAAAATAAAACAAACAACAATTATAATATAATATTATAGACTAATGTATATAATATTATATTATAATTAGTAATAATGAGAATAATATATTTTTAAATGTTTTTTTTTTAATCTTTTTAGTGTGAATAATATTTAAAAATGTAATTATGTACGAATGAAAATAAATAAACGAAGAATAATATATCCTTTTATTTGTAGTCTAATGGACTTAAACTTTTAGAGTATGAGTTACATGAGTAGGTAGTTTTATTTCAAATTCGCTATGATTTGGTAAGTAGATCTAGGGACTCGCAAATGGATCCCAACTTAATACTATAAAAATAACACTAATTAAATTAAATTAAATACTTACTGTTCTAAACGTGATTTAATTTTCATAGGAACTTTATTAGTGACGAAACCGTAGGTAATCAAAAGCGATTCAAGCTTAGGGCCGAGTTACACCAGAATGGCAGCGGCCGGTAGCGGCTGGCAGCGGCTAGCAGCGGCCGGTAGCAGAGGGTACAATAGACACAACGTATCATGTTGCTAGGCTACAGCAGTGTTGCGGTGAGGAGCGCGCAGCCGCCCGCGGTGCCGCGAGCGGCCTCGCGTCGCCGCTGGCAGCCGCTGGCAGAACCACTAACGAGATGCGCGGGGCGCGCGGCCGCTCGCGCCACCGCGGGTGGCCTCGCGACCTTATCAAGCTTTTCAAGCGATACTGGTCTTTTAAGTATGTAGATAAAGTTTAAAATTATTTCACACTGAAAGTGCTCGCCGCGTCGCTGCCGGCCGCTGCCATTCCGGTGTGACCCGACGCTTAGGTGTAGCATACACATACATAAACTCAAGCCTTCTTCTTTACACACTCGTTTTACTTCGTTTTGCGTTCATACACGCTCGCCGGTTGGGAGTACTACGCACCTGACCTTTCTGACGACCATCAAAGGTCACTAGTAGGTTGAAGTAAGAGACAATACAATTAAGACTCTGGCCCTAATTGTTGTGTTTTTTGTGACAGAACTAGTTTTACTATGGGTAAAACAACAGCTGGCTGGGTAATTCCCACAATTTATTACACAAAAAGACTCACTGAAAATGTGCCTCACGATTAACATCACACAACTACTTAGAGAATATGAAACACTGGAATAGTATAAACAACAAACGTGAAAGGATGAATCGAAAGCCAATAATCGTGGGTACGTCTTGGAATAGTAATAGTCAATAAAAGTTATATAAATACAGTTTCTGCCAAAACTAGATAAGTTATGAGTCGTACGTAGCAAACAGCTAGAGTAAACATAGTTCGTCTATAGAGATTGTATCAACAAGTAGGTAAATGTGCCCAAACATCATTAAACGAACTTTACGATTACAAATCGAATCAAGGTAAAACATTTGAGGATTTGTGATTACTAAGACGTCAACTTCGATGCCAAATAATAACATAATCCCCGAGGAGTAAGGCAGAGGTGTACTTATTGAACACCTATATTTGCCCAGTTATGTTTAAGTGTAATGGAGCATATAATGGCCTATTGCTATCAACCGGGCATAAATCCAGACTTTGGGCTGCTACTGAGAAAAATACAATAACACTGCCCGACCCGGGTATCGTACCCAGAATCACATTCTCAGCAGTAGTGCTTGTGACCAACATGGAATTTAAAATCAAAATTCAAATTCTGGACACTACCGTGAATTAAATAAATTGTAATATATTTTATTGTATATCAAATCATCCCCCGACATACTCGTATGATAAAAGATAAAGATAAAGATCATTTATTTGTATAAACATGTGTGACATGATACATAGGATGAAAAGGTGTTTAAATTTGCCGGTTCAACATGTTTTGCCATATTCGACGTACAAAATAGTTCATAATATGTAATTGGAATTGTAAATTGGGAAATAATTAAATTATCGTCAAAATTCAATCAATTCAAATACCTAATTACAATCAATACAAAAATACAGTCAACAAATAATAATAATCAAAACAATAAAGTGAATTAAATTATCTAAGTTTAAAATTTGCCATTAAAAAAAAAAAAAAATGAAAATTTGTAATTTGTTTTGTTTTTGTCATTTGACATTTGTCATTTTTCATTATGTACTAATTTCTTATTTTATCCATCATAATAGTATTCAAGTATAATTTGAAACCTGACCACATTTATCCCGTCTGTCGGCTAAGATGAAATTACACATTAAGCATTCAAGTTCTAGAAACTAATTGGTCTACCATCAGTCAGGATTCCACGTAGCAGTCCCGTGAGTTCAAGTTTATACAGTTACAGGAAATCTTTAGTGGGAGTCGTGAGGGCGATTAACTAATGTTTGTAATATTTGTTTGGTTTCAGGAACGATCGATGGCGAAGTTCTGTTTTAGAATCTATACATATAATAAAATAGTAACGAAATCATAACTGTACATGGAATATTTTTGAAAAAAGTAATTGCTACGAAGTGTAGAACGAGTCTGATGCCGAATATACAGGGTGGCAGGGACATCGACGCGAAATTGGATACCATGGATTCAGTACATGATTCTGAACCCCCTGCGTTGAAATTTTTCGACGGTTATTACAAAAAAACTGCTGTTTCATAGAAAAGTGCAATCAATAACTACGCGGTCAAAATGTATGGAACAGCTGTTTTTTTTTTAAATAACCGACAAAAAATTTCAACGCCGTTTCAGAATCATGTACTGAATCCATGGTATCAGTTTTCTCGTCGATGTCCCTGCCACCCTGTATAGTTTTTAGAATTTTTGTCCGTTTGTCTGGATGTATTTTTTTTTGTATCGACGCAAATACGGCTGAGCGGATTTGAATGACATTGGGACACTGATAGCTTATAACCTGGATAGGGGGAACACATAGGGTACTTCTAATTCCGAAAGTACGTTCCCGTGGGATATTTACCGACATCCACGTAAGCGAAACCTCGGGCAAAAGTTTAGATAAAAGGTTTCAATTGGTTTGCAGAGCTTTCATTTTACGTTAGTAGTTTATAGTTTCACTATAAGCATACACAGTATTCTGATTTCTATACCTTGCACAACAAATTAGTTCTGGGGTACCAAATTACTAATTTAAAATGATGGTGCTTACTCGTAACAAAGGATATCACGCTGGCACAAGTCTTAAAGCTTCGAAATTATTTTTTTTCTCTGCCGGCGTTGTTGTTTTTGGTATTCCAGTACTTTTGTAGTCTAAATTAAAAGGGCCTCTAACAAAAAATATTTCGTGAAGTACACTGACAGAAGAGAGACTAGGCCTTTGACATTGCCTTCCAAAGTAAAAGCTACGTAGACGATTTTATAAATAACCTTAATTTCCTAACTCAAATTGAACCCTTTAAAAGGTTTTACTGGTAAACATGTGACTGCGAAATTGCTTCTGTCCGTAATTTGTTTGTCTATCCATCTCACTTACAGACGAATGTAGAAAAAAAAATCTTTGCAATGTCGAATGAATGACACCTCTTTTGTTTTATTTTTTAGAGACCGCGCCGCCATTTTTCATTTTTAAATTCAATTATATTCATTGACATAGACACTAGCGCCGCGTCTATCAGACTTGAGTGGTGATGTAGGCTCCACTGCAAATCATGATCGTGTTTAACACTTACCTGGCAGTAGGAACTATATATTTCTGAGTCTTATTAATTGTATTTTTGCCCTTGAGTCGATATACCCATAAAACGAAGCGTCAATCAAACTAAACTACCGAGACAAACATAAAAATATACCTACGCACAGCTAAGCTCGTGATTCCGAATGTTGTCTTAACAAATAGCGTGCACGAATATCCGAAGTGAATCATTAATATTCTATGTTTGAACTAAGCTCTATTTCTGGTTCAAATCGGAAATGGTCTTGAAAGGGCACGCTGACCATGAACTGCATTTAGTGTGAGACCTAGAAAACTCCTCTGTGCTCCGTCACATAGTAGGCACCTATCGTCGACATTTTCATACATTCTGTTTGAACTTTGAGTTGCGTTGTCAAAGCCACACGTAAGAGCCAGTGGCCAAGTGGCCGCGTCTAGTCGACGCTGTAAGGGGCTGAGATTGGAAGCCGTTATAGTTTGCTCGGTCCGGCCACTGAAGCAACGACCAGGGCCTTTAGAAATGGTAATCGCTTTCAATGCGTTTCGTATTTCTACAACGACTTTCAACAAGATTAACATTAGGTTCTCGGTAGCGTATGGCGTCAACGCCTCAATTAATCCAATTAATTATTTTCTTGTCCATCATTGTTATCGCTGATAGAATGTCACTTTGTCTAGGCCCACAGATGTAACTTGTTCTGTGACCTCGGACGCTACAGTGAAGACACAATATTTTTTTAACTAGCATTATTTATTGGGGTTCACACTATTGATGTTAAAACATAATTTTCACTTTTTTATGTTGTTATTTGTATTTTGTGTTTCATGTACTGTGTCCAAATAAAAGTTATACTTTCTTTCAAATCTAAATAAAGGTTAGGACATAACGAGTACATTAACGAGGTCCAAACTGAATAGGACGTAAAGAGTTATGAGAAGAATTCAGACATAACCAACTCGCAGAAACATCAAAAATATTTATTATGCGCATTGTGCATCCTTGGTAGGTCAAAGACATTTAAACAATAAAATTATACAATGATCTTACATCTCTTTGTTGTAGGTACTTAATACAATTTTAATTTTTATCAGAAAATCTCATGCAAACGCAATCAAACATGCATTCAATTTTCCATCGAAATGAAATGCATCTACGATACAAACAGGACGTGAGAAAACGTGACATGAAACGAAAATTGCTGTTATGAATATGTATGAGATTTATATTGGCAAGTTGAATCGAGCTACTATAGTCATTAAGTTCCTCTAAATTCATGTACCTACTTATATTTAACAAAGATGTTGTTATCTAAGATTGTATTCAATTATAATCTTTCACATATTTAGACGCGGAACACGGCGAATACATAAGGGACGAAAAACTAACATGCAAACTATTAGTATAAGATAATAATTATTGTTACATATTTCGTTCGCTAAAGGGTGAATTCATCGTTCAATTGCTTTTAGGGTTATACTTAAAGGTAAATGTATATGTTTAGGTTTGATATTTTAGATTTATGTTCAGATAACCTAAATGATGTTATGAAAAACGTGGTCTATTTTTATTTTTGTAAAACAGATGTCGATCGAAAATCCAATCCAAGACGGCTTAAGGTTTTATACCTTAAATCCATCTTTCTAGGAAATCGCATTCAACTCACTATTACAATGAATCTAATCTATAAGCTGAGACCCAATTAAAGCTGCCTCAAGGCAAGTACTCTCTCCCTGAGGCTGTCGTTAACTGAGGCATTAAATAGCCACTTCAGCAGCTTTGCAATAAATCGAGGCAGACGTCCGTTTATCATTTACCATGGCCCCAAGCACACGGAAACTGGAAGCCATTTAAGTAACCTACTCATCTCCTCAAGATTCTCCTTAACAATAAGGAGAATTTTTAGGAGATGACTTGGTTGTTTTAATGACCTGTATTATAAAATAGCTGCGTTAGCGTTTTTGGCATTAACCCCTATATTATTTCTTCTCAATCATGGATACTAAAATTTAAGTCGTGTCTGGAGTAGATCTACGCTATATTTACAACGGAATAAATCAGATTATTTTCGAGGTTGTATAAGTATTGTTAGACCGATGTCAAATAATAATAGACTCAATTTCTTTGTTTCAGATTAGCAAAGAAGTTAAAGACGCATGACGAAACATGGACAGCGCAGGCAACAATACCACATTATATGACGATGACGCGTTATACCCGAGCGAATTGGCTCTTAACAGAGAATTTAGTTCGGCTGAATCTGTTCTTACGAGTTACACCATATGGTCCACAGAAAAATGTTTGGAAACATTTCTTTTTAATGGCACACATGCCGATGAGTTTACGAATAACATTTTTGTATATAATGGCACGCAAGTCATGTGTTTGGATCACGCCCCAGTTTTGACTAAAAGCACTCTTATCAGAGCCAGCGTGCTCTCCGCTATGGCTGTGTTATCATTCTTCGGTAATTTGGCAACGATTATAAGTATACAGAGAGGTAAAAGAGGTCGGGGAAGAGCGAGACCGTCATGGACAGCGATATACAGTTTGATATTCCAACTGAGTATAGCGGACTTGTTGGTGACTGTTTTTTGCATCGCTGGTGAAGCAGCGTGGTCCTTTACGGTGCAATGGTATGCCGGGAATATAGCATGCAAATTGTTCAAGTTCCTGCAGATGTTCGCTTTGTATCTCAGTACTTTTATACTCGTACTTATTGGAGTGGACAGATGGCTCGCTGTGAAGTATCCGATGCGAAGTATGGCGACTGCGACGCGGAGTGGAAGACTTGTAATTATCGCGTGGGTGCTGAGTCTCGTTCTAAGTGTGCCACAGGTCAGTGATCATTAATTGCTTTCACGAAGTTTCTAGCGACACTTTTTTGTTCTCCAGTAATAAATTACAGAGATAAAGTATACAAAAGTAAAGATACTGACTTAAATGTCAAGTAAGAGGCTGCTTAACTTTGCCCACACTTTGATATCCGGAGCAATTAAAACTTGGGTCTGACACAATTATTGCAGAACAGGCAAGATTAAAGCAACACGTACGTGACAAAGTTTATTATCTACACACATAAATATTGTAGACGTGTGTAATACAAAGCTGTCAATTGGTAGAAATCGTTCCAAAAATGTATTGCGTATTGGAATCGGAGTCAATGTAACGTGATTTATTGAGTGGAGCCTGAAGCCAACCGCACAAAATTGATAACAATTTAACATTGACAGCGACTTTATTTCGTTGTCATAAGGGTGATTTTCGCACGTGTTACGACTGATGTGCGGTTGACTGTACCAACTACATTTACGTATATGTATTCTTTCTGCTGTATAATTCTTGATATTCGGTATAAGATTTATCTTGCGTAAAATAAGTGTGCTCGAATTGTAAGCTGAATTTGATTCAAAGTCTACTCGTGCATCAAAACTTTAAGTGGTTAGCAGAAACCTCTGCTAACCACTTAAAGTTTTGATGCACGAGATGGGGCCTACCACCACCTAAAGCAGTATTATTTTAATATTACTTTAGTGTTCGAAGAGATGAAGCTCTACATGACGTATAGCTCCAAATCTTTCCACCACTGAAGTAAGATTAAAATAATACTGCTTTAGAGATGGTGGTAGCCTCCCAGGCTATCATAATTTTGAGGCTCACTTTTGCCATATACCATCACCAAATCGTAGATCTGAAAAAATCATTTATGCACAACATCATGGCAGTAACTTTTCGTTTAGTTAATAAACCTCCGTTAATTCAGTCGGTGTAACATTGTTGTTTATTTTATTGATAATAACATTAACCGTAGTTGTCTGTTTAAATGACATGATACATTTATTCTGAAACACTGATTTATGAGTAGGTAGGTACTATTTTCATTTATAAGGAAAATCTCTTAAGTATAGTTCTTGTTTTTTTACAGTAGAAGTATACTAGAATCTGTCAAACAATCTTCTGTTATACTTATTCCTGAAAAAAACGTAAACAAATATTACTTGTATTTAAAACTCTGCGGTACTATACCTACGGGGTAAACCGACTTTTGTATTGCCAAGGGCATAGAAGTACATTAAAAACAGCTGTTTCAACTTTGGCTTATTTAATTTTACTATTGAAATACAAGAACATTGTTTTTCAAGGTAACTCAGAATTTGGCAAAGATTTAAATCGGTAGACTGGACTATACGCACGAGACGTGTCAATACTAAGAAAAGTGAGCTCAAACACCCGTACAAGGCTTTTCCAGAGTGATTGCGCCATTGCGTGTGTCAGAGGTGCCAAAACGAATCAGAAATGTCACTATCTTTTGACGCGGTGGGTGAATCTATTGATTAAAATCTTTGGAATTTGGCACAATTTCACACACATTTTAAACGTAAGCTAGGCCAGCGACCATTTTACATGCATTAAAAGAATGAAATCTTATTGGCCTTGGCGTGAACAGTGCTTGTGCTTTAAATGGTACATGTTTGGTTTATGTTATAATAAATTATCATCTATTTTGTTTGGTATTACGTAAATAGTAAAAGAAAACTTTGTTGTTTAACTACTCTAGTTCCGTGACTTTCTTATTTCACTTACTGTTAAAATTAACACGATTTTTTCCGTTTTATAAGTATTCTACATAAAAAATATCAATCCCACTTTACATATTATTGCGTTCAAATTCTAATACAGTCAAATTATCTTTTATATAAAAATAGCGATTCCCTCATATGGAACAAACGGAATATACCATTGATGCACACAATACAAGACGTATTGAGTGAACATTTTCAATACACTACAACTGCTTAATTAAATATTATAACCGTTCATTTTCTCATTAGTAGGAATCCGTAACAATAGCTCATTTATTTTATGACATACTCAACAATGGATGTCAATGGGCTCATTATTTTGAGAATGAGTGTATTTATTATCCTTACACGAGAATATCTCATAATTAGGTACAAGTACTCACAGATTATTATTTACCTATAAAAAAAATGTAGAGTAGGTTTAATATGTTTGCTTCAGCATACCGAATGTTGCCTTTTATTATATTAATAAATTAAATAAGCCTTTTATTTTTCTCATTTTCCATGCAGTTTTACAATATTTATTAGCATGCAACAAAGTTAATTTATTAATCAGTTTTAATAACATAATTTAAATGATTTTCAACTACTTATATTATTTTTAATTACTGTTGGAATTCGATTTTCAACTTATTGTTACATTAATTTATTTGTTTAATTTGAATGAGTAGCTCTCTTCCATTGCTTTCTCTTTCGCTTTTGTTTGCCATTTATCTCCCGCTATATCTATGATATCGTCGACCTATCTTCTTGATGGCCTTCCTCGCTTTCTTTTTTAATTTATTACATTACCTGTATACTTCAACTCAGGATGGATGAAATGACGGCAGGTCACAGGAACAACTGGCGAGGCACGGATGGCAAGTTAAAGGGGAAAATCTACCAGTCTGTGATACGGCCTGCCGTAATGTATGGATTGGAATGCAGCGCCATGAAGAAGACGCATGAAAAAAGATTGCATGTAGCGGAGATGAGAATGTTGAGATAGCTGTGTGGAGTGACGAAAATGGAAAAAGTAAGAAATGAGTATATGAGGGGAAGTTTAAAAGTGGTGCCAGTGACAGAAAAGTTGAAAGGAAATCGTTTGGCCTGGTATGGGCATGTGATGAGGAGAGAAGAAACGAATGTGACTAAAAGAGTGATGAATATAAATGTTGATGGATGGAGAGGGAGAGGAAGGCCAAAGAAAAGATGGATGGACTGTGTGAGGAATGATTTAAAGAGATGGGAGTGAATGACAGCGTGACGGTTGACAGGGGAGAGTGGAAAAAGAAAACGTGTTGCGCCGACCCCAGGTAACATGGGACAAGAGCAGGAAGATGACGACCCTATCGTTAATTCTCTCAAGATACTGGTTTTCCTAGTTTGAGAGGCAGGGTTTTCCATATTGTGTACAGATTTCAGTTCTTAGATTAAACTGCATTGTGTTACTACGAAAGCTCATCTAAATTGTGTTTATTTAAAAATATGTTAAATCTGTATTTTTGTGAAATAAAGGTATTTTATTATTATTTCGTTTATTTCAATTTCGGACATATAAAATACATTATTATTATTATTTAAATGTCTTTGTCATATCTCGGGACCCTGGGGTCCCGGGCCTTTGGAAGGCGTACGAGGGGCCGAAGCCAACTCGCAGAGGCCCCTTAGACAATTTTTAATGGATGACCAACCGACCATTATCCCTGTATGCACTATGCAAGTGCACCCAAGGACAACCCCCGGTTGGTGCAGGACTATTGTTATTATTATAATTCTAATTCAATGTAAGACCGCAACCTGTATAACACACAAGATGAAATAGCTATTAATCCTCCTACCCAACATTTGGTAACTATTGGATTATTGGTGGTATTTCACCTGTGTGAGCCTATTTAATAAGCACGCGTAACCACACGCCATTCAAGCGCTTTCTAATTCATGTCAGTAAGTTTCAACTACCCATCTCTATAACTTACACTATGTAGCACTGTATAACTCTAAGGACCGAGATATGTGGGCTTAGTACGAACGCGCGAAGTATTATTAACGCAAATTCAAACGATTTTTTGGATCGGGAATACAACTATCCAAAAGCATTTTGGTTAAAATTTATGCAGCAGACAGAAATAGATATGACCCGTAGGTATGAATAAAGTCCTGCCGGGGTTGCGAGTTTGTCCGAAAGGGATATCGTGGCCCCGGTACACAGGCAACGGAAGGGCGTGGGTTTTAGTCAGTAAAAGTCTGACACACCCTCCCGCTCCGCCCAGAGCGGGAGAAGTTATTTGATAATTTCCCAACATCAAACAAAAAAAAAAAAGGTATGAATAAAGTCTATTAAAAGTCGCCAAGCGGTTGGTCGACTCTTCACATGATCAGAGGGCTGGCCTATTTTTTTGTCAAAGAATCAGCATTGCCACAGAACGGGGCAATGCTGTCAGCCTTCTTAAATTTAACAAATAAAGACCTATTTCCTCCGACTGCATGAGATTGTTTATAGTAGACAGAAGCAATTGGAGACAGAAAGAGGTCATCTTGTTTTCATATTTTTTTAAATTCACTTTTTACCCCGTCGGATTTATGATTTTTTAAATGTATTATACACATTTGTAACATATTACTACTTATATTAGTCTGTGACCGACGAATACTTTGTAGTTAATCATTGAATTTAGTAACAAGTGTAAATAGTTAGTTATGTTAAATATTTTAAAATAAAGAAAATATATTATGCCCAAAAAAAATATTGTTTGCGTTAATATACCTACCTACCTAATTATGTAAATATTTTTCAGAAATTGGTACTAGGTATGCTGTACGAATAGTTTTTGAGTGCCTTAAAATTCCTAATGAAGCTATAAAGTATAAAATTAAATAAATTTTATTATGTGTGACATAAGTATTTCAATTTTAAAATTGATTCCCGCCCATTCGTGCTTGACCCACAGTACTTACTGAGGAAGATATTCTTGTCTCAGTGCAAGGTAATAACATTTAATAATGTAGATTTATTTATAAGAAAAGGTATCCAACGGTCTTTAAGAAATTGCTTTTAGGGATAAAACCGCCTTAAGTAGTATCAACAGTGCAATGTTTGTTTAAATTTTCCTTTCTTTATCCTGTTGAAGTACGATAAAAAAGTTTTGTTTATTTTTTATTCCCGCTACGTTTGTATTTATTAGGGATGTGTTTGAAAACTATGTATGTTGCGTAATACAGAGGAAAAAAAAAAGAATAACGTTCGTTGGTAAGCGCATCACTTGAGAAAGACTGAACCAATTTGATAAATTATTTTATTTAAAAATGTTCATAATAGTCCAAAAAAGAAAAATTAGAAAAGTTTCCCGGAAAATGTTCAAATTCTTTTCACGATATCTTCTTTTTTGTATAGGATATGTGGCGGCATCTACATCGCCACATGCGAAATACACATCAAACACCTGACGTCACACCTGCATCGCGCTAACAGAGTTTACCGCACAATCGACATATATATAACTTTCCGACATCAATCATCGGGCAGTTGCCCGCCAGACACAATACGCTTCTGGTCGGAGGATCCTTCCTTTTCTATAGAGGATGAGTGAACTTTAAACTCTGTTCCTCATACCTCTAAAGATTTTTTACAAAGTATTGAAATTAGAACAGGTCCATACTAAAAATTTATCATTCCAATGAATAACTACGTTGAAGAAATACATCACGAATGTTTTACTTACGTAATACCGTGAAACCACAAATCAAATCTCTCCAGATAAGATACGCCACCAATATCTAAGTACAGGTACACTATGTTATTTATTCGCAAGCCCTCAGCCCGTTGGTTATATCTAATATATTACTGCTCCACGTGGAATATTGGATCGAAAATCACAATGTTATATCTAACTAGGGTTCAAGATTTATTTAGATCGTCAGATTTAATCTAATCGCAATGTAAGATGGTCGAATATCGAAAATGTTTAAACGGAAGATTGGATCTATATTCTATTTCATTTGTGCCCGGTTGATAAAGATAAAGATATTTTATTTTGCAAATACGGGTACAAGTCAAGGTGTTACTTACATAATATAAATACAGAAACAGTCATATTTTGCTAATTACAAGGCATGCAAAACTAAAGGGCTTAGGTACAATTAAAATACATATTTCCTAATAATACATAATAATATTCTAATTCATAATTCATTAATAAAAATAATCAGTCAATAATAAAATTAATGTCACAATTTCAAAATACAATATATAAAATAGTCAAACAACTTGTTTCTCCAATAAAAAATCTTCAACCCTATAATAAACTTTGTCTACTAAAAAATGATGATGGCAATATGCTCGCCGTCTATTACATGAGACTTAAACAAAACTGGCGAAATGTGGGTGTACTATAGGTACACCTCTGCTTATCCCTTCGGGGTATACAGGCGTGAATTTATGTTATTTCATTAAAGAGTATATTTTATTATTGTTTTCGTAAAGGATTTAAACCATCTGCCAATTATTTTTACCGAAGCAAAAAACAATTTCACTCTATCACAAAGGCGAAAATAAAATCGTATAAAAATTGAACTCTTTATTGACAAAAACACATAAAACCCCCCAATACCTTTTATTGGTGACAGTATAAACCAAACATCACTGTACTAAATGAAACTCGATTGAAACCAATAAAAAGAAATCATAAATTCTCATCTCGCTTGCTCTTCGTCCCAATCAATATGTTGTCTTTTAAAGGCTGGCATGCACACTACTATAAGTGTATACAGGGTTTTAGGGGCATCGATGCGCAAACTGTTAAAAATTTTACGTCGGTGTTTTGTAATGGAATGGGTATTGTAATGTTAGAGTGTCATATTTACAGAATATGAGTCTCTGAACAACAAAAGAGTTTCTTGTTATTTAAAAAGACTGGAAATTTTACATTTTGATATTTCATTTTGATTCTGTACACTCAGGGAAATTAGTTGTTAGGCAAATTGACACTTTACGTCAACTGGCTGTGTTACAGCTTTTTCATACAACTGTCAGTTGACAGAATGACAGTCAAACTCAAACTCTAATGCAGACCACACACGTTACGATATATGTACTTGCGCAAAATTGAACTTCCACAAGTATTATATATTAACGTGTGTGGGATGAATTAGCACAAGTATCCGAGCCATTCGCTGTCACGCAGACTTGTGCAAGTCTAAACTTGAGCAAATATATCGTAACGTGTATGGCTACCTAAGCCTTTACTTTTTTGAATTGTCAAAGAAATCGGTAATTCAGAAAGATGTAGCTAGTTGCTAGTTTAGCAATTGTGATTTGAATATACGGACAATTTAAGTTCATGGTCAATTTGGTGAACAATTACTCACGCTGACTTTACTTTTCAGGCCTGGCTTTGTTTTTAAAATATGATTGATGTGTAAAAGTGTTTGTAAAAACCTACTTGCAGAAATAAAATCATTTGTTATTTAGGCGTGTCATAATGCACAATCATGTGTTACAGCTCGCAGTTATCCCGTGTTTTTTGACTAGCAAGCAAATTGTTCGCGTTTAATCCTAAAAACGGATGAATTTTCAATGGTTCAAAACAAATAAAAACTATTTCGATACAGGTACAGCAGCGTAAACTAACCAATACAACAACAGAGCTCTGTTATTCCAAAAATATTGATCCAAATTGTGTCTGTAAAATCGTGTACCGCTAACCTACGCAGTATATTGGCGAGATGTTTACAAACTCTGTATTTAGTAATATGTTTCGCCTTAGTTCCGCTAAAATAGCTTCCATTTTAGTCTTAAAGGATCTACTCTTTATCTCTCAAATTAAACGATGATTATATTGATATAAACTGATTTATTTTTCCTGACAAGTGTTCGGTTCAGCCGTCGGACAGCGAATGAATCCTTTTCACTTCGCTGTCAAACGTCAAAAATGTCATACAAAGTGTTACCATAATTATCTCTGATTCGATACATTTAAATAGTCGATTTAATATTTAACTATAAAAATAACTGCTAGAATAATCTAATATTTACTAAATTTGATATTAATATAATTGTATGTATGTTTGCATACTAGATATGATTTTATAAATAAAAATACCCACATCTTAGCACAGCTAATTAACCTTACAGTCTGTAGTTAAAATCACGTCGATACCTACATAATATATATGATTAAAACAATGCGTAATAAGTAATATTTTATTAAACTATCCGTCGATGTAGGTAAATATCCCACTCCCGCTTTAAAAAAAGGTTATCAAAGCAGTCAAACGGCTGTGCAACTAAAACTAAATTGATATTACGCCTTCCTGCCATTCTAGTATTTTAAATTGAAAGTATTCTAATTGAATAAAAATATTATAAATAGAAAGTATTCTAATTGAATAAAATAGAGACAAAACTAAGAAAAAAAACATAGGTCTCCTGTTACGGCCCCCCGTCGCCAGATGGCGTACTAAGGCAAGACTTGGCACCAGCAGGCCTGCCACGCCCGTGCCTCCACTTCGCACAGCCATCCAGGGGCGCCAGTCGCCATCCCACCATCCCGGACGTCGCTCATTATTATTTCATCAAAGACATTCTCAGATTAAACCTTGTAATTTCAAAGTTTCCAATAATATTGAAAACTTTGAAATTACAAGGTTGGTACAATCTGATGTAATATATCAGCCTACGATCATTTAGTCGAAGCCTTTACATACACATGACACAGCGGCTGCAGCCGTAACACTTCTGAATGATACCCGTAAGTGACACTTTTGTCAAAAAAACGACTTGGCTATTGTCAGTTTAGTATAACTGAACAAACACTCAAGAACACTCAAGGTCTGTTATCTTACACCCAAACAAATGTTATGACACGGCTAAAGTATTTTAGAGGACATAAAAAATTCTCTCCATCCGTAAGGTAAACAAAAAACCCTTTCTAACATAACTGCAACTTCTTTCAGGAAAATCTCAATTGCTTTCACCAAACATACTAGAAATATTACAAACTAGCTTTTGGCCGTAGCTTCGCCCGCATGCAACGTACTACTGGGATTAAAACGAAGCGAAGCTATGATCGCATACCTAATAGCCGAGGAAAAGGTCATTGAATCCTGTCCTAGCGTGGCACCGCCGTCAACCATAATTATTTTGTTATGCGTAATTTAGAATCTGTGTTATATTTTAAAGTATTCATTTAAATTATATAATGTCAGGCGTATTTTAATCTAAATTAAATGCCCAATTTTAATAACACGTTTTATTGGATAGGATTGATGAACAATGAAATTTTTATCAAGATAAAAATGGTTCCTATGGGTCATCCTTAGAAGATAGACATATTCTATTGCAGACGTTTTGTTGAAATTTTTATGTTGTATAATCCGGTAGAGCATACTTTTTATTCCGGTAGTATGTTCCCGTGGGATAATTTCCCCCATATACGCGTTAATAAATACTTAAATCATGGTCCTTTTAGCTGTGATAAAAAACATGGTGACCCGACCCCGGTATGGTCCTTTGAAAGTCGGTATGCCTGGAACGTTAATCTGCGGGAGTCAGCAATATTTGTTTTTTGGCGACATTTTCTATACTACTTCTTATAGACCTTTTTCTGATAAATGTTTATTCAGTTCCTTAGCAATGTGACTCAGATTGTATGTAGGTATATTCATATTATATATTGTGAATCAGTTGACTTGGTGTCCTTGATGATTTTTCATGGAAAACGCGGATTCGGCAATAATTTCTAACAATAGAAGCAATGAAGAAACAGTTGTGTAAAGGTATAAACACCTGTTAATGTTCATGATTCAGGAATGGTATGCGTAAACAGACGAGCGATAACTTTACATGACCATCAGATATTTGTAAAATAAAATACTGGACGACGCAATAAATCTCCACCTGTATTGATTCTGGTAGCAGTAACTTATATTGGTGTCGTTAGCAATTGTTCACGTACATCACAGAATACCTATTATGAATTGAATGAATTAAATGACAAGGTGTGTATTATTCAGTTAATGAATATCTTAATGACAAATTGAAATAATATTTATATAATTTTATAAATATCTGAATAATTCAAATGTTGCTCCCTAAGATAAAGATATTCTATACAGGGTGTTAAAGTAATTGCGTGCCATAGCTTCAGGCTGAGTTCAGAGTCGATAAAGGAACTCATAAAAAATAAATACATTTAAAAAAATTAAAAAAAATATATAAAAAATTATCATAAGATAAACCTAATGTAGTACCTACTAATTAAATAGCAATCGTTTAGAATTGATTAAAAAATTGCTTAAAATACGTTTTTATTTGTTTAAATGCTAATAAATAATTTCCTAGAGTAAAAACCCTAGAGTAAACTACCTACTATCGAACGCAATGAAAGTAAGTAATTAAAGTATTTAAACAAATAAAATAATTTTACTTCTAAACGATTGCTATTTTAAGTTAGTACGTACTAAATTAGATTGACGTTGCAATGTTTTTTTTTTTTTCCTGGGATCGTTTACTTTTTTTTAAGATATTTATTTTTTCCTGGGTTCCTTTATCGACTCTGAACTCACCCTGAAGCTATGGCACGCAACTACTTTAACACCCTGTATTGACATTTTTTATTTCATCTATTATTGTATACAAAATTGTGACTAAATATCATTTGTTTATGTGCCGTCTCAATTGATTGACATATTATTAATAAATTATTAACTTAGTGTTTGGTATGAAATTGTGACTTCTACTTACCTATTGACTTTATTTTAAATTTATGTTTATTTTTGATACAGCTAAGTGATTTTGTTTGCCATCTGGCGGGACATAGTTTGGACCAACATTTATTTTTTATTTATAATATAACATCTGTATAATTTTACCCTACGGACACAAAATTAATAAATGAATTTGTATTTGAATCATATGAAATGAAATGAAATTGTTTATTCTGTAAATATAATATTGGAATCACTTTTTTATGTCATATTTAAAAAAAAATAGAATTTGCTAGATGAGTTCGGCGTTTCCTATCTGACTACTCTGAGAAGAAAGGCCGAAACAAACTCAGAGGTCTCGGTCTTTTTTAAAGTCCAGACATAATCTTGCTCAGGCCATATGAGGACCATGTAGATTAGTGTCTGAAATGGTCTTTTGAGAAAAGAACCACACAGATTTGAGTGGACCTGTCCACTATATCGATTCTATAGTGTTACCAAAAAGTCTTAAAGACTGGCGAGCACAGTACTATCATTGAATAAATGAAAATGGTCCTTAGTTCTGCGAAGATGGGTAACATAACTCTTCGGTATTTCTAGAATATGAACAACACTAGAAAAAGACATATTTACTCATAGTTCATTATCTTAAACCACCACAACTTATTGGTCAAATTGTGACAGAAATGTTCTCTCTACTTTTTTCAATAGTTTGAATAACAGTTAGAACATTAGACCTAAAATTAAATAATTACTTCAAATACGTACGGTATGATTGCAGTTAAAAATTAGTTTTAAAAATCGTATAAACACAGTTCGGTGCGAGGCAAACGGTAGGTTTGTGTATCATGGAAACTAATTTTTTTGCAAAGAAAAAGGAATGAGGCAATTACGTTGCGTCACTGGATATTTGTATCTCAGCGCTGACATTTTTAAAGAAGAAATAGGTGTCATGTTACTTGTTGTTATGCTTAATGATTTTGAATGAACGGAGATTTAGGTTAACTATTTGGGTAAACCCGAAAAAAGCACGCGAGTAAAACTGTAAACGTTTAAGTTATAAAGATTTACCCTACAAAGATCTAAAAAAGTAAAAGTGTTGCTAAAACTATTTATTAGGCATATTTTATTTATATAATATTTCTTCTATATAATAATATTTCTTTATTTACACTTCAAAGTCACAAACATCTGTGTAGCCCTGGCTTGTACTAGGAGTTCCTGTATCACAAGAACCAGACCTCTCAATTTACAGGGAATATGATACAAAAGCGATACACAATTTTTTTATAATTAATTACAGTTATGGCATGCATTGACGGAAGGTTTACAATTTTAAACTTCGCACAGCCATCCAGGGGCGCCAGTCGCCATCCCACCATCCCGGACGTCGCTCATTATTATTTCATCAAAGACATTCTCAGATTAAACAACACAACAACAACAATCACAATTGGTTGGTACAATCTGATGTAATATATCAGCCTACGATCATTTAGTCGAAGCCTTTACATACACATGACACAGCGGCTGCAGCCGTAACACTTCTGAATGATACCCGTAAGTGACACTTTCACCAAAAAAACGACTTGGCTAGTGTCATTTTTGACACAATTTTTTTATAATTAATTACAGTTATGGCATGCATTGACGGAAGGTTTACAATTTTAAAAGACAGAAAAAAAATAAAAAATAAAAAAGTTATAAAAAAATAATTATACCTACCTACTTATTTTTTCCTAGAGCTACAGGACTGTTCTTGATACGTTATACACTAATTTCAACTGAATTTATGATATGATATCTCGCGCAAAAAACTTTGTTTTCTATATCCCGTGATGATTAATTCTGCGAAACGAGATTTTGGCAAAAAAACTCCATTTTTGAAATACAAAATGGTGAATTTTCAGGTAATATCTTGCTTTCGCAGAATTGTGACATGTGAGAATTCTGAGGAAGTATCAATAAGGAAATCGTAGGTGTATTCCCATTTTGGGAACCTTATGAACATACGAATACTATTAAACTTTTCGAATAAATAAGGGAAAAAAAAAAAAAAACCTTTATGGTTTAATTGTATCTAGAATCTCAATAGCTCTCGATAGCATCTTAGTAGCTGCTGCCACTAATGTCATCAGTCAGTCACTTCGAATGGCGGGGAAATGTGGAGAGTTAAGCGGTGGCTTCACGAGTGGCTTCGAGTGGTAGTGAGCCAGTATAGTTATATTAATCAACATACATACGGGATCAACAGAATTCTACGGATATTAACTAAGAAGTTAATTTCCGGTGGAGGGTGTGGAACCGATCCTCGCATTAGCAAACATTAGATATAAAATAGAAGTTTAGATGGAAATAATATCTCATTTAAATCTAGGACAGTGGTTCCCAAAGTTGACTGGACCGCGACCCACCGAACAAAAACTTCAAAATTCGGGCCTCAACTCTTCGCTGTCATGGTGAAAAAAGAAGGAAAATACTAATAAATAAAGGACTGTTCAAATAAGAAAAAAACATTCAGTTAATTTTAATACTTAATTAAATACAAGGAGTGATATTTCAATGAGAACGATGTATTTTTTTTTTTGTCATTATAGCTTTAGCATCAACTTCAATTTTAGTTACTTTTAATCGCAATGACTTTGATACGTTCAATTTATTTCGGTATTTAGTTTTAATCATAGATGATTTTTTTTTCGTTTTCAATACCCAACCAATATTCGCTCGCGACCACCAGTAGGTTGCGCTCGCAACCCATAGTTTTCACTTGTTGTATAATCTACTATTTTAATACACTGGCCATGAATAGACGCACAACTATATATTTATTAAACCCTACACAGTACAAGAATCATTTATTATTTAAAATAATAGTACAAAAAAGGAATTAGCTTTGAAACACTAAAATGTAGGGTAACTTTTTCCTACTATCAGTTGTAAAACTAAATTAAAAAAACACAGCCTAACTCATTTACTAGATTGGTCGCTACTGGGGAATTCTGTGATCTGATTAACTAAAGCTTCTGATTTTCTACTTGTCCTTGTGTTATTTTATAGTTACCCTGAGAGAAAATTTTAAGTCGATTCGCCAGTTGTTGAGTAAGTCAGTGTTTCCACTGTGTTGTGTCGTCAGAAAGGATCCCAGTTCAAAGCTTCTTGGCCTTTATTGTCACAATACGGTTGTCTGTCGTCAGCTACTTATCCAATACATTTTGTGCCACTCAATGTGAGCGCCCACAACACAGTGGGAACGTTTTCTTTAAACCTTTATAGCAAGAACTATAATACCAATTTTATCTAAGATTTACATTGTTAGATTTGCCGTACTTAGGTCACATGAAAAAGTGTCCAGTCTAAGAAAAGTAATCTCACACGTCCCGTATGGAATGATAGATACGATTTTCAGTAAACTTAGTCACTTCTTCATTAATGGGTTTTGTGAACATGACATCTATTCAGGTTTGTTACAGTTGTAATGAAAATCATGTCTAGGTTTTTTATTTATTATAATTTTCTTCTATTTTGTGAATGGGAAAACGTTGTAGGTTTTAAAGACTCATATATGTTTAGATTCGTTGGCCATTTTCTATTTTGTTAAGTACCTGGTACTTGTTGACAGGCCTACACTGTCCTCTCATACCGATTTACACTGTAATTTGAAAACATTTTTAAAGCCAATTATTTTTTAAAGAGTATCCGTAGAGTTTCTTGCCGGCTCTTCTCCATATGAAACGACTTATTGGAACCGTGCACCTGGCTTCTGACGTTTCATAAGTGCCCATGTGCACTTATGAAACGTCAGAAGCCAGGTGCACGGTTTAAGTAAAATAAAATATTTTGATTGATTGATTGAAGTATGAGTGAGCGACACAGTACTATTTAAATGTCTTTGTCAACGAAACAGAAACGTGACCATGATATGACACGACCAGGCGAAAAAAAAAGAAAAAAAAAAAGAAAAGGCGAATCTAAAGATTTAAATCTTTGTATTTTCTTGTTGCAGGCAGTGGTGTTCAGAGTGGCTCAAGGCCCATTCATCGAAGAGTTCCACCAATGTGTGACGCACGGGTTCTACACGCAGCGCTGGCAAGAACAGGCGTATACCACGCTCTCATTGATCTTCATGTTTATACTACCTCTAGTCATTCTGGTGTCTACTTATGTATCCACAGTCAGAACTATTGCCAGTAAGTGTTCTTTTTTTTCTAACCGGTAACATACGAATCGAAACGACATTCGAATTTCCCAACCGCGTAACAGTCGAAACTTGAATCGATAATTTTTTATGCATTTTCTGAAAAATACTGGTGGTCACATGCCCATGGGTGAATTGAGTTTCAAATACAGAAAAAAAATAAAACATTTACTTTGTTTTATAATACCTAATAATACACTCGAGAGCAATGAATCCGGGTCACTTAAAGAATGTTAAAAATCTCGGAAACTAAAAATGATAGGTTAATGCAATAAATTGTATTTAATAGACAATGTAATACTCCTTAAATGAAAGTAAAAAAAATATGAGTCACCATACATTTTATTAACACAAAATTACATAAAGAAAAAAACTGCTGATCTCTCCTTAAAACAAAAATAGGAAACATGAAATTTTTGAACTTTATTACGATTTTCTTGAATTTTAATACTTCGTATTGCCTCCTCGTGCTTCCATTACTGCGTTTACGCGGTTTGGCATGCTGTACACCAAGTTCCTTATACGATTTTGGGGAATATTCTCCCATTCCTCTGTGAGAGCAATTTTGAGCTCACGAAGCGTGATTGGGGGAGGGTTTCGTTGTTTTACGCATCTGCCTAGCTCGTCCCAAGCATGCTCGATCGGGTTGATATCCGGGCTGCGCGCTGGCCACTCCATACGAGTAATGTTCATCTCTTGAAGGTAGTCATTCACAATCCTACCTGTATGAGGTCGGACATTGTCATGCATAAATATAGCATCCTCACCTAAATTGACCATAAATGGACCAACGTGATCATTGAGGATTTCTTCCACATATCTTACGCTAGTTAAAGAGCCGTTTTCTGTGATCACCAGCTATGTGCGACTTTCAGAAGAAATTCCGGCCCACACAAGTACAGACCCACCACCGTAGGCTACTTTTTCTTCGATGCATGCTTGCTTGAATCTTTCCCCTGGTCTTCGATACACTCTGTGTCTTCCATCGTGCTTGTAGAGCATAAATTTTGATTCGTCGGAGAACATAACTTTTGACCAATCTTCAATACTCCAATTTACGTGGCTCTGGGCATATCTTAGTCTTGAAATACGATGCCCACGCTCCAGTTTAGGGCCGTTTGCAGGTCTAAGGGGTTTTAAGTTAGATTCAGCAAGCCGACGTCTTACTGTCCATGCACTTGGGTTACTTCCTCCGAGGCGTCGAAACTGATTTGTGAGTTTAGTTCCTGTGAGAAAGCGATTTCGAAGCATGGTGTTCACCAAGTATCGGTCTTCTCGTGCTGTGGTACACCTGGTTCTGCCCGTTCCTGGTCTGCGTAGGTTAGAACCAGTTTCTTCGTAACGTCGGAGAACTCTTTGTACTGTTGACAGCGACACACCGACAGTCCTGGCTGTATCGCGCTGACTCCGGCCGGTTTCCAGCATTGTAAGTATTCTGGTGCATTCTTCAGGCGTAAGCGACATAATTTCAGCTTGAATAATGAATATAGAGCACTATCAACATGGTTTATGTACCCACATAAATGACAGATTACAAACAAAAGCAAAACCAAATGCTGTAATTTCGTAGTTCCATCTTCGAAAGTGGCCCTTTTTCAAATTTGATTTTTTTATGATATAACTTTACAATAACTAAGAAGTTTTAATACCTTCATTTAAGGAGTATTACATTGTCTATTAAATCCAATTTATTGCATTAACCTAGCATTTTTAGTTTCCGAGATTTTTAGGATTCTTTAAGTGACCCGGATTCATTGCTCTCGAGTGTATATTTCTTCCAATAATAAAGTAACCACAATAAAATCGTATAAACAAATTGGTTATCACTAGTCACCTTTACGACATAGGCCCTATACATAGTACGTTTCTACTGTTTATTATACTATATTTACTTATACATCTATAACAAATGACAACCAAGATTTTGTAAACAGTATTCACAATCCAATGAAAAACAAAAAGTAAATAAACAACTTTTGGTCAGTTCGAACAGCTGTGCACGACGTGACTGTCTGATAGTTTCAAAGAAGTTACATTCCCGTAACGGGAACAGATGGTACTTGTCATGTCAGAAATAAACTTTCAACTTACTTAATGTAGTGGAAATATCAATCATATCCTCGGAGACAGTTCATTATGAAAACTAATATTTGTAATGTCTGTTTACTTCATCGAAATAGTCTTTTAATTACTATTTTCATTACAAATAGAGAAAGAACGACACAACTTAGATGTAGCATCGGCAAAAATCGTAAAACCGATAACCACCTGAACTGAGAGCGCCTTCAAACTCACCAATATGTATTACTGCTTTAGGTGAAATTGATCTTTATGCAAACGCAATAACTTGTGAAGTTATAGAACCAAATACATTCGTAAAATTGAAATGATTGAATGCAAATTTTCAAATTTATGTTACATCTAAGTTGTACAAGTTCAAGTTCAAAATATTTTATTTCACATAAACCTACATGGGCACTTATGAAACGTCAGAAGCTAGGTGCACGGTTCCAATTGGTCGTTTCCTATGGAGAAGAGCCGGCAAGAAAATCCACGGTTACTCTTTTTAAGATAATTGGCCTTTATAATATTTTCAAATAGCGGAAAGGACAGTGTAGGTCTTTCAAAAGGTCCCAGGTACGTAACAAAATAGAAGATGGTCAATAAATCTACAGTCCACTAAGCCTACAGCGTTCTCACATTCACAAAATAGAATAGAATCTATATAAAATATGAATAAATTAATAAAAATAAAAACCAATTTTAAACGAAATGACATGATTGCTATTACAACTGTAATAAATCTGAATAATTATCATGTACACAAAAGCCACTCATAAAGTGTTGAAATTAAATTGTAGGTATATAATGTCAAATATTACGATGATTATGTCAAGGAAGAATGTAATATATATATATATATATTGTGTCGTACTGTACCTATCTATGATTTGTCGAAGTCAAGTCTAGAGAAATTAAATATAAACATAATCTAGATAAGGTAGAGCAATCTCTTCTGTAAAATAATATAATAGAGATACAACAATTTGAAAGTTTTTATTCAAAGGGAAAGAAAAACTTTAATTATTTGTTAACAAAATATTGCTTAAGTCATTCGGTTGCTTAATTCAGTGTGGGTAGATGACCAATTTTCTTGAACTACATTATTCACGAAATGTATTTTAGTATATCAAAAGTTATAATTATGTTTTAGTAAAGATTTGGAAAATATGGTGGGCGTAAAACTTTGTTTTCTTGTTATTTAACTTTGTGTATACTTGTAACTGGAAACTTATTAAAGACTTAAAACTTAAACACTAGATAATGAGGCCATTTACTTAGATTATGTAAATTACGTTAAGCCTTTAATGACATAGAAAGAAATATGAAAAGACGTAAGATACGGTTGTGGGACACATCTACCAAAACAGGCAAGCAACATGCGATTTATGGCGTACTACAATATTCTTTGGCCAGGAATATATACTTTGGTATATCTAAATACACCGATATTCGCAAAAGTTCACGAAAATACATCCTTATTAGGCACTTATCAAAACTTCTGACAAACATTTCGATACGCGTCTGCTATTTCTTTTCAATCACTCCACTGATTTTGATTGTTCGTCGAGTTGAGCTCCTTATGTTCTGAGTTGAGCTCCACGATTACTGACAAATGCTTGCACTGACTGAACAGGTCCACTCAAATCTGTGTGGTGCTTTTCTCAAAAGAGCATTTCAGACACTAATCTATAATGGCCCTCATGTCCTCAGGACCAAGATTATGTCTGGACTTTAAAAGAGACTGTGAGCTCTGAGTTTGTTTCAGCCTTTCTTCTCAGAGTAGTCAGATAGGAAACGCCGAACTCATCTAGCATTTTTTTATTTTTATGTGACGTTTAAAAATGATTCCAATATCCTATTTACAGAATAAACAATTTCATTTCATTTCATTTGACATAATAAGTATGTAGGTAAACTGAGATTTATGTTAACTCATGTTTCATAAATTTTCTGAAAACTTTTTTCGTTTTTCATTTTGTTTTCCTTCTATTATGAAATTAAAGACACTTTTACACTTAATTTTATTGGTAAATACTCAAAACCACCAAACGTTATAAAGTCATGTATTCTATCTTTAGCCTGCATGGTACTCACATTCACAGCCAGTTTTCTCTTTAAGTTTTATAATTCCTATACAACTTTGACAGTGTTAAAAATTGAACCCCAAACATAATTCGACTTTAAAACAATTACAAAGTACTGTAAACGAATTTCATAACGAACTTCCTGCGGCAAAAGTATTTCGAGTAATATCGTTAGGAACTTTGGGTAACCATTAATAATAACACTGGGTTGATAAATTATCGAAATGCCAACAAAACATTATTTGATTTAGGTTGAGAAGTTCCGTAAAAAGATTGTCTGTAAAAAAAATTGATGAGCCTTGCGAAAAATAAGATGAGTTATTTGACATGATTACTTTTTGACATTCAATTTTATCTCTTATCAATAACCACATTTATTATTTTAGTATCGACATTGATCATATTTTTTTTATTAGGTACAGAAGACATAAAAATAACTGAATCATTTTAATAAAACGAACGAATGAAAATATTAAATATTATATTCAATATTATTTATCGTTGCGAAAAGTATTGAACGTTCTCTACGTGAAATACGAGTAAGTCGGCTCTACCTACTTCGAGATGAAAAATCTAATTTCAAATGGGTTTATGTAAAATAGTAAAAGTATTTCAACTGGGTATTGATTATTATCTATTCCTTTGGGCGAGAAGATATTGAAATAGACACAATTTTTTTTTTTGTAGTGTTACGTAAAAAGCTTTATTAGAAACAGAAATACGACGGTAAAACTTTTACGTATCTTTATATAAGAAAAATATATAAATGCAGCACGAATTTATTTATCACGTTTTCAAATTATCGTTTCGCTAACACATTCCGATCATACCTTCCGAAGAAGAATCTTTCGATAAGAAATGCTTCATGAAACCGGAAAGTATTTTTAAATGAAGGCTGGTTTTTTGCCTCCCTTCCTCGAAATTCCGAAGCTATTGGCCTACCTTTGATTAAAAAGTTTCGTTTTAATATTTCTAATTTCTTTTTCAGAGAGCGAAAAAGTATTCAAGCCTGAGGTGCGGAGGCAGGAAAAGTACTTTACTCCTGATATGAATCGAAGAAGGCTTATTGATAGAGCGAAAATGAAGTCTCTGAGGATGTCAGTGGTCATAGTGGCCGCTTTCCTCATCTGGTGGACACCATATTATGTTATGATGATTATCTTCACATTCCTCAATCCTGACAAAGACGTAAGTACCTTTTAGTAAATAGATTTTTTTTCTATATAACTAAATAAACCGATTTGGACACGTGATAAGTCGTTACATTCGAAACGTTCGTCGTCCTCTTTTACGTTTGAATATAAAAGTTAATTTACTGGAAATGTCTCTGAAAACTTTGAGCTTTTAAGACGTTTATATTCGTCTAAATTAGCTCCTACAATTCCTTTGGTTTCATTATTAAAAGAATGTAGGAAGAAAATGTACTTTTTTACACGTGTGCAAAACGAGTTTTGAACTTTGAATTTATTCAAACCAAACTTTTCCCTGTTTTTTCATCAAATAGGTAATGTAACCCACTCAGTTTATTAAGCGTATCAGCACAAAACTAGGTAACCATTGTGTAACTGGCACTTATTTTTACATTTTGTATCAAAGGAAATTCGATTACTGTTGCTGATCTTATTCATTTGATATAACCGTTTGTATCACTAACACAAACAAACTCTTGTACTGTATTGTATTGAATAATAAATATCTTATGTAGCGCATGAATTAAGTAAAATATAGAAAGGAAAATAAATAAATGTTCGTTACTTTGAATACGACAAAAGCCTGTAGATGACACATTATAGAAATAATAAATACAGAGCGACAAAATACCCTTCAGGCACCTGTCGCATCGCCAACGTGGAAGCGACTAGCTATCAACAATTTTCTTGCTCAAGAAACGTACAAGGTCCCGTGTAAATGAAAGAGATACACATAATTAATAGTTGATCGTTGACTGTTTGCACCGTCGTGGAGTACTCGTTTGTCGCTGCGACAAGGGCTAACAACAAGAGTTCTTTCTCAGCGACATTCGATTAGTGGGCAGAACACTCGCTTAGAGACTCACACTTGGTACATAGACATACCAGCGAGTAATCGTTCGTCACCGTCGCGCAATCGCTTCTCGTTCCTCGCTGCTCGCCAACTTGTTTTTAGTTGTTAAAGCGACGTTCGCTTGGCGGACAGAACACTCGCTAAGAGCCTACACTTGGTCCATACGCATACATAATCGCTCGTCACTGTCACGCAATAGCTGCTCGCTTTTAACGTGCACGTCTTTCTACATTGTTCTCACATGTATAATTTAAACATGAATGATGTAACCAATATTTTGTAAGAATATTTTGATTTAAAAGAGTGTCCGTGGAGTTTCTTGCCCGTTCTTCTCCATAGGAACCTACTACGCTTTGGAAAGGGCAACTAGCTTCATCTTTCTGACTGACCAACCCCTTGACAATTTAAAAGTGCCTGTAATTGGTTTATTTGAAATAAATGCTTTGAGTTTGAGTTTGAGTTTGCTCATTGCTTGCTGCTCAGCAACTTGTTTGTTTGCTAGCTCTACTCACTTCTCGTTAATCGCCGGGCGGTGGGTCAGGTGCCCCAAACATGCATAACAAACTTTGTTGTTTTTTGGGTTGGCATTGCCTACTCGAAATTGTAGGATATTCTCTGTAATTTTACCAAGCCACAAATACATAGTACAATATTTCAACACTCTGATAACTTTGTTATTATTTCATAACAAACTATACACTTCCTTTTTAAGTTCTTGTTATGGTAAATGCAGCTAAAAATACACTCTGGCTGAATGTATTACCTATATTATAACTAAGAACGAGCTTGTGCTCCCGACTTTGTCATAGAGAAAGTCATCTACATATACCATCAATCATATTTTTAAATCGGGTCCGCACTTCTGAAGATTACCCATAATCAGTCTATAATGTTGCCACTAATGGGACTCAGGCCTCTTCTCTTGGAGAGGGAGTGGGCTATAATCTACCAGGCAGGCCCAGTGCGGGATGGTTGATGTCACATGTCTTTGAATTGTTGGTTCTAGGACATGCCGGTTTCCTCACGATGTTTTCCTTCACCGTTTTGAGAGCAGTGGTGATCAAATTATTTACACAAAGTAAAGCGCCTTCCTGGGTTCGAACCCTACGAACTTACAAGTCGTAAGTCAGGCTCGTTACCACTGGGCCACTACTGCTCTCGAAATTCGTCGTTCTCGAAGATTACCCACATACAAACTCCCAAAGGAGATCATTCACCGCTCATACATTTTTGGGCTAAATGTGAAAGAACATGCTATTCTCTTCATTTTTTAGTATGGGCCATTCCCTGTGCTGTTATTCGAGTTTGTAAAACACTGTTTTCAGTATGTTTTAGTTAAAAGAATAACAGTAGGTAATCTAATTATAATAAAATAGCGTTTTATGCCAGTAAACATTACAGTTATCATCTTTTACTTTGAAACTAAGGCTCTCGGGTTATTCTCCACATTACAGTATGCGAAATAAAGTTATTTTTTTCGACAGCACTAGTATTAGCTGATTCTGAGCCTACGTTAGTGGATCTGCACAGCCACATCACTAACTCGTCGCTAGTAACAGCGGCAGTACTACGCGATGCAACCGCTTAAAGATAGTATCGTTGTGTGATTTTTACATTGCTTGTCCAGTCACTTAGCGAAATACTTAGGTAGTTTTAAAGAAGCAATGCTACTACAATAATAGTACAGTCACTGTGATATATGAATACAAAAATAACGTAGTAAAACCAAGAAATATTTTACAATTTGTTGTTTTTCATAATTTTCAACACAAATATAGTAAAATACTTGTGCTGATATATGCTAAGTGGTTCTATGATTTATAAAGTATCTAGTTTGGCTTCGATTTTTACAAGAAACCACTGATCAACACGGCATTCTTAAATGTTGTCACGATCGCGTTCCAAAGCGCACTAGTTAGCGGAGAGGGTTGAGACATGAGCATCGTGATCACGACGCGCGGACATATACAGTACACACGCCCCTATGCCACTTCTCCTGTTATTTATATTTATATGGTTGCCACTATTGTAGTACGCATATCAGTTTTCTTAACTTATTATTCTTTTTCCGTAAAATAGCAGCACATAGCAGCATTAGCAGTCAAATTGACAAAGTTTTAAAAGACAAATGTTCTATCAATGCGAGACTACAACAATATTTTATCGTCTATTAATAGAAAAGGCACAGAGCAGAAAATATACAAGTTCCATGAAACATATTATATTGCAAAACCGACGTCTAAGTAGACATTTCAATTTCAGTTGGTACCGTGTATTACGTAGGTATGGTAGGTACAAATTCAATACATTATATACCTCCCTACCTAGTTCCTTAGTACTTTGTACCTAATTACGGTGCGTTCATAAATTGCCTTTTCGTGAAGAAAATAATGATGTTGATCACGTTTGCTTGCTGAACTAGATACCTATATTTTTGTCAATTAAATGTATCGTTTATTTTATGTATCTAATCTAGATAATGTCTGGATTTTAAAAGAGACTGTGACCTCTTCGTTTCTTTTGGTATTTCTTCTTAGAGGAGTTGGTTAGAAAACATAAAATCTACTTCTCTTTTTGGCGTGTAAAAGATTTTTTTTAACTAATGTTTATGTACAAGCTTAAATATTATTTATAACTGTTTCTATGATATCATATTTCATGTTTTTAGCAAAATAAAGTGACAAGCTGATTATTAATTATATTATTTCTATCTCATGGCATAAGCGCAACAAATTCTATGTGTAACTACTGCGCGTAGAACCAATTAGAACACATATTTGATATCTCCTAATTATAATTAACACGAAACTGGTACACCGTAATTTGAAACTCGGTTCCTGTGGTCTGCGGTAAAATTATTTTGTAGAACACACTTCAGTTTATGAAAATAATGTTCGTACAGTTTTGTACTTAAAAAACTAATCTAATCGAGTTTGGTTTGAATAAAAAAAAACTAATCGAGTTTGGTTTGAATATTGTCGTAATAAAATCATTTAGGTAGGTACTTCATTTCAGCGCCATTATACTGAAATAATTTAAAACTTTTATTCGACTAATGGATTAATCTAAATGAAATTTCAAAAACTTGAAATTCAATACAACGATAAAATGGAATGCTTCTATTTGAAAAGTTAAGCCTGCTTAATTTTCAATATAATTTGCGTTTGCAAATTAAAATGAAAATTGTCAAGGGTATCTTAATGTTTATCGTTATTGCGTTTAGGTTCAAAACATTTAATGAATTAGTACCTACCTAGTGTAATAAGTTTGGTTGCCATTCCAAAGGAATTGTTACATATAAAAATGAATTGCTGTTCGTTAGTTTCGCTAAAACTCGAGAACAGCTGGACCAATTTGGCTAATTTTGGTTTTAAAATATTTGTAGACGTCCAGGGTAAGTTTAAATGATGAGAAAATATGGAAAGATTGCGAGGAAAATAGTAAAAACAACAATTTTATTTTCCCATACAAACTGTTCTTAGCTGTTGTTGCCATAAATTCTAACTAACAAAAGTAGGTATCGTGAATTCATGCACTTCACGATAGTGCCTATTTCAATAGTTAGGTAGATGCGCCGTAGATAAGTACTTAGTGCTACCCGTGCGAAGCCGGGCCGGATAAAGCTAGTATAACATAAAACTAGCTGACCCGACAGACGTTGTCCTGTCCACATTGAAAGAAAGAAAGAAAGAAAAATAAGTTTATTTGTCACAGAAACACGTGCATAAAAACTCGAGTAGAACAAAAAATAAAACACAATAGATTGAAATACAATATCGAGCACAAAACAGAAATAGTCAGCAGCTGCTGGCACGTCATGTCTGTGACAAGAAGGCTTCCACTCAGCATGATGCTGTGCTATGGGGACCCACAGAACAGCGCTGATTTTCAGCGCTTATTTTCATTGCAATAATATCAATCTGCATAGCCTTTTCCCAACTATGTTGGGATCGGCTTCCAGTCTAATCAGATGCAGCTGAATACCAGTATTTTACATTGAGCGACTGCCTATCTAACCTCCACAACCCAGTAACTGGGTAATACGATACCTCTCGGTAAGACTAGTTGTCAGACTTTCGGGTTTCTGACGACCCGTAACGACTGTTAAAGGTCCACGAATGACAGCCGGGACCAACGGCTTAACGTGCTTTCCGAGGCACGGAGGAGTCTCGGTATGTGAAGATGGTCACCCATCTACGGACCAACCCCGACAAGCGTAGCTTAACGTTATGGATCGACCCGTACGGCTGTTATTACTTAGCCACGAGCTCCTCCTTATTCACGAGCTCCTGTCCACATTTCAATAATTCATACAAAATTCTCATAGAGAATGCACTAATTTTCCCAGAAACATTTCCATTCCATTTACAATTTTTCTTTCGGTAAGAACCACATCTACCAACTCGCACTGGGCCCGCGTGGTGGATTACAGCCCACCCCCTGTCACAGAGCCGATGCCTGTGTCCCAGCAGAGGGAACATTATCGGCTGATTATACTGTGCAGAAATGTAGTCTCCAGATTCAAATGGAAAAACCCAATAACACTTTGCCTGACCCGGGAATCTAACCCAGGACCATATGCTCAGCAGTAGGGCTTGCAACCACTAGACCAACGCGGCAGTCAAGCAATCGTTACACCTGTTCAAAATAAATATGCTATCAAAATAATAGCCAACTAAAAATGAACATCCTAAAAGTTTTCAGTTTCATAATTAGTTTCTTGAAAGTCCTCACTGATTAATTGGAAACTGCTAAGATCGTTAGGAGCTCAACGAATAACAATTAGTCTCAAAATTTTCCGCTGAACTATAGAATATGGATCATTTTATTGTTGTTTTTGTTCGTTATTAAAAAGACTGCGTATTAATTGTAACATTTTTGTTCTTTATAATAATACTAGCTTTTACCCGCGGCTTCGTCCGCGTGGATGTCGCAAAATATCCCAAGGGAACGTACTACCGGGATAACAAGGAAGCGAAGTGATGTTCGCATATCTAATAGCCGAGGAAAAGGTCATTGACTCTTATCCTACCACTGCACCCGCGCCGCTGTCACCCATAATTTTGAATTTCTGATATCTTTTAAATTATGCATTTAAATTATATGATATGATGTCAGGCATATTTAAACTAAATTAATGCCCAATTTAAATAACATATTTGATTGGATAAGGATATAAACACCGGTCAAAATAGCTTCGGAAATAATAATTTAATTTTTATCAAATTCTGAAACATAAAAATGGTTACTGTGGGTCATTCTTACATGATAGACATATTATCATGCTATCGCAGACTTTTTTGTTGCACTTTTTAAGATGTACAATCCTTTAAAACAATAATTTTATGTATCTCTTACGGTTTACGCGGTGCACGCCAGTAAAGCTCCCAGTCGGCATGATTTTTCCGACATCTTCAACAATCGTCGTCGAACTTCAGCCAATTTACACAAAACCATAATAAATTATACATCTAAACCTGTCTCATAAATCATTCCGACGATTGGTGAAAACCATATGAAAATCCGATCGGTAGTTTTTGAGTTTATCGCGTTCAGACAGACAGACGCGGGGCGGCCGCGGGGCGACTTTGTTTTATAATAAATGTAAGAATATGTAAGGATAACGATTCGGTTTTTGTCCACGGCTTCGCACGTATGGATGTCGAAAATTATTTCACGGAAACGTACTCCTGGGATAAAAGTATCCTAGGTCATAACCCAGGGCATGCTCTACCAATACGCATATTTCAGGAAAAAAAAACCTATTAAATGATCAATGAAAGTAATTTTTTCATCAAGTAACTTTTAAAAAGAATAGGTACTATTGTAACTTTTCTCGATACTGAAATCTGTTCAGCTGTTAAAGCGTGAGAATTTAACAGACAGACAGACAGACAGTAACGTTCGCATATAAGTGCATGGATAGTTTTTAGTATCAAGAAATGTTGTGTATTGCTAAGTTTGGAACTTCTTCTTTTTGTGTAGATGGTACCCTTCTTGGACGTTTTTATATTGATTGAGCCTAGTCAACTATGTGTTCGTATTTATGGCAAATAAAAGTTGCCTAAACCTAAAGATAAACATACAGATATATTTATTTTGTAAAACATGAGTACAATAAACCTGTTTCATCAATATGATTTTGTGTTGCTTGAAACATTTTCCTCACATTCTGTAATGCAATATTGCATGCAACATGTTTCCGCAACATAAAAAACATGCTGCTGAAGCAATGTTGTGCAACTTTTGTGAACGTTTAATACGAACCTATTAGACCTGTTTTGAAAAAAGCATTTCTCATTCAAGGAGGAAGACCTATAATGTGACTACGAAAGGTTTTTTTTTTGAAACATTAGACTAGATTCACATCAAAGTAAACATCGAAACATAAGATCCCACTTACTTACTTATCATGTTCTATATTTTCTCTAATATCTACAATATTGTTTACAAGAAGATAACAATTTTGTCCTAAACAAATATTTTACGATACTCAGTACAGTAAGTAGGTACTTACCTATTTTCGTATGAATCTGAAATAATCCTCGGATTACGGATACAATCTCGTTTCAGGCCATAAAAGCTAAACATGAGTCGACATAATTATTAATGTTTTCATAATATACAATGTACACTTAATGTGCCTTTAATGAACCGTTTACAATAAAAGGTCGTAGGCAGTCAATAATTTTACAATGACACGCTTGGCTTAGCTCTTGTAATGGTTGAGCTATGCACAAGTACGTTGCAATTGTAATAGTCTTCTACACTTCACTAAGCCTCATTTACACGATGCAAGTATTTGCCCGTGCCATGCAATAAAATTGAAGCAACCAATGTTTTGCATCTGTTTGGACGGTGCAACTTTTATTGTTGCTCCAAAATACGGCGACGATAACCGATGATGTTTTTATAGTGAAGAGCACGTCTAAACGAATAGTGTCAATTATTTGAAAAAAATATATGTTCAATAAGAGCATTTTTTTAATAACTTAATTTATGAATATTTTAAATTATGGTTATGTTACATAGAGAAATTAATTTGTAAAGTTATGTCTAACGCGGATAAAAACTGAGAATCACGCAAAATCTATCAAGCGTAGTTTTCTGAAACCTTCACCAATTTAAAGATTATTTAATTGTTTTTCTGTTATTTTATGTGTTTTATTAAAACACCTTTTGATTTATGTATAATACATTAATAATGCGTTTAATTTGGGACAGCGCTCCGTACTGGACGTACAACGCGTTGCGTGAGCCCAGCACAGAACACGCAAGCTAACCACTCAATGTCATTGGCATATATCTACGTTTTAAGCCCCTTACTCCACTGGCGCGTTTTTATCGGTCAATAATAACGCAAGCGTTATTGCGATAATACGTCCCGATTGCACACAACTGTATTTTTATCGTCCGATATTACTAACATCTGCGTGTAACCTACCCTAAAGGCCCCCTGCCCGCACTACACCGTACTTACGTTATTAACTCAGGTGTGTGTAAGATCACATGCGTCCTCATACAAAATGTTCTAAGAACATATTTCCGAACATCGCAAGACGGTGTAACACAAGCGTCCTACTTCTTTTGCGTCGTCATTATCGCGGGGCTCGGAAATGGTATATTTTTCGAAACGTTTTCGCCATACAAACCTAAATACAGGGCTCGGAAACGTTATATAAAATAACGTTTTTAAAACGTCTCTAATAGTTCTCGTTCTTCTTTGTACAACATTTTGTTCGGAACGAAAACGAAATGAGAACATTTTCAAAAACCGGTTTATTCCGCAGGACGTAAACGCGCACGGTACTTGCGCCGACAAGGATGAACTTGTTTAGTTAAATTGTACCTTATCTTCATTTTATAACTTCATTTATTCCAATGCATTTGCTGCTTACGTATTGATTAGGGTTGTGTTGCGAATTTCCTATCGATCAACCCAATAATGATTAAAAACGGTTAAAAACGTTTTATTAACCGAGAACGAATTAAATTTTATTCTTCTTCAAAAACGTTTTAAAAACGTTCCGTTCGAACGTAACCGAAACAATTCGTTCTTTAGGTTTTTAAGACGATAACGTTTCGAAAAATATACCGTTATCCGAGCCCTGCCTAAATAACGATTTGTTCCGGTTACGCTCGAACGGAACGTTATTAAAACGTTTTTGATTAATAAAACGTTTTTATCCGTTTTTGGGTTGATAGATAGGAAATTCGTAACACAACCCTAATCATTACGTAAGCAGCAAGCGCAATGGATCAAAGATGTAATGAAATGAAGATAAGGTACAATTTAATTAAACAAGCTCATGCTTGTCGGCGCACGCAGCGTGCGTGGCCGCGTCCTGCGGAATAAACTGGTTTTTGAAAATGTTCTCATTTCGTTTTCGTTCCGAACAAAATTTTGTACAAAGAAGAACGAGAACTGTTAGAAACGTTATTTTAAATAACGTTTCCGAGCCCTGCATTATCGTAGCAGTGAGTAACTTCGTGGCCGTCCTAATGTACTGAACAGAAATTGCAATAACGTTTGCGTTTTATCGACCGATAAAAACGCGCCTGGGAGGAGAGGCTTTATGATATGCCACAGCCAATTAAAACGCACAGTGTATATCAGGCTTTATTCTTAGCACTTTCAGTAATTTATAGCCGTGTTCATTTTCAGTGTCGTCGCACTCATTCGCCGTCAAACCAAATGTTCACCTACGAGTACCTTCCGTAATGTAATGTGGTAACTCTAAGCAGTGTTGTTAAGACAATTTATATAATGATATGGTGTCCCTTAACTGATTTAATTAAGAAGACGAAAGGAGATCCGTTTGTGCAAGCCTTTCGTAAAATATATTTTGATCCTCTGCCTTGTTAAGCTAATGGTTACAAGCGCGATTTTCGGCTGGATTTCTTGGTCAGGAAGTCTTATTGGGGTTTCCGATTAAGAAATTCTCAGAAGCAGCATGAAGTAGGCTTGCCCACCTCTATTACATGAGACTTATAAATAAAGTAATAACTGGCGAAATTTGGGTGTACTAACACCTTTTCCCACTCATTATAATATTAAACAGGAATTAGGCGTGGTGGTTGTGCTAACTTACATTTTTAATCATTTATGACTTTGTGTAAATTAAATCAATGATACCAAAGATTTAAATCATTAGATCTGCCCGCACCGAACCATAGTATAAATAAGTAACAGTATTATATATTCATAGAAAACGCACGGACGCGGAAGGTTTAACTACCGAGCGGCCGTAGGTAGTTATTTCAAGGTCACTGCCGAGATATAATACTGTTACTTTATTGTACTGTGACCGTAGACACTAAGTCTCCATACTAACTTGTATTGATTTGATTGAATTTGTTAATAATTTTTGTAAACTGTTTGCATGCCTTAGTTAAGGTAGTTAGTATAAGGATCATTTTAACCTAAACTTGTACCTACTTTCTGTGCAAATAAAAAACTATTCTATTCTAAGAAGAGGAAGCTCACACAATATAATAATTGCATTTCCATGAAAATTAAGTCAAGTCTCTGCGACATTGTGTGTCAAACGAAACACAAACGCAACCATCTTTTGACGCGGTAGGGCGAATCTTGAGCATTATTCGATATTAATTCTATATTCTTTTTCCACAGCAAAGTGAAGAGCTCCTAAGCGGGATCTTCTTCTTCGGGATGTCAAACAGTCTAGTCAATCCCGTCATATACGGAGCCTTCCATTTATGGCCTAAGAAGAATCGATCTCATCGGCATAGTGACAGGTATGCAAACATTTTCACATTACAATTGACATTTTTTTTTTAAACCGCCAAACTTGAAGCGAAATTTATATAGGTAATCCAATTAGAGATTAAATGGGTTCCGTACCTTGAAAGGCAGACAGAACCGCAGGCGCAACAACCTTCGTATTCTAATATCAGTCTCAATATCAAAAAACCGGTCAAGTGCGTGTCGGACCACGCACAATGAAGGGTTCCGTAGTTGGGATGAATTTATCCCAAGAACAAACTTAACATTGTAGTTGAAGAAGTTGGTTGATTATAACTCGTTAACCTGTACAGCCTACTTAGCTCTGATAGTTTTCCTTTTAATTTCGTTATACTAAATACTACCGCTGTGAATTTTTTCACAAATCCAATGACCATTTAGCTGGCAGGGGGCACTTGACTCTAACAAAAAAAATCAGTTAAAAGCTTAATATTTCGCTAACAGATCAAAAATAGTTTTCACAAACTCACAATATTTTTGAACGACCTCTCTAACGATACCCCACAACATGGGGTAGGTAGATGAAAAAAAAAAACATTTCGAGTTTACGTGTAGGGGAGGTACCCAATTTTTTTTTATTTTACTTGATTTTATTTTACCACTTTGTCGGCATCGTTAATATGTGCCAAATATTAACTTTCTAGTACTAACCGTCTCTGAGCTTAGCCGTGAACAGACAGACGGAGAGACAGAGAGACAGACAGACAGACGGACATGGCGAAACTTTAATGGTTCCTTGTTTACTACGGAACCCTAAAAAGCATAGGCTTTTTTGATAGATTGAGACTGATATTAAAAACTTGTCAAAAATGAAGTTAATAAGAGAATTTACCTACATTTTTGACAAGTTTTTAAAGTACCAACGAGGTTTTTGGTAAGGTATTGGTAGGAAAGTTATAAATTTAGCAAAATATTTTCGTATTTTGGCTACCAGGGGGATATAATATTGTACCTTGTGGCGGCATCTACATCGCCACCTGCGAACTACGCATCAAAGACCTGACGTCACATAAAATGCATCACGCAAACAGGGTTTACCGCGTGATGAACATCAATCGTTGGGCAGTTGCCCACTAGACACGACACCCATCTGGTCGGAAGATCCACCCTTTTCAATAGAAGATGAGTGAACTTTACACCCTGTTCCTTATATCTCTAAAACCTACATGTAATAGCCATGTTTCCAGCGGCATAGTTTTTAATATAAATTCCGATATTAGTTTCTGCGAGCAAAAACGCTTTCCATACCCCTTCTTTCATAACATTTTTGGGTCGTGAAAAGTGATAGAACGGGTTAATCTTTTCATACATTAGAACATACATAGTAGAAGTTTTTCATTCATGAAGAATTTAAAAGTTTGTTCAAGATGAAGAAACTATTCTTAGGAAAGTTTTTCATTCATTCAATAGGTATGTTTAGAATGATAATAACAACTTACTTTATAGTGAGGTGAAAAGTGTGGAAAAAGGTTCTTTGAAGTTTTCTATGTTCATAATTTATTGGAAGTGCATAGAGAGCCACTAGTGGCATTTTATCCCTGTCGGATAAAGTGCCGCTATCTGCGGCATGATCGTGGCGGTGCCTCGGCCCAGCTAAAGTGCCGTAAGCATTGCATTGTCATTGTCACTGTCACTATCACTCGTTATTTTGTTTGATTGTTGACATTAGTTCGCTACCCTTTGTGATTGATCGTATTTGTTTTTGATAATTATATTCAAAAGATGAGATTATTTTTGAGGAGAGGCTAATGTTAATTTTTTCATCTTTAGCCGGCTAAACTTAAGTATAGCCTTGGCTAAAAAGGTCGTAGCAAATGAAAATGGCTGAAAGGTAGGTTAAGTTAGGTTAGAACTGTGACCACACAACGCACGAGCCGAACAAGCGAAGCGAGCGGTGCCACTGCAGCGCGGGCGAGTGCCAGGATCCGTTTAAGCACAAAATAATGTAATGTTTTGGGAATGTGGCGTTTTACAGCAAACTAACCTCAACAATCAAACAAAATAAGTGACAGTGACTCAGTGACAATGACAATGCAATGCTTACGGCACTTTAGCCGGCCCGAGGGAGCGCGTATACCGCTAGCGGCACTTAATCCAATAGGGATACACTGCCTTTTCTTTTTTCCTAAACGACCCCAGTACTGAGAAGAAAAAAAACAAAAAAAAAATCTGTTAGCCATTTTGAGTTTTGCGAGACTAACGCAGGGTAATTGATTGTTCCTAAATATTCCTATGCATTAGTACCTACTGCTAGTGTTTTCATTTATTGTCTTCGCCACATTGTGTCATCATGGTCTTCACCTACTATGATGTTCTTTTAATTACTTCTCCCATTAATCAAGTTTTGGAATTAATCTTAGCCTTTGATCGATTCAACTCCCCATTCCGAGTTTACAAGTTTTAGACGTGTTTACTGTTCATTACAAATGCAATTAATCACAGGCATACTGAAACATGACGGTGTAAATTCACGTATCAAATATAATTACACATGTCTACGTTTCAGTTAGGAATATCAACTTTTTATTAAAAAAAACACGGTTTTATACCTACCTACGCAATGTTCTCTGCGGTAATGTCAAAATAAACTAAATAATTTTGTAAAGTTATTTTAATAAAAACATGACCTTTTTGTTATGATATTCACGTCCTATTTTAACACAAATCATTTCAAGAGATGTTTTTTTTACATAATTTTGTAGAGAAAGTTTACACTTAAGTGTAACTTACAAAGGCTGCCAAACCAATAGAAAAGAATGAACACTTTCATTCTGTACTAATTTGATTGATGATCAGCTAGATATCATTTACTTGCCCCTTTCTAAGGAAACAAAAACCTATTTTGAATAGAAGGCTATTCCGTAATGTAAGTTACGTACGTAAGTTATAGCAAAAAAAATTGAAAGAAGCTTTTGAAAGCGTTTATTTATTTGCATAACTTATGTTATTAAGTGTTCTTTACATACTTAATGTAAACTGTATTTATTTTACCAATAGGTATTCATTTCAATACGGTGTGGGTAAAAATATTTTCAAAAGAGATTAAAAATAATCAAATTTACGAAAAGCTTATTATTTGAATTCGTCTATATAATTTTATTATTCATTTAAAATCAACATACAGGTATACAATCTGAAATTTAAACCGCTTGCATCGCGAAAAAAAAATCTGCTGTTCCATAAATTTATGTTCGCATAGCTCGTTATAATGAAGGGAACAGCAAATTTTTTTTTCGCGATTTCAGGTTTGGTCCCATAGTGAAAATTGTTCATAAGGATGAGTACAATGACCCCTTAAGAGGATGCAAACGAATTTTTCCACATTGTATTATTATAGTGATAATTAACATATATAATTATGTATTTGACTTAAAAATTACCTACTTAGAATTTATATCTATGATGATAACTTCATATTCATATTTATTTATTTGCATTCCATATTGTAGAAAAGATTTTACATTAGGCTTAAAGGTAGGTACAGAAGTATGGACCCAATAAGGGCACAGTATGAGGATAAAATGAAAATGACTAATAAAACAACAAAAACTAAATTAAATCTAACTTTGTAATGCGTAGCATGTCAAGTAAACTTATCACTAACGTACGCATAAGTTAGGATTATTCTCCCCACACCACAATCGTCACATACTAAGTATGACAAACGGGTACCTTTTACTAACAATTTTGTCAACGTTGACGTCATTTGTAGTCAGTACAAAACACTAAGCTGAAGGGAAAATATGGCACCACTCAGCTTTAAATCCGTCACGTCTCACGCCTTCACCCGTCACCTTCTCTCCCGTAAGGGGGAAATAAAATAGAAATTCTAGTGTTACTAAAGAATTTTCGGCGGCATGGGATATTGAATCTAAAGATAGAATGCGGGCCAATTTTATATTCGATTCGCGGTTTATTTCATTGTTTTCCTGGTCCTTTGAGTTGTTGTAATGTCGATTTTGTTTTGATAGGCTACTAAACTAAGCGCCGGTTTCTCGAACAAAAAATATTACTAACTTACTATACAAATAAATACAAAAACAAAGTACTCGTCCGCATCGCTGTCATTCGGAAACGCAGAGGACTCGCAGCATTGGCACGTTAAATGGCAATGCTAATTCTTTGCCCAAAGAACGAGCCAGTCCTCTGGTCACATGAACTGGTGACCAGTTGGCGAGAAATTTCCTTAAAAAGGAGAAGCGCACCCTATTTTATGTCCAGAAAATCACTGTTCATTCCAAGGTTGCCTGGAAGAGATCGCAGTAAGCGATAAGGCCGCCCATTGTATATTTTATAGTGTATTACTTTTTCTTTATGTAATGTATAATCTGGTGTACAATAAAGTATATATAAATAAATAAATAAGCGCAATCGAGCCCCATGACCCAAGCGTTTCGCCCCATACGGCTCAAAACTGTAGTTACCCTATAAGGTTACAGCCGTGCTTGGAACATGAGATGGCGCAAGGGTGTCGATACATGTTGTGTTCCACACCAGAGGCCTACCCACCTTCCAAGACAATAAAGTCTTGCCATCTGGTCTCTTCCCCATCGTACCAACCGTTTGGTTTTCATACCATGCATTGGCACGCCGGTAGTGACAAGAGCTCGATGAATAATTTCGTTGATGCTGTCGTACCGTGCTATGCGTCCTGCGCTCCTATACCAGGACAGACCATGGTGCCTGAGACTGTGGACAACTTCAGTAAAGTGGGTATTGTCGGGCATGATGAAGGCATATGTTTTTGTTTCTTGCCCAAATGTAATGTAGGTATGTTTTAAGTTAGTTTCAAACACTTTCATTATTATACATAAGGTATTTTTTGCAACAAAGTAAAGGTCAGGGTTATCAATTGTTAAGCGAATCGACTACCAACTGAAATTGTCCGTATATTCAAATCACAATCGTGATTCTTTGACAGTTGTAAGAAATTGTTTTAGCATGGCAAATTGATGTAGAGTTTCAATTTACTTAATATAATTTTTTCCCTGACTGTGCTATTAATAAAATCTACATTGGCATATAATATTAAAATGTAGACTGAACATGTTATAATTTAAGGTTTCGTTTGATAATAAAGATCCAAGAATTCCGACGAAATTTTGCTGAAAATAAATACATCGTTGGTAGTCAATTAAAAGGCACTTTGTTTAATAACTTGTCGATTAATCACTGTGTGGAAGCAATATAGTGTTATATTAATTATCGTTTTAATATTACAACGATTCTGTGGCTTTGTTAACGGAGTATGTAATTTAGTATAACTTAAATTAATAATATAAAAAAATGATAATATGCTCTAACTTTGAAATTCCCCACTAAAGAACAGCTGTCGCTGAGATCTGATAGGTACTAAGAAAAAACTATTTGTGGTATGATTTTCTACCTAAACAGAAACACAAGTGTTTGTGAAATATTCGATGTCAAATAAAATCAATTGAATTTTAATTTGACCGAAGTTTACAGCATCGATTATAGCTCTTGAAAACAACATTAAATGTACCTACTTCCAATCTGACAGCTTTAAAGACCTATTTACCTAGTTTTATCTATCTCCAATTCTACCATTTGAGTGCTTCTGTTAAGTACCTGCGTCTAAAAGCTTTATTTACGTACTTTTAACGACTTAAAAGCGCATCACTAACTAGAGTAATGGATTGTGATGGATGGAGAGGTTTTTAAAAAAGGAACAAGAATCACCTACCCCATTGATTTGGGAACTACCCTATTGTAGCTACCTTAATTGGGTTATCCCAATACATTTTAAGTACCTACATCTGTCAGTTATAGAAGTTATAATGTATGAGTTCAGAAATACTGCAGGGTATTCGAGTAATTGATCAAAAGACGTGTTCGCATCTTAGAAGTTACGAAACATGTTAAGTTTGGCTTTCTGGAATGTTGATGAAAACATACACAATGTTCATTTTAACAACATGATAACAAATTATTTTATCCATAACTAGCGACTCGCCCCTGCTTCGCACGGGTGCAATGTACTGATGCACGCGTCAACATCCCAATGTTCATACGTTTAAAAACAAAATGCAGTATGAAACTGCCAAGCAACTAGGCGATGATCCCAGTAACAAAATATCGTTGTGATCATCGCCGTGTGTACGAGGCTTACAATAAAAAAAACAAAAGTGGTCAATTGTCTTTGATCCCACTAATTTGTTGAACAGGATATATGAAACTACTTAATTATTCACGTGTCAACCACCACTTTATTAATACAAATAAATTGGTTGACATTTAATTTTGTATGTATTGACTATTAATTTCAATAATCGCAGTCATGGCGCCACGCCGCGCGCCGTTAGCCGTAATTATTTTGCTGCCCGTAATTTTAAATCTATGATATCTTTTAGAGTATTCATTTAAATGATATGATTTTTAGACATATTTTAATCTTAATGAAATGGCAAATTTTAATAACATATTTAATCGGATATGGATTAATAATATACTGGTCAAAATAGCTTCGGAAATAACAATATTTTTTTATGAAATTCTGATAAATAAAAATAGTTACTGTGGGCCATCCTTACAAGATAGACATATTATGCTATCGCGGACTTGTCTGTTTGTTTTGATTAAAAATATAATATTAATTTATTTGCTCAGAATATAGGTATTTACAATAAGGTGGTTACAATAATATTAGATAATCCTCTTACAACAAAAAAAAAAAACGTGCCCTTTTCACGACTCGACAAAACACTTGTCAATTTACTACGTTTACGTTTAATATAAAATAATTATTTATATAAACCTTCCGGAATATATTCTCTAAGTGATGTTGAAAACCTCATCAAAATCCGTTGCGTATTTTAAAAGAACAACGCAGACATACAGACAAACGCAAAAAGCGACTTTGTTTTGTAATATTTAGAGATATAACACGACGCCTTACGCCATCTACCATATTGTGTGCACAACATTACGCCACCTGAGTAGATCACATCACAAACAAGATCAACCATCGATAAGACGATAACAGCAACAGTACCTACAGACTACTAGCGACATCTAACATTCCGTGACGTCAACGAAGGTTACAACCACATACAAGCATGAGATGGTGAAGACACACACTAAGCTGTCAAACCGACTATATAAACGGTCCACCATGGAGGAACGAGCACTCGCTACTTAGAAGGCACAGTGGTCGATAGCCCCGCAGTCACCACTGTTGTCATAAGCTTGACCTGAGCGGAGGCCCCGTCGCCCTCAGGAATAGCCTAGCTAGGAGGTAAAGGGATAGGATAGCCCCGCAGTCCATCCCTAGGACCACTCATAGGTTTAACCTCAGTCTAACTTTGTTTGCTAAAGTCTGTCAAATGTTTGAAGTAAAGTGAATAAACACCTATCTGTCATCCAACGTTGGTTTTATTCCACCGCCACCATTATATTGGCGCCCAACGAAAATCTTCTTCTACCCGCAACAATTTTATCAGAGTACCCACATTTTTTGACGGTGTACCCACATATTGGCGAATAAACAGGAGCCTACCCTCAAGAGAATTTATATTTTTTTGACAGTATTGACATGTCTGAAAAACAAGCTATGGTGATGATGACTCAGGAGCAGTTCACTGCGCTCATAACAAAGGTGACAGAAGTGAACGAAAGTGGAAATAGACATTTTAAAAGTTTTGCTGCGTGCACAAAGCGTTACGACGGTGAACGAAATTTTAATAAAGTTGAAGAATTTGTAACCGGTATCTCAGTTTACAAAAAAATTGAGAAAATCAGTGACGAAGACGCCCTGGAAGGTTTGACTTTGTTATTGTCTGGTGCTGCTGCTACGTGGTGGAACGGTGTAAAAGGCGACATTAAAAAGTGGACCCAAGCTCTCGATGCCATTAAGTCTGCTTTTGCGCCGAGAATGCAGCCACACGAGATTTATTTGGAAATATACTCAAAGAAGCAAACAACTGAAGCAATTGACGCGTTTGTGTGTGAAAAACGTGCCCTACTCGCTCAGTTACCTGCAAAAAGACACAAGGAAGAGGAACATTTGGACTTTGTTTACGGACTACTCAATATAACCTACAAAAAGGAGATTGCTCGCACAGAAGTGAAGACGTTTTCTGAACTTCTGGAGCGTGGTCGTCACATTGAGAGTCTGCTCAAGGAAGCTGGTGAAGAAACGACTTCAACACAATCAGAACGGAAGCCGCTCAAAAGATGTTCTTTTTGTGGCAAGAAGGGTCATCTTTTTGACGTATGTCGCAAAAGGATGGCAGAACAAAAGGAAACGGTAGTATCTCAACAAGAAAAGAAGCCAGTCATCACGTGCTATGGATGTGGAGCACCTGGTGTATACAGAAGCAATTGCAGTACCTGTAAAAATAAGGAAACGCCACCAAAGCCCGTTGCATTTTATACGGTACAAAATTGTTTAAAGATACCAGCCAAAATACCGACAATAAAGGTAAACATAAAAGGAGACGAAGGCTATGCATACATAGATACTGCTGCCCGTCGCAGTGTTGCCAGTATGCAACTGTATAAAACATTGCTACGAAAGGGAACACAGTTTGACCAGCGAGTAACTGACATCAAATTAGCAGATGGAACGGTGAAAACGTCAAACTTATTAACAACGACTACTGACATACGTATTGGCAAACGCACATTACCAATTACTTTGTCAGTCATACCAGAAGCTGTTGACAACCGTACGCTGTTAGGTATCGAATTCCTAGAACAGGCAGGAATCATACTTAATGCACCGCAACGCAGTTGGAATTTTATTGACGAACCACAAACTATATACAACTTCATCCAACTCAACAATGACGCCATACCAATGAAGGCAGTGAAGCGAATGACATTTGAAGTGAAAAAGGAGCCAGTGGAAATAAAGGCAATGTCGGAGTTCATCCGTTGGGCTAACGAGCTGGACATGTTGTCACCGTTACCCACAACACCGACAGTATTCGACGTACAAGATAGTCCACCTGAAAACAAACGACCAAAATGGACATTACACAAATTGGGCACGCCACCAGGTCCTACACGTCCACGAGAACCCGCTGACAACCAATCTTGTGTGGATCCACGTATTGTTTATTTACCAATAAACCCTACTTCTATGTATTCTGTTGATATTTATTTAAATCCCGATGAAGGTACCTTACTTACAAACAGTGAGCAAAAGATGTTCAATGAATTGTTAATTGAGCACAGCGACATCTTTGAGAAAAACACGGAACCAACTCCATTTACACAACATAGAATCGACACAGGCAATCATCCTCCTATTAGTGTTAAACCCTATAGATTGTCACCAACAAGGCAAAGGCAATTAAGAGAAAAGCTGGATAATATGATAAACGATGACGTTATCGAGGAATGCGATTCCCCATGGTCAGCACCTGTAATTCTAGTTCCAAAAGGAGAAACCGATGTTCGAGTTTGCGTAGATTATCGACGACTCAACGAGATATCTAAACCTGACAGATATCCGTTGCCTCGTATTGACGACTTATTACATCAGGCAAAAGCGATGCCATACATGTCAACAATTGATTTACAGTCAAGTTACTGGCAGATTATGGTACATCCAGATGATTACGATAAAACAAGCTTTGTATCACCATTTGGAACGTTCCGTTTCAAGCGAATGCCATTCGGTCTTCGAAACGCGCCTGCTACGTTCCAAAGGTTAATGGACAAATTCATACAAGGATTGCACGCGAAGTGTGTATTAAGCTATTTAGATGATCTAATTATAAGATCTATTACTTTCAGTCAACATATAAAAGACATAAGAGAAGTATTTATTAAACTGAGAGAATACAAGCTACGAGCCAACAGAAAGAAATGTAAATTTATGTGTTCAGAAATTAAATATCTGGGCCACCTTATAGTATCTGACGGTATCAAAACAGACCCAGAGAAAATCTCTGCTATTGCAAACCGTCAGGCGCCTAAAAACCTAAAACAATTAATATCATTTTTACAAACCGCATCATGGTATCGGAGATTTATTCATAATTTTGCAGACATTGCTAGACCACTTACTAACTTAACGAAGAAGACAATAAGTTGGAAGTGGGAACGAGAGCAACAAGAAGCATTTATGAAATTAAAAAATGCCTTGACTACGTCACCAGTGTTAAAACAGGCAAGTGACGATTTACCCTTTGCTGTAAAGACTGATGCCAGCCAGTATGCCATTGGCGCAGCTTTAGTGCAGGGGGAGGGAGACAATGAGCACCCTGTTGAATACGCAAGTAGACTCTTAACACAAGCTGAACGCAATTACAGCGTCACAGAAAAGGAAGCACTAGCCATAGTATGGGCTATTTCAAAATTTCGTGGCTATATAGAAGGAACAAAGTTCATAACTATTACAGATCATCAACCGTTGAAATGGTTAATGAATCTTAAAACACCTACTGGTCGCTTAGCACGATGGGCACTACAGCTACAACCATACGAATTCAAAATCCAATATACTCCAGGACGAACTAATGTAGTAGCTGATACATTGTCTCGACCACCGTGTGAGCAGCATGATGGAAAATGCATCATATGCAGCACAGAGTTAGATCTACCTAGATACAATGAAAAACAGTTAAGAGATGAACAAATGAAAGATGACACCCTTCAAACTATCATAAAAATATTAGAAGAAGGAAAAGAAATACCAAGTTATGCAGAATACATTAAGAAAGGGTACTTAGTCCATAAAGGTGTCCTGTATCTGTACATGCCAGAACAGGAAAACGACAATGCAAAGTTAATAGTTCCACGTCATGAAATACAAAACGTACTGAACGCTTACCATGACTCACCTACTGCTGGTCATATGGGAGTAGAAAGAACAGTGCAACGTATAACAAATAATTTTTATTGGACGGGACTACGAAAAGATGTTATAAAATACGTAAAAACATGCGTTGAATGCCAAAAATATAAGCCCACAAATAAGAAGCCAGCAGGCTTATACCAGTCCACCCCAAACTCACAACGATTTGAGGTATTGTCCATTGATCTTTTTGGACCTTTACCAAAGGGACCGTCAGGAGAAAAGTGGATTCTGATCATAGAAGATACTACTTCAAGATGGGTCGAATTATTCCCACTAAATGAAGCAACTAGTGAAAATTGTGCCATTATTTTACTCAATGAAATATTTCTTCGGTATGGGTTACCAAGGAAAATTATCAGCGATAATGGAGTTCAATTTATATCAGCGATAATGCAAAAACTAGCATATTGCTTAGAAATTCAACAAATATTCACACCCGTATATCACCCTGAACCAAATGTGGTTGAAAGGAAAAACAGGGACATGAAGTCACAAATTGCAATCATGGTGAAAGACAAACATAAGAACTGGCCATCGACTTTACCAACAATAAGATTCGCAATGAATACAGCTAAGTGTCAAACTACAGGCTTCTCACCATCTTACCTTACATTTGGGAGAGAATTACGTACACCATATGAGTTGACACATGATCTAAGCTCGGTTGTAGAATCAGAAAACTTTGTCGCAGAAATCACCCCAAAGTTAAAACAACTAGCCCAAGACTTGGAGCTAGCAAAAGAAAATATAGAATGTAACAAAGAAACGACACGACAAAGAGCAAATAGCAAGAGAAGACCTGACCCAAACTATGAAATTGGAGACTTAGTCTTGATAGATTCTCATCCAGTGAGCAACATCGATAAACAGTTTACTTCGAAATTTGCTCCTCGACGAGATGGACCGTATGTTGTATTAAGGAAACATGGAACCTCCACTTATGAAATTGCTCACTCAGAGACTCCAGACAAGCCTATTGGAAAGTATCATACGTCAGCAATAACAAAGTTTGAAAAGAGAGACAACGTGATATCCAAACCAACTTATCCGATACGTCGAAGAGGAAGGCCGCGGAAACAACCTGGTGCTGGTACTCAGTCGGGACGACCATAGAGTACCAGAGGGGGAGAATATAACACGACGCCTTACGCCATCTACCATATTGTGTGCACAACATTACGCCACCTGAGTAGATCACATCACAAACAAGATCAACCATCGATAAGACGATAACAGCAACAGTACCTACAGACTACTAGCGACATCTAACATTCCTTGACGTCAACGAAGGTTACAACCACATACAAGCATGAGATGGTGAAGACACACACTAAGCTGTCAAACCGACTATATAAACGGTCCACCATGGAGGAACGAGCACTCGCTACTTAGAAGGCACAGTGGTCGATAGCCCCGCAGTCACCACTGTTGTCATAAGCTTGACCTGAGCGGAGGCCCCGTCGCCCTCAGGAATAGCCTAGCTAGGAGGTAAAGGGATAGGATAGCCCCGCAGTCCATCCCTAGGACCACTCATAGGTTTAACCTCAGTCTAACTTTGTTTGCTAAAGTCTGTCAAATGTTTGAAGTAAAGTGAATAAACACCTATCTGTCATCCAACGTTGGTTTTATTCCACCGCCACCATTATAGAGATAAGAAAGAAGATAAAGTAACCTTTTAATGTTTCCAAAAACATAGATACACTCGAGAGCAATGAATCCGGGTCACTTAAAGAATCCTAAAAATCTCGGAAACTAAAAATGCTAGGTTAATGCAATAAATTGTATTTAATAGACAATGTAATACTCCTTAAATGAAGGTATTAAAACTTCTTAGTTATTGTAAAGTTATATCATAAAAAAATCAAATTTGAAAAAGGGCCACTTTCGAAGATGGAACTACGAAATTACAGCATTTGGTTTTGCTTTTGTTTGTAATCTGTCATTTATGTGGGTACATAAACCATGTTGATAGTGCTCTATATTCATTATTCAAGCTGAAATTATGTCGCTTACGCCTGAAGAATGCACCAGAATACTTACAATGCTGGAAACCGGCCGGAGTCAGCGCGATACAGCCAGGACTGTCGGTGTGTCGCTGTCAACAGTACAAAGAGTTCTCCGACGTTACGAAGAAACTGGTTCTAACCTACGCAGACCAGGAACGGGCAGAACCAGGTGTACCACAGCACGAGAAGACCGATACTTGGTGAACACCATGCTTCGAAATCGCTTTCTCACAGGAACTGAACTCACAAATCAGTTTCGACGCCTCGGAGGAAGTAACCCAAGTGCATGGACAGTAAGACGTCGGCTTGCTGAATCTAACTTAAAACCCCTTAGACCTGCAAACGGCCCTAAACTGGAGCGTGGGCATCGTATTTCAAGACTAAGATATGCCCAGAGCCACGTAAATTGGAGTATTGAAGATTGGTCAAAAGTTATGTTCTCCGACGAATCAAAATTTATGCTCTACAAGCACGATGGAAGACACAGAGTGTATCGAAGACCAGGGGAAAGATTCAAGCAAGCATGCATCGAAGAAAAAGTAGCCTACGGTGGTGGGTCTGTACTTGTGTGGGCCGGAATTTCTTCTGAAAGTCGCACAGAGCTGATGATCATAGAAAACGGCTCTTTAACTAGCGTAAGATATGTGGAAGAAATCCTCAATGATCACGTTGGTCCATTTATGGTCAATTTAGGTGAGGATGCTATATTTATGCATGACAATGCCCGACCTCATACAGGTAGGATTGTGAATGACTACCTTCAAGAGATGAACATTACTCGTATGGAGTGGCCAGCGCGCAGCCCGGATATCAACCCGATCGAGTATGCTTGGGACGAGCTAGGCAGATGCGTAAAACAACGAAACCCTCCCCCAATCACGCTTCGTGAGCTCAAAATTGCTCTCACAGAGGAATGGGAGAATATTCCCCAAAATCGTATAAGGAACTTGGTGTACAGCATGCCAAACCGCGTAAACGCAGTAATGGAAGCACGAGGAGGCAATACGAAGTATTAAAATTCAAGAAAATCGTAATAAAGTTCAAAAATTTCATGTTTCCTATTTTTGTTTTAAGGAGAGATCAGCAGTTTTTTTCTTTATGTAATTTTGTGTTAATAAAATGTATGGTGACTCGTATTTTTTTTACTTTCATTTAAGGAGTATTACATTGTCTATTAAATACAATTTATTGCATTAACCTATCATTTTTAGTTTCCGAGATTTTTAACATTCTTTAAGTGACCCGGATTCATTGCTCTCGAGTGTATTATATTCTAAGGAAATACTCTTTTCCATAAATTAATTAGTCTGTTACAAATCAAAGGAATTTTCTATAGACGCCTATCGTAAATTCTTGGAATGGTGTTGTGTACAATTTGGTAAGTTGAATCATTCCGCTTGAAGGGCATTGAGCTATATCGTTTAATATTCCAAGAATTTGGCTTTCCTTCATAACTTATTGGTATTTAGATAAGGACAGTTAAGCAAAGTAATTCCGATAACCAAATACCATTACCAATGTCTAAACTAATGTTCTAAGAGGTAAAATTGTTAGGTTTGTTTGTATGGGATAATCTCAAGAAGGACTTATCTGATTACAAGAACTCTTTCATTGATAGAAAGCTTCAAAAGCTTCAGTATTCACGAGTGCTAAAAGATGGTTTATTTATGTTATAGTGGACTTCCACGCGGTAGGAAGCCGCGGGTAGAAGCTATATAGTTGGACAGATACCGCTGTACCGCGCCTTAGGTATTCCTCAACACTCAAAGCGTGGCGGCGCGGGTGTCCCGCCGCTCATTTGTCAACGCTCCCAGCGTCCCACCCCCCGCCTCGCCGCACATTCTTAAGGCGCAGTACAGCGGTATGGGTCAAACCACCACACAATTTGATGACATAAAGTGTGTAAAAAACACTTTATTTCCTAACGCGTTTGTGTAGGTTTAACAGAAACTGCTAAAGAAAATAGCTACAAATACCTTAGATAAAAGCAATAAGTGACGGTATTATTAATCGTGAAAAGATTTGTCACAGTAATATAACGGTAGCTTTATAGAGCGTGCCAAGGCCCCGCAGGTCGAAAGTTCGTAAATAATGATATGAAAAATTGTTTACCACTTTGGCCTTTGAACATTTTCGATTGAGAAATTCTTTTTGAGTTATTTCATGATGTATTTTCATCACGTACTGATTAATTACAGATAAATAAGATATACTGCCTTGTTGGTCTGGTGGTCACAAGCGCTACTGAGCGAGGTCCTGGGTTTTTCTTCTATCTGGAATTTCTTAGTAGTAGCCCGGAGTCTGGATTTGTCCGGTTGATAACAACAGGCTTGCCCCCTATTACATGGGACTAAAACATAACTGGCGTATTGTGGGTGTACTATAGGTACACGTCTGTCCAACCCTTCGGGAAAACACGGTGTGATGTTATGTTGTGTGTGTGTGTGTGTGTATGGGTCGTCAGAAGGTCGAAAGTCTGACAACCAGTCTTACCAAGGGTTACCGTATTACCCAATAACTGGGTTGTGGAGGTCACATAGGTAGTCGCTCCATATAACACAATAGACTTGGATATATTTAGTAACATATTCCGCTTAAGGCGGAAGCGTCAAGGTAGCCCGCGAAATTAAAATTTTCTTACGTGTTTTGCAATTTGCAGGTCAGTATCATGTTCTATGTTGATCTAAATATGATGCGCGGTCGTATCAAATATTTATTTATAGAATTATAATCATAAAAATGATCAATACAACTCTCTAAGTTCATGTAATCCCATTGAATGACTATTACATGAAATCATGACATTTGACAGTTATGCTAACTTATGGAGTTGATTGCTGATTGTAATGATTATAATTATGTAAAGCCATATTTGTTACGGTCGCGAATCATATTTTAATAAACATAAAACCTGACACGGACCTGCAAAATGCAAAAAACTAAAGAAAAATCTCGCGGGCTACCTTAGCGCCTCCCCCTTAACTATTCCTAAAGAGTCATAAAAAACCTTGTTTCTATCAACACGTGTTTCACCTCTCAAAGAGGCATCCCCAGGATAACGATTGACTTGTCGAGAACCTGAACGCGGCGTGTTGCCACATCGAGCGCCGGACACAGAAGCGGCACGGCGCGGCGCGACAGGGTTTTTTACGACTCTTTAGGGAATAGTTAAGTGGAATAGGCTACTTACGTCTATTGTATTTTAATGTTGTTCGGCAAGGACACGCCTGAATCAATTAACTAGTCGCTCCATGTAACATATATTCAGCTGCATCAGCAGCCTAATTACGTAATGCACGATCAATAATAAATTGAAATGAATTGAAACAGATTGCTAGTCCATTGCTTCATAAGTTCGAAAAAAAATTCTGCTCGATTTTTTTTTCGAACTTATAAATCAATGGACTAGCAATCTGTTTCAATTTATTATTGATCGTGCATTACGTAATTAGGCTGCCGGTTAGTCTGGAAGCAGGTAGACGATGATGTGTGTGCTTAGATTAGCAGTTAGTTATAACTACTTATTGTCAAACGGAGAAACTTAACATGGAATAAAATTATAATTGTTCCTTCATCATTGAATGTATGGATTTTTTTAAGAATGGTAAAAACATGATTGTTTTGTTTTTATTCGTTGGATAGCTATTGTAGGAAAGTATACGTAAAATTTAAAGTTACCTGTTAGGTCGTTTTCTGTTATATATAGCCACACACATTTTTATTATGTACCCTAGATTGATATAGTCTAGATTATTTGACTACAAATAATGTTTGTAAATCAATTTCAATATAATACCTATTATTGAATACCCACCCATTTCTCATTCCCGACTGTTATTCAGACCTAATCTGAACTTCACAAACCCATCCAATTATTTAGGGAAAGGAATCCTAAATATTTGGAACAGATTGCTTTTTTTATAATGCTTGATTTACTTTTAATAGAAAATTCCGAAGGCCTATTAACCCTCTTTACGCAATGTTTTGTTGGAAGAAAGCGTCTCAAGTATTTATCTGTATTTCTGGAAAATTAATTTCAATGTGGTACTAATCTAATACCAGTCTGCACTTAACTTTGAGAACGCTTAAGTTCAGGCCTAACTCTCTAGGACGAATTTAGCCGTCAAATACATTGCACCAAACTGACATGTCCTAACTTGACGACACCGATTTTCCGAGTCTAAGCGTCAAGTCAAGCGACACTTAAGTGGTTACTTACCCAAAGTGTCAAAGTATTAAAGTGTAATTTCATATTCGACTCCAATTTCCGCCCTAAATTATGCAACCTTTTTAACATTTAATCTCTTTACAGGGAATCTGGAGGTCACCACGCGTCGATTCTCCGTCGCGGCGACAACAACACCTCCTCAATTCGACTGACAATGAACAACCGATCGATGCGGTCTTCAGCCAAATACTCCAACGGACATAATGTCAGTTTGTTATAACCATTACGTAAAACTATGAACAATCGAGTCTTAACCATACCCGAAGAGACAGTGCGTAATATAGACTCAAACAGACAAATTACATGTGTTGTGTGCATCGAAAGACAAAGAATGAGAAATCGTTTTAATTATACCGATTTCTAAGTGTAAATAAATTCATTTATAGCGTGTAAATTTTGTAAATATTTTACCATAAATTACCAAATTTAAACTACCGTTTTATAATGTAAAGGTGGCTACACATCTATGTTCTCCAAGGAATAGATTGCTCAAATTGCGAGTTTCTGATAGACGTACCCATTTGGTATTCGTTTATAGATGTGTAAACACCTTAATGCAATTCGATGTTGTGATCTGAGATTAGTAGAATTATTAAAGTTTATTATGAAGCTTTTGTTCTGGATTTTAATTTATTCAATCATTCTTCGTTAAACTCTTTACTTAGAAAGTCTTGCTCGAGGTTTTACTGTTCAAGAAATTCAAGTCTCATTCGTAGTGACAGTATAATTTGCGGTCTTAGTCAGGCGAAGTTTTACAGTAACTTAGATCTAAATGAAGAAACTTAATATTACGTCAAGTAATAAATACTATAAACATATTATTTGCATCACTATGTGAGATGAATACTAGTTATATTTTAAAAGGTAAATATTTTAGTACTTAGGTACTTACCTATAGGTACGTATTAAGGCTCGTGCAGAAAAGCGCGACGCGACGGCGCGACGCGACTCGAACAAAACAATTTCTAAGAAAACTTCACGGTATAACAATAGCCGGTGTCGCGTCGCGCTGTCGTGTCGCGCTTGTCTGCACGAAGCTTTATAAAATATTAAGTATTTAACTTTTTGCGTCTGTCTGTGTGACAGCGTTTTTCACCTAAACTAAAAGGGCGCCCAAAGATACACTAGCGCCACCCCTTTAAAAAAATATTATCTCGTGACTGAGAAGGAATTATGAATAACGGCTAGTAAGGACCCTCGGGGTGTCTAGAATTCTTATATTGAGACAAAGCAACAAAATTCGATCTAAAGAACAGCGGCCAAATTCCTCCAGATAGGATTTTGTTGCTACGTGTCTCAATATGAAACTTTATAAAAGGTATTAGAAAATTCTAGACACACTTACCGAGGGTCCTTACTAGCCGTTATTCATAATACCTTCTCAGTCACAAAATAATATTTTTTAAAGGAGTGGCGCTAGTGAATCGTTGGGTGCCCTCTCAACATTATTTAGACAATTTATTTCGGAAGGTTAATGTGTATAGATAATTAACTACCTACATTAATATTCAACTTACTTATTATAAAAAAAAGTTTTCTCAAGTCGTAAAAACCGTGCAAAGCGGGTCGCTACTAAAGTATAATAGAATCTGCGGCCCGACGACACACATTATTATGCTACATCATAAGTTCAGTAAGCTACAGGACTTAGACTAATTACCAAAATAATATAATAAATCTCGTTAGGCAGCTGAATCAAGGGCTTGATCCAGAAAGCGGTACTTTTGGACACGGTGCGTATCGTTAGGAGATTCCTCTCTCAGGAGCCCTGACCACCGGTAGCTTAGACCCTGTTCCCGATACCGGTGGGCTACTATTTTTTATATATTTTTAATGTTTTTGTTTCTCTTTTGTTTTTATAAATTGTATGTATATAAATGAAATAAAGGAATAATAAATATAGGAATTTGATGATGAAAGTGCGGAAGAAAGTACCAACCTAGATGTTATATTCTAGATAAAACGAATTCGCCATATTACGGGACTTTTTTTTTTTTTTTTGGGGGGTGGGAAATTGTCAAATAACTTCTCCCGCTCTGGGCGGAGCGGGAGGGCGTATCAGACTTTTACTGACTAAAACCCACCCGTGTTCCTTCCATTGCCTGTGTGCCGGGGTCGCGATATCCCTTTCGGACAAACCCGCAACCCCGGCAGGCATTGGCCCTTCCGGAACCCGTCAGTTGGTGCTGACATCTCTTTGAGGCGCGCGTGGAACACAACGCGCCGTCGACCCGGGCCTGGTCCCTATCGGACGGTGAGCTACCCATTGCTCACCGTCCGCAAGCCCGCGCCTACGGTGGCCGGAAGTCGGCTCGCGACTCCCGACGCCCGGGGCGTCTCCTGCGGTGACTAGGGGCGCGAGGGCGCGCATTTTGCCTCTCTCTCCCTCGCGCGCTCCGCCTCCTTCGCGAGCATTACTGCTTCGCAGAAGGAGGTGACGGCCTCCCATGCACTCTCGCTCCGGACCATGGCCTGAACCAGGGCCGGACGCGAGAGATCGCCGCCGCCGATCGCTGCCGTGAGGACACGGCGGTGCTCCGCCCAAGCTGGGCAGACCTCCACCGTATGCTCCACCGTGTCCTCCGGGCGACCCACACAGTGGTGACACCCGGGCGTTTCCTCCCGCTTATCCTGAAATATATTACGGGACTGGAAGCTGTTTTCTTAATAAGCAAGCAAATTTTTTCGAACATTCTAGAAGTAAGTAATCAGCAAGAACGTGTAAATGGAAGAAAACTAGTCACTAGCACTAACAAAAGCCGGATTATCGAGAAGCGTGTTCTGCATAAATAAGTTTTAGAATGAAATCCTCTCACCAATCACGATATAATACTTTATATTGAGGATAATCCAGAGGTTCGCTACTGGTTACTGGAAGAAAGACCTCAAGTTATGTATCTTATTATCTTAAGGTGAGGAAAGAATATTAATAAGGCTAAAAGGGACAACCAAATAGCCTGAATTGGTGGATCGGAACTTTAAGGGTGAATGGGCTCAATCGGGATTTATAATGAAAGACTAGTGGACTGTATTAATAGGTGTAATACCATAATTAATATGTACAACGTTTATGGAAGACAGTGAAAGGAATGCCCGTAGTGGAGCGCATCTGTGAGCTGAGTGGTGTGGCGGGCGCGCAGCGGGCGTTGGTAGCGGGTTCGGTACCCCGAGACCCCGCGCGTTCCCCGCAGTAAATCACGCGCATATATAATGCGCCGACAAAGGGTGTTTGATTATCTAGGAGGTCTAGGAGGTCCAAACGCCTCTTGCCGGAGGCTCTTCGCGGGGGTCGTGCGGTCCATGGTCCTTTATAGGGCACCGGTGTGGGCGCGTTCTTTGAGGCTGCGGCCAGCCAGCTGGTTGAACGCGTCCCAAAGGGTCATGGCCATCCGGCTGCTCCGGGGATACCGCACGGTCTTCGGTGAGGCGGCGACCACTGTTTGGATCGCCCGTACAACATGGTGGAGCGTACGGTTGAGGTCTGCCCGGCTTGGGCGGGGCACCGCCGTGTCCTTGTGGAGGCGATCGGCGGCAGTGATCTCTCGCGTCCGGCCCTGGTCCAGGCCATGGTACGGAGCGAGAGGGCGTGGGAAGCCGTCACCTCCTTCTGCGAAGCAGTAATGCTCGCGAAGGAGGAGGTAGAACGTGAGGGAGAGGCAAATTTCGTAGGAGATGCCCTGGGCGTCGAGAATCGCATGCCGATTCCCGGCCATCGCAGGCGCAGACTTGCGGACGGTGATTAGTGGGTAGCACGCCGTCCCAGAAGGACCAATCCCGGGTCGACGGCGCGTTGTGTTCCACGCACGCCTCAAAGAGATAGATGTCAGCACAACTGACGGGGTACTTTCCCGCGACCCCGGCAGGCTGATGCCTACCGGGGTCGCGGAAAAGTCCGAAAGGGATACCGTGGCAACGTACAGGCAACTGAAAGAACACGGGTGGGTTTTATCAATGAGAGTCTGACACGCCCTCCCGCTCCGCCCAGAGTGGGAGTTATTTGATAACATACCACACAAAAAAAAATGCTTGCCAGTGCTGCCATACTTCCGATTTGCAACTAATGCTGCATTGCAATCCGTTTCATTCACTTCGACAGATTCCATATCCAATATTTTGGTTTTAATGGAGTCGACAGTTACTCTGATTCCAGAATGTTCCATAGCCATTTGCATTAATTGTTTTGGTAAACCGGCTAGCAGCAAAGAACCAACCCATTCGTAGTTAATTTCAAAACTTGTACCAGTTAATCGCTGCGAGGTTTCTACTATTTGTGTCATATTTTTAGTTTTCCGGTCTGATGGAAATCAAATGACGAAGCAAAGTAATCCTAAATCGTCGAACAAAGACTTTAAAGTCATCCACAATTTCTTCGTGCTCTTCACATTATTTATGTGTACAAAGAATGACGCGTCAATCGTCAAAATCAATTTTACTCGTGCTTTTGAATCTGCTACGTCTGCTGATCCTCCAGCAGTAGTAGTAGTTTCTTATTTCAGATACTTGTTCACGCCTTCAAGTATCAGCAAATATTCAACTGCGAATGTCCAATCATCATAATTCTCACGATCTTTGAGTTCTGGAACGTGCGTCAGAAAATTGGAACTCATATTTTAGCACTAAACACGAAAAAAGCTAACAATAAATTATTATTTTAGGAGTTTTTGTGGTCTGGGCCCATAACCTACAATGAAACGCATGAATGAATTTCCAAAAACGAATGAACATCTTTAATACTATAAAGCTTATAGGCATAGAAACCATAGACAATTAGTAAAGAGTTTACATTTTGATATTAAATTCGAACGTCATAAATCACATCATGCCTGGCCTATTTCTTATTCATAAACATTCCTTCCAAAATAATAAGCAAGAGCTGATTATATTAATTATTATTTTCTGCTTTAACATAAAGTAAAACCCATAAAGAACGACTGCGAATTTCAATTTATAATTAGAATTTACGAAAATTTATTAAATGAGAAAAGGGACAAAATCAATTAGAGAATTTAAAAATCAAGTGACGGAAATCGAAATTGGGCTATTTAATTAAAACTTTACAAAACACCGCTAAACTTTACAATCAGGTACGTTACTTGCATAACGGTTCGTAGTTGAGCTTAATGTCAAGATGGTGACAGAGTAATCCAATGACAAGACAAGAAACGTAGGCACGAGAGACAATACCTACCCACAGCTGTTACATAAATCTTGGCTAAGTAGTATCATAACAGCACGGGTCGAACGAAGGTTAAGTTACGCTTGCCTAATGTATGCGTCCTAAGTGCCGGCGCATCGAGTATGGCGAATTGCGGAGCAGATTTACACAATGCGCTTACGATGCGCCGTGAAATGTGCGCGTAACAAGTTCAAACGTGTCGAAAATTTGTTAAATGCGCCGTTCATTTCGCCTGCGAGGTGCGCCGTCACTATAAGTCCGTCCATGGATGAGTGCCTCGGAAAGCACGTTAGGCGTTGACCCCGGCTGTCTTTTGTAGATCTTTGACTAGCCGTAACGTAACTTGCTAACCAAGGGGTGTCGTATTACCTAGTAAGCGGGTTGAAGCGGTCAGATAGGCAGTTGCTCCATAAAATATACCTACTGGAATTCAGCTGCATCCGGTAAGACTGGAATCCGACACCAACATAGATGGGAAAAGTTTAGGCAGGTGATGGGACGTTTTCATGATGATACCTAAACTTTGTTAGCTACGTGATAATAAAACAACGTGATAATAACATCACGCGTGTATTTCCCCGACGTGTTAGGCAGAGGTGTACTCATAGTACCTACACACATCGCCAGTTATGTTTAAGCCCCATGTAAAAGCGGGCGAGCCTATTGCCATCGATCGGGCACAAATTCAAACTCCGGGCTGCTACTGAGAAATTCCAGATGAAAATCTCAATAACACTTTGCCCGACCCAGCACCTCATGTTCGAGATGCCCCGGGCGTCGGGAGTCGCGAGCCGACTTCCGGCCATCGTAGGCGCGGGCTTGCGGACGGTGAGCAATGGGTAGCTCGCCGTCCGATAGGGACCAGGCCCGGGTCGACGGCGCGTTGTGTTCCACGCGCGCCTCAAAGAGATGTCAGCACCAACTGACGGGGTCCGTTAGGGCCAATGCCTGCCGGGGTTGCGGGTTTGTCTGAAAGGGATATCGCGACCTCGGCACACAGGCAACGGAAGGAACACGGGTGGGTTTTAGTCAGTAAAAGTCTGACACGCCGTCCCGCTCCACCCAGAGCGGGAGAAGTTATTTGATAATTTCCAACCCTCAAAAAAAAAAAAAAAAAAAGCAACTCATGTTCTGCAGAAGCCTTTGCGACCACTAGACCAACGAGGCAATCAGCTACATGAAAAGTAAGTACAAATATAAGGTTGACAACTACCTCTTAAAATACAGGTATGCCCTAGCTTAAGAGGTCGAGTATTATTCTGGTACAGATTTTGTAACTTAAACTACATTTAAATGTATTTCTAAACCAAATATCAAACTATTTTTCAAACTCTGCACCTATGTTTTTTGGATAAATAAAGTTTATTTTTATTATGCCAAGGTTGCCTGGAAGAGATCGCAGTAAGCGATAAGGCCGCCCATTGTATATTTTATAGTGTATTACTTTTTCTTTATGTAATGTATAATCTGGTGTATAAGTATATATATAAAATGAGCATAGTAAGTAGTTGAAAATTTTCATGATGTTGTTATAGTATTTCCAATTAATTTATGACATTCTATAGCTCACCTTTAACTCGTTATTAATTATTTTGCATGCAATTGATACAATATTCTGTATAGCTAAACATGTGGACATTATGTATATCAAAACCAGACTGTAACAACTTTATACCATGTTTAAAGCAAATAAAGATTTATCTTATCTATAAATAAATAAATATGTAGTAAATCCGTAAGAATATTTATGTAAAGTCTGACTTACTCCATAAGTCGATCTCACCCCATTAGATAATGGAAAAAAATATGAGCCTAAAGGTAAAAAGGAATTACAGAAATGAAGATAAAGTATCCTTGAATTACGTGATTCGAATCGTTACATAAATTATTTTATGTAAATCATTTTGAGTAGAATAATATGTATGTTTTGAGACATTCCAATCTTGTTAGAAAATCAATTCTGATATTAAGGAAAGTATATACTTATCATTGCACGTGACTACATACTTTTTTTATCATTATTTCTGCACGAATGAACGAACGCTTCTAAAGCAATGAAATGGAAACTACATTTTACTCGAATAAACTGATTCTGAAGTATTTCCAGATGCCATCAAAATGATTTGAAACTTTTCTAGGAGATGATTTTACGTTATATAAACTCTACGTTATTCCTAAAGTTTTATTCGAACAACTTTGATGTATCATAGTAACTGCGAGAATATCATAAATGTATAAACGCCTTTCGTTTTACAATTGAAGTCGTAACCGACGCGACGTTACTTGGTATTCTAAAGTAATTTAAGTGACGAAATCTCTCTTTTCCCACAAAGAGTTTTCATTAATCAAACAATCCGATAAGTCCTTTCGATTTAAATTAATAAACTTTTGGTGTGGTTAAGTTCTATAGAGGTCTGTGTAATGACAATACGAGTCTTCGGGAAATTATTCCAATTAATAATTAACGTATTTCTAGTGCTATTCTGTAAACTGCCAACCTAACCACATAAAATTAGAAAGCACTTGTTTTAATCGTTTTGAATTTCGAAGATATGTTTAATTTAGAGAATTTTTTATTTTATGAAAAATTATATAAATACACGTGCTGCATGATTAACATCACATTATTTTTAGATACAAAAGCTTCGAAGATTAAAATGAGTACAAAATGCTTTTATTTTAATTAATTTCTAAATGAAAAGCTCGTTTTTTACACATTCATTTGGAAAAATCGCCGTCACCAGAACCCACCAGTATGCTCATTAGTAAATTAAATTTACGTTTATTCCGCTTTTACCTTCAAAGTTTACATAAGCCTTAATCCGGCAGTGACTGATTACTGAATAAATGAAGAGGGATTTTAAGTAATATTTTTTTACCCTTCCATAACAGTAGCTGGAACAAAAAAGATTCAGAATTACTTATGAATAATTAAATACAAAATAATACCACCTATGTTTTAAATCTATCATTGAAACATTGACCAAACCAATCTTTAACCAAACAGTCGTTTTGAACGTCCACCTGATGTATTCCCAAGAAATAGGCGTGACCATAGTAAATGATGTCAATTAACGTATCAAATTACTTTGGTGCGCACAAGTGCCTACTGTATGGCCCCAATTATTTACAAGTAGCTGCGCCCCGCGGTTCCACCCGCGTGAGTCTCAAACCTGTGGAAATATCAGAATAAAATGAATATCATGTCCTTCTCCAGGTCATGGTCTATTCATGTGCCAAATTTCATCCAAATCCGTTCAACCGTTTTAGTGTGAAATCGTAACAAACAAACTTTCGCATTTATTATATTAGTTAGGAGAAATTACCAAGTGTTTGGAAAGACTCGACAACTACTGTTTAAGAGTACACTACGGAAAATTTTAATTGATAAGATATATATATATAATGGTTAGAATTAAGTGAATAATATTAAAAATGTTCGCATGCCGAATGGTGTAATATGGCTGAGCTTTAATGTATGTCATGGACCAAGTGATTATTAGGACATTATAATGCCCGGGCAGTTTGAAATATGCCCAATATGAAAGGGCAGTTTGATAACAACTATTGAAATAATCAAATCGTCCGACCATTATGTATAGTGCTAGTCACCTATGGGGCAGAATTAAATCAGATTTTGTTACTATTGTTTTTATTTCAAACGTAGAATCAATATTTAAAATCAAATAAACCATACACCTATTACCTATGTATTACCCATATTTTCTATGTCTATTTTATTCTATTAAACACAATATATCATATCATTCATTTTCATTCATTCATTCATTTTTATTCATTCATTCATTTTTATTCATTCATTCATTTTCATTCATGTTTTTTTCATTCATTCTCAGTTTTGGGTTGAGGTCTTGAATCGTGCACTCTAGCCTATCCTACTAATATTATAAATATGAAAGTTTGTATGTTTGGATGTTTGTTACTCAATCACGCAAAAAAGGCTGAACGAATTTGGATGAAATTTCGCTATAGTTTATAACTTGGATTAACATATAGGATACTTTTTATCCCGGTAGTACGTATCCCGTGGTATAATTTCCAATCTCCACGCGGGAAAAACCGCGGGTGTAAGCTAGTAGTAAATAATTCGAGACTTGAGCATTCACTCGAAACAGACTCCGGTAAGAAGTTCCACCCCTTAATAATTGTTTTTACATTTACGAGTTGATTCTCACTCGTTACGGTAAATATAATTATGTGCGGTACATACCTACTCGGTATTTAAATCGATCGTTATGTAACAAGCCGAGTAGGCCAAGCACGAACGCGCGAAGTAAACGTTACGTTCATTCGAACGATTTTTGAATCCACAATAGAACTGTCGTATAGCATTTATGTTGAAATGCGACACGCAGAATTTGTATTACCCATAGATATGTGGCGGCATCTACATCGCCACATGCGAACTACGCATCAAAGATCTGACGTCACACAATATCCTGACGCCACTCAAATCCTGCATCGCGCAATTAGAGTTTACCGCGCGGTGGACATATATACAAGCTCCTGACTTCAACCTCACCCGTCTGTTCGGAGGATCGTCCCTTTTCTATGGTGGATGAGTGAGCTTTACACCCTGTTCCTCATACCCCTAAAGATATATGAATAACTGAAACCTGAATAACCGATGAAATGTGGGTGTACTATAGGTACACACCTCTGCGTACCCCTTAAAGAAACTAGGCTTGATGTTATGATATGTTACAGATAGATTGCATTAACGGCAAATTATGTAAGAGTTTATTAACTGCTCCCAAATAACCATGTTTTTTTTACATTCTACCATGACATAATCATCCTATTATTTAACATTAATCCTAAAATTAAATTTCAACTTTCTATTAGTGGCTTTTGTGGACATGATAATTATTCAGATTTGTCACAGTTGTAATTAGCAATCATGTCATTTTGTTTAAAATTGGTTTTTATTTTTATTAATTTATTTAGCTTTTATATAGATTATTTTCTATTTTGTGAATGTGAGAACGCTTAGTGGACTGTAGATTTGTTGACCATCTCCTATTTCTGACTTCCCATACCTATTAACACTGTTATTTGAAAATATTGTAAAAGCCAATTATTTTTCAAGGAGTAACCGTGGAGTTTTTTGCCGGCTCTACTCCATAGGACACGACCAATTGGAACCGTGCACCTAGCTTCTGACGTTTCATATGAGCCCATGTAGGTTTACGTGTTTTTTGTTTATGTTTGGTCAAACGTCTTCAAATAAATATTAAGTGCGAAACGAGTAACTTCAATTTAAAAAAAACGTTAGAATTAAGGTAACGTTTACTTCGTGGGTTCATGCTTGGCCTTCATCAGTACTTAATCCTTCCGCATCCTTATTTCCTCGAAACATATCCTTACAGGTAATTGCTTGGATTTTAACTAGGGAAGTTAAGGTGTCAAGTGGATTTACGTCGTGGAGCCGAATGACAGCGGTATTATTTAACTCTGTTGTTGTAATTATGTCTGTGAAATGTGAAACAAGAGCGTCTTTAACTTAAATGTTGATACAATTTCCGTATTTGATGTTGTCCTTTGTATTTACGTACAAAGATTTCAATGAGTGATTATACGGTGTTAAAATTTGGGAATTCCTCAGTACTCAATACTTTTATTGCTTTATCATAATGTGTACTTAGGTGGTAACTATATAATTTATGTAGATCATTATGGACCCTGTAGGGCACAGCTAAAGGGTAGAAGAGAGGAAACCTTGTTCATAGCTCGACGGCAGCAAAGTACAAGTCAACTGCAATTTTTACGAAATTTTCCTTTTTTCATAATTTGACTCAGAATTCTTTGTTTTATCATAGGATATATAGAGAGCCATAAAGTACCATATCGGTGTTTATTACAGAAATCTATGTAGTTAGGCAAATATATTATTCAAAAAATTTATATCTATATTTATACAAATTAATCCCTATTTCCCTTGGTCACGGCATCACGCGTGAACGGCTGGACCAACTTCGCAATTTTTTTTTTTTTGTTGTAGTCGTTATTCTCAGGAGAAGGTTCTTAGGATAGGTAGGTAAAGGTAGGGTAGGTAGGTAGTGTAAATAGGTAAGGTAGGTAGGTAGTGTAAATAGGTAGGTAAGGTAGGTAGGGTATGTAGATAGAGTAGGGTAGGTGGATAGGTAGATAAAGTAGGTAGGGTATGTAGGGTAGGGTAGGTAGATAGGTAGGAGCGCCGTAGGTAAAGTACTTAGTGCTACCCTAGTGAAACCGGGGCGGACAGCTAGTGAGGGTATAACAATTTTACGTAATAAAAAAATCGAGTGAGCCTTACAGTAGTCGCACATCTGGCATCTCACCTTGTTAATAAGCAACATTAAGGTAATAAGAAACATTACAGGGGCGGGGCCTAGTCAAGGTCGTTTCTGACGGCAACTCTAGCACCACGCGCGCTCATTGGTCAAATCAAATAGCGCGCACTTCCTCGGCTTTCTGTGACACACTTCTGTCCCTTTCACGAAATCACTCCCAAAGATTTGATTATTTCGATTTAGTTTTTGATTTCGATTGCAGGAAAGCAAGAGGATAGATTTTACAAATCAAAAAGAACTTGTAATGCAGTTCAATCTGGACACCAACAAATTAAACCTTAACAGCAACATTTAGAAGAAAATCAAAAAGTTTATAAGCAATTTCTTAAATGAAAAACGAAGCGTCTTTGTTCCTCAAAGCATCATGGCTGCCAACTGCAACGTAAAGAACGCGAACGGAGTGAATAACAAACTGCGCTAAAGGTTCCCAGGCGGCTTTTATGGTGTCTGTAGATTCTACTACATTGTTATAAACAAAAGGAGTGTTTATAACAAGGCAATTTCTTTAAGAAACGAGTTAGTAGGGTATCTAATAGACAGAGATTGTCTAACTTAGTCTCGATATGATGCGTAAATTTCTCCCGAGTATAGAAAAACAGCTCTATTTTTAAATTACCTTCTTATGCAGCTGTCTAAGTAATTTTAAAGTTAATTCTAGCAACAGAAATATGTACTTTAAATAAAGTATTCTAAGTTAAGTGACATTTGAATATTCAGAGGTAAGCCAATCATTATCCAAAGCCCCTTAAACTGCAAATATTTGTTATTCTTGGCGCAGGCGGTAGGCGCGACGGATCACTGACATTTTGAAGCGTAACATACATGAATGCTCTTAGCACAAGATATGGCAAAGTGTATAATCCGATAAATTCCTAGCTATCCGTAGGCATGGTAGGTTCTAAATATTCAATAGCTATGTTGTGTTACTAGCCTAAATATACAACACTGCTTCAAATCAATGCAATAGTGACTGAATCAAAATGCAATAGTGACTGTTGTTTGTGTATCAAACAGGCAATAATTCAAATTCAACAGACAATACACAAAGCAATTTAGTCAAATAGTCTTCAGTTTCTGCCTCATTAATTACACTGTGTACAGCTTTAAAGTTAATTAACTGCTCTCTTAATACGTGTTGCACAGGAAATGAGAGTTTAACGTCTTTTGTCATTACACGGGGTAATTGATCAAGTCTGTAACGTGTTTCAGTTCATTTAAAACATTCGTTTTGATTTCATTTGTAAATTACATTGAATGAAAGAAAGAAAACTTTATTACAAAAAATAAACCGACGCAAAAAAAAAAAACGAAAAATAAAAAATAACTTGAAAAATAGCTTAGTTACACTAATGTTACTAAGCTCCTAAACGAATTTAAGTAACAAATTTTGAGTCGACGTCAAACAACTAAATTAATTACCCTTAAAGCGTAAAATGGTAGCTTGGTGGATCTTCGTTGAATGTCTATTTGGCGCCGCCTCAAAATTTGTTACATAATTTAGTTTAGGAGCTTAGTTACACTAAAAGGTTATTTTTTATATTTCGCTTTTCAGTAAAAAAAATTGCGGCGGTTTAATTTTTTTTTATAAAAAGTTGTTTTAATTTTTCGCTTTTAAGTTACTATTTATTGTTTTCCTCAAGTTAGGAGTTCCCTCAACAGCCTTTCGTCTCCATCGTCAAACCCCCCCCAATGACAGTCATACCCAGCTAGGTCTAAAGTTCTCATCAAGGTGAATGAAATAAGCCCAAACACGATATAGCTGCTGTAAACTGCTGAGGAGCTCTCCCGACTGCCTTCCGTCGTCATCATCAGATCAACTCCAAGTCTGCATCATGTGGTTGTGTCATCAGAACTACATAGGTACATATGTGTGCAAAATTACAACAGAATTGGTTCACATTTGAAAATTCAGTAGGTGAAAAATCAATCAACCCCAATTTTTTTACCCTTTGTGGTGGATTTAGTTTTCAAATTTACATGGGACCAATTTCGAGGTATACCTTCTCCAATAAAAAAATAATCGTTCAAATCGGCTTACTCAGTAAAAAGTTATGCGTGGTCATATATTTAAAAAATATATTTATACAACCTTAGTTTTTGTTTACCCTAAACCTCTTAAGGGGTCATTGTACTCATCATTATGAATAACTTTCACTATGGGACCGACGCAGAAATCGCGAAAAAAAAAGTTATTCATAATGATGAGTACAATGACCCCTTAAGAGGTTTAGGGTAAACAAAAACTAAGGTTGTATAGTCGTCGACTTGAGAACCTCCTCCTTTTTTTCCATCGGTTAAAAATGGTTTCGTGCATTTTTTTAAATTAACATTGAACTCAATACCTTTAATTAACTTTTAAAGCCAGAATCAAGTTACTGAAGACTTTTAACTTTAAACTTTCCTTCCCGTGTAAAGATTCACTGAAGGAAGTTCTAACGCTTTTACGCGGAGTTTATTGAACAAGTACATACCCAGTAAAGTTAACCGCACATTCGTTTGATCTTGATCTGGCCTAGCGTAGTACAGAGTTTTAATAGAGAACGAGGCCGACTTATACTGGTTTTATTACTACTGACGTGCTGTCGACTATATCTACAAATGCTTTGTGGAGAAAACACTGAAGACCATGTTTTAGATGGACGTTCGTTTGACCCCTTTTAGTTACAACAATAGGATAGCTTCTTGATGACGTAACTAGGCCGACCCTTGATACCCACCCCTGTGTTAAATTGTCCAGAACAATAGTTCTGCACAATTTACCACATGCGGCGGGGTGGTTATTTCATTTGGTATTGTATTCAATACTATTCAAATCAATATTAATGAAGGCAATAGATTCTGATATGAAGAATATGAAATGACTATGAGCCTTGAATTGCAAGAACTGATATTATAGCAAAATACATTCAGTTATTTCAAGGCTAATTTATTCACGTAAAAGAAGGATAGTTTTGATGCAAGAACTATCTCCTTGAAGAATGTCCGTAAATATATATCTAATTAAGTGGAGTTCTAGGTAACAAAGACAAGAATCGTTTAGCCTGATTTACACGATACAATTAAATTGCCTGTGGCATCAATTTAAGCAAAAATAAAAGCTGCACTGTCTTTACAGTGTTTAGACAATGCTGGTGCGGAAAACCTCAAATGGCGCAAATATTTCAATCTTATTGGGACTTATATGTTCGAGCCGTTTGGGGTTGAAACACTAGGGTCAAATGCCCACTTACTTTTACAAGACATTGCCAAGCGATTGGTCGACTCTTCACGTGACCAGAGGGCTGGCCTATTCTTCTGCCAAAGAATCAGCATTGCCATACAACGAGGCAATGCTGCCAGCCATGTGGGCATTTTTCCTGTTGACAGATTATTTCCCCCTTTTTAAATACTTGTACATATTATTATTTTAAGTCTGTTCGTTTTTAAATTATATAAATACATGTCTTTGTATAAATAAGTTTTATAACTTAAAAGAAAACTTTAGATGATTCAAGTAATATGTCATTTGTTTCTTCAATTTTATTGTATGCCACAGACAAGAAACTTGTATCGTGAAATTAAGGTTTCCGGCCTGGAAAAAGTACGGGTTAGTATTATTATTTTAATAAATTGTTAAATAGAGCCAGTTTAATATAGGACAGAGTTTCAACTTAGCATTAAGAGCGTTTATTCAAAAAGTTGGTGACGTTGCTTTCTCTTTTTTTTTTTGTTTTTGTGTAATTATTGTGCGCCTTAACCTGAGTCAAATATATTCATTTTCTTTCTTCCTTTTAAACAGCTGTCAAATATTTATCTATTTTGATTAATTTGGCAATATTACTGTATGGAAATATGAATATCGCTAATTACTGAACTAGAATATTAATAATGAATTGCAATTATAACACTGAATTTGATTTTGTAACCGTTTTAGGTATAACATGTAAAACTCAACATTTGGTGTTACGATATTAATTATTGCATTTCATAATCACTATCTAAGTTCACTAGTTAGCCATATTTCTTATTTCCATACAGTAATATTGCCAAAATATAAAACAGCGAAATATTGGACAGCTATTTGCGACGTTGCCCACTTTCTGGATAAACGCTCTTAAATTCATTGAGGCAAAGCTCTCTACTAAGCAAAGAATTCAGACTGAATAGATAAGTAGATAAAAAATTCTCTAAAAATCCGCAAACTTAAAAAAAAAATCGAACAAGGTTTAGCTTTTACCGATACTTTATTTTCCTTCTTTATTTAGATCCTATTTAATGAAGTTTCCTTGAGTACATGAAACATCACTTTTGTTATTTTAGCGATGTTATTATACTAACAAGATACGGCGGCATGTTTCTAAAAGAAAATTTGACCTTTGTTTAACTTTTTTCTAATACAGTTATAATATAAATTAGCAAGTACCAAAACAATATCCATCCAGTGCTGGGCAATAGCCAGTAGAGCAATCTTCATTTTCTTATCTAGAGACAAATATTGGTTATTTTCGTCTCTTTTTCTTTCAACTTTGGTCAAGTTATTTAGATGTTTTTAAATAAAGTATATTTGTTTATTTCCCCTCTTACATCTATAATTACCGGGTAACCTCTTGCGATAGTGTTCTTATTTAACTCATATCCTATCCTAATTTATTACTTAGACAATGTATTTTTTTTTTTAAGTTTGTTACCTAACTATGTATTAGTACCTACATTTTTACACCCTTCTGAACTAAAAGACCCATGTGAGTGAGTCTTCAACAACTGTAAGTACCTACTACTTAGTTAATAAGTACCAATTACAAAAGGTTGTCCACCGGCAACTGCACGCGTAGCATCACGCTTTCTATATCTACGAAGAATAGACACAGCTCTATCTATACAAAGTGACATTTTGTTTCTCCATTTTTGACATCGCCCCGTAGAAATCCTTCTACAATCTGTCATTTTGTCTTTCGTTTCTAACAATCTTTGTCTAGGTCCTTTTATATGTAGACTATTTCAGAAGAAAGTTTTCTATCCCAAACTGTCAAAATCACACTGACAACTGACAGTTGTCTCCACGGCCACAAAGTATAAACGGTTATCTACAAAATCATGATTTTACAGGAGAGCATTTAAACACAAAACTGTGATAATTAATAGAAGAACAAAGCTATATTCTCATATTTTACATCATTTCGTTAATAGGGAATATTACCAAGGAAACGGCCAATATTACTGATTTTTTTTTTTGTTCTAAACACGGTTCTTCGACACCGAGAAAAATTGTTGTAGTTGTCTATATATACGTGACTTAATATCAGTAAAAATTGAGAATCAAACAGAAAAATAAATCCTATGACAAAACAGAAACCTGAGTCGAATTATGGAAAAGAGTGAATTTCGTAAAAAGTGCAGTTGACTCTTTCTACTTTGTTGACGTCGTACTGTCTACACGGAACGTCAGTTTAGTCTTCTCTTCCGTCGACAAAACGGTGTTCATGCTACGCGTGCTGGTACACAGACATAACACCGTTTAGAAGTAATCTTTGTTTTCCGGTTCACAGTTTTATGACAACCTAACATATCTGACATAATATACTAACCATCCATATTATCACGGCCGATAGCACTAAAACTTTATAGTCTAAAGCTAACACACGGATGCGCAGTAAATGAAATGAGATATTTCATGTCCACAACGGACTTTGACTGGACTTGTTCCAAGATACCGTCTAGACACTTAGATGGAACGTCACACTTTTACTATCTTTTACTATATAGAAATTATAGTAAAAGATAGCCTCGTCTCAAATGCAAAAATATGAATATTCACAGCTTTTAAATTGTAATAGTATTGCACTTAAAGGTACCTATCTAACGGAATTGAAATAGATCACTATCGTTGAAAATCTGAGCGCGTCATGTGATTTTCTTGGCATTGAAGTAAGATTGAATAGCACGTTCGCGCGCAGTAAACAAAATGCGATCGATTATTTAATCGAAAATACGACTATCCCACAGCATTTTAAGCGATAAGCACTATTAGTATCTCCCATCGATATGACAAAAGTCGTCAAACCAAATAAAAATGCTATGTGTGAATACCAGTATTTGCAATTCAGAAATCGTTCAAAATTACGATAAGGTCCTGATAAACTTGAGCATTCAGTTGTAACAGAACAGCGAGCATTCGCCGTTTTTTAATTTGTCGAACTGAACAACGAACAGAGCCAAGCATAGAGTCAAACATCGCTACGAACATTTTCACGATCATTCTAGCGAACGCTCGTTAAAAAAACAGGGCTGCGGGTGGCAAAGAGAACAATGACAGAATGGCTCGGCTCGACAAAAAGTTCGAAGCAAAACTGTCCTTTAGAATGCTCCCTAGAACGCTCGCTAGAATGCTCGCTAGAACGCTCAAACTCAACTCAAACTCAAAGCATTTATTTCAGATAAACCAATTACAGGCACTTTTGAATTGTCAAGGGGGTTGGTCAGTCAGAAAGATGAAGCTAGATGCCCATTCCAAAGCGTAGTAGGTACCTATGGAGAAGAACGGGCAAGAAACTCCACGGACACTCTTTTAAAACATGATATGGTTACAAAATATTGGTTACATCATTCATGTTGAAGTTATACATGTAAGAACGATGCAAAACATGAAAAGCGTCCGTAACAGAAAAAAAAAAAAAAAAACAATGAAAAAAAAAAATTAAATTAAAATAAGCCGTGGCAGCTAAGAGATGACCAGTCCCTACTGACGGCGCCCGTTCACGAACATGACGCATGGATTAGCACCATTCAGCTCAACCATTTTGAAGGGAGCTAAATGATCCAACACACGCGCCACCGTCAGCGAGACATTAGAGTGAGCATGACATACTCTCAGCCGCCATGACACATTCAAGTCAATGAAAGACATACCCTGCACCTAAATGGTAGCTTTATAGTCGGTACATAGCACTCACACATGTTCTATGCAATTATACAATGCTAAGAGATTGAATTTATACAATGCAAAGATAGTTTATGAAATCTTCAGCAGCTCCAATTGTATTTTCAAATGCTAATCAATTAGTTTATGCGCCCTTGTGGAGCAGGACCAGCGTTGGGCCAAGCATTTTTATCAGCAATATAATCTGCCAATTTATAATATGCTTGGCTGCATAGTGTGCGTTTAATATAAGATTTAAATTTTGTTTCATTCAGTTGAAGTATGTGGGGAGGTATTTTATTGTAACACTTTAAACAGTACCCCATGAAAGATGAGTCCACTTTAGCCAGCCTGAAACCAGGTTGAACTAATTGGTCCCTATTCCTAGTAATATAATTGTGTCTTGCACCTCTTTTACTAAAAAGATGTAGATTTTTCCTTACGTACATAATGTTTTCATAGATATATTGACAAGGTACAGTCATGATGTTAATATCTTTAAACAGTTCCCTTAAAGAGTCGCGCCTGCGGAGGCCATATATGGCTCTGATGGCTCTTTTCTGCAGAATAAAAATAGACTCGATGTCTGCAGCCCGTCCCCATAGTAGAATACCGAACGACATAATACTATGAAAGTAGCTAAAATAGACTAGCCTCGCGGTACCTACATCTGTAAATTGACGGATTTTTCTCACAGCATATGCTGCTGAAGTTAATCGTCCTGAAAGGGATGTTAAATGAGGACCCCATTGAAGCCTTGAGTCAAGCGTGATCCCTAGGAAAACAGTTTTATCGACAAATTCTAGTTTCTCTTGATTCAATACTATCTCACAATTACTACTTTTGACATTAGGCAACGAAAATCTTATGCACTTAGTTTTTTTCCCATTTAATACTTAATTATTAGCAGTGAACCAATTTTGGACCTGCTGTAGGGCGTTATTTACGTCGTCAAGATTTGATGCACGTCTATTAATTTTAAAAAATAAGGAAGTATCGTCGGCAAATAACACCATTTGTGGTTGAGTTTTTAACAAATGGGGTAGATCATTAATATAAACTAAAAAGAGGAAAGGACCCAATATTGATCCTTGTGGTACACCCATTTTTACTTTTAAACCGATTGAATTGACACCATTTATTTGAACTTGCTGTTGTCTATCATTTAAATAAGATTTTACTAAACTGAGCGCAAGTTTTCCAAGTCCGTAATACTCAAGTTTTAAGATTAAGGTTTCGTGGTCGACGCAGTCAAATGCTTTGGAGAGGTCACAAAAAATTCCTATGGCGTCTTGGGCCTCTTCCCACGCCGTAAATATGTGTTTTAATAAGGTGACACCGGCGTCAGTCGTACAACGTCCCTTGGTGAAACCATACTGTTGATCATGTAAGATTTTATTGGTGTTAAAATGATTGAGCATTTGATTAAGCATTAACTTTTCAAACACCTTGCTTAAAACTGGCAACACGGATACGGGTCTATAATTATTGGTGTCTTTACTGTCCCCGGATTTGAAAAGTGGTATTACTTTACTATATTTCATTAGATCAGGGAAGACTCCTTGATCCACACACAAATTAAATATTAAGGCTAAGTACGGCGCTATAGTCTCAATAATGGAGGTACAAACTTTGATTGACATTCCCCATATATCTTCGGTTAATTTGATCTTGATTTGCTTGAAAGCTTTTATTAATGTTATGGGGTTTATATGCTTGAATTTAAATTCAATCAGGCAGGATGAAACGTTTGCTCTTAATAAATCAATAGAACGCGAGGGCGACGAATGTAAGGTTTCAGTAGTTTTAATTGGCATACTGGTAAAGAAATTTACAAATTCTTGAGCAACTTCTTTGTTAGTGCTTATAAGACCCCGTGAAGTTTCTAGTGTGAAATCATTATTATGTCTTTTATTCCTGTTTGTTTCGTCATTGATAATTTTCCAAACCGTCTTTATTTTATTATCGGCTGATTTGATCTTGTTGCTAATGTACAAGGCTTTAGCTACCTTGCAGGTATTTTTAAAAGTTTTAGAGTAAGTAGCAACGTATTTATTAAAAGTTTCAGAGTTAATATAAGGCTTAAGGCCGTACAGCTCAAACAATTTTTCCCTACTTTTCCTAATACCCTTAGTCGCCGCTCACTAGAATACTCGCTAGAACGCTCGCTAGAATGCTCGCTAAAACGCTCAATGCTCAAGTTTATCAGCACCTTTACGTTTTCTCAAGGATTCTTACTATTAGCACAGATTGACATGCGCTCAACTACTTAAGAAGGATTTATTGGCCTCCGTTTTCTTTGTATGATCGACATTGCCATACAAAGAACCCAAACATTTTTTTCATCTTTACCTAATACCAGAGAGCTCGGAACTACTTTAGAGAACCTATAAATACATACTCCCCTTACATCACAACTCACACACGTCACCACCTTGTGTTCGCTTAGCCGTAAAGTATTGTATATATTCAGTCCACGCTCACGCCTTCCATCCTTCCATCGACATTTACCTGAACTTCGAGTATTTGTAAGAAAAACAGGCTGCTTTACTTAATCTGCGTTCGCAATTTATTTGCCAAACATGTAAACAAACACGAGTTTTAGGAAAAATAACCGTAAAGCCTACAAATAAGGTTCAGTTTGCACTATAATTTAATATTTTTTATGACTTTTTCAACAGTAGTAGTCAGTCTAAATTCAACTTTATTTACACTGGCGTAGAGTTGATGTTTGTGTAAGTGGAAATAACATCAATTGCAAACCAGGTTATAAATAGACCTTACACAATTTGTTATTGCGTGGGTGACTAAATGCCAACCAGAAACATTGTCGAATCAACCTTGTTTAGGATATAAATGATGTTACGTAAAATAGTTCATTTATATTCTAGCAATTTAGACCCGATAGTCAGCAGTGGCTGCGTTGCCCTAAGGCCCAGTAGGCCCAGGCCTAGAGCGGAAAGATATTAGGGGCGGCCAATCGTGACAAAAAATTGACTGATGATAACAATAAATAACTCAAAGTACCTATATAGATACTTTTAGTTATTTATTGTTATCATCAGTAATTTTTTTAGGTAGGTAGGTAGATTTAGGATAGGTATATACCTATTCTAAACTATTACCGACGGAACAAGAATAGAATAATACTGCAATTCAAGACTAGCTAATATATTTAATAAACTACCGGAAAGTTTAAAATCCCTACCAAATGACTCAATTTTCTCGAAACAATTAAATCTCTGTTAATAAAGAAAGGCTACTATACCGTTGAGGAATTTAAAACTGACAAATTGTGAATTGATTGATCTTGTAACAATGCGCTTGACGTACTTATGTGAAATAATAAATGACTTTACTATATTATGCTTACCTATAATAACTAAAGTGCATGACAGAATTCATGATAATGATTTAATTGAAATAAAATGTAATAATTAAATAACTAATGTTTATTAAAACTGTAATGTATTGTAATAATTGGACTCAATATTATATTATGTAATTTAATCATTTGATATGAAACATTTGCAGTGCCCTTACAGGGTGCACGTCTTAATACTGTGTCATGAAATTTTAATGCATGCCTACTAACCAGTGTTTTACATGTTTGCAAATAAATAAATAAATAATAAACGTTCGCGCACATTATGGCGGGCCGCACTGCACCGCATCGTTTATCAAAAATAATTTAAAACCATTTAAAAGTAAGTCCAAATAACTTATTGAAACGCGTCATAGAATTTTGCGGCGCCAACCCGACTCATAGTTAACTAAATTTCTGATCCGATTTCGATAAAAGTTGGCCATAAAGTAAATTCATTATGTAGTGTATAATGATGGGTGCTGAGAAAGGAGCGGCTGATACTTACTACATGGCCTGGGGCTTAGGGCGGCCAAGACTGCAAATCCGGCACTGGGTGTCAGCAGTTATTTATTATTCCTACCTAAGCATACTTTATAAAGAAAACAGACCTACGGTTCCTCAGAGTTCTTTAAATAAAATGTTCAATAGTTATAGTTGCTCCGAACTCTCCCTACAATGTATGTAGGGAGAGTTCGGAGCAACTATATCCCTTGGGAAGCAATTATTTACATCGATGACTTGAGTAACATCTAAAAGCATTAGCATTCCCTTAGACATGGAAATAACTAAGACTATGTGTGGCCGGTCTAGGATACACCTGAGTCGTGTTAACTGCTTCAGATCACCATCACTTAATAACGTTTTAGACAGAAATCGAGCCTAATCGATTTCCGTAATTTTTATTTTTTTTACTATCTACTAGAGATTAAACGGGCATTAGATAACGTAAAATGCATATAATATCTAACACAAGGCGAAGCACATAAAAATATATAATTCCATTTCGGAAGCAAAAATAGCTCCTTTCTTGAAGTTAATCTATCAAAAATTGACCCAAAGCTTTAATTAGCAAAATCTTCTCCATAATCGGTAGGTTAGGACGAAGTAACTAATCATTTATTTTTGAAAATCAAACAACCGATTTGGAATATTATCAGCCACTTGCAGAAACGAACTTTAACTTTTAAAGCTGTCATTAAATACTAATCTTCCATTAACTTGTTTTAATGGTTCTTAGATGAAATTAATGAAATCATTAGCGTTAATGATCCATTAAGTAATGGGGCATTAATGTCTTTGTGCAGTTGCACAAAGACATTAATGCCCCATTGATCTTACACCCAGTTGGGTGTAAGATCCTTTAACTTAATATAAGTCATAAACTATAAATAAATATCGGTGTAAGGCCGCGTAAACACGGAGTTGATCAGTATACGATATTTTGCGGAAAAAAGTTGGGATCACACGTCAACATCCGACTGTTCATACGGTAGAAACCGATGCAATACAAAACTGCCATGTGATCCCAAAATTATACGGTAAAATATCGTGTGTCCGCGGCCTAAGTCGGCTTAGGACGTTATATTTTGTGCCTAAGATGTCCTTTCTTATTAATAGGACGCTAAAGTTTTACGCAATAATGTACGTGCACAAAATATAAGGCTCAGGGAATCTTGTGGATGCTAAATTGTATGTCCCAAGGAGCTTAGGAAAAATGAATGAAGTAGGCTTGTTCTTAGCTATTATTTTATATCACGGAATGACTGGACTATAACTAATTAGTTTTCTGTAACAGCAGCTGTAATTGAACATGAGACATGAATTATTTAAATCTAGGCAAATATCCATTTAGGAACGGGCTTATCGTATTGATGAGAATGTTTAATATTTCATTTTGTTTCCAGCTTGCCTTTGTTATCTGCCTTGGATGAAGTCGAGTAGTAGAACATCGAGCTAATTGGTGGTGATGGTAAAGGCCTGTCCAGCAATGGCCTTCTATAAACTGATGAGATAATGTGCCCTTTTACTAACAAACGACCTTCTAATGACAGGCAATTAGAAGGTCATTTGGTCGCAACATTTTGAGAAAACAAGGTCAAAATAGCGCTTGTTTCTACTAACCTGGTAAATTAAAATTGCAGTCTCATTACATTTCTAATCAACGTTACTTTGTAACGGTAAGTTTAACTAAGACAGTATTATCCTACAAAATGAGTTGTGCCGTAGGCTGAAATTTTAATGCATAATTTTTTAGACGCAAAAAGCTTATTATGCTGAACGAGACATAACATAACGCTACACATTTGTTGCTTGAAAGGGTAAACATCGCTGTAGGGGTAAAGATAAACTACACGGCTGTTCTTTTGCCCTCGTTTAGGCAATAACCCACACCCACTTTTCTAGACAGTAGCAGTCTGGGTTACTACTGAGAATTTCCAAAAAGAAATACCAAATAACACTGCTGTTTGTGGATTCATCCCAGAATCCAATGCTCTCACAAGGTTTATTCAATAGACATTTAAAAATCTTACTTGTTACAGCAACGGCGCGCGGACGCAATTCAAAGACACTAGATGCGTCAGTCTAAGAAACATTGAATAAGTGCCATAAATTATTTAGTTTTCATTGTATTTTCTTCTATTTTATTGTAAATTGGCAAAATACTCGTATAAAACAAGCAGCAAACTATAATAAAAGTTCCATTGAAAAAAAAAAACAGCCAAGTGCGTGTCGGACTACGCACGACGAAGGGTTCCGTAGTTGGGATGAATTTATCCCAAAAACAAACTTAACATTGTAGTTGAGAAACATTTTCTACCATACTTCGATATACGTCAAGGTCAGTTGTCTAACTACAAATGTAAGTTTGTAATCGTATTTTTTTTTTGTGGTAACACTACAAATGAACTTTTTTCGGATTTTTTCCATTACATCTGCAGTGAGATCCAGCTTCCTGCCAAATTTCATGATTCTAGGTCAACAGGAAATACCCTATAGGTTTTGATATATTTGCGAGTATCAAAATATGTCGTGTAAATGGCCATATCTTTTTATTGCGTTGACTTAGAAGCTTGGTTTTTTTAGAGCTCCAAGGACCATAGATCTACGTATTTGATATTAATTTAACCGGTAAAGCCCTGGGTGACCCTCAAGCACGTCAATTAGCACGTTAATTAGTTGTTTATCAGGCCTTTAACGGTTAAACTGGATACCTCACGGCGTTCCTGAGAAAAGTGGTCTTGACAGACTGACGAACGGACAACGAAGTGATCCTAAAAGGGTTCCGTTTTTTTTCCTTTTGAGGTAAGGAACCCTAAGAAACTCAACATTTGCTGCAGATTGTATCGAGTACTCGGAACACAATAGCTAGTAACAGCAACCATCGAGTAAATGATTTTGCTGAGCATAAACCTTACCTGGATGCTAATACATTGATGCAGTCTAGGGGAATTGGATTAGTGGCTACAAAGCACTCTCTAGCTCATGCCACATCAGTTGTTGGACGAAGGCTAAAGGTCAGTGGTAATACGAGCTTACCTTATATAAAATGACATTGAGTCGCATTACACACCAGCAGAGTTTTTGGGATCAACAAACTTTATCCGCGAGTAAGTTCAGATAGATTTGGATTTCATTTAATTTTCTCAACGAAACACTAAGTGTTTCTGGATCTCCAGAAACACGTAGTGTTTCGTACACGTTACAAGTTAACGCGTATTAGTCGACCAACTTATATTGCGGTTGGAATGTATGGGAGAACATGTTTTTCAACTACAATGTTAAGTTTGTTCTCGTGATACATTCATCCCAAATACGAAACCGTTCATTGTGCGTGGTCCAACACGTACTTGTTTTATTTCACTTTTCCAGCAGTGCTATTCTGTAACCATCTCACCGTAAAAACTTAGGTGAAGTGAGCGTGGAGTGAGCTGTCATTCCACAGGGATTGACACTATTGACAGCTCACTTCACCCAAGTTTTCACGGTGAGTTGTTTACAGAATAGCATGGCATTTCTTGCTTTAATCGCACATCCGGGTAAATATTAATAAGTATTACTATTAATGCAGCCTCTCAAACGTTTAAGTAATTTGTAAATAACGAATTATATACGAGATGGGGGATGACACGTGCAAAAGTAACTTCTGCACGAAGATTTACGATTTTTACCTGCTGTAATTTTTTTTTGTCATGGCATGGCCTAGGAGGAGGTCGTGGCTAAGTAATAATAGCCGCACAGGTCGATCCATCAGGGTAAGCGACGCTTATGGGGGTTGGTCCATAGATGGGTCTTTACATACCGAGAATCCATCGTGCCTCGGAAAGCACGTTAAGCCGTTGGTCCCGGTTGTCATTTGTGGATCTTTGACGGTCGTTACGGGTCGTCAGAAGCCCGAAAGTCCGACAACCAGTCTTACCAAGGGGTATCGTGTTACCTAGTACCTGGGTTGTGGAGATCAGATAAGCAGTCGCTCCATGTAAAATACTGGTATTCAGCTGCATCCGGTTAGACTGGAAGCCGAGCCCCTTATAGTTAGGAAAAGCTAGGCAGATGGATATCATGGCGTGACAATAGTCAGAAGGCCACCCGATGGTAAGCTACACCGTCTATGGACATTTGTAGAAACAAAGACATCGCGGGTGCGACTAAAATGTCCCAAGTGATCGTCTTTCTTTTGGCGTACCGCGAGAGAAACTGTGGCGGAGAGGAGTACTATTATGTAGATGAGCATTACTTTCAGTAATAACCAGTCACTGTGCCAATTATGGTTATTTACGAAATCTGGGGAGTTATGGCTGTATGGCAATTTTTTTTTTTAAGATGTAGTTTAAGTTACAAAATCTATACAAGAATAATACTCTACCTCTTAAGCTAGGGTATACCTCGGTAGTTTACGGTCATTAATTAACAAAAACTTCTCTCAAGTGGACTGTGTCATTCTATTGTATGGTAAACAAGAGTGGAATTGTATGTTGTGTGTAAGAGGTGTGAGTGCAGGTGTGAGTGAAGGTGTATGTGAGTGGTGTGTGTGTAGGTATGTGAGTGTATTATTCAAGATAGGTGAGTAAAGACTCCGTATAAGAGTAATCCTTAAGGAGCAGCCACTTTGTGACTTTAGATTTTAGTGCATGTGAGTTTAGTTTTATAATATTGAGATGTTTGTTAATATTTTAATAAATATGAGTACTTAGTATATAATATTGATGTTTGGCGAAGAAGGTCTTGAACTGCAACATAGCACCGGCCATTCAAATCAAACCATAACCTAACAAAGTCGCTTGTGAACGAATAAAAATCATGAGAGACGTATCATGGCAAGAAAGTGCGACTGTATATATAACTGCGTTCGCAATTTATTTGCCAAACAAGTAAACAAACACGAGTTTTAGGAAAAACAACTGTAATGCCTGCAAATAAGGTTCAGTTTGTGCTACAACTTCATAATTTTTATGACTTTTTCATCAGTACTAGTCAGTCTAAAATAATAACAATAATAATCAATTGGGAACAAGGATTTATATATACCTTACACATGTTGTTGTAATCCGCTACGACAATTTTTCAGAGTTAATTTTTTTTTTGCTCAAGTTTCGTAAAACTTTATGCCTTTATGTATCTGTTATTGGCACGTTCCACAACCCGCGCAGAAATTGATGGCGTATTCATAGTCTGTACTGTCTGAATCATATTATAAACTTTACTCATACCACAAGTCAAAGTCACATAGAGGCTCTGAAATAGAATATTCATACTGTATTTGTAGTTAGACAGTTAATTAGTCGGATGTTAATGACATATTTCAGCCTCGAGACTACCGTTGTCTCGTGGTTAGATAAATAATACATGATTGTGAAGCAACTAGATTTTGAAGCAGCCTGATTTTCTGGAAAAAAGGGTTAATAATTAATTAATAGTTAGTTTTGTAGTAATCGTAAAGAAAAACAACTTCAATTTCATAAAAATCTTGTAACAAATTGCTCCCAGTGGACCACGCAATATTTTTCTTAGGCCATTTTGGTAAAAAATTAAAAAGGTTTGCCTAGTTACTTACCAATTTTTCAACTTTGTTAAAAAGCAAGATTTATGACTCTTGGCTGTAATTTCTATCTAATAGATTAAAAGTAATCTAACAAGCCGTAACATAGCTTAAGATAAAATTGTGTAGTCACTAATGCCCAGTTTTGAACTATACAAATTTACTAGAGCGTGGGTTTATTTGTTAGAACCCGCGTTAGCAATTTCCTAAGGGTTCGTTCATGATGTGATTGATTGAATCACGTTTTTATTATAGTAACGCTTTTTCGCTAGGTATGAGCAACCACAATGCTTGTTAGTGGGGCAAGGGATCTACGAAATAGCGATATTTATTTGATTTTAGGCCACCTTCCCTGACAGTTATATTTTTTCTTGCGACGAGGCTTTTAAGCGGTATGTATTATTAGTTTGTTAACATGGTGATATCATGTGCTTTTTCATTGTGATTTTTCTATAGAGAGAAACGTATGAAAACCTTAACAGTCCGGTACAGCTATTTATTTATTTATTTATTGTTTCTGGCCAACCAACAATTGTATATACTAATACATTAAAAATAAAAAATCTTATATCTATGGTTAGTATTACAATTTCTTATAGGTTAGCACCTCATGCCCCATTGGATAATAAGTGTTACGAGTTACACATAATTAATTATAAAATTTAAAAACAGGATTAAAATCACAATTAAATAAGTACTAAAATACAATTAAAACCAAAATTAAATACAAAAATGAAAAAAAAATAAAATGAAGCACAAAAAACAGAATCAAAATTAAATACATAAAATAGAATCAAAAATTAAAGAAAAAGATAAAAGTCGAAACATTCAAAACATTCAAAATCATAATCAAAATGTCAAAAGAAACTTCACATTAAAATACCTAAAACAAGACAAAAGTTATAAAAAATTAAAATTAAACCAATAAAAAAGGGAATTACAATATTACACATTATTAAATGTTATTTTGCGGAACTTGCCAAACGAGTCAAAATGCACATCAATGCGATCGCTGTAACCATTTAGCAGCTTACAGAGCCGTGGAACAATAGAGCTTGTGCCAAGAACTGTTCTACGCGGAGGAGGGTACAAGGGAGTAATGGGAGTACGAGGGAGTCTAGCAGCTATCTGTTAAGAACTATAAATCTATGCAGCAGTTCCTATAATAAATCTCCAAAAAGAGGTCAAAATAAACACAGGCAAAAGAGACGGTTGGTTCCATTATGCGTAGACAAAAGAAGGGATTAATCTCATCTTGAGGCCACATTAAACACGTAAGGTCACTTGGTAAAAGACAAAGAACATGAAATATGAACTCTACTTACCTGTTCATGTTGCTTGTAGACGAGCGACTAAAGACATGTTAGAATTGACAGCCACAGTCGGCAATGGTCCCAGAGAAAGTCATAATTCTCCTGCCCTTTTCTTAATTTATTTGAGGTTGGCGTAACATATCTTTTTCTTTCAAACTTCTCCATTAGCTACTCGTCATCTCAGTAGCCACTCCTTGTACCCGAGAATGTAACGTAGGGTAATATATACCTACTGTTTTTTTATATTGGGTATCTACTGTTAAACAATTTCCTGAAATAGAACTGCTTAATACAAATTACTAGTTGTCATGGTCTCACATTACCTAGTCACTTTCTTATTCATTCTGGTCTACTCCGGTAGCTGATTTTCGTCAGTAATAAAGTTAAATAATATTTTCACCAGACTCACTTTCTGCTAAAATTCAGCATTTTTGACGTCACGATCAATGCTTGAAGGTGATGTTGTCACACATTCGACAATTTGGTGCGGATTTGTTGCAAAATCGCTCGTGTGAAAATACATCGGGAGCACTTTTCTTGACGTACACGTTCGTGGAACGTCGGGTAATTCGAATTTTCCGCAGATGCTAAATGTTTACATACGAGAATATTATATGAAATCTGGATAATACAGCAAAATCATCATCAACCTCTTCAAAACGCAAGAACAACCTTACGTTTCCAAAATCACAGAAAAAAAACAGAAAGCTTCTGATGACATAATACCTAAAGGTCTCTAAAGGCAGTCCTTTATTGTCATGAGTAGTTTTTAGTTCTTTGTCACTTCCAGACAAAATACTGTATTGTACCTATGTCGTCGACTGATTTAACCAAACCACATCGCTACGAGTTTCTTCAGGTAAAATAAAAAGACGGGAATGAAAGTACCTAAAGTCTTCAAATTAAGTAAAGCTTCGTGCAGACCAGCGCGACGCGACGCCGCGACGCGACTCGAACAATACAATTTCTAAGAAAACTTGACGGTATAACAATAACCGGTGTCGCGTCGCGCGACAAGTCGCGCTGGTCTGCACAAAGCTTTAAACTAAAACTTCCAAACTGGTTTATACCGCAACAGAGTACCTACGCTGTTATATTACAAACAAATCGAAGTTTTACATGTAAACTAATGTCTTTAGCTAGCTTTCAAGATTTAGATTTGCCTCTGAAAGGATCTAAAAGATATCATCTCCCACGGCCATAAAACATGGTTACACACTAGAATAATAATTAACCCGTGCTGGAACTATCATCTGCCTAGCCTTTTCCAAACTATTTTGGGGTTGGCTTCCAGTCTAACCAGATGCAGCTGAATACCAGTATTTTACATGGAGCGACTGATCCTATCTAACCTCCACAACCCAGTAACTGGGTAATACGATACCCCTTGGTAAAACTGGTTGTCAGACTTTCGGGCTTCTGACGACCAAGGGCTTAACGTACTTTCCGAGGCAGGAGGGGAGGGTTCCATGGTATGTAAAGATGGTCACCCATCTACGAATCAACCACGGCAAGCGTAGCTTAACCTGATCGATCGACCCGTGTGGCACCCGTGTGGGGTACTTAGCCACAAGCCATTCTGGGAATAACTAAATTTAAAATACCTTATACCTTGTACTATCAAAGAAATCACTTTTAGAAAAATATGACCTGTATTTTCTACTTGACAAGCGTTGACAGGTAATTAACCTACAAACTCCAATTTGCATTAATTAACGCGACAAACCTTTACAAAACATGCAACAAACTTAATAATAGTCTCAGTAAACAAAGAAGTTCATATTTTTGCATTCTTTTGTACAAGGAATCACTCGCGTTACATAGTACCACCTATTTCCTCCCGTCTTGCAGCATTTTCCCAGTTCCATTTTTGTTTTCCCATTACTCTTTGCTGCATAGCTGCCAGTCTTCTTAAGTTAGTTTTGCACCCGTACAGTTCCTTAGAGCGGATATTAAAGTGTTTTTCTTCATCTCTAAACGTGGAACGTGCTTGTGACGATTCTATTGGAATTTACTATAATTAATGTCTGTTTGCGAACGAAAGGAATGGAGTTGCTGTATTTCTGTCTTCGTAAAATAATTAATTAATTGTGAATTGTATCTGCTGCAGCCTGCATTGCACCCTATAGCTGGTAAAAAAGGCTTTAGGGATTTCTAAAAAATAAACACTGTTCAGGAATGGATATTTTTTTTTATAGATATTCACTGAAATAGTATCGCTTATTCTATTGACTGCTTTACGTCATAATATTTATTTTAAATTGTAATTTTATTTGCTTTTATATACAGGGTGTTTGGCAGAACGTTGAACATACGAAAATGGTGGATAGGTGGGGTCATCTGCTACTTACTCAGCCCTAATTTATTTGGCTCTGGCCCCCTGGATATGTAAAAAATTTTTTTTTGTTTTCTTCTAGTTTCACGACTTCCTTAACTTTACAGTGTAATTTTTTATTAAAAATGGGTAAAATGCTTGTTTTACCCATTTTTACCGGGGTTGCGGGTTTGTCTGAAAGGGATATCGCGACCCCGGCACACAGGCAACGGAAGGAACACGGGTGGGATTTAGTCAGTAAAAGTCTGACACGCCCTCCCGCTCCGCCCAGAGCGGGAGAAGTTATTTGATAATTTCCCATCCTCAAAAAAAAAAATTTAAATAAAATTAAAAAGGGGGCCAGAGCCAAATAAATTAGGGCTGAGTAAGTAGCAGATGACCCCACCTATCCACCATTTTCGTATGTTCAACGTTCTGCCAAACACCCTGTATAACTTACCTTAACAATATAAAATCTACTTTGGTAAAATGTTATTTTGTAAATTCATTATTTACAACCCATACCGTAATAATCTTCAAAAATGCAATTTATGTAAAAAATAAAATGCTCTGAGACCATCATCCGTCGTAAAAATGAAACGTCAAACTCGAAGGAATGACTATTGACTAGTATGAGAATATAAATATACTTAAGTAGGCGGAATAGCGTCGTCTCAGTTTGATTACTTTTCTAAAGGTTACAATTGTCATATTTGTATTTCTTCAAGTTAAATAATCAAGCTTTATATTAGATATATAAAATACTTTTGTTACTTAACATTCAACAGATCTACATATTTCGTCTGCAATATTTTTATTATATTTTATTAGCTTAAATATTCCCACTCAGCAGTGGGAATTCCCAGCAGCTAAGACCTCCCCCAAGTCCTTCCAGGAACACTTTTCCATTCCCACCTGAAACTATCCCTCGCGTAATCGTTATTTTTTAACCCACTTTAGTAAAGTACAGCTGCAGACTATTCTCATTTTCTATTCAGAAAATGACATTTTAGCAGTGATTATTTATTTCGCACAAATCCGCTTCCCTATCAACAAACTGGATTATGGATGGTAAGCTTCTAAACAATGGAAGTATTTTATCAAAGTCTTTCATTTTTGAAGGGAAGTTTTTCATTACGTGTGGGGCTAAAGGTTTTAGTAGTAGGTATGAAGGAAGTACAGCCATAGATTTAATTTTAATTTCAAAATAAGTGATTTTTTTTTCATTGAGATAATTTGTCATGAGTTTTTTATATTAAGTTCCCAGTCGTGCATTCAAATCGCTCACAGATGCAAACACCTCTACGAATAATGAAGGGTTCTCGACTAAAAATAGAAATTTTATTCACAACCCAATTCTTTCCTCAGAAGCTTATAGAGGAGAAATCAGATGGAAAAATCGACCTCTTTCTAAACCGAGCATTTAAAGTGTGCTGTAAAGTTTTTCACAGAAAAAAATATATGGAATTGCAGATACAAAACAGGAATGGTAATAACAAAAATTTAATTAAAATTATTATGATTATCAGTATGCATACTATGCTGCGTGCATGAAGCATAAAAAGCCTACTTACTTAGGTATTTCATCTTCCTAGCACGGCGGGCTGTGCTGGGGCTGCCGCTGCAGGTGCGGAAAACCTCAAACGGCGCAAATATTCCAATCTTATTGGGACTTATATGTTTGAGCCGTTTGGGGTTGAAACACTAGGGCCATGGGGTCCGAGTGCCCACTTAGTTTTTCAAGTCATCGCAAAGCGGTTGGTCGACTCTTCATGTGACCAGAAGGCTGGCCTGTTCTTCGGCCAGAGAATCAGCATTGCCATACAGCGTGGCAATGCTGCCAGCCTTTTGGGCACTTTTCCTGTTGACAGCGATGCGGACGAATTTTTTGATGCCCTATGATTGTCTTCCCCCTTTATATTTGTATACTTAATTAGTTAATAGTTTATATATATTTTAGTGTTAGCTTGTATATTATAATTAAGATTATGTATTGAATTTGAAACAAAAAATCATTAAAAAGTATATAAACACATTTCATGATGGTTATTTATTTCATGAGTCATACTTATTATTAGATTTAGCTCTACTTTTATTTGAGTTAAATAACTGACCTACAATTCCACTGCACAGACCTTCTCTCTTCGAGAGTGGGCTGTAATCCACCACGTGGGCCCAGTGCACCCGCACTGGGCCCACATGGTAGATGTCACTTGTTTTTTTTTTAAATCTGTTGCTTGAATACGAGGCCTCTGGCTACTTTTGTACGTGTGTATTTTATGTCTTTTGTCTTTATATGTGCGTTTTGTTTGTGCAGAATAAACAATTTTTCTTTCTTCACATGTCTTCAAATTTTTGGTTCTAGGACATGCTGGCGTCCTCACGATGTTGATTTCTTTACCGTTTTGAGAGCAGTGGTGATGAAATAATCTACTCAAGGTAAAGCGCCTGTCTGGGTTCGAACAAACGATTTACAACTCGTAAGTCACGAATAACTGAGTGGTTTGTTTAATTCGAAATGTCTTTGAAGAATAATCTGCAGGTACCTTACTAAGTTATTGTTGTAGTAAATTGAAAAGAGCTGTCAGACGTTTGGATAAGGTTTGTCTGAATAAAAAAGTTTTGATTGTTATTTTTATTCTTTTCTTTCTTTCTTCTGTTGTCCACATGTGATTGTTTTCACGGTAAAACGAAATTGAAAGCAGCGGTGGCTCAACATAGTTAATTGGTAAATTAAACGGTTTGTGAATAACTGACGTATATACAGCCAAAATTGTTTATTTTATTTATTGTCGTTTTGTTGTATTTTTCTTATGTCTTATGGGATTCTTCTCTGGGAAACCTGTGCGGACATTAATACTATCTTTGTTCTACAGAAAAGCTGTTCGAGCCATTTACAACCTAAGTCCAAGAGATTCCCTTTGAGAGAAATTCAGATAAATAAATATTCTGACTGTAGCCTCACAATATATTTTTGAAAACCTATTGTATGTACACAAAAATATATAAAAAAAAAAAAAAACATACCGGTATTCATAGTTTAAATACCAGAAATAAACACAACCTTGCTGTACATCGCACACGTCTCCACAGAGTAGGCAACTCGTTCATGGGTCAATGTCTTGGCCTTGGTCTTTTAAAAAAACTTCCCATTGACATTCGAAACTTACCTAAACGATTTAAAAACTGAATTAAAACCAAACTTTGTAAAAAAGGGTACTATAAAATTTCTGATTATTTAGAAGATAAAAAAGCTTGGGATTGAGCTGCTCACTCTGCTAAGCCTTGTGACAAAACCATAAAACTTGACATTTTAATTATTCATCGAAATAAACCAATTTTATATACACATTGACATTGTTGAAAATTATATACGAAATGACACGATTACTTTGTAAAGTTTTATATTATTTTAATTATTGTGAATGTGAATACTGTGGTTTTTTTTTTTTTAAATATTTCGTTTAAAAGTGATTCCCATATCCTATTAACAGAATAAACAATTTCATTTCATTTCATTTCGTGGATAAATAGAAAATTGTTTACTTTTTAATACAAATGAAATCCCCCTGAGTTTGTTCAGCGGGGTAATTGCGTGACGCACTCATAATCCCAATCCATTCAACAATATTCATTGCTCTATTTATGACTAGCTGCCGCCCGCCGTTTCACCCGCATAGCTCTGCGTTTCCACCAGATATGAGCGAGGATGCGTAGCGAGGAATGTCTGTAAAACTAACCAATAACAACGCTAGCTTAGCTCAAGCTATGATAGTGTAGCGATGTTATTTTGGTTAAACTCAAACTCAAACTCAAAGCATTTATTTCAATAAAACCATTTACAGGCACTTTTGAATTGTCAAATAGTCGGTCAGTTAGCAAGTTGAAGCTAATTGCCCATTCCAAAACGTAGATTTTTATGGAGAAGAACGGGCAAGAAACTCCAAGGACACTCTTTTAAATATAGAAAATTACAAAATCCTGGTTACATTATTCTTATTGTTTCTATATGTGAGAACAATGTACAAAAAAGTTAGTTAGTTTCACACACATCCCTCGTTATGCATCCTCGCTCTCATAAAGCGATGGATTACGAGTTTCCTTCAAAATCCTTCGGGTTGTAATAGAAAGAATGTTTCGCAATAGGTTCGCTGATTTGTCTGACACGATATGAAACCGTTACTCGGTAGTAAATACTTACTCATAAGGGTAAGAATTGCCTCGAGGTAAACAGAACCTCGTAGTGTTAGAACATGACTTTCCTTTTCCTTATCCTGTAATCCTTCAGTCCACCGTATACATGGGTATTTATAATACTTGCACACGCCATGTTATTTATGTTTAGTACTAGTGACCCACCTCTGATTCGCACGGGTGCGATGTACTGATGTGACGACATGTAAAATCTAAGTTAAATATCATTTTTTAAGCAAATAAATTTTCTCAATGATTTTGGTGAAAATCGCATCAAAATCCATTGCGAAGTTACGAAGAAATAATTGGTCACACAGACTGACACGAAAATCGACTTTGTTTTAACTGTGTAGGTATAGGGACTACAGATCATATATACTTAAAAAAAATCTTTAGAGTTCATTTTAACATTTCCAGTAGGTAAGTACTTAATCACTTTCTACGAAGTATTTATTTTTAGCTTTCCATAAAAAGCAATCACGTCAACATGAATCGAAATGGATACCGATAAATGACATGACATCTTTCATTATTTCTCGTTATTTTATTTTTCCGAGACTGTCAGGATTAAGCTCTTCAGTAGAAATTGTTGTGACAGATTTTCGTCAGAAAACAATCTTAAATGTCTTGGCAAAAGCGCTACCAATAGATATGTTTATCAGGAACCACAATCAAGTAAACAAGTTGTAAAAAATAAAAATGTTTAAGAGCGTGCATTCTAAAAGTGGGTACATAATTTTGATGTTCGAAAAGTGCTGATTAGCCTAGTTTGAATAAATGATTTTTGAATTTTGATGTTAAATATATCGCTATCTGGCAATATTTACAATAAAACAATAGAATCCGTCTGTCTGTCTATCTGTTTGTTTGTTTGCGGACATCTCCGGGACTACTGAACGGATTTTCATGTAGGTTTCATAGATAGACAGAGATTATTTTGTAGCAGAATTTAGGCTTTTGTTTAATTAAAATCGGATGTTGCAAAAAAGTAATCGTCATACAAGACGGTATTCTGTTCAAGACACGTTGTGCACAAATTCTGAGAGTAACCTTACAAAAAGTACTACGCTTTCATGAAATAAAGATAGTATAATTACAATCATTAGTATTATCCCACTAATAAGAATTTGGATGAAATGCCCACAAATAGTTTATACGAGTAAAGGCTCGTGCAGACCAGCGCGACGCGACGGCACGACGCGACTCGAACAATACAATTTCTAAGAAAACTTGACGGTATAACAATAACCGGTGTCGCGTTGCGCTGTCGCGTCGCGTTAGTCTGCACAAAGCTTTACTAACAAAAAGTACTAGGCTTGCATGAATTCACGATTAGTTTATTTTGAGTACATATAAAAAAAATGCTATCTATAAATATAAATCTATTGCCGCATGTATAAAAGATCATCACTAGAGAGTGGCTCGATCGATTCGGTAGATTTTTTTTTGTAATGTATTTGTATTCGTAATTGTCTAGACAAGGTTTGCATATAGGAAAATTTTGGAAAATCCATCGGATAAGTCGGATATACACCCGGGCGACGCCAGGCATGAACAGCTAATATGAAATATGGCTAATTAGTGAACTAAAATATTGATTATGAAATGCAATAATTAATATCGTCACACCAAATATTTAGTTTTAAATGTAAAAAAAGTATTTGGAAACTTTCCAAATGCCTTTTTTAACACTTAAGTGCTTCTAGTAATTCTTGGTAAATTTTCTTTCTGACGATATGTGTTATTTTGTTTTAAATCATCAATCTATGGTTTTTAACAATATGTAGGTTTGTTCTGTTGAAATGAAAACTTTTAGTGATGATTTGTCAAGGAAGATTATTTGTGAAAAGAGTAATAATTATGCTTCCAGAAACTTATTAGATTCATAATAATATAGTTATGTACCTACATTGTTGTGTGTGGCATTTAATTGAATTGTTTTACTTTTTGTGACTCGGGTAGGTACTAATATTGTTAAAATAATCACAATTGTTGTTTCAATTTAATAAAAAATATTAGCCTTTGCTGCCCTTTTTGTCAGTCTGCCTGAAAAATACACAACTTTTCAAATTAAACCCTTCAGACAAAAGCGATTTGACGATGGTTTTGTACTTTTTGTTTACATACTTTCATAAAAGATATTTATGTTTTCTAATAAAAACATGTCAATGTTTTGGATATTCCTGCAGAGTTTACTAAAATTCAATGTGCTATACAAGCTGACAGGGACATCGACGCGAAAACTGATACCATGGATTCAGTACCTACATGATTCTGAACACCCCTGCGTTGAAAATTTTCGTCGGTTATAAAAAAAAACAGCTGTTTCATTTAAAAGTACAATACCTACGCGGTCAAAATGTATAGAACAGCAGATTTTTTTTTAATAACCGACGAAAATTTTCAAATTTTCATTTTGAATACATGGAACTTTACTCCTTAGGTTTAGGTAATTAAATAAAGTTAAACACAAAAAACCACGTGACGAGACAGCTGTCCGGTAACCGACTAAACGTAATACCTGTCACTTCAGTTGTCGTGCTACGTCACAGTTGTACTCTTCAATTTAGCACAATTACTTACAATAGACCGATTGCAAAATATTATATTATTATTATAAATCTTACTAAAAAATTGTGCTAAGGCAGTAACATCTACGAAGAGTAGTTTAAGAATAAATGATAAAGTTTAACATAGATAAATAAAAGAGGAAACTATTGTAAAATTCTAAAATAAATTTAGTTTGGTTTATCGTATTTTAATCTGGAAAGTGTCAACTATAAAAACCCTTTTTATGATTTGTTTACCTTTATTTAACTACCTAAACTTATGGAGTATAGTATGAACTATCCTATACTTTTAAATGAGCATTCTCTATTTTAACCCGAGCAGAGATTTGAGCATTTTTTAATCTCATCAAAGAGACTTCTTGCATTCTATGTTATGAGGTTTCCACACTTAGTCCTTCAGCTGGACTATTGTGCGTGGGTACTCTTGCCTTTTTTATGCCTACTGTGTGAATAAATAAAAAATGATACATTAACATAATATTTCATCAAATTATATATTTTTCACTACATATTAATCTTAATTTTCGTATTCAAATTATTATTTTGTGTTTATTATATTTTTATATAGGCTGTTCAGCGGTTTTGCCTGTGCCTTTATTTACACCTGCACGCGTATCGCTAGCGGAAAAAATAAAACCACCGCGCCATTTTCCATAATATTTTGTTACGACGTAGAAAAGTTTTTAGCTCCGGTTCAGTACCTGGCAATAAAGGTCAGTTGAACTTTATAAGTCTAAATGTATGATCTCTATAGTAACGCTATTGTAGCATAAGTTTTTACAACAAGTCTGTTTTCTTCCTCGCAAGTTAGTTGAAAAACATCGTATGAAACGCGTGTGCATTGATCATTACCCACTCGGCTACATTATCGCGCTCGCCTATGAGTCGCGCGAAAATACCGCCTTGTGGGTAATGACCAACACAGCCCTTTCGTATCATAATGTACTATTATTTCTGTAAGTATGTTTGTACTAAAGCTTTTCACGTCAAAAATAAATTATGTTTTTTTAAACTAAATGAATTCGCTGTTTCTTAGCTGACTACTCTGAGAGGAAAGTCCAAAACAAAATCAGAGTTAAGCATAATATAGCGTAGATCGATCTTGTATGCTACTAACTGCATTATAAATTCCAAATACGGTATAATATTATGTATTTCGGCGGCAGTGATGCTATTTAAGTTTGCCTCCATAAGTTCACTAACTTTAGTATGAGCCCGCGTATATGGGCAAATTCAATCGACTGAAATGTGGCTGCAGCGTTACACCAAAGTTGGTATAGGTAATAAGCTTTTTACGGATGATTTATCTTGCCTTTCAGGATACTAGCTTTTGCGAGCGGCTTCGCACGCGGACGTCATACAATAACGCACGGGAATATATTACCGGGATTAAAAGTATCCTATGACCCAGATCATGTCTCTCTGTTGTCTTCTGTGTGCCGAATTTCATCCAAATTTCTGTGTAAATAGGTAAGTATCCTACCATAACTATGGATATCAGCATGATAAAACATGAACAGCATAATTATTTGTTTGGGAATAATCGAAACATAAATAATTTTATTTGCATTAGCAATATTTCTATTTTTTTAGCACTAGTTTTTATGTAATGGTAATAATTGATGGGGAAAAGTGGAATAATTCGATTCTACTACACTACTTGTAGTAGTGTAGTAGAATCTTGTAGTACAAGCCGCCCCATTTGCCCCACTCCTTCGATTTGGTGGGGCAGATTCCACTAGTGTAAAATCTTGTGAATTCTGCCCCACTAGGGTTGGCACCTTAGAATTTGTGAAGATTATGTGTGCTCATATTTTATATTTCTTCTCTCTGTGATATGTACTTTTTTTTTGCCCGTGTGTAAAATTAACAAAACTCTTTTGGTTAATTGCTAAAGATGTACAAGCATTTTATTATACAATATTATTTTCTTATATAAATCTGCACAGCCACGTAAATTAGTTAACGATTCGAAAGTAAATGAGTATATAGCTACTTCACATTGTTTTGCGGTACGGTGAACTTGTGAGAGTTTCTTGTTGGCGGATAAAAGTTTCAAACTCCTAATACCCTTCCTGGGAAAGCTTTGTAATAGAAAATAGATAATCTTTCTACTTCTTAAACAAGATGTATCGTGTCTTGTTTAAAAAAGTAAAGATGCAAACGTAACGTTCCTAAATCCTAATTGATTTTTTTGGTGGCAAGTTTTTTAAGTAAATGTCTCAACAGTCACAAATAAAATTATTATGTGATATATTATGAGAAGTAAGTATGGGAATTACAAACATTATTTTAACTCTATAGAACTTGGTATTAAAATATCAATTCTTTTATTCAGTGGAGCCACGAAAATGAACCCTCTTTTACTTTGTGTTTGAGTTAGGATAAATAAATACATATTTTATTAAAACTTTCCCACACGATTTTACACCACGGATAATTATAACCGTCTTTAAAAAAGAGCCAGTTCGTTCTATACAATAAAATATCGAACCAGAACGGTCGCAAACATCTAAAAACAATCCAAATAGTGTATCATTGAGATAGGTAACAAAATTAATGGTGTAGATTGTAAGGATTCATTTTTACAATAATGGGTTCTATTTTAATTATTGCAACGCCATCTTGTAGACTATAGCAGTAAGTATCAAACTTCGCTTGTCACCCAAATATCGGAGCGTCAGGTTTTTGTTTTCACCGAATGAATTTTCCGCTGTCTCCTCTATGGAGTGCTTGTGGTTTACGCTAGATGGCGCCGCGGGTGCAGTGATATGTGCTGCCATCTATTCGAGGGTGGTAGAAGCTTTCAACGGACGTATTAGGAAGCTTTTCAAGCTGACTGTGTTTATAACCTTCTACTTTACTACGTATCTCACTAGGGTTATGGGAAATCCAATAGAGGTAGCTTTTCATAAACTTTTTCGAATGTTAGATACCAAAGCATTTTGGAAAATTATTAATTATTTCCCACCTATTTCAGTCCTTTGGCACTAACAACAATTTTACATGTTGTCCTTCCTGGTGTTTGTCAGTAATCGGCTAATACTTTGATTTAAATACTGGTGACAAACAGACGAAGATAGTTAAGCAGTAAACTTTATTCCATTTATGTAAACAAACAAATACGTAGCATAAGTCTCCACAATAGTCAATAACTCCACATAACATACATACATACATAATCTCACGCCTTCTTCCTATGGAGGTACGTAGACACTACAAAACGGCACCTGCTACAATTCTTACATAGGACTGCTTTTGCTCCGTTTACGTTCATACATCTGGTCATACACGTACCTGGCGAGTAAGTACTCCAAAACATTATGGCTATACTCCGATAGAAATAAACTTATTCCCCAACACGCTGAAAGCTTCTTAAAGAGTAGTATCAAAATAATCTGTTTATGAAGAAGCAGGTGTGAATATTCCCAAGGCTTTTACATCCCATTCAATAAAGCAATTAGTAACTACTCTTGATTAAAATGTTTGGGTGTTGTCGTTTGTAAACTAGTTTTGCCCACCCACGAGAAAAGGTTTGAAATAACAAGATTATCAAGAAATAGTGTTTTAAAGCAAAGGTCACCGTTTTTCGCCATAATCGTTTTTTTTGGTATTTTTCAAAAGAAAAAGAATACAAGTAGTTTCTCCCATCTTGGGAGATTATTTCCAGTCTTCACATCCTGGTCGACCGAGCTTTGCTCGGGTGAAAAAAGAGAATGCTCATATTATAATAGTATAGGTGGTTGGTCGCTGTGATTAACTCAAGACAATGTTTATGTTCTTTCACCAGAATTAGCTTACCTACTGACAGGTTATATGAGTTCATATAATTGTTTATTTTAATTTATTGTTGACATAATCTACTCATTACAATGTTTTTTTTAATGAGTTGTATCGCAATATGTAACTAGTGACCTCGACAATAGATCATATTATTTATTGTTATTAGTAATTAACAATTTTTTTATTTTACCTCGATGGTCCTAGTTTATCATTTATAACTTCCAGTTACAGCTTTATGTAAGCGGGCACGCCCTTTATGCCTGGAGGCTTTTATTAAGACGTTAAGTTTTGTTTACGTTTAGTTTTTATTTCTGCCCGAGTATAGTTCTCGATGATTTTGTTTGGTATATTGGCGTGTGCTAGCTAACATATGGATAATAATTTAAATTAGGTTAAATTATGTTGAATACTATTATATAGAGTCATTTTTTTTTCTTTCTAACTGCTGGGGAGTTTGTTGCGCCACTTCTTCTTCCCAGCTAGCGCAGCTAGCCAGCTAGCGCACTAGGAAGTGGTGAAGGGTGGGCGTTTTGGGGGACTGTCTTATGTAATTTTGACGTTCGAAAAGTGCTGATTATCAGCCTAGTTTGAATAAATGACTTTTGAATTTTGAATTTTTTTGAATTTTGAATAGGATAGTTCACACTAATTCCACGTATAGTACCTACTAATTCCATGTTGCCATGTCATTATTCTAAGGTAGCCATCTGTTCTAAATTTTAGGCGACCGGGCTCTGCTCGGGTGAAAATATGGAGAAAATTAATTTTCCCAGATATGAGACCTAGCTAGATCGATTTTTCATCCCCGTAAACTTCTATAATTCAACTTTCATCGAAATCGTTAGCCGTTTTCGAGAACGTGATTACAAATATATACCTACAAATATTGCTCGTTTAATAGTATACGAATTAGTGGAGTTTACGTTGGATATTATTCTCATTGGTGAATGAAAAACATCGTGGACCTGTAGTGCATATATGTAAGTCTGAAATCGCCAACTCTTTCTTGAGCAAGCGTGGCGATCGATGCTCGTGCCTTCTCTGTATGAGAAGAGATCCCGTTGCCCTGGAGTGAGACAATCTTCTTTTTTTCGTGTGGTTAGTAACTTACCTGGTGTCAGAATTTTAAAGCCGCCCATGGGCCTCTGACTTGACTTTACATGCCGTCGAGAAATATCGTCTCTTAGGCATGATGCCAGTTTCCTCACGATGTTTTCCTTCACCGTTTTTGAAGCAAGTGATAATTATACAATGCGCACATGCATCTGAAAAGTCAGAGGTGCGTGACTTGGGTTCGAACTCAAGACCTATGACTTGGCTGTCTGACGGTCACACCACTAGACTATCACTGATCAACAATATGAATATATCGCACCTTTGGTAGAACAAGGGCATAATTGTCATAAATTGCCAAAATGACTTAAATATGCAGAAATGCTTTAAAAAGGCCCTTTGAACTGGAGGGACAAAGACATTCGTTTGGCAATTTATGACAATTATGCCCTTGTTCTACCAAAGGTGCGATATGTTAAATCCAGAATATGGTCTATCTGTGTATCAAATTCACCTTCCATCAAATCATCTTAATAAACTTTGTAATTTTCAAATTCAGTAGAGATTCTTACATAAGATCTGTAAAAGCTCCTTAAAAATATTTTCAGTAGAATTTTTCCATATTCATGCTCTCATATGAACAGATGAAATATATCGTCTCCCTAAAGAGTCATTCCGTTGATAGATTTTACACAGAACACATTGGAAGTCCGGTCACGCTTCAGGATTGGTCGAACCGTACGTGAAAACAGGATATGGTCCTATAGTAACCATAATAAACTTGTTAGCGCTACTGTTGAGCATGAGGTCCTCGGTTCGATTCCCGGATCGGGCAAAGTGTTATTGAGTTTTTCCATCTGGAATTTCTCAGTAGCAGCCCGGAGTCTGGATTTGCGCCCGGTTAATGGCAATAGGCTCGCCCCCAATTAAATGGGCCCTAAACATAACTGGTCAAATGTGGGTGTACTATAGGTGCCCCTCTACCTTACACTTCGGGGAATTTCCCGTTGTTTTGGGTCTAAGATAACATTCGAAGATTGGGTCAATGTTGGCTACCAATGTTAATTCAAACACTTCCTACAAGTAACTACTTTGGAGTTGCCACGATTCCAAAAAGCCTCAGGATGCAATCAAACGGCTTTTGAATTACGGATATCACTAAAATTAAATACTATAATAAAGTCCCTCCGCCGCATCTGGCTGTCTGAACGCGATAAGCTTGTGGCGGAAGTTTACCGCGCGGTGGACATACAGGGTGATTGGAAGATGGGTGCAAAGCTTTAAGGCAAAGATAGTACAGACAATTTAGAACCATTTAAGCCATGGTTGTCTTAGACGAAGTCTTACCAAATATTTTTAACCAAATTTTTAAGTTTTTTTTCGGAAATTCTCAAAATTTAATGTAAACTGCATAATTATGGCCAAATTGAATGATAAATGAATTCATTTTTTATTTATTTAATTAAAGTAATGTGTAAGCAATCAAGCAAAACATGTTTTAGGCTTCTGTGTCATTAGACATTTTTTTTACAGACATTTGAAGCTCAGAAAAAATAAAATTTTTGTACAATACGTCTTTAAACCATATTAAAAAAAAAAAAAAAAATTGTAAGACTTCGTCTAAGACACCCATGGCTTAAATGGTTCTAAATTGTCTATACTATCTTCACCTTAAAGCTTTGCACCCATCTTCCAATCACCCTGTATATACAAGCTCGCGACTTCAACCTCTGGGCAGTTGCCTGCCAGACCCGTCTGGTTGGAGGATCCTCCCTTTTCTATGGTGGATGAGTGAACTTTACACCCTGTTCCCCCTAAAAGCTCATAAACTACCGAACGAATTGTCATACGGTTTTCTCCAATGGACGGAGTGATTCATTAGGAAGGTTTAAGTGTATAATTAATTACGGTTTTGTATTTATTGGCTGAAATATCACGATGGTTGTTAATGTTGGAAATAATCATGCCAACTGGGAGCTTTACTGGCGTAGGCCACGTAAACCAATAGAGTTATATGGAAACAATGTATTACGAAATTATTCTCTCTTAAAAAGAAAAACCTCTTCTCTTAAAAAAATCTGTTAAACAGTAGCAATACTATGTCTATCTGCATTTTTTATTTATCTCTGGACTCAATTCTGAAGTCCACGCAGACCAAGTCTCGAGCAGAAGCAAGTAAATAATAACCTACAATTACTCCGCTATAGAAGAAAAGCTTTACCTTATAGATATAGAAAAGGAACAAGCATTGATTCGAAGTCGCAGGCCTCTGATTTCTTACTGTGTGTTAGCAATTTCAGACCAAGTTTTATATCGATTTTGGTCTTCAGCGTAAGTCCTATTTGTGCTTACAAACCCACAGTCTAGTGCCCAAGTTCAACATTCTATTTAATAAATAATAGTTTAAAAAAACTAAAAAACACGCTTTTTATAGAAAACCGAACTAAAAAATAGAAAATAAATTTTAATGAATTTAAATAAAGAAAATAGTGTTAAAAATTTCAATGAATATAAATTAATAATAGTGTGAATAAAAAAATATATATTTTATTTTAAAAAAAGCGTGGGGTGCATGGTGTCAATAGTTATAAATATTTTATTGACAGATATGAGTAGAGTGATTATCATTTCGATAATATCTTAAAAAGCACCCCACGCTTTTTTTAAAATAAAATATATATTTTTTTATTCACACTATTATTAATTTATATTCATTGAAATTTTTAACACTATTTTCTTTATTTAAATTCATTAAAATTTATTTTCTATTTTTTAGTTCGGTTTTCTATAAAAAGCGTGTTTTTTAGTTTTTTTAAACTATTATTTATTTTCTACTTTTTAGTTTGGATTATTTATAATAGCTTGTTTTTTTAATTTTAAACTATTGCACGACTCATGATGCGAAGCATCAGAGAGTGCTTTACAATCGAAAATTTTTTTTCGCCTTATTTAGTTTGGTATTTTATAAAAAAAAAAAGTAGTTTTAGTTTTTTTTAAACTATTATTTATTTTTTACTTTTTTTTTACTTTGGTTTCTTTAAAAAAGCGTGATTTTTTAATTTTTTAAAACTATTATTTGTTTTGTAGAATTAAAATTCTCTTTAGTATACAAAAATTTGTCAATATTAGAGAAAACGGCTAATGATAATTATTAGCCTTATCGACTGTAGAGAAAAATTATAGAAAATTTTATTTTCTTACCTTATCGACAATAGATGAAAATTATATAAATTAACAAAAATCATATTTTGCAAATTGAAAAATGGAATAATTTTATCAAATTAGTATATTGTCATCGGTCCTCAATAAATCTACAAAGTTTGAACGAAATCTAGCAGTTTAAAGTGGGTCAAAATCGCGCACAAAGAAGTCGGTTACAAACAAACATACAAACAAAAAAACATACAGGTGAAGCTAATATAAAGCGTGTAAAAAAAGGGTGCGGTTAGGGCTGAACAAAATGACATAAAATTCTTAACTAACATCCAAATCCCAGGACATAAGTACTGCACATCAATTTGGCAATACGCCCAGCGTACTAAAACTTGAAAGCTCTTTAAATTTTCTGTATGCATTCTCTTGAAACTATGATGTTCTCGTTCGTAACAGCAATAATAATTGAATAAATCTGTAGAGACCTAGATACGGCCCAGATAATAGGATCCGGGTTGAATAGAACTCCCATGCGGTGCGGTATTCGGTCATAGCAGTAGTATCTATTCGGATACCTACTGTAGTGGTCTATGGACCTCTTATTGTACGTGGATTCATCGCTGTATAGAGAGAGATCTTTGGTGCTTGTGTCCTTTGAATGGAGCTATACAATTACTGATTGGATTTATGTAGTAGGTATCACGCTAAGGTATTAAGTCCGCCTTGTACCTTTATTGTGCACAAAGATGAATTAGGTATCATGCTAAGGTATCCGCCTAGTACCTCTATTGTGCGTAAAGATGAATAAGTAAATAAATAATGTGTGATAGGTTTATGTGTCTCTGCGACTACCATAAAATGTAATACTTTTATCGTAATCTTTCATGAAATAGGATTGCTTTCCCTTACAATTTTGTGTTATGCTTCTTCATTCTCACTCATTATTTTGTTCCTAAAACTTAAACTAAATTAATTTAAAGATAAGCACTGTTAAATGCTCGGGGTAATAGTTGGTTACTTGAAATGTCGTTCAATCTTTTCAATGTCTTCTTGCTGTCACGGTTTTCATTCTACTAACTCAGCTATATAACAAGGTCTACGTTTTTCTAGCAACTAGAATGTACGAATACCTAGTAAGTAATCTTATTTTATCTTGAATTAAGGTAGCACGCGGGATTTTAAAATTGAAAATACTCGTTTCGCACATAAATATACTTAGTTTCAGTCAGGACGTTATTATCTATGGGTGATATTTTATTGTGTTTGTCGCAAAAAAATAAATAATAATGCTTTAAGGGACTCGTCCCTAAATAATAACAGCCGCACGGGTCGATTCATCAGGTTAAGCTACGCTTGCCGGGGTTGGTCTGTGGATGGGTGACCATCTTTACATACCGAGACTCCGCCGTGCCTGGGAAAGCACGTTAAGCCGTTGGTCCCGGCTGTCATTCGTTGATCTTTGACAGTAGTTAAGGGTCGTTAGAAGCCCGAAAGTCTGACAACCAGTCTTACCAAAGGGGTATCGTATTACACAGTTATTGGGTTGTGAAGGTCAGATAGGCAGTCACTCCATGTAAAATACTGGCATTCAGTTGCATCCGGTTAGAATGAAAGCCGACTCCAACAGGCTGACAACCAGTCTTACCCCTGGGTAAGACTGGTTGTCAGACTTTCTGGCTTCTGACGACCCGTAACGACTGTCAAAGATAAAGATGCATGAATGACAGGTGGGACCAACAGCTGAACGTGCTTTCCAAGGCAAAAACGGGTCTTGGTAAGTATAGATAGTCACCCATCTACGGACGAACCGCGGCAAGCGTAGCTTAACTTGATTGATTAACCCGGGCCGGTGTTATTACTAAGACACAAGACTCTCTATTTATTTTGTGTATTATCTACAAGTCTGCAACCGAAAAGGGTTACCGATATTATACTAGAAGTGGGTCATTGTAACGAACACAAAGTTGTCTCTGAATCACAATCGGTTCGAAGCTGGTAGCTGGAACCAATCAAAGATAATTACAATTTAAATCACGAAGGAACTTTTAACACAGAAGCGTATCTTTGTGAGAGCGAGCAATTAATCAAAGCCTCCCAACTTTAGTAGTTAGAGCAGCTAACCGACTGTTAAAGAACTTAAAAAAGTATATATTTTTTGTTTCTATTCAATTGTAGCACTCAATTGGTGTTCAACCAATTGTAAACATTAGTTTGCGTTCAACAACTTTGCCTTTGAATAAAAAATATCTGAAATTGAAATAAAAACCCGAATTCAGAAAAATTTTGGCTAAGATTTTTGCTTAAAATATAAAATCTGTTCACTTTGTATAGTGATTTTATCCTGATTTCAATTTATATAAAACTTTTTTAGGTAAATCGTGAATCGTGCGACCTAAAGATCTAAAGGAATGTTGTTGTCCAATCACTTAATTGACTCCCTAAGTGATAACTTACGACACCCACGAGACTTGGTATACTTAGCCTGTTCGTAACTGGGAAATACACTAATGCCTGAAGCAAATGACAATTAAAATGAATGGAGCATTCTATTATGGGTGATGGTCGCTTACAAACTTAAATATGGGTAACTGTTTCATGTCATGTTCCAATTATAATTTCAAATTAGCGGTTTGTAGCTCAGCATACGTGTGTAAAACACAGGTCTTTGAAAAGGACAACTCACTGCCTCTATAGTTTACTGACCCTGCAAGCCTACAAGGGTGCAAGGTGACTACGATACGTCTTTGCTGATAACTTCGATGCGGGTGGCGCAAAAACGCAAACTCGAGCGTCAGTGCACAAAAAGCATTGATCAAGATCTGTCAACGAAAATGAATTACAACATTTTTCGTTTACCTTTCATCATCAATCTGTATTTAAGTCCACACGACATATTACAGCACTATTAAAATAATCCATCTTCTGTAATCCAATTAAATTACAAACTGAGAAAATTGTGTTCGTATTCATTATTACCTACCTTCGGGCCACCACTGCTCCGTTGTGAGCAGTGGTGACCCGGTGGTAACGATCCCGACTTACGAGTAGGTAGGTCGTGGGTTTAAACCCAGGCAAGTGCTTTACTTTCTGTAAATTATTTCGTCACCACTGCTCTCAAAACGGTGAAGGGAAACATCGTGAGGAAACCTGCATGTCCTAGACCCAAAAATTCGAAGACATGTGACAACGTCTACCAACCCGCACTGGGCGTGGTAGATTCCCACTCCCTCTCACTCTGCCTCAGCACTGGGAACGTTATAGGCTGATTATGCTATGCTATGCTATGCTTTATGCTCTTAATGTTGCTTCGGTCTCTTATTATTAGGTCACTTATTTTGTCATGCGTTATTGTTAAGCTTCTGGAAGGCTATGTATTAACGACGCCCGCGCCGAGCACTGACACATATTGCTGGCTTTTCTTCAACATCAAGTTACTAGATAAAACGAGGAAAAAAAGCCTCGATTGCACTGCCGTAATTCCATCTAGATTTCATTTTAGAGACTCACTGTTTTCGTATTAGGAATTCACAAAACCTTAGTACTCACAGTCAACGGTTTATAGGTCTCTTAAATTTTCTTAATTCATTTTTTATTGTGCTTTGATTTTTAATACCTAGAAGTAAAGTAACTGCAACTTTTATAAGTAGTTAGGTATTATTTAGAAAGGTTTTAATTGAGAAAACAAGGTACACCACTTTCTAGTTATAACTGTTAATAAAGTAGGTGAAATATCTGTGTAATGATATTATAGGGGCGAAAAAACAATTTGTTGTAACAATGTAAATTAAATAATATAAAACAGACTTTTAATTTAAATAAATATTCATATTTCGCTGTATTATTTTGGTATCAATGAATAATAAATTCCAGTGAACCAAAATTAAACGCTCAAAAATAACAATATTATGTTCTCATTTCAGAGATATCGCTTCTTTACAAAAAATAATTTAATGCCTTAATTTTACCCGACTGCCCGAGAAGGAGGGTAATGTTTTTTTCCCCTTCGCCCATTGTGTAAACACAGGCCAAATAATTTTATTATATATTGTTGAAATTTTTTATATTATTTTGGAAACCGAAAATAGAGAAATAAATCGATCACTACCTCTTAGTCTTTTCTCTCAACTATGTTGGGATCGGTTTGCAATCTAACCGAATGCAGCTGAATACCAGTAATTTACATAGAGCGACTGCCTATTTGACAAGGAAAAGGGAAATAAGTCGATTATAATTTTAATATTTTGGATAAGCTTTCATTGCATTATGTACAAGCAGTGCTATTCAGTAGAAGGTAAATAACGCAGTCAGCTGTGCGAGCAACGTGACGGTGTTCACACATCTGACGGAAGATGCGTCGCGTATCGTCGGTCGCGCTAGTACGTACAAGTACATAATAATGATATTATTATTCTCGACGAGCTTCTGGCTTGAGTAAAGATGTCGAAGAACTGAGCCTCAATAAATTTTAATCATTTATTAAACAGAAACTATGTCAATAAGGTTTCTATAAAGTTAAAGATTACTTAGACGACAAAAAGGCTTGGGACTAATTAAGCTACTCCAATGTACCCCCCCCCCCCCCACGAGCAACAAACAAGTGTTTTTGGAATCAAAGACTGCATGATGCTATATGAGCTCATATAGTTGTTTGGATTATTTTATTTTATTTGATTGTAAGTCAATTTATTTTAAATTTTGTTTTTATTTATTGTTGACATAATCTACTTATTAAAATGTTTTTATTTTATGAGTTGATTGCAATTTGTGCTAAATTAAATTATTTTTGCATTAAAGCATTATTATATAGAATCAAGTTTTTCCAACTGAAATGACAGTTGTGCTGCTGGGGAGTTTGTTGCGCCACTGCTTCTTCCCAGCTTAAGCACTAGGAAGTGGTGAAGGGTGGGCGTTTTTGGGGGACTGTCTTATGTAATTTTGACGTTCGAAAAGTGCTGATTCTCAGCCTAGTTTGAATAAATGACTTTTGAATTTTGAATTTGATGCCGGCGGGTTTTTGTTAGCTGAAAAGTAAAATTATGTAGGTACCCATATTCTAGCCTTACCTATTTAATGCGCAATAAAAACCGTCTTAGATCGAAAGTAAACCCTAAATGTCGAGTTTTATGACAAAGGCAGTCGATTTATAGGTACATTCGTTCAAATATAAAGGGTGGGTCTATTTTTATCCTGAAAACCCGCTGTATTGACGTGTCGGTAAAATATTCATTCAAAACAGTAAAAGCTTGAATCCTCTTACAAGATTTTCTCGTTTTGTCCTAAACAAATGTTTGAAAAAAGACCATACCTAAATGCTTGCGGCAAAGCCAGCTAAGAACTCTTTGACTTTTATGTAGGTACATTTTTATTAAGTCAAATTAATTGAATTGACTGGCTAGTGAATATTCTGTCATTATTAAGTGGGGAGATAGGATACTCATGGACCCCTAGTTCATGAGTATATAATAAAAGTCATACGCGTCAATTTAAGGTTAAGCTACGCTTTCCTCGGTCAGTCCGTGGATGGGTGATCATCAATTACCGGAAAGCACGTTAAGCCGTTGGCCCCGGCTGTCATTCATAGATTATTGACAGTCGTTACGAGTAGTCAGATGCTCAAAGTCTGACAACCCGTTTTACCACGGGGTATCGTGTTACCCAGTAACTGGGTTGTGGAGGTCAGATAGGCAGTCGCTTTATGTAAAATTTTAGTATCCAGCATCCGGTTAAACTGGAAGCCGACCCCAACATAGTTGGGTTAAGGCTAGGCAGATTGATTGATTTTTATAAATTGGGGAGATTTTATTAGACTAGAGTTGGTATCCTCAGCTCAGGAGTTCTAGTACCTACCTATCACTTGAGGTGCTATAGAGGTTATGACTTCTGTCTTCAATCACAGCACATGGAGAATTTTCAAAATGTATGAACACTCATACATTTTTTTAATTATCTATGTGCCGGATACGGTGCCAAGTAATAAAATTAAATTGACAATAGCCCAAAAACTATCTCAGAAAACCTATACATTAAACAGTTTTTTTTTATTGAAATATAATAATTGTGCAATGTAGGTACCGATCACGTGTCAAGAAAACTGGTACGTTTTCACAAACATGTTGGTGCCATTAAGAGGGCGCCTAAAGGTCCAATAGCGCCACTCTTTTAAAAAAATATTGTCTCGTGACTGAGAAGGAATTATGAATAACGGCTAATAAGGACCCTCGGTAAGTGTGTCTAGAATTTTCTAATACCTTTTATAAAGCTTTATATTGAGACACGAAGCAACAAAATACGATCTAAAGAAAAGCGGCCACATTCCTCTAGATCGTATTTTGTTGCTCCGTGTCTCAATATGAAACTTTATAAAAGGTATTAGAAAATTCTATATTTTTTTTAAAGAGTGGCGCTAGTGGACCTTTAGGCGCCCTCTTAACGCCCCATTCCAATTTGAGAAGCTATTCTTAAACTTTATACAATATTAGCATCACAAAAGTTGACACGTTACAGGTATCCTTTCTAATATTACATATGCGAAAGTGAGTTTGTTTGTTACGCTTTCACTCTAAAACGGCTAAGCGGATTTGGATAAAATTTGGCACATGGGTTGACCACGACCTGGGTTAGGACATATAATACTTTTTATCTCGATAATACATTCCCATGGGATAATTTCCGACATTCACGCGCATATTTATATTTACAAAATGTCAAAATCATGACAATGCTTACCAATTTCCATGGTTGGATACATATGCAATGCCTCTATATTTTCAAAAATAAAACTGCTTCACTGTCAAGATGCACACAATTTACCTAGTTCAAAGGTGTTTCCGAGTGAAAAACAAGAGTGTAAATTAAAGCCAGAGCAGATGTTTTAAAACTGAAAAGCATTTTTTTCAAAGGGAACTCGGAATGCGAAACAAAGAAAGGTCAAGGGTCCCGCTTCATACGTTTCAAATAAAACACGAAGCATTTTTAAAGAAGATACAAAACGTAAACGAAAAAGTTTACGTTAATTTTTTTGCATAGGGAAATAGATTCTGTCGTAGAGTATGTTATACATTATGCATAGTGGCACGTTTCCGAGATTCGCTCGCATGAAATTGATGTCAAGGCGTTTTGAACATCTTAACTTTATTTTAATACCTTAGAGATTACTTGGGGTTAGCAAGTAAATTTTCTGTTGACAGGAGAAGGTGTGTTAGGGAACGATGAAATATTATAGGTAAGATTAGTAGGTGACATACTACGTGAAGTTGGCTTAAAAAAGAAATATAATTTATAGCTACTTAACGGTTTACACTATTGTCAACTAAGTATTCTGTAGGTGTGTGTGTAAATGGTTTTTATTGTATCTTAATAGGTCTTGTTTTTCAGGCATTGTGAGTAGATATAAAAATTCAAAAACATTCTAAGGTAAAACTGCTGTTCTAATTCAAACACCGGTTTGAGTCTTGTCTGAGTATTCAACTTCATTGATACCGTTTATAGTTAATGTGTTCCCATGACAACGCATTCAATTGACTCCACGCTAGAGCAAAGTTCCCTTCATTTATATCAATCGTCTAAATTAAGCACGTTCGTGGCGACATTTATTTCCTCTCTTCTTGAGTTATCCCAGTCTAGTACTAGGGCCCACTTTCAAACTAAGTCTTCCCCTCCGTAATGTAATTAATAAAGTTCAATCCTGACGGTTCAAGTTTCAATTCCAATGAATGTTACGCCTATCAACAAATTGAATTTCACCCCAGAAAATATATTAGTAGCAGTTGTTCTTATTTGAAAGTTTGTGAAACCGAAGGGGTAAAGGCATTTTTATTACGCATCTGTACTTTTCAAAACTTATTTTGGTTTTGAATTAAAACTGGCTGCTGGTTTAAATATATTGCTTATACTGTGGAAGTATCTAACATAACTATTTATTTATTAAAAAACTTTCTGTTTACGAATGTTAGAAGCCCTAATATACATTATCTCATTAAAAATTACCTATAAATCTTTTTTTCAAAGAACTCTCACACCGTAGATACTAAATTATGTAAAAGTTTAATGGGGAAAACCTGTAAAGAATTAAAAGATCATTACGAAAGGATTTCCTGAAAATATTTTATTAGCGGTTTTGTATAAGAAACGGTGTGAGAGTCTCATTAATATTCTATACTACTGCCGGTCGATTCTGTATAAATATCACTGTGAAACTTAGGTGGAGTGAGCTGTCAATAGTCTTAATCTCTAGCATCCTGCCGGCCGATTTGTGACAGTGACAGGTCACTTCACCTAAGTTTCACGTTGATATTTTTACAAAATCGACAGACTGATAACATGGGAGGATTTTATACCAAGATGTTAGCAGTATGCTCTGTAGGATTAACAGACGGTTATTTCTAGAGAGGGATCCGTTCGTGGGTAAATATCTGCGTAGTATAAATATATGTGGTTAGAAGTGCGAAGTTATGCCAACTGGCTTAGGCTGCCATAATTACTTAGTCACACATATATGGTTAGACTGGAACGTGACCTCAACTTCGTTGGATAAAGGCTAGTCATGTTATTATATTTTCTATACATATAATAAAATTGTAGCGAAATCAAAACCGTACATTGAATATTTTTGAAAAAAAAAATTGCTACGAAGGAACAAATTTAATGCTGAAAATATATGTTTCTGAATTTTTGTCTCTTTATCTAGATCGATGTTCCGGATTGGCCCAACAACGGCTGAACGGATTTGGATGAAATTTGGCAAACAGATAGTTCATAGCCTAACTTAATACATAGAGTATTTTTAATCTCGGTGGGATATTTTGCGACATCCACGCTGGCGAAGCCGCGATAAAGCTAACATTTAGATGTTGTAAAGAAAATAATGAAAGAAAGAAAGTGAAAGAATAACGTTTATTTGGACACACAAAACACAAACAAAAAAAATATAAAAGTAAAAGTAATTATTATATTTATTTTAAAACAAGTAAGTAACTAAAAAAACACTTTTAACAATAATGTGTGTGCCTCACGGCTGCGCCAAAAAGGCACTTCTACTACACTACTTGTACTGGACATCTATCACATATTTAATAAGTGAAGTCTATTCATTCTCTTCTTGTCTCCTCCTCTTTTTTTTTTTTTTGAGGTTGGGAAATTTATCAAATAACTTCTCCCGCTCTGGGCGGAGCGGGAGGGCGTGTCAGACTCTTACTGACTAAAACCCACCCGTGTTCCTTCCGTTGCCTGTGTGCTAGGGTCACGATATCCCTTTCGGACAAACTCGCAACCCTGGCAGGCATTGGCCCTTACGGACCCCGTCAGTTGGTGCTGACATCTCTTTGAGGCGCGCTTGGAACACAACGCGCCGTCGACCCGGGCCTGCAGTGCTATTCTGTAACCATCTCACCGCGAAAACTTAGGTGAAGTGAGCGTGGAGTGAGCTGTCATTCCACAGGGATTGACACTATTGACAGCTCACTCCACCCAAGTTTTCACGGTGAGATGTTTACAGAATAGCATGGCAGGTCCCTATCGGACGGCGAGCTACCCATTGCTTACCGTCCGCAAGCCCGCACCTACGGTGGCCGGCGGCCGGTTATGCCTAATGTAACACGAGAAGAAGCGTAATATAAATAAACTGTTTCATTTAAATATTATAAAATTATTATTTTTAGTGTTCGTACTCCTGGCCTATTTTTCTATTCCCTATTTAGCCTGTTCTATTTAGGTAGTTTTTGTTTTTTTCACTTTGCGTGCGTTACCTAAATGATTTGTTAGTACACACGGCTACATATCAAGCTAAACGTTCTCAGTATGAGCTGACCTCTCATTGCAGGAAAATCCTATGCAATGCGAGATCAGCTTATACTGGAATGTATGGCTTGGTATGTAGCCGTGTGTATAGATCTCTTTTCAGTATTACGAAAGGAATTTTACACGTGTCTCCTTTTATCTTTCTGAATAGAACAGATATAAGAGAAAATGTTTATTTTCACAGAATGTAGGTATTTATTTATTTATTTATACTTTATTGTACACCAGAAAATACATAGCAAATAATAAATTTAACACTACAAAACATACAATGGGCGGGCTTATCGCTTTCTGCGATGGCAACCTTGGTATACAGGTGATCTGGTTATAACATAATGTTTCACTCCAAGTACATTCTACCATTTGGCATGCAGAAGTGGAACTCATAACTACGAGTACTTTCCTACAATATCAAATTTTACAGGTCTTGCTATAAAATTTAAATTCTACGTTCTGATAAATCTAAAGGTTTATAAAATTAAGAATAAAATAATATAACTGGTCTATTATAACTTCTGTCATCAGAAACCTACCTATAACAATATCTTCTCTTCGTATTCTTTGTCATTAGTTTTTTTGTGTTTTTACTAGATTTCGATATAATTTTTTTTTTTTAAACCGGCCAAGTGCATGTCGAACCTCGCACAATGAAGGGTTCCGTAGTTGGGATGAATTTATCGCAAAAACAAACTTAATATTTTAGTTCAAAAACATGTTCTCCGATACACTTACGTCAATTGTGTGATAAAACTGCAAATTAACTATTTTCGGACTTTTTCCATGATATGTGCTGTGAGACTTAACTTCCTGCCAAATTTCATGATTCTAGGTCAACGGGAAGTACCCTGTAGATTCTGATTTACATATAGGTATGCGAGTATCAAAATATGTCGCATTTTTTATTGCGTTCACTTAGAAGCTTGATTTTTTAGAGCTTCAAGGGACCATAGACATATATTTGATATTAATTTCAACTTGATACCTCCACGTGATCCTGAGAAAAAAGGTCTTGACAGACCGACGTACGAAAAACGAAGTGATCCTACAAGGGTTCCGTTTTTAGGGTTCCGTAGTAAACAAGGAACCCTTATAGTTTCGGCATGTCTGTCTGTCTGTCTGCGGCTGAGCTCAGAGACGGTTAGTACTAGAAAGCTGTAATTTGGCATGGGTATAGATATTAATCATGCCGAAGTGGTAAAATATGTTTTTTAGAGTACCTCGCCTACACGTAAAGTGCGAATTTTTTTTTTTCGTCTACCCCGTGTTGTGTGGTATTGTTAGAAAGGTCGTTCAAAAATATTGTGAGTTTGTGAAAACTATTTTTGGATTTAGGGATCCCATTGCAATATATTAAGCTTTTAACTGATTTTTTTTGTAAGAGTCAAGTGTCCCCCCCCCCTGCCAGCTAAATGGTTGGTTTTGGAAATCTGAAAAAATTCACGATAGTAGTATATATAACGAAATTAAAAGTAAAACTATCACAGCTAAGTAGGCTTTACAGGTAAACGAGTAATAATCGACCAACTTAAATTTGCAGTTTGAAAAACAGATCTCCCATACATTCCTTATGGGAAAACATGTTTTTCAACTAAGTTAAGTTTATTCTTGGGATAAATTGATCTCAACTACGGAACTCTTCATTGTGCGTGGTCCAACATGCACTTGGCCGGTTTTTTCCTTTTGAGGTACGGAATCCTAAAAAACAACACAGCACAAGCAAACGAGCTTCTACTAAGACTTCGTACATTAAGTTATTTCCATTTTAATAGACCGTTAGGCTTTAAACTAATAGCAATACTCTCAAAGCAAAGATTTGAATTTTACACCAAACTTTCAAAATCTCTTTAAAACTTTATCAAGTAATAAAGGCAAGTCCGTTCGTTTTATTTAACTCTGAAATAATTCGGCCATTTAGAAATGAGATCTTTTCCTGCACGGACTTAAATATTCAAAAGCGTATAATCTCTGCGTTGTCACTGCATATATTTCAATAAATTTTACGCCTGTATCACATGTATGTACATTATTCAAACAGTTTCTGATGAGCCTACGTACACTCTGTTATTTCAGTCATGATATCAATCTGTGTGATTTCATTTTCATACGCAAATACGCGTGATACATTATTTTTACTGCCGGCTTTCATGAATGGATTCCAATTTGTGGGGTTGCTTATCTACATAAAAATGGGTCGTCATACTGTTACCATGTCGGGCATGGATGTTAATGTTTAACGTATATGTGGGTACAGTCAGGGAAATTAAATCAAACTCAAAGCATAAATTTATTTCAATTAAACCATTACAGGCACTTTTGAGTTGTCAAGGAATCGGTTCAGTCAAAAATATGAAGCTAGTTGCCCATTCCAAAGCGTAGTAGGTACCTATGGAGAAGAACGGGCAAGAAACTCCACGGACACTCTTTTAAATAAAATAAATTGTTACAAAGTAGGTATTGGTTACACCATTCATGTTGAAATTATTCATGTGAGAACAATGTAGAAAGACGTGCACGTTAGAAGCGTCCGTAATACAAATATAAAACAAAGAACAATTCAAAAATTAAAATCAGCAATGGCCGCTAAGAGTTGACCAGTCCCAACTGACGCCGCCCGTTCACGAACATGACACATGGATCAGCACCATTCAGTTTAACCATTTTGAAGGGAGCTAAATGATCCAACACACGCGACACCATCAGCGAGACATCTGAGTGAGCATGACATACTCACAGCCGCCAGGGCACATTAGGTTTAAAGAACTTTATTTCTCATAAGAACTTAACAGTTCGCTTACAATGAGATACTTAGTGATCTAATTACATTAGTTAGTTACCTCTAGGGTGTTGGAGACATTATATCAGTGATTATAACTAGTAGGTACCATTAATATTAGTTACTTCTAGGGTGTTGGAGACATATTATTATTAATTGACTTCTAAAAAAAAAAAAAAAGGAATCGGATGTTTGCATTCTAAGACACAGATTATGGCAACACACCGCAACACCCAGAATAAACTAAAACTTTCAGTTCATCTCGGATGCCGCGAGCCGCACATTCAAGTTAATAAAAGACGCATTACCCGGTAAATGGTAGCTCTTTAGTACATAGTATTGTACTCACACCTGTGCTCTATTGTTAAGGATCAATTTAATTGACTGTGTCAAAAACATCGAAACAAAGAGGCGTGGCCATACTCATTTGTTTATGCTAATACGATTTTTGTTTTTGTTTTCCGAGCTGCATGGAAAACATTCCCCGCACGGGTGAAGAGGGGAAGGGTTTGTTTCATTTTCTACCGCCGCGCACACCGCGTTCGTCTGTCACTGTCAGTCAACACAGGTTTTAAGGTTTTATTGTCTTGTGAATAGTTGTGAACAAGTTGTGATAAATTGACGATGGATTGGAATTGGAATAGAGATACTGTTCTTCACTTTTTAAACACACGACATGTTTGACGTCGGTGAAAAAAAGGTGTTATTAATCTATAAATATTTTAATACACAGGAGACAGCTTGTGTATGAAAACAAATGTTTATTTGTAAAGTATTTGTGTCATGTTTCAAAAAAAACACGCGCAAAAGACACGGCTTTATAAACACTAGTGGTCGCCCAGAACTCGAAATTCGACCATAATTCATTTAAATGTTCATGATTCTAAGGTAGCCATCTTGTGTCAAACGCATGGTAGTGTGTGTAATGTTTCATTTATTAATTTAATTTATTTCTAATATATATTATATAAGAATATTAGCTTTCTGCACTCCTTCTCCATATAAACTTTAACTGTGCCAAATTTCATACTCCTCCGTCCGCGTAATTTTCGTAAAAAGGAGTATAAAGTTTTTGTTTCACGTATTAATATAATAAAATTTATTTCTAATGTATATTATATAAAAATATTAGCTTTCTGCACTCCTTCTCCATATAAACTTTAACTGTGCCAAATTTCACTACTCCTCCGTCCGCGTAATTTTCGTGAAAAGGGGTACAAAGTTTTTGCTTCACGTATTAATTTAATTATTTCATACAACTGTCAAAGAATGACAGTGAGTTGTGATTTGAATATAAACCCCATTTACACGGTGCAATTTTCTGGAATGTTCAAGAGCAATAATCGAGTCGCAATAATTAAACGTGGCATCCCATTGAGCTGAAACCTAGCATACCTACTTATGTAACTTCGATGACATTGCAATAATTTGTACCATGGAGCTGGTCTGATGATGCAGAAAGAAGTTGACCAAAGGAACCCTTCAACTAAACAAGATAACCCCGTCGTGTTTGGGCTCGTTAGATTTGTTTTGACAAGTACTTTAGCACTAAATGGGACTCCCTATAGTGCCAAAGGGTCTGATAGTGGAGTTGAAAGCTGGTCAAAGGAATTTAAGAAAATTTCAGAAGTCGGTGGCAAAAAACGAAAATTCAAAAGCAAAGACACCGGTTATTTTTTAGCATTCCAATTATATATACATTCCTTCGATTCACATAGAATAACACACACAAATTATTTGATCACATGAACGGAGACAATCAGGATTCCTGGGAGCATGGTCCGCTTAAACGGAATGCCGAAAATTATGATCACTCAATTTGAATAGTAGATTTCTGTTAAATCTAATGTGATTAACAATATTGTCAAAGCCATTTACCTAAAACAATAAAGGTATACCAACTAATACAGGTATGTTGTTTGTCGTACATGCCACATACATGTAGGCATCCGGAAAACAACACGATTCTGGGAACAATAGTTTGCCTTTTTTTCCATTTTGACCGAATTGTAGGCATCAAAATATAAATTGTGAAGTGCTTACATGTGTTTTTTTTATTGAAAAAGCTCTGACATAATGTATTTCAAATGAATACTTTCAAGTATAAATTTCTCAAGCGTGAACGTGTTTTTCGAGTAGGTAATTTCATATTTAAAACAGCTAACTGTAAACGTAAACAAATAAATAAACATTTAGTCACTCTTTTCCGAAATTATACTAAATTTATTTAAAAGGGTTAGAATCCAAGCATAAAAATATTTAAAAATAACAAACGAATGTTTATTATGCTTTCATTTAGTTGTATCTATTTTGCTTTAAGACAAGCCTCCATTTAAAAACAAATCAGATTGTTTATTTAACTATAAAATAAAACACTGGATTGTTTAAAAACGAGAATATTTTGAATGTTATTCTATTTTTTTTATCTGTTAAGGCTGCTAAAAGGAAATTGAAATTGGAAACATTTGGCCGACTCTTTGCGCGTCGAATCAATGAAACACAAAGGGTAATGAAAATGCTTAGGATTGGTTGTGAAGTCATAAGCTAATTACGCATTCCGCCTTCAAAAAAGGTCTGAATGGTGCAACTCGTGCCCTATTTAATTCGATATTTACAGTTTCTGGGTTAAGTCCAATCTTTGCATATATTAAAAAGTAAATAAAATGAGTTTTAAAACATAAAGTTACGTCCAGAGATGAAAAAACTGTATAATTATTATATTACTTAAAAGCATAAAACTTTTTTACCACAGTTTTGTTCATGTTTATTTCAACTGGAGGTGCTTTTTTACCGCAAATTAAGCTTTAAAAAAATAGCGCTGTATGAAAAGTCAATGTCTGCACCAGACGTGTCAACTAACTGATGTAATTGACAACAATGGCAGTACTCACTTTGACCGAACCACGGAACTAGCGAGCCCCGAACATGCGGTTAGCTCGAGCGTACTCAAAGGAAATCCTGCCCAAATGCGACGACGACGAGCATCGTATGACTCTCCACGGGATATTGGACTTTTACTTGTGCTAGTCAACCAGTTGAAAATTCGTTTGCAGATTTAGGCAAGAATGTGGAATGATGGGTCACAGGTGTGTGATTTGAACTATGGATAAATGTTCATGCAATGAAGTTTCTTGCAAAGAATATTCATATGTACTGCGTTTTATTTTTAGTGGTTGTACGTCGTGGGTTCCTGTCAAATTCAATTCAAAATCTGAAATACTGTCGTCTGACACGACAAAGAAGATTCCTATGAAGGCTTCTATCGTTTTTCAAATGTTGAATGTCTGTAATAGATTATTTTTAGCGAAAATACCGTTCAATAGGCAATGTTTGACCAATCCACACTGGGCCCGCGTGACTGGTGGGTGGACTACAACTCCCTGTCACAGATAGGCGATCTGTGTCCCAGCAGCGGGAACATAATGAAGGCTTGCACTATCCAAATTTTAACTAATTATTATTATTTAATCTATACAATGAAGACTTATTATGCATCCATCTACGTTCCTACTAAGAGCAAGGTACCTATGTCATAACGATGTATTCATGTACCGGTCCTGTAATGACGTTTCCCGATGCAGTGTCGACACGACACGATCCGTACGTCTGAACATGTCCTAAGATTCATCAATTACCTAATGTCTTACCCACGTAATCCTTGACAATGCAGTCTAAGTGACAATACAACGTTGTTACGGTGTACCTACTGGCATACTTGTTCTCTGACGATAATACGCTAGGCTAGAGTAAAAGATGAATTATGCAGATTATTGTTAGACCGTATGAACTTTGTAATTAACTTTTTTGGTTTCTTTAATTAAGTTCTGGTTTGACCATCGCTTATTTCATATCCGGAAGGTTTATGTTTTTCAGTATATTTATTTATATATAATAATAGGTTATAATAATAATGACGTATAAACGATTCCAAAGTTTATCATCAGCTGCTTGTAAATAATGCGGCGCCAAAAATGAGAATTCATCACGAACCCAATGACGTGGTACTCGACTTAGCAGCACATCATAACGACTGTCCAAATGATTATGATCACGGCCGGTAACCAGCTAGGTAATTGTGTAATACACTAACAAATGCAATGACAATTCGATGACATTCATTGCGTAATATACGTTGTCGAGCAGACGACTTTTTCAAGCGTATAAAGCAATGGATTAGATTTTTTTTTCCAAATCCTTCAGATTGTAAAAGAAAGTGTGTGGGCAATTGAGGTGCAAGCCATTTAGTTTATAATTGCATTAATACTTTTTTGAAATTGCTAGACAATTTATTGTATTGTTCAAATAAGGTAGGTATGATAATTAAATGAAGTAGCAATATAGAGCAAAGTTTCATATTTTTGACCTAAGGTCAGCAGCTGCGCCACTAAATAAGCAGCTTTTAAATATTTATTTTTGCTTAGTTGATAATTATATTATCCATTATCAAATATTTAAATTGCTTTAATAGTACTTAACCCCTGATTAAATTGGGTAAACTTGGTAAATGGGATTTTAATGGATAAACTTTCAATAGATTATGCTTACTGCGTAGGCTGTTAATTCCGTTTATGTTTTCTACGCCTATTTGCAGACGTTTGCTTTGACTACCGATTTGGAAACTAATTTGTCATAAGCTGCTTCGTATAACTTCGTAACTTTGTTCAAAGTAGTTTGTACCTTGTTCGCGATTTGTTTGGTAGGTATCGCAGTTCATAGGGGTTGGTGCCCACTTACCATCGTGTAAACCAGTTTAGTTGCTTGTCACCCGAGAAAATTAAAATAAATTTTTGATGGTATGCTACTCCATCGACATTATCCTGTGTGGTGACTTTTATATCTGTGGGGAAAAAAAAACAGTAAAAAGGTCGTATCGATCTGGATTGTCTTCATAAATAACTCCAATAAGCTGAAACAATATCAGGCGTCTATAAAAAAGAGCTTTATCGTCCATTTCTGCTTCATAAAACAGTATTCATACTTCTCAGTGGAAAGCTATCAGCTTATATTAAACTTACTGTTTCTATATTATCAGGGAATCGTTAGATTTTATAGAGCATTACGTGAAGCCACGGCGGGCTATTTCTTTCCATTCTAATATATTGCAGCGTTTGTAAGACAGTTATAAAAGGTATTACTGTACTCCTTTTAGTATTTATTTACAACCTTTTGGATTTGCAGTCTGTGTTTATCTTTTATTATTTAACTAGCTTTTGCCCTCAGCTTCGCCTGTTTGGAGGTAAAAAATAATATGCCACGCCTCCCGGGAATTTACTGCCGGGATTAAAAGTACCCTGTGTTAATCTAGGTTATAAACTATCTGTGTTCCATCATCCAAATCTGTTAAATCGTTGTTTTTCGGCCAATCCGAAACATCCAGACAAAAGGACAATTTTTTTTAAAACTATATGTTCAGCATTAGAATCGTTCCCACGGAGCAAATACTTTTTTTTCTAAAATATTCAATGTACAGTTTTGACTTCGCTACGATTTTATTATATGTATAGAAGACTTGGCATGTCTGAAATTGATATTAAATAGGGATTTGGCTGTCAAAAAGATAAATGAATATAGGCACATCATATTTTTATTGCATGATTAACGTACCCTACGTACACTACGTTGGTGTATTTGATATACATAGTAGTTTTGCGTACGACTACATTCGTTGAGGTGTGTTTTGTTTTTACCTGAACACTGACAATAGCAAAACGAAGGCTTCAATGAAAACGCCCTATTCCAAAATCAAACTAAAGTTTTCACTTGGACAAACAATATTTTTAACAGATTTACTCACGAAGATTTATTTTTGAATGCCTCAATCCGATTCAACGTAGCGTCAATTTTCGGATAACGGAGTTAAGCAGTGTGCCGCGAAAAATTTGAAACTTCGAACGCCTATTCCAAAGGAAATTGGAAAAGCTAAGCCAAACATCCGGTGGTACGGGATATTGGTTTTCGGAAATGAAAAATAGGTAATATGTAGACAGGTTATTTTCATGCTCTATAGTGATGATATGCCGACTTGAATTGGCAGGTGAAGATATGTTTGATTGGCTGACGGAGGTTCGTACAATAAATTTCAAAAGGAAATTTCTCGCCAACTGGTCGACACTTCGCGTGACCACGGGCTGGCTCGTTTTTTGGCCAAAGAATGGCAATGCTATCAGTCTTCTGGGCACGTTTCCGGATGACAGCGATGCGGACGAATACTTCGACGCCTAAGTGTTCTTTTGTTTTTGTATTTATTTATACTGACAGTTAGTCTTTTAATTTAGTACCTAGTGTAAATAGTTAGTAGTGTTAAAAACTGTAAAGTTATATTACGTGCAATAAAATATTAAATTCAAACATTTTTGGTTGTATGTAAAAGCAACGGCTTTGATGATAGGTTGAGCTTTCATAATTCTTCTCCTTTTTCGTCTTTCCCTCAATGCTGACGATCGCAACCACATACGATGCGTTTCCAAGCTTGAGGTCTTCTGCAGTGTGGACCGCTTGGTAAATGCTGCCTCCAACAGGCTTCTTGATCGCGTCTCACCATCTTGCCGGTGCTCTGCCTTGAGCACGTTTTCCTTCCGACTGGCCTAGTAACCTTTTCAGACCATGCTTAGGTGAACGCATAATATGTCCGAAAAATCTGAGGGCAAGCTCTTGGCATATTGTAAATAGCCAGTTGGTGATGTTGAGTTCCTTCTAGCTTTCATAATACTACTTTCAAAATAATCTTCTTGATTTATCCCACCCAATCTATTAGAGTCACGTTTCGAAAGAAAAGACACACGCGGTCGCTAAATTGTCGTCCTTTGTTTACCTAATCTCGGAAATATCTCCCTTATTGACATAGGAAGAAAGAAAGAAAGAAAAATATTTTATTTGGGACACGCACAGGAAATACAAACAGTAAGTAATAATAAAAATAAATTATAAAATAAAAAACAAAAAAGGATAATTTAAAAACAGAATAATAACGACCTGTGCGAGGCCAAAAAGACTCCTATCTCAGCATAAAGGCTTGTGCAGAACAGCGCGACGCGACGTCGCGACGCGACTCGAACAATACAATTTCTAAGAAAACTTCACGGTATAACAATAGCCCGTGTCGCGCCGTGCTGTCGCGTCGCGCTTGTCTGTACGAAGCTTAATGCGGCGATATTCAAAAAATAAATAAATACCGCAGCGCTGGTATTCTGATAGGGGCCCACATAGGTAAATACTTGATAACTTACATAACATAACATAATATCAACCCTGTATTTCCCGAAGGGTTAGGCAGGGGTATACCTACCTACAGTACACCCACATTCCCGCCAGGTATCTCTAAGTCCTATAGGAGCAAGCCTATTGCTATCAACCGGGCACAAATCCAACTTATCCGGGCTGCTGCTGAGAAATCACAGATAGAAAACCCAATAACACTTTGCCCGACCCGGGAATTGAACGTCGGACCACATGCTCGGCAGACACTAGACAAACGAGGCAGTCTGATAACTGACTTACCAAAGAAAGATTATTGGTTGAACTCTTCTTGTATCAGTTCTCAAATCCGGTACGTACCCAATCTTCTTAATATTATTAACGAACCCTCCTATTCTTAATCCTGGGGTACGGTAAATAATTAAATTACATTTTGAACTTTCATCCTAATCAAATGAAAATCATTAAATCTAATAGCCATTGACATAATTGCTGAGCTCCTGTCCCGCTTAATTTTCAAGCTTTTTCATTAATAATATCGTTGTCTTATTACCGAAATCTTTCTTTACTCGTCAAAGCAATTTCTTGCCTATTCAACCGAGATAACAGCAATTGGGATGTTTTGTTTCATGTTTTTTTCCGCACGAGTAAGCACACCTTATATTATTTTTTGAAAATACAGGTGCACGAAAAAATTTTTGGTAGTAGTTATAATTCAATCTATTAGACCCGCTTTTTATCTACAGGATGGCCAATTAAGTAGTATAACTTTAAATTAAGATATATTTTTTTACAAACGAAAATTTCTGGATATTTTTCGATAAGTATTATTCTTGCTTGGCAATTTTATACGGTGGATAAGATCTGCCTAAGCTCCTGTTTTATTCTTAAAAATGCAATCGCTTTTCATCGTGTTTCTCATTAAATTTTCTTGTTTTCGCATACTATATTAGGTATCCCACTAACAAAGTCACAAATATTCTGCTTTTCCTGTTCAAGCTTGACCACAACACGTCCATTTGGATAATTCCATAGAAAAAAAGTCAGGACGTGTCTCGAAATCCTCAGTGATCCAAATGGTATTCATTACTCCTAATGATTTGTTCCTGGTGGTCATCGGCTTATAGACTGTGCATAATAATTTTGCCTCATATTAACAAAATAATAGACACCAAATAACTGCAAAAGTTGGCGACAAATCAGAATGGGGTCTAAAAAAAGTTGTATACTTCTTAATTGGTCACCCTAAATAAACTTTATAAAATCAATCATTTAATCTGATGGATGATGTATTAATTATTTTACGAATGAATCATTTGGATTGGAACCCCGACGTGACTTAAGATACCAAACTCATTAGTGTACGTTAGACATTATCTGTGCCCTATCGGCCAAGCAATTTATAAGGGTCATCCGAGAGAAATAGGTCACTTTGGTTGTATATGGGAAGGTACCTAGTGTCTACCTGGGACAATTTATAGTCATACTGAGACAGAGACAACATAATTTCAAGATTATTTAGACATCTGGCGAGATCCCATTTTATGTAGCTTTATGTGTATAGATTATCACAGGATCCAATAATAAATACAAATCAATAAAGAGATTACCCCCGATTGTGACACACCAGAGCGAGAATACCAGCCATTTGCATATTCGAAGCTAAGCACCGGCGATCCTAAATGACTGAACGGATTTCCCCATGTCCACGTTATTGGCTGGGCCGTGAATAAAAACAGGAACAGTCACCGTGGTTTCCGAACAAATAATCGTTTAACTCGTGCAGAGGGCACTTAATACGGAAATAGGCCCATAAAATGTATGATTGATACAAAGTAATGTTAGAAATCCATTTACGATATATCTGTTTCGGTAAAAGCTGGAGTTTTATAAAACAAATCGAGCAACTGAAAATTAAATCGTCCAGAACTGTTAAGGTACACATTTTGTACGAGTTCATAGACTCATTTTTAAATTACGATTTACTTCAGCAATATCGTTAAAATGCCGTCTATAAATACGTACCCACACAGTTGTTTTGCTTTAAAAAGCAACCATATGTACGTGTAAGACCACTTTTTACGTGTGCAGGTTTGCTGGATAAATCTGGTTAAAGTTATAGCTAGAGACAGAGGTCTTAGCACGAACGCGCTTCATAAACGTATCGTTATATAAATCGGTCGTTTTTTGAATCAAAGATACAACTATTCTATGGCATTTTGATTCACATTTTTGCGACAAGCACAATAAGTCTCACCAATATAGGTTATAAATAAAATCTTAAAACTAGGTACCTAAATATTAAATGCGAAACGTTTTACGTGTAACACACATAGTATTTTCAATTTTAACTGCTTCGTTGGTCTAGTGGTAGCAAGCGCTATTGCTGACCACGGGATCCTGGGTACGAGTCCCGGGTCGGGCATTGTTATACCTTGTGATATATTACAATTAAATGAAAGAAAATTTAAAACTCATATTAAAAATATACTTTGTAAACAAGCATATTACAAATTAGAGGATTATATCCAAGATAAGAATGCTTGGAAACATTCTGGTCCTGCTCCATAGGATAATCTAGAATCTAGACAAAATCAAACTGGTTGCTAATTTAAGTTGTATACATTATTATTTTTATTATATGACATTGATTTTACATTCTGTGATTACTTCCTCACACACTGACTTATTAATATTGTAAAATTTTAAGAAAATCGTCTACTTTTACAATGTTTGTAAATATGTGAGAACCATGCATCTATCACATAAGTAATTAATTTATCTTTCATTGCTTCATTTTTATTCATTCTTCTTTTTACCTATTGCGGTAACGTATTTTTTTTTTAGGTGCATCGTCTTCACATATGATAATGTATCTAATGTACAAAATATTGTAACACTTTTTAAAAGAGTAACGGTGGAGTTTCTTGCCCATTCTTCTCCATACGAAAACTACCTTTTGGAAGGGTCGACTAGAATCAATTAAATTTTTTGTAAACTTTGACGTTCAAAAGTGCCTTACAAGGGCCTATTTGAAATAAATGATTTGACTTTGACTTTGTTATTGGGGTTTTCCATTTGGAATTCCTCTCGGGGATGTTATGTGTTATTTTCAATTTTAAAATCATTCAAACTTATGTTACGTTTAGGTGCTCCGCGCGTTCGTGCTATGTCCACTGACCAGCTAATAGAACTCTAGTATAAACAATCGAGTAGAACAAGAAAATAAAACACAATAGATTTAAATACAATAACGAGCACAAAACAGAAATAGTCGGCAGCTGCTGGCACGTGATGTCTGTGATAAGAAGGCTTCCACACAGCATGATACTGTGCTATGGGGACCCACAGCACAGCGCTGATTTTTTTGCAATAATATCAATCTGCCTAGCCTTTTCCCAAATATGTTGGGGTCGGGTTCCAGTCTAACCAGATGCAGCTGAATACCAGTATTTTACATGAAGCGACTGCCTATCTGACCTCCACAACCCTGTAACTAGGTAATACGATAATCCTTGTTAAGACTGGTGTCAGACTTTCGGGCTTCTGACGACTCGTAACGACTGTCAAAGATCCACGAATGACAGCTGGGACCAACGGTTTAACGTGCTTTCCGAGGCACGTAGGAGTCTCGGTATGTAAAGATGGTCACCCATCCACGGACCAACCCCGGCAACCGTAGCTTAATCTGATGGATCGACCCGTGCGGCTGGTATTACTTAGCCACAAGCTCCTCCCCATATACTCTAGTATAAACATCAGACAAAAAGGTGTCTGTACTCCAGTTTAGGTTCATTTTATTTTGTATAAAATCAGTGCTAGTAGCACGTAAGACTTTTTTTCAGAACAAACCCGTTCTTAACAAAAAGTCCTACGTGATACGTAATTTATTTTAAATATAGTACGTTACTGTCGCAACTTGCAACTGGGGCATTGATGGACGATCGTAAAAATGTGGGCTGAGGTGAAGCCGAGGCACATATTCTTCAGTCCATCAATGCCTGGTAGCGGCCAAGGCTTTTACAGGACTTTTCTCAAATAATGCGCTGAAAATAAAATTGAGTAAATTAATTATAAATTCCAGAATCAACGACGAACAACGATATGTTCATTTGTTTATTCTTTAATTTAAACATCTATATTTCACTCGCATGTCTTCGACCAGTACCGTGATTTCGATTTATCTCGAAGGAGGCTGTCTAAATAATGTTAGAATTTACAAGCATTTTTCAGAAAACTACTTTTTTAGGCCGTACGTTAGATTGGCTACCGTGTGTGTCTTTCTGTAAGAGTACCAGAGAGCCTATTATATTATTCTATCAGCGATAACGATGTTGGCAAAGTCAAAAAAAATATTGACGTAACCTACCGAAAAGCTAAATATGTCAATCCTGTTGATACTCGTTGTAGAAATACGAAACGCTTTGAAAGCGATTACCACTTGTCTACGCCCTCAGGTACGTACTCGAGATAATAATGCTAATCTAGCGATTTTATAAAATCTCACTGTAGAAACACGATTAAAGGGGATGAAATTCAACACCTTAAGGGGATCTCAAAACCCTTCTAGCAGTAGCGGTGCTATCTAAAAAGGGTCTTAGCCAATACTCACCTCTAGAATGATCCCGTATATGGATTAATTCATGGCAGATACATATTATATCGGCTTTATTAATATTTAAGATCAACCCAGCTTAGAACCTTAATCTGGTATTAGTTTGGACCTAAAATACATAAATCAATACGTGTTTGTAATTCTAAGTAAATAGTTGACTTGTTGTAAAGTTTTATCAAAATTTATCTTTGCATAGATTGTTTGAGTATCAAATATTTGGTTATTATCTTAGCACGTAGTGGAAAATTATAAATGGTTTAGGATAAACCATTTGTCGTGAGGAATGAAATAATGCAATTGATCTACTTAGTAAAAATCCTTAACTCATTTATTCATTCACTGGCAGACAATGAACAGCCTTTAAAAGGATACCTACAAAATTCATCCCCTAAAGGGGCTAAATAAGAGATGAAAGTTTCAATGGTTGTTCGTCATTTTTTCCTATGGGACACATAGAATTAAAGCCTGCATCGCAAAAGATTCGCAGATTATTCAAAATTAAATTATATAAATGGCTGAATAAAAATAATTTCTATAATATTATGGATTTTTTTTAACATAAATTATAATGTGTGTAATTTCAAATTCGTTTATTCGTTGAAGTTGGCATGCTTTAATTTTTAAGCAAAATATGTATGATCTTTTAAGCTTTCATAACACCTATGTATACCATGTTTTACGCAAATAAATTATCTTACCTTATCTTATCTTAAAGCACATAAAAAAACACGAAATATAAAACAAAAAATCGCCAATTAATTCTTATTGTTGATGAAACTCTTTCGTAATTCGTAGAACAGTCATTGCACAAAAATAAAAGAATCTCAATCATCATTGATTGCTATCCCAATTCAACCGTAATTTTTCCGCAAATGAAAAGTATCAACGGCCTTTTGAGAACGGAAGCCCAAAAACATTTTAAATGGCTCTCAATACCAGTAATCCTATACTCAGTTGTGTTCGTTTGTGCCTAACGTCGTATTGATGAAAATTCGATTCAAAAACGATTTTAACTTGTTTTTACAGTCTTTTTATCTCGATCCCGCACGCCCTTTACTGCGGAGCGTTCGTATACGCAATTGTCACAAAAACCGTGACACTGTCAATGTCAATTCAAGTAGTCACGGGACAAGGATAATCTCTCTAGCGTCAGTTTACATTATTTAAAGTAGAGCCACTTTCAGTTTGTTTTATTTTCGCTACGATGTATGTTTGGTGTCCTGAAGTGAATTGAGTTGATAAATTTATGTATTTTGGGTACCTATCGTGTGGAAAGACTAGTGTAATTTATTTCAGGAATTTCGTATCTTATTTATTGATAAACATATACTTTATAAAATAAAATAAATTACAAACTACAAAACATATACAATTGTCGGTCTTAACGTGTTTGAATAAATAGAACACGAACTTGGACCGGTGTAACTTTTGCCTTCTGTTTAAGCGAGTATTTTCATTAATTCTTGGCGTATAACAGCAAAAATCTTAAAAGTTTTATATTCTAAGCGCACTAGTTATTAATTGAAAACAATAACTTAAGCGCTACAGCTGAAACTCAAGCTTGAAAGTTTATAGGCTGGAACGAAACTCCACTGTAATAGTGAAGTAACTTCAAACGATCTAACGGAGCTCTAGAGTTTTAAGAAAGTTAATAATTCAGCAAGAAAAGCGGTAATGAGTTCATGTGCAACGAACTGTAATGATTGATGAGGTAAAGTCAATCATTGACGAGGATTTTGTATAATATAACTAATAATAAAAAATAAAAATAAACTTTTATTCAGTCCTTGGCCCTTATGGTGTTAGTAATACACACTACATAAAAGCTATGTTAGTAACAAATGTAATACAACATTTTAATTCATATACAACGTCTAAAACAAATCCTGTCCAATCCGTGAGAGTGTTGTAATGTATCGTAGTGAGAGTCTAATATAAGTGATAATAACCAGAAAAAAAAAATCGCCATATTTTTTTCAATGAGGAATTTTATCGGTTTATTACATGGGGCGCGGGCGGCCGTCGTTTAGCGGGCGTCTAAAAGTCATAACTTATGACCCCTGTTGAAAATTTGCTAATTTTTAATGGATTTAATGTATGTAAGTACTTTTGGTACTAAAAATGTGAATTTTAAATAGCAGTAACCTTTTTTATTTTCAATAATAATAAGATTTTTTATTACTTTTTGGTAATGTAATAACTTTTTTTTCATATTGTATCTGTTGCATTCACCTGACACACCGGGTACATGCACATTGCACATGTACTATCGAAGAACTTCATATCTAAGCAGTTTGAAAACAAAATCCCGTGAACACGATGACCACATCTGTTACCGGCCCGGTTCTATAGCGGCCATGCGCTGCAAGCAGAAATAGTCATAAACAGAAGTTCATATCTATACACTATAGATATGAACTTCTGTTTTTGATTATTTGACATTATATAATTTAGAATAATTTACCGATATTTAATATATCTTTTGTTATTATATTTAAAACTGTTCGACATTATACTTTAAACTGTTTGACATTATATTTGAAACTGTTTTGACACTTTATTTGAATGTTAATTAATAATTCATGTAGTTGTATTTTGTTTTTTGTATTTTTATGTAAATTGCATGTACGTTATGTGCCTGAATTCAACACAATGTAAATTGTTTATGAATAAAATGAACGAATGAAAAATGAATGAAATACCCAATATGCCAATGCGCCATAATGACATGACAACACACACACAAACGACACGATGGTAGGCATGTTGCCCCGATCCTAAACAAATTGAGATATTGGCAAGAGCCTAATGATAATATTGCTAATTTATGTTATAGGTAAAAATAATTATTTAAATATCAACTGATGGTGATAACAGTCCCATTAAATCGTCTTTTAATTTAGTAGCTTCGATCTTGATTTCTTCTGAAGTAATTTAGTCATTTAAATTGAACAAACTATATAATACATAATCTGCTGGGACACAGGCCTCTCTCTCTCTTTGTGAGGGAGTAGGCCGTAATCCACCACGCGGGCCCAATGCGGGTTGGTAGATGTCACATGTCTTCGAATTTCTGGTTCTAGGTCAAGCCAGTTTCCTCACGATGTTTTCCGTCACCGTTTTGAGAGCAGTGGTGATGAAATAATTTACACAAAGTAAAGCGCCTCTCAGGGTTTGAACCTACGACATACAACTCGTATGTCGCGGCCATTACTACTGGGCCACCACTGCTCATTTCGTTGAAACGAATACCGTCTTATATCAAGATAATTCATACTTAGCAGTAAAATGTTGACGCAGGCGCACTAGTCGTTCATTTTAATGCTAATAGATGAACGTGGAATCAATTAAGTTAAACTCTAATGGAAAGATCACACACTGGACGACGGAAAGGTGGTCTCATTTAAATGAAATAATTATTTAATTATTCGAAATCCGTATTTATTTTGCCTTATGAGGTACCAAATTGAATTTACAATTTCCCTCGGTCCTACTAAGCCACATTCGTTTGTTCTTTTAGAAAATGACCTCAAAAATAATTGACAAAAGCAAAGTAATCTTAGCAAATAAATTGAAAAAAGAAATTCATTCAATTGAGTCCCTCATTACCGGAGCAAATATAACGGTAATGGCAGTTTTTATTTTACTGTTTAACTGTCTTTGAGAACTTCTTAATTGAAGGTAGTTTATTTTTACGACTTTTCTCGTATTGAAATCGAGATCTAAGCATCAGATAATGCTTGGAAATTGAAAACTGTTGCATAAAAGCTGGAGGTAGAATTTAATATTGACACGCGTCTTTGACGTCTTGCCGATAGATATTGGATATTCAAGCAACTAACATTTCCCTACGTCCTTTGGGGGAGATACACCTTTCAGCAATTTGTTCATTCTTGAGCAACTACATCCGGAAATGATATGAAATCATGCATTCAGTCACATAAATTGCACAACCTATTGGGCTATCGCGAATACGATTCAAAGTCAATGTGATGACTGTTTCAACGTTATAATATTACGAGAAGGGACATCCACGGAATAGTCTATTGTGTAGTGATATGACATTTTGTGGAATCACGTTTTATAGCGAGCCAAATAGAAATAAAATTACTAAGAAAAATTTGCTTAAAAAATATTTTTTAATTACCGCTGTCTTAAAATCTTAACATTTAAGTAAGTAAGGATATCTACCAACCAGGCCAGACATCATCATCATCGTTTTCATTTCAGCTGAAAAACATCCACTGCTAGACGTGCCCCAGATGTTGCATCGTCTGTTTCTATGCTTCTCATCTTTCATGACATTGTCTGTCATCTACAATGCGAACATGCGAACTACGCTTCAAAAGACCTGACGTCACACAAATCCTGCATCGCGCAAGCAAGGTTTACCGACACGACACCCGTCTGATCGGAGGATCCTCCCTTTTCTACGGAGGATGAGTGAACCTTACACCCTGTTCCTCATACCTCTATAACATCTTCAAACCAGACATCGCCAATGTAAAATTGTTTACAAAATTCCTCATAAGAACAGTTCCCTCAAACGACACTGTAATTAGAGTGCTTTTCAAATCTGTAACGTCCGTTCGTTTGCTAAAAACGTTCTACAAGTTCAGCCCTCATTAAAATAAGTGCATCTCCGTAATTGGCACTGCATTTCACAGCAGAATGTTCACGAATGATTGTAGTTTGGAAAAGAATCGCAATCAAAGAGCGTCTAGTCTGCAGGGTAGATTGCTATGCAAATGCTGTGATTACTTCGTATATTGAACTTTAAACTATCGCAAAACTACCGCAAATGTATCAGCCTGTACTTGAGTCTAGAACTATGAGAAGAATGCCACGTTGGTCTTGTGGTCGCAAGCGTACTGCAGTGCATGAGGTCGTGGGTTTGATTCCCGGGTCAGGCAAGATGCTATTGGGTTTTTCCATTTGGAATTTCTTAGTAACAATCCGGATTCGGGGTTTGTGCCCGGTTGATGGTAATTGGCTCACCCCCTGTTACATGGGACTTAAACATAGCTGGCAAAAATGTGGGCGTATTATTAAAGGTAGGTAGGTATACCTCTGATTAACTCTCTAGGGAATACAGGTGTGATATTATGAGATTTATCAGTACCTATAACTGGATTACAAAAAGGGCTATCTCAGAAAGGACTGGGCTAGACAGATTTGGAGTATGAAAGACCTTACCCAATCTGAGTTGAGTGATCTGGTGACTGTTATTGCGAGCAAGGTCGTGTGTCGCAAAACATTTTTTTGTGACTGAATTTGCTTATTAATATTTAAATTGTACAAGATGAGAATGTATTTTACTTGCTTGTTTTGTTGATGTTTGCCCATGGTAACAAAAATGAATTTACCTACTCGAATTAAAATAGAATTTAAAAGCACACTACATCTTTTGAGCGACGCCACTCATTTGGCGCTACATTATTACTATTTGATTAAAATGATTGTTACTGAGAAGTAACAATCATTTTAATCAAATTATATTACCATTGACATAAAGTGTTTACTAATCGTTTGCATGTAATGTTCATAATTTTCTTTTAATTCACTACAGCGTAGAAAACATTATTTTATTATCAATCTGTTACTTCTTGCGCTTCACCATTTTTCTTGTTTCCTCAATCCTTTCAGGGTGGACTGAAAAACCCTGACGCAAGGATGGATGGAAGGGAATGTTATACAGAGTAAATGTATTTACAGAGATTTATGCGTGGTATGTTTTAATTTAATTTTGTGATTCCGCCTTATTTGTATTTAGACTTGAATGTATTAAAGGGGCGGAGATGAAGTGCAACTAGTGAGTTTTCTGGATATGAGTTTCTTCTGATGCACAGTCAAGAAAATTTGTTGGTAAGCAAATACGCCAATTTGCCGTGTAACATCATAATCGCCGTGTCATTCCTGGACAGTTGTAATCAGAATATACGGACAATTAAACTTGGTAGTAAACAATTTAAATTTCACTGGCTTTACCTAATAAACATTGAAGCCATAAAAAGTATGAGTTATCGGTTTGATAATATTTATATAAATATTATCAAACCGAAAACGTTGTTATCAAGCATATCGCACAGCAAAAATATATCAAATTAAAAATCATATTTTATAAGGTATTTTGACATAAATATTTTTTCACAGAAAACTTGTAAAATCCTCTGATTTTATTAGTATCAGCCGTCGAGCACGCACCTACAAATGTCTCTAGGGGCATTGCTTTTGACAGGCAATTAGCATCTATTGAGATCGAAGACCACCTCTGGCGATAAACCGAAAGTTAGGAATAATGGTAGATGTATAAAATGACTTTTTTTCAAATGCATTCTGGAGTTAGGTACTGTAACGATCGTTATCAAATATTTGTGGTCTGCAAAAGTGTTTTAAAAACATTCTACTTCCAAAAAAAAAACACTACTACAAAGTGAAAAATAACTTTAATTTCGGAAGTCGGTGGCAAAAAACAAAAATTCAAAACCAAAAACACCAAATTAATACATAATATAATTAGTAGTGTATTTATTGGAAGTCGGTTGTTTTTTTTTTGTAAAAATCTTTTTATGTGCCATTATAGATATTTTTATTAAAAACCGTTTTGTGTAACCGATTATTGGAAACATTTGATAATTCTCTATATGAGAACAGGCCTTTGCCGTGCAGTTGGATAATAATAGGCTGGTATTATTTTTATGTTTGAGAAATTTCATGCAATGGTAAATACTTTATTTTCAGTCATTAAACTTCCAAGTGTACATTGCTCCAGCAACGGACTGGCAAAAAAAACTAACTACAAACGAGACGAAACATTTACAAAAGTAAAGACAGGTCGCTTATTGCCTAATCACAAAACTCTTTTCAGGTGGTTGTTTCAATTTGCCTGAGACGACAACACTCCCGCAGCGTTCATAAAAATTCAAATGCCTTCGTCTCTAATTTTCAACTCTGCATACTACATAACTGCTTGGCTTTGACAACCAATTATCATCTTGACATCGTACGCCTATTGTGAAACCTGAATGGAGCCCACTAATCTGATTGAACCGTAACTCTCACAAAGCATTGTCTGTTGACAGAACTTGGATATTTTACTGAATTTTTTCACGTGACCCGGATGCAGACTAACAATTTTACGCTTCGTTTGTCCTCGGAATTAAAAGCACGTGGTAACAGTACGCGGAGCGTTTTTTGTTCTATGTTGTAACTTTAGCTTCTTTTGCTCTGTGTTTTAGGATTTTATTAAAAGTTAGTAAGGAATTGATAGAAGAAAGCCCTTATGAAATTGCCTTAGGTTATTGTGACATTACCTACACTTTGGGATATTAAAAATGAAATTAAACTAAACTAAATTTTCAAAAAAAATAGCTTAGGACTAAAAGGAACTGTAGGTGCAGGCATTAGTCACATTCTCAATTCAGTCTTAAATATATTTCCAATTCTAGGACATTCTAATATTGTTAAACTATATTATGACCTGCAATTTCATATTATTAAACATTTGCAAAACGTAATAAGAGAATACGTAAGCACAAAATTTCACACCAGGCGACAGTTACAGACAGGAAACAATAAAAGGAGCGACGCATCCGACAGTAAAATTTAAATAAAACACTATTCCTCGCAATAGTTCCAGTTCCAGTAGTACAGAGTTAAATATTCTTTTTTATTTTCAACACATAAAAATAAATGTATTCATTGATGAAAAACGGATTGTAGTCATTCGATGAGATACCTAGTCATAAAAGAAAATATCAAGACCATCAGCTGTTACATTACCCATAGAACTTCTAAGAGAGGCTCAATTAGGCAAAATACATTGCAGCTGGACATACCCTCACAGGCTGCGCCACAACGCGGACGGTGAGCAATGGGTAGCTCGCCGTCCGATAGGGACCAGGCCCAGGTCGACAGATCGTTGTGTTCCACGCGCGCCTCAAAGAGATGTCAGCACCAACTGACGGGGTCCGGAAGGGCCAATGCCTGCCGGGGTTGCGAGTTTGTCCGAAAGGGATATCGCGACCCCGGCACACAGGCAACGAAAGGAACACGGGTGGGTTAAAACCCACCCGGAGCGGGAGAAGTTATTTGATAATTTCTCACCCTCAAAAAAAAAATACGTGTGGCACTCGAGGACTGCCGCGGTAAAGCTATTGCATAGCATATATTCAAAAATAAGAAGATAATATTGTTGATTTAAAATATTTTAAAAAAAAAATACCCCTATACCCCCCCCCTAAATCGCAGAATTTACACAACCGTCAATGACGTCTGCCCTCACGCGTCTGCCCGCGTTCGGGTCGCGCACTCGGCGATCGCGCGTCATTGCCTATCCCCTCCACCCTCGTTCTGCGCGCCCGCCGTCGACTCATCGCAGGTCATTCTTATCGTTCTAACTTTTAAAATATTAGTCCAAATTACTTAGTGTAAAAGACAAATTTTATCTACATTAAATACCGAAAGCGATGAAGGTATTTATTTTGATACGAATTAACTAAATACTCTAAAATATGCAACTTAAAAAAAGTATTCAATTTAAATGTATTTATAGCTCACTATTTTGGCTATAATGGCTTCCACATAAAAGGTAGATATATGCTGTCGCGGACTTTTATTTAGAACTCTTTAAGACAAACAACCCCATAATACATTCTTTTCATGTAACTCCAGCGGTTTAGGCAGCGCACGCAAAGATAGATCTCAGAGGGCAGGATTTTTTCCGACTTACTGGATACTTATCGTTATATTATGGCTAAATCACATAAAATCTTTATAAATTGTAGCCTATGTGTTATTCTGATATATAAGCCACATTACTGTAAAGTTTCATTAAAATCCGTTCGGTAGTTTTTGCGTGAAAGAGTAACAAACATCCATCCATCCATCCTCACAAACTTTCGCGTCAGGTTTTTTTTTTCGTTACGGAATTTCTACATTCGGTCGCCGCGCTCAGAGTCTCCGATAAAAGCTATGCAATAGCTTAAAAAAGGCTGCGCCACAACATCATGTCCTTCGCCTTCCGCATCCAGTCAACCATCCACATGCATCCATGAACTTTTTAAGGTCGTCGGTCCATCTAGCCAGGGGGCTTCCCACACTAGGCTTGTCAATACGTGGTCTTCACTCTAGGACTTGTCTGCTCCACTGGCCATCGGTCCTTCGACAAACATAGCCAGCCCACTGCCACTTCAGCTTGCTTACTCTGCAGGCAATGTCGATAACTCCGGTTCTTAATAATAAAATACAATCAGTAATTTTGTAGATAATTACAATTAAGGAAGATTCATAGACAGCTTGAAAGTTAAACTTGTTCTCAACATTTCATAATAAAATTCTTCAAAGATACAATTTACAAAAAGGCCAACAGCGAAACGCGGAAAACTGACGATACCGACCTTTTAACAAACATGCCTGAAATGGACGCTAGACTGCGGCTTATTTTCATACGCTGTAATATCCCAAAAACAGGTTGTGATTCTCTGCATAGTGAGAAGACTCGTCTCAATTTGGCAAATTACAGTCCCTTGGCAAAGAAGAATTCGAGATACTTATTCTTTTAAAGATACGTAAGGGAAGGATTTGTTCGGGTTGATAATTTCAGAGTTCATAGCTTACTGAGAATTGTAATTTGACGTGAGTAATAAATACATCATGTTCAAAATTAACATTGTAAGGTTTTTTATATAGAATTGTAATCACGCTCGTGGAAATTGGAAGATAATTTTGTATGTGGTTTATTTTTGGGGTGATGTTAAAGTGGATAGGTACATAAGTACTACTTGTGAGGTGAATAATATTTAGTACTTTATAAGTAAATAAAAAAACCGGCCTAGTGCGAGTCATACTCGCACACAAAGGGTTCCGTATCACCGTACAACATTTAGCAAAAACCGCTGAAATGACATGGGGTGCCCCTTTAATTTTTTACTTCATTTTATTTTTATAATTTTTTGTTATAGCGGCATTTGAAATACATAATCTGCAAAAATTTCAACTGTATTACCGTTCATAAAATACAGCCCGCTGAGAGACAGACGGATGGACGGACAGCGGAGGTTTAGTAATACGATTACGTTTGGCACCCTTCGGTTACGGAATCCTAAAAAAGCTTAATTGCTTAGTTGTCTAGTAGGCAATCAGTGTGTACCTACTTGCCGGGTACTTTTCTGTTGCCAAAAAGAGTATCCAAATAAATTTTAGTACCAACCTAAGTTGTTTATAGATGTTAGAGCAAGTTTTTTCTTTTACAGTTGAAACGTGAGGATTATTTGACGGAACTATGAATAAAAGATCCGTTTACTCACAAAACTTTTATTTTTTCTTCGTGGCAATGACATACGTTTTATTTTTATTTATCATTATTATTTATTTTGCCGGTATTGTTCTATTGCAGGTCCAAGGCCTTTCTTTATCTTTAGTTTTTTTTTCTTTCAACTGTTTTAATTCAGTTAATTTTTACAAACACACCTTTTTTTTTTTTGATCTTGGGAAATTATCAAATAACTTCTCCCGCTCTGGGCGGAGCGGGAGGGCGTGTCAGACTTTTACAAACACACCTAACACAAACATTTCCTTAAAACGGCAAAAGGCACAAAAGTCGTACATTTTTTGGGAAGCAGACTAGCAAGTTGTTTGCGTGATACGAACTAATTATTCTTCACATGAACAGAGGCCACAACAAACTTGTTCGATTCCCTCCGAGGGCCGCATAATGGCTAATTGAATTACCCCAAAACTATCTCCCTCTCGACAGTGGGGTATTATGGGTAACTTTGTTAGAATATGTAGTGTACCTACCACTTATAAAGTTTAGCGTTAATATTTTTCTTCGTGGAGTTGTAAAATAATTTTGAGTGTTTTCACACTTGCTATGTACTCTGCACTAATTAATTCCAGCGGGTTTTTTTTTTGAACTTGTTATGTTCTTATCTGTTACAGATTATAAATAAAAATATCTGCTCTTAAAAATAGCTAGCTGGCTAATATATATTTAGTCATACACATGAATTTCATAAAACCTTTTGTTGTTCAATTTCATGCTTCAAATGTCAAGACGTCATAACTTGAAACTTGTTTCTTTGACAAACAAGTTAATTTTAAATCACTTTAAAATTAAAATCTAAATATTATAACTAAAGTCTGCACAACTTTTAGTTACCATCTGACGTTGTCATTTACTGCGTCTTTGCTCATAACAAACATACATACACTTAAGCTATAAAATGTTTGTGAAAATATTAACGTTTAACCTTTTTAGCCGTTCTTTAATTAAAGTCTGTCATCTTAAGGGTTTCTCGAATATTCTAAATGTGGCTATAAACGCGAGACGATTGTCCAAAATACTTGAGATTACAGATTACGTTTACTAATAGTAGAATAGTCTATGAATTATTAGGACTTGGTTGTTTATGTTCTTGCGTTTTGATATTATTAATTTGGTTTTACTGACAGATTAAAGCTTCGTGCAGACCAGCGCGACGCGACTCGAACAATAAAATTTCTTAGAAAACTCGAGGGTATAACCGGTGTCGCGTCGCGCTGTTGCGTCGCGCTGGTCTGCACGAAGCTAAATGCGGGTAGGTATTTCTTTGATAGAATATCGCTTTTAGATGAACTTGTGACAATGAAAATGGAAATTAACGCGCAGGAAATAAATAGCGGTAGGAAAGAAAGCTCTTTGATTTTTGCCATAAGTAAACGTCGCTTCTTTTAATTTTAATGACAATTATTCTAAAAAACTTTTCATGCAAACTATTTTAAAGTTTATTGAAGGTACTAACTGTAGAGCGCTTTCTTAATTACAAGAAAAACCTTACATAAGCACTTTATTTTCTAAGCGAATTAATAAGGAATTTCATAATGAAACTTTCACCAACACTTGGAGTAATACATCAAAAGCAATAATGCTCAATCAACGAGCAGCGAAGGAATTCAGACTGAAACACATTCCAACCGGATCGAATGTTGGCCAGACAAATGAGGAATGGCTTGATCAAGTGCCACTACACTGATGTGCCAAAACTCTACATAAACTGATACTTGACGACAAGTTGTCGCTGTACACTTTTTGCGACGAAACTGAGCAAATCAGTTTGAGTGTGTGTTTTTAAATTGACTGTTGAAGTCGGATTTTGTGATATGTTGAATATTAGTAGATGTAATAATAAGCTATATAAAAATATGAACAGAGAAAGTATGCCTATAATTCTAAAATAAACGGATCGAATGTTGGACAGACAAATGGCGAATAGCTTGATCGAGTGCCACTCACTGGTCCCTTCATAAAGGGATACTTGACGACAGTTTGTCGCTGTATACTTTTATGTGACGAAATTGAGCAACTCTGTTCGAGTGTGTGTTCAAGTATTCCTGTTGAGATTAGGTTTTGTGTATTTAATTTAGACTATTATGACCCAGCTTACTTAGATAATTCGGTTATTTTGTCAGATTTTGTCTCGTTTCGATCCCATTTGAAGGTTAGTTAGCAATTGATTGGCACACAATATTCGTCACGAGCGAGATATATAATTATAAAAGCTAACGATGTGCTCCTTAGGTATAAACTACCTCATAAATGATCATTGAAAAAGAAAACAGATACGTAACCTAAATAAAAGTAGGTATTGCAGTTATTTATCTTTCTATCATTACTCCCGTCGAAAGGAATTGACCGTCCGTATTTGTCGACCGTGATGTATTAAGGAAGTAGGATCAAATTTGCTCAACCAATGTTTTTTATCTGTATCCATGAATAAAACAACAGTACTCATTTTCGCGAACATGTTTACCCTTCAGATATTTTCGTAAATGTTTAAAGACCACAAAATCATTGAGCGAGCTTTCACGAGCAATTTAAATAAAATTATAGATGAATTTAACGACATTTAAAATTATATCACATCTATTTATTTATTGTTTAACATGAATTAAACAACAACATTATTATTTGACTTTAGTGAAGCGATCTAAGATTATTAACTTTTGAATGAATAACTAAGCAAAAATATTTTGCAATCACAACATATAATATAATTGAAAAAACATTCTAATGGCATGTACACTCATGCTGGAATCTAGAATCCTACCTACATTATATTATTTTGAAAATACGGTTTGAGAGGATTTCAGTGAAATGTGTGCATGAAAATAGGTAGGTAATAATCATGACTGGAACTCACAAAATCATCCTTAAGCTAACACTCATCATTTCCCACATCAAAGCCAAGCACTCCAGTCAGGTAATAACGGAACACACAGTCGATTACCCGTAGACCAGTCCTCTTTTGAATCCTGTCCGAATTATATCTGTAGCTTCGATTCCAAGGGAAGGTATAAACAAGCAAGCCCGGCCGTGTTTGTCCGCAAACACAACAATGGCCAAACAACGGGTGTATGTACTTACATACATACTACATACGTAGGTACTTACTTACATAACATATTAGGTACTAACGTAAATGAATACTTAATTATTATTCGATCTCGCTCAAAAGGCTGTGAAATATCGACTCGGTAATTAGGACGATATTAGTTAGTTAGTATATTTGTGTCAGTAAATGGTTTGACGGCGAAAACTTTCAACAAAAGTCTCGAGAAACTATCAAGCTAAAAAATGTATATCCATAACCAGTCGGTTCCTAGGAATGGTTAATTACTAAAAGTGACTGCAGCAGGAAGAAGGCTTGGTGATCGGTCTTTTAAGGTGGTTTTACACTGGCGAGGCGAGGCGTGAACGGGATGGGCGAGAATTACCTTTACGCGCTTAGCCTTTTACACCGAAAGATGTCCATCGCTATACCGCGCCATCTCGCGATGGCCAGCGCTGCCTCGCACTGGCTCGCGATTTCTCGCGCCGTCCATCGCTACCTAGCGTTTTACTATTTATAAGTAAGCACCCACGCCTCGCCTCGCCGGTGAAAAAAACTACATTATACCCGTCATTTAAAAAATACACGGGACAAAAGAATATTTACTGGAAAAGATTCAATTTATGAGACAAATCTAGCAGATAATTATGTGCAAATGCATGTTTGCGCTAAATCTCAATCGCCTAAATTACAGCTTAAAAAGTTAGACGTTCCCTATTCCAAATTCGTGTTGCACAATCTTTGAGTTTCGTACCGTATTTCCCGTGCAAAATGAGTTTATGTTTAAATTTATCGCTGCTTTTAATCCACTATTACTCCAAAATATATAAGTATATATGAATACTAATAACTTCCCCTTAATAAAAAAAAAATACACGTATTCACTACGCTAAGATGGCACGATAAAAATCTACATGGATCAAGATGGGACGATGCCATTGCTATGCAAATTGTTATATCACAGTGCCAGTGTAAGTTAGTATAACCACCTTCTATTCTTTAAACAAACTGGAAATAAACATAAATTCATGAATTATATTATTTTACTATCAAAACCACATCAGCTCGTTACACTTCAGCGAAACATTACGATGTCACAAAGCTCAACTGTAGAACTGAACCAATGGATTTACTCAGTCAAAGTTAGACAATAGTTTAACTATCCATGATTAAATTTAGACGAGGTTGACTCAAATCCTATTGTGAATGCCGACAGTAAAAGATGAACCATTTGTTATTCAGTTTTTGTATCATTTTATGAACGAATAGCAGCGGTCAGAGCGATTACCTACTTAATTTAATTTAGAGTGCAATTAGCTCCTCACTTTTTTAATACGCGGTCATTCTGACTCAACCTTATTTCTTGATAAGTAAATACTATTTTGCAGTAGCTATCTATTAATATACCTACCTAGTTAACTTATTTCTAGAAAAAGACTTATAAGCTTCTTATGTGTAAAAAGGTCGACGATATATGAAGACCACCCATAATTAAGTATTGGTACTCAAAGATGAGTGAGTAAACGGGTATTACAATCGAGTTATAATAACCTTTTGAAAGAAGGGTATTCAATTAAAATGAGGGTACACTTAGCTTTTTTATGAAGGACTTTTTTTAATAAGGGTCATAATCGCAACCTTTCAACCAAGCAATCTCAAACACTTGACAGAAAATGCTTTTAGATGAGCGAAATGAATGATACAATGTAATCTCTCTATTTAATTAAACTGGAGATTATTTTTGAGTGCGTTACCACTCACGTTTTTCCGAAGTTCATTTGAGTGTAAAGGTGAGTATACACAGAGCATTTTGTCTAGCGTTTCCATGTAACGTAACGTTCCTGCGAATGCTCGACGCTGAGTTTGACGTAATGCTCACGGCGAGGGAGGATTTACCTGTAACGTTTCTTTCTACCTTGCCTGACCTGCCGTCGGCTCACGCATCGCCCGCTCGTGTCTTTAGGTACGCGATAAAATGTTATACCAATATGCTTGTTGGTATCAGGTTGTGTTACAAACTGATTTTAAAAACCAACGAGCATATAGTGCCGTGTTCGACGTGCGGTTCGATAAAATTTAAAAACGGTGAATGCTCGATGTTCTGTACAAGTAAATGCTCTAATCTATACTCACCTTAAAATGTTTGTAAGGTTTAAGTTAAGGCTGTATTGGACGTAAAATAATTCTAAACTTAATTGCTAAAAACTATTAAAAAATTCATGCATATTCGGGTCTACCGGAATTTAGGAACAGACTCCATAAGTTAATAAAAATATATTGTTAGATCTATTCTGACACTTTTCAGAATATACATATATGGATATAATAGGGATGATGCCTGGGTAAAAAAAATGAAATTATAATTAGTCCGTCAGTCAGATGATAAAAAAATATTGACACGTATTTTTTGCTTTATCATATTAATAAAAAATTACTTAGATAAAACGCATTTTAAGTTGGGGAGTGGGTGTCACTACGTCACTAGTATGTATAAAATCTACATACTCGTGACGTCATGGCACATTTTACCTCAATGTATCGCCGTAATCTTTAGATTACATAAAAAAAGAAAAAATACGTGTCCAATATTTTTTTATAATCTCAAAGAGAGACTAAAAAAAAATTTTTTAGTCATCATCCCTATTATCGTCATCCGTCGTTTTTTTGGTCTTCCCTACTATTATAGCTATCGATATTCATACTTTCTTTACGACATTTTCCTCATGCCTCCGCATGACACGCCCACACCATGACAACCGATTTCCGCACAACTTTTCAATCACAGCCACTTTCAGAGTTCCTCTTATGTCCTCATTTCTTATTCTATCCATTTGTGTAACACCACACAAGACATCCCTATGAGCGTTCTCATCTCAGCTGCATGCAATTGCCTTTCATTCATCCCTTTTGTGGCCCAAAATTCTCATCCATACAAAACAGCAGGATATCAATAAATGCAAGTCAAGACCATTCCAAGAATATCATGAATACCCGTCACTTGAATGACCGGAACCGGTTAAATCTGGTATTTAAAGTGAAAATGTCAAACAAAAATGTTTCTGACTAACGCTGAAATTACATGAATTGGTTGTTGATTGATAGCTTATGTTTCAATCGCATATTTCCCGAAAACCAAATTGATTGAAATGTTAGAGGTGCTTCAGTGAAAGTACCTTTAAATTCCATGAACATAAGTGGTTAATTGTAAGGCTTTTATGTATTTACAAGACAAGTGTACTACGTATTTAATGTCAAAGCTATATTATTAGAAATGTAAGTATCTTCATGAGCAACAAATGTAGGGTAATATGATAAATGGTAGGTAAATAATAAATTATTTGATCCCTTATTATTGTGTATACCGTCTACCTATACAAACCTACTTATACCAATATATGTACCTTTACAAAGGCATATAGTAGGTTTGTCGGTACAGATGGAATCACTTGAAGTTGTCCTATGAACACAGTATTATTGCCATCGTTGACAAGCAAATATTGATATTGACACAATGATCTTATTGGTACACAAATACACATATTATGCTGTCGCTCACAGTGATATAACTAGCCTAAACTAATTTATTATTTGAAAGTGACTGACGAAAGTATTCTATAGTACTTTCGTCGGTCACTTTACGCGAAAAATATACACCGTGACATTTTAGTCGTCTTACAAAAGCAGCCCACTTCATGTCCCCAATAACTACTAAACATTCAATAAAAAAATAAAAAAATTGTAACAATTTTTTAATATACTTTATGCCAATTACATTGAGTGGCCCTGTGTAAGACGACTACAATATCAAGGCGTATATCAATTTATTTTTAGTGAATGTTTAATAGTCATTGGATACATGAGGTGGGCTGCGTTTGTAAGACGACTTGACAATTGACAATTCAATAGTGCCTGTAATGGTTTAATTGAAATAAATGATTTGAGTTTGAGTTGAGTTTGATTAAAATGTCGCGGTGTATAATAAATTGCCAAATTACAAAAATCTGTTATCTATCGCAAAATATGTGCTGTGCACATAAATAAATATACACTAAAGCAAAGTAAAGTAAATAGACTAAAGCTGACGTAACCATAGCCGTGATTTTATGACTGTGCCAGAGAGTTGTAATTGTCCGTTAACACAGATGTGAGTGAGCCAGTGAGAATCAAAACGGAATAGCGTGTTTGCTCCTTTCCTACGAGCTATAAAACTTGGCTAATGGAATCAGGCAGTCAGACCGCTCGTAAACGAAGTGTCGAAATGTCTGTCACTATCTGGCGTCCACTGAATTATCCCTCATGCATTGGCAGGAAAAAATAAAAATTGGGTCACAGAAGCAGGTGCATAATAAATAGGTAATTTAACTCAAATAATATGATCAAAAGTATATATATATAAAAGTATATAGCTATAGTTTTAAGCACGTACTAGAAATAGTCAGCATGATTTTCTGTAGTTACCCAAAAACGACGTACGGAAACCAATTCAAGTATTACATTTATACATACTTATCAAATAAAAATAAATTGTACCTAGGAATATAATGTACACCTACCTTATACATTGAAACATAGCAATGTTTTTGTTTTTGTAAAAAAAAACATGGAATTCTTCCACGAGATTATACGCTCGTACTATTCCTACGAGAATACTGACAGCCGTCAGTCGTAGGAAAACTGTCAGTTCTTCAAGAATGACTTGAAGAACTTACGGTTTTTAGTTAGAACTACTTTCAAAATAAACTCAGTTCGTTGGCGAGCAGTTGTTCAAAAAATATGTAAATTAGTTCCATAAAGTTTTGAACGCCTGATCTCTAATTATTTTTGCTGTCGATGTTAGTTCTCCCAATCAAGCCAGTGACATGAGGTTTAAAGACACATAAATGTTTTTAACTTGTCTTTCAGACCTCGAGAGAGAAAGGACAAACCATCAAGTTTCATCAAGAGTCAAGTAGGACATACGATGCACGTGGCGCTTCCTGGCCTTAATCGAAAAGTTGCTAATTACCTGTGAGCTTGAGCCATCTATCTTGGCAGAGTAAATACCATTGATCATTGTGACCTATTTATTTTCATATCACGTGAATACGATCAATGTTTGCCTTTTGTTCTTCTGAATAATATGGTCTATATTCACCAATTTTAGAAACAACAAGCATAAATTAAAAAGAATAAAAATCCTCGATACTAACGTTTCCTCATTTCTCTTTTCTACTCCATCACTAGACCCAGTTCACCATATATCTATAACCTACTCATTTAGACCATTCCAATGGCCCAAACACGATGCCTGTGCTGTCAGTTGGTAAGGGAGTTGGGTATCCAGCAAATTCCAGGTGAGGCTGCAGCATCAGTTCAAGGTTACTATGTTCTTCTAATATCATTGAAGTAACAGAATACCAAATTTCAAATCGATCAGATGTGTGGAAGATGCCCACATCCATTCATCAACTAGAATAGAGCTGATAATCTTCAAACGGCTGAACCGATTTTCTTGAATCATAGCTCTGCCGTTTGGGCGCTAAGATGGCACAGCCAGACACACAGATACACACGTTTAACTTATAATACCCCTTTTTTTCCGTCGGGGGTTAAAAATGGATTCATTGATCAAATAAGATTCAACTAGATTTCTGAAAATACAGGCAACAATAAACAAAATCCAAAGACACGCACAAAATTTTCCAGCAAAAAAAGAAATTTGTCCCTATTCTAGAGTTCTATTCATTGATGTAAAATATGTCTTGGCACACGACAATCAATTCTCGACGTGGCCCCAGTGAGGCATGAAATAAGTGAGAAACGTATAATGACTGTACCTTTCCCACGATACATGCAAAGAAGATATTTTTCCAGTTTCGATTTAGTAAGATTTAGAGGAAAATAACGTTGTATTCCACAAACCTAGTTTTAGAACTAGGTGCGTTTACACGAGGAGATTTTCACACATGTGTTCAATAAATCGCCTGGCGATTCTCACTTACCGAGTATCACATAATTGTCTCTCGATAGTCGAAAAATACTCCTTGTGCTTATTTAAATACGACTACATTAGGTACCTGAAGGTGTAGTAACCATTTAAGACTCAACCAGACTGGCGCGACTTGCCGCGCGACGTGTTGAGTGGCGATTCCGCGATATTATCGCCACGCAACACCTTGGTGGGTGCGACAGGCAGCACGACGCGCAGCGCGACACCAAAGGAACATTTTGTACGGGGTCGCTTCGATACTGCCGCGCAAGCGACGTGACACAAGAGAGTATTTTCTGTGTCGCGGCGCGATATGTCGCTCCTGTGCGTTAGTGTCGCGCGCATTTTCATAGAAATTGTTCTACGCATATATTGGGTCCCCACCTATGAAATTGGCGTTTTTTTCTCACAAATAGAGAACCTTGTCACTTCTATGATTTAAAATATTCATCAATTGCTTGGTATTATATCGAATAATGACCATCATAGGCAACTACCAATTGTAAAAAAACCTTATTACTTATAGTTTTCTAAACATAAAAAATACCTTAAAAACTACTCCTCATTTTGTTAGCAGAAATGACCACAATTTGTTTAGCCTAGCCAAAACTTATTTTTGTCGCTTAATCTAAGTGGCATATTACGTTAGCTTAGTTTTTAAACATTAGTGCATAAAAGTTTTAAAACATTAGTGTTCATGGATGTTATATAAATTAAGAAAATGTTAGTATGAAAAAAGTAACTTCTTTAAAATTCTCCATACAAAACGCTGATTTCATAGGTGGGGACCTAATATATCGCAGAATTGCCCGTAAGAGCGTTTATTTTCTAAAGGTTAAAATACCTTAGAAAATAAACGGCCTAAGTATGCATGAAAGCTACCCTAATGAACGCTGACATCTTGTCATTTTATACGGCCATTCATTGCAATCTCTACGGCAGGGGTACGAGTATTTATTTCCTTAAGATTATAGCAACAATCTGCTAAACAAATGCGAACGTAGGTTACTGTTTGTTTCAATTTTCCAACACATTTACCAACTAACAACAGAATATACCAAACTCTCGACCTCGCAGTTTCGACCTACGCTCTTAATCAATCAACCGAAACTTCAATTAGAATAAACCAATTATACAAACAAAGCAGTAACAATACGCCACGCCAATAATAATATGGTATACATCCATTTACGCATCTGGTGACCGGCACGGCCGTCACAAAGTACCAACTTAAGTACATCTGTGCACGTGAGGAGGCAGCCCTTAACGAAATTAGAAGGGATGTGGAGCCAACATTTGCTCAATGATAACGAAAATAAGCCTGAGTAACCGTAAAGGTAAGGCTCCGCACTTGTGTTTCGTTTCATTTTGTTTTTGTAGAAGATTTTTGTAAAAAAAATAACACCATGTTAATTAAAAAACCGTTTTTGTAGACTGTTATTTTAAGTACCTTTGATACATCACAACGAATTAATTAGTACCTGTATATCTAATTAGTACCTGGGCGAATGAGCTCTCCTCTGGTGAAAATAGAGGACGCTCATTTAATAGTATTAGGATAGTTCATACTAATTCCATGTATAGTACCTACATACTAATTCTATTCTGCCGTTATAGTAGGTTCTTATTAATTCCATCCTGCCATGATAGTAGGTACTTACTAATTCCATGCCGCCATGTCTGTCAATATTATTGTCAATTGTCAAATGTCGAATAGTCTAAGGTAGCCATCTTATTCTGAACTTTGGGCGACTGAGCTCTGCTCGGGTGAAAATACGGAGAAAACGAATTTTCCTAGATATGAGACCTAGCTAGATCGGTTTTTCGCCCCCGTAAACTTCTTTATTGCAACTTTCATTGCAATCATTAGAGCCGTTTTCGAGAATGTGAATACAAATATATATATACAATCTGAAATTTAATTCGTTTGCATCCTCTTAAGGAATCATTGTACTCATCATTATGAACAACCTTCACTATGTGGCCAACCCGGAAATCGCGAAAAAAAAATCAGCTGTTCCATACATTTATGTTCGCATAGCTCGTTATAATGTTGGGAACAGCTGATTTTTTTTTCGTGATTTCTCTTTTGGCCCCATAGTGAAAGTTGTTCATAACGATGAGTACAATGACCTCTTAAGAGGATGCAAACGAATTAAATTTCACATTGTATATGCAAATATTGCTCATTTACTAGTATAGGATCTATCTATACTCCATAGGTTTAGGTAGTTAAATAAAGGTAAACAAATCATAAAAAGGGTTTTTATAGTTGACTCTTTCCAGATTCAAATACGATAAACCAAACTAAATTTATTTTAGAATTTTACAATAGTTTCCTCTTTTATTTATCTATGTTTAACTTTATCATTTATTCTTAAACTACTCTTCGTAGATGTTACTGCTTTAGCACAATTTTTTAGTAAGATTTATAATAATAATATAATATTTTGCAATCTGTCTATTGTAAAGAGCCCAAACTCTAAACGTCAACGAATTATAACGTTGCTAAATTGAAGAGTACAACTGTGACGTAGCACGACAACTGAAGTGACAGGTATTACGTTTAGTCGGTTACCGGACAGCTGTCTCGTCACGTGGTTTTTTGTGTTTACCTTTATTTAATTACCTAAACCTATGGAGTATAGTCAACCAAATTATCCATTACTCACTCATGCTAAAACTGATCATTTTTTACCACAGCGCGAGCGTGAACTAAATGCGTGTAGTCTGTGATGAAGCGAGAGATTTGGTTATAAAATTAATGACATAGCAGAGATTTAAGACAAAAAACATTTCATGAACAGTTTCCTTTTGCACTAAACAGCAACCACCCAACGCAGTACGATGCCATCACCCAAAACTTCCCTCAAAATTGATTGTAATGTTGTGTGGAGACTTTTATACCTGCATTCACTGGGCATTACGACCTGTTATGTTATAAAACAGACCGTTAACATAAAACGACGCATAAAATTCCCAGTTCTGTAGCTATTGGACGACTTACCTTATGACTTCGAATAGAAACGTAGATATCTCGGAGCTGTTATGTTCCTAAATGTTGGAAGTTGACAATATAGTAGAAGAAGTACCTACTGAACTTGCGGAATTTATCTGTTAAGGATTATTCGGAACTGTTATTGTAGTATTGTGCTACGTTACTAAATGTTGGGACTCTTGGGACGTCATAGTTTGTATAAGTGAAAAAATTATAGTACCAAACGTTTGTAGTTTTCATGTTCTAAATATGGTCATCTCACCTATTCTGTGCAGAATCATAAGATAGATTAGATAGTTTTTTATAAGAGTTATATAGCCGTCAGGCTTCTATGAAGGGACCAACACTCTTTCTACCTACTCCCATAAGAAAATATAATAAGTTGCCCTTGGCCTTTCTAACGAAGAAACAGTACACGTAAATAGGATAATAGTTGGGAGGAGTTATTCTTTCATTTTGCGCTAACAACATTTATTTTTCCGTACATCAGATACTTTATACTCACGTAACGTTCTAATAAGACTAGCACCATAAGTATTATCTATTACCCTCGGGGGAAAAGCTGGCCTAAAGCAATATAAATTACCTTTCAAATACTCGCCTCTGGAAATTTGGTAGAATAAAGTCATGTTCTTGTTTTGGAGCAAGAGCAATCAGTCACTATGAAGTTTATTTTGCCAGAATAAAGAATTTTTTCGCGTAATTTGGAAACGGTGGAAAACATTTATTTATTTTGTTCTTGTAATACACTATTTGTATTGCTTATGAATACAAGACTAACTGTGTCAAAAAATGATACCTGCTATCGGTTGTAAAATGAGGTTTTAAAGAGATGGGGTGTATTGAGCGGCATTACTGTTCTCAATTTAAAATCATGGCTTACGAGGTACGACAAAAAATGAATGAAATGCTCTTGACCTAACAATCGAACCCATGAGGATTGCACGCTCAGCAACCACTGGTGCCTGTCAGAATTCACATAAAAGTACCTAAGAATTTCATTTATTCATTTTATTTGCCTTCTTGAAAACCCCAAATAAGTCCCTTGAGCCCAATATTTTACGTTAAATAGTCGTTCCACACTTCGAGAAGGCAAATAAAAACTCAAATCACTTTCAGAATGACCTTTCACCTTTAAACCTTTTCAAATCGTCAATGGTTTGAAAGAAAACAAACAGTCTTTAGGAATACCTTTCACAATCTGTGACCGGCTATATTCTAGCTTCTTCATTATCAATACAGTAAGTACCTAAGTTAAATAAGACGCTCAGCTGAATGCTTTGTTCCACTCACTAACGTCATTAATACTTGGTTATGAAAATTGAATTCAATATTCAATGACATTTGTGAATTCAATTTCGATGTTGACTGTAGACTTTAGAGCGTTGAAACATTTCTGTTGGAAATTATTTTAGCTTATACTAATGCAATGTTGGACTTATTTTCACACATTAATGAAGATATACCGAATGTATTTTTGTTTGTAACTTTTACAACTTGTTTGAGATATGATTTAATTTTGTTTGTAAATACAAACATTTACAAATCATATAGTTTTAATAAAGCTTATAATTTAGTGATCGTTAAATTCCTACTTGTTTAACATTTCAATCCTATTATTGCTTTTATTACACACGTTCCGAAATTATCATGTTCCTATAGGTAGATAGTGGCACATCCGTCAAACTTAACTTATTATCAGCTCATAATATCCGCCATGCGAATAAACTCAAACAAATCAGATCCCAAGTGGAACGTACTCTGAATAGATACCGGCACAGAAGCTGACGTGGTGTTCAGCCCGTTTCGAATTCCGAGGCACTGGCTTGAATGCTCTTTCCCCTCAGCCGGTAACACCGCCCACCTTCTTCACCCCTCCAACGCCCACAGAAACGGCTTCAATTGTTATAGACACCGGAAGCACCCGTGAAATAATCCGAGTAACTGCGAGCGTCTTATTATCACTGATAATACCGAAGTCTTTATGAGATCAAACAAATTTAATGGTATAAGTATTATGATGCGTGGAGGGAATAATTAGTGGAACTTATACGTATTAACTTGGGTTTTGGAAGTAATTATAGGAGCTGGTGAGTATTTCGCGCATGATAACGGTCATATTTTTAAGGTGGGTGATACGGCTTCGCTTTCGGTGATGTTATTTTTGGGCGAATCGATTAAGATCTTTGTCTTTTCGAATATTATTAGGTTTATTTTGTTATGGTGGTAACATTGAGAACAAAGTAAGTCTGATACTTACTGATACTCTATAATATTATACTGGAGAAGCAACTTACGAATGAATATTATCTACTTTACTCAATCGTATACAGAAGTTGATTATTTATCGAACTGAATTTTTCTCAGCGAATTTCCTTTCCACACGTAGAGACTTTTAGAAGCGTAGCCTATCCATCTCAGTCCAAAAAATTCCCCAATAAATGGGAGGGTCAGCGAATTTGTTGGCGGCTAGACCAATAAAGCTTTGGAACTAAGTCTATTGTTAGGGTCGGTGCGGCCAACATTTGATACTTGATCAACAGTTCGGGCGAAGTGGGTCGGTACCCTTATAATCTATTTCCTGTATAATCCTGCGGCTTTTGTAAAAATTGGATGTTAAAATCTCTGTTACATTTTACAAAGGGATCTTGAGATGGATCAAGTTGTTTACAACGAAATTGTTGTTCACTTTATAGATAGTTTATTTTAAATTTATTTTCAAAGAGCATTTTGTTTGCTGTAATTTTATCTAAGGTTTTCTGATGCTGTTGTAAATTAAAATATCATCACTTTTTACTCACATTTGTGTTTTATTCCAACCTTCAAGTCTCCATCAGTATACATAAGATCTAAAAAACCGGCCAAGTGCGAGTCGGTGTTACGGAACCAATCGTGTGAGTACACGATTGGTTCCGTACCACCGTACAATATTAAACAAAAACACCGAAAAAAACATGTTTCTTGTAATTTTTCCTTCATTAAATTTTTATTATTTGTTGTAATAGCGGCGATAGAAATACATAATCTGTGAAAATTTCAACTGTTCGCGAACGGTTCACGAGATACAGCCCTCTGACAGACAAACGAATGGACAGCGGAGGCTGTAATAGGCTTTCGTTTGGCACCCTTTGGGTACGGAACCCTAAAAACCATCAATACATTTGTTCCGCAAACTTCGCCCTACCTGAATCTCAATAAAAACAAAAAAAAAAACTAGAACAGTCGGTATTTTTAGATATTTCAAGAGCAATCTCGGGTCTAGGAATTAAAGGGACCCATATCAACAACGACCCACGCAAGCTGTAGGAGTTAATTAGAAGCCTCGCATAACTTGTTGTTCCGTGTAGTTTTTTGCTAGTAACCTATGTTTACTGAGTGTTACTATCTCCAGGTTGGTGTTTCTATCTGAAGTGGAACTCGCATGCCTAGCATTGATATCGGTTGGAAAATTATTTGGTACATGTGATACTTTTTGTCTAGGGGTTGAGCATAAACGAGTTTTAGTTGAGCTTAAAAAACCGTAGTGGATATTTTCGGTCCGCAAAAGGTGTCATTCTGTTTAACGAGGTACCCTTAATATAACCTCAATTACCGGGCTATTCATCCAGAAATAACTTGAATGTACAAGGTGACAGGGACATCAACGTGAAAACTGTTACTTTGGATTTCAGTACATAATTCTGAATCCAAACTCTTAGTCGGTTACTAAAAAAAAAAAAAAAAATACAACCGAATTGAGAACCTCCTCCTTTTTGGGAAGTCGGTTAAAAATCAGCTGTTCCATACATTTTGACCGCTTAGGTATTGCACTTTTAACGCAGGGGGGTTCAGAAACATGTACTGCCGGTCGATTCTGTAAAAAAATCACCGTGAAACTTAAGTGAAGTGAGCGTGAAGTGAGCTGTCAAATGATGTCCCTAGCATCCTGCCGGTCGATTTGTGACAGTGACAGCTCACTTCACGCTCACTTCACCTAAGGTTTTTTTACAGAATCGACCGACTGAATCCCTGGTATCAGTTTTCGCGTCGATGTCCCTGTATATTCGAGTTCGTTCGTTAGACGGTCATCGGTCACCTAATAAGATTCATTATGCCAAAAAAACATTTTTACAAAAAAAAACGTTTATAACGTAAATAAAACCCAAATTCGAATACCACTACCTGGGATTTATAAAACAGATGAAAGGAAGTAATTATAACATCATTCACATAGACTACAAATCCTCTATTGTTAAACGAGCAATATTTGTATATACATATATGATATATGTATTTGTAATCACGTTCTCGAAAATGGCTGTAACGATTTCGATGACAGTTGCAATATAGGGGTTTACAGGGGCGAAAAATCGATCTAGCTAGGTCTCATATCGTGCAAAATTCGTTTTCTCCTGATTTTTGTATTATATTTATATTTTTAAAGCTTAGAACAAGATAATATACATAGAATAATGACATGGCAGCATGGAATTAGTAAGTACACTACTATCATGGCAGCATGGAATTAGAAAGTACCTACTATCATGGCATCCTCTATTTAAACCAGAGCAGAGCTCGGTCGCCCAGGTACTACGTATTATTGAAGCACTAACAAATATTTTGTATTTCTCCTTCATTCATTGCGATAAACAGGAGTGACCACTGACATATTTAGAAGAAAGTAATAAGGTACCAACTCCTTAACTCAAGATTCTATTCAGTGGTTGGGAATGCAGACGTGTCTTGAAAACTTATTTTCGTTTACTGATTTTCAATTTGTGCTTAAGCTTTTTTTGGCCGATTGAATCAGAAAAGGCTATATAGTATGAATAGAGCGTTTGTTTACAAGTCGCTACAAAGAAATTCGTTTACAATATTTGTCCCGATATGTATAAGCTGAGGTTTTCTGGTTTCGTATTTTGTTTAGTTAGCGACAAACACGTGTAAGGTATTAAATATTGTGTCATGTTGACTCGAGGTTATATTTTTGATCCGTAGAAAATTGTTTTCATATCCCACCAAAAATATAATTTCGAAAACTAACATTCACTAAAGATAACAAGTAAACATAACTTTTGGTGACAAAATAGGTGGTTATAGTTACGGATTCTGAAGATAAATTTTGTATAGCTCGTAATATACGCCATTGTATATTTTGCCAAGAAAAGAAGGGCCAAATCCGTCGATAAAATGAAACAGTCAGTAAAAAAACCGGCCAAGTGCGTGTCGGACCACGCACAATGAAGGGTTCCGTAGTTGAAATAAATTTATCCCAAGAACAAACTTAACTTAGTAGTTCAGAAACATATTCTTCCTTACATCGATATACGGCACGGTCAATTCTCCAACTGCAAATGTAAGCTTATAAACGCACTTTTTTTAAATAAAACTACAAATTATCAAATTTCGGAGTATTTCCTTTACTTGTGGTCTGAGACCTTCCTTCCTGCCAAGTTTCATGATTCTAGGTCAACGGGAAGTACCCTGTAGGTTTTGATTTATTTGCGACTATCAAAATATGTCACATATATGGCCGTATTCTTTTATTTCGTTGACGTAATAGCTTGATTTTTTACAGCTTCATGGGAACATAGATCTACGTATTTAATATTAATTTAACTTGATGTCTCCACGCGTTCCTGAGAAAAAGGGTATTGACAGACTGACGGAAGAACAACGAAGTGATCCTATATCTCTATCCGTTTTTCCTTTTAGGTACAGAACCCTAAAAAGAGCTTATAAACAGAAAGGTCTCAATTCAATTATTAGTCTCCCAAAAAGCACAAAAGCATTATTTGAGGCGTGGACGGTAATAAATTACAGTGATCATACGTGAGATAAATTAGAATTTCTCCACCGTTTCATAGGCTTAGGAACCCCTCAAGTTAGCCTTTCGCCGGTCAGTCGGTCAACCTTTTGTTATAAACGTGAACCATTAATCAGGCGACATCTCTTCAAGTGAAGTATTTTTTGGGTCAGCTGAAAAGATAAACCTTTTCGAAGATCCTAAAGAAACTATGGCTTTGAAATGTAATTTTGTGAATTTGCTCCGGAGATAAGTCATGGTGAGGAATATAAATTGTCGGGCTATAATTCAGAATGTGGTCAGCACCTTTCTGTCTATTGTAGTCCAGCAGTAATGTATATCACCGTAGCATGAAGACCAGCACCAAATATCAAATTTTTTCACCAATCATTCGCATATTTATTATCTTATCTGCTCGACGTCCGTATGTCACTGCAGGGATCCAGCAGAATATCAGCGTCAGGGTTGCGGGTTTGTCTGAAAGGGATATCGCGACCTCGGCACACAGGCAACGGAAGGAACACGGGTGGGTTTTAGTCAGTAAAAGTCTGACACGCCCTCCCGCTCCACCCAGAGCGGGAGAAGTTATTTGATAATTTCCCATCCTCAAAAAAAAAAAAAAGGTATATTTGCCTGACACATGCTGAGTTGGACTCCAATTTGGTGCAACCTTGAGACGCACACCGCACTTTGTATGTTTCACTATTTTAAAGTGTGTTAGCCAATAGTCATCACAATGTCTTTATTTTATTTTTTTGTATATTGGCACCGTAGCTATATTCATGAATTTAGCTATTATTTAATCGTGTTTTTGTATTTTGTGCTGTCTTTTGTGTGCACCAAATAAACGATTTATCTATCTATCTATCTTATTGGTCAACTAAAGGCAAACTACAAGTGTTTAGAATGTTAATGTGGGGTCTTTACCCGTGTAGGTAGGTGGTACACCTAAAATGTTATGCATAATTACTGTGATAGGGATGTTGATTGGGGGAAAAAAGCGATTTAGTCCGTTAGTCAGATAATAAAAAAATATTAGACACGTATTTTTTGCTGTATCATATAAATAAATAAATATTTAGATAAAACGCATTAAAGTTGGGGAGTGCTCGCAACGTTACAATTAAGTATAAAATCTACCGGAGAGTGACGTCATGCCACAGTTTAGCTCAATGTATTATATAATCTTTTGATTAGGTACGTAAAAAAAGAAAAAATACGTGTCCAATATTTTATAGTAATCTATATATAAGACGGACAAAATAATTGTTTTGTGTACATCCCTATTGATTTCATAAGTTAAGATATTATAGCCACTACATATTACTCTGCCAATCTCTCCAAAGAAGAAGAAGCGTATCTATGTAATATTACGTTAAAAATATGTTTTCGTTCACATTTCCCCATACTGATATAAATATCAAGCTGCATCGAAGCATATTTTAAAGCTGTGCTCCAAATAGAAGTTCTATATTGAAAGCTTCATGCAGTGATAAGTTGCCAACCATCCGCATCGAATAACTTAATAATAAATAACCAACACTTGACGCTTCCGATTCGAAATTTAAAATAAACAGCTGAGTTTTATTTCAGCACATGTGGAAATATGGAAGACAGGAGCGAATTGAGCTGCAAATAAGTGTCAAACCAAATTGAAAATTACTTTTAACAGTTTGATATAATGTACCTGTGTATGTAACGTACGTACCACCAAAGAAATTCATATCTAACCAGTTTCAAAAAAAATCCCGTGAACACGATGACCATATCTGTTACCGGCCCGGTTCTATAACCGCCGAGCGCTGCAAGCAAGAATAGTCCTTACGGTGGTTAGATATGAACTTCTTCGATGGTACATAATAATATGTACCTACGTTTGAACCTATGATTATTTACCTATAAGTATTTTAGAATTTGTAACAATTCAATTTGTTGGGCGCAAGAATTGTAGGTACATGTTTTTTTATATGGTACCACAATTTATGGTGCTCAATTATATGGTGTGCAATAAACTTGCCTCGTGTAAATGTAGCCCCATTTACACGATGCAAGTTATGCTAGTATATGCAAAACTGCTGATACTTTCGCTTATTCCCCACACACTATTCAATTTCAAAGTGTTTAAGTAATCATTTCCATCCATCAATTTAATGAATTCCTGAATAAACTAACTACATAGTTAATATTCATGGCATTTTATAAAATACCGTTGAAAATGTTGAAATATGTTGATTTAAGTAATAAATTAAGTGTTTAATTCTTGGAAAGTGGCAATCCATCCATCTTGAGGAAGTGCGGCGCAAATGTGCACATCGTCAAACATCGGCCAACACGACGGACGCTCGATCAAACTATTCTCTGCTGTTTAAAAAAAAAAAAAAACGTTAAAATATAGCGTGTTTATTATGTTTTGTAGCTTGGATAAAGCATAATAAAAAATAATGGTAACAATATTGAAGTAGTGGATATTTTTATTCGCGCTGCATAAATGTTGTTTATGTGAATCATAGTTATTTCACATTAATTACTACTAACTTTATAGTTATTTACTTAGTCTAGAAAAATGGTAAAACTTTTTTATGTATGCCATTGAGCTTGATGTTCCAAAAAAAAATTATAAATATTGAAGTTTAGGTACTTAGCTAAAACAAGCCTTACTCAAAAGATTGAACACACGAAATACGCCTTGAAAAAGAGACGTCAAAACAGGCTTGTACATAGTTCAAAGAAAACATAACAGCAACTTCATATCTACATATACTATTCATACAAATCATGTCCATTATAATTTTAATAAATTTGCTATATTTAGCCATCAAATTAGATAGAGATATATATCTCCACACTCTCCATTATACCGTACGTAAAGCCCGAGACCCGTTAAATAAATTGTGGCGACAATTCAGACATGAAATCAACGGTGACTCGCAGACCACACTCAACTCTGGAACGATTCCAACTTTTCCTAGGATAAACGTCGATGGTCGGTGCTGGCAAAAAATCTATCATATCTGTGATTTACCGACATTCATTGTTATAAATTTTCAGGAAGACCTTTTTTGCTGGACAGTGCTGATGTCGGGTTTTTGTTGGTGTTTGCTAGGTGGTTGATTTAATTAATACAGGGATATTGAACAAAAAAAAATAACTATTTAGTCCGTCAGTCAGATAATCAAAAAATATAAAATACGTATTTTTTGCTTTATCATATTGATAAAAAATGATTTAGATAAAACGCATTAAAGTTGCCAGTGGGGGCTCGCTACGTCAAAGTTCAGTATAAAATCTACCGCAGTAACGTCATGCCACATTTTAACTCAATTTATTGCCGTAATCTTTTGATTACGCAAAAAAAGAAAAAAAAAACGTGTCCAATGTTTTTTTAATAATTTATCTGACGGACAAAAAGAAATTGTATAGTCAATATCCTTATTGTTTTTAAGTTTTTATTTTTGGTTTCATAAATATTTACTTTTTGTGTGTATACTTACGTGTTCACGAGTGAAGACTGCGAATCAGAATACGTAAGATTGGACGCCCACAGGTTAGGTGGAGCTACGATCGACAGAGGATGGCTGGTACCAGCTGGATGAGAGTAGCCGAGAATCGAGTTTAAAATGGCGTGCGATTGGAGAAGCATGTCCAGCAGTGGACTGCTGCACGCGTAGCATGACAACCATAGAAAAGGGATTTGAGAACCATTGAAAAGGGATTCTACAGGTTTTGTCGACGGAAGAATAGACAAAATTACAGATATGATTGATTGTTTACTCGTATCTGTTATTTTGGTCTATTCTTCCGTCGACAAAACCCGTTTCTATTGTGGTCATGCTAAGCATGCTGTAGGCTAATGATGATGATACTTATAAATAGCTTTTGAAGAATAGGTACCTGTAATACTTTTTTTCCTCGGATAAACGTCGAAGGCCGATACTGGCAAAAAATCTATCATGTCTGTGATTTACCGAAATTCGTTGTTATAAATTTTCAGGAATTTTACTGGACAGTGCTGATGCTGGTTTTTCAGTGTTTGCTGTTAGGTTGATTTTCTTGATACGTTATTGTCGTGAGAAAAGTTTTGAGTATAAATGAGGATGGCTATAAGAGTAGGAGAAAACCGAAGAAACGATGGATGGACTGCATGAAAGATGATATGACTAGAAAGGGGATGACTCCTGAGATGACAACTAATAGAGAAGTATGGAAGAAAAAGACTGTTGCGCCGACACCAAATAAATTTGGATAGGGGCTTGAGAATGATATTGATACGATATTTTGTATTTTAACAAACATTATATAGATCAGTAGAGAATAGCAAAAGCATGGTATTACAAAACATTTGGTTCACTTTCTGAACACAACTGTGGAAGAGAATTTAGAGGTATGAGGAACAGGATGTAAAGTTCACTCATCCACCATAGAAAAGGGAGGATCCTCCGGCCAGACGGGTGTCATGTCTGGCGGGCAACTGCCCAGAGGTTGAAGTCGGGACCTTGTATATGTCCACCGCGCGGTAAACTCTAATTGCGCGATGCAGGATTTAAGTGACGTCAGGATGTTGTGTGACGTCAGGTCTTTGATGCGTAGTTCGCATGTGGCGATGTAGATACCGCCACAAAAAAGGTAGGAAGGTAGGTAGCGTGGGCAGAAATTCGTAACAAAACTTTTGATTTTAATTTTCATCGGTTCGATTGGCAAAGATTCGTCAGTACTAGTTTGTAGTTTGATTTATTGTTATTCACTTAACAAAGCCTACATTTATAATCAAATTATACACAAAGCTGATTCATTTATCAAAATAACTACACAAAATCGAAAATTAATTCTAAACACAGCTGCTACAAATAAACGAGCACAATATTTATGAAAAGCGTCGCAGATAACATTACCTAAATTGTTATTATGTGAACAATAATTACAGGGAATAATCGTATTAACACACATATTAATCATATATACGCGCCTACGTTGAGGCATTACCTTACAGTTACGCGTATAATCATGCAAAGTGCTCTTACGTATAATTATTAAATCCTGCGGAACATTGTAACTACATAAATGGCATAGCTCAAAAGCTATGGTGCGTTAAATTACATTTACGTGACGATCAGATCGTGGCTGCCATCACATTAAGTATAGCAATATCTAGTTAGTGTTTGAGGTTATACAATACAGTACCTACGTGAGAAGTGTGCATTCAAGTAATGAGAAACAATTTCAAATAGTGTTCGAAATGGTTATTCTTTTTTTAAACAAACGACGACGATTATTTTTATTCTCATTTTGCATGTTACTTAAAAAAAACTGAAATAGGATGAGAAGCGCGTGTGTTTTGTTTTTAGTCTCGTTGTAGGACTTTCATTCAGTCGACTTTAGGTGCGTGCATCCAACGTTTCCTCACGACCATAGTTAAATACTTGCGATGTAAATTCAACTTTTTGCAAAGACTACAGTACAGTCAGCCTGAAAAAGGTGTATAACATCGACAGAAAGGAGTCTGGGCGGAAGTGGTCTAAGGACCAATAGTAATATGGTTGTAATATTTATGCAAGGGTACCTCATCTTTACCCTTGTGCAAAGTGGCATCAAAATCTTACCCTAATTTTGAGAAAAATACACTTTTATAATATACAGGGTGGATATTCGGATGGATCATAGGGGTAGGTACCTTAATCGTTGTGGCTACAGGAAAACACTTTTTTAAAACATTTCGACTAGCATTTACAGACTTTGAAAAAAAAGTACAGTCAGCAAGGATATATGGGTAATTAAAAAAAACGTTTTTTTTGTTGCCTATAGATTCTGTTTCTCTTATAGATCAAAAAACTCAATGGGACTAACATAAACATAGTGCAGAGAACTAGAAATATTACAAATGGCAAAGAATTTTCCCAAAAACGAATAATTGTGATCAATCGTGAGTGATAGTGATTAATTAATTTTAAAACAAATGTTAGGACATTTTAATGCACCTAATTTACTTCATCTGAAACAGTTTGGTTTTACAAAGGGTCGTTCAACTACAGACGCGGGCGTGGAATTACTGAAAAGCATATTCGAGACCTGTGAGGAGTCGCAAGATGCTCTTGGCATTTTCTGTGACTTGTCCAAGGCCTTCGATTGCGTACATCATGATACTCTTATCAGGAAACTGTACCACTATGGTATGAGGGTCAAAGCTCTTGACCTTCTGACTGAAACTTATATTCAAAATGACACGATTACTTTGTAAATTATTATATTATTTTTATTATTGTGAATAGGAGGACTATGTGGATATTTAATTGTTTTTAATTTTTTCTCTTTCATTTATTTTTTCTTTCTCAGTTAGTTTTAATGATGGTCTGGCAGTTTGAGTAGTTGTTGCGGCCAACCCAAATATCCTTCTTTTTTTTTTCTATATTTTTGAGGTAATGAAGAATCATGGGGTTTTAAATTGCGTCTATAAGGTGTTCATAGCGGTCAATATGTTTACACTATCAATAGTATATATTCAAACTACTTTTTGTATCTCTATGCATGGTAATTTCTTACGAAACATTACATTACATGATTGGAATATTTTTTTATTCGCATCTTTTCTAGTACTCTATCCTCAGTAGGTACAGCTCTTCTGTACATTCTTTAAATCCTTACACGAAACTGCATCGATTAGCATTTTTGCTGACTGTACCATTTTTACAAAATCTGTGAATTCAGTTAGCTATTACTCAAAAAGTTAAGGACAGTCTCCAAAGAACGTTTTCTTGTAGCAACAACAGTTAAGGTACCTGCTCGTGAAAATCGTGTAAATTCTAAAAGTATATTTTTTCTCGAAATTGCCGGGTCAGATTTTGATGCCCCTTTGCATAAGCGTATAGATGAAGTATCCCTACACAAATATCAAAACCGTATAGCTATTGGTTCATAGACCACTTCTCATTGAATTTGAACAGTCTCCTTTATTTAATTGTCTATAGGTACAATCTTTGTGCTATAATATTGTTTAAATGTGTAGGTACAAAACATAAAGGCTCGTTCAGACCAGCGCGACGCGACGGCGCGACGTGACACGAACAATACAGTTTCTAAGAAAACTTCACGGTATAACAATAACCGTTGTCGCGTCGCGCTGTCGCGTCGCCCTTGTCTGCAGAAAGCTTAACACATTGGATATATGAATGAATGAATGAAATGCACCGATCCCAGCTTGGTTTAACCAGACTCGATAAATCGAATGAACCCCAAGATTTGCACTAGCCCTTGGTTTTCCGAACAAACTAGTTTTAGAATTTGCATTATTTCAGTTAGGTACATACCAAATCAATGTTACACCATGTATAAACCAGCCATGCAAACAAACAATTGAAAACAACAATATCTCATAGAAGATGTATGGACTTGAAAATCTGCAGTATAACCATTTGGGTTTGACGTGCTCTAGACAAATTGGTACACACTTTGTAGTTCCCTATATTGTACATAGTTCAGAACTATGGTTGGCCAAAGGCGGCGATGTTACGCCTTAGGTATTTGACGTTTCATACAATTGATGAGCTCAACACTATTTATTTACGAGGTGTTTTATGAGGTCATATTTCATGTAAATATGCGGTTGGAGGCGCTGAATGTAATGAAGAATAGTCTGTAAAACATAACCCTATATGTTTTATTACTAAAGGCAAAGTAAACCCTCATAAGTAAGTTTTATAGATGCATGGTATAAACAACCAGTTTTTCGAATATTTTTTTTCGCAAAATCAGAATGCTGGCTTTTTTTAGGGGTGTTTCAGTTTGTCGTGTCTATTAATCTATTGGGTTCCCACCTATGAAATTGGCGTTTTTTTTCTCACAAAAAGAGAACCTCGTCACTTCTATGATTTAAAATATTCATCAATTGCTTGGTATTATATCGAATAATGACCATCATAGACAACTACCAATAGTAAAAAAACCTTATTATTTATATTTTTCTTAACTTAAAAATTACCTTAAAAATGACTCCTCATTTTGTTAGCAGAAATGACCACTACTTATTTTTGTCACTTAATCTAAGTGGCATATTACGTTATCTTAATTTTCAAACATTAGTGCATAAAAGTTTTAAAACATTAGTGTTCATGGTTGTTAGATAAATTAAGAAAATGCTAGTATGAAAAATGCAACTTCTTTAAAATTCTCCATACAAAACGCTGATATCATAGGTGGGGACCTAATATTTGTATGTAAAAACCTGTCTTCATCTCTCTTGTATAAACCTTAACCTGTCATTAATCCCTATACTATCACCTCTTGAACACTTTTCTCAATACTGTTACGTGTCTTTAGTTACTGAGCCACTTTAACCTGATTGCATTTAAGTTGTTATTATCAAAGTTTATGAAGAACTGAGGTATAAGTATATTTATATTATTACTTCGTTTAGGAGCCAGATGTTCAATCTGTTCTTGACCACTGTTTCACAATCATGTTTAGTGTTTAGAGGTATGAGGAACAGTGTGTAAAGTTCACTCATCCTCATTAGAAAAGGGAGGATCCTCAGATCGGACGGGTGTCGTGTCTGGCGGGCAACTGCCCAATGGTTGATGTTGGATAGACTTATATATGTCGTTCGCGCGGTAAACTATAATTGCGCGATGCAGGATTTATGTGACGTCAGGATTTTGTGTTACGTCAGGTCTTTGATGCGTTGTTCGCATGTGGCGATGTAGATGCCGCCACAAAAACACATAAAGTTAAACATACACTATGTTTAACTATTATGTGCTTTTCATCTTTTTCGTTTAAATAAATGATTAAGTAAATTAACTTAAATAGGAACGCAATTATCCCTACTTAAGTTAATGACAGGTTTATGTCTATCCAAATGCTGCATAAATAATGACATAATTGTATATGAGATCGGTTTAAAACGTATAGTATTATAGCGCAGCAAACAACAAATGAGTTATTGTGTGATTCCGAATATTAGTATTTTACATGAAGCAAACATCGTAACTACGTAACTATCTAAATATATTTGTATTAAGCCAACAGCTTCGTTAGTAAGACGTAACCACATCTAGTCATCGGCTCATCGTATAATATATCTTCGTCGAGCAACGTCAGACCAAGTTAAATTAGTACGAAAACGTGTTCTGCTTTTATTAGTTGCCCGTAGAGAATTGTGCGCGTTTACACTCATTGTGAAACGTTAATACTGTTTATTTTTACATATTGTTTTAATGTAATTGCTGGTTTCATCGACAGAATTTGTTTTATCTGTACACAGATCAGTGCCTACGCTTTTCAATCCGAGAATAAATGAATATTATAATTTTATTTAATGATTTTAAATTGTAGGTACATTATGTATGTAGTAAAATTACAGTGAAATGGATTGTTCATTACAAGCACGTAAAGAACGCCTATTTATTGCCTTTGACTAGACAAAATTATAACTTAATTAAGGCACTACCCCGAGCAAAACCTCGTTTTTCTTCGTTATTCAGAGGCTTTTAACTCATTAATTAAGAGAAATAAACTTCATCTAAAAGCACATTATTATTTATTTATTTATTTAAACTTGTCACACTCAAAAAAGTACAAAGGCGGACTTAATGGCTTAGGCATTCTCTACCAGTCAACCAAGCGTGGTCCATTATTAATGTTCGATATCCTATCATCACATTACATTGCACGTTCATGTATTTGTTTTTGTGTTATAAATACATTTAAAATCTCCTTGTAAAAGAATTACTAAAATCATTGATTGCATGTCAATTTATTTGAGGAATACACTAATGGATAGATAATTAATAAAAAATCGAAATAATAAACGTTTTATTTTATTTCAATAGATCGTTTTTTATTATGAAAAGAATTCTAAAAATTGTGTGAAATCGGCGTGCGCAGAAAGCGGAACAGATCGGGACAAAGCTGCGGGTCAGCGAAAGAACGGAACGCTCAAGGTCGCTCGCTAGGGGAAGGGCTTTAAGTAGCGTTCATACGCTAGGTAATCTGTAATGCATAAATTCCAACAAAACTAAGTAAAAGAGGCAAAAGTTACTTCCAATACCTTATTTTAAATAGAAATAGTGTTTTATCATAGCCACTCTAGCATCCCATGACGCCAAACTTAAAATGACGGGCTGTATACCCATCCGCCAATCAACAAACAAAATAAAAAGAAATAAAACAATAATTGCCGATGCAACAGAAATAAAATTGAAAACGTGAATGAAAAACAAAACGTTCTGCATTTAAATGGGCAATTATCTGGCTGACTACTGGGTAATAAAAAAAACGAAAATGTCAAAATATTTGAGTATTTGTCAACAAAAAGGTTTGATATCTTTTTGCCGAAACGCAATAATAAAATAATTATTTATTTTATTATCAGACAACTGGAACCAATTACCAAAATACTTAACATTCTAGATGTCAGTAAACAATTTAACTTATAATTTTAAGCTATGTCGGTACTTAAATTCTAATACATACTGGGTGTTGTTTATAAGAGGCCTTTTTATGGGCCTTTCGCCATGCCTATCAGAAGGACTTTGCATTGAGCAAACATGGTGATCAAATGTCCATTACTTCTCTGCTTGAGAAAAGCCCTGTTTTCCGAATTAGAACAATTACATGCCAGTTTTATAATACATAAGTAAATATTTAAATAGGATATTAAAACTGTTATAAATCCGTAATCATACCAATCCACAATTAATCCAAATTGAAACGGCTTAAGCCCGACAAAATTTGACATTGACAGTGTTTTCACAAATTAAACAATACAATATTAATCCTCGACAATTACCAAATTACTACGTGATGATGGAAGCAGTCACATTGCCAATTTATTATTGAGTAGGCATATATTATGTTGTCATCAGAATATTAAAGGTATCTGAACGATTTGAACCCATCTGTTCTAATATTTGAAATGTAAAAATTAGCATTTAGGTTTGACTGTTTGTTTGTTTGTTGAATCTTTAGGTATGGCGATAAAATTTATAAAAATTACAAGCCTGTCTTTGCTGCTGTAGATTCGGGTAAAAATATAAGTAACCACACGCACTATTGTAGTTAAAATATTTTTTTTATTTTGTATTTTGTGTTTCACGAACTGTGTCCAAATAAACATTATGTTTTCTTTCTTTCTTTCTTTAACCCGATAAATACTTTAAGCTAGAAAAACACAGCGTAAATGAGTTCCAGTAACTGAACCAAAAGGCTTGCAAAGCCTTTCAAATTTATTTTTTAGTTAATTACTTTTTTAATAAGAGTTATAATAATTATATTTAGCTTACCACATTTTTCTTAATAAATGCCTTTTCTCATGAAAATACAAGATAAAAAGCTAATGTTCAGTAAACTTTTATACTATACTTGGACTTTTAATTGTATTCATAAGTTGACAGTATGAAGCTAAATAAATGGGTCATTTATTATTTATTTAAACTTTTCACACTCAAAAAGGTACAAAGCCGGACTTAATGCCTTAGGCATTCTCTACCAGTCAACCAAGGGTGGTGAAGAGATTAGATGGCAGGTGCTCTGTTTGAGAGGAACAAAGAAAAAATTAAAAATATGTCATAATGCAATGTCATTACTCATTGTTTAAGTAATGTAAGTTCTTAACGTAACTTTTTAGTGTGCATATGCATGGTTTTCATTGAATTTAACAACTTACATAACTTAAAAAATTATTAATGACCCATTTATTTTGCTTCGAACTGTCAACTTACTGAATACATTTAAAACTCCAAGTATAGCTTTTGTCTCTTGTTTTGCTTTTTGTTTATGCGTACTATGCAGCTAAGAAAAGAACAACGCCTCAGACAAACGCCTATTACATCGTAATGAGACGTACCACGTACCACGCCTACATATTTAAGCTGCTAAGGTATTCTCAACTCATCCATTTAGGTGAAGTAATAAACGAAACTTAATAATAACTCCACGGTTCTTGATAATTACATTAAAGCTACGTGTGTGGGCGTAACATTTTGCCTAGATGAGATTGATATATAAATTCAACAGGTTTTGATAAGTTTCTTGAAGAGGTGGTGATATTGTTTTCTGCTTTAGAACTTGAATACGACTGTGTACGAATTTAACTAAAATATTATTTGGTTTATAGTTACAATGATGCATCGGTCATGGTATTCTCTAAAAAAAGCTTTGTTAAAATATAGCTGCTAAGGACCGTGCGGTGCCTGAATAAAACTTACCTCGATACTAGGAGATTTGTGACATAACGAATCATTACAGTTTATGTAGTTTTTTGTCTGATCTAGATAATTTGTACTATTTTTAGGGTTCCGTATCTCAAAAGGAAAAAAGGGAACCCTTATAGGATCACTCGTGTGTCTCTCTGTCCGTCTGTCACAGCTAATTTGCTCCGAATCTAATGGTCCAATTAAGTTGAAATTTGGTACACATATTTTGTGACCCAAAAACGGGCCTGTAACGTATTTTTTTTTTTTTTTTTAATATAGGGGTCACATTCGGGGCAAATAAAAATAAAAGTTTTGGAAACTGTACCGTGTGGCTTATAAAGGGCTAGTTGCGAGGACAATTTTTTTTTGTAATTGTTAAATAAATACTTTTAAAGATATTTAAGAAAATAGATGAAAATTTACCCTTATCTCCAAAACTACTGACCCAAAAATTTTGAAAAAAATATAGAGAATGGTTCTTTACTCATAGATTACAGGAAAACCTATAAAAAGTCCATGGTCTTAAAACAACATGATAAATCTCTCAATATTGTGCGTACTAACTTACATTTGCAGTTGGAATGTATAGGAGAACATGTTTTTTTTCAACTACAATGTTAAGTTTGTTCTTGGAATAAGTTCATCCTAACTGCGGAACCCTACATTGTGAAAGAAAGAAAAAGTATTGATTGAGACTCGCACAGGAACTCACAAATTAAACTAAAAACACACTAAACATAAATAAAAAAAGATAAAATAATAGAAAACAAAGTAAAATTAAAATTTAAAGCAGGAATGTGTGAATGTGAAAAAAAAATAAGTCAGCATGATGCTGCGACATAAAAAAAAAATGTCGCAGCGCTGGCATTCTGATAGGGTTGTGCGTGGTTGTGCGTGGTCCTACGCGCAATTTTTCTATCAAAATCCTATAGAGGATTGAACTAGCTATTTGCATCTAAAACGTGCAAGACTGTTTTCGGCTAAGATAATGTCCATTGACGTGAAAATTGTTAGAACCCTCCTCGGTCTCCCTAATGAGAAACATGCGTCAGTACCACAGTAAGGGTGCGTTTCCACTGAAGCGGAGACGTACGGAGCTGAGCGGAGACGTGCAATCACAATGGTTGTAATCTTCATCGCGTCACTCGTCTCGTCTGTGATTGGACGATTCCTGCACGTCTGCGCTCAGCTCCGTACGTCTCCGCTTCAGTGGAAACGCACCCTTAAACTAGTTTGTTTCAGCTATCTGTCTTTTTGTTTTTACTCATTTAGAGACTTTTTAGTAGCACGTAAAAACTTCTGGCCATTTCTAACTAGTTTGGGCGAGGTTTTTACTTTTATGCTTAGGAACTGAAGTCGGTAAATTCGTATTTTTTGTTATTTTTGCAGGACCAGTTCTTATGTAGGTAATTAAAAAGGTAAATAGTTCTATCATAGAACACAATAATATTTTCAAAAAGTGCTGATGATTCGCAGCCTCATTTGAAATAATGACTTATAATATTGATTTTGATGTATCAAAAACATGAAATAGAAAAACACTTTTTTTTTTTAGTTCCCGTTATATATCAAGCCAATAATTCAATGATTTATTTGTTAAGAAGTTTACAAAAACATTAAAATATACACAATGTCCATTTTGATTAAATAAAGACACCGTCTACTTTCTGTTCTCTTAAATAATCTATGCTACCTTTTGCCCGCGGCTTCGGCCGCGTGATGGTCGGAAATTATTCCACGGGAACGTACTACTTACCGGGATAAAAAGTTTCTTATGTCTAACCCAGGAAGAGCGGGTGCTAGCGAATGTACGAGTATCTCTTGGGCCCCCAAATCATGCTAGTGGAAGGAACCCCGTGGGGCTTTAGTCGGTAGAAGTCCGATGATAACCCTTCGTTCTCCGTTCTCACAGAATCTACATCGCCACATGCAAACTACGCATCAAAGACCTGACGTCACATAAAATCCTGACGTCACACAAATCCTGTATCGCGCAATTAGAGTTTACCGCGCGAACAACATATCGCACACCCAGAACAACACTGCACTAAGTCAAAATAGCTCATTTTTCAGAATCAACGAAAAACCGTTATCTCGTGTTATGTCAATAAATATGTAAATAAAAAAGTCAATTTTGAGATTTTTCGACATAATACAGTGTTGTTCTGGGTGTGCGATATATAAGACTATCCGACATCAATCGTTGGGCAATTGCCCGCCAGACACGACACCCGTCTAGTCAGATCCTCCCTATTCTATAGAGGATGAACTTTACACCCTGTCCCTCATACCCCTAAAAGGTTGTTTGCCAGATTTCATCGAAATCTATTCAGCCGATAGGGCGTGTAAAGGTTACAGACCAATAGACAGACTGAGTTTAACCTGACATTCGGTAGATAATAATCTACCGAATGTAACTCAGTCTGGATGGTAGTTACGGGTGAAGAGAAGTTGGCAAACCTGCGGATGTAGCAGGCTCCCTGAAGTTGTTCGCGTGTCTAATGAACATATAGCGAGATCCTAGGACATTAGGTTGGGAAACGCCTGAAAAATACGATCTTACCTAATGAGCTGGGAATATAAAACTTACCCTAATTAATAAAAATAAGTGGCTTATTAATCTCACTAGGAGTACCTTGGAGAGCATGATATGTGTCTATAGTTTAATATATTTTTAAGCTATTGCTTACAACATTATTTTGTTCCCTGACTAACCCTGCCCCTCGTTGTCATCAAAATATGATCTGCAATGAAATCATAATTTCATTTGAAGTTATTAATTAACTTCCCACTAAGGTACTAAGCAAATCGTAAAGGTTTAAGAGGATCTCCAGATTAAACAATGGGTGTGAATGGAACTAGAGCCTTAGTTAAGGTGAGTGACATTAATTGGACTAAAGCCCGTTTTCACCGACAACTAAGTGACACTTAAATTAATTCCTAAATAAAAGTACACTGTTGAATTTTCAACTCTCAGCGCTGAGCCTAGCGTTGAAAATCCAACAGTGCACTTTTATTTAGGGATTCATTTATGTTACTTAGTTGTCGGTGAAAACGGGCATAAAAGGATCATTCTTAACCTATTAAGAATCCTACCTACATCAATTTTTGATATGTCAAATAATGGTGACAGGTAGGTATTTACTTTGTAGAAGTAATTTCTAGAACAACCGAATTAATGAGTGTCTAGGTACTAAAACTATATCAATAGAATTCTGAGAACTAGGAAAACGTATAAGGGATTAGGGATTTTGTCGGATTAACTAGGATGTAAACTGTTTATTGGGCTCAATTGAATCAATGGAAGAGCTTTCTATTAATCCATATGGATAAGTCAATATAATCAAAATAAGTTTCACTTAGGGCGAATTTCACTAATTAAACTAAACGCGATCAACCCATCTTAACCGCGTTCAAGAGCTGTCAGTGTCATCATTCCCATGGAAATATTGAGTAACTCATCGTTGCTTAAATAGAAACATAATTTAAATAAAACTTTCCAATTTTGAAATGTGTTCCAATTTTCCGTAAGCTGAATGTTAAGAAACAAAACACTGAAGAACTTAAAACTCGCCACAAACGTCCTTAATAGTTAGTTCCACCACAGACAATACAACACTGTCCTTAATAAGTACGCTTTTGTCACAAGATTGAATTATCCCAACGTTCTGAAACAATGAGACCTTACCTTAACCACATTATCGCAATTTACATACCGTTTAATGACTAGTAATGAAATAACTACTGCACACATTGACCAGTAAATTGTGAATAAATCGATTCTCATTGGGTTGCTATTAAGCAATGTTTGTCGTTCATCTATTTTCCGTTGTGATCGGTTTAATTAAAACTGTCAACCAAATGAAAGGGACGTCTGACGTAACTTTGTATTATCACTTAATCACGTGATTTTACAATTTTGTTCGCCATGGCTTTTATGTTGGCTGATTTATTCAGAACTTTACATTAACTGGTCTGTTTTACCAGTTTGTCAGTTTCTGTACAAAAAAATGTTCTACGTTAAATTTAAAAAGTGTATTTCTATATGCTTAAGAGCGTTTATGCTAAAAGTTGGCAACGTCGTAAATAGATGTCAAATATTTACCAGTTTTCATTAATTTTGCAATATTACTGTATGGAAATATGAAACTAATGAACTAAAATATTGATCATGAAATGCAAAAATAAATATTGTAACACTGCATATTTAGTTTTAGATGTAAAAAATAATTGCAATTCATTATTAATATACTAGTTAGCCACCTTTCATATTTGCATTCTGTAATATTTCAATATTCTAGTAACTTAGTTAGCCACATTTCTTATTTCCATAAAGTATTATTTCCAAATTAATCAAAACAGGTAAATATTTGACAGCTATTTACGACGTTGCCAACTTTCAGAATAAACGCTCTTAAGCTCTGACCAAACTGAAGCTAGTCTCGCGCGGGACTCGCTCACTCCAATTGTGTTCACTTGCACTAAGGTGTGCAAACTGACGCGAACATTCGCGTGACTTCCTGTTCATTACAACAAATGACGCGCGCAGTCGTGTCCCGTTTCACACGCTCAATTTTCCTCAGTGTGGCCAGAGATTTACCTACCTAAATATAAACGGATCGACCTGTCACTATATTTTTAATGACAACAAAAATAACACCAAAGATTCAAAAAAATCTTTTCTTTTATCTGTATTTAAGGAGCATGGTCATTAATACTAAGTCGCTCCATAAATAAGGCTTTCTTGTACACCATTTTATAAATATGTCAGACGATGGTATGTATCTCTTTCGTTATCAGGCATATTTTGACTACTGTGGGCGTATTAATGGGTAGTGTTAGTTATTGCGCAATAGAAAAACCGTTGCAGTTCATATCAAATTATAATTTACGATAACATTAAACACACTAGCATTTCACAGACTGTAGGAACTCGACACAACTATTCGAAACGCGCAACAGTTTCTAAACTTCTTCCCCGCTCGACCGCCACCAATGTCTGCTCTGCTCTGCTCTGCTGAGCCCCGGCCAGCGGCCGATCCGAGCGTTATGTTGTAGACCCTGTCGAGCGCCGCCACCAGGCGGCGCCGGAGTCCCGATTAGTCAACTCAGTAACGTATTTCCGATAAATATAATACAGTAAAAAAATCTTAACAAATTTTTTTACTATACCATTTTTCAAATGTATCATCAGTAAAAAAAATCTTAATATTTTTTTTTTTTTACTACTCCATTTTACAAATATGATACGGTAAAAAAATCTTAAAAACATTTGTTTAACTATGGTACGATATATCAACGGAAGGCAATAGACGAAATGCGATAAAAAAACTGTAGGTAAGTTTTAAAATAAACAGCAATTTGAAATGAATTCTGATATATCCCTGGTTACTGCAATTGAAAAGCGTTCGGTTTCAGACCAAAATAATGCTTTAAAATAAACCCGCAATGAACTCACAAAAATATTTTTATACACAAAATTAAAACAATGATGTATAACTGAGTGGAAAGTGCATAAATCAGAAAAGTGTAACACTAAAAAGTTACAATTGAACAACATGCCGCATAGCCGGGGAAACAGTTGAAAACTGCAATAAATCCGTTCCAAAATTAGTTTCGAACGACAGAAGACTCATCCGTGGAATATTAATCGCTTTCCGATTACCAATAGTTTGTAAAGTTAACTTGTTGAGTTATGGCACTTGAAAACTCATAAAATTGTAAGAACCATAAGGCTAACAAGGATTGCTACAGAATAAGTTAGGAGTTAAGCGCCTTGCAAATGTGCAAGCTTTCTTTTAATTTCTATCGTTGAGGGAGAAATTTTAAAGTGAATTATTTATGTTCTTGGATCCTTCTCTAATGGGTACAAAGAATTGTTCTTAAGAGTACGCTAGTCGATCATTCTTCCATATAAACGTAGTATGGTGATAACTCGTCTGTTTGACGGTGTACGTTCAAACTAAAAATTATATCAATTTGTTTTGTCGTTATCTAGCTAGCCCTGTACAAAAGCAGAATAGGAAAAAAAAATGGTTTGGAAGTTATGAGCGTCGAAACTTCCATATTTCAACACTAATTTTAATCTGTCTTTGGGCGAAAATAAATAACTTATGTACTAAAAAAAAAAGCAAAATAGCGTACAGTGATAAATAATTTATTCAGAAATTCAAATAATTTTATTTTTATTTTATGATCCAGTAGTATTTTCTCAATATATATACACCCAAAGGTCTGTTCATGAAATTTTACGCGCTTGTTTTCGTTATAAATCATCGTCTATTTCACTAAATAAATCAATAAATTAATAAAAACTAGATAAAAAATATTAGACTAATTAGCATGTATATTAGTCACGCCCACAAACGAGTTCGACTAGTGCACTCTTAAAGGAGAAGTATACCATACATTATAGAGCTGTTCTCAAATAGCTATCTTCCAACTGATTTGTTGAACAGTCTTGGTTATTTAATTTCTTCAAATACCTCTCATAAGTCTCATACCTACATATTAATACTTCTAAAAAGAAAATATAATACATGCTACAAGTACAACGTCATGCCACTTTCCTTAAGTAACTTTTCATAACTTCCATTCTTAGAACTTTTCTACATCTACTCGACCGCAAGAGCTTGAAAGTAACAGCTTAGTAAGCTACTACTACCTACTTCCTTAGTTATGGAAAAAGGTTCTACACAGGCACAGAATACTAATTGGAACTATTATGTCAGTTTTTCTTTAACACTCTGTTTTTTGTCTTCCTTTTTGTTCAACTATGACGTTTTGTAGGTAGGTACTTTTACGATTTTTAGGGATACTTTTGTATCCACTAACATGAAATATTTCTGAAACCACGCAAGATAGCTTCTTGAAGTAAAAAGCAACATTCAAGTGTATTTAATAGCGCATAAAAAACAACTAGGTACCTAACTGATTTCAATTCTTTTTTTACTTCATGTAGCTAACTAAACTTGTGTGATTTAGGAGATATTTAGTCTTTTTTTGCACTTTGCAAATGGCCTTTTTATATTGCTCGTCATTGTATGTTTATTTGTATCCGTAAAAGAGTTTCAAATCCATCGAAATAATTAATGTATAAAATGAACTTATGTTTCTTTATTTATAGAAATGTTCAATTTAAGCGTAAATGTTTCTAAAAAACCGAGAACAAAAAACTGAAATGGTGGAAGATTTTAGCCAGGAAGAGCTCGTGGCTGAATAATAACAGCCGCATGGATCTATCCATCAGGTTAAGCTACGCTTGCCAGGGTTGGTCCGTAGATGGTGATGATCATCTTCACATACCGAGACTCCTCCGTGCCTCGGAAAGCACGCTAAGCCGTTGGACCCGGCTGTCATGCGTGGATCTTTGACAGTCGTTACGGGCCGTCAGAAGCCCGAAAGGCTGACAACCAGTCTTACCAAGGGGTACTGTGTTACCCAGTAACTGGGTTGTGGAGGTCAGATAGGCAGTCGCTCCATGTAAAATACTGGTTCTCAGCTGCACCCGGTAAGACTGGAAGCCGACCCCAACAAAGTTGGGAAAAGGCTAGGCAGATTGATTGGTGGAAGATTTTAGTCAATGTTATAGTGTCATTAGAACACTGATTGATCAATCAAAAATGTCTTGCTATGAAATTTTAATTGGCTTTAACAGAATCTAAGTGTTATTTTTCCTTCTCTTAGCAACTCACTACTATACTATCACTTTCGTGATAGTATCAGAACCGACTTAGAGTTGCTGGTATATACAATTCCTGCACGTCTTAAACCAGCACGCGTAGCATGAAAACCATAGAAACAGCTTTTCTCCGGGTTTTGTCGACGAAAGAATAGACAAAATTACAGATTGTGATTGTTTATTGACTGTCATTATATCTATTCTTCCGTCGACAAAACCCGTTTCTATTGCGGTCGTGCTAAGCTTGCAGGTAGATACTATCTCTTTGCCTGGAAGCGCTACATCGAACCGTTATCCTCAATTAATTCTCAAGAGAGGAAACATATGAAGCTAACTGGCTGCAACAGCCAATCTGGCATACCGGAGGATCGTCTAATTGGCTAACGTAGCCGGCCATCAGATTGGCTAACACAAATAACTGAGCCAGACTGAATAATGCGTTTATTCACCCACAAGGTACCTGCGCGTGATTCGAATTTACTGATAAACTTACCTACAGTCATTAAGATAAGCTTCTATAAAATAGTGCTTATTAAAATAGATAACACGTAGACCTTAAATCTAAAAGCTTAATAACCATTATTCATGTTTTGAATACTTAAAAGTAGAGGGTGAAATTAGGCGCTATAATATCCCTGTATTCCCTAGACAGTTATCATAATAACGTAAAATATTACAGCTTTACCACAAAATAGAAATACTAATGGTTCTTTTGCCCACTTAGGCGTTGTTGAGAGGAATTCTCACACCATTAGACATTCCTAGCAATCATGACTAAAAGCGCGATTTATTGTGAAATTCTTTGTGCTAGTCAAGTGTTAACATAAATCTGAAAATGTAATACGAACAGAACAACATATATTGCGTTTCCTTTATAGATGTAAGCCCTTTTGCTCGCGGCTTCACCTGTGTAGAAAAGAGACCCGAGGTAGAAAATTTAAAAACGGTAGTACCGCGGATAAAAAGTATCTTAAGTCCTAACGCAGGTATACCCATTGTAGCAAAAAAAAAATGTATCTGCTACACTTGAGTTAAAGGTCACCTGGGAGATGAACCCGGCACGACATAGGTCATACAATGAGATTCAGTATCCAGGTGAAGTACACAAAGTATATAAATGATAATATAAAACGACACAAATACAATTTGCACGATTTAAAAAATTGCCGTCAGCCTAGGATAAGATGGTTTTTGTTCTGTTGGTTATTTGTTACGTTAGAGGGATTACAATAGGTGTTTACTTTTGTTGGCAAAGAACGAAAAACCCATCGGGATGCGTTAGTTATCTCAGGATTTTAGTTGCGCGACGCGAGTGAACGTACGATGGCCAACGCTGGTAAAGCTCGCGTGCACGTCCGTGCTCAATCAAGATCGTATTTAATTTTTGCTGCGATGAACCCACGCCTCTACAAGGCAAAGCAACCTGTCTTTAAATAAAAACTATGACCCCCAAAAAAATTTGATGGCGGTAATACAATAAGTAAAATGCGATTAAGGAAAACTAAAGTAAAAATCAGTCGAAGATCCACAAAAGAAGAGGCAATATATGCCGTGGAACAACTGAGAGTTGCCTGTATTGGAGTGTGGCGACGGGACGCCGGTAGATGTTGGCGTTTGCGTGCTCCAGGCGGCAAGGCGACACGCCGCTGGGAGACGCTGGGGTGCGCTCACTGCTGCCGCTGCTTTGGTGTCCTCCACAGGGCCGCCCGCTTCGCCTCTGAAGTACCACACGGGAAAATTTTGTAGAAAGTCAATTCACATGTTTGTACAAGTCAGCTTGGGTTGCTGACGACTGACTTCAAACAAACGTGAATCTATTTTTCCTGCTTCGACAAAACCGAATTCAAAAATGTGTCCGGCCTCTTTCGCGTGTAAAGAGGCCTATTTGGCAGCGGAATGCTGTACCATGTACAAAATTTAATCGAAATTCGTTCAGGCTTTTAGTCGTGAAAAGCGAACAGACAGACGAAGAGATAGAGTTACTTTGGCAATTATAATATAAGTGATGTTTTAGCCTTTAAAATTGTTAAGTTAAGTTAAGCTTTGTGCAGACCAGCGCGAATTGTCGCGCGACGCGACACTGGTTATTGTTATACCGTCAAGTTTTCTTAGAAATTGTACCTATTGTTCGAGTCGCGTCGCGGCGTCGCGTCGCGCTGGTCTGCACGAAGCTTTATTGATGTAATTTCTTAACAAAATTAACGCAGACGAATCAAAAGAAGTACGTTGTCAACAGAACACTACGTTCCGTAAGTATGAAAAAAAGGTGTTCTTACGTTTATGTACCTATGTCAAATTATTTACGGACAGTTTCAGGATGATGTTTTGTTCAACAAGTTTAGGTACTTAAAAGTAGGTGGATGTTCAACAGCTGTTAACAAGCTAAACATGGCACTCAAATGCAATTTACTTCCTTACACGTGGCATGGTCATGAGGGGGAAACAAAATGTTACACGTGTAGCAGTCATGCATACAGAACTAAGGTCTATTTAAATCCTTATTTCTAATTGATTTTATTTCCACTTAAACAAACATCAACTTTATGAAAGTGTAAATAAAGTTGATTTTAGACTGACTCGTACTGTTGAAAAAGCCATAAAAAATATGAAGTTGTAACGCAAACTGAACCTTACGTCTACATGTAAGGTTCAGTTTGCGCACGAGTTTTAGGACAAACAACTGTAATTCGAACGCATTACAGTTGTTTTTCCTAAAACTCGTGTTTGTTTCCATGTTTCGCAAATAAATTGCGAACGCATATTATGTAGTTTGCACTATAGGGTATTGAAATTAAGTAAAATGTAATTTATTTGCAAGAGTTGTAGGTAGTACATTACAGATGGTCGGGTTTATTAACAGTTTCTAAAACAATTCGCAAAAACTAGCATGCAACATAACATTAAATAAATAAAAGAATAATAATAAAATTGAACATATATCATAGTTATTATATTAAGAATAAGAATGTCAAGTATTTGTCAAATTATAACAGTGTGGATCTTTAAAGTTTAGGTACTCATTTACAGAATAGAATGATTTTTCTATAAGCTATTTGAATAGCGCTGTTTTAAAACGATTGATTGGCAGTTCTCTATACGATATTAAACTTTATATTCTTCTTATATTAATTCTCTATAAATTACACTTTCTCTAAACTATATTGAAATTGTGTAATCTTCAATGTTTATGTGTAAGGAAAGTTTTGTGAAAGAAAAGGAATGGATTTTCGAAATTATACGTTATTTCATTGTGTCGAGTACAAAATCAGAGAGCTTACTAACTTGAGTGACATCACAGAATACATAATAGTACAAGTACATTGAAGATTACACAATTTCATGTGTAATCTTCAATGTTTATGTGTAAGGAAAGTTTTGTGAAAGAAAAGGAATGGATTTTCGAAATTATACGTTATTTCATTGTGTCGAGTACAAAATCAGAGAGCTTACTAACTTGAGTGACATCACAGAATACATAATAGTACAAGTACAGAAGATTCAATTCGCAAAATCATTTAAATAAATAGCGACTCTTGCTGCGACACAATAAACTGCAATTCAGGTCGCACAGCAGTAATTACCCTACAGTTATTTGGACTGGTTAAAAAAGTTGGATTATCATTTTACAGAAAGTCTACTTCATTCAAATTAAATTAGTGCGATATAAGTTTATAACTTGCACCAAAACCCATTCACGTACACATCGGCACACTACACCTCACACTCAAAACTACACACTAACATTATACACTCTCATAGACACACACATACACACTGATACAGGCGCCCTGATTAACTTTTTGTTTATAGTTTTTTTTTAACTTCTACACCCAAAATTATAATAACTTAAGTTTAGTCTTAAATCTCCTTATCTTATAACCTTAGTTTTATTGTATTGTAATATAATTTTTCTTTTTCTTTTTAAGTAGAACTTTCTGTTCTTCCGTGGGGTATTTGTAATACAGGCATTTTACGCCTAACTTAGACACCAGCTCCACAAATTGCTAAAAAAAAAACAAAAACAAATACTATGTGAACTAGAATAAGCTTTAAAATGTCATTGTAAGGAGAAATAAATAAATATTTATATTCACCTAGAAGTCTCTATCACGAAACTCTTTCTATCACGTAACTTATCTTCTGACTTCGTTACACCCACTGAATTGGCCCGACAAGTCGATCCCGCCGCGTACTTGTAGCTTCATACCCAAAAAGGCGGAGTGCGCCTGGCCTGGTGATATGAAACTTCTGTAATTGTTTTGAGCAGACAAATTCTTTTTGTCTGTTAAAAACATCAAGTGCGTAGTACTCGAATCCGGCACGCATGTATGACCAGCAGTGCTATTCTGTAACCATCTCACCGTGAAAACTTAGGTGAAGTGAGCGTGGAGTGAGCTGTCATTCCACAGGGATGGACACTATTGACAGCTCACTTCACCCAAGTTGTCACGGTGAGATGTTTACAGAATAGCATGGCAGATGTATGCACGTAAATGAAACAAAAGGTGTATGTAAGAATCGTTGCAGGTGGCGTTCTGTATTTTCTCCTTAACCCCATTGGAGTGAATTTATGTATCTACGTAAATTATTTTTGATATTGTGTTCATACCATTCTTTGGCACGCCTGTAACTCAGCACATTCATAATACGATTGGAGAAGAATTTTATAACTAGAGGTCTTTCTGTTCAAAAACTAGATTAAACAAATGAAATTATATTAGAATTTAAAAAAACCCCGACACAAACATTTCCTCATTTCTCTTTCCTACTCCATCACTAGACCTTGTTCATCATCGATCTATAACCTATTCATTGAGACCATTTCAATAAGCACAAAAACGATACCTGTACTGTAAGTTGGTAAGAGAATTGGGTATTCTGCAAATTCCAGTTGATGCTGCAGCATCAGTTGAAGGTTACTAAGTTTTTCTAATATCATTGAAATAACAGAATACCAAAATTCAAATCGGTTTTTCTAATATCATTGAAATAACAGAATACCAAAATTCAAATCGATCAGACCTGTCGAAGACGCTCACATCCATTGGTCAATTAGAAAAGAGCTAATAATCATCAAACGGCTGAACCATATCTAAGAACCATTGCTAGAAAACCTGCTTTCAAATAATAAAAAACCGCATTCAAATCGGTTCACCCGTTTAAGAACTACGGTGCCACAGACAGACACACATAGCGGTCGAAATAACACCCCTTTTTTTGCATCGGGGGCTAAGAAATAAAAAGAACTAAAGCCTAGTAAGAGCTCCTTTCCCGAATTCAATAAAAGAAAACTTCTTAGAACTGAGATATTTTCAAAATATATTTTCCAACGCACGAATGCGCCTGCCGGTTTTGAGAGCCGCACCGACTCTCAATATATCGGCGCTGACAAACGCAACTCCGTATTTTCCAATGACCCACATCTTTCTCAAACAGACAAATCAATATTGCCAGTATAAGAATTAGATACCTCTGAGCAAAATTTAATAAGACTGCAGAAAAATGTGTTTCGAAGTAAATATTTTATTTTATTTGATAGCTGTTGTCTTCGTTATCTTCTCGGCTGTAACGCGAGCGGACGAACAATATAGGAAGAGGTCATGATTTCCTCAACACATAGTAATATAAGACTGCCAACAAGGTGGTTGCATCGCTGATACTTATGGGTTGCGCCGCACTTACATTTAGATGTCGCTACAGCTCATGGCCGCTCTTTTTAACCGACTTCCAAAAAGGAGGAGGTTCTGTGTTCGTAGCGTATGTATGTTTTTTTTTTAATGCACGGCCACCGATTTTTCAGTCAATTGTAGACCGAATATAAAAACATATTTTTTGTTTGAAAGGGATACATACGCTCTTGAGGTGGTCCCGTATACATTTTATTTACTTTCCTTGGATAGTTTTAGAGTTACCTTCAATAATACGTATTTTTCCCACTTAGTCTATATGGATGATATGATAAGTTCATGCCACTGTTATTTACATAGCAGGTAGTGGTATTCAAATTTGTGTGGGGTAGGTACCTACCGCAACTAAAAAGTGAAAAATAACTTTAATTTCAGATGTCGGTGGCAAAAAACAAACTTTCAAAACCAAAGACACCGACTTCATGTGTTTTTTTTGTAAAAAGTTTTTTATTTATTTTATTCGGGAAACAGTTCCTACTTAAATATCTTAATATAGAAGTAGTGAGAAGAAAAAGACATAACATATGTGTAGCTCACGACGTTATCCATTATTTTAATAATACCAAATTATTAAGGAACGAGTGAAAATTCTAAAATCTCTAGGTAAAATCTAAAGAAAAGTATTTCTTTTTTTTAACCAATACTGAAGAAAAATAAAATTCTACAGTCCTAGTCCTACAAATCTGAGTCACTAATAAATGTTATCAACGCAATACGTTAGGCTAGGTACATTAAATAAATGTAGCTAGCCTTCATCACAATATCTAATCTACCAATTTACCCGAAAATTGCTGGTCATTAGTAACTTCCTTTTTAGAAAGGCTTTTATCTACAAATAGACTGCGTTCGTTTGAGTAGTCAGCAAAGAACATTTTCTGAAGTTGTGTTATCTAAAATAAATATGATCAGTAACTGCGGTGGAACTAGGCTTCTCGATATATCCAGTGTTTGCGGCTCGAGCCAGACGTGACAGGTGGTTCTAACAGAAAGCTTCGTATTCCCTGAGTTTGGCTCGTTTTGAGACTTCTGTGTGTGTGTGTGCACACAATAAATCATGTCGTTTTATCTATGTAAATATTTAAATGAAAATGTAGGTGAAATTCAAGATTCTGTTTCAAAATATTTAAGAACATTCTACTTGACCTTTCTTGCTAGTATTCTTGACCCTCAATTTTGAAGTTAATAACATAGAACATATAAAAACCGATCTTAATTCTTTATTTTCAGAAAAAACTCTAAAACTATATTCAATAAAATTGCTACCATTGTACAAAACAATATAAAAATAAGTGACAGCGCGAAATATTACATCGTATTATCAAGTCCATATAAATAAAATAAGACATCGCCCTTTTCTAAGAAATTGGATTCCGAACGCAGCATTTGAGCCACCCATAAAGACTCGTTCAGTATTGTCTCAAAGGGTATTGATGATAATTCCTGTTTATATCCAATAGGAGAAAAGGAACAGCGATATCGGGCTGATATACGCCATTCTCGCATTTAAACGACTTCCACATTACTACCAGGAAAACTCACATTTACGTAACGAGTTGACGAGTGATAAGAAGTCAAGAAAACACTTTGGCGTGGTCGTGCCTTTAGATTTGGGGACCTCGATTATTATAATCGTTTCTTTTTACTTCAAATACTCGTTGCCAGAAAAGAAATGACGCGACTTTTTGCTTTTGATTTGAAACTGATATAATTACGGGTAAGCTTCCTAGTAATAGGAATACCTAGATGTTTTTAATTTCGTTTAACAAACACATGACATGCCGATTTCCTCACGATGTTTTCCTTCATCGTTTTGAGAGCAGTAATTATGAAATAATTTACACAAAGTAAAGCGCCTAAGAACCGACGACAGGTTCGAACCCTGACAGGCGCTCTACATCTCGTAAGTCGCAGTTACCACTAGGCCACCACTGCTCTCGATTATTAAATAGATTCATTTGACAGAGGGCTAACTTGATAAATTGTAAAAATTTTTTTTTAGGGTGGGATATTATCAAATATCTTCTCCCGGTCTGGGCGGAGCGGGAGGGCGTGTCAGGCTCTTACTGACTAAAACCCACCCATGTTCCTTCAGTGTTGCCTGTACATTGCCAGGGACCATGGTATTCCTTTCGGACTTTCCCACGAAATTGTAAACCATGTGGTCCTTTTCGTATCAAAAATATCATGAAAAATATAATAATACGATTCTCAACAACTTACGAGAATACATCGAGAATGCGAACTTAGTACCACAAACGATTTTCTGGTACTTCGACACAAGCCTTACTACCCCATTATGATCATCGATTGACACTGGCTAGGCCTTCTTACCACTTCCAGAATACTCCCAAATTCAATTCTGAAAAGTTCTGTACCTAATTTATTGACGGATCACAGCTACATATAGCGTTGCCAGGCGTCCGGCTTTAGCCGGACATCGTCAGGCTTTTTGATTGCCTGTCCGGCCAAAATAAGCGTCGTCCGGCCTGTCCGGCTTTTGTTAGGCTTTTTAGATTTCAAAATTCGCGCGCATCGACCCGAAGAAGTGTCGAGTTTATATTATTTAAAGAAGTTTTGTTTTGATTAATAAGAGTAGAGATTTGTTTTGGTTATTAAGAGAAGAAGTTTTGTTTTGTTTTGATTATTTACAGAATAAGTTCTGTTTTGTTTTATATATTGAGAATTTAAGACACATAATTTAGACTGATGTTGCATTTAATTTGAATTAAGGAAAGAATTATTGAGACTGATTAATAATAAAGTACTTTTAGACTAATTTGGCATTAGTTTTATTGTAAATTATCAAAAAAGCTTGGTTTTCATTAATTTTCTACATTAATACCAAAAAATCCCCTAAAATGCAGTGTCCGGCTTTTTTACCAAAATGTTAGGCCAAAAAAAAAATTATTTTTTACACGAATATTTAAAATTGTTGAAAATGCAGGATGTCCGGCTTTTTGACCCAAATGTTAGGCCAAACTCACAGCTCTGTCCGGCTTTTCGGTATGAGGACCTGGCAACGCTAGCTACATAAAATGGAACTTGTTTATGCAGCCTCACGGTTTATCCAGAGTGATTTGGCTGCACTTATTGAACTGGCCTCATGGCTAAATGATATCAGCTGCACGGGTTGATCGAAGTTACGCTTGCCGCGGTCGGTTCGTGGATGGATGACCATCTATTACATATCGAGACCCCTTCGTAAGTCGGAAAGCACGGTAAGCCGTGGGCTGTCATTCGTAAATATTTGACAGTCGTTACGGGTAGAAACCCGAAAGTCAGACAACTAGCCTTATCAAGGGGTATCATGTTACGAAGGAACTAGTCGTGCCGGCCGTGGCCTGTCGTGATAGGCAGTCGCTCCATGTAAAATACTGGTATTCAGCTGCATTCGGTTAGACTTGAAACCGGCCCCGACATAGTTGGGAAAAAGCTAGGCAGATTAATTGATTGAACTGTTAAATATTATGCTGTAAACACATAGAAAGTAACTTTTCATTCTATAAACTTCATATTCATTCATTGAAGGAGAGAGGTGGAAAGAGAGCAGAGAGGCCTTTGCCCAGCAGTGGGAAAATAATGGCTAGCAAAAAAAAAACATTGACAGCACCTCAACTCATCATCATCAGGTCATCAGCGGGTTTTATATTTGGAATTCTGCGTCGATTCTGACTAAAATGCACTATTTTTGTAACTAAAAGTCATACTTCATACAAATATTCGATCCTTCCGGGAATAAAAATTGTAAAAAAACAACATCTGTAATCCTCAAAGGGTTAGGCTAGGTACCTATAGTACACCCACGTTTCGCCAGTTATGTTTAAGTCCCATAATTATATGAAATAGGCTCAGTGAGAGGGAGATAGCCGTAATCCACCACGCGGGCCCAGTGCGAGTTGGTAGATGTCACATGTCTTCGAATGTTTGGTTCGAGGACCGGCATGGCTTCCTCACGATGTTTTCCTTCACCGTTTTGAGAGCAGTGGCGATGAAATAATATACACCTAGTAAAGCGCCTGTCTGGGTTCGAACCCACGACCTACAACTCGTAATTCACCGCCGTTACCACTGGACCCCCACTGCTCTCCACTGCACTCCGGGTTGCTACTGAAAAAAATCTGATGGAGGAACCCAATAACAATTTGCCCGACGTGGGAATCTACTACAGTACTTCATGCAGCAGTAGTGCTTGCGACCACAGAGCAACGAAGTAATTTACAAATTGTATTCTAGTTACCAAATCGTAAATTCAAATTACACGCCTGCCAGGGTTGCGAGTTTGTCCGAAAGGGATATCGCGACCCCGGCACACAGGCAACGGAAGGAACACGGGTGGGTTTTAATTAGTAAAAGTCTGACACACCCTCCCGCTCCGCCTAGAGCGGGAGAAGTTATTTGATAATTTCCGACCATCAAAAAAAAAAAGGTATGGAGCTACCAGCATTTACCTACTTTTATATTGAGTACCTGCTTACTTAGAAGAATATAAAATTCTATCTCAAAATGTTTTTGACGACGTATCAGACTTATGATAGATCCGTATTTGGGTTTTTTCCAGTACAATGCTCTTTACAAAAAGGAAAGTCCTGGACAATATGCCCTTAAGCCTACCCTGTCACTTCCAATCGAAGAATTCTATTCCTTAGAAAGGTCTTTTAGAAAACAAGATAAGGAAATATTATAGAATATTAAATTACCTATGATAAAACTCGAAAACTGTAATATTATTGGAGGAATCGTCGAAAAATAAGCATTGTAAAACAATTAATAAAAAAACGGGTCAAGTACGTGTTGGACCACGCACAATGAAAGGTTCCGTAGTTGGGATGAATTTACACCATGAACAAACTTAACATTGTAGTTGAAAAACATGTTTTCCCATACGGATTGTATTATTATTAAGAGGAGGTACACTAAAAAAAATAATTACCACTTTGTCGGCGTGATTAATATGTATACCCATACCAAATTACAGCTTTCTAGAGTCGTTCGTTTCTAAGAGTCTCTGAGCTGAGCCGTGCGCAAACAGACAGACAGACAGACGGACATGGCGAAATTATCAGGGTTCCTTGTTAACTACGGAACCCTAAAACCGTAGTAATTACTGGGAAATCTGTAACGTTATCTTCGGGTATAAACTTATTAATAAGAAATTCAAACTTACAATATTTACTTAGATCACGAAAATCCTATCCCAATACCTACAAAGATTCCTCGTATTAAAACTCATTTAAAAGATTACAAACTTTACAGAACTAAAGTTAAACCATTCCAAATTTTAGAATACCGGTCCCTTTTCCAATTCTAGTAAAACCCGTCAAACAGTTCAACATTCCAGTTTAGCAATTTATTTTACGTTTGTGGAACCAATATTTTACCTTGTTTCAAGTGTCACGTGGGGCGGACAGTGACAAAGTTGTCTTGTATAGCACCTAAAAACCTATTGCGGACAACGTCGTCTCATCGACGGACTGATACAGGTATCTAGACACGTAATTTATTTTCGTAAAGGTGCGGTTACGCGAGAAACTTCAATTGCTAAATTCTGGGAAAACATACGTTATGAGAACATTCGAATTTACTGTAATTCTGTGGCTGCATATGCATCTATCGTGACAAAGCAATGCGTGCTGAAGCTTTGTATATTTTGCTCGCTAAATAGTTATCGCACTAATGCGCTGGTGACATTAGCAGCTTTGCCACGTTTAATATGTACCGCCACACGGGCGATAAATGCTACGCAGTCCGAACTATCGCGACGATAACCGATAATGGTTGGTCACATCTGCGTGTATCGTATCACTATGCGAAGCTTCGCCACGATAGACGCAGATGCGGCCGCAGCATAATGCCATCAAGTAACAATTGCTGCTAAAATATTGCCACACCATATTGAGCAATATTGAGCAACATAAACGAAGCATTACATTTTAGATATACAGAATATATGAAGCGATCAGAGGTAATATTGCCGAAACAATTGTTACGTAATTATTTAGATTGTTTCACTTATTACCCAAATTAAAAAATCTTTTAATAATGACTGATAATCAGCACTTTTTGAACGTGAGAAAGTACAGACCTCAAAAGGTTCGCCGGTCACCACTCCTAGTGGTTTGCTGTATCAGAGCGAATTTCACCAATGAAACTAAACACGATCAGAAAATCAAAACCCATTGCTAATCAAGAGCTGTCAGTGTCAATTTTTCACAGCAATGAAGACTCTTGAGCGTATTGCTTCACTCCGTTTCCGGTTGCCGGGCAACAATTGCTGTAAAAATTGCCTGTATAGGCGCGTCTTAACAAACTTCGCATTAATGTCAGGCCAAGCAATTTATCTTGGCGTAATTCGCGTAAAACGCTTATTGGCTGTCGTGGCCCACACGGAGATAACATGATTTATATCCTTTTGCTAATTATTTTATACGACGCTAAACATCTTTTCTGGGTTGCTATTTGATAGTTGTTAGGGATTTATTATACATTTTCGGAATAAATAGTTGAAGCTAAGTAGACTAGTTTCTTCTTAATGATTTTTTCTTTGGACCTGTTTTCTAAGTACCTACATAATTTATTACGTGCTTTTAACTCATCTGACCAAGATAATGTAAACTTTAACCTCTGAGTTTGTATCTATGTTTCTTCTCAGTGGTTTCTGTTAAGGAACACCGACCTCATGTAGTTATAAAACGTTATTATTACTAAAAATATTTTTTACAACCAATTTACCGAAATAAAGTAGAACTTATCACAAGACTTTGCACTTTTTGTTCCCAATATGGTGGATGTCGCAGTAAGAATAGAGTTACTAGATGAAACTAAAACCTACATGCTTTTCGTTTACATTTTCCTCCACTAGATGCACTCTATTTCCATTTTCTACCTCAATTTCATAAAATGATGTTTATTGTTGAGTTAAAAAATACAATGTTGCCCTACTTTTAACTAAAATACAGCAAGCTATTCTTCATGCAGTTTCAAGACTGAGCAAACACCAAACACTACATTACAAAAACAAACCAACTCTTACCTACATTTCGGTAAACGGAATGTAAACGGTAATTCAATGAGAGTACAAACACTGGCAGCGAATGACGCGTGCACTAATGGCCATGTCGGTGCTTTCTCCCCACAAATATGCACTGGCAAGCCGCAATGCAGTTTATGTCACTTCGCTCTGTTTAGTGCCACCGGCTTGCTCGTATACGATCTAAGTACAGATGGATGCTTTCAATGGGTGCCGCCCACTCAATGGCTTAGAAACTGGAGTTGCTAATTAATGGTGGTGAATGTACTATCGAGATAGAGAGTTGTACCAAGAGTTTGCAAGCCTTGAAGTAAAATAAACCTTTACAGCATTTGAAAAGCGAAGCGTAAAGACCACATTATCGTAGCACAGAGTAAGCTACGCCGTGGCTCTACACGTAGAACGACAAGTGTGCAGAGAAATGACAATAACGCACATACATTTTTCTTCTTTTTTTAACTAATTTTGGAATTAAAACAACACCGACTTCCCGATTAAATATTTACTAAGTATTTTTAGACAGTGTTAGTGAAGTTAAACACCTCTAAAATTACATCAAAAATATCCAAATATTTTTGCACACAAAGTTGAAAGTAATCAACTAGCCTTACCAAGGGGTATCGTATTACCTGGTTATTGGGTTGTAGAGGTCAGACAGGCAATCGCTCCATGTAAAATACTGATATTCAGCTGCATCCGGTAAAAAAGGGAAACTGACCCCAACATGGTTAGAAAAAGGCTAGGCAGATTGGTTTAAAGGTGAAAGTAAATAAATTAGTAAAGTAAATTACCCATATTTTTTATGGAGTTTTATTATTATAATCCAGGCTTGAATTTAAACCAAACGTAGCACCATTAGTGGAAGCTACTAATTAATAGCAAAATACACAGATTATTATCTACAAAATCTACTACTACATAATACATGTACCTAATGCTTATCATGGATTATCGTTAATGCGACCAAAGACTAAAACATTGTCAACTTACACACATTATAGATATAGTAACAAAAAGAGTGTTACTCCCGATTATTTTCATGGCCAAACAATTAGAAATTTTGAACTATATATTATGATTTTTAAAGGTGAAAAACCGAGTAAAAAATATTTATGGCTTTTTCAGTTTCAGAAAAACTCAGGCTTTAAACTGTCGGTGAGAAAGTCTTGTTTTAAAACTCAATGTATCATACGATACGATACGGTTAACATATCCTCAAACTCCGTAAAAATTATGTTATTAAAATTGCACCAAATAAACGTAAACAAGTAACCCCTTAAAAGTTTTTAAATGTTCCTAACATTATATGCTTTGTAAAACTTTACCTCAGGATACCATTCTATTCTGCTTTAAATTCTCAACATATTAAGTAAATAGTGCAAGTTTTTATTCCTACGTAAGTTACCACAGTTTACAGTAGTACAATCTTTTACCAGAGGATTCAAGTACAAAACATTATCTGGTAGAGAAATGAGCGCGAATTAATTTAAAATATTATCCACATTTGTGTTGATTCTCTAACAATGAGGATTGTGAAATTGCTAAGTATTTCTTAATTACCTACTCAATCATTCTTATTTTTACGCAGTTCTTAACTGTAATTTATTACGTACATTAATAATGTCGGTAGTAACATTATTTCCTGGTGTTTTACGTAGAACTTTCTGATAATAATCAAGTATGTACAAATGAGGACAAGAATTGTTATTTCGTGAATTAAAGTAATGTGTATTCTGATTTGTTAGAATTAAATGCAGAACCGATATTGGAACTTCTCCTGAGAGACATCTCAGCAATATGGGGACATTTCAGGCCGCTTAGGTTATGATCTCATAATTATGTCCTTTAAATTATTAAAATAAAAATTATTGGGTTAAAATTATTTTACTTTCAGTCGAGTGAATTCAGAACTGTGTGTTAACTTCTTTATTAACCTTATCTATAGTAAATGTAGCGTAATAGACTTTATGAACAATTGTATATACTCCATTCACATAAGTTTTATATGTTTTGTTGACTGTTTCCCTTTGTACACCAATCTTAACAATTCAGTTCTCTCTCAAAACGTAGTATTGAAAGCAAAAAATTCTCAATATCGACATTTTCATGCGTTGAATTGTTCCGCGCTTAGACTGGTAGGGCTGTCATCTAAGTGTTTTTTTTATTGATAAAATTGGCATTGTAGAATAATGGGTAGTAATATAATATGCCAATTCGAATAATAAATGTATGCATTTTCATGTAGATACCTATGTATTGCCAAGAGATTGCTAAAATCGGGTTCTAAAAATGGTACTGTAACATTTTAAGCTACCCATACACAAAATAATGATAAACAACCCAAGTATTGGCATCAAACAGGTCTTTGAAGAGTATCAATGCTGTATAATATTTACATGTCTACGAAAAATACCTATATTGTATGGAATATCAACATCGATTCCCTCTTTTATTCGTCATAAAGACAGTTGCGTACGTCAAAGATGGCAAAATGGGTCTTTGACATGTCAGCAGGTCACAAAAATAGTAGGTATGTTTTTATTGGTTTGGCAGTCATTCCATAACCTATGAGTATTATACGTGTTTATACAGTAAAAGTAGGTATTAAATACAGATCTTACGGTTTTCCGTCCTACGATTCTTTCGAGAAAGTGCGTCATTCACACATAACAAAAACTTTCTCGTCCCTTTAAAATATACAAACAATATTTGTCCAGCGCACCGTGAAGGGACGTCAACGGGAAGCGAGATTACGCGGCCATAGTAAATGTACTGTCGCTACTTCGGCGTCCTCATCTCGTTCTCGTTGACGTCCCGTTCACGGTGTGGTGGAAAAATGGCCATAATAGTGTGGCTGTTAATTTAACAGGCAATGTGAAATGATAGGCTGAGGAATGATGTGATAAGGCAACATTACAGTTTAAAAGAAGATGTACTGAAAATTTAAAATAATATGCTTATAATGGTTTGGTCATATTGAGAAGATGACTGTCAAATGTGAGTGGAAACGCCGGGAGGGGAGCAGATACCCTAAAAGGACATAATATACTGACCTTATTGCTGATGTTCTTCAGAAAGCTCAGGTGCGTAGTACTCGCAACCGGCATGCGTGTATGACCAGCTATCTAATTGCGTACAAATTTCTAAAAGACCAATCTGTTTAATTTTGACAGTTCAAAGACATTCATTGCGTTATTTACGTTGTTGAGCAGATTTTTTTTTCGAACTTATGGAGCAATGGATTAGCTTTTCTTTCAAAATGATTCAGGTTGTGATTGATTATGTATTACGCAATTAGGGTATGGGTGTATGACCCTAAACGAAGCACCAGGAGTATGTAAAGATAGTAGCAGGTGGCGTTTTGTAGTTTCTACCTAATATGGGAAGAAAGCGTGATCTTATGTACATATGTATGTAGGTATCAGTAATGTCCTTGCAGTGTTCTGTACTTCATCTATTAAGAGCCTTTATTCTAAGAGGGCAACGTCGCAAATAAATGTCAAATATTTCGCTATTTTGATTAATTTGGCAATATTACTGTATGGAATTAAGAAATATGGCTAACTAGCGAACTTTAATGTTGATTATGAAATGCAATAATTAATATCGTAACACTGAATATTTAAATTTAGATGTAAAAAAGGATTTGGAAACTTTCCAAATGACTTTTTTACACCTAAAACGGATACAACATCAAATTAAATGTTATAATTGCAATTCATTATTAATATTCTAGTTCGCTAGTTAGCCATATTTCTTATTTCAATACAGTAATATTGCCAAATTAATCAAAACAGGTAAATTGTTGACAGCTATTTGCGATATTGCCAACTTTTTGGATAAAGAGCTCTTAATACATTTAAGTAATCAATGTTAATACATTGATTACTTAAATGTATTAAGAGCTCTTTATCCTAAAAGTTGGCAACATTTAGGTAACATTTAGGTAATCAAGGTATAAGGACCTAATGGTCCTTATACCTTGATTACCTAAATGTAATATACTAGGTATTAGTATACTAATAATTAGGATATCTGTTTAAAACCTACTTAGTAATGTAGTCCGTAATTAATTAAGACAACATTAAACATATCAATAGCAATATCCGTGTTTGTTTCAGTGCCAATAATGGTAAACCCCTTTTGTTTTCATTTTTATAGGTACCTCCGGAAACTGTCAGTCAATGACGTAAATATTAGGTCTTTACCTATGAAATTGCCGTTCTGCAGTACTGGCCATTTCAAATCAAAATAATTTTTGTTTGGCTAAGAATTCTAATTTCAAATTAATTTTATTTTAAAAACTTGTTTTTTTTTTTCCAAAAGTAGTCATTTGTTTATTGATTAGTGTTACATTTTCATCGCATTTCAATCTTTTTCGTCATCATGGATACGTTAAAAATTCGAGTAATTATGGAATATGAGTACCGTCGTGGCAGCAACGCGGCACAAGCGGCACGCAACATCAACGACGTTTACGGAGCTAACACTACAAACCAACGCACCACCTGTTATTGGTTTGCTCGCTTCCGTTCTGGAAATTTCGACCTGAAAAATGAACTTCGCGGTCGTCCGAAGACTTTGGTCGACAATGACGAATTAAAGGCGATTGTGGAAGCTGATGATACACAATCTACGGCTGAATTAGCAGCAGCTTTCGACGTTAGCGTCAAAACAATATTGGTCCATTTGCGTCAAATTGGCAAGGTAAAAAAGCTTGACAAATGGGTGCCCCACGAACTCAATGATAGCCAGCGCAAAATACGCGTCGAGACGTGCCTTGCACTGCTCAACAGACACACAAATGAAGGAATTTTGAACCGCATTGTTACCTGCGATGAAAAATGGATTCTGTTTGATAACCGCAAGCGCTCAGCAAGTTGGTTGGATCCTGGTTCAGCACCTAAACAATGCCCTAAACGAAAACTTACCCCTAGAAAAGTGATGGTCACTGTTTGGTGGTCTAGCGCCGGTGTGATTCATCACAGCTTCTTAACAAACGGGGTGAGCATTACTGCAGATGTGTACTGTGAAGAACTGAACACAATGATGGAGGAGCTGGCACATCTCCAACCAGCATTGGTCAATCGCTCGTCTCCGCTGCTACTGCACGACAACGCGCGACCTCATACTGCACAGCAGACGGTCTCCAAGTTGCAAGAACTGGGGTTGGAAGCTCTCCGTCATCCGCCCTACTCACCAGACCTTGCGCCTACAGACTACTACTTTTTCCAGAATTTGGATAACTTCTTGGCGGGAAAAAAATTCAATACCCGAGAGGCAGTACAAAATGCCTTTGAAGAATTTGTTGCCTCCCGTCCAGCTGATTTCTTTAAGAAGGGCATCAATAAACTGCCACTGCGTTGGCAAAGATGCATTGAGTGCATGGGTGATTACTTCGATTAATACAAATAAAAAATACATGAAAAAAATTCGTTTACATTGTTTCATACAAAACGGCAATTTCATAGGTAAAGACCTATTATTACTTAGACTGGTTGGTCTTGTAGTTGCAAGCGCTACTGCTGAGCATGAGGTACTGAGTGCAAATCCCAGGTCGGGCAAATTGTTATTGTGTTTTTCCCTAAGGAATTTCTCAATAGCAGCCCGGTACCTGGATTTGTGCCCGGTTGATGTTAATAGGCTCGCTGCTACATGGAACTGAAACATAACTAGTGAAGTGTGGGTGTACCATGAGTACACCTCTGCCTAACCTTTCGGAGACTACAAGCGTGGTGTTATGTTTATTATACATACAATATTTTGGGATAAGTTGTAGGTAATATGTCCGCCTTGCCACTTAATAAGTTATTGAGTTATCTTTGCTCTTTTTGGCACTTAGTCGATGTCTTCCTCGCGCTGTGTGTGGAGTTAATTTGTACCTCGAGAACCGTATGAAAGCAGATGCGATAGAACTAGAGACGTGGTATGTTGTTTCACAGTTCAACTTTAGTTTGTAGGAATGTCATCGCTTCGTGCATCGCTTTACCACTTTTGACAACAATTCCCATTAAATTGTAACTACACTAAAGTTTGAAATTAACTAACTGTCACATAGACAGTAGACCTTGTCGTTTTATGACGTACAAGTGAAATTCAACGTCAAGAGGATAAAGCAATTACGAAGTCGGCTATACCTTCAACGACAACAAAGATATTTTCTATCACATCTTTTCAAAAAAGCTAGTTTATTCTTCGTAAACAGGGATAATATAGTTTTTAATCCCTATGGACTAAAAGTGATTTGAATTTGGAATGTGGATATTGTTAGTAAAAGTTCCAGTCACCAAAGAGATCAATCACGAACATTGTATGAACAAGTAACAGGCTGGTAAGAGAGAGAGAAAGTGTGAATTTGGTCAAATGTAAATAAAAGCTGGCGGCTCTGAAAATTTTCAATTTTATCATCATGGGTATCGTTTTCATGGTTTTCAAGGGTGCTAAAGCCGATAGTGAGGTAAATAAAAATCTAAATGTAAATCCAAGATAGCAGTTGCGAAAATTTTCAAATTTTTCGTCATAGCTGTCGTTTTCATACTTTTCGATGGTGGTAAAGATCGGCTTTACCACCATCGAAAAGTATCAAAACGACACCAAATCACCAGTGAGGTCAAAATGTAAAGGCCAAGATGTGGGCTGCGAAAATTTTGTTTTTGTTTTAAATCATACGTGAGAAGGAATTTAGTTCCTGATGGGGTTCGGACCCCACACATTTTTTTTATTCATAGAGGGTGATAAAAAGTAGAGTGTTCACCTTGGGAGCAACACTATTTTAAGTTCGGGTGACATACTTTAAATCCCTCGCTGCGCTCTGGATTCAAAGAAACACTCTCGCCTCAAAAATTGTTGTTGGCTCCCTAGGCAAACAATCTACAATTTTCCTACATCACCAATATTATGGCATTCTTGATTTTACCCCCAACGAACTAACTTATTGACTTGACTGCCTCGTTGGTCTAGTAGTCGCATACGCTAGGTACTGCTGAACATGAAGTCCTGGGTTCGATTCCTGGGTCGGACAAAGTGTTATTGTGTTTTCCCATCTGGAAATTTTCAGTAGCAGCCCGCAGTCTGGATTTGTGTCTGATTGATGGCAATATGCTCGCCCCCTAATTACATGGTTCTTAAACATAACTGGCAAAATGTGGTTGTACTATAGGTACAACTCTGAATAACCTTTCGGAGATTACAGCTTAGATAATGTCAAACAATTTATTTCAATTAGGCACATAAGAGGCACTTTTGAACGCCAATTTTACACAAAATAGAATTGATTCTAGTCGCTATACTCACTATATCAATTTGTATTAGATAAACACAAACAGAAACAGGAAACTGATAAACAATGCACAGATTATTGAAGCGGTAACCCTGAAAAGCCGCAGACAGGTATTGCGAGCTGAGCAATTAACTTTTCAGATGGATCTTTCCCGGCATGGAATGGAATAATAACCGGCAGTGCTAGCCGTTTTGCTATTGGCCGGGGTTTTTGTACTCTTATCCGATAGCGAATAGTAGACAGATATTAATTTTGATGTATTTATGAGGCAGATGTGAGCGGAAACGCTTGCCGAGAATATATATAAAATGCCTGATTTTCTGTCTTTTGTAAAAAAAACTGTACTTAAGTCATAAAATAAATAATACTCAACAGATATAATATAATTATGTTTTAAAGACACATTTATTTAAAATGAAAAGTATGAATAATTTACGACCACTAAACTAATTTAGAAAAAGCGAACTTTCTACACCCAGTGATATTTTACCAAAGACATAATTAAAAAAAAAAAAAAAAAAAAATTTGATGGGACACCCTGGAAGGACGTATAATAGTGACCTTACTGATGATGCTCTTCAGGAACTGGCGTGTCTGTCCAGATGTATGCACGTAAACTAAGTAATAGGAGTACATATTATGGATCATCAAAGGTGGTGTACCGTAGTGACTGCCTATCCCCGTAGGTGAAAGTTTATTTGTATGAAAATAAGAATTAAAGAAAATAATAGAGTTGACTGTTGATATACCTATCAATTTGGGTAGTTGGATTGTAGCCCATATAATGAACTTAGGTGCCAACTTTTACGTAATATCGTAACTAGAAATGGCAGCAGATATTAATTTAGAAAAAAATGAGGCTGTATCATTATTTTTATTAATATAACGGAGTGTATTTGTCTCTTTCGTTATTAACAGCCAAATTTCAACAACTGTGGGCGTACTGTGAGTAGTGTCTCGGTAATTGCGCAATAGAAAGACTGTTTGAAGTTCTGTACCCTAATTACGTAATACAATCAGAATCTAAAAACCTGCTTTCGAAAAAAAACATCTGCTCAACAACGTAAATAACGCAATGAATGTTGTTGAACTGTAAAAATGACACCGATTAGTCGTAATCGTTTACGAAAATGTGTTGCGTAATTAGATAGCTGATCATATTATAATTTTATATCGAATTAATCACACGAGCAATTCACACACTGTAGGTGCATGACACAACTATTCGGAATGAGCAACAGTTTCTAAACGTCTTTACTGCTTGACGGCCATCCATGAACTTTGCTTAGCTTCGGCCGGTCCGACCGTTAAGTTGTAGACTCTGTCGAGTGCCGCTAGGCGGCATTGGAGTCCCGATTAGTCAACTCAGTAACGTATTTACGACATATATATACTTTATTGTACACCAGAAAATACATAGCAAAAAATAAATTAAACACTAAAAAACAAACAATGGGCGGCCTTATCGCTTCCCGGCAACCTTGGAATGGACAGTGATTGCGTGGATGTAAAAATGGTGTTATCGTTGGTGCAAAATAATAAGTATATAGATACAACATACATACAAAGAATAGGACCGAAAATAAATGACGACTACAAATTATTACAGCTTCGAGAACAAGATTACGACAACATGTTCCTTCACGAGTCTTTTAAATAAGGGTAACGATTGCGCGCGTTTTATTCGATTTCATTATTAACGGTTTTGAGGTCCTAGCTGACTGGTTGTCCCATATCGTGACAAAGGTACCCACCCCTACTATTACCTACATAAGGAAAACTACGCACTCTTTGATATTATTAATATGACTGTGGCTTTCAAAGGAGATATTAATAAAAAAGTTATCTTTTAGGTACTTTTTAGCACAAGAATACGCAAGCTGTACAATCTTACCGTAACTATATGTATCTTACTGTAAATTACAAGTAGGTAAATTAATTTATTGTTAGCATTAAACAAAATTAATGTTCCAGATAGATTGACAAAATACATGTTTCCAAACAATTTACAAGAACATAAAATGTATTTGAATAAATAAAGGTCAAATCCCTCATTTAGGTACCTACACATTGAGACCACAAAACTTCACAATACTATCAGTATCAACATTCTCAATAATCATTAGAGCAACGTCAAAATTATTGAAATGTGGTCGTTTATTAATTAACATAACACCACATTACAAAATAGATAGGTACAGAAGGTCGGCTCTGCACAACGAGCGAAAATACATTCACGGATGGGAGATCATACATTACATTATCGCAAGCAAGCGCAAGGTCCCGGCTGTCATTCTTCGATCTTCAACAGTCGTTACAAACAACCGGTACAAAAGAGTCTCAACATAACGCTCGGACCGGCCGAAGCTAAGCAGAGTTCATGGGTGGCCGTCAAGCAGTAAAGACGTTTAGAAACTGTCGCGCATTCCGAATAGTTGTGTCGTGTACCTACAGTGTGTGAATTGCTAGTGTGATTAATTTGATAGTCAATTATAATGTGATCTGAACTTCAACCAAGGGGTATCATGTTGCCCAGTTACTGGGTTGTGGAGGTCAGATAGGCAATCGCTCCATGTAAAATCCTGGTATTCAGCTGCATTTGGTTAGACTGGAAGACGACCCCAACACAGTTGAGAAAAAGCTAGGCAGATTTTATAGTTACGCGTTTACGTGCAGCGTGTGCAAGCGCGTTCGCGACTGGCATTCGTTTGACTTGGTTTGAGTTCGCCGTAGGTACTTACACGTCTATTTTTCGGATTGTGAATTAACAATTTGGCGTTGAGAATTAGTCAAATTCTACTTTTGCATTACATAAGGTGACGACTTCAATGGGCCTCGTGAAATTCAAAATTAATTACGATTTTTGCAAAGACATTTTGTATTTCGCGTGCTTTCAGAATCAGAATTTATTAATATTTGTATTATTTGTAAGAATGTAGTTTTATTGTATAGTATGGTGTACATATAATATTATTTTAAGTTCTGTAAAAAATTTCACCTAAAGTTATGGTAAAGTAAAGTTTAAAAAAATTTCAACTCTACATTGTCAAATCGGAAACCAGTACCCCAATTGCGAATACACACAGCGCATATTTTCGCTCTTTCTATGGAGCTGGCCTTCTGTAACCATCTATTTTGTGGTCACAATTTTACCACATTCAGCTATTATAATATTATAGACCTACCCTATCTATTTATTATAACTAATGAAGAGGTGTACTTCAAACAGCTTTCTGATTTACAAAATACAACCGAATTGTTAGGTACTAGGTTCGTGTGCAATTTGGAATAATTATACGAAAATCCCCATTACCATGAATATTTTGTATACGTAGTTGTCCGTTTGTTCGTTGCCCCGTCCAACCTAAATTATTGATTGGACAGCTTCAGTCTAGGCTTTAAGTCTCAAAGCAAGCAACTCGCGGCGGCTTTTATTACATAATTATGTAATCAAAATTTAAGATCAATGATCAATGTGCCCTTACCATAACTAGGTATTTTATAGGGTCCCGTACCTCAAAAGGAAAAAACGGAACCCTTATAGGATCACTTCGATGTCTGTCCGTCCTCTAAGTCAACGCGATAAAAAATATGGCCAATTATGCTACTTGCAAATAAATCACAACCTACAGGGTTCCCGTTGACCTATAATCATGATATTTGGCAGGAAACAAGGTCTCACAGCACATGTAAAGGAAAAAGCCCGAACATTTTTTTGCAGTTGGAGAATCGACCGTGACGTCTATCGATGTATGGGAGAACTACAATGTTAAGTTTGTTTTTGGGATAAATTCATCCCAACTACGGAACCCTTCATTGTGTGTGGTTCAACACGCACTTGGCCGGTTTATTTTTTTAAAGGAGGAATTAAAAAGTATATTACCAGAACATTTAAAATAGACATATTTTTTTATAGCAACACTTCGTATTTCATTACCCTTGCTCTTCGGGTAAGTGTTAGATAACAATCTATATCATTAATTAGGTTAATTCCTCACAATTGTTTGCACAATCGTACTAATCATGTAGCTTGTCAATCCATATTTGTAATTACCCAACATTGTCATACATAGTACATGTAACATCTTAGCACCTAGCACTACCTGTACCTACGAAGCTACCTACCTATATCACACGCCTTGCTTGCGGTTTCCAAACGGGATTCCGACCAAACCGTGACGCTTAAGGAGGTGTACCGCAAACTAATTCTGACAGCGATAATGTTTTGTTTATATGCTTGTTAATTGAGAATTAAATGCCTAAATGGCTAATTTACATAGGTGTCTACGAACGGCATTAATTGGTTACCATTATTTTTTTATATAATTACTGCGGTGCCCGTCACATCTTATTTATACAGGTATTAGTCTGTACCTGATTCAGGAGTAGATCCAGATACTTATGTAAGACAGTTGATATCATATCCTGCATACCCTGATGGGTATCAGGATTCGCAGGACATGATATCAACTACCACTATCAACGTGCGGGTGCACGTTACAGGAACTTAGGGACGCTACTGATAACGCTAACCTCGTAATAAGCTGTTTAGGACTGGAATCAATTTAGATTGCCATCGACGTGCTTAGAAGAAGAGGAACCTACCTAATACCTACTAGTTGGGCTAATTTAGCAATACAATGCCACCCGCCCGTATTTTTTTAAATAATCATGAAAAATTATCGAAAATTAACTTTAAAAGAGGATATATCTTTAATATTTTTCATGTTATTCAATTTAAATTTTTTGAGTAACGTTTGTGACCTTGCTTTACATTTTTTGTCATATCTCCGATGTTGTTGGCTCGACTTGGATTCTGTTTATTATTTCTAAAAGCTTATTATAGTTAATTTAAAGTCACGTCAAGTGTATATAATGCATAAATATATATTATATTATATGTATTATATATATACATTTATATATATATTATATATGTATGATATAAATATATATTTATTATACCATATTATATACATACCAGCTTTGCTTTGATATGCCAATAGTTATCGAGCTGACGAAGTTTTCAAACGTGTAGGTACAAAGCAATGAAAATTGTTGCATTGTCAAAATTAAACCGTTTATAATTATGGTTAACTCCCTATCAACATACAGTGTGATAATGATCATTACTATTCCGTAAAACGAATAGAAATGAGGTGACCTATTAAAATTAATTATATTAGACCGCACTGCAAAACCACAATATATACAACTTAATTGAATTTATTTAAAAGAAAACCGGCCAAGTGCGTGTCGGACCACACACAATGAAGGGTTCCGTAGTTGGGATGAATTTATCCCAAGAACAAACTTAACATTGTAGTTGAAAAACATGTTCTCCCATAAGGAATCTATGGGAGATCTGTTTTTCAAACTGCAAATTTAAGCTGTAAAGTCTATTTAGCTGTGATAGTTTTCCTTTTAAATTCGTTATATATACTATTGTTGTGAATTTTTATACATATCCAAGTACACCCATTTAGCTGGCAGGGGGGGGACACTTTACTCTAACAAAAATTAGCACTTAAAAGCCTAATAATTCGTAAACGGATCCCTGAATCCAAAACAGTTTTCGCAAACTCATAATATTTTTAAACGACCTTTCCAACTCCACACCTTGGGATAGGCGAAAAAAAAAGACATCCCCTCTTTACGTGTAGGGGAGGTACCCTAAAAAAATATTTTTCTGATTTTATTTTACCTATTTGTCAGCATTATTAATATGTATACCCATACCAAATTACAGCTTTCTACTACTAACCTGCTCGGACAGACAGACAGACAGACAGACAGACGGCCATGGCGAAACTATAAGGGTTCCTTGTTTACTACGGAACCCTAAAAAACCTATACCGGTTGGCGATTTAGTCATCTGTTTGCGTTAAGGCTCCGCAGACATCCGCGACGCGACTCCGTTAGAATATTGTCCATGAAGTTTTCATAGAAATTGTTCCACCAGAGTCGTGTCGCGCCGTAGCATCGGCAGCCTGCCTTTAAAGTCTACTCGGTAGGTACGATAGGATTCCACTCGACTTACTGATTACTGATCCAGTTCCCCTATGAAAGCCATTTTTAATTATCTACATAACACAGCCTGTGTTCCCCAAAGGGTTGGGCAGGTGTGAATCTATAGTGTACCCACATTTAGCCGATTATGTTTAAGTCCCTTGTAATAGGAGGCAAGCCTATTGCCATCAACCGGGCACAAATCCAGACTCCGGGCTGCTAATGAGAAATTCCAGATGAAAAAGCTAATAACACTTTACCCGACCTGAGAATCGAACCCAGGACCTCATGCTCAGCAGTAGCGCTTGCTACCACAAGACCAGAAAACAAGCCTGTATATTCATTATAATTTATTAATTTACCATGTTCAATTGTTCATTGTTGTGTTACACTCAATAAAAATAAAATGTCAACGATATTTGCGATTCTATTGAGAGCAAAAAAGCCGCGCATTCTGCTATTTATATAAAAGTACCTATAGAACGTAGAGTGCATTGCTGTGTACACTGTTCCTAACATGGCAATGTACAATCGAGAACAGAGTTTTAATGCCTGTCAAAATATTTTAGTTGGGAAACAAGGAGCGATGTTGTTTTACTAAAATATTTACAGCGGTCGTAGTTTCAGGACAGCGATTGCCATTTACTTTTGTTCCCATTTTCAATGCTCATAAAATTGGGATTGTAAGTATTTTGTTCCCGGTTGTACTGTTTCAGTACTAAGTAAAGTCTTCGGTGTTTATCTTTTATACGGTACTTACATTATAATTTTTCTTTCTTCCTGCGAAGGTATTTTATGTATTAAAATGTGTTCGTAGTTATTCGACCTTCTAATGGAATTAAGCTTGTTAGTGAGTGGGTATCCGTTTTTGCAAGTAATGAATCCATAAAACACGTTACAGTACCCCAAAAAATGTATTAGTGAATAAGTCGTTGGAGTGCCATAATTAAATAAATCACCATAAAAATATATAAAAAAAATTAAATTACGATAGTGTAGAATTTAAATAGTAGCATCGTATTTCTTAAATTTGGGACTGTGCCGATTACTGGCAATAGGCTTGCCACCGATCACATGGGACCTGGCTAAATGTATGTACCTACCTACTCTACTAAATACTCCTCAATAAATCGTGTTTTCATGTTACATGTGTTGGTTTCGTCACTTCTTATTAAACTAAAACACTCGGAAGTGGTGCAGGGTGGGCGTTTTTACCCGATTACGGCAAAGTAAAAAGGAGGGTTATGATATTGACCAGTATGTATGTATATTCATTTGTTTGACTCATAACTTCTAAACTTCTCATCATAATTTAAAAAGTCAGGTATCTTTGGAAGCGTCGATTGTCCGCTGGTTATAGGCTATGTGACGTCATATTAAATGAATATGGCGTCCTCTAGAGGACATAAAGTCATGAACTAAAAAAAAACAGTCTTAATTATCACATTTCAAAAATACATTATACCCCAAAATAAACTACTACGACAAAAAAGGTATAAACAAGACATCACTGATGGACAAATTAAAAATCTGGAGTCACACGTGATACAATTTTTCTCGTAGTTAGGTTTTAGTTTTTATAACGGAGGAGTGACTTATGTAATTTTCACGTTCAAAAAGCTAATTTAGTGTTCCTCTAATGTTAATTCTCAGCCTAAAGCTTCGTACAGACCAGCGCGACGCGACAGCGCGGCGCGACACGGGCTATTGTTATACCGTGAAGTTTTCTTGGAAATTGTAATGTTCGAGTCGCGTCGCGCCGTCGCGTCGCGCCGTCGCGTCGCGCTGGTCTGCACGAGCCTTAATATGTTTTTTTTTTTTTTTGTCGTTACAGTATGGAAAGCCCCAGCACCGAATACTTTTATATGTTATTCGTAAATACTTCTTGCAAAGTATGTATACCCACTCTTAGGCCTATATTTTATTTTTTTCATTGCTAAAATGGTTACCATTTTCCGAGTATCCTTACTCAGGGAGCTTATTATTTACTAACTGAAATCTGTTATTGACTGTCTAGAAATGGGAACGTTATAAATCATGGCGACCTTTTAGTATTATTCGACTGGAACGACCCTGATAAATAACGATCTTTGTATAGCAGATTGTTTTTCATGTGGTCACCCAGAGGTCAAAATTCGACCATAATTCATTTAAATGTCATGATTCTAAGGTCTTCATCTTGTTTGAAACGCTGTCAAACGCATGGTAGGGTGGGTGTGTAATGTTTTTTTAATTAATATAATTTATTTCTAATGTATATTATATAAAAATATTAGCTTTCTGCACTCCTTCTTCATATAAACTTTAACTGTGCCAAATTTCATACTCCTCCGTCCGCGTAATTTTCGTAAAAAGGGGTACAAAGTTTTTGCTTCACGTCTTACTATACTAATAATATTAATTTCATAAGGAACTATTGCATAAGTCAAAAGGAATGCCATCGATGTCGATACCTTCATAAGTCAATGTTGGCTCATGCATTCAATATGATGATCAAAGCAAGTGATATGTTATCAAACCGGCAATGATAAACCTTTGTTTTTGCAAAATGAGAAGTGCTTTCAGTACCAGACTACAATCAATTTACTTTGTTAATAGTTTGAAATACTAGAACTAAACAAGGTGTAACATCAATTTCACACAATCTAAAGAATGAGAGTGGTTAAAAAAAAAACAAAGATTCGATGCCAAAAAACTTATTTGGTTTGGGTAATAAAGATGTATTCAACTATATAAATCGATGATTCAGTGAAAAACGTAATAGACACAAAAATGTTTACAAAACCAACTGTGTCCAACCCAAAAGTGTCAACTCAAAGACACCAACCTAGACAAAACAATACAGACAAAAACGCCCAGACAAGGTGTAAATAATAAAAGCAACACAAACCAACACACGGTCGAAATCAAGCAAGTCTCTCCATTAGTTCGATCCGCATACAATGTCCGAACAACTAATGAACACAGAACACCTCTCTAGTCTCTATCCCCTCTTGTTTAACAAACTACTCTGATACTTGTCAGACAGAGGAAACCAGCGACAAGAAATGTTCCAGTTAACAACTACTGGCACTACTGGCAGGCTTGACTATTGCCAGCAACAGATTTTCTCGCCTGTCGTGTTATATTATTTTGTTATTGGCCAATTATTTTGCTGAGACCTCTTTTATTAGTAAACGGATTACCTACGGGGAAAATTTATGAAGCGAGAATGTGGTGAAGTGAGTTTCTTATCAATTTTGTCAGGTTTGAAGGATTGTGGTGTAATCACATTCTCGGTCCTTCTATTGAGTAATTGAATTTATGTGCGAAAAAAAATCTTATCCCAAATCTTAGCAAAATAGATGTACCTACAAACACGCGTAAGTATGCTAACCACGAGTTTACTTAAACTGTTTATGCAAACCGCACTAATCTAAAAGACAATGAAGCTCCTGATGGTCCTTACCCGCCCAAACAAGACTGCAATTCGTTAGCTTTAATTTCATTAATCAAAGTAAGAACTTCAGAGTCATAAAATTTCGAGTAAAGAGAGGAGTCGCTGTCCGTTTAATGACCTAGAACGCGCCGAATCTAAGCGACAACATCAAATCACGGACAGCCGCTGTCTCGAGGGACAATGTCATGCATACCTTCGTACCACACACATACATAAAAAGCCGGCCAAGTGAGTGTCGGACCACGCATAGTGAAGGGTTCCTATATGTTGTAGTATGATGAATTTATCCCAAGAGTAAACTTAACATTGTAGTTAAAAACATGTTCCCCATACATTCCAACTGCAAATTTAAATTGATCGATTCTAACATTATTCGTTAATTTGTAAAGCCCACTTAGATGTGATAGTTTTCCTTTTAACTTCGTTATAGGTATATACTACAGCCGTATTTTTTTCCCCATATCCAAAAACAACCATTTAGCTGGCAGGGAGCCCCCCACTTGATTCTAACAAAATATAGCACTTAAAAGCATAATATTTCGCAAACGGATCGCTAAATAGAAAAATGGGTTGGAGTGTACGTAACGAGGCACTTCTTCTTCATTCTTGACCTGGCGTCAAGGTCGATGACCCTGAGGTCAAGGTCAATGTCCTTAAGGTGTCCCACAGTGTTCCCCCACCCTACTACTCCCACATCCCACCGGGTCCCGAGTTAGGCGATGGTTTTTGGTGAAATTTTTCTTAGTCTTTTTTTGTAGTGCCCCGTTTCGTATCCACTGACTGAAAAATGGTTTTCACACACCCGCAATATTTTTGAACGGGTTATCCAACGATACCTCACACCATGGGCTGGACTAGAAAAGAAAAACATCCCCATGCACTTTACGTGTAGGTACCCAATTTTTTTTCATTCAACCACTTTGTCGGCGTGATTAATATGTATACCCATGCCAAATTACAACTTTCTAGTAATAAGTCTCTGAGCTAAGTCATGGATAGACAGACGGATGGACATGGCGAAACTATAATGGTTTCTTGTTGATTACGGAACCCTAAAAATGAAGGTGTGTGATATACCGAGACAAGCCCACACACGCACGGACCTCGTACAGATGATGCCGAATAAAAAATGAAACAAGACGTACCTAGAGGTAAACACGGTGTATTTTTTCAGCAATTTGGGTAAGTGGTTACCCTAGGTACATTGTCGTAAATATAGTAGATTGTTGTTATGTCGAGCTCGATTGATGAATAAACTGTATTTAGAAACCATCAATGTTTATGACTGATGGGAATATTGCCTACTGTCACTACTCAATTTAGGGGCACTTTATGTACAATAAGGCAGTAGTGCTATAATAAAAGAGTACAGTAAAACGTTACTTTTTATTACATGTACATGTTTCTTTCGAAGAAATTAGGAATCATAAAACAATTTCATGTTTATTTACATCGTAACTACCAATAATCAAACATACGAATGTATCTATACAACAGCAATCGAAGAAAACATTTAAAAGAAAGAATCTACTTTGAATCACAAGACACAGTTTTATTCTTGACGAGTCATTCTGCTCCTGACATTCGCGTAATGGGATCGAGAAGGTTTGGTGTCATGGGGTGATGTTAAAAAACCTCAAAGGTGACGGTTTGTGGGAAAAGGATTGGCAGGTAATTTTCGTTTCGGCAGCTGTTCGGAGTAGTAATTTAAAAGTAAAAACGATATAATTGAAAGTAAGCTTTCCAATTATCACAAATCGGATGGATTTTCAGTACGTAATCTGTTGGATTCGTAAAGGTTTCTGTACATTTTCTGTCTATAAAGCCCTATAAATACAAAGAGATAAACGCTTTTAAACCATAGTACCTATGTTTATACCAAAGGAAGTGGGTTTGCGTGTAATGTACTCGGAAAATGGCATGGATTTGTTTTACGACTGAGATTCATTCAGGCGATAGACGTTTTTCATGTCGCCCGGGTAAAAACTCCGAGGTACAAGTTAGCAAAACTGAAAGTAATGGATATGATAGGGATTTGACGGGATGCGGGGAATAAAAACAGGAACGATTTTTATTGAAAAATTTGGTTGATGTTTTTATGTTTGTGCGATGGCAGAAAATCAACATATAAAATGTCAGTCTAAATATAGCCTTCTGTATAAATAATGTATTTTGTGTTACCACGATTTTTTTATGCTGTAGTAAAAGTCATCGTTATAATATGGTCTTAGTTTTATTTTAGTACCTCCGCTCTGTGTTAGTAACAAGCTTTCATGTAGGTACTTAATCATCTTTTACAACGAAATATACTAGAATCTAGAGATTTTCATCTAAAGCAGTAATAAATATTGGTGATTTTTAAGGCGTAGGTACCTACTCAGTTCAGATGGGGATCAGTTTTACGAATTTTGCCGATGCTACTGTACCTATTGAAAGAAAGAAAGAAAGAAAACGTATTTATTGAGACTCGCACAGGAAATCACAAATTAAACTAAAAACACAGTAAACATGAATAAAAAAGAAAAAACAATAAAAAACAAAGTAAAATTTAATTTAAAGCAGTCTTGTACGAGACCAAAAGGCTCCTATCTCAGCACGATGCTGCGACATTTAAAAAATAAATGTCGCAGCGCTGGTATTCTGATAGGGCCCTATTGGTGATAGCTGCGTATCACAACCAGCCCACATTTCTAAAACAGACAGTGTTTTTGGCAAATAGTTGCATGGTATGCTCGCAAAGCTTTATAAAAACCTTTACATCACGTATGTGTTTATGGTCATGAAAGTATATATTCCCCGAACGTAACAAACTAATATAGTAAATAACTTAACAGCAATGTTTATTGATGTCTGAAATAATTATTTGTAATTATGGATATCAAATTAGATGATTATACTGTTAACATTCAACTGTTAACATTCAAATGACCTACCTACACCCCTAAAGCCACACGATAATCGCATGCAAATTTAAACAATTGAATATTCCTATATTAATTTATAACATTATTGATAAATGAAGGCATTTGGATAATTCCTATTCATGAGCTTTTGTACTTAAACAATACCATTACTACTGATAATAAACTTAAACACCATATTCATTCTCAGTCTCTCTTTTCTGTAAAAACAGCTGAATGGAAATACATTGACAACTGATAATGGTAAACAATAATTTCATGAAATCAAGCCTGTAATTCCCCGAAGTATTAGGTAGAGGTGCATGTACCACCATGCCAGTAAGAGTCTGACACGCCCTCCCGCTCCGCCCAGAGCGGAGGAAGTTATTTGATAATTTCCCAACCTCAAAAAAAAAAAATAAACTGTATAACACAAATCAAACATGCCACACCTTGACCAATATTTTATCATCAAATGAAAGGAAAATAACTGATACTCAGCTATCGCTTCTATTAACGTACTAATAGTGGATATAATTGCGTTTTGATTGGCATAAGATCGATCTATGATGAATGATTCTCAGCAATTGTACGTAATCGGTTACAATTTGGTTTGAGTGGTCGATAATAACTCATGATGGTGGATTTTCTAAGGTTATTGGTTAGGTCAAACACGGACATTGTTTTTCGTTATTGGAACATAGGTTTCAGTAGGTAGATACTAAGTTCAAAAACTAGAAAAACCTGGAACAACTGTCAATAGTGTTAATCCCTAGCATCCGGCCGGTCGATTTGTGACAGTGACAGCTCACTTCACCTAAGTTTCACGTTGATCTTTTTACCCACATGTCACCACTTATTTTTAAGTCCCATGTAATAGGGGGCGAGCCTATTGCCATCAACCGGGCACAAACCCAGACTCCGGGCTGGTACTGAGAAATTCCTGAGAGAAAAACACAACACTTTGCCCGACCTGGGCTTCAAACCGAATTGACCTCATGGTCATGCAAATTATGTCTTAATGAGAATAAAGTTCTTTAAACCGAATTATAATTGCTATCGATTAAACCATAAACCCATCTTATCAGAATCCATTATCAGTGTAATTCTTTCCGACTTGCATAAAAGTCGAACAAAATTTGTCGAGTATTTTTAATATTGAAACCGAACCGGGGTCGTTAGCGTGTGCGATATCGAATGAAAAATAATACAGCACGCGCGTTGCAAGCATTGTACGATACTCCGACGAAGGCAGCTTAAAGATATGGTCACACTAGGTGCTATATTTCAAGCAGAGATCAACATCTGCCTAGCCTTTCCCAATTATGTTGGATTCGGCTTCCAGTCTAACATTTGTTGACCAACTTCAAAAAGGAGGCGGTTCTATGTTGGTCTGTACGACTTTTATTTTTATATTGTTTCATTCAATGATACGTATTTTTCCCACTTAGCCTATGTGGATGATGTTACAATAACTTCCTGTCACTGTTGTTTACATAGCAGTTAGTGGCATTCGAATTTGTGCGGGGTAGGTACACTAGGTACCACAACGGAAAAGCGAAAAATAAAAACGTGTATTTGGTTTTGTATTTTCGTTTTTTGCCACCGACTTCCGAATTTAAAGTTATTTTTCAATTTGTAGTTTTTTTTTTGGAAGTCGGTTGTATTTGTTTGTAAAAAGTTTTTAAAGAAGCACATACATAGCTCTTATTTACAATTCTTCTTTCTTTCTTTTTCGTCCCCTTTTCTGCCCTTAAGCTTCTAGCACAACGCCGCGCCGTACAAGTGTTGGAATAAAGAAGCATTGGTAAACACGCAACCAGATGCAGCAGAATACCAGTGTTTTACATGGAGCGTCTGCCTATCTGATCTCCATCTCCTCTTGGTAACACTGGTTGTCAGACTTTCAGGCTTCTGTCTAGCTACCATACCATAGCGCGTAATTAGCGTGTGCGTAATTAGTAAACATGACAAAACTAAAACACTTGCGGTATGTTGCACACTTCGATACCTCAGGGCTCAAAGGGCGTATAGCACAAAACATGGGTTTATGTTTTGTGCTATACGCCCTTTGAGCCCAGAGGTATCGACTTGTGCTATAAGCGATTAGGAGGAAGAGTAGGGCGCAGCTTCGTAGATGGCACTATCTTTAACCGCATAGTGTAAGGTTGCTCCCAGAAAACAATACAGGGTGGCAGGGACATCGACGCGAAAACTGATACCATGGATTCAGATCATGATTGGATTGGATGCATGCATGGATTCATACGGGTCGATGTCCCTGCCACCCTGTATAACACCCCGGCCACCGTAGGCGCGGGCTTGCGGACGGTGAGCAATGGGCAGCTCGCCGTCCGATAAGGACCAGGCCCGGGTCGACGGCGCGTTGTGTTCCACGCGTGCCTCAAAGAGATGTCAGCAGACCCCTTCCATTGAAGGGGTCCGCTAGGACCGATGCCTGCCGGGGTCGCGGGAAAGTCCGAAAGGCATACCGTGACCCCCGGCAATATACAGGCAACTGAAGGAACACGGGTGGGTTTTAGCCAGTAAGAGTCTGACACGCCCTCCCGCTCCGCCCAGAGCGGAGGAAGTTATTTGATAATTTCCCAACCTCAAAAAAAAAAAAAAAAACTGTATAACACAAATCAAACATGCCACACCTTGACCAATATTTTATCATCAAATGAAAGGAAAATAACTGATACTCAGCTATCGCTTCTATTAACGTACTAATAGTGGATATAATTGCGTTTTGATTGGCATAAGATCGATCTATGATGAATGATTCTCAGCAATTGTACGTAATCGGTTACAATTTGGTTTGAGTGGTCGATAATAACTCATGATGGTGGATTTTCTAAGGTTATTGGTTAGGTCAAACACGGACATTGTTTTTCGTTATTGGAACATAGGTTTCAGTAGGTAGATACTAAGTTTAAAAACTAGAAAAACCTGGAACAACTGTCAATAGTGTTAATCCCTAGCATCCGGCCGGTCGATTTGTGACAGTGACAGCTCACTTCACCTAAGTTTCACGTTGATCTTTTTACAGAATCGACCGACAGTACTCGTATTTAGATGCTCCATTATTCTGAGAGCGCCTATAGCTTAGTATATCTCAGACATTGGTGTGTGGAAATCCTAAAATAAATATGGTATAACCAATACCCGTACATATAGTACTAGTTATTTCTCCACTTCTGCTATTCTAAAATCCGACTGTTACAGTATAAGAATTACAGTCAAACTATGTTTTTTAAGTTAAATTCGAGGATTGCTTTGGAGAAACTATCGATTGTAAATTTTTGGAATGAAGTTCTAAAGAACTTCTTTTATTTTTATTTTTTAATATTATATTATAATTTCACATCGAACCTTAGAAATAGCTAAAAGACTGACGAACAAGAATGAGTGACCGACATGATGTTCTAAAATGTTTTTTTTTTTTTTTATTGCCTTTTATACACTCGAGAGCAATGAATCCGGGTCACTTAAAGAATGTTAAAAATCTCGGAAACTAAAAATGATAGGTTAATGCAATAAATTGTATTTAATAGACAATGTAATACTCCTTAAATGAAAGTAAAAAAAATATGAGTCACCATACATTTTATTAACACAAAATTACATAAAGAAAAAAACTGCTGATCTCTCCTTAAAACAAAAATAGGAAACATGAAATTTTTGAACTTTATTACGATTTTCTTGAATTTTAATACTTCGTATTGCCTCCTCGTGCTTCCACTACTGCGTTTACGCGGTTTGGCATGCTGTACACCAAGTTCCTTATACGATTTTGGGGAATATTCTCCCATTCCTCTGTGAGAGCAATTTTGAGCTCACGAAGCGTGATTGGGGGAGGGTTTCGTTGTTTTACGCATCTGCCTAGCTCGTCCCAAGCATGCTCGATCGGGTTGATATCCGGGCTGCGCGCTGGCCACTCCATACGAGTAATGTTCATCTCTTGAAGGTAGTCATTCACAATCCTACCTGTATGAGGTCGGGCATTGTCATGCATAAATATAGCATCCTCACCTAAATTGACCATAAATGGACCAACGTGATCATTGAGGATTTCTTCCACATATCTTACGCTAGTTAAAGAGCCGTTTTCTATGATCACCAGCTCTGTGCGACTTTCAGAAGAAATTCCGGCCCACACAAGTACAGACCCACCACCGTAGGCTACTTTTTCTTCGATGCATGCTTGCTTGAATCTTTCCCCTGGTCTTCGATACACTCTGTGTCTTCCATCGTGCTTGTAGAGCATAAATTTTGATTCGTCGGAGAACATAACTTTTGACCAATCTTCAATACTCCAATTTACGTGGCTCTGGGCATATCTTACTCTTGAAATACGATGCCCACGCTCCAGTTTAGGGCCGTTTGCAGGTCTAAGGGGTTTTAAGTTAGATTCAGCAAGCCGACGTCTTACTGTCCATGCACTTGGGTTACTTCCTCCGAGGCGTCGAAACTGATTTGTGAGTTCAGTTCCTGTGAGAAAGCGATTTCGAAGCATGGTGTTCACCAAGTATCGGTCTTCTCGTGCTGTGGTACACCTGGTTCTGCCCGTTCCTGGTCTGCGTAGGTTAGAACCAGTTTCTTCGTAACGTCGGAGAACTCTTTGTACTGTTGACAGCGACACACCGACAGTCCTGGCTGTATCGCGCTGACTCCGGCCGGTTTCCAGCATTGTAAGTATTCTGGTGCATTCTTCAGGCGTAAGCGACATAATTTCAGCTTGAATAATGAATATAGAGCACTATCAACATGGTTTATGTACCCACATAAATGACAGATTACAAACAAAAGCAAAACCAAATGCTGTAATTTCGTAGTTCCATCTTCGAAAGTGGCCCTTTTTCAAATTTGATTTTTTTATGATATAACTTTACAATAACTAAGAAGTTTTAATACCTTCATTTAAGGAGTATTACATTGTCTATTAAATACAATTTATTGCATTAACCTAGCATTTTTAGTTTCCGAGATTTTTAGGATTCTTTAAGTGACCCGGATTCATTGCTCTCGAGTGTATATTGTGCTAAAGACGGTAATCTTTAGCACAATTTATAAACTGTCACAATGATTACTAACTATACAATTTATAAATTCCAAGATCCTTTTTATGTTTTGGTTCATAGAAGAATTTACTTAAGATTTTTTTTTAAGTTATTTATGTGGAGTTTTTTTTTTTTTTTTTTTACTTTAGGTAGTTTTAATTTTTAATTTGTTGTAGCTAGTAAATGGCTATTGTAAGCGCTTATTGTATTATGTACAATAAGCGCTTGGTGCGCTACTAATGTAAAATTATAAATAATAATAATAAATAAGCCTTTTATTTTTCTCATTTTCCATGTTATACGATATTTGTTAGCATGCAACAAGTTAATAGGTAACATAATTTAAATTTTATATACTTTATAATTATTGTTGATTTGATAAATTGAAAAAATCTAAATCAAATCAATATAAAATTACTTTCCTTTAAATATTATGTAAGCATTCTGAAGAAGAAATTAAAAAAAAAATTGCCATATAAATAATTTCAAATTACTCGGAAAATCGAATGGTTTAATGGAGATCATGATTGTTTGATTAGGATTATTGAGTAAAACCTTTTATACCTCAATTTATGAACGGCCTTCCTTCCTACTTATGTAATTGGTTTGCGTGGTATATGGGAATTATCTCTTACAAGATTTGAATTACCTTAATAAATATAATTTTACTTTTCCGGGAACCTCTTAGCCAGTTCTCGAATGAGGATAATATATTTGATATTGTGGGTACTGACTGAATACGTGACTTTTTTTTAAATGGTTTTATGTTATCACTCAGCGCTGCTGTCTCAACTTGACGCTGGCAAAATAGAAGACATCGGCTCAATTGCCAAAAAATAAAATAAAATATGTTATAGGTACTTATTATTCAACATAAACAAGCGAATAGAAGGTCATGAACTTAATACTCAATACTTAATACTTTTATTGCATTCCACAATGTGAACTAAGGTGGTAGGTACATAAAGACATACATTAGTTTTGGAGCATTGTGGGCCCTGTCGGGCATAACAACATAAAAATTAGGAGGAGGGCTATTATTATATACTTAATTCCACTCGATTTACTATAAACGTGAACTCCTTAGACAAGCATGTTTTGCTTAATTGGGATGGATTCCAGGAATACCACACATAGTTACGTACGTACAACCCTTTTTTTGGGTGGAAAGTTATCTAATAACTTCTCCCGTTCTGGGCGAAGCGGTAGGGCGTGTCAGACTCTTACTGACTAAAACCCACCCGTGTTCTTTTAGTTGCCTGCACGTTGCCAGGGGCCAAGGTATCCCTTTCGGACTTTCCCGCGACCCCGCCAGGCACCTCTTTAAGGCGCGCGTGGAACACAACGCGCCGTTGACCCGGGCCTGGTCCTTATCGGACAGCGAGCTACCCATTGCTCACCGTCCGCAAGCCCGCGCCTTCGGTGGCCGGGAATCGGCATGCGATTCCCGACGCCCAGGGCGTCTCCTGCGGCGGCTAGGGGCGTGAGGGCGCGAAATTTGCCTCTCCCTCACGTGTTCCGCCTCCTCCTTTGCGAGCATTACTGCTTCACAGAAGAAGGTAACGGCCTCCCATGCCCTAGGGCTCCGTACCATGACTTGGACAAGGGCCGGACGCAAGAGGTCACCGCCGCCGATGTACGTCTGTACGTACATCGGCGGCGGTGACCTCTTGCGTGGAAGATGACTGGGGCTGTCCCCAGTCATCTTTATTTCTGTACTAGCTGCGCCCCGCGGTTTGACCCACATAAGTCTTGATCCCGAGGGAATATCGTGATAAAATGTATCCTATGTCCTTCTCCATATGGTCATATGACTATGTGCCAAATTTCATCCAAATCCGTTTTGCCGGTTTAGCGTGAAAGCGTAACAAACAAACTCACTTTAGTCATTTATAATATTACTAGCTGCCCGCCCCGGCTTCGCTCGAGTAGCACTAAGTACGTATCTACGGCGCACCTACCTGCCTACCCTACCTACCCTACCTACCCTACCTACCCTACCGACCCTACCGACCCTACCTACCCTACCTACCCTACCTACCCTACCTACCCTACCTACCCTACCTACCCTACCTACCCTACCTACCCTACCTACCCTACCTACCCTACCTACCCTACCTACCCTACCTACCCTACCTACCCTACCTACCCTACCTACCCTACCTACCCTACCTACCCTACCTACCCTACCTACCCTACCTACCCTACCTACCCTACCTACCCTACCTACCCTACCTACCCTACCTACCCTACCTACCCTACCTACCCTACCTACCCTACCTACCCTACCTACCCTACCTACCCTACCTACCCTACCTACCCTACCTACCCTACCTACCCTACCTACCCTACCTACCCTACCTACCCTACCTACCCTACCTACCCTACCTACCCTACCTACCCTACCTACCCTACCTACCCTACCTACCCTACCTACCCTACCTACCCTACCTACCCTACCTACCCTACCTACCCTACCTACCCTACCTACCCTACCTACCCTACCTACCCTACCTACCCTACCTACCCTACCTACCCTACCTACCCTACCTACCCTACCTACCCTACCTACCCTACCTACCCTACCTACCCTACCTACCCTACCTACCCTACCTACCCTACCTACCCTACCTACCCTACCTACCCTACCTACCCTACCTACCCTACCTACCCTACCTACCCTACCTACCCTACCTACCCTACCTACCCTACCTACCCTACCTACCCTACCTACCCTACCTACCCTACCTACCCTACCTACCCTACCTACCCTACTAAAAAGTATCCTATGTCCTTCTCCTGGTTCTAAGCTACCTCCCCACCAATTTTCAGCCAAATCGGTTCAGCCGTTCTTGAGTTATAAGTGGTGTAACTAACACGACTTCACGACTTTCTTTTATATATATAGATAGTCAGGATAATAACACCAACAGTATTATGTATTTAAATAACTAATATAGTTAAATGTTTTTTTGTACGGAAAATGAAATATAACGACCAAGCTATTAATTTGTCGTTACGTAACTTTCTTTTAGAATTCAAAATTGGACGTATCTACACAAAAGCATCGATAGTCGGGGATTCTATTTCAATAGCATTCTATTATCATCGTTTAGTACCTCACATGTAAAGCGAGTGGGATCGTCTACCTTTTTGAGGTCGTTTATGTTTTCCCTTTATAAAATAAACGATCGCGTTTTATATCAAATAAATCACAGATAACTTCGGTTTCAATATCTATGTTTCACAGCAAATCAACAAGATTGATGGGATTTGCGACTAAACAAATTTAGGATTAAATGGAGATATTTTGCTGTGGTTGCGCAAAGTTCAATGAATCAATTTTTATTTGCGAACAGGGATGTGGAGCTGCCTGTTGGGATGTTGGGAGAGTGGCTTATATTGTCAAACTCAAACTCAAAGCATTTATATCAATTAAACCATTTACAGGCACTTTTGAATTGTCAAATTGTCGGTCAGTTAGTCAGAAAGTTGAAGCTAGTTGCCCATTCCAAAACGTAGATCTTTATGGAGAAGAACGGGCAAGAAAATCCAAGGACACTCTTTTAAACATAGATATTACAAAATCTTGGGTACATTATTCTTGTTGCTTCTTTATGTGAGAACAATGTACAAAAAATAATCAGAACAATTCAAAAGATAAGATTAAAAGTAAGCCCTGGCAGATAAGACATGACCAGTCACAACTGACGGCGCCCGTTCACGAACATGACGCGTGGATCAGCACCATCCAGCTCAACCATTTTGTAGGGAACCAAATGATCCGACACACCAACAGCAAGACATTTAAGTGAGCATGACATACTCTCAACAGCCATGCTCTTTCAAATCAACATACATCTTATATTGTATTGTAGCATGTCCACGGCGCAGCGAGAAAAGTTGTTTCAATACTCCATATCAAATAAATGACATCGAAGAAAATATTTGTAATGGACAAAATGTATTTTTTTTTAATAAACAAATATTTTATGAATAATTTTATTTTTAATTTAATTTTATTTCTTTTTCCCGACTTATATCCTTAAATAAATAGATACGTTAACTTAATTTTGATATACAAATATATTCTATAGCCTGATATATATTATACTATTTGAGTTGTTGCAATTATCGTTTTTTATTTTTCAAATCAAGATTACAATTTCTTAATAGGTGAACTTTTTTATATGTTTTATTAGCTAAACATTCCAATTTTAATTTCATTTACTGTAACTGAAATCCAAGGTATTCATATTTTTAACGCTCCTGGCGCGCTACTAATAAAAATCCGGAAATAATCGTGTCAGATCATTTGAGGAACATATAGATTGATGTCTAAAATGGTCTTATGAGACTTCTGAGATTGAATTCACAGTACTTAGTAACCCATTTAAATGACTTACATAAGAAATTAATTTATTCTATTGAATATTAATAACAACTATTTTTAGGTAGCGAAAATTCGTAATTTGAAATGTAAAATGAATTAATAATTTCACAGTGTCAAAAAAGCTTAGTAAAATTAGCAGACGAAAATTATTAAGTTGAATTTCATTTTTCTGAAATCTAATGACAGTGGTAGGTATATCTTAGAAATTACATGAAGATTTTCTGAAATATTCTAGTACCTTCAAAGTTACATCACATATCACTCGGAGACAGTAAAACTCGGTTATGTGTCTAGAAATATGAATACCTAACATTTATCAAGACACGACTTGAAAACATTCGTAATTCTTTGAAATGCTTGAAGTTGAATAATGTAAAACATTGCAATAATTTGCCTTACATTGTATGATTTTAGCAGACAAAATAATGAGGAAAGCTTATTTAACAAATATTAAGAACAAGCTGCCGGTCCTGCTTCACACGGGTAAGCACTTATCTACGGCGCACCTACCTATCTACCCTACCTACCTACGTATCTACCCTACCTACCTACCTGCCCTACCTACGTGCATACATACCTACCTACCTACCTAACCTACATATTTACCTATCCTGAGAACCTTGTCCTGAGAATAACGAACACAACAAAAAAATTATTATCCAATTCGGTGCAGCCGTTCTCAAGTTACGGCGTGACCAAACAGATTCATTTTTATTATATATCTTATAGATAAAAATATTGGGAAAAGAGAGATTACAATAATGTAATAAAGCGTTTTGTTTAAAATGTTAAATTTAAACAAAACGCTTTATTTACGCGAGTACGCGATCTACGCAGATCTAAACACTAAAAAATAACGTCGGTACATAAAGAACTCCGGAATTTTTTACGCAAACACAAAACCAGTCAAATAGAGCGAAACTTGGTAAATAAAAAAGCAAAAATTCTAGATGCCTTGTACGGCGGCTCAATGTCGTGAAGGTCGGTATAAGAAGCCAATAATCTCTATTCAGGATATAAATGATCGCTTCGAATGGAGAAGACTGGATACTAAGCCGAGATAGGCCTAAGGCCCGTCGTCCACGGGGCTACTCGAAAGTAACGTGTTACAAACTCGAATCACCAATAAGTAGCGTGAATCTCACAACACTAGTATTTCAATGGCGGTCCGTACCAGGGATGTTAAGGAGCTCCGTAACCGTAACCGAAACTATCGGATATCTGGATTCAAAATCTATCCGTAACCGTAACCGAATCCGATATAAATGATTCGGATAATTTCGGATAGGGGCGGAGTCTAAATGAGACACGTTAAGACAGGTTTTTGTGCCCCGCTGACCCGCGCACGTCATTTGCATGTTTACGTTTTATTTTAAAATTTCTAAAAAGAATAATAGGTTTTATAAGCCGATACTATCCGAAATAATTTTATATCCGTAACCGTATCCGAAACTGGTATAATAATAATTATTTCTATATCCATATCCATATCCAGATCCGACATATCCATAACATTCCTAGTCCGTACACTACTGGTATTAACTGGTTTGTGATTGTTTGGTTCATGTAGGTACGGACTACGGACTGCCATTGAAATACTAGTGTTGTGAAATTCGGCTACTTAGTGATTTGAGTTCGTAGCACGTCACTTTTGAAAAGCGTCGCCGTCGTGGACGATGGCCCTAAGGAAAACTTACAGCGCGGTACCACAGACTTCGTCTCGTCAAGAATAAATACATGTTTAATTTAATATTACTTTGAATTTATTGTTTTTCATAGTAATGTAGTGGAAAAAGTGCCAAAAATCTGAATGACTGAATTCTTGCAACTGGACTGGAAAAAGTTCAACAAGAGTCATTTTTCTGTTCGTGCGTCATCCAAATTCTATCGAAGTAAGTCCACGTTTTTGGGACAAAAACGAAAGCAAATGAAAGCAAATTTTAACAAGAACGGATTTATTAACGTAAGTACCACATCTCAAACAGGAATTCGAAAACGTAACAGAGAAGGAAATACCAAATAAATGCTTTTTCATTTAGCGATCCTTTTGTCTATGGGTTAAAAGCAAGCCACGATATATGGGAACATTAGGGAAAACAATGCCCCATTGTACTCCACGTATTGTTGTTTATCAAAACTTTGAATAAAACAGATTGACTGCTATTTTATCATTGGACTTTGTTTTCGCTACCTATTGGTGAGTGGAGGACAATGCAATATGCCTGTTATTGTCCTATCACATAGGTTTCTTCAATTGAATGAATATTCCCGCCTAACTATGTACTTGTTTACCGGAAAAAGTACCTAATCTCAGCGGGCATTATCTTTGTCATGGCAAAAGTTGCCTTAGTGAGAATTGCAAATTGGATTAGTTTTTCGATGTTAATTAAAGAAAAGACAAAGTTTTATTAAGTTACTTCTCTTCTGGCATACGGAATTAGTTGGTCGTTGTCAAGATTATTAACAAAGATAAACAGTATCGTGACGAGGCAATGAAGGATTTCGGAATATTTTAGGTTCGGAGATAATCGGAATTGATCGTCAATTTACATTGTTGATGTTGGAATTAAGGTTTGTTTCAATTTCCGGAATGAAAGTGTTGAACGATGGCAGTTGATTAATTGTGCATGGATTTGAATTGATTTTAGTAACGCTACATGAGAGATGAATATTAAAATTTGTTTTAAAATATACGTAGGTATTTCATAGCATCCCGCATACGCTTTTGAACTGGCCATGTGTGTACCTCATTACAGACATCAATTTGGGGGACCGAAACGTACAATTTTCGCGTCGTTCAAGCTAAAAATCTCTTAATTTTATTTCGACTGCAACTCCGGCTGCTTTTATCAACTGGATAGGTAGCGGTTCCAGTTTTAGTACTAACTATATTCGACACCACTCTCTTTTATGACTTTCACTGAATTCATGTACGTGTCAGCTTGCATGTTTCCGGGTTATGTTTCATCACTCATACATTATAGTATAAAAACCTATACTTTGTTAATGACATAATTAACTTTAAATTGAATTATGTTTTCTTATGGTCGAACCGTATAATTTCAAAACCAATAATATTGTCAGTCACAGAACTCTCTATTTACACCACCCTCTGAAAGTTATAATTTGATTTCGGTTGCAGTCAGGTCAACGTGGTTCATTGGACCCTGAATTCTGTCCAATTGGCTACGTATCGATTGTAACTTGGCATTATGGACCGACCCATTATCGTTTAGCTTTAATGGTTGTATCATAACGATCTTTTCTTTTCCCCATTAATGGACGATTTGTCTATGTTAATGTTTATCGCGATCGAAGCCAAGTATGATACTTTTTATTTGGTTTTGTTTGTTGTTATGACAACCGGAAATGTACACAGATAGTTTGTGTACCTACTTACTCGTTTTCATCTCATTTAACACTGGTCTTGTTAAATATTTACAAGATATTTCTTATCTCAATAGGCGTTAGAATAAAACCCCAATGTGTTACTGAAATTAAAGTCATTTAATTAATATCTAAGTTTTACTAAATTTAATATAAGTAAACTAAAATCATGTAGGTGCTAGGTATTTGTATACAAAAATAAACCAGAAATTAAAGAAACGACATTTAAAGTCTTATAATGCGCCTAAGTCGATTCTCCTTCTAATATAATAATCTAATAAAATAATTAACAATTAAACCATTTTTTTTCTTCAAATTCAAATTCAAAAGTAATTTATTCAAACTAGGCTGAGAATCAGCACTTTTCGAACGTCAAAATTACATGAGATAGTCCCCAAAACGTCCACCACGTCCACTTCCTAGTGCTTTAGCTGGGAAGAAGAAGTGGCGCAACCAACTCCCCAGCAGCACTGCTGGCTGTTCAGTTAGAAAAAAAAACTTGATTCTATACAATAGTATGCAAAATAATTTACATTATTCAACACAAAACAGTAAATAAAATTATTTGCCATAATGACAGCTAACACGCCAATATACCAACAAAACAATCGAAATCTATACTCAAGCGAAAATAAAAACTTAAAACGTAAACAGAACTATTCATGTGTTTTCTATGTCATTTTGTCGTCTCTACCAAGACATCCGTGCTCACTGTCACTGCCTTATAACAACTCTTTAGTGTCGCTAAACAAAAAGTATTAATAATAACTACAATAAGAAATAAAATTTCTTTACATATTTTTTATTAATTTATTTACATCATTGGAACATGAGATAACATAACATAAAATTATATGACATAACATAAGCTCATTTATCTATCGCGATCTATTGCAATGGACTTCTTCTCAGTTCGTCGGCCATCAGTCCGTCACGTGTACATCTGTCTTGTCTAGATAAGGCTGCTCCATCGTCGAAGCCGAATAACTTGGCTATTGGTTTAAATTTATGTCTTGTGCCGCGAATGCACATGCTAGTGGCACTTGAGATTATTAAGATGATGAATCTTAATATGAGCCAACCCATCACTATTCTCATGGACCTATTCCACTGGTCAGCGATTGCAGCTCCAATATGTTTTACGAAGGTAGACATTTGTGGGGCGAAGATTCCGTCAACAGATGCAACAAGGGGGTGAATGTCGCATGTCACATTTCAGACGCGTTTGAATATCAGGTCTTGTTAAATATTAACCTTAATCCAAGGCGACAGTGCATCGCTACCTTTAGGGATAGAAAACGGACTAACTAGTGACGTACCCACTACTTGCTTCGTGATTCTATTGCCTCTAAAAAGAATTTTACTACTTCATAAAACGAATTTGATCAGTTCTATTTCTATGAATGCATGAATATGAAAATTATACATTCTGTAGCTGCAGATAGTGCAATCCAACTCCGCGATTACTGTACTGTAAGCTCTATCTACAACTATGTAACCACATCAACGCCAATGCTATTAAAAACGATAGTACATAAACAGCCTTTTTTATTTCAACCGCGAATATAAAATCAAATTAAGGCTACTAAAAATATTATTCGTTCGCTCGGATATACTCGTACGTAATAAAAAAATCGGATGGTTGCAATAAAAATACTGGCTATTTTTAGGCAAAGTTGGCAAGGATGGCAGCACAACGGGGCTTGTCAATATCCATGAGCTTTGAATTCACCGACAGGTGTCCCGTACGTGCAATCACCGCTCTTATTACTGTTTTAAATAAAGTATAAGTTCCTAAATTAAATCGGAGTTACCTTTTTTATTTTTCCTCCTACTGTAAAGGGCTGGCTTTTGTAATGTTTTGAATTGCTAAAAAGGTTTCTTGAAGCACCGGTTGTTATCATTCATAATGTTTTACATATTCGTTTTCCGGTCCATTGTATTTCTTGGTTTTCTTAGAGTCGCAGTCTGTTAATAAAATTAAAAAGTGTTTTTCTACTAGTGTTACAATTATTATATAATCAGCCTATTATGTACTGCTGAGACCGACAACCCATGACCCAAACCTATGACCGACCACTCGTAAGTCGGGGCCGTTACCACAGCTCTACTGTTACAATTATTGCCAGATCTTAATTCAATTCAAAATATTGACTGTGAGTTGGCAAGAACATAGTTTATCAACTTTTAACCAACTGTAGCTGTTTGCCAAACGTGGTTACAGACGTTGGCACTGATTTCAAATAGGTACATTGAAACTAAGACGAATAAACGAAAACGGGACTCGTACATGTATTACGTTCGCCTCAGTATACTTTATTGGAGAAATGCCACCGTTGCCTTATGAACAGTACCTGCTTTCCTTAGACATACGGCATACTAACCCAACTAACGCAGAATTTTCCCGAACCACAAATTAATGAAAATTTTCTAAGAAACTTCGTCTCAAAAGACATAGCGACTCGGCAACGAGATGACGCATGCAAAGTGCTAGTTAAAATCATGAGTGCCGCTAACTTTTTCAAGATACCGCTAATTACGCGCGCTGAGTTAGGTGCTGAGCTGAATATTACCGCAGTTTTAGACAGTGAACTTTATTGTTCACGGAATTACATAAGACATGAAGTGTCTATTTTATTTTACACACCATAATTTAGAAACACCAACATTTCTCATGAGCTGATTCTATTGAGACCTATATTTTTAATCATCAAAAAAATCAATCTGTCGAGCCTTTTCCCAACTATATTGGGGTCAGCTTCGAGTCTAACTGGAAGAATACCAGTATTTTACGTGTAGCGACTGCCTAGCTGACCTCCACAACCCAGTAACTGGGTAATACGATACCCCATGATAAGACTGGTTGTCAGACTTTTGGGCTTCTGACGACCCGTAACGACTGTCAAAGATCCACGAATGACAGCCCGGACCAACAGCTTAACGTGCTTTTCGAGGCACGGAGGAGTCTCGGTATGTAAAGATGGTCACCCATCCACAGACCAACCCCAGCAAGCGTAGCTTAATCTGATGGATCGATCCGTGCGGCAGTTATTAGCCACGAGCTATTATATATATTTATATTATATATATTTTTAATCATCAATTCATTTTTGTGATAGAAAAATAATGTTTATAATCGTTGGTATTATAAACATTTGTTTTTTCAAATCAGAAGCTTAACAGAAATTAAAAGATGTCTATAATACAAATGTCACTTACGCACTTAGGCCCTTTGTACTCGTATACCACACCATGTCTTTACGCTACTTCGGTGTATAAACCGAGCCGTAGAAAAAACGTGGCTGTCAACAAACTTCTATAGTGATTCATACAACATTGATAACCATGCCTACACACGGCAAATAAACCGTAGTTTTTCACGGCAATAAAAACATGTGTGTACACACAAAGAGCCTAACTGAATGGAATACCTGAATCCTTTACTTCCATGTAAATTCTAAAAACAGAAAATGGACCCTTGGTAAGTTGCTATAAAAAAACGTACCTACAGAAATATCTGGAACCGGCTCAGTTTTCAGAAGCAAAAATATTTTTACTTCACTGAAAAACCAGACTCAACTAATGAGAGGAAATTATGTTCTTTATATAGTGATGCTTTGTATTGTTATTACAAATAAAACAAGACAAGGAAGAGGGCCCAGACTAGTAGAAATCGCTTACAAAGTGTTTCGTATTTCTACAACGACTTTCAAAGTCAAAAATTTATAAAACTGATATAAATTACCGAAAAGCTTATGTCAATCATATAAATTTTAGACCTTTCCATCATCTTTATTGTAGATTAAAGGTCACTTTGTCTAGTCTAGACCCTTTGGTGTTGTTGAATTCTTCAAATTATAGATAAATGATATAATCAGTTTTCAAGTGTTCCCAGTGGAAAATCTCATTATTATTTACAGTAGTAAATAATAATGAGATTTTCCACCAATTTCAACGTTCTTTGATATCAAAAGGACACACTGCAGGCTAGTGACACACTGTCTGGTGGTAAACAAAAATGCTTTAGGTTGTTCATGTTTGCTACACTAGTATATTCAGCAACCGATGATCCGAGCGAGAATTTCCTGTCTTTCCTGTACCACTTGGCTCAATGGTAACGGCCCCAACTTACGAGTTGTAGGTCGTGGTTTCGAACCCAGGCGGGCGTTTTACTTTGTGTAAATAATAACATCACCACAGCTCTCAAAATGGTGAAGGAAAACATCGTGAGGATACCGACATGTCCTAGAACAAAAAATCGAAGACATTGTGACATCTACCAACCCACATTGGGCCCGCGTGGTAGATTACAACCCACTGGTCTCGAAGAGATGAGGCCTGTGCCCCAGCAGTGGGAACAATCATCATCATCAGCAATTCAGCTCGATTCTCGGCAACTCTCATCCAGCTACAGCCACCCTGCCAAGGACAGTGCTCCAGCTAGCACGAAGGCGTCCTACTTTACGTTACGCTCTAGAACTCGTCTACTCCAACGGTCATCGGTTCTACGGCTTATATGGCCGGCCTATTGCCACTTCAGCTTGCTTGTTCTGTGAGCTAGGTCGGCAACTCTGCCGGATCACCTCGTTCCGGTTTACGGATACTCGCAAGGGAATCAAAACTTAAAGGATACTTCCAGTCGACCTAGAATCTTGAAATTTGGTATGAAGCAATAAAAATACCATAACTTTTACTTGTATACCTACAAGTTAGCTTTCGGAAGACTCGCGCACCGAGGGTTCCGTAAAATCTCGGTGCGCGAGTCCGACTCGCACTTGGCCGGTTTTTTTAATGTACAATTCTTCTTTCTTATAAATCTTCAAAGCCAATGCCTTAACATTCCTTAATCTCATGGGACCTAAATATAAAATACGACTAGGTATCTGTCGTTTCAGAAATCGCGTTTTCCCACACAGCCACAAACAAAATAAAATGAGAACGGTATTGTTGTCCCAACTTGAAATATGAGCTCGGGTACAATATAAAACTTCGAAAAATGTACAGTTGCTTACAGATTTTTCTCCGTAATCTGTCAATCTTGGGGGACAACTTATATTTGCGTAGTCCTTCAACAATCGACAATGTAAAGATTTATATCGGTTATTGAAAAACGGTTAGGAAACAAGATTGTGATTAAGGTTTTTGCTGGTGTTTGTTGGATAGTAAAATATTTTGAACCTAGTTTCAATTATTCAACGTTTAATGGCACATCTTAAATGCACAATGTACGTAACGTGGAAGAAATGAGTTGCAATATGCCATATAGTTAAATACGAGACACTAACAGCCCCATTTTATGTCCAGAAAATCACTGTACATTCCAAGGTTGCCTGGAAGAGATCGCAGTAAGCGATATGGCCACCCATTGTATATTTTGTCTTTTTGTCTTATAATCTGGTGTACAATAAAGTATACGTATATAAATAAATTAAATAATAATAAATAACAGATCTTGTAAAGCTGTGATTATAATTGCTTTATGTTTCAGGCACGGACTTTAAATACGGGGGGTATGTAAAGTTCGTGTGTTTTCCGCACCTAATTATGTTCAAAGTATTTGCACCCTAACTTAGCACACAAGGTGTCAAATGTAGGTTTTTATGATATTAAATGCAAAGCTGTATAATGATCTGCCAAATGACGTAAAAGGTTGTAACAACATTAACTCATTCAAAATGAAACTAAAAAATCATATTCATAAAATGTAGTCATACCGCATACCTATCAATTAATGTTAGCAGCTTCTTACCTACCTAATATTTGTTTGTACCACCAGCACGCACCTGAGGCAAAATGTATTTCATTTAGATTTAAGCAATTACTTTGTATCTCATTGTAAGTGAACCTATATATTGTTCTTATGGGAATAAATTCTTTAAACCTAAATGTTTCTAAACAAATTGACCAAAGAACATCTATTGCTGATTGGATTATGTAGTGAAAGTTTACCCTTACCCATCCATAAATAAGAATGTAGTTCTACCACAGACAGTTATTGCCCTATCTCCTTTTGTCGATACATTATCATCCTGAGAGTATTTGTAGGTATATAATAGTATTGTAAATTATGTAGGCGGACTGTTCCTTAAAAATAATAACATTATGAGCAATAGTTTTTATTAACGAAGTCAATAATATTTTTACGATTTTAGATACAAAATTGGTTCTTTAGAAATATTTTAACAGATTTTTTTTATCCGGGGACGAAACTAACGAGTCTTCATAACTAAAACCGTTAACGGCCAGTAACTAATGTAGGAATCTGTCGTAGTGTTACTCCAGTTCAACTGCGCTAAGGCGTGAGACTATCAATCAATTAATTTAAGTGATCACCAATTACGCGATTTAATTGCTTGTCTGTATAAACGGTGGCCTGATCAAAGCGTTCAATTATGATTGGATGAGTAACCAATTGACTGTACCTCCTTCGACCATTATTACTAGTTAGACATCGAAGTCAAACAGGGAGATGTCCCTGTGTGCCTTCGATGTCTATAATTATTTAACACACATAGCTAAGCCTGGTATGTTGTCCAGTTCAGATGGATACAAGATCCCATGGTTTCAACTTTCTGACTAACGGTCTGACTCATCAGAATTTAAAAAATGGTTTAATTTAAATAAATGGTTTGAATTTAGAGTTTTTTTTTTGGGTCAAAAATTCATAAGTTTGCCCACCGCATGTTTCAAATAAAATGATTTATCTCTGTAGCGTTTGATATACGTGTTTCTACTATACATAAATAAATAAAATTGTGGAAACATTTCACTACGTATTTGGGCATTATTCTCGATTCAAATTCTACGTTTCCTTTTCGGGATCAGCAATGGTAGCCACCGCAAACCGCCCAGCGATAACAATAGAGGTGTCCCCTGAAAAGTTAAGCTGTCTTCAAGCCGGCAAGTGAAAATGAAAAATGGGAAGCTTAGGCAAAGAGTCCGCGAAAGGAATGAGAATTGTGGCATAAAGACCGTGGATGCTCACTACACTTCTTTCTTTTAAGTGTATTCTTAGTAGATTATCTTTTTTTGCCCACTTTTGTATCTATTCTTCGTAGATTATCTTTTGTTTTTACAAATGATATCTGAATCGGAAGCCTTTTCTTTGTTGATTTATATAATAATTAACTAGGTTGCGAGTCCCATTTACGATAGCTGTTAATACTATTTTCTTTATCCCGAAAATAAATTGACTAAAAGAATATACAACATGTAGCAGTACGTAAGTGTACCTCGAAAGAACCAGCTGTCGCGTTCAGAGTGAACGAAAGTTTTACAACAACATTTCAATCTGAAATTTACAGACTCACAGTGTTACGAGGCGTTAAGTTTCAAAGGTTCGGTGCCCAGCAGCTACTCATTTAGATATAGCGACAAAGAACCGAAGTGTATGAGGTGTGTAGGTAATTAATTTGCTAGCAAAAACAAATATGTAGGCCATATTGAGTTGCAAAAATACGATAGCACACTCCGTCACCTATTTAAATGGAAAAAATCATGCGATTAAAATGTGTCTCAAATACTTTGAATCGGTAGAAAAGTTGCTATTCATATTTTTGTAGGAGAATTGTCCTTGACTGTCTTATCTTTACCATTGAATTTGTCTTTGTTAAGTAAGATACATATTGGGTGGCTCAGGCATCAGAACATTATGTTATTGGAACGAAGTTCTTTAACGCGGCTTGTGGTAGGTAGAAATCGTCACGTAACGCGTAGGGTTATGCCCTCTCCATGCGACTTTCTCTCTCTGTGTCTTTAGAGAGAAAGTGTGAATTTGGTCAAAATGAAAATCCAAGATGGCGGCTGCAATAATTTTCAAATTTTTCATCATTGGTGTCGTTTTCGTTGTTTTAGAGTTAAAGCTGATAGTGACGATAAATGTAAATTTCATTGTTTTCGAGGGTGCTGTAGCCTATATAGTGAAGTCAAATTGAAAATCTAAGATGGCCGCTGCGATAATTTTGTTTTTGTTTTAAGTCATACGTGATTCCTTCTCACGTATGACTTAAAACAAACTTCCCCCGACCGCACACGGTTTTATTTTGATTGTATTAAAAAATAATTGCTCCAACACATAAACAACTGCCCTTGCCCTATCCATCACTCACCATTCCTTTTTATTCGGTCCTCTGTCACTACCTACAGACAAATTCGCGGCCTTTTTCCCTCAAGACGTATGGTATCCCCTTGTTTTACAGTATACGGTTACTATTTGCGTGAATTGCTACTTATGGTCAGTTGCTACGTAACACAGACAAACGTTTATAGCTTTTTTATTGTTGTTAAACTGTATTCTTAAGAAAACTGCTGTGATTCTTTCTTCAATTACTGAACATAGTTTTGTTAGAATAAAGTGGTTCTTTTCAGCTTAACCATTTAAGTTAATGAGTATTTTATTGCTGGAAACTTTAAGTTCCTGATTAGGTAAGTTAAATGTTAGTACCTGTTTCCACGATTTATTATAATTTTTCATCAAATAAGTATAGAAAGTCTTTTGTATTAGGGACTTACTTCACCAAGTACCGATTTCAGGCTACTTTAAAGAAATTATTTTTGAATTGATTGCCAAAACAATCGGTTTCTACTATTAATAACAATGTCGCGTAGAAAGTGATTTGCAGAACATAATATATATCTGTGAATAGTCACTGATGGTCATAACTACACATTAAATAATGAAGAAGCCAGTGTAAACTGTTCTGTCTGCAACTATTTGCCGTTGAAACAAATGTCACGGAAGATTAAAGCGATACTGCCTACATTGTGCATTGCATTTAAATGTTGTGATATTCTGTTTGAGAGAATAGTGTATTTTGAAAGTCAACAAGCGTGGCGATCAATGATTGTCAATGAGAGCCATGGAAATTTACAGGCATATATTATTCGTTGCCACACTGAAGAATTTTAAGGCTTCATTCATAAAAAATAAGTAAATTTAAAAATTGTTATAATATTATTATAACTATAAAGTGAAAAGTGTAATTTAGTTTTAGTATTTAGTGAAATTCTTTGCTTAGTAAAATTATACAAGAGCGAAGATTAAATACATATTTTGCAAAAAATATATTATTATGTACCTATCTACCTTCCTAACTACAATTTTACGGGAGACCGGTAAAATTTTCAACAATTTTTTTTTAATAAAACCTCACAGGGTTTGTCCATCCCTTTTCAACACGAGCTGATGAAAAGTCCCAAAAGGTGAAGTTTCAAAGGCAAACATCAGGAATATAATTGTTGTATTCTTTAGGTCTGTGATGGGTCATGGAAAATTAATTTTACATGCTCAACATAATCAAAATGGCCGATGCTTCAAGCAATACTGAGTACCCTTCATTCCTTGTTTGCTTAGCGTTCTCTCCAGACAATTGTTTTAATTAGAGGCCGTCTACGCGCGGTATAATTTGGTAACTTATGTTTCATAATTGTAATTATAATTGTATTTATTTTTAGCAAATGGTATGTGGAAGTCTTTGGGAGAGACCTTTGCCCAGCTGTGGGACAGGTTAGGTCAAAATAAAAAGGCAGTAGGTATAGGAGTTTGATTTATGATATTTGACACAAAATAAAGGTCTCTAAGATAGGTAAAGGTTCACCATTTCCTATATTGGTAGTTTTTTTGATAGTGTAGGTAAGATTGTTATAAATAAATAAATATTACTAGAGCTGTCCATTTTACCGATTGCTAAATATGAAACGAAAAAAGAACACTAAAACGTGTGAGTTTATGGAGAAAATAATAGTACCTATTGACAACTTATTGCACTATAAGTCTTATCTCTGTAAATTCTATATACGAATCGGTATAAACTGTCGTTTGAACTTCAGCAAGAATCGAACGTCACGTCATTTTAGTCGCCTGAACAGTCATACAATAGTGCCAGCTAAATTGCTTTTGTGATCATTACTGTTCCTTAAGATGTGTGCAGCCAGCCAGTATTATCGCCGATGTGTGTTGCTACTATTCCGTTATTGGGACATTTCGTTCTACTATTAGTTTGTGCTGAAAACTGTTTCAAAACTGAATAAAAATCTAAGTACGAATAAAGTGTCAGGAAAGAAAGGGGATAAAGAAATTAAAATGTGTAATTTCCTGTTCGCCTTCATTCACTTGAATCATGAATTTTTATGCTTCAGGGCGTTTTAATAATTTTATCAAAGGAATTTGTGATAAAAAGAAAGCAAAAAGTTCGGGTTGACGACATTTTTAAGTCCGAGAATAATTTGACAACGGATAATATTAAAATTTATTTGGGGACGAGTGATCCATTTTTAGAAAATAGAAAGATATATAGAATACGAAACTTGTGATTGGAAATCTCGGGAGTATGTTGTTTGATTTCCAGACTTTACGACCACTCCTGGAGATAACTTTAAAATATCCTTGAAGATTGTAACCGACTACATAAGACTGCTGACTATGAAATTTCTTTTCAAAATAAGGATTCGGTTATAACATTTTACTTGTTGACTTAATAAGATAAAAATACTGCTTCGTAAACAAAATCTGAATGGTTACAGAGACAAATAAAGAAAGAGAAACGTAAATCTAGCTGAAATAATGTCTCTAGCTCGAAATTCAGCGCAGCTTACAAGCAACAAAATCTAAGTAAAACAAAATTCTTGAAACAAAATTGTGACTATTCCCGCAAAAATTTCTAGAAACGTACTTACTTTTGTCACTCGAATCCTGGCTTACCTTGTTACAAAGATAAGCGGGAACATACATAGAAATGTCTTTCTTTACAAAAGCTCTTTCTTTTTTGAGGAAATTTATCTGTAGTTAATTACATAAGAGGTAGATGTGACGAGCGAGTGAAGGGAACGGAGCGTGACCTAAGAAAATGTACTGAAGTTTACTTGGCCCTTACATTATGCTAAGTACACTCATTTTTAGGTTAGTGGTGGCGAGCTCTTAACATTACCTACAGGATTTAGAGCAGTTTATTATTTAGCCCGTACGTAGGTATAGTTTTATGAACCATTATCAAACTATTACGTACCTACTTAAGGAGGCCGGTATGGCTTGGTATTATAGTTCGTAAGTTACGACGTTTAGTACGACAGATCATCATCATCATTTCAGCTGAAAGCCCTCCAACATAGGCCTCCAAGCACCACCACTTCAAAACTTTATCTGTAACAACTTTTTTCGCCGTTTAAAAATAAATATATAAGATAGCGTCTTCCCTTTAACTCAGCGATCTGAGTTTAGCATAATGCAAAGAGAAATACTTCGTAGAAATATTTCAAATTCCGGCGTACTAATTATTCCTACTTCGGCTTAAAATGAGCTTAGAATTAGACAGAGTATTTCTGGCCGTAACTAAAAGGGTAGCAAGGTCGTGTCTAACTAAATAGTTGACATCTTAAATTGAACGACAAATAAATTAGCCCACAGTGGATTATAAACTTCTCTGCTAAATAGGTAGAATGATATACTTTTCATCAAAGTTTAAAAATAACCTAAACAAAAAGAACTCCAAATGAGATTTTAAAAAGTAAGTGGCCGAAAGTAAACATCCATCCCTTTTCCTGTCATGGTTAAAAATAAAGATAAAATATCCTTCAAAATTAAAAGGCTTCTTGTTTTTAAAACATCTTTACTAAAACCCTTGATGGACAGCTACAAAATCAAAGGAAAGAAAAAGCAATTTAATTTCTGCTAAAAATTATGCGTGTAGAAATAGGAAATTTCCGTTTGCTTTGCTTATTCAAATGACGTCCCAGCCGTCCCTACAACGTCGCGTGCATTCAATCTTGGTCCGTGTACAATGCTTGGTACGTACGAGATGGATACGTGATCCTACATAATACACCCGCAATGTATCATAACGTAACACAACGCTTGAGAACTGCGAAGGATTAGGCCAAGGTTTACTATCGCACATTCCCAGTTTACCTAAGAAGATTATAGAGTTATGGTTGCCTAACTGTTATTTGTATCTTTATAGGTAGGTATGGAGAAACACGAGACAGGCATGTCTAAACTATGGATGAACTTAAATCATTAAAAGGCGCCTTGGATTCATCCAACGCTAAAAACAACTCTTAACGAACAAAGTTTATCAACATGAATGAGGTTTTAATTCCATTAAAGGTTATCCTTTTACGTAAAACAACATAAACCTAATAATGGCGTGCTAAAAATAATCGCGAGCCTTAAACATGTTTCACAACTTATAAGACGTTCCAACACTCATTATACAAACCGAAAGGATTTCACCAGACGACTTCTAATGTTACCAGTTATTGCAAGTTCAAGTTGTACGCAGTGTATGGCATCCACGGCCCAAAGTAACGAATACGTCAGTGCGCTCCCGTCCGCTCCTTATTCAGTACCACGCAGCCTCTTGCCGAGGTAACATCGTTCCGCGGTAGATACATACCCCTATCATAATTCGCCTCGTTCGACCGAACATTGTCGTGTGGAGTGCAGTGAATAAACGTGGTAGTGCTCTTCGAATGTTATGGTCGCCTGGTACCTGATCGGACTTATGTTTTTAAATGAAAAATGTAAGTACTGTTTTGTTTTTTTTATGTTAAGGAGTTGTTTTAATTGAGGCTTTCAATTTTAATTATGGTCATAATTTTCGTAATTATTTTTTGAAAATAAAACATTGTGATTATAGTAACGTAACATCTATAAGAACACAAATAGTTTATTTTACGTAATTAAATCCATTTCTTAATTACTTCATAGTTAAATAATTATTGCGTCATTAAAAGATTTACAGATTCCATTTTTAATGTTAGTATGCACTGCTATTCTCATAACCAAATTAATAATCTTGTTAGCAATTTAAAAAAAAACTCCTGGACCTTAAAACTTTACGATGAAATATTATATCTATTCTTCGACATATTTCCCTCTCGAAAGAAGAACCAATAATCCACGTTGAAAAGCCATTCATTATTAGAAAAGATCTTACTTCGTAGCGCATTACTCACAACTCGTCAATAAAATTGCCAGTGATTAAAAATATTTTAAAGCCATCGCGATGATAACACACAATGACTGTTATTTTTATTACAAGTTTAGAAGTCATGACAAATTTATGGTGAGTTTTCAATCTCATTGGCCCAGAAAATAAATTTCGAAGAAAATGAAACTATTCTACTAAGAAAAAGCAGATTTCAACCGATAGGTAATAACACTAATAACCCACAAAAAGTCATAAGAACAGTAGATGTCAAATTGGAATAACTTTCACTCACTGCAGAAATCATTTTTCCCTTTGCGTGAAAAAAGCTTCAACCGTGAAGAGCTCACTTATTGCCTAGCTGATAGCCATAACAGCTAGGCAATAAGAAATCGGAGAAGATAAAAATGTATTTTTGATTTTAAAATTATATTTACATTAGAGTTTTTTTTTTTGTAAACAGAATGCTGTTCTATTTACACTTTGGATTTAAGAAGATTGATAGATTTACGTTACGCCTACAAGACACATTTTGTTAACATCAATTCCCAAAATGCTATAGACATTTCTTTGCCGTAGGTAGGTGTCCTAGTTTTCCGATTTATTTTTGTCAGTTATTGTAACCCTTCACGATGTGGTCATTATGTGTCGTCATCTTCTGACTTTCTGTTCGCTACGGGTTTATATTTACCTGATGGAACTGCATACCATTATTTATTATAATTGTACTATGAATCATATCGTCATAAAGATAAGCTTTATCTTGAGAAAATTACATTATTTTCTTAGGTGTTGATTGGAGGAGTATCTTAAAAATAAAATTCTGCGAGTTTCAGGGTCCTACTTTTCTACTAAAACAATAATTATTTGATATCGTGTTATATTTATTATCTACATGTATATCAATTATATCCCCTACATTACGATCATCCCCTACCATATTTGTCCTTGAAAGGACATTGCCACAACCGCGGCAACTCGGAATTTAATGTATTCGAAACTGAATGCCATCGTTACACAAGTGGGCATTAACTATCATTAATCTTTCTGACATTATGTCATCATGACAATAACTATTTATTACATTATGATTATTGTGTTGTTCGTGGTTTTGAGTCTTCTTGAAAATTTTCGGCCGGTGAAACACTAATAATTAGGATTAAAAAATAAAATGCACTTACCTATTTGTTTTTTCTTTCGATGTAAAATATGGCTTGATTTTCTCGCCTCTGACAAAAAAGAAACTATGTATACAAAAAACACAGTAAGTCAATAAAAATCGCTGATGCTTTCCATACTCTTATAATCCAGGGTAGAAACGTATAACGATACTCATTGTCAGAGTTTTCTCTTAAATGTGGGGATTAAGTGGAAGTATATTCATCTTAGTTTTTGAATTGGCAGATAGATGACAGGACAATTGCTTGGTTTCTTTAAATAGGTGATTAGACGAAAACGCGCTGAGAAAGTGAAGAATGAAGGCGAATTTCGCCAATGATACTGAACGCGATTAGTACGTCTAAACCGCGTTTATGAGCAGTGTCAATATGCCAGAGCAATTATGACACTGACAGATCTTGAATGCGGTCAAAGTGTGCCGATCACATTCATTTTCATTAGTGAAATTCGCCCTAAACTGGTAAGCACTCAATTTTTTTTACTTTTAATTTATTTTCGGATGGTTTAAAATAAGTTCATAGCTGAATAAACCAAATAATATTCAAACCAAATACATACGGTAAGTAAACTTCTATGCAAAGCCCTTCATAAAAATACGAAAATTCTTTTACACAGTGTTGTTAGCGAGGCTTTACTGTCAAGATCCGCTTTCAGTATGGTAGGGAGACAAGTCTTCTGTGGATTTAAACTTTGTTACAAAAATTGTTAACGCCCCTTCAGCCTTTTTTGTCACCTGAAATGTATGTTTATTTTATGAAGCGACATTTACAAAACAAGTGCTACAAAGAAGAATATTTTTTTGAGGTTTCCGTGTTTTACACAGTCCGTCTAAAATATATGGTTACCCTTTTTTGTTCTTATGTATTGTTTTATGTTTTTGTGTTTTAAAATGTTGTCCCACATACGCCGGCGTCGTGTGACTGATGACGTTTTTCTCTCATATAGGTTTCTATTTTTCTAACATGAATAAAATAGTTTGTTCTCTTTCGTTTTTCGTAGAAATGACATTTTTGTGGCGTAACTGTGTAACATTCTATCAATCAAAATATTTTGACTACAATAAAGATATTATATATCTTAATATCATATTATATTTTTTTATTGAATAAGATATTATACATCGTTATTGCTATCTAAGTAATAGTAGTACATTGTATAATATACAGGTACTTTAACACAACTCTCAGACATCCAACTTTCCTACGACGAAACTTATGGATAACGTAGGTACATTACCAAAATAAAACACTAGCATTAAAACTTGACTTTTACCGAACTTCCACAAAATAGTTCCAAAACCTTATATTCTCGACCTAGTTGTGTAAGTGCTCCGTTTTATTCAATACCTACTTCCACACTTCAACTTATAACTTATGCGGTAGATCCAATATAGGTAGGTATTTGTTACTTTTCAAACCCAACACTTTCGTTAATCTAGTATAGTCTTGGTATTAATCGAGGTGCCAGTATATCAGGCTTAAAATTATTATAATGGCCACTTATGTATGAAATATTTCAGATTTACGACGTCTCTAATAACTTCGTTCTAGATTTCGATCGTTGTATTCTTAGTAGTGTATCGATTTATAAGGCTATCTATCGTGTGATATTCGAGCTAAAAATTGGTATCTGTAGTAGAAATTTTACATTGGTATTGAATGAAAAATTATATTGCTGATGAGAATTCTGAATTTCCTTGTAGCTTTTTTGGCTTTTCTGAGTTAGACCACGGTATTGATGTGCTTCCGCTCTTTAAGAACAGGTAAAGTAAAAATAAAAATCAATTTGCACTAATGATGGACTAATAAAATAGTTATCAATCAACTATCCATTGATCACTATAAATTTCTTTGACACGTACACCTACTTTAGGATTCACTACTAAGTAATGGATTATTCATTATCGTTTTTTTTCCCACATAATTCTGCTACAAATCCTCGTTCCCCGAAGAGCATTTTAACCCTTTAAAGAGAACATGGTATTAGTATTTTACGAAGCACAAAGTAGCACCGAGATTTTGATAAATAATATTTAACCCCACTACACCACAGGATTTTCACCCGCTAGGCCAGATTCGTCTTCACATTGCCAATATCCCATTTATACGAACGAAACAGTTTGCCTTATCATTCATTAAAGGACTGCTCACAAGGGGAATTCGTTGCGGCTAGAACGCAGGAATTATTTTCAAGAAAAGGTGAATAGGCATCTTTGAGATAAGCGCTAGTATTAAGAGCACGTCTTGGATTTATATCAGCTGAATACAATGTCTCCGATAGGCTTTATAGAGGAATGTTGTCTTATACCAACAATTCGCTGATTTGAGATAGCGATATACAGCGTGAGGTTGGAGCTATTTATCCCGCTAAATTGCCAATTTTGCCCGAGGCTGCCGTTGACAACTTCCTTGGAAAAACTCAAGTAAATCTTTACTTGACAAAGTTTAACGAAGTTTGAGCGGCTGGCTGATACAATTACGTCCACTTAGTATATCTAGACTACAGTAATTAAGACAAATTTTGATTAGAAGTACAGCCGAAATTTTAATCAGTCTAAACCTATTTGCTAAGACTGAGTTCTAAATGTGGGTGAAACCTCAACCTAGTAATCTAGGTCCATTTTATGTGTCAAGTAGTTTTGATAAATGATATCGAATATAATAACAGAAAATGTCACGCTATCATTGAATTGAAAAGTGCCGATGGTTATTGAAGCTAGTTACTAACCTAGAACTCATGACATAATTTTGTTTCAGAGTTTGTGCGTAAAAATTAAAACCTCTGGCATTTCCATGAAGTACTATTAAACGAGCAATATTTATATATATATATTTATAATCACGTTCTCGAAAACGGCTCTAACGATTTCGATAAAAGTTGCAATTTATGGGTCATATCTGGGAAAATTCGTTTTCTCCGTATTTTCCTCCGAGCAGAGCTCGGTCGCCCAAAGTTTAGAACAAGATACCTTAGAATGTCATTACGATGTCATTACATGGCTGCATGGAATTAGTAAGTACTATACATGGAATTAGTATGAACTATCCTAGGTATACTATTAAATGAGCATTCTCTATTTTCACCTGAGCAGGTACTATATACTTACTTGAGATACCTGACAAGAAAACTTTACCGGACCATTCCGCGATTTATTTGTTTTTTTTTACAACAGACTGTGCAGCCTTCTTGCACTTTGCAGCGCTTGTTGAATCCGTTCGAAACCTCAAGCGCTGTAAAGTAGCAGTTCTACGTCTTCTACTTTCATGTCAATAATATAGCTATGTTTCGGTTCGTAAACGTTCACTAGAAAACGTAGGGTACTTATTAAGTGGTTGGTGCAAACGGTTATAGGTAATTGTCATAATTACCCACCACAAGGCTTTATTAAACGGTTGTTGTATACAGTGTTGTTGTTAGCAACTAGCCTCTGGTTTCTATTTAACTTAATATTAATTCCTATTAGCTGTAGTTATTTCTTACACGGACTGTAGGTGACTCTGAGAGTCTCCCCGGCATCGTGGTATCAATAAAACACATCTTGCGTAATAATTATCTAGTACTCATTCTTAGAAATAAAACTTCTTATTGCATCCAGACGAGAGCTGTCAGCTATTCGGGCTGACTGTCGAATTTTTTCTATTTTAATTATGGAATAGTGTTCATGTCCATAATACAGGTGGCCATTTAGTCACTCGGGTATAAAGAACAAATTTCTATACAACAGTAGACAGATTATTTCGAAGCATGCATATTTTTTTTTGGTAATCGATTATGAGTTTCACAGCGAAAGTTGTTCAGTATGACAAGTAGAATCACCCTCTTGACGGATGCAGGTGACTAAATAATGACGGTTAGATGGGTCGTCATCCAAGCGACAGGACCCCCAAAATACTCAACCGACACTTAACTTTGAGACGTTCTTAAAAGTCTTGCCTTCGCTACAAAACACATTAGAGTGATAGAGACAGTATTAGACTTAATGATGTCTTAAAATTGGGAAGCGCTTGAGTAGTCAGCAGTGAATCAAAAGATGTGATAGTGGATATTTGACTGATAACAGATGTAGCTGTGTGATGTGGCTTTCAGAAACTTGGTGTAAGTAAACATGTTGATGTTATTCCTATTGAAATCACCTTTTCGAGACTCGTGTGGCGTTAGTTTTTAGGTTTCGGGAGCACCATTACTGCACTTAGTACGAGACTAAATACTTATCATATATTATTATCTGTTGTGTAAATTATACGGATACCGTTTGGGGAATGTCAGCAGAAAAAAATACTTGAAAATTTGGTTATGAACCTTATTGAGAGATACGACTGAATGTAAAGGGAGGGATGAACTACTACTAACCTAATATAGAGTCGAAGTAATAGATATACGGTTCATTTGTAATTTGTTGGTTTTATTTTGTAATACCCTAGTGGGATTTACATTATGTCCGTAGGTGTGTCCGTGGTATTACAGCGGGCCCTACCAGAATACCAGCGCTGCGGTATTTATCTTTTTAAATATCGCAGCGTTATGCTAAGATAGGAGTCTTTTATCCCCGCACAGGTAGCTTTTTGTATTTGTTTATTCGAAAAAATATGTTATTTTTGATAGTTTTAAATGCTCCTTTTTTACTGTTTGTATTTCCTGAGCGTATCTCAAAAAATATATTTCTTTCTTTTTCTTTATGTGAAGTCCTAGCAAAATAATTTTCCAGTTAACAAAATGAAGAGACAAAGACTAACGTGTAAAATGAAGTGCATTTTGCAGCACAAACATATTTAACTCAACGTGAGCTCGCTCTCTCGAGAATTAATGTGTTTTAATCCTATTATATACAGCGTGTTTTTAATTTTCAAACGCACCAGCCGCATAAATGTAAGGAATAAGCCCGACCCAGTATTTTCTATACATTTTTTGCCAAGTCTGGTGGCAGATAACGGAGTCTTGCTTATTACGTAGCTTTAAGTAGATGTGCTTTTTGTGAACTAGTTTCTGACCCACTTCAGCTTCCGTGACGTAAATCGAAAATGAAATTTCATTCACGGAGCTGCGATGTTATGAAATTATGCGAGTATTACAAACACCTATTTGATAGGCTGACATTTATTGAGAACCTTTTTGCTCAAACACTGAACAAAAAAGCTAGTGGTTTTACATATGTCATGTTATATCGTATGGAGATTATTTCACTTTAATATTTATTGGTATTTAAAAATGGTTTTCCGCGGCTATTCTTAGGAACATGATAAATGACGTGTCAACAACGAAACTAGTGATTATTTTAATAAATGTATTACCAGGAAACTGTATATCTGATATGAAACAGTAGTAATAAACATTAAATATGTAGACCACAACCAGTGGCAGTGTTCCAAAAATTACATACCTATTTGAGAGGATAGTCATTATTTTCAGCAAACAAATAAACTGATACGATTCCTGCATAGTGCGGGAGTTACGACAATAGCTATAGTTATTATAAAATATAATGCTTTTATAGCTCAACCAAAATAACATAACCCTGTAATACCCGTAGGGTTAAGCAGACCCACATTTCGCCAGTTATGTTTAAGTCTCATGTAACAAAGGGCGAGCCTATTGCCATCAACTGGGCACAAACTCCGGGCCGCTACTGAAAAATTCCTGATGGTTTAATCCAATAATTATATAACACTTTGCCTGACCTGGGAATCGAACTCAGGACCTCATGCTCAGCAGTAGCGCTTGCAACCAGTACACCAACGAAGCAGTACAACCTATATTTTATAAAAAATAAATAAACATGGTGGCCAGGAAACTTTAGGGTCGTTGTTAAAAACCTAAAAACCTGATTCGAATAGACATATTAAACTACTTATTCGAACATATAATATCTACAATAATATTCATCGTCTGCCTAGCCTTTTTCCCAACTATGTTGGGGTTGGCTTCCAGTCTAACCGGATGCAGCAAAATACCAGTATTTTACATGGAGCGACTGCCTATCTGACCTCCACAACCCAGTTACTGGGTAATATGGATATCCCTTGGTAAGATTGGTTGTCAGACTTTCCGACTTCTGACCACTCGTAACGACTGTCAAAGATCCACGAATGACAGCCGGGATCAACGGCTTAACGTGCTTTCCGAGGCACAAAGGAATCTTGGTATGTAAAGATGTCCACCCATCCACAGACCAACCGTAGCAAGTGTAGTTTTAACTGAACGAATGACCCGTGCGGCTGTTATTACTAAGCCATTATCTATAATATTATTATTATTGTATTTTTATTTAAAAAAAATATTTTGTTATTTGTATTTTGTGTTTTGTGATTCACGAATTGTGTCCAGATAAACTTTATTATTTATTTCTTTACATTACAGCATTATTATTCTACATCATTCTCATAGTGGAAACTATGTTTATTTTAATACAAACAAATTTAATGTATCTCTTTTCTCCAAACTATTTACTATGGTACAATATTTACTTTTGAAGTGTGTTAGATAGGTGGATAGATAGAACGGTGAACGGTGGTGGTGGTTAGATGGTGGTGTTAGATTCAATATTCTTTATTATATACACCATACAAATTGCAGAAGAAGTGTGTTACGTACCAATTTAAATAAAATAGCTGTTAAAGGCTTTGCAAAAGTAAAAAAAGGCCCAGTTTAATTTCATAGTTGAATAGTTAGAATATTTACTGTAAAAAAATCTATTCTGGTATTTTCTTCGTAGTTTCATGAATAAATATTGATATTTTAACAAACAAGGGGAAGTGCCTGATTTACATTTTAACTTTAAAGTTAAATTTAGAAGATGTAAATTCTCGTTACATTAAGGTATGTTTTTTACAAACAAAAAAATGTCCGTATATCCAAATCTAAAATACCCCGCATTTTCTCTTGGGGGTCATTAGTTCCAACCCAGTACATTCGTACCCCTCTGAAAATTTATTAGGAAAAACAAATTAGGATTAAAGTACCGGTTTTTAATCCTAATTTGTTTTTCCTGATAAATAACGTATAAAAGGTGTGCTACGCTTTTCCGTAGCAAAGTGCTACGAACTTTGTAGCGCTATGCTACGAAAAAGCGTAACACATATTTTAAATTAATTTGTTGTGGTGTTTTTCTGGTTTAGGTATGTCTAGCTAGATTTAGTTTAGTTTCAGTGCGTTAGTAGTAGGTAGAGAAATGGGAATTGAGACGCCTTCTTGATTAACTGCGAGGTGAGAATTTCGGGCGTTAAGTGGCTGCTATTTAGAGCACCCGTTGATGACTAGTGATTGCCGTACGTAGGAAAAATTATTTCAATGAGCAGTCCCTACAACAAAAAAATCTCTAGAAAAATAAATGAATATGCAGCCTAATACCTACGTACTTTTTAAGTATCCCAAGCACCTTTGCCAATAGCTATAAAAATAAACTTCATTACTCCACTGTCGTAAAACTTGAAGCACATAATACTTGCTAACACACTGTTAACGTCCCACATTACAAGCTGATACAGAATCTTTTAGATCAGACGTCGGCATACGACGCCTTCGAAGACGGGCCTATAAAAATGATAAATTATTCTTAATATAATGTTTGAGGGAGTGCTGATGTCACACGAACTAGGAGATAAAAGTCTAAGGCGCGATGCACACAGACGCAATAAACAGAGAACATCGGACAGTTTGTCCTTTGCCCTTTGCATTTCCGAGGCGACCGGCTGCTAAGAGGTGACGATATTTGCATCCCTTGTTGGTTTCCCTTGGTTTGCGCATTGTGTCATTTGATAGACAAGCCTCCATGCATTGTCCTTGCACGTTGTCCGAGTCCTGTCGTCTCCGTGTGAATTGCACCTTATTTGTAAATAGTATTTTTTTTACTCGAGTATTTTACTTAATATTATGTACACTTAATATTAAAAACCTTTAAAATAATATTTAAAACTTTAGTAGGTATTAATATTAAAAACTGTAATATTAATATTAAAAACTTTATTATTTATATAAAAAAACTTATTATTAATATTATAAACTTAAATATTAAGTGTCTTCAATATTTTTAATATTAAGTTGCATTAAACCTCATTATTTTCTTCCTATGCCTTACAAAATCCTTTAGTCAACTTTACACCACAATTAGTAGGAAAAATTACGATATTATTTTTGCTGGACACCACGCTTTCTGTCAAAAAAGCACATGGCTCCTAAGAGCAGGAAGACATTATATAAGGCCCATAAAAATGATAAAGTATTCTTAATTTGATGACACGGTAGTACCCGCTGAGCTAAGGCAAAGAAACGAGAAGGTAATAATTATCTTTCTTGAAGAGATGTAATGTTTCTAGAGTACCTATCAATGTTCGACAAAACAGAGGGCTAAGTCGAAAGGTTTTGTTCCTTATAGGATTTTATTATAATAACACATAGTAAAATTCGTATAAGAGTAATCAATGTATTAATATGTACTACTGATATTGACCTAGCCTATAGTATTTACTTTACCCAAAATCTATTATCGGAAAAACCGTACAGGAAAAATATTACTTTGGGTAAATCATAATCTTTTCAGTATTTTTTGCCGTGTTTCACTAAATGTTTTATATTAAATTGAATTTCTTGTAAAAATTGGCCAAGTCTGAGTCAGACTCGCACACGGAGAGCACCCACACCCCTTTTTTTTTTTTTTTTTTTTTTTTTTTTTTTAAATACGCGTTCTGTGAAAATGTTAACTGTCTAGCTATTACGGTTCATGAGATACAGCTCGCCGACAGACAGGCGGACGAACGGGTACCGGAGGCTTAGTAATAAGGTTCCGTTTGGCACCCTTCGGGTACGTAACCCTCAAACACAGTTCAGATTACCAAATTTAATAATGTACTAGAATAATACTATATATAATTTTAACTTTCAGGGCTACTTCCATTTTTGATATACTCTTTGCTTGTTTTTATTACATGATGTGGTCTCCTATAATTGAGGGAACACATATATTGTTGTTCTTCTTGTCTTTATATTATAGCATGTAAGGTGTATTCTTTGTTGGAGATCCTAATAAAATAAAATAAAATAAACACTACAAAGTAGGTAAAATTGTTCAAAGATCTGATAAAACTAAGAAAAAATTTATGGCAATTTATAATGTGATTAATGGGCTAAATCTACCTTGATTTAGCCCATTAGTCACCAGTGAATCGTATTGGGTTCCAATCCCACCACTGGTTTCACCTTAAGTACTTGGCAAATAAACTTGGCAACCCCTTTTAAACGACGATATAATAAATGACGACACTTACAGATTGAAAGTAAAAGCCAAGAACATGTTAAGGAAATGTAGGTAACCCACATTTCAAGCTATACGTTGACAACTTATCATTTATTTGACACAGAAAGTAATACCGAGACTATTTTCTCATCTCTCCCAAAGTGATTTCCCTAGGACGTTATTACTCTTTCATCTTCATTCAATTGATCATTCACTGTTCCCCCAATTTACATAAGTTTCACAGGAATGATCTAGAAATATCCTATACTATTAAACCAGCAATATTTGTATGTGTGTGTATACATACAAATATTGCTCGTTATATATATATTTGTAATCACGTTCTCGAAAACGGCTCTAACGATTTCGACGAAAGTTGCAATATAAGCATTTACGGGGGCGAAAAATCGATCTAGCTAGGTCTCATATCTGGGAAAATTCGTTTTCTCCGTACTTTCACCCAAGCTCGGTCGCCCAAAGTTTAGAACAAGATGGCTACCTTAGAATGAGTAAGTACCTACTATCATGGCAGCATGGAATTAGTATGTACTGGATACATGGAATTAGTGTGAACTATCCTATAATATTAAATGAGCATTCTCTATTTTCACCAGAGCACAGCTCGGTCGCCCAGGTACTAATAATAAATAGATACTACGAAGTTTTATTGAAATAGCGTTCAGCAATTTCTCGTTGTTCTACAAAAGTTAACAGATTTTGTGTGCCTACTTTATTTCTGAATAAATATATATTGAGACTTCCAAGAAATTGGCAATATCTATTTACAACCTCATATACAATAACAAAATGTGAAATAAGTTACATGTACTTTTATTAGACTTTAACGTTAAATGAAATCGTTAGAATCACTTGAATTTGTATGTAATACTCAAGTTATACACAAGTTTTATGATTTTTACTTTAAGTTATTGCATTTCCATTAATTTTGACAATTCAACAACATTCTTTGTGCTATTTACGTTGTCAAACAGATGATTTTATATAGCAATGGATTAGGAATTTCCTTCAATATCGTCCGGATTATGATAGAATGTGTACTACGCAATTGAGGTGCTGAAAATAAACAGTTGCGTCTTCAATTTCTATCGCTAAAATCTCTTAAACCTTTAGCTTTCGATATAATACCTACCACTGGACAGACTTTGCCCAACACTGCGTTTCATCTATTGAAACTCAAGTATTACGTCCCAAATTCTTCATTCAGTCATAGATTTTATTGAATACAGACAGATTTCGTTTCAAAATATATTGAATACCCACAGGAATTTGCAAGTATCTCCATTGAATAATATCGGTATCTCGGTTTTTCGAAGACAACAATAGGGAAACGGGACAAAGACTAGTATTCCCGAAGTACTTTCTTATTGTGGTCACCAGACTTCTTTTATAATTCGAGATTTCAGGCTTTAAATTACGGAAAAGTGCGTTCAAAAGCATGTTCAGTGAGATTCCAAATAAATTATCACAAAATGTTCAGTTATAAAATGGAAATGAATCTTCCATCCTAAGTGACAGGTATAAATGAATAAGATGAATTATTGATCAATTTTTATTTTCCCTTTTCCGTTTACACTTATTTTAATTTCCTGGCGGCGTCATTAAAAAAACTGTTCGCCTTTGAATCGCTTACATCATTTGACCACTCTCCGCACTTAAATGTTGATCTATTAAATTAAAAGGCGAAAAAACGTCGATCCGATTTGAATACATACATTTTTATTTCAGAAATTTGTGCTAAAACGGCGCAGAACGTATTTTTTAACGGGACAAAAGAAAAAGTAACATTTTGTCATGCTAATTAAAATAACTGGCTTTATAAAATTAGTCACTTTCAAAGAGATGAGTGGAATAGCATTAACCTACTGCTTTTTGTTTCAAATAATTCTTTCTTTATTCAATTGTGCTTTTAACCTAGCGTTTTTTTTTATGAGAGATCATGTTGGAAATAAAATGAAATAGTGGTAAAAAGATTAGACCTTTTTTATTTCATTCGTTTGAAAAGACTTTCTCAAAATACCAACTGAATACTGGATATAACTGGGTTTGTTAATATTAGATATACTCGTAATATACAATTGAAAATTGTCATTTATACCATCCCCCTCTAAAAAGCTTATTTTATTCACTGTTTTCAGTGAATAAAAAGCACTTTTAATCACTGTTTTGGTGTTTGAATTTAGAACACATCTATATTTGCGCCCTCCATCTCAATGCTATACATGCTCGATACACAGGAAATAAATATCGCTTCACAAGTTGATTATTATTAGTAATAATAAGAAAATTACTTTTAATTTTAGTAATTGTTCCAATTTTAATGTGCATTTTAATTAATTCAACCTTCCTTTTTTCTTCATTAAATGTCTATTTTCGCTTAAATCTTTATTTTTCTCGTAGTCATGGTATAAAGTATAGTATGCAACTCTTGAATAAAACGGATTTATAACGAGGGCCATGAATTACTCGCGTCGCTCAGGATTCTAACGCTTGAATCACTGCCTACGGTCGTGATTCAGTCGTTAGAATCCTTCACATGCTCGTGATTCATCTATGGCCCTCGCTTTAAATCCGTCCTTTATTCACTAATTACATAATATACTATTATTGGATCATCTGTACCTATCTCATTAATAAAGACCAAAGAGTGGTTTACTAAAACCACATCTAGGGTTAAATCGTTTCTGGCTTGTTAACCAGAAACTTGTGCCAAGGCGTCACTTAGTTAGATCTACACTACATGTCATTCGAATAACACAGTTCTGCCAGAAAATGGCTGGGGTAAATAGGTTAAAATTGCACTAGTAGGCTATAGATTAAGAATTTGACACTTTAAAGTGTTGCAGTATTTAAACTTGACACTATTTTTTGTCTTGGTCATGGCCGTATGCAAAGTGACCCGATCTCTAGAATAGAAACGTTTTAGGCAGAACTGAACATTGATTTTGTCTTTCTTTCTTTCTTTGAATATTACATCAAATCAAATGAGTCGTTCTTATTTAAAAAAATGTTTCATAATATCCATCAATATAATAATCCAATACTATTTAGAAAACACCAGACATTTTTAATTATCTACTCTAAACCATGAACTTTTTGCTCCTTACTTTACGTAGGTACAAAAAGTTTACATTCTGCGATAAATTCATTCAAAAAGTTTCATTACAAGTTACGCAGATTTCACAACTTTGTCCTGTCATTTGTTATTAGAAAGATTATTTGATCCATTCATCAATCTCCTTCAGACATCGGGGTTTCACAACTCTCGTCTCGAAGACGTTGAAGAAATAATGATCTTGTAATTATTGGAAGAAACCTTAATATTTAAAATAAGTAGAATATTTTAATTATTGTTGTTAGTTGTATAAACTGGATTATCAACGGTTTTTTTTGTGAACTGTCATGGCGAGAATATTTTTGAGTAAATTGACAGCAAGCGGGCCTAAAATGACACAGCCTGAAATACATATCATCATTATCATTCATTTCAGCCGAAAGACGTCCACTGCTGGATATAGTCCTCCCCCAAGCACCGCCACTTCGACCGATTCTGTGCTTCCCGCATCCAGCAGATTCCTGCGGTCTTCACAAGGTCATCGGTCTATCTTGTGGGAGGCCTTCCAATGCTACGTCTTTCGGTACGCGATCGCCACTCCAGAACTCTTTGGCCCCATCGGCGATCTGTTCTGCGAGCAACGTGTCCTGCCCATTGCCATTTAAGTTTGGCAATTCTTCGGTTTAATATACATAAAGAACCTTATAATCTTGTATGTCATTTTGGCAGTGGATAAGGCCTGGGCTCTCATGCACGAGGTTTTGCAAATCAAATGTGAGTTTTTCGATTCATATGTACTTTCTGAGTTTATCTTAGACATTACTGACATCGTTGAAGAAAAACATCCAGAGGAAACCTGGACTTTATAGTAAAGTAGCTATTACCCGCGACTTCGTCTGCGACCCAGGATGAAAAGTAGTCTATATCCCTCTCCAGGTCATAGTCTAGTTATGTGTCAAAATTTCATCCAAATCCGTTCAGCCGTTTTAGCGTGAAAGCGTAACAAACAAACTCATTTTCTAATGCTTTATAGTCAATATAACTGTGAAATGGCCCACCCGGTTTGCGGAAGCGTGGTGATCAATGTTCATGCTTTCTCTGTATAAAAGAGGCCTTTTCCGTGCAGTGGGACAATAATAGGGGCTCGGGCTGGCAAATTATTATTATTAACCTTATAACTACGCTATCTTCATGGGAAGATACATAAAACAATAGTTAGACCTGCTGTCTTGTATGAATCAGAATGTTGGGCCACAAAAGGGATGAATTAAAGGCAATTGCATACAGCTGAGAGCGATGTGTATGTAGTGTTTCACAAATGGATAGAATTAGAAATGAGTACATAAGAGGAAGTCTGAAAGTGGCACCGGTGACTGAAAAGTTGTGCTGAAATCTGTTGTCATGGTATGGGCATGTGATGTGGAGGAATGAGGAAAATGTCGCGAGGAAAGTTTTTAGTATTATTGAGGATAGCTACAAGAGTAGGGGAAGACCAAAGAAACGATGGATGGACTGTGTGAAAGATGATATCGATAGAAAGGGAGTTACTTCCGAGATGACGACTAATAGAGAAGAAGTATGGAAGAAAGGGACATATTGCGCCGACTACGAATAAATTTGGATAAGGGCAGGAGACTAATGACAAATATTTAATATGTGACGAATATCCTAGATTCTGATATTTGAGCTGGTTGGGTTATTATTATGTTACCCATCTTTAACATGATAATAATTAAATGCAGCTAGATTTCGTTTACTATGTAATAACACGTTACGTTGATATTCTATAAAGCTTACCATACTGAACGTAATTGATATTTATCGTTTGAGTGTGCTTAACTCATTTACTGGAAGAATATTTGGGAGTAAGTAACACAAGTAGACATAATACATTATTGTATTAAATCATCAATTGATTTATTTATTTATTAAGAATGGAATTTGTTTATTCAATATAAAGTAATTACCTTTTTATTTACATTCACAAAGAGTCTGAAATAATAATAGCTACAACTGATAATACGTAATAAACAAGATGAGAAAAGACAACTTGTTTTTATTATTTCAACGATGTTTCAGTATCTGAAACTTCACCTTTAACAGGCGTTTGTAATGTTGTTTTAAGAATTTACATTTCACAAAGTAAATCAAAAATTTTCCTTTATAATTTTCATGCTTTTATAAATGTCGGTATTGAATGAAAATATTCTTTCCTATTTTGGTTTTGATATTTCTTTAAAGCTTTGTTTTGATTCAAATAATTTCTGTTCCAATTATTTATGGATAATATTACCTTTATAGAACCTTTTCGAATATCAATCAAACACTGTTTTAGGTTTCCGTTTTATAAGATCACTTTCTTGTGAGTCTGTCATAGAGGTTTTTTAAAAGAGAGTAAACTCCAAAGTTTGCTTGAAATTGCGAGCCCAAAAACGATCACGAGAAATTGGATCGTAAGTGCTTACGCAAATCAGCACACAGAACGCGTAGGTGCTGACTCCTAACATCAAGGGCAGACATCACGAAAGTTTAAATCGTATGCATATAAGCTATTAATAAAACCTTCACAAATTAAGTATTTCATGTTTGTACACAAAAAAGGAGATTTAATACACGTGTTTTGATGATGTGTCACTGTCAGAATTTTGGTGAAAAACTGTCAGGTGTTCCATAATGGTTCGCACATTCAAACAACGTTGTACATAACGTAATGAATTTGTTTGAAACTTTGTAGACGGGTAAAGGATTTACTTAGTAAACACTGTTCACACATATGTACTTATGTAAGTGATGTGTATGTCGTTCCGGCTGTTGCCGCTGTGAATAGGTTTCGAAAATCATGGATGTTAGGCCAGCAGTGCTATTCTGTAACCATCTCACCGTGAAAACTTAGGTGAAGTGAGCGTGGGGTGAGCTGTCATTCCACAGGGATTGACACTTGTGACAGCACACTTCACCCAAGTTTTCACGGTGAGATGTTTACAGAATAGCATCGCTGGTATTAAATCTATTTTATTTTCTGAAAGATTCTGAGAAGACGTTCGCCATGCGATGTCTGAATAAAAGTCTTCTTCTTTTTCAAAACTCGTTGCGCCCCTGACTGCGCGAATCAGCTGCTAATGGAGTTCCTTGCTGAAAATATTGCCGCGAGATGGCGCGAAGTGTATTGTCTTGCCTGCGACTGGTCGCATAAAATATGGTTTTGACAAGTGACAAACAATAAGCGCTCTCTCGCAGCGAACCTTCCAGCAACCAAGCTCCTTTCAAACAATAACAACCAAATCGTGGCAATACTTACATTCTTACCTGGTGGTGGTGGGGCCTTAACATATGTAAATCCGTGATGTGGAGAGTGAAAAGCTGGTAAAAACTAAGCAACAGCTTAATATAAGTTGCTTTTGGTGAGTTATTATCAATCAGCTTATAATGGTCCCACTGCTGGGACACAGGCCTCCTCTCGGTGAGAGGGAGCGAGCCGTAATCCACCACGCGGGCCCAGTGCGGGTTGGTAGATGTCACATGTCCTTGAATTTTTGGTTCTTGGACAAGCCGGTTTCCTCACGATGTTTCCCTTTACTGTTTTGAGAGAGGTGGTGATGAAATAATTTACTCAACACAGTGTTTCGAACCTGCGACTTACCACTCGTAAGTTGCGGCCGTTAACACTAGGCCACCACTGTTATGCCTAGTTATCATCGGTCTTTGTAAATGTAAGCACAGCCTTTGTACCACCGAAAATAATATAACATCTAGAATGTATTTAGATTATTCTTCTTCCTAGATCGTATTCCTAAATGGCTAAATGCCAAGGGGCGTGGCCTCCTATAGGGATTCCAAAAAGAGTATCTTTATCCTTTAGTTAGAGAGAAGAGTCGCAATAAGACAGGATAACATTATTAGATCATGCCTTGTTTTGCCAATTATTATCAAGTCTTATCTTAAAATAAATTTACAATGAATCTGTTTTTTTTTGTTTGAAAATTGTCCTCTGTCGTTTTATTAAAATCACTACGTGTAAAAGCTTACCGTATCGACGAAAACGAACCCTTAATTCATAAAGTACATTGTACTATCCTCTAACTTCAATCAAATCAAATAACAAGGACTGTTAGAAAGCGTTTATAAAATGTAATAAGGGGTTGATATTTTTTGAGTTACAGTACCTAGGTAACAACATGCTATTTGAAGAGAGACCTTCTTTATATTCTTATTTGTCGACATTTTACCTACGTAGGTATAAACATGTAGATGTTTACACCTACGTTAAGTAAATTGTTGCCTACGTTAAAAAATGTTACCTACGTAGATGTCAAAAATTTACTTTTATCACGTAATGTAAGCATAATATACGTATTTTGGCTTAAATTGAAACACTAACACCATTCCATTTTATTTTTGTTAGGAAATCTGACCTCGTTGCTCAAAGACCTACGCAGTTGCTTTAACTTAAATTAGCAATAATCTATTTATGAAGAATTTCTTAATAACCTATTCTGAGTATCTGTAAATCTCGCAAAATTATAACAACTAAAGCCTATAACCGTCCACGGAGGCATAGCTTCATAGACTTAACTTTCATAAATAATTCACGACACTGGCGAATATGAATTATGCGAAGAAATTGAACTGCCTGACCCGAAACTAAACGCATTAATTTGTATCTTGGCTCATTTGATTTTGATGTTTCATTTGCGGTCCATTTTATTCTCCCGTCGTGAAGGTTGTCTTTATAATTATAGTACGAACTCAGAGATTCCATAATTTTGTTCAGTTTATAGTTTACAACTTATTTTCACTATAATTTCCTTAAATAAATGGCGAATTATAATAATAACTTCTCACATACACACCACAAACAGCATGTTTTCGCCGTAACTACAAAAGGAAATTCTCTACTGACCGTCACCGTCAAATAAAATCAAATTACATATTCAGAGAGAGGCCACACTGTAGCCCTTACCCCCATCATACCCTTGTTCCCGTATGTCTTCTGACATCCACGTCAATTTGTAAGTGACTATGGAAATAATACTGTATGGACAATAATCATAATTATTAAAAATTAACCAAGTTTTAAAATTAGAATTGTTTTTTTGTTTTGCAATTAAAATATTAGGCACTTGGTGAGGCGTCGGTCGTCTGACAGTTAGGTGGGAGGACGAAATCGTTGCCATCACGAGGCAAACTTGGATGACTGGCTCTAGAGCATTTATAGAGAACAGCTAAGAAAAACCTATGGTGAAGTTGGAGTATTGGATTATGGCGGCATCGGCTACTGTTGAGATATTCACCAAACAAGTAGGTAATCTGTTATATGGATCATCATAATCAACCTATACTGTTCCCACTGCTGAGACACAGGCCTCCTCTCTATGAGAGGGAGTGGGCCGTAATCCACCATAAAGGTCCAATGCGGGTTAGTAGATGTCCCATGTCTTCGAATGTTCTAGGACATGTTCCTCACGACGTTTTCCTTCACCATTTTGAGAGCAGTGGTGATGAAATAATTTACACAAAGTAAAGCGCCTGTCAGGGTTCGAACCTAAGGCCTACAACTCGTAAGTTGCGGCCGTTACCAATGGGCCACCACTGCTCCTGATAAGCGGATACTAGAACCTATTAAAATTAATTTACAAATCGAATTCATTTGCAATTGATTTAGTAGGAATTTAGACAAACACACCTTGTAAGGAAATATGGCTAGCCAAATATTAGCCGGGCATGTCTGACAAGCTTGTTATTCTTATTAAAGCAAAGAGATGGCTCATAAAATCATGAGTGGGCTATACAAATATTCATCAATATTAGAACATTCTCTTGCAATTCAAATGATTTTATAACACATTACTCACATCAGTGAGTCATATGAAATAACATAGAACCTTTTAACTTATATTCTCCTCAGTCTCTGTCAGCGATTCTCGGTACTCTGTTTTCCTGAATAAATAATGGTACTAAAGTTACCTCGTCGGTTTCAAGGACTGGAAAAGGGCAGGTTAATGTATCATACTTGACCGCATCATAATGCATAGTTACCAGGATTAGTCGCTGTTTTAGGTGCAAAACGGGCCGTTCGTCTCTTTAAAGTAACAAATTACCTACGTAAGTTTATTAAAAAAAAAATAGATTCCTAAGCAGATCGAATTATTTTTTAATAATGTGTTTTTGTGTTACGGTATTTACATACACATTAACACACTTTTAAATAGTTTAATAATGATCCATTTAGGTACACGAATATCCATGTAAATACTGAAAACATGGTAGTTTTAACCGACGAATTAAATTGAAACACAATTGTTGTATTACAACATCATGGCGGTTAAACGTTTATGATACAGTTTTTATTGGATAAATGTGGAAATAACTTAAGGGTTACTTACAAAATTGTCAAGTAGCACTCTCTAATATACCTTTTCCCGACGGTAACTTCTATATGCCCACTTGAAAGGGATGTTAACGATGAAACCATTTTTGGAAGTGTGCTCTTTATGATCAAAGATTCAACGGATCGCGTTGTTTGATCAACAGTTTTTCTATCCCCTTTTCATATTTGCTCACACCTTTGTCAACGAAACTTCTTTATTTGCATTTAAGCTTCAAATAAAGAAAAACTCCGGAAAAGTTCCGTGTGAAACAAACAGCCCTATTTTTGTAGTAAATCTTATAATTTCAGAAAAATCTCTGCGCTTCGTCTACATCTCACGTTTCGTCGGAGAAAAATGAAAATGTACATATCTTATGAACTACTCGCATATCACGTTCGTTATATTATTACATAGATATTCTTCAAATAGTACTTCCATAGCTCCACAAAGTTTTTCCAGTAATATTTTAGCAGTACCTAACAGTGTCAGTGTGTGAGTCAAATATACCTTTATTGGTTTAACATAGCGCACGAATTATTTACGAGATTCGTGAAGAAAAGTGTCGGTGTTATGTAAAAATTCTTTGATATAAAATTTCCTAAAGACGAGTTTCAATTGTTCACGTAATCCTGTTTTATGTAAATGAACAGAATCAGAAATCATTTATTTGCAAAGAATGTAGGTAACAAAATATAGTTTTGATGGTGTAAAAAAAGAAAAACAAAAGATCCAGTACATTCTACCGTATGGCATGCAACATTAAGCACTATCATTGTTTAAGCAAGTACTTACAAACTAATGAATGTAACGATAGTATCTATAGCTAGCTATCGATATGTAGATGATCACACATACAGTCCACTCAAACTATTTGTCAAGTTAGTTGAAATTAAATCTTCGCGACAAACACACGTCTATTTTTTCTAAAACTCCTATCAAACCAAATACAACCTTATTGCTATAAACATATGGTCCTAAATCGAACCGGATTCAAGTCATCGACCGACCCCAGGTGCGACCGAGCGCCGTGAGTGAGAACAATAGCATTCCTGAGCGATAAGGATTTTTCTGAGAAATGGTTATGAACTTATTAGTGAATACAAATAAATAGACTATATTACGTGCTACGAAGTTATAAAAACTCATAATTACGGTGAACTTACCTGCAAATAGTGATAATTGTGTTTCTTGTGGAGTGAAACAAATATAACAATGGAAGATCTGATTATGTATCAGAATGAGCTACTGGAAAACTTAAGAAAAACTGAAATAAACTATAAGAAATCGCCGAAAGACAGAATAAAACGACCTTACTTACAAACTAGGTTGGATTTATTAGAGGAATTGTGGAAGGAGTTCAAGGAGGGTCACAAGTGTATTATTATAAAAGTTGCTGATGAGGAAAGAGAAGATCCCTACTTTGAGAAAGATATTTATGAGGTATTTGAAGAAACATACATAAACTACAAATCAACATTAAGAGAAGCTCTTCAGCCTTTTTTAGAAGAATCAAAATTTCAACCTGCTTTATCTCAATCCTCTTCAATTAACGACGTGCAAGACTTCAAGAATCGAGGAATTAGGTTGCCCAATATACAGATACCCACATTCACGGGAAAATACGAGGAGTGGCAACCATTCTACGACCTGTTCCGTACTCTAATTCACGACAATGAACATTTATCACGTGTACAGAAGCTGCATTACCTAAAATGCAATTTATCTGGAGAACCTGAGGTACTGTTACGTAACTTTTCTATAACAGATGCAAATTATGATGAAGCCTGGAACCAATTAATAAAACGTTACAATAATACGAGGTTCAACAGCAACGCCATTATGAAGATTTTATTTACGCAAAAACCTGTGCAGACGGAGTCGGCTAGTTTAATTAAACAACTAGTAGACACAACTTCGACATGTTTGAAGGCGTTGAAGAACATGGGTATGCAGACTGATACCTGGGATATGGTAATTACCTACTTAGTTGTATCGAAGTTAGATTCTGATTCTATAAAGTTGTGGGAACAACAAATCAGTGCAACATATAATAACGATCTACCCACTTGGTCGGAATTAAGGAATTTTCTAGAAGCAAGGTTCAGAGCTTTAGAAATGATAGAAAGTACTAAGGTTAAAACGGTGCAACCCAAACCAGTAGCTAAACCCAAGGTTTTCCATTCAAATGTTACCAACAACGATGAAAAGAGGCCCGAAGTAAAATGTGCTTTGTGTAGTGGTGACCACTACATCTATTCCTGCAAGAAATTTGGAGATAAGTCGCCAAATGAAAGACAAGAATTTATACAGACGAACAAGTTATGCTTCAATTGCTTAGCGCCTACACACCGTGTGAGCAAGTGTCGACAGTCATCGTGTTGTAGAAAGTGTGGACGGCGGCATCACACCCTTTTGCATTTCGAGAGAGGACAGCAGAACGAGAAACCGAAGGAAAGTGAAACTTCAACTACAGGTATAGCGAACGGTAAATCTACAGGTACGCCTATTTCTGTATCTAATAATGAGCATATTGTAACCAACTTTTCTAGTGAACATATACAATCAAACAGTGTCCTATTAGCTACTGCTAATGTGTTAGTAGATAGTAGGAATGGTTGCAAATACGTTGTGAGAGCTTTGTTAGACCAAGGGTCACAAGCTTCGTTTGTTACAGAGGCAACAGTACAATTATTGAATCTTAATCGTAAATCCGTGAGTGGTTGGGTGTCAGGTGTGGGAGAGAGGCAAACGAGAATCAAACACAAGGTTACACTTTGCGTCAAATCATGTCACAATCCCAATGCGTCAGTGCGAGTAGAGGCATATGTATTGCGTTCACTAACAACAATGCTACCCACCACTAATCTAGGTATTCCTGAGTGGTCAGATTTAAAAGAGTTGGAGCTGGCTGACCCAGGATTTGCAACACCAGGGAGAATAGACATTCTTCTTGGAGCTGAGGTGTACAGCGACGTCTTGTTAGACGGCGTTATCAAGCATCCTATGAATAATCTTTTGGCACAACACACAATTCTAGGTTGGATTATTTCAGGAAGGTTGTCACGAGAATGCATTTCAGCAGAAAAGAACTTCACCAGTCTGCATGTTCAGCTTAAAGAAGATGAGATGCTTAAGTTATTTTGGGAGTTAGAAAACGAGCCAAACACCATACAGAAGAGGTTGTCAAAAGAAGAAGAAAGATGTGAAGAGTATTACGAGGCTACAACGATCAGAGATAAGGAAGGAAGATATGTGGTAAGATTGCCATTCAGAAACAATAACTCAGAAGGTCAAGCTGATGGATTGAGGGAAATAGCTGCCAAAAGGTTTGAGTTCCTAGAGAAGAAATTCGCAAAAAATTGTAAGTTTCATGAAGATTACAGTAAGGTTATGAAAGAATACATTAATCTTAATCACATGATTGAAGTGGAGTCTGCAGATATTAATAATTCTAAAGCGGTGTATTTACCTCACCATGGCGTAGTAAGAGAAGATAAGGATACGACGAAACTTCGAGTGGTTTTTGACGCTTCGTGTAAGGGCATCAATCATGTTTCCTTGAACGACAATTTGCTTGTGGGTCCTAAGCTGCAACAGGACTTACGCCACATACTTATGAGATGGAGGACACACAAAATCTGCATTACGGCAGATATCATAAAAATGTATAGAATGGTGCGTGTAGCAGAAGAAGACACAGACTATCAAAGGTTATTATGGAGACCAACAACAACTGAGAAAATTAAACATTACAAATTGGTGAGATTGACCTTTGGTACCGCATGTGCACCATACCTTGCAGTGAAATCATTACAGAGATTAGCGGATGATGAGATCAACACTTCCAGCTGCTGCTAAAATAACAAAAACAGATTTCTATATGGATGATCTATTGTCAGGATGTGACACAGAAGATGAAGCTGTTAGTATTTACAATGACATGAACAAACTACTGAACTTAGGCGGCTTCGAGTTACAAAAATGGAGTAGTAATAATGAGAACGTATTAAAATATATGGGTATAAATAAAAGAGATGATCATGAACTACCTCTTAAGGTCAATAGTTTAGTTAAAGTACTAGGAGTGAATTGGAATCGAGACGCTGACAGCTTTGTATATTCCCTCAACTTACCAGAAACAAAGGAACTGATGACTAAACGACGTGTTCTTTCTGATGTTGCTAAATTGTATGATCCTCTAGGGTGGATAGCTCCTGTTGTTGTCATAGCAAAAATGATGATACAGAAGTTATGGAAAATAGGACTAGGATGGGACGACACTATAAGTGGAGAGCTACTAGCAGAATGGTTACACTTCAGGGAAAATTTAGCTCACATTAAACATATTTCTATACCAAGATGGTTACAATGTTCCCACAGATCTACAGTTGAGTTGCACGTCTTCGCAGACGCTTCGCAGGCAGCATATGGGGCAGCAGTGTATATTCGAGTAGTCGAGGGAGACAGAGTCTACGTTAATTTAATATCAGCAAAAACAAAAGTTGCTCCTATTATGAAACAATTATCTATTCCGAAGTTAGAACTCTGCGGTGCTACACTAGCAGCGAAACTGATTTTCGAGACAGCGCAAGTAATGAACATAGCTAAGGAAAATTTACACGCATGGACAGACTCGACTATAGTTCTAGCTTGGTTAAAGGGTGGGGGAGTCGATGGAACACATTCGTCAGCAATCGAGTCTCTGAGATATTGAACATTCTAGCTTATGAGCAATGGGGTCATGTGACTACAGACACAAACCCAGCTGATTGCGCCTCAAGAGGCTTACAGGCCTCAGAGTTGATAAATAACTTACTGTGGTGGAATGGTCCAGCTTGGTTGGCTGCACTAAACCTTAACATGAACTTAGTTGATGTCGACGATACACAAGAAGAAGAGAAAGCCAAAGTTTTTACTGCTTTATTAAATACTGAAGAGGAATTAATTTGGACTAAGTTCTCTGATTTACAGAAAATGTTGAGAGTAATTTCATATTGTAGAAGATGGTTAAATGTAAAGTTACATAAACACAACGTTAAATATAATAATAAATTCATTACAACACAAGAAATGAATGAAACTCTAAATAATTGCATTAAACAAATTCAAGGTATAGAATTTAATCAAGAAATAAAGCAGTTAAAATCTCAAGGCGGTGTTCTCAAAAGGAGCAAACTACGCAATCTTTGTCCCATTATAGATGATAATGGTATTTTAAGAGTTGGCGGACGTATTCAACAGTCGCAAGCTGCGTACGACACAAGGCATCCTATAATTTTACCTGCTAAGAGTCATCTTAGTAGACTAATAATTAGAGATGCCCATCAGAACACAATGCATGGTGGACCACAAGTAATGCTAAATTACTTGAGGTCGAAGTACTGGATACTGCGAGCGAAAGATCAAGCAAAGGGACATTACCGAGAATGTACAACTTGTATTAGATATGCAAAAAACAATGCGGTACAGTTGATGGGCCAACTACCAGAGGTACGAGTAAAACCCAGCAGACCTTTTAGATCAGCTGGTGTAGATTATGCAGGACCCATTAATATCAGATTTTCACCAGGCAGAGGAGCTAAATCTTATAAGGGCTATATTTGTCTCTTCATTTGCATGGCAACACGTGCTGTACACCTGGAAGCTGTCACAGACCTGACTTCTAAGGGATTCATCGCTGCTTTCAGGCGCTTTACTGCCAGACGAGGACATTGTCATGACCTTTTCAGTGACAATGGCACTAATTTTGTGGGAGCAGACAAGCAGCTAAGAGATATGTTTGACAAGGCTAAGTCTTCTATTCCTAGTGAGATAGCAGAGTTGTTAACTATCGAACGTACTACATGGCATTTTATCCCTCCACATGCGCCTAATTTTGGGGGTTTGTGGGAGGCTGGGGTCCGCAGTACAAAAACACATCTCACAAAAGTAATTGGAAATAGTACACTCACCTACGAGGAACTAACCACTGTGTTAGCTCAGATTGAATCTTGTTTAAATTCGCGACCTATTTCGGTTTTAAGTGATGACCCTAATGACCCTCTGCCCCTGACACCAGGTCACTTTCTGGTTGGCGAACCTTTATTAAACCTATCAGATGAGAATTATACACCTTGTAAACATATCACAAATCTTGAACGATGGAGGTTAGTTCAAAAAATGGTCAACGATTTCTGGAAAAGATGGTATAAAGAATATCTTGTCAATCTTAATAAAATATATAAATGGAACACAAAACAACTTCAGCCAGAAATCGATGACATAGTTATCCTAAAAGATGATAATATTCCACCTAGTAAGTGGATATTAGGAAGAGTAATTCAAAAACATGTTGGTCCCGATAATCTTACTCGAGTTGTATCAATTAGATGTAAGAACAGTGTTTTAAAACGTCCTGTGAATAAAATAAGTATCTTAACTAAACAAACTTAGGATTAGTGCTAACTACTCTTTGTAAAACTAATATAGTGTGTACCTAATTATTAAAACTAACTACTTATTATAACTAAAAAACTTATAACTTACCGAAAACCTTGTGTCCATTACTTACCTAACAATGATGTGTTAAAACAATGTTTACAAAATTTTATGTAAACGTAAATGTTATGTGAACTAGGTAGGTACTTTCCTTTTACTAATAAATTCTTGATTGATTAGTGTTAAAAGGGGTCCGTGGGTTACGCCCCCGGTGTGTTTTGCCCCCGTGGTGGAAGCCCCCGATTTTAAATTAAGTTATTATAGTTGATTTCGCCGAAATAAAAATATTTTTTACTAGATACAGACGATGAAAAAAGTGTTTCGGAACCAAATACGTAGACAAACTTACTAAATAAGTATTCTAACTAACACAATATTGGATACTATAAACATGCTACAAGGATATTCACTTTATTACTATATTACAATTATTTACTTTAGATGCATTACTTTGTACTTTGTCTAAACGAGGCGCCCGTGCCCGGCCAAACTGGTTTTACACAATAGCCAGATCGAATTCTAAAAGAAAGAGATAGGTAGTCAAAGAAAGGGAAAGATAGGGTTGAAAACAATAGAGTCCAGGGTGACGGACAGTGAAAATAGCAAACATAGCGATGGGCACTATTTCTATCCCTTTCCCACATAGTTGCAATATGTTACTGATAAGAAAGTTTAGTCGGTCACGTTAACTCAAAATGGCAAGTCCAGGTCCTTCACGGGGTTTAGCACAAACCAATTACAAAATAATTTCAAATAAACTAGGTGGAAGAACGTTACTACATGTCGGATTTGCTTATAATCTTCATAGGAAAAATAATAAATCGAGTGTGTGGACATGCGTAAATAAAAGACATGGCAAGTGTAGTGGTTCTATAAAATTAAGTGAGGAAAGTGACAATGTACAAATCCAAAAGTGTCATAATGCTGAGTGTCAACCTAACTTAATGAAAAATGAAGTTAGAGTTGTTATGGAAAAATTAAAAAAGGAAGTGAAAACGAGTTTCTCGAGCTCTATACAACAAAAATTTGAAACAAAATTTGCCGAGTTAAAAAACACAGACACAGCCTTCGATGAATACATACCCAAATTCAATAATATCAAGCAACAGTTATACAACTCTCGAAAGAAAGCCTTAAATGTAATCCAGCTGAAGTCATTATACCTGAGATTTTTCAAAAATATCTATTAGTTGATTACTGTGAGAACGACAACAGAATTATAGTATTCGTATCAGCACAGGCTTTAAAACACATCAAAAATATACAACACTACTTCGGGGATGGTACATTTGATTGTTGTCCAGGTCCATTTTACCAAATATTTACCATTCATGGAGATATGGGAAGTGATGCACAAGCAACCAATATTGTGCCTATATTTTATGTGCTACTAGTTAATAAAGAAAAAAGTACATATGAAGTCATGTTTAAAAAAATTAAAGAAGCTGTGCCGGACTTCAGCCCCATGAAATTCACTGTAGATTTTGAATTAGCTACAATGCTGGCAATAAAAGAGGTATTGCCAGCGGTCACAATACATGGCTGTAATGTTCACTTCCAAAGAGCCATTTACAGAAAAGCGAAGTCTTTAGGTTTATTGGCACACGAAGAAACAACATTGTATGTGAAACTGTGCACCTGTCTAGCATTTCTTCCTAAAGAAGATATAGAAGATGGTTGGCTTTCCGTAATGGAAAACAGGTAATTTTAATTTTCATTTTATTTTAAAGTTTTAACAGCTCATAGATTGTTTTTATAAGTACGCAAAAATAAAAATAATGCTTAGGTATATACGACATGTCATATATATCATAATTTTTGTTTTCAGTATTCCCGATGAAAAAGTCACCCAATTCAACGATTATTTCGTTGAACAATGGCTTGAGCCTCCGGGGATGATCTCAAAGTGGTGTTGCTATAAAGAACGACATAGAACCACAAATTTAGTGGAGGCCTGGAATCAACGGCTTCAGTGCTATCTGGGCCGAAAACCATCATTATTATCGTTTTTGGAAATTATAACAACTGATATTTCTACGTATAGCACAGGTCAAGTGAGGTAAAATGCTGATTACTTACATAACGCGTAATATATCAGTAATTCATTTTTTTTACTCTTAGTAAATAATCTTTATCTTATACTTTCAGATTACGAAGAAATGACAGTCCTATATGTAAAAGGAAAAAATCTTCAATAATCACTGACAAACTCATTGCTAAGCTGACAGACAAATATGAAAAGAAACAAATTACAATTATGGAGTTTTTGGAACAAATCCGTCCGTATGTGCAAGTCAAGCAAAAATAATCACCTACTTACTTAGCTTAAAAATAATGATTTTGCATGTTTATTGTTACATAATTACTACATTTTAATTTTATATCTATATCAATGTTGTAACCTCCATAGTCACTTCATATAAATGACTTAAATTACATAATTTAATTACAAAGTTCAAATCATCCTAATATTTTTACTATGTTTTTCTTCTTTTGTTACTTTTGTTATCTGTGATTTTAAATGTTAATTGTTTTTATTATATTTTAGTGTTTGAACATTCTGTTACCAATCTTCTAAATATTTAAGTAGATGCCTACCTATATACTTAGTACGTAAATAGTATATAAGTACTTAAAATAATCCTAATTTTAAACTGTGATTTTTAATTTCGTATCTGTGATTTTGCATGTTATTGTTGCTTTATTTTAATGTTTGGTTTTATTTGTTATCAAAGTTGTATTTACGTAGATACCTATTATTATTTATTAGACATTTAATTTAATTTTTATTACATATTAAGTACCTACGTATTACCTATTATTACCCATTAGTACCTATTATTAGATAAGCAAACGTTTGTTACACCGACATTGTTAATAAAGATTTATAATAATAAACTATGATTTTGATTTTAATAATGAACCATGACTTAGACATTTTTTATAATAGGTTACACTTTGCTATCTGACTGTACTTTTGATAAAAATATTTAACTAATAAATATTATAGTACTAAAACGAAATCGGGGGCTTCCACCACGGGGGCAAAACACCCTGGGGGCGTAACCTACGGACCCGTTAAAAGTATTAGATAAGTGACTTATCAAAGCAGCTGTGTAAAGTATGATTCCGACCCTTGCATAGTTATAGGTATATGTAGTAACTTGTAAACCTTACCTTTGCAGTGATATTATTATGTGTAGTGTTGTGGATATTGCTTATGAACTAGTTAATTATAGTTTTGTAAAACTTACCTTATCACCTCAAGTTAGATGTCATAATTAATTGTTACTTTAAAATTGTAGTTGCTATACCTATTATTTTGTAAATTCATATTAAAGAACTGCGTTCTTTGGGGGGCGGAATGTTTAAGCAAGTACTTACAAACTAATGAATGTAACGATAGTATCTATAGCTAGCTATCGATATGTAGATGATCACACATACAGTCCACTCAAACTATTTGTCAAGTTAGTTGAAATTAAATCTTCGCGACAAACACACGTCTATTTTTTCTAAAACTCCTATCAAACCAAATACAACCTTATTGCTATAAACAATCATAATTATAATTATTTCAAATCTATATTAATCAATAAGTGTCAGGTAATCAGTTTTTAATGTCATCATCTTAAAGTTAAATTCACCGGCAAAATAATAGTCACAGTATATAAAATTAGAATCGAACTTAATAAATTGAAATATTATTGAGCAATGTCATAGGGTGTTGTCATTTAAAAACTCACTGACAGCGTAATAGCATTTTTCAACTAGTAGTTTCGTTAATTTCTTTTTGAAAGAATGAGATGTATCATTTTTAATGTCATTAGGTATTTTATTGTAAATAACTGATGAACTACAAATACTTCGTTTATCAACATTATTTAATTTGAAGTCAGAAAATAATTATAGGTCTGAAAGTAATTTTTAGTCACTTATCTTAACGACACGCCTGTTTTAAAAAAGAGGTTTTATTTTTTATCCTCTTTGTTCTATGAAAAAGAAAACCTTCAACTGCATGCCGAGAAAAAAAAAGGCTCGATTTAAAATGCTTATTTTATCTCATAAAATTCAAATGACTAAGAATTTAAAAATACAAACAGTAATTTTCTTTACTTCTTGTAAGACACACATATTTCAGACTTATCAAACGACTCAGAGAACCGAATACTACTACTTAAACAATTAAATAGGCTGGTACGATTGATTCCAGTCGTACTCAAATCTATTTAGCCAGTCAAAAAGAATCCTAAATTAGCTTACTTTTTTAAACTAACATCAAGAAACAGAATCCGAAATAAGCTATAAAAAATTGCCTCTTTCTTTTCGTAGTACTTCGATAACTCAATGAAAGTCTTGATGTTAGGGGCTATCTTCAAGTTTGACTTCGAAATTTTGTGTCGACTTATCAGACTGATTGCTTTGCTGAATTCTGTAAGAATTGTAAATGAGTTTACCTTCTTAACTCTGGGTTGTGTGCGAGTTTCGTCATGCATACGTTATAACTTTATTCTTTGTTATTTATCAGGTCAAGTGGTCTATTTGCGTTTCGAATTTGTGTTTTATTGCTACCTATCGTTTTTGTATGAATAGTAGGATACCTTATTTATTAGCTCCAGTTATATTGAGTACTATTCTAATTTTGGGGAAAATAAATGAATTAAATACTCAAACTCAAAGCATTTATTTCAAATAAACCAATTACAAGCACTTTTGAATTGTCAAGGGGTTGGTCAGTCAGAAAGATGAAGCTAGTTGCCCATTCCAAAGCGTAGTAGGTTCCTGTAGAGAAGAACGAACGAAGAACTCTTTTAAATCAAAATATTCGTACAAAATATTGGTTACATCATTCATGTTGAAATTATACATGTGAGAACAATGTAGACGTGCACGTTAAAAGCGTCCGCAATGAAAAGATAATAAACAAATTCAATAATTAAAATAAGCCATGACAGCTAAGAAATGACCAGTCCCTACTGACGGATCAGCACCATTCAGCTCAATCATTTTGAAGGGAACTTAATGATCCAACACACACGCCACCACCAGCGAGACATTTGAGTGAGCATGACATACTCTCAGCCGCCAGGGCTCATTGAATACAACTTGTTATTTTTTCTTTCTATCAATAAGTCAACTGTTGGACATACATAGGCCTCTTCGAAGTGCTCCATAACTGGCTCTCTGTTCTCCTTTTCCACATATTCTGTCCCAGCCACCTTTTATTACCATTCCTATGTCAAAAATCACCCATACCTGTCTTTTTCTCCATATGTCGCTACCAAAATCTCTTTGTAGCCTTTTATCAGCTTTTTTCAACAAATAGTTGCGCCCTGCGGCTTCATACGCATAAGTCTTGAACAATAAAAAGTATCCTATATCCTAATCCAGGGTATGGTCTACCCATGTGCCAAATTTCATCCAAATCTGTTCAGCCGTTTTAGCGTGAAACCGTAACAAACAAACTCACTTTCACATTTATATTATTAGATTATACTTCACCAACTTTTTCGAACTTATGTCTTTATAATTTTATAATTTATAACTTATGTCTTCATTACATAACCTCTCAAACAAGAGCAGTCGGTCGATTCTGTAAAAAGATCAACGTGAAACTTAGGTGAAGTGAGCGTGAAGTGAGCTGTCACTGTCACAAATCGACCGGCAGGATGCTAGGTATTAACACTATTGAGAGCTCACTTCACCTAAGTTTCACGGTGATATTTTTACAGAATCGATCAGCTGGTGACAGTTCAAAAACTTACGTAAAAAATAATTTACTCTTCTAATTTACTTTGATCACCCACTGTGATCTATTAATTAGTCTTAAATTTGCCATGAGTAATATTTCTTTAACGTTATTTAACAAACCCTAAAGTAGCTTTAACAACTAAAGAAGTTTTAACAGTAGCACTCAACGCTATCGCTTCACTAATACCGACTCAAGGCATTAGGAATCACGTAATAACTAGGTCTAGATAAACTTTACAACTATTATAGGCAAATTTTCATTTATTTTGTAAGACAATAGACAGGTTTTCATTAAGGTATTCGATCAAGATCATCTATAAATAATTTTTATCTTTGACTCCATTATAGGCACCTTCTGGATTCAAAATATTCCATTGTCTACATCATTTACTTCCTGATCCAAACAAGGCTTGTAATAGGTTATTCAGAACGCGTTTAGGTCAAAACTACCGACCAAACTCCATTAACCCTTATATCGACGCAAGCGCTCCAGACCTCGCAATACCAAAACTATCTAAACACAAACCGCTAGTTGTGGCTTTACCTCCTCCGGCTACCAGAGTGCCTACTTAATATCTCATGCACCTCGCAGAATACCTCGTGATATAAAATGAAAATTGCCCCGCTACAATTTTATAAGCTAACTACAACTAGCTACGTTAACCGCAAGTCCGCAACCCTGAAACTTCAGCCGGAGCCAACGGAAGCATTTCTTATTCACAAACACGCACGAACCAATTACGTTCATTTAAATTATTAAATAACATATCTGAGGCAATCTAAGTTTGCTAACTATTTTGCGAGATGTGATTAGTTATGGACCGTACAAACAGGTGCCTACAGATTTGCTAGATGTTTGTCTAACAATACGTGACAAACAAAACCGAGTTTTGAAAGCAACTGAACAGACTTTCAATATTGTATTTTTTGTAGAACGCCATTTTTTTATGTGTCTGTTGATCGACACATCAACAAGTGATGTCTGTGTCTGTCTCGACTTTAATCTCTCTAACTCAACAACTCTGTACGAAGCTGACAGATCTTATTAACCGTCTAAGCACAGCATATCGACCGACAATAGAAATAAGGATCGACAAAAATCGAGAAAGTCTGTAGGCACCTTAACACTTCAAGTGTCCACTACGGCTCCGACAGCGAATAATTCGAATATAATGTTGAAGTTTCTGCGGAATAGGAATGTTCAAATTCGAAATTAGTTTGACACTAACGTCCCAGATACAACGAAAACCGTCTCAAAGCCATTTCAAACCGATTCCTACAGCCTCAATAAGCAATACCGCGAAATCTATCCAATAAATTGTGCCGAACTCAATAACCTTAGCACATTTGGATAAGTTAGGTATTAAGATTCTATAAGTGTCTTCAAAAAGTCCATTTAGATTAACTGAAAAAGTTGGAATAGGGGAACTGGAACCTAAGGATAAAATATCACCCACTTGTGTATATAGTTCTTGTTAGTAATGTAGCTATTTTAACAAAAACCGGCCAAGTGCGTGTCGGACCACGCAGAATGAAGTGTTCCGTAGTTGGGATGAATTTATCCTAAAAACAAACTTAACATTGTAGTTGAAAAACATGTTCATAAGCCACGGTCAATTCTTCAATTGCAAATGTAATTGAGTAATCGCAAAAATAAAAAAATTGCGGACTTTTTCCTTTACTTATGCTGTGAGACCTTGCTACTTGCTAAATTTCATGATTCTGGGTCGGAAATACATTTTACGGTTTTGATTTATTTACGAGTATTAAAATATGTCGCATAAATGGCCGTTTTTTTTATTGCATTGACTTAGAAGCTTGATTTTTTTAGAGCTCCAAGGGGCCGCAGACCTATTTTTTTATATAAATTCCAACGTGATACCTCCACGCATTCCTGAGAAGACGATCTTGACAGACTGGCACACAGGCAGACAGACGAACAACGAAGTGATCCTATATGGTCTCCGTTTTTTCCTTTTGAGGTACGGAACCCTAAAAAATGATGCTGATCGAACAATCAAAATTTTCAGTTAACTAAAATAATACGATCCAGCACAACTCAATTTACTGCGATAAACACTGCAATTACATGAAAAAAAAAATCTGATAAATATTGTGGTATTATTGTGTATTGTGTATTGTATTAAAGGTTATAATTACCTAATTATCAAATATGTTTGGCACAGCCCCCTACTCTCAGGGCTATTCTAATAAGAAATAAGACTGGTTTTTGTAATCCTGTGAAGATTCGTAAATAACACAAGACATTTCTTCTTCTGCTGTATGTTAATTGTAAACTTTCTTAAAAATAAACGAAAACTATTTTTCCAGGTAAACGGCGAGCGTAATGCGTCCGCGCCTGTGATGTCTCTAATATGCAGTGGGACGGCCTCTACTTCGTGTTTCTAGCGTTATGCTGTATTCATACTGCATCTGGTAAGTCATTTATACAAATATAGATTGAACTAAATGATATACTTATCTATCTAGTTAGCACTATGCTTATCACTAAAAATTAAATTATATAATCTAAATATGTACATAAATAATGAATACACTTAGCCTTCGCAGTTTTAATGCATAGCAACAAGCCTTCGAAACAGCACAATCATTATTAGGTAACGCTTAAATTAATAATGCGAAGAAATAATCTCTGCACCTTGCATCATAGAAGGAACGTTTAGATCAAAGAAACAACGAAACAAGCATAAAAATTCTAGAACACATGCTAGCATGCAATTGCACAAATGCAACACTTCAACTAACAATAAAAAAACAGAATAACCCTATATCAATGTTACCTAATATAGAATTAAAATTAAAAATTGAAACAAAATCCAATCACAGACTGGAGTGAATTTCGCGGATGGCAATTACGTAACCGACCTCGGACCGCTAGTGCATCCATACTTTATTTATATATGACGGTCAGCATAACCAATATCTGGTTTCAGTATCGACTTTTGAATATTTGAAATATTTGACGAGTATTTCATAAATGCTCTGCGTAGTTTGTGGTGAATTTAGAGAGGGAACTGAATTTATGAAGTGTTTTTTGAGTTGAATGCAGCGGTTATTGTTTTTTAAACAAACGATTGTCGTTGAACAGATTAAACAAAATCAAATTTTAAATACAATTCTTATTTTATAATAATCATGCCTATCTACAATAGGAAATTTTTAATATTAATTATATCAAAATAATTCAAAGTGATTCTCTTAAAGTAGTAGGTAATTCCATTATCATAAAAACTTATGTAACAAAATATTCATCTCAGTAACTTGAACTTATTATTATAAAATGTAAAGCGGATAAATAAATCAACTAGTACAAATCGTTTACGTAAGACACATTACATTTAAAACATAAGTAATTAGTCTCCATAATAAATAAATAATTTTAACATAAAATTTCTACGCATAAATATTTGTTTCGATAACGCAATCAATCTTTGTACACATTGGAATTCAGAAGTTTATAATAAATTTTGTAAAACTTCGTAATTAAACACACAGGTATTTAAAACTAAGTTGAACAAAGTTTGAACATTAGAAATGTTTAATTTGCTGTATTTTTTTTTTAAGTATCAATAATAATTATGGTGTTTATTTAATCACCCGGGTGTCACCACTGTGTGGATCCCCCGGAGGACACGGTGGAGCATACGGTGGAGGTGTACCCAGCTTGGGCGGGGCACCGCCGTGTCCTTGTGGAGGCGATCGGCGGCAGTGATCTCTCGCGGCCGGCCCTGGTCCAGGCCATGGTACGGAGCGACAGGGCGGGGGAAGCCGTCACCTCCTTCTGCGAATTAGTAATGCTCGCGAAGGAGGAGGCGGAACGCGTGAGGGAGAGGCAAATTTCGCTCCCTCACGCCCCTAGCCGCCGCAGGGACGCCCCGGGCGTCGGGAATCGCAGGCCGATTCCCGGCCAACGTAGGCGCGGGCTTGCGGACGGTGAGCAATGGGTAGCTCGCCGTCCGATAAGGACCAGGCCCGGGTCGACGGCGCGTTGTGTTCCACGCGCGCCTCAAAGAGATGTCAGCATAACTGTCGGGGTCCGCTAGGACTGATGCCTGCCGGGGTCGCAGGAAAGTCCGAAAGGGATACCGTGGCCCCTGCCAACGTACAGGCAACTGAAGAAAAACGGGTGCGTGTCAGGCAGTAAGAGTCTGACACGCCCTCCCGCTCCGCCTAGAGCGGGAGAAGTTATTCGATATAATTTCCCAGACTAAAAAAGAAAAAAAGATGTTTATTTAATGATTTTTCAGCATTGAATTAGTTTTAGGAAAGCGCCATTCAGGTGCAATATTACATTAGAAATATGAAATTAATTATGAAGCTAATTGTTTGGCAAGTTATGAAACCTAAAATAATTGGTATAGAAGCAACAATAAAAATAACATTAAAGGTGTTAATGAAAAAAGCAGGTATGATAAAAATATAATAACATTAATAGGTATTTTGGATATTACAAGAACTGACGAAGAAAACGAGAAAAGGAAAGTCTGCAGAAAGTTAATGAAAGTGAAGTCAGCCCTTTTGACTCTCTGTTCCTATAAAAGACATTATTGTTATAATAATCACAGTATTGTTATTATATTGATAACACAGGTACCATCTAGCTTAGGAGTCAGGGGCTTCAATTAAAATGTAACTTTTTTTTATGTGAATAAAACATTTTATAATTTTTTGCTTTATTTCATGATATAAGTACCTACATATAAATAATATTTTTAAATATTAGAATAAAAACATTAAAAAATATAAAAAATAGTAGCCCACCAATATCGGGAACAGGGTCCAAGCTTAAATATATTATTTTTTTAAATTAATATTGATTAACATTATTATGGAAATTAAACGAGATAAGCTATACAGATGAGAGTAAGGGTTCTCATAAGTATTATATTATAATTGAATGAGATACAGAGAGGTAATATTAAATAGTGAACCAAGAGCAATTTCTCAAAAAATATTTAATAAAATATCCACGATTCAACTTAAGAGATGGATGAAAACTCTTTCGAGTGTACCGTTTTTATTCAAAACCATTTTGGATATTCATCGTTTGTACGAAATTTTCCTTGAAATATCTTTTTAAAGGGAGTTAAACAAATCAGAAAGTCGTGACTAGAAATTCAAAACACCACATTTAAAATTTTAATATCCATACGAACGTAAATGCCTTAAAGTAAAAAAAAGTATTTTCTAAGGATTGGTGGATGATAGTAGAAGTAGTAAGCAAAATAGTATTCGCAAAGGGGTGATGCCTGGGTAAAAAAAAGAAATTCTATTTAGTCCGTCAGTCAGGTAATTAAAAAATATTAGAAATGTATTCTTTGTCATATTAATAAAAAAAATACTAAGATAAAACGCATTCAAGTTGGGGAGAGGGTGCTCGCTACGTCACAATTGGGTATAAAATCTAGCAAGGTGTGACGTCGTACCACATTTAAATTCAATGTATCGCCGCCGTAATATTTTGATTACGTAAAAAAGAAAATACATCTCCAATTTTTTTTTTATAAACAACCTGACGGACAAAAAAAAAATGTCATCATCCGTATTCAGTCTCGTACCATTATGGTAAGTTTATGTACGGATCATTCAATTCCAATTCAGCAGATATCTTTAAAAATGGAAAAACAATCACAGCATAACCCAACTGAAGAAATAGACACGATAAACTAGTAAAAATATTAAAAAAAGAAATGCTTTTTTAAAGCATGACATTGCTCTGTGCAGAACCGTTGCGCTTTCCTGAAGATTATCGAACAAATGTCGTTCGAAGACGGAGAAGCGATGAAAAGGACAGTCTCGCCCTGTCCAGAGAGATTTTCAAAAACATCACCAAGCAACTACGCGAAAATATCAAGCGTGAAGGAGCTACTGACAGAAACGATCATTTGTTACAGAGTAAGTATCGATTTTCGCGTCCGCAGTAAGGGTCAGTTCATACTGAGACGTAACGTGCCGTGACGAGGCGTGGAGATGCTTCAAGAAGCTAGTTGAACCCGCGCTGCGCAAAGCTACGCGCTGCACCGAGATTCCGAGAAGCACATTTTTGTGGCTTTGTACGGCTTGAAGCAACGCATGTTTTGTAATGACAAGACGTTTCGCAGCACATCTCAGCGTACTACATGCTTACGCACTGAAATGTATAATTTATTTTTTCATGGAATAAATAAGTTCGACAATTATAATGAATTATCTATATTAGCGTCACCGCTATCTTATAAAGTCGCGTCACATCACGTCTCGGTGTGAACTGACCCTAAGTCTTGGGCCTTCATGGTTTTAAATCCATGAAGGAATATGAATCTGCTTACTTTATTCAAGACGTATAGGGCGTAACAATATCAGATTTTAAACATTTATTTTTTTACGACGCTAGCAACGATCTTATCAGAATTGAAATTTAAATAGAGCTACTTCCTGATTTAAAGGAGATTAAGAAAATTACTTTTCGCAAACCTTATTTTGTTTCGTTTAATTTAAATTGTGAAATAAGATTGTTTTTATATAAGCATAGTTACTGTAACTCTGTTAGTAGGTAGGTACCTACTCGTTTTGTGCGTGCATTTTTTAATACTAAATCCTAGGTATTCTTATTAAAAATAATGTAATGACGAATATAATTGACCATAGTGCCCGTGATTGAGTCATTATTCTCAATCACGGGCACTATGGTCAATTATCGGTTATAAATTTCCTATGAGAAAGTTTTCATAAAAAAAGAAAAGTAATTTAAATCTACCGCAAACCTTGTCACAGTAATTTATATTCCGTCAGCTCTAAATTATCTCGAGCGCTGCAATAAAACAATTTATTCCGAAAGTTGAAACAGATAACAGTTTACTATCAACTCTTTGTAAAAGGTCGTTTCGTTTTGCATAATACTTTTTAGGACCAACAAAATTCTACCTACGTTGTGCACGGGCTTGTACTGATAAACTAAATAAATAAAAACTAAACTAGTGTAGTTTTATTAAAATAATATTTATAATTGTGACTTGTGTACCTGTATGTTTAGTTATTGACTTAATTTCATCATTAATTTAATATTTAAACACACATTATAGCACCGTTTTCGCTCATTTAGGCACATTTTCAACACATTAGTATTTCCTAAGATAATGTTCACAGCATTCATTTGTTTTATCTTCGTACCTCGTACAGCCAAGGAACTTGATTGGTGAGCTGCAGACTCTCCGCCAATTTTCTGTTATACAGCCATTTCATACGATTAACAAAAATTATTACAGTAAAGTTGTTATTGTAATTTACAGATAATTGAAGTTTTAGCTTATCAATCAAGTTCATTTAAGGCAGAAGCTAAATTATTGAAGGTTAATTTTATTTATCCAACAGACAAGGTAGAAGAGCCTCGTCCGTATGTACCGTTTCAAAGCTATGCTCATGATCACCACCATGAGCATCATTGGGGTCCATACTTTGAGGAAGAGAAGTATACTCAAGTGACGGCACATGTCGGGGCGGAAGCCGTGCTGAACTGTAGAGTCGTCATGCTCAAGGATAAAACGGTAACTTTCTAATAGAATTTACAATAGACATTGTAAACACTGTAAAAAGACTTGGGGTATTTTTATGGCCAATATCTATGCATTCCGTACATTAAACTAAGTAACATTGAGCATGTTTGCTGGAAAACGACTTTTATTTTTGGTGTGTAAATCGATGTCTATAGCAGCGCGCAATGTAACACACACAAAACACTGTGCTTTCGGGTGCATTTGTATTCTGTTAAAAAACTTACACAATTGCTAACGTTTCCTATTACATAAAAGTTATACAAAAGCTCTTCCTAGAGTTCTAATATTTAATGGTATGAAACTGATTCGTGTATTTTTCTAGTGAACTAAAATACGAGATATGAATTTTGTTCACACGAACAGTTCGAAAAAAGTTTCTGTAAAATATATTTTTACACCAATTCCCCAATTTTGAACACGAATTTATTTTTAGTAGAGATATATCACCATAAAATAGTCTGTACACGGTGCGCTTACAAATTTTTCATTAAATCTAACTATACCCTTTAAATATTTGTCTAGTCTTCCCTGAAGTGCGCAATAATAAATAAATGTCCATTGGTCCTTCATTAATTTCCAGACTTCCAAGAATTTCTTTTGTGTGAATTTCCTCAGTGCTCAAAAATGTTGTGAGCTCTTTTATTCCAAATCTTTCTACCTTTTATTCCGTTTCGAAACGAAAAGAATTTGTAATTTTAGTTGTTAAAATTATTTCGGTTTCCAAATTAGCTTCTTTACAAAAAATTTAAGTCAAAGGCAGAGTTTCCATAATGAATGAGTCAAGGAAATCAACCTTGGTTAGATTAATGTTAAGTATGGCGTGAAAGTGACAAAATACAAGCAATTAAAATGCTTGGGACAAAAAGGTGTTTTTCACATTCAGTGGCAAAATAATGTAAACAGAGATGATAATGTAATTTGTATGCTCATTTGTGTTGATGTGTCTCCCTTTTATACAGGTGATGTGGTTGAGAAACACCACGGAGTCAGCACAACTCCTCACCGTGGGTCCAGCGTTATACGCCGGCGACAATAGGATAGCAGTAAAGTTCCAATACCCTAACAACTGGAGACTTAGTATGAATCCAGTAAAGTTAACCGACGCTGGTCACTATATGTGCCAAATATCCACACATCCCCCAAGAACGATATTTACAAATCTCACCGTTTTACGTAAGTACAAAAACAAATCAATACAAATTCTTTGCTCAGAACTCCCTTTTCATCTTTTGTTAAAACGTTTAATTAAGCCATTCTATTGTGTGTATTATTTGTGAAATTGAATAGCTCTTCTTAATTTCTCACATTTTCTTTTCTCTTCGGTCTGTATTTTGGCACGCCATTTCATTGCGTCTTAATCGCTTTTGATATTACCGTTTAAGGTAACCTGCTTTTTCCCCGAAAATATCCTTAATCTCCATTTGCATGTAACAGCACTTAATGACGTCGTTTCTTAGTATTTATGTGATTTAGACAAATTAAAGTATTTACTTCGATTTATTAGCATAGCTTTCTGTGCCTATTTCCTTTTTTTTCCGTATTTTTTGTCAACAGTAGCGGAAAGGTAAGGTCTTAAAAAAGTAGTAAAGTTTTTATTAGGCCCTTGAAGTCCTGTTTGTGCGTTTCCTGGGAAAATAACATAATTATGTTTTGCGTCTCTGTGGAGAAAATAATTCAAATTTCCCGAGTCCGTGATGAACCTAGAAATTATGAAAGGGAGAAAATATGAAATAATTTAATTTATTTAGGCCATTAACAAAAAATTCAGTCTCTTACATAATAATGAGGTTGTGTTTTTATACAAATAAACAAATGGTTTTTTTTTCAGCTCCTGTTATATCCATAAACGGTGACGATACACATGATGTGAAAGACAGATTTTACAAAGCGGGTAGCGCGATAAAATTATCCTGTATCATATCAGAACAATATGTGTCATCTATATCCACGAAGGCGCCGCTGACGACGCCTGTACCAACTACTACACCCTTACCCACAACTACAACTACAGAATTAACAACAAAAATGAGTACAATATTCAATAGAATAGATATAATGATGAATAAAAGTTGGAGTGTCGAGACGACGACGATCACTTCGACTGTTAGTGTAAGTACTACTACTAAGAAAGCACCAGAGAAGACCACGACTGAACTGACAACAACCAAACCAACGACACCTCCAGTAGAAAATAATATTTATGGAATTGTTTGGAAGAAACAAGGGAAGGAGTTTACAGAAAATGTCTCGTGGCGGAATATGAGGTGAGAACCCTTCTTATAACTATAAAAAAAAAAAAAAAAAAAAATGGTCAATTTCACCACCTTTGGACCGGCCGGCGGTGTTACCGGCTTAACTGACAGAAAATTATGCATGACTGCCCGCCCCGCCCCGCCCCTGCTTCGCAATGTTTTTACGACTTAACAATACATCGAGATTTCTTAATTACCTATCTGTATGTTAAATATTAATGTATTATACACATAAACCTTCAGGAATACACTCTCTAAATTGTGTTGAAAACCTCATCAAAAACCGTCCGCGTATTTTAGAAGAACAACGCGGACATACAGACAAACGCCAAAGCGAAAAGCGACTTTGTTTTATAATATGTAGGGGAGAGGTGGGTCAATCGTAACAAAAAAAAACAATCCTTCATAATATTTTAATTATAAATCAAAGCGCAATCATTTTTAGTCTCAATATAGTTGAGTTATCTAATAATAAACTAAAATACAGAAACTAACAAAAAATCGATAAAATTCTAGAAAATGGCACTTAATGAGATCAGTCAATAGTGTTATAATTGCTACACTAAGAGAGTCAGTTGTAACAGCAATGAGAGTTAATTGTAACATACAGAAATCATCAACAATAAAACAATAACTCTAACAAAATCTTGTCAGCAGTTAACGCTAAACACAAAAAAAAAACTTAAAACACTTCAATAATAATAAAATCAATAACAGTCATTCCGACAAATAGTTTCCGACACACAAAAAAATGGATAATTAAATAATACCATTTATGGCAGTCTATGCAATCTTCTCTACTCGTTTTATAATGTTCAAAACAGACTATACAATAATTATCGTCTTCGTCTGCATCATCTGTGTCTTCATTTATATTTTCCTGTCTCATTATTTTCAGTTCTTACAGTATTTTTTCTGGTCAATTTCTTCCCTGTCGGCTTAGATTCAAAATTTCTTAATTTTGGTATCTTTTTCTCATTAATCTTTCGTTGCTTTGCCTCTAACGCTTTTCATTTGTATGAATTCTGAAAATATAATGGTACTATTAAATAATTATCTAGTGTGAAAAATACAGTGTCAAATGTAACATGTTACAATTGCCTCTCCTTGTTTTGTTACTTTAGGACCTGCCGCAATTTTGCAATGAAGACTTATTTAACAAAAAGCTAATGTAAATTTCAACAATTCACATACCTGCACGTATAGATTGAATGTTAACTTATCCGAAAATCACCACTGAACTACATATTGTAAAACTGTTTAATTTAATTTTAATAACAAAAACCGTGCCGAACAATAATTTTACTCAACTTGCTTTTAGCTGTAAGTTCGGTCGGTACCAAATAGAGCTTCGATTGCCACCAAAAACTACCGCTACTCGTCAATAGATGTCCTGAAACAACATAATTATGTTACAATTGCCCTATAGAAGTCTGCCTCTGTACATTTGTGTACTTGAAGTAATAGATATTTAATTCCATAATTAAATAATATTTGCCTACTTATTTAATATATTTAGTTGATAGCGAAATCGAGCCGTCCGAAATATGTGAAAACGAGCCCTGATTTTCTTTCAAATTCAAATGACTTTATTTGCGACGTAAAGGTGGTTGTGGTTTCTAGATGGTGTTATAAAGTGTCGCTATGTGCTGCCTTGCAAGACATACAAGTTCTGTTTTATTTTCAGCGCTACTATAAGTGTATCATCAGCTTCACAAAATGACAGTGGGATGTACTCATGTCATTTGCAGAACCATTCTCAAGTAACCATCAATGTTCACGTCTTGATTGGTAAGTGGTTTCATTTTGTATGATTTATTTTCACTCTTCTCTTATAAATATATATTTATTGTGTTTTAAAGAAAGAAGTTATCATTAAAAGAGATTTCAGCATGAAAGCACTTTCTTTGTAATTATTATTCAAATATTTATTTATAATATTCTAAACATGAAGCAATTTAGGAGTCATCTCCACTATTCTTAGTAACAGTATTTTTTAGAGAAGATCAACTATGGTAATTAAAATTTGAACACAAATTCAGTTTACTTGAAAGTCAGTCATGCAGTGTTCCATTACCAAAATTCACTTCTAAGTCTTTTATAGTCTGGGGAACGCAGACGTTAAACTATTTCACAGCGAACAAAAATAGAAGAGATATAAATTAATAATTTATAGTCCCAGTAAAACTTTCTCGTTGATAGTTTCGTACAAGATAATAGAATAACTGAGACATATTGAAAACTTTGTAGAAACTGAAAACTTTAATAATTTTGTTCTGTTTATCAGGCGAGAATCAAGCTGCAGTGCAACACAACACCGGGAACAAAGGAACACTGTTCTGGCTACCACAAGTCTTAGCTTTAGTTTCTTTCGCTACACTTCTATTGTTTTACCCTTGATGATGTAACAACTTCTAAATTATGATGTTAAACTATTTCACGCGAACGAAACAGAAAGTTTTCGTTTAAAGGATGTTTGCTGATATTCAAGCAGATTATATCATTTTAAACAAAAATGTTTTTATAGATGATTCAGCTAAAGGCAATTTAACTTGGAAATGTAACTGCAATCTCATCGGATTTTGCTTGGAACAGATTTCAGTTTGTAAAGCATCGGTTCGAGCTTACATGAAATAGGTATCAAGTAAATAAATTCTCCATAGGAGAGTAGACGGGTAGATCCTGTTCGACAGGAGATGAAATTCGACATAGGTACAACCGAACTATCCTCATGTTTATTAACAGTCACTCTCGAAACAGCCAGAAATGTGAAATACTCTGTAAAAATATTTTTATTTCGTCATACAACTTTAATGTACGACATATTCGACCATGACTTAGACTTAACTATAGTTAAATAACATGCATATAAAACTAGCATAGAAAATGAAAATTCTTCTAAATCTGTTGTAATATAAACTCGAATAGGTCATGGATCCATAAAAGGATCAAAATAATAATTTTATCAAATGTAAAGACGCAGTTTTGTAAAAATTCCGTTGATTTACAAGTGACATCACGTAAAGGCTCGTGCAGACCAGCGCGACGCGACGGCGCGACGCGACTCGAACAAAACAATTTCTAAGAAAACTTCACGGTATAACAGTAGCCGGTGTCGCGTCGCGCTGTCGCTGTCGCGCTTGTCTGCACGAAGCTTAATTCACGACAATGCATAAAATGCTCGTAAAATGGTTTTAGTACTTTTTTTACTATGCAATGAGTGATTACGTAAGTGCTATCCGCGAACATGTAATTTTTAAAATTGTGTACATATAAATTTTATTGTTGGAATATTTGAATGTTCAGATTTATGATTTGTTGATCTTTATTTTCTGATATTATCAAAATTTCAAATGTTTACACAAAGTGTATTTAGTTTTAAGACAAAATTATTACTTGAAGTAAAATTAATACGATATAGATTGTACATAAATGAAATTCCATGATGGTAAATTATTTAATTTCACCATGACAGATTAAGTTCCATGTAATATAATATCTGTAGCATACAAATAATATTATACTTAACGTGTATTTTACTACAAAATGTACAGTTAATGCTACTGAACTCTTATTCTAAGGAATAGAAACCTTTCTTGTTTGTAATATAAACTTAGCTATAAAGTGAGGCGAAGCCAAAATAGTAACTTAATCTATAAGATATTTTATATGTTGTTGCACATTTTTGTTAATAATACACCAATCTCTCATCTGTAAAACAAAAGAAAGACTATGTTAAATGACTGTAAACTATAAATAAACTTAACATTATACTAAAGTGCTTAAAGCCTTTTTATTGGAGTTTCATCCTGCTAAAATGTCAATAGGATACTATCAACATATCAAACGTTAGGTTCGTGTAGAGCATTTTTATTTCAAGTTCCTTTTGTGCATATATAATTTAATCAAAATTGGTACACAATGAAGACAGTTTAACAGTAAGGTTAACTAACGGATTCGTTGCAATTGGTATTCTTATTAATATAAATAAAAACTTGCAATACTGCCATGTTATCAATTTACTCTACGTAGGTAAACTGACGTAGCTGTTCTTACTTTAAACGAAACACTGAAAACCTTCCCATATGTTTGCGTAGCTTTCAGCCAAATTGAACCACCCTTATAAACCTAATTCATTGCTTAGTTTGCAGCCTCTGCGCCGTTTACACAACATCCTTATTTTCATTTCGAGCAAAACTTCTTACACAAAAATTGTCCAACCCGGACCTCCGGGTCGACGTTTTATCAGAAAAAAACACTCACTTTGAATGAACCCTTTGAAAAGACGCACAATATGAAATGCAATATACTGAGATTTGTATTATACACAGAGCTGTGAAGCGGACGGTTTTATCTTCACCTTCCACGGAGAAAATGGGAAAGGGGACCGACGATGTAGAAAATCAATTATATAGCTGACTACAAAGTGTAATAAAGAAAGTGACCTTTGATGTTTCTACTAACGATGAATTGCTTGATGCGCTGTTGTCCCTTTTCAATCGACATCGCACGGTTATTGGTTTAAAAGATGACGCTTGCCCTAATTCATCCTCTCATACAGCTGCAGAAGTAGCAACCAACTCAATTAACGACGCCATTAATGTTGATACGGTTTAGGTAAACTATACTCCATTTGAAATAGATTAGACACTTAAATAAACCTTTTTTACAGTCCGGTCAACCAATTTTGACTTCCGCAGGCATAAGGATGGCATTAAAAGCAAAAAAAAGTGGTTACAATACCAACTGTTTACTGCAGCTGCCATTGCACATCATGTCACCAACGCAACATAAGTCAAAATTGGTTGAATGGACTGTAAAAAAGATTTATTTAAATGTCTAATCTTATGTTAAATGGAGTTTAGATGATTAAAGATAATATAATATTGACAACCGCAAAAATGACCTAATAAATAAAACAGGTATAGGAAGGTGTGGTTTGACCATAAAGTAAAACGCAGAACTCTTAGAAATACAATGACAGGATCAAAAAGATTATTTTTACAGCTGAAAATAAGCCCTTATTATGACAGTATTGTCTCCCAACACATCAAAGGGAAACCCTTGCTTCAATCCGGTTTTACGATACTCGGAAAGATATAAAGCCCGCACGTTGTACTTTGACACATACCTACACATTTATTTCATCAGAGTTAAAACAAGACTTTTACGACGCACATGACGAAATTATATTTTTTACGAAACATCATTTTGCATTGTTCTTACCACAACAAAGATTGCAAAAAGACATTGAGTTTGAGGCTCTTCAGAGCACAAAACAATGTCGCTAGCTTTTGGCTGAAAGTCAAAGTAATTTTTTATTCAGTAATTAGGTCGTTACAGACACTTTTAGAAGCCCTTTTTTAATCTACCCGCATTTCAGCTGTGACGACCTCTGTAAAGAAGTGCTGAATTATAGTGGGTTTGATATTTTTTTGGTTTTAATTTCATAAAGCATTTTTATCTTCGTAACGTCACAGGGAAGAAAACAGAACACCTAATGACATAGTGTCTGTTTCGTAGTTGTGATTTAATTGCTTGAGATTTTTCTGTAAAACTCCGCTTTATTAACGAATGTCACCAAAGGACAAAATCCCCTTTTTCCTACTTGAAGAATATTTGGTACTGTAGGTATTTATCAATACATAACGAAGAGATTGTATCGGTGGGTATATTATAGGCCAAGTGGACATCAACAGGCTTATAAGGATTATTTTTCCTTTATACTACTTAACGAGAGAAGTAACCTATAAAGCTTATATTTATGTGTTTCGGCCGAACATTAACAACAATAATAATTAATTTACATGTAAGGTATTATGTCGAAACGTAATTCCGAGAACAGACTTGATCTGATTAACCGAGAGCCTCTAACAATATTATCAAGTAACCATTAAGTAATACAGTCGGTCTAGTTTGTAACTAGCTTTTGCCCGTGGTTTCGGCCGCGTTTGTATCGGTAAATATCCCACAGGAACTTTTTACTAGGATTAAAAGTATTGTGCTATGTGTTAATCCAGGTTATAAGCTGTGTGCCAAATTTCATCCAAATCCGTTCAGCCGTTTATGCACCAATCTGGAATATACAAACAGAAACATTATTATATGTATAGTTATTTAAATGAGGAAGGTACTTAAATTCAGATTCTTGTGAGTGTTAGTTGTGTAAAACTACAGAATTTACAAAAATCGTAATAGTAAGAAAGGTTAAATTGAACAAAACAAATACGATAATAGACGTCTTTGGTGATGTTTAAATTAATAAACAATCAGTTGACATTAATCTTCTTTATCGGTAAACTAGCTGTGAGTGAGTGATGAGTCTCGATCCCGTTGGAAGATCGGGATAAAAATTACTCTATGTCCTAACCTAGGTCATGGTCTACCCATGTGTCAAATTTCATCCAAATCCGTTCAGCCGTTTTAGCGTGAAAGCGTAACAAACAAACTCACTTTCGCATTTATAATATTAGTTAGGATTTTTCTGCTGAGGATCCTAGTTAAATACAAAATGAACTTGTCCTAACCTCTAGGAGAGTTACAAAAGGTTCAAGAAAAAAGTTTGGCCAATCGTAGGTCATAATATGTCTACGTAATTCCCGATTCGAAACATTACCGATTCACCACCCTAACAAAAGTAGCGTTTCGTAACTTGTTCGATCTTCATACATTCTGTCTCGTTTCAAGTGTCTACTATATATATATGATTGATGACATATAAACACACCCACATCATATAGCATCAACAATCTATAAATCCTCCTTTGTCGAGATTTTCGACGAAACGAAGCGTTGATTGAGAACACTAATGCTGCGATGACAGCGTGAAGTAAGGAAGAGGACATATCGACGATATTTTAACGACATTCTCTTGGCTTAAAGCTGGGATCGATTTAGCGAAGCGGTTAAGTGGTAGGTTGGTATTTCTGAACGTTGTTATATCATCCTGCTACTTTATTGCACACTGTGTAATATGTCTGTTATTATAACTATTAGTTATCCCTTTGTTATAAGTGCGATCACCATTATTCTCATAATAGAAGTGTGTCGTGAATACCATATGTTTATTCAACTAAATAGATAAACCCCAATTTGCCCCAATGATAAAATATTTCAGGCCTCAAATCGCTATAAGGCCCAAGCTTACCTACAAAACTGTATTTCCAAACTTTGTAAAAAATAATTTACATCGCAAAGAAAGTATAAAAATATAGGTAAGTATTTACGCAATCGATATTCAATATTGTTCTCGAACATCGTAAATATTGTCACGAGGTGACATTTAGCCCTAGGGAGAATCTTTCAAACGTTGCTAAGCAGGTACGCATACAACTCAACACTAAAATTTTCCTTTGAAATGCCCTTCACTTTCATCCGTGTGATATCGGAAACCTTTTTCGCTGTTCGCTTTTACTCGCTATATGTAAACTGTAGATAGTATTTTTTGCCTGTTGGGGGATGCGCTAAGATAGCCCGCAAAATATAATTCTTCTTACGTTTTTTGCAATTTGCATTTCAGTATCAGGTTGAAAGTTAATATATGACATATATCGCAACCGTAACAAATATTTATATACAGAATTATAATAATTAGAGCCACCAATCCAACTCTCTAAATTACAATTTATTGACCTCAAATGTCATGATTTCATGAAATAGTAAATTATTAGGGTAAAGTGAACTTAGAACGATGTTTTGATGATTTGAATAGGTACTATACATACCTATTTGTTACGGTCACTTTTAATTTAATTATATTTTGATCAATGTAGAACTTGATACTGACCTGCAAAATGCAAAAACATTAGAAATTTTGAATTTCGCAGGCTACCCTGACGCGTTCACCTTAAGCCAGGTTGGAGCTCAACGCTGATGAGTTCTCTATACGAGAACTAATAGGTCTTTCACCTGCACTGGAACAATTATAGGGTGCAATTATGATGTAGGTATTTAATTCTTAATCATGGTTGAAAGCTTGGTGTACTTCTCTGCCCCGAAATTAGTATAGACGTCAAATCTCTCTTGAGCTGTTATAATTGGTTGTCCAAAATAACTTCAAGCTTTCATATTGGTATGACATAAAAAAATAGGCTGATGCATCATATAAGCAAATTGAATACGCTTTCACAAATCCACGATAAAACCTTTTAGAAGTTTGTGTGATGATATTCCAAGTTATTTGAAGGTCTTATTTTTTTGACAAAAGTAGAAGTGGATCACAAGATGTCAGACTTTGTAACAATGTAATAGGTAAAGCATGTCAAAAGGTTTTCATTTAACATGACTACCGTGAATCAAAGAAGTGTAACTTTAAAAGGATCCATTTTGATACACATAATACTTTTCTTTTATTTTTGGGTGGGAAATTATCAAATAAATAACTTCTCCATGGCATGTCACACTCTTACTGACTAAAACCCACCCGTGTTCCTTCAGTTGCCTGTGTGTTGCCAAGGGCCACGGTATCCCTTTCGGACTTTCCCGCGATACTGGCAGGCATCGGCCCCAGGGGACCCCGTCAGTTGTGCTGATAACTCTTTGAGGCGCGCGTGGAATACAACGCGCCGTCGACCCGGGCCTGGTCCTTATCGGACGCCGAGCTACCCATTGCTCACCGTCCGCAAGCCCACGCCTACGGTTACCGGGATTCGGCCTGGAATTCTCGACGCCCAGGGCGTCTTCTGCGGTGACGAGGAGCGTGAGGGCGCGAAGTTTGCCTCTCGCTCTCGCTCCGTACACACATAATACTGACTGCAATAAATAATCGAGTACAAACAAAAAGTCTTACATCAATATATATAAAAAGTAGCTGATGCCCGCGACTTAGTCTGCGATCCAGGATGAAAAGTAACCCATATCCATCTCCAGGTCATGGTCTACCCATGTGCCATATTTCATCCAAATCTGTTTAGCCGTTCTAGCGTGAAAGCGTAACAAATAAACTCACTTTCACATTTATAATAATAGTTAAGATGAAAAGCTGTAAGTTGGTAAACGCGTCACTTGAGAACGGCAGGGCCAATTTGTTTTTTTTAATATTCATATTAATAATCCAAAAAAGGATTTTAGGAAAAGAAAAAAATAGAAAAATTGTCCGGAAAATTGTAAAATTGAAATTTAACAAGACAACAGAATAGAAAAGTTGTCCGGAAAATTGGAAAATTGTTTATAAGGACAACGTCTAGTCTCTGTCGGGTCAGCAACTTTCAATGTGAAAAATAATAAAGCAACAAATGAATATACGCACACATACATAAACTCACGCCATCTTCCCAACGGGGTAAGCAGAAACTACAGAACACCACCTGCTACAATCCTAACATACTACTTTTGCTTCGCTAAACAACAACAACAACTACAATTAAATATCTTGATTAAAATCATGATAAAATTTATAGATAATAATAGATATTTTTGATACATCAGAACACTCCTTAGCCATTAACCAAAGATTTTATACTTATGTTCAAAGCTAGTTTACAATAATTTCCTCCAAAGCTCACACGAGCTTGACTCTATGTAATTGTACGCCAGAGTCAGAACATTCACGTGGGATGTTATTTGTTATCGTACATTAAAAGGGATTTCAAATGAACAATGTTTCAGCTTATGTACTTGTCATATACATATATGAGTGAGGTTAAGCCTATTAAGTAGGTAGACTTATATGGTCTTCCTGTTCTAAATTACAGCTTGAAATAGTATCGATACTGGGCTACTAATTCGTAATAATTTACTAACCGTTTTTCTTCTTTTCATATCGACAGTGCTTTCTCCTAATATTGCTTATAGCTCAGTTAGTGATTACGTTCAGAGTCATAGTAAACGCGATACGTTTAGTAGCGGCGATGGGCAACCGACCGCAAAGAGTCAAACGGCTAATTAAAATGAGTAGTGTTGTGTCTGTGAATACCTTTTTGTTAAAGCGCTACGAAGCAGACCGTTGTATTCAAAACTAGGAACCAAGCATTTACGTTTTTTTTGTGTCGAATACGTAGTTTCGATGCAGTAAAATTAAATTCCGTCTTTTATCTCCTTGTTTTGTCTTTCTATTCGCCAATACCCACTTTCCTAAAAGGAAATAGCCATGAAAAGAACATCCGTTTTAGTAAAAACATCTTATTATGCGAATATTTTTAAAAGGTTTTTTCGTATCAGTTCGTTATAAAGGACAACTAAATAAAAATTTATAAAGAACTTAAAACCGTGTCCGAACATTATCATCTTATCTTCTTTCGATATTAGAAAGCTCGTTTAGAAGTTTCCTGTCTCCTACAGTTTCTGTCAACTTTTTTCTTTGCCTGCCGGATCGCAAACTAATCAACCTGCTTTAACGAAACTCTTTCAAACGATGTCTTTTTGATTTAGAAAACTTACATTACGGAGTTTTCTAAATCAAAATGACGTCGTTTGAAAGAGTTTCGTTTCGTCATATTATTTCTTCGTGAGTGCGTTAGCGGGCCTTTTTTATTTCTTAGAAAAAAGTTTTCAAGTCTTTTCCATATAAAAGACTAGTATTCTTTCGAAGATAGGGATTCTGCGTATATTATAAAAATCTCTAAAGGTAAAAGGTAAGGTAAGGTAGGTTAATTGAATTTGTCGTCAAAGATTTTGTCCCAATAGGTATCCGGATTCACATACACGTCCATTTTATTACACTCTATTTTACATGAAGCGACTGCCTATCTGACTTCCACAACCCAGTAACTGGGTAATACGATACCCAGTACCCTTGGTACTGGTTGTCAGACTTTCGGCGGCTTTCTTCTGACGACCCGTAACGACTGTCAAAGATCCACACAAGACACCCAGGACCAACGTGCTTTCCGAGGCACGGAGGAATCTCGGTATGTAAAGATGGTCACCCATCCACGGACCAACCCCAGCAAGTGTATTTAACCTGATGAACTGACCCGTGCGGTTGTTATTACTTAGCCATGAGCTAATCAACCAAATCTAATCAAGTTAACATAATATGAATTACATGAAAATAAGTGTTGCCAATATTTTTTTGTAATAACGTCACTGCTTGCAAATAAATACAACAATCAAATAAAGCTATGTCAAAATCAGTTACATTATTTTGTCAAAGTCAAAATATACCGAGCACACTGTATTATACAAATTCAGCCATGAATTGAAAGTTCTATCATCTTAAACTAATTTGAAGTGGAACATACTATCTACAAAAGAAACCTACCACTTTTCTTACAAAGCGAGTCCCAAGCGTATTGGCCTTGACATTTTGTACGTGTGAAATAAAATGGTACCTTTTAAGGCACCTGTCCCACCGCCGACAAAGAAACAACTAGCTATCAACGATTTTCTCGCTCGAGAAACAAAAATAAAAACAAAAGATTGTAGGTCCCGTGAATGTTAAAGAGATATATGACGGAGGAGGGTATTTGTCTCTGTCGTTATTTTAACTACTGTGGGCGTACTGTGGGTACTGTTGGTTATTGTGCAATTGAAACACCGTTTGCAGTTCAAATTATAATTTACGATCACATTAATCACACACTGTAGGTACACGGCACAACTATTCGAAACGCGCGGCAGTCTCTAAACGTCTTCACTGCTTGAAGTCATCCATGAAGTCTGCCTAGCACCAGCCGGTCCGAGCATTATGTTGTAGACATTGTCGAGCGCCGATAGGCGGCTCTCGCGTCCCGATTTGTCAACTCAGTAACGTATTTCCGACATATATATATTAATAATCGATGGCTTACTGTTCACACCGCCGGCGAGAATTCTGTCCCCACTAGTTTGTCGCAGCAACAGAAGCTATCAAAGAGTACTCAATCAGCGACGCTGGCTTGGAGGCCAGAACATTCGCTGAGAGACTCACGCTTGGTACACACGCGTAACAGCGAGAAATCGCTCGTCACCGTCGCGCACTCGCTGATCGTTGCTCGCCTAACCAATATTATTTGCTAGCTCTACTCATTTCTCGTTAATCGCCGGCGGTGGGCACCTGGCCTTAAGGATGTCCACACACATGCCCTGTAGCATTGTCAGGTTAATTTTATACATCATCCAAGGGTCAAAGCACCATTATGAATGGCCCTACAACAGTAATGCTGATACCACACTGCCCTTTATGTGGTTGTTACGCTAATCTCAAAATATGTAAAGAATAAAACGTTCATGGTACGAATATAATTGTTATTTGTGACGCCGGAAAGGCTTTCACGACAGTTATTTATATGACCGACCAAATAGGACAACGATACGGGTAAAAACCCGTTTGTTTTTACTTTAATCCGTAAATATGGGTGAATTTTGAATGAGTTTATGAAGGAATTTCAGATTGATATTATACAAAAAAGTAAGAAAAAAATGTTTATTCTGCACAAACACGACGCTCATTTCACAAAAATACATAAAATACACACACTACAAAGTACCCAAAAGCCTCGTCTAAGCAATTTGAGGAACTAGTATGATCTCCTTATTTTATTTCATAAATATAAAATACAAGTGAGCTACGGTACGCTATGCAGGCATGCTACACGAGTACGCTACACAACTACGTTACTCTGGGTGGTAGGGGTGTCATATTGTAGTACGCAATAGAGTAATATTTACGCACGCTAACATTATTAAAACTTCTGAGGGGCTCGTGGCTAAGTGACAACAGCACACGGGTTGATCGAAGGTTAAGCTTCGCTTGTCGAGGTCGGTCTGTGGATGGGTGACCCATCACCTATCGAGAACCCTCCGTGCCGCGCAAGGCACGTTAAGCCATTGGTCCCGACTGTCATTTGTAGATCTTTGACAGTCGTTACGGGTAGTCAAAAGCCCAAAAAGTCTGACAACCAGTCTTACCCATTAACTGGGTTGTGGAGGTTAGATAGGCAGTCAGTGCATGTGAAATACTAGTAGCTGCATCCGGTTAATCTGACCGACCCCAATATAATTGCGATAAGGCTAGGCAGATTGATTGAACATTATTTTTAAGACTTCTGTCGTTTTAATAATTATTATGTCGTGCATATTCGTCTTAAAGAATTTATAAAACGATACATATCCTACAAACTCAGTACAAAAAAGAAACTATATTATGTTATCCATTTCTCTAATATACTTTGTTAAATAAACCGAAAACGTAAGGTCGTTATCGTGGAGCCCTCTATGTACGTGATAAGAAACAAAATGTGGATAGTTTGCGCTTCAATTTAGTTTGCACGGCGTTTATGGGCGTTGTTTTAGACCTCTTTTCCAACACATCCACCGTAAATATAGGGAATGAGGTTGTCAAGGGACTTATTGGGGGAATATTTCGTTTGTTTTTTGACACGGAACTCGGTGGTGAAGAAGGAGAGAAACTGCAAACTCGATCTTATATCCTATACTATTCAATGAGCAATATTTGTATTTAAATATATATTTATAATCACGTTCTCGAAAACGGCTCTAACGATTTCGATGAAAGGTACAATATTATTTATTTATTTATACAGGGTGATTGGAAGATGGGTGCAAAGCTTTAAGGCGAAGATAGTACAGACAATTTAGAACCATTTAAGCCATGGTTGTCTTAGACGAAGTCTTACCAAATATTTTTAACCAAATTTTTAAGTTTTTTTTCGGAAATTCTCAAAATTTAATGTAAACTGCATAATTATGGCCAAATTGAATGATAAATGAATTCATTTTTAAGCTATTGCATAGCTTTTATCGGAGACTCTGAGCGCGGCGACCGAATGTAGAAATTCCGTAACGAAAAAAAAACCTGACGCGAAAGTTTGTGAGGATGGATGGATGGATGTTTGTTACTCTTTCACGCAAAAACTACCGAACGGATTTTAATGAAACTTTACAGTAATGTGGCTTATATATCAGAATAACACATAGGCTACAATTTATAAAGATTTTATGTGATTTAGCCATAATATAACGATAAGTATCCAGTAAGTCGGAAAAAATCCTGCCCTCTGAGATCTATCTTTGCGTGCGCTGCCTAAACCGCTGGAGTTACATGAAAAGAATGTATTGTGGGGTTGTTTGCCTTAAAGAGTTCTAAATAAAAGTCCGCGACAGCATATATCTACCTTTTATGTGGAAGCCATTATAGCCAAAATAGTGAGCTATAAATACATTTAAATTGAATACTTTTTTTAAGTTGCATATTTTAGAGTATTTAGTTAATTCGTATCAAAATAAATACCTTCATCGCTTTCGGTATTTAATGTAGATAAAATTTGTCTTTTACACTAAGTAATTTGGACTAATATTTTAAAAGTTAGAACGATAAGAATGACCTGCGATGAGTCGACGGCGGGCGCGCAGAACGAGGGTGGAGGGGCGGGATAGGCAATGACGCGCGATCGCCGAGTGCGCGACCCGAACGCGGGCAGACGCGTGAGGGCAGACGTCATTGACGGTTGTGTAAATTCTGCGATTTAGGGGGGGGGTATAGGGGTAATTTTTTAAAAAAATATTTTAAATCAACAATATTATCTTCTTATTTTTGAATATATGCTATGCAATAGCTTTACCGCGGCAGTCCTCGAGTGCCACACGTATTTTTTTATTTATTTAATTAAAGTAATGTGTAAGCAATCAAGTAAAACATGTTTTAGGCTTCTGTGTCATTAGACATTTTTTTACAGACATTTAAAGCTCAGAAAAAATAAAAAATTTGTACAATACGTCTTTTAAACCTTATTAAAAAAAAAAAAATTGGTAAGACTTCGTCTAAGACAACCATGGCTTAAATGGTTCTAAATTGTCTATACTATCTTCACCTTAAAGCTTTGCACCCATCTTCCAATCACCCTGTATATACTTTATTGTACACCACAAAAATACATAACAAGAAATAATAATTATGCACTACAAAATATACAATGGGCGACCTTATCGCTTTCTGCGATCTCTTCCAGGCAACCTTAGAATGGACAGTGATTTGCCTGGACATAAAATGGGGCTGTCGTTGGTGCAAATAATAAGTATACAATATACTAGAATAGATACACAGATACATATCCTAAATAATTGATACATAAATACATTCATACTAAATATATAAGGAATGAAAATTAATGAAGACTATAGATAATTACAGTTACGAGAACAAGATCACACACATGTCATTTTCTACGTATTTTCACCCCAAACTTTAAGTTTAGAACACGATGGCTACCTTAGAATAATGACATGGCAGCATGGAATTAGTATGTACTTAGTATACATGGAATTAGTATGAACTATCCTATACTATTAAATGAACACTATTTATTTTCACCCGACTCTAACGACCAGGTATTGTATAATTAATGCTTACAGAAGAGTTTTACTTTTTTTATTCCACACATTCTACCTAGTTAGTTTTTTTTTTATCATTTCTCATTCCAAATTATATTTAAACGTATAATTTTTATATGTATATTTTTGTAATCACCTTTTAAAACCCTTCTCTTTTTGGAGCCCGTGGCTAAGTAATAACAGAGTAGTTTAGTTAGTACGCCCAGTGCCGCAATAAGGACGAATCTAACGACATTACCATTCATCAACATCGGGTTAGCCTTTTAATTCTTACGAGGGCACATAGGTGCGGACATACGTACATACTGTAGCAAAAAATGCATTTCTGCTACATCCAATTCAAATATCGTCCCGGGATTGAACCGTGGACGACATAGGCCTTATAATAAAACGAAGTATCCAGATAAAAACAAAAAGTATATTGGATTAATAATGTAAAAAAAAAACAAGTAAAAATTATGCGAAGATTATAAAAAAGGAAGCCGTCACCAATATTAAAAAAAATATATGATTGAAACTTTAGATGAATATTGGCCTATTCGTATCTTTCTCGGAAAAGAACTTTAGGCAAATCGGCATATGTGAATGAACTCGGTTCTTTTAGCAAGACTCGGACGAAAGTGCGAGGACGACCGCTCCGTAGAGCCCCCGTCTATATCCGCGTTTAACGCCGTGATTGAAATTTGACCCGATGAATCGATGACCTTACAATACAAAGGAACCAAAACTTGACTAGTAATTACGACGAAAAACAATTTAGCTAGTGGTAATACAAAAGGTGATACAAAATTAAAGAAAAACTGATATGCCAGCATCTGCCAGCAGTGCGTCCTGGGGCGAGGGACGCACTGCTGGCAGATGCTGGGAGTTGCCTGTTCCAGGGGGCAAGGCTACGCGTTGCTGGTAGACGCTGAGAGACGCTCACTGTTGTCGTTAACTCGGGATCGTCGGCAGAACCGTCCGCTTCGCCGCAGAGACGCTGGAACGCGGGTTCCGTGTGGACAGCGATTGGGCAGAGCCCAGCGATAATCCGACATTGGCCTTTTCTATCTGGATCCGAAATAAACACCATTTTAGACCCGAAAGAAAGGCAAAATTATATAAGGGGCTGGGTAACAGACGGACAACTGGAATACTCACATGTTGATACGGAGAATACCTTATGTGAGAAAATATCCGGCATAGGTCCCTGGGAAGGGTCCTGACTAATACTGCGATGGCTGGAACGTGCCTGTTACCAGGTAATGAGAATAACAGTAGAAAATTTTAGTTCATGCTCAAAAGGTGACACACGACTGACGACTAACTTCAAACAAAACTATATCTTCTTTATTTTTTGCTACCGAAATCAAAGTCTGTCACTAGGGACAATATTTTATAAATAAAACATGTACGGCCTTTTTCCATGTGAAGAGGTTGAGTTAGCAGCGTATTGCTGCAATACCTACTGGTCAAATATAACCACCTTTTTTGGCTTCCCTGCAGACGAGTAATAATGGATAATTGAGTAATTCATATGTAAACATTGAAACTGTAAAATAATGAAACTTACAAATGCGTTGTGTGTAATCAAATCTTAGTAAACAATTTAATTTATGCACGCCATAATTCCATTGTAATACCAGCCTGTTATGGTCCTACTGCAGGGCAAAGGCCTCTTCTCATACGTAGAGCGCATTAATCACTACGCTTGCTCAATGTGTGTAGGCGATATTTTAATAAAAGTTAGTTTTTCATCGCGATATTTTCCATCTCCGTATGTTATTGATATCCTTATCTAAGATACACTAGCAAGCATATAGGACTTTTAGGTAACCATTTTTCCACCCAGAGCTGGGTTTCCTAAGAAACGGTTCCGTCATATTATAAAGGCTGTCGAAAATGACAGACTTTATCTGTAATTTTCACCAATATTTGGTATGATAACATGCTCTGAATTTAGACAACCGTTATTGTGTCACCGTTCACGGCTATCTTAGAAAACAAAGCTTAAATAGTTACCAAAAAGTCTTATAAAAAGGTTGGTGCTCATGGAAAGATGTCCACAGCGACCTTTGCAATGCCAGAGGCATCGTGGGTGCGTTGCCAACCCAGAGACAATTTAAAAAATAGTTTCTGAATAAATATTCTTTAACATTCGTCATCTTACATCTAAATAATACAGGCTTTACACGTGACGGGACTGAAGTACCTACTTATCTTTTATATACCCTGATTAATAAACTTTCTTACTACTTATGTACATTGTTATATAGTCAACATTGAATCATAACTCCACGTTACAAGAAAAAGTTGATATAGTGCAGTCACGTAACTTCCGCTTGATTTTAAATAAATAAATACTCCCAAAAATACAATGAAACATCGAACAAAAAAGAAAAAACACAGATTTGTCCTGTTTGATTAATTCAGTCGAGCAGACGATCCGTTTCTGTAACATGGACCCGTATGTTGTCATTGATCACGGACCCCTAATAATTATTCATTCCGTTTTCATTGACAAGATTCTAGGTACATTTAAGCTGGTGTATTATTGCAAGGATTTTGTTGAATAATGAATATTTTATCAACTAATGTCATTCATCTCATGAATAGTCATTAGCTATTGTAAACGTTAAGCTAACTATGCATGCACCTGTTTTACATATACTATCTTGTTATTATATTTCGGTAATACTCGTATAATAATACGGGGGAAATATAATTTCAGTTACATTTTATTATCAAACGGAATTGGTTCGACGTTTATTTATATTTATATATACTTTATTGTACACCACAAAAATACATAACAAAAAAATAATAATTATGCACTACAAAATATACAATGGGCGACCTTATCGCTTTCCGCGATCTCTTTCGACGACGAGAACGTCACCGTCGTACGTCGTCGTCTTTCGTTTCTCTTTCTTTTCTCTTTCTTTTCTCTTTCTTTTCTCTTTCTTTTCTCTTTCTTTTCTCTTTCTTTTCTCTTTCTTTCTTTTGACGTTTCGCTTGAAGAAAAAAATTTGATATACTATAACTTATCCTAAGGGCACGTCTTCCTTACCATTACTGCTCGCCACCCGGTCTACTCCTCGATATGCAATTGCCTTTGTAGTCCCATGAAACATGAGGCTTCATGGGCTAGTGCAATTCTTGGGGTTCATTCGATTTATCGAGTCTGGTTAAACCACGCTGGGATCGGTGCATTTCATTCATTCATTCATTAATGAATAAAAATAGTTAAATATTAATAGAAATGTCTATTAATATTTAACCCTAGAATAAAGATAGACAATCAAAGGTAATACTAACACAATACATTCTTACTATACACTCGAGGCGGATTTGCCAAATGTAATCTATTTTTTTTTCTCCTTAGAACGGTATTAGTTGGTACACTCGGTATCTCCCTAAAGGGCCCAACAATCTACATAAACTTGTTTATGGGCTACTGTTACTCATTTTTATGTTCATGTGTAACTTTTTATGGCTACCTATCTACACTTATTCTCATTTATTTTTATTCACAAACCTCGAGATTTGTACTAAATGGAAAAGCTTAATAAAATGAATAATATTTTTATGGAATTTAGTGGAAGTGAATAAGTTTCCTGGTTCCTTCGAAGGGTTAGATAAAAATGGTATTGCAGTTGATATGTGAAATTTTTAATAAGTCCCCCAATTTTACTAACTTCAGTTATTTTTGTTGGTGGTGATAGATTTCCATTTTATTTTTCTAATTTTTGCCATCATATGTAGATAGCTATTTTTGTTCGTCTTAAACAAAGTCAGGACTTTATTAAAGACGAAAAAAAAAAAAAAATGTATATATATATATAAATAGTAAAATTGGGGGACTTAATAAAAGCAGAATAATGTTATTATACTAAATCACAGTAAACAGAGTAATCCTTTTAAAAAACCCCTACCGGAACTATCAAAATCCCGTACAAAGTTTCAGTTGTACCAACATCACTTTACATCGTTGTTTATGCAGACAACTTAATCCATCTCCGGGTGAAAATTTTAACACGAACGTAGGAAATATTGGATCGTTTACAACGAAATTCAGTCTTCAAACGTACCTTAGATAAGGTGTGTAATAAAAGCTGGATCCCAGCGGCTGACGTGAGTTATGGCGGACGGTAGTTCTTTCTGTAGCAGGATCTCATGTCTTGAAATGTGAAGTGAAGTTAAAAGGGTCAGTAAAAAGTAATGGGTGGAACTCTCATCACTGAACATACGGGTTTGTAACAAATAGCTAGTTTTTTGTATGGAGATTTACGAATGAGAATGTAGGTAATGTTTTACTGGGTTGAATTTTTTTTTTGGAACTGGTTTTGTTTTTGTTATTACATAGGTTTTGGAGTAAGGTTTTGGGAGTGAAACCCATAGAAACTTGTTTAGAGGTATGAGGAACAGGGTGTAAAGTTCACTCATCCTCCAAAGAAAAAGGAGGATCCTCCGAGCAGGCGGGTGTCGTGTCTGGCGGGCAACTGCCCGACGATTGGTGTCGGATAGTCTTATATATGGCGTTCGCGCGATAAACTCTAATTACGCGATGCAGCATTTGTGTGACGTAAGGGTTTTGTGTGACGTCGGGTCTTTGATGCTTAGTTCGCACGTGGTGATATAGATGCCGCCACTTGACTCTCCTCCGGAGACCGGAGGTCGATAGTGGGCTGACTCTTGTATCTTGTGATGCTTCACAGTGCCAGCTAAGGTTCCAGTGAGTCAGAACCGGGTGCCGCATAGTTCGCGGTGAGTCGGAACTATTTTGTGGTGATTGCGGTGATTCCCCAGTGAGTCCGGGTGGTGCTGCATCGTGATCCAGTGAGTCAGATATGGTACAGCCCCGGGTTATAACTGACTGCTGGTGTCGACCAGGAGAGGGTAGAATGGGCTCTACTTGTGAGACCGGCCGAAAGTGCAGGTGCTGTGCCAAGGTTTCTGATAAGGCTGCGGGTGATGACCAGGAATGCACGTTCGCTGCATGCTGGTGGTCTGGTGGCCATTTAAAAGGCGTGAGTCCTAGCTCGCTGTGTGAATCGCCTCACGAAAGCTTGCGGGAGTGATGATGATGATGATGACGTCACGCTGAAGTAGCTGCACGAAGGCTGCGCTGACGTTCATACTTGGGGTCACCAATTTAGAGGTATGAGGAACAAGGTGTAAAGCTCACTTATCCTCTATTGAAAAGGAAGGATCCGCCGACCAGACGGGTGTCGTGTCTGGCGGGCAACTGCCCGACGATTGATGCCGGATAGTCTTATTTATGTCGTTCGCGCGGTATACTCTAATTGCACGATGCAGGATTTGTGTGACGGCAGGATTTTGTGTGACGTCAGGTGTTTGATGCATAGTTCGCATGTGGCGATGTAGGTGCCACCACATTTTAAACCAGCTTTTCATGGTTTATTATTTTGTTAAGGACCCTACACACCGTGCCGGCGGACAAGCCGCGGTGCAACCCGGCTTGGTGCACAAAGGAGCCGCCAGATATTCTAGCTAATCTGTTAGTAAAATGAGATGATTACGAAAAATTTCCATCATGTTGAGTGGTTTTGGAGACTTACAGTTTTAATGTTGTTTCTAGTTGTTTTGAAACGATTGTTTACTTTATTTGACCCTAATAAATAATATCATCATAAATCATGAGTGATAAATTAACTTTTTCCTCGCCCTTTCCATTATAAGATAATGGAAATATTTTCCGTATTTACTTGGCGGTCGAAAGAATAAGGATAATAATTTGTGGGGTAGTCTCGGCTTTCAACTGGGAAGAATTCTTACAAGTATTTTATTGTAAGAGGTTATGGAGAAAAGAGTGTACTTGTGGCAAAGTAGGCACTCGAATGGTAGCGAAGAAAAATGATCTTCAATATTACCTATATTGAAGATCATTTTTCTTCGCTGTGTTTGTGTGCTAGTGCGTTGAAAGACCTTTCACAAGTTAATTCCGTACGAATGAAACCTTTTGACTGATTAATCTTTTAACTCGGACATGAATTGAATTTTCGTAAAGAAAATTTCACAATATTAGGTATTTGTATACGGTAGACTGATGACCTTATGAAGGCTGCAGGAATCCGCAGGATGCTAGAAGCACAAGACAAGTCAATGTGGTGACACTTGGGGGAGGTCTTTGTCCAGCAGTTGACGTCTTTTGGCTGAAATGATGACAACGATGATGATGAGTGATGAAGAATACGTATTGAATAATTTTCTGTAGGTACTCTTATTACATTTATTTTGTAACATTAATGTTTGAAAAGCGCTGATTCTCCGATTTTTTTTAGTACTGTTACTTAAAATTTTATGAAATAAAATAGGCATACAAAGTAAGTCGAAAATAAATCTCGTCGTTTCGTAGCTCATAGATTAGACTGAGACTCTTTTGACAAAACTAGACTATTATATTATTTCTAAGAAGTACTTACTTATTACGTGAGAAATATAAATTAGGTAACTACCCTGACTAAAATTATTGTATTTTTCAGTCATGTCACGAAAGTGATTTTTATAAATGGAGGAATAGTAACCATTTAAACTTTAGACGTTTGACAATACCACCGACAAAAAGATAATAATCAAAGTTAAAAGGGACGACAAAATAATTAAATTTTGTCGATTTCACCCAAATAAATTGGGGATGACGACACGGCGTGAATATTGAGATCAGATGACAGCGGTATTATATTTTAAAGATCTTTGTCTTCTTTTGTAACGGAAAATAATGCCAATGTTGAGAGAATGATTTATTTGCAGGTGACGATTTATTTATTCTTAATTGTTGCGCTGTTATTTGTTTCGACAATTATTACGCCCGAAATATTATTGAAAAATATGTTATTCCTTTTTACGACAGCTACGATTATAAAAGTAACAGATTTAGACATAACTTAACATCACGACCGTTGTCCTTAGAGAGTTAGGCAGAGGTTTAGCGATAGTACACCCACATGTTGCCAGTTATATAACTGCAAAACAGGTTTAAGCTTAAAATAAAAATGCCAAGACCTATTTGTATCAGGTTTATTGCAAGATTGTTTGAAGTTTTTCGACATTAATAACATGCTCAAACATAAATATCCCACATCAAACACGACACAGCAAATATTTACTATGTGTAAAGAAACGCGAATTTCTAAAAATATATTCGGAGGAAAATTTCATATTTTATCACGTCTAAAAAACAACTTTCTTTCATCTCACGCCCAAAACTTTACTTCATTTGACATTCATGGAGCATGAGGATCTAAATAGTTTCAGTGAAATATGTGCTTCGGTATGAGAGGGTTTTGTTAACAAATGTTGCTTGAAACCAGTTATTTTGAAAATATCGTGCAAAAAATATCTAAAGTTTGTTTGACTGGTGAAATTTAGATGGTAATTTGACAGAAGAATGGCCAAATAGTTGTGTTAGTCTCTTTTGCTTACGTTGGCTTTAACCGCTAAATAGCGATGGTCTTCTAATATCTTCTTTTATAAGAATAACTAGTTTTTGGCCGCGATTTCGCCCGCGTGAAAATATCCCACGAGAACGTACTACCGGGATTTAAAGTACCCTATGTGTTAATCCAGGTTAAAAACCATATGTGTGTCAAATTTCATGCGAATCCATTCCGCCGTTTTTGAGTCAATCCGGAACATACATCCAGACAAACAGACAAACATTCTTAAAATAATATTTTCGCCATCAGACTCATTCCCACACCTCGTAGCAATTACTTTTACTCAAGCAATTGCTAAATTTTCAAAAATACTAATTGTAAATAACTGCTTTGACTTCGTTACAATTTTATTATAATCGCGTGGAATTCTATGCCTAGTTCAATTTTATTTAGTTGTATAATTACTGCCACTGTCCAGTCGTTTCGGATGTTAGTTGGAAAAAACAGACGGACAGTCAAAAAAATCAAATATTGTTTTTTTGAGGTATGCTGTATGCACCGTATATACTTTCATATGCATTTAGTAAAAAGCTGTTATTTTGACATTAGAAACCACTTCAATTTTATTTATTTGTTTACTAGGTTTTAACTTAAAAAACTAGAATTTCTAGATATTTTTTGTTAAATTAACCCCTTTATTTATAAACGTTGCTTAAACTGAAGAGACATTTAACCGTCAAAAATGTATAGTTAATAAACAGTCGGTAATCTTTACTTAATTGCAAGCAACGTTTATAAATAAAACACAAAGTTGTTATTTCATGTAATAAAGCTGAAGAAAAAGTAAATATGATGTTGTTTTCCTTTACTCTTCAATTTGTTGATTTACAGTTAAGTTATTCTTTGGCATTTTACTTTTACAGCCGAACAGATTTTAATGTGAATATTTAAAAAGGTCAAGATCGGTACGTGAGACCAACGTTTAAGTGCCATTTATTTCCAAAGGTAAAAGGGTTTATTATGTTTAAAGGATCTAATGAAGGCTTGGGTGAAAGAGCTAGTAATAATAATTATGAGTTTCATTTGGAGAACTTCTTGAAATTTATTCTGTATTTGTGAAACTAATCTCGTTAATTATATTATATTTGTGTTTCACTTTATTCATTAGGGTTAGTTTGATGCATTTAATGTTAGCACAGTTTCTGTAGGTGGATTTATTGAAAACATAATTTTATCATGTACCATTAACGACATCATCCGACGAGCTCTTGTCACAGTCGGCGTTGCAGCTGTATTAGAACCCAATGGCTTGACACACGACGATGGCAAGAGACCGGACGGCATGTCTTTATTTCCATAGCAGGTAGGTAGGCCTTTAGTGTGGAATGCAACCTATGTCGACACAAGAGTGTCGAGTAGAGAGAGAGCAGTGTGTAGAGTGATGGGATGGCGTAAGAACGTCATCCCATCTTTCTCGCTCAGCGCGCTGTGCTAGTGCTGCTGCTGCGGAAAACTTCAAGCGGCGTAAGTATAATAAATAATCTTATTGGTAATTATATTTTGGAGCTGTTTGGGGTTGAAACCCTCGGGCCGAGGGGTCCGAGTGCTCATGGCTTCTTTAATGAAATCCCAAAACGGCTATTTGACAATTCCCGCTATCCAACGGTTGATTTTTACCTTGGCCAGAGGCTTAGCATTGCCATACAACGTGGCAATGCGGCCAGTCTCTTGGATACATTACCAGTCGATAGCGATGCGGATGACTTTTTCGACGCTATATGTGAACAGTTTTAGTTAAGTTAGTATATAATTTTGTTATTTTTATTAATTAATTAGTTATATTTATATATGTTATGTACATACCCATATATTTCTATCGCATTAAAAAAAATATCTTCAATCAAAAAAATATAACAATGTACCTGAAGGTGTAAATAATTACGACGTTAATTTAAATAAGTTCTTGTTGTACGTACCTTAACTTGCGGTAAGGCATAATTAAATCCAGTACAGTACCTATATATAGGCCAAACAATGATCCATTCAATGTTATTCCCACAACGGCCAATGCAACAACTTTACAGACTGAAACGTGGCCGTCTTGACCGAAGTCGGGCAATTTGTATCTTACCTCCCATGAGCACAACAAATTTCCAAAATGTCTTCAGAGCCCTCGGGGCAGAGGGCTGAACTTAACAAAATTTGCTTCCAAAGTTAAATTATTAAAGAAAATAAATCGGGGTATAAAGAATGTCCCAAACAGAAAGGCCCAGTAACAGGCACTTTGATAACCCTGACGACGTCACGACAACAGTTATTTATTATATCTTTTCATTTATTGTTGCGATTTTGACAATTTCCGCGAACGCGAATGTCATTTTGATTGCCCTGTCAATCTCCCATGTAGGTCACAGTCCCCATTTTATGTCATTTGCTGCATTTCACACAGGCTAAAAGTCTGTTACGTGTTCTGATTTTATTCGCGAAATCGTTTGTTCGTGAAAGATGCAATTACAATCGAAGTGTACATAAAGTTATTGATAAAATAATTAGGTACGTACTAAATACCTACAAATGTTGAACATTTTGAGCTTTCAAACAACAAATGAGACTGTGAGCTCATATAAGGGCTAGGGAAATTTTGATCTCTTAATAGGTAATACTTTAGGTAAACCAATGTGACATTTTCAGTTAATATATGTACTTTATTAGTTTAGTTAGGACATTACTGACATCGTAAAATGAAAAACATCGTGAGGAAACCTGGACGACAAAACCATAAGGTTAATATAAGCCTGAAATCGCCGACCCGTCTTGAGCAAGAGTAATAATTAATGCTCGTGCTTTCTCTGTATAAGAAGATGCCTTTGCCCTGAAATATGACAATAATAGGCTGGTAATATTAGTATTTAAACATTACCTTTGATTACCATCAGTACCTTAACAATACCTATCTAATCTGCTCCCTTACTATAAAATTGTCTAAACGCTTTGATCAAATTCTGTTCACTAAGCCAGCTTGATTTATTCAGAAACGTGAACTAGATACAAAGTATTCATAATATTATCCGATCTACCACAATTATGCTGTAAAAATGTTTTGTTGGCTGAACGAGCACCGTTAGCAGGTAAAAAGTTTTACGTCACAAAATATATTTTGATTTAAACGATAGGAAAATAAAACGAATATTATTTTATTAATTTGTAGATAGGTAAATACCACAACCTGTAAACCAATTTTGATTTACAATTCGCTGGTTAAAATTTCGAAATCAATTCAATTTCCTTTTATAACCAATCAATCAATTAAATAAAAGATTTAACATTTTTAAAAGAAAAATTCAGTTCCATTGGCCTAGACCTTAACCTCTCAAAATGTGAAATTTATCTTCCCCAAACCACTGACAGACAGACTACCATATCAAAATTCAATACTATAGCACCAAACATCAAAATTACAGAAAGAAACTCTCTGCACCTCCTGGGGTCCCCAATTTTTGACGAATCCTTTCCAACGTTTATTGAGCAGAAAATACAAAATTTCAACGATGTCTCGGAAAGACTGTTCAAAATTAATATTCATTCGGCCTTCACACTCATCCGGTACTGTTGCTTTGGACCAAAATTCACGTATAGCCTTCGTTCCTCCCATCTGTGGAAGCATCCTCAACTTTTAGAAAAAGTAGACCAAATTATTAGAAATACTCTAACCTCAATCCTAAATGTGGCCCTGGACGACCGAGCGTGGCAGCAAGCCACACTACCCATTCGCCTGGGTGGTCTTGGCGTCCGCAAAATTTCAAGTTTAAGTTTACCGGCCTTCCTCTCCTCGGTCCACAGTACCGATAAATTAACCAGGAACATTTTATCTTCCTCACTGGTTGATTTTGAGGTACCGTGTTTGACCGATGCGTTGAACGCCTGGAAAATGACTTGTCCCAATACGGATTTGCCTGACAACCCGTCCTCCCAGAGACGGTGGGACGTGCCGCTCTGCAGTATTGTACGGAATTCCCTGATAAACACGTCACCTAATACTGTTGAGCGTGCCCGTCTGCTAGCTGTGGGAGAATGGGAGTCAGGCTTGTGGCTTCAGGCGCTCCCGTCATCCACCATAGGCACCATGATGGATGACTCATCGTTTCGGCTCGCTACGTGTCTCCGCTTGGGCGCACCTTGTGTTGCTCCGCATCGGTGTCTCTGCGGTGAAGCTGTGGACACTCTCGGGCACCATGGCCTGTCCTGTTACAGGAGCGCAGGTCGCATTGCACGACACGCCAGCATCAACGATATTATTCGTCGAGCCCTTGTCACCGCCGGCGTACCAGCGGTATTAGAACCAAACGGCTTGGTACGTGACGATGGGAAGAGACCAGACGGCATGACGTTGTTGCCTTGGAAGGTGGGTAGGCCTTTGGTGTGGGACGCAACCTGTGTCGACACCCTTGCACCATCCCATGTTCCTAGCACGGCGGGCTGTGCTGGCGCCGCTGCTGCGGCTGCTGAGACCCTCAAGCGGCGCAAATACTGTAACCTTTTGGGTAACTACAGTTTTGAGCCGTTTGGGGTCGAAACGCTCGGGTCGTGGGGTCCGAGTGCGCGGCTCCTTTTTAAGGAAATTTCTCGCCGACTGGTCGACACTTCACGTGACCAGAGGGCTGGCTCGTTCTTTGGCCAAAGAATTAGCATTGCCATTCAACGTGGCAATGCTGCCAGTCTTCTGGGCACGTTTCCGGATGACAGCGATGCGGACGAATACTTTGACGCATAAGTGTCCGTTTCTTTTTTGTTTTTTTTTGTATTTATTTGTATAGTTCGTTATTGTATTTAGTACCTAGTGTAAATAGTTATTTGTGTTAAGTATTGTAAATCAATCAATGATATATTTATTGCTTTTCGTATTGCTCATTTAAAAATACAGTTTTAATTTTCCCAATATTGCGGGCAGTAAAATATCTGAGCAATTTTTTCATCAGAAATTTAATTGAAAACTGATTGTGATTTGTGATTTATAGCCATTATTAGGTTTGTTTATTCCATCTTTCGAATTCAACAATATTCTGACAAATAAATGATGTATTACTATTATCCTATACTATTAAACGAGCAATATTAACGAGCTATATATTATTATTTGTAAGCATGTTCTCGTAAACGGCTCTAACGATTTCGATGAAAGTTGCAACATAGGGGTTTACGCGGGCGAAAAATCGATCTAGTTCGGTCTCATATCTGGGAAATTTCGTTTTCTCCGTATTTTCACCCGAACAGAGTTCGGTCGACCAGGTACTTACCATGAATTTGCTCTCATAATTAACCTACGCTAGATGTCATTGGTCGACGTGGGTGGGTGACCTACAGAAGATCAAGTGGAACACCTGGATGAGACTCGCAAAGACCAGGGAAGCATAGCATAAAAGTGAGGACGCCTATTTATATATTAATTATGATATTTAAAGTTGAGACTTTCTAAATACAGATAAATGTGTTACTAATTCTCTTTAGTGAGTGATTGAATAAGATTTTAACTTAAACAGGGTTTGTTTATACTTTATCAGATACTTTTGGAACAGACTATACCCGTCTTTAGGGAGAAACGTAACTCCTAAGTAACAGGGATTTGACAGTTGCACTAATACAATGGTTCGCCACAATCCTAAACTAATAATGTCAGTAACTGTACCTAGTCTATTGACCCTTAACACTTGATTGATGCAGAAGCAATATTCAACGTCTAGAGGTTGATCTGTTTGCAATTACAACGGGATTGAGTGAATCCTATTGGTTGGTTCAGTAGACTAGCAATGTTAACAATGAATTCTAATGGATGACGCTGTTTACCTTTCACTATTGGATTTAAATTATCCATCCATTCATTTAAAATAAAATTAGCTGCACCCCGCGCTTTTGCCCGCTTTCGATCACTTGGAAATATCGGGATAAAAAGAAGTATCCTATGTCCTAATCCAGGTCATGGTCTACCCATGTGCTAAATTTCATTCAAGTCTGTTCAGCCGTTTTAGTGTGAAAGCGTAACAAACAAACATTGTTTGTTTGTTATGTAACATAGAGAAGAGCTTGAAGGATTCGTAATAAATGATATCGATAGACGTTTTAAAATTAAGTTCCAGTTCATTTCTGCTTTCCTGGTAGTTTTAATAAACAATAAGGACAGTTGAATTTATCTCTATGTTTTATCGTTGGTGCGTTTCGAGGAATAAAATTATAATATTTTTAATTTGATTTTGTTAGCGCACATGAATGGTGCGTTTCGAGGAATACTTTTGGTGCGTTTCATCTGGTGCATTTCAAAGTTGGTGCGTTTCGAAGAATAAATTATAGTTAGGATAGTTAGAATTATCTGTTTATGTAGTTAATGCTTACAAAGTGTATAAGTCCTACATTTATATTTCATTAATATACCATTGCCAAAGATAAAATTACCAACGTTATCGGTTACCGGAGCCACACATCTGTACTTGATCGTGTTATACGCCTGAATATTTTTAATATCCTAATTTTCATTTATATATTTTTTGTTTTAACTGTTTGTATACATGTCACCTGCCTGTTTATTTGTATGATGCCAATAAGTGGGACCTGGTGACCTGTCATACGGGTTTTTTCTAAAACCTTCTTCAGGCACCAGCTCTCACAATGTGAATTTTTATAGTTCAAAACTGTTAAGTAACTATTAGTCCAAAGCCATTGTGAGAGAAAATAAATAAACGTATTATTATTATTATTATATTTAACTCATATTTTACGACAACTATAAGCTTGTTCCCTTCTTATTTCAGCTAAGCTTTCCCAGAAAATACAACGATTTTATCACAGTATTTAGACCATGTTCGATGTAGAGCATCAAATTCAAAAAAACCTTCGACGGTCAAATATTCTATAAATAAATTATTATTCAAAACAATTGCTTCAAAACGTTAATCGAAAGTAACTACGATTTAAAAAAATCTAACCTATAAAATAATACGTTTTACAAAGTCCAACAATAATTTGGTTAAACTAGTTCAAAATGGAATAACAGTTTTCTACAAGGGCAGTAAAGCAACCAGGCACCGGGACAACAGTAGCAAATAATAATTCATAAACTCTCATGTTTTCTAGAAAATTACGTTTGAATATAAGAGGTGGACCACAAATCCTGCTGGAATATTGAAGTTAATCTGGGTTAAATAAGTTTTAAAAGCTGTTTAATCCATACAGCAGTTTGCCGCGGCCAACTAAGAAGTTAACTCCCTGCTTCAGTGCTTAAATTCATTATATGCTGTAAGAAAAAAGTGCAATTAGCTACAAGAGAAGCTTGGGGTAATGTTGTATCCTAACTAGTTCAGAACGCTTTTTATCCAATATCTTGGGTTTTGTGCGCTGAGCAACTTCAAGTCTGTTAATAACTTCTTCATTGAAGTGTTTGCAATGAGAGGTTTTTAAAAGGAAAACGACTGATTAATTTTCTTGGTGAAGCGTCAAAGTCAAATAAATTATTTCAAGAAGGCACGTATGAACTTCAAAACGTTTACAAGAAAATAGAATTTATTTTAGGTGCGCCTTCAAAATCTAGTATCGTATGGAGAAGAATGGACAAGAAACTCCATATTTTGTAAAATTTTCTATTTCTGATACAAGATGGATACCTGCCATTGTTCTAATCACTATTAGGATTCCGATCTCTGACGTCATTGTTTCAAGTCAGAGGCGGGCAGTGTGTATCCAGTTAACCAAATGTATTGACACACAGCGCTATTGAGTCATACATTATACAATACAGCACTTACGAATGGTGGAGACAACAACAACTGTGCCTGACGTGGTGGTCATTTCAACTATGCAAATTAATTGCCTCGCCACATACACTATGCCAAGGACTGCAAACTTCATTTCTAGATTGTAAAGTAAGGACAAAGCCCTGGTAACTGGTGTTCCACACACTTGTCATTGATGTCACACCAGACACACGAATAAATAATATTAAAAATAAAACTTATCTTAAACACAAAATTGTGAAACTCAATACTCTGAAATTATAGCAGTAACATCACAAGCACTATGTAACTTTACGTCATTACTTTGATGGGGATCGGATTGATTTTCCTTAACACAGGTTTTCCTCACCTATTATGATTTAGAACATGATTCTGAACGTCCCTGCGTTGAAATGTTTCGTCGGTTATTAATAAAAAAAACTGCTGTTTCATAGAAAAGTGCAATACCTACACGATCAAAACGTATACATATATCAGCTGTTTAAAAAAAAATAACCGACGATAAATTTAAACGCGGGGTTCAGAATCATGTACTGAATCCATGCTAACAGGCTTGGCGTCGATGTCTCTGCCACCCTGTATATTACCTACACTATGCCAAGAACCACAAACCTCATTTCTAAATTATAAAACAAGGACACATTTCATAAAAAGCCCCGTTATCTAGTGTTTGAATATTTTAGTCAGTTGAGAGGCATTTTAGGTAGTCTATTTGTAAAATGCAAATTACTTGAAATTTGTCTTTCCAGCCTCGGTGGCAACTGGTTTTATGCAAGAACTTGATGGCGGATAGCGCGTTGTAACTCGGCACGAAATGTTTGAATAGAAAAGAAAAGACTTAGGAACCTACTAGCTACTTTGTAAATGGAACATTTAAAATAATGTCAACTTAAGTTAACAGTATTTCTATGTTAATCTTAACTATTTCCGCCATTTTTGCCAATTATTTGCAAACATAGTATACCAAGCTATTTTAAATTATTCATTTTTTTATTAATTCGGAAATGTCAGCTCTATTAACTGACTAGCCAATAATCATCCTTAAAGTCAAAAAAGCATAAAAAAATTACCTAACCGACTTTACTGAAACTAACGCACCAAAAGCCGAAACTGCCCGAGTGTTCCGAATGTAAAACGGCGTTTTTTTTTTGTTCGTGTGAAGATCATAAATTTTCAACTCGACGCTCCTACCTCCCAGTCTTCCGCTCTCAGTGCAGCCGTGTTTATTAATTATTCTACATGCATTTAAAACAAACATGCAAACTTTGCAACCTGGAAAGCGAATTCTAAAATGTGAGAAATTTGCTGTAGTTTGGTGGAGGAAATCTGATTTTGTGAATTTGTATTTTCTTGAGGATAGTGCTTCTCAATAAAATGCTGTGAAAATTGAATGCAAATAATAACGAATGGAAACTTAATGAAAACAGTAAAAAGATACAGCGGGACGGAAAACAAACTAAAAACGTATTTTCCGTTTAGATAAACGTATGTAAACAAAAGTCTGTACAATTATGAATTCTTCTTCATAACATCTGTTAATAATGTTATTCCACAAGTTCACCATCATATAACACAAAAATTTGGGACAGATTCTCACATAAATTGGCTCCCTCTTCAATAAATCTCAGCTATGGCGGATTCATCTGAGAAATTTAGAAGTTCGAAGGACGGATGGGCGGGATCTGGACGTGTTTATTGGGGTTCCCCGTAGTTTATCTTCCTTTGAAGACTAAGAACACTTTCCTGCTCATATGTTCATCTAAGTTGCTATAAAAAGTACATCATATTATTTTCTATAAAAAAACTTATAAGAAGGAACTTCTGTTACTTATATATCTGCAGAATTAGGTCTAGGCGACACAGCGCAGCGAGAAAGTATATGAAAATTACCTTTAAAACCAGAAATATTCTGTAAAAATTTCGTTGAACAAAAAACTGTACTAGCTATATAGAACGTTACTGTTTGCCGCGTTCTGCAAGTTAGCTCACTGTGTTTGCTAATTAAAACGACGTAAAATCATATTCTGTATTTGGTTCGGTACCTACAATATCGTATAGTACAAATAGGGGCAATATTAATAGAACCGAACGTGGGCAGGGAATAAATGAAAGCTCACGTATTTATTGAACTGCATAAAGCATTTTTGTTTATTTTCAATACACTTTTGTGTTTAACATAAATTGAGTATTGCCTCGATAAACTTAATTACTCTACTTCTACTGTTTGTTTTCCGCGACTTCGCCTGTATAAAACAAGCCTGATCGTGTGATCAACCTTGTTTTATTAACCGACTTCCCAAAAAGGACGAGGTTCTCAATTCGGTTGTATTCTTTTTTATTTATTTTTATGTTTGTTACCTCATAACTCCGTCATTTATGAACCGATTTGTAAAATTCTTTTTAAGAAAAGAACATGTTGCGCTGACCCCAAATAAATTGGGATAAGGGTGATGAGAATGAAGATTTTGAAGATGAAACCTTCCGAAATTAATTCTCTCTAAATAATTATGAAAACCTCATAAAAATCCGCTGTGTAGTTTAGAAGAACAACGAGGTCACACAGACAGACATGAATAGTGACTTTCATTTATAACATTACTAGTGACCCGCTCCTGCTTTGCACGGTTTTTACGACTTGACAAAACATCGAGATTTCTCAGTTTTATGTAACTTTAATATTAACGTATTATACACATAAACCTTCCGGAATAAATTCTCTAAACGATGGTGAAAATCTCATCAAAATCTGTTGCGTGGTTTAGAAGAACAACGCGGACATACAGGCAAACACGAAAAGTCACTTTCATATTTTATAATATGTATAGATGTTTTTCAAGAAAACTTTTTTATTATCTTTACGAGTACCTACTATCAGTTGTTTCGCTGTTATTGATGTGTACTTGTTTATCATCCTTATCAGACCCATTTATGGTTCATCAGTCTCGCCTATTACTTTAACTTCTATAATAAAACACAAATTCATTGCATATAATGTGTCATCACGAAATAGGAAGAGTATTTTCTGTGATTATCAAATAATAGTATTTTACGTTATGTTGTTTACGGCATGATGATTTAGATGATATCAACATATATCTTGGCGTAGTTCCTGAATATCCGCAGACTAACACGAAGAATCATGATAAAATATAGCGTCCGTTTAGATATTTATGCACATTGTCGTTTGGGAAAAAACGAAGTAGTTGTCTAAAGATACAAAAAAAAGGGAATAAAATAGAGATCAAAGTTCACAGTTACGCCACAAAAGTATGGGTTATCGAATTTTCCGACCAATTCTCGTCTGCCAGTGCCAAGAAATTCGAATTTAAAACTCAAGCCATATTAATGCAAAATACTTTTGCTGCGGCAGCTGCCAGTGCGCTGGGTAATTTACAAAGATTGTAAAGTTGGAGAGTCTCTTCGAGTGACTGTTAACCTTGAAGGCAGCAGCTTGACGTAATTTTTCACAATTCTAACGCCATTGCCTTGTGATTGCGTTACCGTAATCTACTGCAATAGAAGAAGAAAGGAACAGTTTTATTATTTATGCCCGCACATTAACTATGACTGTCTTGTGTTACCCCTTGGCCGCACCTACACACGCTCAAGCGACGCCGCAAGACGCGTGCGTCTTGCGGCAGGGACTACAACGAAAACAAAATTATGAAAGAAGTTATTTAGAGCGTGACAAGACGATCACCGCGACGCGACTTGCGGAGCGACGGTATAGCGCGTGTTACTCTCGCGACTGAAACAAAGCACGCGAGTAAATCAAATTTACTACATATTAATATAGCTAACAGCACGGTGGTTATGACTTCAGAGGGAGTGCAACCGGCCAGCGCGGTCTGACAAGTCGTATCAGGGCATGAAGATGCGCGCGCGGGTCGCTTGACGCCATCTTTTTTTTTTTTTTTTTTGGTTGCGAAATTATCAAATAACTTCTCCCGGGCTCTGGGCGAAGCGGGAGGGCGTGTCAGACTCTTACTGACTAAAACCCACCCGTGTTCCTTCAGTTGCCTGTACGTTGCCAGGGGCCACGGTATCCCTTTGAGATCTTGAACGGTGCCTTATACTAGTAGATAGATACAGTAAAAGAAAACTAGTGCTCTCGAACTTTATTTTTTTTCCGCGGCAAAGTAAGTAAGCGTGTGAAACGAATAGAGTGTGACAAATACTGGTGTCCTCCTGGGAAATTATCATCGTATGGAAGCGGCTTTACAGAATCCTAAGCTGCAACCGTACCTAGAACAAAGAATCGCGTTGCAGTTCTGACAAATTAATGAGAAAAAGGATTCTTCTCTGTTTTCTTTCAGCCTTTTTGCCTTTTCAAAGAAGTAAAGGTTCTTATTTTTTATTGTTACAAAGAAATGTTGCTCTTTTTCTTTATAATAGTTCATTTTCTACAACGGTTGAATGGGATGGTGGATAAAAACCCTAAGCTGGGTAGGTGCATTCGCATTATTAACAACGAATACAGAAGAGTCAAAGACTTAGTATATTTCCTTAAAGCTTTAACCTACTGATCTTTTTAACTGAACTGTGAAAATTTTTTAACCTTGAAACTTCTTTAAATCCAATTGCATAAGTTATTAATGCAATTGGATTTAAAGAAGTTCAACGAGAACAATGAGAAATTAAACAATTACACAAGATAAATCCATGAAATGGATTCTTTAAAAATAACACACGAAAGATTATGTTAACGACAGACACCGAGGGGTACGAAAACAATGTTTTTTATTTATTTTTATAAACTGTTCTTTTTCTCAGGGACTTGTGATTAAAATCCTGATCACGTCTTTCTGCTGCCGTTGGAGACGTGTTATTCCAAGTTATTAACTCGAATGAACGTCGACGTTTTAATTTAAGTTCTGGGTAGCTCGGAAATTTATAGATATACATAGATTTAGACTGCAAATGAGTCTTCGGAAAGTTATTTCAGAATCATGAAACTGCATGAGCAGTGGGTAATAGGACGTTGCTAGAAAGTTTAATTAGAACTCTCTAACACCACTAATGAGCTATCTAAGGGGCGCACGTATCAGCTATTTCTCTCTTTGCAGTAACTTTATTGAATGGATCTCACTGAATATCTGGGTCAACCCTTAATTATTTTAAATTTCAGACCATTTATTATTTTATCTTTAAAGAGAAATTAATAACCGTAAAAGAAAATAGAATTCAAATGTTGCGAACAATAAAAATGTCCCCAAGGCAGACCACAGGTCTGCCCCGTACAATATCTTATTTGAATTAAAAAAAGATTGGAAGTTATTCCACTTACCTACCGCTTTGCCTTTGTTTTTCGCAGATTATTTTCTTCAAGCCTCCGCGTCGAAGATAACGAGCCCTCTTTCAATGTGCCTCATTTCCCAGTAGGTTTGTTATTTTTAATTTTAGCCCACCCACTTTGTTTCGAACGGAGCTTAAGGAGTTACCACCTCAGATTAAATTTTGTATTTGTTTATTACAGGCACAATTTAATTTTGTTCTAGGACCGGTATTAAAATTTTGAATTAATTGTTTAGTACAATAATTATTACGACATCGTAAAAACACCTTCGGTACCTCAGTTAAACCGTCAGTTTGGCCAACATTTTATTGGGCTATAAAGTATCTACGTTACTGTCTTAAATAATGATAATTTCAATTATGAACAAGTTTTAGGACGCTGTAATTTTACTGAAAGGAAAATGAATAAATTCTTCTCTTCGTGTGCTTAGTGACTAACCTGGTGTCAGAGTTTTAAAGCCGCCCATGGGCCTCTGACTTAGCTTCAAATGCCCGTCGAGAAATATCTCTCATGCATGCCGGTTTTGGGAGGCCGTCACCTCCTTCTGCGAAGCAGTAATGCTCGCGAAGGAGGAGGCGGAGCGCGCGAGGGAGAGGCAAAATGCGCCCCCTCGCGCCCCTAGTCGCCGCAGGAGACGCCAGCACCAACTGACGGGGTCCGGAAGGGCCAATGCCTGCCGGGGTTGCGGGTTTGTCTGAAAGGGATATCGCGACCTCGGCACACAGGCAACGGAAGGAACACGGGTGGGTTTTAGTCAGTAAAAGTCTGACACGCCCTCCCGCTCCACCCAGAGCGGGAGAAGTTATTTGATAATTTCCCATCCAAAAAAAAAAAAAAAAGGCCTGCCGGTTTCCTCACGATATTTACCTTCACCGTTTTTAAAGCAAGTGATAATTATACAATACATCTGGTCCTTGCCTTATAAATAGCACGCGTCTTAATGATGGTTAGCATTAAAAAGCTTTTACAAATTGTTTTGAGCATAAAAGCCGCCGAAACTAAAAAGTAAATTATTCTCAATGGGTGTCTTTTCTGTCAGGAAAAAAGTAAGGTAACGACGTGATCTACTTATCAAAGTCACACTTTTCAAGAGTAGGTACCTGCCTACTGAGATTGATATTCCACGCAAGCATGCGTGGGATTAAGAATACGTGACTTCCTACATTTCCTGATTCGCCCATTGGCACGGAAACCACGAAGAATATAGTGTTATAAAAAAAAAAAACTAGTAGTAGATACCACTATTATTTTGTCAAGGAGAAGGTTAAATTACGTGATTTTCAATAGAGAGGTTTACAAGTAGGTAGTTTCGGAGAATTTACAGTAACTTTATAGGTTGAAATTTGATTTATGTTTCAAACAACATTAGAACTTTAAGTTGCTGTTGTTATTTATTGGTTTAACAATGAATTTAAAATAATAGCATAAAATAAAGTTGAATAGTCAATTTATTGATAATGGCCATTGATAACGGCATTTTTAATAGGCCAATTATTGAAATATAGCAATAATATAAGAAGCGCACAAATCAATGACCAGGTGTCTTTGATTTGTGCGGTTTTTATATTATTTGGAAAAGGCTAGATAATGATGACAACCTTAAATATGTGAACAAAAGTTACCTTCATATACCAACAACTGCTCCACAAGAATGGATATGATTTCGTCTAGATCATTTACAGCAATTTCCAAAGATATACAAGGCGCACATGTCATGTGAAATAGTATTTCTGAATACCAAGGTATCAAAATCGTTTCCAAAATAATTGTATGGCTGCAACTTACTCTTATATTTAAGCATTTTAGTTATATAAAGCTTAAAGATTATGAAAAAAAATGTGTTATGGTACACACACGGCGGCGTGGCCGAGCAAGCCGCCGCACAAAGCCGCAGAAAGGATCGCAAAGGAAATGGAGGCGCAAAAGCGCCATTATACAACCTTTATCTCACGCAGCGACGCGCGCGTTACTTGTGGTTACCAAATGTACAAACACGCTGTGAATGTGTGTGTAAACGAAAGAGCTGTCGGTACCGTCCGAGACAATGGCGCAGTCAGAAGTAAGTGCATGTGTGGGTTATGAGCTGACGCTACTCGTCTTCACGCACACATTCACAACATGTATGTACACTTGGTTACCACAAGTAAAGCACGCGTCTCTTCGTGAGATAAAAAAAACTAATAATAAAAACAAAACTAATAAAAAATATAAAATAAAAAACAAAAAGCAGCATTTAAAAACTAACACCATTATCAACGACCTGCGCGAGGCCAAAAAGGCTCATATCTCAGAATAATGCGGCGGTGTTTATAAAAATAAATACCGCAACGCTGGTATTCTGATAGGGCCATACAGCATGAAACTTTAACACATGTATCTCTCCAGTGATTAAGGAGAACAAAATGTTTGCTGAAGCATCTACGGCCACAGTTCTAAAGTAGAGGTATAGAACAAATAGCATTATAGCAACTATCTAAGAAACGATTAAACAAATAGCTCAAGCAAGTTATCAGGAATAAAATACAATACACTCTTGCGATAAAACAAACAATAAATGAAGTGCTCAATGCATAGTATAAGCCGAATATTAGCGTGAGGAACATGACAAAGTTAAAATTTAAATACAATTTAAAGTTATTTTTAACTGACTTTCAAAAAGGTGGAGGTTCTATGTTAATAGCGTATGTATACAATTTTAATTTTTTTTAGTTTATGTATATCCACCTATTTTTCCGTCAATTGAGGACCGATTTTGAAAATTATTTTTCTGTTTAAAAGTATGCTCTCGAGGTGATCCCATATAAATTTGATTAACTTTGCTTGAATAGTTTTTGAGTTAGCTTCAATAATACGTATTTTTTTCCAGTTAATATGTAGATGATATGAAAAGGTCCTGACTCTGTTATTTACATAGCAGGTAGTGGTATTCGAATTTGTGTGGGGTAGGTACTTCAACTTAAAAGTGAAACATAAAAACTATTTACAAAATAAAGCAACCTACTTCCAAAAAAAAACACTATACAAAGTGAAAAATAACTTTAAATTCGAAACCAGATTTCCAAAATTAAAGTTATTTATCACTTTGTAGTGTTTGTTTTGGAAGTTGGTTGACTTTTTTTTTTCAAAAATTTATTACTTCAACATTATGAACAACACGACACTTCACTGAAGTTGAGCAAAATGTTCTAGCGTGCTATCGATATTAATTTTGTTGATTAGCAATTTTCATAAAAATACATGATAGATGGTTACTCCATGTTGGGTAGGAGTTAGTAAGTAATAAAAGTTGGAATTAGTCCGATGATAATATCGTAATATTATTTTCAGCTACACGTGACGGAAAACAATAATTACAACAAACATAGATACGTCTTAATTAACATCGAAGATAAGATAAGATAAGATAAGATAATTTTTATTTGTCAAAAACATGTGTAGGTTTACAGTTGGTATGTTCAAAAAAATAAAGTTTCAACATGTTTTGCCTGGAAAGGCGTACAAATACAAGAATAATAGCTAAGCGAAGTTACATTACATTACTAAAATAATATTATTTTAGCCTATAATATTATTTTAGGTACGATAGCCCGCGTGTCAGTGGTAACAAAACCAGTATTTAGGATCAATTTCACCAAAGGAACTGAACACGATCAACACATCTGAACCACGTTCAAAAGCTGTCAGTGTCAATATTCCACAACAATAATGACAGTGACAGGTCTTGAACGCGGTTTAGATGAGCTGATCGCGTTCAGTTTCATTGTTGAATTTCTCCCTTATTCTGTTGAAACTCCGTACTGAGATGAATACAGATGGGTCACTCCGCATTTTAGGTATGAAGCTACAAGTAGGTACGTGACGGACTCGACTTGTCGAACTCAGTGGGCGTAACGTAGTCAGAAGATATAAGAGTTACGCGATAAAAAGAGAGGCAACTTCTAGGTGAATATAACTGTAGCTAATTAGCGCTTTATTGTGTCGTAGCAAGAGTCGCTTTTTATCTAAGACGCAGATATTATGCCAGTGATCTTGAGCGGTTAGCTTGCGTTCTTGTGTTCTGTACTGAGCTCACGCAACGCGTCGAACATCTAGCCAATAATAGGACTCGCCCAATTTGGAGCGCTGTCTCAATTAGACGCATTATTAATTTATTATACATAAAACAAAGGGTATGTTAATAAAACACGTATACTAAAAGATCAATAATTAAATTATCTTTAAAATGTTGAAGGTTTCAGAAAAATATGCTTGATTAATTTTACGTGATTCTCAGTTTTTTATCCGCGTTAGTCATAATTTTACAAATTAATTTCACTATGTAATATAAACAATCAATCAAAATAATTAATAACAGAATATAAGAAAATATCCTTTATTAAGTTATGAAAAAATGCCCCAATTTAACATATATTTAAAACTCGGTTATCGTTGGCTTAAATGATTTTTCGGAGTGATCCATCAGTACTGCATCTGCTAGGTCAGGTCAAGGTCAAAACCACTGAACCATTATAAATCTTACTGTGTTTTATGAATTGCTACGTATTAATATTAGTGAGTGATTTCTTAAGGGGACTACAGGACCTAAACGTGCCTAAACGCAAGTTTTATAATGCCTAAAAGAATATGATCCACTGCAGTAAACAAAATCAGAAAAATATATGATATTCTTCAGGATATATGCTAGTATGATAGTGTTGAAAACATAATACAACTAATTTGATACGATAGAAAAAAATCATGAAGATACCTCTAAAAATTTATTTTAACGATTAAAAATCATATTAATTTACATGCAATCATTCTGATTTTTTGTCAGATTATTCTACAAGCTACATATTAGCATAATAGTGTTTTAATTTTCCAGTCCAATCAATAGATTTTCTGTAAATCGCTAACTGCTTCATATTTTGCAATAAATTACCTGCGTCGTGTCATCGCGCTTCTCTTTCATTTCTATGCAGTCCGACAGTGACCGCGCTTTAGCTGTTGTAGGCCTCTTAAACCAAATAAATACTATTTTTGCTCGGAATAAATTACTTCCGAGCAAAAATAGTGATTATTTGGGCAATAAATTTATTTGGACATGATTAATATTTTTCAGTTACAGTTTAGGTACTTGAGCAGCTTGATGACAATTAATTTGTCACTGTCGAGCATTGTAGAGCTCATCGTTACTAAAAACCGGCCTAGTTTCAGATTTCTTGCTACGAAATACTGTTACTGCCTCCTACCGTATTTTGGTTTAGATTATTGTTCATTAATCATCAGATGAATTGAATTTACGAAGGAATGGATGAAAAGAAAAAATAAATAAACTCTTTCTTTTATGTTTTAGTACCTGCGTTGGAATCACTTATCGTTCCCTGAATGCTGTAAGTACTGAAAGTGTTTTGCAATTTGCAGGCTAAGTGTTCATAGTTAAAAGTTGGACTCGAGTTTTTGACATAAACAAAGAGAAAACTAAACAAGACATCGTTCGTTTTTTCTTGCTTCTGGAATTTTCTTTGCACTAGAGTGAGTTTGATCATTTATTTAATAGTTTCGTATCCTTCAATATAGGGTAAGTATCTTCAAACGAAAATGACTAATACTACAGTACTGATCAAGATAGTTACAAATAAGATAAACACTGATTTATGGCGACCACAAACTGTTATTAGCATCACAACCCGGATATTAATTTATAAACAATAGTCCACAATCTATGTCGTACAATAGCCTACGACCCGAAAAGCGAATCTGGGGCAAATCTTGAAGCAAGGAATTTCACTACAATACCAATGGAATGTTAATGGGCCGACACATTCAGAGCAAAACTATCGTCAGAAAGAAACAATGGGATGTCGTTACTCGACAATTCTGGGAGTTTTGGTAAACGAAATTAGCACTTAGGTATATTGAATGAAAACTGGGTGATAAAGTTTAAACAACTATAAATTAAAAGCAGAATCAGATGACGTAATGGAAATGCCTAATAAACTTGTTTGGGAAACTATTAATAGTACTAAAAATAGGGCGACGGTCGTTCCATTCATGATTTTATTGTATTTAAATGAAGAGAAAAACAATATTGTTAGTTAAAACACAGTCTACATAATAGCATATTATATGTGTGAGTTTATTTATACTGTGTTTATACGCAATACTGGTTCAAAAATAAAGTTAAATAACCTGTCAGGCACATGTTTGGCCAAATAGAAAATGCCCTTTCGTGTAAAATATACAAATTCATTATTCACTTAACTATGGTGCATAAATTATACGTTCCAACTTTATGGTCAGCAAACATTTATTTAGTCAGGACGAATAAAGATATCACAAACATTTTGAGTATTGAAATAATATGTGATAAAATATCGTATCTTTATGTTACAAGGTCATTTTGAATCTAAAGTAGATATAACATCCATGGAGAAACTAAACGGTACAGGCGGTTATGCGTCAGTTTGGCCCGAGTGGATGAAGTTAGAACGATTTGCTTCAACCTGTGCACTTGTTGACCTTATGACTGCACCAGTGAGTACAGTTCGCGTAGCTGAGTTTTGGGGCAAAAATATTATTAATTTTAATTATTAAAACGACTGTACGGATTTGGATAAAATTTGGCACATGGATAGACCTGCAGAAGGACATAGGCTACTTTTCATTCTGGATTTCCCAACAGCTAGTATTATATAAACTTTTTGCCATCGATACACTCAGAAGAAGTAATTAGTTCTCATCAGAATGGACGGCGCCGCCGAAGCCTGCCCAGGAAGAGGTGGCGAGGTGACCTAGACGCGAACCGCAAGGGCTCGATCCAGGTAGCACAGGAAACAGATTCCTAAAAGAATTTGGGGGAGGCCTTTGCCGAGCAGTGGGACAGTGTCGGCTAGTAAACAAAAGGGTAAGTAGATTAGTAGGTTGCTCCGCCCTCCTGCCGCGCGAATCAAGTGGTCACAGTAACGCTCGACGACCGCTCCTGGCCGCTGGTTTGCCCACGTGTCTGGTGGTGGTTTGGTGGTGCCCACAGACTAACACTCTGTACGGATTTGAGAGAGGTGAGAGCTAAATGCATCTAATTAGTTATAGGTTGGCCGTTTGGTTGTTGGTTGGTTGTTTAGTTCGTGTTTGGTAGTTTGGTTGGTTGATAGATTGGTTGGTTCATAGCATACCTAAAACAACCATTATAATAAAAAAATAGGTAGCCCAATCAAAATGATATTTTATATGCGGAGTTGGGTTTGAATTGTCTTTCAGAATCGAAATACCGCATTTTTATTGAAATGTAGACAGACGTGTTACAGTTTATATTGTAATTGGAATTGTATCTATCATTTGTTTTGGCTTTGTTAATTTTTTTAATAATTTGAAGCCAATTTGTGTTTAGTTGTGTTTTGAATTTTATTCAATTTGCTATCAATATTGAATTCCGTTATAGACACTTATTAAATTATTTTTTATTTCGATATTGGTTTTCGATATACATGGAAGCATTAGGTTTAATAAACAAAGACGTACCTACACACAAAACTAGTATCTTATGGCAACTAAAGATTAATGATAAAACAAGCATTACTAATGAAAAACTAAACCCATTCATCATAAACCATTATTTGTTCAGTAGCAATTAAAGTAGCTACTAAAAACTTCAAACGAATCGTAATTTACAAACTTCGAATGTATCAATGAATGCAGAATGAGAATAGACTAGCAAAATGACAATCGCTTTCAACAGAATCGGAATCAAAACGTCGACCGTTTCGAACGAAACCGCAGGAAATAATCTTCTATTGATAAACAATGCATAGAGTTGCTGAAGTCATTGATATGCAATCCGCAATGTGAATATGCATACTATCTATGTTGATATTTTAGTGTCTAGACGTATAAAAGTTTTAATGGAGTGTAAGTTACGGTTTCCTTGAAGAGCTGTAGCCGTCACATAGCCCCTGCAATTTCACGGCGAATGACGTCACTGAAACGTTACTAATGAAAGTAAGTTGGTGTGTTTTCCTTGAGAGCATTTTTGAAACCATAATGTCAAACCCAAGCTTAAGACCCTGCGATATAAATCATATTCGAATAATTAATGGTTTGGTCGAAACTGATTTAATTGCATGTTTTGTTTTTAGACGATTGTATGAGTGTGAGTACCTATTGCGTCCTATGTCATAAACAAATCAAATATAGATTCTGATAAGTGTAATTCTAATTTCAATATTGGAATAACTTCTTATTGTCAAATATCACACAGATATTTTGCGTAAAAAAAAAATGTTTCCAGATTTATTTACGGATTCATATCAGGTCAGTCTATAATGATCCCACTGCTGGGACACAGGCCTCCTCTCAGTGCGAGGTGGAGTGGGAGTGGGCTGAGTGAGGGGGCGGGGGTAATCCACGGGCCCAGTGCGGGTTGGTAGATATACAATGCCTTCGAATTTTTGGTTCTAGGACATGCCGCATGCCGGTTTCCTCACGAACTTATCTTTCACCGTTTTGAGAGCAGTGGTGATGAAATAATTTACACAAAGTAAAGTGCCTGTCAAGGTTCGGGCCTACGGCCACTAGGCCACTACTTAATTTCAAATCTTTGTTAGTGGCTTTTGTGAACATGATAATTATACAGATTTGTTACAGTTGTAATGGCAATGATCTCATTTCGTTTAAAATTAGTTTTTATTTTTACTAATTTATTTATCGTTTAATACTTAGATTCTTTTCTATTTTGTGAATGTGAGAACGTTGTAGGCTTAGTGGACTGTAGATTTGTTGACCTATTTCTATTTTGGTAAGTAATGGTACGTGTTGAAAGGCCTACACTGTCCTCCCATACCTATTAATACTTTTGTTTGAAAATATTGTAAAAGATTATTGTATTTAAAAGAGTAACCGTGTAGTTTCTTGCTGGTTCTTCTCCATAGGGAAGGACCAATTGTAACCGAGCACCTAGCTTCTGACGTTTCATAAGTAAAAAAAAAAAAGACATGGGGCAGTCTTTGGGGACTGCCGATAAAAGTGAAAACTAAGTAACTTGTGAATTGTATATCTATGTACATATACACAGTATACATATAGCTCACGGAAAGCGTTCGGTGACGATGACGCAAGTTCCATGATTTTTGTTCACCCAAAAAGTGCTCAACGCGCCTAAAGAATTTTTCACTTCAATAAAAAAATATAAATTTGAATTTGATCACTGGGCCACCACTACGGTGCACCAGATCCACACCACATGAATTCAGATTTCAGTAATATTATTTTTAGCAATAATTACAAATATTATAGCTTAATTCTATAGTTGCTTACATTATGATGACCGCAAATAATACAGATCTGTGCGTATTTTATGATGCGGACAAACCGCAGTATTGTGACGTTGAGCGGTTGACATACGTTAGTGGAACCACAGAGTAATGTAGAGATAGATACTACGCATAGTTTGACGGGCTGTTAAAATGAAACGCCTGTTTAAATATGTGAATTGTAGGTGCTCATTTGCCAAGGTAATGGAACAAGATATGGCCGTTTTCAGGGTAATGTAGAGTAATTTCGTACCCTCCGAAATCTATGCTTTGCTTACTTGTTTATCTTAGAATGAAAAATCTTTGAATACTTTCAAACTATTGGTTACTTACAGCTCAACACAGGATTTTTTTTCTCGATATCTCAAATGAACCTTGGTATCAACAAAATTTAGAATACACGTGTTTTCGATACCTACGGGGAAAATGTGAAACAAACCCTTTGTAATGAACGTCAGAAGTCAAGCAAATACAGGACCTATAGGCTCTCCGATTGATTAAAAAGATTGTGAATAATAAATGCATAACACTTTGTTTTTTTTACTACAAAGCTCGCAAATAATATAAATCGCAATAATATTATCTCTTGGCCATCTGATTTGCGATCGCAGAGCGTCATTTCTAGATTACTGGAAAGAAAAAAAAAGAAGGAAATATAGATTTATCTGTCACAGAAACACATTCATACAAAATGATAAGATAACTTGAATAAAAAAACTTTTTACAAAAAAAAAGTACAACCGACTTCCACAAAAAAACACTACAAAGTGAAAAATAACTTTAATTTCGGAAGTCGGTGTCTTTAGTTTTGAATTTTCACTTTTTACCACCGACTTCCGAAATTAAAGTTATTTTTCACTTTGTAGTGTTTTTTTGTGGAAGTCGGTTGTACTTTTTTTTTGTAAAAAGTTTTTATTTTTCACTTTTTAGTTGTGGTACCTACCCCACACAAATTGGAATACCACTACACTGCTATGTAAAAAACAGTGAAAGGAAGTTATCATCATGTCATACCCTTTCATACAAAAAAAACCAGCTAACCAGCCAGTTTTGTTCATGTAACCGAATATCTCATCAGAACAAAACGTTGTAAGTGCCCTTGAACATTTTTTTTTTCGAAATAGTTTTTATAACCTTTGTAGTGAGTACAGGCGTGATAATATGTTGTGTGATGGCGTAAACAATGCTTAGATATGCTATAGCAACAATTGCGGTTAATCTGCTGTTATTTATTGAAGAGTTCCCCCGATTTCTACAAGATCCCATCATCAGATATTGAAATGGTGATAATGGGACCACACGGGAAGCACAAGCTTTCAAATAAAAAAAGAATCATGAAAATCGGTTCACTCAGTCGCAAGTTACGAGGTAACAAACATAAAAAAAAAAAAAAAAAAAAAAAATACAGTCGAATTGAGAACCTCCTCCTTTTTTTGAAGTCGGTTAAAAAAAACAAAGTTATTATCTATATAGGGAAGATACTGCCACTTATTTTTTAGAATGAAATATTTACTTAAATTATCTTATTCGTCTTTTACGGTACCCATGGGAGGAGCCGAGGTTTGTCCTGAAAACATTTTCAGTTCTTCCTCATCTCAAAAATTCATCCGCTATATAAAATTCCAAACCAAAAACGTAGGCATGAAAGTAGTATACAGAGTGTATCAAAAATAATACACCTAAAAGCGTTCGGTGAATTAAGAGAGGCGGCAGAAAATAATTAGAATAAATTGTTCTCATTACCAAGTTGAGAGGAACAGGCTCAGTGCCCCGAAACATGTGCAAAATCATACATCATAATACGTGGAGGTAGTAAGGGAACCTTCACTTGCAAATGGTCAATATATATATTTATATATTTAGGATCTTCAACAAAAGATGAACACAATACATGTCACATAATTGAAGGGCAACATCGGGTATTAAGTAAGTGTACTCCTTCACTTATAGGAGACCACAGCATGCACAATAAAGTAAAAAACTAAGCTAACAAAGTTAAAACATGAATAATACGTAGGAAAGTAAAATAAATTTATAAACAACATTAAAAAATTAAGAAAATATAACATTTAGAGATACTTAAATTAAATTAAATCTAATAAACAGTTATTATATTTGAACAGAGACTCAATATACCTAATATTATACCTCAATATATACCTCAATATACCTAAGTGCCTTTGAAACTTGTATTCCATCGTTATTTTAATCATGTTGTTTTTTGCCTAGTCTAGACAGATATTTTATCTCAGCAGCTTCAATAAATGAAAATCTACAGCGAAAAAGCATTTATTAATCACAAATGTTTTTAATTATTATTTCAGCCCAATTTTCAATAAAGCTCTTCGTTATATATATGTTACGACTATTTTCACACGCTAAAAACATTATACATTTTTTTTTAATTAAAATTATTTACAATATTTTTCACGAGTGCAATTTTAGTGAGGCTTCACGTGTGATACAGAAAAAAAAATGAACATTTTATTAATTCATAGTGCACCAATTTATAGTTAACATAAATTGAAAATTAGTCGACTAAAGTTTTTTAACATTTCGTAATTCTACAGCAAAGTATTTTATGGAAGTTTCCCATATTTTTTATTCTATTTAACGATTTTTATTCTGTTTTCTGTTATCGCGACACACCAGTTTACCTCCCTAGCTACACATATTATTAGTATACACAATCAGCCTATAATGTTCCCACTGCTGAAACACAGGCCTTCTCGCTGTGAGAGGGAGTGGGCCGTAATCCACCACGCGGGCCCAGTGCGGGTTGGTAGATGTCACATGTCTTCGAATTTTTGGTTCTAGGCACTACGGTTTCACACGATGTTTTCCTTCACCGTTTTGAGAGCAGTGGTGGTGAATTACACAAAGTAAAGCGCCTGCCTGGGTTCGAACCAACGACCTACAAATCGTAAGTTGGGGCTGTTACCACTGGGCCACCACTGCTTCCTAGTATAACAATTAATAATTGAGGTAATTAAAGTGATAGTAACGAATACACACCATAATATTAGTGAATCAATCCCAAATATTGTTAGGTTACCAAAATTACCACCTCCGCTGCTTAATACCGTCGCGTTGATCAAAATATACTAAACAAATTCCCATTTGCTCCTTCGGAATATTCGACACTCGGCAAGAAGTTGGCAGCCTTGCTGCGTAATGAACGAACTTAGCCACTGAAAGGGTTAAAACTGAGAAAGTCACGAGTCCCTTATGAAGAAAATTGGTAATTCATTGCTTAGATTTACTTTACTTTGGTAATGCGAGTATCGGAAAAAGTTTTCCGCCGCTAATAAAAACATATGACAGTTCGAGTATTTGTAACGAGACTTCGATAATTCTGTTTGAACCTAAAATATTTCTTTTTCGTGGTAATGTTTTGATAGAATTATGGCTTCGTTATTGGAATTTATTACTTTTCTTTTACATTAATATGATTTTAAGAAAAAAGGTTTTCTACGTAAAATATTTTTTAGATAAATTTTATTAAAATTTTTAGGGGCTAGGACAAGTAAGGTGTACTGTGCGAAAAAGCACTAGGCAATGTGTTTTTTTATCTCACAATTCTGGTTCATACTATGCCAATACTGTACCCATGGCAATATAAAAATAGTAGTACAAGTCCATTAAAAAATCATCCCGCATTTCCTTAGCCTGGGGTAAAAACTCGAGCCAAAATCTCCAAAACACATTGACATAAAGAATGTTCGGATGTAGTGACAGGATTCCAGATCACTGAATAAGGACTCCATAATCATACTTTTTCTTTGCGGAAAATCCGGAACTCATACATTCATAGTATTTTCCTTCATGCCATAGTTATTTACGATATCTCTTTTGCTAGGTCAATATTGAAATATACTGCGACAATAATGTTTTTAACATCTCTCTTGCAAAAAAATAAATACTAATAGAAGTCAATCTCTCTTCCAAAAAAGAGGTAATAAATGTGATTTTTTTAACAGAGTTCCAAAAAGGAGGAGGTTATAATATGTTCGTTGCGTATGTATGTTTTTTTTATGTATATCCGCCGATTTCTCCGTCAATGTTGGACCAATTTTAAAAATTATTATATTTTATATATATATTTTTGTATGAAAGAGTATGCTCCCAAATTGGTCCCATATAAATTTTATTAACTTTGCTTGGATAGTTTTTGAGTAAGCTTCAATAATACGTATTTTTCGCACTTAGTATGTGGATGATATGATAAGTTCCTGACACTGTTATTTACTTAGCAGGTAGTGGTATTCGAATTTGTGTGGGGTAGGTACCACAACTAAAAAGTAAAAACATGAAACTTTTTACAAAAAAAAACAACCGCCTTGCAAAAAAGCCCTACAAAGTGAAAAATAACTTTAATTTCAGAAGTCGGTGGCAAAAAACGAAAATTCAAAACCAAGTACACCGACATTAATGTCACACGGGGTTAATGTCTGCTCCTGTCTTTAGCTAAGTCAGTTAGCCACCATAACAAAACAAGATAATATTTTTGTATGATTAGAAACCCAAACCCATACAACACCATTAAAATCTGATTTGCAAACTTTATGATAGGGTTTTTGTTATGGGCTCTCAGATAACATCTGTGGTTTACATCTTTAAGCTATTAGGAAGTGGGGTAAAAGATAAAAAGGGTTTTATTTAGAACCTTCCATCAGTTTAGGGTTAAGAAAAAAGGTACAAGCATTTTTTTATATTCTGGAACTAAAAATATATTCTGCCTCATTTGAGTTACGTCAAATGTTGGGCCTAGGCCTATTTTTTCATTTCAAGGTGGTTTCTGGTAAAAACCCAACGATTCATTTCCTATGATAATTTTTTCTAAATTCCCTTTTCTATATTTCTTAACCTTATTGTATCGTAAAACCTTGTCTACAAGAGGAGAGTTTCTCGACCATCGAGAGACGATAATGATCATGCGAGATTCGTACGCTAGAATCACGATGCGATTTTTCGCGCCCACTCATCGTGTAAACGAAGTTTAACCCACGCTAATGTAACAGAAAAGTTCAAAACAAAAAAAGCATCAGGCACTAAACTGTTTTAAGTATTACTTCCACCACAAAAGATCTTACGTCATGCTCCGTACCGACATGTACATAAGTATTTAGCGGTCTAAGTACTTACATTTCGGTGTATACTCAGAAAAAACCGGCCAAGTGCATGTCGGACCACGCACAATGAAGGGTTCCGTAGTTGGGATGAATTTATATCAAGAACAAACTTAACATTGTAGTTGAAAAACATGTTCTCCCATACGAAATGTATGGGAGATCACGTTTTTCCGTCACTGTGCTGTGTTAGTGCCTTTTCATACGTCCTGGTTGCCGGGTCCACGGCGGCTAAGTGTATAGGCATGTACGTGGCCATACACTTGCCACCGGGTACCCGGCACCGGCTACCCGGTAACCGGGACATTTGGAAAGACGTAGGCGTAAGCGTAGGTTATAATGTTCTGTCACAGAATGACAGTTGTGATTTCCGTTTAAAGCCGATTTAAGTTTGTAGTAAATTTGCTTAATTATTAATTTTCCTGACTTTGCCTGCTATTTGTTACCTACCCCAACATTTTGCGGTTTAATGTAATCAGTCCACTTCACTTTTAAGCCAAGGACATCCTTAATTTTAAAGACTTCTCATTTCAATAAAACCAGCTCTAAAAAGGACATCTCATTTACATTATCTCCAGTCATTTTCGCTTGTAACTTCGGCTATTTAGCAAGTAAATGCTAAGTTCAAGTCCAGTGCTAAGAAAGTGGGCAGAATGGTACTGTACTTATTTTTTAACTAGGCAGATAACAGAACGCTTGCATATTATAGAGAAAGAAGGTTCAGATCTTATCAAAGACCTGACGACACAACATCCTGACGTCACACAAATCCTGCATCGCGCAATTAGAGTTTACCGCGCGATGGACATATATACAAACTCCCGACTACAACCTCTGGGCAGTTGCCCGCCAGACAAGACACCCGTCTGGTCGGAGGATCCTCCCTTTTCTATGATGGATGAGTGAACTTTACACCCTGTTCCTCATACCCCTAAAAATATAATGTTATGCAAAGTTTAAAATATTTAAAAACAAATATTGAATCCGAACCAATTCTCTAATGGAGTGATGACGGTATCTACCAAAAAGCGTTTGACAAAGATGGCGTGTAGCTTATAGGACACAAAGGGAACATTTTGAAACATCAAACGAAAGGTGTCTGTTTTACAAAACTCGTCTTACCACATCGAACCGGATAAGCCTACAAAGGAAACACAAAAGTATCGCTCTCTTTATCATATGTCAAAACTGAAGGCTTTTTCATAAAATGGACTGATAAAACAACATTTCGGTTTAATCCATTCTGAATTTCAGACACGATAAACCGTTGACCTTAGATCAACATAATGGATAATGTTAAAAGGGATTCTGAAATACGTTATCTACAAATGCATGGAAAAAAGGATGCAAAAGGATTTCCCTTTTTCGTGGAGACGGGTTTAACTATTGTTGTTCAACAAAGACTTCGATTTAAATAAAAGTATTCGCCATTCTTTACATTTAACAAATATCCGTTTTATTTGCCTATCCATTTGATTCTCCAGCTTTATTTTTCTTAGTGCCTTACTAGTTTGCAAATGATTATTTTATACTAGCTTTTGCTCACGGCTTCGCCCGCGTAGTCGTCGGAAAATATCCAACGGAAATGTACTACCGAGATAAAAAGTATCTTATGTTTAGGACATAAGATACTTTTCACTTGTCAGGTGATGGTCTATTCGCGTGCCAATTTTTTTCTAAATCCGGTCAGACGTTAAGGAGCGAAAAGGTGACAGATAGTTAGACAGACAGAGTTACTTTCGCATTTATAATATACTAGCTTTTGCCCGTGGCTTCGCCCGCGTCGATGTCGCAAAATACCCCCACAGGACCACCACGTTCTACCGGGATTGGGAGTATCCTATGTCCTAACCCAGGTTATGGCCTATCCGTATGCTTTTCATCTAAATCCGTTCAGCCGTATGGCATGAAAAGGTACATAGGTAAGAAGTTATCTGTCAAAATCAAAATAAAACCTCACCTAAAAATCACCTTTTAAAATCAAACTGCCAAGTCAACGCAAAAACTTGACTTCGCTGTCGTCGCATATTTTGACACTCGCAAATAAATCAGTCTATTTGGTACTCCCCGTTGGCCCAGCAGCATGAAATTTGGCTAGAAGTAAGGTCAATATTTATTCAAGATACGGACTATGACTATATTTCCAATCACTTAAATCTCTTGAAAAGAAGACACAAAAAATCAATATTACATGTGAATTTTAAAATCATCTCCTATTTTAAGTTTTCAGATTTAAACATGTTTTAGAATGTATCCCCGTAGTACCCTAGTAGTTTTGTATGTATGTCAGCACCAACTGACGGGGTCCGTTAGGGCCAATGCCTGCCAGGGTTGCGAGTTTGTCCGAAAGGGATATCGTGGCCCCGGCACACAGGCAATGGAAGGAACACGGGTGGGTTTTAGTCAGTAAAAGTCTGACACGCCCTCCCGCTTCGCCCAGAGCGGGAGAAGTTATTTGATAATTTCCCACACTAAAAAAAAAACAAGAAAAGCGATCCCAACTAAAAACAACTGATATGTCAAAATTTTGGAATATTATGTGGGTAACTATAAAACCTACCAGGTATATTCCATAAAATATTTTTTTTTATGTTTAAGTCCCGAAGATAAGTTTTATTTTCATAACCTCATGGATAAATTATATTCGGTAAACGAAATATTTTTATCAACCCTGAATTTTGAATGGGCGGAAGTCAGCAAGAATGACCAAGCGTGATCATAATGCTCATTCTGACCCTGTATGAGCAAAGGCGTTTATCTTGTAGTAGGACATTTTATAGGCTGGTATAAGCTTTAAAATTTCCATAAAAGATCGTTTAAGAGTTTTAAAGAAACCTGCGCAATAACGCCCAAAGTACCTACGTACCTACTAAAACGAATACTTTGGAAACGAAGTGTAGGTTTTTTGCAGACACATTAAGTTCTCAAGTCACTCATCTTAAATGTACAAAGTTTTAGCATTTTAGGTCGACAAGCAGATTTTTCTGAAGATCGTAAAAGATAAGGATGAAAAGAATCATCTTTTTATGTTGCTACTTCAGCAAGAAATTCTTTAATCTTTCTTATCTTGGAAAAAGTAAACATTTTTTTGCTGTCTAAGAATAAAAACTAGGTCTCGTCTTATGGATTTTGTTTATGAGGTGATGCAAAATATTCATCTTCCTACATACCTGTCAACGCTCGGCGGAGCGCTGACAGACCCGAAAAAATAAAACTCTTTTTTGCGATGAAACTTGAATAATTATTTGGGCCTTAGAATTCATTGATTCTTTTATACATATGTATTTATCTTCTAACAGCCGCTTGTCAGCCCGCTGTACTGACAACCTGATCTTTTAGCATTGAAAATGCTATTTCGATCGCTTCAGTAGGGTAATCGTTTTCAAGAAAAGTGCGACCAGGGGCTATTGTCCTCAATTATTAAGATAGAGAAATGAAAATTATATCAAAAGATGCGTTATTAAAAGGGGTACAATGCTGCATTTTATTTTTATTTTAAGGGTTTCGTAGTAAACAAGGAACCCTTATAGTTTCGCAATGTCCGTCTGTCTGTCTGTCTGCGGCTTAGCTCAGAGATGATTTGTACTATAAAGCTGTAATTTGGCATCGGTATACATATAATATTAATCACGCCGAAAAATTTTAAGAAAGAAAATACAATTTTTTTAGGGTACCTCCTCTACACGTAAAGTGGGGATGTTTTTTTTTTGTCTATGCCATGGTGTGGGTTGTCGTAGGAAAGCTCGTTCAAAAATATTGTGGGTATGTAAAAACCATTTTGCAATTTAGGAATCCGTTTGCGAAATATTAAGCTTTAAAGAGTAATTTTTTGTTAGAGTCAAGTGTCCTCCCCCCCCCTGCCAGCTAAATGGTTCTATTTGTATTTGTGAAAAAATTCACAGCTGTAGAATATATAACGAAGTTATAAGGAAAACTATCACAGCTAAGTAGGCTTTACAGGTTATTGAGTAATAATCGACCAACTTAAATTTGCAGTTTGTAAAACATGTTCTCCCATACATTCCGTATGAACATGTTTTTCAATTACAATGTTAATTTTGTTCTTGAAATAAATCATCCCAACTACGGAACGCTTCATTGTGCGTGGTCCGATATGCACTTGGCCGGTATTTTTTTAAATGGGACTTTTCCATTGAGTCTTAAACTTCTCATAAACGATAAGAGATATCGAAAAAATTAAAAATAAATGGCACTTGAAAATTTAAACAGCCTCAAAATGATACCATTCTGGTTTCGATAGCATTATAATTAAGGGTAGATGTTTACCCCTTTCAGAGACACCTTTTTGGTAATTTTATAATAATTATTATTTCGTTCAAAATCTGGCCATTTCACATATTTTTAAATCTTCTGATTTTTAAATGCCTTAATGAAATAAAGTCATTTTCAATGCGCCGGAAGGTCATGGGACCATGTGTTCTGTGGACGTTTTCCTATTCTAAATATAAATTAAATGTATGTCTCGTATTCATGCCATTATCTTAAACTAACGGAGGTTGCAGGCTAATAGCTTGTCAGCTTACAGCCTCTACAATACCATAGTATTAATTGCTTTGATAATATTTTTAAGCTTCATTCAGTATCATTTTCGATTCAACTGTGTAGGAACTCAACCTCAACTCAGAAATGGAACAACGATTGTATAGATATACTTCGATATAATTCTCACAGTAAATATCAACGCTCTATTCAAGGGTTCAATCTCCAGTCCCGTGCAAGACGGGCAAATTCAAAACTGTCACACTTTCAAAAAAATGTTGGCAAACGTCTCAACTCTCAACAACCAAAACAATATTCATTAAATTGGTCGATTACTAGTTTAGTGAGTGTTACCAGACGAAAAATACAAGACTGTTTACGTCTCTATGACAGCTGACAGATATTTGTCACTGGTACCTAAATCGTGATTAAATAATTACAGTTAGTCTTACAACAGCCATGCTATTCTGTAAACATCTCACCGTGAGAACTTGGGTGAAGTGAGCTGTCAATAGTGTCAATCCCTGTGGAATGACAGCTCACTCCACGCTCACTTCACCTTAGTTTTCACGGTGAGATGGTTACAGAATAGCACTGCTGATATTGAACGTATAATTCAGTTGAAACTAAATACATACACATATTAGTAGATAACTCTAGCGATAGAAAATATTTTATAGGCCAAATTTTGATTTGTGATATACCAGAGCTAAAACCATAAACATACCACGATTTATTAGAATTGTCAAATATGGAATTCAAATCAAATCAGGGTCGTTACAAAAGTTGTATGTTATATTGTAAAGCACATTCGGCTCAAACCTGGATACCGTACGTTTTACGATTTGTTTGACACGAATGAATATTGACGTGAATTATTACCGACCATACATCTACGTCGGATAGATGGGCCCGTTTTTATGACGAACGGAATTCGATATTACGTCGAGTGGGAAAAACTGTGATCTCTTTCATTGGGATTTATTGAACTACGTGATATCTTACAGAATTATATTTTTCTTAACACGCACTTTGCTCTCGTAATTGATATTATCAGCCTAAAAGAGAAATCTTTATCTGAGTAACCCGCATCAATGTCGTGCCAAACATACCTGTCTGATACAGATTGTTTGTCCCTGAAAGGATTTTGTTCGTACTCTTGTGAATTTGACAGCGAACTTTGAAAGATTTTGGCTTACACGCTATTGTAAAGGTAAAGGTATTTAGGTTGGAATTTACGTACCTAAAAGCTAACAACAGCGTGTAGAAACAGAAAATGATTTACTAAAAACAGTTTCCGTAGACTGTTGCTACGGCGTAGCCAACGTAGCTGCTACGCGAGCTAGACTGTCGTAGCAGAAGATCGATGTAGTTTGGCGTCGTCGATTATATGATTCTGTAAACTTTATGGTCCAGCGGAAATTGTAATCGTTATAGTGGTTACTATAATAACTAAACAGAACAATAGTATCGTACAAATATCGTCGTCACCTGTTTATATCACACGTAGTAGAAAGTCTCTTAAGTGATTAAAAAAGAAGTGCGTGTCGGACCACGCACAATGAAGGTTTCAGCCGTGCGATTCTGTAAACATCTCACCGTGGGGGCTTGGGTGAAGTGAGCTGTCAATAGTGTCAATCCCTGTGGAATGCCAGCTCACTCCACGCTCACTTCACCTAAGTTTTCACGGTGAGATGGTTACAGAATAGCACGGCCGTAGTTGGGGAGAAAGTATCCCAAGAACAAACATAACATTGTAAATGTAAGTTTGTACGCACAATATCGAGAGATGTACCATGTTATTTTAAGACCATAGACTTCTATTTTCCTGTAATCTATAAGCATAGAGCTATTACCTGTATATTTTTCAAAATTTTAGGATCAGTAGTTTCGGAGATAAGGGTGGAAATGGTCAACTTTCATAAATTTTCTTAAATATCTTTAAAAGTATTCATTTTAAAATAATTAAAACGTATTTGAGATCCTCGCAATAAGCCCTTTTATTTTTAAAAGTATTCATTTTAAAATAATTAAAACGTATTTGAGATCCTCGCAATAAGCCCTTTTATTTGATATGTCACACGGTACATTTAGAATTTAAATTTCCCCGAAACAAAACTTTTAAACCTTCATTTCATTGTTCATAAAAAAAAACATAATCATTAAAATAAACGCTACCGTTAAACCGATTGCTCACAAAATATCACGCTGAACAAATAAAGCGGTTATAAACATAGATAATATTGCTCGCGAATACGGTGATAAAGATCATAATATTATTTTTATTTACTTTCGCCGCATGACTCCCTCCCATAGGCAAACAGTAAAAACAAAACGTACGTTGCTACGTACGAAGTACTCTGGGAGAAAGGCCTCCAATGGTGGCTTCCTTAATCCCTACTATGAGGCCTCGCGACCGAAGCTTCATCCCAGTCTTGTCTCACTAACCACTATTAGAAAAGCGACGGGAGCCTAACCTCATGAATTATTCATTTAAGGATTGCGTTCGTACCGTCTTGACTGATAGCGTCGTCGAATCAATAAAATGCTTTAAGTATAACACTGACACTGTATCAAGCTTTTATTTCTTGTGAGATGATGGGTCATTCGTCTGAATGTGTTTTTTTTATTGTTTGTCTATTAGTCTGATTGTCGTGAAGTCGTATGGCCGTCATATAGTTCTGGTCAACCAATAAATCATTCCTATGAATTGGTTAATGTGTTGCCTTTGACGTAGTGGTTTCCTTGTTGTTAGGCAAGATTGTTTTTCTAGTAAGGCAGTTTGTGCCGCTAATTGCACGACCTGGGGTAATAATTACAAACCGTGTTGTGCTAGCTTACAGCATGATGTACGTAATGATTATCTTTGTAGCACTATTTATGTAAGACAAAACAGCTCTATCCATTTCGGATTTTCATTATTAAGTACTTTGTCTTGGCTTGTGAAACTTGTTTGCTTACTAATTAGTTTGGTTAACAAATTGAAAAATAGTTCTCCCCCAACTTTACAGTTTTATAGTTAAGAACTTGCAGTAAAGTTGTTAAAAGATCGTTAAGATTGTTTAATTTTACAACAGAGGTATTGTTCGCCCTCTTTATCATCCCGCATAATATATTGCAATTATATTCAGAGTCGACAAAGTTTCTGAGCTCATAACACCCAATCTCCATAACATTATAACTCCAATTCACATCTTAGACAATTAACAAGTAAATTCGCAGTAATACCGAAAGAGATCACTCGCTGAAAACATTTTACTGAAGAGTACTTAAAAGTTTGGTCCCTTCCCGTTGTCGCTTGAAGCCATTCTCCCCTTGTTTCTCGTATTGCGGACGAGGCGTTAACCACCGCGAAGATTTATGAAAGTGGCTTGTCTTTTTAAGGCACTCGAGGGCAAAGGGGAGTTATTATCTATGTTCACCGTCGCCTTAATTTTGTTTCTCCTTTTTAGGGCGTTGCTTTTAATTTCGGGGGCAACGAAGTTTCCGTTGAACTTTCATAAAAGTAAATACAGGCTATTAAGGACGGTCCGCGATGGAGCAACGTCTCGAAACGGACGCCTTCCAACTGAAGTGTTTCTAAAAGCAATTTCAAATGTTCATGTTTGGAATGGGGATGAGATTCGCCACTTTCAGCTAGTTTACTGCCTTTCGCAGTGCACGACGGAAAAGATAAATCACTAAATATTACCCAAGTTTCAAGCAAGAATTTTGCGGTAATATTTACAAGAAAAAATGTTTTGTAAAATGTAACAACATAATATGATTTTAATTGTAGATACATGATACCTATTATATTCGACACAGAAAGTCGAATGCCGTTTATGTGACAAAAAATATGTGTCATATATTTTAATGCGGTTCACCAATATTTTTTTGCCGTCTCACATAACGGAAGAAAACAATAGATATTATGTTTTAGATATCTTTTGTATTTTTCACCATATCACCCCTAAGCACAAACACCGATAAGATAAACCCATTGCCTTGAATAACCCATAACCATGAATGTGCCTATAAAGGTTCCCATGTGTAATAAGTACCTACGATAATTTGTTTCTCGATATGGGTATGGGCAACAGAATTATTTTCATATGCGCTAATAATAAAAACTTTTTGACAAAAAAAAAACAACCGACTTCCAGAAAAAAACACTACAAAGTGAAAAATAACTTTAATTTCGGAAGTCGGTGTCTTTGATTTTAAATTTTCGTTATTTGCCACCGACTTCCGAAATTAAAGTTATTTTTCACTTTGTAGTGTTTTTTTCTGGAAGTCGGTTGTTTTTTTTTTGTCAAAAAGTTTTTATTTTTCACTTTTTGGTTGTGGTGCTACCTGCTATGTAAATAACAGTGAGGAAGTTATCATCATATCATCCACATATACTAAGTGGGAAAAATACGTATTATTGAAGCTTACTCAAAAACTATCAAAGCAAAGTTATTAAAATTTATACAACTTGGGAACATACTCTACGTAACGAACATATAACCTACTCCTTTTTGGAAGTCGACGTTGTAAGTGCCCTTGAACATTTTTTTTTTCGAAATAGTTTTTATAACCTTTGTAGTGAGTACAGGCGTGATAATATGTTGTGTGATGGCGTAAACAATGCTTAGATATGCTATAGCAACAATTGCGGTTAATCTGCTGTTATTTATTGAAGAGTTCCCCCGATTTCTACAAGATCCCATCATCAGATATTGAAATGGTGATAATGGGACCACACGGGAAGCACAAGCTTTCAAATAAAAAAAGAATCATGAAAATCGGTTCACTCAGTCGCAAGTTACGAGGTAACAAACATAAAAAAAAAAAAAAAAAAAAAAATACAGTCGAATTGAGAACCTCCTCCTTTTTTTGAAGTCGGTTAAAAACACACACTCGAGCATCTTGCTAAATGGTAGTGATAATGGAAATAATTCCACACGATCATTTGCATTCGCTATTTTTCAAGTATATGTAGTTAACCACCTAGCAGGCAATTAAGTCTCTGAGTACAAACATCTACCTATTTTAAGAGACGTAACGTTTGTTGGATTTTCCAGAAAACCTGATAAAGTTAATTTGACTTATGATGTATATTTAATATGTTAACACCTTTAAAGGTTCTTGTCTGACGCACAATGTGGTGGATAGTATGATATTTTAGGCTATTATGAACTAATATAACCATCAAATTTGTCTAGATACCACGACAGCTTCACGATAAGATGCATCCAAAAAAATTGGCTTTGAAACTTTCAATAGACTAATCTACGGACCAGTAACACAAGTGCCTACCGACTTGTACTGCGAGTTGGATGCTATCTGGAATTAATTTAAACTTCATTCCCCCTTGCATATCAATTAGTTCGATACAGCCTCCCGCTGTAGGTGAACGGTGAACGATAGGGGGTGTAACGTGATTCAATTACATTTAGGGTTCAACTGGTCCTTTAGTCGTGATAATGGTGCATCTACAAGGCCACGTACGCATCAAAGACCTGATGTCACACCCATCCTGCATCGCACAAGCAGAGTTTACTGCGCGGTCAAAACATATATAACTTCCCGACATCACTCGTCGGGCAGTTGCCCACCAGACACAATACCCGTCTGGTCGGAGGATCTTCCCTTTTCTATGGAGGATGAGTGAACTTTACACCCTGTTCCTCATACCTCCATAGTAACATTAATAAAAAATGTGTTTACATGGGGAATACACTACTTGTCGTTTAGTTTAGTCTTGATGAAGAATGAAGCTGGCAACACTTTATAATATTTTTCATGGTTGCTGCACAAGGTTATTTTATTTATATACTACCATTTTGTACCTGCTCTCACAGGTTCTGGTTTGGTGGGTATCTAAAACTATTAATTATTTATTCACAATTTGAGTCGATATTGAGAGACTTACGATAAACTTATTTAAAATTTTAGATTGAAGTAATCTACGTTATCTATTTACCAGATATTAACCTACATGTTTGTGTATTATAATTACTTACGCGGCCGCGAGGTTACTGCCTTCAAAAATCTTCCATTTATAAACGTCTCACGTCAAATATTCAATTCACCTCACTCCGTTCCGTAATTATGTTTACATCTCCGAAATATGAGTGAAGTGAAGAGGATCTACATACATTTTCCCTTTCGCAAATATTTCTGCGATATACCGGCAAGACGGGCAACGTACCCGAGTGTACATACATACATACAAATTGCGCCTATCATTAATCCTTTAATATCTTAGCCCGATTACTGCTTCTGGGGCAACTTGCTACCTCGATGGCGGTTGTTATCAAACATTTACATATAACAACACCCTTATAGGCTCGGATATCGCTTATAAGATAAACACTATCTGTTTCAGAGGTTATGACACACAACAGCGAGTGATACACAAGTCTAGTCGAACTTAGGTGGATTTGAAGTTGTATCGGGATTATGCAGGGGATTTTTCAATCTCCCGCTGAGGAAGGTACAATGCATGAATGATACATAATCCAATATCAACATTGGTGGAAAAGGGTACATAGTCGAGCCGGGGGTCTGCAAAACGTAGAAACAATAGCTAACCGTTCAAATTTTAATTAATAGTAAACCTGGCTTTTAGATTTATTTATTTCTAGACCATAGTAAAAACTATGGATAAAGAGACATATTTTAGCATCATATACATAGTATGTATATTAATTTGTTCCATGCCTCGGAAAACACGATAAGCCGTTGGTCCCAGCTGTTCTTCGTAGATCTTTGACAGATAGTCAGGAGCCCAAAAATCTGACAACCAGTCTTACCAAGGGGTATCGTGTTACCCATCCAGTTACTGGGTTGTGGAGGTCAGATAGAGAGCCGCTCCATAATAGTATTTAGCTGCAGCCGGTTAGATTGGAACAGCTGACGTTAACAGAGTTGCGAATGGCCAGGCAGATTGATTGATAGTATGTACATATGTTTGGATGGTCTCGCTGGTCTAATTAGTCTCCAGCATGCAGGCGTGCTTGGGACTAATTAGCAGGCTATACGTGGGATTTTCAGCTCAATGTCCGGCAAAATACTGTTAACATAACTTACGATATGCAAAATGCGAATCACTCATTAAATTTAGCAGAAAACCGTAAAACAAATTCAAACACTCCAACAGACGTATATTAACATCAATCTTACTAAGCCATCTTGTACTGAAGAATCGAATCTAGGACATTAAAGGTTCTACGGGTGGATAAGGAAAAGGGTCTCGGCACCAGGACGTCGCTTGAAAAATCGGGTACCATCAATCTGCCTTCCGTATGCGGGTGAGAATCCCCTTTACAAGTCAAGCAATTTCTTTAAGGTGTTCAGTCATATGGTACTCGGTTTGCGAAACAACTCGTCATTGACTATGGGAACAAAGTTGTTCATAACTCATTCGTATGGTTGAACATTTTTTCAACGACGTGTATGTGTGTCATATTGGAGGTTACGTTGTTTACTGAGTCAGCATTGTGTTGGGAGCCGTATGTAACTTGTAAAACTGTTATGACGTGTCAAAAAGCTCATATAAATCACCTCAGGGCAAATTTTTAAGCTAAAAAGGTAAGTTAAAAGGTACCTAAATATTTGAAATCGCTAACCCGTCTTGAGCAAGCGTGGTGATCAACGCTGGCGCCTTATCAGTATGAGAAGAGGCTCTTTCCCTGCAGTGGGACAATAATAGGAGGGTATTATCTATACTTATAATAAATCTGTAGAGAGGTCAATTCTGTACATGATATATATTTTCAAAATACCTATCAGGGGGTAATTAGTGATCGATACTGATGCCAAAAATGCAATCAGTAAAATTTTTGTCTGTCTGTCTGTCTGTCTGTCTGTATGTTCCTTATAGAAACAAAAACTACTCGACGGATTTTAACGAAACTTGGTACAATTATTCTTCATACTCCTGGGAAGGTTATAGCATACTTTTCGTCACGCTACAATTAATAGGAGCAGAGCAGTGAAGGGAAATGTTGGGAAAACGGGAGAAGTTGCTCCATTTTTTAAGCTTCCGTTGCGTGTGAAGCCTTAATGGTTAAAGCTACATAGAAATCATTTATGACGGAAATGTTCTACATAAAATTATCTAAAAAATATCCCACAACAGCATATGTCTATCTTTTATGGTTGACTCACAATAACACGTGTAACTCCCGATAGCTTAGCAGTTCGGAGCTTTCTGATTATATTTGTTTACTCTTACGTTTATAATACTCTCACTCATCCCTAATTAAAAGAAGATAATATTATTACCTATTCAATAAAAAAAGAATCGTAGTAATCGGTATAGAAACACCAAACTTATACATGAAATACGCTAATAAGCCATCGCGCCGTCGCGCGTGAATACTGAATCATGCCATAAGGATTATTTTTGTGTAACGGTTGCCGCGCTCGACGCGGGTCGTGGCGGCAGGGTATAAAAAGGCGGGAGGACCGAGCGCGAGCTCGAGCTTCATTCAATATTTGGCTGTTGATGCGTTCAGAGCGTTCGACCTTATTGACAGACAATAATTGATATTAACAAACCGTGCTTATCAGCGCGACTTTTAGTCTTTAAATAGTATATTTGAATTTCTTTTGTTGTTATTTTATAAAATAGGTATTAGTTGTTTTGGTAGTGTTTAAATATTCGTTCAAATTACAAATTATTAATAGTTTGCATTTTATTTCTTTCTAGGTGAAGTAGTAGTAGAAGTAGAAGTAGTACGCATAGATTTTTAGATACCGATAGGTAAGTTTTGGCTAATTTATGTTCAATTTTATTTTTGTACAAGGAGTTACACGCTGACGGAGTCGCGGGCACAGCTATTAATAATAATATTCTGCGGTTCCTTATTGCGATATTTTTCAACAGTATTGTGGATTGACATATTATATTTCCCTACTAAAATACGAAAGTTAATCTGTCTGTTACATCAAAACCACTGAACCGTGAGGAAGGACATATGGTACTTTTTTACGAAAAACGACGGAAACGCGGACGAAGTCGCGGGCAAAAGCTAGTTATTAATATATAATTATTAGGTACCTTACTAAATAGACCAATAGCTAAAAATGTAATACACTCGAGAGCAATGAATCCGGGTCACTTAAAGAATGTTAAAAATCTCGGAAACTAAAAATGATAGGTTAATGCAATAAATTGTATTTAATAGACAATGTAATACTCCTTAAATGGAAGTAAAAAAAATATGAGTCACCATACATTTTATTAACACAAAATTACATAAAGAAAAAAACTGCTGATCTCTCCTTAAAACAAAAATAGGAAACATGAAATTTTTGAACTTTATTACGATTTTCTTGAATTTTAATACTTCGTATTGCCTCCTCGTGCTTCCATTACTGCGTTTACGCGGTTTGGCATGCTGTACACCAAGTTCCTTATACGATTTTGGGGAATATTCTCCCATTCCTCTGTGAGAGCAGTTTCGTTGTTTTACGCATCTGCCTAGCTCGTCCCAAGCATGCTCGATCGGGTTGATATCCGGGCTGCGCGCTGGCCACTCCATACGAGTAATGTTCATCTCTTGAAGGTAGTCATTCACAATCCTACCTGTATGAGGTCGGGCATTGTCATGCATAAATATAGCATCCTCACCTAAATTGACCATAAATGGACCAACGTGATCATTGAGGATTTCTTCCACATATCTTACGCTAGTTAAAGAGCCGTTTTCTATGATCACCAGCTCTGTGCGACTTTCAGAAGAAATTCCGGCCCACACAAGTACAGACCCACCACCGTAGGCTACTTTTTCTTCGATGCATGCTTGCTTGAATCTTTCCCCTGGTCTTCGATACACTCTGTGTCTTCCATCGTGCTTGTAGAGCATAAATTTTGATTCGTCGGAGAACATAACTTTTGACCAATCTTCAATACTCCAATTTACGTGGCTCTGGGCATATCTTAGTCTTGAAATACGATGCCCACGCTCCAGTTTAGGGCCGTTTGCAGGTCTAAGGGGTTTTAAGTTAGATTCAGCAAGCCGACGTCTTACTGTCCATGCACTTGGGTTACTTCCTCCGAGGCGTCGAAACTGATTTGTGAGTTCAGTTCCTGTGAGAAAGCGATTTCGAAGCATGGTGTTCACCAAGTATCGGTCTTCTCGTGCTGTGGTACACCTGGTTCTGCCCGTTCCTGGTCTGCGTAGGTTAGAACCAGTTTCTTCGTAACGTCGGAGAACTCTTTGTACTGTTGACAGCGACACACCGACAGTCCTGGCTGTATCGCGCTGACTCCGGCCGGTTTCCAGCATTGTAAGTATTCTGGTGCATTCTTCAGGCGTAAGCGACATAATTTCAGCTTGAATAATGAATATAGAGCACTATCAACATGGTTTATGTACCCACATAAATGACAGATTACAAACAAAAGCAAAACCAAATGCTGTAATTTCGTAGTTCCATCTTCGAAAGTGGCCCTTTTTCAAATTTGATTTTTTTATGATATAACTTTACAATAACTAAGAAGTTTTAATACCTTCATTTAAGGAGTATTACATTGTCTATTAAATACAATTTATTGCATTAACCTAGCATTTTTAGTTTCCGAGATTTTTAGGATTCTTTAAGTGACCCGGATTCATTGCTCTCGAGTGTATATAAGGTTGACAAAAACAATTGTTACAAAATACAGTCCTTAAACGATATTAAGGCCATCTATTCCTACAAAGTGCGTTTCTAAAAGAATCAAAATCCCAGAAAAACCTGAGTACCTTAAACCTAAAAAATAACAACACCTAACATCCCAGGCATCAAAGCACTCTAGAAAACTGTAACGAAGTCCCAACAAGAGCAGCAGACGTTTTGAATTCCAACAATATTGACAAAGACTCTAAAAACAAAAGGCGATCTCGAGACGGGGTTTTATACATTTGGCAAGATGCCAAAACAAGTAATGGAAGTCAATATTTGCGTTTTGTAAAACTAAACGACGCTCTAAAATCTCTCACACTCATTGTTTTTAATTGTTCTTAAGTAACTAAATTGTTTTAAATGGACCTGAAATTATTATAGGATCATTAAAGCTACTATGCTAAAAATAGACACGTTCAACGACCTGTTTCTAACCGACCAAACACAATGACTAGACAAGTTACTTAGAAAACACAAGGAAAAAAAAGTAAGTAGTATACCCAATTGAAATATATTTATATTAATAAGCAATGATAGCCGAGTGGTGTGACCGCCCGCCTGCCAAGTCATAGGCCTCGAGTTCGAACCCAAGGCTCCAACCGGCTCAGGCTCACACTCTGATTTTTCGAATTCATGTGCGTCTTGTATAATCACTTGCTTAAAAAACGGTGAAGGAAAATATAGTGAGGAAACCGGAGAGATATTTCTCGACGGCATATGAAGCCGAGTCAGAAGCCCATGGGTGGCTTTAAAACTCTGTCACTAACCACACGAAAAGAAGAAGATTGAAATATCGATGCATATACAATAAAACCGACAAAATTAATCAATCCTTGTGAACTAACATGACATATCTACTTCTACTTAGTTGAATAATCCACTCCAGGTCTATTATATTGAGTCGAGATCTAAACGCATAATGCCTGCATTAACTAGATGACTTTTGCATGTCAAAGCGTCGAAGACATATATACATAGATATATCTACGAACAGCTTACATGATTGTGATCGTGTGACTTTGATGTGCACATTATTATGTAATACATAGATATCTATGACGTATGTTCTCTATCCATTGTAGGTACTAGTTATAATTATCTGGTAATCCTATACTATTAAACGAGCAATATTTGTATATATATATATTTGTAATCACGTTCTCGAAAACGGCTCTAACGATTTCGATGAAAGTTGCAATACAGGGGCTTACGGGGGCGAAAAATCGATCTAGCTAGGTCTCATATCTAGGAAATTCGTTTTCTCCGTATTTTAACCCGAGCAAAGCTTTCCTATACTTTTAAATGAGCATTCTCTTTTTTCACCAGAGCAGAGCTCGGTCACCCAGGTACTGGATTCTTAATATTAGGTCCCCTCTATGAAGTCAGCGTTTTGTATGGAGAATTTTAAAGAAGTTTCATACTAACATTTTCTTAATTTATATAACAACCACAAACACTAATGTTTTAAAACTTTTATCCACTAATGTTTAAAAACTAAGATAACGTAATATGCCGCGACAAAAATAAGTTTTGGCTAAGTTAAAACAAATAGTGGTCATTTCTGCTAACAAAATGAGGAGTCTTTTTAAGGTATTTTTTATGTTTAGAAAACTATAAGTACTTAATAAGGTTTTTTTTACTATTGGTAGTTGTTTATGATGGTCATTATTCGACATAATACCAACCAATTGATGAATATTTTAAATAATAATATAGAAGTGACAAGGTTCTCTATTTGTAAGAAAAAAAACGCCAATTTCATAGATGGGGATCCAATACTTGATTATGCTGCTTGATTGTCCAATTGAGCCCGAAACAGGTTGGATAAACGCGCACCCTAATTGCATAACACACATGGAATCACAATTCTAAGAAATTTGAGTTTTTTGGAAAATTCGTCTCCTCGTCAACGTAAATAATGTAATGAATATTGTGGAACTGTCAAAGAATGGCATTGCCATTGTAATTGCATTACGCTATTACCCCTCAGATAAAATTCATGTGAAAAGAGCATTAGGGACGCTTAACATAGGTGACATAGTTGCCTGCTACTCATTCTTAGCCAAACAGCAATCAAAAAACAATTAAGCGCCAAAAAAGATTTTTAAAACCATATGATAAGTCGCTAGACCCAAACGTATGCCATGAACGGAATTTCCTCAATAAAAACCTTGTGATAAAAACAGACAGAATTTTGATCACTACAATTTCCTATCACAACTGACCGTCCAGTTTTCAATAAAACCCAGCTGCGGATTAATATCAGCAGTTTCTCGTATTATCTGTTTTTTTCTGAAATTGCTCTAAGACCGGCGACAAGTATTGTGTTAGGTAGTCTAGTCACGTATGGGAAGACCAATAGCCTAGTGTAGTATTTGAACAACCGTTCGTGTGCACTATCCTATTATTTGTCCGACATATAGTGCCAGGTTTACTTGGGTCGACAACTGCCCACAACTGGGTCGGACAAAATGTGGATTCAAATCTATTGATGTATTCTAGGAGTTTGGTTTACTATTGTATTATTTCAATGCTTTGGTTTACGTATGATGCGGCACCGGTATTTCGGTAATAAACAAATGCAAGTAAGTAAATATTTTTTCTCAAACATGCTTGGAAATTCGAGCATTATTTTGACTACCTTCATCGAGATAAATAGAAATTGCGGTACTGGTCGAATACATGCAAGCGGCAGCCGGCAATGTTTGTATGAAAATCCATATCTGTCGTGTTGAGGGGCCGAATAAATTACAATGAAAACTTATATCTGTCCTGTTATTTAAAAATGGAACTAACTGTTTACGTCAACACATGGCAATCAAAGATTTTATTTAAATTTCGATTTGGATTACAAATAGACCTGTTTTGAAACAAATTAACGTAATTATTGACGCATGAAAAATTATCGTCATTGATTCTGGAATTTAAAATTAATTTACTTAGTTTGAATTTCCGCGCAGAAACGTACTATACAAACCTTGCCCGCAACCAGGCATTGATGGACTCGCGTATGTAACGGTACGATAAGAGTCACTACTTAGATATATTTTTTTAGTTATATGTGTAAATTTTGGCATGCCAAACGATAGAATGACCTGGAAACACACTATTTTGTAACAACTCACCTGCATACCTTCATTCTATGCAAATAGCCTAAAAAAACATAGGTCTAAATATTTTCAGGTTCATCTATTATAAATTAAAGTCAATTTTCGTGTTTGTCTGTATGTCCGTGTTGTTCTTTTAAACCACACAACAAATTTTGATGACGTTTTCACCATCGTTTAGAGAATTTATTCCGGAAAGTTTATGTGTACGTTACTATTAAAGTTACGTAAAATCTCAATGTTTTGTCAAGTCGTAAAAACCGTGCGAAGCAGGAGCGGGTCACTAGTTTGTAAAAAGTATTTATTTCAGGGTTAATTTGTCCATTCCAATATCAGAAAAAAAACACAATATTTGAGTACAGACACTTAAAGAAAATCTGTACAAAAAATACTTATAACATCAAAAAAAAAACAGAAACATAAGTGTAGGTATATACCACTACCTTGAAATTATTGTCGTACTTTGGTTTATACTTCAGCTTATACATTAAGCCAAAGTACCACAAGTACCACTAAACTTGTTAGGAAACTTTCTTTCGCATTGAGATTAACCTCATTTCTTTCAAAGAAACAATTTGCGAGTATTTCTGTGTGCCAAAATCATAATAATATTATGTGAGAAGGTATTCTTTCAAGTGTGTCTGAATTGAAAAAGCAAGGATAATTTGGTATTCTTTTGCGTTTTATTCACAGGTAAATGTATCATGAAAGTAGATCACTCATACTAAATATGGTAAGAATAGTAGTTGATTGACCGAGGAGAAGGTGGCATAAGGTTGGTAATTATTTTCTAACTGTATGATGAAAGATATTTATTTATTTATAGAAACTTCATTATACACCAGATTACACATTACATAAAGAAAAAGTAATACTCGTACACTGTAAAATATACAATGGGCGGCTTTATCGCTTACTACGATCTCTTCCAGGCAACCTTGATATCATAGGCATGGATTCTAGAACCCGGCTTTCATTTTCAGTATGGCAAAACCCATTCTCATACAAATCTTCCCGTCATGAAGAATAAGTGATGGCTATCAATATGATACTTGATCCAAATGGCACCTTGAGAACTTGGAAAATAAATAGTTAAACTTATCCTTTCTCAGGCACCTGTCCCGACGTCGACTAGGAAGTGACTAGCTATCACCGATTTTCTCGCTCAAAAAACGTACAAAATATTGCAGACCCCGTGTAAGTAGAAGAGATATCGGGTGACCACTGAAAATCAGCGCTGTGCTCATAGCACAGCATCATGCTGAGTGGAAGCCTTCTTGTCACAGTCATGACGTGCCAGCAACTGTCGATTATTTCTGTTTTGTGCTCGTTATTGTATTTAAATCTATTGTATTTTATTTTCTTATTTTCTATTCGAGTTTATTATCTTTTTTTTTATGCACGTGTTTCTGTGACAAATAAACTTATTTTTCTTTCTTTCTTTTCTAGATAGGTACATTATATTAATAGTTGATTGCTGACTAGAACTGCTGAGTACTAGTTTTTCAAGGGCTGTCACAGAGAGTATTCGCTCAGCGACGCTCGCTTGGAGAGCATAACACACGCTTGGTATATACTCAAACCGGTAATTGTTCATCGCCGGCGCGAACTCGCTGCTCATTGCTCGCCAATTCGTTTTTAGTTGCTAGCTCTACACGCTTTTCGTTAATCGCCGCGGTGGTGAGACAAGTGCCTTAGCTAGTAGCCGCACAATTCCCAGAATAGTAAAATAATACCCGCTTACATAATAATACTCTAGTATGCAGTCGACTGAGTCCTCATACCTCACTTTTCAAAGCTCGCCGCAGAATTTAGTTCCATTGCGGAATAGACTCCATTTGTCGGTTGCTATTGTTCTCTTTGATACGCTCAACTTTTGTAGGTGTTAAGTCAATTCAATTTGTTTGTGTAATTAATGTGGGAACCCAACGGGGTATCAAGTTTCAACTAACATAGTGTTTGCTTAAAGCCAACTCCATCCGACACGATTGAGTCAACGTAAGAACCGATAAATTATTCTAGTTACTAACATCTCTTCACGTCAGTTGACTTTTGGCTTTGAGAATATATACAGCTAATTGAGCAGTTAAATGTTTTTCTTTTTGGCAGCTGTAATAAGCAGCAAAAAGAAAATTGTTTATTGAAGTTCTCAGAAAATCAGTCAATCGTAAAATGAATCCTTAATTGGCTCTGAAGAACTTCAGTAAAATAACCAACTTACCTACTGAATAAGCCCGTAACCTCAAAGTAGGACGAAATACGGCCTTCTATTAGAAAAATAAATACATTAACGTAGGTGGAGGCACAAATAGGTAATCAAAATTCAAATTATTGGGAAATCAAAAAGTTCAAGGTTTATTGGGCAAACGGTTCTGTAGAAATTAGTGAAGTGATACAAAAATAGTAGATACTTACATCAAATACAGGAAGTAACCGGAATATCACCCTTATTACTTTATCTTTAAGATTTATTATGTAGGTAAGTGGTATTCAAAGTTTGAAACAAACCATACTAAGTAAGTAACAACCAAAGAATACAACGGAGGACCAAACTTGCTAAGAAAACTATCACAAGTAAAGTTAAGTTACAAAATGTTCACATACTTATTCTGAATCTAAACCGATAGGACACAATTTTAATGTTCCAGACGACGCACCTCCTTAACAGCCGTGTTTAGTGGCCTTAAACCGGCATTATTAGTGACAAAATAGTGTCCTGGGTACCATTAAAGTGGTTCGTTTCTATTACCGTGTCTCTCTATAGACTCCCCGATACGTACTTAAACACAGAAATGTGTTTCGCTTGTTATCCGAAGGTTATGTAGGGTAAGTGGGTTTTGTCTTGTGAGTATTAAACTTTTGGCTGTGTTTGTGTTTTGTTTCATATGGGTAAAGGTGACTAGAGCATTTACTTGTAACAGAACATCGAGCATTCGTCGTTTTTAATTTTATCGAACCGCACTTCGAACACGACGCTCCATGTTTTGTTACAACCTGATTTTAAAAACCAACGAGCGTATTGGTGTAGCATTTTATCACGCAAAGGCGATGCGGGCGATGCGGGCCTAGAGCAGATCGTTACAATGAACGCAAGGCAGAAAGAAATGTTACAGGCAAATGCTCACTCGCCGTGAGCATTACGTCGAACGCAGCGTCGAGCATTCGAGGTACACATTAGGAGTTACATTACATGGAAATGCACATTCAACTTTTGCTTGTATTGTACCATTCGTATGAACATTATGTTACATGGTAATGCTCGACAAAATGCTCTAGTGTATACTCAACTTCAGGCATAGAAACTAATATGAAAGTTTCAATAAACACAATACATGTTAAATTAATGCAAACCTTTGTCTACTAGATTTTGTTTCAGTCTCTAAAAGTTATAATTATAAACATTACGGTCCGCTTGCATCACTAATACGTTTAGTGCTAAACTAATTTAAAACATTGTTATGTTTCTGCCCTTTAGATGAAAGAGACAGAATGATTAATTAAATATGTTTAGAGCTAAACACATTTAGTGATTCGTGATGAGGGCCTAAGCTACATTAATGATTAAATAAATCTTCCTAAATAGGTAACTATCATAAACAATTCGAAATATAGCGACTTTCGCCCTTGCAATAACATAAAACAAATTGCAATACTCCTTAAAAAAAACACCCCGCATACTCAAGCAAATTGTATTTTTTTCTGCAAAAGCAATTAACCCCAAGACGCCAAGAACCAGTACGTACAACAATACCGAGAATAAGAACGGAGCCATACTTGTTTCATCCATAAAAACGGGGGTGAAGAGTGTTGTAACTACACTCGTCTGACAAAGAGGTTTCAGGTCAAGGGTTCTTGGGCAAGTGCGCCCCAAATGCGGCGCGTGCAGTTTATAGGAAGGATCTACGTAACTTGATTATTGCAACCTTCTTAGGGTATTAGAAGAATATTATTAGAGTGCTTTTGTGCTTAATACGGAAGAAAAACAAAAAGTATTTGGGAAGAACTAAAAAAATACAAATGAAAGAACAGACTGCTTCTTATATTTTATACACACATCGCGCAGGTAAAAGGTAAATCGACAAAATTATACAATTTATGCATGTCCGTAATTGTTCATGTTAATCACTGAAGATTCTTTATTTCTAATTATTAATTATAAGTTGTTTGTACCCACTTGTAAATAGTTTAATACGAGTATTGATGTATGAAAAGAAAAAAATTAATAATAATAACTAAGCCATTGTGTGCATCCGTGTCAAGGAAAATAATGATACTGATTTATCAGGGTACCAATGAAAAGTCATAGTGTATATGGAGACAACCACAGACATTAATTATTTTTGGTATTTTACTAGAATTTGACGGCAATTAAAGCTGCTTATGAAACAATTTATTCTGCCGTTTCCTAGTGTAAAAAGTGTTACGTTTCCATTTTAGGCAACTCATCAATTCAGTTGCTCGTCCATGTGCGCCAATGTACCTTTGCATTTTTAACCCAGAGCTAAAGTGTTTTAGGTCTTTGAAATTCGTGTCACAGAGAATATCCATAGTCAGGTTCTAGTTTTTGAAAGCAATGCCTTCATTCTTGAATGAACTGAGAGTGTTTGCAGGTTTTATAATATAAAACCTGTATAATATTTATGTATAGTGTATAATTATAGTACCTGGGCGACGAAGCTCTGCTCTGGTGAAAATAAAGAATCCTCAGGATATTTCATACTAATTCCATGGTGACATTATAGTAGGTACTTACTAATTCCACGCTGCCATGATAGTTGGTACTTAATTTACAACTTTATCATTGACAGGATTCTTGAAATCAAATTAGGAATAAGAGTGCTTTGAAATCCGACAAAAGTCCAAATGTCACCGATCGAATAATAGGACTCAAGTGAGTTGAGCTAGACGCATGATCAGACAATGTAATGGCAGCTTGAGCCGAGACTGGTCCAAGTGGGAACTAATGAACGGGAAACGTCATCGTTCCTATTAGTAGGAACGACTGTGCTACATTTTGATAACTATATAATACTACTACTTCATCTTGAAGTGTTTTCTTACAGAGGTATGTATGGTGACTATATGCGTTATGTATGTATGTATTTATTGTGTACTAGATGACCCGGCGAACTACGTACCACGTGTGATCGATTCAAAAGTTTTATTTTTTCAAATTTTCGGCTGTCCCGCGTTTTAAAATTGTCTTTATTCCTACACCACCCCAGTACAGAGTCGAAAGAAACAAAAAAAAATCGGTCGGGCCATTTTCGAGTTTTTGCGAGACTAACGCACGGAACTTATAGATATATAGAAAATAGATATAAATGGTACGCCACAGACAACCTGCAGCATTGTCTCTGCTTCTCCCTTTAAATCCATCCGAAGGTTGTCTTTAAAAAGGATCGCTTTTAGCGATAAAACAGCCCAGTGTGTCACATTGTGTAAAAAAATTTTTTTTTTTTCTGTAATTCGTATTTTTATAATAAATTGTATTCTAGTCTATTCTATGACTATCAGAATAAGTATGTAAATATTATGATTCCTTTTCCAAAGTCTTGTCAACATTTGCAGAGATCGAAAACTTCTGTCACTGTATTTTTTTTTAAAGTGCCCAATTTGGCACGGATTAGCAATATTGAGGATTCAGCCCTGAAAGAAGTTACGCATTGTTTATGCAGAATATTTATCATAAAATTTATGGCATCCTCATCTTAATGCAAAAATATCCGCCGACGGCCTTCGGTACGGAAAGCTAAGATTTCGATCTTATATTAAACATTAATTTTCTTCACAAATACTTTCTTCGGGAGCGACCTTTTGTTCGGTATGTTTACCGCCAAGTAACGTGCCGAATTTGAAATTATCTCAAAATATAAATCTTTTTTGTAGAGTCGTGAAATCATTTTTTTTTTTTTTTTGAGGTTGTGAAATTATCAAATTACTTCTCCCGCTCTGGGCGGAGCGGGAGGGCGTGTCAGACTTTTAAACCCACCCGTGTTCCTTCCGTTGCCAGTGTGCCGGGGTCGCGATATCCCTTTCGGACAAACCCGCAACCCCGGCAGGCATTGGCCCTTCCGGACCCCGTCAGTTGCTGCTGACATCTCTTTGAGGCGCGCGTGGAACACAACGCGCCGTCGACCCGGGCCTGGTCCCTATCGGACCGCGAGCTACCCATTGCTCACCGTCCGCAAGCCCGCGCCTACGGTGGCCGGAAGTCGGCTCGCGAGTCCCGATGCTCGGGGTGTCTCCTGCGGCGACTAGGGGCGCGAGGGCGCACATTTTGCCTCTCCCTCGCGCGCTCCGCCTCCTCCTTCGCGAGCATTACTGCTTTGCAGAAGGAGGTGACGGCCTCCCATGCACTCTCGCTCCGGACCATGGCCTGAACCAGGGCCGGACGCGAGAGATCGCCGCCGCCGATCGCCTCCGTGAGGACACGGCGGTGCTCCACCCAAGCTGGGCAGACCTCCACCGTATGCTCCACCGTGTCCTCCGGGTGATCCACACAGTGGTGACACCCGGGCGTTTCCTCCCGCTTTATCCTGAACAGGAACCTCCCGAAACAACCATGTCCGGTGAGGACCTGCGTCAGGCGGAAGGTGAGGACGCCGTGGCGCCTCTCTAGCCAGCGCTGGGTTGCGACAATCACACTCTCCATGCCGCCATAAGATCCCGCCGGAGCTCTGTCCGCTGTGCCGCGATTTCTCGCGGCAGCGGATTTACACCCCGGCGTTTCGCCTCGTCGTGAAATCCTGATGAACACTTTTTGCCTTTTTGCTGAGTTGACCTCCCCGCGGGGGCATAACAAGCGAACATCAATTTACTTCAACCCTCTAGATTAGTTGAAAATTCAGTACTACAATACAGTTTAATGACGGCCCTATAAATATTATAGTTACGTACGGAAAATAAATCTTAAACCCCAGTTATATTTGAAAAAATAAACATTTTACGGGTCATACAGTTCCCAGCCAGCATCGGTAGTAAAATACTTTGTGAACTAAATAGATCCCTAGCCACGTTATTTTACATTTTTGGAAATATTTCCACCGCTGGCAACGTGTTAAGAAGAATTTAGCGTCACAATTCTTGCTCATAAATTCGGCTCCACGGGGATTAAAAAGTTAAGCGGAGGCATTATTTTTCTCACGTAATTACTTTGTTAGCCGAAATAAGAAAAAATGCTTTTTAAGCTGGTTTACTTTCACGGTGGTTGGATGAACATCTATTATTGACAGATAAGTCCTTCTAAATTCGAGCATTTTATTTGAAACGGTCTTTGGAGCGGTACGGTAATGGATTGCAACAATCCCGACAGATAGATTAGTCTAGTCCTTGATTTAGAGATCTCATTGCTATAGTCGTAATTTTTTTATTCAATTATTGTGAAACAAATGGCTGAAGGCGCCACGTTTATCGTCTGTATCATTGTGGAGGCCTAAAACTATTATCAAAACATATTCTCTAATTTCATTAACAGCTTCCCCCGCAATATACGACTTTTGATCCATTATTCAGTAGGTAATAGAGCAACATTGTATTTTCTCATTAAAACAATACAATTATGTATGTAAATCGCTGAATAACGAGCTAATTTAAGTGTCTTAACCACGTGCTTTGCATATTCATAAGGGATATGCTACAACCTCTGCAGTTTAGTGTTAATGAAGTTATGACGTAATATTAGGATGTATGTTTTTAATTAAAATATTTAAGCTGTAGTGTTCCATACTGTATTCATAACCATTGACGTTAGACATATCTGAAATATTATGTACCCTTTACTTTTTATCATCATCGTAATTCAAAATGGGTCAACCTTTGTGTCTAAAATCCGCAATTAATTTGTTCCAAACCCTTTTTTTCTGGTCCTTTTTACCCAGTTAGTCCTTAAATCCTGCCCTAAAATGTCATCTTAATACACATCAGTTCATTTTATCTGGTCCTAGGGGACGTTAATCCGTGTTCTAGTCAATATTGCCACAAGCCGCTCAGTACATATTAGTAGGTTTAACGTAGAGGTCACTATGCATATGACCTTTAAAGACTGTATTATCTAAAATAGAATATATAATACGTTGATTTGATAAAATATTGCCCTATAAGAAAAGTCAACAAGCGTCTGATCGAAAAACAAAAGCAAAAGGATTAAGTATATTGTATAAATAAAAATCGGTTCGGTACCTAAAAAAAATCACTTTCGTGTTGGTATATTTAAATAATATTAATTATTTAAATATACCAACACGAAAGTGATTTTTTTTTATCTGGCAAGTATAAAAAGAAAGAAAAATAAAGAAAGAAAAAGTATTTGTAAGTGTTTTTGTGAGTATTTGTTTTTTATGTTTGTGTAGTGTTTTTTTTTTGTTTTCGTTTTGTGTTTTGTATAAGTGATTCGACTTTATAGTTAAGTAAAATTGTATTCCAAAACTAATTACTTAGTAAGTTGTACATACTGACAATATCATAAGCATAATACTGTACCTGTTATAATAGCTGTAAGGGACTATACCTGTAAATAAATAAACAAATAAAATAAATAAGTATAATCAGCCTATAATATTCCCACTGCTGGGACTCAGGCCTCTTGGTAAGAGGGAGTGGGCCGTAATCTACTACGCGGGCCCAGTACGGGTTGGTAGATGTCACATATCTTCGAGTTTTTGGTTCCAGGACATTTCCTCGCGATGTTTTCCTTCACCGTTTTGAAAGCAGAGGTGATGACATAATTTACATAAAGTTAAGCGCCTGGTTTCGAACCTACGACCTACAACTCGTAAGTTGCGGTCGTTACTGTGGCGGCATCTACATCGCCACATGCGAACTACGCATCAAAGACCTGACGTCACACAACATCCTGACGTCACTCAAATACTGCATCGCGCAATTAGAGTTTACCGCGCGGCGGACATATATACAAGCTCCCGACTTCAACCTCTGGGCAGTTGCCCGCCAGACATGACACCCGTCTGGTCGGAGGATCCTCCCTTTTCTATGGTGGATGACTGAACTCTACACTCTGTTCCTCATACCCCTAAAGTACCACTGAGCCACCACTGCTCTACTGACGATAATGATTGTAAATAGAATTACCTAATTTGAATCGAACGCGGTAAACACACCACGGCACTACACCCGGGTCTCTATTTTTCACGACTTGCTTTTGTTTTTGAATCCATTTACGGACGCAACACAAACAAAACAAAAGCACACCGACCGGTCACAACGCACTGCGCCCGATGTGATCCTCATTCAAACGTAAAACAACAAAGCACAGCTTTCCACTTCCTCATTAACTTGTAAATTAGATCCCTTCAACTGTGTGACATGACGTCACCATGTATTTCAGTTATGCTCAGCACGCCCGGTAATACGATGGGTTACCATTTGCATATTATGATCTTGTCCCTTCCATGATCTGACATAAACGTACACACGTTAATTTTAATTAATATCATTAAGTGTAGCGACTGTATATGTATGTGTGTGTGTGTTTGTATGTGTATCGGGGGGATACATGGGTCACTAACTGTAGGTCAAAATTCTGGTTAACTATTATTAACCCAAGATATCCACACATTAATTACAATCCGATTCAGAATAACCTCATAACATACAGCCGCTTAATTACACGAAAATCTTAACTAACTTAATACGAAGTCTGAACATCATAATATTCCAATTCCATTAAATAGATTTTCAATAAGATGTAAATTCATGTTTGGCCCTAATCCGCATATTTTAAAAACAAACTTTTGGCTCAATCTAATCGACATTCACGACATTGAGAACAAAAGTGCTAAGTATAATAAATATGAAATCAAACTTGAAATTTTAAGTAGTATTAGAAGTCGCAATAGCGAAACTCAGAACAAAATGACCTCGCCAATTGCTACGGAACGAAGTTATGTAAAATTGGAAATTGCAAGGAACTGTATTAAGAAAATACGAAAGTTCAAAACTTTAAGTCACATTTTAGAATACATTGCGCCCTTATTACAAATTCATTTGGAAGTATTAAATGTAAAAGCTCTGGAAGACGCAATGTAACACAAAAGTAAACTTAAGACTTTACATTTTGTAATTACATAGTACAACGAAGCGTTGGACGGGTGTTGAGATCACAAATTTGTATTCCAGACTCACAATAAAGTTCATTTAAATATAAATGCGACAAGACCTTTACCCAGTAAATGCTGTTACTCCTATAAACTGAGTCGTAATTTTTTATGACGATCGTGGAAATAACTTTGGACATTTAACAAGCCTTAGCAGCCAAATATTATGACGATGCGGGTGTAGGTAAGTATCATACAACATGGCTATTGGCGAACATGGCTAACTAAACAAAATGTTAATAAAATTAACTCAGCCATAACCAGTGACCCACAAAGACCATTCCTAACACTCAAGTGTAGATATCAACAAACATAGCATTGAAATATGTGTATTTCATGACACGTAATACAGTAGAAATCAATGGAAATCGTGCCAAGGTTTCCGGCTCATAACACCATGAAGACAACAGCTTTATGTTCTTCCAATAAACCTTAACACAATACGGAAAACACGGAACTATAAAGCATGACGTCGCTGCAATAAATCCTACCGTGATTTAAAATTTCAAACTGCGTCTTCGGTTACGTCAATTTTCATACAAAATTCATAGCTGCAGCTTTTAACGTTTCAGCAACATAATTGAGGCGTTTTTTTCTCAAGACGTTTACTTTAGTTTCATGAATAATTTCCATTTCAAACAATTTTGTAGTAGTTATAGTGAGGGAATGTAAATATTTATTAGGCAAAGCTATACCGAACCTGTGATCTGGAATTTAAAAACGGAACGGTTATTTTTTTGTTGTTCCATTTTAGATTTCAATCTTTAGATTTCGATTTCTTAATAGCGTAGGTATTATGTCGAGTGGAAGGAACTGAGTCTTATTTTAGAGACTCAATCAACGGGTCAATTATCTTTTGCTAACTAAAGCAAAGATTTAGCTGAACACACTTGATATCAATGGAAATTAAAACCCCCGGACTACTTTTTATAACCTCTTTTCGGTTAAAGCACTGGTCAATTATTTACATTAACAGAGAATAAAGGAACTGGTACGGAATGTGGACAAAATCGATCCGAAGTTAATTAGGTTCATCTATATTTGCGGTCGTGTCGGCCTCTGCATCAAAGGGCTTATTCTGAACAGACTTTTTATTTTATTTTGATTTCTTTGCACGACACCAATGTCTTTCCATGACTTGTTTTATTTTTCTACTTATTCAAAATAAGAACTGACTGGAATACGTTTTTTGAAACAAAATCTTCTCAATTTGAATTTGGCTTCTGATGTTGTTGATTTAAAGAGTATTTTTAGGGTTCCGCAGTCAACAAGGAACCCTTATAGTTTCACCATGTCCGTCTGTCTGTCCGCGGCTTAGCTCAGAGACTGTTTATACAAGAAAGTTGTAATTTGAAATGGTTATACAAAGTGGTAAAATAAAATCATGAAAAATATTTTTTTTTGGGGCATGTCCCTTACGCGTAAAGTGGTGATGTCTTTTTTTCCTCGTCTATCTCATGGTGTGGGGTGTCGTAGGAAAGGACGTTCAAAAATATTGGGATTTTGTTAATGCCATTTTTGGATTCAGGGATCCGTTTGATATATATTAAGCTTTAAAGTGAACATTTTTGTTAGTCAGGTGTCCCCCCCCTCTGCCAGCTAAATGATTGATTCTGGATATGTGGAAAAATTCACAGCAGTAGTATATATAACGAAATTAAAAGAAAGACTATCACAGCTAATTAAGCTTTACAAGTTAACGAGTAATAATCAGCCAACTTCAAAAACAAACAACAACAAAAAACATGTTCTCCCATACATTCCGTATGGGAAAACATGTTTATCAACTACTCTATTCTATTAAGTTTGTTCTTGGCCTAAATTCATCCCATCTACGGAACCCTTCATTGTGCGTGGTCCGACATGCACTTTCATTATTTTACTTATCTTATAAATTATTTACATTCTCTTCTATTTTGTGAATGTGAGAACTTTATAGACCTTGCAGACTAATATATTTTTCGATATGTTGCCAATTTCCGTATCTGGTACTTGTTGACAGGCCTAGACTGTTTTCCCATACCTCTTCTTCTTGGTAGCGTACTTCATTATTGAAGGTCGTGTCTCTGAAAAGCCTTCGTGGCTTTATGTATGATGTTCTTCCACTTCGTTGGTTCTCCGCTTCTTTCAGGGCGGTCGTAACAGAGTCTAGTGAAGGCGGTTACTTGCCTCTCATACCTCATCATCTGCCTAGCCTTTTCCCAACTATGTTGGAGTCAGCTTCCAGTCTAACCAGAGGCAGCTAAACCAGCTAGCTAGCTAGCTTGTTTCCAGTATTTTCTATGGAGCAACTGCCTATCTGACCTCCAGAACCCAGTTACTGGGTAATACGATACCCCTTGATAAGACTGTTTGTCAGACTTTCGGGCTTCTGACGCCCCGTAAAAATTGTCAAAGATCCACCAATGACGGCCGGAACCAACGGCGGGGTCTTGGTTTTTAAAGATGGTCAACTATCCACGGACCTACCGCAGCAAGCGTTGCTTAACCTGATCGATCGACCCGTGTAGCTGTTATTACTTAGCCACAAGCCCCCATACCTATTAACTGTAATTTGAATACATTGTAAAAGTCAATTATTTTTAAAACACTAACCGTGGGGTTTCTTGCCAGCTCTTCTCCATAGGAAACGACCAATTATAACCGTGCACCTAGCTTCTGAAGTTTCATAAGTGCCGATGTAGGTTTGTCTATCTATATATATATAAATCAATTGCCGTGCGTTAGTCTTGACGAAAACTCGAAAATGGCTCGACCGATCGCAATATTTTTTATTGTTTGGTTCACCTCTGTACTGGGGTGGTTTATAAAATAAAGAAATTAGGAAAACCCCAAAGGAACAGTCGAAAAACCTTTGGTACAAGAAATTTGCAACGCGGTAGGAATATAAAATATTTTGATTTAATTTTGATTTGGTAGGCATATAAACGAACTAAGAGAATAAATATATATAATAAAAAGATTCATCAAATGCCATGTTGACTGTGGAATATTGAAAACATAAAAGGAGGCCTAACAAACGCTGACGTGGCGACTTGCAAAGTCTCTACAAAGATTGACCCAGCCAAAGCAAATAACTTTGAAAGAATATGGGGAACTTCCCATGGGGGTTTCTTCAGCGATTTATATTATATGTAAGTACCTACATACATCAATTCCGAATATATTTCTCAATGTGATAGGTTCATTTTGAATTACACAGTTATTTACCTAATGACAAATTATTTATAACTTTAAAAAACAGCTATTCCATACATTTTGACCGCGTATAGCAGTTTTCTATGAAACAGCAGTTTTTTTTTCTAATAACCGACGAATTATTTCAACGCAGGGGGGGTCAGATCCCTTACCCCACCGGAGTGGGCGCGTTCTTTGAGGCTGCGGCCGGCCCGCCGGTTGAACGCGTCCCAAAGGGTCATGGCCATCCGGATGGTCCGGGGATACCGCACGGTCTCCGGTGAGGCGGCGAGCTTCCTTGCCGGATTGCCGCCATGGGATCTGGAGGCGAAAGTTGGGAGTGGCGCGGAGGAGGCCAAACGCCGGGGCGTAACTAAGCTGCCGCGAGAAATTACGGCACAGTGGGCAGAGCTCCGGCGGGATCTCATGGCATCATGGAGAGTGCGATTGTCGCAACCCCGTGCTGGGCACGCCACAATTGCGGCGATAAGTCCCCTCTTTGAGGAGTGGCTTGAGAGGCGCCACGGTGTCCTCACCTTCCGCCTGACGCAGGTCCTCACCGGACACGGTTGTTTCGGGAGGTTCCTGTTCCACATAAGGCGGGAGGAAACGCCCGGGTGTCACCACTGTGTGGATCGTCCGGAGGACACGGTGGAGCATACGGTGGAGGTCTGCCCGGCTTGGGCGGGGCACCGTCGTGTCCTTGTGGAGATGATCGGCGGCAGTGATCTCTCGCGTCTGGCCCTGGTCCAGGCCATGGTACGGAGCGAGAGGGCGTGGGAAGCCGTCACCTCGTTCTGCGAAGCAGTAATGCTCGCGAAGGAGGAGACGGAGCGCGTGAGGGAGAGGCAAATGTCGCGCCCTCACGCCCCTAGCCGCCGCAGGAGACGCCTTGGGCGTCGGGAATCGCAGGCCGATTCCCGGCCACCATAGGCGCGTGCTTGCGGACGGTGAGCAATGGGTAGCTCGCCTTCCGATAAGGACTAGGCCCGGGTCGACGGCGCGTTGTGTTCGACGCGCGCCTCAAAGAGATGTCAGCACAACGGACCCCGATGCCTGCCGGGGTCGCGGTAAAGTCCGAAAGGGATACCGTGACCTCTGGCAATACAGGGTGTTAAAGTAATTGCGTGCCATAGCTTCAGGGTGAGTTCAGAGTCGATAAAAGAACCCATAAAAAATAAAAAATAAATACTTACATTAAAAAAAAAGTTTAAAAAAATCGAAAATTATCATAAGATGAACCTAATGTAGTACCTACTAATTAAATAGCAATCGTTTAGAATTGATAAAAAAATTGCTTAAAATAAGTTTTTATTTTGTTTAAATGCTAATAAATAATTTCCTAGAGTTACTACTACCTACTATCGAACGCAATGAAAGTAAGTAATTAAAGTATTTAAACAAATAAAATAATTTTACTTCTAGACGATTGCTATTTTAAGTTAGTAGGTACTAAATTAGATTGATGTTGCAATTTTTTTATTCTTTTTTTTCCTGGGTTCCTTTACTTTTTTTTAAGATATTTATTTTTTTCCTGGGTTCCTTTATCGACTCTGAACTCACCCTGAAGCTATGGCACGCAATTACTTTAACACCCTGTATACAGGCAACTGAAGGAACACGGGTGGGTTTTAGTCAGTAAGAGTCTGACACCTCCCAGAGCGCACTCCCGCTCCGCCCAGAGCGGGAGAAGTTATTTGATAATTCCACAAACTCAAAAAAAAAAAAAAAGGGCGATCAGATTCAGAATCATGTACTGGATCCATGGTAACAGTTTTCGCGTCGATGTCCCTGCACCCTGTATATATTATATAATAATATATTATAAATAAAAAGATTTAAATAAAACCCTTTTACAATATACCTTTAAGTAATCGATCGATGTCTTGCTGATATAAACATAAAATGTTCTTCAGTAAAAATATAAATCGAGTATAGAAAATATTGAATAAAATATTTTCCTGTAAATAAAACACACAGACATAATCCGAAAACAACGTCAAAAAGGTTGACACAAAAAACACACCAGAATATTTTTTGTTCAACAAAAATGTCGTCAAAACAGAATCAGTGTCCACGCTACGATTCGGACGTTTCCGTCGTGAATTAACCCGATTTCGCGCTCAGCTGACGAGGGAACTGGCTCAGATGCATATCAAGATGTAAGCGTTACGGACCGAGAGAGCTATAAAGGTAAATACCGTTGTGGCTGCGAGCGGAGCCGTAGAAACGGGCAGTTAGCTTCATCAGATACAACCTTAATGAAAGTAGGAAACCTAATTTCCACGTATGAATTTTTCTGTTGGAATTTGATTCGGTTTTCTTTGCGTTTTGTAATTCAGTGGATATCTTTCTTGTTTTACTCGGTTCATATAGCCGAAAAATGTAATGCATAATGTATTTTTTGAATGTCTCGATAAAAAAAAAAAACAGCCTGTTACTGTCCCACTGTAGGGCAAAAGCCTCTTTTCATACAGAAAAGGCACGAGCATTGATCACCACGCTTGCTCAAGACGGGTTTGTGATTTCAGACTTATATTACCTATAAGTCCAGGTTTCCTCACGGTGTTTTCCATCACCGATGTCAGTAATGTCCAAGATAAACTCAGAAAGTACATATGAATTGAAAAAGTCACATTGGTACTTGCCCGGAATGTTTCGATACTTAACGTTTTTTAGTGAAAACTTACATTTCTGTAAGTGATCTATGTTAATACGAAGAAATACAATCGTGATAGTTTCCATATACCTACATAACTTTAGTATTATGTATTAAATACTGTTTGGGCCACTGTAAACTAAATCCTAACTTAGATCCAAGGTCAATCAAACTGTAATTTAGTTAGGTAATCAAAGTCTAGACCTCGATCAATAAACGGATTGTTGCGGTTAGATTGAGACCTAAATCTAGACAGGCGTAAATCTTTCTAGTATTTTAATCAGGACTGCCTCCTTGGTCAAGTGGTCGCAAGGGTTATTAAGATTTTCCGGAAGAAATTTTTCAGTAGCATGATGTCGCGACACGTCGTGACGTCATGTTGCTGCAGACATGATTCTGAACCCGACCGCAGGCGCCAGCAGCAGCCCGTATTCCAGTCGGTAGATAGAAAATAGAAAAACGTGTAAAGGTACCATTTCGTACCCGACCGCAGGCGACGTGTCGCAGCGTCATGTCGTGGCGCCACGTCGCTGCAGTCATGATTCCGAACCCGACCGCAGGCAGCAGCAGCCCGAATTCCAGTCGGTAGATAGAAAAACGTGTTATCGCTCGAGCGTTGGCGGCACTATTGGTCTGCAGTCGGGGTACACATGTTGCCTGTCGCTCGCCCGTAGCTGTCAATGACGGGTCGCTAGCTACGGAAGGTATTTCATAGAAATTCAAAGAAACCAGTGGTGTCGCGGTGACAAGTCGCCTGCAGTTGCCTCCTGCGGTCGGGTACGGAATAGTACTTTTATGATGTTAATAAGTAGTATCAATGAAAAATGACAATGTGTGTAGTAAGAAAATAGCAGTGTCAGTTTATTGGAGTGAAACCATCCTATTTCACTATTTCTAACGTCGTGTAAGTGTAACCCACAAGTCTGTAACCACCATAACAATAGTTTTACTGTTTGTAGCTAAATCACTTTCAAAGGTCAGAGTCGTCGTTTTTGTTGACATTAACTTTGCTAATCTCGAAATACGGCTAAGTTGCGGTTGCAAATTAGCCAGCTTGAAACTTATCTCATAATATCAAAGTGAAATGTTACATAACTTATGGTTACGCATTTTTTTGTGCATTTTGGCAGACAGCCACAAGCCACAATACTATCTAACTCTTTTTCATGTTTTATTGCTTTTATGGTTTAATAGGTCCATGGGTAATCTAAAAAAAAAAATTTTTCTTGATTTTATTTTACCACTTTGTCGGCGTGATTAATATGTATACCCATGCCAAATGACAGCTTTCTAGTATTAACCGTCTCTGAGCTAAGCCGCGGACAGACAGACATGGCGAAACTATAAAGGTTCCTTGTTTACTACGGAACCCTAAAAAAAGAGCGAAAAACAAGAAATAATTACTCAGCGAGTACAATCAAACCCGTGACAGAAACTGCTTAACTCATAAATAATTATTTGAGACGAAAATCAAGGGGAAAAAAATGAAAACCGTTTTTCACAGGCTCTGAAAAAAGTGCTTCTAAGTTTTCTTCTATATCATAAATTCGACCAATTACGAGGGCGGCAAAAGGGGCCATTTGTCACAGAGTAAAAAAACGTGGTCGGCCCACGACCCGTCAGTCCATCTGTCTACTGTAGACCTAACTCAAAACGCTGTTGACTGACAGACCTTATATATAACGTAGGATATTGCATCGCAGTGTAGGGTAACGGATACAGCTTAAAAAATATAATAAGATTTTCCTTTTAATACTCTTCATTGTCGACAAATTTCCTGACAGTACTCGTTGTAAGGTTTTTTAATCGTTACCAAGTTGCTTAACCCCTTCAGCAGGTGTACCTATATTGAAATAACATCTGTGGAAATATCATTATTATTTCTTTGGCTTACTGCAAAGGAAATGCCCATACCATTATTTTCATTCGTGAAGTCAAATATGACTAAGGTGGAATCTCTCAGTAAAGTCGCAGTCTTCTTTTTATTGAGTACCTACCATTCCATGCGTTGATTTTTTCCGCATTCGCCTCAAAAGGTTCGCCCACATTTGATATTCCTGTTTCGCCCCACATTTTTTCGGCTCGTAGGTCAAGTGTAGGTACCTAGTGATTTATTCATTTTGTATTACGACAAAAATATTATTTCAATAACTATTGTACAGCTACAATTATTTATTTGTTCTACTTTCAGCCCAATAAAGGTTATTGAAAGCTGCACATCGTGATATCAAATATTGAGTCATATCAAATTCTCATAGAAGTGAAGTGTAGCGAAGCTGCATCTATGAGTTTGGCAGGCGTATAGCTGAGTAAGGATCGCTCGGGTTTTATTGTATTTCCGAGTGTGAGGAGATTAATAATTTGTAGTATGAAACAATAATGATGTACGGTAAAAAAATTTGTTAAAATGTGGTGACTGACTTCGTTGATTATTTTATCCACAATTATCATCTTTATCTATCAAGTCACACTCGTCAGTGCACTTCGTGTCCATCGCCACACTTCCTTTCAAAATTAAAAAATCTCGTCTACATAAAACTCAGTTCACCAAACTGCCCCAATATCCTCGATGACACGTCTACGAATACAATACACCGATAGCATTCACTTCATCGCCCGTATACATGTTAGTGATAAAAATTTCCTTCTGCCCATTCACACGACCTTATCTCTGTGACCATCGTTGCCTTTCGAACTCTGCTGAATTCTATATTACCTTTCGGTCGTCCAATCGCATACTGAATCTGGATCTTATTTGCGATTCACATAACGACCAATGATGGCCGTAAATGGTGTACGCTCTATTGACCAGTTTGGATTACCATTGTGTGTACATGATCGCTCTAGTTGGCATTCGATTTGCCTGTAACATGATGATTCGGGTTTAATGTGGAGTGATTAAATTGCACTTTTGATTTGTGAAACGTAATTTGTGGTGTAGTTCCGTTAACCGGGATAAAAATAGTACCCAGAAATAAATAACAAGTTTTAAATTACATTAAAATAAAAATTGGTTTCGGTAATCCCTTCGCTGATATAATTAAACTGAAACATGGGTGTGTTTCAGTTCAAGTCTAAACACGAAATTTACAAATAATCCGCTAGTGAGGCAGAGTATGTAAACATCAGAAACTCATTAATTAAGGTAATTACCTAGAAATCGATGTAGGCGCCTTTCCCAATTAGCAGCAACAACAGTTTGTTCTTAAGTCAATTCCGTCTTACGTTAGATTGATAGCCGTACTTCTATTATGTTACATAACTAAATATTCAAATTTTAACCAAAATTATAATTTCTCCGACACATACTTGTAACCGACAAGGATATTAGGTTGGTACTTAATCATTAAAATTATTGCGTCTCCTATGGTGCAGGGCCCACTAACTCAGGCCTCTTCTCGATAAGAGGGGTGTGACGTAATCCACTACGCGGGCCCAGTGCGGGTAGGTAGATGTCACATGAAAAGCAGTTATGTGCAATTATTTAAGAAATTAGGATTAATAAAAAAAAAATTGAAGATTTAACCAAGAAATTTTACTTTGATATTTCTACACAGGTCTAACGGTCTACAATTTATAAATGTGATTACTTTTGGTCGCATACCACAAACATCTGCATTAATTAATAATTTCATTCCAAAATATAAGAATCTTCAGAAAGAAAAGACTTAAGTTTTTCAAACAAAATCGTATCTTTTTGGCCCACACGTACTTTTATTTAGAAATAGAAATTACGTCCGTTATTTATGTTAATATCATTAGGCAGGTAGATTTTCCTCTACATAATTTGTATTGACATCGCAGGGAATATTACTTTTCTCTTATGATAAGAATAGGAAATATAATATTATTTGTATATTTGGCAATAGTTTAGTAACATGTATTCATTTAAGGAAAATGTATGCTTTTACGAATGTATGTGTATATTGTTAATAATACGAAACTCGGTCTTAATGCAAATCGATCGTTAACACCAATATAGCTAGTGGGTAATTTATATGCCATTCATTCATTCATTCATTCATTTCATTCATACATTCATTCGTTCATTTCATTCACTCTATTCATTCATTTCAATCATTTCATTCACTTCATTCATTTCATTCATATTTATATTTAACGAAGGAACGAGAGACATCGTAGGACAAAATTGCCTAACATGGATAAATGAAGCAGCAACCACTTTTTCTTTCAAATTTTAGGCAAAATCCCGTCTATTTTCAGGCCACGGTATATTAATATCGCCTGTGTAAATATAAGCATAAAAATACACAAGGCAAACGCAAAAAAAAAACAAATCACGCCATACCTCTGTACAAAACAAATACCGCAGATTCTTTGTATCAAAATTAAGTACGGAATATTGCATGTGAACTATGTATCCAAAAATGGTTGATAAACGTGTGCATTTTAAGGATCCGTGTACAATGCATGCTTCCATCAGTGTGTTATTGTTGTCAATTAATTAAAATGTCCAAATAATGGCCCCATCAACAGCACTGACAGGGTTTGTAAACAAATTTTTAATTAATACATTGTATGCCTTTATTAACCTGCCGCATGACGACATAACCCTACATTGACCGTTTGTTATACACTTTATCATTATTAAGACTTGTATTAATAAACTGCCTTTTATTCAAAAGGCAGGCAAAGCTATTTTTAAGATTTTTTCTATAGATGACTAGCTTTTGCCAGCGGCTTCGACCGCATGAAGATGTAAATTTATTCTACGGAAACTTGCGTGCGGGGTGCAAAATATTGTTTGTAATAATCCAGCTTGTGGTCTACCCGTGTGCCAAATTTCATCTAAATTCGTTCAGCCATTTTTGCGTGATTAAGTAACAATCATACAAACTTTCACATTTATAATCTTTTTATTTTCGTGTGGTTAGTGACTAACCTGGTGTCAGAGTTTTAATATCTCTCAGGCATTTGCCCGGTTTCTTCACGGTGTATGTGTCATAATATTATATAGTAAGATGGCAAAGTTAGGTTCTGATGTTCACGATTATGCCAGTGTCTCTCCAACCCATAGTGAAAATGTATAGTAATCACAAGAGAAATGAAAACAGCCCCATGAAAATAAATATTTAATTGACAAGTCATAGTATTCTTTCAGACTCAAAAGATTTTTATGTTGCGTTGAAAACTTACAAACATTCATCATTGATATCCGTTACATAACGTTGCTGGTCGACTCATATTTTGTTTGTGTTATTAAAACAAAGTAAAAAAGCTGGTTTTTGTACATTGAAACAGAAACGTAACGTAAACGTGTGTAAATTTTGCAAAATAATAAATCAAAATGTTTGGAATAAGCGTATATCCTACTACACTGATTCCCAACATTTTGATTTATTAGTTTCCTGATCAATAAGACACAATAATACTGATCAATCACTGGAAGTTACCTAAGTGATTTATTATTGTCACACCCACGACAATAACATGATAAAAATAGTTGATTTTATAGCGGCACGTGGGTTTTTTTATTAAGTTAATACTACGTGGGAGGTACACATCATACTACAGTTACTCAATCAATCTGCCTAGCATTTTCCCAACTTAGTTGGCGTCGGCTTCTAGTCTTACATTATTTTTCATAGAGCGACTGCCTATCTGACTAGCACGGCAGTCTGTGGACCTGAGCCCATCGTACCCATCCCCTTCAACCAGATACGCAGGTGGCTACAGGAGTTCACCCACACTCAAGCCGAGCACTGGTGGACCTCGCCACCGGGCTGCAGGCAGTCCAAGGAAGCCATGCCATCCTTGGATACCAGGCTAACCCGGCGTTTACTACGCCTAGATAGGAACGGCCTGCGCCTGGTGACGGGTACCATCACGGGCCACTGCTCGCTGAACAAACACTTTCACACAATAGGCATAACGGACAGTCCTCTGTGCAGGGCGTGCATGGAGGCTGAGGAAACCGTCGCGCACGTGCTTGTTGAATGCACAGGCGTCACCCAGATTAGAACACAGACCCTCGGGACACCCAGATCTTTCACAGATGTTCTAAACAGACCAGGAGACTTAATAGACTTCTGGAGGGAGGTGGGCTGGTTGGAGTAACCACCAACGGCCGCTATGGCCCACGCACAATGGTCCACTGTAGGACTAAGTGCGGAAACCAAACCCCCTAAACTTAGAACTTAGAACTGCCTATCTGACCTCCACAACGCAGTTACTGGATAACACGATACCGCTTCGTAAGACTGGTTGTCAGATTTTTGGGCTTCTAACTACCCGTAACTACTGTCAAAGATCTGCGAATGACAGCTGGGACCATTGGCTTAACATGCTTTCCGAGGCGCGGACCCCTGTCTCGATATGAAATCGATGGTCAACCATCCACCAACCGACCGCGGCATCATGCGGGTTTTATTATTTAGCCACGAGCCCCTCATACTACAGTAACAATGCCATTTAATTGTAGTCTTTCCTTGCGTTTCTTTAAACCATCTTTCTCGCCGGAATACGAAAGTGCCACTCTAAGCTGAAAACTTTTAAAACGGACCTAAGTAGCACTTCAGCTCACCTTTTATTTATTACGTTTTACTATTTAATTTGTTTCTTTAGGACCGCTGTCTGAGCAAGTGTTTAGGGGAGTAGGCTAGGCTATTAATATTTTGCGTTTTAGGTAATAATGAAATTGGTGATGAAATGGTCTTCCAGATTTGTTTGGTTTGTTATGGGTTAAAAGTACATCTTTTTCACAGAATCTTATCATTTCAATTTGTTGCCAAAGTCATTATCAATACGTTCTTTCACACGCCAATGAATACAATCATATTCAAGTAAGCCATCAATAAAAACGAATCTCCGGTTTCTATATTACATTTTCTATTGTCACACCCATGGCGATGTGATAAAAATATTTACTTTTATAGAGCACGTGGGTTTTTAATAAATTTATACTACGTGGGAGGTAGCCATCATACTACAGTTATTATGTCATTTAATTGCAGTGAGTTAGTGTATTGTCTAAATGATGAATAAATAATAGTGACAATGCTGTGCTATACATGTAACACATGTTTTCATCAATTATTAGACCCTAAGTGCGAATTTCACCAGTGAAATTGTACGCGTTCAAAAACTGTCAGTGTACAATTTCCTATATAATATTCCATAAAAATTTTGCAGATGTTTTTTTTTTTTTTTAGCGTGTGAAATTATAACTTCTCCCGCTCTGGGCGGAGCGGGAGGGCGTGTCAAACTTTTACTGACTAAAACCCACCCGTGTTCCTTCCGTTGCCTGTGTGCCGGGCCTGCGGCGACTAGGTGCGCGAGGGCGCGACTCTTGCCTCTCCCTCTGCCCCGCCCAAGCCGGGCAGACTTCCACCGTATGCTCCACCGTGTCCTCCGGGTGATCTACACAGTGGTGACACCCGGGCGTTTCCTCCCGCTTTATCCTGAACAGGAACCTCCCGAAACAACCATGTCCGGTGAGGACCTGCGTCAGGCGGAAGGTGAGGACGCCGTGGCGCCTCTCTAGCCACTTCTCAAAGAGGGGACTTATCGCCACAATTGTGGCGTGCCCAAACTTTGCAGCTCTTGAACGCGTTTTAGAAATGCTGATTGCGTTCTGTTTTATTGGTGAAATTAGCCCTAAGAAAGCGCTACAAAATTGTGTAAAAGTAATAATTTAAACTATTCTTAGCTATAAAATAATCTATCTCGTAAAATATTAACTAAATACAGCATACAACTATTATAAAGCAAGGCTAGATTGTAATCCATTACTAGGAACTTTAGTTCATACTAATACAGTTTTTTTTTTTTGCTGTCTCTCCTTGCGTTTCTTTGAACCATTTTTCCCATCAGACCACGAAAGTGCCACTCTAAGCTGAAGATTTTTAAAACGGATCTAAGTAGCCTGTACTTGAGCTTACCTTTTTTTTATTACGTTTTACCGTTTAATTTGTATCTTTAGGACCGCTGTCTGAGAAAGTGTATAGGGGAGTGGGCTAGGCTATCAACATTTTTGTGTTTCACCTAGAAGGTATAATAATCAAACGGGTGTTGAATTCAGGTTGTACCAGATTTGTAAGGGTTAATAGTGCTGTCGCTTCGATGACTGACAGAGTTACATTTAGGTATACGTATAAAATTGGTTATGATTTAATTATTATCTACTTAGTTGATTCATTGGTTAGAATCATATTTTAATAATAACCTTTTTAGGTCTACTCTACGTTTACTTACCTATTTAAAACTTGCCCGTGACTTCATCTGCGATCCAGAATAAAAAGTAACCTATGTTCTTATTCAGATCATGTTCAAGTTCAAGTTCAAAATATTTTATTTCACATAAACCTACATGGGCACTTATGAAACGTCAGAGGCTAGGTGCACGGTTCCAATTGGTCCTTTCCTATGGAGAAGAGCCGGCAAGAAATTACACGGTTACTCTTTAAAAAATAATTGGCCTTTATAATATTTTCAAATAACAGTATTAATAGGTATGGGAGGACAGTGTAGGTCTTTCAACAAGTACCAGGTACTTAACAAAATAGAAGATGGTCAATAAATCTACAGTCCACTAAGCCTACAGCGTTCTCACTTGTGTTTCCAGTTTCTTTGTTATTTACCTGCTACACAGCTTATATTTTCTTGTTAGAAATATTAATACCCTCGATCAAATATGAGACATGGCTCCTCAATCCAGACGCACACAATTTTGTTACTTATTAATTTAGATTTCGCTTGGGCGCAGACTCTTTTAAATATCTTAGAATAGTTTCTTACATAATTATGAACAGCTTCATCAGAAGTTAATGATTTTTCGTTATATAAATTATACAAAATATCTCTGCTTTTCCTAATGCCAGCTGTGGCCCAGACGAGTCTTTCATTTTACAATTAGTAAATACATTGTCTATGTATGTAGCTGTGGTTGCTGTTATTCTAGTTGCTACATTAAATATACATTTTAAATTGAAAGATTTAAAGAATGAGATAAGCTTACATTTTTCTGGTGAATTTACTACTAGATCAATATTTAGGTCACCACAAACAAAAACTATTTTATTATCTCCAAAAAGATTATGATTAAAAATGACGACAAGTTTGAGGCCATACTTTCTTAAGTGTTTGCAGACCACCAGGGTCTACAAACGCTTAAGAAAGTATGGCCTTCAATCTTTGCACATACTACCTCACATAAGCGATCAACAGAGCAAGCAGTGATATCCTTCCTTTCCTTATATCTGAAACAACTATTACACAATACCAAGGTACCATCCCCTAATGAAGACCTGTTGTACGCACTGGCAACTGAAAAAATATTTACGAACAACATCCTATCTGGTTTTAACCAGGTTTCACAAAAACATAAGATATCCATATGTTATTTATCTATTAACATTTCCACGTCTAGGATTTTGCCAGAGAAGCGATTTATATTTTATTGGACTAAATCGCCCCGCGGTTTCACCCGCATAAATTTCGATTCCGCGGAATTTGGATGAAATTTGGCACATGGGTAGACCATAGTCTACCCATGTGCCAAATTTCATCCAAATCCGGTCAGCCGTTTTGACGTGAAAGCGTAACAAACAAACTCACTTTCGCATTTATAATATTATTTAGAATATATAATATAGTTAAGATTAAATACATTATCTACCTAATTCATATTTAGGCCGGCAACACTGGCATCGCGCTATTATTGTTCCGTTGCGAACTTCCGGAGCAATGGTGGGACGATCATGAATATAGTAATGAGTGATCGGGCAGTTGGTCGTCGAATGCAGTACGAGTAACATCTCCTAAGTTGATAGAAAATAGTGTGATTGTATTTTAGACTAGACAATAAAGTTATAATTTTTGTTAACGTGTTCATTTTGATTAAAGTCGTCAATAAAAGTACGTCTTTTTCACAGAATCTTGTCATTTCAATTTGTTGCCAAATTCTATATTAATACGTTCTTTCACGCTCAAATTAATTCCAGCAATCTCATATTCAAGTAACCCATTAATAAAAACGAATCTCGAGTTTCTACATTACATTTTCTCTCCACGCAATGTTGCATGAAAAGTAATTGCAAAAGATATATTTTACTCTATTTTCGCAATAAAATATCATATTTATGATATATCGAATGTACAACTGCCTTTCACAGTTAATGATGCATCATCATTCAGGTTATTCATCAAAGTCCAAAACAAAGTTTATTCAGTGTGACAATGAATAATATTCTCGAATACAATAGGTACAATGACGCTGTTTACTTCCGTACTAATCTGCGATTGATGGAAAAACATTATTGTTGTTTAGTTAGAGAAATATTCTCGCAAAAAGAGTATTGCATAGAATATCGCTATTTATGTTTATAAAGTCAGGAAAAATAATTCTGAACCAAATTGACTACCAACTTAAATTGTCCGTATAATCAAATCACAACTGTCATTCTTTGACAGTTGTATAAAATGGCTATAACACTGAGAATTTACTGTAATTTGCTCAACAGTTTATTTCCCTGACTGTGTCTATAAAGAAAACCTCTATAAACCTAAAATCAATTCAATAAAAACTTTGAAAAGATAATTCCAATTTCTGTAAACTCTAGATATGGTAATGCAAAAATGCGATCATCGTTTACAGAACCAGAGCTAAACGGATTACTGCAATCTTTACTCAACCTTTTTAAAGCTTAGATAACATATGTTTACTTGAAAGTATATGATCCTATCTTAGGATTAGCCTTAGCAATCTAAAAAAGTGCGTATTTTCAACGTCCATATTCATCGTAAACGAAGAGCTCGATAATCGTAAAATGTATATGCTTATGTTGATACATTATACCTATCTATGTATCATTACTACAGCATTTTTATAGGTATTCTAGGATCAATATTTTGGCACGACTGTAATTTAAGTCTGCCAGTAACATAACTTTACTGCGATCGCCAGTAAGTTTTTTAATCGTGAGAATTACAGCAATTTTCATAATGTAGGTATTTTTATCGGTTCCTTAAGAGCGTTTATACAAAAAGTGGGCAACGTCGTAAACAGCTATCAATTTCGCTGTTTTGATTAATTTGGAAATATTACTGTATGGAAATAAGAAACACGGCTAACTAGTGAATTAAAATATTGATTATGAAATGCAATAATTAATATCGTAACACCGAATATTTAGTTCTAGATGTAACAAAGTAAAAGTATTTGGAAACTTTCCAAAAGCCTTTTTTACACCTAAAACGGTTACAATATCAAATTCAGTGCTACAATTGCAATTCATTATTAAGATTCTAGTTCTCTTGTTAAATTGCCAAATAAATCATTAATCAATTGTCCGTATAATCAAATCACAACTGTCATTCTTTGACAGTTGTATGGCATGGTTATAACACGGCAAGTTTACGTAGGTTATCAATGTGTTAAATAATTTATTTGATGTGTACCTAAAAAGGGGTGTAGGTGTAAATGAAACACATGGCAAAGTTTTAGACTAAGTTTTGTATCTATTACCTACCTACCATTTGCCTTCTTAATGCATGCAATTAATGATTGTAACGCCACTGTTAAAAGATGAAGCATTTCCGTAGATCATTTCAGAAGTTCAAATCACTAACTAAGTAATCTGAACGACACTATCCATCCAATTAGTGCTCTTCACAAAATCACGTTTCCTGAAAATCTCACTTCGGCAAAATTTTCTCCTGGCCGTATTTACGGACAACTTGAATTGGAAGCAATTAAACCAAAGGTACTAGGCTCTGTCATTCGCCAGTCAGTCGAATGCTGTGAGAACACCCGTAAATAAACCGGTTTGACTGGCATCCGCCCCAATAATTAGGCGTAGTTATTTGAAGGCGGAAAGCAATGAAGGAGATGTATGGAGGTTTGAATGAGAAATCGAGGTAAATAGAGAGTCTATTAATGTGTTTGTGTAAGTTTAATGAGTCTTGCCCTAATTCGTACCCTTAGGGTTACGTATACCATCACGTTTGAGTCAAGGTAAACCCCGTTTAGTACAGTAATATCAGTTTACTACTAGTTATTTATTTTTTAAGTCTAAGAACCAAACATCGAAGTACAAGTACCTATTAAAAAAATACAGATAAAGCAAAACATAATGTAGAAAAAAAACTTAGATCACTTTCAAGTTATGTAACCGTCGACGCTGGCTTGAAGAACGGTATCTGTGAACAAACTCTAGCACGCATCTTTTTGTTAAATCTGACTACCCCTTTGAAAACTGAACAGATTTCCATGTCTTAAACCTGTCGAGACCAAATTGTAGAAAGTTGTCCATTTATAATTACACTGCTATAGTCTGAAACCGCTCGGTGAATAAATTCCAAGAAATATGTAAAACAACATTCGGTGTTGTCGACTTAAATCGCTTGCAGTTGCAAAATGCGGACATAAGTAAAGGAAAGGCGTTAATTTGTTTATTTTACGTTTCTCGTTTCTGTCGGACTGAATAATTAAAGAAGAAAGAGAATGATGCTGGTTTTCATACAATAAAATAACTTTATTTCAGACCAATAATTAATGATAATAATGACTGTAACCTTCATGAATTCATTCGTATACCGATTCAGTGGCAATCCATACAAAAACCGTGTTTTGTTTGCATTTTAATACTCAAGTTATTTAATTAATAACAATGTCGATTATTTGATTTATAATTTAACATTTACACCACACAGAATAATGTGAATAAAAATTTATGAAAACGTATAAAATATGGACCATATTCTCTATTGAATTTACCCAAAGTTTCCAATATCGGCACAAAGAAAAGAGTTTCGTTAAAAAAAAATCCGTTTTAATCCAAACCCTTCAGTGTCTATTGATCCTGACTTGAATATTCAGCGTACACCCAGACCAATATTTTTTACACTCCAATTCGCATCCACCTTTCTCTTTCGTGACTAAACTTCTAAGTGCCCTAGAATATTACGTCTACGCAGAAACATGTTTTCAAACCACGGAGCGTTGAATTTCTTATCCTCTTTAGGTTAATGAAACTACACATCGAGTGGGGGAGGGTTTGTTGGCAAGACGCTTATGAAACTAGTGTTCGTCATAGTTCGTTCAAGGCAAACTCTCAGATTATATAACTGGTACCGATAAGTTTAAAGACGAACTTAATTTTAGAATATTGGATAGTCTTTTTATTACCCGACTACGGCAGAGCCTAAAAGAAGGGTTATGATTTTAGCAGTCTATGTATGTTTGTATTTACGTGTGTTCTACCGTAGCGCCTAAACTATTGAATCGATTTTAATGAATTAGGTATCAATAGGTTCGTTATAAAGGCTCGTGCAGATCAGCGCGACACGACGGCGCGACGCGACTCGAACAATACAATTTCTAAGAAAACTTCACGGTATAACAATAACCGGTGTCGCGTCGCGCTTGTCTGAACGATGCTTAATGGTCCGGGTGACATAGGCATATAAATTTTCCCTAAATTTAAAATGGTGGGCTTTACACGTTTTCTTACCTCTTCGATTACGATTTCTGTCTGAAATACTTTCTTGTTTCGCACTTTTTAGATCATTTTATTTTCCCGTAGCCGGGTTACAGTTTTTTGTGTAAGATTTAAGTTATATTCCTTAATCAAAATAATGACTATCTTATTTTAGGATCATGGATATTGTTCAGCAGATAATTATCTTGGCCTATATACACTTCGTTAAAAATAGTATCACAAGTGTCTATGGAAAACGGCTCTAAAGGTCATCGTAAACGACGCTACCTACCAATCGCAAACTAGTAAATAACTTGTTAGTAAGTCGCGTCGTGTACATCATTGAAATACTACTGCTGTGAACATTCTGGCTACTCATTGGTAATTTGAATTTATAGCACGTTACTTTTGAGTATCGCTTGTCCACTCTGAAATGACGCGCCCCACTACCGCATTACCGTGTGCGTAAAATGTGGCATTGGGGCGCGTCATTTTAGAGTGGACAAGCTATAGCGTCGTGGACGATGGGCCTTAAAGTAGTGGGGTATTGATTTCAAACTAACAAAATGGGGTACTAACATGCAACGAAGAACATAAGATAAGATAGAATATTCTGCAGATAGGGTCGTATCCCAAAACAGGAAGCGATGTTTTTAAAAGGTTTTTACTTTATCTTGGGATATTCCCCTGCCGGTTTGGGTGAGAATTTCCATGTTGGTAACGGTGTTGCCTTGTACGATAACCTAATTCAATCTCTGTTCACACCTTGTTATAATACGTGAGAGATGATTATGATATTGTGAAGCTAGCAAATTCTCTAATTTAACTCAATTTTGAAATCACTTTTGGTTGTCATGCTGTCTTCGTCTCTTTAAAGTGTATTGGATTGACAGAAAGAATTTTAAGAATGTCTTAAAGTTAAGTGTCGTTTCAAATTTGGGGATAGGTTCATTTATATAGATAATTAGGTACATCGGGTTTTCTAATACTTAGCCTAATTATAATACATGCTGTATAATTGGTGAGTTTGTTTTGTTGCTACTGTAATGTAACTTTATATAGTTACTTGACACTTTAACCTAAGCCTAAGCCCCTTCATTTATTTGTTAATTAAATGATCACCCAACAACCACAAAATAAATATTTTTAATAAAAATATATTAGGTATTTTTAACAGTTTGTTTTAACTTTTATCTGCTGTCACAACAGTGAAATATTACGCAAAAATACATGAATTTGTCAACCCCAGCCAATTTTGTCGTGATTGATAACTTTTTGTTTGTTTTCATATTTACTACAGCCATCATTATTTATTTAATATACTTTTTATTGTACACCAGACAATACATAGTAAATAATAAGTTTAACACTACAAAACATACAATGGGCGGCATTATCGCTTTCTGCGACCTCTTCCAGGCAACCTTGGAGGAGCCAATTTATTTTTGTTTGCGACACTATTCTACATAAAAAATCATTATACAAAGAATAACTATTAATCAAAATATTATGTGGGAAAACTTTTACAATATCAATTAAAAATATTTTCATTCTGAAGCAAACAATATAAAATAAGTACTGTTTTAATTTTCCTTCTTATGATTATTACTCTCACTTAATTGAAATGTTTTCAAGTTAAATAAGAAAGTTTTTTCGTACGCAAGAATCTTTATTTTGTCTTATTACGTGGCTAAGAATAATATGAACAATTCGCACGGTATTATACTGCAAAACTAAGATACTCTTAGTACCTAAATACAACTTATATTATATCTAAGATGGCGTATATGATGCCAAAGATCGAAGTACCCAAGAATAAAAATTCGCACACCAAAATGTATTAGACATTTTCCTAGCGTCGGCAACTCCGTAAGAAACTGATTTTTACTTTAATCTCATATTATGAAAACACGGCATCCTCTATCCATTGGGTAGCGAACAAAGCTCAACATATCTTTTGATAACCGTCGGTAATCTCGACCAAAACCGGCGCGAGTCAACGAATTCTCGAGATACGTGAAGATCTCATTTGAGAGGGTGATTCAATTTTAATAAGCCTCTCTAAGCGGCAACTTACATTATCAAGTCTCGTTGCGACGTTTTACGCCAGTGCTCATTGTGCCAGCGATTCTCTTCAAAAGAATACTTATTATGAGAGAAAATGACGCGGAGAAAAATATTCCGGAGATTTTTTTCGTCCATTGTCCTTTTGTCTACTCACGGTCGGGTCTACTGCCTCTAAGATGCAGACTAGCTGTTTCGTCTATTCATATTGCTAAATTTTGAACATTACTTTTTGTCTCCAACTGACTTTTAATTTGATTAATGCTTTTCATTGCGGAAAGACTTTTGTTCTTTTGACTCTGCTTTGTTTGATTAAAGTAGGCTTTGATATTTTAAGACTTTGAATTTAATGATGCCTGTTTTAATATTAAATTAAAATACTGTTTGTTTTCGTTTTTTTTACAACGATGCACGAATGCCGTCACCACAATGCAAAATGAATTAATACGACATCAATTATTTAATATAATTGGCCAAACAATCCGACCCATTATACAACAGCCACGTCTTTACTCACATAACCCAACATTACCATATTATGCATTTATTTTATACCTCATAAAATCACCGTTAAATTGTGCTCTAGTAAATATATGCACCTTTACACGTCTCATGACTTTCCATCCGACATATGAATATATTTGAATAATTCACATAGGCCCGTCTCAAACGCTTTTGTAGACTGCTTCCTAAACGAGCGAACGGATAATAGAGACCGGTAGCGTTATTTTCTAAGGAATTAGGTATTATACGTGACTAATATTCTCTTGAAAAGGAGCTCAATTTTTCAAGGGCTAAAGGAGCTGACTTTTAAATTATACTTTCTTGGTTACCTTTGGCATTATCAATCACGTTTTAGAAAAACCTTTCTGAATTGCGATCTAAAATGTGACTAAAATATGGTATCAATAACAGTCTTATAAGGGCATGGCACAAAAGGGCGGAGGCCTATACTCAGCAGTAGGTGGAACAAGGCTGCCAATAACGATGACAAAGGTCTAGTATTCAGACCCATATTCTTTTTATCGGCATTTAAGATTTAAATGTGAAATGAAATAAAAGAGAACTAAAATACATATAAAACAGTATATTACACAGAATCAAGTCCAGTCCAATCTTCTCATTTTGAATTCCAGACAGAATGTTGGCAAAGTTATCATAATCCGAGAATATAATTCACGATCTTTATTCCTATTGTGAATAACCCAAATAGAGCTCGCGAACCCATTTGGAAGGCGTAAATGAATCTTCCAATTGTCGCCATTTGCTGGTGCCGAGTATAATCTCATTCTGTGTCGACTCGTTAAGTGCAATTGCACTACGCCAAATTGCATCCTGAAGTTGCTAGGTTTTCTTTGAACAAAAGAATGGTCGTCGCTTTCTTTTTAGGGTTAAGTATTTGCGACGCTCGCACAATAGGGTTTTGCTATGTGTTGCTACAATTAGATTGCTATCGTTGTTAGTAAGATTGCGTTCCTGCTATGTAATAGACGTGCTAAGTACTAAAGTTATATTGAAGTTGGTAGGTATGGATATAAGTCTAGTACTGTCTAACCTCATAATTCTATCTCTAAAGTTAGGTTTATTTAAGTTGCGCAGGTTGTAATCCTTCGTGTACCCAAACACGTATTTTAGAATTGGTACACCTAAGAAATCCTTCTAGGAATTTAATACTCATTTCTGATTTCGCGGAAACGAATCCGTTGACAAGCTCGAGTAAATAAACACTCAAATGTTTCCATATGAAAACTTCGAGAAGTCCGATATTAATTTAGTCAAGCTAATGCATGGTAAATACAATAGTGTACAGCTTAGAACAGTTACAAATTGTGTTCCTGCTAGGGCAGGTAACTAACTACGGCGACACTTAAGCATAGTGTACATAGATAGGTATGTGTATGCTAAACGAATTAGATTGTGCGCGAGCTGTTGCAGTTCTGTCATTAGTAGGTACCTATAGTAGTTACTGTTTTACCTAATGACAATTAGTGTAATATCAAAAAGAAAAAATATCATGACCTGTAAAATACAAAAATATTGTATGCATGAACAAACTATATTCCCATCAAGGTTTAATCCACAACGATTCCATTTTCAAAGACGCTTAAAACAAAAATTAAATTCATTTTCGATCGGGTGTCAACCGCACAAATAAGAATCGAAGTCAATCCGACGTCCCCGAAGCCATTTCTAATTCAATAAACTTTAATTTCCAAACTTTTATATTAGAAAACAAAGAGAAATCGATTTTAAGTTTACGAAATTTTCTTACCCACTTTTTCCTCGCGTTTTTGGTCTTACATAATTTTGTCGCCTCAAAAGTTATGGGATAAGGGCTCAAGGGGACACTAACGACCGGGTTTTGTGTAAGAGATGGAAATACTTGGCAACATAAGTTTTTTTTCGCCTATTTTTTGTACGGGTAAGAATAGTATGAACACTGAACAGAATACACCTGTAGGATAACCTTGATGCATTGCCTTTTATTTCTCTCTGGAATACATCGGTCGAACAATAGCTAGGTTTCTTAAAAATCATGCTGAATATTTGTACGTATCTATCTACATTAATATTGCAATCGTTTATTGTAGTAGTATGTAATTAATAAGCGAATCGTTTCTTTCCTCGATTCGAAGTCACGTAGGTAAAGGATAACTTGATTAAGGTGAACCTCGCATTAGATATTATCTTAAGAAACTGGGTTACTAGATCCCCAGACATACCAACCTAGATATTATTCTAGCATAAAATAATTCTATCTTCATTGTCTACTTTAGCGGGATCAGACGAAACACAATAGGTTTATTACCTGCTAAACGACCATTTACACGTCTACCTAACATTTAAGCACTAATGAAATAGTCTCAAGAATTTGCTCAGTGATACCTTTGTTCCTACACTTGCTTACTCTGTAAATATTATACCAGCGCGGAAAACCAGCATCAGTAATATTAAGGCGAAGTAATGTAACTTAGAATTTAGCAGCTCTTAATAACTCTGGTAACCGCACGCATGAGTATAAAGGTAAGTGGATGGCAATTGACCTACATTACCTTAAATGAAGTCATTAGCAAATCAGGTAAATCGCCTCCTATCCTCCCCTTAAATGTTAATTTTGTGAGCTTTTAGTCTTCATTGCATAGCATTAATCAAAATTATAAGGGAACCGAATTAAATGATATTGTGACACGGAAGCGGGGTTAGGAAATCGATATAAAAATGACAGTGACGCGTGACGATGAACTTGAATCGTTACATCAAATTCATAAAGTTCGTTTTTAAGAGCGTTCATCCAAAAAGTTGGCAACAGCGCAAATAGCTGCCAAATATTTACCTATTTTGATTAATTTGGGAATTTAACTAGCGAACTAGAATATTAATAATGAATTGCAATGATAACATTGAACTTGATGTTATAGCCGTTTTAGGTTTAAAAAAGTTTAACTTTTTTATTAAATAATAATTATTATTATTATAAAAGATATTAATTATTGCATTTCATAATCAATATTTTAGTTCACTAGTTAGCCATATTTCTTATTTCCATACAGTTATATTGCTAAATTAATCAATAAAGCGAAATATTTAACAGCTGTTTGCGACTTTGCCCACTTTCTGTATAAACGCTATTAAGGAACCGATAAAAATTCCTAAAATTGTGAAAATTGCTGTAATTCTATCGATTAACAAACTTATTGGCGATCGCAGTAAAGTCATGTTACCGGCAGACTTAAATTACGGTCGTTCTAAAATATTGATCCTAGAATACCTATAAAGATGCTGCAGTAATCACATACATAGGTACAGTACAATATATCAACATAAACAATATACATTTTACGATTATCGAGCCCTTCGTTTACGATGAATTTGGACGTTGAAAATACGCAGTTTTTTAGATTGCTAAGTCTAATCCTAAGATAGGATCATATACTTTCAAGTAAACATATGTTATCTAAGCTTTAAAAAGGTTGAGTAAAGTTTGAAGTAATCCGTTTAGCTCTGGTTCTGTAAACGATGATCGCATTTTTGCATTACCATATCTAGAGTTTACAGAAATTTGAATTTTCTTTTCAAAGTTTCAATTGAATTGATTTTAGGATTATATAAGTTTTCTTTATAGATACAGTCCGGTTTAATTGTTGAGCAAATTACAGTAAACTTGCCGTGTTGTAGCCATTAATACAACTGTCAAAGAATGACAGTTGTGATTTGAATAAACGGACTATTTAAGTCAATTCGCTTAGCGATGCTGCATACTTCTTATGGTAAGGTACCTGTCGAAGAAGTAGCGTTGGAGGGCCTCCCACAAGGCGGACCGTTGACCTGATGAAGGCCGCAGGAAACCACTGGATGTAAGAAGCACAGAACCGGTCGAAGTGGCGGTGCTGGGGGAAGGCCTATGTCCAGCAGTGGAGGATGATGCAATGATGATGATGAGGACTTATTGACAATAAGTCCTTTTTCCAACACTTATTACTTACCAAAAGAACTTATTCTTTACCAAAAGGTACAAAAAGCTAACAAAACGTTATGGGGACATACTTAACGTTTTGTAACAACAGGTTTTGCTTGGACGGTTCCCGTTGTTTTCGTATTCTTTTTGGTTTTGTAATTTATATTACTAGTTTATTTAATTATTAAGAAGTATAAAAATTATGTATTAGGCATGTTGAAACTGTTTGTACTCCCCACCACTTGTCCTTAAGGATTATTAGAAAACCAGCATCAGACAGCATTTGTCTGGCATTAATGCTGAAATGACCCTGTTTGGCGGATCCGTGACGGCCACACTATTATTGTTAAAATATTAATTTCATGTTTTTATTTTGTTTATTTTGTGTGTTGTGTTTCACGAACTGTGTCGAAATAAACATTATTCTTTCTTTCTTTCTAAATACATCCCCAAATCTCAAAGACGATTACGACATTGAACGGGAGCGAAGAGCTTTGTCAGTTATGCATGTTCGCTCTAAAGCGAACGTTCGCAGGTTTGTACCATGCTCACTTCCCGTTAAGATAACGCTTTTTCGACCCTACTGCACGTCATTTTACACGAGCAGCCTGTGTGGTAGATATACGCAAAGATCGTACAACGCTCTCCGCGTTCAGTATAATGACGTGTTTAGGTTGCTGGTGGGGCTGCGCCGCTTCTATAGTGCATCGGGGATGTTCGCGGAAGCGCATGTAGATTGTTTCTACACAACCATGCGCAAAAGGTGCTTCCATGGTGCGCAGGATGTGGAGCAGCTCCAATAGTATCCTAAGCATGATTTCAAGTCACCTAGACTGTGTTTTCATGGGTCGCTGTTGTGCCATCTCACATGGGTTGGCACAACGGTGATCCACTACTATTTGTTTGTTTTTGTGAAGTACGAGTATTGTAGTAGTTTTTACTAATATAGTTGTAAGTCTTACTAATCATTTCTGAGACATGATTCTTGAATAAACATTATTCTATTCTATTCTATTCTAAATGCTACAAGTAGGTATGCTTGTAGTATTTGACCCGTGTAGCAACACTTGGTTATAGATACTTGTAGGGAATCATTACATGCTTAAACATTTAGGTAATTTAGGCACAGATAACATTCAAGGTAGGTTAAGACCTTATCGCCTTTCCAGGGCTTTGCGCACATTAGAGGGTTCCTTATAAAGTTTTATCAAGATATACTTTACCCTGTGTTAGTTCAAGAACGCCTAATAATAAAAGTTACTATAATGGGTGGATATTTTTAGATGGGGGCAGTAAAGGACCATTGTAGATAAAGAAAACCGTCTTAGGAAACTAGAAATTTTGATCAGCATTCAGTTTTATTTTATTTTTATTGTACAATCAGTACGAAATGTACGCTAAAAGTTTATGCAATTCTGACTTTTGTAGTTCTCAGACCTCAATTTTTTTTATCCTTATATGGAACAGGATCGATTGGCATCAAAAACAGTTTTTTTATATGTGAATGTGAATGTCGATCAAAGTGTCTCAAAAAGTTAAGAACACTCCAAAGATCGTTTTCCTGTAGCTACAACAGTTACGGTACCCTTCAAAAATCCATGGCACCCTGAATATAAAGTTGAGCTATGTAACAAGACGTAACGATTCGATTTTATTTTTATACTATAAAAGCAGGGTTCTAACCGACTCACTTAAACTTATTGCAGCAAATAGCAAGAAACAACAGCTCAAGTTGAGAGGTTTATAGTATTAAAAGAAAACTATAAGAATGCCACAAACTGTAACGAAGTGGTGAGAAAAGCTTTTGATGCTGCCCATAAAAGACCTGAAGTTTCTTTGGAATATTTGTATTATTACTTAAGTTTTAATCGAAGATAATAATATTATATATTCTTCTCTAGTATTAGTGCAAGTTATGTATATATACGGAAACAGTTAATATTGTAGGTAATCAACTGATCAGTTAAGATGTCTGAAGTGTATTATCAAGAAGTTTGGTAAGTAAGAGGGACCGATTACAAGGGTTCCTTGCATGTACTTCGATGTAAAGACAAAATTTTGCCAGGAAAGCAAGTTTGTTATTATGTTAAGGGTTAATAGATTCCACTTATGAGAAGACTTCGATAGCATTTTAGTCAATCCACTTAAAGTTCTTTCAATTTTATATGCTGACTAGCTTCTGTCAGCGGCTTCGCTCGCGTGATATTTATAAATTATAGCCTGTTATTCAGAGATAATAAAGCATTCTACTGGTGAGATATTTTTTTAAATTGGCCCAGTCGTTTTTGAGTTTATTCAAAAAATCAAATCTTTTCTCGATATAATATTTGTTTAGTTTTAGATGTCATGCAGTAGGTATTTATTCATTCGAAACATTTTATACAGTAAAACTAAAATATTACGATTCAAGGCGGGAATAAAACGTACGTAGGAACTTAAATATTATATTAACTGCGTAATATAAGAGTAAATGTAATCTACCGAAAACTGAAACAAACAATGACTGAACGGAACAAGAATTGTAAAAAATATACAAAGATAAAAAATGTAAACATCTCGATATTTAATATAATTATGTACCCAGTAGTTGACAGACTGCCTGGTGAGCATGAGGTCCTGGTTTCAATTCTCAGGTCAGATAAAGTGCTATTGGATTTTTGTATCAGAAATTTGTCATTAGCACCCCGTAGTATGGATTTGTGCCCAATTGATGACAATAGACTCGCCCCCTATAAGAAGATTTAAACGTAACTGGTGAAAATAAGGGTGTACAGTACAATAGCCCACACCTCTGTCTTACTCTTTAGGGAAACATGTGTGTTATTACCCAGTAGTAAAACCAAAACTTTAAAGAGAATGCAACTACTAACTAACATCCGATTTATTCTATTTAACGCCTTGAAAGAACGATCCATCAAATTGAATTTCGTTGACCCAGACCGTCTTATATTCCCATCCATTTTTCTATTGAAACGTAATATCAAAATTGTTCCAGTACTTGAGCAATTCCTGCTATTCTACACGTTCTAAAATTGGACGTTGAAGCGAGTACAAACGACTGCGTCCTGGGAGAGCACAAGACGCTCCTGTACTTAAAGATAGATGTATTTGTGACACAGTGTCATACAGTGAGCTATTGAAAGAATATCTTGAGTTCTTTTTATTGATAGACTCTTTTGTAGAAGAGATTTTTTAATTTTGCAAGTATAGATACACAATACAAGTTCTGCAGTTGGAATAATGTTTTCAAGCGTCCATCGTAGGTAAGTAGGAAGTAGGTATAAAACACACTAGGTTATATGAGTTATATAATTGTTTATTTTAATTTTATTTTCATTTGTTATTGACATAATGTACTCATAACATTTTTTTTTATGAGTTTTATTGCAATGTATGGTTGGCTAGCGGCCTCGACAATTATTGATCATATATTATTCTTGCCTAACTGTTTATTTATTTTTAATTCGATGGTCCTAGTTTATCAGTGCCTTCGAGTTACAGTTTTATTAGCTATATAAAAGCGGGCACGCCCTTTATGCCTGGAAGCTTTTATTCCGGTATTAAGATCTGTTTATGTTTTGAGTTTTTATTTTCGCTTGAGCAAATATTTCGATTGTTTTGTTGGTATATTGGCGTGTTAGCTGTAATTATGGCAAATAAATTTATTTACTGTTTTGTGTTGAGTAATTTAAATTATTTTGCAAACTATTGTATAGAATCACGTTATTTTTTTCTAACTGAACAGACAGCAGTGCTGCTGGGGAGTTTGTTGCGCCACTTCTTTTTCCCAGCTAAAGCACTACGAAGTGGTGAAGGGCGGGCGTTTTGGGGGACTGTCTTATGTAATTTTGACGTTCGAAAAGTGCTGATTCTCAGCCTAGTTTGAATAAATGACTTTTGAATTTTTGGATAACATTAAGTCTAAGGCCCTTTTCTCACTGGTGAAGGTCAGCATGCTCGATACACTTGGTACCGAAAGCTTACTGAGCCCGAATATTTCAATGAGCGTTTCCTGATTGGCTCGGTATACGCGGGAGCGGGGTCGGTGCGGGATCGTTTCAGTTTACCGGGTTTCGGTAGAAACATCCAGTGCAGTACCCGCTCACGTCACGCGTTTTACTGGTACTGAAAGCTTACCAAGCGCCTATATTTCAATTAATTAAGCGGTACTGCACAAATTATACTGAAAACATAACGTCAGGTCTGTAAATAAAAGCAGTGCGGTATCGTTTCGGTATACCGAGCATACTATACCAAAACGATACCGCGCCGAACAATGAGGAAACGGCTTAAAAGTTATTATTCCACAAAAATAAAAACAATAAAATGAATGCCTTTCCTAAAAATGAATTGCTTAAGCTTGAACAATCACCCCGTATTATATATAGCGAGAAATTGAATGTAATAATATCTTTAAAAGAAATATGTGAAAACTTTTACCGGGAGTCTCAAGAAACCAATCTATCTGAAACTAACTTACAATGGCGTAGAATTCTTCAATTTTGTGAATCCTTTTATTATTCCTGATCAGAAAGTTGGTAGGTTTTGTTACGGGTAAAATAAATAGAGTAGAAAGAAATGAAAATGTGTTCTAAACTGAAGAACACAAACCAAATACGAATTCCTGTACCAAGGAGGTTATAATAAAAATGATAACTTCAAAGCACATGAAACCGTTTGTATAGAGGAAAAAGCAATAACATTAACAACAGGCGTGGCACACGCGTTTTATGTGACAACGGAAGTGCGTGCAACGAACGCAAGGAGACAACAGCTCGTATACACACGGCCTTACACGATATTTTTACAGTAAATGAATGCTCTGTTCTCGCTTCCATAGCTCAGCCAACATTAGTCCCCACAGTCACTTATCTCCTTTATATGTCACTTGTCTCTTTTATATGTTTACAGAACATTACCACGTAAGAAAATGGTAGTTTTACGCCCAAAACGAGGCAGTTCCGTTGATTGTACGATGCCGTATTCTAATGACCATCTTAGTGAGCATTTTGTAATTCTAGGCTCTTGACACAACACTTTATGGTGATGATGTGGCTGTTGGGATACACCTTTTTGAGTACTTGTTTAATTATGTTATACATAAATTACTTTGGTGCAGAATGACTCATGTTGTTGACGGAGTGGTGCAGTGCCTGTCGATCGACAAATCCGATTTCGAGGATCAAAGAAAAACTACGAGCCCATGAGACTACTTTAATTTATGTTTAATACCTATAGATTTCTCAAACAGAGATAGGTTCTATTATTTTGCTGTGAATAGTTTTATACATCTATTTCTTGTATCTTATTTTAGATTCAATACAAATATAGATCAAAGCCTTTTGCAGTGCATAATTTCAGTACAAATTAATATATTCATACATTCACTCCTGCCTTCGAGGTTGTTGATGTTCCTTAAACTAATTTACCCTAACGACTCCCATAATGTAGGGAAAGATAGTAACTGTAATTATATTTGGGTGAAAATCAAGTGAATAGTATCCTTGATAACTCCCTTGGGTGATGTACATTCGACCCTGAAACTTAATTAACTAAGGCATACGGAATGTATACTAAATGACTTGTAGCCCTAGTATTTTTGCGAAAGCAGGATAATTGGTCTACTCAATTGATAGTGGACTTGTATGTTAAGGTCCAGTTTTTCTTTGTTGCCATTTTGTTATTTCTAGTTCGGAACAAATTCGTTACCATTATTATTTTATTAATTAGTGTCCTTTTTCGTATAGTTTTCTTTTTGGTTTTATTATCCTTTAATTTTGGTAGGTATCCTTGGTTTTAATTTAAATTTAAAGCCGTTTCATAAATTCTTTATTTGTTGATAAAATGTGTCTGATACTTATTGACTAGAATATATCTAATTACATAATATTATCATACTATACGTGTTTATTCGTATAGAGAAAGCTCCTAGAATGGCTGTTGTTTGTAAGTAAACACAGCTTTAGACACTGTTAAATGAATTAAATTATTACTTTGTAGTACCGAGTGAAGAGTCATTAACATTAAGTGGATTAAACTATAAAAGACGAAGAGATACCGTCCAAGAACATGATGTTGTGTGTTCTTCAAATTCATTTGATTGTTGTTACACAATCTTAGTTATACACATTAATGCACTTAGGGGAATTGCGTAAGAACTCGTAAATAAAATGCCATACCAATCTATGTTCCTAGGTACCTATTATGTATTCACTACCAATCCATCTGCCTAGCCTTTTCCCAACTATGTTGGGGTCGGCTTCCAGTCTAACCGGGTGCAGCTGAATACCAGTATTTTACACGGAGCGACTGTCTATCTGACCTCCACAACCCAGTAACTGGGTAAAACGATACCCCTTGGTAAGACTGGTTGTCAGACTTTCCAGCTTCTGACGACCAGTAATGACTATCAAAGATCCGAGAATGACAGCGGAGACCAACGGGATTAACGTGCTTTCCAAGGCACGGAGGAGTCTCGGTATGTAAAGATATACCGAGACTCCTCCGTGCGTCCCATATACGGACAAACCCCGGCAAGCGTAGCTTAACCTGATGGATCGAACCGTGCGGCTGTTATAACCTGATGGATCGACCCATGCGGCTGTTATTACTTTATTTAGATAATTTATAATAGTTATTACTTTACTTAGGTATTTTATAAATAGGTATGCTTACAATGATTTCTGAAACGAATTTATTTTTGGTTCTTTTGAACCAAGAATAAATTCGTTTCAGAAATCATTAAAAAATAAACTAACACAAAAACAATACAAAAAGAATTTGAATTGTAAAAAAAAAATGTAATATAATTGTATTGTAATTGTGTTGTTGTTGTATTGTGTTGTTGTTGTTGTTGTGTGTAATTGTTCAAATTCTTTTTTTCTTATATAATAGTCTTTAATCAATCTGTCTAGCCATTTCCCAGCTATATTGGGGTCAGCTTATATAATAGTCTTATTGTTGGAAAACGATCTCATACTCTTCCTTAATTCAATGTGTATAAAAGAAAACTTTAACAACGTGTAACTTGATGGATAAGTTTAGTACAAAAATAGTCTCTATTATTTAAGAGACTATTTTTGACACATATACTTACATGGGACTTAAACATAACTGGCGAAATGTGGGTGTGTACTATAGGTACATCTCTGCCTTAACCTTCGGGGAATACGAGCGTGATATTATACATTTTAATTACCTCAGTGGGGAATTATGGACAATACATTTATTCGATTCCAGATTCCCCCTCTAATGTGGATTAACGCGCGGGAAGTCCAGACTTAAAAAAAAAAATCTTCCACTTATTCCCCTAAGGAATATATCCCTAAGAGGAACTTTCCTTAAATCCCTAAGGGGAACTTTCAGGGGGGATTTGTGGCAAAAAATGTGTGTAGTACAAAAACTTATTTCATTATCGTTCTTGACAATATACAATGGTAAACAGAAAATAAAATACTTCCTCGCTTACTTGATATCGACACTTTAAAACGTATAAAGAGAGACTTAATCGCATCTCAGTGTGTCAACGGCCCATAATAGTAAGTGTTATTGTCTTTTCTGCCTCGCGAACAATGTGGAAATCTACCAGATTACCTAAAGTCTCATTACTGAGGCAATATTGTACAAGTGGCAGATTAAACAGTCTGGGCTATTTTTGGTAGGCTCCTGGAAATAGGATAAAGACACAGTAATCCTTTAAGATGAAGTGATGTCTAACAAAAATAGTGTACGGTATGTAAGTACAATATTTTGAGATGTAATTCGGTAGGATGTTAATAACAGTCCCAAGAAAAAGCGTAGGTACGGTAAGCCGCACATCAGTGGTAACAAAACCAGTATAAGCTGGCCTCTTAATCTATTGAAACTGCGTACTACGCTGGGCCAGCTAAAATAAAAGTAAGTGTGCAGTTTGGCAGAGGTAAAGTATCTTGTAAAAAAATATATCTGTGAATAAACATTTTTTATTTCTTTTTTTTTGTCAATTACATTTGGCCTTCTGTAAAAAGAAGCATTTTTCAAAAAAATTATGTTAATAATTATGTAATGTTAATATTATATTAATAATGTTTCACTTATGTACGAACATCATTATGTGAATAACACACAATAATTTACTTAATGCTTGGATAGTTAGTTTGCAGATAGCGTTATTACTAAAAACTATCGATGAAATCATTCAGATAACTACTCACTCATTATCCCCAATCTATACATTATAATAATAAAATTAAAAAGAGGTAAAATTTGTTTGTTTGTAAGTTTGTATGTAGGGGTAATCTCCGGAACGAATAGTCGGATTTGGAAAAATATTTTTGCACTGGATAGTCCAATTCTTGGTTATAGGCTATGTAACATCACGCTACGACCCTTAGGAGTCGAGCAAAAAGAAAGAAAGTCTGAAAGAACGCTAAACGAAAACGAAGTATTAGCGCGGGCGGGCGATGGGATCCGACGCGATGGGTCGGGAGCCGAAATTTCACGCGGACGAAGTCGGGGCAGAAGCTAGTCACAAATATTTTACTCAACGAACTTTGTTAAAGAGTTTAATATTGTTTCCTATTCCATTATTGTCAGTGTTATGCTAACATTGCTATTCCCATTTGCGCTATTGAATAATAAGCGATACCATTGGTATGCATGACTTCTACCGATACCAGCTCATTTCGTGGTAGTACCACTTTCCTCCTTTATCGCAGTAAGTGCAAGACGGCAAAAATGGAAAGAACTTAGCATAGTCTAATATGACTTTAAAGATACTGGCATTTGTTTTTTGTACTCCGAACAAAGAATTAAGGAACGAGCAATTAATAATTATATTTTTATTTTCATATATTTTACAATATATCAATGTGACACTGGATTCCGGACTAGGTACCTGTGTCGCAGGATTCAGTCTCTTTCCACAAGTATTCTTATTATTATTATTGGAAAATTAAGAGATTTTCCGTTTAACATATAAACGGAAAATCTCTTAATTTTCCAATATAATATCCAATAACGTTTTTGTACACTTAGTTAACACAAGTAAAGCGCGCGTCGCTTCGTGAGATAAAAACATTACAATTAAGACCCAGCAATCAATAATTTACCTGTTTTTATAACCAAACTTGGTCATGGGGAGGATTTTCAATTGTTTATTGACTGTTTCATACAATACGATGGCCCTATGCACGAGAATTTTATCTTCGAATTTTAGTTTACAGAAAGCTTTATTCCAATTAGACGAGCGCTGGTCCGTAACCTCTGTGGCAATTGCAGTTTTATGAAAATTTAAGATTACTGACAATAGGTACAGCTGGCGCACCGTAAGCATTAACATAATCAGCCTATAATGTTCCCACTGCTGGGACACAGGCGTCCATTTTACCCAACTACGGCAAAGCCAAAGAAAGGGTTACGATTTTAGCAGTCTATGTATGTATGTATGTTTGTATTGACGTGTGTTTCACCGTAGCGCCTAAACTACTGAACCGATTTTGAATGAGGAATGAGGTATCAATAGATTCGTAATAATTGTCCGGGTGACAACTACAACTCGTAACTCAGGACCACTGCTCTCACCATAAGCATTGATCACCACATTCGCTCGCTGCCTGTTGCCAAATTCAAAACAAATTTTCTTACGATGCCGATGCTTGCCTCATGTTGGCTTCACTCTACCAAATCACTTCCTCATTATAACCACGTCGAATTACATAGATTTAATATTGAATGATTAATGAATTTCCATCCTTTTAATATGAGTAGGTAAGTCACAAGTTCTAACGATATTAGCAAACATACAAGGTGATGTAACAGATTTATTATTGCCAACGATCAGTCTTCGCAGTGGAGCCGACTCACGTCACGACAAACTGATACCGCACATCGAGTGATGGATGAATAGCTAAAACATTAATTTAAAACTTACACGGCCCTCGGTTTGAAAATTTGATAAGGGAACTTTGTGTGACAGTGCTTAGAATGGGGACATAAAGGGAGGATTTAAATGCGGAAAAGTAGCCTACACGCGCATATTTGATTGTATACCTACTAAAATAAACGTTAAACTGAAACTTTAACGACAGCAACGGTAAAACAAACTGAAAAGTACTTACGACATCTCAATCAATCTGCCTAGCCTTTTCCCAACTATGTCGGGGTAGGCTTCCAGCCGGGCCAGTCTAACGTGTATAACGTTACGTTTAGCTCCGTGGAGGAGTTAAACGTAGGTCACAATAAAAATAAGATTAAGAAAGATATTAAGATTAAAAGTTAAAGGTAAGTTTAGGACGTTAAGGGGCAACTTCACAGGACACGGGAGGCTCGGGATAGACAGAAGGCAAGAACAGGTAGACAGGCAGGCCGCAGGCAGCGTGGAGGAGCTGGGCTGCGGAGCCTCACGGAGCAGATTTATCCACCCTGTTGAACGGAAAGGAGGGTGTGAGAGTTTGTGTAGATAGCGAAGGTGCTTTGTGCCGCCTCACGCTAGCGGGAGGACCGCGCCAGCGTCACACGTGTCGGCGTGGGCCTGTCCCGGAGGGTAACGTTGTCTAGCATTACGCCGCTTGGCGTCGGAGGCCTCTATGTGCGTGTATTCGTGGCGTTTTACACCACGTGTTTAAAGTTCGTTTGGAGTAGACACCTCATAAAGCGGTAGGCGAGAGGGTCGGATGAATGATACACAGCATTACACGCACACAATTTTTATTATCAGAGACCACTAAGTATCCACAGTTTTAGGTTACACAGTATAATTAGGTACACGTATAATTACGATATATACACGCGCGCACGCAAGTTAGATGAGACTAAAGTTCGAGTAGTTAACTGTATTCGAGAAATAAGACTCCAGGGACGGAAGAACAGTGACTCCGCCAAAAGCCAAAACAAGACTGAAAAACTTGAAGGCCGTTTTTATAATTCTGTATCATATTTTAAACATTTCAAGTATATTTTTAATTAAGTTATGGCCAGAACTAATAAAATCGGTTTACAGAGGGAAAATCCTACACCTGCCCTTATTGCGAAGGTTAAGTGTATTCACCAGCTTTATAAGAGATCTAGAAGAAGATAAAGTGTACTTGTCTATGGTGCGTTATGTCTATGGTTTAGAAACATAAATTAGACAGATGACAGCTAAAGATGAAAACGTCAGAATATAAATATTCTAAAGTTTTTTACAAAAAGGAAAGTTAATAGTATAAATAGGTTTGGATGCTAAAACAATCAAGAGATAATTAAAAGTATGCTTTACAGAGGTAAACATTGTTAAAGAATATATAAAAAGTGAGTTAAGCACATGAGTGCATCGATTTACATCGAAGGATACGCCTTACTGCATCAAAAGATGACCGCATTTGTGCTTAAATTGTCATCTGTCACACAATGACGTAGAGAATTGTCGTTGTACCGTCAGCATACTCGTTTTAAAAAGGGTACTTAAGAGGGCGCCTAAAGGTCCACTAGCGCCACTCTTTAAAAAAAATATTATCTCGTGACTGAGAAGGAATTATGAATAACGGCTAGTAAGGACCCTCGGTAAGTGTGTCTAGAATTTTCTAATACCTTTTATAAAGTTTCATATTGAGACACGGAGCAACAAAATACGATCAAGAGGAATGTGGCCGCTTTTCTTTAGATCGTATTTTGTTGCTTCGTGTCTCAATATAAAGCTTTATAAAAGGTATTAGAAAATTCTAGACACACTTAACGAGGGTCCTTACTAGCCGTTATTCATAATTCCTTCTCAGTCACGAGATAATATTTTTTTTAATTAGTGGCGCTAGTGGACCTTTAGGCGCCCTCTTAACTTGTTGGTACATTTCCTATATTAAAACGAGAAAGTTACTCCGATGTGTCACAAACTGTGACGAATGAGGAAATGATGTTCGAAATGAGCGAAATCGCTCTTTTTAGGAGTGACACTTTCCGCGCGACTTAAGTATGGTTAGGGCGAATCCTTGATTTACATCAATGCATGAGTGTCATAGAATATCAATAGGTAAATATACCAAAAGTTGGTTAGTTTAGTATAATAGCATAAAGATAGAATACAGTACGTGATTCTGCAGGGCAGAATACGACACCGGATACAGCTGAATACCAGTATTTTACATAGAGCGACTGCCTATCTGACCTCCACAACCCAGTAACTGGGTAACACGATACCCCTTGGTAGGACTGGTTGTCAGACTTTCAGGCTTCTGACGAGCCGTAACGACTGCCAAAGATCCACGAATGACAGCCGGAACCAATGGTTTAACATGCTTTCCAAGGCACGGCGGAGTCTCGGTATGTAAAGATGGTCACCTATCCACGGACCAACCCCGGCAAGCGTAGCTTAACCTGATGGATCGACCCGTGCGGCTGTTATTACTTAGCCACGAGCTCCTCAAGTACTTCCAACGTCTATACAATACAAATAAATAAAATTGGAGTGTTTGTTTGTAATGTCAAAATAATTGCTTTTTACTAATTGCATATAAAAGTGTATACGGTAGCTACTTATAAAAAGAACAATTGAAAAAATATTGTCTATCTATTCCGGCTAATCTCCGAAACGACAAGACCGATTTTGACGGGACTTTCACTGAACTTTCTTCCAGCTATCACATAGCTGATATTATAAAGAGTAACTTAGGCTAATTTTATTTTAGAAATAGAATTAGGGTTCACGCGCTGCGGTCAGCAGCTAGTTTTTGTTTTGTTTTTTTTTTTTGTAATGTACGTTTAGTCTGTGCAGAATAAACACTTTTTCTTTCTTTTTATTTGTGGCGGCATCAACACCGCTACATGCGAACTACGCATCAAAGACCTGACGTTACACAAAATCCTGACATCACACAAATCCTGCAGCGCGCAATTAGAGTTTACCGCGGAACAGCATATATACAACTTCCCCGTCATTGATCGTTGGGCAGTTGCCCGCCAGACACGACAAGGATACTCCCTTTTCTATAGAAAATAACTGAACTTTACGCTCTGTCCCATATGCCTCTAATATTAATGTAATAATGTACAATCATCATCATTTATCAGTCACTGCCATATTAACTTCCAAGTATATTTTCTTAATTCAAAATTCTGAACCCAAAAGACATCGAGAAGTTTCAAAGATTAATAAAATGTATTTATTTAATAATTTCATATGTAAAACCTTATACCATGAAACATTTAAATAACAAAACTACCAAAAAAATCGTTCATAAAATCCATCGTTTTCCAAGAATATTCCCCCGTTACAATGGATGGGTATTTCCCGAAGTTTGCGATATCTGGACGCGTCCAAACGGTCGTGATCCCAGTGTAAGTAACAAAGCCAGTTGTATATTGAGGATCTCAATATTGTACGTGTTTTGAAGAGAAATGGATAACTTAAACGGGATCTGGTTTAGTAAATGCATAAATAAAGTGACCTAGAGAAGTGCTAAGCGGAGTGGGTGCTGTATATTGGCTAAAATCGATGAAGTTGTTAGCTTTAGTTGTGGCAATTACTTCACTTAGTTTCGTTTCTTTCTGTAGCTGAAATTCAGTCCGTTGTAGTAATTTTAAATTACACAATACACAGTGAATAAACATGCTCACTCTGCGTTAAGTGACTGTCAATGATCTTTTTAAGGAATAATTTTTGGCTTTATCCAAGATTTTACTTAATTAGGATTATTAAGAAGATCAAGATTATTTATTAGTATGACCTTACTTTAACCTAAAAAGAAATAAATATTTTTTTATTCCGAAAAAAACGACATTTCATTTTTCACCCAGTAACATGGTCAAGATTTGTATCTATTTATATATCTTCTTCTTTGTAGCACTCTTGACAGAGCGGTCGTGGTCTTCATCTAGTTTCTTATCCAGGGGCTGATGTGATTCGCCTCACGATTTCTCGCCATCTACTCCGATTTTTGATGTTTTTAGTGCACTCATACACTCACCACCCAGTCAGTGGTTCGCCCACTGCGGATTTGATTTGGTCAACTCAACTCATGGGTGAGCGTCCACGTGGTCTAGTGCCCTCCACTCTACCCTGTATACTACTGTGTATACAATACATAAAACAATTAACCCAAGGAAAGTTCCCTGTTCCCTCAATATAATTAACAACACAATGCTTTTAATACAGAAGAGGTAAATTAATCACTGGTTTGTTCAAGAACAACTGTTGAGTACCTACAATTGTTCACAACTTTGTGAAAAGAAACTCTCAGAAAAGATTCAGCCATTTCTGAGAATTGTTTTAATACCTTCTAATGTGGAAAATAAAGTGGTTCCCTGTTTTGTGTTCTGTGAAGGAAATTGAAAAACGAAACATTTATACAATGTGTTGTATTCCAATTTGGAGTTTACCTTAGCAAGTTTTTGCTCCAGAAAAACTCCGTTTGATTGCTAAGAGAAAATATTTCAGTTACTAAATGTTGCGTACCTAAAAGAAAATTGCGCAGTGTACATTTGGAAATTGAAGGGTCTAGTAGATTTGCTTGTTGAATTTTCCCTAATTATTTCAAAATTAAAACGGTGTCGGTAAATTTCATATGGCCAAACGAAAACAAGCAGTACCTATGTATGTAAACTAAATTATTTATCTTATAAACTTTGGTAAACCCAACAAACTCATTAGCATAAATTAAAACATTCCGTGGCCACCACAATTCATATACAGTTAAATTAAATTACATTCATCAGAACCACACAAAGTTAACCTCCAATTAGAACTACATGTGACGTCATTCACAAAACCAAACATATGAACTCGTTAATCAGAATTTCATTTGAATATTCAAAGCAATTTAATTCGTGGCTTGACGTGTTAGAGAGGCTACACTTTTTATATTATTTGTAATGTAATATAAGGCATTGGACAGCAGAGGTGGCCCAGTGGTAACAGCCTCGAATTACGAGTTATAGGTCGTGGTTTCGAACCCAGGTAGGCATTTTAACCTCTGCCGGGGTTGCGGGTTTGTCCGAAAGGGATATCGCGACCCCGGCACGCAGGCAACGGAAGGAACACGGGTGGGTTTTTTTTTTTTTTTTTTAAGGTAGGCATTTTACTTTGAGTAAATCATTTCATCACCACTGCTCTCAAAACGGTGAAGGAAAACATCGTGTGGAAACTGGCATGTCCTAGAAATCGAAGACATGTGACATCTACCAACCCGGACTGGGCCCACGTGGTAGATCACAGCCCACTCCCTCTCGAAGAGAGCAGTGTAAAGGATGCCTGTGTCCCAGCAGTGGGAACATTATAGGCTGATTATGAATATATGGCTGCAAAGTTATTATGAAGCACCGATTTTAATTCGTTTTAGATTAAGTACTCTATACCGAACTACTCTGTCGTCTGTGGACTTCGCATTTGTAAGTCCACAATTTGCATACTAAATTGTAAACCAAATAGAGGCCGGAGAACATCTGCCTTAGATAAAACCATCCCGGTCTCTCAGTGAGAAGTCGTTTGCATAGCGTGCCTGCTCTGCGAAGATAAAAATGCAACTATCTGCTCGCTTTCATCGTTTTCGTTTTGTAAGTCTTGTTCGGTGCTGCTGTAAATTGATGCAGCTATACCGTGATAAGATTGTCGAGTTAATTGTATGGGTGTGAACATGATCTCGACATCACAATTCGTTGTTGCAGAGTTATTTGTTAACAAAACATGGTATTACAATTATAAGACTAGATGGTATCTTGTGTTTGAATTACAAGAGAAGATAGACACACGATTATATGTTTGCGTAATTAATCCAATAAAATCGTTTATATTGCCTAAGATAAGGAAAGGTTACAAGATATGTTATTTATAGATTTAGTAAGAACATTTTGAACAGTGAAGAATATTATGCTATTGTCACAGAGAACAACTAAAAATTTGAATCGAAAGATTAAAAACCTTGTGACTGGTTGTCGACTTATCTTACCGGAACTAATAATAGTCCTCCAGACCGAATTTCGGCCATAGTGATTAATCTCAGGGGAGACCAGCCTTCGGCGTAGGAGATATTATAGTGGTCAAGTGTATGCGCAGACACAGGTGCACTCTCCTCCCTCACTCTCATAGTCAGATGTGACGGCAATTCAACCCGAAAATATGGAAGTAGCTACCTTGTTTAGATTGAGATTTAGATTGTTACGTGTTTTCTTAAATGACCCTATAAAATTATAAAAATTCATTGGAATTCAACGGCTGCAGTGAAAGCTATGACGTATATTGCAGCTTTTCTTGTAAAACAAAGGCATAAAAAACTTCTAGTCTGAAATACCTATATAAAATCACATTATGTTGAGCAATTTCAGTACCTATTGAATTCTAAAAATATAAAAATCACAGATAAATCTGTAAGAAGACATGTCAAACATACAACTCAGTGTGTTGGAAGTGATTCGGGTGCGAATAGGGAAGGGCTTACCCTGATAAAGTTGGCTGGCGGGGATAATTTCATCACTATCGGAACCCGCCAACTAAATCAAAAACTATCTTCGTAAGATTTAAAAGGATTATCTTTTCTACTTTGATCTGAGATGTTTTATCTGAAATTGAAGATCTGGTTTATTGCGTTCCAGAAGAGTAACTGAATCTTAAGTGCATTGAGATTCTTGTTTTAAATGAAATCTCAACCCGCTTACGTAACGTAGTGACTGAGACGCCTCGAATGCTACCCCATTCTGGGATCCACACTTTCTTAAAAGGTTACCAGTGTTGTACAGAAAATCAGGAATGATTAACAAATTATATTGCAAGGTCCTTGGCTGCCTTATTCTCATAAAAACACCGTAAAAAATATATAAAACTTTACCAGCACAAAGTTTTCACATTTGACTAAGTTATGAATATTTATGACAGCAAATAATAGCAGCGCATACGTTAAAAACTTTATTTATCTCGTAAAGAGGAAGGCGCGAAAAATAAATATGTGCATACCTTGCTTAAGTTTACTTTTAGAATACCGCGGCTAAAATGTAAAAAGCGGAGTGTGCAGAAATACTAAGTTGACTCACTTTTTTCTCATAAAATATTTTGTAGTTGGCAATTTTGGGATTCTAACCGTTGTTATTTTCAAAAGTTTGTTGAGCAAGTACCGCGGTTAAAGCCGTTTTCTTATGCTTCGGTTTTATAACATAATGTCAGCATATTTTCACTTCGCCAACACTAACTTTGGGATCAATCTTACCTAAAAAATCTTATCTTATAAAAACCCCAAACTTCTTACAGTTAGTATTTCTTCACATTCACAGTTCACAGCAAATTACGCTCGACAAAGATCAACACTAGGAAAAAGAAGAAAGATTAGTTTCCGACTTTATCGTGTGTTAAATCGACGATCCGTTGCACGGGCGCGGACAGATTAATTTCGCTTGCATAAGACTTTTTTCACATTTCAACGGAATTATACCAACTTTTATCCGATAAAGGGAACACTGTAGAAATGAGGAAAGAAAGTGCTTTTATCGGAAAGTTTCTGGCCCGTGGAGAGCAAGGATGTGACACATATTTCATGATAGTAATGCGGTTTCCATGGACTTTGAGAGGCAATCGCCAAAAGCTTCTGATGTGCTTAATCTTCTTGTTATTTTGTGAAAAGGAAAGAAAAATAGAAGGAAAAATATGTCCACATTTCTCCAACAAACAAAATAAAGTAAGACCTTTCATATTTTTCGTTATAAAATATAGTGTACTTTATTTTGTCACATTTACAACAGCCTATTTAAACAAAGGCCAAGAAACGCGCCCAACAACTTAAGAAAAGTAAAGTTTAAGTAAATTCATTGAAAAATAACCGCAGATAAATCCGCCGCCGGGTCATATTCTCGGCTTACCTTCACCAAAAAAGGTAATAAAGCCCTGACCCTCGCATTTCAAATGTAAATCCATCCCGTCGGCTTGCAGACATTTAAACATTTATTTACTTGCCTATTGGACGAAGTGCGAGAGACTTAGGTTCAATCTCAATTTTACAGACCACCGAATAAAAAGTTTAACGTTCTTTTAAAGCTATAAAAGTGACATTCCGTATTTTGTTCAGAGTTGTATATTCGTGAATACATCGAGGATAAAGTTTATTACCCAGAAACTAAACTAATGACAAGTTTCCCCTTACTAGGTGACATAAGTAAGCACATATTTTCTTTAAGAGGGCGCCCAACGGTACACTAACGCCACTCCTTAAAAAACAATTATCTCGTGACTGAGAAGGAATCATGAATAATGGCTAATAAGGACCGGTAAGTGTGTCTAGAACTTTCTAATATCTTTTATTAAGTTTAATATTGAGACATGAAGCAACAAAATGCTATCTAAAGAAAAACAGCAACATTCCTCTAGATCGTAGTTTGTTGCTTCGTGACTGAACCTAATAAAAGATATTAGAAAGTTCTAGACACACTTACCGAGGGTCCTTACTAGCCTGATTCATGATTCCTTCTCAGTCACGGCGCCCTCTTAATAGTGTATCGTTTAATTCCTAACGCGAAACAATTTAGTAAAATTACATTTTGTTGTTATTACAAAAGGTACAATGCCTATAACGCTATGTATTTGTGTTATCATAACTAATAATTCAATAAACTACTTAACAAGAATGTCTTCATTTTGACGCTTTGTTGTTTTGTATTAATTTGACATTTACTGTAATTCGAACGATTTGACATTAATTTATATTATAATTTCCTAATTGTTATTTAAAATTATAATGTCTATAAATTTGTGTAAATTAAATATTTACGATTTGCATGCCCATACGACGATAAAACATAGAGGACATTCATAGTAAAACATCAATGTAATAATTACCCATGTTTGCAAAGTAATAAATGATTTATAATTTATTTATGATTTAAGGATACTCCTAATCCTTTCATTGTTTCATAGGTTTGAAAAATTTGTCTGCTCCATAACGTAAATAACGTATTGAATGTTTATGAACTGTCAAAATGAAAGGCATTGGCCATATTCTAGAAGTTGCAACATTTGTCAAAACAAATGTAATGCTATTTACCAAATTGTCTCAAATACGGAGAGGTCCTATACGTGCTCAATATCAAAACGTTTTATGTGCCAAGAAATGTAAGACAGCTTTAATGCGCAAAAGCATATATAATAAAGTTACCTGATTATTAGGAATATCAATTGATAGCCAACTGACTTGGAAAACTCAAGCAGATGACGTATGCAAAAAATTAAGTTCAGCCGCTTACGCATTATATAGTTTATCAAAAAAAGTTAATTTACAGACAGTATTGATAGCATATCACAGTCTAGTTGTTTCTGTATTGAGGTTTGGTATAATATTCTGGGGCAACTGCAGTGAAAGAGAAAATATTTTTAAGGCGCAAAAACGCTGTATTAGATGTATTTTTGACCTTAAAGTAACCGACAGCTGTGTACCTGTATTTAAACAAAATAATCTGCTTACATTTACATGTCTATATATATTAGAAATGGCTATTTTTGTTAAAACAAATACTCACTTATTCCCGACTTTAAAAAATACTAGAAATAGGACTACAAGTTTAAGAACCCAATACGAAGACAAGTTATGCTTAGGTAAATATAAAACTGCTTTATTGAGGAAAAGTGTTATGTGTATGGCTCCTCTTATTTATAACCATATACCTAGAAATATTAAAGAGCAACCCCTAAGAATATTTAAAAAGTACTTGAAAATATTACTAGTAAAAAAATGCTACTACTCTATAACAGATTTCTTAAATGACAAGTCTTTTTAATAACTATTGTACATATATTAAACAAATAAGTACCTCTAAATAAATTAAATAATAAAAATAGTAAATAACATATTGTATAAGTAAATAACTTTTTATAAAGAAACTGTAATAAGTTAATAATTAATTTACATTTAAAAGCTAATAAAAATTTTTGCATGCCATGAGGCAGAATGTATAAGGATCTCAAAATATTGTAACACCTAAATGTATTCGTTACCTACATTCTATGCAAATAAATAAATCTTATCTTATCTTATCTTATCTTATCTTATCTGACTCCTTGGAAGCAACTTAAGATTACGAGCTTCAAGAAGAAATTATCAATGTTTCTAATCCATAAATGTTATTACACTGTAGATAAATTCCTTAATGACCATAATATTATTATTACCATATACACCATATTACCTGTGTTTAACAAATAAATAATCATTCAATCATTCATTAATTCATTCAATCAATCATTCATTCAATTCAATCATCCATTGTGAGTGTGTTATATTACGCAATTACCCAGCTGAAGAGCTTTACGAGACAAAAGAAGGAGCGATTTGAACAATGGCTTTGAAATTGTTTTTTTATGAACACCCATACTTTTAATTACGGAATGTCCTTGTATAGAAATAACTATTATCACTAAAATCTTCACAGAGACAAAATCGTAGCAATATTTTAAAGCTTATAAGTAATAGTAAGTTATATTTTCATCTTATAATAAGTTATATTTTCCAACTACCATTAACGGTCTTTACTTTATCTTTATTAGCAAAAGTGATTTACTTGTTCGAACAAATATTTTACTGAGTTCTAATTTAGTAAGCAATAATTACTGAAAAGATTTAATCATTAGGCAAATATAGTGTGTTTATTTTTCATTGTTCTTCATAACTAAGTAGGCACATACTTAAAGGGAAAAAGTATATTGAAATAAAGCGCAAAATAATTTGCAACTCCTATTATGTAAAAAACTTTGTCTATAATTTTATATTTAATTTGTTCTCGGGGTGATTTATGCATCAATTTTGTTTAAAAGCATGATTTACAAACACAACTTCACTGTTTAACTATTATAAAAACTAAGAGGGTATTACGTAAATTTATGATAAGTGGGGTAGAACAAAAATTAGTTTGCAGCAAAAATATTTTTGTTATTTTTTTGGTTGATAATTAATTTGACTTCACGCAAAAAAAAAAAACTCACTATGGCTAATAGGTAATAGGTAATAGGTAATACGGGCTGATATCCGCAACTCCACGACTAAGCGCGTATTTTGCGTACGGGTGGGAAAATCGGTTATTCGATCCACCCCAGCTCCTCAAAGAAGGCCAGCAGCGCCTTGGTGTCACTGACAATCTCACGTAGGGTACCTGGGTTACCGAAGTACTTTGCCCTGTATGTGGCGACCACCGGGCAGTATAACAGCACATGAGCTGCTGTCTCGTCGTCCTCCATGCAGGCTCTGCAAAGCGGACTGTTTGTGACTCCTATGACAAAGAGGTGTTTATTAAATGACCCATGGCCAGTTACAGCTGCAGTGACTGTACGCAGCTGTTGTTTAGTTAGTCGGAGAACCTGTTTCGTGAAGCGGCCATCAATTGTAGGGAGTGCCTCCTTGGCCTGCCTGCACTCACCGTGGTCCAACCAAAGTTTGTGATGTTGGTCCCTGGTTCGTTTCCTTACCAGAGTGCGTAGGTACCCGAAGGGGAGTGGCGCAATGGGTTCTGGCCCCACTGGTGCCATGCTCGACCCCCTTCTGGCAAGTTCGTCGGCTGCGTCGTTGCCCCGCGAACCGCTGTGTCCTTTGATCCATTGAATGGTAATATTATTGAGGCTACCCACCTGGTTAAGGCGCTGGTGGCACTCGTATATCAGCCCAGAGTCAACAGTGTGGCTGTTTAGCGCTAGCAGAACAGCCATGCTGTCTGAGAGTATACGTATCGAGTGGTCCTTAACTTCCCTGGCCATGATGGCTAAAGCGGCAAGAGATATACCCATACATTCGGCCTGGAACACTGTGTTATGGACCCCCAATGGTGTGGCTATCTGTATGTTGAAGTCCTCCGAGAAGATTCCAGCACCTGTGCCACTACCTGTTTTGGATCCATCGGTGAAGATTCGTAGCTCTGTGGGGCGTAAGCCCTCGCATCGGTGATCCTCATGAAGTTGAATCCTGTATTTTTTATCGAAGATAAATTGTTTGGGCACCCGATCATTTATGGCTTTCGTAATAGGGAACTCAGAATTGAGTCCCTCGAGCAGCGCGGTGTGTTGTGTGTTTCTCTTACCCCAGAGATTAATTGCCTTAAGACGCACCGCCGCCATCGTCGCCTCCTGCTGTATAAACAGATGGAGCGGGGTTAGACCCAGCATGGCTTCGATTGCCGCAGTCGGAGTAGTCCTCATGCAGCCAGTGGTCGCAACGCAGGCTAGTCTCTGCAGGCGTTGTAGTTTGTTGGAGGTTGTAACCAGCTGTGTGCGGGGCCACCAGACCACGGCCCCGTAGGCGATCATGGGGCGGATCACAGCTGTGTACAGCCACAGTATGATTTTGGGGGATAGGCCCCACTTCTTACCTATCATTTTCCTGCATTGCCAGAAGGTGATGCAGGCCCTGTTTAGCTTGTTGTCTACATGGCTACTCCAGTTTAGCTTACTGTCTAGAGTGACCCCAAGGTACTTGACCTCGCTGGCCAACTGAAGCTCTGTATCGAACAGTTTCGGTAGACAGAATGGGCCTAACGCTCGTTTTTGGGTAAACATGACTAGTTCAGTTTTAGTGGGGTTCACTGATAGTTCAAATTTCCTGCACCAACTTTCTACGATACGTAGTGCTTGCTGAGTGAGGTTACAGATCGTTCCCGTCACCTTCCCCGATACAAGGATTGCGAGGTCATCTGCATACCCTATCGTGTAATAGCGGTTGGCGTTGAGTTTGGTGATGAGGTCATTAATTACCAGATTCCATAGAAGGGGGGACAGAACTCCTCCCTGAGGGCAGCCTCTGGCTATCATGGCCAACTGCTGCTCATCCTCAAGGCGAACCACTCGTTTGCTTAACATGTTTGTAATCCAGTCCGTTAGTACCTGTTCTACTCCATGTCTGGAGAGGGCGCTACTGATGCTGGAGAAGTTGGTTTTGTCGAAGGCTCCTTCGATGTCTATAAAAGTGCCCAGGCAGGTGCCCTTTTGATGAATCGCGTCCTCTATCTGGCTGACTACCAGATGAAGAGCAGATTCGGTCGACTTACCTGAGCTGTATGCGTGCTGATTACCATGTAGCGGTATGGTTTTAAGAGCGCCGTCCCTCAGCTCCCTATCACATAGCCTTTCCAGAGTTTTTAGGAGAAAGGAAGTCAGGCTTATTGGTCTGTGGGATTTGGCGTTTGTGTAGTCACCCTCACTATGGCTAAGAAGCTTCTAAATATTTATTACATCTCAAAACATTGTACAATATTTTGAAAAACGAAGTATTAGCGCGGGCGGGCGATGGGATGCGACGCGATGGGTCGGGAGCCGAAATTTCACGCGGACGAAGTCGGGGCAGAAGCTAGTCATAAATATTTTACCCAATGAAGTTTGTTAAAGAGTTTAATATTGTTTCCTATTCCATTATTGTCAGTGTTATGCTAACACTGCTATTCCCATTTGCGCTATTGAATAATAAGCGATACCATTGGTATGCATGACTTCTACCGATACCAGCTCATTTCGTGGTAGTACCACTTTCCTCCTTTATCGCAGTAAGTGCAAGACGGCAAAAATGGGAAGAACTTAGCATAGTCTAATATGACTTTAAAGATACTGGCATTTGTTTTTGTACTCCGAACAAAGAATTAAGGAACGAGCAATTAATAATTATATTTTAATTTTCATATATTTTACAATATATCAACGTGACACTGGATACCGGACTAGGATAACTTGTGTCGCAGGATTCAGTCTCTTTCCACAAGTATTCTTATTATTATTATTGGAAAATTAAGAGATTTTCCGTTTATATGTACAGTATTTTTATTTCACGAAGCGACGCGCGCTTTACTTGTGGTTACCAAGAGTACAAACACGTTGTGAATGTGTATGTAAGCGCAGGAGCCATCCGAGACAATGGCGAAGTCGGAAATGTGTATGTGCTGACGCAACTCGTCTTCACACGCACATTCATAACGTTTTGGTACACTTAGTTAACACAAGTAAAGCGCGCGTCGCTTCGTGAGATAAAAATATTACAATTAAGACCCAGCAATCAATAATTTACCTGTTTTTATAACCAAACTTGGTCATGGGGAGGATTTTCAATTGTTTATTGACTTTTTCATACAATACGATGGCCCTATGCACGAGAATTTTATCTTCGAATTTTAGTTTACAGAAAGCTTTATTCCAAATAGACTCTTCAAACGAGCGCTGGTCCATAACCTCTGTGGCAATTGCAGTGTTATGGAACTTTAAGATTACTGACAATAGTTACAGCTGGCGCACCGTAAGCATTAACATAATCAGCCTATAATGTTCCCACTGCTGGGACACAGGCGTCCTTTTTACCCGACTACGGCAAAGCCAAAAGAAAGGGTTACGATTTTAGCAGTCTATGTATGTATATATGTTTGTATTGACGTGTGTTTCACCGTAGCGCCTGAACTACTGAACCGATTTTGAATGAGGAATGAGGTATCAATAGATTCGTAATAATTGTCCGGGTGACAACTACAACTCGTAAGTCAGGACCACTGCTCTCACCATAAGCATTGATCACCACATACGCTCGCTGCCGTTGCCAAATTCAAAACAATTTTTTTTACGATGCCGATGCTTGCCTCATGTTGGCTTCACTCTACCAAATCACTTCCTCATTATAACCACGTCGAATTAGATAGATTTAATATTGAATGATTAATGAATTTCCATCCTTTTAATATGCGTAGGTAAGTCACAAGTTCTAACGATATTAGCAAACATACAAGGTGATGTAACAGATTTATTATTGCCAACGATCAGTCTTCGCAGTGGAGCCGACTCACGTCACGACAAACTGATACCGCACATCGAGTGATGGATGAATAGCTAAAACATTAATTTAAAACTTACACGGCCCTCGGTTTGAAAATTTGATAAGGGAACTTTGTGTGACAGTGCTTAGAATGGGGACATAAAGGGAGGATTTAAATGCGGAAAAGTAGCCTACACGCGCATATTTGATTGTATACCTACTAAAATAAACGTTAAACTGAAACTTTAACGACAGCAACGGTAAAACAAACTGAAAAGTACTTACGACATCTCAATCAATCTGCCTAGCCTTTTCCCAACTATGTCGGGGTAGGCTTCCAGCCGGGCCAGTCTAACGTGTATAACGTTACGTTTAGCTCCGTGGAGGAGTTAAACGTAGGTCACAATAAAAATAAGATTAAGAAAGATATTAAGATTAAAAGTTAAAGGTAAGTTTAGGACGTTAAGGGGCAACTTCACAGGACACGGGAGGCTCGGGATAGACAGAAGGCAAGAACAGGTAGACAGGCAGGCCGCAGGCAGCGTGGAGGAGCTGGGCTGCGGAGCCTCACGGAGCAGATTTATCCACCCTGTTGAACGGAAAGGAGGGTGTGAGAGTTTGTGTAGATAGCGAAGGTGCTTTGTGCCGCCTCACGCTAGCGGGAGGACCGCGCCAGCGTCACACGTGTCGGCGTGGGCCTGTCCCGGAGGGTAACGTTGTCTAGCATTACGCCGCTTGGCGTCGGAGGCCTCTATGTGCGTGTATTCGTGGCGTTTTACACCACGTGTTTAAAGTTCGTTTGGAGTAGACACCTCATAAAGCGGTAGGCGAGAGGGTCGGATGAATGATACACAGCATTACACGCACAGAATTTTTATTATCAGAGACCACTAAGTATCCACAGTTTTAGGTTACACAGTATAATTAGGTACACGTATAATTACGATATATACACGCGCGCACGCAAGTTAGATGAGACTAAAGTTCGAGTAGTTAACTGTATTCGAGAAATAAGACTCCAGGGACGGAAGAACAGTGACTCCGCCAAAAGCCAAAACAAGACTGAAAAACTTGAAGGCCGTTTTTATAATTCTGTATCATATTTTAAACATTTCAAGTATATTTTTAATTAAGTTATGGCCAGAACTAATAAAATCGGTTTACAGAGGGAAAATCCTACACCTGCCCTTATTGCGAAGGTTAAGTGTATTCACCAGCTTTATAAGAGATCTAGAAGAAGATAAAGTGTACTTGTCTATGGTGCGTTATGTCTATGGTTTAGAAACATAAATTAGACAGATGACAGCTAAAGATGAAAACGTCAGAATATAAATATTCTAAAGTTTTTTACAAAAAGGAAAGTTAATAGTATAAATAGGTTTGGATGCTAAAACAATCAAGAGATAATTAAAAGTATGCTTTACAGAGGTAAACATTGTTAAAGAATATATAAAAAGTGAGTTAAGCACATGAGTGCATCGATTTACATCGAAGGATACGCCTTACTGCATCAAAAGATGACCGCATTTGTGCTTAAATTGTCATCTGTCACACAATGACGTAGAGAATTGTCGTTGTACCGTCAGCATACTCGTTTTAAAAAGGGTACTTAAGAGGGCGCCTAAAGGTCCACTAGCGCCACTCTTTAAAAAAAATATTATCTCGTGACTGAGAAGGAATTATGAATAACGGCTAGTAAGGACCCTCGGTAAGTGTGTCTAGAATTTTCTAATACCTTTTATAAAGTTTCATATTGAGACACGGAGCAACAAAATACGATCAAGAGGAATGTGGCCGCTTTTCTTTAGATCGTATTTTGTTGCTTCGTGTCTCAATATAAAGCTTTATAAAAGGTATTAGAAAATTCTAGACACACTTAACGAGGGTCCTTACTAGCCGTTATTCATAATTCCTTCTCAGTCACGAGATAATATTTTTTTTAATTAGTGGCGCTAGTGGACCTTTAGGCGCCCTCTTAACTTGTTGGTACATTTCCTATATTAAAACGAGAAAGTTACTCCGATGTGTCACAAACTGTGACGAATGAGGAAATGATGTTCGAAATGAGCGAAATCGCTCTTTTTAGGAGTGACACTTTCCGCGCGACGTAAGTATGGTTAGGGCGAATCCTTGATTTACATCAATGCATGAGTGTCATAGAATATCAATAGGTAAATATACCAAAAGTTGGTTAGTTTAGTATAATAGCATAAAGATAGAATACAGTACGTGATTCTGCAGGGCAGAATACGACACCTGAATACCGAAGTTTCAAAGATTAATAAAATGTATTTATTTAATAATTTCATATGTAAAACCTTATACCATGAAACATTTAAATAACAAAACTACCAAAAAAATCGTTCATAAAATCCATCGTTTTCCAAGAATATTCCCCCGTTACAATGGATGGGTATTTCCCGAAGTTTGCGATATCTGGACGCGTCCAAACGGTCGTGATCCCAGTGTAAGTAACAAAGCCAGTTGTATATTGAGGATCTCAATATTGTACGTGTTTTGAAGAGAAATGGATAACTTAAACGGGATCTGGTTTAGTAAATGCATAAATAAAGTGACCTAGAGAAGTGCTAAGCGGAGTGGGTGCTGTATATTGGCTAAAATCGATGAAGTTGTTAGCTTTAGTTGTGGCAATTACTTCACTTAGTTTCGTTTCTTTCTGTAGCTGAAATTCAGTCCGTTGTAGTAATTTTAAATTACACAATACACAGTGAATAAACATGCTCACTCTGCGTTAAGTGACTGTCAATGATCTTTTTAAGGAATAATTTTTGGCTTTATCCAAGATTTTACTTAATTAGGATTATTAAGAAGATCAAGATTATTTATTAGTATGACCTTACTTTAACCTAAAAAGAAATAAATATTTTTTTATTCCGAAAAAAACGACATTTCATTTTTCACCCAGTAACATGGTCAAGATTTGTATCTATTTATATATCTTCTTCTTTGTAGCACTCTTGACAGAGCGGTCGTGGTCTTCATCTAGTTTCTTATCCAGGGGCTGATGTGATTCGCCTCACGATTTCTCGCCATCTACTCCGATTTTTGATGTTTTTAGTGCACTCATACACTCACCACCCAGTCAGTGGTTCGCCCACTGCGGATTTGATTTGGTCAACTCAACTCATGGGTGAGCGTCCACGTGGTCTAGTGCCCTCCACTCTACCCTGTATACTACTGTGTATACAATACATAAAACAATTAACCCAAGGAAAGTTCCCTGTTCCCTCAATATAATTAACAACACAATGCTTTTAATACAGAAGAGGTAAATTAATCACTGGTTTGTTCAAGAACAACTGTTGAGTACCTACAATTGTTCACAACTTTGTGAAAAGAAACTCTCAGAAAAGATTCAGCCATTTCTGAGAATTGTTTTAATACCTTCTAATGTGGAAAATAAAGTGGTTCCCTGTTTTGTGTTCTGTGAAGGAAATTGAAAAACGAAACATTTATACAATGTGTTGTATTCCAATTTGGAGTTTACCTTAGCAAGTTTTTGCTCCAGAAAAACTCCGTTTGATTGCTAAGAGAAAATATTTCAGTTACTAAATGTTGCGTACCTAAAAGAAAATTGCGCAGTGTACATTTGGAAATTGAAGGGTCTAGTAGATTTGCTTGTTGAATTTTCCCTAATTATTTCAAAATTAAAACGGTGTCGGTAAATTTCATATGGCCAAACGAAAACAAGCAGTACCTATGTATGTAAACTAAATTATTTATCTTATAAACTTTGGTAAACCCAACAAACTCATTAGCATAAATTAAAACATTCCGTGGCCACCACAATTCATATACAGTTAAATTAAATTACATTCATCAGAACCACACAAAGTTAACCTCCAATTAGAACTACATGTGACGTCATTCACAAAACCAAACATATGAACTCGTTAATCAGAATTTCATTTGAATATTCAAAGCAATTTAATTCGTGGCTTGACGTGTTAGAGAGGCTACACTTTTTATATTATTTGTAATGTAATATAAGGCATTGGACAGCAGAGGTGGCCCAGTGGTAACAGCCTCGAATTACGAGTTATAGGTCGTGGTTTCGAACCCAGGTAGGCATTTTAACCTCTGCCGGGGTTGCGGGTTTGTCCGAAAGGGATATCGCGACCCCGGCACGCAGGCAACGGAAGGAACACGGGTGGGTTTTTTTTTTTTTTTTTTAAGGTAGGCATTTTACTTTGAGTAAATCATTTCATCACCACTGCTCTCAAAACGGTGAAGGAAAACATCGTGTGGAAACTGGCATGTCCTAGAAATCGAAGACATGTGACATCTACCAACCCGGACTGGGCCCACGTGGTAGATCACAGCCCACTCCCTCTCGAAGAGAGCAGTGTAAAGGATGCCTGTGTCCCAGCAGTGGGAACATTATAGGCTGATTATGAATATATGGCTGCAAAGTTATTATGAAGCACCGATTTTAATTCGTTTTAGATTAAGTACTCTATACCGAACTACTCTGTCGTCTGTGGACTTCGCATTTGTAAGTCCACAATTTGCATACTAAATTGTAAACCAAATAGAGGCCGGAGAACATCTGCCTTAGATAAAACCATCCCGGTCTCTCAGTGAGAAGTCGTTTGCATAGCGTGCCTGCTCTGCGAAGATAAAAATGCAACTATCTGCTCGCTTTCATCGTTTTCGTTTTGTAAGTCTTGTTCGGTGCTGCTGTAAATTGATGCAGCTATACCGTGATAAGATTGTCGAGTTAATTGTATGGGTGTGAACATGATCTCGACATCACAATTCGTTGTTGCAGAGTTATTTGTTAACAAAACATGGTATTACAATTATAAGACTAGATGGTATCTTGTGTTTGAATTACAAGAGAAGATAGACACACGATTATATGTTTGCGTAATTAATCCAATAAAATCGTTTATATTGCCTAAGATAAGGAAAGGTTACAAGATATGTTATTTATAGATTTAGTAAGAACATTTTGAACAGTGAAGAATATTATGCTATTGTCACAGAGAACAACTAAAAATTTGAATCGAAAGATTAAAAACCTTGTGACTGGTTGTCGACTTATCTTACCGGAACTAATAATAGTCCTCCAGACCGAATTTCGGCCATAGTGATTAATCTCAGGGGAGACCAGCCTTCGGCGTAGGAGATATTATAGTGGTCAAGTGTATGCGCAGACACAGGTGCACTCTCCTCCCTCACTCTCATAGTCAGATGTGACGGCAATTCAACCCGAAAATATGGAAGTAGCTACCTTGTTTAGATTGAGATTTAGATTGTTACGTGTTTTCTTAAATGACCCTATAAAATTATAAAAATTCATTGGAATTCAACGGCTGCAGTGAAAGCTATGACGTATATTGCAGCTTTTCTTGTAAAACAAAGGCATAAAAAACTTCTAGTCTGAAATACCTATATAAAATCACATTATGTTGAGCAATTTCAGTACCTATTGAATTCTAAAAATATAAAAATCACAGATAAATCTGTAAGAAGACATGTCAAACATACAACTCAGTGTGTTGGAAGTGATTCGGGTGCGAATAGGGAAGGGCTTACCCTGATAAAGTTGGCTGGCGGGGATAATTTCATCACTATCGGAACCCGCCAACTAAATCAAAAACTATCTTCGTAAGATTTAAAAGGATTATCTTTTCTACTTTGATCTGAGATGTTTTATCTGAAATTGAAGATCTGGTTTATTGCGTTCCAGAAGAGTAACTGAATCTTAAGTGCATTGAGATTCTTGTTTTAAATGAAATCTCAACCCGCTTACGTAACGTAGTGACTGAGACGCCTCGAATGCTACCCCATTCTGGGATCCACACTTTCTTAAAAGGTTACCAGTGTTGTACAGAAAATCAGGAATGATTAACAAATTATATTGCAAGGTCCTTGGCTGCCTTATTCTCATAAAAACACCGTAAAAAATATATAAAACTTTACCAGCACAAAGTTTTCACATTTGACTAAGTTATGAATATTTATGACAGCAAATAATAGCAGCGCATACGTTAAAAACTTTATTTATCTCGTAAAGAGGAAGGCGCGAAAAATAAATATGTGCATACCTTGCTTAAGTTTACTTTTAAAATACCGCGGCTAAAATGTAAAAAGCGGAGTGTGCAGAAATACTAAGTTGACTCACTTTTTTCTCATAAAATATTTTGTAGTTGGCAATTTTGGGATTCTCACCGTTGTTATTTTCAAAAGTTTGTTGAGCAAGTACCGCGGTTAAAGCCGTTTTCTTATGCTTCGGTTTTATAACATAATGTCAGCATATTTTCACTTCGCCAACACTAACTTTGGGATCAATCTTACCTAAAAAATCTTATCTTATAAAAACCCCAAACTTCTTACAGTTAGTATTTCTTCACATTCACAGTTCACAGCAAATTACGCTCGACAAAGATCAACAGTAGGAAAAAGAAGAAAGATTAGTTTCCGACTTTATCGTGTGTTAAATCGACGATCCGTTGCACGGGCGCGGACAGATTAATTTCGCTTGCATAAGACTTTTTTCACATTTCAACGGAATTATACCAACTTTTATCCCATAAAGGGAACACTGTAGAAATGAGGAAAGAAAGTGCTTTTATCGGAAAGTTTCTGGCCCGTGGAGAGCAAGGATGTGACACATATTTCATGATAGTCATGCGGTTTCCATGGACTTTGAGAGGCAATCGCCAAAAGCTTCTGATGTGCTTAATCTTCTTGTTATTTTGTGAAAAGGAAAGAAAAATAGAAGGAAAAATATGTCCACATTTCTCCAACAAACAAAATAAAGTAAGACCTTTCATATTTTTCGTTATAAAATATAGTGTACTTTATTTTGTCACATTTACAACAGCCTATTTAAACAAAGGCCAAGAAACGCGCCCAACAACTTAAGAAAAGTAAAGTTTAAGTAAATTCATTGAAAAATAACCGCAGATAAATCCGCCGCCGGGTCATATTCTCGGCTTACCTTCACCAAAAAAGGTAATAAAGCCCTGACCCTCGCATTTCAAATGTAAATCCATCCCGTCGGCTTGCAGACATTTAAACATTTATTTACTTGCCTATTGGACGAAGTGCGAGAGACTTAGGTTCAATCTCAATTTTACAGACCACCGAATAAAAAGTTTAACGTTCTTTTAAAGCAATAAAAGTGACATTCCGTATTTTGTTCAGAGCTGTATATTCGTGAATACATCGAGGATAAAGTTTATTACCCAGAAACTAAACTAATGACAAGTTTCCCCTTACTAGGTGACATAAGTAAGCACATATTTTCTTTAAGAGGGCGCCCAACGGTACACTAACGCCACTCCTTAAAAAACATATATCTCGTGACTGAGAAGGAATCATGAATAATGGCTAATAAGGACCGGTAAGTGTGTCTTGAACTTTCTAATATCTTTTATTAAGTTTAATATTGAGACATGAAGCAACAAAATGCTATCTAAAGAAAAACAGCAACATTCCTCTAGATCGTAGTTTGTTGCTTCGTGACTGAACCTAATAAAAGATATTAGAAAGTTCTAGACACACTTACCGAGGGTCCTTACTAGCCTGATTCATGATTCCTTCTCAGTCACGGCGCTCTCTTAATAGTGTATCGTTTAATTCCTAACGCGAAACAATTTAGTAAAATTACATTTTGTTGTTATTACAAAAGGTACAATGCCTATAACGCTATGTAGGTATTTGTGTTATCATAACTAATAATTCAATAAACTACTTAACAAGAATGTCTTCATTTTGACGCTTTGTTGCAGTTCGAGAAGCAATAAAATCGGCATCCCAATTCCGTATCGCATTTTCAATCACAATCCAAAGGATTTTGACGACTTCCTTATTCATGAACCACTGACTGATTGACATGCTAATATTCTTGTTGAAATTTTTGTATTAATTTGACATTTACTGTAATTCGAACGATTTGACATTAATTTATATTATAATTTCCTAATTGTTATTTAAAATTATAATGTCTATAAATTTGTGTAAATTAAATATTTGCGATTTGCATGCCCATACGACGGTAGAACATAGAGGACTTTCATAGTAAAACATCAATGTAATAATTACCCATGTTTGCAAAGTAATAAATGATTTATAATTTATTTATGATTTAAGGATACTCCTAATCCTTTCATTGTTTCACAGGTTTGAAAAATTCGTCTGCTCCATAACGTAAATAACGTAATGAATGTTTATGAACTGTCAAACTGAAAGGCATTGCCATATTCTAGAAGCTGCAACATTTGTCAAAACAAATGTAATGCTATTTACCAAATTGTCTCAAATACGGAGAGGTCCTATACGTGCTCAATATCAAAACGTTTTATGTGCCAAGAAATGTAAGACAGCTTTAATGCGTAAAAGCTTGATGAGAATAGCACCAAGAATATATATTAAAGTTACCTGACTCCTTGAAGCAACTTAAGATTACGAGCTTCAAGAAGAAATTATCAATGTTTCTAATCCATAAATGTTATTACACTGTAGTAGATAAATTCCTTAATGAACATAATATTATTATTACCATATACACCATATTACCTGTGTTTAACAAATAAATAATCATTCAATCATTCATTCATTCATTCAATCAATCATTCATTCAATTCAATCATCCATTGTGAGTGTGGTATGTGTGTGTACGCAATTACCCCGCTGAAGAGCTTTACGAGACAAAAGAAGGAGCAATTTGAACAATGGCTTTGAAATTGTTTTTTCATGAACACCCATACTTTTAATTACGGAATGTCCTTGTATAGAAATAACTATTATCACTAAAATCTTCACAGAGACAAAATCGTAGCAATATTTTAAAGCTTATGAGTAATAGTAAGTTATATTTTCATCTTATAATAAGTTATATTTTCCAACTACCATTAACGGTCTTTACTTTATCTTTATTAGCAAAAGTGATTTACTTGCTCGAACAAATATTTTACTGAGTTCTAATTTAGTAAGCAATAATTACTGAAAAGATTTAATCATTAGGTAAATATAGTGTGTTTATTTTTCATTGTTCTTCATAACTAAGTAGGCACATACTTAAAGGGAAAAAGTATATTGAAATAAAGCGCAAAATAATTTGCAACTCCTATTATGTAAAAAACTTTGTCTATAATTTTATATTTAATTTGTTCTCGGGGTGATTTATGCATCAATTTTGTTTAAAAGCATGATTTACAAACACAACTTCTCTGTTTAACTATTATAAAAACTAAGAGGGTATTACGTAAATTTATGATAAGTGGGGTAGAACAAAAATTAGTTTGCAACAAAAATATTTTTGTTATTTTTTTGGTTGATAATTAATTTGACTTCACGCAAAAAAAAAAAACTGACTATGGCTAACAAGCTTCTAAATATTTATTTATTAAAACTTTACGCACAATTCAAAAAAATCCGTACAAAGGCGGACTTCATGACATTAAAGACATAAAGTATACATATACAAAAGTAGCCAAAAGCCTCATATTCAACCAATAAATATTTTTTTGCAATGTTTTTTGTTCATTGGTTGATGTCAAGGCCACGGATCAAAGACAATTTCGTAATTACTCTTGCGACATTAGCAAATGACAACAAAAACAAAATGCCGATTGCAGAATTAGCTACTTTTGTAACAAATAATAAGAAAAATTAAGCTGCGCGTCACATCTGTCCAAGAACAGCTCAGCGAAATGCTGTGAATTCGGACGAACCTAACGTCAACGGCGCTGGTTTTCAGCAATTACCTATGGAATGACATATTGACGTCCCCCTGCGTGACATAATAAGTCGGGTACCTAAGTATTATTTTTCACTGAAATATGTGTGATTCCACGCTGGCAGAATAGTCGACATTGGCTCAGTTGCCAAAGAAGAGAAAAAAAAAAGTGTGATTCAGCTGAACAAAGTATATCTGTATTTGTGCGTAACATAAATTTAAGAAATAATAATAATACTTAAACTATGACCATAATACAATGAGAATATAAAAAAAGTAACTACTATAATAAGTAATTACTATAAACGTGTATAGTTTCAGTATGTTATAAAGTAGGTACTCTGTGGTGTACAGTGTGGTCTGATTTCCTCTTTTTGCAGTTTGAGTAATTATAATAAATTCGATAATACACTACCAATCCATCCATCCATGAGACCCGTAAAGATTTCATGGTCTACACTGGTGTTAAATATGAAAGCTAAATAGGGCGCAATGGTTTCGATGATAGGTCTACTGACTTTTACCGACATTCCCCATACATGCCTTCAAATTATTTCTAAGTACGGCCGCAGAAAGCGTCGGTGAGGAATTTAAATTTAAAGCTTCAGTAGTTTTAAGGGAATATTAGCAAAAAAGTTTTCAAATTCCTGAGCTATTTCTACATCTGAGCTGATGGGGCCATGTGCCGTCTCTAATTTAAATTCAGTATAACGCTGTTTTTTCCTACCTGTTTCATTATTTATTATTTGCCAAGTAGTTTTTATTTTATCATCAGTTGATTTTATTTTATTGCTAATATAAAGAGCTTTAGCTATTTTCCACACACTCTTTCATTACACGGCATTTACAGAGTTTATCAATGTAAAAACAGACATTAGGAGACAAAAAATAAAAACAAACTTTATGGTACAGCACTATTCTCGATCTGCTGTCTTGATATTGTAACAATGGCGTGGGCTGCCAGCCAGAAGATGACTTCCTCGCATCTGATTTAGGGATGTAGCAGTATAGAATGTCGCTTATCGATTCCATCTAATATCAGGTACCGTAAAAAACCGATAAGTATTTATAGTAAATATCAAAATATCCGATATTTGATATAATTATATCGAAATTAGGGATCTAGCAACTTAACATCAACATCTCGCTTATCGATACTTTGTGGTATGATATTAATTTGTTATAAATAAAACACATTTTAAATTAGCTGTTAATCATTTTTATTTTTTATTACATTATAATACTGGTTGACTTCCTGAGGTTCGGAGGCAGCGCATTCCAAAGAAAGACGGCCTGGATAAAGATGTGTACCAGTTTCGTTTATGTCAATAATTATATTCTGCATTGTTCATTTACAGTTTAGTACACTACATGATTTTGTTAAACATTGCCTACAACTCCAATTAAAAATGCTGTATCTGAATCATTGATACTTAAGTATTTCGTACATAATTAATTGTGATGCAAATACCGCATTACGATAGCTTAATTAAGACACTATTATATTACCTACAACTTGATTCAGCAACCAATTGATAAGGTTAATTTTGTAGCGACGGCGACAGCTGAAAAACAATTCTAACGAAGCATTCAACAGTGTTGTTGAATAATGTTCTGTAAAATAGCCAACAAAATAGATACGAAAATGAAACAAAAATAATCAGTTTTTTGGATTAAACAGCATGGTTTACAAATCGTGATAATGTATTATATTCACTTCACCCAACTAAACAAAAAAACAAAAAATTGACAGACGCAAGATGGAGTGCCTCAAGGGAAAATGTTCGGTCCGCCAATATAAATGCCCGTATGTCGTATCCAGGGGTTCGTATTTCATTTACAGCGGAGGCAGTAATTGGCCGGCCGCACAATTTTATTCTATAAACAAGCCAGCTGTACCGACCAGACCCAAACGTGACCGTGTAACCAGCCTTTACACGACAAAACGCGAAGCAAGGCGTAATGAACGTCTTTGATTATATCGCTGCGTAAGATATCTTTTTGTGTCTTACAAAAATAAATAGGAAAGCATTTCTATTGACGTGGATATCGTATTTTGTCTACATAGAAATTAGAACAGGAAATAATGAAAATACTTATGATTTCGTCCTCTGAAAGAGAAATCATCTTAAAAAAGACGTCAGTAAATTATAACCATCTTACGTAAAACATTGTTTCCATAATAAACTATTATGTTTGACTTGTGCTAGTTTGTTAATCCAATATCAAATAAAATATGTACATACATAAATGCATTGACGAAATTAGATTACAGCGACCGTGGGTGACTCGAGCGGTTGAACTCTTTCATTAGTTACGCACGACAGACGAGAGCTAATTTCAACTGACCCTAAGTCCCTGGGCAGCTATTTTCAACGAAATCCGTTAGGCTATCATTTAAATATGTCCCATAGCGCCTACTCATGGATTAGGCTTAGCATAACGGCATTAGTACCCAGTCCAATACCCACATTCAAAATTTTTGTCGACATTTAAGAAGTTTATTTTCTAATTATATACCGTTCGATAAGTATCACGATCTTCAAATGGCATAGTTGCCTTCTTTTTCTTGAAAACAAATTTATTACTAATTACCTACTTGCAGATATATCTGATCCTCAAGCTACTGCAGTAAACCAAGCCCCAGTGAAGAAAATACAATAATTCACGGCCCTCGACATTGGCAGACACAAGACAATCTAAAAACAACTCGCCAACCACGACTGATATTATTTAAACTCAACTTCGTTGAAAAAATCATCTATGAAACATGGTACATTTTCGTAGTAGTAAAATTATTATTTACTTAACAGACTCAGTTCGAAGAATATCAATGAAGTTTTAGTTTGGTTACACAAATTTGCTGTAACAGCTAAGTGGATTTTCCTCGAATTTGGATGCATGAATTTCGCAGGGTTCGGTTACAAAGGAAAAATATCTACAATATATTTAACCCTAGCACAGCTTTTGCTCGATAGCACATAGATTTTTATCTCTAGAAATATCTTTTACGTTTGATTTATTTGATTTCCGTATTATAGTTTCGTCGTCGTTTGTTGGTGTACTAATAGACACACCTCTGCTTAACCCTTCAGCGAGTACAGACGTGATGTTATGTTACGTGTTATTGTCGTTTCAAATAAGTGATATTCTTGTAACCACAATTTTAACTTAAGTGCTAATTTTTTTTTTAGTGTCAGCTGTTTATATATAAGAAATGAAACTATTTCAAACTTTACAAGAAAACAAATACTACTCAAGTTTCTAGAGACTATATAGAAATAAATCCCCTTTGACAGTGCACGGAGAAGTTGCGACAAATGATCGTTAACTTCCACTAGTTTACTTGCACTTGCTAGTTCTTCAGGTAAAACTTTATACGATACATTGTTTTTATAAGGTTTTATTGGACTTCTTGCAAGAAGTTTGACCGTAGATTGTGAGGACTGAAGTTTGATTACGCATGTTCAATAATGAAGTTCAGAGGACCTAGCACGAACGCGTGACGTAAACATAAATTCGAACGCTAATACAACTGTCCCATAGCATATATTTTTTTTTTGTGTTAAATTATCAAATAACTTCTCAGCTCTTCGCAGACCCCTTCTGTTGTGTTGACATCATGCGTTTAAGGCGCGCGTGGAACACAACGCGCTGTCGACCCGGTCCTGGTCCTTATCGGACGGCGAGCTACCCATTGCTCACCGTCCGCAAGCCCTAGCCGCAATTCCGCAAGCCTACGGTGGCCGGGAATCGGCCTGCGATTCCCGACGCCCAGGGCGTCTTCTGCGGCGGCTAGAGGCGTGAGGGCGTGAAATTTGCCTCTCCGTCACGCGTTCCTACTCCTCCTTCGCGTGCATTACTACTTCGCAGAAGGAGGTGACGACTTCCCACGTCCTCTCGCTCCGTACCAGGGCCGGACGCGAGAGATCACTGCCGCCGATCGCCTCCAAAAGGATATATGAATAAAGCTGAAAGCAGTAAATATTATGTGCGAAAACTAAATCAATATTATGTGCGAAAACTGAGTAAATATGTTACATACATACATTTTTTAAATCGATCGAATGTACGTTACGATTTCTCCGCGCGTTTGAGCTAGGCCCACTGGATTGGCTTAGTGCCAAAATTAAATTTAAAAATAGTTTCATCCCGTAATTGATCAAAATAGACAGTTCACCTTTAGCACTTTCATAAGGTTAAAAAGTTTCTATTAAAAAAATTGTTGTCTTTTTTCTTTAAATATTGAAAGCCACCTTTCAGCATTTAATGAACTTTGTATCGATTTTTGTAGAGGCCTATACTTTTCTGACAAGTTCAAGGATTCAAGTAATGACTTTTGTACAATAATTTACCGAACCAATATTGAAGTCTGGCACTCTTAATAACTATCTAATTACGGGTAAACTAAGTAGGTAGTTATACTCAGTAGTCTATATTACAGGACAAAGAAAGTTTTCATAATTTTAATTTCAAGTGAGAGGCGATCGATCATAGTAACAGTCATCATTCATTATCATTCTCCTGCCTTTATCCAAATTTATTTGTGTTTGGCGCAACATATCCCTTTCTTCCATACTCCTCTATTAGTCATCATCTCGGTAGTCACCCCCTTCCTAGCTTTATCATCTTTGACACAGTCCATCCATCGTTTTTTGGTCTTCCCCTATATCCATCCTATAGCCATCGACATTCATAATCAAAAGTTTCCTCAGGACATTTTCCTCATTCCTCCGCATCACATGCCCATACCATAACAACCGATTTCCACACAACTTTTCGGTCACCGGTGCCACTTTCAGACTTCCTCTTATGTACTCATTTCTTATTCTATCCATTTGTATAGCACCACACATCCTTATAAACATTCTCATCTCAGCTGCTTGCAACTGCTTTTCATTCATCCCTTTTGTGACCCAACATTCTAATCAATTCAAGACAGCAGGTCTAACCATTGTTTTATATATCGTCCCCTTAAGTTTAAAGGGTATGCGGGAGATTGTTCCCGTGATCTGGTATCGTAGTAACAGTATTAACAATAAATTAATTTTTGTTTGAAACAACATCAGCCCACAAATATTCATTAGTTACGAAGCATAGCCCTCTAAAGCGCCGCTTTAGATAATTTTCCCTTAGAGAATTGCCTTACAATTTTAGTAACGCAATATAATGTTACCGAAATCCGGGGAACCGAGACTTAAGCTTCGCCTTAGTATGATCGTGCACGCTTGGGTTGGATAGGCAGCGGCAATCCCCCGTTACTTGGGGAACGAACGCGTGACATAAACTTTTAAATCGAAATACAACTATTAGGTATCCCATAGCATTTTGGTTTCAACATTTGCGGCACAATTATCACCCATAGATAAAAATCTAGTCTTAAAACGAAGTAAATATTTTGAGCGAAACGAGTATCTATACATATAATAAAATCGTAGCGAAGTCAAAACTGTACATTGAATATTTTTGAAAATTAGTAATTGCTACGAGGTCCTGGATTGATTTTAATGCCGAAAATATAGTTTTTAGAATTTTTGTCTGTTTGTCTGTATGTATGTTCCAGCATTTGATTGGACAGATTCTCTATAAGTCTGGTCAAACTGAAGGTTATAAACTATCACGCTATTTCCTATGGGGGACGTGCAATATTAGATTATGTTCGTATTCCTCTCCGCAAATGGTAAAAGGACGCGCCAAAATGTTAGGATACTGCAGATAGTTACCGATTTAACATGTTAAATGATTATGATCACGCTATACCTTTATGTAGCTAAGCAGTCAATCATGAAATATAAGAACGGCTATTTCATCGAACTTTCAACAACAGCAAATAACTAATCGGTTGCACGACTTCTTTCCAAAGCAGTGGTTGTAAGATCGATTCCCAACCATTGGTACTATTTGTGTTTTTTTTTTTTTAATTTGTCAACTATTAGTTTTTTTTTTCGTTTGTAGTATGTATATAATAGTTAGTAATTAATTAATACTTAATTCAATAAAAAAGGTAAACTTGGTAAGCAATAGAAAATTGCTACAGATTTGTCCTAGCGATTTTAAAATATGTGTGTGAACGTGAAATTTTGAAGTCGCTACGAGTGTAGTACCTAGCATTACTTACCAGATTTTACGCTCTGTAAAAATTTACTAATAGAAATAAACGATCACTAGGGCCTGTTGTCGTTTGCGTTCCCGAGGACTATTGATGATGCAGAGTATCACAAATTCCGCACAGCCTGCGTGCACGTCACCTTTTTGACGGTGACCAACACCGGGAGAAGGCCAGCGTTAGCGACAATCTCAATAGTCTGCGGCATTTGTTTGCCATCATTTTAGTGTTTTGTGGAATCGAAAACCCAGTTCTATTATGAGAGAAATATGGGCATCATTCTAGCCGAAGACTTTTTATGAACTTTGCGGCGTACTACTGAAGATGACATTGAACAAAATAATGAACGCGTTCTAAACAGCTGTCTTAATTCACATAACAAGACGTGGTAATTTCCATCGGTGGCAATCCACTGATCGAGTATGGGTTACCGGCTCCGCAATCATGGGCACATCAAGACGGCGGAAATTGGGAATACGCCGTCGAAACTAATTATTATCCAGGCGCAATGAGTACTATCTTCTACGATAACCAAGTATCTATGTCCACCTCAGAGTAAAGGGGCTCCTGGTGGAACTGGAAAAACATTTAATACCACTGGCATCATTGTAGAGGTCAGGAGGCAAGGCAAAATTGCAATCGCGGTAGCGTCTTACAGAATCGTTGCCAAACTGCTTCCTGGTGGTAAAACAACGCACACCATGTTTAAAATTCCCATCGATTTAGAGTGCAACGAAACGCCAACATTGACAAGCGGCGCGTGCGATTGCGCTTTCATCGTATGGGATGGATTGATTATGACAAATAGGAAAGCAGTGGTAGCTGTAAACAAAACCCTGCAGGACTTCCGCAGGAACCATGACATGATGTGGTGTCACAGTTCTATTTAGTAGCGATTTCCGGCAAACACTACCTGTAGCAACGCGAGGTTAGGATATTGCAAATAGTTAACGATTTAATTTTTTTATTTATGCGCTCCCTAACGCGCCTTCCAGGGTTCTTCGTACGGGCTGAGGGCAGGTGCCTGCTGCTATTTATACTGCTGATGGTAGCGGTGCTGCACATTGCTTGCGCACGCTGCGAAGGTCGCGAAGGCCTGACAACCTGCGGCCTACCGCCGCAGCTACCTGCGCGAGCCTTTGCTGACCGCACACTGTTTGCGCACGCTGCCAAGGTCTCGAAGACCTGACAACTCGCGGCCTACTGCCGTGAGCCTGTGCTGACAGGCCTCTATGGGCTACCGACGCTCACTACCTGTCGGCCTTACGAGGGCTGTCCGGCCTGTCGCCGCCCCCACGTCTGCCACGTCTTGCCAAGGACAGTACCCTACATTAATATTTAATTGTGATAGTGCTCAGAACAGAACAGTAAAGTGACTTACCCGCAACCTAGCCGTGTTAGTACTTAATAATCATAAATATATGTATAAACTTATCCTAGTGTTTCAATTAACTACCTACCTATCAGTTAGCGGCCTGCGCAGCCTGCCTACAAAGCCCTAGCCGTTACACTACCCACCAACCTAATTTCAGCTTGTAAGTTTACACCAATATCATAAAGAGGTAAAATGGTTGACATTATATGTTAATAGGATGTAATGTTCGGAACTACTGATATACCTACAGTATTGCCGAGGGTCATAGGATTTATTTTATGTTAAAACAAGAAATTTCACGCGGACGACGTCGCGGGCACGAACTAGTGTTCAATATAAACAGTTCGAATTTACGTTACATTGACTACGCACCTTCGTGATCCCACAAGACTTGTTTTTTCGTCAAATTTTTTAAATGAATTTCGTATAGGAAGTGGCATACCTACTATATTAATTTTCACGATCCTAGTCTTTATGAAGTCCTCAGGGGCACAGAATCCTTTGTTCTCATATTATTACATTCGCAAAATATTATATTCGCAAAATATTATATTCTCGAATTATTATATTATCAAAATATAATATACCTACTGCGATTACCTCATACGTCGTGCGACCGTTGCTCTGAGTGTAGTGTGTTAAAGTCAGTCCTTGACATAATATAAAAAAAGTGTTTATTTCCTGCTAAGTTTGGCAAAATTTTACTATAGTTTAATACAGTGACTCTAGTGAAACTTTAATTTACAAAATATTTTGCAAATAAATACGGTTTAATACCATTTTTAGTTCAAATCAGTTAAAAACTTTAACGTTTCTGTGTTCAAAGTGACCTTGTGACAATTGTGAGAACAAAGGAACTCATTACTCATACATGTAATGCAAGTCATAACCACATAAAAGTTTTGAATGGTGGTCTGGAATTTTGTTGACATACGTTAAGTCGTCGTGGTCGAGTGCTACCGCGAGCGCTTTTTGTCTCACTGCAACTACGCGAAGAGTCGCTGGTTCGGATCCCACAATACGCAAAACTTTTTCTGTCTTCGAACCACTTTGATTTGAAGATTATTATATCTAAATACCGACCATCGCAATTTAACATGTTCCATTCACCAGACAAGAAAAAATTCCATTCCGATACCGACTTAAATATGGCATCAGGATCAGGAACTAGTGACGAACAAAACGTGTCTATGCGCAAGCGTAAACAACCGGATTGTGAGTGGATGCAGGCTATTAAAGAGCTGTCCACAGAGTTTAAGGATACTCTAAATGAGTGGCGCCGAAACATGGAAACTAGTATCACCAAAATGTCGGATAATGTTATATCTATAAAAAACGAGCTATCTTCACTTACTCAAGTCACATCGGAAATTAGGAACGACATTAATTCTCTTCGATCTGAGCAATTACTTTTAAGACAGCGAGTCTCCGAATTAGATGTAAAATATGAAGGTATGGCGAACCAATTCGAGTCACTTAAGGACTCGGTCCAGTTTGTTACTGACGGCCAAACCGATCTATGCAAGAGAGTCAACCGCTTCGAGAAACAAATTCAAGACACCGTTGGTTTGAAGCCAATTGTTGCGGAGCTCGTGGCAAAGATTGACCATCTAGAACAGAGTGCTCGTAATTGTAACATAGAGATAGGTAATGTTCCTGAAAGGCGTAATGAAAATCTTCTATCCTTGATGCAAAGTATTGGGCCCTTAATTAATTGCAATATCCAACAAAATGATATTATCTCTATTCACCGCGTCCCACACGCACACCAGCAAAACAAAAGGCCCAAAAATATCATAGTGAAGTTGACTTCACGTGTACTGCGCGACAATATTCTTAGCGCCCATCGGCTATGTAAGGGTCTCTCCACTGAGAAGCTAGGTATTTCGGGGGCATCGCTACCAGTGTTTATGCATGAGCATCTCACCTTGAAGAACAAACAATTATTTCGGGAGTGTCGAGAAGCTGCTAAAAAGCATAGCTATAAGTTTATCTGGGTTAAGCATGGAACAATTCTTGTTCGTGAAAAAGAAGCGACAAGGGCTATCGCTATCCGAACTTCGCAAGACATCGCTAAAATCAAGCCTGGATATGCAGCAGCGATTGACAAACAGTGAGCTGCATGCGTCGAACATTAGCTTATACATCGGCTTTAAGTGTAGATATATTGTGCTTTTAGAATTTCTCATTCATCTCCTGTACACCAATATAGTAAATTCATATTTTCTGAGCTGTATTAAGGCAGAATTACAATCTACTGTAGTATTCACCAGCTTTGCCTGTATAATTATTGGCTATGTTCGCAATTTTATGCATCTGATTGCTATGAGTTTTTTGTTAGGCGGTGACTTAATTGTAATAGATATATTTCCAGTTTTAACTAAACATTGTATATACTGGCTAGTACTTTGCTTGTTATGGTTTATCTATATTCCGAAATCTTATGTGTTTCATGTATTTTATTCACCTCTCTATATTAAAATGTATTCATATAACTATCTTGCCCAGTTGGTTGCAACGTTAATGACGGCTAATACTTCTCGGACGATTTTCTGCAGAGTTCTCCGCTACGACCGCAGATAACTTAGTTATATATTACCAAAATTGTAGGGGAATCCGCACCAAATTACATATTCTATATATGAATATATTAGCCAATTGCTACGATATTATCATTCTAACTGAGACCTGGTTAACGCCCGAGATATTTAACAACGAATTTATTGATGACCGTTACGTGGTTTATCGGTGTGACCGTGATCGCACGGCTACTAAAAAAAAAGATGGAGGTGGAGTTATCGTGGCGATACTGAAGGGACTGCGTTCAGAGAGGTTAACTCCGTGCTCATCTCTATAATAATAATAATAATAATAATAAACTTTATTGACATAAGTACATTTACAATATAATAAGATTCTCTAACACCTGCGCTAGTCAAGACTGTGTTGCAGGTGTTAGTGTCTTCCCCTATGGTGACAATATTCTTATGTCCTATCGAATTTAATAAAAGAAAAATAAAAGGTTACAATATAAATTAGTTTACAAAGGTGCTGCCATGCGTATGAGTGCGTGTGTGTGCGTGTGTGTATAGGTGGGTGTGTGTGAGTGTGTAAGAGGGTGAAAGTGTGTGTATGCGTGGGTAAGTGAATAAAAATGTGTATCTGTGTGTGTGAAAGTGCAATGAATTATGTTTTTAAGAGATTTTCTACATCTACATAATCCAAGGTCTTTAACCATTCAAATGTAGTAATTTTAAATTTATTATTACTCAACTTCCTAACTTTTTGGGCTTTATCATATTTACTATAGGAATGTGGAGCTAAATAATAGTAGAACCTTCTAGCAAATTTTGATCTAGTGCGAGGCACAGGGCAGCTTTCTACGCGCTTTCGTGATATGGGCAGGTCAGGGACAACACGCTTGTGATATCTGCGCAGCATTTCGTACACAAATATTTTTCTGACAGATAAGACTCCTGCCAGTTCATACACCAAAGATGTTGGATGCCGATATGGTAAGTACAAAAGTACTTTTAGCACCATCCGCTGTGCCCGCTCGACTCCAATCATATGTGTTTTTGCTGCACCTCCCCAAGCGCAAATACAGTATCTGATGGTGCATTCGCACAAAGCTCGGTAAGTTTGTATCAGAAGAGTCCCAGTTGCAACTGTCCGCAAGTTTTTAAATATATAAACTAGTTTCCTTATTCTAGCTATAGTCAGCGATAGATGCATAGTCCATGCAAGTTGGTCATCCAGCGTCACACCAAGATATCTAACAGAGGCGACTCGAGATAGTGTCGCACAGTCACAGCTGGTATGGAACTCTCCTCTATTGCACGGGAAGGTATGTATTTTCAGGTCGTATGACGCAGTAGGTTTTCCTGCTGATGTTTTACTAAAGCAGACATATTTTGTCTTGCTAGTGTTCAGCGATAGAAGACTGCTCTCCAACCAGGTGGTCACCTCTGCCAAGGTGGTCTCAGCTACTCCAAATACCATGTCCCAAGTGGGACCATGAAACACCAATACCGTATCGTCAGCAAACATAAGTAGATCCATGTACGGGAGGCTGGCGGCCATCTTGCATAGGTTATTTATATAAACAAGAAATAGTGTAGGCCCCAGCGTGCTTCCCTGGGGTACGCCATATTTGCATATGGAGTCGGTACTCTCGTAGCCAGCTACTCTAACACGCTGAGACCTATTTGTTAAATAGTCCTTAAACCAGTCCAGCGCTAGACCTCTTATGCCAACGTTCTCCAAACGTGTTAAAAGTATTTTAATCGACACGGTATCAAATGCCTTTTGAAGGTCTAAAAAGACCCCAAGACACCTGTCCCCCTTATCTAGACATGAAACAACAGTTGTCGTTAATGCCAAAACTGCATCCTCGGTAGATTTATTTTTTCTGAACCCGAATTGGTAGTCGCTAAGCAGTTTGTTACTTTCCAGGTAGTTAATGACTCTCTTGTTGACGACTTTTTCTAAGATCTTGGATAGCACTGATAGAAGAGAGATAGGGCGATAGTTATTTGGCTGGTCCTTATTCCCAGATTTAAAAATAGGACAGACAACTGCCTTTTTAAATGAGGATGGGAACCTGCCGGTTGACAGGCTAAGATTGCACATGTATGTTATAGGTGGTGCGAGACATACAACATTCTGCTTCAGAATCTCTGCAGTAATTTTATCCCAGCCGGGTGCGGTATGCGATCTTAGCCCTAGAATAATACCCCTCACTTCGTAGGGATCCGTAGGTGTGAATGACATAGAGTCTGTTGGTGAGGTATCCTGGGCAGCTTCTCGCGATAGATCCTGTTCCGTTTTACCCATCCTATTCAATAAATCATTTGCTAATGCTTCTCCTACTCCAGTAAAAAAGTTATTGACCCTATCTAGAGACTGTTTTGGTGAAGCATCAATATCTAATAGTTCGACAGTGGGTTCAATATTTTTCTTCATTTCACAAACTTCTTTAATTATTTCCCAAGTTTTCTTTATGTTGCCTTTGTTAGTATTTAGTTTTTCTTGGTAGTACTGCTTTTTCAAGTTTTTTATTATATAATTACACGTATTTCTATACCTTTGATAATTTTTATGTAAAAGTATATTGTCCGGTGCCTTTGCTGCTGCTTTGTGTAACCTGTCTCTCTTTCTAATGCACTTGACTACTCCTTTTGTTATCCACGGTTTTATTGGTTTGTTTCTATTTGGTTGTTTTATAGCACTAGTATTATTTGTAATAATGTTTATTAGTTTTGAAGTTAGTATTTCTGTTGCGATACTTATATCCGTTGTGTTATATAGGTATTCCCAAGTCTCTTCACTGAGTATTTTATTTATTGTAGTATAATCTATCATTACTCTGTCGTGCACCGTACCTTTTTTTGGTATTTTAGAGCTATTAATGTATAACAGTATCGGACAGTGGTCTGTTATAGGCTGTTCAAAAACTGCTGTTTTCCATCGCTGTGCGCACTTAACCATAAAATGATCAATGCATGTCTTGATGCGTGTTGGTTTGTCAACGCCCGGTCGTAATCCATGCAAAGCCATCAGGTTTAGGTACTCTTGGGTTACACTAGAGAGATTTTGAGGTAAAATGTCAATATTAATATCTCCGGTAAAAATTACGTTTTTTGTTCGGGATTTACATAGGATATCATCAAGTGATTCAAGGTAGGGCTTAGGATTTTTAAAACTTGGTGGCCTATAGGAGCAGATTATTGTATAGTCAGGCTTAATAGTAACGATTAGGCAATTTCCCTCACTAATCCTGGGCTCATAGACACATGCCACAATATCACTGCGAACATATACCACCACACCATCGTTTTGGTTTAGGCTAGTGTGGGTCCAGTATTGGTTGTAATCATTCATATTTGGAGGCGGATTGTTCAAATTTGTCCAGCACTCAGACAATACAATAATGTCCACGCGCATGTTTAGAGCGGAAATAAAAGCTACCAAAAGGTCAAAGTTACAGTTAATACTACGAATATTAATACTTAATATCGTTATTCCACTTTGCTTTTGAAAATTATGGTCATGTAGTTTCGAGCAAAGAGTGGTGTCACTAATTGATATACATTCAATTGGGTCAGCCGTATCTACTTGTTCTGTTATATTTAGATTAACGTTGCAATCGAATGTTAAATATAAAATATAAAAATGTAGCAACATAAACTACCACCACATTAAATAAACTAAGCAAAAACAAAGCGGTCACGCATTTATAGTACCGTTTATAAATTATGTATATGTATATGAGATGTAGAAGGTACAGTGAGATAAATGTAGATGTGTTTATTGAAAATTTATGTAATGTATCTAATGTATTGTGTTTGTTATTTGTTGATATGTGTGATGAAGGTATGTATTGTGTAAACAGGGTTCTGATATCTAGTTTTAGTGTATTGGCATGCACGTACAAGAATATAAAAATCAAAATAAAAAATCTTAAATCCATGCTAAATAAAAGAAAAACAAGGCAAGTCATTTTTAGATGAACCATTTGTGTTTCAATTAGGTCGCATTTTAGTGAGTTAATAAATGACTCTAGTCATTTGTTTTGTTGTTTCAGCCGTTCGAAGTCTGATTCCTGGGTAATTCTCTTGGCCGGCGCTCCGTCTTCCTTTTTAATATAAACTTTACCATGTGATGTCCAGTGATATGCATAGTCATTGAGCTTGGTAAATTCTCTTGCTTGGTAAAACAGCTTCCTGGCTTTAGTGGTAAGACTCTCTGAGATAAATATAGGACTATTGCCTGCCATTTTGATGTGTGAGCAGCTAAGTCGGTTGGTCTTGTGGTCTCGGTTGTATTTTTTAATGTTTGCTAGAAATTTCTCCTTGGTTATGGTAGAAGTAAACTCGGCAGTTATAGGGCCATCGGTTTGGGGCTTCCTGTTGCTAGTGAGACGATACACATCTCGGAGCTCACCCGCTTGAATTTCGGTGTTCACAGTAATTCCTAGAGTCTTAACAATTTCTACAAGGTCATCTTTAGATTCACTGGGCTTTTTAGGCACATTCCGAATTTCTATACTTGATGATTTCGAATGTCGTTCCATATTTTCAACCTTTTCCTCCAAAGATGCAACGTACTCTAATGTGCTCTTTTTTTCCTTTTCTAAAAGAGTCAATTTGTTTACCAAATCATCATATTTACCACTCAAGAATTCAATGGTATTTTTTAAATCTGTATTCTGGGCTATTATTTGGTCTAAATTATAATGCATCACACTAAATTTCTCCTGTTGTTCCTTTCTCAAAGATTCGAAGGACGACATAATATCTTCCCGGAGGGACTTCATCTCGATAAATTGTTCAGAATCATGTTTACGTTTTTGTCGTAAAGTGATTCTGTCCAACGTTTGTTCGGATACTGGTGTTGTTAAATCTGGTTCTGAACTGTGGTGAACCAGAGGTTCACTGCCAGATTTGGGTGGTGTCCGCCTTAACATTTTGAAAATAAAGACAAAAGTATGCACCTGACGTCTGCAGTTGAGTAGAGTTGACGCGTAGAAACACGTTGCTATTATAATTTGTTAGGCGCTTGCGGAAGCTTGTGGTCAGTGACGACTTAGTGGGCGGAGTCAAGGTGGTAATGACTCACGCGCTTGCTTTGTCGCCTCGCACGCCGCTGTCACGCCGCTCGCTGATCTCTTGCAACACTTTGCGCGCCTGGTACTTTTCGAGAATTAAACTTGTTGATTTATTTTAATTCTTGTATTAAAATTTAAATATTAAATTAATTAAATAAATAAACTATTTAGGTGACACACGTCCGTGCGCAATGGCAGTCCGAGGGGAAGGGGAATCTCTGCACACAAACATTGAGCAGATCCTGGTAAAATTGCCCAGTTCGGCCAACGGTAAGTTTCAGATCATTACGGCAGTGTATATACCACCAAAAACATCCGAATGTGTATATATTGAATATTTTGACCTTTTACAATCATATCTAGATGACATAAACATTGAACATTTTTACTTATTAGGAGACTATAACCTGCCAGAGGTCGATTGGGTTGCCGGCACACACAGTACGTCACTGTCTGCTCAGATCTGTAGAGGTAACACTCCCGTGTGTGATCATTTGAGTGTGTTTATGTCATTCTTAAACGCACATCAATTCAACACTATAAAAAATATGAGCGGAAAAATATTAGACTTAGTTATTAGTAATGATGACTGCACCATTTCTTCACCCACAGATTATTTATTACAACTTGATAACCACCATCCTCCATTCTGTGTATTGTTTACGCCACGTTTGCCTTACAGTTCCATGGAGCGCAGGACAATAAAAAAATATAATTATCATAAGGCAAATTACGATAAAATTAATGACGACTTAAAGGAAATAAATTGGATAGACGCTTTAAATCACGAAACAGTTGACGAATCTCTTAACACGTTCTATAATGTAATTTTTAGTATTATTAAAAAACATGTACCATTGACAACTTGTAAATCTAATAAGTTTCCCGTTTGGTTCTCAAAACCTCTTATACACATTTATAGAAATAAGACCAAAGCTTGGGTTAGATGGAAAATGTATCGCAATATTTCGGATTACGAGCAGTTCTCACTATACCGCTCCAGATTCCAGGATGAATGTAAGAACTGCTACAAAAAATACATTAATTCTGTCGAAGATAGTATTCGGAACAACGTTAAACACTTTTGGACTTTCATTTCTAACCGAAAAAATAGTACTAAAGTTCCTTCTACTATGAGTTATAACAACCAGTCAACTAACAACCCAGAAAAAATTTGTAATCTTTTTTCAGACTATTTTAACTCTGTTTATGAGCCTTCCACTTCTAGTAATATTCCATCCTTGCATGATGACTGTTCTGAGAGCTGCACTCTATTAACTGACATTCAGCTTACTATCGATGAAGTACTTAGTGCGCTCAAAGCACTGGATCCTTCTAAGGGGCCAGGATCAGACGGTCTACCAATAACCTTTATAAAGTCGACTGCTGTTAATCTGTGTATCCCATTGCATATTATATTTAATTTATCAATCTCACAAGGAATCTTTCCTCAAGCATGGAAACTTGCTAATATAACCCCTATTTACAAGTCAGGACCTAAACAGGATGTCCAAAATTATCGTCCTATATCAATATTGCCAGCTTTGTCAAAGGTTTTCGAGAGATTAGTACATAATAAAGTATATCCTCTCATACATAGCAATATAATTCAACAACAACATGGATTCGTCAAAAGAAGATCAACTACAACTAACCTGGTGACTTTTGTGGACTACTTATTCAACAATATGGACTCTCGCATTCAAGTTGACACTGTTTACACTGATTTCCGGAAAGCCTTTGACAAAGTTGACCATGAGCTGCTCTTAAAAAAAATTGCATTTAATGGTATACGTGGTGATCTATTGAGATGGTTCTCCTCTTACGTTTCTAATAGAACTCAGAGGGTTGTGGTAAATGGTTTCAATTCCAACACTCTAAGAGTTACTTCTGGAGTACCCCAGGGCTCTATTTTGGGACCTCTTTTGTTCATAATATTTATTAACGATATCAATACATGTTTTCAAAATTCAAAAATTTTACTATATGCAGACGATCTAAAAATTTATAAGCCTGTCAAAAATTTACATGATTGTCTCCTCTTGCAGGAAGACCTAGACAGGTTCTCTGCATATTGTTTAAATAACAAACTCCAACTTAGCACATCTAAGTGTTGTTGTATAAGTTTTACTAAGAATAAAAAAATCCTAATGCATCCATACTCCCTAAATAACGTAATTCTAACAAGAGAAACACTGGTTCGTGACCTTGGAGTTCTATTGGACAATAAACTACACCTTGACGCTCATATTAGTAGAATAGTGAACAATGCCTTCCGCATGTATGGTTTCGTGATGAGATCAGCTACAGAATTTGTCCGCCCAAATACATATCTTTATCTTTATAAATCGTTGATCAGGTCGCAATTGGAGTACGCTGTTGCGGTGTGGAATCCCTTCTATGGTAAATACTCAGAGGCGATTGAAAAAGTTCAAAGTAAATTTTTGAAAGCCGTGCATTTCCGTTGTTTTCACACCTATGCATCTTATAGTGATCTTTTAAATAAGTTTAATCTACAAAAACTTAAAGCCAGACGTATTACTTTGGAAACAATGTTTTGTTTGACCTCTGTAACAACACATATGATTGTATGGATATTAGTAATAAGATTTGTTACGTAGTACCTAGAACAACCATAAGCCGAGGGGTGCGTGCACGACATCTATTTGCTGTATCTTCTAGTCATACGAACGCAGGCTTACGAGCGCCCCTACGACGCCTTACCAATCAGTATAATAAGACCTTCCATAATATTGACATCTTTGCTGTTTCTGTTGGAAAATTTCGATGCCTTGTTAGCAAAACAATCATAGATTTAACTCCATAATGTTTAAACTATAGACTGTATTTATTATTTTATTATTTTTGCATGCCTGTTTAGATTTATCATTAAACCACATTATGCATACAATTATGATGTAATTGTAATCGCACATCGTAATAATTTTTAATATCCTGTTTTAATATTATGTGGAAAATGTCGTGGGTTATACATTTGCTCACTCTTTACTTAGCTCTAATTATTTTGTAATATTGTAATGTGTAACCGTTTATTTTCCCAAATAAATAAAATAAAATAAAATTACCAAGCAGTGAACCGACTTCGGCAATGATGAAAATAATGATCTACTATTATAGTCTTTTTCATTAAGGGTTACGGGGTGGTTTAAAAAGAGCGCATGAATAAAAGTTTATTAAATAAACAAAAAGAAAGTTTCTCGTTTCAGTCTTTCTGTACGTCCTCGCACCACGTTTATGAATAGAAAGGTTTATAAAGATTACCAAAAGATATAAAAATGTATACAAACGACCCTTCCTGTCAAAAACAGTACCACAGACACGTGTAATGTGTCCTCCTGAAATGGGTAGCAATAGGTAGCTCCGTACTAATTCCATTAAATAATTCACATGTGGCGTAATACCTACCTACATAATAACATGTTAAATCAACAAGCATTTTACCTTCTCAATACCTACACCTACGTAACCAAAAAGGTAATGCTTTGGAATATTTGCCAATTAATGTTTAGTATCCATTTATATGACAGATAACCGATTATATATAAACTGGCTAATCTCCTAAGAATACTAATTGGTATAACCAGTTTCCCAAATACCTGTACTAATAAAAGGTATCTTAACAATAACGAGAACCAAACGTTCATTAGGTATAATGAGATTATTGTTAGCGAAGAAACGGTAATGGCATTGATATCTCGATTGAACGGTACATCAATTAACGTATCATTGAACGTATAGGAGGAGGGAAAGATTAATTGATCGTATTACAATTAATTATTACGATAACTGCTGAACATGACGTCAGAACCGGGGCTTAATTATATCCGTTTCACACGTGTTTTATATTGGAATAATGTTTTTTAAATTATACTTTTTTGAATGAAAAATATTTCATCAAGTGGGTACATAAATGTTAGATCACTTCCAATAAAAATATTTAAGTAGGTACCGAAATCATCTTTTAATGATCATTGACAATACCTACAACGAAGTACTTAACATAGATAATTGAATTTTTCGAAATGTAAGCCTCGTCCATTTTCAAAGATCAGCAAAAATACGTTTGTGTCAGAGATTGGATCAATTCTGTCATTCGGAAATGCAAAGTGAAACAGAAGCTCGCACCGCACCATTGAAGTTACCGACTCGCCGCGGATCGGACGCACCGCAACGCACGTGTCTGCGCTACCACGGATGTTAAGCCAGGTTCGCAAGGGCGATTTTTTCCCGCGGTGATTTTTTTTATGCACTGGATTTTCAACGGTCTGCTTAGCGCCGAGAGTTGAAAATCTTACAGTGTGTCTTTTCAGCGCGCTGGGATGAGAGTGCGTCCTAGCGCATTGGGCGTTGGATTCTCAATGTGCGGCTCAACACCAAAAGTTGAAAATCCAGTGCGCAATAAAATCCCGCCGCGATCTTTTTACGTCCGTGCGTACGTGGGGCTTACTCTTCCCACGGCGCATCGTGCGGGCTGGTGCGCGTGCATTCGCAATATCGCGCATCGTGCCGCCGCCTGTATCATTCTAAAGCCGTCTTTAGAATGATACAAGCTTTTGCAAGCTTTAGGTTATTAATACTCTCCTCGTTCAAAATAATATTCTACCAAGAAAAGCAACATTTCTTGAAAACAAGAAATCTTTAAGTACATAAAAAGTGCAGAGTGTAGTTTTTATTACCACCGTCAGCTTAACTTAGCAATGTTTTACGCAAACAAACTGTCGCCTGTCTTTGCCCTTTGGTAACGCAGGCTCCCTGGCTTCTGCAGTAAGATGTTATCAGTTTGCACTTGGATGCACTTCCTATCTAGCTGGTAGATAAAATCTCTTTGTCACTATCGTTCTTAGTATCAATTTAGGATAAGAAACAATAACTTAAGACTACCTTAAAAATCGGACGTCCACAACACAGTAACTGGGTAATACGATACCCCTTGGTAAGACTGGTTAACAGACTTTCGGGCTTCTGACTACCCTTAACGACTGTCACAGATCTACAAATGACAGCGGGACGGATGGGTCTCTATATCATCGATGGTCATCCACCCACGGAAAGACGTCGGTAAGCGTTGCTTAACCTTGTAGATCGACCCGTGCGGCTGTTATTATTAAGCCACGAGAAGCTTCAAATAGTCATGGTTCTACAACGACAGAAAGCAGCGAAGTGATTAAATTCCCACTTAAGGAAATTACCAAGAGTCACAATGGCTACTATGAAACTACCATAAAAGTAAAGGCAGAACGATAACAGTTTAATTTTACAATCCATTGCACTTTTTCTTCAGTCGTTATAATATCATAACTTTGAAAGCTGTTGTAAAAACGTATTCTATTCAGAAATTTAATTCAAATCTCATATTGGAATTCCTTCATTTGTTGGAAGTTCTTCTAAAGGGTTGCTGCGGCTGCTACCGCTGTGTAGTGTGTATAGAAAGACTTCAAATAAATGGACAAAGTCTGGTACAATAATTATGATGTATTGAAAACTTGGAAATTACAAGGTCTGATTTGAATTTATTCATTTAAACTTTTCGCACTCAAAAAGGTACAAAGGCGGACTTAATGCCTTAGGCATTCTCTACCAGACAACCAAGTGTGGTGAAGAGATTATATCACAGGAGGTATGTTTGAGAACGTCAAAGAAAAAATAAATGATTAAACATATATAATCCCTTTGAATTATAAACAAAATAGGTACAACAGTACATAAATAAGTCACAAACTTATAATACACATACATGTCATACATACATATTTATTATAGTATATACTATATCTTTTCTGATATAATTATAATGAGTCGACTGCGCTGGAGCTAGAGGCGCGAAGTGGAGGCGCGGGCGCCGGCCAGCCCAGTGGCATGGCTACACAGGCACGGCGATGGTAAGTACTGCCGTACTTTCATTTTCAAATATGTTTATTTAACATCAGTACAATGAACAAATATGGACTTATCCTAAGCCACATTAATTAAGACACTTATAAGATTAGCGATTCACCTTTCAAAGCTTTTAAGGGGTATTTTTATAATTACTAACAACATAAACATAACACACAATAATCATGGGTAATGGCTGCCATAGCCTCCTAGGTTCAATGCCAACTACCTTGGTTTCAGTGGTAGGTTATTAAATTTTACAAGAATTGACGGCACAATTTATCGAGTACCTACTGAAATGACTACTGGAATTTATTATATGTTATCCTGAACATCACCTTATTACTTCACAGACGTTTGCATCTGACTAACTTAATGTTACTGAAACTGAAAAATACATACATTCTGAGTAATTCATCAGCAAAGTAATAGACAAAAAAAATCTTCACACTTATATTTATAATCATTTAGACGTATATACACAGGTTTATACACAATATTGTTAAAGTATGTTGATACCTTCTCGAGTATGAATTAACGATTTAATATCTCCCATGCTGCTGATCAACAAAAACTTCAAATATTAATTTCATCCCTTTTAATTAAGACCAACTAACAGAGTTCAATGCTCTAAAAACCCCCATAAAATATCTATCAATCATAATAAAACGTTCACGGGACGATGGTTTGATTAGCGGGAGGACCCAGTGGCGCCTTTAATACACACGATTACACATTTAGTTATCTATCACCTGATAGAATCAAATGTGTTAAATTATCGTCTTCTGGGGCGGAAGTCAACGGGATGGGTCACTGAACTTTGTTGTGTAAATTGGTCAACAGTTTGTAAATAATTTTGTTTCTAACTATATCACTCACAGTCGATTCTTGAGATCTCAACTTATTCGTAAACCTATTATACGACGTCATAGCTTCGCATACCCGTTGAGTTTTGATGACGATGCAATCATTGAAAGTTAAAATACTTAAGTAACAACAAATACTAGATTATTTGCCAAGAACAAACAACTATTTTTAAGGCGAGAGTGTTTCTTTGAATCCAGAGTGGAGCGAAGGATTCTAAAGTAGAATCCCGAACGTAGCGAGAGATTCTAAAGTAGAATCCTGAGTGCAGCGAGGGATTCGAAGTACGTCACTCGAGCTGAAAAAAATGTTGCTCTCGAGGTGAACACTCTAGTTTTATCACACCCTATGAGAAAAAAAAAACGTGTGCGGTCCGACCCCCAGCAGGAACGAAGTTCATTCTCATGTATAATATAAAACAAACACAAAATGTTCGCAGCTGCCGTCTTGGATTTAAATTTTGACCTCACTATCGACTGTAGCACTTTCGAAAACTGTGAAAACGATACAGATGATGAAAATTTTGAAAATTTTCGCAGCCGCCATCTTGAATTTTCATTTTGACCAAATTCACATTTTCTCTCTTACCAGCCTGTTACTTAGTTTGTTCATACAATGTTCGTGATAAACAGCTGGTTTTGTTTACAAAGAATAAACTAGCTCTTTTTGAATAGATGTGATAAAAAAGTTTAAGCCTACTGCAAAGATGTGTGCTTGACAACTATGAATAAAATAAACAAATGAACGCAACATATTCCAAATAATATATTCAAAAAATAAAACAAATACCTAGAACGTGTCAATTGCTTCATTATTCACTCCCACGCCCACGCTCCCACGAGACCTTTAACTGAAACCAAGTTTTATTCAGAATATAACACAGAAAACCGAAAAAAACATAGCCAAAGAGTTCAACCATTAATTGTAAACGCAACACCCACGAACAGAGGTAGTTTAAAAATATTTTTTCAATATCCGAAAACAAAAAACAAGTTCGTCACACGATACAATAAAAGAAATGTAAAATTTTATTCGACCCCAATAGTATGTAATCCGAGAAAATAATTGTGAGCCCGGTAGAGAATAGAGGACGAATACTGATTCGTTTTTCCGCGCAATGCAAACTGTATGTTGAACAATCACGGAATAAAAACGTTGCTACACCGCTATTGTTGCCGACAAAGTGAGTGATAGGCGTTCGGTGGATGGAAAAAAGCCTAAAACGTATCCGACAAAGGTACAGTCATGACGAGCTGTTTGTTTCAAGTGAGGTTAAAAGTTGCACTTTTTTATTTAAGAACATAAGTAAGCGTGTATTATTAAGAGAGGGTAATTTCATTAACCCATTGCTTAGTTCAGTAAATGTACAAAAATCATTTATAAGATAAAATTATACTGTAGGCTTATTTTTTATTTAAGTTATTTTTATCACGACGGCGATGGCTAGAATGAACAGTGTACAAAAAGTGTAGTATTTGTGTTGGAATTCATTGTAAGGTTATTTACTAATATACAAACATAAGTAAGTGGAGCCAGGGTTAAAAAGATGAATAGTAAACGGAGGACTCAAGTGGTTTTATAACAAATCTTCAAAGCTTTGAGAGCGAGTGTACTTGCAATAGTTACGTTAACTCGTGGGTCCTATGCAAATTAACAAGAGTTCGATACTTTTGAATATGTATGCAGCGTTGTGCTCTCAGAGTACCTAACTACTACCAATAGGATAGGGAAATGCTGCTTCAATGATTTTGTTTATAGGCTTTTTAAAACTAATGCCAGAATTTCTCTGAATTCGTACGACAAAAAGGTGTACACACACCAGGCATGGCGCTTTCTTATAGTGTCACTGATTCTTTTCATTTATATCATACCATATAAACAGGAAAAAAAATAAAAAAAACCGGTGAATAAAAACTAACGGATACATTTGCAGAGTTTTACATATAAAAATATCGGCTTTACAAAACAATAAATTCACACATTTTAAATTTCAGAGGGCGCGTTATTCCGAATTTGATCAATAATGCATTGCCAGGAATAACTGGCACTGCAAAAGAAAATAATAATGTGTTGAATAAAAGGTACTTACTCTCGTTCAATTTTCACACCTCGGCGGTTAACGAATTTGCATATGTAAATATTAAACGAAGCGGGTATGCACTCGAAAAGATTGCCTGCTCCGATCCCTTGTCGATCTTTGTCAGGATCCTGTCGATTGGGGGTGGAACCTGAATAATATAAAATTTTCATACGATTGTTAACCCTTATGGAAAAGTTTTTCCTTCATCACGAGGATCCTTCCTTTGAATAGGGAATGCTTGTCATGAGTTGCATGTTCTTATGGCGCTTTTCCCGGGCTTGAGGAAAAGAAATCAAAGTACCTATTGATGGTAGCTTGATACCTATAAGTGGTAATAAACGTTGGGAAAACTTGAACTAGTGTCCATTGATTATCGTGTAATTTTTATTATTATTATTATTTGGCTATCAATGGCATTAATTATTATTGTTACCCAAGTTTAATAATCTTTCAAATATTATTGCCTCAAGGTACAATTCCGTCGCCGACCGCAGACAGCTGCAGCAGGCGACGTGTCGCCGTGACACGACAGGTTTCTATGAATTTCTATGAAATACCTTCCATCGACACGTTGGGTTCATAGAAATGCATAGAAACCAGTCGTGTCGCGGCGATGCTTCGCCTGCTGCTGCCGCCTGCGGTCGGCTACGGAATTGTACCAACCGCACACTGCAAATCCCCAAACCATTTCTATACCATCACAGACTCAGCAAGTTCCAAGTTCTAACATGAACTTCACGATCGACCCCGTCAATACTACAAAGTTCTTGTAATGACAGGCTCGCTGATATCCACATGTACAGAACTTTGACTGTATTTCGTGTGGAGAATGTACATTTGTGAGGTTAAAATGGGTCACACGGCGTGCAAGCAAAGTTTAAAGCTGCAGCTTGGCTTTTATTGTACTTCTCTAAGTTAGAGTTTACAATAGCTAGAACTACTAATTTAATTATGCTATGCACTGTTGTACCACTAAAAGTTTAATACGAGGCCAATGATATGTTTTCCTGTGTAGTTTTGTTCCTCTTTCGAGACACAGACATTTTATGGTAATTCCATCACGTCTAAATTCGAATTCAAAAATTAATTTTCAGCCTATAGAAATAGCAAGTAGCTTAGTGGTAACGGCCGCGACTTACGAGTTGTTGTTCGAAGGTTCGAACCCAAACAGGCGCCTCAGTTTGTGTAAATTATTTAATCACCACTGCTCTCAAAACGGTGAAGGAAAACATCGTGAGGAAACCGGCATGTCCTAGAACCAATAATATGAAGACATGTGAGATCTACCAACTCGCACTGAGCCCGCGTGGTGGATTACGGCCCACTCCCTCTCAGCGAGAGAAGGCCTGTGTCCCAGGAGTGGGAAAATTATAGGCTGATTATGCTATTAAAATAGATAAACATAATTTGAGGTGCTTTGCACGTAGCTCTTGGACATGGGCTTTTTAAAGAGAGAAGTGATCATTGGCAGTTTTCACGGTGGGCGTGTTGTTTGACCGCAGATCTATCTTCCTCCTCGCTGCCAGTAAAATTCAAAAATTTGCGCTTTTCTATTCTTTGGTACGGTAATCTTGGGGTATTTCCTTCTACATAGATTGGCCTATCGACGTGACTTAAAATTCAAATTAAAATGCCAAGCACACCCTTACTGCATTGCGATGTAATCTGAACTAAATTAGTCCTAATGCAGCTCTCCTACCCTGACTTCTAACTTTGAAATTGGGTTTTATCTGTAGGTCAGATTCTTCTACCTCAATTCCTTTTTTAATTAACCAGCACTTTTTTAATCAACCAGTAACGCCGACTATTAACTTAACATATTCCCCAGCAGTTTTTATCGAGTTACACGACTAAAAGCTGAAGAACTGGCAAAAAACTTGGAAACCGTGGTTGTAACCATGGTTTCCAAGTCTCAAAATAAATAGCCACAACTATTATACCAATCAGGGAGGAAAAAAAAGAGAAAAAAGTGAACAATGTGGATTAATGAGTCGAGTACCAACTATCCAAAAGATTAGGTAGACTACAAACTAAAGTTTCGCAAAAGACGATTATCAAAGACAACAATAAGAAAGGCAGTAAGTTATTAAATCCTTAGTTTAACAGTTAATAGTTACGTTCGTTATCCCCACAAAGGTCGTCCGAGATCGCAGACAAAAGTTTTGCGACCAAAATTAGTTGTAAAGGAGATAATATTCGTGAATATTATCTCTATAAAGCCAGGAATTCACGTGCCAGTAACTTGCAGAAAAGTATGCAAGTAGCTTGCATGCCATTATGCCGTAACAACTTCTGATTGATGATAAAGCTTCGTGCAGACCAGCGCGACGCGACAGCGCGACGCGACACCGGTTATTGTTATACCGTCAAGTTTTCTTAGAAATTTTATTGTTCGAGTCGCGTCGCGGCGTCGCGTCGCGCTGGTCTGCACAAAGCTTTATATGGATATGCCAAAATAGCATGCAAACTTATTTAAAGATTTTTGCTTAACCTTCATCATTATTTATAGATTTTTGCTCTTGTTTCATGATTATTACCGTTATATATTAATACACACCGCACTTTGTATGTTTCACTATTTTAAAATGTCTTAGCCAGTAGTCATCACAATGTCTTTTATTTTTTATTTTTGTATATTGGCACCTTATAGCTATATTCATGTATTTAGCTATTATTTAATCGTGTTTTTGAATTTTGTGTGCACCAAATAAACGATTTATCTATCTATATAGATTAGTATACGGTTTGTGTATTGATGGTATATTATGTAAATGCTTCATCACAGACTTCCTACAGTATTGTCTTGCCTTCTCCCTTTAAATACTGGATGTATTTAAGCACTTTTCTGATCACTTTAAGCGATGAGACCGCCCATTGTGTCACCCTATGTAACATTTCTACAATTATATCTGTAATTCGTATGATGTACCTACGTAATAAAGAGTATTCAGAAAGAGAGAAAAATGTTTTATACTTCACAAATCCAACGCACTTAAAAAAAATGGTCCCTATTCAAATGCAGCCAACTTGCATACTTTTGTTAGTTACTGGCTTGTGTATTCCTAGCTTAATTTGCTAGTGTTTGTAGTACTGTGGTTACGAAGAAACAATTCCCGCAAGTTATGTTATTACTTTTGCTATAAATAGAAACTATTGGGAGCCGAAGGTCGGTTCATATCTTTATGTGTCCATTGCTTCCAGGAGGCAGCGTTTACGACAAATATTTCTTGTGTTTCGTTTCTTACATTAACTACTGGTTTTGGGCTGCTGAATTTTTTATAACTTTTTTATTCTATACAAATGTTTTTATAGGTTTATAAACCGGTCAACGCGCCACGTGTCGCAAAGGTGATTGATAGCAAAGGTGTTGCCGACTTTAGGAACAAATTTAAAAGTCAGAAAAAAAAAATACTTGAGAGATATTTCTCGACAGCATGTGAAGCCAAGTCAGAAGCCCATGGGAGGCTTTAAAACTCTGACACCAGGTTAGTCACTACCACACGAAAAGAAGAAGAAGATTAATTGTATTTATACAGGGTGTTAAAGTAATTGCGTGCCATAGCTTCAGGGTGAGTTCAGAGTCGATAAAGGAACCCATAAAAAATAAAAAATAAATACATTAAAAAAAATGTGTTAAAAAAAATTGAAAATTATCATAAGATGAACCTAATGTAGTACCTACTAATTAAATAGCAATCGTTTAGAATTGATTAAAAAATTGCTTAAAATACGTTTTTATTTTGTTTAAATGCTAATAAATAATTTCCTAGAGTTACTACCTACTATCGAACGCAATGAAAGTAAGTAATTAAAGTATTTAAACAAATAAAATAATTCACTTCTAAACGATTGCTATTTTAAGTTAGTAGATACTAAATTAGATTGATGTTGCAATTTTTTTATTTTATTTTTTCCTGGGATCGTTTACTTTTTTTTAAGATATTTATTTATTCCTGGGTTCCTTTATCGACTCCGAACTCACCCTGAAGCTATGGCACGCAACTACTTTAACACTCTGTATAAGTTTATCTGAGGAAGAACAAGTAGGTATTGTTTTTCTACTACCACAAATCCAGACTGGCTTTTAATCTATTCCCGTTCAAGACATCAAGACTTTATCTAAAATCCTCTAAAAATATTTGCCTGATACCCAAAGTCGCTTGTATTTCTAAACTTAGAGATAAAAAGTGGGATTCAGTGTTCTCATTGTTTTTGTAAGATAGTAGAAAAGACTGGAGTATATTAATACTTTTTGACAAACTTAAGATCTTTTAAAAGTTTTTTTAATACAATTATTTTTTCTAAAGTAAATTGTTTTTTTTATTATAATTGAGCAGAGAACATCACTTTTAACTTTTAGGTAGGAATGCATCACTCTTTACTCATAAGTAAGAATTTAAAATTCTAAAATCTTATTGAGTTTTAGAGTTCTGACTAAGAATAATATTATGTTAAAAAAAACTATGAAAATGAATAAGCATTTAAAGAAATAGTTACCTACTCGCATGCACATCGAAAACAGCACGATATTATAAAATCGATACTCTATTTTAGCTCAGAAACATAATATAAAGTGCGGTTTACATAAAGCATCATAAAATTCAAATAACTGAGACAGTGATCACCAATTCACCTGCCAAATGATAATGGCAATATTCCCAAAAGTGTTCGCTACACCGGTTTGCACGTAACCGATGTTACGTAATGATCCAGACCTTTAGCTCGGATATTATTTACGTGGATCCACGTAGGTAGGGTTACAGTAACGATATTTTCGACATTTTGGCCTTTGTGAAACTATACTCGATACATCAAAGAACATTCCAGCACATTTTTAAAGGTCAATTATAACGAAATCTCATGATAAACAAAATGTAGATATAAATGGTGACAAGATATTCAAATTCATATCTTTAATTGCGCTCCATAATCGGAATTGTGCCTCGGAAAGCACGTTAAGCCGTTGGTCTTGGCTGTCATTCGTGGATCTTTGACAGTCGTTAAGAGTCGTCAGAAGCGCGAAACTCTGACACCAGTCTTACCAAGGGGTATCGTATTACCCAGTTACTGTGTTGTGGAGGTCAGATAGGCAGTCGCTCCATGTAAAATACTGGTATTCAGCTGCATCCGGTTGAACTGGAAGCCGACCCCAACATAGTTGAGAAAAGGCTAGGTAGATTGATTGAATTGCGCTCCATAATGTTATGGAGATTTATGTCGTATTGTGCATAAGAAAACTGCACTCGAAAAGATAACAAATATAATAATGAAAACCATTAAGCGTAAAAGGAGATTGCTTCTAGTCGGCGAAAGGTAGGTGGGTACAATTACGGATGCATTACTATACGAGAAAACTATTTTGCTGAATATTCGTTCTAATCTAAACAAAATACAGACAACACAGTTAATTATACCGATGAGAATGAAAGGCTAATTCCTAATTAGATTGGTATTTAGTATTGAGCGACCGCATTGGCAAATTGGTGGTTATTTCTAATCACATAATGTAACTAACCCAATTTGTATGCAAAGATAGCGGTTTGCGGTCACGTCGCTACGTCGATCGTATCATTTGATTTGTCACAAATTTCTAGAGACTTATTCTTTCTCTTGTGGTAACGAAGATTTTCTATAAACATCGTAATGAAGGCATAATCCGTGTGATGACAGACCGAGAATAAGGACATAGGCCTTCCCCCAAGCACCACCATTTCGAACGGTTCCTGCGGCCTTCACAAGGTCATCGGTCTACCTAGTGGGAGGCCTTCCAACACTACATCTTCCGGTATGCGGTCACTACTCCAGAACCTTTAGGTCCCATCGGCCATCTGCAATGTGCCCTGCCCAATACCACTTAAGTTTGGCAATTCTTCAGGCTATGTCGCCGATAATTATTTATTTATTTATTTAGTACACCAACAGCAGTACATACACAAAATTTAAAACAGAACAATACCATAATACTATTACTGGTGTGTGTGCCTATTAAAGGTATACACAGCATTCACCACAAAACAACACTGTAATAAACTAGAAAAAACTTATGAAAACGTTGCGTGTTTAATATGCAAGCAAATTTGTCAAATTATTTATTTATTTAGTTTTATATATATTAGAATTTATTTATCTAGTTTTTAATTATTTATTTAGATTTTTTGAAATAGACGATGATTTATAGCGAAAACGATGCGGGCGTATAAATATTATGGAAAAAATACTGAATTTATTTATTCATCATATAATTATTTGAACCATTGAATAAATTATCTATCCCTGTACTGTTTCTATTTTGCCCTTTTTCACTACTTATGTAGTTTATTTACGCCCAAAGACGAGTTAAAATTAGTGTTAATATTAGTGGAAGCTTCGAAGCTCATTTTTTTTTTTTCCAATTCTGCTTCCGTAACGGGCTAGAAACTAAAAATTTTATCAATTTGTCTTATCATTAACAAGACAAATTGATTAAATTCTTAGTTTTGAAAGTACGCCGTCTAACAGACCAGCCATGCTATTCTGTAAACATCTCACGGTGAAAACTTGGGTGAAGTGAGCTGTCAATAGTGTCAATCCCTGTGGAATGACAGCTCACTCCACGCTCACTTCACCTAAGTTTTCACGGTGAGATGGTTATAGAATAGCACTGCAGTAAGCACCATACTACGTTCGTATGGAAGAATGACTAGCGTACCCATAAAAGGGCTTATTTCAAAGAGAATCCATACTAATATTATAAATGCGAAACTGGTTCGTCTGTCTGTCTGTTGCCTTTTCAAGTCTTAATGGCTGTACGGATTTCGCTGAAAGGTGCACAAGTAGACGATATCCTGGGTACATACATAGGATATTTTTTATCCCGTACATTTCCGTGGTATCATTTCTGACCTCCACTCGAGCGAAACCACGGTCAAAAGCTATGTTTCATAAACTATAGCATTAACGTTCAGAAAAACAAACAAATAATTGTAGATTAGAAAATGAAATAGAACTAATATTCCTAATTCCTAACCAAAATTAAGTTGGCTAAGCAGACAACTTAATTCCAAAGCACTTAAATACACGCGTATAAAAAAAATTCTCCCATCTAAACTGGCTGCGGTAAACGCAACTTAACTTTCAATGCAGCTGTGATTTAGCCACGACGCACTGAAATACGAATTTAAAGCCACTTAAAAAGGGTAATGACCCCATTTTTCTATCGGAATCTCTTCAGATTATTCGCTGAACATCTGAAACGGTTACCCAGCTAAATATTACAATTTCGCAAATTATGTTTTGTAAACTAACAAAATATCCAAAACTTCCCCGCTTTAGGTGACAAACTTTATTCGAAGTTGTAAATTGATTATCTACCTGTTTCCAAAGTTATTTGATATAATAATTAGTTGTTATTATTTTCGTATTGAATATAATTTGTTTGAGTTTGCTTTGAATAAATTGGATGAGTTGAGGTACGATGTTGTTTGTGGATTTGCATACCCTTTCAAATTATGAAAACATTGTCAATATTAATTGTTCGGCTTCCATTGGTTTTGTAAGAGTCACCTAGGCGATTATGTGAAGAGGTGGCCAGCATCTTTCTTGAGCGCTAGTAACAGTTTTCTAAATTCGTGAAGCCTTACTTATATGACTCTCATTCCATTCAATTACCTACATAGCTTGTGCGGGTTAAATATTTTCAGGATAACCTTTTTTTGCCTTTTTGGGGTTCACACGGCTTTATTTATAATTGAATAGGTATTTATTTTCACTACGCTTCTGAGACTTGCCTATTTTTTCGGGAATATAGCTCTAAGTCCTTGGCAGAGCTTTATCTCACGTTTGACAGATAAACGATTTATCTTACGGAATCTGACTGTTACAGAAAGACGGTACCTATTTGTCTTCAAGCCACTAAATTGTTACAGCGTTCTTGTACTAGCGTACGTCATCACAATACTGTTAGGCAAGATTTGTACTTTTTTAAATTATAATATATAAATATATAGATATAATAATATATTTATCTTTTATTATACTGTTCGCAATGATGAGCAACTAAAATATTGGGGAAAAACCAGCTAGAAATATATTTTGGAAAACAAAGGTTTCCTATAGCATTATGCTGAGCGATGGCCGTTTTTGCGTGGATGTGACGCATATTTTCCCCCAAATTGTTTATTTTTGTGTTTTGTTCTTTCTTTGCGTCATTACACATGACGCAAAGAAAGAACAAAACACAAATAAACGTATTTTGTTTCCTCTTTCTTTCTTTCTATATGTTAAAACAAAGAGCAATGTCAATAATGACATATCAAATGGCATACCGGCTACTTTTGCCGGGGCTGCCTTGAAGCGGCTCTTGTCCAATCTAGGGGGTCAAACGCCTCCTGCCTGAGGCTCTACGCGGGGGTCGTGTGGTCCATGGCCCTTTAAAGTGCACCGGTGTGGGCGCGTTCTCTGAGGCTGCAGTCAGCCCGCTGGTGGAACGCGTCCCAAAGGATCATGGCCATCCGGCTGGTCCGGGGATACCGCACGATCTCCGGTGAGGCGGCGAGGCTCCTTGCCGGATCGCTGCCATGGGATCTGGCGAAAATCCTCGCGCACATTTGGGAGTGGCGCGAGGACGCGAAACTCCGGGGGGTAACTCCGCTGCCGAGAGAAATCGCGGCACAGTGGATAGAGCTCATGGTCATGGAGGCCACCGTAGGCGCGGTGAGCAATGGGTAGCTCGCCCTCCGATAACAAGTAGGCCTGGGTCGACGGCGCGTTGTGTTCCACGCGCGCCTTAAAGAGATGCCAGCACAACAGAAGGGGTTCGCTAGGATCGATGCCTGCCGGGGTCGCGGGAAAGTTCGAAAGGGATACCGTGGCCCCTGGCAATTTACAGGCAACACTGGAGGAACACGGGTGGGTCTTAGTTAGTAAGAGTTTGACACGCCCTCCCGCCCCGCCCAGAGCGGGAGAAGTTATTTGATAATTTGCCAACGAAAAAGAAAAAAATACCGGCTACTTTTCTAATACATTATTTAAATCTTGTTATATTCATAATTTATTATTGATTTGATAAACGGAGTTAGACATTTTTGTCCAATTTTAACAAACTAAAACCATACCAACTTTTAGTGTTCTAGTTAAAATAACTACCCAAGACTTCTCTGTAAAGACCAAAGTCATTATGTATATACCAAGTCAATATTTTCTATTACGAAATAAACGAAACATTTCCAAATAAGATAACTTTTCTCCGCACTACTGATCAGCAGAAAGACTACCAATTTTATTCTCATTCCTTTGCCTAAAATAAAATAGAAACCCAAACCTACCAACCACTAAAAGCTAAATTTGCAATAACATTTTCAACAAAGTTCGGACTTACTGAATACAAAACAGGCCTGACTGGCAGACTTTGGTCCTATGTGTACCTGTGAAAAGGTGCGCCTAATGAATTTTCTTGTCTATACATTGGAACAACTATTATCTGAATATTGACGTACATTTAGAGAAATCTATTCTAATTTACCTTTAGAGAATTCTATTCTGAAACACAAAAAAACAGCGAAATAACGAGGTAGGTACTCTCGTGCTCTTTATTTGAGTAATTCTTGGAAAACTATTTAATAGGAGACGCTAGCTGTGTACAGCCAACATTTTGTAAGTTGAAATTCCCAGAAAAAGATAATAAATTGACATAACTCACAGCTTAGAGCACACATCACCGTAGTACAGCGCACATACCAGCAAAGTAAATTTGAAAATTGTTTATTTTTATTTTTATCTATTGGTTGGATATGAGGCCTTTGGCTACTTTTTTAAGTGTTTATTTTATGTCTTTATATGTGCGTTTTGTTTGTGCAGAATAAACAAAATTTCTTTCTTTCTTTCTATTTCTTTTTGGATGATATTTATGGTTTCTTCATGTGCGTCCTAAAATTGGTGATGCCACTGAATCTGCTCGATGAAACCGAGCGTATTGCTCGGTTTCATCAGCATCTGATCGGCTGCAATCGGCTGCCGAGACGCCACACAGCGACTACAAACTTACATACTGTGGTCTTTACAAAACCTCTTCTCTTCCTCAAGTGCGTTCCTTCCACATACTACACTAGAAGTATACTAGAGGACTAGCTAATTAGATAAGTATCCACTAGTTTTGCCATTAGCTACTCGCCATTTACGCCACTTGGACAGAAAACACGACACAGGTATGGAGGAAAACGACACAAGAACGAGGCAGTGCAAATTACCGGGGTGCCAAACGCAACAATATTCGAGACTACAGGGAAATCTAGAAATGTCTAAAGTAATAACATTTATATAGTTAAACTAACAACTGTAACCGCTGTAGACATTCTAAGTAAGCAACTTTCAGGTATGCAAGCAAAACTTTAACATAGCAAACGAACTTTCCTGTACTCAAATTACACCATAAACTTGTTGCTATGCCAACTACAGGATAGAAAGAGACAGCACGATGTCAAAAGCTTTCGATTTGAACCTTTCGTAAAAAGCCATTAGTCAAACCGAGCTTTTAAACTGTGTAAATGACGTGATTTATATCGTGGACGCTGATTTTTACTCTTTTTACTTTCAACGTCTATTTTGAAATGTTGCGCACATTCCATTTGGCCGTGAAAGCCAGTAAAATGAAAAAGCTACTCAAGTTTAAATGCCTTTACTTGGGACGTCGCCGTCGGGTCCGTATGAAATAAATGGTAAAGCTTAGGGTGAGCAGCTTAATGTAGTTAAAAACTTGACTTACTTTGTATGAGGTGTGAAAAGTATTGTAACTTTCTTTGTTGTATGCAGTACCGTAAGAGATTTTGTATAGTTTCTGAGAAGAAAAATGCTTAATCATGGATGGACTTTTTTTAAACATAATATTGAAATAATATTTACGATGATAAAGAATGTCTAAAACAGTGCGTGGCTTAAATTCGGACATCAGGTTAAAAATGTATTCGAATAATCATTTTAGTTTCAAAAATTTAAGCCAAATAGCATAATATATTATTTTCGTTAAAAACATGTTAAAAATATTTATTGTATCGCAATAGTTTTCGGCTTTGACAGCTGCCACGCTCGACGTGACATCGACAAAGTGAAATAAAAAATTCGGAACACTGAAAAAAAAACTAAATTGTCTGCCAGTATACAAAAATAATACGATGAAAGCGGATTATTTCCGTACGAACCACCGCACCGGTCACAATCCAATTTCCTAAGTTTTGGAACGAGACATCTGTCTGCCACAACAATGTGTATGAAAAATGCTGAATCTTTTCTATGAATAAGTAACCTCATCATCTATTTATTGGAACGTGAACGTCCAATTTTGTCGGAGAATATTAAAAAATCACCATGCATGGCAAACGTATTGGTAATCATAGTATGTGCAAAGAATATTGGAGTAATGCATACCTATCCTCTTTGGGCAATTTGCATCTTTCGACGGTAAGGAAACGAATTGTAATAACATCCGAACAGCAAAAATTTATTTCAAACGACTACAAGCATTTCTATGAACAATATTGGTATGCAGTGATTTACCTCTGACCTCTACAATTCCAGTCAATAAGTTACCAGTAGTAAACCTCATTTTCGTAAAAGGCTCCGTCTTTAGTTGTTAGATACCTACTATATTATCTAGTAATATGTGAATGCATTATCACATCGCTCCTCCTGATAGAATTGTATCTGACGTCGATAAGGAGTGATGTATCGCCTGAACGCGTTTCCAGCGAAGCGTCTTAGTTTATTGCAATAGAACGTCCGCCGTCTTCCGTCGTACAAGTAGATCCTAGATCTTAGAATCGACCAATGGATCCAACAATACATTGATGAAGTACAATTAACTTAGTGGAGCATACGATCCTGTAATATTGAGTGGTTTCTATTCATTTCATTTACTTATAAGAGAAGCTAGTGTAGGTACCATTTACCTTCAATTTTGTCTATATTAACTTCCAAAAGAAATTGGTTTCGAAATCAATACAAATTATAAATTAAAGTCACTTTTCGTTTAAAGTCGTCACATCGTGTGTCTGTGTACGTTCCACGTTGTTTTTCTTAATTCAGCAACTTTGGCTTTTATCATCAGTTAGAGAATTTATTCCGGAAGGTATGTAAGATTATGGTATATGTATAAAAGAACTAATTTTTTTTTGTCAAGTCGTAAAAAACCGACCGAAGTGTAGGTCGCTGGTTAAAAATAATCAAATAACCACATTAGCACTAAACCAACAACTGCAGTGCTATTCTGTAACCATCTCACCGTGAAAACTTAGTTGAAGTGAGCGTGGAGTGAGCTGTTATTCCATAGGGATTGACACTATTGACAGCTAACTTCACCCAAATTTTCACGGAGAGATGTTTACAGAATAGCATGGCTGTACCTAATGATAAGGTAATCTTCTCAGTCCTACGTTCCATAAACGACAAAATTAGAAACATATTTCAAATTAATTACACTAATAAATTCTACTATCATATCATACCATAAATAAAATTGTAATCGAAATCGGTAAAGTTTAATTAGAAGGGTGTAATAATTCATTATAAGCACCTCAACTGACATTAATTGATCGGTATCATAAACACCTGACATTAGGAATATTAACGTTTTGTTTACTTGGTGTGCGTATACTTATCAACTTATCGAATATTATATTCTTCTCAGCCCTACTTTCAAAGTGTTGAAAACTGCAAAAGGAAACCTAGAACTAAAATTCGAAAACATCTTCACACTTCCTTACCCGCTTGAAAACAGTGGGTACATTATAATTATGATAGTTATGTTTTGTGTTATACTTTTAGGAGTTTATTTATAAACGTTGTTTAAAGTTAAGTGACGTTCAAACGTCAAAAAAGAAGGTTTAAACAGTCGCTAATCATTACCTTAAAGCAACGTTTAAAAATAAGCCACTAAGGGTGTACTTATTGTAAATAAAATAGAAACTGTGGCGATCCATTTCTGTAATTAATATAATAAATTCCGTTTCCCTAAAAATGTCTGTCGGGAACAATAAAATCATGATTTTTTATCGCGCAACACACTTCTGATAAAAATGTTTATTGTTTGCGCGACGTACAGCGAATGCGGGCGGCACTGGGTGCTTTATTTTTTTTAATCTCCAATATTTTACGTACAAAGAGCATGAAAAATATTGATAGCGAACAGTGCGTCAAATTCGAAATTTATTTACATGTTGGACATTTTATTAAAACTGTCACGTTATCGTATTTAGCCGTAGAGCCGATATAGACACGTAGAAGGTCATGTTTTTTTAGTAATGCAAGGTTTTTAGGCCAGCCCGTTTGATGAATTGAATACTCCTCAGAGACTTTGCGTCGTCATGTAAATAGCGACCCTAATATCTGAGAATAGAACCGTATTAGATACGCATTTCATACACGTGCCAATAATACCTCTTTTGGGTAGAGCATCAAAATAGCTTGGAAGACGAAAATATTATCTTAGAAAGAATGTTATTACCGTATGAAGGAAAGTTGTGGCTTATTACGGTGAACATGAAATAATCTTCTTAATAAAATGCAATCTTTTAAATATGATTTAGTTTTTGTCATTCCATTTTTAGCGCGACCGCCACGGCTGAATCCTCTTAAACAGAAAACAATCTATAACCAATCAAGTCATTTTGAAGTTTTAATTAAAAGCAACAAGAGACAAAACAAAGTTTAATTTCCTTCGCTTGTTTTCATTTAATTTATTTACTAATTCATTATGATAACCTCGGCGACAGGTCGGAAGGTTTACAAAACACGATTGATTCCAACTTCTAGTTTCAATCAATCTTAGCTTATAAAGCCACTAATCTGATTAACAAGAATTTTACAATGAAATACATCAAGGAGAAAGCCCGAGAATATAAATTATTATATTATGCTGTGGAAGACAAGGCACCGCCACTAACTTTTGATCCGACTATAGTGTAGGTACCTATTATAATGCCTTATTTCTAGGTTTATTGTGAAATCTTATAGAAAAATACACGCTTAAAGCTTCGTGCAGACAAGCGCGACGCGACAACGCGACGCGACACCAGCTATTGTTATACCGTGAAGTTTTCTTAGAAATTGTTTTGTTCGAGTCGCGTCGCGCCGTCGCGTCGCGCTGATCTGCACGAGCTTTTAAAGTAAATCGAATCATCTGCCTAGCCTTTTCCTAACTATGCTGGGGTCGGCTTCCAGTCTAACCGGATACAGCTGAATACTTTTACGTGGAGCGACTGCCTATCTGACCTCCAACAACCCAGTTACTGGCCAACACGATACCCCTTCGTAGGACTGGTTGTCAGACTTTCGAGCTTCTGACTATCCTTAACTGACTAATTACTGTCAAAGATCTACAAATGACAGCCGGTACCAACGACTTAACGTGCCTTTGGAGGCACGAAGGGGTCTTGGTAAGGTAAGATTGCATTAAATCGAATAAATAACATAATACATACTCGTATCTAGAACTTCCACGCTACATAATTCACTGGTATAGTTTTTAATGTATGTGCCTCTCACAATCTACATAGCAAATTCACGAAGGTGATTATGAATTAGGTGTTCCAGTCAAAAGTTGCGACGAAGTTCAGTAATAAACTCGAACGCCAGAAGGCTTATGTCGCATAATCTTCGCGGGAGCAAATTAAATTTAACACCATCCAAGACTACCTATGTAATCTTTAATCAGAGGCAACCGTTAAGTCTCAGACGCACCTCGCAATGTTCATCGCTTATTCAAGAGAACCATTCTTATAATGAAATTTCCCCTTTAATAGTCCGCGGAATTGAGACAGGGTGAAATTGCGAAATCTTCGCTAATGGTACGGAACCGCGTAACTTAATGGTACGCGGGTGTGCACTCGGCCGGAACTTAAACTCGCGCACCTATACGTTAAACTCTGCGTAAAGTGCCCGCGAATAATTCGCAAATATCTACGCTCCCGATAAAACCCTCAAGTTCTTTGGAAATAAAATTGAACGGATACCATTTAGTGCTAATGTTGAGGCTTCAGAGAAATCAACGACGTTTTTCTTCCTTTTTCCAGCGAATAAGTCGCGCTTAGTAACGTTCGTTGGTGTTTTAGGCAAGGCAATATTTTACAGTCATTTATTCTAGAGGTAAATAAGACCTCTCGTCTGACTTGACGTGTAAAATGTTGAAGGAATTTTAAAGCACCCGGCGCCCTTCAAGACTTTATTTTGCATGCAGTAAAGTGACTTTGATATTATAAACCTTAATTTATTCTCGTGTGACATTTATTAGGACGGAACGATGTTTTGAAGCAGAAGGTGTTGTTCTAATGTTGAAAGCTAAATCATTTTCTTTTAAGAAGTCTTTCATACGTTTTTAGTTTTAGTTTAGAGATAATGAGTTTTTAAGTCATACAGGCGCTGGGCGCAGTGAACCTGAACCAAGTTGAGTAACATTAACTAAAACAAATACAAAAAAACACTAAAAAGTAAAAAATTACTTTAATTTCGAAATTAGGTGTCTTTGGTTCTGTATTTTAGTATTTTACTACCCTTTTTCGGAATTAAAGTAATTTTTCACTTTATAGTGTTTTTTTTTGTTTGTAAGTGGTTTTTTTTTTTTTTTTTGCAAAAAAAAGTTTTCACTTTTCACTTTTTCGTTATGGTACTTACCCCACAACAATTCGTATACCACTTCTTGCTATGTAAACAATAGTGACGGGAAGTATTATAACATCATCAAGATACCCAATCAATGTCAATAAAATTTATATGGAACCACCGCGCAAGCTACCTATAGCTGCTGATATTCAAAATATATTTGTCCTTCACAAACGAGCAGTTCGAGCAATTTACCAGCTAGCTGCCAGAGTTTCTCTGAGAGATTTTTTCAAAGATATTGGTATCAGCACAGTGGCATCTCAATTCATCTTCGCCAACATCTTATATATTAGGCAAAATATACACTTATACATTATAAACATTTTCACAATGTTAACACTAGAAATAAGGACAAACTACGAGCTCCCTTTCACCGGCTTCATAAGGTTCATAACTCATTTGTTGAGCTTCGTATAACCTTTTATAACAAACTACCCTCTTCTTTGCTAGATTTGCCTTTTAATGCGTTTAAAAAGAAAGCAAAATCCAACCTTTGTTCAAAGGCATACTATTCCATCAACGACTACTTAAATGATAAGAATAGTTGGTCGCTGTGATTAACTCAAAACAATGTTTATGTTTTTTCTTCAGAATTTGCTTACCTTCTGACAAGTTATAGACCTCGACAATTGATCATATAATTTTTTGCCGGAGCAACCGGCAGCAAGTTTGTCATGCTCCCTTAGATGTCACTGCGTGCGGTAGCGTCGGGGTGGTCATCTTGCCGATCATGGTTTTTTTATTGTTATTAGTAATTAACTGTTTATTTATTTTACCTCGATGGTCCTAGTTTATCATTTATACCTTCCAGTTACAGCTATATATAGCTATATGTAAGCGGGCACGCTCTTTATCCCTGGAGGCTTTTATTTAGATATTAAGTTCTGTTTACGTTTAATTTTTATTTCTGCCTGAATATAGTTCTGCCTGAGTATTATTTTGATTGGTATATTGATATGTGCTAGCTGACTTAAGGCTAATAATTTCAATTATGTTTTGTGTTGCGTAATGAAATTTATTTTGCATACTAATATAGTTTTTTTTTTTCTAACTAAACAGACAGCTGTGCTGCTGGGGAGTTTGTTGCGCCACTTCTTCTTCCCAGCTAACGCACTAGGAAGTGGTGAAGGGTGGGCGTTTTGTGGGACTGTCATATGTAATTTTGACGTTCGAAAACTGCTGATTCTCAGCCTAGTTTGAAATAATGACTTTTTAATTTTGAATAGCATTTTATTTTATTTTATTCGATTCACTGTTGACGGAAATATCGAAGAATATACATGAAAAAAATACATACAGACAAATATAACCTGAAGGAGGTTATATTCGTCTGAATGTATTTTTTTTTACAGATAAGATACAAATTTACATTATCTAAGCCTGTATCTTGAATGTTATCAAGCCGCAACTAAAAATTTACCAGGTAGTATTTGACTTTAGCATTACATCATGATTACTTGTTCCCTGTAGGATCAGCGACAACCATGATTGACGATCACGAAGATACAAGATGACTTGTACCATGATAGTGTCGACTTAGTAACAAGTCATGTCTTGCAATGATGTTTTCAATTAATAATAATGAAGGCTGCTTTTTTCAACGTAAAATATCTTATACGTGAAATAAAATTGACGTATGATAATTATTGTATGAAATACTGACAGAAATACAAAATTATTCCTGAGTTATAGATATCTGACGCTGGAAATCAATCCTAACTAAATTAGGTATAGATTTAAGAATTAATTAATTAAATCAACATCATGTTTTTTTGGCTTTTAGTAAAAAAAAAGCCGCCGTTTGCAGCCCTGAGACAGCTAGAATGTATAGTACGTAGGTAGGCCAGCGTTTTTATAAGCGTCCGGGTCCCGCATGCGGTAACCGACCGGAAGTCGTCTGTCTCGTGAGACTAGTCCCTTAGGCAACAATCACTGTAAAGCAATATCAATTATACTCCGACATTCATGTAATTGACTATCGCTAATTAGTACATAATTGAAACTATCACTCGTCAAATAAATCAACTCGCTTAATTAACATGTTAATAACATCCTCGGATTAATATATTTTAATTTATGCCTTTGTGTTATTGACACGTAAGCAGAAATGAAGACCTCGAATTATTAATTCTGTTTATATAATTAGTGTTTATACTTAGAATAATCTGCTACCCTTAATTATATCCGAATAGTGGTCTGCTTTTGACAGGCTTCAAAAGTTTCATAAAATATTTGTAACTAGTAAGCATTAAAGTAATGTAAAATTAAATAAATTAAATCCGAAGATATACTTGTACAGCGTTGTTCCTTAAACTCTCATAATGAAAAGGTTAACATTCACTTCCACGAAGCAGGAGTCTATGTGCTGTCATCATTATGACCGAAAACGACAGTTTAAAATGGCGATATTTCCCCGGTATGCGTGAAAAGAATGCAGGAAGATATTTGAAAATTGCTAAGCCTTTTCATTCCTCGACAGTAGGCACGTCATTATAAAGCTGGTGGGGCAACGGGGACATCCAAACCTAACTAATGTTATAAATGCGAAAGTAAGTTTGTTTGTTTGTTACACTTTCACGCTAAAACGGCTGAACAGATATGGATGAATTTGGAACATGGGTAGACCATGACCTGAGTTAGGACATAGGATTAGGGACTTTTTATCCTGATATTCCCACGGATCGAGACTTTGCCCAGGTTCGCACGGGCGATTTTTTTTCTTGCACTGGATTTTTAACGCTCTGCTCAGCGCGGAGAGTAAAAAATCCAACAGTGTGTTTTTCAACGCGCTGGGACGAGAGTTGAAAATCCTGTACGCGATAAAATCCCGCCGCGATATTTTTACGTCCGTGCGAACGTAGGCTTATGCGGGTGAAACCGCGGAGCGTAGCTAGTTTCAGCGTAGCAAATGCCAGATGGAAGTCCCAGACAATAAGTCAAAGGTCCAAAACGAAGTGCGAAGTTATTTCCTATCGGACCGTCTTACATTTTACGATGTACCTTGCGTCACATGTTTCACAAAGTTTTGAAAATACAAAAAAGACTGAAGTGACTCGGAAGTCCGCTTTAATAGGTTAACAAAGGCAAGCCAGATTCCACTTGAAACAACCAAACACTGCAGAAAATACATAAAATTAATTTTACGTGACATTTTTTGGAACGAGACTCCATAGCGCAGCCATTAGCATAGAAATTAATGTTTGTAATAGAGAGCATTAAACTTAATCAATGAAAAATATCGATATGAGGTAGAACGGAAGCCAATTTTCTCGTGGAAAGGAAATTGGTGTCGTTGTGGCTCGCTAGGCAAATCAGTAGCGACCTGCAGGCGGCACCTTTTTTCAGAGAAAGCCAATTTACATGACCACCAGAAGGTAGTTTAGCAATTCCACAACGTTCACCAAACTATGAAAATGAATTGTAGATTTATGCGATCGGTTCTTTTGTTTTACAAATAAAAAAAATAAAAATAAAATATTTCTATTTCATAGGGCATTACGATACATATGATTGGAGATCACCTTTTAAGCAAGGAATTGCTTGTGTTAGGAGACTCCGCGCTCCCCTTGTCATTATCTTATGCAATTGAAACGTGGACAATGTTTTAAGCAGACTGACATGTCATTGATTTAATTCTCCGAAAACTAAAATCAGCTGTTCTTGCGGTTGCAGTCTTGTTGCAATAAGGCTGGTTTCACAGCTGTCCGGGAGACCCGAACGAGCCTCCAGAACGGAGACACACGTGAGGCGCTTGCACATTGTTTCACAGCGACACGAATTGCTTCGTACGCGACCCGCTCCGAGTAGAACCCGTACAACGAAATCGTACTACTACCTCGTCTCAGAGCACTGCGGGTCCTACCCGTACGGGTCTCCCGGACAGCTGTGAAACCAGCCTAAGCCTATTATTTTTGTTAGATCTCGGTTGGTCGTGTAGATTTGTTTTTTTTAGATCTCTAAATTATTTTTAACTTAAACATAACACATACAAGAACTTTTTGTTCACGATTTTTATTTTTTACAAGATTTTAGACTTACTTGTTTATCAATGTAGAAGCTTTTACAAAATTGTGAAAGATGATGGTGGTTTATGATAAATATTCATGTTGTCCTTAATGGAAAAACCATGTAAGATCTTACTGACCAAGATTCATGTACTTACCTAACAAAGTCTACGAGTATGTTGTGGAGCTTGCGTCGCGTACAAAGTAAGTAGCTACATGTATTCCATAAGTACTATTTGATCGATGATAAGTTTTTTAATGTGTTTCGGATACTATACATGAAATTTGAGGTAACAAAAAAGACAGTACATCACCCCTAAATACCCCTAGACAGAGGTGTTAAATATTATTCTGTCACAAATTATATTTTTCATAGCATTTCAATGTCATTATTTGCTTCGGCAGCAAATATTTTTATCAGCAAGTGACGTAAGAAATAGTTACTTTATTTTGCTCACGTCTGTGATGTTGGCACAGTGCACCTCAGATGTTGGTTACGTTTTTATTAACATTTTAATGTTGTGGTAAACTCAACTTAAACTGCATAAAATGCATGTTATAGTTTCTTTAGAAACTGAAGTTAAAAGAGCCACTTTAAACTTGCCCACATTTTAAAATATATTTAAATGTAAACTGCTTATAACTACGTAGTACCTACCAATAAAAACAAAAATGTTTGACATTTTTATATTTGGCAATGATTTTTTGGGGTTGAGCCATATGTTCTGTTTGTGCAAGTAAATTATTTGAAAGCAGATCTCGAAATGCAAAACGTAAGCCATAACAAAATATAATCTTCTCTTCTTCAATCTCTGTAAAATTAAATGCAAAAGCAGCCAGTAACTTTCGTCTAGCAGGGCAAAAGTAAGTATTTTCTTATAAAGATAGAAAACTTAATTAACATTATAATTACTTTCTCAGCGATAGCTATTCCAACTTAAATCGTATCTACAGGTTATCCCACATTAATCGCAAAATCATTCATTGACACTAGTTCAACTAAACCTTACATTGAGCTTTCAAATCGATTCTCACTGCACCGCTGCATATTCGAATTCAAACGCAATCAGAGCGGCCCGTTCCCATCACTATGAAAGAATGAAGTATTCCAGATTGCTTCAAAATGAACCGTGAGTAATAACGGTGCTACGAGCTTTTTGCCTCGTTATGAAGCTGTTCTTTTGCTAGCATTTAATGTGCTATTAGTGCATCAAAACTTTTATTTCATTCCGTTTCAAGCTGGACTGGAAATTACCGGCGAAACTTCTATAGAGCCGATTACGTTACACAAACTCTTTGGATTTTTGTAAGGAGTAGTTACTTGCGGATATGTGTTTTCTGTTTTGTGGAATTTAGGTTTGATATGGGGTGTATATCTCGGGTTTCTGGACCCATCAACAATCCATCATTAAATATAGGAGAAGAGGCTTTTCAAATGTTTTCTTTTATAGGGGTATGAGGAACAGGGTGTAAAGTTCACTCATCCCCCATAGAAAAGGGAGGATCCTCCGACCAGACGGGTGTCATGTCTGGCGGGCAATTGGCCCAAAGGTTGAAGTCGGGAGCTTGTATCCACCGCGCGGTAAACTCTATTTGCGCGATGCAGGATTTGAGTGACGTCAGGATGTTGTGTGACGTCAGGTCTTTGATGCGTAGTTCGCATGTGGCGGTGTAGATGCCGCCACATCATTATAAAAAAGTAGGTAGGTACACATATTATTTCAAAAGACTCAAGAAAATTATAAGACCGGTTCTAAACTGTTATTTCACATAAACTTATTCCCCTAAATAGGCAATAAATAGGTAATAATTAAGCAGCTGACGAACCTCCGTTATTTACCCACTAATCAACGGAAAACAAATTGGAACTAAAATTACCGTCGCGTTGACTAAAACGAATTAATAACCCTAATTCCGTTGATGACCATTTATTGGAATTGGAAGGATGACGTCAATAAATTACGCGGTTGTTCCGTATATTTGGACTATAAAGTGCGCGTTTGGTAAGCAAACAAGGATATTATTCGACGCCATTACTGTTCCGTTTGGGTGTTATTAAGTACCGTAATTGACTACTACGTTTGGTTCAGTTTATAATATACTTACATAACACGACTTGTCTTTCTTTGTACCTAATTGACTTCAGCAATTGGTGGCTAAATCATACACAAATCCATTTTTTTTATAGAAAGATCTAGGCCATTTATTGTTTACGGATTTACCTACAATATGTTTGGGGATTGTCTAACTAGGTTAAGGCTCAAACGGAATCCTTATTCATAAGCTATTCACGTGGCGAGGTCGCAAGCCGAACTCGTTTGAAACAGGCTACAGCCAAAAGTTTTTTCCCGATCACTGAGGGATTTGAAAACATGTTTCATTCAACGCAGCATCGATGCAGTAGCAAAACGCGGCGATACTTCGACCGAAACGCTGAGAGTATAGAAACGGTATTCAGCTATGCTAAAAGTTTAATTTGTGTGCCCGGCGCTAGTCTTGTTGTTCGATGGCAGTTCCGAGTTGTCGTTGGCTAGTTTTGATGCCAAAGAGAATTTTACTAGGCTGTGATGTCCGATGAAGTTTTGGGTTACCTGCACAGTTTTCGTTACGTATATGTAAACAAACTTTGTAGTTGCGATTATAAGCACAAAACTTGGTAAATATCAATATTCAACCCTAAAATTCTCCTGCAGCTAGGAACACGTAAATAAAAATGCTTTCAACTTGTTTCCCATAAACTTTAAACATTGTATTTTAGACGTCTTCAATGTTTTATTTGTTTTGCGTCTCGGCTCTCATAAATAATGCATGTGATACTTGTGGAAGATGGGGAAATTATTTAAATAAAGATTTTGATGAATCGGGTTTACATAATCGTTAAAGTATTTGTATTTACAAGCAATGTTTTAGTTATCTATTTTTAGAGAAAACTTCTAATGTACCTAAGAATAAACAACTCTACCGCTCTTTTCAGTAAACTAATAAACACTGTGAACAACAATCAGTTCTAAATTCGAAATCATTAATTTGTTGATAGAGGCCACTCCTACGCACAGCTCTTCGCAATATCCTATTCCAAACAGCTATAATTTATCTTAATTTAACTTTTAGAACCTCCATTTTATCCTCCATTAATTCTACATTGTTTTCTTACGAAAACAGAATGTTAGTCTTTCCGTGATTGTTCTAGATAACAATCTACAAAAGCATAAAGTTCGCTATCTAAAATCAAATTCTCCTTGGGAAAGAAAACTTACGTTTTAAACGAGGACAATTTATAGTAGTTCGAGTAATAAATTGTCTTGCTTCAAACAGTTAAAGTTTAATAATGACCCAATTAACTTAAATTAAAGACAGGAACCCAAAAACCCTTGTCTCAATCAATCAATTCTGTAAAGCCTTTAGAGATTAGTTTGATGTTCAATAGCTTATGTAAACAACGGGCTAAATTAAACATAATTCAAGTTCAAGCACTTAAACAGGCTAACAAAATAGTGGAGGAATTCTCTGAAGCAAATTTGTTTCAGGTAATTCCCAACAATAAACCAGTATCGATCATGTTACAAAAAAAAAACACCCACAGTGCATCTTCGCAGTATTTAAAATTGGAATTTTACTTTTTTAATTATTTATTGGACGAAGCATGAGCATATTGAAAATTCATTGTTAACATTTTTAAACTGCTTTACGTTGGCCGAGCAAAACAAACACATTGCTCTTTCGCATATATTATTCAAGCTGTTGTGTTGTACTGACACACCACAGTAATTAATAATGCTCAACTTGTTAACTAGTTGCAGCTGGAAAAAAACTTCGCTTGTAACAAGTAAAGATGGAGAGAACTAATCAAATTAAAAGTTGTTTCCTGTTAGTACAAAAGTTTGGGACCACATTAACCCCACACTCTAGAGCTTTTACGTGAAAGCTATTATGAAAACCAATTGACTTCTAATAAAGGTCGTTTAGTTCGAAGTTCAGATTTCAAGGAAATGAGGCTGTGACAGGGGTCCGGATATTGGTGGGGAGTACAAAAATAGTCTGTACTTTATTTGTAAAGAAGCTCAAAATAGAAAAAAACTGAGAAGAAACGAGAAACCTCTATGTTGTTAATTTTATGTCTTGGGCGAAATGACTTAATTTCTTCATCAAAGTTGCTCCCATTATGTAGTTCTGTTCAAACTTCTTAACTAACACAGTCAAAAAAAATTATGACAGGGAAAAAATAAATTATGGCAAGCATGATACGAATCAGAGATGTCTCATTTAAAATACGAAGAATATTTAATATAAACCAACCAACCGTTGAGCCACAACAAAGGTTTACTTTAGTTAGATGTTAGCTACTGTTAGTTAGCTACTTTATCATGCAGTCAGATTACGGCTACACCGTCTGCAAACACCAAACTACATTCAACATTTTACAACAATATTACTAAAATATACCAAAAACAAAAGACAGCGCGATTGTACAGATAATGCAGCATTTTATTCGACCAATCAGTGCCGTAATAACAATTACAGAAGAACAGAAACAGGGATTTTCTGCACTATTTCATCCACGGGGAGCACTTAGTACCAGAATTGCACACAGATATTGCTTCGCGGCGAATTTATGTATTAACTAGCAGCCATTGAACTAGTGGCTAAATATAACGAAGCTTCTATAAGTTGGTATAAGTTTAGTTTGGCAACATTATAAGTTTGGTAACATTATAAGTTTTATTTCGTAGATGTTCTTATTTAGGTATTTACTATTCACAGCTATAGTTAGGTATCTACTATTCACATTAGTGCGTCTCACGCAGCCTACCCGACGGTAGTCAACTCCAATCAACGCGGTTTTTTTGTTACATAATGAAGGTATTTGTTTTCTTAGGTTAAGTTAGGTCAACTTAGGTATTAAAATAAATTTTAAAACAATAGAAATATGATCGAAATTATTATGCGTTTTCTCAACATAATAATGATCGTCACAATATTCAGTTAATATTTGCATAACACACTATACAAATACCAACACACTATCTGCTCCGATAGCAAACAAAAGGCACTCGACTACAAAACCGCTTCCCAGCTTCATCGTATTACACCGTCAACTGGTGACGTTTCGACGTTCGTCGACACAGATGTGAGCCACCTTTTCCGTGGCATACCATTTCCGAGGCATTCGGTCCCAACATTCAGTCCTTTGAGGCAAAACATTTTTCAGTATTTGACGTCGACTCAAGGGGCGGAATATGCTTCGGAATGATATTTGAAACGTAAAGTTGTTTTAGAACATGTCTGACGTATTAAATGTGCACCTAGACATGTCCCGGTCAGGTATTAAATGACGAAAATCCACGTTTAGTTTGATTGAAACTTAATAACGTGCGTGCGTGCTAGAGTATGTAATTTAATGACACCTATTTAATAATAGGTGTCATTGAATTACGTGCTCTAGCAATTAAAAAGAAATTATCGTTTCTGAAATTTCCATATAATTGTAAAATGAAGCCTGTTTTTATAATTATATAACAATTTCAAAAGTTATTTACGCATCCATTCCTAAAAGTAAAATCATAAGTTCCATTTTACCCATTTGAAAATAAATTATTGTTTACCGATGTGGTTCTTCCACACAATCGAAACGCCTGCAAAGTTCTCGAACTTCACTTATCGATTTAATGCGTACCTGTTCGGTATCGAAAGCGAAACTTTTCACCCCACTAATTAAACTTCAAACTTACTCCAGTGAATTTCGCTGTTTCTTCAGGATTATTTCGTAAATAAAAGAAAACTGTTTGAGAATAATCCCCCGGTTCTAATTAGTTTTTGAAACCCTATTTGATTGAATTCGAAAACAAAATTGTTTTGTTATTAGTTCATTTCAAATGGTCATTTCGTTAGTCTATAAGGATCAATTTGCCCTGTTCATTGTTTTCTATTATAATATTCAAACATGAGTACTGAATTCGAAAACAAAAGATAGTTACGACAACTAGATAGTCAGTTGTTTCTAACGAACGATTGATGAATGAAGGTTAACCTCGTAAGGTTACAAGTAATTTCAGCTGGAGACAGTATCACTACGGTCCTCCTCGGTCCCTTGGCTGCTTGATAAATTGATGTCCGACCGCTGTGATGTATTAATATCAACCTAAACATGCTGTTAACTTTCCTTGTTTCATCTCATCGAGATAGGTGACAATTTTTCCTTATGGCTTGTAGAATTGTCGACAGTACGATACGGGTGGTTTTATGGTGGGTAAATAGGGATCTCAGTCGAATTCAACTGTGACTACAGAATGGAATGTACATGAGGTAAGAGTGCCCGAATATTTGTGTTGTTTTGTTCTTGTATTTTACCTAAAGATTTACGGAAAATACGAACAAGTTACATGAATGAAAGTCGGTAATATCGCGCTCATCCATGTATTGTTATTTTTGTGCTTTATCTTAATAAAAACTACTACTTTCAAAAATAAAATTTAACATTAAAAATTAAGCAAGCAGAGTAAAAATCTGTTCTAAATTTTACATATTTAAAACGAATTCATTATCTAATTAATTACTTTCTTTGACAAGTTTCTTGGAATTTTAAGAACAGACATAGAAAGCGTTCATTTTCTATGTACACCAGAGAGCTTGAGTTCAGTTCCCAGAATTTTGCTCTTGTAATAAAACACGAAATATTCGCACTTGTTCAAACTCAAACTAATTTTCTTTGGTAAAAAACGTTAGTAAACCATATAGCGTTTTATAATGATTTCAATGACCGATAGCGTTATGGGAATCTCTACGTTGTGGAAACGACTACGGCGGATGTCGTTTTTTTTGCTAATAAATTAGGTATTTTTTTCTTACTTTTCCTTATTCTATCGACATTTGTTTATTCCCGGCTAAGGTATAGTCAAACTTTAATGAATCTATACTCCATTTATTAGCATTAGACAAATAACGGCCAAATAACAACAGTTTCGTGTATTATCGCTGAAATAACTGCATTTTAGAGTTATTTTTTAAATGTAAATGGCAAATAGATTACATTAGTTAGTATATAGCGTGAAATAACGGAGCTTATTAAACGTTTATACGGAAATAACGAAAAGGTGATAACCGTTATTTGTCTAACGTAGAATAACAGGTTATATATCTTTGTATTTGATATGATTTGTCACCCTATATGCCTTAAACTTCTAAACCGATTTAAACCAGTAAATTTTCGATGAATAACTCTTGATTTCGAGGATATTCTCGGTCTTATGACGTCACCGAAAGTTCAATATGGCGGACGCAAGACATTAGGGGGTTTATAACGTTGCTTAAATTTCAGTAAAGTGAAAACGTCAAAAATGTGCGCTAATCATTACTTTAGTTTAAGCAACGTTTATAAATAAACCCCTATGAAGCTTCATCCCTTCCAGATTTTTTTCTTCGCAGTCGAATTTTACTATTCTACCCAATTTTCCATTACTCATGGTTGATTCCCTTGGGTTCCAACCTTAATCAGAATTTCACATTTATTGAAATGTTTTAGCTGTACCAGCATATTGTTATATACCTATATACCTCTATCCCATGTTCACAAGGCTAAAGAGCTTAACCGTGCTCCAACAGCAACCCACACATTAGACAATGAGCCATGTCGTGGCCTGGCCATTGATTTGGCCTGAAAGGGATGTAGTGTTGCGTCACGGTTTCATCACGTTTTAGGAATGACTTGCGGTTAATGAAGAGTGTGTTTTTTATACTTAAACCGGTTTTATTTTTATTTAAAATTTACTACCTAAATAAAACTAGAACGAGGAAGCGCAGAATGGCAGAGGATGGATGTAGTGGAAGGAGGCTTATTAATAAGTTCTCTTTTCTCTATTTTCGTTTGTAATTGTTTAATTGGTTTAATTAATTAATGGTACTGCGAAAATAACGTTTTCATCTGTCTAGACAAAATATCCGTTTTACATAATCTTTTGCAATCCTACAAACAATTCCAGGAATTCATAATTAAATTTAAATAACCTGTTTTTGTAATCGAATTGCTTTCGTCTCCTTGTGCCAAGTCGTAATGAAATTTTCACAGACACTAACTAAGACAAATGACGTCAGAATCTAGGTTCGATCTAATTTCGTCTAAATGCCTAAAATCCCTAAGATTGTTAACCATTGTAAGACAGTTTTATAAGAGACTAGCTGTGCCCGTGGCTTCGCTCACGTGACAATGTCACTAAAATAACCGTTCTTATACATGTCAAGATTGACTGCTTAGCTCCTTGTAAGTATACCGTGATGATATTATTTCTGATAAAATACTGGTCTAATTAAATCTCGCGGTAAACTGTTGAGGAATACGAACATAATATAATATTGCTAATCCCCACAGCAAATAGCGTAATAATATATGCGATGACCAGACCTTTGAGGAATATTTGTGCAAAATTTTAACAGAATATATTCATTACTTTTTGCGCCAATCCGGAACATACATCCAGATAAACAGAAAAAAAATATAAAAACTATATTTTCGGCATCAGAATCGTTCCCACGCCCGGAGTTTTACCCAACTGCGGCGAAGCCAAAAAATAAGGGTTATGTGTTTGACCTGTATGTATGTCCGTCTCTATATTCCCTCGTATCTACTAAACGGCTGAACCGATATTGATGATTCGTTAGATTCGTCTTAATTGCGCGAGTGTCACTGGGTATAAAAAAAAAATCACAATGGCGGATTATCGGCGCCAAAATGTAAGTTTAAAAAAAAATATCGAGTGGGGTATCAAAATGAAGGCGAATACAAAAATGTACATGTAGTTTAAATGTAATTTGGAATGACAAATGATTCAAAATTTTGTAACCTATTTATGGCAATAAAGAATTTATTATATTATTATTATCATATTAAAAAACTAAAAAAAAATAAAAAAGTTATTAAAAACTCAAAAAAAACGCGACTGCAAAAGAACGTAACTGGAAAGAGAAAAACAAGTATTATAATCTATTGAATTTTGGTATAGCAGGCGGGGGATAAACAAAAGTTACACTAAAAAACAATAAAAAAAAAATTAAAAAAACAAAAAAGGAATAATTTTTCTTTTCTTTCCTTCTTTCTTCTTTAAAAAAAATTGTGTGTGTGTTATAAATAATTTCAAATGTTTGCATGCCGATTGGTAAAATGTGGCTGAGCTAAATGTAATCTTAAGAACTAAACTCAAACTCAAACTCAAAGCATTTATTTCAATTAAACCATTTACAGGCACTTTTGAATTGTCAAATAGTCGGTCAGTTAGTCAGAAAGTTGAAGCTAGTTGCCCAGTTCCAAAACGTAGATCTTCATGGAGAAGAACGGGCAAGAAACTCCAAGGACACTCTTTTAAATATAGAAAATTACACAATCCTGGGTACATTATTCTTGTTGCTTCTATAGGTATGTGAGAACAATGTACAATAAAAAAATTAAAACAATTCAAAATATAACATTAAAAATAAGCCCTGGCAGATAAGAGATGACCAGTCACAACTGACGGCGCCCGTTCACGAACATGACGCGTGGATCAGCACCATCCAGCTCAACCATTTTGTAGGGAACCGAATGATCCAACACACTCGCCACCATCAGCGAGACATTTAAGTGGGCATGACAAACTCTCAACTGCCGTGCTCTTTCAAGTCAACAAACATCTTAATAACATAAAATACGGCTCCATGGTACTCACATTCACAAAAATTGAAAAAATGCTTCTAAATTATACAAAACTATAGTATGCAATGTATTTGAGAGATTAATAGAATGATACTACCAAAAAAGAAAGAAAATCATTATCCATTGGAACATTCAACAATTAAACTTGTTTAAATAAAAAATAAACATTAAGTTCGTTATGTCAGAAAAAATAAAAAGGGGAAGCAACTCTTCCAAACATTAAATTTTTTAACTAGTGAGCCCAAGTAGCTGTGGAGCAGGACTAGCATTAAGCCAAGCATTTTTATCATCGATATAATCATCCAACTTATAATATGCTTGTCTACATAGTGTGCGTTTAATGCATGTTTTAAATTTCTTCTCATTCAGTTGAAGAATATCGAGTGGTATTTTATTATAACATTTTACAGAGTACCCCATAAAAGAAGTGTGCACTTTAGACAATCTGAAACGTGGTTGATCTAATTTGTTCCTATTTCTAGTGTTAAAATTATGCCTGTCACTTATCTTACTAAAAAGATGTCTTCTTCAGAACTATTATATATTACCCATATTTGCAAAATAAAACTCTATTCTATTCTACTATATGTCAGGTAATTTGTTGGTCCCCCGTCTGCGATATCAAAATTCAGGACATAAGCACTACCTAAGCAAGCCAAGTGGAGGTAATAGGATGCATCAAACCTAACAAATTGTGCCTATTAACGATCCTAGGGAACAACCCTTTAATCACTAGGAAAGCCGCAACAGGATGTTACAGGGTTGCGTCCTGCCTTAGGTATTTACATAATTCCGAGAACATGCCACGCTTTTACCAAAAGGTCCATAGCAGACATGCTACTTTTAGCATTGGCGATGATTGATTTTGTGTCTTTGTAGATGTTTGTCTCTTTGCGTTCAGTCACGAAAATAAAATTGCGCATTCGGCAATTTCTTCGATGCCTCATCGCGGTTCTATGTTGTTCTATGTTATAGGGTTTGGTTTCCGCACTTAGTCCGTCAGGTGGACCATTGTGCGTGGGCCATAGCGGCCGTTTGGTGGTTATTCCAACCAGCCCACCTCCCTCCAGAAGTTAATTAAAGCTCCTGGTCTGTTTAGAACGTCTGTGAAAGATCTGGGTCACCCGAGGATTTCTGTTCTACTCTGGGTGACGCCTGTGCATTCAAAGAGCACGTGCGTGATGGTTTCCTCAGCCTCCATGCACGCCCTGCACAGAGGACTGTCCGTTATGCCTATTGTGTGGAAGTGTTTGTTTAGCGATGAGTGTCCCGTAATGCTCCCAGTCACCAGGCGCAGGCCGCTCCTGACCAGGCGTAATAAACGCCAGGTCCGCCCGCTATCCAAGGATCGCATAGCTTCCTTGGATTGCCTGCAGCCCGGTGTTGAGGTCCACCAGATCCCCGCTTGTGTGTGGGTGAACTCCTGTAGCCACCTGCGTTTTTGGTTGAAGGGGATGAATACGATAGGCTCGGGTCCACAGACTGCCGTGCTGAGCCCTCGTCTAGCAAGGTCGTCAGCTGCTCATCGCGGTTTATCGACCAGCGACATCGAGCACGGAGTTTAGCGTTCAGTCGCGGTATCAAGAGCGAAAAGCTGTCTCGCTAATCGCTGTTCGCCTATGCTTCATGTGCTTAAGCTCCAATGTTTTGTACGTCTGCTAAGGCCCAAAGATGCACGTATTGAAAAATACGAAAATAGTTTATTCGTTTTTTGAAAAGATGTCCAATCATTTACACATACCTTAACCCATACTCAATTTATACACCTTAGTATAGTTATAGTTTATTACATAATATTGAAGTAGCAATAGATATGGGTCCAAGTACGGTATTATTGCCTCTACATATATTTTACTTTCGTTTTACTGCAGTATGATAGGCTCTCTATAAAACAAGAAATATCGGCCGGTGAAAGCTTACAAAATATGAGCCTGCTAAACCTATAAAATACAGGCGCACTACGTTTCGTACTATATATATTTAGAAAAATCTTACTTCATGATAGAAACAAACAATAACAAATTTATATTTTTCACCATCCGATTTTACATGAAAACGTCACCACTTCTTTAGACACTCGCTAACCTGGTACGATGGATGATCCTACAGACACGAACACACAATCTTTCTTCACTCGGGTATTATAGTTTCACATTTCACTAAACTTACACACATTCTAAAAGAAAAAGAAAAGAAAGAAAGAATAATATTTATTTGGACACAGTTCGTGAAACACAAAATACAAAAAGTGAAAATAATATTTCAAAATAATAATAATATTTAAAAAAAAATATACATAATAAAATATAATAATAGTAGTAGGTGGAGTGGAGTGTAGTGAGTGGGTGGAGTACGGTAGTGGAGTGGTGGGTGGTAGTGGTGGTGGTGTGGTGTAGTGTAGTATTATTTATATATGTATAATATATATATTATTATTTTTTTCTACCAAAGGCTTCCTCTCTTGTATACTGCTCCACTCTTATCATCGTCTTCTGAATACATAACACAAGTAAAATCTATCTTAGGATACCAGAGTTCATGCAAAGACTGCTGATAATACTAAAGTTTATATAATTGTAATACGCTATTATTGTATACGGATGGTATTGTTTGTAAGTGTTTGATTGTTCAACCATTTTTGTTCAATAAATATCTTATCTTATCTAATCTATCTAACTATCATGTATCATCGGAAACAGCTAAGCTGCGAGATCGGGCATGTAGTCAGTTAGGTACATTAGTAGAGTAATTATACCTATGAATTGCTATGATTATAACAAGTGTCGTTAAGCCGTTCGTCCCGGTGTCATTCGTAGATCAATGACAGTCGTTACTGGTAGTCAGAAGTCCAAAAGTTTGATAACCAGTCTTGCCAAGGGGTATCATGTCACTCAGTAACTGGGTTGTGGAGGTCTATCTGACCTCCACTAGCAGTCGTTCTATGTAAAATACTGGTATTCAGCTGCATCAGGTTAGACTGTACAACAACATGGTTGGGATAACAGGCTGATTGATTGATTGTCTGGCTGCCCCAAGGTTAACCTTATCTTTAAAGCCTATCAAAAATACCATTAACTAATAATAATCATTCTATTGTATACCAGCAATTTTATTTATCTATCTTTTTAGTTCAGTTCTTTTAACAAACAACTGTAATTAGTCCTACCATTGTTTGAAAAACAAATGTCTAAAACACAAAATCTAATTTCAATTGTATTCTCCTTTCCATTTCTGTATTTAAAGGTTCTATTTAAAGCTTCAAGTAAAAGGTTATAAATGTAAATCTTTTTAGCTTTTTGGCTTTAAAAATAAAGTAGACTCCGAAATAACTCATTACTGGAGTGGATATCATCTAAATGAAAAGTTTTCGGCCCCTTAAAACCTTAATTTCTTTGTAAGTGGCAATGGAAGGGCTCTTCAAACTTTGTAGATGAAAAAAATGTTTATAAAAAAGTTACCTAAAAGTTAATTTATGATGAAAGTGGATATTATTTTGTGGAGTTACATTTATAGTGTTGAGTTATAAAACTTTATGTAACATTTTGAAATCAATCAAAATGTTACATATAGTTTAAGCAAGAACCTCTGAGAGTGATACTAGTTCAGCTTTGCGGACAGACAGCTTTGTTTACAAACTTTCATCTGTAGATGTTTATAAGCTAGCATTAAATAATTACGCGTTCTGATTTAAAAAATAATCTTATCAGCGCAATATACCTGCGTGCCTGCGTGCCATATCGATCGATGTCATGTAGGATAACATCGATCATCGACATGAATGAAGGAACGAATGAAAAGTTCATTTGGCTTTATACATTTTTCAAGACTTTATTTGCCTAGGTAGTCTATAATGTAACAATTTTACTGTCGTAACGGTCAATTAATTAAACAATTATGTAGGTAGATACAGCCATGTAAATGTTTAATCACCGCGGCGTGGTAAAATGAAGAAAGTAACGTCTGAATCGATTTTAAAAACAAATGAAATCTAGCTATTAATCTATTAATATTAATCTACCTATATAACACCCAATTCCGCCTCAAACAATAAGATAACTTGAATTTTTTGAAAACTCAAGTTCTTGGACACCAGTTTTAATAAAAAGACAAAAATAAGATCCTATTTCAAAATACACAATACATACAATATTCGAGAATAGAAATTCCTACCTTACGTTTTCCTGAGTAGTTTCGTGTCCATTCGCTGCTCTGATTGCATCACGTCCAATGTTACCCCGCTCATATCCAGGTTCCCTTCGAAGTAATAGCGAATGGAAAGGTCTTCCGGTGAGAAAGGACGCGTGCAGCCAACGAAATGTGTTTATGAATTGCTTTATGCTGATTTGGAAAGAGAGGTGTCCCTGGTTATAAAAATATTCTAGTCGGTGTCAACACGTTTACTCCAGATACACTGTCTGTCTTGGCGCCCAGAACAGAGCGTCCTGGCGCCGCTACAAGAAGACCCGACCCCAGATGGAACTGGGACTAAAGGATTGAAGAAGAAGAAGAAGACTCCGTCTGTATGTTCAAGTAAAGTCAAGAACGTTACTTGAACATTGCAAAGTATAGATTTCTCATAGATTTACTGAAGTCTTAAGAATAATGGGCTTGGGGTAGGTACATCTTGCGACAACAGTCCGCAGGCCCTAAACAGAACAACATAAACTATGTTACATGCAAGACATTTCTAAACAGATTTCTGTACATTTTTTTTTTTAATTACTTTTATTCTAGTTACATACAAGTCACATGCGGGACTAAGATAAAATTTCGCTGTCGAATTGGAAGAGAACCATCTTCTATGCAGATATTTTTCTGTTTGGTCCAATGGTAGGGCATTGGACCAAACAGAAAAATATCTGCATAGATTACACCTCTTGCCAGTGTTATAACCTTACACCTGCCAATAATGGTAATCTAATTAAATCGTCAATTTGGTTATAACAACTTTTTTTTGCCTCTGCTTTCGTCCAAAGAAAATATACCCCTAGTACAATCGTTAAAACCCCAGTAGGTATTCACAGACACATTAAATGATTATGAAAGCAAGCGCGCTTTCATTTGTTACCGCGGAATGTCGTGCGAATTGCGCTGTTGAGCGTAAGTATGCGTAACTCAGTCGTCGCAATAAATATTTTTGACGTTTAAAATGTTGGCAACATTACGCTGCGTACGCGATCTTTTGTTTTGTGTGAGAACATTTAATGTGTTTTTACTGGGCCCCTGAAAGTAGCGACACAGAAGGTTTTATTTGGGTAATAATTTTTACAACTGTTGTTTAAACATCATGGAGGTTATTATGATCAGTTGAAAAAAATAACTGGCAGTAATTAAATTTTTCCGCGGTTGATAAATTTGTGTGACAGTAAAATATGAACAGTAATAAAAAGAAAATTGGTCGGCTATTTCATCCTACAATGTCAGTACAAAAAATACTCAAGTAGGTAGTGTAATAAATGAATGGGCAATAAAAAAATTGGAATGGGCGGTTAGATAAAATTCGGCAGTTCATAGGTTGGGTTGGAACTGTGACCAACCACGCACGAGCCGGAATTGGTCGCAGTAACTAAGCAACCCCGACCAAATGGGTTAGGCTAGAACTGTAACGAACCGCGCGCGAGCTGAGCGAGCGCTACTTCCAAGTTAGATTTCTTACCAATTCCGATTTGTTAACTGTCCACACGTAACTGTTAATTATTTATTTAATTACCCATTTAAATATTTGTTATGATTCATTTTTATTTAGCTTACTGCTCAGTTTTAACTACCGAACTTGTTAATATCATGTTTTTAACATTTTGTATTTTTTAATTTACCAAAACAATAAGCAACTGTCGTTTGAAATCAGTACCGTTGTTTTTTAAAGTATTGTATTTTGCTTCGTTTTTATGGTAACGACTTTTTTGCCATGTTATTAGTGTTTTATTTCCCGACTCAAAAAAATCAGTGATTAGTTCGAAGGTCTACCACGAAACAGCGCATTTTAGGCTTGATATGAAACTGTGAGTCTCAGACACAGACAATTAAATCACATACAATTCACACAATTTACAATTTACTTTTTTTTTTTTGTTTGATCTACAGACAATTTAATTGTAAACGAGAACTTCAATCACATAATACCTAGTGGGTCAAGAAATTCGCAAATAACATGACCCGGTCCTGATTTCAAACTTGTAACTATTCCAAGTGTTTATCAAAGACTATAGTGACCCTCCGGGGATTTATCCTTACCCTTCACGACTCAAGTATCTTTAGACACGATTCTATCAAACATTTGCAAGTCAACCATTATTTATCCATGTTTATTAATAAAATAAAAGTTTTTATTATTCAAAAAAAAATACAAAATTCATAATATTTTATTTCACATAAACCTACAAGGGCACTTATGAAACATCAGAAACTAGGTGCACGGTTCCAATTGGTCGTTTCCTATGGAGAAGAGCCGGCAAGAAACTCCACGGTTACTCTTTTAAAAGTAAATGGGTTTAACGACAGTTTAGGCCCATCAACAAGTACCAGGTACTTAATATGATTCCTAAAGCTCATCAATCTAAGCTATTGCTCATTATAACTTTTACCGGAGGTACCCACTGGTTTTTCCGACTTTTCAACGAATAGAAGAATGGTAATAAAATTGGTGATAAATTAAAGGAGCTACATGCGTCTGTGGTGTAAATTCGAATTAGAAGATAAACGGGCAAGTAGGACATATATAGGTAGTTATGGATTTTATTCATAAAAACAATATTTTTGACTAAATTGAACGAGTTTTTTCTTTAACTTCGCAACTTCGAATACAAGATAATATAAACTGTTAAAGCCATTTCACCCTCTTGTAAGAGTCAGTGAAGGAGAAGGGTTACCTAAGAGCCTGTGATGGACTGGCAACCTGTTACTGCTGCATTTGCTTTGAATTATATTGTATCCAGCACTCGGGTTGTTAAGCACCCCTTACCTATTGTTCCGAAGGTTATTGGGAAAGTCCATTTTGCGAAGGAATTACAAGATTAGCAAGAAATATTCCGTCACCACAAATTGGCGCAAAACATTCTACTAAACTAATAGAAACTTATGCGTATAGTAAAATTGGCAAAATTCCTCGGATCGAGGAAATGCGTCCATCCCAAATAATTACCCCCAACAAAGTAACCTTCGGGTTTACCCCTCAAATATTTTGATGGACTGTACACTTCATTTGCTAGGTAATGTATGTATTTCGCGAAATGGGAACCCTCTAAAACATATTATAACTCGAGATGAAAATCTACATGGCATTTTGAACGCAGCAGTTTTGATGCAAATGAAATTCTATATCACACTGTAATTTACATTAAAACGGTGTAACTTTAGCAAAAGTATAGCGAAATTGTTCATATTATTTACATATGAATATAGAAATTTAAACAAACAGTGCAATGTTTGATTAAATTGACATAATAATTATATAAACGAATATGTAGTTTGTGTAGCACGAAAATACAAATAAACGTAAAAAGCCGCTAGTTATTTTATTTAATTATACCCGGTTTTTAGTTTAAAGTCGAATATTTTTAATAGTTAAGAAATAATAAAAGTCTAAAATATGTTTAATGGAAAAAACACGTCCTTTACAAGCAGAAAAAGGTGCAACAAAAATAAACGCATGTTATTTCGGGAAATTAAAAAAAAATACGCGCAAGTACATATTTTTTTATTTTGCCTGCCGTAATTAAACGTTCTGACGTCGACGCTTGTTTTCTAAATTCGAAAAAAAAAAGCTGTCAGTTGTTTTTATAGTAGTTAATTAATTTAGAAATTTTTAATGAGAACTTGAGCAGATTTTGTCATTTTAAAGCCTGATTTACATGGTGCGATTTCAGCGTCTAAACGTGTTTAGACGATGGAAGTCATTTTTTGCTTCAATTTTATTGTATGCCACAGGCAAGACACTTGCATCATGTAAATGAGATAGATACAAGATACAAGATATTTATTTTGTAAAACATGAGTGTAGAATTATACATGAGGTTTAACTAGTTCTACATTTATTTTCCAATTAACCATCATATTAATTAATGCTGTTTAATTCGTTTAAAGTATCGAGAATTGATCACAACGAGCTCTCAGGATAAACTCCTTTCAAAATAAGAGTTATTCATGTTAAAGAGATTAACTTAATTGTACATGCGCAAATAAATCTTTGTTAAAGATTAAAACAGACACAGGATATCAAAAAGAAATCAATTTTTATAGATGAGAGAGTTAAGAGAGAGAGAATTTATGAGATGAGACTGTGATAACACCTTTTTGTAAGATAGTACGTTCAATAGGCCGCACATCAATGGTAACAAAACCAGTATTAGCTGACCTAGCATTGTATTGAAACTTCGTGCTACGCTGGACCAGCTCAAGGTCAAAGCGTTACCACCAACTTGAGGTCTACTGTACCTACAACTATCGCGTGTCCGACTCTCGCCGCAACAAAACATATGAACACTATTTATCACTGCCTTCAAAAATTAGAGGGGTCGTGAGAAATCCGACACTTCCGTCCCTAAGTAAAGTAATAGGGAAGCTTACCTTAGAGCATGAATTATATTGGAATGCTATCGATTCTCTACCACAAAGGTAATTGGCAAATTATGAAAAACTTTTTGTTAAAATCATTGAAGAAAAGCATGAAGAAGGGTTCAACGAATACTTTAACACTTTGTGGGACACTAAACGCCCCCACACGTAATAACAATAAAACTTCCATTGTGTTTCGTTCAATGTCCTTCAACCGATTATTGCTCGGTTCCTGTAAACAAAACAAATCGTTTTTTCGACGTACCAATGGTAGCAAAACGACATATTCTATTTCTGGTCGATAGACCAGAAAAAAAAATGCAGTTAGCTTACGAATCTAAATATATATATAAATATTTATATGGATTCGTAAGCTAATTTTACTTGTGATAGCTACGACTATACAGAAGGGTCTCTATGCAAAGTTATGAGATCTTTGCTTCATTATTGGTAAAGATACAATGGTCCGTATATTATAGGAATCCAGCATTATTTAGTATTTGATTCATTTAGTATACCTATTTACGAGCCGCAAGAAAATGAAATCGGAAAAGTAAAAAATAATCATTGGTTAAAAAGTATTAATAAAAGTTACCTATCTACATTTATAATTGGTTAAAAAAACCAAAGAATTTTAAAATGAAATCAGATTATCTCACAAAAAACTTACTCTTCACTTAGCAAACTTTACGGATTTCGTGTAATCATAAAAAGTTTTCACTAGCTATAATCAAGTTACGTAAGCAGTTTATAGAATCCATTAAATACTCAAGATCAGGCAAAATTCCTGATTCTAAGTACCTCAGCATTTTTTTATAAAATCTTATCTTATTAAAAAGTTTCTGTGGTTCACAGAATTTTTTGCCGGTATCAAAGTTTTATCTTAATTTTTGAAATGCCTTCTTTTGCTTTTACTTGAGGTGCCTTTGGTAAATGAAATGTTTGGCTAAAAATTAGGTGTTACCGGCCACTTACAAAATACGTGGGATACAGTTTTATATTTAAAGAATTTTGTAATAGAAAACCCCCTTTTTTTTTTTTGCTTTGGAAATTATCAAATAACTTCTCCCGCTCTGGGCGGAGCGGGAGGGCGTGTCAGACTTTTACTGACTAAAACCCACCCGGGTTCCTTCCGTTGCCTGTGTGCTGGGGTCGCGATATCCCTTTCGGACAAACTCGCAACCCCGGCAGGCATTGGCCCTTCCGGACCCCGTCAGTTGGTGCTGACATCTCTTTGAGGCGCGCGTGGAACACAAGACGCCGTTGACCCGGGCCTGGTCCCTATCGGACGGTGAGCTAAGGAAGAAGTGACGGCCCCATGCACTCGCTCCGGACCATGTCCTGAACCAGGGCCGGACGCAAGAGATCGCCGCCGCCGATCGTCTCCGTGAGGACACGGCGGTGCCCCGCCCAAGCCGGGCAGACCTCCACCGTATGCTCCACGGTGTCCTCCGGGCGACCCACACAGTAATAGAAAACCCCCTGAAAGAACAAAATGGACAGCACTTACGACTAATAAAGTATTCCGAACTTTTAATAATGATTTATATCGGATCTTCATAAATTATTTGATTAAAGTCCTTTCCTATTTTACAGACAGATTTATGGCCGAGATTTTTCCTATCATTTTGTAACGAATTTTCTTAAGAAAATTTGATCATTTCCTCCTTTACGAAGTACGGTAATGAAATTCGGGTGGTAATAGAAATCTTATTGATGCGAATGCGAATGAGACGTCAGGAGACAAACTGAACCGGATGAAGGAGATAAATATTTATTGATTATTTCTATTACAACGGAGGGAGAGACAAAAGAAAGGTATTTCTATGCAAAGGACTGTCTGTTCCGAATTAATGGGACGTTTTATAGTGTAGCAGACATTTGCATGGAGATCTTTGATGTAGATAGTTAAAATATTCGATTTGCATACTAATGCTGCGTTCGACGACCTCTATTTGTACTTGCTCTAAGTTATCACAATGTTAACTGATCCTATTTACTATGGGAAAATGGTACCTTTGTTGGCTTGCTTACGGATAAGCGGAGGATAAAAAAACAAGTAATACTGTAATCATTCATTCCTAATAATTTTGCTATAATAAAAAAAAAAAAAACCATAGATATTTTGTAAATTCTTGATCCATTACAACTTTCTAGAATAATTTATATTCAGTATAATGATAACTACCAACAAACTTCGAAGTAACATTGTAGTAATTCTCCTATTCAGTCATTGAAAACTTCTAAGAGGATGTAATTAATTAACCCCCTTCTCTTCATTGATAGTCGAACCACTGAAATAATCAGAACTTAGTTCAAAGTCTTTCAAAGTATATTATACTAATATCAAAGTTAGTATTTAATTCGTACTCCTAACAGAAGTACAGGGAGCGACCGCTGCTTACAAAGTCTTCGGTGTTTAATAAGTTTGGACAGAGATTAATATAAGTCTTACAAAAGCTATCGAAAAGGTTAACAATGAGTTACAGTTGTCAGAGTTTTAGGAATAATTCAATTTTGTTCTTCAAATTCTACACGCTGATGTAACATAAATCAATCTCGATGGATCCCTTCTGTGCTAAAACTTTTGAGCTTGAGAACCAAACAAACTTTTCGCAAATGCAAGAATACACAAAACGACGTTAAGTACTGAGTGAAATGAAAAACCTTGGAGAAGAGCCTTTTCCAAAAAAAAACGTAAGCTATTAAAAATAAAAATCACGCCTGTGTTTGAGCAAAGCTGTATCCTATAGTAATATCCACATTTCGCCAGTTATGTTTAAATCCCATGTAATAGGGGGCGAGCCAAATAAAAATATGTTATCATAATTGGATCAGACATAATAATGAACATTTCCGCGTTTATAGCATCAAATCTAATTCAATCGCAGTAAGATGAGGGCCCAATCTACTCAATATCTGCCTCGCATATCTCGAGTATTCCTTACAATTTGACTTCCTCGAGCCGGCGGCATTGTACGCATACTCTTTAGCGTCGAGTGGATGATTCTTTTATTATCAAAATACCCTTGATTCAAATGGCCTCTTCCAGGGCTCTCGTCACAAAACGAGGGCATTCGAAAAGCAAATAAAACGTGCTCCCTCTTCACGAATTGTGATTTACATAATGTTTTTTGCTTAGACGCGCGATTTAGATAAAAAAAGGTATATTTGATATAATGTGTAGCGTTGACGTTTACTAACATTTCGTGCGTGGATTTCCCAGACATAATATCTAGATCAAGTTTTATACGTGACTTTTAATAACACCAAAAATTACAATACACAAGCTGCATTGAAAACACGACCAAAATGTGGTATAGTTATTTGAATACGCTGAGTCCCACCCCAGCAAACGAAATATTACGAACATTTGATTTGGACTTCTGTTTGAGTTAATCTCCCGAGTTGATTGTAATGAAATTTCCTTCAGAGCAAACGTGTATCTAACTACGTTATGAAGCAAACGTGGCCTAGTTGGAAACCCGTTTGTTCTTCAGCTTTATATTTTGAATCAGGGCTTCAATGTGCAGATTTGTATGCAGCATGTTTGCACAAAACATTATTAAAACCGGCAAACTGTGCCTGTTGCTTCTTCTGAGAACTTTCCAGGGCTCCGTACCTCAAAAGGAAAAAACGGAACCCTTATAGGAACACTCGTGTGACTGTCTGTCCGTCTGTCACAGCCAATTTGTTCCGAATCGAATGGACCCATTAAGTTGAAAATTGGTACACTTATGTATTTCTGTAACCCAAACATGGACGTGTAACGTAAATAAATGAATTTTGAATATGGGGTTACTTTTGGGGGGCAAATAAGAAAATAAAAATAAAAAGTTTTGCAAACTGAACCGTGTCTCATTTTTTTTAAATAATTTTAAACGAAATACAGTACCCTTATCTCCGAAACTACTGAGCCAAAATTTAAAAATAAAACAAAGAATGGTTTTTTACTCATAGATTACAGGAAAACCTATACGAAGTCTATGGTCTTAAAATAACATAGTAAATCTCTCAATATCGTACGTACAAACTTACATTTGCAGTTGAAATGTATGGGAGAACATGTTTTTCAACTACAATGTTAAGTTTGTTCTTGGGATTAATTCATCCCAACTACGGAACTTCGGCAGTGATAGCCTAGTGGTGTGACCGTTATACTGCCAAGTCATTGGTTTCGAGTTCGAACTGAAGGCACCTCTGACTTTTCGGATTCATAAGCGTATTGTAAAATAAATATCACTTGCTTCAAAAACGGTGAAGAAAACCAGCATGACGACCACCGACGGCCTGTCAAGTCAAGTCAGAGACCTATGGGCGGCTTTAAAACTCTGACACCAGGTTAGTCATTAAACACACGAAAAGAAGAAGACTACGGAACCCTTCATTGTGCGTAGTCCGAAACGACCTTGGCTAGTTTTTTATTTTATTTTAAGATTTCAAAAGCTGTGAACTAACAGATACGAGTACTATGTGTTGACTCCACACCGAAAACAAATATTAAATTCTACTTTAGCGGGATCAACTTACTAACCCAACACCTAAGACTTTTGCATTATAATATGAGTAAGTAGAACAATTTATAAAAGAAAACATTACTTAAAATATAAGACAAAAATCCCGCAAGGTAAATACCTCATTAATCTCGCACGTTGCGAGATATTGTTCGCTCATTGTTTCCGTACAAGCGAGGCTCCCGGCGGCTCCCGGCTCCGTATTACTGCAAACGACGGAACCCTAAGCCAGGACACCGCGAGCACAACGGAACCCCGCTTGTTCACTTGAACATTCATCACTGTCAACCGGCTAAACAGATAACTAACAAAGTGATGTATGGAGTGAATTCACTGTGAAACAAGGCCGGTCCGAATTGACGTGAGCACTGAAAAATAACATTTAAATTGTTCAAATTTTCCAACTGTTTGGGCGCACGTGCATCGGAAACGGGCCGGCGATATTCCGATGAAACCGTAGGGAAATTGGATTAGGCCTGTGTGAAAGTGAGGTTAATCGACTGGCTTTGGCGTTGTTACGAGATTACTGCATCCATCGTACGTGATACAAACTAACAAACGTTGTAAGTTGGGAAAGTGTTTATTAGTCCTCTGTTTTGATTATACACATTAAGTCTGTAAAGTTTCGTAGCGTGTTGTTTGCATCTGTCCCGAGTTCGAATATTTTATACCTATAATAGGGATGATGCCTTGCTTAAAAAAAAAAAAAAATCTAATTAGTTCGGTAGTCAGATAATAAAAAAATATTAGACACGTATTTTTTGCTTTATCATATTAATAAAAAATTACTTAGATAAAACGCATTTTAAGTTGGGGAGTGGGGGTCACTACGTCACAAGTAAGTATAAAATCTACATACTCGTGACGTCATGGCACATTTTAACTCAATGTATCGCCTTAATCTCCAGATTACGTAAAAAAAGAAGAAATACGTGTCCAATATTTTGTAATAATCTCCAAGACGGACTAAAAAAAAAAATTATCGTCATGCCTATTGATTGATAGGTAAATACTGGTATTCAGCTGCATCCGGTGAAGCCGACCCTAATATAGTTGGAAAAGGTTAAGCAGATGATGATGATGATAGTTGGTTGATAGTTACAGGACTTATTCCGCTGGGCACCGCCGTGTCCTTGTGGAGGCGATCGGCGGCAGTGATCTCTCGCGTCCGGCCTTGGTCCAGGTCATGGTACAGAGCGAGAGGGAGTGGGAAGCCATCACCTCCTTCTGCGAAGCAGTAATGCTCGCGAAAGAGGAGGCGGAACACGTGAGGAAGAGGCAAATTTCGCGTCCTCACGCCCCCAGCCGCCGCAGGAGACGCCCTGGACGTCGGGAATCGCAGGCCGATTTCCGGCCACCGCAGGCGCGAGCTTGCGGACGGTGAGCAATGGGTAGCTCGCCGTCCGATAAGGACCAGTCCCGGGTCGATGACGCGTTGTGTTCCACGCGCGGCTCAAAAAGATGTCAGCACAACTGAAGGGGTCTGCTAGGACCGATGCCTGCCGGGGCCGCGGGAAAGTCCAAGAGGGTTACCGTGGCTCCTAGTAACGTACAGGCAACACTGAAGGAACACGGGTGGGTTTTAGTCAGTAAGAGTCTGACACGTCCTCTCGCTCCGCCCAGAGCGGGTAAAGTTATTTGATAATTTCCCACCCAAAAAAAAAAGTACTTATTCCGCTGGAGTTTCTGTCTTCCGTGTTGTTATTTATTTCCCACACCTAGGCCAGTATCCAAATAAGCATCTTACTTTGAAGGTACCGATTTAGAAGTTTACTGAGCAATCTTCTACATAAATAAAGAAAAAACCTACGCATATTCAATCATTCTCAGAATTAATTACCTATCCATAAAAATCTAATAACACGAACCTATTAATAACATACTCGTTGCTATTCGTGTAATTAGTTGAAGTTCGGGTACAGATGGGTCAATGAACTCGTCTGAACAGAATATATTGGAGCGTATTTTCCAGTAATTTTGAGGTTATATCTAAATTACTGGAAAATCAGCTTTATTAATTGTGATTTTCGCTAGATAAACTTTGTACATGTATTAGGGTAAAATGGCAGATTCGTTGATATATTACCTATTATACATCAACAACTCCGACATTTTACCTGTTTATTTAGCCAAATAGAATAATAGATGTGGTATAATAGATAACATCCAAAGAGGCTATCATTTTGAAATGTGTATTCTAATAGCATACCGTATTAGGTCTTTACAAAAGTGTAGGTTCATCAATCTCATCCTTTTTATCTCTGTAGGCAGAAATTCAGGCATTCTTAGATCCTTTACGTACAGGTTAATGGATGGCAGATTGAGCAAATGTGTTTTATTATTAATATGTCTCTGTGATTTCTATTTCTTATTGATACATATCAGTTACCTTATTCTAAACATGAATCAATCAGGAGACAAAATGAACATAATCAACAGACTTGGCAAAATGATCGTTGTTTGTGTTACATTTTGTATTATTATTCTGAGCACGTTGAGTGTTATCATATTAATTACTCAACATAGTTTATTAGAGATTACATGTAGACGCGGAATTACAAGCTCGTAAAGAAAGACAGTAGTCTACATTTTGCCTGTAAATACACGATAGATTTTGATTGATTAAAACAATATGACACCCCTACCATTTCTACGAGAAACAGACTAAGTTTGAACCAATTTTATTACTAATATAACTAAATCCTTTTAATTACTAGCCGACACAAATCTGTAGAATTAATAAAGGCTCAATAGTTCAGATTTCCTACCGAATGTTGGACTAATAATAGCATGTGTTTATTAGCCTCGTCTAGTACCTTCGACCCCTGTCACGGGGCATTTGCCGTGGCCGTAAGAAGGGTGCACCCCAAGGTAGAGTATACGTAGGTAGGTACGTATCTATAGGCAGGTTATAATAACATTTTGTATTTAGCTCACGATTATGTAGCATCACCTCTTTAAATATCACGGAAAGTGATTCAGCGTTACCTATGTTGAATTTATGGGTGCCTGGTACCTCATAATATGTTTTAAGACATACACATACATACTAAATTGGCTACCATGATCTAATTAAAAACGATTCAAAAGCAAAGCATTTCTGTTTAGGTTCTTAAACTGCATCGCTTCAAAGTCGTACCATGACGTCCAATACGCTCAGCGGCATTTGGATCGTTAAAAGTGAATGAAAGATCGCAATTTGTGGCTGAACCGCGTTTGAAAGGTTTTTGGTGAAAAAGAGACAACGCTATTATTATCAAATAAGTTTGTTTCGCGCACATTTAGTGTCAGACACGTTCAGAAGCAAGTAACATTTTATTTGTTCTTAACTCAGTATCATTACTTTAAAATAAAACAGACACTCAACACAACAGTTTTTTTTTAGATTCCACGTTAATACGGTAACTATTGTTAAAATAATTCTTAGTCAACGTAGATATTTATTTACCTTTTGCTATTTATTAAGTATACTTTTTTTTTCTTTTTCGTAGTATAGAGAAACATAATTTGTTTTAACAAATGATGTTTCTGTTTCGAACGTAACAGAGTAAAAAAAGTTATGTGAGTTGTCATGTCACTGTCAGTGTCAGTTTGACAAGATACGTAGTCTGTGAAGTTCTGATTCCCCTATTTAAATTATTGTACTCTGTGGTTGTGATTACGGTGGGAAAATTAAAGTGGAGTGTAGTTTTGAAAAAGCTTAACATTATTTCAAGGAATCTTCCTCAAAAAACTCAAATAAAAGTAGGTCATCAGTCATCTGTTAGAGAAAAACAAATTCGGTTAAAAAAGGCATGTAAAATTGGTATTTTAGACTAAAAGACAAATTAAAACACACTTACATTGGTTTCTGTAAAATTCTACTAAACTAGCACTAAAAATCTTTATTTTCGTCAATAATTCACCAAACGTTTCAGTTTATGTTAGAGAAATAGTAACTTTTATTGAATCGCTTATTTTGACAGTTGAGCGTTTCAGTTGAGCTGCTCTATGGACGTCAAGGTACCAAACAAGAATGAATGAAACCAAAACTTGCGACTCAGTTTGGGACAATCGCTGTCAGATGGCATGGCCTAAATTGAATCGTTAAACTGACAGCATGGTACGAATTAGAAGAACAGTTCAGTTTAGGTCCTAAAATGGATCGCGCTAAGAGCTCGTGGTAGGCATCCTGTTCTAAGCTTTTTGCTTCCACTACTCAAACGTCTTCCAAAGTTTGCTTGATTCCTGGAGTTTCTCCAACCCCCCAAAGCTTTACAAAGGTTTTTCTAAAATTATTAAACAAAAAAGCAATCCATTGCATTACAGTTATTATCATAAGTAGCACCGACTTGCTGAGTCAAAAATAAAATATCTTTTGTTCACAGATAGCATTAATATTTCCTGTCAGCCGTTTTAACTAAGCACGTCTTTTTTATTATAATTTATTCGATATTTTTTAATCTTGGCCAAACGATAAAGTAAGAATAAAACGCTGGCATAAATATTCGTCAGTTTGAAAACTTCTATTAAAATTATCATTTACTTATCTGGAAGTGGGACAGTTTTAATGTTTTCTTTGAAATAATTAAGTGTATTTGCTTGTTCAAACATTTAAATCGTGTAACTGAATAGAGAGCTCTCGTCGGCTTTTCAATTTATTTGTGACAGCACTCTTGTGGAACATAAACAATGGAATTATTTGGGGGGTGAAAGGGGGTTGGTTAATGTTGTGACGGAAATTATTCACGCTCGAAGCGTCGGCGATCGCGTCCGCCATCTGTTGCCGTTAGAAATTTGAATCGGGGGCATTTATTAAATAGCTTACCCATTGTTCCTTTGATTTGCGTCAAATTGAAAGACTGACGTCGATTTAGACGTACGCGCGTTAAATTGGCACCCACTTACAAAGTTGTTAGAACCAGTTTGCGACGGAAATTAAAGTGTTCCACTCGATATATTTTATGAGGTGATATTATCCATCAAATTGCCTAAAAAGATCTAGAAAAGATTATATTTAAGGTATCACAATAAAGAAGCTTTCTAACATTATATGATGACAAAATATTAAAAAAAAAGTAAAAATAAATCTCTACTAATAATAAAGCAGACGATTTTGTTTTTTTGTTTGTTTGTTTGTTTGAAGCGCGTTCAAACAAGCAAACAAAAAAACTACTAGTCAGTCAAAAAATCTCTAAATCTCTAGAACTACCAGTCAGACTTGAAAAAATCTTTTTGCATTTGATAGCCTAATTCTTGAGGAATGGTATCTATAGGCTATTTGATATCACACTAGGAACCTTTTTTTTTTGTGTGGGTAATTATTAAATTACTTCTCCCGCTCTGGGCGGAGCGGGAGGGCGTGTCAGACTCTTACTGACTAAAACCCACCCGTGTTCCTTCAGTTGCCTGTACGTTGCCAGGGGCCACAGTATCTCTTTCGGACTTTTCCGCGACCCCGGCAGGCAATGGTCCTAGCGGACCCCGTCAGTTATGCTGACATCTCTTTGAAGCGCGCGTGGAACATAACGCGCTGTCGACCCGGGCCTGGTCTTTATCGGACGGCGAGCTACCCATTGCTCACCGTAGAGAGCCTCTGTGGAAGCCAAACTGGGTATCCTCCAAATCCGGACCCACCCGCACCAGCCGCCCAACGAGGCGGTCTGCAATGACTCTTTCAAAGAGCTTGCCCACCTCGTCGAGCAGCACGATGGGCCAATAAACACTAGGACCCTTAAGAATCAGATGAAAAGGAAAAAGTCAGAAAGAACGCTTAACTAAAATTAAGTAATACCGTGGGCAGGCGCCAGGCGCAGGCGCAGTAATGCGATGCGACGTACGGGGTGCGTCGGGGGAAGAAGAAAATTTACGCGGACAAAGACGCAGGCAGAAGCTAGTTTAATAACAAACGAGGTCGAGGCTAAGTAATTTATTGTTCAATTGATTTCTTAATTAATACGCCCACGCCGCACCACCTGTCGAAACTAACCAATAAGTTGAAACTTTCACCTAAAAGTGAGCTTCTACAAAAACTTTTTACACAATTTTTTTTTTTGTAAGCCAAATGAAAGTACCGCAGTACTATAATGTAGTAATCTATCAAAATTACAAATTTAATATCCGCCTAGGCGAACCACTTAAATTGAATAAATTCAGCATCCATCAAAAAAGTGACGCATATTACGTTGTTCCAGCTGTTCCTTACTTCCACTAAAGTATTCTCGAGTTGCGTTATTGTAACGGTTTTTCCTGGACCGTAATAAAACGTTTCACATGTCGGTCGCAGTCGCGTTGACCGCGTGCGGTCGGCGTGAAGCTAAATTGATGGGTCTCTCCATCGCCAATGTAATGGTCCTTCAAAACGAACGACCTCTGGCCAGTAAGTGAAATTCACGTTTGATTAACTTTTACTCAAGGGCAGTGTTTTAGAGAAAGTGCCAGTACTTGACTGTTACACTGGAAAACGTTTATTGTGACCGCATCACCTTTTTCTGCTCGGGCATTTAAAAATAATTTTAACGTTGTCTCTGGCTTTCAACCCTACGTAATTTCATCTTCTATTTATTGTGCTTAGAATAGAGCTCTTAGTGGGTATAAAAATAAAGTCAGCAATAAAAAAACTGTCGAGTAGTTTGGGCTTATGACCCCATCCATTACTTGCCGTGTATGTCGTTAGAGGCGATTAAGAGATTATATCGAAATGATGAGCAATAATATTCGTCTATGTAGCGCGTATAGTTATTACTCCCGACGCGACGGTGTTAATAGCTGCAATTACTGAAATATCTCACCTTCTCCTAGATCATTAATTTGATTTAAGTACAATGCTTATAAAGGAGGCCTAAGTTAGTTTGAAATCTCTCTGAAATTGTAATAAAGACAGTAACTTTAATAAATCGATCTACATAGTCAGATAAGCATAGACCGACGTTCTTCATTCCACCGACATTAAAACTCAAACTACTGGACCCATTTTTCGTCGTAAAATGTCAGAATAAAACGCTTTAACTGAATGCTCTATGACGAATTAAATATACAAGTTTAAAGCAGAGGGTACACGTGGGATAGCTCGTAAACAGGAAAGCGAGCCTCGATGAGCTTTTGAAATTTATGCACAAACATTTATCGTACGCTTTTCGGTAAAGGAAAACATCACGGCCTGTATATTCTTAGGGAGTAATTTTAAGGTGCGGATAAAATATTGCCATGGAAGCGAAAAGGAAATGATGGCCTATTCGGCTAAGATTAAGGGTGAACAAGCTTGTTAATCTTGATATATTTTAGCCGATTTGAAAATCGCTTTCCTCGTATTCGTATGTCATTGTGAATACAAGGTTCTATGGCCGAGATTCAACTGCACACTCATGCCCCGCCAAAATTACGTGACTATGAGACAAATGCCCCGCAACGGCTGTCGCTTGACGTGTCGGGTGACATCGAAAACAAGAAAAACGTCGTGAAACAAAAATTATGTCCGGTGATGTCACCCGACGTCACTCGACTTTGCCCGACATCTCTAGCGACACATCATGTGACATGCACATTTTGTCCTAGTGAATATGAGGCTTAAGAGACAAGACTCAATCAATCTGCCTAGCCTTTTCCCAACTATGTTGGGGTCGGCTTCCGGTCTCACCGGATGTAGTTGAGTACCAGTATTTTACATGGAGCGACTGCCTTCCTCCACAAATTAGTAACTGGGTAATACGATACCCCTTGGTAAGACTGGTTGTCAGACTTTCGGGCTTCTGACGATCCGTAACGGCTTGCAAAGATCCACGAATGACAGAACGGGACCAACGATTTAACGTGCTTTCCGAGGCACGGAGGAGTCTCGATATGTAAAGATGGTTACCCATCCAAGGACCAACCCCGGCAAGCATAGCTTAACTTGATGGAACGACCCGTGCGGCTGTTATTACTTAGCCACGAACTCCTTAAGGGAGCTTAAGAGTCTAGACTATTAAACTTTAATCCCAAACGAACGTTTAAGATTAAAAATCTACAGTTATTCCTCTGAGACCTGTTTTCCTCATTACTGTGACTTGCCTGCGCTTTCTCTATTTAGTTTTGGCAAGGTTTCAAGAAACAAAAGCTATTAAATACACAGTTTCTTATTTTTTATGTATCCACGCACATAGTTTATATTCCTAGTACAGTCACGGTCGTATTCATGTTAGATTGTGTGTGACACCAGTCCGCAAGTGTCCACCCAATTCCGGTTTGCTGTCAACATGTGCACGTAATATCCGAAATACGATAGACCAAAGGTCGAAAGCAGTGTTGTGACGTAACCTTTGTACCGTTTACTCCGGTATGTTCCAGTAATTTGGTAATGAAACGGCACGATGCAATATTAGACGTCTGAAGTAAACACCGACAAAGTAATTAAATATTTTAAACCTACAACGTCGAAATTTTGTACAAGTCCAATAGAATAGAATGCTTACCACCCTAAGGTTAAATGTCACTTGCACGTCATCAAATGGCTCATTCCGTAGATTATTGTACAGCAAAGATCCCACTTTGTGGAATTCGTTGGGAATGTGCATAAAATGAATATTTTGTACCAATCCGATCCCATTCGATCGGTTTATCTATGTTCTATATGACATACAATACGGCCGATATAACTTGGTAGTTCCGAAACGAACTTCACGCAGAAGGCTGCGCCAACAACATCTCATCAGCACCAATAACATTTTTTAGAAACCACATGGTGACATGAGGCGAGTGTGAGTGAGACAACATGCGCAAAACTTCGCAGAGCCTATGATCAGACCTACAAAGTTATATTGGCCGTATACGGGGAATTATTGTCGAAATTGTTAAAGCAATGACTTGGTCGACAATATAAACAAAATCATTGATAAAACAATTTTTATTTTGACGATACATCGGAAAACTAATATAAATTCAGTAGAACGATTCAGCGAATCGTATTCATGGGATATTAGGACTCGGTTGCAGTGAAATTCGTCCAATAAAAACAATTATTGCTTGTATAAACGCGAACGACACGGGCATAAACAAGGATTATTAGTACTTCTTAGAGACAAAGGAGGTTGTATAATAAGTACATTTACATCGGTTGGGTGACCGCATCCATACTTTATTACCAATAACAATGGAAAAGGGAATTTTTACAAGTTATTTTCAAGAAAGCCTCAAGTTTATGAACTGTGAATTCTTTCAGTATTTTTTCGTGATTCTCTTACATTATTTGTTAGTTTTCTTGATAATACCTAAATAAATCTTGGTTGGTTCAATAAATATTAATAATAACGATATTACTAGTCAAGTGGACGAAAGTTAGGTAACTTCCCTTGAATATCCTTAAAAATAAGTAGGTTTAGTTATAGGTATTGGTACATTGTTTAACGCAATAATACTGAGACGTCACCTATTCTGATTCAAAAATATTTTTATGGGACTAGTCGTCACCCTCCTTCTAGGGTAGTCTGTTAAGCATCTGCTGTACAAGAATCTTTTGGCGCGTGGCCAAAACCGGAACTAACGTCGCCATCTTGATTTTCCATATATTTCTCAAAACAATTGCACCAAATGTTAACCAACAGCGCCACTTTATCAACGTCTTTCGAACGCCAAAATATCCTTGTAGCAGTGTATGTACAGGGTGGCAGGGAACTTGTTTCCATGGATTAAGTAGGTACATAATTCTAGAACCGCCTGCGTTGAAAATTTTATTGGTTCTAAAAAAAAACTGCTGTTCCATACATTTTGACCGCGTAGGTATTGCACAATATTTGTAGGAAACTGATGATTCTTTTTTTAATAACCGACGAGTAATTTCAACGCAAGGTGAAAGAAAGAAAGAAAAAGCAAAGAATAATGCGTTCAAACTATAAAAACAGAAAAAAAATATCCAGAATCATGTACAGAATCCATGCTGACAGGTTGTGCGTTGATGTCCCTGCCACCCTGTTTATGTGGTTGTTAGTTTCAAATCAATATAGAAAGAAAGAAAGAAAAAGTATTTATTAAGACAAGCACAGGAGATCTCAAATTAAACTAAAAACACTAATTGAAACATAAATAGAAAAAAAAAACGTAAAAATTAAAATAAAAGCAGACAGTCCTGTGCGAGGCCAAAAGGCTCCTATATCAGCATGATGCATGACGCAGCGCTGGTATTCTGATAAGACCCGCATATCGCCCCTTCAACTATTTTTAACTCCTTATCTTCAATAAAAACAATATAACTAAGCTTTACACCATATAATTGAGCTGTCCATTCATGATCGCTTGAGCACGGAAAGTAAATATATACCTTACCTTAATAAATTGTTCGGAAGACAGAACTATACGTACCTCCGGCCAATAGAAGGGGGTATTATATTGCCTGTTGTAAATATGAAGGACTTACGAACTAATTCTAAGTTAAAGGCATCTTAGAAGTCGGTTCACTATGTTATGAATTAGAAGATCTATTTCAAAAGGACTTAATAATCTATTCGCATTATTATAAAACGCAGTCTTTCTGTTAATATATTCGTTAGTGCGCTTATAACACGAGAATCACTTATTTCGTATGACATGTTGTTTTTAAATCTATAAAATTATTATTTTGTATTATTGGAACGAAGTTCTCTAACGTGACTTGTGGTAGGAATTGACTGGTAGAAATCGTCACGTAAGGAAAAGCGGTATACTCCTCCATACGAATTTCTTGCGTGAATTTAAATATAATTATGTTTTTTTCTTTTCTTTTACTAAATGGCGTTAAATTAAAAACGCATTTGTGGGTGGGTAAAACAGTATATGCGAGCTAAAAGAAAATTCGAAAGAAAAAAAAAAAATCAGGATCTTAAGTATCCAAGTGTCAAAAGTTTTTGTTTTTGCACACTGCCTATTACCCTAGAAATTTGAGACCATACTACTACTCGTAGATGGCTTTGTTTTAATACATAATATACTCAGTGAAAGGAACTTCGTTCCAACCGGGTGTCCCACGACACCACCCGTCATTTTTTTGTTTTTGTTTTACATCACACGTGAGAAGGAACTTCGTTCCTGTCGGGGGACCCCCGACCGCACACATTTTTTTTTTGTATAGAACAAGCCGTGTGTGACAAAGGACTTCCCATCGGCAAAAATGACAAACTTACGAACAAACTTTCATCCCCTCTGTAGCCACTTTAGAGGAAGGATTTTCAAAAATCCGTCCTAGTGCTCACCTTCATTATAAAAGGAACTCTTAATCAAAGTGTGCTTTTAGACCAAGCAATTTAGGCAGTCCGTTGTCTGTCTGTGAAAATAAGTTTTTTTTTAAGTAGATTAGTCCGCATGAGAGTAGATGTGGTCAAAGCTAGTAATTATTATAAAAAGTTATTACTTATAAAACGTTGGTACTTTATGGCTTTCCGTCATGTTTTATGTGGATTTTCTCTCGCGTGCATTAATTAAAAGCAACTCGCATCATCGAGTGAAAATGGGACTAACGGCACAATGCAATATCTTACATCACTAATTGGCAGTGTTTTTACCTGCAATTAATCAACAAAACATTTTCTGAATACAAATTTTAATACAGCAAAAAAGTTGTGAAATAAACAAGATTCCGCTTCAGTATTTTAAAATAAAGTGCTCCATTTTATATAAAAGTGAAAAACGTGACTTGCATTAGTTAATATTTATTTATGTTTGCTTATGAATAACATTTATAGTACTCACTGCAATTTTAATATCGCATAACAAGTCATGAAAATTATCCGAGCAAAATGAATTGTTATGAACAGCGAACTTGAGACGGGAATTGCTACGACGCTAAGAGCTTCGTAGCATTGCTACGCTTCGTAAAATTGCTATGTATTCATTGTCGCCCATGGGCATATACCCGTATTATTATGAATATTCATGAAAAATTATCGAAAATTAACTTTAAAATCTATCTTTAATATTTTTGATGTAATAATTTTTTTTTTTTTGCCTTTGCCATATCTCCTATGTTATTGGCTTGATTTGGATTATGAGTTATTTTATCGGATTAACAATTTTTTTTTAGTAAAATTTGTCGACTATGAAAAAAAAGGGTGAAGAAATTAAAAAAAAAAAAAAACCTGTATTTATTTTAAAAAACACAAGTGTAAAATCATAGCGGGACAGTGAAAAAAAAAAAAAGAAAAAAATATATATATTTATATTAGAAATTATCAAAGTTTATTTTCGATAATTTGTCATGAATATTCAGACAAATACGGGCAGGCACATGGCCATGGGCGACATTGTATATATGTATCGTAGCAATGTATCGCTTTCCGAAGCATAACGCTCTAATTTATTATTTTACCGTTTTACTGAAGACATTCTTGAATTAACAGTTTTTGCTTTGAGATTATAATCTCTGTGTCCTCAAACACTAAGATCATTTTATGGGCCTGTAAAAAAATCCAACACACAACTCACCCCACGTTTCAACACAGAATCCATACTTACTGAATTTTTCCCGGTCACACATCCTATCCCATGTCCCGATTTAACTTACAAAATCCAAAAGCACACAAAAGATATTTTATAATTCCCTGAGCGTATAGTCAGCAGAAGCAATGAATTCTCCCGTGTTCGCTCTGTTACAGATTATAGAGGTGATACCGTCGACGACCGATAGGAACACGCCGTAATAAAAGCTTTGAACTTAACAACCTTTAGGTCAGGTATATTGGAAATTTTTCGATAAAAATAAAGTGCTAGATGCAATTTTCCCGGTAAATATTGGATGATAAACGTTGTTTTTGTCGTTAAATTGTTTCTGCACTTAAAAGGGAGAAAATCTAATATTGCCCTATCAGATTTTTGTCCATGGTTTATAGATTATTGTGATTAGTGGTGGTTTTCATAAAATTAATTATAGGTTTTCGCAGGAATCGATGTTTTCCATCAGATTAAGACACGGCTCACTTCATCGTTTTGAAAATGTTATTATTTGGATATTTACAATTTAAATAAACACATTAGTAAAAGAAACTGAACTGAACTGTTGCTTATTGAAATAAGCAGTACCTTTGTACTTAAATTATAATTATGTCGTATCTCTATGTATTTTACTGTGTGTACATAAATAATAAAATACCTAAATAAATAAATTACTGGGTATTTCATACAAGTACAACAACCATAATAGATGCTTACTTTCAAACAAATCTTTTGCCAACAGTTGCAATTTAAATACCTATAAATTGACGACAAATCAGTTAGCAACATTGATCGTCAATTTTTTTTTTTATAAATTCATCTTTCATTCTCTTATAAAGGAATCTTACACTATTTGTACCAATTTAATGTATGCTATAAAAAAAAAACAAAAAGTCATTTATTCAAACTAGGCTGAGAAGCAGCACTTTTTGAACGTCAAAATTACATGAGATAGCTCCCCAAAACGCCCGTCCTTCATCACTTCCTAGTGCTTTAGCTTGGAAGAAAAAGATCCGCAACAAAATATATGATATCTGTTATTATGATAGCTGTTACTTGATATACATAATTCAATCAAATGTAAGGTGTAGAATTTCCTGGAAGTAACCTCTAGCTTCATATTATTATCTTAATGGAGTACGTAGGAGAAATAAATTGGTTTCCTATTTCATATTGGCAAATATTATTATCATTAAGAATTTCTTACATTCCGTACCATAATCACGAAAGAAATACAATATGGCCAATTTTGATTAGACTGCCTGTTGGTAGCAAGCGCTACTGTTGAGCATGAGGTCCCGGGTTCGATTCCCGGGTCGGGCAAAGTGTTATTGGGTTTTTCCATCTGGAATCAATGTGCGGATATGTTATTACAAACTTACCGCCCTGACGGGCTAGGTAGATTCCAATGATCGTCAATTTAAGACCAGCTTGACGAATACTGGCTTCCCTCGTCTGCATTTGTGCCCGGTTGATAACAATACGCTCGCACCCAGATGGAAAAACTCAAAAACACTTTGCGGGCAACGTGTTTTTGGATTTTTCCATCTTGAATTTGTCAGTCGTAGCCTGGAGTTTGAATTTGTGCCCAGTTGATGGCAATAGGGTCGCCCCCTGTTACATAGGACTTAAACATAACCGGCGAAATGTGAGTTTACTAAAGGTGTACCTCTGTCTAACTGTTATGTTATGATAAACCTTTGCATTCTCTGTTTTTGTCAACCTCATCAATCACTTCAACTGTCAAATATTATGTCAACTTAAATGATTGGATAATGGTATTTTGGTCAACGAGTCACCACAGCTAACATTAGTTTTGACAGCGGATTTGAATTGATTAGGCTTTCAGAAGCCGATGATAATTAATTCAAATATAAACCGGCTCTGAGGTCTAAACCGAGGACAATCTAAGAAGCCCGATTTGACGTTTCTCATTATACATGCCGCGATAACTTTGTATGAACGTCTAAGTAAGAAATCGAAATATCAAATTCATTATCCTAATTAATTACTAAATTATCCATACACTATAACGATGAGTATTATTTGTAAGCACCAAGTTTCACTTTATATTGGAAAAATGCACTCAAAAACACGAATTAATCGTTGATTAATATTCCGACAGGCCGTTATTACAATGTCATACCTTTGGGTTCATTGCTGTAGTGTTGTGACAGTTTTAAGTCGTTTTTGGACCGAATAAAATCGATATTCTGAAAAATCAATAGGTAGTTTTATAAACATTACATAAGTTTAGAAACGAGAAAAATATATTATTACTGTAATATTAAATCCATCGCCATCCTATCTGCGGGAACGCTTTTCCTACGCCCGTCTTTCTGATGCACCTTGCAGGTCGCATCTTAGAAATCTCCTTAAATCCCCTCCCCACTCAACCGACTTCTACTCCTACTCCTTTAGCGTGCACGCGGTTCGATTGTGGAATTCACTTCCGCCTGACATTAGGGACTGCCAAACTGTTGCAGTTTTTAAAAGAAGAGTGAAAGAACACTATCTTTCCACTTCGTCATAGTTGCATTTTTTTTTTGTATTTATTATTTTATACTAAGTACATTATAATTAAGTATATATATTTTAGTGATATTTATTTTAGTAGTATGTATGTAAGTTTATTCTCATAATCTATGTTTATAGTTAATATTATAGTTAAATTAGTGAATAATTAGGTGTTTTTATTTTATGTATTTTATTTTCTCTTCTACTCTTACACACGTTGTCTACATCTCTTTAACTACTTTCCTATCGCAGGTATGCTGGAAGAGATTTCTTTAGAAATAAGCATCACCTTTGTACGTATTTTTCTGTTCCTTTTTTTTCTTGTCTGTTTATATGTGTGTACATAAACCGTTAAATAAATAAATAAATAAATAAATGTTCAAACCATTAAAAAAAAGTCGAAGAGACGTACATTTTGACTAGATGATTGAAAATGAATTTATTATAAGGGTAACCGACGAAGACAGTTCAACTGATGATCATTTTTCTGGATCATCCAGTGGCGAAAGTGAATAAAAATGTTACAAAATTAGTGAATTTATTTATTTACCTGATGATAATGGTACTTGTACTAAAACGATATACCTCAAGAATCAGTTTTAAGCAATGTAGATAAATTATCGACTACAAACTCTAAGTATAATAAATCGATATGTCTCGGGAATCGGTTTTTAAAAGAACCGATTTTTTTCCCCATCACTACACAAAGTATTTTGGTAGGCGACAATATAAGCAGCCTGATTTGACAATCAGGCTTTTTATATTGTCGCAAGATTAGTGATAAGACCACCTGTGTCAGACCCAGAGGTCCCGGGTTCAATTCCCTTCGGAGGCAATCGAACCGCCATCGCCAGTCCGGCTAGCTACCACCATCTTATCTGTCGCCATAACAACAATGTTAACAGCATTGTTGTGTGTCGGCAGTGAGAGGTAAGATAGCCAGTTCCTCTGTGGTTGAGGATGCATGATCATCACTTACCATCACGTGAGATGAAGGCAAAGAGCTAACCAGTAGTGGTTAAAAAAAAACAGTGATAAACTGATAAGTTCATCTGATTATACATTGATATTTTGTCCATATTATAAGTCTTTTAGCGACCCTCTGCTTCGCACGGTTTGTACATCTCGACAAAACATCAAAATTTCTTTGCTATATGTTACTTTTGAATGAATGTGTTACACACATTTATAAACCTTTCAGAATAAATTCCGCCGAATAATACCGCATCAAAATCCGTTGCACAGTTTAAAAGAACAACGCGGTCACACAGATAGACTCAAAAAGCGACTTTAATTTATAATAAGTCTAGGATATACATAGAGGCCTATGTCCAGCAGTGGACATCCTTCAACTGAAATAACGATGATGATGATGATGGTTTATACTCTTAGTATGAAAAAGTCACCCTCCAAAAAAAGTATTAAGTAAAGTAAAGTATTCCTTACAACAACGTTCGGTATATTTGTCAATATCTCACGGAAAAAACACGTCGATATTTCCATCATATCAACCGGAAAAAACATAAACATAGATCTAAACAATCACTCCCTTGTTTATGACGGAAACATAAACATTTTGACAGAGAACAGATGTTTGTAATACATTACTGGTTTTAGGACAACAGTTAGTGGTCAAACCACAGTATAATTGTCTACGCGATACAGCGGTTTATTACTGATATTATCAGACTATTAACATCATTACAAAACTCGTTATACGTGATATAATTGATACATTAAAATTACATCGGAATTATTTCATCGTTTCTGGATAGGCACTATTTCTTTTCACACACAGGATTTTTTTTTCTGTATTTTTATTATATATCAGTCACTTATGTGCGAAATAAACCCTGTACTGGTAGTATTGTCTCTCTTTCTCCCATAAATCCATCCAAAGGTTGTATTTAAAAGATCATTCACACCCTATGTAAAATTTCTACATTTAAATGTATCTGTAATTCATATGATGTACATATTAAAAAGTATTCTGTGTTCTTAAGAAAATTATTAAAAGATAAATAAAAAATCGGGCAGAATTGTATTAATTTACAAAACGCGCCTTGTTTTCCCAAAGGGTTGGGCAGAGATGTAACTATAGTACACCCACATTTTACCAGTTATTTTTAAGTCCCATGTAATAGGGGGCGAGCCTATTGCCATCAACCGGGCTACTGAGAAATTCCAGATAGAAAAACCCAATAACGGTTTGCTTGACCTGAGAATCGAACCCAGGACCTCGTGCTCAGCAGTAGCGCTTGTGACCAGTAGACCAATGAGGCAGTCTAATCGTATTGTAATTGTATTAAGTTATCTGCCATAATTATTGTAACTTAAGAAACAGGGCACTTAAATCCCATAGGTTCATTATAATTACAATCTGAAAGTGCAGTCCTAAATGAAATGTTTTGATTACATTTTCATGACGAATTTTTTTTTTTTTTTGAGTGGGGAATTATCAATTAACTTCTCCCGCTGTGGGCAGAGCGGGAGGGTGTGTCAGACTCTTACTGACTAAAACCCACCCGTGTTCTTTTAGTTGCCTGTACGTTGCCGCAAATAAACGTATTTTCTTTCTTTTCTTTTCTTTCTTTCTTTGCCAGGAGCCACAGTATCCCTTTCGGACTTTCCCGCGACCCCGGCAGGCATCGATCCTAACCGACTCCGTCAGTTGTGCTGACATCTCTTTGAGGCGCGCATGGAACACAACGCGCCGATGACAAATTACCCTACATTCACTTGTGATAGTCACGTTAGCATACACATGGCATAACCCTACACAAGGAGCAATGTACAGAACATTGAATATCTTGGGACCAAATCGGCAGTGCCGCTGTTAGATTTATTATCGACACGCGTGACTGAGTTCCGTTGCCGTTGCTCTCAGGGGCCTATTTTGCAACATGACCGAACATAATATTCGGGGTACCTAAGTACATGGGTTATATTTGATAACGGAATTATTTTTGGTGATTTCATAGGGGAAAAATTAAGGAAATTGTCACGCAAAGTTTTGATCAGATTCTATTGAAGAAATGACGGTTGTATTATAAGCTTTGACAATCACTTACCCAGTTACTTTATCATATGTGAAGTATACACTGATAGCCATCTGTTTACGTCTGCGTCTGCTACAAGCTATAATCCGATAATTTTAAGCTTCTTGGGTTTTCCTCGTGTAATAAATATAATGCGAATTAGTAGGCGTTTATCAATTTCTAAGCCCATGATAACTTTATAGATAAATACCTAAGTACTGGTTTTTCCTGAAATGATAATTATTTCACTTGAACAACTGTCGCAAAAATAGGCTTTTCTTGTCTAACCCTGTAACAGCGCCACCCGAATACCGCGACCATTTTCCATTATCGTACACGCAAACCAATAAGTCACACACTAAATACTTTTTTCCCAGCTTACTCCAAAAACTGAACCTTAACACGTAAAACAAGCAAACGTACGAAACTTATCCGTATCAAGATACAGCGTGGCCTACATAGTTCTTCAGCCCAACTTTTACGTCACCATCACAGTGAACATAGTGTGTGCACGACAAACAATGCACACAATCCCGATGTGTGCCCCACAATGCAATGTTGTTGCATACATGCCTTTATTAACTATTTCATTTCAACTCCGTGAAGTATCTTCATTAAGCCGTTTAGTGGTATATTGGATTTTATGCTTGGATGAGAGCGTGTTTGCAGCTCGACAAAGGCGGGTGCAGGACTAATAAAGTTGGAGAATAATATAAATGGGAAAATTAAGTTTTCAAAGCTTAGCTGAAGTTTATGTGACTAAGTAAAAGGATTTTATGACTTTTCTATAAAAGGTGGCACAGCAATAAAACTGCATAATTATCCACATTCTAGGATAGAATTTTTTTGATAAAAATTCATGAACGTCCTAGCTTGTCTAACATCCATGCATTCTTATGGGATAAAAATATTTTCTGAAATAGCTAGGGAAGATAAAGGACATGAAATAATATAGTAACGAGGGGGGAGGGCAGTTGACTTATTAGAGGAGAAATAAGGTACTCACCCCCGCAAATGAAGGGAGGTGATAGTCAGCAAAGGGAAGCGGTTCATTAATAGTGCCTGAAGTGTACACTTCAGGCACTATTAATTAACAATGTACAAAAATGTAGTAGTAAATTATATGACTCGTGTATCTTCTAGATTTGTATGACTTCAATGGATAAAAAAACTTTCATAATCATCATCGAAATCGTGAACTTCATAACTTACAACAATGAACACAATATCGTGTAGCCCACGTTATCCTTATAACATTCAAGTAATAAAAACGATGGTAAAACAATTAATTCTATGTATTCAACACGTACACTCAACCAAAGCGATAAATAGGCAGGCGGGTAACCTCAACCAGTTTTTAACTTACTTGCCCTGAACTCCGGTCAACTCAAGTCTTTGACATGCTTTTCTGAATGCTTCTCATCTTCTTAGCGTATCGATGACAAATAAGGTTGTGCAAAATTTTAATATTATGTTTAGACCAAACATCTGCCACGCGAACTCCGTTCTCTGACGCAGTCATAAGGTCCTTAATGCCCTCTAATTATTATGCACGCTATAACACTGAATATTACCTGCGCAATGTAAAATTGTAATTCCTGCCTGCTTTCCACTATTTGGTCGGCCACACCTTACGTATATACCTGGGGGCAAGTCTGCTATATTCAATTATTGGTCCTTATGACAACCAAGACAACGCCATTACCATTGTGCCAAAAGTTAGTAAACTCTTAAATTCATAACCACATGTCAGTGGTCCAAAGAAATGTCAAAATAATAGGAGTTTACAACTGGTCATTATGTACGACAGTACCAACTACGATCAATTTTTCCAATGGAGTGTCAGTGGCACGCGATTGTCAATCATAATGACGCCTTTCAATTAGGAGATTACCACTACAGTCACGGTAACTATCAAAATAAACAATTACGGTGTCAATGATCAGACATCCTGACACAATTGCGTCACAAGTTTTGGCCCCCTGTAAACTTAAGGCTAACGCAGATTTAGTCAAAAATCCTCCTGCATCACTTTCATAGATTTTGTTTTAACCATCGCACACTACAGGCGGCCCGCACCGCGGTTTTTTTGTATTGAAATGCGATGCGCTGGGGACCGACGCGGCTGATAAATGCGCTTCACTTTATGTAGCTTCCAATTATGATTCCTGACGGGCAAAGATGTGGGCAAAGCAGAATTATTTCCGTATGAAATGTTGACGTTCCGCGTCAGTTACAAAGTGACATACCGCCCGTATGGCTAGGGGTCGTAATGACTAACGAGCACCACCAATGCAATGCGGTTGACGCTCAAATATTCAAGTGTCGATTTTAACAAACTAATGACCGTTAATGAGTTTTCTCCTGGCAAGTATTTGTGAAGTTTATAATTAATAATTTTTTGTTGAGCTTCTCTGACTGACGGTAAAGATGTGCAACAAAAATATGAGAACTCTCGAATAAGAGTATTGTTTTGAGCTTTAATAAAATACTTACCTGCAATTTCCGATAAAGTAAACTGACCCAATATAAAAACTCTATTTTCAAAATTAAATTTTCCGACTACTCGAAAGGTTTTTACAATCACTCATCACAAAATTTTATTAATAAAACTCGTCTTATTAAATTTATTTCAGTGAAGCTCGAAGGAATCCATTTAAAGTACTAGAGCAGTTCAATAACCGAATGAAAATATGGAGGTCCGTGCTTCTGTTATTATGTTTATGAATTCATTCGATATCAAAAGTTTGCGTTGCATTCACAAAAGGCTATTCGCATTTAAGCAAACATTTTTCTTTTGTACAAATATTTAAGAATACCCGTTTCGTTCGAAAATGAAATGCGTTGAATTGCGGTGTTCGTTTATGTTTCTTTTTATATTAACATTGAATGTATAGAGATGCAAATAGGTTGAAAACGATGGGGAGGGAGAGATTGATAATCCAGAGTTTCAGAATAAATATTAGCATTGGAATTGAGAAGCAAACACGATCGCGTCGGCACTGGCAAGTATCGCCTTTCTCCTCTGCGCATCGACTTGAGTATTTACATTCTTTATTCACACACATATTTTAAGTTAATTCAGTGATAGGTTCAAACCAATACGAAGTATTCATGATATCTGTTCTGCACGTGTTGATTCAGTTTTCAATTCTTCTGTAGCTTTCGTTTTGTTGACTGATTCTGTTATCTTTGTTTGTTTCTGTCTTATCTTTGTTTAATTTGTTCAGCCTTGAGATTGAAACGATAAGCGATGACTAATAAAATACATAGTAAGCTACATTATTTACATGTACATTATTTTGCATAACCACTATTGTATAGAATCAAGGTTTTCTAAATGAACAGACAGCTGTGCTGCTGGGGAGTTTGTTGCGCCACTTCTTCTTCCCAGCTAAAGCTCTAGGAAGTGGTGAACGGTGATGCGTTTTTGGGGAACTGCCTTATGTAATTTTGACGTTCGAAAAGTGCTGACTCTCAGCCTATTTAGAATGACTTGAATTTTGAATAAAATTCAACGTTTTCGCAGTAAATGTTCTAAAATAAAACCCACAAAGCTTTGCCTCGTTGTTAGAATGATTACTTACACTAAGCTTAGCACATTATCTACGAACATTGTGGTCGAAACGGTAATAGGATTTTTGCTTCCTAGCACACGAGCACGTTGTGTAACACTTTAGTCAAGATTAGTGTTTATTTACAACCTTATTGCTAGCGTACGACGGTGGCCATGTCTATAGGTAAGGCGCGTGGTTCAGTACTAATTTTTACTTCGGAAGATGCTTTAATCAAACAAGCAGATACACAACCCAAACTCAACTTGTTCCGACAGCAAATCGTTACAAAACTGAGGCTGTGTATGTAGCAAACCCAATATTTTTTTTTGTAGTACCAGCTAAATGTATTAGCTGGTACTACAAAAAAAATATAAGCGCATTTATGTTTAAAGGTACCAGTGCTGCTATTGTTTGATAATATTTTGATGAGAAACATTTGAAGTCTCCGAGCACGTTCAAGCAATCAGCGTTTAAAAATGGGATCCGTACACTTTCTTTTCTGAGCTACGCTGAGCAAATATTTACCGAACGCTTCAAAAGTTCAAAAGGAAAATCTTGTTGAACACATTAATGAATGTTTTAGTCAAATAATATTCAAAGAGTTGTTCTTTACCTTGTTATTTATGAATGAAAATACCTTTGTTTAACTATTAGCAGAGACGAGAGTGGAATCGCATATGACAATAATGGTTGTTTTCTAGAGTATCTAACCATGCAGTTTCTTTCGTATTTAACGCTTTTGTAAACCTCGTTTCGGATTGCCTCGATGATCTGAGTGTCGCAAACACTACTGCTAAGCATGAGGTCCTGGGTTCGATTGCCAGTTTGGGCAAAGTGTTATTGTGTTTTACTATCTGGAATTTCTCAGAGCCCGTAGTCTGGATTTTTACCCAGTTGATGACAACAGGCTTGCTCCCTATTACATAATATGGGACTTGAAAATTATTGGCAAAATCTGGGTATACCAAAGTCGAAGTCAAGGTCAAATCATTTATTTCAAATAGGCCCTTGTAAGGCACTTTTGAACGTCAAAGTTTATAAATCCTCATTTTGGATAAGCATTTCACTTTTCTTCGTATTTTAATGACTTTCTATAAATGATCAAATCGAAATTAACAATTTCACTCGATTTACTATGTTAAGGGTTAATTATAGAATGATTTAGAACATATATTTATTTGGAAAATTACGTGTAGTGTAGGCGGTATGTGAAGTAAATTGAAGAGTGAGTTTGCGGTTTCTATCTTTTGTTCGCAAGTGCGTAAAATACATTTATTTTATTTACTTACGCAAATCTTACCTACAACTACCATTACAGATCTGCGATCCAATGCGATAGAGTGGCCTTACATGATAAATCCTTAATCTACATCCTATAAAATTACATACTATATCCCTAATCTTAATCTACATCTAAATAACATATATATAATGTAACTTTTGCGAATTTACCCAAGTTGCACCACAATACATCAACCCTCTCGTGAACCTCGTTCACCACACGCATGGCTTTAGTGAGAGGAGTTCTCAACAGTAGGTTGGTTCTAGCTGCAGGCAGCGCCAGCAAGGGCGGGCGTCGCCGCCTCCACACGTACCGGTCTGGCACGCAAAGTTCCAGGTGCCGCAGCACTCCTGGGTTATGCACCCCGCCACGCAGTAGGTACACTACATACACTACTAGTGCAAAGTCCCGTCGCACATTAAACGCGCTGTATCCTACCATACCCAGTACAAACAGAGTAGGGTGTACATCAATGGGTACATATTTGTCTTGGCTGTTTATTTTGGTTAGTTGATATTTTGAGAACATTTGTGTGACATTTGAAAGCTTGTTTTGATGAACTCGTGTTAATTAATGATAACTTTATATTTATTTTGGCGTTGCTCGATTTGAAAAGGACATTTCTTAACTCAGTACACGTACAACCAATTTACATAATTTAGAATAATATCAAAACGCGTCTTGTAAACAAAAGAAAAGCAATATCAATCTGTTTAAAAATACATTACCTACTTACAATAGGTACTTAGTGTCGTTTGTATTTGCAGCCTCCACTTCTCGTTTGACTCAATAAAAAAGAATAATGTGTAATCTTTTGAGTGGCTTTTATGATCACCTACTTGAAGATATTTCTTTCTTAAATAATATTGATACAGGTCACCGGTTTGGTACAGTGAAATGGCAAAATGGCAATGACAAGGCGAAAAGTTAAAAGAATTTATTTAAGAAAAAGTAAGCGGATGAGGATTTTTTTTATAGATTTATGAATGTTTTAGTTTAAAAAAAGTTAATTTAATTATTATATTAATATGTAAAACAAAAACTTTGTACCCCAGCTTTTTACGAAAATTACGCGGACGGAGGAGTACGAAATTTGGCACAGTTAAAGTTTATATGGAGAAGGAATGCAGAAAGCTAATATTTTTATATAATATATATTAGAAATAAATTGAATTAATTAAAAACAAACATTGTACATATTTATTAATACAAAATATGGTAGTATGAATTGTGTAGTCTCTTTTAGAATTGTAAAATTATGATGACATTGTGGCGGCATCTACATCGCCACATGCGAATTACGCCTAAAAGACCTGACGTCACACAACATCCTGACGTCACACAAATCCTGCATCGCGCAATTAGAGTTTACCGCGCGATGGAAATATATACAAGCTCCCGACTTCAACCTCTGGGCAGTTGCCCGCCAGACACGACACCCGTCTGGTCGGAGGATCCTCCCTTTTCTATGGGGGATGAGTGAACTTTACGCCCTGTTCCTCATACCCCTAAAACATAACTGAAATTCGTAACGGTAATTTTTTTTAATCGTTCTTTGTTTATCTTTGTATTACGGACGCTTCTAACGTGCACTTCTTTCTACATTGTTCTCACATGTATAATTTAAACATGAATGATGTAACCAATACTTTGTAACAATTTATTTTATTTAAAAGAGTGTCCGTGTGGTTTCTTGCCCGTTCTTCTCCAAAGGTACCTACTACGCTTTGGAATGGGCAACTAGCTTCATATTTTTGACTGACCGATTCCTTGACAGTTCAAAAGTGCCTGTAAATGGTTTAATTGAAATAAATGCTTTGAGTTTGAGCAAAATTGAAAACCGCAACTGTAACTTCTCATTTACTAAATCTTAAACAACAATCTATCGACCCTATCCCTCTTGAACTAGAGCAATAGCTTGTTTATTTATAAATCACACAGACAACATAGCGTATATAGATTGCTTATAGATTCAAGTTGTGTGCGACCCGGGTCCGTTGTAAGCTGTTTGCATTGGTCATTTGTCGACGCGGCTTATCGGGCATATTTGCCCTGCTTGCTCGATTCAATTTCCTAGTTCGACCCAATACAGATCCTACATCTACGGTATGGTAACAAGCTTCGTGAGGCGGTACAATATAGTATTGTATTGTTGTTGTAAGGGGATGTAATGGAAAATGTGAAAATAATGAGGGTATGAATGAAGAAAATACATATATACATACTCACGCCTTCTTCTCATGTAGGTAGGCAAAAAACTACAGCGAGCCACCTGCTACGATCTTTTTATACTCCTTTTGCCTCGTTTCATGTGAATGTGTGAATTTTGTTTTATGACTATGATAGACAGATAGATAGATAAATCGTTTATTTGGAGCACACAAAAGACATAGCAGAACATACAAATTCACGATTAAATAATAGCTAAATACATGGATATAGCCTGCAAAGTGCCAATATACGAACAAAGAAGAAAACAAGAAGACACTTTGATGACACTATTGGCTAAGACACTTTAAAATAATGAAACATACAAAGTGCGGTGTGCGACTCAAGGTTGCACCAAATGGTAGTCCAACTCAGCATGTGTCAGGCAAATATACCTGACGATGATATTCCGTTGGATCGAAAGAGACGTGAGAAGTCGAGGAGATGTTAGTTAATAAATATGCGAATTCTTGGTGTTGTAAAAAGTGGAATGTGTGGAATGCGGATTGTGAAGAATACGTAACTTGTTGTATCACTGAAAGGTCAACTAGCTAGAAACTGTGATTATTTATTCTAGACACAAACATTGTATCGAATGTACCAAATGTTTTAAAAGTAAAACTTACATTACCTTTAATCAGGAATTTCAAATACAGACGTATCCCTATATAATTATGTCGTCGTATAAGCAAATAAAATAAAATTATTCTCCACATTCATTATGAACCCACAAAGAACCCAAATTACCCTAAAGTCGTCTTTAGCCGACAGCAAAATGTTCAGCTGTATTTACAAATTGCTTTTTCATAAACAATTTCGCACCAATAAAATGAACATAATTAAAGGTTTCTTAAAGTCAAAGGGAAGTTGAGAAAAATGTTGCTTGTAATAAAAATCTGCCTAAAAAAATATACATCAACGCTAAATTGGAAATAGGTACCAAGAAATTACCTGACGTAAACACGCTTTAACAATCCAATTTCGCACATTATGAGCTAACTTACTTTCGTACAAGCGAGGATAATTCAAACAGGATAAAACCATTCATTATTTATTCCGTTAACGCAATCAACGGTTGAATAACAATACAAAGTTTTAAATTTTATTCGGAACCAATCAACCGTTATAGTGCGGTCAGCATACAAAGAGACTAATTTATTCATTCCATTGTCGATACGCACAATTGGATCGATTTAGATTTTTATTGAACTCATATCGATGGTCTGATGTAGATTGACTTTTGATGTTCATCGAATCACATTTCTCGTCCGTTATCAAATCGATATTTTGCAAAATAATCTGCCTAGCCTTTTCGCAACTATGTTGGGGTCGGATTCCAGTCTAACCGGATGCAGCTGAATACCAGTATTTTACATGGAGCAACTGCCTATCTGACCTCCACAAGCCAGTAACTGGGTAATACGATACCCCTTGGTAAGACTGGTTGTCATACTTTCGGGCTTCTGACGACCCGTAACGACAGTCAAAGATCTACGAATGACAGCCGGGATCAACAGCTTAACGTGCTTTCCGAGGCACGGAGAAGTCTCGTTATGTAAAGATGGTCACCCATCCACGTACTAACCCTGGCAAGCATAGCTTTACCTGTTGGATCAACCCGTACGGCTGTTATTACTTGGCCACGAGCTCCTCAAATCGATATTTTGTAAATATACTCAGATATTTAATAATTTAAGAGAAGCTCAATTCACCAAGCTGAGTAATGCTACCAATTCCATTCAGTATAACAGATAACTGAATACAATGATAGAATGTGGCTAACCAAACAATAGAGGGCTTCGTCATAATTGAAACAGTGTACACGTACCTAAGTAATAGTACTACTTGTGTACCTATACAAAGATAATGATTTTGGTTGAAACACTACTCTTTACGAATTATTTATATTATATTACCGATCCCAAAACAAATAATGTTATTCATAAAAAAAACCGGCCAAGTGCGATTCGGACTCCCGTACAAAATTGAGCACTACACTTTTTTAACATACTTAAAAACACATTTCATGTATGAGCGACCCCTTAAATTATTACTTTGTGGCGGCATCTACATCGCCACATGCGAACTACGCATCAAAGACCTGAAGTCACACAATATCCTGACGTCACTCAAATCCTGCATCGCGCAATTGGAGTTTACCGCGCGATGGACATATATACAAGCTCCCGACTTCAACCTCTGGGCAGTTGCCCACAAGACACGACACCCGTCTGGTCGGAGGATCCTCCCTTTTCTTTGGTGGATGAGTGAACTTTACACCCTGTTCCTCATACCCCTAAAACTTTATTTAATTTTTAAAATTTGTTGTTATAGCGGAAATAGAAATACACAATCTGTGAAAATTTCAACTGTCCACCTATTACGGTTCATGAGATACAGCCCGCTGACAGACAGACGGAAGGACACACGGACAGCGGAGGCTTAGTGAGAGGGTTCCGTTTGGAACCGGGTACGGAACCCTAAAAAACGAGTGAAAAAATAACGTAGGTACTACAACAATAATTGGTCAGTATTTATACGGTAGAGGCAATTCCAACTACACTTTTATTAACTTCAGGCACGTGTGCGACTTATTCATCCGCGAAGACTTACGTAGATAGACCCTAGGACCTAGGTAATATTGTAAATATTTACACGATGTGGGGTAAAATAAATGTAATGTTCTGTGGCTTAATAGATGCGACACTTTCTATATAAAGGGTTTATTTATAAACGTTGCTTAAGATTAAAATACGTTATAACGTCTAAAATGTATCGTTAGGCAGACGTTAATCATTACTTAACTTTAAACAACGCTTATGAATAAACCCCTATATGTTTGATACGTACTCTGCGGGTAAAAACAGGCCAGTTTTTTTTTCAGTTGCCAAGCACTTTAACTTGGGCGAAAATAAAAACTAGTCAGAAATTATTCATATCAAATGGTAAAGAACCTTGGAGCTAAGAGCCCATATAACTTAACAATATTGTGATCGTAAATTTTTGTTTGCTAAACTTTTTAATAGGCCGAATTGCTTATTTATGACGGGAGACGGCTATAACGTTTATTTTGAAGTTTTACTAAGATTAAATTAAGAACACTGGAGTTTTTATTAAGGGCTCCGCTTTGCTCATCTCTGTAACCGTTAAAATATTTAGGAATATTTAAGTTTAAAAGTGCTTAAAAGCTCGTATTAGGTAATTTAACAGCTAATTTAAATGTTTGATTAGTTGTGTTTAACTCAGTAAATGTTCAAACAATGGAAACCAAAACAAAACAAAGCATATCATTACATCACTCGTATTTTCCTGTATTAGGTGTTTTGTCCACATCAAACAAATTAATACTCAGTGATATAATTTTCGTGAAAATTTTGTCACAATCATCCTTCGGGGACAATTGATTACATGCCCTAACATCCGTTCATCAATTGTAGAGAGATAAACGTCAAGCTGAGTTTGCAAATGACAAATGTTTGCTAATGACTCGCCCACTGAAAACCGAATAATTTCCACGAATATTTTACAGGCCAGTTATTATGCCCGACGAAAATAATAATTATTATAGGTCTATCTTTTGAGAGCGTCGTTAGTAAAACAGAAATACATTTTTAATTCTCTGAAACTTGACGTTCGAATTGAGCTGGATTGCTTGTTGAGAAAATGGGCGTATTCAATTGTCAACTGAAGTGCTTGTAAACATTGCTTATTAAATTGTTTGGGATTTATATTGAACGTGATTTTTTTTACTTTCTGTTCGTTAAATTCAATTCTTATAGAACAGTACTCATCTAATACTAATAGTATCTACATAATATATTGATGACCATTTTATTACAAAAATTGTAAAAAGGAATAAAAATATGACTGTAACTGAATATTCATCATTAATTTAAGCTTAAAAATAAAGCATTCATGTTAACAGTATAAAAACAGATACATACTATCGTACCACATCTCAACACCGAACCCACAATCGAACCCACGATAATCCGCAGTACAATGACACAAGTAGTTACGCACTTAACGGTCGCATTAAAAGGGTGCTCTACACTCAACGGATTGTGGGCCTGTGAATAATGGCAAAAGAATAGCTGAGGGTGCCACCGTTTTTAACGTCGGCTGAAAAGGCTCGTAACTCCAGAGTCATTGAGAGCAGTAATGTGAGATACGTGATGTCGTATCACGACACGTAACACGGATCGGTTCCCGTACAGCTCTGGTTTCGGTTTGGTGAGACTAGCTATTCGTACGGTGACGCATGCGTTTTATTATACTCGTATAAAAAATTTGGATCCACGTGAAAGACCTTTCAGATGATTTACGACTTGATATGCCGGTTGTTTAGCTAATATATTTTGTGGGAAGTTCAGACTCATTTGTGGGACAAGGCAATCTGTAGAGTGAGGTTTTCGTTTACTGTTTGGTTGGAAAAGTTAATTTATGTAGCTGTCACTTAATAGAATTTTTTCAATCTCAATGTATATGATAATATCTTTAAATAATCATGATTAATTCAAATATAATTGAAAACTACACTAGTAATTATTTTGCTTACACTCTGAATTAAACCTCACCACATCACTGAAACTTTCGTAGCTCCAAATACATTTGAAACTCCAAGCTTTATACCCTCTATCTGAAGATCTATATAATTTAAGACCGTTCCGATATTTTTATAGAAAATATTTTCCTTGCTAGCTTTGTCATACGAACGTTGACCAATAAGGACCAGTCAAGTTTAGTCAGACATTCAGCTCACGTATGTTTGGAGGAGAAATGCATTCGTTCACATAACATTTATTCATAAAATAGATTCTTGTAAGATATCCATTTTGCTAGAATTTTCTTGGTCTGCTTTAAACTACGGATAAAGATACGAAGCGGATTATTTTATGATTGCTTCATAAATTTGCTTTCATAAATACTGTTATTTGAAAATATTGTAAAAGCTAATTATTATTAAAAGAGTAACAGTGGAGTTTATTGCCGGCTCTTCTCCATAGGAAACGACCAATTGAAACCGTGCACCTAGCTTCTGCCGTTTCATAAAGTGCCCATGTAGGTTTATATGACATAAAATATTTTTTTTATTTTTATTTTGACGTGTTGAGTCTTATAATACTTTAGATTGATTACTAAGAATAGGTTAATCCTATGGCAGCTATCATAATTCACAAACGCTACTTAAAGTTAAGAGAAGTTTAAACGCCAAAAATGTATGGTTAAACAGGCTCTAATCATTACTTAACTTTAAGCAGCGTTTATGAATAAGGGGGCTAGTGTTTAGGCTGCATTGATAGGCAAGTGACACTTTGATTAATTTAAATGTCAGATTAGCTGTCCAAGTAAACTGTATCTCAAAAAAAATAAAGATATTTAATAAAGCTCTAAATGAAACGCAGACCGTAATGGGGCTAATCAGAATAGGTTAAAAAAAAATCAGTTGAGGTAAAGTATCGTGCAGGATTTACAAGTCGATGTTACCTAGGCTTTTTGACACATATGTGTTAACGGTAAAGTTCTTCGACAGTATTTTTCAAAAACTTTACCTTTTTATCTTGTTATTACCAGTAACCGAACTTACAACATAATTCGATAAAATAACGAAATATTTATCAATAAACTTTCGTGGTCTAAGAAAGTATCCTTAATTCTAGAGGCACGTAAGTCTATTGAACCTTAAGAGCTCGTTCCATACTAATATTATCGTAGATTTTGTTGTGAGGTAAGTTGTACGTACCGGAGCGATTTGAAAGATATCTTTAGAATTAAAAAAAATATTTTTCCTAGAATCGGTTTTACGTTTATACACCATGATGCAGTCTGTCAGCTCGCTAAACTGACTTCCTACTGTTTTCTAATATTCATAATATGAATTAGTGTTTGTCTCATATTATGCCATCAACTTATACAACTATTCATAAAGAGCTCAACACACGCACAAGGCACCCGCCTTGTGTGTGCGAAACGCGTGCGCGGCTCCCGCTCCCGACCCGCTCCGCGCCCGACCCGCGCACGCGTTTGTGTGCTGACATACATATAATACAAGGAATTACAATATATACAAACCCGCCGTACTGCCGTCCCGCGCCCGACACGCAACCGTCTTGTGTGTGTGTTGAGCTTAAAACCATGCAGGTTAAAGCCTTACAGTACCTACAAAATCTTCGTTCGTCAAAGACGTTTTTTCCTATATCTGGATACTTGTTAAAGCGATTCCAAACACGTCCGACTATAGAGTCATATAGCGTCGATGCTCTCTCGTAGACAAGAAATTGCCCCTTTACGGCTCATAGCGAAGATTTTATGTCTTCCACTTACGTACATTGACTTCCGAGGTCGACAATTTCCTGTATTCTAAACGTGTTACGCCTGAGAGAGTGCGATGTAAATGTGTTTTAAATCCGATAATATTCGCTTCTATTGTTCGACGAACCATGTGATGTCATGCTAGATTTTGGCTGGATAATACAGTTTCTTTCTGGGATAATGGAATAACATCAAAGATAATTTATTAATAAACAAAAAAAAACTCAACAGCAAAGGACTCAAACGTTCTAAACAAATTCTTAAAAGCTTACCTGATTCATTACGTCTTTCAGAGTTCTCTTAAGCAGATCTTGTCCTGTCAGCTCACCGTGTCATATTATTAATAGGATGTTGCAGTGTACTCCAAGGATTCCCACAAACCCCACTTCACCTTGTAGCTACGACCTATAAGACTGTTTATTCAGGCTCCCTTAATTCACAGTTATCCTATGCCCAAGACTTCCCGTTCTCGGCCACCTGTGACCTCGGATGTAGCCAAGGCTTCCCCAGCCGATGTATTAAGACAAAGTGCATCGGATCTGTTTTAAGCCAAGTTTAGCTGTTACGTTAGGACTAAGACACACACGAGTTTATAATGAGATCATTAGTTACAGACGTGAAACCTAATTGCTTGAATTGAGGCAAGGAACGACCAATCAAATGAGTTCGGTTCGTAATGGATCTAAAAGTATCTGTTATTTGATAAGGGAGTCCGGAAGCCTAGTAATGACGAAAATGAATTTAATTTATTCAGATGTTTTTTTTATTATCATTCCCCTAATCACGTACCAATAAAATATTACGACTGCTACTAAATAATAACAGTTTTATAATGATGTTGTCCACAATAAATCGGCGTATCGGAGTGGAAACAACGGAACAAACATTAGTTGGATCACATCCAAAACATTGTCTGGTATCGAAGCCAAAATGAGCGGATAGTAACATTTCGCTAATAAATTACACTACTTACTCCATTTTTTATAGACCAATCTCATTCATCGGATCAAGATCATGTTCTTATTTAATCAGAGTTTATGAAGCTGCTGTAATAGAAGCTTTTTTCCTTGAAACTTATTTGAAGGAAGATAGACGTAACTAAAAAGAATCAAGAAAGTTCCAATGAATTCTATTATCGTTGCAGCAACATCTGAGCATGATTCTTGGCGTTACGGAAATATTGAGTTGAAATATAAGATATTCTTCTCTAAGTTATAATTTGATTGATTCGCAATTTACTTTGAAATACGTAACTACCAGTTATTTTCCAGTGAGAAAATTCACCAGTTCCTTTTAAAATAAATGTAAAACAGAACTGTATAGAAACGTTAGGAAGACCTAAGGCTATTAAACTTTGAAAATATTAAGTTTCAAGTTCACGGGGCTAATGAAATTTAACCTCAGATGTTGTCAGCATTTGACGAGCTTCTAACTTTAGAGCGCAGGGCATACTGGGAACAAAGCGAAACGAAGCCAAGTTTGTTTACATTTCTTCCGCGTCTTTTCGTACTAAGCGAAAGGAAAACCGAAGTCTGAAAAGATACGGACGAAAGCTAAACGAGCTTAGCTTCGTTTCGCTTGGTTCCCAGTGTGGCCTGCGGTTAATTCTTTGTAACGTTTACTTTGTATCCTTCCTAGAATATCCCTATACCTTACATTGTGTTAGGCACGAAACGTGGAGCTTGGATAATGTGCTGGAGTAAACGCAAGGCGGTAATATCTGGGGTCGGGGTTGAAGACACCTGCTTTTGACCCGGATAACGTTTCAGTCATGTTTTCTCTTGTCAGTTAACTTTGTAGCTTACTGTGTGATAAAGGGATTTTTTTTCAGCTTTCGGTAGGAATAAACTGGCAGAAATCATCACGTAACGAAGCCAAGATGTTCGCTGCGAAAGTTTTGTTTTAGTTTTAAATCATACGTGAGAAGGAACTTCGTTCCTAACGGGGGTCCCCCGACCGCGCACGTTTTTCACCATGGATGTCGTTTTCATGGTTTTCGAGGGTGTTAAAGCCAATAGTGATGTTAAAATGTAAATCCAAAATGGCGGCTGTGAAAATTTTAAAAATTTTCATCATGGCTATTGTTTGCAATGGTTTTCGAGGGTGCTAAACCCGATAGTGAAGTCAAACTAAAAATCCAAGATGGTGGCTGTGAAAATTTACAAATTTTTCGTTGTTAGTGTCGTTTTCATAGTTTTCGAGGTTGCTAAAGCCGATAGTGAAGACAAAATGTAAGTCTAAGATGGCGGCTGCGAAAATTTTGTTTTTTTTTTAACTCAGACGTCTTATGAAACTTCGTTCCTGATGAATGTCCCAAAAACGTGTATTCGACTTATTTTTCTTTCTAAAATAGTTTTTTGTTTATGAAATGATGAACATTATGCTAATGTCCAATTTTACCTTAATATTATAGTAAGCATCTTATTGTTTTAAGGTATCAACTTAAACTTAACTTTTTTACATTTATTTTAGGCAATTATTAAATAAGTTATCTGTTTTCACGCTAAACTAAGTCCATTTCAAATTACCTAGAACAAAAAAAGTCACGGCTAACTTCAGCAAAAAAGCTTATTGTGCAAGACCCTTTTCAGCACAGCAGTAGGTGCCTAGATGATAAAGAGTTTTGCGGTAAACGAGCATGTATTAAAAGCCCATGGAACGAGTGCGCGGTCCCCTTCGTTAATAAAGATTACCAAGTTAATGCCCCAAGGAGTGGGGCAAAGCCTCTTTTTGTTGCTATTCATATACACGTATAAACTTCGGTATAAGTAAACCCTACCAGTTGAACTAGAGAGATTAGAACAATGGGAACGAGTTGCTATTAAAGAAATGGAGTTGGTGCAAAAATGTGCAGTGAGTTTTAAAAAGAGAGAGCTGAGAGTCAGTTATAAAAAGTTTATATTCAAGTGTTATAGAAAAAGATACATAATTTAGCATTTGCAATGACTTTTCTACGTTTTCACGTATCAAGTCGCATCAACTCAGTCAACAAATCTTCCAGAATGATGCAAAATACAGGAACAAAGAAAAGCGTCGTTCTCATGCCATTCCAGTATGTTTACAGCGAAATGTTTGGTTAGAGCAGAACAGAAAAAAAACCTTTTGAAATAAACATTTCACGATTGCTTTGTGAGAAAAAAACTTGGATAACGTCGCGCTATGCAATTCAGAGACGGACATAAACAGTGTCGGTGGCTCGGTAGACTCAAAGCAATGATGACGTCAGCAGCGTCAGCTTTGTTTCTTTGAGCTCCGCAAATGAATTCAACGTCTAAATCTCCATTGACGTGGCAAGTTTTTTACGATTTATTTTAGAAGCGGAAATGAATGACATAAAAATGCTCTTTCATTCTGAAAGGGAATTGGGCAGACCGAGCCGGAAGAACTCTTAACAATGATAAATCTATTTGGGTTCATCAAAGGATGGTAAAAAGTTTCAGGGGCTCGTTTTTTCTCTAATAAAACAGGATTTTTTTTTGAGAGATGCTTTTAATCATGTTGTGGGTTCCAGAAATGTTTCTAAACAAATTGTCTTAACGCAATTTGAACAAAAACCCTGATGCTAGAAAACTATTTAATTTCCGACATTGTCAGCGTAGCCCAAGGGAACCTTTTGTGGCCATCATACTTCTAATACCGATATTAAAGAACACAATATCAATTCGATGTCCTGACAACGACAGATAACCGCTGCGGGCTAAAAGGCAACTACTTAACCCGTGAAAAACTCTCGTAGCGTTCGACGCGTCGTTTATTAAAATAACTGCAAACAAGATGGCGGCAATTTTCTTGTCTACATTTAATGTATAGGTAGCTACGCAGAAGTCTATACATATAATAAAATAGTAACGAGCACAAAACTGCACATTGAATATTTTTGAAAAAAAGTAATTGCTGCGAGGTGTGGGAACGAATCTGATGCCGAAAAAATAGTTTTTAGAATATTTTTCCGTTTGTTTGCCTTTTTTTTTTTTTTGAGGATGGGAAATTATCAAATAACTTCTCCCGCTCTGGGTGGAGCGGGAGGGCGTGTCAGACTTTTACTGACTAAAACCCACCCGTGTTCCTTCCGTTGCCTGTGTGCCGAGGTCGCGATATCCCTTTCAGACAAACCCGCGACCCCGGCAGGCATTGGCCCTTCCGGACCCCGTCAGTTGGTGCTGACATCTCTTTGAGGCGCGCGTGGAACACAACGCGCCGTCGACCCGGGCCTGGTCCCTATCGGACGGCGAGCTACCCATTGCTCACCGTCCGCAAGCCCGCGCCTACGGTGGCCGGAAGTCGGCTCGCGACTCCCGACGCCCGGGGCGTCTCCTGCGGCGACTAGGGGCGCGAGGGGGCGCATTTTGCCTCTCCCTCGCGCGCTCCGCCTCCTCCTTCGCGAGCATTACTGCTTCGCAGAAGGAGGTGACGGCCTCCCATGCACTCTCGCTCCGGACCATGGCCTGAACCAGGGCCGGACGCGAGAGATCGCCGCCGCCGATCGCCTCCGTGAGGACACGGCGGTGCTCCGCCCAAGCTGGGCAGACCTCCACCGTATGCTCCACCGTGTCCTCCGGGCGATCCACACAGTGGTGACACCCGGGCGTTTCCTCCCGCTTTATCCTGAACAGGAACCTCCCGAAACAACCATGTCCGGTGAGGACCTGTGTCAGGCGGAAGGTGAGGACGCCGTGGCGCCTCTCTAGCCACTCCTCAAAGAGGGGACTTATCGCCACAATTGTGGCGTGCCCAGCCGTTTGTTTGCCTGGAAATACCTTTGTTCCGGATTGGCGCATAACCGGCTGAACGGATTAAGGTGAAATTTGGCACACAGATAGTTTATACCTTGGTTTAATACATAGGGTACTGTAAATCCCGATAGTACGTTCCCGTTCCGATAACCACGTGAGCGAAGCCGCAGGCAAAAGCTAGTATTAAAACAACTGCAAACAAGATGGCGACGATTTTCTCGTTTACATTTTAATGTATACTTAAAACGGAAATATGCGGATGTGCTGAGCTCTTAACGTTATTAATAACATCCTACTCATTGTTCTTAATGAAAAATGACAAGTATGAATATTTTAACGTTATTTAGCGCGTTTGTATCCGCTTTGGTTTATGTTTTTAGATGAACCGAAGTGTTTTAACACTTAATGGGTCTGCCCATGCTTCAAATTCAAGTCTTTATTACTTATCACATGTGATGGTTCTTGAACTATGAGTAAGTTTTTAGGGTTCCGTAGTCAACAAGGAACCCTTATAGTTTCGCCATGTCCGTCTGTCTGTTTATCTGTCCGCGGCTTAGCTCAGAGACTCTTCGTACTAGAAAGGTGTAATTTGGCATGGGTAAACATTAATCACGAGTACAAAATATGGTATAATAAAATCATGGCAGCACTGAGCAGATTATTGCATAGATAACAAAGACAAAAAAATTGCATACAGCTTTGACCATGTCGAGTTGACAAAAAACTTGACTGGCAATTTTTATGAAATATTATATAAATTGCCAGAGTCTGTCATTGTCACATTTTTAATTTACTCAGTAAAGAAGAAGGCAGATATTTTTTTTCTTTCTCCGGTTTAGACATTATGTCGAAATATAAAAGTGCGCAGTCGGTAAAGCAGATTCTATCGTGCAATGAGCAGATAATAATAACTTAAGAGCATATGGATACAGAAAGTGGGCAAAACGTTGCAAATAGCTTTCAAATATTTCGTTGTTTTGATTAATTTGGCGATATTACTGTATGGAAATAAGAAATATGGCTGACTAGTGATCTAAAATATTGATTATGAAATGCAATAATTAATATCGTAAAAAGTTTTTGGGTTACCTCCCCTACTCGTAAAGTGGGGATGTTTTTTTTTCTCGTCTCTCCCATGATCTCATCATGGGAGAGACGAGAAAAAAAACATCCTATCATTGGAAAGGTCGTTCAAAAATATTGTGAGTATTTGAAAACTATTTTAGGATAAGGGATACCCGCGGTTTCACCCGCGGAAATCTCGATCCCGTGGGACTATCGGGATAAAAACTGGCCAAGTGCATGTCTGACCACGAACAATGAAGGGTTCCGTAGTTGGGATGAATTTATCCCAAGAACAAACTTAACATAGTAGTTGCAAAACATGTTCTCCTATACGGCTATGTATGAGAGAACATGTTTTTCAAACTGCAAATTTAAGTTAGTCGATTATTACTGGTTAGCCTGTACAGCCTTCTTAGCTGTGATAGTTTTCCTTTTAACTAACATATAATAATAATGTCATAATTATTCATATTGTGCTTTTCTTAACCGTGTAATTAAAATGTCCAGCTTATTTATAATTGCGCTGATTAATTAACTAAACGTCTCATTAATTTGATCCTAGTAATTATATTTTAGTATCAAACTTCATTATGACATTTTAATATATATTATATTTGTATTCACGTCAAATTTAAAACCGGTAAGCGCATTTTATTGAATATGTATTCAATAAAATGCGCTTACCGGATTTAAATTTGACATTAATGCAGAACATTAAGCCATAGAAAAGTAAATGTATGCTTACCAAAATGCTTTTGAAATACAAGATAAAGACGAAATACATTTGTTTATTGCGGAACGTGTACGGTGAACGTGAACGGTGGAGTTCGATCTTTTGATACATTATACAGCATGTATCAAAAAGGATGTGGTACAAAGCGTCAAACTGAACAACTTTCTCCATGGGACCAACATCGTAAAATTATCTACTGTCCCATACAAAACTTCAAAATCTACTCGACCCAAACGTATGGGGTGGGACCCCATACGTTTGGGTCGAGTAGATTTTGAAGTTTTATTTATTTATGAAGTGTTTTTATTTGACGTTTGAAATAAAAAATATACGTAGGTAAACATAAGGTCTATTTAAATTCTTGTCTCCAATTGATATTATTTCCACTTAAACAAACATCCACTTTATGCCAGTGTAAATAAAATTGATTTGAGATTTTTTATGAATATTTCAACAACACGTCTAGTCGTATCGTTGAAATTGCGAACGCAGATTAGGTACCAAGGTACTATTTCAATATTTGCATGTTAACATATTTAACTGAAGTCCATGACCGTGCGTTAGACTTTCAGTGCTCCGACTTTATACGAATAAATGAATTTAAATGGCCGTTTACCTCGTGCCGGCTGCAACGCGGTCGTGCATTAGGCACCAGCGAGAGAAAAATAAATGAAAACTATAGCAGAGCTGCCATTCCTAATCAACAATGAAGCCAGAACATTACTCAGATAATTCAGTTTCTTCAGCGAGAATCTTTTAGAAAACAATACTTTTTATTTCTAATTTTTAATGTGCACTTTTGCAAGTTTTATGCAAGCAAGATGAGGCTTATTCAGTGCTGTTGAAGTTAATGTATTTTTAACCAACTTCTAAAAGGAGGAAGATATTATTATTTCGTTTATTAAAATTTCCAACATATAAAATACATTTTTAAATATTTCTTTTAAAAAACGATATAAAAACAATCAAAAATATTTCTTAAAAAAAGATATAAATACATTTAAAAATATAAAAAATTGTGTTCCGCCGGTGTCGGGAGCAGGTTCCAAGCTACCAGTGATTAGGGCTGCAGAGACAGGAACCTCCTCACAATGCGAGCCGTATCGAGGAGTACTGCCTTCTGGATCAGGCCCTTGACCCAACCGCCTAACGAGAGCCGTGCTCACATTCCACATGTCGACAACCTCGTATGCTAAGTCGAGATATTTTATTTGTTTCTCTTTCTCAGCTTTCACGAGGTTCCCGTCATGTGGGATGGTAACATCGACTATCATTGCGCGGCGCGCTAATCGGTCTGTCATCACTATATCAGTCGTATTGGCAACAATAGTCCTGTCAGTAATGATAGACCGATCCCAGTACAACGTGACATTTTCGAGAACTGGGTCGGGCACATACTTGTAGTACGGTACCTGAGAATCCACAAGTTTGTATTTGAAAGCAAGTTGTTGGTGAATAATCCTGGCCACTTGGTTATACCTGTGCAAGTACTCGCCGTTAGCCAAACAAGAACAACCAGAGATAATTCATATTATTATTATTATTTTTGTGGCACATAAAAATAGATTACTCTATTTAATTTTCGTTATTGATATTTTCTCCTCTCCACTTTTTCTTATTGCTGTATCATATTTAATATGATAAACATTTACCTCAAAAAGTTTTAATATTTCATAAACACCTGAAAATGATTGATATTTCTCATAAACACTTATTCACAACCCAATAAATATATTTTAAAATAGACCGTGGCTATTTTATTCCCGCATTATTTAATTCGCAAGAATTATTTAAATGGCACATCTGAGTGATATTTATATTTTGAGCATCTGTTGTTCTAGCACCTAATATTAATTTTGCTGCTTGTCTTTCACAAGCAGCAAAATTAATATTAGGTGGCTTAATAATTACCTACAGGTACTCTTTTCACAGCCAGTTTTTATTGCCTTTGTACTAACCGAATATTGTCAAATTAAAGAGAATTGTGTACGAATAATGTCATGTTTGTTAAGGGTACAACTAATTAATGTTTTTAATTAGATGTGCGTGGGCTTAATTAATAAGTAAATATTTACATAGTCTATACGTTAATTTCAAAGAGACAATGTTTATGTAAAATTTTCAGCCATTATATCGTATCAAACATGATTTTCATAGGTACCTAACTCTATAACATTTGTCGCTAATTATTTTATTCTATTTTCCCAGTAAAAGGTTTTAAACGTAATTATATATATTATATTTTTTTAAGTATAATTGAGTTATATCTATTCATTAGCTGCTGTCCGTGGCTTAGCCAGCGTGGACCCTAATTATTTTTCTAAAATATATGTTACAGTTTAAGTTACTCCTTATAACATTAGCTATCTGCCAGTGAAAGTCCCGTCAAAATCGATCCAGCCGTTTCGGAGATTAGCCGGAACAAAGAGACAGTCAGAAAGATTTTTTTATTTTTTTATTAGTACCGTACTTATATACTTTCATATGCATTTAGTAAAAATCTGTTAGTAGTTTTGACATTACAAACAGACACTTCAATTTTATTTATTTGTATGTGTGTAAGATTATTTATTTAAACGTGATTTCTATGAAAATACTTCTTTGAATCATTGTAAAAGGAACAAAATATTATTATTACCTAGAATACAACCTCGAATCTTGTTCATTGTATATACAAATATTATATTTTAATCACGCAGTCAGAACAAACACTTGCTATTAATTAATTAGGATAATTAACAACTAATATTCGAAGACATACATGGGTAATTTTTTTATAATATACGTTTAATAATAAATATAAATTAACATACTGGGGCCCTCGCTGTTGTACATCGTACCCAATGTTGTTTAAGAGGAAAAAAACATTCAGAAGAATTCCCAATCCTACATTTAATTAGGCTAGTTGGAGGGATGTGCACGACGAAGTTATTAAATGAAAGTTACGTTCAAAAGCCATAAGGGTGAACCCTAAAAAAATGTCGCCCGAGCTCGGCCGGCATTCGGCTTACGCTCGGGTATTCGGAGTTAAATAAATGTCGATCACCCATGCGTTGTGGTGAGCGTCACCGATGCTTAATTAATTTATTTCAAATTATCAATATTAAAACAAGTAAAGGTCCAGTACACACGATAACTTAAATTATACTTAACGGCATATTCATAATAATAATTAACATCGTTAGAGGATGGCAATCCCAAAGCACTAAACTCTAACTACCTTTTAGAAGGGGCAACTAGAATCGATTCTATTTTCTTGTAAATGTTTACGTTCAAAAGGGTCTTTTATGTGCCTATTTGAAACAAATGTTTCTTTTTATTCGTCTTTGCCATCAATTAGATTTTGGCTACAATGAAAATGCTCACCAAAATATTTTTAGACCCTAAGACTAAGTACCAAGTAAAATATATAACTTAATAAACCCACTCTATACCGAGGTGCCTAAAGAACAACATTTTAAGTTCCAAAATAATTATAACTCTTCAGAATAATTGTACGTGTTGTATTTATATTCTTGTTACCTACCAAAGTGGATAAATGCTCACCAAATCTTGTTTCCCTGAAATAGTAACATTAATACCCAAAATGACAGTTCTGAATAGCTTTAGTGTAATCAAATAATCCAACCTGAAACCAAAAAATATTATTGTCGAACTAAAATTACAGTCGTTTCCCTTTATTTATTCCCCCCGCAACCCACACAGCCGCTTCAATAATTTGTTAACCTATTACACAGTACATTACAAAACCAACATAATATACAAAAATAATACACCTTGACTTAGTAAAAAGGCAATGAGAACTTAGGAGGTAAGAGCGATTTAAGCAAGCTCGGGACTTGGGGCACCCCGGCTTGGACCCGGTTAGTAGGTTCGAAGGGGATGACCGCCATCCCCTACGAACCTATTTTTAGTTTTATATAAAAACATTATCAGTTATAGATGACAACAAAGTGCTTCATTCGATTTAAAACACGAACATGATTAATTTTACTTGTCCAAAGACTTTCAAAAAGATGTTAATTCAGCAAATATGTACGGAGACGTATTTCGTAGAGTTTGGTGCTTGTTTAGGGCGCCATCAATCAATGTCGGGCCACAGATAACTGAAGAAGTGATCCATAGACCGGTGAGACATTGGTGTACTGTGGTCCGCGTTCACAACATCGCGTGTTGTTTGTTTATTTTAATTATACTGTGACGTACGTACACGTTGTTGGTTTGTGATGTTTGCGAGTCAGTTTGTGCCACGCATACCTTGAAAAGTTATCTAGAAAGCTGTTATAGATTATGTTGGGTCAGTTAATACATTATCATTACCTGCATAAGTACATATAAAATGAATATTTGTTTTATCGCACATAATTTATCAAGGGTTCTATGTAAAATGTAAAATGTTGAATGAACCTACATTTTATTTATTTTTTATATTTATTCACATACCTATTTCAAGAAGAAGATCTGTCCGTCAATTCTGTAAAAAGATCAACCTGAAACTTAGGTGAAGTGAGCGTGAAGTGAGCTGTCACTGTCACAAATCAACCGGCAGGATGCTAGGGATTAACACTATTGACAGCTCACTTCACCTAAGTTTCACGGTGATATTTTTACAGAATCGATCGGCAGATGTCTAGCCCGAAAAAAGCATAATTGATTTAGTTCAAAAACATTACCCTCCTTCTGGGGCAATCGGGTAAAAACACAAATGACACAAACTTTTTTGCAAACATTTGAATTTCAAACCATTTTCGTCAGCATGAAAGCTTTAACCAAAAAATATAGAATCACATTCAGATTATAAATCGTCAACGCTGTTACGCTAACATTTATATCGACAGCCGCATTCAAAATCGAATGCATAAAAATGAAAAACGCCCGGAAAGGCAGCCGAATTAAATTTTATAAGGTGTAAAATTTTGTAACACGCGCAAGTCGCCTGTGAAACGTGATGAATTTGTCCTTTGCCGCTAACGACGTAACTTACCCGATTAACTTAGTTAAACTTCACAAAGGAATTGGTCTATCCCTTTGGCCCTTAGTACAACCGCACTTACTGTATTAGTTAGTCCTATTGACGGGGGATCAGACAGATTAAATTTCAAATTTGACCGTTTGACGACATTGATAATAATTGCCCTTTGAGATTGGGATAAACATTGATTCAAGTTTTAAGATGAATAAGATAGCAATTTTTAACTAAAAATGTTATTATTGTCTATTCCAATTGTTGATTTGCCGAGAAAAACAATCACATAATCTACCATTGAATCTGTACCTGGAATTATCAGTTTACAATTAACACGTGAAGTCTGCCTTTAAATTTCTGCAATACTATGACAATAGAATGAAATACAGACATTTTATTCGCCAACTTTTAATAAAAGGTAAGTATCAAGATTGCATGTCATCAAAAGCCAGCGCAACTTCCCGATCGCCAGTCATAGTTTTTAGGTGGCTTCCGCGGCATTATTTACGAGTCTTTCATGACAAAAGTAGGCGGTCGCCAATTAGCTTTTTTCAGGTATCCGTTACAGAGAGTACAAAAGGTCTTTTGTTCATAGTGTTCTTCGCAAAAATTACATTGAACAAAGCCTCGTCGATACGCCACTGTTTACCTATTTATTTTTGCTATTATTTGGTTCTGACAGACTATTTGTGTCCGGGTTAAGGCCCGGGACTCCACCAAAGCGGAGACGAGACGAGAGGAGAAGAGATGTGTTTTAAACAATCAATAGAATTTCGTTATTCACACATCTCGTCTCCACTCAGCTTCAGTGAATACCACTGAGCGGAGTTGTATCATATTTGTATGGTGTGATCAAAGCGGAGATATGAGCTGTGCCTCGCAAGCTAGCAACGGCGCGTAGCGGAGACGAGAAGAGATGTGAGCGCCGTGCAGTAAGCGGTCAACATCCAACGCTCACCACACGTAGCTTAGTTCCGCTTTAGCCAGCACATATCTTCGCTCCAGTCAAGCCAGAACGCATCTCCGCAGAGCTTTAGCGGATACACCCTAGCTGATAAACATCCCTTCTCGCCTCCGCTTAGGACATCTTCGCACATCTCCGCTTTGGTGGAGTCCGGGCCATAGAGGAGTGTTTGTACCCAATATCGAATGCTCGTTATCTTGCTAATTTTCCAGATCACACCTGCGATTAGAGCTATCCGATAGATATCGATAAATAATAAGTTCGGAATGAGAAAATTATTTGTTTGATTCGGCTTTGTATGGTTTGAATAAATACAAGTCATAGGTATACAATTCTTGAAGGTTGTTACCAGATGAGCGTTACTCGGTGTAATTTATGCCGGTTACAGTGACTCGTTACAGCGTTTCAGTAAATAAATTGCACTAGTTTCATGCAATATTGTGGTTTGCGCTACACTCTACACAAACTGAGTTCGAGTGAAATAAGAAGATCTAGTTTGCTAGTTAAACGAAAATTTGTTCAATTTTGGATATCGTAAATAACCTTTTTTTTGGTTATCTGACATACCTTATCACATTTTCTCGTACAAAATTGTGTAGCACAATCGCTAGTGAAATTACAGTAAAGTTTTGAGAACGTAATTATACGTTCATGTCACACAAACTCATCTGCATGAGCTGCAACCGACTGGCCTAAACGAACGGAGCTCCGACGACCGATAGGGGGATAAATATTGAACTTGCCCGAACGAGTATACCCGGTCAGTGACGAACAGCGGTACAGACGAGTACTTGCATCATGATTGTGGCCATTTTCCTTTAGAGAGACCAATTTTAGCAGTAAACTACGATAAGGTAAAAAAGCAACGTTGCCATTATGCAGCGCTGCAGCTGTTAAAACCTTGCACGAATTAGAAGACGTCTCTAGACGTTTCTTGGAGACACACAGGTCTTACAAAGTCAACTCGCAAGACTAGTATCGTAATTATGTAAAGTATGTCTGAACTTGGCATGGCTAAGTGTTAATTCTCTTGGTTCACGGCGAAGAATATCCAGGGATCACTTATGTAAGTGACTAAAGCATTTATCTTTAAGAAAAACATCAATCAACCTGCCTAGCTTTTCCCAACTATGTTGGACCGGCTTCCAGCCTAAACAGATGCAGCTAAATACCAGTATTTTACATGGAGCGACTGCCTACTTGACCTCCACAACCCAGTAACTGGGTAACACGATTCCCCTTACTAAGACTGGTTGTCAGACTTTCGGGCTGCCGGTACCAGCGGTATAACGTACTTTCCGAGGCATAGAGGAGTCTCGATATGTAAAGATGGTCACCCATCCACAAAACAACCCCGGCAATCGTAGCTTAACCCGTGCACCCATGCGGCTGGGTATTACTTAGCCACGAGCTCCTTATTATCATTTATATTTAAAACGTTCAGCTTTTTTTTTTAACAGCTAAAACAACAAACTTCAAATACGTGGGAGGTAGTTAGGTACCCTTTCGACCGTTCCTTGTACCGATCATTGTTTTCCATGTTTAGCGGGTAGTTTGTAGACTATGAAAAACTTGTTCCATTAAGAAAGTTTTGCATCTTAAGATGATAGCAACAATCAAAGGTAGATGGGAGCAACAATACGGTAAGTTCACGGGTTCAATACATTCTACAAAAATACTTTTATAGCCAAGCAAACTTTTACAGCTTGCGCATTATTGAAAACTGTAAATCCGATTCTTTATTGCTGTAGGTATTTCGCATTGACGAAAATCGTTAAAATAATACACTAAAGCTGTAGGTAAAGTATTTTTATTCTCCAGTAATTTTAACACTGACACATTTAAAAACAAAATCATTTTATAGTGTTATTCACGTTCATTCCTATCTGGAGGAAATTATTGTCGATTCCGTTGGACCTCATGCAATCGTGAAGTAAATACCTTTTTTTTATCGTGTGAAAATCCTCAGGGATTTATTTCATCTGGGAAAAGCGAAGGGTTATGTCAATCTCCGGACTCCGGGATTCCCGCACGCGCACCAGTGCTACCTTTGAGACTTCTTGAGGAAACTAAAGTTGTTTCCTCAACACCATACAACTTACGGGTATGGTTATAAAAATGAGCTTTGCTACATTTTGGTGTACAATAAATCATACTTTTTATATCTGTCTATCTGTAGATACCCACATACACATATGTTGGGAAACAAATACATTATGCTATTTTATAATTTCCGCTACCTCTCTGGTGCCTATAGCACCAGTCAGAGTTTCTAAAACTACAACTGAAATCCGTTAACCATGTCGGAAAGGATTACGTAACTAAAGCTTATTCAAAACCCATAAAAGCACACATTACCACACAAGTGAAAACAACTTTATAGTACTTATTTAAAATTTCCAACTTCATAAAAGCTCAAATACCCATTGTAATGTAGTGTCGTTACCCGACCACGCCCGCTTTATAGCGTGTGTTTATGACCGACACTCTACGTCGCCTACACCCCGCCATAACTTTGTAGTGACGTCATAAACCACTATGCATCCTCAGGAAGCCGATGTGCATGATTGTACTATTCCATAATGTCGTTTGAAAATTTATAGCGATAAAGTCTGTTATCTAAAATTGGATGTTTGCTTGTGGTTTGGAGCTTCTCTCTTTTTGGTATAATTTATTTTTAATAGCGTTTATTCTCTGTTTGCACACCATATTTTACAACCGGATCGGCAGTAAAATATGGTGTGTTGTAGTTATGTGGTAATAGAATAACATTTTAGAAAATTAACGCCTCAAAAAGTGGTTGTACGATTTTTTGTACTAAAAAATAATTTTATTCATGTTGATATTTGTTGTTTCCTTTTTTATGAACAAAATATTATTTATAGTATTTGGCCAATTGAGAACACACTGAGACTCACTTTATTTTGTAGCCACGTCATAATCCACTTTTCATCCTCATCAAAAACCAATGCACACGATATTATGGTACTACGCTAGAATATCGTCTGAAATACCTAGTGATAAAATCACTTATCTAAAAATACTTTATGCCACAAGCTCACTTTCAACTACCATCTACAGTGAAGGCTTTATGTATCAGAATGATATATTATACATGAGTTGATTTTTCAGTTTCTCTTCACACTTTTAGTACACGAAAACGCTTTGAAATACTTTAGTTAGTGTTGTTACAACTTTAAATAGTTTTTGGGCGTTAAAGTCTATAGGATACGGCCATTTTTGGTTTATTTTTAGATTGTAGTAAGTAAATAGACATATCTATCAGTACCCTTCTGACGTTATCCTAATTGATTTGAGTTTGGGGCGAGTTGTCCTCTTTTTCAATATTTCTGTCAATTGCTTCTTTCAGACAATCCATCTAGTTCTCACAACAGTATGCTCCATCTTCTTCTTATCGAGCGGTTAGTGACTAACCTGGTGTCAGAGTTTTAAAGCCGTCCATGGGCCTCTGACTTGGGTTCACATGCCGTCGAGAAATATCTCTAAGGCATGCGGCATTTCCTCACGATGATTTCCTTCACCGTTTTAGAAGCAAGTGATAATTATATAATACGCACATGAATCCGAAAAGTCAGATGAGCATGCCTTGGGTTCGAACTCGAGGCCTATGACTTGGCAGTCTGACGGTGACACCACTAGGCTAGGCACCAGTAAGCTATTAAAATAGGTATAAAAAGGGACAGGCTTCAAGGTCTATGGAATATTTCGAACAATAATAGATTTATTTTCGTGAACACGCAGTCAATATTCCGATACGAGTGATTATTAACGTCAGTTGGTGGGTAGAACCTAAAATAAAAATAGGTTACATTTCCACTACTACTGAAACGCACTAAAATGCGTAAAACGACAGCGTTATGATAAGGAAATGTAATGCACAACAACATAGCCAGTGGCAGCATGGAACCAATGCTCCCACTGACATTTTGTAGTGAAAACCTTGACATGATATAAAACAATCAACGCTACAAATTATGTTTTTTCCCAAAAAACACGTGCAAATTTCACCAAAATCGTTGATTGTTCTGTAGTTTCACAACAGCAGAACAACGAAGTGTAATTAAATTTTCACCCCTACTATCCCTCGGATAATGCCGACGTTATATCCAATTTCAAAGGTAAACAATACTAGGCGAGCGAGGAGCCGAATCAACCTCATAATATATGATCGTACATCTTCACTCCAGTGGTAATAGCAAAGGTCAAATCAACAAGAATGTTAATTTAACTAAAAATAATCATAAATGTGAGTAAGTATTACAGATTTGTGGAAACATATTTCATTACTTAAAGGTGTGCAATGTTCCATTTTGGTGAGATTCGTAAAAAAACGATCAACGCGGACATACCATCTATATATGTGTCTAAAAATAAAATTCCCTATAAATATTCTAATATTTTATTATAATTTTTGAGGAAGTATTACACCTTTTATTTTGGAAAAACCAATCCCCAAGTCCAAAAACTGTTTGGTATAGACATAACCACAGGCAATGCAGTACGACATGACGGGGTCCGTTAGGGCCAATGCCTGCCGGGGTTGCGAGTTGTCCGAAAGGGATATCGTGGCCCCGGCACACAGGTAACGGTAGGAACACGGGTGGGTTTTAGTCAGTAAAATTCTGACACGCCCTCCCGCTCCGCCCAGAGCGGGAGAAGTTACTTAATAATTTCCCACACTCAAAAAAAAAAGGAAATGCAGCACATACGTACTTAATCGTCCTTTGTACGTATTTTTCTGTTCTTTTCTTCTTGTCTGTAATATGTGTGTACATTAATGGTTAAATAAATAAATTCACTTCCGACCACTTGCCTTTGATGCAAAAAGCTCAAAATTTGTTTTCATTTCATGGAAATGCTAATTGTTTTTACCAGGAATTGCAGTGTGGCTTCTAGAGGCTTCAGGAAGACAGGTTTATTAAATAGTGTTATCAACATGCAGATGGCGCTCACTCAACTGATTGATAAAGGTGAAAAGTCTACAATAAAAAGCTGGCTACAAGCGCGTAGGTAGAAAAAAAGTATCCGAAAACTTTTGAGTCCGTTTAGAAAACATGTTTTGGGAAAGTGATTCATTCTATCTTTTTTATTTAATAGTAGTAAAGAAGGTTCCTTTCATAAATAATATTTGGAACGAGCAAAGTCACGGCTGTCGCAGGTTGCCGTGTGTTACTGAGTCTGTGACTCGACGTCGCGTCGTCGCGAGCTCTGACATCAATTTTATCAAATGCGCTTGCCAACGCGATGTGCACACTGAGTCCCAGCTATTCAATTGTGGCGTGATTTATTTAATTTACTATACTGTGCACCTTACCTATCCGTTCTGAATAAAAGTCGGTATAGTAATTTTCAACGCTTTTTTTTTCGTATTCACAAGGAACGCGTTATTAGTTACACAATACGGTTTAATATACTTTAAATGATTTGCTTAAATTATGTTGCATAGGAACATTATGACGGTTTGCGCCTCACTCGAATGTCGACGTAGAATTAGCCTCACTCACTCCACATACGAGTACCTCACTGAACATAAGCTCTTCAACCAGTTTTGAGGAAGAGGAAAAAAGCATGAAGTTGAATAAATTATTGTCTAAGGTCAAGTCTATCTCAGATTTCCATACATCACTGCCATGCAGCCGCAGTGACGCGTCGCGAGCACTGACATCATATTTATCATAATATGCGCTTGCCGACGCAATTTGCACACTGAGTAGGAAAATGATTTAATTTAAGTTATTTCTGCATTCGATATTGAATGAAAGTGACACAAATATGATTTCCCTCAATTTTGTCATTTTATTACCATTCACTATTATGACAGTTTATTTTTATTGTTTTATATTGAATTTGTATTGACATTTTGTAAAAATAAAAAGTTGTTTTGTAAAAAATTGGCACTACGTTATTATAAATAATCCTCTGCTATAAAAAGCTTATTTTAGATCCAAAAAACTTTGTTTCTTTAACTAAGTTAAAAGAAAGCCTTATCAACAAATTAGATATCTTAAACTCAATTGATATCATAAAAATGTTTGAAAAGTTGCTTACTTTAATAATATATTTAGTAAGATTATGAGTCTTCTTTTATGAAAGTTGCCAGTTTTTTAACACTCCATCGTCGTCCTGGGAATAATCAATTTACCTTGTGCTATTAATTTATACTAAAATGTCGCCATAATTAACTAATTTTGATTAATTATTTTACGGTTTTAAAATAAAACTTAATTTTTTAGCGTTCGTCTTATTTTACTAAAATACGTTTTTTATTAGAGTAACTAACCAACCCGACAGAAGTTGCCCTGCTAAAATTTCAATTTCTATAGAAAAAAGCACTTTCAGTTTTTCACGAATTTTCCAATATTCGGTTCAACTTTTGCATTTTTTTTTCTCAAATCCTTTTTCGGACTATTACGAACAGTTTAAAACAAAAAATTGCCAAATCCGTCTAGCCGATCTCAAGTGTCTTACCAACGAACAGAATTTCATTTTTATTTATATATACATTGATAACATGAAAACATGCGCGCTCAAAGATACTTAAACTCAAAATAAACCACTCCGCAAACTTATTTCGAAAAATACTTTCAAAGATATACAGCTCCACATAATCGCGGTACAACTTTTACGAAGACGCTCTCGTTATGCACAATCCGTGTCAGGGAACTATGTTGCGGGACGTGCCCGTTGTGTCCCCAACTTTACGCCCTCGGCGGTTTGAGCTCGCATTACTACTGCATTTACTTAACGTCGTCCCTCAAGAGATGTCGTCTGCTTCGTACGAGACCCCCATATTTTTGAGTAAATTATTTATGAGTCAGAGGACAAAATCGCTGTCTTAGCGGGTTTGATGATCGGGGACTGCAGTTTTATGATTCGTTTATTTTATTTGTTTTACTTACTTCCTCGATTCGGTCCTGCAAAACAAAGGTTGGTTCTAGTTTAAACGATGCTGACTTTGATTTTTCTTTCACAGTCGTAGTTCTGAGGAAGTTATCGGAAAGTTCTTTAGTTTATTACCTGCAGGTGGAAAAATAAGTGGTTTTATCGAATCCTTGTTCGTAATTCGAGTTGTTTTCTAAGTCTTTGCAAATAGATTAGGTTACTGAGCCACAAAACTCCGTTAATGGTTTCACAAATAAACTATCATAAATAAAATTAACAAAAGAGATATTTTAATACAAATTCAAACATGACATAATTGGACTAGAACTCGAGCAGACAATAGTTTCTCAACATTTACGGGTAACTTAATATCCAAATTTGAAACCTTTGATCTCAGAACAATAACAGCGAAGTTCGGACGGCTTTATTCAACTTGTGACAATAAGAGATGCAAGTGTCGGGGTGCAGCCGTCTTAGCGCCGGTAAGATTAAGAGATTAGTCGCAACTTGTTAGTTGCGCAAACAAACATTTATCAAACGTACTTAAAGCTTTCAGAAAATTGAGATGAATTTATTTTTCGGATTATTTGTTCTTGCTATTTGATTAATAATTTAGTTTTGCTATTTCAGCGATCCAGTATCTTCACTGGCATTGTTATCGAGGATTAGGTATTACATAATCTCTCGTGCTAAATTAAATGGGGGAAAACTAGCACAGAATCTCGACAGCTGGATTAACGCGGAAAATATCTAATTTCAATGTTTATGTATACAATTATAACTAAGTAAATTGGTATCAGGAAAACATTTTCCAAATCAAACACAGACGAAGTTCACCGAAACATATTTTCCATTACGAAAAATTGTACTAGAAAATCTTGTGTCCAATATTGAGCAGTTTTGAGTCCCACCAAGAAAACCCAATCAGCTTTTATCCGGTACAACGATCCCTGGGACTAACGGTGGGATGCTGACCGAATAGTCCTCTATAACGTTACGTAAGAAAATTCTACACACCACAAAGCGTGCTGTGACGTATTAAAATACCAATATTTAGTTGCGAATTTTTGCATCCTGCAAAGGAGACGCAAGACGCGAGACATGCCGTTCCGTGGCATCTGTGCCACAGAGATCACGTACCCCAGACGTGAATTTTATTCCACGCATCCGATACCGTTGGAGAATTGAAAAAGGCATTTCACCGCATCCAGTCGGTTTCTCGCATCGAATATTGCTTTAAATTTTTACCTGTCACCGTATTTTTTGCCGGAGTCTCGTGGAAATTAGAAATAGTGTGTTTGTCACGTATGAAAAAACGAATGGCTTCGGAAGCGTGTTCAAAACTCAGTTCTGTAGATTGAAAGTTACGTTTTTTATACAAGTTTAAGGAGTGAGCTTTGTTTCTAGTGATGTTTGCTTCGTGTGTATTCCAGATGACTATGGATGAGGCCAACATCTTCTAGTCTACTAGTTATTATATTATATTATATTCTAACTTAACTTATGCAAAAGCTTTACGATAACCTTTATGCCATAAGTAAACATTACGAAAATTGTCTTTGACGTAAACACAAACAGTTAATATGAACTACTTATTGCCTTGCACAAGTTACAGGAGTCAATTATGGAAAAGCGGGTTGCTTAATAGCGCACACAGGAGTTAAACTAACGACTTGTGCACTGCTGCAAACTCCTAGTCATCATTTTCTATTGGCATTGCTAATCGGCAGCATGTGTTCTACTGTTTACAGTTTCTGCCTTTTGTAAGGAAACGAATATTGTGTAAAAAATGTTATAACTCTAAAACTGTAGAAACTACGATTTTTTTTATCAAATCATTCGTAATTTCGATGATTAAAAACGAAATCGTGAAAATTACATTCAGATTCTACTTTTTAAGACTACAGATGTGCATATATTGAAAAGGTTACAAAATTTACTACGTAACATGACACGATCTAGCCGCCCACTTGCATATTGAAATAGGAGCTGCTCCGAAGCGCCTCTCAAGCCACACCTACATAAACAAATTCAAAGGAACCATACACATTGCTGGAAAAGAACTTCGACTTTCACAAAATGTAGGAATATTTACATTGCTAAACCTGGAGTAATCCTCACCATACTTTAATCTGACCCAATATATTTTGCTACATTGTATTGTATATATTGTTATTTTTGAAAAAAACTGTGATGGCCGGTGGTGTGACCTTCAGACTGCCAAGTGTCGAGTTCGAACCCAAGGACCAAGAGGTCCTTGGGTTTCTGATTCATGTGGGTATTGTATAACAATTATCACTTGCTTCAAAAACGGTGAAGGAAAACATCGTGAGAAAACATGCCTGAGAGATATGTCTCGACGGCATGTGAAGCCAAGTCAGAAGCCCATGGGCGGCTTTATAACTCTGTCACTCGGTTAGTCACTAACCACACGAAAAGAAGAAGAGATTTTGCTGGATATGGAATAGTGAAACAACGTCAGGTAATGTTTTCATGTCGTATTGAAAGTAATAATCGATTAATTTAAGTTAATTACCGAATATTTTAAAACAACTATCGATTCTAAGGGATATTGTTATACGTACCGTTCTTTGCAGGTGGATTTAAGTTTTACATAATTTCAGTTAATAGATAGATGGATACTGTAGCGTAAGCCCTGGTAATTTTATACTCCCTGAATTAGGTCTATAAGGTCCCTTGGTTGTTGCCTAGGGAAATTGTAAGAAGTTTTATTCATAGCTAAAAGCATTGGCATACAGGATCAAATTAAATTAACTAGCGAAACTGAAGTGAACTCTGTTACTGTAGTCACATAAAATATTTGTATTTTTTTTTTATAACTGCTCTGTGTTGTTGGGTTATATATATCTAAACACGATAAAACATATTTTCTCAACTCATACTTCATGTAACAATACTATAAGCGGTCGTTGACGCTCAAAAAAAAACATCTATTGTTGACCAAAAATAATTCAAAGTTGTGCTAGCTAATTTAATTAATATTAAAAAGATACTAAAAAGGTGTTAAAAAATTACCTCATAATAAAGTTTAATACCTATTGTTCTAAACTGTACGGGATATCTGTTTATTTTTATCAATTTAAAAGTTGGTCCCTTATTAAAAGTTTTCCAGTTCGATGGTCTAAAGCACCTCATATAGTTTCAAAAGCAAATTTTTTAACACCTTATATATATTTCGTTGAGACTCGCACAGACCAGGGAAGCATGGCACATAAGGGAGGATGCCTATGAGCAACAGTGGGTGGAACACGGCTGCCAATGATGATGACGATGATAAGCATTATTGTTTCAGGTATACAGCGACGTTACTAAACTTAAGAGAATAATATGCAACTAGAGGTCGATCAGTGGTCGAAATTCGACCATAATTCATTTAAATTTTAAGTTCGATAGGATAGTTTGGGATAGTTCATACTAATTCCATGTATAGTATGTACCAATTCCATGCTGCCAAGTCATTATTCTAAGGTAGCCAACTTTAACCATACATGTCAAACGCATGGTAGTGTGTGTAATGTTTTTATTATTAATTTAATTTATTTCTAATGCATATTATATAAATAATATTACCTATTTGCACTCCTTCTCCACATAAACTTTAACTGTGCCCCGTCTGCGTAATTTTTCATAAAAAGGGGTACAAAGTTTTTGCTTCGAAAAAACTTACTTGCTTTCTTTACTTGCTTTTTTTGCATATGCTGAAATTAGCCTGACCTATACCAATGTGAGTTCATCCTAACCAGTCGAACTGGAGACCGTTTCAAGCTGCAAAACTTACAATTGGTTCTTCGAAAGAGTGTCGTAAATAATAAATAGTTTACAATGGCTTCCTCTCTCTCGACGATTGTATATTTTGAATATTTTGAAAAGGTTGTCAGTTCCTTATTGTGTAAGTTTTTATATTTCAATACGGGAAGTATTGAAGCTATCTTTCCTTGTGTATTTTAAAACTTTGTTCCTGAATACAATAACCGTGAAGATTTTCAACTTTGTTAATAAGTAAAAAGATTTAGTGTTATCGACGCGTTTTATTTAATTGCAAAAAACGACATGACGTCACATCCGCCACCTGACGGCGGACGCTCAGTAAACAAACATATAGAAAAAGGGCGTTTTACGACTTGATCCCCAGTGTGCGTGCAGTTCTCAACGCGTCCACAACTGTCTGCAAGTATTTTTTATTTTATTTATTTCGTGTGATTAGTGACTAACCTGGTGTCAGAGTTTTAAAGCCGCCCATGGGCCTCTGACTTGGCTTGAGATGCCGTCGAGAAATATCTCTCAGACATGCCGGTTTCCTCACGATGTTATCCTTCACCGTTTTTGAAGCAAGTGATAAGTATACAATACGCATGGAAGAGATCGCAGAAAGCGATAAGGTCGCCCATTGTATATTTTCTAGTGCTTAATTATTATTTCTTGTTATGTATTTTTGTGGTGTACAATAAAGTATATATAAATATAAATAAATAAATAAATACGCACATGAATCAGAAAATTCAGAGGTACGTGCCTTGGGTTCGAACTCGAGACCTATGACTTGGCAGTCTAACGGTCACACCACAAGAAAAGAAGAAGAATAATCCAACTTTTAAACGGATCTTTTCTTAAGATCTTCTTTTAATGGAATAGCCAGAAACGGTAGCGATTTATTGACTGCCTCGTTGGTCTAGTGGTCGCAAGCGTTACTGCTGAGCTTGAGGTCCCGGGTTCGATTTCCGGGTCAGGCAAAGTGTTATTTTGTTTTTCCATACGGACTTCCTCAGTAGCAGCCCGGAGTCTGGGCTTGTGCCCGGTTGATGGCAGAAGGCTCGCCCCCTAATACATGGGACTTAAACATAACTGGTACTATAGGTGCACCTCTGCCTAAACCTTCGCAGAATACTGGCGTGATTCATTTATGATGTTATATTACTGACTTCTTATGACAAAAAGAATACTTAGTTAGACGTTTATCAAAAGCTAATGCCCGTTTCCACCTTCACTAAATGGCACTTAAATAATTTTCAACGCTAAGCTCAGCACTGAGAGTTGAAAATCCAACAGTGCACTTTTATTTTGGGATTCATTTAAGTGTCACTTAGCTGTCGGGGAAATAGGCATTACTGTTTCAAAATTGAAGAGTCTTAAATATTTCTTAATTCAGCATCAACAGCAATTAATCCTTTTAATGAAATATTTTTACAGTTCTCGTGAAATAGGACCGAGACCTGTTATCAAAACGTTTACAAAACTCCTGTTTAATTTCCTTAAAATTCTCATCAAATCTTACCAATCAAGATGGCATTAAGAAGTAATTTCAAAGGCCTTAAATAGGGCGAAATTAAAAAATAAGGACGGAGCGTTTCCTCGTCGAATTCTATCGGACCACGTCGACAAAACAAGACCGAAAATTGGAATGGAACTGAATACAAAGGTGAGTCCTACACACATACCTACACAAACTTTACAATTACGACAAAAGTATATCTGCAAACTCGTGAGGTATAAAACCGAATTAGAATCTCGTATTTGGTTGAAACCGGCTTCGCAAAGAAATTGAAAATTTTCCATTAAGGGAAATCAACAAAGCTTTACAAACGAAGTCAATGAAAAAAGTCAAAGCGAAAGAAGAACGAACCTACTTCAGCCGAGCGTTGGCAAGTAGCGAAGCAATTATTGGAAAACTAACTGATATTATTAATTGAACCATTTGAACGCTTTTTGATCGAACGGTCAGTGTGTTTGATCAATTTTTCATTTGACTCTGTTCAAATAATTAACTTGCATTTAAACTAGGTAACATCCTAACTATTTTTACTAATATTATAAATGCGAAACTGAGTTTATTTGTTTATTAATTTGTTACTCTTTCACGAAAAACGTCTGATCGGATCATTATAAAATATTGCAGATAGGTAGCCTGGGACCTGGAAAAGAACATATGCTACTTTTCATCCTAGATCATTCAGATGAAGTCGCGGGCAACAAGTAGTTTTTAATAATTGGTAGTAACCAGTTAACAATTAACGTATGCAATAATGCAGTTGTCTGCCCACCCCAAGAAAATAGAGGGCAGAAGTCACTTTAAAACAACTGATTGCTTAGTTACATAATTTATTTCCTTTTACGCGGTTCACCTAGTAAATAAAAATAAATAGCCATCAGACGGGCGGGGGGGGGGGGGGATAATCGCTTGCTTCATCCGTACACTCCGTAGTACAAAATGTCTGTGAGAACATTACTCTATATAAAAAAGGTATTCGAGCATGTTACAGAACATTTTTATATTACGTGGGAGAGTGCGAAACTGGCACGCAGGGAGCTCAGAAGTAGCGCACACTAAATTAAGAGCACAAGCAGCGAAATTAAAATCTGCGGTTACATTCAGGAGAGGTTCCGACGTTAATAAACCTATGTGAATAAGCTTACAACGGGAAATAAGTATTTCCCTCACAAAAACGTGGTAAACGAATAAAATCGTAGGAACGTTCTCTGAACAAATGCTTTCGTGTATTATGGAATAATTTTATTCAGTTTAATATAACAGAACAAAATGGAATAACAAGAAATCTTATTTGAGCCAGATTTCAGCCATTTTATGTAGTTATTTAAATTACAAGTAGGAACGGAAAACCTGGTTGCATTCCCGGAATGTTGCACACTGTGTAATATAAACTAGCAAATACTTTTAATTTGCAAACACTACTTACTTAATAAAAAAAATTAGAGAGTTCACTTTAGAGGTTCATTAAAATTTGATGTATTTCCACGTTATTTAAACAGCTATTAAATAATGTACCTGAGCGGCCGAGCTCTGCTCTGGTGAAAATAGAGAATGGTCATTTAATAGTATAGGATAGGTCATACTAATTCCATGCTGCCGTGATAGTAGGTACCTACTAATTCACCGCTGCCGTGATAGTAGGTACTTACAAATTTTTTACTACGTATATAGATTCGTATTTTGTTTTTAAATTGTCACTGGGTTTTCACACGTTTCTAAATAGTGAAATTTTGAATTACGTAGAAGACTGAAAAATAAATAGATAGCTTAGATGAGAGATACATAGCCCATTATTATTTTTTCCGAATGCACTATTTTTTTATTATTACCTACATAGTGATCGGAATGAGTATGGTAGAGCAGTAATTCAATCTTTAAAGTTGTTTTGTTATACTGTTTATAACGTGGAGCTTGCTTGAAGCGCTATAAAGACATCTGGCGTATATCCGGATAAAGTTTTTAGTCAACACGTAAAATAACATAAAGATTTTGGTACCTAAACATATTGTTCTCGTTTTTGTTGTTGTGTTTCAATGATTCAATGTAATTGTTGAATTTGAATCTAGGTTTTGTTTTACAATTCAGAAGGTGCAAAGACACACGTAGATATTTACAAATAATATTTCGTATTGTGTTAGTGTCGCAATAACTATATTATGCCTACTTTAATTCGAGTTGGCAGTAGGGACCTACTTATCAATATTGTGTCTTTTAACTTCTTTCTTATAAAAGTAATTTGCGAGCTAACGCAAAACCTTCGAAATTGTTCTCACTTTAAGTAGAACAATGTTTTTTTTAACGTTTTCAGTACACAATTCGCTCACAAAATAGTGAATTTTATCCTTCTTTTATTACGTCACTACTTTTAAATTTTATAAAGTTGAGTTACTCGCATATGCGAACAGTTGCTCTGTTTCATATCTAGGCCAACTTTTAAACTATCATCTGTTCCAAAACTATTTGATGAAAATGCAAACAAATGGATCAGAAAACGTACCTGTGGTGCCACTTACAAATTGATTGCTTTGGTTTGATTATTTCATCACGAAATTCTGATTTCAAATCAATTTACAGATGTTTTCCATTTAACAATTGAGGTTAATTGTATAACCTCAATTTTTGTCGATGACTTTTAAATTACCATTACCATTTAATAAATCATATTATTCAAACAATAATTATTGGAAAAAGTGGCGAGATATAAAATTGAAATCTTTTAAATACTGATGAATTTGTTACTAATTCACTTTAGTACGTTATGGCGTAAAAACTCATTTGAGCAGGGTTTGTTTACACTTTAGATACTTTTGGAACAGATTATAGGTAAGCTTCGTCCTAGGTTCCAGAAAATGTTACACTAACATCATAATTTATACAACATGGATCTAAAAGTGCCATAAACTAAAAATAGCTCTCCTTACCTGCGCTAGCTTCCGAGCGATTTAGTATGCATTTAACGCATAGATGCACCCTTTGTACTTCAATACGCCTACATACATGAAAGTGCTTTATCCCGTTCGTTATTCTTTGGAACGAAGTTATCTACAGCACTATTATGATCCAAAATATCCTTTAGTGACATTTTACCTTTGTTCATTTTAGATCTTAGCTACAAAAATCTGTTTGTTCTTACTTAAGTGTGTAGCAGGTTTGACGAAGTGCTTTAAAATAATAACTTACTGTGTTTTTTGCAGATTCGCGAAAACAAATGAAATGAAATTGTTCATTCTGTAAATAGGATATCGGAATCACTTTCACACGTCATATAAAAAAATATTAAAAATAAGCTAGATGAGGTCGGCGTTTCCTATCTGACTACCTACTCTGAGAAGAAAGGCCGAAACAAACTCAGAGGTCACAGTCTCTTTTAAAATCCAGACATAATCTTGGTCAAACCATATGAGGACCATGTAGATTAGTGTCTGAAATGGTCTTTTGAGGAAAGAACCACACAGATTTGAGTGGACCTGTTCAGTCATTGTAAGCATTTGTCAGTAATCGTGGAGCTCAACTCAGAACTTAAGGTGCTCAACTCGACGAACAATACCAAAGAAAGGATATTTGGGTAGGCCGCATCAACTACTCAAACTGCCAGACCATCATTAAAACTAACTGAGGTAGAAAAAAAAATTAAAATGAAAAAAATAAATAACCACATAGTCCTCACATTATTCACAATAATTAAAATAATATAATACTTTACGAAGTAATCTTGTCATTTTGTATATAATTTTCAACAATGTCAATGTGTATATAAAACTGGTTTATATTGATGAATAATTATTTCTATAATATATATTTCTTACATTAATATTTTATTACAAAAAAAAACTGTAGTTCCTAACTGACTTCCTATGTTTATTTTATTAATTTAAAATATTAATTATGTCGTTTATTAATTTTGTTTCTTATTTATTTATATTCTTAAATATTTCTTAAAATAAAAGGAATCAAAAAGGATACAAAAAATAGAGGTCCACCGGTGTCGGGAACAGGGTCCTAGCTACCAGTGGTTAGGGCTGAGACAGGAACCCCCTCACAATGCGACCCGTATCGAGTAGGACCGCCTTCTGAATCAGTCCCTTGATCCAACCACCTAATGAGAGCTTCGAGAGATATTTACATTCATTATTATTATTAAGAGGCTTACAACAGCTAAAGCACAGTCACTGTCGGATGGCATAGAACAGAAAGAGAAGCGCGATGACACAACGCAGTAATTTATTGCAAAATATGAAGCAATTATCTATTTACAAAAAATCTATTGATTGGACTAAAAAAACAAAACACTATTACGCTAATATGTTTTTTTTTTTTTTTTCTCTTTATTAGGGACTTGTACCATTAACAGGTCATGTCAGCCCCATCTTTTCCTTAAGTAAGTTACAAGTTACAACATTTTCTTAAGACTATTAAATATAAATTTATAAATAAGCTTAGCTTTATTGCTTGCAGGGTAAGCCAGAATACTTTGAAATGTACCTAAATCGAATGCATTTAATTTTTTTTTTTACATTTATGTTGCCTTTCAAAATGATTGCGAATACAATCTTTAAGGAGGTGTTGGACATCTTCTGGTTTATCACAAATGATACAGTACAATATGACACATAGTTTTGTACCATATTCCTTTTTCTCGAGATCTGATGTCAAAATGTTCTTTCCACTTTTGTTGCCACATTGTCTTGTGCCGTGAAAAATATTCAGAGTAATCAGAAATTATGAATACCTCGCTTCCTCGTCTGTACAAGATCTTTTAGCCAAAATGTCAGCCTCCTCATTACCTCTCAAGCCAACATGTGAAGGGATCCACTGCAATCTCAGAGTTACATCATTAGGCATGGTATGAACTTTATCAAGAATACGCTAATATGTTGCTTGTAGAATAATCTGACAAAAATCAGAATGATTGCAAGGATATTAATATTATTTTTAATCGTTAAAAGAATTTTTTAGAGGTATCTTCATGATATTTTTCTATCATATCAAATTAGTTGTATTATGTTTTCAACACGCTATTTTACTAGCATATATCCTGAAGAATATCATATATATTTTTGTTTTTGTTTACTGCAGTGGATCATATACTTTTAGGCGCTTATAAAACTATCATTTAGGCACGTTTAGAAGTGTTGTCCCCTTAATATTTTACCTTACCTTTTACCATAAGAGACTGATAAAAAATCTAATTCAGTTTGTCCATAACGCCGAGAATCTTAGTGTTATGGGCAACCCTTTAATTATTAATAAATGAAATACAATAGACGATGTATATTTAGTAACCTAATCCGCTTAACTGTTCTTAAAGAGTCATAAAGAACCTTAAAAGAAACGTGTTTCACCTCTCAACGAGGCATCCTCAATATGACGATTGACTTCTTGCGAACCCGGAACCGACGTGTTGACACGTCAAGCGTCGAGAGCAGTGCCGTCGACTTGTGGTTCTTTATGACTCTTTAAGAACAGTTAAGCGGATTTGGTTACTAAATATACGTCGTCTATTTTATTTTATGATGCATTTCCGCAAAGCCCCGCCTGAGTCAATTAAGTATTAATAAATGAAGTTTATAACTCTCGATATTTTATTATCGTAATAAACTTTACCTTCTTTGAAATATGATTAATTTAAGTCCATCAGTATTTAAATATATTGTTAATTCCTCTTTAAATTTGATTAATTAAACTCAGGTAATGGCGAGTGCATTTGCGAAGTAAGTGCCACCGTAAACCGTTTTAGTACACGTGCGAAAGTACAGTTACCAGCAAAACGAGAATAATAAACAATAAATGAAGTTATAGAACAAGTTTTAACTACAGAAGAATTGAGTTATAAAAGTAGAAGTGTCTCTGGTGACTGGTTAGAGAAGTCTTACCTAAAAGTAAAAAGGGTTTGATTATTGTGTAATGAAGGGATTGGCGATTTCTGAAGTGTTTTTATATCGGAAACGTTGATACCCGATGAACATCACCAAATCGATAAGTAAATAAAATTACTGACTGCAAAACTTTTCCTATCATACTTGCTATAGTTAATGTGATAAAAAAAAACAAATCATATATATACCCTCCGATCCTCGTTGGTCTAGTGGTCGCAATCGCTACTGCTGGTCAGTTGGTGCTGACATCTCTTTGAGGCGCGCGTGGAACACAACGCGCTGGCGACCCGGGCCTGGTCCCTATCGGACGGCGAGCTACCCATTGCTCACCGTCCGCAAGCCCGCGCCTACGGTGGCCGGAAGTCGGCTCGCGACTCCCGACGCCCGGGGCGTCTCCTGCGGCGACTAGGGGCGCGAGGGTGCGAATCCTGCCTCTCCCTCGCGCGCTCCGCCTCCTCCTTCGCGAGCATTACTGCTTCGCAGAAGGAAGTGACGGCCTCCCATGCACTCTCGCTCCGGACCATGGCCTGAACCAGGGCCGGACCCGAGAGATCGCCGCCGCCGATCGCCTCCGTGAGGACACGGCGGTGCCCCGCCCAAGCCTTCAGGGCAGACCTCCACCGTATGCTCCACCGTGTCCTCCGGGCGATCCAAACAGTGGTGACACCCGGGCGTTTCCTCCCGCCTTATGCAGAACAGGAACCTACCGAAACAGCCGTGTCCGGTGAGGACCTGCGTCAGCGGAAAATGAGAACGCCGTGGCGCCTCTCTAGCCACTCCTCAAAGAGGGGACTTATCGCCACGAGAAACAAATTCAGGACCAGCAGTGGTACTGCTGGTCCTGAGTTCGTTCTCGGGTCAGGCAAAGTATTATTGGGTTTTCCCATCTGAGTTTCTCAGTCAAGTCTGGATTAGTGCCCAGTTAATGACAATAGGCTTGCCCCCTGTTACATGGGACTTAAAAATTGCTGACAAAATGTGGGTGTACTATTATGCATAGGTGCACCTCTGCCTCACCCTTTGGGGAACATAAATACAGGCGTGATGTTATGCAATGCCAAGCGAGCGCGCGTGTTATGTTAAGCAAACTCAAACTCAAAGCATTTATTTCAAATAAACCAATTACAAGCACTTTTGAATTGTCAAATGGTCGGTTATTCAGAAAGATGAAGCCAGTTGCCCATTCCAAAGCGTAGTAGGTTCCTATAGAGAAGAACGGCAAGAAACTCCACGGACACTCTTTTAAATCAAAATATTGTTACAACATATTAGTTACATCATTCGTGTTGAAATTATACATGTGAGAATAATGTAGAAAGACGTGCACGTCTTTCTACATTGTTCTCACATGTATAATTTTAACGTTAAAAGCGTCCATAATAAAAAGCTAAAAACAATTCAAAAATTAAAATAAATTAAGCTCAGTTAAAATTTGCTAACAATAGTATTGCTTATGCTGAAATTGTCAGCTTATATCAATGAATATCTAGGATTTTGCTCTAAATTGACCAGATTTCCAGTTACACTCGAAAGAAGTTTCCAACGTTATCGACTACATTAACTTCAAGTCGTTTTCAGTTTCAACAAGCACTATTTTTCCGGCAAAATATTGAATGGTTACCAATTCCCGTGACGCATAAATCCGGCGTCGCCTTCAACATTGTGGGAGCACCTTCAACAACACTCGCTTATCGACTGCCTTAAATCTCTCTCGGTGAGTTGAGCACTCCACAATTTATTGTTCTCATTGGTTTGCGAAGCGGCCACACCGCGGAAACCAGTCTACACGCGTGAAATCGTCCCTCGACACGAGAATTGCGTACTAATACTTTTTTATTTCTCTACAAAGAAAACACACCTGTTTTTTCTTCTCCCCACTTTGCGGAGGAAGGAAGGAATTTGGTATTTCCTGCGCTTTTTATTTTTACCTCTATATGGATAGGCGCTGTTTTGCTTCGACGGAACTCACATGGGATTTGTGTTCGATTTTCTATTTTGGTTGGTCGGTAGCGTGTACCTACCTATACCTATGTTTCCATCCGAAGCTTTAAATCTAACAAAACGGGGATCTTTGCATCGCTTCGCATCCTGCGTACCGCGTTGTGGTCGCTCAGGTTTGCCGGACCTTTATTGTTCGAGAGCAAACTACGTCTAATTCACTAATTAATTTGAACCGCGCTTCTAATTAATTTTATTCTTTAACGTATTTTCAGTAGGTATTCAATTATTTGTAAAAATTAAAACAAAACAATTTTTTTTAACATAAAAGCCTTACGAAGCACGAAACGTTGGTAATTATTTTGTAGGTAAAGTATCTGTTTAGCAAAAAATCTAGCATTATTTCTTTTAAACATTTTATTTACCTAGCATTAGGTAAAAGGGTTAACGTGTTACCTAGTAACTAGGCATGCATAAATTCATAGCAGTAGGTATTATCTCGAAGAGTAAATCTGCTATCTTCACATGCAGTTAAGCTTATTCCTCCGAAGTCACGCCACAACACTCAGTTATTCGCCATCCGCATACCCAATACTGAATATTTTCATATAAACTAGTACTTCAGCCTCGAGCTGTAGAATATTTGCCGTGAAACTTGGTCAACATCGTCCATGTTTGCCACAATATAAAGTCCAGTCGAGAAGTAAACGAAGTGTTTCGAATACTTTGATGAAGTTACCGTAAGTAAGTTTTTACTTTTGATAATGGGAATATGTCAGAAGTACCATGTGTAGGTTCTTGAGTAGAATTGATACACGATCCGTAAGTACTTCCATCCATGGCGTCAGGATTGTAGTCACCCAAACAATGACAGTACAGTTGAGAACAGATTGTTTTTTTTTTTTTTTTTTTTATAATGGTGTTAAGCCCAACGCACTACCATAATGCTGCGGCCGCATCCGGTCTATCGTGACAAAGCAATGCGTGCCATAGCTTCGTATGTTTTGCTGACTAAAAAGTTATCGCGCTAATGCGGTGGTCACATTAGCGGCTTCGCCATGTTTATTATGTAAGCGATAAGTGCTACGCAGCCCGAACTATCGCGACGATAACCGATAATGGCTGGTCACATCTGCGTGTATCGTATTACTGTGCTTAGCTTCATCACGATAGACGCAGATGCGGCCGCAGCATTAAGAACGCAATTTATGGACATATTATTGTGACAAAAAAATCTGTCATCCCAATCGAATCAAAAGTGCTCTATGAACTTGAAATACTGACATTAAAATATTTATGATATTTATTCTGTGCAGTGACAGAAACGCACGAATAATTTAAAAGTACCTATCTATAATGCATATTATACACTGTGTATTAGAGGCAAAAAAAAAAAAAACTATAATTACTTGTTCCTCTCTTTTCTCTGATCTTTGGTTCCCACCTCACTCTTAGAAGATGGCAAAGACACTTGCCTTTTGCGTTGCGGTGTACTTTACTTGAGCACCAGCTACTTCACAGGCTCAACACTCAAGGACTTTGGAAAAGCATTTTATCCCTATTACCTACAGACGGTTAATGTACATTGCTGCATTTCCTTCCTTGGCTTTTGGTTTTATTTACAGAGTAAATTGGAATTTTAAGCAAACCTAAAAATGTAAAAGTATAATGCAGGATTTGAACTAATTAGCCTAACTTTCATCTGGAATTCAGACATTCCGCAAATTACCGAGAGCCAAAATCCTCTAAAATCAATATGGTTCTCATAGTCATCAGGCATTCCTGAATTTTCATCGTGAGTACTTATGACAGAAACTAAAATGTAAGAGCATTTCAAGTTGCAGAAGCAATACATTATAATATAGTGGCACTCCGCATTTTGATGTAAGTGCTGAACATGACAACACACCTGTCGCTGTTAAAGCAAATAAACATTCTATTTTTAAGACACTAAAATGTCGTGTCATCTTAAAAACGACATCACTACAAAGAACTTTACGATGCAGATGGCTTGTTTTGACTACTAGGTAATACGGGCTGGTGTCCGTAACTCTACGTCAAAGCGCAAAAATATTGCGTACGGTTGACTACTAGATAAAGAGCAAAACGCATTGAGGTTCAATGTAAACTAGAGAAGAGAAGCTTATATACACTTTGGATGTCAAAGGTGACAACCGCGGTATATGCGTATTCCGTATTCAGATATTAGACTGACACGTTTGCAGTCCCTGATAACAAACTGTTACGCAAAAACCTTTTTCGCGGTGTCTGCTGTAGTTTACATTGAATCTCACTAGCAAAAAAACACTTGTCATTCTTTTTGTCCACCGTTTTCTTTCAGAAATCGTCACGCTAAAAAGTGTTAATACTTGCGACTGTCTTGTTTTAATTCAAAAAGAAAGAAAGAGAGAGAGAGAGAGAACGCCGACAGAAAAAAACAAAAGAAAAAAGTAAAGCGATTATAGTGTCGTGGGTTAAAATTGTACACATCGGACCGAGTACACTGCACTATCGGAGAGAGAGAGAGAGAAAGTGTTAATTTGGTCAAAATTAAAATCCAAGATGGCGGCTGCGAAAATTATCAAATTTTTCATCATGTAGTTATATCATTTTCATAGATTTCGAAGGTGCTGAGGTCAAAATGTAAATCCAAGATGGCGGCTGCAATAATTTTGATTTTGTTTTAAATCATACGTGAGAAGGAACTTCCTGCCGGGGTTCCCCGACCGCACATTTTTTAGTATCGTGGATGTGTTGTGGCTAAAAAATTGTAGCAGTTGTATTTATTGAACGAAATATTTTGGTCACACTGCATAAGAGATTATCTCGGAAGATTATAACAACCGTCATATCTTTTAAGATTTAAAAGTTATTTTGATAACACTTTAGGTTATATTCTACAACTTACGCTACTGCTGAACATGAGGTCCTGGCTTCACTTCCCTGGTCGGGCAGTGTTATTGGGTTTTTCCAGTTGGAGTATTAGTGCCCTGTAATAGACTCGCCTCCTATTACATGGGACTTATACATAACTGGCGAAATGTAGGTGTACTTTAGTTACCTACACCTATGCCTAAACCCTCGAGGATGACAGGCGTGATGTTATGTTATGTTATTCTACAACTTTTCGTGTAAAAAACGCCGCATTCAAAGTGACTTCAAGTCTTATAATCTAGAATTTTCAATTCCATTCAAGATGCTAAAGAATAGCGCCCTTCATAAATTCACCGCGACAAAAAGTTTGACACTCCGAAAAAAATTAAATTAACTTCTGACTCGTATAAAAAGAGTTCTTTTTTGAATATAATAATTTATGAAAATGATGAGTTTATTATCCTGAAATGTTAATATACGAGTAACAGCGGTGTTATAATAGGTATGCTAATAATTGAGCCTAGAACTCTCTGTTGGAACTTCGCTAATCATTCCCTAGGGCAAATTGGTAGATATAACTAACCAATAGTTAGAACAAATGTTTCGTGAGAACGCAGGGATGCCTAAAATAGTAATCTAACGTTCGGGCCATTTAACTCAAGGTCCATTTGTTCGAAGTAAGTCTTAGGTCAAAATGTAACAGCTAGGTGAAATTCGACACTTAGTGCCGAACTCAAAATTGATGTTACACAAAACTTGGCAATGTTTTCAACCAATACCTGTGATTTATGTAGGCAGGCTTTACTTGATTCTGACGTCATAAGTAAGGTGTAGGTGATTAATAGCCTTCTACGTCTCTAACCATTAATATAATATAAGGCATTGTTAATCGTATCCAACACACTTAAGACATTCATATATTTTTCAAGTAGGTAACTACGTGTCTTTATATATATGAAGTGGCGATCTTTGTCAAAGCGAATCTGCAACTTTATACACATCCAAGAAGCACACGACACAAAAATAAAATATGCGTAAGACGTCATAAAAAAGCAGTATTTAATTAAAACATTTTGGGCATGACACCCAAAATATACAATAAGTTGCCAAAACTTATCACAGACCTACACAAAATGGACCTATTTACATTAGGTTTGCACGAATTTCTAGTTGCAAAATGTTACTATTCAATTAATGACTATTTAAATTAAAGATGACTGATTTTATCTGAAATGGCACCACAACAACTGTACTGATTATTGAAATTTTGATTTGACTTTTTATTTTTGCATTTCTATATTTAATGTTTTTTAAAATTTATTCTGTATGTTTAATGTTGCGATTGTAATTATGTGCATGAGATATTAATAAGATATTAATTTGCACACCTCATTAGGTTATAATACAATGTACCTTTTATACCTGTAACACCTTTTTAACATGTATTATGTAAATAAATTATTTGATTTGATTTGAACTGTAACACTAATATCCTAACCTTAGTTTACTTCTCTGTCCAAACTATTGTACCTACCCAACTCTGTGCCTCTGTGGTCTAGCTACCACCATCTTATCTAAGTCTGTCGCCATAACAACAATTTTAACAGCATTGTTGTGTTTCGTCAGTTGGAGGTAAGATAGCCAATTCCTCTGTGGTTGAGAATTCCCGGTGAAACTCGCTTCTACCTTCGGCCTGATTATCACTTACCATCAGGTGAGATGCAGGTCGAGAGGTTCACAGTAGTGGTTACAAAAAATACTATCCTTTCTTAATTAACATTATTTAATTGTGCGCTTATTACTCTACTGCCATTGTTCTTTACTAAGTAGACCGTAAGTACTATAACTTGAGCGTTGGAGTTTTTTGCCTGTTCATCTCCATAGAAACCTACTACGCTTTGGAATGGGCCACTAGCTCCACCTTTCTCACCGACCCCTTGACAGTTCAAAAGTGTCTGTAATTGGTTTAGTTGAAATAAATGCTTTGAGTTTGAGTTGACTGCTGTGATCTATCTTCAATCATTACATATTCTCACCCAGCAAAATGACTATAACTAAAACAGTAACAACTGCTACAAACTTACAATAATATAGAGAAACAGCTACATAATGTAACACTTATCTACTGACTGCTCCACAATTGCAAATGTGTCAGAAAATGCATAGCCATTTCTGTCCTCATACGAGTACGTTGATGTTGGATTTAAATTGCAACAATGCATAATTTGGCCGGCACGTCATGGACTGTCGCAATTAGGGCACAACGGATGTCTAAAAGCGCTTTAATGTCCCATGTCCCTTTTCAAATGTCCTTGTAATGATCAAATGCAAATCATGCTTAGTAACAGTGGGCGAAAGGGATAACGATGCACTTATTTGAACTACATTTGTATTTGTCAACGAATAAATAAATGGTATCGTTCAACGCCAGTCCCTTGGGATTGACGTTAAAAGAGACGCGTTACCTAGATCATGTAATTGTTTATTTATTTATTAGAAGGCAACTACAACAGGTAACAATCGCAGTATATCACTAGAATCACATTATAGGTTTCGACCTGATTATCACCCAAAGCGTAATCGCATAACTTGACGAGCAACAACAATAATAAAGATTACAACTACCTTAGTTTACAAAATAACTGCTACCAGGCCTGTGCGCCTGCCCGCCGACACACTTCTACTTAGGTAGGGAATGTGTAGGAGACCAAACACGCCAGGTAAAGAACATACATAATTGACAAAAAGTTACATTATATGAAGAAAACAGTATTTAAAACGTTACAAGATTAAAAAGAAAGAGCACATAAATGTCTTTTGAAAGCGGCGGCACGAGAATCGAAGATGTCAATACTGTTATTGTCTTTTGAAATTTCATTGTAAAGTCGACACATTATAACGATAGGGTTGTAATATGAGGTGTTATTTGTAAAAACCAGAAGTGCAAAAGTTTTCCGTGTTATACCTAGTATTGATGTTTATCAGGGACAGCAGAGCTGAAGAGTCCAACGTGGAATGTATGTAATTGAACAGAGTTGTTTCGACCTAATTGTTGCCATCGGTAGAATGCCACTCATATTTAAGAAAGATAATTTGAGAAGCAAGAGCAACTCATTAACGCTCGTCCCTCGCTTGTTCACACAGGACAATTTATTATTGTCTTTGGAACCAGGATGTATACAGCGGTTTATTGCGAGTACCACTATAATTTTACTACTCAGATCCTCTTGCATGAAAGTGTACACACAAAACCCAATAAAATTGAATACATGGTAATCCAAAAAAGGCAGATACCTGCTACCTTTTGTCGATCTTTGTCCCCAAACATAAGTATCAATTAGTGACTCGTATTCGGGATACCCATATTGAACGAAGTCTTTGTGTAGCGAGCCCCTGGGTAGATTGAACGGCCGGATCTCATAATGCACCCGGGTAAGCTGATAGGTTCCACCGTATTCTGTTTATCCTAAACGGCTTCAAAAAACAAGCTCCAATTTCCTAAATCCTCGACCTAACGTTATTAAGCCTTTGCTAAATCTGTTTTTTAAGAATAAAAGTGAATACGTTCCCGATCTGTTTTAGATCGACGTAAGACCTTCTTGATTTAGTGACAGAGAACGACTCAAGTATTGGGAATGTGTTTGTACTTTGATTAATTGATAATGGAGATTGATACAATATCACTTGTTATAACAAAAGCCAACATTTGTGTTCTATTACCTACATACAAACGATAACATAAAAAAATGTTGAAGAAAACGTGCATAAAATTTTTATAGTAACATAAAATAACATCACATTTTTGGATGAAAAATATAAAAAATACAATCTTCTCCATTTTTTGAACTTGGATAAAAAGAGCACATTTTATCACAGTTATTTTCATAAAGTTTAAGGATCCTTGCAAACTCTCGAATACATTAATTTTACAAAGTATGCAATTTTGATTATTAAAATGAATAAAGTGCACGTTTAAATGAACATTTTGTAGAAATATTTTCGCATTTTATGTAATGAGTAGAGTAACTAAGACCAGAATGGGCAATGGTTTTTTAGTACCATATCGTTTGGTGACTTTTTAAAGAAAAACAACTATGCGGATAAAAACGTTACGGTTTTCCTTAGAAAGATATTTATGGTACCTCGAAAACACTTTGTATATTACATTTATTTCCAGTGTACCCAGTAGCTTACCCATTACAGTAATATTCTACATAGATAATAACAAGGCACTGTCGCATGTTATGATTCTCATTATTTATTTTTTCAATCTCAGTAGTAATAATTGAAGTGCTTTTTTTTTTAAGGTATTTCTTTTGTATGTTGAAAGAAGTAAGCAAAATATTTTTATGACCTTTTATGTACCATATTTAATGCAAAATAAAGATATTCTATTCTATTCTTAAATCTCTTCAATGCACCTCTCTCATTACTGTAGTATTTTAAAGGAACTCTCCGCTGGACTAGTCATCTCATCCTCTTGCAGCAATAGTTAAATCTTTAAAAACTACTTAGGCTAAGCGTATGCTGAGACGCAGGTGACGCAGGTCCACACAGCGCAGGGCAGTGCAGATTTTGTAATGCATGAACGTACTGACAGCTGCGCACGCAGCGGCGCAGGCACGTGTGACGTAGATATGTGTCTGTACTGCTCTGCGTCTCGTTGTGGTACCAGCACAGATTTCTGCGCTACGCGTGCAGGTTGTCACTTGTTTTTTACCACTGATTCATAATTTTGTTTCAATGACAGATTGTTGGTACTAGCTAGGACGCGAATCCGCCCCGCGCCGCGGGCACTCGCGGCCTATGTCTGCCTCGCCTGCCCTACCCTGCAAAATCTGTACTGTGCTGTGCTGCGTCATCTGCGTCTCAGCATACGCTTAACCTTATTATAAAATACTGTCCACTAGCTTCCTTACTAATAAAATTATTATATCAGGTGAATAGTTGTGCCACCGATTTCTCTCTTTCAGTCGTCAGTAATTTGACTTTCGAAAGAAGACAAAGCGTTGTGTAACTATGCAGACGTTATACAACGTTTATTAGTAAGGAGGTAGATCTATAATTGCTCAAGGATCTATTGGCGCGTGGGTAAAATTGAAACTAACGCCGCCATCTTCTTTTCTCAATACATTTCACCGGACAATTTCACAAATGTTAACCGACAGCGCCTCCCTGTCAACGTCATTCGAGCGCCAAAAGATCCTTGATGCACTGTTTGTCCGATAAACGTTTATTGGTCTCATTTGGTCGTTCATATTGGTTACACTGGTAACAATGTAATTTATTTCTGAGTAGTCCAAGCTGCTTGACAAAAGAATAATGTCACTAATGTAGAAGAAACAGACTACGATTATCCCGCCTTGATTGCATGATGCGAAATAATGAGTCTTGATTCTCTTTGTATTGAATCTTTTCTAACTAGAGAAGTCGGGATCGGTCCCAATCAGAATGTATTTTACCCAAAGACCGAATCATCATCTGACCTCTATAATTCAATTACTAGAGGATACCAATTTTCTGACCCCAATACTATTAATTATGTAATTTATAGGTACGGTATACCTACGATGGGTGTGTAATGTTTGGCATAATAACAAATGCTCTAATTTCACTTAAACTAACGTTCATATGACATAATTTTCATAAGACATAATATCAAATGACATAAATTCATATGACCTAATATTTCGTATCATATAATATTCATTTAACATAATAACATTTAGTATAACGTTCATTTTATATAATTTTCAATATGTATAATATTCTTTTAATATAACGTTCATTTGACCTAATATTCTTATGACCTAAAATTCATGTTTAATGGGCACAGTTCTAGCCTAACTCAAATGGCACTTAACCAAACCTTAAAATATTCTATGCAAGGTCGAGGGTGGGCCTGGTCGACGGAGCCCCGCTTCGCGGGGCTCCTACTTATGGGTGGTTTATAAAAAAATAACCACGAAGGGGATGGCGGGGTCTATTCGCTCGCTTCGCTCGCTCACACGACCCCGCCATCCCCTTCTAACCTAACCTATCCGTGTCGGGGTGCCCTAAAGTCCAGATTTCATCCAGGTGTATAGGGTATAAAGTGAAGAAAAAAAAACAATTATAGTAAATGAATAATATGCTAAATGAATATTATGTGAAATGTGCATTATAGGAAATGTTCATTATGTCATATGAAATTAGGTAAAATGAAATTATATCAACAATTCATTATGTCAACTGATCGTTATGTTAAACAAAATTATGTTAACTGAAATTATGTCAAGTGAACGTTAGATATTTTGTTATTATGCCAAACATTACACCCCCACCTACGATAGAGAGTAGATATTCCATATAATATCTACTAGCACAGATTACTGAAGACTTACTTAGGTAATATCCTGTTGTTTTCATATAAGTTTTGTTTTTGTAATTTATATTTTATTACTAGTTTATTTATTTATTTAGAAGTATACAAATTATGTATTATGTAGGTATGTTGAAACTGTTTTGTACTCACCGTCACTTGTCCCTACTTATAGGTTCATAAGAAAACCAGCATCAGACAGCACCTGTCTGGCATTAATGCTGAAATGAACTTTTTTGGCGCAGCCGTGAGGCACACTATTATTGTTAAAATATTATGTTCACTTTTTTATTTTGTATTTTGTGTTTCACGAACTTTTTCTAAATAAACATTATTCTTTCTTTCTTTCTAATACAAGAAAAGGCTATATGTCAACAGACACAAGTAATTTCCCCACATTCTCAGCTCCTATATGTATGATTTCAAAACCCAACTTATTTACTCCGCGATTAAATCCCTTAAGAGAGATTTAACTACAAGTAGGTTATGCTACTAAATATAATTGCTGTGGTTGTTACAGACAACTGCTCATAAAGTTGCCACTATGTGGAGTAAAGCTTTGACTTGAATATGAAGTAATTATCACAGAAATAATTACTTAGATTTGTACCATTTTACCATACCTTAGCAGGGCGTTTTACAGTACATTACCTTATTGTATGCAGTTAGTTTTCATTAGAATAATCAACATGCTTAGTTAAAGGATTAGCGACTGTACGCAGTAGGTATTTATAAAATAAATTAAATAAAGAATTTTGCATTGCTGCGAAATAATATTTTACATTTAAGTACCGACCTAAAAAAAAGACAAAAAGATATTCATTTATTTTACTGTACACAATAACCAGGATTTCATAAACCACCCAGTAAACAAGACAACAAAAAAATTAATGACACCCACAAGACTACGCCAAGATATTTAAGAACCAGCTTTATCAAATGAACGCCTCTCCGCTACCTCAATTTCGGGCCGGTGTCAAGAGCAGGTATTCATTTTTCAGCTAATTAAATTTCGTGGCTCAAACTCGTCTCCTGAGCCTTGCGTTGTAGAAACTAGTCCAAGGTTGTGCACTACTAAGACTATATCGTACTCCAGGGATTTAATGTTCAACATATAAGAGCCTGAACTGGTGCAATTGGTCCCAAAACAAACGATATTACTCTAGTGTTTAATGAAATTGCGCAAAGGACCTTATTATAAGGCGAACTATTAAGAAACAATTTGAAGTAATAATATAAATTAACAAATGAAAATAGTTGGCAAAATACACAAGCAGGCGGTATTTGGCAATAAGTCTGTTAAGGTGATCATAAAGGGTAAGGAATTTTCAATAAAAAATCGTAACTACCTCAGTATTTACATAGACAAAATCTTTCATACATACGCTCTCGACATTTACCGTATTTAAATTGCGAATTCCGTTTCGAGTGTTAACATATGTAATTGAGAATGAACCAAAATTTTAGCAGTGAAGTGCACACTTGCATAAATTGAAATTAAATGACCTAATACCAAGTTGTGCGCTAGTTCCACATTTAAATCTTTAATTTTATTCAGGGCAGTTTATCAGTTAAGTGCTTTAAATACTTAATTTAGTAGGCTCGCGAATCAACATCCCAAATTATTTATTGATTCCATCCCAGCATAATTCCACTAACGAGAACCCTGTTTATACTTGCTAATCAGTTAATACATTTTAAATGTACGATATATTGCACACATTATTAGCTATCGAATAAAATTTTAATGAGCAATTTACGGTGAAACAATAAAAACAGTAAATTGACAGAACATAACAAGCTCGTGGAGGCGACGCAATTTGTAGGCGTTTCTGTGTATAAAGATAAGACGAGGTATCCATAAAGCTAGGGCGGATTATCGCGAGGATGTGGATATAAGTCCACGTTTCATTAGTTACATTAGCAAGATCTGAGAGCCGGCCCCGGATAATATGATAACAATACATTACGTCGGGACAAGCGAGCTTAATGTCTCCTGGGACTTAATTCAAGCTCGGCTTTACAAAGAATTCTTTTTCATTTATTTTGTTTTAGTGACGCTATCAATTTGCCCTGATTTAAAAGCAATTTATTACGGTGCCGCAGTTTCCACAAATAGTTCCCGACGAAAGACTTGCATAACCTCGGAGTTTTCAGATTCTAATCAACTTTGAAGAGCAAATCTCAAAGTTTGGAAAGATTTCGCTAAGCTTTCCGAGCCTAAGATGGTATTGAAATTAAATATTACGCAAATTTTCTTCCACCTAAGCATGGAAAGACGGTGGCTGAACACAGAAATTGAATTAACCAAATCCCTTTGACGAAGTTCGTGTTTGCTGGCAACTCGGTTAAACTGTGAAATTATTAGCGGCCGCGAACGTCGTCGGTGCTTTTTGCGGCAGCGGTTATAGTGCTGTTTATTTTATAACGACCAACATAAAGTAAACAGTTTTAAAAGGAGATTTAGCTTGTTTTTTTTTTCATTCACTCCGAGATAGGGTTGTGCGAAATTTTGTTGAATGAATGTTCGATATAACTTCACTCATACGTACATGATAACAGTTCCTACCAATCCATAAGACTTTGCATTGAAACATTGATCCGACCCAGGATTCAAACACGAGCCCGTTTGATTTTCATAATACCGTCTATCGTAGGTAGGCGACACGATATTTTGTCAGTCCTGAATATATTGTCGTAGTAATTCATTCACATATATTTCGTCTCGAATCGAACTTTCGAGAAGATAAGTTCCGGACAAGTCGAGATTATCGACTGAATAAATCAGGACGCGAGGTGCCCCTGAAGATTTATTGCGTGTAGAGTGAGGAACACGCATTATCCTGTGTTTGGACCGAAACAATTCTCTCCTTTGTCGAAATACCTGCTGAGGCATAGATACGAAATGAAGAATTATCACTATACTTTCTGTGTTCATAAGCCGTTACTGCGAGTTATAAACAGTCGTTCGTTCAAATAACATATCAGTCATTTTGTTACAGCTATTCCTGCAGACGGTGTTGCCAGCGGGTGTCTTCATAAATCAACATTCTGGGACTCTATTGGAGGGGTATCCAGTAAATTCTTGTGAGAAACTGAATTATACATATGTTGATGTATAAATTGCAGGAGTTTATCTAATATGACACAAGGTCATCATTGCTGTTTTCTTGAAATATTTCCAACTTCAGGATTTATTTGAATTAGTATTCCAGACGTTACCTTATGCTTGTTTCGTCATCCTAGACTCTAGTATATAGCTATTAAGTAATCTATACTAAGCTACTAGCCTAGTAGCACTACAAATGCAATTACTTTTGTAAGCACTAGGTGCGTCACGTTAGGACGAATTAGCTATCACAGTCAAGCTCAATGGCGCATCATCGTACACCAAATAAACTTACATTTTACTATCAGTGTGTAAACCTATATTTTCAAACTTACCAGCACAGGAAAATGGCGGAATCTTTGAGTCACGTGAAATGTTTGGTTTCATACACCTTACCTGAAAAATTGGTCTTTTATTTTCAGTAGGTATTCTTAGATCTGCACTGGATCCATAGTGGAACTACCAAATGAATATTAATTTAAAAATTCGATAAAACCTTTGTATTCAACCTTTCAAAAGCATACCCACCCATAAAAGAAACGTGAAATCAATCCGTACAAACGTCAGGTCAGGAGTTAATAAACCACAGTTATTAATTAATTTAGTTCGTGAAAGGAATAGCTCTTACCACATTGGTTTTAAAGGTGTTAATATCTTGAGGAATTTCTCCTGGGAACTGGAAGAGAGTGAGCTTCTTTTAATTAAACGATAATAAATGAAAATGAACCAGTTGTTTTATTTTCCACGTTATTATAACATAAGACAAATAACGGTTATCGCCCTTTCGTTATTTCGATATACCCGTATTATAAACTCCGTTATTTCACGATAAGTACAAAGCAATGTTATCTATTTACCATTTACATTCAAAAAATAACTTTAAAGTGCAGTAATTTCAACAAAAATTACACAATAACTGTCGTTATTTAGCCGTTATTTGTGTAATGCAGCGTCCTTTTAACAAATGGAGTATAGTATTATACCAGTTTTATTAGTAAATTCTGCATTATTTAGTATGTTACGGTTTTTAGGGTTCCGTACCTCCATTGGAAAAAACGGAACCCTTATAGGATCACTCGTGTGTCTGTCTGTCTGTCACAGCCAATTTGCTCCGAATCTAATGGACCGATTTCTGTGACTCAAATACGGACGTGTAACGTAAATAAATGAATGTTGACTATGAGGGTCACTTTCGGGGGGCGGAACTGTATCGTGTGACATATCAAATAAAAGAGCTTATTGCGAGGATATAATTTTTTTTAAATAATAATTTTAAAGATATTTAAGAAAATAGATGACAAATAGATGACCAATCCCCCCTTTATCTCCGAAACTATAGAGCCTAAAATGTTGAAAAAAATACAGAAAATAGTTCTATGCTTATAGATTACAGGAAAACCTATTAGAAGTCTCAAAATCGTGGTCGTGGTCTTAAAATAACATGGTAAATAACACAATATTGTGCGTACAAAATTAGATTTGCAGTTGGAACGTATCGGGGAACATGCATGAACACACATACACATACATACACACACATACATACACACACACACACACACCCACACATCACACACACACGCACACAAATGTCATCCCATGTTTTTGAACTACAATGTTAAGTTTGTTCTTGGGATAAGTTCACCCCAACTACGGAACCCTTCATTGTGCGTGGTCCGACACTCACTTGGCCGGTTTTTCATATTTACTACAGACGATGCATAATTATAAAAAAAATGTTGTCATAAGAAAATAATGCGCTAATAAAAAGCTATATAAATAACGTACCCAACTAAGTAACTACATTAACTGTAAAAGTTTTTATAAAATTAAATGGAACGTGATATTAAAATTCAGAGAAGGATGAGAAACTTTACTCTGTCTAAGTAAAATTGTTTTCATACTAATTATTTTGGAAAAACTGTAAACAAAAACTATAAATATTTGAAAGGCAATTTAATACTTCTCACAAATAAGCAAACAAAACTAATTCTGTCTTGCCAACAAAAATTCCAATCTGAAATATAAAAATTTTGCGTCTCAAAACTAAATTTAATTTTAAGTTCATCAGCTTTCTGCCGATAGTGTAATTTTTTCATCAAACATGTATATATAGACATTTTTAACTTTCGTTATTACTTTGAGTTTATTTTCAAGTTCGTTTGTTAATAAATTATAATCAAGCAGCGTGGCTGAACTCAAAGTTTCACACCCACACCTACTTTGTTTGAAGTTCAGAAAGAATTTTCGCTGTTCTGTCGAACTCCATGTAGTCTCAAACTTCGACTGTAACTCATATGTGTAATGAACTTTTTAATCTAGGAATATGTATGTCGAAAATTAAACTCAAATACGAGTCGAAGTTTAACAAAGTTAGAATGCAGATTTAGTTGAACGTAGTTTTCATAGTTTTACTGCCGTAACATATGCCAACGCAATTGGCACGAACTTACGTAGTGGGAATAAAATGGTACAAAAAATCTAAAGGTAAAAATGTTCAGTCCCGTAATCCTTAAAGGGAATCCCAAAGGAGTGGATCGTACGTTCAAAGCTTATCACTGACAATATTTGGTCGTAAGTGACAGAAGGTGAGGCTTTTATTAGGAGTCAGACTTATAAATAAGATATTTACGGGTCATAATTTTTGTAGTCTAGACATGAACTTATTGTCTTAAATGAAATATACTACCTATTTATCATTGCGTAGGCCTTTTGTAATAGGTAATATTGGCTATAATATAAATTGCGCGTATTCCTATTCACCGTAGAGACAAACAATTTTGCCCGAAGTTTCACCAGTCTGTTCACCTATATAGGTACGTATCTCGTTTAACCAAAGATTCTCGAGCCATTTTGCAAGGCACGAATTCAAACTGTAGACTACTACCGAGAATTTGCTAACGGGTAAATTGACTTGCAACCCCTCGAAAACAAACCGAAGACAAGTTGCGCACTTCGGCAGCACGACCGCTTGACTAAATGGGCACTGTTCTACGAATGACAAACTGACTTGATATACGCGCACCGCAGAACAATATCAGTTCAAAGATGTCTTTGTTATTAGGTACTACGTCAATAAAACACCAAGATTGAAATGCCAGACGTCAGTGAATCCACCGCAGTCATCAATTTCCTTCCCTGACACTTGCTCTCTTACGAGTTGGGACATAACTTGATACACTGCATGTTCTGTTTACCGACGGATTACCACAACACAAACGAATACCGGATTTCACGCGTTTCCTATTTCCTTGTGCCATCCTTATTAAGGAGCCTTGAGATGTCAAGCGAAAATGGGGATACGATTACACTACACGATAAAGATACTTCCCAATGATAAGTATCTAACTCTTTATGAAAAAAATTGTATTTAAGCGATAGGTCCAAGTTTAATTTCCGAGAATTTTAAGTTCTGTGTTAAAAGTGCTTTAATTTTCACGGAACAAAACATGAATTACGGCGCGCTCAAACCCTATATTCGTTCTCCACGAAAAAAAAAACAACAGTTCATCGTCAGACTAGCGCGCGCGGGAACATTTTGATATGGCCTCCACGTACCATTTGCCACGTCCCTGTGTTTCGGTGACGTATTTTTGTAACATATTAACCGATTCGAATTTTGTTACTATTCAGAATCGTCGTTCGTTGGAATCGAATCGACACTTTATTCGATTTCGACGTGCGTTGTATGTCTACATTCATGGATACTGAATTCAGTGAACTTGCGTGTTATCGAAGCTATATGAATGATAGAAAATTGATAAAACTAAACATTTCGTCACCAAGTCCAAGTGCACTTGCGGCTGCAAAAGGGATAATGCTGGTGCTTTCATCTGCTGTACCTTTGGATAAGTAGTAATTTCGTGTCATAAATAAATCAATTATACAGGGTCAAATTAAATAAATTAGCTAATGAAACTCTGCAGACGTGATGGGTATATGTAAACACGATAAAAGAAAAAGAAATATATTTGAACATTTATTTTCTGCGGTCAACAACCGCTAGTAGTTACTTGAAGTATGAATAGAAAAACCTGTTTTTTTTGTTTTGTCGTGTTTAGATATTGATACCAATTACGTCTGTAAAGGTTACAAAAAAAAAAACAAATATTCCAAATAACTACCGTACACACTTACAGATGCAAAAAAAATGTCATATCTTTTTTTTTTTAATTAGGTTTAGGTATCGATACCATCACGTCTACGGAGTTTCGCTTGCTAATTTAATTTGACCCTTTATGTGTATTTTAATTTCCTAGAAATTGTAAATGAAGTTAGCTTTTAGTTTGATATTCATAAACACGTATATCAGAGCCCAGTTTGAATATTAGCGGTTGGCCAGTTGCTAGAACTAGTGATTAATATTGAGCTTGCACCGTTATTAGCTTTGATGGACAAAATGCATTCAACTAGGTACTGATTTGAACATTTCGTTTCCAGCAATTCCCAACAAATATTAACTCGCTATGAACATAACATTTCACAAAATAATTTATAATATGACATAATAATCTAGTCCATTCCAAAAGTTATATTTAAAACAGTTTGTATATTTAGAAACGAGGACAGAACGGGAGGAAACGCCAGGATGTCATCATCGGCTGGATCGCCCGGAGGACACGGTGGAGCATACGGTAGAGTTATGCCCGGTTTGGGCGGAGAATCGCGAAGAATGGCTTGCGGACGGTGAGCAACGTGTAGTTCGCCGTCCGATAAGGACCAGGCCAATACTTCGCCAACCCAGGTACCCTACGTGAGATTGTCAGTGACACCAAGGCGTTGCTGGCCTTCTTTGAGGAGCTGGGGTGGATAGAATAACCGATTTTCCCACCCGGACGCAAAATACGCGCCTTGCTGATACCAGCCCGTATTACCTATTACCTAAGGACCAGGCCTGAGTCGACGGCGCGTTGTGTTCTACAAGTTTATCTGTATTTGGACAGCCGTTATTTTGTGACCCAAATGTCTCGTCGAAAAAATTGCGTCCCACTATTAAACACTAAATCCACGCACACTAGTAAAGCATAATGACGTGGCGCACACTAGCATAAAAAAGTTGGCCATTACACACACATAAATAAACCTATAAATAATGAAAGGTGTGACCGTTCGTCGCGTACTAAGGAAACCAAAACTTTACAAAACATAAATACTATGACCTAGTATAAATTTACACTAATTACCGAAGCTTCAGGCAAAATTAACAATGACTAATTTTACAACTCAATTAAAATTTAACGACGAACCGAGACATCCTCCATTGGCAATAATTTCATTTAATTTGTGGACAAGACAAACACCGTTTATACTTGCCAACTTGTAACTAGTAGCCAACAATGTCTATGAATTAACAATCAACTGGGGTCGGGAAATTGGTAGCGCTGGGACAAATTGCGTATATGCGTAAGCCGAGAACCATTCTCTCAGAGAAACTAGTTCACACCATCCATAGACATTCGAAATCCCTTAGGTTCAACGCAGTACGAAATAGTTTAACTGTATTTCAAGACAATTGTGTAGGTTTAGTGTACAATGTGGAATTTGAGGGCTTTGATAATTTATAGCTTTATATTAGAGTAATAGAATCGTTGAGGTATCCAATCCTATATATACTTTTAAATGAGCAATATTTGTATACTTATATATTTGAATTCATGTTCTTGAAAACGGCTATAACGATTTCGATGAAAGTTACATTATAGGAGTTTACGGGGGCGAAAAATCGATCTAGCTAGGTCTCATATCTGGGAAAATTCAGTTTCTCTATTTTCACCCAAGCAGCGCTCAGTCGCCCAGGTTCTATTGTGTTTTAAAAAGCTTTTTATTAGATAAGTTTATAAATACGATTGTAAAGCTACTGTACTTCAACATACGGACGTCTAAATATAAACTTACTGTAATTATTGTTGAAACGCATGGATTTCTAATTTACGAAGAAAAATTCCCCAAATGCACATAATCAATCAACACCAGTGCCCTAAATACTCGTAGTCCCGAATTAATGTTTCCTGATTAATTATTCCGGAATAAAATTTATCAAACCCGCTAGCCCAAAGGGTGCAATTTTTTATGAAGATTTCCCTAACTTTTTTCATTAAATTTCTTGAAGTATTTGCAAAGTTCCATTCGTTTTTAACGCTGGGAAAAATCTCCTCACTTTTTCACTCCCTTAATGTTGACTGAAATTCTTATAGGTACCACGTACAAAATCAAATCCTCATTTCTTTAGTATTAGGTATGTCTTTGCGACCGAGTATTTAACTTCTTAGTGTTCATATTAATAAGGGAGTTAAACAAAAGTACCAGATAGATAGATAGTACTACAGTGAAAACCGTTTATAACGACTTCGAAGGGACCGTTGGATTACGGTTGTTATAGCCGATAGTCGTTATAACCAAAATCTATGTTAAGTAAACAGAAATGCTGGGACCTCAAGATTTTGTCGTAATAACCGGTACGTCGCTTTAAGCGAAGTCGTTATAAACGGTTTTCACTGTATTTATTATGTACACTATATACATTAGAGATATGAATGTAGAAATTTTATATAGGATAACACAATGGGCATGAACTTTGTCTTAAATCATTTAGCCCAATGCGTATTGTATACTGTTTTTAAGAGGGTTTTCCTGTTAATTTTAGTTAGGTACATTACTTTTTGGTTCTTTTCAATTGTATATTCACATAGCTTTTGAAATAGTAGCACAATTTATATCACAGCCACTTATAGCTTCTATGCGAGATTGAAGAAATTCCATTTGGTCATGAAGTAACGACTACATTACCAAATGGAATTTCTTCAAATCTTAATACTCGTACTTTAGTTACCAATAAAGTCTAAGCTCAACACTACAACATCTAAATCACGATACACGACGTAGAAAGAGCTTTCTCAAAATTACGTTACGCAACACTTACAAACGCAAACGAATAATAATAAAAAACGTCGTATTTTTTCAACAATGGAAAGAATAGCTACCAGATCCGCTCACTCAATACAGATTGGTTGGTGAAAACGCTTGTGTTGTTGCGTGCTCCCATCCCATTAAGATAAGCCAACCAAAACGAGACGCGTGGCTTACGATTAATGACGGGAAACAAAATGCTGTCTGCAGTCCTGTTATGTTTGAATGGACCAAACATAACAACCACAATGGGGCGCCCACAGATGATAATAGAATGAATGTACGGGAAACCGCGCAAATCATAAACCCCGCTGATTATGCATTTCCAGCCAACAACGACGAAAATAAACATTTACACAACGTAAAATAACCAATCACTTATGTTGGGAAACATGAAGAATATTATAAATGTTCAGATTAAAACAGGGTAGCGTGATAAATATTTTAGAGAACAAAGAGAACACAATTAATGTTGCTATAAACTTTACCAAACAATGTGTAAAGTAAGTAAACATTGTCGACAATGTATGCGACCACAAAAAGCTGATACATTTCGAGGGATGGAGCACAAACAATAAAAGGTTTGTATAAAAACAAAACTATCTGAGGGGCAATTCCCGTAATTTTTAAGAACGTTCACATTCGCATCTCATTCGCAATATCGCACCTTTGGTAGAACAAGGGCATAATTGTCATAAATTGCCAAACGAATGTCTTTGTCCCTCCAGTTCAAAGGGCCTTTTTAAAGCATTTCTGCATATTTAAGTCATTTTGGCAATTTATGACAATTATGCCCTTGTTCTACCAAAGGTGCGATATGTCAAAAATACCATCTATTTACCAACATTTTTGATAAGTTTGACAGATTGCGACTTGAATGTGAACGTTTTTTAAGTACGAGAATTGGCCTTCTGTATATTTTACGTCCTAAGCCCAAAGTAAAACACTGGTCCGACCATTTCGTGGGTCTAAGCAATTATGACAGTTATTCGACTATTATAATCGCGATCTAGATTCTAAACAAACTAATAGGAGTTATAATCTGTACCTTTACAATGACTTTGTAATTAAATATGTGTGGCCACAAACGCAGCGAGTGCGGTTGATACAGATGGAATATATATTTGGAGATACAGTGCACGTCTTTGCACTGTAATTAAGGACATCGTTGTATCCTACACACCGCAAGCCACAGCCGCTAGTTAACGATATACATAACTGGTATCTCCTTGACGACTATAGATACATACATACTACGTAAATCAATCGACCACTAAGGTTAACCAAAGATGCTCTGCCCAATTTCCCCACGACAAAAGCAAGGTATAGAGACCGGAGTCTGAGCTAGCACTTTAAAGCCGCTCACACCTACTATCATGCAAATATTTCCGGCTGTCTTAGTCACAGGTATTCAGAAGCATAGTCTTATGTCTAGTCCAACCTTACGAAACACGTAGCTTTAGTTTGTTAGATTATGTAAAATACAGACCTCAAACTAAAAGTGGAATGATTGTGGTCAAAATGGACACTGTGTGTGCGTTTATGCGGTATAGGTCTCGACTCCAATACTTAACAGAAAATTTTCTAAATAACTGAATACTTCGTTTCTTCGTTTTTAAAATGAGTTGTGAATATTGAATTCACATTAATAAAATACCCTTTGTTGTTGAGAAACATATCAACAGGAAAAGTGACCAAAAGGCTGGCAGCATTGCCACGTTGTTTGGCAATTCTGATTCTTTCCCCCAAAAATAGGCCAGCCTTCTGGTCACGTGAAGAGTCGACCAACCGTTTGGCGATGTCTCGAAAATCTATAGAGTGGATGCTGTCATGTGTAAGTGTATAATAGTCCAAACTAAACTCATCCCTATATTGTTGACACCTCCACATCGCTCCATAAGTTTACATTGTGTAAGAGCACTTAGAGCACCATAATATTTCACCAATAACACAGACATCACACCAACACAATAAAACAAAGATATAAAATAATACTGTGTGTATAGATCTGTCTCTGCTTACGGTGGATTAGAGATTGTCGTCGATTTATCGTTGTGTCTCATCCAGTCGTTCAATGAAACTGTAATATATCTGTTCGCGCTAATAAATCACTAAGTATAAAAGGGAACGTTACACAGAGCAGGAGCGATAGCGGAGCGGAACGTTGGAATTAGTTAGAGGTCGAGTTTTACAAGCTGTTCGTGCTCTAATGGGAAGATTTAGTATTTGACTTTAGACGTTGATATTATAAGATAGAACATTCTAGATAATAAATAAGTTTAAAAATATTGATAGCGAATTCCCCATTCACTGCAATTATCCACACTTCATTAAAGTCTTATTTCCTGCCATAACAACAACCTGTTCTCCCTATTATTTCCGCATCTGGTCACACCCGCTTATTTCAAAGCCCTGTAGGGATTTGGCGTACAAACAAAATTTTAATCATTATTAAAACGGACGGCGGAATACCTCCCCAGACGTGCGATAAAACGCTTTGATGGCACCAAGAATGTTTGCGACGATTACCTATCCCCAAAGTGATTCGACGCGAACTGGAAATATAAGCTGCGTGAGATATTTCCTTATTGTAAAAATATTTGGTTATCTTTAGCATAATCGGCCTATAACATTCCCACTGCTGGGACACAGGCTTTCCTCTCTGTGACAGGGAGTAGGCTGTAATCTACCACGCGGGCCCAGTGGGAAGGGTAGATATCACGTCTTCGATTTTTTTGGTTCTGTTTCCTTCACCGTTTTGAGAGCAATGGTGATGAAATAAATTACACAAAGCAAATTTGATTTTGATTGATTGAAATCGCCTGCCTGGATTAGACTCACGACCTACAACTCATAAGTCGGGGCCGTCACCACTGGAACACCATTGCTTTCATCTTGGTTATCTTTATTATTGCTTATTTTAATGGTAGGATTTGATATGATTAGATGCTCCCATTACTTTACTTTTCGTAAGTATAAGTACGCCGGCAACTAGACTAGAGGTCTCATTTGAGTTGATTTATCTTTGACTTTGAAAACATATATACTCGTATATATAGTTAGAAGATTCTTGGTGTTGTTCTTATTGCTGGAAGCCTCTATTTCCAAAAATAAGTGATTATCTAAACCATTTAATAAAATAAAAAACAAATTAATACAGAGACATGATATTAAAACAGTTTGTAAACGTAACGACACACAATAAACACAATTAGATATTGTTGTGCACAAAAACAGTAACGCTTTCTTTTCAATTAAAATGCAAATTCAGACAAATAATTCAGAAAGGGAACTTTTTGTACCCTCATTAACAAAAGCCCCCTTTTTATGTGGGAACCGTGGTGCAAATGCTGAATGTACGTAATTGGCTTTATATAACGGCTTGTTGAATTAATATCTAGGATAAAGATATAATTTATGACGAAGAAAAGGCCCATATTCAGTTAAACTGATAATTTATTTCTTTTGAATTGTCCAGCTGAGAACACTTAATTACCCAAGGTTCGCAATATCACACCATTTCACACAAATTTTATAAGTAATGGGAAAATGAGAAATTTTCTTCTATCAGCAGTTGTCTTGAAATGTGTTAATAATTAAGTATATTTTATTAAATTTAATATAAGGTAACTTCCCAGCTGACAGAAAGTATAACATTATTATGATTCTAAACATTACGCCAATTGCTAAGTACACAGAAAAATATGAAATACAGAGAGTGACATAATAGTATAATAATATTTTTTTTATTGATTATAAGTGCGGTAATAGAACCATTCCTCAAGTGTCTAGGAACTGTTTAAGCAATAATGCATCCACCATGATTTTCATAAAAAGATATTTAATTTAAGTATATAGTGCAATTAAATTCCAGTTGTTTTTTTCGAAGAAAGAAAGGAATAAGAACGACTATAGTAATCTATAAGCAAACAATCATTGATATTTTCTTTATTCAAAATATATATTTTTTTAATTATTTTAGGGCTACACCCTTGACAAGCAAAGAAATACGATTCCGATCATTCAATCGAAATCAACTTTTGTTACCAAATAGTTTTGATAGCGGCAAACTGATACTTTAAACCTTCAGAATGATTTAATTTAATTGTAAGATCTTCTACGAAAACGCAAATATAAATTGAATTTCTTGTTCCCTGTCTCCTCTGAATATTCTAAAGCAGATTTCATTTAACGGAATGCAGAGACCAAATCGAAATGAGGAAGGAGGAATCGTTTTACTTGCAAACTTGAATGACCGAGGAATTCTTTGCCCTGGTCATTTAGACATTATTCATTCTGTTAACACAGCAAACTGTACATAAAGTCTTTAAAGCTGTTAAAACAGAAGTTGTTTCTTAATTCATGTTTAAGTTTTCAGCTGCTGCTTGGCTTTTCGTCAACATTGAAGCATGTTGACTTCCCAACATTTTAAGAGGCCGTGCTCAAAATCTACTGATTTTGATCAATTTTGTTCAGTCGTTGTGAGAAAGGGAAACAGAATTTAAACAAAACTATTTATGAATGGTAAAGTCGAGTTCTTTGTCTGGCATGTAGCTGAAAGGGATTTCTCAAATAAATTAACGATTCATGGAAAATCACTAATATTCGCAACAAGTTTTCCGAAAAATGACACGAGACTTATGTTTGATCGTTTGGTTACAAGAAACTACTTTAGATTTTGAAAATTAAAAATGATTTTCAACATTATTATATGGTCTACTTGTGACTGAACCACTTTTTTCACCTTCGATACAAAATATTGCAGAAAAAATTTTTGAAGTAACGTAATTTTCTAAAAACTTCAAGGCAACTAAGTATTTTTTTCTAATACTGAGACACATTTAAGAAATTTTAAAAATTACATATTAATCTTAATATAACCATTTAATAGAATCTAAATTTTATTTTATAAATTAACAATTACTTCATTTCGTAAATAAATGGCAAAGTGAACTATTAACGACCGCGGAAAACCCATCCCGTCAGTAGCGAACGGGCCTTCCGAGCGTGAGGACATATTACTTTGCGTCGCAGGCGCGCACGTGTTATATGTAAACATATTCCAGAAATTGTACGCCGACTACCACATTTTGACCCGCATTTTATTTTAAGTACTTTGCTTGTTTTTGAGGAACATTAAAATTTTGCATGCCTGGCAATAAATAAAATACCGGTGTACGTGTGTCCGTAATTCTTCTTATCCTTGCCTTGGCTTGACTGATTTAGTTTTTTTTTTTTTAATTCTTTGTCTGTCACTTGGATGGTTCTTAGCTATTGTTGGACTCGGGTGGCGTTTTTGTCGCAGGACAACGTTTGCCTATCGGGTCCTCTAGTTATATTTTTACTGTAGGTTTAATAGTATTTTTTTAAAGTGAAAACTTATTTTAGCGCGTTGACTGATTTTTGGTAGGGGAAAAACTTATGGGTTTGCGTCACCGACATGCCATGCGGCCCGCGCCTATATGCTGTAGTAACATTAAGTGAAGTATTTTTTGGAACGAAGTTCTTTAACGCTACTGAAGACTACTCTAAGTCGAATAAAGATCAAAGATGGCGGCTGCAAACATTTTCAATTTTTTTGTCATGGGTATCGTTTTCATAATTTCCGAGGATGCTAAAGCCGATAGTAAGGTCAAAATGTAAATCCAAGATGGTGGCTGCGAAAATTTTCAGATTTCTTCATAACATCACGCCATCCCAACCCTTTGAAATTGATCTCATTTCTGCAACTTTGTCGCACAAGTGGGTTCACGCAAATGTCTTTCGCGGAAATGTCTGTCACGAAAATGTCCCAGATCCATTTATGGATCCAATGCCAATTCCAATTCAATGCCAATTCTCTTGTCACAAATGCCTCTAAACTAGACTAAAAATCACCACTTTATTTCTGTCAAACGATGATTTTACATTCTGAATTAGACTAAAGTGACAACTAAACAATATTTCAGTTTGACAGCACTAAGATGGCACTAAGTTATTAATGTAGTGAAAATGGCAATTTTGCTATTTTGAATTTGACGTTTTTCACCTAAAATTTTGATTATCTAACTAAATCTGACAATTTTTACAAGAGAATCGGCACCACTACTCGTATTTATGTAAAACGCTTACCTAAATGTTATTGAATGTCTAAATGCATCTAACACCAATTTGTAGCATTTTTATGTTGATTGTTATAAATATTTTAAACGAATATACACAAACATTCCAAACTTATTTCTTAACTGTACCTACCTACGTAACTGAGGAAAATATCGATCACTACGCTCGACCTTTAGACGTGTGTGCGTGAACGGTGCACACAAACATAGCATCGCAATGAATTTACCTAAACTCTTTCGAGTGAATTTTGTGCACGGACTCTTAATACACCGAGGTCCAGTTTATGGGAATACCAAATTATTTATTCTACGGGAATTTACAGAACAACTATCTGTAAATTGTGTTTATCGTGTGCTAATGCCAAAGTAACGTAACGTTTTTTATTAAAAATTCTTAAAAGAACTCAACGGCTTTGTATGACCTTAAGCCATAAGATTTAAATGATCAAACTTCTGGCCGTAACATAACCTTGAGCAACTTTTTACAACATGGAAAACTCACTCTGCTCCTATAAAAATAAAGTTGAAATTAGGTGGACTGTTTTCACGAGAGTCCAAAGCCGTATTGCCGCACGTACCCACAGTGGCGTTAAATTTTGATTGCGGAAAACATTAAAAAAACAAAGTTATTATATTTGGGGAGGAACAACTTTTATTTTACAACTTTACAGTCTCATATAAAACGGGTGCACGATGCGAATACAATTAAAAAGTAAAAGTATGAGCACTCCTGTTTCAGTGTAGTAATAACGGGAGAGCTTTCCAATACTTTTTTTTAAACGAATACAGCGTGTTTTAAAACTTTTTTGCTGCATGTAATTACGACGGCGCGGCGGTGTGAACTTCGGATTGTATCGGTATTTGCGTTGAAACTGATCTGTTCGTGTGTGCGACTCTTCCCGTGGGTGTCGTTAGAAATTTTATGAGATGGGTTGGGTTGCAGCCAACACACGCCAGGTCTGATGATTGCGATCTTTACTGTAGCCTCACGGGCTGCAAGAGAGCTTTTTATAACAGCTTTTTTTTTCAGGTGTTTTTAATTATTCGATTCAATACATAATGAAAAATTTAGGACTCAACACAAAGCAAAGCTCAATAGAAAAGTCAATTGTTAAAATTAGAATACATTTCACTAACTCATCAATAACACTGCCAGCACGTTTTGATTGATCAATACATCCGATGATCTCTTCAAAGACAAATTGTTCTTTAACGCTCACTGAAGCCGGTATTATTGTAAAACTGAGCATATATTATAATACACCCAACTCGTACATTCACCAGCTCGAAATCCGTCCGTTTTATCTTGCTCTTGAGGTTTTCCTGACAAATGAGATATCCGGAGCGACCCTAACGAAAATATCCCTGGGTTTTCCACCACATAGCCGCGTCTTACATACATTTGGATTTATATGAACGTTATGTCATGCAATCGCGCCAAAATTTCGTGTTATTTTTCTCCTTATGGTCAAGATTCTTACATTGTACTCACTCATATTTTCTGTCAAGGATCCAGATTTTCATTTCGACCCCCGACGAGGGTAGTGAACTCATATCTCTCATATGAAGTACTTAAATCCAGTCGCAAAACATCAATAACCCGTTTATGGTCACTTGCGCGTTACCACATGAAAACTTATGTCTAAGTTCTTGTATAACATTCTGCTATCGTTGTAGTAGAAAATATGTCGGTAGCGGAGAATTATGAGGAGATCAAACAGTAAAACTTTTCTTATATCACATATTTTGTATCGACATAAAAAATTGCTTATCGTTACGTCATAGTTTTTTATGAAGCATGTATCTCTAGTCTGATCTTCCTTGAACTCTCATAAACCGTGTTGACAAAAAGTTTCAATAAGTATATAGAGGGTGCGAATTTTCCGAAGTTCCCACAAAAAGATCTGTTGATCCTCAAAAAGTTAGATACAAATGTTACGAAGTGGAGTTCTGAAACATAAGTAAAGAATGAAGTGTTAAGTATGTTGGAGAGAAATTGCGTCGTGGTTTTTGTCTCACAGTACCTTGGATAACCTCATCTTGCTTTAATGGTCTGATATCTATGTATGTAGCTCGGATGACGCAAAACTGACTACCCAGCTTGAAGTAAGACTATAAGTAGCACTTATTAGTTTCCATATCAAGAACGACGAGCTCGTGGCTAAGTAATAACAGATAACAGCCGATCCATCAGGTTAAGCTAAGCCTGCCGGGGTTAGTCCGTGGATAGGTGACCATTTACATACCGAGACTCCTCTGTGCCTCGGAAAGCACGTTAAGCCGTTGGTCTCGGCTTTTATTCGTGGATCTTTGACAGTCGTTACGGGTCGTCAGAAGCCCGAAAGTCTGACAACCAGTCTTACCAAGGGGTATTGTGTTACCCAGTTACTGGGTTGTGGAGGTCAGATAGGCAGTGGCTCCATGTAAACGACTGGTACGCAGCTGCTTCCGGTTAGACTGGAAGCCGACCCCAACATAGTTGGGAAAAGGCTAGGCAGATTGATTGATCAAGAACGACAATAAAGAAGCCTCATTGTTCTAGTGGTCGCAAATGCTACTGCTTAGCATAAGGTCCTGGATTCGATTCCCAGGGTGAAAGTGTTATTAGGTTTTTCAATCAGGAATTTCTCAGTAGCAGCCCGGACTCTAGATTTGTGCCCGGCAGATGGCAATAAGTTCGCCACCTATCACATGGGGTTAGTCCAGTATGATAGGGGGCGAACTTATAACTGGCTACACCGCGGCCTAACCCTTCGGGGATTACAGTTAAAGATTAATAACACACGAGCGAACTAATATTAGTAAGCTAGTAGTACCTACGATGTGAAGTCACCCGAAAATCTCTCGTAACGTGATTAGTTCCAAATTGATAGGTCTCCAATAAAGCGATATTTATAACATCACTCAATTTATTACGCTGACGCAATAAATTGAGCTCGGCCGAAGGTTTGTTTCACGACGTTAGGTCAAAACGATCGCTAAAGGGCCTCGGAGCTCGGCGTCCGATATTAGCAATATCCTTGAACGGAATAACGGATATTAACTAGTGTTTGTGTCTAGGGTTTTTATTTTTACTTGAATTCTACAAATTGAGATAAGGATGATCTTAAAGAAAGTAGATATTGAATGTCTTGTTATTTGAAATGTGAATGCATTTCCTACACTATTAAAAGATATCACTTTCAAACTCAAACTCAAAACTTTATTTCGAATATAAACCATTGAATGCACTTATGAATTGTCAAGGAGTTTTTCAGTCAGACATATGAAGCTAGTTGCCAATTCCAAAGCGTAGTAGGTACCTATGGAGAAGAACGAGCAAGAAACTCCACGGACACTCTTTTTTTATTTTATATATTGGTTACATCATTCAAGTTGAAATTATACATGTGAAAACAATGAAGAAAGATGTGCACGTTACAAGCGGACGTAATAAAAGATAAAACAAAGAACAATTCAAAAATTAAAATAAGCGGGCAGCTAAGAGATGACCAGTACCAACTGACGGGGCCCGTTCACGAACATGACGTATGGATCAGCACCATTCAGCTCAACCATTTTTGAAGGGAGCTAAATGATTCAACACGCGCCACCATCAGCAAGACATCTCACTTTGAAGGATTTTGAAGACCAAATAAACTTGCAAAGATCGTGCCCACAGGCCAGTTCTGACCTCAACTGGAAAAGTAAACAAAACTGTGTAGGTGGGTTTAATTTATTCATCTTCTTATACTAATAAATTATATTTCATACTGAAACAAAATTCAAGCATGAAATTATAACGGCTATCAAAAAGGCTCTGATTAGATTGACGAAACTTGGCAATTTTACTCAGCAAAGTTGTTCGCCTGTTGTGCTAAACAAATGGTGATTACCTAAAGTTTAATTGAAAGTCCGGGAATCTGTGATGATAAGGGTTTTTATTACACCCCAGGTATAACATAAACTTTGTAGGTCGTAATTGGAAGGGGCAGTAAAATAAAATTTTATCCTTCGTGAATACCATTTGATAATTTCAACGATAGAACTGTTGACCACTTAATGGTTGGCGCTCAATATTTCCTCAAAGGGAGTTATAAATAAGGAAAGAGAAAAAACAAAAGTTGAACCAATAAATTAAATCAGTAAAAAGCCAGGATGTTTTTTCAAGAGCACGTATTTCGTAAGTTTTCAGCGAAAGAAATAAATAATATTAAGAAAGATTTTTTCTTAATTAATTAAGATCTTTAATTAATTTTGATTTAAGCGCTACATTAAAGAAGACTTTTAAAACATAGGGAAATTATTTTATGACTGTGTTGAAATTGACTTATTAGGAAAAAGAATACCACTGTATTGTTTTTGGTAATTAGTCAATTTCATGTAACTATTTTACTGTGTGTACATAAATAATAAAATAAATAAAACACAATTTACAAATAATATTCCCCTAATGACAAAGTCAAACATCTCATTGTCAGTCGCCCCGTCTCATACACTGTATTTCATTTTCTATCTGATTTCCACAGGATGTGTACACAGACTTTCTTGAGAGCAATTTCGACTCGGATGTCAACACTTGAAGGTATAAAATGCCTCTCGGTTCAAACTCAGGTGCCTCCCAATTATTTACTTATCTTTTTGCAAAGACTTCGTTACTTCTATTTGTTGTATAAAGTTTTTAACTTTTAATGACACCTTTAATGAGTGGACGCAAATTTATATTTTTGAATTAAGCGTGAAATACGTAAAAGTTTAAGTGGGACTTCTTAATTAGTAGCTGTGAATTTTAGAATGTGTACATAAGTAATGTCTAGCCACGTGTAGAAATATGTACGCATAAATTCACACCAGGTTATTCTAAAGAAAATTCAAGGAGTAGATGGTACCTAATATATAATCATAATTTAGAAAGAATAAGTGTTTATTCTGCACAAACTAAACGCACATTACTAAAAAAACAAAATACAAAACCACTTTACAAATTATGCAAAAGCCTCGTATTCATTATTCAACGGAAAAGTTTGACAAATTTTGTCTATTGTTTTGAATTTCGATTTATAGATATATAAATATATAAGAATACTTAAAAGAAATGAGCTTTTCTATATAATAAAGACACGTAACGTCTTTTTAAAAATAATATATGGTACGTGCTATACTTTCTAAGTGTTGATTAAATAGCGCACTATTTCAATAGAGAACTTAAAAACCGCAAAACTAGGTATACCCGATAAAACACAGAATCCCAAAGGCACAATGGACCTTTCGCAGCTAAAATTTACGGCATTTCGTGGCAACCGCGACATAGCGCAGTCAGCTCTTAATGGTACAAATGAAAGCACGCGACATAGGAAGCAAGAAGCTAAGTTTCAGTAGCATAAGTTTAGTGGAGCGCTTAGTTATGCAGCGCGCGTCGCCTCAGCCTGCAGACGAGAGAGTTACTTGTGTGGAGCTTTCAAGTCGGCCAAGTCACACGTGCCCCATCCCGTGATGAAACAAACGGTGCCTACTTTAATTCGTTTAAACTCTTCTCTTATGCTCCAATAAGTTTAGAACGCATGTGTGAATGCAGTTCGCTTGTATTGCACGTTATTGAGAACAAAATTGATAGAAAAGCGCTGGTTTCTATTTTTTAGTTTGTTAGTTTACTGTAAGTTTAGTGCAGTGTGTAAATAGACTCACAATTTCGATTGTTTAGCATGATGACGTATATCTCTAGGTTTTTTCAGTTTTTGGATGAAACAGGGCTACAGATCGATAACTACAGCAGTGCTATTCTGTAACCATCTCACCGTGAAAACTTAGGTGAAGTGAGCGTGGAGTGAGCTGTCATTCCACAGGGATTGACACTATTGACAGCTCACTCCACCCAAGTTTTCACGGTGAGATGTTTACAGAATAGCATGGCAGTACTATAATCGCTGTACTGTTTCATTGAGTTTGTTTTTCATCAAACAATATTTCTAACCTTTAGCTAAAAGACTGCTGAATATCGATAGCTACTTTTGTTTACTATTTCAATGTATTTGTTTCAAACAATCAATAATTACTATTCCTATTCCTTCTCTGTCCATGCAGTAAGATTGTGGAACTCACTTCCGCCTAGCATTCGTGATTTAAAAACCGTTTCTCAATTTAAATATCGAGTAAAAGAGCATTACCTTTCCTCTCAACTGTGACTATTTATATACCTGTAGTATGTATGTTTATATATTATTTAAGCTTTATGTATTTATTTAAGTGTATGTTACTTTATTACGTTATACGTGTAGGTTTATTTCAATATTTTAGTTTAAAACTTTGCATATTAATATTTTTCTCTTCTTGTTCTCACACACTATTGTCTACATTTCTTTCTCATTTCTCCTTTCGCAGGTCTGCTGGAAGAAATTTCTTAAGAAATAAGCAGTACCTTTGTACTCGTAATTATAATGATGTCGTATCTGTATCTATTTTACTGTGTGTACATAAATAATAAAATAAATAAATAATAATGATACAATTTATTTAAACATTGTCACAATTATTATTTCTAATCTTTAGCTAAAAGGACGCTTCAGACCGATAGCTACTCGTACTATTGTCACTACTCTTTTAATGCGTTTGTTTTGCAACAAACAATATTTCCGCATTGTCCGATTCACTGTTGTTAAAGAAATAATCACAAAACACCAAAAACCACCTAAAAATACCCAACCCCTATGAAAACACAACAGTTATTTCTGTCCACAATTCATTACCATATAAATGACGTCACAAAGTTCATAATGACGTAAAAAACGTTCAATGAGCCGCTAAATGGTTTCGTTAGTGTTGCGGTGGACGGCGCAGTGATGTGAGTGACCAACGTTTACCACTTGACCTCTTCCGATCCACTGACGATGCTAACACCGCTACCTAATTGGTTTAGGAGCCTGAAACAGAGATAAGCGATTCACGTGTGGTTGATGCGAAGAAGTCATCCTATTATTAGTACCTCGGCGACCGAGCTCTGCTGGGGTGAAAATAGAGAATGCTTATTTAATAGTATAGGATAGTTCATAGTAATTCCATCTATAGTACGTACTTACTAATTGCATGCTGTCATGATAGTAGGTACTTACTAATTCCACGCTGCCATGTCTGTCAATTGTCAAATGTCGAATAGTCTAAAGTCTATCTTATTCTAAACTTTGAGCGACCGAGCTCTGCTCTGGTGAAAATACAGAGAAAACGAATTTCATCAGGAATACAGAGTTTCTAAAGAAATACAGAGAAAACGATTTTTCCCAGATATGAGTAAGCCTCATATCTGGGAAAATTCGTTTTCTCTGTATTTCTCTAGAACTATATTGCAACTTTAATCGAAATCGTTAGAGCCGTGTTTGAGAACGTGATTACAAATACAAAAAAATATTACATTCTTAATAGATCTTATTCAACATAAACTTAAAGGATATATTAAAACAATAAAAAGAAAAAGCTATAAAAAAAGTACAATTTTTTGTTAGATTTATAATAATAATATAATATTTTGTAATCTGTCTATTGTAAAGAGCCTAAACTCTAAACGTCAACGAATTATAACGTTGCTAAATTGAAGAGTATAACTGTGACGTATCATGACAACTGAAGTGACAGGTATTACGTTTAGTCGGTTACTTGACAGCTGTCTCGTCACGTGGTTTTTTTTGTTTACCTTTGTTTAACTATAAAAATCTATGGATTATAGAATCAATTCTATATTCCTGTGAAGACATTCAAAAGTGCCTTTGAAATAAATGATTTGACTTATTTATCTGTTTGCTGTGATATAAAACATTATACCCAAGACTGTTGATCTCTTATACAATGCTAATTGACATACTTTTAGTTTGATGATCCGAAGGTTCATTGACTCGCTCTTATTTATTCACGCATGACATTTTCTTTCGTTCCTGTTCGTTACAACCAAATTAATTTTAGTGTTAACTTATACGATAGGTACTAATTTCCCTCCAGTCTGCTAATTTAATTTTAACAATGAGTTTCTAATAAAGTTACGTGATGTACGACGCAACTTAGATGTAGCATAAATTTGAAAATTTGCATTCATTCATTTCAATTTTACGAATATATTTGGTTATATGACTTCACAAGTTATTGCGTTTCCGTAAAGATCATTTTCACCTAGCATTATTCCGGTGACACTAGCAGAACTGTCAAACTAAAAGTGCAAGATAGCGATAGATATGTATGTATCCGTTACTATCCGTCCCATGCCAGATTGATAAATGTAAGCGAAAGCACGGTAAAATTTATCAATCTAGAACTCAAGCATTAATTTGAAAAATAAAATCATAGTACCTAAAGAAAAACCGACAGACAGTTATTTATTACCTCTAGAAAATATCCCTCAGGTCAAAAATATAATATGACTGTTATTTTTATACCTTCATGCCTCAACATAACTTATTGTATAGCTTTTTCTATTATAATAATGCTCGAGACTATTTTCTCCGGTCAATTGATATCGGAGTATCAAGGAAATTAACCATTACGATACATAATAGTTTATGACTCCGAAGGATATTGCTTTGTGAGGGTGAAGAGAATAAATAAGTAAGAACATGTTTTATTTTCCTTAAAATCGTAAGAAAAATACCGGTCAAGTGCGAGTCGGACTTGTACACGAAGGGTTTCGTACCGATCGATAGTTCTAGAGAAATACAGAGAAAACGAATTTTCCCAGATATGAGGCTTACTCATATCTGGGAAAAATCGTTTTCTCTGTATTTCTTTAGAAACTCTGTATTCCTGATGAAATTCGTTTTCTCTGTATTTTCACCAGAGCAGAGCTCGGTCGCTCAAAGTTTAGAATAAGATAGACTTTAGACTATTCGACATTTGACAATTGACAGACATGGCAGCGTGGAATTAGTAAGTACCTACTATCATGACAGCATGCAATTAGTAAGTACGTACGATCGATAGTAGTAAAAAGCTAAGTTTGGCTTTATCGTATTTTTAAACAAGAAAGTGTCATCTATAAAATCCCTTTTTACGATTTGTTTACCTTTATTTAATTACCTAAACGTATGGAGTATAGTTACTAGAATCACATATTTGCAAATATTGTAACCGTAGAAAATCTTTCGATAATAATTAATCAGCGTGTGAGTTTAAATAATCAAAATCACAGAATATAGAAAGTCGACAGAGTTTAAATAGGTCTACAAGATGAGACCTTTACTAAGTCCCTGAAATGCACGTGCGTATGTCAAACCTACTATATGGGTAAAAACTGAGTATAGGTACCTGCAGTAAATACCGTTCTATAATTATTTCTCTGGTATAAACGCGGTAAGGTTATGGTAATTCGTTTTAAACTTATTTACGTACTTGCTGAACACCATTTTAGTGTACACCGCGATGCCCGCATTTGTCGCAGCACTTAATTTTCAAAGTAGTTAGCGTTAGTTATCTCTAAAGTACTGCATTACGTTCCCCGACTTTATATTCGAGACTTTTTCCGGAATATTCATTAGTTTTCGAGAAGATACAACAAAAATATTGCTGTCATCACGTTTGTCGGAATCTCCATAAACACAAGGCGTGCTGTGCAATATAAGGCCACCCATTGCGCCGAAAGTTATTTCACCTCCCGTTAACTTCACCTTAACCTTATAAAACCAACTCTATCTCTTGAACAATAAAGTAGATTATCGAAGTTCATCATAATGCTCGTAGACTTGTTTAACAGCTACTGACTGTTGGTGTGACACACGCAAATTGTAGTGGAAAGTGCTATAATCGTAAATTGCACGTAAATTGGCTTTATTAAACGAGTGTTCTTGCTGCAATAATACGAAACACTACATGATATAGAAACTGTATATTTATTATCGTAATATGCTACATTTGTCCCGCTTTTCATACCTAAACAGTCCCGTTATTTTCCAGAATTTAGTCTGAAGTTAAATCTGCAAAGCAATAGCAAGCAGAGTAAAATAAACTAACGTTTTGTTGGTAAAGAACGTGTCCCAGTGCCTCTCCCATCAATCAATTAGTAAACTCGCTGATTTCGGCTACCGTTCAATCTTCGTGTATTTTTAGGCGAACACAATCCCATGGAGTTAATACAGCAAAACATAATGTATGAAGAACTAAAATGAGTTTTGTCCTTTATGCTGTATTTCTGTGTAATATTTATATCATTTTTCGTCTGAACTCTACGGTACTCTACGGTTCATGGCTCCTCAATCCAGACGCACACTAGGAAGGTACGTAGGCAAAATTAAGAAATAATCATAATTTATATAATCCAGAAACCTTAGTTTGTAGCCATCGAAATAACTAATTTGATGACCATAATCAGCCTACAATGTTCCCACTCCTGGGACACGGGTCTCCTCTCACTGAGAGTTAGTGAGCCGTATTCCACCACGCGGGCCCAGTGCGGTTTGGTAGATGACCACAATTACCTCCAATTTTTGGTTCTAGGACATGCCGGTTTCCGCACGATGTTTTCATGCACCGTTTTGAGAGCAGTGATGAAGAAATAATTTACGCAAAGTAAAACGCCTGTCTGGGTTTGAACCTACGACCTACAACTCGTAAGTCACGGGCGTTACCACTGGGCAACCACTGCTCTTCCAATTTGACAATAAAGCCATTTAAAAAATAAGAATCAATAAAATTATTCTTCTTGTGAAGATAATAAAATAATAATAATAATAAAACAAGCAACACAATATCCGTATGAAATACAGCCTACTATAAGTCTACACTAACGACAGCGTATGTTACATCAAAACGTCGTGAGAGGTATAAGTGTAGATTTCCCAGGAGCTCATAATACAGATAAAAGTACCTCCAGAAGTAAAAACTTGTCTCCCAAAAGACACAAGTTCTTCCCAAATAGATTACGATAGCCTTTAGCTACAGACAATAATATGGCGGCTATTGTTGAAAACATAGTTCTATAGCGCTGTAATGTTTGCCCTAAGAATATTTGATCTTTTCTCTTGTTATTGAAGAACTCGCCTTCTGTAAATAGAGACTAGTTCATGAATACTACAGTTATCGTAGAATATTATTAGGAATTTGTCGAAATAATTATGATTATTCCAAACCAGAGAAATTGCCTCTTTTATGGAGAAGGAATAACCATGGCGGCATGGCCATGGTTATTCCTTCTCCTTGTAAGAGGCTTATGGGAGAATTATTTTGGCCTAAAAATAAACGATTAATTTATATAATAAAATACATACATCATTTCAGCCATTCCCGCTGGGGCCGTCTTTGGCTTGAACCCCTCTGAGAGTGGTCTTGTAGTCTACCACAGGGCCCCCGTGCAGGTTATAGCACTAAGATTTTTTGGCAATTTTTTTTTTTATTGTCTGACTCTGTTATGCAGTTTAATATGTGAGATATAATAAAAACATAGTTTTTTTTTATTGTGCTTTTTTTTAATTACTTATTATCAGACTGCATCTAAATCCTTTGTATTTCTTTAGTCACCAATCAAACAGCATCCCTAACACAAATCCTATAGCAATATGCCTAGTTATAATATTAGCTTCGACCAAGTTCCGTCTCGAAGGACCAACGTTCAATGTGATGCTCGTGTTGCTGGCGACGCCTCGAGCACAATATTAGAAACTTTATTAATTCCCTGATGGCTTCGACAACTATCTTCAAAAGCGGCTTCACTAATTGGAGAGATCGTGCGTTCCATTTGAAGCTCTAATAAACGGGAGAGCCGTGGAAATTACAATTAGTTTAGTTGTACATGTTTGGATAATAGTCAGGTCTTGACTATTATTAGGATATGATGTGAGTGGCAGATTAATAGAAAGATTTTCCTGTGAGCGACAAGGCTGTTGGTGTCACACATAATATCCACGTGTTCATTCGTCTGTTCATCTCTGAAACCGTACCATTATTACGTTTCTAATAACGTAAAGCTCATAATCACGTCTCAAAAATAAACCTTTGAAAGAATTCCACCTGCAAATCTTCACAAGATTTGTAATAAACATTAAGACATACACTCGCACCAACACGAACAATAACAAAGTTAATAACGAAGAAGAAAATTTTATTACAAACGCTCACACACAAACTGCTCATGTACGTATATCCGAAAAGATCGTGAGAGTGGGCGAACTAGGCCGGATACAGTCACGTGATCCGTCACCCTGTGACAGCTCCACAGAACAAGCAATAACATGTGTTACGTTACATACACCCGAATTTTATTACGATACAAAGTTACGTGGTTCATGAACATGAAATCCGATCTCATTTCTCATTCCACAAAAAGTGTAGTCTCATACGTCGGAGTAACGGGCCATATTCATATCCTCTGTACACAATACATGACCTGAATTCTAGATAAAAGGTTTAAGGGACAAAAACGATACAAAGACGATAAACAAGAAAGAAAAAATTAACTTCCTACGGACCGCAGCGTATCTCATTTGTCTAGGAAAAAAATCTTAGAGCCTCAGATAAGCCCAAAGTAAAATGGAGATGAAACGGAAGGATATTCGAGATGAAGCCGAGGACGCCATATAAGCTTTAAAATATAGTCGGATACGGGAAATATCCTTTTGCAGGCGAAGTTTGGGGCTCGAATGCAAAGAAACTTGGTCAACAAAGTTTCCGAGTGCGGTTTTTCATGCTTTTAAGACAAAACTTGGGGCAGAAGCGCAAAGATATTTTAAAGACGCATATTTTAAATTTAGCAAACAAAAATGAATGTGCTGAGAAAATTTTATAACAACACCTTCGTGAAAGTTATAAAATATGTACATAAAATAAGATTTTTACAAGTGTTTCTCGATACACAATGAGGCTCCTAAATAAGAGAATTTACGCTTCAACCGTTACGTTTGCAAACACAATATGAAAAGCGTGTTTATATGGCACAAAAGGAACGCGTGATACGCAAAGAAAAATTACTTTAATTAAATTTTTCCAAAAACTAATTCCTGGGCAATATTCATAATAAAAAGCAGTGTATTGAGAAAATTTATTGGAAACACGTTAAATAATTGCTTGTGCCAACAAAATTTTACAAAACATTTTTTTGTATCCTTCTTTACGTGTTTCATTATAACGATTTATTTGCACATTATACTCATTTCTTTCTGCTAAAGTCTAGCAGTTAACAAGCTAATTATACTCTTAATAATCTTTCTTTATTATAAGACAATTACCTACAACAAGGTTTCATTTATAATCTTTCATCTTCTTAATTTTAACTTTAATGTATGTTTAATAAGATGTTTCCTAGTTTGTCACTTTTGTTTATTAAATTAGTTTTTAATTAAAATTTAATTTCAGACTGTTTAATTTACAGTAATTTGCTGATGTCATTAATATCATTGAACAGGTGGCTGCGACGTTCTACGATGCATAATTATACTGATACTGCGATCTCAATATACACTCCCGGACACCTGAATCGAGCCACCCCGCATATTTTTGTTTAAAGGTCTCGTAGTTTGGGCCCATTGGCTAGCTTATGATGTTTCAGGCCACGTTCTTCAAGTCTCCTTCTAACATTTTGAGCACAAACAGCCAGTCCATAAAAGTCTCGAAGTTGTTGTTGGACCTGTACTGAGGTCAGGTGACGATAACGCTGGCTGGTGGTGAAGATAAACCGATATTGTCGTGCTGTAGTGCCCGGTTTTGTGATCCTCCTAGACGGCGCACGAAGCCGCCAGTCTCCAGGTATCGCAAAACGACTTACATGAAGTTGTGCACTGACGTTTCACTAAAGCCAGACTGAAGAAGTGCCACTGCTTGCGCGGCTACTTCAGGTGCAGTATCCATAACTTGAACGTCAGAACGGATAAAAAAAATAACGAAATATAATTGCGATACTCATTTTATGCAAAACAAAAAAAAAATAGAATATAACTATTGACTTAAAGATGCTCTAATCAAAGCTTGTTGCTTCTTTAAGAGCAACCAAACTCCGAATTTCTTCTCTTTTTCAAATTCGTGAATTCGAATTTGGAACAATGGTGATACCGAAATGATGGCCAGTATAAAACAGCATAAAAACTTTTTCTCTGACTTTTAATTATTTTGATGGAGAAGCTTGTGGCTAAGTAATAACAGCCGCACGGGGCGATCCATCAGGTTAAGCTACGCTTGCCGGGGTTGGTCTGTGGATGGGTGACCATCTTTACATACCGAGACTCCTCCGTACCTCGAAAAGCACGTTAAGCCGTTGGTCCCGGCTATCATTCGTGGATCTTTGACAGTCGTTACGGGTCGTCAGAAGCCCGAAAGTGACAACCAGCCTTACCAAGGGGTAATGTGTTACCCAGTTACTGGGGTGTGGAGGTCTGCTGTATCCGGTTAGACTGGAAGCCGATCCCAACATAGTTGGGAAAAGGCTAGGCAGATTGATTTTAATTATTTTGATGTTTTAGGCCTATAAAGATAAAAATGCACGACGACTCGCTTTAGGAGTCCGGGAGTGTATTTACGATATTTAATTTAAATTCATGAGCTTACAAAAGCGTTGAAAAACATATTGGCTTTTAATATAAGACAAACCAAGACTTATCCGATATTGACCACATTTTTTTCAAAACACGTACCCGATTCTCACCTGCAAACGTCGAATGTGGAAGTAGCGAGGAAAGCCACGTGCGTAATAAAAGCTAAGGTGCAACGTGTGCCTTGAGAACAATAGCGCCGATAGGTGGCGCTGTTGTCACGTCGGGCGTGCACCGCTGTGGCGGGATCGCGTGACAGACATGATTGATACCCAATGATTCTCCGTTTTCTGGGTTACTTCGCTTCTACCAATCGGGAAATACGTAGGTTACGTACTTAGAGTATTTTGCTGCTTAAATGTATTATTATGTTGTAAATTGTAAATAAGTATAGTGTGTTCAGCATACTTGTTTACAATTATACTATACAGTATGTTTGGTAGTGGGAGCGACACAATTTTCTAGGGGATATGGAGCGTCATATCCTAGTTTTCAACCATTAAACCTGTCTTAGGTGTCACGGTAGGTAATTGAGAAAATAATTTGTTTTAAGCAAATATTTTTGATGTGAAACTGTGTTAAGGTACGAAAAATTTCAACTTTTAAATTAATTTTAAAAACGAAAAATCAATCAATTTTGTGCTAGCAAATGACATCACAAATCCCTTTAAAAAATCGTCGGTCTTTCTACCAAACACCCTGTATAAGAATAGCTACAGCCTGTAACTTGCATGTAAACACAAAGATTACGGTTTGTAGGAAGAATACGTACTAAAACGTGCTCTCCCCTTCCTGTACAAATCTTTATTAACCCATCATTATTTAACATATCCCATAGCAATCTCTGTTCCTAAATAAACAATCAAATATATTCGCTGCTTCTTGCTTCAGTCGCCACCAAGACAAAAGCAAATAACCTAGAGCAAAGGGCTCAGACTATTTACGACCGGCATATTGCGTTATAAAAAATGATAGCGGTTTTCTCCCGGAGAAGCCTCGTTTGCCCCTTATCGGCCAGACTGATAACGCCAGGCCCGTAAAGGGAAGCGAGTCGACAAGAAATACTTAGCCTTATCTAATAATATTGACGAAGAAATATTTCATAATATTCAGACGGCTGTCATCGAGCTCGATTAGCCTTTTGTTTATCTACCAAGCTTGCGTTTTTGCCCTATTTTTCCCAAGAGACGTAAAACGTTCCTTACATTCGCGCTCAGACAAAACATATTACAATAGAAGATTCGACGGCAATAGAACCCACGAGTGTGTTTCTTACGAAATTCTTTTTGTGATTTCACGAAAGTATGCCTACAGCATATAATCTTATCTCCAAATGCAATTCAGAAACATTCACAGTAATGAAGTCTACTTATTCCTAATCCCAAACTCCTTACGTAAGTATTTTATGAGCAACATTATTTTAATTAAGGCTCATTGCAGAACCCAGTAATTCTGTATATATTCTATTTTAAATTGAATTTGTTTCAATTGTTCATACCTATCGTTGGCCACTAATTACTCAAGGGAAGCTAAGAATTATGAGTCTCGAGATAACGATGTTGGAAATTAACACAATTAAACACCGTCTTGAGCGTTTCTATTATATTTACAGGAAATTTATTAGTTTTCCTCCACTTAACGGAGTTTCTGCCTTAGTTTTTTCCTCAACTATTATTAAAAGGCCGGAATTACCTCGGCAAATATACCTAACAGAAGATATCATGATTGATTACTTGGCCATCTTACCTAAAATATTAAGCTCCATCGAATGCTGAGTACTCATTCCGGAATTCAAAATTCCGAAACTCAGGAATCTTTAAGTACCGATTAAGTTGATAAGGGCTTAACAAGATTGGCAAATTTCGGAAAGAATTTGTAGCCGCTGAGTAATCCGAAGTGGGATAATCGGCGCACCATCGCGGCTTATCGTCGATGGTACTTGAACAATACAGATGAAATTCAAACAAGCGCCAGTCGATAATCTTCTCCGCGTCTTGATCGCAAATCAGGTACTTACCTCCCACGACGTGCGCCACGGTCTCACCATAAAACATTATATCCCGAGCGACGACAAACTTCCAAATCATATTTTACGTAGTATTTTTATATTTACAGTGTATTTCTCTCGCCTTTAAGCTAGAGCACAATACAGTAAGCCAGCCAAGCGCTTGAAACAGAAGATGGCAGTCTTAAGACCACTTTATGCTCCCCACTGAGTGCACTACGGCATAAAGATACATTTTCGCGCTGCCAGAGCAACGAGCACGGCCCTGTTTACTAATACCTTGTATTAAAACATCGCATTAACATTAAATTATCTTAATTAGTTTATGTTCTTATTAATTAATCCGTTCACGCGGTTTTTTGTGCAAAATTAGGAGGGATTTTAAAGACCTGAATGTTTTAGCGCTGCATTCTCACGAATCACAGTTTCGAGGTCGAAACCAGCTTGGAGCACTATTTTAAGGCTGGTTTTATAAAACTATGGCTACATTATTCACACATGTAGCAAAAAGCGTAAGGTCCTGTACCAAAGGGTGCCAAATGAACCCTATTACTAAGCCTCCGCTGTCCGTCCGTCTGTCTGTCAGCGGCCTGTATCTCATGAACTGAAATAGGTAGACCGTTGAAATTTTCACAAATCGTGTATTTCTATTGCGGCTATAACAACAAATAATCGCTCGATCGGTACGGAACCCTTCGTGTACAAGTCCGACTCGCCCTTAACCGGTATTTTTCTAACGATTTTAAGGAAAATAAAACATTTTCTTACTTATTTATTCTCTTCACCCTCACAAAGCAATATCCTTCGGAGTCATAAACTATTATGTATCGTAATGGTTAATTTCCTTGATACTCCGATATCAATTGACCGGAGAAAATAGTCTCGAGCATTATTATAATAGAAAAAGCTATACAATAAGTTATGTTGAGGCATGAAGGTATAAAAATAACAGTCATATTATATTTTTTGACCTGAGGGATATTTTCTAGAGGTAATAAATAACTGTCTGTCGGTTTTTCTTTAGGTACTATGATTTTATTTTTCAAATTAATGCTTGAGTTCTAGATTGATAAATTTTACCGTGCTTTCGCTTACATTTATCAATCTGGCATGGGACGGATAGTAACGGATACATACATATCTATCTCTATCTTACACTTTTAGTTTGATAGTTCTGCTAGTGTCACCGGAATAATGCTAATCTAAAGCACGTGCTAAGAAAAGTTTATTAATCTCGGCCTTAGTCTTATTTGACTACAAGAAGAACAAACATTGTTAATAGGCTTATATAAAATTGTGATGAATGATAAACACCAATCATCCGTATCTACCACTTTTACCGTCAGTTATCTCTAGTTCGGAATCGAAGCCGAGCTTTATTTGCAACTTCAATTCATTTTCGGCTCATATCGCAAACTTATCGTTTCTCTCTTGGTGTTTGTTCAAGAGATTAAACATTTTCAAAACGCAAGCCTGTGAGCTATCGCTTCCAGTCTACCTACTACAGTGTAGCGGTGGCTGGAAACCTTTCCGTTTGTTCTTATGGCATGATCGGACTTTGATAACAATATTTTACCGGTCCGGTTTTGTCGCTTTTTGTTCCGGCCCGCTTGAGACTTACACGCTCCGGGAAATTTAATAATTCCTCAAAATCCTGCAAGTGATGTTTCGTGGTTCGGATTCGGTCTCCGGTTCAAACTTGGATGTATTTTAGTCGGTGGCGTTCAGGTTTGTTTTTAAGTTATATTGCTTTTCGTAATTGGACTTTGCAGGTGTTCTTTCGTATATCTTAGCTAAATGGTTATGTGCCTACTCACTCTTCTTAATTACAATGGTTATCATGAGGCCTAAATCGATCCACCTTCAGGAAATACAAATAACTTCTCAATAATATTTCATCATCACCTTTCTGCCCTTGTTCCATGTTACGTGTGATCTGCGCATCACGTTTTCTCTTTCCACTCTCCCCTGTCAACCGTCACGCCATCATTCACTCCCATCTCTTTCATATAATTCCTCACACAATCCATTCATATTTTCTTTGGCCTCCCTCTCCCACTCCATCCATTAACATTTATCTTCATCACTCTTTTATTCATATGCGTTTCCTCCCTCCTCATCATACCAAGCAAATATTAAATTTACAAAAAATCACCTGAGGCTTTAGGTTTAAAGATATTTATTTCTCATAAAAACTATAACAGTTCACTTATAATGAGATACAGAGTTACTTCTAAATAATAATATATAATATTTGCCTCCGGAGCGTTGGTGACGTTATAATACATACATGTTTCTTGAGTTTGCTCTTAAATATATTAATACTATCACACCTCTTTATGTCTTCTGGTAACTTTCATTTACTATACATGAGGTACATAGGTTACCGGGGACGCGGAAAGTCCGAAAGGGATACCGTGGCCCCTGGCAACGTGCAGGCAACTGAAGGAACACGGGTGGGTTTTAGTCAGTAAGAGTCTGACACGCCCTCCCCTCCGGCCAGAGCGGGAGAAGTTATTTGATAATTTCCCACCAAAAAAAAAAGGGTTCATCGGTTACGTAGGTACTAGAAAGTAGAAATAAGCTCCACATTGATATAAAGTACAAATAAACTCAACTCTCCAGATTGGAATGAGATCTTTCCAGTTATATGGGTACCTGCACCGTCACATCCTCATCGCTTTATTATCTGCCGAACAGAAGGAGATACTTCAGTGTATATCCAAACCGTAACAATACATGCATCCTCAGAAACTACAATATTGCAAAGGGTAGCAATACATCAGGAACGATACAATACAACAAAAATGCAATTTTGATACAACTCACACAATGGGGAAACTAGAACCTTGTTAACAATATCATTCGGTATTGGGTAGAAAATGTCTCCCCATTGCCGTGTCTTCCACGAACAAAACGAGGGAATGTCTTTGAAATCCGTTTTTAGGAAGGAAGTTGTGAAAAACCTTTTTTGTTCAAAGACTAATGAGCTCCTAAACACGACAGATCAAGAAGGATTCATTACATCTGTGCTGTCGTGGCGCTGGCAACAAATTAAACGGGTAGAAAATAAAAACAAAAAGTTTCTTACGGAAAATTTAATATTTCTGGTGCCACTATAATACTAACGAACATAGCTATTTAATGCATAAGTTAATAGGCCAGATAAAATCACACTATAGCTAATATTTACTGAGCCAATTGTCTAAAAGGTTAGAATAAAACTCGTTTTTTTTCGTAGTCCATAACATTATCATAACTTTCAACACTAAACTTGAACTAAAGTTCGTTTTTTTATCCCAGAGACTACTTTGACATTTCAAGGGATTGCTATTTGTTTTTTCAATTTGGAGTTTGACATTTGCACCTGTCAAATTTATTAGTCTCTGGATTAAAAAATGAACTGTAGAAACAAATTTAGGAGAAAATTATTATCAGAAAATAAATTATATTTTCTTAGACAAAGCGTTCAACACTTCTACATAATATTACACGGTTTCACACGTTTCGGGAGGCTTGATTATAATTAAGACTTTTATTACATTTTATCTTTATATTCAATTTATACTGAGACTATGTACAGAAGAGACAGAAGGCTAACTTCCCTTGGTGACAATGGTGTCGTCATCAACATATCAGCCCATGACTGTCAATTGTTTAACACGATTCATCATAGATTGCTACATTGAACGGTCATAGGGGAGCACTCCCTTAGAAACTACGTATCAAGATCATAGGGTGACAGCCAGTGATAAGCGCACTGGATGTTACAGCCGTGAATCACTTGGTTAGATACCTTGGACGACCAGTTACCTGCAGCCTAATTGCGTAATGCATATATATGTATGAAAAATGTGTCTTTATTGGCAGTTCAACACCGTCCATTGTATTGAATCTTTTATAAAGAAAAGGCGAAATGGATATTGCTGAATTGGTAAATTAGCGCTATGCAAAGGTTACTTAATGATCATGTCTTACAACAGTACCCACATGGAGTTAACCCTTAATCCCATTAGAGTTGGCAGAAACTTCGGAACGCCACGTGCTACGATGCTTATATACTTTATTTGCTTCGTTCACGTGAAAATATCGTCACAAGCCTTCTTTATATTTACGTAAACTTTGTAAATAATCCTCCTAATTCAATTTAAGCTAGTTTCAAACACAGTGTCTGAAGCTTTAGAACAATTGCTATATTGTTATTGCTAACATAATTTTAGTAATTGTAGCAGCTAGGCTAGAACTAAAAGTAATTATACTCAACTCGTTATTAAACAGTACAAGGAGGTCCAAAGGGTGTCGTGGTATGAATTATTTATTCGCTGAAAATGCTCTTGCTTACTGAACAAGTTGTTACCACTGAAGCAATAATCTTCACTCGTAATATTCGAAGGGACATCTTTATTTCGTACTTAAGTTATAAACGTTGGGTAGCAAAGTTTCCGAATTTTATTTACATTATGATATGCTTCGGAACAGAACTTAATTTAAGATCCTATTTGCTAAAAGTAATGTTACTTGACGGCAACGAAGTCGTATGTTCCAAGAAAAGCGATCAACATTTTAACGGATCGTGCGCGCCATCGCACGATCCGTTAAAATGTTGATCGCTTTTGAATTAGCATTTTTTGATTTTGCGTTAGCGGCAGTATAAATAAAGCACATAAAGTAAAAAATAAATTTATTTTTGTTATTTCATTTTGATTTTTACATGTTAACAGTAACGTATATAAGAAATTTCTAATTTGGAATCACAAAAAGCAACACACTTATTTATTAATATGTCTTCTAAAGCTCTCATTTAATATCTGTAATTTAAATGGTGTACCTAATATCTTTATTATATCCTCAAGAGTTTAATTCTCACTAACGAGACACAATAGAATTTTTATTGTTATCGACTTCTAAAGGCGAATCGTCAGTTGAACGGTCTATCCATCTAAAGAATATCTTGAAAGTAGAATATAAATATTTCTATAAATCTTAAGAGACACGAACTTTACAGGAATGAATAATCATGAGCATATTTTCTCCTCAAAACCATCTATTTATATTAATTTAAAAGCCGTCAGAGGAATGTCCCGCGATTCCATTTATGTCTCGAGTAATTAAACGTACAGCGAGAACCCTCCATATTGGCGAGATAATATGATTAAATTTAAGTAACGTAATTAAGCATATTAGAAGCAAATTAATGAGCTGAAATATTGTTTTTATGTTTTGTGTGTATTATATGATACGTGTTCACTCTGTGTAGCCTCGTGGGATTCATAATGAAAACAACGACTGAATTGTGCTTATGAATTTACATTTTAATTATGTGTCTGTCGTACTGAAGTAAAGGTTCTATCATATTAGTGCTGCGTTGCGTGACATGACGGGGCGCTACCCTGCGTGACTAAATATTCTTTATATGAGAGCCTGGAGCAGACGATGCATGACGCGCCTAATACTATACTGTTTACCAAAGACCAGATAAAAGTGAGACAAAATATTACACATTATCGTAAAAGAGTGAATAGCCAATTGCGCACGTGCTTGCAGTTTGCAGGTACTTGAACGTAATTAGAGCAGTAAATTGCGACGTAAACGGCGACTACTGTGAGCAGTGTGGTCGGACCTTTAAACCGGAGCAAAAACTTTACAAGCCTTTACACAACAAAAAACTTGTATTGTTAACGCAAAATATTTAAGTATAATTTTTTAAGTAAAACAACAAGTTTTGTTCTGAAACCCTATCTCTCCTTTGTTCCACAGTAATATTTTACACTACGTATTTTATTGTGGTTCATTTTCTTTTTAGTTTATTTTACTGAGATAGTTCACAAGATTTACCAGATAGAAAAAATCTGGAAAAATAAAATTATAAACCGGTGATAAATCCAAGTTACTGCAACATTTTCTATAGAAAATATGACCACTATTAACTTCTGCAAACGTTTGCTATAAAAATATGATTTATTTGATCTTTCGTTTGCAATCGTCGTTCTCGTGAACCAAAAATGGAAGAAGTTTAAATTATATAATATTAATTATGAAGTGCTCCAACCCTTCTAGAAACGTCCGACACAGGACGTCTCTGAAGTAATTAATTTTTCATAATTACCTATAATAAATTATATTGAGTGAGGAAGTCATTATTATTTATCAAGCCTTAGCAGTTCTGCTTCGAGAATTTACGTCCGTCGGTTTTTTGTGTGTCAAGAGGAAATCCGTTTGAAATATAACGTTTCTACGTACACCATACCCAGTTTAGATTTCATAAGAAATGTTTGAAAAGATATAAAAACGACAATATTAGAAACAAAGAAATAACATTATTTTTCTGCAACTAGACTCACGCCTGGGGAAGGCAGACACGACCATGACCATGTGCTACGGTCTCAAACACTCATTTTGCTTCTACGCTCAACTAAGTATCATAAATATTAGCCGGCATCACAAAAAAAAAACTTACCCACGTTTGATCATAATCACTCAAAACGAAACATTTCTTACAGTCATATAAAGTCTCTCTTAGTAATCATTTCCTGCAAAAACTCCTAATGCATGGGTACGACCTTCGGGCCATCAAGACGATTGCTGTCTGGTCTGGTTGCTGACTCGAAATCCTACTTTATATTACACAAAGTGAAGATGTTTGTAAGTTTGTATGTATGTCACTCAATCACGCTTTAACAGATGAATGAATTTGTGTGAAATTTCACAAATACCTAGACTGATTAGAATAATACTTTTTTTATGATAAGCCTACTTTTATTTATAAACGTTTATTTACTGATGATATTTATTTAATCATAGCATTTATTTCGATCTTTACCTATAAGTTATTGCTCTCTCAATCTTATAAGCAACTGGCAGAGCCGAGAAAGTTGTGATTCGCCCAGGATGAGATGAACTTTATGTTCCTTTCTTGGTTTAACTTGTTAGAACTATTCTAAACGCAACCTTTTTTGTTTACATTTCTGTTTTACTAGATTTGCTTTCGTGGTTGTGAAATTTTTTGGGCTGTGTCATCACCATCGAATAAGTTCCGGTTACCATAATTCGGTCTAATTTTTTATCCTTAAACTGCCACTGGCACTATGAAACAGCCCTTAAGAATTATGCCGTATATAGGCCGTATACTTAAACATATATATATGTCGGAAATACGTTACTGAGTTGACTAATCGGGACGCCAGCACTACCAGGCGGCGGCGCTCGACAGAGTCTACAACATAACGCTCGGACCGGCCGCCGGCCGGGGCTCAGCAGAGCAGAACAGACTTCATGGGTGGCGGTCAAGCGGTGAAGACATTTAGAAACTGTCGCGCGTTTTAAATAGTCGTGTCGTGTACCTACAGTGTGTAAAATGCTAGTGTGATTAATCTTATCTTAAATTATAATTTGATCTGAACTGCAACGGTTTTTCTATTGCACAATGCGCAATACTACCCATTAGTACGCCCACAGTAGTCAAAATATCGTCGGTCGGAGTCATTACTGGAACATCTCTAAAATTTTGTGTTTTGGACTAAGTATGCAGAATGATATAAAATCAAATGCTTTATCATTCTGCATATTTAGTCCAAAACACAAAATTTTAGAGATGTTCCAGTAATGACTCCGACCGACGATATGCTTGATAACGAAAGAGACACACCATCCTCCGACATATACATACAAGATTCGCGCGAAAAAAATAACCCTTCCTTGGCAGTAGCGTAAAAAGTACTAGGTAGGACTTACACTTTGTACTTAAAAGGTTGAAGTACCATATTTGTTAGATCGGCATAATAGTATCACAGTATTAGACGTATAGATATTCCATCGATGCGTACATCTAATCGCAGTTTGAATATTTATTTATTTATTTTATTATTTATGTACACACAGTAAAATACATAGAGATACGACATAAAGAAAGAAAGAAAGAAAAGAAAGAAAATACGTTTATTTGCGGTACACATGACGCAAAGAAAGAACAAAACACAAAAAAAACAACAACACACAACACACACAACAATCACATCAATCTGCCTAGTATTTTCCCAACTATGTTGGGGTCGGCTTCCAGTCTAACCGGATGCAGCTGAATACCGTATTTTACATGAAGCGACTACCTATCTCACCTCCTCAACCCAGTCACTGGGTAATACGATACCCCTTGGTAAGAATGGTTGTCAGATTCTCAGGCTTCTGACGACCCGTAACGACTGTCAAAGATCCACGAATGACAGCCGGGACCCACGGCTTAACGTGCTTTCCGAAGCACAGAGGAGTCTCGGTACGTTAAGATGGTCACCCATCCACAGACCAGCCCCGGCAAGCGTAGCTTAACCTGATGGATCGAACCGTGCGGCTGTTCTTACTTAGCCACGAGCTCCTGTAGAGATACGACATAATTATAATTTATTTATATATAAACATAATTTAAAAAATATATAATTATGTATAATATTAATCATAGCATATGTTCATAATATGCTATGAATAAAGCATATTATGAACATGTGCTATGATTAACTCGCACTAAGAGCTGGATTTTGTATAGGACGCTATTTACTCAAGCAAAAAGAATATAATATACAGGGTGTAAAAAGACACATCACAAAGCCGTAAACTACGCATACTGTACGTATAGCTACTTTAGCTTTGCGCAAAAATTATTGCTGGGAACGGTAATTTTTTTTTTTTTTTTAATAAAAAAAAACAAGTTTTTATTGCGCGCAATGTAACGCGAACCCACGCTTGAATGAACGGATTCAGTGTTAGTTAAGCTCCGCCCCTACGCTACGTAGGTAGGTACTTGTTGTTCATTGCGTTTTTGTAACTTCAAATGCGTAATCTGTTAAGATAAATCTAAAATTCAGGTAATGTTTGTTTGGAAAAAAGTTTCGTATTATCGCATAGAATTCATTTTCGTGAAAAAGTAAAAAAAAAAAATACGTGTGGCACTCGAGGACTGCCGCGGTAAAGCTATTGCATAGCATATATTCAAAAATAAGAAGATAATATTGTTGATTTAAAATATTTTTTTTAAAAAATACCCCTATACCCCCCCCCTAAATCGCAGAATTTACACAACCGTCAATGACGTCTGCCCTCACGTGTCTGCCCGCGTTCGGGTCGCGCACTCGGCGATCGCGCGTCATTGCCTAACCCGCCCCTCCACCCTCGTTCTGCGCGCCCGCCGTCGACTCATCGCAGGTCATTCTTATCGTTCTAACTTTTAAAATATTAGTCCAAATTACTTAGTGTAAAAGACAAATTTTATCTACATTAAATACCGAAAGCGATGAAGGTATTTATTTTGATACGAATTAACTAAATACTCTAAAATATGCAACTTAAAAAAAGTATTCAATTTAAATGTATTTATAGCTCACTATTTTGGCTATAATGGCTTTCACATAAAAGGTAGATATATGCTGTCGCGGACTTTTATTTAGAACTCTTTAAGACAAACAACCCCACAATACATTCTTTTCATGTAACTCCAGCGGTTTAGGCAGCGCACGCAAAGATAGATCTCAGAGGGCAGGATTTTTTCCGACTTACTGGATACTTATCGTTATATTATGGCTAAATCACATAAAATCTTTATAAATTGTAGCGTATGTGTTATTCTGATATATAAGCCACATTACTGTAAAGTTTCATTAAAATCCGTTCGGTAGTTTTTGCGTGAAAGAGTAACAAACATCCATCCATCCATCCTCACAAACTTTCGCGTCAGGTTTTTTTCGTTACGGAATTTCTACATTCGGTCGCCGCGCTCAGAGTCTCCGATAAAAGCTATGCAATAGCTTAAAAAAATGCGACTTTGACCTTCAATATCTCCAGAACCAATGGATTCCCAGGTATGGTCTAGTGGAAAAAAATGATGCAAATAATGGGTAGAATATGTGGCTTTCGGCTTCGAAAAGTGTCTTTTTACACCCGATATATATTATTAGAATAAATAATCTTAGTCCTTGTCTTGTAAAAGCTAAGTGGTTTAACGCTAGTCTGAACACAGATAATAAGGTCATTCATTACTTTGCTTGTATTAAAGAAAATAGACATCTTGTCTACAAAGATAAATCTTTCGCATATCCTTCTAAATCCCACATGTGTGTAATAAGTCTAAGAATAATCCTTTTCTTTAAAACTATTGTGTATCCGCCTTATTTACGATAGACTTAGCTGCATGAGTCGTGCTGGAACGCGCCACTCGAGGTTTTTGCCCAGAAATACTGCTGCAAAAAGATACTCCATTTCAATTATGTTATGTACTGAGTAGAAAGCAGTCGAGAGACTAAAGTGAACGGATAATTTACAATATACACGTTTTATTTCAGATCTTAATGTTAAACGTTTACGATAAGAAGCTAAGAAAAACAATTTAGCTCAATTCAATTGTGATATATCTCGCTGTTGAGAGAGAACGATTTTATTTTAATGCGAGGTTAACGACGCGCCGCGCCTCCCAATATACGTAAATCGCTTCTCCATTGTGAAAATTATGAAAAAGAAAAGATTTTATTGTTATCGTTTGCGTTGAAACGGCCTCGATGATTATCGTACCTTCGCTGTCAAATAATTTAATTTATACTTGCTTGGGTAAGTGCCAAAAGTTTTTGATTAGGTGCTATTATTTTAAGCGGGCTGTATTAAATACTTGTAGTAAATTATCTAGTAGGTATTAAATATAAATTCTGCTAGCTCAATAAGAGTTCATGTTAAGCTTTATGCTGATGAGTTCTAGCTCAAGTCAACAGAACCAATACTTAGAATTGGGACCATAGCATCAAATTAAGCCATCTCTGAACGAACAAATGATCGCGATTAGTCCAAATAGGCCCAAATATCGTCATCCCAAAACGCTAGGTTCAAATAAACCGGGCTAATGTCATACCCAGATCAAAACGTTCATATATTTGTTCACGTTATAATGAACTGTCTGTCTGAAATTGTGGCCTGTTACTCCGAACGAGCCTCGCAAACATTTGTAACCCTCGGGGATCACTAATGGGTTCCTGACCCTTTACGCGCCTTTTTCATAAAACAGTCAAAATGCTCGGTAACGTACGTAAAGCTGCAGATATAAACTTACGGTAAATGCTCGTAGTGTACCGGCGTAATGGATTAAGTATCCGGGATTAGTACGTAAAAGTAAAACAGGTTGGTAAAACTTTTGTAGTGAGCATGACGTACGTTTTAAATGTGAATGTTTGTATTAAAAGCCTTTTAAAACATTCTCTCTTTATTATAAATACTGGAACAAAATTGAAGCCAAGATTTATTATAAAATTTCCAACTAAGTAATACGGTATTTAAAAATAATTAGAATTAAAAAATATACATTTATTATAATTAGCGCAAAAGAGTAGGTGAAGGAACAATAATTTACTACCGCTACGAGATTGTGCGCTACGGCTGCGGTGACTACGCCGTAGCACAAAAAGACGTAGCACCTCACCTACTCGCCATCGCTTTTTTTTTTTAGGTCATTTTTCAATCATCAAATATCTTCTCCCAGCTCTGGGCGGAGCGGTAGGGCCAGACTGACAGAGTGTCAGACTCTTACTGACTAAAACCCACCCGTGTTTCTTCAGTTGCCAGTACGTTGCCAGGGGCCACGGTATTTCGGACTTTCCCGCGACCCCGGCAGGCATCGGTCCTATCGGTCCCTGTCAGTTGTGCTGACATCTCTTTGGACGCGTGGAACACAACGGGCCTTCGACCCATAATCCTGTTCTTATTTCTTTTAATTTCGCATCGACACAGTATTACCGAGAAACAACTTCTTTTATAAACAGTTACATTAGACCAAATACTTCTACCATTCCTACTTTTACATATACCTATTCCATTTTAAATCCTACTGTCGCAGTAATAGGTTTGCATATCGCACATATCACGGACTCTTCCCGGTCAGTCCATCCCATCAGAATGCAATGCGCGCGCGGCATGCGCTTAGTTCCGTGAAAAATTGACATTCTTCTTCGAACTACGGCCCACTGCGAAGCTAAAAGGAAGTGATTTGATTTATGCAGTATATAGAACTTTTACGTGAAGAACTATTTCATAAAACCGTATGAAATAGTTAGACTTTTAGCAGCTATGAAATAAAATGAGCACACAGTGTTATATTGAAAAAAAAACTTATCACACTTTAGCGGAACTTTTAGCCTTAGAAATTAATTATTCATAAATTATTGTTTTATTTTACATTAAAAAATAAATAACATACTAGCTAAGCCAAGAAAAATGCGGCAGCATTGCAAGTATGTATTTCAATTTCAAAATGAAACGTTTGTAAAAGTCAGCGCCGGGTCAGTGAGTAATTGAGTTGCTGCAATGACGAAGCACTTTTTGTACTGTTTGTTTGTAACCTTTAACATAAAATCAATATATGGGCAGTTAAGGTTCAGCCTACCTACAGGCAGGGAAATGTTTTGTTCCGCCAATAGAAACTCTACGTGAATTTGCAGTGTAAAAGCCACTTCATACGATTGAGAAAGAATTACAGTTTTATTACAATTACTGTAAATAATGTACAATTACATTACAGAAAGTCAATTTGCAAAGCAATCTGTTTTACAACATCCAATTTTTTCAAATCAGCAACACTCATGCTATATTCTACCTCACGAAGATACTAATCATAACCTTACTTCACCAAAACGAAAAAAAAACTATCGAAATCTATTTTCGTGCCAGCCCTACCGTCCTTCCTATGCAAGTTCGATAAATAATTTAATGGCAGTGCGCCGTCCACAGGGCTGTCACTGGCAGCGCCGCACTCATTTGTCAACGACGTGATATAACAGGTTACCAGACAGCCGGCCATTTGCATGCCCCTATCTACGAAGTTAGCTTCGTAACGTTGGTATCACATTTTGTAACTAACTTGGTAATGGGTGACGCTGTGGCGCTGTTCGTATAATACTGCTATTAATTTCATTGTCTGGTTAGTTCGTGAAGTTGTAGTAAATGCAGTGCATGCGCGTCTTATGACTTAGGGCGTCTTTAAATGGAATAAGTTTGCGGTTTATAAAGCAGTGCAGGAAGAGAATAAGTGTTTAGAAACACGATATCAATAACTAAGAACCCATAATACACTCGAGAGCAATGAATCCGGGTCACTTAAAGAATCCTAAAAATCTCGGAAACTAAAAATGCTAGGTTAATGCAATAAATTGTATTTAATAGACAATGTAATACTCCTTAAATGAAGGTATTAAAACTTCTTAGTTATTGTAAAGTTATATCATAAAAAAATCAAATTTGAAAAAGGGCCACTTTTGAAGATGGAACTACGAAATTACAGCATTTGGTTTTGCTTTTGTTTGTAATCTGTCATTTATGTGGGTACATAAACCATGTTGATAGTGCTCTATATTCATTATTCAAGCTGAAATTATGTCGCTTACGCCTGAAGAATGCACCAGAATACTTACAATGCTGGAAACCGGCCGGAGTCAGCGCGATACAGCTAGGACTGTCGGTGTGTCGCTGTCAACAGTACAAAGAGTTCTCCGACGTTACGAAGAAACTGGTTCTAACATACGCAGACCAGGAACGGGCAGAACCAGGTGTACCACAGCACGAGAAGACCGATACTTGGTGAACACCATGCTTCGAAATCGCTTTCTCACAGGAACTGAACTCACAAATCAGTTTCGACGCCTCGGAGGAAGTAACCCAAGTGCATGGACAGTAAGACGTCGGCTTGCTGAATCTAACTTAAAACCCCTTAGACCTGCAAACGGCCCTAAACTGGAGCGTGGGCATCGTATTTCAAGACTAAGATATGCCCAGAGCCACGTAAATTGGAGTATTGAAGATTGGTCAAAAGTTATGTTCTCCGACGAATCAAAATTTATGCTCTACAAGCACGATGGAAGACACAGAGTGTATCGAAGACCAGGGGAAAGATTCAAGCAAGCATGCATCGAAGAAAAAGTAGCCTACGGTGGTGGGTCTGTACTTGTGTGGGCCGGAATTTCTTCTGAAAGTCGCACAGAGCTGGTGATCATAGAAAACGGCTCTTTAACTAGCGTAAGATATGTGGAAGAAATTCTCAATGATCACGTTGGTCCATTTATGGTCAATTTAGGTGAGGATGCTATATTTATGCATGACAATGCCCGACCTCATACAGGTAGGATTGTGAATGACTACCTTCAAGAGATGAACATTACTCGTATGGAGTGGCCAGCGCGCAGCCCGGATATCAACCCGATCGAGCATGCTTGGGACGAGCTAGGCAGATGCGTAAAACAACGAAACCCTCCCCCAATCACGCTTCGTGAGCTCAAAATTGCTCTCACAGAGGAATGGGAGAATATTCCCCAAAATCGTATAAGGAACTTGGTGTACAGCATGCCAAACCGCGTAAACGCAGTAATGGAAGCACGAGGAGGCAATACGAAGTATTAAAATTCAAGAAAATCGTAATAAAGTTCAAAAATTTCATGTTTCCTATTTTTGTTTTAAGGAGAGATCAGCAGTTTTTTTCTTTATGTAATTTTGTGTTAATAAAATGTATGGTGACTCATATTTTTTTTACTTTCATTTAAGGAGTATTACATTGTCTATTAAATACAATTTATTGCATTAACCTATCATTTTTAGTTTCCGAGATTTTTAACATTCTTTAAGTGACCCGGATTCATTGCTCTCGAGTGTATTTTATCAATCACATAATTAGTAATTACTTATAGTTTTTTGTACAAAAACCCCATTCAACGTAAAAATTTCGAAATTACATCACACTAACCGTATCTCAAAGAACACAACAGTCGAACATAGAACCAAAACAAAATCCGAACTCACTGACCGGAAAGCACAGCTCAATCCTCGAACAGTCAATCAAGAATGTTCTTTTTACGTATTCAATCGTTCGCTATTACCCCCAAAACGCAATACAAAACCGAACCGAGTTAAAAATCAACAAAATGTTAAAGATCGTGATGGATGGGTCTGTTATACCTCATTCGTCCTCATTCGATTGCGACACGCGAATGTATTTCAGTATCAGCCATGTATGTATTTTAATCAGATTTTTCGGATGAATTCAAATGAAAACCGGAATGCTGTGGGATTATAGACCTTTTAAAATATGCGCATATACGGAACCGAATATTGGTGTATCAAAGTCAATTCCGAACGGTTGGCATTTTAAGATAGGCGTTTGAAGTGAGCCCGCATAATCTTTTTGGATAGACGGTTTGATGTGGCTGGATTTATTCAAAAAAGGTCTTTTTGCAGGCCATGAAGCAACAAAAGTCGCGTGAAGCTATTATGATGAATTCCATATATTTTACGGCGCCGTCGGCCACAGAAGCGAGGTTTTTACCGGAAACGACAAAAAGAAGGTTTAACGGTTCGTGAGTGCGTAAATCATGTGTCAGCAATTCGGCATATATTTGTGTAAACATTCCATTTACTTTAATTGCCGCTTTGTCAGCGGTTACTGCTTTATCCTGACGGATGGACAGCATTATTTCGAATAACAGGATGGCAACTTTGTTAAGTAAGTATTCTAAAGTTTGAAATAGTTTATACGCTAAAGTTTGAACACGAACACATCGATCAAGCTTTCAAAGAGTAGCTTGCCCTGCATATTCTTCAGTACACAATTTATCACCAACTCAAAACAGGCATCGACTATCTAATAAAAGTAAATATAATGTATGTGGGTTTGTTCATACTTATAAGCTAATATGCACAACTGATCGCAAATTGAACTGTTACCCATTCTTTTCAAGTAAAGTAAGAATTTCGGCGGATATTGTTCACGTTTCATATTTGTTTACTCGTAAATTAAACGTTTCCAATTCTACCTTCGACTCTTCGGTGTTTCATAATGGAAATTTTAAAACGATTTATCACTAGTTACGTAGTTTCCGTGGCGATGGTACTGTGCAATCATTCGCTTGTTTAATATAAAACGGATTTGTCACAGCTCTGTTTTTCGCTGTGTTATTTTCGTGAGGCACATCGCCTATTGAATTTACATTCGCCTGCCGCGCCATGCCTGTCACTTCATGCATATGTATGGCCTTATGCAAACTGCAACTTTACCTTTCATTGAATAAAAATATTTGGAATAATGACGACATTTCGAGCGTACCGATTCTCTGTGATAAAGTATTTTATTGACATTGATACACCTCTTGAATTAATGCGGTTTGTTTCGGGGCAAAGTGTAACCAATAACAATAATTTATGTATAAAGACAACTCAGGAGGTAAAATACGTAAACGACGTACACTATTTTGAAATGATCACTTCGTGTTCCATAGGGAGACACTGTTTCAAACCAATTTTAATTCAAATGCATTTTAATGATTCTTTAACAGCAGCATGAAAAAAATACACAGTCCGTTGAGAAAGAGATTTATTAAAATACTAGAACCTACTATAAATCGTGACCATAACTCCAGTACACACAATCCCAACAATTAATAACCAGAAACTTGGAACATGACAGAGAAGTTTTCAACAAATGTTACAAATTGCCACACTGAAAATTCGCAGTGTAGTATGTACACTTGTAGAAGCACACGAGCTTTGGAGACGACAAATATTTTCGTACAAGTTTGCAGTGCAGCCGGTTAGTTCTAATCTTAATTTACAGTTCGCCTCGAGTAGTTCGCTCGCTGTAACTAGTAGTAAGTTAGTCGGGCGGGCGCGACGCGCGACGGCTCGAATCGCTCCGTTTACAGGTAACTCAACAACAACTTGATGCCATACTCTCCGGGAGGTTTATTAGCTTTGTATTCACGCATTTGTTTCATTGTGTTCATTTGCCGGTTGGAAAAGGAACGGAGAATGGCTTTATTGTTTGTGTATTTGTTGGGCAATGAAGAAGACATCTCAAAATGTTAAGTTCGTTTTTGTGTACAATTTGTTTCATGTTTACTCATTCAGCTTTCACTAAAACACAAGAGGAAATTAAAAGAGAAAAGGGAAATAAATAAACGAAGCTAAACAGGAAATTATAAGTTAAGATTTTCAATTTTTTTTTTTATGCTACATAAATTTATAGTGGCTCGCAATCTTCGTTGATACCCACGTTTATTAATACAAATTTTCATTAAAACAGTTCCCTTTATTACCTATTATTAGTTCAAGCTTAGTTTACAAACAATTTTATTAATATAGAGGTCGTTTTATAACGGTTTACGTAAAGGCCGGCGATATGGTCCGGGTCACTGCGTTGGTAATTAGCACGTACTACTATAGATCTTGTTTTATAGAGATATTGCTTTATCGAACGCTGAGCGATACTGGATTGATGTTTATATTACGTGCATCGATACTGTTTGACTTATAAGGGTAGGAAGTAAATTCCAGTACCATGGGGCGCAAACAATAGACACGTTTGCAATAATCATGGGAAGAGAACCTCATGATCTGAACATTATATAATTTTTCAGTTACCTATAGTTGCAGTGCTCACAAAACGTCAAGTTCTATTAAATTAAGTCGTTTAAGTATTTCCGCGTTTCTTTTTCACAACAATCTTGATAGGCGGGGTAAAGAATTTTCTAAATACATTAAAAATTAAGAAAAAAATCATAAAAATAACCCACTAAACATTCATGTCAATTTAGTAGATTAACACCCAGTAGCACAAAGACAAACATTAATGCCCCATTACGTAATGGATCATTAACGAGACTTTTTTTTTTTTTTATGTAGGTGGGAAATTATCTAATAACTTCTCCCGCTCTGGGCGGAGCGGGAGGGCGTGTCAGACTTTTACTGACTAAAACCCACCCGTGTTCCTTCCGTTGCCTGTGTGCCGGGGTCGCGATATCCCTTTCGGACAAACTCGCAACTCGACTAGGGGCGCGAGGGCTCGAATCTTGCCTCTCCCTCGCACGCTCCGCCTTCTCCTTCGCGAGCATTACTGCTTCCCAGAAGGAAGTGACGGCCTCCCATGCACTCTCGCTCCGGACCATGGCCTGAACCAGGGCCGGACACGAGAGATCGCCGCCGCCGCTCACGGAGGCGCCGTATGGACACGGCGGTACCCCGCCCAAGCCGGGCAGACCTCCACCGTATGCCCCACCTTGTCCTCCGGGTGATCCTCACAGTGGTGACACCCGGGCGTTTCCTCCCGCTTTATCCTGAACAGGAACCTCCCGAAACAACCATGTCCGGTGAGGACCTGCGTCAGGCGGAAGGTGAGGACGCCGTGGCGCCTCTCTAGCCACTCCTCAAAGAGGGGACTTATCGCCACAATTGTGGCGTGCCCATCATTAACGAGTCTAATGTTGCTTTCTGCAACTAGTTAAAACAAGTTAATGCAAGATTAGTATTTAATGGCAGCTTTAAAAGTCAAAGTTCGTTTCTGCAACTGGCTGTTAGTAAGATAAATATATATCTTACACTCACGATTTTCTAAATGAGGTAATCATTAGTAGAACACCGCAATCATGTAACCAACTATAAACTATTCATATAACATGTTCTATTAAATCCACTTTTATTGACACTGTCAGGTCAAACACTAACTCGGTTAGAATTTTAGTGCGAGACGGTGTCTGAGTAAAATATTAACTAAGCTACTACACGCCTAATGTGTGCCTAAATTAACTCAATTCGGTTTATTTAGCTAATACTTCGGATGGTACTTCGTTGAGGAGACTAAAACCAATTACCTTGAGTCAATCAGTGAATGAGATGTATAAGACTTTTGCTTTGTTCCCTTTAGTACCTATGTAATGATAATTTTACACATACATGGTTTTAATGTTAACAATATACGTTTGTTAACATTATACCAATGTATTTATTAAATTAAACAAACATGTTAAATCACGTTACCAATAGAAGCAATTGGGTTCCAATCAAAAGATGCAAGATTTTTTTGTGGCTTTCTTTATGAAGATGTTTTCGCCCGCGGCTTCGCCCGCAGATGTCGGAAAATATCCCATGGGAACGTACTACCGGGATAGTTTATAACCTAAATTAACACAAAGGCTACTTACCCTTTGTGTTAATCGAACCAATAAACTATCTGTTTGCAGTGTGTGTCAAATTTCTTCCGAATCCGTTCAGCCGTTTTTTGGCCAATCCGGAACATACATCCAGTCCAAATCCAAACATTGCAACGTTTATACTAAGCTTGTAATACTTGTATGTGGGTATCACCGGGTATTCTTTCTAGAGTAGCTGCTATACTTAATGAATAAAAATCTGATAGATCAATCATTACTTACCTCAAAATAAATATTAATGCTTAGCAGTTATACTTACTGCTTCTATTCCCAGTAAACAATCAGCCCCTTTGTTCGATCGAAACTGCAGCTAACAATCTGAGGCAGTAATTTACCCTGTCTGTCGCTGTCGTCACTGCCCGACGGTAAGCCCAGCTCACTTCTGCGGTTAGTCAGTGCCTTCAAACGCTGTCGACGCACCTACTGCGATACCGCAAACTGCAAACTGTTCTACCTTCTAGGAAATTGATTTAATGGAGCGTTCATTTGCACAAAACACACCTGTTTTTTCCGAAGGGATTGACGTAGCACACGCTCAGTTCGCCAGTTATATTTATGTTCTATGAAACAGCCCTCTGAATAGAATTTCGCCATTTACCGTGTACAAATTCATATTTCGGGCTGCTACTAAGAAATCCACACATAACTCACACATAACATCACCGTTTTCCCCGAACGTTTAGGTAAGGTGTATATACCATATTTTGCCAGTAAAAATCTTTATTAGAATATAATAAATAACTCGCAAGTTGCCGGTAGAAAAAAAAACAATTTAGGTAACATTTTGCAAACCCAGAACCACAAGTTAAGCTGATGCGCTTACGGCCACTAGACCAACGTGACATAAATTGAAGCATAAAACTATCTTCACTAAACGTGGATTGTGACGTGTACACGGTGCATTCACTGATCAACGTGGCTTCGATGGCCGAAAATTGGCGAGCGCGTAATGTGATTATACAATGCCAGGCAAAAGCGTTCCGACCGGAGACTGTGGCTTTACTTCACTTCAATTTTGCAGAGAGTCGAGTCCAACTTAAAAGTAGAAAGAAAAAATACATACATAGACTCAGTACATAAAGTCTCGCCCTCTTCCCATGGGCGTAGGCAGAAGCTACAGAAAGCCACCAGCTACTCCTCCTTACATATTCCTTTTGCCTCGTTGACGTCCATACATCTGGTCCTTTACGTACACACACCTGACCTTTCTGTAGAACATCGCCAATAGGGTCACTAAATATCCTTCCTAGGTCGTCCTCCCGGCATTTCCACTCAAATAAATCAATCTGCCTAGCCTTTTCCAACTATGTTTGGGTTGGTTTCCAGTAATAAATAAGTAGTAAAAACATAAAAAATTATAATTAAATATCATTAAAAATTATCAGTCTTCAAAAAACATACATTGTCTTTCGTCATTTTTTATTCTCGTTTAGGTGTACAGAAATCCAGTGCACAAATATGGGACTAAGCGTGGGCATCAACACACCATTGTGAACGGCCAGTCGAGCCTTTTTGGGCATCAAGTTGATGCCCAAAAAGGCACAAGGTACATGCGATTGTGACCAACCAGTTGATGGCATCAACTGGTTGGTCACAATCGCATGTATAACACCATTCACTTTATTTCCCACATTTACTCTCCTTTCCACATCTTCATCAATCTTTCCATCCCTTGTAAACAGACTCCTTAAGTATACAAACTCACTTACTTGCTCCACACTCTTATCATTTATTTTCACATAACACACAGATACATCCTCTTCTCTTTCAAACACCATGACCTTCGTCTTATTCACATTTATATTCATCCCTTTCATCCTATATGCTTCATCCATCACAGTCACCATATCTTGCACTTTTCTGCTTACGATGCAAGTAGATCTTGAACTCATCTGCGTAGAGAAGGCATTTAACAGGCAACTCATTCATCCTCAATCCATACTCACCTTTTTCAACTCCGTCAGATGTTATGTTGTTGAGTTGTTTATAAATGTTGAAGAGACGCTACACAACCCTGTCTAACACCCCCAGGAAAAAATGATTATTTATATTTCGGATTATTTTTGATAAATTAATCCAAAGAACATAACATGACATTACGCCTGTGTTCTCCAAAGAGTTAGGCAGACGTGCACCCATACCAATAGTTTGTATTTATACGGTGGATACAATGTTGTGAAACAAAGGTTGTTGACAGTAAAATGGTTCCTTGTCCGTCATCTTTTTGGAGCTGACTGTACAGCCATATTTCGCCACTTATGTTTAAGTCCCATGTTACAAGGGGTGAGCTTATTGTCATCAACTAGGTGGAAATACAGGCTCCGGGCTGCTACTGAGAAATCCCAGATGAAAAAACCCAGTAACACTTTACCCAAGCCGAGAATTGAGCCCAGGACCTCATGCTCAGCAGTAGCGCGTGCAACCACAAGATCATCAAGGCAGTCCCTAGGATTACCTAATTGTAGGGACTACAGGTAGCAATAATGCTAGCTGTGCAAAACGCAATGTTCCCCGCGAATAGAGTTTTGCGGCCAGTCGTTTTCCTAGCGCCGTGGCAGTAACTTGTGTGCCGTGTAACTAATAAAAGAAGCGTTATTGTGCTTAATATTCATGGTCATCTGAATAGACTTTATCTTGTACACCCGAATTTCAGTTACTCTCCTTCTCCAACCACGATTCTCATAAGGTCCCAACACTAATTGATCAAACTTTATCACACTGCCATTATAAATAATTAAAATAAACGATAAATAACACTAATAATTAAACGATATAATAAACAAAATGAGGGGGATTAAGCAACAAAAATTAATTCATTAGTGTACAAGTTGCAGCAGACAGTTTAATTAATTTACAAAACATATAATTTAAAACTTTGCTGGACGGCTACCAAACCCGTGGAGTGTGACGAGGTCGCCGCCATTAATTTTTCAGACGCTCTTTGTTTGTAAGACACTGCATTCGCTCCTAACTTCGGGAGTTGTAGGTTAAACAACGAAAAAAGAGAATTATTAAAACTTTTGTAGCGATTAACGCAAACTGTAAATTCAGAGAACACAGTTAAGGTTTGAAAAAGCTGTATTTATTTATACAGATACTAATAAATATAATTAATTTTGTTTGAAACGATTAAGCGTTAGGAAAAACACAATTACGCCAACATCCCCACGTATACCAAGCAATAACACCTAACAAAACAAAAAAACAAATGAAGGCTTAACGGAAAAATAACAACATGATTGTTTGCTGAGCTGATAACCCCGGCTCAACTAATATTGTTCCACCTAACACCTCGCACAGTCTAAATGCCCGTCCTATATTTTAAACCATTTATAATCCTAGAAACATAACGGTTTGTACCTAAGCAAATATGTCTCCATCTAGTTTTAGCCTCACCTAGTTATTAGGTAATTATAAATTTCACAGTTGCTGAACAAACTTCAAGTACGTCAAAGGGACTCGGCTAATTTGATTTCTGTGTTCGACGGCCACAAGAGGGTTGCGACGGGCCTCGTCTATCGGACACAACACGCATTTACGAAACAACTTAGTTACCTCTCATCATAAATCTATTGGTAAATAGAATAACAGATATCAATTCAATTAAACGTGAGATCATTTCATTTCTCAACAGGATTTTTTCTGTAAGTAAATATTGGAAGCAAATGAAACAAATCCAATTAATTTTATTAATCGATCAACTAATTGGAGTCAAGTCGTTTATTACAATATTTATCTGTTTACTTCACGCTTGTTTATTGAACTGTATCTACATCCAATGCTTTGCCGTACACTGAAAAATATTCAACTGAATTGGATGGATTTCGGAACGGCAATTTTAACACCCAGTTCGTCAGTAAACTTCAAAATAATTAGTAAGTGAAACAAGGGTTTCACTTACTAATTATTTTATGACAAGTCGAAAGCAATGTAGTAACTACATAGTTGTACATAGAACTTAACTTTGACGAGTCGAGATGTACTAGACAAACTAAAACTTGTTAGAATATTCATTGCTCCCAGCCTACCTGGCCGGCTTAAATAGTAAACCTACATTCCCTAATTATGTCACCAAAGAGGCTTTATTTCAACTTTAAGCTGTTTAATTTCCAAGTCACTCTTCGTACTCGTAAAACTTCTCTGCATTGCATAAATGCATGAACTATACACAAAGTAATAAAGTAACGTAAATTACAAAGTATAATCTCGGTATTCGGCTGAAGTTGGTGTGTGACAGAAACTGTCCACTCACTCACCATATTGATAGGGATTCCTAGCAGTTAGGAAACCCTAAAAAGCCCCTACTCACTCAACTGGACAATTGAATCTGGCTCCGGCAATGGCCAAGCTTTATGGAGACAGAGTAATTACCACTGCCTCGATTTATGACCACACACCAACATTATGTTCAGGAAATTCAAACGGGCTTACGACTCTGAGGTCCGAGTTGAACATTCGCACCAATAGTTCAGTCAGTCTACAAAACCAATGAATCCATGGCACTGGATAATTACAGGTAATTTCGTACCTCTGCGATGAACAATCAACAAATTACCAGCAATGTTTAACATTACCCATTCCCGAGCCAGAGATTAGTTGGTTCCACAAACATTATTAAATTTTGTCCACCAATAATGTGGTTACCTATTAATTAATTTCGCTCTATGTTATGTGGACAAACTGACCGTAATTTTCTTAATTGGGTAAATAAGGCGTCCTTTGCGAAAAAAAGCAATTTGTGTAATCCCGTCTGTTAGTAATACTGAAATACCCGAATCTGCGTCATTAGGATGAAAACAGATGAAAAGAAATGAAAAAATATTATATATATATTTATTTATCTCATAATTATATTTTGAGCAGCAAAACAAGTTAATTGTATTTTGCTCTTCGTGAAACTCGAAACAAAGTATAGATACTTATGTATAGCAATGTATATGAATAGTTGTGGGCGTCGCGGCGTCTGCACTTACTCCGCTGAGAGGCTCACGATCCCATGAATAAACCATCGCTTGAATGTGGAACTCTTGTCAAGTGCGAGCGTGTTGACGGGCGGCTCATTGACCTGGCGTATCTACTATTGCAACTGTGAAACGAACAACTACAACTCCTGACAATGAAAACAGGGATGTGTGTTGAACCTTGGTCTCCATTGTTCCTGAATTTTACGTCCTTACCTATAATACTACCAAAATAAATTGGATAGTACTATGAGTCGTTTAGCCCCATTCCTTATTAAATTTTTAGTGGTAAGATTTTCCTTGAGCTTGCAATCCAGTTTCCAGACTGATATAACTTCAGGTTAAGTAGTCACAAAATTTACTTTTCATATTTTTAGTAAAAATACGAAGTGCCCTCGATCCTACTCGTAACTTTGACGGGCTTCAATCACCTGCCAGTTGAATCGTAGCTACCAATATTCAAGAAAACTTCGCGAATTAATCAAGAACTTTCAATCAAAATTCAGATATAAAAAACAATCACCATGATTTACACCTCATGGCGTCGCTATAAATATTTTACTTTAATTATAAAATCGATTTTCCGAAAACATAAGTGCTGATAATTGGATATTTATAACAGTCTAGGCGTTCAACCAATTATAAATGAAAATTGATAAATCAACATTTTCCAGCAAGACGAACAATTTTAATAAATACCTTACAAATTAATTCCGACGAGATCCGGAAATAAGCGCGTTCAAATCACAGTTAACTCACAATCTTCAATTTACGTTACTACGTTTGTCTGATATCGAGTGTACAATAAAAGCTGTTTTGACTCAAGTTAAATCTCTCTGCGAAGCGGAAAAGCAATTAATTAAACTGGTTTGTATAAGAAACATCTTTTAACCAGCGCGATGTTGCATTTTGTAAGGGAATCGATGTTAAATTGTTAAGCAAATTTCGATTTGTTCGTATTCGGAAGTTTGTAGCTCGAATTGTATCAATTTCTTGTATGACTTAATTTCCTGCCTTTCCTGGTCTTGTTGGTAATCCTCGTAGGGATATGCAAATGTATACTTTCGCTCGCCGAACGTTGGGCAACGACCCCATAAGGCCGAAATGAGAATTTAACACTCACAGTTCCCTTACCGAGCTGTAACTAGAAACTTCTGTAGCTGGAAAACAGCTATTTATATTTTGTCTGGCTGAGAGTTGGATGTTATGCGTGACACATAAAGAACGTTATAAGTTTATGTTGGTCCGAAGCAACAGCAACTAACATGAATATGAATATTATTTTTTATTTCACCCAAAGCATTGACTCCGGATCTCCGCAGTGTTTTTTCTTTTGACATTGTAAGAGTCGACGAGAAATAGCAAAATTTATTTACAAGTTATAATCTTCTAAGATAATTCTTCTATTAAGAATCTCATTAGTACGTTTTGTACCACAACATAAATTAAATATTAACAACTAACAACATTTCTACAAGAAATACTAAGACATAACTTTTACTTTTTTATTCCGTAAGGCCTACTTTATTTATAAACGAAGGCTAATTAACTAAAGACTGCTCTTTACCGAGCGGGAGTTAGTTGAAAGCTCGTCACTGAAGAAGGCGAGGTTATTTAGCACCCTAAATTAAGGCATTCACAGCCTGAGCTAACGTTTGGGTGTGTATAAGGCAAGCTATAGAAAACCCAAGGAAGTAGGGAACGAGGATTGGCTATGAACAGGAACGCAGTAAAAACACACTTAATAAACTTACAAACTGAAAATTCAACAGTGAAGTAAAATCTGTTCAGTAATTAAACGGATATAATCAATTTTTTTAAGTAGGTAATGGATTTATTCTGTTACTATAACAAGGCTGCAGTATCCGTAATAAGCAACACATTTCCAGTGGATAAAGTAGTTACGTTCTTGGCTAGCAAAATTTAGATTGTGATCAACACGCTATGAAGAAGCGGATAATAATAACTGCGCTAGAGTTTTATAGCTTGTCATATTCATGCTCTTAGCTAGTTCCTATATTTTACATACGTAGGACTTTAGTCCTATTATACCGAGCCACACATCTCGTAGTAATGTGTAAGTAGCTTATTTGCATGTCGCGCCCCGACTCGCATTAATTCGATTTAGTTCGTACACTAGTTAGTTCGGGAAAATGTTGCGTAATTAAGTTACTTTTATTACTAACATTTATTAATTTGTTTTTGCGTCAATAATATCCAACAGGAAATAAAGATCGGGTAATTTAAAATTGCGCGGCTTTATTGCATGTAAAAAACATAAGTATTAAACTCGAGAGAGAATGCGTTCCTGACACCTCCCAGTTGGACACGATTCGGAACAAATAAAGTATTTTGTAAAACACGTATTCTTTTGTATTCAACTGACAGGTGTCAGGAACGCATTCTCTAGACGGCTAGAATATAGTCGATATAGCAAATGTTGTAGAACGAAGCGCAATTTTGATTTGGACTATCTATACGTACAGAAATATGTTTCTGGTATAAAAGTGCGTAGTGTTTAAGTCCTGTTTTAGATGCTATTCAGCTTAACTAAGCGCCTGCAATGGACGGGACCAGACACGTAGCAACACACGTGATTACACTCAGTAATCCATTCACAATATGCTCACGCACACTCTACACCGAATTAGTAAATATGTCCTTTATTTTATTAGCCATTATCGATGGGTTTCCGCGTCATTACCAAATTGAAGGTTTATGACAAATTTTCATCAGGTCCGTTGGGAAATATATTTTGTTTTTTTTTCATTTCGTAAATATTTTGGGAATATAAGATATAACAGATAAAATAAAACCGTCCACAAAATTGAGAGAAAAGTCATTTGATATTAAAGTATGCTGTCGATGCTGTCCAAATGTTTTCATTTATTTACAAAAATATCGCTGTTAAAAAGACGTAGACATTTATTATTGCTGTCATGATCTAATTTACGACAAAAAATAATAATATTATATTCTAACCTCGAAATTGTCGCAGACAGGTTAAACCAACATCATTGTCTGTCAGAGGGAATGGAACCAACAAAAAATCTTCAACAAAGAAAAAAAAAAAATATAACACTGTCACTGTCACGAGCTAAGTCATGACTTGCGTGTGTATGTCGTAGGATGATTTGAACATTCGAATTTTCGCGAAATCCCTAAGGATACCCTAGGGATGAAATCATTATTGCGAGCAATTTCGACAACGCTCCGCTCGCTCGGCGCGCACGCGGTAGGTGAAAAGACAAAAAAATCGAAGCATTTATTTCAATTAAACCATCTACATGCACTTTTGAATTGTCAAGGAATCGGTCACAGTTCTAACCTAACCTAACCTATTTCATCCAATTCAAAATGACGAAAAAAAAACACACAAACAAACATAACTGGCGAAATGTGGGTGTACTATAGGGACACCTCTGCTTAGCCCTTCGGATAATACAGGCGTGATGTTATGTATAAATGTGTCAAAATGACGAATCATACAATCGGCCGCAGAAATGTTTTCACCGTTGTATCTAGTCACAGGCACATTGTATGATTCGTCATATTGAACTGGGTGAATAGGTTACATTATAGGTCCACTGTTGCTCGTATTCGTGACAAAATATGTAACATAAATCTATCTACATATATGAAGTATCCATCGAATAATAAAATTACTATAATACCAGCTATCTAATTACGCAACACATTTTCGTTGACAATTCCGACTAAACTGTTTGAATTTGACAGGTCAACAACATTCATTGTTTTATTTACGTTGTTGAGCAGATTTTTTTTCGAACGTACGAAGCAATGGATTAGCAATCTGTTTCAAAACGATTCAGATTCTGATTGATCGTGTATTACGTAATTAGGGTACAGATCATTAAAAACTATTTTAAAACAATACGATGAAAAATCGCAATGCAATAAAAGTCGACGTGTACCAAAAAATTCCAACTTCCAAACTTATTCAATGATGGCGGCAGCGAAAATTCTCGCATTTTAGATGGCTTCATTTTTCAACAGTGTTCCAAACTTCCCCGGTCAGCTTGTCGCCTGAGCTATCGAGATCAGGAAAACAGATAGACGTGCTAACATTGTAACTTGTTACCACCGTTCACGGACAACTTTGCGAACTGTTATAGGTAGTAGACGTACTCGTTAAACTTTCATTCAAGCAAATTTCGGGATAAGGTTTTGAATCAAACGAGCAGTTATATCCTACACTATTAAACGAGCAAAATTTGTATATATACAGAGTGGCAGGGACATCGACGCGAAAACAGCTATTCCATACATTTTGACCGCGTAGGTATTGCACTTTTCTATGGAACAGCAGATAAAAAAAAAAATAACCGACGAAAAATTTCATGTACTGAATCCATGTATAAGTTTTCGCGTCGATGTCCCTGCCACCCTGTATAAATATTTGTAATCACGTTCTCGAAAACGACTGTAACGATTTTGATGAAAGTTACAGATAGAGATACAGGGGTTTACGGGGGGCGAAAAATTCATTTAGCTAAGTCTCATATCTAGGAAAATTCGTTTTCTCCATATTTTCACCCGAGCAGAGCTCGGTTGCCCAAAGTTTAGAACAAGATGGCTACCTTAGAATAATAACATGGCAGCATGGATTAGTAAGTACCTACTATCATGACAGCATAGAATTAGTAAGTACCTACTATCATGGCAGCATGGAATCAGTACTATACATGGAATTAGTACGAACTTTCCTATACTATTAAATGAGCATTCTCTATTTTTACCACAGCAGAGTTCGGTCGCCCAGGTTCTATTATGTAATACGATAATTTCTTAAAGTGTCTTTTATTAAATTGGATATTTTTTACTTACAACACAGCATCACGTCTGTATTTCCCGACGAGTAAGGCACAGTAGACCCACATTTCGCCAGATATGTTTAGATCAGGTGCACCTATAGGCTTGCCTATAGAGACATGAGGAACAGGGTGTAAAGTTCACTAATCCTCTATAGAAAAGGGAGGATCCTCCGACCAGGAGGGTGTCGTGTCTGGTGGGCTTCTGCCCGACAATTGATGTCAGGACTAAGGTTGCCTGGTATCCGGCTTTTTCTGGCTAAAGCCGGATATGTCCTGCTTTTTACAATCGTGTCCGGGCATACACAAGTCCGGCCTGTCCGGCTTTTAGTCAACCCCGCCCCGCCAAAAGATGCCTCATTATATATTTTTTTATAACTTTCAATGTAATGAAGAAGTCTAATTATTGATGGTGACTTTTAATGTAAAGAAGTTACAAATGACTTTAGTAAGAACAAATTGAGATTAATAATTAAGAGTAGAGTGTCTCAAATTAATAACAGTATTTTATACACCAATAAAAAAAAAATCCTTTCAAAAACCAGTGTGTCAGGCTTTCAGGGCAAAATGTCGGGCTAAATATGAATCTGTGTCTGGCTTTTCTATTTTTGGGCCTGGCAACCCTTATCAGGACGTAGTATAGGATATGGTAGTCGCGCGGTAAACTATGCTTACGCGTTGCATTTTGCGTGACGTTAGTGTGATGCGTAGTTCTCATGTGGCGATGTAGATACCGCCACAAGCCTATTGCCTAACCGGGCACAATCCAATCCGGGCTCCCAATAACACTTTGCCCGACCTAGAGATCGAACCCAAATGTGTGATCGCGCATCACGTTGTTTCTTGATCTATCTCATATTAAATTGGGATAGGATTAATAGCATAATCTTTAATTACTATCACGTCCAGAGACGTGCATAGTTAAGCAATGATTCAACCGACCTTGATACAATTGGCTCATATCATTGATCAAACATAGCTGATAGAACGTTAATTTATTACCGTCGCTTCATATGATCCATTATTGATAAACGGGTCAAGATAACTACACCCACTCAAGTGAATGACTGCGTCTAATTGCCATATAATTGTGACCAGAATCATGGCATACAGACTTCGAAGTTAATGCCATATACATGCAACTATGTACCTACGTACGTAATTAATTTCAAATGACATCTTGATCTCCATCTTGTCAGTCAATCAGTATTCAATACTAATGTATACCCTAGGATACCCGATTTCTCGAAATATTCCCACATTAAACAAATATTATTAATTTGGATTAGATTGAAATCACGCTGAAATACTTGAATATTTAAAGTTTCTACTCATACTCATCAACGAAGTGAAATACTACACAGATTGAGATACCGCAATCTTGTCGTAAACTACAGATTATTTGCTTTTAATATTGCTTCGTAATACTAGATATTTGATGTCTGTATTTGCCTTTCTAGGTAAATTGCGAAGTTTGCTCCTGGAAAATACTCATTTCATTGATAATTTCTTAATCTTGAATGTCAGAAACTAGCTTCCGCCGGCGGCTTCGCCCGCGTGGTATATTTACATTCAAATTATAGCCTATGCTACTCAGTGATAATATAGCATTCTGCTGGTGAAAGAATGTTTAAAATCGGTGCAGTCGTTTTTGAGTTAATTCATTACAAACAAACATACAAAAAAACAAATCTTTTATCAGTTTAGAAAGATGAACATACACAAAGATGATAAAACGAAATTATAAATTATCATCAATGAAAAAAGTGATGTCTTTTGAGTAGTATATTTCTGTAACCATTCTATAAGTTTGTGACAAAGAGAGAATCTGTTCATGTAGGTAGGTAAATAACACAGACTAACAAACTAAAGAATATAATAATAATAATTGAAATTAATCTGTTGTTGTACCACTGCTGAAGAGGAAAATAACAGTTTTAATCACCGATAACGCCTATAAATATCAATTATTTCTTCCGAACATCCATTTGTTTTGACAGCCTCTTCCTGTGAAAAACTTTTTTGGTAATACATTCATGACCCAAATGCGAATACGTATTACTGGATTTTCATGATGTAGGGACATCTTTGAGGACAATACCAGGTCTTGGTGTTGAATTTACTAGAGGCGCTATAAAACGCGTGCAGAAATCTGGGTAAGGCAAAATGTTCTACAAACATTTTCTCACTAAGACTGAACTAAAATCAGAACAAACAAATTATATCCATAAAGGAAACAGCGGCTAAGACGAAGTGGGGCGTGCACTGGCCCAGAGTTATATTGCTTGCCGGCTCACTGCAATGATATGCCGGCCGCAAGCTACGCGGAATGCACAAACTATCCCCGGATGCTCAGTGGAATTTCTTCGCCTCGGGGAAGATATTTTAAGTATAAAAATGTCTTTGCGACTTCCTGCCGAGCAGATAATGTATGAAAAATAGGTTCATAAAACTGAGAACGAATTTATACGACCTAGACTTTTTATTCTTGGAAATCATTGAGTAGTTTGAAATTGAAGTGCTTCTGACAATTTGTTTTCAATTAAGGTCACACTGATTTATTTTAAAATACTATAATTTTCAAACTACCACTGGCATAAACCACGTTTCCAATAGAAGATTTGGGTGCGATATCATGGGATAGTAATCACCATTTCCTCTTCAATCCACCATTCACGGATTCTAAAATTCGCGTGTATTTCTTACGCATGCTATAAAGCTGATCCTCACGTATTGCCTTAAAACAGAACCCCCATCTGCTCCCAAAGTAATCAACGTGGTTAATTTATGACGTAAACAGTCCCAATTTCCCGTCGAGTACGGGTTTCGCCTGTTCTGCACCACAAAAGCAGTAAATTGCTTTAAAGCAACAGCAGGGATTGTAACTGAGGCTGAATGCAGCGACTTCGTGATTCACGCAGTTTTGTTATCGATATTTACGGGCGAAGTTGTTTTGGCAAAGGATAAGTTATATGTACAGGTTGTTTGCACTTTCAGGTAGATAAACTGAGGAAGAGTGGGTGATCGTGTTCGTAAATGGTGTGCCATTACTGTCACTCGGAACGGTACTCGTGCCTCGAAGAAGAATAACACGACTTGAACGTAACTGGGTTGTTAGCACCGTAATGTACATTGACAGTCCATTAGGTTTTTCTATTAAGTCCCCGGAAAATATTGTAGGTTGTTATTTTTATTGAAAAAAATAAGTTATTGGCTATTTCTTTCTTTTGCATGAATATTATGAATAGCTATCAGACCGTGTATTGAAAATAGATACCGAATTGATCGTAAAGAATATTTTTTGGGAATCAAATTGCCTACTTAATTGAATATTTTTTGTATTTTTTCAGCATTACACATTATATACTGTATCTTCCCGAGTCGTTTGGCGTGAAGAGCTCATAATTAAAGGCCCCGTTCGAGTGTAAAATCTCGAGGGAATTCAGGAAATATCCACATGAGTAAAACCGTTTATTCCATATATATAACCATTCATTTAATACAATCAGAATTTCGGCAGAACAATAGCAATACTGGAATACATATGTATAACACAGGAATAGTAAAATACGTACCTACATAAGTATTTGTTCTTCGATAGGTAACGAGGAGGGTGGAAAGTGGTTATAAGGAAAACTACTCCTAATTGTAACATGGGTCTTCTTATCATGGTTTTCCGCGTCAAGGAAGCTTAACATAAAGTCATTTAAGGGATCGAACAACCAAGTGATTCTTTGGGTAATTTATGTTGGAAGAATATTATAGAGATTCTTTTTCGGTAAATGTCAATAAACAGGGTGTCCGGTAAAGAAAGGATACCATTTAAAATACCTTATGGCAGATCTAAAAAAAAAAAAAACTCTCGTGGTACCCAAAATTTACTAGGGGGCGGACTATGATACATATTTTTGGAAAGGAATTATGCACTTTTATATTCCCAATATAACTACCAATTTTATTTATTTAATTTTACAGACCAATTTTTTTTGTTCACCTGTATGTAGCTTTATTTTCGTATCAATAATGTTTCCTCATAAAATACATAAATCTGGAACATATGCATACGTTTTATCAACCAAAACGCATACCACCTCCCACAGAAAATAAAACTTACACAATTTACATGCGCCACTATTTCGTTGTTTCGAACCACTAAGAGCATAAAACAGAACAATTTTATCTCATAACAAGTTTCAATGGCGGCGCCCTCGGGAGTATGGTCCGCATAAACTTATAAACGACATACAACTTTACCCGCCGAGGGAGTGACCCGCTCCACTTTTAATAGTACATTTACAAAATCCACTACACATCATACCTATGTACCTACATTTCTCGAAAGAGTTGCAACGGAGAAGTGGTTCAGAACTTCACAAGTAAATTAATTCCGCTTCGACTGTAAGGGAAATGAGAATTCTAGGAATTGCAAACGTAAGTCGTAATAGTAATTTATAGTAGCTCATGAAATGACTTTCCTTAAGGTTTTGTAAGGTAAGTATGGCAACGTTTTTGACTGCATTTTTTAATAAAAATGTAATGTTAAAAGATAAGATGATATGTACTCCAAAGATGAAAATGAACAGTATTATCTTTTCTTAGGGGTCAGATCGTGTCAGTGCTGAAAAACTCGAACATTATAGTTGTAGTACTACAAGGTTCTTTTGGCGCATCACCAAAATCGGGACTAAAGCCGTTGCCTGGTTTTTTTTTTCAATATATTTCATAAAACAATTAAACAAATGTTTACCAACAGCGGCCTTTCAATGTCATTCGAGCGCCAAAAGATTCTTGCAGCATAATATTCATTAAATTCATATGGATTATTATTTTCGTTTGGCAACTGTTAAGCGGGCTCTGGCTATCAGCAATATTTTTTAGGTATTCGTTAAGTAGCCCATACTCAATTCCATTATACACTCATCACTGGACCTTCATTATGAAACAATTGAAACAATCATTGTACAAACATGTGTATTGTTTGATCATTACCATACCATTTGTCGCTGCAACCGCTGCATTGTACGAAAACAAAAGACTGAATTATGTCATTAGTGATAATAAGGCGGAAGTAGATGGCGGTAATGTCCTTGCTTCCTCGCCACAACATCGCGCTACTGTAGTTCATTAACAGAATTAATGCTCTTTGTATCCTTAGTAACAGTGAAATTGCTAGAGAATTGGATGAGGCCACTGCAACTGGCTAAGCCATGGTTAACAAAATAACAAAACATCACGCCTGTTTACCCCAGAGGGTAAGACAGAGGTGTACCTATAGTAGTACACCCAAATTTCCTAAATTTTAGTTATGTTTAAGTCCCATATAATATAGGGCGAGCCTATAGCCATCAACTGGGCACAAATCCAGATTCCGGGCAGTTATACTGAAAAATTCCAGATAGAAAAACTCAATAACACTTTGCCCAACCTGGGAATCGAACCTAGGACCTCATGCTCAGCAGTAGCACTTGCGACAACTAGATCAAACAGGCAGTCAAAATATATCCAAAATACTTGTAATGCTAAAATATGAGTCTATTTCTTTGGATAATAGGTAGGTAAGCTCCAGTTAAATGAGGCAATTGCGGCCAGTTTTAATATAGCGGTGCAAACCATACGTTGTTCACTAAAATTTACTTTGATTACATTTTCATATAGTATGCATTCTACCTCCGCGCGACACACTGCTCGTATTTAGCAGCTGCTAACTAAAGTTAATTAGCAAGGCGGGCTTAATGTGCTTCGTCTGTTAAATTAAAGTGAAATATTCAAAAATAACGAATGAATGACGTAAACTAAATATTCTTAGAATATTATTTATACTGTTCACTTTGTTACTTTGAGCGACATCAGTCAAATACATAATTCGTATATCAATGTGAGTACATCTTAATATAGCATAAAAAATATAAATAATAATAATAATACCAGCCTGTTACTGTCCCACTGCAGGGCAAAGGCCTCTTCTTATACAGAGAAGGCACGAGCATGGATCACCACGCTTGCTCAAGACGGGTTGGTGATTTCAGACTTATATTAACTATAAGTCCAGGTTTCCTTACGGTGTTTTTCCCTCACCGATGTCAGTAATGTCCAAGATAAACTCAGAAAGCACATCTGAATTGAAAAATTCACATGAGTACTTGCCCGGATTTGAACCCACAACCTCGTGCATGAGAGGCAAGGCCACTGGGCCATCACGACGAAAAAATATAAATATAGTATAAAAATAAGAACAAGATTACATAAACTGAACTGTTTTTAGTAAAACACGATTCAATTGTTCATGAATATTAAAATATTAAAGACAGGAGATGTATTTCAAACATTACAAGCACTGACAGCACAATTAGATTGATCGAGCAGAATTTGTAATGAAAATGGGTAGCGTAAATTAGTTTCTCAAAAACTTTTGAAAACCCCGTCTACCCAACTAGGCATTCAACAAATTTTAGTTGGACATCTCTCCTAGGCGGAAAATGAGTAAAATTCAACACCACTTAAAATTTTGGGTACCACCAAATTGCAGCTGTAAGTATCCACCCTATTAACTTTGCACTCACACTTTTTGTTTTAATGTTTACTACTGTTTACAAATTGTAGTAACGACTTGCTGGGAACTGGGAATGTTTGCTAGGAAACATTTAACAGACATAACAAGTAACATTTGTAGGTTCGTGGCAGCCTTAGTTTATTTCTGTTTGTAATTATTAAATTCTAATCATGTCGTCCCTTTTTCTTTGAATTTCCTAACACAACCGTTTTCTAATTAAATGCCATTACTACAAAAAAAATTGTTTACTTTATGTTATTAATTAGTTAGTCTTGGCTGTTTTAAATGTTAAAATCTTTACCCAATTTATTGTACCTTTTTTCAGATATCGCACAAACGCTCCCGAATAAAGAAAGAGCTTCTTCAGGCTTCTTAGCTAACAATGGTTATTTACGAAGCTTAATGCTGACTCCATAGAGCCCAGGTCATTTAATAAATTGGTTCCATTATCAGACAGCCGGGCTCGAAAGCACAGCGATTTGTTGGCAAACTTTTTGATTCCAGTCGAACAATGGAGGTCCGTTTAAAACGTGGCGAACTATGCACTTTTATAAATTAACTTGACTTTATGAAAATTACTTTCATGTTTAAAGTGAAATGGAATAAGAGCTTGTAGCAATACTGTGGACCCAACCACAGAATTAATTCGCATGTAAATTAACTTTGTACGTCAACATAAATAGTAACTGATTTGGCAATATTAAATCAATGTATTGTTCTGAAATGCAACAGCCAAATTGTGATGTTGTTATGTTTATTACAAATAGAACATAACTGATATCAAATTCCCTAACTAATATGTATGGAACGAAATAGCAGCTTCATAACTCACATACCAATCCCTCTAACTTTAGCAGCAAAAACTTAGAAAAAATAAATGATTTGAGTTTTGAGTTTTGAGTAGAAAGTTTAAAACAAAAACCCTAGTCGTTCACCACACCACGTCACTTTACTAAAATTGTACGAAAAAATATCCCTTCGGTACATTTAAACCAGGAACACCGTACACAGTGTGTGTCCCACAATAAAGCGTGACCGGTCGAGTCCCGCAATCTCGTTTAGAATATTTTGCAGGCGCCTGGTCGCTATGCATGACACGACATAGCTGGAACTGACGTAGGTGGCTTGTGGGCTCACAGCTTTTGTTACACAAAAGCCTTGTTACTATGGTACTCCTAAATCAAATCTCAATTTTGCTGCTATTGTAATTATTTACATCGTGTTCTGTACTACTTTCAGAGTATATAAGTTTCATGTTACGTGGTTATGTTTTTACCCGACTACGGCGAACTAAAAAGGAGGGTTATGATTTTGACCGGTATGTATGTTCATCTGTTCCGTTATAACTTCTAAACTGCTTATCATAATTTGCAAAATAAAGTCTCGTTGGAAGTGTCTTGATCGTCCGCTCGTTACAAGCTACGATAGGACGTCATTAAATTGAATATGGCGTCCTCTAGAGGAGATAAACTCATGAACAAAAAAAATATTTAGTTATGCCATGTTGGGTATCAAATAAAGGGCGTAATTAGCACATTTCAAAAATATTTTTATTATAACCCCAAAATAATTCAAACAAAAATAAAAGTTACATAAAACTAAAACCCAACAACGACAAAAAAGTCATCTAAAAAGGTATTTACTCGTAATAAAGAAGACATCGCAGCCAGACAAATTAAAAAAAATGAATCCGGAGTCACACGTAATTCTGTTCGATTTATGCCTTAACACGTGTAACTCCGTATTTTTAATTTGTCTGTCTTATATATGTAAGTTATAGTTTTATATTACTTCTTTTTTATCCTCAGATGTGAAAGACCGGGTGAATCAGATTAACTAACCATATGTGCAGATTTAAAACACAGTATTTTACAAATACCTAACGAACTACTTACAAAGTCATGTAGATGTAGACTATTCATAGCATTATGTTCTCACATCACGTATCAACTGAAATGCTTCTAGCATTAGCCTTTTATCATGACTTAAAATCTATCGAGTCCTAGAAATTCATCAAAATGTGTGACACTCTATTAAAAATCTCGGCTAGGAGTTGAAACCCCTACTTTAATGTTAAAATATATTTATTCTTTGTAACATAATATTCCATTTTAAAATTTAAAAAATCACGACACTGAAAAATGTAACGAAATTGTGCACAAAGTAATCTAGACTGTCGTAATTTGAAAGACAATTTTTTTTAAATCGTCTGAGGAACACGTACTTCGTTATTACATTGAGAATTGAATATTAATATTAAATGTTTATGTTATTTCTACAGAAGCAAAAGAACGCTGAAAAAAGTTGCATAGCTCTTATAAGCAGATTCAATTATGTAGAATGAAATTACGCATTGACTGATCAATCAATCTGCCTAGTCTTTTCAAAAACTATACTGGAGTCGGCTTCCAGTCTAACCGGATGCAGCTGGATACCAGTATTTTACATTGAGCGACTGCCTATCTGACCTCCACAACCCAGTAACTGGGTAATACGATACCCCTTGGTAAGACTGATTGTCAGACTTTCGGGCTTCTGACGACCCGTAACGACTGCCAAAGATCTACGAATGACAGCCGGAGCCAACTGCTTAACGTGCTATCCGAGGCACGGAGGAGTCACGGTATGAAAAGATGCACGCATTGATTGATGATATAGGTTAATATAAACAATTATGTAGCTTACATAACTTACCATTTCTACACAAACACATGATGAAATTGTTAACACTAATTTGGACATAACTCCTCTCCACCCAATTAAATGACATGTTGACCCATTTGTTAATTTAATAAAAAGTATAGTCGACCTCGTAATTCCTTTATAACGTTTGACTATAATTACTAAATTTCTTTTCTTTCACTAGATTAAAACAACAAAATGACACGCTAAGAAGAAGTGGCTTTTGTGGACATGATAATTATTCAGATTTGTTACAGTTGTAATGGCAATCATGTCATTTCGTTTAAAATTGGTTTTTATTTGTATTAATTTATTTATCCTTTATATAGATTCTTTACTATTTTGTGAATATGAGAAAATTGTAGGGTCAGTGGACTGTAGATTTGTTGACCATTTTCTATTTTTGTAAGTACCTGGTACTTGTTGAAAGGCCTACACTGTCCTCCTATACCTATTAAAACTGTTATTTGAAAATATTGTAAAAGCCAATAATTTTTAAATGAATAACTGAGTAACCATGGAGTATTTTGTCAGGCCTTCTCCACAGGAAAAGATCAATTGGAACCGTGCACCTAGCTTCTGACGTTTCATAAGTGCCTATGTTTTGAATACACTGTTTGGCAGGAGATTATTCCAATCGAACGGGACGGTGTATGTATCGCTACTTCCGCGCCGTCTCGTCCCGTGGTGGTGGACAAACGGCCTTAGGGTGATAAACCAGTTACGAGGTCGACTATACTTACCGTCTGTCAATTTATAAATAACCAAAAGCTAAACAGAACCCAGAATGCCCTCTAAAGAAAATCTGGTTTAAGTACTTAAGCAATTACTACAGGAGGAATTTTTAATCTTCTCATTATGAGTAAGGGCCACTGAGATTAAGAGGGAGAATTATGAGATTAGATGGCAGAAAACGGTTAAATATAACCACCGGTAACAAAGTAAAAGCAGACAATAATTTTTGTTTATTTATAACACGGATTTGTGGTTCGTGTATTTTATTTTATCCGCTGGTAGAAAGTTTTTGTCGACACAAATACAACGTCAACTATTTGCCGTGCCGACGAAATCGTAAAAGTTTATTGGAAGAGAAGGATTTCTAGCGAACAATCTGTCACTGCACAAGTGAACATGTTGTACATGCTACCATAAAAACCCCAAAGCCATCCATCCGAATTAAAGCAAAAGCATTCGTATCTTGTGGGGTTCATTTTACTCATGATCTCTCCCGGGTCCAGGTTCTCAGGGTCTCTGATTTTGTATTGCGATTTAATGATAGTGTTTGCAGACATTTTTAGCTGGTGCAACGTTATGTAACATTTCAAAACTAACTATGTAAGGCCCAAACCCAGGATCGTTGTCCCAAAAATGAGTAACAACACACGCACCAAAATCGTCAAACAACCACGTACTCAAATCTATCTTCATGTCCCACGTATAACTATCGGCAGGGGCGTGTCTATAGTACTGAACCTTTGTTATTCAGGGTAGGTGATAACACTTACTTGGGCGCATCAGCCTATGAGCCCACTCCGCCACGTATTCGGATCACGGCTCTCACATAAACTTTCATGGGTAACTTATTGCGTATTTGTGTCGAAAACCAATTACCTACACAGGATTTCGTATCCCTACTTTTACGTAAAAAAGAGGCGACACTGTGAATTTTAACTTGCCAAATTAATATCGGTTCGTGCCATCCGATTTTTTTGCAAATCGTTTTCAGAGTTACGGTTGTTATTTCACTGTAGGTAGAATTCATATTAAAAAGCCGAAAAGTCTAACCCAGCACAATCTGACCTAATATTCAGATTACATATACCTAAAGATAATTACCGCGCCCAAAACAACCTTTTCACAAAAAAAAACTTACTTTAACAATTCCATATTTCAGACTTTCAACAAAGACCTTTTCTGCCCTTTGGCAAGTGTGATACATATAAACTAAAGAGGTGTCCACTAGGAATGCCTAATGAGATGTATATATTTGCGAACACATTGTCCAGCCGCCGGACGGCCGCACCTAACGGCGCAGTAAACTGGACCGGCACCGTGTAAGGTGAGGGACGACCCTCGCGACACCTAAATTTCGGAACATCCTCTAAGTAGGTGCTTAAAATTCATGAGCTGAGTTCTCTATCTTCTTGGAAATATTTATGTTTTGCCAATAAAAGGGCAGATTATTGCCGTTTTAATAGATTTAGGGATTGAACTACAGTTTGAATTGACAAAATCTTATTGATTGTTATGAAAAATTTAAGTTTATTAAGGATTATCTTGGGTGCTATAAAAGCTGATAATGTATCGATTTGCAGATACATCCGTAGCTGAGTAACTCGATAAGAAGACACCAAAGAAAAGCCGGCATCAAACAGCAAAAAGCATGACGAATCCTACATCCTCATTAAACACAGTACATGAGCTCAATCATCGTCATCTATGCCAGTTAGGTATACACGATGCCTTTTAGCTCGCAATTATGGAGACTAACAAATGACTATCTTACCTACACGAACGTCATGCAATTTTAATTGTAGACACCATCAAAAATGCACATCTTTGCGGTATTTTGGACCAATCGGAAGCTTCATATTTATTATCATATTTGATACAATAATAACAGTTTGATTGGTTATACTTCAGTACAAGTAAATCCAAGAAGGGACGCAAAGTTATCAGTCTCTAGAGCGACATATAAAAATATATTGTGTTGGCATTGAGTTTACAGTGTAAAGTTGTTAACCCGTCGTTTACGAGCACCATAACCTTTTCCCTTTGCCAAGTTTACTGCTGACACACAAAATAAGTCTATGATAATATACTCAGTACTCCCTTCCCTTTTGAAACATTGAGAAATATGAATGTTGAAAAACTTTCTACATTAAAAGCGCAAAGTTTAGGGAGAAAATTAGCTCTACCGCAAGTCCTAAATATATAAAGACACAAGCTTTTAATATACCCAGGTACATAATATGGCTAAGTGCGTGCCCGCTATTAAATTACCTTTTACCTGACTAATTAAAAACCCATTTAGACCTTTATTTTGAATGGTGAATACGGTATTCTATTTCGTTTAGTGAAGCTAAATGCTTTTGTAGAACTTAAAGTGGGTATTGAAAGGAAAAGCCTTTTTGATAAATTGGAGTGCTGTATAATAGCAGCCAACTACGTAAATTGGTAAAGCAAAATGTTTAATTCAGATTTTCTTTATAGTTTCAAAAAATTCAAAACACGTTATGTCTCCTCTATACCTAAAAACATACAAGAACATACATTTACCAGAATATTATTATTCTCGTCACCTAAAATAAAAGTAAATATAGAACTAAATTTGTCTCACAATAATTACCCTAAGTTGTAATAAAAAAACAGATAACACGTACAGACAAAGCACAGAACAAAGAAGGCTTTATATTATCTTGCATTACAATTTATCTTGAATTCTTTATAACGATGTGAAAATGCACAAGTAACAAAAGAACTGCCTGCATCTTTCATAGGATGAATTTATGTCGAGTGAACTTTGATAATATCTTATTACAATGCTTAATACAACTTAGGCATTAAAAGCACTATAACTTGTAGACCAAACAACATGCACAAAATACTGACTTTACAAAAAAAAACTCTTTCTTAATTTGAAAGTTCTCTGTAACAAAATTAAAGCTCGATTCACACCGAATAACATACAACCATTCTATATAGTCATGTTCTACGTACCAAAATTGCAACAGAACCGTCGTAACATTTCCTTGATCCCTCAAAAACTGTAGGTCAGCTGACCGGCCGGATCGAATGACATCCTTGCCATTACCACAGGACCAAAGAGGGAGGTTTCAATTGGCCCCCATCCAACACGTATTGGATTCGGTCCAAGTCACGCGGCCTCTTATTTGCTGAGTACCATTAGCAGACTTTAACACTTATTTATTTCCTCTCGAAATTATGAGATGAATCCTCGTAATTCTTAGAAGTATATCCAAGATATTGAAGCTAAGTTGGAAGGCTTTTTCTTTAAAAAAAAAACCCATATCGAAATTATTGTTCGACGTTTCCTTGTATCATCATATCATCATGTATTTTGAGACATGATACATATCTAAGGCTTTAGAGTCAAGTAAGCCTCGTACGTTGAATAATGAAGCAAGCAATGTCTACCTACAAAACCACCCGAGACAAATCCGAATCGTTCAGTTTCATCGCTCATTATTCGATATCGATTATATTTATCTCCGCCGCCGAGTATCTTACTTACAACGAGAACGTGGGCCAACAATACAACAGAGTCATACTAAAGCAAGTACCAGTACTGCCAGCGAGGAAAACATCCAATTTGCATTTTCCCGCACAACTCTATAGCGAAGAGGCTGTATGGAAACCCGGAACCGTAATACAGGGTTTTGGGAAGAAATAAAAAGGCTTCGACTCTCTCTTTGCTTACAAACCAACAAAGACGGGGGCTATAGACAACCCTAATGTTCGACTTCCCGTAATTTGGGTTTTTTTAAAGGGTAACCCATTATTCACGTTCTGAATAAATACTTATAAACAGGCAAATCTACGTCTTTTTTAGAAGTTAGAAATCGATTTCCCCTACGGTATCGATTACAATATTAGGTATAGCTTCAAAATATAATCATGTTTACTGATGTTACTCCCATGAGGAGGTACATGATACAGCATCTGTAAACATGGGGGGTTTTCTTTGAAAGTTAGTCATGACTATGGAGTCATGACTAACTTTCAAAGAAAATCCCCTGAGAATTTTAATACTTTTACACGTGTCTGTATCTTGCTGATTTCGTAACATTCTGAAATATGTAATACCCGAAAACTCATTGAGCAATATAACATTTTCACAAAAGAAATTGCGGACCTGACCACAAACGGTTTTCAGTTCCGTAAAATCAAAGAAACGAGTGAGCATGTTAGGTACTCAAGCTACAAAGTCTAGACCCACTGGAGAGTTTATTTCATACCTTATGTGGTATTCTTTGATGATACGTTACGGTAAAACTCATAAATATAAAGGTTTTAAAGTGATGATACCGCTGTGCTAAAAATAAAGATGGAGGTAAGCAAAATTTATATAAAATCCACAACATTTTCATCATTCATTTTTAGACTTCCACCAAACAATTTTAATGTTTGACTAATCAGTGATCTAAATCATAAATTTGTTTGGAAACTGTAGGAACATTTTGTTTAGCCTACATGCTCATAGATAGCCACAGTAAAGTGTTTACTAAAATATATTAAATTGAACCCTGCTCATTTATTTCATCAAACAAATGTTCCAAACCAGCCGGTCGATTCTGTAAAAGTCTCACCGTGAAACTTTAGGTGAAGTGAGCTTAAAGTGAGCTGTCAGATGCTAGGGATTAACACTATTGACAGCGCACTTCACCTAAGTTTTCACGGTGAGATTTTTACAGAATAGCACTACAGCAGTGCTATTCTGTAACCATCTCACCGTGAAAACTTAGGTGAAGTGAGCGTGGAGTGAGCTGTCATTCCACAGGCACACTATTGACAGCTCACTTCAACCAAGTTTTCACGGTGAGATGTTTACAGAATAGCATGGCCATCCATGTCATGTTGTATAGAAAACCAATCAGAGTATTTCCTATGTAAAAGTATCCTCACTATGCCTGAAGCTTCGTGAAATAAGATGTCATTTCCATTCTCTTGGTAGACCTACGTGAGGATCTGCTGATCCTTGATAACGTATTCAGTGCGCGGACTCGGTGTCATATAAAACTTATATATTTATACCAATACATTCATGCGTGGAAAGAATTTGTTTTTTATGTATATGAGCGCCGATCCCGGAGATGATTTGACGTAGTTTGACAAATCTTCAAGTTGATGTATTGTCTTCGCTTTGTAAATGTTGTTATATATTTGTATGGATATTTGAACGTTGTAAGAATATCGTCATAGTCTTTTGAAATGATAGTATCCACGTATGTACATACATATAAACACAGCAATTGTGTACTGAAAAACTTAACACGTGCCAAAGTATAATGGAGAACTCGGGTCAGGAGCTAAGAAATCATATTTTAGTTCATTAGTTAATTACTATTATTCTAAGGATACAATTATTATAGGTTATTCATTCTAAATATAACCGGGTATGTACCTTGCAGTACATACCCGGTTATCAGTATATACACAAAACACGATGCTTCTACAGATACCAAGTTATACTATTTCATTCATCCAATGGTACAGCCATATATCATTTGTAACTCATGTATTTAGGCAGTTATGGTCCAAAGCATTTCGAGACGATAATTACACGGTTTCAAATGTAATTCAAACCCAACCCTATGCTCCTAGGTACTGAGTTGAAAACGCAGTAAATGGAAATCTCTAAGTTTCAAATGTGGGATGCAGCGAGTTCTGTAAGTTATGATTAATTTATTGGTTCAATGAAACGGACCACGTAACGTAAATGGGTAAACACCGCGTTCACTCTCATATATATCATTCAGGAGAGCGGTCATCTTGGCAAACATTCAACGTTCTCGGGGTAGGTATGGACTTTATTACATTTTGAATAATTTTGCATAGTAATATCATAATGTTTTAGACTGTTATAAATCTGTTATATTTTTTATAATAAATACGCAATATGCATTCTTTTGTATTATATGTATATTGGCGTATTATGACTTATTGTGTGAGATGGGATAAGCTGATACAAAAAAATTCTTTAATGAGCCCTAGAGAGAAAGCAAAGAAAACCACTTCTTAAAACGTCATCCTCACCTGCACCCTCCTAGATTCTGATTAGCTCAGGCTTGGCTTATGACGGGCACCTGCTTAGACGGTGCAAGAACGGCTCTTGGTGCAAGGATCGCTAAACAAAATTGGTGATAATTGTGTTACAAAATATGAAGAGAAGCCATGATCATCCTACACTTGGTGTTCCAGAAAAATTGGTTTGGGAATGCAAAAAAGGCCACCCTCTTCTATTCCTTTGAATTGCAAAAGGCAACAGAGATTTTTTCAAGACAAACACAACATTAAAGTAATTCTACGAAGATTCGCAATAGTTATAAGTTATAACTTTCCACGGCAAACTTCACGCATCCAAATAACCAAGGTACATAAACATGCCACAGTACACAACATCAAAATTATAATTGGAAACGTGGCAAAGTTGACAATGCGCACGTTCTAAACACAGAAATTTGCACAGCACTGCAACTATTACACGCCGGTGACAACTTCAAATTAGTTTCAGACTACCAGCTAGACGGTCCTAAAGTTAGATGAGACTAACTTTAGTATGTAATTGATGTAAAAAGACTGTAAAAGTGTTAGGAATGAATGTCGGTGGGAGTAGCGAGCGTTCCGGTTGAATGGTATGCGTTGATAGTTAAGCTGAATTGAGTGATCGTGTGTTAAGATCTTTGGTTTCTTTAAGTCTGATCTAACCGTTCTTTTAATGTCTTACTTAAAGGTTTAGAAAGTTATTTAGTTTTTCCACGTGTTGTTGATTGACTCGTATATCAACGACCAGACTACACAAATTGGATAAAACGTTTCCTACAAAATCACGGCATTGAATAAAAATCTGCTATTTTTTTTAACTGCTTTTTATGTTGTTCTAAGTCAGAAATATTCAGGCCCTTATTCGAAAAGTAATACAAACAACGCGACAAAGCCGCAAAGTAACTTTAAGATAGCAATATAGCCACCGAGATCTTAGTTCAGCAGCAGATATATTCTCAATATAAACTATCTATTCTTGTTTACACGTCCCCGGTGCTTCCTTTGCCCAATCTCGTAAAAAGGTGTCGACTTCGGAGCCGGACGCAGATATCCACTTACTTAGCTCCAAAGTCCTTTGTTAAAACCTTTTCCTGGTGCAATACGATACTAAAAACACTAACAACATTACTAGGAAAAAATGAACGTAAGTGCTGTTCTTTTTTCTAACTAATTTCAAGAAGTGCACTTTACTGGACCAAACCAAAACGCAGTCGCATTATTCAGACTGATTTACGTCTTCTACCTCAGCGGGAAATCTCTAGAGCGAGAGCTAGAAGTTAGCTTCTATATTTCTAGTATCTTATAGAATTTATCTTGAGAAATAATCCTACCAAGAAGTTCCCCTAAGTTATAACTTAGCCTCCGAAACTGATAAATTAAATTGAGTTAAATTGTATGCACCGACTTCATCAAAGTAGCAATTCTAGGTAATGCCTTTACAAAGTTTATCCTTCAAAGGAACTATCAGAAACTTGTGTTTAAATAATTCCAACTTAATTCACAAAAGTAATCAAGGTGATGCATCGCATGAGTCGATATTTCTCGTATACAACTGAAAAATGGAGATTTCGTGTCGCAATAAACTAGAGAGCAGATTAAAAGTGAGTCGGGGGAAACACGCTACTGCCATGTTGTTACGCACGAAGGCCCCGGGGAGAGCCGTCAGCTATACCCGTTACGAATTCTTATCAAGACACCACAGCAACCACGATGCCCATTCCCATCCGTTCCTCGACACGAAACAACTTACTGATGTATACATTCCCTCTTTATGACTATGATCGAGTCGACATGGGGCATAAAAGCTTCAATGAAAAACAGCTAAGCAATTTCAGTGTTACAGTGAGTAATCCTTTAATGAAATAATGTATGGGCAAGAACGATACAATGATATATATCGTAAAATGTGTTGCTATGATTTATTGGAAATTTAAGATACGTTAGGCACCTATTGGGGAAAAATAATATATTTTTCCCCAATGGTACCTAACGTATCTTCGGTTTATATTTTTTGTAGTTGCCGAAATTTAAGCGCAAAATGCGTTCTTGTTTGCAGTAAATCTTGAAGAATAATAACTCGGTTCGACGAAAAGGAACGTTTTTAGTGTTTACGCACACAAATCGAACTGAATAATAAAACGGAACATGAAATCTCGAATGACTTGTGCCATGAACGACAAGAAAAAATATTTTCTGCTTTCTTTACGCGTGGGCACGGTCTTAAACACAGAACTCGGCTGCTTAACCTCACTTAATCCGCAAGCAAACCATCGGCGAGGGTCGATTTTACACGCGATAAACCTGCAAAAGGATTTTGTCCGGCGTCTGTTGCCCGGGCACTGGCAATATTCGCTGGTAAGACCATAAATCTGCCGGCTATCGGTCGTAATTGGTCGATTTCATGGACTGACTTTTAACGACTTCCACTCAAAGTGCTAGGGCCCAATGCCTTCGCGTCACAGCTCACACTAGCAAAATTATGTCAATTGAAAACATTACGAACTAGAAAAGCTAATAAAGTTTGAGTATTTCAAAGAACTATAAAAGACGTTTTAGTTGAAGATTCGTAAATAAACTTAGTAATAAAAGGTTCAATTAAGATTCCAACAGCTTTGAATATATTCTCTGCATTCATTTAACAATATTGCGCAGTTTCGTTAAACGGCTAAGAACTTGAAATAGTTACTAAAAAAATATTGTAAGACTCTAGAAATTGGCCGTATAAACCAACAAACAATGAATATACAAAAACGTGACTAAGAATAATTTATATTCTTCTACAACAAATTAAAAAGGTAGAGAGTCTAGAGGCCGAAAAGACACTGATAATAATAATAGGGGTCGCCCAACATTAATAACGAAACGGTCCGCATTGTCCATGTTCGTCCGTCTGTTGTCTGTAGCTTAATTCAGTAAACACTGGACCTATTCGACTGCAAATTGAAGCACATGCGTCAAATTGCCTCTTATTCCGGCAAAAATATGGAAACATATAAATAATTTATATTAAATGGAACCCGCAACGAACGATGTGTGCTTGGCGTCATTTCATATCGCCAAACACATCAGGTTTATTACGACTTTGATATTCCGTTTCAGACTTAGTGTTGACTCGTGTTGTCACGGCAAAAGTTAATGCAGTGCATTTGTTAATATTACAGTAGCCACAGTCCTGTACCCGCTTAACGAGAACTTCTTTGTTGACCCGTAAAAAAGATAGACGGGAAGTCAAGGATATTTCTTGTAACACAAGAACATGAGAAGTCTCAATTACAGGCCAACAACAGCAATAATACTTACCAATTGGGTTTCGTAGAAAAAACTAACTTATATTTTCTTGTTTGAGACAGAGCTAATTGGATCAATAATCAAACTGGACATACATTTGAAGATTCTCGCTGGCTCTCCGGGCTTCTGTCAGCTGTCAAATCGAGCATGTATTTGATTGCAGTATCACAAATTCAAGCTTGGTCCAGTTCAACCAGTAGCGGCAGCTTACTCAACAACTCCTTAATCCCATCATGTTAACTAACTCGACAAGTTGAGTATAAGGCCATTTGACAACACTTGGCATGTACTCTCCATCTCAAAATGCCTGAGTGTCATCCCACAATACACAAGACTAAGCTAGATTTGCAATAGAAAACATAAAATTTGAGAAATAAAATATTTGTATTTTTAATTAGGTACTCCATTTATGTTGAACTCTCCAACATCACGCGTTCAGGCGTCTGCTGCTTTAAAACGAAAAAAAAACGTGTGAAAATCCACCCCTGTAAAATTTTGACGCAAGTTATGATGTTGTGCTCCATAACAGACAAAGGGCAGTCCTTAACTGATACGTAACATGGGTCCACACCCGCTTTCATTTGAAACACGTAATGAAATAACGTCGCATTTTTTATCAGATCAGCTACTTTTCGGTTAACGTGATGAATATTTTAATGAAAAATGTTTTGATACAGACAATATTGTATTATTCACTCTTACAAGCAGTAAGTGGGACTGGGTTTATTTTCATATATGCTTTCTGAATATAAAATCAGGCATTTACTGTAATGAAAGAACATAAAGGCTATATTTCAGCAGCAAGAACACTCTCACTAAGGCGTTTGGACTCTTTAATCTTTATGAATAAAGACAAGAATCTATGGAAAAATAAATATTGAAGAAATATTTAACTAAAATCTCAGACCAAAAATGGCATCCATTGTTGGTCTACACAAACATAATTTCATATCGTTTGCCACATTAGTAGTACAGTGTGGATCCACAGGATTACGCAGGGCGGCATCTTGGCCCATTCGAGTCACGATCACGAATGAAATGCTGCGGTAAACCTAGGAACCGCTGTCTTAGTGTCAAAGACCTCGTTATGAGGACCAATGAATTCACAATTGAGCTTTCCTAAAACCAGCAAACAATGGACTTGGGACGTTTCAAATGGTGTAAAGATTCCGTTATCTCCGCACTAAGCTGTTGAGATGTCGTCGGATGAATTTGCTTTTATAATACTTTAATACAGTTTTGACTCTTTAACGCCGTGAAGGAGCGATAAAGCAACTTGCTGTTTCCAAATTAAAGTGAATAGATGTAATAAAACGTTTTAAATTTTAAATATTTCTCATAGTCACGGATAAGTATTTCAGCATTATATTGCAAAATACATGAATACAATAACACACTACAATATTTCATCCGAAACCATATCAGACGATTAAAAATTAATTATGCTTAATTACATCAGTGGTTATGGCATGCTATTTATCTCGTAGCACCGAAAAATATATTATTAATTATAATTAGCCATACTTAACGAAGTTACAAATCGAATAATCAATTTTTGTGGACAATGACTCATTAATTTTGTATTAAGTGCTGTAATTGCTTACAGTGTTTAGACACACGATCATAATTTGGATATACAATATATAATATTTGTTTAACAATGTGTATTAGCGCGTTAGATGTCGTACAATTCGTTTGAGGTTCCAATTAAGCACACAAAAGCAATCTTACACTAGTTATCTTGTAATATGTGTCAGTGTGTAGGTCCTTAATAAATCCGTACACTGTTTATTTCATAAAAAAATTACGTTAGATACACTTTTAAGTGTAAATCTAAAGTTACTTATCAAAACATGTTGACAGACAAAGCCTCTAAAACACTAGGCTATGTTATTTGAACACACGTAATATAAACTGAACACAGCTCTCAAGTTTATTCAAAAGCTCCGCTATTAACAACGTAAACAAAATAATATTTTGTCGCAGCATTCCGCCATTAAATAGACAGACTTATTTCAATTAGCTTGTAATCGCAGACGCTACAGGACGGGTCAAGTTTGTTTAGCCGCTTAGGGTGCTTTCAATTTGTGCAATTGTTAAGAGCGCGATAGTGGCGCGTCTGAAAGATGATTACCGTCACTTCAGGGAATTTTTGCAGCGCGTCTATAGAGCCAAAGGCAGAAATAGCGCTTTCGAAGCTCTGTGGAAAATGTTATTGAACGTATTACTACTATTTCTGCGTTCCACGTTATTATAAAACTTACTAGAGTTTTATAATAACGTGGAATTAATAATTTTATAATTCTAAGGTTTTATATGAAAGTAGTTTTTTACTGTATTATATCTCGTTTATTGTCTTTACTTATTATTTAATATAGGTTGTAGACCGAGATATATTCAAAAATAATTAAATATGGAGAGAAATTGACAGTTCTATAATTATGACGCGCCAAAATAAACTTCTAAGCCAAAACCAGCTCCAGTCTAACTAAGCCCATTCTAACATGTTTATTATTACACCATCATTGTTTAGTTGGCTAACAATATAAACAGCGAGCAATTAACGACTAACTAATTTACTAGAGAAACGTGACTTGACCTAATAGGACGCTTCCGGCGCCGCGGACTATTGCTCCAATGTTTCCGCGGATATATAGACAATTAACTAAGCTCTATTAATCCGGACAACTAAACTGTATGTTTGTCAGAGGATCAGGAGAAAATCATTATGTTAGCTTTTAGGATTTTTACTTTTATTTCTATGTTTGAAACCTAGAGCAGGCTGCCAAATGAATGCAATAACTATTGTCAAAAGTAAGACAAATATTTTTGTAAGTAGGTATCTACTAGGGTATACAAAAAAACGAAGCCAACTTGGTATAGACCGGTAAGCACTATTCTGTCCTCGAAAACCGCACAAAAAACCTACTAACCAAATTAACCATCATCTGCATCATCATTCCAGCCGAAAGACGTCCACTGCTGGACATAGGCCTCCCCCGAGCACCGCAACTTAAACCGGTTCTGTGCTTCCCGGTGCTTCCTAGATAGATAATCCGACTCGGCTGGACAGCATTTGAGAAGCTACGCAATATCTTCTCGTCCCACAGACCGCAGTGTCTCAAGGCGTAAGTCTTTGACCAGTTGCCAGTGATCACCTATGGCACAAAAATGTGGTCGCCCACAAAACCAAATAAAGAACCATACGTAAATCACGCCAAATTGGACACGAATCCATTAATTATGTTCGAGACGGCTGCCACATCCAGCCTCAGTAACGTCGTGTATGCCCAAAGAACTCCTTGAGACTAATATTCGACACAAAGGTTGGGCACGGAACGCACGAACTCACAAATTAAGGCACCTACAGTACCTTCTAGCTACCTAGAATAGCTACTGGCTACTTGCACGTCTGCCGAACAAACTAATGGAGTATCTTTAGCCTAATACAAGTACTCAGAAAAGTGTAGACCCTTAAGTAATTGATGGAGCATGACGTAGTTGGGTACTCGGTCGCGTGGGTGGCTAAAGGCCTATTCAGATATGAGCGACTAGCTTCCGCCAGCGGTTTCGCCCGCGTGATATCTTTATAAATTATAACCTATGTTACTCAATAATAATCAAGAATTCGAGGGAAAAAATAAAACTGTGCTGCAGTTTTTGAGTTTATCATTACAAAAAAATACAAATCTTTTCTCTTTATATTCTATTGGTTGTGCATGGTGTGGTCTCCTATAAGCGAAGGAGTACGGCCAACCTACGTATTGTGTACATCTTTTGTTGTAGATCCTAAATCAATAAATAAATAGTCTAGTGTACAGTAATAATATTAGTGCAGATATCGCTATCGCGCTCGGTAGCGATACTGGTCCGTCTTCTGGTTAGTCACTTTGGACCAGTATCGCTTTCGAGTGTGACAGCGATATCGCTTATATCTGAATAGGCCTTAAGTGATGACAAGCATAGTAGGATATTGGACAACCCACCTACCTACAATGATTGGATAAACGTATTTTTCACTTGATATTTTTGCTTTGGTGGTCTTATGTATTGTCTACCTATTGACTAAATGATTAGTTCTTGAAATTAATCTAATTGCACGTATTGCGTAATAAAAAGTAATGGCTCAATAACTGTCGACAAATTCTTTAATTTCAACTCGAATCAAGTGGATAAATACCATATAATATGAATAGATAGGTACATTAAGTTTTGACTGTTTTCATAATAATTGAGTGTTTCCATTACCTACCCCATTAAACTGTTCTATTTGTACATAATTTATTAAATAGGTAGTCTCTATAAGGTGGCGCGTTGGTGACTTGCGTTCGCCTTGCTTACGGCGCGTTGACGACTAGATTTTTCGAGGCGGCGCCGCACAGTGGATCGTCCCCATACAAGAGGTCGGACATAGAATTAAAAATTGAAAAAGTATTTAATTGAAAAAAATGAAATATACAGTTGCATTACTCTATTATGGAACTACAAAAAATGTTATTGCAATTTTTTTATTTGACCAGTACTTTATGAGCAATTCGATGAAAACTGTTATTTTTCTATGGAAATGGTCACAAAAATGTCTGTATCTCATGATTCCCTCCTTGTTTCGATTTGCGGTTTTCACTACTGTTATTAACCCATTTTATGCCACATTTTCTTCAAGGACACATGGTGCCCCCAGCGACCCCCTTCCGAGATATTTTGCTTTTAGTAACTATACTTTTTATTGTATAACTGATGAAATGGAGGTACATTAAGTATATTCATTACTGAGAATAAGTCATCCCTAAGTAGTTCCTTAAATAACAGGTGCATTTGCGATTACTTTAATGACTTATGAACGCTTCTGTTGGCAACAGAAGCGTTCATAAGTCATTAAAGTAGGGGTTCGCTGGGGGCACCATGTGTCCTTGAAGAAAATGTGGCATAAAATGGGTAAATAACAGTAGTGAAAACCGCAAATCGAAACAAGGAGGGAATCATGAGATACAGACATTTTTGTGACCATTTCCATAGAAAAATAACAGTTTTCATCGAATTGCTCATAAAGTACTGGTCAAATAAAAAAATTGTAGTAACATTTTTTGTAGTTCCATAATAGAGTAATGCAACTGTATATTTCATTTTTTTCAATTAAATACTTTTTCAATTTTTAATTCTATGTCCGACCTCTTGTATGGGGACGATCCACTGTGCGCCGGGGCGTTACTGCGCTGGAGCGGTGCTGTTATAACGGGCGATGTGCTTTATCCGTCGCGCCGACAGCACGCTTCAAGCGAGAAGCCGCACCGCGCGGACGTCGAGGCGCCGGCATGCATACCGCCTGCAAGCGTTTCACCGGGGAGCAGGCTCCTCGCTTGAAGTGAGCTGTCGGCGCAACGTGTGACGGCTCGTGGGCCACTCACGGCCCGCGAGCCGTCCACTATTCTGTATAGCCATCGTAAAATAGACTTTAATGTATTTGATTTAAAATCCTAACTTGAATGAGAAGTTATTTGCCGTGTCGGAGCGGTGATGTTATAGTGAGCGATGTCCTTTAATCAACTATTTTTGCCCGCATGAGACCTGTCAGCTAGTTTAATATATTCACGTGCCATCATTTATTACAACACTAATTGTATTGAGAACAATTCATTAATATAAAACTTTCGAATTACCTTACTGAAATTCAAGAATGACAGGGAAATTTGGTACCTCCGAACCAAACCTGAAAAAGTCATTGACACTTAGTTACCTACCCACTGAAAACTCCACAAATAAAGGTATTTACAAACTTAAATAAAAGGAAAGAAAAAACAAGGGACTCTTTAAATAAATCCTTGCACTATGTTCGTCCAGCAGCACCTAAATAAAATATCCATTACCATCTAAATCTAAAGGAAACTTGGAAGGAGGGAGCGATTCCTATAGTTCAAAGAGAAGTTAAAGCGAACTAAAAAGTAAAAGAAACAAACAAAGTTAGTGTAAAATCTACGGAAAAGTCGTTGAAGCTTTTCGTGTGAAACGAACGAGTATCTACTGAACATTATCTATATCCTATATACACGTATTTTTGGACGAACGAAACTGACTTATTGGCACAGTTCAAAGAAAATGTTAAGCTATCCAAAAGCAATATAATTTTATTCGTTCATAGACTGTTTTACCTTCACCATGCAAAGTTCGAACCAAACTATAATCTATACATATAAGAAATAAATAAAAGTCTTTTTATAATGTCTAAACACCAGCTTTATACAAATGTATATGAAAGTATATACGGTAGGTACTTATAACAAAAAACAATTCTTAGAATTTTTTCTGTGTCTATCTGAAAGAAAGAAAGAAATCATTTATTTGCTGATAATGTAGGTAAGTATACTTAAAAGTTGGATTATTTGTTAACTGTCCCGATCCACTTTGCCTTACGGCATGCAAAATTACAATTGAATTTTATATATTTAATAATATATTAGAATTATTATTAATACTAGTCAGAATTTAAGAGGTAGGTACAGATCAGCCTATTTTTTTTTATTATTGAATAAAATACAAATCTCTCGCATATTATAATGAAGAATTTATATGTCGGTTCCGGGTTTTGTTGTTGGTTCCGGCGTATCTCCGAAATGACTAGACCGATTTTGACGGGACTTTCACTGATAGCTGACGTTATAAAACTTAAGCTTACTTTCAGTTTAGAAAATAAGCGCGAGCGAAACACGCGAGCGAAACTGCAGGCAGTGACTAAAGTGACACAACTTAACTATATTTTAGTTTGATAGTACTGAGTTTTTAATTTTGTGAAAATAGCAATTGTGCTATTCTGAATATGACGTTTTTCATCTAAAATTTTGATTGTAAAAATCAAACCAGACTAAACCTGACAATTTTTAATCGCGATTAAAAAGGTGTGGGATAAAATAAGTTGTCATGAACTAAAATTCACACCAGCATCTCGACTTCACGTGCAAAAACAGTACTGTATTTATTTTTACTTTTGCTTATATCTCGAAAATGGTGCGTCCTATCGCAAAAATAATGAAATTTTCGACCCCCTTTAAAAAATCCGTAAACCCCTAAAATTCAACGTGTAGGTAATATTTTTTTCATATTTTATACAAAAAGTGAAAAATTCCATATAAAACACGTCGAGGCTGCACCCCCTGCGTGCCACCGGCTCTAAAAAAATCATGGTTTAGGGCAAATTACGGGTACCACGTGGATTCGCGATTGTCAAATTTGAATTTAGTTGTGTCAAAATTATTTTTTAGTTTAGAGAATTTTATTTGCAGAATAGCTCTAAGATTTTCATAGCCAAAAGGAAGGAATTTTAGTGATAGTTTAGTTAGTTTAGTTCGGTGTATAACAGAATCGGCTATAATTAAGACGATATAATAATATGATCTCTGTGTATTAGGTTTAACAATCAAAAACTTTTTAGTGGTATGAGTGTTCACAACAGTGTATTAAAGCAATTAATCTTAATATTGAGCCAAGAAGTATACGAAATTACCTAAACTCAACAATATAATTCAATATTTACCAAAACATTAAAATTTATACTTCGCTCTCGGAATCGGAACGCAAGGAATGCGACAAATCGCGCGATTTATCGTCGCACCGTTTGAAAACGCCATTTCATTAATTAAAACACCGTATTTCATAGAAGCGTAAATTAATTAATTATTTACGAGTGTTTTCTGTAATAACTCGAAAATTTTAATAGGTTCTGTTTTATAATTATTTGTACAATGTTTTTAGGGTTTCTTCTAAGACTGATTTAATTTTTATAATCATCACCAGGATATTGACCTTGTGAAGGCCGTGGGAATCCGCTGGAGGCGAGAACCGGACAGAACAGGAGAACTGAACCGGTTGAAATGGCGGTGCTTGGGGGAGGCCAATGTCCAGCAGTTGACGTGTTTCGGCTGAAATGATGATGATGACGAATCATCAAATTTCTTTCCTCGTCTCATTCATTCACTATTATGTTTGAGTCATTACTCCATGTCCCTAAATTGGATGATGAATAAATACGAGTAGGTAAGTATAGATACCATTTCCTGACCACCACCAAACATTAGACACAGTAATATTTCCATCGCTACCAAATTGCGGATGGAACTTTATTAAATTTCAACGAAGTCCGCAAGGGATTACAAACCAACCGTCAGAACCAGTCACTCGATAACAGACGTGCATTTAGAGGAATACTTCAAAGGCAGTCAATGTACGTAAGTCCCCTATGTTCCTAACTTGTGCTCCGGTCCCTTGGCACAGACCGCAATGGACACTGCCCGTAGGAGTTTAACGTAACGTTCGTATGAATACTAGATATTAGAATAGTTAACGTAAAGGCGATTCCTTAGCATTATATATGAATCTGGAAGTATAAAAGCTCGTACAGACCAGCGCGACGCGACGCCGCGCCGCGACACGAACAATACAATTTCTAAGAAAACTTGACAGTATAACAATAACCGTTGTCGCGTCGCGCTGTCGAGTCGCGCTGGTCTGCACGAAGCTTAATTCCGTATTTAACTATTTTATTGAGTTTTCTAAGCATAAAATATTAAAGTAGGTTCTGTCTTCACTTGAAATAACAAAAAGCTGATGGTACTAGATCCTTACATGAGTTGCCAAATCTTTGAGCAAGGAGGCAGAAAATCATCTTTGATCTACTTACATGCCCAAAAAACTAAATATTTTCGTTAACCAACGCGCCTCGTTTCTGAGAATCCCATTATTTTCTTGTTTCATGTTCAGTTTCATGCGCCATGACAGTTAATAGGTATATGATTTTAAGAAAATATTATAAGATTGTGTATTCATTAAAGTGTAAGGATTCAACAGTCGAAGGTTTTCTTTTTGCTTTTAGGAAATTCTAACGAATTATCATGGCAATTTCATTATTTTGTGTTATCAGCTTCTTCGTTGTCAACATGAATTACGGCTAATAATTAATGTATCTTCTTGTATGGGTACACACGTTATCAATAACGTTATTAGTAACATGTATGTAGTTTAGGAAGTTACAGAGACTACCAACATAAGTCATTATAGATATTGGGTACCCACCTATGAAATTGGCGTTTTTTTCTCACAAATAGAGAACCTTGTCACTTCTATGATTTAAAATATTCATCAATTGCTTGGTATTATATCGAATAATAACCATCATAGACAACTACCAATAGTAAAAAAACCTTATTATTTATAGTTTTTTAAACATAAAAAATACCTTAAAAATTACTCCTCATTTTGTTAGCAGAAATGACCACTATTTGTTTTAACTTAGCCAAAACTTATTTTTGTCGCTTAATCTAAGTGGCATATTACGATAACTTAGTTTTTAAACATTAGTGCATAAAAGTTTTAAAACATTAGTGTTCATGGTTGTTATATAAATTAAGAAAATGTGAGTATGAAAAATGTAACTTCTTTAAAATTCTCCATTCAAAACGCTGATTTCATAGGTGGGGACCTAATATAAATGAAGTGGTTACGGGAAGAAGCCCGAAGGTCTGACAACCAGTCTTGCCAAGAGGTATTGTGTTACCCAGTAACTGGGTTATGGAGGTCAGATAGGCAGTCGCTCCATGTAAAATACTGGTACCCAGCTGGATCCGGTCAGACTGGAAGCTGACCCCAACATAGTTGAAAAAAAACTAAGCAGACTGATTGCCCTAAATGAAGATGACATCATAGCTTAAATGTTGATAATATAGTAATATGCAGTTTATATATCAAACAAATGATTGTTTAGCACCTAGTCATTGTCAGTCATGGGCTTGATGAACAATTTTTCCACAACATGCGACCTTTATTTCGTTAAAATTCATCAATTATCCGTGTTTGCACAAACAAAGATTGTGCTGTTTTTGTCACATATTAATCTAAATCAAAACCAACAGCCAAACATAATACGATTAGCGACCACTAAAACACAGCCAGAGACCCATTCAGCCATGCTATTATATTACTCAGCGACATATCGACGTACAGGGTCATCTAACATTCGTGCCAAACGCACTCGGCCAGTTGTCACCCACTGCTGATGCTACATGTCGAGAGATTTATTCATTTGGACGCCGCGTGACGTCAACAGCCAGCCTGTAATCTATCAACGTTTTAAACGAAACCGCGCTTTCATTTTGTGTTTTGGAAGCGAAATTATTGATATGGAATTGATGTGGAGGTTCGTTTAAGGTACATGAGTACACAAAGGAACAAAGTGATGTTTCATGTGGCCATGGACATTACCTTATTAATACGCTTTTATAAGCGTGACCAGTATCTATCTATCTATCTATGTAACGGAATCTTTTAACGTAATTTTCACCAACTTTAAGATGTTCGATTAGCTTGAAAAATTGCACACGTATCAAGGACCGATGACAATACAATAATTTAGTACCTTGGAGCTGATTTCATGATGAAGCCAGGAGGTGGATAGTGGCTTCGGGCTCATATGATTCAGTTTGACAAGTCCAATATATTGGACTCGTCAAACCGAATCATATGAGCCCCTCCGTGGAGCACTTTTTAGCTGCACAAAAGCAAAGTACGCCATGCTTCATTGGGTATAAAAGAAGTGACAAGCTGCAATGGTACTTATATCGTAACTAGTACAAGTCAATTTAATTATTTTATCATGTTTATTTCGTGTTTAAAGCATGTTTTTTTTTAAACTACAATTTTTCTTTAAATAGGTACTGAAAACTACATAATAACGATTAACGAAAGGGTTATAAAAACAGTATTTTTTTTCAAACCCCCAGTTAGTTTACAAGACCAACATCTACACAAAACGAAGTCAAACAAAATCTTTGTTGAAAACAACGACAGAACTTATTCCTTATTCGAATGCATTGGAACATGCATGGACGATGCAAGATAGGACCAACTGAAATGGACCATTCGAATAGACGACACGCCCCTTACTCAGCATGGCGGCATCGGAAGCCTCGGGCGCAATCACCGACGTCCCATAATACCAGCTTGCCAATTCAGATACAAAGGTAATGCCTTCAATATACATGTGCATTTAGTGGCTACAGGAGACCAACAACGGACATTGGAGAGACTTGGCTGTGTTTGCAGCAATATTTTAATAATCTGATGCTCGTTATTTGTTGAGATATGAGACAGGAAACAAGTCTCCGAGATCTGTTTCTGATAATAATTTCAAGATTTCAAGTTAAATTGCAGAAATATGCTGCAGTTGCTGTGGAAATAAATGGAATCTTACTCTTCGATGTTAAAGTAAAGGATAAGGAAATTGTTTTTAAAAGAAATAATACAACCATCATTTTTAAATTAAATCCGTTTTTAACAGAGTTCCAAAAAGGAAGAGGTTCTATGTTTTTTTTAAATATATGTCACTCTTAAAAGTGATGTATTTTAAACCATACAGATATCCGACTAGCAGTCTATATAGTTTGTGTGGTATACTAACAGTTAGGCAGCTATATTTATTAAACATGACTTTATACCTACATAAATCTACCCCATATACCCCAGCAGACAAGGATAAAAGACGCAATCATACTGTGGCTCACTCCTCGGGGGTTCGTACGGCTTTTGCAAAGCGTCAGTACAGCGCTCAATCTGCCTACGTCTACAATAAAATAAACGCTAAATTAAAATTCAATCCAGAGTCTAAACATAAATGCAAGAAGATTATTACTGATTGGCTAAAAACGTTATCATATGAGGAAATCGAACAGATTTTAATCAGACCTTACTAAAATGGAATCCATAACATACACACACGCTCACATACCATATACACAAACATGCACGCACGCACACTCACACATACACACATGTACACACACACACACACACACACACACACACACACACATACGTACACATACACAATTCGAGCTGCTCTTTTTGATAGAATTCTAGTTTTTATTTTGTATCCTTTTTATTATCTTTGGTTTATTAGTCTCCATTTTGTAAATGTACTACAGGGGAAGTAGCGAGTCAGCCCCAACACAAGTATTGTTAATAACTTAACGGGGCTGCCTCATGCTATACGTATTGTAACGATTTTGGAACAATAAACAATTTTTAATTTAATTTAATTTAATATGTTCATCGATATTTTCATCAATTGTGGCCCGATTTTGAAAATTCTTAGAGATGGGAAGAGAGAGGAAGCTTGCGTGGTGGTCCCATATAAATTTTAATAACTTTGCTTAGGTAGTTTTTGAGTTAGCTTCAATAAAACGTATTTTTCCCACTAAGTCTATGTGATCATACTATAATAAGATTCTGTCACTGTTATTTACATAGCAGATAGTGGTAATCGAATACGTGTGGGGTAGGTACCACAACAAAAAAGTGAATTAAGTACTTTAAATTCGGAAGTTGATGGCAAAAAACAAAAATTCAATGCCAAAGACACCGACTTCCGAAATTAAAGTAATTTTGCACTATTTTGTGTTGTTTTTGAAGTCGGTTGTTTTTTTTTAATAAAAAGTTTTAGGTAAATAAAATATTTACTCTTAAAATTACAAACAACAAGAAGATACATAATCGACCTAAGTTGTTTATAACTCGAGGCAACAAGAAAGGGATGAGTTTCTATTAGCCATAATTCATGGATTATTGTTCCTAAAGGAAAGGAAATTGAATACAAAACTCGATTATCATAAATAATTCCCAATTGAGTTGGCTGCGTTTAAATCAATTGACTTGATTTGTCTAAGAAGAAGATAAATTTTTCATTGATTGAAAATACGTATTTATGTAGATTGGGTTAAATCAATCTGTATGATTAGTATCAATCAATTTGGTATATGAAATAAAATTAATAAATAATTTAACCAATCTGTGACCATATTTCATAGGATAGGTATGGGTATGGTTTACGAGAATAAATATCTGGTTCACGTTCATTATGATGAAAACCGGCCAAGTGTGTGTCGGACCACGCTGTTGAGATGAATTTATCGCAAGAACAAACTTAACTTTGTAGTTGATAAACATGTTCTCCCATACGGAATGTATGGGAGATCATGTTTATCAAACTGCAAATTTAAGTTGGTCGGTTATTACTCGTTAACCTGTAAAGCCTACTTAGCTGTGATAGTTTTCTTTTTAATTTCGTTATATATACTACTGCGGTGATTTTTTTCACATATCCAAAACCAACCATTTAGCTGGCAGGGGGACACTTGACTCTAACAAAAATTAACACTTTTAAGCTTAATATTTCACGAACGTATCCCTGAATCGAAAAATGGTTTCCACAAACTCGCAATATTTTTAAACGACCTTTCCAACGATTCCCCACACTATGGGATTGACGAGAAAAAAAAAAACATCCCCACTTTAGGTGTAGCAGAGGTACCTTAAAAAAATATATTTTTCTTGATTTTATTTTACTACTTTGTCGGCGTGATTAATATGTATACCCGTGCTAATTACAGCGTTCTAGTACTAACCGTCTCTGAGCTAAGCCGCGGACCGGCAGACGGACGGACAGACAGACAGACATACAGACGGACATGGCGAAACTATAAGGGGTCTTTTTTAGAAAGAGCACAATAATTTAGGAGCACGTTAATGACTGAAATGAACATTCATATTCAACTTTAAATCCCTGATTAAAGTTTGAATGCATTGTGTGTTGCTTCCTCCACTATAATATTCCCAAAAATAATATTATAAATACGATAGTGACTTTCTTTATTTGTTACACTTTCACGCTAAAACGGCTGAACGGATTTACATGAAATTTGGCACATGCGTAGACCATAACTTAGGTTAGGACATAGGATACTTTTATCTCGATATTCTCACGGGATCGAACTTATGCGGGTGAAACCGCGGGGCGTAGCTAGTTATAAATTAAATCATCGCCAATGTTCGGAATGCTCAGTTCCATTATAATATTGAGAGGTACGGAATGTTTTCATCGAGTATAAAACTGTTCCTCTTTTTCAAATTTCCCGTGTCATTAGGCATCCCTATAAAAGAAACCTGCTGGAACCTGTCGGATCATGTACCCTTTATACTGAAAAAAAAAAAAAAAAAAAAAAAAAAAAAAAATATATATATATATATATATAAATATTTTTTCTTTCTTTGTTATGTACTCATGATGGGCATTATCTCCTGCTTTTTATGACAATCAATGGTTTTCCTATTCTCTGCTGCAGTGAAAATAACACCCAAGGCATGAAAGTGGATGGCATATTATTTGGCGGAAATCACAGCACATAATGTCAATGTCAATGGTATATTGGCGTGTGCTAGCTGACATAATTATGACAAATAATTTAATTTAATGTTTTGAGTACATAGGGTAATGTAAATTATTTTGCATACTATTGTATAGAATCAAGTTTTTCTAAATGAAGAAAAAGCTGTGCTGCTAGGGAGTTTGTTGCACCACTTCTTGTTCCCCAGCTAAGCGCGGGCGTTTTGGGGGACTTTCTTATGTAATTTTGACGAGTGCTGATTCACAGCCTACAATTTGAATTTGAATAAATAAGTTTTGATTTCGATTTTTGACCATTGAAGTTGGAAATTTCTTAATGAATTTTGCATTCATCATTTTCATGTGCGTCTAGTTAGCAGTCCAAGTTCATTAGGAGTTGGAACCTAAAATGAACGGCCACATTTGACTGCTTCTTCTTAGCTTTCCATCAAGTGACTTTTTCAGCAGCCATTAAGATTTAGAAAAGAGAAACACTTCAAAAGATTTAAAAACAATTTCTTCGATCAACTTCAACCCCACCCACAATGAGAACCGAAATGATTTCGCTGAAAACTGCTTAGACGTGCATAGCGGACTAAGTAAGGTAAGTTTCGAGCTGGCCCGATGCCAGTGTTTGTAAGAAGTTCAGCCCGCGCCGACAAAGGTACTATAAAGTTTCACAAAACTGTTCGGTGTACCGCCTTTGTGTTTGTAACACTGACCGCAATTTGGACTTGGAAAGCTGCTACACGTATACTTGGAATTGATACTAGGGAACGTGTTAACTCTTTTAATTTTTAGGTCGGAAACATAAACCATAACATAAAATTGTTTTGAAGGAATTAGAAAGAGGATTCATCAATTTGTATAGGTTTTTTAAAACTTGAGGGCAGTTTGTTTCTATTAAGGGCTACTTACTTGAGGGCAGTTTGTTTCTATTAGAGGGCCCATCAAACTCAACACAAATTCTCACCTACTCACAGACACGGTTTTTGCAGGAAACTTTTGCGATTTTGAGGATGTCATTACCTCAATACATGACAATCCACCTTCGTACGTCCTAACTAAGATTATAAATGCGAAAGTGAGTTTGTTTGTTACGCTCAAACAGCTGAACAGACTTGAATAAAATTTGGCACATGGGTAGACCATGACCTGGAGAAGGATATTTTATCCTGTATATACAGTTAGTAGTATTTTATGCACGCACGGTGATGCCTGCGGATAATTATTTATATATTATTTAATCATTTTAAGTATTCATACTATTGGTTGTATATTGACTATTTTGACTATTTTATGTACCGTACTATTTGTTTTATTGTATATTTATGTAAAATTCATTAAACCTGACTTGGTCTCCGTACGTCTCTTTCGGGTGAACACTGAAAATCTTGTCACAGTCATGACCTGCCAGCAGCTGCCGACTATTTCTGTTTTGTGCTCGTTATTGTATAAAAAAAAAAAAAAACGTAAAGGGTCGTGCAGACCAGCGCGACGCGACGGCGCGACGCGACACGAACAATAAAATTTCTAAGAAAACTTGATGGTATAACAATAACCGGTGTCGCGTCGCGCTGTCGCGTCGCGCTAGTCTGCACAAAGCTTAAATCGTAATCGTAAATCTATTCTGTTTCATTTTCTTATTTTTTACTCGAGTTTATCATCTTTTTATGCACGTGTTTCTGTGACAAATAAACTTCTTTCTTTCTTTCTAGTATAGTTTTTATCCTGAATCGCAGAGGAAGTCGCGGGCAACAGTTAGTCTTTTATATATAGAGGCCTACTTTTCAATCAAACTGTATTGAGTGACACGACAGTCTTCGATCCGCAAGTTTATGGCTCCCATAGGAACGATAAACAGTACATGGAAATCGGCTAGGAAGAGGAAACACGTAAAACATATCGAATCTGGGAGTACGTGAATATAAACGATGAAGAATCTTCGAGAAAATTCTCGAACTTATAAAGATCACGATCGATGCTCTCTCGAGCGATAAGAAAATGATGAATGGATGATCGAGGTAATATGAACGTTATCTTACATGACGTGAATTTAGAACGGTGTCGAGAATAGCGTAAAATTGTTTGCAGGAAAAATCGTGTGTCTGTGGAGGTAGCATATGACTCGGCGACTCCTCTCTGCGGACACCAAACAAGTGTAATCGAAGTGACTCAAACTTTTGTTCTTGAACCCCCGGGACATAAAACTTCCTATTAAATGGATTAGTTCCTTGCGTCGAGGGCGACACTTTTTTTAGAAAACCTTCCGGTTATTCACACAGTCGTCTTCAACTTTTATTTGACTTTAGCTTCTGTATTTTTAACTTTGTGACGAGTGACAAAACTGACGAAAGTCTTTGTAACTCATTTATACAAATAGAGGTCAAGTTATATATCGATCACTCTTGACCTTAACATTGATCTCAAGCACTAGACGAACATCCGATAAACATAAGTAGTATTTGTAGGTACTTTCATGTTTATATATATGTTCCGATGTTTTTGCTAAAGGATGAATGAAATAACATATATTAGACAAAACGGATGGAAGCATATAACCAGGACGATGAACTGCGCTAACTTCTCCTGTGTCAAGGTTTCTCTCCATATCAAATGAAACTATATTCTTGGGGAGTTCCTTTGATTGTATTTACTCTTGATGTCTGTAACTTTATGTGTCCATATCGTGTAGAGAATATATGAAGTAATAGAGTTCATGGATGAAGTATAGGCATTTTTTATAGGCATAATAGACAATATTGTTTATGTGAGTAGATTTTTCCGGTATTGAGCATTTAGCTTACTAATTTCATAATCCATAAACGGAAAAGTGTGTATGTCATCATCTCCCTAACCTTTTCCTAAATATGTTGGAGTCGGCTTCCTGTGTAACCGAATGCAGCTGAATATTTTACATGGACCGACAGCCTATCTGACCTCCACAACCAAGTTACTGGGTCAATTCAATTCAAATCAAAATATTTTATTTCACGCAAACCTACATGGCCACTTATGAAACGTTAGAAGCTAGGTGCATGGTTCCAATTGGTTGTTTCCTATGGAGAAGAGCCGGCAAGAAACTCCACGGTTACTCTTTTAAATGTAATTCCCCCTTGGTAAGACTGGTTGTCAGACTTTCCGGCTTCTGAAGACCCGTAACGACTGTCAAAGATCCGCGAATAATAGCCGGGACCAACGACTTAACGTGCTTTCCGAGCCACGGACGGTTTCTGATTTAAAAATTCAAATTTATTTCAATTTCAAAGGGCATTACGATACATTATTATTGGAGATCACCTTTTTTAGCAAGGAATTGCTTGTGTTAGGAGACTCCGCGCTTCCACTTGTCATTATCTTATGCAATTGAAACGTAGACAATGTAAATATACAAAAATTAAAATAAATGGGTAACTTAAAATTATACAAAATGAAATGAATGACCAAATGATTTGCAAACGAATGAGCATTATGCATAGAAAAGGGCCAGATCGCGCGTGTAATGGTGATATGTGTAACTACGGGTGAAGGTGTGTAGTGTGTGTTATAGTGACGTTATAATGAGCATAATAATATTTAGTTCTCCTATCCCTTAGAGTACATAACACTGGAGAAGCCTTACGAACTCTTCCCCTCTGTAAAAGTACAAGAACAAATGTTCTAGTACGTTCATAAAAACTACTTTCAAATCGATTCTAACGTACTTCATAAATAGTTTTAGAGGCGCGCGGAACTCCGTGAAAATGCCTACCTGTGCTGTTAAAGTCTGTAAAAAGCGTTCAAATACCTACGTCAAACATACATAAAGCAGCGAATAACCTTCCATATATTAACATTTTCAGGTATGTAAAGAAGGTCACCCATCGACGGACCTACCGCGGCAAGCTTAGCTTAATTCGATGGATGGACCCATGCGGTTGAGCCACAAGCCTTAGAACAAGTGTGTATATATATTTTTTAAACCCACTGCGAAATAAAATTCGAATGCTTTTCCTGGATTTTTTTGTCACACTGTCACCTCAATCGCTCCGTAGTTCGTTTTCTCGTCCTCCCAAAATTAAACAGAAATTAATTACGTCCCATTCATTAAAACAGCTCAATTATTAAATTATGAGCTAAATATTATCACGGAGACACGAACATACATAGGTACTCAGATTACGGCAGAAAATGTCTAAGATTTTAATAGCTTCGTCATGGGAATAATGAACGGAATGAATATTAATTCGAAGAGACTTGAATGGCAATTCATCTTTGCATTGCAAAGAGACTTCGCCTACCACCACTGAAGGGTGCTTCGGAATGGTTATGTATAACTATTATGTGATATGGGTGTCGCTTCCGCTTAATATAATGTGATTAGTTACGTACTTGTTAGGAAGATACGTTTCTCATAAATTTTATTTTATTCCGTACAAAAGGTGGTACCTATTTTTCGGCGCTAGGGCGGCCGGATTGAAGTATTGTTGAAGGAGAAATGCGTTTTACAAGGTCTTGAGGGTTTTCATTCGTCATTATTGAAAAAAAAACAATCGAAGCGATTCAGGCGTGATCCGTATCACTATTAGAGTTGTGGACGGGGCGCTCACTCGACTCGAACTGCCCCGCATTTTTTTTTTTTTTTTTTAGTTATTGCATCTCGTAGCTGACCTCTGAGGTCATGACTACTTAACCGGTCTGTCCCGCATTACTCGGTTCGTCGTCTTATAAAAGCCGGTCCCTTCCACAACTCGCCTGATTCACAGAGTGGGGCGATGATCCTCACTAAACGTTGCGTTCCATTTTACGTTATAATCTGCTCACTCCGACATATTCTAACTAGACTTACAGGTTTAGGGTACTCTAGTGAAACTGTTTAATCCATAGAGAGAACTCAAGAGATAAGAGAAGGGCTAGCATTTACACCAATATGATATTATGTTTGAATAGAATTATATAGTTTTCAAACTATCCTATAACATTTTGTATGTAGCAATTTAACGATTGACGATATATTCATATGCGATCGATAATAATAAATTAAAAACCAACTTGTAACAATGTCATCGTCTAATCCAATCAAAAGAGACAATTATAACTGTCTAAGCTTCAATATATTTCGATGACATTTTGAAATGTAACTACACACATACTAAACCTCTTAGCGAAACCGCCAATTAGTGCCGATCTTACCAGAGAATTGTATAATTGTGCCTATTTATAGCAAAAGAGAATCTAGAGAAAGCCTATTTGTCCTAGGTGAGTGAGGAATGCGATACGATACGATATGAAGAAACAAGAAAACACTGTGCCCTGTAGGTACTACCTCTATACGTATATAGACCACGGCAATGATTTCAGGCAAAAATATTTTCTTGTTTCATATTTTTCGGTAGTATTTTTTACAAAAATATGTTTTGATATTCAACATCCTATCCTTTTTCCACCTATGTTTGGGTCAGATTCTAGTCTTAAAAGATAATGACTCTTTGTTTGAAAACGATATTCTGAGGTTAGACCAAAGATTTCAATCGTAGATTGGCCCTGCCGCGTCAAAAGATGGTCGCGTTTCTGTTTCGTTTTGACACCACAATGTCGCAGAGACTTGACTTGATTGTCATGGAAACGCCATTATTATTGTGCGAGCTCACTCATTTCAGTATGGACACTTTTCGCGCGACTTAGTACGGTGAGAGCAAATCTACAATTTAAATCTTTGGGTTAGACCAGTTGTCAGACTAACTTAGGTACTATTGTCTGAGATTCATGATGAATTATTGGGACTTGACTTGAGTCAGCTCAAGAAACCAACAAAATCGTTAACCTATATTTCTGTATTTGAATTTTTGAATTCAGTAGAGGTAATGTATGTATTTTGGGTTGATGCAGTGCCGGTTCGCTGAGACGTCAGCTTGTTGAGATGGGCTGACGGTATTACGGAAATGTACGAATACGGAAGCCCGGGAGGAAGCTCCGTGCTGAAAGCAGTGACGTTAAGTCGAAATGTTACAAAGACTTAGTTTTTAATGTTTAGTTGCAGAGACAAACATGGTCACTAAAAATATTCCCGATGTCTTTTGAAAAAATCTTTTACCTCCAGCACTTCATTGTTAGACTGATAAGATAAGATTAAGTGGCTACTTTATTCTGCTGCCTTCATTTTCTAAACCATAATACGAGCCGACCATAAAACGGCCAACTGCTCTCTTTTTTGCCACTGTTGCTACATCTGGATGTAAGTCATTCAGTAAAAAATTAGAACCTAAAAACGGCTTTCAGTCGTAACTAGCCTATACAAGTGTAGATTCACGTACAAAAATCCAGGCTTTCGTTAGCTACAGTTAGGTCATACATAATAAACGAGAGCCGGCCGGCCGGCAATGAGTAATGGTCGGAATAAATCCTAATTCCGTGCATTACATCAGTACGGCTGTAACGGTTCATGATAATACAGATTTATGAACTTACACTCTAAACTGTTTACAGTGTGTCGTTATTTTATCTGTTGTGTTATAAAATGGCAATATTACGGGTATTTAAATTATAGCGGTAGGAATACGTGTTGAAATAACTAATCAGCGCGCGGCCAGCTTGTTGCAGTCCACTCTGCTCTTCCAAATTACAAGTACAAGGATCTTTTGGCGTGTGGCCAAAATCGGAATTAACGCCGCCATCTTGTTTTACTCAATACAATTTCTGTGACAATTTCACAAATGTTTACAACAACGCCCCCCTGTCAATGTCGTTCAAGGAAGGCGCCAAAAGATCCTTTTAGAGTTCGCGCCATCACTGAAGTCCATTGAAAGTTAAACATCAAAGTTAAGTTAAACTTCGAACGTTAGCGACTTTTAAAAAGATCATGTACAAATGTAAGTGTATTTATCTTTAGAATTTGCGCCACGAAACCATTCATTTATTAAGTTAAATATAGTTGGGTTGAAGCCCAGATTAGACTAATTTAGTACTTAATGTATTATGTGAGTGTTAGATGAAGGCCTTCAATACCTTGATTTATAGCATTCTACCATTGATCACTTTATAATTCTAGATAGTTTATTTTCCAGCAATTTACTTCATTAGTGGCTACTAGTTCGAACTACAGGTACTTTCTCAGACAGATCTAACGCTAAGATCCCTCCAACAGTTAGTCAGGGAGTCTTTGACATAACTTTGAAGTTCCAAAGTTCCAATACAAAGATAACTTAATACTTATTAAATTCACAACTAAAACCATGTTGCCGATTGTAAGATTATTAAATTCCGTTAGTTTAGAAGTTTTGCGGCCTCAGAAGTTAGTTATTAAAATTAATCTGCTTTAGTTGTGAACAGATAATAATTTCTACGTAGGTAGTTGGGGTAGAATCAACAAAACTTTTGGATATTGATTTCATGGAGCAATATTAAATATTAAATAGCTAGGTACTAAAGCCGAGATCTATAAACGTAAGTTAACACGTACTTTGGCTAAGTCATGGTATAATAATATACTTCGCTAGGTATAGTATTCCGAGACATAGTGGTCACGTGGGTGACACAAGTCTACGTCATCACATCTGTGTTACCAGAAGTTTGTTATTATAACTCCCCAACCACCTTTATTACCTGTGCGAATCCGATAAAAAAATGAGGTTTTAATTAACAATTACGTTGGTTTATGTTTAAATTGAATTGTTTCGTTTGATTAGAAAAACGAAACGACAATTTAAATGCTTTGTACATATTTTTTTACAGAATGGTGACTGAAAATCTTTCCTAAATTCGTGTTTTGTTGCAATAAAGTGGCAACTGGATAGTGACGTAAGCATGTGTCACTCCCGGAACCCTTGCCAGCAGCCTAATTACGTAATGCACGATCAATAATAAATTGAAACAAATTGCTAGTCCATTGCTTCATAAGTTCGAAAAAAAAATCTGCTCAATTTTTTTTTCGAACTTATGAAGCAATGGACTAGCAATTTCTTTCAATTTATTATTGATGGTGCATTACGTAATTAGGCTGCAGACCTTGTTTTATTACACCATGGGCTAACTGTTATTTCTGTCACTGTCACACAACTGTCAAACTACTAGTGCAAGATAGAGACAGGATGGACGAACGTGGTTCAATGAGAGAGTGTAAAAATATTGTTCGTATTTGAAACAATTACATACTTAGGTAATCTGTTTAGGTACCTACCACTTTTAGGTTAGGTAGCAGATATGAATGTTCAAATCGCGTAAATAATACTTATATAATTAATTTACATATTGAACAGGAGATTCATTCCTGAAAACCCTCGTTTACAAAATTAGTCCTATATAAATGACAACGAATTTTCAGAATCATTGTTATCCCGACCAATTTTTGTCTATCCCAATCGCCAAACAACACGTTTCAGCCCTAAAGTCATGCAAATGAATGAACCCGTCCGTCCATGTTTCGCGTCCAATAACAGTAAAATCCAACCCAACACCAGATACCATATTTTTACGACTAGTTTCACTACCCAGCCAGCTTTGCCCTAATTAACTCTTCAGGAAAATATATTATTTAATTTCTCTTCGTAATGTCAATTTTTAAGAGTTGCCAGCATACCGTTGACCGGGGCACAGCGCTGCACCATTCATATTCGTTAGCTCTCGCTGACTGCAAGTGACAGCGTCATTTATAGTTCTTTTTTCAAATCCGCCAGACGGTAGTGGAACGTTCTAAATATAACCCACTAAAACCCTACGTGAAAACATTAACGCAGCTCTCTAACACTCAGTGCTCCGAGCAATTGCAAGTGAAATGTCTTGTTTTTTGTACATTTTGGAATCGTACAGCGAGAGTTAATAAATCCTTAGTACCAGTATGTTGATAACATTATTAATATTTCTACTTCTCTTCGGTTTTACGTAAATTCAGTTTAGTTTTATAACGTCAATACGTTCGGTTTAGTTTTATAACGTCGCTATATTTAAGCGGTTGCATTATCTCAGACGCCACACGCCGTTCTACAAGAATCTCATTATCTTTTAAGAGTAGAAATTATTTTAAAAGCTCACAGTAAATTACGCTGCACTTCTTTAAATAATTACGTCTATTAAAATGGAAATGAAAGATGAAAACACACCTTAGAGGGAGTAGCTTTTAGCTCTAACTACTTTATACACGTGTCTGTGTTCAGAGACTTGTATTTAAGACGCACAAACTTGTAAACTTCAAACTACAGACGTACTTGAACAACCACATTTATTAGATCGTGTACTCTAGCATCAAACAACTATCCGGATATGTCCTTAAACACCATCGTAACTTTTGCCTGTAAAGTTTATCGATCACAACTTTATCAATAGCCGGTCTGCTCTGATAGTTACAGTACGACACAACTTACATGTAACATAAATTTGAAAATTTGCATTCTCTCATTTCAATTTTACGAAACATTTGGTCATATGACTTTAAAAGTTATTTCGTTTGCGTAAAGATCATTTTCACCTAAAGATGTAAGAAAGATTGATAATTTTCAAGGCGCAGTCAGTTCGGATGGTGATCGGATTTACGCATTTTGCCGATGCTACATCTAAGTTGTGTCGTACTGTACAAGATTTACAACAGAAGTTAACTTTGAATACCGATACAACTACGATATATCTACCTATAAATACCTAGAGGAAACCAAACAAGTTCACTAGTAGAATTAGAAGTGAAATCTAACATCGTGAGTTAAATCAAATTTATTTAGATATTCAACCGTTACATATTCTTTTCCAAATTTCTTCAACTCAATTTTTATTAAATTGTATATTTCCAAAACCATTGTAAAATATCTTCTGTTTTACATTGTTTTCGTCTTAACGAACTAACCCACTGTTTTATCCAATTAGGTATAGAGATTACGACGAGAAAGCAGGCATCGGTTGTATCCAAGTCCAACCCTATTCTCCCTCTTTTAATGTCCAGACACAAAACAAAATTCCGGGTTTTATTAAGAACAATAATTTAACATTTGCACAAAAAATATAAGATTTATGAATCACTTCGGGTAGACATAATTCATAAACATCTGTCGGAGCAATAAAGCTTTAACGATGGCAAGACTTGCTGGACCTACCGTTGTGCCATATATGAGACAACACAGCGTTATAACGCTAATAACTATAGTTATTAATATCAAACAGAACGTTCTGGACAGGATTCCATAAAAACTTTGTTTATTTATCCGCTAAAACTGCCGTTTCACGGATATTCTTCTAGTTAGTTTTACTAAGCTTAGGTACAAAAAAAAAATACTATGTAGGTGAAAGTACCTAAATAAAACCGTCGACACAAAAAAAAACACTAAAGCTAGAATCCCTTAGGCCGCTTTAGGGCCGGCGTTCACTGGTGGCACGGCAAATATAAAACTTAATAGTATAACAATAAAATTGAAATTCCAACGGCAACGATGCCGCGGTATCCTTACGCATGCCACGACGTCCTTTCGCATCATCATTGAAATTTCAATTGTATTGTCATACATATAAGTTATATTTCTATTCGTAGCATAAATATCGCTTGCCGTGCCGTGCCGCCAGTGGGCGCCATCCCCTAGAGTTGCTATGTAACCTAAGGTTTCCCTTATCTAACACTGTGCATTGTTCTTTTATTCCCAGATACCTACATAAAAACAAAAAGATGAAACTCATATTGTTCAAGAGCGTCAGCCGTAACTTTAAGTAGCATTTTTCATATATTATGCTAACGAGGACCGTAAAAGGCTTTTTCATTAACATCATTTTTCTATTTTTTTGACTCTAGCATATTAAAATTGTTTTGTTACAAAGTAAGGTGACCTCAAATAAAACTAGACTTACTTGGCTACAGGATTATGTGGGATAAACATGTTTTGGTCTTTTAATTTATTTCTAAATTTATTAAAATGGTACGTAAAAGGTTAGACAGAGGACTTACAGAGGCACATATTATTAGGCGGATATCTATGTTATTTATGTGAATTCTAAAATAGTTTCTAACAGCATACCACCTCTCGATTTATTCTTCCTTTTATAATTTATATTAATCGCGGCGTCGATAAAAAAAAACTTAAGTTCCGATATTTCAAACTCACCGTGAATTACTCACGGGACATTGAAGCCAGTATTGATTAATTACTTCGGTGTGTAACCTCCAAGCTCTACTTTTAATTGGAGTTTGTTTTAAAAACTCCCGACTTCAGTTGAACACAAAAAAAAAAACTTTTTATTTTCTACAAAAGGCTTCGACCTTCATGGTTCACTACAAAGAATTTTACACTCGGAAACGTTCGTATTAAAAAAAAAAAAGTGATGGGGTCCATTTAGGTGGAATGTGGCCGTTTGGTTCAATGACCCTTGAAAAGTCTTTGTTACGGTAGGTAGTGCTTTAAAAGTAACGATGCTAGGGTTGGAAGGCACGTGTGTTTTATGACTAAATATAAAAACACCTTCCCACTGTAACTGAACGATACTTTACGATCTGAGCTCGCATTTGTATTGGACAAACTTTATATGAAACTCTTAGTAAGCAAGTCTTTATTTGAATCAATAAAATGGAGTTATTCTTCGGAGTGCTGAAGGAAACTTGTGTTTTGTACTTTCATTGTTGTTTCAAACATGCACAGCGATTTCGTTAACTTGGAACTTGATGCTCGGGGCAAACTTGCACTGTTCACTTTTAATGGTCGACTCAAGATCTCACGGTTACTCACCCCTTGCTATTATGTCTTAGATGATATTTCCCTTTATTGAAAAACGTATTGTAGTAGCAGTAATTTTAAAGTTTATAGTTTAAAAGTCAAATGAAAGTATTATTGTTTTAACATTCCGTTAAATAAAAATGTTATTAGGTACTTAGATACCTACTAAATTAAAAAGTCATTAAGGCAAAGAGGCTTCTTCATCGTACCCGGCGACAGTGTCCCAGATTAATTTTCATTCCTTTCGTGAGCTCTCTAATGACTTGCAAAACCTTAGGTATTGAAAACCCGGTCACACCGAATACAGAAAAACTGATGAACTTTCTTTTTTTTACAGATACTTTTTCATACAAAAGTCATAAGTAAAGTTACATCATAGCACATTAATAAATGTACTAGTTTCAATCGCGGATCCACCTCGGTTGTGGGCACGGTGGGCATGCCCACAACCCTAATTGAGGTCGATAGGCTGATGTTAACACACATTGTGTGCGAGCATATAATCTTACCAAAGGAAACTGGGCAAAAGTCTATGGACAATATGGTTTTGATATTTAATGTATCGAGCGTGAGCGACTCCTAATCCAACGTGACCACAACATTTTTCTCTAAATACGTTGAGGTCACGTTGGATTAGGAGTCGCTCACGATCCAACCCTCTGGTTGGATCCGTTCCTGACTAGTTTAAGTCTAAAAAGAGATTGTATGAATCACAATTTATATTATGGCTAGACTGTAGTCTAGCCATAATATAAATTGTGATTAGTAATAGAGGGATGTGTACATCCCTCTATTACTAAACACTTAAACAGAGATGTAAATATACCAACAGAACTAATTATTCGTAGCGTAGATCTGACACTGATTAAGTTTAATGCACTGTTTCATAATTACTTGCTGCGAGAACGGGAAAATTCTGAATGGAACACATTACATAATTATGCATTTATTAGGCAAATTTGGCGCTAGGTAATTTCGTTTCGCCAACACATAATGCTCAATTATAATAACAATATGGCGAATATTAATTTGATATGTGGAGCACAAATGGAAATGAATGGTATTGAATTACTAAGTACCTTTTTATTGGTATTGAATGGACTGTTTTATTTAGGGGTTCAGGTGAAATCGGTATTATAATATAGAGGGTTTATAAATTATTTTTATTTAAGTTCATTTTAACCAACTTCCAAAAGGAGGAGGTTATATATTTACAGTTGGCTACTAATGAGCTCTCTTTTTTATTCCTATAACGAATCCTACTTTATCCTACTATCCTAATAATATTATAAATGTGAAAGTTTGTATATTTGTGTGTTTGGATGTTTGTTAGTCAATCACGCAAAAACGGTCGAACGGATTTGTATGTTTGAAGAAATGTTTGGTGTCGCTTAATTTCAGAAGCGTTCTTGAATGAAACAGTCACTGAGCTTTTCTCTTTATGCATCAGATTTTTTTATTAAGCTGCACTAAGCAAAAAAAGAATAAACATATATGTTATTAAATCTGACTATCAAAACGCAATAATTTGCAATATCTAAACGCAGAACCTGGAACGGTAGCTATGGAGTTACCATACTTACCGGAATATGGGATTTCTATTTCTATAATTATGCTTATTAGCAGAATTTTGTGGTAGTGGTTTCATCATTTAACTCTAAATAAACTATTAAGACTTACTACTTCTTTTTTTTAGTAGAGTATTACAGGACAAGACGTTAATTATTATTGATAACTCAGTTTTATTCTTTCAAATCTAAGACAACTTGGAGAAGCAGTCTCCTGTCCCTTGAAACACAAGAGTATTATTCTAAGTTTTGGAGCCAGTGCCTATTTGTATTTGCAACATATTTTATATTAATAATATGTATTAACTCATTGTTGATGACAGTTAAATGAATCCACTACGTATACGTTTCTTGGAGAATTTAGCTTCCATGGCAACATTATATCTATTGATGTCAGCTTCAAATCAGAAATGTCTTATTTGTCATATTTTAAAATGTCACTACGAGGTCACTACTCTGTTTTTCTTGACGTGTCGTTGTAATTAGTTTGTTTACTTACTAGTTTTGTTTTAAGAAGTATAGACGTTTTGTGAATATGGAAGTTTATGAGGATTGTACGTAATCCAGGTTTACAGAGATCATCGAGTCTAATGCAATGCCATAGATTACAGTTGATGCTAGTACGTGCGATGAGCATCGTATGGTGATACCGACGACAAGCATGACGACTGCGCCGGCTTCTCAGTTATGCGAATAAATTCTTCTAAGATTAAAATGTAATAATAAAATAAAAATGCTTTATTCTATTACCAAATAACTGTTTTATTTTTACTTAATGCATAATAGGTAGGAATAAGCCGACTAAGATAGTAAGACAACATGATGGGATGCGCGGCCTCCCCAGCCTGAATACCTTCACAGGTCTTAAATTCTACATTCGCCTTGGAACCTTGCATAAATATAATAAGATATTAGGTAGGTTGTCCCATTAACCCAACTGAAAAGTATTGTCAGTGATAAAGCCACGTATTCACTGGACAAATATCCAGCGACACCAGTCGCTTGAAACGTCGGGCGATGTCGATCAACGTCTCTAGATATCTTGAGCCACTAGTGCCACTTTTCTCTTCAGTAACCATTATTGGAACGATTCATTTCCGCCATCTTTGGATGTCATATACTGTTAACCTGTTGGTTTCATCATCATCATTTCAGCCGAAAGACGTCCATTGCTCGACATAGGCCTCCTCAAAATGGGGTGGGGGTAACTACTGATGAAGAGTTGTTTATCAATCAACATCCGGATGGTATGACTGATCAAAATAAATTATTGAAGCATCATAAAGTCATAATTGTTCTGTCGCTGTAATAATTACTCGCCTGGTTAATTTTAATTGTTTCGTTATTTACTGATTTGCATAAATCATTGAAACGTGAATAATTATTGTCAATTTTGTCTGAAGTTACTTTTAATTACGTACCTACTTTACGTGTATCCCAAAATATTCATGGCGACATAAATTTCATGTAATTTCACACAGCATAATACCAAATTGAAATTCACAAGGCACCATACGTTTGTTCCAAGCACCGGAGCAAATCAAATTCGAACGATTTATCAAACTCGTTGCAAGTTTATTATCAAATCACCTCTGTTGTTACTGCGTCGTATGTGCTTTTTATACTGTTGGACGGGGACCGTTCAGAGACACTATATGACCTTCTAAGGTCAAGGAGAAAAGCATAACCAGAAATCAATGGTTGATTGACTGTTGTGTCTTTTAAGACTCGTTGTCGTGGTCAGAGCAAAAATGTGGTTAAAGTACCTACGCTACCTACTTATGAGTTGTGTAGATAAAACACACATGTTGTCTCTTAGGTATTATTTTGACAGAACATGTCGGTATTTTTAATGTTATTGTACCTACTATGGTCGGTAGGAGCAGCCTCTATCGACATGCCGCAAAAACTGATAAGTACTTTTTTTCAAATCTGATCCAACAACGTTGTGCTTGCGTTGGCTATTGCAATTTGCAATAATGCAATAAGCCAACAAAAACGCTAAATATCCACTACGTAGTCGCGTGGAAAGGTACGTCTAAAAGATCCTGAGGGACATAAAAGCGATAGGAAACAATAACAAGCAAATATTATCAGCAGGGGTGCTTCATAACCGTGTTTATGTCTCTATCGACGTGTAGAGTAGCACACATAAATCCACGTCACTTGCTGTTCCCCGCTCATCTATGGACTGTAATAAGATTATGGTTACGATCTTTGGGACTGAGATTTTCATACAGCTTTATCATGTAGGTAGGAAGTTGGATATAACTACTTACAAATAAATATCTTATCATAAATGCGAAAGTGACTTTGTTTTATTTGTTACGCTTTCACGCTTAAACGGCTGAACGGATTTGGATGAAATTTGGCACATGGGTGGACCATGATTTGGGTTAGGACAAAGATACATTTTATCGCGGTAGTACGTTCCCGTGGGATAATTTTCGACGTCCCCGCGGGCGTCTCCGCGGGTAAAAGCTAGTATCTTATAATAATTATCACTTCTGTGTTTCTTACTTGTACTATGCCCTCTCACAGAGAGGAGGCCTGTGTCCCAGCAGTGGGAACATTATAGGCTGATTATGCTGTATTTCTTAACTCGGATTTAAGTATTAAAACGTATATTAACTAATTTAGAATGTTGCTTACAAAACACATTTTACATTTTTTTTTAAACATACACGTTTCAGATTTATCATTTTCAGAAAGAAAACTTACATGAACAGTATTGTAAGCCTTTACCACTTTATTGTTTTAGACTAGAGTTGTTCTTCTTAGTGATAAAAGGTAGGTATCAACTTTCCTAGTACCTAAATAAGACTTGAAACAATCACAACTTTCGCATCCAACTTGTAAAGGACAAACCTATATTAATAAACATTTTGACCGTCGTCCCCCAAAGCCCCAAACTACAGGTACCTAGTGGTGTATAACAAGGTTCTTTCACCGCAACCACCCGCAACCTATAGATATTGGCTGATCGATCGTTTATGCATGAACACTGGCCGATGAGATCGAAGTGATGCTGAATTAGAGATCACGCTACGCAGCCATTTTAAATAGGAAAAAAAAAGAAATTTTAAATGAAGAAGGTTCTGATGGCCTACTATTTAAAAATTCCTTTAGTATAATCGTAAATAGAATTAACATCATGATGTTACAGTGGTCGTAAAATATTAGTAGGTACTTACCTACTTAATTTATTTGTGTTTCTGAACAAAACTTTGTTAACTAAAATGTTTTAGGTACTTCATTTTTCTGGAAAATGTGGCACCGGAACAGCAAACGAAATAGTTGTTTCAATCTTCTTCTTTTCTTGTGGTTAGTGACTGACCTGGTGTCAGAGTTTTAAAGCCGCCCATAGGCCTCATGTAATTTTACATGGGAATTGGCTTTACATGCCGTCGAATCATGTCCCTCAGGCATGTCGGTTTCCTCACGATGTTTTCCTCCACTGTTTTTGAAGCAAGTGATAATTATACAATATGTACATGAATTCGAAAAGTGAGAGGTGCGTGCCTTGGGTTCGAACTCGAGACCTATGACTTGGCAGGCCGACGGTCACACCACTAGGCTATCACTATTGTTTCAATAAGATGGTGATAATTAACTAAATCGTTGGATAAACTAACGAAACTACTTTTGAAAACTTGTAAAAATTGGTACCTACCTATTTCAATATTGAAATTTCAATGTCGACACTTAACACACGTAGAGGAAACTTAATACCACTTACGTAAATGCTTGCTTACCTATATTAACAACTCTACAACTGTATGACTTCGGTTAATGCTGCCGAACTAAGGTGTTGAGTTACGTTTTATTCTAGTGTTAAAATACTATAATTTAGATCTTCGCGATCAAGATAATATAATTTAGATTTCGGGTATCTAAATAATCTATGTAGTATTACAATACTACAGTGATCGCGGAGATCTAATCTGCGCGATCAAGATAGTATAGAAAATTTCGGGGCTGATAATTTTTGACAGCATTCTCATAGTAGGCCCAAATTCTAAGGATGATGAGGATGATAAAAAGAACCCGTTCTTCTACCTTTTGGTCAGACCGTGGGATAAGTCGGTGCTGAGGCTGACTGCCCAGTGTCCTCACTGCTCAGCACAGTTTCGACGCGAAAAGCAAGTCAGAATGTTAAATTTAAACTTACATACATAACATCACGCCTGTAATCCCCGAAGGATTAGGCAGAGGTGGACCTATAGTACCTACACACACATTTCGCCTGTCATGTTTAAGTCCCAAATAGGGGGCGATCCTATTGCCATCAACCGGGCACAAATCCACACTCTGGGCTACTACTGAGAAATTCCAGATGGAAAAACCCAATAACACTTTGCCGGACCCGGGAATCGAACCCAGAACCTCATGCTCAGCAGTCGCGCTTGCGACCACTAGACCAACGAGACCTACGAGGTTATGAATATATCTTCCATAAAACTGAACGGTTCGAAATAAATTGGTCGCGCCTTCTTATCGATGTCGTCTATAAAATAATATCTGCAAATACACAGTCATGGGGCATTTAGAGCGTAAATAAGAGCCCCAAGTGACGAAACGTTTTCCGATAATGGACCCATTAAAAGGCCCCACTACTGGAGCTGAGATTTTTTATTTAATATTTTAATGCACCATTCGTTTTTATTTGCAGTGCTAATGAAGGCTGTTCGGGGTCGTAACAAAACTTTGATCAAGACAAAGTAAGCATTGAGATAATATAACAACTCTACTATGAATTGTTGTAAAACGGTTAATGAGTAGGTAGATATTTATTATACACCACAGCCAGTAACCTAATTACGTAATACTCGATCAATCAGAATCTGAATCGTTTTGAAACAGATTTCTAATCCATTGCTTCATAAGTTCCAAAAAAAATCTGCTCAACAACGTAAATAACACACTGAATATTGTTGAACTGTCAAAATGAAACAGATTAGTCGTAATCGTTTACGAAAATGTGTTGCGTTATTAGATAACAGGATCACTACTCACAACAGTCACATAATGAAGGGTTCTGTAGTTGGGATGAATAAAATTTATCCCAAGAACAAACTTAACATTGTAGTTGAAAAACATGTTCCCCCATACATTCCACTGCAAATGTAAGTTTGTACGCACATTATTGAGTGATTTACCATGTTATTTTAAGACCATATACTTCTCATAGGTTTTCCTGTAATCTATCAGCTGTATCTATCTAGCATAGAACTATTCTCTGTATTTTTTTCAAAATTTTAGGATCAGTAGTTTCGGAGATAAGGGGGGGAGCGGTTAATTTTCATAAATTTTCTTAAATATCTTTAAAAGTTTTTATTTGAATATGATTTAAAAAATGTATTTGAGATCCTCGCAATCAGCCCTTTCATTTGATATGTCACACAGTACAGTTCGCAAAACTTTTTTTTTAAATTTTCTTATTTGCCCCCAAAAGTGACCCCAATATTCAAAATTCATTTATTTATGTTACACGTCCGTGTTTGGGTCACAGAAATACATATGAGTACCAAATTTCAACTTAATCGGTCAATTAGATTCGGATCAAATCGGCTGTGACAGACGGACAGACAGACAGACAGACACACGAGTGATCCTATAAAGTTTCCGTTTTTTCCTTTTGAGGTACGGAACCCTAACAAGGCTGTTTTTGGTTCAAGTTTTGTTGATGAATGAAAAAGAACAGCCGCTGACCCCACTTTTCCATTCCAGATAAGAACAGGAAATTAAGGCATTTCAACACAAAGAAAAATTGTGCACAAAAGAAAAGTTCTCGAAAAAAACCAAACGAAAATAATAAGACAAAACAAACAAGTATAAAGTGTTAAAATCCGAACTCACGTAAAGAACAAAGATTTAGAAAAGCCAAAAGAAAATATACCTTGAAACTTTTCTGAGCGTAGGTCGGTAATAAGTAACACCACGGGAGGCTATAAATTCCGCTAAGAAACCGCGTTTATACTCGATACCCGCAACATTAATACAGATTTTCTAAGATTATTGTAACTTACTCTTTGGAGAATCGTGGGAAAGTTCTTTCATCTGAAAAAAGTGTTAAGAGAAATATATCGGTGTCTGGCGTACCGGCGCGGCGCGGCGTACTCTATTATAATGTGTAAGATTCTTTTTTGTCTTATTAGAACTAGGAATTATTACCCACTTTTCTTATTAATTGCCTACCTACATATCACCCTAAATCTACCAAAACAATTTTCTATCTTGTTGTTCTTCTAACAAATACTATAAATTTTGTTTGTAATGGATAAACTCAAAAAACACTAAACCGATTAAAAAAATTATTTCATCTTAAGAAAGCTACATTATCAGCGAGTAACGTGGGCTGTATTCGTGTAACGAAGTCGAGGACAAAAACTCGTCTTCTACGTAATTAAAAAACAAATCATAATGTAAATTCAGAAAATGCAATATTACAATCTAAAGTAGTATATTCCGCCAAAAATTGGATTTCTACAAGTCTTTGACTTCAAATGACACAAATACAATTACGAAATCAAACAAATGTATAATAGTTAACCTTATTAACACCGGATATATTTACATTTAGAAGAGCTACATTTCGTAATCGGAACGTTCGGAACACAATGAACGATTGAATGATAATTAGTTCCACATGCTTGTTATGTTTAGTTCGGTGGAACTTCATGGGTTCTGTTCGTAATTATTCAATCTGCCTAGTCTTTTTCCAACTTTACTGGGGTCGGCTACCAGTCTAACCGGATACAGCTGAATACCAACACTTTACATGGAGCGACTGACTATCTGACCTCCACAATCCAGTTACTGGGTAACAATACCCCTTGGTAAGACTGCGGTTGTCAGACTTTTACGCTTCTGCCGACCCGTAACAGCAGTCAAAGATCTACGAATGACAGCCGATACCAACGGCTTAACGTGCTTTCCAAGGCACGGAGGGATCTCGATAGGTACTGGATTGTCACCAATACACGAGTCGACCGTGGCAAGAGTAGCTTAACCTTCCATCGACCTGTGCGTCTGTTATTATTTAGCCCTGAGCCCCTTACAATTAATATTACAGTGAAAAAGCGATTTTAATTCAATCGTGTGCTTTCCCTGCGCGTGGTCTACCTGTGCTACAATTTACTGGCTACCCAAAATGACAACGTTCAGTAAAAACTAGTTTTGGACCAGGGATAACGCTTTCTAATTATAGTTTAACCAAGACCGCTGTTCCGCGCCTTAAGCGAGACGGGCAGGCAAGGCGCTCATTCATCACGGCGCGCAGTGTCCCGCCCACCGCTCATTCGTCAACGCTGCCCCCCGCCTCGCCGCGCATTCCTAAGGCGCGGAACAGCGTTCTCGGTCAAACTCATCGCATTTTAATTCCAAATCATGTGCGGTATTTGAATTTCAGTAGGTAATAGCTATAAATTGATTAATTGTGTGGAATTTATCGTTTAAATATCAAATCAAAACTAAACGAACACTATTAATAAAGGTCTAATTATAAACAGGCATGATTTAATTTTAGCATAAATAATTGCAATAATAAAATGAACGGTTCACTGAATCCTAAATTAAATTGTATATATTAGTCGTATGTAAATAAATAGGTGGCAAGCGCAGTCTATTTACCTAATGTTCCGAATACATAATAAACATTTTATATTGCAAGACAGTCTATCACTAAAGTTTATTTAAGTTGCTTTAAACATAACATTATAGTCAAACGTCGGCGGGTATCCGACGGTCACAGTTAACAGTCATCAAAAAAATATGGAAACCAATAAAATTAAGCGCGGCATAACTTTAAGTGAAATAGTTCAGGATTTGGAGAAAAAACTAGGATTTAAAAATGAGATAAAGTGGACGAGTTTTATATTCATTTCTCTGTATCATGTGCTTGCTGTGTATTGGTGCTACCACTACGCTTTTCCTGTGAAATGGCAATCCCTTGTATTTGGTAAGTAATGAAGTGTCACTGAGCCTCTAATGCCCATTTCTTGACCTTTAGTTGGTACCTTACTTATTTTCAACTAACTTGTGCCCGACCCTCAAAAAAGCTATTTAGAAAGATCTTGGAAAATAGATCTCCTGTTTTATCACACAAAGGACTTTCTTATCTCATAGTTATTGGAACACTTAATTTTCGTTTTTATTCTTTTTAGGGCTCCGTACCCGAAGGGTGGCAAACGGAACCCTTTTACTAAGCCTCCGCTGTCCGTCCGTCCGTCTGGCTTATTGGTTGATTCACACGAATTTACTCGGGGGAATCGACACTTTTAAATAATATAATTTTTTCTTGAGGCGATTCGCACGAAGTTAATTTATTTGTGGGCGATTCCAGAAATACGTATCGGACAATTGGCACATTTTGGAATGTCTATCAGCGGGCTGTATCTCAAGAACCGTAATAGGTAGACAGTTGAAACTTTTACAGATTGTGTATTTCTATTGCCGCTATAACAAAATAAAGTTAAAAAATTAAACATTAATATATTAACTTTATGCTATACAAGCAACGTGTTTTGATCGGCGGTTTTTTTTAAATATTGTCTGGTGGTACGGAACCCTTCGTGTACCAGTCCGACTCGCACTTGGGCGGTTTATTTTTATTTTTATTACATAATTATTACTGATATTTATTCTAGGAATACCAACTCAATTTATATGTATTTTGCAGACAGCAAAACCCTATTACAAGCCCACGTACAATAAACATTAGAAAAAGAAATAATACCTACCTAATATGGAGAAGAACAAGTTTAACAATGAAATCCTACACTTAGACTTTATACCACTTTAAATATGCAATTTCAATTAACTTTCTAGCAATTTAATTAAACAACTAATTATGTTTGCAGCGTTGATTATGTACGTGGCATCTGGATTCGGAATAACTGGGGGCGCACACCGTCTGTGGACTCACAAATCTTACAAAGCAACGCTGCCTCTCAAACTATTCCTGCTTTTATGTTTCTCCAGTGCGGGGCAGGTAAACATACCTTAATTAAAACATTTTCGTTGCCGTTCGCAGTCTTATGAGTTGTGAAGAAGCACACAACTTAAACTAAGCTACCGAAAATCTAGCCGATGGAGCTCTGAGAAATGCATTATTGCGAGAAATTATTTATATACGGGGTCCCCGAAACTATCAGTTGTCATCAATTTTGTACATTGCTTCAATTTCATTTGTTAGACGATCAAATTGCGCATCAAGCCTCGTGCAAACTTGCACGACGCGACGGCGCGACGCGACTCGAACTATACAATTTCTAAGAAAACTTCCCGGTATAACAATAACCGGTCGCGCTAGTCTGCACGAATATTCAATGTGTATCAATTACGTAAAAATTGACAATTGCAATTATAATTGATCGTATCGCGGACCCTTTACAAACTTAGGAAATAATCGAAAGTAGAACCATGGCTTGCTAGTCTGTATATAAAAACTGATGTCGCCAAGGTTTGAAGTAGGTTGTTTGAAGATTTTAGCAACTCTATTAGAACTCGTTTCAACTTTGCACATTTTGCATTTTATACCAAACTCTAGGGATGTTTTGAAGTTGACTACTAGTTTTAGTTTCATTTTGTTGAAGTAGGTAAGTAAAAATCTCTTACAGTGCACAGTGCAGTGCAGTGAGTGCAGTATGTGAACTGTTACAGTGCAGTGTAATCTTGCCGTGGGTAATTTTATTTCTGGCCACTGCCATGTAATCTTCGCTACCTCCTTTTTGTTTGGTAAATTATTATGATGTGTTATTTTGTTGGCAGAATTCTCTCCTCCACTGGGTCCGCGATCACCGCGTCCACCACAAATACAGCGACACAGAGGCGGACCCTCATAACGCAAACCGAGGCCTATTCTTCTCTCACATCGGCTGGCTGATGATGAAGAAGAACAGCGAAGTCATCCTTCGAGGGAAACAGATGGACATGAGCGATATTGAGAACGATAAAGTTATTCAGTTTTATGAAAGGTTAGTTGTCCCTAGCTGCTTTTGTTTTTGGCATGGCTACGAGGAATCTGCCACCCTTTCCCTACCCGTTGATTTAATAAATAGGTATTAACAAAGAAAAAATCACACAAACTTCTTGTCTGCTTTGTTAAAAAAATACAGTTATCACCAACCAATCAATTCTGCCAAGCAATCCTCTGTAGGACGATCATCGACCATTCATTTCTATTACTGAGTAAATTTTTAGGGTTCTGTACACAAAGGGTGCCAAATGGAACCCTATTATTAACAATAGGGAGGCTTAAGCCTGCGCTGCCCGCCCGTCTATCTGTCACAGGGCTGTATCTCATTAACCGTAAAAGGAAGACAGTTGAAATTTTCACAGATTGTGTATTTCTATTGCCGCTATAACAACAAATTATAAAAATAAAATAAGGTTATAAATTAAAGGGGGGTCCCCCTTTAATTTTAAATACACAAGATACGTGTTTTTTTAACTAAAGTATTTTAAAAGTAATAATTTGTGTTAAATATTGTCGGTGGTACAGAACCCTTCGTGTGTGACTCCGACTCGCACTTGACCGGTTTTTATTTTCAAAATAACAAGTAAGCATAAAATTCCTATTACTTTATCAAATCTCATTTCAATGGCAATCGATTTCAGTTTCACTTTAAATTTAAATACAATAAACTATAATATAAATATAGTAGAGTTAACAAACCGATGAAAACTTTATAATCAACTGGAATATCCGACATTTGTTTCAATGTTTCAAAATAAATTAAGTGCTCTATTATGATCCACCACTCTTCTGAATTACAAGGAGCCATTTTAGAGATATGAGGAACAGGGTGAAAAGTTCACTCATCCACCATAGAAAAGGGAGGATCCTCCGACCAGACGGGTGTCATGTCTGGCGGGCAACTGCCCAGAGGTTGAAGTCGGTATATATCGCACCTTTGGTAGAACAAGGGCATAATTGTCATAAATTGCCAAACGAATGTCTTTGTCCCTCCAGTTCAAAGGGCCTTTTTAAAGCATTTCTGCATATTTAAGTCATTTTGGCAATTTATGACAATTATGCCCTTGTTCTACCAAAGGTGCGATATGTCCACCGCGCGGTAAACTCTAATTGCGCGATGCAGGATTTGAGTGACCTCAGGATGTTGTGTGACGTCAGGTCTTTGATGCGTAGTTCGCATATGGCGATGTAGATGCCGCCACACCATAAATAAATACAACAATGTTTAGTTAACAATAAATATCTGTTTATTTTTAAGTGACTAGCAAAAAGTGTACTCTGCTTTTCTATAAGTGTCATAAATGCCACTTGGTGATACGACAAATTTGATGTCATTTACAGAAACTTCACGTCACTCAAGCTGATATTCTGCTACATTCTACCAACAATGATAGGTGTTCTCCTTTGGAATGAAGACTGGAAGTGTGCCGTTGCGTGGCAATGCTTCATCAGGTTCCTTGGCATGTTCCACAGTGAACTTACTGTCAATAGTCTCGCACACGCTCATGGATACAGGCCTTACAACAAGTAAGTATTTATAATTATCAACATGTTTGTTCATCACACTAACAGCGTTGATTCTGTATAATTAAACTAGTTTCTTCGTAAACAACCTCTATTTCTAACCATAATATTGTTACTTAATTTCCTTTATAATTTACACCAATATCTTTCAGGCTCAAGTTTAGGAACTTGAGCGAAACCTCCTTCTACTTTCCTACTACTCTTTTTTTTTCATGAGACCTGTTTTTTTTTTCTCCACAGAAATATAATACCAGCGGAGAATCGCTTCGTTGCTACATGCACACTCGGTGAAGGCTGGCACAACTACCACCACGCATTTCCCTTCGACTACAAAGCAGCTGAACATTTCGATGTTCTGAACTTCGCCACAACTTTTATAAGGTTCTTCGAGAGGATTGGCTGGGCATACGACTTGCGGGAAGCCAGTTCGGAAGTCATTAACTCTATGGCCAAGAGATTAGGTGACGGCACTCCTGTCCATTTCCCGTTACCCGAAAGTACATTTAATGAAAGAGCAACCGGTTGAGATATTCTGATCGATAATCGATATATCGAATCATGATAGACAATCCTATAGTGAAAGAACATTATAGCAGTTAGCAATTGTACAGTTTAGGATAACCTAATGTATAATTAGGACGAAGTCTGACTAAGATAGAATCTACCTAAATAAAAATAAGCTAAAATTAAAAAATAAAAAAATGTATTTAAACTAAAGACTTAATTTGTAAAAAATAAATAAATTGATTTAAACATATAGAAAATAAATTTTCATTTTTGTATTTGCCTTCTGTATAACTACAAGATTTTGACCAAAAGATCCTAGAACAGCTATATTATCCTAATGTGCCGCACTCCGTTCTATTGAAAAATCGGCCGAAGATGAATAAATACTTATTGCAACAGTAAGTTGTCTTTGATAAACACGTCATAGTTTCGAAACAAAAAAAAATATTTTGAAGTTTTGAGCATAGTTAATACACTGGAGCCATTCGAATAGGACGCCGCAATTTTTAATTTTTCTGCTTTATTTCATTTTAATTAATATAACCTCACAATGCCTATTATGGACATAAATAATCCCTACATAATAAAGTTTCTCATCGAAAATTATGAAAAAACTACAAAACTACGTATGAGATGGAACAATATTCATAAGGAAAAGTTAAATAAAGCTGCCACCCTACATCGCGCAGAGAAAGGGTATAATGAATTAGATGTTATTAAAGCAACCATGGAGTCAGGTATGCCAGCTACAACCAGAGATAATACATCCGGTGCGAGAAACAGACGACTAAAACCTATCGAGGACCTTTCTATAGTAGAAGGCGTGGCTCACTTGAAAAAGGGGCATTCTATCGTGGATGTTGGTCTCGGTGATCCTAAAATCGACCCTAAACTGGTACGGCCCGACACAGACTTGTCCATCGATCCCATAATGCGACCAATTGACCCCAAACAAAAGAAGATACTTTTTAAAGGCATACCAGACTTTGGTCGTAAATTGTACTTGAAGAAACGGTATGCGGCAGCTCCGGAGGATAGATATTATTTTGCCGAAACTGCTGGATGGTACTGTGGCTGGAGAGTTAAGGACAGTTTCTTTGGCAAGCAGAAGTCAGAATACGGCCGTGTGTATCGTTTAGCTCGCGAACAGAGCCGCAGCGGACCCCACCCAGATCCCATACATTACAAAGACGCTGGTTTTGAAGCAGGCGCATGTGTATTAGAGTAATGATATTGATTTTGAGTAAGTATGGTTAATTTTTAATAATATTGTTATTTTGTTACGGTACTAACTTTACAATAAACTTTTAAATCCAGTATTTTAAGTTTATTTATCGTTCCTTGTTCATGTTTTCATCGATATTATCTCAAATAACCTAGGGTTTTATGTTGGTACCTACCGTGTAATTGATAACAAAGGGTCACAAACATAAGAACGAAAAAGTCTAGCGTCAACTGATGCAACCCGGTAGTAAGAATAATAATTTAATAAACGAGGAATCAAAATAGTCAAAAAAATATATTTAAAAAACTTAAAAACCCGACTGCAAAAACACATAGCTGAAAATAATAAAAACAAGCATTATAATCTATAGAATTTTGGTATCGCTTAATATGAATATGGTGTAACTTTTGTTTGGTTCAGCTTTTTAGTTTTTCATAATTTCTCATTCCAAATTATATTTAAACATATAATTTGTATATATTTTTGTAATCACCTTTCAACACCCTTCATTCTGATACCCCACTCGATAGAGAAGAGTGTTTTTATTTTTTATTTTTTACACGCTTTATATTAGCTTCACCTGTATGTTTGTTTGTAACCGACTTCTTTGTGCGCGATTTTGACCCACTTTAAACGGCCAGATTTCGTTCAAACTTTGTAGATTTATTGAGGACCGATGACAATACACTAATTTGATAAAATTAAAAAAAAAATATATATAATAATTATAAAATAAAAAAAAATTCGATCGTAAATCACTCTCTGATGCTTCGCATCATGAGTCGTGCAATAGTTTAAAATTAAAAAAACAAGCTATTATAAATAATCCCAACTAAAAAGTAGAAAATAAATAATAGTTTAAAAAAACTAAAAAACACGCTTTTTATAGAAAACCGAACTAAAAAATAGAAAATAAATTTTAATGAATTTAAATAAAGAAAATAGTGTTAAAAATTTCAATGAATATAAATTAATAATAGTGTGAAAAAAAAAAAAAAATTTATTTAAAAAAAAGCGTGGGGTGCTTTTTAAGATATTATCGAAATGATAATCACTCTACTCATATCTGTCAATAAAATATTTATAACTATTGACACCATGCACCCCACGCTTTTTTTAAAATAATTTTTTTATTTTTTATTCACACTATTATTAATTTATATTCATTGAAATTTTTAACACTATTTTCTTTATTTAAATTCATTAAAATTTATTTTCTATTTTTTAGTTCGGTTTTCTATAAAAAGCGTGTTTTTTAGTTTTTTTAAACTATTATTTTTTAATATAATTTTAATATACCCAGTGACACTCGCACAATGAAGACGAATCTAACGACATATCATTCATCAAAATCAGTTCAGCCGTCTAGTAGTTGTGAGGTGAGGCGAGTCACACAGCCAGCCAGCACCCACAGCTTTAACGAGAATCCTGACTACCAGCATGCATTGAACGCGCATTCCTGGTCATCACCCTCAGCCTCATCACCCTGACTCACTGCAATTATCACAATCACCGAAGTCACTTTAATCACCGTAATCACCGCAATCACCACAATCACCACAATCGTCGCAATCACCAAATGGAATTGCAACTTTCTGTCAAATAGATTTTTTTTTTCATAGCGAAATGGGTTCTTGCACTATATCTTTATTTTAGGATTATAATATATTAGGTTTAAAGAAACTTTATTCTCAATAAAAACAATTACATGTCACTTACTTGAGAACAATAACTAACACACAAAAAAAAAACAAATTTAGGCTCGACAACATCCATGAACAGAAATACTAATTAAACTTAAAATTAAAACTAAAACCTGTCCCATCCAAAGCATTCATTTTTCAAATAATATTTGATTTGCCATCAGGCAATGGCTCAGCTGGGTTTTGAATGCATTAAATGAGTGCAGGTTCATATTTGCTAAGTAGACCAGCCGGTCGATTCTGTAAAAATCTCACCGTGAAAACTTAGGTGAAGTGAGCTTAAAGTGAGCTGTCATTTCACCTGTTGCTAGGGATTGACACTATTGACAGCTCACTTCACCTAATAAGTTTTCACGGTGAGATTTTTACAGAATAGCACTACTGAACATGTTTTCCCCTTGGAAGTAACTAGTATTACTACTACTTAAATGGTTTCGCCCTTTTCTTTTAGTGTGGGTATTTGGGTAGGTACTGGTAAAGCAAGGTCCTTGAAAATGAGATGATAACTTCTTGGGTTGAAACATGGTAAGGTCTATTTAAATCCTTGTTTCCAATTAATGTTATTTCCACTTAAACAAACAACAACTTTATGCAAGTGTAATAAAAGTGGTTTTAGACTGACTAGTACTGTGGAAAAAGTCATAAAAAATATAAAGTTGTAGCGCAAACTGAACCTTACGTAGGCATTACAGTTGTTTTTCCTAAAACTCGTGTTTGTTTACATGTTTGGCAAATACATTGCGAACGCAGATTAGACACATTGTTATGAAATAAAAAGGTAAGCAAGGTTAGAACAAGTCGTCAGACAGTCAAGTTTAACATCTCACTAATGAATCACAAGAAATCAATGTCTGAAATATTATATCAAACCGCCTACCGTAGTAGAATTTAAACCCATTTTTTTGAAGAGGTAATGTATCCCCCTTGGTTACATGATCATACTAAGGGGAAATGCACCATCTACGCAGTCGTTTAAGGGCTAAGTAAAAGTTTGAACGGACTCCGGTGGGCGTCGGTAACTGCGGGTAGATGATAGAAGTTTTTGTCCCATTGTGACCGTTAGACAATGTTATGTTTGGTGCCGTGCTCTAAGGTTTTAACATTACTACTTCACTTCGTTCAACGAATGCCAACAACTCTGAAAGTGAAGAAATGAAGACTTTGAATCTTTGACTTTGTATTAAGATGCTGCTGTATGTGATCATTTTTTTTTTTTATGTGTTCTTTCAACCAACCACCACCCTTAGGCTGGCCGTATACGTACGGTTTCCTGATCAGGATTCCTGATTCGGAATTCCGTGAGGCTAGCGCAGACGTTCGATTTTTTTTATTTGTTTGTTTCCGAAACGGACGTCGGGTTTTTTTCCGATTGGAAAATGTACAATAGTGTGAACCTAGTTGAACATTTTGTATGTAAGGCAAGCATTCAAGTTTTCGAATCAGGAATCCTGATCAAGAAACCGTACGTATATCAGGTACCTTAAACCGGCAAGTTTCGCTAAGTAAAACAGAATCTTGCATTGCGTGAATTTATGATGAATTCTGAAGGGTCGAATTATTTAAAAACCTTACCTTCTTCTCAACTTTCTATATTACTGACTATCGAGAGCTTTTGTAAAGTTTATCTGCTGGTATTTTCTCCCTTACGAAAGCATAGGCATTTGGACTTTGTTATAAAGTACCTACCATGTAATTGATAACTAGCTGCGCCCCGCGGTTCCACCCGCATAAGTCTCAATCTCGTTGGAATGTCGGGATAAAAATTATCCTATGTCCTAATCCAGATTTCAGGAGTCCAGCCGCACATTACAAAACCAACCACACCATATGAAATCATCAATGCACGGTTTCGGTTTAAAGCTAGGAAGGAAGCTAGGTGGCTCGGAAATTAGCCACTCGCTGCGCAGTACCGCACCCCTCACCCCCGCTGACACATGAATTTGTTACTGCGCAGCGACTCGCCTCATGTTCCGAGCCGCACTTTAAGTTTGAATCGGGCTGTACCTGTCGTGCAATTCCGAAACTACTTATAATTGAATTAAAGACACAGTAACATTTATTTTGATTACTTTGATTCCTCGGTTTATTATTATTCTTACTACTGGGCTCAGACATCAGTTGACGCAAGACTTTTTCGTTCTTATGTTTGTGACCCTTGATTTACGTACATAGACAGGTACAAGCATACACTTCTAGTTACCACTAGGTAAAGTTCAGAACCCTAGGTTATGTGAGATAATAGCTACGAATGAAGCCTACCATGTGAACAAGGAACGGTTAATAAAGTTTAATAAGTATTGGATTTTAAAAGTTTATTGTAAAGTTAATATTGTAACAAAATAACAATATTATTAAAAATAAACCATACTCAAAAGCAAAATCACTCATTACTCTAATACACATGTGCCTGCCTTAAAACCAGCGTTTTTGTAATGCATGGGATCTGGGTGGGGTCCGCTGCGGCTCTGTTCGCGAGCTAAACGATACACACGACCGTATAATGACTTCTGCTTGCCAAAGAAACTGTCCTTTAGTCTCCAGCCACAGTACCATCCAGCAGTTTCGGCAAAATAATATCTATCCTCCGGAGCTGCCGCGTACCGTTTCTTCAAATACACTTCACGACCAAAATCTGGTCTGCCTTTAAAAAGTATTTTCTTTTGTTTGGGGTCAATTGGTCGCATTACGGGACCGATGGACAAGTCTGTGTCGGGCCGTCCCAGTTTAGGGTCGATTTTAGGATCACCGAGACCAACATCCACGATAGAATGCCCCTTTTTCAAGTGAGCCACGCCTTCTACTATAGAAAGGTCCTTGATAGGTTTTAGTCGTCTGTTTCTCGCACCGGATGTATTATCTCTGGTTGTAGCTGGCATACCTGACTCCATGGTTGCTTTAATAACATCTAATTCATTATACCCTTTCTCTGCGCGATGTAGGGTGGCAGCTTTATTTAACTTTTCCTTATGAATATTGTTCCATCTCATACGTAGTTTTGTAGTTTTTTCATAATTTTCGACAAGAAACCTTATCGTGTCTGGATTATTTATGTCCATAATAGGCATTGTGTGGTTATAATAATTAAAATGAAATATAATCAAGAAAAAATAAAAAAGGAAAAATCGGCGTCCTATTTGAATATCTCAAAACTTCAGAATATTCTTTTTTGTTTTTTGTTTCTTAACTATGACGTGTCTATCAAAGACAACATACTGTTGCAATAAGTAGGTATTTATTCATTTTGGGCCGGCATTTCAATAGAGCGAGAGTGCGGCTTAGAGCATTTTCACATTGTCCGTTTAGGAAATCTAGTTATTAATGAGAAGAAGGAATAAAATAACGTGTTGCTGTAATCTTCATTTATTTTCTTGACTTCATAGAAAATATGACGGGCGCAGCCGCCTCTACCTACCCATAGACATTATAGTAACCTAACCCTACACTAACAACTAAGATAACCCTACACCATTCCCCCTTTAATAAAAAATTTACCCACTACTAAACTAATACTTATTCTAATTACTTACTCATTACCTTAATGCTAACACAATGTTTATAATACATTTTATTTATTTTAAAACGTCTTTTGACATAACAATGAATCTTAAGGGCATAAGGTGTCTCATATGTGATCTTAATGATGTTGCTATGGATAATGTGTTATGTTAACTAACGCGTCATATTTCGTTTTAAACGAAACGTAGCGGTGTTTTAATTACTCGGCCGCTACGCGTTGTTGGCGAATATGGCAGAAGTTAGTATATAAATAAAAAACGAGAACGATCGAGATAATACACAAAAACTGCATTTAAAAAACGACCCCCAAGCTCCTTTAAGGCTCGTGCAGACCAGCGCGACGCGACTCTAAAAATACAATTTCTAAGACAACTTCACGGTATAACAATAGCCGGTGTCGCGTCGCGCTAGTCTGCACGAAGCTTAATGTGAGAGATTGCAGTATGAAACGAACACGGAACCCTGAGGTCTGTTGGTCCTAACCTACCCTATATTTTTACACCCAATCTTAATTAAGTATCCAGAGCCTCCAGCGGTGTAACAAAACTGGGGTAATCCCTTCGAACTTTATAAGGTCAATTAAGGTACCTACCTAAGTTGGATAACTCGCCACAACAGATACTCGTAAGCTGTAAGAACTCGAAGACATAAATCAAATAAAATCTCCTATGTCGTCGCCCGCTTGCGCGTTATATAAAAGTTGGTAACGATAGAAGTTCCTTGTTAAATCCGCTCGAAGTCGACTTGGCTGATGAATACAGGGTTCATGCTAAGAATCCACTGCGACAATAGTTGCGACGTGGGTTATTATTAAAACCAAGTAACCTATATAATAAAATAGGGGGAAGAAAACAGTTTTTTTATTTAGACTTGGTTAATGTTGGGTCATAAACAACCATTATAAATTTCTTGTCACAAACGTCGTGATGTGAAGATGAGTAGCCTATTGGTTATTTACAACAGGTGAGTGGTGGGAAGACGAAAAACGGGGCAACACAAAAAGTCATCCATAACGCCACAATTAGTGCAGTTTTTGCAGTGGTGGCAGCATTGTTAAGACCACCATTTTGTGGCGTCACTTCAGTTAGTCACACACCTCAGTGAGTGGTTTGTGTAAAAAATGCAAATGCTGCGCATCGACTTTCACGGAAGTTAATCGCTTGTTTTAATATTAACCTTTGTCCTGTAAGTCTACTTATGAACTAGGTACGACTGTTTTATTGGAATATCTAGGTACTCATTATTTTTAATTCCTAGTTTTGTTATTATATCCAAATATGGATATTTGTTTTTATTTTAGAATTTATTGCAATTTTTCGTCTTTACCCATCAATATTTGACGGGGTAAGAAGAACATAGAAAGGTCTGAGATGATAGAAAGATGCATATTTTGTTTTGTATTATCTCGATATTAGGATAAAGTAAAGGTAAAGGTTTTATTTGATTGATAGTAATGTAGTTTCAGTATAACCTTAAGCAATTAAAGTGGAAAGTTTGAGACCTCTTCTTCAATCTTGTTCCGGTGGGGTAAGATTAAAATATATAAAATAAAAATCTTTGTACATTATGATACAAGTGTGCTGTGTTGGTCATTACATAAGGCGGGCTTATTCGATAAGGTAGCCGAGTATGTAATGATCAATGCACACGCGTTTCATACGACGTTTTTCAACACACTTACAATGGTAAAAACAGACTTGTTGTAAGAATTTATGCTAGAATAACGTAACTATAGAGATGATAAATTTTGATTTATAAAGGTCAACAGACCTTTATTGCCAGGTACTGACAATACGGAGCATCTTTTAAAAACTTTTGTACGTCGGTTGGTGACAATACTTTAGACTTCGTATTTTTTATAATAAGAAAACGATAACAAATATTTATTGAAAATGGCGCGCTGGTTTTGTCTTTTCAATAAAGGAGTAATAAAATACTTGAACAAATAGTCGATATTTATTATGTCAATCACTGGCCACGGGACAAATTTAGACGAGATAAAAAAGAATGTCGGTTGCCTAGGACGCGTTTGACATTTGTAAAAATTCAAAATTTATCCCAGTTTTCGATTATAATGTTAAATATCCGTGTATCCTATTTAGTGCGTATTTAATCAGTGACATGTAGACATCGCGTTCAATTCCCAGACAAGTTCAATGTTGAGTATCCGTGGAGTTTCTTGTCCGTTCTTCTCGATAGGAACCTACTGCGCGTTGAAATGGGCAACTAGCTTCATATTTCTGACTGACCGACCCCTTGACAGTTCAAAAGTACCTGTAATTGGTTTATTTGAAATAAATGCTTTGACTTTGAGTATGATTGTTTTTAGCGAGTCGCAACCAAATCCGGATTAGTTATCTGTGATGCATATTACTGCACTAGTCCGATAATTAAAGTAAAAAGCACGCGTGTTTAATACACGGCATTGATAACCTAAAAAGTAAAAACGATTCATTAAGAGCCACTTTACTAGCAAGTGTGTTGAAAATATAGTTTTAGCATAAGCTATTGTGTACTATTCTACAACACTACTCATCTCATCAAAAAACCGTTCGATCTTCCCCTCACTCACCCCTAATTATTGTCTTTGACTACGTAGATTATAAATTATCTATACTTAATATTATAAAGAGGTATTTTTTTTTTGTTTATTTGTTTTTAAGTTTGTATGTAGGGGGTAATCTCAGAAACTACCAGTCGGATTTGAAAAAATATTTTTGCATTGGGTAGCCCAATTCTCGAAGAAAGTTATAGGCGTAGTAGTAAATCACAGACGAAGTCGCGGGCAGAAGCTAGTTTGTAATCAATGTAGCCGTGCTTGAAATCTTCTAAGGGTTATGCAGAGATCCTGCCTATGAACCACTACAAAAAGGCAGTTAACCAAAGACGGTATCAGAGGACAGTTCGTATGCGATATAAATACTTAATCAAAACTCAAAACTTACAAGAATCATCCGTAAAAACCGGTCAAGTGCGTGTCGAACCACGCACAATGAAAGGTACTGTAGTTGGGATGAAGTAATTCCAAGAAAAAACTTAACATTGTTGTTGAAAATCATGTTCTCCCATACATTCCAACTGCAAATGTTGGTCGATTATTACTCGTTAACATATAGAGCCTACTTAGCTGTAATAGTTTTCCTTTTAACTTCGTTACTTACACTATACTACACACTATACTACAGCCGTGATTTGTTTTACACACCATACCATTATGCACCCTAGCAAAAATTTGCTCTATTTCGCAAACGGATCCCTGAATCCGAAAATGATTTCCACACACTCACAATATTTTTGAACGACTTTTCCAACGACACCACACTATGGGAAAGACGAAAAAAAAATATCCTCACTTTACGTGTAAGGGGAGGTAAGTACCCTAAAAAAATTGTACCACTTTGTCGGCGCGATTTATATGTATACCCATGCCAAATTACAGCTTTCCAGTTAAGAGTCTCTGAGCTAAGCCGCGGACAGACAGACGGACTTGGCGAAACTTTAAGGGTTCCTTGTTGACTACGGAACCCTAAAAGAATTACTAAAGATATTGGTTTCATCGTAGTTCGTATGAAATATTAAATCTTATTAAAACAAAAACTAATTTTACACAATTTATTTTTCTCAAAACTTAATACTAAGGTCTTATGCTTACCTATTTACAGTCATCTTCACAAGCAACTTAGTAGGTACACACATTCAAACATACGCCACAGTACAGTCAAATGAACGAATAACTCAACACAGGCGTAGCTAGGAATTTGAGGATCCATTTCATTTAATTTCCTTCACATAATTTCATTTCATCATAGTTATTTTTATAAAACTGTTTTACGTAGAACGCACTCCGAGACAAAAAATGCAAACGCGTGACGTGATTAGTAGCACTGAATTTTGCAGTGTAAGGCCGTGCGCACTTTGGACGCGTTTTCGTACGAATTGAACTCGTGCGAACACATACAACACGCAGGAAAGATTCCGACCTTCCAAGTACTAAGAGAGCGCAGATTGGGTGCGAGTTAATCGTACGTATAGTTCAGACGTTCGAAAACAATCCGAACTTGTTGGGATTTTTCGTGCGTTCAATCCGGTATCACCGGAACACTACCTATTTGACGGAGAAAAACGTATTCAGTGTGCACTCAATTCGTACGACCACGATCATACGTTTACGTACCATGCAAATTCGTGTCCAAAGTGCGCGCGGCCTTATGGCTGCTACACAGTATGCCGGCGGCATGGCCGCCAACTATTGTCGCACGGCACGTACCCCGGCTTTTGCGCCTTCATTTCCTTTACGATCCTTTGTGCGGCTTTGTGCGGTAGGGCCGGGCGCGCCGCGGCTTGCCCGGCGGCAGGGCCAGCGGCAGTGCCGCCGGCACAGTGTGTAGGAGCTGTTATGGTTCAAAACGGCGACTGATAGTAATAACAATCACATGATCGCAAAATTCAGTGTTACCAATCGCGCCGCGCTTCAAGTTATAATTAACGCACTGTAGTCGAGTTTAGATACATGTGCATGCTATGTAAGTTGTATCAAAATCTACAGCCTAACAAAACTAGTCATTTCGTAGATCGAGTTATTTAGCGACCCAGACTTATGATACGACAAAAACACAATAAAAGCAGACATTTGTAGTTTAAATTTGGTCACTCAAAGTAGGATGCAAAAAAATTATCAATGTAAATCAATCAAATCCTGGCCACGCTCGTGTGACTTAAGCTACGGTTTTCTAGAAGAGCGGTGGCCGTACATAAAACCGCAGTGACGGCTGTCATGAAAATGATGGCAGCGGCAAAGATTTAAATCGTTAGATTCGCCCTACCGCGTCAAAAGTTAGTCGCGTTTCTGTTTCGTTTTGACACACAATGAAGCAGTGACTTGACTTAATTGTCATGGAAACGCTATTTAAGGCGACGATAACCGACTTTTTTTAAATAAATTTATTCTGAAGATCACGTCTAAACGTATGTTTATATTACATAGTATAATTATATTTGTAAAGTTATGTCTAACGCGGATAAAAAACGGAGAATCACACAAAAACTATCAAGCGTATTTTTCTGAAACCTTCACCATTTTAAAGATAATTTGATTATTTTTCTTTTAGTATACGTTTTAATAAAATACCTTTTATTTTATGTATAATACATGAATAATGCGTCTAATTTGGGACAGCACTCCTTGATGGGCGAGTCCTATTACTGGTTGGACGTACGACACGTTGCGTTAGCTCAGCACAGAACACGCAAGCTAACCAGTCAAGGCCATTGGCATATATCTGCGTCTTAATAATGTGCGAGCTCACTTTTTTCAGTATGGACACTTTTTCGCGTGACGTACGGTGAGGGCAGACCTAGAGCTTTAAATCTTTCGTTTGACTTTACGGTGTCAAAAACGCTCTCTAGGAAAACACACAATCTTACTTTCATAAGCAACGTTTCAGTGACGTCATTCGCCGGTAAATTGCGGACGCTATGGCGGTCACCGCTCTTCTAGGAAACCGTACCTATTAGTAAGTATACTGCTACAAGGATCTTTTAGCCCTCGAATGACGTTGACAGGGGGGCGCTGTTGGTAAACATTTTGGTAATTGTTTTGTAAAATGTATTGAAAAAACAAGATGGCGGCGTTAGTTCCGATTTTGACCACGCGTCAAAAGATCCTTGTACAGCTATACAATTTAGATTTACAATCACACATTATGCTTCCTCTTAGCGGAAGGTTTATCGAACACTTGTTTCATGCCGCCCCTAAAATTAGCGAGCCGGGCAGCCGCGCCTTCGTTACTCCAAGCCGAGTCAAACTCCGTCGTATCTTGGTCGACGAGATGCGTGTACTTCGTGCGACCAGACCGACCGAATTTCTTTACTTGCATTACCTGTGGATAAAAGATTGTGTTAAACGATTGTCTTTCAGGATAGTATGTCAGGAAAGTTTTACTTAGGGCAGTGCAGCAAATTTAAAGATAAATTGTTTTCTTCTAAGAGTGGAGACGACAAAAAAACAAATTTTGCAGGCCCGAAATTCAGCAACGGGAGCTAAGGTCTATTTAAATCCTTGTTTCCAATTGATGTTATTTCCACTTAAACAAACATCAAATTTATGCAAGTGTAAATAAAGTTGATTTTAGACTGACTAGTACTGTTGAAAAAGTCATAAAAAATATGAAGATGTAACACAAACTTGAACCTTATGTGTAGGCATTAGTTTGTGTAGCAAAAACAACTGTTTTTGCTAAAACTCGTGTTCGTTTACATGTTTGGCAAATAAATTGCGAACGTAGATTACGTTTACCGTCGCAGTTATTAGAATTGTTATACACTTTTTTTAGATTCTTTCCATAGCTGGGTTGTAATTTTCTAGGGGAATTACTCATGTCTAGCTTAGTTTTTAAGCACATTTAAATATAGATTGATATAATTACCTTAGGTAAAACAGTCTTATCAAAGTGATCGTCCAGAGTAGGACCAGAGAAGTCTTGTTTGAACACCTCTTCTTCTTTGTCCAGGTAGAAGGCACCTCTGAAAATAAAAATAACGTCAATGATCCCCATAAACTATGAGCATAGATTTTCTCAATCAATCTGTAATAAGTTGGAAAAATATAGCTTCTTTATTATTCAGCAAACTTCTTAAATCATTAACCGTTATACACTTGAGACAATTATGTTTGCAGTCTTATTAATTTATTCAGGTTTGACCATCTATTGTCGAACTCTAATGGAGCTTTTAGTCATGAGCTCGTCACAAGACAAACTTCGACCAACAATAATCTTCGGTCAAGTATACAACAACAACAACAACAAACAATTTAAATAACTGACCTGTGATAGTATTTCTGCAGGAACTTGTACTTGCCCTTAACGGACTTGTTGGTGACGAGCTTGGGATTGAGACGTTGTTCCACACGACGTTCCTCTTCCGTCATGTTGCGCATACGCTCAATAGTTAACAACTCCTTCTCTACACTGTAATAATAATAATAAATTGCTGATATTTTTTTTTTGTTTTAACTTGAACAGATAATTTGGCTTGCCTCCCATTTATTATGTTAGGAATTTTTATATTATCAACACCATAATTTCTTGTTGTATTTATGAGGCCGTGCACGAAATCGACTGATTATGATCAATTTTGTTCATTTGTTGTGAGAAAGGGAAAAAGAATTTAAACAAAAGTATTTGTGATTTGAAAAATGGAGTTCTTTGTTTTGCATGTGGCTGAAAGGGATTTTTAAAATAAATTAAGTATTCATGGAAAATCACAAATATTCGCAACAAGTTTTCCGAAAAATGACTCGAGACTGATGTTTGATCATTTTGTTACAAGAATTACTTTTGATTTTTAAAATTAAAAAATGTCATTAACATCATTATGGTCTACTTGCATGTGGCTGAACCACTTTTTTCAACTTCCATACAAAATATCGTCGGTCGGAGTCATTACTCGAACATCTAAAAATTTTTGTGTTTTGGACTAAGTATGCAAAATGCTCTTTGCATTTTATTTTTTATCATTCTGCATACTTAGACCAAAACAAAAATTTTTAGAGATGTTCCATGTTGTTGAGCAGAGTGAAATCACTCTGCTCTCGACGCCTCTTCTTTATGACTCTTTAAGAACAATTAAGGGGATTAGGTTACTAAATATACGTCACCTATTGTATTTTATAATACATTTCGGCAAAGTCACGCCTGAGGCAATAAACTAACAGATGCTGTGACTGACAAATGGTTTAGCACCATGAAAACTGTACTTTTATAGTCAGATAGACTTAATCTTTCAATTATTTCAAGGTTTCTCACAATTAGATAAGTAATTGACAAAAGAGAGTATTTTTCGTGCACAGAGCCTTAAATAACTAATCCCAACAACTAACAAAACATTCAGCAGTATCTACTGGTCAGAAATATGTTCAAGCTTCCGAAAATAGGAGACGCAAACCGCAGTCATCCAAGTGTTTGGGCTCGTATTCAGGCTAAAGTTTTGGTTTCCTAGGAAAGCGGTTTTTCACCAGTAGTTTGACACACAAGTCAAACCTCGCCCAAAGATTAAAATCGCTAGATTTGCCCTCACCATACTTAGTCACAAGAAAAAGTGTCTATACTAAGAAGAGTGAGCTCAAACCGTAACTTTACAGCTGCCTGATAGATAATCTAGTAAGATTGATAAGGATCTTTTGACGCTCAAACGACGTTGATAGGTAGGCGCTGTTGGTTAACATTTGTGCAAATAATGTTTTGTGAAATGTATTGAAATAACAAGATGGCGGCATTAGTTCCGATTTTGGCCACGCGTCGAAAGAACCTTGTAGTGCTATACTTACGCTTCTCTTTCCTCCTTGTCGCGTTTAATGCGCTTCATTTCACGCAGCTTCCATGCTTCGTATTCCAGTTCATCATTTTCATCGTCAGTACATACGTCGTTGATATTACCTTCCTTAAGTTCACCCTGCAATTAATCAAAAAGTTTCAACTACGCCTCAGATCAAGAACAACAGAAATTGAATACTGTACGTATTTTGAAAAAAAAAGTCACATTACAGATTTACCAATTTGTCCTTTAACAATTTCATAAAATTTGAGTTACTTATTTCAATTGGTACATTATTGATATAATAACTTTCCCAAACTAATTACAGGACATAACTTTACCGGAGCGTCGCCAGCGGGTATTAGGGCTAATGCTGGGTGTAATCTCTAAGTAACTCTAATAAATAAGTTCCCAAGATTATAAAATTAACAAACAAACCTGTGTATTCCTCTGTTCAGACCTAATGGTCTCTTCAACAAGTTTCAAAGCATCTCTTCTCCTCTCTTCTTTTTCTTTTCTTGCTTCTACTTCTTCCTTCTTTTGCTGCTTAACTTTTCGCTCTCTCTCTTGCACGGTCATTCTGTCTGATGCTCTTACAAATACGGGCTTCACGCGGGGTCCTAGGCAGATAAAGAAATTGACAAACTGTTTGAAGCATATAGAAAATAACCAGTTAAAAAAAAAATTACAGTTATTGTCCTTGTTTAAGAATTTGCAAAAGAAACAAAACCTTTGGATATTTGTAAGGCAAAAAAACACCACTGCAAAATACTTATGGTATCTTTGAAACAAATTGCCATTAAATCATCAAATAATTATTAATTTCGTGTTATAAGTATACCTGTGTCTTCTTCACTATCCGTATACTCGGTGTCTGATGAGCCACTCTCTTCTTTATCACCATCCACCATTTCTTCATCATCATCTCTACCGAGAACTTCTTTCTCTGCTTCCCTGAGAAGACAAATGAACACTATTATTTTAACACAAAGTATAAGAATTAGATTGCTATTAAGCTCATAGCAACAGAATAAAATTGCAAGTGTGTGTATTGACTTTATGAATCACTAACGAGCGACCCACCCCGGGGGCAATTTATACGTGAAGACGTATGCTCTTAACCAAATATTGCATTAGTGACAACATCTAATTATGTAATATTGAATATTATACCTGGCAGCAAGTTTAGCTTTGAGAGCCTGTCGGCGCCTCTCAATCTCTTCCTCTTCAAGCTCATCTTCACTCTCGGAACTATCCCTCACTTCCTCAACACTACTCTCTACTTCTTCTTCTGGTTCAGCATCAATAATCTCTGGCTTGTGTTCTGCACGCCTCGGTGGTGACTGTGCAGCTTGTCGTAAACGGCGTAAACGCGGATCATCAACCTTGTAAAATGAAATAAAGACTTTTGATAAAATATTGATTATTGAAACAAAATAGTAATTAGTCTGTAATTACATGATCTTTTTTTAATCTAAGAAAATCTCTGGTTATACTTACTTCTTTCTCAGAATCACTGTGATGTTCTTCTTTTTTGCTGATGACTTGTGGTAAGGTCTGCTGCCTGCGGTCTGGTTTCTGTTGCTCTATAAAGTCCTCAGTATCCGATTCCTCTGTTGATGACGCACCTTGAGCATAGTCTGGCTTTTTACCCGATATGTACCTCTGAACCTTCACCTTTTGCATAGAAATCTCCCCTGTAAACGAAAAAACATTTGGTTATGCATATAAAGACAATTGACACGTAAAGGGGGCTACACTGTTTTCATTTGGTTTATTCCTGAACTTTATCCTTACCTTGTCGGTAAACATGAACAAGGATTACCACAGAACTTACCTTTTTCATTTCGAATGGGAACAGCACCCGCTGTGCTCTGTATCCCAACGGGTTGGGCTGGAAGCACATTCATTTTGACGAACTTTTTAGAGCAAAAAACAATATTATTTGGTTGTTATGTGATATTCTGAAGCTGTAACAAAATCAATCAAGCAATAAGTAAGGCCGCAGAAACGGGTTTAACACAAGTAAACAAAATATTTGGTTTATATTCTTAAGAAACGAAACTACGATGAATAAATCGACATGACAATTTTGAGTTTACAATTTTACATGACAGACACTGCTGCCTGACAGTGACAGACAGATACACAGACTACAAATAAAAGTGACGATACAACCACTCACAGCATATAATTGAACGGCCATCGACACAGACACTATAAAGTTGGTGTCACACAGCACACAGACATCTGCAATAACCTCAATACAGAGTAGAGTGGATTCTCGCACGCACATACTTTTCCGTGAATGCAACGTAGGATGGATAAACGTAACAACTTATTTTCTAAACTATGAAAAAGATGTCGATCTTTTAAAGCAATGAGCATATATAATAATCGAGGGAAAATGGTGCTACTGCTGATTGCAATCTGCTGATGATGGCCCCTGGCATACCATGGCTTTGCTGTCATGCTGTTCTTGGTCCTACAATAACGCACATTAGATAATAATTTTAGTCAAGAAAGCTAGAATTGTCAAGAATTTAGGGTCACTCATACAGTCCACACCCACATAATTATTGTTGTGCATCTATTTGTATGTGACACAAAACACTATCTGCTACTCCTAGCGACATTGTTATACAGGAAATGGAAAAACATTTTTGCGAGATCTGACTTTAGAGTTTTTTAATCCATATAAGAAACAGGATCGATTGGCATCAAAAAAAAAATACGTGTGGCACTCGAGGACTGCCGCGGTAAAGCTATTGCATAGCATATATTCAAAAATAAGAAGATAATATTGTTGATTTAAAATATTTTTGTAAAAAAATATACCCCCCCTAAATCGCAGAATTTACACAACCGTCAATGACGTCTGCCCTCACGCGTCTGCCCGCGTTCGGGTCGCGCACTCGGCGATCGCGCGTCATTGCCTATCCCGCCCCTCCACCCTCGTTCTGCGCGCCCGCCGTCGACTCATCGCAGGTCATTCTTATCGTTCTAACTTTTAAAATATTAGTCCAAATTACTTAGCGTAAAAGACAAATTTTATCTACATTAAATACCGAAAGCGATGAAGGTATTTATTTTGATACGAATTAACTAAATACTCTAAAATATGCAACTTAAAAAAAGTATTCAATTTAAATGTATTTATAGCTCACTATTTTGGCTATAATGGCTTCCACATAAAAGGTAGATATATGCTGTCGCGGACTTTTATTTAGAACTCTTTAAGACAAACAACCCCACAATACATTCTTTTCATGTAACTCCAGCGGTTTAGGCAGCGCACGCAAAGATAGATCTCAGAGGGCAGGATTTTTTCCGACTTACTGGATACTTATCGTTATATTATGGCTAAATCACATAAAATCTTTATAAATTGTAGCCTATGTGTTATTCTGATATATAAGCCACATTACTGTAAAGTTTCATTAAAATCCGTTCGGTAGTTTTTGCGTGAAAGAGTAACAAACATCCATCCATCCATCCTCACAAACTTTCGCGTCAGGTTTTTTTTTCGTTACGGAATTTCTACATTCGGTCGCCGCGCTCAGAGTCTCCGATAAAAGCTATGCAATAGCTTAAAAAGTTTTTGTGAAATCTGCCCATTTTCTTGCTGACTGTATTTTTTTTTCTAAGTATAGTTATTAGTCATACAAATGGCTGGCTTAGCTGGCTAATCGATGGATGGCCAATCATTGCAAGTGTCCACCAACTGAGAAATAAAAAGAGAAACCAGAGCAAACCAGAGGGTCTCAGGGAGGAACCGTCGTGTCCCACTCTTCTCGTTTATTTGATTCATTCATTTCATTCATAATTTCATTCATTTATATTTATTATCACTTGATGACTTGACTGATAATGTTATCTTCCTTTTTTTCTCAATTGTCAACAAATTCACATCTTCAGAGTACTTATGTGGCAACTTCTGGTAGGAGATAACACTAACAAACAGAATATAGTGATAACGCCATTCAAAGTAGTACTTTGGAGAAAGTTTAATATATTAAAACTATTGAGAATAATGGCAGCTTCATCGGAACTCCCAAGCTTAGATTTACTTATATCAAAGACCTTATCAGGCAGTGAATTACAAGAATACAACAGAATTCACTACGGAAGAACTGATCACCATGAACTAAATGTAAAGAAAAGGAGCCATGAATTTGCAAAAGAAAATAACTTTGATGTTGCATGCTACGATTTCCCTACCAAGCAAGAAGAAACGAGAAGTCCACGAATAGTGAGAGTTGGAGTTATCCAACATTCTATTGCTACGACCACTGATAGACCGTTAGTCGAACAGAGACAAGCTATTTTTGATAAAATGCGCAACATCATAGAATCAGCTGGAGAGGAAGGTGTCAACGTGCTCTGTTTCCAAGAAGCTTGGAGCATGCCTTTTGCGTTTTGCACTAGAGAGAAACAACCTTGGTGTGAATTTGCAGAATCTGTAGAAAATGGGCCCAGCACTGAGTTCTTAAAGGATTTTGCCATCAAATATGGAATGGTTATAGTATCACCCATTTTAGAAAGAGATGAAGTTCATGGGGACACCATTTGGAACACTGCTGTTGTCATTAATGAGGCAGGCAAGGTCATTGGCAAACATCGCAAGAATCACATTCCCCGGGTTGGAGATTTCAATGAGTCAACATATTACTTTGAGGGGAACACTGGCCATCCTGTCTTTGATACGAAGTATGGCAAAATAGCTATTAACATTTGTTATGGCCGTCATCACCCATTGAACTGGCTTATGTTTGGAGTTAATGGAGCTGAAATTGTATTTAACCCTTCAGCTACTGTTGCAGGACTCAGTGAGCATTTGTGGGCTGTTGAAGCCAGAAATGCTGCTATAGCTAACAGCTATTTCACTTGTGCTATAAATAGAGTGGGAACTGAATCCTTCCCTAATGAATTTACTTCTGGAGATGGGAAGCCAGCTCACAAGGAGTTTGGCCACTTCTATGGCTCAAGCTATGTGACTGCTCCAGATGGTGCCAGAACTCCATCCTTGTCTAGAGTGAAAGATGGCTTACTGATAGCACAGATTGATCTGAATTTATGTCGGCAAATTAAGGATAAATGGGGTTTTACAATGACTCAGCGCCTTGATTTATATGCTGATAGTCTCAACAAGGCTGTCAAGCATGATTTTAATCGTCAAATTATTAAATAATTAATTCTTCTGTGACTAAAGACCCTGTTGCTAGTCTTGCATTTAAAAAATTGTGCAATTTTCGAATTTCATGATGAAATATCTTCTATTTTAATTAAAAAATATTGAAATGTTATTTACTATGATATTGTTACTATTTTTGTATATTATTGTTATCTACATTTTTGTGATAAGGCTGTTCTCAAAATATTTTTATATGAATAGCAACTAGTCTAAGGTGAACTTTAAAAATCATTAATATGCATTATGAAAATGGAAGTTTTTATACAATACACATACTTATTTTGTTAAATTATACAACATTTATGATAAAAATGTGTTTTATTTAAGATCTGAAATAAAACAACAATTTATAAAACCATTGTGTATCAATGAGAATAATACAGAAGTGAGCTATACATAAATATAGGGGTTAGAATGGGGTACATTCAGACAATACCTCATGCAACCAATCACAAATGTTTGAGCACATCACCAATATTTTTTTCAGAATCCTGAAGAATGCATCTGACATTCACTGACAAGAAAATTTGAGGAAACTTAGTTCATTCTAATTCAGTTTTTTTTTAAAATAATACCCGTAGGTACAATTTGTATGTTCAAGGTATAATGTACCTCTGTAATTTATGTTCTATCTACTTATAATTGCACAACAATAACAATGATCAGCATCAGCACCAGATTACAGCTGACAATGTTCAAAAAAATATTACAACATAAATAAGGACTATTACTGTATGTACCCCAGATCCATGACTGTATAATTAGTTTATCACTAAGCACTAATACTCTATGCAGTCTTTGCACGGATGGCAGCACGCTTCCCGGTCACAGCCTGGAAACCAGACTTGATGCTGGCCACAGAGCAACGGGATCCACATGTTTCACACTGAAGGAAGAATAATCGAGTATCTTTCTGGAGGATGGTGTCAGGGGAGCGGCATGTATGACATGTAACATATTCCTTGATATACCGACGAAGGACATTCTCTATCTGTTTTTGTTGGAAACGGCCTTTTATAATGAGTTGACTGTTACCATCCACGGACCCACTCGTACCCAACTCAGCCAATAAAAAGTCTAGTAAATGTTTAGGCTGCCGATGGAGAGTTTTACAGATCTCTGTGAAGTTGGCAAAGGATGTTTTCTTAGTACCAATTCTGACAACTTGAGGAGGTCTCATAATGAATTTCTGTTTTTTGCCAGATACCATGCTAGGATTCTTCTCACGCATGATGTCGAACACTCGCTCGAGCAGCTCGTCGTACGTGTAATCTCGGTCTGTGCCACTCCACAAGTCACCACTCACATCTTCCACATTTTCTTGGTCTTCTCCCTTACTATCATCTTCAAGGACAAGCTCCTCAATGTTTTTCTTCTTCTTCTTCTTTTTAGTTTTTGAGAAGTCAATGTCTAGATCCAGGTCGTCAATAACTTCGTCCTCCTGTTGTTCCGGCTCCTCGGCCGGGGGTGTTTCCGGTAATGTGCTTTCGAGTTCTTCCATGTTGAACACTCCCTTCTTCTTTTTCTTTTTTTTCTTTCCGAAATTGTCCAAATCGAGGTTATCATCCTCAGGCAAGTCGACGTCACCCATCCCAGCGGGTGCCTCCACGCTCGTGCTCTCACCTTGCTCGCCTGCCAGAGCCGCGTCTATGTCGAAACCGGTCTTCTTTTTCTTCTTCTTCTTTAAAGACGGATCAAATACCATATCGTCGTCCATGATTACGTTTCAAATTAATCGCTAAATAACGTTTTATATTTAGGTGAGTGGTTAGAATTCAAGATAATTTGGCAGGTGGCTATCAGGCTATAGCTAATGTCAAAACGTTGCATCAGCTAAAAGGTCTATTTCGTCCAGAAACGTAACGTTCCGTAATACTGAAATAAAAATCTTAAGAACTATTTTCAATTGTAGAAGAAATGCCTTGTTCTTAAAATGTAAAACAAACATCGATAATTACTAAATTCATGTGTTGTCATTATCACGTTACTGGCTAAGGTAAATTATTTAAAATCACAAATTCACACACGCTAGCTAGACATTTCATATTTTGACATTTCAATTACAGAACGAAACATAACCTCAAAATAATAATTTCCGAAGTAATTCTCCAGCTGAATACAAAATGTATCTAAACAGAGTTCATAGAACGTTTCCTAAATTAAAAAAGTTAATTACAAGACCGCAGTCCCAAACAGCATTGTCAGAACAAAATGAATACACAGAAACACCAGAATATCCACCAATTCTGGATATGTCTCTGCAGGGCAGAAAGTTACGAGAAAGACAAGCTCTTCATCAGAAAATTAAGGAAATAAATACCGTAGAAGAGAAACAAATAGCTTTAAATATGCCTCGCTATTACGGCTGGAAGTGTGTTATGTTAAACGAAGACCAAATCCCGTACAATGCTATGCCCCTAGTGCAGTATTACACAAGAAGTCATTTCATTCCTGTCGATAAGCTCCCGGAATACTACAATGAAACAAGCGAGGCAGCAGACGCTGTTGTTCAAGAAGTCAAGGCCCTTATTGAAGAAGCTATTCTTATAGAAAATGATGGAGTTGAGTAAGTATCAAGAATGCTAAATAAACAGCATGAACTTTATTATAGTAAATGCTTTAGTGTTATGACATAAACATCAGACAGAAGTGTACTTCTGCCACCTCTTTGTAGTATGATGAACAAATAAGTACCTATTTAAGCCTAACGTAACTAGGTTTAAATAGGTACTTATTTGTTTCTTGAAATAATTTGATCACATTTGGTCAAATCACTTTATTATATACTAGCTGTTCCCCGCGACTTCGTCTACAATAGGTCATGGCCTATTGTAGACGAAACCTAGGTCATGGTCTATCTGTGTCCCAAATTTCATCCAAATCCGTTCAGCTGTTTTAGCATGAAAGTGTAACAAACAAATTCACATTCACATTTATCATATTATTTAGGATTTCTATTAACATTTTAAAGGATGCCTATAATCTAAACTAATATTATAAAGAATTTTTATGTTTGCTTGTTATGCTTTCACGGCTAAACAGGTGAGCCGATTTTGATGAAATTTGGTATGGGGATATTTTGAACTCTGGGGAAGGTCATAGGCTAATTTTTATCGACATAACATGTGGGCGAAATCACGGGCGGAAGGTAGTTTCACATAAAATTTTCATAATTTATCTCTGTTAATGTTTTTATTCCAGCCGAACTTTCCCTACTATTATTGAAAAGCCAGAAATTTCACAAAAAGAGGATGCTTTTGCTAAATGTATAGTAAAACAGATAAACAGAATTATTACAAACAACTTGACTGACAAAGTGGAACATGTGTTGACTTCCCAAGTAAGTATACAGATATAAAAAGTTATGTCTGTAATAAATCATTATGGGCTTTTACTTAGGATGGTAACTTCATGAAATGAAATAGTTACAGGAACTAAAAAACCAATTCTTATCCAACTTTTATGTTTTAATTTTCTTATTAGAAAAAAATACATTAGTTAGTTTTCTTAAAATACAAAATGTATAAGCACTTTTTTGTGGTTCATTTAAAAAATAAAACAGAATTCTTTAGTTTTTCCTTGCTAGACTATTCTAAAAAGCTATAGTTACCTACCAGTGCACATTTCTGTAAACGGACTTGGTAGTTTTGGGCTTTGGTATCATCATTGACAGGCCAGACGAGCCTGCTCATCCCTTGCTGACTCTATATGCAGCAAGGGATGCCTCAGGCCGTAGTGTGTTTCTTTTAACCATTTCGACTTTACGCATCGACTGTGTTCGGCGCTCCGATTGGCCCTTCACTGGTGAAGGCCGGCCGGCTGCCAAGACGGTTATGGTTAAAAGAAACACACACTAGGGCCTCTGGTCTCATTACTTTGCTAAATGCTACTTAATTATTTATTAATCTAAATTATTGCAGATTGATTATGATCCCCGTCATGAAGCATTCTGGTTTATTGGTGGTGTCGATCCCCCACATAAACTAGTGAAATGGAGGAAACAGTATGGGGGCCTTAAGGATCGCTGGTATGAGCCCATTGACAGACCAGTCCAGTATTTAGGTAAATATAACATAATTAGGTATGATAATCAATCAATCTGCCTAGCCTTTTCCCAACTATGTAAGGGTCGGCTTCCAGTCTAACCGGATGCAGCTGAGTACCAGTATGTTACATGGAGCGACTGCCTATCTGACCTCCACAACCCAGTAACTGGATGGCCATAATACCCTCGGTAAGACTGGTTGTCAGACTTTCGGGCTTCTGATGACCCGTAACAACTGTCAAAGATCCATGAATGACAGCCGGGACTAACGGCTAAACGTGCTTTCCGAGGCACGGAGGAGTCTCGGTATGTAAAGATGGTCACCCATCCACGCACCAACACCGGCAAACGTAGCTTAACCTGATGGATCGATCCGTGCGGCTCTTATTACTTAGCTACAAGCTCCTCACAATAATTAGGTATAGGATAATATGAAAACAAATGGTTCCTATGAGGTGAAAAGTAGAAACTTAAAATTTTGGTTACATTCATGGGCTAGGCGCAAGCTTATTACGATTAACATTTTTCTGGTTTCTGTTATTGAATATTGTTTAACATAATTGTGTTTGTTTACTTTTTTTTTGTCCTACAGGAACTCCAATGTTAACTATAAGAAATCACCAACCTCTGAAGCCTATTGTGCCATTCAGTGAAGCTGAGAATCCTGCCATCAAAGTACCAATGTTCACAGATATACCAAAAACAGTTGGATATTTCGAAGACTATAGGCATGGTACTAATATACCAGGTAATGTACTTGCAAAAACAGAATTTACAGGGTTATTGGTCGGCAATCCATTAAGGGGACATAGTAGAGGTCATTTACAAACAAATGGGGGTCATTTGGTTGCAAATGACCTCTCCTACATTCCCGTAACGGATTGCCGACGTATTATAGGTAACCAATAACCCTGTAGGTACCTATATATTATTTCTGAATGTTCTAACAGCAGTAGACTATTGATTAATAGGCCGGGGAAATTAGGTTTGAACCCTGCATTAAATCCTAACAGTGATTTATTTCTTGAATCGTGTTTTTGAACAAATAATATAAAAAATTAAACACTTTCTTGGACAGCACCAAGTTAAGAAACAAAAAAAACGTATTTTTGTGAATAAAAATTGAGGCAAAATAGTGAACAGGAAAATTGGTAAAACTAATATATTATTACAGAATTAAACACATTAAAGCAAAATGCCTAATACCTATCTGTTAAAAAATATAAACATATAATTTGCTTTAAGGTGTTTAATTTTCTTGTAATGAAGTAAGATAGAGCCTATAAATAAAAGTTAAACTAAATTTAACACTATTATATTTTGGCTTGAACCGTTATTGCAAAAAAGCTTTGATTAATATCTTGCGCTAGTACAATATGTTTAATTATATTGAATAGCGTATTAAAATATTTAAATAAGTAATGTAATGCAAAATATAATAATAGTGATACCTAAACTCTTCGACAAAAAATCCATACAAAAATGTCTGTTAATATATTTTTCTACCACATAAAATTGAAATTAGATATTTTCTTTAAAAAAACCTACACTTGGGGGTGAACTTTTCGCGGTATACATTTTAACATACTCCCTTGTCCATACCCATCACGTTAAATTAAAAAAATCGCTGTTTTAAATTAATGGAAAGTTAGCCTAAAATTCGGTGTACCACTACCAACAGTTCATTTCGTTAATTTTTATTTTATATATTTTTTAATACATAATGCTTAATTTTTCAGGTTTCTGGCCTGGTGATTTTGATGAATTTGGCTCGTTGTCATATCATGGCCGTGGTCATATCCTTGCAAGGAAAGAATCATTTGGTCATGAAGATAATCTTGAAGCATTACATTGTCAAGCTATGAAGGCTAGTTTCGGATGGCTATTAGCTCAGGCAAATTACCAGGGATTTACTACCTTCAATGACTTAACGTATCCTTTGGTCACACAAACTGTTATCACAAATGGACAGCTGTGGTCGATGTATGCATACCAATTAAATACAATTGAGATGCATAATGACAAGATAGAGAGCCCCAAAAGCAACATTTGCTTTGGGACAAAGCCTTTGAAATTATATGATAGCATAGAGAATGGAAAAGTCCAAGGACTTAATGAAAATGTATTGAAGATGCTTGTTCAGTTCTACTTAAATGCCCCTGAAGAACGAGACCATGAAATGAAACCATATTTAGGTCGGGAAGAACAAGTTGTAGCAGATATTGAAGATGATAACAAACGATGCTGGCTAGAATCCAGATACAAACACATAGTGTCTAATAGACCAAAGCACGATCTTCTTCCTGAAACATACATGTGGGAGAAAATTTATAAGCTTAAATTCAATACAAGATTCTTTGAAGCAAAGAGAAGACCATTTGAACTTGGTATCAACCCCTTCAATAGAAGATTGGATGAACATCTGCCTACTTATATTCCTAAAGTTTTGCGGCCATATCCTAGGAGCAGAAATAAATTCGAAACAACTTATTACCCTAAGGTTTAGTTATTAAATAATGAGTACCTAACTGTAGTGTTTCTGTAATTTATAGAGATAATAAAATAAATAAAAATACTAGTGGCTGGCGTGTTTTAATTTATATACCTATTTTATAGGATCCTCATTTCAGCCGTCAGACGTCCACTGCTGGACATAGGCCTTCCCCAAGCACCGCCAATTGAGCCGGTTCTGTGTTTCCCGCATCCAGCGGATTCTTACGGCCTTCATAAGGTCATCGGTCCACCTTGTGGGAGGCCTTCCAATACTACATCTTCTGGTACGCGGCCGCCACTCCAGAACCTTTCGGGCCCCATCTGCCATCTGTTCTGTGAGCAATGTTCCCTGCCCATTGCCACTTAAAGTTTGGCAATTCTTCGGGCTATATCGGTTACCCTGCTTCTGCGGATGTCTTCATTTCTGATTCGATCACTTAGGGAAACTCCAAGTATAGCTCTCTCCATTGCCCTTTGGGAGACTTTGAGCCTTCTAATAAGGCCCATTGTGAGCGACCACGTTTCAGTGCCATAAGTCATCACTGGCAACACGCACTGGCCAAAGAGTTTCGTCTTGAGACACAGCGTTTGTGGGACGAGAAGATATTGTGTAGCTTCCCGAACGGTGCCCAGCCGACGGATTCGACGATTGACCTGTTTCTCGAAGTTGGACCTACCTAACTGGATATTTTGTCCTAGGTATACTCGTGCACAACTTGGCGTGTTATATCGTCTCCGATCTTCATAAGAGTAGGTGTTACATGGGCATTTGACATGACCTTTTGTCTTCTCCATGTTCATTTTAATACCCACCCTTTCGCCATTGATGTTGATGACTAGCCCTTTCCAGTCCAGAACCTTGAAGACATCCTCCAGAGCAGCGGTGAACAGTTTCGGAGAGATAACGTCTCCCTGTTTCACACCTTGCTGCAAAAGGATAGGTTTTGAGGTCTGGTCCTGGAGTCGGACTGACATAGTGCACTTCAGCACGTCGATATACCGATAGTCGATCTGGCATCGTTGAAGTGACTGCAGTACAGCCAATGTTTCGATCGAATCGAAGGCTTTCTCGTAAGTTCTCCACAAACGCTAAGCAGAGAGGCAGGTTATACTCTTTGGTCTTCTGTATAACCTGCCGCAGCGTAGGTATGTATGTGGTCTACGCTGCCAAACCTGCGCGCGAGACGGTTCGTGATGACTCTTGAAAACAGCTTGTAGACATCGCTCAGAAGTGAGATGAGCCTATAATTCCTTAGGGGGCTCCTAAGGAATTATATTATATTCATTCTCTGTGGCGTTTTGCCCTCGTGTATCAAACAGCTTCTGGCAGTCTCGGATCTAGGGGGGGGGGGGGGGGGGCAAACAATCGTAGCAGACAAGTGCACCACCCAGCACACCGCAACTTTGCAATAAATGAGACGCGCAGGACATAATCTTTTCATTTGTAAAAAAAATTAATATCGCGGGCTACCTTACCACATCGACCCCATACATGCCCATAGATCCGGGGCTGGCTTCTGGAGGGCCTTAAGAACTTGTTTCCCGCCGGCCTTTAGGTTTAGGAGTTCAGCCGTAATTCCGGCATCTCCCGGTGCCTTATTGTTTTTGAGCTCCTTCAGAGTCATCCTAATCTCGTACAAGATGTTTTTGTTGTATACAAGACTTTTTATACAAAGATTCAAAAATAAATTCACGTCTTTTCTCATAATAACACGGTGCAGCGGTGCTAGAAATAGGTAGTGAAACTTCCTACAATTGATACAAAATACATTCGGAAGTTCTCCCCGATTTTCATAGTTTATCGGTGATTCACAGGTATGTAGGTACCTACCTCATCATCATCATCATTCCAGTCAAAAGACGACATTGCTGAACATAGGCCTCCCCCAAGCACCGCCACTTCGACCGATTCTGTGCTTCCCGCATCCAGCGGATTCCTGCGGCCTTCACAAGGTCATCGGTCCATATTGTGAGGCCTTCCAATGCTACGTCTTCCGGTGCGTGATCGCCACTCCAGAACCTTTCGGCCATCTGTTCTGCGAGCAATGTTTGGCAATTCTTCGGGCTATGTCGGTTACCTTGGTTCCTTGTACCTACATAAATACAATATTTTTCGTGCTCCATTCAGTCACCCGACATAAAGATGGACTATCCACTCTTGTACAAATTATCATCATCATTCCCTCATGATTAGCTGGCTATCCACTAATGTTCATAGGCTTCTTCAATTGCACGTCATTTAGCTATCCACGCCCACTTCCATCGAGCTGCTACCGGCTACCCTGCGACTGCCACTGTCGCTCCACCTAGCACGAGGACTCCGGGACGCCCCCAAGCGTAGGGTGGGACGCCGCGTTCCACCCTACGCTTGCGGTTTATCGTCGATTATTATCTTCGTTATAAATTGAAAATACTGTATAGATCTGTTACAGGGTTTGTTGGCGACGACAAGACGAACTGATTAGTAATTAAGAATTTGATTAAACCAATAAAAACCATTTTACGTAGTCTACCTAGATATAAGTTGTATCCTAATAAGCATAGGTGTGTTTTTGATTTTCCCATACGTATAATTCTGATTGATATACTCATACCTAAATAAAGACGTAGATAGTACCCCAACACTTCCCTAAGGTAAAGGTAAAGGTAATAAGCAATAATGGTATTGCCCACCACACACAGGTAACTCACTAACAGGCACCTAAACACACATAGACAAGGTAATAGCATCACTCACGAACAAGTCACAACTTGTCGACTAAAAGTAAGTCAGATGGCATCGCCCAAGAACAAGTTGCAACTTGTCGAGAAGGAACTAGGCAAAAATACGTCATTCGGGGAGCAGGTTACAACCTGTCGACAATCAAGACCTTGCTTGACCGAAATAACCACGCCCCACTAACCTACCATTGGTTAAACACTGTAAAACTTGTATTATAATTTGTAGAACCACCCGCAACTTGTACTATAGTAGAAAACTACTTAAGCCGAACCGAAATTGTGAAACTCTAGTTTTTAGTGCGTGATTCAATATACCTTAAAAGTAATTATCAAAGTCGGTGTTTCATTGCAAATCCCCTACAAGAATTGGTCCTTCTGCAGCCAGATTTGAAGAACTGAAGCCTGAGTCTGAAGATACGTGAAGAATACATAAGCTACGTGAAGATACATCGCTATTTTTGTGATAAGCAGCGTTGTACGAGAAGCTTATATATTTCGTGAAGACTACATAAGTTACGAGAAGATTATTTCTACGTACCGCGCACTAACTACTCATTATTGCTGGGAATAGGCGACTTGGAAGATCGCTTATTCTCGAAGCCAGGCCTTCTACGGAAGACCTGTTGGGCACACGACCTGCTGGGTGAAGAAAATTGCTGGGAGGGCCGACGACACGCCGCGCCCCCTCGAAGCCAGGGATCACTCGAAGCCTTACGTGTGCCAAGTGAAGATTATTGCTGGGAATAGGCGACTTGGAAGATCGCTTATTCTCGAAGCCAGGCCCTCTACGGAAGACCTGTTGGGCACACGACCTGCTGGGTGAAGAAAATTGCTGGGAGGGCCGACGACACGCCGCGCCCCCTCGAAGCCAGGGATCACTCGAAGCCTTACGTGTGCCAAGTGAAGATTATTGCTGGGAATAGGCGACTTGGAAGATTGCTTATTCTCGAAGCCAGGCCCTCTACGGAAGACCTGTTGGGCACACGACCTGCTGGGTGAAGAAAATTGCTGGGAGGGCCGACGACACGCCGCGCCCCCTCGAAGCCAGGGATCACTCGAAGCCTTACGTGTGCCAAGTGAAGATTATTGCTGGGAATAGGCGACTTGGAAGATCGCTTATTCTCGAAGCCCTGCGTGAGTACATAGTGTCATTGAACGGTGTTTAGTGAGTACATAAGGAACATTGGACATTGTTTAGTGAGTAAATAAGGAACATTGGACATTGTTTAGTGAGTACATAAGGAACATCAAACATAGTTCAGTGAAGTGCTAACTGTGTGTGTCGAAGGGTGTGTACACCTACACCTCGACGCACCCTCTGCTGAAGGATTGTAACATAAAAACGGGTAAGTCACTGAACAATATTGACATTAAGTGAAAGTGAATAACATGATGACGCGAAGCCGTAAAGGGGATAGCACGCGCTCGACCACGGAAGAAGAGACTACGGAGACGTCAGCTACCACCTCCGAGGCGGTGACGGATAGCAGCGCGCGTACTGAAGACACAACCGTGGTCGAGGATGGCGATGCTACCTTGGTGGAAAACAAAAAGAAAAAGACAAAATCAATTTCGAATAAAGCAGTGAATAAAAAGAAAGAACTAGAAGCTAGATTGGAATTAGAGAAATTACAATTGGAAGAAATTAAGATGAAATCCAAGTTAGCAAATACCAAGTTGGAATTAACACGTGTCAACGAAGATGACTCGGACTTGAGTGATGATGAAGAGGACGCTGCTACCAAAGCCGCTGCTGAAAAGGCCACTGAAGCTTGGGTGTCAAAGTCAAAAGAAGCAGAGTGCGACGAAGTAGAGATCTCCAAGAAAGCGCCGCCCACTGCAGAAACGATGCCATCCACAACGACTCCCACAAATCAGCTGGCCGAAGCCATATTGGAAGCAGTCAAGTCCGCCACAGACAGCAAGGCAACAGCGATTATGCAACGCGCGCCGAAGTATGTCAGCGAGTTACATCAATTTGACGGCGATGCAAGAGACTGGATGGCCTTTAAAGCAACATACAAAGACTCACAGGCTCTCTTCAGTGGTATCGAAAATATGGGAAGATTAAGAAGAGCAATCAAAGGGAAAGCTAAGGAAGCGGTGAAGTCTCTTCTCTATACACAAGTGGATCCAGAAGAAGTAATAACTGCGTTGGAACGTCGATACGGAAGACCCACTTACCTGATAAGAAGCGAAATAGAAAACATAGAGAAGCTACCTCCCATGTCTGAAGATGCAAGAGAGTTGGTGCGATATGCTGGAGCCGTGGCCAATACAGTCAGTGTTGTAAAGCAAATGAAGAAACAAAGTTATCTACACTCATGTGACATATCGAATCGAATAATTGAGAAGATGTGTATCCTGGTGCGATTCAGGTGGTACGAGTACAGGGCATCCAAAGAAGAAGATGATGAACCAATCCTCATCAGCCTCATGAACTTCTTCAACCAGATGGTGGATCAGTTCGAGATGCACGAGTTCATGGGGACCAAGGTAAAGAAAGAAGGATGGAAAAGCCGCATGCGACCTCCCGGTTCCCGCGGCGTGAACACCACTCGAGCTACACAGCACAATGAGGAAGAATATTCATCGAACGAAGAGGATTCAGATGAAGAGCGAGCCGAACCACAAACAGCAACAGTTTGTTCATGCAAGGATGATGCAAAGAAGCCAGAGAAGATTGCCTGTCCTGAATGTGCAGGGGAACATACACTGTTGAAATGCAAGAAGTTTATCGACTCCTCCATAAATGAAAGATGGGAACAAGCCAAGCGAGCCTCCATATGTTTCAAATGCCTGCTCGGGCGACACAGAAGATTCAGTTGCAAAGCAAAGTCGTGTGGAAAATGCAAGAGGGATCATCATGTGATGTTACATTCCGAAGAAAAGACGAAGCCGACCACACAAGAGACTCAAGCCGTAGCATCGACTGTGAACGCAACGCGGGCAATATCAAGAGCCTACTTGAAAATCGTGCCAGTGGAACTATGGGGACCAGATGCCAAAGCCGAAGTCTACGCTCTTATGGACGAGGGATCAACGGTGACACTTATAGAAGATGACATAGTGAACATGATTGGAGCCCAGGGTCCCGAAGAAGAGTTAAGAATTGAGGGTGTGGGAGGACATCGAATGGATCAGAAGTCAAAGAAGATTGACATTAAGATCAGAGGGAAGTTCGAGCGAAACATTGAAAAAATGTCAGGATATACCGTTAAGACATTGAACCTATCCCCCCAAGAGGTCAGCGATAGTGACCTGAAAGATTGCCAGCACCTAGAAAAGATAGCAGAGCAACTGAAATACCCTAACGCTCGTCCTACGGTACTCATTGGGCAGGACAATTGGCATCTCATCGTGTCTCAAGAAGTGAAAACTGGCGACCGAAGCAAGCCAGTAGCCTCCAGAACCCAGTTGGGATGGGTCTTACATGGGACCAAATCAAGCAACAACACTCCGGTACGAATAGTGAATCATCTGGTGACGCAGCCTAATGGAAAAGACGATTACCTCGAGAAGATGATCAGAGACCACTTCGATATCGAAGCCCTAGGAATCGCTGCAAAGAGACCATCCAGCGACATTGACCAGCGGGCCCTCGACGTGCTGCATTCTACGTCGAAAAGATTGCCTGATGGAAGATTCAGCGCAGGCTTGATTTGGAAGACAGACGACGAAAGTCTACCTGAAAGTAAAGTAGCAGCAGCCCGACGACTGAGGGGAATGGAGAAGAAGTTCTTGAAGGACAAAGATTTTGAACAAAAGTACGAAGAACAAATTGAAAACCTGATCAATAGTGGATACGCCGAGGAAGCAACGGACGAACCCACATCTTCAAGAACGTGGTACCTACCTCACTTTGCCGTTATCCACCCTCAGAAGAAGAAGATGAGACTGGTCTTCGACGCCGCAGCTAAATCAAATGGAAAATCGCTGAACGACGCATTGTTAGCTGGACCCGATTTGCTACAATCACTGTTCGGTGTTCTGCTCCGCTTCCGCCAAGAAGCAATAGCTGTCGTCGCAGACATCAAAGAAATGTTCCTGAGGATAAAAATCAACGAAGAAGACAGAGATAGCCTCCGATTTCTCTGGAAGAACAAGGAATACAGAATGACATCCCTAATATTCGGAGCCGCCTGTTCGCCATGTACCGCCATATACGTGAAGAACAGAAATGCAGAAGACTTCGTCAGTCACTGTCCAGAAGCCGTCAGAGCAATAAACCGAAATCATTACATGGATGACTATATTGCAAGTTTCTCCGACGTGACAACAGCTACCAAAGTGTCAAGAGATGTGAACGAAATTCACAAGAAAGGAGGCTTCTTCTTAAGAGGCTGGGCGAGCAACGACCCTTCGGCGATTGAAGAGTTCGCCGACGCAGAAAGCAATACCAACTCCATCGTACTAGGAGAACAGAAGAATCAAGACCAGAAAACCCTGGGACTCAATTGGAACGTCCAAGAAGACAGCCTTCATTTCACTCTGAGTCTGCGCAATACTCCCGACGAAGCCAAAGAAGGAAGACGTGCACCGACGAAGAGAGAAGCAACGAGCGCAGTGATGTCGGTCTTTGACCCCTTAGGATTGGCGTCACCCATAACCATACAAGGAAAAGTAATGCTTCAGAATTTATGGAGGTCCGGCCTAGAATGGGACGAAAGACTGCCTCCACCCAGAGAAGAGGAATGGACAAAGTGGCTTGAGGATCTAAGAAAACTTGAAAATCTTCGAATCCCTCGCTGCCTCACATACGACGCGACTGAGGGGGAGCTGCACACATTCTGCGATGCAAGCGAGAAGGCGTACGCCTGCGCGGTGTACTGGCGCTCCCAACACCCAGATGATCGCGTAGAAGTGAAGCTGCTAACGGCGAAAGCTAGAGTGTCACCTCTCAAGCCAACTTCAATACCTCGACTAGAACTACAAGCGTGTTTACTGGGAAGTCGCTTGGCCAATAGTGCGAGCCAAGAAATGGACTTGACTGCGACCCGAAGATACTTCTGGACCGACTCGAGAACAGCACTGACATGGATCAAATCAGACCCGAGGAGATTCAAGCCCTTTGTCGCACATCGTCTCGCCGAGATAGAAGAGCTGACAAAGCATAAGGAATGGCACTGGGTTCCAACTAAACTCAATGTAGCCGACGACGCCACCAGAGAGACCCCATCCAACTTCGATATAACACATAGATGGTTCAAGGGACCGGCCTTCTTGCATGAAGATCAAAGAAATTGGCCTACAGAAGAGAAGAAGGTCTCCATCACCGACACAGGTGAAGAAAAACCTAACGCCATCACTCTCAGCGTTAGAAAAGTAATCCCTGTCATCGTGCCCGATCCAGCAAGGTTCTCCAGTTGGACGCGCCTACTCCACGCAACAGCGAGATACTTGCAAGCCATAGATGTCTTCAAGCGAAAAATGAAGAAAAAGGTGAACATCACGAAACTCATCACCCGAAATACACAAGACCCAGCTTGGAAGAAGACACAGAAACAGAAAGTCCAACCTCTAGAAAAGAGGCCAAGCAGAAAAGAAATAGCCTTCCGACCGAAGTCAGCGCTCTACGTTGAAAAGGCGGAACAATTGCTAGTAAGAAGAGCGCAAGAAGACAGCTTTTCAGACGAACTCGCTGCTTTACGAAAGAAAGAAGATCTCAATCCAACATCCAATCTGAAGAATCTAACGATCAAATTAGAAGACGGGTTCATCAGATTATCCACACGCATCGGAGCGGCCAAGTACCTGATGGCCTCATACAAGAATCCGATCCTGATGGATAAATATCACCGAATAACCCAACTGCTAGTGAAGCACATCCATGAAGTCTTCAATCACGGGAACCACAACACCGTGATGAATGAGGTCCGGCAGAAATACTGGATACCATCGCTTCGAAACATGGTGAAGAAAGTAGCACGAGACTGCGGATGGTGTAGAATTCGGAAGAAGACGCCGCAGATCACACCCCAAGGAGATCTGCCACCTGAACGTCTGACGAAGACCAGCCCTCCTTTCACTTGCCTAGGAGTGGACTACTTCGGACCCATGCTCGTCACCATTGGAAGACGTACAGAAAAACGATGGGGAGCGTTGTTCACGTGTCTCACCACAAGAGCAATTCATCTGGAGCTAGCTAACTCCCTATCGACCGACTCCATGATCCTCGCACTACGAAGAATGATCGCCAGAAGAGGAACACCGAAGATCATACTGAGCGACAACGGTACCAACTTCATCGGTGCGAATAGAGAGATCGCTGAAGCCATCGCGAGTCTAGGAGAAGAAGTGAACAAGATGGGCATCGTGTGGAAGTTCATCCCTCCTGGAGCCCCCCACATGGGTGGAGCCTGGGAAAGAATGGTGCGATCTGTAAAAGTCGCTCTCACAGCTACACTACACGAGCGGCAACCTAAAGAAGAGATTCTCCACACATTACTTCTGGAGGCCGAGCACGTCGTGAACTCAAGGCCCCTCTTCTCCGTCAGCACCGACCCAGAAGAAGAAGAAGCTTTGACCCCGAATCACTTTCTCATCGGGCGGTCATGCGGAGCCACACTATTCGGCTCCTTCGACGACACAGAACTCATCGGCTCTCCCAACTGGAAGACATCCCAACGCCTGGCCGATCATTTCTGGTCAAGGTGGTTGCGAGAGTACCTCCCAACTCTCTCGCCTCGCTACAACCAAGGTCCTGACTACCGGGACCCGATATTGGGCGACATAGTCCTAATCGTGGACCACACCTTGCCACGATACTCGTGGCCACGCGGCGAAATAGTCGCTACTCATCCCGGACCAGACGGAAGAACCAGGATCGTCGACGTGCGAACAGCAGCGGGTATCCTGCGGCGGCCAGCATCACGTCTAGTCCTGATTGTACCTGCAACGTCGCCCCAACGAGATGGAGTGCAACGCACTGAGAGGGAGACTGTTGGCGACGACAAGACGAACTGATTAGTAATTAAGAATTTGATTAAACCAATAAAAACCATTTTACGTAGTCTACCTAGATATAAGTTGTATCCTAATAAGCATAGGTGTGTTTTTGATTTTCCCATACGTATAATTCTGATTGATATACTCATACCTAAATAAAGACGTAGATAGTACCCCAACACTTCCCTAAGGTAAAGGTAAAGGTAATAAGCAATAATGGTATTGCCCACCACACACAGGTAACTCACTAACAGGCACCTAAACACACATAGACAAGGTAATAGCATCACTCACGAACAAGTCACAACTTGTCGACTAAAAGTAAGTCAGATGGCATCGCCCAAGAACAAGTTGCAACTTGTCGAGAAGGAACTAGGCAAAAATACGTCATTCGGGGAGCAGGTTACAACCTGTCGACAATCAAGACCTTGCTTGACCGAAATAACCACGCCCCACTAACCTACCATTGGTTAAACACTGTAAAACTTGTATTATAATTTGTAGAACCACCCGCAACTTGTACTATAGTAGAAAACTACTTAAGCCGAACCGAAATTGTGAAACTCTAGTTTTTAGTGCGTGATTCAATATACCTTAAAAGTAATTATCAAAGTCGGTGTTTCATTGCAAATCCCCTACAGGGTTCGTTGAAGAAAGTATTTAAAAGAAATGAAGGACAGTTTCAAAGATATCTAAAATGAGTTGAATCTACTAGAAGCTACTAATGCGACCATTGCTGTCCAGGACCTAACAGAAGGACAAAGCATAATACCACAGGGTATCGCCACTCTTGGTAAGTTAAAATTAATAATTCGCCAAATTAAATGGACCTTACAAGCATTACATCTAGCCGCAGGAGACGCCCCGGGCGTCGGGAGTCGCAAGCCGATTTCCGTCCACCGTAGGTGCGGGCTTGCGGACGGTGAGCGATGGGTAGCTCGCCGTCCGATAAGGACCAGGCCCGGGTCGACGGCGCGTTGTGTTCCACGCGCGCCTCAAAGACATGTCAGCGCTAACTGACGGGGTCCGTTAGGGCCAATGCCTGCCAGGGTTGCGAGTTTGTCTGAAAGGGATATCGTGGCCCTGGCACACAGGCAACGTAAGGAACACGGGTGGGTTTTAGTCAGTAAAATTCTGACACGCCCTCCCGCTCCGCCCAGAGCGGTAATTACCCACCCTCAAAAAAAAAAACAGCATTACATCTAAAAGATGCAAACCCGTTTTAGTCATGGGTCAGATATCTACTAGTGAGCTGTAAGAGAGGCAGTAATGTATCCAAATGTGTCCTAACTATGAAATGCTTATATTATTATGTTTTCGTGTTTCAGAACCACAATTATGGATAGCCCCAGTTATTCCAGATATCAGTTGGAGGCTTGAAGATCTTAATATGTACCTATGTAATACAGTAACACAAAATGTTTTAAAATAAATATTTTATTCTTATTATATAATTAATTGTTTCAATAAGATTACCATTTAAAATCATCTGTTATAACATTTAGGTGAACAGAAATAGCATTGGAACGTAACAGTGCTTTTCCTAATACTATTAAACACAACAACTCTGAAATAGTCTTTTAATTGAAACTCCTTATTTATGTAAAATGTATTGTTTACTACCGGTGCACCACAGACACACATATTCGCATTATCTAGGAACTCCACTAATGTCCAAGGTATAATATTAGGAGCATAATTGAACTTATGTTTTAGAACAATTTTAGATGCCAAATCTACAAGACTGCCAATATAAAATTCCCATGGACTATGTTTACTGGGCTCTGGTGCTGCTTCTCTGACATCAAGTTTATTTTCGGAAAGGTCTACGTATTCCAGGCGGCATTGCAGTAAACTAATTGGCAGTGATGTAAGTTCATTCTGGGTCATTGTTAGATACCTGTAAGAAAAAGAATTTTCATGATATACCCAACAAAATGTAAAAAAACTGGTTTAATTTATCATCCTAATACTAACTAATATTATAAATGCGAAAGTGAGTTCGTTTGTTACCCTTTCCCGCTAAAACGGCTGAATGGATTTGGATGAAATTTGGCACATGGGTAGACCATGACCTGGATTAGGACATACGATACTTTTTATCCCGATATCCCCACGGGATTAAGACTTATGCGGGTGAAGCCGCGGGGCGCAGCTAGTAGCTATACAGGGTGTTAGGCAGACAGTTGAACATACGAAAATGGCGGATCCGTGGGGCTGTCTACTACGTGTTTAAACCCAAAAACAAGACCATGGATTTTTTTTATGATTTTTTTTTTATTTTTTCGTAATTCATTGTTGCTCAAAATTCACAAGTCAATCATTTCATTTAAAGATAACAAAACTGGCAACATTTTGAAACTTTTCGATGATTGCCCTTGTGAGATGCCATAAAAGTTAAAAACAAAGGAATAAAAACAAACAACTTGGATTTGGCGGGACTCACATTTGTAAAGTTTATATGAAGTTTAGGAAATAAACGTGTCAAAAAAAAATTGCAAATAGGCCCTTGTAAGGCACTTTTGACCATCAAAATGTACAAAGAATTGAAGTGGTTCTAGTCACCCCTTCCAAAAGGTAGTTTTCGTATGGAGAAGAATGGGCTAGAAACTCCACAACTGTGTGTAGTCACTGTAGCAAAACATTTCAACCTTTCTACTGTTGGTAAATTTTATTCAGGTTGGTATTCAGAACTTTTATTTGGCTAATTTGGTAATCTAAATAAAGGAAAAAAAACATTTATTTTTACGTAGGTACATTTGGTGATGAATAATTTACCTCAGGCTGCTCATACGACCCAGCGTTGTTGGTAGTTTGTCTAGCATATTATTATCCAGCTTCAGAGTAACTAATTTTTGCAATTTCCATATTGATTTTGGTAAGTATCCCAACTTATTTCCACTTATATCCAACAACTTGAGCATGTTAGTGATCTGCAAATAAAATAATTGTTAGTTAATTCCAAGTTTTGCATAAATACAAAAGATTATTCAGCCATTATTAAGTGTAGAAGTTATTCCAGAGTGAAATACTGTCAAATTACTGTAAGTGCAGATTAAAAACATACCTGAGGCCCCATCAACCAACTCCAGTCAACTTCTCCTTTGACACCGAGTTGATTGTTTGAAAGATACAATTCACTTATATTCGGCATTCGTCCTGGAAGACAAACTATGTTTATAACAGCAGGTGCTACTAAGATCTAACAAAAATATATTTTGTGTTTCATACCAAATTCTGGAGGTATCTTTTCAATGGCATTATCACTGAGATCAAGTACAACAAGCTGTTTTAATAACAATATGTCTCTTCTAAAGTTACAAAGTCTCAATCCATTTATGTAAAGAGATTGTAATGTTCTTGGGAGACCTTTGATAGGATATTCAATCCGATTACGTATTACAAGTTTTGTAGGAGCAATATCCTTGTGTGTTACACTTAAGCTTGCCAAAGGCGCAAGCTGTATGTTCTTTGTGTCACCGGTGACACATGATTTCAGCAGTCTCATAAAACATTTCAGCTGTATGGTTTCACTTTTTATACATAGGTCATGAGATGGTTCTTCAAAACGTATGGTTACTTTGCCTTCGTTTATACACTTCACAAAAACTTGTTTTATACACTTTACGCGGTATTTCGTACCACTTTTGTTAACAGATGAGAAATGAAGAATGAAATATTCTGTTTCACCTCTCGGGTCTTTTCCCAGTGCTAAAGTTGATTTTAAATATTTTCCACTTCCTACTATATTTAAGTTACTGTGATATCTATTGATTACATCTACCTGGCATTGCAATTTCATGATTAATTATTTTAAGAACTACCTATTCCACAAACACAACAAACCCGGACCCGCCAAACAAAAGAGACACAGACAGACACTAGAGATGGGTGATAAATAACGTCACAGTGAAAAAGTCACGGTGATCAGGTGCCTGCAAAAGTCACCGTGACTTTTTAGAGAATAACAACGTTCCAAAATAACGTTGTTACTTCTCGGCTTCCAAGTAGTTCCAAGCGCGACCGCGCGCGCGCGTTATTTGTCACGAGTGTCACTGTCACGACGACGCGACGGTTGGCGCCAAGCGGCCGCGCTACCCCTCCCCGGCTCCCCGCCCGGTCCGCGGCGGCGACCAATCAACGGTAGATTCGGCGAAATTCCAAATATGGCAATTATGGCAAGCGCGCGACAATGACAGAGTAACAAATATAGTAGACACGGAAATTTCTTTAAAAAAATGAGGTTGTTTGATTATTATTTGCTCGATATAGGATAATGTAACAAATATTTAGTAATTACGGAACTTGGAATTATAACATGGTGACTTTCATCCTTGGAAAAAATAATAGTATTTTGATAACTATAAGTCATGTATTAGAAATGGTTTTGTCTATATTTAATATCATAATCAAAACATTTTTGTTTATGTATACATATATAAATTGCGTGTAACAAAATCTAAGTTCAAGGCAGAATTCTATCCTTTCGAAACAATATAAATTGGTAGGTTCTTAAATAAAAATAATGATTTAAGAAAAAAACATAATTTGACTGAGTTACTGCGTATAATCTATCATTAACTATTACATTCAATTTTATTATCTTAGAAAATAAATATTATGACATTTCTATTGTTTCTGTAAGTCTATGGCAGGGATTTTGTCTTGGCCTTGAACTTTGACTGTATGATTCATCACTGTGACAAGTGCACGCGCTCTAATAAGACAATTGTTTTGATTTACTTATCTTTCTCCACGAAAGTTTTTTAAGTTAAAAAGTTGTGTTGTAGAGAGTTGACTTGGGTTAACTAACAGTGATTTAGTACCTTAGTGTAAATAGTAAAATGTACTGTATATTAGTGTAAAAACTAACTAAGAGTGATAGTGTTTAATTATGGCGGATTCACGAAAAATGAAAACAAGTAATTTGTGGAACAGTTTTGACTCAATTGATACTGTAAATAAAATAGCAATATGCAAAATGTGTAAAGTTAGATTAAGTTATAAATCTTCAACATCAAATTTAAAAAAACACTTGGAGCGGAAGCATCCTACAGTGCAATTTATCAGCTCAAAACCACAACCACCATCATCGACATTGGAGCCAAGTCGACCAACACCAGCGACAATCGATTCAGGTGCACCAACACCAACGACAGCGGACGCGGAGGCAAATGCGCATAGTGTTCAGCCACCGCCTTTGGCATCGGCGGCCCCCTCAACTTCTTCTGCAGCTACTAATGAGAAAGCGCAACAAGGTAATGCTAGTGGAAATAATACGCATAAAATACTAAGCCAACCTGTCATGGCCAGATATATTAAAAAAAAACTTACACCAAACGAGAAGAAAAAAATTGATGATTTGCTTATGCAACTATTTATATACGATTATCAACCTTTTTCGATAGTTGAGGACAGGGGATTCAAAGCATTCGTTGAGGGGCTCAACCCTTCGTATGTCTTGCCAACCAGGAAAGTGCTTTCCAATAATTTTTTACCGGCACTGTACGAAGCATGCTTAGCCAACACGAAAGAGCATCTCGAGAGTCAAGCGCTCAGTGTTTGTTTAACATCCGATATTTGGACTTCTAGCACCAATGATCCCTATTTAGGCCTGACAGCTCACTATATAGATGAAGATTTTTTATTGAAGTCGGTATTGTTAGAATGTTGTCCCCTTCCTGGTTCGCACACTGGAGAAAATATTAAAGATAACATTGTTAGAATTCTCCACGAATGGAAGCTAAAAGACAAAGTCTTAATTACTGTCACTGACAATGCCAGCAATATGAAACTTGCTGCAGAACTAATGGGCCATAAACATTTTGGCTGTTACGCCCATACTGTAAACCTTATTGTGAGAGGTTGTACCGTGGAAAACACAGCAGAAGTGGTTATAAGGGATGTAATCACAAAAGTAAAAACAATTGTAGCCCATTATAAAAGAAGTGTGAAAGCCACAGAAAAACTGATTACATACCAGAAACAAAATGGTATATCAGCCCCCAAAAAGGTTCTACAAGATGTATCAACCAGGTGGAATTCCACATTAAAAATGATGCAACGTTTTGTCCTTTTAGAGGACGCTATTAAATCTACGATGGCGTTAACTGAGCATAGATTACAAGCTTTATCTCATGAAGAATGGCGAATATGTCGTGAGATGTGCATTGTCCTCAAGCCATTTGAACAGATAACAGAGGACATGAGCGGCGAAAAGTATGTATCTGGAAGCCAAATACTCATATTGACAAGAGGGCTCATTTCAACCCTTAATAAAATGCTTCAAATAACAGAAGACCCATTGGAGGAAGATTTCGTCGACAGTGTCCACGAGTCCACCAAAAATCTTATCAATATGTTAAGGTCAGAGACAGAAAGAAAATTCCCCAACCTGGAGGCAAGTAAAACTATAGGCGTAGCTACGATGCTGGACCCACGTTTTAAATTACATGTATTTAAAAATCAAGTTTACGCAGCTGATGTTAGAAAAACGATTACTGAGCTGGTCACAGCTAATATCAGGAAAAGTTTGCCAGTTCAAAGAGCTGCTGATGTGGTGGATACAGCCGAAGAACCTATCCCGAAAAAAAACAAATTTGACATTTGGGACGAGTATGAAGACTTGGTCAACGCTGCACGTCCTCAAGGTACCCCTACATCGCAGGCACTATTGGAAGTACAGAGGTATCTGGAGTTACCGGTTTTGGGCAAAAAAGAAGACCCACTAGCATGGTGGAGGGATTATAAGCACAGCTTCCCAAACTTAGCGCTTTTAGCTCGAAAAAAACTTAATTTCATAGCCACATCTGTCCCTTGCGAAAGGCTCTTTTCAAAAGCCGGAAACCTTATAAACGAAAGGCGCACACGGCTTGGCGTAAGGAAAGTACAGCAGCTTTTATTCCTAAACGCAAATTACTTCTGTAAATAGATAGGTATAACATAAAAAAGTGTATAAAACGCATGTAAATAACATCACTTGTAAATAACTTATGTACATATATAAAAAGGAACAAAAAAAGAAAAAAAGGCGTAAACTTGTACATAATAAGATGTAAAAATGTATAAAAAATCGAATCAATGTAAATAGTTGATCCAAAATAATAAACACGCCGCACAGTTAAATTATAAAAATGCGACAGTCCTAAGCCTGTAAAAAGTGTGAAGGATATTTTGTGATCAACTGTTCAGTCAACTGTAATCTACCATCGTTATGATTCCAAGTTCTAACAGTTCCACCTAGTTATCTAAGTTCCAAGCCCAATTCGTGCCATGTAACAGACAAGTAGCGACGTGACAAAGTCACGGTGATTTTTCACAGTGATTTTTTTGGAACTGGAACGACAGTCACGGTGATCGCAAAATAACGACTTAGCCCATGTCTAACAGACACACAGCTATCACAGACCTCACAGACGAGGAGAATCAGTGTTGCCAGTATCTGCGTCGACTTTCGGACGATTCACTACCTGAAATGGGACGATTTTTGGACAAAAAGGACGGCTGGAGAAATATTAATTTGTTACGATTGAATGAGAAAAAAGTATGCCTAAAAAGGCGTGAGTACTGTTATATTTTTAGGGCAAACAAATAAAAAGTGAAAAAATAATTAAGATGTTCAATATTTTAATTTTGTTTTTTGCATGTCTTTGGTCGGCTCAAACTTCACGACATCCTTGATTCCTGTCGATCACTTATGTAAAAATATCAACGTCAAACTTAGGTGAAGTGAGCGTGTAGTAAGCTGTCACTGTCACAAATCGACCGGCAGGATGCTAGGGATTAGCACTATTGACAGCTCACTTCACCTAAGTTTCACACAAAGTTCTTCACCTAAGGTGATATTTTTCGACCGACTGTACTCGTTGCTATCAAGGATACTAAGGCCCGTATTACAGAACCTCACTCAGAACTCAAGCGTTACTTATGATTCGTTTAATTAAAGCCTTTTGATTGGTTGAAACTAGCTTTTAGTAATGCTTGAGTCTTGAGTGAGGTTCTCTATTACGGGCATAGGTAATGAATTCAGCTGAATAACCGAATGATTGTGGTTGTTTGTGTGCGTGGAAGGTACAGGCAAGCGATACGGGATCACTGCGCGTGGAAAAAGGATGGCTGGGGCGATAATCGCCATCAGTGGTCTGAACTGCATTCACACGCCGCGCATTTCGTTTTTACAAGTTTTACGCATTTTTGTAATTTTTAAAACTGCGTTTTGTAATTTGCATTTTAAACGCATTTTTGTTATAAGAAAGTAAATGATTGTAATTGGCTATTTGAAAAGGGATGGAAAAGGGACTGAATATATGAACGGACATCGAAGGGACGTAAAGATGTCTAAACGGACAAAAATCGTCCCTTTTGGGACGTTCTGGCATCACTGAGGAGAATAGACCCAAAGAGTACTTTTTTTTTTCCTTTTGGTTTGTTGTTGTTCTACTACAAAACGACACAGATAATTACAAAGTTATAATTATTATATTACACACCAAACTGCATTTATATATAATTTTTATTTAAATTTTTTGCTAGCATTTGGTACTTAAAGTGCATCGGAAAATTAAGTGTGGATAAATAAATAAAGACAAAAGACATTATTCCGAAGAAAAAGAATACCTATGTCACTGTCTTGTTGACACTGACAAATCTCATTTTGCCTATTTGACATTTGACAGTTAATCAGTTCTAAATTCCAATTCGGATTTGTTCGGAATACAAAACGTGTTTATGTTCGTAGTTTCTCTTATTCACAAACAATGAAAAACTTAAATCTTTGGGAAGTCTCCGTAGGAGATCTTAATCTGGCATCAGAAAACAAACTAATAGTTTGTAATGGTCATGATGAAGTTAGTTCTTCCAACGAACTATATGTTTGTACACATAACCTTAGTGTGATTAATTTTGATGCAAATAATGAAGCAAAGTGGACCAAGGTTCTTTCAGATATTGCCTCTCCTGATAATAGACCTATAAACATTACATTTCTCACACTTACTAACACTCTCTGTGTGGGACTTGCCAATGGAGAACTCATAACCATTAGCAACAATGGCAATACTTTAGACTTAGCTGGAGTTTGTGAAAATGGATTACTGGTAAGTTCGAACACTTTATACTAACATTAAACTAACTAACGCATACGCGCTCATTTAACTAACTGTTTGATCTAACTATAAAGATATAAAATATAAAGTTATTGATTACCTAGATCAAGGCACAGCTGTTAGCCATATGGAATTAAATAATACTTAATTTTTATTTTCATACAGTTACATTAAATAATAATTGTGCATAATGCACAATTAATAATAACTTTCCAGGCAATGGAATGGAGTCCAGATCAAGAACTTTTGGTACTAGTTACCAAAGACATGAAAATGATTCTGATGAACATGTTTGATCCCATCCATGAGATTAGTTTATTTAACGAAGAGTTTGGAGAGAAACAGTTCATAACTGTAGGTTGGGGGAAAAAGGAAACTCAGTTCCACGGGTCTGCTGGTAAACAGGCTGCCAAGGTGAAAAATGAAGTCACTGCCGGTAATGATAATATTTAATTAATAGAAAACATTTAATAGTGTTATTGCATTAAATAGTTATTCTCTCATACAGTACAGAGCCACCTGGTTAAAAAAATGTAAACAACAATATTTAAAAAATAAAACATTTTCTTTTCAGACCCTACAACAGGTGACAATGCAGTAAAAATATCATGGAGAGGAGATGGCAATCTGTATGCTGTTGGGTTCATAATGGATGGAATCAGAAGATTTAAAGTTTTTGACAAAGAGGGAAACTTACAATACACAAGTGAAAAACAGCAAGGTTTAGAATCCAACTTGTCTTGGAGACCCAGTGGAAATCTTATTGCTACCACACAAAAACTAAATGACAAATATCTTGTGTCTTTCTTTGAGAAGAACGGCTTAAAACATGGAGAATTTGATGTTCCTGTAAATAACAACACTGTAGTAGAGGACATCACTTGGAGCTATGACTCGGAAGTATTGACATTACAATGCAGAGACACAGAAAAGAATATACAAACTTTACTTCTTTACACAATTGGCAATTATCACTGGTATCTGAAGCAAACTATAACATTTAATAGTGATCAGGACATAAGCAAAATAATGTGGGACAATGACTTTGATATAGCCAACAACAAAAAACTTCATGTATTTTTACACAATGGGCAACATTTTTCTTACACCTGGATTTGGAATGCAGATCACAGTAGAGGGTATGGGCCTGAAGATGATGCAGTGGTGGCAGTCATTGATGGGAGCAAACTTCTCTTGACAGGCTTTAGACAAACTGTTATGCCCCCACCAATGTCAGCTTTTGAAATCAAACTTGATGCCAATATTAACTCTGTTCATTTTGCACCACAAAAACAGAAAGAAGAAGACTGCAATCCTAATTGTTTCTTTGTCTATACAGCAGACAATAAGTTGGTATTCTATAAACAAACTGTCAAGTTTCCTCTACAGTATGAAGTTTTTAAAACTGTTGAAGCTGATAAATATGATTTTCCATTTCAATGTTTCAATTGGTTCTGGGTTAGTGCTGATACAGTCATAGCTAATGTTGTCCATAATAATGACACTAGCAATTTAGTTGAGTATTCTATTACATCAGAGAAAATTGAAAACACAAGTGAAACTGCTCTACCTGCACCTGTAAAAAGGGTTCAATCCCACCCCACTGAACCTTCTACAATATTTTTGCAACTCCAAGATGGTGATATTGTACAAGGCAAACTTGGAGAAGATCTAGAAATTCCGGATGAGTCATTTGGAGTATCATGTCCAACATTTGATGTGTTCCAAGTTGATAATGATATATATTTTATTGGACTGTCGCATAAAGGACATCTGTATATCAATCAAAAATTGATAATGAATAATGTGAGTTCATTCTTTATTCACACTCATTTTCTATTGTTAACAACATTGCAACATGTGCTTCTGTGCACAGAATTAACTAAGCCAGGCCTTGATGCTATTATGGAGTATCAGAAAAACGAATCAAATCATGTGTATAAAAGGAAAATCGAAAGAGGAGCTAAATTGGTAATTGTAGTACCAAATGACACTAGGGCTGTGTTTCAAATGCCAAGAGGAAATCTTGAAACCATCCAGCCAAGGCCTTTATCATTGAAGATTATTGGAGAATATCTTGATCGGCTTCAGTATCACGAGGCATTTGACCTTATGAGGAAACAGAGAATCAATTTAAATCTGATTTATGACCACGATCCAGAAAATTTTATAAAGCACATTGAAATATTTTTGGAATCTGTTCAAAACATTTCATGGTTGAATCTGTTCCTATCTGATTTAGAAAATTCGGATGTAACTAAGACTATGTACTCTAGTAGTTATGCTGGAAAGCCAGATAAGCCCAAAAGCGAAATAGATGCCAAAGTTCAAAACATATGTGATATTGTAAGAGAACATTTGAAAAAGAGACCAGACTGCGACACTAAAATACTGCCATTACTCACAACTTTTGTAAAGAAGAATACAATAAAAGACTTCGAAAGTGCTTTATTGATCATCAAAGATCTGAAGGTACAAGAATCTAGTGGAATAAAGTTGCCAGTTGGATCAGATGAAGCATTGAAGTACTTACTCTACATGGTTGATGTAAATCAACTGTTTGATGTTGCTCTTGGCATGTATGATTTTGATTTAGTTTTGCTAGTAGCTTATAAGTCACAGAAGGATCCAAAGGAATATGTTCCAATGCTTGATGAGCTGAATGAAATGGAAGAAAATTACAAGAGATTTACAATTAACAAACACCTGAAAAGGTTCGAGAGGGCAGTAGAAAGTCTTGTGATGTGTGGCACAAGCAAACATAATGAGTTAAAAACTTTTGTAAAATACCATAGCCTGTACCGCGAAGCATTAACTCTGTTTTCGCCAAACGATGCCATTTTCGACGAGATATCAGATGACTTTGGACTCTACTTAAAGTTGAAGAAGCAATACACAGAAGCTGGAATAGTGTATGAAAGATCAAATAGTATCGATAAAGCTATTGAATGCTATAAAGACGCTCTGGAATGGGAATTAGCAATAAGTTTGGCAAATTCATGGCCTAAAGAACAATTTAAGGATTTGTGTTGGTATGTTTGTTTGTTACAAAATTATGAAGGTTATATTTATCATGTAATTTTTTTTAACTTTTGTTTTATTTCTTAAGGGATCTAGTGGAAGGTCTAAAACAAGACAAGCGCCACAAGGAAGCGTTAACAATTTTAGATCAGTTTTATGGTAACTGTGAACTAACAATCTCGTATGCCATTGAATGTGGACAGTATAAAACTGCGTTAAGACTTTGTTCCCAATACAAAAATAAAAATCTGAAAGGTTTGTTCTGATACTTATATTTTTTTACTACTGAAAAATGTCAAGCTTTATGTAGTTTATAGTTATTAATTGATTCTTCTTTGTAGATGAAAAGCTTCAACCCGCTATACTAGAAGAGTACAATAATATGAAAGAAATAATTGAGATGAACTGGGCGACATTCATAAGGCACCGTGAACGTCTACAAATTGTAAGAGAAAATAAAACTAAGCACCCGGTGGATACATTCGACTTTTATACCAATAAGGACAGTGATTTATATTCTGATGCAGGAAGTACAGTTGCTTCTTCTTCCAGGGGTTCAAGGTAAGAATGATAATATGCAGAAACTAACATAAACAGGGCCTAGAATTGATTCCTGTGGAACGCCTATGGCGAGTAATTGGACAGGATAATGTTTACTTAATTATTTTTGTTGTATCGGGAAGTTATATAACAAATATAAATTTAGGAAGCGAGTCATGGAGAAACTCCGCTACTAAGAGCAGATTTTCAAAAAAATGGCATGGTTAAAACAGTCAAAGGGCTAAGTTAGAAAGAGGAAACCACATAGTTATTATAGCTTGCGCGATATTTATCTTCAAAGTCATTAGCGTTACCACACAGGATAACTCGTTCGAGTTCATTTTATAAACGACCTAACTGTTGTCTGCAATTTCGCCTGCCTGTATTTTATATTTGATCATGTTTTAATAGAAATATCAAGGATGAAAAGTGGCCTATGTCCTTCTCCAGACCTTTTAATACAAATATCCATAATGAAAAGTAGCCTATGTCCTTCTCCAGACCCCAGGCTTCTTTCATAACGATCGGTACATTCGTTTAGGCGTGAAAAGGTAGCAGACAGAATTACTTTCACATTTATAACATTAGTTATGAAGTATGGATTTCAACAAAGTCTCGCTTCAACTTATTAAACAAACTCTTACTTCTTTTTCAGTCGATCTTTCCGTTCAAGTAAGAACAGACGAAAACATGAGCGCAAAGTGGCATCACTCAAAGAAGGTTCTCAGTATGAAGATGTTGCCCTAGTAATGGCTCTACACACTTTGGTTACTGCTACATACGATTTGAGGTTGCAAGTGAAAGAAATTGTCATTGCTTTGAGTTACTTCAATAAGGACAAAGAAGCTTACATCTTACAGGTAAATACATTATTTTTCGTGGTCCATTCACACCCGTCATATAAGTACACTATCATCCACAATATTTGATGTGAAAACTTCTTTAGACGCTTTTAGCGATTTTAGGTAGGGGAAAAACTTATGGGTTCACGGCACCGATATGCCTGCGCCGACATGCCGTAGTAGAAGTAAGTAAGAAGTAACCCATATAGGATCACTCATGTGTCTGTCTGTCCGTCTGTCACAGCCAATTTTCTCCGAATCGAATGGACTAATTAAGTTGTTTGGTACACATATGTATTTCTATGACCCAAACGTAAATAACTAAATTTTGAATACAAAGTCACTTTTGGGGGTAAATAAAAAAGTTTTGCCAACTGTACCGTGTGACATATCAAATGAAAGGGCTTGTTGCGAGGATCTCAAATATCTTTTATTATAATTTTAAAATAAATACTTTTAAAGATATTTAAGAAAATTGATGAACATTGACCATCGCCCCCTCTCCAAAACTACAGAGCCTAAAATTTTGAAAAAAAAAGTTACAGAAAATGGTTCTTTACTCATAGATTACAGGAAACCCCATAAGAAGTCTATGGTTTTAAAACAAACTTACATTTGCAGTTGGAATGTATGGGAGAACATCTTTTTCTACTACAATGCTAAGTTTGTTCGTGGGATAAATTCATCCTTTCTACGGAACCCTTCATTGTGCGTGGACCGACACGCACCTGGGGTGGTTTTTTTTGGAACGATGTTCTTTAACACAACTTGCTGTAGGAGTAAACTGGCAGAAAAAGTCACGTGAAAAAGCATTCATACTTGCGACTGTCTTCTTCTAAAATAAATAATTGGTCAAAATGGAAATCCAAGATGGCGGCTGCGAAATTGTTCACATTTTTCGTCATGTGTGTCGTATTCATAGCTTTCGAGGACGCTAAAGACCATGGGTTCATGCTAATGTTATCAGTACCTTAGCTAAGCTATGAGTAGTGTTGAGCTTGTTGTTGCCGGAGTGCCGATAGATGTGAAATTTTATGACAGTTACAATCATTAATTTAAACGAAAACAGCACTATTTTTATAGTCTTAAGTTTTCACTTCATCGGCAATCCCCATGACTGCCTATTTTTAGGGTTCCATACCTTTAACCCCTTATAGGATCACTTCGTTATTCGTCAGTCTGTCAAGACCGCTTTTCTCAGGAACTCAAATTGAAATAAATATCAAATATGTAGGGCTGCCGTCCTTTGGAACTCTGAAAATCAAGCTTCTAAGTCGACGCAATAAAAAATACGGGCATTTATGCGACATATTTTGATACTCGCAAATAAATCAAACCTAACAGGGTATTTCCCGATGGAAATTTGGCAAGAATCGAAGTCTCACAGCACAAGTAAAGGGAAATTATTATATTATCCTTAATCTGTAGTTTCATCAATAAAAAAATAAAAAAATTGCGATAACAAACTTAAAATTTGCAGTTGGAGAATTGACCGTGACATAAATCGATTTATGGGGAACATGTTTTTCAACTACAATGTTAAGTTTGTTTTTGGAACAAATTCATCCCTACTACGGAACCCTTCATTATTTAGCCAGTTTGTTTTTTTATCCATTTGGATTTCACAATTGTGATCATATCATCTTCATTCCTCACCTCATGATTAGCCTATGGCTGTCCACTACAGATCATAGGGTTCGTCGGCTATGCAAATGGCTTGCACGTCATTTAGTTATGGGCCCACTCCCATCGAGCTATTAACGGCTACCCTGCGACTACGATCGTGGCTCCACCTAGTATGAAGGCATCCCACCCACCTGACTCACCCCACGCTTGCGGTTTATTGTCGATTATTATCTTCGTTATAAACTGAAAATACATAGACAGAAAATACGATTTTACGTTACAGGGTTCTTTGGAGAAAGTGTTGAAAGAAATGAAGGACAGTTTCAAAGACATCTGGACGAATGAGCTTGTACTAGAAGCGACTAATGCGACCATTGCTGCCCAGAATGTACCGGAAGGACAAAGCATAATACCACAGGGTATCGCCACTCTTGGTTAGTTAAAATTAGTAATTCGCCACATTAAATCGACCTTACAAGCTTTTAGATGAAAACCTGTTTTAGTCATGGGTCTGATAGCTACTAGTGAGCTGTAAGAGATGCAGTAATGTATCCAAATGTGTCCTAACTATGAAATGCTTATTATTATGTTTTCGTGTTTCAGAACCACACCTAAGGATAGCCCCAGTTATTCCAGATATTAGTTGGAGGCTTGAAGGTCTTAATTAATAATATGTATGTAATACAGTAAAAGATTTTTTTTAAAATAAATATTTTATTCTTATTATATAATTAATTGTTTCAATAAGATTACAATTAAACATATTTTGATGAATAGAAATAGCATTGGAACGTAACAGTGCTTTTCCTAATACTATTGAACACAACAACTCTGAAATAGTCTTTTAATGTAAACTCTTTATGTATGTATAATGTGTTGTTTACCACAGACACATATTCGCATTATCTAGGTACCTACTCCACTAATATCCAAGGTATAATATTAGGAGCATAATTGAACTTATGTTTTAGAACAATTTTAAATTTACACATACACACTTGAACATTTGGTATTTCAAAATTACGCAGCTTATTTTCGTAAACGATTACGACTAATCTGTTTCATTTTGACGGTTCAAAAATATTCAATGCGCTCTTTACGTTGTTGCGCAGATTTTTTCTTTCGAACTTGTGAAGCAATGGATTGGCAATCTGTTTCAAAACGATTCATATTCTGATTGATCGTGTATTACGCAATTAGGCTACTGGTTTAATTTATCATGCTATAAAAAACAAAAGAACAAAACCCTTTTCTTTATTCTCTGAGGGTTTTCTTTACAATGTTTCATTTATACAATTTATAATTTATTATACAAGGGCCAGGATTATCCAATTTAAAAACAAAATGGGTATAAAACCTTTTGATGATTGCCTTTGTGAGAAGTCTTATAAGTTAAAACAAGTGGTTGCATGTTCGCGACGCTCATGAGACGGCGCGACTTTATTTTAAACTTTGGTTAATGTTTGGTAAGCCCAGTGCTGGTCCGGTTCAGCGAATCCAGAAGAAAATTCAAATGTGAATTAAAGTGGTGTCAAGCAAATCAAAACAAAATTAAAATGGATATAACTGCTAAACACCACCACGACTAATCTGTTTCATTTTGACAGTTCAACAACATTTATTGCGTTATTTACGTAGTTGAGCAATATACAGAAAACGATTCAGATTCTGATTGATCGTGTATTACGCAATTAGGGTACTGGGTAGAATTGCCTTAGAGAGAGTATTGCGGATCTGTTTCGGCAGCATTTTAGTGTACAATCACCCTTAACTGTGCGTTTGCACTGGCGAAACATTCGCAACAAAACAAATGTTGGAATCTCTATTTTCTGTCATTGTTTCATATAATTTTTAATAGGAACTACAGATTTGAACATGTTTTGTTGCGATGTTTCGCCAGTGCAAACGCACAGTAAGCAATGAGCCACAGAGCATGTAACTTTTAATGAGCCGCAGTTGCCTGCGCCCATAAAGTATATCAACGACTACTTAAATGATAAGAATTGTTGGTCGCTGTGAAATGTTTATGTTTTCTCCAGAATTAGCTTACCTACTGACAGATTATATGAGTTTTTATAATTGTTTATTTTATTTGACTTGTTATGTCAAGTTATTTTAATTTAATTTATTGTTGACATAATCTATTCATTACAATGTTTTTTTTATGAGTTGTATTGCAATATGTGGTTAACTAGTGACCTCGAAAATTGATCATATTATTTATTGTTATTAGTAATTAACTGTTTATTTATTTTACCTCGATGGTCCTAGGTTATCATTTATAACTTCCAGGTACAGCTTTATGTAAACGGGCACGCCCTTTATGCCTGGAGGCTTTTATTAAGGGGTGTAGCCCCCTTAGGACCTAAACGTGCCTAAACGCAAGTTTTATAATGCCTAAAAGAATATGATCCACTGCAGTAAACAAAATCAGAAAAATATATGATATTCTTCAGGATATATGCTAGTATGATAGTGTGTTGAAAACATAATACAACTAATTTGATACGATAGAAAAAAATCATGAAGATACCTCTAAAAATTTCTTTTAACGATTAAAAATCATATTAATTTACATGCAATCATTCTGATTTTTTGTCAGATTATTCTACAAGCTACATATTAGCATAAAAGTGTTTTAATTTTCCAGTCCAATCAATAGATTTTCTGTAAATCGCTAACTGCTTCATATTTTGCAATAAATTACCTGCGTCGTGTCATCGCGCTTCTTTTTCATTTCTATGCAGTCCGACAGTGACCGCGCTTTAGCTGTTGTAAGTCTCTTAAGATATTAAGTTCTGTTTACGTTTACTTTTTATTTCTGCCTGATTATAGTTCTCGATGATTTTGTTTGCTATATTGGCGTGTGCTAGCTAACATATGGATAATAATTTAAATTAGGTTAATTATGTTGAATACCATTATATAGAATCATTTTTTTTCCTTTCTAACTGAACAGACAGTTGTGCTGCTGGGGAGTTTGTTGCGCCACATCTTCTTCCCAGCTAACGCACTAGGACGTGGTGTTTTTGGGGGACTGTCTTATGTAATTTTGACGTTCGAAAAGTGCTGATTCTCAGCCTAGTTTGAATAAATGACTTTTGAATTTATAAAACACCCTGCGTCCGATTCCATCTTGTTCGCGCGAAGCGTCACATTGGCTGTGAAATAGATCGCTGCTACAATTAAGAACATCGAGTACCTGCAGCATGCTGGGATCCACTTGTCACGAGTTATGTATGTTTTAAAAATTATGTTTACGTCATTTTTATTTACCTGAAAAATTAATGCGTACCTACAACTGTTGTACCAAACGTCCAAAAAACCGGCGAAGTGCGTGTCGGACCACGCACACCGAAGGTTTCCGTAGTTAGGAATAATTTTCCCAAAAACAAAGTTCTTTGCCTAGAAAAAACTACAACTGGGGCGGCAGTCTCGACATAGATAGCGATCGCTATACGACTGAATTCGGTCGCAAAGTCCTTAAGGCGTCCCTCGACGGTCAAAATTGCTTGACAAGCACGAAAAATTCACGTGCTTGTCTGTCAAGCATGTCGCGCGCTTCTAAGAAAGCCATTACGACTTTGCGACTGAATTCGATCGTATAGCGATCGCTATCTATGTCAAGACTGCCGCCCCAGTGCTTCACCCAAAGTAGACCCAAAGCAACCTGCGAGTAGGTAGGCAGGAGGACATTTTGGTTGTGAACCGTGAAATGTTTTTAAAGTTTCATCGGCGAGGCCTTTATTCGACAGAGAATTTTAACACTGGCACTGCGGTGTAGAATATTGCAGTTTTAAGTCAGCGCCATCTCTTGACCGATAGTGGAACTAATGTTATTTTTGTTGATGATTTCTAAAAAAGAGTGCTATTTAGAGAAATTGTTTTATTTTTCCTGTAATCTTTACATAAACTTCTATCTTCTTGAGATATCCAGCTGTGACAGACGACGGACAGACAGACTGAGTCGCACCATTATTTATTTTATTTTTTTATTTTTTTAACCATAAGGGTTCCTTTTTACCATTTTGGTACGGAACCCAAATAAAACAACATGATTGTGATTCGTCTGTGCTATCAAATTATAGACCAATTTCTTTAGCGACGATATTTGCTAAGGTGCTGGACAGTCTGCTTGTATGCCAGCTTGATGAACATCTAAAAATAAACCATGCTCAATTCTGGTTTCGCGGCCTGTTTTATCTACCGAGAGTGCCACCCTGAGCCATAAGCAGACTGTGCAGTACTATACAGCAAGGAAGACGCCAGACCTAGATTTGTCAAAAGCAATTGACCTTGTTTAGTAATTATATTATACAAGGTCAATTGCTTTTGACAAATCTAGCACAGCACATTAGTGCAGTTTACCCCATAGCACATTAGTGCTATGGGGTAAACTGCAGCATGAGACGGATGTGCCCCGGGAAGTAATAAATTTATTTAAATTTTGGTACGCTAATCAACGGAACCGTGTCAGATGGGCAAACTCCTTTTCAGCCGAGTATCGGCTTGAGTGTGGAGTAAGGCAGGGAGGCTGTCCTCACCTGTGTTGTTTAATCTGTACATGAATAATCTGATCGATGAGCTTAGCAGAACCGGAATCGGCTGTCATATTGATGGTGTATGCATTAATAATATAAGTTATGCAGACGATATGGTTCTGCTGACTACTGCTGAGCCCTTCAATCAAACTGGTTTACGTGTGTAAATCGTACACTGAGACCCATGGGCTCAAATATAATGCATCGAAGAGAAAATTCATGATATTTAAAGCAGGCAGTAAAGGCTATAGTACAGTTCCACCAGTTATGCTATGTGGCAGACCTCTAAAAGAGTCGTAAATGTTAAATATCTGGGTCATTGGGTCTCAGCCGTTTGGAAAGATAATGTTGATATAGAGCGGGAGCGCAGGTCGCTGGCTGTTCGATGTGGGATGTTGGCCCGCAGGTTTGCACGTTGTACAGCATTTCAAAGCCTACTGCCAATCCTTGTACACGCGCCAATGGGTGGACTTTACACAAGGGGCATTTACTGGCCTGCGCACACAATATAACAACACTTTCCGGGTGTTGATGGGGCTGCCGCGTTTTTGTAGCGCGTCTGGCGTGTTTCCGACGCGGACGTTGATAGTTTTTCGGCCATCATGCGCAAGATGCGCATCTCTACTACGCCGTGTTCGCGACAGCCCCAACACCATTCCCACGGAGAGGCTACGCATGAATTGACGTCATTGATACATGCGTGGCTTGCTCGAATAGGCGGTTACATAGCTCAACGCTGTCGACGTGGGTCTACGTTTGACTGGAGTACACGAATATGACCCACGACTATGTACAGCTCACTTATCGCAGCGCAGTTTTCAGTCATGCGTGCGTAGCCTCTCCGTGCGCCGTGCCACGCTATACATAGTCGTGGGTCATATTCGTGTACTCCAGTGGAAACGTAGACCCACGTTGTCAAACAAATTAATACACGCAGCTAAAATGCGACGCGTACCCGTGCACAGCATGCGCCGCGGTGGGCCCGCGCCTTTATGCTCGCACTTCACTTGGCGTATTTGTCAAAATATTCGCCTTACTTGGGTGATATAAAATATGTCTTTTATGTTTTGAAATAAAGTTCAGTTTGTATTAACGAAATAGAACGAATATTTGCGCAAATACGCCAAGTGAAGTGCCAGCATTAGAGCGTTGGCTGAAAGGTGGGGGCTGTGGGTGGGGGGGATTCTCCGATCTTGGGGCGGTGGATACGACTGCACGCAGTCAAGTAGGCATTCTCCGGGATTGACGTGCCTCACGCAGCTTAGAATAAATGCTACTAACACTAGTGTAAGTTATTTTTTTTATTCGAATCATGTACTGAATCCATGGTAACAGTTTTCGCGATGATGACCCTGACACCGTGTTTCTAAAAAATATGAAAGTGATTCTGAAATAAACGTTTTTATTTATTCACTAGCTGCCCGCCCCGGCTTCGCACGGGTAGCACTAAGTACTTATCTACGGCACACCTACCTACCTACCCTACCTACACCTACCTACCTACCCTAACTACCCCTACCTACCCCTACCTACCTACCCTACCTACCCTATCTACCCTACCTACCCTACCCTACCTACCCCACCTACCCTATCTACCCTACCTACCCTACCTACCCTACCCTTTATACAATAGCAATAGAGCTCAAATTGACTCAACGTTTTAGTCAGAAAACGTTTGTATGAGAAAAAGAAAAGGGCTGTTTTTACGGTTTTTCCGGCAATTATTCAAATTTTTCTCGCCGTAAAAACCATCCTTGCATTCCACTTCCGAACACTTGCCACCTCCGAACATTTAAAAAAAAGAATTGGCCAAATTGGTCCAGGCGTTGTTGAGTTATGCGCTTACCAACACATTTTGCGATTCATTTTTATATTATATAGAAGAAGATAGATTATTATAAACTTGGATTTGGTAGGATAATTGTCACCGTAGGGCACATTTCAATTTTTCTACTGTTGGTTTTTAGGCAGTGTATAGAGTGCCGCTAGCGGCATATTAGTGGCGCTGCCTCGGCCCGACTAAAGTGCCGTAAGCATTGCATTGTCATTGTCACTGTCACTGAGTCACTGTCACTTGTTATTTTGTTTGATTGTCGAAGTCAGTTCGCTGTAAAACACCACATTCCCAAAACATTACATTCTCTTGTGCCATAACGGATCCTGGCACTCGCCGGACGCTGCCGTGGCACCGCTCGCTGCACTCGCTCGGCTCGTGCGGTCATGTGGTCACAGTTTTAACCTAACCTTACCTACATTTCAGCCGTTTTCATTTGCTACTTAATTCTTCGTAAATTCAATCATAGTAGTGACTTTGATAGAATTATCTAAAACAAATACGATCAATCAATACAAAGGGCGGCGAAAATACGTAAAAAATCAAACAAAATAACAAATGACACAGTTTGACAGTGACAATGAAAATGCTATGCTTACGGCACTTTAGCCGGGCCGAGGCAGCGCACAATATGTCGCGTTCGCACTAGGGCCGTATAGTAATAGATACTAGATCGTGCGACTCCGTGAGGCCAAGCCGCACGGCCGAGCCTCAACCCTAGTGGGCATGCACCTTTACGAGGGCGAGCTCATTGGGCATCAAACAATCAAATTGTTTTATATCAATCAACAAATCTATAAGTACTGATATTCTCACATCTGTTTCCGTACTACTGTATGGAATGCATTTGTGAATGCTGAGTCCCAGTTGGTCCCACTCTATTGTTGTAGTTTATTGATTTTTTGTACTCTGGCAATAATAACATTCAGCTGTCTATTCCGTTGAATACCGTATCGCCGCTTTCTGGGAGTTTATTTATTACAGAAACAGAGAAGAATAATAGATTAATCGATTTCCTATTCATTTCTAATAGGTGAGTACAAAAATTTAAATATTTGTTATAGAGGGTATATTTAAGTGTAATAAATTTAAAGTTTTTTTTACTATAGATAAAAGGGTGTTAAAATTATTTATAGTCTGATGCTAAGATGCAAAATCAATTATGTATTATTTAAAAAATGTGGGCAAATCATTAGCTCAATATTCATTTGAACTATTTACAAACAGATCCGTTATCAAAAAAATGGCTGCATTGGTCGTCCAATCCCGATTTGCCGGTCTGAAGATCGAGGATGACGACTACCCCCCTAACGATAACCAGAAGGCGAAAAAACCTAAAATAAACACTCCCAAGAAGATCGAGCCTCCTAAGAAAACAAAAACCGTCATTACTAAACCCCAGGTAAAACTCTTATTGAGAACTATTTGACAAAAATATAAATTATAACTACAGCTGATAACAATTAATAGCAAACAAATAAAAATTGGTACTAAGGTACACAAATTAAATTAAGTAAACACTGATGCATCATTTACTTAATGTTGTTCCGGAATTAAATATTCTTGAATTCATTTTTTACTAACACATATTTTATATTAGCGTAACATAGTGTACAATATCATCCATCTATTAGTCTAATCAAGCACACCCAAGTGGGAATTCTATGCACCTCTGGCTACTGCATAAGGGAATACAGCACCCTAATTGTGTTACATACTTTCATTCCCAATCCAAGGGTTTTCAAGGAAATTCCTATACCATTGTTTCATAGGATTGAAAAATTTGTCTGCTCAGACACACATACATAACGCAACGAACGTGGCTGAACTGTCAAAATTAAAGGAATTGCAATCAATTGTGGTTTTGTGTTTGTTCCACAATTACCCCACAGGCCTGATTTAATTTTTGTCAAACCTATTTTAAAATTAATACTTACTATTTTGTGGTAGAAAAACAAAAACTTTTTTAAATTTTTATTGTTAATGAAATATATCCAGAATAATATTTAAAAAATAATAGCTAATAATACCCAGTTTGTTGATGTGTTTTTTTTACTTCTTGGTTTTATTGAAAGCATATTTTGTAGCTACACAGCAGAAAGTACTATGAATTCTTTTGAAAGGAAGGAATGTCCTGTCCACATAAATACTACTGTGTTTTCAGTGTTCTTCTTTTTATAATAACAAGTACTGTTTTACAGCTATTTTAGGTAGCTTGCTACGTAACTTGAGGTTTCCTGTCAAGACATTTGTTTCAGTTAACAAAATGTGGTTCCTCTCACAGAAAGCAGGCCTGAGTCCCAGCAGTGAGATCATTATACAATGACTATGTAGCAAAATGTAAACAGCCAATCGATTCTGTAAAAATGTCACTGTGAAACTTAGGTGAATTGAGCTGTCAATAGTGTTAATCCCTAATATCCTGCTGGTCAATTTGCGACAGTGACAGCTCACTTCACATAAGTATCACGTTTATCTTTTTACAGCATCGACCAACAGATACAGTGCTCCTCATTCTATACAAAAGCACTAGGAAGTGGTGAAGGGTGGGCGTTTTGGTGGACTGTCTTATGTAATTTTTACTTTCGAAAAGTGCTGATTCTCAGCCTAGTTTCAATAAAAGACTTGAATTTTGAATACATGCCAACCTGGGTTCCGAGTCTGTCTAAAGAGTTCCAGGTTACCCAAGGCATCTCATGTCCAGGTGGGTGATCTTCAGCAGGTGGAACATATGTTTTGGATAAGGAAGCACTGTCTTGGCACAGCTTCAGTCTTTCTTATGATTGTTTACCAGTGAGTGCGCAATGATGGCAATCTAAAATCCACCTACAGAAGGGCATAGTAGTCATTAAACAACAATCTACTATACTTAAAATACCCAAGATATGCCCATGCCCATATTGGGACACATCCTTTTTACAAATGATTATTCTCTCATTGTCATTTATAGTGACAGTAAATAGGAAATAAATTCTACACTACAGGAAATAATATTATGGGAATATAATATTATTTCCAGTAGTATAGTATTTATAGATTGATTATAGTACAGATTGTATGATGTTTTAGCACTTTGTAATAACTGTACTGTAATATTATGTATAATTTGTATCAGCCCATACCTAAGAAGAAGAAGTCCAAACAACAACCCGTCTCAGCCGACCAGTGGGAACTGTGGAAGCAGAAGGATGAAGAAATGGTTGATGGCAACTTTGAGACTGAACTGCAACAAGTCAGTATTTAATGTTTATGTTGTTCCAACTACTATTGATTTGTTTATTATGCTCTTCAACAATGAGGACACTATTACTTTACAAGTCTAAGCACCCCATTACTTATTACATATTATAATGGTACATAATCGTAATACAGTAAAAAAATTATGACGAAATCATTAGAATCTTGTGATATAATTGTTTTGTGAATTATTCCATAATAATGATGTTACAGGATATTGGCTATTTTAAGTTAATTGAGGAAGGAAACATGCACATATACACTGTTTGCCCAAATAAGCCAACTAATACTAACTGGTTAACCACCCTCAAATCCAGACTATGGACGGGACCCCATGCTCAGCAGTGGTACTGGCGACCACTATACCTACGTAGCACTTCCACACTATGCACCTACCTATACCTGCTGTGAAAAATGATAAAAAATATGTTTTCAGGCTATTCTACTATCAAAGCTTGATTTTGAAGAAAAGAAAGATGTCTACAAACAAACTAAGAAGGACGCTGATGTTGAGAAGAAGGTAATTGAACAGACTGCGAAAGCAGGCTCTAAGAAACAGAAGAAGAAAAATGTTATGAGTCTCGACCAGTTCAATGACATGATGAATGTGGGTGAAGATAGTAATATGAAATGTAAGATTCCAGTTACGTTTCAGTTTTGATTTATTTCACGAAGATTTGTCTGCTTTATTTTGTGACTTATAAAACTACTTTCTTTTTTAGTCAACCATGTTGATGAAAAATGTCAGCTGGAAGATCCTAAATCACCTGACAAAGATACAGAATTCTTTGAAAGAGTGAAATCGGAGACTAAAAACGAACTTTTAAAGGACAAAATCTATGATAGAGTAAAGAATCGTCAACCAGCTTCTGATGAAATTATAACCAGAGTACAATTTGCCGACGCCCTGGAGAGAAAGGATAGAGAAATAGCGACGTTGAAAGAAGAGATTGTTACCCTCAAACATGAGCTTTATACAGTCAAGTCCCGAAATAAGAAGTTGTGTAATATACTTGGACAGGGAGAGAGTAAGTAGAAGGATTCATTTACTATTTGACCACACAGTTCATAATTTTCATCGAAACTTGGCTAAATAAAAGGCAGTCAGTTTCAAATCATTTTGAGAAAAAAGTCATACCTTAATCAAAAACCTATGTCTAGCCGTTATTGGTAGATGGGGACGGGGACATACATTTCTGCTCCTCTTCCTTTAATATACCGTATGTTAAGGATGTGAAATTTTTGTGTATTTCCATATTTTAGTTTATTTCTCCTCTGGTTAATAGTAATTTACTTGTAATACATTACAGTGAAGGACAAAGCTGAAGTGCTCATAGAGGTGGAGCGGTTGCGGTCGGTGCAGGCGGAGCTGACGGCGGAGATAGCATCACTACACACAGACCTAGAGAAGGAACGGTCCAAAAACACAGACCCTAGAGCCAACAAAGACAAGGTAGGAATGTTTACTTGTTTACGCTTTTTATAAAAATGATTTTAACTCTGTTCACAAGTACATAAATACGAAAGTAAAGACTTGCAAGAAACCGCTACGAGGAGTTTAAAGCCCATCTAAAAACAAATATGACCAAACAATATGGCTTTTGTTAAAACATGTTTTTTAAAGCTGGCGTGTCCAAAGCTACAATTTAATTTATCAATATATTTTGTAAATATTGTACAAGTTTGAAACTTTTTGTTTTCTTACAGAAACATACCACTAAAAAGAAAAACATACGTTTTGACGTTTCATCAGAAGCATTACTGATAAAAGAATCAAGTTCCGGAACTGGTTAATTAAAAGATTTATACGTATTTTTAATAAAACTAATTAATGTTATAAAAACCGAAATAAACGGAAAATGATCTGTGAGATTTTTATTCTTTATAATGTAAGACTATTTTTATGTTGTGGCTGTCAAAATATCATATCCCAAAACAAAATTACAAGACACCGATGCTGATTAAAGATAATTATAGCATTAAATGGATGTTATTTGCACTGTAGATGTACCTGTAGGTTAGATGATACTCAAATTATGAATCTCAATTATTTTAAGAGTCGTCAATTTAAGTGAACAAAAATATTTTTATGGGGTTATTAAAATTGTATGTTTCAGTATTTTTTTAAAGATTTATGTAAGCTTCGTAGATTAAATTTAAAAATTCGTTTCAAATACCTCAATTGAACATTTCAAAATTAGTTATGGGAGCCCAAGAAATACATGTTATTTATACTGCCTATCTGCAATAATTAAAATTTATTTAGGTTTAATTACATATTATTTATGCACTTGACTATAACATTATTTTGTTCACGTACCATACTCAGATTGTCGTCAGAATAATTTGATGTTGTATGGACAAATATGTAATGTAGAGCCCAGAGACTAAACTCTAGGTGTTATGTAAATTAGACGCTGCCCATACTTTGCTTAGCCTTTTGTCTGCAGAACAAAGCACAAAATAATTGAAAATTATTATTTTCTTAAGACACATGGTCAGTTTTATATAAACAAATATCTCAGTTGCACCCTAGTTTGCATTTTATTTTAATATCCTTTAATTTTTTTATTGATAGGTTGAACAACAACCATTTATTTAAGTATTCTTGTTTAAAATGGGATTCTCTTGATATTTTTTTTTTGTACTGTATTTGATTATGTGATTACTTTGTGATTACTGTCCAGATTGTAAGATGTTTTTTATTTGGTGCATAAACTGTGTTAATTTAACCAATATTTTTCACTGTGATTTATATTCTTAGTAAATGGGTTTACTTAGGACTTTATAATTTTTGTATGGACAAAAATAAAAACATTATTTAAAACAATGCACGATTTTATTGCCATATCTATTACATACACAATTATAATTGGTACAACAGTATAATAAACGTCACTACAAGTAATAGAAATGTAACCAGTTGATGTATTACGTAATCCGTGCACAATTAAGGGTTAGTTTCTAAAGCAGTTCTATTTTAGAATTAAAATTGTGTATCAATTGATCGACGCCACTCTGATGTATCTTAGAACCGAAACATCAGAAAACTGGAAACTCATTTACATTGATATTATTATCTTAACAATAGATAGGTGATAAATAAAAGTATTACTAATGTTTAAAATTATGCATAGTCACATAAAGGAGGACACAAACAAGGCTTCTTAAAATAATATTCATAAATATTATCGGCTCATTTGTTCCAGAATTAGGCACAATTGTATATAGTCCATATTTTCATACACACAAATTATTAATCGAAAGGAGACATGTTTACAAGTTAACCTTACGAACATTTCTAATATTATGGATGCTTACTGTATAGTGTAAGAGGTTCTACATTCTAATACTACTCTATGTTATTCGAATTACATATGGATTTCAACACAATACAACTGTGTGTAGCCTGGTGTACAAATGCCTAAGTTGTTGACTAGCTGATTTAATTATTGTCTATAGGTATGCAATACAAGCGATTAAACAGATTTCAGCTCTAACATAATGGATACCCAGTGTGACAATGTGTGTTCCTTTAAACCACTTAAATATTACACAATACTCATAATTCATTTGTACAAAAATATGAGAACTTAAGTAAATACCTACTTATATCATACAAGTGTCATATTGGCAGTAACAGTGATTATGGCAACGTGAATTTGATTTCTAAAATATTTTTGGTCCAAAAAGTTTATATTATACTTAAACTCGTTCACATTACTTTAATTTGAATTATTTTATAGAAATACATACACCACTTTAATACTGATGTTACAGAATATAAAATATTATTTATTAGTAGTTAATAACTAAGCGAAGACTATGTTATAACTAGTTACTTATAATATGGCAGTAAGTGGTAATTGCAGAGCATTGTTGAACGTACTCGCGAGATTCGCACGTCACCACGTAGGGATACTATTCGAGTACTTACACGTAACTGATTTATGTCTATTCGATGGGTTATTTCATATTGCAAAGAATACGTAACAAGTACAATACACTGGCGCTCATAGTCACTCATAACTCCGCGATTCAAGTGCTGCTCAATAGAGTCCTACACTAACTTTTATCACTTCACATTTCACTTCAACCATTGCCTATTCAAATGCATTTGTCTCGATTCCATATTTCTGCGTTCCTTTCTGAACCCTTTTTCGCCCAATGATGTGCAGATGCATATCTGCTGTACCTGGATGCAGGTATGAGCCGTCGCCCGGGGTGTCGACGAGGCTGTTATACAAGTGTATGAACACTTATGTTTGAAAGTCGCTGTGCGATACTATTCAATCATAAAACCGCGTTGATCAATGACCGTATGGATTCATTTCCATGGCGTGTGCTGTAGTCCCGTTAACATGCTGGTACGTCTGCGCATTTGATGGTGCTCATCGGTTTAATGAGTACGTCGCATTCGGAGTCGTCTATCACTTTGTTCGATATTTTGTCCACGCAGTATACACCGCGTTGCTTCGTGGCTTCCTCGCCCTGTAACAAGATTTAGGTTTGTACAAGCATGTAACGTAGCACTATATTTTTGACTGGTAACCGTATCAAAGGAAGGAACTTGCTATTTTCAGTGCTGCGTGAGAGCAGATTTAGTACTGTCAGCAACAAAGTCGATTAACACTGCTACTTTTACACAACATCTAAATTGACAATAAAATTATTCTTTACTTCTATTGTTCACAGCATTTGACTGTGACCTCTCAGTTTGCATCGTTGCTTCTTCTCAGAGTAGTAAGATAGGAAGCTGCTACTTTATCTAGTTTTTAAATATTATTGACGTGTAAAAGTGTTAGTACAAACCTACTTACAGAAATAAAATCATTTATCTTATAAGTAATTATTAATTGTTTAAAATTAAAATTTTGCTGGTGAATGTAGCTATTATCACGTGGTACGTACCGGCATGTGACAGGGCTTGGAGCAAGGGTTCCATGCGCCGACCCACCAGTGTGTGCGCAGCGTGTGCGGCGGACAGGCGGGCTGCTTGCACTGCTGCATCAGAGCCTCGTGTCGCGGCGACTCGATGTGGTAGCACTGCGACTGTTCTACTGCACCTGTGGAGCAACATATGAACATTATACACTGCTACACGGATCTCTTGGCGCTCGAATGAAGATGACAGGGGGCGCTGTCGGCAAGCATAAGCATAATCAGCCTACAATGTTCCCACTGCTGGGACAAAGGCCTCCAATCGATAAGAGGTAGTGGGCCTTACCAAGATGTCACATTTCTTAAATTTTTTGGTTATAGGACATGCTGCTTTTCTCACGATGTTTTCCGCGCACTGTTGATGAAATAATTTACACGAAGTAAAGCGCCGGTCAGGGTGATATTCCAACTTCCATCACGTAAGTCGCGGCCGTTTTACACTTGGCCACCACTGCTCTCTTGCATGTGCCTTCTTATAAATTAAATCTTGCCTTAAAATTTATAAACGCTAGTTCGTGGGATCGCTGGTAGTAGCTGAATGATAGTAGCCGCGGATCACGTTAAATGACTTGCGTTTAGGGAGGCTTTTGTCCAGCAATGGGCTTCTCACAGGCTCATATTGGTGATGACATACTCATAACACGAACTATAACATTTATTATAAACTTGCTGACCCGACAGACGTTGTCATGTCTAAATTTCAATAAGTCAGTAACCGCAAACCATTCATAAAAAATCTCTGCGTCAGGCGCTCGGCGTGGCAACACGCCATGTTCGGGTTCGCGACAAGTCAATCGTCATCCTGACGTTGCCTCGTTGAGAGGTGAAAAACATGTCGATTTCTGTTAGGGTTTTTTAGGATTCAATAATTCAAACAAAAATCCCATAGAAAAAACACTTTTTTCCCAAATTTTCCAACTTTCCGGCCAATTTTTCAAATTTTTCTTTCTTTACAAACCTTATTCGGACTATTAGGAATATTAAAAAAGAAAAAACCAAATCGACGCAGCCATTCTCAAGTGTTGCACTTACCAACGAACAGCATTATATATGTATTTAGGTATATACATCGGAATGTATAGCATCAACTTACGATTATGTTCATCGACGCATTCGTAATGTCTTCGCATGTAGCCGAGGCCGCAGGACACGGAGCAAGCCGACCACTCGGACACCCGGTACTTGAACCGATGCCTCATGCGCTGCCTATCCACAGTGTATTGGTACGTCACGCCAGGGTTCCGGTGTCGGCCACGGTAGATCATTTGCTGAAAATAAAAAAAACGATGAAAAAGAAAACCCGAAGATTTGGAAGGTTACTTTATTAGGCCCTGTATGCAATAGCCGGCGAATATCGTGGACAAAGAGGCTCGAGACAGTTTAATAGAGGAGCGTTTGAGTTTTTGGTATGCTAAAATGGAAGGACTTAATGCAATAAATCCACTGAAACATTCTCTAAAAGTTTCAGGGCCGGAAATGACATCTCTAGCATAGGTAACTAGGGATCATAATCAAACGAATTCGTAAGAAGTGCTTCTTGTGAATATCACAATGCGATGGTACCTCCATTACCTACTTAGGTAGATACTACCTACTATATAAATTAACATCAAATATTTAAGTAAGTTCCTCTAACTCGTAAAATAGTTACTATTGTACTGTTTCACTTACATAAACTTTGATGTCTTCAGCAAGCGGTCCCACAATTCGTACTTTCTCCCAATCACGGTCTCGTTCGTAAATAGCTGGAGTTCCCGCTACAAAGTATTCCGTCAAAGTAGCATTTCTGTAATGGAATTTGTAATAGGTTAAAAAAAATGGCAGATCACAAAGAAACTTTTTCTCGACAAAATAATTTTCTTGCTTGGCTTACCGTGTTCCATTCAGGTATATTTTATTAGACTTGGCGCTTTTAATAGTGATGTAATTGCCCGGATTAACTTTCTCTTCTATTTTCACATTCCTTGACCCAGCAGGTATGACTGCAACCTGTTGATGTAGATTTGATTAGGATTCGTATGACAAGTTTATGGTTATGGCCTGTCTTATTGAAGAACTTGTTTAAAAGTAGGAGTAGCGTAAGCTACGGCTCAGTCCAAAGATCTGCTGATTGTGAGATGGAAAGGGATCTTTAGAATAGCCTCCAGGGGCAGTCAGGTCACCCTTTGTAGCACCTTGCTGATTAGCTCATATTGTGGACAAGCAAAAAGGGTCAAAGGTTAACGGTTCCGTCTACCACTTTGGTGCTAAACTCTTTGCAGAGTATACTTGCCTCACTAAATCCGGATTGCTTGGTGGTGGGTTTGCTGTAGATACCCTGCACCGTCTTGCAAGCCGATCCGTTGCCGCCACAAACACCACACTTGTCTTCCTCTGTTTCTGAACCCACTATCCAGTCACATCCGACTTTGTAGCATACGCCTGCGAAAAATCACCTTATCTTTAAAAACTGCTGCGACCGAAAGGATTATCTACTATTTCGGTTAATTGTTAAGGGTATCTAAGACCCTTTATACCCGGTGGTTTGTGAAGGTTGATTTTCTTGGGAGTACCGAAAACCGTAACAGACATCATTATTTTATTTTAGAAACGGTTGGATTAGTATAGGTTTATAGAGTCAACGTTTGGCACGTTTGAGCGATTAAGGAACTTAATCGGTTCAGCGCCCTAATTGCTGTTTTGTGACGCTTTTATACGATACTCAAGGTAACTACTAGTGCCTGATTGGCTTTTATTACAAATGTACGGTGGAAAGGATGTTAGAAAATAAATCAAGAAATGCAAAAGCAAGCTCAGCATGATAAGACTACCTACCTATATATTTTTTCAAGATCTACTCCTTGGCAATGCGTAAATCGCTACATACAATAATATAGTGTCTACCTATATATCTATTTTCTATTTTTCTACATCATCAGCTCAAAGACACAAGGCCCAACCTACTGACCTTCCTCCCTTTAGACCTTAAACTTCATGCATTATAGGATGACCATCATCTTATAATGCATGTTTCTAGGTAAACAGTGACAATACTGGAGATATTCTTACCAGCTATGCACATGTCCCGGGCCCCCACGCTCTGCCTGCAGGGAGTGCCGTCGGCGACGAACCCGCCCAGCATTTCCACATCGCTGCCATCGCGCGCCACGCATTGTAACTCGCAAGGTTTGTCTGTAACAACGTACATCGTTTTATGACCGCATCAACGTTTTTATTATGTACCCACATTGGTTTTAAATATATAAACTTTCGAATTCGTTTAAAATTATTATACTCTTCTCGGAAAACCCGTACCTAAATGTTTTTGGTACGGACAGCAACGAAACGAAATACAAATGTTATAGTTGTCTATTAATCTAAATAGACACAAGTACAGAGTACCTACTCTGGTTTAACATTTTATATCAGGTTTTTGTTATTTTAATTTTACATCTATTCTGTTTATTGATGTGGGAAAGGGAAATAAGGGAAAAGAAAAGGCAATAATTTTTTTAAATTAAAGAACTGAATTGATTGCTTATTTAAATTAAATTGGAATTTGTTGTAGGTATTAAAATTTGGAATAATTTCTTCCTAAACTTACCTTGGTCGAAGTAAGGTATCCACTCCGATATAGTTTCGTTCCTATACGTCATGTTGTTATGTTTGGAGCACTGCACTTCCCGGAATGTTGGCTCGTTGATAGGGCACGGGTCGGTGTTGCAGACCTTGTATCTAGAAAATGTTACATAGATTTCACAAATCTGCAAATCATGGAGAGTTTAAAGAGTCGCCATCAAACTAAATGTTCAATAACGGTCCGTGTGTTTCATAAAGCTAATTGTTCTGACATACTCGCAACATACAACCTAAATTCAGCAGTATCCAGACTTCGCTTAGCAACACAAAGGCTCAGAAATGAAGTTGTTTAAAAACGGTAAAATTGAAATTCGAATGAATAGTAGGTATAAGTGCTTACCGGCTTCTATCACCAATACAGTAGTTGCCATTGTTGTTGGGTTCTGGGTTGTTGCACTCACGCGACTGTGTAGAGGCGCCGGCGCCACACGTTCGAGAACATTCGCTCCACTCTGACCACGGGCCCCATTCGCCGTTTCGGGGCTTTGGAGAAGGCGTGCGAGGGACGCAGGTCTGGTTCTGACACCACTGTGGAAGTTAATGATTTGTTTAAACTCTGACGGGAAAAGAAAGAAGGAAACTCCTCTGGTGTGCCTGGCCTCAGCAAATAAAGGTATCTCACTGTAACTCATCCACCACAAGCATTATAAATTATTATGAGTTTTGGAGCCAGCACCTGGTACCTGAAGTTTGGGGAATATGATAAGTACCCTTGTTTTTTGTAAAAGCTGACTTCCAATAACGGATCTGTGGATTAACTTGGAATGTATTTGTATTCCGAGTAAATCTTCATTCGATCCACGGACCACAACACATCATCCAATGAAGCAATAGCAAAAACACATGTTAGAATGGTCGTGTATACAAAAAGCTCAATGAGTTTCCTGCATGTCTCACCATATCGAGTCCGCAAGTGGTTCCGGGTGCGGCGGGGCGCAGCATCGTCTTGCACACGTTGTTGACTTGGCACCACAGATGTTCACACAGCTCTGTTGGCTTAGAACATACGACCGCCTCTGCGCCGAACTGCAAGTGGCATTGGTACGCAGCATCGAACGTTACACCTGAAAAAGAAAACAGTTTAATATCTATGTATTTTGAAGTTTCAGGAACAAGTTCGGAAGGCTTTGTATTATGAAACTTACCAGCAGGAACTTTAGGATAGACATACAGTGGCTCTTGAGATGGTCGATCGCTGAGGCACTCGCCCAATCCCGCACTAAAAGAGATGATATCAAAATTAATTGATAAGTCTAGTTAAATACTATACTTAACGCCTACATAACACTAAACGACACTAAAATCCGTTTAGCAGAAACTCAGTCATATGCAAACAAACAAACGGTCCGTTTATTAAATGTAGAGATGTATGAAGTCGTTCAAAGTTATTCAGCGTTAAATTCATTCCAGCTGGATTAGGAAATAGTCGACCATAAAATTGTAGCACAATACGTTTTCTACGTAGCCGAGCAAATAACAGCTGAAGCAGAACTGTGGGCGCGCCTACTGGATCCATTTCAGCACATTTCGCACAATTACGAGCGCGTTTACACACTTTACAATGATTTGTGCGTACGAAACTACGAATAGCGCATACGCCTCTATAAACGCGCGGTTTCACAACCACTCAGTCCTTGGCCAGCGTAGACGTGCAATAAACATGTCACATTTAGATCCATCAATTTTCTAACAACCTCCGTTTATATTTCTATTCATCACGGAATGCTTTAAATTTAATTCATTAAAGAAGCGCCATAATTCGATACTTTATGATGATTGGCCTGCATGCTTGATGATGACAAATATGTAAGTTGGGCGCGAGTGTGAATGAAAATACAGATTCTGTTGCGACATTTAATAATTAATTTTTCGAGATCAAATAAAACGACATCCGGTATTAGGTTACGATTCAAAATCTTTATTTATGTGTGCGTAGGATTTCTGCTTTCAATTTTATTGGCACTATAAACCATTTTATGTAGTTTGCAACTAATGACAGTAATATGTAAAGACGAGTCCACTTTCATGTGCAAATGATGTCGGAAATAAATTAAGATGTTGCATTAACGGAGTGGTCAGAATACTTAACTCTAAAATCATTAATGAAACCGCTATGGAAGAGGCTTGACCATTAATTAAATTAGGTAGGTGAGCATTCAATATGCAGCTAATGCCGTTTACGCATGTACCTATTGTTGTCAGTCGCTATTTAAGTTTTACTGAGTAAAGTAAAATAAACGAAAAACTTAAAAGCTTTTCGCAATTTACACTGCAGACATTATTGAATGAGTCAACGATTTTAAGGAGGAACGGAGGATAAAACATAAACGGTATTAAAGTCGTTAGTTCTACGTTCCTTAATATAAAAACTACTTAATAAATGTCCGATATTTGTAATTAACTGACTTCTTGCTCCGGTTCTTTAATCAACAATAATTATTTTGGATCAATCAATGAGCACGTAGATAAATACACGCATTTTATTCGCAGAAAAAGGCGATAAGATCTAGAATGAATAATGGAAAAGGGTCACTTACTCCAAAAAGTTGGTGACGTCTCGTTTGCTGCATCTAGACCAGGCGACCTGAACCGTGTCTGATTCGAAGATCGGCGTCATGATGTGCAGTGTCGATCCTTCACGACGATGGCACCCTATCTTCTCTGTATCGTGGTAGAGCCCAAAGCTGAGGACAAAAGAAACAAGTTTTTTATTGTACTCTATTTGGGACGAGGTCTTAATGAGTAGGTATGTCAGCTGGCACCACTTCATCGACTTCGTTCTCATACAAACTTCAACCCGTTGTCGTTATAAAACCAGCTCAAGAGTCGAGGATCAACAAATATCCTTTATCAAACGTTCTAAAAAACATTCATCATGTAAGTCTTATCAGTGATTTAGGCTGTCTTTTCTCAGTTAGTCTATTGTTTTTGCCACAAGACTGTCAATCCTGAAAACTCACAAGTTTTCAAGACGAAACAGACTGTCAGTCTGTTTCGTTTCATGGTAGGGGTTGGAGTAGTATCGTACGGTACAGCGATAAAGTTATCCTAGAATGTGCTCATTACAAGTCTTCAAGAAGTGCTCACCTAGATTGTAGGAGGTTGGTATCTGTTGCCGTTTTACAAACTCCGTTAGTTTTAAAAGTGTGAGCGCTATCTGCAGTCCATTTGCATTCTGCTAGGATTTGTATTATAAATGGATATTAACAACAATAATCGTATATAGACTTTTCAAAGATCTAAATATTACCTTCAATGTCCAATAAAGATTTACTTATGTAGGTATTTTATTTATACTTACAAAGGTAGGTAGTTTACCTCAAAAACATGATTAGCGTAAGACCGATGGTTTATTGGTATTTTGACATTCGAAGATCATAATTTTTTTGTATAATTTTTATAAAATATTATATTTTTTTAATGTTGTGACCAAAGCTGACAATAATTGTATAATTATGTAAATAACGCAAAACATTATAAAATTAATAAATGTATCACAATCAATATACGAAATAGCCACTATTAAATTGTAAAGAGCCATCGATATTTCTAATAATTGAATAGTTATTAGTTATTATCGATACGGCCCAGATGGATGATCTATGCATGATATATCATTCATGAGGCGTTATTAATGCAACGATAATGAAGTTTATCGGCAGTGTAGCAACATGTTAATCTTAATAGCTCTATTAGCATCGTTCGTAATCGTTATCTTATGAACGGTGGCGCTCCTGTAAAGGCACGACCACAACAGCTGATCGTAGTCATTATTACAAACTGATGTAGGGCTTGCCTAAAACGCGCACAGTGACATGCTTCACGTATGAGAGGTTCAACAAAACTTTAGGACAAATGTTTGTCATGGTAGATTCGTGAAAGCCCGACTTATCTATAATTAATAATATAATAATAATAAATCCACTATAGGCACCCAAACCCATAGCCCAATATATTTTGTTCCCATGTTCTGCAATAGTCCTACACCAACCGGGGGTTGTCCTTGGGTGCACTTGCATAGTGCATACAGGGATAATCGTCGGTTGGTGCCTCATTCCATTTAAATTTAATTGTCTAAGGGGCCTCTGCGAGCTGCCTTCGGCCCCTCGTACGCCTTCCAAAGGACCGGGACCCCATGGTCCCGAGATTTCTTGACAAATAAGTTGTGTTGTGTTAGTGTGTTAACAAAAGCACATCATCATGAAACAATTAACAACACGCCTGTCGGAAACATTTCTCTCTAACCGCTAATCTCTATCTATCTCTAACACTTTGAAAGGCAATACGCACTCAGGTTTAGGTATCTACACGAATAATTTCCCAGTAAAATATATACCCATACAAACTATCATGGATAGTGTTGGTTGTTCTTTTGTTTTAGTTCGAAAAGTCTAATACAAAAGTAATTTTTTGTGCAAGCTGTTTCATAGAGCATGCGCGCTCAGTGTTCAGTCTCGGAAAAGCGGAAACAGTTAATTGTAATTGCTGTCAGCAACTTCATTAAAGTTCTCAGGTTACGGTTTAAAGTCAAAAGTTATCTCTCTCGTTATAAATAATGTTGTATAATTATTATAACGTATACTCGTCAGTGACGAGTAGACGTGCATTTATAAATATATTATCGTAATTAATAATCTGTTAGGTCTATCTAGTTTATTCTTGGAAACTTAATTGTAAACAAAGTTGGGTATGTTTCCAATGTTATTAATGAATAACTTTAATACCTATTCAGATAATTAAATACTGAAACAAATCATGTGTACAGCCCGATGGTTTGTTTGTTAACTGCCGCGTGTTGCTATGGTTACGCAGAACTGAGTAGATCCCCAAATCTTGGTATGTTTTCACTTATATATATCTTTTTTAACGAGGTAACGTTGCATAGTTTGACATTTATAGGAAGTGATAGGCCCAAGCTATTTGCAGCCCAGACACGGTACGACCAGACATATAAAATAAAACACTGGGTCAGTCAGTCAGACTCGGTGATATTTGGCACTGGTTCCCATCACTATTTATCTATGTTGTGATGTCGTACGGCACCTGTGACGATACCCACTTACACAGGGCGTTATACGCTTAGTTTATCGCGAATGTGTATGAAAAATTATTGGCATACGTCCAATATCAAATCAATGGACATTTGGCGTGTGGAAAGCGCCAAGCACTGGATTTTCACTTCATCGCCTCTAATTAAAATTGCAATAAATGTGATTACGGAACCTTGGGCTCCATATCAATATTTCAATTAAGTACAAATAAATCTGTAGAGATTAAATAAATTGAAACGGATCTATCGTGTGTAAAAATATAAATTTAATTGCTTCGCGCAGCCAGACGAATTGAACCTCCGGAAGTGTCGGCACGCGAGGTTACAAACTTGTTAATTCGGTATTTTGGTAGGAGGAAAAATATCGTCGCAATTAATTTTATCAAGATGCACCGCAACGGGTTTAATTTAAAGAAATTGTACAGCAAATGTTTATCTAAATTTATATTTGTTAAAGTAAAATGACATTGCACTCAGCAATAAACTCCGAGTGTGCCCCCATCGAATTTGTTGCATACGACATGAACGCAAATATCAAGAGTCACGCTTCGCGACCCGTTTATACGTCTTCCGCTGCTAATTGTTTAATTTATCGTTAAACCCCTTATTCTTTATTCAAGATAACGCCGTGAAAAAATAATGAACTTGTGTGGGCCGATAGTGCATCGGGTGCATTGTACGCGGCGAATGATGCATTCATGTCTACAAGAAGGTCAATGGCTGAGTCGCGCTGTTTGCACATTACATAACCTGTGTTTGTATTATGATTGTGGGCGTTGTCTAATCCCAGTGACAATGCCTTGTTTGTACTAAATAATACAAAGAAACTAACGGAGTTGGAATCCTCGGATGCAATGCAATTAGGTAAGTGTTTCATAATTTTCTATCTTGAAAGCAGCGTCCTTGCGGTAATCTCGGCACAGAAACATGACTCAGTGCCGATAACCGAAGCACTCGGCAACCGTTGCCAAATAAAACTAGCACTTATTTCCAAAATAATACTAACAATATTACGCATACTTGTTTTAAAATAAATTTAAAATATACACAAATGTGTGTGGTCGCCCGGGAATCAGATAATACGGTCGTATTGAAAGATTGTTTATTTAAGAAAACGTCGAACGTTTGATGTGGTTCCTATGGATTATGAAAAGACGATTCGCGGTATACCTAAATAGCGCTATTAATTATTAACTTAAACGAATTTACATAAAGTTGCGTAGATGTACGAGCGTGCTATGCCATCTGCGGTTTAGGCGACTATAGCCAAGGACAGACCAAGTTAATAAAATACGTAGTAAAAAGGACGGAAAATACAAGGTGAAGGAACAAGCTGACTGTACCTCACGTGAACTTGGACCGGCTGAAGTGATCACGAGTTATCATTGAGGCGATGTTTGTGTAACCTATTTATCTACGACCGAAATGCACTGCAGTGCAAAATAATCACCTCGTTTGTGGCGTACATTGCGGCAAATATTCATAATTTCCACACTGTTTATGCAGAAACAGTAATCTATCTATATATACTCGTATATATATAAAAATGAATCCCTATTTCCCTTGGTAACGCCATCACACGTGAACGGCTGGACCGATTTCACAATTTTTTTTTTGTTGTGTTTGTTATTGTCAGCAGAGGAATCTTACGGAAAGAAAAATTAAGAAAATTGCGCAGAAAAATGGAAAATTATAATAGTGTAGGTAGGGTAGGTAGGGTAGGTAGGGTAGGTAGGGTAGGTAGGGTAGGTAGGGTAGGTAGGGTAGGGTAGGTAGGTAGGGTAGGTAGGTAGGGTAGGGTAGGTAGGTAGAGTAGGTAGGGTAGGTAGGGTAGGGTAGGTAGGGTAGGGTAGGTAGGTAGGGTAGGTAGGTAAGTACATAGTGCTACCCGTGCGAAGCCGGGACGGGCAGCTAGTGGGTGATAAAAATGTTTTTAGCTCAAAGCTTGAGCGATAAATCGATAAACCATAATAAAAATTTCTGTGCGACGTAAACCTACGAAAGATATGAGGCTATATGAGGAGATATATTAGTGCCTATTAGTATTTTATGATTCCTGGGTACTGTGCATCGATTCAGTAGGGACTACTACAGATATAATAATGCTATGCTGTTAACATAAATCTTACTTATGGTTTAAATCAATTTTCATATCTAACCCGACATTAAATTCTCTATGGCATATAAAACGTTCAGTAGATCTATGGCGAATTTATGGAGGACTGAAGACATCTATTTCGGGTGTGTACTGTGGGGCTATCCAAACACAGTGGTAACTACTCCAGCCGTACATTACGCGTTATGTAAGCCGTATGTTTACATTGCGATTAATATTACCAGTTCAATAGTGCGATGGTGGGTGAGTCATCTAATCGAAAAGATTTTCAGGAAATTAATCACATTGTAATCTATAAATAAGTTGAGTCTGTAATTCAAGGGCGTGATCAATCTTGTATCAAACTGCCTTCAGGCGACTTTTGTAGGAACACGCCTTACAAAGTTCATGAAGTTTTCTGATGGATGCTGGCTAGCCACCACATAATATTTAGACACCTATCACGTTATTTTTTAATCGAATACCATAGGTAATTAGGTACCACCAAACTGACATAAGAATGTTCTCAATATTATTGTTTGTTTAGAAGCTTTTCGAGGTTAAAAAAGAAAAGAAGCTCTGGGGGCATACCTACCACCACCTCTAAAGCAGTATTATTTTAATATTACTTTAGTGTGGGAAAGAGATAAAGCTCCACAGGAGGTATAGCTCCATCTCTTTCCCCCACTGAAGTAAGATTAAAATAATACTTCTTTAGAGGTGGTAGTAGGCCCCCGTTGTGTTGTTTGTAAAGAACATAATAAATATAGAAAAATATGTGAAACCAAATGTCCCAGGCAAATAGTAGCCTTCTACCACCTCTAAAGAAGTTAGTGTATAATACCTTCTGGCCAATTGCCTAAGAATTACAGAAATTTCTCGGAAAAATGCAAAAAATATTAAAGTATGCATTCGCAAATTAAAGTAAATTTATATAGTCGTTGAATTAAAAAATATGAGTGCGTTCTAGTACTTGTCAACTGTTATTTTCACTTTATCTTTCTTCGTTATAATTATTTAAAAAAGATTTACTTGGTAGATTTACTAGGTACTCGTAATTACGTATCATCACCACGATAAAAATGACGTTACGGTTTTTTATCATTGACGTATTTTATAAAGGTTTTTATAAACTTTATTTTGACTGTGATATTTTAACATGTGTCAGTCAATGATATTAAATTTCCTGAATGGAGTCTGTTTGTGTTCCTAAAGGCTGCAGCAGACAGGTGCGACGCGACGGTAAGACGCGATTCAGCTAGAACAATTTCCATGAAATTTTCATAAAAACTGTTCTACTATAGTCCCGTCGTACTGTGGTTCGAAAAAAGGCTCCCGAAGAAATAGGAGCTTAAATTTTAAAGTTTCGGTTTTTGCTTAAAATGGATTCTAATAGCCAATATTATGCATAAATATATCATAGGATACAATTAGGTAGGCAAATTAGCCGCCATAGAAGCCATTTTAAGCAAAAAACCGAAACTTTAAAATTTAAGCTCCTATTTTTTCGACAGCCTTTTTTTGTTCCACAGTGCGTTGTCGCGCAGTCGCGTCGCGCCTGTCTGCGGCAGTCCTAATTCGGATCTTGGGGTTTTCCATTGCATAAAACCAGTTACACAAATAATGGTTAAGTAATTAACACGCAATTGCGTTTATCCTTTATCTATGTCTAATTACACAGTTGTTTTGTTAGCATTTTATATAATTAGGTCTGTCTTTTACCCGTAATTAAATAAGAATGCTCGCACATTATATCCATTTAGATAGAAAATAAATGCTGTTGCGGTAATTCATAAATTGCTTCGGTAGGACGTTGTTTCTTGTACCTACTATAGGTAATTAAGAATATATCGTAATTTATGTTAACCAACTGAGGCACCAGAAATACGTCCTTTTTTAAACTGTAAACAAGATCTTAACAATCAAACATTCTTTTTTTAAACAATACAAGGCCAATTTAAATTGGCTAGTAAAACTCCGCACACGTGATGGGTATCTAAAAGCTAAGAAATAAAAAAAAAACGAGCGAGGCTTACAGTAGTCGCATATGATGACATCTGACATCTTGACTGACAGTACCAACCTCTCGGAAAATGGGTTGGTACTGTCTGACGGCCAACTCTAGCACTGCGTGCGCTCATTGGTCAAATCAAATAGAGCGCGCTTCCCCGGCTTCCTGTTACATACTTCCGTCCCTTTTCACGAAATCACTATCATAGAGTGCAGGAAAGCGAGAGGAAAGATGTTACACATCAAAAAAGATTTATCAACTCATACTTCATGTCACAACACTACGAGCGGTCGTTGACTCAAAAAAAAGAACCCATCACGTCTGCGGAGTTTGGCTAGGTAATTTCATTTGACCCTGTATATCTATTTTAACTTTGGTCTTCCTCTTTTCAACATTCATTCTTACCATTTCCTAAACAATAGTGATAGAGGTAAATAAAAATAATTAACTCACTTGTGTCCCAACTCGTGTGTGATGGTGTGCGCCAGCATGATGCCGTTGTCCTCGTTGACGGAGCAGCTGCGGTCCGGCTTGCACATCCCGGCCACGTGCGCGACTCCCAGCGTGCTGCAAAAATCATCCGGTTAACTGTACCATCCAACTACTCATTTATAATTAACTAGCTTCCGCCAGCAGCTTTGCTCGCTTGTTGTCCTTATAAATTATAGCCTATGTTACTCAGAGATAATATAGCATTCTGCTGGTGAAATATTTTTTTTAAATCGGTCCAGTAGTTTTTGAGTTTATTCATTACAAACAAAAGTACAAAAATACAAATATTTTCTCTTTATAATATTATTATAGTGAAGACTACCCCCCCCCCCCCCGCCCCTACTTCACAGGGCTTTTATGACTTGACAAAATATATAATTTTCTTTCTCTTTTCGTTCTTTATTATCCTACTTCACAGGTAAAAGCCCTGTGACTTGACAAAATATATAATTTTCTTTCTCTTTTTTAATTTCTTTCTTTATTATATGTTTGTTTGATATAGGTATATGTTTATTATACACGTAAACCTTTCGGGATAAATGTTCTAAATTATGGTAAAAACCGCAACAAAATCCGTTGCGCAGTTTAAAAGAACAACGCGTTCACACAGACAGACACAAAAAGCGACTTTAATTTATAATATTTATTATATATGTAGCTTTTATTAATTAGCCGCATGAATGAATGTCGTAAATATAGATGTAATATTTGTATTGCGACTCGCATAAAGCTTCGTTCATACAAAGTAATACAAACATTACATATGTATAGGTCATATTGTAAAATAGAACGCAGTCTCTCCGTTACTGAGAACTGCGTATCCGATTAATGTGATTTTTTACTTAATTCAGAGATATTTGTCATAATTATTTGCAGCTTTTTATATGTCAGGGCACAGTTAGTAATTAATATACAACTAAAGATGAAGTTATAAAAATGCAAAGTAGGTATACATACAATAAAATACACACATTATTTTAACTTGCAGACGTGAACATGTATGCAACTATGAATCTTATTTATTTATTTAATTTAATGCACAATGTACACAACCAATTTTACACGCTAAGCTTAAACTAGTGAGTACATGACCCTGTTAGGGCGCAGCAAGATAACTTAAAACTAATATTGCAGAAGAGGTATCTAGATTTATCCAATATCACATAAATATCATTAGGAATTAAATATTAAATTAATTAAATTTATATCTAACATTTCACTTCATTTTATATATTAGCAAATAGATTTTAGTGAATATACATATATATAAGAATTGCTACTAATTTCTCTGCTGTTTGTTCACCGGCCTACTGATCACCCTTTGTTAGCATAGCTTTGCTTAATGGCTGACGATGATTTCTCTTAATTAAATAAAAATTATAGGTAAATAGGTATACACATTTAAAAAGAAACCTGCGTTAATTAGGCGTACCTCATTAGTCAATATTGGTCTAGCAATTTAGATATCGTATTACGAGAGACTATCCTACATGCAAATATAATACAAAAGCCATTGAAAGTTCTGTTAAGGATGCAATAGAAGTAGACTAATTACTAGGCAATGGCTAGAGAGTATTCAATATAAAAAAAAAAACATTTATTCAAGTAAAATTGAGAATAAGCGGTTTTTGCACGTCAAAATGACATAAGACAGTCACCCGAAACGCCCGACCTACACCACTTTCTACTGCTTTAGCTGGGAAGAAGAAGAAAAAACTGCCCAGCAGCACAACCGTCTGTTAAGTTCGAACAACTTGATTCTATACAATAGTATGCAAAGTAATGAACGCAGCAAAACAAAGAAATACAAAACACATTTTGTTTTTGCCATATATCAGCTAGCACACGCTAATATTGTTTGCATCCTATGGAACAAGGGACAACCGATAAATAAATAATTATATTCGATAGAGAAATAGGATCCTAAAGAAGAATAAATCCAAATCGGTCAAATGCTAGAGATATTATACAGGGTAGCAGGGGCATCAACGCCTGTTACCATGGATTCAGTACATGATTTTGAATTTGTTAGACGGTTATAAAAAAAAAAATGCTGTTTCATACATTTTGATCGCGTAGGTATTGAAGTTTTCTATGAAACAGCAGATTTTTTTTTAAATAACCGACGAAAAATTTCGCCTTTTCGTTCAGAATCATGTACTGAGTCCATGGTAAAACTTTCGCGTCGATCTCCCTGCCACCCAGTATATTTTTGTACATCTAAAAGTCATAAAATCATTTGACGCGATTACCAATACATTACATTGTTTTTACGTAAAGACGATTATCACAGAGGCTCTAATATTTCTTTGTTGGTATTAACACAAACTGAATGACCTTGTCCCAGTTCATAGACGAATGGAACTGTAAACCATCGTCTCGAATAGAAAATATTATACAGAATATCTATCGAATTTCATTCAACTTTATTCTTTCCGTTTAATTCCGTTAAAAATGCGAATTCGTAAATTATAATTTGCATAATATAAATGTAATAAATATGTATTATTTTCTGTGACATACTCGTGTATATCTTTGTCCGTCTCTAATAATAGTTAATGTTATAACTGTCTATTTAGTATTTACAGTTAAATATTCATAACCATACTTTAAACAACATTGTTTGTCTCATTCCTGAGAGTTGTCAGTTAATTACGAAGGTATTTAACTGTATGTACGTACTTAAATAATTGTCACGTAAAGTTATCACACGGGAAACTAGGAAATAATTACTGTTTTACATATGAATTAGCGATTAAGAGACTAATAAAGAATGCGAGTCGCGACTCCTAATCGCTTGCTAATTATACAGATACACAGGAGGCGGGACTTCATTAAAGCTAGCGCTAGACGGCGCGAGCGCAAATCTATCGTACTCGTGAGTCGTGACAAGATATAACTATTGATTCATCATATCACAAAAAAGTAAAAGTTGTCATTCATTGTCATTTTCTTCCGGTTTCGTGAATAATATAAATCGATTTCAGACTGTATTCAAAGTTCGGAATGTCTTCATAGAAAAGTGATCGTTGCGTCAGAATAAAATTTATGAAAGTGAAATTCAATTTACGTTACAATAATTAGAAAGGGAACGTTGTCATATCTACGAGTCTATTTATTCTTTGATGTCGGCGCGTACGGGAATAGTCTGCTAATAATACGAGTGCGTCGCTGACTCACGCGGAAGCCGATGAAAAGCTCTATAAATTCCTTGTAATAAATTCAATATACTCAAACACTACGTTTTTACATTAATTTGTTTATTTATAACGGCATATCGACTTTCCGAGACTCGATTTATCAAAATATTTTACACATCGATATTTATTATCGAGACTAAAGTAATTGTGATTTTGGCGAAGATTTATACTGTTTGATTTAAAAAACGATAAAATTGATTTGACATGTGTTCCCAATTTAAAGTTTTTACCAAATAATTTAGTAAATATTTATTACAATCAAATGTAACGCGTTGATGTCTTTTGTATCGGACAGACTTAAGACCAGCAGCCTACAAAACAGAAACAAACCTTTATTGCCCATGGTCTAACTGAGCAGTCCTACTGATTGGACCATTGCCAATTTATTTATTCCGTGGTCTTATCTATTATAGTTGGACCACAAACCAAATATTTATTCCCTTGTCTAATTAACATTTTGACCGCCACTTATAAGTTTTGCAACATTAACAACAACAACATTTTTATTTATTTTATTTTATTTATTCACTTTTTTACTTTAGTCAAAGAAATACAATAACATTTTTATTTATTTTATTTTATTTATTCATTTATTTACTTTAGTCAAAGAAATACAATAACATTTTTATTTATTTTATTTTATTTATTCACTTTTTTACTTTAGTCAAAGAAATAACGTTTGGTTTTCCTAGTCAATTATAACAACTAGATAATCAAAATTATACCTATTCTCCTAAAATTAAAGCATTTCAGCAATCAAAATTATACCTATTCTCCTAAAAATTAAAGCATTTCAGCGTAATTTATCTAACGCATGTCCGACATTAATATCAGAATTTAAAAGTTCCAATTGTACTTGCATAATAAATTCGTCATTTCTCACAAGGGTCAAGCATCTTTTCCTTCGACTCCTTTGATTTTGTTTTGCAATTGCTTGTGCCGCAAATTTTTTTAGTATGTTTAGGAGTCGCAGTAGCGTCACTGTGTTTTTATTAATCATTTTATTTAACTTCGAATGCCATCCTTCGATAGCATTATTTGTTCGATGTCGCTGTGCGAAAACATTTAAAATTTTAAATAAATTCTTCTTTATCCAAAATTTTTCTATATATTTTGTAAAACTGTCAATTTCGGCTATTTCACTTTCAGTCTTAATATAGTCCCACCCTTCCGACATATATTCCTGTGGTAAGAGTGCTAATGCCACCGTCAGCGATATTATACGTTTCTGTGCTTTACTTTTTACAACTCCTAACATTTTCGCTTTTCGCCATAAAGCACGACTCCAATGATAGAAGCATCCAATTATTTGTACATCGGGTATAACATCTCTAATGGCATTTATTGCTGCTATTTCATAGTCACAGTGCAATTTTTTTGGTGACCAGTCAGGTAATTGTGACTTGATAAGTTGAAATAAAGTCTTGTAGGTGCTCTCTTTCTTATCAGGCAACAATGCAAAAATTAACGGCAGAACATTTGTGAACTCAGTCGTACTGCCTGCGTCACCGAGTACACTAAACAATTGCGCAAAAGGCTTTGGACAACTACTGAAAGTTGAGTCAATAAAATATTCGGTAATATTATCATTTTGTAACAACTCTCTTGCTTTCTCTGAGCAAAATACCAGTATACGTGCACCATCGTAGAAATAATCAGCCAAAACGAAGAAGGAAAATAAATCTGGAACTTCAACTTCTTCTAAACTTTTGAAGACCGTTTTGGTTACTTTCATGGACTTATTTCTTCTACTATACAGACCATGCTGGATATTTGGGAGAGAAGGTAAATTGACAACAAAATTTAAACCAGCATCTTCTAGAGACGATGCAGTTTCATTGTAAAGCTGTGGCACTGGTCTGTCTGATCTCGTTACCGTCTCCATCAACTTGGCTACTGCTTTGTCAACGACATTTTTTGCATAATTTGGTTCGCATACATGCGGTTTACTTTTATCTTGTTCATTATTCTCCTGGAAAATAATAATAATAAAAAATACAAAGTAAACGCTTTATATCTTAAATAAAACAAATAAAAATGCTATTTACATACCCTAGTTGTGATGGTGCCCGTACATTTATTTTTTTTGTAATTAGAACATCTCCAAACAACACATCCATTTTTATACTGTCTTAATTTATAATACTGATAATCACCAGATATAAGAACAATGCCGCCTTTTCTTTTAATAAATTCCATTTTATGAATTATTAAACAGAATCATGAAGACTAAGCAACAAAATGACATGACATATATTATTTATTTTCCTCAATGAGTATCATTGAATTGAAAAAGTTTACATTTCATTTCTAAAGGAAGTTGTATATCTTTAATTAATAAGACCACGGAAATAACATTTGTCCGTAATCCTATCAATAGGACCACGGAAAAAAACATTGGTCCATGGTCCTATCAGTAAGACCACGGAATAAATAAATTGGCAATGGTCCAATCAGTAGGACTGCTCAGTTAGACCATGGGCAATAAAGGGAAACAAAAGTACAAATAATAAAAAACATTTCTAATTAAAATTCTACAGTACAATTGTAAGAAAATCATAGAAATGAGTTGTCCAATTACAGCGTAGATTGTAAAATGTTGAGCTATCCTTAATGAACGTTTCAATGCGTGCTATAAAAGTCCAATTTGAGATTTAGGTCAGCGCAGTGTTGTTGGTTGTCGGTCTCTGGGCAACAGATTTACGCACAATTTGGATCATTAACCAGCGCTAGCGCTAAACGTGGGTTTAGTTTGGGCGACTATAGCCACAACGAAAAAAAAAAAAACTCTGTTGAAGAAAAGAGGTTTGATAATAATGATGAAATATGAATCTTTGGGTATATGTATTTTTGTTATCATGGTGTATTTGTTTTTAATGTTAGTTTTCAGTTGAAAATACTGCTATGTTTTAATTGTTTGTAACCTAATCCTAACTAATTATCTAAATTGTTCTCACATGTTTAATATCAACATGAATTATGTAACTAATATTTTGTAACAATTTTTTATTTTTATTTAAAAGAGTGTCCGTGGAATTTCTTGCCCGTTCTTCTACATAGGTACCTACTGCGCTTTGGAATGGGCGACTAGCTTCATATTTCTGACTGACCGATTCCTTGACAATTCAAAAGTGTCTGTAAATGGTTTAACTGAAATAAATGCTTTGAGTTTGAATTTAATATTATAAATGCGATAGTGAGTTCGTTTGATTATTTGTTACGGTTTCACGCTTAAACGGCTGAACGGATTTGGATGAGGCACATGGGTAGACCATACTTTATTGTACACCACAAAAATACATAACAAAAAAATATAATTATACACTACAAAATATACAATGGGCAACCTTATCGCTTTCCACGATCTCTTCCAGGCAACCTGGAGAAGGACATAGGATACCTTTTATCCCGATATTTGAGACGGGCGAAACCGCGGGGCGCACCGAGTAGTTTATAATTAACGTAGTGCCTCTGACGGATTTTGATACTAGAATCGTAGAAGTCTATTCCAAAAGTTATGTTTCCTAAAAGCCAAGCTTGTTTCCGCAGTAACAGTTACAGCCAAGGGCAAGGCTAGTAATTAATTTATATTGGAACCGTATAGTTAACTAACAGCTTTGCAGCGATAAAATCACCGAACGTTTTATCGCGGTTGTAATACAATTCGCAATAACATGTAATCACATTTTAATGACTTTAAAGCTTCGATGAATATTATCCTTTTACGTGAAAACTCATAACATAAATCAAGCCGCTTCGTTAATTGTTCACTTGTTTTAAAGCGGGTGTGAAATTAACGAGAAATTAAATGACCGTTGATTTCAGTCAAAAGGCGCCTCGCTCGACGTATGTATGGTATGATTGTATGTAGTGACATGGAAGTCAAGTCATGTTATTCAGCACGCTTAGCATGACCACTATAGAAACGGGTTTTGACGACGCAAGAATAGACAAAATGACAGATCAACAATCACAATCTGTCATTTTGTCTATTCTTCCGTCGACAAAACCCGTTACTATTGTGGTCATGCTAATACGCGCGCTGATATTGTATGAAATATGAATAAAACCATTTTGCACTTTTTACAGAAATTTACTGCGGAAATGAAAATTAAAGTACAAGATAGGGCCTAACATTGGTACACAGGCCGGATCTAAGACTTTGAGTTTGTTTATTTATCTAGTTCCTAGATTTATTTCTACGATATTAAATTAATTGGATATTTGTTGAAATAGAGAAATGTTAATTAAATGTAAAATTTGTTGAAATGGTAGTCAAATTATAACATCTCACAATTGCCTACGATCAAAGTCCGTCTATTGGTCTCTGTGCAATTTTCCGATAACACGACCTTTTTCTTTGTTATGTCACACAAAGCTGGCGTGTAGCATGTAGGTGCTAAATATCTGTTTCAATGTATGCGTTGAAATTGGCAACGCGCCATTCTGTCTAGCAGTTTTGTAAAGACTCAACATTCACCCCCAGAGGGAGCTACTTACAACCACTAGTAGGTAACTCACAAATAATTTTGTTAAGATGGGTAATAAGCAGAGCTAGTTATGGGATTTTTGTGATAGAAAATTGCTATTACTATTTTCTGAGTACAATCTGAACCTAATTCTTTAATTACCTTCAGTATTGGATAGAGCCGCAAGCCAAAAGTTCCAACAAAATTTTGACTAACCAGGGAATCGAACCCAGGCCCTCATTTCCCAAATACTATAACCACTAGGGCAATGAGCCATCACAAGAAAAAATGCTAATTGAACGCGAACATGACATCGTCGGAGAGTTCGCTTCAGGCGGCACGATCAAACAAGCGGAGAAAGTCGCATTGTGAATACATACATTTTTCGGCATCAATACCATTTTCGGTCAATAATTGCATCGAATAGGGTCAAGATATTGTTATTTCGTGTTTATCGGACGGATTTATGTTTAGTTCGACACGTGCACAAAAAATAATTTATGTATTTTTTATCTCGCTTCAAGGATTTTTAATCCATCCATCTTTAATAATTTATTGCTTTATCGATCCAAATGTGTCATTAAAAGGCAATTTCAATAATAACCGCCGATCAATATTGGTGGTCTAATCTAAAGTGTGCACATTATAAGATTAGTGATCGTGTAGCGGAAGAGATAAGCGCAGGCAGGTCCGTCTGGCGGTTACTGCGGACACCCGAGACGGCGTGGCGTCGACACGACATCACTACGAATTAAAATTAACCGACATCATTATTTTTAACGAGCGCCCTTTGTCCAATAGCGGCTACTCAGAAATGCGACTTCGATTATGCCGGAGATTAATTCCTGAAGAGATTAGATGATAAGTTTAAGGAAGTTTTTATGCGTAACGAGAGCACCCGGAGGTTTAACTGCAGTTAACTGAACTATAAACTATGTTTAGATAATTCGAAAAACACATTCTAATAAATAGGCACACCGGCCACCGAACGTTACAAGCAATTTTTTTTTGACATTTATGATCGTAATTTTGTTAAAATTAAGTAATTTATGGCCGATTCGTGTATATGAATACAAAATGAAGATTAAATAATATGTGCATATTTAACTATCAATTACTAGCCTGTAGAGGGTAAAATTGTTTCGTAATTATTTGCGGTGTAAGGCAATAATTACAATGTTAAGTACTTTTGTGACAATTCACTTAGATTACCAAGTTTATTTTGTCCTATTACAGGTATGGCTGTTTCTTGAATTAAATTTAGTCGTTTTTCAAGACAAATAGAAACCTACGTTTAAATTATAGTTGTGTAAAATATAAATAACCCATAATAAAGTTCTTAAATTAAACGCACGTTGTCGGCTATGTATAAAGTTAATAATATTCATAGATGTTAACTTATTGATGATTGCAATTTTTATGCGTGCATAATGCATGGCGGCAGGCGCATTCAGCCCGCCCGCGCCCTGGGCTTGCATCGACACCGTTACGACGACTGTGTTTTGATTGCCGCCTTCTCAGAACATTCGACTACTCGTTTGTACCGTTTACCGAACGCAGGCAGCGGGCTTCCTCATTGCATTCATTAAACACTGGTTTTTGGGCATGCGTGCTCTGGATACGAATTAATGTAGTTAACAAGTCGATGCCGCTGTCAACCTGTCGCCTTGCTTCAACGCCGTGTAATGGACAACATCGTTTATTAAAGCACATGTATACACTAAGGTGACTGGGGGGTTAACAGCGTGAGAAAATTTTCGAGAGCCCATAAGAAAATCAGAAGACTGATTAGCTAAGTTTTTCAAAGCTTCCTGTCTCCTACTACTTTGCTGTGTCCGACAGTGTCCATAATGATCACATATAATTTTAAGTTACCACCTAAGAACACATTCTGGAATTCAAATAAAGTATTGAGTATTGAAAATTAAAATTGAAAACTTAAGGTTTCAACATGGGTTTTCAGACTACTTTTCTGGAAAACCCCAGTAAAAATAATAAAGTATTAAGCCCATGCTAAATTAATTTCCGTAAAATCGCAAACAACAGTGTTTGATCGAGCTATATACCTACTTGAGTGTTATCTATTTGGCTAATGTTCCGCGATAACAATAGTAAATAAAATTGCCTTTCAACATCCGTTTTCCTTGTCGGTATTACGTAAATCACTGTTTTCACTTCGATGGAAAGGTTTTTGTTAAAGTGAACAATAATAAATCGTGCACTCAGTTTCTAAGAAGCAATAAAGTGATTTTCAGTTATAAAAACTTTTTGCTAAGACTTACGAGACGTGAAAAACTGTGAACTGTCTTATCATTTATACAAGACTTGATTGACTAGTTGCTGTACTAAGAAATCTCTATGAACTTAGCAAGATGAATGTAGAAAAACATCCGATTTTAAACACTATATTATACGCTTTTTGGGGGAAGTTACGTAAGACAGGTCTGCTTTACTTCATTAATAGTATCCAGACCTGGGATACGCGTATTATGTCTCGTTGTTAATAAAATATGGATTGTTAACGTCTTACTTTCCAATCGAAGTGCCTCCTTGAATATTTTTTTTCAGTGTCGGTTATAAGAAACGTAATTTATTTGTTAAAAAATTAAAATCTGCTTTTTAACACGCTTACTTCAACGCTAAATTATCTTGTTATATTTTTTGAACATTTATGATTCATACAAATAAAACATTTGTAGCGTGGCGGTATCTACAACGCATTTAAAATAATTGATACGATCGTTATTAGTTTTCAATTCATCTCTGCGGTTGAAATCAACGCCATATACTAGCGTCTGTAACAAGTGTTCTTGTGCAACATACAAAACTTCGCATGACCAAAAAACTGTACTTGTAATTATATAACGCTATATGGTTATAGGCTTTTGTTAAAATAATGAATGCCCAATTTGTAGCCACCCAGCATCCTTGGCCTTAATGTCGGCGTTTTTGATGTGACCGCTCGGGCCGGCACATCGCCGTTAGCGATTCGCAAATATACGCAAAAAACCGATAATGATGTAAACAGCAATTTGTCGAGAGGTCCAGCATTTCGGCAACGTTTTTTTTATCAATCATTGTACGTAACTGTGAACTTGATGGATTGTTTTTGCATTCTTTAAACGCGTTTATTTGCAGCTGTATTTATTTAAACCGTGTTAAAGCTTTTCGCGGTACTACTGCCTTTCTTAGCTCTATTAATGTCATTAGTCTGTTTGCACATCTTACTTAAGTGCAGTTAAGTAAATCACTTAAGTACACTTAAGAGGCCAATGTCACTGCTCACCATCTCTGTTTGAGCTGCAATCGTTCAATGTCAAATGGTACACTATCAAATCTTTCTAGAAAACCCGGTTTGCGTAAAAGATAAAATAAATATTGCACCGAGTGTTGTGCGTAAACGTATCTTAATCTTTTTATCTTATTTGAAAATAGAAACATATATTGCACGATGAAAGAAAGTGTTGATAAGGAACGAATGTTTGAATATTATGACAAGTGTGTTTGGTCAGACATGGCGGTGCCGATCTGATTGAGTGTTGAGCGTGGAGTGTTCTGCGGATTATATCGACAAAGTAAACGTTCAAACTAAATAGCGTACAGACTAAACACGGCCGGTTATGCAACATGTGCGGCGTATACAGGCCAGCGGCCTCTTACCGACAAGAACCAAATGCAACACAATATGATTTATTTTAATTACAAACTAATTTTACATTTATCCACCCGGGAACTAGGTGTAGTTATTTGCGCGTATGTCAAAATATATAAACAAAGCCTTTCAAATGTAAACCAGTCGTGTTTGGATCTCCTCCGTTTGCACACATGATTTAATATAACATGTTTATAATTCAAATTGTGAGATTCACACTTTCATTGAGATTGATGCATCGTGTGGTTTTCGATCGGCAAGAAAACGCATGGTCTAGAAATAAGTTGGTCTAGAATGTGCCGGCTATTTATCACTGTAAGTCAAAACACTGGCTTTAAATAAAAAAACGTTTATATAAACGCGAACATTTCCGTTTCATTTAAATAAAGTTTTTTTAGATGCCTACATCTAAAAAAACTTTATGTGTACGAACTTTACGAGTAACACTATTTCAATTAAACAGGTATCACTACTTGTGACGTAAATGAGTGGAAATGCCTAAGAAACTGTTAGACACCTATATCCAGGTGTCGGCGTTGAGATCTGAAAGTGTTCTATTTGTGCGTCGGTTACTCATCGCGATTCTGTTTACTTTGCTAACAGACGGCTGCTCCTGCCATTGACCTTGTCTCGGCGTTCAGTAAAAAAGAAATGCTAATATGCTGTTGCCCCTGTGTTCTGAGTGCTATACGTAGCGTCGCTTGCGCACTGTGACCGGTAGACCAGATGGCGTTTCGCGATCGTTTCTCGTTCGTGTTCGTTTTTTTATATTTTTAGTTATCTATATAATAACATAGTAACGAAAACATTGTATATTTTTGAAAAAAAAAAATAATTTTACGAGTTGTGGGAATGAGTCTGATGCCGAAATTATAGTTTTTGTCTGATCGGATGTATGTTCCGGATTGGCGCAAAAAGTACTGAATAGATTCTGTTAAAATTTTGCACAAATATTCCCTAAGAGTCTAGGCATAGAATAGGCTTGTATACGAACGGCTATTTTAGTTACATTGTTACGTCAGCGAAGCCGCGGGCACAGCTAGTTACTAATTAAAAGGCAATAATAATAATGAAAAAACGTTGGAGGAAACTTCGTACCTACAAGGGGCATCGTGTTGGCTGCAGATGTCTTGCCTGGTCACGAGGATGGCAACATCGTGGTGGTAAGGGTCCTCGTCGTCCTCCGGATTCAGCAAGTGTTGCCAGCGACAGAAAGACGCCAGGGTTATGTCTGCGTTCGCCGATACCTCTAGATCAGGGGCGGCTTCGATCTGTTCCACCAGGATGATCTTCACGATCACCACTTTTATATAGTTACCGATTGAAGGGTCCATGTAGAGTGAGGATACCTGTTTCGAAAGACAACAAGTAAGACATTATGGACACAATTGGCTAAAATACATATTTAAAGTAACTTCAAAGATCATCATGATTTTATGGTCATTCTAGGAATTTATATGAACTTTCATTATCTTTGTTATATCTACTTTTACGGCATGGCCTTACATAAAAACGGGCTCTGAAATGGGAGGAAACACGAAAGTTTAAACAATTACAAGATTTATTTACACTTACCATATTCATAATAGTAAGCAGGTAAGTTTCCAAACTACCGTCGTGGAAATCGGTCATAGATTTGTCGGCGACCAATAAAACTTCTACGTGGCGCGGCTTGCTCACGGAGCGCGTTCTACGCCTTGCGCCATCTTGTGCGTGCTGCGCCTGCGCCGGATTGTGATGATGCCCGTAACGAGGGTGGCTCTGCACCTATAATATTGTACAGATTAGCTATTAGGGTAAACAAAATTAAATATATATGTTGGTAATGGGCTTTCCATAATATGAGGATGTTTATATACAAAAGAAATAGATGAAACAAATTCTGGGTCGATTAGTGACACTGCGTTTGTAACAATGATTTGAACCATATCAAATATTCGATACATGTATAGTTTATGCCTACCTTGTTATTACGTTCGTTATTGAGTCGTTTTGCTTCTTTTTCTGTAAGCATGTTCTGTTTTCGCCACAAGTACGTCGGCTGCTTCGTTGCGCAGTTCTTCGATCTTCGTCTTCGTCGCCTGTTCCTAATTCTTCGCAACTTCTGCTCATCGGTCAACCTATTTCGGTTCCTCCTTCTCGCTTCCAATGACGCCTGATCTGCAGATTTACTACTCTCCATTGAGTTACTTTTAGAGTTTGACTGCTGCTGTAACCTTCTTTCTTCCATGCGAAGGATACTTTGATGTCTTCTATATTCCGTAGGGTTTCGTCTCATCATTTCCATTCGTCTCCGCCTCTGTTCCAAGTAATCCCTTCTACGTTTATCCATTGCTTCTTTATTTTCGCGATATCGTCTTGCGTTTGGTCGTGTTCGTTTGTTATAATGTTGTTGTTGTGTATTCTTCTCATGATTATTTCTCTTGATTTGAGTGTTGCTTCTCTGCCTACTGTCTACTTCTCTCTTAGCTCTCTGCCACGCTTCAACTTTGTCAACTGCAGATCTTCTAAATATAACGTGCGGTCTTGGTTCTGAACTATCTTTAGGGATTTGTTTGGACGGTTCAATCCAATATTCTCCCTGCTCCGTTCTCAAGAGACCCGCCTGTAGATAAAAAGTGTAATAAATAACACAAGATAAATTACAACACAACCGCACTGTACGTGCAAAAATGGGTACCCATTAAATAAATCACCTTGATTAAGGTAACAAACGTCTGAGTCTCTTGTTGGTAACCTCGGTAATCTTATGACAGCTTATCTAACTTGCGTCATGGCGATGGCGTGATGATATTATTATAATAATAAAGTATTATGATGATACTCTCAAAATATCAAAGAACTTGGAACTTATTTGCGAAGGTTACTTTGAAAAGTATGATCCGGAGATTAACGTTGCATAGTTAATGTTGTCGGATATTGTACAGTCGATTTATTAAAAGATAATTTATTTAAATAGTTAAAAAAAAACGATAGAGGTTACCGATCAGCATAATATACCTACATCTAAATAACATTGAATGGTCTACGATCCATTGAGAGGTTCAAACCGGTCGCGCGAGTAGTGGGTCAACAAATCTGGCATGTTTGCTAGTAAAGCTAGATAAATTGATTGATAACGAACCAGAGGCGGCTTTGCGCAAAATTTAATGGAAACTGTTCCATCTGAACGGATATCTTGATCAACTTAGTGGTCTGCAAGATTGTACAATGATTTATTCTCGATAGATAATCAGCTAAACGAATTCATTTTAATAGATGAGCTTTTGTATACCTAAGAAAATATTCACGCGTTTCTTAACTTTACCTGTCGTAGTAATAATCAATTATAAAGTCAGATTAATTGTTTGCTTTGATTTTAAGGTCAAAACATATATGCTTAAGAACTTATTAGGATGTAAACGTCCAAAATTATTTGATAATCAAATACAACGAGTTTTTTAGGTGCGCAATTATAAGTACATGTTCTTAATTAATATTGCACAGGTGTTGTTCGGCATTTTAGTAAATCACTTCCACGTTGATTTGCTTACATCAAATAGTTCGGACGACCCTTGAGTTTACTTGTATAAAACAAGAATTTTATTGACATCGCTAATGTTTGCTACTATATTTTTGAATAATTTGCAAAACTGAGAAATGTGTCTCAAGTTTGAAGCAATATTTCTGATTTATCCGCTGCATCAATATGACTAAGAAACTTTCACATAAACTAGAATTATTCTGTGTCGTTGCAGCAATAAATTTATTTCTAAACTTAATAGTTTCCAACATACAATTATCTATTTTACACCGTTAGCATAAGCACATGATCGTGTAGTCAGTCACGTCATAGACTTCTTGCGAAATCGCACATCTAAGACACCTAAAGATATCTTATAGTAATGTATAACTATGTGGAGTGGTCTGCGTAGCCTGTGTGTCGCCGGCCTTGCCGCCAGAAGGCCGTCCGCGAAAGTACTGCGACTGCGCAATTTAACTCATTAAATTGATTGATGTAAATTTTTATTTAATAGCACTTAGGTGGTGTGACTTTGATAGTGAGCAGTCTTAATTTTGTTGCCGCAACATTATATTGCGGTTTGAGTTTAAGATTCTTGGGAACGTTAGATGTTTAAATGCACTATGAGTCACTGAAACCGTTACGCCTCTCTTAGTGGAAAGCTGTTTTCCGGCTTTTAATAAAGTAGAGCCGAGCAAATTATCGGAAAATCGCAAGATATTCATACAAATTGCTTTATAGATGCTATCTTGTATAACTTATGCAAACGTTGCTTAACTGCTATTAAATAGCTTTTACATAATTCCAATACATCGTTAAGTGACTCGCGCTTTTTGTAGCGTATAAAACCAAACATTGTTTTACATTAAAATCTCATTTTGTCGATCTCAATAATCGAAATCGTACTTGTTCATTGGAATAACTGCTACGAGGGACTCTTATTTGGCCTCTAGCGGTATCACTTTCAATTTTATTATATTGGCGATACGGTTGTAGGTAGAAAGTGAACATGGTCGTGCGGATGTGAGCACTAGAGGTGTCCAGCTGCGCGATCAAGTGGCCGCGAGCTCCTTCAGATGTGCCGGCGCTCACTGATGTTCGTGCACAGACGTACATTTCCTGTGTTTGTTTGTCTAAGTAGTCCGAAACATTGGTTAAACTTTCCGTTGAATAAATATATTAGCTATTAAACAAACATGTGTATATGCAAAGCACTGGATGGTGGTTGCAAATACGAGGTTTTAATTTATGCACTGCAATCGGGACAGTTTTTGTATTCAATGTAAAGCGCGTGCAAAGGAGTGTTGAAATTAGCGAATGTCATGTGACGTCATCTGATACTCCATCAAACATTTCAGGCACCATTAAATACTTATCTCATGCATCTATCAAAAAGTTCTTCGTTTACAAAGTTCTAGGAAGGTTGATCATTTGAAATCCAACCCGCTTTTAATCAGGCAACAAACTATTATTTTAAATTAAATTAAAAAATGGTCTCTACGGAATTTAAATCTCGTGTTCTCCGTTCAGAAAACATAAAAAACATCAAGTTTATTTTTAGTGTCCGCCTTTTTCAATTAAATGAACCTAAAATTTTGTTGATAGTGTAAAATAAAAAATCTTGGCATTATCAAAATGATGCTCTGTGATGTGATTAATGATATGTTGAATTCCTCGCAGGTTGTAGGGTCATAGGTTTGCGTCTGCTTCTTTTTGCACACTTAATTTTAACTGCAAAACATATTTCAGAATCGTAATTATGATAGCATTCACGGTTTATTAATTTATTTAACTTTTGCTCTCGCAAATAAATGGGTTTGCTGCGAACAGTTTCGTATTTTACAAGAAGCGAACATTAATTTATGTTCCAGGCATTTCTAACCGGTATTTTAACAAACACAAAGGATAGCTTGTAAATGAACGAGTTTAATATATCATGTGTTTGACACCCCTTTAACTTGGGCATTCATTCACCTGTCACGGCTCATTCATCCTAACGATTTTAAAGATTGATGTTGTTTTGTAAACCTCAATACTGTGTACATTGCTAAGTTTGTATCGTATCTTACTAATCCCTAGTAGCAGACATCTATCATAGATAATGTTCGACGGATAGAAAACTCTATAAATATCGCGATAGCTCTTTGATTTGTGTTTTGAGTACTTATCTTGCGTACTAGATCGGTTATAGGCCTTGACCGGGGATTTATTTGAGCAAACTACAAATCTTCATACAGTCGTTAAATAAAGGAGATGAACAAATCAAAACATTTGTGTTATTACTAATAGTTTGCATAGAAATCGAACGTCAAACACTTGATATTTAAAGACGATTGAACATTATGGACGTGTTCTGGCTAATTAATAAGCATTCTGAAAGTCATTGTGTAGGTGTTCTGCATAAAATTATATTAATTAATATAAGATAAGCATCTTTTTAATAACATAGCCAAAAATCTGCAACAAAAATAATATTACAAGTATTATTTATATTATTTTATTGTCTGGCTGTTTAATATATTATATTTCTAAGTTCTTAAAAAAAAACTTACGAGTATTCTTGAATAAATATTGTGCAATACATACCTACAGCATAATCGCAATAAAAGAGCTTTTCAGAAAAGCTGTGCCGGCGTGGTAGGTACTTTAATCCGAATTGTAACAGTTGATTTGAATAAGAAGCTAAACTGTCCAGATGATTGTCGTCTGTCCAAATTAGGGGCTCAAAATGATTTCAGGTGACTGATCGTCATGATGTCATAACCCGACTCACTGCCACACCCTCGTCTGAATTCAGATTCCGATTATAATCGGGATAATAACCAAGAAGATTATTCATATTATAAAATACTTAAAATGCCTCCACGTAGAGCTGTTGGCAGTTCAACTAAGCTAGCAACTACAGGAAGACTGCGAATTTTTTACAAACACCGTGTAGGTTGGACAAAAATAAAAACTGTTTGGTAACTATTTGGATATAATGAAGCACATCCGTTGCGAGGCTATTAAGTTGTAAAACAAGAAAAATCTACTCTATTAGATACTTATTATCAAGACGTAATTGTTCAGTTATTGTTGGTAGTTGTAAAAAATAAGCGCAGACTATTAATATTATAATTATGTGTGTTCTTATATCAGTTAAAGCAAGGTAACTGGCAGATAATCACTATGAAGCTGCAACTACATGAGTTTAGTCTGATGATTTAGACAGTTGTTTATTTATTATACGCTGGAATCAAAAATACAGGATTTCAATCACAGTCAGGTGCAGAATGAATATTTGTGTAGGCAGGAATTAATGTTTGTGATTTTTTGTCTCACATTTATCGTATTTTAAGATTTATTACACATCTATCACTAAACATACATATTGCTCCGCAGTAAAGTTTACGTGGTATTATCTTAATTCGATCGCGTACACTTGGAGCTATAATTTCATGTTTCTTATCGACTCGATCGTTTACAAAAAGGTTTGTTTCAAAGAAGAATAAATTTATATTACCCGCCCACGTGCGTAGCAAGCAATTAGTTTTTTATTACGTAGCACGTGAACTATAAAGAGTGGCTAAAATTATACATTAAGCCGACGTGTCGATTTAATTTGGATTAATTGTAATATTGATTAATAGTTAAAATCAAACTTATCGTATCTTTAAAAAAACATAATGTGACAACTCACACATAAATTATGACTGCCCTAATTGCAGAATAAAAAAAAAATTACCTACCTACGGTCTTCTTCAATTTTTTTTTAAATTGTTGTCCTACTCTCAGAAATCACGAATATTACATTTGTCTAAATCGTACTACGCCGTGCTACGACACTGCCTACGTGCTACGAAAAAATAGTAATCGGAAAATTTACATCATTTGCGAGCGGAGCCATACGACGATGTTGATTTACAGTACATGACAAGGTACTCTTATCTCTTACATTCTGATCGATCAATCATTTGCATGATTCTACCTACATGTATCTACAATCATACTAATTAGTACTAATTACAATGTCAAAACATATAAATAATGTAATCGCGCCAAAAACGACGCCCACTTTTATTCGGTAGTTAAATTTTCACTAACTCGTCTAATTTATGCCAATTTTTTGCAACATGGCTCAAATCAAGGCTGGGTAGTGGGTCATAAAGTATTTTTGCTATGCATAAAATAAACAAATTTTAATATTTTAAGCAATACACAATTTTAATGTTTTGCCGCGATATATCGTAGTATGTAGTCTATTAGCAATAAATCGTTTGAATATTTCAAAAAAGGTATCATTAGATTTAATATTTATTCAAATCGCTGGCTATTTGTCAACCGTTTAGTTCGAGATGACGTGCGACGCGTGTGCGCACCTGTCCGCCATGCTGGCGATCTGTCCCCCGCGGCATCAAAAGCTTACAAGTCATCTGTCGATGACCCACTAGCTAATAATACTAGACTAGGTGTCATCAACCGACTATTTTTAAAGGACGAAGTATATTTTTAATTATCTCAAACGATAGAGCTCTGCACCTGGATTTTTCTTTGTCATCGGACTCAATTCATACTGAATCGTGCTGAATAAGTAAACAACGAGCTGTCATGTGTTGAATTAATAGAAATTTAGGATGTTTGGGGATTTGAAATAATAATTTTGATCTCAGAAGCATGATCTGTTCTCTGAATTTTGTTTTGAGTTGTCGGTCGATAAAAATAGTGAAGTCCTACCCAAATCTCTCAGAACATGAACAAATTCACTTAAAGTACATTATAAATTCAAAGGTTTTTGTTAATGCAAGGCTAGATGAAATTACCCAGATTAACATTAAGTGGGTTGATATAACATATGAAGACATAAACGGGCCAATCAATAAAGCATGTTTTATTGCTAATTTATGCTTTATACTTGTCAATAAACGGGTAATCGTCGAAAAGCAATTAACCAAACACTAGTTTTCGAAGCTCGACACTGACCGCCCGCCACTAAATCATAGTTTCACTTTCCATCAAGCTCATCGTTAGATATGAAAGTACATGTACGACATAGCTTTATTCTGAACTTGAGGAAAGTTTACCTTTAAAACCTTGATTCTTACATGGATTCGAATTAAATTAACGAAATAATGAATGAAGGACTACGCTAGTGGGCAACGTCGCAAATGGCCGTGAAATATTTCGCTGTTTTGATTAATTTGGCAATATTACTGTATGGAAATAAGAAATATGGCTAACTAGTGAACTAAATTATTGATTATGAAATGCAATAATTAATATCGTAACACCGAATATTTAGTTTTAGATGTAAAAAAAGTATTTGGAAAATTTCCAAATACCTTTTACACCTAAAACGGTTACAACATCAAATTCAGTGCTAAGATTGCAATTCATTATTGATATTCTAGTTCACTAGTTAGCCATATGTCTTATTTCTACACAGTAATATTAGACATAGTATTATTTGACAGCTATTTGCGACATTGCCAACTTTTTGAATGAACGCTCTTAAAGGAACTAACGTTTTTTAAAGCCACGAAGGGTTTGAGGTTCAGGTGAGGCCTTAAACAACACTGAGATAAAGAGTCACAATCAACTTTGAAAGAAAATGGGTGATAATTCAAGGCTCCATGATATTCTTGACTTTCGTGCAAGGTAATTTACCCGGTTATGTTAAGTCTATAATTTTCATAAATAACTTCCACAAAAATCTAGATGTTTTATATTAGCTAAAATAGCCTTGTTAACATTTTTATTACTTTTACAAAAAAATGATAAAATATGTATTTGTAGCTCCGGTGGGGCAAGGGTAACAAGGGGCTCGTATAATGTCATTATGTAAATGTTAATTAAATAATCATTCTAAGACTAAAGTCTTAGAATGATTATTTAATTAACATTTCATTAACAGCAGAAAAAATGTATTTCAATCAGAATTTTATTTTACGATAAAATAAGTGTGTTTTATGAGAGATCTATTTACATAAATTAAATTATATAAAAAAAATATAAATGCTTGATACCTACTATTCCATTCATCTGTCTACTAACTCATTAGTCTTAGGAAACAAAAAATTCTTCTAGTATAAAATATACAATGTAGATTTTCATTTATCTAATATTGAAGGACTGTTTATAAGAAAAGAAAGAAAAATAAGTTTATTTGTAACAGAAACAAGTACATAAAAAAAGATGGTTAACTCGAGTAGAAAAATAAAATAAAACACAATAGATTTAAATATAATCACGAGCACAAAACAGAAATAGTCGGCAGCTGCTGGCACGTTATAACTGTGACCAGAGGGTCTAGTGTGAGTTTTGTTTAACCATCTCGATTTTACGCATCGACCGCGTTCGGCGCTCCGATTGGCCCATCACCAGTGAAGGGCCAATCGGAGCGCCGAACGCGGTCGATGCGTAAAATCGAGATGGTTAAACAAAACTCACACTAGACCCTAAGAAGGCTTCCACTCTGCATGATTAATAATTTGAATATGGACACGATATTAGTTACTTCTCTAACCAATTGCAGGAAATTTCTAGATACCTACGATTTTTTCTTATTTATTTAATCCTTTTAATAATACGGTACATAAACTTGTTAGAAATATTATTCTGAACAAAAGGAAAAACCAAAAATACTTATCGGTGAATGAACTCTGACATCTGGCGACTCATTTGTTCACATTAACTTGCTATCATAGCTTCTACTTATGTTACCTACCTACTGACCCAATACCTACTAAAATATTTTATATGATATCAATAAAATTGGCGCCGTATCTATTAGGACGGCTTTTGGGTGACTAATGAGAAAAGCTTTACGCAAACGTAAGGCATACCTAATGTAAGTAGAAAGAAAATAAGTGACAAATAACATATTTCCAATTTTCGGAATATGGATCAAACCATAAGCTTTCCTCATTAGTAAACAGGAGTAAGATGAAGACCGGTCTCCAAAAACTACTAAGTACTGCCTTTAAAAATCTTAAATATCTATAAAAAGCTTTTAGCAAGAAGACTGCCCATTGTGTCACTTTTTTGTACATTTATATCTGTTTGTTGTGTTTCTACATTTATATTTATACATACGCCCCGCGGTTTCACCCGCATAAGTATCGATCCCGTGGGAATATCGGGATAAAAAGTATCCTATATCCTATTCTAGGTTAAGGTCTACCCGTGTGCCAAATTTCATTCAAATCCATTCAGCCGTTTTAGCGTGAAAGCGTAACAATAAAACAAACTCAGTTGCACATTTGTAGATTGTACATAATGTAGGTATATATATTTATGGTGTACATAATAAAGAATATTCTATTCTATTAATCCGTAACTCTCCACACTTAAGTCCCCTCCCCGCACCAAATTCCCTCTCTTGAAGCCCAGTTTAGAACCAATGGCAAAAAAGAAGTGATACAATGTAAGCCGGGATCAAAGGTTTCAATCTTGCACAAAGGAAAAAGACCATGATGACGGTCCACACATGTCAAGGTACGACGTACGTAACTACGTATAGGTTACCCAAATAATTTAATTTGTTTGCCTGATTGATTTGGTGAATTCCCGGTACTGATCGGTTTTGTGTCGAATATATTTTATTGCACAACCTCACGCTGCTTAGCCGCAGACTTTGTGATTTATCTTACATTCCGTTTATTTATTTCTGACGATAAAATTAACGATTTAGCTGTAGACATAAAAAGTTTGGACATTTAGTTGACGCATTATTTGGCTAACTTTAGTTTTGTTTTACTCCATCTAAATACATGCTAAATATTTTTGACAGACAGCACTTTTTTCAAACTCGAAGTTACAGCTAACTTGCCGGGTATTTTCGTTTCCAGCTAAACCCAGTCGTGTTTTATTTTGGGACACCTGATAAGGGTCAATACATTTTGTATACTTAGAAACAAATTTAAAGCCTAAATCCCTCTAAAAGGATCAAGGTATCGGTAGGTAATATCAGATAAAATAGTAATGTAAAAAAAAAAAATAACTTGAAAAAACAAAACGTAAAATGCTGATCAGTAGTGATTTTTGCTTTGAAGGGCAGAATACCTACCTACATCAGTAACACCGTCTAAGCATTAACTACAGACTATAGGGAGATGAGTTAGATTCTCCAGTATTAGGTTTGTGATCGATCTATTTTGCCACAGAGATGCCAATCTGATCAAAAAGTAAACGATTATGCATAAAAACATTTCAGGATTGTTGTCCCAGCCAGAATGATGAGTGCTGTTGAATTTGCTACCACTAAACCTAAGGCTGACACACACAGAAGTAAATGAAGCAAGGATACTCACAAGTCCATCACAAGCTGACAGCGCCACACTTGACGCGGATTGTCCTCTGACAGAACCAGTGTAGTGGCATGAAGTCGAGTCAGGGTGTGGTCGGTCACGAGTCCGACTGCCCACACTGTGGCGCTCCACCACCATTGCCGGCGTTATGAACGTTACTGATGGCCTGGAACAAAGAGCAATTATTAGATGGTGTGACTTGTAGACGAGTATTTACGTCCCATTTACACGATGCAAGTTTCTTGCCTGTGGCATGCAATAAAATTGAAACAACCAATGACTTTCATCGTCTAAAAACTGTCTAGACGGTGGAACTTTTATTGTTGCTTCAACTTATAGTGGCCACAGGCCATTAAATTGCACCGTGTAAATCAGTGTTTCATCAGTGTAGAAAAAACTTATGAAGGGTGTGATTTCATGGCATGTTGGATGGAGAAGATGGGTAGGCTCGCCCTCTATCGATCGATTAAATCTCATTAAAAAGAACTGGCTCAATATGGATGTACTGCACTATACACCTTGCCGAAGCCCTTGGAGAATGCAGGCGCTATGTTATTTTAAATGGAACATTAATTAGATCTTCTCATTAAACCTCAACAATTTCAGTAATTCGCATAGTTCAAATACAGTAAAATATTTGCACGTTTCCTCGTTTTTACTTTACTGATGTATTACCCTTGTAGGATTATAACGACATAATTGGGATTCTCGTCCGGAAGGCGCGCCTTATTTGACGAGGTCCAGGCAGATTACCAGCAGCTCTCGGCTCAGCGCCGCGAGCCTCGGATTCTTGCGCGCGCCCCACAACTATGTGACTACTCCGTAAATAAAACAAGAATAAATTAGGTACATGCAAACTATACTTAGACAACAGATGATTCTCGATTGTCTATGAAACTAAGTAGTGTGATTAACATTCCGGTAGAGCTCCGGTTTTATGGTTATTTTCGTGTCGATCGTACGATTTGTTTTATTTGCGTTCAACTAACAATCGAACATTGAAGAACTCCAGTCGATAGCTATAAATTCAAACTGCGGCTTAATCGCATATCGTCCAAGGAATCTGTCCACTATGGCGACGGCCGCGACGACCATAAAAAGTAGATTTCGCACTGGCACACGGTCAAGATTTATCGGACAGTATGGACCGGCCTTAGATACCGGGCAGAATGCTGCAATTGTGGAATGTAACGATATATTAAGCGCAGAAAAAGGAAAGGATATACGACTGCTCACTGTATTTGTAACAAACCGACCTTTATATCCTATTTTATTGACTGTAAGTGACAATAATTTATGAATCAGTAAATGGCGTTGAATAATTTTATTGATGGTAGTATTCGGTCAACAACCTGCAGATTACGTAACGGTTGATAATAATTGCTGAATTAACGTAAGTTTCAATGAAACATGGTAACACACTTGCGCGTATCGTCCACTCGGCGCCACTAAGCTAACACAGGACAAGTGCTGTTGTTTTTAGTGTTGTGCACATTATCAGCCTTGGGCCGTGGGCTGTCGATCAGAAGCAAACAGTACGAGTGGCGAGTACGGCACTCAGCACACAGATAAGGCTCATTATGGCAATTAATAGAGGTAAACACAGTCGCCCCAGATACGTGTTGACACAAATGTCTGTGCATACTCCGTAACTAGATATACTAGCCTGTCATAATTGACGATTGATTGTTTTAAACGGTAAAGGACTGCGTGCATTATGGTGTAACATTGTTGAGAAGTAAACGGATTGACTACAATGCTCGATTTACATGTCAGCATCGTTTAGTCCGATACAGTCTGATAACATCCAAATATTTTGGCTCTATATCGTTAAATAGTCATTAAATTTGTTTTGTATTACAGAGGTGCCAACCTGTTAATTAATGCACGTCCTCAATTAAAGATAATGTATGTACCTTCACAAGTGTTATCGTGCGATGCTACTTGTTTGCATACAAATTAATCAGTCACACATAAGTTTAGTGTTTACACGATCGCTATTGTTCCAATAGAGCCTTATTTTCCTACACTATCTATAGTAAGCCGCCATTTCGATTCAAAAGATGTGTTTCATTCACTATAAGGAAATAATAATATTAATAAATTAATTTAATGTCTATTTCAAATCAAATATCTAGAAAAATGGCGCTAAATGGGTAATTTACGTAACATTTAAAAGCTGGTTTAAGCTGATTAGACCAGTTTTTGAAGTATAAGTGTATCCTTATATGTGGCAACACAGACGCCGAAGCGAGAACTTACGAGATAAACGCGCTATAGACGCCTAATAGCTGCGATTAATATGCAAATATCTCTGAAATACTATCATTATACCACCTAATGTTGATACTGCTGACACTGCTGTGTGGTCGTGTGGTTGCCGACTGTAGAATCGGCCACCTACAATTTGCCATAGGTATCGTAAAGGATACGAAGAGATGTGCTCTTTTGCGATGGGTAACAAGAAATAGCGTTTATTATAATCCTTTTAAATACAAACAGCAAGTTTTTCGGCAAACGTATGGTAGGACTCAGGCTAGGTGCAGTGACGATCTTCGCATGCGTGGGTGGTAGCACCTGGATGAGAGTTGCCGAGAATAGAGCTGAATGGCTCGCAGTTGGAGATGCCGATGTCCAGCAGTGGACTGTTGTAGGCTGATAATGATGATGAATTCTTATGCAAAGCGTAAATCTTAACAAATATCACACATATTTGGTGAAACATTGTTCCCTAACAACATCCGTGTACCTACATGTAGTTATTCTATTATCTATCCATCAACTTTCACCTATTTATATATACGTACGTACTATACGTACACAACTCTTTTTACCTAACTACCTACGCTATACACGATCAAAGATAACTTTTACGAGCGTTTTCAGAAGAAAGTGTAGGTAGGAGACTTTCTCAGACACCTAGGTATTCTGACGAACATTTTCGTCGTCTATTATAAATTAACACGATAAACATCGTCCTTTGAATTGTCGCAATAGGTGTAATTTCATGATGTTTAACATTTACAGGTGCCAAAGGTCATTCGTAAAATGTCAACGCGAAAGCATTACAAAATTAAAGGTAAAGGCAGTAGGCGTTAGCTTTTGTAAGACTTTTAGTATTTCCTGAGACTATGTGAGAAACGTTCCGACGCCCCCTTAGCGACAGAAAATAAAAGAGTAAAACTAAAAGCGTATTGTTTTGACTCTGCTGTTGCTTTCGCATCGTATCGGGTATCGCACGGTGATATATACAGCGTGTGTAGATATAAATCTCTCAGAGCCCTGTGGTTTCGGCGCCCTGCCGTGCGAATCCTTTATTTTATTACAGCCTCTTACGAGTTCCTTGCACTTGAACTTGCAATGTGAAACTATAATAATATCTGCGGCCTGCGACTCATTTTGTTACTTCGTTTTAGCTCTCGAAATAGAAATCTCCTACGCAGATATAGGCGGCATCTGTCGGGTGGGTCTTATGTGTATTCAGTAAGATAAAATACCATTAAGACGAATGAAGGCAGGATTAAAATCATATCAATAACATATAAATTAATTAAAGCAAAACTATCTAATCTCAATAACCACATTCAAACATCAAATAAATCATAAAGATATTCCTAATAAGGAACACTATAAGAGCTTTAATCTCGTGGCAATTACACAAATACCTACAAATTGTTATGCAAATCATTTGAACCTAACGACTTGGCACGGAGAACCTGTCTGATCTCGCGCCGTGTCGACGATGTTACCAATGCGAAAATTTATTGTCGATGCCCCCAATTTACCAACACCGGTGAAATTTACAACAATCATTAGACCGCTTTGGAGCGATCACTTGTCCAATTTTACACGATAAAAATATTAACCGCAGATCGGTAAGCGATAACGGGCGCAATTTTCGAAATAACCTTCGCAACTGGTACAAGTTTCTACTAAGCCATAAAATGTTCCAATAAGGCGTTTATTTGTACGTGGTCGAATTGCTCGGGCATTTTTCCTCTTGTACCCTTAACTGTTCTCCAACTCGACAACGACGGCGCAACTAAATTATCAGCGATTATCACTCGTTAAGTGTTTGGCAAATAGCATTCTCTGTTCACAATCTTAATTCGCAGCTATAAAATCTTATAATTCGATAAACCTAATGGACTGCATATAAATTAGAAATTACGACAACTATTACTATTTTAGTAGGGTGAAAGGACCAAAGCCTATATCGTTTATATTGCGCGTTTATAGTTATTACAAAATCCTGAAACTTTATAGGCAATGTAAACCTGACAAAAGATATTATTAAATAATGAAGAATATTAGATTATTGGGCACTCCATGGAGGGTCTATTAGATTCATCATTTGATTTTATGCATCTTTGAGCTGCGATCTTTGATTGTTAAGGCGCTGAGCACTTTTGTTTTTGCATTATAAATTATAACTAACTCAGGCTTGAGTCGCACTTTGGCACTCGTTCTATTTACTTTGGCCATTTACATTTTTTTTATTTCAACTTAAGGCAGGACGACGTCAAAACAGAAGACTATCCTTCAAAATACCTAATATGTAGATACCAGCGGGACAACATTTTATCTTCATACTGCTTAATCATACTGGAAATCTGTTCGACGTTAGACTATATGTGTTAACTGTAAGCATTACATTATGTATACAAAAATAGTTCAGGCGTTTGATCGCTGTATACATAAGCAATGTTTAACCTTGGCCTTACTCATATAATTATCCAGTTCAAGAGTAACAGAGTCATTTCATATGTTAACGGTAATGTTTACAGTTCTCAGTAAGGCATCTCTTTAACTGTTTCAGGAAAATATGTAATGGGTGAGATTTTTACCGAAATTATACTTGAAATTCTAATAGATGATTCATTATTACATTTCTAGAAAAGGGTAAAGTATGCCTTAGCTGAAGCTTCCATAAGCCAGCGTATGTTCACATAATATAATTGACAGATTGCATTAAACAGTCGTTTTTCATTTATTTGGGTATTACTATATTCGGTGCATGGTCCCGCTACGTAGGGTCACGTTGTGCAATCCTTGCAATATTCATCGTTCATTGTATTACAATAATTGCCACATAAATATGTATGAATTGAACTTCGAAGACCATACAGCAACTTTCAAACTGTCGAGTTTTTGTCCCCAGCACATTAAAAATGCATGAGCTCAGCGTCCCAGTTGCTGAATAAGAAGAAATTCGACGAGGTCACGCGGCCCGCACCCCAGTCTGTCAAGTTTGGTGACAACTGCCTGCATTAAGGTGATCATGTGTATTTTTTTATTGTCAATGGAACGGTACCGAAAAGAAACCGTCATAGGCATTTATTGGGATTGTTTCATTATTTATTTAGAAAGTTATTTAAAAAGGTAGGCTGCAACTGAGTCGGCGTGCGTAGGTACAAAAAGTGCACGGACAGCTTCTAGCTAGTGTTGCGTTCACACGAGTGCGAGTGATAGCGACGCTTCCGCGAAACTATTGCACGGCGAAAACGCGACACGATGCGTCCACGCAGCTTTGATCAACAACAACAAGATAACGTATTAATTATTCTTATTTTATGGCAATCAGTTGCCAACTGCTTCTATTTAAAGCACAAGCCTCTCTTTGTAATTAGATTTGTCTCATTACCTCGGTACGGCCATAAATCAATACGACAGGCTACTTATGAAATCGCAAATTTAATAGCTATAAGAGCATAATTATCTACTCCTTATCGGTAACTATAAATTAATTGGACACAGAACTCGAATTATATGCAATTTTCTTGAAATGGCCAAAAGGAAAAGAGGTTGTCAGTGTTCTTTTTAGGGATATGGCAATTTTAACAATATGCATATTTTTGGTTGATGTTGCAAACCTGAAGATGTCGAAGTGTGTGATGTAATAGTTTAGCAATAAATGATAATAATCTTGGTCTCGCTGCAAGTGAGCAAGGGTTTATCTATTTCGAAAGAAATAATGAGTGGTTCATGTATCTGATCCCGTGTGCATAGCCTACGTTTGGGATTGCGTTAGTCGATGGCGACATTACTGGTATGAGTGTATTGCGTAAGCACGACCACCTTAATTAATCAAACTAATATATTATATTGTAGACATACATTGATTCTGATTTCATATGAATATAATGAATGCAAAAAACTAAATGATTTTTTAATGTATATCAATGATGTCTGGTCTGAATATGGGATAGCCGGATAATTCATTTCCTACTTGCGTTTTTTAACAAGATTAAATCATATTCAATAGGTTAGGCAAATAAGTGAATTAAAATGATTTTATACCATTTCTATAAGGACTGGTGGGTACTGGTCAATAGATCAGGTTAAGGTACGCTTGACGAGGTTGGTCCAATCTTTACATACCAAGACCCATTCAGTGTCTCGGAAAGCACGCTAAGTCGTTGGTCCCGGCTGTCATTCGTGGACCGTGGATCTTTGACTGTCGTTACAGGTCTTTAGAATCCTGTAAGTCTGACAGCCAGTCTTATCAAGGGGTATCGTATTACCCAGTAACTGGGTTGTGGAGGTCAGATAGGCAGTTTCTCCATGTAAAATACTGTTATTCAGCTGCATCCGGTTAGACTGGAAGCCGACCCAAACATAATTGGGAAAAGGCTCTAAGCAGATTGATTGACCATTTCTATAAGTATTGTGAAATAAGTACAATTTTGAGAACATTACGAAGTACCTAATTACTATCGTAAACTTATTCCCCGGGAAGTAAGTACCTAAATAATCTCAGTACATGTTTACGAACAAATTTAATTTTATTAACTATCTAGTGTTTCATAAATTATTAACACTATTCGGCACAGGAATGCTGTTATGCCTTCCAGATTTGGAATTCATTATATCTAAGTTAAGATAAAACAAGCTTTAAGCTCGATTAGGAAAACTAAGCATTATTTTGCGGCTGGTAACACTAACAGTAGTTATTGATTTATTACGGCAACATTATCTTAAGGAGTAATCAACTGAGATCAAATCGTGGTCTTTTACATCTTTACTACCTTAAACGTCTATTTAGTTAAAATATAAGTGTACGAATTTAGTAGTCACGCCACCTGCCTGGTTGTCTCTCGATTTATCACTGTCTCTAATGACTGTATTATTTACTACCAGTTAGCAAAAACAGTCTAGAAAAAACGATTGTTGAACAAGGAACACAGAATGTCGTACGTTGATTTCTGCGAGCGAAAGGCCGGAATATAATAGGTGCGTAGTTCATTATACGTTTGGTGATTTATAGTCTGTCCGACAAAGCCAATAAATTGAACTATTACAACTAATTAAATTAAGATAAGAAATTGTCTTGTGATTTATATTGTGACAGAAAGACCTACATTGGCTAGATTCTTAGCACAGTCTATTACAACATTTTTGTATTTCCGACTATCTGACATTTCATTCTACTTTTATAAATATTTTTTCTCGCTAAAGTTAAGCATTAGTCAGTGTTTGGGATAGAAATTTTGCTGTAAAAATGTACGGAAATAACCTTCGAAATTTATGAGCTCTAGTAAGTAGTGCGTGCGGTGAGTTAGGCGCGGGGCCAAATACATGTCCGAAATTAATATCTTGTATCCAACAGCCGTGATCGACTTCGGCCGTTCGGACCCAATTTCATACTCCATTATTGGTCCTTTTGTACAAATAATGCACCTAGTGAGTACAAATATTGGAGGGGTAGAGTTAGTTTTGTTTAGCTCTTTAGTTTTAGATAAGTATATATTATATCAACGGCCTTTTCAGGTATATGGTGGTCCCTTCAAAAATAGTGAGTTCAAAGGTCAAAAAAGTCAAAACAGTAACAAGTTTACAATCAGCAAAATGAAAAAGAAATGTGTGCCAAAAAACATATTGTGATTCACCGATCCAGATGTTCGATGGTAGACGTTTAGGAGCTGATACAATTATTTATAGTACCTAATCTAAAACATTAGATCTCAAGACTGAGCAGAAGACAACGAAATCTGTTACGACAGTCAAATAAAACACGAGCCAAATAAATACTAAAAACGTCCTATTATAACTGTAAATTGTTAATGCGATTAAATAAATAAAGACTAAAATAAACAAAGAGCCATTTGTTTAACTACTAGTGATTTTGTTGCCGGTAGCGACAACAGTATTAATGCTGCGTCAAACGAACAACGGGCAGATTTACTAAGATTTATGTGCATACTCCTCGGAAACGGGCTCAGACCGTCTCAAGGTCAATACTTATTAAAATCACATAATTCCAGACGAAGAAGATATTGTCATATATATATTTTTACAGACCTGCAAAACATTTTGCAATTATACACAGCTCTTAAACTTTCTTTAATATGATTTAAATGCTTCCAAACATCTAATCTTATTCGATCTGAAAGACCATAACCAATCTGATCCTTTGTGTGTTTTGTCGAACTCCCTAAGCTGAATACGTCCTAATTAACAGGGACTTTCGCAAAGACGCTTCGAGATCGGTCCTTTAGATTGTGGGAGCCTGTAACACTACAGGCGCCTTGAGCCCGATTTATTCCTTAAAATTATATTGCAATAAATGAACCCTTTCCTTTGACTTCCTAATAGAGATAATGTTTACAGAAGCTAACATGGTTACAACATTTACTTATGCTAATACCTATTTGTAGTATGCAGACTAGTTTTCACGTTCATCAAAATTCATACAATAAAGATTTGCTTCCTAATAGGAACGATACCGGCTTACAGATGACCATAATTCAACATGATTGATTATTTCAACTTCTTTTTTTTACAGCCATTGAGATAAGTGGGCGTACAAAACAAAAAACAAGAATACAATTAGGTGATAGAATTATACCTACCTGTACATGAAAGCATAATGAAGTACTCTAGTGATAAGGGAGATAATGTGTCATTAGTGGTAGTTCTCGCAGATAAACGTCGATGTGGCCCAGAACGATAGCGAAGCCAAGTTCAAATATTTGAGAAGGTCGATCCGCGATAGGCAAAAAACAAACTATGTCAGTCCAGTCGACAACAGAGAGCGGCGCGGGCGCACGCTTACTCTCTTATCTATTGTACTGTCTGATGCCCGAATTTCACATGGCCTGGGTTATCGCTGCGAGATACGACAATCCGAATCATGTTCTCATGTAACAATACTATATAAAATAAAAACGTTGGTTTAGGTTTTTGTTATATTGAAATATCTACAGACAAAAACATCTAGGATAATTAAATAGTTTTTCCTCTTGTTGAAAAACTTTATTCTTATAAGAAGCGGCTAATCAATCACCCTTTTGTATATTTTTATGCACCGTTGCACTTGCTTTGTATTATGAATAAGACGAAAATTACCTTGGGTATTTTTTGTCAATTTCATCGAGGTACCTAACAGTAAGATACCTGTCAGAATTCTGTTTCTTTGATTTTCAAGCATACAAAAAGGTTTACGGTAATAATTAGAGACCACACCAATTCAAAATCGAGTAAAGGACCATTTTATGGTCTTTTCAATCTAAGACAACTACCAAAACAATTTGCGTTCAGACGAGTGAATCCACGGGGCAGTAAACATTGTACGATTAATGTACCTACTCTTTGATATCACTCGCCCAATGCCCGTGAACTTCAGCTGTATCTGTGTGTACGCCAGATACTGTCACAGACATAATCTTATCTATTTAAGTAATAGAAGTAACTACACAAGTTAAAAAAATGGTTTGATTTTTGCCATTTGTTTGGTCTGCTGTGAGTTTAACGATTATTATTGTTAATTTTTTGCAAAAATATGGGTTGTTTAACACTGCACGTTAATTTTGTGTTTTTTATTACTGACAGCTTGTTAATCTTTCGGTGGTTTATCACTGTTTTTCTTTGTTCTTAAGGAAAGAATACAAAGGTTATTACAAACTTAGATATTAACTTCCAACTTGTAAATAGATTGTGGTGCTTTACTCGTAATGATTTTGATGTATTGTTCAACTATTGAGATGTATTGCCTATCTAGTCTGTATTCCATTAGATATGTACTTAATTGCAGGTACAAAATTTATTGTTATCCAGATTCATCTACCCTGTAGATGAATCAATAAATTTTGTCTTTCGATCCGATTCCGCACCTTTGCAGGTAACTGATGGATGGTACTGGCCGAGAATCCACCCCAGTGACATGCAATTGGAAAATCCTATGTTCAGCCATATGCTGCTAATTGCTAAAGGCTGATAATAATGTTGATGCTGTGATAAAAAAAATGTAAGTCTAGTAAATCAAATATGTTTAATAAGAAAGAAAGAAAGAAAACACGTTTATTTGCGGTACACATGACGCAAAGAAAGAACAAAACACAAAAATAAACAATTTGGGGGAAAATATGCGTCACATCCACGCAAAACGGCCATCACTCAGCATAATGCTGCGACCCTATGCGAGACAGAGCCCCAACGCTGGTTTTCAGCGACAGCCGGCGTAAATAGCAATAGCGGTGGTTAATAGTTAATATGCTTACCTCAGGTCCAGCCTGAGCTCTTGGCCATCTACGGTAAGGTTGTAATGCACGACGTGCGGCTGATACTGCTCCGTGTGATGAAGATCCCTTCTAGCACGCGCGTGGCCATGTGCATGCGCGTGGTCGACGGCGTGCGAGACCAGCTCGCCGTGCCTTGTCACCTTCACTGGGTGCACTACTTGAACTTTCGACGCGTCCAGGTGCCGATGGGAGTAGATACCTGTAGGAAAAAAATATCATATAGAAATCAGACATTAAGAAATGACTACGTGGTAAACCAAGAGGCGAAGTGGAATGGATTTCTTTACAAAAAAATTGGTCCTTCGAATCGGATGGCAACTAGTCTAGTCTAAAACGCTATTAGAAACAGTTGATGCTTATAGACTTTTAGCCGTACACTCTAATAAGAAAAATTACTATAATGTACTCCTATCCTATATGTACTCCCTATACGTACTGAAGCTATTACAGCATTGTTTGTGTTTGTAAATCTTACGCACCGGGATGAAAATAGCTGTTGGAGTAACGGTTGGCGTTAACGATGAAAGGGTTATACGCACTATTACGCACGTAAATAAAAAGTGTTTATTGTGATAATGATCGTAATCAGTACATATGGGTTTTGCCAGTGGTTTATACAATAAGTGGTATATCAGTAACAGTCAAATAAAGACGCCTTTAGATACGGGCTAATGGGACTACCGTAAAAAGAAGTCTTCATTTTCTCTATAGTTTTGTATATCGACACCACCGATGAAAGATTATATAATAGTCAATTAACAACTTAACTCTTCGAGCTAAATTCTACGAAATGCATCATAAATTCTGAAAACTAACGGCGATAACCTAGATTTTAGTCATAATATTGACGGCGTTGCTGTTTCGGCGCGCGAGGATATAATGACGGTGCTTTCCAGCAACAGCGGAAATTCAACAAACAAAATCGTAAGACAATAACCTACCGGCTTTGCTGTCGGTAGTAAATAAATAAATGTCATACGTACGTGCCCGGATGCAAGTAAAAAGTCGTACCATACTTGCAATAGGACACCTTTTTTTCGCTCAGCATTTTCTCAACAAATCTAATTTTAGAGGCTATAAAATTAGGTATGTCCTAATTATTATTTACAGGATGTTTCTTGACATTTAACCTTTTTTTTGTATTGAATAATTATGACAAATGAAATTCAAATTTTGTTAAATAAATTATTTAAATTAATATAAAAAACGATCCCAGTTTTTTTTATATAATAAAAAGACAATGGAACGTTAACAACTCCTCACTTAGAATGAGCCAAGGGGTTTAATGGCATTGTATTTATGAAGTAATGTGGTTCCCCGCGCCTGCGTCCTAAACATGGCGCCATCTCCGGGCGCCACTGCACTCGTACTTTTATAACTCATAGCGATTAACGCCTTAATTATACACCAAAGACATTCCTCTAATAAATGATGATGACATTCCATGCATTAAATATTTTGTTTTTATTTTAGGGCGTACCTTAGGGCTAACCTCGAATTAAGATAAGAGAGTAATGGAACTGATTGTGAAAGATGGTAACTCTCATTTTAATCGTCCAACATTTTTGGGTACGTGGAAGTAATATTATTCCTTGTCAGGGGTTATCGTAAAGGAAATTAACTTGTAAATGAACACTACATTCCATAGCCAATACAATATGATACACATTCGTGAAGTAAGCATGTGTCCCAGAATGATCCATGGCGTTACCAGACCGTAACATAACCCCGTGCCGCGCTGGCCTGACACGTTCCTAGACAACGAAATTCTCGGTAATATATTCAATTTTTCATAGATAATCATAATTACTAGCTTATCACTCATCGTATGAACGATTTCATATGAAATCTGTGTGCTTGGTCAGCGACGGAGCGGCGCTAGTCACTCGACACTCGCTGACTGGTAAGGCCACACAGGTTCTACTTGCTACTCGTGTTTTTCTCACTCCTTATTAGTCTTCCGAAGCTCATACATAAATGAATTTAATTAAGGTAAAAACTGCAATTGTTCAAGCCTTAGCTGGTTTAAGTGCTCCCCCAGACGATAAATGGATTAATAGAGCGATAATTTTCTTAGAACTTGCTTTGAAAATTGTTGCTCTGAGATGTTTAATTGCGCGAGTTTTTTTTGCGAAAACCAGAATTTTATTAATATATCCGAATTTTAAGAATACAGCATGTAAAAATTTACTATTATTAAAAAACTTTAGAAATTAAAAGTAGCCATTCTTAATTGTTGAATCGATCTTTTATTAATGAATCGTAGTCAAACCCAATCTTTTTATTATGGTCATCATCGCACATTATTGAATTTATAATAGGCTCTGATTCCATAAAGTAGCCGTAAGCTAGATCTTCGAGTAGGTAGACGGCATCTATGATATGAATCTAAAACCAATAATGTTAGTGTTATAATGAGAGGCGTGGGCTGAGTACCTATTTCACCGTCGCTTTCGTTATGCGTGACTGTAATTACTGGTAATGACTGTGCTTAGGTACCGCCCCCTGCCGAGCGACAACAGAGCACATCAGTATGTTATGAATGGGTGGACTTAATAGCCCCTTTATTTTTATATCTCGTCTATTTTCTTTACGAGCGTTTGATAAAACTCCATCATGAATCGTAATAATTTACAGAAAATGTATGTCCTGACATGACAATTCGTTTAGCGAAATCATGTGTAATTATACAAGTTTGGAATACATTTAAAACAAGAAAAGTAGGTAATTACCTATTTTTCTATGTACTTATGTTGCGAATGAGTTGCGATAGATCGATTACGTAAATTAACTTTATGCCCATATATGTTAACTACATCATTCAATTAACGTAGACAGGCAACCTAGATAGGCAAACTTATTATCTCTGTAGGGCGCCACATACGAGGCCCCAGAAACTGATTTGTTCACCACGATTGTAAAGAATTTGTATCGAACCCTGCTTATTTAGACGCGAGTACCCCCTGTGGTTATAATAAGGATATAATCTAATAAAATTAATTATTATTCATCAAGTTCGAATACCGGATAGGAACCAGTCTAGTGGCACCTAATCTTCGCGTCTCAGAATTGACTCCATATTGGTTTGATCGTCATTATATTTCGGGTCTTCGGTCAAGGCAACCTATAATTGACATTAGTTTTTATCATTAATTTTTATAATAGCGAATCAAATGCGTAAAACTATGCCCATTTCAAAGTCCCTGAGCAACAAAACTCATTTGTGTGAGGCGATAAAAGTGTGTTACATCACCCTTAATTGTTCATAATCAGAGTGTTCAAACAAAGGTATTATGTGTGATGTGACAAGAACAAACGTCTTAATAATAGTTTCCTGTAAAAAACTAAGATGCGTAACTATTTACTTTGTGACTAAACTCGTCTTATTTTATGGCAAATAATAATACAATAGAAAGTAAGGGTCTGTAAAATTTCGTCCCAAAATATATAACAGTTAAGTGATCATTTAAATAAATTGTTGGCTTTCTCATTTTCACAGAAAATTTGAAAAGTTACATCAAAATGTTTGCAGCGTCTGTTTTTCTGTGAATAATGGGTAAGCAGGCGCACGATCATTTTACGATCGTATCCTCGGCCGACAAGTGTCAGCTTTACGTCATGGTCCGCGTCACCAAGATCAACAGATTCGCGCCTTTTCTGCACTAACTGATAAGATTGTTTGAGCAAATATTGAGTTTATTAGATAAGCGAATCAGGATCGTTATACTTTGCACTTTCCAGCGATAAATTTAGGCAATAATTAAGTACTTTTACGATATGATAGTCAAACATTAAACAGGTAATTTATGTGTTGAATTAAAATTGCCGCTCGCAATCAAATGTCAATTTTAGGTGAGCAAAATGGCACAGGTATGAATTTAGAATGAAAGTTCGATGACCGTGTCGCTTACTAACAGCTTTGTTTTATAAATCCCGCCACCCATTGCCGCTTTACGGTTATTGGTTTGATTACGTTTATGCTTCATTTTGAAGCTTTCAGTTCAACTCACTCTGCGTTATCCGCAATCTATTTTTGAAATGTTCTTAAGTCTGCAAATAGAACTCCTTACTGCATTAGTGCTTTGGTTAATTCATGTTCCATCGACCACTTATTATTGGTTTGAGATGCGCTTAAATTTATCAACGAAGTACACCGTTTATTAATTCTCTGCAGGTTTGTTTTTCATTTGTATTACGTACGACCAGCGAACACTTATGTAGCCAGCATGTCTAAACGGACAAATGCATACGCAGAAATTACATCACTATTTTGTACAGCTGGACAGAAAAATCGGCCAAACATCGTATGATTTTACCAATAGCATAGTAAGCATTTTGTTTGATGATGTTTTTAATAATTTTTTATCGTAAATGAAAAGTAAAAAATGGGCTATTTTAATCTTGACCTTAAAAAGCTGTTGGTTAAAATTAAAAATAATAATAAAAATATCTACCACACAAGTGAGTGTGCGGCAAAATGTCAGTTGGTTACAGTAACACAATACTGTGTTATATTATAGCTTAGGGTTTTATTTTACAGTCTTTCATAATTTTATGCGGTAGGTAACGACCTAAAAATGGAGACTTAATTTTGAGATTCAAGTATTTTATAACAAGTTCGAAATTACTATATAACTACTGGTGTGGTCGTAAGTCGGTAGATGAAATTTGTAATTAAAATAATTATATGTTCTTGGTTACTGGTCTTGTGTTACGTAGGCTGTTGTGTAGTACCATATCGAATATAATTTTACAATAGTAATTTATTGCGAACCTGTTTATTATTGCTGGGAAACAAATATTATAAACCAATGTTGTGTAAAAAATATATCTATAGTTGTTTTTAAATATGTGTCTATCTGTAAAGTTTCGTTTAAGTAAATATAATATGATCTTTCATCAAAAGAGATTTACATCTACATAAACCCTACAGCTCGTAAAATTAGGATGCTGCACGATATACATTAATCAAAGTACAACCAAAGGGCAATAATGCTTAACCCTAAAATGCTCTCAGTTCGCAGCTGTCACGCGCGCTCTAAATCCAATTATCAGTATTTCAAACTTAGCGACATTTACAAAACAAGGCGTAAGATTAGCGTGACGATCTCTGAGGATATGATACTTTATCTGATGGTTATGGTAGACCCTTGTCACGACGTATGTCACACGTCACTTTTAATTGTAAAGCCGATAAGATCGGATTATACGAAGATTTGAGTTTGGACCTCTAACGCCTTGACATGTCTTATATCGCTTTTGATTTACATATTCTGAATGGGCATTATAGTGGTTAAATAAATTGGCCTATAATCGTAAAGTTATTTCTTATTACATTATGGATCTGTGAAACAAAATGGTCAATCGATTTTTTCGGTGCACTTTACCAAAGCTTGAAAGAATAAAGTGTGTTGTGAAGACATAGAGTTTTCAATATCATAGCTTTTTTTAACATCCCAATTTTTACATATACCTACTATCTTTGATATTGTTTGTCTACTCGTTGGCATTTAATCACTTTTATTAAGATTGCAGAGCACCTAAGCAAAACAAGAAGTGGTGCCAAATAGAATATTTAAGAGTCTTTATAATAGTCTCATTTAAAAATCCCAATTACTGTATAAATAAGACAAATGGCTTGAGCGTCGCCTACGATACTATTAACCTATTTTGTTCGGTTGAATCTTACAAAGTTTACTAGAGGACACAGCTGATGCATTAATGCTTTATTACTTCTGTCTAGAAAATTGTTACAAACTGTGAAAAATCATATGAAAAGTTTATTCTTAGTGCCAATTTCACCAATGAAACTGAACGCGATCAGCACAAATGTAAACCGCATTTAGCTGAGCTGCTCAAGAGCTGTCATTGTCATCATCGTTGTGACATATTGACACTGACAGCTCTTGAACGCGGTTTAGATGTGCTGATCGCGTTCAGATTCATTGATGAAATCCGCCTTTAATCTACTAAGTGGGTGTTGATGGAGGTAATAAATAAAACAAGAAAGACGCTTATCCTGGTAATTAAGCGTACCTAAGCAGCTGACTTGACACAAAGAGCTGATGGAAAAATAATTACCTACTGTTGTGATTAATTAAATTGCCTGCAACAAGGTAAATATTTATGGTAACTAATTAACCCTCCTTGCGTATGGATAAAACCCACAGCCAATATCTTAATTTTATCCTGATCAATAAACAGATGTAAATAAACTTGTTCCTATTAATATGCCTATGATTCAAAACGCGAATAAATTCTTCTGTAATTTAAATAAAATAAATCACCTTAGCTAACAATAGCTACTAGATAATCACTTGATATGACCCAAATACCTAGTTTATTTTTAATAGATGAATTAGCTATATTTTATTAATAAACAAGTAGTTTCATAGATACATGTTCTATGCTGATACAAGGCCTAAAGACATATTAAAAGTATGTCATTGGTTTGACGTATTTATGTACGTATTATTGAAAGAGAAAAAAAATATTTAAAAAACCGGCCCATTGCGAGTCGGACTGCACATGAAGGGTTCCGTACCGCATTAAGAGCAAAAAACGCCGACACGTATCTTGTATGGTTTCTATTGTTTGTTGTTATAGCAATAGGAATAAAAAATCTTTGGAAATTTCAACTGTCGACCTTTTACGGTTAATGACACAGAAAGACGCGCCCGCTGACAGACAGAAAGACGGATGAACAGCGGAGGCTTAGTAATAGGATTCCGTTTATATTACAATTAAATTAAAGAAAATTTAAAACTCATATAAAAAAGTACATTTTGTAAACAAGCATATTACAAATTAGAGGATTATATCCAAAATAAGAATGCTTGGAAACGTGCTGGTCCTGCTCCATAGAGTCTAGACAAAATCAAACTGGTTGCTAACTTAATTGTATAATTTATATATATTTATTATATGACATTGATTTTACTTTCTGTGGTTACTAATCTAAAACTAGTAAAATATCACAATTAATAAGTCAGTGTGTGAGGACACACACTGACTTATTAATTGTGATATTTTAGGAAAATCGTCTACTTTTACAATGTTTGTAAATATGTGAGCCCCATGGATCTATAACTAACTTAATTAGTTTATCTGTCATTGCTTCATTTTTAATTATTTTTACCTATTGTGGTATTGTAATTTTATTCTAGGTGCATCGTCTTCACATATACGGAATTAATTAATGTATACAAAATAGTGTAAAACATTTTAAAAGAGGAAACATTCATTCTCCATACGAAAACTACCTTTTGGAAGGGGCGACTAGAAACAATTCATTTTTATAAATTTTGACGTTAAAAACTGCCTTTTATGTGCCTAATTGAAATACATTATTAGACTTTGACTTTGTTTGGCAACCTTCGGGTACGGAACCCTAAATAATTAATGAGTTTGTGGTTCTCCATAAAAAAAACCCTTAAAACTGTGCATCATCTTTTATGTTTTCTGATCCTTACTAATACGTTAGGTCTTCAGCAATTCATTTTTTTTCACACAAGTAATAGTGATGGGACCTACGGGACATACAACATGAACTCACACATAATGTATCTAAATATAGAAATAAAATACTCACCAGTATGTAATAGGTTTCTTATGCTATCCTGGACATCCTTATCCACGTCTCCGACGGCGGCGTCTTTCGTGAGCTTTATCGTGACATGCTTGGCGGCGCACCACGCCACCAGCATTTGGAACAATAACAGTTTGAACAACGAACACCGCACATCCATCTTTCTCAGCACCCAACACTCAGTTACACGCATTTTGAGTCCACGTTTAAAAATATTAGTCTTAGTATTTCACTTTTTTATGTCACCACACTATTACCGACAAAAGGATTGTTCTAATTTTCGTCGTAACATTTACGAAGCTTTATGCTTGTAATTTGATATTGATAATGTGCTCATCATCCGTCTTCTGAGCTGGTTTGTCATCATACACTGCCTGAAACAAAAAAATACACATAATCAGATCACGACTCGGACCTAATAGTTTTTATAACTACGTACTTTAAATTCGTGAATGGATTTTTTATAGTTGATATCTATTGGTTTTTGAATGAAACATAATATTAAATGTCACTGGCCAAATTCAATGTCACAATATTGAAAAAGCTGTTACAAAAATAATTAAAATCCAAAGTTTTCTTTTAAATATTTACACAATGTTAATTTTATTGTAGAAGCTCTATACTGGTATTGTTACAACTGCCACCTACCATAACTGTGATAAAATAAATTACTTTAAAGTTATTTAAAATTATTATTAAATTTTAATAATTAATAGTTACGATAAAATAATTAGAAGCGCGAGACGCTACGCGACAGGTCTACATGAGCGTCGTACGATGTACGCGACCGCTGTCTGTAGATCGCTATCTCTATCTGAGAGCCGGCTCGTAGGTTATATAATAATTCATAATTACGTATTATCTCCTCACTTCGTGTGTACACACAATTTGGGAATACGTCCCAGAGATATAGTAATCTTTTTATGAAATCCATTCACTAAAACAATATAGTTTATGCTAGAGGACGACTCTCTCAAAAATATACCAGTTATAACAAAAATATGTGAATCTGAACACGTAAAATGGCTAATGAAGTGATAATGTGGACATATTAACATAATAATATGTTATAAGAAACAGATGCGTGAGATTGAGACATGATATAATTTTTATTGATGTCAAAAAACTGGCCCCATTTAACGTTGGACAGCAAATAGCTGACTACTTCTCTTTATAAGGCAGAGCTTTCTTCATCGGCATCGCGACAAAACACGAATGATTGACAGGCTGTAGCGTTATTTACAATTTTAAACCATAAATAAACGGTCTTCCCCACAAATATGCACATACATTATTGTCGTTATAATTTTAACATGAAAGTTGTAAACTTGTGAAGTTATTCCCACAGTCACTTGAAATATTTGGTTGTTATGGGGAAAGAGTAAAAGACAAAGTGAAACAATAGCCGGGCCAAGACGTGCTTTTCTATGAAGGAATGTATTTTAGGAATAAGAATCAAAGGGCGTAGGGCCCACGTGGCGCGATAACGCAGGCGCCAGCACGAGGAGCGCTCTTTCTTTTTGTTTGGCCTCTTCGTATGGGAGGCAGGACCGGCGCCATGACAGATTGTTAAAAATGTTTACTGCGACGCTTTATGCGTCCGTAATTAACGTTATGGAAACAAAGAGTTACCCTACTTTATCTTAGGAGTAAACGCAGTTTCACCTGCCGATTATGGCATTTAAACAATGATACAGCCACACAATGAATTACAGTGCTACATATAAAGACAAAAGAGTTAACGGCTCGACATTATGGTGGCAATTGCGGACGTGACAACAGTTTACAGTAATGACACTACAAAAGACCATGGCAACAATATTTTGCAAATAAAGTAGAAAATCTTATTAAAACGTTCCAATTATTGCCTTTACATTTACGTAAAATCGCGTGACACCACGTCTGTGACATATTCTATTAGCCCATGTGAGTACATTCATATGCCGCGTGCCAATATGGGCCACCTGTATCAAACATTAGGTTATATATTACGACAACTATGTGCTTCACTAACAGCTGTGTACATTTTTTGATGTCGTCTGTCGTTAATGAAATCGGCTTGGTAACCACTAGGTCTGTAAAGGTTGACTTTCATGGGTTAATGAAATTCATGATATATGAAACTGTAAAGTAAGACTGCCGGTATTTTTACTAAGAAATATGTAACGTTCACTGGATATTATCGCGTATTTATTATCGTGTTTAATGTTTAAAGTAATTTTACACATTCTGTATACATAACACGTCACGAATCTTAATAAAGTCGAATGCCTACGTTTTGTCCATAATGTGCAGATTTTATCGCGAAAATAAAACTTTCTTTGAAGTCCGCTCTACATGCATTTTACAGCGTACGTACCTATCAATAAATTACATCAATTTTAACATAATATTACATGTAGAATAATGACACCGCACGCAGTATAAACATCTTAATCTTTACAACTCTCTGATTTCGCGGTATCACGTAGTATCATTGTTATCAGCAAAGATAATAATATCTCTGTGTACAACACCTAATCTTAGTGCTGACCCGATTTGTGCCTGGGCTAATAATGACGTATGACCTGGACTCAATCTTCCACTGTCTTACTCAAACACCTGATAATGAGACTTAGCAGCCGTCTCTATTGAGGCCATGTAGTCATTTAGACAGTTATATAATTCATATCTGTGTGTATGTATGATTAACACTATCTGTACAAGATGAAACTTGTGTCGAGACTCGAGAGGCCCCAGTTGTAAGTAACAAAACTGAAGATGTAAAGGCTTAAAGCTCCAATCATGCACAAAAGCAGCCGCCCGCCGGTTAGGATTCGATCACGTAGAATTACTGCTCGTAATTCCGACTAAGCAACGAATAAGTGAATTTAAATTACAGCTTGTAATAGTATGCTTAATATAGATAATGTGATGGTCTCGGGTAACAAAAAGTGGTACGGACGGACTGATGGACGGGTCGGTGGCGCCAACACCGCCATCGAACGACAGAGATAGGATTCCGAGAAACGGATACTATTATTCTTTTTCTTCTCACAATTAAAACAAGTCCCTTATTAAAATACTTTCAATAAAAATCAACCTTTGCGTAGAGCAGCATCACTTCCTGTACAAAGTACTGCGTCTGCGTCAAGATTCAAGATATGAATCATTAAATTAAAATATTAATTACTTGTAGGAGCACGTAGCTTAAGGTACTATTATGAGTCTACGTTAAGAAACATAATTTTCGATCTACATAAACGAAAAGTTCATGTTATTTACTAACAACATCGATGTATTTACCAAAACTTATTGTAGAGGAGGAAACAAAATATTGTACTGCAGAGTTATCCCTGTTGAAATAAAATTTTTCTTCGCAGAAATGAGTAATGAAAAACATAACGTAAGTTGACGTTTTAATTCCCTTATCATAAATGTGCTATTTTTAAAACTATAATAATGGTTAATTATACGTTTTTTCTCATTTGTCTACGTGATAAGAGGTAAGTACGTCTTCATTTAGCAACTTCTACACGATTTAGATTCAAATGTAATGTTTTAAATGGTTATTTATTCGCGTATGCTTTATTATGTTACGTAACATTCAATATGTACCTATTAACGATTCCACATCGGATGTTGTAAAACGTTTGCATTTAAAGACTAGATAAACTGTATTTATAATTTGTTGATTAAAAGACACGTGGAGTTCGATAATATTATGCGTAATTTATTGTTGGATTTGTTATCCGAGTTATTTATTGTCAATATCGGAACAAAATTAAATAAGCTCCATGGAGTGTTCAGTTCCGTGATGTGAAGGAAGCTTAACAATGCGCGAGCGCTGGCGCTGGGGGCATCCGTCATCGTCTCGCGCGCACTCGCGCTTTGTCTGGAGCCATTGTGAGGACCGGTAGCGCCGGTTATGCTCGGCTCGAATTATTGCCCTTTATGAACCAACTGCCCTGCCGAGATCGTTCGAAAATATGTACAGGTATGTGGAATAGGAATAACTTGGATATGTGTAAACGAAATCTCTTCCAAGATCAAGATAAAGTATCATTTACCAGCCAATTGATAGAACAAATTAATAATCTAAAAATATAAGGTGACATTTGCCTAATTGATTAGTACAACAATTTTATTGTAATACCAACAGCAGTTAATGAATTTGACATTGAATGATGAAAAGCTTCCTTTTTTGAAGACGGTTTAGATATACATAACGAGCTTAATTGATGCAGAGGTCAGATGTAAACAGAATTGATAGTTCAATCAATCCATTAGGCACAGCAGCAGCCTACACGTTGTCTGTCAACCTAGAGTTTGATTGATTCGTTCTTTAGTAGGTATGATCTTAGTGTGGGAAATTCTAGAAACGTTTAGCCTACAAATAAAGAAGTCCGTTATTGGTAGATTGATTTGTTTTGATCAAGGTTAGTATTTATGTATCAATGACAGCTATAATAGATATTGATAAAACACAGGTTTTCCCCGAATAGGTTATTCATCCCGAAAAACCCCAAGCGGAGAAGGGGCAGGACAATCGTGCAAATATAATTGTAGAACCGAAAGACCCGGAAATTCTTCAAGGGAATCTGTAGAATGTCGTATAGACGGGCGGTGCCACAAATTTTTTCCGTCGCCTATTGTCTCCGAGGCACGGCGTCATTCTGACAGGTGCCATTAGTAAAGACGGCCGACAAATGGCGACTGTCGGATCCAGATTTCATGTCCACTCGTTCTTTTTAACGATCCGTAACCACTTGAGAGCAAGTGGTTTAAAACTGCTAGTGCTAGATGTAGGTAGGTTGATGGTGGAGGCTTATGGGTATAATGACGAGGTTTGATTGATTGTACCGAATATCGACCTAATTTTTCCGTATTCTCCATTCAGTTCATCGGCCCTATTTCAGCCAGATTTTAATAGGATTCTCGTATTTACGATCTGCTTTCAAAATAGACCTGAATCATTGAGGGAATCTACGATATAATCACGAGATTATCTGAAAGTCTGCCAAACATTAAAGATACATAATTATTTCAATCGCTCAACAGTTACGCGTTGACTAGGGATTAGGTTGGTGATATAATATACCTTCCTACGTATACTTCTATTTATTATCTTATCTTTAAAGTAAATCTGCTACGTACACTCTACGTCACAGACGACTATTGAACTTCGGCTCAGCTCTGTAAACTGGCCTATCCTGACAAATCCTGTTTAACAGATTAATCTTGTATCATACGTACGTAATGTTGACTTTCTTGCTGAAAATTATTAATCTCCTACATATTAACTTCATTTAATATCAAAGTTCATTAATTTGGGATTAATTGTAATCTTTACCCATCATAATCGCGTTAGCACTTCCAGATTATGTGAATTTAATATCTAATTAATTGTATCGTTACCGAGTGCTACACATGTAACTAAACAAACAAGTACAATTTTTATATGAAATGTGACAGCTCTGACGTCTGATTATACGAGTATTATCACTTTTTCTGCCAATTTATCAAGGACAGATACGTGGCGGCGTTAGCCCACATATTACACCATCAATGGCAACCGCAATCCTCTTTTATGAAAGATTTGAATGTGTAAATTAAATAAACAAACAATCGTGGGAGACTGATGTCCTCCCATGAAAATATTGACTAAGTCAAGAGTACAAAAAGTATTCATCTACCATTCACCTGTCATTCTTGTCAGTTTGTTATCAATAGTCCAGGTCAAGAAATCAGTCGAAGAGGCCATTCATCAAAGTAAAGGTCCATTCAAACTGGGTGCTGTCCATAGTAACTTAGCAATTGCATTTTTAGAATGGCCATCTGTATTGGTAATCGATAATAAATACAAGAAAGGAGAAAATAGTACCTAGCAACAAGTAGGTTCTTTATTGAAAACTGCATAACAGTTTTGCTGAATGGTAAATCCAGTTTTGATTTGTGGTTGGACTACATTCAACGTGTGAATAGTGATGGTTGTGAGTCAACATAGATCAAAAGGGGAGGTTCGTCACTAGGTGAATACTGACACTATCATTGTCTGCGAGACCCTATGAATTATTCATAAAAACCATTGTTTGTAAAAGTAAGCCCGAAGTATGGGAATTGGAATAAAAATAGATCATAGATTGTCTGTTTATTTTTAGATCAATACGATTTGTTACTCTTGACTTTCTTGCATTGTCATCATGATGCATGCGCATTGCAGGCGCCATGGGATTTTGTCAAATTGAATAATGTGATCTTATTTACTCAATTATTGGGTTGTTACTTATACATAAATAAACAGCTATAATTGATTGACAGTGGTTACAACAAACCAGTTAAGTTTAAACTTTTAAACGAACTAAAAAATCTCATTAAATTGTCCCTTCGTGGGTATGTGAAATCTAAAGTACCTAATTCACTTAGGAAATGAGGTGGTGCAGACGGTAACCATTGTAATTTTCACTGGCAAAGTTGAACGACACGTAAATGCCTAAATACATAAAATAATGTTTACTCATATTTACATGATCTAGACATATGAATGAAACCCGAGTCGTGCGGGCGTTTGATGACATTGCCCCTCATCGTTTACATTGACAACCGTCAGTTTCGTAGAACACCGATTTAGGATCGCAAGCGCATGTTCGTGCATGTAACACATTTCGAATGCGTAGGCCGAGATTTATCAGAATACCTATCGTGTAATGTCCTATTGTATTCACACTTTACCGATAGAAATCTACTTTATTCGGGTTACAAATTGCATATGATAAGATTTTTTATTCTCTGAAGATAATTTTCTCGAAGACAAATCACCGGTTTGCATCCAAATGTCCAGTCGCACGGCAATTTGTGGCAGGAATTTTATGGCAAGGGTGCGGTACCTACATATCGTACCTTATGAATAATAATGTAACAGATAATAGAATTTCAGACTCGAATGCTTTAATTAATTTTATAAAGCGACTGTTTGGAATATTCAGCAATAAGCAATATATCAGAGTATTGTAGAGATCAATAGTCTGGCACACAAACCCTAATTTATGTGACAGTTGATCGCTGCAAATTAATATTTTCGTTATTTATGTTCGAATTCCTTTCTAAGCTAATGTAAAATAGCAGTGAAATAAATTATGTTTAGCACAAACATTGTGTGTTTGAATTTGCGCTTGGTGTTAAGAGATCGATCAGAAAATCCGGGCAAAGCAAAACAGTTAGGGCTTATTTTAAATTGCTTTATTTTTATCAAATCATTTTCCGTTGGTATATTAAAAAAGTAATATGCTGCAAATCCTCAAAATGTGTACAGTTAGGATGAGTTTATTTGTTGAAAGCAGACAGAAACCTCTTAACAATCAAATCATGTTCGGCCTATTGTCTGGCAACCCTAGCATGAGGTGTACCGAGCACCACGTGCTTAGAGGGTCTAGTGTCAGATAAAGTTGCGATTTCATCTACAGACATACTTGGAAATTCGGTATTTAGATACCTATTCCTATATACTATATACCGGTTTTAATAGAAAGAATGTTAATAGGCCAGCAAAATTATGTCGGTCGCACCGTTGTCGTACGAGGACTGTGTGAGAATTCGTACTACAACGACGCGTTTTACATAAACTAGTGTTTAATGTACGTACAACATTGTGAATAAATCGCATTCAACTTACGACGTATTACACGGTATTCATAAGGTGTTAATATTTCTGTAACGTAAAAGATTGTCCAGGTGTTTATTATTGACAGACAATAGACGTCGTCGACTTGAAAGATTTTATGTAATATATCCTAAATAGATATTAAATAAGTATGAAGGGCTGTCACAGTAACGATATTGATATGAATGTTAATTTTTCCTTTTGTAAAGTCGTAAATGATTATGATATTACTGGCGGACGGCGGGCACGCGATAAAGGTGCTAATTAGATTGTCAGCCGCATAAGATTTGCATGTGGCAGAGATCGTTGCCTTGCAACTCGTCCTGTCACACGCCTGCCTGCCGACGGAAAGGTCGACCACTAGTGATGTCCAATCGTTACACTTTATTTCCTTTTATCGATAATACAATAACGAAACAGGAAAAGCTCACGACTTTCCTTGTTCTTTTTCGATTTGAATGGATCTTTGTATTCAATTTTTTTTTTGTATTTTCAAAAACGTTTTTGCAATTGTACTACAATGATAGAATAGATTTTTTTTAAAACGGTTTCACGATCGCTGTTGTCCTCGTCGTGAATCAGTTTCCAAAACAGTTGCTGAAAAGCTGTCTGTATTTCGGTTGAATGGTCTTGGATTATTCCGACCAAATCATCAAATTAACCTATTTTGTTATGACCTTCAGTTAATTACGATATCGTTGCCGAGACTAGGGGTCCCGGACTTTTGGAGCATACGAGGGGCCGAAGTCAACTCGCAGAGGAGAGGCCTGTTAGACGTTTTTAATGATATGAGGCACCAACCGATGTAATTATCATTGTTAAACTAGTTAGAAGTAGTGATTTCCGAAGATTTTTGTTTCGGTTTTTCTCACGCCATTACCTCCTACGAATTTATCAGAATGTATACGCTTTATTTTATATAACTTGTCGGGAAAGTTAACGTTTATATAATTTGCAAGCAAACAATAAAACAGCTCTATTCAAATCCGCCAAAAATAAATACCTATCTTGCATAATTTACAGTCAAAAGCTATGAATTATCTATTCATCGACATCGACAAAGTCTCACGGTGGCGCTATTGAATGTAAGGAAACTGAATTATCGTTTCAACACCGGACAGCACTAGTTTGTATGTCCCATTCACAAGCGTCGTAAATGTTATACATAGTACAACAGGTGAACATTCGTGATTTATACCGCTGTCCGATGTGAAGGCGGAAAATAAATGGATTATGTGTAAAATTGATTACGACATTAGCAACAAAATTGTAGTATTTATAACGTTGTTTCGTGTAGGCTTTGTGAGGTCTATTGTATTTCATATTGTTCGACATGATTTGCCTGTTTTATGAATGTCTAAGTAATTGAAGGCTCGTCATATTTACAACATTACCTATTGTTCTTTTGTACTAAACCTGGTTTGTCAAACAGGTTGACAACGACGACCCACCTTGCGAAGAGATGCAACACGGATAGGCCGGGTTGATCCGTGGCTGTCCTAAGACACAAAGTTGAAAAACCCCACGACCCACTTTACTACCAAAACGAAATTGATACGTGAATCCCAATCATTTTTAAGTTTCATTCAATTTAAATGCAAATGTATCGCAAATAAGTGCCCACGTACACGGTACATTGTCGTTGTAAACTCCGCTGTACTTTAGTGGCATCGCGTGGTGTTTTCGCCCACTCATAGACAACTATGCACATATTTATTTTGCCTTTTATAATAAACTAGAGAGCAACAAAGTAAGACCTTTTTAATTTTACGATATACTATTAAATACAGGCGAATGAAGGTAGAGTTGGAAGGTATTGTAAATGAGAGGTATTGGGTAATTAGTACCTAAGTAAGAGCTACGTACTATCTTATCATTAAACAACGTCATTAATTTGTTTTCCTTTAACTATTTACCTTATGAATGACGTAATTCCGAAATTTACCTTTTAAATGTTACATTTATGGCCGATAGGTACCGATTTTTTTCATATGGATATACTTAGTAAAATGTATTGAATAAAAGTATTAATAAATCAGATTTTGACCAATGGACTTAAATTCATCTAATATTTACAATCATCCGTTTTGACATAAGCCATGTCCAATTCAGGCCACTTTTGAATATGGTATTAGGTTAATTGCACGTCTTAAACGTATTTGAAGCCATCAATGTTAAATTGAACACCCACATTTTACGCTATTTCTTCAAAATCCTCGTTTAATAGACACATTAAATGGCATTAGGAATCAAATTGATACTTTACCTTTTTATGGTAACTCCGCATCTGTTTAACATATGCCTACTTTGCTCACAAGGCTGTTTTTTTTAAAGAAATAAATGTCTTTAAACCGAAAAGTAGCTGTGATTGCGACTTCATAATGGTCAGGGGTTTATTTGATACAATAATCAACGCGGGGACAGATCTTTTTAACCCTAGATACGCCTATAGGGACGGTTAAGAGGGCGCCTAAAGGTCCACTAGCGCCACTCTTTAAAAAAAATATTATGAAACTTTATAAAAGGTATTATAAAATTCTAGACACACTTACCGAGGGTCCTTACTAGCCGTTATTCATAATTCCTTCTCAGTCACGAGATAATATTTTTTTTAAAGAGTGGCGCTATTGGACCTTTAGGCGCCCTCTTAATAAAAATACTTACTCAAAAACCTGTCTGACGCAAAATCTTTAAATAAACAAAAACAAATGCCAATTAACCTCAACAAAATGATTGAAAGCTGAAGCAAAAACATATAACGTGTTTATTTCACATTGTTTGTTTTTATTTCGAGTATAAGGTGCATCCATTAACATAGAACGAGATCTAGTAACGCGTGGGCCGTGAAAAGGATACATAAATCTATCCTTGATTGTCGGGAGAAAATCGTGAAACCAACGAACTGAACTTGGGATTGTGGCACCGTTTGAAAGACCGTGGGCGGGCGAAATTATTTATATCTTTTACCTGTAACTTGCTAATATCTTGTTAAAAAACAATATAAAAATGTATGCCAGAAAATCGTTTTTTTTCAGCCGTTATCATCAGGGGAAATGGTTGAACGCCAGCCTAATTAATAATAAAAGCTTTAGATTTTAGCGAACTTTGGGGACTTAACCTTATAATTAAATACTTAACATCCCTGAACTCTAAAGTTTGCTTTACGCAATTTTATGATTCATATAATGACCTATTAATGATAATAGTCACTTGACTTGTTAGTTGTACAGTACCTAAGTATAGCACAATACAAACTTCCTAACTTATCACTATCAGTAAATAATTATGAATAAGACTAATGATAAAATTAAACAAATTGTATTTGGGTTTTTCTTTACCAAAATGACCTGATAACCCCCGCTTATCAAATCACGTTGCTCTAGGAAACAAATTCTGCTTACATTTCTTTACGTCGTTTGAAAATAGTAGGTAAGTCGCTTTATAAAAGTTTGTAGAGAATTTCATGAAATAATGCTGGCTTAGCAACGGCTGTACATGCATAGTTCACACGTTTTGTTTGTGGGTTAAATGTAGTGCCAATTTATTGCGTCGGATTGCATGCACACGTTCCAGAATTGTGTAGCTTCTTTTCATCGAGAGCATTTTATTTACGTCGTTATAGGAAATTGGCATTATACAAATTTTTATTATTAGGTTTACTTCCCGTAGTTATAGTTTCCTTTTAAGCAAAGAAAAAGGGAATCCGAACGAAGGGCGTCCATCCCGACTTGTATCTATCAAGTATACCTACTTGCAATTTTCTTCTGGCTTGGTGCACTCAACGGTTATAACGGGCGAAATCGTACAATGCCTTGATACGTTTTGCATAATTACATGATGACTGATCCTCCCTTTGATATTTGATTCTCTGCAGATTTGATTAGAATCTATTATGTCATTCTTCTTGGAACTGTTCCGAGGTGGTCACGTTAAACGTTCACACCTACCGACGAAACCAGTAAATTGTTTACGACCCCTGCACATCATCTTGATGATAACGTTTACGATTCGCGAACGCGTTAGCCACTGCGGAATTTGTAATAAAGATCTGTTTCTCTGAAACTCGCTTCCAAAAGACGTGGTTAGAGTGTAAAATTGTCGGGAAATGGGTTTAACCACGGGTGGTTAGCAGTGGATGTCTACAGGCTGATTTAATCATGAACAAGTTATCATTTGGTCTTTGATTTTTACCTAGCAAGTGCAGCTAGACTCGTAGAGTGTAGAGTCACGTGTAAAACGTACCTTTGTATCGCAAAGAGAAATGATTCAGGAAAATGTTATCATTAACTATGAATGTAAGTTATGAATGAAACATAAGGTTAAGGTTAGGTTAACTCGCTAGGCTTCACGATAACCTCTTCGTTGCTGATTTCAAATGTAACTACATGTCGTAGTGACTAGAAAGCAATCACGGATAAACAATTTATTTGAGTACGTGTAACTAGACACATCACACAGCTAAAAAGAAGATAAAGAGTTTTTCACAACGGACTTTTAGTTTAAAAATATTTCACAACGAAATTCTAATGCTAGGGCTTGTCGCTGTCATTTTATAATATTTTGAGACCAGGCGATCCATTCTGTAAAATTCTCACCGTGAACAGTGAGGTGAAGTGAGCTGTCAATAGTGTCAGTCCCTAGCATAATGATAGCTCACATCACGCTCACTTCACCTAAGTTATCTCGGTGAGATGTTTACAGAATAACACGGCAGATTCATACTTAACCGTGTTTGTAGAATCGTACGAGCCTAAAAGTCGCTTTGTTCATGGATGTGTGACATGACAGCTTGCATTATTTATGCAGAAGTAAATATAAACAGCAAAGCCACAGTACAGGAGGATGTATTTTTAGAAATCTTATGTTGATTCAGTCATCAAGTGCGGTGTAAGGTTGCAAGTCAACTGGCTAAGTGGAACATTTGTACACACGAAGCAGGCTCCGGTAAATCAGTAGCTGTTCGGTGTTCGCACCGCAGCCGTGGTTCTCTGTTTGCTTTGCTGATTAAGCGTATCTACTTTTACTTGAATTATTAGTGCAGGCTAAACAAACGTTTAGTTTGTCTTGTTTCTAGTTTCCTTCCGCGAACTGTTAGATATATTATGTAAGAAAAATTATTGAAGTTCCCTCAACTGTTGCATGATTTATAAAGCTTTCCTTCTCATTTTCGCGTGCATCTAGGGAATGCAATCCGGATATTCCGTAATCCGAGAAATCTGAATATCCGCACATTTTTACTAGACTTCCAAATCCGGATTTATTGAACATTAAAAAATTGTAACGGGTAGTCAGAAGCCCGAAGGTCTTACCAAGGGGTATCGTGTTACCCAGTAACTGAGTTGTGGAGGTCAGATAGGCAGTCGCTTCATGTAAAGTACTGGTATTCAGCTGCATCCGGTTAGACTGGTAGCCGACTCCAACAGAGTTGGGAAAAGGCTAGGCTATATATAGAGGAAATTGTAACAAAAAAATCGACAAGAGCAAGTTTCTCGGGCTGGTCGCTAAATCGCCCTGTTAGCGCGTCCCGCAATGCCAAGTTTTTCTGGTCTGGGGGGAGCGAGAGGCGCGGAGCAGGGGTCGAGGGCCCATCCACTGCACGTCTCGCCACTTTTACCCGGTCTTAGTCCCTTCCCGCATGCAACTCTTGCCAGCTACTTTGACCGGGACGACCGATCCACCTGGCTGGTGGCCTGCCTACGCTCCTATGGCCAGTTTTGGGTGTCCGCTCCAACACCTTACCCCTCTACCATCCGATCTGAAGCATATGTGGCCTGCTCATTTCGACTTCTTCCGCGCTACCGGTTAGCCAAGGCTATTTCGGTTAGCGTCCTTCTTCTTAGGATCTCTGTATTTCTGTTATGATCATCGAAGAGAAATCCCCAACATTAACCTTTCGTTGAGTTTGGTGTTTGCCTGCTAAGTGAAAGACTATTTTTCAGCCCCATACACCATGATGTTGCCCTTGAGCACATTGGACAATTTGCCAGAAGCCTCGCTAGCACAGTTATATTCGGTGCTTCAGTTCGCGTTCCTGGCTGTTTTTTTTCAGGCCAATGGTTTGTCCAAAGTAGACGTACTTTCCCACTTTGTTGGAACCCTCAACTTCGATGCCGACTGTGCTGGTAATCTTCAAGCCCACCACTAGGGACCTATCTTACACCTCTTCAATCTTTAAGACTTCGACAAAGCAAGCACGATGATATAACTACATAACTTAGTAATAAAGCCGTGTGACTCCAACTACACGAAAACTGTGCATCCGTAGTTTTCAAGAACTCACATTTATATACCATCTGCTTTTAGAAGTAGAAGACGAAGGTGCCTTTTTCTTGGAATCTTTTTGTATTTAGAAATTAGTAGAGTTGGTACAGTAGTTTCGAGAAAGAGATTTTGAACATGAGTAATTTATATTTTGGCAGTCTTTACATCTTTAGATCTGAAAGCCCGAACGCGGGAAGTTCACGTTTCCTCTTGAACCAGGAATTGAACTCGAAACCTAAATCATAAATCTGGAAAACTAAAGGATAGTCCAGTTCGATATCGTAGTATTAAACAGTTTATCACTCTTCCGCTTTTAGTTCCAATAAAACTTTATTAGTTTTTTCTTTCACGCTATATTTCTACGAACTGTGCCAAATTATCTAATGTTTACTATTTGCAAAGTATAATGAACACGTACTTTTCATACAACTTTCTGTTAGGTAAGCGATAAGATAATTGTATCTATGATAAGACGAGTAGGTTGAATAAATGAATATATTCAGAAGAAGAGTGAAAAAAGGTTAATATAACAACTGGACGTAGATCTAAAAGTAGAGCAGTGGTGCATGGTTTAACAAATAACGTTTTTGCAGTAACATTATCAATCGTTTCGAACATGTTCTAGAACCTTTTATTCCCGGAATGGTTAGCTATAGAAATAATTATATTTAGAAAAAATCTACGAGACAACAGTAGCATTGGTAAACAAAACACGATCAGTAAAAATTTCGTACGTCATCTCATAATCACCATCTTCATCTCTATATCAGTCTCCTAGTAGCGATACTCGAAATTTGCAGCTGTAACATACAGATCAGTCCCAAAACCTGCGATGTCGCGATAATACGTTATCTCTACTTTCGTGCGATAATGACCTCGCAAGGCCATCCGTCGGCTGATTATTATCTATTATTTATTTTACTAACACGATTATCAAAACCCGCCGTGTTCTACACGAAGCGGTTATAATTTTTAATGAGTGGATGCTTAAGTAGAGATAAATATAACATAAAACGTTTCCATGGTGATGTGGAAAACCTGAATTTGTGGAGTGTCAAACTAATTTGTTTCGCTGTAGTTCTCTTTTAAACTTTTATCGTAGATCTGCTTTACATAAAGAACACCATATATAGTTCGCTGCCTTTTGATTTGGATTTTAGAACACTTTGTATCATACAAAGTGTTCTAAAATCAAAATCAAAAGGCATTTATTCAAACTGGGTTGAGAATCAGCACTTTTCAAACGTCAAAATTACATAAGACAGTCCCCCGCAACGCCCGCCCTGCACCACTTCCTAGTGCTTTAGCTGGGAAGAAGAAGTGGCGCAACAAACTCCCCAGCAGCACAGCTGTCTGATTAGTTAGTAAAACTTGATTCTATACAATAGTATGCAAAATAATTTACATTACGCAACACAAAACATTAAATAAAATTATTTCCCGTACGTCAGCACACACCAATATACCAACTAAAAATCATCGAAAACTATACTCAACCACGCCAGCTATAGACGAAAAAGTCGAAGACAAGTGTCATTCACCAACCTGCACTGGGCCCCTCTCTGTGGAAGCGCAGTGAGAAGGCCTGTGTCAACGTTATAGGCTGGTAAATGCTACGTTATATAAAATACATGTAACTGGGTACTGTTGTTAGAAAGAGAGAAAAGCAACATCCCTTTAACAGCAAAAGGAGGCCGGTGCTCTAAACAGAATTACCCATTAAAAAATTATGAATGTTTCATAATCATTTACTTTGTTTCTCCGAAATACTTAAAACAAACCATTTAACATCGTAAATAATATAAACAATGATCTTTAAGGTTACATTTTTCTCGTATCACAACTTATTAATATCGCAAATTCAAAACATTCGCTCTCCAATAGTCATAAAAAAATGACTTATGTCGATAATAATGTAACTAATTATTACAGAGTTATAATAATTAAGTACTCGTATTAATTAGTTCATATCTAAGACCTACGGATAAACTTTACTCCGTATGAATAAACGCTAAATAAAAATTAGAAGGGAAAATGTCATGGCGCCACTGTTATCTCTCGTCTCATGTCTTATCGTGTAATAATTATAAGTTTTATAATAATAATGATAAACAGTAGCAGAACCGGATACTGACGGATCTATTTTAAGCCTACGGAGTAAAATGGGTGACTGTTGTGTCGTAGGCGCAAGCCTATCGCCTACGAACGCCTACATCGCTTTTCTATTAACCTTAATTAATACAAAGGTCCTTAAACTTTTATCAAAGTTAACGAAGTTTGTACCTTGTTATCTTAATGAAGTAGATTCATGTGGCTAAGAAAATTAAATAACATTTCGCGTAAGTATAAACTCATAACTCATGATTTATAAAAATCAATCACAAAATTTATAATGGCGTGTACTTAATTTGAAAGAAGGCTCGAACGTCTTTGTTTATTGCTATGAAAATAAATGCGGAATTCCGTTTGTTTGGTATGAGTTCTCATAGTGTCTTTGCTTTGCTGAGCGTAGCAATTCTGTAGCGTTTTCGTAGCGATTCCGTTGCGGTTGCCTAGCGGTTCCGTAGCGATTCCGTAGCGGTTTCGTAGCGTTACCGTACGTAGTATATATAACACAGTAACATCCTAATGTAGAATAAGCAAATGAATTATAAAGCTACGAAATAGAGTTTTACAAAATTACCATGAATAACCAAAACGATACGTTTTTGGGTATAGGAATTGAGAATTAGTGCTCATCTAATTTATGTTAATTCGTATGTTGGTAAGTACGAGGTTTGTATGCAACTGAAAGTGAGCCTTCGTTATCAAGTTTAACGTCAAACGTTTGATTACGATAACACCAAAATTATCAAATTACCTCATTCGGTTTTATCACGTCTCTTGGTAACGGCCCGAAAAGTGAGAGCATTTTCAAATTTAGTGCAATCACACATCCTGGTAGTAAAGTGCAATATTATTGATCTTAGATAGTACGAGTATCGATAAGCCATTGACGTAAGTAGTGTCAGACATGTCGACTACCGTCCTGAAAATTTCATGTAAACATGATTGATTTAATACCTACTGTGTGGAACGCACTTGAAAATTTGACAGTATCAAGACGATTGGCCTAAGGATCGGAAAAGTAGGTTAAATCGGTGATTTCCGTTAGCAGATAATTAAATAAGACTGTTGTCTGTCTTCAGCATTATTCATAGTTTATTTAACTAAGCATCATGCAAACTGATGTTTATTGAAGCCCTTGTTATCAACAATTTCCGAGATCTTGTAGCCTTAAACTATAGATCATTTTAGTGACGAATGTTTTTTTTAGAAAACATATTTTACGTGTTCTTTTTGTTATCGACACGCAAAGAAAAAGAAGTTACGAGTTTCCCTTTTCGTCATTATGTACTTGGCCATAGCAAAATCAAAATATTTGTCTATTCCGCTTTTCTCCGTACATAAGCGAAGAACAACATTCGCGGTATTGCATACGTCCAGTAGTAAAACTTTAACGACATAGCCCGCGTGCCGAGGCTCCCGGCCAAAATAAAAATCGAACGACTCGGTACACCTACTTACTAGTTGCGATGATAGCTCGCGCAATCGATGCGGCATATTACTGTAAAGATATTTGTTAGATTTTCTTTCTGTAAATATATGGGGACTTTCCTACGACAGAATATTTGATTTGTTTTACTTTCTGCTGTCGATACTTTGAATATGATGAGTCCACGTGATGATGACAGTGACATTAGAATCGGCAATAGATAGCTATTTACCGTTTTAGTTTTCAACATAGCTAATTGTGGGAAAAAATGCAGACCTTAAAATATAGTTCATCTATAATACTATAAGTACATACCTTCTCCGTAACATATAATATAGTTGTGTGACGCATGAATCTGCGATCTATTTTCGGTCGGCGGTTCGCAACAGTTCGACCGCGTGCAAGTTCAGGGAAACTAGTCGGGGAAATGTTTTATTGAACTATGAAAATTAGGCCAATGTGCCAACCTATCCATACACAACTTTACAAGACTATGTTTGAGGAAATGTATGTTCCAGTCACACGATACATATGCGCTATTTATGTCTAGAACCAATATAGGACGACCGAAATACATTAGTGGTTTAATGGTTCAAAATTATTAAACCAATTGAGGTCAGTTATACGGGTCTCAGCAGATTTAGTCTAGAACTGGTTCAGAGTTTCGGATATAATCACGTACGACCCAAATCTAGACAAACATAGTTGCGTCGTGGGTACGAATCGCAAATGCCATGATACGCATGTTTTTGAGATTTTTAAAAGAAGTTAAGTCATTCGAAACGAGTTGAAAGTAGAGCCTTAACTAATGTGGCGGGTGAGATTCATCTCCTTAAAGGCTTTCTTTCTTTTTTACACTTGGTAAATGATAATCCATATTTGCTGTGCGGGATCGGTACTACAAGTTTGACCATTTCATTTGCAATGTTGCCCGCGTCTTCTCCCGCCGGAGGGTAGAAATTATACCACGGGAACGTACTATCGGGATAAAAAGTATCCTATGTCCTAACCCAGGCCATGGTGCCAAATTTCATCCAAATCCGTTCAGCCGTTTTAACGAGAAAGCGTAACAAACAAATAAACAAACAAACTCACTTTCGCTTTTATAATGTTAGTCCTATCTCGACATTCCCGACGTCCAGTTGGTCACATAAGACATGATGCTACGTGATGATTAATGGGTAACGGCAAAATGACTGAGATTGAAACTATACTATTAATCAAAACAAACTCCATCAAACCACTATGTGTGACTGCACTAGTGATTCATTACACTCTTCCTCCTCCTTTCCAAGCTTATCAATGAGTACTTTCTGTCAACCGACCTGCGCCGGAGCATATCTACGATCTAATAGATCAACATGTGCGGCACGTGAACGTATTTATATGTCCACTTCCTGATGATAGCTACTACTAACCTACTTGTTGCTTTAAGCTCCTGCAGACAGGCGCGTCGCGACTAGTTGAAAAATTTGTTTGAAAACTTCATGGAAATCACCAATCCAATAGAATCTTCATGGAGAAACACGTCGCACCGTCGCGTCGCGCCTGTCTGCGGTAGCTTTTACATAGTAAGCTTAAAAACAAAATGTAATATTTAAAAACACTGTCAGTCATTATGATCGTGTCACGTGCGAGTACTAGGTAATTAGTTTAGAACGAGGGAAGGCTAGTCCTAGGTGTAGGAACACTGGCGACAATAAATGTGGGTGACGATGGATGGTTCTCTTCCGTAGTCACGAGGTTACGGTATAGGATTACAGTTAAATTAGACATATTTTTAAGAGATATTTAGATTTTTTAGATCAGTATTGGTACAGGAAACGCGTTATGGTTTGGTACTGAAATAGTATTTAGGGAAAACCACTATTTAGATATACCTTCATTGTAAAACAGTAAAACTCAAAATACAAATTTTATTAGCTCATTTTAAATAAATCTAATCTACATATTTTCCTCTGAAATTTGACAATTCAGTTTTATCAAGGAAAAGTACAAGAATATATGATCTTTGCTTCGAAATCTAAATTAATTAATACCTAGACATCAAAGTTTACCTTATAAGATAACTTAGGTATTAAACTGAACTTGTGTGGGTTATGTGCTGGTTAATTTCCCCCACGATTTTAATTCAAAGTAGATACTTTGAATTCGTTTCGATGTAGACTAGATACTCTACATACCAACGAAATGCATAAAGCCGACTGCGTAGCTTATTAATCGACCGTATGCCGTTGAACTATTAACTAATTACACTCCCGCCGTGAGACAACTCGTGAGTATGACCCGAGCCGACCCGAGCCGCCTCGGTACGCACCCGCAACAAATCTTCGACATGGCGCACTTAAATTATAGAACCAAAAACGGTGACATAACAATACCTTGTAGAATTGTACCTCAACAATAAGATGGTGCGAGGCACGAAGGCCAAAGCCAAGTTCACGGTTTCGTTCAACGACCGCTGTTATCATTACCATTCAATGCGACTCCCCGGTTCATTACTGGCGGCCGCGTTCGATTTCTAAGTGAAGCGATTAACATTTTTTAGCACTTTGATAAAATATATTCATTTATTTAACAATTCATCACATCGTGTGATACAAGGCAAAATAAAAGTTGATGTGCCAAAAATTCTTGTTTGCCGATCGTGTCGGACGATTTGCTGACATGCATGTTTGATTCTTTAATTGCGCAAAACTGCAAACTATTAAGAGTGTGTATACAATGTGCTTCACCTACTTTCCAATAAAATATGAATAGTACAAAAGCAAATAGTATAATATTTTTTACTTCAAAATCGAGCTAGAAAAGTTAGACGTTCTATGTACTCTGACTATCTAATATTTTTACCGTTCTCCTGGTTGCAGTTCACGGTCTTTCATATTTTCACAATACAAAATGTCCGACACCATAAAATAAATACATAATGTTCTGGCCATAATTGGAGTTCTGCATCGGTATTCCGCTCATCGCACGTAGTGTGTGAATTCCGCGGGCAGCCCAAATTTTAACATTTAATTGACAAGAGCCCCGAAACCCACTTTATGGTCTCATCTGCATATTTTAAGTCACACGGGCTATTACGAAATTGCATTCATAAGCAGTCAGATGGAGTTACGTTATATATGATTCTACGTTACCTTTATATGAGGAAGATAAAGTGCGTACTAGCATATTATCAATTGAACACTCAATTAAACAAGCAAACATTTTAGTCTTTTTTTGTGTAATAAATATTGAATAAAATAATGTATTGAATAGCCACCACGAGTACAGTTAGGAGTTAAGACCACCTTTCTGACCTGCATTTTTTTTTTACTATGTCTTGATGTGCCAATGTCAAATGTAGATGTCATGCTGAGAAAAGAGAAGACAAAGCGATACTTATTTAAATTGGAAGCGCCAAAATGAACAAACTAAGGACAGTGAGACACACGATGGTCAATATTGACAAAAAATGTTCTGATCTTTCGTGGCCTTCATCGGGCCGCAGAGGCCACGGATCCGCGAGTTCACGGCGAGGGCTACTTTTATTGCTTCAGTCCATTTAACCCATTTCATTGACGTAATCCAGCCGGCGCTTTTATCGCTTAGCTGCGTCCGCGTCGGTTGCTGGGGTGCGCTCGGCGATATGAAACCACGCACAAATCTATACCAGCTCCAGTTAGTAAACCCATTTCTAAATCCGAATAAATTATTACCTATATCGCCGCACGATAGATCTCAGTCAACGCCACATGGATTTTCATGTAATAAAAACACATGCTCTTGCGTTCCTAATGTAAACTCTAGCCGCCATTTTACTAAAGTAAACAGATTGTGCATGTTGATGTACCATTGCATTTGTAGCTGATTGATATTTATGAAGGATTTATGCTTCATTCATCACTTAGATTCGTATAAAAGTCTAGGTATGACCTGCAGCTGAGGACGTGTATGTAAAAGCAAGTTTGATTTGTTGAGGCTCACTTTTAACATCAAATACATAACCACTTTAAATTTATATTTGATTTGAAGAAAGCAACATCTGTTTCAAGACATGTTTGTACAAATCTAAAAATATTATAAACAAAGCTAAATGACGAATGATTTCTTTTATGCTTCTTAAATATTTTTTTGTAAGCTTAACATTACTCGAGCCGAAATATAAGATAAAAAACAACATCGATGTAGGCTCACTGGGCTCCGTCACGTTTCTCGAACAAGTCACAAACACCGGACAAAAAATACACAATCTATACATCTTAATGAAATAATGAGTTTTATCTATCTTAGCACAAATTACTTAGGCTTCGTCACCACAGCATTGACCGCGCGACCCTCGGATCGATGTCGTTCTCACGACTCACGAGCCTAACGCGAAAATTAACAACGACGATTTAATTGATACAAACTGCTGCGAGGTGGCCACGACCTGACAGCATTAAATGGCTCGATGAGTGTCGGGCCAATAGGACCCTATGACAGATTCACAGACTAATAATACAAAATATTTGGCGAACAGTCGCCACACATGCTGAGCACCAAAAACTTTAGCCAATTGATAAAGACATAAAATTTGAATTTACGATTGAAGTTCCGAATATAACATAATCGGTATCGAAGGAAATGTATATCCATTTTATAACAGAAGTCTTTATAGTGCGTGTACAAATAAAAAGCGATATTTTTTCTTTTCGGTATCGCAGTGCATTCACGTCATATTTGCAAATGCCAAGCAATTAACAAGTCGGCTCCACAAGGTCTCTTTCAGTAATGGTGGAAAACAATACCGCTAACCAATAACAGAGGCGAAAATTAGCACATGTGAAATACTGTTCATTCACCTGCCAGAGTTGCTATATAGTTTATCTATCTACTTCAATATGAACGCTCGTAAAAATCACTCAACCTTAACAATTTGATAAGTTCTGTGACAAAGCTTGTCTGCGCAAGCGCACGATATTAAAATAAAACACGCTTTGTTTGAAATAAATAATTAAAACAAAAATAAAGAGCAGATGTAAAAGGAAAGTATTATGAAGTTGAGTAAATAGTCATAAAATACCCTTGCATAAAAACCAGACAACTGACTACGTGCACGCCCGACAGAACAACAAATCAGTAAAATTGTAAAACTACTGGAGAACAACGATTTCATTCATACTTGGATATTATTACGCGAAGTCACTCTGTCGGTGTCAAATGTCATGGGTCATGCACCTGTGCGATAAAACAAAATTGATCACTTCAAATACTTATAATTTATTTCTATCAACTTGGGTCCGACCAGTGACGTAGAGCTATTATCTAATGGATTTTAAAATGCTTTTAAATTTTAATTAGTTCATTGGTCGTGTCGCGTTATTGATAGTGATACGTATGACAAAACAATTAGTTGAATTACACTCAATTAATTCTACACCTAATAACGAACGTGTATTTACGAACGCCTCGTCTGAATACTTTAAGAATATCCAATTAATTATATCAACGCAAATTAAACTTTTATTTTACATTAATGTAAATTTTTCAAGTCGTTATCACGACTAATGTATGCATCATTATGTTGAAAATTAAGAAAAACTGTGGATGCTACGTAAAATAATGATGTACAATAGGAACATGGTAAGTACTATGAGATAACGAAAGTTTGTTCAGGTGATATGAAATTGTGTCTACTCGTGTATTTTGATTGGACATATCGAGTACTTGGGCAAATAGAAAGCATTTATGGTCAATTAAATGGCCGTCGTGTTCCGATTATCTAACGCCTCTGCTCAATAGATAATTCCTTCGTACAAATATTAAACGCGTTACACAATATTTGCAGAACCGTTGGCTCAGTGACTGAGTAGCTACGTCAGGTTCGGTCACAGTTCGAATTCATGCATTTTGAAAATCAGAATATTTCATGAATATAAACTTGTATGCTACATACCTACGAAAACATCTCAGACACATTTTTTTAGTTAAACGTTTTTAATTTAAATGGCAAAAATCCCACATAGAGTCATAAAATCGAAAATCGCTAACGGAACATAATAAATATTTATTATTATAATCATAATGATTATCGCCTATCAGATTATCTTAACATTAACTTCTGTCTATACAGATAAAAATAATTTATAATTAAAAATATAAACATAAAAATAAATTATAATGGCATGCGAGAATAAAATAAGGGTGAATACTTACTTGGATTAAAGGTACAATCTCCGTTCCGTTGAGTATAGACAGTCCGCAGACGCGAGGATCCTTGCCGGTAAAAAGTGAAATTTCTCGCGACGTCGTCGCCCGCTAATTATTTATTCACTCGATGTGAAAAACGTGGATCAGCAACAACGTATTCTGTTCGCGCCAACTATATATAAACACGTGTTTTATTATTTGAAATTCGAGTCCTCTATTAGAGACGATTTTTATAAAATAATCCTCTTTATTTTAATTCAATAAATCGGTATTTTCGTTCGCATCTGTGATAGAGTTGTGAGTTAAGTGCGTTCGGAAAATGAGTCGGGTGCGTGGAGGGATCGAGCGGCTCGGAGAGCGGAGCGCGCGTCGCGGCGACTTGCGGGCCACTGACTGCGCGCGCGCGTCCGATTGCTGTCGATGTTTAACTCTTCCAATTTTAAATATCGAACAGCGTCTGCGCGCTTTTCCGACTACTTTCGGCAGCCTACAACGAAGTTCGTCTACGCCCGCCAGCCCCTTCATTCTCATGCAGTGTGACGCGAGCCTTACCCCTGAAGTAACTTACCACACAAAATTATGCATCCATTAATACTAAGAAATACGATAATGTATGGTGAACTTATGGGGTAAACCTTTAACAATACTTGTTAAAAGCAGCGCAGGGTTCAGATTTTCAGAGTTTTGCAGTCTCTACTACCTACTCCCCTCTTATGTTAATCAATTACCGTATTAATATATTATTATGACTGTGATATAGCAACAGTGAGAATCTTAATGCAAATATTAAGAATTTACGAAGTTATGAAAAATGTTGTTAGGACTGTAGGAGTGTCACTTTAGGTCATGATCACTAAGATACGCCATTTTGCAAAAAGTCAGCTTTATCTTAATTACGCTCCCGGCTATTTTGGCTCGAGAATAAATACTTCTTCAGAAAGACAATGTCTTTTCATCCGAAATAAAATCATTACTACTTACCTCTCTCCAATTGAATTTGAGAGTAATGTATGCAAACAATGAACAATGTCAATATAAAAGTAATTTGTACTGACTTGTACATTTGTTTTATAACACAAAACACAATTGGGTCCTAAATCAATTGATTAGGGCAATCTAATATCTGTACTTTACGACATAGAACTCATTACCAAAATACTGTGCGTAAATTTTCATAAACCCATTAACAATTACTGAAAGCATCTCGACCTACATGTGTCTGTTTACCATGAAAATGTATGAGACTATTAGTTGGAAGGTCAAGCAGCAGACGATGATGTCACCAATCACCATTGCGACTGATTTATCGGCACCACTTGTCAGGATTAGCGATCCCCGGTCTCCTGCCCCACGGCCCACGGCCCTTCATCTAACGTAAACATGGCTGTGCTAATGTAACATATTTCACTTTTACTACGCGAAGATAAAATTTCATGTGGTGTTGCAATTAATAAAAACTGTTGGCATCATATAAACAAATGTTTGGAGTAAATTTTCCTGTACATGATCAAAGATTTCGCGAACGCTTTACACACACAGTGATTGGAACGTTGAAATATTACTGTATCGAAACTGGTGATTGGCTTGTGTCACTATAGAAAATATCTATGACTTAAAATACGTTAGGAAACGGGTATTTCTTGTCAATGAACTAACCTCTACTTTATATTTTGCTCGTGAGTTAGGAAGCTACCTAGCCGTAATTAATACGCACCTTGGCTCTTGTAATGAGTACATATAAAAGTAGGTGTTAGTCATTTATCCGTGGCCGTCATTAACATAGTACGAACCCTTTGCGAATTGCATGAGAACCTAGTTCACATGAAATATTTATTAGAATAGTTTTATACTCGACGGAATGGAATTCCAGCATTAAATAGAAAGCAATACCTAATAAAATGTTAGCACTGTGGAGTGGGACAAAGGACAACATTTTTATCTGACTACTCATAGTGTAATTCATCTAAGAACAATGCAGTTTAACCCAATTCCTTCAATCAAGTTTCACAAATGAATCAGGAACTTGTCCAAAACTAACAACGTTTTAGTATTTACAATAAATAAGATTTGTACGGTGAAGTTGTTGACTAGAATTTAGATTGAATACTAATTTAACTCCTTACCACCTAGCTACTCAATCAAGACGTGAAGACAGCTAGACATTTGCTAAACGCTGGCTTGCTATATAAATACTTAGAAAAAGTTCAAGCAAAATAATATGGTTTTAATAAAGAATTCGAACGAAACTAACAAGGATCCGAAAAAACTTCAATAGAATCAGCTGTATATTTAAAACACAACTCGGAGGTGTGTGGTCCCGTTCAGTCATCAACCAGTTGTCAGATAATATCAATTGTCACCTCTGATGTACAATAGCATTAACTCCTTGTCAGTGATCGTATCAACACGCTCACTCGTGCCACACCACGTACTCCTAATACCGTCTAATCCCTCCTTATGTGTTAATAATATATACTAGAACATAATTAATAGACTCAACATTGCATAATTTGATATACTTACGATCTAGTTAAATCCAGACTCTGATTATATTAGAGAACTTGAATCGAACAGTCAAATAATAAGTAACATATTTAATTAGCTAATTTGCGAAGTTCTATGATGTTATGCGGTGTCTGGAAGCGACTCGGTCGTTTGCGGAGACGATTGTCTGTCATAACACCGCACCCATTTAGTAACCACGAGCCACTTCAAACAAGATATCTTAAACAAACCCAGTGCCCGTTACTAACTCCAGAAATAATCCCGTCTCGCTAACATTATTGTTCATATCTAAAATATACCCACCATTTGTAAAGTTAAATAACCAAAATTAATGTTTTCATTGGCCTTTTCAGACTATTACGCGTAATGGCCATTTGAACAGATTAAGTTGTCACACTGATATACAAATTATGAAAATCAAAGAGAAACGAAAGAAAAACATCCGATATTTCATCGGACAGTTGGCATTCATTTATATGTAGTTTCTTCTAATATCGTCGCGTTTGTAACATATTTCTTTTTGGTATCGAATTGCGATCTGACAAATAAAAACTAAGAGTTCTGCTTATGACTTAGTCTTGATATCATTGCTAAGTACTATTCGTGAGTAAATGTATCTCTTCAGTTCCAGAAAATAAAAAGACACATTTCAATTAGAACCACGAAAAATCTCGTCCAGAAAAAACAACTTGCGCCACATAACATCATCACCTAAATTCTACTGCGTTACTTCCGCGATATAAGTCTATTAAAACAATGAACAAGATATCCGTTACTATTAAAAATTATACGTTCTGGCACGATATGTCTCATGTCAACGTAAAGTGCTTGAAATATGCCCGTCGGTTATTGCACCGCTAATTTTGCTCTAACGTTTCATCCAAGTATCTAAGCCGTCTGGCTGTTATTAGTCGCTCTACTCGTAATAAAAGCAGATCGTACACTGCGAACATGTTCCAAAATAGTTATAATTCTGAACATGTTTACGATACACTCTGCAAATTCATTCACCTCTGTTGTTTTGTAAACAAGCGAGTAGGCGCGACTTTTGTAGCCGCCTGGCTCATTTTAGTCCAAAAACGTACCTTAAATAAATTACAAAGCTTGTGGAAATGACTATAAAAAAATCAGGCTCTCGAGATAAACCAGAAAATATCTAGCCGCGCGTAAATGTTTTATAAGTACTGTAAATAAGATCAATGGGCAGTTCATTCACGTTAGTACATCTACCACACATTAATCCCGGGATGCGGTTTACTTACATCCGGTAGTTTGCAATATGTTACGCCAAATCTAGGACACGTTATGATGTGTTCTATTTAATGTTCATATTTTAGCTTTAAGGTTTACCAATAATTTTACTTACGCAGTCGATATATGTTTCCTGAAAACATCTTTTCCCCTGCGCGATTCAACTTTTTTATTTTATTTCGTAGTGTGTCATGAAATCATTTTTGTCGCAGTTTACCTATTGCTGTGCTCGCTAATCTTTGCCCGGCGCAATGCCAAATTGTATGATTTACAGATTCGGATCGCAGGCGCCACTTTCATAAACCGAGAACGCCAACGTTTTCAAACTGTGTCAAATGCTATTATTATGACGGCTGCGAGTATTGGACAATTGGTTATTTGTGTTTGTGATTCTTTTAATATGAAAATATACTAGAGACACTTTGGCGCAAAATGTAGCCAATACTCAGACCAGAGTAAACAGTGCATTCGGGGAAACCGAGAAATTAGTTTTCTTACTTCAAATATTTAGCTAACTTGTCTAAATCGTCTTGTCTTGAAATATAGGCCAAGCAGTATATTGGAACATCTGCAACAGTTGGCGCCAGAATACCTAGAGACTCTTCGGTTAAAATAGCGTCAAAACATTAAGCAAGAAGAAAAGATTTTTTTAAATACGAACTCATTTGCATTTTCTCGAAGCTCATGCTTTATTTCCACTAAGTGTGTAGTTGAAGCATTTCGTTTATTTTTGCAACTTTTGCATCGAAAGTATGTGTGAAGAAGGAATGATAAATTAGCCTGTTAATCAGACTACCCACACACTGATCACGTAAAAAGTCTAGAACGACTTCTTTTTCTGAACTTTAGTGGGACTAAAGGCAAATATCCTAGCATCCTAGATGATTTCCGTGGCAAATGGGGCACTCACATGGGCACAATGAGTCAGACCTCTCAACAACAACGTAGCACAATACAGAGACCTACAGAAGAACCAGCTATCTAATTACGCAACACATTTCCGTAAACGATTACGACTAATCTGTTTCATTTTGACAGTTCAACAACATTCATTGCGTTATTTACGTTGTTAAGCTGATTCTTTTTTCGCACTTTTGAAGCAATGGATTAGCAATCTGTTTCAAAACGATTCAGATTCTGATTAATCGTGTATTACGCAATTAGGGTAGGTACAGACTTACAATCACATTAAGACAACTACAACATGAAGTCATCATCATAATTTTAAACTCAATTTGTCCTCTCCCAATGTTCTTTAAAACTGCACTCGATCTAGCTTGCTAAACATTCTCTCTTAGGATTAACGTACGTTAATTACAAAATGCTATTGCCATAAAATTATCATAATTGTCGTCCTACGCATTTCACACGCAAGCAATCAATGAAATCAAACCAATCTGAATAACTCTGGCAGATTTATCGAGTAGCTTACCGATTAAGAAAAAGTTAGAAGGAAACTTTTTCGTTTTGTTTCCCAATCTCAACGTAGTCCTACGTAGTTGAGCTTCTGTTTATCTTCAGTTTACATTCGCAGTGCATCTAGTTGTTAGCGAAGCAGACGGCGCCTATCAATTTCACCAATCAGTCAGATTGATGGCGCGCGATCTATCAACGGAATCTCATGTCCGAGAAATGGAGCACTAATCAAAATAAAAAATAAACCAATCAGACTTAATCGGTGCGGGGTTTTAGAATAAGGATGTTTTTAAAGTAGAGTCTTATAGTAGAGAATCTTCCCGTTTTTTTTCCATTCAATTTTTGATTTCAGAATTCAATTATCTTCTTGCTAATGCTAATGCTGCGGCCGCAACTGCGTCTATCGTAACGAAACTTTGCACAGTGATACGTTACCATTATCAGTTATCGTCACGATAGTTCGGGCTGCGTAGCACTTATCGCCCGGGTGGCGGTACATAATAAACGTGGCGAAGCCGCTAATGTGACCACCGAATTAGCGCGATAATTTTTTAGTGAACAAAACATACGAAGCTTCGGCACGCATTGCTTTGTCACGATAGACGCAGATGCGGCCGCAGCGTTAGCCTGGGACTGCTTATTTCCGGCACATATTTTTCTCCTATTCGTTGGTCTTGAGTACCTCTATTGAGTAAATAAATGACAGTTGCAGGGTTCAAGTGGTATGGGTCCTAAACAGTCTTTGTTCAACAATCAGGTGTCCAACCCTACAATCCTGCTTGATTCTAGGTAGACAAATATATTTAGGTTATACAGACCACCTAGTTACAGTGTAACGCCAAAACATGTTTTAATGAAATGAATATGCCAGCACTGTCCATGTACCAATCACTTTTGCAAAAAAATGCAAATATATTATTTCCAGATTTTAATTAGAGCGGAAAATGTCAAGAAAATGAACCAGTCCAATAAATTTTGATATTTTGAATGACGTACATATATCAAAAAAACGAGGATACAGTTTTTTTTTTTATTTATAGCTAATCTAGCTTTTGCTAGCATATCATCATTATCATTTCAACCGAAAGACGTCCACTGCTGGACCTCCCTTAAGCACTGCCAGTTCGACTGGTTCTGTGCTTCCCGCACGCAACGGATTCCTGCGGCATTCACTAGGTTATCAGTCCATCTTGTGGCAGGTAGGTAGAAGGCCTCCGCTACGTCTTCTCTCGGCCATCTGTTATGCGAGCAATGAACAATGAGCTTTTGCTAGCAATCTCATATAATAAAAAATCTGTAATTCGAAACGAACGCATAGTAGTTTTCATGCGTTTTGTAAGATGGGTACCGACTGCACTTACACTGCAATACATACAAAGTAGCCTTTGTCTTCATTCTCTTGTCGTTAAACCAATTTATTTGTTGTCGGCGCAACATATCTTTTCTTCCATACTTCTCTATTAGTCGTCTTCTCGGTAGTCACTCCCTTTCTAGCCATATCATATTCCACACAGTCCATCCATCGTTTCTTTGGTCTTCCCCTACTCATATAGCCATCCACATTCATATTCAAAACTTTCCTTCGCCATCGCTTTGCACGAGTGAACCAAGTTACCGAAAATCTGAGCAAACCGGCAAAAGCACGCCAACTAGCAATTTTACTCCAGAACTGGAGCCTTTGTCTAGCATAATAATCATTGTATTCTATAAATTGGAAGTGGAGGAGCTCGTGGCTAAGTATAATAACAGCCGCACGGTTCGATCCATCAAGTTAAGCTACGCTTGGTCTCTGGATGAGTGACCATCTTAACATACCGAGACTCCACCGTGCCTCGGAAAGCACGTTAAACCGTTGGTCCTGGCTGTCATTCGTGGATCTTTGACAGTCGTTACGGGTCATCAGAAGCCCGAAAGTCTGACAACCTCTCTTACCAAGTATCGTATTACCCAGTTACTGGGCTGTCGAGATCAGATAGTCGCTCCATGTAAAATACGGTATTCAGCTGCAACCGGTTAGGTTGGAAGCGACCCCAACATAGTTGGGAAAAGGCTAGGCAGATTGATGGAATCTGTAAAATGGAACTAATTCACTGTATAGTCTCGCCTCCCCCTTTCTGTAACAAATAAGTTCATAACAATTAACAATATTTATAATATGTTAAAAATATATACTTAGTACTTCTTCAAAATTTAAAGGTATAGTATAGGTATACCTGTTTATTTTGTTATTCGTCTACTCCTCCGTCATATGCTTGTTCAACGCCTACTTATTGCGAATATTTTATTAATACCACGTAAGTACAGCACTGCATAATAATATGCTGGTATTCCCAGGGTACAACATGATCATATAATGTATTTTCCCACTAATTTATGTGTACTATCCTTATGCAAGTGCATACCTTCATGCAGGGATCACCAATTAGTTTTTTTAAGGGTCCATATAACAAATAATATGACTCGCGGTCCGTTTGGAAAACGTTACCTCTCTTGCTTATTTTTGTGTTTTTTGGAAATCGATCATTTCTATCTGTATTACTAGTACCTACCTAGCTCTATTACGACCGAAAACATTTGCAGCTTCATGCAGCTTGCGTCTCGCGTCGTCCGTTGTCGTGTTGACAGCAGAAAATACAAAGCGACGGCTTAATTCATTTACTCAAAAACTTTTCATCAGGTTTTTATTATAAATTTAACTCTTTACTTAAAGTCCGCACAAAATAGGTCGGCGGTCCGGATCCGGAACGCGGTCCGCCATTTGGTGACTCCTGCCTTCATGTCATCTATCCATCTAACTACTTTTAAAAAAGTGGGGAGTATCCCTACTCCCCACTTTTTTAATTGTTTAGGTACTCCCGTACCTAAACACTTAAAAAAGTGACTAGTTATAATATCACTAATTGAACTTAAAAACCCATAGTTAGTAATTTCAGGAAAAAAATACAGCACTATTCATGTTTATCGTCATACGTTTGAGCCTCAAAATACATAATTACAAAAATAAAAAACCTTAAGTCCATAAGTTTTTAGTGGTTAGTAACAGATTTTGCTTATGCTATGTTAGTGTTGTTCGTACTTGAATTAATTAGGTTGATTTAGCACAAATCTATGACTATTTATACCCAGAGCCTTTATATTAGTGCAATTTTTCATTACACGCTTCGCAAACAAAAATATCTTGAGGATAACTAACTTAATGGCCTGAAATCCCCGCAACAATAGCGACTGGGAAATATTTGGATGAAACAAAGAAATAACGAATACTCATTATTTCCTTGTTTCATCCAAATATTTCCCAATTTTGATGGGATTGGCTTTCAGTAAAACCAGAGGCAGTTAATTTAATATTTTACATGAAGTGACCGTCATGTAAAATATTAAGTTAACCGCCATATGCCTGCAATTCAGTTAAGCAAAAAAGCAATATCTTGAGGTAAGACCGATTGTCAGACTTTCGCGCAGACCAGTCTTTACCTCTTTGCCGGTATCCAAATAACCGTCGCATGAAAGTCTTTCAAGGCACGAAAGCTTTTCGATTACAGTACAGGGGCGGCAGTCTCGACATTGATAGCGATCGCTATACGACCGAATTCGGTCGCAAAGTCCTGATGGCGTCACTCGACGGTCAAAATTGCTTGACAAGCACGAAAAAATCACGTACTCGTCGCCGCGCGTCTAGGGACGCCATTACGACTTTGCGACCGAATTCGCTCGTGTAACGATCGCTATCTATGTCGAGACTGTCGCCCCTGGGTACAGTAAGTACCGCCTTGAAGATCAAACTATGCCACCGAGATTAATGTTATGAAAAGCTAAATGCTCTTTCCATTTTCCTCTGAATAAACAAACATACTTATCTTGCAATTCATATTTCAGCGTGTTTCCAAGCTTTTGTTATGATGAATCAACCTGTCAAGACTTGAAAATGCACAAATTGCTCTAATTATGCTCGAGAGTCTAATTAAATTAATCAAATCGAAACAAAGCCGCCTGTGTAGCCAGTACCAGTAAAAATCGTCTAAAATAAAAATGCATTGGTATTGGTTTTGTGATTTATGAATAATGCTTTTTTACTGCGTAGTTTACTGGTTAAAACTAAGAGCTCTTTTTGTCTGCCAAAGATAAAATGTCGATACATAAAAATTTATTTATTACAAATCTAGGACGTATTTAAATTCTCAAGCCCTGTCTAGGCGCCACAAGAATAATAAAAATAATTTTACTACTGTATATTTATATATTTATAACTCACTCTCGTATTTTCAGAGTGAATTGCTCTTGTCACCGTCAGAATTACATTTAATTCCGTTCTTATGTAAAAAAATGTCGTCTAAGAATTTATACACAAAACAGATGCTTTGGGCTTTGACACATATATTTAATAAAATGTATGCTGATCATTATAGTTTTGATTATTTACTTTATTGGATGTAAATATCAGTGATTTGGCATATAGTGTAACCCAGTTATATGAGCAGTAAATATTGAGAGACGTTTACGCAACGTGCAGAAATAAACACAGAAGCTGCCCCTCTCCTATTGGTATGAGATAGGTACAATGATAAAACAAGTGATTTCTTTCTTAGCAGGCCTCTCGAGCTCGACCCATCAATGTCATGGTGGAGTCCCCGCGACCCATTTCCACAAAAACCGCTCAGCCAACGGCCATTCACCTAATGATCTCATCGCCCCAGAATAAAAATTCACTCGTTTAGACCAATTGACTTTGTTTATGGAACGCTTTCTCAGGCGAAACTAGATGCTCCAGTTTTGTTTAGGTTACGTTCACGTCTGAAATCCTTCCGCGTATGTTTTACTTTGCACGGCTGTAAACCATAGCGCGCTGAGAGGCAGCTGAGGCAAGCGCGTGCGCTGAATAAATGCCACCCAAATAGCATAATTTTAAGTAAGTTACTGTCCTTTCTTGCATTCATTGCTTTGGTGGTCGCTAAATTATTTAGGTCCACACTAAGGACCATATACGGGATGACAGAGGAACCTATGAACACCTGATGATGAAATAAAACTGCGGGAAATTACTTTTATTTTTTAACTACGGAAATTACACCACCCACACATTTTAAGTGAAAACATTATATTCTGACATATGCCACCAGACTTCCTGAAAAAGATATGAATTGCAAACTCCGATGAATAAAATTTTAGGAAATGTAAATGCATAAATATAAGCAGAAACCTGGAATAAAGGTGAGGTAACATGTCAAATCCAGTCAAAGATGTAAGGTATTCCTTCTACGTTCTGCAGTCTATATGGTCTAACACTTGGTCTACCTATCGGCACCTTTCATCATGCTAAAGCCGCTTAATATGGCAAGCAGCGTGGGCCAGAATTCAACGCATCGCCAAAAGTTTTCAACGCCCCATTGTCTCCCAGTGATAACAATGAACGAATGAATTTTGATAGACTGATTTTCTTGTATGAAATATACATTTTTATAATCGATGACAGTGATGAATAAATATTTTTGGAATTTGTTGATGACAGAATCAGGGCTGGGTCGCTATTTTATATTCGTTTAACGCTGATCTGAATAAATGGATATGTTTTTCCGCTGACGGAAAACTTTCTTAAAACACATTTGCTCTCAGCGATCTCATAAAAATTTTGCCTTTCGAGTACTTTCAGCTGTTTTTTAGGGGATGCCTAACTCCACCAAAGGAAGTCATTGGGCTGATCATGAAGTCAGTCTACCAGGTTCATGCCACGACAATATGGATCCTCAAAGTTAATTAAAACCACGAACTAATGAGCACAATGCAACATTAAGCGCCCCGCAGTCTGCTAGATGAGTTTACCAATTATTACCTAAGGTTGTAGACACGCGCAAACGCCTAATGTACACAGAGTAACCTGTCAAAACAGAAACACCTAAGGCTTTTAGCAGATTGTAAAATTATACACATGAGTAGGTGTATAATTGCATATACCTGCAGACGGTCTTAACATACACGCACAGTCTGTTATTTCAACATGCTAATTAGAGGTATTAATTAGGATAATACGTTCTAATTAGTCGCTGGTAGTGATATCATGAGGTTCACACTTCATTTTAAAGGAGAACAGCACTTTCAAGTTTATTGCCGGTACGTCATAATTACAATTACCCACTGTTCAACAAAGATCTATATTGGAATAACCAACTAAGTCAGACATCGACCCGGAAAAGTCGTCTAAACGGAGTTTCAGATCTCAGTGCGAATTATTTGTCTCTATGCGGAAATCAAACGCTCCCTTCAGCAAAGAGGAACGCTCTATCGACCCCATTTAGGTCATCAAAAATCGAATACATACGAGTATTAATAAATTCATGATTCACTACAATACTTCCGCCTAAAAATTCTCATGGCATTGGAGGACGAAAAGCCGACTGATTTTATGAAGCTGAACAAATATCATGTACTTTTATTTTTTATACAAATCATAACGTGATGTCACTAAGTTCCCGCTGTATGGGAGCCTGGTAACCAAAGACGATTAATCTGTCTGTCGGCCGTCATTAACCCAATACCCGAAGTTGCTAAAGTAAATACAAACTTACATAGTTGTACCACGCTGTATTTACTTATCATCAGCAATGAAAATTAACCTTCGCCTTGTACTACAAGCCCCGAAACTATGTAAGCTCTGTACAAACTCCCAATAAACGTGTTTATGGAAACTTTGTTGTGGATTTTCATGTTTACGTTTGAGGCACGCACCACACGCACAGGCGCGGGTTAGTCACTTGTGTCTTTTTAGATAAACTTCTGCGTTTACGTTTGTTGTCAAAGCAAACAATCTGTTGTAAATTACACGTTGTTCATAAGGTTCCTTTGTGTTTGGGAGTTTAGTTAAACCAAATTACAGTGTTCAACAGAAATCCCAAGCGATTTGTTTTAAAGAGCACTATCTAATTGTTTAAGGCAAAAGTAAGCGAAGGTAGTCATAATCGATGGCAACCATAATAAGCATTCGTTTCATTACCTACTTACTCGTGGTTAAGATTGAACTCCACAGAGAAAGCTCTGTGGCTTTTGTGAAAGCGTAATTGTTCTCGAAACCTCATGAAAATCCCACAGTGCAATTATTTTCAAATTTGGAGTGGGAAAGAAGAATCAACAAAATATGATGTCCAAAGTAATTGGGCTTTAAATAAATTGAAAAACAAGTAAATTAAACCGTTGACGCTTGGATTGGATCAAATAAAGGGGTCTTCACAATAGGAGTAGGTACCTATATTGTGTGCATGAATCGAAGGAAAATATATGATGAGCTGTCCGCAAACAAAGTTGGGGCGAGGGCAGGAGGACGATGGTCAATCAAAATACCTTGGGAAAATATTGGTACATTTGTTCCTCTATCCACAAGACAGAAGCAGCTAGCCTTCTGAAGCTTCTCTCCTAGGAAGAGAAAAATAAAGAACATGGTGTTGAAAAAGTTTTTTGAGAAAAAAGTTAACTTATTTATTCAGTAAAAATAAAACGCACAGACTAATGCAAAGTAGCCAAAACCCTAGTATACCTACAAAAGAAAGAAAAAAAAAGTGAAATTGATAAGTTAAATTTTTTACAACTTTCTCTATTGCTTGGGAACGCAGTAAGTTCATTAGCTTCCGTCGATCCACTAACAACTCCGTTGTTTTTTAAACAATTTCCATTTCATCTTTTTTTTTCCATAACATGTGCAGGAAACTTGATGTGTTCATAAACAGCATCCAGAAACGCAACATGACTCACTAATGCTAGGAAATGGACGACACAGATATTAACAAAGCTTTACATGATGTACCTACACAAGATTTATAACGTTTTCCTAACACTTCGGAGGAAATTCTAACAAAGGAGAAAATCCGTGCGGACTAGGAAAAAATACTGAGTACAAGCTAAGTCACCTTTAATTCCTGTAAATTGTTTTTCAATAACAATCTGGTATGTCTAAATGATGTGAAACAGCGTTCTCCTGTACGCTTATAACAATAAACTGCGATGCACAGCTTTTCTACCAAGCTCAGTAAAATGGCAATAACCCTTTAACCGGGATTTGGAAAAACCAAGTTCAGCTGTAGGTCGATGATGACTATAAGACATGACGCACACTATGCAACATGCGACAGCTTCTATAGCGACTAGACTCAACGATAGGCTGCAGCCGACAATTTTCATACATTTTGTTCAACGTTCCGCAAACTTGGCGTCAAGTTGCAGAGTCGCAACGACAGGCAGTCACACGCTCTCCCTACTTGTCGCAGCGATAAGACACACGCCCACACCCGACGACAGTCGTATGCGACAGGTCAGTGTCAGTGTCTTTGCATGATAAGCACCAAGGCAAATGCAAGTAGAGGATATTTACTCACAAGATGAACAACACGACTGTCTCCCTTGAATATTGTACTCGACCTCCTCGTAACGACGAGTCGCAGACGCAAACGGCAGCTCTGCGTCTTGTTGTAGTGACAAGACGCACAGTTTGCGCTGGCACTAAACTACCTACTTACAAACATAATTGTATGGAAGGTCAAGTTCGTAGAACACATGGAAAATATTTTGCTAGAACTGAAACTAAAACAAGATGCACTGTTTTACTTTTCTTGGAAATCAATTGAACGTTCGTTCATAATATACTTACAGCGATAATCTCGATGCTTCATGTGCTTTTGATGCCCAGTGAACTTTTTTTGTGTTGAAATACTTGAGTATCTTGTTTTTATTGGTTGGGTTTTTATTTGAATATTTGGATAAATATAAAACAACGTCTTTAGAGGAAATTAAATTAATATTTTTGGAACGAAGTTCTTTAACACGTCTTGCAGTAGAAGTAAACTGGCAGAAATCGTCACGCGAAAAAGCGTTCAAACTTGCGACTGTCTTCTTCCAATTCACACTTTCTCTCTTTCTCAATAGGATTTAGGCAAAATGAAAATCGAAGATGTCCGGCTGGGAAAATGTTCAAATTTTTCGTCATGGGTGTCGTTTTCATGGTTTTCGAGGGTGTTTAAGCCGTGGCGTTAAAAACTTAAATCCAAGATGGCGACTACGAAAATTTTCAAATATATTTTTTAAGCAGTTTTCCTCCTCTCAAGCAAAAAGATAAGAAAAATCTAGAACAGGCACGTAGACAGGCAGTGGGCAAAGGCCTCTCGTCAGTTGTTTCTAAATACCTGGTCCTTCACCTACCTTATCGAGTCCACCCCATTTGCCTTCTTTAAGTGGCTGTATTTACTGGGTGGCTTTCAATCGGAGCTAATAAAGTACCTATAAGTGCTTAGCTCATAATTGACTTACAAATCACAACGAATGAATACTCAAAACTATTTAAATAAACAAGTATAGGTTGTTGACCATTTAGTTCTTAATTTAAACCGACAAATTACCAACTGTTAACGCTAGAGTAATTACAGGATACCTGCAAGTTTTCTTGATCGGTTCAGTTACAAGCAATTTGCTGTTAAAACCGTCTTAATTTCAAATAATCACCACGTTTTGACAGTTTATGTTACCAAGACCGTTTGCAAATGATTAGGTTGGTGAGTTAGGTGTGAGAGACGAGGTGTTGGTTGTGCAACAAACCTGCGCCCGACGTTGGTCGTTGCATGCATAATGCCGTCCACAAATTACCAATTACCACCTGTTACGTAAGACAGGTTTGCATACAACTTACACTGAGTCCTTTCTGTTGACTATTTGTTTGATTTTAACGCAAAATGCGGATTTGTATTTGTAAATGCCACTGAATGGTGAGACAGCGGCGCGCAGTTATGTGTTTTGTTTGAACAATACTTGACTATGGTAGTATCAGTTTCTATCTGTGGACATCTCATTTACGTATTCAGTCCACATTTACCCAATATAACGACAAGCTTGGAATAAGCAAACCTCTTTCTTTTCACGTCACTTTTTTCCGGTCTCACGCACCCACTATCTCCTACGATCATTTCCTGGCCTTCTCTCGATTACTACAGGAATGCTACCTTGAACACCTTTGCCAAATAGCCTGTACCTATCTACGAAATGTTGAGCTTATTTTAATCATCCCTGATCTTCTGTCAAGTCAAATAACGTATAGTAATTTAAGAGATTCGAACAAAATTTCTCCCCGCATCTAATATTAACTGTGCCCTAGATTATAACATTCAGAAAAAAATGTGTCATAGTAAGTACCTACCTATGTTGATTTAATACGCATTCCTGTAACGCCTGAATTGCAGATAGTATCGGCACTATTAATAATTTGTCTTTCGAGTCGAAATCGATCTCATCTGATGTGGATAACATCAGATGAGATCGATTTCGATTACATACAAAGCCACATGATCTGGCCATTGTTTTAACAATTTATACTTGTGTCCATTACGGTTATAAATTCCGAATATTATTGACAGTCAAATTTTCAGTTTCCTTAATATTTAGTATGGGAGTCGCATCAAATTCCCCCGGTAGGTACTGTTGGCCGCCTTTCCGCAGAATGAGTTGCGCAGGGTCCTCTCCGGAATATTAAGCAAATTGAAATTTATCACTTAGGAACTACTGTGTGACTCAACTTCCTTCACTAGTAAACAGCGTAGGAGACGTACCGACACCCACAGCAAACTAAAGATTCGATGTTTTCTGATACAATTTTCGATAAACGATATTGATATGTCAATCATCTATTGTGCTCCAAATTAATTCATCTGATTGACATTTGAAACAATTGAACTTATATATTAACCTTTTAGTAAACTAGTCCTCTCTCTTTATTTTTCCAGATTATGCAGATAAGGATGGACAAAAGATTTCTCTCCTCCTTTTGTATTTGTAAACGTTTACCGATGCAACACAGCGTATCATTAACAATTACGTTCTCCGTTAATGCGTTTGTTTCTGAACGAGAAAGCTTATTGTGTAAGCTCATATGCGTATTAATGCATGTGCATTGATTTCAGAGGTTCTTCAGTCCGCGCGGCATTGTGTGGAGCGCCGCATTGTGCCCATGCTAATGTGATACAATTCAATGCACTCTGATGCAACCATGTCATTCATTAAAAATTGCATAAGGCAAACATTCATGTGAACATTTCATAAGTTCTTTCACGGATGGCAGATAAGCTACGATAACATTCCCGGTGGAATTTAAGTCAGCAGGTAAGTAAGTATTCGGATTTAGGGCCGCGTTCGTGTGTGGTAAGCACGTGTCTGTTTGGAAATCGTTTAAATTCAATACACGACAGCATTCGATGTAATGGGAAGAGCCGAAATCTACGACATGGTTCACGCGACCCATTAATTAGAATAAAACGAAGCACGTGCAAAATTGAAAAATTGTTCAAGCTGAATTACGAATTGAATAATTTGCTAGAAGTTCTAGAACATAGACATGGAAATCTAAATTGATATCCATCAGCTGATCTTGAATGATGCTCATCTGAAATCGAGACATGGAACCTTTGGAACATAATTTGGAAGTAATGACGCGTGTAATGGTAACATCATTGGGTGTGGGCTGAGAAGCTCGATCAACGACTCGACAAAGCAAGACATACTCCATTGAGCAAACCTAGGGAAATTAATGACTCTTTGTTTTCATAAAAACGAGGACACGATGTTTAGAAAACGGTTTGTTATTGCTGATTTACGTATGTATCAATCAATTTCGTGGTAAACTATACCTACCTACACCTTAGTATTCATATAAAATAGCCAGTTAATTTCATTAATGTTCTCCTTCCATCTTATGTCTCATTCTTAATATTTATCATTAACGTCCTTTTGAAATCCACGTTTCAATAGGTAAAGATCTCAAGTTCCAAGTTATTTGAGATAGCCCAAGGAGACGACAGCTTTGCATATCTAATCAGAATATAATGTTCCCAGTGTTCCCACTGCTGGGAGACATGCCTCCTCTCTGTAATCTACCACTCGGACCCAGTGCGGGTTGGTAGATGCCACATGTCTTCGAATTTTTGGTTCTAGGACATGCCGGTTTCGTCACGATGTTTTCCTTCAGCGTTTTGAGAGCAGTGGTTATGAAATAATTTACACAAAGTAAACCGCCTGGCTGGGTTCGAACTCGTAAGTCGTGGCCTTTACCATTCTCTTCTTTATATTGTCATTACTTTGTAGAAGACGAACTATAGATTTGTGTTCTTTAAGGCAGACAGGCGCAACGCGACATCGGTAGAAAAATATCCGTGAAGTTTTGTAGAAATTGTTCCACCAGAGACGCGTCGCGCCGTCGTGTCGCGTTTGTCTATGGGAGCCGTTACTCATAAGTAACTTTGCGCTCATCCTAATGGGACCTAAGGTCAACGATCCTTATGAGAAGTATCTATATCCCTGCCCATCCTGTTATAGATAATTGTCCTTATATTACATAACAATTTAGCTTTGATCGACAAAGGGGTCGGTGGGTGACACTATCGCGATAAAACAACTGAAGGGCCTATTGATACAACGGCGCTAGCAGTTGATATAGTACGAAGTGAAGAGGCTTTCATTATATCCTAATAACAAGTAATGATTGATCCTTAAACTAGAGCGGTGGTTTTCTTTCTTTCTTCAAGTCCATTTACCCATCTTCATCTTGGACGAAGATTTTATTGGTATGTCAGAAGTACTGTGAGAGGAATTTATGAAAGTGTTGTTAACCTTCTTTAAAAAAAAAAATGTTTTTATTATGTAAATTTTAATGTATGTTATAATTGTTTCTATAATTTTTAAAAATTTTGTTACTGTAATTGGCTGTAGCACAACCGTTGTAGCTTAATAAATAAATCTTCTTCTTCAGTCGTATTGACCCACTTGACCACTTCCACAGCATCATTGCATTTATTAAATAGGGATGATGACATTTTTTTTTGTCTGTCAGGTAAATTATTTAAAAATATTGGACACGTATTTTTTTCTTTTTTTACGTAATCAAAAGATTACGGCGATACATTGAGTTAAAATTTGGCATGACGTCACGCCTTGGTAAATTTTATACTTAATTGTGACGTAGCGAGCCCCCAGTCCCCACTTTAATGCGTCTTATCTAAGCCATTTTTATTGATATGATAAAGCAAAAAATACGTGTCTAATATTTTTTTATTATCTGATTGACAGACAACTTTTTTTCTTTTTTTTTTACCCAGGCATGATCCCTATTATACAGCTCGTGCTACAGAAGGGAATTATTACCTTGATGTAGGTAATGATGATACCAAAACTATAGAAAGCTGAACGAACAGTCTACCGCAGCAGTGGAAAGCCACAATAATAATTAGACAATCAAAAAAACACGTCACTGATGTACCTAGGCATTACAGGCCTAAACGAATCAAGTGACAAACTAGGTATCTATATAAATCTAACTATAATGTTATCGGGTACTAATATCAATATAGTTCAACGACATTTAATTGGCCTGAAACAATGATTCCATTACATTATAAAAGATCCCGCGAACAGGCGCAACGCGACTCAGGTGAAACAATATCTATGAAAACTTCACGGAAATTGTTCCACCGCTGTCGCATGTCGCGTCGCGCCGTCGCGTCTCGTCTGTCTGTAAGAGCCTTAAAAGTTATATAAATGGCTATACCTGCGACAATGTCTGCGCGAAAATTTTCGAGGTTCTGGGTCAAATTAATATCTTTGTTAGGCATATAGTCTCGATGGGACTACCATTTACACCGTGCTTTAGTTATATAGTTAGTTATATACAGTTTAAAATAAAAAAAATACCATTTGCCGATGCTAAATGCTACCAACAAACCTACCCTATTATAGACGACTACACGTTCAATTTTATAAGAATTTATATTGAGATTGTAGAAGTCCGAGTATTAAAACAATGCACATTCAGGTAGCTAAAAGAATGTGTCGCGACCCATTCAATGTTTCTATAATTAGCTAGGGAGATGCGTGAACGACCGGCGCAGACGCAGACGGTGAAGGCCATCCAGCGGACATCCAGTGACGAATCAATTTTAAGGCCACCATAACCGATGAACCGGCGTCAGTTAGGAGCCCATGGACATGTTCTACACCGGTACGTCACGTAGGTATAGCGGAATCTACCACAAACGAATACGAATAAAACTATCCAATTCACTCAATGACAACAACGAAAACGCTGCTTTTTAAATTTATTGACGTAAGAACGACTACTCGTACTTGTGCCGTGACGTAGTGACGTACTTCCTACAAACGTGCGCAGCAAACCAATCGTATGCACCACGCTTTTAAGATACTGATTAGCAATTACTATGTACCAACTAATATTTAAGATGGTGCTCGTCTACTTAACTAGCAAGGAGTTACATTGTTGCTAAATGATACGCTTTGAAAGGCAATGCACGTCCGGTATACTTCAAATTAGTTCTTTAGATTGGCGTCACGCAATTATCTATTTTTGTTTTTATACTTTGGGATCTAACATGGACTTTATGGTACCTAAACTGCGTCCAGAGACGTCATAGGTATAAATTTGGGTCCACACGTCATCTTGTAATGGATTACAAAACATAATTATATTATTATCCACTAAGGACTGTCAAGGTCTCGTTAAACTAAAATGGTATAGAATTGTGCGAGTTCTTATACGGTTAACCAAGAAAATAAATGAGTGTAGCTTGAGAAAAATCTCGACCAAATGGTCGCAATTAATTTGCCATTCTACGAGTAAGAACCTCAACTAATTCGACATTTAAAATTATACTGCGGGTAATGTTCAAACTGTATTGAATCGAACTGAAGTATATTTCGAACAGAAACACATGGGTAACTAAACGCATCCCTGTAGAATTTTATTCTCGCTTGCTCGTCGAAAGCAATCGTGATTAAAGTTGAAACAATGGTCATAGTTCTCAAAGCCCGTGGGTTGAAAAAACGTTAGTTATCTGATGAAATACAGACGGCGAGTACTTACAAAATCGCGCCTTTGTTTTTATTGGGCGGATTGTATTTAAGTTATTGTATTCCTACATATGAGCCGGTACACAATAAATGAAATTCCATAGTTTGTAGTTAAAAGTAACTATTATCTATTGTTTAGCTTAAATATTGAAATTATAGAGTAGAGTCATCTCAACACCTCTCTCCCTTGAATTTGTAAGAAAGAAGAAAAGAAAGAAAGAAAATACGTTTATTTGCGGTACACATGACGCAAAGAAAGAACAAAACACAAAAATAAACAATTTGGGGGAAAATATGCGTCACATCCACGCAAAACGGCCATCGCTCAGCTTAATGCTGCGACCCTATGCGAGACAGAGCCCCAACGCTGGTTTTCAGCGACAGCCGGCGTTGACGTGATGACGTCAACCGGTGCAGCATATAGTGAAATAACAAAATAAGACAAAAATAAAATGAATAAATACAATACGTAGTTATAAATGTTTATATAAAATATAATATTTAAAATGGTAACATTTCATACCGTCGGTGACTCACGTATATATGGTGTATAATTATGGTGTATATATGTATATATTCAATTTAGGTATATATTAAAGTAAATATGTATGTATGTGTATTATAAGTTTATAACCTATTTATGTACTGTTGTATCTATTTTATTTATAATGTAATATGATATATTTTTAAGAATTTTTTTATTTTCATTATTCTTCTCAAACAGAGCTCCTGCGATCTAATCTTTCACCTCACTTGGTTGTCTGGTAGAGAATGCCTAAGGCATTAAGTCCGCCTTTGTACTTAATTTTTTAATTAAATTAAATTCCTTCATACTTTTGTTAACAAAATTCTGCCCGTACATCAACATTTCTGTTCACCCATGTTTCATGATGATTATTCTACTGTTTTATTTGACATTTATATTTGACGACGCACAATGACTTGATTTTTTTATCGACGCCTAGTAGCATGCGCCAATTCATCCAATAAAGTAATTAAATTACCAAACGATTGAATGCTGGAAGAGATTTGTTAAATAAGAAACACGTGTCGAACAATTTTCATCATTAGGTACCTACAGTTGAGTTCGTAGACTCTTGGCCTTCTACACCCCGACGATTAATGATCGTGAGAAAATATTGCCAAAATCCTAAATAATGATTTTGTAGTCACCCTAGGCAACTTGCAAATACCTACTACACTTTCGTCTGCTACGGTCCTCTTTTCGACTGCAAGAATTCACAGCGCTAACTATAAGAAAGGGCATCATCATTTCGGGGCCCTTATCCCAATTTCTATGGTGTCGGCACAATATGTCTATGTCTTCCACACATTCAAAAATTCAAAATTATTAATTAGATACTTCATTGCCCAGCAAACTCACTCTAGGCTGAATATATAAATAATAATAAATTCTAGTTAATTCAAAAGAAAATAAAGACACAGATGCAGATCATTGATAAAATAATATGACTGTCAAAAAAAAAAAAAAATATTCAAACTAGGCTGAGCATCAGCACTTTTCGAACGTCAAAATTACATAATACAGTCCCTCAAAAACGCCCGCCTTATTAGTCGTTATCTCGGTAGTCACTGCCTTTCTAGCCATATCATCTTTCACACAGTCCATCGATCGTTTCTGTGGTATTCCCCTACTCGTATAGCCATCCACATTCAGACTCAAAACTTTCCTGACGACATTTTCCTCATTCCGCCGCATCACGTGTTCATACCAGGACAACCGATTTAACACAACTTTTCAGTCACCGGTGTCACTTTCAGACTTCCTCATTAGGTACTCATTTCTTATTCTATCTATCAGCGTAATTTTTCTTGCCTGAAAAGGAAAACAAACAAAAAGCTTCTATGTAGAGTCATAGACCCCAGTAGGTGCATAACCATAAAATGAAACGTGTGTCTAAAAAACTTCCTGTAGGTATATGTACTTAAATCATCAAACAGCCCAATAATTCTCAATTTGGACACAAGATCAAATCGATGATAATAAAAAGTCCACGTCGCAAACGACGCCATAAAAATATTTTTCTGTATCCGATTAATCAAAGTGCCTAGTTACTGCGAAACCACGCAAAGAAGCTGCATCAAAGAGAGGCCATTTTATTATTGTTACAACATTTTAGATTCCAGATTATATTCTGTTCTATACATATAATAAAATAGTAAAGAAGTCAAAATGTACAGACATTGAATATTTTTGGAAAAATTGTAATTGCGACGAGGTGTGAGAACGAGCCTAAAGCCAAAAATATAGTTTTTAGAATTTTTGTCCGTTTGTTTGGATGTATGTTCCGGATTGGCGCAAAAACTAAAAACTGTTCAGATTTTGCACAAATATTCCTTAAAGGTCTAAACATCGAATAGGCTTAAACATTATAATAACGCTAGTGGTTATAGTGGATTAGCAATATTGCATTATGTCCGTATTCCTCAACAGTTTACCGCGAGGTTAAATAGACGAGATTTTTTTAAATAATATTTTAGGTATATACAGGTATTAACCTCTGAAATTAATATCATCACGCTATACCTACAAGGAGCTACGCACGTGAGCAAAGTCGCAGGCACAGCTAGTCGTTAGTCGTAACTTAGTATAATTAACCACACTGAGGTATTTAGGTTTCATTTGAGAATGTAGAGTTAGTTGTTGCAATTCATAGTTGCGAATGAGCCGTGAACCAAATTGTCTGGAAACATAAAACAACCATATCGTAAATTGTTCTTAATTTAGTCTAGGTAAATACGACTGCAGTGTCTACAGTCTAGACCGAGTTCTACTCTACTCGTTAACGTCTTATAGTTTGCGAAATATGTATATTGCCGAGTTGCAGTAAAATTTTCTCAAGTTATATATACTTAATAGACAATCAAACCAGCTATCTAATTTAGTAATATATTTTCGTAAACGATTACGACTAATCTCTTTCATTTTGACAGTTCAACAACATTCATTGCGTTATTCCCGTTGTTGAGCAGATTTTTTTTTCGCACTTATGAAGCAATGGATAAACCAATCAAGCAATCTGAGCAACCTGTTTCAAAACGATTCAGATTCTGATTGATCGTGTATTACGCAATTAGTGTACAGGTTATCATCCTTACTGGTTATTGTGGAATGAAAGCAATTATGAGAAATCTTTGAAAACAGTATTAAATTTAATAAAGCTACGTACTTATCTGTTTCAAAGTCAGGTCTAACGCAGAAATATCCAAATTATGTAATGCATATGTTTAAGTGGACAAATAAGGAAATTATATTGAAGCTTTAATTCTGTTATTATCTACCAATTGGGTAAGCTTTGATGTAAATTAAGACTTAACAGCATTTTCCTAATACTAAATTGGGTAGAGCTTAACGAGGACCAAAAACAGAACAGTGCCATGAAGTAAGAAAAACTAGTAAGACTGTATAGTACGGAAAAATGCATTAATTAATTAGACAATCAGGGCGTTTGCACACATTATCACTGCGTAACTGATGATACGAATAGGTAGGGCACACTTCATATGACCATAAAGTTTGAGAGACGAACTAGAGTCAGCGAACCGCGCCTTGAATCCCGATGAGGCGCGGCGCCACCTTTGCATATTAGTATGAACCAAGCATAGCTAATTATTTAAAACGTGCCGTGTAGTTCTGTCTTCAACGCACTTGCTTATTCCGCGCAATCTTTAGTATCAATATGTTCTTAGAAGATATAACCAAATCAATCTACAGTTAAGTACTTATTAGGAATTTTTGTTACGGAGAATTTCGACACGGTCACAATCTCAACATTTTAATCATTCTGCTGCTAAGGGACGACTGCTAAACCATACATCAAGCACCTTTGAACGCAGATTATTTTGATACTCACGCTGAATAATCAACAGGAAAACTTATGCACAATTCGCATGCACTCTTTTTATTTTACTTTCAAAAATAAATTCTACTAAACGACTACTCCACTCCTCTGGAAAGCATCTATCTGCATGTTTACTTAAAGTGGTTCACTTTTTACTCGTAGGCAAGTAGTTAGTTAACATGAGCACTGAACAATGTCTCAGTGTTCTTAAGTGAACATATCTGTCAACATGAGAAAGTGAAACTTTCCTCCATCCATCATGATCTATTCTCAAACTGACTAATGCTATATTTCACGAGGCAAATTCATCGTCCTGCCGTGCCGTCGAGATTTACAACTGTGGGGTCAGAATACAGTCTGTGTCGTCACCACGTCATAATGTTTTATACCTTGCATGTCACGGTACTGGACCGATTTCAGTATAGATTTGCATATGAATGTCATTGAATAGATGCAGGAAGTCAAATGTAGCCATTAATCAGGAGCTATTCATTACAATCATTCAATAAAAATGTGCTGACTTATACGACATCGTTTATTGCTCACGTTACACAATTTTACGACGATGGTAATAGACATTAATGCTTCAACATGATATGTAGTAGACCCTTAGCGTCAGCCATATCCATAATATCTACCAATTAGGGACTGGATTCAAAAGTCCCTAATCTAGCAGACCTTTTAAATTGATCGCTCGGTATTGCTGGCCGAGTATCACAGAAATCTTTTAATGTTAGAACTGAACAGTCAATACATGTGCGTAACCGTTTCAAATGTTATTACATTAAGATTTAGAGTGGTTGTGAAGTCTCGGTGACATCACGCGTGGCGCCGCTGCGCACCAATTGTCGGCAATTGTCTCGTGCTAGCCCTACTACTGTATGTCGCGCGTACAATTTGCTAAACGACCTAATGAAATCATTGCACAGTAATAATTATATTTACTCCCATTGTATAAGGGCATTGTAAAATCTTAATTGACATAACCGGTCTCCTTGAGTATTATAAATAAATACGACTGAAGGTCGTCGCTCTCATCAATCAAGACGTTTGCATCAATTAGCTTTTGAGAGTTAACTGCGAGACTGCAGCGTAATCTGATATGCTCCCATACTGTTGAACATTACCCACTTGCAGGCCTTTAATTGGATGTATGTACATGACATTTTGAGCGGCTATTGAAGTTTTGTTTTTATTCTAACTGAGATAAAGAACTTTATGGGTCTCGATTTGATTATTACGGGTGGTCAAACGACGTGAATTTCTCGGATGGCTAATTGTCGTCACGCGAGCTGCCGAAAAGTGTAATAAAGCATAAAATGAGAGATTGTAAGGCGGAAGGGATCCAGACGACCTTCAGTCGAAATGGGTCGAATATAATGTGAAGAATAAATTGTACATGCGCATAATTTGTTCAAGAGAGTAAATTAACACATGACGTTTATGGTGTTGTAAATTAACATTTGAGCACGACAAGATTGGTAGGTAAGTATTTGATCGTATAAGTAGGTATGGATAGAAACAACTAAAATTACAATAATTATGTATCTACTGTATGTGTAATATTAAAAACTTTGTGAATTACACTATATACCTTACATTTCTTTACAGCTTCTCAAAATCCTTTTGTCTCCAACCTAATAATTATGTACGCCACATAAAGCAATTTGCATAAAGAAGGCCAGCTACCATAATGGGAGTGGTGCAAGCAGTTTTAGGAGCATCTTATTTCCATTAGCACCAAGAAACTGATACAGAAACACTCAGACACTCATCATAAACATTATTTTGAGATTTAGAATGCATCAACGTCCAATAAAAATATCATTACAGTCCTTTTCAGACATTTGTGTGAATACCTAACGTTTAATATAAGTTTTATGTGTGCGCAGGCGCCTCTTTTGTGAGTCAGCTTCGATGCTGTAGAGAGTCGCCTTCGCTTCGATTCGCGATTCGATTTCGAGTGTCTAATCAAAGAGTTAAGGGCACTACGGGTACAGGAATCCACATATAGCTGTGGAACTTTGAGTGACACTCATGTCCTTCGCCTTTTTAACACGTTCAGTGCCGAGAGCCCTCCTGGAGGTTTCAGATAGATAGATAGAATATTTTTTATCATGCACACCATAAATATTACAGAATCGAAATTTTTTATTAGAAATTTTACATAGGGTGACACAATGGGCGGTCTTATAGCTAAAAGCGATCTTTTACAGACCACCTTTGGATGGATTAAAGGGAGAAGGAGAGACAATACTGCAGGTAGTCAGTGGTGTACCATTTACATACATAATAAATACTAAAAGCATAAACTCATCCATATAAATATATATATAAAATAATAAACATGAAACAAGAGCAAGGAACTGTATGTAATGATGATGTTTAAGGAGAGAGGAAGTGTTTTTTCACCAGAATTTTATAAGTGGACTAAGATTCAGCACGCTTTATCGACACGGGCAAGGCATTCCATAACCGTAATGCTTGAACTGTAAAAGATTTGTCATAAAAGCTGGTAAAATGCATCGGCATCTCTAGTCTCAAGTTTTCCGATGAACTCAGATATCTATTATGTGTGTCATGAAGGAACTGGAAACGTTCTTTAAGATAAGAGGGGGTTGTAGGATTAAACAGAATACTGTAGAGCTGAAATAAGATATGACAATTCCGGCGGAGACGTATGGGAAGCCGCTTTAGTTTTGTACGAAATTCTGAAATGTGATCATATTTGCGCGGACCAAATAAAAATCTTATGCAAAAGTTTTGAAGTCGCTCAAGTTTATCTAGTTGTGCCTCAGTGAGATCGAGATAACTGACATCAGCGTAGTCAAGGATGGGAAGTAAAAAGGATTGAGCAAGCGCAAGTTTACCTAGTCGCATATGGGATTCACTCATTTTAAATGTAGTTTTTTCTTAGCGAATACATCATTATAAACCGTGAAAATAAAATCTGATGTACCTATATGTTAACAAGATTTAGTAGTAAAAAAAAAATGATTGGATTTTAAAACCAACGCATATAGAATCATCATTTTAAAATCCAATCATTTTTTTTTTGTTAACTGTTACAAATATTAAGTAAAAATTTAAAATCCTAAAAACACTATTTTACTTAGTTTTTACAGTGTTTTATAACACGGTTTTAAACCTAATGCCGTTGATCGTCCTCGATGGATAACTTTAGCGCAAACGTAATGCCGGTAACCCTCCCGGAGGGGGTTCATTTCCAATATGTATGGCGGCATGGCGTATGAGTTCTATGAAAAGCGGGTTGAGTCGAAAGTGATAAGCTAAAGAAAACTCTTTCAGGAATGGAGACAAAATAATGATAAGTAGAAGTAGAGTAGGTAGAGTCAGTGTTTTCGATCAGTTGGATTGAGCCCCCAGTTACTGGGCACTGTTTAGAGCGAAATTTCATAAATACGTCAGTAATTCCGACTTCTGAAAGAGCTTTACCAATTTCGATTTTTTGGAAAATCTTGAATTTGTACATCTCTTACTCGCTGCTTCTGGAACTTGGTAACCTATTAGTGTGAAAGGAAAAAGTAATCCTAAGTTTGTGTATATGTAGGTATATCTACGTGCTTATTCATTCCTGAAAGCTCCCTTACGGATTAAAAAAGCACTCAGCAAACAATAGCAGAAAATACCTAGAAATGAACGGTATACGGATTCGGATACCGGATCAAACTATCCGAAGGAAGTCCCATATGCGACTAGGTAAACCTGCGCTTGCGCAATCCCTTCGGATTTAACTATCCGAATCCGTATATCGTTCATTTGTTCAGTGCTTTTTTAATCTGTAAAGGTAAAATTATAAAATTAAAAGGTAAAATTATAAAATTAAAAGGTAAAATTATAAAATTAAAAGGTAAAATTATATGGGAGCTAGTTGCTAAACTTTGTTAGTAAGTACAAAGTTTAGTAACTCGCTCCCTTATAATTTTAACATTAAAAATAAAAAAGTTATGCAATACCAGCCGCAGCCATCATGTCTCCTGAAATGTACATTTGTGTAAGTAAAACTAAAACTCTTTGATGATAATCTAGACTTGGACGGACGCCAAAGAAACGGGATTCTAAATTAGACGAAAATGCACTGTATCTATTTGCTTCAATAAAATTATTGCTATTTATATGTTCTTGTGGTTGTTACTAGGTATTACGGAGACTGCGGTATCGTCAAGTGCTTGCGGGCTTAAAACTTTTAATGCCCAAAGAAATCGGGTTTTCTTTTATGTTTTATATCCTATAACTATACTAACCTTATTCTGTATCTGTAGGCTATAAGGATAAACTTAGATATTATCACAGATAGGTCACCGTGACATTCTTCACAGTAGGTCCCTACACCAGTTTACCTTTAACCAGCTATTTGTAGGAATTTTGGATTCCAAAAGATTGCGGAAAATATAAATATAGAACAATGGGTTTTATTTGAGACTACATTTAAAATTAAATTCTCGACACCTAATCATCCTTAACCGAACCCAATTAAATAATATAACAATTACCTATTAATCTAATTAGTAATTCGTCATGGTGGGTAAATATAAGAGGAATACCATCATTAATAACAGACCATAATTAAACAGGAAATTCCATTTGACAATGATTTTGTTCCATGCTGTAGGTACCTAGACCAGTGCACCTATCTTCCTCAAAACTGGCAAATTTTTATCTGAGCAATAATTACCACCGCTGATTTAACGCTCATTTACGGCGCGTAGGCACTCTACAACTTTGTCGCCGCAAGATTAGCTGGAAATGCAATTAAAAAGTTTGGCGTCTCGTCAAAGTGATCCCACATCATTCTAGTGTCAATACGCGGTAAATTTTTTCTAAATTCAGTGTCGACCGGCGTTTTTAGATCATTCGAAAATAGCCAAGATGTCGAGAGTTAGCGGACCTATGCTCCAGTAGCCGAGATCGCTGTGCCGGAAGATATCGCGATTTTATTACATCGTTAATACTCACAAACAGTAATGTTAATACTCAGAAGTAAATAAAACATTTGGAATGGATACAAATAAATAGATAAGTAGTTAGGTACCTATCTACATACATCATCATCTTCCTGCCCTTTTTCCATATTACCTGGCGTATGCGCAACACGTTTTCTCTGTCCACTCTCTCCTGTCAACCGTAACGCTATCATTCTCTCCCTTCTGTTTCATATCATTTCTCACACAATCCATCAGATTTTTCTTTCGCCTTCCTCTCACTCTCTATCCATCAACATTTATATTCATCACTCTTACCTGTACCTACACACAGTCCTATAATTTCCGCTCTACTTATAGCTAATAAAATCTAAACTAAGTCTAGTATAATTTAATTTAATTAAAGACTCGACTTAATTACGTATCTAATCAATTTTACAGACAGAAAGAAAGCCGAAATGGGAAAGCTAAAAACGTCAGTAAATTAAAGGTTAATTTCATGGTAATCTTAAAACCACTATCAGTAATGGAATTATAAAAGTATCAATAACATAACGGTGCAAAATGAAAACAGAGAATCCTAATGAACTAACCAATCAAAAATTAAATTGCATAGCTAATAAATTGCAATACTAACTTTTAGATAGGATGGGTCTTGTTACTAATAGGTAGGTAAGTACCTACATACGAGGGCGGCACTGAAAATTTCGGGAATCAAGGAAGTGACACAACATTACTATTTAAAAATGTATTTATTGCTTTTCGAAGTATTCTCCGCGAAATTTGACACATTTTTCCATACGATGGAACGAATCATTGAAGCAACCATTCCACTCGGAAGTTGGGGTCTCCAAAATGGCAGTTTTGTAGGCGTCCACAGCTTCTTCAGGTGATGAAAATCTCTGTCCACGCAATTTATTCTTTATTTTAGGGAAAGTATAGAAATCATTAGGGCTTAGGTCGGGGCTGTACGGCGGATGGTCTAATAATTCTATGTTTTCTTGCTCTAAAAACTCTTGTTCTGTGCGCGGTGTGAGAACTCGCATTGTCGTGATGGAGGATGATGCGGCGGTTGCAGTTCTCTTTACGGAGTTCAGAAACGACCTGTGGCAAACAAATGCTAGCATACGTAATTTGACCAGGTTGTATCATGTTGATATAATTATTGTTTGAAGCCTTAAATCTTACAGGTTAGTGATAAGGCGTGTAGGATAGACTGTTTTGTTTGACGTGACACTAATCATAATCATAGATAGTGTTCAAGTGTAACAAGACATTAAGGTGAGAAAGTGACTCACCACTTGTTGCAAATATTGCACATGACAACAGTGGCGGGATCATGTATGCCACAGTACTTGCACGCGTGGTCAGGCAGCTCCTTGCTGTACAAGGCTTCATCTTCCTCCTCAAATTGCAACTCCGCTATGGCATTAGTCACATTGGAAACTTTCGATGATAAGTCAGAGCGACCCAAACCGTTCACCTGAAATACAAACAATACCGAGTAAAAATACTAACCGTGACAACTTACGTAGTTACGTATTCATCAAAATAAGGTTAGAGGAAAACAAAAATATTGAACTGTTTTCACTAACCTGATTTGAAGATGACAAGCCATGATCATGTTGGGAAGCCTGTGTTTGGCTTTGAGAAGGAAGGGTGAAGTCAGTGAATTCGAATTTAGAGCCCTGAGTATCAGCCCCAATAAGATCCGCGTATATATGTAATTTAGAATACTATGTATTTTTTTTTTGTTTAAAATCTTCCGTGCGCGCGTCCCTTTGTAACCTCGCGCTCATGCACGTGCCTAGTTTGCCTTAGGGATAATCCGCCTCTGCCTACTAGAAGCCATTTACATGTAAGCGTTCAACGGTTTCCACGATTATATTTATTGACGTTTCGAGTGTATTTTTCTTAAGAACAATCGCTGGTTCAGGGTGCGTTTCCACTGAAGCGGAGACGTACGGAGCTGAGCGCAGACGTGCAGGAATCGTTCAATCACAGACGAGACGAGAGACGCGATGAAGATTTCAACCATTGTGATTGCACGTCTCCGCTCAGCTTCGCTCGTCTCCGCTTCAGTGGAAACGCACCCTCATACGAGATTAATCACAGTCAAATGTCTCCCCCATTTCTGAGAAGCAACCGTTGTCAAAGCGTTTGGTATTTCTTCAAAGACTTTTAACAAGACTGTAACATAATCATTCCAATACATTCTTAACTATTCCATCATCGTTATCGCTAATAGTATGTCACTTCGTCTAGGCCCTCTGATATTGCAGCGCCTTCGTCGTCTAATTATTTTACCACAGTTTGCCATACACTTTCAATCTCAGAGACAATAACAGACATACATATAAAAAAAGAACATGTAGTCGACTTGAGAACCTCCTCCTTTTTTAATGGGCTGTATCGGGACCAAAATGGGCCATCGTAAGCCATTGTTTGCTGTCTAGCAGAATATTTTATTTATAAATTTCCAGCCTTTGTCTGCTGATATAGGCTAAAGCTTGCTGATTAGGCGTTCGTGCATGGAGCATGGTCTAGAAAATAATTACTACTACAACATGATTAAAATCCATGTAGCTAAGCTTAAATTTATCGAATTATGTTTAAAAAAATATATATTTGTCTATCGTTCTTGTTTTCTTTCATTGTGATTGGTTACAACTTACCACCTGAAATAATGCGAGTTGCTGATTGGTGTTATCGTACAACATCCTTGATTGAACCAATAATCATTTAGTTTGTAAACGGAAACAAACCATGTGCTAACATGGCGATTTTTCATCACTCTTCGCATGTCGTTTGATAATTATTGCGTGGCTGTTATGGGAATTTGGTTTAATCGTGCAATATTTTATCTTTTTGACACATTTTCTTTGTTTTGTTCAATATAATTATATCGGGGAAAAATGAGTGTGGACGCCTACGGACCGAGCTCACAAACACTCACGTTTTTGGACACTGAGGAAGCGGATCTTATTGGGGCTGATACTCAGGGCTCTGAATTCGAATTCACTGACTTCACCCTTCCTTCTCAAAGCCAAACACAGGCTTCCCAACATGATCATGGCTTGTCATCTTCAAATCAGGTTAGTGAAAACAGTTCAATATTTTTGTTTTCCTCTAACCTTATTTTGATGAATACGTAACTACGTAAGTTGTCATGGTTAGTATTTTTACTCGGTATTGTTTGTATTTCAGGTGAACGGTTTGGGTCGCTCTGACTTATCATCGAAAGTTTCCAATGTGACTAATGCCATAGCGGAGTTGCAATTTGAGGAGGAAGATGAAGCCTTGTACAGCAAGGAGCTGCCTGACCACGCGTGCAAGTACTGTGGCATACATGATCCCGCCACTGTTGTCATGTGCAATATTTGCAACAAGTGGTGAGTCACTTTCTCACCTTAATGTCTTGTTACACTTGAACACTATCTATGATTATGATTAGTGTCACGTCAAACAAAACAGTCTATCCTACACGCCTTATCACTAACCTGTAAGATTTAAGGCTTCAAACAATAATTATATCAACATGATACAACCTGGTCAAATTACACCTAAAATTCTGTATAAACCTCATTGTTCTAAAAATGTTGATTTTACCCACATTAGGTCATTATCTAATTTATTCATAGTAAAACTGTCAAGTGTTGTTTAACCTTGCTGTCCTTTGAAATAACTTGAACTTTCAAGAATGCATATTATGTTTTCAAGTTTAATTTACATAACAATATCCGTAATTTGCATTACATCAGTAACTTCGAAAAGTACACATTCAAACCAGGCTAAGAACTAAAAATTCACATAAACAAAACATAAGTTGTGGTATATCCACAAAAGAATCTGTGCTGCACTGCAATTATATAATTCTGATTCTGTCAGGTGACCTTGTTTCGCAGTGAATGTGCAACAAGATATAAAATGGTTACAAAACTAACTCAATAAACTAATACCAATATTCTAAATAATATAATTCAAAATTAAGCTAATTTTCAAAAAGTTATAATTGGGCAAAATATATATTATAGGTTCTGCAATGGGCGTGGAAACACCTCAGGCTCACATATCATCAACCACTTGGTGCGTGCCAAGCACAAGGAAGCCGCATTGCATAGAGACGGACCACTCGGGGAGACGTTGCTGGAATGCTACTCATGCGGTGCCAGGAATGTGTTTGTTCTTGGCTTTATACCAGCTAAGGCGGACTCTGTTGTCGTGCTGCTTTGCCGGTAAGAGAAGAACTAATCTGCATTTGTATAAATATGTGTTATAGATAACAGCTTTAAGTATTCAAATTGTGTTATGATATAATGTCTTGCATAATATTATGTAATGCTATGTTTTACACAATTGGAGGTTTATCAAATGCTGGCAAATTGACAAAAATAATTATTCTAAGGAAAAATAAAGCTATTTAGGTGTTTTTGTATAAAAATTATGATATAATTAGGTTATTATATTACTTTAAGATTACTATATGTTCTTTATTTTCAGCCAACCTTGTGCAGCTCAAAGCTCCTTGAAAGACATGAACTGGGATCAAGAACAGTGGAAACCTTTGATATGTAGGTTTTGGCTTATTTTAACATAAAACATAACATCACACCTGGAATCCACGAAGGGTTAGGCAGAGGTGTCCCTATAGCACTTACACGCACATTTCACCAGTTATGTTTAAGTCCCATGTAATAGGGGACAAGCCTATTTTACCATACATTAAATTGTCTTTAATTAGGGCCTGCTAAAGTATTAACACCTTCAAACAGTGTTAAAACCTTGATTTCTGATAATCTCAAAATTATATTTTGATGTACATGTTTCCTTGTGTGGTTACTAACTCAATCAAAACCAATTAAATTAAAACTCATGAGCCATGACATAATAGTACTTTTGTAATCAAGTATGAATATTTATGAAGTTTTGTAACAGAAATGTTTTATATTTTGCAGCTGACCGTGCCTTTCTATCTTGGCTGGTGAAAGTACCTTCTGAGGCTGAGCAGATGAGAGCTCGCCAGGTAAGCCCATTCTCCTTCACAAGTAAAATATAAATAACTAGCATTTGCTCACGGCTCCGCCCACGTAGAAGTCGGGAATTATCCCATGGGAACATACTACCAAGATAAAAAGTCTTGTATCCTAACCTAGGTTACAGTCTACCTGTATGCCAAATTTAATTGAAATGTCTTCAGCTGTAAGGTGTGAAAAGGCAGCAGGTAGACAGAATTACTTTCACATTTATAATATTACTAGCTGTTGCCCGCGACTTGGTCTGCAATCCAGGATGAAAAGTAGCCTATAGGATATAGGCTACTTTTCTTCAGGTCAAGGCCCCCCCCACCCCTGTGCCAAATTTCATCCAAATCTGCTCAGTCGTTTTAGCGTGAAAGAACAAACTCACTTTCGCATTTATAAATATAAGTTAGGATAGTATGGATATGACATATTGGAATTGTGTTCTCTGAAGGTATCAGGGATGAATACCACTGCCGGGGTTGCGAGTTTGTCCGAAAGGGATATCGTGACCCCGGCACACAGGCAACGGAAGGAACACGGGTGGGTCTTAGTCAGTAAAAGTCTGACACACCCTCCCCTGGAGAAGTAAATTGATAATTTCCCAGCCTCAAAAAAAAAAAAAAGGATGAATACCAACAGTTTTCTACAGTTGCATGTTATAAAGAATGAGCTTTTAACTAGGCACAAATCCATACTCCAGGTTGGTACAGAGAATTTCTTATAGAACACCCATTAACACTGGGCAATCTGGTGATCAAACTGGATCTCAAGCTCACAGTCATGCATGTGGCCACTGATACAATGGCAGTCTATCATTTATCAGTAAACTGGTTGGTAACAGCTTTCATCATAAAACTATGAAAATGTAAACATTGTGCAGAAACAAAAAAATATTTATGTCAGAGCGAACTCCTTCTGCTCTGGTAACCACAATGCCCAAATTAGTTCCATTGAATACTGGAAATATACTCATACAAGATATTGCGGATTCCTTTGTTGCTATAAATAGATATAAACATATTGTTGTTTCTTCTAGGTGACTCCACAGCAAATTGGACGCCTCGAAGAGCTGTGGCGCGATAATGTGGATGCTACCTTCCAGGATCTGGAGAAACCAGGCGTGGATGAAGAACCTCATCAAGTGCTCTTGAGGTTAGTAATAAATAATTATGTGTTTTTAAATGTTTACCTGACTCCCCCCGCGCCTGGTAACGGCCCCGACTTACCGAGTTGTAGGTCATGTTGTAGGTTTGAACCAGGTACTTTGTGTAATACTAATATCATCAGCACTGTTGTCAAAACTGAAGTAAAAATACGAACACATGTGACATCTACCAACCCGCACTAGGCCCGCGTGGTGGATTATGGCCCACTCCCTCACTGAGAGGAGGCCTCTGTCCCAGAACTGGCTCCCACTTCTGGGACACAGGCCTCCTCTCATAGGCTGATTATGCTTATGCTAATGTTTACATTACCTAACTAATATCTCAAAGCTATTTGAAAGCCATGCATCAGATAATGGAGCTGTTGGTGTCTTACCAATGTACAACACAACACACTAATTGGCCAAATAAAAACCTCACCGCAAATAAATTACAATAAGGGAGAATGATGTGGCCAAATCAGGTAAACCAAGTTTTGTCCTGGAAAACTCGTCAAATGATATAGACCATCAGAAGCAACCGAAGAGGGTGTCGCGACGCTAGCATAATATGTGACGCGAGCTCTGCTGCCATAAGAAATTTAAGGATGGTTTAATTTTTTTTAGTGTCAAATATTTTGTTTGCTATGTATTTTCTCGTGTACAATAAAGTATCTATAAATAAATAAATAAAAACTTTTTTAGCAATTTTTACCATATCAACCTTTTGTTGATCGAATATATCAACAATCGCAGCCAGCTCACTTCTTAGTAAGAATCGCTTGCGGAAGTCAACTTCTGCAATGTTAAGTCAGCTTTATCTAAAGTATTGTTCCTTTTTTCAGATACGAAGATGGCTACCAATACCAGAACATCTTTGGTCCTCTCGTGAAGCTAGAAGCGGACTACGACAAGAGGCTGAAGGAGTCTCAAACTCAAGAAGGCATCGAAGTCCGCTGGGACGTGGGGCTCAATAAGAAGACCATCGCGTATTTCACGCTCGCTAAAACTGATAGCGATATGAAACTGATGCATGGAGATGAACTGAGATTGAGGTATTTTTTTTTTAAATATTTGTCAAATCCTAAATAATTTTTCTATAGTAGAATTATCTTTAGCTTCTTGTGTGGAAATCTGCCAGAGATAAGATTATATTTTTTTTTTTGTATCATTTTGGCATTCGTCTGAAGCTGCTTCTTGTAATTAACTTCAGCCCAAGAACGCAATATTGTACTATTACTAAATATGTTGACGACTTTTTAAATCGATGGTACTTCCTTTATAATCATTTACGCCCGGTTTCTGAAACGAAAATCAAAACAAAAATAAGCTAACAAAATGTCAAGCGCGCGTAACCTGCTGCGATTGGTTGCGTGAATTATCTAGTCTTGCTCATATTAGTTCGCGACCTGGAGCTCTCAGTTTAGTTTTCGCAGCTCTTTAGTGAACTAGCTCGTTCTTTTAGTTCGTCAGCTCCCGTCTCGAAACAGAGAAAGACAGATTAGTCTTGCTCATATAGTTCGCGACCTAGAGCGCTCAGTTTAGTTCGCGACTACACCCGATCTATTCTGTAAATATCTCACCTTGAAAACTTAGGTGAAGTGAGCTGTCATTCCATCTAATGCTAGGGATTGATACTGTTGACAGTTCACTTTAAGCTCACTTCACCTAAGTTTTCACGGTGAGATTTTAACAGAATAGATTCGGCAGATCAGACCGTTCGCTTGCTTTGCTGCCGCTCCTGCATGCGTTTTGTTTGTTGAAAGTAGCTATTTCGCAGTTATTTTTTTAGCGCAGGCCACACCGGGAATCAAGCGATGTTTGTTTAGGTTTCTTCATGTAGCTGCCGCGTCTTTTCATACTTCGGTTCATTGTTCGCGGTGTGAACAGAAGTATGCAATAACGCGGTAGATACATGAGCGAAGCTAAACGAAATTAGCTTCGTTCCCAGTATGGCCTGCGCTTTACTTTACATTGTGCTCGTAGTATTTTAATTTTGGAATGCTTTTTTAAATATTTTTATTTGTGCGTCCAAAATTCAATTTAGAAATTTTACTTCTAAAATATTTTAAATGGTATCAGCAGGAGTTGTGACGTGACAAGCTCCGGCGACGGAGGCAAGCTCTCGCTCAAGGTATTATTCTGAACAACGCTGCACCCGGCAGTGCTGCCGCGTCACTACTGGTCCCCATACATTTTCTATAGGTTTATAATAATATGAGATTACATTCCGAGCACGGCAGTTCACGTAGTTCGTCAGTGGCTCTTACGACCTAGTTCGTTCGTTAGTAAGTTACATAAACAGGGCGTTGGACCCAGTATGGGCCACGTTTACATTTATGTCTACTGTACTACTGTTATCTTTCACAGATATTCAGTATTATGATTGCCTCTATTACAGGTATGTAGGAGAGCTGCATAAAGCGTGGTCGGGCGTGGGCCATGTGATCAAGGTGCCTGACAACTACGGCGATGACGTCGGGCTCGAGCTCAAGAGCGGTGCCGGCGCACCTCTGGACTGCACCTCCAACTTTGTGGTCGATTTCATCTGGAAGAGTACTTCTTTTGACAGGTGGGAAATTCTTAGTTTTGTATGCTCGTCGTTTCGCGACAAACTTACAAAAATATAACTCGTTTTGCTATTTGTCGAACTCGTAAAATAACTAAAAGTTTTCGCAGTGCGCATGTTTTACATTTGTATTAATTTCCTTTTCGTTGTAGGATGCAACTAGCCCTGCGCAAATTCGCGGTAGACGACTCCTCCGTGTCCGGCTACATTTACCGCCGCCTCCTGGGGCACGAAGTTGAAGAGGTTTTGTTCCGCGTTCATCTGCCGAAGCACTTTAGCGCTCCCAACTTGCCTGACCTCAATCGTTCTCAGGTAAATATCGCATTATATCACGGTTTTTCCCTAATCTTTAACCGACGTCTAAATTGAAGAGGTTATAATTTAATGTGTTTAGTTTTTAACAATATTTCGTTTTTTTTTTACAGGTGTATGCAGTAAAACATGCTCTACAGCGTCCCCTTTCTCTAATCCAAGGGCCGCCAGGAACTGGCAAAACTGTGACATCGGCTACAATCGTGTACCAACTGGTGCGACAGAACAGCGGCCCCGTGCTCGTGTGCGCTCCGTCTAACACCGCCGTCGACCAACTCACGGAAAAGATCCACAGAACCGGCCTCAAGGTCGTGCGACTTTGCGCCAAGTCGCGAGAAGCTATGGAGTCGTCGGTGTCGTTTCTGGCGCTCCACGAGCAAGCCAGGGCGCTGGGCTCCGCCGACAGCGAGCTGCGCAAGCTGACGCGCCTGAAGGAGGAGGCGGGCGAGCTGTCGGCGGCCGACGAGCGCCGCTACCGCGCGCTGCGCCGCGCCGCCGAACGCCGCCTGCTGGACGCGGCCGACGTCGTGTGCACCACGTGCGTAGGCGCCGGCGACCCGCGCGTGGCGCGCATGCGCTTCCAGTCCATCCTCATCGACGAGGGCATGCAGTCCACGGAGCCCGAGTGCATGGTGCCCGTGGTGCTGGGCGCGCGCCAGCTCATCCTCGTGGGCGACCACTGCCAGCTCGGGCCCGTCGTCATGTGCAAGAAGGCGGCCAAGGCCGGCCTCAGCCAGAGTCTCTTCGAACGTCTAGTCGTCCTCGGTATCCGTCCGTTCCGTCTCGAAGTCCAATACAGGATGCATCCTGAACTATCGCGTTTCCCCTCTGATTTCTTCTATGAAGGCTCTCTGCAAAACGGAGTGAGTGCTGAGGAACGCCGTTTGCATAAAATCGACTTCCCGTGGCCGAGACCGGACCGCCCTATGTTCTTCTATGTAACGCAAGGACAAGAGGAAATTGCCGGATCTGGAACATCGTACTTGAACAGAACTGAAGCTGCTAATGTTGAAAAACTTACAACACGATTTTTGAAAGCGGGCGTACGTCCCGAACAGATTGGAATCATCACACCTTACGAGGGCCAACGGTCCTATCTCGTGCAGCACATGCAGTATCAAGGTAGCTTGCACGCTAAACTTTACCAAGAGATAGAAGTGGCTAGTGTGGACGCGTTCCAAGGCAGAGAAAAGGATATTATCATCATGTCCTGCGTTCGTTCTAATGAGCACCAAGGAATCGGATTCTTGAGCGATCCTCGCCGTCTGAATGTAGCTCTGACACGCGCTAAGTATGGTCTTATAGTGGTCGGCAACCCCAAGGTGTTGAGTAAACAGCCCCTGTGGAACCACTTGCTAGCGTTCTACAAGGAGCGCCGTGTGCTCACCGAGGGTCCACTTTCCAATCTGAAGGAATCTGCTATCCAATTTGCGAAACCAAAGAAGCTGGTGAATGCACAAAATCCGGGATCCCACTTCATGTCGACGTCGATGTTCGACGCGCGCGAGGCGATGGTGCCGGGCTCCGTGTACGACCGCGCGCGGCCCCTGCGCGACCCGCTGGCCTACGTGGGCCCCGAGCGCGCCGCCCTGCTGCACGCGCCCGTGCCCGCGGCCGCGTTCGCGGCGCAGCGCGGCCTGGCGCGCGCGCCGCCGGCCGCGCGCAGCGGGCGCAGGCGGCCGCCGCGCCTGTCGCAGGAGCCGCTGTCGCAGCAGCCGCCGCTGTCGCTGTCGCAGGGCGCGTCGCAGCCCGACTTCAGCCAGGAGTCGGCGGCGCCCGACTGCCCGTCGCAGCCCGACGGGCTTCTGTCGCAGGACTCCACGTACCAGGGCGGGTTTCGAGCGCGCTGCAGCCAGTACTGAGAGTGCCGGGCGGACCGCCGCGGGGCCGCGCACTGCCGACACACCCGCCGGGGTGACATCCACGGTACTGACGACAGACGCCGACGCGCACCGCACGCCTGACCACGACGACCTCGGCTCGGGTGTAGAGACGACGGAGGGTTCCCCGCGGTGCGTTACGATCGCGGGGTTGAATCGGTTGCGCCGGCGGCGGAATCCGACCGCGACTTTGTTAGTCTTCGCCCATCGACCGTATTGAAGAGTGAAAACTCAAACTTAGAAATTGTGTCACGCGCGGAGCATACTTGAGCAACAAGTTTCGTTGCCTAAGGTAAAATGTAACCGTTCCATTACAGGGATAGTATTTTTATAGGATGTTGAAATAAAACCGATGTTACTACAAGGGTTAATTAAAATAATGCAAGCTCTATGAGCAAATTGGTCGTAAATGTTAAATGTAACTCCATTAGACACGTATGCACCAAATCGACATTGCTATAAACTTGTTGCTATCCTCTATCTACACGCGTTACTATGTAACAATTAGAAACGAGTAGACAATGACGTCTAAAGGGAGAATCAAGGTGGCTCGGATCGAATTTTGAAGGCTTGGAGGACGCAAATTTACGAGGGGAGAAGGATAATTATGTATAAAATTTTGTAAAAAATAAAAAATAAACTGTTGAAAGAACACCTCATGAAATCGTAAGGTAATTATAATTCCTACAGTGGCAGAATTGTAAGGGACTATTTTATTACGACCTAAAATCATAAAATACTATAGAGATATTTTTAAATCATTCATAAAAATCCAATATTTTTTTTGAGTATGTAATGACAAGACTTGTTTTCTCGTTTCTAGGTGTATTAGCAAATCGCGAAGTACCAAAAATTTGGGTCCGCGAACGAATACCATCTTTGTTCGCTTCGTAGAAATTTAAACTCATTTTTATTTCACATTGTAATAAAAAAAAAAACGAATTATTAAGCCAGTTAGTCAGAATATAATTTATTAGGCGACATATACAGTAATTCTAGTAATGGTTTGTTTTCGTCATAGGGAAATTCACAATGTTCATATTTAACTTCACTATCATTGACGATATCAAACAGTGTCAGATCTACATGTTAGACAAAAACAATATCAATGTTAACCGGGCTATATTGTTTTTCCTTCTCAACCATCTATTTTCATGGCATATTGACATAACATTATAAGAAATTAAATATTTTTATGGACTATTTATATCTTCACATGGCGATCAGAATATACTTTAAAAATATATAACCTTTTAATTTCATGGCTGTTACATGTATGTACAAATTGTAAAATTAGCTGTATATTGTTATGCTTTCTTTTCAAAATGCAATGAAACACTATGTAAACTAAATTCCTTTGTTTTCTGTGAATACATGCTCTAAACATTCCTCGAGGTACCTTTTGAAACTCCTTATTTATACATATTTCTAATAATTGTTATCAATGGGATGCTAATCAAATTTCAATTATATCTTCACGGCGGTTTTAAATAATTTTAAACTGTAAGTAAAAATTGCAGAAAGGTTTATTTGGCTATTAAAGTCTGTTATATATGTATTTCCACTTAAGTTATTAATGAACTGTCTTAGACGGCTTTTACACTTTTTTGTTTGTGAAGGAAAATCAATAAAGAATGTCATAAGTATAATGCAGTTTTATTTGTAAAAACATAATATCATTTAATATCCAAAATTATTACAAACACCTTTAATCTGTTTTATTAGGGATCTCGCGCACTAGTCAGCCACGACCACGACCGCGACAAAACTATAGAAACTGATACGAATCGCGCGCTTGGTCGCAACGGCCAACTCACCATACAATACCACTAGACAGCCGCGACTGACCAGAGTCCTTGCTGTCTAGTGCGCGAGATCCCTTAAGACGACTTACATATAAATATTGCATTTTATATATTATTTATGTAGCTTAATATTTACATAAATAAACTTTGAAAATAGAACGAAACAATAATTTTAAAAATGTGCCCATTAACAAGCATTACAATGGTAGTGGCACAGTGGTTAGGTACGCAAAATATTGTCCAGTAATGTTGGCACGGTCTTTTAAAGCTTTTTTATAGGCCGGTTTATAAAAAAATGTCCATCTACACGACATTCTACAGACAAGCTCTATCTAGATATTAATCACAATGAAGCTGCCATTTAAAACCGTTCAATATTGTATTAAAAAATTAATCATTCTAGTTACTTCTAATTAAGACATTTTACCCAATAAGGTAATTCCTTGTAATACTTATACAGAATCAAAACTAAAAAATTTAAATTGTGCGAAGTCACTAAATACAAATTCAACCCTTTATTTTTCTTACTTTGTTATTTTTGTCCAAAAAACATTCCAATTTATAAATTTCTTAAGACAACAAATAAATCATTGGAAATTCTAATTACCAATTCATAAGATCGAGCAGTGAAGACTTAGTTATAGACCAATTAGCTCTAAACGTACGTAGCTTAGCAACATGTAACTAGTCATGTTAAATGCAAAGTGAACCACCTCTATGGTAACCACAGTCTGCCAACGCAAATTGACTGATGTTGGCAGACTGAAACTAGTGTTCCTGCTGTCAAGCTCAACTTAATCTAGTTTATTCGATAAATAGAACTATCGAATAAACTAGATTAAGTTCGAGATTCATCGAGATTTCAAGACATGTATTTTGTGAGTGCAATTGTCGAGCTGTGCACATTTATAGCTTAACAAATATAGCAGATACATTAGTAATACATATTCAAATAGCATGTATTATATCTATGTTAGTATCACAACCTAACTAGTGCGAAATTGCCAAAAGGCGGTAGGCCTAACCTAGAGAATATATATTTTTTGTAAATGTGGCTTAAATATTAAATACGTTTACAAAATGCTAAGCTCTGTTCGGTATGACGTATACAGATCTACTGAGGTAATGGAGGAGGCTGGACGGCAGCGTAAGTAGGATAAAATGGAGCAAAGTTGTTCGGGCCTCGGATCATCATGTGGTTAGACTCTCCTCTGTCTTGAATCGTGCGCGCTGTGTATGGAGATTCTTTGTAAACTGGTGTACCTGAAAATGAAAAGGACGAGGTAAAATCCTGAGCTAGGTCTACTTAGGTTAGGAGTCGATGTTGTTGGCGCCAAACAAAAACAAATTGGGTTTCGTTGGGAGTCTAGCAAGGATCTCCTGAACGTGTTAGTGAAAATAGGAAGATTATAAAGTAAACGGCGCTGAAATCTATAACAAACCAGTGAGAAAAGAATAAAATAATAATATCAACTCTATGGCTGATTATGTTTCTCAAAATTATGCTTCATTGGTTAGGTCGCTAGAGGGTTCAGGCACTAAATCAAGTAAATAACTGTTGACTTTGATGTTATTGTTCAACTCACTCAAAGTCGGGTATAACGTCTGATACGGCTGCACGGGTGCCGCTCCTGGCATTACCCAACCTCCTGGGGATGCTTCACCGCCCGGGGCTGAAGGCGCCTGAAAAACACAAAAAGTTCAATTCAGCTTACTATTACCAAAATCAATACAAGCTTTATGATAAACCCTCAATTTATACACCCTGCTTATGCACATAAAACAAGACCCTCCGCGTTATAAAATAACCGGTTAAGTGCGAGTCGGACTCGCACACGAAGGGCCCTGTCGGCGTTTTAATTATTAAGGTGAAAGCGTCAAGGTAGCCCGTAAGCGTCAAGGTAGTTTCACAGATTGTTTATTTCTATTGCCGCTATAACAACAAATAAATAAAGTTAAGGGGGATGCGCTAAGGTAGCCCCCGAAATTCAAATTTTCTTACGTTTTTTGCAATTTGCAGGTTAGTATCATGTTCTATGTTGATCTAAACATGTTTCGCGGCCGTATCAAATGTTTAATTATATAATTATAATCATAAAAACGATCAATACAACTCTCTAAGTTCATGTTATCCCATTGAATGACTATTTCATGAAATCATGACATTTGACAATTATGCTAACATATGGAGTTGTATTGCTCATTGTAATGATTATAATTATGTAAAGCCGTATTTGTTACGGTCGCAAATTATATTTTAATCAACATACAACCTGAAACTGACCTGCAAAATAACTCAAGAAATTTTGAATCTCGCGGGCTACCTTAACGCATCCCCCTTAACTTTATTTATTTTTTGTTATAGCGGCAATAGAAATAAACAATCTGTGAAACTGTCTACATATTTCGGTTCATGAGACACATCCCGCTGACTGACAGACGAACGGACAGCGGAGACTTTGTAATAGGGTTCCGTTTGGCACCCTTGCAGCAAGGAAGCATTGGTGGTCCAGTGGCACCGTGGACCGCGACTTACGAGTTGTAGATTGTAGGTTCGAACCCTGACATGCTAAGTGCTTTGTGAAAATGATTTCATCACCACTGAAGGAAAACATTGTGAGGAAACCAGTATGTTCTAAAACCAAAAATTCGAAGACTTGACATCTACCAACCCGCACTGGGCCCACGTGGTGGATTATAGCCCACTCCCTCTCACAGAGAGGAGTTCTGTGTCCCAGCAGTGGGCACATTATGGGCTGATTATGCTTATGCTTGGCAACCTAGCTATTTACTGTAAATTCTTTTCATATTTTATGTACTTTTACTAGTTTATTAGACTAAACTAAATCTGCAGTGTGTACTCACAAGAATTGAATCCAATGAACTGGCAAATTTTAGTTCACCACGCCCATGATAACAGTCATTTCGATCAATGCTAACAGTTAGCAGTCCACTAATCCCTAGTATCTAGTATTAAAGGTTCAAGAACCGCATTATGTACTTACCATAGGTTGTCCCGGACTAACGGGCAGTACAGCCGGCTGGCTAGGAGAGTGAGGTCCCGATTCCCCGTTTCCTATATTTTCCGGAACCGGTGCAGATGGCGCCACTTGTCCGACCATACCCATCAATGGTACCGTGCCAATGGCAATGTACTTCTTGCCTCCCATGTTCATATGCATGCCTGATACTACACATTGCACCTGTGGGATAAAGAAAGCAAGTATTTTTAGTGACTCACATTGTTAAATGGGAACAACAAACAGCTACATTATGCAATATTACAACGGGAAAAACACAATTAACTTAAGTAATAATGTAGTTTACTGATATAAATAAAACTTTAAAGTCGCTAGGAGGTAAACTGTTCATGCCTGACAGTTATTGTTTGTTAGCTGCAACTTCTGACCAGAGGGAGTTACGTGTGACCAGCCCTATAAAAGCCAACGCAAACCGGCGCGCGGCCTATCCTTTCCGGCCCTGATGACCCCATAACCCTCCTTCAGGAGAGCAATAGGAAAACCAGGACAGTGAGAAAACACTCACACCGACACACTTTCCGACCTCGCCGCAGAGGTCCGCGATCGTGACCCTCCCGAGTAAATGATACTCCCCCCCGACCCTTGCTCGACGATGCGCGTCGATGCTGAGCCTGTAGCTTTAAACTCCCCGATTAATAATGAACTATCTTTGATCCAGCCTGTCCCTCTTGCTGGTCCCACAGGGGGTGCCCATAGCGAGCGTTCGCCTAGTTTTAATTAGCATAGTTTTTGCCCCTGGACGGAGGCTTTAAGTGTAGAAGCTTAAGGCCACAGGATTGACCGGTTAAATAGTCATGACCTCAGAGGTCAGCTACGAGATGCCCTACCTAAAAAAAAAAGCGCGTGGCCTCTTTTGGCTGACAGGCGTGCGCTCATGAACATCGACTTAGGATAACGTGTCATTTATTTTTGTTTAAGATATTTTTGTGAAATATTAAAATAATGGTGTCAATTATACATTTTTTAATCTAAATTAATTTTAAATTCCCAAAAGTATATTACTAGCTGCAGCCCACGGCTTCGTCCGCGTGGTCCCTAAAATCGGCTATCTGCCTGTGAAAGTCCCGTCAAAATCGGTCCAGCCGTTTCGGTCAGGTCAGACAGACAAACAAATTTAAAAAATTGTTGGTATAAGTGTGGCGGCATCTACACCGCCACATGCGAACTGCGCATCAAAGACTTGACGTCACACAACATCCTGACGTCACTCAAATCCTGCATCGCGCAATTAGAGTTTACCGCGCGGTGAACATATATACAAGCTCACGACTTCAACCTCTGGGCAATTGCCCGCCAGACATGACACCCATCTGGTCGGAGGATCCTCCCTTTTCTATGGGGGATGAGTGAACTTTACACCCTGTTCCTCATGCCCCTAAATAAGTACCGTAAATACTTTCATATGAGGAGCTCGTGGCTAATTAATAACAGCCGCACGGCTCGATCCAACAGGTTAAGCTACGCTTGCCGGGGTTGGTCCGTGGATGGGTGACCATCTTTACATATCGAGATTCCTCCATGCTTCGGAAAGCGCGTTAAGACGTTGGTCACAGGCTGTGATTCCCGAGAATCACTGACTGGTTCCAAAGATAAAAATGGCAAAGATCCAAATCTTTGACAGTCGTTACGGTTAGTGAGAAGCCAGAAAGTCTTACCCAAGGGGTATCGTATTACCCAGTTACTGGGTTGTGGAGGTCAGATAGGCAGTCGTTCCATGTAAAATACTATTATTCAGCTGCATCTGGTTAGACTGGAAGCCGACCCCAATATAGTTGGGAAAAGGCTAGGCAGATTGATTGATACTTTCATATGCATTTAGAAAACGCTGTTATTTTGACAGACAAACAGACACTTTATTTTTATTATTTGTATAAATATAAATTAGTTATATATCTGCTGAATTAGACACATTTCTGTAAATTTTTCTTTTACACTGCCTAGCAAGTAAGGGTCGAGATTTGAAACGCGCTTGATATGAAGCCGTGCAGAATAATAAAGACTAGTTGGTTTGTGAAAGTGATATTAGTCATATTAATTGATAGTTATTCCAAATTGATAAAGTAGTCCGTCTAAATATGGAGTGGAGTTTCTTGCCCATTCTTCCCCATAAAGATCTACGTTTTGAAAAGGGCAACTAGCTTCAACTTTCTGACTTCGACTATTTGACAATTCAAAAACGCCTGTAAATGGTTTAATTGAAATAAATGCTTTGAATTTGAGTTTATGTACACTGCATTATTAAAAGAAATAGAATCATCACATATCCACCAGGCTTTTAAGAAAAATGATATAAAATGGATTCAATATTTCTGTTCCAAGTTTTCATTGCCATATCTAATTCTATCACTAAGTATATGTGTCTGTTCTATGTATATGTTCAGTGTGAATTTTTGTTTGGCTTCAAGTATGACATCATCATGAGATCATTCACAAAAAAAACACAGCATAATTATCTGATCTGTATTACTTAACGAAGTAACCTTGGAAACTACAACACAAATCCATGAACCTTATAATTAACTGCATTGAATTTATTTTCCTATTGAATAATACACACACAAATCAAGTAATGACAGACATGCATGTGTTAGAATGAAGAGTTCATTTTGACTGGAATTTTAATTAGTTTACACATACTCACTTTCCATTGCATTCGAATTCAAATATTGTGTTACGGTTTACGACCTTTGATTGTCATTCTAAGTTGAACCTCGTTAACATGTTCTTAAAGTTCACTTTTGATATTTTGCAACACAACTGTACTTTTGTTTTCAATTCATATACGGATACTCCACTGGCTACTTTCGCCGCACAATCACAATGCACGTTATGGGAATGAATCAGGAATCTCAACATCCATTTAAGTTTGAAGTCGCGTAAATTAATAGAGTTTGCTAACTTACGCCCAAAAAATACCTCTGTATAGGAAGTCGAAGTTTTTCTATGGCCTGCGGTTATGCGGTGTGTAAAGATAATGTTAATGTATAATGCCCGACCCGCCATTATTATAGTAATTCAATCGGTCTTACCTTGAAGTCGTAATCCAAATCGATAATGTTACAGTTGACGAGATCGGATGGCGGTATCGGCGGTACTTCCATGGTCAACTCCCAGGTTTTTGTGGTACCCGCGGGGGCCGGCCCTTCTTGAATGGTTAAAACTATGTCTTTTATTTTCTTCGTTTGGTTTGATGGTGATGTGGCCCTGTATGTCACCACCTTAAATAATTTGAATTACATTAGATAAAAGGTTCATAAAAGAAAGTGGCATCCCAGCTGCAAGGATACTAATTGTTTATCTCCTACGCATGTCCTTGCTAAAAACCGGCCAAGTGCGTGTCGGACCACGCACAATGAGGGATTCCGTAGATGGGATGTATTTATCCCAAGAACAAACTTAACATTGTAGTTGAAAATCATGTTATTTAAACTGCAAATGTAAGTTAGGCGATTATTTCTCGTTAACTTGTAGAGCCTACTTCGCTTTGATAGTTTACCTTTTAATTTCGTTATATATAATACTGCTATGAATTTTTCCACATATCCTGAATCAACCATTTAGCTGGCATGGGAGGGACACTTGACTCTAACAAAAATTATCCTTTTAACTTAATATTTCGCAAACGAATGCCTGAATCCAAAAATGGTTTTCACAAATTCACAAAAAAATTAAACGACCTTTCCAACCTCAGGTCACACTAAGGGATAGACGAGAAAAATAAAAAACATCCCCACTTTACGTGTAGGGGAAGAACACTTTTTTTTTTTGTGATTTTATTTTACCACTTTGTCGGCGTGATTAATATGTATACCCATGCTAAATTACAGCTTTTTAGTACTAACACAATCTCTGAGCAAAGCCGCGGACAGACAGACGGATATGGCGAAACTATAAGGGTTCCTTGTTGACTACGGAACCCTAAAAAGGTTCTTAATTGTGACTTCTTTTAAATAATTCAAGATTAAAAAAAAAAAAACTATATTGTCATTTTACAATAAAACATTGACCTAAATTCTTGCCTAACAAGCTATCAAGGACAGTCTGCAGTAAGATATAATCAAGTTTCATTACCACAACAGCATGGGGCATGAGAACTCAATTAAGTTAACTATTGTAAATTAGTGTTAACATCAGCCTTGTTGTTTTTATTATGTATTCATAAAAATACTGAGTATTACCCATTCATCATTTACTCAACAAAAAATGAATGTGATATTAAACTTGCAAATTCATTCATAAATGCATTACTTTGGTACTTAGGTATTTGTTTTAATTTTTATATGGGTGTCTTTCAATTGACTGATTGAATCTGTCTGGTGCAAGTGGTGCAACATATTATTAAGAGCGTGCATTGTGAAAGTGGGCAACGTCGCAAATAGCTGTCAAATATTTCGCTAATCTGATTAATTTGGCAATATTACTGTATAGAAACTAGTGAACTAAAATATTGATTATGACATGCAATAATTAATATCGAAACACCGAATATTTAGTTTTAGATGTATAAAAATTATTTGGAAAGCTTCCAAATGCCCTTTTTACACCTAAAACGTTTATAACAACAAATTCCGTGTTATAATTGCAGCAATATATTTCCATACAGTAATATTGCCAAATTAATCGAAACAGGTAAATATTTGACAACTATTTGCGACGTTGTCAACTTTTAGAATTAACGCTCTTAAAGTGTTGGTGGAAAAGAGATAGTTATTTTTGTCCAGAATAGCTTTATTGCTATCTTGCACTAGAACAAATAATTGTTCTAGAGCGAGACTAGAACAATGTTCTAGGGAGGGGTGTTCTAACACTCCGTCCCTGACAATTATCACAACATAATCTCTTCAACCAACTTTAAACAAGGCGTATTTTGTCTAATGCTTTCTTACCTTCCTCAAAAAGATCTTGACAAGATGCAACTGCACATTGCTTTTGTTATCAATTTCCACTCGTATCGGTATCTTTTGACCAGGAACATAACCCGACACGGGGGCTTGGACGTCAACGGACAACGGAGGCGACGCGCAACAGAAGCAACAGAACGTCTTTTCCAGTTGAATGTGAATTGGTTCCTAGATAAGGAAACTTCTGTATTAATCAAAAAAGTAAGATCCACCTACGGAAAAGAAAATTAACCGGCCAAGTGCGTGTCGGACCACGCAAAATGAATGGTTCCGTAAATGGGATGAATTTATACCAAGAACAAACTTAACGTTGTAGTCGAAAAACATGTTCTCCCATACGGAATGTATGGGAGAACATGTTTTTTCAACTGTAAATGTAAGTTGGTCGGTTATTACTTGTTAGCTTGTAGAGCCTACTTAGCTGTGATAGGTTTTTTTTTCTTTTAATTTCGTTATATATACTACTGCTGTGATTTTTTTCCACATATCCAGAATCAACCATTTAGCTTGCAGGGGGGAGAAAAGAAAAGAATGTAAAAATGAAGTATAAATATTTTATTATAACTGTGTGAAACAGTTCTGGTAGTTTGCCTTTCATTTGATTTGAAGTTATGTGTTGAATGTCATGTGACATGGACATGTAAATAAATTGAATAAATGGACTAATAAAGTGTAGGTAACTTTCTCCAAATGTTTTAAAAGTAACAGAACGGAAAGGATTGACATGTGAGTGATAATATTTTATGCAAGCCTATGAGAATAACCAGTTTAAAGTTTGATAGTTTTAACATCTCATACAGCAAACATCCTAAATAGACTTCCTGAATTGACTGAAATACAAAGTAGATATTCCAAAAGAACCTAAATATTCTTACCTTATATGAAGGGTTGAGATTCAAATCAAATGCATTGATCACAGTGAAAGCCATCTTTGTTTCCTGGTCGAACTTCCATGGCCTATCCAGAGTAACCTTCACGGTATATCTGACATATCCATATTGACCCTCAAAGGATGAGGGCAGAACGGGAGGCAAGGCACAAGTGAAGTTGTAAACTTGTTTGCCAGATGGAATTTCTATTTCATTTCCTAAAAAAAATTATTAAAATTAATATGAAAGACGAATGAGGTTCGAATCCAGGCAGGCGCTTTACTTTGTGTAAATAATTTCATCACCACTGCTATCAAAACGGTGAAGGAAAACATCGTGAGGAAACTGGCATGTCCTAGAACCAAAAATTCGACGACATGTGACATCTCTCAACCCGCAATGGGCCCGCGTGACAGATTACAGCGCACTTAAATAATACAAAATAGCTGAATGGGTTGTTACGAAATTTGAGAGATATGTAGCCTGGGACCTGGAGAAGGACATAGGCGAGACTTTTCAGCAGACGAAGTTGTTGGCAACAGTTAGTTATAAAATAATTCTAAAAACTTCTAAGTTGTTTTGAGTAGGTAGTGTAATGCATTATTCATACTGATAATTAAGGCAATGTTTAGTAAGTAATGCAGGAAAATATCAATAAATACCTGTTCGGAATGACCTTCAGTTGTTTAGTGCAAGATTATAATAATACAGGGTGATTGGAAGATGGGTGCAAAGCTTTAAGGTGAAGATAGTATAGACAATTTAGAACCATTTAAGCCATGGTTGTCTTAGACGAAGTCATACCAATATTTTTTTTTTAATAATGTTTAAAATACATATTGTACAAATTTTTTATTTTTTCTGAGCTTTAAATGTCTGTAAAAAAAATGTCTAATGACACAGAAGCCTAAAACATGTTTTGCTTGATTGCTTACACATTACTTTAATTAAATAAATAAAAAATGAATTCATTTATCATTCAATTTGGCCATAATTATGCAGTTTACATTAAATTTTGAGAATTTCCGAAAAAAAACTTAAAAATTTGGTTAAAAATATTTGGTAAGACTTCGTCTAAGACAACCATGGCTTAAATGGTTCTAAATTGTCTGTACTATCTTCGCCTTAAAGCTTTGCACCCATCTTCCAATCACCCTGTATATCATATTTTGACAAAATTATATTCTGTAGCATTATGAATACAAGGCAATCCCATTTACAGAATCTTGTTATCTTATTTACATATGTAAACAAGCTGCTTGCAAGGGTGCTTGATATCACAACTTATTAAAAGAAAATTAGTCATCTTTAAAACGGTGATTATTGACACTTTCATAGTCATCTAAATGAAGTACAGGATTTAATGATACTTTAGTAATCTGAGTCATAGAAACAGATAATACATCCTTTAGAACTGATAGGTGCTTCTATAATGAATGGTCTAAAGTTACCTATACTTTTGTTGCACTTTTGTTTTCATTGCAATAGTCTTGCTTATTTTAATTATTTAATGTTAAAAGTCATGGTTTCTGGCAATGAAGTGGTAATATTACTCTTAAGTTATCATTATTTAACCATTTTGTATTGTTTTGTTTGATATTCACCTGAATTGCTACCCAGCAAATAATATGAGACTTGGAAGTATTCCTCATGTCCTGTGTGCATGGTGTCGGTAGATTCTGTCTTCCCTTCGGAATTTTCTTCATTTTTACTTTCACGCCATTCGGTATGTGCTTCTCCTTTAATCTTGACATGGATACCTAGGAAATAAAATATTCGTAAGTCATACAATTTCAGGATGGCCTTTTTAGGGTTATAACCCTTATGGATTCGTCATGTCTATCTGTCTGTCCGTCCGTATGTCACAGCCACTTTTTTCTGAAACTCTAAGAACGTTGTTGAAACTTGGTAAGTAGATGTATTCTGTGAACCGCATTAGGATTTTTACACAAAAATAGAAAAAAAAAAATATTGGGGCTCCCCATACTTAGAACTGAAACTCAATTTTTTTTTTTTCATCAAACTCATACGTAATAGGTAGGTAGGTATCTATGGATAGGTCTTTAAAAATTATATTGAGATTTCTAATATTTTTTTTTTCTAAACTGAATAGTTTGCCCGAGAGACATTTCCAAAGTAGTAAAATGTGTGTGTCCCCCTGTACTTCAACTTCTGAAATAAGAGAATGAGAAAACTAAAAAAAAAATGTGATGTACATTACCATGTACATGATGTATACACATAATTGTATCTATGTAAGATCACTATCAACTTTTCCTTTGCTAATAAAACTTTTTGTTTTTTGTATTTTGTATGTAAACTTCCACCGAAAATTGGTTTGAATGAGATCTAGTAAGTAGTTTTTTTTAATACGTCATAAAACGTAAACCGTAATTTACCTTTGATTCAATCAACTCAAATATAAAAATTTAATAATTTCATCCCAACTACGGAACCCTTCATTGTGCGGGGTCCGACACGCACTTGGCCGGTTTTTTTATACGTCCATGGGGCGATTCAGATCACTTAGATGTCTGTATCAATATAGTTTTATTTTCGTGCTCATTCTAGTGGATGAGTCAGAGACCATAATAAAAACAGCACGTATGTATGTGTTACATACCTCGAACTTTTTTAGGACTATCGAAAACATATTCTATTCTTCCGTTGATGGTTTGCCCGGCGTAATATGTATTCCATTGGTTATCTAAATAGATGTTAGCTTCCTTTATACCCATTTTGAGACAACAAGCAAACGCAAAGTATCTACTAAACTTCCTTGACAGACAGATAAATCCTCCTGTCGACCCTGTCGTGTCTCACGGAATGACAGTTGTGGCCAAGCTAACTAGTCTGTGGCTGTGGCACACCGCAGATGGCAGTAGAAACTTATGCCGGCTCTTTGCCGGCTCCACACCATAGACTAATATATATGTACTCCACACTATCGTCATAACAGGAGTCCAACACTCCAACATGACTCCAGCTATCTCTCTATACGTGGAAGGTTGGACGAACAGTTGGACTGTTGGACGATATTGTGGAGCCGGCATTAGAATTAGAAAGCACCATTGAGCTAGAAAAAACATGGAGGCGTTATACTTTATCAACAAATGTTCCTTTATTTATTATTTTCCTCTTTATACTTGTTTATAATTTATATATTTTAGTGTTAGTTGTATATCAGATCTAAGACGATTTGATTCTTTTTGTATTACATTATCATTTATTTATGACTCTGTACTACTGTCAATACTGGGACCACTACTGTTTCTCATTTACATAAACGATTTACCTAATGCTATTCAGCAACCTATGGTTTTATTTGCAGATGACAGTACGGTTCTTTTCACAAATAATAAAAACAAAAATCATGAACAAGAAATAAATGATTCCTTATCTAAATTAATAAATTGGCTTCAAATAAATAATTTACAAATTAATCTCACAAAAAACATTACATGAACTTTAAAAATAAACACGCGACATCTATTCCTTTAAGTATTGCATACAATAATGAAACAGTAGCTGAAGTAGCAAATACAAAATTTTTAGGAATCCATATAGATTCGAATATGTCATGGAAAACACATGTAAATAGTGTATGTACCAAATTGAATCAATTTTCTTACGCTCTATACATGCTAAAAGTATCCAACCAGACCGCGCTTCTTAGAGGGGTATTACACTATCAATTATCTCGGATCCTATATAGGATCCTATCTTTGATCCTACATATTTGACGTCTAGGATCATATCTGTGTATTACATTATCAATTATCTAGGATCCTATTTTTTGACTTAAGTGGTTGCAATCGTCGATTAAAACAAAATACTGAAGCCTTTCGGCAAACAATATAACAAATAGAACTTAGAACACTAATGAAGCCACAAAACAATGAATTCCCGGCTTCCCGGCAGCAGTTTGTTTTTTTTTTAGTACAGCAGTGTTGCCAACAAATAATTTTAGAATTGCAAAGCGTATTGTGAACTTAGGCCAAAATTTCGTTGTGCTTACTTTTTATCCGTTAATAAAACCGTCAACTTAGAATGTGGCAGTAGCAAAACTGAAAAGGCAAAATCACATAATTTTATGGACGGATTTTGTATCAGGAAATTATGAAAATAAATGTGAAAATTCAGTATATAATATTCAATATGGCAAGACCTGTTTCTGTGATCCTATCTAACAACAAATGTCAAAAATCTTTGATCAAAGACGATTTGAGTCATATGTTTGTATTACACTATCATTTAAATATGACTCAGATATCTAGGATCCGAGATAATTGATAGTGTAATACGTCCCTTACTGCTTACCATGCGTATGTGGGATCCACTCTGTCGTATGGGTTACTATATTGGGGAAACTCGACTGATAAAGAAATTGCGTTCAAAGCCCAAAAAAAGTGTATTAGGTCTATATGTGGGTTACGCCAAACGGATTCATGTAAACCACATTTCGTAAATCTCAAGATTTTAACACTCCCTGCTCTATTTATCTACCTGGCCTCAATTTTAGTTATATCAAACATTACAAGCTATGATACGTTAAAAAGCAGAAGACTTAAACATACCTTAAGAGATAAAACGTCCCACACTAGAGCGTACAGTAATAGTGTTTTCTGTATGAGCACAAAGATTTATAACAAGCTACCTATGGACATTAAGATTATAAATTCAATTATTATTTTTAAAAGAATGCTGAAAATTTTCTTAATTAAAAAGGCCTATTACTCAATAGCAGAATTTCTTGAGGAAAAATAATTTTGTTCAATAAAGTACCTATCACTAAAGTGAATATAATTCAGTAAAATATTTTTAAAAGGATTATGATGATTACAATACTGTGACATAATTGAATAATGATAGTTTTTAAATCAGGTAACTCATGACATGTGTATTTTTATTTAGGTATGACTTTAATAATTTATAATTAATATGATGTAAATGATAAAATTATATAATGTAATTAAAACGATGTCCTATATAAAATTTAATATTTATAACTTTTTTCTTTTTAATTAATGAATGTAAATAATGCATGTTCAACTGTTACTGTTACAATTATAAGCATATATGCATGATGAAATTGCAATGCCCTAACAGGGCCACTATGTTCTAAGAACTGATATCCTCTGTTAAGAACTTTATTTATGTACACATAGTTAGCAATAAAGAATTTGAATTTGACTCATACATGACATGTGATTCTCAATGACTTATTTATTAGTCATTGGTGATCCTAGATATTTGATAGTGTAATACCCCCTTAGAGTACTCTGTGCCTAGTACCACAGAGTACATTATATTTCTCGTAGAGTTTATAAATTCTGTGAAATCTGTGAATCTGTGATTATATTGCCAAGTACTTATTGCCCTACAATGAATGACCCGTGGTAATACCACTAATAACAGTGATAAAGTGGTGTGATTTCACGTAGATTACAAGATCACTCTCCAGTCCAGCGTAACCTGCGTTTCATGGTTTATCACATCACAGTTCCTTCGTACGTCATATTGGCAAAATTGTGCTCATAGAAAAGCCATTTGTAAAGAGTTGAAGTTGAGAAATGGTTCTTCAAGAAGAAACAAAAAATAAAATTTGAATGCATGAATTAATAATATAGAACCTCCATAAGATGACCCACTGACCCTATCTTCTGAATGTATCAATAGTATATAATCTAAAGTATCAATATTTCGTCTTAGGTTCTTCTGCTGTGAACATACCTAACCCAGTCAATATTCCAGTTGCTCCGCCATAACACTCGAGTGTACACCCTGCCTGCTTCATCTACGTTATAGTAATAATTATAGATTTATTTTAGTGGTTCGTAGTCTACTATGGACTCCTGCCATATATCTCTATAATGGCTGAAATTTCTGTAATAATACCAGTACATAATGGAGAAAAATGGATAGATAATTGCATGAATTCTATAGCAGCCCAATCTGTTTTAAAAACTAGTCAAAAGTTGGAAATTTCTATTTACAATGATGGCAGTTCCGATAAGACTCAAGAACTATTAGAGAAATGGGGTGAATATTTTAAGTCTCAAGGAGTAGGTTATGTGTTATCAGGCAACGATATATCAAAAGGTGTGGGTGCTGCAAAAAATGGTGCTGTTAAAATAAGTACTGGGCAATTTCTATGCTTTCAAGATATTGATGATGTGATGCACCCTGACAGAATATATTTACAATGGAAAGCAGCAAAGTTAAATCATAATGCTCTAATTGGTACTAAAATATCTAGAGTACCTGTAAATTCAACTCCCCGTTATGTTCTTTGGGCTAACAGCCTAACTAATAAACAGTTGAAGAAACAAATTTATACTTCCAACGGGCCTACTTTGCTTATGCCAACATGGTTCTGCCATAGATCTGTATGTGATAGAGTTGGAGGCTTTGTTGAAACTGGACACGGAACACCTGAAGATCTGTTGTTTTTTTATGAACATTTAGATGCTGGTGGAGATTTACATAGAGTGGATAACGAACTGGTTGTCTACTCTTACCATGAAGGTGCAGCTACTTTTTCTGTTAAACGAGAACAGATTTGGAAAATACAGCTTGACAGATTACAAAAGTGTGTATTACCACATTGGGATAATTTCACAGTTTGGAATGCAGGAAAAGCAGGTCGAAGATTGGTTCGCTCATTAAATCCAGATAACTTTAAAAAAGTTGTAGCATTCTGTGATGTTGACAAAAATAAAATAGGCCAATTTGTTGAGCTTTATTGTCCTATTGAAAGGAAAGTTATTATAAAATTACCTGTAATCCATTTTACAGATGCAAAGCCACCTTTATTGATATGCATGAAATTAGATCTAACTAAAGGTGAATTTGAAAAAAATCTCAATTCATTGAATCTCATTGAAGGAATTGATTATGTTTTATTCAGTTGATAATGTAAGACCTTGACAAAATGTTATAGCTATAATAAAACTGTATTACTGTTGATCCAAGTATTTCATTGATTTGCATATAATATGATGTTTATAACTACATGTAAACACACCTTAAACTTATTTTAATTCAGAGTATTTTTTTATAAGGTTGTAATCATATAAACTACTATATACATACATAAAAACTAATTATGTGTTTGACAGAAACTCCATTTACAGACGTTTGTATTTGTAGGTAGTGAGGTGTGGTGTGGATAAGATGTTGAATACTTTGGCAGTACATTCATAGTGATTGTGATGTCCCCAAAACTACAAAATAATCTGTTCCCTTTTGAGGAAATCAATGTCATGCCAGCTAGATCCAAATGGTTGTCTCAATGTGCCAACATTCCAGTCACAAGTGTACAAAAGTTGTCTCAAGCTGTCCTTACATTGGTGCATTATTTGCACTTCAGTATACATCTTTGTGGTGCCGACCAATGGACTTTTCAGGACATATGTCTTTCTCTGATCTGAGTACAATCTTTAAATGCACATTGTTCCAGCTTATTAAAGTGCCAACTACAAGAGAGTATCCAAATCCCATACTAAGTTAGCATCACTACAATCTTCAAATTTATGTAAGTAATGAAACTTATTAAAGCTCAGCATCTAGAAGTTCATTCTGTATTTTATCAATAAAACTATCATCAAAAATAGGAGAAAGTGCTCTGCGTTCCGTGTTACAACGACGTTTTAAGCTTAAAGTTCGAGGTTTATCTTCAATCATCTCTCTCCCGAGTTGAAAGGCCCCACACCATTTGTAGATCATGGTCTTACCAGGACATTGTGCACCATAAACGGCTTTCATCTCATTTAAAATTGCTTGGGGCCCTTTCCCTTGCTTCGTAAGGAACTTGATGACAGCGCGAAACTCTATCTGCTGCATATCCATTCTATTCATGGCAGAAGACATTTTTACAAATGTCTGTTTTAGTTCAAAATGCTTGGAGAGCGATTTATTAGTCGTTAACACTAGAACACAAATATCAATTTATTTAACAAAAATTGTAAATTCATTTAAATCTCTGATTTGTAATCAGAGATTGATAGTGCGCCTTTTTTGTGTGTGAAAAAAGGACGCGGGCGTTTGTTGAAGGCATCAAGAACTCTGCCAAAGGTGTAAAAACCTTACAATATTAAACAAAAAACAATATACTTACTGCATACCATATCTGGTGACTTGCCTTACGCCCAGACAGTTTTATTGGCACTGCTATAGCTGCTGATAAACAGCCCAGTTAATTCAATCATGCCATGCCTTTGTTTTCTTTCAATTCAATTCCATTGCAATAAATGAGATTCTGTCGAGTGAGTCAGAGCGTGTAGTAAACTAATAGATGTGAATTTCTTTTTGAGTGAGAATTTGGGGCGGGGAACCGAACGAACAGTCGGTCAAGCAAATGTCAATGTCATTTTGTCATGTCAACTGTCAGTTTATAGCATAAACATTGTGGCTGCGTTCCGTGCTATGTTGTGTGTTCCTAGTATTGCTCAAGGGTTTATGGCGCCAGCCAGAGTAGCTCAAGGGATAATGGACAACGAACTGGGAGTGTCTATGAGTATTTGAATAGCCATATAATATTTTATAAAAATGGAAAGAGCTTTTCAAGGAGAACTTTTCCTACTAACGCGAATGACCTAAATAAGTGATTACATGCACTAGCTTGCACGAAACATGAATTAAGTTTAACTGTATGTGAATGTTTTACTGTGTGTTTGCACTAGCGAAACATCGCAACAAAACATGTTGAAATCTCTAGTTCTTGTCAAAAATTATAAGGAGCATTGACAGAAAATAGAGATTCCAACATGTGTTTTGTTGTGAATGTTTCGCCAATGTAAACGCACAGTTAGATAGATTTGTTGTTGATTGCGTTCGCACTGTCTAGCAGAAACATATTTATTAGACATGTTGTGTTTAAATTTATCACGTTTGCATTCGCACTGGTGTTTATTTGTGTTGAAACAAGTCTATAGCTTGTGTTAATGCAGGGTTAGTGTTTTCCAAAAAAGACGGTAAACATCGAAACATGTATCTATGTTACAGTTATATCTATAACTGTGCGTTTGCACTGACGAAACATTCACAACAAAACATGTCGGAATCGATATTTTCAGCCAATATTCCATACAATTTTTGACAGGACCTAGAGATTTCAACATGTTTTGTTGCGATGTTTCGCCAGTGCAAACGCACAGTTAGACAACATGTTGCAAGTTTCATACTTAAACATTTTGTTTTGAAATTGGTTTGTAAACAGGCCAAGAGATATGAATCGTCAAACAAATTTCGGATCAACAAGATATGTGGCGTGCATACGCGGTTCGATACATTAACGGAAAACAAAGTTTTCAACATGTTTTTAGGTGTATGTTTCGCCAGATAAAGTGACATTACATCTGAATTCTTGTATTTCGATAACTACTTTATTCTCGTATAAGTAAGTAAAACTATGTTATTGCTTTGTGATTATTCGTTTTTAATTTTTTATGTTTATTATTTACTTAGTTACCTTGACGAGTCAGTTTTTTTATGTTAAAGTCACATTTACGACGATTTAACGCCGAACAGGCTAACAATTCAGACAAGTCGTAGAACTGTAACATTAATGTTCTTCTAAACAAGACCATTTTAGTGTTGGTAGGTTCGGCAGGTTTAGCATCATATAATTATGTAGGAGGTATGTTTTAAAGTGAACGGTAATAGGCTTAAAAGATGATGTTTGCAAGGCACAGAATAGAATGAAAGTTAATTACTTTGATTGTTGATTTTGAATCCCGAGTAAGCGAAGGCCCTGTAACTTCGTTGTGGTTAAAGCTAAAAAGAAAATTTGAATCTCGCGGGCTACCTTAGCGCATCCCCCTTCGCTCCCACTCTAGTGAGCAAGTGGCAGTTTTTATCATAGGCTGCGTTCCGAGTTACGCTGTAATCGATTTGAGCGTGCGAACACTCATACCGAATTAGCGTGAGTGCGATAACGATGTTTCCTGAATCGTCATAGATGACGTCATGACATACGCCATATTGGCCGCTTACCGAATAGAACGTAATCGCTCACAGCGCTGACATTAATAATTGGCGTTTCGATTTAGATAGCACGATTATGACAGCTGTCGGCTGTCGACAATTCGGAACGCTCGTGAACGTGCTCACGGTGCTCGCTCATCGTCAAAACCTGCACTATCATATTTCCTTGCGTTTAAACTACTTTCTTCTTTGGTGATATTAGTAAAAAGCATGGTCGGCACTATCGCAAGATGACATCATCTATGATGATTCACGGGACATCGTTACCGCACTCACGCTAATTCGATATGGGTGGTAGCACGCTCAAATCGATTACAGCCTAACTCGGATTTGTTTCGAGTTAGGCTGTAATCCTCTTGCGATACGATAACGCCGACCATGCCATATAATATTATAACCGTGGGCGCTGTCAAAAATGAACGTTGTGTTGTTTTGTTTTGAGTCGTATCATATCTTTATTTATACCAACGTGGTATTTTCGAAATTGTGCTTCTTGTTACCGTCGCCATCTAACCAAAGAAGATTTGTGGTATCTAAACAAAGAAATATGAAATTTAAGTTTTGACGTTGAGCGAGCACTGTGAGCGCATTCACGAGCGTTCCGAATTGGTGACAGCCATCAGCTGTCAAAATCGTGATAACTAAATCGGTACGCAAATTAATGATGTCAGCGCTGTGAGCGATTATGATCTAATTCGGAAAGTGGCCATAGTGAAAAAATTAAAATGACATTTTTGGTTACAAAATTTTGACAATTTGTTAATATCATTGTTGGGATGTCCTATTAGAATAATAGAACTACATTTCATCCCGGGAAACTATTTCATTATTTAATAATTAAATCCATGATAATAATAACATTACTGAACAGATAACGGGTATTAGATATTTTATTATTCAAATTTATTTCCATAACTAACATTAAAAGAACTCCATAGGTTTTGATCAAGAACTATGGAGGAAAATAAGAAAGGTACCCAGACTACGAGCGTTGAAGATCTTAAAATTAAGGGTAATGAATGTGTTAAAGAAGGGAAGTTTATTGAAGCTGTTTTACATTATACTCAAGCAATTAAGTTGGACCCTAATAACTACCTCTTATACAGCAACAGATCGTTTGCATTTCTTAAGTTGGATCAGCATTACCTCTCACTGCAGGATGCTAATGAAACAGTTAGACTGCAACCACAATGGGCTAAGGTAAGTTCACACTGTCTAAGTTATAAAATTGCCTGTTTCACATAAGTGCTATCAAAAAGCTTAAATTTTTCTTTTGATCCTAGGGATACTTCCGTCGTGCTGAGGTCGAAGCAGCCAGTGAACTTTACGATGAAGCTATTATATCATACACAAGAGCACTTCAGTTAGACCCTCACAATGTTAAATTAATGGAGTCAATTAAAAGTATTACAGATATGCAGAAAAAGAAAATGAAAGGTAAGTAAAATCATTACACCAATTTTTTTACTTTGTCGATTATATTCAATATTGCTTTCCTAAACTGTTCATGTTAAACACAAAGCGCTTTTAATATTCTGGCATCAGATTCAAGGTATAATTTCAAAGACTACTAGAACCGCTGTTGAATTATCCAAATTCAATATTGAAACTTGCCTATAAAGCCTGCTTATAAAGTGATAATATATTGGTTCTTTCCAGACAGTCAGAATATAATATGGATATGCACTTGTGTGGGGTTGATCTTTGGAATTGGAATTGTGGTACTAGACTACAGTTTAACCACAAACCCTACATTATCGGTTAGTATGTCACATAAATGAAGACCTGTGGCAGTGGGTTAGACAAAATTTGATACCAAACCATCATATAATTAATTTCCTTTCAAAGTTAAAGCAAAAACAATTCTTTGGAGACCAGGTTCACCAGTTATTTGTTATAGAAAGATGGTCATTTATAAAAGGTTGTTATTAACTTAAAAACTATTTTTAATTTTTTCAGCATCCCTTCAGCATGTTAGCATTTTCCTTAGCCTTGGCAGGAATGGGCTGGGCAATAGGAATGAGTGTATCGCTGATGAGTTCTTGGAATGCCGGCAAATCTCTACAGCCCCCTGATGACTTAGGTATTTGATTTTGCTATTTAGGTACACCTTCAATATAAAATAAAATTTCTCTCACCTCATAGCATATATCTGCTCTGCTGGACACCATGACCCTCCCAAAATTGGACTTAATTAAACAGAAAGGATCCAACCCACACAGAGTTAGTTTTGAGATATTCAAGTTTTAAGATCAGATTGTGTTATGTGATCGTATGACCTGCCATACATACTGGTTGGTAACGTATGGTCATAATGACATGATGCGTTGGGATTGTTTTTATGATATTAAAGTTTCAACTACAAAGAGTGTTTTGGTATTCATAACTGATTTTCGCCCATAGTGTGGGTTGGATCCTTTCCACTTAACTATGTCCAATTGATAAGTTACCTATGTTGTAAGTTCATCATGTAGCCATTAGTTCCAATTTCGAAATCAACATTTACTCACCTATTCATCACTGTTAAAAACTGCCTACTCTTATGATATAAAATGTCATCATTACACAGCAAAATTGAACTGCTCATTTCAACTGATTTACATCATGTTGTAACAGCAAGAGAGATAAGTTATCAGCCAAGACGTTAGCATCTTTGCACTATGTAGGTAAACCTCATTATTGTCTTTTTTTTTACTCTCAGGCAAACAGTGGCAAAGATTTCACTACTAAGCACACACATCATGGTTTGAAAGGGAGCATGGTTACTTATCTCTCTTGTTGAAATGTTTATTTTTTTATGAGTGGTTGACAGCACACAAGTCAATTAGACCATGATGTGGGATTTAATTTATATTTTTCCCCTAGTTGATACCAGCCTAGCTATGATAGCAGAGCCAAACCTTCTCATCATCAACTAAGCCTATCGCAGTCCACCACTGGACCTGCCTCTCCCAGGCAGGTTTAGCTTCTCATATTAATTGTAGTGTTGATTGCAGGTGTAAATGACAATTCAAATGAAAAAGATACAACAGTACCTGAGAAGAAAGCAAAGTACAGTAAGGCTCAAGCTAGACAAAGATATAAGCAAGGGAAACTTTAGTTATAAGAATCTTCCTTATATTTGATGATCCAATTTTTATAAGATTTATTAGATTGTAAGCATGTATCAGTGGCTTGGTGGGTGGAGGTGTTGTGTTGTTAAAGGTTCTGCTAGTCCAATAATAATAGATTGTCCTTGTTTCAAAGACTTGACAAAAATACATTTTTAAACTACAAATTATTCATCAATAGAGGTTTATAATAAAATATTTACCATTTCCTGAAAATTTAATCCATGTTTAGTATTTTTATATAGTTATGTTAGTTTTGTACTTAGAAAATATTTTGAATTTATGTTAAATACTGAAATATTTAAACAATCTGTTTACAATCAGTATCCCTATATTCTGGATGTTTTAAAAGAAAATATAAGACGAAAATACATAATATTTTGTTTTAATCAAACATACATTTTTTATCAGGTCAATTAAAACATAAAATAAAGGGGAAATACTTTATTGATCCTAGTGTAAAATGTATTTCGAAAATTCCAGAATACAATATATCCTTTGAATAAAATTCTTGGTCTCATACCTTATACTTAAAATAAGTTCAACATGTATGGGGGATAAAAAAATCTGTACAACAATAGGGTACCTACATTTACAATAAATGACTACCGTGGCAAAATGTACAGTGCATGTCTGACCTTAGAACATACTCCCTAAAGTTTGCTCTGAAGTATGCGCTATTGGAAGAGACTTTACGGGTTGGTTTGATCAGTTACAATCTGCAAGTGAGCTTGTTCTGTTGCGTCACAACATGCCAATACCATGGCCGTTAGAATTTTAAAATATGTAAGTCATTCAAAATAAAAATTAAACTCCACCGAAAATATCTGAAAAAACCATGGATATAACTCTTCATAAATTACATTTACACAGTACAAAGGCAAACTTATGCGACAGTGAATTAGGTACCATTCTTGGAATTGCACCTGTGTAATAACATAAGGTAACAAACAATGTATTACACATACTACTAATATTTATTGTATTGTAGAGTTGCACTTTGGTGTTTAAAATTACCGTCCTTTCTACAAAAGATATGTCAATCACTATCCGAGATTGCCTTCTTTCTTCGTTTAGCCTGCTTCGGTTTAACTATCTCTTCCTCCTGGAAAAGAAAACAATTTTGAATGTGTAATATGCGCACAGTTTATACAACCTTAGTTTTTGTTTATCCTAAACCTCTTAAAGGGTCATTGTACTAATTATTATTAACAACTTTCACTATGGGACCAACGCTCAAAACCGCGAAAAAAAAATCAGCTGTTCCCTACATTTATGTTCGTATATCTCGTGGAAATGTAGGGAACTGCAGATTTTTTTTTCGCGATTTCAGCCTCGGTCCCATAGTGAAAGTTATTCATAATGATGAGTACAATGACCCATTAAGAGGTTTAGGGTCAAACAAAAACTAAGGTTGTATATATTCGTAACTTCCATAGATGTTCTGCGCCCACCCCAAATAAATTGAAATAAGGGCAGGTAACCACCTGCACATTCTAAAAGTGGTTAAAAAGGCATCGGTGTGGATTGTACAGTAGGCCGCACTCGCACGTTAGTGGCAACCTTGAGCTGGCCTAGCGTAGAGAACGCGCCGCGCCATCGTGGAACTACATTTTTTAAATGCAATGAGATAGACAACAACACCGCGTCAAAGGGACTTCAGTAGTGGAAGGCGTTTCAATAGAATACGAGGCCAGCTTATAATGGTTTTGTTACCAGTGACGTGCCAGTCTACTGTTCATAGATTATTTGCACCTCGAGCGTTTCAAGGATAGAAACATCGGAGAAGAATAATTGCTGGACAGAAATTCATTAACCTACTTTGCAAGTGTGCCAGCTATTCGTTTTTAATTAACAATAAATATTAACATGTTTTATTTACCTCACTATCTTCATTAGATGAATGCAGATTCTGGTTAATTGGTAATGAATTAGAAACTAATTTCCTGGCTCGTCTTGATATAGGCAACTCGTCCTCCCACGCCAAAGCAAGTAAATCACTATATTGTCTCTGTAATGATAAAGAAATGACACAATATGAGTAGGTATAAATAATAACTGTTTTTGCATTCATCAAAGGGCAAAAGGAAAAGTTTGTGTACCAAACGACCTATTACGTCACACATCGCATTTCTCATTCACGATCCGAAGTCAATAACTTATGGTGGATCGAAGCACAGTTCTTTCGAGACAAGTTTTGCACTAACGCGCGTTGATAAGTAGGCACTTCATATTGTAAATGTATTCAAAGACACTTCATACCGGGTTTCATTGTTTTAATCCCCAAAGGACCCACGAGTTTGAGCTAAACAAGCTATTAACAATTCAGCTGTTGTGACTTCCGAATGAGAACAATTCAAATTAAGTTGGAACAACGTTACGTAGGTACCTACCTAATTAGTATCAGGACATACTTCTGAGATAACCTAGATGTTATAACGAGTTTATCAGAATTAATGTTGCAAATGTTTAGTAATCCTACAGTCCAATTTGTCCTGTTCTAATAAAATATTGATTCCGATTTTCCTTATAATTGTTACTTATACCTACTCATCTCATGTAACTTATTTTCATAAAATTCATTCATGTGAATTGTTTGCTGGTCAATTTCGTGGTCAAGCCATACAAACGACTGAATGTTTTTTTTTTTTTCTTAATTTTGTGAAGAAAGCCCCTTAAACTTACTGATAGCCGATTTTAAGCGATAATCACAATGCGTTGGCTATTTTTGGATTATTCCACTCTGCCCCACTATAGAACAAAATTAAATGTTAAAAAAAGGGCTGGTTTAAGGGAAATTATTTATAACATAACATCACGCCTAATTCCTGAAGGGTAGTGCAGAGGTGTACCTGTAGCACACCCACTTTTCGCCAGTTATGTTTAAGTCCCATGTAATAGGGGCCATCAACCGGGATCAAATCGAGACTCCAGCTATCTAATTACGCAACACATTTTTGTAAACGATTACGATTAATCTGTTTCATTTTGACAGTTCAACAACATTCCTTGCGTTATTTACGTTGTTGAGCAGTTTTTTTTTTTCAAACTTATGAAGCAATGGTTTAGCAATCTGTTTCAAAGCGATTCAGATACTGATTGATCGTGTATTACGCAATTAGGGTACTGGCTGCTACTGAGAACTTAATTCCTAATGGAAATCCCAATAACAATGCCCGACCTGGGAATCGAATCCAGGACCTCATGCTCAGTAGCGCTTGCGACCACATGCGGCGCAGAATTAAAAATTATTTAAGTATAAATTTTCATAAATCCAACACTGCCAGCTTTAATACATACATTTTTGGCACCAACATCGATTATCTGGACAAAGCGGACATCACAATTTTAAACATGGGACAGTTTAGTGGGCAGAGTTGGAATAATTAATATATTTTTCCGTATGTCCGAATCAAAAAACGGAAGCTATTTTATCTAAAACCGGATTTATCTGAACAGCACTGGTATTAGTTGTAGTTGATAATGTAGGCTTAAATTGTTTCCTTTGTGTACAAGGAACGTTATGATCCCCAATAATAATAAATGTGAAATTTTGGATGGATGGCGCACTAGTAGCACTGTCACCGTGGGATGATTCCCGACACGGCTGGCGAAGCCGAGGTGAAAAGCTAGTGGGGGACATAAAGGGACATTTAAAAACTATTCACATAAGAAATTTGCTAGAACTTACCCTTAAACTATCACTACTATTCGACTGCGCTTGCTGAAGTGCTTTCTGCATACACTCCATATTAAAAATTGACATGTCGTTTTGTTCCACACAGCACACTCTCATCTGCTCCAAGTGGCCGAGCACCTGTTTAAATTACAATAATTAATTTACATTTTTTCAAAATAAAATATATTTTTTTGGGTTCTTGTCTTGCTCAGTCAGTCGTACACACGGCTACACATCAAGGCATACATTTCCAGTTTAAGCTGACCTCGCATTGTACGGAAATCCTATACAATGCGAGATAAGCGTATACTGGAAATTTATAGCTTGATGTGTAGCCGTGTGTACCATCGAAGAAGTTCATATCTAACCACCGTAAGGACTATTCTTGATTGCAGCGCTCGAAGGCAGGCAAGTACAGGGCCGGTAACAGATGTGGTCATCGTGTTCACGGGATTTTGTTTTGAAACTGGTTAGATATGAACTTCTTTGATGGTACAATAGACGAAAAGCAAAAATATGGTCCCACAATTTTAGGCGGCAAGACTTTGCAACTTTACTGATGATAAAGTTGCAAATTCTGAATCTGCTTCATTTTATGACAATTGCATTGAAACCTTAGTTATCTAGACAGACATCGAAGCTAGCAACCGAGCCCGACTTATTCATCTTATCCACCAATCCTCCGTTGCGAAAAAGGGATGGAGCTATACGTCTTGTATAGCTGCATCTCCCTCTCGTGCTGGAGCAATGATGGCCACTATCAAGTCGTAATACGGCCCATAGTCGAATTGAGTGGAAACTAGGTGGATGGTTAGGGAATATTCATTTCGCACAAGGAATTTTCTTAATACTTATGTTCAGGTGAATCTTAAAAAATAAGAAAAGCACTGTGTTTTAGCTGCTCGTCATCCCATGCTTCGTCAAGTGTATAATTATAGGCCTGTAGCAAACCTCCGCCGTGAAATTGAAGCGGCGAAAATGCGATATGTTCCGATTATTAATCGTTATTACGATATAAGTTGCAGATAATCGGAACCTCTTTTTCGATGCAGGCGAAGGAGTGCGACAAGTTGCAAAGAAAACTAAAGTGAATGGGTCTCTGGTGATCAAGAGGTTTTCAGCTTGATTTTGTGCATGTTCAAAAAGCAATTAAGGATATTGGTTTCTATTGAGGCTCATAGGCTAGCAACCAAATATTATCTTTAAAACTCACATGAGCCTGCGACATGTGGTTTTCTGCTTTGCAGTTCTAGTCATCCCGTTAGTGACGTAAGTAGAGTATAACATAAACATGAATTATGACCTAACTTAGGATGAAGAAATATTTATTTAAAGTAAAAAAAGAAGTTTTTTTTAAAATAATATTTACCAGTTCAGCAGAAGGCGGCGCGTTAGGCGGAATGCTATGTTTTCCCGGACGTTTTCTCTTGTTGGGACTGGTACCTGGATATCTTGTGCTTAAAAGAACTGAAAGTAAATCGCCGACTTTGTCCTCATAATCTTGGCACCAATACATTAAAGTTGATACAACAAAAGTATCTTCATCATCTACAGCTCGGCAGAATAACTGTCGTACTACATCGGCAGTGGGTTTTTCCTGTTTTAACATCAAAAGAACAGATGTCAGAGCTTCAGCATGTTCTTTATACATCAGCTTGGGTATGATAGGTAACACATCCTCTACTGATATATCGTGTGCTGTCAGAAGTTGCCAAAGGCAATATTGTTCGAACGTCTCCCAGCCTAGGCTCGTCGACAGCATCAATGTGATGTCATCTGACTTGAACATCATCAAAGTGCCCTGTAGGGTCAAGCATACGAGTCGCTGTAGCTGATTCGCGTCCAATGTTGAAACAATAGAATGTAACAATCTTATATGATTCTGGGCCTGATCTTTAAATTCTCTGTACACATCAGGGATCAACCACACCAAAACATTTGCATCCATTTCCTGACATTTTTCGAAGTCGTCGGCTAAACTTTCCGCTAGCTTTATTTCTATAAAGCTACAATACTCTTTATATACATCTGCTTTGAATTTAACGTTTCTCCTTTTCGCTGCGTCGCGTTCACCGCGCTTTTCACGCTCATAACAAACTTTTAAATAAAACAGCAAACAGAAACCCACAGTGCGAAGAGTGTTTTGAGCTTGAATTTCTTTAAATGTTTCTAATATAAGTTTGCGTTTGGGTTCATCATTGCTGGTAAGAAAAGTAAACATGGAAAAGATCGGTGAATTAAGAGCCACTTCGATCTCGGCTGGAGTTGGCGTACGGCTTATTTTCAAGGGTGGAACATCTTGCACAGCTGCTGTAACTAGATCTGCAAGTGCAGTAGCCGTAGGCATCGGCGCGCTGCAGGCGTTGATCAGAGCAGTGGCTGCCGCGGCTGTGCGATCATCTAGTAATGTTTCGGCAAGAGGTCGTAACATCAGAGGCATTGCAGCTGCTAATTCAGGACGTTCCCGCGCACGAACTTCCGACAAGGGCAAATCGTCATCATCTGTGTCTTCTGCAATATTAGGAGTATTATCCTCTTCATCATCAGAAAATGCAGGCTCGTCAGGACCTCCTCTTGGTAAGTCATCATTCCCTTCTTCACGAATTCCTGATACACCTTCACCATTGCCATTGGTGCAGAACTCTTTAAAAGTTTCTCTCACAGTTGTTCTTAGTTCACGGTCCAACTTTGGAGAGTCAAATAAGGGATGTAAATTTGGAAGCACTCTCTTCTCTATGATCTGTTGAAGTGAATTAAAAATGCCCTGCCTCACCTTCTCAGCAAATGATGGATAAAAGTTTGGAATGATTCGACATAGAAAATCAAGTAAAGTGGCAGTAACAGCAGGATGTGATCTCATTGAATGGTGCATTACGAGGATGGCTGGTTCAATATTCATTATATTATCTTTTTCAGAGTCATAAAACAACCAGTCATAGAAAAGTGCTAGTTTTGCATTTGATGCAGCTACATTTGAAGTACAAGTAGTAAGTAGCCATCCAATGACTGCCCACCGTGGAATGATATCTGAACACAGGAGTTCGTTAGTAGGGTGTATTACACCAACAATAAAGCGAATCATATCACTTCTAAGGGATTGAGACTCAGGAGTGGCCAGGTATTGCCTTTGAAACCATTCTTGATACTTCTTATGATGACCAAACCTAACTTGTGATGTCAGAAATACAAGTTTCCTCTCCATGTCTGGAGTAAGTCTTGACTGCAAGTATCTGCGAGATGTTCTTGTTTGTAAGAGTTGTAACACATTTGTAAAAGTGGGGCATAAAGTTTTGGGATTTAACAATATATCTTGCCATAGCTGATGAAACTCAGGAATACGAGCTACATTCTGCAGCAGTCTTATCAAATCTCGACCCAGAGTTAACACATCTGTGAAGCGTTCTCTAATGAGAGTGATAACAAAATTGACTTCTTTCTGTCTCAAGCTCATCAGCTGTGGTATATTGTGATCTTCTATCAATCGCATGTATGTGTACACCACCATGCAAATAAGTACAGGAAACTTGTCTAGCCATGCCCGATTTTCAATATAAATATCTAAAAGAGATTCTACCAGTATAATGTTCTTGGGAGTAATATCTCCTCCAGATGCATAACGCATTAAATTCCAACAGACACTGTCTACGCCAGTTACTGCATTCCTTATCATTTCCTTTATCAACCATAGTAGCTGGTTGCGAGTAGTATCATGGAACTTCAAGTACCTCTCTAAGATCAAGTTGGATAGGTTATTGAGCACGCACGTCAGACCGTCCCGAGTGACCAGCGTCAGATCTCTGTAGCACTTGGTTGCATTGTGAGGTTCTGTGAGGATGGACATCAGCATTCCGAGGGACACGTCTTCATGATTCTTACATACGGCATTGTTGAGCGCGTCGTGAGCTTCCTTCTCGCTGCAGTCAGCTACTAGGGATTGGAAGTAGTTGTAAGCCCTCTCGTACCTCTGAAAACGATAAAATCTAATAAGATCACTGACAGCATTCACAAAATTGAATTTCGCGCCACGCACACTGCAGCGCCACCACTACTAGTGTTAGAAAATACGATTGTACATGGCCGACTATATAGATATTCTTTGTTGAGAAACTGCGAAATTTTACACAGTACCTCCTCAACTTCGTCCTTGTTTTCTATGGCGGTGCACACAAATAGTCTAGGCGAAATAGATTTACTCTGCTCCATAATTTGTAGATTATTAAAACTACTTATTTTAATAAAAATTTAGCGCAGGTTGCCTCCTGCATGGCTATCGTAAGCGAAAAATATTTATGAAGCAATACAATCACAAACATGAATGTGTGCGTGTATATGTCACCGACCGTGAGGAGCAAACAAAAGTTAGAAAATGCCGACAGATAGCGCTTTAGTAGTTAATTGAGATATCGCTTAAAAAAAACTGAATTTTATGGTATAAATGTGAAACGTTCAACTCATTACATCAAAGGAACTGGCAACATTCGTCGTAAATGGAGAAGGATATCAAACCTGATTGGTTGCGAGAATATATATTTGACGTTGCCCTTTTCCCTGATTGGCCACATCCATCATTTGCTTGAAAGTTGCCACTGCATGCGACGTAAGTTCTACTATAATATAAAGCACAAAACATACTTGTTACCCAAATCGTGATAAAATTGCTGACAAGTTATGGCAGTACCATACGCTTGCTAAGCCTTAATAAGTTCGGCAACATCAAATATTCAAAAATATGGAGGGCGTTTGGCTCCAGTTGCGGTTAGGTACAATCGGCGCGAGTGAATTTTATCCCGCATCCCGCTCGGGATCAGGGCAGGATAGGGAGAGTTAATAAATCTTTATTTATCTCGACATCTTATTAGAGGCACTGGTTAATATAATGCACAATCTTACATAGAGAAATGTGTCTGAAATAGGAGTGTCCCGAGTTTCAGATCACACGTTTCTCTTAGATAGGACATGTTATTTTTACAGAAAGTTAATACTTACGAGCAACGGCAGCGAGGTTACGTGGGGCGGATCTTTGCGATACCCTTGTCCTTTGTGTAAATTATGTGAATCGAAAGTAGGTATTTCTGATGATTGATGAGAAATGAAATGGGCCGCAGCCCAATGCACTGATGGATTACTCGGCAGTAGTTTTGCAGCTGCTGTTTTGCGATGCGATGCGGTCCACCTGTAGCAGAATTTCGTACATTTTGTATTAAACATCGCACATATGGTTTATACAAAATGTACGAGAGTGATAAATAATGATTTTTGCAATACGTTGCGTAGCGGGGGGCCGCCCCTGAGTGCGCGAGCATCAAAACTTTAATTCGTTTGAATCTGTCAGAAACAATTACTGCGTCGCGGTGGGGCCAATTTTGCAATGCGGCGCGCTGCAGCCTGCCGCCACCGCCCGCACCGTCGTGGCGTAATCTGCGAAATTGTAATAGCGAGGCTCTGGGCAGTTCGCCACCCTCTAAGGCGGCCACTGCCAACAAGGTAAGGTAAATGAGTAAGGTAATTAAATGGTTGGCTTTTCGAAAATCGAACCCTTTTTCTCCTAAAAAGGGTTATTAAGATTTTATGGGAGTATTTTATTGTAGGGATAGATTAACTCAAAAATTAGTATTAATCTAGAGTCAAATAGTGGAATATCCCAAACGATTTTTCAAAATTAAATAATCTTATTCCTTTGTTCTAAAAACTTGGAAATTGATCCAGCTGTCCTGAAACCTCTAACTAAATAAATAATTAAGATCGATATTTTCGGAAACCACCGGTCTTAAAATTACCATTTCGAAGAGAGTTTAGGGAATGTCAAAGTTTGTATGGATTTTTTTTAACAAGCTGTGGAATAACCCGATTCTCGGTAAGTCGGTACTAATAAACAAAAAATTAAGAATTATGTTACAGGGTTTTTCAAACATCAACTCCTAATGGAGTAGAAAGGGAGAATGGGCAAAGGACGCAAGACGGGCCTCCATGGCAGTTGTCGTCCCACGTAAGATTTGCCTCGGCTCCAGCCTTCAGCCTCTGCCTAGAAATCTTCTTTTGGTTCCGTTTTGATTGTAAAGATTACACTACTCGCGAAGTTGATCGAAGTTAAGCGAATACGAGAGTGAAGAAGGGTACTTCGGTTGGCTTCGTGCAACCTCCGCTAGCCTCGGGCGACTTCCAATCGTTGTCGGTTTTTGCGCCCAGGTCAAAGGACTCGAAGCGTCCTGTAGTTCTTCGCACGAGTGTGTAGTCACGTCGAAGCAACTTCTCGAGTAGTGTAGTGGGGGTATAAACAAATAGTTGATTATTCTGTCTATTGGCAACACCTAGGAGTTGAGTCATTGAGTCATGGTGATTTTTTTCGCTGGCTTTGCCGCCATTTTGTAAGCAAGAAGCGAGTGGATGTGATTTTCCATCATCAATAATTTGGTGTTTTTTTTTGTATTTGATCAATAAAATTGTGTCGCATTATTTTAAATTAGTCAGACATTATTGGTAGAGTTCTGGTAAGTTAGAATAACTGACAAGTTACATGAATATTAAATCGATTTTGTATTGTCGATCTGCAACCACGATGTGCCGGCTTTATTAGGTACGCTTACTTTAATTGCATTATATAATTAACTTAACTATCCTTATCAGGTGTGACCTGCAATGGATAATCAGCGAGAAAAAGAGCGTGACCGGTCGAGGCGCGGCGACCGGCCATCCAGATTTTCTGACGCAACTAGGGACCGCTCTAACGACCGCGATCGCCCTGAAGGGAAAAGATTATTTGTATCTAACATTCCCTATGAGTTCCGTTGGACGGAGTTGAAAGATTTATTTAAAGAAAAGGTATGCTACCGTTATCATCTTCACATGGTTGTTTGTACACAACAATCTTTCTAATTTTGATGTTCATTGTGTAGGTTGGAGATGTGGCTTATGTTGAGCTATTCAATGATGAGAATGGCAAACCGAGGGGATGTGGTGTTGTTGAGTTTACAAACTCAGAGGCAATGAAGAAAGCCCTTTTTGTCATGCACCGATATGAGTTGAATGGTCGGAAACTTGTGTTGAAGGAAGAAACAGGTATCTTTGCCTTACTTACCTTACTTCGTTTACTCTGTTCGTTTTCATGAACATAATTACAAGCGTATTTAACCTCAGTTTCAGGGAATGATAGGAACAGGCTAAACTCATCAAGGTCAGGGGGTGGCGGTGGCGGTGGCGGCGGCGGTGGGGGCCGAAATAATCGCGATGATAAGGAGTAAGTACATTTACTTATATACATTTCGTTTAAGCACTTGTTTTATTGCCAATATTACATAGCAAGATAAACATGTCAGGCCTTATCGCGCTCATGGTACTTATAATTTTGCCAACTAAATTCTAGCTCAGAATGGTGGCTAGGTTATAACGAATCTTGGGTAAATATGTTTTAATGTCATTGAAATGAATTTAATTGATAACAATTTACAAGAAAAGTAAATATCTAAGACAAATTAATTAAATAGCTCTTAAGATCATTAAATCACAGATTTTAAACATGTTTCTTTGTTTCCTTCATTCAAAGTTTTTTTGTTGCTGTGTTCACATTTTGTTTTACATATATTTGCCTTATTTTATCCTTTTCTAACAACAGGTATTGTTCTATTTGTCAGTAATTTCAGTTGGGGTATCAACAAACCAAGGGAACCAGAGAATTACAATACTTACGGCCTTAGCCTCCAGTTCCTTGAGTCCATCAACGTACAACCACCACTAGTCAAAAAAGTGTTTGTTGCTAATGTAAGTGATAAAAAATCATTATCATTATTAACAATGATAAACAGGGACAATTTTTTTTAAACTATGGTTTATTTTCAGCTTGATTACAAAGCCGACAGGACTAAAATAAAGGAGGTGTTCAAAATGGCTGGCAAAGTGCGTAACATTGATCTGGCAGTAGATAAAGATGGCAACAGCAGAGGATTTGCTGTGATTGAATATGATCATCCCGTTGAAGCTGTTCAAGTAAGCTGTTTAATATCATTAATGATTGACGAAGCTACTATTAAGTTATTAGTTAGTAAATAAACCAATAAAATGCTATTTCTTTATTCACAGGCTATTTCAATGTTTGATAAACAAATGCTGTATGACAGAAGAATGACAGTACGCATGGACAGGGGTGTAACAGATAAGGGTGAAGTAAGGCTTCCTGAAGGTCTTAAGAGCATTGGTCTCGGTCTGGGACCCAATGGAGAACCCCTAAGGGATGTTGCAAGGAATCTACCACCTCAGACCCCTGCTACAACTAACTTGAGTCTTGCAAATACTGGCTCAGCTTTAGGTGCCGGAGTTCTGGGTGCAGTACCATCTGCTGGTGTGACTCTGAATGGTCTTGGTGGAGGTCTATCAGCAAACCAACTAAATACCAACTCTGCTTTAGGTGGAAACCTGGGACTTCAGGTAAGGGTAACTATTATTTTATCATAGCCTTGATCAGGTTTTCTTACACCAAAGGTATGTGAGAAAATATTTAAATCTTACTTCTGTTTTCAGGCCCTGAGTCTGACAGGATTGGGAGCCCTTCAGAATCAGTTGCTCCAACAAGGGTTGACTGCTAATGACTTGGCAACAGTGCTGAGTGCTCAAGCCAATGTGAACTCAAATAATTTGGGTCTTGGTAATCAAGATTTGAGCTCTGGCTTAAACCTAAACAACTCTGGCTTGTCCAACAGTGTAATGGGAAATAATTCACTCAGCTCTGGACCACTCTCAGGTTAGTAGAAACTACAGTTTAATTTATAATAATGTGTAGCTGTTCATAATTTACCTACATATTCTCTTGTTACAAAATTCTATCAGGCTTGGGCTGGTCAGAAACAATATCACGTTAGAACAAAAGATAATCGATTTAGCTATAATTTCGTCTTATGATCTGATCTGATCTTGTATTTTTTAAATATTTAGGCACTGGTCGCCAAATGGGAGGTGTGACAGTGTCTGCCCAATATGGACGGGACCCTGGCGTGCAACAGTCGAACCGGGAGAAGACATCCGACATGGTTATCATCACTAATGTAAGTATAAAGTATCAACATTTTCGATTGTCATATTTTCTGATATTTTGACAGTATTATTGATTGATTTCAATGACTCTCACTTCACACACGTTTCTATTAACGTTGTTTTTGCAACTCTTTGTCCTTGTGACCTCAAATAATAATTGACTGGACCTTTTATATTTAAGTTACTACTAAACTCATATTAGTGACTAGAGTAAATTGAGGTCAAATGATGTTTGTTATAGCTGCCGCCGACCGTGACTTGGCAGTTGATTCGCGAGAAGTTTAGCGAATGCGGCGATGTCAAGTTCGCTGAAATGACCGCGCCAGACACTGCCGTGGTCCGCTTCCATAAGGAGTGGGATGCCGAAAGGGCAATAAGTATCCTTTTTACAATGAATCATGTTTCACACTATTATTTGTTAATTGTAGCATTTAATTTAAAAGTTATGCATGCTAAAAATCAGAATAGAAAAAGTACTTGAAAAGAGCTAAATGCTATCTACAGAGTTTCACAAGTCTGTTTAATTTAATGGATAATCCTACTGTTTTGAATAGCTTTCCTTAGCACAATAATCAGAAATGTTCGACCGTACCCGCATCGATGGCAGGACAATAGATGTTCGTTTCTTCTAGCATTCGGCAAAAGGAGAGTGAGTGCTTTGACTAATGATACTATTTTTGTTGCATTCTATTTTCCTTGCGTTGTTTTTTTTTTATTCCAGAGATAACTGAACCCTTGCTTCTAGGAATACACTTTGCAATTTTCCTTCTAACTCTCGTAAATGTTAGCCTCGTGCCTTAGGGAATATAGTCAATGAGTAGATTTTTCTAACACGGCCCAGATTTTCCACGCTTACATCGTGTGTTTCTACTTCTTTTCCCATTTTTGGGTGCATAAGATCTTAGTATATTTTATCCTTAGTCTTCTACAACTTTATGTACCGTATTGACTGTTGTCAGATGAAAAAAAAATAGTTCTTAGTTTTGTGTGCATTTGATGATATGTCACTTATCTGCTGTTGGGTTCCATCAATAGCAATAAGCATGTTTTTTCCTGCTAACGTCGTTCGTCCGGCCTGCACATTTTGTCCTACCTAGGAGATGGATGTGGATACCTGTTCCCCGTTTTTACTTGTCTTGAAATTCTAAAATACAATATCGAGGAAACTGCTGAAAAATCTACTCATCGTAATAAATTGGCGTCTATAAGTTGCAATTGAATGGAGATGAATGTCTCGGAAAGACATCTAAATATTGTAATTTTTGTGATTTCAGGGAAGTTTTGAAGTCGGTCTGATTTGGGGTTTGTATACACTCTGCTGCCTGGATAAAGGAATGATTTCCCATCTTCGTCTTGAATTGTGTTTGGTGATGTGTTCTCAAAACTTTGTCTCGTTTGACGTTTAATTATCGATAAAACACTTGTATTTTAGGTTAAGTTAATGTAAGCGTCTGAATGTTTTATGTAGCCCTAATTATTAAAGCTTAATAAATTTCATTTGAGGAAAAATATCTATTGTTATGTTATGCTCCGATTTTTTCGACTGATCCATTAATAATTCTATGGATTTTAAACGTTGATAATAATTCAGTTCCTTGTTAATATTTACACAATTTACGTCTCATGCTATTTCGAGGTGTCAGGCAAATAGTGTCATTGTGCAACTGGTGATGTTGCTAAGTGTGTATCTAAACAAATGCAAAAGTTGTTAAGGCGACTGTCTGTTTCTGGAATAGTGAAGAAATTTGGTAAATTTGTAAGTCACACCTTGGCAATAGGGTTCTGCCAAGCACGACGTGATCGTTATGAAATGGCAGAAGACCTGGCGGAGTAAGATGGTGAATAATCGACTTAATATCTAAAACTGCAAGGTATTAGTTATTTAAAAGTGTTGAAAAATGTTACAGCATCGACAAACAACGGAGCCTGTATTTTAGAATTGCTTTTGATTTTCCAATTCCATTGCCAGTTGAAACATACATACTATGTTGTTGTTGAGAATTAATAAAGTATTTTTTTTATTGGTAAGTATTTTTGACTAGTTATTACTTGGTACGTGTTTACAAAGACCAAGGTCTGGCAATACCTAAAACTTATCGTAACACAGTTTTACTGTGCACTATTTAAGAATTTGAATTCGGTCGACATTTGCTTGTGCCCTCGTTAGTTGGTTATGTGTAACGAGACGTAATATTTTCATCAGTATGCCAAAAATAGCGGAATGAGCTATGACTTCTGTTTGGTTGCAATAATTGTAATGTACTCACTATTTTATCTCTCGACCAGTGATTGTTAAAATTGGAATCGTAGACATGTAGCTATCCTTGTGTTTACTTCGCAATAAGTAGCTAAACATTGCACATTGAGCTGTCTCATTCAACATGAAAAGTTTTCGAAGATTGCAAAAGTTGGGTCTGTGATGCGTCGCAGTTACTATGAAATACGTCTTCAGACTTCTTCGACTCGAATGGTAAGTTTTCTGTCATCGAACTTGGAATTTTGCTATTTGTTTCGGGTGTGCATGGGGTTTTATAGAACTGTCATACTTAGAAAAATGTCCATACTTACTTGAATCACTCTCGGAGGTTTATATCGGAGCCAGTTTCCAAAATTTTAATACGAAAGCCCTTTTACATGTCATGGCGTATCCAGCGTTTCAAGGAGCGACTTTTGAACACTCAGTACTGTTGGTTATCAGTCAACTTGGCAAGGAGATTGGTTTGGTCGGTCCGTGTACTGTCCGCTGCCCCATGCGTTTGTATCCTGTACATTAGCGGACGTAATGTAATAGACTCACGATTAGTAACTTGTATTTGGATGTAGATACTGCGTCATTTCTATTCGAAGGTTTTGTGATTCATGCCATGTTGGATATCTAGTGGAAGTTTGGATTGTTTCGTAAATCCTATTTTTCATTCATAGTGTTAAACGTGTTTGTTTTAATAAACATCTATTGCAGGGTACACACATGGAGCTAAGTTATGACGACTCGGTCAATGTGCCTAAAATGGAAAGATGATAAAAGCACAGAAAGCGACTTCGCCACCCATTGAGCTGACAGCAATGCAGGTAGATTACTTTCTGTGTGAATTTATTTCTGTTGTTTATCTGAACCCTAAATAACAAATTTATCAGAAAATCTTTAATACTAAGCGGGGATTAGCAATTGCACTCAAATCAACCTGCCTAGCCTTTTCCCAACTATGTTGGGGTCGGCTTCAAGTATACCCGGATGCAGCCGAATACCAGTATTTTACATGAAGCGACTGCCTATCTGACCTCCACAACCTAGTTACTGGCTAACACTATTATACCTCTTGGTAAGAATAGTTGTTAGACTTTTGGGCGTCTGACTACGCGTAACGACTGTCAAAGACCTACAAACGATAGCCGGGACCAACGGCTTAACGTGCTTGCACGGCGTGAGGCACGGAGGGTTCTCGATATGTAATGGATGGTCACTTATCCACGAACCGACCGCGGGAAGCGTAGCTTAACCTACGATCGACCCGTGTGCTAGCTAGCGAAACTCCGCAGACGCGATGGGAAAACCAAAAAATAAATTAAATTGACTGTTTTTTTTGTGTAAACTATTGTGTTTTGTATATGTAAACACGATATAACAAAAGAAAATAGTTTTTCTCAACTGTTATTTCAAGTAACAACACCAATAGGGGCCGATGACCCCAAAAAAAAAACACCGTTTTATTTTACGTGTTTTCGATACCCAACACGCCTGCAGTTTCGCTAGGTGATTTAATTTGACCCTTTATAACATAAATTTTTCGTTCAAACTCAGCCACAGCACCAGTAATCGCATATCTCATATGTTAAAAGTCGTGTTTTACCAACTTACAGATGGCGCATGTACTGTCTGGTTCTTCAAGGCGGAAAGTGATGAAGCAGGTGATGGCGCTTCGAACGTTGAGGTAAATATTAGACATTTTATGGTCTAGCGTCCTTTTAGCCTCCATTTCCGATTTTTTGCTTAAATCTGATTCTTTTTGTTACAGGTATTGTCTCTTGCGGTACCGTTTTTTGCAGACAAGTGACAAATGAAATTGTAAAGAAAATAAATCGTATTTTATTCAAATTTGTTTTTTATTGTTAGACAACCTAGGTAATTTTGACTTTTTGTACCTCCGCCAAACACCCTTTACAATTTGCATTATCTCGTAGATAGGGATCCTTAGTGCTGTTAACATTAACTCCATTATTGAAATGACTGATGTGCCGATACATAGGTTAACAACACCTCCACTGCGCACTGTAATAAAAAAACCTTGGTCATACTTATGCTTAAAAAAAAAAAATTGTTGATAATACAATCTACGCTTATTATTTTCACACAGTACCTAATTATAATCTACAAAAAGACCAAAATCTCATAGATACTTCTCAGCCTGGGCACTGGTTATAATACTTACAGAAAAGGTCATAAACGCTAAATATAATTTCCCTCATTACTCGCACTTTGGGAAAGGCAGATACGCTGACTCTCAGTCTGTTCATTTTTTCCTGTGGCCAGAACGTCTCACGGTCGTTCTTAAACACGTCCTCTTCACAGTTCCGCAAGCATCCACAATCACGGAAAGATCTTGGCAAGTCATCGGTATTGTCGAATTTTCCCAAAGTTACATTATCAGTGGATAGTTTTAAAATTTCTCTCTTGTATTCAAGAACACACTCCAGTTCAGCCAAGTTACATATTCTTTCGTGATCTGAAATCGCATAATATGAAATCCGTTACTAGTGCGAGCACTGAAACAGCCTTCGCTTATATGTTATATCACGAAAACCGGCATAACTGAAATATAAATCAAGCTGCCTAAACTTATTTTACTAGGGTAGGTACTCATTAAACTACTTATAATGTATGGCGCGGTAGGCGCAGGGTCTGAGCGATTGGCTGAGGTCGCGGGTTCGTTTCCCGAATTAAAATATAGTTATTTTTATGGCCATGTTTATACAGATGTTTTTTCGGGTTTTGGACAGTATTATATCGGGTGTAAAAAGACACTTTCCGAAGCCGAAAGCCACATATTCTACCCATTATTTGCATCATTTTTTTCCACTAGACCATACCTGGGAATCCACTGGTTCTGGAGATATTGAAGGTCAAAGTCGCATTTTTTTTTTTACTTTTTCACGAAAATGAATTCTATGCGATAATACGAAACTTTTTTCCAAACAAACATTACCTGAATTTTAGATTTATCTTAACAGATTACGCATTTGAAGTTACAAAAACGCAATGAACAACAACCACCTACCTACGTAGCGTAGGGGCGGAGCTTAACTAACACTGAATCCGTTCATTCAAGCGTGGGTTCGCGTTACATTGCGCGCAATAAAAACTTGTTTTTTTTTATTAAAAAAAAAAAAACGGTTCCCAGCAATAATTTTTGCGCAAAGCTACTTAGCTATACGTACAGTATGCGTAGTTTACGGCTTTGTGATGTGTCTTTTTACACCCTGTAGGTATTTAATTGACTGACCCAGTGGCTTATAAATATGCGGTATACAACCACACAGTTTGAATATCATTCTTATTCTACAGTCTAACAAGCAACGGTTGTACGAGTAAATCGGGTATCTCTTACTAGTTGTTTCGTTGGAAAATCTGCAATCATCAATGGGTCTTTTTTAGGTACAACCATCTCACCGTGAAAACTTAGGTGAAGTGAGCGTGGAAAGAGCTGTCATTCCACAGGGATTCACACTATTGACAGCTCACTTCACCCAAGTTTTCACGGTGAGATGTTTACAGAATAGCACTGCAGTCGGTCGATTCTGTAAAAAAAACAACGTGAAACTTAGGTGAAGTGAGCGTGAAGTGAGCTGTCACTTTCACAAATCGACCGACAGGATGCTAGGGATTAACACTATTGACAGCTCACTTCACCTAAGTTTCACGGTGATATTTTTATAGAATAGACCGGCTGGTATAGGTTTCTAAACGTTATTAAAAAAAAATACTTTTAAAATTGTAGAAACAACTCGATCGAGCCGAACAACTCGTCTATTCGTATAATCATGACATCACCCTTACCTGCACTTCCGAACATGCAAAGGAATGTACTAGAGATCCTCTGTAGCTCGAGTGCTCGTAATTTGCACTCCAAAAGACAAGAACCCTTCAGTTTCGAAAGTTAACGCTGGCGTCCCGCTCAGAATTACTTCGTCTGGGCTCAGAGTATAAACCTGCAATTTTAAAACTTGCAGTTTAGGTAGGTAGGTACCTCTCTTCTGTAGTATTTTGATAAAGCTTTTGAATTCCTAGGGATTTAGGTTACCGGGACCCTAATTGCGTAACACATTTTCAATCACAATCTGAATGATTTTTTAAGAATATTGCTAATCCATTGCTTCATAATTATGTTCGAAAAAGTCCGCAATTAATGTTGATGAACTGCCAAAATGAAAGCCATTGCTATTGATAGTGTGTTACGCAAATCGGTACCAATTGTGTTAAGTTCTATAATTAGACATCAATTAAAGGGTTTCGGAAATCAATAGTCAATTAACAGGTAAACCAATAGTGGAAGATTCTGTTAACCTATTGTAGCTGGTACCTATAGCTATGTAGTCTAGTCTAACTTAAAACTTTGAACAGAGTGTGAGTAGGTAAAGGACCAAGTTCTCATTTGTCTTAACTCTAATGAAATAAAACTCAAAAGGTTTAAAGTGTGATAAGCACCTACTTATTCCCCCCACAAACAATAAGTAGATATAATAAATTTTATTATGACCTCAACATTCTGCAGACCACTGCCGATTATGGTCTATGGGTTAGTTTCGCGAACCAAAAATATTGCAATATTAATGTGACAAATTGTCAAGCGCGCGCGCGTAATCTACTGCGATTGGCTGTTGACAAATCATTCAACCAATCACAGCGCGCTTGACAATTTGTCAAATACATTTTGTGATCATTTTCGTTCGAGCAACTGGGCCTATGTCCGTATCTAAACTATTTAATTTTAATAAAATAAGTGATACCTATACATCATTTTAATACTAGAAATAAAGATAAAATAGATTAACCATTTTTCCGATTATCTAAAATACATACATCTTTTATGGAGTACTTACTGTGTTAAATGTAACAACAAAATACCTTGTGATATACAATTAAATGAAAGAAAATTTAAAACTCATATTAAAGGTACACTCTGTAAACAAGCATATTACAAATTAGAGGATTATATCCAAGATAAGAATACTTGGAAACATGCTGGTCTAGACAAAATCAAACTGGTTGCTAATTTAATTATATATACCAATATATTTTTTTATAACACTGATTTTACATTTTGTGATTACTTGAATTCACACACTGACTTATTAGTATTGCTTGTTAAAATGTTAGGAATATCGTATAATTTTACAATGTTTGTAAATATGTGAGCACCATGTATCATTCTTCATTCTTTTCATTCTTTTTTACCTATCGTGGTACAGTAATCTTGTTCTAGATGCATCGTCTTCACATATAATTATATAATTAATGTACTTACCTATACAAAATATAATATTGTCAAAACATTTTAAAAGACTAATGGTGGAGTTTCTTGCCCATTCTTCTCCATACGAAAACTACCTTTTTGGAAGGGGCGACTAGAATCAATTCTATTTTTTGTAAAATTGACGTTCAAAAGTGCCTTTTATGTGCCTAATTGAAATAAATTGTTTGACTTTATCTCACCTTATAGACATTGGCGTAGTTAACTAACTGCACAAAAAAGTCAATGTCGTGTACGGAGAGCTCAATGTTGTTTTTGGCGTATGCCACACTGCTGTCACTCCATTTGCTGCAATACAAAACGAGAATGTTACCTAATGGAACACGGTTCGTGTGGTGCTTCGTCATGCAAATGTAAGTGCATTGCCTACAAATGAAAAAGCTGTTGGGACGCGAATGTTAAAATTGGATTCGGTTTAGGGTTGGTTAGATTTCGTATATTAGGTACAACATTTTCAATGATATAAAAGAGTAAAAACAATTATCTATAGCAAATAATTGCTTTAATACTTTTATGACATTCAACTTTTTTCATAACCACCAGAAAAATTCATGCCTAAGTACGTCAGCCCCAAAAAAATGCATACACGGACAAGGAACCATTTCATTGTCAACAACCTTTGTTCCACAACATTGTATCCATCGTATAGGTACAAAACATAGTATACAATTTATTTTACCAAAACAATATAAACATTTTGTCCCAAAACATCTATAATACTCTCTAGGACCAAAACATGATAATCTGCATAAGTCTCACAAATATTGTATTCACATTTTATTGTCTAGAATCATTGTTTCATAATATTGTGTTATGAAACAATGATTCTATACAATAAAATGGTTCCTTATTCGTGTATACATCTTTTTCAGGGTGACTGTACCTACTTACAATTCTCCGATTTTATATATTTGGTCTAAGGTTTTGGATGGCTTTTACCATGACCATGCCATATGCAGATAGCTTGTAATTGAATCTACCCATAGGCACGGTAACGGACAACATTTATTGGTCGAGAAGGATCTCTATTTAGTCTGTTTCTAGAGACACGGGTCTGGGTCAGACGTGGGTTTTACGAGACTGGGTTTATTCGGCACGGGAGCAAGGGGTAAAACGGATCATCAAGCTTTAAACATAGGTAAACGCTGAATTAAGTTATGCTAAGAATAACGCGAGCCGTCCACCGCGAGCTAAACAAAGTTAGCTTGCCAGTTTTTCATACATGTGCGTAACACCCACCCACATGTATGAAAAACTGGTAAGCTAAACTAAACTACATTGCATCAAACGAAATATTTAAACCATGTCTCTAAGATCACGTCGGGGTCACCAATTTTGGGACCTTATGAGTATCGTGGTTGGAGAAGGAGAGTAAATGAAATTCGGGTGTGTAAGATAAAGTCTATTCAGACGACCATGAATATAAAGCACATTGACGCTTTTTATATTACATTTCTTCTTAAAAAATATATTTTTCTTTTCATTAATTTTAATAATTATGTAACTGCAAACTAACTTAGTTTAGATCGCGGTGGACGGCTCGCTTTAGAATTAGATAAATATCCCTTTATTTAGTATCTACTGTGCAATGAGGTTCCTAGGTAGGTACTGGAATAAATGCTTACGTGGGATCGTCGAGTATCGCAACGTTCGAGTTTATTATGTGGCACATTCCCATCTCAGTCATAGTACTGTCCACAGTTATGGGCCATTTAATAAGATTAGTCAATGTTTCGTTGTTAAATCTCATGAACAAATCTGCTGCGATTGTCGCGTAGTCTTCAGGATTTATAAGCTATAAATAAAGGGAATTTGTAAAGTTACATCGCTGTTATTAATTATGAAACAAACCGTCTAGGGAGAAAGGGGGATTTATCGACGGGTAGGATAAATGAAAAATTATGGTAGGTAGGTACCTATTTACATACCTTTATTATTTCAGGTGGAGGTAGATCCAGAACATTCAATGTTTCCAACGACACTGATATAATCGCAGAGTAGTACGACTCCAAGTAATAACCAGTCCTGTTGTGAGTATCACTGAAAAACATATTTTTTTTGTATAGAACGTATGTATAACAGTAATAATACATATCTGTTATAATAAAAATGAAATGCTGTTCGTTGGTAAGCGCATAACTCCAGAAAGGCTGGACCGATTAAGCATTTTTTTTTGTTTTAAAATTTTCGTCATTGTTCCGTAATCAGGTTCATATCGGGAAGAAAAATTGAAAAACTTTCCAGGAAAATTTTCAAATTAGGGAAAAGTTGAGCGTCCTTTATTGTATGAATTATCTGGTCTTTCGGGTCAGCTAGTTGATAATAAAACATGTAGGTACCTACTTGACATAATAAGTAAACATTTCATCGTCAATTTTGGTCACAGGACACAGTACAATAGCTGGGTAGGACACGTTCCAGTTCAAGTAGTCTTTTTCTACACTGTTCACTATTGGTTGTTTCTGGAAATAAAAAGAGTTACGGTAAAATGATCTTTATAACAATGGGGATAAAAGTGCCTGCCTATGGCATTTGTTCCATCGCAGCCGACGAGGAAGCGGTCCCGTGTAAAAAAAGAGATACATATATTAATAGTTGATCGCTGACTGCAAGTACTCACACCGCCGCGCGCCCACGGCAAGTACTCGCTCAGCGACGCTCGTTGGTCGGCGGAATACTCGCTGAGAGACTCACGCTTGGCACATACGCATACCAGCGAGTACTCGCTCGTTGCCGTCATTTGCTCGCTGCTTGACCACTTGTTTCTAGTTGCTCATTCTACTTGCTCCTCGTTAATCACCGGCGCGGCGGTGGGATAGAAGCCCAAAGTATCTGGGCGTTAATATGGCGCATCGAGTTTTTGAAAAACTTCAGTTGTGTAGAGTATCGAACGTGATTGGATAGTTCCTTTCTAAAACTGTGATGTACCATATTAAGGCCCGCAGATATGTAAGGCAGTAATATGGCACATCGAGCTTTTCTAAATCTCTAATGAAAGTTAAGTTACGACTATAAAGTATGTACTATAAAGTATCTACTTACCACGAGTCTGTTAAATTGAGCAGACAACAGGACGAAAATTATAGCGCAGGATATGCCAAAGCATGCCGCCCAAAATATTCTGAAATCCATAGAAAAATACAGCGCAAAATGCAAGTAAAGTTAGCCTGTTCTAACAAGATTAAAGTCTAATAACCTGGAGTGATAAATATAAATATACTCGTATTTTAAGACCCTGTTGAGAGAGTATCTATACAACGCAGATATGCTTACATGTTATTTAGAAATAAGTATTGGGATGAAAACATGTTTGATAAATGTATGCATTATAGTTTGTTAACTTTGGCGATAGGACCTGTTCAAGTTCAGCTGGTCTCGCCGTACCTACGGTGTAATTCCAATAGGTAGGCAATTAGTACTTATTAAAATGTATTTTAGTTTTGGCATGCGATTACAAATCATGACTGTGAAAATGGAGATTCTTTACCAAAAAAATCAATATAAGTACTCCAAGGGCAATGAAATGAAATTGTTTATTCTGTAAATAGGATATCGGAATCACTTTTACACGTCATATTAAAAATTAAATAAAAATAGGCTAGATGAGTGCGGCGTTTCATATCTGACTACTCTGAGAAGATAGGCCGAAACAAACTCAGAGGTCGCAGTCTCTTTTAAAGTTCAGACATAATCTTGGTCAGGCCATATGAGGACCATGTAGATTAGTGTCTGAAATGGTCTTTTGAGGAGAAAACCACACAGATTTGGGTGGACCTGTCCAGTCAGTGCAAGCATTTGTCAGTAATCGTGGAGCTCAACTCAGAACTTAAGTTCTGAGTTGAGCTCCACGATTACTAGCATAGCCCTCTCCAGAGGTGACCTCTTTAAGGACCTCTTGGTTTCCCTACGTGATCGAAAAATAAATGAAGAGATCCGTACCAGAACCAAGGAAACCGACATAGCCTGAAGAATTGCCAAAAAGTGGCAGTGGGCAGGGTAAATTGCTCGCAGAACAGATAGGGCCGAAAGGTTCTGGAGTGGTGACTGGGTACCGGAAGACGCAAAACGCCGCAAAAATCCGCTGGATGCGACAAGCACAGAAGCGGTTGAAGTGGCGGTGCTCGGGGGACGCCTATGTCCAGCAGTGGGCGTCTTTCGGTTAAAATGATGATGTTGATGAAGTACTCGAAAACGGTTTTAATAATTGAATCAGATTATATATAGATAGCTGGTATCTACCTCTCAAACCAATGTATTTCAGTATTAGCGATGTAAGGCAGACCATGAGTGGAAGAAGTTCTTAACTCGCTTTGTAAATACTTGATCAGTTTCTGAGCCTTCACCCGGCGCGCGTAATTAACACGTTTCTTCTTAAACGTGGGCTTTTCTTTCACTGTTATTCTTAACATGCTTCCAGTTTTTATTTGCAAGATGGCTGTTAATAGCTTTTGCTTTATTTTTTTATTAACTTTTAAACTTTCATATAATTAATATTTTTATGGTGGCTGAGAACCGAATGAAACCACCAAAACTATCTACTGACATAACGTTTTCCTAGCTACCAGTACTTAAATACAATTTCGAGTAGGTATAACGATTTTGGGGACAGAAAATTATAATGTGATTATAACGACGGCTTTGTTATATTTAACATAAGTTTTTGAAATCTATGGAGTAGCTTATTTGTATATATTTTGTTTTTCGTTTTTTCTATGAAATTATTGAATTAAAGTCCTCGGACGACTCATAAATTGCAATTATAATACAAATAAATTGAGACATCGGGTGGACAGTGGTTTGATTTCGCTCTACGACAGCTGTGTAGCCGTCGTAGCTGCTACGTTGTAGCTCCTGTTGCTACAGCGTAGCTCCTGTTGCTACAGCTTAGCTCCTGTTGCTACAGCGTAGCTCCTGTTGCTACAGCGTAGCTTTTGTTGCTACAGCGTAGCTTCTGTTGCTACAGCGTAGCTTCTGTTGCTACAGCGTAGCTCCTGTTGCTACAGCGTAGCTCCTGTTGCTACAGCGTAGCTCTTGTTGCTACAGCGTAGCTGATATTGCTACGTTGCAAACCCCGTAGTTTTGAAGATGGTATAAAATTACGTCTTCATTTTTCGTTGCCTCTTAAGGCAATAACGTATAATTTAATGTAATATTTTGATTGGTTATATTGCTACTGCTACTCAAAGCCATTTATATTCAAGTATCAGCTTCAATCAATCTGTTACACTAACAACAATGGCCATAGTATTACATACTTATGCAATGAAAAAATATTCAAGGTTTATTTGCTGTGATAAAATGTCATGCTTCTAACTGGGCTAGATAGACCATTTGGTAATGTATTGATGTATACGATACGATACGATACGATATCAAAATCACTTTTAACAAGTATTTTTGACAGAGGTTAGGGTCAGTTCTCATAGGGTGATCGCGTTTGTAACCTGGCATACATTCAAAGATGTTTTTAACAGAAAAAAAAGTGATTACTCTTTGCTCGATCCGGGCATTACACCTACGACCAAGGAGTCTTTAAATTTGAAGCGGATCGTCTTCTACGAACTAATGTGACATTTTTGGTTGCAAACTTTTATGACTTAAACATGGTGCTGAAACAGATTTCGTAGAAAATATAGACATTTCATTTTGACCATAAGTACCAACATTAATGTATTTTTGATATACTGCGGTATATTTTGTAACTTGCTGTGTAAGTAGGTACAAATAGTATATTTGTAAAGCAAAGAATAGGGCTATTGTAGTAAGTAATCTTATAAAATAAACCTAACAATAGTCCATGATACCTTCATATTTTATAATATAATAGGCAATTGAGATACTAATCCAAATAATAGGTGACCCATTATTGTTTTCTATTGACGTTAAGGAAAACTAACTGAAATATTTACGTAGAAAGTAGGAAAATGTACGGGAAAATCGACGTATAAAATATTTATGGATGTTGGTCACTTTATTTTCCAAAAGTATTTAAATAAGATAAGTAAAACGAAGTATCAAATAGAACGATCGAAATAAGCGATGAGACCGTAATGGACTTAGAAATTATCTTAATTAAACCTTAAGCTTTCAATTTGTCGAATTGGCCTTAATAAAAGGTCTAATGGTTGAATCTCGTTAAAATGAGGTTGAATTAATTTTGGTGAAAACGTATTTCACGAAGCGTCGTAGTACCTTATAGTCTTATTTAAACAATTGAACGATTTGCATTAGTATTTATTAACTGTTTATTCTGTTTCAAATTGGTAATGGAAATTGGAAGTGGAGTCTATGATGCAATACGGGAGGTATACATTACGTAGGTGAGGATTCATCAGTAGCCATCGTCTATTGTTTATTATAAGCGAGCGCGCAGACTGAGTGTAGTGTGTGCAGACGTCCGAAAACAATACGTACTTGTTGGGATATGAAAACACTTTCGTGCGTTAAAAATTAGAAATGGGTGTAGATATTTTTTTTACTTGGTTTATGGACATATATGATTGTGACATCAGAGTGATTCAAGTTATCACTAAATGAAATTCACCGAATAAATTACTTTTTTTTAAATATTTTACGCACCCATTTGGTTCTACGACAGCGAACGAACGACGCCGCAATTCGCAATTCACATACAGGATGTTCGGCAGACGGTTGAACATACGAAAATTGCTAATTCTACAGTTACATTAGATGAAAGTAAAAATAAAATGTTGCCAGTTTTGTTATTTTTAAATGAAATTATTGACGTTTTAAGTTTTAAACAACGACGAATTAAGAATAAAATAAAAAAAAAATCATTAATTTAACGTTGTGTGTGTTTTGTGTTGTTGTTTTAATTTTTTTTTTTTTTTTTTATTCATTTGATTGTATGCAATATGGACTAACATTGTCTGAAATAAAATAAATTATTATTATTATTTTTATTTGTCAACAAATCTCGGGACCATAGGGTCCCGGTCCTTTGGAAGGCGTACGAGGGGCCGAAGCCAACTCGCAGAGGCCCGTTAGGCGTTTTAATGAAATGAAGCACCAACCGACGATTATCCCCGTGTGCACTATGCAAGAGCACCCAAGGACAACCCCCGGTTGGCGTAGGACTATTGCAGGATATGGAAACAAAAATATTGGACTATTGGTTTGGGTGGCTAAAGTTGACTGGTGACCTGGAACTATGGAAGGACTATGGCCCCTGCCTGATCAATGTCTTATATGTACACGGATAAAATGGCAGGGGGTGACTTGCACACTCAATAATGGGCCCCCGGAAACTGTCGCTAGCACATAGTGACGTAGCGACAAGGGGGCAACACGTCCTGAGGAGCTTGAGGAGTGGAGAGGTATTCCACGGCTTTCAGAACAATCCCAGAGCCCGGAAGATGGTCAAGATCCCTACGAGCACTTACTGAAATACTTCCCTCCTCCGAGCACGTTTGCTCTTGCGAATCTCCACTCAAGCCGGCCAATTAAGGCAAGAATGAGGTGGGAGCTCTGTTCCTCGTCAGTGTTCACTCCAGCCGGCCAATAAAGGCAAGCCAGAGATGAGGAACAAGATTTCTCCCGGGAGATAGGGTCCGTGGGGTCGCTACTGCCCAACAGCTCGCCACATGCTGCCCTGCGGGTTTCTGTATCTCTCTTGGTCTGGCTCCTCATCCTAGACCTGTTCCGGCAAAGTAAACTCTACCGGCACAGACCTAGAGTTTGGAGCGCGCAAGCCCCACCACGACGTCAACGTAGAGATACGGCGGTGGGGTTATTATTATTATAAAAAAGAAATACTTGTAGCCTGGGTCTTGTTATTGGGTCTAAACACGTAACAAACGGCCCCACGGATCCGCCATTTTCGTATGTTCAACTGTCTGCCGAACACCCTGTATAACTCGGACACTGCGGCTATCTTGACGATACAGATTATTCATCGCGCTCCAAAGAGAACTTCACGACACTCAATTGGTACGACCACGATCATACGTTTACGTACGATACAAATTCGTGTCCAAAGTGAGCGCGGCCTAAAGGTGAATGTTTTATAAAGGTGAATAATTTTTTTGAAATACTGGAAAATATATTTTCGGCTGCAGTGTAAAGTTCGCTGTACACATAAACTGTTCAAACCTTAAAACAAGTGAGTGATTTAATGTCGGAGCAATCTATTTGTTAGCCATAAAACCCACGAGACTCGTTGCAAAGCAAACGCTAACTTTATCAGAATGCCCGTGTTGTAGTCAAGAATGCCCTAATCGGCCATTTGCTAGCGTTAAGCCCCTATTTATTATCGTAACTAGTGGAGCACTATCGCTTTCAGCCCGAGTCGGAGATCGTTCCGTGTTTCTTACATGGCCATTTGTCTGTACCCTCTTACTAATTCAACAAAACGTGAGAGCCGCCAAGATAACAACTTCGTTTCGAAGATTGTCGATACAATGGTACGCTATCGAGCGATAAAATGGCGCCGTTCCTTCCTTCTGCGTACACAATAACTTATTATTCGACTAGACGTATGGTCTTTCCTTTAGAATTGCTACGTGGTTACATTAGAAATTCTTCGAAGTGGCGTACATTGTTATGTAAGTAGAGCTACACCAATCATTTCGCAAAAAAAAAAATGCATAAGTAGGTTCTAGAAACCTGAACCTTTGAGGAGGTAAATAGGTACGTAACAACAAGCGGCAAGTCGATTATTGTCAAGAAACATTATTTCTTTTGTGGTAACATCGCGAGTCTGTGTGGTTACGACGGGAGGTGTTGGTCCAATCGCGCCGCATCATTACTCTTTGTCAAAGTTGGCCGGTCGCTCACCGCGATTCCGCGCTCAATCTCCGGCCTTCGCCAGTTCGCCGGGCTCACGTAGATTGCTGCATCGCGAAACCTATTTAAACTTAAATAAAATTGCCAACCACTGTTAGTGGCTCCATCTCGTTCTGCAGACGATTTTAAAGATCGTTGATTACGTTTGGATAAATGTTTCAATTATCTATAATATGCTTGTAATAAATTTAACTGTAGGATTTAGATAAAGAATCTTGTTCTAATGAGAAAGTTGTGTGAATGATTTATGACTGTTATCTGATTGCATTATGCGCAATATTTTTTAGGGTAGCATTTAAAATCATTTGGTTGGTTAGAGGTAACACCACATACCTAATACCTTAGGTAGGTTTAAGGTACAGAATGAATTAAAAAAATCTTATAGCATTATGTAAATCTGCATTTTTTTATGGTGGTTATGAAAAATACATAGATAAACAGATGTATAGACATATATCAAATGAAGTTGACTAAGGACTACTCCTTAAGCAAGTAAAAACCTACGTTTTTACCTGCTTATTGCAACAGTGTCCAGTCCATGTAAGTTTCTAAAAGAGCCGCATTGTAGCATTCTAGAACATGTTATATCCTCCAGGGATATACGGGAAACATATCATAAAGATCTGGGGAGGGAGCATAACTTGTTTCGAATTTATTTATAAAGAACTGTTGTGCAAAAGCAGACCAAGTTTTGACAGAGTTTGCGGTCGAACGAAGCTTCGGCGAGCAGAGGTAATTTTATCAAAATTGTATAGCCATGCCGGTCACTATTACAGATAACTTCAATATACTTTTAAATTCATAGAGAGATTTTAAGACTTGATATAAGAGATAAGGGTTTATTTAAAGTCAAGAGATATTGGGTACCTACACAATTTAGATAAAACAAGATATTGTAACACTTTAGATTAGATAAAACAAGATATTGTAACACTTTAGATTAGATAAAACAAGATATTGTGTCAGACATCCATCATCCTGTTTTTAGTGGTTATATGTGTCATTTAGTTAAACCCGATTTCAAGTAAAATATAATAATTGAATACTAGCTGTTGCCCGCGACTTAGTCTGCGATCTAAGATGAAAGGTAGCCTATTTCCAGGTCTACCCATGTTCCAAATTTCATCCGAATCGTTCAGCCGTCTTAGCGTGAAAGCGTAACAAACAAACAAACACGCACTTTCGCATTTATAATATTAGTTACTAGCGGCACCCCGCGGTTTCACACGTATAAACGCCGTGGGAATATCGGGACATAAAATATCCTATATCCTAACTCAGGTTATGGTCTACCCATGTGCCAAATTTTATCCAAATCCGTTCAGCCGTCTTAGCGTGAAAGCGTGAAAAACAAAAAAACTCACTTTCGCATTTATAATATTAGTTAGGATACTAGCTTTTGCCCGCAGCTTTGCCCGCGTGGTTGTCGGATACTACCGAGATAAAAAGTCTTAACCCAGGTCGAGGTCTATCCGTATGTCAAATTTCATCCAAATCCGTTTAACCGTTTTCGCGTGATTCGGTAAAAAACATCAAAACATTGTCTAAGTGTAACCATATGAAAAGTAAAAGTTTGACGTGTAAAAGTGTTTGTACAAACCTACTTACAGAAATAAAATCTTTTATCATGTATCATTTAAAGAGAAACTTCTTGTGGTTGTGTAAAAACCTTCCTATATTAACAATAAAATTGACGGTAGGTGAAAAATTAAGAGTAATTCTCAATTACCAACTAATCCTATTAAATAAAAACCCAACATTATTTTATAAGGAATTTTCTACCCACGCCACACTTCCAAAGACCTCTTCACAAAGAAATTTACAATTTATTGATTAATACCTATTTTGAATTACGTCCACCCGTGACCCTTAACATTATCATACTGTGGTACTTCATAAATTGAATAAATTAATTTGAAACAGATGTTAACTAACTGATTTGCATTCTGGCGCTACATTGAGTGTTAAAACCTCTAAAGGGATTCGTTTTATGTAATTGGATCCCAGATTACTAGGGATTTGGGCGTCATCAGTATTGCGTGTGAAAGCTATCGTTTTAACAGCGAATTGCTTGTTTCATGTATAGTTTATGAAGTGAAAACTTATCTGTTTGGGGCATGTTTTCAGTTTACGTGCTTTGTGTTTATCAAATCAATTAATGGTTTCTTAATTGGTAGACCCCTTTGACTACTGATGTATGATTAAATGAATGATCACCAATATGTTATTGGTGTTTATGTCGACGATATTATTTCGTCATGTCAAGTGACAGCTATCTTTGCTCTACCCGCTCGGTCATCACTGGGGGATTTTCACACCAATTCGTATGACTAGGATAATAAAGTTTTTAAAACGAAAATGTTAGCAACAAAATATCACGTTTTAGCTTGTCTAAGCTATAAGCAATATCCGGTGTTAAACCTTCACATTTTCTCAGCGTTGTTGTATTGCATCCGGGAATCCATACAAACGTTCCGAAAACAGCTTGTTATCAAGTCAAACTCACTTGTTAAAATGACGTATACTGTCTAAGTTAGTCCTAGTTCTTTACTGTCTAAGGCCGTTTGTCTACCGCCACGTCAACGGGCGTCAACAAGAAGATGATGGCGCTAAACTAGCGATACATACATTTACTATGGCCGCGTGGCCACCGCACATCACCGCGAGGACGTCACGTTTGGTTCGAATAATCTCGTTTCTCGTTCACGTCGCGTTGACGTTGTGCGGTGGATATACAGTATAAGGCCTAACATAATTATTTAGCTATAATCAGTAATCAGAACTTACCATTACTAATTTTGTAAGGGAAATATCTAACAGATCCTCAAAAAACATTTTGCAGTTCTTTAAATAGTTGCGGTTGGCGAGTTCTCCATCCAAGTAAGTCGCAGTTACTTGGCTATTTAGTATTTTTAGGTCCCCTAAATAGGAATTATTAGAGGTTCACAAAAAGAGGCGCAATCATTATATTAGAGTGTAGATTAATATTTTTAAAGACTGCGAAATGGGAATTATATACATGCCATTTTGTAAGTTGTAAGGCGCAAATTTCCCCTGCTCACTCCTCAGTCTCCAATCAACAAAAGTGACCTTTGTTTGCTGCCTATAATTAAACTACCTACGATAGGTACTCGGATAACACGCTAGTTGTTTTAATTAATGTTGATTTACCGCCAAACGGTCGTTGAAAGCTTACGTTTATTCACTTTTATTAACCTTTTTGATATTATCATTCATTGTGGACTTTTACCTATCTAGCTTTGCATGATATTACTTCACGAATATTTATGAAAATAACTTTTAGTTAAGACCGTTCATCGAAAAAGTTGGCAACGTCGCAAATACTTAACTCTCTAATATTTACCTGTTATGATTAATTTGGCAATATTACCGTATTAATGAATTGCAATTATAACACAGAATTTGATGTTGCAACAGTTTTTGGTGTAAAAAAGGCATTTGGAAAGTTTGCTATTTTTTTTTTTACCTATAAAACGAAATATTCGGTGTTACGATAATAATTGTTGCATTTCATAATCAATATTTTAGTTTACTAGTTAGCCATATTTTTTATTTCCATAAAGTAATATCGCCAAATTAATCAAAACAGCGAAATATTTGACTGCTATTTGCGACGTTGCCCAGTTTCTGTATAAACGCTCTTAATTGATGGTTTGACCTCGTTGTACAGATTGTGATCTCAATCACACTGTATCTGAGTGCTCACTTTTACAGTGCGGTAGGTAGGATGTATCTTTCTCTGTCTTACAACGTCAAGCTAATTGTCTCAAAATATTTTTAGCGATAGTTTCTGTCATTTGCAAATGAAATGAAATTGTTTATTCTGTAAATAGGATATCGGAATCACTTTTACACGTCATATTAAAAATAAGTTAGATGAGGCCGGGCGGCGTTTCCTATCTGAGTACTCTGAGAAGAAAGGCCGAAACAAACTCAGAGGTCGCAGTCTCTTTTGAAGTTCAGACATAATCTTGGTCCGGCCATATGAGGACCATGTAGATTAGTACCAATAAACAAATATGATCCATTTGATTTGCAATTTAAGAAAATGTATATTCCGATTTTTACCTATTTAGATATCAATTAGGTAGATAAGTAATGAATACTTTATTATTTCAAAACGGTCAAGAAAATTTAACACACTTACCGCTAAACACTATTATTTTATGAAGAGTAAATTTACATTTTGTAAATACAAACAGTTACATATGTGATGGGTAAATATTTGAGGCACTCACGTTCAATTTCCGGACAGAGTATTTCTGACAACTCGTTTCAATATTTAGGTGAGCACCAAAACGTAAATATGTGTTGTATGTATTTTGTTTGGAATCATTCGGATCTAAAAACTGATTGCGGCTTTTGACGTGTGCGTTTTTAGGGTTCTGTACCCGAAGGGTGCCAACGCAACGGGACCCTATTTCTAAGTCTCCGCTGTCTGTCCGTCTTTCACATGACTGTATCTTTTGAACCGTAATAATTAGACATTTGACATTTTCACAGAGTGTGGCCGCTGTTATAACAATAATAAAAATAAAATAAAGTTAATTATTAAAGGGATTCCCATAAGAGAATAGTTATTTGTTATGCAAGGCTGCAAAGTTATTTTTAGCGCGAGTACTAGTGTTGACTCCTGACCGTAGCGAGGGTTTGAAAAGGTATACGACGCATAATTTTTTTACTGCCGAGCGAAACACACAACTTTTCACCTCACTACACCGAAGAAAATGTCAGGTGCAAAAAAAATTGCAGCTTAATATATTAAATCAGAAAACTCAATTCGGCATTATGTACCGCTTGCACTAACTCTGCACGGGTTAAATTTATATCTTCGTCGCTGCTAGACTCGTTCATATTTTATGATTTCTTACGATTTTATCAAAAAACAAACCTAAATTATGGAAAGTGAATTGAATAAAGAAAATTTCAAAAAGTTTTTTTTTTTTTCTTGCAGTCTTCGTGCTGGCCAGTGCGACTATTCTAAAAATTAAGGTTGGCACACTGACATGAAATAAGTATTAATACATTTTCGGTGGACTGGCGGTATAGAAAATTACTGAATAGAAAGATTTGAATTTAAAAAACCCATTCTACGTTAGCGGATAAAATGCGCTTTTGCACTCAGATTTCGAATGATAAACAGAATCTTTGCGAGGTTGTGAGATGAGGTGAAAAAGTATTTTTTTTAATATGTAGTCTTAAATATTACAGGGTGGAACCCGTCGTGTGCGAATCCGATTCCCACTTGGCCGCTCTTTTTTATACGAGAGTCGAATGTAAGGCTCTATTCAAAGGCAGTGTAATGTCACTAAAATGTTTGTTCGTGTTTTATTTGCGTTAGGGATTTGTGATGTTGAAACTAAAACAATACGATTAGGGGCTTGTGAGTGGCTTTTATTTTAGACGGGCTTAGTTTGAAATATTTTATGACTAATTTTTTATTTATAATAAGTTGATATATATAATTGATAAGCAAGTAGTTAAGGGTTACCAGATAGATTATAGTGAACAATATTAAAAACTATATTTTAGTTGGTCCATGCATGAATAAAAGCTATAATGGTTTATAAAATCTAAATTAATGTACCGAATGATACTTTTAAATAACTTTTGCAAAAAAATATAAATGACTTTACTGAACAACACTCCACAATAAATGAATACTAACAAATTTTATTCCTGCATGCAGTTGCCTAAATAAATATTTGTTTATCGGAGGATCGCGGCGGTCATGCGGTTTGTTTAGCTAATTCAATGCATGTATGTATTTTAGAAATTGTTTGCAACGAAAATGTCATACAGCATGCATTTAACCTTATTTTCATCATATTCACTGGTTCAATTAATTAGTTTCATTGTTGTATAAATAGCAGATATAATATGCTTTTTTATAGTTAAAGCAATATATGGCATGTGGTTGCAACGGTATACTAACTTGTATATTATGAACTGCGATTGCCAATTCACTTGATTCATTCAATATACGTATGTTTTCATTCGTGATTCATGTTATTACAAGGATAAATTAATAAATACACCACAAACAAAATACAGGGTGTAAAAAGACACATCACAAAGCCGTAAACTACGCATACTGTACGTATAGCTAAGTAGCTTTGCGCAAAAATTATTGCTGGGAACCGTAATTTTTTTTTTTTTTATAAAAAAAAACAAGTATTTATTGCGCGCAATGTAACGCGAAACCACGCTTGAATGAACGGATTCAGTGTTAGTTAAGCTCCGCCCCTACGCTACGTAGGTAGGTACTTGTTGTTCATTGCGTTTTTGTAACTTCAAATGCGTAATCTGTTAAGATAAATCTAAAATTCAGGTAATGTTTGTTTGGAAAAAAGTTTCGTATTATCGCATAGAATTCATTTTCGCGAAAAAGTAAAAAAAAAAAATGCGACTTTGACCTTCAATATCTCCAGAACCAGTGGATTCCCAGGTATGGTCTAGTGGAAAAAAATTATGCAAATAATGGGTAGAATATGTGGCTTTCGGCTTCGGAAAGTGTCTTTTTACACCCGATATAACAATTTAAACACAGTTTATTCGTGTGATACGTTCAAAGAGATCTAAATAAAATAATTCAGGCAGTTTAGTCGAGAATTAGAGATCACAAACGCACGGAAGTTTTTTATTTGGTGCTAAATGCGCACTTGAAGCTGTGAAATATTCAGGCCGGGTGCTTATTCAGTGCACATTTGCTGGAAATGTGCAATAACTGGCGGAATAAATCTGTGCCGGTCTTGCTTTCGGCACTGGATTGGCGTCGCCTATCCGATACCAAGCCCATTCCGCATTTTCAGCTTCGACTTTGTGAAATTATTCCCACATTTGTTTATAGAGATCCAATTTACGAGCAAGTACAAATGAATAATAAAAGTATGATTTATATCGGGAGCTATAAAAGTGAAGGTTAGGCTGCTTTCGTGTCTTCTGCAGGTTCACAACCATAAAAATTAAATTCACTACCCGCTCTTGTGGTTTTATGTGTCTACAATAGGCCGTTACTATATTTATATCGGAGCCCATATTAGGATTGTAGATAGGGATGAAAGCATGATGGACGAAATGGGTACCCAAATAAATATCGTAATCGTTAGTGGCGATCTTTACGGTATCGTAAGGAATAAATTTACCTATCTTCTCGTACTCGTATTACCCTATTACCGTAAAGGTATAAGAGCTTCCGAATTCCAAAAGTTATGATCCAACACATATTCATACCTATTATTCGATTAATCCCAAATATTTGGCTGTATTTACTTTGGCAAAACCCTGTTTAATTAATTAAGTTTTATAAACAATTTGGCTTATGGTACCCACTGGAAGAGAGACGGAAGCCTAAAGCTTCGTGCAGACCAGCGCGACGCGACAACGCGACGCGATACCGGTGATTGTTATACCGTGAAGTTTTCTTAGAAATTGTATTGTTCGAGTCGCGTCGCGCCGTCGCGTCGCGCTGGTTTGCACGAGCCTTAATGCATGATTCAATAAATTGCACCTTCAAATCTGCTGCTACGCTTTTTCGTAGCAAAACGTCTATGAATGCTACGAAAATGTTCGCCTCAGATATATTTTGCCACAAAACTATTATTTGGCAAAAGTATTTTTCTTGATCACACAAATCCGACTTTCATTGTTTTCAGTCCGCGTTCTTACGCGATCGTGTTTTGTATGACAGGGGATTTGGCCAAAGCTTCGGCCGTATATCACCCGAAGCCGAATGTGTGGCCGAAACATAAGCCGAACCGCTCGTACACCACTATTGAGTTATAGTCTGACCGTCTAGCGGTAAACATAACATTTAACAACTAGTTTTAGTTTATTTTATAAACTAAAACTAGTTGTTAAATGTTATGTTTATAAAACAACAATTTATAAAACTAGTTTTAGTTATTCTTTCATCAAAATACACATGATTTGTGTTTAAAAATTCTATGTTACATTTCTCTAAACAAAAGCAACTCGATGTAAGTTTAGAAACGCAAATAGGCTATTGTATGTCAACATTTATTTTCACTGGAGTTGGGAAAAAGCTATTTTAAAGTTAAATTAGTTTAAAGTTTGCATTTCGATTGGAAGCTGCCTTTCTGCTGCGCCGACACATCGCACCGCAAAATGTCAATCGGATTGAATATTTTACGTGGCTTTGTGCCTAAATGTTTGCTGTAACATTTTTTCCATTATACTATAAATAGTATAATGGAAAAAATGTTAAATTAGAATTTATTATATGCCGTTAAATTGTTTTTGTATAGATGATACAGGAAATCTTTAACGAAGACTTTAACAGAAAAATAAGCAAAGCTAATTGTTACCCTGCGGTAATATCGGTCCAGTTTGATTAATTATTGTATTGAGAACCTACACTCAACAGCATCGTTTAAGCTTTGCATACTTAATTCTCATAGGCATAAGGTGGAGTTTTGCCTGTTTTCACTAACAATACGCCCTAATATAAGCGCACTGTTGGATTTTCATCGCTCGGCTCAGCGCCGAGAGTTAAAATGTCAATAGTGCGCTTTTAGATGCCGAGTATTGTTGGTGAAAAAATTTCTTTGACAGAGCTACACAAGAACTAAGACGACGACTAGGCCGGGACTTCATTCTTTAAATTTTAATGTAACTTTGTTTTTTATTTATGTTTGGTGTCTTTTTAGTTTAATGTGTGATTTCCTGGGCGAGTCTCAATAAATACTTTTTCTTTCTTTATTTCTTTTTCTAACTAAGGACTTTAGTATATTTCTACTATGCGACACATACATTCATAGGTGATCAGTCACTGTTTATTTTCATTACGGATCCGTTACTCGTTGCGCAGGCTAAGTTGGGTTACCTTGAGGGTAAGACCAGGTTTAGATAGCACAGATCAGTACATAAAGTCCTGCAGGTAGTAAAACTTTTGAGTTATGAATAGTACAGTACATATACATATAAAATGGTATATAAATAAAGGGGTATAATGTACCAACTTAACTGCCATCGAAATATGAACGGTGTCCGAATGTGGTTTTACACTTATTTGCATTGCATCACCGACTATTGGGTCTATAACTATTGGGTTCCCACCTATGAAATTGGCGTGTTTTTCTCACAAATAGAGAACCTCGTCACTTCTATGATTTAAAATATTCATCAATTGCTTGGTATTATATCGAATAATGACCATCATAGGCAACTACCAATAGTAAAAAAACGTTTTTACTTATAGTTTTCTAAACATAAAAATAACTTAAAAATGACTCCTCATTTTGTTAGCAGGAATGACCACTATTTGTTTTAACTTAGCTAAAACTTATTTTTGTCGCTTAATCTAAGTGACATATTACGTTATCTTAGTTTTTAAACATTAGTGCAAAAAAGTTTTCAAACATTAGCGTTCATGGTTGTTATATACATTAAGAAAATGTTAGTATGAAAAATGCAACTTCTTTAAAATTCTCCATACAAAACGCTGATTACATAGGTGGGGACCTAATAATAATGTTCTGCTTCATAAAAAACTGTTGTGTGTATATGTAGGTACACCGTACAGATGACCAAACGTCAGTGGTAACATTTTCAGCTAGTCTAGCGTACCTACGGAGTTTCAGTAGCATACGCGAGGCCAGCTTATACTGGTTTTGTTAACACAAGTTTAATATGAACGTCATTCAAATCACCATTGTTAATATTGTATGGCGAATGACATAGATGTCTGGGTTTAACGTGTATGTACCCTCGATCCGTAAAACGCGGACAATGTTCACGTCTTCTAGTATAAATTCGGTCGGTCTTCGATGCTTCACGTTTTTTTTATTTGAATTTTATTTAACGGGTTATGTACACACATATAAACAGACAAGAAAAAAGGAACAGAAAAATACGTACAAAGGTGATGCTTATTTCTAAAGAAATCTCTTCCAGCATACCTGCGATAGGAAAGTAGTTAAAGAGATGTAGACAACGTTTCGACATCAGGTTCGTTTACAAAGTCTTGCTTTGTGGAGTTCATTCTTCTGAAAGCAATAAATCCCAGAAGTGAATGAAAAACTACGCCTTTATAAAATCATGCACCGGTATGACGTGTCATGGATATCCCACGTATTACGCCTGCGCTTGGTAAGGGAAACCCAAGGAAAACCTGGCGGTGATAAACTCTAATTAAAGTTTAAAAGTTTTTTTTTAAACTAGACAAGTATAAATGCATCAATGAATATGTTTCATAGATCTGAGAAAGCTCTGGCTGTTAGCTAATGCCTCAGGCGTAAAACGATAGCTTGTCGTAAGCCCACCATGGCTGATTGTTACAGTAAACAATATTATATCCATCGATCTATCTTTCTGATAATGAATGCGCGATATTGTGCTTCTTTTGCACTGCAATGGCATTAAGAAGCAATGAACACTTCAATTTCATCACTCATCTGCATATTTTTATTTTTTTTGTAACCGTGTTGAAATCCTCATAGATGTCTTCCATCCTAGGGTGGATGGAGGGGTCTGTCAGACTTCTATTGACTAAAACTGAAACTGACTCCCCCCGCGACGTGTAAAAGGGGCGCGCGTGGAACATTACGCGGTTGTTCCCGCGTTAACCGTCCCTGGGCTCATTTAGGGAAGCTAGCTAGTTAGTTAGCTTTTGCTGGAAGAGGGCATTATCTGCCCTCCGCTGATGCCCGGTGCGCCTGTTGCGGGCCGGGAGAGCACCAGAAAATCCCTCTCCCTTTCCGCTGCCTCTTTCTGCGACATGTCATTTTCGCAGAAGGAGATCACCGCGTCCCACGCCGCTGCGCCGCTGACCGTGGAACGAATCATAGCCGGCAGCGACAGGTCGCTTTCCGCTTACAAAATGAGGGCACGGCGCGGCTATTCCTTAGCCTGGCTTTTTCCAAACTATGTTGGCGTCGACTCCCAGTCTAACCGGATGCAGCTGAATACCAGTATTTTACATGGAGCGACTGCCTATCTGAGCTCCACAACCCAGTTACTGGGTAATACGATAGCCCTTGGTCAGACTTTCGTGCTTCTGACAACCCGTAATCTCTGCCAAAGATCCACGAATGACAGCCGGGACCAACGGCTTCCCGAGGCATGGAGGGGTCTTGGTGTGTAAAGATGGTCACCCATCCACGGAGCAACCGCGGCAAGCGTAACTTAACCTGCTATCTAATTACGCAACACATTTTCGTTCACAATTCCGACAAATTTGTTTCAATTTGATAGGTCATCAACATTCATTGTGTTATTTACGTTGTTGAGCAGATTTTTTTTTCCAACGTACGAATCAATGGATTAGCAATCTGTTTCAAAACGATTCAGATTCTGATTGATTGCGTATTACGTAATTAGGTTACTGATCGATCGACCCGTACGACTGTTATTTAGCCACAAGCTTCTGCACTTCTATCCGTTTTCCTCCAATTAAATTCCATCACTATCTTTATTAAAATACTCGACTAAGTTCCGTTTAAAGTCCTAGTGCCTACAGTTACGGCTGTAACTGTAGGCAGTGTGTGTGACGTAATAATGGCACTCGTCTTTATTATTCCCGAAACAACGACAACAGAACTATTTAAGTTTGTAAAATCTAAAGTAGGTGTCGTTCATTCAGAGAAACTTGTACAATAACAAGCGTAATTGTTTAAGTTTGAATTAAGTGAGAAAAAGTTACTGCTCTAGATATAATAACGCAGTTTCTACGTCTGTCTACTCTTATACCTAACTTACTAAATTAATTTTGATGCTTTCAAGAAGGTCGATTATTTAGAAAGATATTACAAAGGCATTTATATTATAACAAGCCGTGTGGCCGAGGAGATTTCCCATCAGCAAAAATGACGAACTCCCATACAAATTGTGATCTTCAATTCATCTCCTTTAGGGGATGAAGTTTAAAAATCCTTCCTTAGTGCTTACCTTTGTTAAATAAGGAACTCTTGTGTAAAATATCATGCTTAAGAGGAGGCTCCCTAAATTGTATGTTAATTTGCATTAATATTCTGAAACAGTCACGCATACCATCAAAATGGAACTTTAGATGATTTATTGGATCTTTTTTTTTCTGTGTCAGTTACGTAATTGTAACATTTTCGCATGATTCATTTTTTATTCTTAATTCTTTTTCGAAAATCATGTTTTTTATGAATATTATTTAAATAAAATCAAGATGGCTGGGATTTTATGTCTAAAATAAGTATTCACAGTAAGAAAATATAGTTTATTATCTAGCCACTAGATATTTTTTCTCTAGATCGTTTATTACTTTAGTCATAAACGAAATAAGAATTAAGACTTACGCCATTTAGTTTCGTGCTCGAACACGATCAAAGAGCGCACGCGATATTTAACTTTTTTACTGAAGTTAGTTTAGCTTAGCGTTAGTTTAGTGAAGTGGCGGGGTGCATGGGGGAAACAGCGGTTTAGGCTGTGCGTTGTCTGTCAATGAAATAATTTAAGATTTTTATAAAGTAGAAGAAGAATTGTCTAACTTAAGTGGCAATGGCCAGGCCACATTGCTCGCAGAAGAGATGGCCGATGGGGCCGAAAATTTCTGGAGTGGCGACCGCGTACCGGAAGACGTAGCGTCGAAAGGCCTCCCACAAGGTGGACCGATGACCTTGTGAAGGCCGCAGGAATCCGCTGGATGCGGCAAGCACAGAACCGGTGGCGGTGCTTGGGCAGGCCTATGTCCAGCAGTGGACGTCTTTCGGCTGAATGAAGGAATTAATTAAGTAGAAGATACATATTTGTCAAAGGATGCCCATGATAAGCAGGGAATATGTATCTTACTGATATGTTCTAATCTAAATTTATATAGATATGTGCTAATTACTTAACTAAACTTTTATGAATTCGGTAATAGCGTAGCTAACCTATTTATGTAGGTAATTCATACCTCTGAAAATATAGTTAAGGCTGTAGCTTAGGTCCCTACTAAATATATTCGTAGTAGTTACCGTCTCGTTTCTAATTTGAGCAATTACTAATTGGCATTATCAGTACTGTCAGGAGTATAAACAGTTAGAGTAGTTTTATTAAAGTTAAGTCCTTCTCGGAATCCCGACTGGCTGGCCGCATCGGTTGGTTTGCGCTGTCTCGTTCATTCAATAGTAATGTCTGTTAATTTTCCATGCCGTTTTCCCAAACCGATCGATATTCGTTTCCATCATGGTAATGAATGGCTATCTTAAAATACCAATATTTATTTAGGTAAGATTAAAAATCTCGGTTTTTTATCGACTTTATCTTCTGTATGTAGGTACAGCAGGTAGTAATGTCTATTTGATATTCCTGAGACTTCACCAAGGATTTCTTTTATAAAACTTTCGAGTTCTTGAAATCTTTTTCAGGGAAAAAATCAGATACTTAGATTAAAGAATCTTGTCTAGACTCTGTTAGGAATGTGTAGCCGAGAGTAATGTATCTTTTGAAATGTTAAATGTAGTTTACTAGAGTTTCACTCGTATTGGTTGTATAATTGATGAGGGTGCTCAGACAGGGTCAAATACATCCAACACCCAAACGGCTGGGCCAATCTGGTTAGATTTTTAAATCGCGCGGTGTAGTATCTACCTCTCTATAGGTTATCCCTACAAAAATCTTGTATACAAATAAATCATATTCTATATAATAATTCGTATTATTATTCTATATAAAAAGCTGTTCTTTTGAAATTACAAACAGACACTTCGTCTGTTTGTAATTTCAAAAGAACAGCTTTTAGAACTTAGTAAGTGCATATGAAAGTATATAGATACGGTACTAAAAAACACATTTATTTGTCTGTCTGTCTGTTTGATCCGGCTAATCTCCGAAATGGCTGGACCGATTTGACGGGACTTTCACTGGCAGATAGCTGATGTTATACGTAGTAACTTAAGTTAGTTACTTTTATTTTAGAAAAAGAATTAACGTCAACGCGGGCGAAGCAGCGGGTAGCTGCTAGTACAACATAAATATGTAAATAACAGCATTTTTAAAGAATATATACGAGTAATACTCACAGAAAATGTATGCAGCCACACGTGTCAGAGATATGGTAGTTTTCTTTCTAACATTTTTCATAACAACGCTAGAAAGATGCTGAAAATATGAAAACTTTGTGAAAAATTTTACTTCCAGCGAAAGGTAGATACGATGACAAATAAAAACTATTAGACACGTATTCAGGCTTGAAAGTAACAATAGATACCTGGCTAAGGGTAAAGACAAAAGATTCGTAAATAGACACATAAAAATAACGAATGTTAATAACGTCGAATACCCCTATAAGTTTCTGATGCTGAACTTTTCTCTCACCTCGAGGTAATGTAGGGTTCGTCGAAAAACACTTCTGATACGTGACCCAACACTGTATCCTTCGGGAACCTCTCATTGATATATTGTAGTATCGGATGGAGCTCTCAGGAGCCTATCTCACCTAACTATTCTTGTGGAGTGTGTAAATCTTCCCGGTACGAAGAATTATCGCTCATTAAACGTATTTCGAAGGTTTAAAGGGTGTGTTAGGATAGGTTGTTTGGATCTACTCAGAAGGTTTGTGGTAGCCATATTGTTGAACTAAACCTTATTTTGTTTTGTTACGCTATTATACATGACTTTTTTGTAAGTCTTTGTTGAATATAGAGTGAAAGACCGTGAGATACAGTTGTATGATGTTTAATTTTGATCCCAAACAATACAGAAGCACAATATTATTAAATATAACTTACAATGATACAACCATCTTTTCTTCATGTAGCAGAGAGAGAGCACAGACAAAAGATCTACACTAAATGTCAAACGACCATAGACTTTATTTTTACTTTTCTTGTGTTGTCATCAACACCGTCCCTCAAGATAAGAAACCTAATTAGTAAAAAGCAACCCTTTTAATTACTTAAAACAAAACTTACACTCTTTTACATTAAGCCTGTACATACAGAAAATATCAAATTTTAACTTAGTCATTTTTACATCATGCGTACCTACCAGAAAATTATGAATTAATGTCTTACAGTTTTACATATTATTATTTTTAGGTTAACGAAATTGCTTTTACTCTACACCTATGTACTGTGCCCGCTTTCATTTATTTAAACTTGAACTTATACAATCTAAACTTAGAATTAAAACAAAAAATATTTTATTTAGAAGTTATAGAAATCTATATTAATTTTAAGTATCCCCTTAATTTAACAAATGTAGGGCCTGACAAAGGTTTGGTGAGCAAATCAGCTATTTGTTCTGATGTTCCTATATAATTTAACTTTATTATACCATCTACAATTTTCTCACGAATAAAATGGTGTTTGATATCAATATGTTTCATTCTTTTATGCAAAACCGGATTTTTAGCTACTTTAATGGAACTTTGATTATCCTCATACATTAATACATAATCAATATGAATTGAAAAATCACTTAAAAGTTGTTTGAGCCAACAAGCTTCTGCAGTAGCCATACTGAGTGCCATGTACTCTGCTTCAGTTGAAGACAGGGCTACAGAAGGCTGCTTTCTTGTACACCAAGAAATAGGACAACCAAATACTTTAAAAACGAATCCAGCTGTTGACCGTCTGTCAACCAAATCACCACCCCAGTCAGAATCTACATAACCAACAATGATAGCATCATAAGTATTATTTCTGTCAAAGACTAAACTTAAATCTAATGTGCCTTTAATATACCTAAGAATCCTCTTTAACATATTCCACAACTCTTCACTAGCACACTTTTGAAAACGACTTAATATTGAAACACTTGCACATAGATCAGGTCTACTACCCAATACTGCATATAATAAACAACCAATTAATTGTCTGCATCTTGTCTCTAACTCTTGAGTTTCTGACTTTTCTCTTTTAAGACTATCGGTTTTAAATTTTGAATCCATGGGTGTAGCAATACTATTACAATCTGACATGTTATATTTTTGTAACATCTGTTTTAGGAATGCTTCCTGATTAATTTTTAAGACACCATTAATTACATCCTGCTTGATAGAAATACCTAAAAAGTAATTTGCTAAACCCAAGTCTTTCATACAAAAATGATTCTTTAACAATGTTTTTGTATTATTCACACATTCAATATCTGTCCCTGCAAGTAATAAGTCATCGACATAGAGTAATAAATAAACCATCTGTCCATTATATTGTTTTACATAAAGACCGTAATCTGTTTTACATTGTTTGAAACCTTCAGACAATATGACTGAATTAAACTTGTCATTCCAGTTTTTGGGTGAGCTCTTTAGCCCATATAAAGATTTTTTAAGTTTACATATCATATCACCAACAGAACAACCCTCTGGTAATGATAGATATATGTCATCTTTAATATCACCATGAAGGAAAGCACTTTTGACATCCATTTGGTGTACTAACATACCTTTTTGATTACAAATTGCCAATAGAGTACGGACAGTTGGAAGTTTAGCTACTGGTGCAAATAAATCATCATCAATAAATTCAGTCTGTTGAAAGCCCCTAGCCACAAGCCTAGCCTTGTAACTGGTAATATTACCTTGATCATCAAGTTTTCTTTTAAATACCCATTTGCTTTCAATAACTTTACAATCTACTGGTTTTGGCACTAACTCCCATGTATTATTTTGCTTTAAACTATCTATCTCCTCATCCATAGCTCTTTTCCAATTTATTTTCTCAGAACTTTTCATGGCTTCTTCATAAGTTTTAGGATTATCTTCAATATAACTAAATAAGCATGTATAATCTGTGCTGTAATACTTATGCCATTCCGGCTTCCTAATCTGGTTTCTTGGTCTTAACCTTTTTATTTGTTCTTCCTGAGTTTGAACTTCAGTATTTGTATCATGAAACTCTTCTTCGGATTCATTACTTGACTCAATATTTGGAGTATTATTTAAGTTTTTACTTGGCACTGGTTCAATAACTGGTATCTCACTCTGTATTGACCTGTCCATACTAATTTCACCCTGTGCAACACCATCAACATCATTTATTTCTACTAATGATTTTTCATTATTATTTTCTACTAAGGTTTCCATTTCACTATAAGGTGTTTTGTATTTAGAATTACTATCACTATCACTAACAAAAACTATATCTCTTTTAATTTCTATTTTATTTTCCTCCTTGTAATAAATCCTATAACCTTTTGTTTCCTCGCCATAACCAACAAAATATCCTTTCTTTCCTTTTGGGTCTAATTTTCTTCTTCTCTCTTTAGGTACATGGCAGACTACTATACTACCAAATTTTTGTAAAACGTTTATGTTAAACTTCCTACCTGACCAACATTCATACGGTGTTTTATCAGTATTTTTATTTTTAACGTAAGTTCTATTAAAAGTATACACAGCTGTACTAACAGCTTCAGCCCATAAACTTTTACCTAGGTTAGACTGAATCAACATTGTTCTAGCAGCTTCTATAATAGTTCGCATTTCTCTTTCAACCTTACCATTCTGTTCCGGTGTATATATTACGGTAGTTTGGTGTTGTATGCCTTTATTATTTAAAAAAGACTAATGTTTTATTTAAAAATTCTGTCCCATTATCTGTCCTTAAAACCTTTACTTTATTATTAGTTGTTACTTCAGCATGATTAATGAAATTTTTTATTTTACTTGGCACTTCAGATTTATGTTCCATAAAATAAACTTTCCTATATTTAGAGAAATCATCTTTAATAACCAATATGTACCTTGAACCACCAACAGAGGGCACTTCCATTGGTCCGCAAACATCAGCATGTAAGACTTCACAACACATGCTTGTTTTAGTTATACTCTTAGGAAAAGGTAAGCGATGACATTTTCCTTCTATACATGCAACACATGAATCATCAGAATCGATAAATTCTATGTTATTGTTTTTTAGCACTGACCTACAGTAATCATAGTTTTGGTGAGCCAACCTCTCATGCCAATCTTTAAGGATATTAGTCTTAACTTGAGTGGTTACATTTACATTGCATGGAGAGTCAAAGATAAACTGCATTACATAGAAATTATCTACACATTTACCAACCGAACACACTACATTATTTTTAATAAATTCACATTTTTTACCTGTAATGTTAAACATGTAACCATTTTTCACAGCTTTAGTAACAGAGAATAAATTTACCTTAAGTTCAGGAACATATAGTACACTATTTAGAGAAGACACAACATATTCATTACCATCATAAGCCTTCAGAAGTATTTGTCCAATACCTTCAACTTTTAATTTCCTTCCATCTCCGACTATGACATATCTATCGGCATTAATAGCTGAAAGTCCTGAAAAAAGAGATTGATTATGGGTCATGTGGTCACTTGCACCACTGTCCACTATCCATTCATCTGTGCTGGAGCTATGTCCGATAAAAGCACTTGATATGTAAGCATTTCCTTTGGTATCCTTTGTGGTATTTCCTTTATTTTCCCTTGAATTATTGTATTTATTTTCTTTCCAATTATTTCCTTTATGTTCTGTCGGACTGTTTCCTTTTTCTTTGTTCTTCTTAAAGTAACACTGTTCTATTGTATGGCCAGTCTTTTTGCAGTAAGAACATGTATTGTTATATCTACAGTGACTCTTTTTGTGGCCAATTTTACCACATTTATAACACTTCATATTTTTCACAGATAAGGCAACGGGTTCCTCCATTTCTTTCATGCGTTCTTCCTCAATGAGTAACCTTGCTTGCAAGTCGTTTAATGTTTGTGATTCTTGAGGTACACTTTCCCACGCCGAAATAAAGTATTTGTATTGAGGCGGTATTGTCAATAATATCTTGGTAATAATCATCTTGTCAGAAATAGATTCGCCTTGCTGTTTTAATTGATTTGCCATTTGTTCTATTGTACTAAACAACTTGGCTATACCACCAGCTTCGTATTTATATTTCATGAACCTTTCTTGCATCAGGTGAACGCTCGTTGAGCTTTTAAGTTCGTATATGCTTGATAATTTGTTCCACATTTCTGCCGCCGAGCAACATATTACCAAATGTTGCATGACGTTTTCTGTAACTCTCGACACGATATGTGTTTGCGCTTTAGCATCTTGTTGCTCCCATTCGTTTGGTTTTAAGCCGGTATCATTTTTCTTTACCGACCCGTCCACGACGCCTAACAGGCCGAGACCATTTAACAAAATCTTGGTTTGGAATTTCCACAGCAACCAATTTTCACCCCCAGTAAGTTTCACTACTGTAATTCCAGTATTATTTACCGGTACCCCGGAAGCCGAAGCGTCCATGATGGCTACGCCTTGCCCCGAGTTTTATTGTTACAAACTGTATCCACGTAAATCTATGTATTAAGGCTTGCTGGGCCCATAACCTGTTGAATATAGAGTGAAAGACCGTGAGATACAGTTGTATGATGTTTAATTTTGATCCCAAACAATACAGAAGCACAATATTATTAAATATAACTTACAATGATACAACCATCTTTTCTTCATGTAGCAGAGAGAGAGCACAGACAAAAGATCTACACTAAATGTCAAACGACCATAGACTTTATTTTTACTTTTCTTGTGTTGTCATCAACAGTCTTACGGAATAATTTTATGTTACTGGTTATTTAGAATTTTTTAATTATTTTTATTCAAACGTTTTCGGTTTCGAGTTGTGTATAAGTGGACGTCAACAAAGTGCATTTATTCAATTTTAATTCGTAAAAGTTATTCCTCTGAACCTAACGCTACAATCCCTAACTTTACGTTACAATAAGTACCTAGTATTGTATAATTGCATAGCATATGTCGCATGCTTAATGGAATACTATACATATTTTGGGAAATCGCAAATGAAGATCTTGCTATAGGATAGCAAGATCTTCTTTTGCGATTTCCCAAAATATGTATAGTATTCCAAAATTCGTATTTTTTTAGTTAAGTCAGTATTCCATTAAGCATGCGATGTGTAAGCACGATGTACCTACTATAAAGCTACCATTTACTGGATACTTCTTTTATTGAGAGTATGTCATGCTCAGTCAAATGTCTCGTGTGTGTTGGATAATTAAGTTCCCTTCAAAATGGTTGAGCTGAATGGTGCTGATCCATGCGTGATGTTCGAGAATGGGCGCCGCCAGTAGGGACTGGTCATCTCTTAGCTGCCACGGCTTATTTTAATTGTTTTTATTACGAACGCTTTTAACGTACACGTCTTTCTATATTGTTCTCACATATATAACTCCAAAATGAATGATGTAACCAATATTTTGTAACAGTATTTTTATATAAAATAGTGTCCATGGAATTTCTTGCTCGTTCTTCTCCATAGGAACCTACTACGCTTTGGAATGGGCAACTAGTTTCATCTTTCTGACTGACCAATTACAGGCACTTTTGAATTGTCAAGGGGTCGGCCATTGACAATTCAAAAGTGCCTGTAAGTGGTTTATTTGAAATAAATACTTTGAGTTTGAATTCCGTTGAAATATTTCACAAAATAAATACCGACTTAACTTAGGGATTACATTGAAAGTCTAATATGCAAAACAAACGACTTTAGTACTTAAGTGTTTGTGCTGGTAATAATGCTAATTTATGTGATTCAAGTGTTATTTAAATAAATTGTTTTTAAAGCCATTTAATTTAAGTGGCTGGTAAATCTTGTAATCTCATTTTCAACATCTACAGTTAACTTGTTTATTTAATATTTTGTTACATGTATTCAATTACTTAGGAAGTGTTAATGTTGTTGAAACAGGGAAATACATAGCCCATTGTTTATTAATATAAGACCAGTACAGATATACACCAGTATATTGTATAGTCCTTTAAGTGATAAATATTATCTTTTGTGGAACATTCCACTATCAATCGCCTGACCAATAGGTAGTGCGCACGCGACACCGGTTGAATTAAACCTGTATCCTGTAGGTGTCCGTGGTGATTTATAACTTTACAATGAATAGGCGGCCGACTGGGATGTGTCGGAGGAAGCCCACTAAATACCAATCTAGCAATTGAAATCCCCAGCCGACATAGATCGAACTCTAAGGCCTTTTTCACATGTAGACACTCAGAAGAAACTAAACATACCTAAACTCTAAACCTAGAAGACCTAAACTTTATTATTTGAACTTTGCACTCGATGCTTCTCAAATCACTGCAATTTTGTAACATGTCGACGAGATTTGTTGCTATGATGTCGTCTGATTTGCTGATAATAAATAAATACATTTGGCTTCGGCAGTAACTAATAGCTCTACGTCTTGAGAACTTTGTTACTAACAGTTGAAATATTTACTACTAGGTGCGCCCCGCGGTTTCATCCGCATAAGTCTGCGAATATCGGAAAGTATCCTATCCGTTTAAGTGTCAAAGCGTAACAAAACAAATTCACTTTTGCATTTATAATATTAGGATGCAAGTTACTGATTTAGTAGTAACTAGAAGAAGTAATTTAGTTTCGTTTCAGTAGCTCCGTGTGAGCAAGGACTAGCGCTTCATACCCCTTTTGTACTATGTAAACTAAGGCTCTTTGTATAAACAACTCAGTAAATTGTACACAAAAGCATAGCCGTATAAAAACGCAGATAATCTTATTGATACTAGATGTTGGCGAAGCAAATTTTGTTGAGGATTTATTCTTTGTCATGTTTGTTTACGCAGTCTGTTCTTTATGAAATTCAGCATAAACATTATATTCTACCTTTTTCATAGAAATCGTGCCTTTGATGTACTGACATGGTTGATTTTCAAATAGATTTAGTTTGTGTGAACCTGAGACGGTCCTTTTCACTATGAACACAATAAGGTGACTTTTTGACTGTTTCAGTTCTTAACAGCCGTAAGTTAATTTGCTGTGAATGTTTCCATAGTAGAAGTAGGTTGGGGATGTTATCTTATGCTATAAAATATAGGCTGGTAGGTATCCTGCATAATGCCGTTCTCAACATTGCGCACTATCACTCCTATTATTAATTACTGGAACAATGAAAGTGATTAAATACGAGGTCAAACTTAGTTACAAATCCAAACAACGTGTTTTGTAATTCGATTCGATTAGGTAATTGTTTGTTTGAATCAATTAGGCCAGCTGCACGTACAGTAAAATCCATTCAAAAGCGTGTACGTATAAATATCCAAATTGGTTTATTTTCCACACGCCCTGTTTGATCCGCACAGAACCAAATAGTGCCGGTCCACATGGCGTGCGTATCGGCTTAGCCTCGTTCGATAGCCGCTGTAATAGATAAAATATAGAGGAATTCCAATAGCCGCAATAAAATTCGTTGCATGGTTTTAGAAAGCGATTTCTAAAATAACTACCTAAAGATTTATTTTACTCTTTGTTGTCTACCTTCCTGTCTACATAATAATGATAATATCAGCTTATCTTATTATTAGCTCACTGTAGGGCAAAGTCCTCTTTGACATAGAGAGAAGGCACGAGCATTGATCACCACGCCTGCTCAATACGGGTTGCCGATTTCAGACTTCTATAAGTCCAGCTTTCCTCACGATGGTTTTCCTTCACCGATGTCAGTAATTATCAAGATAAACTCAGAAAGTACATATGAATTGAAAAAGTCACATTGGTACTTGCCTGGATTTGATTCCAGAACCTCGTGCATAAGAGGCTTGGCCTAATAATTACTGGGGCATCACGATACAAATTTTTAATTGATAGATAATCTTTTGTTTTCAAAATTTAATGTTGTTTTTAGATTCTGATAGTGAGAATGTTGAACACGATACTAGGAATCAAGAAATTGATTCGAGAGAGATATCGATTACTGGGAAGACGCTACGTAAAATAGAAACAATGTTTGACTTGAGTCGAGGGAGCGCATACTAAAAGGAAAAATATAAAAATTGAGATTATTACGGTTCTTTCTGAGAAACAAATCTAAAGCAGAATATTGCTCTCGTCTCGTGGGTGTCGCTTAAGTTCGACTAAGAAACAATTTAAAAGTAAGTAAGGGCAGAGTTTTGCGCTTTAACTTATCTAGGATACCTTCATATGGTAGTCGGCCATTATGGCACATCGAATATTAGAAAAAGTTCGGCTGTGTACAATCCTTTCTCAGCAAGATTTTGTATCACTGTCAAAATCAAAGTGATATTTATTCTGTTACGATAAGGTTGCTATTGGTTTGCTACTGTGGGTTGCTGACACTAACGAGTCTATTAAAATCACTGTGATCTTTATGTTCATTACAATAACGTTGAAGTTCGGTTGCTACTGTGGGTTGCTGCCACTCACAAGTCTTTCAAAATCACTGTGATCTTTATGTTCATTACAATAACGTTGAAGTTCGGTTGCTACTGTGGGTTGCTGCCACTCACAAGTCTGTCAAAATCACTGTGATCTTTATGTTCATTACATTAAGGTTGCTAACACTAACAAGTATATCAAAACCACTGGGATCTATATGTTCTTTATAATAAGGTTGCTGTTGAGTTCACTAATAAGTCTATCAAAATGACTGTGATTTTTATATTCATTACAATAAGGTTGCTGTTGGGTTTTCATTGTGGGTTGCGGCCACTCACAAGTCCATCAAAATCACTGTGATCTTTATGTTCATTACTATAAGGTTACTGTTGGGTTGCTGCTGTCAGAGGTAAAATAACTGTGATAGACTGAAGACCGTCATCTCCGTCGTCTTTGCACTGTGTGGCAGTCTCTAAAACACCTGATAATTTAATTTGCGTCGTTGGTCTATCGGTCACAAGCGCTACTGCTGAGCCTTGGGTTTGATTCGTGGGTCGGGCATAGTGTTATTGGGTTTCTCCATATGGAATTTCTCAGTAGCAGCCCGGAGTCTAGATTTGTGCCCGGTTGATGGCAATAGGCTCGTCCCCTATGACATGGGACTTAAACATAACTGGCGAAATGTGGGTGTGCTATAGGTACTCGTCTGATGATGCTATGTAATGTAATTTCAACAAATATCAATCTTGTATTCACGACTGCACGTCTCCCTAAAGATTAGCATCATGAAAGCTAGTCTCGTAGGTAGCATAGTTTTCAATATAGCGCCACTTGAAAACTGGGCCTAACACCAATAAAGGCGGCAAAGCTGTTTACAGTCTCTTCCCGAACACAGTTTTGTAATCCTTGCCGGGTCCACATCCTTGCTCTGAATACAAATAAGGTAAAGGGTAAAGGTGTATTATTGGTCAGGCAGATTTCCTTCTACGTGATCAGGTACCTTAATATAGTGGCGAATACTAAGTGTTTTTCCATGTCAGCTTACTATAGTAAGGATACTTAGAGGTTTCGTAACGGGTCAATTAAAAGACCCTACTCTTTATTACACGTGGTAATGTGGGTCGCTTGCGAAGGTCGTTACTGGTTTTATTTAAGTAGGTGAATTCATTTTACAGAAGGAAAGCATCTCGGTGTGTAAAGGAGAATTTCACACTTTCAGAATGTCAGTCGAAGAACTCTTAGGCTAATAATAAGTAGCTACAGATAATTTATATTTCAGAGAAAATATGGCAAGAATTCCTTTAAATCTGGTTTGAAAAATTTGATGTCGACTTATTTTGCAAGTAGTTTTTATTGGAAGTGAAAAAAAGGAAAGGAAAATTCTTTTTCACAGAAACTCGTGCATACTAAAAGATCAGTTAACTCGAACAACAAATAAAATTAAAAAAAAAAACAAAGTAGGTATATACCATAGATATAATAAATATTATATTTCTATGGTAGTGGTTTCTATGGTATGGTGGTGGTATGGTATGGTGGTGATGGTGTGGTATGGTATGGTGGTGATGGTGTGCTATGGTGGTGCTCAAGGTGGTGCTCAAGGTGGCAGGGACATCGACGCGAAAACTGATACCATGGATTCAGTACATCAGAATCACGAGCACAGATCATGAATAGTCGGCAGCTGCATGCGCAAGCAAGTGCTGCAAGTGTGTTGTTTGTAATCTTCATGGGGTCTTTTCAAGGACACATATTTCACAAAGACTAACAAAAATCACGTTATATTTCTTGTCAGAACTGTATTACCAATCAATCAATTTCTAGCGAACACACATGTAAACAGTGCTAACACTCGTTTTGTTTGCAAATGTATGACGCCTCGTTCTGAACGGAAATATCTGTTCACCTTGAAGAGATAGATGACTCTGAATGGACATGATTGAGTTTAATATTTGAGCTATCGTAGAATGTTAAGTGTCGGTATTTACATCTATATCTATATAATAGATTAAAGTCGCTTTTCATTTCTGTCTGTCTGTGTGACCGCGCTGTTCTTCTAAACAACGCGGCGGAATCTGATGCGGTTTTCACCATAATTTTGAGAATTTATTCTGAAAGGTTAAGTAATACATACTCACAATACATTGATAATAAACGATAAATTAGATAAATTACAAACTGACCCACTAAAAAGCGAGAAATAAAAACTTTTTTACAAAAAAAACAGTACAAAGTGAAAAATAACTTAAATTTCGGAAGTCTGTACCTTTGGTTTTGTATTTTAGTTATTTGCCACCGAACTTAACTTAGCATAACCATGAGTATTATTTCTAAAATTTTCCAAGTAAATTGAAAAATATTTAACGCAATGGAATATATTAAAATTAAATGGAATACATAGAAACGTTACATTCCTACAGGATGATATCAAATTTCGAGTCGAGAGAGACAGAGAAAAGCAAGTTTGCCAAATGAAGTCAACCAAAAATGGATCCAATTGTGTGTAAAAAACAATGAATATAACACAGAACCTCTGAAGAAAAATATACCTTTATTTATGTAACCTACATTTTATAAAAGTGTTATCGTACGTAAATGATACTTATATTTTTTCCTTTGCTCGTCTCTTGTGTTAACAAGACGGCTGACATTCAGTATTTTGATCTAAGCGATGTATACACAGATCGTATATCTGTTATTGATATATGTAAGAATTACGTAAATATCATGTTTATTTTAGAACAGTTTGTATCTCTACCAGGTTTAGTAAAATCATACATATATTCAGCAATTTGGAAGATAATTCTGTTACACATATAATTTGAAACATACAAGCCTTAATAATTAATTTGATTAAACGCTTTCAGCTTATTAAATATAGAGTAGTAATCACGTATATTACTGCAATGTCGAGCAATAAAATATACCAATATAACGCTCTTCACGTTAATTAGTTCAGTAGTTAATTAATCATAAACAGTATGTTATAACGTCGGCGAACTTCCTCAATTTTCGACTTACGATACTGAGGACGTTAATTAATAACAATGAATATTTTAAATTTCTTATTCGATACCGCCTTTTTTTTTTTTTTTTTTTTTTTTACCGCCTGAAAGTACAAATTAAAGGTAACTTTTACAGGTTTTTGCTATTGCTTCCGTATATATTTCTGCTGGTACAGCAGTGCTATTCTGTAACCATCTCACCGTGAAAACTTAGGTGAAGTGAGCGTGGAGTGAGCTGTCATCCCACAGGGATTGACACTATTGACAGCCCACTTCACCCAAGTTTTCACGGTGAGTTGTTTACAGAATCGCATGGCTGATGTACAGTATACTAACATTCTCTATCTACACCACTATGATTTTCCTTGAAAACGTTGCCGCATTGTTCGGGAGTTTCCCTAAAGTGGAAAAGAATTGATCAGTGATGTTTTCCGCCATCCACACCATTGTCCTCACTTAGATGTTTCTTCTCTGTTATCATAAAGCGTCTATAAGGAAATTACACTATGGAATGGCTTCTGTTGGGGCGAAGTTTGAAGAGGAGTACGTTATGAAGAAACAATACCGTAAAAATATGGTTGTATGTCATTTCCGTGTACCTTGTTACGTATGATATCGAGAGCGCGAGGACGTCGATCGTGGAAGGTAGGTTTTCCTATACTACCTGGTTCTTTTATTGGCTTGTAAAAAACTCTCATATGCATTTTTTTCTACTACTAATATTTTACCTTTCATGCTACGTATTGTTCAGTTATGCATATCTACTGGTCCCTCCACTTCATCACCCTTATTATTACTATGCAGCCAGCTTAAACTCGCGTTCATGGTATTATCCGGGTAGCCAGATCAACGATAATCATAAATTCTTTATTTTATCTGTTCCTTTCCAGGGGCCCCTTTTTATATCGTGGTCACATATTTACTGGTTTACGATGATAATTCAGTCGTGGCATTGATTTTCCGAATATTCTTCCACATAACATGGTTGTACATGATGTTGCCGATGATGTCGGCCGACTGCATGCCTATCACCCACTTGATCGCCATGAATTACAAGTTTATTACTCTCTGCCATCACTTTGAACGGATACGGACCGAGTTTGATAGGGATATAAAAGTAATGAACAAAAGGCAAGCTATAGACAAACTAAAAGATGGATGTTTGGAAGGTATTCGGATGCATCAGAAACTTCTGTAGTAAGTTCTTAAGTTCTTTTGTTTAACTTTTGTTATTGTATTATTCAGCGCACCTATTGTTCGCCGACAAGAAATAAACAGGATTTACGGACGACGTAATGAATGATTCTAGGATGGAATTGTGTCTTTGTTTTCATGTGTATATTTTATCGATATAATAAATATTTGTAGAAGCTGATATAAAACGAAATGGATCGAATACGCAAAGTATTTTACAAAATTATGTTTATGTATTTACATTCCAACGGAGCGGAATAGTGTTATGGAAAACTGGCAAAGCTAAATTGGATAAATCGCTTTCGGAAAAATCTCGTTCATTTAATTCTAAATAAACAGCACACCTGGCGCTGTAAACGAGAGAAATGAAACTATTATAACGAAAATAAAAAAAGTTCATTGGCTATTTCTAAAACCATCAGCAATTTTCTAGAGAATTGTATTATTTTGAGCAAATTGACAATTTGACTTTAGCCGAGAGTTTTTTGTACAAGTAAAGGCTTCATGTAATGTTTTTTGTTTAGTTTAGCAGACGAGATACATCGCGTTTTCAGAATAATAATGTCACTCCAAGTGTGTGAAAGTTCTGCCGTCGTCGCCGTGTTACTTTTGCTGCGTTTAGCGGTTCGTAAAACCTTTTTGGTGTATCTTTCATATCTTTCACAGCCATGTTACTTTTTACTTTGTTTTAGTATGCTGCGCTTCTTTGTCCTAGGTCACATGTTCATCAACTAGTTTTTTTTTTTTTTTTTTATTTTTTTTATTCATATTATCTAGTCTTTATTTACGCATTTATTTTCTTCGTCTTTTCGTCTTTATTTTCGCAATTCATAATATACACAATCTTAGATCTAATATACAACTAACACTAAAATATATAAATTATAAACAAGTATAAAGAGGAAATAAATTTTTTTGTCCCTTTACAAAGATTTATAATAATCACAGTTTCAAGATTGTATTATTTTTGTGTAACTGCTTGTTACTCTGAATTATATCAGGCTATCATTGAGTCCAGACATTATATTGATAATTTATAATTTTCTAAAATTATAGCTCCACATCTGGATCTGACGAATGCCTTCATGATGTATGCGTTTGTCGGTTACCTCTTCTTACTGCTGGCGCTTAATTTGTGGAATGCGGGAGAAGTTACTTATCAGGTAAATATTCATGTTTTCTTTCTTAAAGATTCTAACTTTATTTTCAAAAAGCTCGATGGATAACGATATCAATATAAAATAATATAAATCTTCTGTATGTAGGCGTCCCGCAGGGTCTTATATTTGGCACCACTTTACCTACTACATCAGAAAGGTTTATTGTAAGTATACAAAGGTTTATTCCAATACGAGAGCTTTATCCTGTCGATTTTAGCCGGACTATTGACTCGATACGAAATGGGTACGAATACATGCCCGGAATATTATATGAATTAGAAATAGCTTTCAGCGTAGAAACGTTTGGAATATATTGCTGAATGTTCCAGGACAGATTACATTAAATAGAAGGAGATAAAAAATAAAACTGATAACGATCTTAGTTTGCAGTAATCTCCTATAAATGAACCTCAGCTTTTAAAAATATGTTTCCATTTATTAATAATGTTGTTAGTGATTTTGGTGCTAAAAATACCTTTTTAGTGTTACAGTTATAAAGAAAACTAAATTTTTTTATGTCGAAAAATCGAAATCGAATGGACCATATTTTGAAAAAATCACGATGCATAGTGCATAGTCTCGAGACGTTAATCGGTTTAGAACACACAAACTGAAATCACGTAATGTTACATAAGTACTGCAAGGATTTTTGTGTGCACGGTGCCTTGCTAAACTGACGTTGGGGCAGCACATTATTCACATACATCTGTTCGTCTCGCCTCGTCGAATCTTGCCGTCGTTGGTATGTTTCATGTTTAGAATACAGTACCGGGGTTATTAGAGCGCATAGAGATTTAGAAAAAAAAACTCATTTTATGAGAGAGGGACAGAGCCGATTTTTTTTTCTTAAACTCTGTGTCATATATGTGCCATGTTAACGTCCGCATACCTAGTTGTATCTTTAACTGCGTTCGGGATTTAGTTTGCAAACAGGTTAACAAATATGTGTTATTGGAAAAACCACTTTAACAACCACTCATAAAGTTTAGTTTGCGTTACAGCTTTAAACATTTTAATGATTTTTTCAATAGTAGGTACATAATTCTGAAGTGAACTTAATTTTCACAAAAATAAAGTTTATATTCGTTAACGACTTGAGTGGATTTTATATTGATATCTTTCACATCTGCTGGTTTCTCTTCTCCAGGCATCCTTGCTATCGAGTGCTATGTTCTACAACCGTGGCTGGTATTTCTACGAGTTGGAAAAGGACTCTCAACGAGATGTCCGAAGTCTGACCCTCATTGGCTGTACGCAGGCGCAGAAACCTCTCATACTTATGGCGTTCGGATTTCAAGATTTGTCGTATGAAACTTTCGTATCGGTAAGTTATCAAAAATATGATAATTATTACAAGCTGAAAAAACGAATACGTACTGAATTAATTGTGAAGGCATCGTAGAAGATTGTTCTTCCACAAGGATACTTCACGGAAAAAATAACAAACAAGTTACGCAAATGATTATTTTTACGAGCTATTTCGAGATAGAGATTTGAAAAGGCGGGGAATTACGAGATGTTTCGCGACCTATTACATTTTCACGTTTCCCATTGCAGGTAACAAGAATGACGTACTCAGTATTCGCGGTGTTTTACCAAAGAGGCGAGTAATGTTATTTTAAGCTGGCAGGTAATTATGCTGAACCGTCAAATTACATAAATTCTTATTTTAAACCGATTTTTTTTTTAAACTTTGAGATTTGTAATATACCTGTTAACAAGCTCGACGTGATCTCAATTCACTGTGCTTGACTAAAACAGTTGTGATGAAAGCCAAATAACTCCAAAATATGTCTACATGGTTGTTAACACCATTTAGTTCTTCACACAATTGAAACATAGTCACAGCCCTTAAACTGACTATTTAACACGTTAGAGGGCGTTACGGAGCCTGAAAATTAGTATTCCCTTCTCAAAGGGTCCACATTATGCGCCGTAGAAAGTTTCGATAAATCCTCACACGGACCTCTAGGCATTCCTACCGACAGTCGACGTATAACTTGGGTAGCTATACGAAAAGGTCGCATGCCTAATGTATTTAAATTAGTTTAAATTCCATTAGTTTTGGTGAACACAGAACTGGTCTCTCTACGTGCTTATTAGGACCTCAATGAAATGTTAATTTATTAGTAATATCCGATTAGTTGTGATCTGAAGTTATTGCAGCGTTAACCTGACGGGCTATTTGACACATGTTTTGAAATCACAATTAAATTACAGGCTTACCAAATTAAATTAACTAATAAACGGTCGTTTATGTGTTTTGCGTTAACATATTTATGTTAACGCAATTTTCATATGGAACTGGTCGAGTTGTAAAAGTCACAGTCCATAAACTAGTTGGCTATTTTACTGAAATATATCACGAACATGTGCCTTGATGTAAGAGCAATGGTACGCAAAAAATAAATGAAAAAAAAACAAAATTATTAAAGTGTATAAGAATAATTCCACTTTGCTACAACAAGCCTGACAATGGAATGCCTAACATTTTGCAGTGTAATCTGCCCGACTATTTCGATTTGGTAGGGCAGACTCCACTAGTCTAAAATCTTGATGGATTCTGCCCCACTAGGGTTGGCATCTTAGAATTTGTGTTGGTAGGTACCTATGCTCGTATTTTATATTTTTTTGGAAAAGAAAGAAATGTATATCTAAGTAAAATATAACTAGGACTGGTAACGTTAGACTTAGTACATACCTAGGTACTGTTTTTGAATAAAAGTACAAAAATAATTGTTAGGTAATTTTTATTTAGTATGTTTCTGGAAGGGATCGGGTTGTAATTCACAGATTAATTATACGTTTTCTAACAAATAAAATAAAATTTTAGTAAATATAACTAAACAAAACCTTCACAGATATACAATAATATTGTTCTTACTGGTGAATTAATGTATTTCATACTTAATTAAAAATGACAAATTTGTGTATGATTTGTCCCCATAAATAGAAAACGAAATGATATGAATTATTCTTACTACTAAAATCACAGATTAATCATCATTTAGCATGGTAAAATACAGTCTTATGATTATCTAACGTTACAAGTCCTAGTTATATTTTACTTAGACATACATTTCTTTCTCTTCCAAATAAATATAATACTAAACAAATTCTAAGGTGCCAACCTTAGTGGGGCAGAATCCATCAAGATTATAGACTAGTGGAATCTGCCCCACCAATTCGAACAAGTGCCCCACTTGTTCGAATTGGTGGGGCAAAGTGGAATGATTCGTTTTTACGCGTTATGGTAAGCATGCATGCTTTTAGATTAAGATTAGCCAGGTAGCCTGCAAGATTGAAGCGGTACTAACTGTCCAGAGGGCGCTGGACAAATTGAAGTAACATCACGCGTAGAGAATCTTTCAATCCGTATGAATATGCCAAAAATGTATAGAAAAAATTGAAATTAAAAACTTGTTCTTCAAAGTAATCAAATTAAATAAGACTTCATCAAATGCAAATAAATCAAATGCAGGGCTTGAGTGACGCGCAATATGAGTTTATTAACAAAGTTTCCAGGCACCTGTCGAAGACGCCGCATTCAGTTTTAAACAGATTATAAATTACATTTTAATATTAATGGGTAATTCCTATTTGATATTTATCGGTTTATAACATTTTTATTGTTGTACTAGCTTTTGCCTGCGACTTCACCCGCGTGTATGTCGGTATTTTGTTTATTTTAAGGAATTAATGAGTGGTTTTACCTCGAAAAGTGTCCCTTTCTGGGTACTTACTGAATTTTTATTCAATGTAAAAAGAGATTAGAATAGAATGAAGGTGAACAGATCAGTCATCGATTCTTAAAACAAAAGCGCCGCAGTCTTTTTTGGTTTCTTTCAATTAATGTTTAATCAAAGTTCATTCTATCGCTATTCTCTGAAATTATTATAGAATGCAAAATTTCCGAGAATCAATATCTTATAGACCCGTTAATAAGCGAACGAAGACATCGTAAATCACATGAGACAACAGAAATTTAATATCGCCGGTAAAGATGTAATTTTACGCTAAACTTTTGCAATAGATAGCTAACTTCGCCTCATTGGGACCTCAGTTTCAGATAGAGCGGTTATTGAGTACCACTTTCCACCTAAATCAATAGGCTTTGAGCGAACAATACCATTGAGTTGGTTACCGTCTCAATAGATCACAACTTGTGTTTTTGTTTGAGGATACTCTTCTGATATTATCTATACCCAACAAAAAAATTGTACGAAAAGACTAAACTACTAAATGTCAAACAAATTTACACATATTACACCTGCATTCTCATAAAAAAAATCGCCACGAATTCCGTGCAATCAAACTTACGACTCCATAAAAAAGCAGTTACGTACAACACAAGAAGTAAAAACAAATACCAACTAATAACTGCACGAGCACGGACTAATTATGGTAAAAAAACAGTATTAGTGGAGGGAACAAAACTGTTCAATGATTTACCGGAAGACATAAAGAGGTGTGATAGTATTAATATATTTAAGAGCAAACTCAAGAAACATGTATGTACCCTATAACGTCACCAACGCCCCGGAGGCAAATATTATATATTATTATTTAGAAGTAACTCTGTATCTCATTATAAGTGAACTGTTATAGTTTTTATGAGAAATAAATATCTTTAAACCTATATTAAACGTTTATGATATAGCTTTCAGCCATTTCAAATCAAATTCAACCACTAAATGCCAAGTTTTTATCAAATTATATAAAAAACAAATTAACATTTCATTGAGTCCGAATCCGAAATAAGATTTCTCAAAAAAGTTGATAAAGTTATTCATAATTCGTTCTTATTTCGTCATAAATGACGATAAAATCAAAACTCTTAAGTGGTTAAGCAGTGTTATAAATCATTGAGACGGATTCCTACTTGAGTGCGTACTCTGAAAAAGATGTGATAACGTTGACAGACATCGCGTTTGTTACTGTGATTAACGACCAAGTCGAAATGTTCTGTTTATTGCTTACCTTTACGCGCTTTTACGCCGTATGGTTACAGCGGTGGAAATTGGGACGAGCGACGCACGAGGGCGAAAATCTGAACGGGAATTACTTGAAAAATGTATACGAATTTTTTGTGGGTGTATTTTTATTGCGCTTTTTATGTCGTAAATATGGCAAAAACATATTTTGATTAAAATCATGAGTGTAGTTTCATTTTTGGCTGGGTTTACTAGTTCGTTTTTGTACAGATTTTTCTCAATATTAATGAAACTGGTATGTATTTATGTTGAGTATTTTTTATACAGTATTGCAGACTCTGAAATTTCCAGACAAAGAAGAAAATATGTAAAATAACATTTTTGAATTATAGGCAGTTTTGGCTTGTGTTTTTAAACTATGTTGATAACACACGGTTAAAAACACTGCCTAACCTAAGCAGTGTTTTGAACCGTGTGTGAACGAGGAAACAGAATTCTGGCAATAATTGAATGGTCGCCAGAAACTGTTCAAAAGTGTTTGTCAACAATTTGAGAGATTGGAACTACCCAATGAATATCATTACCGACTGTGATTGCGACGCATTCAATACCTATATACTTTGGTCTGACCGTCAGACCCGAAGGGTTTTGGGTCGGCTCGCGGCTGTTGGAAAATTTGGCACCGAAGCTTGTTAGTTATATAAAGCAACAACTATAGATAAAAGTAACCAGAGACAAAGAATGATAGATGGTTCTTTTTTTTCAGGGTTGCGTTTTGAACACACCTAATTGATCGATCGTCTTCACCAAATCTTTAGCATGATGAATTGTGGCTTGCAACTTGAGAACTGGGGACATGTTGTTTTTATTTGAGTTCACAAAAAAAAAAAGATATGTTTTGGCTGTTACAATTTTTGCCAATCCTTAACAAAGGCGTAGAAATAATTCTTGCTTTCGAACTCGTTAAAGAAAAACGTGGGCAACATGAGTATTCCGGTAGTTATAATAACTATGCTTAAATATTACCTTAACATACGTATTACTTTAACATAAAAATGTTGTAAATTTAACAAGAAAATAACGTACCAAGATTATATCACAATTAAAGAACGTAGACATCATCATTAAAATGGAGATAATATATTTTCCCTCCACCTCTGTCAACGTTAACTATTTCATATTCTTGGAAATATTTTAATGAACCAAAATTTTACCTACGCGAACAGACCTTACATATTGGCTTCATTATAATATGTGTACCTAGGTACCTACTTACGATATATACAAATACATCGTATATAGAAATAAATAAAAATTTAAGTGGCTGTCAAAAAATCAGTTTTTTACTAAATGCATAATCATGAAAGTCTTACCTATGGTAAGGTACCTATGGTACGTATAACATTTTTTTGTATTTCAGTCTGTTTATTCCCGTTAATCTCCGAAACGGCTGGACGGATTTTGACGGGACTGTCACTGGTAGCTGATAGCTGATGCTATAAGGAGCATACATACTTTTATTCTAAAAAATAATTAGGGTAGACGCGGGCGAAGCCGCTTGCAGCAGTTAGTTTTAAGTAAAGTAGAGCGAAGCATTTCTTTAAACTTACCTAATTTATTTACTGTGAGCGAAAACCTCATTTATTTCTCTGTAAATATTAGATTAAATGTTAATAAAGACACCTATTGAAGAAAAGTAATTTAAATTCAATGTTTTGTGGACACTATCACCTTCTTCGGTCCAAATAAAGAGACTTTTAATTCGTATTTGAATAAAGGCAACTGCGTATTTCACGATGATGCCGCATAAGATCATAACCCTTCAACCACCTCTGTTGCTAAGAAACAAAAAGCTAACGGGGTCGTGGGACACGCGGTTGGAAAGAAGTTCCTTTCGTTTTAGCGAATGAGAGCGAAACCGAAATAAGTGTAACATTTTGACGGTCACTGACGACACTTTAAGTGTGCAGAGTATATTGTGCGATAAGAAAGTCCGTTCCATAGACATCACAGAAAACGATATTCGAGACACAAAAATACACGATACGTGTCCAGTATGCATTTTTGTTTGCGGAATGTTCCGTTCGTAACGATAGGATGGTTCTACACATCCTGCGTCCGCCTTCCAATATCGCGAGTATTGCGACCCAGTCCGGTCGGCCCTCGGCAGCATATTCGTAAATACTCGTGAAGTTATCCGTCCGTAATACAGCAGCTTCGTAAATAGCACAAGTGTTGGAGTAGTGTGGCAGACCGGCAGCTGTCCGTGGGACTACGGAGTGCTTTGTAAATTACAGACGTGTTGTGTGACGTTTGTCTTGACCATATGCTATGAATGGATTATGTGGTATCTTAAATAAGTGCATTAATTAATTGATAATATGTATTTATTCAATAAAGAGGTACATATGACATGGTAGATGATGGTGAGAGAGAGATAATCTAAGTGCGAATGAGAAAGGTAATAAGAAGACTGCGTTCCAGATCTCACACTCTCCCGCACATATTTTCAACAATATTTGTTAGAAAATAACATAAACTCCCCTTCCAAACTAAATTAACTTAACAAGTACCCCATCCTCGTCGCCAATATTTGGTATCTCAAATAAACGCATTATTTCATTGATATGTATTTATTAAATACAGAGCTACACATGACATGGTAGATGATGGTAAGATAGAGAGAGAGAGCTAATCTAAGTGCGAGTGAGCAAGGTTAAGAAGACTGCGTTCCAGATCCAACAGATTACAATTTTAGTTATGAGATAATCAGTCTCTAACCTACCTATAACAAAAGTATTTTTTTTTGTTTTCGTACAAAATACTGATAATGTAACGTTACAACGTGGGCCAGCCATAAATTAAACTTATAGTTTCTGAAGTGGCGTTAATTGCGATAAAATTCAAGTCTAGACAAAATCATTCAGTGATTTCAAAACTCTCATAATAATAATCCTTGACGCACAAACAGCTCTCATTAACACACGAGTAATATCTGCTTCAAATCCCATTACGCTGGAGGCGACAAGTAGAATTTACAACTTGCTTAATCATTAAAAATAAAGTCATTACCCGCCTAACTAATTACTCAGGTGAATCTAAAGCTTGTTTCGTATATTTTATCCGGGGATTTTTGGTCTTAAACCTATTAAAAAGTTGCGTTCCCCGCGGGATTAATACTGACGGCGCCAGAGCAGTTTGTAAGCGCCACCCACAATTTTAGTTCCATCCAAGTCAGTTTATGAGCGTTTTGTGTTTATATTGTTACTTTAAAATTTTATTTTGGAGATAATTTTCGACTTGGGAAGTGCTGTGCTTAAAATTAATTAGTTTGAGGCCTTGACGCCAGGACTTTATGTTTCTTGCGCGTTCATGAATGCACGTCGCCGCTTAGCGAAATATTTGGGGAGATTCACGAAGCCGTTGGATTAAGATTTTCGAAACAATTTTATTCGATCCTCTGCTGCATTTTGTAATGAACTTGAGTTACATTTTTCTAAAATAATAGCGTTTTAAAATTATGTAAACGTTCACAACACACCCTTGGTAATAAATTTCTATGATTTTCCTAATTACTTATACTGCTTAATAAATTAATGAAAGTCATATTTTCTGTGGAAAATAATCATTTCGATCCATTAGCAGAAATTAATTTATTTACTTGCAGTAACATTCAGCGCCCACTAATTGATTACTGCTTCTAAATCAAATTAGTCGACGACGCGCAGAATGCTGAGCTTCATAAAACATAATTTCGTTTGGGAAGGTTGAGATACTTTCGAAATACCTACTCCTAAATAGCAATGAATTTGATGTTCCAATACTTCCAATTTAACTCGTAAGTACCGAAGTCCCTGGAGGTGTGACCTCACGTCACATTAGCAAAGTTTATGGCAGCTTTAACGACGAACACCTACAGCTCGTTAACCTCTCTTTAATTCGGGAATACATTTTTTCATGACGTCACGCGAGCTCCCGCTATGCTCCTATTAAGTGAAATTATTCTCAAGTCACCTTAATTTCTATGATATACAGCTCATTTTACGATGGCAGCAGCGTCGATACGTTTTAAAATATCGGAACTTCCCGCTGCGGAAATAAATGACTGTGTGCAAACACTTTGAAGTATTTCACCAATTTATCAATTTTGTTTTCATCTTTTCATACCTGCGGGGATGTACCGACACTTTTATAGCCCCTACTTTATGTAGGACGTCATATTTGGAATGAAGACAAGGGAGATGAGTATACCATATATCACGGGTCGGAAACAGAAAAAGTAGATAATCTTTATGACAAATAGTAAGGACTATTCCCAGGGATCGTGAGATATGGATGTCATTAATTTAAAACAAACTATGGGTCCCCGAATGGATCAGGGAGCTTTGACGGACGTTACTTTGATAGATGTAGCAGTGGCTATAATGTTTTGAAATGTTTAAGGATTTGTTGGGTTGTGGTAAGGGATATAAAGGTACGCTATCTATCACTGAGATGTCATCCTTTTGTGTTCTTATATTATCCGTTAGTCCCTTTAACACATTTGAGACATGTACCCTGTTATTTCTAGGCAACGAAGGTAGATTAGTCCACTTAAACCCAAGAGAGAATTCGGCTAATCGAGGCATAATATCAAATATTAAACCCGTCGTAATAATGATGATATTGGATATTCAGGCTCCCATTAATTGCGATAATTAACTCGCGCTTCTGAGATGTCCATGATATTTAGTGGGATTGGAATGAAAGCGGCATGTGTGCGAGATGGTGTGCTCGTGTCGCTGGTCGCAGCCGATCGTGTGGATAATTCGCTTCATAACGAGTTGGCGGCCATCCAACCTCCAGGGGATACGGTTATGTTAAGCTACACGCAAATTATTAATTTTCGCAGAGTTTTTATCGGTTTTCGTATTATTATTGTTTCTTAAGTTCAAAATAGTCTCTTCTCTCTTCTACAACCTTTCGAATTAGAAAGTCGTAGCAATTACATTTTCACTTAAATTGTGTTAATTGGTTTCAAATTGTGGTCTTGAGTTCTTTTACGAGACACGTGACGATTTTTTAATTTCTAGTTTCATTTATTCAACCTTTCAACGATGGTCCACTTTAACATAAAAAAGGACCGTTAAGTGTTGAATCAAGTATTCATTTCAGTACAGTTTAGCTATTCAAAAGTATTTAATTCTTCTTCACAACAAACAGATCCTCCAAATTCCCAAAGATCTGATCGTAAGCGGCCTTTTTGGTGGAACCGTTTTTTTTGGCTTTCATTGCACTACAAAAGTTTTGTTGTGCTACGCTGGACAAAGTGTGTTCTGTCCGTAGTCGGTTGAACGTGTCCCAACAAATTGGTGGGAGTCTAATTGAATGTAGGTACCTAAGTACAGTCAAACAAAGTGATAGGTGTACAGGCAGTTATTTTGCAACTATTTTTAAACAATGGTTCGATTATCTACCTACCTATAGTGTGTTCAAGTGAAGTAAGCTTAAAAAGTCACTAATATTGTGTATTGGAAAGATGAATATTTTTGCTCGTATAAGGTAACTGAAGCTCTTCTGTCTTGTGGTACAGGAACTCCTAGTAAAAGAGCTACACAAATGTTTGTGTCTTAAAGTGACAATAAATAAATAATTATTATTAATAATGCTCACACATGCGCATAAAAGCGTGCTTAAAACTCTAAACAAAAGCCTCTTTTCATACAGAGAAGGGACGACCATTGATCACCACGCTTGCTCAAGACAGATTGGCAATTTCAGATTTATATTAAGAACGTTCATTGTTCAGTTGGCAACGTCGCAAATAGCTGTCAAATATTTTGCTGTTTTGAATAATTTGGCAATATTACTGTATGGAAATATGAAATATCGCTAACTTTTGAACTAGAATATTAATAATTAATTGCAATTATAATACTGAATTTGATGTTATAACCGTTTTAGGTGTAAAAAAGGCATTTGGAAAGTTTTCATATACTTTCTTTTTTACATCTAAAACTAAATATTCGGTGTTACGATATTAATGATAAATGAATGATGAAATGCAATCATAATCAATATTTTAGTTCACTAGTTAGCCATATTGCATATTTCCATACAGTAATATTGCCAAATTATTCAAAGCAGCGAAATATTTGACGGCTATTTGCGACGTTGCCAACTTTCAGAATAAACGCTCCTAACAGTGAGTCCAGGTTGCCTCACTATGTTTTTCCTTTACCGATGTCAGTAATGTCCAAGATAAACTCAGAAAGTCCTAAGTAGACATTGCTTAATAACAATGGAATGCTTTCGTGCTAGTAATGAGCATGTGTGTTGTGTCGGTGCTCTAACTCTTTTGTCGATTGTACCCAGTAGGAAAAGTCCGGCAGACGCGAATGTTGCACTATTGCAGCAGATTAGTTTGGGCACCTACCTATTATTGCTTTTGCCCTGAATTCTGCTCGTCCAGTGTTTTAGTTTGCGTACTCGAACGTTCGAATAGCCAGTTCAATGATTAAGCGTCTACAACTACTTAGTTTATTCACGAGAGAATGGAATTAACTGTTCGTTATAGAATATGGTGGCGCGTGTGTTGGATCATTTAGCTCCCTTCAAAATGGTTGAGCTGAATGGTGCTGATCCATGCGTCATGTTCGTGAACGGGGGCCGTCAGTTGGGACTGGTAATCTCTTAGTTGCCATGGCTTATTTGAATTTTTGAAATGTTCTTTGTTTTTATCTTTTTATTACGAACGCTTTTAACTTGCACGTCTATCAACATTGTTCTAACATGTATAATTTCGACATGAATGATGTAAACAACTTGTTTACTTATAAGAGTGTCCGTGGAGTTTATTGCCCGTTCTTCTCCATAGGTACCTAATACGTTTTGGAATGGGCAACTGCCCATTTCAAAACGCTTAAGCTTCATATTTCTGATTGACCGACCCCTTGACAATTCAAAAGTGCCTGTACCTAAATGGTTTAATTGAAATAAAAGCTTTGAGTTTGAGTTTAATATTGCCTTCGAAATAGAAATGGTGAGTTAGCTGCTCAATGGCAACTACGAAATGTCCACGACGTGTAGGTAGCTATTTGGATGATATTAAATCGAAACGTTTTCGCATAATCATGCGATCAAATTAAAATAAAAGTTAAGGTCAACCGCCTCTCCGATTTCTACGAAACGACTTTGTTCCTAACTCGAGATATTACTTAGACTTTGGCCAGCGAGTCGTTTCACCAAGAAATGGCGACAAATTTCAATAATCATCAGTTGGCAACATGAAATATAGTCTGAAATGTTATCATAATCCTACATTCCTACTCATATCAACAAACCAATTAACATAAAAATAAAAAAGTATCAAATCTTTTTTTTCAGACAAAATGTTATGTTGCCAAATGAATTTTTAAATTTGCCGCCATTTCCCTGTGCCACGACTCGCTGGCCAAACTGTAAAATCATAATTTATCTGAAACGGTATTGTTATACTTATTGGTTGTTTTAGTTGAAAGTTTATCCATGACTTGTAGACACCCGCTCAATGACGATCGCCCGCGCCCCAAGGTAAAATTCCTCATTCAAAAAAACATGTGGTGATTTTTTTTTCTTTTTTCCTGTAAATTACCACATAAATAGACACCCAGTACGATACTTAACAACACCCCCACGGATCAGACAGGGTATTTTTTACATGTTGAATTAAATTGTAGTGCCACTTATGGTGAAATTCAAAAGGTTTTGTCAAGTTTCATAATGTTTTTTTAAAAGTGTTAACCTCAATTTTAAGTTTTATATTGCAGCGGCAAAGTGTGATAGTTTTCACAAGAGATCGGTTCCAAAGTGTCTTCTCAAACTCAGCGACATCAGTGACTACCATGTTTAAAATTGGAAGCTGAAAGGAATCGTGTTATATTGACCCTTAGTGACTGCTTGCCAAGAACAGAACTGCACAAGAACATAAGCAATTCAACACCAATGAGCTAAAATGTTCAGCGCAATAAACGAATAAAAATATTGGGCAGTAATTTTGTAGCGTATGTCCATTGTCCAGTTCGCAACCAGGCTGGCATCTGGCAGTAAGCCAAGCTGTTTCCCTGCAAGGCACAGTAGCATCTGGGTACACCATAGTTATACGCCAATGTCGACTGACATTAGAAATTAATGACTATGTGCGTAAGTACGTAGTAAGTAGGTATTTGAATATGTGATATTTATTATACTGTTTATTTTAAATATTGCCAAAAAATGTGAATAGGTAAAATGTGTAGGTGCAAGTACTAAAAAAGAAAAAGAAACCATGAAGAGCATTCAAAATCGTATGAAATACGTACTTACTTAAGTGCATACCGCTTGCTTAGATTGTACCAATCTTTCAAAATTTGTTAATTGTTAATTTGTTAATTTAACTCATGTTATACAATTTTAAAGATTTACATAATCGTTTCAGATTGTTTTACAAGTTTCAAAAACTAAACTAATTGAAATATTTTACTTTGTATTTTAATATTTTAAGACCATTGAGAAATCATTGGAACTTATGCGAAATGTATATTAATGAATGAATTTGTATTTTGAATAAGTTTGAATACTTAGTTTTAAAAATCTGAGTTTGCAGTGAAAATAATAAAAACTTTGATTGACTTTAATTAAATTGGAGACTTGCAAAGATGGCGGCGACGACGATGTTTATAACGTCTTTAAAAACACAATAATAGAGTTTGGGCCACCACTGAAGTCCGGCGGAAAATTATGGAATTACATTTTTTTAAATGCAATTTGATGCAATGACATAGACACTAGCGCCGCGTCTATCGGACTTGAGTGGTGGCGTGGACTCTAGTCCTAGTTGAGAAAGTATGCGAATGATTAAAATAAGAAAAAAAAAGGGTGATAATTTTTACAACTGTTATTACATTAGGGTGGTTATTACGTAGCTCGCCGTCCGATAAGGAAAACGCCCGGGTCGACGGCGCGTTGTGTTCCACGCGCGCCTCAAAGAGATATCAGCACAACTGAAGGGGTCGCGGGACAGTCCCAAAGGGAAACCGTGGCCTCTGGCAACGTACAGGCAACACTGAATGAACACGGGTGGGTTTTAGTTAGTAAGAGTCTGATACGCCCTCCTTAAGTTATTTGATAATTTCCCACCTTTAAAAATAAAAAATAAGGGTGGGTAATATTACGATCAGTTGAATAAAATTACGGGCAGTAATTAAATTTTTCGGCGGTTGGTAAATTAGTGTGACAGTAAAACATGAACAGCAATAAAAATAAAATTGGTCGGTTATTTCATCCTACAATGTCAGCACAAAAAATACTCAAGTAGTGATAAATGAGTGGCCAGTAAAAATGTTGGAATGGGCAGTTAGATATATTAGTTCGGCGGTTCATAGCTTAGGTCGGAACTGTGACCAACCACGACCGTGTCGAATTGGTGGCAGTAACTAAGCCAGGGCACCCCGATCAAATGGACTAGGTTAAGTTAGAACTGTGATAACACGGGGCGCGAGCCGAGCGAGCTGATCGAGCGGTGCTACGGCAGCAGCCGGCGAGCGCTACTTCCAAGTTAAATTTGTTGAACTGCCCACACGTAACTGCCCACTCAGTTATCTCACTGCTTTATTATTATTTTAATTATTTATTTAATTACCCATTTAAATATTATGAGTTTTTACTGCCAAAGTTGCCAAACTTGTTTATAAATATGCATTTTGTAATTTTTTGTTTACCAAAACCACAATAAACAACTGCCGCTTTAAATCAAGAAAAATAATAGGTAAGTACACATAGCTGTTATAATAGGTACTATGTAATTAAAGTATTCATAATCAGGAAACGAACGGACGAAAAATCAGATTTGCTGTAACAAAAACTTGAAATGTAATTTGTATTACGTCACTGACCATGGTCTTCTTTTGTCTAAATAAATTATCGCCGAGGCTTAATTAGACTTGGTAGCGGCTGAAGTAATTATCTCCGTAACACAATATTATATTATTTTCTCGACCTTAACAAAAACATTTTTGGTACTAATAAATCATCATTTAGGAGGCTTAAGAGAAAAGCGATTTAGACAATCTAATGTTACGAAATGATAGTGGTGAAAATCTACACCGACTGAATTTATAGCGTCTAGCTATGTAGTCCTAGTACTTAGAGAATGGACCGTTATTACCTAAAACGGTTTTTCTTCGAACCCATTTTTACTCAAGATTAAAGTACCCGAAATATCCCCAGTTCATGAAATTGGGCAATAACTTTAGGGTATGATAGAGCTTTAGGCGTGGTACGAATTGATATGACTGTGTTACTGCGTAAACACAGAAAATAGTTTGAAGAAAAGTAGACCAATCAGATTCACCCAGTAATTTTTACTTACTAGATTTGGTATCAATAAACACCCTAAAAATAATTACGTAATATTACTTACTTGTTTTTGTACAGTATCTCTTTCATTGGGATTGAGGGACGGACATGGAGAAACTATAAGGATTGCCTTGTTGACTACGGAACAAGGAACCCTAATAGTTTCGTCATGTCCGTCTATCTGTCTGTCTGTTCGCGGTTTAGATCAGAGAATCTTAGTACTAGAAAGTTGTAATTTAGCATGGGTATACATATTAATCACGCCGACAAAGCGGTAAAATAATGGGCTAGATATGTGGAAAAATTCACAGCAGTGGTATATTTAACGAAATTAAAAGGAAAACTATCACAGCTAAGTAGGGTCTACAAGTTAACGAGTACTTTTCGTCCTCTCTTCTTCTTGATCTATGCTGTGTCCGACAGGGTTCATAATTGTGACTAATATAATTATTTCCCTACCAACTATATATATTATGGTACGCAATAAAGAATTGAGAGTAATAATCAACCAATTTACATTTGCAATTGAAAAAACATGATCTCCCATACATTTCGTATGGGAGAACATGTTGTTCAATTACACTGTTAAGTTTGTTCTTGGGATAAATTCACCCCAATTATAGAACCGTTCATTGCGCGTGGTCCGACACGCACATGGCCGGTTTTTTATTTCTAGCATTTCGTCTTCAGCTCTTTTACATAATTTGTTTATTGTTACTTGAAGAGTCTTTAAAAATTAAGGTAGTACCGGAGGCATTGTACCGAATTCTCAAAATGTCTACATTAAAAATAACAGGATTGTCCTCCTAAATACACAGCTGAAGTAAAATAAAAAGGGTTATTGCGGACTATTGGTATAAAAGATTATCATACAACACGAAAAAAATAAAAGGAATCTAATTTTTCACGAGTGTCCGTAAATGATTTATACAAAAATAACATACCATAATTTTACGCCTGTTTTCCCGAAGGGCTCGGAGTATAGTTTGGACAGTTATATTTAAGAGTCTACAATATCTCAAATTGCTTAGCTTTATCCTCTGTTATATCGAAAATACTGCAGTATTTATTTTCAAATAAAAATAAGGTTAAGGATTAATGTTAAGTACTATGGTTGACGAAAACACGATTCCATAAAAAAATCTGGACAGAAAAAATTAAAACTTAACTCCAAACCGAACAAAAAACCGCTCGTATTCAAAAATAAACTTCAAAACTGAACTAAATTGATATAGCAGTTACTATGTTGTTTTTTAAAGTGAAAACTTCTTTAGGCGCGTTGAGCGATTTTTGGTAGGGGGTAAACTTATGGATTCGCGTTACCGACACGCCGTAGTGGTATTCTATAGAATATAGATGGCGCTAATACCAGTTCTAAGTTTTCATTTCTGTCCCAATGACTGGCAATGTTTTTTTATTACCATTATTTTACAGTAAAAAGAAATTACCTAAACTATCGGCTCCTTGGAGGCTTCTCCCCGCCGCTCAGTCTCTCACTTAGTCCGCGAGCAGTAGTTTGCAAGCGAGATAAAGAATTAATTTGAGCTGAGGTATTATAGACTCTTAAGTCGCATAGAATAGGGAGCGACCATATTGCCATTAATCGGGCACAACCTTAGAATAGCTATTCCCGAGTAATTCCTAAAAGAGGAACCCAATTTAAACTTTGTCCGAGCTGGGAATTCAGAACTTTTTGCGGGACTGAGAGTCCCGCAAAAACTCATGCTTTGTTTATTTTAAGTTTTTGGCAACAAAAAAATACCTAAGTCCAATTCTTTTGAGGTTTAATAAAAACACCTTCAATACTAGTTTACATTCCACCACTGAAGTAGGAGTAATATTGTATTAGTACGAGAGTAAATTAACGGCAGGTGGCGGGCTAGTCGTAGTTAATCCGGAATTTGTAGGAATAAGTAACGCTAACTGGCTCCGATCCAACGCGGGGAATATTGGGTAACTGCTCGGAATATTGGGACCGCTTCATCACTATGACTTGTGTATACCTACGTACTTGAACGTATAACTGAATTAAGTTATAAGTTTGTGCTGTTGTTTGTACTATGAACATCGACGGATTACTTTTTTCGTTTAAGAAAACCGGTGAAAGTGGAAGCTGAAAGTTCTCTACTTGGGACAGGTCAAAAGTATGAATTAATCTTAGTATGAAAATAGCATGAAACGCATGTTTTAAAATGCATGTCTATTTTCTTCTATAAAACGGTCCTGTATACGTTATTTATAATATTTATGAGAAATAATTGAAAGCTTTCATATAATTACACATTCTTCATACATTAATGGAGTTCATTACTTTTAGATTTGATTCAAAACACTCTAAATAATAATAATAAAACCGTTAATCGAACGATTCATTTCACAAACACTCCTCTTTGATGGTCGCTGAAGCACGCGATGCGTATAAACGTAATCAAAATCATTCAATTAAATGCAATTAATGCTGATAAGTGCGTTCCACCTAATTGGATTAGATTCCGAGTTCAATTAAGTAAGTATATTATCTTGGGATTTGATTATCAGACCCAGTGGCTCATGATGTGAAAAATTTGAGTTACGTTTTTTGTTAGATTTTTTTCCATAACAATAGACGACGTATATTTAGTAACCTAATCCGCTTAAATTTTCTTAAGGAGTCATAAAGAACCCTGTAAGAAATAGACACGTGTTTCACTTCTCAACGAGGTATCCTCAGGATGACGATTGACTTGTTGCGAACCCGAACACGACATGTTGCCACGTCAAGCGCCGAACGCACTGTAATTTATATTTTATTATTATTATTTTATTATACTTTTTATCTTTTATTTGTATTTTCTAAAGGTCAATTAACAATTTTGTCCAATATTCGTTTTTCTTTTCGAGTGAGATATTTTACTACATTTATCACCATTTAGATATTACTATTATCCTTTAAAAGCTTTATAACATAAGTATAAATAAACACTGGTCTTATATTCCAATGTATCTTCATTATTAACGAAATAAAGGAGATACAATTTGATTTCAAGAGTTGCAAATATTCTGTAGAAAGATAAAGTCGGCGAGACACAATTGAACCGTTTTTCTGCACAGTTCAACCAATATACCTTGAACAGCTTTTGTTTGAGGAAAACTTAGCAGACGCATTGTCTGCTCGTTGCATTTAAAATATATGGAACAAGATATACGGCACGTGGGCAGATGTTTACATGGTCTGAGAAATCTAATCACAATTTTTGTATTAAATTCTTTGACTTATTCTTGTAGGTGTTGACGGACAAGGGGGTGGACTTTATAAAACGCTTTTTTTAACTTACTTAGGTCACCTATAAAGCCATGCTGGTTATGACAGATATTATCGCTATTCTTATCAAAATCTGACCATGGATAACATGAGTCTATTCTACGGCCTCTTTGGCTGTTTATAGATACTAGATCTATATATATTAAGAGAAAAAAAAGAAAAAAAAAAAGCCTTTGACAACAGACATTTCCACAAACCGTATTTTACTACCTTTTTTCCGTTTTTGTTGCTGTTGCTGCTGTGCCGCGCAATAGTATTTTTAAATAAATAAACGCAATAACTAATAGTCGGTAGTGGTTCGCTTGTTCCATGTCTGGCCAGGCGCCAGACATAATGGGCCGACGTGGCTGTTTGGCCGCGATTATTTCAACTAGATAAATTTTACGCTCCTTAAACGTAAAGACGTGCAAAGTGGACGGCCTGTTTGGATTGTCTTGAGATGTTTGCTACGTAAGTACTTAGCGGTATGAATTACCGGAGTAGGTAATTAACACAGTGGTGAAATTGTTTTGGTGAAAGCCTGGAGTGTTTGTGTGATGGAATTAAATCTATTCTATACCTACGAGTACTTTGCCAATTAAATAACTCTTTTCCATCTTTATGAAAACCGCATAAAATACTATTCGCGAAAGTAACAACAAATCGGTGATCAGTCGATTCGAGAATAAAGCTATCGACTCGACTTTTGTCACCTTTCCTAACACCTTATCTCCCATTTCCCAATGAACGAACTGTAACCGCTATCAGTGCTGACCTTTCGATTATATTATCGTTTCACAAAATTCAGATTAGGATCACGCGCCTCTCCTCTTCGGTAACAGAACATTTGGTGTCCTTAATACCGTTGGTAAATGTCGGCTGGCTGTTTGCCAAACACCCCGATAATTTACCATCGATGTGCTGCATGCAAATTTCAGTCTAATCCTTATTTTTCATTTAAAATCTGACCCATTCACTCTTTGCCGAGGATTAAAATATGTGTGCGAGATTTTTTCTGATTGAGTTTGGTCTGTGTGGTTTGTTTTTAATTGCTAATATGATTGAAGTGGCTTTTTTATCGGGTTTTATGAGTTTGTTCCTTGTTGAATATTTTGCCTGTTTTTTATATAAAATACAGTAAAAGTCCAATTTTCAGGAAGGTATCCTTGAAAAGCATGTTAGCGCATAATAGCATAATTTGGACGTGGATACATTTCTATGATTTTACCTGGGTGGCAAAGCAAGCAAGTTTCATAAGACTACGTATCTCTTTTCATCAGCTATTTGAACTTACAATAAACGAAATGGGTTTACTTTACAGTCCAGATAAACTCCATAAAATTAGCAAGCTTTGACCGAACAAACATTACGACAACTCACGAGGTTTCTTCGTCCCTCTAAAACTGTCATGGCGTAATACACTTCGCTTCCCCAGTATTCGTGGAAGCGCAATTTCATTAGTCGCAAAGAGCTCCATCGCGGGGCGACAACCATGAAGTTGTCATTCATTAGTGTGAAGTTATGTGACCCAGGTTCCGTGACAGACTCTATCTACATCGAATCGAGTTACCCTTTGAGATCAGCCCGATATAATTCATAAGGGACGTACCCTCCCGCCTTTATTAATTTATACTTGTCCATGTTCGACTCACGATTATACTTGCAAGTTATTTATTAGTTAATAATATCTTTCAGTTAGCTGAACAATTTCTGAGTACATTTATCATCATTAACAGATACATCGTAGATGAAACTTTCTTGTTGCGTTGCCATAATCACGATAGATTCTGGCCGAATTTTCGCATAAAGAAAATATGTGCTTTGAAAAAAAAGAGGGATTGAGGAGGGTAGTTATGACCACACGATAGAAGTCAAAACTAAAGACTGTAGCCGAGTATACGCGATTCAGCGTCACCGACCGACTATAGCCGAGTATACCCAATGCAGCGTCGCTGACCCGAGCGTGACGGTTCAGTTACGCTCACTGTTCAGAAAGAGCAGAAAATGCGTCTAAAAAGTTTTCACTTTAATAAAACGGTCAGATACTTCATTTTCATGATACCTACCTACTTATGAAGATTTTACAGACATGTGCCTGTTACAAAATTATGTAAGTATTATTTAAGGCCCGTGCAGCCCAGCGCGACGCGACGGCGCGACGCGATACGAAGAATACAATTTCTAAGAAAACTTCACGGTATAACAATAACCGGTGTCGCGTCGCGCTGTCGCGTCGCTCTAGTCTGCACGAAGCTTAAAATGCACGCAAGCATATCGCTACGGTCTGAACTCATATGTACGCTGCAGAGGTACGTACGATGATATTAATAGTTTTAAGGAGCGCTGTCATTGCGGCGTGGTGGCAAATTAGTTTGCAAAGTCTTCATTCATTAGTACGAAGTTGTGTGGTTTAACTTTGACGGGAGTGTTCTGTATGAGCCGAGTTGTACAAATTGTAATGTATTACGGGTTTAGACGTCGGAGAGTGAAAGCTGTGACGTGGCGCTCTGTAATTGTTTGTAGTTACGTTATTACGTTTCACCTTACTCGGCACGTTTGTTAGTTAAACGACTTCACTTAGACCATTTAGACCATCAGATTTTCCATAACGTAATAATAAGGAATAATGGGTGTACGTGACCCAAGTTTTATGAATTTATAAAGCGTTCCGTACAATTGGTGTTTATGCGAATTTAGTCACGACTTTTCGAAGAATCTACTTGTTATTACTTGAGCTAAATATGATCTTCTGACCCTATTATTATTAAGCTTGTTTTACAAATTTGAAAGGTTACTGTTACTAAGAAATGTCACGTGTGTGTACAGCCTATATTCTATTCTAAATAATAGGATTAACACTCTGACTATCGTTTAAATCTATTCTACTAACTGGGTTTGATTATTCCTTAGTAGCACGCTTACGAGTTTTATTCGTAACTGACACGACAAAACAATTAGATATCTTGGGACATACAAATATCAAAATAATTGCATGTTTTATGTATTATTTGTTCGTACATTGTTGTTTAATTGTAATTTGAAAGCTGAAAAGGTCATACAACGAATAATTTTCATGAGAGGTTAGCAAGACTGAGGTAATCCATAATAAGACTATAATGTTCTCACTGTTGGGACACAGGCCTCCTCTCAGTGAGAGGGAGTGGGCCGTAATCCACCACACGGGGCCAGTGCGGATTGGAAGATGTCACATGTTTTCGAATTTTTGGTTCTCGGACGTGGCGATTTCCTCACGATGTTTTCCTTCACCGTTTTGAGTGCAGTGGTGATGAAATAATTTACATAAAGTATAGCGCCATTTAATTCAATCATTTAATCAAGGTATTGTTATTAACGCGCATTTTGTGACTTCTATTGACATTGACATTAGGGTTTAAATTACAATGATTAACGCGTGCTCAACGCGTGCAGCAATAACTGAATAACTGTAGTAGGTATAAAGTGTATCTGTCCGACTGACTCTGAGTGTATGTTCGAGTAAAGGTGCACGCCCACTACGGCGCACGCTGTGCACGGGCACGAAGCGCATTTTAGCTGAGTGGATTCGTTTGTTTGACAACGTGGGTATACGTTTCCACTGTAGCACAAATTATACACGAATATTGCATTCCACGAATATGTGCAACTGTAGCGCAGCACAGTTTTTCCCGCAACGCTTCCCCGCCCGTACCATCTACCGCAGTGAAGCTGCGCACGCTTCCGCGTACCGCGTGTATAGCGTTAAATAGTGGGCCCCAAATGTCAAAGTGCCTAGGGGCCCTGGGTCTCTAAGTCCGGGCTTGGCGTTGGCAGCGTTGACCCGCGTGGGCGCAATATTCGAGCAAGCCACGTGTGTAGCAATGACGTCATTATACTCGTATTCGTACGTAGCGTGTTCGTGGGTTGCAGTGGACGTTATCAATATTTTTTTTGCAAAGCGAAGTTAGACACACGTGCGTAGTCTCTCCGTGCGCAGCAGTGAAGCTCCGCCTTAAGGCTTAGGATCTAATTGATATGATCATTTCTAGACGAAGGATTTAAGTAATCGTTACATTCGTGACGAGCGTAAGTTTTGCACCAGTGGGTTAAAGGTATTACTGTTGCATAAGTAATTAATGCACTCAGAATTGCCATACTTAAGTGGCAGTGGGCAGAACAGATGGCCGATGGGGCCGAAAGGATCTGGAGAAGACGTAGCGTTGGAAGACCTCCCACAAGGAGGCTGATGACTTGGTGAAGGCTGCAGGAATCCGCTGAGTGCAAGAAGCACAGAACCGGTCCAAGTGGTGGTGCTAGGGGGAGGCCTATGTCCAGCAGTGAATATCTTTCGGCTGAAATGATGATGATGATGAAGATCAGTCATTAATGTTATCTATTCAACATTTTCTTGGAATTAAGAACTAAATGAACATATTGGTTAGGTTAAGCCTTAAACGATTGCAAATTATTTAAAACATGCTCAAAATGAACGCAAATTGAAGGAATTTTCCGAAGGTTTCAATAAAACAGGGCAATTTCCATGAAAGTATCCTTTTAATTTATTCGGAGTTCAATATATACCTAGGTACGGCGGGGAATACTCTCTGATGTCGGCCATTTGCATCGGAATCTAATAAATTGAGTGTAAAAATATAATGGAAGCGTTTGAAAACGACAGAATTACGGGAAATTAACTGTTGGGTACATTAGAATTAAGTGCTATTACGATTATTAGGTATTGGCGACATATTGTGTGAATGTAAAAAACTTTTAATTAAATAGTGCTTTTTGTAGGTAAATTGTAATTAATTTGATAGTTACATGTTTTTATCATACAAGTTTTTTTAATTTACCATAGTAAGAACACACATTACAAAATTGAATATTGACAATATACAGTAAATAATGGCTTAAAGTTTGTAATATACAAAGTTTGGGACTATCTGCATCCGAACTAAGTGGTAAGCCTGTATCTCGGATTACATTAGATCCCCATGCATAAATTGTGAATATTTAGTAGTCATGTTTAAAGTTCTATTACTATAAAATTTTTGATAATTTATATTTTGTATTATGTAGATGTTATGTGTTAGATTATTTTAAGTGTAGATTAACTTACTTACTGTCTTTTCTGAATACCATTGAAGAAGAGTAAATAATAATATTTTAATTAGAAATTTAATTTAATTCTATGATTTATATAAATTCGTTTATTTGAATTTATATACTTACATCATAAGCAAATAAATTATTTCTATTTAATGGTCTATTGATAGTTTCCAGTACGTGGAAATTATTTCGCATCACAATATGATTGAAAATGAATTTTGGGGATATAAGGGTTCTTGTTTTTCTTTGAAACGCTTTCACCCCGAACAGCCTTTGAAAATACACAAATACCTACACAAAAAAACTTCCGAAATGGCCTTAAGGAGCATCAAAGTCGCAAATAAGTTTGTGGCCTGTTTAGTACCAACACTATTGTGCTCATCAACTGTTCCCAAAATTAAATTGACAGAACGGATGTTTGAGGATTTGTGCCTTCTAAAATTAAACAGAAGGAACACTGATAATAGATCAAAGAGTTACATTTTCCCTATCATCGACTATGGCGATGTGTGCTACTTGGACTTGAATACGGTTTTGCTGGATAAGCTCGACAGACGGCTTAACAATTGTATCTGGTTCATATTCAACCTCGGAAATATGCCATGTGTCGAGCTCAAATGGTTGTCCATTCGCCGAAGAAGAAGTTTGCGCGTTTTGACCAAGTTTTACTCCCTTCTCAACTCCCCCACTCCTTCTTATCTTGTGTCTCACTTCCAATGTCTATGTTCTTCACACGCTAAGATTCTGCGTTGTTCTAATAATCTTCTCCTACTGTGTCCTTCTCATACTTTTGACTTTGTTCATTCTTCCTTTCATATTCATTCCATTCTTCTTACGAATGCGCTTCCTCTTGATATGAGGACAGCTACCAGTCGGTATGCATTTAAGCGGAAATTTTCAAGCATATTATAAGTTGGGGGATTACATCGCTTACAAAAATGCTTGGCTCAACGCTGGTTCAGCTCCACAAGGGCGCATAAATTAAATTGATTAGCATTCGAAAATATTATTGGAGCTGCTGAAGATTGTGAAACTATCTTTAGATTGTGTAAATTCAATCTCTTCGTATTATATAATTGCATAGCACATGTGTGAGCACTATGTACCTACTTTAAAGCTACCATTTACTGGGTACGTCTTTCATAGACTTGAATGTGCCCTGGTGGCTGAGAGTATGTCATGCTCACTCAAATGTCTCGCTGGTGGTGGCGCGTGTGTTGGATCATTAAGTTCCCTTCAAAATAATTGAGCTAAATGGTGCTGATCCATGCGTTATGTTCGTGAACGGGTGCCGTCATTAGGGACTGGTCATCTCTTAGCTACCACGGCTTATTTGAATTTATTTGAATTGTTTTTATTGTTTTATTACGGACGCTTTTAACGTGCACGTCTCTCTATATTGTTCTCACATGTATAATTACAACATGAATGATATAACCAATATTTTGTTACAATATTTTGATTTAAAAGAGTGTCCGTGGAGTTTCTTGCCCGCTTTTCTCCATAAGAACCTACTACGCGTTGGAATGGGCAACTAGCTTCATATTTCTGACTGACCGACCCCTTGACAATTCAAAAGTACCTGTAATTACCCAGCAATTTTCTAGATAAATAGCGTAGATTCATCTCAACTCCTCTCCCCCTTGAATTCGTATATATAATATAGGTATATATTACAGTAAATATGTATGTATGTGTATTATAAGTTTAAAACCTATTTATGTACTTGTGTACCTATTTTATTTATAAATAAAATCTCTCAAACAGAGCAGCTGCCATTTAATCTCTTCACCACCCTTGGTTGACTGGTAGAGAATGCCTCGCTGTGTCCGCCTTTGTACTTTTTTTGAGGGTGAAAAGTTTAAATAAACGAAGGAAATTGTAAGTAAAGTACTACATCACACGCAACACTGTTACTGAAGCTGGTAATTCATAGAATTATCGCTCGATGTGGTTTTAAGCGGTATTACCACTTCTGTATTATCTCAATGAGATAAGCTCGGATTGGCAGCTGTTAATCCGATAACATGTTGACTTATCCTAAGCCGCATTACATATATTATTATAACAAAAACGTTTTCTATGTTTTGAAGACTCATTCATTTGGTAGGTAGGTGGACGGTTCGATTTCGACTTGTCTGTCTATCAAGAAGGCATTGTAAAACCCCTTTAAAAAGTTTTGTCTTCCTTGTTGGTCTAGTGTGCGCAAGTGCTACTGCTGAGCATGAGGTCCTGGTTTCCATTCCCGGGTCGGGCAAAGTGATATTGGGTTTTGCCATTTGGAATAACTCAGTAGCAGCCCAGAGTCTGGATTTGTGCCCGGTTGATGGCAATAGGCTCGCCCCCTATTACATGGGACTTGAACATAACTGGCGAAATGTGGGTGTGCTATAGGTATACCTCTGCCCAACCCTTCGGGGACTACAGGCGTGATTTTATTTTATGTTTAAAAAGTTTATGTAAATTCGGTTCCAAAAGCTGTGTGTAATTACCAATTCCAGAAATTAAATAATAAAATGCTAATTTGCCAGTACTTGTTTCCATTGAAAACACAAGATCCAATCCGAGTATTTAAAACATGTTTAACCAACCCTGCAAGTACCACACTGTAATCAATTTCTACTATGGTCACCCAAGCGATAGAAATTAATGACGAAATTATTACAAATGTAGGCGCAGCTGCTCATATCGTAAACAGAATAATCCACAACGGAAAACGGAAATATACAGGTCAACGAATTTCTAATTATGAAGAGAACACCGATGTTTCCTGAATAACAAGCTCCGATATATAATATGGTGAGTTTCAACGTAGTTCTCATTGTGTGTATACCTAGCTGGTAATAATAATTCGAATAAACATATCTTTGTAGTTCCCTATCGATATGATATCCCGACCAATCCGTGAGTTATTTTTGGAGATGTAATAGTGGCCTTTACCTACGAGAGGGCAGTCATTGTTTAGAGAAGGGTAAACACATCTTTTATTACGGGGAAAGGACGATCGTTCAGCAGAATACCTTTTAAATTAAAAAAGACTGTCTAGACTGACCGATACATTTATTTAAGTACTCTGCACTTAAAAAAAAACATCGGATATTTCTTTTAAAATTCCTAAAAAAAAATATTGAATTGAAAAGCGTTTTCAAGAATATGTACTACCTAATTATTCTCAGAAATATATCATGGTAACCAACCCTAACTAACTATGAAACTTTCTTGTGTCGATTTCAAATGCCTTTGATATGTTCCTACTATAAACGCTGACTACCAGCATCAGTTCGGATATCAAGCTTTACGCACCGAGCGAGAACGGAGGGATTCCGATGTGCCGTGTGATCGGTCATCCATCGACCGGGATGTATCAACTACAGCCCAACCGTACTGTCCGATCCAACCATTTACTCGTAAGCCAGACGCTACTAAAACGAACCCTCTCTAACTGCCGATCAATCACGTTTTACGTCTATTTAAATGTATACGTGAATAAATATTTGGTGTCACGGAAACGCTATTTATTAACCCTTGAATACCCCGCCAACGCGGTCCAAGTTTTCCTTTTGCCGAGGCCTCGGATGTTGACTAACTAATCGGGCACCTTGCCTCAACACCACTTTGTGAAGTCGGTCTCTCTAACTATTTTAGCGAAGCGTTGGCTCGCTACTGAACTGGTGAAAACTCTGCCTAACCGAACCTAACTACGTGTTACGTGTGTTAGATATAAGCCTAGTTTTAAAAATGGGATGAACCTCTCATTTTTCTGCGTAAGTGTAAATGTCTCGCGTCGAGTTATGCGGCTCACGCGCTGCTTGGGCGTCGGGTCACGTCTCATAAAGGGGTGAGGCCACGAATTCGCCAAATTCCCATAATAGCCGTCATCAGAACGTCAGCTATCCACGCAACCACTGACTGATCACTTCATTATCATTCATCCTTGTATATCACAAGAAATATACATAAGTAAAGTACATCATATTTTATTTTTAAGAACATCGGACCGTACTTGAACCTGTATTATAAATTCGAATAAAAATCTCAATAAGTTATTGAGAATGACCTATTTGCGTTTGTGACTTCTGAGGGAGTCATAATAATGAGTGCGATAAGAATAAGCGAATAAGTCTGCGTAATGACTACGTAAGTACCTAACTCTCGACCTTTATCATTCTGAATATCAAAATCAGGTGCTCGTAACTGTAAACGGCTACGAATAAATTGAATCTTTTTAAAATAATGGAGCAATTTCTTAAGTACCGAGACGTACCACTTTAAGTTACGTCTATATTATCTGAAGTCTCTTGATATAATAAATAAAGTCACTCCAACTATTTTAATACTCTTTTATTTAAGTGCGTAAGCAATTTTAAAACCGATCTCGTTATTTACTTAATTGAAAAAGCAGTTAAGAATCAATAAATAATATCTACCTAGGTTAAGACGCCGATATATGCCAGTGGCCTTGAGTGGTTAGCTTGCGTGTTCTGTGTTGAGCTCACGCAACGTGTCGTACGTCCAGCCAGTAATGAGACTCGCTCATCAAGGAGCGTTGTCCCAAATTAGACGCATTATTGATTTATTATACATAAAACAAAAGGTATTTAATAAAACACGTATACTAAAAGATTAATCATTAAATTATCTTTAAAATCGTGAAGGTTTTAGAAAAATACGCTTGATATTTTTTGCGTGATTCTCAGTTTTTTATCCGCGTTAGACATAACTTTACAAAATAATTACACTATTCCATTTGCTCTAATTTAAAATATATTTTTCTAAATTATTATCACTACTCGTTTAGACGTGATCTTAAGTATAAAATCATTAAAAGTCGGTTATAGTCACCTTAAAAGTATCTCAATAATATGGGTTTTACATACCGCGAGCCACTGGGGATAGAAAATCAGGAGTGTAAACGACGGTAGCGTAATCCATCAAACTGTGGTTTGTATTCTACCCATTTTTTTTTTTAAAGCCATAGATTGGCAAACATTGCAAAGTTGCAAAGTTTACACAGGTGCAGTCCTTCAGTTAGTACCTTACTACAGTATTCGCAAGAAGTTGATGCGTTGCCAACCTTAGAAGCAAAACAACTCATGTGTCTGTAATTTCTTCAAAATCCATACCCAACGTAATGGTAATGGAAAATAAATTGCATGGTAGTACATTTCCAAGAAAGCAGACCTATTTGGGATGATCACCGAATTTTCTACTTTCTAAATAAAACATTTCTATTTAAGTTTTATTTTCTTGCTTCATCGATAAATTAGTAAAATGTGATGCGGTTACAGCGTTAATCGGGCGGACTGGGCCGACCAACTGATGGATCACCGCAGGCTCTGTACTCACGATCAATCATTCGCTCGTTCTCGGGGCCCGCGACCGAATTTACTTTAGTGCTCGTCTGTAGGCAACCTATCAAGTAATGAACAGCCCAATCATGATGCATAATCTGAGTAAAATTTTGTCTTAATTTTAGGATTTCATTTCTTTAAAAATTATGACATAAGTGTCGAAATTAGGGCATAAAATTGATTTTACTCGATCAGAAGTCGTTATTTAATAACAGGCGAGTAATGCAGTCGTATTACTTACTATCTGAATGTGCAAGTGACTAAATAAAATAATAATTTTGAATGCTTAAAATCTGTACCCTCCAGAAACTATGACAAGCGAAAACGAGCAATGCTGTCGTGTCATTTGTTTCGCGAATCTGGGGCCTAAAAGAAGATGAACAAGAGGAAATTGTGAAGGAATCTGAGCCGTGAGTGGTCCGACAGTAAATTGGACGAAATGTGTAACCCCAGATAGTACTGTAGCATGCTACTTCAATGTGTCAAGTATTTTTATCATTTTGTTTTTTTAAACATTTAAATCAATGTTTTGGGGGACAGTCTTATGTAATTTTGACGTTCGAAAAGTGCTGATTTTCTCAGCCTAGTTTGAATAAATGACTTTTGAATTTAGATTTTTTCAAAGAATGCTTTGTTTCCAACTGCTTGAGGTTTCTTGGTACCTATTTATTTCGTGCCATTGCACAAAAATAAGAACCCTTAGAGTACATATACTTACATCTCATCATCTTTCCTTCATTGTACGAGAGGAAATAAGCGTTAATCGTTTTGAAACCGCTTAGTCCCTTATAATTAATGCGATTATGAATAAGTAGAATTATGAATAAGTAGAAATTTAATTTCCACGTCTGATCCTAAATCAAGGAATCAAAAATAAAGCGGCATTAGTCATTTCAAAGTATTATTCAATGGCGATGGCATTCACAATTCAATAATGGCGATTTTAGATAATTAGGCAGAGGACTTTAGAATATAAACCAAGGTCAATATTGAATGAGCCAGTCGAGTTTGCATATTTTATTAATTTATTCTGTAGAATGTAGACGGTCTTAGGTAAACTAAGTGTTTGCATATTCATTCATATTGGTGACTGGCCCATCAAGATGACAAAATACGAATCTTAGAACCCAGTCGCCAATATGAAATACGTAATAGTTTATTTCATTTTATTTTCGATCGTAGTGTAAGCAGTAACTGAATAGATATAATATCATAGGTAAAGGTTACATCAGATACTATAAATTATTGTCTTTTTCAAAACAACAAAAATTCCCGAAAACAACTTCCAAACGCAAAAAAAAAGCCGGAAAATAAAAAAGAGCATTTAAATCACTCTAAACGCCGTTATAGAACGCGCCATTGATTTTTATGTAACTCATTGATTTCGTGAACACCAAAGCGGGGTTATACCAACCTACTTACATACATGCAAATGTTCGCATGAGCATAGTTATAAATTTTACGATTTCTGGAATTCCGTGACGACGTTCGATCAGGGTAATGTTTATTTGAATAACATTCAAGTCCGTCGCCCGTTTACGAGGGCAGGCCATGTAATATATTTTCATTATGTACCATTTATTCGTGGGCTGCCGATATTGACTCTTTATATGCTTACTTTCAATGTTAACAGCGTATACCGAAGAGCTGGTGAATGTACTTTTTCATTATATTTACATAACTTTTTTCCAGTTTGCCTTTACATATTTATATACTTACGTACTTATATGTTATATGGGCCATTGTGGACCCCGGACGGTTTTAAATTGTATTTGTTCAGCTTATTTCTTGGAATTCTGCAAATAAAAAGAAACGCTCAGAAAATATAATAACTTTGTATTTTCTGTAATATATTGTTTTAGTTCAGTACTAGTTGCTATTGATGGTGCTCACTCCTTATCGATGCACAAAAAGAAAAGTATACATTCTCGTAACATTTATTGAAACAACAACAACATGCAATTAATTGTTACAACAACAAATTAATAAATAAAACTAGTAAATAAAAACATTTTTAAAGTCGCACGTAACTTGGCAAGAATCGTAGACGCGCAGAATTCGTCTTCGCTTGTTTTTCTTTACAGACATGTTCAAAAATAAATTATGATAATAACCATAGAATAATGACATGCAATAAAAGTGTCAATTTTGTTTGCACTAAGTGTACATGAGCAAACTTACTCTCAATACCTTGTCCAAACCTTGCCAAGTTACGTGCCGGCGACTGTACCTGCTTTTACGCTAACCCGTCGCAACCACGCATGCATCAGTCACGTCGTATAGCTCAACACTATTAAAAGCTCACCAACCCGCAATCGTTAGCCACCGTTCATTAACACTACTTATGGTGCTCAACTATCAGTCCTACCCTTAGTTAGTAGGTATTCAGTTTCTCAGTAATTCAGTTACCGTTAAATGGTATTTGATTCTGAACACATGAGCCACTTGTGCATGAATGATTGCGGCGAAATTACAAGGATCAAATGGTTAATTAATACCAACTGTATTAACTATGTCTTAGATTTCTAGTTAAATGCACTTGAGTCTCAGATCTATTTAGACGACTAATAATATCGTTATGTGGTTGCTCTTCACTTAATTATTTAGTTAAGTGGGCTTCTGTTTTGGTTGTCAATTAAGTGTTTTTTTATATTTCATCTCAGCGATTTACGATAAAACCAACTATTATGGAGACATAACCTCGATTTTTCCTCCGAGAATCCAAAATGTGTCTCCTTTGACTGGCTTTGAATAGTTTAAGCTCTTCCTCATCGTTTTGTTTTTGCATTTCCTTCATCTTATAAAACTCAACCTGGATCGAACCAAAAACTATTTCTAAATAGATAGAGATTCAAATGAACCTTTCCCGACATACCTAACGAGTAAATAATGCTAAAACAGATGAAGCTTTACACGTTAACAAAGTTAATTTGTCCAGTAGCTTGCACATAAACTTTATTTGCCCAGTTTCCTTGCACGTCAGTGTAATCCTAGCGGTTTCTGTGACCACGGAATTAGTTTGTTCATTGGTTCATTGTTACTGGATCTAGGTTTCGTTTCGCATCAAACCTTGTACTAAATATCCTTGAATTTAACTTTCTGGTGCTGTGGTGTCTAACTACGTAAAACTCCGGAAATTCTGGTTCCTCCGTTTGTGTCAGAGTCTGTTCTGATATTTAAACCTATGTAAATATTAGTTTGTGCATGTTGTTTTCTTAAAAGACACATACTCTATGAGAGGCTGGTAAACCTCAGATAAACGGATCTCATATAGGATCAATTGCATGTGCAATTTTACTCAAACCACTATTTTGAGAAATTACTTGAACAGAATAGTATCGAATACTAGTTTATCTTGACATTAATATTCCGATCTCAGTACAAGTCAATATCATGTACGTACATAGCGATCGATCAGCGATACATAGTGTTTGTCAGCACGATATCGCGTGCACTATCTTAACAACCACAAATATGACTTTGACTTTGAAAGTACAATGAGAACATGTCTACATGGACGTCCATCTTCTAAACAGTATAGGGCTGAGTGCACATTGAATACAAATTTATACGAAATGAAGTCGATGTGTATTGTGTTTTTCAGATTTGATCGATTGGATGCTTGAAGGAGATAGGAGATCTTAAATACTCGTATTTTCGTATGACATGTACTCGTATGTTACAGCCGTTTTCTTCCGCTGAATCTGTTCTAGTGTAATTTTGAGTATTGGTATGTTTTTTCACGATGACGTATATGAAAGCATAATTAAATTTACTCATTCTCAAATAGTTGATTGGTTTGTAACATATAATAACATCACGCCTAGTTTCCTCGAAGGTTGGGCAGAGGTATATCTATAGTAAACCCACATTTCGCCAGTTATGTTTAGTTGTGTTGTGTGGATTTGTTTGTAAATGTTTCTAAATATTAGGATGGCACAATCTCGTATCTAAAGTGCGATCAGCCTAAAGCGGTGGCACACTGAACGACAAGAATGAAATAATTTCACGCGGGCCGAGGCGAATTCGTGTTGCGGCTACTTCCTCAAGATAAAGGGGCTTGTTGCGGTCACGTAGCCGTTGCGGCATCTTATCTGTGTGACCGCACCCTAACTGTTGTACATATTAATATATTATATTGATCTTGAGGACATATTTGAAGGTTACGCAAGGAGACTCGTAATGGTCGGGTTAATGTTGTAAATGCGCGTAATTATGCACGATATTTAATGCTTTATGTCTATGTGGTCTTTCGTGGCAATTAGCGGTGTAATATAAGTGTTATGTACCTACTTTAAAGTTTGATTAAGTGTTATAGTATCTATAAAATGGAATGTTATTATTACAGTCATTTTATGGCCTAATTTAGGTAGTTAACGGAACATTAATTAATTTTGCAGTTGAGATTAGGTTAACTTCGGTTTCAATGTGGGTTTATGGCACTTTCTGTTAATGAAGACCAAATAAGGTCATAGTCATTTCAATAGCTTACATTTCCGTTTTGTGGCCCAATTCTTAACTAAACCTACATGGAAAAGTATTTGTGAAAAATGTGGTTTTCAATGCGAATAAAGTACCCACGTTCTACTTCAGTATTTTTACAGAAACGATACAAAGTAATCTATGTTGATAATGTAAAAAGTTGGATGACTCGTTGTGTAGCAGATAGAAAGCAATTTTACACGAACTCAGGTATTTGTAGCAAACATATCGTTACCTATTTGAACACGTTGCTTATATATACACTAATCCATACATATAGAACTATAATATAATATTATAATTGCGGAACAAACTCTGTTTGACTGTTAAATTTTACACGCCTTAGCGGCTGAGCGAATTTCGTTGTTATTTGGCACACATGTATACCATGGCCTGGATTAGGAAATAGAGTTCCCGTACAATAAATTCCGACCTTGCATGCCAGTGAAGCCGCGGGCAAAAATTAGTGCTATATATACCTAACTTCTTGCTTTGCGAGTTAATATCATTATGAAAATGCGAACTCACACACACCACTGAATAACCACAAAGTTTGGCTAATTATTACGATACTAGTTATTACGATATAAGCAGTATGGTATTGTAGACACATAAGAGTATAATATGACCCGTCCTTTTGGATTTTTTTCTTAGTTTTTTATTTTAATTAATTCTTCACAATAATGTATTTATTTATAGTGAAATATATGTATATAGGAGGCATTAACAACAGGGTGTAAAGTTCATTTATCCTCCATCGAAAAGGGAGGATCCTCCGACCAGACGGGTGCCATGTCTGGTGGGCAACTGCCCGACGATTGATGTAAGAAAGTTATATATATGCTGATCGCGCGGTAAACTTTGCTTGCGCGATGCAGGATTTTTATGAAGTCAGGTGTTTGATGCGTAGTTTGCATGTGGTATTGTAGGCTACACCACATGTACATTACATAGCTAAAAAAATAACTAAGTAACATCTAACTTAATATATTTTCTAATGAAGTTGATAAAGAGAGAAGAATGCCACAGGGACGAGTGGTAAGACAAATATCGAGCATTACTCCGTGGCCGATAAGAGCGACGTTTCGACATTCATATCTGATAGTATGGGAGATGTATGAACTCCACATTTATAGAATAGAGGAGGGCAGAACCTACTGAATTTATTAGAGCGCTGGAAAGACACGTTTTGGCGTTTATGTCTGTATTACTAATGTACATACTTATTACCTAATCTAGCACTTACACAGTAGTACTTCTACACTAATATTATAAAGAGAAAAGATTTGTATTTTTGTTTGTAACTAATAAACTCAAAAACTACTGGACTGATTTTTAAAATTCTTTCACCAGTAGAATGCTATATTATCATTGAGTAACATAGGCTATAATTTATAAAGATATCACGTGGGCAAACCCGCTGGCGGGAGCTAGTAAATTAATAAAGAGGTGCTTAAAGTTGTCTGCTTTGATAGTTTTTTTTCTAACAATTACAGTGGCTTAATATGGCTAAATGTCTTCTAGACACATTTTAAAGGGTATATAGGTGTGTAGCTATGTCTATTAAGCATCTAATTTGTGTAAAGTTCATCGTACAATAGACTTTAGGCTAAGTTCTAGTGCCGGGGTACGCATTGCGGTTGCATTCAACGTTTAAGACTGAGTGTGATGTTATAGTTCAGGGATGGTGAACATTGGTGGCATGTAAAAAAATAATTTGGGCACGGCATCATTTCCGGAATTTAGGTACCTAAGTCATCAAGTTTGCAACAGTAGCCATGCTATTCTGTAAACATGTCACCGTGAAAACTTGGGTGAAGTGAGCTGTCAATAGTGTCAATCCCTGTGGAATGACAGCTCACTTCACGCTCACATCACCTAAGTTTTCACGGTGAGATGGTTACAGAATAGCACTGCTGAAGTCGCACGAATTAGTTCTTTCAATTAAATTAATATTTAACTATTCGTGTTAACATTACTGTATAATAATAAAGGTATTAAAGTGTGTTTTTCTATATTAGAAAATGATTGTGAATAATATAGTTTTTTTCCAGTAGTTACTGATACAAGATTATTTGCTGGTACGTCATGGCCACATTCAATATTTATTTGGAAAATAATGGCACGCAGGTGTATAGAAGTTCGCCATCCCTGCTATAGTTCAATGAACTCCGCTTACGTGATTTTACAAACAAAAGATGCAATTAGTCTGCAATTTCTGATCAAACGTCTAATTGTCTCCACCTGTCTGAATTAGTGATTAGTGCCTCCTATGTATAAGCTATCTATCTAGTAAATGCTATGAATAAACCTACGTACGTACCTATACAACATGAATTGTATGTAACCAAAGCTTAGACTGTAGAGCAATACCATACAAGTTACTGTAACGCATATATTCATGCTATACGAATTCGCATCCAAGGTCTGACCGCTCCTAAGACATACGGACAGGGTAGATCTAAAGCGTAGTGAATGGCCGGGGATTCGCTAGATCAATGGGGTTAAACCTCAATTTATTGGTCAAAACGGTCCAGAGGTAGACTGGTGTCAAATTAATCGCCTTCAATATTGCCCATAATTCTGACCATTATTATAGTTGGACTTCAATCTACTGAATTTAGGGGACTTAATCGGCTTTGCGGTTTACTGTACCAGAAATGTTTTTATTTCACTTGAACTGTGTTGTTAAGTTTTAAGCTTTTTTGATTGTGAAGTTGAAAGGTTAATTCTGTTTTAAGGTAACTTTCTTCAGGATTACCTGAAGGGCAGGGCAGGTGGTGGGTGTACCTTATTTATGTGCCCTTTAAACGGAATACTTCCATATTTTTTACAACTTTCCATTACTAACGTCAATCACGTTTTAACATGCATTCGTACACGGATTTTGTACATAAATTATAATTAACGATTTTTCTTATAAAAAAAAATACTTTTATAGAATTAAGAAAGTAAGCCTAAACATTAGTGATTTAAATCAAAAATGGCTTTCATAAAATGGGCGTCTATTATTCTCAGGAGTAGGTATCAATTAATAAAATATTCGTTAGTGCGTCGTTTGGCTACAAAAAAGAAGCGCTCTTTAAAGTCAGAACATATAAGCCGACCTAGGGGATCTCATTTATCCAACTTGCACTTTAAAGTATGCACTTTATCAAGTATATTTCACTGGATAATGAGTATAAATGAATGGATCGTATGTCTGTAATTACGTGTTAAAGTATTAACACAGTGGCCACGCTCGGTGATCGATACACGAAACTGCATGCGGTGAGAAACTTCCAGAATTTCGCGTTTTAATTCAACCGTGTATTCCAATTGCGGTGCGTTAGTTTACAAATATTTGCATCACACCTTAACCCACATTAATTAGTGGTTGTTATATAATAAATATAGTAGGTATTTGAATTTATTTATGAGTTGTAGGTACTGAATTAGGAAATAAACCTTTATGACGCCTAAGTTAATATACCTTTATGACTGCCTTGGCCTAAATAAGCGAATACCCAAGAGGAAACCAAATAGTCGAAGAGAATAACATTATTTTAATTAATTATTATTCCGTACGGATGGTATAATCAATCTGCTTTCACAAAAGAAATCTTCAGAATTATTTAACGAATCAGTCTCCTCTGGGGCCTACTTAATCTGTGGCGATTTGAAGAACGCCCATCGTTTCCCCGTGACCCGGCCACGGCCCTCTAAGATAAATGCACCTATCATTAGTTATTCAACCTAAAGATATTATACTAGCGCCGAGTGATTATGGACGTAATATTTCGTCGCTGATCCTAATATTTATTAGAAGAATTTTCTCAAAATATTACGAGAAAGAACAAAATTTTACTCGTTTCATTAAAATGATTTATTGTGAGCTACAGTGTGTAGCGTTGGTTAATAATTGTGTACAATTCATTTATATTTCAGACTTATTAAATTATGAAGAGCACGCTACGTGTATGGTGGACCGCGGCGGACGGCTTCATTTAGGTTTTCTTTGATGTTAACAAATGAATAAGTCATTTGATTATGAAAATATATAATATGAGATTGATCTGAAAATAATGCAACTGCAAAACTTGAGGAACTCGGGCACTCCCTGATAAAAAAAAAAAAAAATATCCTTCCTTCCTTCTCACGGTAGATACTACTATACGAAGTATAGTGTCCTATTTTAGTCGCCACATAACCCTCTTGATTCGTGACCAAAACGGAGCTCACGGTCCATGTTTTTCTTCAATAGTATCTGATGCGGTAAAACTAGTCGAAAGTAGTGCGTTTCACAGTTCCCTACAATTATTTAATAGAGCACTACCTTTCATTTCAATATTCGTGTATACTTATAACACAAAACTGGGCCTAAATGCTGATTCTTAGAGGCGTAAGTTCCTTGGCACAGTAAACATTGCGTCAACGTTCCGTAATGTCATGTTTGTAGGCAAGACTCGGCAATTTGCATAATATCTCACCTACCTCCGGCCAAAATTTGTAATTCAATTTAGCTGTTGCCCGAGCACATAGTTTATCAAGATTATGGACATTTGTCTTTCATTATAACATGATTTTGGGGGAAAAATGGTCTACTTCATAAATTTTTCGACTCGACCCCCCACCAAGTGGTAGTTTCGCCGGGGACCCGGGGGGTCGAGTCTTGTGAAATATAAAACGTGCTCTTAACTCGGCACTGGCGTGTGTACAATATTGGATTTTTCGTTACAACTTAGTAGTCTTTATAATGAAGAATTCTTCAGAGTTTTTATGAAGCATTTTGAGGCAGTGTCTTCCAAGTTATGCCTCAATATTATATAAAGACATTTATGTTGTGAGCACCAACTTGTGAGCCGTGTTTTAAGTTTCCATATTTAAAATAACTTGAATCCATAAAACAATTGTAGTTTTTTACGATTCTCTAGAGTTATGTTTATGTTCCTTTGATAACAGCATAGAAATCGTGTTTTAACTTCGGAAAAACACGGATAGAGAAGTTAATACTGCGCTCGTTTACGACTTATAACGATAATAATGAGTGATGTTCACGTCAAAGCTAACTTCCCATGGCACACAAAGCTATTGTACAAAGTACGTTATATACTTTCAGTCGAATTAGTGTGTTGTCATGGGGCCCACAAAGGTTAGCAAACGCCTTGGGCACTTAATAACATGAAGCATAGTGATGTCCCAATTAGCTGGGTAAGTACGCACTTTACATGTGACCCTACAGTCGGATGAACCATTCAAATATATAAAACAAACACCGTTCTATTGTACTCTACTAAAACAACATAAACCATTTACATGGAAATGTTGAGATTAATTTTAGCTAGGTACTAACTTTGTTACCGTGTAGGTTCCATTGTGGTATTAGGTTCTGTTAAAGGTTACGTATTCTATAAATAGAAAGAAGCTAATTTGGGTTGTGTTTTACTTTTTGCTGTTTAGGGGGGGAACAGAATGACGCGTTGCAGTCTTCTAGCTCACAGCCTACTTGCTTTTTAGATACAAAGAGCTCTTTGACAGAAACTGTCATGTAGGTACATGTATGCCGATTAGAAGAATGTTACTTTTATGACCCTCGGTTAGTGTGTCGGAGGCTTTAATGTCCACGTAGAGCGCTGGCCATTACAACTATTATTACAAGAGGGTCAAGTCTCTGATAAATGTAGTAGGCGGAGGAACATACTTTGTGTGAATTGAGCTGCCATCGAAGGCAGTTTATTCGATTATCTCTTTTACACATGCTCGATAGGTACTTGCTCTTGTTAACAAGGATATTATTTCTTGTTTTTTTATTAGGGACGGCACGGAAACCTCAAAAGGAAAAAACAGAACCCTTATAGGATCACTTCGTTGTCCGTCGGTCTGTCTGTTTGTCAGTCTGTCAAGAGCCTTTTTCTCAGAACCTCGTGCAGGTATCAAGTTGAAATTAATATAAAATACGTAGGTCTACGGTCCCTTGGAGCTCTAAAAATCAAGCTTCTAAGTCAACGCAATAAAACAATACGGCCATTTATGCGACATATTTTGATACTCGCAAATAAACCATTACGTATATGGTACTCCCCGTTGACCTAGAATCATGAAAATTGGAAAGAAGCAAGTTGGAGAATTGACCGTGACGTATATCGATGTATGGGAGAATACGATTTTAAACTATAAAGTTAAGTTTGTTTTTGTCAACTACGGAACCCTTCTTTGTGCGTGGTCCGACACGCACTTAGCCGGTTTTTAAAGCTTCATTTTACTATATTGTGAAAGCAACAACTTTGTGTTACTAAATATTTGATAAAAGAGAATAACTATTTGATAAATTAAGAATCCTATCCAGTGCTGAGCTACAAAAGTGGTTTTATAAATATGTCCGGCATTAAAATGGCCGCCATGGCTGAATGCTGTCAAGTATATTTTTATTCCTCCAATTTGGCCTTTCACATACGAGCCAAATCATGAATTATTCAACGGTGTTGCATGTTTAAAGTAGAGAAAAGTTTTTTAATACGAGCATCCGTTCCTGCCTCGTGTCAAACTTTCATAATGTGCCCCAAATGCTGTTAATTAATAATTGACTTTGCATGAAGCTGTAATCCCTCTCAGCTGCGAATATTTCGGAATACTGAAAGTTTTTTAGGGTTCTATACTTCAAAAGGAAAAATTGGAACCCTTATCGGATCACTTCGTTTTCCGTCCGTATGTCAGTCTGTCAAGACCCTTTTTCTCAGGACCTCGTGGAAGTATCAAGTTGAAATTAATATCAAATATACAAGTTTACAGGCCCTTGGAGCTCTATAAAAATCAAGCTTCTAAAGCAACGCATTAAAAAAATACGGCCATTTATGCGACATATTTTGATACTCGCAAATAAATCAAAATCTTATAGGGTACTCCCCTATGACATACACATAATGACTGACTCCGCACATAATCATGAAAAAGTCAGAAAATCGTTAATTTGTAGTTTTATCCAAAAAAGTAAATCAAAGGCAAAATTAAACATATAGATATATATATATATATGAGGAGCTCGTGGCTTAGTAATAACAGCCGCACGGGTCGATCCGTCAGGGTAAGCCACACTTGCCGGGGTTGGTCCGTGAATGGGTGACCATCTTTACATACTGAGACTCCTCCGTGCCTCGGAAAGCACGTTAAGCCAGTGGTCCCGGCTGTCATTCATGGATCTTTGACACTCGTTACGGGTCGTCAGAAGCCCGAAAGTCTGACAACCAGTCTTACCAAGGGGTATCGTGTTACCCAGTAACTGGGTTGTGGAGATCAGATAGGCAGTCACTCCATGATAAATACTGGTATTCAGCTGCATCCAGTTAGACTGGAAGCCAACTTCAACATAGTTGCGAAAAGGCTAGGCTGGTCCCGGTACCCGGTCTTGGGTTCAATCCCAGGTTGAAGTTGTGTAATTAATTAGGAATTTCTCAATAGAGCCTGCAGACGTGCCCATTTTTTGCACATGAGACCTAGAGATAACTGGCCAAATCTAGGTGTACCATACATTTGTCTGCCTATCCCTTTTGGGAATAGAGGCGTGATGTAATGTAATAACCTAAGAAGGTTAGGTAATCAGACAACAATTGCAGAGGGACACAAAATGGCGGCTGTAATACTTATAGTCTATTTGGGAGACATCAAAAGGCCGGAGGTAATGTATTTGGGACTCGATTAACGGAGATCTTAATAAGGTGTTAAGCTTCCACACTGATATATCTTATGTTGGTCTGTTTAGTCATGAAAAACGATTTTAGTTTAATTTTAATTAATTAATTTATTTAAGACATAATCCTAGTCCATGGTTTTACACTCATTACATTTAAATTTTAAATTCTAAATAGATAAAAACCTAAAATAAAATTGTGATTAATTAAATTTGAATATTCAACAAACTTATTAAAAAATAATAATGATAATTAAAATTGTCAAGAAATTATAAAAAAAATCATAATCGTTAAATTGTAAAATGTTATAAAATAGTCAAAATTAAAAAAAATAAAGTTAAAGACGAAGTTGAGTTAAGCTTCGTGCAGACCAGCGCGACGCGACGCCGCGACGCGACTCGAACAATACAATTTCTAAGAAAACTTGACGGTATAACAATAGCCGGTGTCTCGTCGCGCTGTCGCGTCGCGCTGGTCTGAACGAAGCTTTAGACAGTCATCATATTTTAAGATTATTGTATAAAAAAAACCCTCATTTACCTTGGCTGACTGATCTAGAGGGCCTCGGAAAAGTAAAAAAAATATTGTGTGAAGTGTTTGTAGAAACGAAACGCTTTGAAAGCGATTTTCACTTGTCTGGGCCCTCAGGTTTTAAGAGGGCCAGTTTTAAAACCGAAATAAAAGTGCTCCAAAACAATCAATTATTAACGTCATCCAATCTTATCTACTCAACAACATCACAATTCACAATTCTTTTCAGTACAATTTTCTTTCTGACAGCAAAAAATGTAGAGCGTTCAATATCTAAGTCTAAAAGCTCCGACATTAAGTGATGAGGTGTTAATTACTGAACAGCCTTCTCCAGTTGATATAAAAAATATTTGAGAGGCGTCTTTATCTTCAGCCACATTGAAACTCGTTTGTCAGGGATCTTGAGCCTTCGAGGTCAACTCGTATTACTTATTCTCTTCGCATGTTCTTTTTTCGGAGAAATATTTAATTTTGTAAGGTTTCAAAAGGTGAACGTACTAACTTGAAAAACCCATCTTAAAAGATTTCGATAAAAACTCGTTATAATTCGGGGAAAATCATCTTGGCGTCTACATAAAAAATATTACCTACTATAATAATTGTCACACATTGGCAGCTTAACAGATCTACTGTTTCATAAATCTCGGAAAATTCATAATGAACATGATATAATAAAAACCCGACGGCGTAACAAAACCCAGTGTAGTCTTAGAAAATTGGTTTTCGACGAATACGTAGTAGCTTGCGTAGCAACAGATACGTCGTAGCAAGAGCGTAGCGTCTACGCGCTGCGTAGGTCTACGCTCACTGTAGGTCTACGCCGTAGACCTTTACGACCATTATGTATTTTATTTAGAACAGTGTTGTTGTAAAGCAACTTAAGTATTATCCTCTTTTTCCTCAAGTGTCCAACGTAATAGTCCTTGCAAGAGCATATACGTCACACATGGCTACGTCATAAACCGTTGTGCTCAGGTCAGGCTGCGCTCATTAAGAACGGGAGCCTAATGATGCAGTCGCTTGTTAGCCGTCTTGTCGCCTCGCCTCGCACAAAAAAAACGGTCAAGTACGAGCCGGTCATCGTGTAATTAGTGACTTGTATCCCTCCTTTTTATCAGATTGGAGCTGCGAAAGATGAAGGGAAAATGCAGGAAATGCTTATGCTACGTGCTAAGTTTTTTTTTAGATTGTTGAGTCGGCGTGAAGTACTTACGAGTGGGTGAGATGTGTTGTAGAAGATTTTTTCTCGAATTAATCACAAACACGCGCGTTGTGTATTTATTTATGAACCTTTTTGTGTTTTTGTAGCACCATATTTTCGTACCTACTCATTTTTTTAAATATACAGGTTCAAATTAAATTAGCTAGCGAAACTCCGCAGACGTGATGGTATCGATATCTAAAAATGATAACACAAAAAAGAAATTAATTTGATGATGTTTTTTTCGTCATTAACCGCTGGTAGTGTAGTCATATAATTTAGTCACATAATTTTTAAGAACATTCGCATTCGTATCTTATTCGCAATCTGTGAAAAATACAATCAATTTACCAAAATTTTTGACAAGTTTGACAGATTGCGGCTTGAATGTCTCGTTTAAGTACGAGAATTGGCCTTCAGTTTCAAAATCTGTTTTTTTTGTAAAATTCACAGACGTGAATGGTATTCGATATCTCAACACGATAACACAGATTTTACCAACTCACACTTCAAGTAATAACACTGCCAGCCGTCATTGACCCCCAAAAAAGTCATCAAATAAATTTTTTGGCGTTTCGCTAGTTAATTTAATTTGACCCTGTAGACAAGGAAAATAACACTACTTCTGAATTCTATCGAAATATAGTTATTTGTTCATATAACTTGGTAGGTACATCATATGTCTTTATACGAATATACGTATAAAGAACTAATAACGAAATACTTATTTCAATAAAAATATCCAGAACACGTTCAGTATAAGGTATCGACAATTTACTACGTCATTATAGATGCCTCTAAAACATTGTTAAAAGAGAAATAAGAGAAGAAAATATTCCATGTTCTCGTTTTCGCAACCAGTCCAATATGGTGGCGTTAAATTCTAATAAGAGCAAGCAAATTCAACAAATTTTCTAATAGTCAGCACACGTATTAAATAAAAACAGTCGCTTAACGTTTCGTTCATATTACCAACAGTAAGCAATTGTACCGTCATTACGATAAATCATTTATTCCCACGATTCCTTTTTCCCTTATTTCCGTAACGTTTGCTCACAAAAAATATTTAAACGCGTTGCGCGAAGCATTATCATAGAATAGATAGGTACAGAAGGTCGGCTAAATACTACGAGCGAAAACGCACACACAGACACGCTTCACGTATAGCGAGTACAACGCACTCGGGACGGGATCCTTCGTAATCGCTGTACGTCTATGGGTGTGTACGCCAATTTTCACTCGTTGTTTAGAGCCTTCTGTACCAATTTATATTGTGACATTATTCTGTTGAACAAAACAGCAACCATGCTCAAGGAAGATACACTTTACGTAAGCGTACGTTGTATGTTTACTCCTGTAACGGGACTACCGCCGTTTGATGGTTTCTACAATTGAATTCTGTACACAATGTAAATTTACATAGGCTTCATATGAGTACTCTTATTACGGAGATCGAGTGTACTGCATATTATTGTTTACGGCTGTACTCACGTGTTTGGAGATAGCGTCTTGGTTACTAGTTACCGGAGTAGTTTCTAGGCTTCGTTCAAGTATGAATCTGGGCATTAAAGCCTGAAACATAAACGTGAGATGACAGTCAACAATAAGAATGCGTTTTACGAAAGTTACAATATAAGAATATGAGCTGTTTGATGATATTTTTAAACATTTTATGTAGGCCTTTCTAAGTAAATAACTTAAACGTTTTTAGCATTTTCCGAGAAAACAATTTTACGCGAACCAATTATAGACATTATCCTAGAATTTTGAGAGCGTAGGTTTCATTTAATAGTAAAAGATTATATAGAAACAAATCAAAATTTAATTATACAAAATTAAGATATTTTGAGGGTCCTAGACAGAACAAGATCTCTTAACGTCCCCGTTATTTTAATATAAGCTGACAACGTAATGAAAACCGAATTAATTGCTAAGAACCGGCAATAAATGAGAATTGAAGAAGTAGAATGCTATTAGGCTAATACAGCAGAAATCCGCATTCGGGTCGCAATGGGCCATTTAGCCAGTGCTGGCTTTACAAAACATTGCCCCGTAAGCCGCAGCCAGAATAACGTTTATTAGGAAAAATGTGTTTACTCTGAGCGCGTAACGCATGCTTATTTAAATACGCGTCCTGACGATTATTCCTACAGCGTGCGTCGTTACTTAGATTTGCGTTTTGTTCGCGTGATGATGAGGTGGGCCCCGGCGACGGATTTATTTTTGTGTTAGCATTTTTGTTAATGTCGTTTTAAATAATGTGTTGCATAGATTGTTTTAGGATTATTTGTTTGATGATTAGGTTGTTCCGTGTGTTTACAGATGTAAGTAATGTGCATCTATTTGGAGATCATAAAATTAAATTAACTTTTACAGTAGGTAACTTTGCTACCAGCATTCAGCAAGTTTTTTGTCGTGATTAAGATCCCTTGAATGAAACTAAATGTCAGACTTTATTTAAAGATTAATAGCTTCCAAATTCCTATTTCTCATAATGCGGGAAACGTAGGCACTTGCGACTTTAAGCACAAAAGCCGCTTCGCCAACACTACAGCAGATTAATGCAACTTTTCCTTTACTCAGAACACAGAGCTTTAAACAGTACTTATACCTTGGGTGCAGTGACCCTTGAACGTTGGAAATAAATGTAAGAAGCAAAGACTTTTTCTCAACATAATGAACTCAGTTAAATCTCGTTAGTTAAATCATTTTTTATTGTCTAAAACTAAATAATGGGATCTAAAAAGTGTGATTACATTTTTAATAAATGGGTTTGCTTCGTACAAAATTGAAAATGCTGCTGAAATCATTCTTTATTGTTAATTAGAACGCGAAATTGCGTCAACAAGATAAGTAGCGCCGCGTTGAACGTTACGAATTAATAAAAGGTTTGTTTATCAACGTCGTGCGTTAAACACCGCCGGCAAACGTTCCTTAATCAGATTTCAAGATTTATTAATTAATTCGAAGACTTTGACAACTTCAAGAGGTTTCGGAAATTCTCTAATTGCTTTAATTTATACTTAAGTCATTCATCACAACGCGAATCCAAAACAACGTTTATTAGTTAAAGGTGGGCGAGGGGAAAGTAATTAATTAACAAACTTTTAGTGAGACTTTACATCGAGAGGTTTCTTATCAATTTATCTTCCTGTTGGTAGGGTATACCAGATTTCTACTGGATCACTCAATTGTGCCAACTTTAGATAAGTTTTATCAACAGGTTACAATTACGTTGGTAAGTTCTTAAAGAGTTTATAATGAAGTGACTCTAAGCTTCACGTTTTTGTTTGAATTGATATTTATACAACCGGCGTGCGTATATGACCAGATGTATGAACGTAAACGAAACCAAAGAAGTATGTACGGAACGTAGCAGGTGGTGTTCAGTAGTTGCTACATACCCCCTTAGGAAGAAGTCGTGAGTTTATGTATTTAAGTATGTTATAAAACCCTTAAGTACTTTGTATAAGACGACGCTCGACGGTTTGTACATATACAAGAGAATTCGAAGGATTTATACATAGGAATGTTATGTGTAATCTACTCAGTTAATTCTGTATCTAAATACCATATATATGTAAATGGGTAATCTATCTAATGTTATAGACGGGTATGTGATACATTTTGATTAATGCCAGACAGGTGTGAAATTGAAGTAGCTGGGTGTGTTATCAACAGTTCGGGAAATATATAATGAGATTGATGTAGGCTTGGTGGTGTGGATAATAAATAATTTTAATAAGAGTTGCCGATAAAAAAAAAAAGAAAAAAAGTGTTACAGTACATAAAAAGCTACTACAGAAATATAATAATAAAAAATCCTTTCATGAAGCTTCATCGTTTTTACACTGGAAGGACGTTATTCATTCATCATTACTATCCTTTCAAAAGTTTTCAGAAATTGTGATTTTTATTTTAGTTTTTTCCCGTCCTTGCCTCAGTTTGATTGAATACTTTATTACTTCTAGGTAGCTAACTTTTACTGTAAGCCTTTTGTAACTATTGAAATACATCTAAATCATTTTGAAGAGTAACCTCTTTTATTGATTGCCCCTCTTCGATAAATCTGTTTTGTTCTTATTGTTCCCTGCCCTTTTCTTATAAGGTTTTTCAAAGAATTTCTTCAGGAATATTCTTAGCAACATTACTCCATGTATTCCTGTATTATTGCGATAAGTACTCTGTTAGTTATTTCAGTTCTCTATAAGCAATGTTTTGCAAAGCACAGTTATTCTTAGGGATATGTACGAGTATCAACAAATCAGCCACCCATTTTATAAATCTCTTTGTCAAGTATTATCCTCAACTCGGTGAATAATAGAAACAGATCAACTTTTCGTAAAACTAATATCGTACAGAAAATAAACAAGGAATTGCTACAATACAAAGGCCGAATCATTCGCCCATCGAATCTTATCTTATTTCCGAAATCTGTCGTGGTTGTTACACTATTGTTGGTGTAAAGGTTGTCGCTTACTTTAACATTTCACAACTCAACAGTAGGCTAACAGCACCTGAACTCCAACTTTCAGTCAACAAGAGTTCGTAGTTTCCTTGACCATGTCAACTGATCGGGATCAAAAATAACAGATCCGCGGTTTACTTTTTGATATAATTTCACACGCAAACATTGTGTTGCTCATTTTATATTGCAAGAAACTGGATAAATAGCTGTTGTGTTTGATGTAAGAAGAAGGAATGGCTGAAAGATGGTGTCAATTGAGCGATAGCCTAGTACATTCGAGAAACTGTAGCCGCGTTAGTCACACAATTTTTATTTTTCATATAGTTTTTAAACTTGATCGGAACCAATGATAAAAACGCTCAGTTTATATCATTCATCATGAAAAACACAATGAACATGGAATAGACTTTGTTTAAAGACAACAATATGATTATTTCTTCAATTATTAAAACAATAGATGCAGCAAAGGTCAGTAGCCCAACATTTCATCTCGAAATACTCGAGAGGAGAATTAAATGTACCTACTTTCCCCACAATTTGAAATGTTTTCTTGACAAACGATTTAAAGTTTTCGTCTTATCGGTTTGACATTATCCGCCGTCGAGTCTGGCTTTTACTAGAGTATTTTTATAATTACCTTTCGCCCTTTGTAAGCGCCGAAGTTTTTGGCTACTAAGAATTTGAGGTACGACGACGTAGATTTAAAGTGTTTGATCAAAATACGCGCTATAATCCATTAACTTAGCCTTTTTTCAACTACTCGTACATTTGACCGACACAACACAGCTACTGGGCAAAATAAACATTCAAAGGGTAGATCAATGTGGTTTTGGCCTCTGTATTCTCCTAATGACTGAGAAAGAAGCTAATTTGATATACTGGATCGATGCAATTCGATCGATCAATGCTGCCATGTTAGGCAGCTATGAGAAAACATGTCATTTCCACAAGATCCAAGTTAAATGAAAAAACTACAATGAAGTTGAAAAAAATTACAATAAAACTGAGGTACATTATAAATCGTTTGAGAAGATTGCTATTTTTGTAAAATTAAATATGATTGCGGTCTACTTAGGTATTCTCTTTGTGAAATGTTGTTTTTTATACTGACTGGTAAATAAGATTTATAAAAAGGATTTTTCTGGAATCTTTTACTATTTTTTTTCTAGTGAAATGTTAAATCAATTTTCGTTTATAAATCTGGAAAAGGTCAATCTGAAAGGCAAAATCTAAAAAAAATGAGTTTTTTATACCTACAAGGTGTAATTGAAATAACTGAAAAGGGGTCATTGTACTCATCATTATGTAAATCAGCTGCTTCACATATTTATGTTCGCGTAAGTCGACAAAAGGTAGGGAACAGGTTTTCAGGTTTTCCCCATAGTAAAAGTTGTTTATAATGTTAAGTACAATGACCCCTTTTCAGTTAGGTATTTCAATTACACCTTGGAAAATAGATTAAATTGTAAAAATGTAGGTGTCGTGTGCTGGTACATATTGTCAGCCATCGTCAATCAACCGTCTTCATCTGGCTCAAACCTAGCTCGATGAAATATGTAGATTTCAACGACCTTACGCTAAAACATCACCTTCAGCAAGACATTTGAGTAGGCGTCATGTAATACTCAAACAGAAATATGTACGTAGTACACAAATGGCCTACATAGTAGAAACGAATAGTAAAAGAATTAATATATTGGCATTTATATAATGTTTGCTACAAAAACATGCGTAAGTAATGAAATGCCTTATCCAGTCAGGTGTGTGCTGTCATTTATATATCTATACATGTTATAAATTGAAGTCGCTATCCGTGTCTGTCTGTGTGACCGCTTAGTTCTTAACTACTAGCAATGGATTTTTTATTCCGGAAGGTTAATGTGTATAATAGGTACATTATTAAACTTGCATATAACAAAGAAATCTCGATGTTTCGTTACGACGTAAAATCGACCGAAACAGGGGTGGGTCGCTTGTTACTTATAAATCTTTAGAGAAGAAATATTGTGAACATGCATTCTGTCATTAGTAACACATGTACAGTATTAAGGCCAGTGTTACAGTGGTGTAACACGTGTAGTGTCACGGAAATGAAATTGGAATGAATGTGGGACGTTCATGTTTCGAAATAGGAACAAGTGACAACCAAAAGAACAACGACTGCCTTTTTGCAACGAGTGATTCTGATTTTATTAAAGCTTTTATTTCTATTTATTTTATTTTATTAGGTTACTGATACAAACATTTAAAAAAGGAATATAACAGTGCATCAGTTACTTATAGGCAAATACCACATGCAAATCTTAAGACTACTATTGTTAAAAAGATTTTTAAGTCGGAACAAAGAATCAATATTATAGAGCTAAAAAAAACTATACAAATATCGTTAGGTACATATAGTTATAAAACGTTTCGTGCTAGTAAATTTAAAATATTTACAAGGATTAACTGATGGTATGAATTATGAGCATTTTTGGAACATGACGGTTTGACTGTTTGTTTGCACACGGATCACCTCAAAACTACTATACGTTTAAATGAAAGTTGACAAAGTGACAGCTTATATTATTGCAGAGCAAGTTACGGGCCTAAAATGCAAAGAATTCCTTCTAGATACCTATCACAACGGTTTGTCAAACTAGGTTTTACTAGCACTTTGCTCTAGCATTTTGTTAGCTCGTATCTTTTCTAACGTTCCGACAGTCATAACATAACATCACGCCTGTTTTTCCAAAGAGTTAGGCAGAGGTGTAGTACCCGTCAGTTATGTTAAAGTCCCATGTAATGAGAACCGAGCCTATTACCGGGATCAAATCTCGATTCCGGGCTGCTACTGATAAATTCCTGATGGAAAATCTCTATAACACTTTGCCTGACTGACTTTGGGATTGAACCTTAAGCTGAGCAGTAGCTTGCGACCATAAAAAATTGGATTTTAAAACCAACCCATATACTAATAAATCTTGTTAAAATATACATCAGATTTTATTTTACGGTTTAGAATGCTGTATTCGCTAATAAAAACCTACATTTAAAATGAGTCCTCCGCGAGGGCTCCCGGCATTCCATATGCGGCTAAATGAACCCTCCAGGAGGGCTCCCGGCACTGAATGTGTTAATGAAAAACATCAAGTGAGTGGAGCTGCGGGCAAAGCTAGCTTGTAACAATTTGCCGGAGGTAACGTAAAACTATTACAAATATGTTTGTATTACGTTGTTGTTTTTGTTTTAATCACTCGTTATGTTTTGTTTAAACTCATTTAATATACGAGAACATATTGTAGCGTTACGGAAAATATTATCCATTGTTGTTGAAACGCACAACAGAATATTTTTTCAAACTTTATGTTCAATTTAGACTGGGATTACAAATGCATAGTTGAAGTTTGCATGTTTAAAGTTAGTAAGTGAAATGATATTTTGAGAATAATATTTGTTTTTCTCCTTTTTCCTCCTCTATTCCTGTATTTTCAGTAACTGTATTGAATCAAACGTCGCCGTCGATAAGCTATGTAAATTAAAGCAAAGCAATCGGGATGATGACAAAAAATATTTTTTTAGTCCGTCATGGAGATTATTAAAAAATATTGGACATATTTTTATTTTTTTACGTCATCTAAAGATTACGGCGATACATTGAGTTAAAATGTGCCATGACGTCACGAGTATGTAGATTTAATACTTACTTGTGAAGTACGATCTCCACCTTAAAATGCGTTTTATCTAAGTATTTTTTTATTAATATCATAAAGCAAAAAATATGTGTCTAATATTTTTTCATTATCTGACTGACGGACTAACTAGAATTTAATTTTTTTTACCCAGGCATCATCCCTATTGTAAAGTTGTTGAATAAATCAAACATTTTCCTGGTCAACAACAATAAATATATAAGATAAATCAGATGCTATTTCGATTAGGTGTGAGATCGATAGCTCACTAAAGGGACAAACACACGATTGTTGTCACTTCCGTATCCCACGTAATACTCAATTAAGTTCTTCCAATTGTTTTCCGCAAGAGTTTTCTTATCTCGACTCTAATTAGAGAACACAAATAATCGCAAAATCTCTTCCCACTTCCCGTCGTTGTAACAAGAGAAACAATATATGCAATTATATATTCCGGAAACGCGGGGCAATTAACATGGAAATTCTCGTTAGCGTTTCGCAAAGGGGAACTTTTGATGTTAAGGAAGTGGGAAAAAAAATTCAAGAGCCGCTCCCAGCCTCATTAACAGGCCTTTAATACTAGTGAGATGCTTCCGGGCAATGCCTCCGCGAGAATTTTGAGGTGGTTGCATTTTATAATCCGTTGTGGGACTCTTTTTGTCGGTCAGGACGTATGAAGAATTGTTTTGGCAGACGTAGCCCGCGGTTCCTGAAGTATTTATGTTACATTTAATAGCACCACGTTATTGTTCTACTGTAAACCCTCTTCTGAAACGTACAACTACACTCGAGAGCAATGAATCCGGGTCACTTAAAGAATGTTAAAAATCTCGGAAACTAAAAATGATAGGTTAATGCAATAAATTGTATTTAATAGACAATGTAATACTCCTTAAATGAAAGTAAAAAAAATATGAGTCACCATACATTTTATTAACACAAAATTACATAAAGAAAAAAACTGCTGATCTCTCCTTAAAACAAAAATAGGAAACATGAAATTTTTGAACTTTATTACGATTTTCTTGAATTTTAATACTTCGTATTGCCTCCTCGTGCTTCCATTACTGCGTTTACGCGGTTTGGCATGCTGTACACCAAGTTCCTTATACGATTTTGGGGAATATTCTCCCATTCCTCTGTTAGAGCAATTTTGAGCTCACGAAGCGTGATTGGGGGAGGGTTTCGTTGTTTTACGCATCTGCCTAGCTCGTCCCAAGCATGCTCGATCGGGTTGATATCCGGGCTGCGCGCTGGCCACTCCATACGAGTAATGTTCATCTCTTGAAGGTAGTCATTCACAATCCTACCTGTATGAGGTCGGGCATTGTCATGCATAAATATAGCATCCTCACCTAAATTGACCATAAATGGACCAACGTGATCATTGAGGATTTCTTCCACATATCTTACGCTAGTTAAAGAGCCGTTTTCTATGATCACCAGCTCTGTGCGACTTTCAGAAGAAATTCCGGCCCACACAAGTACAGACCCACCACCGTAGGCTACTTTTTCTTCGATGCATGCTTGCTGGAATCTTTCCCCTGGTCTTCGATACACTCTGTGTCTTCCATCGTGCTTGTAGAGCATAAATTTTGATTCGTCGGAGAACATAACTTTTGACCAATCTTCAATACTCCAATTTACGTGGCTCTGGGCATATCTTAGTCTTGAAATACGATGCCCACGCTCCAGTTTAGGGCCGTTTGCAGGTCTAAGGGGTTTTAAGTTAGATTCAGCAAGCCGACGTCTTACTGTCCATGCACTTGGGTTACTTCCTCCGAGGCGTCGAAACTGATTTGTGAGTTCAGTTCCTGTGAGAAAGCGATTTCGAAGCATGGTGTTCACCAAGTATCGGTCTTCTCGTGCTGTGGTACACCTGGTTCTGCCCGTTCCTAGTCTGCGTAGGTTAGAACCAGTTTCTTCGTAACGTCGGAGAACTCTTTGTACTGTTGACAGCGACACACCGACAGTCCTGGCTGTATCGCGCTGACTCCGGCCGGTTTCCAGCATTGTAAGTATTCTGGTGCATTCTTCAGGCGTAAGCGACATAATTTCAGCTTGAATAATGAATATAGAGCACTATCAACATGGTTTATGTACCCACATAAATGACAGATTACAAACAAAAGCAAAACCAAATGCTGTAATTTCGTAGTTCCATCTTCGAAAGTGGCCCTTTTTCAAATTTGATTTTTTTATGATCTAACTTTACAATAACTAAGAAGTTTTAATACCTTCATTTAAGGAGTATTACATTGTCTATTAAATACAATTTATTGCATTAACCTAGCATTTTTAGTTTCCGAGATTTTTAGGATTCTTTAAGTGACCCGGATTCATTGCTCTCGAGTGTATAATATTTTTACTGTAAAAATATTATTCGACCTTTATACCTAACTAACCTAACCATAACTAGATTTGCAAAAAAAAAAATACTTTACTTTTCTATAGCGGCGAGAGTAAAATTGTTTTCGACTCTGGAATTTTAGTTCTGTTAGCCTCAAGGAATTTGATTTCTCTCCAGTAAATTGACTAACTGAGTTCTAACAAGTTTGGCCCTAGATCTCTAGATCTGAGATAGAAATAACTGGACCGGACTTGTATTCACGTCTTTATAATACTGAGGGACAGGGATCTAAGGCACGTGCTGACATGGAACCGTGAACAATCTTTCAGTCGAGCCTCTGTACGTGGCTCACCCAAGAATGTTATTAAGTTACATTCTTTTATAACCTTCGCCAAGTTTTGGAATTTTTGCGGCAGTGCTGAATACTCTTTTACAATATAGTGGCGGAGAAAGGAATAAGGACGAGATAAAGATAAAAATATTTTCAGTAACATTGGTTTTGCTATCGCATTTTGAACTCTATGCTTCGTGTTATACGGTTTAGTTTTCTGTCTTATTCTAAGAAAGGGAATCGTTCTAAATAGTCAGTCAAGTCGACTATTAATTCGAAGTATTCAGTCAGCTGAATAACAGACTCGTTTGTGCTCTAACTACTAAACTTGAAATCGACAAGAATCTTCCTTTTTTATCGCAATAAATAATACCGGCAATTCTAAAGAAGAAATCATATTCTCTCTTACGTCGTTTCAATAGGCTACTTTTTTGTTGGAAGCGAATAAAAGTGATTATTTTTGTCAAATTATTTGTTTACAGCGATAGTGAAAGTAGAATTAAATTATTTCTGGCTACAAAGCGATGTAGGATTAAACGAGGAAAAAAGATTGAGACACTAAAGAAAATTATAAATACTTCTCATGTAAGCAATTCCTTTGAAAAAAAAAAACATAAGTAACTCTGAATGCGCTCGTTTACATTCAACTCGCCAGAAAAAGCGATTTCCTTCAGAAAACGTCTGAAGTAAAAATAGAATAAAGCGCGGTGCACATCACAAGCAAGGCTTTTAACAGACCGTCTGTTTTGTTGAGAAGTGTCCTCGTTGTTTGGGGGCGATGAAACTCAACTTTATAGAACAATAGAGTGATGGTCAGTGTTGGCCCAGCGGCGCCACTGTCGACACGACGAGAACCTCCACGACACTTTTACATTCTTTTTCTTTCCTGTTCAACATTTTGGTCATCCATGTTTGCTTAAGTTTTTTGAGGGTAGTCGCTCAAATAGTGGCAAATATACGGATTGTGATTCATAAATCGACATCTAATTACAGATACTGGTTAATATAATGTACAATCTTAAATAGAGAAAGGTGTCTGAGGTAGGAACCATCCTGATTCAGCGAAGGGAATTTAATCTGTTTTAAAATAGTTTCGAAACGAATCCAGGAAAGCTGCTAGACCGCAACATAACAGAGATTCCTAAACATTTTTACTTAAACTAAATATTTTAAGAATTGAACTCAAAACTACGGAGTCGACGACAAAGCCACGAGCGCCAGCTTGCTTAAAATAATACCTCTAATCTCTCCTACTCAGAGCCAACAGCTGGTCCTAGGTTGAACTAAAAATGAGGCTAGAATTTGCAATTTTCAACCTAACACACTTTTTTTATAGTTTTACACGTTTGCATTATTTGAGGTCGCTCCAGATGAATTTATTCGAAGGTTTATCTCGTAATAAATTACTTTAGAATGGTTTACCATGCCATTGAACTTGGATGTCGAAAGCAGAAAACTTCGCCGACGCCTCTTTCTCATCTTAGCTTTCTGCATCTTAAAGTTGAGCAGTGCACTGGGATGGCGATAAGTTAAGTTCGTAGTTTGATGTAATAGACGAGCTCAGTAGATAAGCTTAACGTGCAATAGCGTTTTAAAAAATTATGATAAAAAGGCAACCTAACACGATTTACAAAAATTGATTCAAATATCCGTTCGATTTACTTCCGTCCCAAAATTGTGTCATGTCAATGCCGTGTAACAGTTCAGGGTAATCTAATATTATTACGATGTTTTCTATAGCTAGATGGTAGGTTAGTTAAATATTAGTAATATAATCACAAGAACAAACCTATTTCAAAATGTTAGAGGTTACAGAAACTTCCAGACGACCAAACAATGACTCAAAGTTAAAAAAGCACCAAGTAGAAAATAATGGCCATCGAAATGTCTCGGCCTTCTTTGAATGCAAGAATAATATTCGGAGCTCAAATCGATAGAGGTGAGGTTTGAAAGGGCCGCGCCCGTGGCGAAATACCTCCGTAGATTCATTGAATGCAATAAAATTTTCTGCACAATTGAAACCATTAAAGAGCGTCGCCACTGCGCCGCGCTGAATGTTAATCACGGGCTTGTGTGAATGGAACAATCACATTGTGGGAAAGACCTCATTTTTATCCAATTTTCATTTGAAACAAAGAATCTTCGTAAGAATGGAATAGGTTTAAAATAATTCAACATAATATTTCAACGTGAAGTTGTTTAGCTACCAAAAAATAATAAGTTTTTCTCGTTATAAAACAGAATGCATTTTGCTGTTGTAGAATATTTTTTCTAATGAAAAAGTATTCTAGAATCTCTTTTAAAATGAAAAGGGCACACGTACGGCACACACTTACTAAGTCTTAATTATCTCATAACTAACATCCTTGGGGGAAATCGTTCCTTCTCGCGGCGGGAAGCGCCTGACGTAGGTAGTCGCTAGAAATGCCGTCGGTCACAAGGAAAACCTTATTTTCCCTGAGTTCCTTTGTCATTAACCGGGTAAATTGTTTTTCCTGTGCGGGAGTGTCTTGGTGGGATCTAGATTAAGCGGTAAGCCTGGCTAATTCGGTTCACTCTTTAAAGTACTAGCCTGTTATGGGTTTACGACGCTAGAATTTTTTCTTAGAGAGTAATTTTATCATTTGTTCTTTTATGAAATATCCACGGTCTAGAGAAGAAAATAAACTCGAGTTTGTATTTCGCTGTTCAAGTTGTAAATGGTGAGATAGCGTTGTTATGGTATCGTATCGTTAGTCGTGTCGGTCTTGTTAGCGGTCAAGCACCCCTGTACCATCTCTTGCACGATATCTTAACCTCCTTACACACAGTCCAATTTCCAAATAACATTTACCATAATGTTGAACCAACTTTTAATCCCTTGAAACGTTTACTGTTAAGAGAATTAAATAATGCACGTACCTACAATACAATTTAATTAGATACAGGCAGGAATTACAGAACAATACAGTATGGAGCTACTGTATTGTCTAGTGTTATAGTTAACACAATACAGATTTGCATAATTAATACAGAATATAATGAAGGTAGGTACTTACGTCAATTATTCCATCTTGCGGCGGCAGACATTATTTGTAATATGCATAAACAACGCCGCAATGATTGAACCTCACGGGTAACGTTAAGCTCTATTACGTATTCCATCTAAGTACAAATATGGTGAACAATCCAATAACGGCTCTCGGTTGATTTGGAAATGCTATAAATCTTTCCACACATTTGAAGAAATGAGCTGAAACCGCACGGCTGAAACCATGTGTCATGGCGTATTTTTTGGAGGCTTAAAATATGCACTGCAAATAATGTTAAATCAACCCACAGACCCATTGAAAAACATCCACGAATATGAAAAAAACCGATAGACAATCTAAATTTTCGGGTTCAGTCCATCCAAAACCCACGGATACGATAAACGTCCCATGATTCCATCTCCAGTAACAGAATAAAATGAGTTCCGTTCATTCGGCGGCCGCACGTCTCTGCTAAGGCTATCGGGTGCAACATTTCTCGTAGGGCCATCGTATGTCCGGCCGACGATTTTCCTCTCATAAATCACAGAGGCACGTGATGTCACGCTTTTGTCGTGTCGGTCACGGACGTGACAAAACACTTTGCGTACTCTTGTTAACTCCCATCGGTGACTCGGTGCAAATACTTTGGAAACACGAGGTTTTTCTCAGCGGATATAGGATACGTGTGCTGTTTTTCTTTATTGAGTGAACGGAACTTTGAGCTATGGAGACCGAGCACTTAAACACGCGCGGCGGGAGATTGGAGTTTGCTGATTATGTGCGACGTTGTTGATAGGTATGCGTGAATAGTTTTCAGGTTGTACATAAGGATGAATGCACTCACTGTGTGTGTTATTACTAATTTAGAGTTTGTCAACAACATAATAATGTATTTATTTTACTATGATTTGCATGACACATGAAATAAAAACACCACAACAAAACCTTTCACACTTTTTTTTGTCAAAGCGTGCAACGCTAATGCCGCCTTGAATTAACCAAGTTTCAATCACATTTATTTACACATTTGGCATGTGTCATCATCCTATCCACAGTAAAACACGCATTATCAAGATGTACAAATCCCTAGAGCCGTCGCCCGGAGGCGTACGACGTGTTTTGTAGTGTCGTGTCGTTGAGCTGGCGCGACAAGTCACCAGGCCGACGTCATTTTTTGCGTAATGACACTATCTCCGTCAGTCGGCTTCCGCACAGCCTTATTCACGGCTTCCCGAGAACGGGTAATTTTGGTGTAGCCTGCTGTAAGTTGGCACAATTCGCTGGATTTACTATTTAGGTTTTTAAGCTGTGTGGCGATATAATGTTGGCTGTGTAGTAGTCAGAAATAGGTAGGTATATGTTTATATTTATATAAAGTTTGTATGAATATACTGCCCTTTTTTTTTTTTTTTTTTTTGAGGCTGGGAAATTATCAAATAACTTCTCCCGCTCTGGGTGGAGCGGGAGGGCGTGTCAGACTTTTACTGACTAAAACCCACCCGTGTTCCTTCCGTTGCCTGTGTGCCGAGGTCGCGATATCCCTTTCAGGAATATACTGCCCTGCTAACCCGAAAGTCGCTATCTCAATCGGAGTAAGTTTTGAGAAAATTTACTTTTTGTTAATTGTAATTTAAGGAAAGGAAAAAAAAACTGAGTGGTTTTTTTAAATGTTTTAAGTTAGATAGCGATATTTGGCTTATACCATTAGATGCAAAATTGTTATAGCTATTGAATGGTATAAAAAAAAACAAAAAGAGCGTATATCTGAGTTAGCGCCTTTTGGCTTAAGCAGGGCAGTATAGTAATGTTTCGGGTATGATAAGCTTTACTTTTTAAATACTCTAAACGTTGTGTGTTATGAGTTGTTTCTGAAATAAATGTCAAGGGGGAAAAACCCGACCTTCACTATTTTCATATAATATTTTCCAAGTTTTTATGGGACCCATGGACCGGATATACATCAAAATGTCACTATTCCAGTATTCCCAGTACGTACTACCACGTACGTACTTTGAAAGTTTATCGCTCTGGTATTTTACTCATAAATCTTTAAAGGTCGTCAGAAAACCTTCGTGATGTCATATTTCCTTTCACACGGAACCTAATTTTATACTAACTTTTTATTGAAATACGGGAAGCACCCAAAAAGGTTGAAGGAATTTTATCTCTATTACTTGAAATGTAGTGATAAATAAGTTATGGCGTAAAAATATCGCACAGGTATCAAAGCAATCACCAAGTAAGTATACATAGAAAAGGCATAAATAGGTTCCTTACAAAGAAATAATAGTAAATTAGGTACCTACCGTCGCGGCCTGCAACAATTGATGGACGATTGTGAAAAAGTGGATGGAGGCGAAGCCGAGGCACACGTACATTAGTCCAAGGCCTGGTTGCGGCCAAGGCTTGTATAGTACTTTTCTCAAATAATGCGTCGAAATTCAAACTAAGTAAATTAATTATAATTTCCAGAATCAATGACGAACAACGATAGACGAAGAACGCACCAATAATAGCTCTATTTTTAAGCCAAACCGAAAATGAAATAAAATCTTTGGTAAGTTACCTCCTTGGTTGCCATGTCATGTGTTGAAGTAAAATGTTTGTTCCATTTTTAAATAACACAACAGATATGAGTTTTCATAGTCATTTATTTGACCGCTAAACACGACAGTTATGATGTTTGATTTAAAAGAGTGTCCGTGGAGTTTCTTGCCCGTTCTTCTCCATAGGAACCTACTATGCTTTGGAATGGGCAACTAGCTTCATCTTTCTGACTGACCGACCCCTTGATAATTCAAAAGTGCCTGTAATTGGTTTATTTGAAATAAATGCTTTGAGTTTGAGGTGAGTTTGAGTTTTAGTTTATGAATTTTCATACACACATTGGCGGCCGGGCGCTTGCATGTATTTCGACCAGTACCGCAATTTCGATTCATCTCAAAGAAGGTTGTCAAAATAATGTTCGAATACCCAAGCATGTTTGAGAAAAATATCTTTATTTACGTCTAGACGCAAATTATCAGCAAAAGTAATAAAAGATGAAAAACAGAAAGTTTAATGTTTAAGCTCAGCTTACTTAGTAGTTGTTACTTTCTGTAATTGCTATTATGTTTGTGAACGGTGAAAAAATCTGTAGGTAAACTTAAAAGTGACGTAATACAGAGTCAAAAACATGGTGCCATTCCGTTCAAGTAAAATGACTTCAGTTGAAAACAAAATGGGTTATTAGAGCGTCCTTTACATCTCACGGTTGAAGTTTAGACATTGACTTAAGTTACTTTGGACAGCTTTTGTGCCAGTTAATTTTTAAAGGGTTAAACATTCAAAAAGATTTTCGTTGTTTGCGAGTACCGCTTTGTTTGAACCCTTAGAGAACCCAAGTCTATAAATATTGTACACGAATTAATTATTCTTGGAAGAAATGTAATGAAATGCTTATATATTTTGGTGGTATTTTATATGCATTACACATAACATTTATTGGAATCTTTCCTTTTGTGTCCATGTTTACGTCAGGTAAGAAGCCAAAAGAGCTTATTTGGGGTATTTGTTGTAGGCGGCCACATATTGTGAACGGCGAATATAATCTCCGGGGAACTAATGCAAGGCACGTAATGTGTTTCTACAGGTTTCTTTTGCAATGGTTTCCTATTTTTATTTTATTATCCATCCAGCTTGTCGTTATAAGCAATTTTGTATTCTTTATACAAGCGACTTTGTCCCGGCATTCGGCGCAAATTGCCGTATCGACCTCGAGAATTTCGCAGTCAAAAGAGCCGCCTGAATTATGTAGAGTACGACGAGGGAAAATTGATATAAAAATTGCTCGTAAAGCATAAAATTAAAACGTGGATCGCGGCGGACGGTGTTGCAACACGCTAAATACCTGTCGTATTTCAGGCGCCATCTGTCGGCGACGGCGCTGAGACTGCCGCTTTTAATTTATTAACCAATTTGCTGAACGCCCTGAACCGCGCTCCACTCCCGGTATTTTGTTTCTTGACTTAATAAATTTGAAGCCATAATCCGTGAAGAGTATTTTCATGATGTTGATGGCTAATTAAGTATTAATCACATAATTAATACTTACATTTTTACGGTAATTTAAAATTATGGGAAACGGAGTACAGGATAGAGATGTAGTCTGTGAAAATATGTTAAAAATGTCACGAAGAATGGAACTTTTTGTCAGCGAATTGGCGGAACTGAGAATTCATTTTACACTTTTTGGAGTCTGTGGGTGATTGTACACGAAGGACTATTAAAGTTCGCCACTTACTCGCGCCTGAGCTCGCAGCGCGGATGGCTTTTAGAGCATGTATACGGCGCTCGCTCCTCGGTGCGATATAAAATCGTTATGGCTTGTTTACTGTGAGAATATATTATTGTCACTTAAAATTGTTACTAAGCATCGTCAACTACCCTTTGCTTAACGATGGTTTAATAACGCACTTTTATTTTGGAACATATTGTATTTATTTTTGTTCCCATATTGTGAGCTCATTGGTGATGTTCTTCAATCAATCAATATTCTTAAGCCAAGTCAGAGGCCCATGCGAGAGGGCGGCTTTAAAAACTCTGACACAAGGTCAGTCACTAATCACACGAAAAGAAAAAGAATAATCAATATTCTGTATTTGTAAATATAGGTTACAACAGTGGGTCAAAGTTTAGAAACGTGCCGCTGTGATAGGGTGTAGGGGAGGGGATGAGAGGGGAAAGGGGGAGTGTAAGTAAATCTCCCGCTCCCCTCGCAAGAGATAAATGATATTTTTTAAATGATTTTTTAATATGACATTAATCTCATAAAATTGATAAATGAAATGTAGAAGGAGGTGGAAAGGAGGAGAGAGGAAGAGGGCAAGGCATTCCCACCCACCAGTTCACAGGAGAGACATTTTCAAGGTCAATTTCAAACGTCTCGAAGGTCAAGGTAAAAAAAAAAGTTATATAGTAAATATACATTTTTTGAACTATGGCGTAATCGACTGGGGTGCCCCATGTCTCGAGATAGCTGGCCTCGCTCTTGCATCCGTAAAAAAATTGTTCTTTTATTTAAACTTACCTAAAAAAATACTTTTTATTTAATAAATAAATTGTTACGGGCAAAAAAAAAAAAGGTGGAGGGTCAGAGACCTCTCGGAACCCCCAAATAACTTCACATTCTTTCTAGCGAGGCGGCAGTTTCTAAACCCACCCAACCCCTTTTGTCAACTATGTACTTAAATAAATTTATAATATTTCTTATAATTATTAACAACGTCAATTAAAAAAAATGTTAATTAATAAAATGCAATAGGCAATGTCAGGTAATGAAGAAAGGTCAGGGGCTGTACTATGACTTGTTAAAGCAATCACCGTTCCAGTGTGAGAGAGAGATGAAGCTATACAGGACGAATAGCACTATCCTTATTTCATATCGGAAAGGTGATGGTTTTAACACGTCATAGTAAGGCCCCTGGTGCATAATGTCAAAAGTTAGGTGCATAGTAATTACTCGCAACCAGCGTGCGTGTATGACCAGATGTATGAACATATTATATATACCTATTATAATATATTTTTATTTTATTTTTTATTTTTTTTATATTATATACGAAGCAAAAGTAGTGGGTATGTAAGAAACGTAGCTGGTGGCGTTCTGTAGCTTCTGCCTACCTCCATGGGAAGCAGTGGTGAAAGCACCATATAACACGATTCCAATCGGCTTCCCTTCGGAGATTCGCACCAGCAAGTCTACCGCTATTGAAAAATGCAGCAATAACAGTCAATAGTGTCTACTATTGCCAAAAAAAGTGTGTGGTGTTAGCTCCGACGCACGACTGGAGTTTACTCCTTAATACGATTGTCTTTGAATATGCAATAGAAAAAGAGGGTAAATAAAACCATATCTAAAAAAAACTGCAACAAATTTTAAGTTATGTTTGTGTAGTGATAGCGTCTTTTTAGTTCTACTACTTGACGATAGATGGTATTAAATTCAGTTAAGGAAAGACTCTAAGTTTTTAGGTATGTTTACTTTATTTATAAGTAAGCGGTCGCTTTGGCTTCCCTCTCATAAAAATTGACACCTAGCCGCTGATGGGAAGAAGGCATGAGTTTAAGTAAGTAATTTTTTCCTAATTAATGTATAAGCCCAGGTTATTATAGGTGTTAGAAGAAGAATACTTAGTAAACATTATTTCCACACGTACCTAATTGGTACAATAATACCTTGATTAGTACCTATATCTACAAGTCTAACAGCGAGCTCCTAATCCTCAGTAATTTAATAAAAAGTAATAGTTATGATAGAATCAAGACGTGACTGTTTTCAAATGGGGCCCGGATTATAAAATAGATTGAGGATAAGGATAAAAATACTTATTGTGAAAAGGTTCTGTTACTGCAAGATACATTTGACAACATATTTAATTTAAAGAATGAATGGAACTTTTTCTAATCAAATAAACATCATGTTTGACTCAAGTTTTTTTTTTTTATTCACATGAGTTCTGTAATAGTGCTTAAAAGTTATGCATATTTCATTCATCTGGACCATAATGCATTACCTACCTATCTTAGTTTCTTTCACTAACGTTTGATAAAAATCAGTTCCACTTTTTAATTTTGCAATTAAGTGAAGGTGCAAGACAGCCCCAACACAAGTATTATTAATTACTTACTGGGGCTGTTTTATTCACATTTGTAAATGTAACCGTTTGAGACAAAAAAAAAACGTTTTTAAATTAAAAAAAATATAAGTTATTTCAGTGATAGTTTTAGGACGATGTGGGACCAAACACAGTAACAGACAAAACTTGGAAGCCTGAAATTGCATATAAGTAGCTGCGAGTTTCGTGAATACATATTCATAGTTACAAACACATGATATACTTTCTACAAATAACCGTGACAATATTAATACCACGCACACACACACCTACACACCCCTTCGTTGTGTTTGACAGTCATAGGTTAATGTGTTCCAGCAATATCGATGTAATCAGTATTGATATCAGTTTATACAATTCGCGGAAATGACGTCATTGAAGCATAGAACCACGGCCTTTGTCTATTCAGGCTCATCATCTATTGACAATTATAGATTATACCTACTGATACCTACTGATTATAGAAAATCAAAAACGGTGAAGGAAAACATCTTGAGGAAACCGGCATGCCTGAGAGATATTTCTCGACGGCATGTGAAGCCAAGTCAGAGACCCACGGGCGGCTTTAAAACTCTGACACCAGGTTGGTCACTAACCACACAAAAAGAAGAGAAGATTAGACAATTGAATTTTTCGTATTTTAAGAACAGTTTCAGGACAATTCTAAACATTATCAATGTTTACACTATGCACTCATTTTTGTTTTGCATTTTGAGAAAATATGTGTTCATGAAAACTTGATTCTTAGATTGTTTTATGTTGCGATGATACCATATTATGCTTAGTGTTGACAATTTAAAATGGGTAAGTGAAAAATGTTTAAAAGAGAATAAAACGAAATATGATAATTTAGAAAAACCGCCGAGCTGGTGCCGCCGTTTCATTCGCCCGGCATTGTCACTTCAACTTGGGCTGTTTTGTTATTTTTAACTTACACTAGGCAGTCAACTTTATTAACTTTATATAAATAATAATATACTTAATGCGTTATTCGTCTTCTAATGCATGCTTTTGACATGCAAGCTCAAATTAAAAAGTCGACTAACAAAATTCTACTTTTAATGTAACCCACGCACAGCTCAACTATAAAATTGATTAAGTACTATTATAACATGTTATATTAGATCGTAAACAAGCAAACGCGTGTACAGGCTCTCAAGTTTTAAACGTATGGCTTTCGCATATTGTGAATATTGCAACATGGAGCCTGTAAGCAACTGTCGAACAAATATGTTTAGTTTTAAGCAGTTTGAGCCGTACCAACGCTCAACCTATGGTATAGAGTAAACACTTTGTAAATAGTTTGAATTAATGCACTATTAAGTTACGGTGTATGGTTGACAATATATTTTATTTACTCTCAAATCGTAAAATTCGAATTATAAACTACAAAACGAGTTTATATTGACATACTTTATAAACACAATACCGAAATTTAAAAATATAATCATTTCAAAACATTTTTTCTCTAAGAAAAGAATGTAAAAAATTTTTTTTTTTACCAATACGATACAGGGCAAATCGAAGAAGTTTATATCACAAAGGAGTTTCCACCAATTTTTTTTTTTAATGGAACGCTTCATGCAGGGCGCACCATTTTTATAGCATTACAAAAAGTTTTGATTCCAATTTTTACTTGTCTCTGGCAGCGCCGCTTTAGCGCATGTGCTAATGTGCTGTGGTATAATCTAATGTGCTGGGTCTTGGCACCATTCATAATAAACTATTTCTTACTCTTTTAACTTTGGTTTTCTATTTAGTAGGTAGAGAGTCCCAATGTATGAGAGTAGATAAAGTAGTGTATGAAACTGCACATTACTAGGTATTAAAACATTAGTGTGATACTATTTTAAAAACCTCGCTTACGGTTCGGTTTTAGCACACACTCGTGTTTTATTACCCCTCATTATGCAACAGTTTCATAAAATATAACTATTATTTATTAATTAAGTTACATGATGAATGAAATATTAATAAAGGGTTATTACAACGAAAGGATAGTTATTTTTGAACTTATATGCATTTCAGCAACAACTACATTATTATTAACATACATTAACAAGAACGACTTTGCCTTTACGAAATAATTTTCAATTAATAATTTAATATCTAATAAATATACCTAATAATTAATAACATCTCTTCGTAAATTCTGGGAGCATCACAATTTGGTACCAGACACCGCGCCCCGTCCATATTAATTGTCTTGTTACTATTTAATTAAATAATAACGATATCTATTACAAGTTGATGGTAGGCATATTGCGAGAGCGTACTGCAAATGTCCTATGTAATCTAATACCGGTCTTAACGGTTAATTTCCAAGTTATTGCATATTCATTACATTGAAATCAAGCCTTATTTTATTGGCCTTAAGTTGGCCATGAGAGCTGTGTTGAGTACTTAATTACATTTTCCACGATGAAGCATTCGAAGTGTAATCTTAAAAAGCAAAAACACCCATGTTTTGGTTCTACTTTTTAAGATCGCTCATGTGTCCGTTCACGTGTATGTCACGGACTTGACTTAATCTAGGAAAGCACATTTTGTAATATAGCTTCAAATGTGCGTAGCGATACCTGATGCTTTATTAAGAGCGTTTATTCTGAAAGTGAGCAACGTCGCAAATAGATGTCAAATATTTCGCTGTTTTTATTAATTTGGCAATATTACTGTATAGAAATAAGATATGTGGCGAACTAGTAATGCAATGCACATCATGATAAAGCAATTAAGATCTTGCGTATTGAGAATATTGATTATTTAATGCAAAAATTAATATCGTAACACCGAATATTTAGTTTTAGATGTAAAAAAAGTATTTTGAAACTTTCCAAATGCCTTTATTACACCTAAAACGTGAACAACATCAAATTAAATGTTATAATTGCAATTCATTATTAATATTTTAATTCGTTAGGCACATTTCTTATTTCCATACAGTAATATTGCCAAATGTGACAGAGAATATGAAAAATTATTCCTCATTAGTAAAATTGTACCAGTAGATACGAAAGGCGATTATTTGATAAGCCTAGAACACTATTTTAGTGACGAGTATAAAGTACCTGTTAAAAATAAATATAATACAAAAAGTGTAAGAGAGAAAAAACTGGTTGAACCGAAGGTGTACAAATTATTATGGGGAAAGAATTTCAAAATATCTAGTCCCAAAAGTATTTAATAGAATAGATCTGTTAAGACAAATCTATAAAGTAAGTAAATGTTAAAGTCAAAATTAAGGAGTTCATTTCTCGATAACGAAATTTTATTTAATTAATTTTACTACATTATTTGTGTATACCAATTAACAAGCGCTTCTCGCCATCAAACTTGAAAGTTTGGCGAGTAAAATTTTAAAAGCAACAAATAATGTACCAATATTTGAGAATAATAATAATAAAAAAATAATAAAAAAACAGGTAAATTTTTTACAGCTATTTGCGACGTTGCCTACTTTTAGCATAAATACTCTTAAGGTACTTAAAGGTAGATACTTAAGATTATAATCACACATAGGTAAGTTATTATAGTAAAATATCTCAGAAGCTAGATAAAGCAGTGTGGTTGTGGCAAAAAGGCCTGTGCTACAAACATGGATGGTATTTTGATCATAAAATGGACGTGGCTTGTGGTAAAAAATATTCCAGTGGTTTGTTTTTCTTTTGTGTTCAATAAAAAACGCATCAAAAGCAATTTCTGGAACCGAATATGCTCTAAATCCAGAAAGGCTTAACATCGACAGAGGTGCTCTCGGTAGAGAGTGTCACGCCCGAAGCGGATTGGGGGGATTTTCCGACACAACGCCACGGCTGCTGTTGCTCCAGCCTCGATTTTCCGCCTCTCGAATAGGGACCAAGGTTACCCAATATACCGAACAGATGGCTTGTTGTTAACCTAAAAATACAATTTCCAATTCGTTGTCAGTAAAAACATTTAAGCAATTCAACTAACTCTGCGTATAGAATGAGGATAATCGTGTTAGAAATTACAAACAATAGACTTGTAAGCCGCCCTTTTCCTTCTTTTTTTATTAAATATGTAGTGGATTTAGTCTCGGAGGTGTGACTACTTAACTGTATCTCTTGCGCTTAATTTTTTTCGCGTAAAAGGTAGCGCAGACTACTCCAATAAACGTTAGCGACGCCTCCGACAAGCAACAATAAAAGCTCAGAAACCTCTTATTAAATACGCGGCACCCTTACAAAGCAACTATCGAACAATGAAAATGGAAATATAGCGTAAACGAAACAATGCTTATATGGAGTAAGGGTAATATTTTCCTTGGAGAGAAATTTTCTTTAACGAAATGTAGGAAATTAACTGTTAGTGGGCCCATAAAGCGGCCGACGCGACTTTGTAAGCATTGAGTGCTTTTGGCTATTAGCTTAACTCGTCCATTAACTACGCACAGATTCGGCGTCTCGTGTTGACTTTCTTGAATTGCTTATGTTCTGCCTTTTTATTGGTCACGCCCACTACTTACTATCACGCGACTCCGTGACAAGAGTTTTAGTATGTTTTTATTTGGCTAACGGATTAAATTGCCTCGATAGGCACTAAAAAAGTACTAGGAAACAATAACTGAGTAACATAATATTGCGGAAATCTCTATCGCCGGAGATGGGTTTTGATGTCGGCCTACAATAGCATATTCCAGACTAGAACATTATTGATCAGATATGCTTCCTAACTTATAAATAAATGCGAAAGTGAGTTTGTTTGTTTGTTACGCTTACACGCTGGAACGGCTGAACAGATATGGATGAAATTTGACACATGGGTAGACCATGACCTGGATTAGGACATAGAATACTTGTATCCCGATATTCTCACGAGATCGATACATATGCGGGTGAAACCGCGGGGTGCAGCTAGTCCTACAATAAATGTAACACAAACGTGCCATTTTTTTGGGTAATTAAGACGGCCGAAGTTGGTAGGTAGGGGGGGAACGGCCTTGTTGGTTAAGTGGTCGCACGCGCTACTGCTGCGCACCAAGGCCTGGGTTCGATTCGCAGATAGGGGAAAGCGTTATTGGTAGAGATGATCCGACTAGTCGGCAGCTAGTCGGTAAAACCGACTATCCGGCCACTTTCATAGTCGGCGACTATTCGGCAAAGAGCGCCGACTATCCGGCTTCTTACTTTGTATGTCTTTCTCAATTAAATGTATATATGAGGAATTACATTAGCTTGATTGTTAATTAATATTTTTATTTTAGAATCAGTTTTACACATTTTGAAATGTAAAGCAACCTTTCCTTTCGTAATCAGTCTTAAAAATTACTTATTTGTGAAGAAAAAATATCTATGACATTTATCAAATAAAATTCAAGACACGATTAAATTTTAATTGAGCTCTTTCACATGAACCATAACAGTATTGTCTTTATTTTTTTACAGAAAAACACCGCTCTGACCCAAATATCAAGAAACAATGAGAAGTAAAGAGAACATGTTTCGACACGCTAACAGACGGCGATTGCGACTTGCGTGCGAATTTACTCTAAACGAAACGCCACAAAAATTGCCGAATACCGAAACCGTGATCGGCTTGGCGGACTAGTCGTCCTTTTTACAACTGACTAATCGGCTAGTCGGCCAAAGTCATAGTTGCCCCATCTCTAGTTATTTTGTTTTTCTATTTGGAATTTTTCAGTAGCAGCCCGTAGTCTGGATTTGTGCCCTGTTGATGGCAATAGGCTCGTCCCCTATTACATAGGACTTACCTGGCGAAATGTGGGTGTACTATAGGTACATCTCTGCATAACCCTTCGGTGATTACAGCCGTGATGTTTATATTATGTAGACTTCATACTTCTATATTCCATCGAATTATTGCGTTTGTTTGATCATAGAGGTTGACAAAGTCCATAATAACAATGTATCGCTTAAAACTCAAATGAATAATTATTTAAATAAACTATTACGTTCGTTAACTTTATTTTTGCAACTAGTGAATAATTTAAGTTTTGAGACAGTCGACAGTCTAGACTCTAGACAATGAATCACAATACCTATCTGATGTAGACAGGGAAAGTTGGACATTCCCGCGATCCTATCAATCATTATTTTTACGCAATTACCTATCTATTCCGAGCATTGGTTGCCCAGTGGTAACGGCTGCGATTTACGAATCGGTCGTAGGTTCGAACCCTGACGGGCGCTTTACTTTGTGTAAATTATTTCATCACCACTGCTCTCAAAATGGTGAAGGAAAACATCGTGAGGAAACCGGCATGTCCTAGAACCAAAAAATCGAAGTCACATTACCAACCCGCACTGGGTCCGCGCGGTGAATAACGGCTCACTTCCTCACACTGAGTGGAGGTCTGTGTCCCAGCAGTGGGATCATTATAGGCTGATTATGACTCATCTATTCATTCATTCATCATCCACAGCCCGACTTCCCCCACTGCTGGGTATAGGTCTCCCTTTTATTGTGGCTAGCAATTACTTGCCTACCTATTACTATGTGTATACACTGTCGTGATATTTTATGCATCTATCTACAGTACAACTATTTTCATAATGTCCCTCGGCAAACTTCGTGTTCCGTCAGTCGTCGGATTTCTATCAGTTGCCCTTTGCACTTGGTAATTATGGTTGACGGCAACGCGGGTGCAGCGTTAGGAGTCAATACGTACAAGCACCAAGTGCAAAGAGCAATTGATAGAAATCCGACGACTGGCGAAACACGAAGTTAGCCGAGGACATTAAAAAAATAGTTAGAGAAAAGATCTGCATTTTTGTTTGTTATTAATACACTTGTAAAACTACTGTAGAATCCTATATTATCACTGAGTGACATCCTATTCCTAACTAATATTACGAATGCGAAAGTGAGTTTGTTTGTTACGCTTTCACGCTACAACGGCTGAACGGATTTGGATGAAAATTTCATCCAAATGCGATCAGCCTATGGTCTACACCATGAGCTGGATTAGAACACAGGATACTTTTTATCCCGATATTCCCACGGGATCGAGATTTATGCGGGTCAAACCGCGGGGCCCAGCTAGTAGGCTGTGGCGGCATCTACATCGCCACAAGCGAACTACGCATCAAAGACCTGACGTCACACAACATCCTGACGTCACTCAAATCCTGCATCGCGCAATTAGAGTTTACCGCGCGGTGGACATATATACAAGCTCACGACTTCAACCTCTGGGCAGTTGCCCGCCAGACATGACACCAGTCTGGTCGGAGGATCCTCCGTTTTCTGTGGACGAGTGAACTTTAAACCCTGTTCCTCATACCCCTAAATATAATTTATAAAGATATCACGCGGGCGAAGCCGCTACCGGAAGCTAGTGTTTAATCATTTAACATACCTAACTACTTAATTTAATTTTTCAAGTAGGTATAAGTACTTTCATACCACAACCCGTCATACACATGGGCTTCAAGCAACCAGGCTACAAATAAATCCTTCAACCAAAGTATTAAAACTTTTATTCTAACTTCGAAAACATGTCGCCGCCGCCGTGAAAATATTTCGAGCCAACAGAACTCAGTTCACACTCTTTACCAAAACATTCGTGTCAAGAGCCCAAGTTAGCAGAAACGTTGGCAGAGGATAAATAAAAGCGGAATGCAAAGATCCGCACTGAGTACATACATTTCACAGCCGCTAGTGATGTCCCCGGGATTCATTCCGGGCTCGGACCATCTTATTCGATTGCATTTGATTAGAATTGATACAACAACAGTAACTACGAGTTCCATACATGGAGCTATGGAGTTTTGGAGCCGTAAAGTTAAATGGAGACGTTTCTGGCGTAATCAAATTATGATGTTCATAAGTGGTAAGTTCTTGTATGTTTTAATATAATTTGATGAGAGTGACTACCGAGATGACGACTAAGAAAGAAGCGAGGAAGGAAAAGACATGTTGGGCAAACCCTAAATAAATTGGGATGGGCAGGAGAATAAAGAAACATTGACATCAACCCCAGAAATGAAAATATCCTAATTTTAATTTTTAACGAACTTAATTATTGTGTTCGACCAATAATTAAGTTCGTTAAAAATTAAAATGAATAATAAACTTTTCCACAGTTTTCCATCTTCTATAATTATTATCGTCGCGGTTCACTTTATAAGGAAGCTGACACCTGCTATTCAGATAAATAATTTAATTTAAATTCTCAGTTATCAGAACTGATAATATCTTGACACCCACATTGGCCGACTTTTCAGTCGTCTCGTCAATTAACGCTAAGTTGTTTTGGTGATTTCGACACCAAAGAAGACTGAATTTCGTTTTGTGGTGACTTAACGGATGTCCATAATTTTGCTGGACATCCGTTAGTCCATAATTTTGCCAACAACAATTTGTAGACGGTACTTTTGAATCAAATTGAAGAAAACAAAAAGCTTCATTTCGAAACTATACCAACATTCACGCGCTAATCATCTAAAGTCGTTTTTCATGTCTACCTGTGTGACGGCATTGTTCTTCGAAACTACGCAACGGATTTTGATGCGGTTTTCACCATCATTTAGAGAATTTATTTCGGAAAGTTTATGTGTATAAAACATTAATATCAAACTGACTTTATCAAGAAATCTGGATGTTTTGTCAGGTCTTAAAAACCGCGCGGAGCGAGGCCGGTTTCTAGTAAACTATACCTACATGCTACTTGTCTAGAAATGGTTATCATTAGGATATTACCGATTAGTGTTGCACGCTCCAGTTGTACTGCACTTTACTACAAGATCGATCTATCGAAATTCGAATATAATCGATTCTCATAACGACCTCGCGATATCTCGCATTCGATTGTTAGCCGCACCAGCTGTTTGCCGACTGGTGGTGCCCTCTGCCGGAGATTGAATTCCGAATTAGGGCACGTCATGCGTGTCGCCGAAAGTGGGTCCTGATTGTAATTCAATCATTAATCATTACATACTGTTGAAGCGTTCGTGAAATGGTACATCTGTACTAAATGCGGGAGAAATACGGAGTTTATTTCTTGTTCCGATTCATGAAACGAAATACGGGTGGGCTAATCATTGAATACGTTTTATGTTGGCGACGAAGAAACCTCGCTGAGATTTCGAGGAAATCTAGAAGTTTAACTTTTTCTCAAACGTGTCCTTACAAAGAAACATATTAAAAAGACTACGTTGAAGACAAGGGTGTTTGGCAATCATTCCTTCTCCACATGATTGTGGCTTCTCTGGTACCTCATTAACCGCATAATTATAAAGTAAGTAGTAGTCTGTGTGTTATTTTAAGTGTCTATTAACTGCTCCTAAATTACAATGTTTATTTTTTTACATTCTTCCTTGACATAATCATTTCATTATTTGACACTATACAACATGCACTACATACGCGGTAAAATGTATGGAACAGCTGATTTTTTTTTAAATAACCGACGAAAATATTCGATGCAGGGGTTCAGAATCATGTACTTAATCCATGGTATCAGGTTTCACGTCGATGTCCCTGCCAGCCTGTATACCTGCAATTTAATTTCAACTTTTTATTATTGTGGACATGATAATTATTCAGATTTGTTACAGTTGTAATGGCAATCATGTCATTTGGTTTAAATTATTTATCTTCTTTAAAGATTATTTTCAATTTTGTGAATGTAAGAACGTTGTAGGTTTAGTAGACTGTAGATTTATTGATCATTTTCTATTTTGTTGAAAGGCCTATACCTCCTATACCTATTAACACTGTTATTTGAAAATATTGTCAAAGACAATTATTTTTTAAATAGTTACCATTGGAGTTTCTTGCCGGTTCTTCTCCATAGGAAATGACCAATTGGAACAGTGCACCTAGTTTCAGACGTTTCATAAGTGTCTATGTACGTTTATGTGAAATAAATAATTTTTGATTTTGATTCTTCAGGAAACGGATTTGATAGAATCTTATTACTGCCTAATTCTTAATGTATTTCTCTCCGCATTGCTCATTTATCTACTGCCAAAACTAAGTAAATTTGATTCCACATTTTCCACTATAGCATAATCTTTAATAGTCAAAATCTGTAAAATGCACTTCTATATCAACTTTTTGAGCGCCACAGGCAACTTTTTTTCCTCTTACGTTTACGCAAACAATTCTTAACCAAAACAAGCACTCCCCTCATATTTAATTTTAAAACCCACCACAATTTCTATAGCCAAACGTGCACAGCATACAAGAATCGCTTTCTTCATTATAACGCGTTCTATCACACATTCTTACCCTCTTTATTGCGCTCACTAAAGAGCAAACAAGATAAAAATAGAAGATATTGTGTGGAAGTGCCCTAAGGCGCACCGCAGAGCAACAAGCACGTTCGGTTGCATCGCCTTAGCCGTTTTAAAAGAGCTTAGCTTACCGAGTAGTCATCGTCGAACACTTTACCCCGACCTGCTTTTTGAGCGGAGCAAATTTTCAGCTTTTCTTTCTTAATAAGTTTTATTTTATTGTCTTGTTTATGCGATGCGGCTGGTGTGAAAGAATTTTTATTTTTATAGCAGTTTTTATGTTTATTTTTGTTTGGTCACTTCTAACTAGTTTTGAATATTAATTCTGTGCCTGGGAGGTTGAAGTTGTTTGTTAGGTTGTGTCAGAAGAGATATGTTATTTTATATTTATTTCTTTGTCAACACTACCTATAAGAATATGTACTTTCACCAGATTTAAAGTACCTACCTACTTACTATCATTTTTCACTATAACGTGTATAAAACATAGTAATTCATCGAAACTTCTAAAAACTAAATAATCAGATCCACCAGCTAGCAAAAGTAACAGATTTATCATAGAATATGTCTAGATAGACAGTCAAAAGCTGTGAATTCGTCGAAAAAAATAGAGTACGCAAAAATAGAGTAAAAATAGAGAAAAGCAGCATAATGACGTGGCGCGAGTGTAAGCTGCAGTTGTCACACACACCAGCATAACAAAGTTGGCCTGTTTGTTTTAGTTCTTTTGCAGCACGACACTATATCTAGACATATAAATAATTAAAGATATTTATAACAGTCAGCTCAAATAAATTACGAATGGACGAATGCTCTTTAACAGATAATAAAGTTAACAGCCAGTCTGTTTTTGCAGAAGTAAAGTGCATTTACATAATTCATACCTTCATTATATTTGTATGAAGCATGTATGTTTGTTAGCAAATATAAAGAATTGTTCAAAACAGCAGAGGAAATAAGTTCTCGAAGTCACCGAGATCAATACAGACATACTAGATGAGCTCCCTAGGTTAGCAAAATATAATAAACGCCGTCTGGCTGTGTCTACGTGTTTATTATTGAAATACCTAATATTTTAAAAATATTAAATTGCAGATTATTCAAAATTAAATTATGTAAATGGCTCAATGAAAATAATTTCTATAATATATAATAATTTCTATAATTTATAATATATAAGGATTTTTTTGAATATAAGTTATAACGTTTGTAAAGTCTTTGTTTGTTCGTTGAAGTTTGTATGCTTTAATTTTTAAGCAAAACATGTTTCATGTTTGAACATAATGCTTTAATAACACCTATGTATACCATGTTTTACGCAAATAAATTATCTTATCTTCTCTATATATTTAAGCCACGTTTGTTAAAGTGCCACTTTTCCAAATACTAAACAAACCATAGGTTAATGTATATCCTTAATGTATTTCCCTATGAATAATTTGTTCCCATATGAATTTCCAACGCTTTGTTTTTCCCTACACGAGTCCCGTGCGCTATGTCGTATGTTTGTAACATATAAATTAATATTTTACCATTTTGTGTTCATCCGATGGAACTACTTTATTTTCTGCTGTTGTCTGGGGAATGTTCTAGCAGCTTGTCACCAAAAAGACAAAACAACTGACCGAAATTATAAGTAGATTGACGATCTGCTTTGTTTTTTTTTTTGAGGTTGGGAAATTATCAAATAACTTCTCCCGCTCTGGGCGAAGCGGGAGGGCGTGTCAGACTTGTACTGACTAAAACCCACCAGTGTTCCTTCCGTTGCCTGTGTGCAATGAATGCATAAAATAAGCAATAGGCAATAATAGACTCGCCTCCTATTACATAGGAATGGGACTTTTAAACTTAACTAGCAAAATGTGGGTGAACTATAGGTACCCCGTTGCCCAACCCTTCGGGTAAAATAGGCGTGATACTATATTAAAACCTATAGATTTATATATACCTTAGGTAGGAATATCAAATATTTTTCAAAATATTGCTCCTAGGCCTGAAGGTTCGTAAATATGAAGTCGCTGACAGCAAATAAAATGTAAAATATGAAAGCACAATTATTAAAAAAAAAAAAACACTTTATACCAAGCTTCACATTCGAAACAAATAGAACTGCAATTGACGCCACAACAATGATACATTTAAGAATCAAAGCAGTGAAGAAAAGTAGAATCAAGACCTTCCCAACGACAGCTGTCCAACGTTTTCCTCTCACCAATTTCACATGATTTGTGCTTCTATTTCCCCATTTCTAGATCATAGGAATAATGTTTGCACGCTGTAGCAAATCCATGCATGTTGCCTCAGTACTGTGTTCCTGTCGGTGACATTTTTTCATTAAGTATGAATAATGTTTCGCTGACAGCGAAACGCGGAGCGGTGTCAGTAAGCCTTTACAAGTTTACATGAATGAAATATGCTAGCACGCTGCGATACTCTTTGTAATTCGAAAATGTGTAATTAAAACTAAAGTTGTTGTGCTAAGATACCAATTAAAATTGTTTGGCGGTGTGTATATTAATAGTCGGTATTGCTTCGAGATTCTTTGGAGTTTATATTATTCGGCTATACTTTGTATCTCGGTTAGTGTAAGTTGGGAGTACCGGATAATAATTGACCACTCTACGTCTTTTTGTGGGTGACAACTGACAAGACAGGCAAACTGCTTATGCAGTCACTGACCACTTAATGTCGTTAATTGTCTCGGGCTGATTTTGTGGAAATCCATTATAAAAAATAAACACACCGCGCTCGACGCTTGACATGGCAACACGTCTTGTCCGGGTTCGCAACAAGTCAATCGTCATTCTGAGGATGCCTCGTTGAGAGGTGAAACACGTGTCGATTTCTTACAGGGTTCTTTATGAGTCTTTAAGAACAGTTAAGCGGATTAGGTTACTAAATGTCCGTCGTCTATTGTATTTCACTTAATATCGATAATGTAGGTTGCGATTAAGGCAATATTTAAGTAAACCTATTAAACCTTAACAGTGAAGTACACAATGTGTGAAAGACCATAGAGGCACTATAAATCCCTTGTTAACCTCTATTGACCAAATGACGTTGTGATTAACTAGGTAAAGCATTTTTATACGACATTTAATTTTTAATTGTTTTAGGCTGTTAGAGTACTGGGTATGATAATGTTACTCAGTAAAAAGAAGTAAACATTTGAGCTTTTCTAGTTCTGTTATGTATATGTATATTATCTTTATCAGCAAAGACAACATTATTCGGTCACATCTGTGGTCAGCTGCACGCCATGTTATCTCAATATTAACCTTACTGGCAGTTGGATTAGTAAGTACTTATAGGTAGTAATTATCGGATGATACGAACAATTTAGTTCTAGAAATCTAATCTGACTAAAGATCATAGAGATTAGATATTAATGTCGTACAAAGAGGTACCTTCCAGTTGATTTACATTTTTCTTTGACCTTTTCATCACTCTTTCTTGGCCTAACCTATTAATATTTAACTATTAGGTTGACCCTTGACCCTTGAGAATAAAATTATCCCATGCGTACGTTTTCAAAGACGTTTATTCAATTTATCCTTTCGAATCGATTTGTTAAACTTTCCCTGACTAGGTTTGTTCCTGACTTCCGCCACGCATACGTTTTACTGCTAAAACAAAAAGGTGTAGGTATTCCATTTTCCCCTTAACTATTATTAATGCCCTACGAAGTAGATTCAACCTGATTAATTGGTTTTATTTAAAAAAATAATTTCATATATAATATTTAACCGTTGTTTACGTAATACCATTATGAAAGCCTTAAAATTGTACATTATGATACAGATGTGTAATGATCAATGCACACGCGTTTCAGATGACGTTTTTCAACACACTGTTGTAAAAACTTATGCTACAATAACGTAATTATAGAGATGACATATTTAGATTTACAACTGACCTTTGTTGCCAGGTACTGACTATCCGGAGCATCTTTTAAAAACTTTTCATTAACGGTTGGTGACAATACTTTTTCGTATTTTTGATAACAATAACCACACAACGGAAACGTAAAAAAATATTTATGAATAAAGGCACTGGAAACGCGCTAAACAGCCTATATAATAAATATAAAATAATGTTTTGAATACGCAAATTAAGGTTAATATGTAGTGAAAAATTATTTAATTTGATGAAATATTATGTTAATTTATCGTATCTTATTTATTTACACAGTAGGTCATGATCATTCTCTTTGATGAGATTAAAAAGCGCACAACTCTGGCTAGTAAATAGTTATCTGAGGTGCACATTACCGCACTACTGCGGTAATATGAAGTAAAAAGATTAATACGCTGCATTATGAACCTAAAAGCCGTCAAATAAGAGCCACCTTACGAGCAAGTGTGTTCAAATGGATTTAAAAAAACATTTTGACGAAGTCTATTTCAAATAGTCGAGTGACATACACTCGAACTTCAGTGTGACCAGTTACTATTAGGTAATTCACGGCTGTGCTACTTTGTAAACGAAAAAGTAACAAAAATGTAAGTTCAGTTAAAAGTTTCCTAATTATTTTGTAGCTTTCCCATTCAAAGTTTCCTATTTTGCAACAAACTGTAGCAATATGCAGGATCCGCCTTCATATTTTTGAAGCTGCTGTGATGAACGCATTAATAACCTCTCTAAAATAAAACGCAAATATTTGTAACTTAAGTAAGTAGGTATCTACGTACATAGATACTACTTTATCTTCACCCAATTTCAAACGTTTCACAACCAGAGCACGTCGATATTGAAGATTATGATTGCAATTTCAAAGAATCGTTTTATTTGATCGAGATCAAAGTTTCCTCATTCTTTTCACCTTGATTCTTATTTGAGAGTTGCCCGTTCTTATGTTTTCAATTTATTTTCAGTCAAGATTTGGATATTGCATCCGTGATATTCTTATAGAGGGGCTCGTGGCTAAATAATGACAGCTGCACGGGTCGATCGCAGGTTAAGCTACGCTTGCTGTGGTCGTTTCTTGGATGGGTGATCATCCATTACATATCGAGACCCCTCCGTACCTCGGAAAGCATTCATTCGTAGATCTTTGACAGTCGTTACGGATAGTTAGAAGCCCAAAACACTGACAACCAGTCTTACCAAGGTAAGGATAGGTATCGTGTTACCCAGTAACTGGGGTTGTGGAGGTCAGATAGGTAGTCGTTCCATGTAAAATACTTAAAATACATAGTCGAAAAGTTGATATTGGCTTACAACTTTACTTCATTGGGCTAATCACGAATTCGGAGAGAACTGTTAGTTGTTTTTACAAGCTTTATACTCGTACTCGTATTAGCTTGCTCTGTTCGTTTCCGGTTACTCCAATTGTCATCCATTTTTCAAGCACTACCTGGTATCCGATTGAGCTGAAACTTGGCATTCTTATATAAATACCAAGACATTTTGAAAAAATTATACCGTGGAGCTGGTCTGATGATGGAGCCGAAAGTTCTAATGATGGATCTGGAAGGTGGTCATTAGAACTCCTCAATCAAACAAGATAGCACCATCGTGTTTGGACTCATTAGTCATGTATTAACAAGAGCTTTGATACTAGGTGGTGTTCACGGTCTGATGATGGATCTGGAAGGTGGCCATGGGAAAACCTCAATTGAACAAGATAACACTATCATAATTGGATTCATTGATTATGTATTGACAAGTGCTTTGACACTAGGTGGTGTTCAGGGTCTGATGATGGAGCCAGAAGGTGGTCATGGGAAAACCTCAATCTAACCAGATAGCACCATCGTGTTTGGACTCATTAGTTATGTATTAACAAGTGCTTTGACACTAGGTGGTGTTCAGGGTCTGATGATGGCGCCAGAAGGTGGTCATGGGAAAACCTCAATCAAACAAGATAGCACCATCGTGTTTGGACTCATTAGTTATGTGTTAACAAGTGCTTTGACACTAGGTGGTGTTCAGGGTCTGATGATGGAGCCAGAAGGTGGTCATGGGAAAACCTCAATCAAACAAGACAGCACTATCATGTTTGGATAACCACGCTTGCTCAACACTGGTTGGTGATTCAAAGGCATAATTATGTTACCCTTGATAATATTATGAGCATTGACTGTCCACAAAATGCAAGGTAACACAGTCTACTATGGCGTAGTGTACTTAAGGCCGAAACTCTTCGCCGCTGGGCAAGCCTATGTTTTCCTTAGTAGAGTTCGCTCATTAGACGGTCTTATGAGTTAGATTGCTCAAAACTATCAGGGAAGAAACCAGGCAACAACACGATGCTCTAGAGGAAATAAATAGGATGAGAAATGTTACCGAACATGGTGTATAGACTAATTGAATAAATTATTGAACAGACTAATGCAGTATTAAGTATAAAATATAATAAACTGGATTTGAAAAACACTCACTAGCCCAACACTCTTTTCAGTTCCACAGTTTATAATTCAAATCCAGTTTATAGAACGTATTTTTAAGTTTATTCTATTTTGCTGGATATCTGGTGATAGAACAGATAATTAAACACATCCTAATGCTAAAAAGTACAAAATAAAATATAAGTAAAAATCTTTAAAAAAAAAAGGTTTTAATTAACTAAAAAGTACTAAATAAAACTTAAGTAAAAATAGAACTTTAATATTTTCTTAAAAGCTTGAGGCGTAAATGTACTTCTTACACTAAACTTGAAGATAGCCTCATGGTTTTAAGAAAATATTAAAGTGTTTACGTAAGTTTTATTAAGTACTTTTTAGTTAATTAAAAGCTTGTTTTTAAAAAGATTTTTACTTATATTTTTATTTTCATCAAGTTCAATCTCTGTTCTTAAAATCAATCTAATTCCAATCGTCCCAAAATTGTCAGAGAACTTTGAAAGTTCCGGGAGCAATTTTCGGATACATCAAAACTGCTTAATTAACGTAAGGATACGTAGGTACCTACTGGGTAAGGTCAAAAATCATCCCTATATGTATTTTCAGGCATGAAGTTAATTTAACTTGTTTCAATGTAAAACTGACCTTTATATTGAGATACGTTCTCGAAACTAAGAGAATGTCGTATGCAGCCGATACATGTAAGATATGTCACCAACGTATTCGGTTACATGGCATGCCATTTCCCGTGCTCGATAGCATCCGCTGCGGTACGATCTACAAGATAGTTGAATTACTATTCCAATATTGTGTTTACGCAGATGTAAATGTAGGTGTGTATCTACACCGCCACATTCAAACTACGCATCAAACACCTGACGTCACACAAAATCCTGACGTAACACAAATCCTGCATCGCGCAATAAGAGTTTACCGCGCGAACAGCATATATATATATATATAACTTCCCCGACATCAATCGTTGGGCAGTTACCGGCCAGACACGACACCCGTCTGGTTGGAGGATCCTCCCTTTTCTATAGAGGTTGAGTGAACTTTACACCCTGTTCCTCATGCCACTAAATAGGCATTTGTTTATAGTACAAATATGTCTCTTGACGGCTTGTAAATGTCATGTTGTAAAAATGACGCAGCTGACCACGAAGGAGATAGCGGGTCATTGATGTCTTCCTTGAGAAGTAGCGCAGAATCTTGACCAATGAAAGGAACGGAGGGAAGCCTTTGCCTTTTTAGTCATCCTACTGCGAGTAGTGGGATGACTTGATCACTTTCATGACCAAGTAGAGCCCTAACTCTGATAAATACCCGCATTTGTTATTTTTTTCAAGTGAAAACTATTTTAGGCGCGCTGAGCGTTTTTGGTAGGGTGTAAATTTGTCGATTCGCGTCACGGCGTGCCATAGTGCTCTATTATAGAATATAGATGGCGCTAATACTAGTTTTAAGTTTTCACTTCTGTCAGCAGTCCCCATGACTGCCCATTTTTTTGAAAGTGAAATGTTATAGGCCTGTTATATGTGCTACTCCTTGCGCATGCTCTTGAAGGAATGTTAAGGCATCATTATTATCATTGACAGCCACTCACTGCTAAGTATCGGCCTTCTTTCTTTTGTGCAATGCCTGGTCCAGTGCAGTTTGTCCATTTGGCTGTTAGTCTGCCAGCGCCTTGGACTAATTCGAATGTTAAGGGATGTTGCCCAAAACGAAAAAAAACTTGAGACCCTACATCCGCACAACAGCGCAAACCAAAGCCGGTGTCTCGAAACTTGTGAGGAGCACGTGCACCTATAAGAAATTTTTTTTATACCAAACCATGTGCTTTGCTTCAATAGGATAAGGCTCCTGCCACGCGTAATTTGAATTTTCAATGTCAACAAATATGTACACTTCTACAAGGATCTTCTGGCGCTAAAAAGACGTTGACAGGGAACTGTTAGTAAACTTATTCAGTTTTATTTTTTTCTGAAAACAATTGAAGAAATAAGATGGCAGCGTTAGTTCCATTGAGGGTTTTCTTAAATGACGTTCACTAGGTGGCAGCACTGAGACGTTAGGGCCGGGCACCTGTCAAAAGTGTCAAAGCGCCTTTATTTTCTGTAGTCGTGACCGAATGATGAACGAATAAATGAAACGAATGAAGAGTGCTATCATATATTTTATATTCATTTTCGATGTGGAAGACGTCTTTTCAAAGTGACGCCAACTGTTGGCGTGAATTTTCATGAAAGCCCCTATTTTGGCCAGCCTTTTCCTGATTTTGCACATCGTTCCAGTTTTACGTACATTATAATGGGCATGTGAAGTATTAATTGTGTCATAATTTTCAATAGGTTGTTAAAGCGGAGTTATTTATTGAAATGTGTTTCATTAATACAGGAAATGGAACTGAAAATCTGTTTAAATTTTTATGAATTGTTAATAGGTGGCAACATTGATATTAAAAATAATACATAAGGTACTTACAATTTACGTGTGTGTAGTTTTAATCTAAATGTCTTTCAGTTCAATTTATTTGAGAGATCGGCTTCTTTGTGTGTTAACGAGATTATTTGGCTATTGAACAAAAAATCAATCTCCCCAATCATATATTTTATCAAACACCCAATTCATCTTTTCTTTTTTTTTTCGCAAGCTCTATAATAGTTTAATCTTAAATCTCAATACGGAGGAAGTAAAACATGGAAGTGATTTGATTGCATCCTAGATTAATCGAAGAGCGGTCTCGAGTTAAGACGGAAACCAGTTAATAAGTTTCAGCTGGGAAGCCCTGCTTTTAAGTTTATCCTGGTTTCGTTATTATGGTTAAATTATTAATTTTGTGAAACAACGTGAGGGAAAATTATTAATTAGTTAACCCATATTCAACCTGCACAACCTGCGTGTTGATTACGTTCACTCAAAAAGAAGCCTTGACTCCCATCACTGGAAATAGTATACAAGGTGGCAGGGTCATCGACGCGAAAACTGTTACCATGGATTCAGTACATTATTCTGAAATCCATTGCGTTGAAATTTTTCGTCGGTTATTAAAATTCAAAATTAAAGTTCGGTTAAGAATTTAACCGTTTCATGGAAAAGTGCAATACCTACGCGGTCAAAATGTATGGAACAGCAGATTTTTTTCTAAAATAACCGACGTAACAGCTGGTAACAGTTTTCGCGTCTTATACCCTGCATAGGCTGATTAAGTATTTAATCCATTGTCATAACCGTCATCATCATCTGCTTAGCTTTTTTCCCAACTATGTTGGGGTTGGCTTCCAGTCTAACCGGATGCAGTTGAATACCAGTATTTTGCATGACCTCCACAACGCAGTTACTGGGTTGTAGACTTTCGGGCTTCTGCAACTTCGGGCACCCGTAACGATTGTGAAAGATCAACATCAAGAAGATCATCATTAAGATCTAGATCTGGCAGCCGGGACCAACGCCATAATAACCGATTCCTATAATTTAAGGACCGTTTAGTTAATATTAAGTATAATGAAGCAAAGACCTCATAGCTTTGCAAAGTAGACCCTTCCATAATGAAGTAGCTATCACAGGCACAGGTAAAATTTGCTTACAAATCGATTTAAACGCCCAGTTTGGCAATAAAAAAGTTACCATTGGTAAACGTAATGATTCGTTTTTGTTTATAGGAATCGAGCATTAACGTGCTTTCGGAGGCACGGAGTTATTCATAACCAATCGTAAATAATGCCTGCCTACCAATTAATTTTACTTTTGTGTCATTACGGTTTTTTTTTTCCATATATACGTATTAGAAATCAGTGTTTACTCTCTCTACGCTACTTCGTCCTTTATCGAGGCGTAATGTCAAATAAATGTAAGTACCTATTCTATATGCATATTGATATAGGTACTCCATTTCAAAATGATTACCTATCACGATTCCCGTATATCTTTGAGCTCACGGCTCTATGACTGAACACGGCTTTGAGTGGCAACACCGTGTCTGATTGGATTGCTCATTACTGCAAAATGATCAACACGTATATACCTATACATATACTACATTATGTTTACGCAGTCAGTCATAGTCCTCAGTCAAGATTAATATCTTATATTAGATGTGTCTCTTGCGCAAGTTCGTGGATTTAATAGCTGCCAGAGATATTATGTGACAGGGCATTGCTCATTATCTATTCTGTTCCTGTTAATTCAATATTGCTTATTGATGCATATTTATTATAATAAACTAATGCACTAATCGTTGGTCTAGAAGTCACAAGCGCGATCGCTGGCATGGGCATTAGCATGGGGTCGTGGATTCGATTCCCGGGTCGGGTAAAGTATTATTGGGTTTACATATATACAAAGTATATTGAGTCTGGATTTGTTCTCGGTTGATGGCAATAGGCTCGCCTCCTATTACATGAGAGTGTCCCTTAAACGTAACTGGCGAATTGTGGGTACACTTCTGCCTAGCCCTTCGGGGATTACGAGCGTGACGTCATGTTATGTTAATTAACCAATATTGGCACTTAGTGTTCACGTAAAATTGTGCACCGCAACAGTATTGGAGCAAGCGACTTTATTTCTTTTGGAACATGTCAAAGCACATAAGATGCATTGGTCTGAGATCCCGGAACCCTCTCTTCGTGTCATGTCCGAGTGGTACCGGCTAAGGATTAGCCAATCTTAGTAAGGACATCCCTCCTATAGCAAGAACCGACTATACCTACATTGTGATGGCGGGCTTTGGAGGAACTAGTAATCCAAAAACGGGTTGGCCGCTAAAAAAATATTGATATTATTCGCGAAATAAATAGATATTTGCGCAATAACAACTTAAGAGGTACATGTCAACAAGGTGCTCAACGCACAAGTAAGTAGGTACAGCCTTAAATCCATCTGATACGCGAACAAACTTGACACTCGCTACAATTTGCGCGAAAAATCGCAGACTCCGTACTTTTATTACTTTTTATAGTTTTTCTGAGTTCAAGCTTTCTGTAACACTTTAAAACTACTCGGACTTTGCTGTACAAGTTTTCCTTCGCATATTAAACTCCAACTATTCATAGAACTGCACTCGATACTTTTTCTTTTCTTCTTTTTAGTTTAATCTGATTGCTAATTTAATAGAAAAGTCTAGCGATGAAAGGCTAACAATCCCTTAATGGAACTTTACTTTAAACTTCGTTAATGAATATAAATAGATAGACTTCAGTTTTCAAGAATAATTGAGACTTTAGAAAATTGGGAAATGCGATAAAAATAACGAAGGAAAAGTTCGTAATCAAATTTTAACTTTGTAAAACTTTGCAACTTCTTTGCATACTTGGATTTGTAATCCAAATATAAAGAATTCGAGACGAAAAGTTAAAATCTGTTGTGCTTTGCACAGATATGCTAAAATGTTTCATTATTTATTACGCTACTTATCAAATATAAGCAACCACAAATTATAAATGAATAAAATTACAAGTAGTTAACTCTAATGCAATCTGAATAACGGATAACTTAAATATATCTCACCAAGTAACACTATAAATCTCAATCACAATCTAAAAAACCTTTTAAAATAAAAAGCACATACGTCACACCTCATTCACGCCGTACGCAATTTTTCCCCGTTATCAAAATATAACCGAAGCAGCCAACTAACGTCTATTTTGTCAACAGAACAATGGCAAACAAAGCTCGGCATTTAGCTAGCCTTCGCTGGGACATGTTGTGACAAGGACAGGCGGGTAACAAGATAAGTAGGATGTCCTGCACGCGAGCCGTCCACCCTAATCCTACGACGCGGCGCCACGATACTGTTCAAAACTTCAGATCGGCTTTACAATGCCTCCACTTGTCAAAACAGTCATCTTAAGACAGTAAATTTAATGTGTTGGTAGTGAATTGCGTTTTCATTAGTGTTCTTAGTTAATGGGATGGAGTGTTTGTTGATATTTAAACAAATAGGTACCTACATACATGGTGTTTCGTTCGTTACATAAGGAAAGTCTGTTAATTAAAAATGAGAGACCGTCTCTTGTGAGAGGTTGTTTCTTGTAGGAATTAATAGACAAGACAAAAAAAAAACGAATACCATATTTGCTAAGCAAGACGTTACGTTGTACCAAAAGGTTCAACAGAAAAAAAACAAATGTCTATTATCACTGAATTCATCAAAAACAAACAGAGCTTTATCTGGAAGTCCAAGAAAGTCAAACCACCAAGTATTTAATTGATTCCAACCTTATTTCTAATTGACATGAAGCCAGAAATTCTCGAACTTCAGTCTATGTCTTAACCATAACTTCTTGTAGATTAATTAATCGGTCTTTTCAAAATAAGGAATTATTAATTTCCCAGTTACTTAATTATATTTGTCGCGAGTTCACGTAAAAGCCTCGGTTAAACTCGTTTATACCTAGATGCTTCAAACTTTGTTTTCCTGTTTCTACAAGGTTTGTAAGTAATTATATTTGACAGAAGAAAATACTCAAAGGGAATTATTTGTTGTTTTCAGCTGACTCTAGTTTTTTTTAGGATGGTTCAGCTGCTTGACATGGGTTACTAGTAGCTTTTCCATTGCGAAAAAGAAGTATTCAAGCGTAACTTACTTTTCTTTTCATCAAAATGATGAAACAAATTTCAGCGAAACGTCTATTTTTAAGACCCGGTAACGGAGTAAGGTGTTATATTAAGGCTCGGTGTGTTCGGAAGGGAATGAATAATAAAAATATTTGCACAATCCGTGGATTATAAGGGTAGCCTCGAGCTAACCAAGATTAATAATAAGTTAATATCAATCTCAAAGCCAACCTCTCACCTTTGTACTGTAATAAGAGAAGCTAAGTGTACCCATGACGTCTTCGTATCTCTTGAAAGTGATTGTTATTTCACAACACTCAACAATCTTTGAACAAAGACCAATCGAAAGCAATTTAAATTCAAGACCCTACTCGACCGCAATTATTTACACAACGGCACTACACTATCCTTAAATCTGTATAAATATTCATGAAACTGTTTTATAAGGAGACCCTTGCTCTCTTTAGCAACGTAAACGAAAGTTGAGTGACTTTCCAGTTTCCCTTTTGTACGTACGGCGGCGTACTCTCGCTTGCCGCCGTATCACGCGCAGCTTATGAACTGTTTTAGCATAATATATTAACGTTAGGTATTACAATTTTCCACAAGTGTTCTCTCTGGTTACAAAATTTACTTGAAAAGGCGTGACTGCAGTGCTGTTTCGAGAGGTTTCTCTTCTAATTGAAATGTAAATCTCTGTGAATTTGTAGAAAGCACTTTTTATTCATTTAAGACGCTTATTTTTGTTATACTAAGTAAGTACATAGTCAAGTAGAGCTTTCTAATCTGGTGTCGTATTAAATTCGTTTACAAGTTTAATGTATTCAGTTGATTTAAATTATTTTGTTTACAGACTTGTCAACTATCAGCGTGTTAGAGTTTGGAATACGGTTTTGTGTAGTTATGTTCTAAAGTATTGGGTTCGTTGTTGGTGAAATTAGTAAGAGAAGAACATTTAAGTTGGAGCTACATTTAACTGGGTGTCGGGGTGTGCACATGAGACCGCAGATGACGAGGGTCCCGTGTCAGATTGTTTGCGTTGGAAAACAAAATTTTAATATCTTCGCTGTCTACATAGGCTTACATATTCTAAATTTGCTTTACAAGTTATTGAATAACTTTACAAACTTTTGGACGTTTAGTGAATTATATACGGGCTTAAAATTAAAAACACCGCTTGATGAATGTTTTTTATTCATTTAATTTCTGTATGAAATTTTCTAAGTAACATGTTGTTTGCGTCCATGCCTTAGTAACGGTTTTGTTTTTTCATACTACCTACAATAATTTTCTGCATTTAATTTTGACAACGAATACTTATTATTATAAATATTTTAAACATTTAAGTACTTAAGTAAATAAGAGAGTATAATGTAAAGGAGAACTTTACATTAAAAAATCAAGGTCCACCTCAAATACTTATATTTAATATTCAGAAGAAAACAGCGACAGGCTAAGTTGATGGATTATATTATCTCAGAATTAGATGAGTATTCTACATATCACGGGTATAATCAACCCGACAATAATAGTGTAAGCAATGATCGTAAAGTTGAAAACCAAACAGCTTGTCAGCGCACCCGGAGGTGATGATTAGCGCTCCCTACACCACTTGGCTGTCCCGTCACGTAACTTCCAATCTGCTTAGCGGGACACCTTTGTGTCGACCCTTTTATTTGGGTCGCAAAGCCCTTAGATACACAGAAACTGATTCACAGATAAACACTACCGCGTCGTTAGCAAGATATACAGACCTCCTTTAAAAGTTTATTTACCTATATTGAACAGTTCGATCTAATTGAATTCAGGTCGAACATCTCATAACAAGTTCTTTCCCGGTCTGTAGTTCGAGAACCGTTTATCAAACAGTGACATAGTTCCAGTAAGTGATCTATAAAGTATCGACTGACAATGACAAACACTACTCATAACTCATAACGAAATTACGAGGACGATTCATCCCCCAAAGTTGGCAAAGTACCTACTTCGCAGCTTATCATCGAGGGACAGAATTGCTTCAGTTGAACAAAGTAATCGTCGAGGTATCTGAATGAGTAATGAGAATGGTTAGTTTAAACGAGTTATTCGTATAGTTGGAATCACACTCGTACTAATCTCTAGCATCAATTATGAACTGAATACGAATGTAACAACCGATGAAAACCGTTGGGGTGTGACAAACGGTCATTAAAATGCGGGATGAGACGGGATTTGGGCGAGATCCATCAGAAATTAATATTTGAGACGTCAGCTGCTCCACACCTGGAAATTGTCTAATAAAGCCGCCTTATGAACTCGGCTTTTATAAACTTTGTGCGTCTACAGCGTTTTAAGTGCCTTATCTCTACGGAGAGGGAAAAAAGTTGACTCGGTTTACATCCTTTGTTACGCGCCCACATCATTTTAGTAGATTGATGAGCTTGTGGGGAATTATTATGGTTTCTTTAAGACACCTATTAAAACACGCGTCGTTATTTTAGGGATTGTTAGGCGCTTTAACCGTTAAAGGCCTGATAAACAACTAATTAACGTGCTAATTGACGTGCTTGAGGGTCACCCAGGGCTTTACCGGTTAAGCTACGTATCCCTTTATAAATCTATGTAAACAAATAAACAAAACAACAATTTCCGGCCCTTCTTAAATCTTTTCACGGCCAACAGTGTCTACTTCCGAGAATGGAGTGTTGGGGAATGTGTACTGAAATTGCTCGAAGGGTTCCGTCAGTGTTGCAATTTCGCTGTACAAATTTCTTGGAAAATATTATAAGACGCCCGAGGGTGGCAGATCTACCGCTGCAAAGGACCGTTGAACTGTGCAGCTCTTTGTGAAATTGCACACTCTACTTTGCTTTTTTAACCATATATTTTAAATATTATTTTACAAGGTCTTGTGGAAATTTATTTTACTTTATTAAATGAAATCTAAATGGAAGTGATGTAACAAATTGTTATTTTTCTACCAAAAATTTTCTCGGCTCTATGCCAAGATTCATTTTCACAAAGGGTTTAGCGAATACGTCCGTTCGCCTTTTACCTTTAGCCTGTCAGAGTTGTGAAAGCGACGTGATTCTCAGAGATAGTTATCATGATTTTCCAGAAAGCAAGTACAATGGATTTAACTGTTATAAATCGCTCATTGGTTGTGCGGTGATTAGAAGGAATTAGGAGCGCGCTACAGTCTGCTCAGTGGAGCTCAAGGTATCTAGGTAGCTTTATTCGAATTGTGAATTCGATAAGCTTTAATACATTTAAGTATTATAAACACTCGGAAATCATTGGTCGCAATATTTAAAAACAATGATCACAGCTTTCCAATTTCCTATCAAATCACACTACCAAAATAAAAAAAAAGCTATTGTTACAGTCAGTTGGACATCCTTTGTTCATTTGAACGTTTGCTTATTTAACAACGTATTGAACCTAAAATAAGCTTGAATGAAGTGGGTGTATTTCTTATCCGGAACCTAAAACAATAGAGAAACTACAGGAAGGATAACCTCATTCACTCCAGATATATTTACGTAAGTAGGTACTGACATACAGTACTTAGGAGGGCACGTGGATATATATAGAATACAGGATAAAGTAAATGATTAACGAGGTTTATTGGATGAGTCGATCAGCCAAGGTTAAGCGGCTTACTCAAAGTATTATTAGGATAATTTGGAATTAGAATTAGCTAGGTACATTAATTATTTTGTTGCGAATTTTTGCTTAAGTACGTTTTTTTCAGGTTTATGTCTGTCTACTTTTGGACTGCTATAGATGGTTTTAATAATGCTGGCTCTTAATAATGACGTGTAGCCCGGGGAATTTTGGCTAACTTTGCATTAATTTAAAACATACTTTTTTCATTTAACCTGTAGGGTATGGACAAGGGAGTATGTTAATATGTATACCGCGAAAAGTTCAGCCCCGCGTGTACGTTGAAAACATCTAATTTCAATTGTATTTGGTAGAAAAAAATAACAACAATGAAAAAATACGTAATTTTATTTTTATTTAAATATCCGTGGAAGAAAATATTTAATTCTGATAATAAATAATAATATAATAATAAATTTTCCTGTTAACTACTTTGCTTCAATTTTTATTCATGCGATCCGGTTTATTATATTATTTGAAGAGCATGTTTAAAAACACGATTCAAGAAAAAAATTGCCGTCAGGATTTAGTGAAAGGTTCAAACCTAATTTCCCCGGCCTAGTGTGTCTTTATGACAAAACAGATAAAATTGACGTTTGTTAGATCAACTCCCAAATAATATAAAGCTAGTCTTTTGTTATATCCCTGAATCAAATCAACATGATATCTAGAAGAAACTAAATTCCGTCCTACGACAAAGGTTTATTTACCTACCAGAGATAGACCGTGACGGTTGCGTATAATATAGATACCTACGTGTATGTACGTATATTATCGTGAATAACAGATCGTAAAGCCTCTTAAACTCGCAGGGGTACGATTAATGAACCAATAATTATTCGCTAAGGGCTTTACCCTGTACGCACTTCGTCTGTCTGTATGTATATGTAGATATTTATGTATGTTCAGACCACATTATTAACTAATAGAATATGAAAGTCTGTTAATAGGGTTTGGTTGAAAGTTTGTTTTGAATTTTAGAAGTAGTTTTAGGTAAACGCTAGATTTTTAATGACGGGCTACTGGGTGTTAACTGTTATGTCGTATGTTTATCATTAGGGTTCACTCTGTAACTCCTACAGATAAGAGAGGCGGGATACCAATCACAGAGCACGAAATGGCCGCGCCGACAGCGTCTAGAGTTGCCAGTACTTAAGGCGACGATAATCGACTTTTAATGATTTCATACTGACGATCACGTCTAAACGAGTAGTGTTAATAATGATTTGAAAAAAAAAAAAAAAATTTTGAGCATTTTTTTAATAACTTAATATATGAATATTTTTGATTATATAACATAGTGAAATTAATTTTTAAAGTTATGTCCAACGCGGATAAAAAACTGAGAATCGCGCAAAATCTATCAAGCGTATTTTTCTTAAACCTTCACCATTTTAAAAATAATTTAATTATTGATCCAATAGTATACGTGTTTTATTAAAATACATTTTGTTTTATGTATAATAAATAAATAATGCGTCTAATTCGGGACAGCACTCCTGGATGGGCGAGTCCTTTTACTGGCTGGACGTACGACGCGCTGCGTGAGCTCAGTACAGAACACACAAGCTAACCACTCAAGATCACTGGCATATATCTGCGTCTTAAAACATTCGTGGCGCCAAAAATGCGTTATATTCCAGTACCTGGTCGACCAAGCTCTGTTCTAATGAAAATAGAGAAAACGAATTTTCCCAGAAATGAGACGAAGCTACATCGATTTTTTGCCCCTTACCCCTATTTGCAACTTTCATCGAAATCGTCAGAGCCGTTTTCGAGAACGTGATTACAGATATACATATATGTCAGAGTTGGTTGTCAATTACAATTGTCGGTAGTCAACAGAGTTTGTTATGATTTGTTTTTCGTATTATTAATTTAAGTGATTTTTACTATCAATTATTGTCTAATAAATCGGAACATAATTTATTAAGTACTCGGTGTACGCACTTATTGATTTTTGGCAACCGAGGGTTTTGTTCAAGACGATTGATGACATGTTACTCTAATTTTAAAATGATTTACTTTGTAAATTCACCATTGTTTATTTATGACAATTATTGTTGTATTATTTGATTACTTTATAATGTAAGTCTTATTAGAATCAGTACATTTTAGTGTTTTGTATCAAGTAAACACGTGACGTACTTCCGTGTGCCATCGGACAGAGTTGTCGTGGACGGATTGCAAGGTGGGAGCTTTGTCTTATAAAATAGCGTGCACTCGGTATGCGACTCAGTCGGTCTTCGGATTCGACTCAATAAAGAGCCCCTGCTCCCGAAAAAACTGTTGGTTTACCTGGTACAGCGCTGCTGTATATTCACATAGCTGTATTGGCTTGCTAATAGCGAGTATATAGATTTTGTCATTGGGTGGCTTGCCCACTATACGAACTGAGACTTTAAAAGTCTGTTCGATTAACTGTTACTCCATTTGTATTGTTTTATTTTTATAAAGTGTAACTGCTGTATATCTCCTTTAAAAAAACCGTGTAATTGTGGATACGTGCGTAGGTTCGGTTAAGAGTTTACGGAAATCATTGCTATAGTACACTTTTAGTACATTTTTTCTTTCTCTCATCGATTTTGCATACACCGCATACTAAGTAAGCCATGTCAAAAGTAATAACAATCAGGAAAAGGTCAGTCTCTATATAAAGTAAAGTCCAAAGTAAAATTCTCCAACGAAGGTTATGGGTAGTAAAACCGTAAAACTGTGTGCGTGACTAATGAATTTAATGACTTTTGTCGCCTGGGAAAAAACAACATTAAAAGCGAATTCTGATAAACATCTGTGTCGTAAGTTTCTATTCTACTCTGTGCCTACTGATTTCTTTTGGATATTTTACACATTAAGTTGTTTTTTGATGAAAACTCTCTGATATTATATGAAGAAGTATAACAATGGGTATATTAAATAGTTTAGTTACAACGTTCCAAAGTTGTCAAATAAGCTTATCTAGTGACGAGATTCACATGATCACTAGCAGGAGTGATGTTATAATCCATGTCGAACTGTGGACGAAAATAAACAGGTTAGTCCAAGTCGGCATAATTATGGGACATGCTGTGATGCCATATGGCAAAGAAACGTTCGCGATTTCTCTCAATAAAGAAGAATCCGAGGACCCTTTCTTTGGTAAAAGTTCTTCACCCTGCACGCGTAGCATGACGCTTTCTATGTCTACGAAGAGTAGAAACAGCTCTTTCTATACAAAGTGACATTTTGTCTCTCCATTTTTGACATCGCACCGTAGAAATCTTTCTACAATCTGTCGTTTTGTCTTTCGTTTCTAACAATCTTTGTCTAGGTCCTTTTATATGTAGACTATTTCAGAAGAAAGTTTTCTATCCCAAACGGTTAAAATCACACTGACAACTGACAGTTGTCTCCACGGCCACAAAGTATCTACGGTTATCTACAAAATCATGATTTTACAGGAGAGCATTTGAACATAAAACTGTGATAATTAATAGAAGAACAAAGCTATCTTCTCATATTTTACATCATTTCATTCATAGGAAATATTACCAAGGAAATGGTTAAGGCCAATATTACTGAAATATTTTTTTGTTCTAAAATACGGTTCTTAGACACTGAGAAAAATTGTTGTAGTTGTCTATATTTACGTTACTTAATATCAGTAAAAATTGAGAATCAAACAGAAATAAAAATCCTATGACAAACAAAGAATTTTGAGTCGAATTATGTAAGAGTGAATTTCTTAAAAAAACGTGCAGTTGACTCTTTCTACTTTGGCGCCGTCGTACTGTCTACACGGAACGTCATTTTTGTCTACTCTTCCGTCGACAAAACGGTGCTCGTGAGCTAAGCCTGCAGTTCATGCTGTAGATACGCACCGTGTAAGACCCTTATTTTTACTTAGATTTAGTTAAGTAAAGACACCATACAATTCAAACTTAAACCTAATCAAACCCACAGGACTAACGCAATATAAACACAGAAGCTAAGCGAAGAATCCTTCCCAAACATTATGTGCCGTGGTTACACTAAACAAACGGTAATATTTCCAAAAGTCAACATTTAGCGCAGTGTAAGGGCGTACACACGAGCACGATATTTTTTGGCGAGACACCGTCCTCTCATAAGAGACTGCAAAGTCTCTTATGAGAGGACGGTTTTCATAATTTATGCCTCTTCTCATAACGTACATATTCTTAATGATCAAGCACTCCACTCATGCTCAGAATTCGAATAGCAACCGCGAATGCATACTCTACGTAAGTAATATGGAGGTACGTTATGACAAGAGGCAAACGATGGCACGACGCGTACGCGATTCAAAGGCTGCTGCGACGCGAACTCGTGTCATATGTTCGCGCCTTAACTGTGTGAGCTGCGACATGGAAGCACCGCGTGCATCCACTGCTATCATGCAAATGAACACAATACATGTAAGCGAATATTCATGAGCTTGTAAAGCCGAGGGTAGGTTACGTTCTGTGGTACAAACAGCTTCTCAATAACACGAAGCTGTTTAGTTTACTTGAATGTTGACTCCAATATTCTGGGACCTATTCAATCGAGTTTCCATTCCGTAATAAACTTGTGGAGAATCAACATTGGCTTATCTTGTGGTTCCTGGGAAAAGGGTACTTCGTAACCAAAACGTGGGTGTCGTAAAAATCAATCCATGGGTTTCGAGGAATTGTCGAAGAGATAAAATCATTAAATCTTTGGTAACGTAAGACAGGACTATATTACAGCATCATTGATAATACAACTGTGATAATTTGATAACTAATCAGTCTGCCAGATCTGGTAATAATATTATTTTTGCCTTTGATTATTTATTTCAGTATTAATTTAGGGAGAAACAAAACTTACGAGCTAAACTTACGTTATAAATATCAAATTGTGTCTACAATAGGTAATTTCATGTGACCAGTGGTGGCCCAGTGGTAGGTAACAGCTCCGACTTACGAATTGTAGATCGTAGGTTCGAACCGTGGGATTACTTTGTGTAAATAATTTCATCACCACTGCTCTCAAAACGGTGAAGGAAAACATCGTGAGAAAACGGAAAAAAATAGAACCAAAATCTCAAAGACATGTGATATCTACCAACCGGCGTGGTAGATTACGAGCCCACTGTCTCACAGAGAGGAGCCCTGTGTCCCAGCAGTAGGAACATTATAGTCTGATATCAAGCTAATTTCATAGGAAGACACAATTGGATAGATTGAATTATTTCGTAAAACAACTTTATTTTCATTTCAAGAGAAACATTGTCCCATTTTAGAAACCACTAGAATTCCATAACAAAATGTAATCACTAGCGGAATGGACCGTTTTCTTTTATTCTATGAGACTGACAAAACATCTGGAAGGGTAAGTTTATTTAACGAGGTTCATTTTTAGGGTCCCTTACCATAAAGTGAAAATAACAGAACCCTTATAGTTATGAACACTTTTCTCAAGAACAGTTCAAATTAATTTCAAGTAGGTACAAAAGTTAGTCAGGATAATTTTATATTGCCTGCCTCCCACTGGCCTTTCTTTTTAACGTTGGAATATGGACTTTGTAATAAGCTACAGAGCCATGTAAAATAATACAATGCCTAACTTTTAGATATTTTGTTACGTCACCATATTAAAACATGTATATACAGACAGGACCTCGACCAGTGAGACTTACTCACACTTGCCCAGTTTTTTCGTCTGCTCATAGTTATTTCACAAGTAGGGATCAATCCTTTTTATTATGAGATTTGTTAGGATATAGATATTCGGCTTGGAAGCAGGGCTCGGATAACGGTATATTTTTCGAAACGTTATCGTCTTAAAAACCTAAAGAACGAATTGTTTCGGTTACGTTCGAACGGAACGTTATTAAAACGTTTTTGAAGAAGAATAAAATTTAATTCGTTCTCGGTTAATAAAACGTTTTTAAACGTTATTGGGTTGATCGATAGGAAATTCGCAACACAACCCTAATCAATACGTAAGCAGCAAATGCATTGGAATAAATGAAGTTATAAAATGAAGATAAGGTACAATTTAACTAAACAAGTTCATCCTTGTCGGCGCAAGTACCGTGCGCGTTTACGTCCTGCGGAATAAACCGGTTTTTGAAAATGTTCTCATTTCGTTTTCGTTCCGAACAAAATGTTGTACAAAGAAGAACGAGAACTATTAGAGACGTTTTAAAAACGTTATTTTATATAACGTTTCCGAGCCCTGCTTGGAAGGGTAATATCTATTTCTCTTTCGTCCCAGGTTTAGGTAACTGTTTCAATGCATTATAAAGGCTTGACATAGCTTGAAGAATGAGCATTGATCATCATTATATTATCTACCCATCATTAATCACTATCTAAGTGGTTATACATTGTTTTTCGTTCCATTAAAATGAAAGCTATTATGAAAATATTCAGATTGTATAGTCTTGGTTGTCTAATTACATTTACGTAAATGACATGTTGGTGGTTCCCGAATTCTGGTACAGTCATTCGGATACCCGAATGCGATCTTACTCCAAAGTGTTAATACGCCCTGAATATTGCTATGTGCAAATTCGAAGAAGCTGCCGATTAATCCGTCTTAAATTTTCCTGGATTTGAAATTCTCATCAAAAATACGCCGCGCCGTCTGCAACGGGTACCTATCCAAAAGCAGTCAAAAGTCGGCTCATTTATTCAATCGAGGTATTGAGACCTGATAAACTGAATGAATAAGCTGATTGAATCTAATGTGGCATTTCAATTACCCACCGAAAAAAGACGCTTGATTTTCTTTGGTAGATGAATAGAATAAATAAAACGCTGGTTTTAGTATAAAACAAAGTACCTATCTAGAGATTTATTTATCTATCTTAAGCATAATATTGTCATCCAAAACCCAAATCCACCCACCATGGAGGATATAAGCCTCTTTTTCTTTTTGTCTCCTCCCATTTCCCACCCGTCGCATTTGTAAGCGTCCTTACTGTTTTATAAAAATAAAAGGAAACCTCAATTGCTGATTCAAATTGCTTCATAAGCCTTTATTTGTCTTGCGGAACATGGACATCTATTCAACTTGGCTGTTCCGTTTTGCTCAGTGAGGTCTAAAACAAATATTCCCCCTCAATCCTTTGCAAGGATATCGCGTATGTCAAAACTGCGATGTAGTAACGTTAATTAGCTCTTGCTTTGTCTGTGAGAGACATGAGACATGTTCTCGTCTCTATCTTCGACTTTTAGTTTGACAGTTGTATAATAGTGACAGGAATAAAGCTTAGCCAAAGTAACGTTTATAGAATTCGGCTTAAGATAAGCTTTAAGGAAAATATAATACTTACCTGAGCCAAGGACAGATAGTTAATAATTTAAAGGCAATCCTCGACGATTGTAGGTTCCTACCAATTTAATAAAACTTGATGTGTTTTTCCATAATATTCTACTCGTGGAGGAAAAATATTATTCTCTGATAAATATCTCGAACATGTAGGGTTCTATAAAGAGAATAAGAATAAGTAGTTTGGGATTTGATTAAAATGGCTCTTATTTGTATAGTCTAGAACTTACTTTAGATAAATTAACTATAGGTATCTGTTTGAATCCTTAAGTAAAATATTAGATATTTTATTCGCCAATCATATATACTACTAGCAACCCGCCCCAGTTTTGCACGGGTAGCAGAGCTTATATGCCTCCATTTTTTTTGTCGTAGTGTCGTATTAGCGTGTTGCGTCGAGCATGTGGGTTAGATTAAATTGTAACTGATGTTAATCCTACTTGGAGTATTTTACTTCGTCATATTTCAGCCAATTTACACAAAACCTAAATAAATCATACAACTTAAACCTTCCTCATGAATCACTTCGTCCATTGGTGGAAACCGTATGAAAATACGTTCGGTAGTTTTTGAGTTTATCGCGTTCAGACAGACGCGGCGGGGGGACTTCGTTTTATAATATGTAGTGATAGTGATACATGGATCCTTAATTACTGACATGTGTTATAATACAGTAGAGGCATATTCATAGCAGAATCCAATATATTTGGACATCGCAACAAAGAACTGTTTTATGAATTGAATTACTTAGCATTACTGAATCAACACGAGACAATAAATAAAAAATATTCTCCATTATCTACCACTGTATTCTGGCTATTACCTTTATCTCACTAAAGCACTTACAAAAGAACAGCAATATTTTGAAATAACGATATATTTTCCCCGTAAAGCTCACATAATGCTCCTACGGGCAATTATAGACCGTTAGAGTGCTATAATGGATCTATAGGGTAGCCAGTATCGAGCTCTGTATCTTAATTACTAACATTCTTAAATAAAACCAAAAGGTCTTATCTCTACTCTCACACCTTACTAATTTCTTCTGGCAATTAATAACGTTAATACTTTACTGATACTCTCGCTTTTTGTATTCTTTCTGAGCCGATTTCGGCCATGCAGTATTGAAACGGTTAAACATTGAAAGGAAAATAGGCTGGTAGAGGAGTTTTCTGTTATGATTTACGGAGCCGAAACTTGGACACTGTATGGCTGGCCCATAAATTCAAGGTCTCTCAGCAAAATATGGAACGGGATATGCTTGTAATCTCTCGAAGTCGAATCCGGAACGTGGTGATCATATCATCATCATTGAACCAAAGTTGTCGACATAACTCACAGAATAAGCAAGCTGAAGTGGTAATCGGCCGACCATATTAGCTGTAGAACCGATGACCGTTGGGGTAGACGTGTTCTTGAGTAGAGAGCGCAAATCGGTAAACGTAAGATAGGACGCCCCCAGGCTAGGTGAAGTGACGATTTTCGCAGGGTTGCTGGTAGCAGCTGGATGAGAGTTGCCAAAAACAGAGTTAAACGGCGTGCAATTGTGCCTATGCCCAGCAGTGGACTGCTGTAGGCTGATGATGATGAAGGGGAAAATCGTATATCCTACGTAGGAAGGTACTACATTGCTAACAAGCCTAGGCTTTCGCCCCAGTTAACAATAATATATTCATGATATTGTATTCATTCATTGTGTATTATGTGTTCATTTCTCATTCTCAAAATCATGTTAGTAATGAGCATGTTTCACACATTGATATAAAGGTACTCGAGCGGAATGATATTTTTCTTTGTTTTACATTCAAGTATATTTTTCTTTATGGACTTATTTTCTTTTGATATTACGAGTATATTTTGTTTTCCCTTTTTCGATTGCTTCTGAATTTTCTATTCTTGCCTTATTGTTACTGTCATTTGGAAAAAAGTCAACGGAAAAGGTATAAACAAGACTTCACAGACAGACAAATTAAAAATACAAAGTCACACGCGTTAGGGCATAAATCGAACAGTGTGACTCCGGATTTTTAATTTGTCTGTCTGTGAAGTCTTGTTTATACCTTTTTAGTTGACTTTTTTGTCGTTGTAAGGTTTTAGTTTTTATAACCACTATTATTTTTATTTAAATAATTTTATTATATCTATATTTAATGTGTTAATTAAGCCTTTTCATTTGATACCCAGCATGGCATAAAAAAAAAAGTACTTTTTGTACTCTAGAGGGTGCCATATTCAATTTAACGTGATGTCACGTAGCCTATACCCAGCGGACGATCAAGACGCTTTCCGACGATACCTCATTTGTCAAATTATGATGAGTAGTTTAGAAGTTATGAGGAACAGATACATACATACCAGTCAAAATAATAACCCTCCTTTTCGTTTCGCCGAAGTCAGGTAAAAAAAACATCTACCAATCTTAACCAAGAAAATCACCTAAGGATAGGTTTAAGAAAACAACAGAATCGCTTTAGAAATCGACAATGTACAATCGTGTTGATCCCGTATTTATAAGCTGATTATATCACTACACTGAGTCACCACACCAAGCCTCTCGTGCAGGCACGCTTCACTTTCCTCCATTCGTCCTCCACTGTTTCCCTCTATTCGTGGTGAACTGACAGTTTACATGAGTGACAACTACCTCACTATTGATGTGCGAGATAGTGTTTACCTATTATATAGATTCACTACAGAAAATATGATGAAATGTTAAACGAAACATAAAATGTAATATATAAATTATTCACACTCGGTTGGTAATCCAAACATCGAGATAAACAACGAGTAGGTACACAAAAGAAGTGCCAAACACAATAGAGCTTTTCTCCGTCGGGTCGGCTGACAGGCGTAGAGGCGTAGGCATCGCCTTTGTAGGCAGTTTACGTGCTTTGCAGTACTCGTAAGGGCATATTGGTTTACAACCCGCCATAATCCGGGCCAAGGGATTGTCTGCAACCCGATGAACAGCGTTCAACGACGTCGAAAACACTCGGCAATTTCCACAACTTCAGTTTTCCAAGGCTGGCTTTTGTAAAACTAAGTTTGTTATATACAGGAATTAATTTAGTCCTGGCTAAAACTAAGAATATTAAGTGAAGTTTGACTTTGAAATTGGTACCTATCTAAGTTAAGAAATTTCTAAGTACACAATCAAGATTTTTTCCACCTTGCCCTAGCTACCTTCGTGCTTGGATATTAAGTTGAAATATCATTCTTTTTAATTTTCTTCACTATTCATTTGTGTGAAAAATGAGTAGAGTTTTAGGAAGGCCAATTCTTGAACTTAAAAACGTTAAAATTCAAGTTGCAATCTCATTTCAGCGACAATCAATATCAAAAGTTTGTCAAAAAATTACAGGTTTTTTTGACAGATTGAGACTGCGACTGGAATGCTAACGTTTATATGCTGGGGTCGCGTCTATCGTGACGAAGCTTCGCACAGTAATACGATACACGCAGATGTGAACAACCATTATCGGTTATCGTCGCGATAGTTCGGGCTGCGTAGCACCCGGGTGGCGGTACATACATAATAAGCGCGGCGCGTGGTCCGACTAGCGTTAGTCATTTCGACTGTTGTTTTCAGACTGCGTAAACGCTCTGTCGAAATAATGGAGACCCATCCTCGATTATTGCACGATAACTCGTTAAAATTTTGAAGCCGCTAATGTGACCACCGCATTAGCGCGATAACTTTTTAGCGAGCAAAATATACGAAGCTTCGGCATGAATTGCTCTGTCACGATGGACGCCGATACGACCCGGGCATTAGAAATACGGAAAAATACCTCTGATTTAAGGCTAAATAAAGGGCATTATCTTTAATCTATTGAAACCAGTACCTATGACAAATAATATTAACTTTTCGGAATCAATAAGATCCATAAAGGTATCTAGAAAATTCACTTTGTTGCCAACAAAGCTGGATTACAGCTTGCGAAAAATATTTTCTTATATTCTGTTATGAACTAGATTTGTGCTGTTATAAGCAATCTTTCTGAACTAGAAGTAGAGTGCCTGCAGGTATAAAACAAAATATAAACTCGCTAGCTATTCTTCGCAAGGTACTTAACTCCAAGGGTTGTTGTTCGAAATAACTCCGAACTATGATATGAAGTTGTGCGGAGAATTAAACCTAAGTAAATCCCTCACATATATGTATGTAGGTATGGACCATTGAGAATAAGATAGCATTCATTTTAAAAGTTTTGTGCTATATATTCTTCGTTGAAACACGTAATCTCTTTGGTCCATTTTGTAATGCCTACATGTAGTTAAAGGCCTACTAGGTACATTGTATATAGCACAATAAACGTAGGGTTCGTGAAATCATATTAGTGTCTGTGTAGGTACTATTATTTCAGGTAACAAAGGTATTGTGCAATTGATTGATGATTAAAACAGTCAATATGTTGTTGTAATTGCTCTTTTATGACGCTTGTGTTGTTTTCTACAAAGAAAACAAAACGTACCCTCAAACCAACTTGTGCAATCGTAAAGAAAAACTCAAACCTAATTTCAGCACCACAATAGAAAGTGTAACAGCACCAACGAATTGAAAAGCGAATCATTACTAAAATTTGAATACACTGGAGCGTGTCTTTGATTGAAACAGGCTAGCAAGATTTGAAAGCTTACAGTTTGAAGTTCAAACGGGAATTTCACTGAGGCCGACCTCTTGTACTGTAACGCCTTTGAGAAACACCACAACGGTGAGTGATCTGCTATCGCGCCCTCTCTTGAGCACTCACTTAAACACTCCACGGCTTGGTATCAAAGGACCTCAAGTTGCCGACTCAACTCAAAGTATGGTCCTTCTTTTTAATAACTGTGACCAAAGAATCTTGCTGAATTAGTCTCGAATATGACGTGACAATATTTTCGTGGACTTATTTTCCCATGTTATTTTTTTTTTTAATTTTATTTCCGCTCTTATCTGTGTATAGACCTACTTGATTCTCATTGTTTCCTGTTCTCAGTCTTGAAGAAACCTCTAATATCGTCAGGTAATAGGTAATACGGGCTGGTATCCGCAACTCCACGTCAAAGCGCGTATTTTGCGTCCGGGTGGGAAAATCGGTTATTCAATCCACCCCAGCTCCTAAAAGAAGGCCAGCAACGCCTTGGTGTCACTGACAATCTCACGTAGGGTACCTGGGTTACCGAAGTACTTTGCCCTGTATGTGGCGACCACCGGGCAGTATAACAGCACATGCGCTGCTGTCTCGTCGTCCTCCATGCAGGCTCTGCACAGCGGACTGTTTGTGACTCCTATGACAAAGAGGTGTTTATTAAATGACCCATGGCCAGTTACAGCTGCTGTGACTGTACGCAGGTGTTGTTTCGTTGGTCGGAGAACCTGTTTCGTGAGGCGGCCATCAATTATAGGGAGTGCCTCCTTGGCCTGCCTGCACTCACCGTGGTCGAAGCATAGTTTGTGATGTTTGTCCCTGGTTCGTTTCCTTACCAGAGTGCGTAGGTAACCGAAGGGGAGTGGCACAATGGGTTCAGGCCCCACTGGTGCCATGCTCGACCCCCTTCTGGCAGGTTCGTCGGCTGCGTCGTTGCCCCGCGAATCGCTGTGTCCTTTGATCCATTGAATGGTAATATTATTGAGGCTACCCACCTGGTTAAGGCACTGGTGGCACTCGTATATCAGCCCAGAGTCAACAATGTGGCTGTTTAGCGCTTGCAGAACAGCCATGCTGTCTGAGAGTATACGTATCGAGTGATCCTTAACTTCCCTGGCCGTAATGGCTAAAGCGGCGAGGGATATACCCATGCATTCGGCCTGGAATACTGTGTTGTGGACTCCCAATGGTGTGGCTATATGTATGTTGAAGTCCTCAGAGAAGATTCCTGCATCTGTGCTACTACCTGTTTTGGATCCATCAGTGAAGATCCGTAGTTCTGCGGGGCGCAAACCCTCGTATCGGCGATCCTCGTGAAGTTGCTCTAATATCGTTACAAAACCTCAAAGGTTTTTAAGGTACCTATTTATTCTACTCATTGTTTTTTACGAGTAGGCTATATTCGTTAACAATCTCCATTTTCATCTAACTTTAGCCAGAACAAATATATCCCCATCAAATTCAACGGCAAAGCAACAGCAAAAACCGTTCTCAATTTACATTTCCTACCGTAGCGTAGCCTCAATAAAAAGCGACGTCACTAGTGATGCGACATTTGGGATGCACAGATCGATCGCTATTAATAACAGTTTTAGCCGAACGCTTACCCGTATTAGGCAGTTCGCATCTCTAAAGTCGATTAACTATCGCTAATTCGAATTTAGCTCGCTGACACATTAGCTCGGATGAAGAGTCGGAGCCATCTGCGATCCAGGATTATCAAACGTGATTCTATGTAAATGCGGGTAATGAAGTTTGCCTTTTGGCTGTGAAACTTTATACCTAGGTTTGTACGTGCTTTTTCGGGGATTTCTTTTTAAATAACTACATAGTTTGCTATTTTGATAAACCCAGTTCAGGTTTTTTCAAATATCTATCTAACGATGCCAGTTTAAACGAGTACCTCTAATAAACTGTGTCAGGTTTTTCTCAACGCTGGGGCCTTAAAACTTTCAACGTGACCTCATTGCCAAGGCTAACGAGGTATTACTGTGGTAAGTGGTTGCTAGGGCTGTTCCTCAGCATATTTCATTCAGTTCTAGGTATTCGTCGTAAGCTGTGAAAGTTTTATGAAATACCTCTCAATTTTAGTAGCGAAAATGTGTTTAAAAGTTTAGAATGCATGGGTCCTAAACTAGGTTTTTAATTCAATTTAATTTAATTCCGCACATAAGGTTTTTAGTTTATATGAAGAATTTATCGTGTTATTAACTGTGGTTCAACTATTTATGCCATACTTGATACAAATGAGTCAAAGTTGCCAGAAAGTTCTGCGTAAACATAATTAAAACGAAGATATCAAATCAAAGAAATCTCAACAAATGAATAACGTCCGTTTGAGCTCTATTATATAAAATATCATACCTATGAATCAAGGTTGGCATTACGTCACGATAATAACGCTTTCCAACAAGGGTGAAACGATAAGATATTGTAAACAAAATGTTGCGTACTTCTGAAATATATACAGCGTGTTACGACACTGTATTTTGTGTTTAAGCTTGAAGTATTAGGTAGGTACTTATATTGTTTGACTGAAACGTGTGAAGCACGTGCCGACTTTAACAGTTCACCATTCTCAGAACAAGCTTAAGAAATGAGTATAATTTATCAAATCATAAGATTTTGTAACTTACTTAACTGAAGAGATGGCTCTAAGTAGCTGAATATAGATAAACTCTAGTATAATATTTTGTCGAAGAAAAACATTGAGCATTATAATAGACTATTTTATTTAAAAATGTATTATAGAAAGCTTTGCTTTGTAAGCCGAGAGTAGTCTGGAGGAATGTGGCAGGCGGAACGGTAGATGAGAAATGTTGTGTGCACAATTTATTGCTGCATTTTCTATGAAATCTTAAGGATAAGAATTCAAACGACTTCTAAAAAAATATAAATATATTTTTATTTGTGCTGTGACGCTTATTGTGAAATTGATAACATAGTGGATAAAAAACTATTTTATCTCAAAATTTTCTCTGTCTTACGAATCTCATGTGCTATTGGCTGTTCATTGCCCATTGTTTAACTACAGTGCTCTCCAAAAGTTAGTTGACATCTGTCCACTTAATTGTACCTGTTTTACACATAATGATTTAAATGTTTGAACAGTACACCGTTTTTGTTGACTAGTTCAACTACCTGATAAGGGGTTATATTAAAAACAAAGTGAGTCTAACATTTATGAATCGTTAAGTAACCACCGCAATTTGACAGTTAAAAAGCTATTTTTTCCCTCACTTACAATTTCTGCCCCAATAAACGAAACCCACAGCTTGTATGAAAGCTGCACATATTAAACTTCGATCAAAACCTAACTATAACTACTCTAACACTGCATGCTGGTCGCAGTGACGCTCGGTTGTCAATAGAATTCCACTATATTTCCGTAAGGAACACGTTTATTTCGCGGTAGCTGTCACCCGACTAAACAGTCAGCCAAATTAATCGCTCAGCCAATTGACAACCAACGTCAATTTGCTGTGTTATAGCCATTTCATAAAACTATCGATAAATGACTGTTGTGATTTGAATATACTGATAATTTAAACTGGTAGTCAATTTGCTTAACAATTAATCACTGACTTTACCATGTGACTGGACCTGATAATCAGGACTGCGTTAATAATTATGTTTTAATTGAATTTATAGGTGGGTATCGAATTTGAAGCAGCCAAGAAAAATACTAGTTATTTTCCATAAATTATACAGGTTGAGAAAAACTAACGGTAGATATGTAAAGAAAAAGTAACCGAAATATTATCATAAATATATATATAAATTTCTCCTCAAAGGTGACTTCTCTTTAATTTTAGGTTTATATGATATCGCTTTCATAGTTGCTGGTATTATAAACTAGGAACCAATCGGCAGCTCAAAACCAAAAAAATATCACTCTGTATTTTTATTGAACCGATCAACACAATCAAATCTCTTTAATAAGGTTGTCATGAATTAAATTAGTGCCAATAAAATGATTCTTAACGCATTCAAGGACACTGAACGAGATACACAATAGAAGTTTTATTGTTATAAAGCCTATGGGCGTTTCCGGTTAGTGTCCCTCAAAGTGACAAATTATAGCATTGGTTCTTCCACCATATACCTACACCGTGACATTTTAGTCGTCTCTTATATTTTCCCTCAACTTGCTTTTTATTTATTTTTTGCGTCATGTTTACCGCAAATAAACGTATGTTATTTTCTTTTTTCTTTTCTTACAAAAGCAGCCCACTTCATGTATCCAATGACTATTAAAGATACTTAATAAAAAGATATACACCGTGACATTTTAGTCGTCTTACAAAAGGGCAACTCAATGTACCCGACATAAAATACCTCTAGGAGCAATTAAAAAATTGTTACAATATATCATTTTTTTTAAATGAATGTTTAGTCGTCATTGGATAAATGAAGTGGACAGCTTTTGTATGACGACTAAAACACGGTATATATGGTGGAAGAACCAATGCTATAATTAACACTTTGATTCTTGCATTTTGCACACATTATAACATAGTAGAAATCGTCAGACAAGCAGACGGGACGAATAATGCACATAGTACGTACATAATTTCAAAAGAATAATCCTTGTTGGTGTTACGGAGAATAAGGACTTGTTGATTCATAAAAAAAATTAACACCTGGTACGTGTAATTAGCGACCTCAGTAAAGGCGAGAGCATTTTCCTACGCTGTGCAATCCGCTTATGTGAACAAATCCGCGGTTTTCACATTACACTCGTTTGTTATGCCACTAACGATATTATAAACGCAGCTTTTGCTAATCTGGCTTTAAACGTTCCTTTGCCCAAATATGAAAAGTATTTCCTTAATGTGTATGATTTTTAGGAAAATCCTTTCGACAATGTGTGAGTTCTCCATGGAAATCTTTGATATCATATTGCTGATTTTAAATTGATATAACATTCATTGCAGAAGACATATAATTGTTTTGCTTCTATATCATCAACATTTCAAGAATCACATCGCTTTCGTCTGGCGAACGTAACTGAAACAAACATTTTGTTTCGTCCAAAATAACATTTATCTATGCAAATGAAGGGGTGGGGGGTGTAATGTCGGGTATTACAGTTTCATTCTGAGTATAATCAGTTTACAGTTCAAGAGTGCCCCTTTCTTAATTGTAGGCATAGGATTTAATGAAGGCGCAAGAACGCGATTATTTTACAAATCTCTTTTTTTTGCGACTTACCTAATAAAAACGATTAATTCGGGAAAAATTACGAAGCGGATTCGTTACCAAAAAAAATTCTTTTATTTTTGAGTATTTCCCTTAATTAAGTACTTAATTCGAGCCTTGATATTTAGAGGGGTATATTGTAATATCATTATGAAAAGAATACTGGAATACTCTCGCTGTGATTTTTGTAAAAAAAAGCGCGACCTCGATTTATTTCGAGATGTGTCAAAGATGGTTATAATGATTTCAAGGAAACATAAATTATGCTGAACGAATATAAATGATTTTTATTATAAACAGCCGAATAGCTACCAGATATTTTCACAATTTGAAAGCGTCTCTACGTCTAGGATTTGTATGGCATATTGTAATCTATACGAGTATGTATAAAAATGGATGCTAAATACAGGCTGGAATTCCTTAAAAGAATAAATTTGTGTATCTTGCTCATTTCGAGCAACTAATTAGTTAGTTGTAAAATTAAATGAAAGGAAAACCATAAAATCTAAACTTATTTTAATTGAACGAAAAAAGAAGGTAACTCTTTTTTCGTTCAATTAAAATAAGTTTAGATTGTATAGTTTTCTATTCATTTAATTTATCATGCTTGTTAGAGAGATTTGATCCTTATCCTTGACCTTATCGATTGATGCCATAAAAATACAAGATGTTATTTTTTCGGATTTTAGCCGGTTCAATTCCCGAGTATCGCAAGCGAATTTTCGAAAATCTTTGAATGCAGATGTGTTTTAAAAAAAAAATAAAGGAATGTTTCCTTTGAGTAAAAGCTATCTCCAGTATTAAGAGTACTTTCCCTCCAGATGAGGTTCAAAATTTCCACCCTGTATATTAGATTGATAAATTCCAGCACCTATTGACCGATCACCATAAAAATCGACACATATACCTATATATTTTTTAAGGGAGTAGGTTTTATAGGATTTTTTCGACCACCACGCGTGATGTCACGGGCAATAGCTAGTATGTTCTAATTGATTGGAAAGACGGGGTCAAAAATTGTTTTACCTCTGGTGATATCTGAGGTGGTTTTAATAACACAGACGCAGAATAACATCTCTTCTAAATACGCTATGAATTCCAATCCGTGGTGGATGAGTTCAAGAAATTAAATTCCTTTGTAAGACTCGCCAAACATACCTCTATGTAGGAGTATATTTCATTTTGTTCTGGGGTTACGGACTTCGAAGCACAGATTGCAGGGGTAAGCAACTCAAAATTGCCTGAATGGCTAATCCCTCACAGTACCCTTTGCTGCATATTAACTACAGGTTGGCATTGAGTGTTGCGCTCCGAGGATTAAATAAACCTATTATTTATTTAACAAAGTTATTTTGCGGTTTGAATTATTAAACGCCAGGTATATTAAAGTCTCAAGTTTGATAAATAATTGGAGCCATAGGAATTTCATTCAGGGTTGGAGAAAATTATGAATAATTTCAGCTTTTAAACAATTAAAATTGTTTTCAAAATGTTGATGATCATTAATTTTAGATTATGAATATATCACACACATTCAAAAATGCCCAGTGGTTAAGGCCGCGCTGCTCATGCACGAGTTTGTGGGTTCAAATTCGGAAAAAAGTCACATTGGTGTAAGGTACGTTCTGAGTTTATCTTGGATATTACTGACATCGGTAAAGGAGGAAGCCTGGACTTATAGTTTAGTCTGAAATCACCAACCCGTCTTGAGCAAGCGTGGTGATCAATGCTCGTGCCTTCTCTGTATGAGAAGAGGCCCTGCAGTGGGAGAGTAACAGGCTGGTATTATTATTTAAAAATAGTTGGTTGCTATCTAGCTTTGTAAAACTTTTCCACATATTCATAAAAAAACTTAAGAAGTGTTCCCGTGGTTATAGGATTCATTTGTTTTATGTAATTACCGGTAAGCCTAACAATTTTGATACCTTTGCCACTTACCTCATAAAGACGACTCAACACAGGTGTTCAAACCATTAACGATAAAAGCTAAAATACTGGGCGCTTGAGACGAAATTTACAATCTGTTGTCACCTAAAAGATACACACACCCTGAATAAGTTCCGTCAATTTCATGAAACGTTATATAAGGTGTAAAGAGGGCTTTTAATAAAGGCCTGTTCCTCCAACTACAAAGGCTTCGTCGCTTTGTTCCTTTGCCGGCAGCGGTCGCATCTATACCTTATAAAGAACCTTTTGTCAATGCCACAACATTTTCGTTTAAAAGAAATTTGAACCGTACTTAGCTGATTTATTGTAACTGATGACGATAAATGGATATCAAGGGTCTTCAATATAATTAATTAGGTAGCTTTTTAATTAGAAAATGAATCGGTAGGTACGATAAAAACCTTGGTAGCCAATTGGGAATTTCTGTATTATGGAAACTCTAGTTAAAGAACATGATATTGATCGCTAGGAAACCTCAGAAGTTTTGTTGATTCAGAAAATTGCGGCTTTAATAGAATGAGGCTATAACTACTAAGTATATATGATTGTAGATAGAGCTTTGAACTTATGACTTCACTATTGGTAGGCGATGCTGATTAAAGCTTATGCAGTGAAATGAACTTTCAAAATAATTAAGAAATTCGCTTCACCAACCAGCCTTAATAAGATTACATAACATAAACAAAAAAGTACCTAATCCGATTTACCTACATCCTAAAAAAACAAAACAAAAAGAATCAAGATTACGGACGAAAAATATTCGATCGGGGATGGCAAGCAAGCAAAATTAATTAACAAAATTGAAAAATTCCATTTCATTCTTTCGGTCGTGACCGTTCAGTAGGAGTGAGGCCTTTTCTTACGTTATCCGCTTTCCGTCTAAGAGTTTCGTTTGTTTCGTGCCTCGTCTCGGGTTGAGCAATGCCGTTCAATTTGGCGAACTGCTGCGTTATTGCGACAGCACGTCTTAGGTGTCTTCTCTGACATTCTAGTTTTTTTATTAGACTAGTTCAGTCTGTGGGGACATAAAAAAGCCTTTGCTCTACAAAACTTGGAGTAGAAACGGTTTAGATATATATTGCTTAGGTATAGACTCCTAATCAGAAGACATACATCCTGTAAGACAAACAGAATATATTTAAAAAAACATATGTAAAAAAATAGGTAATTTTATCTTCTTTATACTTCAAATTTTTGGCATAGAGTCAACTGTTGAAGTTTAATAAAAAAAAAAAAAACCTTTAATTCAAGATGGCGGCTCACTCCTCCCCCCACGGTAAATTTTTGTTAGACATCCATAATTACATAACTAAGCAACATATGTCAAAATCGTTTCTACTCCACCTTTTGTACAGCAAAAATACCTACAGACTGTACTAGACGTCCGTATAACCGCGTTCTAAAAAAGAATATTCTGGTTCTAAATCTTAATAGTCGGAATGATAAATAAATATTCGGAGTTCGAACATAAATTACTGATATAAAAAACACGATTTATTTTGAAGTTTCCTTAACCAACTACTAAACGTAACGCTTTGACAATAGAGTCGATTTTTCTTAACGCCTACGCTACACCGGTTTTGGTTCACTGGCTAAAAAGTAGTTATTCAAATTAATTGATCTAGTATTCATAATCGATTCGAAGTCATTGTTACGGTCCGTACATTTCGGTTCAAGAGCCTATAATATAAGTAATATCTACGGGAGGTTTATAAGCAAAATTTTATCTTACCAAATAGAGAGAGATTATATGAGACCTTGTTACGTAATTAGGTAATGTAATGTTCGTCCTCCTTTTTCGAAACCAGCCTGGGGTCGAATTCCAGTGTAACCAGGATGTACGGTACTAAATTTCTCTTTGGAATGTAGGGTTTGCGGATATAACATGAGTTTAGTTTATTATAATGTCGAATTTTAAGGAAAATTTGCGACTAAGGCTGTGCACGGGCTTGGGCACGCCACAATTGCGGCGATAAGTGCCCTCTATGAGGAGTGGCTAGAGAGGCGCCATGGCGTCCTCCCCTTCCGCCACCACATTTCGCTAGTTATGTTTAAGTCCCATGTAATAGGGGGCGAGCTTATTGGCATGAATCGGGCATAAATCCTGGTTGTTACTGAGAAATTCCTTGTGGGAGAACCCAATAACACTTTTGCCGACCTGGGAGTCGAACGCAGGACCTCATGCTCAGCAGTACCGCTTGCCACCACTAGACTAATAACGAAATCTAATCTAAAATTGTTTTAATTCTTGAAAATTCAAACAATTCAACACGTAAATGTTTTAATTTGGCACTTATTTAAGTAATACAAGTACAATGTATTTGAAACAAGTGTAGCTAAGTGAGCAGTTAATAAAATTCCAAAGGGTAAAGGTCTTCAGTGGCCTTCAGTAAAGTGGCCATTTTACGTGCTTCCCGACGCTTATCTGAAAACGGTTTTCAGTAACACACAACGCTGTTATTGCTAAGGTTTTGTTTGTTTGTTTGTTGTAATTAGGGGACTGCCATAGAATGGGGGCAACGGGTGTCGGAATGATGTCATTCCATGTTAACACCATAACGATACTATCTATCGGGAGTTTATTGGAATGTTTCTTTTGTTTTTCCGATATAATTCTGTAGATATATACAATTGATATTAGATCTTAACCACCGCGATATTTTTGCGTCCTTACTTCACTGAGTAGGCACTTACTGGGTAAATAAAAACTATGTAGCCCAATTTAATTGTCGTAATCATGAAACTCTTAAAAATAAGAAGTTTACAGTTCTGTTTAAAAAGTGCTGCTAAACATAACCTAATCATTATTAATTTTCAAAACTTACTTAAATTTTAAAACGAAATAAAATTTACGTCTAGTGACATTTTTAATTTAACAGAAGTGCAGCGCAGTCACTCCGGAACCATTTGCGGGTGACGTCAGCCCCCGGTGCCCGCGGGAACAATACTAGCGCCCTCTATTGTCCCACATAAACAACATTTTATTAGAGACCTCTAAACCTCGTATATCACTTTTTCATTTTGCTGGCGATCACGGTTCGAGCGGGCAGTCGAAGTGCAATTGGGATCACTTTATCAATGAAATAGAATACGTTGTACTTTCTGGGGTAAAGTTAATTTTTAATAGGTATTTGATATTGAAGTCAGAATTATTTTTAGTTGCCGTACATGACGTAAATCATCATCATCACCATTATCATACATACCCGCGCACATCCACAACTAAATATTTACTAGTTTTATAACTAGCACCTGGGCGACCGAGCTCTGCTCTGACGAAAATAGAGAATGCTCATTTAATAGTTTAGGAAAGTTCATACTAATTCCATGCTGCCATGATAGTAGGTCTTACTAATTCCATGCTGCCATGATAGTAGGTCTTACTAATTCAATGCTGCCATGATAGTAGTTGCTTACCAATTCCATGCTGCCTAGTCATTATTCTAAGGTCTAAACTTTGGGCGACCTAGCTCTGCTCGGGTGAAATATACGGAGAAAACGAATTTTCCCAGATATGTGACCTAGCTAGATCGATTTTTCACCCGATCGAAATCGTTGTATATATATACAAATATTGCTCGTTTAATAGTATAGGATAGCATGAAAGGTCTTCCACCCCTGTATAGTACATCGACATACAAGGCAAGGCAAGGCATGTCGATGTACTAGTGTATGTCGAATTTTAAGTAATTTTATGTTTATAGGCAAGAAAGTACTAGAAATATCAACGGTATTTGTTCAAGGGCAAGGGCCTATAATCATAAAATTACTTAGAATTCCCATTAACGTCTTAATAATTCCGCAAAAGGGTGTATCCAGAGTTCTAGTCTCTTTGTAGAAACTAGCCTCTCTAATTACAGTTTGAACAAATACCGTAGATATTTCCAGTACTTTCTTGCTAATTAATAAATTAGAGAGTAAAATACTCCTTCCTAGAAAAGTATATTTGATGTATAATTCAATCGATATTTTTAAATACAGGATGTAAAAACCCCATCACATAGCCATTATATACTCATTCTGTACCTATATTAAACTTAGTAACATTGAGCAAACATTATTGGTGAGAAACGACTTTTATTTCTAGTGTGAAAAATTGCTGTTTACGACAACGCACGCAAAACATTATGCTTTTGGGTGCATGCAACGGTACAGGAGTTGTAAGTGGTTTTAAAGTTAAGTTATATCACTTAAAACTATAACCTCATTCATTCTCTCGCTGATTGAACGTTAATTGGTAATAGTTACTAGCTTTTTCCCGCGGCTTTGCCCACGTGAGTGTCGGGAAATATCCCACGAGTTCGTACTACCGGGATTAAAAAGTACTCTATATATTATAAACTGTCTGTCTGCCAAATTTCATCCAAATGCATTCAGCCGTTTTTGCGGCACTCCGGAACATACATACAGACAAACGGACGAAAATTCAAAAACTATATTTTCGCAATCGACTTGTTCCCACACCTCGTAGCATTATTTTTTCCAAAAATATTCAATACGAGTATACAGTTTTGACTTCGTTACTATTTTATTATATGTATAAGTTATTAACACGTCTCCTTTTTCAACTACCCTCCAACTAGTTGAACAAATTGCGTCAACATTACTGGCACATTTGTGCTCATTACGGTCGTAGATACTCTATTGTTTTATTTAGCTCCGACGCTCAGTAATAACGTGAAATTGTGGTCGCTTAATTAATGCAATAAGTCTGGACCCTTAATTACTTATTTAATTAATCGAAATTCATGTTGTTATGATGATGATGATAAGCTGATTACTTTGTTGATATTTGGTTTCAGTTAATCTGGTAATAAAATTGAAGTTTGATTTATTTATGACCTGTTTGGAGTAAATCGGTAATACCACTGTTTCAAAATAGGCAAAGAATAAAATAAAACTGCAGCAGTAAACTTTCCTTAAAAGTAGTTTCCTTAGTAGTAGTTTCTGCGGTGAAAAGAACTTTGCCCTACATTCATGATACATTGGTGGTTTCCAGCTGACGGGTTGCAAACTCCCGCCAATAATTGATACCTACTTATTGGTTTGATAGAAAAACTGCAGCACTTACCAAGACTATCAAAATATGTAATAATTATATTGAAAAGCCGGAAATCCAGCCAAAACAATTATTATAATACTACACATCCCATGGATTGCCTAGTTTTATTAATCGGTTATTATGAACGAAAAGTAATAAATGGACTATAATAATAAATTATAAATCCTTCTAAGGATCCATTATTCAATGTCACCTGATCTAGTTCCGCCAAGGACCTCTTGCAGCATTGCAACTAAGGTAACATGCAAGATGACTCACTTACAACTATATAAGTAGGTACGTGCGCGGAATTCCTCACATTGCTGAATGGAATATGTGCGAAGGTAAGCTTATCTTAACAGTTAGGTATGGGACACACTAAGGTTATTAATATGATCTTATATGGCTTCTCTTATAAGGTCAAACGCATAAAATAATAATTGATAGGTGAAACCTAACGCTAGGTTTTCTTAACAAAGTAATGACAGGCGCAGTGCAGAAGCCCTAGCATGACCCCGTGGAATAAACGTAACGTAAATTAGGACGGTTTCTGAATCGAAAATATTATTAAATCAAAAGTCATATATTCAAACTAGGCTGAGAATCTATTATCCTATAGTTTTTTGGTTTCAAATGCGGCAAGCACAATTACTATCATCACATATAGATAATACAGAGTTGAGACGTGGACAATCCGAACAAGAGAATAACAGAGGAAAGACGCATTCGAAATTTGGTGTTGGAGGCAGATGCTCCGAATACCATGGACAGCGTAAAGCACAAATGTGTCTGTCCTTTCCCAACTCTATATCAAGACCCGATTGTCTACAGTTTGCTTACAGTGTATTTTGACCACATAATGCGAAGGGGAGATAGCACCCTTGAAAAGCTGGTCATTGTTGGCAATACCGAAGGAAGGAGAGCACGAGGTCGCGTCGCCAACACGATGGTCTGACCAAGTAAAAGAAGCTACGTCCTCAAGCAAATTTCAGCAGGTGGTGATGGCAAGTTTGGGCCGCAGTAGATGGAGGCAGTAAAGTTGTCTGTTGTCCACTTAAAGGGATCCAGTGACCACGATCCTCAGTAATCATCATTTAAGCCGAAAGACGTCCACCGCTGGTCATAGTCCTCTCCCAAGTACCTCCACTTCGACCTGTTCTGTAATTCCCGCATCTAGCTGATTCCTGCGGCCATCATCATAAGATCATCGGTCCACCTTGTGGGTGGCCTTCCAACGCTACGTATTCCGGTACGCGGTCGCCACTCCAGAACCTTTCGGCTCCATCGGCCATCTGTTCTACGAGCAATGTGTCCTGCCCACTGCCACTTAAGTTTGGCAATTCTTCGGTCTATGTTGGTTACCCTGGTCTCCTGTGGATCTCTTCATTTCTGATTCAATCACGTAGGGAAATTCCAATCTAAGCCTCTCCATTGCCCTTTGGGTGACTTTGAGCCTTCTAATAAGGTCCATTGTGAGCGACCACGTTTCAGTGCCATAAGTCATCACTGGCAACACGCACTGGTCAAAGACTTTCGTCTTGAGACACTGCGGTAATATCGATAATATCTATAGGTGATAGTTATTGTGCTTGCCGCATTCAGATATGAATAAAGATTCATATCTATTACATATGAATCTTTATTTTTATATGATTAAAAATTTATATCTGAATGCGGTGATATCTTAAAATCTTAAAACTAAATAAATGTTATGTGCAAAACGAGTATTTTTAACTTGAAAACCGTTCGAATTTACGTAACGTTTACTCCGCGCGTTCGTGCTAGGAAAGCAGAAGAAACCTCACCCCCTATCAATGTAAAAAACAATGCAGAGAAACCTCACCCAGGTTTCTCTGGAGCTTTCTGTACAGGCATTTATAATTTTCGTGTATAAATCTTTATAATTTTCGTATATAAAACTTTATAATTTTCTTATATAAAACTTTGGCACTAAGAAAAGATTTATAAATACTAATTTAACTTATCCGTACCATTTTAATGTTGACATTAAAATCCGTTGCCGGAGTGAGATCCCAAAAGACCATTATGGACGGACATTAGTAAGACATTCATGAATAAATGAGTTCTGTGACAAGGTCACACAGGACCAGTGTGTTTTTGATACTATCTCTGTTCAATGGTAGGTTGGTGCATTTAAAATAGCCTCCACGAGGGTCGATACCTACTGAAATGTAGGTAGGTATGTCCAGCGCAAGTTTGCTGATATGAGAGAAGAAGAAGTAGGTATTGTAAGGCCGTTTGTCCACTGCTACGTCAACTGGACGTCAAAGAGAACGAGATGACGGCGCCGAAGTAGCGATATATACATTTACTATGGCTGCGTGTCCACCGCACACCACCGGGACGTCACGTTCGGTTCGAATTATGTCGTTTGTCGTTGTCGTCCCGTTGATGGTGTGCGGTGGACAAACAGTGCTAGGGCTTTGCTGCCCTGGTACCGCAATAGATGTGGCGCAACCGCAAATGAAAAGCTATACTGATTTTTTTATATTTATTTTCAAGAAAACATGCTCACTTTTTCGTGGATAAGTAATTCTTTACTATAAAACAAACGCTTCTTTTACAATATTTAAATTAATTCTGAATTCGCTCGATTGATCGAATGCAACCAGTATAATTTTTCTGCCAGCTTGCATGATGTAGGTAAGGTTCTCTTTTGCAGACAACCTATACAATATCTACTTATAACCAGCAATGTCAAACAATCTACCCCTTTAGGGATTTGGTACTCGCGCGGTTATATTATACTAGATAAACATGTACTTGATTATCAGTAACGCGTCGACGTTTCATTCCCCGTTTTTCTTCGCTTACTTCCTTTCCAGTAACATATGGCTGATCAAAATCTTTCCTTCAGACAAGCACAAAGAATATACGGCAATATATTACTCGTTATAGCTACTTCGTAAATTTTGTTTGGAATTTCTTTACAAAGGGTATGTATTTTTTATTTATGTACATAATATGTTAATGATCTCGTTGATGTGGGTGGCCTGGGGTGAAGAGATTTCCGATTGTAGATGTTACTGGAGGAATATTTTGTTCTTGAGATCTCACAGTTGTTTCAACTTGATTCAATGTTTCGTGCAATTGCACAAGTTCCGTTTGACAGGATTTCACCTAAGCGAGCTGTGTAAGCACCCCATCATGTCCTATGTTCGACTGTCAATAATTAAATCTAGGAGTAATTTCGACGAGGCCTGAAACTTCGTTGCTATTACCTAGGTCCGCATTCATGTAGAAGGTAACCGGCGCCGATAGCGCCAAAAAGTGCTGGTTGTCAACGCTGGCCGTCGCCGATAAGCGCCGACAGGTTCCTATCTGATTAGTCGGCGCCGATTCACGCTGATTCGGCAAAAAACATGAAAACTGCCTGCACCGACCAGCGTTGACAACCAGCATATAAGTAGGCGCCGGTTACCAGCGTTCTATATGAATGCGGCCTAGTGTTGGACCACAAGTCTATTCTTCTAGGCTAGATGTGTTATCCAAACACCCAATTCTGCACTAACAATACAGAAAACACCATTACTTCCCCAAAAAAGGAACGCATAGGCTCTAAAACAAATATTTCACAGTGAAACTTTCGTCTTAAAAGCAATGTCTGCGTTAATACTCAGTAATTTGAGCGTTACGAGTTTACGGCTTAATTTGAAGTCGTAATCAGTTTAGCGCGACGCCTCGCCCGGTCGGAGATTACCCGGCGAAAACAAATGACTGACGCATAAATCTTCCTATCCTGAATTACATTGGTACTAACATAACGTTTTTATCTTTACTGTCTGCTTTTATTGTCATAGTTTGGATGCTCCTTCACACCTTTGTTTGTAGCTATAAGTGTGTGACGACCTTTTAGAATGTTGTAAACTTGGAGTAAGACGGGCCTTGTTATTATTTCGATGATGTAACGGGACATCGGTTCTTTTGGCGCGTGCCCAAAATCGGAACTAACGCCGCCATCTTGTTTTGTCAAAACAATTTCTGTGACAATTTCAGAAATGTTGACCACCAACCTGTCAATATCATTAAAAGCCAAAAGATCTTTGTAGCACTCTATGAACAATGTATTCATTATACTTGTCCCGTGACGCGATTGGGAGACTATTCTGTTAGTCGCCATTTTAAATTGTATTTGTATTGAAACTAAGGTTGACAAGCAATGGTGCCAACATGACGGCCAGGGACAAGTTATAGCGAACGGTCAGTACCGTATAGTTTATAGTAGTCCTGGTCTTTGACATTGACAGATGTTGGCATGCAGGGTCGTTAAAAAAGACCAAAACACGCTTCGCATAGCCCTATAGCATGAATAATGAAAGTAATTAAGTAAAGAAAGGGCGCATAAAGGCACATTGGTTTTTATTTCTGTCGTTTTTCTATAATTATTACAATCCTATATACAGGTTGTTTGGCAGAAGGACCGACACAATTTTCTTAGCTATGCTTCGTAGCGTCATATCTTAGTTTTCATCCAAAAACCTGTGTCTTAGGTGTCACGGTAGGTAATTGAGTTAATTTATTTTATTTTAAATGTCGAAATGTTGTCACAACTACTTTTTTGTGTTTGTAATAGATGTATTTTTTATGTTATCGGCAATGACATTTATGTATGATTGGGTTTAGAAAATGACTTTTGTTCTCCTAAGAGCGTTTATTCTAAAAGTTGTCAATGTCGCCAAATTTATCAAAACAGACATACATTTGATTAATTTGGCAATATTACTGTATGAAAATAAGAAATGTGGCTAACTTACGATCTATAATATTAATAATGAATTACAATCATAACATTTAATTTGATGTTGTAACCGTTTTAGGTGTACTCGTAAAAAAGGCATTTGGAAAGTTTCCAAATACTTTTTTTACATCTAAAATAAAATATTCGGTGTTGCGATATTAATTATTGCATTTCATAATCAATATTCTAGTTCGCTAGTTAGCCACATTTCTTATTTCGATACGGAAATATTGCCAAATTAATCAAAACAGCGAAATATTTGACAGTTATTTGCGACGTTGCCCACTTTACCCAATAAACGCTGTTTAGTTTTAAAATTGTGTTATGGTACGAAAATTTCAACTCTTAAATTAATTATAAAAACAAAAATTAAAATAATTTTGTGCTAGCAAATGACACACCCAATCCCTCAAAAATGTGTCGGTCCTTCTACCAAACACCTTGTATATACAGTAGAATCCGTTTATTATGACTACGCTTATATTGACCAACCGCCTATTATGACGTAATTACAGAACGAAGTTTGGTTTTCATATAAAATACTTTGTAATAAAGTCGGATATAATGACTTCATGACTTCGTTTACAGTGACATGTCGCTTATTATTACCCATTTTTAATAAATATTGTCCGTTTTTGACAGATTTCTTAAGTTAAAAATGAAAAATATACATACATACATGTATTACGTGCAATTTATATTTTGATTTAATATGCTATGTTTCTCTATTAAAATAAGTAAATACCTAAAAAAAGAAGGTTGTTTTTTTTTCACAAAAATGCTTTGTATGAAGTCCGCTTAGTATGACGTGTTTATGGCTTCTGAAATCCAGACTGATTAGCAGCTAATCTATTGTTTAATATTGTCTCATCTCATATAATTTTTTTATCTAGGTGGTTATCCAATCATAACAGCTGAGAAGATACTTGACAGACAGCAGGTTGACTGATCAGAGAGTAAATAAAGTGACAGGGTTCATGTACAAAACCCGACATTAATCTTTTTTTAAATGTGTGATATGCATGAGAGCAAATAAATAAATAAATCTGGTACACAGAAAACAGAAGCTACCAAGTATTTTCTTGTCCTGTAAAAATATTAAAAAAATAACTTTTATGAATGGGACGAATGTTTTCATTTTTACCTCTAACGTTGCAAACACATAACCGAAAGCGGAATTGAATATTTTTTATTTTATTTCGCTGCACAGTTGTCGCTTCCGGCTTGCATTCTACAAAAAATATAAAAGAAAAACAAAACATTTATAGGCTACTTCGTTAGTCGTGTCAATTGTTTTTGCTCAGTGCAGTGTACAGTCTTGTACAGTTAATTGGTGCACATGTGCTCTTGATATGGCTCGCAAGGGGTAAGTTCGTCTTGAAGACCTAGAGGGGTATTTAATTTATGTCACCGTATTAACTGTAGATAATCATTTCGTTTACAACGAAACGCATCAAAATTCAATAGTTCAAATCGACCCGTGTCTTGCCGTCAAAAAATAATACAGATTATTAAATGATCTCTTGAAAAATAAAAGTTTTTCAATGCAGGCGGTATTCATAACATACCATCACGCCTGTATTCCCCGAAGGGATAGGCAGGGATGTATAGTTGACATACATTTGACCAGTTATGTTTGAGTTCCATGTAACAGGGGGCGCAGATTAGTATAGATTCCACAAATTAATTTAAATAAACAGTGAATCTTCCTGCGACGGCGCGACGAGACTACGCGACGCGACATCGATAGAAAAATTTCCGAGAATTTTCATAGAAATTGTTCCACCAGAGTAACGTCGGGCTGTCGCGTCGCGCGTTTAAGTGCAATTCAGGTCACACAGCGCTAATAACCTACAATTATATTCACCTAGAAGTTGCCTCTCTTTCTATCGCGTAACTCTTATATCTTCTGACTACGTTACGCCCACTGAATTCGACAAGTCGAGTCCACCGTGTACCTACTTGTAACTTCATGCCTAAAATGCGGAGTGAAGCATCTGTATTCATCTGTGCAGGGGGCGAGCCTATTGCCATCATAAGCCCACATATTTTACCGTGCATTGGATTTTCAACTTTCGGTGTTGAGCCGAGCGTTGAGAATACAACACGCTGGGACGCACTCCCGTCCCAGCGCGTTGAAAAAACACACTGTTGGATTTTCAACTATTGGCTCTAAGCAGAATGTTGAAAATCCAGTGCACGAAAAAAGATCGCCGCGGGAAGAAATCGCCCGTGCGACCTGGGCTTATTCATAAACTCACGTCTTCTGCCCATGACGGTAGGCAGAAACTACAGAACGCCACCTGCTAAGAGTACGCTCCTTACATACTCCCTTTGCTTCGTTTACGTTGATACATCTGCAGATCTATTCTGAAAATCTTACCTTGAAAAGTATGATGAAGTGAGCTTAAAATGAGCTGTCAATAGTGTCAATCCTTAGCATCACGTGAAATGACAGCTCACTTTAAACCCACTTCACCTAAACCCTTCATATAAAGTACCGCCTGCTATCAAATAGCGTAAACATTTTCGGTAAACGACTAATCTGTTTCATTTTGACACTTCAACAACATTCATTGCATTATTTACGTTGTTGAGCAGATTTTTTTTCGAACTTAGAGAAGCAATGGATTAGCAATCTCTTTCAAAATGATTCAGAATGTGATTGATCGTGTATTACGCAATTAGAATGCTGGTCATACACGCACGCCGGTTACGAGTACTACGCCTAGCCTAGCCTTTATGAAGAACATCACTAATTAGGTATGTCCTCCTATTGCTCAGACTCCGGGCCGCTACTGAGAAATTCCCGTTGGTAAAACCCAATAAAAAACCCAGGATGTCATGCTCTTCGGGGTTGCAAGTTTGTCCGAAAGGGATATCGCGACCCCGGCACACAGGCAACAGAAGGAACACGGGTGGGTTTTAGTCAGTAATAGTCTGATACTCCCTCACGCTCCGCCCAGAGCGGGAGAAGTTATTTGATAATTTCCCACCAAAAAATCTCATAATCTGTAACTTAGTGATTTCGACCACTAGACCAACGAGGCGGTATTAATTGAAGATTTTATTATTTATATTGATTATATTTACGAAATATCACCTAATTGATTTCGTTAAATAATTATCAACTTTATTTGGTACGGAATATTTTTATATAAATATACAGCAGTTTTTGTTTACGTCATTATTAAACGAACTGAATTTGCATGAGATAGTTACTGAATTTAACATTTTTAATTAATCTGTTTCGTGATTGCATTGTTTTCATTTTTAAATACAATATCTGCTACTAAGAATTTTCTTAAACTGAATAAAATTTTATATACTTACCTCATGAATATAATAATCTTTACAAAATATTATTATTAATAAATGAAAGCTGAAATAATTCTTGGAGAATTCTCTACTTATTTTTAAGCTTGCAATTTCCAATGTGATGTATTTTAATTGCGAAATCTGAGTTTCATCCAATCTAAAATAAATACTCAGATATAGGTACATGTATGTTTTTAATCTTCGTTTCGTGTTTTTAAAGAAAAAATATAATTTTGTACGAGTAACTTACAAAATTATATTTTTTCTTTAAAAATATTCAGAAGTGTGTCACTGGACAACTTTATATTGTTCAGCAATATGTTTATCGTATTGAAACTGTGGTATTTCAATCGAAAAACGATAACAAAAATATGTGCCGCAAAGCTCAAGATGTCCGAAACCAAAGCAACCCTTACCATAAGGCACGACCGGCTTGTCCAACTGCAGTTAGCTGGGGGCTCCAAGTTACAGTAAAGTAACCTAATCTACCTTTCAGCCATTTTCATTTGCTACTTCATTTTTAGCCAAAGGGTTACGGTTTAACCGGCTAAAAATGAAATCATTTATCGAAAATGCACATTATGTCGAACATTAGTCTCTCCTTAAGAATAAACTCGACTTTAGCCGGCTAATGCTAAGTTTATTTCCACAACCGTACCTTTAGCCGTAACATATATGTATAAATAAGTTAAAAACTAAAACTTGAGTACGACTGAAATCGAATTGAAAAGCATGTAACAAGAAAATCCTCCTGCCTGAAAGCCTGAAATTCTTCCCTAGGCTTAAGCGATTCAATGTGTGAAAAATTTTGGCAGAAATGGGGGTGAGGGAATGCAGCAAATAGTCTGTTAGAACCTTGGTTTAATACGTTTTTCACAACTCTGAATCCGTTAAGTTTAGAGAAGAATTTCAGGCAGCCCCTAGGCTCTCTTCCTGTCGTTTCGACGTCGCCGCAGTCAGTTATAACAAATTTTAGAACAAATAAGAAACAGAAGAACGTCGAAATCGATTGTCTACAATGATTCAGCCAACCTTGGAAGTTATGCAAAAAGCAACAGAAGTGAAACAATAAAATATTGTTTTGTGATCCATGAAAGACGAACAAAGCAATAAATTATTCAGAATTAATCTGAATAACACAAAATACGTTAGGATTATTGATCCAAATATAAATTGTCACCGTTACGACGCTGAGTGTTTTTCCTTGTAATGATCTTTGACCTTATTCCGACGCCGACGATTTGTCGGAATTATGCGTCAATTATCACCATTCCTGCTTTGTATATTTTGTATATTCTTTGAAATACAAAGTATTACACAATTATTAAAATAAGAATTGTTTCCATCGTTCCGTCAGTTTACCGACGATTGTCGACGTCATTATAATTGAATAAGATGATATTGATTTCATTTGAGCGGTCAGTCTGTAAGTTGGCATAGCATTAGTGACGTGAATCCTATAACACGAGCATACCTACATGAATAGTGAGATTTATTCATGTTCCACGGGGAACAACTTTCATGTGGACCTGTTAGAGCTATCTATCACGTATATGACACACAACGAGAGTAGATGCAGTCCTTTCACAGCTATTTTATCTCTGACAGCAACCTTATTGCAACGAGAATAAAGACCACTGAAAATCAGCGGTAAATAAAATGTGAAAGGACTGAACTCTAGCCAAGAGTGATCTACAGTCTGCTGCACAAAGTCAAATAATTTATTTCAATTAGGTACATAAAAGGCACTTTGAACGTCAAAATTTACAAAATAAAGCTTGTAAAATAGAATTGATTCCAGTCGCCCCTTCCAAAAGGTAGTTTTCGTATTGAGAAGAATGGGCAAGAAACTCCACCGTTACTGTTTTAAAATGTTTTCACAATATTTTTTATAAATTATATAATTATATGTGAAGATGGTGCACCTGGAATACGATTACTGTACCACGATAGGTAAAAAGAATGAAAAATTAAGCAATAAGAGATAAAATAATTATGTGATAGATTCATGGTGCTCACATATTTACAAACATTGTACAATTTTACGATATTCCTAACATTTTAACAAGTAATACTATTACAGCCACATCAAAGCTTATTAGTTCATTCGTGTCTGTGCTGCAGTAGTGCTGTACTACTGCAGCACAGACGCGAATGGACCAATAAGCTTTGATGTGGCTGTCAAACTCTTTTGTGATTGGTGAATATTACTTAATATTAGGTAGGTAGTCTAACTCCGTGGCCACGAGCTACACGTTTACGATGGGGCGAGAAAACAAATGAAAGAAGTTGTTTATAGTATGCTATGAGTCACTGAGACGCGACTTGCCGAGCGACAGATGGAGGAAACAGATGACGCGTTGCATCGCTCGCGGCTGTGAACGAGGCCTTAGTTCATCGCGATTTATGGCACTCGCGATGAACTAAGGCCTCGTTCTCACCGGCGTGGTTTTCGACCATGTTTCATCGTAAAAATATCGATGACAGATACAAAATAAACCACATAACAGTAGGCTTAAAATAAAAACAAAAATGTTATAAATTCTTTTAGAAAATATTAACAGTCCGTAGCTTTAAATAGCTTCATTTTACGGTACGCCATTTGTTCATGACAACACAGTAAAAAGAAATGGCGAAGGCGTAGGAAGTCTTTGCTCCTAGGATGAAGAGTTTTGTTCTTTGTTTTAGCGGTGTAATTACAGACAGCTTTTAGGTTTTGGGAGAGTACCTACCAGGCTTATTATTTAACTGGCAAGAGTATTTGAGAACGTTATTAATTAGTGCACGATGAAGTCAATTTGAAAATAAATATTCATATAGATGATATGATCTAACACCAGATATTTTCAAGTAATTAAAAATAAAACGTAATAAGTTTATTTTGCTATAAAGTTAGTAATTCTAAGTGTAACACTATCAATTCCTGAAGTTAAGTTTGAAAACCTCTATTTTTTCCCATTAAATATAAAGCAGAATCACTGCTAGTGGTAATGAATTCCAGTACCAGAAACCTGAGGTAATTTAGGTATATTTTAACTAAGTTTTATATTTTCTCATAACGAAGTTTAGTCCGCCCCTTTAACGTTAGCCTTATAATCGTGATAAATATTTAGTGCTGTAATAAGCTTCGTAATTAGTTATTAAAGTCAATATTAAGCCTTGGACGTAGAATAGCTTCTAGGAAAAATATTTTCTTGCCATACCTCCTAGTCATGAAAATATTTTTGTTGCTTCACGCCAACTTTTATTATTGGATATTTTAATATTTATAAAAATCCTGCGGAGTAATAGTGTAATATACTAACAATTGCAATATCTTACATTTTGACAATTAGACAACATTCATTGCGTTATTTACGTTGTCGAGCAAATAAAATTTTCAAACTTATGAAGCAAAGGATTAAAAAATTCCTACAAAATCCTTCGGACTGTGAAAGAAAGTGAAAAATAATTCTGTAGAATTTAAAGGGCTTCAAAATGATACCATTTTGTTTTCTATAGAATTATAATTAAGGGTAGATGTCTACCCCTTTCGGAGACACCTTTTTTAACTCCTCGGATTTTTAAGTGCCTTAATGAAATAAAGTAATTTTCAATGCGCCACGCCGCCCCGGAAGGTCATGGAACCATGAATTCTGTGGATATTCTTCCTTTGTGTAGCATTAAAAAATAGATAAAAGGAATAGAGGAGTTTGTAAACATTAAGATGTCCTTTAAAAATTCAATAAACATACAATCGAGAGACATTGATTCCTTTCTCCACCTTTATTTAGCAACAAAGACACCCTAGCGAGAAAATATTTTCTATTACTTAAAAATATTTAGTAGGTAGCTCTTCTCTTAGGCGAGTTCAATTCTCTGTAGTATTGCTTGATATTCCCTCTTTGAATGCACAGTGCTCGATAAAACGAGGAATTTGTAACAGAAGATACAATAACTGGGATAAAAGGGAGCTCCTGAACAATCATATCTATTCATTGGCGAAATCATAAAATACAATTTCCTATGGTAGGTATTCCTTACAGAGGTTTACCATATTGGAAAGGTTACCTCGAGAGGAAATAACGTACGATATTATGAGATCTTATCGACGAGTTAGAAAGCTTTAAGGTAGATAGATCTTCAAGGATCATTTCATTTCGATTGATACGCTTATCCTCTGTTTTTTTTCGCCGCAGGAATAGAATGTTATTACTGAAATAAAGTCCTCTTTAAAATACATAGGAACATTTTGGATTCATTACTTGTGAAGCCAATTCATTCGTGCTTTGAGACTTAAAGCAAATTTACATAAACGTAAATCTAAATAAATATTATATAACACCAAATCGGCAGATACATTGAATTTCTATTACGCTAAGAAATTAGCATCCTAATAGATCCAACTGCCCGTATATCTGAGTAGTCTGTACCAAGAACGGTGGAGCTGAGCCTGGCCGAACACAAAGGCTTAGGAACGTCGAACGACGGACGTCCGAGTAGCCTCCGCAGATCCTAAGTACAAAGACTGATAAACGGACAAGACTCTCACACAACTATGTGTCTACCCAAAAATAGACGACCTTCATGTATCAGAACTGTAAACAATTTAGGTTTGGTTTCATGTGCAGGTAGCTAATCCTTTTTATTTTCTTGTGGGGAAGCTCTTCGTCTGGGGAGAAAGGAGAGTTATTTCTGACTGTAACGGTCTACGGTCTCTTGGAGCTGTAACGAAAATCAAACTTCCAAGTCAACAAAAAAATAAATACGTTTTTTTAAGCCGCATATTTTGACACTCGCAAATAAACCAATCTATTTGGTACTTCCCGTTGGCCCAGTAGCATGAAGTTTAGTGGAAAGTAAGGTCAAGTAAAGAGGAAAATCCGAAAATTGGTAATTTATATATGAACTGCAAAGTTAAGTTTGTTCTTCAATCTAGGATCAAAAATTCATAGGCCGATGTCTTGAAGTAACATTAAGTCAGTATTTTATTAGGTATTCTATTAAAAGTTTTGTTTTCAATTGAAAAGTTAAGTTTATTCTTGAAATTCGGTCTCCCGAGCAAGCATAGCTTTGAGACGGAACCTACTCACACTTGTCCGGCTTATATGATTCTAAATGTCTTACTTAAAAAACTAAATAATTATTTTACTATTATATCACCATTAATTTATAATACCTACTCTAGTGCCGCCATTCAACACATTATACCTACACATTAGTAATGTTAGTTTATGACATTGGCATTGTAATAACTTTTGACAGAGTAGGCTGAATTTAATGACTATGATTGTATTTCCAATACCTTAATGCACTTGAAAAGAAGACACAAAACATCAATATTACACGTAAATTTTAAAATGAACCCCTTTGGGGGGTGCTGAATTGCGACGCTGAATTGTGTAATTCTTTATTTCTTACCAGAAGCATAAATTTTAATTTTCATATATCTAACTTAAGAAATGCTAGATTTCCCATACAAACTTTCATCCCCTATATAACCCCCCCTAAGATTATTTCTTAAACAAAAAGTACCCTATGTCCTTCTCCAGGATACTATCTAACTCTTTGCCAAATTTTATCGAAATCCGTTCAGTGGCTTAGCCGTGAAAACATACAGACAGACAGAGTCACACAGAGAGAGACAGACAGATAGACTTTCGAATTTATAATATTAGTATTAGTATGGATTAGTAGGATTATCGAGAAAACTAATTTTAAAAGTTCACGATCCTGTTTTTATTTAGATACGTATCGATGTTGAGTTAACTTAGAGGAATCCGTTACTGAATAATTCTAAGTAAAACGCTACATTTCTATCAATGCTTTAAGAGAAAATCGCTTTTGAATCTTGCGTAAGTAAGGTGTTTATGTTCGAGATGATACAAAATTCAAAATTCAAAAGTCATTTATTCAAACTAGGCTGAGAATCAGCACTTTTCGAACATCGTTCGTGTTTTTTAAAAGTGCTGATTTCCCCAAAAAATGCCCACCCTTCACCACTTCCTAGTGCTTTAGCTGGGAAGAAGAAGTGACGCAACAAACTCCCCAGCAGCACTGCTGTCTGTTCAGTGAGAAAAAAAAACTTGATTTTTAACAAATTTGCTATAATGATAGCTAGCACACGCCAATATACCAACAAAACAATCAAAATCTATACTCAAGCGAAAATAAAACCTCAAAACGTAACAGAACTTAATACCGGAATAAAAGCCTCCAGGCATAAAGGGCGTGCCCGCTTTCATATAGCTAATAAAGCTGTAACTCGAAGTCACATATGATAAACTAGGACCATCCAAGTTAAAATAAAGAAACAGTTAGGCAAGAATAATATATGATCAATTGACGAGGTCGCTAGCTAACCACGTATTACAACACAATTCATAAAAAAAATCATTGTGATGAGTAGATTATGTCAATAACTAGGTATAATATTTTCTTTGTTTTTATGTTGTCAAGTTCAAGTCACTATCCAGTTGCCATTTTATTGCAACAAAACACGAATTAAGTAAAGATTTTCTGTAAAAAAATATGTACAAAGCATTTAAATTGTCGTTTCGTTTGTCTAATCAAAAGAAACAATTCAATTTAAACATAAACCAACGTAATTGTTAATTAAAACCTCATTGTTTTATCGGATTCGCACAGGTTATAAAGGTAGTTGGGGAGTTATTATTACAAACTTCTGGTTACACAAATGTGATGACGTAGACCTGTGTCACCCACGTGACCACTGTATATCGGAATGCTATACCATGGTTGGATTTTACTTTAGCTTTAAACGCATAAAGGAAAATCAATGTCAGGGGCTTTGCCCCACATCAGAATACCATAGGACATAACGCTACGGAAATAACTAAAATAGACTAACCGAGCTGTATCAACCTCAGTGTATTGTCTTACTTTCTTGACAGCGTAGGCGGCCGAACTGAGTCTTCCCGCTAGGGTTTATGTTCTACGAAGTTCGAAAAGTACAAGCGCACAAAATGATGTGGCAATCAGTACACGCCTATGATTTAAACGTAGGTTACTGCCTATTTCACAATGTCCGAATAGCCACTACTTACCAAATAAATTCAAAAATGGAACAGAATTTGTAGGATATTATCTGCCAAGTATGTTACCGAAAACATAATCGTAGGTAGGGAAACAAGCCCTAAGGGTATTAGAAGAAACATGCGTTTTTGATCACGCATTTCCGGTGCGATTGCTCAAATGCACAGTATGTGATGCGTCCCAAGTGCGAGTATCACGCATAAAAAACTTACATGTATGCATGAAATATGTGAAATGCAGTAGCCAACGCATGACTTCAAAACCAGGGAAGATATAACCTGCACAAATAACATCAAAATTGACATAAATCTAATGAACATAAAAAGACAGATAAATATGAAGTCACAAGCCGACAGAATATTCTTACTTAACGTTTATTTGTGCTTCATATAAGAACCGTGCTTATGTTTGTGGAATAACAAGCGTTTAACTGCCCATAAAGAGGGATTTATTGCTGTGGCAACATATGAAATATCCGGTGTTTCGCTTTGAAGACTTTTACCTATTTATTGTAGTTTCCTATTAAAACGATACATATTTATGGCTGAGAGAGCTTTGGAAGTATTCTTTGTGGCCAATCAATATTGAGTAGCGAAGCGTTAATATTTTTAAGGATTTTTTTAATGGTAGTAGTACTGCGTCATTTCTCTTGTGGTTGCAAGCGTTACTGCTGAGCATGAGGTCTTGGGTTCGTTTTCCAGGTCTGGTAAAGTGTCATTGGGTTTTTCTATCTGAAATTTCTCATTAGCAACCAGCTATCTAATTACGCAACACATTTTCGTTGACAATTCCGACTAATCTGTTTCAATTTGACAGGTCAACAACATTCATTGTGTTATTTACGTTGTTGAGCAGATTTTTTTTTCGAACGTACGAAGCTATGGATTAGCTTTCTGTTTCAAAACGATTCAGATTCTGATTGATCGTGTATTACGTAATTAGGGTACTGGAATCTGGATTTGTGCCCGTTGATGGCAGTAGGGTCGCCTCCCATTCCATGGAACTTAAATATAACTGGCGAAATGTCGGTGAACAAAGTCTAATGTTATGTTAAGTTATTAATAGTAGTTATAGCTTTGGGTGAGTGCTACGTCCTGGGAATCACAATCACCAAGCCTATTTCAACATGAGATGGCAACGCATCTGCGATTCCTTTGGTATGCAGACGTGCATAAGCGGTGGTAACCAGTTGCTATTAGGTGAGCCTCCAAGCCGGCTACTTTGCTACCATTTAAAAAAAAATGTGTCTATATATACCAATTACGAGGGTCCATGATTTTCCGGACTGGGTTCGGATTGTCTTTGAAGTATACAATTAGAAATGAAATTATCCGGAAAAGAGCCGGAGTTACCGACATAGTTTGCAGAGTACGCAAACTGAAGTGGCAGTGGGCTGGCCTTGTTTGTCGAAGGATCGATGGCCGGTGAAGCAGTCGAGTCCTCGAGTGAACACCGCATTGGCAAGCGTATTGTAGAACGCCCTCCAGCTAGAGTGACCCACGACCTTGAAAAGGTGGCTGAGACTGAGTGGGTGCGGAAGGCCGAGGACAGGGTGTTCCGGCGCAGCCGGGGAGAGGCGTATGTCCGACAGTGGACTGCGATAGTCTCAGTTGATTGATGATTTTCCGGCTTCCCGTAAGTATTAAAACTTTCACCCTTCGTCGACGCATTGATACAATCCAAATACATCTACTTCCTAAATCTACGTTACCTGTAGCGAATTATTTTATACTTGTTATAATTTTATAAAGTACCTGCGCCTAAGAAACTATCCGAGTTTTATAACTTCAAAGAACTTCTCCGCTTTACTGGTTTACTTAAAACTATTTCTTTTAAATTAGTATCTTCCTGTTAGTTAAATTATTCTTTGAGTTTCTATATCGTTCTCAAAGCCGCGACTGCCTCGTTGGTCTAGTGTTTGCAAGCGCTACTGCTGAGCATGAGGTCCTGGGTTTGATTCGGGTTGTATATAGTGATATAGACTATTCCCAAGTGGAATAAATCAGTAGCAGCCCGGAGTCTGGATTTGTGCCCGGTTCATGGCAATAGGCTCGCCATCTTTTATATGGAATTTAAACATAACTGGCGAAATGTGAGTTTACTACGACGGCATGAAATGTTACCATTTTAATTATTATATTTTATATAAACATTTAGGACTAAGTATTGTATTTATTCATTTTATTTTTGTCTCATTTTGTTATTTCACCATATGCTGCACCGGTTGACGTCATCACGTCAACGCCGGCTGTCGCTGAAAACCAGCGTTGGGGCTCTGTCTCGCATAGGGTCGCAGCATTAAGCTGAGCGATGGCCGTTTTGTGTGGATGTGACGCATATTTTCCCCCAAATTGTTTATTTTTGTGTTTTGTTCTTTCTTTGAGTCATGTGTACCGCAAATAAACGTATTTTCTTTCTTTTCTTTCTTTACTATAGGTAGGCCTCTGCCTTACCCTTCAGGGAAAACAGGCTCAATATTATCGTTCTGAAAACCAGAACTCCGAAAGCTGTGCCAGCGACTCTATTCACGTGAAGAAGTTCTTTACTTTTCATGATGAAAACTACTCAATATGATAATAAAGGATGTTTTATTACTTTTTTTAATTTCACGGTAATCTGTTACACATAAATATTTGAAATAATATGAGCTTCATATTCCGCGCTCGTTCATTTTAACTTATTAAAGCCAGTATTAACAGTCGCCTCAAGGTTTTCTTGCAAGCGAGACGTCATCATGCAAGAAATGCGCAAACATAGTCGGAATATTCATGTGTGTTAATATTCATGGCCACGAAGGCACCTGCTGCACTTCAGTTAGGGATCGCGGTGTCTACCGAGCTTGTGTACATTTGTGAGACATTCGTGTAACAGCGGCGGGGTAGAGGTAAAACTTTCAACGGCACAGTAGTAGGTGAATGCACGTATGAATTCCAGATTGCGTTTAGGTGTTTAGGGACACGACGAGACGGCACCGCATTACGTATTTAGGTAGGCTAACTCGCGACTTGCTTAATTTAAAGTTAAGATAGAGATTAGACGCTTTGTTGGACAGTTGTTTGGAAGTGGTCTAGGTTAAGGGAAAGTTTCTGTTTATAATTAAACTTCTGTGTAACTGACACCGTTTCCCCTAAGGAGAAATGTGTTATCGTCCAAAAATAGTTTCGTGAACAATTCCAGACTTAGACATGGCCTGGGTTATGGTTTTTAATTAGAAAAGTAACTGGTTCATATAAAAAAGAGTTGATCCTATACAATACTCCATTAGAAATAAGATTAGACATTTAAATAAACTTTTTTTTCAGTCCGTTCAACCGATTTTGACTTTTATTGTGATAGTCTCATGCCAAATGGCAGCTGTAGTAAACAGTGCACATGCCATCGTTATGCCTAAAGTATAGAAGTCAAGATCGGTTGAACGGACTGTAAAAAAGGTTTATTTAAATATCTTATCTTATCTAAAATGAAGTATAGGTTTATCTAATATTATGTTTAATTTCCGAGAATAGCGATTTGAAGTCCTACCTACCTACTGCCGTACTTATCGTGAACTAGTAAAAGTAATATTTTTGAGTACTTATAAATCCTGTAAGTACCTACCAAAATTAATTAAAATTACCAGAAACTTGAATTTGCTTTTGTTTAAAAATCTAAGGTTTCTCGTTAAGTGTTCTATACCGACTAACATGTTATTTCTACTTAAATTTAATAGGAATGCTTTCAGGCGTAGATTCCATTGTAACGTTAGGTAACATAGAATACTGCTAGTAAAACATATAAAAGGAGAACCCACAGGAAAACCTTGTTTTTGATACAATCTAGCCTGACCCTTGCTGACCTCCCCCAGCGACGCCCTAAGCCGAAGTCCATACCCCGCAGGTGCCCTTAGCGTGTAGTCACTTAGGTTGTAAGTTTTATGCACTGGCTCGAGGCCTTAATTTATTAAGGCATCCACAGCATGTCCATAGACGTTATATAAATAAAACTTGTATTGTGTCTCATTTACCGTTCGCGAACCGATTAATCAGCCGACAACCTCCTAGGTTGACTTGCGAGATAGGTACCTACAAAAAAAAAGGAAAAATCCCAAAACAAAACAGAAACCCTTGCAACTACAACACTAGTTCCTAGTCACAAGGATTTCTGTCGAGATGATCACCTCGTGCCGATCGTTTGCATACTGCGCTGTGCCTCTGAGTTCACAGATTCGCAACTAGTTCAGTTTCTAAGGCTTTGATTTGACATTGATTGTAGATACAGCCATTGTGTCTGTTTGTGTGTTCCGTAACGTGTTTGTGGGACGTTTGTTGATGTTGTATTGAGGAATTCGTAAGGAGGCTGCAGTGAGGAATAAATTTTATGAAGAGTGGAGAGGTATCGTGGGCAATGTTAAGGTGAAATTAAGCCCAGAGGTGATTTTAGTTTGATGTGTAGATAAGTTTACCTATGTGCTGAAAATATATGATAGTTTGTTTTACATAAAATTGATCCATATAAATGTTCAGTTATTAGGTAGAAAGAGGTGTGCTCAAAATAAAAATAGTTTGTCCTCTGGGCACGTTTCCAGATGACAGCGATGCGGACGAATACTTCGACGCCTAAGTTTTATTTTGTTTTCGTATTTGTTTGTATAGTTCATTAGTCATTTAATTTAGTACCCACCTAACCACCAACACCTGTAACTATGTAGGTTGTTTGTCCTTTATCATAAGACATTTATGCAGCTTTCTACAATACTAATAGCAGCTGATAAATAAAATCGTTTTATCCAATTTCAAAGGATTATTTCAGTCTCCACTGCATCTGCTATACGATTGTTGATACAAAACGTACAAACTGGATACAAAATACCTCAAAATAAAAAACAAACGCAAAACAGAACTCCGTGTAATAAATAAATAGGTGTCAGTAGCAGCATAAACTTCGCAATGTCGGCTTACTAATAATTATAATTAAACCTCCCCTAATTTAGCGGTGACGTTCCGAGCTCTTGTTTGTTCTGCGGAACCCAACAATCTCTTTCAAGCGTTTCTTGATTGCTAAAGAACTTAAAACTTAAATGCGCCTGTCTGGTCGTTAGTGCACACATATATTATGCAGTTTCTGGGAAGTGTGTCTAGCTTTAATGCCTTTTCGGTTAGTCTGCTGGTAAATATAGTTTGCATGTTGCTGGGGAAATTAAAGAAAATATTATGCTATGAAACCAACTTGTTTGCATGCAAATAGCACATGCAGACGTCACTATGTGCAAACATTAGTATTACTGCAATGCATCTCACTACATCATGTAGTAACTAGGTATTAGGTAGTTATTAAAAAAAGCCGGGCGCGCAATGGGATTTCCCATCGGCGAAAATAACGAACTTTCATACGAATTTTAAATGAAAAAATCCTTCCTCAGTTCTCACTTTCGGTATTAAAGGAATATTTGGAAATCGTGCGAAATTTCATGCTTCTATATCGAGTGACTGTGCGTTGTCAGTCAGCGAATAACTTTAGAATTTTTATTAAGAAGAAGATACCATGCCTATTATAATGAAAAGTCCTCTTTTCATACAAAGAAGGCATAAGCATTCTCGAATTAAACTCAAAACTCAAGGCATTTATTTCAATTAAACAACACACAAACACTTTTGAACTGTCAAGGAGTCGGTCAGTCAGAAATATGAAGCTAGTCGCCCATTCCAAAGCGTAGTAGGTACCTATGGAGAAGAACAGGCAAGAAACTCCACGGACACTCTTTTAAGTAAGAAAATTGGTACAAAATATTGGTTACTAGTTTAAAAGAAATAGTTTTAAGTAAAATATTAAAGTCGAGAAGTTCTTTGAAGTTATAAAACTTGGATAGATTCTTAGACGCAGGTACTTTATAAAATTATAACAAGTATAAAATAATTCGCTACAAGTAACGTAGATTTAGGAAGAAGATGTATTTAGATTGTATCAATGAGTCGACGAAGGGTGGAAGTTTTAATACTTGCGGGAAGCCGGAAAATCATCAATCAACTGAGACTATCGCAGTCCACTGTCGGACATACGCCTCTCCCCGGCTGCGCCGGAACACCCTGTCCTCGGCACCCACTCAGTCTCAGCCACCTTTTCAAGGTCGTGGGCCACTCTAGCTGGAGGGCGTTCCACAATACGCTTGCCAATGCTTTCTCCACTCCAGGACTCGACTGCTTCACCGGCCATCGATCCTTCGACAAACAAGGCCAGCCCACTGCCACTTCAGTTTGCCCACTCTGCAAACTATGTCGGTAACTCCGGCTCTTTTCCGGATAATTTCATTTCTAATTGTATTCTTTAAAGAAACTCCGAACATAGTCCGGAAAATCATGGACCCTCGTAATTGGTATATATAGATACTATTTTCAACAAAAGAAATTGGTTGCAAAATAGCCGGGTTAGGGGCTCATCTGATAGCAACTGGTTACCACAGTTTATGCACGTCTGGAACACCAAACAAAGGGATCGCCGATGCGTTGCCAACTCGTGTTGAAATAGGCTAGGTGATAGTAATTCTCAGGGCATAGCACTCACCCACAGCGATAACTACTATAACATTACATAAAATTACGCTTTTTATTCCCTGAAGAATTATGCAGAGGTGTACCTATAGTTCAGCCATATTTCGCCAGTTACGTTTAAGTCCCATGTAATAGGGGGCGAGCCTACTGCCATCAACGGGCACAAATCCAGACTGCTGAGAAATTCTAGATAGAAAAACCCAATAACACTTTGCCCGACCCGGAAAACGAACCCAAGACCTAATGCTCAGCAGTAGCGCTTACAACCACAAGACAAACGAGGCAATCCCACTACTATAAAAAAATCCTTCAAAATATTACCGCTTCGCTACTCAATATTGATTGGCCACAAAGAATACTACAAAAGCTCTCTCAGCCTTAAATATGTATCGTTTTAATAGGAAACTAGACTAAATAGGTAAAACTCTTCAAAGCGAAACACCGGGTACCTATTTCAGATGTTGCCAGAGCAATAAATCCCTCTTTATTGGTAAGCATAGTTCTTATAAGAAGCACAAATAAACGTTAAGTAAGAATATTCTGTCGGCTTGCGACTTCATATTTATCTGTATTTTTATGTTCATTAGATTTATGTCAATTTTGATGTTATTTGTGCAGGTAATAATATATCTTCCCTGGTTTAGAAGCCATGTGTTGGTTGCTGCATTTCACATATTTCATACATACATGTATTTTTTTTATGCGTGATACTCACACTTGGGGCGCATCACATACTGCGCATTTGAGAAATCGCACCGGAAATGCGTGATTAAACACGCATATTTCTTCTAATACCCTTAGGGCCTGTTTCCCTAACACCTATGATTCCTTCCTGTTTCCCCACGGGTCTCGTTAACGTACTTGGCAGATAATATCCCACAAATTCTGTTCCACTTTTGAATTTATTTGGTAAGTAGTGGCTATTCGGACATCGTGAAATAGCCCCGTAAAGCAACGTTTAAATCATAGACATTTACTGATTGCCACATTATTTTGTGTGCTTGTTCCTGTTCGAACATCGTACAATCACGAACATAAACACCTTACACTTACGCGAGATTCAAACCCGATTTTTTCATAAAGAATTGATAGAAATGTTCGGTTTTTTCGAAACCATATTATATAATGAAATAGATCTTTTCTCAAAGCGAAAACCACTTTTGAATTTACGTAATTGTAAGGTTTTTTTTTATGCTCGAAAAGAAAGAAAAAAAAACTCTGTTCCTTTGTCCGATGTTTTCATTTACGTCATTTGTACAGAATTTGCCTGTAAGGTACGCTTTTTTAAAAGCCCTTGAATTAAAAAAGGTAAGTGGTATCAGCAGGATAAGTAGGTATCTCCAACCAAGTGCGCGCGTTATTGTTCGAGTATCTCCCGGGCTCTGGACTCATGGCAGTAGAGTGAACCATGGGGTTATAGTCTTTAGAAATCAGACATAACCCTCCGTTCTCCCCAGACGGAGAGCTTCCCCACAAGAAAATAAAAAGGATTAGGTACCTGCACGTGAAACCAAACCATTGTTTGCAGTTCTGATACATGGAGGTCGTCTATTTTTGGGTAGACACCTAGTTGTGTGAGGGTCTTATCCGTTTATCAGTCTTTGTACTTAGGATCTGCGGAGGCTACTCGGACGTCCGTCGTTCGACGTTCCTAAGCCTTTGTTCAGCTAGGCTCAGCTCCACCGTTCTTGGTACAGACTACACAGACATAAAGGCAGTTGGATCTATTGGGATGCTAATTTCTTAGCGTAATAGAAATCCTATGTATCTGCCGACTTGGTTTTATACAATATGTATTTAGATTTACGTTTGTGTAAATTAGCTTTACAAGTTACGAACCCAAAATTTTCCTATGTAATATAAAGAGGAATTTATTTCAGTAATTACATTCTATTCCTGCGGCGAAAAATAACAGAGGACAAGAGTATCAATCGAAATGAAATGATCCTTGAATATCTATCTAACTGAAAACTTTCTAACTCGTAGATAAGATCTCATAATATTGTAAGTTATTTCCTCTCGAGGTAACCTTTCCAATATGGTAAACCTTTGTAAGGAATACCTACCCTAGGAAATTGTATTTCATGATTTTGCCAATGAATAGATATGATTGTTCAGGAGCTCCCTTTTATCCCAGTTATTGTATCTTCTGTTACAAATTCCTCGTTTTATCGAGCACTGTGCATTCAAAGAGGGAATATCAAGCAATACTACAAAGAATTGAACTCGCCTAAGAGAAGGGACACCTACTAAATATTAATAAAAAATGGAAAATATTTTCTCGCTAGAGTGTCTTTGGTGCTAAAGGTGGAGAAAGGTATCAATGTCTCTCGATTGTATATTTATTGAATTTTTAAACGACATCTTAATGTTTACAAACTCCTCTATTCTTTTTATCAATTTTTAATGCTACACAAGGTTTTAAAGGAAAAAAATCCACATAATTTATAGTCCCATGACCTTCCGGCAGCGTAGCGCATTGAAACTTACTTTATTTAATTAAGGCACTTAAAAATCAGAAGAGTTAAGGGGAGAGTCTCCGAAAGAAGTAAACGTCTACCCTTAATTATATTTATATCGAATCCAGAACGGTATCATTCAAAATGATACCATTCTGGTTCCCTTTTAATTCTACAGGTGCTTGTTTTATTTTTTCGATATCTCTTTTCGTTTTTGAGAAGTTAAAAAAGTTCTAAACGGACAAAAATTGGCGGCTATTTTTAAAATTACAACAAAAAAAATCGTAGCCCTTTCAGTAACGCATCTTTTAATACCATGTTAAAAGAGTAAAAGTGAAAAAATCCATATAAAACACGACAAGTCTGCCCCAAGTGCGCGCCAACGGCTCTAAAAAAATTTCACGGGGTAGGGAAAAACAAATACCACGTGGAGTCGCGATTATCAAATTTGATTCTAGTTTTGTCAAAATTATTTTTTAAAGTAGAGTTTATTTTTTGGAGAATTGCTTTATGATTCTCTTAGCCAAAAAAAAGTAAGGAATTTTAGTGATAGTTCAGTTCGGTGTACAAGTGAATCGGCACCACTACTCGTATTTATGTAAAACGCTTACCTCAATGTTATTTATTGAATGTCTAAATGTATCTAAATGCATCTAACACCAAATTGTAGCATTTTTATGTTGCTTTGATATAAATATGCTAAACGAATATATACAAACATTCCAGACTTATTTCTTAGCCGTGCCTTCGTAACTTTTACTTCGTAAGAAAATATCATCTATAGGATCAAAATTGTTTAAGCAATCACAACGCTCGATCTTTAGGCGTGTGTGCGTGAACAGTGCACACAAACATAGCATCGCAATGAATTTACCTAAACTCTGTTGAGTGAATTTTGTGCACGGACTCTTAATAGATATTGACTTTGGTGAAGCTTTTTACCAAAGGCAAGCGCTCAAAAGCAGCTTTTGTAAAAAAAAATCTTATTCAAACAAATAAAATATAATAAATTAACATAATATTTCATGAAATTATATATATTTCACCTCGTATTAGCCTTAATTTGCGTATTCAAAACATTATTTTGTGTTTATTATATTTTTTATATTAGCTGTTCAGCGGTTTTACCAGTCCCTTTATTTAAACCTGCACGCGCATCGCTAGCGGAAAAAACAAAACTGCCGCGCCATTTTTATCGTTAATGTTATCGTTTTCGTTGTGTGGTTAATTATTATTAAAAATACGTAATCGATCGTTGATCGTAATGACGTATTGTCACCAAATGATGTAGATTTTTTTTTTAAGAATGTCCGGTTAGTCAGTACCTGGCAACAAAGGTCAATTGAACTTTATAAATCTAAATGTATCATCTCTATAGTTACGTTATTGTAGCATAAGTTCTTCCAACAAGTAATTTTTTTTCCTCGTAAGTGTGTTGAAAATCGTAGTATGAAACGCGTGTGCGTTGATCCTTACACACTAGTATCATAATGTACTATTATAGCATTATTTTGTTAGATAAGAATTATTATAATATATTTGTTTTTTGAAATTTCGGTATTGTGTTTATAAAGTATGTCAATATAAACTCATTTTGAAGTTTATAATTCAAATTTTACGATATCAGAGTAGATATAAGCATTTTCAATGCTAAAAGATAAAGATAACAATATTGCTTTCAACGTTAAGTAAATTCATGCCAAAAGCAGAAATAAAGGGATTATTTTGAGAACACTTCCTTGTAGGTACGTGATTTCTGTTTTCCTCATCTAAAACATGATGTTTTTTCTCAATTTGGCAGGACGTTCCGGCGCACTTGTGCCTCACAAATTCATAGCTTAAAATGTCCATATAGGTACGTAATTTTAAAATATGTGAGTACTGTCGGCCACACAGAGGAACTATTAAAATGACGCCATTGGCTTAAAGCCAAATCGATTTGTAACTGCCGCACAAAAAGCAATAAAAATTGGACGTGCATACATGATAACGCCGGAAAAATAGCTGCATTCGTCATAGTATACCGCTTCCGTGATAGCATTGAAATATATTGTTGTCAAATGCCTTTATGTAAGAAATAAACTTGGTATTCGTTGGGATGGACTTCTATTTCTACGATTTACGAATGCTGAATTTCTAGTTTGAAAACATAGTAGAATCTGCGTTCAAAGGAGATTAATATGGGTACCTAATGTCCTTTGCCTAGCTCGTTCATCAATATCCTAGTCTGGACCTTAACTTCGTAATATGAAGTAATTCGAAGGCACCTTTCTTCATTACACTACCTCATTCCCATCAAAATTAATTTGTAAATTTATTCGTTCAATGTGCGTGCCTGTACATAAACTAGGTAACTTTTGTAGGCGATAATGAATTAATTTCTTCATTAAATATAACATAGGGGTACATACTTGTAACATAATTATTTGGAAACTAGCTTTCGCCCGCGGCTTCACCCGTGTGGTGGTCGGAAATTATCCCACGGAAACATACTACCGGGATTAAAAGTATCTTATATATTATTCATATTCATATTCATTTATTTGCGTTCCACAAGGTAAAACAAGATGTTAACAAAAGTCTTAGAGCTAAGAGCCGTTGTAGAACCTGTCAGGGCACAGCAAAAATAATAATAATAATAATAACCCACCGCCGTATCTCTACGTTGACGTCGTGGTGGGGCTTGCGCGCTCCAAACTCTGGGTCTGTGCCGGTAGAGTTTACTTTGCCGGAACAGGTCTAGGATGAGGAGCCAGACCAAGAGAGATACAGAAACCCGCAGGGCAGCATGTGGCGAGCTGTTGGGCAGTAGCGACCCCACGGACCCTATCTCCCGGGAGAAATCTTGTTCCTCATCTCTGCCTTGCCTTTATTGGCCGGCTGGAGTGAACACTGACGAGGAACAGAGCTCCCGCCTCATTCTTGTCTTAATTGGCCGGCTTGAGTGGAGATTCGCAAGAGCAAACGTGCTCGGAGGAAGGAAGTATTCCAGTAAGTGCTCGTAGGGATCTTGACCATCTTCCGGGCTCTGGGATTGTTCTGAAAGCCGTGGAATACCTCTCCACTCCTCAAGCACCTCAGGACATGTTGCCCCCTTGTCGCTACGTCACTATGTGCTAGCGACAGTTTTTGGGGGCCCATTATTGAGAGTGCAAGTCACCCCCTGCCATTTTTTTCCGTGTACATATAAACATTGATCAGGCAGGGGCCATAGTCCTTCCATAGTTCCAGGTCACCAGTCAACTTAAGCCCAACCCAAACCCATAGTCCAATATCTTTGTTTCCATATCCTGCAAAAGTCCTACACCAACCGGGGGTTGTCCTTGGGTGCACTTACATAGTGCATACAGGGATAATCGTCGGTTGGTGCCTCATTTCATTAAAACTCCTAACGGGCCTCTGCGAGTTGGCTTCGGCTCCTCGTATGCCTTCCAAAGGTCCGGGACCCCAAGGTCCCGAGAAAGGTTAAAAAATGAAAATAATAATAATAATAATTTATTTGCATCAAGTTTAACATTTTACATTAAATACATGTTAATACATACAATTTAAGAAAAATTAAACAATAGTGTGGCGACACCAACACCCTTGCTAAGTTGTCAAGACAACAAGAATCAAGAGTCAAACACAAGACAAGACATAACAAGCCATGCCATTATCTTGACAAGTTGTCAAGATAATGGTTAGAAGAAAGCTAAAACACACATAAAAACTCAATAACAATAATATAAATAATTCTATTATTGGTAATTAAGTAGCTATTTACTTAAAATACTATTATTACATTTAGATTAAGTTATTCATAATTAGGTAATATTATAATATTACAGACACTTATTTATTGTGAGATCATATTTTAAGGTTAAAAATTATTAATAAAGATTAAGTTATAATTATGTCGGTAATATTATCACAAACACTTATTTATTGTGAGATCATATTTTAATGTTACAAATTATTAATAAAGAGATAAGTTTTACGTGTATCACAATTAGAACCAATTTATAGATTCAGTATGTAGCATTTTATAATTTAATCGTTGTGGATTTAGAAGTCATGTTATGTTTAGTTAATTAATTATCTGGATAAATATATATATATGTATTATATTTAGGAATGTATTCATTGTAATTATAGTCTTTCATTCAAGTATTCGTTCACATTATAATAGCTTTTATTTAATAGAAATAATTTTAATTTATTAATAAAGATGTTGTATTTATTTATATTTCTTATTTCTTCCGGTAACTTATTATATATTTTAATCGACATGACATAATTTTAATCCAGGTTATAAACTACCTGTGTGCCAAATTTATTCTAAATCCGTTTAGCCGTTTTTGCGTGATTGAGTAACAAACATCCGAACATACAAACTTTCACATTTATAATATTAGTAGGAAAGTAGGATGATATTATATTATATTAGTAGGATATGTATATGACACGACGGGGTATCTACTCTGTGCCGTGTCTGACCAGTTTCCGGTGTAATTCTTCGTTGATGGTAGATATAGGTAGTTGGTTTTCAATCACACACAATTCTTAAATGAAACTCATAGCATTTATTCCAAAACGAAGTAGGTACTGATGGAGAAGAATGGGCAAGAAACTCCATAGAGACTCTTTTAAATCAAAACAATATGTTACAGAGGTTACTTGTTCAACAATTACAATTTCAGTCCTTTCTAACACAACTTTTCTTTTCATCTCATCTACCCACACGCGCCATTGTGTGTGCGACCCCTTTCTCAAAGTCAGCGGACTTACCGCGTATTCCAATATAAAATCTTATTACTAAGTTAGTTCAATAAAACTTATAAATAATGCTAAAATGCTTATCAGTTAATTATTTTGTAATTAAATAATGCTAATATTCACAAATACAAAGGTAATTCTAATTTAACTTTAATTCTGAATAATCAGAATTAAAGTTAAATTAGAAATTACTTTTTACACCTTCATTATTACTATTTTGAAAACACTTCCTGTGATTCAAGGAATTTAATCAAACAACAGGTACTCATTTGTAAATTGCAGTGTAAAATAATTTTTATTACTTTATAGTTCGTTTTCTATTATTGAAACTTATTTAGATCTCCTATTAAATTGTTACATTCAGTTATTGATCATAATATTCGCAAATGGCGCCATCTTCGTGACATAAACAAATTTACTGTCAAATAACCACATGCCATTATTACTTAAAACCCATAAATCATTAATTAAATGTTCCCTTTTAATTCCAACTATAGTTTTAGCTCCAACATCGAAATTAGTTAAATAATAGGAACTGATAGCATTCACAGGTGCACACGAATGGTTGTAACAGTATAGACCTTTATGGTGAATAACAATTATAACAATTAGTTACGCTTATGATTATGATAAATATAATCTTTACAGGTAGATGCCTACACGGCGACATATAATATATATGTATTATATGTCCATACATTTATGTTCGCATAGCTCGTTATAATGAAGGGTACAGCTGATTTTTTTTCGCGATTTCTGGGTTGTTCCTATAGTGAAAGTTGTTCATAATGATGAGTACAATGACCCCTTAAGAGGATGCAAACGAATTAAATTTCACATTGTTTAGTGGGATAGTAGGAAGTAGGGTGTGGCGGCATCTACACCGCCACATGCGAACTACGCATCAAAGACTTGACGTCACACAACATCCTGACGTCACTCAAATCCTGCATCGCGCAATTAGAGTTTACCGCGCGGTGGACATATATACAACCTCACGACTTCAACCTCTGGGCAATTGCCCGCCAGACATGACACCCGTCTGGTCGGAGGATCCTCCCTTTTCTATGGGGGATGAGTGAACTTTACACCCTGTTCCTCATACCCCTAAAAGGGTTACAAGTAGGGTTACATGACTCCTTACCCTAATATAGGTAACGATGGTGAAATTACACACTAAATTATATTGAGTAACTTTACTTCTACAACGAGTAAACTCTACGCTAAAATATATGTACCTCATAATACTGACACAATTTGCACAATAAGTTCCATGCCGAATCAATACAATAAATCTTTTATATTGAACCTAGAAATATAGTATTAAAAGAATATTTGCACGCCGCAAACAAGATTAAGTCGGCCGGAGGAATTGTGGGGGCAGGTACCCTCGGAATACTTTCGCTGGCCTTGCCCTATGATGAATAGGCTAGGACGTGGTGTGAGTGCCAACTAACCTAGAATATAAAGTGAAGACTGGCCGCTACCTAGCTAATAAGGTAAACGGCTATTTCGCCACAAAAAGGCCGCACTTCATAATATGAACGCCGTTTTTTTCTTTTTACGCAATGTTGCTTGTGTTTTATGACTTTTATGTAAGAAGGTGCTGTTTAGTTTTGTTAAGTTAAATATTGTTTAAATAAATGTTATTGGTGTAGTTAGTAAGTATTGTTATTTGTTGTTTCACAAGAGTTGGTCATTTTAAAATCTGTTTATACTTAATCAACAGTAATTTTATCTGTTATACTGTCAAGTTTTCTTAGAAATTGTATTGTCCGAGCCGCGTCGCGCTGGTCTGTACGACCCTTTACTGATAAAATAAATGAAGAAAGAAAATTAATCAGTCAATAAGCTCTCTGAATTTTAATCTTAAATATTTTTTTTAACTTTGACTTCAGTATTTACATTCTCTTTTAAAATTCTGACTCTAGGCCAAGACAAGTAGTACATATGTATACACCGCATATATTCAGCATAAAGAAATCCTTTTTTTGCTTAACTACTGAGAACTGTGAACACAGTTACATGAAGGCAGAGTCCTCGTTACCTTAATTTAACAGATTTACATAGGCTAACAAAATTCAAGTAATTTTCATAATGGTCTCTACTTAAAAAGCTCAGTATTACTACTTACCTATCTTCAAAATGTAGGTATCCCTAGTAAATGTTGGCAAAAGTATATAAACAGGGCAGTGTGCATGAAAGATACATGACGCATTAAGGAAAATGCCTGAAGCATTGTATTGCGTCACTTAAAGTTTACGATGTTTTTGCTACCATGCAAATATTCGTCGATGCATATTAAAGCACAGCTATTTCATAATCATTTTGTTATTGCAAACTATTTAAAAATTAAATACTTTTGATGAGATGGTTAAAGCGAGAGGAGTAACTTTAACGTTACTTAGAAAGTTAAGTTACTTTTAGAGAGACTTGCTACGATCTCTGCTAAGAAATTTACTGAGGTTTCAATGTAAACCAATTGCATTACAAATCGCTTTCAGAAGTTTAAAGATATGGACTGTTCCAAAAAAATCTGATGAAAATGTAAACAAATGGATTAGAAAACTTATCTGTGGTTGCCAATTTGTTGTACAAATTGGATGCCAATTTAATCATTTGTATAGTTCAAGTATTCAAATGATCAAATTAAAGCACTCAATTTTCCGAAATTCTAATTTAAATTCTCCATAGACCTTTTTCATTTGACAACTGAGGTTAATTTTATGACTTCGTTTTTTGTTTGTAATTAAAGTGACTTTGATGATCGAATCAGAAGACCTTTCTATTTGGTTTCCAATAAAATTACAGAAATTGTCGATAATCTTAAACTGTGTTTTACAGCATTCGCCCTTGCGTGGTGTTGGCGCTTTCTGCCATTATATTGCCTACACCCAAAAACGATATTTTCATAAAATCAATTTCGGATATTAGTCCTTTAGGCTTACACGTTCACGATTTTCAATCACAATTTAATATTGTTATTCAAACAAAAATCGTTGGAAAAAAGGGTGAGATATAAAGTTGAAACCTAAGTACTGAGCACTTAGATTTCAACTTCATATCTCACCCTACAGATGAATGTGTTACAAATTCTCTATAGTGAGTGATTGCGTAACAATTTAACTTGAACAGGGTTTGTTGACACTTTCATCGGATACTTTTGGCACAAACATGAGCTATTATAGTATCTACGAGCAACCTCCCAAGATAACAGTTCGCGAAAAACAAAACCACAATCAACCGCGGAAACAAGCTATAACAGAACTTAAAGAAGGCGGCAACATGAACATGCCTCAAACCGCTTTAAATAAAACAACACGCGAACGGCAATCAGTGGCTGAGATCGCAGCAAACATTAGAGGGTAAAACAACCGCTTCCCATTGTAAATGCGGCGAAGACAAAGGGTGGTTAGTTAACATTTTAATCTGGCGTTCAGGGAACACTGTAATGGCCTCGCCGCAAGTGATATATCGCGCTCGGCAGGATGCAAGCCGGCATTCTATTGCCCACTAGATGATCTATGGGCAGGTGCATGCCGCGTTATTTTGTATCTTTATTTTAAAGTCGAGTTGGAATGATCCGAGATTGGTTGCTGTCAATATTCTAGTTAGGTGAAGTCGTATCGCGATTTTACTAAATCAGTCGAATAAACAATCACTTCGATAATCTTTCGCTATTAGTAACTTTGTTTTTATTAAAAGAACGCCTTCTGTAAATAACTTGGTTCAGTTACGTGATCTACATTTACTGTGATAGCGACAGTACAAAATAAACAACGTAGGCACTTATTGAATAATCAAAGTCAAACTAACGCCCAACTAATAACAATAGAAACTAGAATTCAGCCTTAAGTTGACCTGAATTAGCTGGCAACATAATTATGTAAGCAGAAGTACGGTAGGTAGGTACTATAGAAACAAAAACATTGATTATAATTCAACATGTTATAGGTGAATGAAAGTTGGAATAATCCGGCGTAATACAAACTAGGGATCGTGGTTCGTGCAGGTGGCGGGCCTGGTAATAGCTTCAGCGACTTGATGAATAGGCCAGAACGTGCGCCGAGTGCAAAATGCCTCATTCTATTGCCGTCGCCTCTAAAATATTGCCAAAATCGCCCGTTCAACATCAACTAATTCAATGTATAGATTGATTTACTTACTCGCTCCCCTCTATGCCCCGTTACATTTACAAATGCCTTTAATTTCGCTTAAGATTAAAGAATTTCTTATACAATTACAGCACGGATATTGTCAAGATGATATCGGGTAGGGTTGTAAATCACGTAAAATATTTTTCATTTTTATCGCCTTGGCTTACAGTCTCGTTGACTTGTTATAATAAGTTAATCTTAGTCCTAGCACGGTTTATAAATAATTCATTACCTACGCAAATAGAGCGTGACCGTCAAAGTATTTTTAATAATATTTTGCATTTCTTTTATTCGGGTCTACAGTATGCTGAAAATCCTTGTCATTAATTATTTATGACCTTTTTCACCTTATATTTGTGCAGGAATATGTACAGCAATAAAAAAGAGCAGAAAACATTTGGAACTACAGTCCATATTTTTGCGTAAGATAGCTATCACTGAGGTGAAATGTTATCGAGCTTAAAAAACTACAAAAAGTCTTTGGCAAATTCTCACGAAGTCAAGATTTATTGAGAGGGCTTTGATTTATGGTTCAATCCACACATGGACCCAAAAGGTTCAAAGACAAAAAAGTAAAGTTTATTTTCGCCCAAAAACAAAGAGATACCCATCATTGAGATCCGAGGGAGGTTTTTCCATCCACTTTCGACATTTTGCTTTGTTGCTTTGTTTACCTCATTCGTATGCGCATAGCTAATTTATGAAAGTCATTGAATTAAGGGCTTATTTTATAACCCGGAGATAAGCAGCCATTAAATTAATTTGTAGGATCATTAAACTAACTAAAGCTAGCGCAAATTACGACACAGTTCCTCTTAAATAACTCCGCCTGGTCTGTTACTCTTTTATTTGATGAAACTTCAGAAAGAAACTTTACAAAGCCATAAATCAAAATATCACTTTTATCAAAGTGACTGTAACGTTATGAATCAATGTCATTTTCCATAACTGGATCCGGCCTTCGTAAAGAATGATTTCAGTTCAAAACTACTTCTTTCATCTTTAGTTAAACCTATTTCCGAACCGCAAGTTTACTAGAAGTTCCGTTAAGTTCGGCGAGTCTCGTATCCGATCAAATCAATTCGGGATGGCAAAAATAGACAAGCTGCTGGGCTCTCAACTTTACCTATTTTTACCTCCGAATAACTTTTTCCTGTTGGAAAATTAATTGATATAACCCTGCTACCTTATAATAATATTATTTTCTTCTCGCTACTGAGTCTGCACTTAAAAGGTAATTTTGGGGCGACTTTCTCGCTTGCAACTGCACAATAACGTTTGTGTAGACATTACCATTAGCGTTATTACAAGACTGTAGACAGGCAAAAACCAGTGAAATAAGTATGCCATTTCTGTTTCCGTTTCCTACTTTTATACATTTTATTTGTTTTTCTCTCACCACAATGGCTGATAATTATTTTGATAGTTGATATTATTTTATTTTAGTAAATACAGACGTTTAATAGAAGGCTAGTGAAATTTTGCAGATAGGTTGTAAGAAGCTAATACCAAATATTATCAGTTTGGGTGCTCATAAAATCGGAAACACCGAGATTGGACTCGTAGTTTCAATATAAAATAAAGGGAAAATTCGTTTCCATACGACGGGAAGGAACATTATTAAAGCCCATTTCACGTAGAGAGCTCTCCCGTATTACAAAATGCGTGTCATCGGTCACCCACATTAGGACCGTTCGACGTCCGTGATAGATACGTCGGTGTATCCAACGGGATAATAAAAAACCGCAGCGAGGAAACGAGTCCACATTTTCTAGCTGTGGGACCCTCTGTGGGAAGGAAAGAAACCATAAAACAATATAAATGGGACGTGAGCACCGCTTCTCGACTAACTTTAGTCTGTCTGCGTTGTAAATTTGCGAAAGTCGTATGTCCTAACAAATTTTTGCTGACCTGGCGTTTTAATGGAAGGTTCTCGTCGCTTGAACTGTTAGTGCGGGTTAAGTAGCCCCGAGCCGTGGGTGGAATACAGACGATACATTCACTTTCATGACATTCACACATAGTATGGTTAAGTTAACATTTTTCATCAAGGTTTTATGAAATGCTCTTATCGACGCATGTCTAACAATAGGATATAAAAGGCAAGTTGATTTAACATTGATATTATTATAAAATACTAGCTTTCGCCCACGGGTTCGCCCGCGCAGAGGTCAAGAATTAGTCTACGTTAATGTACAATCGGGATAAAAAGTATTCTATGTAGTAATCCAAGCTATAAACTATCTGTGTGCCAAATTTCATCCAAATCCGTTCAGCCGTTTTTGCGTGATTGAGTAACAAACATCCGAACATACAAACTTTCACATTTATAATATTAGTAGGAGAGTAGGATGATATTATATTATATTAGTAGGATATGTATATGACATGACGGGGTATCTACTCTGCGCCGTGTCTGACCAGTTTCCGGTGTAATTCTTCGTTGATGGTAGATATAGGTAGTTGGTTTTCAATCACGCACAATTCTTAAATGAAACTCATAGCATTTATTCCAAAACGAAGTAGGTACTGATGGAGAAGAATGGGCAAGAAACTCCATAGAGACTCTTTTAAATCAAAACAATATGTCTTTCACATTTATAATATTAGTAGGATTATTAATTTATTATATTATAATGTATATAGTAGGATTCAAGTCAGGTAAGTATCAAAAGAGGGTGAACTAGAACAAAATACCGACAGATTCAGCGTCACCTTCCAAGTAATTTATGTAAAGTTCTATACGCAGGAGTGTGTCGGGTACCCACCTACCTGCCTACCTACTGAGTGAACGGCGCCCCCCTGGCTCTCATTATTCAGTAGGCCTCTACTTTACTGCTGACTCCAGCTTCTAATTATTTCAGAATTCTTAGCGCTCTGTTCCTTTTGACAAATCTTTTAGAGGAGATTTGCTTCTGCGTAGCACCTCTAAAACGACTGTAATAAAATAACTGAGCTCACAAATAAACCTGAGTAAGGCATAAAGGTGATATTTTCAGGTCACATTCTGTACATACTTTCGGTATTTTATTGTTAAAAATGTCAAACTACAAACATACTCCCAGCTTTATTCGCTTATGAAAAGCTAGTTAAAGTTTGTATTAATATTAACGTTAAATGTAAAAATACTTCTCTTGCTCTGGTGGCGACATAAAGGCTACATTTTTAAACCACAAACGTCGAGGGAAGCTATTCTTACTTAGCCAAAATTGAGTTATATTTTATCCTAATTTCAGAATGAGTTTTTCACGTGGAATTGAAATAACAAAAAACATATAACAATAGGTACATCTTTCATACATCAATAGTCACAACAAAAATCAATCTGCCTAGCCTTTTCCCAACTTTGTTGGGGTCAGCTTCCAGTCTAACCGGATGCAGCTGAATACTAGTATTTTACATGGAGCGAATGCCTATCTGACGTGGAGTTCAGATAGGCATTATGGGGTATTGTGTTACCCAGTAACTGGGTTGTGGACAACCCAGTTATTGGGTAACACAATACCCCTTGGTAAGACTGGTTGTTAGTTTTCGGGCTTCCGACGACCCGTAACGACTATCAACAAACCCCTAAATTAAAGAGAATTTGGAAAAGAACAACAACATTTGAATTTACCAAAAGACAGATATTAATAACTTAAAAATGATCAATCCCTATCTGTTACTACTACATTTAATATCTATTCTTATTTCCTACTTTGACCTATAAAATCTTTTTATACCACTTAGATATAGAAACAAGTCTGGATCGTTAAAGAAAGTAGGCATTTTTTTGGTCTAACGATATTACTTTTAGAGATATTAACAGCCGAGTAATTTCGTACAAAAACATTATTTACAGGAAAACTCAAATTAAACTAGAAGTAAATCCATCTTCTACCAAGGCAACATCCTCCAAATTAAGTCGTATAATATATAAAATTATACAGTGAAAAAGTATAATGCAAATTCACTGAAGTTAATCAAAAGCGGAACGTGTGGAAAGTGAGCCGTCTTCATAATAATCGTTTGTCACCAGAATGGCAATAAAGCCCCGTAAGTCACCCCCACGCCTCCCAACTCGCCCCTCATCTCACGCCCCTTGCAGTCTTCACACCCTTTGCTTTACACCGGATTTGTAAACCGATTGTTCCCAAAGTACCTACACAAATATTATATGGGGCTTCTGAACACACACTCGGAAAATTTGCCTTTTGTCTCAAATCTAAAGGTAAATATAACAGCTTACGTCGTTGCTTGTGAGACGTAATGATCTATTTTATCGTCTTATGTCTGTAGCTACTTACCCTATTTTAGTAATCAGGACATACTCACCAAATCTATTAAATGGGCATATGTCACAAAGAACGTACAACTATTTTCTTAACGTCCCGCGGCAAACTTCGTTCTTCGTCAGTGGTCGGATTTGTATCAGTTCCCTTTGCACTTGGTGCAGACCGGACGCTCTCAATCGATTTGGAAGTCGATTGAGAGCTTCCAGTCGGAACTGATAGAAATCCGACGACTGACGAAACACGAAGTTTGCCGAGGGTACGTTAAGAAAATAGTTGTACTGTAGATTTGTAGATTTACATACTGTCTTGGTACTAATTTACGTACCTAGTTACAACGGTGGCAAAATTTGGAACTTTATGAGTACTGAATTTGAAACATTTTAACGCTTTCTGTTTATAAACAACGAATTACTATGAACTACAAAGATACTGTACATATTATGATAAGTTCCTACATGATTGCAACCCTCATGTAGGTAATTTTAAGATAATGATTTGGCGTTTCTGAATGCGGGCGTAAACTATAAATTATGCTGATATAGCAGACTTAAGTTAAGAAAGAATAAAATAAATACCTTATTCTTTCCCTAGATTAAAAGTATAATCTTCTGACTAGATTAAATGTAACTTAGTAAAAAATCACGAAAAGTTTCGTCGTAGATTTCTCGTTTTTAATTTTGACGGAAACTGGAATTGATCTGTTTCACTAAATATTCAGATTAGCTTAATTAGATTAACAAAAAACTTCGCCAAGAATTCAACGACTTTCAATCTCGAAACAATCTTCGAAGACTTCAAATATTAAGATAGTCAAGTTCTCAAACTTAACCTATTAAATGGAATTGCTTTTATTGATTAAAATGAATCGATTAAATCTTTTTGAATGAATTGGCAATTAAATTAAATGATTGCTTTACTTGATATAATCATGCATTCAAAGCAAGAACGATTTCTAATCAGCATCCATTCCATTTTATCATTCTGATCTATATTTGATCAACATGCAAGAGATAGTATAGTTCTTCATAATTCAATTGTTTTTCACTTTGGGAACAGTACAGTCAATTAAACTTTGCGTGTGAAAACTTAAAAGTGGTTATACGGTCAGATCAGTCTAAACGCAACCACGATACAGAAGAAATTTGTAGTGATGTCTGGGTGGGACTTTTTGTAAGTAGAAATACTGTTGCTGGATGTACTGTTTAAGAGCGTTTATCCTTAAAGTTGGCAACGTCGCAAATAGCTGTCAAAAAATAACCCGATTTGATTAATTTGGCAATATTACTGTATAGAAATAAGAAATGTGGCTAACTAGCGAACTAGAATATTAATAATTAATAGCAATTATAACATTGAATTAGATGTTGTTTTAGGTGTAAAAAACGCATTTGGAAAGTTTCCAAATACTTTTTTTATATCTAAACCCAAATATTCGGTGTTACGATATTAATTATTGCATTTCATAATCAATATTCTAGATCGCTAGTTAGCCACATTTCTTATTTCCATACAGTAATATTGCCTAATTAATCAAAACAGCGAAATATATATGACATCTATTTGCGACGTTGCCCACTTTCAGAATAAACGCTTATATGAATGTTATTGAAAAAAATATCCGATTTTACTATGCATAACTGATATCTATAATCAGTATACTGACCAGCCGCCAACTTCAATAATATGCTCAATTGGATGTCAATATCACGCACGGTGACCAAAAAACCTAGAACTATGTTGGACGTTTTTGTGAACACAAAGGACTTGATCGACTGATGGTAACACGACATGTCGCCGTGTGAGCCGAATCGTAGTTTTTGTTAAACTTTCGATAGATTTTGCATTAACTTCGGACTCGTTTTAATTTCACGGTTGAGAGCACTGATTTATTCGAATGTCCCGAAAAGCTAAACTTTGCCAACTTTTGATCAGTGATCATGGCGTGTGATTTATCCCAGCAGCAGAGATATATTCACCGGCGTTTCAAGCTCGCCCACCAAACTCAGCAAAAAATGACACTATTATGACTTATGCGAAAATTGTTCAGCGAAATTCTGCAGTCACAGCAAATGCTGGTATTTTATGAAAAATCTTTTTGAAACAAAACTGCGAGAGAGCAAGTAATGAACATTTTTCAACACATAGGTATTTACTTGCAAAAGAGGAGAGGTTTGTGGTTCAACGTAGATAGTAATAAATAAATAGGTACTTACAATGTAAGTGCCTACAAAGCGGTTGAATAAAAGTGGGTTACCTACGTAAACAAAAAATAAAGAACGAGGAGAAAAACATAGTGTTAGTATCGACGAGCTCCGGGACAGGGTCCACTGTCCGCACGGACGCCACGGTCAGGCCCATGATTAATTACCCGAGAGATTTATGACATGGGAAACCGATTATTCGTGTCGATAACAATACACAGACCCCTTCGAAAATATACCTATAGACAGAAGAATAGTTTCTCTCGAACCAGATAACATTGTTATAGATGTTCATAGACGCCATTCAAAGTATCTCAGACCAACAAATCATTTTTATATCACAAGAATATTAAACGTAAAAGTTATAGAAAATTATAGGTGAAACGTTTCTAATGTATCAAGAGTATCGGGTTATCAGTTGTATATTACTGTTACACGATTAGAAATTGAAAATATTCAATTCTCTTGGGACGAAGTATAGTTTTTTCAAACCTTCAAATTCTGTCGATCATAATCATTCATACACACCGCATTGTCTAACTCACTGATGAATATTGACAAAAACGAATTCCATTAAATTTAAACTTTAAATCATCTTGATAACAATCGATTTTATGAAATTCTTTGGGGAGGAGGAGATAAATGAAATTTGTTAGAAAAGTTACATTGGATAGCTCTCGGTTATGATATTAAATTTATGCCATCAAGTGGCATTCAGAGAATGGGCATTTAACTTAGATTTTCAATCATGGAATTCAATAACGCTTGAATGTCTAAGCACCGACCTATCCTAACAGGAATTTAGTACCTCGAGTGCACTATTGTTAGACCAACGTTTAAAATAGTAGTTGCCTGATCGGAATTGACCTTCTCCAAGTTTTTAGTATAATATGATGGTCCCTAGACCTGTCTAAAATAATGTTTCTGTTGTGTTTCTTATGTAAACAATCTTCATTTCCAACTACAGAACATTGTTTTTCTTGTTTTACTTTCAAATTATTTCCAAACCTTCAAATTGACTTTCAAAAACTTTAAGTTTTGAATAGCTCATACAAAAAAAAATTGTGCCCCTCAAAATATTAAAAGTTACAAGTTGCTTAGTTTTGAATAGACAGGTAAAACCGTAAATAACTATAAAATAGAATTTCAGTTTTCCTATTCGAATGAATAAATTATTTCTTAATACAGATAATGGAAATAGGTACGCTTATTAGGGTCGTCCGATGGGATTAACAAAAACCGATCAGTGGTTCCGGATCGAAGGTGCGGTTCCTGAGAAATATCGCGACGGTAATCCGTGTGTGGAACCCCTGTTTTATGAGCACAGATTTTCGACATGTCTCCTTTTATGCTCCGTAAAACTTTTATCCTTCCTTTATGTACCTACGGATTCCGGCCTTTGTAACTCGTACGTATTATGTACGTTTTTATATCGAACAAAAGATATTCATAAGATCGCCCAAGTTTCAGGCAGTTTGGTGATCGTTTTCAATAACACCAAATTCTAGTGAACAGCTGTAATTCTTTTTTATGGTTATGCATCTGTTTACATGGTAAAACATCTTGGGATTGTTAGGAAGATATTTATATAGTTCTAGAACTGAAGAACAAGTTAGCAGACAAAATAACACCATGTAAACTGTACAGTGATTAGGTTCATTCGGTGTTATGCTACAGTAGGTTGGTATGTTACAAAGACTATTTTAGACTCGAATAATCAGAAATAAACCCAGCCAAGTGGGAGAGCTTTACCTCTCATCTCATAGCCAACAAAGCAAGGTCCTTTCTCTATTAAAATGCTTTGTACCAAGTGGTGTAAAATCAACAACAAGAGGCAGGAATCCGACCCCGCCATCCTGTGGTAAAGGGATATATGTATAGGTATTTTATGCAATTTTATGCGTTTTCTAAAATAGAGGATACATGTGTGTATGTACAAAAGAAGTGCATAGAATACTAACAGTTTATAAATACATAGGTACGTACATAAACTGACTCCTTTGTGTAGTCCTGTTTAACAGTTTAGTCTGTTAGGCTATCACAGAGACATATAGGTTAGCTACCTTTTTTATCCGATTGTGTCGTACTAACAACATTCAAGTCAACAATTATAATTATGTACACATCAATTACCAATCATACAGCTAGCTGTAAAAATTGCTCAGTGAAAAAAAAAAAAAAAAAATTGTGTTTGTGATTGTGTTGTGTAAAAATTGGTGATTGCTCAGTTTTTAGGGAATAAAATTGATTGGAATAAAATTCTTCGTGTCTATTTGTGTCCTTTTTGTGTCGATTGATTAGTTACAAGTTTTTTGTCTGACCAGTATGTATTGGTGGGACTTGCATGTTCCCTAAAAACTGAGCACATTACAATTAATTAGCCACAAAAATAGCAGCAGAAAAAAAAAAAAAAAAAATGATATGTGTGTGTTGTTTTGTGTTGTGAGGAAACTCCGGTATGTATTCTACTTTACCGCAACCGCAAACCGGAGCCAACGTAAACCGGACCTGTAAACACGTCTCGATACAGCGCGGCCGCTTCATTAGGTAGCCGACGTGGAGGGAACGTTGCATGGACAAATTTGAATAGCACTGGAGTATTGTGGCCAAATTATCATCCACATTGTTAACGTTACTATACAAGGTGGAGGCGACAATACGATAATAAATTAAACTTCGTATATCTAATGACGTTCTCAATCTGCATTCAAAAACTCAACCAAAAATATTCAACAGTCCAATAGTTTAGTCACTATAGCTACCTAGTCAAAGATTAGCAAAACCCATAGTCGGTATCACTACATTAAGTTTGTTTGAAAATCTCACTTTTTAGGGTTCCGTACCCGAAGGGTGCCAAACGGAACTCTATTACTAACCTTCCGCTAATAATAATATTCATCGTGTATTTTCATTTATTTGGTAAATAATGTATGGTGGTGCGGAACCCTTCGTGTGCGAGTCCGACTCGCACTTGGCCGGTTTTATTATTTATTTCAATGTTAGGATTTATTTTATCGTTTCTAAATAATCCTTTGCTTATTGTCAGTGTTTTCATTTAATATCGTACTAGCTGCGCCCTGCGGTTTCAATGCATAAGTCTCGATTCCGTAAGAATATCGGGATAAAAAGTATCCTGTGTCCTAACGCAGGTCATGGACTATGCATGTGCCAAATTTCATCTAAATCTGTTCAGCCGTTTTAATGTGAAAGTGTATTAAACAAACAAGCAAATAAAGTAACTTACGCATTTATAATAATATATACTAGCTGCGCCCCGTAGTTTCACCCGCATAACTCTCGATCCCGTGAGAATGTTGGGATAAAAAATATCCAATGGCCTAATCCAGGTCATGGTCTACCTATGTGTTAAATTTCAACCAAATTTGTTTAGCGGTTTTAGCGTGAAAGTGTAACATACAAACAAACAAACAAACAAACTCACTTTCGCATTTATAATATTAGTTAAGATAGTTAGGATTGTCGTCTCCATCTAACAGTACTTTGTGGCCACGGTTACCACGGGCCAATCTGATTGGGTTTGCAATTATCATCTTAATGGTTGTTTGAGCTTTTGGCACGCTTAAGCCTTCGGCAAGTTAAACGCGGGTAGCGAGGGGTGCGTGAGGCGAAGGGACCTTAAGAACTGGGTACAGGGTATTTGAAACATGAAACACACATGAAGGTGACTGGTGACTGTTGACTGGTCGTCTTGCTGATCATGGTTTTGTTATTGTTATTAGTAATAAACTGTTTATTTATTTTACCTCGGTCCTAGTTTATCATTTATAACTTCCAGTTACAACTATTAAGAGGCTTACAACAGCTAAAGCGCGGTCACTGTAAGACTGCATAGAAATGAAAGAGAAGCGCGATGACACGACGCAGGTAATTTATTGCAAAATATGAAGCAGTTAGCGATTTACAAAAAATCGATTGATTGGACTGGAAAATTAAAACACTATTATGCTAATATGTAGCTTGTAGAATAATCTGACAAAAAATCAGAATGGTTGCATGAAAATTAATATGATTTTTAATCGTTAAAAGAAATTTTTAGAGGTATCTTCATGATTTTTTTCTATCGTATCAAATTAGCTGTTTTATGTTTTCAACACACTATCATACTAGCATATATCCTGAAGAATATCATATATTTTTCTGATTTTGTTTACTGCAGTGGATCATATTCTTTTAGGCGTTATAAAACTTGCGTTTAGGCACGTTTAGGTCCTGTAGTCCTCTTAATTGTAAGCGTGCACGCCCTTTATGCCTGCCTTTTATTTAGATATTAAGTTCTGTTTACGTTTAATAATGTTAATAATTTAAATTATGTTTTGTGTTGCGTAATGTAAATTATTTTGCATGTAGAATATTTTTTTTTCTAACTGAAATGGCCTTTGTTGCGCCACTTCTTCTTCCCAGCTAACGCACAAGGAAGTGGTGAAGGGTGGGCGTTTTGGGGGACTGTCTTATGTAATTTTGACGTTCGAAAAGTGCTGATTCTCAGTTTGAATAATTGACTTTTGAATTTTGAAACATCACAAGAGAAAATGAACCAGGGCTAATGGTATCTGCTAGTGGCGGTGATCGTAACCTAACCAATGTGGGTGAAGGTTTCGAGTCCTATTAATATGCATAAAATCAATTAGCGCTTTTATAATTTCTAACGTGACCATATTATCGTGGACGTCTCCGTTCACGTCCATAAAATGTATGGAAATACGTTCGCGTTATCGTGGACGGAACTTTAAAAAGGTCTTATATATTCCCATACATTTTACTGCCCTGTGTTACCGTGATGCCGTGACGTGGACGTTCACGATAATACTGTCGCGTTAAAAATTATAAAATCGTACAATACACTAAATCCCTTCAAAGTTGTCCGTCCCTACTTACAATAATTTTGTTGAATTTTCACTCCTGCATTTTTTTAGTGTAAACTTCTTTATCGATTTTTGGTAGGGGGTAAACGTATGGATTCGCGTCACCGAAGCGCCGTCATGCTTTAATATAGATGGCGCTAATACCAGTTTTAAGTTTTCATTTCTGTCGGCAGTCTCCATGACTGGCAATTTTTATTTTTTTCGGGATTTATGATTTTGCCGGGTCATTCAGTTCCAATTGCCAGTCAGATTCGTTTTTGATTCAAAGTCAAAACAAATCAAAATTTTCTACCTACTAAAAATACTAGCAACGTGGCTTATAGCAAGCTATTTCATTATGTAGAAACAAATTGATTTGCACTGCAAACTGTTGGCGTCGAACCGTTTTACTGACTTTTGTGTAAATTACAAAAGGCAGTATTATAAACGAACTATACGAATGCGAACCGAAGAGTGATTTAATTCTGCAATTCAGATTGTAATTTCCGATGTATAATGTGGTATTTTTTAAATGTAGGTATATGTTGGAGGGTGGTATGTGTCTCTTTCGTTATCAGGCATATTTTAACTACTATGGGGCTACTAATGTTGTACTATAACGTTATACTATATGTTCTATAACGTTAGAGGAACGTTACTCAACGTGTGTGTGTGCGGGAGGAGGTAATAGCAATAATAAATGACACTTTTACATATGTATTCTAAGCTCATCACAATATTTAATAGAAACGCTGTTAACAGGCTGTTAACAAAACAGTCATGGCTACATTTGAACATTCTAGCAATTTGTATTTAAATAAAAAAGGAATGTGATTTTTGTTTGATAAGAAGACAGAAGAAAAATTGCTGCCGAACATAAACTGCTCGGTAGCAATTCTTCTTATGTCTTTTTGATTTAAATACAAATTGCTAGAATGTCCGAATGTAGCCATGGCTGTTTTGTTAACAGCCTTTCCAATATAAGGTTGCTTTTCGCATAAAACCTTACAGTACCGTATCTGTGGTTGTGTATGTGTTTGTTAGATAATTTTGGATAACTGCAGTCGTCTGAATACCTCACTCGAATTTACAATCCGTTAATGCGCTTTAAATTAGAAAACCATACATAATATTCAGTTCAACAAATTATCCGACAAATATCTATATGTCAGAAATACGTTACGAGTTGACTAATCGGGACGCCAGCGCCGCCAGGTGGCGGCGCTCGACAGAGTCTACAACATAATGCTCAGACCGGCCGCCGGTCGGGGCTCAGCAGAGCAGAGCAGACTTCATGGGTCCGCCACCCATGAAGTCTGCTCAAGCGGTGAAGACGTTTAGAAATTGTCGCGCGTTTCGAATAGTTGTGTCGTGTACCTACAGTGTGTGAAATGCTTGTGTGATTAATGTTATCGTAAATTATAATTTGATCTGAACTGTAACGGTTTTTATATTGCGCAATAACCAACACTATTCTAAAAGCGTGTTTAATCTCCGGGTACCTACAATGTATACTAAGCTGCTTTAACAATCAGGCTGCAGACTCCTGACCAATTGACTGAATTTTTAATAGGCAACCAAATTTGGACCAAATGGAAACAGCTTACATAGGAATTTACATGTAGGTTGTATCCGTGGACATTTTACAACGTTGCACTCTCTCTAAAGCCAAGTCTTCCAGTTTTACAGAAAAGGTTGTGAAACTAATTTCTAATTTCTAAACTTTATCTTTTTGTTTAATATTAGGTATGAGAACTTACCTATTCCATTCCATTATATTCTAAAAGAAGAGGTGCTGAAAGAAATAAATATCTTGAAAATAAAATGAATTTTCTTGCCCATTGAAAATATTTTTATTGACATCGCCGAGGCGCAGTACAAAACATCCTATTTACTGGAACTAATTAAGAAGAGGTCAATAACCTGGTATTAACAATATAAGTAATTTATAGTATTACAAAAATACGTTGCATTGTCATTCAACAACTCGCGTCCCGGTCAAAGACCTCGAAAGATACTCGTCCTTAATTTTGTATCTCATTCTGGCCTGAATATGTCAGATTGTCAGATGCCTACGTCCGTTCATCTCACTTGGTTTAAGTAATTCTCGTACCCTTTTAATTACAGACCTCCGCGATTTAATGCGATCCTAAATTGTTCTACAAAATGTCAGTTAAAAAGTTAAAAAAGGATTATGCTGACATACGATTATTACTCATTTGTCGTATGTAAGGTATAATTATAGTACTTAATTGTCACTTTTTTTTTGTATCTGCGTAATTTACATCAGATGCCGAACGTTCTCGTGTAAAATCTACAAGTCAGTCACAACTATTTGTATCCCTACCGTGCGATAAATATGACATAACCTACGGAAATATTCCAGACTATGTCACCATTAACATCGCTAGAGGTGAGAAAAGGCGTGTTACATGTACTGAATATATTTAAAGCATTGCCACAGTTAATGGCATGTCATTAGGTGTAAGTGCCGTACCGTGTATCCACACTACTTTGAATGAATGGTCAAATGCGACACACAGCACGAAAAAGACGATTTTCCGATTTTTGTTGCATTTGTTTTTTAGGTGGATATCTTTCTAACTTTACGACGGGGCTGGATAAAATGGAGTTTAAAATTTGAACCTAGAATCGTTGCATGTGAATGAAATGTGGTGTAACACCGAAATTAGAATAAATATCAATTGGTTTTTTTCTTCTTCTAGGCCGCGTGGTGTCCTTCCTTTTGCGTTATATTACCATCTTCCAACCGTACCCTAATAACAACAAAATACAAAAATGTAGTTTGCCTAAGGGTTACCTAGGTCGTGCGAAGGTCAGACGGAATTCATTCTGGACACAAGCGATTGGAAAAGAAAATTGAATAAGAAACGGACGAAGAATAGAAAGAAAGTAATCCTGCCCAGTGCAAGAACAAGCATAAAGTGGTTTAGAACAATTTGACAGCTGAAAATATAACACCACTAAAGTAGCATATCTTAATGAAATGCATAGCGTGCTACATACTATCTTTAACAAAACTTACCGTGAAAAGAAACTACGAAAACGAAACGTTTCTACGGTGATACACGCAAACGTAAAACACAGATTACAACAGCCATTCCAAGTTAATCGCTAAAACGCTGTTAGTTCGTTAAACTGCTAATCGCCCCACAAAATTAGGTAACATAATAAATGTCTCTGGTAATTGCACGCGTTAGCCGGATCGCCTCGAACTGGTCGCCAGAATCAGTACTGTTGTAGAATAAATTAGAACGTAGAACCTTTATAATTATTAAACTAAAATGGTGTTTCAGAAACTTTGTCCCTTGTGATCATGAGTCGATGGGAAGGGGCTCTGATATATAACATTACCCAAAAATAACAAATAATAATCGCTGCATTGCACTGTAGACTTTCATTTGATGAGTATGACAATCTAGATGAATTAAAAACCACTTTGAAATTAAAACGCATCAACGTTTGTTTTAGGTTTTCCTGAAGCACCGTGTTGGCACCAAATGCGTCTAACTATTTACACAAATAATAATCTCATTAAACCTCATTCTTCCAATAACAAAACACTGCGTGACACAGTTTTCCTTTACAGATGTCCAATCAGGAAATATTATTCTATAGCCGTCGCCCTCAAGGAAATGGGCGTCATTTGTATCGAACTAAAAATAACAGCAGACGCGTCAATACGATTCGATGCCAATATTTTATCAATGTCGTCAAAGAAATAGCGTGATATTCGAGCAGATGATGTCGCGACGGAGTGCTTTCTACTATTATGTGAATCGCTGCTGCATTAGGCAAGCAGTGGAGTGTGTGCGGACCATTATTAAGGCTTGCGCGTGAGGTCTTTGCTCTCTTGGCGAACTAGTTTTCTTTACTTGAATTTTCTTGTGATTGGTCATAATAATACTTACGTTTATGTTTTGAGAATCAGTACCTTACTAAATGTCCAACTCAACTAACCAAGTCATAGCTGAATATAGGCCGGTTCTCTTTCGTCATCCACGTTTTATAGAAATTATTACGACTTCATGTCCAACCACTTATCAAGTCCATAATGACCCGCAACGCTCATTTCTCCACGCGACCGATATTAATCGACAAATTGAATTGCCTTAACAGAATAACGTCCAGCAAAAATATTGAATCACCGATGCAACTGCTGAATCGCAAATTGTTTATGGTAATGTTCGGTGCCACGATACGTGAAATATTCAGGTTTTATTAGCGGCCGCCGGCAACGCCGAATGTTCGGTAATGACGCAGAATGACGCTATTACTCGTCTGATCGGTACGCGAACGCGAATGCAGCGACGAAAAACATCGCTCTTACAAACTTCATATCTGTACGTGAATGAGGTCAACAATGTTATGGTAATCGATGTAGCTAGATATATAATATATGCGCGTTCTTGATGCTGTTTTTCAAGTTATTTTCGATATATCTTGCTCACAGCCTCATATTTTTATGATCTCGCAACAAGAATGGAATAGGATGCATCATTAGGTTGATTGTACTCACACAAGGTATTTTTTGGCAAAAAGTTTTGCTAGCTATTTGTCAGGGACTGCTTTTGAGTTCACGCTCATTAGCAAGCGTACTGTTCTCTGTTCATAATGCAACATGTTTCAGAATACGGCGGTGTGTTTTTATTGGACTCTGCTATGTAATTTCGGCCATCTTCAACAAAATTTTCATCGAATTAAAAAGATACATTACTTTGTAACTCTCGACAGCTTTTGCGTATTATGTTACAGCATAATAATCTTAAAATAATCTCTATTTATTTACGTACGTATTGTATTTAAACGGATCAAAAAAATCCGAATAACGTATGTACTTACCTGTTTCACAGTTAACAAGTTAATGAAAAGAAGCTTGAACCGAAATCACAGTACTAACAACCACATATTATACTAACGGATTATCCGGGTCAAAATGCCAAACATAGGAAAACCGTGGCTCTACCTTATATAAGTCTTCACTCTGTAGGTCGTAGGTAATGGTGCGTAAATACAAACACTTCTCAGCCGGAAATTGAGCCCTACACCCACATGTATAACTAGCTAGTGCTTTGAGTTACACTATATCTATACGTACCCACATACCCACTTATATCTTGGCATTGAGTGGTTGTGAATGTGTAATACACATTTAGAGTGAGGAGTGAGAATAACGAAAGAAATAGACAGATTTTTTTTTCATGCTGAAAGACGTCGATAAATGTCAAGCTGTGATTAGGTACCTACCTACTCATGGAAGTTTTGCAGAACACCATTTTTAAGAAAGTGTGCAATATATTTTACACTAGACAATAACTAAAAATTTGATGCATTCCCTGCCATTTATTATTTAAAAAGCATGATCATCATCATTTCCGCTAAAAGACGTCCACTGCTGGACATACCCCGCCCCCGAGCGTCGCCTGACCGACCGGTTCTGAGCTTCTCGCGTCCAGCGAATTCCTGCGGCCTTCACGAGGTCATCGGTCCACCTTGTGGGAAGGCTCTGGATTGGCGACCAAGTACCGGAAAAAGCATGATAATTAGTTCAAATTCGAATATTTGCGGTGCCTACTACTGAGTGTTCAGTGTTACTCAATTATTAGTTACGAGCTTATTAAACTCCAAAAAGTTATTATACGTAAGCAGGGTAACATGCAATTCAAGAACACAAAAGCAAACAACTCGCTAAGGAAAGTTGAAAAGTTGTAAACAAGCACTAAGTTAGCAATTCTTGCTTGACTGTTTTCTCAAACTTTACGTTATTAGCACAAGTATCGGAAAATCTTATCATCCGCAAACATATTAGGTACATTATTTAAAAATCTTATCTCTACTGGCTTATTTATGGGATGAACATAAAGCTTCTCGATTAGGTACATCGATTTTATGACTCGATTAAACCGTAAAGCGCACGTACGATAATTCTACATCAGCACCATTCGTATCGAGACTGCAAAGCCTTGCTTCGAACCTCGTCTCGGTAATCGTTTGAACATCGTATCTCATTCGTAACTGTATCAAAGCTAGAAATGCGCACATATCGGTAGAGATGAAATGATTTGTTAGTAAACGAGTATTTCAGGCGACTGAAAAGTGCATTTATTGATTTATTTAATACTTCTAGTATACAAATGTACAGAGGCGAACTTAATGCCATAGACATTTTTTACCAGTCAACCTTTGGGTGATGCAGAGACAAACAGAGGTAGGTGCAATAGCGAGAATTGAGGAATAAATATTTATTTAAATATAAAGATATACCTATTAAAAACTTTAAATATAATATATACACCTAATTATATGTAAATATAAGCACAAATAAATACACATAAATATACTAAAACAAATAAGACAATCAATGGGAAAACATTACATGTAAGTCGATGTTTGGGTATATATTTTGACTGATACAGCTAGATTTTCTTTGTATTTTAAATCATCATTCTCTTGCCTTTATCTCAGTTTTAAATCTGCTTAAAACCCGCGGACCGCACAAACTCGTATTTTAAATCTGCTTAAAAAATTCCAGCTGGATTTCTTTTTAGTTCATCTGCTGCAGTATTTCCTGCTAAAAAATCACCTTATATACTACCAAATTAAGAATCCCCTCCTCTTGTAAAGTCGGCTAAGTGTATCGTATCAGCGCGAGACGTAATTGGCAGGCGCTTCGCGTCCTTCTATATTTATCAGCACCAGCAACCCATTATGTGGAAGGTGATACGTCTATAGCATCGTAACTCTTGCCTCGCTCCGTCGGAGTTTACCGCAATAAAATCCTTTTATGTCGCTAAGATTTTAGACAAGTATTTTAAATATAGGTAGGTACTGAGAGATGACTGTTTTTTAATAATATAGAACTGAATAGTTCATCAACAACTTGGAGTTGTGAGAGCAGTAGCAACTATAACCATACATTTACTTTTAGAGGAAAAGGGTAGTCAACGGGGCTCAAATCCAGACTCCGGGCTGTTACTGAGAAAGTTCTCGATGGAAAAACCAAATAACACTTTGCACGACCTGGGAGTCGAACCTAAGATCTCATGCTTAGCAGTAGCGCTACCGACCGGTACCCTAATTACGTAATACACGATCAATCAGAATCTGAATCGTTTTGAAACAGATTGCTAATCCACTGCTTCGTACGTTCGAAAAAAAATACTGCTCAACAACGTAAATAACACAATGAATGTTGTTGACCTGTCAAATTGAAACAAATTAGTCGGAATTGTCAACGAAAATGTGTTGAGTAATTAGGTAACTGGTCGCCTCCTATTACATGGGACTTAAACATATGTAACTGGGAAAATCTAGGAGTTAATATAGGTACACCTCTGTCTAACCCTTAAAGGATTACCGGCGTCATTTTATGTGATAAGGGTAGTTTTCAGTATTTTTTTAAAATCATGGCGTGGAAATTGCTTCTCACTATTTCATTTCCAAAACATTGGATTATTTTTACATAAAATGAATCTAAAATTCACGTTTCATTGTGACCAACAAATCATGCAGACACAACAATGTAATTTATAAACCGATTAAAGTGATAGATCGATTAAAGTATCGATACCGACAATCCTACCGATCTGTCGACATGTAGGATGTAGACTTGGCTATCATTGCGTCGATAATCGTTACGGGCAATGGCCTAAGAGCTGAGAGCTTCGATATACACGTCAAGAGGCTCGCGTTGGACGGCTGGCCTATGATCTGATATAGACTAGTGCTCCTCGACTCGGCTTCTAAATATAAGAAACTATTTCTGGAGGTTACTGGACTTATAAATAATCCCACTATCCCAATGTTTTTTGGACCTTATTGTTAAGAAGTTTGGACTTGGATTTTGTATATTTGTTACTCAATCACATCTATACGGATGAACGGATTTGAAAGCAATTTGGCACACAGATAGACCATGATCTTGATTTAAACAGAGATTACTTTTATCCGGGTGCATATAGTAAATCTCCAAGAGTGAGAGACAACGACTAGTTAAAAGAAAATTAATCCAAGTTAAATCGACGTTAAGAGTAATAAATTATATTGCTCGTAAAAGTCTACTACTGCATGTGGGCCACTTTATGTCCCACTACAAATAAAGCTGATAGTAAATGAGGAACCGAACTCATTGCAGAGACATTAAAGCAAACTTTCGATTGAGGGTGGCGAAGACAAGACTAAGTAAAGATTAAGCCGGAAATAGGATCCTGCTAGCAGTCAGGATTAATTACCCCAAGCAGAAGGGAAACTAGGGAAAGTTTAAACAAATTTGATGGATAAGTAATTAGTGAATATCTGGTATACATTACGTTATAAAAATGTAGTTTTTCTTTGGAGTAAAATAACACAAACCTTCACAACTGTATACAGGATGGCAGGGGACATCGACGCGAAAACAGTTACCATGGATTCAGTACATGATTCCGAAAACCTAGGCGTTGAAAATTTTCGTCGGTTATTAAAAAAAAATCTGCTGTTTCTTAGAAAAGTGCAATACCTACGCGGTAAAATGTATGGAACAGCTGATTTTTTCACCCACCCTGTTTAGTAAGAAGTTCAGTACTATGAAGGGACTACTGTACTCTGATGGCATCAAATATAACAATAAATAAATCAAAGGCTGTGACTGAAGCACTTTACGGATCCATTGAGGCATGCCCTGCATGAAAGCAAAAAAAATATATCAAAACAAACGACAATCTAATGCGCCGCAGCAAATTCTGGCTCAAACAACTATTTATAGGACGGGACTTACACAATAACCGCATCAGAACCACAAAAGGGACGCGAGGTAAGCTTAAAAACGAAACATTTTGCACGGAACGGATAAAGATCTTGCCTCGTAAAAACTAAGTAAATACAACGAAGCTCTTGAGTTGAGTGTACAGTGCATAAATTGCCCCCTATCTGACCATCGCCTGACCCTTAATGGCCACAAGGTGGGACATGATCGTTATCGTGAAAATGGGAATTCTGGTCGCCAGTTACTTTGTCGATACAAAGAAATTTTGTCGCTCGTTTGCTCGCAACTAATGTTACCAAACTCGCCGACTAGTTTTCCTGATAAAACGAATAAGAGTGATTTATTGTGTTGACATTACAAGATTTTTATGGCGTTGTTATGAGGTATGTCTGATTGGAATATTTTTTATTTCCTTGGCAATATACTTCTAATAAGAACGAGTAGATGTCAAACAAAGCGCTGTGGCAGGCAATTCCGGAGATAATTTTGTTTACTTAGTTTCTTTTGTTTTATCATCTGCATGAACTGGTTTTATTGAGTAATATTTTAGAACTCAATAAAACCAGTTTTTAGTAGTGTAGTAGTTGTTTTTATTCGCAACGCAAAAAAATGCATCCCGACCTTGACGTTGTTAGAAGGAAAAATATTTGTAGTAAGTCACAATTTCATGAGATACACAAAAAAAACTCGTCTAAGTAATATAAACCAATTTCCTAGGAGTCTTAAATCTACTGGTGTTGAGGATATATCAGTATCCAAACTGCAATAAAAACTGCGATTTTCAAACTTTATATCGCTGCCGAGTAAAAGCCGTAGAAACTGTTGGTAAGTTGCTTAAAGACTATTGAAATAGAGCGAACAGTCGGCGAGGTATCGTTCGTTTCCCAGAGAGATATACAAGTGCTTTTCCGACCGATTTCATTGCGTACTTACCGACTGAAATTGTCCATGATGAAAATGTTAACATAGTTTTAGTATTGTTCACTTATGCTCAAAGACTGCCTTATTGCGATGTTTTGGAATGGAAACCAGCTTCATTATTCTGACTGACCGAACCTTTGACGATTAAAAAGTGCCTGTAACTGATTTATTTGCAATAAATGCTTTTGAGTTTTCAGGCGAATATAACTATGTCATTCGTAAGAATTGTTTTACTTCTCATCGGCACAAAGGACTACCTACGTAAATATTTATTCCACTCAAGCCATCTTTGGAATTAATACAGCGATCTTAGCTTTGCAATTAGAAATCTAAGTCCCTGAGAGAATTCCTTGAAAGCCTATTGAGGTAAACGTCGCGTTGCCTAGTGCCTTTAGTATAGGATTGTAGGCCAGCGCCAAAGTGATTGTTTAAATAGCAAAACTTTGAGTAGTAGATATGAGAGGCGGTGAGGCTCCAATAAATCAAAATTATTGGCAAAGTTTTGGGCTAGCTAGGCACCTGAAATATTAATTCCCCCATATTTCATTACACTTGAAACATTTCTCGTCAATTACGGATAGTTTTAGTAGGCTTCCGCCTCGCACAAAACATTGCTGTCGTGAAATATGCAAGTTTACAGTTTAATTAAATTAATTTTCGTATAGTTAGACATGTGTGAGCTTTCTACTTTGAAAATCGATATAGGAGAAATATTGTTAAGTTGTTGTAACTTTCAAAATGTGCAGTGATAGAAGAAGATATTTCAAAATGTTTTCCATCTAAAAACTCGGTTGTTTTTCCAGCGATATAACAACACAATCTTTTCAAAAGTCCGAACATCTTCTCAATTGTAATGAGAGTGGTCAATAAAAGAGAAGCTCGACGAAGTCTCGGCTGAGGCCGGCGACACGCCACAAGTAAGCGTTGTAAATTTAGCGAAAAATATTTCTTTCGTGAAGAAAAACAAAGGCGACTTTATCCCCGGGTTGAAATTTATGAGATGCGCCGCGGATTAAAAATGTTTGCCGTGCCCTCCGGCGCGGGCTTGGCTTCATTAGAGCATGTTTCTGGAATATTCTGATTAATATTTACCTTCCACTTCTTGCGGATTGTAGTTCATTAACCTTTTGTCTTGTAATCGAGGCGCGCTGCAACCAAATTAGGTAGCGAGAATATTTTTGAATATTTACTGGGTTGCCTATTTAATGAGGAATCGCTAATGACGCAAGAGAACAGCTGAATCCGGTTAATCCCTTACAACGTGTACCTATAGTACCTGGTACCCTAGTAGGTAACTGGGATCGGTGGCCCAGCGACACAATCACGACCGTGATCATATTTACAAGGATCGTATTCATCATTACAGAGATTATAGCGCCATCCCCACAAAGGATATATAGTAAGATTACAATCAAATAAATTCAAAAAACATTGTCAATAATTCCAACATAAATATGCATTAATGACCGTTCAAGCTTGTAGTTGATAGCTTTACCAATGGGTAATTACCGAAGTACCGTTAGTGGTAACACTTGAAGTTGAAAAACCGCCCTTAATGCTACGAAATAAAGGTGTTGTCTATGTGAAATTGTGACCATAGACATACCCACCGGGGTCAAATGACTCAGCCGCGTATAATTAATACTGTCCCGTGTCTGCCAGACATTATTCAAGCAAGGATCGGTCCGACCTTATCGAGTTCTGCCCTTGGATTTGGTTATCTTCAGGTACGTTGTAAAAAATCTGTTGAATGTAGGGCAGTTACATATTTATGGAATTGTAATGGCACAGTTATGGACTTAATGGCGTCATAACCGTTAAGCAGTTTTTAGAGAAAATATCTAGTACTCATTATTATGAACAACTACGGGAACAACGCTGAAATCGCGAAAAAAAAAATCAGTTGTTCCCTACATTTGTTCGTCTATGTCGTCGAAATGTAGGGAACAGCTGATTTTTTTTCGCGATTTCAGCTTCGGTCCCATAGTGAAAGTTGTTCATAATAATGAGTACAGTGACCCCTTAAGAGGTTTAGTGTTACAAAAACTAAGGTTGTATTTTTTTTTATGCTTCTTTACCATTCTTCAAAAATGAATAGTACCAACATAGGGATTGTAATAATAAATGTTATAATTATAATGAATTTATTTGGTAATTCTGTCCTGTTTTCTTTTTTCCTTCCTAACACTTGTGCTGTCAATTCAAGGAGTAACACCACACACCACACCTTACTGCAACACTTCTTAAGGAGTCAGCCCACTACACCGTACCATACCATGACCATACTATGAACGTAAATATATACAGAACAGCCATAAGGCAATGTTTCCATCTTTACTATCGTTGATTATCGAATTTGTAAATGCCTGATGTAGGTATGCATGTTGTGTGACTAGACTTCTACGGTCTTCCTTGGAAATAGAGCGATCAAGAGATTAGCCTTTGCAGGAGTTTACAGGACAAATACCTAGATCTGTCTAGCCTCTAAAGTTTACCTAGAAGTGATCTAGACTGTGTCTAGCGCTTTGTTGATACAAGTGTAAATTCGGGTCAACTTCAGAGATGCAGGACGTTACCTACACCATAGTATTTGAGTTAATATGGGTTTGTTTAAAAGAGGTTGTGTTATGTTTAACCAGAGCAAAGGATTAATTATTATGATTATTATTTAATGTCTTCTTTTTAAATTTATTTCAATTCGGAAATCAAGGCAGTTGAATCATTTCTTTGGATCTTACTGATTTTCATTACCTTGGTGATTTTTTAGGTTGTTCGTCACTATAGTTTGTGTGTTGTGGATTTGTAATGGTCGGGCATGGGCATAAAGTGGCGGGCTCATTGTAGAAATTCGAAACACTTTGAAAGCGATTGCCATTTATCTAGGCCCTCCAGGTAGATTATGGTGGAACTCTTACTTAATTCCTGTCGGCTTTAGATAACTAACAATACACTTAGTAGGTTTATCTTTCGCAGCCGTCACCTGGATGTCACCGAGACAAATATTCGAACTGTCGTCGACGGCGATCGTTTGTCCACCGCGACCAAATTCTGTGAGCCAGAATAGACGGCAGTGTGTGAACAAGACCAAACGTGTTTTGTATTGTGGGCACATTGGCCCGTCACAATCTCGGACTGAGTTCCATCGGTCGTCGCGCCGAACGACTTGAAAATTCGGGGGCCGGTATCCCGGCGCTCTGGTGACGGACGTGCCGTGGACATGCGGCTATAATAAATGTATGTATCGCTACTTCGGCGCCGTCATCTCATTCTCGTTGACATCCCGTTGATGGTGGCGGTGGACAAACTCCCTTACTGTAGCCAAGTGCAACATCTCTACGTCAAAACCTAATCTTGTCCTGTCAACTAAGTAAACTGAGCACCTTAATAATATCAGCAGTAACACGCTACTATTCATAATGAACACGATAGTTCCAACACTTCACAGATAAAAAATACCGGCTGAGCGCAAGCACACCTACATACTTGTGTGTTTAGGGTTCCGTAAGTTTTACTGTTTTTTTTTTCTAATCCTATTTAAGTAAGCAAGTACCTAACTATACTTCCTCAAATACAGGCATTGCTTAAATGAAGACTCCAAACCCAAAATTGTTTGTGTATAATTTTTGGACACAATAAACGTTATTATTAAACGTTATTATTATACTTTTAGTTGGATTCATCGTAATCCAACTTAATGTATAGTTAGGTACTTGACATTTATTTATCTATCCCACGCTAAATCAGTGCTAAAATTCCAATAATTACCGCGACTGTTTTTAGAAAGCCCGTGACATTCGGACGGGAGGACACACAGTGTTCTCTCTTGTAGGTACTAAGGAAATAAAATTGAAAGAACGTGCTAAAAACATAAGCTTATCAGCAAGGTGGTTGCGGGGTTGCCCAAAGTTTGCCTGTTGTACCTTGTACCGATATATGTACTCGGATATACATACCTACATATAAGAACCGCCACTCCAGGATTCAATTTATGGACATCGAGTGGTTCCACAATTGTACCGTTTCACCAATTTTACCACTGAACCCTAATAAGGCAGACTAACTCACACTTAGCCACGGTCGGACACGCGATCCGCCAGATATCTACGATCCGAGCCTCCATCGATCAGCCCCTATCTGATATTCAAACTACATCATTCAACATGAATTACCACTTTGTTACTTTATTATTGAACAATGAACCTCCTCTTGTAAAATCGGAATAATGTTTTATTTCAGCCGCTTGGTAGTCGAGTTCGATGCAAATACAATAGGCTACCTATAATGATATTGTGTTGAACAATTACAATGATTCACTATTGTATTTGAAAGGAAAAATTTAAATCATATTTACAGCTTCTGATATTATCAGGAACTCTTAATTGCAAAGCATACGTAAATGGGTCGATCTATGCTTTTAAACTGATTTTGCCATTTCATGAGTGGGTAACCACTCTTTCAATGTTCGAACGCTGGATGCGTTCGAACATTGAATCAATCTGTCTAGCCTTTTCCCAACTTTATTGGGGTCGGCTTCCAGTCTACGGTTAGACTGATTCAGCTGAATACCAGTATTTTACATGGAGCGACTGCCTATCTGACCTCCACAATCTAGTAACTGGGTAATACTGGTTAAGACTGGTTGTCAGACTTTCGAGCTTCTGTTGACCCGTAACGTCTGTCAAAGATCCATTAATGACAGCCGGGACCAACGTCTTAACGTGCTTTCCGAGACACGGAGGAGTCTCGGTATGTAAAGATGGTCACCCATCCACAGACCAACCCCGGCAAGCGTAGCTTAACCTGACCGATCGACCCGTGCAGCAGTTATTACTTAGCCACGAGCTCTTCGTATGTTCGAACGCATCGGTGGCTCTAAAACATCATTCATTCGGTTAATCGGAAGCTCGAAAGTTGGATTAATCTGTGTTATCAAAGGATATTAGTATTGCCCAGTATCGGGATCGACCTAGTTCAGTTACTTTGGTCAGATGAGGCTCTCTATAAAATACTAATATTTTGTCACATCTAGATGAATATTTCTAGTGTATTTAGTAGTTTCAGAGTAGAATTATAATAATTTATTCAAAGAAAATAAGGATTACAGAATATAGAATAGAATTGGATACTCTTTTCAAATATGTATTACAGCTAAAACAGTTTGGCACTAGGCTAGGCCTGTCCCGCAGGAAGCTTATAAGATTTCTCCACGAAATTACAATTCAACCTTTAAGACAGTAGAATATCACAATGAAATATAATATTATAGGATTATAAAACTACTAGCCGCCAGTGGCTTCACCCGCGTGATATCTTTATAAATTATAGCCTTCTAGCTTTCGCCCACAGCTTCGCCCCCGTGGAGGTCGGAAATTTATCATCCCACGGGAACGTACTACCGGGATGAAAAGTAAGTATCTTACGTATTAATCCAGGTTATAAGCTATCTGTCTGCAAAATTTCATCCAAATCCGTTTAGCCGTTTGTGCGTAACAAACAGCCAAACTTTCACATTTATTTAGTAGGTCGTTACAAAATGATGATACAGCATTCTAATGGTGAAAGAATTTTCAATATCGGTTTAGTAGATCTTAAGTTTATTCATTATAAACAAAAATACAAATCTTTTCTCTTTATAATATCAGTGTATGGCCATGATATTATCCTAACTCATTTTATAATTAATGCGAAAATGAGTTTGTTTGTTTCCTACGCTTTCACGCTAAAACAGCTACCGGATTTGGATGAAATTTGGCCTATGGGTAGACCATGACCTGTAGAAGGACACAGGTTACGTTTCATCCTGGATCGCAAATGAAATCGCGGGCAACAGCTGGTTATTACAAAATGTATGTTTATTTAGGCAATTTATATAAAATAGGTCTACTTAGAGCATTTAATGCTTATTTTTATTTACAAAACTATGAGGTCAAATCATATCACAATAACTACATAACAAAACATGACGCCTTGTTTCCTCGAAGGTTTGGGCAGAGGTGTACCTGTAGCAGGTACACTCACATTTCTCCAGTTATGTTTAGTCCCATGTAATAGGGGGCGAGCCTTTGCCATCAGCCGGGCACAAACCGGGCACAATAACTGTCTCAGGAAATTCTCCGAACTTTCGTACGTCTAATCTATTAATTCTTTGGTAATTTTTTTTTGGTTCTCGAAGGCATTCGTTCCTTAAACTGAAAATATTGGTGAAGTTATTGTAAACTAATTGCGCCCCGCGGTTACATCCGCATAAGTATCGATCTCGTAGGAATATGGGGATAAAAATGCTATGTCCTAACCCATGTGCCAAATTTCATCTAAATCTGTTCAGCCGTTTTAGCGTGAAAGCGTAACAAACAAACCAAATAAACAAATAAACTCTCTTTTGCATTTATAGTTAGACTGAGCGTTTTCACATATAAGGGCATGATGAGAGAAACTTAAGTCAAAAAACGCCTAATTCAATTATACTCACACCGCTTTGGCTTATTCAAAGAAATCGTAGTACTTAATAAATAATTGAGCGTTTATATAAAAGGCAGAATAAGTTCGATATGAACTAGGCACTTAACCGGAATTGTTGGTTCAGGTTTTACTACATAAACAATTTAATGCTCTTGAAGTATTACATTTCTCCAACAAAAGCAAATTAGCTGGGATTCTATGAAACCATTATGAGAATTAACTGAAGTATCGCAAGTTAGTGTTACAACACTAACTTGCGATACTTTACACGATACAGTTCATTCTGAGTTTACATTTTCAGGCAGACCATCTTAGAAGAATTTATGCAGGTCGTTTATAGTTCCGTATCCCCTAATGTTGAGACGGACTGTTTAAGGCCAGGGCCACGACATAAGCCAGGGCCTATGGCTGTGCGTCTTGCGGCGCCGGGCGGCGCTTGAATGTTCCCGCGCCGCTTTCCTCTCCGCAAGTCGCACAGCGGCGACTCATGCAACACTCTAAATAACGTCTACGATTTGTTCTCACCGCGGTCGCAGACGCAAGACGCAGGTCGCGCGAGTGGTGATGTCGTGACCAAGGAGTAAGTTTTATTCACCCCCGACGGAGTGGGTCAAATCTATGCATTATAGGATCACTTTGTGATTCGTCTGTCTGCTTGCCATAAACTAATCTACAAGGATCAAATTATTAATTAATTATAAGTGTTAATATTACAATGGTAAAAGGCACGGTGGGGTTGACATATCTATTTAGATAAAAACCCCAAAACAAATAAATGGAAAAAAGGGATCAAATTAAATTAATATCAACTAGGTACTACGGTTGAGTACATTTACCAAGCCATAAAAACAAAAGATTATATAAGTGGGCTAAAACTGATATCTATTCTGTTTTTAAAACTTACTCGTACAAGTACCCATTCAGCGCAACAAAAAACGATTGCCTAAGCAATATTTCTCACGTAATATGTACATAATATATCACTCTACTGGGCCTTAAACGTTTAAGTGGAGGAACTACACCACTTGTCGGGAAGCGCAACGCAGCAGTATTGTGTACGGGCGCGGCGCGGCGCGGGTAGGGTAGGGAACTAGGGTGCAGTGCGGTACGCGAGTAAGGAAGCGCCGAACCCCGGCTGACAAGTGCAATTGCCCTACGCGAGATACTAGATAGCACAGGCACGCCCTGTTGTTAACACTTCCTAAGCACGCCACAGAACACTGACCTCTTTCATAAACAAGCTTCTATTTTTATGAGTTAATTTTAAGTTGACGGCAGATGACGGTTTCGTGTTTCCGCCGTATTTTGTTAGGGGCATTTAATGAGCGAGCCATTGTGACGATATTTCTTAGTACCTATTACCAGCGCTACTGGGCAGTTAGTGTCGCTACTAACCTGGCTGATTGTATAGCTTCTGCTGATACGATAGTTGTAAATGTTTCATTATGATTGGGTCCAGAAAATACATCGTTTAAAAAAGTAATTCAGATGTAGTGTAAAATATATTAATGAGTAGATCATAAAGTAATCAGTGGAGCGTAAAACTTTGTGCCTTATAGCGGAGAAAATTCGTTCTAATATTCGGTCACCTACATTTTCGTTAGCTGGTGACCAAATTTTCCTGCAACATGTATCTAAGGTAGAATAAAAACTACGTACGATTTCTGGGAATGAAAAAGTATGTCATCTAGTCTGATTGGAAATAAAAGAACCATCTTGACTACTCAGCCTAATATTCATCTGAACATCTGCTTACAGTATCCGGCCATTACTATGTTATACGAGTTTTAGAAAAAAATCTGCTTCGTAGTGCGGCCTCTCTGCACAAGTATGAGTGAGATTCATATTTGTGCAACAGTCTCTTTCTAAAGCTCTAAAGTGTCATATTTAGATATTTAATGTACCTAAAACTTCTATAAAAAGACTACTTCCACAATGTAAGAGATGCAAAAATAACTTTAAAATGTTAGCCACGATAAAGATATTATTTTTTATCTATGCAAGACACAAAATTCGCGACCTGGCTGTATATTTATTACCTCTGCCGGCGTCCAGTGTTCCGGATACCATCAGTACAGTACAAGGCAGCGGAAAGGCGTACTTTGAACCAACTACAATGCCGGGTGTTTTAAAAAACATGTGAGAATTAGACAAAACATCGCGTGAGATACTCTGGGTAGTCTTTTAACACACGATTCTTTTTATTTTCTCTTTTTACTTCTTTTTCAAAGTCAAAGTCAAACAATTTATTTCAATTAGGCACATAAGAGGCACTTTTGAACGTCAATTTTACACAAAATAGAATTGATTCTAGTCGCCCCTTCCAAAAGGTAGTTCTTATATGGAGAAGAATGGGCAAGAAACTCCACCGTTACTCTTTTAAAATGTTTTTACAATATTTTGTATACATTAATTATATAATTATATGTGAAGACGATCAAATCATCTAGATTATGATTACTATACCACAATAGGAAAAAATAATGAAAAATTAAGCAATGACAGATAAATTAATTATGTGATAGATACATGGTGCTCACATACTTACAAACATTGCAAAATTATACGATATTCCTAACTTTAACAAGTAATACTAATAAGTCATTGTATGAGTTTATGATAGATAGATTTTTTTCTGATATAATTTTGGTCTGATTATGCATTTCGCGATTATGACGTTCACGTCCGTTCAGCACAACCTTTGTTAATTTCTAGGGGGCGTTGGAAACTTTGTAGAGAAACTCTCAGCGGTTCCTGGACGCTCAGATCTTTTGGCGATGCCGCTTTAACTTCTAGCAAATTCTACGTTCCAGGTATAAGCATAATGAAAGCAAGAAATGGTTTCAATAGAGCTACTAAACAAAGTTTCAGAACAATTTCTTAAGTTATTTACCGCGGACGGTATATTAATTTCTGAAACAGCACTTATCAATAAAAAACCATTACATTATTTGATAATTTCAATGAAAACTTATCTTGTCCACGAATCAAAATTCAATACGTTTCAATTAAGTTGTATACAACTGCGTAACAATTGGTGTATTCAAATTAAAATACGTTTTGATGCCCCGACGGTCGTGGTCATATCGATTATGTGAATAAAAAATGCATTATTGGAACATTATTGAATCTTTCCGCTTGTTTGGTTATATTTGTGGCGATAAAAACCGTGTTAAATGATTTAACATTAAGCTGTACGAACATTGTAGACATAAACGCCCTATTTTAACAATCCAAGTGAAAATAGCAGATACCAGCAGTCCATAATCTAATCCGTTTTCATACGTAACGTAACAGGCATTCCATTCGTGCCACATGTCATGTGCGAACCAGATTTAATTAGGGATATGGGGCTAAACAGGCGAAAATTCATCGTTCTCGTCAAAATGTTCATTTGGACGGAACGTGCCCACATTTACACCAAAAACACTGAATAAAAGGGAACGAGCATCAGTACTTACATCTAATGCCACCAAATCCCAGTTTTAATTTTCTCGCCCGGAATAAAAGTTCCCCGACGGTTTGATACTACTGCCTAGTTCAAAAGTGTGGCCGCTTGAATTTTCGCAAAACGTAAAGTGTACTTTTAAGAAATTGAAATCATTTTAAAATTAAATGAAAACGTTTGGTGTGCCATGAATTAGACTGAAATACTAAATTGAAATAGGTTTTGTATACAGTTCTAGGAATGCGTGGACAAATATTATTTCGTTATTTATACTAAGCTACGCAAATGTTATTTCGCTAGTAGGTAATACTATTAAGTTTGGCAGGTTTATAAAATGTATGCAAGTGTTTGGTCCAAATAATTTTATATATATATATTTTTTTTTTGTTTATCAATTATAGTATCGCAATAACTTTGACTCATAAGCGTCAATATTTTCGCGTGAACTGAAAATTATGAATCATCCCTTGCACTCAAACAATCAATGATATTATCGCAATAATATTGACGGCTCATAAGCGTCAATATTTTCGCGTGAGCTGAACTTGCTTAGTGCTCCGTGAGCATGTCATACTTGTATTTAAATGTAAAAAAAAGCCTTTCCAACGGCTTATAACATTACGGTGTCGACTGGAAAACCTCTCGAAGATTGAATATTTCACAGTGCTTTTCCTCACAATACTTTTCCTTAATAATATGCGATGCCATTTTTACGCGCATGTACTCCTTGTCAAAACTAAAAATAGACAAAAAAATGCTGTGCAATACTGATCCTACACGATGTAATGAAAAAATATGGTACAATAAAAAATAAGGCTCGTACAGAATGACGCGACTTGTACCACCGGTAATTGTTCTACCGCCAAGTTTTCTTAGAAAATGTTTTATTAGAGTCGCGTCGCGCCTGTTTGCATGTGCCTTTAAACACGCTCAAGCTAAAAAAGCTAAAAAGTTCAATAATTGCGAAATCTTCAATATTAACCCTAAACGGTCAAAAACATTGCGCAATTCGTGATATTATTCCAATATAAATGAACGTTTAGGGCCGGCCTTACTATCAACACGTTTAGGTGTTTTTGATGAATTTATTTAAAGTTGCTTTATTTTTCTCATATTATTGCGTAATGCATTTAAATATCCAGGAGTAGAAACATACTTGAAATTGACCAGTTATACATAAGAAATACAATTAAAGCTCACAATTTTCGTTTTTTGACATAACATCATGAAACGTGGATGGAGAAAATTTGGCACTCTAATGTACGAAAATAAGGTTCCTGAATATTTATCTAAAATAATTTTACTGTAGAATGGCATGACAAAAAACGTTTACTAAGTACTTCGGTTCCCACCATTTGAATAAGACATTATGTAAATGAACTCTTGTCAAAGCTTTTAGAGAACTATTTGGCATCAAGGCCGTTTAATAAAAATTCAGTTCTCGCACCTTATGATTAGCAGGCTACCTTCAGCATTTCATTTTGATCTAGTAAAATATCTTATTGCACTGTGGTGGGTTTTTCTACTGGGTCATGATGGTATAGGCCCTTGTTTTCAGTGTTGTAGCACACGATCAACGCAACGGTTAAGTAATTTTTTTAAAATCATTTTTACAATTGAATACAAACCTAACATTAAATCACGGTACGATCATACTATCTACCAAGAAAGAAAGAAAAATGCGTTTATTGGCATTACAAAAAATACACCTTAAAACTATAAAAACAGAAAACAAATTATTATAATGCCAAAAGGGCCTCAGTTCATTATCATTTTATTTCTGGCTGAAAATAATCGTATAGACCCATAGGAACACTTAGGAATGACGCTCGTCCAACGCCAACGGTAAAAAAATCGTCACGATACAGTCGGAAGGGTGCCTAGGTGGACAGTTTCTTCAGGGCATTTGTATTTAATCGAAATTCAAATAATCACCATTTTGGGGTCCTAATAGTACTTAATAGCCAAGTAACTGCAAACAACTTGCATTCAGCACTCGCCGGCAGCTGCCGGGGCACTGCTCGCTTCGCTCGCTCGGCTCACGCACAGTCACAGTTATAACCTAACCTAAACCTTTTGGTGGGGGTACCCTAGCTAAGTAACTGTGACTGACCAACAGTGAGAAAAGATCAGAAAATTTAAAATAGGCTCGTTTCTCTCAAAAAGTTTTTAGAGGTTCATTAATTTTAAAAAGCATACAACATTAGAAGGTCAATCATTTCCAAAGCAAGTTAGGTTAAGTTTTAAACTACCTCAATTCGCGTTTGTTTCACGAAATATTACGTCTGAATTTATAAAGCTATGTAGTCGAAATAGTTTTGTTTGTGAGGCAGTGATTAAAACATTGTCCTGATTTCAAAAGGTCGTCAATTCATATTTATTGCTGTTAACGAACCCAATTTTGTTGTGATGTTCATCAAATTGAGCGATTGTAATGTATAAACTACAAAGTACCTAGATTTGTGTTTTATTCACAAGAAATAACACCAAACGCATATTAAAAAAAACCACCCAATGGAGGGTTCCGAAGGGAAGTTATCCCTAGAATAACTTAACATTTTAGTTGAAAAACAGGTTCTCCCATACATTCCAACTGCAAATGTAAGTTTGTACGAACAATATTGCGAGATTAACCATGTTATTTTAAACCATAGACATTTTATAGGTTTTCCTGTAATCTATAAGTAAAGAACCGTTTCCTATATTTTTTTCAAAATCTTAGGACCAGTAGTTTCGGAGAAGGGGGGGGGCGGTCAATTATCATCTATTTTCCTAAATATCTTTAAAGTATTTATCCTAGATCCTCATAACAAGCCCTTTTATTTGATATTTCACACGGTACTAACAGTTTGTAAAACAAAAAAAAAAGTTTGGGAAAATTTAAACAAAACCTTTTTTTGAAATTTTCCCATTTGAATGCGTTTTAGAAATGCTGATCGCGTTCAGTTTCATTGATGAAATCAGCCCATATAAAACATTACCATTCTAATCTGTGTCAAACTGTCAAAAATAAGTTAAATTTACCTACATTTTTGATAAGTTTTTGATATTGATTGTCACTGAGATAAGACTGTGACTAGATTTTGTATGTTTTTAAATACATACGGGAATTGTCCGTCTGGTAACAATATCTTGTATTTTACAATGGCCAGTACTTAAATTAACTACCTATTTAAAGTTATACTGTTAAAGTATTAGGTCATTACGTTTAATTTGTTGAGCAGTCTATGTAGCTCACTCATGAAAGCTCTCGGATATGCACGTCATTTCCGGTTGCTGTTAAATATAGAATTAAACTTAAGTGGCAAATCTAACACCGTCTGAGCTTCAGTTTACTACACATCCATTGGGGAATTAATTATGTAGTTAAGTCTCTTCTCTCATTTCATCATCTCTAGGATATATTCTCAAAACGATGAAGGAAAAAACCGTGAGGAAGCCGGCATGTCCTAGAACCGAACATTCGAAGACATGTAACATCTACCAACCCGCACTGGGCTCACGTGGAGATTATAGCCCACTCCCTCTCAAAGTGAGGAGGCCTGTGTCCCAGCAGTGGGAACATTATAGGCTGACTATACTCATGCGTAGGTCTCATATACACGTGACGGTAACGTCTACGAATGGGAGACTTTCAGTCGCGTCCTAAGATATAAAGTAATTGTTGTATCCGGACCTGCTACTGAAAAGGTAAAAAAAAGGGGGGGTGTGTACTTATGACCACACTATAGAAGTTAAAACTTACGACTGAAGCCGAGTATACCCGATTCAGTGCCGAGAATACGCGATACAACGTCAACGACCGACTGTAGCTGAGACTACCCGATTCAGCATCACCGACCCGAGCGTGAAGGTTCAGTTTCATTCCCTGTTAAGAAAGAGCGCAAAGTATGCCTAAAGAAATTTTCACTTCAAAAATCCATGGACCTCTCGAGCTAGATCTATTAAACCAACTGCGAGTTTACTAGTAATCCACGAGCCCTTCACCAGACTCCGCTGTAAACCGTCTGTTTTCCTCAAAAAGTAACAACAATATTAGTTTAAACACCCTATTGCCTACAAACGACTTCTGCAACAAGCAATATACCAAAGTATCGTAACGTAACAGTAGTGCTGTTACATTTAACAACTCCCAAACGACCCGAAATACTTTTACAACGAACTTGACGTGAACAGCATCGAATTGCAATTGCCGACTCCTGATACGAAATCAATGTGCTATTTATTTAAATTGCACATTTTTCCATTTAACAATTCGCTTAATGATGGTCATGGAAAGAAATCGGAAACCTCCTCAGTAATGGTTTGGGAGCTGATAAATCGAAGTGGGGCGGGACAGTGATCGCTCGTAAAACTTTTAACGACGCACCAAATTGCTACCTATTACAACGTGTTTCATTCTCAAGCTTTTCAATAAACTATACGGTATGACTGCAAGATTAGCCAGGATGGTGCGCGGTTTTAATGTTTTCAAAATAAAAAAGATCGATCGAACAAGATATCGATCGTATCGAGAGAGAGATCGTAGCACAAGTAGAATACAGACGAAAATTAAAGAGCCTATTATGTTCCCACTACTGGGACTCAGGCCTCCCCGAAATGGAGTGGGCTGTAATCTACCACGCGAGCCCAGTACGGGTTGGTAGATGTCACATGTCTTCGAATTTTTGTTTCTAGGACATGCCGGCTTCCTCGCGATGTTTTCCTTCACCGTTTTGAGTATAAATTAAATACTCTTCACGAATTTAGCCAAATTATTTTTCTTTTCAGTTAGGTATTTTTCAAAAAGTTATATCGTCAACATTACTCTGATCCCAACAAGAGATACCTTACTAAAGAATAACGACCTTTCAATTTACTTAAACTGACGAATAAAAGTTGGTATACTATTTCTATATATCTCGAAAGTAAGTAATTTTCCTCGAATTCGCTCGAAACCAATTTCCGAATGATTCGACTTTCGGCACTTTTACGTTTTCCTGCTCTTTGCCGGTAAAGCGTGAAGTTTTATACCTCCAAACCTCTTCAAAAGTGACGTTATACTTTCTTCAAAATTAAACTATTTAGCTTCTTCTTTTAATATCACGTAAAACGTGATTCAGTGATTTTGAAATTTATATTCTCTTCGCTCTTAATACTGAAGTTACGACGCATCATCATTCTTACTAAAATCTTAAACTTCGTTTTATCCGCTCTTAAAAATATTGGTATTTTTGATAGCCAGAAACTTGATTCAAGCAATACGAATCAAACATAAAGAACAGTTTTATTTATGAAATGCACTTTGTGAAGATCAAAACAGAATATTAAAATAGACTAAGCTCTACATTAGAGTGCTAAGTAATAACAGCCGCACGGGTCGTTCTTCAACGCTTGCCGAGTTAGGTCCGTTGGTATCATTTACATACCGAATCTTTTCTGTGCCTCGACAAGCACGTTAAGCCGTTGGCTGTCATTTGTAGATCTTTTCAGTCGTTACGGGTAGTCAGAAGTCCGAAAGTCGGACAACCAGTCTTTCCAAGGGGTATCGTGTTATCAAGTAAACGGGTTGTGAAGGTCAGATAGGCAGTCGCTCCATGTAAAATATTGACATTCAGCTGCATCCGGTTAGACTGGAAGCCGACCCCACATAGTTGGGAAAAGACTAAGCAGATGATGACTAAACTCTACATTAGAATGAAAACAATCCTTTATTTGCATCATCTATCTATACCCACATGCATATTTCAACTGCGTTGTTTCTAAAACAAAAGACGGCCACTTTTACGGAATAGTTTAAAGCTTATTTTGCACCAGAGCGGCGCAATGTGTTGTTCTCCTAGGCGGGCATTCAGGCAATTTGTTTGTTTGCGTCGGGAAACTAAGAGATTGTCTTAAAACATCCCGAGATTCCTTGTTTTACATCTCATTTGCTCACAAACCGGCCAATGTTTGTTTTCCAAGATGGGTTAAATGTAACTATGAAAATTAATGAAGCAATTTGAATTGTATATTGGCGGCGACGTTTTTGTTTTAATGTTTTTCGTACTGATTTAAGAAAATTGGGGATGAATTTCGTTGAATTTAGTCTTTGAGGCCAAGTAAGCTTTGGAATCAACTTTTATTAATGTTAAATGAAGGTCGTATTTTAGATTTTTGTGCGAAATCTCAATAATACCTGACTTACAGTACGTAAATAAATAAATAGTCTTTATATTTACATTAGAATTGTAACAAAACATAAGAAGATCCTGGTTTCTAAGCCCGAGGAGAAGTCCCTCATCAATGCTCAACAAATTACAGATTTTATTTACAGTATTCTAACCTAATATTAAATCTCATAAAGGTGGGTCCAAATATAAAGCGGCAATCGTGCGCGGCGACCGCTCGCGGCCTGTCACGCTGTGATTGGATGACTGCCGCGCGAACATTCGTAGGTTTAGTCCTAACTAGAGCGAGGCAGAAATGTGTCTTGCAAACGCTGCGAAATGCGTCCGCGTGTTGCTGCCGCACTCTTGCCGCTCAATGTTTGGACACACAATTAAGCTAGGCACACTGTTGTGTCATTGACTGATCATGCACCAACCTACGTTAATTATAATTTAAACAAATAACACGTGGTTCCTAAGAAATAAATACAATAATCTCGTCTCCCGCGTACTAAAAAAATTCAAAGGAAAGCCACGAGGAAAGATGAATATTCCACAAGCTATAAATTAAGAAAAAAGTGTCCTCTCACAAGGTCGCCACGTGTACAAACTCAAGTTCTCTTTCATTATATCTACTGTCAGCTTATTGAAGGAAAACATAAAGCTGACGTTTTTATTCTATTTCCTTCACTGAAACAACGATGAAATTAAAAACAAACTTATTAAACCTTGTTACTTCTTTCAATATTATGTTAAGTATTACGTCCCAAAGGGGCTCCTAGCTCAATGATAACAGCGTGCGTCTGTTATTCGATCGAAGGTTAAGCTACGCTTGCCACGGTCGGTCCGTGGATGGGCGACCATACATTACATATTGATTACGTTAAGCCGTTGGTCCTGGCTGTCATTCGAATATGCAGATTGATTTTATACGTAGGTGCGTATAGCCATGCCATATAGGCATATAGCATGCATCTAATTTTGTTGTATAGGTATACAACAAAATTATTATAATCCAGATTACTATTAGTCATCTGCAGAGACCTTAGTTAATTCCAAATTTTTGATGTAGGAATGTTAGTTAGTTTCACCCACACTGAAGGCACGCGTCAAAAACTAAACGTAGACACAAAAAAATCTCCTCAAACTAGTCTATAAAATTCAGAACTCTCAAACTACAGTGCTCATTCAAAGGCACACTGTAAAAATTACGAACATCCATATATCCAATGAAACAAACCGATAACAGAAACAAGCGACCACTTTTTATCTGTAGTAAATGAGTTAAAGTAAAACACAGTATGTTCATAAAACAAAACACAGTAGGACAACACCCCGATTAGTTCGTATTGAGTCCAACACTAATTAGTGTTGCCAAACAATCAGAAAAGTTTGTTAATAAAACTGGTTTCAACTATTAATTGCCGCCATTTGAGTGTTGCTGACGGGTTAGCTCGATCAGTTTCGGTTAAAATGACCTCCAACGAAATTGTAACCAACTGTAATTACCGATTTCTTGACTATTTATGGTATTGAGTTTGTTTCGTGTGCAGCCGTCGAAAAGGAGCGGGTTCGTCGGTAGTTTGAATTCTGCTTTTGACCTAAATTGGTTAAGCAGTTTCAGCTATTACGCTCATTTACCACAGTTTAATAGCTAAGGCTAATTCATGCGCCAGTTTCGGTTTTCATCGCTCACGTTCTCTTCACTGAAGAAGATAGTCTGGATATAATTTTTTGGAAAAAAAAGAGCACGCAATTTGCTGCTATGGTCCGCAACATCTCCCTTTTACGACACTCAACGAATGATGATAAACAAACAGCTTCTAAAATGCATAAATTTTAAGTCGTTCGTGATACTAGATCCAAGATATTCTTAGAAAAAATTCTGGTCAAGGAGTATCGTGTACACTTCGACACTTCTGCGAAAGATACTACGGATACAGCGCAAAGTGAAGTACATTATTAAATATTTGATTTATGTATCTATTTACCCCGTACATTCTCACTGCTGGGCAAAGGCCTCCCATTCCCTTGTCCACACACGTCGCGTTATTTTTTCTGTTTTATATAATTTATTTATAGTCCTTTCTCTCATATAGTCCCTTAAAAAAATAAAATAAAAATACGTGTGGCACTCGAGGACTGCCGCGGTAAAGCTATTGCATAGCATATATTCAAAAATAAGAAGATAATATTGTTGATTTAAAATATTTTTTTTAAAAAATACCCCTATACCCCCCGCAGAATTTACACAACCGTCAATGACGTCTGCCCTCACGCGTCTTTTTATCAAGATTTGTTCATAAATAATACAATTACAATTGCTAGAATTTCAATTTGAATGATTATTTTATGATTTTTTTCTATCAAGAAAATTTACCGAAATTATGTTTTGAACACAATGGTCCACCCATAAATATGATCAAGATTAACATAATTTTTTTTTGTTGCTCTAAAATGTATACATTTGGCTAAAAAACTGTTTTAGTGAAGCCTATTTTGACTATTCACAGCGCCTTAAGTTTACGCCGTCGACTCATCGCAGGTCATTCTTACCGTTCTAACTTTTAAAATATTAGTCCAAATTACTTAGTGTAAAAGACAAATTTTATCTACATTAAATACCGAAAGCGATGAAGGTATTTATTTTGATACGAATTAACTAAATACTCTAAAATATGCAACTTAAAAAAAGTATTCAATTTAAATGTATTTATAGCTCACTATTTTGGCTATAATGGCTTCCACATAAAAGGTAGATATATGCTGTCGCGGACTTTTATTTAGAACTCTTTAAGACAAACAACCCCACAATACATTCTTTTCATGTAACTCCAGCGGTTTAGGCAGCGCACGCAAAGATAGATCTCAGAGGGCAGGATTTTTTCCGACTTACTGGATACTTATCGTTATATTATGGCTAAATCACATAAAATCTTTATAAATTGTAGCCTATGTGTTATTCTGATATACAAGCCACATTACTGTAAAGTTTCATTAAAATCCGTTCGGTAGTTTTTGCGTGAAAGAGTAACAAACATCCATCCATCCATCCTCACAAACTTTCGCGTCAGGTTTTTTTTTTCGTTACGGAATTTCTACATTCGGTCGCCGCGCTCAGAGTCTCCGATAAAAGCTATGCAATAGCTTAAAAACGACACTTAACTGAATTTCTATTAAAATTGTTTGATCGAAAGCTACAATATGACCTGAGTACGATTAAAAATATCGAACAAACAAAGCTTTAAATCGAGATAAAATGTCAAAAAAAAAAACATCCGATTTAGAAATTCTATCACAAAATGAAGCCCACAAAAATAACATTATGTCTATTTGTTTGCCTAAACCAAATTGGCGCGAAACTTAAAATACGACGACGTTTACTTGGTGAGATTCCGACGCTGAGTAACGGCGATATCACGTAAATGAGTTAGAAAGAGTTATTCGACTTGGGTTAGGTAATTTCCTACGTTCGACGTATATGGTTCGTGAAGCTTCACACGGGGAACTCACTTCGCGTCACAAATCGACCTTTTTCTTTTTTTCCTTTAAAATATAAATGACTTGAGTGGTCCTATGAATTATTATATATTATATTTACACGGTGATCGTGTTAAGAATGAAAAGCTTTGCGAGTGCTACGGTGCTACGGCGTAGCTGACATGCTACGGCGTAGCAGACGTACTACGGCGTAGCAGACTTGCTACGCCAGCTACACTGTTGTAGCAGATAATTAATCCGCCACGCGTTGATTTACATATCTTGTAAACATAACGTTACCTACTCATTGAAACAATAATTTACCAAGCGAACAATCTTCACACTCTCGGAAGTGTGTTATCAGTGTTATATGTTGTTTGGAAATTTTGTTTAGTTTGCAGGATAGTTTAATTATACCATCTTAAACTTAATATTAATCTGTATTTTGTTACCCATCAACTATCTGTCTACCACAGTTAACTCCAGTCTTTAACGATGCTGACGAGCAGCTGATGCATGTATGTTTTGTCGTTTACTGGCGATTAGCGTAAAAGCGTGCATGAACTCGCTCGCACAACTTTTGCGCTCGCAAAACAAACACGCGTTGTTTCCCTGCAGTGTTTATTAATGTTTTAAAATATTTGTGCAACTAAAACGTAAAGCTATTAAGTGCTAGGGGTGTAGCGTGGCTTTCTGGCTTTGAAATGAAGGAACTTTTACATCTGACTTCAGTTTAGAACATTCTGTGATTACTTCCTCACACACTGACTTATTAATTGTAAAATTTTAAGAAAATCGTCTACTTTTACAATGTTTGTAAATATGTGAGAACCATGCATATATTACATAAGTAATTAATTTATCTTTCGTTGCTTCATTTTTATTAAGTAATTCTTGTTTTTACCTATTGTGGTAACGTATTTTTTTTTTAGGTGCATTGTCTTCACATATAATTATGTAACTAATGTACGTACATATAGGTACAAAATATTGTAACACTTTTTAAAAGAGTAACGGTGGAGTTTCTTCTCTGTTCTCCATACGAAAACTACCTTTTGGAAGGGGCGACTGGAATCAATTAAATTTTTTGTAAACCTTGACGTTCAAAAGTGCCTTACAAGGGCCTATTTGAAATAAATGATTTGACTTTGACTTTGACTTTGAACCAAATGCGGCGAACGGTATTCATCCTAGTTATGATTCTGACTGTGAGACGCAGTTTAGGCAAAAAAAATAAATAAACTGGCTTAGTAGTTTGACAGGAGTTTTATGTAATACGTACACGACCAAGTCAACACGTTAGCTTTGGATAAAAAAAATTAAAGAAATTTTATGGGGTCACTTGTCTTTTCCAACCATACCCAAAAACACAATCCACGGGTCCATTTCCCTTCAGAAAATCAGTACCATCCCTATCTATTTTTGTTTCATAAATGAAACACAAGGACAGTCAACAAAAGAGTTACTATTACAGGAAAAAGAATCATCTTTCTACTACATTGTCATTACTAATTTAGGACACACTTAAAAGTGTAATGTAAAAGACTTGCCTGTTTAGCAAACTCAAAACATTGTTTTTACGCAATTTTTTGGGATACTTTATTAAGCGTCGACTTAAGCGACACAATTAATTAACTTGACTTCGTCTAGCTTATGTCTTTCTCCAAGTTGCAGGCTACTTATCTGTAAAATTTCATCCAAATTCGTTCAGCCGTTTTAGCGTGAAAGCGTAACAAACAAAGAAACTCACTTTCGCAATTACTAGCTGCGCCCCGCGGTTTCACCCGCATAAATCTGGATTCCGTGGAAATATCGAAACATAAAGTATCCTATGGCTTAGGCCATAGGATACTTTATGGGTATGACCACAAATGGGTAGACCATGACCTGGGTTAGCCCAGGTCATGGTCTACCCATTTGCCTAATTACATCTAAATCCATTCAGCCGTATTAGCGTGAAACCGTTACAAACAAACAAACTCACTTTCGCCTTTATAATACACTGACGAGCAACATAAATAATAAAGCCACTAACTTATCATGAAATATTTCCGAAACCACGGAAGATAGCTTCTTGAAGTAAAAAGCTACATTCAAGTGTATTTAATAGCGCATAAAAAATATCTATAAAACTGTTTTCAAGATTTTTTTTACTTCATGTAGTTAGCTTGTGTGGTTTAGGAGATATTTAGATTTTTTTGGCACTTTGCAAATGGCATTTCTATTTTGCTCATCAGTGTATTAGTTAGGATAGATAGGATTGTTCTCCCGTGGGGGTCCCAACGCGGATCAATAAGTTAAATTTAGTAGCAGGTTGACTGTACACTTATCTCTTTGTTTGACTGTACACCGCAAGTAGAAACTCTCGCAATCCTGCCTCCAGTTCCAGATACCTTCCTGCTTTACAATGTCGTAAAACAATGTGACGCGTTTCCGGGTCAACTTATTGTTTTCGCTTAGTCCGAAATGTTTGTGCTCATTGCAAATATTTCTAACTACACAGCTGTGCCCAAAGTGCTGGCTTTACTAAATTATCTCTTGAATTATGTATTTTTGTTTATTTTAGTCGGTATTAGGATGGATGGAAGCAGCTGAGATTAGTAGCTGTCTTAATTAGAGATTAGATGGGCAGAAATTGCTATAAGCAATCTCAAAAAATATATCAAGTTCCACACGAAATTAGTACGTGCTGTAATTAAATGTCTTAATTCACTAATGTATAAGAAACATGCTTCAAAATATGATTGTAAGTAGGTACTTGGTTTTGACTTATAATGGGTTGATTAAATATACATATTATTATATATTTATTTATTTATATTATATAGTTATATACTGTGAAACATAGCAGTAACGTAGATGCGAATTTCTACTATTCTCCGGCAAGAACTCGCAATAATACAATGTCATTTGTTGACTACAGTCAGAATTAAATTTAATTAATCAATTATTTTAATTTAATTCTATTAAAGTTGGGAACTATCGCTGTCACAAAATTAATAAATTGAACCGAAGCTGCGGGCACATTGTAACAAAGCAATATTTCCGTATTGACGTAAAATTTTAAATAAGTTTGTTTTTGATATTTCTTTTCTGGTTTGTGTTTTTTGTTATGATTTAGGTATATTCTAAGGTTGCGACTTATACAGCAGCGCATTTCAAAAGAAAAGACAATGAGAAAACACAGAGCACGTAGCTACTGGACGTTAAACGCGAAACTCTCGTGAAAATCGACGTACACCCTTTTCTTTACCCGTTTGCTTCTCATTTTAATTCAATTTACTGGATGAAGGAGAAAAAGTAATCTTCAGGGTTGGGTCGGGACGCTACAGAGAGATTGGAAGTCATCGACGCAGTATTGGGACGAACTCATATACTTTTATAGGGGCGAAACTTTTTTTATTCGCGGCAGAAGAAAAAAGATTCGCGTACCGCGTTCCCTCAAACATGTGAGCCGCATACTTGAATAACTATGAATACGGAGATGAGGAACGAAAACATTAGTAGTCCGTTCGATTTCATCACGGATCAAACCTATCGGGGGTATCCATGGTTTCATTGCTTAAATATTGTGGTTCTCTTTGAGGAAGTGTGGTAAAATGATGTATATTTTGTATCATACGCATGTATTATATCATATGCGAATATAATAAACAAAAGGTTCACAATTATGTTTCGAAATTGTTGTAAGTGCCTAGTGGTTTGGGTATGTTATAATATTTATAACGTATGAAATTCAGATGACCTTCACACTATGAAAGCGATTCTTAAGCGGCACTCAAGCAACTTGTTCATATTTGTAGCCTACATAAATTGTAACGTAAAAGTCTCTATACTATTTACGGTTATTTTTTTAAATAATAATCTTCCCATTTTCCATTAAACACTTTGTTCTGCCCTGAGAATCGACCAATACAAAACATTTTGTAAAAAAGTATGTACGTAGGTATCATGTAAACATGTAGGTACTTCTACGGAATGAAATCGATATCTCAAGTATAATGTTCCTCAGGATCGATTTCAACTTTGGTAATATACCGTATACCGTTTGATCTCGCATCAGAACATAAAAGCAATAAAAAGAACAACGAGTAACAGATATCAAAAGAAAATATGTAGTAACGCTACTATGTGTAAACAAAATACCTACATATATCAAATAATGTGTTCAATTCATATTACTTCCTGAAAAATATTGATATCAATCAAATGTTTACCTGCGCAAATAGATCAAAATGTAAATGTCTGATCAAATGGAAGTACTCAGCAAATATTCTGATGGAATGCGTGATATCAATATCGTTATCTCAACTGGCATACCATTCAGCGGAATATCATTCAGCAAACTGAACTCCTCTTCATGCATTTCCTTGACCTTTGCCGTTCAATACCGAATTTGAATTCCGAAAATAAATGTTGTAGGTAAAAATAGGCGATTAAAGAATAAGACGGTAAAATGTTGTTTAGGCTAACGTTATTTCTTGCACTCGGGTTTCTCCAAGCGTTTTCTTATATTTCCGCTTCTGAGGAAAATTTATTTGGGCTTTGAAAGTGAGAGTAATAGTAAACCGGACCCCGAATAACGAATATGCGACACGCGGCACGTAATATATCACGGAGGCAAAACTTTAATGTAACCCCTTCCAATCCAAGTTTCCGTAAGTAAACGAAACATACCTACGTTTGGTTCGGACTCGTTTGTTATTATAACCTCGAAATATTAACACAAGGTACAAGTTATATGTGAGGAATAAAAGCCAAATACGTATAACGTACTGTTTTATTGTGCACATACTTCTAGAATATTCGTCGATTTGCAAGTATTAGTACTTGTTTCGTTGTTACGTAAATGCGAGTATTACGCGTATGTCTAAGCATAGGTAAGTCTTCCAGCATTTTATTTATTCATGAACTTATTCCTAACACGCAATGCGTAACATTGAAATGTTCCGTATTTGCATATGTATGTGATACAGAAATCTTAACGATAACAGATTTATCGGGATTTGCCATCTTGTTTTTATGAGTGCGTGACTTTGTAAGTTGTGCACGTTACGACGTAACATCGGTGTACATAAACATAGCTGTGTTGTATAGAATTGATTTATTTCTCTGTATTCATTACTGCTATTAAATGTTGTTGCTAAGCCAGATATTATTTTTTTCTACATTCTGATCTTTAGAAGCGTTCCTTTAATGTTTTTTTACAATACATACTTTTTACATACTAAATTATTTCCGCTGTTGCAGTCATCCAAAATCCACATCTTCTAATCTAGTAAACCTTTAACTGTATTTCTTGAAGTATTTGTTGCCTTCTTTCAAATTGGTCTTTCAGCTGACATACCCTTATTCCTCTGTTTATATTACTTAACTGCAGAGACAAAAACTAGATTGTATTTGAGAGAATTGTTCAAGAATACAGACCCAGATTACTCAATTTCCGTTTAGCTTAGCCTCAAACCAACTGCAGAAAAACACATAGTACCATGTTCTTTGTACGTTACTATCACATAATACGTCTTAAGAGACTCGTTAAAGTAACAGAGCGTTTTATTTCTTTGAACGAACTCTTCAAGAAATACAATAAAATATAAGCGAACTACGTACGGACTACGGTGAGCAAAAGAGATGTTTATTCAAGCAAAAACATCCTTTATTAACGTTTTTAATAGTATTCAGCGTGTTGAGTCTTCATCAGCAATTATCGCTTTTCTAATTATGCCTTTAAAATTTAGAAGTTATTTTAGTTTTTCGTACCTATGAAATATGAAGTCGTGATGGCCCAGTGGTTAAGACCTCGCCTCTCATGCACGAGGTTGTGGGTTCAAATCCGGGCAAGTACCAATGTGACTTTTTCAATTCATATGTACTTTCTGAGTTTATCTTAGACATTACTGACATCGGTGAAGGTAAACACCGTGAGGAAACCTAGACTTATTTAGTTAATATAAGTCTGAAATCGCCAATCCGTCTTGAGCAAGCGTGGTGATCAATGCTCGTGCCTTCTCTGTATGAGAAGAGGCCTTTGCCCTGCAGTGGGACAGTAACAGGCTGGTTTTACTATGAAATATGAAGTAGGTACCTGCGTACTCAAAACTAAGCATTTTTTCACAATTTAAACACAAGCAAGAATTTACATCATTTCAACTACTAATGTAACTGTATATAAATCTATGTATTTTGTGCATAAAATAAGGCGAACACGGAGTACGTCGAACGCACCACCTGAAAACGAAAAGCAATTAATTAAAATAAAATAATAGTCCAATGACCAGAAATAATCAATTACATTTACATAGGTTTTGCGCATTTCATTGAACACCGGTACCTTTGGAACTTAAAGGCTTAATGCGATTATCGATTAATGGGTATTTTGTATCCACTCGGTATGTTAAAATGGGAACAGTAAATTCTAGAGTCGAACGTAAATAAACATATTCATTTTAAACATAATTGTCAGATTGCATAAGTTCCCTGTTGAGATAGTGTATTGTATAATATGCAATACTAGTTACCGCGCTGGTCAAGTGGTCGTAAGCGCTACAGCGATTGGAGTTCGATTCCCTGGTCGGGAAAAGTGTTATTGGGTTTTTTCATCTGGAATATCTCAGTAGCAGCTCGGAGTCTGGATTTGTGCTCGGTTGACGCCAGTAGGCTCGCCCCCTATTACATGGGACTTAAATATAACTGGCGAAATGTGGGTGTGTTATAGGTACACCTCTGCCTAACCCCGTTGAGGAATTGAGGCTTGATGTTACTTATGTTATGCCATATTAGTAATCACGTTTTTTTTTTTTTTTTTGAGCGTGGGCAATTATCAAATAACTTCTCCCGCTCTGGGCGGAGCGGGAAGGTGTGTCAGACTTTTACTGACTAAAACCCACCCGTGTTCCTTCCGTTGCCTGTGTGCCGGGGTCGCGATATCCCTTTCGGACAAACTCGCAACCCTGGCAGGCATGGGCCCTTACGGACCCCGTCAGTTGGTGCTGAAATCTCTTTGAGGCGCGCGTGGAACACAACGCGCCGTCGACCCGGGCCTGGTCCCTATCGGACGGCGAGCTACCCATTGCTCACCGTCCGCTATACTAGTTATCCCCTATGAGTTCGTTCGCATGAAACTTATAACCTACGAGTCATACAATGCTACGGAGTTGAATTTGGAAAAGTCCTTTCGTACTGAATACCCACACTGTATTAAGACTATTTCTGCAATTTTTTTGTGAACACAATCATGATCAGTTGACTGCCCTCGCTGTCGCTCCGGCTGTGTAGAGCAGTGGTGGCCCAGTGGGAAAGGCCCCAACTAATGAGGTCGTGGGTTCGAACCCTGACAGGCTCTTTACTTTTGTAAATTATTTCATCACCACTGCTCTCAAAACGGTGAAGGAACACATCGCGAGGAACCCGGCATGTCTTAGAACTATTTAGTTCTAAGACATGCCGGGTTCCTCTCGATGTTATTCAAAGTCATGTGACATTTGCCAACCCGAACTGGGCTCGCGTGGGGATTTATGGCCCACTCCTTCTCACAGAGAGGAGGCCTGTGTCCCAGCGTTTTGAGAGTAGTAATAATATCGTCGACTGGAAATATCATTTAAGAAGTACTTAAGTAAATCACTTAACATCAAAAGAAGCTTGAAATACGACATTTACGACCTTTTAATTACAACTTTGATGTTATTTCAAGTTAGAAAAACAAATTGCTGTCATACTTCCCGAAGAGGAAACATTTGTTTGTTTTCTTAAAATAGCTATTAATATCTTAACATTTAAATTAAACAAATTTTTGAGAAAAAATTATTGTAATACGCAAAAAAGCACCCAACTTCTTACGCAATAAGAAATGTAACTTTTAATTTCCCTACTTAATTAATATTTCGAATCTTGGTTTGGTTGCGTTTACAGACCAATCTCACACACAATGTCTCGACAAATACGAGCAATATTTATCAGTAAGACTTATGTGTAAAGTGGCTATATTAAAATAGAATCTTTCCCTTTTCTGTACACACTGAACATCACGCCAGTATTCAAAAAAGTAATAGGTGGAGGTGTACCGAAAATTAACGTATTTTCTTCTTTTTTTTTACCCACGAAAGTCGTCCAAGTACGAAGTTGTCCTCGTCCTTTTGCCATCGAACAGAGAAAAATCTAGACTACGATCCCTCAGATACCTTTTTCTGCAATTGATAACTATAAAATTTTAAAGAAGTCAAATTGTCTGTTTGTTTGTAAGAGGTAATCTCTGGAAATACTGACCCGATTATAAAATTTTATATCACTGATAGAAAGATATACTATTGCCGACGCCCATAGACTATGTTTTAGTGTATACTTAGTTGACTTCCACGTAGACGGGACTCGCGGATTTTATAACTATGAAAGTCGAAGAAAAAAAACGAAATCGAAATATAGTCGAAATTCGTTTATATATATATATAATATAGGTATATATTATAGTAAATATGTATGTATGTGTATGTAGTTTATAACCAATTTTTGTACTGTTGTACCTATTTTAGTTATAATGCATAATATTTTTTTTTTTTCTTTCTTCCTCTCAAATAGAGCACCTGCCATCTAATCTCTTCGCCACTCTTGGTTGACTAGTAGAGAATGCCTAAGAAAAACAGTCCGCCTTTGTATCTTTTTGAGTGTGAAAAGTTTAAATAAATAAATAAAGTCTAACCAGTATGAAGGTCCCGTAAGTAAGCTCCAGCATTTTGAAGGCCTTCATCACCAAAGGTCGCTGCGCTTGCATGATTGCCAGAAGAACCAGTTGCCTTATGTTCCGGCGGGAGTTGGACCTGGGTCGCGGGGGGCAGGATTGCCAGCCGCAGTAGAATATAGCGTCTGATACTTCAGATGCCTGTGAAATGAAAATCCTAACTATATCATATAATCCTACTAATATTATAAATGTGAAAGCTTCTATGTTTGTTACGCTTTCACGCTAAAACGGCTAAACGGATTTGGATAAAATTGGGCAAATGGTAACGAACTCGACGAATATGAATGGTAACGAATCCTTTTCCAGGTCAAGGTCACGCAGTGGTGACACCACTGCGTGACCTTGACCTGGAAAAGGACATATGCTACTTTTCATCCTGGATCGCAGCAGCCAGTTATGAATAAATTTTATAGAATTAAATTCATTCACATAAAAGTATGGAGTTGAAGAAAGGGGATTGAGTATATTTGGGCCTTAGGAAATTTAGGTAATAAGGAAACTTTAATGCTTACCAAAGGCATATAGGTAAATAAATAAATTAAAATATTTCAAAAAACACATCTACACTACATTGTCTACATTTCTTTCTTATTTCTTAGACCTTTCGCAGGTCTGCTGGAAGAAATTTCTTAAGAAATAAGCAGTGCTTTTGTACCCAAATTATAATTATATCGTACCTCTATGTATTTTACTGTGTGTACCTAAATCATTCAATTTAAAAATAACCCTCTTTTTGGCATTGCCGCAGTCGGGTAAAAACATTAATCTTTCAGTTGTCAGAACCCATGAGTATCTTGAATCACTATGGTCTGTCATTAACATTGAGGTGAATTGACCAAACCCAAATTCAGTGTACATTAACATAGACCACTCTAAGCTTCATCGGTTAGCAAAGAACGAAAAGCAATACTATTGTAATGTAATATAATTTTAATTCGAATCCAGTCGATTTATCGGTTCTCGATTAAATCGCATGTCATACCTTAAAAACAGCAAAGAGTTTATATCAGTAATATAAACTTTTCGCTGGCTAAAATCGTACCTAGATATTTTTATCCACGGGTGTTCACAAACATAGGTCGCGAAAACATTGTAACATCATTCTTTACTTGGTAATACATAACAAGGGCGTAGGTACACAAGCTGTGATTTATGTTGATGGCGTATCTGACCTTATGTCGTAACTTATTTTTATATCCGACTCCACAATATCTGTGGATGTTAGCGGATGTCACATTTGGTCGTAATACCCGCAACATATTTTTGTTTCCAAAATTGTATTGTGTCAACCGGATACAGCTGAGTGCGGATTATCTTGATATAACACTCCGGCGACGGAAACTAATGATTACTGAACCATTTACTACGAGTCATTTGGGCATTGCTTATTTCTTTGAAAATATCATAAGGCCTTTGCAGTAGGTATTATTTAAAATGCATTTATCACTATACATGTTTACAATTGTCGCCGAAAAATCGCTAGTACAATACCGCTTATTCACAGTTTCTCCCCATATTTCATTAGTTTTGTCTGAACAACAATAGCAATTCAATATTGTGCGACCTTTACCAGGAATTCAGAAACCATGAACGGATTACCGAGATATAGTGACGCAGAACACAATAGCAAGTCGATACACAACCTGAACCCCACAGGAACAAGGTCATATGACACTCCATTGACAGCTCCATTTTCCCCAAAGGGAAATAGTATCAACGTATTCGTGTCAAATACATCTCGAAAATATGATAAAGTCATACCTGATACGTTATTTCCCCCGCGTTGCATAAAAAGAGGCCCAGAAGAAAGAATAGAGCCACTACAAAGAATATCAACTTCATACTAGCGATGAACGTCAGTTGGTCTGAAAGCTGGAAAATTAATTAAAATGTTACGTAACTAAAGTCAGAAAATTTAAAATAAATTGACGCAATCTGTCTCAATCTTTGAAACGTGGCAATTATGCCAGGCAGAAGAAAACATAATTATACTCTTCTCAATAATTTTTATACAAAGTTTAAAGAATGAGACGCCAATATAAATAAAAGACACAAATCCAAAAACATAATAAAATTGTTACTATTCTTCACAAAACTTATGACACAAAAAGAGAGTTTCAGAAACAGTAACACGATGAATGCGTAATCAAGACAAATAATACGCAGTTTTGCAAGATTACCGAGCCGTCAAAGGTACTGGGGTACAACAATGCGATTACTTACGGCAATTTGAAGCAGGAGAGAGACGGCCGACCCCGAGCTTTGACAAACTTGTAGCGCCATCACCGTCCCAAACGCTTTGTCGATGTCGCCCGATAACCTGATGAGATAAAAAGAATTATGCTCCGTTTGACATTGGATTGACCTTGATGAATGTCTGCCTCTTGAAACTAGTTTCTTTGAAATTAAAACATTTCTTTACAAAGGAGCTTGGAATTTAAATTTATTTGCTCTTTCTTGATCTTAATTACTAGATACTTTTGACATTCTAGCACCCTTGTCATTTTGCCATCACAATTCATCAATTTTAGTGCCAAATGTAATGACGGTGTTTCTCAGAATTTTTGTTGCTTACGGCCAATGCCTATAGATCTCTCCTTTTATATTACAATCTTAGCTTGCTTTTGTCTCAGTTTCGGTTCAATCCGAGTTTTATTGGCCAAGAGAATGATGTTCTTTGAATTCCTACCTGATAAGAGTATTGTGCATTTTTATTCCTTCCACAAGTCCGTTAGCCAGTTTTTCCGTTGCCCTCTCATATTCTCCTCTGTCATTTAACGCAAAGAATTCTTCTCTCAACTTCTCGAAGTACTGTTTGAGGGTCATGAATTTATACTTGTACATGATTAGATAAATCATGGTAAAGGTGTCGGCTGATAATATCATACCAAGCATCATAATGTACAGGACTACTGTGGTGAATACTCGGACGAAGGTTGCTAGCATTGAGTCGTCTTCAAACGTAGGGTAATACGTCACAACTGTTACGAAATGAGATCCTGAAAAATTAATGAATATTTAGCAACACAATCTGACATTCAATCGAAGCGGATTACAAGTTTAAAATGGTTTTAATGTATCCTTAAAGTTCAATTTCATTTCCTTGATATATTTTAAAAGAGAATTTGGCAAAAAATCCAATTACAACAATATAATGTGCGGATGCGGCTTTTCAAATTTAGTATTACGTAACGCGTTTTGTACTTTGATAAAAGGAAATTAACTTACCTGTAAACATCTTCCTTAATCCTTCAAAAACAAAGAAAAAGCAGGAGCCATAAACGATCGAAGCGTAACCGACGACATTTATTTTCATGATTTTATATTTCTCCGCCATCAACGCGCTTTCTTCATAACTCTCACAAACTGACACCATTTTATGATTCAGGCTTTTTATCAACGATTTGTTGGTAATAACTGAGAACATTTTGATCATAACTATTGTGTGACTGACGGCCAAGCTTACGGAGTCACGTTTTTCGTCCTCGGGATAGTCACCCATCGTGGCAGCCATAATTTCGAATATCGTCATGAAACCGTACATGAAAAACAGCAGGGCGGTGTATGCTCTATAAAGCAGGGTTCGATCGTCGCCTATTTCGCTTTCCTTGTACCAGAAATTTCCGGAGCCGACTAAGAAAATTCTTTCGCAATATGTTTTCAAGATGAAATGGTTTTTCATTTTGTTATTTTTCGTTCACGGTTTTGAGTGGTTAGCTCTAATGGGCTGGAAGACTGCAAAACGTACAACTTTCATGATAAATGATGATGAATAAGATTTATGTTTAAGTTAAGTATTTATTTAACTGACTAGTATACTTAAATATGAGCAACAAACTAAATGTAAAAACCTGTTCTTTAACATGTAGTAGGTATTTGATAAATACAGTAGCAAAACGTTCGAATCGTACAATTTAAAATAAATAAATAAAAATTATAAAGTGATTATTTCGTTTAATATTTAATTTATATTTATAATTATCCAATTCAAATTACATAAAAAAGTTAGTAGATCATTTATATCACGTACCGTTAATCAACACCAAACCCAATTAATTGTAAATAAATAAGCATGTATTCCTACCGAAAGTGCCGATATATTTTATATTGGTTTCGTTTATTAAAATATTACGTAAAAGCCATCAATCACCACACATTGCCGCGAACGAGTTTAATCAAAAAATGACTGGAAAGTATTGAATAATCGTCTATAAAAGTAAGCGTGAAAAGAAAAAGTTTGTAATAAGCTAATTTACCCCTCTTTAATAGGAGCACAACGACAAAAGAAAAAAGATCGCTTGCGGCAATATCGAGTTATTATAAAAGCATTTATTTATTTTATTTAAAAGAGTGTCCGTGGAGTTTCTTGCCCGTTCATCTCCATAGGTACCTACTACGCTTTGGAATGGGCAACTAGCTTCATATTTTTGACTGACCGATTCGACTTCTGCATTTTTTTTTTTTCTTTTATAAAATCTAATTGGGAATTCCACCGAACCGGGAAGACTGAATTAGCTTGCCCATTTTCATTTTTATGTTCCATCACGTTGTCCGGAACTCGTCACCCACGGCCATTGTAGGGAATCAGGCATATTTCTGATTGGCTGACAGTCTTTCCCAAACTAGGCATATTCTTCTATAGACTGTGTAGTCATCTACTGCTGAAATGTTTCTGTGGACATCTCTCTCTCTCTCTCTCTCTCTCTCTCTCTCTCTCTCTCTCTCTCTCTCTCTCAGTGCGAGAGAGAGAGATGTGATAGCCATTGTTTTGTACATGAATAAAAATTCGCACTCCTACTTCAACAATATTATAAAAATAATAACACGACTTATAATAAATATAATATAAAGAGAAAAGATTTTATTTTAGTATGTTTGTTTGCAATGAATATACTCAAAAACACCTGGACCGATTTAAAAAAATCTTTTACCAGTAGAATGCTTGATTATCACTGAGTGACATAGGCTATAATTTATAAAGATATCACGCGGGCGAAGCCGCTGACGGAAGCTAGTAATAAATATAGTAACATACATTACTGTGTTAATAAAATGCACGTGCTTAAATAACTCGTGGTCATTTACCAAGTTATAAGTTAGTTAAATGACCAACTTCAAATATTTACCGCTTCTACGTGAGAATGCTTCGTTAATCCTATGTACTAAGTAATGTTAAGTGATTACTTAAGAACTTTTTCTAATAGTTCATAATAACACCAAGTTTTGAAACTTCAAGGGGCTATATAAATGCTTTATTAGATGACGCGCGGAAAAACACACTTGTATAACAAATGGCGCTATTGTAAAGTTAAATTAGTTTCACCTTAACAATGGAAAAAGTTTAATATTACTAATGTTATACAGAGAAAGGCGAGATTAATTGTTATAATCTCTGAAGGTTAAACTGAACAAAAACAGGCTGTAATGTATTGTGATTCCTTAAACTTGATAGTTGAAAATAAAGAATAGCTTACCCCATTTTCGTTGTTTTAGAAGCTAAAAACCAGGACATTTCAAAGCTAGTTTTCAAAAGCAAGTTAGCAAGCTGTAGCACGATACTTACATACACTCACTTTCTCATCACCTTACTGTCGGTTTGTCACTTACATCCAATCAATCTGCCTAGCCTTTTCCCAACTATGTTGGGGTCGGCTTCCAATCTAACCGGATGCAGCTGAATACCGTGTTTTACATGGAGCGAGTGCCTATCTGACCTCCACATCCCAGTAACTGGGTAATATGATACCCCTTGGTAAGACTGGTTTTCAGACTTTCGGGCTTCTGTCGACCCGTAACGACTGTCAAAGATCTACTAATGACAGCCGGGAGCAACGGCTTAACGTGCTTTCCGGGTCATGTTAAGATGGTCACCCATCCACAGACCTACCCTGGCAAGCGTAGCTTAACCTGAGGGATCGAATCATGCTGCTGTTATTAATTAACCACGAGCTCCGACGAGCTTTGTCACTTACATCCAAACAACGAATATAAACCCCTGAATATCTTTGTCAGTTCCGGCAAAAAGTTATTCTCGGATTTTGTATTATGCTCAATGACAATGACCTCGGTATATATTTCAGTACAAAATGCAACAGTACTGAGTATTATGTTTTGAGTGTCAGATACGTACGAGTACAATGCTTAGAAACAATCGACAACGTAGCATCAATGATACGGTAATATAATTAATGCATAATTTTTAATAGTAATCATTAATCAATATTATAATATATATGTATTGTAATAATTAGAATCAATATTATATTATGTAATTTAATCATTAATTTGATATGAAACATTTGCAGTGCCCTTACAGGGTGCATGTCTTAATACTGTGTCATGAAATTTTAATGCATGCCTACTAACCAGTGTTGTACATGTTAGCAAATAAATAAATAAATAAATAAATAATAAAAATAAAATAGCAATAATAATAAATTAAACAGTATAGTAAATTAAGTAGTATAACAGAGCTTCCTCTCTCCTACCCTTTTGCTGTGCCCTACAGGGTCCATAATGATCAAAATTATACAGTTACCACACATTATGGCTAAAGCAATAAAGATATTGAGTATTGAGTATCAATATCAAATTCAGCCTCATCCATCCCAGTGTTGGGCAAATACCTTCCTTTCTGCATCGCTTTGTTGTACATAGTCAGTGAAAATCAAAGGTACATAATAAAGACAATCACAAAGTCTCAAGTTGAAATAGCATTTGCCAAAATTTGTCTTATTTCGCAGATTCCGTCGTCCGCTGGCTCCAAGCCAGACTCGCAGGGACTTACGAAGATAACTATGTTCCCTCTTACACTATACTTCATCTTAAACTGCCTCTCATGATTTCATGTTCAACCCATCTATCAAATGAAATGAGTTTAATTCTCTAAAACAATAAGGAGTTCATGAACTTGGGAGTTTGCTTAAACAATTGCCGTGAATTAGCGTTACTTGTTGAAAATCTAAAATGGATGGAGGTCACTGTCAAGACTGGCTCTCTATAGTTATCATTTACAAAACAAAAGTCCCCGAAGACAATTGTTTCTCAAAGACAAACTAAAACTTCTACACCCAACACTTTATTTTGCCATCTCCCATAGAATTTATATCTACGAAAACGTTTTCTTGCAAATAAATTATTCTTATTCTTATGCCAAACACTTGCCGCTGTCGTCATCTTTTTCTATCCATTGCATTTTTGATCTTCTGCTCTTATCCTTAAATTGTTTTGCATACTATCTTTTCTTGATCTGTCTCGCATTTCCTGTAAAAAAAATGTTTTACTAATGATAAAACCCACGATAGACATAACGGAAGTGTTCGAAAAAAAATATGGACTCAAACTCAAAACTCAAAGCATTTATTTCAATTAACCGGTAAAGCCCTGGGTGACCCTCAAGCACGTCAATTAGCACGTTAATTAGTTGTTTATCAGGCCTTTAACGGTTAAACCATTTACAGGCACTTTTGAATTGACAAATAGTCGGTCAGTTAGTCAGAAAGTTGAAGCTAATTGCCCAGTTCCAAAACGTAGATCTTCATGGAGAAGAACGGGCAAGAAACTCCAAGGACACTCTTTTAAATATAGAAAATTACATAATCCTGGGTACATTATTGGGGACAATATAACAGTTCGAACCAGTACCAATGTACCGAACGCAATGCACAGCAAACTGCACAGACCACTTCCAGGCTTCGCGTGTTGTATCAGTTATTTATTGCCTACCACTTTATTGCCTCACTGCGGATTTGGGAAATGGACACCCTCTGTGGCGGCGGTTTCTATCCAATCGGCCTTATATTTGGTTTGCAAAATACATTTGTAATATTCAATTACATGTTTGGGTCGTTTGATATATGAACGCTCTTACTTGATCGTATTTCCTGTATAAAATGTATTATATTGTATGTTAAGGTACACTTCGAAATGTATCCGAACAGGTACTAGAAATAAATCTTTAGCTGGTATCAAAAATAAGTTCATAATGTTTACATATCTAAATATTGCAAAAAAATCAAGTACCTACAGTCGATCCATTCTGTAAACATCTCACCGTGAAGAGTGAGGTGAAGAGAGCATGAAGTGAGCTGTCCATAGTGTCAATCCCTAGCTTAAAGTGCAATGACAGCTCACATCAAGCTCACTTCACCCAAGTTATCACGGTGAGATGTTTACAGAATAGCACGGCTGAGGTCTACACAAGCTGCCTAGCCTTTTCTCTATTAAATATGTCGAAGTTGGCTTACAGTCTAACCGGATGTAAATGAATACCTACCAGTATTTTACATGGAGCGTCTTACTGGGTAACACGATACCCCTTGGCAAGACTGGTTGTCAGAATATCCGTAACGACAGTCAAATATCTACGAATGCCAGCTGGGATCAACGGGATAATTTGCTTTCCGAAGCACGGAGGGGTATCGATATGTAATAGATGGTCACCCATCTACGAACTGACCGCGACGAGCGTCCTTCGATCGACCCGTGCAGCTGTTATCATTTAGCCACAAGCCTACCATTAACCTATCATATTTATATATAATAATAATAATACCAGCCTGTTACTGACTCACTATAGGGCAAAGGCCTCTTGTCATACAGAGAAGGCACAAGCATTGATAACCGCGCTTGCTCAAGACGGGTTGGTGATTTCTAACTAACTGTGAATATTAACTATAAGTCCACGTTTCCTCACGGTGTTTTCCTTCACCGATGTCTTAGGATATAAATTGAAAAAGTCTATAAAAAAATATAGGAATGTGTCTCTAGAAACTGCATTCTCAAGGGGGACAAGAGTCTTTTATAAGAACAAAAAGTAGACAATAATATGTCATTCCAGACTTTTTCCCAAATATGTTGCGTATCATCTTACATAACAAAATGCATATTAGCTTTAATGCTTTTTGTTGAGATACAGTTTCTGTGTTTATGCATCTAAAACACATTTTTTCTACTCTGAGAATTGCGGCAAATCCGATTAAAATTTTTGTGCAGAGACCATGTCGCGATACAAATGCGACTCACTGCGGCGGACTTTAAACAGTGTGTGTAGTCGTTCCTTTAAATTCTAAACAAACAAATTAAAACTCGATTCACTGCCAGCAGTACAAAACAATTTTAATTACAAAACAAGCAACAATTTATCAATACCATCTTCAATACAAAGCAAACGTTGCGGTTTATTATAGAATCCACACATAGATCATAATATCGTAGAAAACTCTTGAAAACTCTTGGTTTTCGCAAGTGTGAAAACGAACACTTCTGAAGAATTTGCGATGAAGTAAGTAATTAATCTTGCTTTGTTGCCGACGTTGAGAAGAGCTGTTTACTAAGTGCAGAAATGTTTCGCCACTGCAAACTTTGCAATTTCGAGAGACGTCATATTTTATTTGTTGAGATACAGTTTCTGTGTTTAATGTGTTTCGTATGGTTCTGCTAATTATAGGTTCTCGGTATTGGTTCTAATGATATTAGACAGTACTGTCTGTGCCTGTTGCAGAGCAATGGCCTCTTTTCGGAAGGGGCGAACATTGATAATCACGATGGTCAGTGCGAGTTGCCAATTTCAGACTAGGCTCAAATTAGTTTCGAAAGTAGGTCCTTATGAATACGTAAGAAACTGGTTTAGCGCAGTAAAAGATAACCTTAAAGATTTTTTGGGAGAGGCCCTTGAATTTGACCAGCTGTGGAACAATATGGGCATATTTTGTATCCGATCAAATACTGATACAGCACGCTTATTTTATAAGCGTAGTGTTTATCCAATTTATTTCCAAAAAAATTGGTACAACAGTTTTTAATTATTATTTTAATATTTATGCCTTGAGGCTCCAATATTTATTATAACTATAGTTTCAACTTTATTAAAAGAAAAATTCCAATCAAGTAACAAAGTAACATAGAAAACTAATATAATATTATTAGACTAAATTAAATCTTAGTTCAATATTAGTAGCTATCTACATAGTTTTAGGAGCTGCACTAATTTAATAAAATACTTCATCAATATTGTTATTAAAATCCCAGTTTAGTGTATTCTTTATTTTTGTTCTTATCGAATATCGGATCGCACGATATCAGACTGGTTACATTCAAATGGTTTGCATGCGAATAGTTTTGAATATCATTTCCAATACACGATATGTCTGACTATTTTAAAATCAAACAAGTGAATCGCGAATGGAAGATTCCGCGTATTGCAAGATTACCTAATCTATAATAATATAATATATATAAAAATTACTTCAAAAACTAAAACCCGTCTACAGAAAAATCAGGCTCTAAAAAGTATGAAATAAGAAAATATATAAGACAGAAATCAACACAAAGGTACAAAAATGGTAAAGATAAAGCCGTGGTCGCATACCTGTACACCTACAAAATTATAATGTCAAGCCGTTTCGTTTGATACTCAGCATAGCATAATAAAACATGGTTTTGTTCGTGAGTTTATGTCCTCTAGAAGAGCCCATATTCAATTAAATGTGACGTCACAGCCTATAACCAGCGGACGATCAAGACGCTTCCAACGATACCTCATTTGTCAAATTATGATCAGTAGTTTAGAAGTTATGACGTAACAGATGAACATACCTACATACATAAATACATACCGGTCAAAACCATAACCCTCCTTGTTGCTTCGCCGTAGTCGGGTAATAATAATATTATAAAGATGTAAAATTTGTTTGTTTGTATGTAGGGAGTAATCTTCGAGCACTACCAGCCGGATTTGAAAAATACTCTTTGTATTGGATAGCTCAATTTTTGATGAAGGTTCGCGAACGAAGTCGCGGGCAAAAGTTAGTTACCTATACAACGTTTATTTCTGGAATAGGGAAAAGCGGAAACACAAAAGATTTAATTAAAAGAGGCCATGTGAAAAACCTAAAAGTTTAATTATAAAAATTGACAGTCTCAGGTAAAAAAGTTGTTACCCGCGACTTCGGGCGTGTATCTTGTATTTCATAATTTTTTTATACAAACCAGGATGAAAAATAGCTTAGGTTCTTCTCCAGGTCCCAGGCTGCCTATCTGTAATAATTGATTCAGTGATTTAGGCGTTAAAAGGTAACAGGCAGATAGAAAAACAGACAGAGTTACTTTCGCATTTATAATTAACTAGCTGCGCCCCGCGGGTGGGAATATTGGGATAATAAATTCTATGTCCTAATCTAGGTCATGGTCTACCCATGTGCCAAATTTCATCCAAATCTGTGCCGTTTTAGCGTTTTTACTAACAAACAAACAAAAAAACTCACTTTCGCATTCATAATATTAGTTAGGACAGATATACAGGGTCAAATTAAATTAGCTAGCAAAACTCCGCAGACGTGATGGGTATCAATATCTAAACACGATAACAATAATTGGATGAGTTTTGTTTTGGGGTTTTCAACCGCGCAGGTAGTGACGTGATGGTTTTATTGAATCTACAGGGTCAAATTAAATTAGCTAGGGAAACTCTGCTGATATGATGGGTATCTATATCCAATTACGATAAAATAAAATAAAAAGATTTTCTCAACGCATACTTCACACTCAGTAAGATCAGTAGGTACTTACAAAAAGGCTCCACCATAACCCACCCAACAAAAAACGATCAATTTTTTTTTTTTATCGTTTTAAGTTATAGATACCCATCACATCAGCAGAGTTTCGCTAAATAATTTAATTTGACCCTGCAGATTCATATTTCATGATGTATCATCTATCTACAGAGAGAATGAAAATTTTATATTATGGTGTTGTTTTTGTGAGTGTACGATGATACTGTCGGTGGATGCTGTCCATCCCCTACCGCCTATTAGTCATCTCTCAACACACTCCAAGTGGAGGGGTCAAGTCCTACGGGTGCCATTTGTGACCCGGAACTACACGAGTTTTATCCTCGTAAAACATATTTTAATTTATGCAAACATAAAGTTTTTAAATCAAAACAAACACGGGTAGGTTTCAAATTAAATAAAGATCAAAGATAATAGTAGATTATACAACAAGTGAAAAAAAAGGGAATTTAATTCGAAGGACTAACTTGGACCCCGATAGCAGTGAAGCATTCTAGATTTGAATCCTGAGCGGAGCGAGGGATACAAGGACTGAGGTTTTTTTTTTTATCACCTGTTGTTTACTCTACTTTTTACCATTGACTGCGAGAAAATAAATAATAGTATAGTATTTATATTTATCTGCCGTAGTTGTAGTATTTATATGACTGCCTCGTTGGTCTAGTAGTCGCAAGCGCTACTGCTGAGCATGAGGTCCTGGGTTCGATTCCCAGGTCCGGCAAAGTATTATTGGGTTTTTCCAACAGGAAGTTCCCAATAGCAGCTCGGAGTCTGGAATTGTGCCCGGTTGATGGCAATAGGCTCACCCCCTATTACATGGGGCTTAAAAACATAACTGGTGAAATGTGGGTGAACTAAAGGTACATCTCTGCCCAACCCTTCTGGGAAACAAGGCGTGATGTTATGTTATTTATAAGTATCACATTTTTGGCGGCAACAATTTTCTATCATAATTGCTGCTTCAGAACGAAATGATTCTGAAGTCAGTGGTGTTCAGTGTCTCAATTTTGTCACTGGAAGAATTCATTTTATTATAATTATGTTACCTAGATTTTCCAATGACATTAAAACAACCAGGATAACAGATTGAAAAGAACCTAACAGAACTAATGTTGACGGGTTTTTTTTATTTACTTGTAAAGCTTCTAAGGAATAGCTCCATCTAGCCAGCCAGTAGGTACTTTCAGAACGTTTCATTTATTTTTTGTAAAGAGTTTGTATAGTTCGTACTTGTTCCAAATTCAAAATGTTTTTATTCACTTGTGAGTAAAAGAGAGTTTTATTCAATGTTATCGATGAATAAAATGCCCTTTTTCGAGTGGCAATGGTAAAATAGTATATTATGCAATTAGTGAATAAAAGACGGATTTAAAGCGAGGGCCATAGATGAATCACGAGCAAGTGAAGGATTCCAACGACTGAATCACGACCGCAGGGAGTGATTCATGACGATTGAATCACGAGCGTAGCGAGTGATTCAAGTGTTAGAATCCTGAGCGACGCGAGTAATTCATGGCCCTCGATATAAATCCGTTTTATTCAAGAGTTGCATACTATACTTTATACCATGACTACGAGAAAAATAAAGATTTAAGCGAAAATAGACATTTAATGAAGTAAAAAGGAAGGTTGAATTAATTAAATTGCAAATCGGAACAATTACTAAAATTAAAAATAATTTTCTTATTATTACTAATAAAAATCAACTAGTGAAGCGATATTTATTTCCTGTGTATCGAGTATGTTTTCGCAAGGAGGTTGTATAGCATTGAGATGGAGGTTGCATATATAGATGTGTTCTAAATTCAAACACCAAAACAGTGATTAAAAGTGCTTTTTATTCACTGAAAACAGTGAATAAAATAAGCTTTTTAGAGGGGGAATGGTATAAAGGAAATTATTACAATCTAAAAAAACTGTGTTGATCAGAATAGCTATAGGCATTCTCTTTGTGTGGACACTGGACATTGAAAATGATATCAACTTAAATGTCACAAAACATTTTGTTGGATGTTTTGAACACATCTAAACTGATTTCTGACGATACATAGATGTAGTATGTATGTATATAACAAAGAGAAAAGTGTATAACACATGGTACATAAATCAGATTACAGCCGAATCCTCGCGCGCACTGGTATCATATAATCCCGTTTGGTTAGCAGCTGCCAAATTTGCAAGCAAACTATTCTGATCGATGTCACCACAATCTGCCACGCTGATGTATGAGACGACCTATATTGATCGCACAAATGAGCGTATGAACTGTTCGATTGGGGCTACCTTTCGATTTGTATCGGCCGCTGTATGTATCTGCGCTAACAGGGTGAAATAGGGATCCTTTTCGTAATAAACGTATAGATTTAGGTAGATTTGCAATTCCATATCCTGTTCCTAAATGTCAATGGCCGACAGCTAAGAGATTTTCCAAGAAAATTTAATATTTGGTGATTAAAGCGTATTTCTACGAACTAAAAGAAAATGATGTTTAGAAATATCAATGTTATTAAAGTAATAATATTTTATGCTATAATTTGTAAAGGTTAAATTAATAACTAATTGGAAAGGTTGGAAGGTTCTCTGGGCTCAAATCGCGAGTTGAGTGGAATTTTAGCTATCAGGTTTCATTATTTAAGATTCTTAGAGAGTTTTCCCCGCTACTGAAGTTAATTTGAAACCTTCAAAGTCCTGTGACATTGTGTTAAGAGAAATATTTTAATATATTTATGAAACGTTAAACAGCTGTTTACACAGCGGTTTTAAAATATGAGTTCTGATTTTTGTAAATTAGGATTCATGCTTCAGAACTCAGAAACAGTGTCCCAGCTACCTCTCGCTGGTAGTTAATATTTAATGAAGAGAAAAGTCGCAGATTTCACAGTATCACTGAAGTGACCAGTTATTGTCAAAACTTTACCTGCCGCACTAAATTCAACCCGGCAATGTAAAAGTTTCGGGTGAAGTTATCAAACTCCAAATTTTACAATTAACGGAGCGTGTTCGCGGCGTAAACTTCCATATTTTAGCATAGGTGAGCGCCAGTTTCTAATATGCCGCAAAATATATAGAGCCACTGTTTCCAACAGAGACTTTAGTGAGGCTCCGGAGTCAGCGAAGTTTGTTATGATGTAGCAGATTGTTGACCCATATTGTCAGCTTATTAACAACATTTAATTTTAACAATGGAAGGGTTAAATGGGTTAGTAGTACAATCCTATCGTGCATGAGCTAATTTATTGAAGTGAACTCTAACTTTATGTTATTTTGCTGTCGTACCGAGAAAAATCTGCAGCTTTTTCAACCTAGGTAAGCAATTACGTGTTTTTCTTTTACAGGCTTCCACCCCGGCGGCGGTTGTTGTTTGATTTCCATCTCGGCTGTCGCTTCATTAGAAGCCCCACTTCCACTGGTAAACTTGCAATGGGACCCGCGGGTGCGATCAACTATACTTATACTTGTGTTAATACCTGCGCTCAGACCTGTGTCAAGCTTCGCTGGAGACGAATTTCACTAAAATTAACTGTTGGAAGTGCTTTCTAACACTCATTACCGATTCTCAGCGGAATCGAAACGACTGAAGGCATATTTTTATAAATAAAATGAACCTTTCGTCTTCGTTCTCGAAAAACGTTTGCAAAAAATGTCAATCGTTTCCTTATTAATGAAAAGGAAACCATTATTCTTCGCCCAGAAAAAGGTATTAACTTATTAAAATATTCAAGTATTCGAAATGCTATTGAAGCGTAAATCTCGCAGTCGATCGTAAAAACTGTTCCCCAGAGTAACGAAAGTAACTCTGTTTCATTGGATCCGAGTCGTACCATTGTCCTCATACGCACTCTGAGAAAAAGACCAATTTCTGAGATTTCCGAAGGGCTTAGCTTCATTTCCTTTTATATCTCCCCAGATACTAAATTCGTTCAGCCAATAATAAAAAATCGTCGGGGACACTTGGAATGGACTTGACGTAAAATTTACCCTCAATCCTAGGACAGATTGGACATTATAACGCACTTACGTCATTCGTATAGGACGTTGAGCCAACTTGATTGGTTCAGGCTTTGCTACAACTACTACAGATTACTTAGAAGCATACAAAGGCACCAAGTAATTGTTCAACATCAGCATGATAATTAGATTACAAGTTCGTCGAATTGTTAATAAGTATATGAAAGGAATATTCTGGAATATTTTTAAGAGGTATAAAAATATAATATGAGAGAACTTAATTACAGTGTTGTTGAGCAAATGAAAGAACAACATAGAATGTTTGAACAGCACATTTTACCGACCACACTGGAGTCAATTAAGAGTTGTATGCGAGGGAATTGCAAACTGTAATAATTATCTTAGTATTTATTATTATTTTTATGTAAATAATATACTAAAATGTAAACGCCATTGTTACTTAGAAACATGATGCTTATTTTAATTTAAGCCGGCTTAAATGTATGAGTACTACAAGATATTTGATACAAGCATAACATAATGCGTTTCTTTTCCTGAAGTCCTCGTGTTTCCCAAAACTTCGTTTGAATTATTTAATGGTTCTGCGGTCCATATAGGGGTAAAAGTGTGAATGCAGCATTATGTGGGCACAAGTGTTGACCATGTTTCAACTCGTTTAACATTCGGGATAAGGAAAACTGTATTTTATATCAGGGAATAGCTGACGTACAGCGAACATGCATAAAGTGACATGACAACTATAATTTAAAAGTTGACGATCTGTGCTGTTTTAATTAGATTAGCGACCATCTGGCCATATACCATTTTGTCAGAAGTTTCCTCATAAAATACTGAAATACTTATTTTTAACAGTAGTTATAAACTTTCACTATCCAGTAATATTAATAAGGTAGGTATTAATAAGGTAGGTCCTAATTAATATTACTGGAAACGTTATCAAAATTTTGTTTTACTTCCATATTTACTATGTAAGTCTAATGGGAACACTCCATATGCAACAACAACAACTAAAGTATAAATAGCCTATAAGGTTCCGACTACTGGGGCCCAAGCGTCCTCTCTGGGTGAGAAATCATTAGCAATCGACCACGTCCATCGTCGATCTACGCAAAAATCTAATTAGACTAGGTAGATAAGTACTCAAAACTCGGACAACGATTTCACTTATCAACAAGTTCCATTGCTGGGAGCTCTTAGTTAAGGCGAGTTGTAAGCCAGCGTGTTAAGTGTATGTATTTATATAATAACAAAAAATGTCATACCCACATCAAAGTGTAGAACTTATGTTGTTAAGACAAAGCGTCAGGTAACGGTCCACTGAACAAGGCACAAAATTTTTTATTGTGCTAACGACTGGTGACATCGTAAAAAACTAAAGCTCCAATAAAGTAAAGAAAATCCAATAATAATAAACAGGCGTAGCTCTCCAAACACGTTAGAGAAGTCTGGAAAGTAGGGTGTGCATGTATTCGGAACAGAATTGAAGTTATTGAAGCAATAAGGATTGCGTCTTGTGAATCGTGACAACGGTGTCCGGGACAGACGCGGTCGGAACTTCCCGGGCAAAGTTGAAGGCAGACTCCACATATTTCACGGCCACATTACAAAACTTTTATAGAGCTTTCGAGTTTCGACTTATAAAAGATTTAAAGGTCTATCTCTTGGGCGCAATAACTAGCTACACGTCTTGGATTTCCATTGTTTCAATGTTTTATGATTCAATCAGTTTATTGGAAAGTTTCTGGGAAAATGTTAATGCTGATAATAAGCTTGTTCTAGTCAAGTCAAGTCAAGTCAAATCATTTATTTCAAATAGGGCCTTGTAAGGCACTCTTGAACGTCAAAGTTTACAAAAAATTCAATTGATTCTAGTCGCCCCTTCCAAAAGGTAGTTTTCGTATGGAGAAGAATGGGCAAGAAACTCCACCGTTACTCTTTTAAAAAGTGTTACAATATTTTGTATATGTGGGTACATTAGTTACATATTATATGTGAAGACGATGGATGCATCTAAAAAAATGAAATACGTTACCACAATAGGTAAAAAGAAGAATTAATAAAAATGAAGCAACGAAAGATAAATTAATTACTTATGTGATAGATACATGGTTCTCACATATTTACAAACATTGTAAAAATATCTAGTAGAGTACCTCGTTCTAGAAATTCAAGTCTGATACGTCGCTACTAGCCCAACATCTATATCTATTTATATATTTTATAAATTAAAGTCACTTTTGGTGTCTGTCTGTGTGACCGGGTTCTTCTAAACTACAGAACGTGTTCAAAGATTTTATGCGATTTTTACCATCATATAGAAAATTTATTCCGGAAGGTTTAGGTATGTGTATACTCGTAATATGTTAATATTAAACTTACCTATATACAGGGTGTCAGGGACATCTCAACCTGTTTTTTTTTTCATAGGTTGTTAAAAAAAACATCTGCTGTTTCATAGAAAACTGCAATACCTATGCGGTCAAAATGCATGGAAAAGCTGTTTTTTTTTTTTTTTAATAACTGGCGACAAATTTTGATCTCTTGGGGCTTCAAAATCATTTACTGAATCCATGGTAACAGGCTTCGCGTCGCTGTCCCTGCCACCCTGTATAATAATGAAATCTCGATGCCTTATCAAGTCATCAAAACCATGCAAATCATGGGCGGGTCGCTAGTTGAATAATGAGTAAATATAAATTTTATAACACTATAATTAGGTACGTTTTTTAATAAACCCATGGATAAAGTTCAAGACAAAATTAGACACAACTTGCTTTCTTATAAATAAAAATATCATTTAGGTAAGTCATTATTCATTTTTGATTCTTCGTTATATTCGAGGCTACGTCTCTAATTAGGCCCTGACGCCCCACGCGGGTCGTTGCACCCTTAAGTAGGGGGTGCCATATAAGCTGGGTACCTGTCAGCACGTCTGCCGAAACACCTCCTCATCACAACACACTTGTGAATGCACTGCATACACAAAATATCTTCTTTTGGTAGATATTTTTAATTTTGTAGGATAATTGTTTGAATTTTAAATTAATGGTAGGTATACACACTATTAAAACTTGTAATAATAGCCTGTGCAAGGTATTAACTCATAGGTACTGTGAAGGAACCAGTACTGACAATAACGTTTGCAATAGGTATTATCGGTGTTCAATATTGGCATAGAAAGAAACCATTTGAAGTTAAAAAGGTTACTTCGGTAAGTAGGTACCTATATGTCGTAGCCAAATCTTAGAATTGATAATTTCATTAAGTGTTCGACCATTTCATGAAATGGTTGTGTTTCATTAAATGGCCAGCTAAAATTTACCATATCGTTTAAACAACAACGTTTAATGATAATATGTCAGTCGACGCTTGGCCATATCATTATTGTAGGGTATCCATGGTTTAAGTTGTAGTAAAAATTGCCAAGTAACTGCGACCAACTTGGAAGTAGGTGCGGTAGGTCACAGTTCTAACCTCACCTAACCCATTTGGTCGGGGTGCCCCAAGCGGCGTGAAAGCTAAGATAACACTTAAAATTTGTTTAAAATTTAAGTTTCACGCCGATTGTGGCACCCCGCTACTTCCAAGTTAGTCGCAATATCATACTTGAAAATCCAATAAAAGTCCATCGACTTAGACAACGACAATGAGTCATCAACGCCCTTACGGATAATCTATTTTACGATATAACACAAATGTTTGGCTACAACATGAAGTAGTTGTATGTTTAACTGTTCATATCATCAAATGTACTCAACAGTTCGTCATCTGGCCAGACCACATCATGATGTGACCAGCGGTCGATGTTCAATTTCATGAAATGGTCGAACACTTCATAAAAAGATCAATTCCAAGATCTGGCCACGACATATACACTAGGTTTTAATCTACAGCATTGTGCCTAAAATGTGTGTCCTGAAACCTCTAAAATAACTTAAAATGAATGACACAGTAGTTCATTATACTTTTATTCCGATTCTCATTTCAAACAGCCATCAAAGACGAACAAGTTGATTCACTTAATACATTTAACATACAATGTAAACCAACTTTTAAAACAGAGAGAGTACAGAGTTATCAAATTACGTCTTAAAGCGTCCGCTTTAAGACGGAGTCCAAAATGATCGTTGAGACGAAGTTTATATAGCACAAGGCAGACGTTCAGGCTTTTAGCAGGGAAAGTTTTAACTGCACAGCGTTTACTCAAAATGCAAATTACAGGCTCCATATATGCGAGGTGGGGTTAGACAGCCCACAGGATGTGATACACGGGACCCCAATATTAAACCACACGATAGCGCCGTAAATTTTCAACCTGCCGTGTATACGTTGTAATTTTCACGTACGTTGATGTTTACACGTTTTTAAGTGTTCAGCTGTTTTTGTTCGACTTATCAACTCTGTGAGTCGTAAATATTGAGGGTTATCTCATGTTGCGGGTTCGTATTTTTCAGATAATTGCAATTGAGCTGGGTTGAGCAGATAATTAAATTGCATTTTTAGTTGAGCATTTCAATGTTTTTGTTTCTTTTTGAGAGGAAAAGATCAAACCATTAATTTGACATTAGTATTTTACAAACTGCGTTACCTTATGCATTCTGCCCTGCCTGATTGTCGTCACCAATATTGTCTATTCACACTAAGAATACACTTATTTGTCTTCATTAGAAATCCTCATGGATGAACCCCGCCTGGGCAGAACGAAATGTTGTCGAACTCTACAAATGAAACTGTTAAGAACCACGCTTACATGCGAGGATATACCCTCACGTTCACGTCAACAACATTAAGCTTAAACAAAAAAATAACAAGCCTCCTAATTAAAAATAAAATAAACCACCACCACCACTACTAACCGCTATTTATAGCACTGTAAATTATTTTTAGGACTCCCAAGTCGTACGTACGGCAGTCTTTACAACGACAAGTTGTGGTATTGTTAAACTTTAATGCACTTTGGCACTTTACACAAAGGAGTTAGGTTCTTTAGTTCACAGCACTCTTAGTAGCAATTGCTCATTTTGTTTGTATGGACTATGTGTAACAAGATGGGGTTAGGTACAACCGCTATTAGTAATTATGTAAAATGTTATACATTACATTATCATATGATATAAGATATTTTTATGTTTTATTATAAAAAAAGTATTATTGAAAGTTTTTTTTCTAAACTTGACAAGTACCTAATTGCATGAATGAATATGTTTCGTACAGACGTCAAACGATAGCTTGTTGTAAGCCCACCATGGCTGATTGTTACAGTAAACAATATTATATCCATATATATATCTGTTTTTCTGATAATAAATCCGCGATATTGTGCTTTTTTTGCACCTTCTTCTTCTTCTTTCGTGTGGTTAGTGACTAATCTGGTGTCAGAGTTTTAAAGCCGCCCATGGGCCACTGACTTGGCTTCACAAGCCGTCGAGAAATATCTCTCAGGCGCGCCGGTTTCCTCACGATGTTTTCCTTCACCGTTTTTGAAGCGAACGAATTATACGATAAGCACATGAATCCGAAAAGTCAGAGGTCCCTTGGGTTTTAACCCAAAACCTATGACTTGGCAGTCCGACAGTCACACACCACTAGGCTATAACTGCTGCACTGCAATGACATTAAGAAGCAATAAACACTTCAACTCCATCACTCATCTGCCGGGCAGTAAAATAGCGCGTATAAATTTGACACGGTCAGTATCTGGATGGGTGAATATATGCACTTCGTGAGCTTCAGGGGGTGTACAAGAAATACCTTTGAGGCGGCATCTACAATGTCACATGCGAACTACAAAACACACCGCGCGACTAGCATATATACAATGTCCCGACATCAATCGTCGGGCAGTAGCCCACCAGACACAACAGCCGTCTGGTCGGAGGATCCTACCTTTTTTATGGAACATTCTCCATAGAAAAAGGAGTGAACTTCACACCCTATTTTTCATCCCTTTGGCCTTTTCATGGCTTTCGTCGAATTCATAACCATAGATAATATCCTACGGTATTACTAATCAAATCTTTACACATTTATAAAGATGAGTAAATAATTTAGCCTTTCTAGAACAATCAGTCATGACGTGCAGCTGCCGACTATTTCTGTTTATTGTTCGTGATTGTATGGAAGATCTATTTTGTTTTATTTTCTGATTACTCGATTTAATTATATTTTTAGTATGCACGTGTTTCTGTGACAAATACATCTATTTTTCTTCCTTTTATTTTATTTACTACAGCTTTTTTTAAACTTTTACCAAAAACCGCTTAAGCCAAGACCTTGCATTTCTGGCCTAAAAAGTACCTAAACAAGATCACAAAATAGATTGAAATAGTTTTCCTTCTCTAGAACAGCATTATTACCTACGCCTAACAAGGGCAAAGTTGCCAACTTTTGTAAGAGATGAGAAGGCACAGAATTTCTACAGTTTGTCAACAGAGCTAGCAATTCTAGGTACTACATCCCTTGAGAACACAAAGTTAGATGTCATTTGTAAAGTGCCTCTCTGAAACACATTAATTTATTGAGGCCCTTAAATAGCCTTCTCAAATTCAACTGAAATATATACATTTACATATATATAACTTGAACATTTTATTACTTCAATTCTACAAATCTATTGGATTCCAGTAAACAAATTCAGTCAGTTAGTTCAAGTCGTGAAACAATCAAACTGAGCTGTCTCATTCAAAGTTTGCGTTAAATGCGGTTGCCTTTCTAGAACCATCTAGCCCCAAACGGTCTCTATGTATAGCTTTTCTTCAAAATTAGTGAATTTACTTCTTCGGGGCTAACTCTGGCGGAAATTGTAGAAATTCTTTAAAAGTTTGCTAAATATCTTTTTGCTAATGAATCTGTCAATGGTACGTATGTTACCCATTTATTTAGATATTTAGTCTAAACAAATGCAAGTCCGGTTCCGTACTACCGTACAATATTTAACACTATACAGGGTGGCATTTACGCGATCGACGCGAAAACTGTTACCATGGATTCAGTACAGGATTCTGAACCCCCCTGTGTTGAAATACCTACGCGGTCAAAATGTATGTAATAGCAGATTTTTTTTAAATAAACGACGGAATATTTCAATGGATTCAGATTCATGTACTGAATCCATGGTAACAGTTTTCGCGTCGATGTCCCTGTCAGTCTGTATATATTTTTTCAATACTTTAGTTTAAAAAATACATTTCTTGTATGGGGACACCTTTAATTTTTAACTTTATGTTATTTTTTATTTGTTGTTATAGCGGCAACAGAAATACACAATATGTGAAAGTTTCAACTGTCTACCTATTACGGTTTATGAGATACAGCCCGCTGTCAGACAGACGGACGGATGGACGGACGGACGGCCAGCTGAGGCTTAGTTATAGGATCCCGTTTGGCACCTTCTGAGTACAGGAACCTTAAAAAACACAGATTACTTACACATTACACAGTGTAGATATACGTACTGTTTGGCCTAGATACAACAAAAATAGAAAATTAAACTATTCAATTAAAATAATGCCTACCTAATCCAAATTTAACTGCAGCGTTTTTGATTTTACTAAAGGTACTTATATTAATGACGTTTTAAGTGATAAGATATCAATCGCTTGATTCCATTTTAATATTGAGAGTGAATAAACATCGTTTCTATTACGTAAGTGCTATCGATAGTCCGCTTTGGATAATATTTTAACATCACATATTTCATCCTAATGCGAATCATGCTTTAGTCAGACATAATGTAGATAAATGTTAATCTGAAAACTAGCTACAAAGTACAATGCGTCGATGCATTCATAAATGTATAAATTATGATGTGAAATGTTGATAATACTTAAATTATTCCAATTTCTAAAATACACAAAGTGGTGTTGATATTGTCGGCCCATGTTTGAACAGGAAGCTGGCTATTTAGAAAGACACATAATCATTTAAACTAATTATAACTTTGTTTCACCACCAATCCTTTCTGGACTATTGCGGAGGTAGATATTGCCTTCATCACCCCGATATGGATAAACTGATGGTTATTTTATATATTGTAGTTTCCATGGGCTTTGGGAGATACTGAAAAACTCTTGAGTTGTTTTCTATAATGGCCAAAGGTGAGAGTTATACAATGCCGCCCATGGGCATGTGACCGCCCGTGTTTTTCTGAATATTCTGTAAATATTATCGAAAATTAATTTTAAAAGGGGGACCTATCTTTAATTCTTCATTTTACTAAATTATGTATAATTAAAATTTAATAATATATGTAAAAAATATAAAAAATATAGACCCTTTTAAAGTTAATAATAATTTGAAAAAATAATAAAAAATTGATAGTTAATTTTCGATTACTTTTAACGAATATTCAGATAAATACGGACCACATACCCATGAGCGGCATTCAAATTCAAATTCAAAATATTTTTATTTCACATAAACCTACAAGGGCACTTATGAAACGTCAGAAGCTAGGTGCACGGTTCCAATTGGTCGTTTCCTATGGAGAAGAGCAGGCAAGAAACTCCACGGTTACTCTTTTAAAAGTAAATGGTTTTTACAATGTTTCCAAGTTACAGTGTTAAAAGTTATGAGAGGACAGTGTAGGCCCATCAACAAGTACCAGGTACTTAGCAAAATATTAAATGGTCCACAGATCTACAGTCTGTTATGTCTACAACGTTCTCTCATTCACAAAATTTAAAAGAAAATAATCTATATAAAAGACAAATGAAATACCTACCTAATAAAAATAAAAACCTATTTAAACCAAATGATAATGGTTGTATTGTATATTATTGTGGGTATAGACTTCTCAGAATTGGGAACATCACGGAAATAAACTCAGACTATATTGCCCCTGACATTTTCAGGCACAAAAGATCTTTGTCGGCGTTGCTATTATTAGTTTCATGGACATTCTCGTTTAACCGTAGTTTGTACGTACAAGTATGTTCGTTTCGCATCCAGTTGTGTGTCCACTGGCACCGCAGAACCACCACAGCGTCTTAATTTTACTGACACTGAGCTACTGCTCGTGTCACCTCGAAGTGAGCTAGGTCTTACACTGACATAATACCTAAGTACCGCTTGGACACTATAAATATCTGGATACTAGTTTTGAACCAAATATTCCGATCCTAGAATTACGCAGTGAATGAAAAAAAATATTGTTTCTAAATATACGTGTTATGTAAAATTAATCACCTCGTGGCCAAAAGGTGCGTTTTCAAAGTAGGTGGCTTTTGCCCACTTTTTTCTGACCACGCACAATGAATGGTTCCATAGATGGGATGAATTTATCCTAAAAACAAACTTAACTTTGTTGTTGAAAAATATGCTCTCCCATACATCGATATACGTCACGGTCAATTCTCCAACTGCAAATGTAACTTTGTAATCGCAAAAAACTATTTATTTTAATGTGATTAAACTACAAATAGAAACCAGTTTTTTTTTAGATATCCAAGGGACCGTAGGCAAGGAGCTATCAAGTTAAAATTAATATCAAGTACGTAGACCTGATATTAATTTTAACTTGATACCTCCACGCGTTCCTGAGAAAAAGGATCTACAAGGGTTCCGTCTTTTCCTTTTGAGGTACGGAACCCTAAAAATCGTAAATACATCTAAATATAACTCCCATTCGGTTCCCCCAGGCAATTGTCCGAAGCCGTCGATTCTGTTTCTGACACAATCTATTATTGTTCTAAAACAATATCGGTATATAGTTTATCGCAAAATAATCACGTAGCAACAATAACGTGCCACACGACCGCCCGCTTCGCAAGCCCAAACAGAACTACACACATAGAATCAATTACACTTTTTAACTGTCACATAAACTACCCTACTATTTATGATAGAAAATATCGACGATAGTATAATATTGTCTCGTAGGTAGCCAATAAAATAGTTATAGCGCTTAGGAGGCAGCGTGGGTTGGTATTTTCATTAGAGCATTAAGTCAACTTGGGGTAGGGGCATTAATCTGTTTACGAGATATCGAGTTATGTAATCCTATCTTATGTTGCAGTTATTATTGGATCCTTATACCTATAAGGATTTCGTGGACCGCGCTAACAAAAACTCGCCCGAAGTGTCTAAAATTGCGAACTGCGATGTGGTCTAGTCCTACATTTATCTTGGAGCGTTAATCTCAAACGGGGATGGATGCATGGATGAAATTAAGAGAAGTATGGCGATAACTAAATCATCAATGGACAAACTGAAAAGACTCTGGAGGAACAGAGTTATAACAAAAGGCACTACGATCCGGCTTGTTCAAACAACACTGGTTTTTCCTATGTTCCTCTACGCTACTGAGACGTGGGCGCTGCGTTACATCGAGAAAAAGAAGATAGACGTTCTGGACATGTGGTGCTGGAGAAGAAAGCTTAGGGAATCGTGGATGGAGTTTCGCACCAATACCTCTATACGCCAAGAACTCGGCATCAAAAAGAGTCTTTCTGTTCTGGTCCAAACGCGCATCCTCAAATACTTCGGACACGTCTCGAGACATGAGGGTGACTCTATGGAGCGCCTTGTGCAGAGTAGAGTGGAGGGCGGTCACTAGACCACGCTGACGCCCATGAGATGGAATGACCAAATCAAATCCGCAGCGCGAACCCGTGTATGACTGCACAAAAAACACCAAAAATCGGAGTAGATGGCGAGAAATTTTGAGGCGAATCACATCAGCCCCTGGACAACAAACTAAATGAAGACCACGATCGTTTTGTCACGAAGAAGAAGAAGATTACGGATTTACAAGATGCGTATAGGAGGCATATTTGTTGATCTAATTTCATCTGCCTAGCCTTCTCCAAACTATGCAGCGGTGCGGGCAGCTCCTGTACATCCGCAGGTCAACATAAACTGGTAAGATTTCATTAATGGCCAAAACAATGTAGGTCACAATGCCAAGCCGTTCCATGTGGACTCCGATTTCTTTGAACGTGGCGTCATTGCTGCCTCCAGCCGCGTTTTGGCTGAGGAAAACCTCTTCCTTTTTTATAGTTGACCGACACATTACTTTAAACAATTGAATGCTGAAAAACTGATACTCTTATCAACCAACTAACAATCCCCTTGGCAGGGTCTGGACCCCTTGGCAGGGTCGCCGCAGGAGACGCCGTCGGGAGTCGAGAGCCGACTTCCGGCCACCGTAGGCGCGGGCTTGCGGACGGTGAGCAATGGGTAGCTCGCCGTCCGATAGGGACCAGGCCCGGGTCGACGGCGCGTTGTGTTCCACGCGCGCCTCAAAGAGATGTCAGCACCAACTGACGGGGTCCGGAAGGGCCAATGCCTGCCGGGGTTGCGGGTTTGTCTGAAAGGGATATCGCGACCCCGGCACACAGGCAACGGAAGGAACACGGGTGGGTTTTAGTCAGTAAAAGTCTGACACGCCCTCCCGCTCCGCCCAGAGCGGGAAAAGTTATTAAAAGTTATAAGTTATAATTTCCCACCCTCAAAAAAAAAAAAAAAAAAAAAAGGGTCTGGAAGCAAGATCACCATGTTATGTTGAAGTTTCTAAGGGATGGTTTCAAAGGTAACAACCACATCTGCTAAGTAGTATTCATTGACTGAATTAATAATTAAAGAATAAGCGCATATGAGGTATAGTGCAAACTCAGCATACATGATCAGTTGTAAAAGAATACTTACTAAAGTAAAGAAGCATAGATATTATACAGGGTGGCATGGACATCTACGCGAAAACAGTTACCATGAGTTCAGTATAATAAAAATACTGCTGTTCCATACATTTAGACCGCGTAGGTATTGCACTTTTCTATGAAACAGCAGATTTTTTTTTAATAACCGACGAAAAATTTCAACGCCCTGGGTTCAGAATCATTTACTGAATCCATGATATCAGTTCTCGCATCGATTTCCCTGCCATCCTGTATTGTTACACTTCATAATGTTGGGGTCGTCTTCCAGTGTACTACGCGACTGCCTATCTCAACCCCACAACCCAGTTAGTGGGTAACACGATACCCTTTGGCAAGACTGGTTGCCAGACTTTCAGGCTTCTGACTATCCGTAACTACTGTCAAAAATAAGATTTGTATATTCTTTTAATAAACCTTAATTTAATTAATCAATTAGAGGCATGTTTAGTAAACATAAATCACAGTCAAATAAATAATTACTTAAGCAATTTTCTATGCTGTAATTAAAATAGTTTACGACATATTTAACGTGACCCGTGAGTACCTATACGCTACGCCAAATAACGTAACGTATAAATTCTTTCGACAATAAATCACCTGGTTATTCATTCACCTGTAGAATGTAGTGAAGAAAAGATTACACTTTTCTACTGAAGAAATGTAGGTAATTTTTTGAATTATGATGAGAGGAAAGTTTCTTATTATGATTGACGGAAATAAAATTGGGCTAAACTCTTAAAACATGGTTTTCCGCTTGAGAATACGTACCAAATTTTTGTGCCTAGTTAATATTATTGGAAAAAAGTTCCTAATCGACTTCATTGCTTGAAAACAAGAAACCGCACTTATTTTATTCGTTATTATATTTTATCAAACATTATTTTGACACCCTTCTTCGTGATTAACCAAAATTACGGTACTGGTGAATATATGCGAGAGCCTGGCCGGCAATGTATGTATGAAAAACCATATCTGTCGTGTTTAGCGGCCACACAAATTTCTATGAAGACACATAACTGTCGTGTATTTAAAATTGGAACGAACTTTCTTCAACACATGGCAACCACAGAGGTAACTTATCAAAGATTTGATTTAAATTTCGATTTTCCTTGCAAATAGAGCTGTTTAAAGTAAAGAAGAAACAAATTAACATATAGACACGTGAAAATTTATCGTTAATCGTCATTGATTCTGGAATTTATAATTTATTTATTAAATTTGAATTTGAGAAAAGTACTATACAAGCCTTGGCCGCAGCCAGGCATTGATGGACACGTATGTGTGCCTCGGTTTCGCCTCGCCCCACATTTCACGATCATCAATCAATGCCCTATTTGCAGGCCGTGACAGTAATGTATGTACTATATTGTAATAAACAATAAAATTAAGCAAACAATATGATCAATATCTTTTGTTTAGACTTCGACATTTAAAATGTAGAGCAAATATGATGTGTGACATTAATACATATAAGTATCAAGATAACATTTTTTTTATCATTTGTTGGTCATGTCTGTAATTAGTTATCTGGGGTCTTGATCGTCGGAATGTTTCCTTATGAGGGCTCTTGAACTAAATCGGTCTACGAACGCTCCTGCAGTAGATCAGAGAACATCTACAGGCTGAAAGGTTACACTTTGTTCGGATCGGCATGTCCCGGCATAGCCGGGCGACAAAATCGAATATTATTATATACATAACATCACACCTGTAATCCCTAAAGGGCTAGGCAGAGGTGCACCGTAGTACACCCACATTTCGCCCGTTATGTTTAAGTCCCATGTAACCATCAACCGGGAACAAATCCAGACTCCTTGCCGACCTGAACATTATTCAGGAAAGCTGGGTGCCGGACGAAGTTTGTCGATCAGCACGGTAATGAAAGCTGAATATGTGTACTAATTTCTTCAAGCCCTATCTAATGTACCGACCCGGACAAGTTGTTAGCACCCCTGATGTAAGTCAAAGTCAAATAATTTATTTCTATTAGGCACATAAAACGCATTTTTGAACAACAAACAAAAAATAAAATTGATTCTAGTCGCCCCTTCCGAAAGGTAGTTTTCGTATGGAGAAGAATGGGCAAGAATCTCCACCGTTACTCTTTTAAAATGTTCTCACAATATTTGTATACATTAATTATATGTGAAGACGATGCACCTGGAATAAGATTACTATAGGTACCACAATAGTTAAAAATTATTAAACATGAAGCAATGATAGATAAATTAATTACGTGATAGATACGTGGTGCTCACATATTTACAAATATTGTGAAATTATTACGACATTCCTAAAATTTTAACAAGTAATACTAAGTCAGTGTGTGAGTTCAAGTAATCACAGAATGTAAAATCAATAATTAATTATACAATTAAATTAGCAACCAGTTTGATTTTGTCTAGACTCTAAATTGTCCTATGGAACAGGACCAGCATGTTTCCAAGCATTCTTGGATATAATCCTCGCACACATAATATGAGTACATCTTCTATCGTATAGAAATAAACAGTTTAAAGTAGCACAAAACTACTTGATACTTTTTGCGATTACAATTCATATCAAACAGTAAAACTTGCCCTAAATCTGTAATATTAAGAGGTCACATATCTGACAACTTCACAAAAATAAATAAAAGTAGATTGTCCGTTAGCGAGATAAGCTGACACATTTTAATTTATATTTACGAAGAAATTGTTTATCTTGTTTCTTTTTATTTTAGTATCATACCATATACAAAACGCTATTACAAATGTCAAACAGAGTCGCGGTTTTTGATATTTGTGCAATCAAAGTCGTCTGTCGCTTTAATAAACAACTTATCTTGAATTTACGTATCTTTGAAATGCTTGTCAGAAATTACTTACTTGTGCCTTTGTTAATATTTGAAGCCAAATTTACTTAAGCGTGTGAAATTTTATTTCTTGGTCATAACTGGAGTTAGAACCTATAATTTTGGCTGGTAGGACTTTTGGGTTGGCATTTTTCTAGGTGTAGTTAGTAAACGCAGTGACCACTGTCATAAAAATGATGGCAGCGGGGTTAACGGTGTCAAAAACACCAACACCAACTTACTCGTACTTTCATAACATTTATATATATCGTTTAAGTGACGTCATTCGCCCGTAAATTGCCAACTCTATGTGGTAGGTGGCTCTTTTAGGAAACCTTAGCTTTACGGTTAACCTCGACATTTCCCCGTGCGTTCTACTGAAGATCTCAGAAAATGCCTCTTCGAAGTGTGCAATGTCTCTAAAAACTTAACATTGATATCCAGTTCTTTCGTAGACGTTCAATATCACAAGAAATCCATGGATGATTTGTCTATATGTCTTTTCTTATGAAAGAAAACGTAATTTATTGTCTGGCTTCACTATTTGAAATATTTACTTTATGTCAAAAAGCAAATGTATTTTCTGAATACATTCTAGATTTAAGAAAACACTCGGCTATTATTAAAGTTCCAATATCTTAAAATGGAAAGTGTACCTATTCAAAACTTGTTTCATTTCAAGTTTTTAATAACACTCGCTTTTAAAACAAAACGCAACTCGTATCAGGTAGAGTAGGATCAGTCGCGTGAACGCAACACTGAAGAAGATCTCGCGATACAGCGGGAAACAATAAAACCATCTGCACACTATCCCAAAAAGGTTTACCTTCTAGTAATGCGGAGAGGAGCGTTTGCAGGGGTCTTCCACAATGGTTTGAAAGAGCAGTGAGTGCGCATGTTCGCCGCGGCACATCGCAAGCCGGCCTTAGAGCCTCTCCAGTTCGCCGACGGAACCCGGGGATGCCGCGTCGAACCCCGCGGCCTCGCGCTCTCGCCCGCAATGTAAACACTACAAACTAGTTCTTTTTTTAAATGGTGCAACGTACTTGTGACTTGTGTGAAAAGTTTTAAAAAGTTTACTCAACAAATAACGGTATTTTCTCGTGCATTTAATTGGGTAATTATTTTAGTATATACTAATTTAAAAGTTTTTTATAAAATAACTATTTATTTTAAATATTTTGAATTAAATCCCGAAAAAATAATTGGCTGTCGTCATCATTATGCTAGAAAAGTTTACAAAGTCACACGAAATAAGTATAAAAATTAGTTTTAATGCGTATTGCGACCATTAACCGCAACTCTTAGCACGCAACGTCGCCGTCGCTTTCATAGCATGTGACTTATTTTTAACCCTTTTCTACTGCGATTTTAGATTTTTACAAGTTTGGAAGGAGGAGGAACAGGATTTTAATTAGTAATGCTAAGTATAGACATACGTTTTATAAAACGTTTAGGAACAGAATTTAAGATTCATTTTGATTTATTTCAAATGAATCACAATTACCTACAACAATTTGACAATTATTTATTTAGCCTAATCAGGTATAATTGAGAGTGTTCTATCTAAGGTCTACCACATATCTCTATAATAGGCTAAACATACATTTTAGCGCTGTTTATGGCAAAAAAGTAGCTTTTTTGCACAAACATTAAACTGCTTGCTGAAACAATAAACAAGGCTAAAGTAAATAATTCGAAACCATTTCCTTATTACTTATCGTTATCTTAATTTACATCGTATCCCTGATTCCCTGTTTCTTTTTCCGAGTTGTCTCCGCTTGTCAATTCTTTTAAGTTGCCGTCGGCTGCATGTTCGCAAACTCGTTAAGTAAGACTTGATCACATAATACAAATATTACAATGTTTTTTCCCCTTTCTTCTTCTCATTCTTCTCATTCATTCTCATTCTTTATTATATTCAGTATTTTATTAATAAAATGAGGAGCTCGAGATTAAGTAATAAAAGCCGCACGGGTTGATCCAACAGGTTAAGCTATGCTTGCCGGGGTTGGTCCGTGGATGGGTGACCATCTTTACACTACGAGACTCCTCCGTGCCTCGGAAAGCATGTTTAGCTGTTGGTCCCGGCTGTCATTCGTGGATCTTTGACAGTCGTTACGGGTCGTCAGAAGCACAAAAGTCTGACATCCAGTCTTACCAAGGGGTATCGTATTACCCAATTACTGGGTTGTGGAGGTCAGATAGGCTCAGACCCCATGTAAAATTCTGGTACTCAGCTGCATCCGGTTAGACTGGAAGCCGACCCCAACATAGTTGGGAAAAGGCTAGGCAGATTTATTTTATTAATAGAATAAACACCATGAAAAAGATAATTTCATTAGTGTCGCAACTGCATAAATTAAATCAATTTCGTGACCGTTTTGTTTCTAAAATATCCTGTTTCAATAAATTGATTGTCCGGATCACTACGTCCAATCCAATGATGGGCGGACTTGATTGGAATACAAATTTAAACAAGTACTTATGTTCGCCCGTGTAATCGGCTTTGGATCAGATTACTTCCTTTCTTAGGTGTCTCAAGAAGCAAAATAATCAGAGAAATTGGCACTAGCACCCACTTGTATCGTGAGAATGAATACTGCAATCAGCAATACGTTTGCCAAGCGTAGAGATTATGGCATTTTGCCTAATCGATTGTTCGTCAAAACGCTTATTGCTGAACTCACATTTAACTACATTATCTTTTCCAATTTCTTTCTTATCCCGCTAGCTTAATTTGATAAACAACAATCTCTTTATTCAATCTCGTCTCGTCACGTTGACGTCCATGTCTCAAGCCTCAAATCTTCTGAAATTAGAAGGTAATTGGGCAACAAAACGGGCACAAAAATCTTCGTTCCAATTCCCGCTACATGTCTGGCAAGACTCTGACAACTAAATACGTGACCCTTCAACGTCACACAAAACAATTTGGGAGCATCCGAATTTGGACGTGAAGGCTGCATCTCTCCTTCATATCTCGGAGTCAGCTTCGGATGCTGTCGCTTTGAAATACTACGTGAAATATTGTAAGCATGTTACGTTTGAATAACGGTTTATATTCTGGATTTATTGCATTAACATCGGATTATCATAACATGGCGAGATGTTCATGCTTGTATTCCCCGACGGCGTAGGCTGAGGTGTGATAATTACCTACCTAAGCAACAGTAGCGACACCAAAATTTTGCTTTATCGTTCGAGGAATAATATACTGATCGGTTGATTGGTCTATTCTTGTATAAGAAAAAGTCATTCTCGGTTACCTACCAAATTACTTACTACCTTGATTATGCCTAGAGTAGAATTGAATATACCTACATTAACTTTATTCTACACCATTTTAATCACTATTATCAGGACGTTGAACACTTTATCTGCCGCTATTGCGACATTTAGGTCAACTTGCTATGTCGGTTGAAGTTCAAAAGTCTTTTTAACATCTTAAAGATTAACCATATGTTTGTGGACACACAACGAACGCGATGTTAAAGTGGTGTTGCTAAATCTCTATCACACGAATTGCTTTTGTTATTACATTTAAGGTATTTTAAGCCTTTCAATTGTTACGTCACTCATCAGGGGATCTTAAGTGACTTTTACAAAAGAGGTTAAGTCGGTATTACTTTAGCATAAGCATAATCAGCCTATTACGTACCCACTGCTGGGACACAGGCCTCGCCTCTGAGAGGGAGTGGGCTGTAATCCACCACTCGGGCCCAGTGCGGGTTGGTAGATGTCACATGTCTTCGAATTTTTGGTTCTAGGACATGCCGGTTTCCTCACGATGTTTTCCTTCAACGTTTTGAGAGCAATGGTGATGAAATAATTTACACAAAGTAAACCACCTACCTGGGTATGAATCCACGACCTACCTACTCGTAAGTCGGGGCCGTTATCAAGAGAACTATAGTTGGCACTTAAAATACAGTCTGAAATTCTGAATAACTTTAAAAATACCAACGACTAACATTGTCCACTCTTGATATGCCCCATTTCTACACTTTTCTACGGACTCTCATTTCTTTTCACTAACGCATTCATAAAATTTCATTACAAAAGATAGCTACTCTCTTTTTTCTATGAAAAGACCATTTCCCGAACAGTTTTCCAAAGAATACGTGGAACATTTTACTGTTAAAAATAGACTGGAACAATGATTGCATAAGTTGTCTTTTATCCCGAACTTTACAGTGGCGCCTGGGATGGTAAAGCGTCTGAACGAACAGACATTTAAAAAAATAATGAGGAAAGGGCTTATTATGCCTGCAGTGATGGGTTTACAACCTGTCTCTACTTAAGTACCTACGGTAGCGATTTAAGCCTCCACTTTAATGTTGGGACAAGCGGCAGGCCTTTGCATAAGAAGTGCCAGGCTTCCCATCGTGCTCGGAATGCTCAAGGATTTTATAAGCACTTTTCAAACGCTTGAAATTTTGACCGCGTGAATTTTACCGTGCTCAGACCGTAGATGAACTGTAGTTTTAATAAAAAAGCCGGCCAAGAGTGAAAAGCCCAAAAAGTGACCCCTATATTCAAAATAAATTTTGGGTCACCGAACACCACCCTATGTCAACTTAATCGGTCCACAAGATTCGGAGAAAATTGGCTGTGGCAGACGCATAAACAGACAGACACACGAGTGATCCTATAATGGCTCCGTTTTTTCCTTTTGCCGTACGGAACCCTAAAAAGACTAAGACCTCATTCATACGGGACCCGTCATTGACGATTCGTCAAAAAAAACGATACGTCATGACGGATGCACGTTCACGTTGCATACGGAAACGAGTTTTTGCGGGATTCGTCAAAATATCCGAATGTCACACTTGATTCGTGATTTAGAGTTCAGTCTTGGACGAGCGCTTCAGCGGATCCGTTACAAAAAAATCACGGTTCATGTTTTTCGACGAACGTGATTTTTAAATGACGACGCGTGATATAAGACTGTAGTCTGTAATTTTTCATGATTCGAGATGCGTGTGAACACGGGCATTTAAAAAGCAGTGCCGCCGTGAAAAAAAAAACTGTATCGTGAAAAAAGACGATTCGTCAAAAAACACGAATCATCTTCGTGTTACGAGTCCTTAGACCGTAGATAATTACCTTATGTTGACGGTTTCTTGGATACTAGTTGTATAAGTAGGTATAATTTTGTTAAATATGCTGCAATGACCTTATGAAAACACAAATTTCCAAGTGCCTAGTCGAGATTATTATGCTTATATTTAATGTAGGATAATAATACGATTACGATGCATCTAAAACATTTAGACGCAGTTCGCATAATACGGCGGTGCATATATGCAACGGAAATAACCACATTAAACAGGCTCTATGTGAATAGTCCTTTGTACTCCCCCTGTATAGCACTGCGCAGAATATAGTGTCCGGCAGAACTTAATGTGGCTAGCCGCACAGCGCATACCGAGCTTGACCATAATATCACCCAATTATATGTTATTAGCCGTAGCTTCCGTAATGCACTTTAAACCCTGTCAAATATTTTAATAAATAAACACAGTCAGGGAAATTTGTTGTTTATCAAATTGTAAAGAAAGAAAAATATTTTGACATTTTGTTGTTTTTTTCTATTGTTTTTATAAATATTTTATAAATATATTGTACTAGCCATTTCATACAGCTGTCGAAGAATGACAGTTGTGATTTCAATATAGTATGGACAATTTAAGTTGGTCGGCAACTAAATCAATCAATCAATCAATCGTGAAACGATAGTAACTAAGAAACATTTGATATCAAGTTAAAGTGGTGCGTTTAGGCACGTTTCTGTGTACGCAAAAAAAACCCTCTTTTGTCAATTTCTTATCTAATTGTGAAATAGCTTGAAAAAATTGGACAATTAATTCTGTGTGGCTATAAATGTACAGTTTTTTGACCATTGATCACATCACTTTTGCGTTAATTTACGTAATGTACTACCATAAAATAAAATTTTGATTTTATTTCAAAGATAGCTGAAGACTAGTTTTTAGGACCAGGTTTATGTGAAATAATATATTTAGATTTAGTTTTTTTTTTAATAGATATATACTTGAGATTTAATATTTAGGTAATGGGTATTATTGCGCCGGTTGACGTCATCACATCATCGCCGGCTGTCACTGAAAACCAGCGCTGGGGCTCTGTCTCGCATTGGGTCGCAGCATTATGCTGAGTGATAGCCGTTCTGCGTGGATGTGACGCATATTTTCCCCCAACTGGTTTTCTTTTTGTGTGTTGAGTTCTTTCTTTGCGTCATGTTTACCGCAAATAAACGTATTTTCTTTCTTCCTTCTTTCTTTATAAGTGTTTTTTTAAACCTATTCATTTTAAGAAATAAAATCTTAATTAAAGAAAGTATTTTTAACCTGGCTACCACTTTGGTACCGGTAAGGTCGACATCTCCTCCTGAATTTGAATTATATTTCTGTGGAATATTTAACATGTTGTGCTCCGCAGCAGAACCACTTTGACTATATTATATAAAAATTACAGGATAAAATGTAGATAATGTCTATATTTTTGTAGCTTAATATCAAAAATTGTATATTGTTAGTTTCTTGGAAAATATCAATTCAAAGTGGTCATGCTACAGAGCATACTCTCCAGCAGAACCACTTTAAAATAACGGTTATTTCACGTTGATTATGCACAAGTCATAATATAAACAAATGTATATTTATTTTATATCTTTATTAATTTATTAAGGTGTTGTATTCAGTTTATTTAGGGTACGAACCTACCTACCTATATAAATGTTCTATAGAGTTTGTAAGTCAGAAGCACATAAATAGACGTCATTTTCTTCTGCGCAAAACACTTCGTTATGTTGTGAGTAACATGAATAATTTTATTTGGGATACGCACAGGAAATACAACAATAAAAACCGACCAAGTGCGTGGGGGACCACGCACAATGAAGGGTTCCGTATTTGGGATGAATTTATCCCAAAAACAAACTTAACTTTGTAGTTGAAAAATATGTTCTCTCATACATCGATATACTACACGGTCAATTCTCCAACTGTAAAGGTAAGTTTGTTATTGCAAAAAAAAACGTTTTTATGAAATAAAACAAAAAAAGAAACGATTTTCGGACTTTTTCCTTTACTAGTGCTATAATAATAATAATAATAAGCTGGAGTGAACACTGACGAGGAACAGAGCTCCCACCTCATTCTTGCCTTAATTGGCCGGCTTGAGTGGAGATTCGCAAGAGCAAACGTGCTCGGAGGAAGGAAGTATTTCAGTAAGTGCTCGTAGGGATCTTGACCATCTTCCGGGCTCTGGGATTGTTCTGAAAGCCGTGGAATACCTCTCCACTCCTCAAGCACCTCAGGACGTGTTGCCCCCTTGTCGCTACGTCACTATGTGCTAGCGACAGCTTCCGGGGGCCCATTATTGAGTGTGCAAGTCACCCCCTGCCATTTTATCCGTGTACATATAAGACATTGATCAGGCAGGGGCCATAGTCCTTCCATAGTTCCAGGTCACCAGTCAACTTTAGCCACCCAAACCCATAGTCCAATATCTTTATGTTTCCATTTCCTGCAATAGTCCTACGCCAACCGTGGGTTGTCCTTGGGTGCACTTGCATAGTGCACACAGGGATAATCGTCGGTTGGTGCCTCATTTAATTTAAAACGCCTAACGGGCCTCTGCGAGTTGGCTTCGGCCCCTCGTACGCCTTCCAAAGGTCCGGGACCCCAGGGTCCCGAGAAATGTCAAAGACGAAAATAATAATAATAATAAATTTTAATTCAGAATCACTTCCATATTTGTTAGTAATAATGTTCTTAACCTAGTGTTAGTAAATCATAATAAATTAATAACAATAATAATAATAACAATAAATTAGGCGATTGCTCTCGCGTGTAGGCCTATCAAGTGCGCTGTTAGTGCGGAGTCCCATCTGCCGGCGCACGCGGTCAGGATGGCGCTGGGGCCGCCGCGTACCCGCGCCATTAAAGACGCACATCGCTTTCTTATGACAGCGTGAAAGCCGTCCACGCGCGCCTCCGCGAACATACCACTGGCGCTGCAGTACCGCGGCAACCCCATCAGCATCCTGAACGCGTTATTATACTGTACACGCAGGGCGTCGTATGTCCTCCGCTATGAGACCTTGCGTTGACTTATAAGCTTGATTTTTTTTAAGCTCTAAGAGACCATAGATAAATACATAGGGTATTTGATATTAATTTCCGCTTGATACCTCCACGCGTTCCTGAGAAAACGGGTATTGACAGACTGATGGACGGACAACGAAGTGATCCTATAAGAGTTCCGTTCTTTCTTTTTGAGATACCCTAAAAAAGAACATTAAAACTAAGAAAATAGTGAAAACAAAAAATGAAGACCTGTGCGAGGCCAAAATGCCTCCTATCTTAGCATGATGCTACGATATTTGAAAATAAAACAAATAGTAGTATCTAGATAGAGCCACTGTGATGCCACGGACACACCTACGGACATAAAATAGATCCCACAAGAGGAATAATAAAATAATAAATAAAATAAACAACAAAATATAATAATAAATACAAAAGTAAATTAAAATAGTTATGATAATAACTATTTTTCGATTAATATAATAATATTATAATTATAACCTATTACAATTTAAAAGCAACAAAAAATCAAAATGAAATGCTCTTCGTTGGTAATGTGGCTGGACCGATTTGGCAATTGTTTTGTTTTGAAATGTTCGTCATAGTCCGTAGAATTAGGTTTATATGCAAAGGAAAAATTGATTTCCCGACATTGAAAATTTGTCGGGAAATCCTCTCCACACTGGTCGTCCTTTTTTCTATGGGATATTTTTATGAACATATCTCGCGATTCAAGGACAGGACAAAGTCTATCGGGTCAGCTAGTTACAAATAAATGACAATGAAGTTTAATAGACCAATAGTCGAAATTACATTTTCTGCTCACATTGCGAACTAAACTCAGTATCACAAACAACTAGGATACGATCCTCTTTTGGTCGTAACAGTTAGGCCGATGTTTTATAGTCTTCCGTAATAGGTACTGTTCAATACATTGAGTTAACTTAACTGTCCTTTTTACCTACTAGCCAGATGGGATGCTGAAATAACTGGGATGCTCCCGAGAGAAACGGGGCTACGACTATTGATCCGTGATGCAAGTGCTATTCGTACAGATAAAGACAAATTCCTTAGGTTAGTAAGCTTAGTGATATTATAAAAAAGTACCTGGGCCACCGAGCTCTGCTCTGGTGAAAATAGAAAATGCTTATTTAATACTTACTTTTAGGTACATACTAATTCCATGCTGCCATAAGGTAGGTACTTATTAATTCCATGCTGTCATGATAGTAGGTACTTACTAATTCCATGCTGCCTTGTTATTATTCTAAGGTAGCCATCTTGTTATAAACTTTGGGCGACCGAGCTCTGGTCGGGTGAAAATACGGGGAAAACTAATTTTTCCGGATATGAGACCTAGCTAGATCGATTTTTCCTTTTTTTCCCCGTAAACCCCTATATTGCAATTTTTATAGAAATCGTTAGAGCCGTTTTCGAGAACGTGATTACAAATATATATAAATACAAATATTGCTCATTTAATAGTATAAGATAGAAATACAGCCAGGGAAATTGATTGTTAAGCAAATTGTCAAGCACCTTACTTCAATTTCCCGTGTATTTGAATATAACGATGACTTATGTTGGTAGTCAATTTTTGAGCAAAAATTTTAATTTTTATTGACTTTACCTAAGTTACAGGCTATGTCATAAAAAAGTATGCAACATGTGACTGTTCCTAAATTACCTTTTGCACAACAAGCATATCATAGCGTAGACGCGTGTTCGTGTCAGTATGACCGAATTATTGGTCTGGGATAAAGAATACAACATTTAAGAATTACTAGATTATAGAGTTGAGAATCGAAACTCAAGAAAGTTCCAAGTTGCTCGCTGAAATGTTTTCACCATTTTCTAATTATCCGTGTTTTCGCAATATCCCCAGGGTTTACACGAAAATTCTAATTATCGAATCATCCTACGACATATATAAGTCTAAGAACAAAAATAAATTGGTGTACTCCAAGAGAAAAGCTAAAATCTTAGTTCTAGTTCTAGTAAGTCTTAGTTCGCTAAAATAATTACAAGACATATCATACTAATGAGGTTTCAGTAGTGCTTCTTAACATGAAATGGTATCTATTTCAAATTACTTCACGCCGTAAAGACACACGTCATACACACGAGCTACACGTCTTTTTGAATGATTTATACTTAATTGTGTATCCATAAATCGATTGTCTGTCCAGATAGCAAACTGTTTGGCATTTCCATCTCAGCCTATCACGGTCGATTGTTAGAGATACCTTATTACTTCTGCTCTCGTAGGTAGACGCGGGGTCAGCCGAAACTTCATAATTATTACCTACTTAACTCGACAAATGTCGTATGAACCAGTGATTCTTCATAAGAAAAATTCACTCGAAACGACAGTCAATATAACGACGTCTGGGTGACGTCTGGTCAGACGTGGTCATCGTATTACGGCCGAACCCAATAACCTATCTATCACCAGTTTTGGCATAGTGGAGATATAGAAACCTATCTATCTATGGTTTTAACGTCCCAATAATCTGTCCGAGAATATTGAATCCTACGGAATTGTTATTCTGTCTTCCATTAATAGCGATCTGTCTTGTACTAAAAATAGGTTATTGGGTTCGGCCGTTACTGGTTCAATAGCTTGAATATCATCAGGACTGTGCCAGAATATAGCTGTTCGTCGTTGACGTGGTACGACAGTGGCTCCACTGACATCTTCTCTGTCATCAGAAAACAGCCGCCTCGTAACCATCGATGCGACACCCCGCAAGAGTGACTGTCACCAGCCAGTGTCACTCTTATCCGACTTTTTCGGTGATTCCAGTAACTTCCTAACACAACTAGATGGTGCCACTTCCTGCGCCGTCAAATATAATAGTGAAACCATTGGGCGCTTACATGCACACGGCTTCTATCGCTTGACGGGTTAATTGAACACACTGAAAATACCTTCGTATATATACCACGAAAATGCGTAGATCTACCCATAAGTTTAATTGACTGCTTTGTTGGTCTAGTGAGGTCCTGGGTTCGATTTCCAGGTCGGGCAAAGTGTTATTGGGTTTTTCCATCAGGAATTTCTCAGTAGCAGCCCGGAGTCTGGATTCGTGCCCGGTTGATGGCAATAGGCTCGCCCCCTATTACATGGGACTTAAACATAACTGGCGAAATGTGGGTGTTCTATAGGTTCACCTCTGCCTAACCCTTCGCAGATTACAGGTCTGATGTTAATTTTTGTTAACTCTTTTATTTCAAATTAAAGCAAATATTAAGTCGGCTCTAAAATAAATTGCGTCAGCCAGTTTCCTACGAATCCGTAACAAATGAACAAAGCTTTAGGTAACCACTCGTTAGGTAAACATTTGTTTTTATTAAAGAATGAATTCCCTGAATTTTGTGGTCAGTAGTAGGTACCTACCTATCACCTAATTAGATCATCGTGGCTAAGTAATAACAGCCGCATGGGTCGATCCATCAGGTTAAGCTAAGCTTTCCGGGGTTGGTCCGTGGATGGGTGACCATCTTTACATACCGAGACTTCTCCGTGCCTCGGGAAGCACGTTAAGTCGTTGGTCCCGGCTGTCATTCGTGGATCTTCGACAGTCATTAAGAGTCGTCAGAGGCCCGAAGGTCTGACACCAGTCTTAGCAAGGGGTATCGTATTACCAAGCTACTGGGTTGTGAGGTCAGATAGGCAGTCGGTCCATGTAAAAACTGGTATTCAGCTGCATCCGGTCAGACTGTAAGCCGACCCCAACATAGTTGGGAAAAGGCTAGGTAGATTGATTGAGATCAGTCTCTATGGTCTAGTGGTTAGACCAGCTGTCTCAGATCCAGAGGTCCCAGGTTCGATTCCCAATGGGGGCAAAATTATCTCGGTTTGGTTGGTGGTAGGGCTTGTTCTAAGTCCGCCTGGCTAGCTACTACCATCTTATCTAAGTCTGTCACCATAACAACAATGTTAACAGCATTGTTGTATTTCGGCAGTTAGAGGTAAGATAACCAGGTGAGGCTTGCTTCCACCTTCGGCCTGATTATCACTTACTATCCGATGAGATGCGGCCAAGAGCCCAACAACACTTTGTCCGACCCGAGAATCGAACCCAGGAATTTATGTTCAACAGTAGCGCTTGCGACCACTTGACCAACGAAACGAGGGAGTATAGTCTGATATTTGTTAAATCATCCAATAAAACTTTGAGGATAGCTTTCATAATGGCCTTCAATATTTCAGCATAATAACGGCCTGTTACTTCCCACTGCCAATGCAATCTTCTCATAACGAGAAGACACTTGAATGTTATTATCAAACTTGGTTACTACCGACGCGATTTTCAGACAACTATGTTCCATTTTCCACCCAAAGGTTTTCCTAGCCATAGATGTCTAAAATTTGCTAAAAAAAAGCATAATAAAATTATAACAATGACAATATTATATGCCCAATTTCAAATCTAAAACTAGGTAGACCGGACTATTCCTCCTAGACTATAACTCAGACCAAATAAAAAACCAAGACAGCGCTGCGAACAATATAGTAAAGCATGCCAAAACTACACCTCCGCTCTGTGCATACACGCTCGCACGCACACATGTACAACCATTTACAATCAAACTACACCTAACACATGTTTACGAATCCGGCTTCACGTCACTGTTGACAGCACTGTCTTGATTTTTTAAGTTTTACTTGGTCTGAGGTACATAATTACGTACTACTTTTCACACAGTATTTAGAATTGTTCAGTTGTCTATAAGTTAATATCCGCACGCACAATGGTCCACTGAAAGACTAAGTGCGGAAACGAAACCACTTAACATAGATAGAACATAGAAGTTAGTATCCGTCTACCTACTCATAACAGTTGTTATGTTATACATTCTTACCTACCTAATGGTTGCTTGCTAACCGAAACACATAAGTTCCTCAAGGAAACCACTTAACGACTAGCCCTCGGCGGTACATGAGTTCGTCAAAGTACCTAAATTATTACCAACATGAAGACGTATCTTATATACTTACCATAACTATACTCCATAGGTTTAGGTAATTAAATAAAGGTAAACACAAAAAACCACGTGACGAGACAGCTGTCCGGTAACCGACTAAACGTAATACCTGTCACTTCAGTTGTCGTGCTACGTCACAGTTGTACTCTTCAATTTAGCAACGTTATAATTCGTTGACGTTTAGAGTTTGGGCTCTTTGCAATAGACAGATTGCAAAATATTATATTATTATTATAAATCTTACTAAAAAATTGTGCTAAAGCAGTAACATCTACGAAGAGTAGTTTAAGAAAAAATTATAAAGTTGAACATAGATAAATAAAAGAGGAAACTATTGTAAAATTCTAAAATAAATTTAGTTTGGTTTATCGTATTTGAATCTGGAAAGTGTCAACTATAAAAACCCTTTTTATGATTTGTTTACCTTTATTTAACTACCTAAACCTATGGAGTATAGTCGTATTTTCCATATCCGATATTCAATCACTCTGATTAATTTGCCATCACGAATGGAAGCTGATTCTGCTAACATAAATTAAATTATATATGTTTTATCTTCTTTTTTTTTGTGTACTAGGTACTATACTCTTATCAAAGGTAATAATAATTCGTAAATATTATGTTTATGATTTAATACTCAAGCACTGTTTTGGGGGGGGGTCTGGTAATTAGTGTAACAGGTTTTCCTAGTGCAGATACCAGTCTCCCACAAAGGATTTATCAGATATTGAAATCAAAATATTTTTAAGGCGCCTTTGTGGAAGAGAATACAATATTTATGTATTTATTATACGTATACATAGGTAGATTACATTTTACGGTACGTAAAAATAATCGTATATTAATGCTTCAGTATTTTTATCTCACTTAGCAACGCGCGCTTTACTTGTGGTTACCAAGAGTACGAGTACAAACACGCTGTGAATATGTGTATGTAAGCGCAGGAGCTCTCGGTACCGTCCGAGACAATGGCGAAGTCGGAAGTGTGTATGTGTGCGTGCATGTGTTATGTGCTGACGCTACTCGTCTTCACGCACACAGCGTGTTTGTACATTTGTTTACCAAAAGTAAAGCGCGCGTCGCTTCATGAAATAAAAATACATTACTGTAAAAGTAGCAACTAAATAATTGGTATAGTCGACCTCTTAAATGCTGTACCGCTTTTGGCATCAATTCACAATCAATTGATTCTCCACTAAATTTGAACTATAACTGTAACATAAACAAATTAACCTTGTCGTTTTATTTTATTACGTGCAAGCGACATTCAACCTTAGGGAGGTGGCCTATAAGTATACAATGCAGTAGCCTAACCATTATGCGTGAAGTGTGTGAAAATCTGCGTTAGTAATTAGGTGTAGATTAAACTAAATGATTATAAAATTCCTTAAAAACAAAGGTTCTTCTGCGATTTGTACTAGAAAGTGCAAGAAACTAATTAAAACTAAACTAACGAAAGTTACACCTCGCCGGTTCTTAAAATTAAAAAAATAACAACTCAAAAGAAATGAGATTGACAGTCAGAATTATGATGACGACATTTCCTGGCTATTACTTTATTTTACTTCGCCGCTTTGTGGCACGACTACGGAGTGTCCTTTTATCGCCACTTCACTTTGACGGTACCTACCTAAAAGAATTGTTACAAGAAAATTGTAACATTATATTTCTGTATATTCGCCTTCTTGCCTAATGTGTTGAATATCTCACAACCGTTGATTATGACAGTAATACACGGTTCGCTTATGTCTCATATGACTTTGTATGACTTACCACTTTCGACTCCACCCACTTTTGCATAGAACTCATACGCCACGCCATACATATTTGAAGTGAACTCTTACGTTTGCGCTAAAGTTAAACATCGCGTATGGTCAACGGCATTAGGTTTAAAACCGTTACACAATTTTACTACGTTTTACAGTGTTTTATAACAATAAAACACTGTAAAACGTAGTAAAATTGTTTTTTCAGGGGGTCTTGTCGCTATACGTAGTTTTCAACCTTATAAATTTTTAGTGAATGTTAGTGACCGTGAACAAAAAATTATGCTTGGATTTTAAAACCAGCGCATATCATAATAAATCTTGTTAAAATATACATCAGATTTTATTTTCACGGTTTATAATGCTGTATTCGCTAAGAAAAACTTACATTTAAAATGAGCCCTCTGCAAGGGCTCTCGGCATCCCCTATGCGACTAGGTGATCCTCCACGAGGGCTCCCGCCACTGAACGTGTTAAAGACATAATGGCGGTGGTGGCCTTCTGTAGTTTCTGCCTATCCCCATAAGAAGGCATGAGTTTCTATACCTATGTATGAAAGACATATAAGTGAACTGTGAAATCATGTAAACATAAAGTAAACCATTAATATGTCGGTCATACCTTTAATTTCTGCCCCTTTCAATCAATATGAATTAATTTGGTTGAACCGTGTATTATCGCCAAGATCGCCTTTTAGCCCATGTAAGCACGGACGTAAAAATATCGCGGCGGGATTTTATTGCGCACTGGATTTTCAACTCTTGGTGTTGAGTCGAGCTGTGAAGATCCATGCACGAAAAAAAATCGCCGTGGGAAAAAATCGCCCGTGCGTACCTGGGCTTAGCGAGATATAACATCGATTGTGGAGTTTTACAATCAATTAGGAAAGTAATGATATAAGATAAGATAAGATTTATTTCTCACCACAATATAAAGTACATTTTATAAATGATCATATGACAATACATAATACCTAGTTTTATTTAAACTGTGGTGCCTAAGCTAGGCGTAAGGCCTGTATTTCAGGACACCAGGTCTCCACCCCTTTGGAAGCAGTTACATTTAATAAGGATTATGCACTCGATATATTTCATACTGTGGACACTTCTGGTCTAAAAAGATCTCTTTTATACAAGTAGGTACCCTTACCCCTTCAACTATAACATACAAACGTTTAAGCTTTTAAAGTAAGTAGTTTCTAAATTACGTCGTCCTGAGAGACGATGTAAATAAAAACTGAAAATAGAACGGAACACGAGCGAAATTGTTTTAACTCTGAGCTAAACCAAGCTACCTATTTAAAAATAGCGTTCAGTCCCAGTGAGATTTGTAAATGAATGGAACGAAGGCACAGCGAGGTGTACCTAAAGTTCGTACGTATTATGTATGTTCAACGTAGCCAGTGTCCCCCGACCGCGTATTATGAAGCCAGCTACCCAATTGAAAATTTGTAGAAAGCGACGAAATTATAAAGCAGGTGGTTTTTCCCCACGTATAAAATACACAGTACAACAAACACTACCCTTCATTACTCTACTTAATGTGTCTACAATCTTGAATGTCGTAATGTATACTATTATATGTGTATATGTATTTAGTAGAAGCTACGGAGAAATTATTTGATATTTCCTTGTTGAAAAACGCTAATTATATTGTAGGGTTTGCCTTCCAGCCAGTCTTCTGTAGATTTCTCGGAAATCCTATTACTCTTATTTGTAGAGCTAAAACATTTCAGTTCCTTCAGCGAGATAGACTAATACGATCGTAAGAATATACGTGGATTTAATTTTCTAGTGCTGGGTTGTAAGTAATCCAATTCTTAACGAAGGAGGAACCCACCGCAATTAGGCTTTAGAGATTATTCTGATGACTAACTTGTTTTCGCCGACGCTGCATTAGATGCAGCGTTTTATAATTATCTTCAGATTGAATCCATGAATCTTCTGATGGTTTAAGAGCGTTCATCCAAGCGTTCGTCCTTAAAATCATAGCGGGATATTGAAAAAAAGTTTAAGTTTATTTTCGATAATTTGTCATGAATATTCAGAAAAATGCGGGCGGGCACATGCCCATGGGCGACATTGTATATTTGTAATCACGTTCTCGAAAACGACTCTAACGATTTCGATGAAAGTTGCACTATTGGGGTTTACCGGAGAGAAAAATCGATCCAGCGAGGTCTCATGTCTGGGAAAATTCGCTTTCTCCGTATTTTCACCCAAGCAGAGCTCGATCGCCCAAAGTTTAGAACAAAAATAATGACATTTTAGAATAATGATATGGCAGCATGGAATTAGTAAATACCTACTATCATGGCAGCATGGAATTAGTATGAACTTTCCTATACTATTAAACGAGCATTCTCTATTTTCACCAGAGCACAGCTCGGTCGCCCAGGAAATAAGAAATATGGCTAACTAGTGAACTAGACTATTAATAATTAATTGCAATTATAACACTGAATTTGATGTTGTAACTGTTTTGGGTGTAAAAAAGGCATTTGAAAACTTTCCAAATACTTTTTTTACATCTAAAACTAAATGTTCGGTGTTACGATATTAATTATTGCATTTCATAATCAATATTTTAGTTCACTATTTAGTAATAGTTGTTTTTCCATACTATAGTAATACTGCCAAATTAATCAAAACAGCGAAATATTTGACAGCTATTTGCGACGTTGCCAACTTTCTGTATAAACGCTCTTTATAGATCGGTACCGCTAGATTAGATCGTTTGGTTACTGATCAACTTAGAAAAACAAGCACAACTAAATATCTAACTTAACTTTCATAATGGACTGCTGACAAGTATGTTAAGTTTAATTATGTTTTTACCACATTGACGACCAACTTAAAATTGTCCGTAGGTATAATCAAATCACAACTGTATTTTTTTTACATTTGTACGAAATGGCTATAACGCGACAAATTGAAGAAATGTTTCATTTTGATAAACAATTAATTGCCCTGACTGAAGGCTCCAAAACATGTTTGCCAGGCATTTTATTAAGTAAAAGGTTCTGGACCACAGTTCATTCAACGATGTAGGTATTAATTAACAAACATGGTAATGAATTCTTTTATAAACAGATATTAATTGCCACTACAGCATCTATTCCATTGCACACGAAAGCTTTATATGCTGGGACTACATTGTCGCGATAGCGCGAACTATCTTCGCGCACTCTCTGTTGCTCAGCGTAACATCGAGCGGTGTGCGAGAGAGAGCGTGCGAAGTTAGTTCGCCTTATCGCGACAATGTGGCCCCAGCATAGAAACAAAACAAACACAATTGCTCCAGACACTCGGCTTGTTTTGCAACCTCCTTTGACTTGATAAATCGAATGCACCGGAGTCCGGACATCTGCGTGGTAAGGGAACTATTGAAGCGCACATTTGAACCGGATACGTTCAAATTATTGCTAGGTAGAAATACCTGGGAAACAATTTAGATCTAGTAAACGCGTTAAACACGTGACGATCTGCAAATATGTATTTGGGAAACTTCCAAATTCTTCATTTTCACTTTGCTCAATGTAGATATTACTTAACACGTTCTGTGCCGGGAGCCCTACTGGAGAGCTCATTTTAAATGTAGGATTTTCTTAGCGAATACAGCATTATAAGCCGTAAAAATGAAATATGATGTATTTTTTAACTATATTTATCTGTATAAGTGTTGGTTTTAAAATCCAAGCATTTTTATTTTTTATTAATTTTTTGTTCAAGGTTATAAATATTCATTAAAAATTTAAAACGTTGGTAACTACGTATAGCGACAAGAACACAATTTTACTTCGTTTTACAGTGTTTTATAACACGGTTTTAAACCTAATGCCGCTGACCGTCCGCGATGGTTAACTTTAGCGCAAACATAATGCTGGCACCCCTTCCGAAGGATTCACTTCTAATATGTATGGCGTATGCGCATGGCGTATGAGTTCTATGAAAAGTGGGTGAAGTCGAAATTGTTAAGACACCTAATAATGAAATGCTTTAAAAACAGCCACTACAGTATGCCACACAATTACCACTACAGTATCTATTCCATTGCACACGAAAGCTTCAGAACCAAAAGGTACACAAAGGACAGACACCGTGCTTATTTTGCAACCTCCTTTGACTTGGTAAAAACGGCACGCAGATGCATGGCAAGAGAATTATGAAGCCCAAATGTGAACTGGGTACGTCCAAATTGTTGCTATGAACCATCAAAGAAGTTCATATCTAACCAGTTTCAAAACAAAATCCCGTGAACACGATGACCATTTCTGTTACCGACCCGGATCTATAGTCGCCGAGCACCGCAAGCAAGAATAATCCTTACGGTGGTTAGAAATGAACTTCTTCTATGGTACCTAAGTACCGATTTAGATCTACTCCGTAAATGCTTGTTAAAACACATGACCATTGGAAAATATGTACTAGGGATATAATATACTTTCAAATGAATCATGTTCACTTTGCTCAATCTAGATATTACTTAAGACACCTAATAATGAAGTCCTTTACAAACAGCCAGTACTTACCACTATGGGCTACTCGTATTACCGGCTTGTTTTGACTTGGTAAATCGAATGCTCCGGACATCTGCGTGGCAAGGGAATTATAAAACGCAAATGTGAACTGGATACGTCCAAATTGTTGCTAGGTACCTAAGTACCGATTTAGATCCACTTGGTAAATGCTTGTTAAACACATGACGAGCGGAAAATATGTACTAGGGATATAATATATACTTCCAAATTATTCATGTTCACTACAGTCTTGTACAGTCAGCAAAAGACATTTCAGCCAAGTTTACATCTTTGCGCTACATGGCAAAAGTCATTATTGTTGCGTGTGTAATAAATTTTGTTATGAACATTGTCAAAGATTTGACTACTGATCACACGCAACATGGTTTAAAAAAGAGTTTTAGTTAGCTGTCTGGTTACTTTTCTTATTTGTTAACTGTACTCGTATTATTTATTACTAAACACATGTCTACTATATTGCGTGTATAACCGTATTGATTCAAGCCAAATATCAGGCTTCTAGGTCTTTCTGTATGTTATTTATAGAAGAAACTTGGCAAACACGACACAAATAACGCCAATTTATGAAAAACATGTGTATCTACTTGTTATGTTGCCCGTTTTATTTGTAGGTAAGGCATCATTTACTTTTTGTGCCTCGTTTAGACGGTGGACTTTCGACAAGAGAGCAGGCAGCATGCTTTGTACATTCTGCAGCAAATCAACGATTTTTTTGCATTATCCTTTTGATAGCGCGAAGGAGAATGAAGAGTGTCTGCTTACATCATTGGAAACACGCCTTCAGTTTATTATGTACTTTAAAACAATCAGTACCCAGCAGAATGACTACAACTACAAAACATCGTCCAGACTTCGTATCTTCAACACAAACCCTCGTGCACAATTATTTTGTTAGAAGTTTAGGCTTTAAAGTGGATTTCCAACTAGTCGTAAACCTTTCCGAGCAACAACTCTAGTTAAGGCTATCACATCTCGGTGCTGACCCATGTCTTGCCACAGAATAGATAGGTACAGTAGGCCGACTCCATACAACGAGCTCAAATAGGCACACGCAAACATAGACGCGTACGTGGGGCTGTCGTAGGTAGATTGTACGATTCGTCATTATACATATAGCACCGTCCGTCTACAAACGGTTGCAGTTATGAAATATGCCGAAGGCAAATTGGCAACTCGTTCAATTGTTATAATTTCGACATTGATTGTTATTGCAGGTTCGGTTGGCCTGTGACCAACCACGCACGAGCCGAATTGGTCGCAGTAACGAAGCCAGGGAACCCCCACCATTTGGTGGGGGTTCCCTGGCTTCGTTACTACGGGTTAGGTTAGTTTAGAACAATGACCAATCTAGCTATAGTTCTATTTCTTAAGGCGAGTTGTCGTCAATTTGCCACGGCATTTTGTAAGCGGCGTTTGAATTGTCCATTAAAGTGGCATATTATATAGTGACAACGTATCAATTTACATTTTGCCTTCGGCATATTTCATAACTGCGAGCATTTTTAAACGGACGACTCCGTTTGTAAAATGCGGAATCTTACAAATTGCCTGCGATAGGGCGATCTCAATGCGAGTACGCTGTACGTGGACGCTTGTTTGCGTGCGTTTTCGCTCGTTGTTTGGAGCCGACCTTCTGTACCTATCTATTCTCTGCCCCTGTCTCGTGCAGGTCTTACTCGGCACTTAACTAACTACGTCACTAACCGAGAAAACTAATTGTTTGCACTAAAACGACCACGGTAACTGGTTATTCGGATATTTTATTTAAAAGAGTTGAAAGGATAATGTTATTTGTTGTGATATTTCATCCACTCCTAGCTAGAAAAGAAAGGTTATTAATTTCACAGAGGCGACAGAACATCATTAGTTTTCATTGACCAATATTATCATTTGACTTCTTAGATCAATGACTCAATTAAAAAAGGTATAATGAACCAATGAATGAATGAATAAAGGTATATCTGAAGACCAAGGCCTGTACTGCTGTCGTAGGGTTTTAAATGACAGTCGTGAATTCGTCGCTCAGGGGGTGTTAATTAACAAAGACGCGTAATTAAATTATTTTCAAAGCGTAGAAAACCACAGGTGGTGCATTCTAGGAAACATGTCTAAAAGGGTCGGTATTTTATTTGATTTTAATTAAAATGATCGCCACAAGTCCACACTACATTGGCGCTGCAGCCACGCCGCCTATTGTGTTATCTACCTTACGCCAAATATAATCCGTTTTACAAATCTTGCCACAAAGAGTCGTGGGAAAATATACAATGGCAGTTACCGTGAGATACTTTCTAACAAAGAGCAGCTCGCGAGAAGTTAGGATAAAAAATAAATAATTTGTAAACTGACTTAACTTATTTACACAGTGTATAAAATACTAGCTTCTGCCCGCGACTTCATCCGCGTCTTACATAAAACATATTCTATGGTTCCTGCTCGGAAATGACGTAGCGTTTAAACAGTATTTTTTTTTTTTTAAACTAGTTCATCTTTATTTCATATTTTTACATTGAATTCAATTTACTGTTTCTAACACTAAAATATATACAGGGTGTCAGGGACATCGACGCGAAAACTGATAACAAGGATTCAGTACATGATTCTGAACCCCCAAGCGTTGAAATTTTTCGTCAGTTATTTAAAAAAAAATCTGCTGTTCCATACATTTTGACCGCGCGAAATTTTCTGTATATTATGTACAAATATGTTGGAAGTTTTTTATTTATATAGATAGATATGAATTTCGTCACTGATTCACTCACTCACTCATTAAAACGCTTTTCGACGTCCTAGACAGCTGTTTGGTATGCAAGCTAGGATTTGAACACAAACAACAACAAAATTAAGAAATCTGTAACTTTTGCCTTCCAACCCCCGTAATGGAAGGTGCAGGTCTGTAAATAAAATAAAACCTCTAGGGTACTTCCCGAAGTCCTAGAAAGCCGAAATTTGGTATGCAGGCTAGTATTTGAACACAAGCAAGAAAAAAAAACTGTTACTCTCCCCCTCCAACCCTCTAAAAGGGAAGAACACGTCTGTTTATAAATACCATAGAAATATAAATGAAAACCTACAAAAAACATTTCATGTAAAGTAGGTTGCCAAGACTCACATAACACTTTCACTGAAAAGTTATCAGAACGAACGTAAGCCAAGCCCCTAACTCTCGCGGCGTCGGGAGTCGCGAGCCGACTTCCGGCCACCGTAGGCGCGGGCTTGCGGACGGTGAGTAATGGGTAGCTCGCCGTCCGATAGGGACCAGGCCCGGGTCGACGGCGCGTCGTGTTCCACGCGCGCCTCAAAGAGATGTCAGCACCAACTGACGGGGTCCGGAAGGGCCAATGCCTGCCGGGGTTGCGGGTTTGTCCGAAAGGGATATCGCGACCCCGGCACACAGGCAACGGAAGGAACACGGGTGGGTTTTAGTCAGTAAAAGTCTGACACGCCCTCCCGCTCCACCCAGAGCGGGAGAAGTTATTTGATAATTTCCCACCCTCAAAAAAAAAAAAAAAAAAAGCCTCTATCTCTACAAGGCCTAACTATACAAACCTTACATCTTGGTCAACATGTACCTATGGCTTGGCCGATCCATTGAACTAACGAGTGTCTGTGAAACGGCCAAGCCATACATTTATGATCGATTACTTTGTTTTAAAACTTATGCTTTGAACCTAATGATTTTCAAAGTTTGTAAATAAAAGTATGTCATGGATTTTAACAGCCATCATTATCAATACGAAAATCCCGTTGAAAATACCTTTAGAAGTTGCCTACAAACATAATCTACCTTATCTCAAAATAAAATACTCTACCCGTAGAAATAAAGCTCACTTTATGGATTATTCCAGTTTTATTGTTTAAATTTTATGTTACGACGCTCAAGCTTACGGCGCGTGGTCACCGCGGGGATCAAAGCACAATAATCCGCTGAGTTAGTTCCTTTTTATTAGATTTACTTGACGTACTCGATGGAAATTTTGACAATTATTTCAAGGGGAATGGAAAATGAAAGTAGAAAATGTGGAAGTTTCTTAGTAAGACCTTGATATTATCTGGAAAGATATGTTGCATGCACCCACAAGTCTGTCACCATTTCAAAAACCCGGCTGTTTTTAAGACCGAAGAAAAAAATCAATGACACAGACAGCCGAGCTTATATATTTACTCATTAACTGCTATTAATTAAACTTTTTAAATAAATTTAAATAATAATACTGCCTCGTTGGTCTAGTAGTCGCAAGACGCGTCCTGGGTTTGTTGCCCGGGTCGGGCAAAGTATTATTGAGTTTTTCCATATGGAATGTCACAGTAGCAGCCCGGAGTCTGGATTTGTGCCCGGTTGATTGCAATAGGCCCGCCCCTTATTACATGGGACTTCCACATAACTGGCGAAATGTGGATGTTATCTCTGCCTAACCTTTATAGGGAATACAGGGCTGATGATTGTTATGTTTTTAAGTAACACATAGAATGAACTTCTTATAAATGCGTGCCAAAGTTTAGTTTGATACAATTTCAGTTAGGTAGGAGATGTAGTTGTTGGAAGTTACCCTCTTCAGGGGACTAGTATAACCGCGCTGTAACGAATGCATTTGGGCCGCCCACAGTCAACTGCTAACCGCAATCTCGCTTAGTCATATCTCTATCTAGTGGGGAACGTGGGGAGCCGACTAGCGACTCAACCTGCCCAGTTTTGTTCTGGGTACAATTCCTGAAAGTACTTTTGTTAGTGCCAACATCTTTATTAGCTAGGTTTTATTCTGTACCAATGTACTCATGGTAAACTAATAACACATTTATAAACAGTTCGTTTATTATAACTTGTCCCGTGACGTGATTGGCAGCATTGAATTTTTCAGTCTTAGTTTCAATACTAATAGAGTTCAAAATGGCGACTGACAGAACAGTAATACTAACTAATCACATGACTGTAAAATTCAGCTACCAATCGCGTCACGGGTCAAGTTAAAATGAACGCACTGTAGTTGTAATAATGTTCGTCATTTATTTTCGTTGCTTATATAGATAGTATGTATCTATTATATAGCATTTATCTGTGTATCTATTATAGTATATTGTACTTATATATCTTTTATTTGCACCGAAGACATTATTTTATGTCCAGAAAATCACTGTCCATTCCAAGGTTGCTTGGAAGAGATCGCAGTAAGCGATAAGGCCGCCCATTGTATATTTTATAGTGTATTACTTTTTCTTTATGTAATGTATAATCTGGTGTACAATAAAGTATATATAAATAAATAAAGCTTCGAGTTAAAAGGCAAATTCCAAGGTATTTAAAAACGTTAAAAATCTAGTCCCTATCTCATGTCAGCGACAATCAATGTCAATCAATTTTTGACAGATTGAGACTTATGCTCTGTACAGATTGGTGTAACGTACACACATTGAAACTAATAAGCATAGTTATTGTGTCACATTTAACGTAGCACAAAAACTATGCTAATTGCTTCGGCTCATTTGTTGATACATTTCACGTTGCATTGCATAAGTTTGGATGACTCATTTGTGTTACATTTCATGTTGCATTGCATAAGTATGGACGGCTCATTTCATGTCACGTTTCACAAATATGTACTGGGCATAAGATTAGAATGCAACCGTTCATAAAAATACGAGCATTGCCCCTCTGGTATCGTAGTTGCTGTAAAATTAAATAATGAAAATTATGAAATAAAGTCGTCATAACTCCTTCAATATTTCAATCCTGATTATTATTTCCGAAATTTCTGAACTAGACTAATATTAAACAGCGTTTACTTAAAATTAATAAAATATAATTTATTTTTAAAACAGTTGGCTGCTTTATTTTTTTATGTAAGTAGGTATTCATCATTTCAAAAGCAAGATATCTTTCGTGGAAATAATACCAAAAATATCCCACGAATTTATTCAAAATAAGCGCATCAAAGGGACTCATATTGAAAATAAATAAAGTTTAATTAATACAAAAATTATTTACGTGTATGTGTCGCCTTATTAAAGTCCAGATAATAAATTGATCACCCGTTTTTCATATCAATTAATTTGCGATTAATTGCACTTTTCTTTGACACAATATTATATACGATATTATTTATCGCAGTTTCCTTTTTAACGCGGCAATTAAAAGGGAGTATTCTATAAGCTGTCTGAAACTCTGAATTATGAAATAAATTCTATGAGCAACGAGCCGATGAAGCTATTTTTACCTCCACAGAGAAAACACAAAAAAAACACTTGGTTGGTCAATACCATGCTGCAACATCTGTAGGTACTACGTCTTACAAATATTTAATCAAAGCCTAGTATTTGTGAACGCTTCACCTTTTTATTGGCACCCACTCTTTACAGAACAAGTGTTTATTTATTTATACTGAAACGGTGTTGGAAAGCTTACCTCTGTGTAATGTAAATCTTATTCGGATGGCAGAACATTGTGTATAAGAAAAGACAGTGATTTTCTTATTGGGTACTTTTAAATAGAACACAATGCTTTTAGTTACATGCTACGTCACGCTCGGCAACCCAAATTAGAAGAAAATGTAATCCTCTTTTGTATTTAAAGGTTATTTTTTTGTTTTCGAACAGGTACTAAAAATCGTGGATCATCACACACTAGACAAGCCAAGGTGTCACTTACTCAAAAAACAGTTTTGAACGGACTATGAACAGACAATGTCAAGTTTGAACGGGTGCAGTGATTGTGTCAGTGACAGTGTTTAGCGGTGGACACATGATGTGAACAGACAGTCGGCACAATGTGGGCTGCCAGGCTCAGCTGTATTTTCATATTGTTCGGTGAGTAATACGCTTTATATTTGCCTGTTTTAGTTCCACTATCAAATCATTTGTAAGACCTAGGCCTAGTCAAAACAGCAACCCAATAGCGTAACACACTTTCAATCACAATCCGAAGGATTTTAAAAGAAATTGCTAACCCAATGCAAGTGTTTGAAAAATTCTTTGCTCAACAACGTAAGTAAATTCTATGAAAAAATATAAAAAAATTTGTTGTTGAACTGTCAAAATGAAAGGACATTGTAAGTGTGTTACGGTTTCAGTCCCGTACTAACCCATCAAGATGTACATATTGTACATTTTCGCAATCGAAGAATTTAACTTGTGTCTCCAGTTGTTTTTCTTTAAACTTTTGATTATACTTTATTTTAATTTTTATTATGCACACGTGTTTTTCCAAAGCACTTTAGACATTGGCAGAATAGTCGACATCAGCTTTGCTTGCCATTTAATAAAAATAGAATAGAATAAGTGTGTTGTGCAATTATCTTCCCTGTTGGTTTGTCTTCGTTGACCAAAACAGTGTTTTCTTTCTAAATTGTATTATAGCGGTCTGCGCACCATCTTTGATGTCATATACTTACCTAGAGATAGTCTGACTCGTACGTCAAGTCGTAGGTAAACTTAGCCTTAACTACGACTACATAACTAAATAAGGAGCTACGACCGCGCACTGACTTAGTTTAACATTAAAATCACTTGTTAGGCTGTTTACACATCGGCAAACACGCCTTGCTCGTGTAACCTTTGAATTGCGTCACAGAGTAAAGAAACGCTTGCGTGACGAATCATAGGTACCACGGTGCCTACACGCTAATTGCTTCAATAAAATAAAAATGTGGGCTTGCGCATTCCACACGAGTTTGTATCTACGTTATAATAACGCGGGTCGACTACTTACTGTATGTTTTCCGAAGCTCTATAGAAAACTAAGTTTTCACATTATGATTGTTATCGTCGGTTACAATCCCTCCTTCTAATTAAATCCTTTGGAAAATAAGCAGCGGCCTGTTCTTTGTGTAGCCTTTAATTACCGTTTGCCTTAATTTAAATTTCCTTTCTTTTTTTTCTTCAAGGCAAATAAGTACCTTTAATTTCGTTTGAAAGAATCCATGTCGACATAGCTATGTAATTAACTAATTATATTTTACTCTACATTAACTTATAGGTACTGTCAATATGTACTTTGTTTATAAAAGGCTAATGTAACAATACGACCATAAACATTTGGTAGGCAATATGGACGGTGACCCCAATATGTTGTACGCAGACTGACTTGTCTCTAACGAAGTAAAGGGATGCAATCTGCCGAGCCTTTTCCCAACTTTGTTGGAGTCGGCTTCCCGTCTAACCGGGTGCAGCTGAATACCAGTATTTTACATGGAGCGACTGCCTAGCTGACCTCCACAACCCAGTTACTTGGCAAAACTGATTCTCAGACATTCGGGCTTCTGACGACCCGTAACGACTCTCAAACATCCACAAATGACAGACGAGAACAACGGCTTAACGTGCTTTCCGAGGCATGGAGGAGTTTCGGTATGTAAAGATGGTCAACCATCCAAGGACTAACCCTGGCAAGCGTAGCTTAACTTGGTGGATCGACCCGTGCGGCTGTCATTACTTACACACGAGCAAAAGGGATGCAATGGATCTATTTGCGGGCTGAAAAAAAAACCAAATAATAACTGTAAAAAGGTTAACAAACAATTGTTTCAGTTTATTTTTAGCCTTCAGGCGCTGCGCAGCTACGAATGTAATGTGATACTGTTAATACAACAATGGGCTTATATAATTCAGTTATAAAAACACATTGTTTGCCTTCAGATGAACAATAAAGAGAACAGTCATGACCTAATCGCAATGTTGTTTCAAATTCAAACAAACGAAACCCTTTTATCTCAGTTACAACAGAAATTTCTTTTTCAATAGGCCGACTACATAATGAAATATTTGCGGAATGCCCTGTTAATGTTAAAAAAATGGAGGAATAAAAAATAACGAGACGTGACGGGAAACAAAGCATGATTTTATCGCTGGAAGGGATCGTACTAATGGAGGCTGGACGCGAACAGGTTCGGATCAAATCGTTATGTTTTGGGAAATTCTGTACAACATACATGTATTTCCTAAAAGCTCAGAAGAAACACATTGATGAGGCGTAACGATAAGACGCAACTCTAAATTGGGCGAACGTTACTTTCTATGCTCACAATATCGTAAAAATAAAAAGACTGTTGTAGGTAAAATCCTCATACGCATCTGTATTTATGGGCAGTCGCTAATACAGGAGCCGTTTTCAAATTTATAAGGTTCATCCAATTCGCACGGCAACTCCTGACCTAACAGAAACAATAATTTATTAAAAAAATATGCTGGTATGGTAGCTTATCCTATTTATAATAGAGCAATTGTTATGTTTTGAAATGAGTTGAAATATAATTATTCTTAAATGTTCCGTAAAATAATACTTAATTACGAATAATATCTACCGGTAATGTTAGCTAAAACCGTGGCTAAAACAATTGAAATAGAGAACTTAATTAAGCTAAGCACTCAGACCACAGTTATTATCCTATTAATATGAAATTCAAAACAATAGTTGGAATACTTCAAAACCACCCGTATTCTATTGCTGTTCATAATAATCTCTTCACTATTTTTATTAGTAACCGACTTATTAAAAAAGGAGAAAGTTCTCAATTCGTCTGTATATATTTTTGACGTGAAAACGTCTTTTCGTTCGTAGTAGTAAGTTCAATATTTCTGACCTTCAAAAACATGTAAGATTATAAATAGTGGCAGGATGTAATTTGCCTATGACATCACATCGCGAGGGCAGGCGAATGCGCGCGACCCTCTATTTTACACTATTTGTCGAAATTACAATCCCATCAAAAACATAACATGTAATAAAATGCAAGTCTCGCAACGCAGTTCTTCTACCGCTAAAAGATGTGAGATCTAATGTAAAACCAAGTCTGTTTATTTATTCAGAATCTATCTATTTGTCATCTTTATTGCTTTTATAAATAGAATGACTTGGCCATCGCACGGCTACATAATCACATAAGAATAATCTACTATTTTAAATAGTTCTAATTAAATAAAGCGCAGCGCTAAAATTTGGTAGACTTTGTGTATGTAGAATGTAGATTCTATAGCCATGTGCGATTGCCAAGTCATTCTATTTATTAAAGAAATATATAGGTACTGAATTAACAGACTTGGTTTTACATTAGATCTCACATCCTTTTGCAGTAGAAAAACGGCTTTGCGAGACTCGCATTTTTTTACATGTCATGTTTTGATGGGATCTCATTTCTTTTTGTATGTAAATACCCCGATACTGATACTGAACCTACATCAGTTTAATAAGACGTGTGGTGGATTTGTGTGTCTATCTGCGGCATTGTAGGTAGATCCCAAAGGTTGTTATACCTAATTAGTATTGCTTCTTCATTCAATTTTTAGGCACATTAATGACAACTGATTTCATTTGTTAACCACTTCGCAAGTAACCTTCGAATAGACTGATTGTGCCTACTTTTATATTCCCTTAGATAGGCGCACTTAGCTCAAAATAAAATATACCGCAACTTCAGTCCCGTTTTCTAGATATATGAACTGCATATAAGCAGAAATTGCAGTATATTTTAATTTTTCCTTGCTAAACACTAAGTGTGCTCAAAATAGGAAGCTTTAGTGTCTGCTAGAAGTACCGTGAGTGACTGAGTATGTCAGTGACAAAATTAAGGAACTTTGACTTGCAATAGTTCTACAGGTTCAAATTGAACGTAATTTGAATATACCTAGTTATACTAAGTCCCGGTCCCGGTCACGAAAATTCAGGCTTCTAACTTTATCCACGACGAAGTTACAGGGGGTCGAAAATGTCCTGAATGGCTTCGAGAAAAAATGTTACGGCTGTGCCTTTGTGTTTTGTTTTTCTCGACTTGGTTGGGGGGCACTGCCGTGCCCTACGATTAGTATAATGCAAAAACGTGTTCAGCTAGAACGGTGATTCTGATGTCTTTCCCAAGAGTTGACAAAGGACTACCTGGACCTAAGAAGATATAATAAAAATATTCCGCAAAATAGTGGTAAAAATGCGTATGAAGTCGATAATAGCTAAATAATTTAATATATAGACTGATATCGGCCGTAAATCTGCTCAGAAATAATAAAAAATCCAATCGAAGAAAGCTTGCATCATAAGGAATGCAATGAGCCTAAAAAATCTAGTGCCGAGCAAATACAATAGCAACGACAGTATCAGAAACCGTAAGAAAATTTATTGCAAATTTAAGATGTCTGATATCGGCCGTAAATCTGCTCAGAACTGAAAAATATCACAATCGATGAAAGCTTACATTATTAGGAATGCAATGAAAAAATAATAAATTATTTTTTGTAATTCATTGTAAATATTAAATAACATCGTTAAAGAAATTTGTTATAAATCAGGAAACTCGCGACGCGGGCTCGAATTGCTCCTAACTAATTTTTTTTAATGTATGGTATCGATAGTTTCGCCAAATGGGCACTATTAAAAAAAAAAAACATTTGGTAGAGAAAAATTGCGCGGTGGTCCCATATAAATTGTATTAACTGTGCTCGGGTAGTTTTTGAGTTAGTTTAATTACTTCATATTTTATCCACTTAGTGTACAATGATGCTGTGGTAATAACTTCATGTCACTGATATTTACATAGCAAGTAGTGGTATACGAATTTGTTTAGCGTAGGTATCACAACTAATAAGTGAAAAATTACTTTAATTTCGGAAGTCAGTGGTAAAACACGAAAATACAAAACCAAAGACACCAGATATAGATATTTTTCACTTTGTAGTGTTTTCCATGATTATAATAATATGAAAAGGTTTGTAAATACATTTTTTTTGGTAGAAAATAACTTTACTAAGGAATTTAAACAGGTGTGCCGATAATAATAAGAGTGTCGTGACGCATAAAACGCTTCGCCCGCATAATTTATTGACTAAAGTATCGCATAAAATCAATATTAGGCTTCAGTATATTATATTTTTAATAACCTTGACTTAGGTAATGTAAGATGTTATTCACTTACGTTAAGCCTGGGTGTTAACCCGCCTAACATAGGCTTAGGTTACCTACTTACCAAACCTAAGCTGGTTTACTGTACTAAAAAGTGTGTTAATTCAAACACACTTTTTAGTTGGTAAAACATTAAATACGTAGGCCCTTAGCTGAACCAAATACATTAATTCCTTACAGAGTGGTACAATATCGATCTTGCCAAACCTGAACTCGGAATGTTTTTATTCAATTACGCGATGACGAGCAGTTTTCAGCTGTGACATGAATTTGTAAATAAGATTTTACAGGCTGACAAGAAAGAAAATAAAAATTGTATTTATTTTTTCACTGAACACAATAGTTTTTTTTTCAATAGTCATCGCCTTATTTTGAGGTTTATTTGAAGACACTCCGTACATTGGGAGTGTCTTCAAATCGCGAGTCACAAACAGGGTGGTGATTTAGTGACCTGCATCCGTCAAGGGGGTGATGCTACCTGTCATACTAAACAATTATCGCTATGAAACTCATATACGATTCGTACAAAAAAACTGTCTACTTTTGTATAGGAATTTGATTTTTTGGAGTGGAGTATACTCCAAAAATCTAATTCAAGAATCGACTTTCATATAAGGTGTGTACATTTTATGAGGGGTGAAATTTATACAAGCGTAACACTTGTTTTATATATAAATAACAGGTATAATTTTTTTGAAAAAAATCATCTTGCCTACATATTTCACACTTCGATCTAGATATTGCGACCGCGTATTTTTTTTTAAATACATTCCTTTGTTTACCCTCTTCATACTAGCATATAGCTTTTGCCTGCGGCTTCGCCCGCGTGGATGTCGGAAAATATCCCACAGGGACGTGCTAGCCGGCATTCAGAGTATCCTATGTCCTAACGCAGGTCTGCCTTTCATCTAAATCCGTTCAGCCGTTACGGCATGAAAGGGTAACAGCCAGATAATAAATCTCTTTTAGGGTTCCTTTCTTCAAAATGAAAAATTTTAACCCTTAAAGGATGACTTCGTTGTCTGTCGAGACCCTTTTTCTCAGGAAACCGAGGCATCAAGTTGAAATAGATATCAAAAACTTAGGTCTACGGTCTCTTGACTTCGAAGTTTGATTTTCGTTACAGCTCTGTAACGAAAATCAAACTTCCAAGTCCTGACAGACAGACAAACGGACAGCGGAGGCTTAGTAATAGGGTTCGGTTTGGCACCCCTTGGGTACGGAACCCAAAAACTGATACTGACTACTGAAACTGGTGTATGTTAATTGTAGATGATACAAATAAGGCCTCGACACATTTTGGGGCGTTTTTGTGTTTTAAAGTAGTAAAAGACGTATTACCTGGTAAATGGTAGCTCTTTAGTACATAGTACTCACACCTGTGCTCTGCAATTATATAATGCAAAGGAGATTGATTTTATACAATGCAAAGATGGTCTTAAAATCTTCAGGAGCTCCAACAATATTTTCAAATGTTAATCAATTAGTTGTGCCGTGGACCGGCATTGAGCCAAGCATTTTTATCAGTGATGTAATCCCCCAACTTATAATATGCCTGCCTGCATAGTGTGCGTTTTATACAAGACTTGAATTTCGTTTCATTCAGTTGAAGTATGTGGGGAGGAATTTCTAGGTCTATAGACCGCCGCTAGCTACAATCCTCTTTCTCTCTCTTTCTCCCTCTCTCCGTCTCCCTCTATTTCTCTTACTTTCTCCCTCTCTCTCTCTCCCTCTATCTCTCTCACTTTCTCTCTCACTCTCTCCATCTCTCTCTTTTTCTCTCACTCTCTCTCTATCTCCCTCTCTCTCTATTTCCCTCTCTTGCTGTCTTTCTCCCTCTCTCTCTCTTTCTCCCTATCTCTCTCTTACTCTCTCTCTACCACGCTCTCTCTTACTCTCTCTCCCTCTCTCTCTTTCTCCCTCTCTCTGTTTCTCTCTCTTTCTCTCTCTCCCTCCCTTTCCCTCTCTCTCTTTCTCCCTCTCCCTCTCTCTGTTTCTCTCTCTTTCTCTCTTTCCCCTCTCTCTCTTTTTCTCCCTTTCTCTCTATCGAATTAGAAGAAGACACTCACAATTTGTGACCGCTTTTCCGCGTACTTTCACAATTCTCCCTCTCTTCCTCTCTCTTTCTCTCTTAACGCTTTCCGCGTCCTTTGACAATTCTCCCTCTCTCTTTTTCTCCCTCTCTCTCTATCTCTTTCTATCTCCCTCTCTCTCTGACTATTTCTTTCTCCCCTGTTACGAAAATCAAACTTCAAAGTTAACACAATAAATAAATATGGTTATTTATGCCCCATATTTTGACACTCACAAATTAACCAGTCTATTTGGTACTTCCTGTTGGCCCAGCAGCATGAAGTTTAAAGGGAAGCAAGGTCAACTAAAGAGGAAAATCCCAAAATTGGTAATTTATATAATTATGAAGTACAAAGTTAAGTTTGTTCTTCAATCTAGTATCAAAAATTCATAGGCCGTGTCTTGAAGTAAAATTTAGTCAGTATTTTATTAAGTAGGTACTTACTCTATTAAAAGTTTTTTTTCAATTGAAAAGTTAAGTTTATTCTTCAATCCAGATTTGGAAATTCGGGCGACCGAGCAAGCACAGCTTTGAGACGGAACCCTCAGGGTGCTAGTCCTACTCACACTATTGTCCGGTTTTATAAATAAAACAAGTTTATATGATTCTAAATGCCTTACTTAAAAAACTAAATAATCATGTTACTATTATTATCACCATTAATTTGTAATACCTACTCTAGTGCCGCCATTCAACACATAATACCTACATGTTAGAAGGGTTAGTTTATGACTTTAAATTTGTAATAACTTTTGACAGAGTGGGCTGATTTTAATAAAATAAAGACTAAATGTTTATTCAAGATACGGACTATGACTATATTTCCAATACCATAATGCACTTGAAAAGAAGACACAAAAACATCAATATTACATGTGAATTTTAAAACCATCCCCTTTTTTACCCCTTTGGGGGATGATTTTACAAAAACGCTGAAAGGTGTATTTATTTATTTCTTACCAAAAGCATAAATTTGAATTTTCATATCTCTAACTTAAGAAATTCTGGATTTACCATACAAAGTTTCATCCCCCCTAAGATTATTTTTGAGACAAAAAGTACCCTATGTCCTCCAGGATACCTCGCCTTGCCAAATTTTATCGAAATCCGTTTAGTGGTTTAGCCGTGAAAAGGTAATATACAGACAGAGTTGCTTTCGAATTTATAATATTAGTATGGATTCAAAGACAATCGTATTAGGAGTAAACTCCAGTCGTGCGTCGGGGCTGACTTTTTTTTTCATGAATCGGATATGAGTTTCACGGTAAAAGTTGTTAAGTATGACGGGTAGGATGACCCCCTTGACGCCGCAGGTGTTTAAATCGGCTCCCTGTTTACACTACAATAACAAGTGATTTCGCTCTTCGTGTTGCAATGAATAGTTGTACATCCTTTTTTTAGCGAAACATGCAGCAACAATTTATCCTCCAATATACTTTTTCCAATTTTGCAAAACCTTTCAACTTCTATTGTTGGTGTTCACAATACTTTCTTCTTTCGATACAGTAGCTCCAAAGTAAAAAGCTTCTACTGAAGCAAATCATAAAATACTCTCCCAAACTTGTTTGATTTATAATGTACATATTTTACTTTGGCATTTGTGTCAAAAACATGGAACCTTAATAATATGTAGGTATTCTGAAGCAGATCTAGATATTTGGCTTAAATCTTACTAGCCATTTGCTGCTTATTGATGAAATCCTTTCAAAAATTGATTTTAATTTATGGAAATCCATGATTTCATGCCATAATTTAAAAGGAGTATGTAAGGATCGTAGAACGTAGGAGCTCGTGGCTAAGTAAAAACAGCCGCACGGGTCGATCCATCAGTTTAAGCTACCCTTGCCTGATTGGTCCGTGGATAGGTGACCATCTTTACATACCGAGACTCCTCCGTGGCTCCGAAAGCACGTTAAGCCATTGGTCTCGGCTGGCATTCGTGGATCTTTGACAGTTGTTAAGGGTCGTCAGAAGCCCGAAAGTCTGACAACCAGTCTTACCAAGGGGTATCGTAATACCCAGTTACTGGGTTGTGGAGGTCAAATAGGCAGTCGCTCCATGTAAAATACTGGTATTCAGCTGCATCCGATTAGACTAGAAGCCGACCCCAACATAGTTGGGAAAAGGCTAGGCAGATTGCATCCCTTTACTTCGATAGAGACAAGTCAGTCTGCGTACAACATATTGGGGTCACCGTCCATATTGCCTACCAAATGTTTATGTTCGTATTGTTACATTAGCCTTTTATAAACAAAGTACATATTGACAGTACCTATAAGTTAATGTAGAGTAAAAATTTATGTAAAGGTCGTAGCAGGTGGCGTTCTGTAGTCTCTGCCTACCCTTAAGGCAAGAAGGGGCGAGTTAATATATGTAATTAAACTATTTGTTTGATCACCCCACAAACATACTGAAACGATTTCACGAAGCATTCGGTATAGGTATATTTAATTTAATTTTGTGAGTGAGTCCTGTGAAAGAGCAACCCAAAAATAATTGGTTTTGTTTTAGCCAATTTGATTAAAAAAATACCAATTTACATGCCAACAAAATAAAGCTGCAAAGTTTTATATTGTACCTATTTATACCTTCATTGTATGTATTTCTACATCTAGACCGACGAAGGCGTAAGTAAGTTCGGTAAATACAAACACATCTCAAACTTTTCCAAGGAAATCAATATCCCTTCTTAGAAAATATCATTTCGCAGAGCTAAAAGTAGCGACCGTCTTATACTTTTGCATATTTTCAAACTCTTTCCTGCAAAAGACAAACTATTAATAATTTTATAAACTTGTAACTCCTTGAACTGTAGCTAAGACCAAAAGTGGAACACGGATTGAACTTTGCTGTCGAATGTACCCCAAGTGGGCTAACTTTGCGATAAACTTCCAGTTAGTTTATCAGATGTTTAGGACCCTCTGTTCTAATTAAAAGCTTACCAACTCGAGTAGCTCCCATTTTATCAAATGACCAATTAAAAATTCTTTAGGAACTGACTGACTCTGTTTTGTGTTTCCATTTTTACGCTCATTGGGAATGAAATTGCATATTTTAGATTCTACGGGCAGCCCGAATTTATAAAATGATTCATAATTTTATGTTGAATGCTATTTGAATTCAGAAAATTATACAGTTTAGCTTATGAAAATTCGGTTGTAGAATAATTTATACTATTACGTACAAAATATGTTGAGTGAAATTTTCTTGGATACGAATTATTTTGTTACTTATTGAAAAAGAATAAACATGGGCAGATTTTTTGTTCTTATTATTTATTTTAAAAAGCTGTACTTTGGAAACCACCTTCTAACGGTCTGCTTGAAACGGTTTGATTTTTACAAGCTATGAAGCTATGTTTTAATAAATTGTGACAGAGTAGTCTAAGCACTACAAATACCTCCTATTCTGTCTCGTGAACGGGTGCCCGCTGTGCGTAAATGATAGTCGCACCACCTACAAGTTATTTGCGTCATTCCAGATTCTAGGGAAATAGGTTACCTATTTCCTCCAGTTCATTTGAACGACTGGCGCAGACTCATATACATGTACCCATACAGACTGATTTTGTAGGCTTATTATGATACAGACTAACGGAATGTTTTGAGAATTAATGTGCATGTCTATGAGAGTTAGAAAAAGATCAAAATAACGATGGATGGATTGTGTTAAAGATGACATGGGTAGAAAAGGAACGAACAGGTACCTACTGATATGAAAGCTGATAGAGATCTGGAAGAAGACGACGATGCTGAGCTAATCCCAAATAATTGGAGACAAGGGTAAGAGGAATTCTGATAGAGACTGAAAAACAATTGAAATTATATTTGTGGCGGCATCTACACCGCCACATGCGAACTACGCATCAAAGACTTGACGTCACCCAACATCCTGACGTCACTCAAATCCTGCATCGCGCAATTAGAGTTTACCGCGCGGTGGACATATATACTAGCTCACGACTTCAACCTCTGGGCAATTGCCCGCCAGACATGACACCCGTCTGGTCGGAGGATCCTCCCTTTTCTATGGGGGATGAGTGAACTTTACACTCTGTTCCTCATACCCCTAAATATTAAAATTAAAAAAACCCCCGACATAAACATTTCTTCATTTCTCTTTCCTACTCCATCACCAGACCCTGTTCATCATCTATACCTGTGCTGTAAGTTGGTAAGGGAGTTGGGTATCCGGAAAATCCCTGGTGATGCTGCAAAATCAGTTCGTGGTTTCTATGTTCTTCTAATATCATTGAAGTAACAGAATACCTCAAATCGATCAGATCTGTGGCAGACTCTCACATCCATTCATCAACTAAAAAAGAGCTGATAATCTTCAAACGCCTGAACCAATATTGATAAAACATGTCTAAGAACCATCGCTAAAAAACCTGCAGTCAAATAAAAAAACCGCATAGAAATCGGTTATGCTGTTTAAGAACTACGGTGCCACAGACAGACACACATAACGTTCAAACTTATAACCCTCTTTTGCGTCGGGGGTTAATAAATAAACTTATATGCTATTTATCGAAAGGAAAGGAGTTTTTATGTTTTCCACCAGCTTTGCAAGCAGCTCATTATTCGAATCTCAAAACCATCTTCCAAAATCAGCTACATTTTATCCAAAATAATATTCCTTGAGGTGGCAGCACAGTGTGGAATATTGCACGCGCTGCAGCTCCTAAAGTCGGAGCACTGCGTTGACATTTCGTTCTCAAGTCCCGACCGCATTTTGCATATGCCTTTTATTGCACATGACTTAACTTATCTGTTTAAGTACTATCTCGCAAAGAGCTACGTTCTAGCAGATTGCATATACATTTTAGTGCTTGAATGGGACTTGTATGAGTCGAATGCAACATAACATATTTATACTTATTAGCATGCGTATTTTGCATTAATGAATAAAAATAAAACTCCTTGTACAAAGCCTTTTTTAATATTTGATGAAAATACAAAGGCGTAATCGGTATCTTAGGATAAGACTATATGATAAAGACCACAGAACACGGGATCGCCGGGCCAGCAGCGTCTAAAGATGGCAGTACTAATAAAATTCGTGGCGCCAAAAGTGCGTTGAGCGCACATCTTCTGTCACGGACCGGCTTCAAAGCCGTCAGTTTTTATATGTCATTTGTGTGGTACTACGAGTAAACGGTGACATGCTTGGGTTGTACGGAAAGTGTTGACAACGCCGCCTCTAGCAGCGACGGCCGAGGAGTCTCTGTGCTCTGTGATATAGACGATGCTTATAATCTCTAAAATATCTTGGCTTAATATTGGATAGTTCTTTATGGTGGAATATTCACTTAGATCAGGGGTTCCCAACCTTTTAAAATACGCGCCCCTCTAACTTTCACTTAAAATTACTACGCCCCTGAGTTACTTTGTCGATATAATCAGAAAAGCATAAGAATGAAAAGCGAGTGAAAGTATGGTTGTAAATATTAGCACCCCCTTGGATAAGTTCAACCGAACTTCTTGGTTCTTTGGTTCATTCAAACAGAAATAGAAAAACGTATTTTGTCGACTTATGCAGAAAAACTGTACAGCGCCTAAGTAAGTATTATGTTACCTAGTTTAGGCAAATAAGCAACTGTACTCTATTTTAATGATTATGTTACTTATTGTAAATGTGCCCCTTTTTATAAACGATTTTATCATTTATTTTATATTATTTATTAGTATGAAACGTTTCGGTTTTGGAAACTAATCTAAATCTTTTCTAATACCAATAACATAAAATTTCATAAATCTATACTTTATTATCAGAGCCGCCGCGCCCCCCATTGGTCACTCGTTGTACGTAAGCTTTGTTATATATGATCTAAGTATAAAAAAAAATATATATATGTCGGATTTTGATGGTATGAATCTCTCTCGTTATCAGGTATATTTTAACTACTGTGGGCGTACTAATGGGTAGTGTTGGTTATGCGCAATAGAAAAACGGTTGCAGTTCAGATCAAATTATAATTTACAATAACATTACTTACACTAGCATTTCATACACTGTAGATACACGACATAATTATTCGAACGCGTGACAGTTCCTAGACTGGAGGTTCTGTTCTCGAGAACGGTTGGAAGGCAAGTGCGCTCGCCCTGGCGCCTCTCCGTTAGCTAAGCTCCGTCGTAGCACGAAGTTAGCCGAGTGTTAGTGCTCCCACTACTCGGATCACGTGCTGTGCTTCGTTTAGCGACCGGATCCGACACGGCCATCCTGCGATGCACACGTCCTCGTGTGTTGTTAATCTGGAAAATACAAAATTTCGCCACAGTATCTGTTCGTCCAATCCTGACTCATATGAAGACTGATGATATAATTAAAAGGGACTTGACTCTTTAAAATCTGTTTTAATTTAGTAGCAATTTGGAACTAAAAATTAGAAACTAAAATCTAGGCTATCCTTCCTATTTGAACTATCTAGTTTCGAGATAACCGAGACCAAGCACAAAGATTCCACATTAAATTTGATCAAAGAAAACAGAACTTCAGGTATCTCGTTCATGGTCAACACACACACAACAGACACACACAGTCACACACTATTCCCCACGGGAATACCGAGTCAACCCTTGACTCTATGGTCTTCGCTTCTAGGCAAGACCCGACTATACCACCCAGAGCTACCGCCTACCGCGTACCCACGGACTACTCATTGAGCAGATACCGATTTCCAACGGGCTACGGCTACGATACTCTGGTATAGTCTCCGACCCACTGAACCCAGAACCTGTTCGTTCAATCTAAAGTGATAGCAACTCATCATATTTCATCTACAATCTCAATTGGTACTTGGTCCTCGGGCATTCTCCTTAAACTCAAACTCAAAGCATTTATTTCAAATAAAAGAATTACAGGCACTTTTGAATTGTCAAGGGGGTCGGTCAGTCAGAAAGATGAAGCTAGATGCCCATTCCAAAGCGTAGTAGGTACCTATGGAGAAGAACGGGCAAGAAACTCCACGGGCACTTTTAAATCTTAATCTATCTTGTGCATACTTGCAAGTTCGCTTAGAACTTAATGCTCTCAATGTGTAGCGATCGGTAACAATTCTACAACTCTGAATGGTCCCTTATATTTGGGGTCTAATTTAGCCTGGTTGTATTCTTCGTTTTGAAGCAACACAAAGTCACCCACCGAATACCTATCCAGTCGCGCTTTAGTGCTATCAAACCGTTTTTTTGTCATATAGAGCCGACTTTTCGATTAACCGGGCTGAGTTTTCCCTAACATGTTCGAGATCTGCGTCAGTATCATCGTCGTAAGCTAAGAGACTAAGACTAAGGGGGCACGCTACTTTACCGACTAGTAATTCGAGTGGACTTGCTTTTGTTACCCTATTGACTGTACACTTTAGTGCCAGCTGCAAATCTCCTAAGGCATCCTGCCACGACCTATCTTCGTTCACTTCAACCGCGGTAACCATAGATTTTAACGTGCTCATTGTGCGCTCAACTTGACCGGTAGCTCGCGATGATCCCGTAGCTATTAAATTAAGCTTAATGTTTTTACTCTCACGAAATTCCCTAAACTCATGTGTTAACCTTTAACCAAAACTCAACAACAGTGCCTGTTCGACTCGGCCAATTCTGACCATTTACGGGTTCCAAATTTTGAGATTAGGAAACTTTAATCCTAAACGCTTTATTGTTTTAACAAAAGAATACTTCTACTTCTCAATGAACTAAACAAACTTTGATTAATCATAGCAAAAATCATCAACCAGAGCCATGTACCATCGTTTACCACACAATCATCTTTTTCACTAAGATCCTTAGAGACTTGGAAACCCACACACGAGTAAACCACTCTAACGCCACGGCTCTCCAGCCAACCAGCAATCACATTGCTCTCACACATCCAGTACATGGATCAAACTATGGTCTCTCTAGACCCCGACCTCTGCCAGTCTCTACTGGTACGGTCACACACAATACGGCCGATAGAGAACCCTACTCGCGTGGTTCCCATAACTTAGGCTTGCTCATCACCACTGTGATCACCATCTACTTCGACTGGTACATGACCTACTGGCATCTTTTTTTTTAACTTTAACGTATAGCGATCATCATTAAAAACTACTGCAGCTACATTATTAAACGGGAGTGATATGGTGATTCGAATGACGTTATTGACACGCACGCTATTTCGAGAAAAATTAAGAGTGGTACGCCAGTTCGAAAACACATTAAGTCGAAAACCGCTATATCGAATGACGTTGTTGCGAACACGCTGATTCGAAAAACTGTTTGAATGGTACGCTAGTACGAAAGTCTTGGCATTGATGATAAAACTGACACTGAGTTAGTTGTCTAGACTACTAAGTATAAATGATTAATATTAGTAATAATTATGATTTAGCTATGAATCCTAATCCTAAAGCTATGTGTTTTATCATCGTAGCGTCGGTAGTTCCTGGTAATCACTGGGTCGCGAATTCGATCCCTAGACAAATTCAGATTAGAATATGCTATTCGCATCAGTGGATGGATTTCGCTTTTTGTTTTCTAATTACACGAAATAAGCAATCAATTTTTCTTATAGCTGCCTTTGTCCTATCAAGGCATATCACAAAATCAAAACAAAGAAAACACAAAACCGATCTACACAGTTGGTGTTCGCTAATCCTTACGTAACATAAGATTTGTTCTGTGCTGAATACACGTGTTTGACCAATACCCGTCAACGTAACAATGTTATTAACTCGTTTGCCACTTAATTTGGCTGCACAACTGTCCTTAACTAACGAGCATTCAGCACCAGAATCGTAAACAAAACAATACAGATCACCTTTTTGTTCTAACGTGCCTGAGGGCAAACTTCCACTCGCCGTTCACCCGTTCACCGTTTGCAGCACGTGCTCCACCATCCGATTGGCTGCCACTGCATGCTCATGCACCGGGCCGCGATATGTCCTAGTTTCCCACACGTGAAGCACACGAAGGGCTTCGCCGACTACTGCGGAGCTGCTTGGCTCGATACTGAAGACGTCGTAGATCTTCTTCTGCTGTCAATGGCTATCGCGCACCATGATCACGCATAATCGCTTGCATGTTTCGAAATTCATAAAACAGAAATAAAAAAATGGGTTAGAATTGGTAAACTAAAGAAAACTACACAAAAATGTTATGAAACGTTTTGCCGGGTATTTTGCAAATATCTCAGAAACGGTGCGTCTGAGCTCAAAAATAACCAAATTTTATTACCCTTTCATAAACCCCACGAAAAGGATAAGAATACTTAATCCACAAAAAAAAACTTATTTGTCAGTTCTACCCTCGAATTATATTTTTCAAAAATACGGCAAACCAACGGTCACTTTTAGCGTTTTAATTTTGCGCCTGAACCAACACGAATCCCAATTCTGATGTCGGATTTTGATGGTATGAATCTCTCTCGTTATCAGGTATATTTTAACTACTGTGGGCGTACTAATGGGTAGTGTTGGTTATGCGCAATAGAAAAACGGTTGCAGTTCAGATCAAATTATAATTTACAATAACATTACTTACACTAGCATTTCATACACTGTAGATACACGACATAATTATTCGAACGCGTGACAGTTCCTAGACTGGAGGTTCTGTTCTCGAGAACGGTTGGAAGGCAAGTGCGCTCGCCCTGGCGCCTCTCCGTTAGCTAAGCTCCGTCGTAGCACGAAGTTAGCCGAGTGTTAGTGCTCCCACTACTCGGATCACGTGCTGTGCTTCGTTTAGCGACCGTACTAATGACCGGATCCGACATATATATAAATATCTTCTGAATTTAAATTACTTATAATTTCTAAATAACATCTCTGTTCTGTCTGCAGTAAATCAAGAGCAATCAAAGCTCACTTATCCATAGCCACGCATACATTAATATACATACTCCCACAAACACAGATGCGCGCAACCGTTCTCTCACTCATCACTCATCAAGTCATCACACACACAACACACACACACAACACACACACGCACGAACAAACTCACAACACACACACCCACTCACCCAAACACAAACAATATAATTATTAATTAACTAGTCTAGTTGTAATTTGTCATTTGTACCAACTTACTCGCCGCGGGAGGAAGACCTGGAGTCCTGAAATACAGGGCTGCCCTAGTTTAGGCTCCAGTCCACTCCATTTATTTTATGTACCTATACTGTCTTTAGATTAGTGTGGAAAATAAATGAATTTTTACTTTACTTTTTAATTTAAAACAAAGCTTACGTCACTTCTTGGATCCCTGAGAAACATAGTTTCATGAATCCACCATTTAGATTGCATTACACCATCTTTAACGCCTTAGTACCTACTTTACAACGATTGTGACGGATTTCATATTTATAATTTAGCTTATAAACACTGTTGTCTCTCGTGAGTGACTTTGTGTCTTTTTGAGAATCTTTAAACCTAATATATATAAAATTTTCACCCAGACAGATATTACCAATACATAACACTTACTTAAGATAAATGTATGTTGATAACTGATATGTTTTGCAGGTGTAACAGCCGGCGGCGGCGGCTGGGAGCCCCTCGGGACTCCGTACTTCGACAACAGCACGAAGAGAGAAGCCACCGCCGCCGTGGGCCAGCCTGCCTACCTACACTGCAGAGTACGGAATCTGGCTGATAGAGCGGTAAGATACAAAGTTTTAATCTATTGATAGATACTGGATGTTATTTCTCATCATTAAAATCATCCAAAGATGATGTATTTTTTGCTGTGCCGATACTCAGTATGTTGTAGAAGAAACCTATTGAGAATTAGCACAGCAAAAATACATCGATATGAAAAGAAAAGAAACCGTACTCAATGTGCCCAAAATCGCTTCGGGTGTAGCTTTAGAACAGAAGATCCAGTTTCACTTCTAGGTGTACACAAAGTATCATTTCTTGTCCTATAAAATCCCTCTCTTCGATTGCCTCCTACAAAGTGGAATATTTTAAACCAGCAGTTGGACTAGATATAGTTAATTTCTTCCAAATCTAGCCATATATAGTTGTCTAGGTTTTTTAAATAATAAAACAGCCAATGTATACCTAATAATGTCATCTAAAACGAAAGGATCTTAAAAAGTCAATATTTTTCAAGCTTTATTGGTCTAAAATACCTATATGATGAAATACTGCGTTTAGAATGTACCTATAGTCAAAATATGCTTGACACAATGTCATAAGCACTTTTCAGAAGAAAGGTCTTCTAAAAACTTTACGTGTTCTAAAAACTTTTAGATTAATATAAAATAATACTGTTATGAAATGAAATGTAAAAAATATACTCAAAAATCTTATCGACATAAAATAACAATGTACAAAATCTCCCACATACTCTACAATACAGGCATACCCAAAGAATCACTTAGCTTGAAAACGAAACATTTACGAAATCACCTCTGTGTTAAAGTTCGGCTCTGAAGTCGTTGAAGCCGGGATATCTTAAAGGACAAACCCCTACAATGTACAAGATATTTGGATTGAAAAAGTTATCAGCACCGCGTTATATAATATAAGTGAATTAGAAAATGTTTTTGTACGAGTATCGAGTTTTGGTGGGTGCTGGCTTGATTTCATTAAAGGGAGTGTTTTGTGAATACAAATCCATAAAGGCGTTGAAACTGATGCGTGCTAACGATAAGCAAATGTGACACTTTTATGGTTCTTTATAGAGTGCTATGGTATCACAGTTGAAACCAGATTAGGAAAATATAGCATTGTGGGTGAAAATGAAATTGCACTGTGGTTTTGCGCTGGAATTTACCGACTATCTTAAACTTTGTTTGGATCATCTACATTCCTTTTCACAAATATTTTGGGTTCTCGTCTACTCTTATAAGATGGGGTAGAATACAATGCCGTCGGACCCTCGCAACCTAATTAGTGAAAGATGCCTACCGATATGTTTTCAAACTATGTGATATGTGGTCCTATCTTAACGTGACGCGACATACTTACTAAATTTATCAAAATGTAGTGAAATATAACACATTGATCACCATCTTGACTACGGGAACGTTACATCGATTTATCGACAGGCATCCATAACTCCTCCCTTCATTTTCCCAGAAGACTGTAGAACGGCAAACTTTAGCATAAAATTGTATATTCAAACCAAAAGGCTGCATAAACAGCTCGATAGACATTAAAACTAAGAGGGAAGGATTTTACCCACAAGTAGTTACCGCGAACGGTACTCCCTGGAGATGAAATAGATAGTATCCATCTTGCTTTCCCTACTTCACAAGACGTTCACATATTCCACTATGCATTTATTTAGATTTTCACTCGTATTCATTTTATCGATACAGAGGCATCTCCGCTAGTATCTGCTTACGTTACTATGATATAGCGACGTATGTGTTTGACTTTGAAATTGGCTTTTTAAATTATGGGGAATTGTGCTTGTATTGAAAGGTTATAATAATGTATGTAGTACTATTTATTTCCGTATCGGTAAGCCTTCTGCGTATCGATTCTGTAACAATATCACCGTGAAACTTAGGTGAAGTGAACTGTCAATAGTGCTTATTCCTAGCATCCTGCCGGTCGATTTGTGACAGTGACAGCTCACTTCACGCTCACTTCACCTAAGTTTCACGTTGATCTTTTTACAGAATCGACCGACTGATGTTTTTGCGTGTCATGGTAGTGAAATTACAACCCACCCCTTCAAATGGTGCTCCATTCAACCTCATAGCAAAACAACCATCTTACCTTCAAGATGTAAGGGGTCGATTTGTAATTAATTGGATGCGTAAGTAGTTACTCGTACATGGTGTCATAAACCCATCAGACTAGACTAGTTGGTAACAACCAACTTCACCATTCAAATAAATGAGTCAATTTCCTTACAAGTTAGTGGCACAAACTTGATAGTTACGTATGTGCTTTTGTTTCCTTTCAATTCTGAAACTTACGGAAGTTGCGCGACTCAATATGGGTCAAGTAGGTAATGCTTGAAGTCTCGTATTTCGTTATCGCATTTGAATTTAAGATGGCGTACAGGAGAGGTTGGCTCGTTACAGGAACTGTACTTTTGTCGCCAATTAAATGGTATTTTATTAAATTAACAACGACTGCCTCATTATTCTAGCGGTCGCAAGCGCTACTGCTGAGCATGAGATCCTGGGTCCGATTCCCGGGCCGGGTAAAGTTTAGTGTTATTGGGTTTTTCCATTAGGAATTTCTCAGTAGCAGCCCGGAGTCTGGATTTATGCCCGGTTAATGGCAATAGGCTCGCCCCCTGTTACATGGGAATTAAACATAACTGGCTAAATGTGATTATACATTAGGGGTATGAGGAACAGGGTGTAAAGTTCACTCATCCCCCATAGAAAAGGGAGGATCCTCCGACCAGACGGGTGTAGTGTCTGGCGGGCTACTGCCCAGAGGTTGAAGTCGGGGGATTGTATATATGTCCATCACGCGGTAAACTCTAATTGCGCGATGCAGGATTTGTGTGACGTCAGGATGTTGTGTGACGTCAGGTCTTTGATGCGTAGTTCGCATGTGGCGATGTAAATGCCGCCACAATACCATACACCTCTGCCGTATCTTTCGAGGAATACAGGCTTGATGTTATGTTATTAATTACATAAATTAAACAGCATGAATATTAATTTAGTTAATCTAATTACCCGTGACATGTACAACGTATCTTAAAGCTCATCACACATACATTGAAAATAATATATAGCGCTTAAAAATTCTTTGAGGTAAAATATACAGGGTGACAGGGATATCGATGCAAAAACTGTTACCATGCATTCAGTACCTACATGATTCTGAAAGCACCTGCGTTGAAATGTTAAGTCGGTTATTTTTAAAAAATCAACCGTTCCCATACATTTTGACCGCGTAGGTCACTTTTCTATGCAATAGCAGTTTTTTTTTTTTACCGACGAAATTTTTCTACCCAGGGGGGTTCAGAATCATGTACTGAATCCATGTTCTCACATCGATGTCTCTGACACCCGGTATATTATCTTCACTGTGTGTGGTGGTCCATTAAAATGTACGGTGAGCGTTAAGTCGAAGATAATTTATTTTTTATATTATCTGCAAAGTGTGTGACAACCTTTAGCGTTAAGTGTTTGAACGTGTTGACCTCTCTCTTGCACGTATTTTTGCTGCGGTCACATAAATATTGTAACAAGTACGTCATATTTTTTGCACTGCAGTACAGCATGCCAGCTAACCAGAGTTTATTTAACAACGTGCATATTATGCAACAGAAGGGCATTGTAACAAAAAACACGAAAGTTTTAAATATTCTACTACTACACTATAAACGTCCATGAATGAAATATGCGCTTAAAAATAAACTTTATTTCAGACTGTAATAACTATGTTACCGGAAAATGGACTTTACCAAACTCATAATATTGGGGGTGTTCTCGTCCTTCACATCACTGAAAGGTCGAACAATTGATTCCCAAACTTCGTAGGTGTGAAAATAAGGTTTGATTAATGTTTTACACTATATTTTTAAGACCCACGGAAACAAACTGATTACTATCTATACTACTTACATAATTCCATCAGCACTAATTTCGTTACCATAATAATAGGCGTAGGCATCAATAATAATTGATTATAATGATAGAACTTGCGTGAGCCAAGACACTTAATCATAATCAATCAGCACAATGCTGACCGCTTCTACATTCTACCCACTGTTTGGGAAAAGTAGCTACTCTGTGGTCAGGCCTACAAATAGGACACGACATCGCTTTTAGGTACGAATGCAAAGGCCAGGAACAAAAGAGCCTCTATAAAACTGTGAACTTTATACAACACTAGCGACCCGCTCCTGCTTCGCACGGTTTTTACGACTTGACAAAACATCGACATTTCTTAGGTAAATGTAACTTAAATAATAACGTATTATACACAAAATCCTTCCGGAATAAATTCTCTAAACGATGGTGAGAACCTCATCAAAATCTGTTGCGTGGTTTAGAAGAACAACGCAATCATACTGAAGGTTATTCATACATTTGCCATACAATGGCAAATGTATGAATAACCTACATGCCTTTATTCAAATTTATTTGAGGTTGCGCAGCGTGTTCTTCCCCAAATAAATTGGGATAAGGCGCACGATGAGGTGCAGAGGTGGCAGTCCCAGCATTGCCTGTAGGTTGGCAGTGGGTGCAGTTCTCATACTGCTAGTGTTACAAGGCGTATGATGAGCCTAGGACACAAATATCTTTTCGAAGCGTAGGTACACAATATGCTGTAAAATTAAAAGTTATCGATGTCAAAGCCAAAAAAAGCACTTTGAACGTCAAAATTTACAAGAAAATAGAATTAATTCTAGTTGCCCCTTCCAAAAGGAAGATCAGTTACAAAAGCTCTTACATAGTACAGTACTATTTACGAGACTTCGTTCCGGACACATTCCATTGAATTGTTTTGCTGCATTAATGGGCAAAGTAACATCTCCAAACTGCACGGAATGCAATGTGGTTGAAGACGTTTTTCATATTATGGTGGAGTGTGTCCGGAACGAAGCGGAAAGATACTTGATTAGAGACCAATTTAATATGAATATTTGTCAAGTGGGAGAATGTAATATTATTTTGGCTTTTCCAGCATCCAAAGCCGCTAAAATATTATATAAATTAGTTAATTTAGGGATTAAGCGTAGATGTTAAGCTTTGCATGTAACAAAGGTTTCCTATGAGGGTGGCATGTTCACTTTGTGATCAAACCCTCGTTAATAAATAAAGATTAAAAAAAAAAAAAAAAAAAACCTGTTTATGATAAATGTTAACTTTTATTTGACAATAAGGCTTTGAAATAGATAATGATCAGCAGTGTAATTTTGGCATTGCCCAAAATCTATTTTAGATACAACCTAACTTAATTTAATATATCATGAAATATTAAATCAAAAGCTTTTTATAGATCTGGGATAACTCTAACTCCCAGATGTGTCATAGCCTAGTATTGCCACATTCAATATAAAGAAATTCGGACAGCAAAAAATGTGGGTTCAGAAATCCGAACGAAGTGTTAATCAAGAAGGGAAACATCTGGCAACACTTAACTTCTTTGCCCCTAACAATTTGTAAGAAAGTTCGTGCACTTATTAAGTAGCTCGTCCAATATAACTGTTTTTTGTGGCATCATATGGTAGAGATTCACACTCGGATATATTGGAATAAAGGGAAGCAAAATCCTGCTCGAGGTTTGATATCTTCAGTTGTATATGAAAGGTTATTTCCACCATAATCTAAACTAATATTATAAAGAGAAAAGACTAGATTTTATATTTTCGTATTCTTGTATTTTTTGTATTTTTGTAAGTTTGTTTGTTTGTAATGAATAAACTCAAAAACTACGAGACCGATTTAAAAAATTCTTTCACCAGTGGAATGCTATATTATCAATAAGTAACATAGGCTATAATTTATGCAGATATCACGCGGGTGAAACCCCTGGCGGAAGCTAGTAACTAATAAATATGAACTAAACAAACTTAAAAAAGAGAAAAGATCGGTGAAGTCGGACTGTGGATAAAGATAAAGATATATTTATTGTATAACTGTTTACATCTGTTCTTATTCTAAACGTAATTTTTTTTAGGCTCAAAAGTCTACCCGTTCGTCGGATATGCAATACGCAAATAAATTGCAAATAGATATATAAATAATAGAATATATAAATAGATATAATAGATATAAATAGATATAAATGAGATAAATAGATACTTGATTACAAAAAAATTACAAAAAGATTACATGGATGATGAAATAAACATAATAGGTATAACTTGTCGAAGGAAGGCACAAAGACGAATTAATCAAGTGTTCTCTACTGTGAATAAAATGTTATAAGCTTGCAGTTGGTACATTCTAAGATTGAAAACTCGTAAAATTTTATTTTTGCTATTTATACTAATTACCTTTTTCAACTCTACTGATTATATCTATATAATCTAAGTACTTATCGGTTACAAGTCTCCGTGATTGCGAGCGTTGCAAATTGCTTGAAACTTCTGAATATAAAAAAGTTAACTAACCCGCAAAATAAATCGAGAAACTTGTTTGAATTCAATGTTCTTCTTCTTGGTCTTAGTGCTTTTCCGACCTGGCCGTCTTTTCATTAGCAATAGTAAGTCAATTTTTTTATTCGGTGACCGTTGGGTTACAGATTTTTCACGGAATGACTATTGAGTAACCACCCCACCTGTATTTAAAAAGTAGTCGCCATTTTCGCTTTTAGTTACCACATACAACCTCTCACAAGGCCGGACTAGGATCAGCTTGAATGAAATAACGAATATAAAAGAAATCATTTCAATATTCAACCAAGCTCAAATCAATATTGGCTCACATTTCGTAAAAAATACTCTTCACGGAACAAAACGCGGCACGAAAACCAAACTACAAAATTCAGCAGTTGCATTATCCATGTATGTTTCCAATTACGTTGAAAAATGTACACCAAACACAGGATTAATCAATCACGGTCACAAATGATATGTCCTCCGCAAACCTTTTGAAATATTGTCTCTTTAGTCCAATAAATATAAAGCTCCACATATTATGTAGATCCTAATACATGTCAACGTGAAAGATGAATCACTTGCCTTTCACCGACATGAATATTTAGTGGGCTCATAAAAGGCCTACAATCTTGATAAAATGTCAAAACATTATTAATTTCAATCAACTAAAACAAGTAATTGTACACGAGCCGCTGCGGAAAACGTTTGATTTTCCGGTATTAAAACCAATCGAAGGCCATCACCGAAATGAAGGAAAACTCGTTGACTTTCCACGAGAAAACTTGACGCAGATTTTTGCATTTATTATATGAATAGGTGGGATACTTCTGCAGTTGCTTCAGTCGATGAATAGATCCCCTCTTAGGTACATAGGTATGTATAGATCCACATTGTGAAGGCCTTGCTATTGTTACGATCGCACAATCTAGGGCTCGTCTGCTAAATATATTCTCCAATTTTTCGCTACGTTCTAGGTTAAGGTTGGGAATAAAACTTACAAATAGAATATTTGAACATTTATTTATAGGAAAGGTAAACACTTAGCCAATAAGTGGGTTCCAGACTAAAAGCCAACCGAAAAGGCTTTTACACGAGATTAGTAAAAATTGACACGCTTTTGAAATTCGGCTCTACAAAATGGGGTGTCCTATTCAAGTGCAAAAGATTTTTTTTCAAATGTCATTATAGCTTTGAACGCGTTGCCCCGATACTATAATCTTACTGCGATACTTGTTCCATTGCCAACGCTGTAATTCGATGTAACGTTATTTTGATAAATTCCTTTGCGAATTATAACTTACACCAATGTATTGATACTTCTATACTTATTATCACTTATCTTTGCTTCCGAATAATATAGCTGTGCCCTGCGGCACCCGAATGCGGATTTATACAGAATCTATATAGACTATCGATGCAATAAGTATCGAAGTAATAAAAAGTATATATATAAAAAGTATACATCGGTGTTAAGTTATTCGTAGTGGAGTTTATCGAAGTAACATTACATTGAAATAAAGTGTCGTTGATGTAACAAGCTTAACAGAAAAATAATATCGGGTAAAAGTAATGAAATTCCAACAAAATTTCGCACTAGATTAGGACACCCAGAAAATCTAACTTAACGAAGCACTACTGAATTTTCAGTCTTAGTAACAATTATAAAAAGAGAATTGAGATTATATAGCTTTTGTACGAAATTCTCAATTGTGGGCAAAGTGAGTTTAAGTTTTCAAGGAGGAACAGACCTGCCGGGCGCGGCTGAGCTAATTTCTCTCCACAGTTTTCGAAACAACCAACCGTGCTTGAATAGTTTCCTAATAACTCGTCTAGCACTAATTACTTAATCAGGTTCAGATAACCTTCTCTGTTAATTTGTTAATTCCATGAATATTATTAATCTATATGAATTATCTTAGAGATTTAAGCTAAATGTAAATTAATTAATTTGATGACTTTAACAATAATTACCATCGCGAATCCATTAAAAGTCTGTCCCTGCTCAACGAAAACGGCATTTAGGTCAGACGCGGTTACAGCCGTCGCAATTCACGTCCAAAACTTACTTCGAATGGATTCAATATTTAATCCTCTTTTCAGAGTCCGGGCAAAAGATTAGTGAAAGACATTAAAGGTTGGCTTTCTAGTGGGAACATGGGGGAACTATTCAGAGGAGTGGGCAATCTTCTGTGTGGTTTCCGATGTGAGCGCTGCGTGAATGGTGGCCAAATTGCCAGCGAAGGGCTGACTCATTCGAGCCGCAGATTGCGCTGATTCACTTCACTTTACTCCACTCACATTTTATCTAGTGATTCCATTTAGAAGATAAAGTATTCAGTGTAAAAGAGTTTTTTTTTATTATGTTGCGTTCACATATGAAAAATTGCCAGCAAAATTGATTTTATGCCATATCATGTTGGAATTGAACTAAAAACGTGTGCTGTTAATGAAATATAGTTATGCTTTATCAAATTAAAGCACGTTACTGCAACGTGGCATGGCACTCTCGTAGAAAAATACATAAATTGGTTGATAGATAAATTGCAGGCAGTACAAACACAAATAGAGTCCCAATCAATTTGTCTAAACCCTCGCATGCGAGGTCCACTTACCTATTGGACAGTTAACACTATTTTGTAATTAGCACAGCTCACTAACGCAAACGGCTGTAAAGCAAAACAATACAACAGAGCTTATAAAACTTTATTATTCGAACTTTAAAACGTGCTAGTATGGGCGAACATGCATTTATTCTGTTCTTGCGACTAGAAAGAAAGAAAGAATAATGTTTATTTGGACACAGTTCGTGAAACACAAATACAACACACTACACACACTGCACTACTTGACTACTGCATTTAGCTTTCCTACACAATATTAAAAAAAATCGACATGCATAAATTAAAATCTGAGCCCGATAAAATTCTTGTCTTATACTTAATCAAATCAGCTTCATGAAGAAAGTTATAACTCGTAAACCCGGATCCTGAGAACGATCAAAAGAATGTTAAGTCAAGAACATTTAGAAAAATAACAGCATAATAGAACGTCTATGATCTAAAGCTACGGTTTCGTAGAAGAGCAGTTCCGTCATATTCGAACTGCCGCCATGAAAAATCTATCATTTTCACCTGCATTAAGGCGTTAAAAATCGCTCTGTATTTGGACAGCCATTATTGTGTGACCATTCACCTTGGAGACCAAAGCTTAAGCGCAATTTTATAAAACAGTCCGTTATATGATTTCATTTGATTGAAATTAAATCCATGATTCAATCAATTACAATCTTCATAAAACAGCGAGAGGAGTGACAATAACATTCCATTTTATTCGACAACGAGTTCAATCCTACTTGATCTAGGCTTGACCCATAAAAACTTTGGCGCCGCGAGAAAGAATGGTTAGGGGGTTTCCAGTTATATCCAGTTAGTTCTGTCTCCGCCACGCTTTAAACCGTGCCACGAAGAAAGTTTTAAAACCTCGCAGCGAATAGTCTCGAATACAAATTCCGAATGAAACTCTCTCGATGCGGCCACATAAAAATTGGAACGACTCGAAACAGCCAACAATTACTTTGTAGTACGAGAGCCTCATAAATTACAAGGGCTTTTTATTTTTCTTCTTAATTGTTCTTAACGAATTTATCAAATTTACGCTTACGTGGTGGAAATTTATGGTGATCCAGGTCTTAGGGTATGAATTTTATAGAGCCTGAATTTGGAAGAGCTTATTGAGAATTAAGTCCTCTCGGTTTACCAAAAATTATTGCTGTAAAAGTTTCGTTCCCGCAATTTCACATTTGTAGCAAACTTTTATCTTTGAATAAAATGGAAGTGGTTAAATTTTATTCGGGTACTTGTAAGTTTTATTCCTACTTGATTTAATGTAGCTTATACTACTTTGGGCATAATTTATTTGAGATAAGTCGAACTAAAACATTTTTTTGGATTAACTAAGTACGTATCACTTTTTTTTTTAAACAACTGGCAAGATTACATTTCTAATAGGTACACATTTTATTTTCTTGCATCGTACAACCATTACCAGAGAACCTACTTATCATTTCATGATTTATTAAGAAAAAATACTTAAGTTAAACCTGTAAGGGCTTAAATGAACCATAAATATATTGAACCTCTCCTTATGTTCATAAACACTCGATCAAGTACCACCGCACGAGGCATCCCCTCAGGGACAAAGATAAACAAGATCACACGTCAATTAATACATATTTTACAGCCAACACGACGCGAGGCGGCGCAATGCGTGTCAAGCAGAAAGTTATGTCAGACTGCTGTCCCAAGTTCATTGTAGATTAATAAGCTGTTGATGCCTTTAGGCATGAAATAACAGCTGCAATGACGATCGAAGATACATATACTGTTTTTATTTTGTGAAGATTTATGAGTATCTGACACATTCAAAAAATTTCTTTACGAGACTTACAAAGCTAGCCACCGTGTTGTCGACATCAATATAAATACATAGTACAAACCAAGTCACTTTTCGTGTTTGTATGTCTGTTAGTTCTTCTTATCTACACAATGGATTTTGATGTGGTTTTCACGATCATTTAGAGAATTTATTTCGGAAGGTTTTTGTTTATAATACATTAATATTTTCCTTAGATATAGGTACCACAGAAATACAGAAATTTCGATGTTGACAGGTCGCCACTTCAGTGCATTTTTGCACTGAATAATGATCTTCTAAGCATTATGCAAATCATTTTAAAATAGCAGAGAGCATACACGTTTCATACAAATTGACGCCATGCTTCGTCCGTCTCATAGAATCACAGCATCGCCCAGTGAGAATACTAACAAAGTACTAACCATAAGGCACTAAGTACAACCTATTTGCCCTAAATAAATGACAAATGTGATTCTAATTAAACTAAAACAATTTAATTTTAATTTATAAGACATTCAGTTTGAAGGCCCAAAATTAATTATAGGAACCGTACAACGTTATAAATAGACCGAAATAAAAAGGCACACTGGGTTCGTAATTAAGTATTCATTAGAACTTGAGACGTTAAAGGTATGTAACTTAGGTATGTTAGATAGGTTGGAGACACTCACAGGCATTTCAATAAGGCACTAAACAACAAACGGGTAATTTCTCCAATAATTTAGATCGAGAAATTCTGGGACAGATTGTAATTTTACGCTAGAATAGTTTATTATTGAAATGGTTTCGTTTTTTATTAGAACGTTTATCGAATTGGATTTATTGTTGGTATCTACTGCTTACTCCAATAAAATCTGTAATAGGTTACACAGCAAATTGCTTTGCTAAAAGAATAATAATAGTATCTCGGAGCGTATCGGATATAGGAATGGGATATAATATCTTCACCGTTGTTTTTTTCGAATCTGTACTTGACGACACATTACCTAGTTTACACTATTTGCCTAACTATTAGGAAGGAACTACCCAAAAATCGTAACAACTGTCTTGACAATTCACTGTAAGGGTGGTAGAGACATTGACGCACAACCTGGAATCGGTACAGGATTCTGGAAATCCTGCGCTGAAAAGTTCGTCAACAACTCAAAAAAAAATCTGCTGATTCCTACAAAAGTGCAATACCTACGTGGTCAAAATGTAGAGAGAAGCTATTTTTTTTTTAAATAACCGACAAATAATTTCAACGCAGGGTTCAAAATGAACCTACTGAATCTATAGTAACAAGTTGCGCGTCGATGTCCCTGCCACCCTGTATAGTAAATTGTCAAGACAGTTGTTAGGATTTTTGGGTATACCTACCTAATAGTTAGGCAAATAGTGTAGACTAGGTAACTTGCATCATATAACTTTTAACAAAAAACCAACCCTCATAGATCTTGAAAAAACTGTGGCAGGTGAATGAGAATTCAGCCCTCCCCAGTTTCTTCCAAGATCTCTCCCAAGTCAGGTCTTAATGAAAATCTTTCCACTAACATTGATATATTGTCATCAGGTATCTTGGATCCGCAAGCGTGACCTGCACATCCTGACAGTGGGTGTTCACACATACAGCAGCGACGCGCGATTTGCCGCGCTCCACGCAGATGGCTCCGATGAATGGACGCTTCGAGTTGCGCCAGCGCAACCTCGCGACTCCGGCGCCTACGAGTGCCAAGTTTCCACCGAACCTAAGATCAGTTTGTCGTTTCGACTTACTGTTGTTGGTAAGTAAGATTATACCAAAGTCTGTCGCAAATTGGGGTGGCCCACTTCGCAAAAATCCTCCTGCATCACTTTCACACATTTGTATTGTATGAACTATCACACATTACAGATGGGCCCCAACGCGCTTTTTTGTATTGAAATGCGATGCACTGTGGCCCAACGTGGCTTTAATGTGCGTATAGCTTTAACACTCGTTGTCTGAGAGCCTAACCTAGTCTCCTACCAGTAAAATATATGCTGTCAAACCTCATGTAAACTGTTTTGATTAACATAAACGCACCTTAAGATGTCACCTCAGTATATCCTTGGAGGGTTATGGATAAGACCTTTGTAATAAAGGGCGAGTTCTATTAAGATTAGATGATCAATCAAGAAATGAAATAAGATATGTATATATTTTTTGAGAGCAAAGAATGTTTTATTTGTTTCTTGGCTTCATTTTTACTCGAGATAGTTCTAATTTTTTTTGCTGTAGCCCTACTTGTCAATGTAATGTCAGGGAATGAAATGGTTTAGTAAGTTACCACCCACTTAAATTGTCGGTATATTCAAATCACAACCGTCACTCTTTGACAGTTGAATGGAATGGGTATGATGAACAATGAATTTCCCTGATTGTACTTAGCAATTTGCTGACCTTTAACTTTGATCAATGTACTATCGTGAGCTCTGTTTGGCAAAGCAACTACATATTCTGATTAACCCCGTCAAGCGTGGGCTCAGGAAATCGATTCAGCAGCTGTGCCAAGACACTGATGGGGCGGTCAATGTTAGGAAAAGTAGAGAACGCTCTAAATTCGCAAACAACGCTTTACGCAACCAAACTCTATGTTCGTTATATTTATGAAGTACTTTAAAATAAGACAAAATATATTATTTTGTTGTGCTTAGCAGAGAATAAAGTTCTTACAAGATTAAATTGAACAAATTCTTTCAGAATACCAATAATTTTAATTTAATTTGTATCTACCAAAATAACACTGAACTGTCATCAAAAAGCACATCACTATTTTATTATGCAACTGGACTAATTGGCAAAAGCCACAAATGAACAGTTTCATTGAAAACTGTAAACACTACGTTGAGTTCAGAGCATATTTTAAATACCAATGTAATTCATAATTACACGCATCATTCATTCATTCAAATTAACCAGCATTATTATTTATTATGAAATAACAATATCAATAATAAACGACATGACATCGGCGCTAATCCACAACAATTTTCTTGTATTTCAATAAACTATTTCATCGTTTTCATGGCAATTGTGATTAATGATTATCTGATAAATTGATGAATATGTGTTTCATTAAAATACCTACATAATATCCCCGGACCTATTTTAGGAATGAGTAGGAGCCAGTTGGAGGCAAGCAGCACAAAACAGACAACTTGGGGAGGCCTACGCCAAAGTGGTGACATCTACCAGTGATAGAATAGAACCAAGTTGAAAAACTGCACGTAATTTTGGTACTTAGTAGAAATAAAGGCCGTTTTATTTTATATCTTCCCAGTTTCGCTAATTCCCTAACATTAAAAAAAGTAGGTAACTTCAATTTAAAATAATATTATACAATTGAATAACATAAAAAAAAATATTTTCACCATTACTTACTTAATTATTATTAAAGAAAATATTTTTCTGTTGATTTTTCCTTAACATTAATTAATTTCACTTACATGACGCATCTTTTAGGAATATCTTTACTCCTTTGAACACGTCTATTTTAACCATCATCTTTAGTATTAAATGAGGGATTTACATATCTGATTATGTTCTTCGAATTTCGACTAAAATTTTTTCATCAAACATGTATACATTATCTATAGGTATTTTGTACTAACAATCTCGTTTTCAACAGTGTCGAAGGCGGAGATACTGTCGGGGCCAGAGCTGTTCGTCAGGGCCGGTTCAGACATCAATCTTACTTGCGTGGCAAAGTACGCCCCGGACCCGCCAAGGTAAATAATGCGAAAATCTAGACCTCCTACTAAATCTAGACATTAAAAAAATGTAGATAAATTGCTACAAAATTCTTGCTTTATTTAATAGCATACTTTCTTAACAGTATTAGCTTTCTTGTTAATTTTGCCGGTGACTTCATTTTTTTACTAACATTAATTTATTTGTTCAATGTTATAAGCTATGTTTTATACACGCTTTACAAGCGCTTTTTACTTTTTGTGGTTTAATAAAAAATAGAGTAATACAAGATGTCCTTTATCATTTTATCATAAAATATTATGGCAAGACTAGATTTTTAGATGAATAAATTCATTATGAAAGCCAAACCGTTTCGACTGGAAAAGGGAAAACTTTTTATACGGCTTATGAAGGAAATGGAAAAGGTGCCGTATTCTTACTCGAAACGGGCAGTAACAGCACATGAAAGTGTGGGTTGCCAACATAAAAAACGAGGAAGTAAGAAATAACTCTCGAGCGGGACTTTTGTGTCAGCGTACGTGACAAATGTGTAATGAGACCATCTTGTTCAGTTAGATCATATTTGCCCGCACTCTGCGACCTACAAAAGTATCATATTTCGGGCAATGTGACGACGCTATATTCTAGAGCTAGCAATGTAATTTGCTACTAGTTTACTAGCGACTGTTTTTGTTACCTGACCAAATGACGGAATGATAGAGAGCGACAATGTAAAACAAAATATGCAGCTTTTTTAATAGAGCAGCAACAACTGCCAGATACTCCACATAAACGAGAGCACAAAATACGATCCGTGTTTAAAATCGTTCACGTAACTGAATTACGTGTGTATATAAAACAAATACGCCTAAAATAATACACGCGACGAAAAATTCGATCTTCGTTATTGATGCTCGCGGTTGTGTAACTCTGAGTAAATATCCGCCACAAATTGTTGCGGTGTGAATAGCCGACCCCGCCTTCCACCTTACGATCTTATAATGGAAGTGTGTTATCGTGTAGGCACCTTTTCACACCGCACCGTGCCTATACATTTAGTGTTCGCATCCATAAACATGATAAGCTTATTTTCAGATAAAAGGGTCGGCTGAGGTCCCTAAGTGAGGTATTCTTTGGCTATCAACATTTAATGGTGGCCTATGTCTGAGATCTATCGAGGGACCTTCAATTTGAATATTGAAATGATGATACGCTCCATGTGGACAGATATCGTTTTTATTCCGACGTTTCGTGAATTATTTATCGTAACTCAATGCAGAAATTGTAAAAATATTTTCGTTGCGTTAATTACGTAGCCAACCAATATTGTATTTTTCGTGTCTGTTTCGGAGTGACTGCGGTCAGATGTGCACGACTCCTATATATATGTATAGCACGTGGTTCTTTTGTTTGTCGAGTTTCACATGACTCGTGATTATTATGAGTACCTAAAGCTTTCATACCGTAGATTTTTCTCAGTAAATATCAGTTCATCGCACAAAGTGGAATGAATAATAAATAAAAATTGCAATTTCCGAAAGTGAACGTATCTTTGTTTAAAGTCACTTTATAAATAAACAGAATGAATAGCTATAGGTCAGACCGGAAAAACGTTTGGAGCGAATAAATAATTCAGCAGTAAACAAAAGTTAAACAACATGTTCAATATGTGTCAAATACATTAAAATTAGTTAGTAGTTCGAACATATGACCCAAATAGACTGCTTATTAAACTTAAATTACTTAGTTCCGTACAAAACAAATCCTTGAGTATAATGAATAGCCGTGTGACGTGAAATAACATGTAATTAGAGTAGAATGAGCCCGACTAAGGTGTTGGATTCATATACACAATCAACACGAAAGTTTGACTTTTGTGTTTAAGTTGGAAGTTGGGTTTGATTTTCGTTTATTTTAATGGTTTTTGTAGATAAAGTAAATGTTCCTAATGTTTTTAGTGTTATCGCTTTATCTTATAAAGCGATAACATTAAATCTAGAAAGTAATCTCTTTCTCGTGACTCAAGACAAAGGTCCAAAAGCCGCCATTCCCTGCAATTTATATACCTAACGCGGTTTCTGGGATTCCTACAGAAACCGTGCATTTTCCTGGCATAAAAAGTATTACAAGTATATTTCGAGGTATGAGGAACAGGGTGTAAAGTTCAGTCATCCTGTTTAGAAAAGGGAGGATCCTCCAACCAGACGAGTGTCGTGCTGGCGGGCAACTGCCCAACAATTGATGTCGGATAGTCTTATATATGTCGTTCGCGCGCTAAACTCTAATTGCACAATGCAGGATGTGTGTGACGTCAGGATTTTGTGTGACATTCAGTCTTTGATGAGTAGTTCATATGTGGCGATGTAGATGCCGCCACACTATGTTACTTGAAAATAATGTAGCTTTCTAAAACTTTCTGAAAGTTTTTTGTGATCGGATCTGTATATCCAGAGATTACCGTATACAAACCTACAAATTGAACTCTTTATAATAAAAGCATAGAAGTATAGATAATCCTGTGATGCTGTAAGTGCCACTCAAATTCGAGTCAAACTAAAAAAGATGTGAAGTAATATATTTTCGAATTATGAGGGGCCTTCGAACGCTGGCTTGATAGTTCGTGTTATGAATAGAAAAGCTAATCCCTTCGTCGGCGCACGGACAAATCTTAAAAGGCGGTGACCACATATCCAATATAAGATGAGATTGATTCAATCTCAATTGTGTGATACAGAATTATAAATAAATAAATATTAAATAAATATTTTATAAAGGATCTTATTTTGATGTGATTGAAAATCTTTTTTTTATGTTTTTTTGTCAAGATGAAAATAAAGTCTTAAGTTTATGTATTTATTCTTAAAGTCTGATTTAAAAGTTTCTCAATCTTTCCAACTTACTTTTGACATAATGCTTTATGATCTTAACTTTGCTTTTTCTCTCAGACTGTGATTTACTTTAAGTAACAGTGTCCATTATCTAATGTACCACAAATTAAGTAGATAACTTGTGTTAATATCTTCTCATCAAAAAAGGCGATTTAAGTTGTATGAAATACATTGAACAGTGTATTTTCGTCATCGATTTTTTGCAATTACATACACTTTTTGGAATGTATTCTTTTACAAAAGGTGGTTAGTATACAATTCAAATCGCCCTTCACACTATCCACGCAAAGTTGTAAAGTTACATCATCATACCAAGATTTACGATTTACCTTTCATGCTCTGTTTTATGAAAGGTCATTCATAATCTTTTATCACCACATTCACCACCCTTACTACTTAACTTTGACCACCATCTTTGTTTCACTAGCTTCATCTACTGGTATCGAGGCGAACAAGTAGTGAACTATGCTCAGCGAGGCGGTATCAGCGTGGAGACAGAGCAGCGTACGCGCACAAGCCGGCTGCTCATCGCACGGGCTGCGCCACATGACTCTGGGAACTATACGTGTGCACCGAGCAGTTCTGGTAAGGAAACTTTATGATTCATGTATTTTAACTGTATGCTTTATGCCGTCTTCATCTTCGAGTCGATGATTATTCGACCAGAAATCAGCATTGGCCTTGCAAAGGTGTAGCGGTTGTGTTTAATTTCTGTACATAAATTATAACTTTTCTATTGGTGACAATGTAACTATTCAGAGAAACAATCAATTTCGTATAATCTCGTAGCAGTAGCTATGCTACGGCGTAGTCATTGACTACGAAAAACGTAGGAACGTGCTACGGATGTAGACAATCATCATAGAACTTGTTCTTTTGTCTGAAATTTAATTTGTTGATATTGACAACAGACAAATCTATCACATTTTATTTCCATCTTTAGAAAATAAAAAACCTTTTTATTTCAAATATACCTACCTATTATTTGAGAAAAGTAACTTATATTCCCCGAAATGGGACTGTAATTTAATTTCTAACGTTCCAACATGTCATATTTTAATAAAGTAGACGCAGACTAATGACCTCATTAAGCCTTCTGAGACAAAAACCAAGTCGTTTCACTTCACTCGTGACATTATCATCCCTAACATTACTTCGGATTACATCGTTCTTTCAGTTTATTAAACCCCAAATTCTTCCACATGTTGCTCCAACTACATGAAAATATAATTATTTCTCTAATTAGAAGAAGCACAAACATACTGTTTGAACGGAGAAATAGGGCGGACGCATAAATTTTATAACCGATTAAAGTCTGGGAACGCGTCAATATTTCATTGTTACGACTATCGATTTTACCCTCATTATCGGAGGGATCAACTATTTGGTATCGCGTGTTTATTATTTAGTTTATTTGTTACTATATTATGTATATTAAAACTGTGATGAACATGGCTACTCCATATTATATGAGTCAACAGAATAATGTATGAGAAGCAATCGCTGGTCAGAATTCTAAAATTCAATTCTAGGATTATGACTAGTATTGAATTTCAGAATTCACGATAGGCACTGTACACGGTATGTGCATGCGTTTAGCTGATGAAAATGATTCAAAACAATTGAATTGAATCAAGTTTAGAGTGGAATCTATAGCGCTGTTATAAAGTACTTTTTATATAAAACCTTTTTTCACTTTTTGTATGAGCGTGCATGTCCGTATTTTGTATACAGGAAAAAGGGAGCTTCATAAATATAAAATCCCGTAAACATAACATTTTAATACGGAAATAGAACCATTACATAAAGATTTTTTTAAATCTCTCTTTCCCTTTCAAATGAAACCCCGTACGTACAATACAGACTCACAGATTGCGGTATTCAGTACCTCTATATTAAAATTATTCGTTACAAGGATTTGCTGCAAACTGCTGTGTAATTATTCCAGTTTGGATTCTTACAAAGTTGAACATTATTGCTATGTTCCACAATTACCTACACGACTGTTTAAACGCTGCCAACTTTTTAATTGACGTCGTTTAATGGCTTTGAAAGAAAACTCAATTTTAGATGTTCTTGGAAAGTCTAAACGTCTTTGAGCAATACCTACTAAATGTTTGTGTGTGGAAAATTGCAGTATTTATTTGTGATTACAATGCAGTACAATATTAACATAATAAAGTGTTCATATTTCTAGGTTAATGCATTACTAGCGGTACGGTGACTTTCAAATGTAGGTTACTAGTATGCCAGGACGTTTCATTTATCTAAGTTCAACATTCGAGGTGGCTTAGGTATTTTCTGTTTGATATCATCGTACATCATGACAAACAGGCAACGTTATTCAAATGTTTTGTTATAATATTTCTTGCAAAGTTATTGGACGTAAGCCCTATTGTTTCTAAATCGTTGTTTGTAAAGTATCTTCCATTTTCTAACAAGTGTCATTCAATATTTTTGAAATAAGTCTAAAGTTTACGTCCAATTTAATTGAGCTTATACCTACATATTTTAAAGAGCAAGATAAGGCAACCCTTTACATCATTTGTAAGCAATCAGGGGCGCCCGCAGTTAATCGATAACGCTACGTGATATTAGATAGGCTGATTTATGACGAAACTTTGTTGTACAGAATCGGCGTCAGTAATAGTCCACGTGCTGAGCGGCGAGCGGCCGGCGGCCATGCAGAGCTCGGGGTCCACGCCACCGCGCCTCAACCGCGCCATCCTGGCCACACTGACCGCGCTTACCACGCTGCGCCAGCCCCGGCCAGCTCTGATCATCGCCCTCCCCGTCGCCGCACACTACTTCACCATTCCAACACTACTCATCGCTCTTCTCTTCGCCAACGCGCTCCTCAAACTCCTATCAAAATTCATGACAGCCCACAACGAACCGACATCCTCAAGATGACCTATCAGTGCAAACGCGACTTCCCAAACGTTTTAAACTAAGGAAGTATTTTATATGGTTGAGTGAACAAGCGAATTTGTGGCGGACCTTCGGATTATGTTATCTGAATTGAACGTATTTAAAATACAACGATAAAATATAGACACTAATGATTCCTGTGAGGTAATTTTAAGGCGATAAATCAATAGCATGTATGGTCAATTTAAAAAATTATATTATTGTTTAAAAATCCCTAAATTTCTATTTTATCTGTAACAGACCAGAGGGATTTAGTGATTTGAGAAATAACGACCGGAGAGATTAATGTGACACGCATGAGATAATCCATCTGATGATTTATCCGAAGCTGAATCTCCTTTGTTCTCACAGCTAACTACGTTCGTCGTCTTAATCCGGCACCGAGATTACAAGCAAATCGATTTCGTTAGTCCAACACAGGAATATACCGAGATTCAATCGAAGCGCGAAGCTTATCTATGCGTAACGTATATCTAAGCCGCTGGTTGCTCTCTTTGCCACCCTATATACGTTCGATCAACTTGAACAAACAGTGTCTGTACTAATAGTAACACATACCTGGGTACATACAAATGTATTGCCAGAAACGAATTCATACGACAACTTTCGTGTTTACAAGTTTAAATAAATAAAATGTAACTTCTGTATCATAATTTCTGTATCTAAAAATCTTAACTCAAATATGAAATTAAGAACTTAAAAGACAAAGTTTAAATTCATTTTGTACAAAGTTTCTTCAAAAACCAATTAGTTGTTAAGTGTCTCATTATTTTTATTTTGTCGCAGCCATGTTTATTTTGAATTGATCTTAGATTAAACGTTAGTAAATTAAGTTACCACGCAATCTTCTTATGAAACAATCGGCTGTTGACGAGAAATTAGAATTCCCTTGTTGCAATTTGTAAAGGAAATCTTAGTCCCTTCAGACTAGACGTTTTCCAAGAGAATGACTCAATCCTCAAACGATTCCATCTCCAACGCGCTCAAACATAAAATGGGACTAAATCAAGTTGATTTCTCAGCTACCACAAAACCATTTTACTTCGGTTTCTACCAAAGTTCTAAGAATTTATGGAAGTCGTCAATCTTAGAGTAGCTTTGAAATGAGTCTTTCAACGTCTCTTGACATCAAGTAGCTCTGACACGAGCTATTCAAACCTCAAAAACATCCTGAGGTTGTTACCACGAAGTTTGTGTCTACTATCCCATAGTAGAGACACAGGTACTTAGCAAAATCCCGACCGAAATTCCCTTGACTTTTAAACAACAAAACGGCGCATACCTTTTTGTAAATTCGTCTGACTTTTTCACATTTCACAGTCTTACTCCGGAATAACATTACACAATCAAAGTTTAGAATAGGGTTGCTTTACTGGCCAAAATAAAAGCCATCGTACCAAAAGTCGCCTCCAGTGACAGCAAGAAACAAATTACGTACCTTAGGCATCATTCGTTTCGAGTTCATTTCATGTAGCGAATCTGGCAGATTGGTACTAAACATTGCTCTCAGTCAGTTTTGTTTTTATTCTGTGCGCGTCCTTCCCTTACTTATGTTAGCAGTACGGACAAAAACAATTTTATGACTTTTCAAGTAAGAAAGAAGGGTAAACTCGAGGTCGTTTTGCTACTATGTCAATATTAAATCTTTGTTACTTTGTAGATATTTACATCTGTTTTAAACTTAAGTAAAATGCTTGTCAAAGGCAAGTATAAATTGTATAAAATGTTAATTTTCTCTAGATGATTTATAGACATTGGCTATCGTACCTTTGTATTTAAAGATTTAATAAATGAAATCATGTCGAACTCTAAGGTTTAGATCGTATGTTGTACATAATAGCTGATCAATTGTAAATATTTGAATGTAAATAAAATGAACTAAATGTTATGTTTGTAATATCTTGACAGCCAAAAATACATTTTATGTATTCAGATTACTTTGGCAACGGTTTCAAACGTCGCCATCTTTAACAAGTAGATAACAAAAGGGTTGTGTAATAAACTATCAAATTGTAGATGTATTTAAGTAAATATGTTACCTAACGATTTATAAGAATACAGAACATAGTAATAAAACCAATGAGGAATATTATGAGTATCATTATATTTACCCTTAATTTAATTAATCTTAATATGCAAGTGCTAGTAATTTTGTCCAACCAAAAAAAACACGCACAATGATGGGTAAGGTAATTGGGATGAATTTATCTCAAAGACAAACTTAACTTTATAGTTGAAAATTATGTTCTCGCATACATCGATACACGGCACGGTCAATTTTCCAACTGCAAATGTAAGTCGGTAATCGCAAAAAAAATAATTGTATGTGATAAAACGATTTATTAACGATTTTCAGACTTTTTCCAATATTTGTGCCGCGAGAACTTGTTTCCTGCCAAATTTCATGATTCTAGGTCAACGGTAAGTACCCTGGTTTTAATTTATTTGCTAGTATCAAAATATGTCGCATAAATGGCCGTATGTTTTTATTGCGTTGACTTAGATGATTGTTTTTTTAGGTATCTAAGGGACCATAGACTTACGTATTTGATATTAATTTCAACTTGATACCTCTACGCGTTCCTGAGAAAAACGGTCTTGACAGACTGACAACGAAGTGCTCCTATAAGGTTTCCGTTTTTTCCTTTTGAGGTACGAAACCCTAAAAACAATGGCTAAATCCCGTTTAACAAGATTATGTTGATTCATAAAAATTAAATCTTTTGAAGTGGCTAGATGAAGCAGATCCAGCTGAAATCACCAACAAAAAAAATCTCTAAAAAGAATTCATTCAAGCGAGTTAAGGACAAAAAATTTCATTGTATTAAGTAATGCGGCCGTGGAAGTAGGGCAGAAAGATGAAGACAAAATTGAGGAAAGGGGATAAAGGACCGAAGCCGAGCGTATCTAAATGAAAGGAAACAGTGGGAGCGGGATATTTTGGTCCTATCGGGGGAAGATACGAGTGTATGTTCGACTGGGGGTCTTAGTCCACTTGATGTACGAGCAAGGGTTACTCCACCCCACGTTATAATACCCACAGTCATATTATCGGGAATATTTCGGCCTTAAGATTCCATATCTGCGAAGGGAACACAATATTTTACGATTCCTTTCGACAGAAATATTTACTTAGAACCTTGCGGGGTGTAAATGTGAATGAATGTTCTTTTCAGTTTTATAGCATGAATTCATTTTGTGCCCTCTGTACCTTAGGAGTTTATTTACAGTTATAAGAGTTAATGTGTTACAAAAATATGTTTTAATTTACACTACCTGGATTACCTTCCTATTATTTATTATTTGGGGAGTTTGTTGCGCCACTTCTTCTTCCCAGCTAACGCACTAGGAAGTGGTGAAGGGTGGGCGTTTTGGGGGACTGTCTTATATAATTTTGACGTTCGAAAAGTGCTGATTCTCAGCCTAGTTTGAATATATGACTTTTGAATTTTTATTTTTTATAGTAAAAGTACATAGTTTTATTAGCAACGTTGTCAAAAATATGCAGTGTACCTGCTGCTGGTGGTTTCGAGTTTTCAGGAAAGTTTATTGGTAGGTATTAACTATTAGTACCTGGTCGACTGAGCTTTGCTCGGGTGAAAATAGATAAACATATCGTCTAGGTATACCAACGATGTATCACATTCCCGAGGCTGTGCAAATAGAGAAAACGAATTTTCCCAGATATGAGACCTAGCTAGACCGATTTTTCGCCCCCGTAAACCCCTGCATTGCCGCTTTCATCGAAATCGTTAGAGCCGTTATCGAGAACATGATTACAAATATATATACAAATATTGTTCGTTTAATAGTATAAGATATATTTTAAAAGAAATAAGTATACCTACCCGACCTTTGTAAATAACGGTCAATGAAGCGAACCAAATAGGGATCTTATTTGTTTAACAAACTCTACGACAAAGGTAAACATAGTAACTAAAAGGTATTGAAAGCAAGACGGACGTACCACAGTGTATATAGTAACTATATTACCTATTTATTATATTTGTTTCTTTATTTTTAGCCTTTAATTACACAAATATTAGTAATATTATTCGGATTACAACAAGTGTAATAATAGTTAATTGACTCAAGCGTGACTCTGCGGAAATCCATTATAAAATACAATAGACGAAGTAGGTACCTATATTTAGTAACCTAATCCGCTTAACTGTTCTTAAAGAGTCATAAAGAACCCTGTAAGAAATCGACACGTGTTTCACCTCCCACGAGGCAAGTGTTTATAACACAACTATTGATAAAAAAAATAAACAGAAAAAAGGTTGTTTGATAAAAGTCTGTGTAAAAAACTGTGAAGGAAAAAAAAAATATTATGTACCTATTACACCAAATATCGACCTGCATTACTATAACTAACATTATTTTACTAAACATTAACACGATCCTACATATTTAACACATTCAATTGAAAAAAAATATCGTTAGAAAACTAAAAAGCGATAAGGCAATATTTTTTTTTGCTATGTATTTTCTCGAGTGTTGTGTATATAAATAAATTAGTAAATAAAAATAGATTGTACAACAGGTTGGTTTTAAAATAAAAAATATTCGAACAAAGTCAACTAAGCCTCAGTTAAATAAGTAACAGTATTATGTCTTCATAGAAAACGGCCGAAAAGCCGCGCTCGCAACAGTATCGAGTGCGCGGCAGCTACGCACGGATGCAGAAAGTTTATCTACCAAGCGGCCGTAGGTAATTATTTCAAGGCCACTGCCGTGACATAATACTGTTACTTAATTAAACTGTGACTAAGCCTAGTTCTGGGAAACAAACTATTAAACATAAACAAACAACTACCCACTTTTAAAATAAATAAATCCTTCCCTTTGACCTGAAATACTGAACTCAGCAAAATATCGGTAGCTAACTGTATACATTTTCGAAATTAACTTCCCAGAATAAAGCGAATAGGTTACTTTTGGTAAAGTAGTCCTAGATTAACGGATACTGGGAAAACTGAATAGTAATTACTACTATGAATTACTATTATGAATATCTAGTGTCACAAACTCTAAATATCATGTTATATTTGAATTACCCTAGGAGCTTCCTTAAGAGATTGATATTCCAATTTGAAATCAAGTCTTTTATTCAAATGAGGGTGAGAATGAACGTCAGTCTTTGAACATCATAATTAGACAAGACAAGCCCCCAAACCGCCCCGCCCATCACCACTTCCTAGAAGAAAAAGTGGCGCACATCTAAATTCTAAGTGAGAAGAAATTGGATAGAATAGCAATCCAAGTTTCCACGTCAAACAAACAAGTCGAGAACAGCATAGTCATGACTGTGGTAACGCCAATGAACGACTCTGATTAGTAATCTTCTGTCTACCGCTACGGATTTGCGCGATTCCACTTTCCTGCTCAATCTCTTTTACTTTTTGGATAACGGCGCTATCGTGCTCGGGAGCAAGCAAGGGTGACTGGATTGGCCAACTAATCCAAGGCGACAATTTAAAAGGGTGTCTGGATTGGCCAACTAATCCAAGGCGACAATTTAAAGCGCCCTCAAACGTTCACATGTACATATGTGGTCGGACCGCGTGAAAGCCTAGTAGGTACGTAGGTATCTGAATATCCACCTCAGTAACGTGGTTCTTCCCCAAGAAAATAGTCGTCTGATTGTGAACTAATGCCAAGTAAGCCTGGAGAAATAAGCCTATCCGCATCAATTCTACATTACTTATGCGTGAAACACATTAGCCTTGTTTGGCTTTTATTACAGTATATAATATATAATCATAATAATTCACGAGGTTTCATTACCTGTTACGTGAGGCCTAGAGCCTTTATTCAAAGTCAAAGTCAAAGTCAAAGATTTATTTGCAGATAAATATGGTTATAAAAGTTCTTACAATGGTAGTATAATAGTAGCTTAACATATTTAATCATAACATAATGACATGCAAATTTTTGGTATACAATTAGATTTATTTTAATTTAAACTGAAGGAATTATTTCATAGTATAGAAGGAATTCTCAATTAACCAACTGCATAAGGCCCTTCTGAAGCGGACCATTGGAAGTTCTTTGATTTGGTTAGGAATCTTGTTATATATCTGAATACACATAGGATAGCAACTTCGCCCATTTAGTTCCGTTTTAATTCTAGGAATAATTAATCTATTGGGATATCTAGTTTTAAACTTACATTTATCTCCCAGATTTTCAAACATCTCAGGGTGAGATTTGGTAAATTTACATATTTCCTCAACATAAATACCTGTTAATGTAAGTATTCTAAGTTTCTTAAACAGTGGTGTACCTACCTGTTTATTTATACTCCATAGCTCTTCTGAATTTACACTGAAGCTAGAAGTTGTTTAAATACTTGCATATTGCGTGTTTATTTATTGACATGATGGCGGCTAGACGGTGATCAGTTCGTGTGAAACATCGATATTTAGGTACTAGACAACGGGCGAGCCCAACATAATTGGATCACAACTAAATAGTTATGTGTCTGATGTTTCGTTGATAATAATTTAAACGAGGAGCATTTTTTTCGTGTACAAAAAGGGGAACTACTGGCGTTTTAAGGCTTGTGCAGACCAGCGCGACGCGACGGCGCGACGCGACTCGAACAATACAATTTCTAAGAAAACTTCACGGTATAACAATAGCCGGTGTCGCGTCGCGCTGTCGCGTCGCGCTAGTCTGAACAAAGCTTTATTCACGAATTTATGACGTATTTAGAGTTGCTACCTATTTATCATAAATAGGTAAGTCATCCAATCACAGCTACGGAACCGCCTAAACCTTCCCCGAAAATACCATTTTCAAAATTTAATCCCTACTCGATCATTGAATTAATATAGGCGAGGAGTACAAAATAGACATTATATTGAATATATTTCGGTTGATACGACAGTACACGACGGTATTACGTGTTCATTCAATCATGCGTGTGGACCCGCTTTATTGAAAGGGTTGTTTTATTTTCTTTTCCAAAGAGACTTCCGAATTTATCTTTTAAAACCTTTTTGGCCTTTCAGGAATAAATATATAAGGATGGACCTTTAGATGGAGGTGAATAGGGAGACTATTTACTAAAAACGTACAGAACGTATACTAGACCAAATTATAAGATTTTTTTTACCCAAAATGTATGCAAAGAATGCATACTTTAGTAATCGAAAAGGCTTTGGAATTGAATCTGTGTCATAATTTGTGTTCTACTATTGATATTCAACAGAAAAGTGCTAAACTAAAAAAAGTACTTAAGTTTTAAACGGAAAACCCTGAAATTTCGTACGAAAAATCAATGAAAAGTAAAAACCTAAAGCCTTTTCTCACTCCAAAATAGCATCCAGTTTCGCGAGATTTCCGGCCAAATCACATTCCCAGGATTTTCCGTGGTATCATTCGAAATTCTATTTAATATACATAATCCCATCGGCCTTAATGCAAGAAGATTCAGTCAAGGCCACCGGCAGCATTGCCAGACGAGTTCAGACGACTTGCCGCTGAATTATTAAGTGCCCGTGTAACAAACACTCTATTACCGCCTGTCTGGAGACCCTTAAAGGGAGCAGTCAGAATTAATAAATACCCTAGAAACACTATAATTGCTGCAAACAATTAAAAATTCTCTCTGTACATCAGTCGAATATATCGTAAATATAATATTAAATCCATTAAAAAACCCAACCACTGTCTTTTATGAATACAAACAAAATGATTGAGCACGACCAACAAGCCAACTGATTGTATTAATGCAACACCGCTTTATCGTACAATTTATTGCGACTACATAATGAAAACAAATTCCATGCATCATTTTAAACTACACTTTTATATCAACATTAATAAATTGTAATCTTTTACACGTTAAATTACTTCAGGACGTAGTTAACAAAACAAGTCAAAACGTAAAGTTCACAAAATCAACAATACGAGTTCGGATGCTTGTTATCTTAGTTGTTCTATTGAAATATTAACTCGAACCGTTTAATTCAATTGTTCTGAGACGGCACATAATATCTACAAACAAATGAACTCGCCTATTCATTTGTTTATAGATAACAAGCGCTGGCATCGTTGTCATAAGTTTACTTTCATTTCGTATTATATCAACCTATTTTTTTCATGGGTCGTGAGTAATGTGACTTGGTGCAAAGGGTCCGCATACATCCCATACATTCTAACGCTGGGACAAACATCATTTTTTTTCACCATAACCATACCAGGAAAAGGGAAAAGTATATTACGGTCGATTTTACATAAATATAAAAAATATATAGCATCACCTCGGCGACGCGTTTATTACAAAGTATGTTTCCTTCCAATAATCTCATTCAAGTTTTTGAAGGAAAAACTTATCATTCACGGAAGGCACTTTCTTAGAACAGGGCAGCCACCTAAACTCGAATAGAACTTTATTAATTTACTACTTTATTATTATCTTCAGCAAAGTATTCTTGTAGTAAGAAGTAATAAAGGATAATATTGAATTTTTCTCCGTGACGTTATCTTGGGCTTAATTCAAGAACGATATCCTTGGAAACGAGCTCGCGCAGACATAACGTATTTAATTAATAACGGATATGTCTCATATTGTTTGATATTAGGCCTCCTTCCTCCCGAACACAGCCCACCTGCCGACAGATCCCCAGAACAAATTATGTTGAAGCGAAAGAGTGAGACTAAATTACTTATTTTTTTCCGAGAAAGCTTTTATCAATGTGATTCAAGTGATTGCTCAACTGGGTTATGCTTTATGTAGAGTAATATATTCGATATTATCTACCGAACATAAATAATTCAAACATCTATTTCTACAAAGCTACAAGAACTACAATCGTGCCTATTTTTGTCAAAATGTATAGTGACACAGACAACCTCTCTGTGAGTGGGAGTGGGCCCTAATCCATCATGCGGGCCTTTTTCTTCAAGTTTTTGGTTCTAGGACATTTCGGTTTCCTCATTGAGCCACCACTGCTCACTGGGCCACCACTGCTCACTGGGCCACCACTGCTCACTGGGCCACCACTGCTCACTAAGCCACCACTACTCACTGGGCCACTACTGCTCACTCAGCCACCACTGCTCGCTGGACCAGCATTGCTCACTGAGCCACCACTGCTCACTAGGCCACCACTGCTAATTGAGCCAGCACTGCGCACTGGGCCACCACTGCTCACTGAGCCACCACTGCACACTGTGCCACCACTGCTAATTGAGCCAGCAGTGCTCACTGGGCCACCATTGCTAATTGAGCCACCACTGCTCACTGAGCCACCACTGCACACTGGGCCACCACTGCTCACTGAGCCACCACTGCTCACTGGGCCACCACTGCTCACTGGGCCACCACTGATCACTGGGCCACCACTGCTCACTGGGCCACCACTGATCACTGAGCCACCACTGCTCACTGGGCCACTACTGCTCACTCAGCCACCACTGCTCGCTGGACCACCATTGCTCACTGAGCCACCACTGCTCACTGAGCCACCACTACTCACTGGGCCACTACTGCTCACTCAGCCACCACTGCTCGCTGGACGAGCATTGCTCACTGAGCCACCACTGGTCACTGAGCCACCACTGCTCACTGGGTCACCACTGCTAATTGAGCCACCACTGCTCACTGGACCACCACTGCTCACTGAGCCACCACTGCTCACTGAGCCACCACTGCTCACTGAGCCACCACAGCTCACTGAGCCACCACTGCTCACTGAGCCACAACTGCTCGTATGTGGTGGCCCAATCACAATGAGTGAAGTCGATGGAAACAAAACTCGTAGATTTTCAATATGCGAAAATCCGTTACTTAACCACTTGTGTTCTGTGTACCTATAAGAAGAAGTCGTACAGTAAGACTGATAAGCTGCTCTTATAATATTACCTACATTATTACAATTTTGAAGCCTAAATGTCTCGACATGGTACAGCTTCGGGAATTTAGCGTGAACTATGCCTTAACATCATATTTCACCGTACGGTGTGGTTTTTGCCTATCATACTGCAGAGTAATTACTAACTCAAATTGTTTCATAGGTCGGATAGGCATTATAGGATGAAGAGGCATATTAGGCTTTGATATATAAACTGTAAAAGCCCACGAAACCTCAAGGGAATTAGTGCTTGTCTTAAGGCTTTTCTTATAATCCTATCACAAAGTCATTACAACATCTTGCGCTCACAATTAAGGTTACTAACTAGAACTATCTTATTTTTAGAGTTCCGTACCCGAAGGGTGCCAAACGGAACACGATTACTAAGCATCCGCTGTCCATCCGTCTGTCTGTCAGGTGGCTGTATCTCAAGACCCGTAATAAATAGGCAGTCGAAATTACACAGCTTGTGTATTTCTATTGTCGCTATAACAACAAATAATAAAAATGTAATAAAGTTAATCATTAAGGAACATTCAAGAAACGTGTTTTTTCGCCGTTTTTTGCTCGATTTTAATACGGTATCATTACTTTATTTATTTATTTATTTATTTAATAAATAAATAAATAAATAAATAAATAGTATCATTACCCTACATATGCGAGTCCGACTCGCACTTGGCCGGTTTTTTAAATAGATATACTCATGGGTACAAAATATATTTAGGCACGCTTGCACCACAAATCACTAAACGCATTTAGCGCTAAACGTATTTAACCACCATATTCGAAATTAATTTATTTACGTTACACCTCCGTGTTTGGGTCACAGAAATACATATGTGTACCAAATTTCAACTTAATCGAGATTCGGAGCAAATTGGCTGTGACAGACGGACAGACAGACAGAGACACGAGCGATCCTATAAGGGTTTCGTTTTTTGTTTTTGAGATACGGAACCCTAAAAACGACACAACATTTCGCGATAGGTTGCTACGTAGATAACTACATTCTCTAGTCAGTTTATGGACATCTGTTAATCGAAAATATTACTATTCATTATTTTCACCCCCCAAAATAGTTAGTTATGCTATAAGTGCGGAAAGTAGGTAATTTCCGACGACTGGCATTTTTATTCACGAGCGAGCGAAGCGATCTATAAGTCGACACCAGTCGGAAACCATCATACGCAATCATGGTACGAGAGCCCATGACCAAACTTTTTGCCATATCTTTTATTTATTTATTTATTTATTAAGCACACCAACGATATATTTACAAGAGTAGTCACAATAGGATCACGAGTCTTCAGTTCTGTGTAAATACATCACTTAAAGGCATGCACAACATTCACAACCAAATCAATTCAATCTTTTTACGAACAAAACCGTATAAAATCTATAGATGGTGGTTGATGGTATGATGGTTATTCTGAATCCAAAAATCTTAGCGTCAGAAATTTTTCGCGTCACGTCTGACCTGACCGCATTTTTTATTATGTCAAAAAAAAAATCCGAACTGTTTCATAGCAATCTGTCTGATTTTCAGAATGTGGTTGAACGATAGATTTTAGATACTGAAAATATTTAATGATATTTTTTTAAACCAGTAGCGTCACACGTACCCAGTAGTCCATAATGAGAAAATTTTAAATTAGGCAAAAAGTAAAACGATGTAACAAGATTTTGGTCGTGGGCTCTCGTTCTATTAGATTGGTAGTCAATTTTAATAAACAATTAATTTCCCTGACTTTACAATATCTAATAAAACAATATAAATTAAACACAATGCTCGCTGACTTGAAAATCCTACCTTTTGGAAAGCTTCATGGTAGGTAAGTTAATATTACCTACCAACAAATATACCAAACTCCTTAAAACCCACTAAGACACGTCAGTATAAACACAGCTTTATACAGGGTGGACGTTATTTAGGTTAAACGCAGTGATTTAGATATGGGTGGAGTGTTTCATCACCGGCAGACAGTGAGCGACGTGGCCGTGCTGCGGCGTGACCGATGGCTTCCCGGCTACGGTCAACGGGTAAACAGTACCTATGTCACTAGTTTTATACTGCATAAGTACTAAATTATGGCGAAGGTAGTATGTGTAAGTGCTCGGCGACACGACGCCACCCCACCGGCACTGCACCGCCACCGCTCCGCCGCCGCGCCTCTAAGCTGTGTATAGGTATACAACGTCGCCATCATGACGCCCACCGCCTTCGCGCTGCCGCTGCGGATTGTAGAGTGATATGGCAAAATCAAGCAGCGACGGTGCGGCAGCGGCGCGGCGGCGGCTCGGTGGTGGCGTGGTGGCGGCTCAGTCTACATGGTTACGCGGCGCGGCGACGGTGCGGTGGCGGCGCAGCGGCGGCGCGGTGTCGACGTGGTGGCGGCTCAGTCTACATGGTTACGCGGCGCGGCGACGGTGCGGCGGAGGCGCGGTGGCGGCGTGGTGGCGGCTCAGTCTACATGGTTACGCGGCGCGGCGACGGTGCGGTGGAGGCGCGGTGGCGGCGTGGTGGCGGCTCAGTCTACATGGTTACGCGGCGCGGCGACGGTGCGGCGGCGGCGAGGCGGCGGCGCGGTGGCGGCGTGATGGCGGCTCAGTCTACATGGTTACGCGGCACGGCGACGGTGCGGTGGCGGCGCAGCGGCGGCGCGGTGTCGACGTGGTGGCGGCTCAGTCTACATGGTTACGCGGCGCGGCGACGGTGCGGCGGCGGCGAGGCGGCGGCGTGGTGGCGGCTCAGTCTACATGGTTACGCGGCGCGGCGACGGTGCGGCGGCGGCGAGGCGGCGGCGTGATGGCGGCTCAGTCTACATAGTTACGCGGCGCGGCGACGGTGCGGCGGAGGCGCGGTGGCGGCGTGGTGGCGGCTCAGTCTACATGGTTACGCGGCGCGGCGACGGTGCGGCGGCGGCGAGGCGGCGGCGCGGTGGCGGCGTGATGGCGGCTCAGTCTACATGGTTACGCGGCACGGCGACGGTGCGGTGGCGGCGCAGCGGCGGCGCGGTGTCGACGTGGTGGCGGCTCAGTCTACATGGTTACGCGGCGCGGCGACGGTGCGGCGGCGGCGAGGCGGCGGCGTGGTGGCGGCTCAGTCTACATGGTTACGCGGCGCGGCGACGGTGCGGCGGCGGCGAGGCGGCGGCGTGATGGCGGCTCAGTCTACATAGTTACGCGGCGCGGCGACGGTGCGGCGGAGGCGCGGTGGCGGCGTGGTGGCGGCTCAGTCTACATGGTTACGCGGCGCGGCGGCGGCGAGGCGGCGGCACGGTGGCGGCGTGATGGCGGCTCAGTCTACATAGTTACGCGACGCGGCGACGGTGCGGCGGAGGCACGACGGCGGCGCGGTGGCGGCGTGGTAGAGGCTCAGTCTACATGGTTACGCGGCGCAGCGTCGGCGCGGTGGCGGCGCAACGACGGCGTCGTGTAGCCGAGCACTGAGGAAACCAGTGGATGGTTGCATGACACATAAAATGGCTATCGATCGTAATGCCTTCCATTTTGACGTTTCAGTCACAATCATTGCGTTATTTACATTGTTGAGCACGTGAATTTTTCAAACCTATGAATCAATGGATTAGGAATTTCCTTCAAAACCAACGGAATCTGATTGAACACAATCAAAGCTTTGTGACTAAACACCGAAGAATAAAAAATTACAGTACCGACTTAGAAAGAAACTGTCAAACAGGTAGGAGTGACAGAGTCAACGCCCTACAAATTCACGACAAACTTTTTCAAAACCACGACGTGCCATATTTACGGCCCTGAGGGACTGTACAAAACTTAATAATACCAGCCTATTATTGTCCCACTGCAGGACAAAAGCCTCTTCTCATACAGAGAAGGCACGAGCATTGCTCACCACACTTGCTCAAGACGGGTTGGCGATTTGAGACTTATATCCAAATTAGCAATATTTATATTTAAATAAAGAAGGCATTTTGGTCTCCTTGTTATAAGAGTGGTTGAAGGGCTATGTTGCATGGGTAATCGAAATAAAATTCAAAGTGCTTAGTACAAGCGTCTATTACGGCGCTAACAGTTCACTCATTACAAAAATATCGCGAAATTAGGCGGATTAGTAAACACTCCGACGTCTCACCTTCACATCCAAGAAATATGAAAAATATGAAATGTCAACCGACAATTGCCAGCCTTCAACCCAGTGTTGTCGCTTTCAACCTAGTGTTGCCACTTCCTGTATTGACCTCACCCAACTAGGTCCTCTACTTGACGTTTCCGGATCAGTGGTGACTCTCCGACATATATATATTTGTAATGACGTTCTCGAAAACGACTCTAACGATTTCTATGAAAGTGGCAATATATGGTTTGTGGGGGTGAAAAATGGATCTAGCTAGGTCTCATATCTGGGAAAATACGTTTTCTCTATTTTCACAACCTCGGGAATGTGATACAACGTTGGTATACCTTCTTTTTTTTTTGGTTGGGAAATTATCTAATATCTTCTCCCGCTCTGGGTGGAGCGGGAGGGCATGTCAGGCTTTTACTGACTAAAACCCAATCGTGTTTCTTCCGTTGCCTGTGTGCCGGGGCCACGATATCCCTTTCGGTCAACTTGCAACCCCGGCAGGCATTGGCCCTAACGGACCCCGTCATTTGGTGCTGACATCTCTTTGAGGCGCGCGTGGAACACAACGCGCCGTCGACCCGGGCCTGGTCCTTATCGGACGGCGAGCTACCCATCGCTCACCGTCCGCAACCCGCGCCGACGCCCGGGGCGTCTCCTGCGGCGACTAGGGGCGCAGGGGCGCGAACCATGCCTCTCCCTCACGCTCCTCCTTCGCGAGCATTACTGCTCCGCAGAAGGAAGTGACGGCCTCCGATGCATTCTCGCTCCGAACCATGGCCTGAACCAGAACCAAGATAAACCCAGAAAGTACATATGAGTTGAAGTCACATTGGTACTTGCACGGATTTGAACCCACGACCACGACCTAGTACAAAACAAACACATCTTTAATTAGTATTTGAAGTGGTTTTTTGTGGTTCAGAGACTAGGTACTAAAGGTAAAAAGAATAATTTATGTAAAATTATATTTACGAAAGTCTAGAGGAGGTAATGGACATTAAACTCCGCTAAAGACTTTATAATTAATATTTAGGGAAATATCACTTACCTAACTACAAGAATGTTTACCTACGCAAATAAAATGTTATCATATTATAAAGTATTTTTGTGCTTCAATAAGATCGAAATCGGAAAATTCAAATAAAAAACCGGCCAAGTACATGTCGGACCACGCACAATGAAGGTTTCCGTAGTTGGGATGAATTTATCCCAATAACAAACTTAACATTGTTGTTCAAAAACATGTTCTTCCATACAGAATGTATGGGAGATCTGTTTATCAAACTTCAAATTTAAGTTGGTCGATTATTACTCATTAACCTTACAGGTTAACCCTACTTAGCTACCTACTTAAATTCGTTATATATACTACTGCTGTGATTTTTTCCACAAATCCAAGTACAAACATTTTGCTGGCGGGGTGGGGGGGGGACACTTGACGCTAACAAAAATTTGCACTTTAAAGTTTAATATTTCGCAAACGGATTCCTGAATTGAAAAATAATTTTCACACACCCACAATATTTTTGAACGACCTTTCCAACGATACCCCATACTATGGGATAGGCCAGAAAAAAAAACATCCCTCTTTACTTGTAGGGGAGGTAGGTACCCTAAAAAAAATTTGATTTACCACTTGATTTTATTTTACCACTTTGTCGACGTTATTAATATGTATACCCATGCCAAATTTCAGCTTTCTAGTACCAACCGTCTCTGAGCTAAGCTGCAGACAGACAGATAGACAGACAGACAGACGGACAGATAGACGGACATGGCGAAACTATAAGGGTTCCTTGTTTACTACGGATCCCTAAAAAGGAAGACAATAAAAGGTTAAAAATATTAATTGTTTAACGCGTATGATGTTTATTTTATAAGCTTCCCCCGCGCATATAATTTTCTTATGCCCGTTTAGGCGCAGGTAATTTTTTATCCGGGTAAAGTTGCAAACTCCCTAGGGATAATAAGATATTCCGCCGCGCGCAACTTCGTATCAATCAAGTAAATTCGGGCAGTATGAACAAGTTTCTAAGTAAAATATACATAGCACAATTTGGGAACTTGCCTACTTCCCAGTAATATACGTTTACTCTGAAATTAGGTAACTGTAACTCTGCTATTTTTGGCAAAGTCCAAAAATAATTTTCTCATTATATTTCTGACGGTTTCATGAGAGATGTGTAATGAGTCGTAAAATTTATTACGATCTAAGAACCTGACGTCTGAAAGGGCGAGTCGACAGTAGAAAGGTAATCTTTGAAAAGTGAAGTTTATCATATCTGACTTTCTGCCTCTTATAGGATGATATAGATCTCAAAATAAATCTGACTAAATCGAAATAAATCTTTGAGCAAGATTAGACTTTTAGATATACATCAGGCTATAACGTAAAAGGTTAGCCACAAACTTTTAAATTAGGCAAACAAAATAAGTTATAAAAAGCCTAGGAGCAAAAGAAACGTAATAAATATCTACTTATACAAGAACCTACAAGCGCCTAAACCGTACCTAAATAAAAATATCATAACTGAAACTTGAAATTGGTACATATTTCAGTGACTAAAATGGCAAATTTATGTGGCTATCGGCGTAAAATTCGTGCCTTGTACATTTTTCTAGCTTCGAATGGCATTTTCGTTTATATGTCATGTTCGGCGTGCTCCGGCGTCCTCAGCGTCCTCCCGCGGGTAGCAAAACTTACGGTCACGTATAGGGAATGTATTTTTACTATTCGCTTTGTGACCTCTCCAGCATTCGAGCCTTTCTCGCTAAATTGGAAAAATCTTTTAGGTTTGTATTCACAGAAAAGTTTTCTGTAATGCGTATCGCGGCTGCCGAGCTCGTATAAATGAAACCTTTTTACTTATTCGCTATTCATTCTTTCAATACCTAAGCTGTAAAATGGTTATAATCATTTCGTATATATGTTGTAGGATGATTTAAAAATTCGAATTTTCGCGAAAACCCTAGGGATTTTATAAAAACACAGATAATTTGAAAATGGTGAAAACTTTTCTGCAAGCAACTTGGAAGTAGCGCTCGCCGGCCGCTGCCTCTGCAGCGCTCGCTTCGCTCGCCCGGCTTGCGCGCGGTTGCTCACAGTTCTAACCTTCTGACTGACCGACCCTCGTGACAATTCAAAAGTGCCTGTAAATGGTTTATTTGAAATAAATGCTTTGAGTTTGAACCTAACCTATTTCAACCAAGTTGCTCGCAGAAATGTTTTCATTTATTTCTAATCATCCGTGTTTTCGCAATATCCCTAGGGTTTTCGCGAAAATTCGAATGATCAAATCATCCATCGACAAATACAATACAAATTGTTATTTTTGCGCTATTTTCAATTATGGAAATATTTTGACTATCAAATTGCCTAAGACTAGACTTATAAATATTGATACGTGTACCTACAGAATCTAACTTTTTTTGTATAATATTAATGTTGCCTTTCTTCCAAGTTTCAGACAAATTTTATGAAATAACATCTCGCCTGTAATCCCCGAAGAATTAGGCAGAACTTTCTGACGAAATCTAGGTGTACTAAAGGTACACCACCTTTAGTACACCTAGATTTCGCCAGAAAGTTTATGAAAATTGTGAAAGTAGTTAGGTCCAAGTCGTCTAATAGGGATATAGACAAAAATTTTATGTCCGTCACCTAGATTTGAAAAAATATTGGACACGTATTTTGTGCTTTGTCAAATAAATAAAAAATGGTTTAGATAAAACGCATTAAAGTCAAGGAGTGGGGGCTCGCTACGTCACAATTCAATATAAAATCCACCGGCCAGTGACGTCATGCTACATTTAACGCATTGCCTACTCAATGTATTGCCGTAATCTTTTCATTACGTAAAAAAAGAAAAAATACGTGTAATATTTTTTAATAATCTACCTGACGGACAAAAACAAATTTTTTGTCGACATCCTATTGGTTTACATAGTAACTGTCTGCCGTTTCCCATTGTGTCACTTAAAATAATTACGTAGAACGAAGATATGTACTAGCAATTAGAAGTAACATTTTACGTACCTACAAGATATAAAAATGTTTATACTTATTTTTTTAAAGAATTACATTAATTACCGTAGTTACAGGCCTACCTACCTACTATCTCTATTTCTTCTAAACAATTATGAGCTGAAAGGCCTATTAAAAGCAGTAAATCCGACTTAATTCCTAGTATTAATAACATTCTTATTTCTCTAACAAGATCTTACAGAGAATAACTAAAACATTTTTCACATAAACAAATATATCTTTAGAGATAAAATAAAATCTCTTATAAGAGCTGGAATTTATATTTTCCACATAGATACAGAGAGTATTTTATTACTTTTAATTCCTGAAATATTTCATATTTTCACGTAAGATTTCAAGATGATTTTTCACAGACGTTTATAATAAAGTATTCTGAGGAATGTTCTCTTGAGATACAAATATATCGGGGGTATAATAACAGCTGACTGTGTCACGTATTACCAACTCAGTGTTTGAAAATATCGTGAGTGGAATACGTAGGTAAGTGGAAACACAGAAAGAGGTCGGGAAGTAAACGGTGACGGCAATGCGTGAAGGAATATCTTTAGAACAGAGCATTCACCTCACACCAGTATAAGAAATCCTTACCAATATGTATATCATCCTCTAAGACTGATGTTTTACCTAGATATCTTTGCAACTAGTGGAGACATGTCCCACGGTTTGCATTCTGGTTTGTCACAGAAATATCGGTGCAGTAATCAAATCGGACAAAAAAGTCTCAGAAATATGAAACTTGTTTTTCCGTTGCGGCGCGTTTGTTTGCTTTCCGCTAGAGTCTCCTTCATAATTGTATGCATTCTGAATAGCCAGATAGCTAACTGCTATAATTACACTCCAAGCAAAATTGGATCTTAAACCAGAAAAATAAGCAAAGTCATACCGAACTTAAGGAGTAACTTTCATAGTTATGTAAGTCTTCACCTTTCAATGTGGATGACATCACATAGTCCACAGAAAGAATTTATCTATAAAAGTTATTATTATAGCCATAAATCTTAATCATAAACGTGTGATAAATCGATGGAGGGGCGTGCGATAGAGTAGTTTGTTTATCGTCCCGTCTCTATAGAATGCTAGGAAAAGCCTGCCGTGAATATATGATCAGATTTTTCTTGTTCGTAAAATGGGGTCTTGTCGTACACCCCCGATTGCTTCAGAGTATATTTTAATCTCGATTTATTTCACCTAACGCCTTCATTGAGAGATTCAATGCATTCCTTTGACAAATCGTTCGAAAAAAAACAAGCAATTTAACAATGTGTTCACGTTTTTAATATAGCGGCCATTTAACGACCTTTCTGTGCCGCTTTTTCTTTGTAGTTTTAACGTTCATGTTATTTTTAAACATCTAACTTTTTTAACCTCAAACAAAGGCACAGAACAAATTTTAAATTGTGACTTTGTCTTGAAGCAACTGACAAAAACATAATTCACGATAAATGATTTAATATCAGTCGGGTCTTTTAGTAGTCACTTGTACCAAACGATGATTACCCTGAGATACAAGTTTAGGACAACAAACGACATTCAACAACAAGCCTTAGGACGTGTCCTTCAAGCGGGATTATGAAAATATCACGGGGATAACAGAAGGCAGGAGGCGGTCACTGAAATTTGCTCCTCAATAAGGGCGGAATGACAAACGAGCGTCCCGGTGACTGTGCGGAAACTAACGAAATAGATGTTCGCAGAGGTCTCGTGGGACCCCGCCTTAGACGTCCCATTTTATTTTATAAATCTTACCGTACTTCACGTATTACGTAGCCAATGAAGACGTGTGTTCGCCCTATGTCCTCATTTGCTGCTTGGATTTGCGAATGAAATTGAGTAAAGAAGTTAGTGATGGCAAAATGCCCGACATTGTCTTTCAGAAAATACAAAGTAGTAGTATTACTTTTCATTGGTGTGTTTCAATTATATTATTTAATAATAGGTGTATATCATTAGCAACACCTAATCACAGCTTTTACGTGTTGCTCGTTTACTAATGACATACACCAATTATTACTGTAGATCAGCGCCAACTTCGAAATTATAATCTTACTTTTAAAAACGTGTTTTCTTAATAAATTTTCAGTGCAGAAGGAACCATCTTTTGTCTTTATGAATTCCTTCCACAAAGGTTACAACGTAGATAAACTGAGTAAGTTATAGCTCTTATATTTAGCAAAGAACGCGATATAAAATATTCTGAGATAACAATGTATAAAAATTAGAATGTATAATTTCGTTCGCGAGAATAAAAACAGCCAGTGTAAATCTTAAGACGAGCGAAATGTTATCGAGACCAAGTCAAACACAATTCGAGTGGTGTAAACTATAGTCCTATTAACATTGTGCTCAGTTAGGTCCGCAAGCGTTTCGGGTTCGTAACATTTTTATTCAGCGGCGTCGTCCACATAAATTAGGCTGAGCTGACCGACCAGCGCTCGTTTTGCCTGTTCTGGTGTAAGCCAAAACTGAACCATGTTTCATTTAACTGTTTTTATTCTTGTTCCTAACGCTAAAAAACCAGCCTACCGTCTGCCACAACGTTTTCGTTCATCAATTTTATTTTTAATTAAACGACATAGAAAGCCGTGTGATCAAAGACTAACAAGCTGCCTCGGGCTGATATTTCAATTGTTTATGTTAAAAACAAACCAATTTTTTTCAATGTAGCAAACATTGAGAAAAATTGGTTTGTTTTTACTACATAATAAAACGAAATGAAACAGACTTTTGTCTTGTTTTGCCTCAATGGTAATGAGGCGTCATTTGAGGACCTTATCTGTTTTTTGCTTTAATGTGACTTCAAAAGTTCTAAACACATGTCATTTAGTAGAAATTGTAACGATAACGGTTTTACCTTTGAACTATAAAATAAAATTAGTGTAACAATGAAATATAATTTACGATTTTGTATTTTCCAGTGTAACTACAGTAACCAACCACCTTAATTAACAGCGTTGTATCCCAAAATATAATTACTTGTATTTTGTATGTTACGAGCGACATGGCCGCGCGTGTTTTAGCTGGGAAACTCTATTTGGTTCCGTAGACTTGGCTAAGGGAGACGGACTAACAACGCAATGCATACAAAACAACTGTTTACACGGGTTTTTGGTTTAATGTTAACGTGCTAAGATTTGCTTTAGTGGTGTAGCGTTGTGAGGGTTCTCAGCTGCAAGTAGTCGAGTGATAAAATATCGAATTTAGTCATTTCCATGTCACAACACTAAAAACGGGGAACGTCACTGGCTTACCGGTGACGTTCTGTCATTTCGTCTCCGCTTGCAGAGCTGATGAGAAGTATCCCCTGACCCTCAGGACTCTACGTGCCCCGACCTAGGGTGAGTTCCACATTAGCTTGGTAATTATACCAGATCCTTAGCGCTGGATGATCTATATTGATTAAATAACCTATATGATATCTGAGCTCGTGTGTGTCAATGTCGGACACGCGGCTACAAGTCATCCAGCGCAAAGGAGATTGAAATATGTATGTATTGCTACTGCATCGAAATGGTATAGCGCCTCACTGTGTTATTCTTAGTGAGCCATCTGGCATGGCCACGCCTACTTTGTGATTTATGCTCGCGTGTTCACATATTAGCATCCGCTTTTGTGCCACGCTATATTTATACTCTCTTGCCTGTAAACCGCTGCGATGTGCTGAGCTTTCACCTAGCCTACTTCCCATACTGCTCCTTGGTCGCTAAATGGGGGAAGAAGCTGGCACATCGCATGCGGCATGCCGCTATTCGCACTGCTTTCTAACATGCGCTCTCTAACGCGCCTTCCAGGGTTCTCCGTACGGGCTGAGGGCAGGACCCCTTACCACATCCTGCATGCCACCTACGCACGCTAGCTAAGGCGTGCCCTACCTGCGGCCTACCTCCGCAAACTACTTGCAGCCTACCGCCTCAAGCTACCTGCAGCCTACCGCCTCAAGCTACCTGCAGCCTACGGCCTCCAGCTACCTGCGTGAGCCTGTGCTGAACAGGGCCCCACGTCTGCCACGTGCTACCAAGGACGGTACCCTTCCTACCTTACCACTAAGTGTGCGAGTGCTCAGGACTAGTATAAGTGTTAAGGACCTTACCCGCGACCTAGCCGTATTCTATTTAAAAATATATCTACTAACCTATCTTGGTTTTTTAATTCTCTTCCTACTACCTAACTATCTGCTAACAGCCTGCGCAGCCTACCCTGCGCAGCCCTAGCCGTTACAGTGGTGTGAAGCTTTCCCGAGGCAATAGTAATTAAAAGTTGACTTACAAAATATGAAGTAATTCACGAATTCAAAAGTTCAGTGGCGCAAAAATAAAATCACAAGTCCGAATAGGTTATTTTTAAATTAAAAAACCAGGGCTTCGTACGTGGCTGTGTATTCTATTGGCATTTTATGCTAATGGGAACTTGAAATAGGATCATAGTATATTCGTAAGAAACCATGTTACTACGCTTTTACAACACCTTAAACTAACACGCTTCAGGTGTTACTTTGTTTAAAGTGTGGTTACGTTTCATAGTGTTCTAAGTAAAGAGCTATGTCTTGGCTGAAAGCGTATCCCCATTATCTGTCATTGTTGCGTTTAGTCAAAACAGAGGGATTTTGCGACGTGCACTTTCAATTGTACTTTCATTATATTGAATGTTCTGAAAAAACGGGACAGGCTTAGAAACAAAAATATAGCACTGGAAATCGACCAGTCACCTCCTGAAAACAATAACTAATTCGATTTTACTCTTTTAAATCGATCAGTCTTTTAACAAAACAAATAGTTTAAAACATTAGAAGTATACGAAAACGATTATCTAAATCGATAAAATGGTTTAATAAATGGCGAAAACTAAAGCAGTTTGCAGGAATCGAATTAAAAAGGAGCGGTAGCAGATCTACAATCAGTACGTACGTAAGCCCATTGTAAGCACTATTCCTATTAGCATTAAATACTCGTTTGCAGCGAGGAATGAGCGCCACACAAACGTATTCTACTTTTTATTAGTAACGCTACCCCTCGTAAATTGTACTAGGCGTCCGGCCCGCGAGTAATTCAGTTTACTTTTCACCTACCCACTTGTTACGATGTTTACGTTTCTTACTGACAATTATTAGGGTTATGTATAGAGAAAATTGTGTGTCAAGTACCTAGCTAGGGTTCAAGAAAATTGCCTTGGGTTATCTCGTCTCTTTGTGAGGGTACTACAATGAGTTCGGAAAGCCTATTGCCTGTTTTCTTTTCGTCTTAAATGTTGTAATTACTTTGTGTTGTAATCCTATACAGGCTTTGTAAAAAGGCTGATTTGTATTTAATGTCTCCTGAGGGACTTTCTCTGTGACAGTTCTAGGAACAGTTCCTTTGGAAGTCTAGATTTTTCTATGATGGGGAAAGACTTTCAAGGTAAGTAGTAATTATAGCGTGTTATCTATACCTACAGTATCAGATAAAACTCGTAATTCTTTCGAAACGTGTCCTTCGAATGGTTTTACGACTGCACTGTTTACAAGCCATAACGTTTATTGTTCAGCAAACAAACTACCACTAACATAAGTAGATGCTAGTATAATCAGGAAGAATAAACTGTTTTATATTGCACTATAAAATTACTACTTGCATATGGAAACATAATTGTGCACTTACATAATTATAGCCAGTACATACTGGTTGTAGTAATTTTGTTAAAACGTATTTCCTGTTCCTATTATATTTTTAATGAACTCAAGTCCTGAACTAGGTGAATATAAAAAAAATATGATAAAATGTAAAATGTAAATGTGATATTTAAGAAGACACACGTTTAGATAATTCTACGCTTACGTTTTTTGTTCAGTCACTATTATAGACAAAGATGCCTGGAAGAGATCGCAGAAAAGGATAAGGCCGCCCATTGTATGTTTTGTAGTGTTAAATTTATTATTTACTATGTATTTTTTGGTGTACAATAAAGTATAATATATATAAATATAAATAAATAAATAGACGCCAACTTTCAGTGAGTAGGTACTTCTATTGGGATACGTGCATAATACCTTTGAACTTTCCAGCCTTATAAGTTTATATACGTTACCTACAGAAAAAATATTGCCTATAATTTTGCGGGAACCACATGAATTATAGAAAATCAAAATTTACTTTAAAAATTCAATTCCTGAATTCAGTTCCTTGTATTTCCAACAGGACATGGTTCTAAGACGTCGTTCAATTAATTAATCAAAGACAAATCTAACTGCAGTTCCGATGACTTACACTTCCAACCACGTTTCTCTTCCAAAAGATACACTAAAACCCGAGCATCGTGCTGAAGCAATACTTCACCTCCGCAGTCACGAATATTGGTCCACCATTCACTTTATATTTATATTCAGAAAACGTCTGCAACCAGATATAATTAACTTCTACCACAGAATATTACAGAAGATCGGCTTCATGCAACGAGCATAAACAGGCGCACGCACACAGGGGTGACCACTGACAATCAGCGCTGTGCTGTGGGTCTCCATAGCACAGCACCATGCTGAGTGGAAGCTTTCTTGTCACAGTCATGACGTGCCAGCAGCTGCCGACTATTCCTGTTTTGTGCTCGTTATTGTATTTAAACCTATTCTGTTTCATTTTCTTATTTTCTACTCGAGTTTATCATGTTTTTTTTTATGCACGTGTTTCTGTGACAAATAAACTTATTTTTCTTTCTTTCTCTTCTTTCACACAGACGCGTAAGCGTATGCAATAACAACTTATTATTTTTCAGGATATTATATCTTTAAAGAAAAGTTAAAATACCTTGATCTCAAAAGTCAACTATTAAGATTTTCTAAACTATCCTTTAATTTCAGAGAGGAGGCCTGTGTCCCCGCAGTGAGAACGTTATAAGCTGATTATGTGTGTATATATCCTATAATTTGAGTAAATCGAAACAAATAAAAATTCACGCGCGAAAAAGCAGCGGCTAAGTGTAATGCAATACTTTGATTCAATATTAAAAAAAAAAAAAACCTATATTAACTGCCTTCGTTTTTGCAAATTTTGGTGCGTACTCCAACTATTGTAGTTTGATGTCAAATTATAGTTTTGAAAATAAATGAAAAACACTTCTGTCCCATCTCGCTAACACTGTGCGAATACCAGTCACAACTGCGCTTGCACTCGATCTACGTGAAGCTTCGTGTGTATACGTGTGCGTGCGTTTTCGCTCGCTGGGGACGACGTTCTGTACCCACTATTCTGTACCTCTACTATAACATTTTATGTCGCCGTTAAGATTCTCTTTGAAAAGTGAATTTAAATAAACGAGATGAGAGTACTGGTCTGTTTTTCTTTTTCAGTCCTACAACTATTGTCCTAGGATTTAATAACTGTCAAGCTTTTTAAACAAACTTGGGTACGAACTCATTGTTTGTTAGGGATTTTGTTATCATCGAAGAAAATTCCAAGAGAGGCAGCCGCTATTTTACATTTTATTGTTAAATGGCTGACCCGGTATTGTATTATCCAGTTACTGGGTTGTGGAGGTCAGATAGGCAGTCGCTCCATGAAAATACTGGTATTCAGCTGCATCCGGTAAGACTAGAAGCCGACCCCAATATAGTTGGGATAAGGCTAGGCAGATTGATTGCTAACTAGCTGACCCGACGGACGTTGTCCTGTCCAAATTTCAATAATTCATACAAAATTCTCATCGAAAATGCACTTTCAGGTTTCCTTAATTTTCCAATTTTCTCGGCAACTTTTCAAATTTTTATTTCCGTAAGTACCTGTTTCGAACTATTACGAACATATTAAAACAAGGAATAGCCAGCTCGCTCCAGCCATTCTCAAACGATGGGTTCCGTACCACAAAAGGAAAAAACGGAACCCTTATAGGATCACTTCGTTGTCCGTCCGTCAGTCTGTCAAGACGCGCGTTCCTAAGAAGGGGAGGTCTTAGGAACGCGTAGAGGTATCAAGATGAAAATTTATCAAATACGTAGATCTATGTTCCCTTGGAGCCTTAAACAAATAATGAGTCTAAGTCAGCGGAATAAAAAAATACTGCCATTTATGTGACATATTTGATACTCGCAAATAAATCAAAACCTACAGGGTACTTCCCGTTGACCTAGAATCATGAAATTTGGCAGCAAGCAACGTTTCACAGCACAAGTAAAAAAAAAGTCCGAAAATTGATAATTTGTAGTTTTATCACATAAAGAAATCTTTTTTAACGATTACAAACTTACATTTGCAGTAGATAGGAGAACATGTTTCTCAACTACTAAGTTAAGTTTATTCTTGGGATAAATTCATCCCAACTACGGAACCCTTCATTGTGCATGGTCCGCTACGCACTTGGCCGGTTTTTACTACATAACTAGCCTCAGGTTAATCCTCAATCCGTCTATTTCCAGAATTTTATTGAAGGATATTAAAAGATAAAATCTGCGAAGGAATTAAGACAGCATATTGCAGTCATCAACTGCCAGCAATGATAAATAGTTTTAAAAATATGCCACTCTTTACTCTTATTACGTATTTTATTTCCTTTATTTTATTTATAGACATATAATGTACATGTTTAAATATTTTTAATAAAAACATTTAAAAATATAAAAATTTGTAGCCCACCGGTATCGGGAACGGGTTCTTAGGTATTTTATTATTATTATTAGTTTTAGCAGTGTTGTCCAAGTGCTAGGCAAGAACCTCTCTGTCAACCCTCTTGTGTGACTGATATGGCACTGGGCCCGCTGGGTGGACTATCTCACAGAGAGGCCTGTGTCGCAACAGCTGGAACGTTATGGTCTGATTATGCATTGCTACTTCCATCATTGTCAAAAATCCTTCATAATGCAGTTCATTAAAAGAAGTATGGCAAAAGAGGTACCCATTCTTCGTATTCACCACTACGGGCCACTTGCCAACAGATTGTATAATAGATAGGTATTCGTAGTTTTAAAACTACTATGAACTTCTTATGAGAATGCAGAGAGGAGAGGAACTTGGAAGTTTCTTTCGAAGATGTTTACTGACTGGATATTATACAATATCGCCCATTGGTATGTGGCCGCCCGTATTTTTCTGAATATTAATGATTTTTTTTCGAAAATATACTTTAAAAGGGGGTCTATTTTTAATATTTTTCAAATTATTCAATTTTTTTTTTTTTAGTAGCCTTTGCCAATCTACTATGTTATTGGCTCGATTTGGATCCTGTTTATTATTTCGAAAAGCTCATGAGTTTTTAACACGCTTTTATTAGGTCGACCTGTATGTATGTAACTATGTAATCAAATCTAAGAAAACTAATTTAACCATCTTCTAAAGATCGTAGCGTTATGAAAATTGGCAGTTGTATGTGATTTTGATGACAATACAATAACATGGTACTGTCGAGCTGATCTGATGATGGAGCCGGAAGATATGAACTGGAACTTCATGATGGATGATCGTATCATAGCCGTGTTTGGACTTGTTAGAAAGGTCTTGTAATGAACGTTGACCATGATTAGGTTTCAAGGTCTGATGATGAAGCCGGAAGATAGGCACAAGCATTCCATGATGAAATATCGTATCATAGCCGTGTTTGGACTTGTTAGAAAGGTCTTGTAATGAACGTTGACCATGATTAGGTTTCAAGGTCTGATGATGAAGCCGGAAGATAGGCACAAGCATTCCATGATGAAATATCGTATCATAGCCGTGTTTGGACTTGTTAGAAAGGTCTTGTAATGAACGTTGACCATGATTAGGTTTCAAGGTCTGATGATGAAGCCGGAAGATAGGCACTAGCATTCCATGATGAAATATCGTATCATAGCCGTGTTTGGACTTATTAGAAAGGTCTTGTAATGAACTTTGACCACGATTAGGTTTCAAGGTCTGAATACAATAAGCGTGTTTTTTAGTGTTTTTTAAACTATTAATTTTTATTTTATCGGATTAACTCACATTTTTTACAAAAATTTCTAGACTATTAAAATTGTATTTTTCATATGAAAAGTATGTGCTGGCTTATTTTGACCCGGTTTGAATAATTCAACGTGGTTAAATAAAACTGGAGATCAGCAGTACTGTCTGTTTGTTAACACAAACTACGAAAACAGTCCGTATTACTAAGACATAGGAAAACTATCTGCGGCATATTGCTCCATGGTCGTGCGGTTGGCTGTACCAGAGAAAAAGTCGTCATAAACATGAATATGTCTTAAGATCGTGTTAATTCTTGAAGGATTAGTGACTGCAGAAAGTTTTTCTAAAATACGTTGCACTTGCAAAATACATTCCGACACCTAATAAAATCCTTAGATGTCTTTTGTCAGATGCGCACGTAATGCGATAGTCTATTCTCAATGGCTTACATGGCACGGAAAGAATTTCGCAGTAGTCGTTATGATAGTCTGGCAAAGAACTATACACTAGGAAAAAGACAATGTGAGTCTTAGAAGATTTCTAATTGTTAATTAATTTGTTAGTAGACGGAGATACAGACTCTAATACAAGAAATAAGCACCACTTAATGATCTAACCTCCTAATTCCAATTGATGGAGCCACTTTGATGTACGCAACGTAATTAACGTTGTGTAGATCAAAGTGGCTCCACGAAATACAATAACCTCATTTTCCTAATGTGGTTTCCTGTACCAAAGACTCTCGACGAATACTAAAGTCTATTGATAAGATTTACTCTCCTTGAAAAAAATCTCCTTTCTCGAGCATTTTATTTAAAAGAACGCTAAAAGTATTTTCTTTACAATGAAAAACATAAAACAAAGACCTTCATATTTTTCGGTATAAGTTTGAGAAATCTCTTTTCAGACAAGAAAAATGCCATCGATTAGCGCTTATCGTTTTCTTTTGTAATAAAAGGGGAAGAAAAATTGATTCGGGCGTCGTCAGTCAATTTGCTGATCGTAGATGAACGAACAATCGGATACGAAACGGTTTGATGGCGACGACTATAACAGATTATTGCCGAGAAAGCCGAAGATTGCTCGTAAAACTTTTAACGATCGTACTAAATTACAATTGGGGTGAAATAAGTTTTTCGACCTATTTAATTTATTGTGAAAGCCGGAGGCGACGTCTGATCTCAAAAACATAAGTTTTAGTAGTGGCAGGTTTTAACATTGGCATAAAATTTACTGTTAATATCGGTCGACCGCAAAACTTTGCAGATATAATGACCGACGAGAACTTGTGAGAAAGAAAATCAGTAGAAAAGGCACGGAATCAACATTTCGGATAAAAATAACCGAACTTTTGACGACTATCCAGCTTAATAATTAACTTTCCAGAGGCTTGGGAAAATTAGCTTAGAGACTTTCTAATAACTCATTTAGATAGGTACTTGATAGCCAACTTTTCAACAACTTACATAGTGTAACAAGTAAGAAAAGGCGAGAAAACCAACTGACTTTATTTTAATTTGAAAAGTTTCAACTTTCAACTACTTCTTTTACACCTTTAGTTATTGAGTAGAAGGTTTAGCTTCTTTACAAACTAACTCTTCAGTATTTATGTCTACCAAAATGAAAATTAATTTATCAGTTTCATGTTTCTTTTACAAAAAATCGTGTTGATGTTAACAAGCGTGTTCGTGGCAATGTACAACATAATGTTTTTAGTAATACAAGGAAACAATTTATTTTGCTAAAAACAACGTGATTAAACCCGTGATTATATTGCTTTAAGATACAAGAACCTTTAAAAATACTTATTATTATTACCCCAGAATTGGTGCCCGATGACGCCATTAAATTACGTTGAATATCGAATGTATTGCACTTATAAGACGTCCTCGTAATACAAGATCCAGTTGAAAACCAGCGTCAGACACTAGTTGTCGTGCATTTATGCTGAACTGTACCCTAATTACGTAATACACGATCAATCAGAATCTGAATCGTTTTGCAACAGATTGCTAATCCTTTGCTTCGTACGTTCGAAAAAAAAATCTGCTCAACAACGTGAATAACACAATGAATGTTGTTGACCTGTCAAATTGAAACAGATTAGTCGGAATTGTCAACGAAAATGTGTTGCGTAATTAGATAGCTGGGCCTATTTGGCGCAGCCGTGTGGCACACAATATTTTTTAAGTTATCTTTATTTTTTTCCGTTTTTTTTTGTTTTTGTGTGAATGTTGTGTGCCTTAACTGAGTCAAATAAATTTATTTTCTTTCTTCTTTCTTTCGTACATATACATATCTATTACGTTAAATATCGATATTCATGTGTACTTACAAATGGATGGGATAACTACATACCTCGAAGTTGGAATATTCACTACAGAAACTATCACTCAATTATCACCTCTTCCTCTAATTTGTAGCAACGATCCAGTTTATAACTCACAACATTAAACACACAATACAAAGGGGCTTAGATGGGTAGAAATATTCTCAAGAAACTATGTTTTATTTGAACAAAAGTAGCGCAAAGCATCCCTAAGCTCCTAATCCAATTTCACATCTGTAAAGAATAGAAGAAAAACAACTGCTAATCTTGAGTTGTCGATATCAAAATGTCTTTTCAATTTTTCTACCCGTGTATATAACTTAAACCAAATGTAAGTTCACTTAAAAGTTGGAAGCGCACGCATTCTGTAGGAGATCTCGTTACTCCCCATATGGATTTGTTCAGGAATTTTGTTATTTGTATCGTCTTAAGCGGAGTCATTGTGATGGGAAAAGTTATAAGTAGGCTGAGGATTGAAAAGTTGCGAAATAACTCTCTGGGAGGCAATAAGACAGGAACGTTTTGCAGGCATTTGTTAAAACTTTTATGAGAATGTAAAGTTTTTTCTTTAAAAAGTTTGTTGGTAACATATTATTGTGCGATACAACATGCAAAAATTCAGCTCCTTGGGTTATTTAGATTCAGAATATAATAAGCAAATAAATTGGCGACTTAGACTTCGAAATGTTTTGAAAACCCTTTCATCCTTTTAAGTTCTCCGAGCAATATTATGTTTCGAGGGCTTCCTTCGCCATTCTGTTATAACCAATACCTTTATAATTTACTTCTTTCATTCGTGGCGTGAATTTGTCCTTTTGTCGGAGAAGAACTATTATAAGTGGATACATTTCAATTTGTACAAACTGGGTGTTTTTCTACAATAACACATATCCAAATCAATACTGGTTGTATGTACATAATATCATCTTGGTAGACAGAACACTGTCATCTTCCTTACGGAGGTGGCGTTGATAGCTGCAACACAATTTATAACTAATGTGGCTATTATCGTACTCAATGAAATTGTAAGCGTATTTTTTGTTCCAATAAAGAAATTTATTATTATTAACATCGTCTAGGGATAGACCTCAATTTGACAGTGTAAGCACCGAATGCTTTTTTTTTACCTAAACATGACGAAGTAGACTCCAAATAATCTAATATTGTATTGGAATAGAAATAAGCATTTCAATAAAATTGATATCCGATCAATACACATCTTATCAGTAAGTACCTAGATCAAATACGTGACCATCCATACTGCTCAACTGTTCAAAAACTTCAGGGTCGAGCTACTTTAACACAAATTATCATATTTTTACTCCACCAACCTACGCTTTACTTAATACCAAAAAATCTAAGCAATATATCACTGTAATTTCAAAATTGTATTAGAACTTCTACTGCTTTGTAAATATGAGAATGTCGTGCCCACGTATGTGCACGCATTCGAAAACAGTTGTCTGTCCAACATAAACGATGTCACATAGTTAAATGTACTTCAACTAAAACAGCAATTATTCCACAGGAGTGTGCTTCACTCGCAGATGATTAAAATATTCTGCGTCCGAAACATGCAATTATGGAATGAAAACGTTGACTGTTTTCACTCATGACAATTATTTGAAACGGGTTATTTGTATTATGTATTCTCCATTACCACTTGCGGCGGGAACACAACGCTAATGAAAGGGACCTCAACACATACTATTAATCATGACGAACAATGGCCATGTTCAGTTTAAGCTCCTATCGAGATGTAGTTACTTTCTTTGTAACGATTATTATAAGCAATTTCATTGAATAGCCTGAAAACTTTCTTATTGTGTTTTCTAACAAAAACTGATATTACAGGAAATTATATTTTATTCATGGGTTTATTACAAACATTAACCTTGTAGTCGATTGAAGTTTTAGGAGTTTATATAATAGTTTTGTTAAAAGAGATACCTTGCTCGTGCCGTAACACTGATATATTATTTGAATTATTCCTAAACATTTCGCTTTTGATACGAAATGACTTAGCCCATGAAGCTTCCAAATAATGATTACATTTGTTAGATATAGAAAATAAACTTAGTTAAAACTTCTCGGAAAAACTGCGACTCGTGTATTTTGTGAAGGGTTACACGTGTTTGACTACCAGTAAGTCAATAGGAATATTTTGAATGGTTTGATTTATTCATTTGTTTTCTTTTTTCATCGATTGAATAAAACTTCAGACTCTTCCTGAAGAATTGTAGATGGAAATTGCCAGTGAACCGGTAGCAAAATTAAACAAAGCGTTTTTCTCTCTTTGCTCCAGTAGAAAATTAAAGTTGAAAAGGGCGGACTAATTAATTTTTATTATCTTTTCTCTTGGCTTCATATACGTACGCTGCATTACCAAAGAGGATTACTATTACATTAGGAAAAAAAACGCAAAAACACGAGAAAATCTCGAGTAATAGACGACCTATTTCGTTAATTTCTCAAGAGGGAACTATTACTATCAACGTGACGCAATCCGATTTTGAAAAATTCCAAATCCACAAAGCCTTCGCGGAATCCAAATAAAAGCTAAAAACAAAGAAGCGTTCATCGTTCAAGCTTGAAAAATCAAATTTTGGCAATGGGCCGAAAATTCAGCGGAAAAGAATATTACAGAAACTATTTCACATTATTAACTTAATAACACAACTTGACTTTTGGCTTTCAGTCTCATACGGATATATTAAATACGAGAAAATTGCGATGCGACATAATGCATAAAGACCTAACGCTTAGAGGTTGTGAGCTGCAGTCTCGTCTCGAAGTCTTGAGTCTCGAGTCTTCGTATCTTCACTGCTCGACAGCGCAGGGTGCGAAAATGTACGACAACGTCTTTTCTCTTCAGTTATGTGCTTCGGTGTTCAAATTCAAATGTGGAAGTGTAATGTTAACACTTAGAATTTTATTTGAAAAGAGATTTGCTCTATTTCGACGATCGACATTGCTATAAAAATTGTCAGTACCGTGCACACCCGCTCAGTTTTGATGATCAAATGTCAATTGAGCGTTGACACGAATAGACATACACTATTTTTCATTCATATTTATTGTGGCAGTAGAAAATGGGAGATCATAAAAATCCAATCTTTATAACCGAATTTATTGCAGATAAAACTGTAAAATCTACAACACAATACAGAAGTTCGGATTATATTGACTATTTCGCAAGAAATGCACCTGTCGGTACACCTGCCAATAAATTTAACTAATTTGTATCGCTACCTGCGACTTTGCCACCATTTTGCGATGCTTTACCCCCAATTGACACATTAAATTAATCCTGACACCAGGATAGTTAAACTTAAATGCGATGAATATGCAAAACAATAACGAACGGACAAATTGACCGCAATAATTTCCTAGATGGACAAATTTTCCTCAATTTGCTTTTGATAGATTCTGCTTTTCGAGTTTTCTTTTTGGCTAGCATAATATCATAGCCGTTACCAATAAACTAGCAACTTTTTTAAATTGCGTGTACATGCTATAAACATTTTTTTGCTGAAAACTAGTTTATCACATAGAAAATCTGCCCTAAAACGTTCGGGAGCAGAATCAAATGGGAGCTACGCCGTGTCGTAGCACCGCGCGTAGCGCTACGCGAAACTTGCTACGAAAATTGTGTGTAGAATATTAAAAAAGTGCATGCTATCCATTTACATGTTATCATTATATTGGTTACGCCTTCTTGTTTCAGTTCAAAACTTTAACACAAATCTTGTACTACAGCTGCAAATGTCAAAGCACACAGTCATGTGATTTGTCATTACATCGTACATCAGAAACTTCGCCGTCCGCACACAACAGCGCGTCGGATAGTGTTTACTCTTCAAACACTTTTAATTGTTACCTTCTGGAGTTTGCCAGACTAACACGAGTTGAAACTCGTCTAGTGGTGTTTAACTTTTAATTCGTTGGCTTATGTGTAAGATAAAATGTAAGCTGATGACAGTTCTGTGGGTAAACTACACTGAAGTGTTAAGGCAGATGTCTGTTTGCAATTTCTAAGTGCTTATTCTAATTTTGCATGACCTTGTCTTTGTAATTTCTTCTCATTCACGAAGTCAACCGCAATCAAGGCTGGCTTGGATGTGTTTTCGTGACATAACTATCAACTCACACATTTATATTTTTTGTTTCTCCCATCCACAAAGACTTTTACTTGGTTTTGTTTTATTCATTTTATCTTTTTAACCAATTTAAAAAGATACGAATTAAGTTCAAAAGGTTTTCAATACAAAAGCATTTTGTTTACATTGTAAATAGTCCCCGAACATGTTGTTGTTGTCAACAATAATGGTCGATGTATTTGCAGACGCCGAATTATTAAAACAAACAGCCCTTAGAAATCGGGCAAAGGTACTCGGACAATTTAAATTGCGCCATATTTATGTAAACAGATGAATAAGTGTTAAACGTGGCGAATCGAGCAATGAGCTTACTGTAATGAATTAATATTTCAATTAGGTACACAGGCAGTGACACGGCATAATCCACAAGTGAGCCTTTTGTCAGGATAATAAATATTTTAGTGAATTTCATAATTTCATCTATTTAACACAGTCCTGATGAGCAAATCAAATTTACAAAGCTTATCTTTGTGTGAAATAAATGGGTATTCACCTATTTTTTAGATGGCGACCTTATTCATGCAGTTATTTCGGGCATGCTCGACTAATTTCGGAGACAACCGGAGATTTGATACCTTTGCACTGTCAAATTATACGTTCAGCACTTCGTACGTTGCTACCTCGATAGTTTATGTACATTGACTTATCTTGACTTCAATTTAAGTTCGAAGTGATTGCTTTTAGCTTTATACTCAAAATTATCATAATATTTACCACTTAAGTAAGGTTATGTAGAATAAGGAATATCTACGAGTACCAACATTAGCGTTACAAAAAAAGGTTGCTAATTAAACAAATATAATCACAATATGCAAAGCAAGTAAATGTATAAACGCAATACACACATTTTTACCGTAATTTGCTCATATAAATTACTCATGAATATCACTTAATCTCTTTATAAGCTAAAATAAGCAAGCAAAGGTTGACAAGGGTCGCCTGCGATTTTTAAATGAAGTTTAAAAACATTTAACATGTTTAAAATATACCTTTTATGTTGGCTACATCTGAAACGGGTACTTCCGGTTCGTGTCATTTGTGAATTGTTTGCTTTTGTTTTAAGTACTTACATGAATAAAAATGTACCCGTTTGCCATGGGTATAACGGAAATAATTGTTTTAAAGGAGTTACTACACTTAATCGCTTCTTCTATGTATGTCTTTTTAGAGTTTCTGCGTTTTCCACGAGCGCAAAAGTTTTATCAATCAATATCCTGAACAACAATTTACGTGTCCAAACCTTTTTTTACTATGTTTAATTTCCATCACAATAACATAACATCACGCCTCTATTTCCCTGAAGGGTTAGGCAGAGGTGTACCTGTAGCACATCCACATTTCGCCAGTTATGTTTAAGTCCCATGTAATAGGGGGCGAGCCTTTTGCCATCAACCATCAAAATGAGATGACGAAAATGACGGTTCATGACGAACGACGACGGTCGGATGAGTTACAATAAAAGAAAATAAATGTAATTCGAATATTACGAGTACAATACGATTGGATGGCGAACGTAAAATAGACGTGATTTACAATCGCATTTATCTCCATGTCACCTTTAGACCAGTCCTAATATATTCTGACAGTTTTAGGCTAAAACTCTTCTACAAAAAACCAGTGTGTTTTATATAGAATACGTTTTTATCCAGAACCGTTTGTTCAGCGAATAATAATATCGGACAGCAATGCGGACGCAGCGAGTTTGAACTCCACCCTGGGACAATGTGTTTTCATACATACATATGTATAGAAATCAAGAGCAAATAACGAATGTTTCAAACTACATAGGTATGTTACATACTTTTGTAAAATCCTACCAATTCAGGGCTTTTTGTGGGTTTTTTAGGGTTCATATTGATTTATACTTAAATAAAATATTATTTTAATTAATTATTTGACAATAAAAATAAGGAATGAAAGAATGCTAAACTAATCTCCGGCAAGTTGGAAGGGTTGGTATATTTAAAAAAAAAACAAAGTTGCTCATTAAAAACGACTCAACTAACAACATCTGAATGTCTAAAATACTACACGACTCGCCGTCATTAAACCCTACAACACTTAAAAGTAACCAACTCCAAACACTTCTTATTTGCATAAAATGCAGAAAAATAATCTAGGTAGAAGGGGATTTAAAGCAGCTTTAGAAGCAAAGGCGGTGAATCACGTAGGCCTTCCATTTATCATCCGCAAAGAGTTCCAGCGTCTCCCGAAACGTCGCGATAAGAATATCTCCTCGGTTTCTTTGTACGGGGCAAAGGAATTTGTGAAACAGGCCAATAACCAGAGCCCATGTACCTACCTATCTAAAGCACTTAGGTATATTCCAAAAGCTATTAGGCCTTTATTTACGTTTATTAATTTAATTTGCATTATTTTATTTTTACACTTTTAAATTCAAAATAAAATAAAATTAAATTAAATTGTTTATTATTTAACTACTAGGACTAGATTACATGGCAAGGTAATGTATAAAGCACTAGTATAAAGTTTTTTAAATCTAGTTAGTGGGTGCCGTACTGTTCATCTAGATAGGTTACAAAATAACCTGTGTTTAGGAGAAACAGTTCCGAACCCCGTCGTAAGTGGTTGACTTATAATAAGCACGAACAAAATGGGTATGTATTCATTTAATAAAAGACTAACGACCCGCCCTTGCTTCGCACAGGTGCAATGGTGACATGTCAAAACATCGAGATTTATGGGATACTAACTTCCGCCAGCGGCTACACCCGCGTGATATCTTTATAAATTATAGCCTATGTTACTCAGTGATAATATAGCATTCTACTAGTGAAAGAATTTTTCAAATCGGTCCAGTACTTTTTGGGTTTATTCATTACAAACAAAAATACAAATCTTTTCTCTTTATAGTGTAGAAGAATATCTAATTTTAATATTATTATCCTATACTATTAAATGAGCAATATTTGTATGTTAATGTATTTATATATTTTTAATCACGTTCTCGAAAACGGCACTAACGATTCCGATGAAAGTTGCAATATAGGCCTTTACGGGGGCGAAAAATCGATCTAGCTAGGTCTCATATCTCGGAAAATTTGTTTTCTCTATTTTCACAGCCTCGGGAATGTGAAACAACGTTGGTAACCTGGACGATATGTTTATCTATTGTCACCCGAGCAGAGGTCGGTCGACCAGGTACTACTATATTTGTTATTATAATAATATTATACGACAAACCTTCCGGAATAAATGCTCTAAATGATGGCTAAAACCTCGTCTAAATAAATTCTGTAGTTTAGAAGATCGAAGCGGTCACACAGACAGTCACGAAAAGTGACTTTCTTTTATACTACGTATAGATCAATATAAATTCTCTATTTCCCGGAATATTTTATTGAAGCAAATGTTTACGCAAAAGGATTTCGCAATGTTTTTCCATGAATAAAATCCATAAAATTGCATAGAAAACTCCCTCAAACATATGCCATTCGGTGCAATATTTACCTGCCTTGGGAAGTAACATTTTTGTTCAAACGTTAAAGATTTGTATACACTGGTGACTTGTGAAGTTTTGTACTACAACAGATTGTAAGTAACGAAAATTATTTTTATCTGATGACAACGCAAACATCAACTCTGTACGACATACACGGCACTGCTAAAATCTGATTTATACAATAACATAAGTTAGTATAACTTTAAAATACGAAATACGTGCAAAATTGCAGTTTTAATTTTGAAAAAGTGCCCTCAACGCGCTCGCAAAGTATGACAAAAAGGTTTTGTGATGGTTTGGGCAGCGGCAGCGCTTTCACAGGACTGGGACGATGTCCTGATGGTAATTAATACTTAATATGCATAAGTATGTACTCTGGTACACACTGGTAGCGCAATGGGACAAACCGAGAAATTGCGAAAAAACATCAAGCAAGAGACGTCACGATTCTTCGCGCCGCGCCTCAGCCGGTACCTAAATCACCGATAACCTTTTCCGGGAAAATGCATCTTGAGTTCTACACAAAAAGTTCCATAATCGAAACGCCACGTAAAGTGCACTGCCAAAGCTTACACACACTTTCACATGCAGCTTATATGTACAAGGCGCCGTAAGCTGCTTGTCCATCCGTGGTAGTTAATGCAATGAGTTAGTAGAAAGAATTACTGCGATAGAAACTTCGTGCGTTCAACTTTTCACTGAATTCGAATAAAGAGGACTTGTAAGATAAGTCTTACAAGGCTTCTTTATTTGAAGTCAGTGAAACTGTTTATTTAATAAAGGGTCATTACTTTCTTCTATTTTAAGTATCTTTGAGATGGGTTTTTCTTTTAATGTAGTAGTTTTTCATGATGCAGCAACCTTCCCGGTTTTCGTCACGGGTCGAATGTCTCATAATAGTATTAGAAAATAAGTAAAATATAGAATTTAACGCATGTATTCCCCGAAACGTTAGGCAGAGGTGTACCTTAGTACACCCACATTTAGCAAATGACCAAAAGGACATAATTGTACTATTTAATGTTGCTATAAGTAATACTAAATGATACAGACCCGTCCGATGTGCAACAGATCCACAGGCTGTTACGTCACAACACATTCAATCTCTCTCTTTTCCGGTCTTTGTTCATTCACTTTTTTTACATGCGAGTTTGCCGACCATTTTTCCGCTTTATTTATTGTATCAGCAACTATATCAACAATAATTTACGCGTTATACAGACGCATGAACATAGTCAACCCCTTATCTTGGGATTTGTGTTATTTTGCAATAGTTACGGGAAAATACGCGCATACAAATAGTTTTGTTGGAGGTATGTATCGTTACGCTCAAGGGGAGGAAACTCCTTAGGGGACGTTCAGTGACGGTATAACCCTTTTCGTTTAGATAATTTTGAATGTGCACGTAGGTACATATTGTTTTACATTACTACACAATTCTTGAATTTTGTTTATGACACTGCCTAGTAGATACCTACCTGTCGGTCGATTCTGTAAAAATATCAACGTGAAAGTAAAGGTGAAGTGAGCGTGAAGTGAGCTGTCACTGTCACAAATCGACCGGCAGGATGCTAGGGATTAACACTATTGACAGCTCACTTCACGCTCACTTCACCTAAGATTCACGGTGATCTTTTAACAGAAATAGCTGTATAAGGAGCTTTTGGTGCGTGGCCTTTTTTTTGCATTTTTTTTTTTTGGTGGTAAATTATCATATAATATAACTTCTCCCGCTCTGGGCTGAGCGGGTGGCGTGTCAGACTCTTACTGAATAAAACCCACCCGTGTTCCTTCAGTTGCCTGTATGTTGCCAGGGTCCACGGTATCCCTTTCGGACTTTCCCGCGACCCCGTCAGGCATCGGCCCAAGCGGACCCCGTCAGTTGAACTGATGTTTCTTTGAGGCGCGCGTGGAACAAAACGCACCTGTCGACGGCTTCCCATGCCCTCTCGCTCCGTACCATGGCCTGGACGAGGGCCGGACGCGAGAGGTCACTGCCGCCGATCGCCTCCACGAGGACACGGCGGTGCTCCGCCCAAGTCGGGCAGACCTCCACCGTATGCTCCAGCGTGATCTCCGGGCGATCCACACAATGGTGACACTTGGGCGTTTCCTCCCGCCTTATCCGGAACAAGAACCTCCCGAAACAACCGTGTCCAGTGAGTACCTGCTTCAGCTAGAAGGCGCGGACGCCGTGGCGCCTCTCTAGCCACTCTTAAAGAGAGGACTTATCGCCGCAATTGTGGCGTGCCTATTTTCGTGTTCTTGTTATATTCTTGTTTTTAACTGACTTCTTTCAATACAAATTCACAAAACAACTCCCCCTGTCAGTATCATTCAAGCGCCAAAGATCCTTGTAGTAGTATTATGTACACTTACAGTGCTTTCATTATCACTTGACCCGTGACGCGATTAGTAACACTGAATTTTGCAGTCCTAATTTCAATACTAAAAGAGTTCAAAATGGCGACTGACAGAACAGTACAACCATTCACATGACTGCAAAATTCAGTGCTACCAACCGCGTTACGAGACAAGTTATAATGAACGCACAGTAGGTGCCTATTAAGGATGTTAACAGAATTCTATTTTTGGAAAAGCTACTATCTAATTATACCACCGTAGTCTACAAACCATGCCAGTACCTATACCTTCTACTTTTCTTCCAATTCTTTCATATTTTCATTGTTAGGTTTCATTACTGGGAAAACTCATAAACCGCGAAGTATTGGTTAATTCCGCTAGTTCCTATTTGGGAGAATACCTATATATAATAATTATAATGTGTTGTAATACCAATAAAAAACCCTCTTCACAGTTCGTGGAATAAACACCACACATATACCTAATGTAAATGTTGAGGTAAAAACTGACATAAATCAACAACGACGTACTTAAAGTGCTTTGTTATAACGTTCTGAATTGAAGTTTAACTTTACTCCAACAACTAAATATTCTCTAAAATATATTATGTTGTAGTTTCATAAGCCAATATGTAACTATGTATTAAACTGTTGAATCGTAAAAGCTTTATTGTTAGTCTCTCACTTCGAACGTGTTTACAACTAAAAGCCTAATTAGGCGAACCGATTATATAGCGTTAATATTACAATAAATTATGGAAGTGTATAGAGTGCCGCTAGCGGCAGTTTAAACCTGTCAGATAAAGTGCCGCTCTTTGCGGCATAATAGTGGCGCTACCTCAGCCCGGCTAAAGTGCCGTAAGAATTGTTATTGTCACTGTCTTTGTCACTTGTTATTCTGTTTGATTGTTGCGGTTAGTTCGTTGCCCCTTGTATTGATTGATCGTATTTGTTTTTGATAATTAATTATATCAAAAGATGAGTTTATTTTTTAGAAAAGGCTAATGTAATTTTTTTGTATCTGTAGCTGGCTAAACCTTATATAACCCCTTGGCATAGCAAATGAACATGGCTGAAAGGTAGGTTAGGTTAGGATAGAACTGTGACCACACAATACACGAGCCGAGCGAGCGAAGCGAGTGGTGCTGCGGCAGCGGCCGGCGAGTGCCAGGGTTCGTTTAGGCACAAGAGAGAGTAACGTTTTGGGAATATGGTGTTTTACAGCGAACTAACCTCAACAATCAAACAAAATAACAAGTGACACTGACAATGACAATACAATGCTTACGACACTTTAGCCGAGCCGAAGCAATGCCACTATTATGCCGCTAGTGGAACTTTATCAGATAGGAGTAGAGTGCCGCTAGCGGTACTCTAGACACTGCCTAAAATTATTTAGGTCCGTAGCGATTCTCATTTGCATTTGTAAATATACAACAAAAAGCGCCGAAAAAGGAGTGACGAGGGTCTCGTTCGGAATACCGTAAAAGTGGCAATCAGCTCGGTTTACTGACTTTTACTTCAAAGTGAATTTTTTGTTCTCGTCTTTTTATTTTGCACGTTAGCGGTGAAGTGTTTTCGAGTAGTTCCCTATTCGGAAGCATTTTGCTGCCTTTTCTAATGCTCTCAAAGGAAATACTGAGGAAATTTTAATTCGATGTACACTTTTTTTGTAGCTTTTGTTAAAAAAATGTTTTTTTTCTAAAATAATGTTCGCTGTCAAAGATTTTGTTAAAGAAAGCTCTGTTTCATTTGAAGTATATTATTTATTGCGCCACTTTTTCTAGGATCATAAATATCGCTGAGTCCGCCCGGAACGTAGGTTACACTTTCTCTACTCTCCAGCTACATACAAGTTAAGTGCTTCGGTATTGGGAGAGAGAATTAATGTATGTGTTCTGGGGAATACTCGTACATTGTTCACTCTATACATTAACTGGACGAACGTTTTACGAGGTCAGCTTCGGTTGGCATCAAGTTGTGTTTTCAGAATAATTATGGGTGATATTTATGCGCGTCGCAGATTTACTCTAAACTTTTGAATGTACTTTAACTTCAGTATTTCAATCACTATTGCTACGACGTAGCCGATGTGATGACGTCACTGCTACACCACTACTCTTCCGTAGCCGTAGCGCATAAACAACTGCCACACGTAAATTTTAAGAACTTTGTTTTGCATCGCATGTGTATTTGATTCCGTGGTTGTTGTTTATTTAGAATCAAACTGGTAGTTACACGTTCGAACCGATACGAAACACTCCGTTTTGCGAACCGCAAAATTAACAATTACTGCGCTCTAAAATTCAAAAACATTTTCCAAAAATAATATTTCCACGTAGATTTACCCGTTCAGTCAGCATAACTTTTGGCTAATTTGGGGTGTTCAGCAACACTAATCGTAGCGGGTCGGAGGTGGTCATTATGTCGGAGACAATAGAACAAGAGGGTTGGTCGCCATTCAGACGCACCTAGCCGATGTTGTCGCATGACAAATGGCCGTGTGTTTCTCTCCGGACATGACTGCCCAAACAATCGGCCCAACAACATTAGATGCGTTAGTACATGTTGGATATTGTCCTGCAGTGCTCCGGCCTAACCCTATTTTCGTGGGCTGTATTTATGAATGCGCCGTTGGATGATCGGTCATGTACTCATGTCCTGATCGGTTATTGTTGTGATAACGATTTAGTTACATAAATGTATCTCGACAAATATTAAATATATAAATATTTTTAGTGCAATTTTTATGCAGATACTTGAAATCTGCATAACACGTGTTAGCATGAAAAGCTGTCAAGATGATATGGTTATAATCATCTGAATTTTAAGTATTTGAGAGAATCAAATAAATAAAAAATTAAGAGAGAGAGCTCTCGACAGATTATGATTTATGAATACGAACATAAGAGTTGTCTCGCAATTTGAAGTAGGTAAAAGGTGAACCTTTTACCATTTTTGTATTCAGTATTCTCTAGTTAAAAAAAATGGCCTATGTGAGTAATGAAGTTTTTGTTACCGTCTGAACAACAAGAAAACTATTACATAATTATATATAATAAAATATAAAGTGTTATTATTTTTTAATAAACCTATGTTCTAGTATACTAATTAATGGTGCCGTGCTTTCCTATTATTAAGATACATGTGAGATCTATATTATGACAAAGACTTTGGGTTAATGCTGTGTATGTGTGTATTTCGTTAGCCTTTACATACATAAATATAAATCACTCATTATACACATCATAGGTTCAAACCACACAGGACATCCCGTAATTTTAATTTTGAGGTTCTATGAAATACTATTCGGTAAAAAAACTATACCTACCCCTTTCAGCCGAGATGCTTCATAACTTTGAGATTGACTTTTAACACGTTTGGTGAACTCACTAAAGTTTAACAAACATATTTTTGAGATAAGTCAGTAAATATTTTTAAATATTCCCACTACAAAGGTAAAATCTTGTCTTTTGTTTCTGTAAAGTCTAGACTTCAAAGAATAAAAGTCTATGATTCCATTTCAAAGACTTTTGAAATTGAAATGGAAAATTCATGTTTATATTTTCCTACCTTTACAACGTTACCGCATTTCACTATAACCGATGCCGATGTGCCTTTAATATTAGTATACTCGAATCAATGACATTGACATTACAACTAATTACTGTACATAACTTGTACAAATTTCAAATTTCAAAAGTCATTTGTTCAAACTAGGCTGAGAATCAGCACTTTTCGAACGTCAAAATTACATAAGACAGTCCCCCAAAACGCCCACCCTTCACCACTTCCTAGTGCGTTAGCTGGGAAGAAGTGGCGCAACAAACTCCCCAGCGGCGTACGGCGTCAACAACAGTTTAATGTGTCGTAAAAACTGGAGACTAGCCGGCTGGTGAGATGGTCATTAGCTTTAAAGGAGCAAGAAAACTTGCTAGTAATCACTAAACTGCTTGCTGAACGACCGCAACAATTCTTTCTACCGACTACGACCGTCATTTTTGAATCATCACGTATTTGTCCAGTAGTAGACATTTATGGGCATACCATGTTCCTGATGAAGAATCATGAAAAATACATGATTTTAAAACATCAAGTACAGGCACAGGTAAGCCACGTCACACCTATCTGTTTGAATTTCGAATATTACGCGGCGCGGCGCATGCGGTTACGCGCGTAGCAACTGACGTCACAAGTCACGATACGCTTCCCGCACACTCGACAATTTCACCACGGCGGGCGTCAACTCGGACGTTTCCGACATCGTTTCCGACGTCCGTTCCGTCCGTTATTATTTTTATTACCCCTACATAACTCGTGCACTCACAACATTGTTACAGCATAATTATAATTTCGGAGGTTGGCGTGATCGTAAAAATGAATGATTTCGATAAAACAATGATTGCGCAAATCACATCAGACGAATTGAAACCGTGCGTCAATAAATTCCTATATTTGTTGCGTCTACCTACATAATTATAATTCTGGCACAAAATATATTCCATACAAAAAGTAAATAACGGTCATTATTTCACCACGTACCTTACAACACTGAGGTACTATTTTCGGTATTTGAGTAATTTGTTGAATTCCAATTTGTTTCAAAACTTCGGCGGCGGCGACCCGCTACTCTCTGCTACAAAACTTTTCGGACGGCATATTTTTTTTTTAATTTTGGGAAGAAACTCCTCAACTTTTCATATTTTTAAAGTTGCGAGTTCGTAGGTTGAATATTAAATGCTTCGTTTCTATCTTTTCACTAGATTTCATTTGTATTTTTTTTCAATATTTCTATTTGTGTAGAAGTTAACAAAGACAGATCTTTACAGATTTAATTTTATAAAATGCAATACGAATATTCGTGCTCAAGCATTTCATCGTTTTATTGTATAAATGTCAAAACATAAAATATTTATATCTGTCGATTTTTATCAACATAAATAAGATTGCAATCAAAGAAAAAGTTGATATCAATGAAAGAATATTTTCAACATAAATGTTCAACAAGTATGAGAGTCAAATAAAAAATGCAGTAAAAAATATCTCGATCGAAACAAACATAAAGTAATCTCGAGTCGGTGGATTATTCTTATTTAATTTGTTTGTCCAGTTCACAACTGGAGCAGATAGGTACTTAGTTTGAAATCTGTCTAGTATCTCTACCCTTGTTTTTACCACTTTCCATTTGATAATACGACGTGAAAGCTTTTACAATAATGCGAAGGATAATTGCATTCTGCTTTATATTACTGTATCTCGACAAATAGTTTTAAGTATCTGCATAGAGATTGCATTCTCGTAAAGGTTTTGACATTCACGTCTGCAAAATAAATGGCATTCAATTTTCGCGTAAAATTGTTTGTCGTTTGATATCTTGGAGAAGGGTTTGTACACGAATTCCAAAACAAAAGCCTTTGTAAGCCAAACATAATATGATAAGGCGTTAACCTTTTCACAGGCAGAGCATTTTCACGATAAAAAGAAAGTGTTATGTTTATTGATGAGTGAAAAACGGGATTGTATATTTTTCATTAAAATTTTCCTTTCATTTCTCGCATCTGTGTAATTATTAATCTAGTTTAAGTCTTATCGTGCAAAATCAGATTTAAGGCGACGATAACCCACTTTTAATGATATTATACTGAAGATCACGTCTAAACGAGTAGTGTTAATGATTTGAAAAAAAAAAAGTCAAATTAGAGTATTTTCTTAATAACTTAATATAGGATTATTTTAAATTATGTTTATATTACATAGTGAAATTAATTTGTGAAGTTATGTCTAACGCGGATAAAAAACTGAGAATCACGCAAAATCTATCAAGCATATTTTTCTGAAAATTTTAAATATAATTAACTTTTTTTTATGTATAAAAAATTAATAATCCGTCTAATTTGGGACAGTAACAATCATAAACCCTAGGTAGTTGATAATTTTTGTCTAATTGTTAAGTTACAGTTGTTGATTTAAAAAAAAGCCACATAAACACTTGCGAAACGAACTAATTCCTAAGTAGGTACCAAAAAATAAAATATTCGATATTGAACTTCCAAAAATACTTTTGTTCACCACCTCTTGAAGCTTTATTAGGAACAATAAACGTTTTGGACAAAGGGTCCCATTCGAAGAGTCTGATAAAAAAAACTGTAAAGAAACGGGTCTTCTCTGTTCTGTCTCATAAAAAGACAAGGAATTTGTTAAGGGGGATACGATAAGGTAGCCCTCGAAATTCAAATTTTCTTACGTTTTTTGCAATTTGCAGGTCAGTACTGATGATCTTTATGGTTATAATTTTATTACAGGACAGCGCTCCTTGATGGGCGAGTCCTATTACTGGCTGGACGTACGAAGTGTTGCGTGAGCTCAGTACAGAACACGCAAGCTAACCACTCAAGGTCACTGGCATATATTAAGAACGATGACTTTACACTATTTGTTGTAGTTTGTAATTGCGCAGGAGAGACGAGAGATGAGAAAATTCATTTCACATCTTAATAAATCTAAACAACGACCATCACACTACGCTTTACTTAAAAAATATCGTTGCTTTTTTACTTCGCAAATAAAACAGAAGCCAATTTCATAAAAAAAACACTGCAAAACCTTACATCGCATCGGCGTCGCGTGAATAGTTCATGAAAATATTCCGTGGCCACGTGTGTTATCACGTCGGTGACAAATGTTTACGTTGGTTTAAAGTGTACGGTATTTCAAAAAATCCTTTATAATCTCTGATTTACGCACCGGCCGGCTGACTGCGGTTGGACAATAAAAAGCAATTTATTTTTCCACCAGCACTTTTTTCATTAGTAAACAAGAATGACGTGTAAAACAAGCGCTCACTGTGACGAGGGTTCCCGTAAATAACCGAAGGGAAGTAATTATCCGCCTGTGTTTTATGTAGATACGCTTTTAAAAAATGAGTAGTACAGTCGTATTGGCTTTGAGAAAACAGATAAAATGATATGAGAGTTAAGAGCGTTTATTCTGAAAGTGGGCAACGTCGCAAATAGCTGTCAAAAATTTACCTGTTTTGATTATTTTGGCAATATTACTGTATGGAAATAAGAAATGTGGCTAACTAGCGAACTAGAATATTGATTATGAAATGCAATAATTAATCTCGTAACACCGAATATTTGGTTTTGGATATAAAAAAGTTTACACCTAAAATGGGTACCTACAACATCAAATTCAATGTTATAATTGCAATTCATTTAATATTCTAGTTCGCTATAGTTAGCCACATTTCTTATTTCCATACTGCCAAAATAATCAAAACAGGTAAATTTTTGACAGCTATTTGCGACTTTGCCAACTTTTAGGATTACTTTCCTTTTGATAAATCCTTTGATGCGCGGTTCCTTTACAAAAAACGTGCTAGCACAATATGATATCGTGAATTTATGCTGGGCTATTTGCAGTAGTAACATGCGAAATCATAAAATTCAATCTATCTGCCTAGCCTTTTCCCAACTACGTTGGGGTCGGCTTCCAGTCTAACCAGATGCAGCTGAATACCAGTATTTTACATGGAGCGACTCATAAAAAGTAACAATCATAAACCCTAGTTGATAATTTTTGTCTAATTGTTAAGTTGCTGTTGTTGATTTAAAAAAGCCACATAAACAATTGCGAAACGGACTAATTCCTAAGTAGGTACCAAAAAATAAAATATTCGATATTGAACTTCCAAAAATACTTTTGTCCACCACTTCTTGAAGCTTTATTAGGAACAATAAACATGTTGGACAAAGGGTCCCATTCGAAAAAGTCTGATAAAAAAAACTGTTAAGAAACGGGTCTTCTCTGTTCTGTCTCAAAAAAAGACAAGGTATTTGTTAAGGGGGATACGATAAGGTAGCCCTCGAAATTCAAATTTTCTTACGTTTTTTGCAATTTGCAGGTCAGTACTGATGATCTTTATGGTTATAATTCTATAAATAAATAATTGGTACGGCCGCGAATCATATTTAGATCAACATACAACCTGATACTGTCCTGAAAATTGCAAAAAACGTAAGAAAATTTGAATTTCGCGGGCTAACCTGACACTTTCGTCTTTAATTGAAATCACGTATGTTAGATAGCCCCAAAAATAGTTTGATTCAATGCGTTAGGAGTAATTATAACCTAACTCCGAACACCATACAAATGCCACATACAGTTCATTTACACATGGGACTAATATATCACATTGAGCTCCTTACCTTATATTATAACAAAAATAACCGGGAAAGGGAGAAAATAAGGTGCCTTATTGTTCTAATAACCAGGAAGCGTGCAGAGTATGATTACGGATACGTTTATTATGCTGTGCAAAACGTTATTATGCTTTTACGTTATAAGTTATTTTATGGTGTAGAGCTGGAGTTGGATATGTGTCTGATGGAAGCTTCACAAGTGATCTACTAATGCCACTATTCACCCTGTATTTCCTAAAGGATGTATCTAGAGTGGACTCCTCTCTGTAAATTTGAGAACCGAGGCCCGATGGGCAGTCTTTAAGATACAGCTTGCCATCCATTACATAGGAACGTCACAGCAAATTGTGGACGGTAAAATTGAGGTTGGGAAACCGTTTAACAAGGACTAAAATATCAGCAATATTCTCAATCCCAAACCCCTTTCTTGATACTCATAAGAAATCACTCACTCTCCCTTATGAACTCTCTTTACTACTAGCAACGGACGAACGAAATTTTATAAAGGCATGTCAGCAAGGTACCTACTATAGATGTGAATAAAACAGTTTTCTTTGCAGTGTCATAGCAGTAGGGTAGGCTATCCACTTGAAGACCAGCACGCGATAGCGCATAATAGTGAGCCATACCGAAGCACAGCACGTGCGTGTTAAAGCATCAGTATTGCAAGTAATTCACTCTATTATTTATTAGTACTGTAATTAAAGGTCCCGGAACACCAAGCGCCGCGTGAAGTGACGATAATTGATCTTTAACTGCTTGCGTGATTGTTATTATTGTCTTGACTTCACTTGTCTTGGGTTAGCCGCTCCTGACACACACAATTTGGCTAAGTGAAATACGTAGAATAAGTTATAATGGTTCACAATCTTTGATTAATTATTCAAAGGCAAGACTTCATTTCCATTATACCGGGTCGTTGTTTTAGTCGCTTCTCGCTCACTCATGCATAAAGCTGAAACGGAAAAAATACTGTATCCTACATAATGGAACCACGAGTTCGAGTATATAAATTTCATCAAACCATTTGACTAGTTGGACAGGTCCAAAACAGCCGGTTTGGCATAATATTAACACTCGTATGCGGTTATCGGTTATTGGCTAAACATCCTGGCATGCTGACAAAACGACTTAGGTAAATCGTTGGATTATAAAATCGGACTACTTAACCAGCAAAAGCAAGATTGTTCAAAGAAAAAATATGAGATCTTAGCATGCATTTCTGCGGGGAAACATCGCAATTGAGCACGCAATAACACCTGTAGAGTACAAATCTGCACAGAAGCGTACCGTTTCTGCACACAATAACATTCTTGGGGGTTTTATGTGTGCAAATACTAAAAGAAAGCCCATTTCGTACATTCGCTGGGCTGCAATATTGGCGTACATATGTTCCATCCCTCACTTCGGACACACGGGAGTTCCGACCCATTACATCACGTGCGACACTCATTTATCATTCCAGAAATATCTAAGGGATGTCCCGGCGACGACGTGCGAGGGATATACGTGGCATCTTCATTAATAGCACGCCGCAGGTAGGGCGCGGGGCGGGCCGCACTGTGTACATATTCCGCTAATTGAAATCATGGTAATGTGTTTACCTGTAGGCAGATGATGGAGCGATGTGACGTAACCATATCACCCTACAATATTAAGTATTTCAAAATTACAATTTTCTTGATAGTCGATAGCAAAACGGTTGAACAATTTCACATAAGTGCTACAGTGTCTACTTATCTTTCATATGATAAAAAGTCTGATATGAATTTTGAACATAACTTGAACTTGAACATATTCTGTATTTTCGCAGATGACTTGTGTGTGTATCGCCCGTGGGCACAAAAAAATCTAAGGATAACACAGGTACAAAATAAAGATAAAAGTCAATTGTCTGGTGTACCTTTCAGATATTTTCTCGTACTATATTAGGACAAAATAAATCCAATGTTTTCGAGTAGGTACCAAGTGCGTTTGACAGTCGGTCTGCATACATTTAATTGATGAAAAAGATACTTAGAAACGAGGGCGAACAAGAACATGCATTGTCAAGCATTTTATTACTTTGTTGTCTTTTTTTACCGACAAATTAAATTAAAATGTTTTTTAATATATTAAAAAAAAAATGGCGACACATGGCCATAATAGGCCCATGGATACCCACACATGTTCATAATATGAACAAAACGCGTGTTAATAAAAGAGGCCGAAGACTATGTTAGTAGCACTTCACTTTGCACTAACTTTAGTTTGTTCTGTCCTGTGGTACATGTCCACGAAAGCGACGGAACACCACGTCCTGCGGCCAAAAGTGTTCTACATGCACCTCGAACGCCATAAAGCTCGTACAGACCAGCGCGACGCGACGCCGCGCCGCGACGCGAACAAAACAATTTCTAAGAAAACTTGACGGAATAACAATAATCGGTGTCGCGTCTCGCTGATCTGCACGAAGCTTTAGAGTTACCGTTGCGGGCGCGACTCCAGTAACTGCACCCTCGGCGTGTATTTCGTCTTATTATACAAGTAGGTATGTTTTTAATAAATACATCTGCCCATCGACTAAATAGCGAATAGTTATCTATTTTTAATTATTGGTATTTTTACAAGTTACAGCGCAAAAGTCGTAAAAGTGAACCTGGGTAAGCAAGCAGCTGATGAAATTAACAAAGAAGAGATACCTACCCAAGCAAAAAGACTAGTCTTTTTGGGTGCGTTTCTATCTCATCATTGAAGTAAGAACTATGCCTACACCGCAAACTAAGTAGAAACACGACGTAATAAACAAACAAAGACATAATAAACCTAACGCTGAGCAGAATTTATTTTTTGTTTCTCCTCCCACAGGAGATGAAAAAAATATTTGTCTCCCAAGTCGGTAATTTATCACGTAGGCTTATCAAAGCGTTGAATAAGCGTCATGGATGTGACAACAATAGACCTGCCGGCTGTTGCGTCAAACACCAGATCCTCCACAAAGGTGAAAATTAGTAGACGTCGCCTACAGTACCCGCTTTATGATCTGTTTGAATCTATGCCTCCAATGACATACAAACCTCGTGTTGGACTGTGTTTGGATGTTATGTACTTTATTGACAATAGATAACGCTAATGATAATTTTCTTTTAACATTGTCGTCGTTAATCTACTTCAATATTGTAATCCAGAATTTATTGTCTCTTTTTCTAATGTCGTTCAGTGATCACAATCAAGCACTCACAATAAATGAATCCAGTTTCTGTTAACTCACAAAACCATCAACAAGAGGCCAAGGTTTTGTTCAAACTTGTTCAATGAATCAAAACGCCCTCCATCAATCTTTGAAAGTGTAACTGAAATTAAACTTTGAACTTTAATCACGTAACAATATTCTGTGATCAAAAGTCTACTAATGAAATGCAAACGCCCGTTTCTGCTCCGAGTATCAAGAACGTGACTTGCATTTCAGCCAACTAACGCCTCAAAAGCCGATAACGCGACGACCGTTCCGAAAAAAGTATCCAATCCAATCGTGCGAGGCAAGAATAATAGAATTAAAACAAAGGAGGAACAAGCGAGCCGCATTTATCTAACAATTCGAAGTGAATCCAGTGGCAAATACAAGTGTAGCAAACGGTTCGCGACAAAAACGGGACACAACAAGAGCTTTAGTTAATGTGAATCATATTTCATTTCGCAGGAGAACGGGATTTCCGAGACCTCCCAACACCGAGACATTATATTTTCCATTGTAGGTCTACCTACACTGCATTAAAACGAATGATGTTAATGAAGATATTTTAAATGAAACGTTATTTACGCTCCATGTAATTTAGCGACGTCGCTCAAAATGTTTCACGTAGGTTTTTTGCGTCAGTTTGTTCGGCTCGCATTGATCACGTTTCAGTACTCACGTTTTTCTACTGAGATCATGCCTCGATGAGCACTAAGTTCAATAAATGCATATTCAATGGTCTCTCAACGAGCTATCCTTCTCCTAACAATGACGCCGTAGACAAATGATGTTTTTTCAATAGGTATGTAAAAATCGACGCCCACAGAAGTGTTTTACGTTTTGCCTTTCTTTGTTCAAAGGGAATCCTCTTGAGTAAAATTTAGATTATTTCACAAATGAAATTGCTTGTACAAGTTTAAATTAAAGCAATTCGTTCAATTGAAAACATTTATAAAAGTAAGCGAACGCAACACGGGCAGCTGTATAATAGGCTCTCGGTGAGAAAAGTAATGTGAATAAGTTTTTCGCACCTGCTCACTCTTGATGTCTTTTTTAGTGTTCCTTAGTGAAATGGCGAGGGCGACTTCAAGATCAATCATTCGTACAAGTAAAATATTATTACATAAAATGTTCTTATAAATTGACTAGCTGCTGTCCACGGCTTCACCCGCGTGGCAGCAATTCTTTTTCTTTTTCTAAAATAAAACTAGACTTAGTTACTCCTAGAGTCCCGAAAAAATTTGTACAGCCGTTTCGGAGATTAGCCGGAATAAACAGACAGACAAAAATTTTATAAATTGTTTTTTGTTATAAGTACAGTATATACTTTCGTATGCATTTAGTAAAGCTGTTATTTTTTTTACATGACACATCAACAGACACTTCAATTTTATTTATTTATATATATGGATGTTTAGATAGATTACAAATTCAGTATTTCTTGTTTATTGCCAAAGTCTGCCATGATAATTCGCTGTAAATATTTTTGGATCCTCACAGCTCGCTTGCCGTCTGCCTTTCAAAATGTTATATTATAAATATTTCCCTTCGGGCCAGAATCTACATAATTCAAAGCGAGTATAACCATGTATAATCCAGCTATCCAGCTACTTAGTGATCGTCAAAATTAACTGTCAGTCACTGGAGTAAATGTACCGTATTCAAAGTAATCAGGCAGAATTTTTGAAATGGGAGTTTTGGGTCAATACCTAAACAATTAGAATTATAAAAAGTGTTCAAGGTATGATGAAAAATATTTAAAAAAAGAAGGTTTTAACTTAAAATTCATTATTTTGATCTTGATCAGTACCTCAATCGAAAACTGAAATAATACACTGTTATTTTTGCAAATACCAGTCGATCCATTCTGTAAACATCTCACCGTGAAGAGTGAGGTGAAGTGAGCATGAAGTGAGCTGTCCATAGTGTCAATCCCTAGCTTTGGGTGCAATGACAACTCACATCAATCTCACTTCACTCAAGTTATCACGGTGAGATGTTTGCAGAATAGCACGGCAGGCGTACATAATTATCACTTAAAAGATCCTCTTTACTTTTCTCCGAAAACGAACTCCCATAGGAAGCATGTGAGTTCCATTTGACCACTTTTCTCTAATAATCAAAGATTAAAATTTCGCCCAACTGTTTCGCTTCAAAAAGTCACCTGTGTATGCTGTTTTTACTAAATTACTAAATGACTGAAACTAAAGAACATAAAAGAGCACTAATATTACAATCATAAAGGCGTATTAAGTGTTCCACAGGTTAAGACTGCTCCTGCTCTTGCTCTGCCATAACACACGTTAAATTATGGAAATAAAATTGTATTAAATGCGCTATTCTTATATCGCAATAAAAATGGTAGGTAAGGATTCATTTTTATTACTTTTTCACTATCATTCCTTTGCTGTAGTGTAAGTAGTTACCTGTATATGGAAATTATTTCATATTTTTATATTTGAATATGTTTGTAATGGGTCTGGTTTCTTGGAAATTTATATATCGCCCACACTCTAATATGTTTTCCTTAGATATTATGGTATATTTACTATCTATATACATATCATAAAATAGTAACGAACTCATAACTGTACATTGAATATTTATGAAAAAAGAAAATGTTCAAATTTTTCGTGATTGGTGTCGTTTTCATAATTTTCGAGGGTGCTAAAGCCGATAGTGAGGTCAAAATGTAAATCCAAGATGGTGGCTGCGAAAATTTTGTTTTTGTTTTAAATCATACGTGAGAAAGAACTTCGTTTCTGACGGGGGTCGGACCGCACACGTTTTTTTTCTCATAGAGGGTGATAAAAAGTAGAGTGATTCTACTCTTGAATCCTTCACTCCACTCTGGATTCAAAGAAACACTCTTGCCTTAAAAATAGTTGTTTGCTCCCTAGGCAAACAATCTACTATGTATTTAGAATTTTCGTCCGTTTGTCTGGCGCAAAAAAGGTTGAACGGATTTAGATAAAATTTGGCACACAGTTAGTTATAACCTGGATTAACACATAGTGTAATTTTAATCCCGGTATAGTACGTTCCCGTGGGATATTTTCCGACAACCACGCGGGCCAAGTCGGGGGCTAAAGCTAGTAATCTCATAAAACCACTTACAGCAACGAAATCATTCATTTGGTATGAAGGGGGTTTTCGTTATTAACTAAATACCGAAATGCTTCTAATTTTGCAACAGAAAAGTAGCAAAGTCCCAAAGTATTTAGTACGAAATCAAATGTTTCATCTGTTACGTAATACGGACGAATTACCAAAATGTTTCTTTACAGGGGGAATTAGCACTGGAAATATAGTGTAGGTACTTAACACCAATCTCCTACGTAGGCAGGTGAGTGACCTCGCCGGCCAGTAATAGAGCTGTAAGGCAGCAAATAACCGGAATTATTCGCATTGTTTTCGCCGCATACATAGCTCGGTAATTTCGTTCCCTAGCGACCAGCGATTTTCCTTTTTTTCCGTAATAGTCCGTTATTTGGAAACTTCAACTTCACAATATGGACACACAAATCACTGCCACTACAAATCGTGTTCGGCAGAGGCGAAATCGTTTTGCGTGTGACGTTAATGGGATGGGAACTATTCTTCACATCACGACTTTATTGGACGATATATCAGCAGTGAGTGTTCGACATCCAACCGGCGACAAAATACATTATGATCTTTACATTTACTCCACGCGTATTGCCAATTTCGATATTTGTATAGAGTTCTGAGAACTCTAAATAAGCCTAGGTGGAGTTTTGCTAAACATATCAAACCACCACCAGGCTGCATAAACAACTATTACGAGTAAGAAATAGGTATACTACTATAGGTAATATCTACGTTAGCACCTATAATTAAATTGTGTACAATCTTACATCTCCACAAACATAAATTTATAAATTCTGCATCTGATGTCCTTACATCTGAACTTTGCTCAACGGATTTCAAAGTTGCTTGGAATATTAGTAAAGTCATTTATCAAGCTAGCATCAGCTTACCTACAATCATTTGTTTAATGCCATTCTACAACTATGACAGTCTCAAGCATTTGGTGAACATAATGTATATGTCGGAAATACGTTACCGAGTTGACTAATCGGGGCACCAGCGCCGCCTAGCAGCGCTTGACAGAGTTTACAACATAACGCTCGGACCTTTGGTGATAAGCAGACTTGATAGGTGGCGGTCAAGCGGTGAAGACGTTTAGAAACTCTCGCGCGTTTCGAATAGTTGTGTCGTGTACCTACAGTGTGTCAAATGCTAGTGTGATTAATGTTATCGTAAATTATAATTTGATCTGAACTGTAACGGTTTTTCTGCGCAATAACCAACACTACCCATTATTAGTACGCCCACAGTAGATAAAATATGCCTGATAACGAAAGTGACACATACCATTCCTCCGACATATATATCAATGAGTGGGAAGTCAGAACGACTCAATATTACCATAGAATACCATAAAAATACCTTCTACCACTCGCTATTATTGAGTGTGTGGAAGTGTAAAGAAAAAGTGACATAACAAACTCCCCAGCAGTTCACTGAACACTGAACACTTCCAATGTTCACGATCTGTTAAGAACAGAAAGATACCAATTTCCTTTGTTCGCTGCATAATCAAAGCTAAGGTTTAAGTGACGCAGTTTGTCGTTACAACAAATAGCTGTCATAAATTGTGATTACACCTGTTTTAAACCCGCCTTAATTGCGATTGTTTCTGCTACTTGGGAGCCTACACTGCAGTCATTAACCTGTTCATTAATATATCAATAGCCTCCTTATTCTGAACATAGCATAATATACTACGGTAGTTACAGAATGTCTCTTAGTCCAGTGTGCCTCTTAGCAAATGTCTCTTCTTACAACTTTTTTCCTATATCTAGCAACTCTTTTCTTTGTAAGCTTTTATTCGTCATCCATCTTTTACATTGTCTTCCTCTGTTCCTGATACCATCTTTGGGATACCATTCCGTCCTATGTAAAATTTCTACAATTATATCTGTAAGTCGTGTGGTGTACAATGTGTACATAATAAAGAGTACTGATGGGAAGTTTGTTGTGCCATTTCTTCCCAGCTAAAGCACTAGGAAGTGGTGAAGCGAGGGCGTTTTGGGGGACTATCGTAATTTTCACGTTCAAAAAGTGCTGATTCTCAGCCTAGTTTTAATAAATGACTTTAGATTTTATTGATTTCATTTGAGTATTCTATTCTATTCTATCACAAGCTTATTCCATTTGCTTAAAATATATAAATAATACTAGCTGCCCGCCCCGGCTTCGCACGGGTGTCATTATGTACTTATCTACGGCGCACCTACATACCTACTTACCCTACCTACTCTACCCTGCCTACCTACCTACCCTACCTACCTACCCTACCTGCTGGTAGGGTAGGTAAGGGTAGGTAGGTAGGTAAGGTAAATAGGTAGGGTAGGTAGGTAGGCAGGGTAGTACCTACACCTACCTACCTACATTCCTACCTACCTACCTACTTACCCTGCCTACCTACCCTACCTACCTACTTATCCTACCTAGCTACCTACTCTACTCTGCTAAATTTACATTCATCAAACGCGCTAACTGTCCAACGCGCAAATTTAAAATAGTCGTTAAGTTTTCTGAAATTTTCCAATTTTCTGCGCAATTTTCTTAATTTTTCTTTCTGTAAGCACCTTCTCCTAATAATAACGAACACAACAAAAAAATAATTATCGAAATTGGTCCAGCCGCTCACGCGTGATAGGGAAGGGAAATTGATTCATTTTACATTAAAATAGCCGGTATTTGTTACGACTGCTCCACTTCCAACACAACTGTAGTTAACTGAATAAAAAGAAGCCTATGTGTGGATTTGAATGAAGTTTGGTACAGAACAGCCAGAACACATTCACTATTAAATTTCATGCAGATTTCATTCAAATCCGTTCAATAGATACGGTCCAATTGAGTTACAAACATACATTCGAAAGTAGCTAGGATAATAATATTACTGGGTATGTAATTGTATTTCCAGTGCAGTGACATAAAATGTCTAGTTGATGTCACACCACATTTGAGATTGAATTCTCCAAAAGGCAATTCACATTAGACCCATGTAACCACATGAGCTTAGCTTTAGCACAGGACCGGATTCCGGTCATAGGCAGTTTCTAGCCATGGTTCAAAATTACTTAGGTTAACTGCTTTATCAGGATGCAAACGAGTGGCTTCACTCAGCTAGGAAGTCAAGCGAAAAATGACGAAATAATATGTCTCTAGTAACGAAAGATTGCTTTTCTGTTTGCGCTCGTACTACGACCTATAATACGACACCAGTACCTACCTTCTTCTTCCTAACCCAGCCTAACCACACGAAAAGAAGAAGAATTGCATTGCATTTTGCCGATTATAAATATTTATATGTAAATATGTATTATAAATTGTATATGTAGTTTATGAACGAGATCTGTTTTATCCGTAAGTAGACATCTAAGACAGTCGGGGAATCTATGGGTTGTGCCAACATTGTAGTACAGTACGACACAACTTAGATGTAGCATCGGCAAAATTCGTAAAACCGATCACCGATTTATTAGGTACTGCTTTAGGTGAAAAAGATCTTTACGAAAACGCAATAACTTGTGAAGTCATTTAACCAAATATATTCGTAAAATTTTAATTAATGAATGAACATTATCAAATTCATGCTACATCTAAGTTGTGTCGTACTGTATCTACCTACATATTTTCAAAGATCCGAAGCCAATATTTCCTTTTTTTTATTTTTTCTTTCTTTCCATGTCGGGTGTTCATTACTAGTGTTATTCCTTATTCCCCAGGAGTGCGAACTTACTCGTTGTTTGGTTAAGTTCGTTTTCACGACTTTTCGCTCGCCAGCCAACGCCGATCCGTTTTACTATCGCCGCATAATAAATGATTCGATGCATTCGCGTTCCGCATTGGTAAAAACCACCACAAATACCTTCACGAAATAAACCTGTTAATGTAATCCCGGTACAGAAAGTTCCATTTTAATTAAACTTTAATTTAATTATTTTATTCATTTGAATGATTTCCGCGTCATGACTTGTGATCACATTACAGTTGATCGTTTATATTCATGTAATTACTTTGTAAGCTCATCGGATTAACCATAATAAATAAATACAGCGTTAATTTACACATTTCAACAACATGCACTGTGTACCATACAAAGATTTTATAACACCAAATACCATTACCAAACATTGCTGCTCAAATTAAACTCAACTGCATTGGTAATTTAAGTCAACTAAAACAGAAAATTGTTTATTTTCATACGAATATAACAAAATAAGTCCAAAAAGCTATCGTAAAAACCTAGGTATGTAGGTACAGTCGTTTTTTCAATTCAATTTCGTGCATTACCAAATCACAGAATATTAATCAATTGGTTTGTGTGGATAGATTTATGCTGTAATGCAAGCATGATTTAGTGTGAAGCAATTAGTTTAAAAGCTGTATTAAAATTAATCATGTGCCGGACGGTATAATTACCGGAAGAAAACATGGGACCTCGGCAAGTATTCCGTCTTAGCGTAAATATCAGATATTTCATTATTTACCTCGTATTGAGTCTTAATTGTAGTTGCTTGCTTCCCCCTTTCGGTAATGGTAAATATTTTGAATTTTACGTATCTCACTCGACATTTCGGCGCAAAACCAGCTATTAATCGAGCAATATTTGATATATTTTTATAATCGCGTTCTCGAAAACGGCTCTAAAGATTTCGATGAAAGTCGCAATATAGGGGTTTACGGGGGCGAAAACTCGATCTAGCTAGGTGTATCTGGAAAAATTCTTTTACTCCGTATTTTCACCCGAGGAGAGCTCGGTAACCAAAGTTTAGAACAAGATGGTGCCATGTCATTATTCTAAGATAGCCATCTTAGAATAATGACATGGCACCATACTATGGATGTCACGACACGTATGGATGTCCATATAAGTCACGGAGAGATCCGTGACATCTTACATTTGAAGAAATAGGTAGTTATGTACTCGTATCAACCAGAAGTAATGTTGGTAACACATTTTATAGGCATTTTTATTATTGTTAAATATTCTTGTTGATTGTGCTCTTAAAATTATTATAATTGCAATTAAATTGAAACGGATAAATATTTCAAAAATAAAATGTTTAAGGCAGTGTATAGTCAAAGTCAAAGTCAAATCATTTATTTCAAATAGGCCCCTGTAAGGCACTTTTGAACGTCAAAGTTTACAAAAAAATTGAATTGATTCTAGTCGCCCCTTCCAAAAGGTAGTTTTCGTATGGAGAAGAATGGGCAAGAAACTCCACCGTTACTCTTTTAAAATGTGTTACAATATTTTGGATATGCACGTACATTAGTTACATAATTATATGTGAAGACGATGCAACTAAAAAGAAAAAAAATTCGTTACCACAATAGGTAAAAAGAAGAATTAATAAAAATGAAGCAACGAAAGATAAATTAATTACTTATGTGATAGATGCATGGTTCTCACATATTTACAAACATTGTAAAAGTAGACGGTTTTCTTAAAATTTTACAATTAATAAGTCAGTGTGTGAGGAAGTAATCACAGAATGTAAAATCAATGTCATATACTAAAAATAATAATTCATACAACTTAAATTAGCAACCAGTTTGATTTTGTCTAGATTCTAGATTATCCTATGGAGCAGGACCAGCATGTTTCCAAGCATTCTTATCTTGGATATAATCCTCTAATTTGTAATATGCTTGTTTACAAAGTGTACTTTTAATATGAGTTTTAAATTTTCTTTCATTTAATTGTAATATATCACAAGGTATTTTATTGTAACATTTAACACAGTACCCCATAAAAGATGAAGATACTTTAGATAATCTGAAAAATGGTTCATCTATTTTATCTTTATTTCTAGTATTAAAATTATGTCTATCGCTTATTTTATTAGAAATTTGTAGATTTTTTCTTACATACATAATATTTTCATAAATGAATTGGCAAGGTACTGTCATAATATTAATCCTTTTAAATAGTTCCCTGAGAGATTCGCGACGATGTAGATTATAAATGGCTCTGACAGCTCTCTTTTGTAAAATAAATATAGATTCAATGTCAGCAGCCCGACCCCACAGTAAAATGCCATACGACATGATACTGTGGAAGTAGCTAAAATAGACCAAACCCGCGGTTTCTACGTCTGTTAACTGTCTTATCTTTCTAACAGCAAAAGCGGCAGAGCTTAGCCGCCCCGCAAGAGATGTTATATGAGGTCCCCATTGTAATTTCTCGTCTAGCGTGATTCCTAGGAAAACTGTTTGATTAATATATTCTAGCTTTTCTCCATTCAATAAGATGTCACATTCGCTACTTCTAACATTAGGTAATTTAAATCTAATGCATTTGGTTTTTTTTTTATTTAGTACCAAATTATTTACCGTAAACCAATCTTGGACCTGAAGAATAGAGGTATTCACGTCGTCAAGATTTTGTGACCGTCGGTTGATTTTAAAGATCAATGATGTGTCATCTGCAAATAACACCATCTTCGGTTGATTTTGGAGTAATTGGGGTAAATCATTAATGTAAACTAAAAAGAGGAATGGACCCAATATCGAACCTTGAGGAACGCCCATTGCCATTTCAGACCCTAATGAGTTTACGCCGTTTAGTTGAACTTTAACCTTTCTATCTTTCAGGTATGATCTTAGTAAATCAAGAGCTGTATTCCTAATCCCATAGTGCTCCAGTTTCAGCAGAAGTGTCTCATGGTCTACGCAATCGAACGCCTTCGAGAGGTCGCAAAAGATTCCAATGGCATCTTGTGCTTCTTCCCAGGCATTAAAAATGTTCTTTATTAGGGTGACACCAGCGTCAGTGGTACAACGCCCTTTGGTGAAACCGTACTGTTGTTCATGAAAGATGGAATTTTTATTAAAGTGATGTAACATTTGATTGAGCATCAACTTTTCAAACACCTTACTGAGAACTGGTAGAATTGACACAGGCCTATAATTGTTGGGTTCTTTACTATCACCGGATTTGAACAATGGAACTAGCTTACTGTGTTTCATGAGATCCGGAAAGACTCCTTGGTCTACACTGGTGTTAAATATGAAAGCTAAATAGGGCGCAATGGTTTCGATAATACATCTACAGACTTTTACAGACATTCCCCAGAGATCTTCTGTTGATTTAATTTTAAGATCTTTAAAAGCTTTTATAACAGCTTGGGGGTTTGTATGCTGAAACCTAAACTCCAAAGGGCATGCCTTCACATTCTGTCTAAGTAAGGAAGCAGAAAGCGCGGGTGAGGAATTTAAAGCTTCAGTAGTTTTAATGGGAATATTAGCAAAAAAGTTTTCAAATTCCTGAGCTATTTCTACATCTGTGTTGATAGGGCCATGAGCAGTTTCTAAATTGAATTCAGTATTTCGCTGTTTTTTCCTACCTGTTTTATTATTTATTATTTGCCAGGTAGTTTTTATTTTATCATCAACTGATTTTATTTTATTGCTAATATAAAGAGCTTTGGCTATTTTGCACACACTTTTAAAAGTTTTTGAATATTTTGCAACATACTTATGAAAGCTTGTATTATTCATAATGTTGCTTTAGGTCATAAAGTTCAAATAGTTTTTCCCTGCTTTTACGAATACCTGGAGTCGCCCAATCACTAAATAAGAACTTGGTGTAAATACTTTTAGTCTTTAGTGGAAAAGTGTCATTAAATTGCTTGTTTAATAGTGAAAAGAACTGGGCGTAGAACTCATTTGGGTTACCTATATTATTAAAACTCTGAACACATAATTTACTGGCCAAAGAATTATTTAATTTCTCTAAACTTTTACATGTAATTGACCTAAACCTTATTTGAATTTTTTGTAAAGGTATGTAGGAGCAAAATGTTATTGTTTGTCCACTGTGATCTGATGGCAACTTGTTTACAATTTGTTTGTGTAAGTAATCACAATTACAAAAAATATTATCTATACAGGTGGCAGAGGAAGCTGTCACTCGGGTTGGTTCAATAAAAACATTTGACAAATCAAATGACTTAAAAAGGCTTAATAATCTGACAGTATTCGAGTTATTTTCTAATAAGTTAATATTAAAATCGCCACATATGATTATTGACTTACTACTAGTACTAAGTTTCTTTAATACATCTTCCATTACAGAATCAAACACGGATAGATTCTGGTAACTTGGACTATAGTGGCGCTGCCTCCGCCCGGCTAAAGTGCCGTAAGTATTGCACTGTCATTGTCACTGTCACTTGTTTTTTAAATTTTATTGTTGAGGTTACTTCGCTGTAAAACACTACATTCCCAAAACATTATATTCTTTTGTGCCTATACGGACCCTAGCATTTGTCGTCACAGTTCTAGCCTAACCTACCTTTCAGCCATTTTCATGAGCTACTTAATTTTTCGTAAATTCAGTCATTGTAGTGACTTTTGATACTTATAATTATCTAAAACAAATACGATGAATCAATACAAAGAGCAGCGATCTAACCTCAACAATCAAACAAAATAGCAACTGACTGTGACTTAGTGACAAAGACAATGCAATGCTTACGGCGCTTTAGTCGGACCTAGGTATCACCACTGTTATGCCGCAAATAGTGGCACTTTATCCGATAGGGATAGAATACCGCTAACGTCACTCTTTACACTTCTACACACTAGCTCCTTCAAACAATAAAACAAACAAACTAAATAAATGTTTCATATGATTTACTGACCTTTATTTTTCAATTATAATTATATTTTTCTATAGATCGCGGACAAAGCTGTTTAATCCGATAAAAGTATAAGTAAAGATATAAAATAAAATAAGTTAAGAAAAAAATACAAGCAAATAGCGACAATCACCTCTTACATCTGCAAAATAAAATAAAAACAGCTGAAGTATGTACCGATATCTAATATTTAAACGAAAAAAAAATGAACGACCCACCGCACGTACCCGAATAGGTGGTTCGTGAAATTCAGGTAATTCTAAACTAGCCATGAACCGCGGAACGTTGTGCAAAAGTTATCCGGCCCGGTTTCACGGACGATTTAGTCGCGGCTTTATGATGAAATAATTCTTCAGTCCGATGCGGCGCGGGTTATCAAGTACTACTTACAATGTACATTTTATTAGCGGCTTATTTGAAAAGCACTCTTGTTTCAGGATTTGCAATTATTTCTTTTGAGACCACATTCATTGTTATCGAGATCCGCTGCAGTGGTTAATATTTCATGGGTTTACCTTTCGTATTTATTTCATGACAAATTCGTAATGAGCTCTGTATGATTTCGAAATAAATCGCGCAGACCCGAAATAATAGTTGAATTAGATGGTAAAGTTAAAATAGATAATACTTAATGACTTTAAATAAATTAGGGAAGCTAAAAGCAACACTGAATAAAACCACATGTATTTGACCTCGTCTTTTCTAAAAGACAATTCTAGTTATACCAACGCTGTCCCGTTCCAGATTTATAGCGCTCTGCATTTGTTTTTTCCACTTTTGAATCGCTTTGGAATCCAATTGGAACCGACTCCGTATCATAGTTGCGACAAACAATACGCGACAAATGCTAGGGCGACAGTAACCTCGGGTAAATATACGATGTGGTTGGTAGAGTCGTCCTGTCATAGACCTACACTTCGCCAAATAATCTGTTCTATTTTTACACATACACACATCTCGCCTGTAATCCGCGAAGGATTAGGCAGAGGCGTACCTATAGAACACCCACATTTTGCCAGTTATGTTTCAGTCCCATGTAATAGGGGGCGAGCCTATTGCCATCAACCGGGAACAAATCCATTCTCCGTGCTGCTACTGAGAAATCCCTGACGGAAAAACCTAATAACACTTTGCCCGACTTGGGAATGGAACCCAGGACCTCATACTCACAGATCAGTCAGATCTACTATTTCTAGTTACCGTCAATTTAATAAAGCTTTCATAGATCTCAGTACCAAAGTATAAATTGAACGTAAATGTGTCGTTACTGCAGTAAGTTAGTAAACGAGATATTCGTCCGAGAGTTCAGTAAAGTGCAAAGTTTGCTATCATATCGCCCACGAGAAATGGGTACAGTATAATAGTATTGCTAGTTGCTCCTCACTGTTTGTATGAGACGAGAAGCAACTACACTATTCATTTTAGTCCCAGGTTATTGTAGTAACAAAGGGTAGGCTAGGTATCTGCCTATTATATGTGTAGGTATAAGAAAGTTCATATAGGAACAGCCATTCCATACAAATTCAGTGACCCGGTTACCAAAATTAGGTTCCTATTAAGTAAAAAAATCACGAACTACCAATGTAATTCATTCTACACACAAAAGCAAGCAGAGCGGTCATGGGGAGAATGGGGCATCCCTAACAGTCGCCCTCGGAAATAACCGCAAAGGTTATCAAATTGGCAGTAGTGGACGCATTGAATGCCTAGGGCCAGGCGCACATGAACGATTCCGCCGATCCTCTCCGCCGTCCGTAATGGGCTATGCATGAGTAACCGCAAAATCGCATAGCCCCACTAATATGAGCAAATCTGAGCGTACCACATATTATTTATGTAAATGTATTAGATGACTGAATGTAATTCTGATCTACATACATATGAACGAATGAAGACAAGTAGTGTGGGCAACAAAGTGTTTTAATATTCAAAGAACATATATTGTACTGTTTCATTGATGCTAAGTAAGCAAGGTGAATCTTTCTCAATACTTGAACGTGAAACAATCTAAAGATTGTTAACTCTTCATAGACTAAAAATTGAAGTTATACGAACATTTTATATTGAAGAGTAAAAATTACATTTTAAAAGTAATAAAACTAAAAAGTACATCACTATTACGCCGAATTTTATAGCAGTATTACTTTCATGAAAACGAATTGCGGTATTCATTTCTAGTACCATTTCAAAATTTCATAGACTCTTAGAATAATATGTAATGAAATCAGTTTGTTCTCGTGAACAAAGTTGGCGCACGCACGTAAAAGGAAAATTATGAATAACTCTGCATCTCCTAAAAAAAAAGTTACGAAAAACTGCATTTCGCGTTCGCGTTTTTGTCCAAGCAAAGAGCAAGCGACAAAATGAATAAAAGAAGAACAGTTTTTCTTCGCAAAATGTGACAAAGAGGTGGTGCGGGATTTCTCTACGTGGAGTTATTATCTGTGACGCAAAGTCGTTGTGACAAATAGTGCTGCGTTTTGCAACATTTTTAACTAAGAATTAATGCCTCTACGAAGAGTTTCTTTTAGCCTAAGGGACGGAGGATAGTCGTAGTGCAATAAACTTTTATTATCATTTCTCTAGTGCTAGACGCGTTCTATTTTTCTTGTTTTATTTTTCCAAACAGATAGAAATCTTATAATATTTAACCGTAAAGAGGTTCTTCAAATAAGAACAGCTTAAATCATATCACAGCTTATCACTAAATGTCTATCTTCATTGCAGCACGTTTGCATGACCTTTCATAATTATTTGCCTTGATCTTGCAAGGGAATTCGAGTACATACGTTATCAGTAAAGCATTCGACTGATATTCACAGGATCATATTGGTTTATCTCTATAACGAGCAGATCATCTACGATAACAACTGTGTCTATTTACTAGCCATTACTATTCATTAGTCTGGACTACTTCAGACTTCGAAATCTCAAGTTCGATCACCACATCGGGCAATATGTTTTTAGTTAGTTCGAGGTTTTCACTGGTAAAACTCTCAGTTATGACCCGATAAATGATGATAGACTCACGCCCACACATGCGTAGTCTCGCAAATCTGTACCTAAATTTCCTTTCAGGTTTTCCCCGGTGGGAATGAAAAACGTGACAGAAATATCTTTTAGTTTCTGACAAGAAAACAAATTGATATTTCTTAAACTGGACTTCCCTTTCGCCACGAATAGATCTTACTACAAAATATCGAATACTTGTCAACGACAGTAGGCGACCGTATCAAAGAACGCTCTTAAAAGCATTTATTTATTTCCGTCAATCAATGAACTCGCTTTCGGTATTCATTCAATACATTTGGAGGAGAAAGAAAAGTTATCTGAGGGATTGGGCTCGAACACGCGAAAAAGATATTGGAAACCATCCGCGAAATAGGAACAACCCGTTATTATTCTGTCAGATATAATCCTTCACGTATTTAGAAATAAACTTTTGTTGTTTAACAAAAAGGTTTTACTAAAATTAATCGGGTTTATGAACCTACATTAAACTGGTTTATGAATTACCCTTGCCCTTAGGAAATATTGAGACTTGTTTAGTAATCCTTATGTATAGTCAACATATGTTTGTACCGGGACTAAATAAAAGGCGTATTTAATACTGTTATAGGATAATTACTTCAAGAATTTATACTACTGTGCGTTCATTACAACTTGACCCGTGACGCGATTTTGCAATCTTATGTCTTAGTTTTAATACTAATAGAGTTCAAAATGGTGACTGACAGAACAGTACTACCAATCATATGACTGCAAAATTCAGTGCTACTTATTGCGTCACGGGTCAAGTAATAATGAACGCACTGTACTTATTTTATATCTAGACATGGGCTGTCAAAGTCAAATCATTTATTTCAAATAGGCCCCTGTAAGGCACTTTTGAACGTCAAAGTTTACAAAAAAATTGAATTGATTCTAGTCGCCCCTTCCAAAAGGTAGTTTTCGTATGGAGAAGAATGGGCAAGAAACTCCACAGTTACTCTTTTAAAATGTGTTACAATATTTTGCATATGCACGTACATTAGTTACATAATTAGTCAGCTCTCCGAACTTACTCTTATTCTACTTTTCGATTCTTCTCAATATGAAATTGTGTTTATAACATAATATTGTGCCAGTAACTTATAGCTTTCGTAGAGGCTTTAACCGACGTGGTTTACGTTATCAAACGTAAACCAAGCCTCTACAATACCTATCTTTCTCGTTCATCAATGTACAAACCCTTGTTATTCCACTTCAAATAAAACCTACCAGGTAATTCAAAGCTACTCCAAATCATCAACAGCCTTATACCATTCAATCAAGTGGATCGGAACGTGAATTCTACACCCTGCCGAGCGTGGCTGTATCGGAGTATGTGTATCTGCCCTAAGATTGCTCGTTGTGGTGAAGTGGTCGAAGTTCACTGGATCATGAGTAATACACTCGTGCGAATATAATGTCACATATTATGTGAATAATATCAAAGCGTCTTCGTGTTTCTATTACCTACCTCGAATGTTCCTGTAACCTGTAAACTAGCAAAGTTTTCTTTCGTTTTCTAGGGAGGTTGATCCTATCAGGACTGGAGTATCTGCTACTCTTGATACTCTATCTCCAGATGTTAGCAAGTATTTGACAGATGCTGTAATCACTGCTTCGACTCCTGCATGCTTAGCGTGACCACAAAGAAACGGGTTTTGTCGACGGAACAGTAGACAAAATGACAGATAAACAATCACAATCTGTCATTTTGTCTATTCTTCCGTCGACAAAACTTAAAGAAAACTCGTTTCTATAGTTGTCATGCTACGCGTGCTGGGAACTCTTTTTCTACGGCGATGACAAAATAAAAGCGTTCAGCTCATCATGGAAGGATTCCATTTGGCTTAGCTTCTCATGAGCTTCGACTGACGTTAATTTATAATAATGTAGATAATACTGTATAGATATTATTCTTTCTTTAGATAATACTGTATAGACGTTTCTCGTGTTCCACTAACTGGATCTTCACATATACTACTCTTTTTATTGCACCCTAAAGATTCGAATTATTATTAGAAGATTTATCATAATTAAAAGATTATTGCGACTAAAATGATATTATTCTTTCACTATTCATTCAACCCGATGTGGCACTTAAATTGCTGAATGTCAAAAACTTTTCGATATTCTTTTTCCTTTTCAGTGCTTTCAGTTTAAAAACTTTCACGGTGAGTTAAAACGGTTTCGAAGTAAACTTTGAATTTGGACTTACATAGTTGCCACAACGGCCACTGGGTAGGATGAACTTAGTTTTTACGTCACTGCAGACGCAAAGCAGTCATATAGAATAATGGGGGATAAAAACACCCGACTTCCAAAAAAAACACTACTAAAGTTATTTTTCACTTTGTAGTGCTTGTTTTTGTAAATGTGTTTTTTTTGTTGTGGTACCTACCCCACACAGATTCGAATACCACGACCTGCTAAGTAATAAACAGTGACAGGAACTTATTATAACATCATCCACATTGGCTAAGTGGGAAAAATACGTATTATTGAAACTAACTCAACAACTAGCCAAGCAAAGTTAATTAAATGTATATGGTACCACCACGCACGCTTCCTGTACCAAATGAAAAATAATGTTCAAAATCTGTCCACAATTGACGAAAATATCGATGGACATACAACAAAAAACATGTCAATATGTCTGTTTATGTGTGTACGTAAACCGTTAAATAAATAACCGTTAAAAAAAACGCCACGAACATAGAATTTATGGAAGTTGGTTAAAAAAATACATTGTCATTATTTCCCTTTTTTTACAGGATTTGATTTTTAAACGAAAGTTCATGCGTGCTGTATTTATTTTGGCCATTGTGTAGATCCTAAAAGTACATGATTCCACTTCTAAAAAAGGTCTTGGCATACAGGAGCCGCATGAGAAGTTATTCCAACTGCAAAACTATTAAGGGTGAACTGTAGAAAGAATAATCCTAATGACTTACTTCCAGAAGGTTACAAACTGAAGTGGACTGTATTGATTTTTCTTTCTTTTCAGGATTTCCCCAATAAAAGATGTCTTGGTTTGATTCGTTCTTGTTTATTTATACGTTATACACTGAGAGAGCTTAACTGGATTTGATCGACTTCGATCCACACTGTTTTATTTCGAATTACGAATTACTACGACACTGTTTTACTTTGATCTACAAACTACTAACGACGACAAACGACTACGATCGACTACGACAAATGAATAAGATTGCCCTATACTTATATAAATCTACGATAGCGCAAATAGCGGCGGTATCGTGTTTTATTAAAAACATGTCATCCAATACACGTTCGGAATCAAAATGGTGATCGCACGCAATCCTAGGTCCACCAATCAGAGACAAGCGGATGGCGTCTCGAAGTCGGACAAGTTCGGACAAGTTCTGACGCGTTTTGTCAAGTCCAAACTTGCTCTCGACTTGACCTAGAATTACGTACGATCATTACAGGGTTCTTATATTACTACTTATAACTATCATTGGACGTCCTGCACATATGTATATTACATGCTCGGCGTCCGTTACACAAACGTTATCACGTAATACTGCTGACTAAATGCTCTGATCCACAAAAAACTGAGGCCCAAACAGTTGTACCAATAATGTTCCAGCTTCAATCCCTCACGCAACAGAAATCCAGCTTCGTATGATAATGCACTTTCTTATCCCTTCTGAGCTTACAATTTAAATTACAGTAGCTTTATAATAGTACCATCGTATGTATTCGTTAATGAGACAGCCAGTCTGTCAAACACAAAGGAGATCTCATTCTAGCGAGAACGAGGAACAATCTCCTAAATCTATCACTCCAGGATGACTTTATTGCATAACGCTGCGCTTACATGGACAATTTTTTTCAGAAATTATTGTTGCCCGAGGTCTTCTTCTTTTCGTGTGGTTAGTGACTAACTTGGTGTCAGAGTTTTAAAGCCGCCCATGGGCCTCTGACTTGGCTTCCCAAGCCGTCGAGAAATATCTCTCAGGCATGCCGGTTTCGTCATTAGGCTGGTCCGAGGATACCGCACGGACTCCCGTGAGGCGGCAAGCCTCCTTGCTGGACTACCGCCATGGGATCTGGAGGCGAAAGTCCTCGCGCACATGTGGGAGTTGCGCGAGGAGGCGAAACGCCGGGGCGTAACTCCGCTGCCGCGAGAAATCACGACACAGCGGACAGAGCTCCGGCGGGATCTTATGGCGGCATGGAGAGTGCGATGCAACCTAGCGCTGGGCACGCCACAATTGTGGCGATAAGTCCCCTCTTTGAGGAGTGGCTAGATAGGCGCCACGGCGTCCTCACCGGACACGGCTGTTTCGGGAGGTTCCTGTTCCGTATAAAGCGGGAGGAAACGCCCGGGTGTCACCACTGTGTGGATCGCCCGGAGGACACGGTGAAGCATACGGTAGAGGTCTGCCCGGCTTGGGCGGGGCACCGCCGTGTCCTCACGAAGGCGATCGGCGGCGGCGATCTCTCGCGTCCGGCCCTGGTTTAAGCTATGGTCCGGAGCGAGAGTGCATGGGAAGCCGTCACTTCCTTCTGCGAAGCAGTAATGCTCGCGAAGGAGGAGGCGGTGCGCGAGGGAGAGGTAGGATTCGTACCCTAGCGCCCCTAGTCACCGCAGGAGACGCCCCGGGCGTCGGGAGTCGCGAGCCGACTTCCGGCCACCGTAGGCGCGAGCTTGCGGACGGTGACCAATGGGTAGCTCGCCGTCCGATAGGGACCAGGCCCGGGTCGACGGCGCGTTGTGTTCCACGCGCGCCTCAAAGAGATGTCAGCACCAACTGACGTCCGTAAGGGTCAATGCCTGCCAGGGTTGCGAGTTAGTCCGAAAGGGATATCGCAACCCCGGCACACAGGCTACGGAAGGAACACGGGTGGGTTTTAGCAAGTAAAAGTCTGACATACCCTCCCGCTCCGCCCAGAGCGGGAGAAGTTATTTGATAATTTCCCACCCTCAAAAAAAAAGGTAAACTATGTAATCTTATTCCAGGTGCATCGTCTTAACATATAATTATTGTATACACAATATTGTAAAAACATTTTAAATGAGTAACGGTGGAGTTTCTTTCCCATTCTTCTCCATACGAAAACTACCTTTTGGAAGGGGCGACTAGAATCAATTCTATTTTTTATAAATTATGACGTTCAAAAGTGCCTTTTATGTGCCTAATTGAAATTAATTAATTTGACTTTGACTTCTTATTTTCTATTTATTAATTAATGTATTGCCTACTTTGTAAAGTTTTAAAATAGCGATGCAAAAGCAATGTCTTACAAAAAGTTCTACACTTTAACATCGCAAACATGACATCGCCCAATTTTGTCCAAAATTGAGTAATTCAATGGGTCTGTGTAAGCACACCTTAACGCTCCATCCCGTTCCGTCGCACGGGCGTTCGTCTCGGCGCCTTCCCTCCGTACCTAAGCATTCTAAATTGCCAGACTTCACCGTTTATTACGACGTAAAATACTGGTTAATAGTCATGGCGAAGAAGAAAGGAACTCGTGGTAAGTAAGTGTAAGTTTATCACGTTAAGTTATTCATGGGGAGCATTTTTGTGGCTATTTCTGTACGTACAAACACAAATAAAATGAAAATCTAAACGTTGAATTGAGAATACGAACAAAATTGACTTCAGAAGTTTGTTTTCAAGTGAAATGGTTTCTATAGCTGATAATGGAGTCCACTAAAGTGTCGTTTTCACTACAAATGGAAACCACTCTAAAAGTTTAGTTAGTAACCGACCTAATCTCGCTATCAAATGGAAATAAAATTAATATCTACAAATACGAATGTATTCATTTAGGTACCAAATTAAGCTCGCTACTTTTAATATTGACGAAATATTCATGCATGGTTAGTATTATTAGGAGTCCTAAAGGCGAGGATCGTTCATTGTCAATTTCAGCCCAAATATTTTCACTCAACGTGTCTATTTGTATTCATAGAGAAATTTTCTTTGAATAGATAAACGGATAAAAGGGTTATACCGCATTATATGGAGGTCTGAGGAACGAAAGACAGGCGCGCCTAGTGAGCCAAGTTATGTGTTGGAGATTTACATAAACGCAGACACAGATACATAGGGAAAAATGTGCTAATGAAGACTCAAGGGGCCAACAACCTGAAAAAATTACGGTGATTTAAAAATCAAAAATTACAAGATACTAATAGTGCACCTATTTAATACTCTCCGCCAAGTTGATAAAAAAACAATTTATGGTAATGAGAAAAGGCAATTTTTACAATTGTTCTAAACTCCTTAGAAGTTTAAACCCTTAAAAGAGAATCTAAGAGCGTGCATAAATACTTTTATCTACTCTCATATCGTAATATTTGAATTATAAACTTCAAAACGAGTTTATATTGACATACTTTATAAACACAATACCGAAATTGAAAAATAGAATAGAATGATAACACCTTTTCTCTAAGAAAATAATGCTATAAAACATTTTTTTTCTATTACGATACTGGGCTAATCCAAGAAGTTAATATCAACAAGGAGTTTCCATCAACTTTTGTAATGGAACGTTAGCGGGGGACAGCAGCACAGGCGCCATTCATTCATACGTTTTGTTGTACTGAATTTCGTGGGAATTTTGTATTCTTGATCTTTAACTTTGATCTTTTATTTAGTAGGTTCAATCACAATGTATGAGAGTACATAAAGTAGTGTATGAAACTGCACATAACTAGGTATTAAAACACTCGTGTGATACTATAAAATATCCCTCATTATGCAACAGTTTCATAAACTACTATAAATCCTAACTTCCTAACTTATATTTATATTATAAATGCTGAAGTGAGTTTGTTTGTTTGTCGACGCTTTCACACTAAAACGGCTGCACGGATTAGAATAAAACTTGGCACATGGATAGACCATGACCTGGAGAAGGACATATTCTACTTTCATCCTGAATCGCGGACGAAGTCGCGGGGAACAGCTGGTAGATAATAGAAATCAAACTTTATACAAACGAAATCTATAAACATTTAATAAACGTGCTTATAAATGGGTCCTCGAAACTCGGGGAGAACTTCGGAAATTTCGACCCTTCAAACGTATTTTCAGTCAGGTATTTCTTGAATTAAATCTTATGAAAGATATTGCCTACGCGTAAGTTCGGAAGGCTCGGGCCTCTAACCCACATAACGAAGGCAAACTTAGTAAATTTATTATAATTTATTGGAAAAAATCAACCTTTATAGATAACTTTATCTTTTTAACTAAGTTTTAACAAACAAGGCCAGTTTGTGGATCACGTTTGCCAAAATATTTACTTTTTATTGTTAAGTTCATTCATTTTACTGCCGGTTGACCTGATTTGTATTACATTTTGGCTCGAATAATCCAAACATGATAGCAAAACAAACGATAATTCTAAACGGAGAAGAAAGCTTTTTCGTGTAACCACTAATTACATTACACTATAATAGAATACAATATAAAAGCGTCGTGTTTATACTATCGAGCCTAGTTTATAAATTTTTCGCGGTCTCATCGTCGGAGAGCCACGCAAGAATTTATATACCGCACTGCGACTCATAAATTTGAGTGAACGTCCTCTAGCGCCGCCGCTAGTTGTTCTATGTTCGCGCACATTGCAATTTATGATTGTTCAGCTTAAGATTTCACAACTAATAAATTGAATAAATACCGCTTTTATTTTCCCAAAGCGACACTCACTAGTAGCGCGCCAACGCGTTTAATATGATAAAATATTCCCTCTGGGTACCATAAAAATAGGTAACATTCACACGACATAAACGGTCGGTTTCAATAAAAATGTTTCATATGAAATTCGTTTAATATAGAATAAGTATATTTAAATTTATAATATTATAATAATTGTGTATGAAGGTACAATACCGCCGAAGTTACTAGCAGGTAACTATATTACATTTCATTCAATTCCTCACTGAACACGTAGGTGTACAAGTAATTTCGACGTATATATTGGAATTCAATTTGCGAGCGGAGAGAATATTTCCGTACACGGGCGCCGTCGATGTTGCCTGTCTATCACTTCCATATTGTTTGATAGAGTTTGACTCGCTTACCTTGGAATTGGCGTTTACGTACGCGGTAACGATCATTAGGCAACTTCCTGCAGATGCTCCGGCTCGTTGTCGACTGACATTCTTGGAATATTGATCAGACACCTACCTACTTGTGCTTCTATAAGTTGGTCGTTACCCTAAGCGAGTGACATTAACATAAAATTGCTTAACGCCTACGAACCGACGATGCAATGATCACAATTTTCCCTGAACAAAAAGTTCAAGAATCTTTGCGAATGAACTGCGAGAAGTATTTAATTGAATGAATATTTCTATACCGTTACAGAAGATGCGTGGGAGCCACTAAGTATTATTTTGCCGTTTTAACTGAACTAGAGTGAAATGTAATTGAATGTATAAAATCCAGTTGACTAAATCGTGCTATCAAGGTCCACAAAAACAGTACATCTTAATTAATTATACTTTCAGATGTAATTGGATCCATACATTTGTAATCCATGTATATAGATGGGGCATACCTACGTAATGAAAACCAAAGAATGCGAAATGAAATCCAATTAGGTACGTTGTGTATCCAATAAAAGAATTAAGGACCATTACAAACTAGGACGCGAAAACATTTTTTGTTTCCTTGCATACTTCCTAACTTAATACTTCATATTTTATTCATGATTGAATAAACCCGCAAGCACAGGTAATAAACGTTTTAAGTTTTAAGTTTAGTGGCTATTTGGAAAAAGCATGATACTTAAGTTTTACAGACATCAATGCTTTACACTTATCTTATCTTATACTTTTACGCATTTCCCAGACTACTTCTCATGGCTAATCTGTAACTGCCTTATACAAAAGTATATCAAAGGGGTAATTGAAAAGCATGGACATTGTTACACACATCCAATAGCGATGACTTTTATTTTGACAATTCCACAACATTCATTGCGTTATTTAAGTTGTCGAGCAGACGAGTTTTTAAAACATACGAAACAATGTATTAGCAATTTCCTTAAAAATTCGGCGGATTGGGATAGAAACTGTGTTATCAAATTCGAGTACTGCCGATCGATTCTGTAAAAATAACACCGTGAAACTTAGGTGAAGTGAGCGTGAATTGAGCTGTCAATAGTGTTAATCCCTAGCATCCTGCTGGTCGATTTGTGACAGTGACAGCTCACTTCACGCTCACTTCACCTAAGTTTCCCGTTGATCGTTTTACAGAATCGACTGACAGGTTTGCGTAATATGCACAAGTAACAGTGGTACTTTTGTTGCTGGCTGTATGTAACATATTAACATCAAACAATATTGGACAAACACATTCTAGGTATTTTACGCTTTACAAACATGTCATACATTTTAGTATTATTGTGACCATATACATACACAAAGTAGGTACCTACTAAACCTACCTTCAAACAGCGAACACAAACAGAAATCTCGAATCAAAATTGTCAATGTTAGACGTGTTTATTTTGTTTAGAGGACATCTTTATCTAAAGAAACTAGTCTAAGTATGAAACATTTATATGATATATTTGATACCATTTGAAAAAAGAAAGTCTCATACAAAATGTTATTGAGGTGGTTTGGCTCATTACCTTCAGATCGTGTCTGCACAAAACGATTTTATAATTTCGATACCTATGTAAGATTATAACATTCACACAATTATGTGAAGATGCCTTTGATGCGATAAAGTGATAAGACCTCCATTTCGTTTTTTTTTTATAAAAGGACACAGTTAGAAATACAAAATGGTTCCATTTTATTTGAGAATGTTATGAAAATAATAAGGCACACCATTAGTTCCTAAGTATCTGTTATTGAATCTGAATATGATAGAACAATAATATTTTTTCTGGAATTTCGTGAGTCTGTGAAAGCGTTCGTTGGCATTCGCCAAGATGACCTACAATTGGCTGATAGGGATAGTCATCCAATTTATTCACACGTTATGAACAGTAATGGAAACGTGCCTTATCTTACCTTAAGTTCTAAAATGTAATCTTTGAAGTTAAGTAAAAGGATTTTAGGCTATTAAGTTCAAGTTTCTTTAAGATTAAACGAGAATGCACTTGATACACGCGTGAGTTTATAAACTACTTCAAAATATACGAAACTATTGTGTTTCAATATTTGACATTTGAAAAGTGCAGATTTTTTTTTTTTTTTTGTTATTATTATTATTATCGGAAGCATCAAAACAGCTTGAGTCCAAGTTAAACAAGATCGAAAACTATGTTACCAATACGTAAACAGTATAATAAAATATACTTAGCAAGCCGTACCTAATAGTAAATTCTTAAACGCACGTAATTCTCTGCTCACGGCGATAGATGGCGCCATAACTCAGTGTGGACACAAACTACCGCCACAACGAGGCAAATCGAAAGCCATGATGACCATTTACACACGATTTAGATGTATTTGAGTGGTATGAACTATGTGGCGATATCAATATGGTAATGGTGAATGATAGGTGGGCAATTAAATAACATTATGCTGTTTAACAATATGCCGTTTAACAATATGCTGTTTATTTTAAATTACGTTGTCTACATCTCTTTGTATCTACTTTCCTATCGCTGGTTTGCTGAAAGAGATTTCTTTAGAAATAAGCATTGTCTTTGTACATATTTTTCTGTTCCTTTCTGCTTGTCTGTATATATGTGTGTGCATGAATGGTTAAATAAATAATCAGCCTATAAAATACCCACGGCTGGGAATCTGGCCTCCTCTCCGTGAGAGGAAGCGGGCCGTAATCCACCACGCGGGCCCACTGCGGGTTAGTGGAAGTCATATGTCTTCGATTTTTTGGTTCTAGGACATGCCAGTTTCCTCACGGTGCAGCGGTGTTTTCCTTCACCATTTTGAGAGCAGCTAAGTTATTCCGTTTGCCTTGGCTCTATGTTTATAGAAAAATAAATTATGCCGAATTATTCATCTTGGGGAGTCCAGCATCCACAAGAAGTTATATTCGCATACCTTTGTTGCTCAATAATTATTATTCTTTAACTTGAGATTTTTCATATTAAATTATCAGAACGAGCATGAATAATTCAACAGAAATGTTTGTAATAACAACTTTCTCAGAATATTAAATTGAAACAACAAATTAAATTACAAAACTAATAGACCATAGAAAACTTTTAACAACTTCCATTAGATTAAAAGCATCTCCAAAATTATGGGACGGAAAACTGAAATCAAAATCAATTTGCTATCTAACAAAGAGATTTGAAAAATGGCGGCAATTTGAGACAAGATTTTCAGGTTAAAGTAGGACACGCTATAAAAAATCGTCATGAATAAATTAAGTGAATTGCTAAAAGAAAAGGGGTTCAATTTAAAAGTGACTCTTTTTCTTTTTCACACACTTATCCGCTAGCATGTGCCAAGCAAAAGGATGTGTAGGGGTTGAAATATTGCACCTTTGCCAAACGGGCTACTAAATAACCACTCGTTTCACGATGAAGATACTTACGTGGCATTGTTCTACGTTTTTGGGTAAATGTTTTTGCAATTAAGTCACACAATTGTTGGTTGTTTCTGTAATTCTGTGGCGGCATCTACATCGCCACATGCGAACTACGCATCAAAGACCTGACGTCACACAACATCCTGATGTCACACAAATCCTGCATCGCGCAATTAGAGTTTACCGCGCGGTGGACATATATACAAGCTCCCGACTTCAACCTCTGGGTTGCCAGTTGCCCGCCAGACACGACACCCGTCTGGTCGGAGAATCCTCCTTTTTCTATGGGGGATGAGTGAACTTTACACCCTGTTCCTTATACCCCTAAAATTCTTTAGATGCGGGCAGAAGGTTGGAAGGAATAAAAAATATATACAATCAAGTCAAAAGACATCTAGCACCGCAACATCTACCTAGTCATTAGTGATGAGACGCTATTAATTTTTATATTATTCGTCCGTCACGAAAATAAAAAAGACATCATCAGAAAAAAAAATCGTACTACTTAATAATATTCAAAGCTTATTAATATACTTTTTTATTCCAGCGACAGTACGTGCACACATAATATTCGCACGTCGCGACGCCATACGATAGTTTTTCTTTATGACTTGTAAGGCCATAAAAATTCAGCGAGCACAACAATCTGAGAATAGCTCATTACCATAGTCGGGACGTAGGGACGTAACTTATTGTGTGTGCTGTCGCAACTGGCTGTTAAACATTACTAAAACAAAAGAACTTACAAAAACAAATCCTCGTCATAGTGACAGTGGCGCAACACTAATTAGGTCAAGCGCGAGCTTCACAAACTGCTCTCTAGGCCGGCTGCGCCCTCTTAATGAACTACTCTAACGAAACAAGTTTTTTTGCACTATTGTATATAGCCGGCGTAGCTTTCATTAGGTGTTAAGTAACTTTATTGCAGTAAAGTAGAGGAATGATAGATTAAATTGGTTATTTCTTATGTAGTTCAATGCTCAGAGCCATGAGAACAAAAATTTAAAGTTATGTAACTAAAAAAATCCTCTAAACGAACTTAGCGTTGCTTTCTATAAGTCTAAAATTCGACCAAAGCACAGGATTTTTTTTGTACCAAGTCTCCCTGTATTGTCGTCTTGGAAAATCTTCGTCATCATTTCAGCCCGGAATCGCACACTGCTGAGAATAGGCCTGCCCTTTCTTCGGCCGTACTTCCTGGTTCCTTGCGTTCGTGTGAGTTAGAAAATACTACAACTTAAATTTTTGGCGCTAAGCAGCATTGCTGTTTCTGTTTGTTGTTTTTGAAACGGTTTGAACTCTGTCTCTAGAAGTGACAACGAATGACAACCTTCTTGGTAAGTACCTTTTATTCCGAGCTGTATGTTCTGTTTTTAAACTCCCCTTGAAAGATTACAATACTTCCTAACTCCATACTTACATCTAAAGCAAATTGCACTCAATGTATTTCTTACTTCCCCACCATCGGGAACCACCCGGAACTTAACGTAAGCAGCTTAATATCGGTCAGGGCGTGCTATATAACCCTGTAGTTACTATAAACTTTGAAGCTTAACATGTTTGCAAGACTTATGAACCACTCATGTTCTTGATTTTAGATCGAACAACTAAAATATAGTAGATGGCTAACTATTTAAAAGTACTGAAGAAAATGGTCATCGTTCTATCAATATTTAACAACTTAAAACTTTAATAGCCACCAAAAATAGTTGTCACTAAAACTTCATGGAATTAAACAACTATTATTCCTTTTATTTGTTTGTTACCAGCTAAAACAAGTCACTGTAATGGTTGTTTGTCTTGTTTATCTGAAGTAACACAAAAAGATACCTAGAAGGCAAAATTACTATCCTAGATATTTCTTTACTTTCAGAGCGTGTCTATTTCCATTCATTCTTACTTTTCTAGTGATAATAAGTATCGTAGATAAACAAACTCTACGTTAATGACAATCTAATTAGTGCCACGAACTAAATGGAGCCGAGTGGTCTTTCACCGTACGCAGTACTTAATGTAGTCCACGTTAAATGACGCTCGCCTTAACCCCCGAGGACCTGCAATGTACATAGTAAACAAGTGTGGATACATACGAGCCCATTTTACTCGGTGTAATTCGGTTAGAATCTTTACTCTGAGGGCCTAACTCCACAAAATTATATTAATGTTTACTCCAAAATAAATTGGTCTAATGTTTAACTTGAATGTTACTCTGAAAACGCTTGAAATTTAGTACATGGATATTAGCGACGCAAGTAAAAAGTGGTTTGTTCTGACCCTTTGAACTTTGGACGTGTAACCCTAAAAACTTTATGGACCACAAATTACTTACTCCTATTTAAAGAACTTGTACCTATGTGTCTAACCTAAATCAGGACACAAGATTAATTTAAGTGTGTTTTACATTCCACAACAATTTCATCTTCAAGTTGAAGCGTTATTTCCCTCTTCCACCCACTTCATCCAGATCCCGGACAGATCCGAACAACTTTTCCATTAGTACTTTAGTCACAACTTCACACTTAAAATTCTATCTTAATCGCGAACAAAATATTCTACTCGTTGGATCCAGTTCTACCGTGCATTATTCTATTATGCGGAAATTATTAACTTCAATCAAAATCATCGTTTTGTTATTTTATTTTCGCTTTTAATTTGTAGCTATGAGGATTTGAGGTATTATCATTATAAACGTTGCAGACACCAGAAAAACAACTTTACATAAATATTTTCCGCACTTTTTCAAGAAACGTCTACTTTGTTTTCACGCTTAGGGGATGTTCCAACTTTCACGTGTTTTTATAAAGCTATTTTAATATTTAAGTAACTCCAAGCTGAACAATTTTCATTTTAAAATTTGGTCCTTACGCCTGCAACCTAGGAAGCTGTTCGCTGTAATATTTTATACAACAAAATAGTCAGAGTTACGTGAAAGTTTTAATTGGTTCAGAATCTTTATAATAAATTTTGTTTGTATGTATATCCTGATAAATTGAATAAACATAGTAACATAAACGACCCAACCGCTTCGGGCTAAAATAACAACCCTTAACTATAGACAATATTTGTGTACGCATTGTAGTTTTATTTACGAATCTTAGCTCTTTTTATCTGCTGGCCAGTAACTCGTGACCCGGCGCGAGGTGCCAAGGGTGCCGCCACCGACTGCCATATATCAAGCGGTCCGCTTTTAATCTCGCAAGCCCTATTTATTCACATTTATTCCAAAGATATTTTCCCACCGGAATTTCCCCCTTGGAATTGGTAACATTTCCCGCGTTTAGCTGATTTGTACCGTTCCTGTTATTGTGGTTTATTTTACAGGAACAAAAGGGACTGAAATATTTAGAGTTTGTCAAAAGATGGTTATGATAAATTATGGCGACCCGCTATCACAGCCGGGCGTGTCTTAAATAATACGCTTTTTGTTTCCTTGAATATTCAAATTACAATTTTGTTTATTTTTTGTCGTAGACGCATTATTATACAAGAATACCTACATACTCAAGTAAGTAATTTATTTGCAAATGTGAAAAATAAACTACATAAAACAGTGTTTTGATTATTTCTATCTATTTATATAACTGAAAAGAGAAAAAGAAGCATTATAATTATAAGATATAAGATAATCAATAGAATTCTCTTTTCTTGTTTTTGCAGTCGGATTTTTTCAGCTTTTTCGTTTTTTATCATTTCTTATCCCAAATTACATTGGATCATATAATTTGCATATATTTTTGTAATCATCTTTTAAAACCCTCCATTTTGATACCCCACTCGATTTTTTGTTTAAATTCCTTTTGGCGCTGTGATTCCGCTGCTTTGATTTTTATAATTTACATATACCCAGTGACACTTGCGCAATTAAGATGAATCTAACGACATATCATTCAGCAAAATCGGTTCAGCCGTTTAGTAGTTACGAGGGAACATAGTGACGGACATGCATCCACGCATACATACATTCTTACAGGACATAACCCTCCTTTTTTGGCATCACCGCAGTCGACTAAAAACAAGCAAAATCTGTTTATGTTCTTCGTATTTTTATTGTGGACATCCAGACCTTTCCAATCTAGTCGCTTTTTGTTTTAAGCTATATTATTCATCGGTATTTCACTTTATAAGTATTGTTTAAAAAATTCGTACTTCGTTTTTTTCAATAACTTTTGATTTTTAATCAAAAGGCGTTGTCCGAAGAAAAAATCATATTAAATCTATCCATTGAATTTCGGATGTTTATAACACACGACAAAGAAAAATATATCAAAGTAATATGTCCCTTGAAATAAATCTCTAGAGACGTTTTTATTGTAATTTATTCCCTCAAATCGAACACAATTCATCTACAGAGGCTAACAATAGTAAAAGCGGTGCCAATTTTCCAACACGAACCTGAACAAAAGAGTACCCCAACGAGAGATTTATCACAACCAAAGCAACAACGGGAAAGTTTCCTGCAAACGACGACAACAACTGTTACTGCGCCTGTTACGGTTTTGACACGGCCACTTTGATCGAGAATGCATAAAATCTTTTATACGCAGTCGATTTCCGTTTGGGGTCAGCTTTGTGCGAGTAACTTTGCTAGCTATGCGTTGTAACTAAACATAGCACTAAGCTGCACTTACCTCGTCTCCCATCTGTGTCAAGTGCGCAACACAGTCGGAGCCACATCGATGCTAGCTACAGCTCGGCTACAAAGAGACAGTAAAACGTGTAATTTCATGCGGATAAGAACTTCTCTCACAAATGTATGTAGATTCCTGAACTTACTTCACCTATATTGAAGACAGCGAGTGTTCTTGAAGCTCTATCTCTGATTTTATAAGGATTATGTGTAGTAACAGTAGGTATCGGTGAATGAAATTCCAATTCTTTGTAGAATTTTCACTTTAATTTAAAAAAACAAAACGAACTTCAGGTGAATTCAGATGTGTTAATTGAATTGTTTACAAACATTAAGCGCTTAAATTAACTGAAATTGCATAGGTGAAATGACATGTTTACAAATTAGCTTCAATACTCGTAGGTACGTTGTAAACTGTGGATCTAACAATTTGGTAAATAAAACAAACAAAATAAACGTTATTGAAATAGCATAATTGTCAAAACTTAAAAATCAACGAGTATTGCGTGTGACATTTTTAATATTTAGAAAACGGATTTACAAAATTCACTATTTAATCAGAGTTATAAATTGGCTTTTATCGCCTAATAAAACCAATGGTCGGTATTGTTTATTTGTGGAATAAAGCGCTACGCTGGTTCAGTGCATCGTAAACTTGAATTGGATAACTTTTTCACACCCAACAATGTTTGCTAGAGGTTTCAACAGCTGTTATTTAAAATTTCTGCTGTTTACAAACGAAAAACATTTAAGGGTTATTGTTAATGGGAAAAATAAAGTTTTATATGCTGTTATATTTAAAACCTTATATATTTTTTACTTCGTTTAAAGGACTTTCTGACTTTTGCACATAACTTTTCAGTACCAAAAAAATAAATACCTACTTACTGTCATTGGTCATTTCACTCGGTTTTTCTTGTAGGTACAGGTTATTTTTCATGTAAGTATTTTTGTATTACTGTAATTGTACAAGTTCACTGCCCCACCGTGATTCCATTGTTATAATAACGTTTACTTTGCCTAGGGGTTTGACTTCATCGTAATAAATTATAGAATGGTGTTTACTAAAATAATAATAATTCCATACCCCATGACTACGTAACCTAATCCATATACCGAAACAAATAAATATAATAACGATCATAACCAACGAATTCGGAAAACCACTTAACATCTTCCAAATAAAGGGTCAAATTAAATTACTTAGCGAAACTCCGGAGTAGTGATGATCGATATTTAAACTTAATCTTTTGTTATCTATACCCATCACGTCTGTCAAGTATCGCTAACTTATTTAAAAACAAGATAAAAACATCAAATAAATAAAATAAAATGTTTCGCTAAGTAATTTTATTTGACGCTGTATATCAAACAAAAACTAATTAATTCAAGTACTAACAACACTAACATAGCATATAAGCACAATCTGTTACTAACCACTAACAACTTAGTGACTATTTTTTTTTTTTTTTTTTTTTTTTTTTAATTTTATATCTGGACTAACAAAACCGGCCAATGCGTGTCGTACCACGCACAGTGAAGGAGAATTTTGTAGTTGGAATGAATTTATCCCAAGACCAAACTTAACATTGTTGTTGAAAAACATGTTCTCCCATACATTTCAAATGCTAATGTAAGTTTTTATGCACAATATTGAGAGATTTACCATGTTATTTTATGACCATAGACTTCTAATAGGTTTTCCTGTAATCTGGACAATTTTCTGTTTTTTTTTCTAAATTTTTGTCTCAGTCGTTTATGGAGATAAGGTGGGGTGGGTTTTCGTCCTCCTTTGCAGCTTATTTTTTTTATTTTTATATTTGTTATTGTCACAACAAGATCTTTCATATGATTATATCATACGGTACAGCCCGCAAAAATTATATTTTTAATTTTCCAATTTGCCCCCATAAAGTGCCCCCATGTTCAAAATGCATTTATTTACGTTACACGTCCGTGTTTGGGGCACAGAAATTCATATGTGTACCAAGTTTCAACTAAATTGGTCCAGTAGATTCGGAGAAAATTGCCTGTGACAGACGGACAGACAGACACACGAGTGATCCTATAAGGGTTCCTTTTTTTTCTTATTGAGGTAAGGAACCCTAAAAACACCAATAAATGTTCCATATATCCATTGGAGTAAACAGACACGCTTTTATATGTGAGTATAGTATTGAATGATAAGTGTATTCAGCAGTAAGGCAGGAGCCGCCATTCTTCCAAGCAATTAGTTTTCACGAAGCATTTGATAATACTTATGTGAACAGTTGTATTTATGTTCTGTATTTTCAGTTATCGTGTTTTTCTTCATTTCTTGTCCCACTTTTTCAACAGATTTGGTTATATTGTTACACACGAAGATATTGAAAACATGCTATAAATTGTGCGAGCACCGCTATACGTTATAGTTGAAAATTGTTGGGTAATATATCTCAGTGTTTCTAGAAGTTTTCCTTTATTTATTACTCATTCTCTGAGTTCTGAGTACATAGTAATATTTCGGAAAATATTGTTCGAAGGCAACGTGTGTTGATCGTTCGATTTGTTCAGGTTTCGGTCTCGATTTTACTAACGAAATTAAAATATTTACGTAGTTGGAAATTAGTCAAAGCTCTAGTTTAGAATACAAAGCAAACGAAACATTTTCTAAGGCTAACTTAGTAATGTCTACATTCACATAACTAGTCGGGTTTCTTCTGAAAAATACTCAGGACAAATATATAATAAAAGGTGGTTTCAGCGTGGGCAAAATATGTTCTTATTATTTGCTATAATGAAATCTGAAGAATATTATCAAGAAAATGGAAGCCAATTTCTTGATAATATTCTTCAGACTGTTTTTAAGTTTTCTGTAGTAATAATATTCTCAATTCTTAGAAAAGGCAATTCTTATGAATTCATTTAAAAAAACAATATTGACGTCATTTAATACAAACCTAATCATTGTAATGTTAATCAAAATGAGCAATTCCGTTAAATAATTAGATCCACACACTCAACAAAAAGTGTTTATTTTTAATTAAAACATCCATTATGAAGTCCGTCGTTAACAAATAAATGAAGATTGATGTAATGTCGCGCCCTCTTTGTTTTGTTCAATTTCAAATTCAAGGGTACAAAGAACGGGCTCTCGACTTTTATTGGCCCGTCTATAGAGGTACACACACGCGGGTGTGTCTGTAGCTAGCACTACCCTCCCTCTCGACAATTGAACACGTTCTTACGGTAGAGTAGGTACTGTGCTTGCTTGTTGGATGAAAGAATCAATAGCTAACCGTATTATTGTGAGGATTTATAATGAAAGAGCCACTGGAAATATATGATTGAATACCAGGGTGGGTTACTAAAGGGTATAGGTATCGGACGTAAATTGGATCTCGGGGCCTACTCCCTAACCGAAATCCGTAGTTTCGGCCGTCGTTACGGGCGCTTCGCTCTCCTTCTCACTTACGGTTTGTCTGTAAGTGAGACGGAGAACGAAGCGCCCGTTCGCTTAGGGAGAAGGCCCCCAGGTTCGTATTAAGTAACATGTCATAAATTGTTATGACATGATCAAGCTCAAAATAACTGTTAACACCATTGGGTGTTGACAATTATTTTGAGCTTGATCATGTCAGATTAAAAGTCGAGAACAAAGTTAGGGTATTAAAGAAGGAGAAGGAGGCGAAATAACAGTGCCTTTATATCCAAGTACTACAGTACTATTTCATATATCCAAGTACTACAGTACTATTTCATATATCCAACTACTAAACATGTTCCCTATCTTCGGTTAAACAAATTTTCCAGATAACAATATTCCTATTCTCAGAAACTGAATACCAGCAGACCATGCAGAACTGGAAATATTTCCACAGATACTATGGAATAACATAACTTTCATGATAGCAAAAGTACTACATAGGAGTATATAAGCCATTTTATAATACTACTACACAAAAGCAAACATGAAGACTACATATAAATGTTCCAGAGAGAACGCATTCGTCGGTTCCCTGTATCCGGTCTTCGGAAATAGCTCCCAAGCGTGCGTTTCATTATTTCCTTTCTATATTTATCTTCGGGTATAACCGTAGACATGTTGTGTGTGTATAAGACGTGGTAAGTTTAAATCATATTAAGAGGGAGTCAAATTTTTCTTCCTTTTCTTGGAAAAAGCGTAGACAACTCTGCAGATAATAAGCAACTTATATATGCATTGTTAAGGCAAAGCAATTAGATACGTGTCAGTAGGTCAGTCATAATAATATAAATGTCTCTTCGTCCGACATCATAATAATTAAACATGAGCACTGCAATGGCAGTTATGAACAGTTAGTCTCCCACAATATTAAATAACAAATATGTATTTATACTGTGATTGCTCTGTTTTTTTGTTATATTGTGGCGAGAGAATAAACGATTTTTATTATTATTTATTATTATAAGTTTACCTCGTACTAGCGTATCACCTATTCACCACTGGTTCGTGAGTCTGTTAAAATTTTGTTTCGTCCAATCTCTAATAAACCTATTTTGATTGGCTATTGTTAATTCGCTCAATCAATCGCAATGCGAACCAGAAACTTGTCAGCAGATTAAGGACCACATTCACCAATGAAACTGAACGCGATTAGCACATTTAAAGGGAACGGAACGGACGGGGAAATGTCAATACTAGAGTTTAGAAATTGCCAAAAGATAATACAGAGAACGTTACACGGTTGAATGAATTAAATATAAATATTCCAAGGTCACCTTTATTGCGATTGTTCCCAGCCCCTTATCGCGCTGATAACGATCCTAGCCGAGGTGGGCCGAGCAGTAATCCTATATAAGTGGGGTTGTCGGACGAGCCTGGATAGTCCGGTTAAGCAACCGACAACCTCCTAGGTTGACCCGCTAGATGCCAATTATAAAAAAAATACGAAGTGGCTCACTCTGCTCTCGACGCTTGATGTGACAACACGGGTCCCGGTTCGCAACAAGTCAATCGTCATCCTGAGGATGCCTCGTTGAGAGGTGAAATACGTGTCGATTTCTTACAGGGTTCTTTATGACTCTTTAAGAACAGTTAAGCGGATTAGGTTACTAAATATACGTCTACTATTGTATTTTATAATGGATTTCCGCAAAGTTGTGACTTTGACGCGGTTTAAATGTTAATTGACTCAGGTGTGCCTGAGTCAATTAACATTTAAACCGCGTTCAGGAGCTGTCAGTGTCAATATTCCATAACAATTATCACAGTAACAGCTCTTGAACGCGGTTTAGATGTGCTGATCGTGTTCAGTTTCATTGGTGGAATTCATCCTTACTAATCAGAAGCTTGGATCATGTTTAATCGACTCTGCTCCATTACGAGACTAATAAAACCCGGTAAATACGACCTAATGTTTATCCGTACGAAACGAAAACGCAAAGAGTTGGAACTGTATAACTCACCTCTCGTAAAGGGTGCGCGTTGCTTCAAACTTCTTCGACTGTGCATTATTTACGACTATTCCACATCAAAAGTCATGAAAAAAAAGTCAATGTCAAAGTTACGTCATTATTTACGATTAATAATAACTAGTGATCGCCCAGAGGTCGAAATTCGACCATAATTCATTTAAATTTTAAGTTGTATAGTACATACTAATTCCATACTGCCATGATGACATGGAGAATCATGAGATTCTAAGGTAGCCATCTTGTGTCAAACGCATGGTAGTTTGTGTAATATTTTTTTATTAATTTAATTTATTTTTAATTTATATTATATAAAAATATTAGCTTTCTGCACTCCTTCTCCATATAAACTTTAACTGTGCCAAATTTCATACTCCTCCGACCGCGTAATTTTCCCAAAAAGGGGTAAGTACAAAGTTTTTGCTTCACGTATTAATACGTCCCACTGCAGGGCAAAGGCCTCCCTACTCTCTTTTCACTTCTCTCTGTTTAAAGCTGCTAAGGACCAGTTCTTGTTGAAGGAGTCCAGCTCATCCCGCCATCTCCGTCTGGGCCTGCCACGATGTCGCTTGCCTTTAGGAGGGTCGTAAGTTTGGCTCATTAGTCGTCTGACATGCAGTAGAAATGTCCAGCCTAATTCCATTTTAGCGGGGCAGCTTTCCAGTTATCTTTGTGATGGAACGCATGGTCGTATTCCTAACCTGGTCTGTTAGTTTGATACCGTTTGACAGAATACTCCGTTCCATAGCCCTCCGGCAAAACTCGAGGGTGGACCTCTGACGATCAGTCAAAGACCATGTTTGAGAACCATTTATGAGGATGGGAAGGATGCACACATCAATACGTCTTCTCTTAAGGAAAATTATTAATAAAGTGCAGTTTAATAAAAACTAAGTTTTAGGGCTCAGTTTGTTTGATTTTTAATTAATTATGAACATTTTTTATATAGCTTCTACTTATGCGATAAACTGCCTTCAAGGTATTTTTCATTTCAAGTAATTGTTTCAAATACGTTACAGGCATATATTACATCATCAACCTGAAAAATCTTGACTGGTTGCTGAAAACGAAGAGGCAACTTAAAAGTAATGCGCCGCGTTCTAACCCTTTAAGCACACAAATGTACAGAGGCGGACTTAATGCCAGAGGCATTTTCTACCAGTCAACCTTTTGGTGATGCAGACACAAACAGTGGTAGGTGCAATATCGCCATACGAATCTAATATTTCGAATAAATTGTATAAAGAAGTTCTAAAATGCTTGTTAGAAAACTATGTAACTTACGAATATGTCGATAACTTCGTTGAAAAGCAAACGTGTCATTTAAAATAAGTTACAAATGTGCTTGTTATCCTCAGAACTAAAGTTAGTTCCACAGACTATGTACGAGAACAAGACGTCTGATACCAAGCCGTAAATTAAGTAGTAAAGTATCGTATCTAATTTATACAAATTTTAAACTACAAGCAGTTGTTTCGACTTGCGAGACAAAATAATTCCGCTTAAAATATTTACGAGACAAGCTCCATTTTGCACTAAGTCTGTACTTTGCAGACTTCTGGAAATCCCTTTGTGTGTTTTGAATTTATCTTCCGAGAAATTATTAATTATGTATTGAGTAGTAAATTAAAATACGCAAAATAACAATCAAACTAAACTTTGTGAATAATTTTTATGCAACTCAAATCACAAACAGTGCGTACCCTACACATAATTCATCATTTCATATAACCTAAATGTGAAGAGCAACGAATACTCACTTCTACCGAAAACATACGAAGATATATCATCGAACCCTTACAATTCCATTGCAACCCGTTTCATTCTATCCTTAGGGAACAGATTTTTCATCTCCTTAAAGGGTGCTAATTTTCCGACAGGACGGCTCGCCGTAGTGCTGGCTGGCTTCGCTAACGCTCACAATGAGGAAATACTATACTAACTACCGAGAAAAACTTTATGTTGGGACTTCATTAATTTTATTCGCATCGATCTCAATTTTTCTTAGAAATGTAGCGCAGTTAATGTAAGGCTCCCATTTTAGTACCTAACGCGGAAAGAGGAAGTATGAAATAATAAAATAAAATACGTGACTATTGCATCAAGATTTAAAATATTAAAACGAACGCATACCTATATTCAATGTAAGAATTTACTACAGAAATAATAAAAGCCAACATTTTTTCGTTAACAGTTTTTTTATAAAAACGGTGGAACCGGATTAATTGGGAAAAATATTCGAAAATATTGTCGGAATAACATCGCAAATTCGCTGATCCGTTAATTGGCTCGAAAGAAAAGTATCATTCCGCTTTCGCTGGCACGCAAGTCGTTGCTTTACAGGCGGACTAAGCGCTAGTAGTGAAGTGCGGTAAGAGAGGGCCGTCATCAATCTTCTGTAATTAGCTAGTGACGTTCTCGCCTTACACTAATGACGAGAAGGGCGTTTACTCGCGACCGCCACGCCTCGCCACATAAATTACTTCATCCACCGTCAAGAGCTCACTCAAAACACCTCAAGTGTTTAGTGAAATGTACTGTTAGTCAAAAATGACGTGGAAGCGGTTTTTAAACGGTGTATGAGTGGCTTTATCGTCATTTAGATAGGGGGAAGTACACTTTAAATACTACTCAATATAAGGGCAGTAAGTAGTTGAATGATATCAGCAATCCGCTTACTAAGCATTGTGATGATTACATCATCCTTTGTGTAGGTACTGTTTGATGGTGGTATATTCTTCCTTGTTTAAAAAAACTTTGATTTTTTTTCTAGTTTTAGTAATTCACTCTGTCTTCTTATATACTCGTAGTATCTTAGTCACGTAATTAGGAGGACCTTGCAAGAACCTTACTCATTACATTGTACCGTTTATTTTAAGGAATTAAAATTCACCACCACAAAAGTAACTTAAAGCTAGTCTCGTTGTGCTCACTACACAACAAGATAGAACTTCTTATGCGGCGCATAATTTATCACAGAAGTGACTGCAACAGCTCTATCGGGAACCCCCATCGTTTCTTTGATAACTCTACTCAAATTTTAAATTCCCTTAACTTTACCCCGTATGCAACATTATTATACCTGAAATACGTTTAATGATCGTAAATTTCCTTAATGAACAAGTCGTGCAATTAATAATTTAGTACCCTTCTGAACTAAAATACATGATTAACCTAATTTGCAGCAGTATACCAAAATTCTAACGCCGCTAATGAGAACGTTGCTAAGTAGATTGCATTTAGTTTTGAGGATGGAATACTGTATGTTGTGATGACGTAATTATATAGGTACCAAACAATTTCTTAGAAGACGAGTATTGTTGCTATATTTTGTTATTTAACTTGAATGCTTTCCAAATGTTTTTACGTAGAATATAAGAATGTGTCTTGAAATTGGAAGAGCTCACTGATCATTCTGTCTCTGTATCAGTTTAATAGAGACGATAACAAATTTTTTTTTTGTTCGACAAGTACATTATTAAAAAATATTGGACACATATTTTTTCTTTTATTGCGTTAATAAAAGATTTCGGCGATACATTGTGTTAAATTGTGCCATGACGTCACGGTATGTAGATTTTATACTTACTTGTGACGTACCGACCGCCATTCCCCAACTTAAATGCGTTTTTTCTAAGTATTTTTTTATTAATATGATAAATTAAAAAATACGTGTTTAATATTTTTTTATTAATATGATAAAGTGAAAAATACGTGTCTAATATTTTTTTATTATCTGACTGAACGGAATAAATAGAATTTCTTTTTTTTGACCGAGGCATCATCCCGATTGCCCGTAGTTTGTATATTCTATTGAAGATTCAAATAAAAAAAGCAGGCATTTTCAGGCTTTACTCATGACTTGGAAGAATCTAGATTTTTCTGCGTCCAAAAACAAATAAATTTGAATTAAGTTCAATTAGCTGCAGAAGATTGAGATTTTTGATTACTTCACTATACTTTAATGATAGAAACTGAAGATTGACTGTCTTCACTTAAACTAATATTTTTAACAGCTAAGGCTATTTTTAGGCTTAGTTCGTAGTTCGTAGTCGGGTTCCGTTTGGCACCCTTCTGGTACGAAACCCTATTACTAAGCCTCCGCTGTCCGTCTGTCTGTCAGCAGGCTGTATCTCATGAACCGTAATAGGTAGGCAGTTGAAATTTTCACAAATTGTGTATTTCTATTGCCGATATAACAAAAAATAATAAAAATTAAATAGAATTAATAATTATATCATACAAGAAACGTGACTTTTTCGTAGTTTTTTTAATTAAATATTGTACGCTGGTACGGAACCCTTCGTGCGCTACTCCGACTCGCACTTGGCCGGTTTTTTAAATAACAATCCTTTTCATCTTTCATTGCTGAGTAATTTGACAGTTCTGACAACGCTGACATTCAGAATAAAAATCTTTTACTTAAAATGATTAAACTCTTAAAAGAGATATTCTATTATTAAAATATTTTAATGACTCCCTTTATTATTTAAACTAGCTTATGCCCGCGGCTTCGCCTGTGTGAATGTCGGAAAATATCCCACGGGAACGTACTACCGGGATTAAAAGTATTATGGGTTAATCCAGGTCATAATCCATCTGTGTGCCAAATTTCATACAAATCCGTTCAGCCGTTTTTGCGTCAATCTCGAATACATACAGACAAACAGACAAACATTCTAAAAACTATATTTTCGGCATCAGAATCGTTCTCACACCTCGAAGCAATTACTTTTTTCAAAAATATTCAACGAACAGTTTTGACTTCGTTACTATTTTATAATATTTTCGTACTACTCAACATGGCTGAAAGTCTGAATTCAGACAGTAAGCCATGTTGTCTTTAGGACAGTGGGTCACGATGTCATCTGAGCATAAAGAAATAAAACAGAAAAAATAACGTTTCTGCAGTTCTTTTAAAGAGCAGCTTGTGTGTGAACTGCCAGTCTGTAGGAACATGTGCCTTATATGGACTAAGACAGTGATAGCCTAGTGGTATGACCGTCCAGACTGCCAAGTCATAGGTCACGAGTTCGAACCCAAGGCACGCACCCCTGACTTTTCGGATTCATGTGCGTATTGTATAATTATCATTTGCTTAAAAAACGGTGAAGGAAAACATCGTGAGGAAACCGGCATGCCTGAGAGATATTTCTCGACGGCATATGAAGCCAAGTTAGAGGCCCATGGGCGGCTTCAAAACTCTGACACCAGGTTAGTCGCTAACCACACGAAAAGAAGAAGCAGAAGAAGACGGAGTAAGGAAAGGCAAGGTTTTTTTTTAGATCTTTTACCTACAGATAAAGCGTTTTTGCACTTTTGCTGCACCAATTAATCTGTCAGTCTTTTCCCAACTATATTGGGGTTGGCTTCCAGTCTAACCGGATGCAGCTGAATACCAGTATTTTACATGGAGCGACTGCCCATCTGACCTCCACAACCCAGTTACTGGGTACCACGATACCCCTTGGTAAGACTGGTTGTCAGAGTTTCGGGCTTCTGACGACCCGTAACGACTGTCAAAGATCCACGAATGACAGCCGGGACCAACGGCTTAACGTGCTAACCAAGGCACGGAGGAGTCTCGGTATGTAAAGATGGTCACCCATCCACGGACCAACCTCGGCAAGCGTGGCTTAACCTGATGGATTGACTCGGGCGGCAGGTATTACTTAGACCATTACTTGACTACTTTTGCTGCACCCTAATTGCTTGACATACTTTCAATCACAATTCAATTGTTTTGAAGGATATTGCTAATTCATTGCTTCATACGTTAGAAAAATCCGTCTGCTCAACAACGTTAATAACGCAATGAACGTGGGTGAACTGACAAAATGTGTTACGCAAATACCCCGCTAGTAGTAGAACGCCTCATCTGGACAAGATCTAAACTATAAGAGAATTAATGAACTGAAAGAATCAGAAAAGAAAAATCTATAAATAAACAGACTTTGTATTGATTTAGGAAACCAACAGCATTGGGAGAAAACATTCTTAATTCCTCAAAAAAAAATCCACTATCTTCGACTCCTCGGTCCTCATTAATATTGTTGAACTAAATAAATAAGCGAAACGTAAAACATGCATTTAACTTAACGAAACGAAAGTCACGATATTATCAGATTGAAGCAATCAATCTTCATTAATCAGAAACATTGGCGTAAACTTCTAATGACTAGTAATTAGGTAAGGCTGGATAAGTTTCTGTCCCATTTGAATTTCTATACTAATCTAGGAATAAATAAGACCTAATTTAGAACCATCCCGGCAGATGATACGGCTCTTCAACGTGATGAGCTGTATTTTAAACATTCCGCGGTCGATTTCCGTTTTATTTGACCTTTTATCAAATCAATCTGCCTAGACTTTTCCCAACTATGTATGTTGGGTTTGGCTTCCTGTCTTACCGGATGCAGCTGAATACCAGTATTTTACATGGAGCGACTGCCTATCTGATCAGTGACCTCCATAACCCAGTTACCGGGTAACATGAAAACCCCTTGGTAAGACTGGTTGTTACACTTTTAGGCTGACTACCCGTAACGACTGTCAAAGATCTAGGAGTGACAGCCGGGGCCGGGACCAACGGCTTAACGTGCTTTCCGGGGTACGGAGAGGTCTCGATATTTATGGATGATCACCTACGTCCACGAACCGACCGCGGCAAGAGTACCGGGTCGATATCCATAGACCTTTTATATGTACAGATTAATACTGGTATTCAACTGCATCCGGTGAGAATGGAAATCCGATCGAAAAGGCTAGGCAGATACACATCAGTTAATACAAACTGATATACTTAGGTCTTAAAATATCAAAATAAACAATTACCTACGCTAAAAATAAAAAAATCCATTTATCGAACAAAATAAATAACGTAAAAATTGTGACTCATACCGCCGTCGCCGTACGCGCCGAAGAAAAATGAATCGCGACAACACTGGACCCCGTCACTTCGACGCATTTCGCGTATAGAAAATTTTGCCTTAAATTGTATCTAGCAATAAAAATAACAGTTAAATTTTTTAAGTAGGTGGCATACCGCGCGGATTTCCTTTTTTCCTTCAATTTGGCGCATAGATTAATTATGCGTCAAGCTGTTAGCCGTACGAAGGCCGTGAGTATATTTTTAGCTTGATTCTACATATTACGTTATCTGAGTAATTCGGATTGAAAACGTTTAAACTACTTATCTTCACCGGCCGCCGGTCGTTGACGTACGAGTATTAAGATACGTCAACGACCTACGCCATTGGTCCGTAGACCACTTCCCATACAAATTCGCCCAGTCTCCATCTCATATATATATACAGGGTGTCCCGTAAATAATGGATCAAACGTAACGGGTAGGGTATGGTAACCACATGCTTAGATTACAAGCATAAACCATTACGAGAAAGAAAAGTTACATTGTACCATTTTAATTTCTGTTCTGTCTTCTTCATCACATTCATAGCAATATCTTTGTAACCACAAGGACTAGACGTAAGTTTTATACCAATTTGCAAACCTTAGTAATTTTACAAGTTTTTAAAATAATGGTACACTTTGGTGTCATAAATTTTTTTTACAGGAGAATTTTTCCTATTCTGGTCTTTTCATCGTAAAAACAAAACTTTTCAATTCAAGATTGTTTTTTATTTAAAAAAATGGTATCTTATAACATTAGTAAACTATTCAGAAATGTTTGACAAAAATCACACCTAAATATGATACCATTGGCAGCAACAGCATTAAAAACACTGAATGCTGGTACAGAAAATAGTAAAAATCGAAAAAAATAAATATCTTGGTTACCTTATCGGTTTTTTTTTACTGTTCAAATTAGTTGTTGGAAATGAGGTAAGCTACCTACCCGTTACGTTTGATCCATTATTTACGGGACACCCTGTATATATATACATACTATAAACCAAAGCCGTTTTTCGTGTCTATCTGTGTAACTGCATAGTTCTTCTAAAGTAGGTACACATTGGTCGCTAGACTACTTTATGTCAGAAACAACTTGATATGATAACACCAAACATTGATATCTCACTATGTCTGTGATTGCAACTTCTTAATTTCCCAGCAAATTGCACCCAAATCAAGCAGTCAAAGGCCATTGGGCAAAACCTATTGCGACGATAGCAATCATCAAGCTGGGCAAGTACCTGTGACGTTCAAATGATGACCCGACGCCGAATTTAGAACCTCTTTGAAGTCCTCTTCGAACATTCCGGAATATACGTACTCGTAAACCGTCGCTCCAAAGCAAGCAAGTTTGCTCCATGTTGTTGTTCATTGTGTCAGTACCGTAGCTAATTTATTTATGTACACACAGTAACATAGATATATACACGACATAATCATAATTATGAGTACAAAGGCACTGCTTATTTCTTAAGTCATTTCTTCCAGCAGACCTGCGAAAGGAGAAATGAGAAAGAAATGTAGACAATAGTGTGTGAGAACACGAAGAGAAAAATAATAACAATTTCAATTAAATTAATAATTTAATAGCTTCGTCAAACAGCTTTTCGACATTACTTAGAGATGGCGGAAGATAGTATCAAACAATATAAAGTACCTCAGCATCTCAAATGTGTTTTTATGCTATCACGAAAATCAAATGATTTCATTTTCTAATAGTGCAATTACACTTGGTAGTTCTCACGAATTCGATTGCCTATGGAAACCGGGCAAATGACCAACTGTAAATGAACGGAGTCGAGTTGGCCGTCTTCGGACAATCTAGAACAACTGAATCGTTTCGGTTATCCGAATTCAGATACACGACGCCAGTTTTCGTTTCACGTCTGTTAGTAAGTCTTCACAATGAGTAGTCTCGACATCATTCTAACTACTCGTAGTCGTTAGCCCGTATTCCACTGAGATGAACAGTGTAATTAATGCATCGGGTGTCCGAATTCGAGTAAAGTCTTTTGAGCACCCGAATACGGGCTAACAACCAAGTGTACCTAATTGCTCCTTTGGTAACGTGTTCAATTCTTAATAGCTAATTTATTTACTTTGTTGAACCAGTTACATCATTGAACAATTTATTTATAAACTTTGTGGTGGAAACAAACAAACATGACGGGCGGCAGCGTGTCACGTCTAATAAAACTTTTATACCTGCAGTAAGGCTGCCTGTTCATTGAAGCGGAGCGATGCAGCGGAGCGGAGCGAGGTAGCGGAGCTGAGCGGAGTTGCGGACAGTGTCTGTCCATTGATGCGGAGCGTGTCTGCGGAGCGGAGTTACGGACTGTGCGGACGAGAGGTAGCGGAACGGAGTTGCGGACTGTGCGAAGCTAGGCTGTACCCGGTCTCCCCGAAGTCGAAACAATACTTCGCGGCCGGTTTTTTTCCGCATCCCCTCTCCGCTTCCCCGCTCCGCTTGCCCGCTCCGCTTCTCCGCCCCGCTTCCCGATTTTCTCATTACATTTTTTATGTAGCCAAAAAATAAAAATAAAATAAACCGTCGAGTTTACAAGCTTTACAAAGTTTAAGACTACAAATAATCAAAAAAGACAATCATACCTGCCTTCCTTTGAAGTATTTGAAATATCTTACTTAAAGTTTATGAATACTGCGATGGAATAAAACGGAAGAAAACTTTACATAAAACTCGGTTAAAAAAGATTATCTTTAAACACAATTGATATACAACTTTCATTTCTATAAACAGCAACGTATCGTGAAATATATATGTGTACCTCCGCGAGCCAGATCACATTGCTCCGAGGAAGGGACTGCCACAAAGAATGCTCGCATTCTCCACTTACAACTGTAACAATACAAACGTTCCATTCATTTTTCACTCACTATTTGTCAAAACCAACGATATCTTTGTGACTGCAGGAAAAAGCCATCCAAATTCTGGCGAACAAAGACGGTCTTTCTGAAAGTTAAAACTGAAATCTAGAATGGCTCCACAATAATAATACGTATTAGGACCATTATTTTGTCAATCTGTAAGTACCCCTATCTGTCTAATAAAGATGTTGAAGAATTCATCCGACTTGTGTTTTCTCAAGTTGTTTGGAATCGGCTTTGAGTCAAATCATATGCAGCTGCAAATCAATGCATAGTTAAACATAAAGCGACTGCCATCTGACCTCCGATACCCAAGCAAGGTAATAACGCAGTGTCCGATTTTCCGGCTTGACTACCCATAACGACAACCATGAAAATCGAGACTTAAGGCAGAAAATTTTAGAAGAAAAATACAGTGATAAGATTACCCACCCACGGACTCACCGCGATAAAAGCAGCAATCGATCGACCCGCATGCATAGTTGTTATTTACCCAAGAGATCCACATCGAAGTTGTAGAATTATCCCGCGCACAACGTTATAAACTCAGTAGTTTCCTAGTCTTAATTCATACTAGATACATACAAAGCTTCGCTCCAAAGTTGATCTGTGTAAAGGCTCAACACGTATCAGGAGAGCACTCGACCGACTTTGTGAACTACTTCGCGCAACTACAAAGTACCTTTGTACGATGCATGAACGACGATATATTTTTCGTGTCACTACGCAATAATTTACACTTTATCATTGTTTCGTTGCTTAAATATTATTTACAGATGCTTCCGGGGATATTTTAATTTGGCAACATTAATTATAGGTTCGTTATCACATTATTAAAATTGAGATAATGATCGAGTGATTTTCAGATTGGTGACAGTTGGTAGTCCGATGAGTTGGGTACCTTTTTTAAAAGCCACTAGTTCTAATGCTCATCTCTGGACACGTTAAACCGCTACTGGGACCCTCCTGCACTATCCGTGGTCATATTTGATTACTATCACTAGCTTACGCCCGCAGTTTCGCCCTCGTGGATGACGGAAAATATCCCACGAGAAAGAACTCCCGGTAGTTCTTTTATTAAAAGTACTATATGTGTTTTTATTTTTATTTTATTTTATTTTATTAGTATCCAAAGAATACATCTTACATGCTATAATATAAAGACAAGAACAACAATATATGTGCTCCCTCAATTATAGGAGACCACATCATGCAATAAAAACAAGCAAACAGTATATGAAAAATAGAAGTAGCCCTGAAAGTTAAAATTATATATAGTATTATACTAGTACGTTATTAAATTTGGTATGTGTTAATCCAGTTTATGAACTATCTGTGTGCCAAACATTCAAATTCGTTCAGCCGTTTTTGCGCCAATCCGCCCGGAACATACATCCAGACAAATAGACAAACGGACAAAAATTCTAAAAACTATATTTTTAGCATCAGAATCGTTCCCATTCCTCGAAGCAATAACTTTTGTTTTTATTAATATTCAATGTACAGTTTTGACTTCGTTACTACATTATTATATATATGCAAGATAATCTTACATAACTTCACTTCGTCCTGCTTTTCACTGCAGGTCATGTACTTCGCCAAGAGATGCATGTCTTGAGACAAGCCTAGTTTTATTTTGTTTAGTACTAGACGCCGCAGAATCTTACCTTTAGTTACGTGATACTTTATATGTAATGGCTGTAACTTAGCTCCCCGGCTGGTCGTGAAACTGAAACAAATTCTTATATACGAGTTAGAGTGGAATAGTAAAAGGTGGCGGTGATGCTTGTCGCACACTTCACTAGTGGATCCCTAGGGTTTAAATGCGAGAGGCAAACAACCCTATAATCATACTTTAGTCAATGAACCATCGACACAAAATTACAAGCAGAAATTGGTGATAAAGAGTTGAGCGGCAATATTGTATCCTCTGTAAGTGACAATAAACATATGTTCGTCGAGATCTAAGTACAGCAGTTGTAGCGATAGTAAAGAAACTGACTCTCGACCGGCTGATATGGTGTGGCGAACAAGCATTCGCGTGTTCGCTGACAGATAGCAATCGGGGGCCGCTGCACGCGTTGTTTCTAATTAATGGCGAAGTATCGCGTGAAAACGACCCATTTGTCTCACCCACCGTCGGATGTTCACAGAAGAATTGTAAGCGATACAAATACCTTAAATGTCTTCAAACACTTACCTCACCGTACCTGCTGAAATTTCCACCACGATCTGCAATTATAATAAGCGATATCTTGATCGCAAATACACTGTTTAAATCCGTTTTGAGTTGAATTATGGACGCTGAAACAATGTTACGTAAACGTGTTTGGGCTTTCCAACGGACTTGGCACACCTGAAATGAGAATACATCGATAATTACTCAAAGCTTTATTAAAAGAGCAATGCTGATTAATTGCACGCCGTTACGGTTTTTTTAATTAAGAACCGATGGGTCATTTCTCAGTGAAAACAAAGGCATGTTAAGGAATACGTAGGTACTCGTATGTCTCTCAATTCTGTAATTCTTTTAGTTAATTAACACGAGACATCAACATCAAAAGAGGTCTGATGTATTTGTTTGGTCATACAATATTCGAGTGCGTGTGAGTAGGTATAGTAAGTAGCTTTGACAAAAAAACAAACAAGAAACTCTGGAACCTTCGTGACACCTAGACATCATATATTAGTTTATTTATTTTATTTATTTAATTCAGACACAGTGATCAATATTTTTGTTAGTATACTTAAGAATTATGTTAGTAACCAAATATTCAAATACACGCCACAATCATACTATTATTACTAACATTTAATATCAGACTACATTACTCATATAAACAAAATGACAATCATCAGATTTTTTTTAATTCAATAATATTTTATTAAATATTCATTAAAATATTTAAATTAATTAAAATCATAACAAACAAAACAAATATATAAGAATCAATATAATTTTGATACTTGCTGTTCTTTGAGACTGTACACAATGCCACAATATTGGGCAGTCAGCCACAATGTTAAGAATGCTGTTGCCACTGCCGCGGGCACGACTTAGCAACGATGTAACTCTCTTTCTAAAGATGGCATGGAAACCATCAATACGAGCGTCGGGAAACATGCCCGACTCACTGCAGTGCCTCGGCAGCCGCATCAACATCCTAAAGGCATTATTGTACTGCACGCGCAGGGCGCTGATAGCCTTCTGCGTATATATTTGATCCATAGACTGCACGTATAAAAGATTGGCAAAACGCCCGAAACAACGTAACTTGTACTGCTTTACTTCAGCGTGCAAATCTACGAGCCAACATATTGCATCAGACAGCCAACGCCCGGCGCTCCCTCTCAAGATCCTCGTAGTCTGAGAGGTCATCCAAGACCCAGTGGCCCAGGTATTTGAATCGTGAAATCGCGAACGACAAACACCGTCTATGAGGACGGGTGGCACGTGTGTGACCTTATGACCTGCTGATTGGAACACCAAAAGCTAGCTTTTCTTTTAATTATACCTAAGCCCATGGGCCCCAGCGTATTCCACACATATAGCGAGGAGTTTTCGAAGGGCGCTTATAGAGAGACCCAGCAACACCATATCGTTTGCGTAACTGATATTGTTGATGTATTTTCCGTCTATAGAGCAGCCAACATTGGTGTTGCTGAGTCTCTCCATGAGTCCGTTTACGTACAGATTGAAGAGACGAGGCGAGTTTAAACCTCCTTGCCTTATGAACACCGCAGTCTGTACGCATCGGCGATCGCGCCCGCCCACTTTACAACATTAACTTGATTTTTGGACCAATAATCAAAAATGTTGACAACTTCTTTTGGGTTTTTGTCCTCATTTTGAGCCATAGTACGTCATAAGACATCAGATCAAAAGCTTTCGAAAGATCTCAGAACAGGCGTAGACCGGAGTCTTTCTATTGGTAGTATTATAAGCGCTCGATATTAATTACCCTACTAGTGCTAGAAATGTTCATTTTACTGCAACAAAACTGCGATTGTGTCAGTCAACAAGCGATCACTGTTTGTTTTCTATCGATCGTTCTAATCATGGTATTAATCGAGTGCCATATTTTTATTTTTATGGTTTTGCCTTTGAAGAATTGCAGACTCATTTTACTAGTTCATACTACAAACGATTGTAAGCGAATACTTAAATGTTATCGTATACCTATATAAAGTAGGTTTATCTGTCCGTTAACTGTATGAAAAGTAAAAAACACTGAGAACAATAAATAAAGTAAGTAATGTAAAGTACATTGGTATCACTCAACGATCTCTCAAATACACTTATCGTCTTTTATGTGTTTTGAAACAATATAAAATAATTTTTCTCATACGTAACAACATAATAAAGCTTCGCAAACCTCATAAAAATATATTTATGTTCATATAAACATAGATAGGTACTCCTCATTCTAGTAATAAAGTTTTTTACAACCTTTTAAGTCCTTTTAAGTCTTTGTTTCGACATGTTTTCAGTTTTATCGGCGAGCAGATATTTCAGCATATGCGTTAGTCGCCGTCGATTACAGGTGTCTGTTGTTTGATGAAACTGTTAAAAAGCGAGTTTTCACTTGTATTTTTATTGTTTGGGAGATCACGTATTTCATTTTGTGTGCGGCCTGCGCCAGCGGTGATTATGCAAATCGACCGCCCCTGTGCGAATCACATAAATCGTTTCATATTTTATCACTTTTTTGCATAATATATTTTGTGTAAGCCGACGATCAGTCAGCGCCCTTCATCGTTGAAAGGTGCCTCTACATTTGACGGATGATTTATTGTTTTTTCCTCTCGTACCTACTGCAATCACCAAATAAGGTTCTGTGTCTATCTGGATTATTCAGTATCATTAAACGAAGCAATCAATAAACAATTAACTTAAAGCATTACTGAAAATTCGGTACAAAACATTACACGTTTATTTATAGTCAAAGTATCAAAACATTCATCCTTCCTACGACCCTCTATTGTCCACCCAATCACAAACAATTGCAAACTACTCAAAGCCTTCTACGGCTGAAATATTCTGGAGAGCGTCTCGAGAAACGAGACACCCTGTCTTTAGAATGTTTCTGCTTCAAAAGTATTGGATACTTCGAGCTGTCTAATCCAACAAAAAACTGTTTTCCTTTATAAAATGTCTTCTCAAGTTACTTTATTTTCAATCATCATAACATAACTAATAAATAAAAACAAAACTTTAATATGACTTGAAGTTATTAGAAATAAGTACATTTATCTCAATTGAAATCAATTCATGCGGCCACATGTTCGAATGAAAGAAGAAATAATAAGAGAGAAAAAAAAGAGATTGAATATTGAAATCGTTTGAAGTCTCGTCATAAGGCACGTGAAATAACGTAGAACCGATGAAAAGGACTTGTTAAGTGACAGCTCGAATGATCACTCCGGAGAAATGTTCTCGAAATTTTATAGAAATCTCTGTATTCAAAAGTTGCATACTTTTGAAACATTCACACACTCGTATTATATTCTAGGTGCTGTAAAGTCTCGAGTACCATTTCAATAGAGAATAAATAACAAAAGAAGCTTGATAATGGTTATGCTGAAACTGAAAGTGGTTTCATAACAACTATATAATAACAAGAACCTGTTACTTTCAAACTGCAGGGCAAAATCCTCTTCTCATACAGAGAAGGCATGAGCATTGATCACCACGCTTGCTCAAGACAGGTTCATAACAAGTAATACGGCTAAATACAATTATCTTACTCAGGCGTATCACCGATGCCTCGAGGATTGACAATGTATTTGCTCCAGAACAAAAGTCAATTATAGCGAAACTTCTTCTAATAAAATATGACACACACACACATATATACGATGTATCAATCTCATAACACCCCTCGACTTGCCTGAGGGTTAATAAACAAAAATAATTCTCTTCTTTCCAAATATCATGTTCAGAACATAACTTACTGATATTAATAAAATCCCACTCTATCGATGCTTGCCACAACTGTACCAAGTTCACATGATTGCGGCAGTTATTACATTTTCCCCTTTTCAAAGAAAATGCGATGTATTATATTCATCAATCTACTTATTTGCTTGGAAATCTTCTTTGTGTTCCACTCGAAAATTATGAATATCTGAAAGCCTCTTTGAAAATACAATTATACGTAGTTAAGAGAGCGGTGCCTTTTCTTATGGACGTAATTACATTGCTGTTGTAATTATAATAATTGCCTTTGTCGACATATTAAATTAACTCTTTTAAGGGGATGCATTTCTACGTTCTAACATCAAGTTTAAAATATTTAAATTCTAGTAAGGTTCATAGTTTAAACGGTGTCTAATGTTTCCTCAACAGTTTGTACGTTATTAAACTATTGAGGAAGTTATACTAATTCCAAGTTACGCTTACTGCCTTGCCGATTGTACCTTCTCTGACTCGTTCCGAATTTCTAAGTAAGCAATTTAAGCTGTTAAATATTATACGTATATTCTTATCTTTTGTACCATTTGGTGCGTTCCTTATAAGCTCGCCGAGACAAAATGTAAGCGATAAAATGAAAGAGCTCAGTATCTAATAAAGTAGAAATATAGTTGGCAATGGCGCAAAGTGTAATGACAGGAAAAAGTGGTCAAATATGAAAACTGTTCTTTTCCAAGTGGCTACGTCTACACTTTCTCCGTACGTATATCACACTTAACGATATCTTCGATACTAAGTACGTGTCACTTCTGGCATCAATGTCTTCAATACGTAGAAATTGTAGCCGCGTAGCACTTCCACTTAACAATATCACAACATAATGTATAACACCCACTTAACAGCGCTCTCTCATTTTGTTTTTATACAAAGGGCCATAATGTGATGAGGTATAAGAGGCATTCTTGTATTACCCGTCAAAGGCTTCACCCGCGTTTGGCTTATGAAGAAAAATTATAATTCTTAGTGAAAATATGAAAAGCAAATTGGCATTTCTATCGCCGGTTCTGCCCTACGGCGTGATCGAGTCGTGGGACGACCTCAACCCCCGGCTGTACCACGCCGTTCACATTTACTGGCTCAAGTTTTACGGCATGTGGTTCAACAACTTCTCGCCGTACACTATCAAGTTCTGGGTACAGTTGATGTACACGCTGACCGTGTTATGGCTCGTCTGTTTTTTCCCCGGAATTGGTGAAGTCGTTTATTTACTGAGGCAAACGGAAAATATCGGAGATGTCGCCGAAGGGTAGGCTAGATATTTCCCAGTTCACTTACATTTTGTTTGTCCGAGATCACGAATTGTTAACCTCCTACCAAACATGAGGAATGAGGATGATACAATTTGTTATGTTTTTTCAGCCTCTATTTATTTTTGAGCGAAATGTACACGTATTTCAAGATCGCTGTATTCTGGCTGAATAGAGACAAAATCGTAAATCTTTTGAACTATTTACATTGTAAGGAGTTCAAGCCGAAAGAACCGGAGCATAGAGAAATGATAACAAAAAGTATTAAAAGTGCGCGTTTTGTTATGACATACTATTCCACTATGTGCGTCGGGGCCGTGTCAGGTGGGTTTGATTGAAAACATCCTGCAGTAAGTTATTAAATGTTATACAAAACATTTTTGATTTAATAAAATACCAATACTGCGGATTAATAGCACTATTGAGCTATAGAGCAATAACAAAATTAGTTCATCAACTCTCATCACACATAAAATATTATTCTCTTTTATTTCTAGTTGGAATAATAATGCCTTTAACTGAAAACTTCGACATCCTACCGACTAACGTGGAGTATCCGTTCTTCGACGTTTACAAGACTCCGGCATACGAAGCCGTTTACATCCACCACGTAAGTTAACTGCTTACATAAGAAAGCCAATCACTCAAATTTTAATTGAATATGTTAATTCAATTAATAACGTCTGAAGTATAAGAGATTGTGAAGCATATTTTAATTGAATATTGGTGTGCAAAAAATATTTTAAAGATTGGTTTGGAAATACATACGTATAGCCCTTCATATTTTGAACCTGCACAGGGAAATAGGTATAAGTAACAAAATCAAAATTCCATAAATCCTGCAAAATAATATAATTCCTAAAACGTACAGCATTTATACATAAAACTCCCACTCCATTTTGTGAACTAACCAAATCCGACTAATATACAAGGATTAATCTCCCTAGTCGAATAAGAATAATTAATTAAATTAAGCCCGTGTTTACCATGTGTTTTCAGATTTATTACAAGCCAGCCACATGTATAATTGATGGGGTTATGGACACAATATTAGCATCTTTCGTCGCTTCAGCCAGTAAGATACCTAGAACTTTGTAATCTCTAAAGATTTAGTGACGAACTAAAATAAAAGTCTGATACCTTTCAAATGTTTAGTAGTTAAAACCTCTTTGTCATGTTGCTTGTATTGCCTTTTCTAAAAGCAAGGGAATACTGAGGCCTCATATGAGACAACTTATAATAAATAGAGTATAACATGTACAAAAATTCTACGAAATCAGAAATAGTCGCAAACGTAGACTTATGCGCAAATATTGCTACGCGACTGCTACGGGCTACGGAAAACCGTAGCAGCTGCGTAGTTATGCGTTTGATTGTCACTTGACATTTAATTTATATCGCTAACGTCAACATTTTGTATTCTGTATCATTCATCTAGAGTAGACTAATTGAAAACCTTGTCCAAGGTCTTTATTAATTTGTTGCTACAGTAAATTAATAACGATATAAAACAAACAAAATAATCCGAAGGCGATCATGAGTCTTCATTATTTTTTTAAACAGATTTTCTGTATCAAAGTCTTTTACACAAAAGATTAATAAAATGTTTCCTTTTCAAACATCGTATTCCTAGTATTGTTGTATAAAAACTCTTCGCAAATGAGATTTTGCTAAAGAATTACCTATTCATTAAGATTATAACTGATAGTTTCCAAGAAAAACACAGCGTACGGCTTGTTTGTCTATCTGGCGAATCTACTTTTTGTTCCTTCAACCTCTTTGCTTTTATTTTTGCCTTTGACGTGCCATAATTCAAAAAGCAACCAGATACTAAAATCGCAAAGACTGATGATACAATAGGATACTCATTATTATGTACCCATACAAATGACATTATGATAATCTTTATTAATCTGATAATCTGATAATTTAGAATGATATTATGATAATCTATAATAGAATGTTAATGTAGGTAGTATGAAATAAAACTATCAGGAACGTACGAAAGAAAAATGTAATGACGTAGTTTTTTTTTTTTTTTTAATTCATAGCGGATTGATAATTTTGCGCTTGTTGGTTGCTTACTGCAAAATAACTGTTTAGAAAACATATCAAAAATATCAGCAACTTCTTTTATCTAAATTCTGTATTCTATATAGAAACGGATAGGTACCATTTTATTTCCCAATATGGCTTTACTGTATCTTTACAGTCAAGTTTTTTTATTTAACAGTCGGACAAATAGAAATACTGGCGTTCAACCTGCGACACTTCGATCTAGTAGCCGAGAGGCAACGCAAAAGAGACGTAGCAGAGAACAAATATAGCGAGGAGTACTCTGAACAGTTCTACGTGCGTTCAGTGCTCAAAGACTGCATCATACACCACAACTGCATTATACGGTAATACTATATATTCTACTCTGTACTAAAGCTTTAGTAAAAGCTGAAGTAAATGAAAAGTGTTATAAATGCACGAGACGTGTTTTTAGCACGCTAGTTGCAACTGACTTGTAGTTTCTCTAAGAGGTTTCTGAATTCCATGTTGTTTTGGATGGTAGAAAATTTTATTGAATTAGTATTTCATTTATTATTAACAGAAAAGCGGTCCTCGTAATGTTGCTTTATTTAACGGTTACAAAAATCTAATTCAATTGCTACTAAAAAACCAGTTTTCAAAGTTTTTAAACACGAAAATAAACTTCAACAACATTCGTAGTTCGATAAAGATTTCTAAGATTTATTTGGAAAGGAATTGTATCGGTGTTGTAAATTGAGCTAATCTAGGTTCTAAAGAACAACAGACAGTGTATCGGTGGTGTATCTACTCGTGCAAATGTTAAGTGAGGAAAAGGGGTGATCGTATCAGGTACGGGTAGCACGTAGCCGCGCGCAAGACACCTCGCCTTGTGGCCCGCCACTACTTGTACCTATGGCAGTCTGAACAGTCAATAATACCTGGTGTTGAGTGAGGGGTTAATCTTTCGAACTCAATTACGATTTAATGGAGAATTGATAAGTTAATGAAATGCACACATTCTAGTAAATGAAGACATGAATTTATAAAGCCGCTATTTCGTTTATCATTAGTAGAAACCCATGTTGGTACATTAGACTTTAATTAAGTAGAACTTTTAAATAGCCTTCACCAATAATGCACAAAGTACGTAATCTGCGTTCGCAATTTATTTACCAAACATGTAAACAAACACGAGTTTTAGGACAAACAACTGTAAAGCCTACGCATAAGGTTCATTTTGCGCTACAACTTCATATTTTTTATGACTTTTTCAACAGTACTAGTCAGTCTAAAACCAACTTTATTCACACTTGCATAAAGTTGTTGTTTGTTTAAGTGGAAATAGCAGCAATTGGAAACAAGGATTTAAATTGAACTTACAAATAATCCCGTACCTCAACTCTTACATAGTCGACTCCAGTAGATACAAAAATTAAAGTATGTGGGTGTTTCTTTCATAATGCATATAAGCTACCATATGGCCAATAAGACACCAACTTGACATAAATGGTAAACCCATGATAATAAGATAACAAAAGTAGTTTGAAAATATTTTGAAGAGATATTTTAGAATCCTCAAGTTAAATCAACTAAACTATTGAAAACCGCTGCCTACGGTACATCTACCGACTTAGTATTTATTTTGTAGTCGTTATAAAGTTAGTTATTATTAAAGTTTCTCACAATAAATAAGAGAGCTATTTTTACCAAAAGACAGACAATTCAAGAGATTATGGCCAAAATAATACCGTAAACACAGCAAAGCTAAGCCGAAAAAGCCACATTTTTATTTTCCCTGATAAATAAAATAGATGACACTATTTTTGCTTCGTAAACGAGTGTTGTAAAACAAATTGATTTTCAGATACGTGTCGATGATTGAGAGCGCTTTCAGTTTGGCGTCAGCTTTGCAGTTTATGCTGAGCGTGATGGTGCTTTGTTTGATCGGCATTCAGTTCCTGTCGGTAGGTGTTACGTAAAAAAATTAACTGTACTGCAGTTTAAAATATTAGGATAAGACATAAACACACATTTGTTGAAAGGCTTTGAGACGGGATGGAAAAGTGCAGAAAATGTGTTTATGTAAAAACTTGATATTTATAAAGTTTATTTATTTATTGTATGGCCCATGTATTTACACGGGCAATACATCGCAACCCTGTGGCGTAATCGATTACTCTAAGTTGTTTAGTTTTCCCCGGATTTTCATACACAATAATTTTAAGTATTTAGCAGTTTTTACAATTAAAGAAAAATAAACCATTTTATTTTATGCCAATAAAGAAGGACTTAATTCTCGCCTGTAATTCTCTGAAACAAAACAGTCGATTAGTAAATATAATTACTCATTGAGTATCGACGTCTGTCCCAGAAACGTAGGTAACCTTTTCTCTACCCGTCAAAAGGACACTTGGACCCTATTCCAGAACAATACTCGGTCATTAATCTCGATTTAATTAAATTGAGTTCAGATTAGTAAAAAATCTGTCAGATTACATTAGCAGGATTGAGAATTCGGGAATCGAAAAGTTGAACATCGTTCGAGAATACAGACATACTCCTACTAAAATTCTTTTCGAGAACATTCTACGCTCAATAAGCTCCGGTTTTTACGGTTTCGCTTTTCCGTACAGATCGAGAACCCGACCACCCATCCGATGCAGATAGCGTGGATGGGCATATATCTAACTTGCATGCTGATTGAAGTGTTCATACTTTGCTGGTTCGGAGATGAATTGATCTGGAAGGTAATCGGCGTTGCAGTCGATAAATTCCGCTTTAGCTGTGTTGCGAACGAACTTTATCGTACAGGAACTAGAAATAAGGCGTAACTTCTCGAAAGATTAACATAATTTATGCACACTTTATCCTCTCTTGTTCGTATGTTTTAATGTTAGCGTATAGTAGCTAACTTTACACATGTTCTCTTTAAAGTTTTAATTAATTACTCCAAGGAGTTAATCCAAAAAAAAACATTGATAATTATATTCCAACCTATTTATATTTTACTCATCATACGTTCATCATGGTATGCTTACAGAGTATGGACCTCGCAAATGCAGCTTTCGAAGGGCCGTGGATGAACAGTGACCGCAAGACTAACATGTTCATCATAATCTTTCTGGAAAGATGCAAACTTCCCCTGAGACTCACAGCTGGAAAGATATTTACCTTATCACTGGACACCTACACAGTCGTAAGAAATCCATTAAACTATTAATCAGTTTAACTGTTGAAATTGCTTTACGGTCATCAAATGATTTATGAAAGCGAACGTTAGCTATTTAATTGAAAACTATTCTAGGTTTAAGATTATTCTTGCCTAGATTTTCATAATCCAGTGAGACATGCTAACAACAATGGACATAATAAATTAATGTCGTTTCAGTTTGCTTTAAGATGCTTTTGCTGTGTAACAAAGTGATTCTCAAGTCGTAAATTATTTATGTAATCTGATAGTCTGAGATTAAATATTCAACAGAAAAGCGGAGTTCGGCGCACTGCTATGCAAAGTATACTTTCTTCTGTGAGTTTCTAATGGGGCAAATTAGATTGGAAAATAATGCGGCAGACATAAGGCGAGACGAGAGTACAATGAGGCAGCGGATTATGAGATATCATAGGATTTTTAATAGTACTCCTGCACCCCAATTCAACCCCAACATAATTTCTTTCACAATCCGAAGGATTTCCTAATCCATCGCTTTGGGGTCTATCTACATCGCCACATGCGAACTACGCATCAAAGACCTGAATTCACACAAAAATCCTGACGTCACACAAATCCTGCATCGCGCTAACAGAGTTTACCGCGCGATCAACATATATAGAGCTTTTCGACATCAATCATTGGGCAGTTGTCTGCCAGACACGTCACTCGTCTGGTCGGAGGATCCTCCCTTTTCTATAGAGGATGAGTGAACAGTACATCCTGTTCCTCATACCTCTAAAGCTTCATATGTTTGAAAAATTTGTCTGCTTCACAACGTAAATAACGCAATGAATGTTGTTGAATTGTCAAAATGAAAGGTATTGCTATTGCAAGTATGTTACGCAATTACCCCGCAAGTGAACCACTTTTTGTAAAAAGTAATTTTACTCACTAAAGGCTCGTACACACCAGCGCGACGCGACAGCGCCACGCGACTCGAACAATACAATTTCTAAGAAAAGTTGACGGTATAACAATAGCCGGTGTCGCGTCGCGCTGTCGCATCGCGCTAGTCTGCATAAAGCTTAAGAGTTCAATATGACTCACCGCAAGCTCAGTCTGATAGGTCCACGAGCACTCTCTAAACGAAAAGAAAGAAACGGTTTTGTTACTGACTAGTTTAATAGGCTGGTAGTTAAAATAAAGCCTCACTTTTTCATATAAACGTCGATCCACACAAATTCGCACAGTCTCAGGGACTTGGCACGGCCACGCTTTGTCAGGAGAGCAAAAAATATTGTCTGAGTTGTAAAACCTAGTTCACACACGTCAGTGTCACTGCCGACACTCAAGCTTCAGTGTCGAGGATCCTACAATGTTGGCTGTTGACTGACAGCATTCAGGTTCAATGGCAGCCGATATTTTTGGCTATCAAAGAATTTTCTTGTTCGAAAACATGGCGATTACGAAGTATTCAACAGAGAGATGACATAATTAATGTGTCTAGTAGATTATCACTTATTCTTACACCACAACACAAGAAAGTGCCGACTACTTCCTGACAAGAAGTGTGTGAAAAGAAAGTGCTTGGCATGGCACGGATGCAATGTCTCAGCACGTCGCGCGACGGTTCTTTGACACTATTCGGATGTGTGTTCTACCTTGATTAAAACTTTTGCCGGATAAACTGTGAAATCAGTTGTTTGTGCCGTTTAGTTACAGTGAAATGCTAACTCATTGCTATAATCTCTACAGGAACATATACATTTTTTTTTTAACCGGCCAAATGCGTGTCGGACCACGCACAATGAAGGGAAGGGTTCCGTAGTTGGGATGAATTTATCCAAAGAACAAACTTAACATTGTAGTTCAAAAACATGTTTCCCGCCATACATTCCAACTGCAAATGTAGGTTTGTACGCACAACATTGAGTGATTTACCATGTTATTTTAAGACCATAGACTTCTTATAGATTTCCCTGTAATCTATAAGCATAGAACTATTTCTGTATTTTTTTCAACATTTTAGGCTCCTTAGTTTCGGAGATAAGGGGGGGAAATGGTAAATTTTCATCTATTTTCTTAAATGTCTTTAAAAGTATTTATTTTAAAATTACAAAAAAATGTATTTGATATCCTCACAATAAGTTCTTTCATTTGATATGTCACACGGTACAGTTAGCAAATCTTTTATTTTTTTATTTCTTATTTACATAAACGTGACCCCCATATTCAAAATTCATTTATTTACTTTACACTTTCGTATTTGGGTCACAGAAATGCATATTGGCTGTGACAGACGGACAGACAGTCAGACACACGAGTGATCCTATAAGGGTTCCGTTTTTCCTATTGAGGTACGGAACCCTTAAAAACAAATGAATACTCAGCTAGCCCGCTGCCGCTTCCAGCTAGCCTCAGTCTGAATCGCGCTCATTACAGAATTACATCTCCAAAGCTCAATGACTCATAGGTATTCGATTAATTAGAACAGTTAATATTATACAGGTAATGTGTTCTTAGTTATCAATTTCACTTCATTAACCCGTTTAGTTTACTTAGCCAGATGAGATAATTACGCAGCTTATGAAATTGCTTATTAAAGCAAATTCATATAAATACGGAAAACACTCTTAAATTATGGGATAAATAATTTTAGAATAATAATAGCCTTATTCTATTTCAGCTTATCAACTGGTCGTACAAAGCCTTTGCTGTTATGCGAAACATGAAGAAATAAACATGAACAAACGTTTAAATAAATTTTCGTGTATGTAATTACATTGCGCTGTTGCACAATGCACAACACTGGCTTCAATTAATTTGGGAAAAAATAAAATAAAATAATGTTGCGAATGAAAAACTTGTATTTTCAATTTTGTGAGCTGTTCATAGCAGTACTTTAAAGATGAACGTTCTTAATTTCGAAATTCCAAAAATAACTGCCAATGGGTAGCTATTTCTGGAATTTCTCGGATTCGATTCTATCGGATCTAATAAGGACATTTGAAAGACTAATATTTTTTGTCTTGTACCTATATTCATTTGAAACAAAATTGTGTAGTAGTATTGAAACTCTAATTCCACAAACACTTTAGTAAGATACCTACATAAGTAATCCTGTCAACATACAAATAGGCACCCTAAGTACTACACAAACTAACTAGGTCGCCCTTTTTTGTAACGGCAACACAATCTTGACAAAAAAAAACTATGTAAGATACTTTCCCAGTCAGGTAAGGATCGAGTCAGCATTCTTGGTCTGAGGAAAACACATTTTGAAAGTACTTTTCGAAAGGAAAATATGCAAGTTCCAAGGAAACAGACATTGTAGTGACGTAGGTACCAATGAAACTTTGTACACGTCGCAATGTGCCAAACAGCTAGCAGTAATCCTCGCGAGCCGACGCCCCGCCTCAACTTTTCCAATTCCATCCTCCATTCGTCCCATTTCTCAGGGTTGCCACACTAATCCCAAATTCTGCCAAGTTTCATGCCAGAAATGTTCTTTATTCAAAAATGGAAAGCATGTCAAATATCACAATTAAATAGAAACATTTACGAAGATTGTTGCGTGACTCAAGTCGTTTTGTTTGTTTTTCATTAACGTTGCTATTGTCATTAAACTTAATGATCTCGCATAATGTTGCACAGCTTTGAATATCTGTCTTTGTTACGTTTTAATTACTTATTTTGTTACTTACATAAATATTAAGAGACCAATGTTATCTAACTAATCGACATAAACCTTCATTCAATGTGAAATTAGTTTGGTAGGTATGTTTTTTATTTTCAGACTGTACTAAAAATATTTTGAAATGGTACACAATGAAATTATTACCTACACCGCACTCGTATAGGACCCGCGAGAAATATCCCAGCAGTATATTTCACAAAAGCGGCGGCTGTTACTATTCTAAAGTCGAAATAACAATACGTGAACAATTTAATTATCCTCTATCGGTCGCAACGATGCCATAATCATTAACACAATGGCCGATACGAATGTGGAACCCGGCAACGTACCTACAAGTTTGTCAATAATTAACATGACCGCAACGCGGGTATATTATACGCCCAAATAATCACAGTTGCTAATTAGACGCGATTCCAGTACTAAATACGATGCTAATAACACTGCCACTAATTAGTCGTATCCCGATCACGTATGATCCTACCTCTATGCTCACGAAGAATTTGATTATCCTCAAATCAGTACTACTTATCAACGCTCCACTGAAAACTTTTTACACGGCATCCATAAAAAGACAATCTTCAAGATATAAGAATTTCCTTAAGCTTGTAGACGTAACTTTTTCTCCGCGTAAGTTTCCGTTACAACAGAAAGTCCAATATCATCTATCACATCACATTTAACAGTAGAACGAATTGAGATTTCTCTTTGAGACGAAAACGTAGACAGTTTCTATTCGTTCGTTCGGCCTCTATTATCGCTTCTTCGGTAACTTTTGTAATCTGCTGAAGAGGTTTGCGTACCTGTGCTTATATATTGTTTGTGAAGACTCGCGACATCGAGGCGTAAATCCAACCATCATTGTGCATTTACTATAATTAAGGAGAGTGCACATTAGTGTTATAGAGGCCACAGACGCCACAGAGGCCACAGGCTGCACATTGGGCCCTGTGTTGTGGCCTCATCACCGTGATTAGAAGATCTTGTGTACAACGGCTAACCATGGACGCTTGTAGACTTGATAGAAGATGACAACATACTAGTTTGTTGGCGATGTTACAATTTAGGTAAAAATAATGAGACCATAAACGTAATTATCTAACGTTATAGGTACTACTGTAATTAAGCTCCCAAAATAGATTCATTACTTACGGGCATGGAAAATTAATTACCATGTTCAAATGTGTGTAGGTAGCTATTATTACCAATACTGCGTAGGTACTTGCCTACGTACTTTATTTACCTTACAATGCTAAAACAATTTGAATACAGTTCTTATAACAAAATATGCATACGGAAGAGAAAAGCGGGAATTGTGGCAGAGAGTGATATGATAAAATAAAAAATAACATCAAGTATTTTGACGACATTGTTGCCCACGTACACAGACGTTCACTTTAAAGCGCTCAGAGCGGGATGTCGTCGGGAAAGTTAAAAAAGTTAAATAAACCGCTTTAATTTTAGTTAAATTTCAACAAACATGCAACAATGTAGTTTTTCTACCTCATTCTATCAACAATTTCGGAGCTCATGTGTTAATGTTAAAGTCAAATTAAACCAATCTCTGTGGTTCAGGGAAACGACGAATACCAACTACATTGTATTAACATGTTAAGTGCCGTGAGCCCTCGCGGAGGGCTCATTTTAAATGTAGGTTTTTCTCAGCAAATTCGGCATTATAAACTGTGAAAATAAAATTTGTTGTATATTTTAACAAGATTTCAAACCTAATGCTGGTGACTCTCCTCGATGGTTAACTTTAGCGCAAACTGCAAATGCTACGCTTAAAAATTTACTTGCCAAACAAAATGAAAACAATACTTTGATGTGAATTGTTGGTTATAAAAGGCTTTGTTGTTGTAGATAGTCCAATTTTGAAAAGTATTTGTGAACTGGTTTTTTTTCCCTGTTAACGAGAAAGCAAGGGTTATAACTAATATTACTATTTATAAGTATAGGTCTACTGCAGTGCGATTCTGTAAACAACTCACCGTGAAAACTTGGGTGAAGTGAGCTGTCAATAGTGTCAATCCCTGTGGAATGACAGCTCACTCCACGCTCACTTCACTTAAGTTTTCACGGTGAGATGGTTACAGAATAGCACTGCAGTAGACCTATACTTATAAATAGTAATATTAGTTATAACCCTTGCTTTCTCGTTAACAGGGAAAAAAAACCAGTTCACAAATACTTTTCAAAATTGGACTATCTACAACAACAAAGCCTTTTATAACCAACAATTCACATCAAAGTATTGTTTTCATTTTGTTTGGCAAGTAAATTTTTAAGCGTAGCATCAAAAATAGTTAGTAACATATTTTTATACAAAGCAGCGCACTTTTATGAGCTGAATTACTCACATATGCGAGCGCTAAATGTAATTACTGAATAGCGCAGCGCTCAAACTTACAGAGTAACTTACTCTAGGAAAACTCTGCGACATAAAATGTTTTTTTTGTAATGTTTTCTGTTTAAGGATAGCTTGAAAAATATCAGGAACAGTATTTAGACCATCAGATACAGATTTTCGAAAATACAAAGATTTTAGTCGTTAGATTTGCCTTCACCGTACTAAGAAATGCGAAAAAGTGTCCATACTGAGATGAGTGAGCTCACACAATAATAATGGCGTCTCCATGATAATCAAGTCAAATCTCTGCGACATTGTGTCAAAGAGGTGTCAAAACGAAACAGAAACGGCTAGGCGAATCTACGATTGAAATCTTTGCCAAAATGTAATAAATATAATTATCAATTTCTCTTATGTATTCTCGATTATGTATTCTCTTTTTATTTTTCAAGATTTTCATTAAATATTCATAATTTCTAGCCTCAAATCATCTGTACATATTATGGGCACTTCAAGGACCGCTACAAAGAACGCAATACTCAGGTGGATTCCTGATGACATACGTTTATTTATTAGCTGACAGCGGACAACCACGGTCTCGAACTTTAATTTAATTACTTACCGAGTAACCGACATAACGGTAGTCAAGTTTTCGAACTGTGTTCTTACGAACACACAGGAATACCGCAGCAGTATCTAGCAGCAGATGGATAATTCATTACTTCACTAATAATAACCAGAGACGTGAGACGTTGTCTGAAACTCCTAATTCTGATAGACGTCGTCTTTGTCAGTGTATCAGCTATTTCAGTCACGTTGCACTTTATTACCCGTCTAATTACTGAATGCATAACCATTGTGACATTATTCATAACTGAGAAGGGGTGCGAGCGAGAGCTACCTATCTATAGAACTATTAGAAAAGTCATTACAGAATGATTAGCCACTCGTTCAGTGGTCACAGTAATTCAATTGAAGATAATTACTTTTGTAATCAAGCTCGTAGCAGCATTGCGTAGGCGCGGTAGGCATAGCTTGGCGTAGCATTACGCAGTGCGTGAAACTTGTGATCAAACTCGTAGCAGCTTTGCATATGCGCACCGTAGCAGGGAATGAGAATAGCTACGCATAGCATTAGGCAGTGCGTGGAACTTGTGATCAAACTCGTAGCAGCTTTCCGTAGGCGCGCCGTAGCAGGGACTCACGGTGAGAATAGCTACGCGTAAGCATTAGGCAAGGCGTGGAGCTTGTGATCAAACTCGTAGCAGCTTATAATTATTACGTAACCAGCACCTATTAACCAATATGTCAAAACGTCAAAGAAATAGTTTTTCTGACAGCTGCGCGCACAAACTGCATTAAATCTGCGGCGTGTAAGTCGCCGGCGGTACGAAATGTTACCATTTTAAATATTGTATTTTATATAAACATTTAGGACTAAGTATTGTATTTATTTTGTCTTATTTTGTTATTTCACTATACACTGCACTGGTTGACGTCATAACGTCAACGCCGGCTGTCACTGAAAACCAGCGTTGAGCCTCTGTCTCGCATAGGGTCGCAGCATTATGCTGAGCGATGGCCTCTTTGCGTAGATGTGACGCATATTTTCTTCCAAATTGTTATTTTCGTGTTTTGTTGTTTCCTTTGCGTCATGTGTATCGCAAATAAACGTATTTTCTTTCTTTCTTTCTTTCTTCTTTGCATAGGCGCACCGTAGCAGTGACTCACTGTGGGAGTAGCTACGCGTAGCACCAAGCAATGCCTGAAACTTGTGATCGAACTCGTAGCAGCTTTGCGTAGGCGCGACGTAGCAGTAACTCACGGTGGCAAACCATTGGACAATAGACTGTGCTTGGAACTTGCTGTAACAATAATTGAAAAGGTAAAAAATAAAAACCTTAGTCGGCCGACAGGATGATGCCGATTACTAACTAAGATAATTACCAAACACAATCGAATAAAGTAAATACTTACAACAATATATTTACGTTAGTATTAATAAACAATTATTCAGAACTGATTTATTCAGAAACAATTCAAACAAAACTTTTCATTTCATGGTTTTACACTTTAAATCCGTCAAAGTACGTGTAGGGATTCCATTTTGAAATCGATTCCACCGCAACGTAGCGAAGTTTGTTCTAAACACTATTATGAGGAACAATCGATTCTGTATTGAACAGAGTTGATGTCCGCATTGTTTGACCGCAACTATGAATAGTGCGATAACCCACTGTTACAATGGAATTGTGTGAGAGTAGCCATACAACGATACAATAGAAGGCATTTTTCAGTGTAAAAGTTTGCTACGATATGAGCCTATTGCAATCCCGAATGAACATAGAAGTACTACAGCTTCTAGCATACTAGACGCACAGGTTCAACCTAGTTCAGGCAAATAAGCAACTGTGTTCTCTTTTAATTGTTAAGGTATTTACTGGAAAAGTGCACCTTTTCAAATAAAAAAAATAAAAATCAAAAGGTTGGAAACTACGTATAGCGACAAAACCCCCTGAAAACACTATTTTACTTCGTTTTACAGTGTTTTATAACACCGTTGACCGGCCGCGTTGGTTAACTTTAGCGCAAACGTAATGCCAGCAATCCTCCCGGAGGGTTCCGTTTCAATATGTATGGCGGCATGGCGTATGAGTTCTATGAAAAATGGGTGGAGTCGAAAGTATTAACTCCATACTTTAATTGGCATTCTCGTTTAACCAAAAAACTGCCCACTTTCCAAATAAAATTCCATTGTTTAAAGATGTTTATGAGTAAGGCAAAGATAATTTTAAGATAATTTGTTTATTTTAGTCTCTTCCCAGAATGCGCCTTACGTAATAAAGCAGCGGGTGCTAGGTGTAACCCGAATTTAGCTTTCCTTCTAAGTATTTCTATATTTAGCATACTTCTAATATTTAAGATCTTCCTTGATATTCGCTACTATTAACATACCCGTCACGTTCGCGTTCCTCAAAAGGTTAAAAGGACACCCACAGTTCTATTAAGTGACACACTGCAGGGCCGTCTATGCCTGGGGGTGCAAGGCACCAATATTGTTTACAAAAAATACGCCGTCTGCAACTTTCGGCACATTCGCGTTACGACTTGCGTTGTGCAAGCCAATTTTAATCTTATTACAACAAGAATTAAATTTATATTTTAACAAACACACGCGGCAAATTCAAAGAGAGCTTGTGGCTACAAGTGCGTGCGCGCGCCCTTTGACACGACCCTTTGACGCGCTTTTTGACATATCTCCGCCCGCTTAAAACGTATCTAATATCTACTCACCAACACAAATTGTGTCCACAAAAATGTAATGGTACCTAGTGATTTTATTTGTAATGTGTTACAATTACCAATAAATTTGCGTGAGCCGCGTAAGTGACCGTAAGGTGGCATAAGTACCTACTTATTTTGTATTTGTATTCTTTCAAAATGTTTCAACATCTTTACGATTATATTTAACATTTCCTGTAACAGTAGCAGAAGTAATGTACCTAACACTGTGACTGACGACAAAGTATCTCCTATTTCTTTATCAACAGTCATAAGAAAATCTAACCTTTTAGAGGCAGCGAGCTAAATACTTCGACGTTCATTCCTGGGCAAGGGGGCCCATTTAGCTTTGCCGCCCCGGGCCCCCGACAGGATTAATCCGCCACTGACTGACGAACGTAGATTCCAAAACAGTCGATATCATAAAAAAGATTGCCAACTTAAGAGCCAGAAAATTTTAATTCGATGTTAGAAAATGTACCATTTTTTTTGTAAGTAGAGTAAGTATTAATTATATTAAAAGATGAAACACAAAAATTATGTTCTTTTTTCGTTGATGGCTGATTTTCGCACCCTGGCGCCAAATATGATTAAGACGGCAAAGGGGCACAGTATTAATTCATGTAATAGGCCAGCGTATCGCCGCAAAGTATAAAGTATAACGGGTCATAATATTCTTGTAAACGGAGTCCACTATAGTATAAAATGAACGCACGATCACAACAGACATTACAGTCACTAGGTAACGCCAATGGTTATAAACCCAGTAGGTATAAGCTGGCTTCATAATCTATTGAAACTTCGTACCTACTACGCTAGGCCAATGCCTAACCAGTGACGTGGGGCCTGTACCAACATGGACTAAATCTACACAAATATTTAATAGAGAAATATTTGTATTTTTGTTTTTAATGAATAAACTCAAAAACTGCTGTATCGATTTTAAACATTCTTTCACCAGTAGAATGCTATATTATCATTGAGTAACATAAGCTATAATTTATAAAGATATCACGCGGGCGAAGCCGCTTGCGGAAGATAGTTTTTAGTAAAGTCAAAGACGCTTTTTAGGGTTCCGTACCTCAAAAGGAAAAAACGGAACCCTTATAGGATCACTCGTGTGCCTGTCTGTCCGTCTGTCACAGCCAATTTGTTCCGAATCTAATGGACTGATTAAGTTGAAATTTTGTACATATATTATGTATTTTTGTTACCCAAATACGGACGTGTAACGTAAATAAATGAATTTTGAATTTTGGGGTGCAAATAAGAAAATAAAAATAAAAAGTTTTGCAAACTGAACAGTGTGACATATCATGTTGCGAGGATCTCAAATGTTTTTTTTTTATAATTTTAAACTAAATACTTTTAAAGATATTTAAGAAAATTGATGAAAATTGACCATTCCCCCGGGGTTCTCTCCGAAACAATTGAGCCAAAAATTTTGAAAAAATGCAGATTGGTTCTTTACTCATAGATTACAAAAAACTTATAAGAAGTCTATGGTCTCTTAAAATAACATAGTAAATCTCTCAATATTGTTGTAATGTTAAGTTTCTTGGGATGAATTCATTTCATCTACGGAACCCTTCATTGTGCGTGGTCCGACACGCACTTGACCAGTTTTTATAATATACTTAGCCGCTTTAAGGACGGAAATAAACTTTAACCCCTGGGAAAACAAAACAGTATTACAGTAATCCTCAATAATTCTATTGAAACAAGAAAACGAGGATTCAACCTCAATATGTGCTCAAGGTGTCGGTACTCGGTGAAGCGAAGTTAAAGGAGCAAAGTTTGCGAATTTGCCCCCGGGGCCGATCCAACTTCTCTGTTGCAATAAATAAGGATTTTAGCGACAAATTACCACACGAAATCGTTTCACCCTTTCTTCGTAAACTTGGGAACTAGCGAAAATAGGATCGCTATAGAAAGAAAACTTAACAGTATGTGGTAGCTGCCACACTTACGAAACTTTCGAATTTCGAATCAATTTCAACTCTAGTAACACTGAATGGGCCATTCGAAATAGATTCTCTTTTCCCACTTACGTGAGGTGGTAGGTGAGTATCATTTTGTACGTTTTGCTTTCAAAGTAATTAAGCACCTACAGAATAAAAATTCCCTAGGAAAAGTTGCTGTGTGTTTATTTTGTAATAGAATTAACCAAGTAAAACGAGTATTTTTTCTAGTTTATGAACTTTATAGAATTGTGAAACGAGATGGAACTCTGGAAGAGGAATAGAGAACATTTTTTACAAATTATGTATTTTTAAGCTTAGGTGCTTTTGAAGCAATCGTTGTGCAGAGCTAGTTTTAATACTTTTAAAACATGAATAGCTAACGTATTCCTATTTTAAAAGTGCCTATGCAGATGACAGGAAATGGGAGAAATGCTTAATGGCCTGAATTTTAAGCTTTAGGTAATTATTTTGAGGGAGAAATGAATGATAAACTCAACATTTATTAAAGAAAGATTCGAACGTATACGAGTATGTTCGAGGCATTTGGGGTTGAAACACTAGCTGGGGCCATGGGATCCGAGTGCCCACTCAGTTTTTTGAGACATCCAGTTGAGAGTCCACTCATACATGAGTACATGAAGAGTCGACCAACTGGTCGACTCTCTATCGATTGCGTAACACATTTTCGTAAATGATTAACCCCCTTATTCATAAACGTTGCTTAAAGTTAAATGATGATTAGCGCCCGTATAACCATACATTTTTGACGTTTAAACGTCTCTTTAAGCAACGTACCTATAGGAGAAGGTTAGACTATGTGTTTCATTTTGACAGTTCAACAACATTATATAATTGTACATATTATTATTTATTATATTAAGACTGTTAGCTTTTAAATTATATGTAAATTTTATACTCGTCTATACATATTATAAATTAAAGTGTCGTGTTTGTCTGTATGTCCGCGTTGTTCTTCTAAACCAAGCAACCGATTTTGATGAGATTTTCACCATCGTTTAGAAAATTTATTCCGGAAGGTTTATGTGTGTAATACATTAATATTAAAGTTACATATAACTTAGAAATCTCGATGTTTTGTCAAGTCGTAAAAACCGTGCGAAGCAGGAGCGGGTCGCTCGTTAATAAATAACATGACGATCAAGACTCAATGGATGATCTTGATTCTGGATCAACCAGTACCTATCTAGATCTACCTATAGATATTCCTTGCCGACTTTCAAAAACCCCTAAAAGTACCTCTTCCCTTTAACGGCATTTTCAATCAAGTCGTCCTCCTTCGCTTTATCCATCACAGTCGACAAAAAATCTGCCTATATCAGCCTACACAGCTTTTTAAATTCCGACAAGGAAATTGCAACTTTAAGAACTGAGTTATATAACTCATTTTACTTTGCCTATTTTTTTGTCAGAATGGTACAAGAAGGTGAATATCGGTAGCTCAGGTCATAAAGGCAGTGATTCGAGGAGCATTTCGTCAGTTTACAAGCTCGCCGTAATAAGATATCGGACGCTCTATCGCTCTGGAAAATGTCTATATTATTCTCACAGAAATAAATGTAACCCAAAAAATCCGGAAAATATGCAACCTACTTACCTACATTTAAAAGTCGGTTGGTCTACCAACCTATATATTTTTCTACCTAGTACCTACTATAAATACTCTAGATTTTATTCTTATAGCTGTACAAGGATCTTTTGTCGCGTGGATAAAATCCGAACTAACGCAGACGTCTTGTTTTTAAGGTTCCGTACGTCCGACTGAAAAAACGGAACCCATATAGGATCACTCTTGTGTCTATCTATCTGTCTGTCTGTCTGTCTGTCCGTCTGTCACAGTCAATTTGCTCCGAATCTACTGGACCGATTAAGTGGAAATTTGGTACACAATATATGAATGTCTGTGACCCAAACACGGACGTGTAACGTAATAATGATTTTTTAAGAAAATGTTAGAAAATTGACCATTCCATCCATCCCCCATTTTCCCCGAAATTACTGAGCCCAAAAAAATCAAAAGAACTCTTTACTTATAGATTACAGGAAAGCCTATAAGAAGTCTATGGCCTTAAAACAGCATGGTCAATCTCTCAACATTGTGCATACAAACTTACATTTGCAGTTGGAATGTATGGGAGAACATGTTTTTCAACTACAATATGAAGTTTGTCCTTCAATTCGGAACTGGAAATTTATCGGTTCTCGAATGAAGCCGCGGGCACTGCGGGCAGCCGGGCACAGCTTTGAAACGGAAACCTCATGGCGCGAGTCCAACTCGCGCTTGTCCGGTTTTTTTCAACACATTTCACAAAACAATTTTGTAGAAATGTTTATCGATAGCACCCCTTGTTAGTGCCATTCGAGCGCCAAGCGATCCATGTAACAGTGGACTAGAAAATTCTGGCAGTAAACTTGAAGCGATACTACTACTGCTAAAGTAACCCCGGATTATTCATTATTTAGAATTATCATCATAGAATGCATGGACTCAATCTGCTGTTACGTAGATCTTGATTTGGCAAGCTCACGACGTAAAATCAAAAAAATTGTACAAAATTGTTTTGTGAAAGGTGTTGAAAAAACCGGACAACCGCGAGTAGGACTCGCGCCATGAGGTTCCGTCTCAAAGCTGTGCCCGGCTGCCCGCGGGTTCATACGTAGTTGTAGATACTAGGATACTTATGTAAGTCTTTTGATAACGCACTCACGTTAGGTAGGTACATATGTCATTGTATTGAGGTAGGTAGTATACTAGGTACCTACCTTGCCGATAAGTGATAAATTATAGACAGATAGCTCGCAATACCCTTTTAACAAATTATAAGGTACTCTTGAATTTCCTCATTTGTTTAGTGATTGCACACATGACTCAATCCTTCCTGGTTTCGATCCCCGGGTCGAGCACTGTCCTTGGGTTTTTCCTTTAGAAAATGTTCAGTAGGTAGGGAAAGCCGATTTTTGCTTATAATATCCATCACTGAGCTCTGGCGAAATGTACCTAGTTGCTTTTACCTACACTTGTGTTCACCTGTCCCTACTCCCCTGCGTGAAAGAAATTGTTACTTATGTTTTTAAGTTTATCATAGGCAGCACCATGCAGTAGTTCCTACTAAGCCTAGAACCAATCATCAACGGATTCGTATGGTAAAATTGAAGCTGACTGACTGAAATATTATTATAATTAAAATAATAGAATAAACAGAATCTAAAACATCTTGACTACCTAAACAAATTGCTGAGACGGTCTAAATACATAACTTTTATTTATTTTTTCACACCAGTCTACGAAAAAGTTGAGGTGTGTAACTTAAGTGCAACACAGGCTTTATTGTTATCTATGTGAAGCTAACTAATTAGTTTGAGAGTGAGTATGTGCTATGGTTAGCGTATCCGAACGTTCAACATTGCCAGAAAGAAAATATCACAAATCCTTAAATTAATTCCTCTTACTGAGCACTATGCTATAGTCAAAATAAACGAGCTTTATCGAAATAATATATAATGTTTACTATCCAAATCTGTAGAAGGTAGAGATGTGATTTCGATAAAAATATAATTATTTAAAATCAGCTGTCAACTATTTTTAAGCTTGCCACCCTTGTCGATGCATCATCACTTGTCAATTGACGGCTGATATACTGCAACAACTTGCGGTCGTTTTCCAAAAAAGTTTATTGATTCCTATTACAAAAATTAGAATCTCCCTGAAACATCATGGGAGATTCTCTGGATGGAAGTGAAAATTCACCTGAATCGCAAAATGTCGTTGTGGTCGACTTCCAAGACTTTGCAAACTACTTGCGCAGAGCAGCAACGGTACTTTTACCCGAAGATGATATCGTTCCACCGGCGCTAAATGCTGCCTTAGACGACAAAGTGAACCAAGATTGCATCAGGAAGTTCTTCTCAGACCCTCAGGTGTCTTCGTTGTACGTGCAAAGGTTTTCTTCCAAAGGTATGCGAGATCCGCCCGTTTTTTTTTTCAATTGTCAACTTTCTACCTGCATTGCTGCAGTATTAGATCATAATATAGCATTGCACATTTCGATCGATATTGATGTCAAGTTTAATAATTTTTTTATAATTTCTTATTTTCATAATTTTGTTAACATAATACAACTACAATTTAATCAATAAACCTTATTTTACCCATGTTTAGAAGATGACAGTGAACAACCAACTGAAGGCGAAGAGGAGAAGGAAGCTGTTACTTACCAAATCAGCAATGAGGTTAGTGACAAAATAGGTCATACATTAATATTCCCATTGCACAAAAAATACTTTTACTAAAATTATCTACTACTATTTATTCTGGTTAAAAGTGAATGTTTATTATCTCAAGGTGGTCTTCTCATCGTCCCGAGTGGCAGCCTTTGTCTGCATCAAGCGCGGTGCTGTCATCGAAGCTGACAAGTCTATCCACAGTCAGCTCCGACTCATCAACTTGTCTGATGGCTCCCCCTATGAGACTCTGCATGCTTTCATCAGCAAAACGATGGCTCCATTCTTCAAGAGTTACGTGAAAGAGAGTGGCAGGGCTGACAGGTAAGTGGAAAACATTTTAGAATCAAGTGTATTTATTTTACAGCTTCATGAATGACGTCAGTCAATAATTGACTGAAATCAGAGATTGAAACTATTCTATATATTAACTGATTCTATATTTATTTATTATTATAATAGATCAATGTAGTAAGCTCCAAGTAAAACTCTTATGTTTGCAGGGATGGAGACAAAATGGCGCCATCAGTGGAGAAGAAGATTGCTGAGCTGGAGATGGGACTACTGCACCTTCAGCAGAACATTGACATCCCTGAGATTACTCTGCCTGTTCATCCTCTTGTAGCAGCTGTGATTAAAAGGCAAGAGCTTTAATATCTTACTTGGAAAAAAAAAACTTTTACAGGTTATTTATAGATATCTTGGTTATGCTTTCTTTTCTCTTTGAAATACTGTAATGTTCCGTTTGTGTAAATAAATAATAATTGCTTAAATAATGGATGAAACAGTAGACTTCTTTTAAGCATTTTGTTAGTTTTAGATATCCAAATGTAAAGGTGTAAACTTGAGGTTACTCACCAGGCTCACTGCCAGGAGAGTACTGTTCTACTCCCAAAGGAATTAAAAGAATTTTGTGACCATAAGCTTACGTTGCCCTTTATTTATTTATTTTATTATTTATGAACACACAGTAAAATACATAGTGGTATGACGTAATTATAATTTCCCTTTCTCCTATTTTATTTTTATGTTGACACTTTACAAGGTCTTATTTCTTCATCTCCACCAAGTAAATGTTTTCCGTCACGGTACCTACAGAGAGAATAATCTTTATAACTTGAAATCTGGACATTGGTGAAAATATTTTATCATTCACGTCATCCAACAATAATTTGGGTTTTTCTTATATCAGAGCTGCTGATGAAGGGCGTAAACCTCGCGTTGCCGACTTCGGCGATAAAGTGGAAGACTCCACATTCCTCAATCAGCTGCAAAATGGAGTCAACCGCTGGATTAAAGAAATACAAAAGGTCTGTTTAGGCCAATTTTATTAATACAACAATTTTATTTTATTTTTCTTTGGAGACGTCTTCTAATTGTTTTTACTTGTTCTTTTTATCTAGGTCACCAAGTTAGATCGCGACCCGTCAAACGGCACGGCCCTCCAAGAAATCTCTTTCTGGCTCAACCTGGAGAGAGCCCTCCATCGCATCCAGGAGAAGAGGGAAAGCATTGAGGTTTGTTTAATTTTTATCCTGGTTTTGGTTCGCAATAGCATATTCCCTTTGTATACTATTTGATGGCATCTTACGTCATTTGTTCCATAATAGTTTTATGTAAATGTATTATTCATGCATTAGCATATCTATGAATCCATGATATTAAAATTGAATGCTCAGTGACTCACATCAAAACTTATTATATATGAAACTATGCTTTTATTTATATGCTGTGAAAAAGCTAGGCAGATGATGATGACAATCACTATGGTTTTATTCTAGGTTGCCCTAACATTGGAGATTCTGAAGTATGGCAAGCGTTTCCATGCCACGGTATCTTTTGACACCGACACCGGATTGAAGCAAGCTCTTGCAACTGTCTCGGACTATAACCCTCTCATGAAAGACTTCCCTATCAACGACCTCCTTAGTGCTACAGAGCTGGAAAGGATCAGGTAATAGAAATACTGCATGGATTATTATAGTCTTGAAAATGTATTCCTAGTTTTAATTTTCAATCAATTAGGATTAGAATATGTCTGTTATTATTGATGTGATACTTTTTTTAAACAGATTGGCAGTGCAACAGATTTTCTCCCATCTACGAAAGATTCGTTCTACCAAATACCCCATACAGCGTGGTTTGAGACTCGTCGAGGCTATCTCGCGCGATCTCGGTCAACAACTCCTTAAGGTAAAATAATGCTTTACAGACCCGGGAAATTCCTATAATTTGTTTATTGAAGACAGCATAGACCTTCAGAACCAAACTTCCATAATCCGATGATTATTTTAATGTATTTGTGTAGGTGCTGGGTACTCGCCGTTTGATGCACATTCCTTTCGAAGACTTTGAACGCGTCATGACTCAGTGCTTTGAAGTTTTCTCATGTTGGGATGATGAATACGAAAAACTGCAGGGTTTGTTGCGGTAAGACATATTGATGACTTTAGATAAACTTTGTAATCCAATGTCTACAGGCTTGCCATATATTTATTTATTTATACAGCTATACACCAATAGCTTCTGTATATACTACATTTTAAGTACTATAGGTATAGCTTGTTCACTCTGAAATAACGCGCGCGTCACTACCGTATTTACTCACACGGTGACGCGGATTTATATGGGTAATGCTGTAGTGGGACCCGTAATTTCAGAGTGGATAAGCTATAACAATAGCCTCGGAGTTACACATCCGCCAATTTCATTCCCAGAAATAAGTGATAATACAATCTAGAATTTAGTTATGTACACACCAAATTACCAATTAATTCGTGAAATATTTATAGTGACATCGTAAAGAAGAAGCGAGACGAGCACCTAAAGATGGTGTGGCGTGTGTCGCCGTCACACAAGCGGCTACAAGCTCGCATGGAACATATGCGCCGGTTCCGCAGACACCATGAACAACTACGCACTGTCATGCTTAGGGTAAGTCACACTTGACCAACTATTTAGTTAGACCATCAATCAACAGCAGCAGTAAGAAAAATATCATTCAGAAAAAAAGGTCATTCTCAGTATCACATTGGACTGCCTTACCACCCACATAAGATATAGTAAACCAGATTTATATTTTTTCTCAGATTCACAGGTTATTCGGTTATTTCGACTTTCTTATGATAAGTGATGAAAAAAGTCTTCTGACCAAATCAAATGAAATTGTTTATTCTCTAAATAGCATATCGAAATCAGGTTTATACGTCACATTAAAAGAACGACAATGCCTAACATGCGGTCTATCGAGGTGTTCCTTAAAATATTCGTTTTTTTTTTTTACTTCTACAACTTTTTATTGTTAAGTATATGAAACAAATACATAATTTACCAGATGATATTTTCTGTGTTAAGGTACTTCGCCCTCGCGCTACCGTGGCAGCTGACACAGGCGCTGGCGGTGAGCCCGCCCAGCCTCATTCACTACCCATGGATGCTGCTGATGCCAATGCTATTGCAGAGGTAATGTAACAATCTACACCGGGTCCTGTACCCGGCCGTAAATAAAGCACATCTATTTTTAACCGAATTAAAAAAACGATATGGTTCACAGTTAATTATTTTTTTAATGTTTATTATCTCAGAACTCCTTCATTTATCAACCGATTTGGAAATTTCTTTATCGAGAGGATATACTTCCAGATAGGTTAAGTTCTGATGAGTGGTTTTTGAGTTAGCTTTAATAATTTATAATAATGTCCTGTCACTGTTATTTACATTGCAAGTAGTGGTACAAATACATATGAAATTAAGTGGCGTAGGTACTACAAATAAAAACAGAATAATATAAACGTTTTTACAAAAAACAACATACAACAAAAAAACTCTGAAATGTGAAAAATTACTTTAATTTAGGAATGCGGTGGCAAAAAACGAAAATACAAAACCAAAGACACCGACTTCCGAAATCAAAGCTGTTTTCCACTTTTTTGTGTTTATTTTGGAAGTCGGCTTTTTAGAAATAATTTGATCTTTGTAGAGCATGTTCTCTGTCACTTAATGGTGAGACAGTCTAGGAGTTTGTGATCCTAGATGAGCCATATTAATGCCAGGGTAATTAGTTGGTACTTCATACATCTATACAAGTAAATAAAACTGAAGTTTTAATTTGTAATGAAAAATGAGTAAAAATAACAGATTTTTACTGAATGCATATGAAAGTTTATACGGTACTTTAAAATGTTTTGTCTGTCTGGTGGTTCCGGCTAATCTCCATAACGGCTGCGCCAATTTCGACGGGACTTTCACTGGCCGATAACTGATATTATAAGCAGTAACTTTTATTTTAGCAGGCAGCAGCTAGTATTAAACGTTAAATGTTCCCACTACTGGGACTCAAGCCTCCTTTCTATATGAGATTGTGGGCGAATTAACTTGTTTCAGCCATGTTCAATTGGACGTAGTTAAGCAGAAAGAATCCAACCCACACTATGGGCGAAAATGAGTTATGTATACCAAAACACTCTTTGTAGTCAAAACTTTAATATCACAAAAACAATCCCAACGCATCATGTCATTATGACCATACGTTACCAACCCGTATGTATGGCAGGTCATACAATCACATAACACGATCTGATCTTAAAACTTGAATATCTCAAAACTAACTCTGTGTGGGTTGGATCCTTTCTGTTTAACTACGTCCAATTGATTATTTTACTTTTTATTCGTGTTTAGGTGAACCTCGCTTATGAGAATGTGAAGGAAGTTGACTGTCTGGATATTTCTCGCGAGGGATGTGATGCTTGGGAGGCGGCTGTTCGTCGCTATGAAGATAGAATCGGTAAGTTATAGTTTTCAACATTTATTGCGCTTCCAGAAGAAACAAATAGTGTTTGCACGACTAGATTTGGCAGTATACTGTCAGACGAAAATATTGAATTGAAAACGAATCTTCAAATAAACATCTTAACAAGTCTGCTGATCTCTTTCAATTTGATTTATTTAAACTCTTTTGTCATTTGCTTAACTTCCTACATGTATTTATCTGATTAGATCGTGTGGAGACCCGCATCACAGCTCACCTCCGTGACCAGCTCGGAACAGCCAAGAACGCCAATGAAATGTTCCGCATCTTCTCACGATTCAATGCTCTGTTCGTGCGCCCGCACATCCGAGGCGCTATTCGAGAATACCAGACACAGCTGATACAGAGAGTGAAGGACGATATCGAAGCTTTGCATGAGAAGTTTAAGGTAATAATAAAGAAAACTTTACTGACGTTAGCTAATTATAAACTGCCACAGCATTTATATGGGCAATACCATAACCATCAATGTGATGACCTTAAAATGATTCCCTTCAACATATGGACGAAATTGTTCTACAGCATGCAAAACACTTAATAGCTCTCGCTCAGACGCTGAGTACTTGCATTCTCTTTCCGACAGTTTCCTGCTCGTGTAAGCAATGGGAACCTCCAGACCATCGGCTATTTGAATTAAAACTCCACCAGTCCCTCTGTTAGAAGCGTCACATTGAACAGAAAAGGGTTTTGTGAAGTCTGGCACTCGTAACACTGGAGTCGAAGTCAGGGCAGTTTTTAAATTTAAGAAAGAATCTTCGGCTTCTTTATTCCTGGTACAGAGACATCTATCAGTATGCTAAGTCAATAAAACCATTGATAGTAGTCGAAAATGATCTTAATCAACTTTCAGCAAATTTTAAATCCAATAAAAATAAATACAATGTGCTTCAGTCATTATAGGGACAAATTAATCATCTTCCTAAAAATATTTTATTTTCATTCAGGTACAATATCCTCAATCGAAATGCAGTCGCCTATCCTTAGTGCGAGATCTGCCCCCAGTGGCTGGTTCCATCATTTGGGCTAAGCAGATCGACCACCAACTCACTGCTTATTTGAAGAGAGTCGAGGATGTACTTGGTAAGAACTGCTTAACATAGGCGGAGGTTTTATTATAATTTGAAAATGGAATCTTTTTGGTCATTCATTTGTTTCTTCTCACCAGGAAAGGGATGGGAGAACCATATTGAAGGTCAAAAACTGAAGGCAGATGGTGACAGCTTCCGTCTTAAATTGGACACCCAAGAAGTATTTGATGATTGGGCTCGCAAGGTAAGATAAACTATAGTATCATTATAGACTTTGTGTCATTAACATAAGGTTTAAATTGCAATGATTGCTCGTGATTTACAACACTTCATCATAATTATAGTAAAATTATCTACAATTTTTATATTTTAGGTCCAACAACGTAACCTAGGCGTGTCTGGTCGTATTTTCGCCATAGAGTCGGTCCGCGCCCGCTCCAGTAAAACTGGCACTATACTGAAGTTGAAAGTTAACTTCTTGCCTGAAATAATCACCCTGTATAAGGAAGTGCGGAACTTGAAGAACCTGGGATTCAGGTATGTTATAGATAGATTATTTTGTAGTTACTGTATTTATGAAAAACAAAACAAGGGGTTGGATTCTTATTTTAGTTGGATTCTTATTTTGGTTGAATTCTTATTTTGGTTGGATTCTTCTTCTAATTAAATTATTTGTGATTTCAGTTACATCAGGTAATTTAAAATTCTCATAAAAACCATTTAAGGAATATTAGATTTCTAGAATCCCTTAAAAATACTTCTTTTACTAAGCCATTATAAAGCTACTTGCTTCGTGGTCTTACAAATTATTGTGATACTTTCTTCCACAGAGTACCATTAGCCATAGTGAACAAGGCTCACCAAGCAAATCAACTGTACCCCTTCGCAATTTCCCTTATCGAAAGCGTGCGCACATACGAACGCACTTTGGAAAAGGTAACGTATCAAAAACACTTTCGAACTAACAGTGTGAATTCACAGACTTCTAGCACTAGAAACATAACACGATATTCGCACAAACACTCGATTTTTCTTACAATTGAACACAATGCCCGAGCGCACCACAAATCACTCAATCAGCGAATTTAAAACATCGTTCTATATCTGTCAATCATTTGAAATAAACAGAGACAGAAATATGTTTTTATATGTTAAGCATTGTTTATTGATTAGTAGTGCAAACGGTCCCAAAATTCATTAAAATTTTATATGTTGTATGTGCGTGTATGTGACAACACTAACACGGGTGCGTTTTCATTTGTGCAGCTAAATAATAGGAATCATACAAAGGTAGTTTATGAATTTATAGGCTGCATGATATAATGTCGATGTTTCTTTGTTTTATCATATTTAGAAACACTTCTACTCACTATGATTTTTATTATTTTTTAATTTATTTTTTAGACCTAGAGTAGATTTGTTTCAAGAAACTATTTGTGTGAAAATGCGTTATAGCTAGTGTGATGGAGAATCTTTTTCCGAAAAAAATCTGATAATTATCGCAGGTGGAGGTCTTAGAAAAAATTGTTTATTCATATAAATATAAATCATACATATATCAACTGCAAGAGGGTAAGAAAATCTTGTAACTAAATACAATGTTCCGTCTGACGTCTCATTTTAGTGCTAGAAAAGATCTTCTACAGTACACAGTTACAAATAGTGCCATCCACGAAGACGCGCCCCACTCCGCGATTACTGAACTGTAAGCTGTACTTTAGTACGGAACGGACTGGGGCGCGTCTCGCCCTGGCTGGAGGCCTTAAGTTAGTTGCTTAAGGCAGCCACAGGAAAGTCCGGTTAAGCAGCTACGGACTCCTCAGAGGCCAACTGGGAGACGCCATGTTAAAAAAATAAAGGGGCGTGTCTTCGTGGATAGCTGTATCTATAGCCGTCTACCACAACAGTTTCCTGAAACAAAAACCCTTAGCTTTCAATATATTTGTGTCTGATGTCGATGTCGCTTTATTTCCTTTCATGTAGTATTTAAGTTATCCTGTTATTTTTATCCAAAACCTTGCCTCTCCCTCTAGTTACACTTTCTCTTTCTGCCATTCTATATGTTTGGAATACCTTCAGATTCGGGACAAAGCGTCCATCATTCCGCTCGTGGCTGGTCTACGGCGCGATGTGCTGAATCAAGTGTCGGAAGGAATGGCTCTTGTGTGGGAGTCGTACAAACTGGACCCGTATGTTCAGAAGCTTAGCGAAGTTGTGCTTCTGTTCCAAGAGAAGGTTAGTATTATTATTTCAATCTTTCTATTTTTAATTTTCTGTTATGTAGGAATTTTGTCTGCAACCTATGCGTGTCTTGCTAGATAAATTGTCGACATTTAATAATATTGTAAAAAAATAAAAATGAAAATCGATAAGAAAATCCTAACTAATATTACAAATGCTAAAGTGCCATTATTACGCTTTCACGCTAAAACGGCTGAACGGATTTGGATGATTTGGAACCGGAATTTGGCACATGGTTAAACCAAGATGGACATATACCTTTTATTTCGATATTTCCACGGGATCGAGACTTACACGGGTGAAACCGCGGGGTGCAGCTAGTACTTATATATTTTTCTCGTCTGTAAAGTCTTGTCAGCACACGTAAACACAAAGAAATTATTTGTTAATATATTTTTTTCAATAAATAGCCCAAAAGACCTCATTTAAAAGTGACTTCATCAGCACCAAATAATAAAATAACCCTTCCGTGTCGGATAAACGCTATGCCCATAAATTAACTTTGCTATCATTCCCAACAGGTTGAAGACTTACTAGCGGTTGAAGAACAGATCTCAGTGGACGCTCGCTCCTTAGAAACGTGTCCATACTCTGCTGTCAGCCTGGCAGATATATTGAGCAGGCTGCAGAGGGCCATTGATGACCTGTCGCTCAGGCAGTACAGCAACTTGCATCTATGGGTGCAGCGCCTTGATGAAGAGGTTTGTTGGCAAATTAATGACCATATTATTTTGCCTTTTTATAAGCCTAATGCTGGACCAGCATAGGCATTTGTTGAATGATGTCAACGCCTACGCTAGACGCTCAGTCTAAAGACAATCTAAACGTGCAATAAACTATGTAAATAATTAAAATATATAAAAGAGATGCTTGAAGTCCTTACTTTCGTGTAATTAATACTTTTTATGTTTTGCCAGGTCGAAAAGAGCTTGGCCGCTCGTCTACAAGCCGGTGTCGAAGCGTGGACATCGGCCCTACTCGGCAAGAGCCATGAATTGGATCTATCCATGGACACCTACTCTCCCACTGAGCCCACTCACAAACCTGGTGGAGAACCTCAGGCAAGTATTAAACAGCATTGAAATGTTTCCGCGCAATTTTACTGATTTAAATCAGTAGTTAACTGCTACCTTACATATTTTTATGGATATAGAGAGTTGTTAAATCGAGTTAAATATTGCATCCACTACAAAATAACAGCAAACTAATTGCGTAACATTTTCAATCACAATCCGAGAGTTTTGAAGGATATTGCTAATCCATTGCTTCTTAGTTTTGAAAAATGCGTCTGGTCAACAACGTAAATAACGCAATGAACGTGAGTGAACTGTCAAAATGAAACGCATTGCGATCAATTGTCATTTTATGTGTGTTACGCAACTACCCCGCAGCTTTAAACTTGTTACTAGCAAGAAAAGTACAATATATTAGGACTGACATATTTGACTACACTTATTCATTAACGTAATCACGCATCGTCGGTTGCTCTTTTATTTTTACGTTATGTTCCCAAGGTTAATTATTCAATTGTGTCCAATATATACTCTTCTTAACTTTTTATGTCGTTACATGCAGATTGCTCGCGTAGTCCACGAAGTGCGCATCACAAACCAGCAGATGTACCTCTTCCCGTCTTTGGAGGAGGCTCGCTTCCAACTGATGCGACAGATGTTCGCTTGGCAAGCCATCGTCACCAGCCAACACCGTTTGCAAAGCACCAGGTATGTAACTGGCTCTATCACTGAAGATATACGAATATAATACGATCGGTTCTTTGAATGGCATTGATGATATGAGGACATCGCTAAAATCATGATTTTGGTGGTTGAGTGTCTGTCTCCATATTTCTAATTTTCCTATTGAACCTTCATCGTCGGGACTATGAGATACATAACCAAGAATTTCCTAGTTATGAGATATGATAAACCTCACCTTACTGTAAGTTTCACAAAATGTTCTATGTTAACAGATACCAAGTAGGCGTCGCTCGCGCTCAGACGGCTACCTACAGAAACTTATTGACCAAGCTGCCCGCTGGATCTAATCCTCTGGAGAACGCATACGACGCTATCGAGCAAAAGATATCGCAAGTTCGCGAATACGTCGACGAATGGCTACGGTAACAGACATAACTTAGGCCTGTACGCCTAGCATGACCACAATAGACGCGGGGTTTGTCGACGGAAGAATAGACAAAATGACAGATAAACAATCACAATCTGTCATTTTGTCTATTCTTCCGTCGACAAAACCCGTAGAAAACCCGTTTCTATGGTTGTCATGCTACGCGTGCTGTGGGGCAATTTCCGTATTTTTTAAGAACGTTCGCATTCGCATCTCATTCGCAATCTGTCAAAAATACAATCAACTTACCAACATTTTTGACAAGTTTGACAGATTGCGACTTGAATGTGAACGTTTTTTATGTACGAGAATTGGCCTTCTGATTTTACTAAACATTTATATCTTTTTTTTATTTTACAAAAGTTGGATAATCTTTATGAACATGTTTATATATTATTCATGAAAATGTTTGTGATTTATGATCTGAATGACTATTATTGTATTACCAATTAATCTGCGACATTCTTTAGTTCACCTTTAACTCGTTTATTAAACATATGTTGCATGCAATTTATACAATATTCTGTATAGCTAAACATGTGGATGTCATATGAAAACCAGATTGTAACAACTTTATACCATGTTGAAGGCAAATAAAGACTTATCTTTACCTGTGGAATAAAATTACCAATTTTTTTTATGACAAAAACAACTTCTTTTTTAAAGTAAGGCTAAGTATAAAAGTTTGATCGAATTCGCCCTTAATGGGATATTTAAAAACATATTGAATTAATGTGTATTGAAATTGTGTCTTTATTTACAGTTACCAAGCTCTGTGGGATCTGCAGCCTGAAAGTTTGTATGGCCGCCTAGGTGAAGACATCACTCTCTGGATTAAATGCTTGAATGATATCAAGTAAGTCACTACTTCACTGCTTATACTGTGTCTGAGTTAATTATCTTATACTTATCTGGAGACATTTTCGAACCAGACAGCCAAAAAACAAATAAACAACAAAAATGTATCGATCTGAAGACACTTGACGTTGATCGGCAGTTATTGTTATGATTATTTTCTCACTAGCTGTTGCCCGCGACTTCGTCTGCGACTCAGGCTGAAAAGTAGCCTATGTCCTTCTCCAGGTCATAGTCTACCCACGTGCCAAATTTCATCCAAATCCGTTCAGCCGTTTTCTCGTGAAAGCGTAACAAACAAACGCATTTTCACATTTATAATATTATACTAGCTTTCGCCCGCGTAGATGTCGGAAATGATCCCACGGGAACTTACTACCAGGATAAAAAGTATCATATATGTTAATCCAAGTTATAAAATACCAAATTTCATCCAAATCCGTTAAGCCGTTTTTGCGCGATTGAGTAACAAACATACAAATTTTCACATTTATAATGTGAAAATAAAAGTAGCAACTTTAATAGTATGTGCAAACAGCATGATTTTGATCCTTTCTTAACAAGTGTGGTCTCGGTCAGAAAGTGCCTGAGCCTTGGCTTTTTTAGTTAAGATTTCGTATATTCAGGTCTTTATTCTTGTATAAATATAAAATGTGAATTGGTTTAAGCTTGAATGTTATACTGTTTATTTTTCTATTCTTTTTTGGTAGCTGTGTTGTGCTGTTCACATTCTTTCTTGCCAATCTGTTTTTAGAAGTGAAGACTTTTAATTGGCTGTCAGTCTCACATACAATTTTTTATTCTGTTTGTTTTAGCTGTAAGTCATCTATAGTTAATAAATAAATAAATAAAATAATAAATAAATAATGTTAGTAAGATTAGGACTTAGGATTAGGATTTACATATCCATTCTTGCATTCAATTCCATTACTTATCCCACCAGGAAATCCCGCACAACCTTTGACACCTCGGACACTCGTCGCGAATACGGGCCGGTAGTCATCGACTTTGCTCGAGTACAGAGTAAAGTAGCTCTGAAGTACGACGCGTGGCACAAGGAAGTGCTCGGCAAGTTCGGGGCTCTGCTCGGCGGAGAGATGGTCACCTTCCACTCGCAGCTAGCCAAGTCACGCAGCCAGCTCGAACAGCAGACCATCGGTAAGATTAAACGTTTGTTCAAGATGAAAAACAACTGAAGAGTAAATGCAGAAGTTCTTGGCTGTATGATAACCTTAACCTTCTCTTTACGATAAGAGCCCTTTGAAATACAGTGAGAAAATTAAAAGCTTTTTAAGGTAAACGGAACCCCTTTACTAAGCCTCCGCTGTCCGTCTGTCTGTCAACGGGCTGTATCTTATGAAGCGTAATAGGTAAACAATTGAACTCAAATTTTCACAGATTGTGTATTTCTATTGCCGCTATAACAACGAATAATAAAATTAAATGGGATACAAGGAACGTGTATTTTTCGGCGTTTTTGCTCGATCTTAATACGGTATGGTACCCCTCGTGTGTACACTTGGCCGGTTTATATTATACTTGCTTGTTACCTAATATAAAAGCGCCACTTAAACTGAAGGTCTTTACTCTCGACGCTTGACGTGTCAACACATCGGGTCCGGGTTCGCAATTTATAAGTCAATCGTCATCCTGGGGATGCCTCGTTGAGAGATGAAACACGAAAACAGTCGATTTCTTACAGGGTTCTTTAGGACTCTTTAAGAACAGTTAAGCGGATTATGTTACTAAATATACGTCGTCTATTGTATTTTTTTTTCTGAAGGTTTTGTGAAACCTAATTCCTGGTGCTAAATTTTAAGAGAAAACATGGAGTCTTTATTGTCTTTTGTGAATTTAGAGTATTCTCATTCTAATGTAACTGTGCTTCAACAGAGGCAGCATCGACGAGCGATGCCGTTTGCCTCATAACATACGTGCAACAACTGAAGAGGGAAGTGTTGGCGTGGGAGAAACAAGTCGACATCTACAGGGAGGCGCAACGTATTCTAGAGAGACAAAGGTAAATAATACAAAATGGCAATAAAATAATGGCATAAGTATAATCAGCCTATAATGTTCCCACTGTTGGGACACAGGCCTCATGTCTTTGAGAGGGAGTGGGCTATAATTTACCACTCGGGCCCAGTGTGGGTTGGTAGATGTCACATGTCTTCGAATTTTTGGTTGTAGGACATGCCGGTTTGCTCACGATGTTTTCCTTCACCGTTTTGAGAGCAGTGGTGATGAAATTATTTACAATTAAAGTAAAGCGTCTGCCTGGGTTCAACCCACAACCTACAACTTGCAAGTCGGGGCCGTTACCACTGGGCCATCACCACTCTCCAATCCAAATCATTCTCAATGTAATGGCATTAATACCATTTCAGTAAAGTAATTTTTGTCTGGGGGGATAAATACTGGATGCAGTTAATCTTTAAATACTTCAGCAAATGCTTATCAGTTTTTGTACAGTTGTTTATTTTTCTTTGTAGATTTCAGTTCCCAGCGCAATGGCTGCATGTCGACAATATCGAAGGTGAATGGAGTGCGTTCAATGAGATTATGCGCAGAAAGGATTCTTCCATTCAGACCCAGGTAAAATAATCTTTCATATAATTTCACAGTCTTCATTAACAGCCGGTTCCACCACCTTCCAATAAGTTCCGGCTTACTTATCTACTAATAGAGAAAAGATTTATATTTTTGAATAAACTCAAAAACTACCAGACCGATTTAAAAAATTCTTTCACCAGTAGAATGCTTTATATCACTGAGTACAGTTCGCGTCAAATAACTTTACAAATGACTGCGCAGTAGTCAATCTTCCTTGTAAAACAGTAGCGCGCATGCGCATTCTAACTTCAGAGTGGCAAAGTTATTTGACGCGAACTGTAAAATAGGTAATTTATTTATAAAGACATCACGCGGGCGAAGCTGCTGGCGGAACCAAGTCTGACTGATAATTTCATACAAAAACTCTCTTCCTGAACTTGTGTTTTAGATAGTGCCATTTTGGATACTGAAACTGGCCCTAAAACTTATAGAATATGACACAATTTTTGCCCGAAAATTTTATGCCCAAAGTTAAAACATCTGCTTTGTCTATGTAGGTGGCATCTCTGCAACAAAAGATAGTAGCTGAAGACAAAGCAGTTGAGGCTCGTACTCTCGAGTTCCTCACTGAATGGGAACGCAGCAAGCCTACTGATGGTTCTACAAGACCTGAAGATGCGTTGGCTAGACTCCAGGCTATGGAGACCAGATACACCAGGCTGAAGGACGAGAGAGACAACGTGGCTAAGGCTAAGGAGGCTCTTGAGTTGCATGATACTGGTGAGTTAGATGATGTAGTTTAGGATCGAAAAAAATTACCTAAAAATCACAGACTTAAGTGCAACTTTATTTAAAATTTTATATCTCATACTGCCCCTGTCTCTTTCAGGCGCTCTTAAAGGACTTAAGAGCGTCTAAAAGTTCTGTTTTATTTTCATATTCGGGGGTCAGTCAATCAAATAACTTTTAAACACAAATATTTCTTGTAATTTTCGAAGTCACCATATCGTTTAATCAAGTTAGTGGGCTCAAAGATCTCGATTGACTGTTTAAGGCTCTTGTCTTGATATTTGTTGTCTTCGCATCTTCAAAAGTTAGTTATCATTTGTGAATTCGGTATTATAGGAAGCTCGGTCAACAACGAGCGTATGACCGTCGCTCTTGAAGAGTTGCAAGACTTGCGCGGAGTTTGGTCTTCACTCAGCAAGATCTGGACGCAGATTGATGATATCAGGGAGAAACCTTGGTTGTCTGTACAGCCTAGAAAACTCAGGTAAAGTCGAATTTATTTGAAGTAAAACCTTTTTTTTTTGTTCTTTTTATATACCTTTTGCTGTGTCAATGTCAGTCTTACGAATTTCTTCCTACAACTAAAAATCTTTCTTTATATTTAATACTGAGTTTTTGTGATAGGCAACAACTGGAAGCGATGTTGAATGAGCTCAAGGAACTGCCGGCTCGTCTTCGTATGTATGACAGCTACGAGTTTGTCCGCAAACTGCTTCAGTCTTACACTAAGGTAAATAATCATGACTTATCTTATTGTTACGAAGACATACTTTAAGGTAGGAAGAAATAAAACCAATTATTCTTTCCCCAGGTCAACATGTTAATAGTAGAGCTGAAATCAGACGCTTTGAAAGAGCGCCATTGGCGCCAACTGTGCCGCGCGCTCAAAGTGGACTGGTCGCTATCTGAACTGACCCTAGGACAAGTGTGGGACGCCGATCTGTTACATAACGAACACACCGTCAAGGATGTAGTGTCCGTGGCTCAGGGAGAAATGGCGCTCGAAGAGTTCTTGAAACAGGTAATTTACACGAAACTGAGGATAACTTTGAGATCTAAAGTCATTACTGGATCTCGTAATTTAGCATTCTAAAGAACGTGATCCGGTAATGACTTAAAAACTTTGGGCTTTTTCAACACATCGCTAAGATAGCCCAAAAAATACACACAAAAAAATGATAGCCGACTCGTTACTGAATAACATTAAATATTGGGTCCCCCACCTATGAAATTGGCGTTTTTTTCTCACAAATAGAGAACCTTGTCACTTCACTGAATTAAAATATTCATCAATTGCTTGGCATTATATCGAATAATGACCATCATAGACAACTACCAATAGTAAAAAAAACCTTATTACTTATAGTTTATAAACATAAAAAATACCTTAAAAATGACTCCTCATTTTGTTAGCAGAAATGACCACTATTTGTTTTAACTTAGCCAAAACTTATTTTTGTCGCTTAATCTAGTGGCATATTACGTTATCTTAGTTTTTAAACAATAGTGCATAAAAGTTTTAAAACATTAGTATTCATGGTTGTTATATAAATTAAGAAAATGTTAGTATGAAAAAAGCAACTTCTTTAAAATTCTCCATACAAAACGCTGATTTCATAGGTGGGGACCTAATAGTATGGAGATGAGACATAACATCAATGGAATGCTTTATCTTCTAAACGTTTCTGTCTAAAACTGATGACATTTCTTATTCTTAGGTGCGCGAGTCATGGCAGAGCTATGAACTGGACCTGATCAACTACCAGAACAAATGCAAGATCATCCGCGGTTGGGACGATCTGTTCAACAAAGTGAAGGAGCACATCAACAGTGTTGCCGCTATGAAGCTCTCGCCTTATTACAAGGTATGGTTTTTATACTTTACTAGCTGCCCGCCCCGGCTTCGCTCGAGTAGCACTAAGTACTTATCTACGGCGCACCTACCTGCCTACCCTACCTACCGGGTTACCTACCCTACCTTTTCATTGTTTTTAAGATGTATTCTGCTATTCGGGGCGGAGACAAATCCAACGAATCAAAAACCATGAAAATTGGTCCAGCAGATCTCGAGTTATAAGTGTTGTAACAAACCCGTCTTTGTTTTATTTATATAGATTTACCAATATATACCCCTTTATTATTTTTAACACAAAAAATATTTGAACACGGTCTCTAATAATGTTCATTCTGATGTTGAATTTCACGAACGCGCGTCAGTCATTCTAATTTATATCTTATGACTATGATATAAAATTCAAATGACGCGTGCTCGTAGTTTTCATTATGTTATACCCATATTTAGGTCAGCGGGTACCCAGTAACTTAAACGTGCGAAAATTGTCTGAGAACTGCCTGCAGTTTATTCTTTCATTGCATCTCATCACCTTATTATATTACCAAAGGTATTCGAAGAGGAAGCTCTAACTTGGGAAGAGAAATTGAACCGAATCAATGCTCTGTTCGACGTGTGGATCGACGTGCAACGTCGCTGGGTGTACTTGGAGGGTATCTTCAGTGGGTCTGCTGATATCAAGACCCTGCTGCCTGTTGAAACTAGCCGGTTCCAGAGCATCAGGTAATGAATTAAACATTGTATTATCATTTTGAACCTAAACTATATTCAAGTCCTTGTTTCCAATTAACGTTATTTCCACTTGAACAAATAGCAACTTTATGTTAGTGTAAATTAATTTGATTGTAGAATGACTAGTACAAATGAAAAAGTCATAAAAAATCTTGAAAGTGTAGCTTAAACTCATCTTTATGTGTAGGTATTAAAATTATTTTTCCACAAACTCATATTTGTTGTAATGTTTAGAAACTAAATTATGTTTTAGTAGCTTATTACGCTAGCTTAGCGATTAGAAATCAACAGATTTTGGAAATACGCTAACAAGCATCCCTTCGAGTAACTTCACATTTAGGGTATGTTCGGCGTAAGCGCGTAGTGTATAGCTAAGATGCGACGTTAGCGTCGAGTTTGTGCAACATGCTTGTTTTGGAACCCCACGCTCAACCATTGCAGTACCGAAACCTAAAGTCAAAAGCGCTATTACCTCAATAACTTCATTTCCTTATAATTTTTCCATTTATATTCCAAAAGCTCCGAGTTCTTGGGCCTGATGAAGAAAGTGAGCAAGTCCCCGATGGTGATGGACGTACTAAACATCCCTGGAGTACAACGTTCTCTAGAGCGACTCGCCGACTTGCTCGGCAAGATTCAGAAAGCGCTCGGTGAATATCTGGAGAGGGAGAGAAGCAGCTTCCCTAGGTATGTAACTCTTCATAATGATGTAATGTCTTGAAGTGCCCTTTGAAATCGGACTGTCATTGAAAAATATAATAAAACTGTTTAGATGCCTAACTCCGTTCTGAACGCGTGCAAAGCTCGAGCAGTTGCCTTAAGAGCGTGTTATACGCCCAGTTTCGATATATAAATAAAAATAATTGATAAATTCGTTATCTATGTTTCTGTCTACTTGTGAAGTTTTCAGTAGAAATTTCAAAGCACTGTGAGATGTACAAGATTTGTTGGAAATGGTTAACCCACGGCATCTTTAGCCCTTTAAGGAGGCATCTACATGGGCGAGAGTATCGCGGTAATCACACCGTGGCATCAAATTCAATAGAAACTGTATGAAGCAATCTCCACACGGCAATATCATAGCCGCGAGAATTTGATGGCACGACAAGACTATCATCACGATTCTCTCGCCCGTAGATATGGCGCCTTAAGCTTGGAAATATGACTGCATGGAAACCGGAGCAACACCTTCCAGGATGTCATATTACTGAGTTTTCATTACAATTTACACTTTTTGAGGGTCAAATTAATCAATCAGTAACTTAATCCTAGATTCTACTTCGTGGGAGACGAGGACCTCCTCGAGATCATCGGTAACAGCAAGAACATCGCGCGTCTACAGAAGCACTTCAAGAAGATGTTCGCTGGAGTCGCGGCTATTATTCTTAATGATGACAACACTGTTATCAACGGTATTGCTTCCCGAGAGGGTGAAGAGGTAATGAACAAAACAAGTCAATAATGAATGTGGGACATGACGGTGAACGGCAAGTCAATGGTAACAGTCTGACCTCGCGTCGTCTATAATAAGGGGCGGTTTTCGTCATTCAAGTGTAACCTCTGACATGTGGTGGACCTCTTTCAATTTCTTTTTTTTTGTCACCCGTATTACCTTTTAGCTTAACTATAGTTTGACCGGGACCGCTGTTTCGCACCTTAGAATTGCGCGAGGTGGGGGGCAGCGTTGACGAATGAGTGCCGTGAACATTGACGATGTGCGGCCTGCACTGCCCCCGTCTCGCCCCGTACTTAAGCCGCTGAACAGCGGTCTCGGTCAAACTATAATCAGCTAATTAGGCCAATGTTTTACAAGGAACTACAATATTTGCAATTGGGATTTGGGACCTAGTACAATGTTTCTAACTCAACATGTTCTATTCTAGGTCTACTTTACATCACCGGTCTCAACGATCGAGAATCCTAAGATCAACTCATGGCTGTCAATGGTGGAGCGTGAGATGCGCGTGACATTGGCTTGTCGGCTCAAGGACGCTGTTGGTGACGTCAAACAGTTCAAGGACGGAAATGTCGACCCTCAGAAGTTTATCGATTGGTGTGATAAATATCAGGTAAGTTTTTTCTCGAGTTTTTCTAAAGATTTTGCATGGATTTTATATCCGATATATATGATATAAGAACCAAAAGTTTCCATTGTGACTGTTAATAAAATAATGACTTATTTAGGACTCGATTAAAAATAATTCCCGAGGGTATGTCCAGATGGGCACTATCCACCAGAAGAACAAACATGTGATGTTTATAAAGATTCCTTTTAATGGAGCAGAAATTGTTTTAAATCATCTGCCAGATAAGTATACTGGAATTTATGCAGAGATAAAAAAAGGCCGTAGGCTTTTTCGAACCATTCTATCTTTGGGAATATGTAACTTTTTCGAATGTTGATCTGGTGATCTGGCTTATGATGTCTATTAGATAGCCAAGTATATTACATCGTAACGATGTTTACAGGCACAAATCGTAGTCCTAGCCGCTCAGATCCTCTGGTCAGAAGATGTGGATGCAGCCTTAACAAGTGGCGGTGGAGAAGGATTGAAGAGAGTGTTGGCTCATGTGGAGAACATGTTAAATATACTTGCTGACTCCGTACTGCAAGAACAACCGCCACTGAGGAGGAGGAAGCTTGAACATTTGGTAAGTACAATTGGCTTATGTATTGAAATAGCCCTTTGAAGTGCATTATGACCTATTTAGCGTATTGCTTCTCACTTCTCCTTTGTATCATTTCACCTAGACATGTCTACTGACTGTCACCGACCAGTCCAGCTTTTACATCTTGCACATAGAGTTCTACATTTGACATATTATAAATTCTTTGCTCCAAAAATAATATTTTTATTTTTTGCTGTATTCAATAGATCAACGAGTTCGTCCACAAGCGTACGGTGACTCGTCGCCTGATCGCCTCTGACGTCAACAGCCCGCGCTCGTTCGAGTGGCTCTGCGAGATGCGATTCTACTTCGACCCTAGGAATAATGACGTAAGTACTACAAACAGAGAAAAACGGCATTCCTCTGAAGTTTATGGCCTAATTAGTGGTTAACAAACAGAATTCTGAGGGAGCAAACATTCACTTCACTCATTTACCGAGCATACGTTCGTTCTTTCGGTAAATGACAACGCAACGGAGCAATCAATGTTCGGCCAGAATATATAAGTGTTCTGTTTTAAAGTTCTTTATCTCTAACCATTCCAAATATTACATTACTCGTACGAAACTCATGAAAATTCTCCTTTATTCTACCTTTAGGTATTACAACAGCTGACCATACACATGGCGAACGCCAAGTTCTTGTACGGTTTCGAATACCTCGGTGTGCAAGACCGTCTGGTACAGACTCCATTGACGGATCGTTGCTACCTCACCATGACTCAAGCTTTGGAGGCCAGGCTTGGAGGATCACCTTTCGGTAAGTGACGTCGTTTTGGGTCAGCTTCTGACCAATTCAGACGCGTCTGCACCAGCAAATCAATACTCGGAGGAAATCTGCCAATTCCCCCGATTTCTGAAAACTTAATTAACTTAATCTGTTGTCAAGTGATATGATCGGTCAAAGTTATTTTGCTCATCCAATCACAAAAGCGAACATTAGGCTTGGCAACAGTTTTCCTGACTAGTTACTTGTAAAAGAATTTTATCGTATTCGTCTCCTGTATGTATCTTCTATTCTATTGTTATGTTTGTGATCTTTTCACACACTTTATTATATTAAAACAGTGTAAATGTTTCTGTCGATAAGTTATTTACCATATTTTATAGGTCCTGCCGGTACCGGTAAGACTGAGTCAGTGAAAGCTCTCGGAAACCAACTTGGTCGTTTCGTCTTGGTATTCAACTGCGACGAGACTTTCGACTTCCAAGCTATGGGCCGTATCTTCGTGGGTCTTTGTCAGGTAAAAGAGACTTTAAAATGGTTGTAATAGAGATTATATTTCAATTTGTATAAAATAAACAATACTAATCTTAATTTGTAATAACTCAGGTGGGTGCCTGGGGTTGTTTCGACGAGTTCAATCGATTGGAAGAGAGAATGTTGTCTGCCGTGTCACAACAAGTACAAACTATTCAAGAAGCTCTGAAGAGTCACCAGGAAGGAGATAATACTGGTAAATACCTAATAATTAACAGCTTTATGAATATACAAATTTCTCGCTGACTGTGATCAATAATGCGAAGGTGACACAATCAAAATTCAAAATTTAAAATTCGATTAGTCTGGGAATAATTTTCAAAAACCATTCTTTTTATTTTAACGTCATGCATTTCTTTCCAGCCAAGTCCATAACAGTAGAGCTGGTCGGCAAACAAGTCCGAGTAAGTCAAGACATGGCGATCTTCATAACAATGAATCCTGGATACGCGGGTCGTTCCAACTTGCCCGACAACTTGAAGAAGTTGTTCCGAAGCTTGGCCATGACCACGCCGGATAGGCAGCTGATTGCTGAGGTGATGCTGTTCAGTCAAGGATTCAGGACTGCTGAGAAACTAGCCTGCAAGATCGTGCCGTTCTTCAAGTAAGTATTGATGTTTATTCTGTTCGACCTTTCATGAAAACTCCTTCTTTTGTGTCTCATTTATGCAACTTTTTATATAAGAATTATTTTGAGGGTCCTTCACAAGGCACAATCTTCTTTGTGGTGTCTGGACAACCAAAAATTTATTTAGTGATACAGAACCCCCGTTCGTTCTGCTCTGTGCTTGTCATGTGACATTTATGTCATTGACATAACGTTTAAATTGCAATGATTTACCCTTGTTTCTGGTATGCAAGAACTGTATCTAACAATAGTGAATCACAATTTTCTCATGTTACAGACTGTGCGACGAACAATTATCCAACCAGTCGCATTACGACTTCGGACTGCGAGCCCTCAAGTCTGTGCTCGTATCTGCTGGTAACGTCAAGCGCGACCGCATTCAGAAGATCAAGGTATGTCACACTTTAATGATTTAGCATCATGGCATCATCTCTCATAGCTTGACAGTCTGGGTAGCCAGCGTGCAATGGCGTGACAAGACTGAGATCTGACTAAAGAGTCGTATCCCTTATTATGACATCGTCTCGCGTGTTGGCACAACTTATTTCACAATAGATCATTATCTGATGAAAATATTTACCAGGCTGCAAATTAGCAGTTGAGGCACAGTTCACTCAACTAAATAAAAAGCGACTCTTGCTACGCTACAATATAGTGCAATTCAGGTGGCACAGCCCTAATTACCTATAGTTGTATTCACCTAGAAGTTGCCCTCTTTCTATCGCGTAACTCTTAGATCTTCTGACTACGTTACACTCACTGAATTGGCCCGACGAGACGGACCCGCCGCGTACTTGTAGCTTCATACCTAAAATGCAGAGTTACCATCAATATTTATCTGTGTTTTAAGTGACTGCCACGGGTGCGCGGGATGTACCGGTTACATTTAAATTCATCCCAAATAAATGAGTTTCATAAAAAACTCGTAAAATGTCTTGTCGCAACAATGCTCGCTCGGCCACTTTGTCACTGCATCGACGGTGACAGCTTGAAATGTATTAGAAAAGTCCTGGGATTGGATGGGTTCCGACTTTTGTGGAATAAAATTGTAACATGTTTTGTTTGTTTATGCTCGGAACAAACAGAAACTAGAAAAATCTTTTCAGAATATGGTAAGCTAAAGAAAACAAACAATATGGTAGTTGACTTTTTTTTAAACAAAATGTCAAAAGTGTTAATTTTATAAATGTTTAAAAAATATTAAATTACCAAAGACTACTAGTACGAGTCAGTCGAGCGCTATACAGGATAAGTTTTTGAAACGGGTTCCGGAGAAAAATTTACACTATAAGACTATAAGAAGTCGATTTGCGTCAAATATGTTCGTCAAACTGTTTCCAAATTATCGCCATGCAGACCCATCTCAAAACCTTACTCTGCATAAAATGCCCGTTTCGCATGAATTATATATGTAAGTATCTAATAATTAGGTTTTTTTTCTTATTTTATAACTATCGAATGCTTTCTACAGCTTTTTGTGAATTAAAACTAAATTTTTTCGTATGTTTAAAAGTAGTCAACTGCCCTATTTCACTGTTGTGTGTCTCTCGATATTTTATCTCTACAGTCTACCTTCTTTCGAAACATATAAGTATTATATCCATTTGCTTAAAAAAAACCTGTCAACTGCCTTATTGCTTCAGGGTTTCCCAACCAGGGGTTTGAGAGCATGAAACAAGGTATCTGTAGGTAAAATTTAATACTTTATATTTTTTAATTTTCACGGGGGGTCTGTTACGATTTTATTTTATATTTCATGTAAAAAGGTTGGGAATCTCTGCTTCGAACTGTTTCAAAAACTTAAACCTCCTCTTTGTATTATAGGAGAACCTAATCGAGCGCAGTACGGAAGTGCCCGATGAGGCGTCGATAGCCGAGTCTCTTCCCGAACAAGACATCCTGATTCAATCAGTGTGTGAGACTATGGTGCCTAAGCTGGTAGCTGAAGATATACCACTGCTGTTCTCATTGCTGAACGACGTGTTCCCTAATGTTGGGTATACTAGGGCTGAGATGACTGGTAAGCTTTGTCAACATGCTAATTATTTACTTTACAGCTGGTGTTAACGATGTCTTGTACGTTTGGAACTATGTAGGATGTGGAAATTAACGATGGATGAATAGATTCTGTGAAAGAAATGGCTAAAAAGGGATTGAATTTATGATAGAAATGTTTGGATGAATGAGACAAGCTTCATCAACACAAATAAATAGGAATAATAGCAGGAGAGATGCCCGGAACAAAAACATTAAAAAGAGTTTCCGAAGTTAAAAAAATGGCTTAATGATTCACAAGTTTTCTATGCTGATTATGAAAGCAAATAGTCTCAACAAGTCACGTCGTTAGTGGGTCTGAAATTAAATATTCCAAGGTACAGATTAACACTTTTCCAACAGGATTGAAGAACGAAATTCGAGCTGTATGCGCTGAAGAATTCTTGGTTTGTGGTGAAGGCGATGAACAAGGCTCCACCTGGATGGACAAGGTAATTTATCTTGCTACTTAAAACACTAATATTAACAGTGAATAAGCCCAATAATTAACTGGTCAAGGAATTAACTGATAACATTCATTTCATTGACTGCACAGTCAATTTTTTTGAACACCAGGATCCTATACCAGAAAACTTTACAAGTATACAATTCCACAAAATTGTTAATTTGTAAAAAAAAATTGCATAACTCAGAAATTACAAATATCTTTGAGTTATGATATTGTAAATGTGTCACTACAATTTACATATTTGTAAGACTTTCCGTTACAATTGTGTGGCTTAGAGTTTTGTGGTACACGCACTTGTAAGATACAAGTGCGTGTTACAAATTTGTAAATTGTAACTGTAAAGTTTTGTGGTATAGGGCCCAGGTCCATTGTATATGCACATCGTTTGATTTATTATATAACATTATAACATCCATAATTAATATATAAATCATCTTAACCAAGAAGGTGATGGTGTGTCAAGATTTAATGTAAAAGAATAAATATTTATAATTATTAATTAATTAATATATTTCATGCAATAATCAAACATAACAATTTAACATTTTGCTTTATCCATTTTATTTAAATGGAGGTTGCTTTTTACATAATTTAATAATAACGATCTCTCTTTTCCTTAATTTTTACCCGACTACGCCAGAAAAAGAGTATTAATTTTTAATTTATTTTAATCTTTTCTAACATTATAATTGATCTATGTAAGTAAAAAGCAGCCTCCCCATACCCATATTACCTATTATTCTACCATAATACGGTAGTACGTGAGTGTGAATGCATATGCGTTTCCATGCTAACCCGCTAATGGCACGTAGAGGCGCAGTGCATCGTCGCGCGCGCAACACAGCACGTGGATCGAGAAGGTCAGTGACCGAGCGGTGTGGGTGTGCTCTCTGTCTTTACATTGTTGTTCATGTGTGTGTTTTTTTCGACACGGAGTTGGTAGTAAAGGGAGAGCTAACATAAATGTACAAGTCTTTGATCCTGACATTTGTTTGACGGTTCGTATCAGTCAGCAAAGAAACACGAAATAATCAATCTTACATGTAAAAATAACGATGTCCTCGATCATACTAACACATGTCAGAAATACATGGGGACACTTTCTTGCCAACGACCAACATTTGCCCGCTGAAAGGCGAAATTTGCAGACAATGCACATTAGTACTCCATTAGTTAACAACTCCGTGGTTTTCCAGCCACCACTCACATATGACAACTTGTACTTCATTCTACATAAGCTTACACACCACTACACCTGGTCAAACACGTCACTCTCTGGATATTTTCTTTGTTTCTATTTTGCAGTTCTGCTATGACTAGTATTTTGTTGTTATTTCTCCGTTCAGCCTACTCATATTCAACCTGGGCACTGCCATATGTTTATGTAATACTGGAAAAAACATGGAACCGCGTGATAGCGGTTAATAAAGCTTCCATGCCAAAAGTCTGTTTCATCTTAAGTTGGTACTCAGAAATTTCATAAAGTAGACGGATAGCCATAAAAGGTTGAATATTGCTGAATTTACGATATAAAGGCGTGTTCGCATATTCATGTAACTCAATAATATTTACTAATAATAAATAATATATTTAAATGCGTACTCGTCTTTGCTATAACTTATTGAACACTCATTGCTCAAATACTCGGAGGCTCTTAGTAAGTTCTAGAGCAACAACTTTGGGCTTTACTCTGTCCAACCCCTTATTTCGTGTTGCAATGTTTCTCTCTTTAAGCTTCCTATTTAGGCAAATTTTTCTCCTTCAGTATTTCGTCAATTGTCATTTGTTTCATTGAACCTTATAACTTTAAATGTTTTTCTTATTCAATTTTACTTGTGTGCTAAAAATGAATACGTACAAAATATACGATTCTTAATCCCATTGAAATAAGGGATTATGGATCTATGTGTTATTACTTTAAACTGACTGGTGATAAATGTGTACAGGTCCTTCAATTGTACCAAATTTGCAAGTTGAACCATGGTCTCATGATGGTTGGGCCGTCTGGGAGTGGCAAGTCTACTGCGTGGCGCGTACTGCTGAAGGCTTTGGAGAGGTAAGATACTGTCATGTGTCACTGTATTGCCACTAAAATACTATGTCTTCTACGTATAATGATGAAGAATTCTGATTTTAGTGACAAAAGTGCCAGAAAATATGTCGCAATTGTTCTTTATTTAGGTTATTTGATTTACGATATACTCTTTTGTTTTGTACAGATTCGAAGGCGTGGAAGGTGTGGCTCACGTCATTGATCCGAAGGCGATGTCCAAGGAAACACTTTACGGTGTACTGGATCCCAACACCCGTGAATGGACCGACGGTCTCTTTACTCATATACTCAGGTACGGCTAATATGACTACCTGGAAATAAAGTACAGAAGGTTATCTGTGTGGAGAGTGTTTCAAAATTTATATAAGTCCTCGATAGAATTCAGCTCCTTTGAATGTTTTATTGCATTGTACCAGTGTTTTACGTGATGAAACTAAAAGTAGAGTTGTCTTTATTTCGCTATTCAGTGTTTTCTTAGCCAGAGACATGATAGTGTGACAAAGTCTATCCATTCCTGGCTAAGCTAATTCTTTGCATAAAATAAAAGGAAAGCTATTAAAATCATTTTTTTAATTTTTGAATTGTTCTTTGTTTTTATCTTTGTATTACGGACGCTTCTAACGTGCATGTCTTTCTACATTGTTCTCACATGTATAATTTCAACATGAATGATTTAACCAATACTTTGTAACAATTTATTTTATTTAAAAGAGTGTCCGTGGAGTTTCTTGCCCGTTCTTCTCCATAGGTACCTACTACGCTTTGCAATGGGCAACTAGCTTCATATTTTTGACTGACCGATTCCTTGACAATTCAAAAGTGCCTGTAATGGTTTAATTGAAATAAATGATTTGAGTTTGAATTTCATCACCTTTAACATCAGTAACATATTTAACTCTTAAGGAAAATCATCGACAACGTCCGCGGTGAGATCAACAAGCGTCAATGGATCATATTCGACGGTGACGTCGACCCTGAATGGGTTGAGAACTTGAACTCGGTACTTGATGATAACAAGCTGCTTACTTTGCCCAACGGCGAGCGTCTGTCACTGCCTCCTAATGTTCGAGTTATGTTTGAGGTAAGTGTGTTAGCTTTTGATAAATCAGGCCTACTTTAAACCTATTTTGAATTGATTGAAGCTGAAGGCAGGTTTATACGAGCCCAATAATGTGACAGTACGGTAAGTCAGTCCAGTGCTGACTTGCAACTGGGCTCGTGTAGGCACTAGTTTTAACCCAGTCCAGTGCTGACTTCGCGTCCTCTAGTCAGTCCAGTTGACTAAACTACCCGTCTATTTTCGGGCCCAGTAGCCTCCCCCGTCTGACTTACTGCCGATCTCGTCTACATGAACCCACTGGGGACCGAAATTCTGAGTCACTAGACCCAGTCATTGCCATCGTATGCTCCAGGCATGATTCCAAGTTCTACGAAAGAACCCTGTTCATCACTGCTTACAACTTTGGCATTAAAAACACAGATCCAAAACTAATTCAAATGTATCAGATAGAGATAGATACCTCTGGTAAAACGGTTAAACTATAGCTTTAAGCATAACATTTTCATAGTTTCGGCCCCGAAAGAAGGTCTCTGTGTATTGCATATGTTATAGAAGCAGAAGATTACTATGTTTAAACATGTGTGTCGTATTTTAGGTACAAGATCTGAAGTACGCTACCCTCGCCACCGTCTCTCGTTGCGGTATGGTCTGGTTCTCACAGGATGTCCTTACAACAGAAATGATCTTCGAAAACTATCTTATGAGGTAACAACTAAACTTATAACATCATTGAACAACTATTAAAAGCATATCACGTTCGAAATAAATCCACGAGAGGGTCGCCTTTAAGGGGCTTTAGTATCTGGGTTTGCAATAATTGCTTTCTTCTACTTTAGATTGAGGAACATCCCTCTCGAAGATGGAGAAGAAGATTCGTTCAGCATCGTTATGGCTGCTCCATCTGCTGGAGGCGATCAGAACGCTACAGAAAACATCTTATCTCCTGCTTTACAAGTAAGTTCTAGTCATTTAAAGAAAGGCATTCCGATAATGCATTAGGAAGCAATGAATTCCACCACTTGAAGATTTCTTTTGTTTATAATAACAGTTTTCATAAAACAATCAATCGTAACATTTTGCATGTGGATCTTTTAGTTCTGTTATGACGGAAAACTTATGTAAATGTCTCTTTCATAGACTCAACGAGACGTGGCCTCAATCCTGCAGCCTCTGTTCTTCGGTGACGGCTTAGTAGTGAAGTGTCTCGAACACGCCGTCAGTCTCGACCATATCATGGACTTCACGCGCCATAGAGCGCTTTCATCGCTACATTCTATGCTTAACCGCGGTGTGAGGTAAGTGGAGACAGACTCCGATCAATAATGGACAAGCGTCTGTAAATAATATTGACTGTTGTAATACTCTTGTGAATGAATACAGCTATTTTAGTTGACATTTTTTCATTGTGGATTGTGAATATACTTTTACTCTACAGCTTTCCTACAATTTTAAATAGAGAACTTAACCTAAAAGGGCCAATAACTGGTTTTACTGAATCCAGGTTGCATAAACAACAAAACTTCTTTAACACTCGGGATTAAATTTGTTTCACAAAACGCGCTTTCAATATTTTTTTTTTGTCTTTTAGGAATATCCTTGGTTACAACCGTCAACACCCTGACTTCCCGATCACAAACGAGCAACTAGAAGCTTACGTGCCTAAATGGCTCGTATACTCTCTTCTATGGTCATTTGCTGGTGATGCGAAACTCAAGGTAACAACAACTTTTAATAAAAACAAAATTCTTCCGGTGTAGCTTTATCAAATGAGTAGTCCAGTTGATACTTCTGTTTTTTTAACTTTTGACTATCGCCTGTTTCAAATTTGGAATAAAAATATGACTTTTGTTTTAGGATCGCAATGAACTGGGTGATTTCATCAGATCTGCCAGCACTATGTTGCTGCCAAACTGTGGCGCGAATCAGCACATTATCGACTTTGAAGTAAGTAACATTAAAACTTGCACTAAGCGTTTTATCAACTTGTATTTCATTGTATTTCTTGGTATTTTTTTTTTCTTTTTTATCGGTACAAGCTAATAAAGCATAAAAGCAGATGTCCCAAACCTACATGACGGGAAAAAAGATCCTTGGTGCGACTGATCTACTTACTCTGTTACTTCACTCGTCACTATTAAGACCCTTATAAATTCTCAGTAATTTGTAGTACTTTATTATTTGCCCTAGGTGTGTATAACCGGAGAATGGGTGCCGTGGTCAGCGAAGGTGCCCCAGATTGAAGTGGAAACACACAAGGTGGCCGCACCAGATGTGGTCGTACCAACTCTTGACACGGTTCGTCATGAAGCGCTGCTGTATACCTGGTTGGCAGAGCATAAGCCTTTGGGTTCGTATATTTTGTAGTTGTAATAAAGAGACCTAGATAAGTATTCTAATTTTATTGTTTGGTTATGATTATGGATTTATCACACCGACTCGCAAAGCATAAGCTTCCAAGATAGTTGAATAGTTCCACTGAGCTTCACTGCCTCGGTGTTTTTTCTAATTGGCCGCCACTATCGATTTTGATATACAATGTTTCGAGTGGTTGGAAACAGTGTGGCAGGCTTGTAGGCAAACCCAACTGCTTGTAACAACTGCCGGTAAAAGTATCATTGCCCATATCGATACCTCTGGGCTCAAAGGGCGTATAGCACAAAACATAAACCCATGTTTTGTGCTATACGCCCTTTGAGCCCATAGGTATCGATATATTCCCGGCATTTCTCGTATGATAAAGTTTATGTAAAGGCTTGTAATTGACTGACAGTCACACTTACTCTTTTACTTCTGTTTTGTTGAGCTGTAAGCCTTCCAAATAAAATAAATTAAAATATATTCACCAGTACTCTGCGGTCCGCCTGGTTCGGGTAAGACAATGACCCTGTTCTCCGCCCTCCGAGCGCTGCCAGACATGGAGGTGGTCGGCCTGAACTTCTCGTCCGCCACCACTCCTGAGCTACTGCTGAAGACCTTCGACCACTACTGCGAGTATAGAAAGACTCCTAATGGAGTTGTATTGGCTCCAGTACAGGTAAACTTCGTAATTCATAGTGTTTATTTTTATTAGTATTTAGTTGGTAAATTGTGAGACAATTGAGATTCGACTTTATCCCCTACAAATAGAGTCTAGTTTTGATTGACTTTTGTGTTTACTTATGCTTTTTCGGAAAGACAGGGTCAGACTAATTGTTTTTGTGCTCCTGGCTTTATTTAAAAGCAAGAAATGTTTGTTGTGAGTGTTCTTGACATAGTAGAATAAACCTGAAACCAATCGCTATTCTGTAATAACTCTCCTGTTTACGTCTATGCAAATAAACTTTTTCTATTCTATTTTTGTTCTATTCTAAGATTCGATTGAGAGGTATAAATAAAACGATACTTCATTTGTTATAGCTCGGCAAATGGCTCGTTCTGTTCTGCGATGAAATTAATTTGCCAGACATGGATCAATACGGCACACAACGTGTTATCTCGTTCTTGAGACAACTGCTCGAACATAAGGGCTTCTACAGAGCTAGCGGTGAGTTGAAACATCAGTTATGTTAAAATACTATGGTTATTGAAAACCCTGTTTATAAAAATGTCTTGTAAGTAAAGTGGCGTTTCAGCCTAATGCTATCTAACTCTTGTTTATATGAAAATCGGGATGTGTTTACAATTATTACGTTACTGTAAATAAGTTTTTTAAATCATTTTCTTGTCTCGGCGCTTTTTGAACATAAAAAGTAAAAAAGACAGTTTCTATAAATGGCCACCCTTCACCACTTCCTAACGTTTAACCCTCCCCAAAATACTAATATGGCGTCTAATTCACTTAGATCACTCATGGGTACATTTGGAGCGTATCCAATTCGTGGGTGCATGTAACCCGCCTACCGACCCGGGACGTAAGCCGCTGTCACATCGGCTGTTACGTCATGTGCCCGTCATTTACGTCGACTACCCTGGAGAGACTTCACTTGAACAGGTAAATAAAATACTAATTTGTCTGTAAATACACTCGAGAACAATGAATCCGGGTCACTTAAAGAATCCTAAAAATCTCGGAAACTAAAAATGCTAGGTTAATGCAATAAATTGTATTTAATAGACAATGTAATACTCCTTAAATGAAGGTATTAAAACTTCTTAGTTATTGTAAAGTTATATCATAAAAAAATCAAATTTGAAAAAGGGCCACTTTCGAAGATGGAACTACGAAATTACAGCATTTGGTTTTGCTTTTGTTTGTAATCTGTCATTTATGTGGGTACATAAACCATGTTGATAGTGCTCTATATTCATTATTCAAGCTGAAATTATGTCGCTTACGCCTGAAGAATGCACCAGAATACTTACAATGCTGGAAACCGGCCGGAGTCAGCGCGATACAGCCAGGACTGTCGGTGTGTCGCTGTCAACAGTACAAAGAGTTCTCCGACGTTACGAAGAAACTGGTTCTAACCTACGCAGACCAGGAACGGGCAGAACCAGGTGTACCACAGCACGAGAAGACCGATACTTGGTGAACACCAGGCTTCGAAATCGCTTTCTCACAGGAACTGAACTCACAAATCAGTTTCGACGCCTCGGAGGAAGTAACCCAAGTGCATGGACAGTAAGACGTCGGCTTGCTGAATCTAACTTAAAACCCCTTAGACCTGCAAACGGCCCTAAACTGGAGCGTGGGCATCGTATTTCAAGACTAAGATATGCCCAGAGCCACGTAAATTGGAGTATTGAAGATTGGTCAAAAGTTATGTTCTCCGACGAATCAAAATTTATGCTCTACAAGCACGATGGAAGACACAGAGTGTATCGAAGACCAGGGGAAAGATTCAAGCAAGCATGCATCGAAGAAAAAGTAGCCTACGGTGGTGGGTCTGTACTTGTGTGGGCCGGAATTTCTTCTGAAAGTCGCACAGAGCTGGTGATCATAGAAAACGGCTCTTTAACTAGCGTAAGATATGTGGAAGAAATCCTCAATGATCACGTTGGTCCATTTATGGTCAATTTAGGTGAGGATGCTATATTTATGCATGACAATGCCCGACCTCATACAGGTAGGATTGTGAATGACTACCTTCAAGAGATGAACATTACTCGTATGGAGTGGCCAGCGCGCAGCCCGGATATCAACCCGATCGAGCATGCTTGGGACGAGCTAGGCAGATGCGTAAAACAACGAAACCCTCCCCCAATCACGCTTCGTGAGCTCAAAATTGCTCTCACAGAGGAATGGGAGAATATTCCCCAAAATCGTATAAGGAACTTGGTGTACAACATGCCAAACCGCGTAAACGCAGTAATGGAAGCACGAGGAGGCAATACGAAGTATTAAAATTCAAGAAAATCGTAATAAAGTTCAAAAATTTCATGTTTCCTATTTTTGTTTTAAGGAGAGATCAGCAGTTTTTTTCTTTATGTAATTTTGTGTTAATAAAATGTATGGTGACTCATTTTTTTTTTACTTTCATTTAAGGAGTATTACATTGTCTATTAAATACAATTTATTGCATTAACCTATCATTTTTAGTTTCCGAGATTTTTAACATTCTTTAAGTGACCCGGATTCATTGCTCTCGAGTGTATTTATCTACAGGATTTTTTTTTTTTTAATGTGGGAAATTGTCAAATAATTTCTCCCGCTCTGGGCGGAGCGGGAGGGCGTGTCAGACTTTAAGAGCGTTTATTCTGAAAGTGGGCAACGTCGCGAATAAATGTCAAATTTTTCGTTGTTTTGATTAATTTGGCAATATTACTGTATGGAAATAAGAAATGTGGCTAACTAGCGAACTAGAATATTGATTATGAAATACAATAACTCATATCGTAACACAGAATATTTAGTTTTAGATGTAAAAAAAGGATTTGGAAACTTTCCAAATGCCTTTTTTCCACCTAAAACGGGTACAACAGCCAATTCAATGTTATAATTGCAATTCATTATTAATATTCTAGTTCCCTAGTTAGCCACATTTTTTATTTCCATACAGTAATATTGCTAAATTATTCAAAACAGGTAATTTTTTGACAGCTATTTGCGACGTTGCCAACTTTCAGAATAAATGCTCTTAACTGACTAAAACCCACCCGTGTTCCTTCCGTTGCCTGTGTGCCGGGGTCGCGATATCCCTTTTGGACAAACTCGCAACCCCGGCAGGCATTGGCCCTTCCGGACCCCGTCAGTTGGTGCTGACATCTCTTTGAGAAAGGGATGATGAAGGTAGCTTTCATACTAGTTTACATGTTGAACTTCAGCGTGTTTATAAGCGACTGGCTTCCGCCCGCGACTTCGTCTGCGTGAAATTTTGGCCCACGACCCACTGCGTCGCATCCCTTTGCCCGCCTGCACTATTACTTGACTTAGTTTGTTTTCACTTAGCGTTCTTTGTGTTTTTTTTTTTTCTTTTTGCTCGGCTCCTAGGAGTCTTAGCGTAATGATACCTTCCTCAAGAACTGGGCTATCCAATGCAAAAATAATTTTTCAAATCCGACTGGGCATTCCGGAGAAAACCCCCTACATACAAACAAACAAATTTTACCCCTTTATAATATTATAAATATAAGTATAGACTTATAATTATGGAAGTCAGAGGTGTCGTCTAAACTTGTATAGTATTCAAATTAATTTGAGGTCTTTTACTTTGCCCTCACTTTTTTTTATATCCGAGTGAAAAATAGCAAAAGTTCATGTTTTTGTTAGTCAGTGGTGCAAATCAGATTCGTCATTTCTTGTTAAACCTGGCGTCTAAGTTAAAGTAACTTGCTACTCATTGATCTTAATCTTCTCTACAGATTTACGGCACCTTCACCCGTGCAATGCTACGCATGCAACCAGCGTTACGCGGCTATGCCGAGCCGCTAACGCAAGCTATGGTGAAGTTATACCTCGCATCACAAGAGCGGTTCACGCAAGACATGCAGCCGCATTACGTATACTCGCCCAGAGAGATGACCAGATGGGTGCGTGGTATCTGCGAGGCTATAAGGTAAAGTATTTATTTATTTTATTAACAACATTTAGTGCGAACCATTTCGGCAGGCTATGGTGAAGCTCAAAGTCAAAGTCAAAGTATTTTATTTGTTGAACATAGGTAATATGGTACATGGTATAAAATTTGCGTTGTATCACTATGTTTTGCCTTGCAAGGCGTACAAATTTGGTGTAAAAACCTACAAACTAAATAAAACTGTTTCAAACAAGTAACGTCGTAAACAAGACAGAATAACAAGTGGATCGGACATTTATTTTATTTTAAGCTTCTATCATCTAAAAACTCATTGATAGAGTAGTAAGCCTTTTCAATCAAGAATTTTTTAAGTTGCGATTTAAAATGGTTAGTGTTGGTCATGCTTTTTAAAGTTTTTGGTAGTTTATTGTAAATCTTTGGACCCATGCCGAGACAACTCTTTGAGAAAAGTGCAGTATTGTGTTTATCCCTCGCATCGCAAGATATATTCAGGCGATTTATTTAATTCTAAACTGTTATACAAGTCTCGTGTTTCGTACGCTCTACGATCACGCTAGACACGAATTTCGACGTTTACTGAAACATTTTCTTTCAATCTTGCTAAAATATTATTTAACTATTTTTTATGGAAATTATAGTCGTTTTCAGTACCAAAAGTTCTAGAGCATGCTTAAAAATAGATACAAAATAGTAGAAAAAAAAATGATGTACTCTATGAACCAAGTGAAATCTAGAACTAGTCTAACACCCGAATACTGAAACGCCACTCAAAACTTAAGCGTTACTTAAAACTAGTTTCAACCAATCAAAAGGCTTTAAACGAGTCATAAGTAACGCTTAAGTTTTGAGTGGCGTTTCAGTATTCGGGTGTTAGAGTTTAAATCTTTTAATTGCATTATTTTTTTCCTTTTGTAGGCCTTTAGATAACCTGAACGTTGAAGGCCTAGTAAGACTATGGGCTCACGAAGCCCTGCGTCTATTCCAAGACCGATTGGTCGACGACACTGAAAGACAATGGACCGACGAGAACATCGACAACGTTGCTATGATGTTCTTCCCAGGTAAATTATTGAAAATTAAACTTTATCCTCTTAACTTTGATGCTGAATTTCATTTGATTCTTGCACCGGTAAACTAGCACTGCAAACGGAATTTTATTTCTGTGATGTTAAGGTAGGGTTTTCTCTAATGTGTTTGGATGTTTTCAGGTATTAATAGAGAACAAGCGTTGGCTCGTCCTATTCTGTACAGTAACTGGCTCAGCAAGGACTATGTCCCAGTTCTAAGAGATCAATTGAGGGAATACGTCAAAGCTAGACTCAAGGTACAGTAAAAACGTTTTCCTAACTTTCTACCTGAACATTTTGTATTTTAAAGAATTTCTTGCATTCATTGTAATTATATGGTTTTTGTTTTAATTTGAACTGTAACATAACATACCGTAAATCGTAAATCACTCTGCGCAACATGGTTAGACAACAAAATATTCTTCATTCCAGCGATCCACTATGATAACTTTTTCTCCGGCACTTTTCTATTCTCCGGCCTAGAATATTTTTACTAGTTCTCTATTATCTCTCTCTAATGTTAAATATTGTTGACCTACGAGAAGTATATTTTTAGAGCTCCTGCCGCATGTGATCCTAGTACAGATATCTAACATTATAATACGTTAATTATTTATCTAACATTCATATTTGTATTTTTTCTATTTGTATTTAATTTTGTAGTGTCTCGTGGCTAAATAATAATAGCCGTATGGGTCGATCGATAGTTAAGCTACGCTTGCCGAGGTCGGCCCGTGGATGGGTGACCAGTGACCATCCATTACATATCAGACCCTCCGTGCCTCGGAAAGCACGTTAACCCGTTGGTCCCGGTTGTCATTTGCAGACCTTTGACAGTCGTTACGGATATTCAGTAACTTGAAAATCTGACAACTAGTCTTACCTACCAAGGGTAGCGTATTACCCAGTGAGTTGTGGAGGTCAAAAAGGCAGTCGCTCCCTGTCAAATACTGGTATTCAGCTGCATCCGGTTAGACTGGAAGCCGACCCCAACAAAGTTGGGAAAAGGCTAGACAAATGATGATTGATATTAGTATTTTATCAATTTTGATTCTGAATAAAGAATTTATTATTATTTTATTATTTCCCAAGGTATTCTACGAAGAAGAACTCGATGTACCTCTGGTACTATTCGACGAGGTGTTAGACCACGTGCTACGTATCGACCGTATCTTCAGACAGCCTCAGGGACATTTACTGCTGATTGGTGTGTCGGGCGCCGGCAAAACTACCCTCAGTCGCTTCGTCGCCTGGATGAATGGGCTTAGCATCTTCCAGATCAAGGTAAGAGAACGTTTATAGTAGAAAATAAACTATAAGCTACTTATTTCTGAAGGATGTTGATGACGGAATAAAATAAAAAATATATTTGTTCTGTTTTTAATGCATTAACCCTCCGTATGAACGTGGATCCACGCGCGAAACAATGGCTTTTAAATTGTTTTTTTAAATTGTTTTTAAACAATTAAAATAATTGTTTCTCGCACAGAAACAATTAAAAAATTGTTTCTCGCACAGAAACAAATAAAAAAATGTTTCTCGCACAGAAACAATTAAAACTTGTTTCTGTAATTAATGGCATACGAAGGGTTAATTTAAAACCAACCCGCACTGGGCCCGCTTCCATAAGGGAGGAGGCCTGTCCCAGCAATGAGAACGATATAAACAGTGCATTAATATTGTGTGTTATGGCTCTTATTCGAATTAAGAACAAATGATTTAGTTTGAAAGGTGGATTACCACTGCCTACTGAATCAACGATTTGAAATGGTTCACACATAGTACACATGTAGAACAAACCACGGTACAGCTTCTTCTATTGGTTTAGCCTCGTCTTATTTTCGTTGTCCTTATATCTCTCAAAACACATTTTCAGCTTACAAAAAACAATATTACACAAACAACACTCTTCTAATCTATTTTTCTAAAGGTGCACAACAAATACACGGGCGCTGATTTCGACGAAGACCTTCGTTCAGTGCTCCGTCGTGCGGGCTGTCGCGATGAGAAGGTGGCCTTCATTCTGGACGAGTCCAATGTACTCGACAGCGGCTTCCTCGAGAGAATGAACACTCTACTGGCTAATGGAGAGGTATGTTACAGGTCAAGGAACTATGGGCTTATGAACTGTAAAAATAGCTAAATATCAAGGCCTACTCTGTTATCACGGGATGTTCGAAGTATTATGATCCGTCTATCATTGGGGGAGTTATTGACGTAAGGGTTACTGTCCTAAAATTCACCATAAAAATTTTGCTTCTAAAATTATCCAGAATATTCAAATGGAAGAGAAAGAGATTTGGTATTCCGGATATGTGTTTAACTAACTGTGTTTCTCTAGGTTCCTGGTCTATTTGAAGGAGACGAATTCGCTGCTCTTATGACTCAGTGCAAAGAAGGTGCCCAGAGGGAAGGCTTGATGTTGGATTCTAACGACGAGTTGTACAAATGGTAAGCTGGAATATGATATACAGGGCGGCAGGGTCATCGACGCGAAAACTGTTACCATGGATTCAGTACATGGTTTTCACCCCCCACTGTGTCGAAATTTTGCGTCGAACAAAAAAAATCTGCTGTTTCATATAAAAGTGCAATACCGACGCGGTCAAAATGTATGGAACTGTTGATATTTTTTTTTAACACACGACTAATTTAATCCGTGGTACCAGTTTTCGCGTCGATTTCACTGCCATATGTATCCCAAACACACTTTCTTTCAAAGATATTGCGTAAACTCTTGTATTTTGAAACCTCTGAGTAGGTACTACTTTTAGAACAGTCTGAAAACAGCTAATATTCTACTTTCAAGTAATATTTTTTACATAAAATCACTATTTTTACCCAGGTTTACCGGCCAAGTAATGCGCAACCTGCACGTGGTGTTCACAATGAACCCGTCGTCTGAGGGTCTTAAGGACCGCGCGGCGACGTCGCCCGCTCTCTTCAACAGATGTGTGCTCAACTGGTTCGGTGACTGGAGCGATGGGGCTCTGTTCCAAGTAAGTTATTGTTTAAACTGCTGATCATATGCCTCATCAGCCTTTGCAGACCTCTTCAATTGTACGCCACTGATCTCTATTCTCGGCTACTCCACTAACGCAAATATCATCGTTCTTCCTAGCTTGAGGCCGTCCCACTACGTTTGCGGAATCACGGTCCACACTCAAGGACACGATTGCCTCAACGGCATTGGGTCACATTCAGGAGCAATACGTGGCTACCAAGCATCCTCTTCGTTTTTACTTTACAATTCGAAGTTTCACCAACGTGCTAACAACATAAAATTTAAGGTGCTGCAGAAAGTTTTGTAGCAATAAAATATTTTTCGTTTTAGGTCGGCAAAGAGTTCACTCAACGCATGGACCTCGACTCAGCCGACTATTCACCGCCGGACGGGTTCCCGTCAGCCTGCGGCGAGGTGGGCGAGCGCCCCACGCACCGCGAAGCCGTGGTTAACGCCTGCGTCTATGTGCACCAGACTTTACATAGAGCTAATGCTAGTCTTGCGAAGAGGGCTAACCGTACAATGGCTATTACTCCTAGGTAAGTTTGTTTTACTGGTACTTTAATGCCCCAAATAGCGGCCTTGACGTAACTGCAGTTATCAGCGACGGATTTCTCAAATAGTTTTATAATGTGTGTGGCCAACACTAATTTTTGTTAAGTTTATCCTACTAGGCCAAAAATTGTTCTTTTAAAGCGCGTTTTAAAAGAGGACAAATTAGTCGGTCCTAAAATCGGTTTTGACCGTGAACACTTCTATCATTGATCAGAGGCCAGTCCTAAAAGCATTCTTAACGTTGAAAACATGTCACTAGAGCTGCTATAGTACTCCGCTAACTTCCGATTGGTAGTATCGCGGATACTGGCGCCTGACCACTTTTGACCTTATTGCCTAAGCAATAAGGTCGAAAAGTAGTCAGGCGAACTGTCGCCTAACTACTTGTTGATGTACCACCACGGACACTGGTCCGTGGTGGTACATCAACCAAGTCATACAAATGATTTCATCACGATCTTCTTCCACTAAAACAGACACTACTTAGACTTCATCCAACAAATGGTGAAGCTTTACGCGGAAAAACGCGCTGACCTTGAAGAACAACAGCTTCATTTGAACGTGGGTCTGGGCAAGATCGCTGAAACGGTGGAACAGGTTGAAGAGATGCAGAAGAGTTTGGCTGTTAAATCACAGGTAATTTATGTTCTTTTTAGAAATCTGCAGATCCAAGCAATATGCTAGCATAGAAAATATAATTATACTACGCATAGGAGTGAAACTCCGGGTCTAAATGCTTTCATAATTGCATCCACTGACCTTGAGTTTTGATTCGTTTGATACGCCCAGTTTCTTTTCTAAACTAAGCACTATTACTTTATCTAAGCCTTTGGTTTTACGAAATTAAAAAAAAAATATGCCAAGTGTTTCAAAGACTTGTAGAAATAGAAATGAAATGTTACTCATTTTTGTCTTGCAAAATAGGAACTGCAACAAAAGAACGAAGCTGCCAACGCCAAGCTTCGGCAGATGGTGAAAGATCAACAAGAAGCTGAAAAGAAGAAAGTTGAAAGTCAAGAAATTCAGGTACGATACATTTTCATTACCACTTTTTCAATCTTCACGGAGCGCTATTACTGAAATCCGTAACAAAACTTCAGGATAATAAAATGTTTAAATACGATTAACCATACCGTAACAACTAACAACATACTTCGTAAACAAGCTTTTGTCTCGAGACATCGCAGCAAGTCTCCGGACTTCGCCCAACATGTTTAGCGATATCGAAAACGACAGCAAAAGCTCGGGTGACTTCTGTCGCGATGTCTCTGTCTGGCTCCAACACAACAATTTTGATACTTTTTATAAAACAATGATTAAAATGATCTACTTTGTGATTTAGGTCGCTCTAGAGAAACAAACGAAGGAAATAGAAGCAAAGCGTCGCGACGTAATGGCTGACCTCGCTCAAGTGGAGCCTGCCGTCATTGAGGCGCAAAATGGTTTGACTCTTTACTTTACTCGCATGACACTCATGTGGTATTCATACAATTATGTACCGGTTTTAATTGAGATTTCAATACTTTGGATGAAATTAGAAGGCCCTCACCTGAATTATTTAATTCAATAGATAAAGCCAGATTTATATTACTGTGTTGTTTCGTGTCGTGACGCCTTCTGCCGCAGTGTTAGCCAATCAAAACTCGTTGTGATTTGACGTAGTTTTGAACAGATTCGTATGATTGGTTTGTCACACGTCACGACACAACACGACAAAGTGGCTTAAATGTCATAATGGATTAAATGATTTTGCCAAAATTTGATGAAAAGACTGTATTTCCATCAAGTTGCTACTTTTCTTGGTAGCCGCGGTCATAGAACGCGGGAGGGAGATGACAAGAGACTCAGTATAGAGCTGTTAGAAATCCCGTACTTAAATATTCAAGGTCCTACTCGCACGTTTTATGACCGATTCTTGCCTCAAGTCTTTTTTGTTTTTGAACTTAAACCAGTACTTCTTACATTACCTCATGTTATTTGTGTTTGTCCAGTTAATGAATACCACGACGTTACTTTGTTTAGTCACTGTTCAAGCAATTATTAGTGTAGTATAGTTTGTTGTTGTCATATTTGATTAACTTTGATGTCGGTAGTTTGATCTAACGTTTGTATTTTGCAGTCACAAGAAAGATGCCTCGTTAATTTCTGTTATATGTTTTATAAATTTCATTTTCATTAATGAGTCGGTTTCTGAATGAGTTAATGTAACTGTCATATGCAACAGTCGAAAGAATATTCAGAAATCAATCATATTTATTTTATGGCAGCGTGGTTTTTTTAGTCACTCACTCAGACTCCATGTAAACTTTACAATGGAACTGTTAAATCAAACCATAGAATAAATAAAAACCATGTTTTAATTAAACAAGGACTTATGAAGTCTGAAAAAGTGACTAAAACGACATTTAGTATTAAACCCGAAGACAATCCTATAAAACAGCCGTGCGCTCGATCAAGAAACAGCAACTAGTCGAAGTAAGGTCCATGGCCAACCCGCCGTCCGTCGTCAAAATGGCGCTGGAGTCCATTTGCACCCTCCTCGGGGAGAAAGGCGACACTTGGAAGGGCATCCGCTCCGTCGTCATGAAGGACAACTTCATATCAACCATCGTTAACTTCGAGACAGAAAATATCACGTTAGTTTTGTCAATTATTCTCACTGTGGGATAGCATGTCGTAGTTTTTTGTTGTTGTATGGCACTAACTGGTCGCTTTCACTCTTTTAGATGTTGTTGTGTACCCAAACAGCTGTGGACAGCTACGGGTGAAGAGTGTAGTGTCTAGAAGTGTCTGTTGTAACTTTTTGATACTCTGTTATGCACCTATTTCTTTCAGAAAGAAACCCTCCCTTGTCTCCTTTGACAAGTTCGCGTCGAATAAGTAAAAACGTCGGGTGTTAAACGACATACTATCTCAACAGAAATTACAAAAAAAAACTTTTGTTTTTTATATGAATGTAATGTTCTAGAGATCAACATCCTAGATAGCAATTTAGTATTCTTCCGTTTTAATATCCTAGTCGTATTTATTGGCAAAAACATTACCTACCTTGTTACCTATTTTGATTGTTATGTTATGCATTAAATTTTGATATATTTTGTAAGTTTTGACACAAAACAGAACATTTAAATGTATTCAATTCTTTATACATTTTTCTTTATTGTTATGAATGAATTTTATAGATAAATATGTTGTTGTAAATAAGCTAAGCTCGCTTGCATTATGTGACTGTTGTTATTAATATAGAAGAAAACGTAACGCTGTGATCACTGTAATGTAAAATGGCATCTTTGTAATGTAAGGCACACTAATATACAGTGAATACTCGTGACTAACCCCGCTAAGCATCGTCGTGAATCATTTAACATTTGTTTTAACATTACGTATCTTAACCGTTTCTTTTCAGAAAAAAAAAACTTTTATTTATTTACGTTTCAGCGAGCTGGGGCTACAGGAAATTGTTATCAATTGTTTTAATCAAGTCAAAGTTCAAAAGACCATATTTGTAACAGTTTCCTGGGCACCCGCGCTGGTAGCAGCGGTAAAATTTCAACGTTAAATAATAACGCCAGCCGCATGTGTCACAGAAAGCAGCTAAATGCCTTTTTTGTTTCTCTCTTTTTTGTACTCTCTCGCTCTCGCTTCGTGCTGGTGACGGACGCGACGCGACACACCAATGGCGCTGACGAACACCCACGAATACCTACGAACATCGTCGAACCGTTTGTAATGTACAGCGGTGAAATCTATAAAGAAGCAGCATTTGGTGGAAGTGAGATCTATGGGCAATCCGCCGGCGCTCGTGAAGGTCGCTCTGGAGTCGATCTGCCTGCTGCTCGGGGAGAACGCCACCGACTGGAAGGCGATCCGCGCCGTCATCATGCGAGAGAATTTCATCAACAGCATCGTCACCAATTTCTCCACCGAGGACATAACGTGAGCACCGCCGCTTGTTTTCCACCCATCCCACTTGTCCCCTCTGTTTTGTTTGGTGGTGGTATGTAAGGATTTTGATCTTTGGATCACGAAGTATTCCAATGCTAGTTTCACACGATTTTTTTTATCCATCATATCGAAATGTTTATTTTTATACTAAAATGAAAATCGCGTGCAATTTGCATAGTAGTAAGGCTAAATGTTGATGCTTGCTGCATGCTTTTCGCATGGTATGTTCAGTTTGTATGCATTTTTATTGATGTTAAGACGCACGCGCATGTATCGGTAATTGGTACGTATGTGGTGGTAGGTAGGTTGACAATATTAGAAAATTAAAACACCTAGACAAGTTGAACGAATTAATACAAAAAGTAGACATTAATCACTGAAACAACCGTTCCATTCTCAACAACTTTATTCATTACACACGTAACAACTTATACTAAAAACTTACGTTAGACCAACGCCAATATTACACTTCAAAATATACAATACACCATACTCGTACATTACCTTGACATTCAGGACGCATGAATGTATTTGCCAATAAATAATGTACGTGTCCAACCGCCGAGAAAGAGACTCACTACCGACGGTGAAATAGCTTGTTTTTTTTCTGTTTAATATTATGTTTATTTTGTTTTGTTTGCTATCTAATGTGTCCTTCGAGCAGGGGAAGGCAATGTGTTTATCTCTAGAATCATTGTTTGCTGTGTGGGTAAGTGACGTCCTGTTTTATATCTGAAGTGAGCTACAGGAGTAACAAGATGTGCATGTTGGACGCGGTTACTGTGTATATTAAACTTTTGATCAAATTCATGTTTAAACACGGGTCTATTTTTTCGGTCTTTCTAACCCAAAAATCATCGAAATAAAATCCCATACTGACACGTTATGTACTCAAAAAAAAAAACGTAAAGGTCAGACATGAATTTGACCGACAGTAATCATACCGTGTCGTACATACAAGTCAAAATTTCTCTGGTACAAGGTCAAAAGTCATTCATTGAGATGGTCTGGTTCATTGACATTGCACGATGCACGTAATAAAGTTAAATTATCGCCACACTTCGAAACTGTTTCTTATATTAATGAATAAATGTGTGTGTATACCAGTGATGACGTTCGCGAGAAAATGAGGACTCGGTACCTGAGCAACCCTGATTACAACTTTGAGAAGGTGAACAGAGCCAGTATGGCTTGTGGTCCTATGGTCAAATGGGCTATCGCTCAGGTAAGATGCTTTAAATAATCCTATTCGAATATAATCAAAACACTTGTAAACTGCGCTGAACAAATTAAGTTTAGCTTAATACGAACAACCACACGTCATTGGTACACCCCGATTCAAACTTAATGGCGGTTCTGAACATGAGGCGATTCGCTGCGCAGTAACGAATTCATGGGTCAGTGGGGGTGAGGGGTTGGGTACTGGGCAGCGAGTAGCGTACTTCCGAGCCGCCAATAAGTTTAAATCGAACTGTAACGGTTGAAGTACGAAAACCGCCCTTATTGCTACGACATAAAGGTGCTGTCAACATCAAACTGTTACCACTGACGTACGGTCGACTTGAATTTAGTGATGCCCATTTTTGCACGCAAAGAGGATGTCGTGAAATTATGCGTCGTCTATTCAACGCTTTGACATAGATGAAACTTAATGAGACTTCTTTTTACAACTTGGTATGAAATCGCAAGTACTCTCAACTAATTATACACTCATATCCACAGATTGAATACGCAGACATGTTAAAACGGGTAGAACCTCTGCGCAACGAGCTCCAAGCTCTAGAAAACCGCGCTCAAAGCAACGTGACGGCTGGCAACGAAGTGAGCGAGTTGATTGCTCAGCTCGAGAAGTCTATAGCGTCTTACAAGGAAGAGTATGCGCAACTTATTAGCCAGGCTCAGGCTATCAAGACTGACTTAGAGAATGTACAGGCTAAGGTAAGTTATTGAGTCAGGCTTAGTTATATTATATGAGAAGTATAGATAAGTGGTCGATTTGTCACAATAACATTCCCTTACAGGCTTTTAATCCTTATTAAAAACATTATAGGTTTTTAAAATCGGTGATCTATAGTGCCATATCAAAAAAAATGCTTTTTTGGTTGTCATATTTCAGCATGAAAAAATTATTTTATTCCAAATCCGCGTTTCACATGTTAAGATAGATCTTAACAAATTTCCTACATTTCTCAACCCAGCAAACTCGATAAAAAGTCTTATTGACTTAAATTTTTTTCCTATGCTGATAATATTACTAAACTATTTTGATTCTACACAGGTGGATAGGTCCATAGCTCTACTGAAGAGTCTGGTAATCGAGCGAGAACGTTGGGAGTCGAGCTCGGAGACGTTCCGCTCACAAATGAGCACCATCGTCGGCGATGTCTTACTGTCTGCCGCTTTCATCGCTTATGGTGGATACTTCGATCAGCATGTAAGTACAACTATTTATGTTTAAAATAATTATAATAATACCGGGCTATTTTTGTCCCCCTCCAGTGCAAAGGCCTTTTCTCATACAGAGAAGGCACGAGTACAGCCACTTCATGTGAAATACTATAAAACTCTTCTCGGTACCCGACCTGTGTGTGTGTGTGGCCGTGTCATTTTCTCTAATACAATCTCATATTCTTGTTCACCAGTACCGTCAAAACCTATTCACAACATGGACAGCCCACTTAGCTGCCGCAAACATCAAGTACCGGGCGGACATAGCTCGCACGGAGTACCTCAGTAACCCTGACGAGCGACTACGTTGGCAAGCAAACGCTTTGCCTACAGACGAACTGTGTGTGGAGAACGCTATCATGCTTAGGGTAAGAATTGCTTGATTATTTGTTTTGTGTCTTATTAATGCGACAATGAAAACAAAGTTAAAATTAGAAGTGACGGGAATCATTGTCCCTTTGCGAAAAAGAGATGGTGCTGTCTGTCCTGTATAGCTCCATCTCTCTATTCTCCATTCCTTCGAAATTTGCTTTGTTTAAGTATGTAGTTTCACCGTACAAATTATTCATTATTACGGTATATAAATAGTAAATAAGGTAAACCATTTTGAAGGTAGGAACAACGTTGGTAAATTAAAACTGCAACAAAGTGTCATAAGTAGCTATCAGTTTCTGGAAACCGTTTTCTATTTTCAACTTTCGTTTTAGCGCTTCAACCGTTACCCGCTGATCATAGATCCGTCAGGCCAAGCAACAGAGTTCATAATGCGGGAATTCAAAGAACGCAAGATCACCAAGACATCTTTCCTCGACGACTCATTCAGAAAGAACCTGGAGTCTGCATTGCGTTTCGGAAACCCGCTGCTTGTGCAAGTAAGTATTGTTTAGAGAACAATAGTAACTATTTATTCTTTGATAGCTAAAGTAACAAGATTTTTTAATGTACTGATGTTTTTATTTAAAAAAAGTTTACGTGCAACATGATATGCGCAACATCATGCACTACCGTCGCTCAGCAAGCAACTGTTGTTTAAAAACGTTATCCATTCAGTCAGGAGGCGCTCGTTATGTTGGCTCATGCGAGAGCTACAATACAGAAAAAAATCAATTCTGTCTTGCGTAAATCTACGTGTGCATGTCAAGTGTCACGTGTTGCGCGTAAATTATATCCTAAAAACACGCTAACTTTTACGTATGAAATATGATTAACTTCTTTGTTTTCCTAGGATGTAGAGAACTACGACCCGATCCTGAACCCCGTACTGAACAGGGAACTTCGTCGTACTGGTGGCCGAGTGCTCATCACCCTCGGAGACCAGGACATTGATCTTAGTCCCTCGTTCGTCATATTCCTTAGTACTAGGTAAGTTAATAGCTTTTAGTATTCTTTGTGAGAAACCTAGCCAACATTTTACTAGAGATAAATCTTAGTCTTCAAAACATTCCTTATTCCAAATAAACTTTATTGACACTGTCAATGTAATGTCACTGTAAAAGTCAATGTCAAAAGCGTTTATTGAAAAACAAATGACTGCCTGTTTCACACATTCCGGATAAGTTCTGGATTTGTTATTGAAGTTTTTCCTTTTCCATTTTTTGTTGGTTTGGTTCCTATACGAAGCCTGATTATAATTGTAATAAAATTTTAGTATCTAACCCATAACTTGGTTTTAGGGACCCGACAGTAGAATTCCCTCCGGACATGTGTTCTCGAGTGACGTTCGTCAACTTCACCGTCACCCGCTCCTCGCTACAATCGCAGTGCTTGCACAGAGTGCTCAAGGCTGAAAGACCTGATATCGATACCAAGAGGTCTGACCTGCTGAAGTTGCAAGGTAAGTTGTAACACAGAATAGTACAGAAGGCGCTCTCCGCATTTTAAGTAGGAAACTACAACTACTACGGGCTCGTCGGGCCAATTAGCCCGAGTGTAACGTAGTCAGAAGATAAAAGAGTTACTCGAGAGTTACTCGATAGAAAGAGAGTCAACTTCTAGGTGAATATAACTGTAGGTATTTAGCGCTGTGCGACCTGTATTGCACGTTATTCTGATGTAGCAAGAGTCGCTTTTTATTTAAATGATTTTGAGGAGTGAACCATGTGTGGTTGTAATTATAAGAGGTTTTATTAGAAACTATTTGTTATGATTTCAGTCTTCTTGTGTCCACTTGAACTTGTTTTTCATAATATGAAAAACAAGTTCAAGTGAAACCTTGAAACATATTATGTTTCAAGGTTTCAAAACATTTGAGACACTATATTAAATTAGCTGACTCAAATCTCTCCTACTAACAACTTGCTCAATAATATTTCTCCCTCTCTTAGCTCCATTCAGAGGTTGTACATCTTCGCACTTAGCAATAAAACCGCCTATTTTTAAACACCCTTTTTTTAGATTTATATTGTTACGTAAATAGTGCACATACTCCTATTTCCTTTGGCATCACCTGTTTTGCATTTTTTTTTGCTGTTCAGGCAAATAATATATTGCTTTCTATTTAGGCGAGTTCCACCTCCGCCTACGCCAGCTAGAGAAGTCGTTGCTCCAAGCTCTAAACGACGCTAAAGGCAAGATCCTGGACGATGACTCCGTGATCGCCACGCTCGAGACCCTGAAAAAGGAAGCTGATGACATCGGACAGAAGGTGGAGGAGACCGACAAAGTTATCGGAGAGATTGAAACTGTTAGCCAACAGTACCTACCGCTGTCTCAAGTAAGTACTCAAATGTTTCGTTGATAATAATTGAATTCCTGTTGTAATAATTTTTCGTCCAATCCTGCCAGATTACTATGGTCTAACTCGGTAGTTAGACCATAGTGATCTAGTAAGACTGGAAACGTTATGTTTTTTTTTTTGGTACCATATTTGTTTCCTCCTCCAGCGATAAACACTCAAGAAGAAGCCTTTCAGGACTATCTTCTTTTTCATTTATTTTGTTTACTGAGCTTCAAACAGACTAGCGAATCTTAAAAACTTGGCATTTGTAAATGGCTTATAAAAACTTCGTGATATTGTCAACCTAGTTACAATAAAGCGAGACGGCAATAGACTACTCATTTCATTCAATATAAAGACTTTAATGAATACAAAAGACAAAGTTTTAAGTTCTATGTGTAACTTACTCAATATTTCTACTTCCCAGGCCTGCAGTAGTATCTACTTCACAATGGAGTCGCTCCACCAAGTGCACTTCCTGTACCAGTACTCTTTGAAGATGTTCCTGGACATCTTCAGTTCTGTACTGGTGTGTCCCATGCTAAGTGGCACCACAGACTACACGGCTAGGCTCAAGATTATTACTGAAGAACTGTTTGCGGTAAGTACTCATTGGCAAGTTAGCGTTTTATATGAATATGAACAAATTATGTTCTTATTCGTATAAGCGAATGTGCAAGCCCTTCAACCGATTATTAACATTAATGTTATACAAATAGTGTCCATATTCGTATGAAACGCTTACTCAGATATGTATAAGTGCGGTTTGTGGGTCTCTCCCTCAGATTAGTATTTTGAGAATTAATTGCCCCCTGAGGACAGAATCTGAATCAGATCACACAGATTTGGTTGATGTTTTCTATTACTCAGCTTTGATTTTCGACGTATAAATACCGTTACTTATGTTTGTTATTTCTACCAAAAGCCCTAGTGCAACCGCGTTCCGCGCTCCAATTGGCCCTTCACTGGTGAAAGGCCAATCGGAGCGCCGAACGCGGTCGATACGTAAAGTCGAGATCGTTAAAAGAAACTCACACTAGGGCCTCATCAGTTCACAAGATAAACTTAATGACTTTCAAACTTCACCAGGTGATATACGAGCGCGTAGCCCGCGGCATGTTGCACACAGACCGCCTCACATTCGCTCTCCTACTCTGCCGCATACACCTCAAGGGTACTGGAGCTGAAGACACACTAGAGCGCTCCTTCAGCGTGTTCCTCGGAGGCAAGGAGGGCTTCGTGTCCACTACCTCGCCGCTTGAACCACTGACGCACCAGCAACATGACGCCGCGGCTAGGCTCAGCTCCAGGTAATACAACCAAAACATGATCTTGTTTTTTTTTAAATATTTACTAATACGCTACCTATCTAAAGTATTGTTCCTATTTACTCGAGCAGAATCATCCAGTAACTCTTTATTTCTCTCGTGACAGTCTAGTAACTCACTAATTTCCTTAGGCTACCGCATTTCCGTCGCCTCCTCGACAAAGTGGGCGAGCTACCAGAGCTATCCGCGTGGCTATCACAAGCTGCGCCTGAGCAGTGCGTGCCCACACTATGGGACGGAGAAGCCGCGTCGCCGCCCGCGCCGCATACATTGGCTATATACCGGTTGTTGCTTATACAGGTATGAGTTTTAATACTTTTAACCAAATTTGATAGTTGTGTAATAATTGTATATAAGCATTTTAACTACAAAATAAATAGATTATTTGTAGCAAATCATGTCTAATGGTCTTGCTTAATATGGGCACTTATAAAACGTCAGCAGCTAGATGCACGGTTCCAATTGGTCCTTTCATATGGAGAAGAGCCGCAAGAAACTCCACGGTTACTCTTTTAAAAATAATTGCCTTTAATAATGTTTGCAAATAACAGTGTTAATCGGTATGGGAGGACAGTATAGGCCTGTCAACAAGAACATCATAGAGTATTCTAACTGGCTACTGGCGCTGCCCTTTATCTGAACGAACGCAACATATCTGAAAAGGCGTAGTTTCCATTCAACAAAAACCGCTATTTACCAATCCATTATATGCTGTTGATGGCAGAAGAAGTGATTAAACGTTTCTGACAGGTATTTTTTTTCTATCCTGGCAAAATATAGAGCCCTCTTAAACAATAAACTATTTCCCCAGGCATTCCGTCCTGACCGTGTAATCGCAGCTGCAACTCAGCTGGTGACGGCAGTGCTAGGTGCAGGATACATGGCTAAGGCTGAAACTGAACTGGACTTGTCATCCATCACTGAGACTCAGCTTAATGCTACCACACCCGCACTCTTGTGTTCCGTGCCCGGATATGACGCTAGCGGTAAGTGACAACTTCAATATGTCATTAATTTCAAATGCTCTGATCTCGATTCAAAGTCAATTCATTTATTTCAATTAGGCTTGTTAAGGGCGCTTTTGAACATCAAAGTTCTAGTTGACCCTTCCAAAATGTATTTTGTATAGAGAAGAATGGGCAAGAAACTCCATAGTTACTCTTTTTAAATTATTTGTATATGTGATAGGATGATTTGATAATTAAAATTTTCGCGAAAACCCTAGAGATATTGCGAAAACACGGATAATTAGAAAATGATGAAACCATTTCTGCGAGCAACTTGGAAGCAGCGTTCGCCGGCGTCTGCCGCGGCGCTCGCTCCGCTCGGTCGGCTTACGTGCGGTTGGTCACAGTTCTAACCTAACCTATTTCAAACAAGTTGCTCGCAGAAATGTTTTCGCAATATCCCAAGGGTTTTCGCCAAAATTAGAATTATGAAATCATCCTACGACATATCGCACCCCCGGTGCGAGACTGTCACTTATGCAAAAATTGCAATAATGAGTTAAATATGTAATAACTGTCCTAAAGCAATACAATATTGAGTGGTCATTATTAATTCAAAGTAAGTTAAAAGTTGACGTTGTAGTAAAAGCTATTCATCTTGTCTAAATCTTGAAATATTTTTTTTTTTTAAATGTCAAAGTTTTAAATGCTTGTCCTGAAAAATTGCATTTTTGCATAAGTGACAGTCTCGCACCGGGGGTACGATATACATTAATTATATGTGAAGACTTTAATTATGTGTGTATTTGTCTAACTCTATAAGAAGTCAGTCCCGTTACCAACTTGTTGTTAATGAAAATGTTCGTCTTTATTCATCAGGTCGCGTGGACGACATGGCAACTGAGTTGAACAAGCCACTCTCCAGCATCGCCATTGGTTCCGCCGAAGGTTTCAACCAAGCCGAGCGCGCCATCAACACTGCCTGCAAGACTGGACGGTAAGTTCTCAATAACGGTCAAAATTATTTTATTATATCAATTTACATTTTATCATTGAAGCTTCTCGAGGTAAAATGTAGAATGTATGTTAGAAATAGGAGCTTGGTTAGAGTTCTCTTGGATAAACATCACCTAGGAAAAGCGGGAACGCGTAGGATTTTTAGGCAGGCAGGATTTTCCGTTCTCCTTCGTATGATACTCTATCGGGGCATGAACTACAGTTTTAAAACCTCCAAAATTATATTGATACTAAAATATTACTAACTATACACTTCTATTCCAGTTGGGTGATGCTAAAGAACGTGCACCTAGCTCCCGTCTGGCTGGTCCAATTAGAGAAGAAACTACACTCTCTACAGCCACACCCGAACTTCCGCCTGTTCCTAACCACGGAGATCAGTCCCAAGTTGCCCGTTAACTTACTGCGCGCCGGACGTGTGCTGGTGTTTGAGCCGCCGCCCGGTATTAGGGCTAATCTGCTCAGGACTTTTGCTACGGTGAGTTACTATCATCAACATTTATAAATATGCTAAAATAGGGTAGTTTTTGCACATACTTAAATGTAAACAAGATAACAAGGCTATAGCCAGGTATTGCAGAAATTGTCTTGGCTGACAAAAGTGAGTAGTGATGACTGAAACTACCAGTCTTTAACCCCACTTTCATATACGGCATGACGCATGACTGAAGAAAGATGCATATATGAAATAATTTATAACGTACAAAAGTGAAATGATTTCCTATATTTTTTTTTTAAAGAGTGTTCTATTTTTCAATGTCTTTGTTTCTTAAATACCCAAAATAAATTGGATTATGGGCAAGTTCTCAAACTCAAACAATCAATCTGCCTAGCCTTTTCCCAAGTATGTTGGGGTCGGCTTCCAATCTAACCGGATGCAGCTGAAAACCAGTATTTTATATGGAGCGACTGCCTATCTGACCTCCACAACCCCGTAACTGGGTAATACGATACGCCTTGGTAAGACTGGTGTCAAACTTTCGGGCTTCTGACGACTCTTAACGACTGCCAAAGATCCACGAATGACAGCCGGGACCAACGGCTTAACGTGCTTTCCGAGGCACGGAGGAGTCTCGGTATGTAAAGATGGTCACCCATCCACGGACCAACCCCGGCAAGCGTAGCTTAACCTGATGGATCGACGAATGCAACGGCTGTTATTACTTAGCCACGAGCTCCTCCAACTCAAACTCAAGCATTTATGTCAATTAAACCATTTACAGGCACTTATGAATCGTCAAGGGGTTGGTCAGTTAGTCAGAAATTTGAAGAGAATGATGATTATCTTTGTTGCTTAAAAACAATCCATTAACGATTACAATATTTCACAGGTTCCGGCAGCGCGCATGATGAAACCACCTTCGGAACGTGCAAGACTGTACTTCCTACTCGCTTGGTTCCACGGTAATACACCCTTGTTATTAATCATTTTATTCTGATTACAAAATAATTTTATCTAGTTTTATATGATTTTTTATTTTTTTTTATTTTGTGTGGTGCAAACTGTAAAAGTTGTTTATTAATAAATAAAATATTTACACATATTGACATTTATTCAGGATAGTCACAAATATGTTTTCCTTTCGCGCAGGTATTGTTCAAGAACGTCTGCGCTACGTGCCCCTCGGATGGGCCAAGTACTACGAGTTCAATGAGTCGGATCTGAGAGTTGCTTGCGACACTCTTGATACTTGGATCGATGCTACGGCTATGGTAAGTGTATATTCATTTCTAATCCTTGTCTAGACAATCAACGATACATGCGCGGTCAATAGTTGACTAGTAGCCAACTAAAACGCCAATAACACGTGGTTTTGTTGAACTATTTTCTATATTTATTTATTCTGCCATAACGGTATAGCACAAGATGGTTAAGAAGCCCTTGCAATAACTCATCAGACTCTCATTACTCCTGTATTCAACTGTTATTGATATTTATGGCCTGTCTGTGCCCCCAAAACAGGACAAAGACTTTGTTTTATTTTTATTCCCTAACTAATCAAATAGTATCCAGATCTTAAAATATGAAAGTAATAAATGTTATTTCTCACCCCAGGGCCGCACCAACCTGCCCCCAGAGAAGGTGCCGTGGGAGGCACTAGTTACCCTCCTCTCGCAGTGTATCTACGGAGGCAAGATCGACAACTCGTTCGACCAGCGACTACTGCACTCATTCTTGTGCAAACTGTTCACGCCCAAGTCGTTTGAAGCAGACTTCGCACTTGTCGCTAATGTTGATGGGGTACGTAATTAATAAACCTAATTTATTATATAATATACTAGCTAATATCAAATTCTTTTCTAAAATAAAAGCTTAAATTATTCCTTATAACATCAGCTACCTGCTAGTGAAAGTCCCGTCAAAATTGGTCCAGCCGTTTCGGAGATTAGCCGGAACAAACAGACAGATCTTAAAATTGTTTTTTGTTTACCTTAAATACTTTCTGCATTTACTAAAAAGCTGTTATTTTGACATTATAAACAGACACTTCAATTTTATTTATTTGTATAGATTTTGGATTTTCTTATAAAACGTTTAAAAATCATTTGAAGACATAATTAACACTTTTTGTACGTCAACAAAAAACGTTACAAAATGCAAGATTTCGCTGCTTTGTAATCTTCACTTTGAATCAAATAACAGAGGGGTTTCCATAAGCCTGCGTCTGAGTTTCGTCTTAGAAAAAATGCTGAAACAAACTCAAGGCTTTCACAATTTTTGATTGTGTTACTGTTTTGTAGGCAAGCGGCAATCAACGTCATATCACGATGCCGGACGGAAACCGTCGCGACCACTTCCTGAAATGGATCGAGGATCTGTCAGATAGACAGACACCGTCTTGGCTTGGTCTACCCAACAACGCTGAGAAGGTATATTTGGAACCAGTACTTTTATACATGGCATAATTATCCCAATCTGTGTATTGCTTCTCGGGACCCAATCTTTTTTTTTTTTGCTGGCACTTTACTCGGCGTATTTGTTAAAATATTTTCGTTACTTAGGTAATACAAAGTATACCTTATTTTGAATCACATAAAGTTCATTATGTATTAACGAAATGACGCAAGTATTTGCGCAAATACACCAACTATAGTGCCAGCATTTGCAGTTCCAGTTCACATACGATTGATCAGATATTAAAAAGCCATTCATTGAGAGGGTTGGGATTTACTGTTTAATTTCTAAGATTCATTTCGTACGCCATTTTTGTGTATTTTCGCGTACTACAGTGACATGTTCTGTACAGGTGCTCCTTACAAACCAAGGCAGTGACCTGGTATCTAAACTACTGAAGATGCAGCAACTCGAAGATGAAGAGGAATTAGCATACAACGCAGCTTCCGTGGACCACGATGTGGTCGCAGGTATTACATAGAAATAGAAAAAACAGATTCGATAAGAACACGACACAACACATAAAAATGATAGGAGTAAAAGATAAGAACTACAAACACTTACAGACCAGCATATCTTTTCACAACCATTGGATACGGTTCCGTGCCGAATCAACATCAATCAAATCCGAAAATTTTGTCAGTTTAAACCAAATAGACAACCGCTACTCTTCCGACGGCTATTTGCTGTCGGGAACATCGAAAATATGTCATTTTTAATTCGAAAGTCTGTCGAATGGGTATGAATGAAGGATAGACTTGTCAGACATATTTTCCGAAGACACGTTCCAGCATGCGTAGTATGATCACAATAGAAGCGGGTTTTGTCGACAGAAGAATAGACAAAATGACAGAATCACAATCTGTCATTTTGTCTATTCTTCCGTCGACATTTATGGTAGTTATGCTACGCGTCACGCATTGTCTGTGCAACTCATTACTGTGTGACAGTCTTTTCTAAAGCTCTATGTGTCATAATTACGCCCGTATAACAATAGCATAAGGACGTAGATATAAAAATTCCAGCTACTCCTGAACCTACAGAGATTTAGTCGAGTCAATACAATGTTTATAACATTGATATAATTTAATATTTCATAACACAGGTTCTTTTTTTGAACACCTTAATTTACCTGTAGCAACAATATAATATTCTGTTCTATTTCTGAAATATGAAGGCACCATTTGATTCTGTAATATAGCTTGCTTCAAAATATTAAAGTTCCAGATTCGATCGACGGAAGGCCGGCTTGGATGAAGACGTTACATTCGACTGCCACCACCTGGCTACAACTGTTGCCGCAAGAGTTACCGGTAAGATCCATTTACTACTGCGTGATACTCTTTCTAGGCGTTATGAAGAACGTATGGTACAAGGGAGCAAATAATAAAACAAAAAATAACAAGTATTTTACACACTTCATCATCAAGTATAAATTGGTCGTACTTAAAATTGCTTGCATTTGCGCACGCACACTTGCAAAGTATATAAATATATACAATACGCTCAAATTCGTCACCGTCATTGGTTATTCAGTCATTGTTAGTGACAGTTACCATACAAATGTCAGCGACACTGACTGAATAATAACCAACATATATATTATGACGAATTTGAGCAATTTTAAATTAGATATTCATTTCCTTATTATGTCTGTATTTCGTAATATATTTATTTATGCAATACATAAATCCTTGTTCCGTAGATCATCATTATAATATACTTTTTATTGCAGACATTGCGTCGTACCGTGGAGAACATCAAAGACCCGCTGTATCGTTTCTTCGAGCGGGAGGTCGCGGCCGGCGCATCGTTGCTGCAACAAGTGTTGCACGATCTGCGTAACGTGCTCTCTATCTGTCAGGTAAATAACATTTGTTAAAATGTGGGCTTTGTCTCGTACTTCGGAACGTTGTATTTTGGAATTGAAATAGCAGTTGACTTTGATTCTGATGTTTTATGGAAGAATTTAACTTGCACTCTTACAAGTGTGAAAAGACACATCACCAAGCTGAGAGTAACAAACTATGATTATACAAGCCGTATGCCCGATAAATAAAAATGACATACTCATACAAACTTTGAAACTTACCTTGAATTTTCTAAAGTCCTTCCAATTTCTAGACCCAGCAGTGTACGCTGTGCGTTGTCTGTCAGTCAATTTAAGATTTTTATTAAGTAGATTGTTGTTGAGGGGAGATGGCGGGGAGAGTTGCATAGGTTCCGTCAAAACTGGAAGGAGGACGCGCGTTCTCGAAAGACGGAAAGAGTGGAGAGAGGCTTTTACCCAGGAGATTGTTGTTGTTTGTTGTTATTCTGTTCTGTTGATTACAATGAAGGTTTTTTAGACGTGTGCACTGTTAACTCAATATTTGTAAATACAGGGCGAGATGAAACAAACCAACGAGACCCGCGCCATGGTGGGCTCGCTCGTGCGCGGCATGTTGCCGAGCAGCTGGCGCCGCTACGCCGTGGCGCGCGGCTGCACGGTGCAGCAGTGGGTGGGCGACTTCGCGCACCGCGTCACGCAGCTGGCGGCCGTGTCCGACACCGTCGCCGACATGGGCGCCAAGAGGCTGCAGGTTAGTGTCCTATAGCTATACCGTTAAAGGTCTTTTTCAGAAATTTATTACCGAACCAAATTTCATCTGCGTTCCTGCATCAGTAGCCAACCAAGACAATTATAGTTGTGTTGAATTTGTGCACGAAGTGGCGCACTCGCCCTTTTACTGCCTCAACTCCCGAATTCGTTTTAGTGTCGTCACAAATAATATATACTACGTAGTATCGTTCAAATTCTTCATATAAATGCGGATGACATCACAACTGACAGTAGTCTAATTAATTTGGCTGGCTAGTAGTGGAAAGATGAAAGCTCACGGATCAAAGTATTGATTTCCATCGTTTTTCATTATTAACGTTGCATTCTGATGTCGTTCTATCTTTACAGAGTATCCCAGTATGGCTCGGCGGTCTGTTGAACCCTGAGGCGTACATAACTGCTACTCGCCAGTGCGTCGCTCAAGCCAACTCATGGTCTCTTGAAGAACTTCATCTGCAGGTAACTTATCCTTATATAATTTACCACTAACATCCTGCCCACGCAATAGATAGATAAAAGAATTCTGCCCTATAATCCGAGTAATATGGTCAGGGCAAAATATCATCTTCAATATACCTTCATCACCCGTCATCTCTAATCCATCCATAGTATATTAAATATACAGTAGAAGTAGGTACATATATAGAAGTACATTAATAATGTACTTCTATAGCTATATTCTTATTTTATTCTAATATATATTTCAATGTCTAAACAGGTGACAATCCCCGACCCGGGCACTCCAACAGAGAACGCTCAGACCGAGTGGTCGTTCTCAGTGACCGGACTCAAGCTGCAGGGCGCTACTGTGAAAGGGAACCGGCTGCTACTCACCAATACTATCATGGTCGACCTGCCACTTACTGTGCTGACTTGGATACGGTAAATAATGTTTATATCTTGCAGTAACGATTTAAAGTCTGATAATTTTATCGTTTCTTACCGTATTGATGCCAAAAATTTAGCCCGAAATTCAGCTGCGCTAACTTCGCTCTCTGACACTGCTATAAGATCGTTGTCTGATGTCAAGTGATTGAATTGATTGTTGTTATTTCTTCCAACCACAAGTTAACTTCAAGCTTTTAGAAACCGAGATATGGGAAGTGTGATGGTTATAAAGACTGATTTGTCATACAAAATCTGTGAAAAACACTGGCGAGACCATTGCGAAGGCCCCATTCCTAGGAGTCTACTCTCTAAGTCCGTCAACGAAGATACGAGCCCGTCCGAAAGTAGTTGTACCGTCAAAACAAGTAACAAATTCAATTTATCGGACGGGCAAAAACACATCGAAAGTAGGGACAACTGTCAAATGTTGTCATTCATTCTTAGTACGGACCCCGAACTACTCGAATGTCCGTAAGTCATACGGCGAATGGAAACACCCGTAACTTCGGCCAAAACTATGGACTTCGTGCTTAGGTAGTAGACCCCGTGATGTTGTGGTGTTTTAGTAACTATAACTTTATTGACATGTAATAATATTAAATAAATAACCTTCCTTTGTTACAGTGGTCCGGAGACTGCAACAGGCGGCCAGACCCTGACTCTCCCAGTATACCTGAACAGCGCTCGTTCAGAGTTACTCTTCACCGTCCGTCTGCCCATCGCGCCCGGACAAGAACCACACGCCTTCTACGAGAGGGGCGTAGCCCTACTCACCTCCACTGCACTCAACTAAACAACCAGTACGACACATAAGTTCCATCGGCTAAATTCGGCAAATACGATCACTTCCGATCTATGAAACAGAAAGAAAAAAGGATGGACAGAATCAAGAACGTTTAATAACTCGTAAATGAAGCGAAAATAAGCTATTTACAATTTTTTTACTCAATCGGTGGAACCTTTAAGTTATTTCGTACAATAATTATGAACACACACAACCCCCTTCGGCTTAAATGCTGTTAGGTAATAATATGTTGCAGCTTGCAAGATTATGTATTCGATACACTAGCTGATATGCACTTTCTTCATTTAACCGATATTATTTATTCACTAATTAATGTTATAGCTTGAATATTCATTTAACCTCATGCATGCTATTTATATGAACAAGAAATAAAAAAAATACAATAATAAAACAAAGTTGTGTTATTTAACTTTTTATTTGGAAAGCTAAAGGTAAAACTATCACACAATCACAACATCTATAGTTGACTTGTGCCTTGAATTGTGTTCTTCATGCCAGGAGGCTTCTGTTTCGGCAGTCTGGAAAACAAAATAATATTTGTATTTCTAAAACTATAATATTCAGGCAATCCCTAAAACACATACGATAATAAGACAGGAAATGCCTCACATTTTTACATATAGAAATTAAAAATTTCTGTAGGTAAAGATTTCCCACAAAAAGTTGTATACATAGGAGTGTATCTTCATTTTCTAATAACCAAGTGAGCTGTTTACCTCGTGTGTATAATTTTCCTTGGAGATGATGGATGAATGAGGTCGTGTTGCCGCTCCCAGTCCAAGAACTTTTGATGTTGTCGTTGACGACGACGGTCCACGTAACTGATCTAAAACGGAGCAAGTCAATAACTATTAATTCGGGAATGAGAATGCTCGTGTAGTCACGGGTATATTACATTCTAGAATTTATTTTTGGACTGTCAGGGGTGTTTCATAAAATATTGCAAAAACCATGTAGTTTGGAATCAGAAACAAACAGTTTTTTTTTTGGACATGCTTGTCCGCTATGCTAAACCACTGGAACTCCCTAAAGCCAGAATCCAGAAAAAGGCCGAGACAATGAAGTTCGACAAATCCCAGGCTAGATCAATAACACCTACTATTCTTCTAAGGGCCGGTTGTTTCAAACGGTTGGTTAATATAACATATGTACGTACTAACCGTTCACTTCGAGATGGCCGTTACCTCTTCCCGCTTCCCCACACCGCACAAACAAACACACGAAGCAAACGATGATAGCAAACTCGCTATCCGTACTAAGCGGGTCTGACTTGAGGCGCGGTGTGAGGAAGCGGGAAGGGAGGTGAAGGCCATCTCGAAGTGAACGGCTAGTACATAGTACATACATAAGTACGCTTTATAGATCTCAGCCCCAGATAAATGATTCAACTGTCTCAACAACTCTAAAGACTTACGACGCAACTAGCAGGTATCCATATGAAGGCGGTGACTAGAACGACCACGCCCACTATATTATCGCGGAGAAAGCCCAGCACGTTGTTTATGTTGATATCTTCAATTATGTCCCAAAAACGTTCCACTACGTCTTGTATCGTTTTCTCGCATACACCCTGTGAGATAAGAATAATAAGTTTTTAGTTTATACAGGGTGAGTTTTTAAACAAAAACTTGAATTGCAGCTAGTTCATCAGTTTTGCATACAGGGTTTTGTATTTTTTTAAACGTATTATGTGGTAAACGATGCACTTTTCGTTATTTAGGTTTATGTGGATACGTATGGATGAAATATGAAGAAAATGAAAAGCTTCTTTCACATAATTATTTTAAATACCTTATTACAGAATCCTTGAATACATGGTGTTCCGTCAGGTAGGATGTCGTTATGAGCCACCGGGAAGCAAGTCTTGTTCAGACTCTTACGACAGCAGCGTTTACATGCATCTGCAACTGTAAGCCGCAATGTTACGTTACGTTAAAGCAATACAGGGGTATAAAAAACGAGATAGCATGAGGTAAGCACCAGACCATTTACTAGACTTACAAGTTAAAACAGCACGTAAAGCATTGAGCACAGCTCAAAGTGATCACAGTCAGCGATAAACTTATGTAGTTTTATGTAAATGCAATGGTTGTTTTAGTCTTTATTCAAAAGTTCACAGGAAATTATCAAACACAAGACATTTATTTCAATTAAACCAAAAACAAAAAATTTACAGGTACTTTGGAAATGTCTAGGAGACATTTTCTGACTGACCGTCTCCTAGACAATTCTTTTTTATATTTAATATGAAGCTAGTTGCCCATTCCAAAGCGTAGTAGGTACCTATGGAGAAGAACGTGCAAGGAACTCTATGTACACTCTTTTAAATTATATTGTTACAAAAATATTACATGATTAATATTGCTTTATTGCGTACTTACCAATATCACACATACAACTATGCATGCCCTGCGTCTCACAGTAAGGCACACAGGTTCCATTTCGACATCGACCACGCTCGGCACACTCATGTTCGTCTGCTATAGCTGGTGCCTGCACAAACAATATGAATGGCTTTGATTTATCCAAAAAGACTTACATAATGTTTAAGTTTTCGTGAGCCTCCTTCCTCCTTCCATTCTCGAAGTGAAAGATGTCTGAGCCCAAAACTAGACGGGTAATCCTGAAACTCGTATTTCGCTGATTATAATACAGTAGGCGCTCGGTATGTAATCTAGGGCCCATTTTTTTCGCCGGTGTCGAATTATCGGAAACGGCAGATTATTGGCTGTCTATTCGAAATGTCCTAGGTTGTAATTTTTTTTTTTTAACAGTTTTGCAAAAGAAAAAAAAACTTTATTCGTTTACGTAATAATACCTAATCGTAGAACCCTACCGGACTGCAGAACGACAACGTATAATGCACACTCTGTAATCCGCCACTTTTGTATTAAACCTGCCAGATTACAGAGTAGGAGACATAAGTTAGGAAATGCCGGACTATTGGAAGTATCGGATTAGTGAGCGCCGGATTACCGAGCGCCTATTGTACGTGGTTATACCGTAACCACGTACAATAATGTTACCGTAGACATAATTTGCAACATTTTTGGTTTTTAGAACAAGGATGGACATTACTTAGGATAGTTTTTAAACCGAGGAAAACATTTTAATACCTTGGGGCAGTCAGCAGAGGCTCCATTGCAGGTGGCTTCGCCCTCGCAGGCCGAGTGTGCCGCCTCGCGACAAACCACACCAGGTGGAGCGAACACACATCCCGCGCAGCATGGAGAATTCTTGTCACTGGAATGATGCACGCCATGTTATAACAATAACGTTTAATATATACAAAATTATTATATCAAGCCAAGTTTCTATGTTACCTGCACACAGCCCCTTGGTTTTTCCTAAGTTTACAGTTTTTATCACAGCACATATCATTGTCTTCGGTTCCTGTAATTAAAAGCAAACATACAAACTTTAAATGTGCAGGCTAGTAAGAAGCTTAGAGCAACTGCGTGCATCAGACGTGGCATAAGAGTTCATTTAAGAAACAAAGGACCCTATAATATATTTATAGAGTGAATGATAATTAGGTGCATTCCTTGAAATGGGTTCAAAATTCAAAAGTCATTTATTCAAACTAGGCTGAGAATTAGCACTTTTCGAACGTCAAAATTACATAAAACAATATAAGGTAATAAGGTTATACTAGCAATTTTGCAATTTGAACGAAATGGGTGATTTTGGAGATATTGAAAATTTTTAGTATTTTCCCCAAGTATTGGGGTCAAAAATGTTGCAATATAGCTTAGTATCCTCCATTTCAAGGAATGCACCAAATTACCAATCAACCTGTAGAACGATAAACAATATTCTACAGAGCAAAATTACCGAGTAACCCAGCGTCACATTCCTCCCCTCCCTCGACACGCAGGTTACCACAGAAGCTCTCCTCGGGCTCAGAGAAGCACCGACCAGACTTCGCTTGGAGAACCTTGCGGATCGACCGAAGACTGCATGGCGAGAATCTCTGTGATAAGGAAAAACACGTTTTCAATGTTGAACTTTCAGCTTTAACAAGAATATACATAATAACGTCCAGCTTGGACTTTCTGCGTTAAAAAATAACTCTTTTATGTTAAAATCGGTTTAGCAGCTAAAGGTATTATACACACTGTATTTCAGCATCAGAAGCGGCTTGTGAAAGATTTCAGTGGGAGTTCACTTAAATAAAAAAGCCGTTCCGGCTATTAAAAATCCGTTGTAGCTACAGGAAAACGGTCTTAAGAGAGTTTCCTTAACTTTTTGAGATATTTTGATCTGCATCCAAAGATTTAAAAAAAAAACAGTCAGCAAGAAAATGGGCAGTTTTCACAAAAACTTTTTTTGATGCCAATCGATCCTGTTTCTTCTTCATACTAACCTTTATTGGACCAACTGAGGTTTGAGAACTAGAAAAGTCAGAAATCGCAAAAAAAAAATTCGATGTCTTTGGTTCTGTATTTTCGTTTTTTGCCACCGACTTCCGAAATTAAAGTTATTTTACCCTAATTAGTGTCTTTTTTTTAAGTCGGTTCAATTTTTTTAGTAAAATGTTTTCATTTTTAAATTTTTAGGTGTGGTACCAACCCCACAAATTCGAATACCACTACCTGCTATGAATCATCGAAATCATTTAATAATTGGCGGAGCAATCGCATAACAAACATACAAAAAAAAAGTAACATACAGTCGAATTGAGGACCTTTTTTAAATCGGTTAAAAAACAAAACTACGTACTTACTACAAATATAATTTAAAATAAAGATTTATCTAAAACTTAATGAATAATGTAATTATTTTTAATTCACTGCTCTTTAGGTCGAACCGCCTCTGTTCAGCATATACATAGCCTTAAATGAAGGGTCACCGTAGTAACGCTAGGGGAGGATCTTTGACTTAATAAGATTGATACTTATATTTTGCCATTTTCATTGATAATAATCGAAAATGAGAATTTACAACAATATCTCACCTTATTATTAACATCATACCCGCTGACACTATACGTGTACATAAGATACGAGCCGCCCTGACTCGCCGCAGGCGAACATTCAGCCACATCAGGGTCATGCTCCGAGCCCCAGTTGTGCCCGAACTCGTGCGCCGTCACCAAGTCCGCCTCGCGAGTGATCACGCGCTGTCCGTAGTGGTTGCGAGATGAACTCAAACCGGAGTTGAGGTACAGAGTGTAGCCGTTCTTGAAGTATTCTGTATTTGTGAAATGATAGTTAGGATAACAATATGTATGTTTTAGGAGATGGATCAAACTTTTATACCTGAAGCTGCTAGTAGTATTGTTATACCAAGTATGTACTTGGTATAACAATACTACTAGCAGCTTCAGGTATAAAAGTTTGGCAAAATCACAGGTGAAATATCTGTGTAAAGAATGTTCTTTACACAGATATTAAACCTGTGATTTTGCATCACTATCAAAATTACAATGACCTTTATTCTCGTTACAATAAAGTTGCTGTTGGGTCGCTGCTGTCAGAGGAAAATAACTGTGAAAGAACTGTACGTATTCACAACATACAAATGTCGCGCGACAATTGTCTTTACTTTTCATATATTCAGATGTCGTGCGAAGTCGGGCCACTTCGCGCGATGTCGCTGATGCCACATGTCGCGGGACATAGTGATACATGGCTTTATGCAATTTTTTCTAAATCAAAACAAAACTTTGTTACACGACCATCACCAACAACCATTAAAAAACCAACACCCAGTTTCTGAACAGTTATATTAAATAGATATGTAGACAAAAATAAATGTCAATGGATAAGCTGTTATTATTTTGCTCCTTGGTCATTAATATAGGTTACATTACATGAAATGTGGTTACAGACTACATTATTAACTGAAGCGACGAATCTATTGTTATTAGAAATTAGGGCAGTTGGCATAGTCTCAAGAATATGTAACCTCATGATTTATTAACAGTGGCGTTCTGTAGTTTCTGACTACCCCCATGGGTGTAAAGCGTGAGTTCATGTATGTATGGTTTATTTATAATCATAAATATTGTGGTTAGTGAAGCACTATTAATAATATAAACTTAAAACTAACAGGATAAATTATATATAATTCATATAAATAAGCAAAACAAAGAGGGACACTCACACTAGGCACCGTAATAGCTGAAAACAAAACGAACATAAATTGTGAATCAAATCATAATATAAAAGGCATCAACTAATAAAAAATTATAAATTTGGATATTTTAAGAAAATAAAACGAAATTATTATTATACCAGCCTGTATAATTGCCTCACTACAGGTCAAAAAAGGAAAAAGGGACGAGCATTAATGGGCTTGTTCATTGCGTGTTGACGAACATTATACCTAAGTCTTGTTTCCTCACGATGTTTTCCTTTAGCCCAGGGCCCTGTTTAATAAAACTTACAAATTGTAGATACAAGCTACAATTTACAAGTTTCTGTTTAATAAAAATTACTTGTTACAAATTTGTCATGGTGGAAAATTTACAAAATTGTAATGTTGTACCCACAATTTTACATATTTCTGTTTAATAAACATTTTCACTTTACAAGTGTAAGTTTAAATATTTGCAGGGAAAACTACTTTATTGAACACATAATTGTAACTACAAGTTTACATATTTTGTACATTGTTGTATAATTCTGACAGGTGGTCTCATGGTCAAAACTTTACTATTTTGTGACTCAACTGAAGAAATTTAAATATTATATGCAAAAAAATGGTTCTAACAACGAATAGTGAAAGTAATGATGTTAGTGATGATGTATATCATCCCTTCCCCTTGGACCACGAAAGTGAACAGACGTGTGACCGCAGTATCTTAGTACAATAAATATTAAAATATTAATAATATATCCATTACAAAAATCAATTTAAAATAGTGACAAAAAGCAAGCAAGTACCAGGGGAGCAAAAGCTGCAGGAGCTCACAACGAGACACGTGAGTACTGTGTTTACTGACTCATTGCGCCAGCACACACTACCGACGAGCGCCCATTCATCGCATCACGCGCACGACTTTGTGACCGCGCGATACACACATACGTGCTAGTATCGCTGATCTCGTCGCACACGCCGCTGTCTCGCACGCCACTGCCGCCGCGCGCCGCTTCTGCCTTGTAAGCGCACAAACTCCCGCACAGTTATAACTGCCTGGTACTATGAGTCCCTTACCTATTAAGTCTGGCTCGGACTCTGCCTTAAACTTTCATAGTTTAGAAAAAACACCCCCACCTGCTGCGTTTGTGAGCCAACGGATTAAACGCCGATTAGAGGAAATTACTAGAGCAGACTTTGATGAATTTAAAGATGAAATTCGTAAAATGCTTGCCTCCTTCAAGACCAATTACGATAATATAGAACATACCTTATCAAATATCGAAAAGAACATTACATTTAGTTCCCAGCAACAGGACGAGATGCGAGTAAAGATAAAGTCATTAGAAGAGGAGTGTAAAATTAACAATTCCAACATTATCTCTTTACAAGAAAAGGTCGAAGATCTGCAAAGGTGCTCCAAATTGACAACTATAGAACTGAGGAATATTCCAAAAAGGCCTAAGGAAAATAAACAAGATCTCCTGTCCTATGTTTCCAATATCTGCAAAAAACTCAATGTTGAGCTTCACAACTCAAATGTACGTGATATTTATCGTGTTCCCGGAAAACCTGACACCAAGAAACCGGTTATCGTCCAATTGTCAGACTTGTATTTGAGAAATACTCTACTTAGCGCCGTGAAAACCTACAACACTACTAACCCATCCAATAAACTAAATATGAGTCATCTAGGTCTTGAGGGTAGGGACCCTATCTACCTGGCCGAAAATTTGACCGCTAACGCAGGGAAACTTTATTTTCATGCTCGAGAGCTCAGAAAATGTAACAAAATTAAGTATTGTTGGATCTCAGATGGGAAAGTTCTAATAAAGAAAGCGGATGGTGATTCATCTATACTCATAAAAACATTATCACAGCTGGAGCATTTTAAAACCACAGATTGACTACCTGTAGTTGCTGATACTTGGTTCTTTTGCATGCATTTATGTTTTTGCTTTTTATTTCAATATTCTATTATTTTGTTAACGCTTAATTTGTGTTTTTGCCGTTTATACCAACAATTTACCTTATTATTACCTGTTAAAACTTTTGTAGTATTCGGAAAACAACTTTATATGCATAAATCTACAAACCTCACTTACCTCTCACAAAACATTCATCAATATACACAATCAAACATTCTCTTGCACACAAATTACTCTTACCTACCTATATACAACTTCATTACTATATCAACTCACCTGCCATCTTCTGCTCGGTCCGTTCTCTATGATGATGTGTTTATAAATGAAATGACCCCAATTCTGACCCTTATAATTCGATAACTTTTTTAATATAAATGATAGTATCGATACATTTTCTGTATCACTAAGTCATAGCTGTAGCCCTGATGACTGTAATTCTTCCATAAAAAATCCTAATGAACACTTTAAAATCCTTACCCAGAATATAAGATCCATCAATCGCAATTACCATAGTTTTATTACCCTCTTACATAGAATTAACATAGATTGTGAAGCGATTATTTTAACGGAGTGTTGGCTTAAAAACAACATAACGATACCTAACATAGATAGTTACTTAATGTACCATACCACAAAGCCTAAAAACCAGAATGATGGCATAGTTGTTTACCTCAAAGACCATCTTGAACACACAGTCACTGAGATAGACTTCATGGAAGGCACTTGTATGGTATTAAAAATAGGTAACGATATAGCAATCATCTGTATATACCGGTCACCCTCCTATAATAATACGGCAAACTTCTTGTCTTCCCTTGACGTAGTTCTAAATACCCTATCCTCATTCAAAAATGTTACAATAATTGGTGATATCAATATTGACATCGTTCATACCCAAAATGATACTCATGCCTCAGAGTACCTCAACCTAATAGCCAGTCATGGGCTACTGCCTGCCCATACGTTTCCTACGCGTGGCCCTAATTGCCTAGACCATGTGATGCTCAAGTCTAACTACGAAGCGTTAACTTTAGTGCTTGATTCATCTGTCACGGACCATAACAGTGTGCTACTGTGCCTTGGAAACAAAAGAAAATCTTCTAAAGCTTCCAATCGCCCTACACTCAATAAAATAAACTATAAAACCCTTGACCTGGAGATGAACGATATCAATTTTGATCAGATCTACTGTATAACAAACGCAGATTATGCTGCTACTCAGTTAGTTAATACCCTAAAGTGTGCTATAGAAAACAACTCAACCATAGTTAAGATACCGAATCGTAAACTTATACTAAAACCGTGGGTGACACCTGGTTTACTTCGATGCATGAGAAATCGAGACAATATGCACAAAGAAACCATTCTAAATCCGAACAATGACATCCTAAAGTTAACCTATATAAGATACAGAAATTTTTGTCACAAAATACTAAAAAAAGTTAAGAGAGACTATGATCGGAGAGAGCTAGCAGACGCTGGCACGGATAATAAGCGAATCTGGCAGGTAATAAAACGCGTAACTAACTGTGTTAAATCTAAAACTGCTCCTACTGATTTACTACATACCTCTACATCCCCTGAACATTCTGTCAATCAAGTAAACGAATACTTCGCGAACATTGGCAAAAATCTAGCAACCAAAATAAAATCTCCAAACCCCCATTCAAAATTCCAGGTACATGTCCCCGACAACTCCTCCTGTGGCTCTTTTGTTATTTTACCAACCGACTGCAACGAGGTTGAATCAATCCTATTATCCTTAAGATCTGACTGTGCTGTAGGATGGGATAACATCCCTACAGCGCTACTCAAGCGATATAAAAACCTCCTCATCCCCGTCATAACTCATGTTTTTAACCTCTGCCTCGAATCAAATACTTTCCCCTCGTGTTTTAAAAAGTCACTTATTCATCCCATTCACAAGAGTGGGGGTAAAGACTGTGTCGCCAATTACCGTCCGATCGCCGTACTGACTATACTATCCAAGATCCTTGAGCGAATAATTAATAAACGACTGATAACATTCCTGGAAGACAAGAACTTATTGTCACCCGCTCAGTATGGCTTTAGACGAAATAGATCCACCTCTAATGCAGTCCTGGATCTTACTAACCACATTGTCAAAAACCTAGACGAAAAGAAAAAGGTCCTCACTATCTTCCTAGATCTGGCTAAGGCGTTTGACACAGTCTCTACTCCCCTCCTGCTTCATAAGCTGGAGAAAATTGGCGTGAGAGGTGATTCTATTCTAAGGGACTATCTATATAACCGAACCCAATGTGTAAAAATTAATAACTATGTGAGTGATGAGCTGCCAATAACATACGGAGTTCCGCAGGGGAGTGTGATCGGGCCGACTCTTTTCCTCGTATACCTAAACGATCTTTGCCAGATTAAGTTAAATGACACCAAGATAACGGCGTTCGCAGACGACACTGCACTTTCATTCATTGGTGACACATGGCCAGAAGTCTTTAACAAAGCTCAATATGGTTTTAACATAATTAAGGAATGGTTGGCTAGAAACTCACTGACACTCAATACTGACAAAACCAACTACATGACTTTCTCACTCCGTCAAACCACCCAACCTCCACCCTCCCTATACATTGTCGCACATTCGTGCTCTATTCCCGACAACCAGTTCTGTAGCTGTCCCAAATTAGCTCAAGTGACCAATACCAAATATCTTGGCGTAACCCTAGACAATGGTCTCTCTTTCTCACTTCACATTGAGTTATTGCAGAATAGAGTTAGGAAACTTATTTATGTTTTTAAAACTCTTCGTCACGTAGCTGATACACGATTGCTGAAACAGGTCTATTTTGCGCTTTGCCAATCGTTATTGAGTTATTGCATATCGACCTGGGGAGGTGCGCCTAAAACAAGGTTGTTAAAATTAGAAAGAGCTCAGAGAGCTATCTTAAAAGTCAGCAACTTTAAAAATTATATGTTTCCAACTGCCGAACTTTATAAAAGTTGTCAAGTGTTGACCGTGAGACAACTCTTCATAGCAAGAACTGTCCTAATTCAGCACTCTGCGACACCATACAAAGAGATCTCCAAAAGGCGAAAAGATATAGTTTGTGTAACTAGGAAAAGTAACCTTACCCATTCGAGTAGGTTCAATTATTTTCTTGCACCTACATTGTACAACAAATTGAATAAAATACTCCCTATTTACCAACTATCCAGCCGCGATTGTAAAAATCGAATTACAAAATGGCTTCAAGGGCTAACCTACCAAGAGACGGAAAACCTCTTATGTACAATGGTGTAGTATAATGGTGTAGTATAAATAATTATACTAAAATATACATCTACATATCACACACACACACCCACACACACACACACACACACACATACACATATACACACACACACACACACACATATACACATATCTAAACGCAATTACACCCACACTTACACACACCTCTTTTAACGCTCGCGCACGCATAAAAGAAAATTTTCCATTCGTTTTTAATTATTTTTGTTTTTATTTTACTTTTGTTTTTCTCACATTGTTAAGTAATTCTAGAAATTATAAGTGCTTGGAATCTGGTGTGATATTTTTAGTTTTTATAGGGGAATGGGACTGGTATCTTTAACACAGGTTACTCTGTAATCTAGCTAAGATGCCAGTTGCGATACGTACTGTGACTATAAAATCACGATCACTGTTAATCTGTAACATTCTAGTCTTAAGGTTTTATACTGTGAGAACCAATAAAGCTTATTATTATTATTATTATATATGTGATTGAACGGCAACGGCGAATTTTTCGTAAAAGGATGATACATTTTACTTTTAATGTGACAAATTTTACGATCTACGAAAAATTTCGGATAAGCAAGACTAACGTCGAATATTTGATAACAAAAATAGGGCACTTGAACACAATACGAAGAGAAATGTAGCCCTTACACCGACCGAGCAAATATTAAAACTTACATTTTATGTAAATTGTAACTTACAACTAAATATTTGTAAATACAATATTTTCATCGAAATCTACAGGCGTGTTCTACGTATGTAAATGTTTATTAAACGGCATTTACAATTCTGATAATTGTATGTTATTTACTTGTAACTTTCTTACATATTTGTAAGTGTGTAGTAAAACTTAACAAATATGTGACATTTTTACAAAATTGTAGGATTGTAACGTTTATTAAACAGGGCCCAGGTTGGCACGGGTGATTTATTCCGGCGCCGATTTTTGTCGCGCACTGGATTTTAAACGCAGTTCTTAGCGCCAAGAGTTAAAATTCAACCGTGTGTATTTTTGATGCGCTGAGATGCGCTCTGTTAGATTCTCAATGCTCGACTCAACACCGAGAGTCGAAAATCCAGTGCGCGATAAAACCCCGCCGCGATATTTTTACGTCCGTGCAAAATTCAAAATTCAAAAGTCATTTATTCAAACTAGGCTGAGAATCAGCACTTTTCGAACGTCAAAATTACATAAGACGGTCCCCCAAAATGCCCACCCTTCACCCACGTGAACGTGGGCTCCCCATAATTCCGAAAAAATCTACATACAACATTATTTATATCCCACAATATAACAAAATAATGTTACCTGGTGTACATATCCCGCCCACTGAGTTCCGTCGTGGTGAACCTACATACGCTAGGCCGAGAATGCCACCTTCAAACTTGAGGTCCGTAAACAGATGAGCCAGACAGAAGTCTTTGTGGGAATACTCGCGGCTGAACACCTGCCAAACAAATATCAAACTTATTTGTATACACTACCGATTCTATATTGCTTATTATAACTACTCACGCCCGTTTTGCCAGAAGGTTTAGGCACTGATATACCTAATAGGTGTGTTTAATATTTTTGCCATAATATGCTCGTATGATACAGTCAATCAGGCAGGGTTGTGTCGGATACAATCCCGACAGGTTAAGAGTGTCATACACCTCGAATGCGGCCGAAATTAGATTCGGGATTTGGTAAGTATGATACGCCCCGAAAGCTTCTACATGAAGTCCTATTTCTTTTTCTATAGCTTTAACTTCGGTCGTTTCATGTAGAGAGGCATTATGTTAGAGGAATATGAAACATATTATTATTTTGACGTCTAATTTTACCCCCAACGTCGTAATACTTAATTACCGGTTCCTGACTTCTGATGAGTGATAATGTATGAGCAATATCCTGTGTCTTGTCTCCTTATCTTACCTCAAGCAGATTGCGAACATCCCACTTCTCGCGCACCATGTTGTAATGTGCTTCACCTCCGCGCACGCGAGTCGGCTCAGAATGAACCAGAATCTTCTTTATTACGAAACCCATGCCTTTGAAGCCGTCCATGTCCTGGAGCACAAAAAATAACTCTTCAAGGGACATGCATAATCCTAACTAATATTAATAATGCGTTTGTTTGTTTGTTACGCTTTCACGCTAAAACTACTGAACAGATTTGGATGAAATTTGGCACATGGGTAGACCATGACCTGGGTTAGGATATATGATACTTTTTATCTCGATATTCCTACGGGATCAAGACTTATGCGGGTGAAACCGCGGGGCGCATAGAACTTGTTGAATAATTAAATATTCTAAATAAATGATTGCTACATACCTGCCTATCTTGCCACAGAGTATCATTGTAGATTTTGTGAACACGATCAATGAGGCTGATCTGAAACAAGAAACGTTAGAAACATGCCCAAATAAAAATAAAAAAATATTTAAAAGAAATGTCTAAGGTTTTTGAACTTGAGATGAGTCTGAAGTGATTATGTTTATCATATTCTTCATAATTAACAAGTAGTTACTTACCAAATAACTAATAGTAGTCTTAGTATTACTTGCACCCATTTCTTGAAAGAATCTATAATCTGCCACAAGTAGCAGTGGGCACCTAGTTTTCGTTGGCGTATATTCATAGTCGCTCTGTCTTTTCACTCGATTCTTATTACTTTGCGTCGCATCTATAGTGTTGTTTAAATGTGTGTTTTCTTCAAAATATTTGTCCTTCTCTGACTGTTCATGTTCTGATTCTACATTAGTGACTGTTTCTTCTTCATCGTCTTCTTCTAATTCTAATTTAAAAAAAATTGATGTCAGATTTTTTCATTGATTATTTTTGTCATCAAAATCATGCATTTAGAAAAAGATCTAACAAGTAATGTATCTATGGGATATTTGCTGTTTCGGGTCCTGATTATAAAGGATATAAAATAATAATAAAATTACTGTCATAATATTCATGTAAGATTTCATCTATATATAAATCTATATTCATTCATTCATTCATTCATTCACTGATAGACAACACACTGCCGAAATCACTGGGTCTAGAAGCATGAAATTTTGGATTTTTGAAAGCAACTGGTCCTGAAGGAACTATTCAAGGGTGAGTTGCCTATGGCACTGAAACGCAGGGTCACAGACTTGGTCTTTGACTAACATCCAGAAGTCCAAACTCAAGGTCTACCAAGGAGCAATGGAGCACAGTATACTAGGCGTTAAATTAACGGAACATGTTCGAAACACAATACTGCGCTCCAAAACAAAGATAGCTAATGTGGCTCACAAGGCTGCCCAACTTAAATGGGACTCGGCAGAGCATGTCTGCTGCATGTCGGAAAAACTGTGGGCCCAAATAACACAGAACTGGTGCCCTGAGACAGTGAGGCGGGAAAACCACGATAGGAAGTGTCAGGATGAGCTGGATAGGTTCCGTCAAAACTGGAAGTAGGACACGCGGGCTCGCGAAAGATGGAAGGAGTGGTGGGAAGCTTTTGCCCAGGAGTGGACAGCGTAGGCTAGTTAAAAATCCCCTAAAGGGGTTAAATAGGGTATGAAAGTATATATGGAAATTCGTAATTTTTCCCAATGGGAAATCCGATGGGGCACACTGCCTTGTCCTATTATAAATCACTTTAATGTTAATACCTTTTCCTTCTTTCACATAACCACAGACGCGCGGCTTGGCACCTTTCGCTTCTTCACCACCTTTCCAGCTGAAGTGTATGTCAGAAGCCCGGTAGGTAATCATGGTCTTATCATCTAGGTGTGGTAGATGGCGCCAAGAAGGCTAAAAAAGGGGCAAAAAATAACAATAATATTAATTTCATCCAATACGTTACCACATAAATGCAAGTAGGGTTACTGTAGAAATTTGCAAAAAAAAAACCACGAGTTTACTTTCCATCATTATTTTTTTTTTTTTTTTGTAGAAAATTTACCATTTTTATTTCTAAAAGAAATCCTGTTGTGTCAAAAGGTCCGGACAAATGACAGGTCTAACAAAGTCCAGACGGGAGGGTAAAAAGCTGGATATGTCGGAAAAAATCCAGATGGATAGTAACCCTAAATGCAAGGGCAAAAAGTTAAAAGTCAAAGCATTTATTTCAACTAACTAAACCATTTACAAGGCACTTTTGAACTTTTAAGAAGATGGTGTGTTGGTCAGAAAGTTGAAGTTATAGTTGGCATTACGTATGTTAAAATTAGACACGGGTGTAGTGGAATTATTTTAATTACTAACTGTGCGTGGGAATATCGGGATAAAATGTATCCTATGTCCTAACCCAGGTCATGGTCTACCCATGTGCCAAATTTCATGCAAATCCGTTCAGCCGTTTCAGCGAGAAAGCGTAACAAACAAACTCACTTTCGTATTTATAATATTAGTTAGGATTATACCTCAATGTGATATGTTTCATCAGGAGTGTGAATAATTCCAGTGATGAGACCATCATCCATGTGCAGCTTTACATCTGATGTTTTCTCACCAAACACTCTGCCTGTGTAGAAGTTTTCTCTATCTATAACATAAAATGTGCAAAAAGTCCATTCAAAAGCATAATCAGCCTACAATGTTCCCACTGCTGGGACACAGGCCTCTTTTTTCTGTGAGAGGGAGTGGGCTGTAATTCACCACACGGGCCCAGTGCTGCTTGGTGGTCATCACAATGCCGGTTTCATCACAATGTTTTCCTTCACCGTTATTAGAGTAGTGGTATTGAAATAATAACATTATCATACATTTGATAAATCAACATTTTTGAATATCTTCAAATAACTTCTTAGTATTAAATGGTAGGTAATATTGCAAATACTTGCCCTGACTTACATAATCTTAGAAAGGTGATCAAAAAGCAAGTTCTGTTGCACCAGTGATGCTGTCACTCTCGGTGACTGGCAGCAGTGCATTCAGGCTAACAACTCCCACAATGAGATAGTTAAATGTTTCAGGGTGAACTTCATATAGGAAATATTGAGGTTAGTGTTTCTTTTTTGTATTTAGGAACATTCTTATGGCTTTGCAATCATTACTGGAGGGCTTTTACAAGTTCCTGTTTTTCTTTTGCATCCGCATAAAAGTAAAGCTAGCTCACTACTGCTAACTGTGCAGAATGAGTCAATAAAAGTATTGCCACTCCTTATACACAATTTTCATGATAAAAATCACACTACACACTATATGACACACTATTAAATTCTTATCTGGTACATTATAAGTGAATGGAACCCGCCCTAAGATGACCCTCAGGGCCTCTGACTGAAAACCTTATTACAAAAACTAAATAAGTTTTCTCACCAACATGGACAGTTGTTTCCTTGCCATCACCATCCACAGCATATGCTTTGAAATTAGAATGTAGTACCGAGCTATGTGGATGGAGAATCAATCTGAAGTCTTTTCCCAGTGTCTTGAAATGAACCTCTTTGATTGTGTTAAAAGGATGGTTGGATAACTTTGCACCACGTTTGACCATATGATGTGCCAGCTTCGAGGCATGTATAGTCTCAAAATACTTCAGATTATGATATAAAGAGCCTAAAACATAAAAAATACATGAGAAATGCTGCTTAATTTCATTTTGGTAGTCGCAGTGTTTTTATTCGATACTTACAGCTTCCTAATAAGAATAATGTTGATAATGTTGTTATTATTGAAACTATATTGCTGCACATTTTATTAGTAACTTTGGTACAATGTGTTTTAATTCACAATTTTCTGAAAATTCGACCAAACGAATTTAACGTAAATTCAATAACAATGTCAAACAACATGACAGAAAGGCAGAAATTATGACATTGACAACAAGGGCCCTTGGCTTAGCTCTCTTTGGTTTTTCAAGTGTACACCATGGCTCATGATGCTGCTTCTTTGTGAAAATGTAACAGTGTAGTCTATTGTACTAATTTACACCACTTGCTAAGGTTATGTAAATAGAGAAATGATTATTTCACGATAAATCCATCAAACTGTGTGTAATATTATTATGTGCATTGATTGGTTTGAGACTGAGTTAAATACAAGGATTTCTAGCTCTCAAGATATTTAACAATAAAATAAATGTTATCCATTCTCCTTCAATATATGTTATCATTTTCAATATTTTGTTAAAAAAATATTTTATATTTGTATTGATCGCATTGAATAATAAAGGCTGTATAGATAATTCCCCATTCCAAGTTGTAGCTGTGACAAGAAAAAAGTTTTAAATTTATAAAATGGCGGATTCTTGAGTGACGTATGTGTTGTGTGTTTATGAATTTCATTTATTATCGTAATAAAGTGATTTATATAATGAAGTGAGGACTGTTTAATCGTATTATCATCTTATCTATTTGTCATCATTTTGGTAAGTTGATTATTATTTAGTGTCTTTAGTATTTAGTAGTGTTTGTCACGGTGTTGGTAGTTGGCTGTAGATTGTAGGCGGGATGGAACGTCCTCGTTTCGATATGCATTGCTCAAATCCAAACTACACTACAGCAGTTTTTTACAACAACTAATTTACATTAGGAAATTCTATGTTCTAAACTACTGCATTGCGCCTACTCTAAGATGAACTAAACTCGTAGCATGAACAACCGTAGTCTCGTCTTTTCTTAGTAATCTAATTAGGTAGGTAGATCCCGGGAACCCAGACCCTCGAATTTAAAACGAAAGTGTTTATAAAATATGTCTGTAAAGATAACATGATGATAGCCGCTGAAACCCACCATTCAAACAAATGTATTACAAAGAAGATGAAACATATTCGCGATATTCAATAGCAAAATAATGAAACAACGTAAACTAATTACCTATAAAGAAAAAAAGTTTACTATAAATGAGATACATGCAAGTTACTTGTTTCACACTGAATCAGTGCAAAAAAGGTTGAATCCTATTTTATGATATTGTATTCATGAGTCTATGTATATTCTTGTTTTCTATAATGTGGGAAAAGAAACCCTATTGTATTGTAAAGTAGTCATAAAAACATAATTGCATTTATTATTTGTTTTTACTTTTGCTCCTATAGCGAATTGCTTAGTTATGGTTCAATGAAATGCTATAGGACCAGATTATAATTTTATAGTTTATTTATTTATTTATTTAATACTTCAAGCACAAAAATGTACAGAGGCGGACTTAATGCCATAGGCATTTTCTACCAGTCAACCTTTGGGCTTTTATAGTTTCAGTTTATTTACGCACATTATGTTTTTAATCAGCTGTGTTTTTTTGTTTCTAGGATATTATTTTTATCCTAAAAAACAAATAATCTTAGATGGAACCCTTTCAACAAATTAGATATTATGATGATGATATCAAGTTGCAAACTAGAAGTGCCATTTAAATATGATTGCTGTGTCTTTCCAATTCAGTCTTAAACAATTCCAAGGCTGAAACGTCTCCTTGTCTCACTCTTCAATGTAAGTGGATGTTTAGTCGCTGGGTACGAGATGGATGGTCATTGCAGCAGTGTTATCATACACCCAACACCTGGGCCTTAATACCATAAAACTGCACAAGTCTACAGTTTTACGAAATTGTTAAATTGTAGAAAATATTATGTAACTCAGAAATTACAAATATGTAAATTGCAGACTTGTCACTACAATTTACATATTTGTAATGTAGGTATTTCTGTTACAATTATGTGGGTTAGAGTTTTGTGGTACAGACACTTGCAAGATTTGTAAATTGTAATTGTAAAGTTTTGAGATATGAGGCTGGGCACTTGGAAGTAAAGCCCGTCATTTTGGAATTAATGCAGACACTCCTGAACAAGCAGGTCTGAAAACAACCAAACACCTTCTTACAGACTATAAATACTATACAAAGTTTTTGATTATTTGCCCTTCACATTTGTATAAAAACTGATGTTCATTGTATTTGTTCATGATACCCCATATTCCCTAAGAAACCTGCCCTAATCTGGGGGCTGAAATTCATCCAACTTTTGGTGCAAGATGATCTGTGACTCTTGAAAATAAACATGTCTGGATGAGGAGCAATATGGGCTTGATAATTATTGATCGAAAATTTCTCAATTTGCGCCAACGCCTCTGGTAGTTAGGACGGGATACGCGCCTATGCGTATTAAGCACCGAACCAATGGGAGTCCTCATCTTTGAAAGGACCTCAGAAACAGCTTCGAAACACATTATCGTAAAAGATTATTAGATTACCCATGATAATAAAACATCATATTAAATGAGTTATAGCTACCGAAATTCTGGTCCATAAATAACATCATAATATTATGGAGCAGGTGAGATAGCAGAAACCTTAGGAAAACGTGGGAATAACAACTTGGAATAAAAACTTGCAAATTGTGCTGGTGCCATTTCTAAAAGATAAACGAATAGAGAACAGCTTATCAGTAACTTATCTCCGAGGTTAAGTAATGTGAACCAACTCAGACAAATAGGTCACTATTATGCATATCGTTCTTAATTATGCTGAGCTTCTAGTAGATAAAAAAATAGTTCGACATGCGGACCTAAGGCCGCTCGCCCACGGCGACTTTTTGTAGCGATCCTGTCGCGCGTTTTGTAAATGCGCTTCTGCATCGCGATAGTAGCGCTACAGAATCTGGGCGAAGGTACACAGCCAACGACAACATCGCGGCTGTATCGATACACATGCGCGACAGCATCGCTACTGCATCGCTGCAAAAAGTCGCCGTGGGCGCGCGCTCTAATATGTAAAAGGAAAACCGCGTAAAGAATTTGTTACCAACTGGTTATTCATATAGTCCAGAGCTTCAGTAACTGTGCGTCTCGACGCCCTGGGGCGTCGCTAGGCGATTCTCCAGTGGCTCCAGCCGCTCCAATACGACACAGACAAACTACTTGAATTTTTGAGCTCAGTTTCTCATGAAGATCGTGCCATCATTACTGCAGCATTGAGGGTTCTATTATCATTTGCGACATCGTACTTGTGCGAAACAGGCTTTTCTGCAGTTGCAACAATAACGAACAAGTACAGGTTGCAAATATGTTATTTGAAGTTAAGTAACTTGTTACTAGGCTAGAACTACACAGACACACTGGTAGGTACTTTTTGGCTAGAAGGGGGGAAGGGTGCGTCGCAAAAAAATGGTAATCTCCCAAGGGCGTCGCAGTAAAAATAAGTTTGGGAAGCCAGACTATATTATAGTCAATAAAACTGGCAACAAATTGCCAGCAAAATCTGAGGTATCGGTGGTACAAAGCGGAAGACTAGCACTTACGACGGGCGTAGCAGTCTTGACATCCTAAATTTATCACTGTACCAATGCTAACCGTAGGTATAATTAAACAGCCGCAGTGTCTGTGACTATATTTAGAGAATACATCAGTGCGCAGATGTCGAAGCGTATTCTGACTCACCCTGTCATTGATCAAAACTGGACACAAGGATCTGCAGGTTCAACGAAAAAAGCCAAGGATTTGTGGATTTTACTAAAGCTCAAATTATAATAGCGTTCAAGTAGACTTACAGCAAAACATTTCAGTAAAGATGATACTTACAAAGATAATGACACCATCTTGAGAACGAAACGATAAAGTATACTCAAAGATAAATGTGGGAATCAAAGAAACAATGGCTTTGATGTTCTGAATAAAAACTCACTAAGGCCATAATATTTAATAGAATATCGCGAAAACAATGCGAGAGTAAACAAAGCCATCATTAAAGGTTTAGGAAATTAACCCAATATTATTTTTCGTAGACCCTAACAACAAGCTGTTGTTATGTTTCTAATTATTCATTAATTCTTTGCGTATTTCGTTGGTAACTTGTTAAGTATTCATCCCAACACAAAGTGAGTCAGTCGACGATACACAGTAGCGGTCACGGTTGTTTTAATCTTTGTTATTACTTTATTTTACAAAAAGACCTATTGAATTAAGACGACCTTGCGTTGTCGAAGTCAACAAACTGGCCAAAATGTACCAACTAACGATGTTAAAATTTTATCGTGCAATGTTGGGTTCGGATCCGTTCGGCTACATCCATTTCTTGAAGTGGGTTGGTACTTAAAACGATGAACGCTATTATAATTCCATCAGCCAATAAAGACGGCGAAAAGTTCCCTCTGGTATGACCTACATGATAACAAGATCAGGAGACCCAGGACTGTACCCGCTGAGCCCAATATAACTTGTATGATCAAGAAGCCTTCTAACCAATTTTGAATGACAGCTTATAAATCTATGATAACTGGGAAAATCAATCGCTTATTCATGCTTGGCTGACGTAAGTAGCTCATACGTAGAAGAAAAGGAAGCTAGCTATTCCTTATGCAGATTTCTAAATATTTATATCAGTATTTAAGTTAAACCATCATTCATAATACGTCGTTGTTGACAAGTGCTGGTGAGCTGGTGACATCATCGGGTGCGCGCTACGCCCTGGCTGTTTGCACAGTTAATTTGATGAGCAAGTAGTTCGACTCGATAACATAACCACATGGCAATCCGTTTAATAAGGGAATATAACTTTAAACATAGTACGTAGGTAGGATTATTCCGCTACTAACTCATTAGTCATTTCATTACCCAAAGAATCATTAAGTAACTTCTTAAAGCTAATAATTTTCCTCATACTTTAAATAACAGAATAACATAAATATGTACACAATACGTAGAAATAATAATTAAAACGAGCTTATTGTATGTCATCAGTTGCTTCATCGTTAAGGGCCCTGCTGACAGACGCGGCGCGACACCGGTAAAACATTTTCTGTGAAGTTTTCATATAAATTGTTCCATCAGAGTCGCGTCGCGCCTGTCTGCGAGAGCGCGAGACCCTTTATCTCTCAGACTGCAGTGACTGCCAAAGACTGCAAATCTTCACATGAAGAGCTCAGTTAAAACTTCAATCGATTTGTCTGAAATAAAAGAGAAAGTCTGGAAAAGTACAAAGATTTTGTCGTGAAAGAACGAAATAGAGTTTTGTTAGAAAGTTTCGAATGGGTGAGCTGGTAAGCTAAATAAGCGAAAGCATGACGCTAAAACTTAGATTAGGAAGCCGTCGCATAGCTTAGAAAGAGCATACAGCGTAGCCGCTATAAGCAATTACCAGCTAGTGTCGATAAGACCTAGTTTTCTCGTCGTAAGTAGGTACCAACTAGCATAGAAAACATAGTCATCTGTGGCACTTAAACGACGGTGAATAGAGGACATAGCGATGACAACTGTCGACACGACTTGGTTCCGGGGCACCGCGCCGCGAACTCTACCGTGCCGGATTCCTCTCACGCTCCAATTGCCACAAACACCACTAATTGTATTGAGTTTTGCCCTTGCATGGATGTGGAACTGGACTCTTCGACGAGATATGCGCTTTATGGTTAATCTTGGAAAGTAGTTTCTTACACCTAAGTTGTTCGTAGTTCGTTCTCCTACTCTTATCCAGATTTGAGTTCGACGCAGCACGTCGATTCCATATTTTGTCATCTCTAATAAGCCATTATCTCGGAATTCACTTATTTTCTTGCCATTTCATCTTCGAAACAATATTCAACCATCTTTCCTTAGGTCTACCTTGAGCAGAAAAAAAAATTAAGTTATTTCTTTCTACGAATTGCCATGGTTGATACAAAAAATATTTGTTCGCCAAGTTGCACGATAAATAAAATAGCCACGTTCTTTATCAAGCTATTGTTTCTCGTACTCTTCATTATAAGACACTTCCTGGGACGCTGGCGTTGGTTAGTCCGCAATTGCTGCCGTATTTTCTTGCGGTCATTAGCCCAGACATGTTGTCTCTCTGTTCTCGTTTAGATTAACAGTTTTAGACCCACTTCCTGCACTGACTCAAATCCCCAAATAAACAATCTATTTTCCATATTGTTTATTTATTCTAGGCTCTATGGCTATTTAAAACGTAGCACGAATTATATGAAAGCAGGCTTTAGCTTTTGGGAGCAGAGCTCAACTTTCAGCGCTAGCAAAGATTATGGGTCCGCTGCTATAGGTTTACCATCCTATCCAATAGTTGCATCGATGGAGAACCAAATACTGGGTTAGAAATAGTCTAATATGAAACGTATTTGACGTAACAATTCAAAATATAGCACCTTGTTTTATAAACATTGCTTGATTTATGTAGATTTTGCAACTAAACACGCGTTTGTTCCCTAATTTCGGCCTTTCGTTGTAGAGGTAGGCTGTGTTGAGTCATATTGTATACTTTCGTAATGTAATAGCTCGTTGGAGCTCAGTAAGCACGTGGTAACTGCACTCGTGTCAATTACAAGGTATCAATGTGTTGGAGCGTTTCCTGTGTGCAACTGTGCAGGTCGGCGCAGCGGCTGCGGCGTCGGCTTGCCGTAACCTGAGAACCGTAGCGATCGCACCAGAAAATCGACACTCGTTTGATCAGTCTTCCTTATGCACATTGTAGGATGTACCTATTGCATTTACAAGGATATACTCTTATAATGCATTTAGTTTCCAGCTATAAGTAATCCCCGGAATATAAACTATCATGGAAGAAGATGATGAAACAAGCTAAAGGCATTCTAGAGGAATCCTTAGACCGAATGAAATCTACATTAAACATACAGATGACGTAAAAATGTCATCACCAGTAGCACTTCGTTTACTAACGCTAGCGTTTACACCATTGCCTCGAACCGTGAAGATTTTCTATGTCCAAATCTGTCGGCCTCCGTTTACGATTACGCAGTAAAGACGAATGGCATGGATATAGACGTCGTTTGTGTAATACCTTTACTAATAGGGATATTCACGAGTTGGTGGGCAGACCGCGACTCCCCCACTGACAGTTTGCGATTGGCGGTCGCGTCATATGTACGTTTATTGTTACGGAAAGTGCCTGCTTAGAATATGTGCGCACAAGCGAGTTAACTTGGTAATAATCTACCTTGCAGTGATAAACATGTTCCCCATGTAAATAAACAAAGAGTGTACCACTCTCGAGTTGACTCACTACTGAAAATCGCCAAGTGTAAACAAGACAGTAAAGTGTTTAAAGGATCATTTTGTTCAGCATTGTGTTAGTGACGAGTGTGATTTTTTATTAGAGGTTTTTACCGCGTTCGTTTAACTTCCTTCTAAATGAAGACAATCAAGTTTGACATACTACAAGGTACGTAAGTTTAGCGCGTAACAACGCAAACACGCATATTTATAGTTCTGTTATTTCCTTATGTTATGATTTTTTTTAATGAACCGTATAAGTACGTATTAAAATAATATAATCAAAACCCTTTATGGCTTAACAAAACGATGGCCACGAAAATTGTAACAAAGCCAGTGACTCAGTTTTTGATAAAATTAAAAGATTCTTTAAATAACAAAGCAAACTGGGGCAAAATCGTTATTTTTATATCAAACTTTGTATGGGAATTTATAATAGGAGTCATCAATAGAGTAGCACCGGCAATCATCTTCGTGTCACGAGGCCAATGTGTTAGCGCGTCCACCTTGATTGGCTCTGCGTGGGCCGTGGGCCTACCCATGCACATGATATTATTTGCCATCTCAAATATTTTAATTTGTATTATAATATTAGAGATTATTTTGCTTATTGGTTGTACCTACATCGCACGCAAAATGTGATTTCATGAAGGTTGAACAAATTTATAATATGCTTTTATGTTTTTCGAGGTATTGACTTGTTTATTGATAGCTGTACATAAACAATCAGTCATTGCTATGATTGTTATTTTAGTCTGATAGTCTGATCCTGTCATTCATTTACAATTTGGACTGTTCCAATCCGAACAGCATTCGCTACAAATGCCAAATCATTACAAGTTTCTTAAAAAAACTTACTGTAATTACATACCTCGTTATTATAAACAGGTTTTCATTTTATTAGCTAATTGACTTAAAGTGCAGCGTAATGTTTAATATTGCTTTATTTTTCAACAAGTGTGCTGATCGGGATTACGAGAACTCATAATCCGCTATCATTAACAATTAATATTGTTGAGTCACAACTTACATACTTAAAAAGTGAGGAGTGGCTCTACCCTATGGGCAACAATAAAAACGGGGTGTCACTCGCCAAAACAGGATTAATGGTCTCCGAACATGGAAATGGCGTCCGGAAGTAGTTATTTACAACTGTCGTAGCCACCTTGACTGCTGCAAGGTTTATATCCGACATTTTATCGCAACTTTGTACTGTTTTCGAATAAATGACGCAGCTAAAGTACTTACCTTAGTCTGAGTCCCTCCGGAAAACCCATTTTGTCGATAAGTTTACAACGGATTCAGATTTAATTAATTTCTTATCGTTATAAGCAAAATGTTCATTAACTTCCTCTTATAAATCTTGAGTTTCTAAATTAACTTGAATATAATTCCACAAAGTGCTACTGGTCCTTATTCATTAGTGATGCACCGACTGTTGTTTTTTATGTGACCTTACTCGAGGGAAGGAAACGATTTTTACCGGTTAAAGGCCGAATTTTTTTGCAGAGTTCGTGCTACTGTTGATTCACTCGAAAAACCGCGTATCATCAAGCTTGCTTTCAATTTTGTTACGTCAACATGTTCCAAGACTAAGATAATCTAAATTGGAGCGGGCAGTTTTAATTAAACATCAAATGAATAGAGTAGTAGAGTTTATACTGGTTGTAACAAAAAGTTCATAAGACAACCGTTTTCTTTTGTTGATGCAACAGAACTGGGTCTTATTAAATTTATCACACGTTTTCTTAAAATTTCATGCTGCACATTGCGAACGTTAAAAATAAAACGTAAACAAAGCCCAGCAAACATAAACAGTGATAATTGAAAATGTGTCTGCTGCTGCAGCTGTTGCGTATAACTTCCTAGTTCCTGCACGCATTTAAAGGCTAAAAGTCGTTGACCGGCACAGTCCACTTTAACCTTAAATACAGCGATATGACGCAGAATACAAGTATGCACAATCACAAACGTTTATAAAACAACCTAATTGCAGCTCCTAATCGTAACTATTCTATCATCCGTGTGTACGACCAACCGAACCCGTTTCAAAAAATATGGTTCGATTAACGAATGGAGTACGTCATTTACGGAATCACTTAGTAGTATTAGCGTTCAATTCAATGAAATTGTAAGAGGCGAAAGTGGCAAGAGGCTAAATGTCAGAGAAACCGTGAAACATCAATGAAAATTTAATTTTATGCATTCGGTGCAAACTAATGTCTGTCCAAAACTCCGTTCGGAGTTGTTGAATTTTTTGTCAATATTGCTATGATCGTCATTATAATGAATACCATCAATTGACTAGATATGCTATACATACTTGGATACAATTTTGAGGTGGAATTGGGCATATCGGGCTAATTGACTAAATGGTTAGCTGTTAGGACTGACTGGTTGTTAGCTAACATAGCTACCAGTCACACTATAGTTGTATTTCCTGTTGCCCAAATAAGTCCAGCTAGTGTAGTGTGGATAAACAAAAAATCCGAACAATCAAAACGTGGTCGGGGTGATGAAGTGATGAATGATGTTGTTCTGTAATGGCGGTCGCGTGGTCGCGGTCTCGGCGGGATGCGATGAAAGTGAAACGCGCGCGTGGTCCCCGTGGTCGTTCAACTCGGCACGCGCCTGCATCCTCTGACGGCCCATCTCGTGGCTCGTGTTATTTTGTTGTACTCGTTACGATTTCTGTGCTGCTTGTTAAATACCTCGATGTAGCTTTAACAGCAAGCGCACCGTAAACTGGGTGTCGAACGTGCTGCACTTGCAAACTTCTATCGATTCCAAACAAAATGCAAATAATATGAATGAGGCGCTCTGACACGATGTCAAAATTCTTATTAGGCTCTTTGGCATTCGATTATGCGTCGATGGTTTCTCTTTTTTTAGTGTCGTACCTTGTATTTATTTGACGTAACCCAGATTACTGAAGATTTCTGAAGTTTTTCTAACGCACTACGAGATGCAAGATGGTGCCCTAGTTGAATACCTATCTTTTGTTATGTTAACATGGAGAAAGAGCGCATTACCTTGGTGATCCTCCAATACACATTTGGTTAGCTTTTACGATTGCACAAATATATATAGAACAATTTATATTTTTACACGATATACCTTTCAAAACGTGCTGTATTTTTCTTTCAGTTTGACGAAATATTTAATGTACATTACGACAACTCGCAAATCGCAATACATAATTCGTTGTGTTTGTACAATAGTATGTTTGTTCTACATTAAACTTAAGTTTTCTAGTCATATTTGCCCTCTTTATACAACATTCGTGTGTGTGTGAGACCAGATAATTTCTATACTTTATTTAGCGTATCTGCCAGTATATAAGTAGTTTACGCTTAGATATCTCTAAGCGTACCTATATGGTACCCCATATACGGATCTGTGACGGATTCCAAAGCGGTGATCTAATAACAACTACACGATAAGTCCTTCTTGCCTTACAGCGCGGCTTGAAATCCTTCGGTCACGTTTATTCCCAAGTCTCTAGACGTGGAAAAGATTAAAACTTCTACTACAAAATGTTTAAAATGTCTGCTTACGGTGTGCCTAAGAAAATATTTTAATTCGTCCGATTGGCCATGAATTCGTGTCAAGAGAGCCCAGAATCAAGTCAAATACAAAGGGATGTGGACTTTTAGGTGAATGAGAAATGAGAACACATTAATCCTTGTTGGGTCTTTACTTTATTGTTCCAAGCGGAACGGAACTGCATCAAGCAGGGTGTGGATGTGGAGCTGTGTTATAAACTCCACCTCCTATCCTGCCCTCTGTGCCCCAAAACATGCAGTTTGCAAGTTTTGGGCCAAATAATATGTACCTATCACTGTCTTGCTCGCTGGCAAGACAGTTATACATATTATTTGGCCACGGAGAGGAAGATTGTTCCAAGCACATAACCATTTATCACTGTAACCAGTAAAGGAGCATGCATAATATATTTATAGTTTTTGTACCTATTAGTTGTTCATTATCCATTACACGAGGTTAAGTTGGCTGTAATAGAATTTTCCTGTTGATGAACGTTCGGTCGTCTTGTATAGTCATAACAGTGAGGATAATTTAAATAAATTAAACTGTGGCTGAGTTGCGACCTTCGTTGTTATGTGCTCAGATGTGTTAATACGGAGTCATTGTAAATAATTCATTTGTAATTTGTTGAGTTCGTAAGTGTTTACTGTTTCCGTTCCTCGCTCTGTTCCAAAACCTAAACGCTTAGTTTAGCTTGGACTCTTTGCACTAGCAAAATAGCAACTAAAGTAGATATACACAAATATATAATTTCTATATTTTGGCGTTACCTTAGATATTATTTGTCTAAGTTTATCTTCTAGCCAGCTAGCTGTCGTACGATAGCATGACAAATACAAATTTGTTTTTGTATGGAAATATGCAAATAGCGTACTCGGTGTGACGGCGCGTCACGCTTGCATGAGGCAAAAAAACTGCAAATTATCAGTCAATTGCGTTAGTTGGACAACACATAACATTACCTACCCGTATGCTTACACTCGAGCTAGGTCAACTGAATGAAAATCGATATATTATTGCTACATCCGAACGATTGCGCGAGACTTTTACGTCAAGAGAAATTCTAATCGTTTCCTGCCGCAATACATTTTATTGAACAATCAATGGAAAATTGGAAACCTTTATATTATACTAGCTGCCCGCCCCGGCTTCGCACGGGCAGCACTAAGTACTTATCTATGGCTACCTACTCTACCTAGCTACCCTATCTATTTAGTAGTATTTAGTAGATATCTATCTATCTATCTACCTACCTACACCTACCAATAACCTTCAACAAAAAAAGAATCAAGCTTCGTGCAGACAAGTGCGACGCGACACCGGCTATTGTTATACCGTGAAGTTTTCTTAGAAATTGTATTGTTCGGGTCGCGTCGCGCCGTAGCGTCGCGCTGGTCTGCACGAGCCTTTAGCGAAATTGGTCCAGCCGTTCACGCGTGATGCCATGATCAAGGGAAATAGTGATTCATTTTTATATACAGCAATAGTATAGATTGTTCAAGATCAGTAATATGTAAGTATAAGTTTTTTAGAAAAACATAAGATACATGTGTTACCAGTGTATATTTATGTAGAACTGTACCCTAACTCCGTAACACGCTATCAATCACAATCTGAGGGTTTTGTAAGATATCCGTAATCCATTGCTTCATAGGTTTGAAAAATTCGTCTACTCAACAACGTAAACAACGCAATGATCGTGGTGTGTGAAACAACGCAGTGAACTGTCAAAATGAAATACATTGCGATGAATTGTCATTTGTGTGTTACGCAATTACCCGCAGTTATCGCTCAAACTCACTTGTAATAACCATCTTAACTAGTAATTGTGGAAGGAAAGTAGCGAGAAAATACTAAGTTTTCCTGTTCTACAGCCGCTCAAAGTACCTACCAAGTTATTGGCTCCTACGATGTAGAACCGACGCTCCGCCCGGTGCACTAGATTGGTTCCCCTAGTTACTAATTCCGTTGTCAATTAACGTTATGAATGCTGCAACTAGTAGTTTCCATTCATTGAGAGAAAACGGTCCAAACTTCCACTATCTCATCGAATCTACACGTAATCAGTTCTGAAGAAGAAAATACAACCTTGTCTATGATTTCCAACGATAAATTGTATCGCACATTCGCTTGCAAAGTTACATGGAATCGTTCCTAGAGACGTCACGCGTTAATGATTATGCTGTCATCAGCATTTCCACCTGTACTGTTATATAAGTTAGCTCATACATGAACAGAGGCTAGTCACGATACGCCACGGTTGGCTGGGGCGCGTCCTCGTTAGTTCCACATCATCGGTGGGAGGACGAGAGTGAATCAGCACCACTCCCTGCCCACGCCTTGTGCCTTCTGCAATTAGCGCTCTACTTGTTATTACAAACACATGTTCTACCTACGTAATGTAATTTTTGCCATAGAAAATTATGTAAGACGTCTTGCCTTCCGAAAATCCACAGAAATGGGCAGGTGCATAAACAATCATCACGGAAAACTCAAAAATGGGGTTTCCACGCATTTATTTGACAGTGGGACAAATATGAACATACAGTAACAAAGAATGTATAATAGAAATTATGCCGAAACATTATTTCTGAAATTATGTTTAAATCATGTGGATTGTGCATCTAAGAAGTGAACGACTATCTGGTTTCCACTAAAGGCGGCACGAATATTCTCATGGTTAGCATAACAGACCATTTCCTGTTTTATTTATATATTTAAGTCAAATCATAGAACCATCGTCACTATGATTAAAGCCATGCCATAGCATACCAGCATATCATGCATAAGCATATTTAGCATACCACTATCGACTGTAAATTGGTACCAAACTTGTACCATTCCATTCTAAATTATATGTATATAAATATAATTATGCAACAGCTTATATTTCCAAACTAGAGAAGAACCACGATGGAATCACAGATTGCTTTTGCTAATGAATATTAATATTTCGCCAATTAAATCCAAGACCCAATTTAATCCAAGTTGGTATCAACTATTAAATTCATCATTAACAATCATCGTCAATTTTCCAGCTACCAGCTTGAAATTTATTAATTTTATAACGCGGAACTCTTGCATTCCAGTTGTTAATATAATTGGCTGGCATAAATAGTCCAATATTTCATCTGTAATGTCTTTGTTTTCGTGTAAGTTACGACGTAAATCGAAAGTTACGCAAAGCAATTTAATGTAACGGAAAATATTGTTTATTTATTTAGCTTTGTGACGGATTACATTAATTATAAACTTTGGTGGTGGAGGAAGGAAAACCCTTGATTTGAGTCATATGAAGAATTCAAGAAATGTAACAATAAATTAAATTATAACAATAACTCTTTTTTGGTGTGTCCACTTATTTAATCTTCTTCTTTTCGTTCCGACGGTATCTACACTGTTTAGGCCCAGAAGGTGGCCACATTTATTATGGCGTCAGAGGCGTTGTTCAGATCGTCAAGGGTGCAGGAACAGAAAATTGGGACACTCTAGCAGATAGTACATAGTCGATTAGTCGGTTCAGGAGCACCGCCCTTGCATTTAATGTTGGGTGAATCGATGTCCCACTTCGCCAGATTATGTTTGCAGCACAAACTTATTTCCATAAAAATCCATTATTATTTGGCAGTGTTGTGTCCAATTATGCCAATTACCCATTTATCGATGTTAAGACTGCCACAGTTACTCGTAAACAAAATTATTGTTATTATTAGTCGTTCTGTCAATAAAATAAATATAATTAACTCGTACTTATCGCTAAATTAAGACTAGTAACTAAGTATAAGAAGAAAGAGGTGTTGATTACTGTAGTAATGATTTGCATTGTTTGTCCACAGATGATGAGGGGTAATCAGTCGTGGTAGGAGGAGCGCGACATGAATTCTGACGTGCACCGACACCAGGCGCACCCGCCATTGGCACAGGTAAATTAAATATTTAATTCATTAACCTTAGAAGATTGTATTGTCGACCTCGTACGATTTGCTGTACCACTTTTGCAAAACAACTTTTTACAAAAAAAAAAAACAACTTCCAACAAAAAACGCTAAGTGAAAAATTACTTTAATTTCGAAAGTATGTGTCTTTGGTTTTGAATTTTCGTTTTTGGCCACCGACTTCCGAAATTAAAGTTATTTTTCACTTTGTCGTGTTTTTTTTTTAGTCTATTTTTTTTGTTTAGTTTTTTTTTTCACTTTTTAGTTGTGGTACCCCACACAAATTCTAATACCGAATAGCTGCTATTTAAATATCAGTGACAGGAAGTTATCATCATATCATCCGCATATCGTCGGTCGGAGTCATTACTGGAACATCTCTAAAATTTTGTGTTTTGGACTAAGTATGAAGAATGATAAAAAATCAAATGCATTATCATTCTGCATACTTAGTCCAAAACACAAAATTTTAGAGATGTTCCAGTAATGACTCCGACCGACGATATACTAAGTGGGGAAAAATACGTATATTGAAGCTAACTCAAACTATACAAGCAAAATTAATAAAAAAAATATGGGACCACCTTGGCAGCATACCCTTTTAAACAAAAAAAGAATTTACAAAATCGGTCCACAATTGAAGAAGAAATCAGTGAAAAAAAAGACATACATAATACGCGCGAACATATAGCCTCCTCCTTTTTGGAAGTCGGTTAAAAAATCGACCGACAGTGCGTTCATTATAACTTGACCAGTGACGCCTGAATTTTGTTCTGTCAGTAGCCATTTTGAACTCTATTGGTATTGAAACTAAGACTGCAAAATTCAGTGCTACCAATCAGGTCACGGGTCAAGTTATAATGAATGCACTGTAGTTGTTTTATGACGTGCAAGAGACATTAAACCATAGGGTGGTGAAGCAATTACGAAGTTGACTATACTTTATGCCATATAATTCAGACCATTCAAGAAAATACCCGTGAAACCATTCGGAGAAATCTGCGGTGTCGTTATTACTTGAAAGTTTGCATCAGCCAGCAGTCGAACTGTTCTCTGAAAGTTTTAACATCAAATAATATCTTCGAAACGGACCCTGAAATATCGTCAATTCAATGCAAAGCCCGAAACTGTTATGGGCTTACATATTACGTCAAAATTAGTGTAACAATAAGTGTAACATTAACAAATCAGATTGTAGCCTACATAAAATGTTTATGTAAAATTGTACATTTGTTTTTGAACCAATCGACCAGCTCGAAGCATTCGCAGCACTGAAAGGATTTCCTTGTTACATCATCTGTGTGGTAGTTTTCAGTAATATATGCAAGTAAGCTAAAGTTATAGAGCAACACGTCTGTAGTACATTCTTTATCGATGTATCAGCCACTCTGTACGCAACGTTCGTCCTCGATCCGTGCGGGGCCGCATGCATGCACGGTTGTGCCCGACTTTCTTTAATGCGTATATATACTTGAAATACTTCCTGTAGCACCTACCTTTTATTTAGTAAATGCAATTTTATCATCAATCAACCAAATGCAGTCTTCGGTAAATTTTAATTTTTCATTGTAACCATTTTTGAAACCACTATTGCGTTTCTATCTCCCACATCAAAAATAAAAATTCGCATGAAATTTTTTATTCAGCGTACCTGCATCAACAGTTTTGGCGTCTGTCCAAGGCTGTGCGTTTCAATGGATCGTTACTAGGAACATTATCGTTTATCTAAGTGCTTCCAATTCGTTATACAGCTAAACAATTACGGGTGTGTTACAACACTTGTCTGTCTTGTATACTGTTTATCGTTTACTATATCAACGGGTTCTTAATCTGCGTCCTCATTATGATAGGACTGCTGCACGTTAGTCTACTTTTTCAATATCTTACAATTCTACATTCATGGCTAGTCTTGCGGTCAGCCTCGGCTGTCACGATTTTACATTCAACTGTAGCTATTTTATTCGTGCTACTGTGTAAACTATTAATGTTTTACGAGGAATGAGTAAACGCACTTTGAAGTCCAGATTTTCCATTTTAATTTTTGCAAGGATTTTGCCTCTTTTTGACATTGAGATTTGACCATGGGAACTTGTAAAATTTATTTTAGTGTTGAAAATGTTCGTTCGTGTATAAGCAGCTTATGACACGATATTCTAGTTTAGTTAATACACCCAGTATTTTGAATTACAGCCTTAATGTTTGTTTAGTATCGATAACTCCTATTTCTGCAATATTATTGAAATCACTGAAATATTTGATATGTTCATATTATAGCTTTAAGATAACAAACAAGTCCTACTTTCATTTGATTCTGGGTCCTAATATTTGTCCTCATGCTAGATATAGTGTAATTTTGGGTTATGGGTGTAAAGAAATAGATCTCACTGAATTTACCTCGAAAATAGAAAACATTCACAATCAATTGATGGAGTCCGATGCAAAAAGGTATACCTATAATATGATTTTTAAGTTCCTCTCTTAGATAACAGTAAAATTATCCTACTCCTGAAGCAGAAATCAACTACTCTTCCAAGCCGAATTTTGTTGTGAACAGGATCAGTTGCCTGAATTCTCATTTATGAAAATTCCATTAAGATTAGATGTTCAGTAATATGTGTTGTTGCAGCACGGCGTGCACGCGGGCTCGCAGGGCGTGGGCCCGTGCGGCTGGTACTCGGCATCGGCCGCGCCCGCTCCCACCGCCCCGGCCCGGCTCAAGCGCACTCAGCCCCCTCACCAACTACCAGTGTGTATATTTAGTTGTTCTTTCTTCCTTTAAAAGCCTCACCTGCCTATAGAACCTAAGCTAACTTATTGGTATTAGAGTTCGACAAATATCGGTACGACAGACATCTAACATGTCATTTTCCAATAACCTAGGACGGTGATCGGCAACCAAGTTGTGACGTGGTGAGACACCGGTGAAAGTGTTCATGGTTTTGTTTTTTTTTTTTCGTAAATATAATCTTCACGTTAAAACATAACCCTTTACAAATGACATGACTAAACCTGGGTCACCAAAAGATAATAACAAGTGTGACATCACTTAGAACTAAAAAAACTTGAAAAAAAAAGTTGCTGCTATTGTTAATTTTCACGGTTAGGATTATTAACACACTTAAAATTTCCCAACGCAATTATAATTGTAGCATGTAACAAACTTATTAACTATATTTTTTTAATAAATAAGTAATTCCATTCTGATTGTATGTAAGATAAAATTCTATAATTTCATCATTACATAAAATATATGATCCATAAAATCTTAACTACGCGGAATGTAACATAAAATGTAATCTAGCAAACAACTCGCAACAGAACAAGACGCGATAATCCTAACAAACGACTGCGTTTAGAAACTTCTTAATAGGCAACATAGTACATTATGTCGATAGGCAAGACTTATTGTATTCGTCATAGAGCATTGAGAACGAGAAGCACAGTGGCATAGTTATTACAACGATGTCACTTAATTTATGTCCCTTTGTGCGGCCACATTGATCTATTCACAAGGCTAAGCTCGAGACAAAGTTCCCATTGCACGTAGTTGAAACAAAGCAATTGTAACATTATAGCCGTCCCATGATTCCACTGACATGTGACAAGTTTTTTAAAATGATTTGTAGGTTATTGTCTCAATGTTAACCATATTTATGATGCGTTAAACCTTACCGGCGACGGAAAGTAGAGTTCATATTCTTTCAAACCCTTTGTCACAACGAGCATTGTAAGCGATGGAAATTCTCACGGTTGCTTAGAAAGTAAGACACCGCGCCGGATCAAACGTAAATATTTATTCACTAAAGGCAGATGTGGCGTTAGCGTAAGGCTCGGTATCTAGAATAGGCATTTCCACAATACATGTGGGCTATTTTTACGATAGTCTAAAACTTTGTTTCAGTGTGGAGGTAGTGTGAGCGGTAGTAATGGGCCACACGCGCCTCTCTCGCCCACCGCATTGCAGAATTCCATTCCACATAATGTGAGTGCAATTTATTTATATTATTTTTGCTGCACATACTTGCGAATGGAGCTATTTGGACTACGTGCATTGCATTCTACAACTTGTATAATGGTCTTCTTCGTTAGCTGCTTTGTGTTTGCCGAGATTTTTTATAAACTCGTACTTACTACTATTGACGGTTTATATTTGTAACAAGCGTAACCAGGATTAAAAGAATAAGGCGACAAGTGTCCTAAATACTTCTGCCCTAGTTTCAAATTGAACTTCACCTAGTTACATTATTTATGTATGTCAAGCCAATACCCACATTCCAGGTAGGTGCCATGCCATCGTCACTCTAGTACGATGGATTTTTCCTTGTATAGGTTTCCGTAGTCCTTAAAATTCCATTATGTCCGCCTTGACAATGGTGTTATTGAAATCTGTTTTTTTTAATGATTCTTTTAGGATTGTTTTTGTTTTTAAACAATAGATAATGGAAGGGAAATGCAGTTATATGTTGTTTTTAGTTCTGATCGTATCGGAGGAGCTCGTGGCTAAGTAATAAAACCCGCACAGGTTGATCCATCAGGCTAAGCTACGCTTGCCGTGCCAGGGTTGGTCCGTGGATGGATGACCATCTTTACATACCGAGACTCCTCCGTGCCTCGGAAACCACGTTCCCTGCTGTCATTCGTGGATCGTCAGAAGCCCGAAAATCTGCCAATCAGTCTTACCAAGGGGTATCGTATTACCCATTTACTGGGTTGTGGAGGTCAGATAGGCAGTCGCTCCATGTAAAATATTGGTATACAGGTGCATCCGGTTCGACTGGAAACCGACCCCAACATAGTTGGGAAAAAGGTAGGCAGGTTTTTTAGTTCTGATCGTAAAGTGCAAGTTTTTTTTTTTTTTTTTTTAACAGATCGTAATGTCATCGTCGGTTCGGACGCCTGCGCCGCCCGGGCCTGCACCCTCTGCCATGCACACCTCGCAGACCACGTCTGGTAAATAACTATGTTTACTATGTCCATTTTTAACTTCAATATTCGTGTATGTTATTTTATGTTGAACGTAACAATTTTTTTGGGGTCTTTTCAAATCTCTTAAATACTGCAGTACCTCTTAAGTTAAATGATGTGGTAAAAATTGCTCTATCGCTCTTGGTAGCAACATTAGTGAGGAACATAAACTTCTTACCTAATCTTTTGTAAAACCCAAGACCACCGAATCAGAACTGAATGATCAAAGTTTACTCATAATAACACTTTCAATCTCTACAGAGGCCAATTAGTGATTCATAAATAAATAGTACCATACATGTGCCAGTTTGTCATGCACCTTGAGTTTATATCCCTATTGCACAAAACTTACACAAGAAAAAGAAAATTCGCGTTTGGCGTCACGCCAGTCACCAATAAATCTGCCACTGAAATGAACTAGTATATGCTATTAACAAGTGCGTTAATCTAATTTGCGTTGTAATGTAGTTAATGTGAATTCTGCATGTGCGTAAATAGACAGTTACGCACGTTTCTAATGTAATGCATTCAGACATGCAAATCACGATTGGCCCTCGTTATTCGCAGTAGTTCTTTAAATTGCAATCGCCTCACGGTCTGGTTCCAAGCAGAGTAGGATTATGGAGCCTTAGGTCTGTCCCAGGTGGAAACAAAAAGTAGGCTATTTACTAAATATTTTTTTAATAATAAACCTAACTTAGGTATGGAATTCTAATTCTAAATTGGGACACCTTGGTGTCTGTTCTTCACTAAATGAGTCTCAAATCCTCTCTTTCGCTATGTGTGGGATATCATCAGTGCAAATATTCCAGGTTATACCGAGTTTGACCCCTTCGACACAAAGAAACGATGTACAACAAAACCTGTAAATGCCTGAAGATGACGCTACAGAAATACAGGCATTCATGACTTGTAGAAATTAAATTGCAGTATTATTTATAATGCTGCGCGAACCTTGGCAGCAGGCCGGGAAAAGGCTAATACAAAGGAGATGAATAAGCAACTTTTGCTTAACACATTAACTGCGGGAGACACTTCTTTATGTACGTTTAAGACCGAGCAAAGATATTATAGAAAGAACTTGAGTTCTTCTTGCTATGTTGCCAAATACGGGGTCATATTCCAGCACACAAATCTAATTCCCAACACCCTTGATACTAGAAAGAGGCGATACCGATAAATCTATGTTTACATCGATTTACTTTTAAACTTCTGGAATCCCGTAAGTCGTAACAACTTAGAAGTATTCGACCGACAACCGAGAACGACGGATAAACTTCACTTCTACGACATTCACCCGTTAAAAGTTACGTGTTAGATCATGAGCTCGTACTCATCCCTTCAAAGTTTGCTGATACGATATCGTAGCTAATCAATGCAAAAAAATTAGTAAAATTAATTTTTTTCAACAGCGGTGTCCAAAGGGCCGAGCGACGTGTTGGTGAACTCGACGTGCGTGAACCCTCCACCCGCAGGCAACAGGCTTGTCAACATGACTCAGTGGCCGTATGTACCTTATCTATATATTATATCTGTGTAATGTACGCGAGCAACGAAAAAGTTGAGCAATTTTCAAACACATCTTTCTTGCATAGCTGGCACGTCAAAATTTGGTTAGTAAAATAATAAGTCTCATGCAAAGAACAATACAAAAATTTTGCTTTATCTTTTTTTATTTCTCGCCTGTATCTGTAAACTGTGTTTGTGTAGGTGGATTCTCTGTATCGACAAATTAATTAGTTTGAGCGTCTCATTTCTTTGGATAAGTTCTTTATCATCCTCAACAGAAGGACGTTTGTTCTGTTTTTTATTTGTTAATTTTAGATAAGCATTCCTGTGACCTCGTATCTTGATATTTCGAGTTCCATGCTCTTCTGATTTTGGCTTGTCTTTGAAATTGAGAATGAAGACAAGAATTCTGAAAGAATCAGAATAATTCAATTAGAGCTCAAATCACTTTCGACAACTTTTTCAAGATCAATCGAAAAGGCTCTGGTGACCTGTAATACAGGTTTTTATATAAACCTACTTCAGGCACCAGTCTCTCTCAAAGCTATCTCCTTGTTCGTACACTATTGTCAAGTATTAGCATTAAGTACATAACTTGTGTAGAGATAATAAACTTTTTAAATTATATTATTAGTATCAATAAAGTCTTGAGAACCCCTTTACAATCAACACAAACACCAAATTGACACAATACGCCTTGTTTGTTTTGAGAAAACACAAATTTACTTAAACACCCAGCACACTTTTGATAAGATCCCCGTATCACTGCTTATCTAAGTGATAATAGACGTTTAGTCGTCAGTTGCTGAAACAACGAAATATGGAGTGTGCGTGTGACATAACCCAGTGCTACAACAAACCACACAAAGTGTTGTTGTTCATACCTCCGGTCCTTGTGTACGAGGATGTAGAGTAAATATTCTGTTTTTTTTTTCTTCTAATTTGTTGTCAGCCAGTATTTGAAAGGTGTTTTGTGATAAATGAATGAAAATAGTTTGACGGTGTGTCGTAAGTAGGCTTTATGCCTAGTTTATACGATGGTAGTGACTGGACCCTGTCACCTAGAATTTCGGACCCGGTCAGTGGGCTCATGTAGACGAGATCGGCAGTAAGTCAGGCGGGGGAAGCTACTGGGCTCGAAAATAGACGGATAGCTTAGGAAACTAGACGGACTTGAGGGCGAGAAGTCAGCACTAGACTGGGTTGAAACTAGTGTCTACACGAGCCCAGTTGCATTGCAAGGCAGAGCTGGACTGAGTTACTGAACTCTCATATTACTGGACCCGTATAAACCTGCCTTTAAGGCTTCCTTTTGTTAGACCTCTTAATGACAAGACGGTTTGAGGAATTGGGGACTTTTTATTATTTTTGTCCGAGGTATATTCAATAGTATCTATCTGTATGCCATCCAAACCGAGAAATATTTATCATGTAACCAAAAGATTTACTGGTCAGGTCGCATCGTGATAATGCTATGACTTAAAATAGGTTACCATGCCAATAATGTAAGTGATGTTTAAAGTCATTGCTCTGACAAAGTTGAAATAGTTTTTTTTTAAATTGTTAGCGTATTTTATTGTGTCCCACTGCTGGGAAAGGCCTCAATAGTTAATGAAGTATAAACACCACAATCATAATAGGATGTCCTAGATCTCGATAAAAAATAAATTCAAGATATACTTCTATAAAAAATACTTACGTAAAGGTCGAACGAAACTTCTTGTTAAGGTGTAAATAAGTATTTACATACAATACTTAACAGGTTTTTAATTAGTCTGTTGAAACAACAAAAAGTATTAATTTAATTACGGTTAATATCAGTAATAGGTATGATTTAAATCTCTCATTAAAGAGATAAAATCAAAACGTAATCTGCCTTTAAGAATTAGTCTATAATATTTCCTACATTTCTTTCCAAAACAATTAAAGTCTGTAGATTTCAATATCAGCTGTATCGATGTTTTTATTGATATCTTTAATATCTGTCACACGATTACAAGTGACCTAGTCTTTATCAATTACAAGACGTTCTTTGTATCAATAATTATGTTCTAGGTGTTATGGATAACCTTATTGTTTTCAAATGTGTGAACCCCAACAGCAAACTAGTTAAAACTATTCCAGCAAACAGCAATGATCAAATAAATTGCTAGTAGCAGTTTCATAAATAATGAAGTAGCATTTCAGGTCTAAAAAAACCTAGAGAAGCTCGTGGCTAAGTAATAACAGCCGCATGAGTCGATCCGTCAGGTTAACCTACGCTTGCCGGGGTTGGTCCGTGGATGGGTGACCATCTTTACATACAGAGACTCCTCCGTGCCTCGGAAAGCACGTTAAGCCCTTGGTCCCAGGTGTCATTCGTGGATCTTTGACAATCGTTAAGTCGGAAGCCCAAAAGTCTGACAACAGTCTTACCAAGGGGTATCGTAATACCCAGTTACTGGGTTGTGGAGGTCAGATAGGCAGTCGCTCTATGTAAAATACTGGTATTCAGCTGCATCCAGTTAGACTGGAAGCCGACCCCAACATGTTGAGAAAAGGCTAGGCAGATTGATTTACAGGTCTAAAAAAAAATGTAGTTTAAAAAATAAAAAACACGCTTTATCATGCACAAAAAATTATAAAATAATTAAATTGACTTGTATAAATTACGATATAAGCACCTATGCATTTTACCCGTGGTGGATGATTCTTATGTAGTAATTAGTAAGCTCATCACTTCTTTTATATCCAATGATTAATTCAAAAAGTGTGGAGTGCTTTGTTTAAATTAATTAAAGTACACAACCAAAAAGCGCTCCACGCCTTTTGAATTAATCATTAGATAAAAAATCAATAGTGAATCGTAATAAAAGCGTGTTGATATTATTCCCCTTATTTCGCCCTTCCCTAGTTCTTCTGGAAAGGACAGTAAAAACGATCAGCTATAACTTTGATAGGTATTGCTGTTCCGCTAGTGCTGCAACAAAGGGGTTATTCAGTAGACTGGGGTTCATTCAAATAGCTGCCACGAGTCAGCCCTCTTGCTGACTGGCAATTTTTTTACCATGGCATAAATTAATTCCATAAAGTTTGTGAAAAAACAATAGAAAAAGAATGAACTGATGACTCTATTGATAGCAGTTGAAGAGTTTGATGTACGACTTTTCCCTGGATGGGCGTTAAGGGAAAATTTATTTTTTTACTTTTCAGCCTATTTTTAATATACTAAATACGTTTGTATTCATACGTTTGTATTCATACGTTTGTCACCAGATGGCACCACGGTGCGATATCCCGCGAGCGCGCAGAGGCCCTACTGTCGGGCTCCCCTGACGGCGTGTTCCTAGTTCGAGAGAGCACCAACTTCCCCGGAGACCATACGCTCTGCGTGCGGTATCGAGGACGAGTTGAACATTATCGGTGAGAAATACATTGACATTTTTAATTACTGTTTTTCTTTTTTCGTGTGGTTAGTGACTAACTCGTTATCAGAGTTTTATGCCGCCCATGGGCCTCTGACTTAGCTTCACATACCTTCGAATTTTTTTTTTTTTTTTTATTTGGTGTAAAAAACCGGTCTACCTAATGGAAAGGGACTGTCTTTAATCATCTTCAATACCGGAGCTTTTCATGTACGTTGGCGTGGCACCCCAGAGACAAAACGGAGTGTCATGTCATCATGTGCCCCTGCCGGGGTTGCGGGTTTGTCTGAAAGGGATATCGCGACCTCGGCACACAGGCAACGGAAGGAACACGGGTGGGTTTTAGTCAGTAAAAGTCTGACACGCCCTCCCGCTCCACCCAGAGCGGGAGAAGTTATTTGATAATTTCCCATCCTCAAAAAAAAAAAAAAAAAAAAAAATGTCATCGTGTGCCAGTAAATGCACAGGTATTCATACCTCTTACATCGGTACAAAAACCTCTACTCCAACTAAAATAATTTTGTGGCTCCAGGTTTTAAAATTTTGTCTTGCTTCGAATCGAATTTTCATAAGACATGTAACAATAGAATTTCAGCACCCAGAGATTTCATATTTATTTTTTAATATCTTAACAAAACACTATATTTTTCATGTTTTCTAAGTAAACAACGTACAGTCCATCTACATAATTAAACAATAAAAGTGCTTGAAACATGTGCAGTCGCGTCATCAGAGAATAATAATACGTATTATGCTAATAACCACAAATGGCGTGTTCTATACCTACATTACGTTTGAATTATTCCGATCCTTTATTTATTTTGCAAAAATGTGTTACCACTGTTTGTCACCCATTGAGTATAGGAAATAGTTAGACGTAGTTAAACAGAAAGGATCCAACCCACACAGAGTTAGTTTTGAGATATTCAAGTTTTAAGATCAGATCGTGTTATGTGATTGTATGACCTGCCATACATACGGGTTGGTAACGTATGGTCATAATGACATGATGCGTTGGGATTGTTTTTGTGATATTAAAGTTTTGACTACAAAGAGTGTTTTGGTATACATAACTCATTTTCGCCCATAGTGTGGGTTGGATCCTTTCTGCTTAACTATGTCCAGTTGTACTGTACCTTTTAAATGAGTTAAAATAATAGTATGTTATTCGTTTCAGAGTGAAATGGGCAACAGCTCCTGACAACCAAAACCAACGTCTAACTATAGACGATGAAGAATTCTTCGATAACATGACGGATTTAATCCATGTAAGTGAATCACTATGCCATAGACCTCTCTAAGAGCCAGTAAATACATTATGTGAAAAGCTTTCCTTGTCAGGTATTGGAAGCGCTAAGGGAAGCTTACCTTTTGGAAGGGGCAACTAGTACAATCAACTCTATTTTCTTGTAAATTTTAACATTCAAAATAACCTTTATTGAACTTTGGACAGACCTTGCTTCGTCAGGGGCTTAAAAAATAAATCGGGAAAATCGGAAAAGGATACCGTGGCCCCTGGCAATGTACAGGCAACTGAAGGAACACGGGTGGGTTTTAGTCTTTGAGAGTCTGACACGCCCAGAAGTTATTTGATAATTTCCCACCCTCAAAAAAAAAGGGGGCTTAAAAAATCGAGTTCATATTAAATGTACATTCCGATATATTTATCGGAGTGTACATTTAATATGAACTCGTTCACAGACGTCCGTGTCCGGGCCGGCGACGGAGCTTCAGTGCCTGCCTTGTGTGTGCCACGGCCCTGATATTTGTGGATAGACTGCCTCATTGAATTCAATGATTTTACTTTGACCAAGTTATGGAAACCTTATACAGTAAATTAATACAATAATGTAATTGACACTGCCCTCTTTTTCTTAAACACTGTGATTATTTTGCATCTTAGAGTTCTACTTTCCTCGTTTCGATTTACGAATGATCATCTTTACATATACATCACGACTTCTGATCTATTTCGTTTTTCCTCTACATCTAGTACTGCAGTACAGTAACATAATCATCGTTTTCATGTACCCTCAGCACTACTTACAAGACGCGGACGGCCTGTGCACGAAGCTAGTGCGATGCTTGCCGAAGGCGTCGCCGAACGGCGCCAACAACAATGGCGTGCTACAGCCGCCCTACCCGCCGCATCCGCAGGTAACGACACACAAGCTATATTATACCTATTTCTTATTACTTAAAGTTCAGTTAATTCAATTCGACCTATCATTGTTGGACGTAGACATCTCCGAAGTTGTGCAATAATACACAGTTACCATTATGCTACATACGTCGCTAGTGCAAAGTGAAGCGCTACTAACATAGTTTTTATTTATTAATTATATAAAAATCAATTGCCGTGCGTTAGTCTCGCAAAAACTCGAAAATGACTCGACCGATTTTTATTTTGTTTGAAAAAAGAAAATTAGAAAAAACCCAAAGAAAACTAAAAAAAATCATATTATTGTCTCACGTAGTACTAAGATCACCGGGTCATCTAGTACTTTATATATGTTAGTATTTGAGGCAAAAGTCTATGAGCCAGTCTAGTAATGTTTTTTATTGACCATTACTGTCAAATACTTGATCTATATAGTCATTAAAGTTAACAAAACTGAATGCATGAGAATGATTATACTAGGAGCAATAATCGTTTTAAAACGATTCGTTGCAACAAGATCACTTTCGCTAATAAATCACATCAAGTTTATTGAAGTCTACGTTCTAGCACATTTTAGCTCAATTAGCGTTGACGATTACGCTTTCGCATTGATGATTAACCGACTTAAAAAAAGGAGGTTATTGTAATAATAAATATATGAATACAGAGCAACCAAATCTAGTGTTAGTGTCAATGGCGTCAACAATAAAAACATGCCATTTCTTCTAGCTGATACAGAATAGCTAGATGTGACATAGATTCGTAAATAATATCAAACTTATAACTAACATTGTTTTCCTAGCAACCGCCGCCCTACCCCCCTACGCCGAGCGTGTCCAGCGCGCTGAGCTCGGGACACTTCCAGCACACGTACTCTACACAGATGGCCTCCACGGACCAGCCGGACAGCGCGTTACAACCGCAGAACTTTGTAGATGCACGTAAGTACTTCATCATCCATGATCAGTCTGTCACATGCGAACTACGCATCACACTGATGTCAGTTAAAATCCTGCAACGCGCAAGCAGAGTTTACCGCGCGACGAGTATATATACAACGTCCCGAAATAAACTGTCGGGCAGTTGCCCACCAGACACGACACCCGTCTGGTCGGAGGATCCCCCTTTACTATAGGGGATGAGTGAACTGCACACCCTGTTCCTCATACCTCTAAAAGTCTATAATGATTAGTCCTCTAAAGATCGTTAACATAATCATTCTCTATGTATTTTGAATAACAATAATATTGTAATCATAACACGCATGACGCAGTATATCCAGTTTGTAAATAAATCACAACATATTATAAAACAAAGTCCGTCCGTCCCGCCCGCCGCGTCTTGTATGTCTGAACGCGATAAACTCAATATCTACCGAACGGATTTTCACACGGTTTTCACTAATGGCCGGAGTGATTCATGAGGAAGGTTTAGGTGTATAATTCATTAAAGGTTTTGTGTAAATTGGCTGAAATATGACGATGATTTTTTCCGTGTTTTGGCGTGCGCCGCGTAAACCGATAGAGTTATATGAAAACAATGCATTACGAAATTAATAGATTATTGACCTGGATTAACACATATGGTAATTTTAATCCCGGTAGTCCGTTCCCGTGGGATATTTGCCGACATCCACGCGGGCGAAGCCGCGAGCTACATAAAGTTGTACGTTATAAAACGTTCACACAAATACGCAACAAAAATACAGTTGCGTTCAAGCATGAATTTAATACGTGGTCTGTGCAGCAATGCAAGCCAGTCTAGACACGGTTAATGCCTCAATTATTAATAAATAATGACCAATTAATTCACTTTTCAGGCTGGAAAATAGACGAGCGTGACCTAGAGATTCGTGAAAACATAGGTAAGGGGGAGTTCGGTGATGTGATGCTGGGTATACTGAACGGGTCACAGAAGGTCGCAGTCAAGATCTTGAAGGACCGGGAAGCCGCTAGCAAGTTCCGCGCGGAAGCAAGCGTGATGGCGTAAGTAACACATACCTTACTATATAATATTATAAATGCGAAACTGAGTTTGTTTATTTATTTGTTACGCTTTCACGCTAAAACGGCTGAACAGATTTGAATGAAATTTGGCACATGGATAGACCATGACCTGGGTACATAGGGTACTTTTTATCCCGATATTCCCACGGGATCTAGACTTATGCGGGTGAAACCGAGGGGCGCAGGTAGTATTAAATATCATGAATATGAAGATATACAATGTGAAATTTAATTCGTTTGCATCCTCTTAACGGGTCATTGTACTCATCATTATGAACAACTTTCACTATGGGGCCAACCCCGAAATCGCGAAAAAAAAATAGATATAGATATAATTATGAACGATTTGTTACTCAATTACGCAAAAACGGCGGAACGAATCTAGGTGAATCTGGGTTGGCAATAATTGATATTCGGGTTCTTGAGTAGTTCCCCTAGGATGCGATTAAAATCTTAGTCTATGTATACAAAATATTTAAAAACATTTTAAAAGAGTAACTGTAGAATTTCTTTCAAATGTTTATCTATATGAAATTAACCTTTTGGAGGGGTACTAGAATCAATTCTATTTTCTTGTAAATTTTTATGTTCAAGCGCATTTTAACGGTCTACTTGAAATAAATCATTTGACTCCGGCAACGGGTTATCAATAATAATAATAATGAGTAAACTAAGAAAAAAAGACACATACTTCAGCTATTTTATGTGTGTCAACTAACGTGACTAATTAAATTAAAACTTATCTACCCACAGAAGGTCGTAGAGTTAATTAAAAACGTGTATTAGTCATCACAACGTAATTATAATGATAACACAATGTTTTATGATGTAGGCGGGGTTTTAGAAAACAATGTGTCTTATACTAATTAGAAGATAGGTCGATTAATATTAGTGCTTTATAACCTGTCATTGTTTAATCATACAAGGACAGTTTGCCAATAAACTTTAGCTGCTTTTATTAAAAACAGCGCTACTCGACTGATCATTATATAAGGTCCCATTAAAATAAAAGGACAAACTTTTAACAATCGTTCATACCACCAAAATAAGGACAACAGTAACAAAAAATATAGAAAACGCATTAAATACTTACAAGAAAAATTTATCAGCTAACGAAAATACACTGAAAATGTTGTTTACCCATTGCCATTTATTATTTTAGGTCAAAATAAAATCACTTTAATCAGTGTTTTTTTTTGGTTGGATATCTTCGGTTAGACGTACTGAACGCTGTGCTAAAATTTGTCCATTGGGACCGTGTATATCAACTGAATGACATTCTATTTGCCACATGAATGTGATACCAAACCATATTTTTCTCCGCAGATCACTAACGCACGACAACTTGGTCCGCTTACTGGGGTTGGTGTTCACATCGAGTGGTAGCACGTGCATCGTGACGGAGCACTGCGCGCAAGGATCGCTGCTCGACTACCTGCGGTCCCGCGGGCGACACTACGTCACACAACTCAATCAGATCAACTTTGCTTAGTAAGTAGTTTGACACCTTAACATTTCAGCTGTTATAGCCTGTGCACGCTTCTCAAATACGCAAAGCGTACAAAGTTCGGGATGTGTGTAACGGGTATTTGAGCATGACATGTCCAAAGTTTTGAACATAGTTGAACACATTCCACTACCAGTGCCAGGATGGCACTGTCTTGCTAAGATTTCAAACAACTGTTCATATCTTTGATGCTATGCCTAGCAGGGTTTGTGCACAAGCTTCTTTAGTTATCCTTACTAATATTATTAACGCGAAAGTGAGTTTGTTACGCTCTCACGCTAAAAATGCTGAACGGATTTGAATAAAATTTAACACATGGGTAGACCATTTCCACCACTTTTTATCCTGATATTCTCACGGGATTGAGACTCAAGCGGGAGAAACCGCGAGGCGCAGCTGGTTTGCGATTAAAAGGCCACTATAAATTTATTTATTTATTTAAACTTTTCACACTCAAAAATGTACAAAGGCGGACTTAATGCCTTAGGCATTCTCTACCAGTCAACCAAGGGTGGTGAAGAGATTACATGGCAAGTGCTCTATTTGAGAGGAAAAAAGGAAAAAAAAAAATGGAGGTAGTCTTCTGTTCTTTAGACTAGCCTTTTTGAATGACACAACCAAGCCGTGTCCCTCAGTAGCCGCCAGTTTAATGATTATCCCGTCATTACAAGGTCTTCTTACTATGTTGCTATGCCAAAACTTCTGTATTGTTACCATATCAATACAAGGAACCTTTTTTGTGTACGAGCCATTGTTTACGCATGTTCCGACAACATTGAAAAAGTAAATCATAAGCATAGGCGTTTTCTCCGAATACTTTATATTGAATCGATGGTAAGATGCAGTCGGCCCTGAATTTAGCTACGAGTTGGCGCCATCAGTAGCGAATCTATGGTTAAAGAATAAAAAATTACGAAGCGAAACATTTTTAAAACTTAAAAAACATACAAAGTAAGTAGGTTTGTTTTGTTGTGTCAAATTAATAAAAAGAAACATTTTTGTTATAGCGATGCGTGTTGCGGCATGGAGTACCTGGAAGGCAAGCGGGTGGTTCACCGCGACCTGGCGGCGCGGAACGTGCTGATCTCGGGCGAGGGCACGGCCAAGGTCGCGGACTTCGGCCTCGCAAGGAACGATACCGTCATGGACGACCCCGCCGAGGCCGCGCGCCTGCAGGCCAAGCTGCCTATCAAGTGGACCGCTCCGGAGGCGCTAAAGTACAACGTAAGTTCTTTATAAGTGTGAAAGTTTGTGGAGATGTCTTTTATTCGCTCACATATAAACAGATAGGTCATTTTCTGGATGAATAACTTATAGGAATAACTAACTCGGGCCGTGGGGTCCGACTGCTCACGGCCTCTTTAGAGAAATCTCCAAACGGCTACTGACTCTTCCCGTGACCCAAGGGCTGGTTTTTACCTTGAGCAGAGACTAAGCATTGCCATGCAACGTTGCAATGCGACAAGTCTCTTGGGTACATTACCAGTCGACAGTGATGCGGATGAATTTGTCGATGCTATATTTTAGTTTGTAAATAGTTTACGTACGTGTAAGTTTTAGTTAAGTTAGTACATAATTTTGCTACTTTTATTAATTAATTAGTTATAAGTTGTTTGTACCCACATGTAAATAGTTTAATATTGATGTATAATAAAAAAAAACTTATTGGATACCTTGTACGCGGGTACATGTATTAATTCATTCATAAGCTTTTGTAGTGAATAGACGGGATTGCCTTGACGTTTATAAACAAGAATTTATTCTCTTTATTCCCAACAACCACGCAATATTTTGTGCCATAGACATTATTTAGTTTTTAACTTTAAACATAATTTTCGTTTCCAGAAATTCTCTAACAAGTCTGACATGTGGAGTTTTGGCATTCTTCTTTGGGAGATTTATTCATTTGGAAGAGTTCCGTACCCTCGAATTGTAAGTATACTGTTCAATAATTCAGAGTTATCCTTAAATATATTTCCTTTAAACTTTGCGCCTTTCAAAACAGTGCATTCTATGAGGAAAACTTCGTCCAACAATGTTATCAATAGCAGGACAATATTAGTTGTAGCAGTTGACGATGACGAGTTATTTTAATTAGATAATAAATAAAGTACTAACGACTGCCTCGTCGGTCGAGCGATCACAAGTGTTACTGCTGAGTATGAGGTCCTTTGTTTGATTCTCAAGCCAGGCAAAGGTTTTCTATTAGATTTTTTTGTTAGCTGCAGTATAGTCTGGATTCTTGCATGGTTCCCCTATACTTAAACATAACTGGCGAAACGTGGGTGTTTTATAGGTACAGCTGTGCCTTACCCTTGCCTGTACCCTTTGGGAAATAAGGCGCGATGTCGTTATAAAGTACAAAACATAAAGCATGTTCATGGTCCGCAGCCGCTAGCCGAGGTGGTGCGGCACGTGGAGCGCGGCTACCGCATGGAGGCGCCGGAGGGCTGCCCGGCGGGCCCGTACGACGCCATGCGCGCGGCCTGGCACGCCGACCCGGCGGCGCGGCCCACGTTCGCGGCCACGCGCCACCGCCTGGCCGCCATGCGCGACGCCGCGCACCACGCGCCGCCGCCGCACCCGCATCAGGTAACCTTCACTGCCTACTCGAGTCCGATTTACGCGGATCTACATTCATGCGAACGTTCATTGTAGTGATCGTTTCACCCGCAATCTGGGACACCAATAATAAAACTGTATATAGAAAGACGCCCGCGCCTTGGTCCGCGTGCATTTCGTACTTTCCCCTTGAGACTTCGACGAACTTCCAGCCCCCTTCTAAGAGTAATTTTGGAAAAAGAAAGATTACAATCTTTATTATTTAAATTTATACCTAATTAAGTATTTGTGCCAAATTTCTAAACCAAACCTATAAGATTTTTCATTCAAACGGTAAAATACTCCATTTTTCCAAAAGCAATTGATTGAAAAAAAAATCCTTTAGTACGTTTCCATTATTTCACCCTAGGATAGCTGTAGACTGTGATTCTAATTTTTAGACATCAATTTGGTCAAAAGATATGAGCTCTAAATCAAGTTGATGCATAATTAAAACGCAATCAAAAAGTAGTTGTAAACTTGTGAACAAATCAAATCGAACTCCAAAAGTAAAGCTAAACGTATGCTGAGACTTAGGTCCGCGCAGCGCAGGGCAGAGCAGAGTAGTTTTTGTTATGCATGAACGTACTGACAGCTGCGTACGCTGCGGCGTAAGCACGTGCGACGCAAACGTGTCTGTTCTGCTCTGCGTATTTTTGTAGAGCCGGCCCAAATTTCTGCACGACGCATGCAGGTCTTCACTTGTTTTTTTGCTGAGACGTAGGTAACGCAGCACAGCCGTCTATTGTTTGTACTAGCTAGGACGCGAATGTGTCTGTGTAGCTGCGTCGCAACATACGCTCGTGGCCTATGTCTGCTTCGCCTGCCCTTTCCTGCAAAATTAGTACTGTGCCGTGCTGTGTCATCTGCGTCTCAGCGTACGCTTAGCCTAAAACTTCGCATGAGCCTAAAATCAAACATTTGTTTACAGTGAAGGTCGCCGGGCGATGTATCGTGGAACTTCGTGAATTAGTGTAAACTGTACACACGGGATAGGCAAAGTGCTGTGAAGGTGGCGAGATGTATTTTATACATTAATTAATACATACTGTAAGTACTAAATTATTTTAATATGTTTGAAGACACTCCCTCGCTAAGTATAATTGTAATGTAGATTAGATAATGTGTAATTTTGATGTGTTGTACAAGAATGTGTGTCAGATGTTAGGTGTTGGAGGAACTTTTAGTGGAATCACTGTCTCTATCACACAATTAAATTTAAAAGTAAACAGACTATCATTAAAAGTGGTCAATATTTACTCCATTTATAAGGTGTTAGTTGGAAAGGGGGAACTTCAGCGGTAAAGCACAAAGCCGGTGCCGGGAGGTGCCGCCTAGCGGGAAATCGTAGACGATTTAAAAAGAATTAGAACTATTTTCTGAATTGACTTTTGGGGAAGTTCTAATCCAAACAATCATGAGTACTCGAAAATCTCTTTCTGCTTAAAAACCCCTTATCCAACTAATATTGTATTATATTTAGTTTTAAGCGTAAACACAACAACAAAGCACAAGTATTTATACAAAACAGTTCCACTAAAAGATCTTTTTTAAATAAAATTTTATTGAAGGCCTAAACTTCAATGTATGCTAACATATTCTCGTAAAGATTCCACCCAAGAGGTCACGAAGGTTATGTCGGTACTATGGTACTGTCTAGTCAAAGTATTGTTTGTATCATATTATAGTATTTGCACTTTAATTAATCAAAGGGGACTGATTGCAAACAAATCATTAAGTAACACATACACTACCGGTTGTAAACATATTTATAAAAATCGCTCAAATAAACAAATAAAATTCTTTTACAAAACGCCACGAGTAAGCAACAACAAGTATTAAAATTTTAGACGTACTTGTGTGTTAGTTTATCTCCTAGAAATTAAGTAAGAGTGGATGAATGCAATGAGCATTCAATCTAACTCACATTCATGGAGTATTATAACATATGTAAATTCAGTGTTGTGTCGAAAATTAATAGCAGCTGTTCGAGTGAGTTATTAATTCGTTACGACGTCTTTAGCAACAAAGTCTGATAGTATAATGATCTAAAACAATCAGTGCATTTTGTTAATGTGTTAAAAGTTCAATTGGTTTACACTTTGTGTTATAGACTAAGATATTATGTTTAGCCATAGTAAGGAGAAGTTGTATAAACCAACTACCAGGTTGTGTGCTATCGTAAAGCTAAGATACCTCTCGACGGGTACGCGCAAACATACTCTAAACCAGGACTCACCAAATGGTGAACCTAAACAGTAAAATTTATTAAAATAAAAATCCAGGATTCCATGGCAATAACTTGCACCATTTTCACTCCAGGCACTCCATATTAATTACTTACTTTCTTATTTTTGTTCATTACACAATATTTTTTTATTACGTAATAAAAATTGCTGTTTTTAATCTTGATTGCTAGTAATCGTCTACCAAATGGACCACGACAGCCAAACTATTTTTTTAAACAGACCCCCTATGAAACTAGTTGGTGATCCCTGCTCTAAAAATAAGCACAAATTAGCAAAGATGGGTCACTCCGCAAAATCATTTAAATAAAAAGAGACTTGCTACGACACAATAAAGTGCAATTCAGGTCGCACAACGCTAATTACCTACAGTTATATTCACCTAGAAGTTGCCTCGCTTTCTATCGCGTAACTCTTATATCTTCTGACTACGTTACGCTCACTGAATTCGACAAATCGAACCCGCCGTGTACCTTTTACAACTTCTCCCGCTCTGGGCGGAGCGGGAGGGCGTGTCAGACTATTACTGACTAAAACCCACCCGTGTTCCTTCCGTTGCCTGTGTGCCGGGGTCGCGATATCCCTTTCGGACAAACCCGCAACCCCGGCAGGCATTGGCCCTTCCGGACCCCGTCAGTTGGTGCTGACCCGCCGTGTACTTTTAACTTCATGCCTAAAATACGGAGTGAGCCATCTGTGATATAATATGTCAGTCTCAGAACTCATTATTTAAATTCACCCGACACCATTTACATCCAAAAAATAAAAATGTATTAGGTGTTTTTGGCTAAGTACATCTAAAATCTTTTCCTATACAATTAAATTATACACAAAAGAAACGTTTGCGTCTATAGAGTTTTATTTACTTTACGGTAGTTGTATAGAATTTGTGTGAAACATGACAAATAGTCTGATATATAAGCCATGAATCTCAAGTAAATGCAAGTTTTCTATGTTATTGTTGTAAACTTGTAAAATTCTTGCGTAAATTTGCTTAAAACATGTTCCAAAATGATCTATGTATATTATAATATTAAATAAATGTACATGTATCATTTACGCTAAAGAATTGCAAATATATTATTTTTCTGTATTACAACAAGCTTAGAAAGTAAGATTGAGCATTATTATAAAAATGAGACTTTAAATTCAACTACCACATTTATTAAGTCCTTTTGTTTAATCTTATGCAATACTAGTTTTAAGTGTTAAATTGTTTTTACCATATATTTATGTTCTATCAGAAATTTTGTGAGAATGTATGTAATGAAGCGATTCAGATGCAAGACATTTGATTTCTGCCAAAGCATAGGAACTTGAATTTTTTTGCTGTTTCCAATAAAGTCTTCCTTTTACTAAAAATTTATTAATTTCTTATGGAGACAACGTGTTAAATTGATTGTACAACTGTTTACTAGTCTTTAAAGAGTAGTAAGGACTGAATTGTTTGCAGTTGTATTTTTATCTGTAATTTATAAAAAATAAGAACTAAGGTATTAAAATCTCAATTGTTTTTGTTTATTACTTGTACTATTATTTTTCAACAATGTAAATAGTTATTTTTAACTTTAAGGAATAAATTGTATTATAACAAAGTATAAATACCTAAACTGATGTTTTTTTTAATTATTTCACACTGAAATCCATCACCTGTACCAACTGCTAGCTACGGTATCACAGTCGTGACTACAGTTTTCTAGTAAATCCTCTGATAATTTTCTTTCTATCTCTCTCCCACTCGAAGGGATAACCGACGGTTCCGTCGCTTCTTCTCGTTTAGGTTCATATCCACACGCACAATTATCTGATTGTAACCACTGCAATGATGTGTTCTGTTCACTTGAGGTTCTTTGAACAGCACCCTTAGAACGTCTTTTTGATTTCTTCAACATTGTTATACTAGAACATGTACTACATGAACATGGTGTATCTGCAAGAATAAAGGCAAATGCAGGAATTAATGAATACCTTGGTCTGTATAAAGGTCGGATAGGAGCGTACGGAGCATACCGATTCGTTTTGTTTGTATCAATAAATTGATTCCAATAGAAATGCGTTCAGAAGCAGAAATCCGCACCGGACATCAGCATTATACATAATTATAAACAAAGACAAACAAATGCTGGCGCTCCGGATCCTCCTATTCCGACGATGTGGAGTTGTACCTTTAGTCGCAACTGTTTCGTCTTCAGAAACACTGCAAACACTGCTGGCCGACGAGTCACTACCACAGTTACACTTCTTTGGTTTACTCCGTCTATATTCTTTGTCCTCGTTTTGTTTGTTAGGTGCTTTACTATTATCGTCATTCGAACACTCGTCAGTCGTGGAACAGCCGCTGTAACTTTTGGTGGTACATTTTGTCTTCCGTTGGGCCGGCTTCAACAGGAACTTGTTCGTTGGTTTAGCATCGCCACATTTTGATTCTTCTGTTATACATGTTTGTGTTTCGCGACCGTCCGCAGGAGTGCAGCTGCTACCTTCATCCGCATAAGTCGTAATTGATTTGTCTACAGAAACAATATTAGCCGTCAGGCCACAGCCACAAATTATATTATTTGTTTTATTTCGTTTCTTTTTATGACCCATGCCCTGTTTATCATGTTTTTTACTGCAACAACTGTCGTCTACTAGGCAGTCTAAACTCATGGGCTTAGCACCGACAGAACAGGTGCATGGTTTGGTGCATGTTACTTCGTAATTACACACTGTGTTTTTTGCGACGGGCTCTGTGTCTATCTGAACGGTTTCATCCTTGCATGGCGGCGTGAACACAAAGTCGCGTTGTCGCAGGCTTGGATAAAAGTAGACCAAGTCTGTTGTTGATGTCCAACCATCATTATGAAACTGTAAGTACCACATTTTTAAAGTCTTAGTCGCCTTATTTTACTTCTAAACATATTTTACAAATAAAAATTTATAGTTTAAAAAACACGCTATTGTATTCAGACCTTGAAACCTAATCGTGGTCAAAGTTCATTACAAGACCTTTCTAACAAGTCCAAACACGGCTATGATACGATATTTCATCATGGAATGCTAGTGCCTATCTTCCGGCTTCATCATCAGACCTTGAAACCTAATCATGGTCAACGTTCATTACAAGACCTTTCTAACAAGTCCAAACACGGCTATGATACGATCATCCATCATGAAGTTCCAGTTCATATCTTCCGGCTCCATCATCAGATCAGCTCGACAGTACCATGTTATTGTATTGTCATCAAAATCACATACAACTGCCAATTTTCATAACGCTACGATCTTTAGAAGATGGTTAAATTAGTTTTCTTAGATTTGATTACATAGTTACATACATACAGGTCGACCTAATAAAAGCGTGTTAAAAAAATGTTACCTTTACTTGGTATTCAAAATCATGGCTGTTCAATTTATTATTCCAGTCCGTATTATTACCCAGTCTTAGAAGTTCGTTTCGCTGGCTTGGAGGGTTACACGCATTTTGAGGGAATCTGGATAAGGAGTAAGTATGTTTTAAGTGCAGGGCACACTAGGAACGGAGCGAAACGAAGCTAAGTTCATTTAGGTTCGGTCATATAGCTACCGCGTCTTTTCATACTTCGGTTCACACTGCGAACCATGAACCGGGGTATGAAAAGACGCAGTAGCTACATAAGCGAAGCTAAACGAACTTAGAATCGTTCTCAGTGTGGCCTTTTTACTTTTTTTAGTTTGGGATATTATCAATTAACTTCTCTAGCTCTGGGCGGAGCGGGAGTGCGTGTCAGACTCTTACTGACTAAGACCCACCCGTGTTCCTTCAGTGTTGCCTGTACGTTGCCAGGGGCCACGGTATCCCTTTAGGACTTTACTGCGACCCCGGCAGGCATCGGTCCTAGCAAACCCCTTCAGTTGTGCTGACATCTCTTTGAGGCGCGCGTGGAACACAACGCGCCGTCGACCCCCCGGGCCTGGTCCTTATCGGACGGCGAGCTACCCATTGCTCACCGTCCGCAAGCCCGCGCCTACGGTGGCCGGGAATAAGGTCTCTCAGTATGGTCTGCGCTTTAGATTATGCAACTAAACTATTAGATGTACTAAACATAAAAAGTTGAATAGTGATTAAAAAAATTACTATACTCACGGAGTAGAAATACTTCTGATAAACCAAGTTCCTATATTATTGTTGCATGGTGGTTGGAGGCTATAATTAGTGTTAGCAAACATAGGATTGGGTATGGTTGGATATGGAGGACATTGAGTTGCATTGGGTGACCACCATTTGAGCGTCGGCATGAAAAAGAACTGCACAGATCCATCTGGTAATGTTACCGAGGATACTTGTCCTTCGCCCACTATTTCTGGATACATGCTTTGAATGGAATTTAATGCTATAAAAGTACATTTAATTATTAAGAGAAAACATGCTCTACACTAGAAACCCTTCTTTATTTTTGCTGCGGGCCTTACAAACATTTGTACTATTCGGGAATCGAACCCGAAACCTATGGCGGAATCGCTCATTGCGCCAGCGGACGGTAGCGTCTGCTGACTGCAAGACAAGTATACCGGTGGGAACGGGAATACACGTCATAAATTTCATCCACGAATGACGACACATCAATGCACTATAGAGATAGTTCCTACATATACGTTCACCGCATCTTGGGCAGTCATCATTTCAGCCGAAAGACGTCCACTGCTGGACATAGGCCTCCCCCAAGCACCGCCACTTCAACCGGTTCTGTGCTTCGCGCATCCAGCGGATTCCTGCGGCGACCTTCACCAGGTCATCGGCCCATTACGCGGGGGGGCCTTCCAATGGTACGTCTTCCGGTATGCGGTCGCCACTCCAGAACCTTTCGGCCCAAACTGCCATCTATTCTGCGAGCAATGTGCATTCTTTGGGCTTTTTCGACTACCTTGTTTCTCCTACCGATCTCTTCATTTCTGATTCAATCACGTAGGGAAACTCCAACATATAGGATCCAACCATAGCCCTCTCCATTGCCCTTTGGGTGACTTTCAGCCTTCTAATGAGGCCCAATGTGAGGGACCACGTTTCAGTGCGAGTGGACAGTCAGCCTCGCTACAACTTTGCTGACGAGCTAACATTTTTGTAACTGTTAAGGTTACTAACGTGTACTGTAAGAACTACAAAATGGTCCATTGATAAAACCGTTTCCACAGAAAGCTTGGTTGCACTGCATGATTGCGGTCCAAATGATTCTTCTTTATTTCTTCAACTCATATCTATGTTGTAGTAGCTATGTAAGGGTTTTAATGTTTGTTTATATACAATATATCAATGCTGTAATGTCCATTTGTTAATTATAGATAGTCCTGTCGGCATTTTGTCTGACTTTTCGTGAATGACATGTTCATGTTTTAGACAGTTCAATCATAGATTTATAGACATGACGATGAAATGGGATTTGAGTCTGTAAAGCATTATTTCAATTACTTTGATCTATGATTTCAGCTAAACCTAACTCAGTTAAACAGCTAAACAGTTCTGGCTGATCAACTCTACTGAGCAATAGGTTGCAACTAGGGCTTACTGGCTGAGAAGTCAATAGCTACAAAGTATTGTTTCGGCCTTATGATATATCCGGACATAGTCGGCCCGACTGCTATCAGTCACTTACATATTTCAATTAACTACTTATCGCAAAATGAGTTCATTGATACTAGTTCCTATGTACCTATCAATGAAATACCCTCATACTTTATATATTGAACGCTACTACTGTCAACAAAATTAAAGAACAGTTACGTAATTCCACATTTATATATTTCGCAATGTGTGTAACAATAATAATTACTTTTTGCAAATAACGTAACTTGCTACGCTTTATAAGCTCGGTTAATGTTTTAATACAAAAATTATAAATACATATATGTTTTAAATTAAATACTACACAGTAGTATTAACTAAGATTGTAAAAAAATCTACACTTACAATTACAATTGTGTATACGACATATTAACAACTGAACACCGCATTTCTAATGTGAAAGTTCACAATGTACTCGGAGTTAGTACGCTGCACACTGATTGCGAAGGGGTCAGTAGGATGGAAGGTAAACGCGACGAGTCTTCGTGCGCTCGCTGGCACCGACTGTCCTAGTACTCCCGCGTAAATCTTGAATTTCAGTAACCCCGAGTCACGTGCATAGAATCTGAAAAGATAAACCATTCTGTAGCAACAATATCAAAATCCGACAGAGTATGATGTAAATTGTATAGTCAACAATGAGTTCAGTTACCTTATGGGGTATTCTCCATAGGCTTTGGGTCTCTCCATAACAGAAACCCATTTGTCATCATAGCTGAATAGTCCTAAATCTAAATATGGCGATCCACTGTACGACTGCGCGCTTATCGGTAACTGTGCTAGGATTCTTTTTGTAGCTTCTGTTCGACCTCCGTAAATGGCTCGCACTATAGTTTGTTTGAATCTTTGTTGCGTCAGCCTGGCGTACAAATTATTGGACGGCGAACATGTGAATTGGGAATCAGCACATAGTCTCGCATTTCTAAAGCAATCGCAATAGTTCTCGAATAGTTGCAAAAGTCCTTCTGACGTGTTCTCAAAAACTTCTAGTATTTTGCTCTCGCTTATATTGTAAATAACGAAAAATGAAGACTGGCTATTGGGTTCTGCCACACGCAATGTTACAACTTCTTCACTCGCATATTTTATGAACAGATGATCCTCGTCTAACAACTGCATCTTCCACATTCTCAAACTCTTGAACATGTCAAAATATTTATAAAACTTTCTCAATTCTAGGGGATCTCCCGTTTCGTCACTGATTGTCTTTGCCCTTTTAAAAAGGAAGACAAGTAATCTATGTTTTAAGCTATTTACTGTTTCTTCATGAAAAGGCCTTTCATTATTCAATGGCACAAAGACAGAGTTGACAATAAATGGATCGTCGTCATAACAAAATCTGCCAATTTTTCTGATTTCTATGAGCATGCCTTCAACAATTTGAAACAAATGTATTGTTTGGTGCTGAACAGAGAGAACTGCGAGAACTTCTTTGTACAAGTAGATTCCTTGGTTGTGCGAAAGATAAATTTTATCTATTCTGAAATGTTTTGTGTCACAAAGTTTACCCTGATGCAAGTCCACTAGATGCAGAGAATAATCTTCCAAAGCTGATCTAAAAAAAAATAAGACATCACTGTCTGATAATTATTTTGTTTGTGCACAAGATACTTAAATTAAACTATGGCATCTACTAGAGGCAAAGTAATCAAACTGGCCTCATACAATTTTAAATGTGTTTTCTTTTATGGATAGTGCCATCCACGAAGACGCGCCCCACTCCGCTCCGTACTAAAGTACAGCTAACAGTACTGTTATCGCGGAGTGGGGCGCGTCTTCGTTATGGCACTATCTGTAATATGAATATACACATATTTGTTTGCTTAAATACATTAAAAGTACAATAGGTGTTGACTGGGGAAAAAAAAAACTATTTAGATTTTTTTGTTTTTTTTTTATTTTATTTTTTTTTTTTTTTCTATTTTTTTTTTCCGTCACTCAGATAATAAAAAAATATTAGACTCGTATTTTTTGCTTTATCTTATTAATACAAAATGGTTTAAATATAACGCAATAAAGTTGGGGAGTGGGGGCTCGCTACGTCACAAGTCAGTATAACATCTACCGGCCAGTGACGTCATGCCACATTAAAATGCATTGCCTACTCAATGCATTGCCGTAATCTTTTGATTACGTAAAAAAAGAAAAAACATCCCTATTTAGAACAAAACATGATTTGGCATTCTATATATCCTATCCTAAAGGTATCCTATAGGTACTAAATATTAATGAGCAATATTTGTATATATATATACATATATATATTTGTAATCACGTTCTCGAAAACAGCTTTAACGATTTTGATGAAAGTTGCCATATTGAGGTTCATGGGGGCGAAAAATCGATCTAGCTAGGTCTCAGTTCTCTCTATCTGGGAAAATTCGTTTTCTCCGTATTTTTACCAGAGCAGAGCTCGTTACTATATACGATAAAAGGAGAAACTGACTGACTCTGACATATCAGTGTACAGCCAAAACGACTGGGACTAGTAACTTGAAATTTTGAACTGAGCTTCCTTTTATAAGGTAGGGGAGCAATCACTTAGAAGAGGTTTTTAGAAATTCAAACTTTAAGGTTTGAAAAGGGGGGGAGTTAGTTTGTATGAAAAATCTTATTGGTTAATAAACTTGAAACTTGGGTGGAATACTTGCATAAGAAAATAACAAAGTTTGACATTATTCGTTTTCCAAAACTACCCCTCCAAGTGAGTTTAGGGGGTGCTAAAGTTTGTATGGAATACCTTAATCTAATTAACCTTGTTCCAATTAATACTTTTGACAGAAAAGAAAGAATTAGGAGTTACTAAAATTTTATTTAAGTATATAAAATCTACCCATAATAGGTCAAAAGAGGTTTTAAGAGTAGGAGGAACTGTTTAGAGATTTTTTTTGCATTTATTGCAAAAATTGCTTTAACTTATCATTAAGTCCAATAATGGAAAAATCACAAAAGATTTTTCAAAATTCCACCCCTGTGGGGGTGAAAAGATGGGATATATCATTAACGAAAAATCTTATTCAATTGTTGTATAAACTTTTGAAACTTGCCTGAATACTATCTAATCAATACCTAACACTGTAATGATCCATTTTCGATAACTACCTTTTAAAGGGGTGTTGGAATTCATTGGGGAAAATACGAAATACACGCGAACGAAATCACGGGTAAGCGCAAAATTAATAATAAGCATAAAATTTTCTTCAGTACATAGGTAACTTATATTTAAAAAAAATTGTCAATGAAAGGTGAAAGCTTTAAACACAATATTTTTTTATGGAACCTAGAGTTACTTGGTAATGGTTGTTTCAACTTGAGGACAACAAATCAAATTAGAGGTAATACTTTAAATAGGGGAAATAAACATACCTAATGGTTGGAGTAACAGCTTCATTGTTGCTATGAATATGGTAAAAATGTGGTCTTAGGTCATCTGGAATGTGTGCTGCTGATCCCACTATCACGTATCTGCCATCCTCAGTGAACAGACTGCACTCTCGGTTCAGCTGCTGGTCCATGAATGGCACATGACCAGCATTGTTGCGTTCAGATCTTGGCACTTCTCGTTGTTGACACACATTCACAGTGAACTTAGGCTGGAAGACAGACAAGCATTTTAATGAAGTAATTTATTTACATTTTATAATTTCTTACAATTGAGATGATTATGTAAAGTAAATTTTTACAATAGTATTGTATGGATAGGTTGAATTAAAAAATGATTATTTGAGAACAATGTAAAAGCTATTTCAGATACTATAATATATACGTTTGAAAATGTTTAACTTAGATTTTATGGATCTAAGAAAATAAAAAAATGTAAGTACCTTGAAAAACCTGTAGAAAATGTGTGTTCTTATTCTATGATGTGCATCAGCGTCAGCATTGAGTAAGTCTGAAGGATAACCAGCAACAAGGTCCCCAGCAGCAGCGGCGCCTCGGTACTCATAGATCTACAAACAAAACATTATGTTGAGGTAAAACTAATAATTCAATACCATACAATCCATGTTATTTTCTACTTGTGTAAAAACTCATACCTCTAAAGAAGTTTGATCAGCGGAAAATGCAATAAAATGCTTTCCATCAGGACTAAATTTCCTCAAGAAACAAGGGGGTTTTTCTACATTGACTATAGTCAAATTTGGAAAAACATTCTGGTAAAACTCTCGAACAACATGGAAGTGAGAGCCAGGTTTTCGAGAGCCATATATTTCTCTGTCCATAAGCCGTATGACTATGTTTTGGGGCTTGATTTTGCGCGGCACAATCCTCTCTGTGCAGAAAAACTCATCTTCTTTCAGAGCACCGGGTGGAGGATCCTCGTAATAAACATTTGTTGATTGACTGGTGGAAGCCATGATGCATTTATAAAACACTACTACTTCTTAAATTTGTTAGAAAAGCATATTCCGATTATCCAAAAGTAATTATTAAGGCGGCGCTGACGCTAAACAACAAAAAGCTATGAAAATGGCGGAAATCAGCTGTTTGTTGACTGATTTTGATTGGTTGGTTCGCGAGTTGACATCATATTTGCTTGACAGATTCAGCCGTTCTTGCCGTTCTGAAACACAGAGTTGAGAGTTGTGAAACAATGACAAATTCGTATCGTACTGAACCTTATAGTTTTGTGTAAGCTGCCATTGTAGCTCTTAAAACGTGTTTTTTCAATTAATTAGAAGTAATCAAACCTTATCAAAACAAAAGCTATTGCTTTTTCAAGAGAAATACGTTTCATTCAAGGGTCACTGACACGGGTGTGTTCAGATATTACGCTCGCTCACACCCGACGACGAAGAGCTTCTGGCCGCTGGCTAGCAAATCAGAACACTTCATACATAAGTCATCGATCGAAGGTCAGCAAGCGTCATAACTGAACTCGCCCACATAACTCGATGATACACAGAACGTACTTTAGCCGATCAATGTGGTTCAACTAGGGTTAACTAACTACAGGCCAACTGGCCGGCAGCTGCGTTCCATTCGTTTTCGTGGTAAATAATTGAATGCACCTTGTAGGCTGTACCGCTGCCGTTCCGTTATCACAGTAGTCACACAGTGTGACAGTTTGAAGAATTTGACAATGACAGATTTTAGTTATTGACAAGTCGGCGCATCCATTGAAATATAAATTTTAGGTTATGTTGTTATATCACGGTGTTTATCTTTTCAAATAATTTAAAGAATGTTGGAAAATCTAAATGCCCGTCTAGGTTCTATGCGCAATTCATTTGCCGCTTTAAGCAAACGTAAATCATTTAAATATGGTTTGCCTTTCATATTATTCATGGTTGGAGGATCTTTCGGTTTGCGAGAATGGACACAAATCAGGTGATCTTTATAATCCATGAATACTACTTACATGGTTCTCTATTAATTCATGTGTAACACCTCTTCCATCGGCGGCGTTACACAGCACTCGCACCCCTTGCAGATATAATAAATGTAAAGGGAAATTGTCGTTCCAGAGCTAGTTATCTAGAGAAACATAAAATGTATAAGAAGAAGAATAGTATAATATCATACAGAAGAAGAAGAATAGTATAATATGGAATAATAGGGAAGGGAAAAGGAAATATAATTATGATGTGAAATAGTTTGTGATTTTAGGCAATAAGGGTGCATTCTGAAAGTGAGCAACGTTGCAAATAGCTGTCAAATATTTCGCTGTTTTGATTAATTTGGCAATTTTACTCTATGGAAATATGAAATATAACTAGTGAATTAAAATATTGATTATGAAATGCAATAATTAATATTGTAACACCAAATATTTAGATTTAAAAAAAGTATTTGGAAACTTTCCAAATGCCCTTCTTACACTTAAAACATCAAATTCAGTGTTATAATTGCAATTCATTATTAATAATTTAGGTCACTTTATTCCAATTGAAATAAAATTAAACATTTAAATAAACCGTTTTTACAGTCCGTTCAACCAATATTGACTTCTATTGCATTGGTGGCATGACAAATGGCAGCTGCAGTAAACAGTTGGTATTGTGACCACTTTTTTGCTTTGAATGCCATCCTTATGCCTACAGTATGGAAGTCAAAATTGGTTAAACAGATTGTAAAAAAGGTTTGTTTAAATGTCTAATATTATTTCAAATGAAGTGTAGTTAGCGATATTTCATATTTCCATACAGTAATATGCCCAATTAATCAAAATAGGTAAATATTTGACAGTGATTTGCGACGTTGACAAGTTTTTGCTTTTAAGAACAAAACATCTTTAAATAAAGCTTAGAACTTGTTTTGACACTTGTTTAGGCATTCATTATATTAATAGGCATTCATTATTGTACAGAATCCTTTTAGTACAGTACCTACAGGCTATATCACTGTTCTTAGTTACCTGAAGATCACTGAAATGAATGATAAGAGGACATAGTCATACTCATACTTCACTGCATAATCTGACATAAATATTAAGATACCTAGTTAAGTTAATCATTGCATAACATCACAGATTTATATTATACTGATGGCATATAAGACACTATTAAATAGTGTCTTATATGCCATCAGTATTATATAAATCTAAAGTATTTACAGATAAGAGAAACAAATTTTGTTTCTCTTATCTGTAAATACTTTAAGACTCTCCATTAAAACTACCATAGGTAAATATAATAAAAATACCTGTAGTCTGTAAAATACCTGTTATCTCTGAACAGACAAGACAAGTACTCTTGTACACCCACTACAATTCATCTAATGAATTAGGCTATTCCCACAAATTCAGGAAGAAGTCTACCGGTACAACAAAATGTCGTAAAACACAGCTGCATTCCTGGAAGACTCGACAGAAGTGTTATTAGTTACTTAATTTTAAGTTGAAGTCTACCAAAATTATAAGTTCAAACTATTGTTTTCAGATATCAATTCTCTAAAGTAAAAGGCGTCAGTAAGGCAGAGGCGGAAAAAATGGGCCTTAACAGAGAGAAAGAAGTTACTTTAGAACAAACTTATGAAGAAATACAAAAACTTGACATAGACAACTGGGAAAACAAACGAGGCCCTCGGCCATGGGAGGCCGTTGAACAAAAGTAGTGAACAGAATGCACTCTACACCATAAACCAAGTGTTGGTTGTATTATTGTTGTAAATAGTTTAATTAAAATTATTGATGTTGTTACAAAACATGTCTAGTTAGTTATTTATTTAATACAATAACTAGATTCCGTAGTCAGTAGAAAGTCGTAAGAACACAATATGTAGGTATATGTATACTAAAATAACGGCCACATTTTTATAAAACTCCCACGGCCTCCGATCCACCGCGTCGCATCACATCGCCCGCCCACGCTATTAATTCGTTTTCAGTAAGTGTGCTTTCTGAATGTTGTTTTTGCTCCGTTCGTTTGGGTCGTAGCGTGATGTTTAAATAGCCTAACCCTTCCTCAAGATATGAGCTGTCAAATACGAAATCATTTTTCAAATTCGACTGGTACTTCCAGAGATTAGCGTTCAAGCAAACAAACTCTTCAGTTTTATTATAATAGTCTAGATAATTATTGTATTTTCCTCATAAATACTGGTATTCAGATGCATCCAGTTAGACTGGAAGCCAACCCCAACAGAGTTGGAAAAAAGCTGGGCTAGCTAGGGGCAGATTGATAGATTTGATTCTATTTTCCTAATCGAGTTTTTATGTATAGTTTGGATATTTATTATTTTCTACTCTTCATATTTACAGAGAGTAGGATATTTAGGTAATTAAAGAGGGCGCCTACCGGTACCTACACTAGCGCCACTCCTTTAAAAAAATATTATCTCGTGACTGACAAGGAATTAATTATTATTATTGGGAGGTAATTATTTTTCAAATAAGTAATTATTATTTTTGTTTATATTATACTTACTTCAATTACTTGGTAATCACTGTAGTCAGTTATGTAGGTACATAAAGCAGAACTACCTAATGTGCGTTGGACCTTGAGTCCATGCAATAATCTGTGACCGTGCATTGAGTTGCTACGTCGCACGATGACGCCTATTATCATTTTAATAATAAACAGGCGACTCTATTGCGCTCTACAAAACAATTTAACACGACGGGAAAATACATATGATTAAAACGTCTACTTAGGTACTTAAATAGAAACGGAAAATCGCACGAAAACAAACGTCCTCATATAACATTTCTGAGAACACTTTTTGCACAAACTGATAAATATTATCCTCAATTCAGAAAATTGGCACATAACCAGAACCGAACTCGGGAATAGCGTCGTTTCCCAACTGGGTAAAAAAACAAAAGCCGTAGCCTTGCTGCTTGCTCAGTGCCATTAGGTTTTAAAGCGTGATAATAATAGTATCCGATTGTTCCGCGCATAATATAGAAGTAGGTAAGTACGGCTTAAGTACCTACGCATTGAAGTCGGTACATACACGTGCGACCTCGAGCAATCGCGGAGTCAGGGAAATCTAATAAACTTACTTCTGTAATAGGTACGGTCAACAGCACATTTAAGGTAAGAATTTGACATCGACCACCCCTTTATGTCGTCTAGCACTAAGGGCCATTTTCGTAGTTTTCGACCTTCTGATGTGCGGAAGACTAAACAAGAATACTCCAACCACAGTTTCGTCATTTCGTGCACCAGCATCCGCAATACGGCGATAAACATAGTTATATTTTGCATAATTAAGGCTACCTACCTATTTTTACAGAGCGTAAAATGAAGGCTATTGCCTTCATTTTACGCTCATTTTATATTCACGAGTTTCAGTAGGTATGTACCTAACTAATACTACGTAACTGTAATATGTTTCAGTCGTGTTACTCGTGCTATTGACCGAAAACTCAAACAACTTCTCTTCTTCACTTTCAGTTTTATATTTTTAGATATATTTACCTACCTACACTCGGCGAGTTCAGCGACACCATTTGGTATTCAGGCAATTACCTATATTCAGGATAAAGTACCTATATTTTATCCTGAATACCAAATGATTAAACTCATTTGGTTCTACAAATGAATAAGTACGTAAAAGTATGCAACAAAAAGCATCCGTACACAGGCACCACTATAGACACTGACTCAGGCTCATTAGTGTCACATCACATCGATCCATATTCATCATAATTATCACGCCTGCATACCTATTGGTTAGGAGGGGTAACCAAGAGGTATAGAGGTGTAGCTCATCCACTGACCACATCTTGCCATGTTAAAAGTAAGTATATTACAAGCAAGACATTATTAAAAGAAAGAAAAGAATGAGTTTGTTTGTTACGCTTTAACTCTAAAACGGCTTAACTGATTTGGATGTAATTTGGCACATGGGTAGACCATGACCTAGTATACCTTTTGCCGAAATTCCCACGGGATCGAGACCTATGCGGGTGAAGTGAAACCGCGGGGCGCAGCTAGTTGCTTATATGTAGGCAATCCTTTAAAAGGTTAAGGGGATGTAGGAGAGGTCATTTAAAACCTTAGACCCCTTTTGACTCCTATGCACTCCTATGAATCGGCACCACTACTCGTATTTATGTTTAAAAAAAAGTTAAATCATCTAACACCAAATTGTAGCATTTTTATGTTGATTGTTATAAATATTCTAAACGAATATACACAAACATACCAGACTTATTTCTTAACCGTACCTACGTAACTTAAGAAAATATCATCTATAGGATCAAAACTGTTGAGCGATCACTACGCTCGATCATTAGGCGTGTGTGCGTGAACGGTGCACACAAACATAGCATCGCAATGAATTTACCTAAACTCTGTCGAGTGAATTTTGTGCACGGACGGACTCTTAACAAGAACGCAATTACTACGTATTAACATTCGGCAAGACATGTTTAGTTCTATTATTAAATATCTATCATTTTTATAAACCACACAATCCAGGTGCCTTTCTTTATTTATCATTCAAATCCCTATTGTGACTTGTGAACAATAGCGGTAGGTATGTCGCAGAGACGCAGTAGACTACACTCGTTTCTAGACTAACGTCGAAATACCTACCAAACTTATGTTGTCTTATCAGATAAAAATACCTATATCCTTGTTTTGCTCGTGTAGGTGGGAATTTATGATAATGACCGGATCGCCCGACCGGCACACTGACACCGACTGTTATTCCTTATCTTCTCGTCAGTCATCAGTCTCGCCACATATTCCTATCTATTATAAACAAAATGAATGCGCAAACATTCGGTACAACCAGACAATATAATTTAATAAAAACAAAACATGAATTTATTGTTTTGATTTACAAAATATTACTTATGTAGGTACCTACCTAATTAAACAAACAAGTGGGTTGTGGCACTTGTGGCTAACGACCCAATCCTCGAAATCCACCTCATACTACCTACCATGAATATTTTTAATAGGTAAGTACCTACTTAAATCCATTTGTCATAATACCTAATAAAATAACGGGAATAGGTACCTACTTAAGTAGATAAAGGATACTAATTATAATTATGTCGTAGGTATCTCTATGTATGTAAGTACCTACTGTGTGTACATAAATAATAAAATAAATAAATAAAATAATATGTACTGGTACCTTGTAATGTAACTTACATTTGACCAACTAGCTGAGAAATAAGAAATTGTATTCCACTAAATTTTTACTCTTGCAGCATCATGAATGACCCATGAACATGAAGTCATGAGTGAGAGTAAAGTACCTACTCTGCATACAACATCATTATAATTTATAGTAGGCAAGTAGACAAGACACAGGTCTGCTGCTGAAGTGCTGACAGACTGTAGTAGATATACCTACCCTGATATACCTAAGTACCTAGACAAAATATAAAAAAATAAGTAGGTAGGTACATACTTAAAAATGGTTGACATTTGCACAGTCATTTGATTGCAAATAACCTATTCTACATCCCCGTAATGTAATGCCGTCATATTACCAATCCAATAATAACCCAGCGTATTGTATTGGTACCCGCGCTTCTATTCTACCTTCAACAGACGACAAAGGGTGAGATAAACCTACATAGCTACATACCAAAAACATCAATGCAAGTCTGCAATTGATGCGTCGATACCTACACCACGGGCATGGAATAGGAAATCCTGAATGAAACCAGATAAATCGCGAAACTACAATATTACTTAATGATTACAAAAACGTTTACCCTATAACCCTATGTTTGGGTTCCGCCGCCGCCCGCCGCAGTCGGATGTCAAAGATATTGCATGATTATTTCACAATAATTTCAATTTTCGCATCCCTGTACCTATGACTCATGTAACCTATCATACCATAAATGATTACCTATTTCCTTCGGTTCTAATTTAACGGTATGGTATAAGCATATATGCCTCGTACTAGAGCATATTTGTATAACTAGGTACCTACCTAATTAGTTTGCAAAATGAGGATGATGCAATTGAACTTGTGTACACACACAGAATTTTGAGGAGACCAAAGGTACAAATCGTTACCTACCCAAAGAAGTAAGCAGAGGTCGCAATCGCAACAACACTGAAATATGTTAATGACCCCTTTTGGATCAACACGACCGGTATTTTGAACTTAAATTAATTTTTATTTACACGGTTAAAAATAAAGGGAAAGCTGAGTTTCTAAGTAGGTACACTGTTGTTCTTTAGTCGGTAAGTAGTTACACACCTTGGTACAATTTGTTTGGTAGGTACTTACCTAAATAATTAAATAGGCAATTAGGTGTACCTACCTAGGTACAAGATACCTACCTAGGTACAAGATACCTACCTACTAGATAATTAATATTATTTATCTAATTACGATTTTGTCATGAGCGTATTAACAGAGGTCATTTGACAAGGTTTTACAACAGTTAATTTAATTAGGCAAGTAGGTAGGTCTCTACCTGCTACTAGGTAGGGAACTAGATAGACCTACTTTGTTACGTTTGGTCAAAATATATATATAATAAATACTTAGTTACATAATGCTATTATAACGCTCCACATAAAATATCTCGACATAAACAGAGAGCAATGTCTCGGTTTTGCGTCGAAACTGCTTTTATTGATCGCCATGATTCGTTGAATTGGCTTTGTTTTGTTGGACTTCCTCTCATTCCAGACCAAACAGTTTGCGTCACAAAGGAAAGAAAGAAGCTACGCATGCGTTCTAGAACGTTGGTACTATCTCTATCTTACCCACTATGTTAGAAAGAGACAAAATTTCCTTCGGCTATCCTCGACGGTCTCGGCAGTCATCGATTTTTCACGAGACTGCGTCTATATAAAGGGGACGTCAGTACTCGGAGCGCATTTCAAAACGAGAAATTGAAAAAAGAATTCACAAGCGCGAGACTTTTTAGAGTTGTTCGTCAGAGAGTTATCAGTATTTTATTGAAATTTTGTGTTATATCAGACTAAATTCTAGTGATTAATCGGTAAGTGTTATTTTCTTATATTCAAGCTGTGTTTTTTTAGTATATACTATGCAGTACATATTTTAGCACTGTTTGCTAGGGAAAGCGGATAAGTGAACTGCGCAGTTTTGATTATTGATCGTGCGTGCGCCATTTTGGATAACAGTCGTCAAATTTTGCATGATCTTACAACGTACTGTTTTTGTTCTAATCATAATGTTCTATAAATAAATTCAAGTATTAATTCTCAATAACAACAACCCGTTAGCAATGTAATGCTCAATTTCTAAAGCTATTGTTAAATGTAACAATTTGTTATCAACCAGTTAAAAACCATTGTCTACCAAGATTCTACCAAACAAAAACCTATTCTTCTCTACTGTTTCCACCGGCCTAAACCTACCTAAGTAAAGGTAATTATTAATGGGGACGGGTGTGTAATGTGAATAAATTCGATTTTTTTCTGTATGTGTAGTTAATAACTTGCAAACTGTTCAGTGGCGGCCATGTCAGTAGGTCACCCCAGTTTATTCTATCCGTGACCTACTTATTGCCCGCGGCCATTTTTTATCAGCTGCCTACTGCGTACCTACCTACCTACCTACATCACTGCTGCGGAAACACCCAAATTATAATGTTTTTCTTATTTACCTACCTATCTGTAAAAACTACCTTGATTAACTGGTTCTTTACTACAACATAGGTAACTACTTAGGATTCATATTGTTGCACAGTCGAACCGAGTCATAGATAGCGTGATGTATTGTCATCACGAACACTTATGTTTTAAGTACCTAGCCAGTCATAAATACGGTGACTCGTAAATTGTTTCCAACTACTAATGAGTAGTGACGACACTTTAAATTATTATGTGTTAACAGTTATTTTACTTCTATTACAGGACATTATGCAGATCTTCGTGAAGACTTTGACGGGGAAAACCATCACTTTGGAGGTGGAACCCTCTGATACAATTGAAAACGTGAAAGCTAAGATTCAAGACAAGGAAGGCATTCCTCCCGACCAACAGAGATTGATCTTCGCCGGTAAGCAGCTGGAAGATGGCCGCACGCTTTCCGATTACAATATTCAGAAGGAGTCCACTCTGCATTTGGTGCTTCGTCTGCGTGGTGGTATGCAAATCTTCGTCAAGACCCTAACTGGTAAGACCATTACACTAGAGGTCGAAGCATCTGACACAATCGAAAATGTCAAAGCGAAAATTCAGGACAAAGAGGGAATTCCACCAGACCAGCAGAGGTTGATCTTCGCCGGTAAACAGCTTGAAGATGGGCGTACCTTATCCGACTACAACATCCAGAAAGAATCTACGCTCCACCTAGTATTGCGTCTGCGTGGTGGAATGCAAATCTTTGTTAAAACATTGACTGGTAAAACAATAACTTTAGAAGTTGAGCCATCTGACACAATTGAGAATGTTAAAGCTAAAATTCAAGACAAGGAAGGTATTCCACCTGACCAACAGAGACTGATCTTCGCCGGTAAACAGCTGGAAGATGGCCGCACGCTTTCCGATTACAATATTCAGAAGGAGTCCACTCTGCATTTAGTACTTCGTCTGCGTGGTGGTATGCAAATCTTCGTCAAGACTTTGACTGGTAAGACCATCACACTAGAAGTTGAAGCTTCCGACACAATTGAAAACGTCAAAGCGAAAATCCAGGACAAAGAAGGAATTCCTCCAGACCAACAACGTTTGATCTTCGCTGGTAAGCAGCTGGAAGATGGCCGCACGCTTTCCGATTACAATATTCAGAAGGAGTCCACTCTGCATTTGGTACTTCGTCTGCGTGGTGGTATGCAAATCTTCGTCAAGACCCTGACTGGCAAGACCATTACACTAGAAGTCGAAGCATCTGACACAATTGAAAATGTTAAAGCCAAAATTCAGGACAAAGAGGGAATCCCACCCGACCAGCAGAGATTGATATTCGCCGGTAAACAGTTGGAAGATGGGCGCACGTTGTCAGACTACAATATTCAGAAGGAATCTACATTGCATTTAGTACTTCGTCTGCGTGGTGGTATGCAAATCTTCGTCAAGACCCTGACTGGCAAGACCATTACTCTGGAGGTCGAGGCTTCTGACACAATTGAAAATGTCAAAGCCAAAATTCAAGACAAAGAAGGAATTCCCCCAGACCAGCAGAGATTGATCTTCGCCGGTAAGCAGCTGGAAGATGGCCGCACACTTTCCGATTACAATATTCAGAAGGAGTCCACTCTGCATTTGGTACTTCGTCTGCGTGGTGGTATGCAAATCTTCGTCAAGACACTGACTGGCAAGACCATTACGCTAGAGGTCGAAGCATCTGACACAATTGAAAATGTTAAAGCCAAAATTCAGGACAAAGAGGGAATCCCACCCGACCAGCAGAGATTGATATTCGCCGGTAAACAGTTGGAAGATGGGCGCACGTTGTCAGACTACAATATTCAGAAGGAATCTACATTGCATTTAGTCCTTCGTCTTAGAGGCGGCATGCAAATCTTTGTAAAGACCCTGACTGGCAAGACCATTACTCTGGAGGTAGAGGCTTCTGACACAATTGAAAATGTCAAAGCCAAAATTCAAGACAAAGAAGGAATTCCCCCAGACCAGCAGAGATTGATCTTCGCCGGTAAGCAGCTGGAAGATGGCCGCACGCTTTCCGATTACAATATTCAGAAGGAATCCACTTTGCATTTGGTGCTTCGTCTGCGTGGTGGTATGCAAATCTTCGTCAAGACCCTAACTGGTAAGACCATTACACTAGAGGTTGAAGCATCTGACACAATCGAAAATGTCAAAGCGAAAATTCAAGACAAAGAAGGAATTCCCCCGGACCAGCAGAGATTGATCTTCGCCGGTAAGCAGCTGGAAGATGGCCGCACGCTTTCCGATTACAATATTCAGAAGGAATCCACTTTGCATTTGGTGCTTCGTCTGCGTGGTGGTATGCAAATCTTCGTCAAGACCCTAACTGGTAAGACCATTACACTAGAGGTTGAAGCATCTGACACAATCGAAAATGTCAAAGCGAAAATTCAAGACAAAGAGGGAATCCCACCCGACCAGCAGAGATTGATCTTCGCCGGTAAGCAGCTGGAAGATGGCCGCACGCTTTCCGATTACAATATTCAGAAGGAATCCACTTTGCATTTGGTACTTCGTCTGCGTGGTGGTATGCAAATCTTCGTCAAGACCCTAACTGGTAAGACCATTACACTAGAGGTTGAAGCATCTGACACAATCGAAAATGTCAAAGCGAAAATTCAGGACAAAGAGGGAATTCCACCAGACCAGCAGAGGTTAATCTTCGCCGGTAAACAGTTGGAAGATGGGCGCACACTGTCAGACTACAATATTCAGAAGGAATCTACATTGCATTTAGTACTTCGTCTTAGAGGCGGTATGCAAATCTTCGTCAAGACCCTGACTGGTAAAACTATTACATTAGAAGTTGAAGCTTCTGACACAATCGAGAATGTTAAAGCCAAAATCCAAGACAAAGAAGGAATCCCACCAGACCAGCAGAGATTGATCTTCGCCGGCAAACAGTTGGAGGATGGACGTACACTGTCAGACTACAACATTCAGAAGGAATCTACATTGCATTTAGTCCTTCGTCTTAGAGGCGGCATGCAAATCTTCGTCAAAACCCTGACTGGCAAAACTATTACATTAGAAGTTGAAGCTTCTGACACAATCGAGAATGTTAAAGCCAAAATCCAAGACAAAGAAGGAATCCCACCAGACCAGCAGAGATTGATCTTCGCCGGTAAACAGTTGGAGGATGGTCGCACACTCTCCGATTACAACATTCAGAAGGAATCTACACTTCATTTAGTATTAAGGTTGAGAGGTGGAATTTAAAAAAATATACTCTGAAATAAAATACTTATTTTGAATGCACTATTTTATTTTATTTTATACCTTAGGTGACACATGATACAAACAGTCGCACACCTTCAATATCCCTTTTTTTGTATAGTACATAGTTCTCTGGGAACATGCACATCATATGGACCGTTTAGACGGGGTCAATCCCCGAGACAATCTACTAAATTGGTCACCAAACTCATTAGTCAATAGAGCCAAAAATCAATAGGTACTAAAAGGTAAAGATTTCTTATTAGAGCCAATCCTTTTTGTGTCCAATCTGTCTCAATACACTTTTCTTAATCCTTAAAAATGCCACCCTCTTTCACTCCACAACACTTCCAAAAATTTACTTGCGTTAAAAGATTATGATGATGAAGGCATCCTTCATCGTCATAATCTTAACGGTTGATAATAATAATATGATGAAGGAATCTTACTTAATAAAAAGTTAACCTTGGAAAACTTTGAAAGGTATGTACAGTAAATGAATAATTTTCGATTTCCTGTTAATTTTTAGTCAAAATACTTCTGAAATTTATAGTTTGAATCTATATATATCGCACCTTTGGTAGAACAAGGGCATAATTGTCATAAATTGCCAAACGAATGTCTTTGTCCCTCCAGTTCAAAGGGCCTTTTTAAAGCATTTCTGCATATTTTGGCAATTTATGACAATTATGCCCTTGTTCTACCAAAGGTGCGATATAAAAGAAAGTCGTGTTAGTTACACCACTTATAACTCAAGAACGGCTGAACCGATTTGGCTGAAAATTGGTGGGGAGGTAGCTTAGAACCAGGAGACGGACATAGGATACTTTTTAGTAGGGTAGGTAGGGTCGGTAGGGTAGGCAGGTAGGTGCGCCGTAGATACGTACTTAGTGCTACTCGAGCGAAGCCGGGGCGGGCAGCTAGTTTTGAATAAAAGTTGTTAGCTTCCTAATGACCGAAACCCCGACCCCCACGCGTATCTACGCTCACACTTATCGATATTTGTACAGAGCCGCACTCTATGGCCTGAAACTGCGTTATGCGGACGTCCGCGCGGTTCCATACAAAAGTGCTCCGTTGCGGGGACACGCGCGGCCGTCCGTCGCGGGGAGGCGGGCCCCGCGCCCGCGCCACTTTTTCCGCCTCCGTGCGACGGACGCCCGCGCCGCACGCGCAGTGCCCGCCAGCGGTAATACGCACGGGCTTGTTCAGTCAATAACGCTATGTGATACGGGTCTCACGCAAGCTTGGAGAAAACCAAGGAACATGTCTTTCGATACAGAAAGTGTCCGAAAGGGATATCGCGACCCCGGCACACAGGCAACGGAAGGAACATGGGTGGGTTTTAGTCAGTAAAAGTCTGACACGCCCTCACGCTCCGCCCAGAGCGGGAGAATTTATTTGATAATTTCCCACCCTCGCTAGCTCCCAAGCTAGCAGCGTATAATTATTTTTGATGCATAACATGGACTCCATGGACTCTAGACGATCAATCAGTCTGACATCAATTAGTAGGTATACCAAATTGCAGCAAATTACGGATTGAGCCGAAGTGGAAAGAAAACTGATATGTTACACCGTGGTTCCATGGTTAGACCACTAATTAGTTCCGCTAGCAATACCTACAAACATTGTTTTTATGTTGAATGTACACGGCGTTTTTTGCACTCGCGTTCCATGAAAAAGCAGTTGCATTTTCAGGGCAGAAACGTGCATCTTCGGCGGTGTGTAAAAATACGCCGTGTTCCGCCCATACGAATTGTTTGAGCATACGAAAATATGAAACATATTTTAGGCTGTATAGTTTGATTTTCTTAACCTATTGAAATTTCCGAACGAATAAAATTACCATCACTTCAACTTGGTTATGGTTAAATGCGAGCTGCGAACTGTCAAATTTTGAATTTAAAATATAATCACACAAACGGGAGCCAAATTAACAATAATTTTGTCATAAATACCTTTTTATAACTTACGTGTGGAACAGAACGTTATGATTCAATTTATTAGTGCCGGTGAAGTATTAGTATTTACGTATTAAGCGCTATTTCGTCGAAGTAACTTAGACAAAACATACACGATGGAAGAACCAATTCTTCGCTATGAGAAAATTGACTTTCTTGGAGAGGGGCAGGTAATTTATACTATATTATTGTACCTACCAAAGTGTAAACAACTGTTATTTATCATAAAAAAATGAAACGTTTAAATTATAACCTCTAAAAAATTGTTTTAGTTCGCAACAGTATACAAAGCCAGAGACGTAAAAACAGATAAAATAGTTGCTGTAAAGAAGATCAAAATAGGCTCCCGTCTCGAGGCACAGGATGGCATCAATCGGACTGCTCTGAGAGAAATAAAGCTGTTGCAAGAGTTACAGCATATCAATCTCATTGGATTGTTAGGTTTGTTTCTTTAATTTAATTTTAATGTAATCAGACCTTGTGTAGACAGCTGCTCCAGCTTAAACATACACATAATTGTAGGCTATTTTTTTAACTGCATTTAAGAAAGTTTATTAGTCTTAAACCATGTTCCTACAAACCAACCCATATGGTATATATGCTGCTATACACTGACCTCTCAAATATATTTATGAAATGCTTATTTTCTGGATTGTAAATAAGAAAACTTTTAGCTGAAACATCATTCTCTTTACAGATGTATTTGGACAGAAATCAAATGTATCATTAGTGTTTGACTTTATGGACACTGACTTAGAAATAATTGTTAAGGACAATAATATTGTACTCACTCCAGCTAATGTTAAGTCTTACATGATTATGACTTTAAAAGGTAAGTTCTTATTTCATCATCCAGGATTGTCTAAAACACGAAAGTCTGATAGCCAGTATTACTATCATGTTACCCAGTAAACGGGTTGTGGAGACCAGATTAACCAGAAAAAAAACTGCCTCATTTGACTGGAAACAAACCCCAACATAATTGGGAAAAGGCTTGGCAGATTCAATCATTTCATCACCCAATAATATTTTACTTGGCATAACCATTGGCATTGCATTTTGCATAAAATTTAAAAAATAAGTCTATTGGACTGTATCTGCAACACCATGCATGAATTCTAATAATTCTAATTTAAAAAAAAATATGCCTTGGTTGAGAATCAGTACTTTTTGGCCATGCAAAGTTAAAAAAGCTAGTTCCCAAAGTTGCATCAAATTTTTTGTGTAAATGCTGGAAAAAAAAGTGGCAAAAAGCTCCCTAGCAAAAAATAAGATTTATGAAGAAATTCAAGTAATTGCAATATCTAAATTAAAATTAATTTATTACCACATAATTTCTCTGTTCACGTTAATCAACCCTTCTTATGTTGCAGGTTTAGAATACTTACATCAAAATTGGATATTGCACAGAGATTTGAAACCTAACAACTTACTTATAAACCGGGAGGGTATTCTGAAAATTGGTGACTTTGGTCTTGCAAAGGCTTTTGGGTCTCCAACCAGAATTAACACACATCAAGTAGTAACTAGATGGTACAGGTAATGAATCACAATCTTAACTAATATTACAAACCTGAAAGTGAGTTTGTTTGTTTGTTACACTTAAACGGCTGGACGGATTTGGATGAAATTTGGCGCATGGGTAGACCATGACCTGGAGAAGGACATAGGATACCTTTTATCCCGATATTCCCATGGGATCGAGACTTATGCGGGTGAAACCGCGGGCCACAGTTGGTTTCCTATATAATTAACAACTTCAAAATGCCTAGTAATTTGGTGCAGAAACCTGTCAGGTGAAGTCAAATATTTTCTATCTCTTCTGTCTGTGTTGTGATTGAGCCTGGGTAAGGCCTATGTCCAGCAGTGGACTACTACAAGCTGAGCTGATTGATTGATTCTGTCTCAAGACTGCGATTATTATTTTTGACTTTTATGAGGGTCTGCCTAAAAAATGTTAACACATTTCCTCTTTACGTTAAATATACAATGTTTGTTGATAACATAATAAAAAACTTATGAAACAAAGCAAAAGAAGTATGTCAGGATCGTAATAGGTGGCATTCTGTAGTTTCTGAATATCCCCATAAGAAAAATGCGTGAGTTTAATGATGTATAAAAAAAATCTTATCATCTCTTTTCAGGTCACCAGAACTGTTATTTGGAGCAAGACAATATGGTACAGGTGTTGACATGTGGGCAATAGGTTGTATATTAGCTGAACTACTACTGAGAGTACCTTTCTTACCTGGAGAGTCAGACCTAGATCAACTGTCGCGGATCTTCCAAGTATTCGGCACACCAAATGAAGAAACTTGGCCTGTGAGTACCTATTTATTTATTTGTGAGCTTGTTGCTGGCCACGCTAATTTCCTAAGCTGCTATACCTACACTCGCAAAAAGATTAAGGAAATTTCACTATTAAATAGAGACATTTTCGTAAGAAAACAATGTCTCATGCATGCAAGTAAATTTTACCTTAAATTGGATAACTTTTTCTATCCGCTTTTCTTTACTCTACTCTACTATGATACCATAAGCATGTGCATTATTTAGCATAATCAGCCTATAATGTTCTCACTGTTGGCACACAGCCGTCTCTGTGAGAGGGAGAGGCGGAGGCCGTAATTCACCACGCGGGCCCAGTGCGGGTTGATAATGTCACAGGCCTTAGATTTTTTGGTTCCAAGACATGCCGGATTCCTCACGATGTTTTCTTTCACATTTTTGAGAGCAATGGTGATGAAATAATTTACAAAAAGTAAAGCACCTGTTAGGGTTCGAACCTACGACCTAAAACTCGTCGTGGCCGTTACCACTGCTGCGCTGTGCATATTTATCTATGTTTTATTAGTTGACCCTAAAATGCATCACCATTGATATTGTTTGAATTCTGACCGTCACTATAACTCTACTTTTTTATTCCCAGGGAATGAAAAACTTGACAGACTATGTGCAGTTCAAGGTATTTCCGCCGCAGCAGCTGCGTCACATATTCAGTGCCGCGTCGGACGATCTGATCCAGCTGATGGAGAGCCTCCTGGCTCTGTACCCTCCCAGTCGGTGCGACTGCACACAGGCGTTGCAGATGTCATACTTCAGGTATAGTGAAATATTCTCAATCGACTATGGTGCAGGGCTCTGAAACTTTATTTAAAATAACGTTTTTAAAACGTTTCGAACAGTTCTTTGTACAACATTTTGTTCGGAACGAAAACGAAATGAGAACGTTTATTCCGCAAAACAAAAACCGGTTTATTCCGCAGTACGCAGCAGCGCTCGGGGCGCAAGCATGAACTTATTTAGTTAAATTGTACCTTATCTTCATTTCATTACATCATTGATTCCAATGCGTTTTATTAACCGAGAACGATTTAAGTTTTGTTTATTTATTTTATTATTTATGTACACACAGTAAAATACATAGAGATATGACATAAACATTCATTCATTTTTCATTTGTTCTTCTTCAAAAACGTTTTTATAATGTAACATTCCAATGCAATTTCGAAACAAATTGTTTCTTAGGTTTTTAAGACGAAACCTTTTCGAAAAATATACCGTTAAAAACCTTGCGAAGCAGGGCCCTAGTTAACTATAAGTCCAGGTTTCCTCACGATGCTTTTCCTTCAACGATGTCGGTAATGACCGGATATCGGAGAGCTTAACTATTAGGGCACAACGATTATTCTATCTTGCGAGGAAATTTGCCAGCGAAAATGGTTATAAATTCTGCTGGACCACACTTGGAAAAGTCTTCCTACGACAAAAAGAAGGAGATCAACACATACATGTGAAAAGCGAAGCTGATCTAAAACCCAAATTAACACAGTGACTGTATGGAGAAATTGCATGTCTCGATCATTTTATTTTATTTAGTTTTAATTTTTTTCTCCATTCAATGCTAGTTGTTAGAATGCTATTGTTTTTTAATCTGCAACTGCTCTCTTTCTGTAAAACTCATAATCAAACACCAATCGAACATACTCAACAAAAACCATTTAACACAAACCAGACAAAAAATGACACCACTCACATACATAATACAAATTGCTCTCGTGTACCCATACCTAACATAAAGCATCCTGGTCTAACTTTTACCACGTCTATCATAATAATTCGGTCCCTAACATGCAACAAAAAAAAATTTTCGTTTATCCAATGGCTAACGTGAATAATAATATTTCAACACAAATAGATAACTTGACAGTGGCATCCTCTCAGTACTGTGATACGGACGCTTGTAACAGAATCATGAAAACCTCTAAGACCTCGCTAAAAATTATAACTCAAAACATCCGAAGTATCTATAAAAACTTAGATGGTTTTAAGGTTCAATTGGCTAGGCTATCATATGAATTCGACATCATAATCTTGACAGAGTGTTGGCTAAATGCTGACAAACCGATACCGACTATGGAAAACTACGTGACATACTCTAGCAAAAAATGTCTTAACCAAAACGACGGGATTGTAATATTTGTTAAACGCAACGTGCAATGTACGGTTGAAGAACCAGACCCGATAGGTGCTAGCTTTCTTCTATTAAAAATCGATTCAAATACTTGTATCCTAGCTTCCTATAGATCACCATCTATATATTGTATTGATAGTTTCCTTAACTCACTGGAAAACATTTTGAGTAAATTAAAATCGAATAACATAATTCTCATAGGAGATATCAATATAGATATAAAACCACATAATACCGACCGAAATTGTTCGTCCTATCTAAATCTAACTGCAGAAATGGGCCTTTTGCCTGGACATACCTTTCCTACTAGACTGCGTAACTGTCTCGATCACGTGATGATTAGAACCACTACTTGTGCAACAATTTTAGTTGTAGATTCAACAGTCAGTGACCACGCCTCTGTAATACTATGTATAGGTAGTGCTCCCTCTAAAAATAAGCAAGTCAAAAAAATTACAAAAATAAACTATGAAAAGGCTGTTGAACAATTAAAAACCATAGATTTTACTTTTATTACGCAAAATTGTGATGCAAATGAAGCCGCTGCAGAGTTTGTAGAATGTCTTATGTCCACTGTATCCCAACACTCAACAGTAGCGAAAGTTCCTAGCCGTAAAATCGTCCTCAAGCCCTGGATCACACCTGGCCTCTTACGGTGTATTCGACATAGGGATAACCTTCACCGGACATTCTTAGCAGACCCAAAAAACGAAATTGTCGAGTTATCATACAAAAGATATCGAAACCACTGTAACCTTTTGCTCCGGAAACTAAGAAACGCGCACGAAAGCTCCGCTTTAAAAACTGCAAAGGACAATAAAGAAACATGGAATATTATCAAATCCATTACCAATCGAACCGGGAAACAAAAAACAGCTGACAAACTACTAACTGCCACTGAAGTTACGGACACACCTAATGCCATTGACCAAGTAAACCATTATTTTTCGAATATCGGTAAGCAATTAGCTGAAAATATCTTAAAAAGCCAAAATTCCGCACCGGCTCCATACTTTATGGAAACACCTCCTGCACGGGATTCTATGGTCCTTCTTCCTCCGGACGAGGCTGAAGTAGAGGCAGTCATTAACAACCTAAAAATTGATTGTGCCACTGGATGGGATTCTGTGCCGGGTAAACTCCTCAAGCTGGGTAAAGAAATACTAATTCCACCTATTACAAAACTTATTGAAGCCTGCTTTGAACAAGGTATTTTCCCTCGAGTATTTAAGAAATCTCTTATTACACCTGTTCACAAGGGTGGAAACGAAGATGACTTTAAAAATTACAGACCTATATCAGTTCTGTCAGCACTGTCAAAAATATTGGAAAAATTACTAAACCGTAGACTCATGAAGTACCTAGAGCACTACAAAATAATATCGGACACACAATTTGGCTTTAGGCCCGGGAAAAGCACCGCAGATGCCGTTAATCAACTCGTTGATTACGTGACTGGTAAACTTGACGCAAAGCAAAAATGTCTAGGTGTTTTCCTGGACCTAGCCAAGGCGTTTGACACCGTCTCTATACCAACCCTTGTGACCAAGCTGGAACATGCTGGAATCCGCGGTAGGGTTCTGGGCATTTTTACAGATTTCCTTAGGGACAGGACACAAAAAGTAAAGATTGGTGAGGTCATTAGCAATGAAGCCAGGGTTGACTACGGTGTGCCTCAAGGTAGCTGCCTTTCCCCCAGTCTTTTTCTTCTCTATGTCAATGACCTGTGCCAGCAGTCGCTATGTAACGGTAAAATTGTTAGCTATGCAGATGACACCGTACTAATATTTCACGGAGATCAATGGGATGCGGCACGGGAAGCTGCAGAGATGGGGTTACGTAAAATAATCCACTGGCTGGAAGCTAACCTATTAACCCTTAATGTATCAAAAACCTCATTTCTGCAGTTTACTTTTGCCAATACCAAACCCAAAGTAATAAGTCTCAGAGCACACTCCTGTGACGCCGCGAATGACAGTATTCCATGTAATTGTCTTCCAATCAGACAACAAAAGACAATAAAGTACCTAGGAGTGATTCTGGACGAGAGACTTGGTTGGCGTCCCCACATTGAACAGTCCTCCTCCCGTGTTAGGAAACTGATATGGGCGTTTAAAAAACTACGACATGTGGCCGAATTTAAGCTTCTCCGTACAGTTTATCTGGCATTGGCACAATCAATAGTGGGTTACTGTATTACTGCTTGGGGAGGTGCCTGTAAAACCTACCTGATACACCTCGAGAGAGCCCAACGTTCTTTGTTAAAAGTTATGACCTTCAAGCCGTACCGATTCCCTACAAAAACCCTGTATGAAAGTTGCCAAGTACTCACAGTGAGACAACTATACCTTCTCACTCTCATATTGAAACAACATGAACTCACACCAGTAAGTCATGCAACCAAACATAAGAGAACCATCAGTAATGTATGTAGCACAGTCAAATGTAAGACCGCCTCCGCTCGACGGCAACGCCTATATCTAACCACCTATATATATAACAAAATAAACACCATTCTTAACCTCAACCCACTAACAAAAAATAAAACTAAGATAAAACTAAATTCATGGTTGCAAACACTTGATTATTTACAGACGGAAAAACTAATTAAAGAACAATACTCCAAATGATTAAATAGTTAGGTTGGCATAATTATCAATCACTCGGACCACACACACACACTCACATATCCCACACACACGCACACACACACACACACACGCACACGTACACATCACTCATTCCCACCTACGTGTATACACGCACACACACCACACAAGAGCACGTATGCATTATCTTTTATTGATTAGTTATTGTTATTAGTATTATTGTTTTTTATTTTTTTATTTTAAATATTGTCTCAAACAACTGTTACAAATATTAGCTCCAACTATGGGCGAAGACACTGACTCCTGTAACACAGGTCTCACCTAGCACGGGAGTCAGGGTTTCAAATAGAAATGTATAACCTTTTTCCTTGTGTCAATAAAACATTTTTATTATTATTATTATTATTATTATAATGACCAAGATAAACTCGGAAAGTACTATTGCGGACATGCATATCTGAACACCGTAAGGACTATTCCTGCTTGCAGCGTTCGGCCGCTATAGTAACGCTTACCTACGAAAAAAAAGGGTCGTGTGCACGGGATTTTGTTTTCAAAGTGGTAAGATAAGCGTGACCGCGATGGTACATATGAATTGAAAAAGTCACATTGGTTCTTGCCTGTATTTGACACCACAACCTCGTGCATGAGAGGCGAGGCGTTAACCACTGATTCACCGTATATCTTTTTAGGTATCTTATTTCACTTTTTATTGAAAAAACATCTTTGTTTCAGCAACAAACCAGCGCCTTCGGTAGGATCCAAGCTGCCCATGCCTACGAATATTTGCAATCGAATAGAGACTGATAAACCATCACTCAAACGAAAGCTTTTGGAAAACATCGATGGCGGCTCCTTAGCAAAGAGACTACAGTTTTGACTAACAACCAATTTAAGACATTCTTAGTACTGCTGGATTTAGTACAGTGAAAGAAAGTGCAATTTACTTATGCTATATGCTTGTTGATATAAATGACATTGATTTTGGGGTAAAAGAATAGATGAAGAAAGCCATGTGGCATTTGTAATTATAGACAGGGGTAAACTTCGTGCAATGATACGAAGGTGGCTAAATATAATTCCACATTCTATATAATATACGCGAAAAAATATATTTAAAGCGTCTCAGATGATTGTTTATTATGTTAGTGAATTAAATGTAATCAAAAGAGGCGGTTGCTACAGTTATGCAAATTTAAATGATTTTTTTTAAAACTTGTGATGGAATAAGAAAAACTCCTTAATGTATTGTTTCGTGATTACATATTTTTCTGATGATTGTAAAGACAGACTTAACTGATTCAACCAATTGACAGAACTGAACTGCAAAGACTTGCTGATATTATTAAACTTTTTTATTGATAAGAGAAAATATAGATTTGATATTAAAATATAGTTTTATTCCATAAAAACAATGATAACTGTAAAAATAATAATACAGTTTATATTAAAAATAATCTTTCAGTTATTGCTTATTTTTCTATGCACCAGAATTTACAGAACATTGACAAAATTACTCTAATATTATTAAGGATTATTGGTAATGTTAATATTATCATGATTACAATGAACACGTTAAGCAATTACAATATAAAAATACTTCTTATTTGTAACTGGAATATATTGCAAGCTATAATTGTTTTCAGTAGCAAACAATAATCACCACACAGTTACGACTATATTTGGTTTACAAACACTCGCTCGAACAAGTGAAGTATTGTAATGGACAGTCTCATGAACACAACGAACACACTGGAACGTCGCAAATAGTTGTATGAAACACACACCCACGCCCCAAGCTTACTTGGGCCGAGGAATCGAAACTAATCTGGAAAAAAAAAAACTATTAGCTTTATCACATAGGCGATTTTTACAGCAAAGCGAACGGTGAACGCTCTCAGTACGTGCTCGCCGCGTGAGCGTAACGAGAACCAGTGTATGTACCATCGAAGAAGTTCATATCTAACCACCGTAAGGACTATTCTTGCTTGCTGCGCTCGGCGGCTATACAACCGGGCCGGTAACAGATGTGGTCATCGTGTTCACGGGATTTTGTTTTGAAACTGGTTAGATATGAACTTCTTTGATGGTACGGGAGCGAGACGTCCGAATGTACAGTCAGCGAAAATGAAAATTCAATTAAATACAAGATAAGAATAAGAGAGACAGAGCATAACACAAACGAGTTCATTCTCCAAATTGTGTAGGCAGTGCGGATGATTTGTGCTTTGGTGGTGCGCTCCGGAATGGCTTGCAGTGGTGGCGGCCGCTTCCAGATCACTACATCCCTGCATTGCACTTGAAATCCTATTAACAAAAGTAATGATGATAGCCGTGACACAAATGGGCGTACCCAGCTTTTGGCCCAGTGGGGGGGGCAAATCTCAAATGTCGCCCATGTTTTACATAGATTGATATTCGTCTATATGTATTTTATTTTGAATAAGTATGTTTCTCGATATTTTCGTCAATTGTGGACCGACTTTGAATTTTTTTTTCAAATGAAAAAAGAATTTAACAATTGGTTCACAATTGCCGAAAATATCAATGAACATTGTAAACAAAAAAAACAGCCGAACATAGAACCTTCTCCTTTTTAAAGTCGGTTGTGTATGATAGTCATAATAAGAAAGGCCGCGCAGCGCGATTTTTACTAAAATTATTCCATAATATAGGTACTGTACTGCACTGTTGATTGATACTGTAATTGTAAAATAAGTCTTAACGTGACTGGAACATAACTTTTATCGACAACAGTACTCAGGCATACAAAATCCAGGGGGGGGCAGCATGGGGACACACAAAACCAACTCCGTTCATTAACGTTTACTAAATTATCCGATCCAAAATTATAATTATTACGAGTCGAAAGCAACGCCCGTGGCACACCTTGGGCGACAGGAGTTACTTTCATTCGCTACGGCTAAATTACGCGATCACAACAGAGAGCGCGAGGCACGCGCCGCACATGTCTAACAACGTCTGCCTCAGAATGAATGGTGTGTGTGCTCATGCTCACTGAGAGCATTCGCTGCGGCTAATTTCATTGGTATACGACGATTTGGGTAATAAGGTAGGTTAGGTTGGAACTGTGACCAAATACGCGCGAGCCGAGCGAGCGAGCTAGGTACGTCGAAATTGGTTGCAGTTAACAAAATTACTGTCAAGAGAATAACAAGATTGTTTTCCTACTTGACTAGAATTTACCCGCATTGTTTTTGTGAACCCGCGGTGTTGTAATTTTATAGTAAGTAGTGTAAGTGTCAATATGCATTTTGTCAAAGGTTTGAATTGAAACGTTTAGAAACTGGCACTCGATAAAATGTTTTTCTTGATAATAAGTTTTATATTATTAACTAAGCAATATGAGGAAAATAACATTTGATTTGTTATTGTATGATATGAATATCGAAACATTAAGTTTTATTTGTAACAAAAATCAATTTAATTTTTTTCAAAGTAAGTATTCTGCGTATTGATTATATTCTTTGAAATGCTAATATGAGAAAAAATATATGTGAAACGAAATTCTATAAAACTGTTATCTATAAAACATCGTACAACCGACGATTTGTTTGTACGCCACGGATAGCGCGAATTATATTCAAATCACTCACCACTGTCCGAGTTATCCCCTTGGGCGTTAGGCCTGTGTGCGACTATTTTGCTCTTCATAAAGTTGGTCTGTACACAAAAATTTTATCGGTCCCTTCTTTGTTTTCTTACAACTAATTTTTTTCTATTATATAGATTAATTTTCATGCAGCATAAACATTCACACTTTCTGTAGGCAAACACAACATTTTACAATAATTACGATATTTTTTAGAGGATGTTCGCAATGTTCAAAGTGCCAATTCATAGATAAATATTTTATAAAAACATTGTGTTGGCCAACGAAAGTAATAAAGAGAGTACAAGCGAAATCAAATGAAGTGGCCTGAGAACATTGTCTTAGTATGGTTCACGTTTACCTTGGGGGTGTTAGAGACCACTGATAGTCGTCCGTAGACGCCATATTTGCGTTCGTCTTCGGGTCTTAGTGTTCCCATTTTTTTCATTACTAAATAGATCTGCAGATAACAAAAATGTTTTAGAATTTAGTCGTTCGTAATTGATAGCGAATTATTATTTGTAAAGCCTCGAATTCATGGAAAGAAAAAGTTGTAGAACATTGATTCACAACATGTTTTTAGGTTGTGGAAACATGTACCTGACAAGTTAGAGTGTGAAAAATGTTACCATGCTACAGCAATGTTCGCAACTTTTGTTATACGGGGCTTGAGATATATGATGTGTAGGTCTAACCTGTTCTAACATGCCATAACTTCTTATTAGGAAGTCCCTCTGCGCCAACAAGTTGACTCTCTCGCGTTCCTCTTTCTCCACGATAGGATCAGGCTCGAATGAACTTAGCACGTATGTAGGCTTGGACTCGGTCGCCTAGTCAGTTCGCAAAAATATACAAGGTGTAAAAAGACATCACTAAGCCGTCATATCTACGTATTTTGTACATCTCAGACATTTATTTATCATCGTTCGCTGTTTACGGTAATGCGCAATGTAACGCACGAAAAAAATTGTGCTTACGGGTGCATGCAACGGTACAGCACAGGGACAGAAAAAATACTTGTTTTCTTAAAAATACCTTCTTTATCTCCAGAGTTTCCATATATAGTCCAGTACAACAAAATTATCATTAAAACGTAAAGAACAATTGACTCTCGGCTTCGCTAGAGCTCGTAACAGGTCTATAGATGTAGTGTAATACTTGCTAAAAAGTTTAATCAGAATAATATCAAGTTTACTTGTCAGATTTCTCACGGAAGAACTCGACGTTTTCCCCCATAGCTCCCCCCCCCCTGGATCCACTACTGCAAGTGGCAGCACAAATATGTGACATCAAAGGAACAACAAAACTATCTGGCGAGAGAAGCAATGCCAAAATATAGGATGCTGCATCGGCTCCAAAAATAAGTGTCAATGCAACATTAACGGACATGTCAAGACATGTCCGTTAATATTCCGTATTCGTCATAAATATTTGATTCTGCCTCCTCAGTTAAATTCAGAAGAATGTGATTGAAAATATCTGACGAGATTGATGTCCATCACCAGGTCGACGGTCCATTCTTTACGGAGTCTGCTTACAGTACAGCCAGCGACGCAAACAGGTGTCTCCTTTTCATCTCGGAACCTATATCATTGGGGATTCTATTAAAATTAAATCACTAACCGGTTGCAGTGCAAGCGACGGTTTAGCTGTCAGCTTCTTCTCTTTATCATCTTTGCGTTTCTGGTCTTTTTCCACACGAACTTTAGATTTAGTGGTTTTCTCCGTAGCAACAGTGGCGGTAGTGCCAGCAGTTGTCGTGGAACTGGCTTCTTCAATGGACTTCTTATCGCCTTCTTTAATAGCTTTGGGCTGCGATGGTTTCTTCAGAGCTTCCGCTTTGGCTTTCGTTTGCTGTGTCAGAAAGAACAGCATTGACTTTTAATGTTTATTTTAGGTATCATATAAAAAACGCGGTGCAAGTTCGTGTGGATGTAGGTGGTCAGTAGTGTAGTACCTGAAACTCCTCCCGTTGCAGGCGCGTGCAGTCGCCGCGGGCGCGGGAAGAGGCCGTGCCCGTGTACAGCGAGCCCGACGGCTGCTGGAAAAGCGACGCGTACTGCTCGCCGACGGGGTATACACGTCTGTTGATATTATAATACGAAAGTCTACCACGTTGTATTAGGGGAACATCAAGAATCTTTTTTGGGGGCTATTCTGATTCACACATTCCACTTTCTATAGCTCAGAAATATCCTTCACTAGAGTGAGGAAGAAGCAGCTGGAATCGGCTCGCAAAGGCTGCCTTTCCACCAAAGAAAATTACGCATTAGTATTGCTTAGTTTTACGCACATGCCTTACAATGCATCCTTACGCATCTCTGGTGCAAAGGTAGCTAAATGTATGCAGTTGAAAGCGAGATCTTTAGACTCATTAAAAATACTTCACTAGGGCGATAAAGAGAGATTTTTATCGCTCTAGTGAAGTATTTTTAATACAAAACTCCGTGTTTTTTCTTCATTCGGTTCATTACTGAATGAAGAAGAAAATCGGAGTTTTGTTGCGCTTAGGAGAAGAGCAACCAAACTCCGATATTCTTCTCTTTTAAATTTGTGAATTCAAATTTGGAACAATGATGACACCGAAATGATGGTCAGCTTCAAAACAGCATAAAAACTCATTATTTTGATGTTTTAGGCCTATTAACAAAAAGGCACGCTGATTTGATTTAGGAGTCCAGCTATCTAATTCCGTAACACAGTTTCGTAAATGATTAAGACTAATCTGTTTCATTTTGACAGTTCAACAACATTCATTGCGTTATTTACGTTTTTGAGCAGATTTCGTTTTCGAACTTATGAAGCAATGGATTAGCAATCTCGTTCAAATGATTCAGATTGTGATTGATCGTGCATTACGCGGGAGTGTAATAAGAAATCTGAAATGACGGGAATGATAGTTCCAAAAAAAATTAAACTACATAATTTATAAAAAGATGATAAAGGTGTATTTATATTAAGGTTAGGTACTTAAAATAGATTTCTTTTTTCATTACGTTGATAACATGGTATGTACCTAAAACTTCCCAAATGCGTTTCCTCCCACTGTATTTGCGTTTGCCAGGGACTTTTTTCTGGTTCCTTCTCTTCCGAAGGTGTGAATTCTGCAAACCTGCAATATTTATGTATGACTATTGAAGCAATGCGTCATTCGCGTTTAAGGAAAACCGTGCGAAATCTTGAATACCCGAGTACACTCTATTACAGTCCTACCTCTGACAGTAGCAACCCAATAGCAACCTTATCGTAACGAAAATAAAGATCACTGTGATTTTGACAGTGAAGCAAAGTCAAAGGTCAAATTTACTGTGAAAGGACTAGCCGCTACGCCTGAAGCTACGGCGTAGCTAACGTTGTACTAGAGCGTGCAGCGTAGCTCGCGCTGTGCTACGCGATCGTAGCACAGTGCGAGCTACGCTGTATTATGAGCAGCCGATTCTGCTCTTCATGTTACCGAGTAATATATTATACTAACTTATTGGTTTGTAGGAGCCGGTCTCGTATCCTCTTGCGGTCTTCCTCGAGCACTCGTCTCTTGTCACATTGCCATATATTGAGCATAGTGAAGGTATCAGTCAACAGCCCCTCCTTCACCTCACGGTCCAACTGCGTATCCGTGTGAAAACTCGGCGAATGATTCACCTAAAGGCAACAATAAAAATGTATTTCAATGGTACCTACTTTTTAATGGATATTAATTGGTTGCGAAGCGATTTTTTTTACTACAGGGTGAAATTGAATTCATGTGCATTCTCTTAAGGGGTTATTGTACTCATCATTATGAACAACTTTCACTATAGGACCAACTCTAAAACGAAACTATAACCATAAACCTTAATATTTTTATATTAAGTACCTAAAATTAAAATATACCTAATTAAAAACAGTAAAAATAAAATATTTCAGATAATCAAGTAAATAAAGAATTTTGTATCACAGATAATCAACTATTTTACAATAATAATTAATTTAATTTATATAATAATTATATTATTATATATTTATTTTAATTAAAACTTAGGTATTTACAACGCTTATTTTAATATATTTTAATTTTAGGTACTTAATATAAAAATATTAAGGTTTATGGTTATAGTTTCGTTATTTAATTAGTGTAAATTAGATGATTATCTGTGATACATAATAGTGTACTTAGTTTTCATTAGTCACTTTCTCAACTATATTTGATTATGTTAAATCAGTGTCACAATTTTATTACTTATCAAAGTGTAAAATGGTTATTATGCACATGATAAGGCCATTTTTTATTTTCTAGTTAATTGTGTTTTAAAAGATCTAACAGAATCCATTAAAACATTTTAAAAATCCATGACATGTTTTATTTTTATTTCCATATGTTAAAAATAAAAACCAGCATTCATGGACACTGCGAACGAACGAAACTTTTTTTTCCCGATCGTCAACAGTGTTGACGACAGGAACGAAAGGTGTTACCGAACGGGAATTACCCGAAATAATAAGTAGCGTTCGTCAACACTGTGAACGAACGAAACTTTTTTTTCCCGATCGTCAACAGTGTTGACGAAAGGGTGTTACCGAGCGGGAATAACCCGTATGGCGCACTCTTTAAGTCCATTGCCTACAAAATTGACCAATTTTTAAATTCCTATTGACAGTAGGTTAGGGTTAGCCATCGAGATTTGAATAAGGTATGTAATACTTACTTCCAATATATAGGGATGTAGCTTATGATCTAGGAGAATATCGAAGCCCAGTATTTCAAAACAGGCGTGTACCTGCCAAATAGCAACATAAAACCAATTACAAATAATTAAGATTGATTTAATTATGTATATAAGGATACTTACATGAACGACTGAAAAATATGTATAAATATTTAGGTACTACTAACATATATAATGAAGCGTAGCAAGTATGTGGTTAAAAATGAAGAAACTCAGGATCTGTTTGTTATTAAAACCTTGAAAGCCAGGCTGTTGACCAAACTCCTGTTTTATCAAGGGCTTGAACGATATGAAATAGAGTATTTTAATTGCTAGCTGTTAAAGTTACGCATAGCATATTATCTACTCTAAATATTGTAACAGCGTATTAATTTTCACGGTCATGAGTTCATGACTTAAAGATAGTGTCATAAACAATATTTATGAATTAAAAATCTCGATTAATTAAAAAAATATGTAACAACGCGAAATTTCGCAGGTATTCTGGTGCGTTAAAATAAAGCTGATGCTTTCGCAACTTTGCTGTTCAGCAAAATGAGAAAGAACATTATAAAAGGTTCATATAAAGTAATACTTTTTATTTATTATATGCTCTAAATCTAATCTTCTAATAAATAAAATTCTCGTGTCACAGTGGTTGTAACAAAACTCCTCCGAAACGGCTTGACCGATTCTTATGAAATTTTGGGTGTATATTCAGGTTTGAGAAAAGGACGTAAACTATTTTTCGTACCCCTACGTGATAAGGGTGGTGCACCCCAAAAAAATATTATTTATACAATTTTTTTTTATTTTTTTTTATGATTCGACATAAAAAAATACATACAAACCTAAATTATCACCCTTCTACAACCAACCCCTATTTTTAAACAGCGATATTAGTACTGTAGGTAGGTACGGTAGGGTAGGTAGTGTAGGTAGGTACGGTAGGGTAGGTAGTGTAGATAGGTAGGGTAGGTAGTGTAGATAGAGGTAGGGTAGGTAGTGTAGATAGGTAGGGTAGGGTAGGTAGGGTAGGTAGTGTAGATAGAGGTAGGGTAGGTAGTGTAGATAGGTAGGGTAGGTAGTGTAGATAGGTAGGGTAGGTAGTGTAGATAGGTAGGGTAGGTAGTGTAGATAGGTAGGGTAGGTAGTGTAGATAGAGGTAGGGTAGGTAGTGTAGATAGGTAGGGTAGGGTAGGTAGATAGGTTGGTGAGCCGTAGATAATAAGTACTTAGTGCTACCCGTGCGAAGCCGGGGCGGCCAGCTAGTAAGTGTATAAAATGTAGCTTACGTCCAGAGCTTATAAGTAAATAGATAATAATTACCTATGCGACATCGAGATCTAGGCAGAGGCTAGTTTGGTCTAATTCTACTAATACTCGTAGTAGGGGGCAGCCATCCTTACTACAGGGTAATGCCTGATTTTTTCTAATGTTGCAGGTAGGTCTAGTCTTATGTTCCGACAGTATTGAAAAAAGTTACGCTAATACAACTTCAAGCATATTATAGGACTTTTAAAATCTACAGATAGCAGACCTAAAGAGCGTATATTGCTTACTCAACTGTTACCAATTCTCTCAATAACATTTTCATACTCAAATACAATGCGATCTGAAGCTCAAACAAATATAAAACTCAAAAGAACCATGTCATGCGAGGGGAAACACGCATGGTAACTGTGCTTGAGTATCGGCCACGCCGATATTATCGTCTTCACTATCACTTGGTCTATGGAGTGCCACAGCCTGTCCAAATCCACACCTTGCGAAAGCAGGATCTTGTTCAAAGTCGATATCTTGCTGATGCATGGAAATTCATCATGACTTTAGATTCGATTATGTGGGTAAGTGTTAATTGGGCTACGTTTTTGCCAATGTCTCGATATGGGGATAAAACTTCCTTTCAATGACCCGGAGCGCCGAAACAGGGTCAGATAGTGCGTTTTTAATATTCAATCTTGAGTTTCGTAAAACAATTGAATAAAATTAAAACTGTAATGTGTCTTGACGCACGAGCACGACTGATAAGTTGAATATAGTGAGACCTGCAGTGCTCATCTCACCGTGAAAACTTAGGTGAAGTGAGCGTGGAGTGAGCTGTCATTCCACCTAATGCTAGAGATTGACACTATTGACAGCTCACTCCACGCTCACTTCACCTAAGTTTTCACGGTGAGAAATGGTGGCTTTTATGGTTACAGAATAGCACTACAGTACCTATATTCTGGCAAATAAATAACATTTCATTTCATTGATCTGTAAAGGAGTTTTCAAATAATATTCAAGTTTAATTAATCAAAATCGAAACAACTATGTGGGGCATAGAAAAGAAGTTTAACTAATTTTCAAAGTACTTTTACCAGGCATTTGACACAATCACGTTCTAAAATCATTCTCCGTACGATGCAAAAGGATTATTTAAAAAAAAAACTCACCGTTTGCTGCCCGCTTCAGAATCATACACGTAAGTGCGGCTATGTTTGTTCAACGCGTAGTTAGTTAGGTGCATGAACACGTTAGTCGTGTTGTTCACATTAGGATCCGCGTATCGACTCGTTGCAAACCTTGGGCAGAATTAATTAAAAGTAAGAGACATAAAACGGATTTCGTTTTAAAAAGGTAACTAGCTTGTTATAAATTATTAGGTTCAACTCATTACAGAAAACTCTAGGCAAGGAAATCATTTGATCATATCCTTAGATTTAGGTGAGGCATTTGATTTGTTTGCATATACAATGCTTGAATAGTGGGTTAGAGGAAATGCCTAAAAAAATTTTCAAAGCTATATGTATAGAAAACAGAAAACAATTTGTTGAAGTTTCCGGAATAAAAATGAAATAATGTAAACAGATATCAAATCTTCCTTTACTGTAAAACTGGGGTTCCTCATGGTAGTACACTTGGTCCCCTATTATTTGTATTGAATAAATCGATAACTTTACTATGAATTCGTAACTTTACTAATGTAGGTACATAATTTTTTCCAAATAATCTATTTGGGAGCTGCACATACCTTACAAGTCCTTCATTATAGACAAAAATTCGGAGAGGATCGCACGACGTTATAAGAGTGTATACTCTAATGTCGAACTTATACCCATCCACCAAGTATGGCTTTGACAGATAAACCTGGAATTATATTCGGTACTTTCGTTAATACGGAATTTTAATCCTACTAATATTATAAATGTGTAAGTTTGTGTGTTTGGATGTTTGTTACTCAATCACGCAAAAACGGCTAATCGAATTTGGATGAAATTTGGCACATAGATAGTTTATAACCTGGATAAACACATATACTTTTTATTCCAGTAGTACGTTCCCGTGTGATAATTTTCGACATCCACGAGGGCAAAAGCCGCAGGCAAAAGCTAGTAATTCTCTTGAGACAATAGTGTTGAAACTACGAATATGGTTCTAGTAGGAAACAATACAATATAAGAAGCTACTAATTATATAATTTGATTGAAAAATAAGTAAGTGTTAGTTAAAGTTACCTGACAAATAAGTTTGTCTGTAGGTTTTATTTCTTTGAGAGACTTCGTCAAATAGATGCCGCGCCCTTGACTGCCACATTCCGGTTTTATAATAAATGTTTTATTTTTACGTGATTTACTGTAGTTTAATGCTTCACCAAAACTGAAAGAACATTTTTGTTAAATACAAGAGACACTTCAAATGGTTTCCCAAAATTTTATTGCTATGCAATTAATAAAATATTATGACATTCTTACTCTGCAGGCAAGCACCAAGTTTTTGGGAAAAAGTTGTATTCCTTTGGATATATTTTCTGCATTCTGTTCAAATTACGTGCTAGCAAGTCTTTTCTGAAAATACCATGACATATAAAATCAAGTAATGCTGTTGATTTAGTTTAAACACTCGATATTATTATCTTCACCTGCAGATTTCTAGCATGCCAGGGAAATGGTTTATGCGCTGAAACCGCTTCATCTCTTTCGCTCTTTCAACAGAGACACTCATGTCAGTCCAGTAGAAGTTCCAAGCATCTTCTTCAGACACTTCTCGCATTCCAAAAGCACTGGCAACTTTCCGTATAGACTCATATCGGCAGTTCGTTAGACATATTGATATTTGGGATCTGGTACGGCAAAAATAAACTAGTAATAAATCATCGTAAGGGGTCGTTCATTAATTACGTGAGACGAATTTTCGACATCCCCTTGGTAAGATGTCGTGAGATTTGGCTCGACGCCCTCTCCTCCTTCCCTAATCTCACGTGAGAGTTTCGTAATGCGTATGTTTTCTGTAAATACGTTAATCACAGATTAACTTGATTGCGTTGGATTTATTGAAAAACGAAAAACATAATTTGATTAATTATTTTTTCTTTAAGACTAGTTAGACTATAATAGTATTTCTCTTTCTCTCTCTCTCTTTCTAAGATATACGAGTGTGTGTTTGCGTGCGAGTATTTTATTAACATTCCTTCATATTTTTTTCATTTAGTTACTCTGAAACGATGTTCATTTATTTCATTGTGCCTGTTATTTAATAAGTAATATACAACGAATTAGGAACTACGTTCCAACCGGGTGTCCCATGACACCTCTCGTTTTTCTGTAGAATTTAGGCATATTTTACTGGAGAAGTATGTTTTATTTAATTTAACCCAGTTTTCTCGCATAATATTAACCTGTTTCTAGCGGGGAAAAAAGTCTCCCCCCACGTGAGATTGGGTGAGATTCGGCTCGACCCTTTAGGGAGGGTCTCACGTAATTAATGAACGACCCCTAATACTGCATTAAGTTTACAGTTTGGAAGAGCCTTATTGAAGTCCCTATATGTTTAGGAGGGGATCCCTACTTGTATCGAAAGTTGATGATTCGATTTTTATTATATCGAACACGGTGTGTCGATAATTCAGTGGTACGATGTTTTATTCCATCGATGCTATATTGGTGCGATGTAACGTTTGTGCGAAAAATTCTGTTGCAAAAAACCCTACAGCGATTGCTCATTAGTTCGGTAATTTCTTAGTTCGATATTATATCGGTTCGAAACGCCTGCTGTTGTGCATTCACATTTAATTAATAATCTTGATCGATTGAATCGACGTTAAGGAAATACATTAAATACCATACATATCTTCACGTCCATTTTTCTAAAATGAGGAAGACATGATGGGTAAGTTGGTAGTTCGAAGGGTAAGTTGGTAGGTTGGTGGGTAAGTTGGTAGGTTGGTGGGTAAGTTGGTGGGTTGGTAAATAGGTTGTTGGGTAAGTTGGTAGGTTGAGGGGTAAGTTGGTAGGTTGGTGGGTTAGTTGGTAGGTTGTTGGGTAAGTTGGTAGGTTGGTAGGTAAGTTGGTAGGTCGAGGGGTAAGTTGGTGATCGTGCGATCGATGGCCCTTTACGGGGCCCCGATCTGGGCGGCTGACCTGACGGCCGGGAGCATCGCTGTACTGCGAAAACCGCAGCGGGCGATGGCCGTCAGAGTCATACGAGGGTATCGCACGATCTCCTACGAGGCGGCTTGTGCACTGGCCGGATCCCCGCCCTGGGACCTGGAGGCGAAAGTACTCGCGTCATCGTATCGGTGGCGCGAGGAAGCGCGGGCGCGGGGCGAGCGACCGATGCAGCGACACGTGGAGCTGCATCGGTCTCAGCTTCGCGAGGCCCTGGTGGCGGAATGGCGGGACAGGCTTTCGCGCCCTACCGCCGGCGTCACCACTGCGTCGACTGCCGGGAGGACACGGCGCGGTACACGCTGGCAGAATGTGCCGCTTGGGAGGAGCCGCGCCGTGCCCTCATCTCAGGAGTAGGCAGTGACTTGTCGCTGCCGGCCGTAGTGAACGCTATGGTCGGCGGCGCCGAGTCCTGGGACGCGGTGGTCGCCCAAAGGGGAGGAGGCTGCGGAAAGGGAGAGGGAGATCTCGTCCACTCACCCGGCCCGCAGCAGGCGCACCGGGCGTCGGCGGAGGGCGGACAACGCCCTCTTCCGGCCCCCCTAAATGGGTCCAGGGGCGACGGACCCGGGGACGTCCGTCGCCCCCCACTCATCAGGACCCGAGGTGGCGGCGCGTAGTGTTCCACGCGCGCCCCTCTGAGACGTCGCGGGGGAGTCAAACACCTCACTCCCTCCCCGACCCGAGAGGAGGCCCGCGTTGGCGGGCCGGCACCGGCCGGGGGTTGCGGAATATTCTTTCGTTCCCGCGACCCCCGGCGTAGGTGTGAGTCGGAACACCGGCACCGGGGTGGTTTTTAGTCAGTAAGAGTCTGACAGACCCCTCCGCCCGCCCCAGGGCGGAGGACATCCAGGAGGATATTCCACCCCGAAAAAAAAAAAAAAAAAAAGGGGTAAGTTGGTAGGTTGGTGGGTAAGTTGGTAGGTTGTTGGGTAAGTTGGTAGGTTGGTGGGTAAGTTGGTAGGTCGAGGGGTAAGTTGGTAGGTTGGTGGGTAAATTGGTAAGTTGGTAGGTTGAGGGGTAAGTTGGTAGGTTGGTGAATAGGTTGGTGGGTAAGTTGGTAGATCAAGGGGTAAGTTGGTAGGTTGATGGGTAAGTTGGAAGGATGGTGAATAGGTTGGTGGGTAAGTTGGTAGGTCGAGGGATAAGTTGGTGAATAGGTTGGTGGGTAAATTGGTAAGTTGGTCGGTTGGTGGTTAAGTTGGTAGGTCGAGGGGTAAGTTGGTAGGTCGACGGGTAAGTAGGTAGGTTGACGGGTAAGTTGGTAGGTCGAAGGGTAAGTTGGTAGGTTGGTGAATAGGTTGGTGGGCAAGTTGGTAGGTCGAGGGGTAAGTTGGTAAGTTGGTGGGTAAGTTGGTAGGTCGAGAGGTAAGTTGGTAGTTTGGTGGGTAAATTGGTAAGTTGGTAGGTTGAGGGGTAAGTTGGTAGGTTGTTGGGTAAGTTGGTGAATAGGTTGGTGGGTAAGTTGGTAGGTTGGTGGGTAAGTTGGTAGGTTGGTGGGTAAGTTGGTAGTTCGAAGGGTAAGTTGGTAGGTTGGTGAATAGGTTGGTGGGTAAGGTGGTAGGTTAGTGGGCTTACCCACCAACCTACCAACTTACCCACCAACCTACCAACTTACCCACCAACCTATTCACCAACCTACCAATTTACCCATCAACCTACCAAATTACCCCTCGACCCACCAACTTACCCAACAACCTACCAACTTACCCCTCAACCTACCAACTTACCAATTTACCCACCAAACTACCAACTTACCCCTCGACCTACCAACTTACCCACCAACCTACCAACTTACCCCTCGACCTACCAACTTGCCCACCAACCTATTCACCAACCCACCAACTTACCCACCAACCTACCAACTTACCCAACAACCTACCAACTTACCCACCAACCTACCAACTTACCCTTCGAACTACCAACTTACCCATCATGTCTTCCTCATTTTAGGAAAATGTTCGTGAAGATATGTATGGTATTTAATGTATTTCCTTAACGTCGATTCAATCGATCAAGATTATTAATTAAATGTGAATGCACAACAGCAGGCGTTTCGAACCGATATAATTTCGAACTAAGAAATTACCGAACTAATGAGCAATCGCTGTAGGGTTTTTCGCAACAGAATTTTTCGCACAAACGTTACATCGCACCAATATAGCATCGATGGAATAAAACATCGTACCACTGAATTATCGACACACCGTGTTCGATATAATAAAAATCGAATCATCAACTTTCGAAATCAAGTAGGGATCAAGTAGGGGGGAGAGTAGTATGTGGATGTGGACGGAATGTATTGACTATTAGACTATTGGCTACGGGCATAAAATGACACTCTGGATTCTGTAAATCGAAAATAAAGTGTTTTAAGTAGATCTTAAATACCTCCTTCTTTTTTTTTTCTTGCGTGTTGCTTCTATAGGTATAATGGGTGCAGTTTGTGAAGTTGGTTGAGATGTGTCATCTTCACCGCTAAACTTGGCGTCATAGCTACGCATTAGCATCGAAGCTATGGTCTCAGCTTGTTCCTTTTCCTCCTTAGCTTGCTGATCAGTTACTGCTTTCCCATCTACAGTAAAAGAACACATAATAAAATTTTCTGTAACAATCAAAACACGTAATGTACTTATCATTATTTATTTAGTAGGTACAAATTATTCGATAAATTGGTAGGGGTTACTATAATAATGTCATAAATTATAACATCCAATACGAAAAATGTCCAAAAATAAAAATGTGCAATACGAAAAATGTCCAAAAATAAAAATGTCCAATTAGGTATGCAACATCCTAAATGTGTGTGAAGTCTAGCTATACTCCAAGCGATGTTTACTATCTAATATTAAAGCTAAGATTGAGTTCTCGCCTTCTACTTTATCACTTTTTCGTTTATGTGCCACTGCTTGTGTTTGTTTCGGGCTGTGTTGTGATTGCAGATCCTCGTCACGCAAGAAAGTGTCTTGTAAGTCCACCTATAAACAACCAATTAATTTAATATTAAAACTAGTTTAGGGGTAGGTATGAGGAACAGGGTGTAAAGTTCACTCATCCACCATAGAAAAGGGAGGATCCTCCGACCAGACGGGTGTCATGTCTAGCAATTGCCCGGCAATTGTCGGGCAATTGCCCAGAGGTTGAAGTCGCGCGCTAGTATATATGTCCACCGCGCGGTAAACTCTAATTGCGCGATGCAGGATTTGAGTGACGTCAGGATGTTGTGTGGCGTCAGGTATTTGATGCGTAGTTCGCATGTGGCGATGTAGATGCCGCCACACTAGCTTTTGCGCGCGGCTTCGCCCGCGTGGATGTCGGAAAATATCCCACGGGTTCGTACTACCGGGATTACATACCTAATAGCCGAGGAAAAGGTCATTGACTCCTACCGTTGCGCCCGCGTTGTCGTCAACCATAATTATTTTGTTACGCGTAATTTTGAATCTATGATATCTTTTAAAGTATTCATTTTAATTATATGATGTCAAGGCATATTGACAATGCCCAATTTAAATAACATATTTTATTGGATAAGGATAAATATAATACCGGTCAAAATAGCTTCGGAAACAATAATATTTTTTTAATCAAATTTTGATAACTATAAATGGTTACTGTAGGTCATCCTTAGAAGATAGACTTATTGGCATTGCAATTTTTTTGTTAACTTTTTAAGACATACAGGGTGGCAGGGACATCGACGCGAAAACTGATACCATAGATTCAGTACCTACATGATTCTGAACCCCCTTTTTTTTTTCTTCTTTTTTTTTTAGGGTGGGAAATTATCAAATAACTTCTCCCGGTATGGGCGGAGCGGGAGGGTGTGTCAGACTTTTACTGACTAAAACCCACCCGTGTTCCTTCCGTTGCCTGTGTGCCGGGGTCGCGATATCCCTTTCGGACAAACTCGCAACCCTGGTAGGTTCTGAACCCACTGCGTTGAAATTTTTCGTCAGATTTAAAAAAAAAAGTCTGTTGTTCCATAGAAAAGTGCAATACCTACGCGGTCAAAATGTATGGAACAGCTGTTTTTTTTTTTTTAAATAACCGACGAAAAATTTCAACGCAAACACGGGTTCAGAATCATGTACCGAATCTATGGTATTAGATGTCCCTGCCACCCTGTATAATCCTGTGGAACATCATTTTTATTTATCTCTCACGGTTTACGCGGTGCACGCCAGTAAAGCTCCCAGTCAGCATGATTTTTTCCGACATTTTTAACAATAATCGTCATATTTCAGTCAATTTACACAAAACCTTATATTAATTATACACTAAAACCTTCCTCATGAATCACCCCGTCCATTGGTGAAAACCGTTTGAAAATCCGTTCGATAGTTTTTGAGTTTATCGCGTTCAGACAGACAGAAAGACAGACAGCCGCGGCTGGGGACTTTGTTTTATAATACGTGGATAAGAATATGCAGGGCCAGATTTAAGGCAGGGCAACAGGGGCCATGGCCCCGGGCCTCCACAAAATATAGGACCGGGCCTCCTCCACAATTTGATTTCTTTTGATAAAAAAAAAGTTCTGTTGGTCCAATACGGTAAATTGACCATTTTGTATAAAAACTATTATCAAAAAGATCAATCTAAGGAAATCTTTCTATTAGCAAATAGTCGAAAATTCGGAGCTACATTTCCAAATGTTTAAATTACGTTAAAAATGTACTTGGTGTTGATGGCGTCGAACTGGACTACAATGACACAGAGCCGCCTATGAAAGTTATACCTAGTTAGTATTGAAAGTGATTTACTCCGAGAATTGGATTTCACCGAAATTATCAATGATTTTTCGACGAAAAAAGCTCGCAAAGTTCCATTAGCCTAACATTTATCTTTTATTCTTTTTTATATTTTTAGTAGCTATTATGTATAAATGATTGAAAACTGTTTTTTTTTTCGTCTGGTCCAAAAACAAAATCGGTGCCTCCACTTCTTGGTTGCCCCAGGGTCTCCACACCTTTAAATCCGGCCCTGAGAATAAGGATAAGGATCTAATATATTTGCAACCACCAGTCCTCCTGGCGATCCACACAGTGGTTTCCTCTCACCCGGGCGTTTCCTCCCGCCTTATACGGAACACGAACCTCCCGAAACAACCGTGTCCGGTGAGGACCTGCGTCAGGGGGAAGGTGAGGGCGCCGCGGCGCCTCTCTAGCCACTCCTCAAAGAGGGGTCTTATCGCCGCAACTGTGATATGCCCAGAATATCGACCCTTACGGCGCAAAAAGTTTGGGGAGAATTTTACTGCATGGCTTAATTAACTCAAAAATTGGCAAAAATAATCCTTTAACTTTTAAAAATTCAACCCCTGTGGCGGTTAAGAGGGGATACAGTTTATATGAAAAACTTTGGGTTTATAAACATGAAACCTCTGTAAATATGAAGCATTTGAGGTTATTAGTTTTTCGAAACTACACACAATAGTTAAAGTTTGCATGGAAGAATCTTAACATGCGGTCCGGTGAATTTGAAACTCAGCATTTATAATCTTCATAAAAAAATGCGTTTAAGGATTTTTTAAATTCAACCCATATCTGGGATAAAAGAGGAAATAAAATTTTTAGGGGAGGATTTTACTGCTTGCAGAAAAAAAAAGAGAATTTTATACTACGATTCATAATATTATGGTTCCATTATTTGAGTTTATGATTATTTAATTCCCTGGAAATTTCCTGGATTCTACACTAGGATTCCCTGTGTCGTGGGAAATCATTACAGTCTTTATTATTTATCTACATAAGTTTTTGTGGCAAGTTTTAAGTTTCTAAATTGAAGGAATGTGATTTGTTTGTCTTACAAATCATTTTCCCACATTCTTAATTTTAAAGAGAGTGAAAAGGAGAAATGAAGGCATTTGCCCTGCAGTGGCACAATACAGGCTAAAAATAATAATAAGGTTCCCATGTATTAGGTACTCACCTACTAGTTTTTTTATATTGTATTTTGTGAACCAAGATTTTATTATTATTTTCCCCTTTAAAAGGGATGGAGGGGGTGTTGAAGTTCGCATTGTACAAATCCGCGCGGACGAAGTCGAGGCCGTAGTGCTAGTGTTTACATACAACAAGTACGCGAGCAACTAGATTTACCAAAAAATCACAATTTATTCATACCTCCATTTGCTGCAATGAATTAATATTAGTGACAAACGGCCTAAACGCTCGTGTTAGGCATTCTACGGCATGCAATAATATCGCTCAGTGCTTATGAAATAAGTCACCTAACAACGAAGACCTAAAACAAGAATTAAAAAAACCGCTGAAACAGGAATTTCTGCAGTAAAATAATTGATTGGCTAGACAGTTCAACTCATCGCTACATGTATAACTTTCGTCTTACCAAACTTGGTTTTTGTACCTAGTAATTTCATAAAAATTTTGCGAGAGACATTATTGGAAACTGTTTTTTGTTTTTGTTTCATGTCAGCTGTCAAGTCAAAATAAACCGAAACTTTGTTTCCGTTTCAGCCATAGACGTAGAAAGTTTCAGCTCATATACAAAATTTTCCAGGAAATACGGAAATGGATATGACTATTGTTATTTGAAAATGTGATCGGATACGTCCTAAATAATATACCTAATTAAGTCTAGTGTCTCTGCACCCTTATTTTGTCTTTGATATCAAAGACAAAATAAGAATTTTATATTTCTTTGACAACACTTGCCATTTTTTTAGCTTGTTCATTGAGTCCGGTCCATCCAGCAATAGAATTTCATAGAGAACTTGATAAGTGACAAACTTCGCATGTGTTACGTGGGAATCAAATTAAACTCTATTTTTTACTCAATAAAACTTAAATGTGCTTGTGATTTAGGCTTTCGAAGTTCTAACAAATTACCAAAGTGGGCCGTACCCTCGGCCGTCAACTTACACAAATCGTCAAATTCTACATTCTTGTACAAATTTCTGCTTTTCCGCCAAAGTACAGAGTCATTCTAGATTTGCCAAAATGGCAGAGGGACAGGACGAACCCAAAAAAATTACTATTACAGTGAAAACACCGAAAGAAAAACAGCAAGTGGAAGTTGATGAGGATGCTGACGTTAAAAAAGTGAGTACGGCGCCGTCAGAAACTTTGCTCATGGCGTAATAACATAGTTATTGCACACGCAATCTCTGACGACATTTATTTAGTTAATCGGCAACGTAAAATATGAATTCCTTATTTGATTTTAGCTCAAGGAAGTGTTGTCCCCTAAATTCAGTGCGGAACCGGAGCAGTTATGTCTTATATTTGCCGGAAAGATCTTAAATGATGCCGACTCCCTGAAACAGCACAACATCAAGGACGGGCTGACAGTCCATCTCGTGATAAAGACGCCTCCCAGGCCCGAGCCTGAGGGCGCAACGCGACGTCCTCCAGGTACCGAATTGCTTACATCCTGTCATTACTGTGAAACATTGGTTTGCAGTGCATATAGTTTTCAAAGTGAAGAGAGCTATTGAAAAAAAACTTTACAAGATGCATAATAAGTATTCAATTTTATTTCTGGGTTTGTACCCAATAAATTCTGTACATGCATGTAATTGTTTAGCTGAAATGCACTAAAGTTACCTTCACACCAATGTAAGGGATCTATTGCTGATAGTAATAAGTATCTACTATATGAATTATTTTTAAGTATATTATTGTAATTAGGTCATTGTCTAATTAATGTATTCAATGAACATTGAGTTTTGCAAGAGACTAGAACAATAGTGTACAAAGTATTCAATCTATGAGTTGTAATAAATGAATACAAAATTAAATTGGATTATGATAATTCATTAATTCCTTAGAATGATGGATTTGGTATGCCATGGTTAAACTCGAAAACTGAATTAAACACCTAACAATGTAATGAAAACTGTAAATTGCCTTATAAATCAATAGCTTTTACCTGCAGCTTGGCCCGGATAGAGTTCAAATTATCTTATGGGAGCATTCTACCAGGAGAAAAGGCCTATGTCCTAACCCGTGTCATATCTACCTCTGTTCCAAATTTCATTGAAATCTGTAGTGTGAAAAGGTAACAGACACAACTTACTTTGGCATTTATAATAAATTAAGTATGGACACAACTTGGGTAACTGACAATTGAAATAAACACAAGGCCTATTTATGAACTTTATGCATAATACATCTTGTTTGATAAAAAAAAGATAATTCCATGTTATCAAGTGTTTATGGAGGTCAATTTTTTTATTTAAATGGGTGATTAGGTTTCTAACAAGTGATTAAAATATTACCTACCATAGAAATGCAATGCTTCCATTATTTTTGTCACTTGAGCTTGGTCCACCTGTAGCTCAAACAGATAGAAAAGGTGGATCTAACCACTTACATTATCTAAAAGGAGTGAAGAGAAGTAGAGTCTTTGTTTCTTTCAAGACATAATAATTATGTTCATGCAATTTGTTATTGCGTGATTGTATACAATCTTTGCACAAAAGTACTATCAATACTAATCTCCTAAGTCATTCTTACAAATCAATACTAATTATTATACCTTAGACATAATTATTTGTTCAGTCATGATAATAAATTCTCCGTAAAATGTTCAACACTTTCCCTGGCTGGTTACTTCACAAAAATTGACATGGAACACAAAGTTTTCAATAACTAAAGTTCATATCATCAGAGTAATTCCAAAAATGTCACCAAGACAATATAATTTCATAATGTTCAGTTGGCCTTTCATCATAGTCATACTAATTTCATCATTTATATAAAGGCTGATGATAAATTGTGATCATATGTTATGAAAAGTTTATTGGCACATATCCAGACTTGAATTAGAGCGACCATAGAAATATAACATTGCTCAGTGACCACAATAGTTATATTTATGGAAGAATGCTGCTTCGGAAAAAGATTGTTATTGTAGATCCAATAGAACCGAACAGCACACCTGCAGTGCTATTCTGTAACCATCTCACCGTGAAAACTTAGGTGAAGTGAGCGTGGAGTGAGCTGTCATTCCACAGGGATTGACACAATTGACAGCTCGCTTCACCCAAGTTTTCACGGTGAGATGTTTACAGAATAGCACTGCTGTACTGACAAAGGTGTAAAGTAGTAGTAGTTATTTTATCACTCCCATATTATAAGAGGTAAAGAGGGAGTATATTGCTATTAACTAGATGCCCCAAGTACATTGTAAATGGTGTTAAAAGTTGTAAACAAACTAATCAATCATTATTTCAGCTGATGTTGGTGCCACTCCATTTGGACTAAATTCACTGGGTGGATTAGCAGGCCTAGAAAGTTTGGGACTCGGTCAAAGCACTTTCATGGATTTGCAGGTAAAAATCTTCATGAAATTTGTTACCTACCTGATTTAACATGCATTCTTTTCTAGAGAAACATGAGACAGGAGAAATACTGGCTTCAGAAGACCATGCATCGTAATAATATTTATTCTATAAATTGTTTCAGTTTTCTTATTGTATGTTAATGTTTTAACATTTTCTACTGATTCCTTTTGAGTGAGAGCATACCCTTAGGTAATACGGGACGGGCTGGTGTTCGCAACTCCACGTCAATGCACGTATTTTGTATACGGGTGGGAAAATCGATTATTCGATCCACCCCAGCTCCTCAAGCAAGCCAGGCAAGGAGGTCAACGCCTTGATATTACTAACAATCACACGGAGGGTATATGGGACCCTCCCCTTACTCTTCATTCTGGGAAATCTTCTTCAATTTTAAGTGGTATCTAATTATTTATTGTCGATGGTATTTGCTGTAGGCTCGAATGCAACAAGAGCTGCTAACCAACCCGGACATGCTGAGACAAGTGCTTGACAACCCGCTTGTGCAGCAGATGATGAATGACCCTGAAAACATGCGTACGCTCATCACATCCAACCCACAGATGCAGGACCTAATGGCTGTAAGTTTCAGGTGTTCTTAAAAAAAAAAAAAAAAAAACATTTATTTCAGGTACCACATAACCCATATATGAAAACTTTAAATCACACACAAATAAATACAACCTTAGAAATGGAATGAAATTGTTTATTCTGTAAATCGGATATTGAAATCATTTTCACATGACATAGAAAAAAATGCTAGATGGAGTCGACATGTCCTAATGTCGACACCATTACGCATTTTTAGGGTTCCGTATGTCCGAATGAAAAAACGGAACCCTTATAAGATCACTTGTGTGTGTCTGTCAGGCATAGCCAATTTGCCCCGACTCTAGTTACGTAAATAAATTAATTTTAGAATACGGGGGTCACATTTGGGAGAAATTTAAAAAAAGTTTTGCATACTACTGTGTGACATATCAAAATGAAAGGGCTTACTGTGAGGGTCTCACGTAAGTATATAAAAAAAAAAAAAAAAAATCCTAGGTATATCTGGTGCGAAAATGAGAGGGGATCTAAAAGTAGTAGTACTGGAACTACTGGCCACGAATCTATTTTACCTAATATTAATTTTTGTTGTATTTCCTACCTGACAACATAGATAAAGAGATTCTTTAGGTGTTTGTGACTATGCATGTCTAAGATGGTAGCTTAATCCTCCCATGCCATGTTATTTAGATAAATAAACTGATTATACGTTTATTTAGACAGATACGGATCATATCATATTGATGCATGTGTGCCATCTTTGGTTTTCAGTAATTTATTTTGTTCTAAAATACAGCGTAATCCGGAGATAAGCCACATGCTGAACAATCCTGAGCTGTTGCGGCAGACTATGGAGCTGGCCCGCAACCCAGCTATGTTGCAGGAACTCATGCGCTCCCACGACAGAGCGCTATCCAACCTTGAGAGCATACCTGGTAAGTGAATCATGCCATAGTTGAGAGTTGAAAATAATGTCTGCAGCTTTTGCAAGCAGATGCTACTGAATACCAGTATTTTACATGGAACGCCTGCCTATCTGTCCTCCACAACTCAGTCACTGAGTATCATATTTAACCATATGGACCTGTCATCGCTCTTGCGCCGCTGCCATCGAGAACAGTTCCATATAAAACTAGGCATTTGAACGCGCCGCCGCCCCGGTGCCCGGTGCCGCCGAGAATTCGTCCTTATTTATACTATAGCTACATATACACTGGCAATACAAGTCCTGTCGAGTATGTATCATTATCTTTCTTGTCCATTCAAAGATTAACTGGAACACATTGCTAAAAGCGATAAGAGTGCCATTTTACCCCGTTTTATCAAGCTATGAAACTTATGGACACAGACTAATATTTAAAAGCCCTGTAAAAGAATAAAGTATGAAACCATAATATATGAATAGAAACCATCATGATTACCCTGTGATATTTGATTTACTTTCTTTTTCAGGTGGCTACAATGCTTTACAACGCATGTATAGAGACATTCAAGAGCCGATGTTGAACGTAGCCAGCAGTATGGCAGGCAACCCATTCTCTGGACTGGTGGACAACTCTGGTAAGGGCCTTACCGTACCTTAACCTAACAGAATATAGCCTTACCGTAAGGCTATATTCTGTTATTTCCATTACAGTGTGTGGTTTAAAAGAGAAGAGGCATTTTGCTCCCTTCATGAATTCATTATGTTTTTCAGGCAAACGCCAAATACGTAAATAGAGATTGAAGGCAATTACAGCTATACTTTTAACTCTGCAGGCCAACTTTATTGATCAAGTTGTGACAATACACTTTCAATCACAATCTGAATGATTTTGAAGGATATTGCCAAATTCGGTCTGGCGAATCATAATCATAATATTTGAAAATAAAATGATGACTAAAATAAGTACAATTATGAAACTGCCATGTTATTTTGGAGTTTTTTTTTTGTATCAATTTTATCTACTCTTCTCGTCGTCAAAATCGAGGACGAGTAAATACGACTAAGTGACAGAAAAATCGGAGATTATCTCGTGTCAAATTGTCAAAAATCGTGATAAGTAAGGTAAAAAACATCAAGTTTGACAGAACGATTCGACTATTTTGTATGGCAGCGCTGTCAGAAAACGAGAAAAGTGACAGAAATAGACGACAATTTACTCGCGCGAGAGTAATTGTCGCGTGTGTCATGTTAGGCCTGGTGACGTCACACAAATCCTGCATCGCGCAATTAGAGTTTACCGCGCGAACAATATATAATTATATAACTTCCCCGACTTCGACCGACCGACAATCGTTGGGCAGTTGCCCGCCAGATACGACACCCGTCTGGTCGGAGGATCCTCGGTTTTCTATATAGAATGATCTTTACACCCTGTTCCTCTTTACCTCTAAAATAATGGTACAGAAATAGTTGTTAAAAAATCTTAGGTTCTGAAAATGTATGTTCATTTGACCTGTAAAGAATGTTCTATCAACAGCATCATTATAAAACAGTTGTATTAACCCGCCACCTTTTTTCCTGCAGTGGACGGCACAAACCCGCAGCTGGGAGCCGAAAACCGGCAGCCATTACCTAACCCGTGGCAGCGCGGCGGCGGCGGCGGGGCGGGCGGGGGCGCGGCGGGCGCAGGGGCCGCGGGCGGCGCGGCCGCGGGCCCCGGCCTCATCAACACGCCCGGCATGCAGTCGCTGCTGCAGCAGATGTCGGAGAATCCGCGTCTTGTGCAGTCCATGCTGTCAGCGCCGTATACTAATACCATGCTACAGGCCTTGGCTGCTGATCCTGATATGGCGTCTCAGCTTATCAACCAGGTAAGCTCAGCTTATCAACTAAGTAACACTGCATCGCCAACCTGTCTTGTGCAAGTGTGATCAATGCCTTCTCTGTATGAGGCCTATTGCCCGCTAAGGCCTGCATTAGTATATTAATAGGCTGGTATTATTATTAACACACTACATAACATCACCTGTATTCCACAAATGGGTAGGCAGAGGTACATTGTAATTACACCCCTTCACCTGTTATATATAAGTTTATGTAATAGAGGGCAAGTCCTTTATATGACAAAGTGAGCAGAATCCCCACTTTATTGATGGTTCTTTTAAACGTGGGGATTCAGTAAAGTTCATATTCCCATATGTTATGACTTCTACACTAATATAATAAAGGGAAAAGATTTGTATTTTTGTTTGTAATGAATAAACTCAAAAACTATTGGACCAATTTAAAAAATTCTGTCACTGGCAGAAAGCTATATTATCACTGAGTAACATAGGCTATAATTTATAAAGATATCTTGCAGGTGAAGGTACTGGCGGAAGCTAGTATAAAATAATATGTATATCATCTTTGAAATTAAGTAAATTTAAAGATTCGACTGTTGACTCTTAATTTGAAATTTCATCTAGAACCCGATGTTCGCGAACAACCCACAACTACAGGACCAGATGCGCACGATGATGCCGCAGATGTTGGCGCAGCTACAGAACCCGGAGATGCAGCAAATGATGTCCAACCCACAGGTCAGTTTTATGTTAATGCGATAGTGCATAACTGCATACATGGGTTCTCCTTATGAAAATATAAAAGGTATGAAAAAAAATAATATAAGTTGTTACAGAAGTTTGCCATCAATCAATTTGAGAGCATTTTACTTCAGTTTTCGCAGAAATGTATTATAGTTTGTTTGTAGTCCGTGTTCAATTAACATTACTTAGAAAAAATAGTACTAAAGCGAAGAGTGCAACATCTGTGTGATTCTTCAAGGTTTTAATAACCAGCAATAGTCGTGTGCTAAGGCCAGCACAATGTTAGAATTTATGGTATCGTGTAGGCCCTGAACGCGCTGCTGCAGATTCAGCAAGGCTTGGAGCAACTGCGCAGCGCCGCGCCCACGCTGGTCGGCAACCTCGGCATGGGCGCCGCCGCCGCCGGCGCCGCGCCGCCCGCGCCCGCGCCCGCGCCGCCCGCCGGCGCGCCCGCCAGCGCTCCGCCCCGCCAGCAACAGAACTCAGAGCTCTTCACGCAGGTAACGCAGATTTTACATTACGTTGACATATTTTTTGATGTCCTGATAATACTGGTACTAATCCTCTCTTGTTATTTATTTACACAAGTTTGTTTTTAATAAAAATACGTTTGTATACGATAAGGATATTTATCTATGGGCCGGTGTCGCCTCAAATAAATTGATTGTTAATAATATTTATTTCAATGGCATAAAAATCTCGTGTCCTAAGATTTGCGTCAATATTCTTTACATTCTGAAAATACATGATTTAAAAATAATAATAATGATGATTCTTGTAACTAACTTATAGGGGAGGCCTAAAACCTAGCTTAAATTCTATTTACATTTTCTGATTTTTACAGTGTTCTACAGAATTAATTCTTTAGTCTCATTAACAAAAAATCAAAAATCCATAAATACAGAGATATAAAAAAACACAATTATAATTACAGTGCTATGAAAGACATTAAAAAGTGGTTTCACAATAAGTTATAAGCAATTTGCTCTTAACTGCAGTGAAACCACTAACAAGATAGACATAAAATACTTTGTCTATATGTGCCGGCTCCGTCGTAGTTGAACGCGCACCGCCCGCACGTCGATGTGGTACATAATACCTTTTATTTTTGAGTGAGTTGCTAGAACTGTATCGATTTCATTTGAAGGTTACACAAAAAATATGTCTTCATAATAGTTTTTCTTAAAAAGGCACATGTTGCTACGTAATTATTATTTTTTAATTTGTACTAACGCAATACAAAAATTTAAATTACTGTACCCTTCAATTTCATTCATTTGTAAAATCAGTGTCATTCATTGATTTCATTACTATTTGATTCGTCATCGATAGAGTTGTACGTAGAGTATACAATAGGTTATGTATTACTGCATTCAGAATTTAATTAGTCAATGCAAGTACTTGAAGGTCTTATGTAGAAATTTGTAATGTAAATATGGTAATTATTTCGATAGTCCGAAGTATTGATCGCACCATATTAATTCCTATTATTTGGTACACAGTTTATGCAGCGGATGATGTCGGCCATGGCGAATAACCAGACGAATTCATCGCAGCCACCGGAACAACGCTACTCGCAGCAACTTGAACAACTCACTGCTATGGGCTTTCTCAACCGGGATGCTAACTTGCAAGGTAACCTGACGAGAACTTCTCGTATCGGTACTAACTATCCAGGATGGTTATTCTATATATGGCTACACTAATCATTGCTGCTTACAGGAAAACATTCTTAGGACTCCATATCCAAATATGGGAGTTATTTTTAGCTGTCTTTAATGTCCCATCTCAGATTGCCACTCTGTACAGGTCGACAATGAATTTATAGGCATAATTTAGGTGTAAAAGTACTCATGAATATATAAAAAACATTGTTACTACGGGACCCATTCTGAAATATCGAACAAAATATATCTGCTGTTTCAAATAAAAATACGATATAATTCTAATATCAATAACAGCGAAACACTACTCGGAAATCATATTTTATGGTACTTATTTTCAGCACTGATCGCGACATTCGGCGACGTGAACGCGGCGGTGGAGAGGCTACTAGCCCTCGGCCAGCTGTCCATGAGCTAACACTCGCGCGCTTAGAACTTAGACGTCCACTACTGCGGCTACGATTTGCTTACACCATACTGATATACTACTGCAATTTTGTTACAAACAAGCCATCAACATCCTCGGCTCGGGTTGAAATTGTCGAACGAATTATAAATGAAGTTCGTTTTGTTCATGTATCACAGTTATTGTTCAACGCTTCGTCACTTGTGATCACTTGTGGTTTGTTAGCAGTCGTGATACTAAATTAATTTTTAGGAAATATTGGCTTTGAGGCACTTTAAAAAAATATTATGAAGTATTGATAACTTCAGATTTAACAGCGGTTTGGCCCTCTTATTTTACCTAAACATAGAGAGTGGAATGTTTTATGATGAATCGATCTTATACGCACGAGTGACGATATCTGCTAAGTTAGTTTATTGGACCAAGTGCGTTTGTAACAAGACTACAGTTAGATATTTATGTTGTTTACGGTTTCGGTATTAAAATTGTGTGAGCGATGTATTCAAATTAATCTAATTCTAAAATGGCAGGATTCGAAATATGTGTGTTTTACAACTGATAATAAATATTGAGATTACAGTTAAACTTACCTTCATATTTATTGAAAAGTAATTTCAATAGTTATTATATTATTGATAAGTTGATAGCACTTAGTGCTAATGAAAGCATACAAACATTTTGAATAACGTCATTTTATAGAAACACTATCACTTATTATTACTTATCTCTTCAATGCAATGGTGTAAGTAAGGATGAGCTAGCGACAACGATTTCTAACACCCTTCAATTTTATGACCATGTCTGTCGTTAAGCACGTCTTAGTTTCCCTTTAAATAATTGTAATAATAAAAATTCATTCCTTCTTGTTTTTAGGCAATATGCAAAATTGTTGTTTATACTTTAAGTAATAAAAACACTAGAATTCCTGATTAAAATCGTCAGATTTTTTTGATTGTACTACTGTATAGAAATATAAATGGTATTTCTATTATTTAATTTAATGTATTCTTGTTATACTCTATGTTATCGATGTGAACTCACTTGCGTAGAATTACGTAAATAATAGGTTTATGTAAATAGATTCGCTTTGAAAAAAAAAATGTGGAAGAAACGCACTTTCATGCAATAAACTTTATCATTTCTACGAGTAATGGAAATTAAATATTTTTTTGTAAAATTTTAAATAGTTTCTTCACAATTTTTACGTTAGTCACGATTCAAAGGGGTATATAAGGTTGACTGATTATTTTGCATTATGCCAGGTTAAACTGAATATTGGTTGAATATGGACAAAAATATATCAATATATAACAAAAGACAAAAATACATTGTTTTCTTTTTATGTATCTCAATTATATATTATGATGCCTATACATCTTCCGGTTTCGTTTTGTTTGTACCCATGTAAAATACATTTATCTATTATTTTGTGGTGGTAAAAATACTTTTATAATTACTTTTCTTTTGTAGCCTATTGTAGTGGTTTTATAGGTAATTAAATTTAAGTTGTAAAAAGTATGAAAGAGTACTAATGTTGCTCAGTTTTGTAGGGGAATGTGTTAAAATTACACGGAAGTGGTGAATCACATAAGTGAACTACTATTTGTTGTACAGAGAAGCATTCATCATAGGCGCACCTTTATTTATCGTGAACATATCTTTTAAAATTTATGCATAGAGGAAATAAAGCATTCATTGGCTTATTTTTCGGGACATAAAGAAAGTTGAGCTGTGAATATAAATCGTTCAGTTTTTTTGCTAGCTTTCATGCTTGTTGACACTATCTTTCGTTTCCAAATTCTTGCCAAACAAAGCATTGATGCGTATGCGACAGCTTTTGAACTTCGTTTAAATCAATAAAGAAAATAGGCGTGTGCTCTGTGGTGTGTTCTAGACTGCTAGAATTGTTTAAAATCGTATGAATCTGGGTGTAATAATATTATAACGTGACAGAATGCAATTATTATAAATAAACTTAAAAACCATCGTTTTATTTGCCCTTTTTTTCTATACTTTTGTGCATTACTTAGCTCAAGTTGTTATCTTTTTATTTCGCAACCGTACTCGGAAAAAAAAACTAGTTTATTCCAAATCTGTTCAGCCGTGCCAAACAACGATGTTATAGGTGAGTCTACGGTATGTAAGTGGTCTGCAATTATTACTTCACTAAGCCACGGCTGACAGTCGCGACCGATGAGTGTCCTTGAGTGTGTACGTTGTTCCCAGCTCCTGCCGGCCAATAGTGCTAAATGTAGGTACTATCCAGATACATATAAGCTGCGACTGTCAGCCGCGGCTTATGGACGCGACCGATAATTTGTTCCCAGCTTCCAATTATACTTTTCTTTTTACTAGGTACCAATAATTAGAAAGATCCCCTCTGACCTGGTGAGACCTTTATACAAAATTATGCAGGGTGGGTCGATTCAGGTGTCCGGGACTGTATGTTGCTGCAATGGAACATAGATTTATGATACACATTATATGCTGCAATAGGAGACTGACCCTGAATGTTGTGGTAGTTATTGTTCACATTTGAACTCTGCTACTACCCAGTGGCGTAGGTAGCCCTAAACCCCCCCCTGTATCAAAATTAGTTAGGCCCGACTGCGACGAAGCTCTAAAGAAGGGCTGTATTTTTTACAAAATAAATAATTATAATTGCTTACTAAATTGGAAGGTTAAAGTTTTATTGTGGTCTTACTAAGACGTGTCCGTTACCCAGGCCAGATGTTGTCGAAAATGGTCATTTGAATCTTATAGATAATTAGTTGTGCGGCTTCTGTAAATGTTGCGCACATTTTTAAATTTGTTGCGCTTATAGTTTTTTAATTATTTCACAAAAACATTTCCTGCTGGCGTAACGTTACCGCAGCCAGACCTTTTTCTTTCTAATGGGAATATTTAAATAAATACTAGCTATAGAATTAGTTGTCTAGATGAAGTAAATGTTGTGCCTTATTTTGTATTTGTTCTTTCATCGGTTGCGAAGTTATTCGAGATTTTGCTGGGGTAACGTTTTTGGTTTTGCTAGATCTTTGAAACGGTTAAGCAGATTCTTATCATATTTTGTACAAGACTTCTTAGGGATTAGTTTAAATTTGTTCTGCAATAAAAATACCAAAAAAATGCATAGCTTAAAGGTTATTTCATGAAATAGAAAAACACTTCAATCGGTCCCAGCACTCTCAATAAGAGGTCTAAAGACTTACTTTAAACGTTATTTTAAAGCTTGTAACTGCCTTCAAATGTATGTGAAGTTTCATTAGTATCCTCTAAGTATTTAAAAAGATATGATGATATTCAGTTCTTCACGAGCACGGTCTTGATGCGCGCGGTGTTATTTGGCCACTGGATTGGATATATGAACTGAATGTTATGTCAATTATTAGTTGTTTAGTTCAGTTGTATATCAGTAAAATTTCAGCGTAGTACATTGGATAATTAATGAGATAATACGATTAAAGTCATTAGGAAGTGAATGACCGAGGTAACCCGACCAAGTTTAGGTGGTTACGAAAAAGCGAAAACTCAGAACATTATGGTACCTTCTAAAATATGTAGGATAGTGTTACAAATTTAGTACAGACATGTACACAAGTTTTAAAAAAAACTACATGTTTATTAAAGAATTTTTATTAACAGGTAAAATAATCATTTCAATTGAACTTTTAAAGTATTAATAAACTTATACTTAAAAATAATCACAGATTAAAATTACAGATAGTAATTTTGCTATTTTGAAATTTTCTATTACCTTTTATTATAGATGTTTAGTGCGTTATGCAAACAATGGATTTATTCCCTTTACGTCGAGTCCCGTTATATCGAGCCTGGAAGTCTATTGTTCTCCAAAGTATTGATATTTTACGCTTTCTATTACCTTTATGTCGAGTTTGGTGAACAGGTACAGTCAGAGATGTAAATTAAAAGAATTTGAACGTGGGGTCTTTTCGGCTTTGGATTTCGATTAATAACTATACTTTATAACGATTATATTATTCGAAATTTATTAGGTAGGTACTACTTACCTATATATTTTGAACCATAAATTGAAAACATGTGCATTGTATCATTACGTATTTATGTATTTTTATACTGTGTTTTATGTATTTTGATTGTTTATATTTTGATATGTAGGTAGGTACTAACGTAATAGTTACATTTGCATTATTAAGTTCATTTATAATAAATGAACTTAATATTTTAAAAGATAGGTACTTTTTCATCATGCACATAATTTCGAATATTAAAAAAAATACACTGAAATTATGACATACTTTGATGGTTAATTAAAAATATAATCGTACATAGTACTGTAAGGTTAAAGTCATTAGTTATTTTTAAATTCTTTTTTGTGTAAAAATTGATTCTAAATTATGTGCGTGTATACATTTCATTGGACGTGACTGTACTTCTAAAATATGATATTATTAAACTCGACATAAAGGTAATAAAAGCGTGGTAAATAAACTCGACATAAAGGGAATAGAAACGGGACAGAAAACTACTCGACATAGGGGTAATAGAAGCGAGACAAGGTTTTCGGCTCGACTTAACGGGACTCGACATAAAGGGAATAAATCAAACAATGAATTACCCCTTCACCCCACCCCTCCCGCGTCCCACCGAACGACATGTTATATCGGTGATTTTTGATAAGTATGTGCAACTGGAAGATAATAATAATGTTTTCATAGTACAGATATTATTATATTATTATGTATTTAACAGTGTACGCGTCTGTACCGAAATTGTAAGGTGTATTATACTGAACATTTCAAAAGATAGCATAATGTTCTGAGTTTTCGCTTTTTCGTAACCACCTAAACTTGGTCGGGTTACCTCGATCATTCACTTCCTAATGACTTTAATCGTATTATCTCATTAATTATCCAATGTACTACGCTGAAATTTTACTGATATACAACTGAACTAAACAACTAATAATTGACATAACATTCAGTTCATATATCCAATCCAGTGGCCAAATAACACCGCGCGCATCAAGACCGTGCTCGTGAAGAACTGAATATCATCATATCTTTTTAAATACTTAGAGGATACTAATGAAACTTCACATACATTTGAAGGCAGTTACAAGCTTTAAAATAACGTTTAAAGTAAGTCTTTAGACCTCTTATTGAGAGTGCTGGGACCGATTGAAGTGTTTTTCTATTTAATGAAATAACCTTTAAGCTATGCATTTTTTTGGTATTTTTATTGTCCAACAAATTTAAACTAATTCCTAAGAAGTCTTGTACAAAATATGATAAGAATCCGCTTAACCGTTTCAAAGATCTAGCAAAACCAAAAACGTTACCCCAGCAAAATCTCGAATAACTTCGCAACCGATGAAAGAACAAATTCAAAATAAGGCGCAACATTTACTTCATCTAGACAACTAATTGTATAGCTAGTATTTATTTAAATATTCCCATTAGAAAGAAAAAGGTCTGGCTGCGGTAACGTTACGCCAGCAGGAAATGTTTTTGTGAAATAATTAAAAAACTATAAGCGCAACAAATTTAAAAATGTGCGCAACATTTACAGAAGCCGCACAACTAATTATCTATAAGATTCAAATGACCATTTTCGACAACATCTGGCCTGGGTAACGGACACTACTAAGACAATGCAAGAACGAGCTAGGCAATTAGAGCATCCTGGCACAGTTACGTTAAGTTTTCATCGAAGAGCGGGCTTGCAAATTGGAGCATTATGGCTCGGGTTATGTGAAGTTTTTATTGTGATTATACTAATAGAATGTTATCGTATTAACCAGTTACTGGGTTGTGGAGGTCAGATAGGCAGTCGCTCCATGTGAAATACTAGTATTTAGCTGCATTCTGTTAGACTGGAAGCCAACTCCAATATAGTTGGGAAAAGGCTAGGCAGATTGATTGACTAAGAGAATGTAAGACCGAGCGAAGTGAGCTAGAAAATTGGAGCATCCTGTCTGAGAGAGTTGGTGTTATTGTGATTTTCATAAGAACATGCAAAAGCCAGCTTGAAAATTGGAGCAACCTGACTTGGGTAACTATGTTAGATTTTCTGTGTGATTTTACTAAATGTAAGAAGAGCTTGAGAATTGGATTGCGTGTATAGCCGTTTAAGCAGAAAATACGTTAATTTCCATATTTTCATTAAATATTTAGTCATTACGGGTCTCATATAAATAAGAATTTGAGGTTTTGAATAATAATTTACGAATTTTTGCTTACACATGTCCGGTCAGGAAGCCCCGTATCATTGATACGGCTGTAGCTATGCTCTTGGTACAGGTCGACTTATACGAGTCTGACGTGATGACATTTGAAACTAAATATTTTACTTACGTAATGCAGACCTATGATAATGGCACTACTTTGCCGACAAGTGCTAGTAGGTTTTCGGTCACCCACAAGCAGTGTTTTTAACAATTTGTTTCTTTTACTCATTTCCTATTCGAAGTGACCTAACTGCGATAGTGGCGCCCTCATTTCCATTTGACTCTTTTTTGCCTAGATATAGTACCGTACGACACAGTACTTACTATGTACCTAGATGGATTAATAAAATCATAGACAATATCCCTTTACCAGTGACACATGTCAAACATTGATAAAAGTTGAATTGAAACTGTCAATGTCATTGAACAATCGCATCGCGGCGGACGTTGTAATGAATTTCTTGCATTATTGACAATAATATTGATTGAATTATGTGTAACTATTTATGAAACAGCAAGTCTTCTATGGTAATTGTTAATTGTAATGTAACCATTATACTTGTATAGTTTAGAAATTGCTTCAAATATATTGTGTTTCATGTTTCAGATGTATTCCCCACGGCAAAAGATTTTATGGTTTGCCTTTAGTACAAGAGTTATCCTTATTATCTTACAAGCAATATCAAACCTTTTCATACCGGATCATGACGCTAACGTGTTCGCAAGCCCTGAAGACCCAAACTTGCGTAAAACGCACGCCGACATCGTCGTGGATAAGTTATTGGGGGGCATGAAGAGATGGGATGCTCAGTATTTTATACATATTGCCCAGTATGGTTATACCTACGAAAATTGTTTAGCATTCTTCCCACTGTTTCCTTTAGTTGTAAGATATGTTGCTTACGGACTCAATAGTCTATTTGGAACATTTTTAAACTTCCATAGCACACTGTTGGTTTCTGCAACCCTTTTAAATATTATAATGTTTATCAAATCAGCTGATATATTACACAGACTGAGCTTAAGAATTTTGCGAAGTGAATGTAGAGCATATAAATCTGCAATATTGTACTGTATCAACCCAGCAAGTATATTCTTTTCAGCACCATACTCAGAATCACTATTTGCATGGATGTCTTTCTATACAATGTTCAAGTGCACAGAAAGTGAGACCTTAAGATTTGCTAATATTGATATACTGAGTGGTCTGCCAGCAGGATTTTCAATGATCACTCGATCTAATGGCTCTGTTAATTTAGGGTTCATATTCTACACAAGCTTTAAAAATGTTGTAGAAAGAACTTTACCTGAAATTGTGTACAAATATAGAACATTGAAACATAAGTTAATATTGCCATTCTTGTTGTTACCATTGTTCACATCATTTGTGTCACTCTTCTTGACTGTGATCATAGCACTGTTACCATTTCTGTTAGTTCAAACATATAATTACTTTAAATACTGTGTACATAGTGAGCATAACTTACCAGATTTTTTGTCAAATACGGAATATGTGTTGCCAGGCAGTGCTGACAGTCCATGGTGTAATAACAGTTTGCCATTATCATATTCCTATATTCAAAGTAATTACTGGAATGTTGGTTTCTTCAGGTATTATAAATTAAAACAAATTCCTAACTTCATTCTTGCTGCTCCTATCATTTTGTTGTTGATGTATCATTGTTTGTCTTATGTAATGTGTAACATAAGGCTGTGTTTTAGACTTGGATTAAAAACTAGTGTTATTGGATATTCAAATAAGATGCCTTACAGGCCAAAGCAATATTCTAAATGTTTTGGGGCCAATGATCCTACAATGTTTGTGTATGTAGTTCATATGTTGTTTTTGTGTATATTTTGCATAATTTTTGTACATATTCAAGTGTCAACTAGACTCTTGGCATCTGCTAGTCCAATATTATATTGGATATGTTCTAGTAAAATGAATGTTGGTCCTACACCAACATCAGATCAGAATACCATAAATGAGCATTTCCGACGTATTGGAATAGGAAAGAGAATCCCTTCTCATCACTTGTCTATAGCTAATTTGGAGGGAGTTGACAATATGTACAGCAAGTGGAAAACATTTTTAATATCCAGAAGGATGCCAGACTTCCAATCGCGAATGATACAGTATTATTTCATTGGATATTATTTTGTAGGAACAATTTTATTCTCAAATTTTTACCCTTGGACTTAAAAAAAAAACTATTACACTGGACATATCATTTACGTATCAGCTACAGACAGGTTTTAAATGAATCAAATTGATTTATCAACATATCATTTGTGATAAACAAACTAATGCATTCCATTTTAAAATATAATAATTATTCACAAATAGTTCAAATATAATATATTTACTAATAATTACTGCCTTATAATAAACGTCGTAATGATGAGATCTTTTAGCAAATTCATATTTATAGTAGGTAGTGGAAATATCAACGTTATTACTTATTAAATAGAGCCCTTAGTATTTAAATGATCATGTTAAGGTTTTATGCTTGAAATGGGGCCTTTCAATGTTAACAATATTCAAATAATATGCTACATCGTCATTTAATAAATAACGCTTTTTATGAGGTAGTTTATAAGGGATAAGGTTTTCGTACAAATCGACTGTTACTTATTCTAGTCATTTATTTTGTGTTTATGTAGTTAGGAATTAAAGTACACACAGAACACTGAATAATATTCAAGACAGTTTTATGTATTCTGCAACAAAATGAATTGGTGAAGTTTGCTGGCTCCACCAATTAATTTAAACGGAGACACATTGAAGTATTTGTCTCATGCTGTGTGTACATTGTTACAGCCGTCCATTTGCGAACATAAAGAAATATGCGATTGATACGCGCAAAAAAACGAAGAACATGGCGATCGTGCGGTCACGAGTTTGCATACTACTGCAGTTTTGGTGAACATCAGTACCTACTGCATTCAATTAGCCTTTGAGTTCGCGAATGGCAATTTAGAATAAATAATTTTCATTCATACGGAAGTTTCTTGTCATTATGTAGTATGATAATTTAAGTAGGTTTAGAATAAGATAATAATGATGATCAATGTTTTGATCTTGAAATGGAATTGACTTTAAACACGAATTAGCTCTAAATAATTCATACTAGCTTTGTTAAGATGTAGCAAGGGACCACCGAATGAGCATTAGATGAAACCACCGGTGACCCAAAGATATCCTATAGGTTTTTATTCTATGACAAGTCCTATTAGATATATATTCTAAAATAATTATATTTCTATTAGATTCTCGTAAAGCACGTCAGCTTCTCCGATTTATACACATAGAGCAGCCGTCCATTTTGAAATAGTCACCATAAAGTATTGTGCCATTTTAGGAAGCCTTATTTTGAATGTTCATGAGTCCCATGTTAGACCAATAACATTACATACTATTAAACTGCAAGATAGGTATTATTACCAGTTACAGATTTGCCAGCATTTTACTAATATTAGCTTTTGCAAAAAATTGGACTTGTAAAAGCTTTTAGCTCTACATTTTTAATGATATAGATACCATTGATAATGATGTTTTGTATTGCAGTATGTTTTATTAAAACCATTTTAACCACTGTTTTTTTTCTGACATTGATCGCGACGCTACGTCGTGGTGGAGTAAAATTAAAGATGAGTGGACTCTATAACATGTAAGCTTATTATGCAAAGAAGTGAAAATTACAAAACGGTGTCGGTTAACAAGCAAACAAGAAAATATGTACGTTAATAAAACGTGCAACAAGCGCAGCCGTGCATGGAGGCCTGCAACAGCTAACTCATGTGGCGAGGGGACCCGCGCTCGGCCGTTAGGCCAGCTGACTCGCCGCCATCCGCCGGCGATGTTGAGAACAGTGGTCTCAACTGCCATACTTTATCATATTTTAAAACCATTGGTTTAGTTACAATAATTACATATCCACGAAATCTTGAACAAAAAGTAATAAATAAAATTTTGTGTATGGTTGTGAATATATTTTAATCAATTACAATTTAGTGTTAGATCGCACTTCTATAACTTTCTGTTATTTTCGATATTAAATTAAACACGATATCACAAGCTATAAAATAGTTTTATTGTTAAAATCCACAATTATTTTTTATTTACTTAATTAAATACAAGCATAAAATATTGCCTATTTTATGAGCAATTATTGATTAAATGTACAAGTTCTTATAATGTATGATTCTATAAATCCATTCTTTTGTGCAATATTTTTATCTCGCGAAACGACGCGCGCTTTACTTGTGGTAACCAAATGTACAAACACGATGTGAAAGTGTGCGTGAAGACAAGTAGCGTCAGCATATAACACACACACACTTCCGACTTCGCCATTGTCTCGGACGGTACCGAGAGCTCCTGCGCTTAATTCACAGCGTGTTTGTACTCTTGGTAACCTCAAATAAAGCGCGCGTCGCTTCGTGAGATAAAAATACTATACTATAGATAGATCGTATTCTGATTGGCACCATCACTTTAATAACTGATTTAACTGAAATTATACTCTGAAATATAAAATCATGCAAAGAAACTTAAAAATTGTTGGTGGCAATCAGGAATACCACAGTCCATACTTCCACAGTCATTACTACGTCTTACTTTATTTTCAAAGCACACATCACTCTGCAATACGCGCCACGGATATTTGTGTCTGTGAAGATAGTCTCAGGTCAGAGTTTCTCATTTCATACGGACTTATTAAAAAGAAGAAGGTTGTGCAGGCACCGTTCTTTCGGAGATTTTCTCCAATCTCCGAAGCAATTAACACAAAAATACTACACGCAGTTAACTTTGCTTTGTGGCGGCGTAGATATCATCGCCACATGCGAACTACTCATCAACCTGACGTCACGCAAAATTCTGCATCGCGCAAGCGAAGTTTACCGTGCGACTACCCTAAATACAACGTCCCGACTTCAATCGTCGGGCAGTAGCACACCAGTTACACAGTCACAGTCTGGTCGAGGGATCCTTCCTTTCCTATGGAGGATGAATGAACTTTACAACCTTTTCCTCATACCTTTATTACTTCACAAATGATTCGTTGCGCGTACTGCATCTTGAAAACCAGCACATTTACAACAAACACCACAATAACCTGCAGCATTCCACCTTTTATATAATTTACGAAAGACTATTTTTACAATTATTTATCGTCAACACGTTGAATCCTATATTCATTTCCTACACTTAAGAATAGTGGCTGTACCAACTGCTTTCCACACTTAACTAAAAGAAGTCCACAATAGACATGGAATTTTCTTACGTGCCTAACCCCGCGTCCTAATGCACTAAACCAAAAGCGATCATCGCGAGAGTAACCGATGGCCGCAATCTTTGTGGGAATATTGACGTACAGACGGCTACATATCAGGGACCGCGGAAGTGAGGGGCAGAGAGGGCCAAATGCCCACCCTAACGTCAAACGCGCATGGACCACTGCGCCCTCTCCAATGTTACTAGCTGGTAAAGGTTTCTCTGTGCTATCCTGCACAGAGCTTTTTTTTTTTTTTTTTTTTTTGAATCGCCTCGCCCAGCTCGAATATTCTTTTAGCGATATCCAGGCCGAATTAGCTGTTCACGCAACTGACTTTGATATTCACTAGCACTGCAAATGAAGATAGCTAGGAAAGCATACCTAAAGTGAAGACTCCGAGAGTACCTACGCAAGGGAACTGGCTAGTCTACCCAAAGTTTCAATGGCAATGATTGATCAAGTAGTCTTGCCCCTCACCATGCCAGCTACATCTACGTCGTGTTCTACATTGCTCCGGCTATCAATGTAGCGGAGAAGACTAACCTTTCTATGTAGCAATACTGCACGGGAAAAGGATAGAAACATTTGGTTTAGATTTAAATGACATTCTTAGGGAATTAGCTTCAAAGACGGCTGAGAGGCGCAATGTCTTTGGTATCATCCAGTGAATCTTCGTCGCTTTATAAGTTATAAATAAAATATTTTTTTAATTTGACCGATAATTTGATTGATCTAGTCATCTCTGTTTCGTCTTATAACTGCAGTAAATTGACCGGAGGAAGCCAGGGCCGGAGATTGAAGGAAGGGGATGACCAAAGAAGTTTGCCAAGTTAAGCTTATACATTTCGAGTATAAGCTGACCTCTCATTGTACGGAAATTCTATACAATGCGAGATCGGCTTATACTGGAAATGTATAGCTTGATATGTAGCCGTGTGTGGATCGACGACTTGATTGATAGCGCGACTATGTCATTATGTTCTATTCATATAAAAAGACGAGACGATCGCCTTTGGTTAGGACGCGGCCTAAAACCTCAAACAAAGAGCATGTATTGAGATTCTCTTGCCCATAGAATATTTATTCATTATTATCTACGTTCATATCGGTCGACGAGGGTTTCGGAGAGGCATCAGCTGAGTCCGACAGTCGGGACGAGACCGACAGGTCGGCAACGGCGACGGGGTCGGCGCTGGCCTCCCCGTCGCCGGCGTGGTCCTATGCAACCACCAGCGCCTCCTGCAACCGCTGGCGCGCGCGTCTTACCCGCTCCTCTTGACGTCTTACGTCATCCTTGGTTATGGTCACAGCCGCAATCAGCGGCTGTTCAGGGTTTAAAAAAACCCCCGGGTTCTCGAGTATGGATTGTTTCGATCCGGTTTGACCTGGAAATGGTAAAACAAAATATTCGTTTATTGCTATTTAGTTAAATAACAATGGAATATCTCCTTATCAAAATCTGGGGCCGAAAGTTCCTTTGGGGTGAACAAGTCTCCTCATTGTCCGCAGGCCCCAGAATCTTGCTTTGCGACAGCTCACAACGCATGTGTTTCCATTAGTATCTCTATTGCCTATTACAGTATGCAAATATAACAGTTTCAACTTCATCGTCGCCCTCAAGAACTCTGAAAGCGTAGACAGACAGCCATAAACATAATTCACGCATATGATGTAGTCATGAAGTTTTTAATAGATTAAAAATCCATTTTGCTCCTTACCTGTAATAGGTTGAGAAGAAACGTGAAGAGCTGTTGCCAGTGACTGAATGATGGTGGCATCCGAGTTATATGGGCCCAAGGGCTTGATGTATTTAGGCAGGGAAGTGGTGCCCCTCACTCCATCCGCATCACACGCCGTCAAGCCCTGAAACGCCATAATAGAAAACAATCAATGACAAAACAATATTTTTACATGAATGAGCTATGAATTATGAGGGGTGCTAAGCGACACACTTGGTTCGGATCGGCATGATTTGGCACAGCAAAGCGGCAAAATCGAATATGTTTGTTTGGAAAAAAGCCGCTCGGCTTAGCTCCAATTGTGCCGATTAGGCCCAAACATGATACAGCGAGATTAGATGCCGAACGGAGTTTGCCGATCGGCACGAGCCGGATGAAAACCGAATATGTGCAGTAATTGCTAATTTGTAATTTTTTGTCAACAAATACTGCCGGATCGAATGTGCCGAGTTGCTGACCCAAACAAGATCCCTGAGACAGAAGTCGCAGAAAAAGTTAGTTTTGATGCTTACTTCTAGCCTCTTTTCCCAGAACAACTGCTTGGGTTTCTCCTGTGTACCATGTTTCAGGTCTGTTTTCACTTTGCTTTCCTGTGTCTTATAGACAGTGACTGGCTGCTTGAAAATTGACGCCGTCTGCCGAATAGGAGGTACCAAAGACGCATCGGATCGGACTCCCCTGTATCAAAAAAGATGCAATATGTTATATTGTGAGTTATGAAGAAGTGAAGGTATATTTTGTGCTAAAATTATGATTCTGTTAAGGTTTTATTAATATTTGTTTCTTTTTTTAATATAAATCCATTTTGTATGTTTTACTATAATTAAAGGGAATTTCCACACATACTAAAAATGTTGGACTGATTGGATCAGAACTCCACTCTGTCATGCTACATGAAAGTTACTGGAACAACATGCTTAAATACAATGTTTTAACACACTCTCTACTACCACCTTGATATGAAAAAGTGTTGGGTGATTCCTTCTTTCCGCATTAATTGGGAAAGAAAGATAAAAGAATGAATGTATGTGTGTCATGTCTACAAATTAGCGCAGAGTATTATTAATATAATATTAAACAGGATATTGTCATTAGAGTGAATTTTATATGACATTACTTGATGCCAAGGTTTTATGCATAATTCTAGTGATTTGGTACAGTGGTTTTAGACATTGAGTTAGTGAGTTATCTTAAATTCTTTGAACATTTTATGCAGATTAATAACACAAGTCAGTTTAAGGAGATAGATGATTCTCATCACGACATAGTAACAAAAATCCAAAAGAACTCATCATTATGAAACATTATTTGGTGCATGGATGAACTGTAAGTTAATAAAACTTAACCATGAGTGGACAAATAAGATTAATTCACAACAAGAAAAACACAAAACTATGTCCTACAGTTATTGACTTACCAACACTCACTAAAACAAAATACATACTGCTTGGTGCAAAGAGTAGCAAGCAAGGCAGTTTTATGTAAGAAAATAAGAAGGTAGGCCCCCTGTACAGAAGCGTTTTGGTTTGAGGTCATTTATTAAAAGGAATCTTTTTAGCTACCTGCAATATGAACTGTATTTCAAGCCAGAGTGGATTGAAAATTAGATATTCATGCTGCAAGTAGTTGATAGGATATTACCCTGCATATTGCCATAGTATGGGGAGTCATGGATTCAAGTCTTATTATTCGTTTTTTTTAGCAAAGCTGCCAAGGTATGATGTGATATAATGGCAATGAACTGTGAAATGATGAAGCACTAAAAGCCTAAGCTTTTACAAGGAGTTTGGTTAACATATGAACAGGTACTAAAACTGGTTTGTGGCAAGCGGTGCATTTTTGGTGTGATGACTAAACAACAACTACAAAGACAAAAAACACTGATTATGTTTCAAAATAAAGAAAAACAAAACATAATCATTGTTCACATAAAAAGAGCAAAACTATACCTAGGCACACTTATTACAAGCTTCTATTGAATAGCATTATATTATAAATACAGATGGTACACAAAGCAGGACTGCACTAATGATCACAACACAAGTGGAAGAAGTTATGACACTAATGGGAACCTGTAGTCAAACTGCGCGCGTGCTTTCTTGGCCTTGCACAGCAGCATAGTGTTTATTTGACCCTGCTGAAAGTCGAAACACGACAGGTCCATACTATCACCCAGATAACGAACTAGCTCAGCCTTACTGCGAAACTTTTTACCTGTTGGGCTATAGAAAAGTATATTGTCACTGTGGACCAGTCTGCCAGGAGCTGGTGTGCGTTAGCATCGGTTAATCCCTGATTTAGTGATGGATATGTAAATGTTAAGTTAGACAAGTTATTAGCCATGTTAACTGACCAGTTGATTATGTCATAGCTCACACAAGTTTCTATCATTCATTGTTACTTATGAGAATTCTTAGTTCTATTTCATAACCTAAGATTACAGTGAACATGCTAATTGCAGAACCTGTTGGACAGGATTACAGTATTTTTATAACCATGTTAGGATATCTTTATCAAGTAATACTTTAAGTGGGACTTAAATGTTAATTTAATAAAAAGTTTATACTAAAAATTACTGAATGAACACTGAAACAAGTCTTAATTTTTGAGATTATTAACTGAATTTTGCAAATAACTGAAACAATTTATATACATGAGGCCATATAAACAATATGTATTTGTACCTGTAATAGTAAACATCAACTTTTCCGGCTGACAAGCCCGTTTTCCTGAGAACTTCTTCCCTTTGCCAACCTTTGGGTAAGGCAGGACAGTCCGATCTTTTCTTCTCTATAGATATGTTCATTGTACTCATTTTTTTTTTACCAGATACTTGTTCCAAGACAACTAGAATTATACAGAAATGACAAATTTATTACAAGTGGTAAATAAATAAAGTAAATTTGATCGAACTTTACAACATAAACTTTACTATGTCATTTTGATTTTTGACATTGACAGCAATATCAGCATCAATATTCAATGCATCAGCAAGCAGCCAAGCACAGAGCATGTAACTTCAGGCAAGTACAGAGCGCTCAGTGTATTTGTCAAAAGAATCTCACTGGAAAAATGGCAACAGCACAATCTAAAAAATGACTGATGTGTTGCAATGTTGCAAGCAAAAAACGTTTTGCTTAAATAAATGGAAAAATAAAATTAGACCCGTATTCATTTTAATAGAAACTAGAAATTCTTGATATGAAACTAGAAATTCTTCATCTTAAAATTAGCAGTTGTATAAATGTGTTTGAACCTGTAATAGCACACAATATGTTACTTCTTTCCAAAAAGAAAGAAACTCTAACAATACAAAATTGTAATGGCGAATTTTTGTAAGTTCGTTGGCAACTTGGTTCTTTGTTTTTAACTGACTCGACTGACTCGGGAACTGTGTTCTTTGAGCCAAAAATAATGAGGAAAATGTGATTTTGTTGCTTTGAGCAATCGGGCTTCCCAACCCAATCATCAATCCAATCCGTTCTACTTTATTTAGTTCAGTGCGGTCGGTCGTCGGAATTCTGCGGTGAATAGTGTTTAACGTTGAGTCAATTTTAGCAAGGAAATACGAATAGAGATAGAGCCCACTCCTTCAGTAGAAATACAAGTGATATTTGCAGAGGTGTCCAGTTCTGATCCAGGATCATTCACATGTATGTATTTGCCTCTTATTTCTCAATAACTGGTGTTGGTTATTTCGTTGAATGATGTCAACTTTTGCTTTGGTACTTTCACTTTGAATCATTTTATGAATTTATATGATTATAGTGTTATCTATTAGGGATTAGAAGATTCCTAATGATGTAAGAATATTACAACTCCTTTACGAATCCAAAGTTGACATCATAGTATGTTTGCTGCTCCACATCACAGGAATGGTGTTGAATGTAAATAATAACAAATAGGTACAATATAATGAATTTCAAACATTAAATATCGAACTAATAATAGATGTAGTTTTCCCAAAACCAGTAACTGATAACAGCACAGACAATTTTATTACTGTAACAAGATTACCCACTTGTGTTTTTATCATCTACCTGTTAAAAACTATCTCTTTACCCTTTTGTATGATTAATCAGTTTTTTAGAAGCTTTAGGTCAGTGTGTCGTCTTAGTGGCGGATAAATAAATAAAAAAGTTAAGTTTGTGTTAGATGTATTGCGAAGATGTATGTACTGAATATTCATAGAATATTCAGAAATAGCTGTGTTCGACTTAAAGCCAACACAAATAAAGTTGTAGGTACTAATACCTACAACTTTATTTCTGTTGGCTGGCAATAATTTTAATCACCATCACTAATGATGGTGATTAAAATTATTTTTCTCCTCAGCCTATTTAAGGCATCCCCAAATGATCAATTGCAATTGATCAATTGTAATATTGTCAATTGCTTCAATTGCATTTGGTAGACAATCAATTTGTGCATCAATGTGTATCAATCACGTAAAAATGTTGAAATTGTAATTGATCATTAACACGTTGTGGGACGGTACTGACTTTTTCAAATGATGTGATATGACAGTAAAATTGCCCATACAAGTTGTGACGACTGCTATCCGTACTGCCCTAGAGCAATACTATCTATACTTATGAGAGATTGATGTGATACGACAGTAAAAACGGTTTTCCTTGTTTCTCTATACAAAATTTCAGTAATGGGCGTACCTCACTTCAGAAGAGTTAATCTGCTTGGGTCTATCATAGTCAACCTTTCAGCTGCCTTTTATGTTCCGGCTCAGTAATCTTTAGTAGGTATGGAATTATATAAATGTCTTAGGATATTATGACTTCTGTTTCCCACCACAGTTTCATAAATATTTTTATTTCCCATGAAAAATGAGGTCATACTTTTGTTCATAGAGTACTACATGATGACAGCATAAATACTGCCGTAAAAATTGAAAAAGGGACTAAATATTCATACTACTACTGAGTTTAGGAATTCAAATGAGAATATCTAAATTAAAATATGTTAGTAGGTATTTGAATTTTGACAAATATGACACTCATTTTATGATTATTGAAATAATAATGAGTGTACATACTTAAAAGGTGATATGCTTATTCTAATGAGAATCTTGGTTGTCATACCTACAGACACCCTACAACACAATCTTTTTTATTTTTTAAGTTTTAACCCAATAAATATAACACCATTCATTTTTAAATTCTTAAATCATACTAGGTACTTCCAACCCAGATTTTACTGGAGAATTTCGTTCTTGGAGAAACTAATTTAATGTAATTAAAATCGCTTACATAACAAGTAACATCACAAATGTGGGTGTACCTATAGTATACCCAGACTGGGTAAACACCTAAACATAACTGGGTAACCCAGTTATGTTTAGGTTCCATGTAACAGGTCACGAGCCTATTGCCATCAACCGGGTACAAATCCAGATGCGGGGCTGCTTCTGAGAAATTCCAGATGGAAAACCCGACCCAACCCATCCCATTGTCTTATTTTCCAAAATACATTGATACCTTGAATCTGCTGACTATTGACTCCACCGTGGACAGAATGAATGTATTTAAGAGTTAATTCAAAATTTTAACACGCTTTTTTCTTATATATTTTGTATTCCAATGATAATTTTTAATAGTTCCAGTTATTCAATAAAATTACTAATGTTTAGTATATAATAATAATATGTTTTTTTATGTGTAACATTTTTCCTTTCGCTTCCCTGCAATCAAAAGCTTAAAAAAATTAAATGATCAAATCTGTGAGTGATTTCATGAAAAGGGACGGAAGTGTGTCACAGGAAGCCGGGGAAGCGCGCGCTATTTGATTCGACCAATGAGCGCGCGTGGTGTTAGAGTTGGCTGTCAGAAACGACCTTGACCCTTTAATGTTGCTTATTACCAAGGTGAGATGTCAGATGACACATCATAGCGACTACTGTAAGGGTCGCTCGTTTTTTATTTATGTGTCTCTGAAGTTGCAAAATATGTGACGTCACACCAGGTGGGTCACAATTATGACCATCCCTGTGCTGGCCCTTTAAGTCAAGCACCACTGAATGACTGATTACGGGAATTGTTTTTATGTGCTCAAAAATGCAGGTTTTCGTTTTCTTTTGACTATACTTTTTAATTAATTACATATTTCTCTAAAGATTTATATAAATAAATCCATTTTATAAACTATTTCTTAAGTTTTGTAAAAAATAATTAACCTTTGTATGAAATTACAAATACAGTCGACTACATGCCAATGGGAACAGTTCGTCATTGACAGCGTCTTTATTTCATAAGCAGTGAGGAGGGAGCTGTTTTCTTAATTTTAGTACCTACTTACTACTGACGTGCGGCTGTACTCTTAAGATTTTGACTTCTATATCAATGTAAACATTTTTGACATTTACCAAAAATCTATTTGAACGCAACATAAACCAGCTTACTGAAAAAAATATGATGTAGTCAGATTTAAGGCTCTCTCACACTATGACACTGGCACTAATGTCACATGTCGCATTCTCTACTCGACTCGGGTGTGTATAAAAGTTGCTATTGTCTGAAGGCTCTAGCGCGCGACTTTTAAATTGTTCTAGGAATAGTTTATACCTAGAATATAATATCGCAAAGTCACCTCGTACTTTTAATGTAGGTATTCCAGACACCCTGGCAGAAAATTTTAATTTCCTGCTAAACTTATACATAACACTAGGAAACATGGTATTTAACAGACATCTTTTATTGTTTTCGTGTGCGTGCACTAAATAACTGAATGATGTATCTTATCTTACATAATAATCACCTGTGTACTTGTGCAGCAGTTATGTGCATTTTCGCATAATCACTTCGGCAATCATTGCACAATCGTTTGTCAAACTCGTAACACGCAAATTGTTACCAATATTAATATTATTTTATGTCGTGTATTGCGACGCAATAGGACGTCGGGTGCTGCCAGTCTCACGCCTGTAGATCAATTAATCGCTTCAAATATTCATAAATCGAACGAATGTCGGCAACATTCTTTTCGCAATTGGATGTTTAAATGTCGCGGACTTCGTGTTCTTTTATCGTCTTTTGAACTACTATGGTGCAATCCGTGTTTACAAATGTGATTATGGCTACACTTCACGTTCTTGATAACTGTTGAGTCCCCAGAGGCTAGAAGTAGCATTTTTCTTGCCTAGAAAATATTAAGGAAAATATAACTTTGGCCTCTCTAAAGTGTAGCACAATCGTTAGCGGCCATCCTTTCAGCTTTGCCACTAACTAGAAATTATGTTCCCAGTTTCTCTAAAATAAATTCAAAATATGCTCCTTTAAAATCGCCAGTCCCTCATCTTCTCGTCCTTCGAGGGATATGTTCTAGAATGAGTAGAAATTGTCAGGGTTTCGTTATATAAGGGAGTCTTTTAAGCAAATAATGTAAGTAGTGTCTTAAATAAAGACTGAAGCAACTTGGCATTAGCACCGCAGACTGCATAGGTCGTTATTAGCATATTATATAAATAGTACAAATGTTGCGGGTCAGAACTGTGCCTGCTTTGACCTTTTTGACTTCGATATAGAAGTGTGAGCAAAAAGCTCTCACAACTTGAACTACACTGTCAAACTCCAGTTGCTGCAAGTATTTTTACTATCTTCTTGTGCCTCTTCATTAATGAAGGAAGGCAGTCATCTTCCTTTATTTTTCCTTGTCACAAGTTAAAGGGTAAATCTTCTTATTTCTTCTACTTTTTCGGATTTTCTTAAAGTCTCTAACGATTCACCGTTTTTTGCAAATGGCCTAAAGGCTCGCAGACCAGCGCGACGCGACTCGAACAATACAATTTCTAAGAAAACTGTACGGTATAACAATAACCGGTGTCGCGTTGCTCTAGTCTGCACGAAGCTTTAAACGATCAAGGCTTTAAGCTTCGTGCAGACTAGCGCGACGCGGCACCGGTTATTGTTATACCGTGAAGTTTTCTTAGAAATTGTATTGTTCGAGTCACGTCGACACGTCGCGTCGCGCTAGTCTACACGAGGCTTTACTCTCCTCATTTCGTACGGTTTAACGCGTTGGGATTAGGAGATTCTTGGTTGATTGGAATACAGCAATATAGAAAAATTGGCAGAAGGAAAATGTCGTGACTGCGTAACACCCGATACATTCTCATTCTGACTATTTTCTTACATAGGTACTTACTTCTGAATCTCCTAATCCCAACGCGTTAAATCATATAAAACCAGGGGAGTAAAGGCTCGTTCAGACCACCGCGACGCGACGGCGCGACGCGACTCGAACAATACAATTTCTAAGAAACTTGACGGTATAACAATAACCGGTGTCGCGTTGCGCTGTCGCGTCGCGCTAGTCTGCACAAAGCTTTAAGCATTGATCGTTTTAAGACATTCGCAAAAATCGAGGAATCGTTTATTACATAAATGGGTACTTAAAAAGTTTACAAGTTTTAAGGTTATTCTCCATCTTAGCGTAGACCAGAAGCTTAGTAACAAGTTGGGTATAGACTCGTTAACTCATTTTCTTAGTCCTGAAAAACTTTTTAATTTAAGGGACATCTTATCATAAGCTCTGCGGAAAACGTTGCGGAATGGCGATATTTATGGACAGTGGTTTGCATTAGGTGCAGCAGACGATGCCATCCATAAAGTTGCATATGTATAGGCGGCAACTCGTCGAAGTATATCCGTTTTCCAGTTTTAGAAACGCTCTCATTCGACAGCCCGGCGACTAAGCAGACTGAAATCCTTCTGGCGTCTGGTAGAACTTCGAAATTATTTTATGTACGAGCTTGGTCTCAAAAAGACGCGCTACTACGCGAGTAGACTCGCGCCGGCGTAGTATTGGCACGGACGCACAGCCCAGCTAGCATGCGGTAGCTCCCCAAGTGTCCCAGTGCGATTTAATTCCAATTTACATCAATTGATGCCGTGTAAAAGTAGCAGAATTTTCAACTGTTTATAAATTACTTTGCTCGTTTCACCGAAAGTCTGTGAGGACAATTAGTCATTAGCATTTTGATTTGACAATGGAATAACTTTTGTAGGTTAGCTTACTTACGGCCTTACAGCCACAAGCCGGGCCATAGTAGCCATCACCTAGTAGTTTATTGACCCATGGCGACTATAAAGAATATTAAAAGTCTGCACGCGATCTATGTATTTAGCCAATATTGCTTATGTGTACGATTTGCTTGATATTATTTTTAGTACTTAAGTAAATGTTATTCATGCAAGCATTCATTTAATATAAAGCTTTAATAAAATAGGTAATGGCTTTCTTCAGGATCAGTCTAAACAAATATCAATAGTTTTTATCAGACATTTTCAGGGAGCTTTTTCCCCGATGGTCGACTTTTAGTTTCGGATTCAATCGGATCCTATAATCACAACAGTTACGCTTCAACTTCGCAAATCGATCTTTAGAGGTCACCTTCGTACATCATAATCACCAACTTCAACAAAGGTTGGACACCTGCCCGGAAACCGGCCCCGAAATCTACGTCACTCAAATATTGCGGCATTAAAGGTTCATTTGTTCGATGCAAAGGTCATTAATGAACACGCACAAATATTTTGTCTTCTTCATAATACCATCCATTTTTAGTTATTGTAGCCTCCTAATGGGGTTAGGGAGGGGTTCAAATGACAGGTGACGAACTGACGTCATTAACACTGTCTCTGTTAATCAGGTGCCTAAATAATATGGACTATGTTTATGATGTGGGCTAATGATTATCCGTGCCCTAGTAAAATTACTCAAACAAAACTTACGAGTTGATTTAATATCCAAAATGTGGCAATCAGGTAATTAATCGTTATTAAATCATTGCATTCGAAAGAGGTTGCAGCTTTTATCGAACGTGATTATTGCGCGGAAATGCCAAGCTAAGTAATGCTAATAAATACTTAAGGCTGCCAAGCACTAGCTGGCTTCGCACTTTGTGCTGTTGCCACATAACGTTTAAATTGCACCATTAGTATAAAAAGCTAACCTAACAAAGAATCGGAGCGGAAACATTCGAGGCAACGTCCCCTAGAGCTTACGAGCACAGCTAATCCTAGAATTAGACAGTATATACGTCTGTCTGTATAGATACGTAATACATCAAAATGTCAAGGTAAGGCACCGCGGTAGAAGCGCGAGCATGCGGAGCGAATAACCCGCAAAAGCTCTGAAAGCTATTAAGCTTTTTCGGTTATCAGCGACGAAGGAAGGTAGGGCTGCTTTGTTGCTTTATCCGAAAATGTCAGGCGCGGCCTGTGACGTCATCAGCGAAATGGCGCGACATTTCGCGGTGCGCCTGCCACGCCCGTGCCCACCCTAATCTCTTGTCATGACAGGGTTGTCCGAGCGAAGCGTCCCCCAAGGTTCTTTCTTAGGACCGGCCTCGTTTTTACGGTTACCAGCACTGATAGTGTGCAAGACCTACCGCTGACAATGTTTAAAAAGTATATTTTCAAACTGCTTCTACTGAAAAGTTATTATACGATTAAGGACTATTTAGAAGATAAGTCAATAGAATTTTGAATTTTTTTTTTTTTTTTGTTTGTGAGTTAAAATAATTGACATTATAAGTATGTATAAATTTGCACGCCATCGTTTTGGCAGGATATGCAGAAACAAAATTATTGTAACACCATTATGTACCATATTCTAGCAAATAAATATTTTTGATTTGATTTGATTTGATTTGATAGTTGCTAAATTATAGGCTGAAATGGGCTTAATTTAATCACGGTAAAGTAACTCTAAGATTACGAGCTCTATAAACCGTATACGTATGTGTCTTTATTGTTATGTTACGTACCTAGTTGCGTTTGAGCCGTCTCGTTTGTCTCCAGTATGGGAAAATGCCATTTTATTTACGATGTCTTTGAAACTTGGATTTATCAGATGTATGTATGTCATAATCGCAGAGAGATAAAACTTGTGATCATTAGTATTAAAGCGGATAATGTAATGTTGACATTTAATCCGTTAATGACGCTAAACGTTATATAAAATTGTTAACATTTGAATTTTGATGCAATCTTGAGTGTTCGCAGTGTTTTGTCTCATCATTGTGAGCTTTCTGAGTGTTTAATATTTTATAATATTAACCTATACTCTGATTGTTAATTTGCTAGACTAAAATGACATTTGGTGTCGACATAAAAATAACGTAGTAAATAATCTAGTTACTGAGTGACTCTCACCAAGGACCTCTGAATCATTCTCTGCAGGAAGACCATTACTGTTGTCATGTTGTCTCTGTAATTTTAATTAAATACTAGCTGCCCGCCCCGGCTTCGCTCGAGTAGCACTAAGTACTTATCTACGGCGCTCTACCTACCCTACCTTCCTTACCTTTTTAAGATGTATTCTGATATTCGGGGCGGAGACAAATCCAACGAATCAAAAACCATGAAAATTGGTCCAGCAGATCTCGAGTTATAAGTGTTGTAACAAACACGACTTTGTTGGTGGTGTTGACAAAAAAACAACATGAAAAGTTAGGAAGCCCGAAAGGAAATTTAAAAATTTATTCAAGAAAATTTATGTTACAGCGTCTACAGCTAAGATTTTTTTTTTGTGCTCTACAATATTCCTACTTCGCTAGGTACTATAATATTATAATTGCGAAAATAAGTTTGTATACAAAACCGTAGTAGTAAGGTAGGTCTGTATGATACGTTTTCAAATAAAAACTAAGCAACAAATCTCCGTGATCTTTTGCACAGACAAAGTTGGAGGTGACGCTTTTATTTTCCCTGAGTGTCAGTTTCTATTTTGTAAAAAAAAAATCCGTGGTAAATTGTAGTCGGTGTCAACTTTTTAGTTTTATCCAACCTAACTTATATAGATAGATATCTGTGTTTATTTATATCTATATATATAAAAGAAAGTCGTGAAGTCGTGTTAGTTACACCACTTATAACTCAAGAACGGCTGAACCGATTTGGCTGAAAATTGGTGGGGAGGTAGCTTAGAACCAGGAGAAGGACATAGGATACTTTTTAGTAGGGTAGGTAGGGTAGGTAGGGTAGGTAGGGTAGGTAGGGTAGGTAGGGTAGGTAGGGTAGGTAGGGTAGGTAGGGTAGGTAGGGTAGGTAGGGTAGGTAGGGTAGGTAGGGTAGGTAGGGTAGGTAGGGTAGGTAGGGTAGGTAGGGTAGGTAGGGTAGGTAGGGTAGGTAGGGTCGGTAGGGTAGGTAGGGTAGGCAGGTAGGTGCGCCGTAGATACGTACTTAGTGCTACTCGAGCGAAGCCGGGGCGGGCAGCTAGTATTTATTTATAAGAAAGCATTATGGAAGTTAATTATGTACCTATTATCTTTGTATAAATATGGATTATTCCATTCATGGAAAGCCAAAATTTAAGTCACGACCTGCTTAAATGAAATCCACTATCATGGACCCCCTTTTTTCACTGACATGGACCACTGTCGTGGTCGACGTAATTTTAACTACTAAATTCATTTGTAACCGACGATTTTTGTTCCTAATTGGGAAAAACATTTAAAAAAGATTACCTATTTACAAAAATGTTAATCAAAATTTTGTCACTGCTTATTTGAGAAATTTGTCCTTTACCTAAATAATTAATTATTGTTGATTTGTAAATGTCAAAATATTAATCCACTTATTTGTTACGTTGACTGTACATGCGTGAAATGAACGATAACGGTGGTCATTATACAATAGTAGAAATAATTGACATAAATGATGTTATAATGGTTTACTTTTGTTAACAGGTAATCACCATGGCGTTAATGGGCCACTGTCTTTAGGACGTGTTGCTAATTCGGCTTCAGGTGGGTTCTTGATTTCATTTTTAACTGACTTCCAAAAACCCAGGAGGTTCTATGTTCGTCTGTCTCTTTTTATTTATTATTTTTTACCGATTTTGAAAATTATTTTTTCATTTGGTAGAGGAAGCTTGCGCAGTGGTCCCTTATAAATTTTATTAACTTTGATTGGGTAGTTTTTGAGTTAGCTTCAATAATACGTATTTTTTCCACTTAGTCTATGTGGATGATGTTATAACAACTTCCTGTCACTGTTATTTGCATAGCAGGTAGTGAGTGGTATTCGAATTTGTGTGGGGTAGGTACCATGACTAAATTTAGTTGTGGTACCTCTTAAGTCTCGTCTTTGTCAAGTTGAAATGCCTTAGCTGTTACATCGGCACCCACCGCACCCATAACCTTTAAACTGGAACAGTGGCTAGTGGTGCTGAATACTGCTTGGCTGAAGACATGGTTTCAAGTATTTCCCCGAATAAACTCTATTTTTCCTATCCATATTTGGCTCAATTTGTTGCTGATATACAATGCCGCCCATGGGCATGTGACCGCCCGTATTTGTCTGAATATTAATGTTTTTTTTTTCGAAAATTAGCTTTAAAAGGGTCTATATTTAATATTTTTATGTTATTCAATTTTAATTTTTTGAGTGGCGTTTGTGACCTTGCTTTACATTTTTTGTCATATCTCGGATGTTATTGGCTCGATTTGGATTCTGTCTATTATTTCTAAAAGTTTATGAGTTAAGCTTTTAAAATATGTGCGGTCACATGCCTATGGGCAGCATTGTATACAAAATCGGCATCGCCAGCAGACGACGAAACTAATTAGCAATGACCCGACTTTCCTGATTGTTTAGCTGGTGGATGGATGACGACCAGCTGCCGCGTGTTGTAAAACAATATCGCCAAGAAACTCCCCAACCAATTTTTTTGTATCCCTAAAATACGAAGTTTTTGTGTACAATCAGGTGACCATTGTTTTAGACGTCAACAACGTTGATGGATTATTTCGCAAACTTTTCGCGTGGCGAAAACGCAAACTGAATGCGGAAGAAGGGTGTATTGTCTTTGAAGGCCGTTACTTCGGAGGTGCGGTCGCCTCGTTTGACAAATTAAAAAAAAACAACTATGTTTTAGTTTCTAATTAATCAAAAAAAAGTTTCATTAAATTACAACCTCGTGCTTTGATTGATTAAAAATCCGTGCATAATTTTAATTAATGTGGGAGCTAATTTCGTATGACTAATAATATGTAATTTAACTAGTAATTATTCTTGTAATTAGGAATGATAAGAATTCTACTAAAAGTGTGAATCAGCAGTTTGTGGGTGACATGTGAAACAAATACTGTTTGTTCGTCGGTTGTCATATGTACAAAATCACACCGTCTACATAAATGATGAGATTAGTCACCCGTTGGAGTTCTTGAAGTTCTTGAGAAACAACATGCTGTTACGTATAGATCAATGAATTATTAAAGCTTCGATACTGAACAGAAAAATGACATCAGCCTGAATTAAAAACTTTTCCGACGATGAATCGTGAAAAAATAAAGAGGAGTTCGAACAAAAGTTTTAGTTTGATATTTGTTTTTTATGAGGAAATGAATTAACAAAATCAACTAATTGACATCGTACACAAATGGTGTATTACCTGATTACTTCTCTATGGTTGACCCCATCAAACCCTATCAGCTAATCGATTGCCCTAACGAATATTTATATTGGTAGTGACCGCATAGACGCGTGATGGGTGCCATGCCACGCCTAACTCAATCACGACCGGGACTAAGCTTTAATGTTCCTGAAAGTAGAACGCGGAAATACGTAAGCGTTTTACGGTAAACTAGTTCTTCTTTGTTGCTGTTAAGGCTCGATGTCAAAGGTACATCTATTGTTTTAAGGGGTGGCTCTGTTTACTCGCCCCGTCCGTGTTCGCCCTAATTTGGAGGGATTTGATTTTGTTAGCGGGCACGATACCTTGATGTACTCCCATAGGCTTGAACAATACAGGCTTTCAGAGACATCGACGCGAAAACTGATACCATGGATTCAGTACATGATTCTGAACCCCCCGGTTCAGAATCATGTACTGAATCCATGGTAACAGTTTTCGCATCGATGTCCCTGCTGCCACCCTGTATAGTAGTTTACTCACATACAATTTGACGCATAGGGTATAATGGCCCATATATCCGTTCAGTTTGACGTGTTTACGGAGTATTTCGTTAGATTTTCCCGCAAATGTTTATCGGAAGTTGTAACCCTTTGATAATCCGGTAATAATAAACGACGCTACATTGAGTTCATCTTTTACAGGTTCCCATTTACCTTTGGAAAATTTACAGTTTACAATAGCATATAAAATAATGAACTTACCTGTTTATACTAGACTTAGGTTTTGTCCAAATTGGCACTTGAAAACCGGTCCCGTTTTTAATCTACGAACTTTAAGAGCCGCCTATCACTCTCTTGTCACTCTTTTCTCTTCTTCTTGTTAAGAATTACGTAACTGCTAAAATAATAATAAAAATAAAAATCTTTGATAACAGTTGCCTAAATGCCTAGTATGACATTGGTAAAACTGGCATTAATATTTTTTAGTACCGTAGATGAACGTTTACATTTAGTGTTACATAATATTGTGCTATATAATTACACTCGTGTGCTCTTCATATAATTTACAAAAGCGTGGGTAATTGAGTTCATGATACAACAATGCATGCTAACGTCCATGTCCAGACCTATTAAGTTATAATTCGTTTGTCCAGAACAAGATGAACAAAACTATTATATTGGACCGTTGCCAACTCTGCGTAACTGCTTTCACTGATTATTCACCGATTTATTTTTATTTTAGAGCATATAAAAAAAATATTGAATCAAACTACATCCTACTTCTTTACGAAAATAGTCGGTTGTAGTTGTATTAATGTAAATTTTTTCAACAAACACTGGAGACCCTCTAATTTCGTGAGCGTCGTAGTCCACTGCAAAATCCTATTGTACGCTGATGACAATACAATGCGCTCACCAATCAATTTTCTCACCTCAATAGGCAATAGTGTACTGACTAGAGTTAGACGACCTATTCTCAGCGATGCTTACAATTCGATAATGATGTTCCTTTCATTGGTTATAAAAATTATCACACCTAGCATAACCAAATTAGTTATAGCAAAACATCGTTATTGAAACATCAAATAACTTGCTCGTACCGCCCTACATTCTTCAGATGATGCTCTTGCGCATATGGTCTGCGAATGAAGTCACGGACGAGATAATATTTACGAGATGTCTAGACAAGCGTCCAGGTAACTTAATCCGATTTTTGTGGAAGGATTTTAATATTAATACTGATGTGGTTTTGAAGAAACTCCAAAATCATTCATGAACGATCTATATTCTCCAAATCGGCCAAAATTCTGCTATTGCAATCGTAGTATCTTTGCTATAAGGGCATAGAAGGATAATATTGAGTCCTACAATGGTTCTAACCGAAATGTCGAGGAACAACTATTCTTTGGTGGAAACCACTTAGCAAATCATTTACTAAAACTTAGCATATTGTTACGAATTGCGAATAACGCTCTATTTTTCTAAGGCCTTGTAGCGTCGTCTGTCGTCACTTTCACAAGCGTACCATTTTCAGCAATTATTGTTAACAATCGTAGTTCTAGATCTCGTGAATCTTTGTAAATAAACACACTGGCTTCAGGGTTATTTACTATTTTTCTGCGATCATTTTCATGAATCACATCTACAGATTTGATTCTGAAAACCTTGTATGCAATTACTATCATCGCTCATTAATTACTTACAATTTGAGTTGTTTGGTTCAGTGGTTCTCTGTTGCATTCCTGGTGAAGTTTCCACCGCCAATGTTGTTATATTGCATTGATAGTGTCGTCAGTAGTAACAGTGTCTAGCCATCCGTGTGTGCCGTTGCACAAGACCTGTCGACATAATGGCAGTACAAACGTATGCTATTTAAGTACAGGAAAATTGATTCGCCTATAGAAGGAATCGTTTTATTGATTGCGCTATAATTCTCGAAATTACCTCAAATTTTACCAATATATATTTTCTAACACTAATTAGAGCTCTTTTAGAAGTGCAAATATCGAAATTTTGACCTGAAACTAGAAAGTAAGTTAAGGATTTCAAGTTTTTACGTCTTAGTTAAATATTCACATTCCCTTTAAAGTTTTAAGAGCACAAAACAGTCTTATTGTAAGCGAAATGCTTACGGTGTAGTTGTTGAATGCTGGGAATGGCTTAGTAGTGTGGAAGTGTGCCGTACCGAAGCCCGTATTGGACGTAGACCGGAACAAAACCTTCAATGGAAGTCGTATCGTAGGCGAGCTTTGGTAGAGTTCCAACTCACCTTGAGGTTTGCTGTTACGTACGCTAAAATACACTATCAAAACAGTGCGTTTCGTTCACCGTTCCGAGTCACACGCTCGCTGGCAAGCGCTCCATCCATATAATTATTGTTTAACAAATAAAGCCGTGAAATAAAGTCGCGAATAATTCTATAGCGATTTACTTCTGTGCCTTATAATATTTTAGTATTTTAAATTTCGGTTTTGGACTGTTAATATGCGTATAATTATTTTTGTTATGTGAATGTGACGTGTTTAACGCGGACTTAGCGTCTCATTGGATTGTCTGAGATTCGTCTGGGCGAAACCTATTTCGATGATGTGAGTTAAGCAAAATATTTTAAAAAAATGCGGAAGCTGGCTTTCGTAAATATATTTTATTTATTTTTTAAATTGTCTTGCTTAATAAAGATAATATAGCTTTTGTGCACATTAATTAGTAGTTATTTTTTATTAATTATAATTAAGTACTGTGAATTCTTATTATGATATTCTTATAATAAATTCATGTGAAATTGAGCTTCGCCTCACACATATTAGAAGATTACAAAACAAGTTTTATGATTGTATTATATCGTAGTTAGGTGTAACTAGATTATATTTCTATAATATTACTTTTATTATAATTTAAAGTAGGCATTTAAATTAACACTGATTGGTATTAAAATCATAAGATAAATTATATTAAGAATTTACTGAAATCATTTAATTTTGAAACATGTTCTCAATGCTAATGGTTAATCCATTTCATATTTGATTTGATTTGGGGAAAACAAACGACTTAGTAGCAATAAACCTGATGATTTTTCCCTGTTAATGTTAAATGGTATCCCGCATAAAACATCCCGAATGTAATAATAATTACGTAGAGTATAACATGTACAATTTATACATGGTTGCAGAAATATATTGTTTATTTTGAATATGTGTAAAAAGTCCCTAAACAATCCCCAGTCGATTATCAAAACGATGTCTAGTATTATATTTATTCTTCTGTCTGATCATGTATTTAATCCGAATAATTATCGTTAAGGTTCGAGATTTCCAAGAAATATCTAAAGGTTTTGATTACTGAAATTCATGCTTCATTTACCGTCTAGGGTTCGTAATCCAGTTTCATGTAATCCTATTCAAAAAACTAAATGGAACAAAATGATTTATTTGAAAACACTGGATTCTCCCTTACATCATTTAGATTCTAGTTTTATTACCAGTTAATACTCAACACGTAACTGACATCATTATATTAGTATTGATTTAATATCAGATACGTTTTGATAAAGAAAGTGCTATCTCTCTCATGCCTGGTTGGGTCTGATTGTATTTGTAGTGGACCCATTAATAACTTGGTTGAGTGTATAGCATCGCCAAAGCGACCAGTCACTGTCATTTCAAATGTTACGTCACAACTAGGAAATAAGGTAATGGGGGTTGACATAATCCTATACTAATAATAATCTTCAGAGATAAAGGCACTTTACATGCAAAAGGAATAAAAAAATAATAGAGAAGAGACTGATAGGAGGAAAGAAAAGAAGTGAAAGAGTTAGGGTTACTACATGTGGATCTTTGAAACTACGTATATACGACATTACGGATTTACATTTTTCTGGATTAAAGCATAAAACTATTATTATCCGGGTATAATACCTAAAAGATTTGCGTTTCCCTAGGATGCAAGTGAATTCGAGGGTAAAGCTTAATGTCGTATATTTCTAAGGTCTTTGTACTTACAAAAACAGTAAGTATGATAGTTTAATGGTACAAAAGTTTACCTCTTAAGACACAATGTACCAACAAAATTTCCTTAACTGAGTCATCGTCGCTTGGGCCAAACCCTTTGACCTACAAACACGAAATTAAGGTTGTCCCTCACACATAAAATGTAGGGCGTCCCTATAGTAAAAATCCAAACATAAAATGTTTACAGTACAATAAAAATAAATAATTTGCTGACTGTTCTAGAAGGAAAGTTAACATTTAGATGATGTTGTGAAAAGCTACCTAATAGTTCTAGGTAAATATTATGAATGATTGGAATACGATGTCAGGTCGATTCGATTTTATAAATCTAAAATAACTAATACTTACGCATACATTACATTCTGCGGGAACATAGCCTAGGAAATGCATCCCGCTTCAGAACTCCTAGTGTATTTAATTTATGCAGTAAGCACTTAAGTTTTATGCCATGCAATTAAATGTTTTCGCATTAGTGTACTATACAAAAAAAAATCGATTGATGGGCACCATTCATATTCCTGGAAGTAGCACATATTTTTGTAAATAATGAAGAAATAGTAAGGGTCTCAAAATACTCCCTTGGGGTACGAATATTTGATTCAGATGGTTTTTATACATTTAACAAATTTTTAATCCAATTTATAGTTTTCATTTACTTAAACTTATGTTACCACCTCATATTAGACCTCATACCTATGAGTACTCAGTATTTTCAATTTCATAGGTGTTTAAACATTAGAATTTATTTCTTTGTCCAACTATTTAGTTTTGTTAAAGCTTTCCGAATGCATTAGATAAGTTAGTAAATAGGCCATAGTCATACTTAATTATAGTTTTAACGTCTATGATTTTATTCACGTGTATAGTGCAATTGAAGTGGTTTATGCACGCATATGATGTTCTGATTGCGATACGATCACCAGTGATATCAACCCTAAAGCATTTGCGTCAATATCTAAACAAACCATTATTGTGTTGTGGACTCTGCACTAGATGTACTCAATTTTCCTTATGGAAACTGACGACATTATTGAAATGTAACTACCACTGTTATTCTGAACGAGCGTTACTGTGTTTAATCAGTTATCATTATCAGTCAATACTTAAAATAATTGTAAAGAGCAGACTGACTCACTGTCTGATTCATATGTTACGTTATCTCGAAAACAGAAAGTTTCCTTACTTCGGTCCAGATTTACAAACGGTCTTTATACTTTGTACTAGCGGCTATCTCATTTATACAGATTGTCTGTGTCTCGAAAGAAATCTGCACGAAAATAAATTCTCTGGCTGCTTTAACACAAAGTGGTTTATATTGGTGCGTTGGATAAATACAGGGTTATTGGTAAAACACCAACAACCTCTTAAGGGGTCATTCTACTCATCAATAGGAACAACTTTTAATATGGGACCAAAAATGAAAACGCGAAAAAAAAAACAGCTGTTCCCTACATTTATGTTCACACAACTCGTCAAAATGTATGGAACACCAGATTTTTCTTTCCCGATTTAAGGCTTGGAACCAAAGTAAAAGTTGTTCATAATGATGAGTATGAGTTTTACCAATAACCCTGTATAAGTTTTAATACGATAATGTATTATTTAGTCAAGCTAGATAAATTCACATTATGATATGAAGTTCCAAATATGGACCTATGTGGATAGGTAAGAGAATTAGAAGGGTGATTCAAATCATCCAGTGTTTACCTACACTATGTTTAATACCATAGTGAATAGGAATGACAGTTATTTAAATAAGTCAAATAATACTCAAGAATGAAATAATGATCACTTCGTAGTTGACAGTTCAGGTAGACGACTACTCCTGATTTGACCTTAATATCAGTCCCAGGAATAATTCATATTCAGTGATAGTCTTTGTCATAAAAAAGGATTATTACTAACGTGCCATGTAATGAAATCACAGTGTAAGTACACTAGTCAAGGTTTTACATGTCATGATGTCACCGCCACACATGAGCCCCGTAGTTTTGTATACTAAAGTGGGCTACACGACGTAATAATACACTTAATCACGTACTTACCTTAGATGAACATAGACGTTCAGTATCTTATAGTTATGATTTATTAGAAGAATTTGAAACGGGTAGGTCCTCCATCACTTGTATATTGTTATCATCTTCAGGCGAACTGTGGGTCGAACCAGTTAACTTATGCCCAGAGGTGACCAGCGGATATTTTTTTACCCCTGACTACGACAGTTAAAAACAATGTCAAACTAACTGTAATCATAATATCTAGCGCCTCTTGCTTAAGCTTCGTGCAGACCAGCGCGACGCGACGCCGCGACGCGACTCGAACAATACAATTTCTAAGAAAACTTGACGGTATAACAATAACCGGTGTCGCGTCGCGCGACAAGTCGCGCTGGTCTGCACAAAGCTTTATGTGTGTATATATTTGAAAGCCAACTGAAAAAAGATTACGTCAATAAAAAAAAAGAATGGTTGGAATGGAAAGTGTTTCATGAACTCAAAAGAAATCAAATTCCTAATAGCTATATAAATTTTTCGATATTTTAATGCATGTCGAGGAAGGACAATTAATGCAAAATAATGCAGCGAACGTGTGATGCTTCCCCAACTGCCATGTAGGTGCGGGTTTTTGTAATACAGGATAATCAATTGATCATACATCCTGTTACCAGTGATACTATTACAGACGTACATTTTCTCATACCTAATACACTAAAAACGTTATAATCGTTTCGTTTACATGTTCGAGTAGGTGCACATGTATACTAGATTTGTGCTAGATAAAATATGCATGTCCTTCACTTTAAACACCAAATACGTTCTTTTGGGACGGATGTTTTAAGTTGCTAAATTATGCAACATAGTAACTGGTTCACTAAAATGTTCGTATTAAGAAATCTAGCCCAAAATTATTACGAGATGACTCTGTTGTATTTGGTAAGCGTAGATTGTGTCGAAGATGTTTTGACGATCAGATACAGTTCAGTGCACTGACAATGATAACAGTTTACCAGTAAGGCATACAGTTTACAGTAATATACCAGAGCTCAATCAAAATCAAAAGTCATTTATTCAAACTAGGCTGAGAGTTAGCACTTTTCGACTGTCAAAATCCCCCTAAGACAGTCCCCCAAAACGCCCGCCCTTCACCACTTCCTAGTGTTTTAGCTGGAAAGAAGTGGCGCAAAAAACTCCTCAGCAACACAGTTGTTTATTTAGATTAACTTGATTCTATACAATAACTTATATGCAAAATAAATTACATTAGGTACGCAACACAAAACATTAAATAAAATTATTTGCCATATGTCAGCTAGCACAAGCCAGTATACCAACAAAAACATCGAAATCTAAACAATCAGTGGATTCTATTATTCGTATTTCATTAAGCAATCCAGGAGGTTTATCTACTGCCAGCCATTTGCTCACCAAATTCTCTAGGATTCACTGAGCACTTTAAACCTGAATTAAGACAAAAACCCGTTCGCCACCTCGACCTTGTTCACCAGTTGTCAGTTTATCACAACTATTATTGAAACGATTGTTCATTGAATCTGTTTCAAGTCCATCGTTGATAAAAGATGATGGTGACACGTGACTATATCAAGCGGCGCATCTCAATTCTCCCAATAAACTTTAATTGCCACGTCATTAGCACTGGTTGGCGGTCTGTCTCTAGGACGAAAAACATCTTCGTTTATATGTAACATTAAATATATAAAAACATGGTCAAGGCACAGATGTGTAGCGTATTAGTACTCATACAAATACTGGTCAAGCGCATGTCGAACTCTTATGATAAGGTGTTTCTTATCATAAAATGTAATTATAGATTATCTAGGTACTCATTGTCTCCGTTGCAAACCATTTAGCGTTGTTGGAATTTGCCTCTAATTGTTTGCAACTTCAACCGTGAGTATGCACAATGTTCTGCTGACGGCAACTAAAATGAGACGGTTATATGTGACACTGTTATAAATGCAGTGCAATGTAATTAAACTGAACTAACGGCCAACTAAAGGGAGATTCCCTTTCCCTGTTACGAACAATAAAGACTCGTGCAGACCCGCGCGACCCGACTCAAACAATACAATTTGTAAGAAAAAATCACGGAATAACAATAACCGGTGTCACGTCGCGCTAGTCTGCGCGAAGCTTAAGTCGCATGAGCGATTATGTAGAAAAATAAACACGTTGTTATACAAATAATAATTCATTCAAACAATAGAACCGTAATCGTATTACACAGAAATATTACAGATTTCCGATCCGCTTACCCAGCGCTAATGACTGCATGGCTGTTTTGGAAAGACCCGTATCCAGATACGTTTATATTAGTAGAATAATAACAGCATATGTCTCAAACCTCATTAGGTTTGAGACATAACATGCTGTTGTTGAAAATCATCATTTTAAGACAAATAATGTGTTATCTATTGCCTAACATCATTATCTACCTCGCCTTTTCCCAACATGTTGGGTTCGGCTTCCATCGTCTAAAAGGATGCAGCTAAATACCAGTATTTTTTTAGTTGTCTATTACCAAACATGAGACTTTGCGACCAAATTAATAACTTTGTCGTGCTCGTGACAAGTTTCATAAAATCTATTCCGATTGTTTACCCCAAGTTGTTAATAACATAGCCTTATGAAACAGAAACAACTGATAATGTAGGTGTAAAACTATCATTATTGTAATTCGAAGCAATTCATCTTTGAATGTCGTGAACTTGTTGCTTGTGGGCGGGAGTTAAATGTTTGTCCCTAGTTTTTGGGGGTGTTGTGTTAAACTTAAAACTAAAGACTCATTTCTCAAACTCATTGTTGAGGGTGATGCTACAGGTACGCAGTACACACAGGTATAGGAACATTTTTACTCGCCCCGTTCTTACTCTTGGAGTGTGGAACATCAGATCCGGCTCGAAGGACCAATGTAGTTTTAATACATAGTTAGGAAGTCGTTTAACAAATTATAAAGCTCATCAAACCATGAACGTACATTACTAAAAAAGGCGCTTAAAATGAATGTGAAGGCTTTAGAATAGTAGCCACTCAGAGCTTCTGGAAGTCTGATTCAGATTCAATCTCTGATCTGCTGTCACATCTTATGATAGTTGTGATTGCCTGGCAAATTAATAAGGCTGATATAGAATTTTAAAAGAGATACTAGTTAATAGTAAGTATACATTATATGATTTTATAATAACATTCGTATCAGATCAACCCAATAAAGATATTCTTTGATGTAGACGATGCAGTAAGACTAGGAATCAGAATTAAATGTCAAATCACGATGTCTATATTGGCACAAACTGTTGACAGGCTACTTGCCTGTTAGTAAACTAATGTATGTTTTGGCGTTTGGGAATTTAATTGTCAGTATATGAGACATTGAAATCTTATCTGTTAGTGCATGTGCAGTGTTTTGGTAGTTGATAAAAAAGAAACAATCAAACAGACTCCGAGTAGAAGATCAGAAACTGTCCGAAATAATTAGCCGTCTAACAAATTCCAATATCGTCATCGTGAGGACCTAAGAGCTATGAATCAAAATTCTTAAGTCGCCACTTATCAGCATGACGTAGTAGATGTTTGTCACAAACCACAAAGATGACTTAATTGAGTTATCTATCAGTGCTTACTCAAAATAAATATTGATGTAAGGTCCAGCAAAATGTACATGTATAGGTCTTTTTAATGGGTGTAAGTACACAGTACAGTACCTACGTAAGTCATGAACAATCAAATAAACTGGGATATAAAAGGCGGAAAACTCTACTATAATAAAAAATCTTTAAACAAAAAGGTAAAATGTGAAAACAATAACCTTTATAGTATTATTTTAATGACTACAATTTTATAAATATGGGATAACACATAAACAATACAATACCATATTATAACGGTACAAATGAACTTTAGGTACAGTTAAGTTAAGGGGCCACGCACGAATAAATCCACCATGACGCCAATGAGACTTCGAAGATCCTCCTAAACTGATAAGCTGAGACGTATAGTTTAACTGGTTAAATCTAATATTGGTCACTTTTATTGGTTACAGTTGAGATAATACAAATATGTATTAGAATACTGGGACAGTCTGTGAAATATACGCGTAGGAATTTGTCATCACAGAGGCCACGGAAAAGCGATCCATCCAAGATTTGTTGCTCATATCCAATCATCTGCGCTGGTTCCATTTACTAATATTTGCCTTTTGTTTTGTTTCAGGAAGACGAAGTTCTCTGGCGGTGCACAGAATGCCGATCGCGCCGCGCGGCCCTCCGCCCTCGACGCCTCCCTACCACCTGCTTCTCCGTAGGAGACCTAGCTTAACCCTCAAGTGTCCTTCTATAATATAACGTCTAACTTTTTGTACGCCTCTTTTATACCGACCTATAAGTATAAGTACGCACTGAGTGTTTAAAGTGTCGCGCGCAAGTGTGAGTGTATATGTGTGTCGATGGTGCGGCCGACATGGGAAAGTCCTCGGCGAGAACACATGGCCAAGGTGAGTATCTTCCCACCCACAGTACACCTGTCCCCAAGGTCGCTCTTGCTGTTTCAAGTACTCTACAAATGTATGTCTTTGACGGAATATTCTTCAAGAGCATTAACAGAAGTAGCAAAACAACCTTCCAGTTGTAAACTTTGATAATGGACTGACTTGCCGTAATTTAGATTATGATCATTTTCAGCTACGGGTTTTGTGCGTAGCTTTTTACAGAAACGCATGTTACTTCATGTTCATCTGATTTACTGTTTGTTTCATTCATGTTTTTTTATGATATCAGTAGAGCTTTCAGCGGTACCAATGTGGTTTGAGTCAGTAATTCAGTATACACATAATTCATTCATGAGTTTTTATTTGCACGAAACATCACTTCAATTACATTTTCATTTGCATGAAAAGAAATTTATTACAACCGAGCGATATAACACTGGATATGAATACAAGCTTGTGAAAATCTGGTCATGCCCGTGTAAACTCAAGTTAGGAAAGATTAAACTGAAGGAAAGCTCGAATGCACGAACTCACGAAGAAACAAAGGGTAATCTTGTCTGTATCTAACGTTGACTGGAAACACTACTATATGATGTGGTTCTCCATAATCAGTGATTCCTTAGTATTTGCAAACTTTTGTAGATTATCAGAAATGTTCAATTCAATTACAGTGTGACTCAAAAACTTTTCAAATTACCTAGCTTAGTTACAATACCTAGAATTGACCGAGCACTCGAACTATTCGAATTGTCCACCTGAACTTGGTTTATTAATTGCTTTAATTTCTGTTCCAATTTCTCGTTACCTTCACTTACGGGGTGGAATATCGATTACTTATGATATTGAACTTATAATTGCACGTCATTGCATGACACTGACCGTACGTTGTCATTACCGTATACCGCAGGTGATCATTATATCGTCCTTCGTTTTACCGATTTGTGATGGAAAATAATTATTGTGATTCTTAAGTAGCAAATCGATATATCATTTTAACATACAATTACACCTGTAATAAGTACGTACGTAATATATTTTCTGTGTAATACACAAATAAAGAACATATGTGACTAAAGTTTATTACTGAAAAAATATTTAAGCTTATTTTTAACTGCAATGTAACATGATTTTCTATATATTAACGAGGATGGCCTCATTATAAATTTTATTAGCTGTTGTTTATTTAAACGAAATGTTTGAAAATCTCTGCAATGCAGAAGTTCATAAACTTCTAAAAAATATTATGTTTTACATAGAAATGTATCTAATACCTTTTTGTGGCATAAACATAACGTCCAGATAAATGAAATCTGATAAATCTTGAAGTAATCAACTTTGGACTCTTTTCTTTTTTGCGGTCTGCGGACTCTTGAATATTCCATAGAAGAAGCCCCTGTAGACGCTTAGTTCTTGGGCATATAGGCTCATATTAATAAATCACACTCACTTGAACCCACCCACTTAAGATGCTGACTAAAAACAGTATCTTTCTAATTTTGTCAAGTTGATCAAATTCTGATAACGTTTACTTTTTGTCGGTTGAGCTGTGAGAGCGCAAAATTGTTTAGTGTTAATTTTTTAGGCATGTATGGAAATACACGGATTCTTAGGATCTGCATTCGGAATTTATCTTTTAATCGTTTTCTTCTATGTTCTTAGGCAACATGTTTCCTGGGATTCTTTAGGCACGATCCCGGGTATCCCGTACCTACTAACATTTTGATCATGATTGGCTTTATTATGGACCCATGTGTCCCTAACTGGGTAACTGCCTCTGCAACTACTAATCCAGCGTGTTGACTAGGCCTGATGCCCTAACGAAGCTTGGCAGTCTCTTATCTACGTCTGGGTCAAATATTAATCCTTGCTATATGTATAGTGTATACAGCCTTTATGAGGTACGTCAGGTTGTGTTGTGGGTACCAGTGCCCTAATTACGTACTCGTAGCATACGATCAATCATTCATTATTCAATCAAATCATGCATTCATTGCGTTATTTACGTTTTTGAGCAGACAAAGTTTTCGAACATATGAACCAATGGATTAACAATTTCTCGTGTGTTACGAAAAAGGTACTGGTATCACCCGTCTGGTTGTAGGACCCTTTTTTTAAAGGAACACATCATACGTTCCTTCACTCTTGAGTCATGCAGTTGTGATTTTCCGCGCAACACAAATGTTTGAGTTGCCTTCATTACTGGTTCTGAGTCTTGGGTGTATGTTTGTGTAACAGTACTACGTAGGTTACCGCAGTATGGGATTATTATATTTCCCATATACTTACGTGATTGTTATCTTTGAAAATACAATAAAAGCTAAGCACCAGTACATGAATATAACATCCGTATTACTTGACGTCAAGAATACATTCGTGACATTTACAGACAGACAAACATACATTATGTACTCGTACGTTAACCCCATAAAAAAACGCAACATTGTATATGAAAATGTTAACAATAAAACAATCCGACGACTTTTTAACAGAACTTGCGATTATAAAAGAAACTAGTGCTAATGTTGTAAATCACTTTGATTAACATCGGCCAACCCGTATGGTTGTTTGCAGGATCAAATTATGATATTACATGCAAACTTCAGGTGCTATTGAGCCTACAACAACGCATTTAGTCATAGTTACAGACAGCCCGTATTGAACGTCGAAGGAAAAGTAATGCTCACTAATGCGATTCAATAGTTTTATATAAACATCGGCGGTAACGCGTCCCCTGACGCCCGGCGAGAACTGCTCGGCCACGCTATGTAAATTTAGCATAACCATATGTTTACATAGTATTATATTCCTTAGCGATAATCTAAAACATCAACCGTTGGGATTACCGGTGTGTGCTCTAAGTAAAATTAGTCTAGAGTTAAGCCCTCTGAGGAATTCTTTAAAGGTCAATGTTGGACACGATTTATGTTGATAGGAAGTTTCGGCCTTCCAGAAGAGGCCTTCGAAGAATTTTGAAGTTATCTTGAGAAACATATTAAAGCCTCGGCGGAAGTATTCAAGTCGAAGTAACCAAAAGTCATGTCCAGTCGCCATTGTACTCTATTGTTCCTCGCCGCAAGGGCTCTCCTGTTTGAAATTCTGCCAACTAAACATAATTCAAATATGTACTTCCCTATTATTTAATTAAACCGCTCACATTTGAAAGCGTTCTTAAGTGGTCCGTGTGAAGTGTTCTGAGAAGCAGATTTACAAAAAAGAGAAACTTTTTTTTTGCATTTTATGGATGTATTTGCTATGTAAGCTGTTTAGAAATGATGCTCTTTGGCGCTTCATTGGAAATCGTTTACTAAACCTAAATTTGCTCAGACAACGTTGTTGGAAAGCCAGCATAAGGCCCACCCGGACCTGTGGCTGTTTTATCTAAATGGGCTGTTCGTGCAAGCGAAACTAAAACTGTAAAACATAATAATATGTTGCTTTTTCAAAAACTAAGTGATTTAGCTAAGCGAATAAGTTGTGTGAACCTGAAAATAATGGAAGCCGTGCTAAATGCACAAATGTCTCGTATAAGGTTCGGCTGCTATGAGAAGCTTCACTATTCCCATTCCTCATTTTGGCGCAAAAAACCTAGCTTCCTTAATCTGTTTTAAAACCAGAGATGCACTATGGGAAAATTGGAAATTCACACATTATTATTGGCGTGTTTTTTTTCGTTGTCACACTTGCCCTTGACAACTTTAATAATATTTTCTTTATTCTCAGACACGATGAAAGAATATTTATTTATGTCATAAATTACTTTATTACCTACATGGACGTTACATAAATTTGCGACACAAAGCCAGCTGCTGCTTCGTTCTATAATTCGTTTAGTAATATTTCTTCGTTTAGTATTTTTTCTTTATCTTTCCAACAGGTTCCAGTATTTTGAACCAAGCGTTTCAGATGAAGTTAATCGTATTTGAAACCTATTTTCGAGAGAGTGCTTCTTTAATGGTTTATGTTCTGTCTAAGATTTTTCTTTCCATATCCGACCATAAAGACTCATCATCTTCCTGCCCTTGTTCCATGTTACTTGTGGTCGGTGCATCACGTTTTCTCTTTCCACTCTCCCCTGTCAACCGTCACGCTATCATTCACTCCCTTCTCTTTCATATCATTCCTCACACAACTCATCCTTCTTCTTTGGCCTTCCTCTACCACTCCATCCATCAAAAATTATATTAAGACTTAGGTACTATTAGATCAAAACTTTGCTCAGTACGTTTTAATTAAACCAGGCATCAAATACCTATATTTTATCTGAGGCTATATTTATTGACTGTTCTTATTTCTCCTTGGAGCAATGATGCTCCACTTATTTATTCGCATTATCTTGTTTAATAACCTCTTGTTTTGTTCTGATTCTTCGTGGTTTTGTACAGCCAATGCAGTACATTCTTAACTTAGTTTCTCTCTCTGGATTTCGACTGCGTCACGAGTCATAACGAGGCTGTCTGTTGCCATGAATGCTTTTTTATCATTATTCTTCATCTTAAATTCATTCCGCTGTACACCAAATTAACAATTAAGTTTTTCCAGAATGGAGCTCATGACTCGTACAGCCATTTATTTTTTATTTTTCTGGTTTCACTTTTCGCCGTAATACAGTGCGACTTATCTCAACAACCTATCAAGTTTGGAATCAAATTAAATCGTGTTTTCTGAACTAGAATTCAGTGGAATTATAGGTGATTATAAAGTTGTGTGTTGATAAAACGTTCGTATTTCCCACAAAGGTCACAAGCCTAAGGATGTTGGTTTCCCCCGAATTATCAGTTTTATTACAAGTAAACACTGAGAGGAGATGGTAACACTGGGGCGGCGGCATAATCAGTATCGTTGCGGGATGCGCGCGCCGGGCGGGCGGCGCTAGTGTGTGCGGCACACGAGTCTCGGCCCTGCGACGGGTCAGAGCGCGCGTGCGGGCGCGTATCGCGAGCGAAGCGTGCGGCGTGTTAGGTGCGGAGCGGGCTCGCGGGCCAGCCGGCGGTGTGGCCGGCGGGGTGGGCGCGCGACATGGGGCGGCGGTAGCGGCGCGGATGTGCGCGCGCTCTGAGGCCGTGGAGCTGGAGGTGCTGGGCGCGGACGGTGGCGAGGCGCGCCCTCCCCCGCGCCCTCTGCGCCTGTCTCTCCTCGAGCTGCTGGGCAAGCTGGTGCGCCGCGACCAGCCCGCCCCGTCTCATCGCCGTAACCGGCATAACCATCGCTTCCGAACTTTCGTCTCCTGCGGTCGGTATCTATTGATTTGTCGCTGACGTTAAGATTGTGCTGATAGGAAATCTCTTATTGAATTTTCATTTCGTTCGGTTCGACGCCAGTTAAGTCCTGCGTCATCGCGTATCGTACGTGCTTCGGAGCGTGCATGCGACGCCGATGCCGTTTGCGTAACGTCTTGCTATTCTACACAGGTGCCGCCGACATGTTTTCGTTTTGGCCGGCTCGCTATGAACGGCAGAGCGACTTCCCCCGAATCGCTGATGAGTAGTACCCATATTTCAGAAATACATAAGATGTGCATAGTGGACAAGGTCGGTGTCGGTCTCTGCGCTCCCCCGTACGGTCAACGGCCGGGGCGAGACGGCGCTTCAGCGCTTCGCGTATGACCCCGCGCTGTTGTTATCGATTACTAGCTAATGTTTCACTTCACTAAATTTAATTAGGATGCAATTCTTCGCTAATATGTCAACTTCCGTACTTCGGGAAAGTTAAACAAGATAAGATTACATCTTTTCATGATAATCAATACTTGAATAGCGTAACTACCTGTTCGCTCGTAATGGTTTTTTTTCTACTGGTGTAGGCATAATGCGTGCAAATCCCTAGCGCGTAATTAGATTATTGCTGCCGTTGCACTAAAGAATTATTATTGTTTCGGATATAAACAGTGTTGTTAGTCTGCTAACCTAACTTGTCCGTTTCATATTATGCGGTAAAGTAGAACACCATTTTCGTTAATTCATGTCTGCACTTTGTTTTCGGAAATGTCTTTCTGGATGGTCTCCTACCATGACTTTATACGTTAATTGTTATTCTAGATTAGAATATCCAAATTAGTTCAAACCCCGTCACAAAAGAGATCATTAATCAAGGTTAGAGATAATCAATAATGTACCTTTTGAGATATTTTGAAAACTAAAGTAAATATTAGGGTTCAATCTTCTTTTATATCTATGGTTTCAATGGTCGATATTGTTGAAACAATGTTACTAGAGTGCATTGCTTCAATAAGCCAATCTGAACCCCGATGAAATCATTACTAGACAATTCATTCAATATACAATGAAGATTTGCATAACATAGGGCCATCGAAAAACTAGCAGTCGATGAAGGCCAGTTGGGTCAATGACATCACTAGCAATTGGAAGTCAGACCTGGATGTGCCCGGACCAGAGTTATCACAGGATTCTAGGTATGATGTGGGCGGAATAACAGCTGAAAATTATCATGATGAGTCATTTGTTTAGAAATTATTTTAGACATTCCATTGCGGCCTGTTACGGCGTCACCTAGATTAAAACTTCTCATCTGTGATGTTTGTTAATGCTGTCCATAAATTAAAGTTTATCGAGGGATCGGACGTCGGAAGAGGTCAGCTCACTTTTGACCTCGTTTGACTCTTTCCTCATTATGTTGTGAAATAGTGGATCTCCATTTGCTACGGTCTCTAACTTGATGGGGTTCCACCCGGCGCTTCAAGTTGCTCAGCTGGCTTCATCTAGCTAGACCATCCCATCTTTCTGGACTACGTCCTTTTGGCCTTTTGCCTGTACTGACTTACAAATTACTGAAGACAGGAATAATTACAGGTACAGCACAAAAAACACGTGATGTAAAAAAGCCTCCTTGAATCCTCGCCTAAGCTTACTGCGTGTCCATAACTAATAACAAATTGTGCCTCTTTTCACAATAGTTAATCTATCATGGCTGTTCCATTTGTTCCTGAACTGAATGCCTTAATGAATCCCTGGATATGGACGCTGTGTGTGTTAGGTGTATCCATAGAATAAAGGCTCAAAAGAAACCTCGGATATAAATTTTTCAATCACTATGGGAGTCATTATTGTTGATCCAGTGTTTGAAATTATGCCGATTCCCAAGTTAAGGCATCGGAGTCAAAATACCTATATCTTTAAATCCCTTGAACATATCATTAAATAACTTGAAAGAATTCTTCCACGTTTTGATAGGAATAGGTCCTCCAGGCTAATGATGTATGTAGGCCTACAATTTGTTCTGGTCCAAAACTTCCAACATTTTTTTGTAGCTCGTATCTTATTTAAGCCACTGTCACTTTCGTCACTTTGCTAAAAGTTGAAGGGGAGTAAATTAATTTGTTTTCACCTTGTACTTCTACTTGGCGGCTTTGTCCTTGATTTTTTTTTTATGTACGTAAATATTGTACATTCTGACATGAGAATGGTTAACGTGGAATCTTGAGAATTTCCTCAATAATTTAATAATTGTTATCTATTCTATCTATTCCTTAATAATTTAATAATAATTTAATAATTGTGGGGTATGCTAATGTAGTTTTCATTTATTTCGATATACGTTTGGTAATAAACGTTCATGTGTGCCGTAAGACTTGAACAGTCAAATATTTTGAGATAGGTATTGTTATTCAAAACATACTTTGTTCATTCAAAGAAATATACTTAGGTATGAATTCGTTACATATGATAGTGTATCGTTCAGCTTGGATTGAAAACGCACCTGATGAACTTAACGCAACGTCTTTGTCTTGTGTCTCGTTAACTAAACAAGTATATAGACACGTCTAAGCCGCGTTTGCGTCTTGCATTGTAATGTGATTCACTAAGGGTGTGTGGAGAGGATGCCCCTGAAAATGTTATTAGTCGTTAACTGGGAGGAGATCGATCGCCGTCCCCTCGGCGCCCAGCGTCGAGACGCTCTCGTTGCCACTACCACGATGAACAGATGAACAGCTATGTAGATGTAGTTACATCCGCTATAGGAATTGTCACTATACGGAAACGTTCAACTCCCTTAACGAAGTTATTGCTCTGGAAGTTACTTTATAGCTACGAAGCTACATCCTTTGATAAATAGATAGTGTTTGAAACAGGAACATGATCAATTGTTAATTACTAGTCGGTGGAGCGGGAAATTAATCCAATCGTATTTTTAAGAGACCATTAAATTATTATCGTGATTTGCAGCATGTTTTTATAGGTTATCTTTGCGGCAAAGAATATTGAAACTATGTGGGAGTTTTTCTTTGTTAGGACTTGGCAGACATTTCGCAATGACCTTTCAATTGTTTAATAGAGAGCTGGCTCCTTAAAACATTTGTTTCGAGTCAAGAAAGTAATCGTGATCGTTTTTTTAAACTGTCGTTTAGCACAATTACAGAGAGTATTCAGCAGCTCAGCATTTAAAGTAGTATTCATGAATAGGCGTTTAAGTAATTATCCGGGTAGCAGACGACAGGGCACGTGCTTTTTACAGATGCGGCTGTTCGTTCCGGCTCTCTTGAACTATAATTACTTTTTCATGAAGGGGTTAGCATGTGCATTTAATTTTATGATTCGTTTCATTCAAGTTCTTTTAATTATTAGGTCATCTGCTTTGTATCACGGTAAACTGAGAAGAAATAAGTACTTATATTTCAAACTGGAATTAAGTACTTTTATTCTTCATTGATTTTTGGTGGAGTTGCGTTTAAAATTTAGCTGATAAAGAGACATTTTAAGAGCGTTCATTCTAAAAGTAAGCTACGTCGCAAATAGCTGTCAAATATTTAGTTACCTGTTTTGTTTGATTAATGTGGCAATATTACTGTATGGAAATATGAAATATCGCTAACTAATGAACTAGAATATTAATAATGAATTGCAATTTTAACACTGAGTTTTATGTTGTAACCATTTTAGGTGTAAAAAGGGCATTTGGAAAGTTTCAAAATACTTTTTTTAGATCTAAAACAAAATATTCGGTGCTACGATATTAAATATTGCATTTCTTAATCAATATTTTTGTTCATTATTTAACCATATTTCGTATTTCCATACAGTAATATTGCCAAACTAATCAAAACAGCGTAATATTTGACATCTATTTGCGACGTTGCCTACTTTCAGAATTTACGCTCTTTAATGAGATAAGTGTTGCGGTTTCTCTCGAGATTATCCGTGGGTATTTTTAGTATTTACATAATTTTGACTATCCTTTTATTATGAAGAAGACTAGCTGCCCGTCCCGGCTTCGCACGGGTACTTATCTACGACGCACTTACCTACCTACCCTACCCTACCTACCCTACCTACCCTACCTACCCTACCTACCCTACCTACCCTACCCTACCCTACATACCCTACCCTACCTACCCTACCTACCCTTCCTACCCTACCTACCCTACCCTACCCTACCTACCTACCCTACCTACCTACCCTATCTACCCTACCTATATAAACCCTATAAACCTCACGGAGCTCGAGACCTTTCCAACGAATGCAAAACCGTGGAAATCGGTTCGTGCGTTCTGGAGTTATAGCGTCAGGAAGGAAAACCCGACTTATTTTTATATTGAAGAAGAAGATAAAATTTATAAGTTTATAACCGATAACATTATCTTCGTGATGATAGGACGTAATAAGTTTAAATTCCGCGATAGCAAAGGATTTCCCATGTGACGTCACTATGGCGACCTTTAAGCCTGATTTACACGGTGCGCTTTTATTGCCTGTGGCATAACACTAATTGAAGTAACCATAAAAGTTGCATCGTCTAAACAGTGTTCAGATGATGCAAGTAATTTGTTGCATCAATGTTATTGTATTCCACAGGCAAGAAACGTGGGTCGTGTAAATGGGGGTTAAGTATTATTTTCGTTGCTATCAACATCGTGCCCTGAATCTATTTAATATGGTAATATAGAATCCATACTTTTATTAATGTATCACCCACGTATTATGCCCGTAATGTAAATTGTAAATACTTAAATAATTTCGATAATGGCATATTAATGGTACGAATAAGAGGATTAAGGGCGCGTTCTGTTTTTCTATTAGCAATAAGGTTTTGGACAACATCCAGTTTATAAGTGAATTGTGTTTCTTTCTATGACCACGAAAAAAATGTTTGGTCCTGTAGAAAAACTACTTAGATCATATAAGAAGTCTTGCAATGTCGTGTGCCCTTTTACAATGAGTGAGTGTTTGATTCATTCTGTCTTTGCTGGTGATATTGGGCATTCATGAAGTCTGGTTCATAATTTTGCCTACGTGCCTACACTGACCACAAACCCGATCTTAATCCCAGTAATATGTTATGACATGACTTGGATTTCAATTTGCACTGATGTAGACGAGGGTCATGAGACATGACAGATAGGACTGTAGACGGGAGTCCGGAAAATGTTAGGACTCCTTTTTGTTTTTTGTACAAAAAAAAATGATTTTTTTTTCTCATCAATTTTTCGGATCATAGACAAAAATGTGACTTTGACACTCAATGTAATGTAGGGTTCACTCAAGTCGCATACGGGATGCCGGGAGCTCTCTTTGCGAATTCGAATAAACTGTGAAACTAAAGTCAGTTGTATATTTTAACAAGATTTCAATCCTAATGCCGGTGACACTCCTCGAGGGTTAACTTTAGCGCAAACGTAATGCCGGTGCCCCTCCTGGAGTCAACTTGCAATATGTGTGGCGGCATGGCGTATGAGTTCTATGAAAATGTCGAAAGTATTAAATATCCATGTTATTTTCGCTGATTTGACACGTAATATCGTAATAGCGCATTTGCATTTTTTTTTCACGCAGTACTTTGTGACCATTCAACTTAATAAGGTTATGCTTGCAGACAATGTTTGTGCGCCCATTGAGGTACAAATTAAGTCAGTTCGTTTGCATTCGTGCAAACAAAAGAATTTCGATGAAGTCCTTCAGTAACTGATATTAGAATTATGTGGGTACAATGTGAGAGATCTTTTACTATGCAAACCAAGAAGTTATTGAATCATACTTCTTGTATAACTAGTCGTAAGACAAAGACGTGTGAATGACAAAGAGAAACAATCCTAAAGTATTGTACCAGTGTTTATATAAATTAAGACAATTAGATCCATAATTCTGTTTGCAAGTAGGTTTGTGAGAACAACGTGTAAGTAGTATTGTTTATTGTTACAGAGAATGAACGGAGAATCAAAGCGAACAACAGGGAGTACAACGCGCAGTTCCGCTATGCCGTAAGTTATATTCACTATTACTATTACTTTATAGGGTTATTGGTAATAAATATAATCCGATAATAAAATGAATGAAATAAAAATATGAAATCTCAATTTACTCGAAAATGATTGGCATTTGCATGTCATAAGGGGTCATTTGGCTGCAAATGACCTCTCCTATATCCCCTTAAATGGATTGCCGACATATTACCAGTAATTACATCTTATTATAAAGGTTTTGCTGAATACAAAGTGGAGAACTGAATAGGGTGTATGGGACATCAACGCTGGTGGGTCTAGAATCATGTACTGAATTCATGGTAACAGTTTGCACCTCAATGTCCATTACACTCTGTTTAAGAGTTTAGATTAACCAAAGATCTGACTGAGACAGACTGAATGCCAAAGACTTAAAACTTGAGAGAGGCTTAATAAAATCTCTAGCCGTGGAGAGCTGTGATAAGGTGATTGATTGTATGAAGGTGGTAATTTTTGCTGTCAAGTTTTAAATTTTTATCCCCGTGCGTTTTTAAAGTCATCTGATAGATTTCCTCAGATGAAAAGCTGTACTGGTACCATTGATATACAAAGGGGTTTTTAGTATGTGACTGATATCATTATTGTTTTCCTGTCAAGCATGGCAACAATAACATAATCCTCCACTCTCAAGACATGATTGTTCAGGAGTGTTCTATGGGATTTGAGTAATCTATGAACAGTGGCAGATATTACCATTTGTCGCCTCTTATTGTCGTCTTCTTCAGGCAATATTATGGTCTCACAAAATAATCATCGATTAAACTCAAGGCTAAAATGCAATAGAACATATCATTTGAAAACAGACATTAAGTCTTATAAAAGATGGAGAGATTTGAGTGCAGATCTATAAATGTTTTAAACATACAATTACTCATGGTACAACATGGTATCCCTGTAAACATTTCCTCTTCAATAATAAATTCTAAATTGAAGTTATTTGTTCGTAGCGCACATGTTGAAAAATATTAAAGCAATTCAGTATTTTCAATCGTAAAAAAAAAAAACACTTTGATACCGTCAATCAACAGTGTTAAAAATTGCACATTATCATTCAGTGTCAGATTGCAGACTATTTGGTTTCTGGTCAAAATAATCACTGTTGCAAAAATAACATATAAATATAATCATACGTATAAATCCGTTATTTTAAATGGGTGTATTTTGAAAATAATCTATGATAATGTAACAATGCTAGTAGATTTTTTCACGTGGTGATCTCTTTATGTTCTTCTACCAAAAAAGCAAGGTTTGGCTATTATAAATCAATAGAGAAATCTACCGACTCACTCGTTTATGACCAGCCCAAACCTTTGAACGTAGAAAGCTGAAAATGATCCCAGTGGTTGCCCATTTAGGGTTAGGGAAGGAATAAGGGTGGATTTTAAATTCAATAGAATTTTTTATTATACTTAAAGAAAGCTTAACTGTAATTCCGAGGTGGACGATACATTAGTACTTAACCCAAAATTCAGATGGTACAAACTAAGACTATAATTATTAGGAAGTAGGAGCAATATAATAACCGTTAACCTCCTTATAAACATAAGAACTAGGATCGAAAATTTGAAATCTAGTTTGGATGTAATTTCAACAGTACACCATGACTCCATGAGTCATCTGGCATATATTCTGCAAATGACGTAACAAAGATTTTGCGCGGCCCATGTCTAATTACGTGTAGGTCGGGATGTGTGAACAACATGAAATCATACTCTGATAAGATGTAATTGCTAATTATATCAGCTGAATGAATTCTAATCAGAGTATCTTGAGTTCCGGTCCATTCACAAAATATCGTGAACTATTAACTGTCTTCCTGTTACTCATCGACCATAAAGTGATTAGCGTGTTAGGAATAATAATAATAATAATATAATCAATAAATCAGTCTTGTCAATAAACTTGGGAAGCTTCATATTTTTGATAATATTTTTCGCAAATTACGCGCTTAGACGTAGAGTTGCGGATACCAGCCCGTATTACCTATATTACCTATTACCTAATATTTAATCACCAGCATCCTTTTGTAGTAAGAAACTGAAAGATAGACCATGTTTCTAGTTATGGTGAGAAAAGAAAGAGACATGTTGCGAAGATATTTAAAAAAAACTGGCTTAGCCCCCATTTACAATCATAATGTAATTATTTTTGTTACAGAGCAACTTCATCAAGACATCGAAGTATTCGATCATAACGTTCCTGCCGCTGAATCTGTTGGAGCAGTTCCAGCGGCTAGCGAACTTCTACTTCTTGTGCCTGTTGGTGCTGCAGCTGATCCCGGCCATCTCCTCGCTCACACCCATCACCACCGCGATACCACTCATAGGCGTACTCGCACTCACTGCCGTCAAGGACGCGTACGACGACTTTGTAAGTTGATAACACAAATAATAAACAGAACACTCCTTGAATACACGTATTGGATAGACACTTAAGGTGGACTGGCAACAAACAAATCAATCAATAAAATTCTAATATAATATCGACGGCTGATACTTAGAATCCATTATCACCGCTCCGACTTATTGGATAGACAAGCCAGCAACGGTGGGCGATATATCGCACAGAATTAGGTCTTATTTAATCTTAAATTGCGAACCCGTGTTACTCATAACTGAAGTATTTGCAACAGGAAAACCCAGTAGGGACTTGCCAAAAACTTTTGACCCTAGGATGGACATCGACGTAACTTTTGCAATTGTTACGTCCACGATATGACGACACCTCTACTGCAGACCTTTTATGATCTAGATATAAATAATAATGCTGTACCTGTACGTTTAATAGTCAATAGTCGTACTGAATGACATACATAAACAGCCTCCGAGCAAACATCTGGTATGCCAGCTTATGTCCCGATGCGGTAATCGAAATCGAGCCGCTGCGTCATTTGGCTCGTTAAAATAATAATACGGATGTGCGCTAAATGTCCTATTTGATAGCACATTATTTTTTTATCTTTGGCAAATAATGCGAGGGCAGGAAGAATCTTTTGTAATATAAACGCTGAGTGAGTTTCGAAACCTCTCCTTCCACGTCTGGCACTTAACAGTTGCCAATGAAATAACTGTATTTTGCGCGAACTGAATAATAAGCAATGGCTTATTTGTTAGCCCCCTTTCTCCCAAATGAGCGGCGAATAACAACTGAAAATCGTGAAAAACTCTCTACATGATATTCCGAGCTCATAATATCAATTTGTCTCTGAGGCAACACTTCTTAAATTAAATTGGATTTAATTGAAATCTGTATCTTGCCAAAGTTCTTATAGCTATTCGGAAAACTGCGTTTTTTAATAGTGTACTGCTGTAGATACCTAGCTATCTACCTTAATCTAAGTAGTCATCATCAGGAAACATGACTTCTAGTGTTAATGAGCGTATGTAGGAGTAATGAAATAATCAAACAGACAGTTTGTACGTACGCCGTCCTTGTCTAACGCTGTTGCTAATGCTCACTGACCCATTATGTCATCTATTGTAGATCAAGGACGCAGACGTAATTAGTGATCCGTGGCAAATGTGCATTATATGATGGGCATCGCTTGATTTAATTTGTGAAATCGCTCTTTTGCCATCTTGATTTATCAGCAATTAAGATGATTGTTTTATTAGCCTTGGTTATTAATTTTGTAATGACATAATATTTCGTTCTGATCATCAAATTGACAGTACCTAGATAATATGGGGTTATATGTCGGTAGTCCGGGGATGTAGGGTAGGAGAGGTCATTTGATTGCAAATGACCTAACAATTTTCGAGTAATTTGATATATTTTATGAATGTTTTAAAAATATAAAATGTCAAATTACCCGAAAATGGTTGACATTTGCATAGGAGTCATAAGAGGTAATTTGGTTGTAAATGACCTCTCATACATCCCCTTAATGGATTGTCGATATTATAACTAATAACCCTGTACAAAATATACAGGTTTAATTCAGATTCTTTAACTTGTCGTTTGCTTAAAGATGCTGTCTTAAAAAGGATAGGCATTTAAAGCACGGTTAGGTCGTAGACTCGTGGGTGTGGTTCATAATTTTTGGGTGTTATTTCGAAGAATAACAATCATAATTACAATAAAACTTAATAATGAAATGGTAACCGGCCATGTAGAATATATAATAATATTTATTAATAATATTATAATATTATTATATTTATAATATTTGTTCGAAACTTGTTGACAAAGAAGTCCTAACAAATGGTCGATTCAAGAACTACGAATTTTCGATGAAGCAAAGTAAAAGTTAGTCCTGTAACTTTGGAACTATGAGTTGTCTGGGTAACATATAACTTTCCAACAACTTTGTTCCTTCAATTTACTTTAAAAACTCATATTATTATGTAAAATGAAGGTTAATATTATCGTGAATTATTAAACAAGACTTCTTGTAGTTGTAGCAGCACCGGCCTTCGCATATTATCATGACCTTGTCTATGAATAGGTCCCTTTATATTCTTTGTAGTTTTCCCACCAATGTGAGCAAATAGAACTTTTAATGGGCGAAGTTAAGAGCTCTGACACAGTTTATATGTCCGGTCTGTAGAAATATGCACTTCCGAAACACTTTCGGTTCACGTTCATCACTAAAACAACCGCTAATGTTGATGAACTCAATTAATGCCCAGACTTTTATCATCTGTTGTTGTCAAAATCATCTCTATTTTAATCCTCGCCCACTATTTTTCCAATAGAGCTAACTAGCTATATCTGAATCAAAATGTAATGGCGGTAACAGGCATAGACCTTTTTATAGCCTGGATCGTTTACGTGTGTATCGAGTAAAGTCTAGGCCTAAGAGGGAAGCGAAGCTCAATCTTAAAGCTCTTACTGCGCTCATTGTGTTAGAGACAAGATTGCTCCAGTTTCTTTTTTCTTGAAATGGGATTTATCGTCTCCAGAATCAGATTAGATCAGCCGTTTCCGTAGGCACAATACCCTGTGTCCGGGTGGACAGATCTAATGTATTTTTGAATTGAAATATCTAGATAACATCAAATGGTTTTGCTAGGTCTGAGCTAAGGACCAGCTCTTTTTCGTTTTTGTAATAGATTTATCTGTATTGACTTTATCACATGGACTAATCACTAGAACAACAGCTACATTTGGGACTCGTTATTTATTGCTACAATTAACTGGTTAGTGACATTGACATAGTTATTACGTTTGGCAAAAAGAGATGGCCTTGGTTGATAAAAGCCGGCAACATGTTAGTCAACTAGCTCTCCTGGGGACCTATCCTCTCTACCACTCTGGCCTCCGGGTAGAATAAGTTCCTAGTTAATGTTTTTTATCGTCTTTGGCTTTTATCTTGACTAGTTTTTACACCTTTGAATAGGTATTAGCTCGCTAGAATATAATTTGTATGAAATTACCTGCCCTAAAGTTAATCCGAAAGTTATCCGGAGTGTTTAAAGCAAGTCATAAACCTCGTTATTCTTTTTACAGCAACGCCATCAGAACGATTCCCAAGTGAACCACCGGCGTGCAAAGACACTTCGCAATGGCAAGCTTGTGGAGGAGAAGTGGGCGTCTGTTCAGGTGGGAGACGTCATCCGGCTGGAGAACGACCAGTTCGTCGCGGCGGACATCTTGCTCCTCAGCAGTTCGGAGCCCAACGGTCTCTGTTACATAGAGACTGCCGAGTTGGATGGGTCAGTACTTACTTATAAATACATACTATAGATTCATGCCTGCAATCCCCGGGTTGCCAACTTTATTTAGAAGAAATAAAGTATTTCTGATTTCAAAGAGGGTAACTATAGAGCTCAGACGTATAAGAAAAAGTATATTTTTTTATTTTTAAAACATAATTTTCCTTATTGTTTTCAGATAATAACAACTTTCGATGTTTTATTTTTTTAAATAATTGTACGACTTAGTAGTCTAGACTACTAATTCCGAGTTCAAATTGATGAGGTTCTCATTACCCATTTCAACGAAGCCCTGTTTCTGTCTTCCCGCCGGCCAAAAATAGGCCGTCTAAACCCGACAGCCTCTAACTACGACACTGGCAGGACTTTGCAGGAACTAGGGGGCCCCATGGATCGCGGGGGCCCTGGGGCACTTGCCCAGAGTGGCCAAAGGAAAAAACGGCCCTAACCGAAAAGAGTCTCAGTGAATGCTGAATTAATTCAATTCAATTCAAATTGAGAGTCAATATAAATAGAATATTTTAGCGTACTCTATTGCTTTTGTAGATTATAAAGTACGCCTACGCGAAATAGAGTACAATTCCCTAAATTAGGGTACAGTTGGCAACCCTACCCACATTTCGCCATTTATGTTTAAGTCTCATGTAATAGGGGGCGAGCCTATTACTGCCAACGGGTCACAAATCCAGGCACCTACTCAGAAATTCCTGATGGAAAAATTCAATAACACTGCCCGGTCTGGGGGAATGAAACCCTCCTGCTCAGCAGTAGCACAGTGATTTGTGTATTATCGCACCTTTGGTAGAACAAGGGCATAATTGTCATAAATTGCCAAAATGACTTAAATATGCAGAACGATACACCTAAAAGAATATAGTATATAGTTTATGTCATACAAAGCAGAACAACCTTAGAACATTATTAACATAGCTAGACCACATTAAGTACAAAAAATATCTTATAAAATTACTCTCCTGTAAAATTGCAAAAACTGCAATTGTGCCCTTGTTCTACCAAAGGTGCGTTATGATTAAGAGCACGTGCGTATTTACATAAGTATTTGTGTTGCTTGAGTTGTGGTATAAATGTATAAATATGCAAATATGCAGTTTTTGTACCGTTTTCCAACATTAATAAACAGAAACCTTGGGGAGGTTTACACAGCTGTGGGATTTGATTAGTTAACTTGATTGATTGATTTGAAGGTCAGGTGCCATTGCGAAGAGGTTTTAGAATATAAGGGTTTACGTTTAGGGGGATCAAGTTTTACAGTAAAAACTTATAATTTCTATTTCTATAGACGTATTGTGCATTGAAGCAGTTGTTGTTTTAATTAAAGATAAAATAGATCAACCATTTTTCAGATTATCTAAAGTACAGGGGGCGGCAGGTAGCAGTGTTTTGTTATCTTTTATGGGGTACTGTGTTAAATGTTATAACAAAACACCTTGTAATATATTGCAATTAAACGAAAGAAAATTTAAAACTCATATTATTAAAAGTACACTTTGTAAACCAGTTTATTACAAATTAGATTGCAGCGCTTCCTAACCTTTTTTAGCTACGGACCCCTAGGAAATCAAGCGCAGTTATGAAGGAAACCCTGAATAATAAAAAAACAGAAATAAATTTCGGACCGTTTTATTTTAAAAACGAATACAAAACGAAAATCTATTGTTTTTTTGCATTAGCATACGATTCTTAATGTGAAGCTTGGCGTTGCTTTTTTGCAACTAAATGTTCGGGTTGATGTTTTAGGTTGTAACTACAAAGTTGTATTCTCAAATAGGATTCCACATGTAATCTGTTTCTCTGCACGTTCGCCATGCTGAGTAAGTAAGGATAGCGAAACTTTTGGTGGCACTTATTATTATTGTTAAATACTCAAGAGATGAAACTTCGGACCCCCATTCATATAATCGCGGACCAAAGGTTGAGGAACACTGAATTAGAGGATTATATCCAAGATAAGAATGCTTGGAAACATGCTGGTCCTGCTCCATAGAACATCCTAGAGTCTAGACAAAATCAAACTGGTTGCTTATTTAATTGTATAATTTATTATTTTTATGACATTCATTTATATTCTGTTATTACTTTAACTCACACACTGACTTATTACAGAAAAATCGTATAATTTTACAATGTCTTGTAATGTGAGCACCAAGTATCTATCACATAATTAATCAATCTGTCATTGCTTCAGTTTTTATTCTTTTTACCTATTGTGGTATAGTAATTTTATTCTTAGTGCATCGCCTTCACATATAATTATTGTATACAATATATTGTAAAACAATTTAAAAGAGTAACGGTGGGGTTTCTTTTCCATACAAAACTACCTTTGGAAGGGGCGACTAAAATCAATTCTACTTTTATGTAAATTTTGACGTTTAAAAGTGCCGTTTATGTACCTATTTGAAATAAAGTATTTAACTTTGACTTTGAATTAATCTTATGGGTTTCTGTTTGGTTGCAGGGAGACGAATTTAAAATGTCGTCAGTGCCTTTTAGAGACGGCTGCCATGGGGCAAGACGACGCACAACTGGGTGCTTTCGACGGAGAGATCGTCTGCGAAACCCCCAACAATCTACTTAATAAGTTTGATGGTAAGTCGCAAAACGTTTTTTAAATCATGCTGTGGCAGTTTGAGTAATTTATGCGGCCTACCCAAATATCCTTTCTTTGGTATTGTTCATCGAATCTTTGAGCTCCTTAAGTTCTGAGTTGAGCTGCACGATTACTGACAAAATGCGTGCGCTGACTGTTCTTTCCTCAAAAGACCAGTTCGGACACCAATCTTCATGGTCTTTTCATGATGTAACTAAGATTATGTTTGGACTTTAAAAGAGAGTGTGACCTTTGAGTTTATTTCGGCCTTTCTTCTCTGAGTAGTCAGATAGGAAACGCCGACCTCATCTAGTTTTTAAAATATGATTGACGTGTAAATAAAATTGTACAAACCTACTCACAGATATAAAATCATTTATGAAAGCTGCATATTCTAGGTTAAGAGCGGTTTATCCTTAAAGTTAGCAACGTCGCAAATAGCTGTTAAATATTTACCTGTTTTGATTTAGGACACTGAGGGACACTAAACGCCTATAGGCGTTATAACAATAAAACTTCTATTGCGTCTCGTTCAGTGTCCTTGAATGCGTTAATTTGGTAATATTACTGTATGGAAATATAAAATGTGGCTAACTAACGAACTTAAATATTGATTAAGAAATGCAATAATTAATATCGAATATTTAGTTTTAGATGTAAAATAATATTTGGAAATTTTCCAAATGCCTTTTATACACCTAAAACGGTTACAACATCAAATTCAGTGTTATTGCAATTCATTATTAATGTTTTAGTTCGCTAGTTAGCCTCATTTCATATTTCCATACAGTAAGTAATATCGCGAAATTAATAAAAATAACGAAATATTTACAAATAAAATTAATATGACATTAAGATTAAAATATACAACTAACACTAAAATATATAAATTATAAACAATAAAGGGAGAGATATACGAAATATTTGACATCTATTTGCGACGTTGCCCACTTTCAGAATAAACGGGATCCCGGTCGTACTACTTTACATGTGACTATGATGACGTCGATGTTAGTGTCACACTTGCCCGAGCTCGTGGCCCGACAACCTCTAGCGACCGTTTCTACGTGGCCATCGACCATGATCATGACTGTCTAGGTCCTAGACAGTCATTGGAGTGGCCACCTACACTCTAGTTACATTTTACTCTACGAAAATCGAACATATTTTAAACTAGCTGACCCGACAGACGTTGTCTTGTCCTATTAATTCATACAAAAATCCCATAGAAAAAAGCAGATTCCAATTTTCCGGGCAACTCTTACAATTTTTCTTTTCCTAGCAACCTTTTCACAAACAATAAAAAAAAAAAAAAAACAAATCGGTCCAGCCGTTCTCAAGTGCGCTTGCGCTTACTGCGCTTACCAACTAACAGCATTACATTGATTGAGAGTCTGTGTGTGTGCGAGTGTGAGTTTGTGTGTGTGTGAGTGCGTGCGTGCGTGCGTGCGTGCGTGCGTGCTTGTGTGTGCAGTGCTTCTACTAATGTGGCGACGTATCAAAACATCGAGCTTTCTTTGATATGTCTAGGTTAAATATGAATCTATTATACGAACCTTCCGAAATAAATTATATAATTGGTGGTGAAAGCCGCATTAAAATCCATTGTGTAATTTAGAAGAATTAAGCGATCACAAACGAAAACAGATTTGTTTTATACTAAGTATGTATAGATTTCATCATCACTTCCTCGCCTGAAGCATCATGCCTAGATGGTTCAGTTAAGTTTTATTTTAACACTACCTATTTTCTAATAAAAAGTTGCCATCAATGACTAATTTAGTTAGGTTTGTTTACAATTAATTAATTTTGTTAGGTATACCAAATGCGAAGTCATTCATCAAATATGTACTGAGTGATTCATATTTGATTGAATAGACTCGTATTATATATAATGACAACAATTTTCCTCAATAAATAACATCTTCTCCTTATAAATAACACACAAACAACAACATGACGCCTATAATCCGCGAAGGGTTAGACCAGTACCGTACCTGCGTAATACAATATCAATCACAATCTGAATCGTTTTAATAACCAACGAAAAATTTCAACTGAAATTTTTGTTGGTTCAGTATCATGTACTGAATCCATGGTATCAGTTCTCGCGTCGATGTCCCTGACAACCTGTATGGTATATGAGAACAGTGGTGGTGTGGCGGCATCGCCACATGCGAACTACGCATCAAAGACCTGACGTCACACAACATCCTGACGTCACTCAAATCCTGCATCGCGCAATTAGAGTTTACCGCGCGGTGGACATATATACAAGCTCCCGACTTCAACCTCTGGGCAATTGCCCGCCAGACATGACACACGTCTGGTCGGAGGATCCTCCCGTTTCTATGGGGGATGAGTGAACTTTACACCCTCTTCCTCATTCCTCCAAATTGGTAGTGGTCCCAGTGGTATCGGTCACGACGTACGAGTTGTCATCGTAGGTCGTGAGTTCGAACCAAGGCACTTTACTTTGTGTATTTAATTTCATTACCACTGCTCTCAAAACGGTGAAGGAAAACATCGTGAGGAAACCGGCATGTCCTACAACCAAACAATTCGAAGACATGTGACATCCACCAACCCGCCCTGGGCCCGCGTGGTCGATTATGGCCCACTCCCTCTCACAGAGTGGAGGCCTGTGTCCCAGCAGTTGGAACATTATAGGCTGATTATGTAAATAACATCTTATCCTGAACAGATAACAAAATAACTTTAAACCGCAACAAGTTATTTGACTAAAACAACAAACATACGTCGCAGAAAAGAAACTGTTATTTTCATAAACAATTCTAATCTGCGGCGCTAATTAGTTCGTGTTTTTTTGCTGATTACTGTTTCTTTATATTTGCGAAACCGTCTGTGGAATCCGCGCGCGCCATTGCCCTGCGGTGTCACGATTAGGTAACGCTGCAGAAAACGCTTGTTAATGCCTAAAGCTGCAACCACACGTGCCTGTCGTGGAGTGGCGTTTCGCGCCAAAAGCATGACTGGTGAAGATATCTGGTAAGAACAATGTGTCTCTGTTTATGAATAACATTTTTATTTCGCGCACAGCCAAAATGTGGAATAGAAATAAATAATATTTATTTGCACCAGATGAAAAATTATTGAATGAATTAATGATTGATGGCTGTGAAATGATTGTTTGATTGATGGTTGTGAAATGATTGTTTGATTGATGGTTGTGAAATGATTTTTTGATTGATGGTTCTGAAATGTTTGTTTGATTTTTTATTTGAAAATTCCACCAGAGCGTCTAGATAATATTATGTTCCCTTCTAATAAACCCGTCGATGTTCAAACCAAAAGTCAACATCTTTTGTTTGCGCTCCATAAGGCAAAACTCACTCATAGCCCAGTCTTCACCGCGATTTCGCCTGGTAAAGGTGAGATCGCGGTGAAGAGTGGGCGAACTTGTAACAAAAAATCTTCCTCCACGCTTGGTAGTGTGTTTCCATCTTTAATGATTATGCACCGCTTCCACTGTGGTACTTTATCATACTGCTGGATGCTAAATCGAGTACTTGAACATGAATCATACGGACTCGGGTTATTCTCTGCCATTAACACAGTTAACGGAAATGATCTGTATGACCATCATTATTTGTTTCTCTTCTACTTATCTTGATGGCACGCAACAATATTTGTTTAGCAATTGTAACTATATTTTTGCAGAGTAATCTATGACGTTAGACGCGTTTTCAAAATGTTATTTTATTTACTTCTAACAAGTTTATCTTTCATACGCCTAAATTAAGTGTATGTGCTCGGCAATTACGCACTCGAAGTAAAAGTTTTAATTAACTAAATGGTAACCTTTTAAGGCAAGGGCAATTATCGTAATTGCGTTCCTACATGTATTACTTCGTGTGTTTTCGTAGACGATAACAATGCCTTGTCCTTTAGTACATAATTATACATATAAATGATATAGTTATCAGTGGCGAAGGGTGAGTTTATGAGAAGGTAAGCCGGAGCAAAAACAAAAAAAAAAAAGCTTACCTAGCCCGGACGTGGCGCACGTTTGAATATCACTTGAGAGACCAGAAAACGCGGGGTTCTGAACTGAAGAACATAGTTCCAAATGAGAGTCCATTACGGTGTCATACTTGCTCAGATATAACAAGGTTTCAATATAGTTACCGCGGTTATCAGAATTCGGACGTTCATCGTGGCCGCGAAAAGCTACTTCTTGTTTACCTAACAAAATAACGGTGTCAATAAACCGTTTCATTAAATTCCTATTTCGAGCTACTTTCCTATTATGAGCTTCAAACGAATTGGTGAAAAATGGTTCTATCCTACTATTCCCGAAGTCATGTAAATCTAAACAGCTACGAATATGCTTTTCAGTCTGCACATGTTTTTTTGATGAATTCGTCAGATTATTAATATCTGTAAAACCCCCTTTATTCCATAAACTACTAGAATCTGAGAAAAGTAAACATGGAAAACAAAACATCTTATTTAATTTACAACTACCAGTCAGCCATTGATATTTATCGTAAAGGGATACATTAAAATGTTTGACAAACCCATCACGTCGTTTGTAGTTTATAGTCATATCGGGTCGAGCACGACCTAGCCTAATTATGTGTTTCTTATTTTCAAAACTTAACCTTGAAAAGTATGTTTCCTCACGAAGCAAATAATCTGTCACACAACAATCTAAAACTATTAATGCCGCCATCCTACTAATAACTTTTCAAATCTACTTTAAAAAAGAAATTTCAACTTGCTAATCTATCGACTTACCACAAATTCCTAATTACAATGACGGCGAACGCACAATTTCACAACAAACTCACGATTATCCAATTCTAATTGTTACACTAATACTACACTAATAACTTATATGAATACAACGAACAAAATGCTAATTAACTACAAGTATCAACAAAATTAAAGGATAAAAATTCTATTATCTATTTACGTCAATCGTCAACATACTATTGTAGTCTTTGATCGTCAACAAGCGTCGAGCGAAGTTTGTCCCTTCCCCCGCCCCGAACCAAACCGAACGCTTACGAAATTCAGCGAATGGATTCCTACACTGTACCTATCATAACTCGACTTTTTACGGCTTACTATTGCCTCAAAAAACAGCGTGTCACGTGACCTGAAGTGACGTCATGACGAGATTATTTTGTATAGAAATTTAAGTTTTCATAACCCGGGCGGACAACGAGTTATACTGGAGGCACAAGAGCAAAATTGGCGCGCACTTTAAATGTTTTGTTTTCGTTGGAATATAAAGACAATTTTTTTAATGTAGGTTAGGGTTTTGTAATACTTTAATTTTATGGTGTAAGTATTAAATAATACATTCAGTATGATTATTAAACACTGCTGAGAACTACTGACTGTCATAATTTCCTAAGGGAAGCCGACGGGAATCGGGTTATTGGTTAGCTGCGCCCCTGATAGTTATACCCTCTGTCTGGGACACTCGGGTAATAGGAGAGCATTTTGTCTGGTCGCAGAATGTTTTTACTTTATAAAAATGATAATTATATTCGTTTTATAATGTACAAATGTCTTTGGTTTTCTTATATGTATTTAATTATTATTTAGGGTTCCGTTCACCAGTTTGCCCATGTCCGTCTGTCTGTCCGCGGCTTAGCTCAGAGACTCTTTGTACTAGAAAGCTGTAATTTGGCATGGGTATAAATATTAATCACGCCGGCAAAGTGGTAAAATTAGATCAAGATTTTTTAGGGTACCTCATATTAATAATAATACAATCTACGGATTTTATTATTAATTATTATTAATAGGAGGTACCCTAAAAAATCGAGAGAACATGTTTTTCAACTACAATGTTGTTTGTTCTTGGGATAAATTCATCCCAACTACGGAACCATTAATTGTGCATGCATGGTTCGACACGCACTTGGCCGGTTTTTTTATGACTACGATAAGGTCGTCTGACGCGTCTAAATTAAATAATTAATTAAGATTAGATTACCGGTGTTACAAAACATTCGAATAGGTTTTATACAAAACTGTGTACGTATTACAGTAATAGAAATAGGTATATCTCGGTTGACTTAACACAGGCTCGCTTGTTTCGACGCTCACCTCACTGCGTTCAGCATACCCCAGTTCAGTTGTGACGTCATAGGCGGGAACTACTGTTTTATAAATACTAAGTTTTATACAGATACGTTATCAGCTACAACACAATGCTGTTATTTAAAGCGTTGTGTTAGAAATAATTTCTATTAAACATTGACGCAAGCATCTTCATTGTAATACTGGCATTGACTACTGGCGTTTAATAGAAGGGAATTTTCAATTTAGGTGATAACTTAAGTGTTGCTCCGTAACTGGGTTGTGGAGATCGGATAGGCACCACCACCACCCAACCCGACTCCATTTAAAATATTGGTTTTCAACTGCATGGGAAAAGGCTTGAAAGATGTTTTTTTTTTTTTTCACAACGGCATTAGCTCTTGGCCTGCATCTAGGGTTGCCAATCCTACTATATAATAGTATCTTGTATCCTGCTATATAAGAAGCTTAAATACTATATTTCTAAAGAAAAAATATATTAGGCGAAACTACAATATTTTTATTTCATTAGAAAATGGCGAGATGATCACAATTATTCACAATAGGGCTAGTATTAATCTCTTATAAGCTAAATTAACGGTATTTTGCAACCTTAATTTACAGTGTAAAAAGGTTCATAGTAGCAAAAAATATGCATTTAAAGAAAAAAATGTTTTTGAAACATACCTAGTATATTTTTTCAACATCTACTATACCTATTTCTACAGGCCATGGCTTCGAAAATACTATATTTGATATTTAAAAAGTTGGCAACCCTACCTGCATCCCACCTTGAAGATCAGGCCGAACTTGGAAGCGAGCTTTACCCGGAATCCTCAACCACAGAGGAACTGGCTATCTTACCTCTAAATACCGAAACACAACAATGCTGTTAACATTGTTGTTATGGCGACAGACTGAGATAAGATGGTGGTAGCTAACAGACTTAGAACAAGCCCTACCACCAACCAAAACAAAAATTTACGATGTATGTATGTTTCCTACAAAAATGTATCTTGCTCTCAGGTACGCTAAGCTGGCGCAACCAGCACTTCTCCCTCGATAACGACAAGATCCTGCTGCGTGGCTGCGTCCTCCGCAACACACAGTGGTGCTACGGCGTTGTCGTGTTTGCCGGGAAGGACACCAAACTCATGCAGAACTCCGGCAAGACCAAATTCAAGCGCACCAGCATAGATAGGCTACTTAATTTTCTTATTATAGGGGTAAGTGGGACTTCCATTAATACTAAAGACTTTTTGTTGTAATATCCGGTGAAAATTTTCAATGATGGGGGTTCAGCATCATGTACTGAATCTATGGTAACGGTTTTCGCCTCGATATCCCTGCCACCCTGTATAATAGTCCTCCAGACCGAATTTCAGCCATGGCGACCAATCTCAGCGGAGATCAACCTTCGGCACGGGAGATATTATAGTGCACAAGTGTGTGCGCAGACACAGGTGCACTCTCTCTTCCCTCACTCCCATAGTCCGATGAGCCGGCAACCCGACACTCGCGGCGAGAGATCAGGCGCAGGCCGGGGGCCACACGTGCGCACCGAGGTGCGGGGAGGGGTATCACACCGTCAACTTCCAAACTCCGGGCTGTTACTAAGAAATTCCTAAATTATTACACAACCTTAGTTTTTGTTTACCCTAAACCTCTTAAGGGGTCATTGTACTCATCATTTTGAATAACTTTCACTACGGGACCGACGCTGAAATCGCGAAAAAAAATCCCTACATTTCGACGAGATAAACGAACATAAATGTAGGGAACAGATGTTTTTTTTTGTATATATAAGGATGTAATCAGCTGTACGGTTACTCCTACATGCGGTTGTTCGCTCAAATACGGTACGCTAAAGGCTCGTGCAGACTAGAGCGACGCGACGGCGCGACGCGACTGAAACAATACAATTTCTAAGAAAACTTCACGGTATAACATGATTAACAATCACCGTTGTCGCGTCGCGCTGGTCTGCACGAAGCTTCAATCGCGATATACCCATTTACGGTTGACAACGTTAATTTAGAACCGCAAGCGGCTGCCATTCAATTGTTTTTTTTTTTAAATAGCACTGTTACAGTATTTCCAACAGTTTCAATGGATGTCCGAGCGCATGCGGGCACTGGAATATATCTATCTAACTCTCAATAAGGTGCCAACCATGTTCGTTCAGTCCAATTTTGAGATTTAACTGAAGTGTCTAATTGCATGTTCCTTTGTCTTCCACAGATAGTATTCTTCTTGCTATCAATGTGCGTGTTCTGCACGGTGGCGTGCGGCGTGTGGGAGTGGCTGGTGGGCCGCTACTTCCAGGTGTTCCTGCCCTGGGACACGCTGGTCCCGGCCGAGCCCACGTGGGGGGCCCTCGTCATCGCGCTGCTGGTCTTCTTCTCCTACGCCATCGTGATGAACACTGTCGTGCCTATATCGCTATATGTGTCTGTTGAGGTCCGTATACATCGTCATATAAGTTGAAATACTTCCATTACTACACATTTTCCCAAGCATTGCCTCAGTTATCGAAAGGTTTCTCGCGACCTTCATTAGGTTGCCGGTTAACCTTCTGTGTGGGGCCTATACATACCGTTCAAGTCCTCCATAAAATATGTTTCGCTAGCGACCCGCTCCCGTTCGCACGGTTTTTACGACTTGCAAAACATCGAGATTTATTAGTAAAACGTAACTTTAATATGAACGTATTATAGATACAAACCTTCCGGAATAAATTCTATAAACGATGGTGCAAACCCCATCAAAATCTGTTGCGTGGTTTAGAAGAACAACGCGGACATACAGACAAACGCGAAAAGCGACTTTTGTTTTATAATATGTATAGATGCCGGATGGGAAAAATGCAACTTCTTTAAAATTCTCCATACAAAACGCTGATTTCATTGGTGGGGGGACCTAATAGTAATGTATTAGGTCCCCACCTATGAAATCAGCGTTTTATATACTAACATTTTCTTAATTTATATAACAACCATGAATATTAATGTTTTAAAACTTTTATACACTAATGTTTAAAACTAAGATAACGTAATATGCCATTAGATTAAGCGAGAAAAATAAGTTTTGGCTAAGTTAAAACAAATAGTGGTCATTTCTGCTAACAAAATGAGGAGTCATTTTTAAGGTATTTTTTATGTTTAGAAAACTATAAGTAATAAGGTTTTTTTTTACTATTGGTAGTTATCTATGATGGTCATTATTCAATATAATACCAAGCTATTGATGAATATTTTAAATCATAGAAGTGACAAGGTTCTCTATATGTGAGAAAAAAACGCTAATTTCATAGGTGGGCACCCAATAAATTCGGCTTAAGATGCATCGTGTGGCACCACCCCAATAAATAACACAACAATTTTATATGTAAGATCGATTTTCGATGTTGTCTTTTAACAGTTTCATAACGGCAGTGATAGTCTAGAGTTCGAACCCAAGGCACGCAACTCTGACTTTTCGGATTCATGTGCGTATTGTATAATTGTCACTTGCTTAAAAAACGGTGAAGGAAAACATCGTGAGGAAACCGGCATGCCTGAGAGATATTTCTCGACGGCATGTGAAGCCAAGTCAGAAGTCCTTGGGCGGCTTTAAAACTCTGACACCAGGTTAGTCACTAACCACACGAAAAGAAGAAGAACAGTTTCATATAAATGGAGCAATAGGCATAATGCCGCTAATGCTTCCACTCCCATATAGGGTTGCCAGGTGTCCGGCTTTTTACAATCGCGTCCGGCCAAATGTAAGAAGTCTGGCCTGTCCGGCTTTTGTTAGGCTTTTGATCAACCCCGCCCCATCAAAAGATGCCAAAGGAAAGCGCGCGACCTACTTAGGCGGACACGTATGACTCGCGATAGGAAGAAAAATATGTGATTCATAATATCATTAATGAGTAGAGTAAGTCTCAAGTGAATAACAGTAAAAAATACAAAAGATTTTTTTTATTTTTTCAAAAACCATACTGTCAGGCTTTTAGGGCAAAATGTCCGCCAAAAATATTCTATTTTTGGGCCTGGCAACCCTATTTCCATAGCGAGATAATTGCGAATAACAAATACTATGACTGAACTATTTATAATTTAATAATCGTTTCTCATAACAAAAAACATTTATTATACATTAAGTAAATAATATTGTTACATATCGTTTTCCTTTTACGTTTAAATATTTTCCTGTTTTTATAGGTAATAAGGTTCGCCCAGAGTTTCCTTATAAACTGGGACGAGAAAATGTATTATGATAAGACTGGTACGGCGGCCAAGGCGCGAACGACCACGCTAAATGAGGAACTCGGTTAGTATTATTGTATGACTAATTTATAAATTAATTGTTTCAGCTTATTAAATGAGTAAGTAATTCTATATTTTTACAAGACGTCCAAAGCCTTCATAACGTTGCTCTGACTCAAGTTTGAAATGCTTTAGAAAGTTACTTATAAATTGTTTATGGATGTAATGTTCCGGTTTTTAGGTGAGCCGGTGCGTTTTATTTTTAAACTTCTGGCCTAATGGCCAAATGTTTAAAAAAGTGGGACTAGATATCTAACCTATACCGTCCTATTTGCTGGAAAAAGCTTTAAGCTTTGTGCTGACCAACGCGACGCGACGCGACAGCGCGACGCGACAACGGTTATTGTTATACCGTGAAGTTTTCTTAGAAATTGTATTGTTCGAGTCGCGTCGCGCTGGTCTGAACGAGCCTTTACCCATAGTCTTTCAAAACTCAATTTTGCCTTCATTTGCCAATTTTGATCACGACATGAATCCATATTATTATTAAAAAATCAGAGCCACTTGTATAAAAAGTGCGAAATATTTTTGTCCCCAGGCCAGATCCAGTACATATTCTCAGATAAAACGGGCACTCTCACGCAGAACATAATGACGTTCAACAAGTGCTCGATAGCAGGCATCAGCTACGGAGACGTCGTGGACGAAACCACCGGTGAAACTATAGAGCTCGCCGAGGTACGTCATGTACGTTCAATTATATGCCCCCGCGGACCAAGTACCTACTTTCAAACTATTTCAACAGCACATGCTATAGACTATAGACACGTTATATGCATGTAGGTTTATGCAGACTTTGAAATATCACTAAGCACTTGAAACTTGACGAGACTCGCACGTCCGAAGTTCCACCATCTTTTATTTTGCATGGTTTGAGTTTGATTATCAAAAAAGTATTTTGAAATTTTCCGTTTGTTTTTTATTGTAAATGATGAAATTTTGTCCTCGTCCGCTCACGCTTTCGGGTCATGTGAAATGTTTGAATTTTACTGTCATGTCCATATGTTTGTGTTTGTTTTACAGTTAGTTTATGGATCATAGTACCACCTCAGTATCATGTTTGTGTAATAAATACTTACGATCACTTCACGGACGAATCTCACTCGAACATCCACCAGTCGCATCACTAGATTCCTAGATTTTTGTTTGAGTTTTTTTGCATGGTCACACACCGCATTAGTGGTACAGCAATGTGCCTCGCTGACAATGAACACATAAATGGGGGACACGGGTCATCAGAGGGTAGCTCAATTCGACCATTACCATGATCCGCGTACTTTATGACGGTCATTATTACCTCTGAGAGTGAAAATCCATCGCGACTAGATGTCCAACTATTCAGAAAAACAGTTGAACGTCTAGTCGTTATTTGAGAAGACATATACAGTAGAGTAGGTAGGGAGGAGTAGGGTCGTGAAGTGTGATGTGTGTGTGTGTGGTGACGCAGCGGCAGCGCGGCGGGGGCGGCGGGGGCAGCGGGGGCGGCGGGGGCGGCGGGGGCTCGGGGGGCGGCGGGGCCGGCGGGGCGGCGCGCGCGCGCCTGCTGGAGCTGGAGCAGGACGCGGGCCGCAGCACGCCCGGCGGCCGGCGCCCGCGCGTACGCACTACTCGTAACTCTCTGCCCGCGATGCGCCACATGTCTCTAAACCCATTCATTCGCTGCTGCCCCGCTTCAAATACGACAGCTCTGATTACGGATAAGGCATTTGACAAATCAAGCGTGTCTCGCACGCCGCGAGCGGGATGCGACAATCCTTATTCCGACCCCATGTTGAGTAAAAACTAGAGATGCCGCGAATACTCGCTATTAATCGGTATTCGGTATTACTCGACATATTTTTGTTATTCGTCGAATACAGAATAATAGTGTCTATTATTCGACATTCGGCGAATAGTTGTCCGAATAAAAATAAACTTTTAATGAACCGAAAAAGTATAGATTTAAAAGAAACATACTTAGTATTATTTATATTCCTTTTTCATGTCGAGTAATACTGGTGAGTATTCGACTATTCGCCATAGGGAATGGCGATTAATCGATATTCGACTATTCGCTATAACAACTATTCGCAGCATCTCTAGAACACACACTCGACGACCGCGTTGTCGAGATCGCGGCTAGTAACACGTAGAACGTAGCGTGAAAATTAAATCTTTGGGCATGAACCTTTTTTTAATAAAAACCTTTTTCTAGTAACGCAACTCACATATTCTAGCGGCGTGCGGAACACTCTTGACTCAACCAAAATCCTGAAACCTTCATTCAGAAAGCTCTTGCTTGTATTAAGTTATATTAAATGTGCGCTACCGACATTTTGTTCGCTTGTTTTTGGATATGACTTCTAAGGCAGTCGATGTTTTTAATTTCTCGGTGTGGTTCGTATTTTGAGCGGGCAGTGGATCTATCTAGCCTGTATTTCCGTTCCTTTATCTATCTGACCTTCCGAATCTCTCCTTTGTATCTCTGGAATGATTTCGAGCTAACCTACACGAGTTCAGCAAGTCACCTCATGAGACTCGCTCGCGCACAAGTACTATGTATGATTAAGGCCTTATATCTTCTTGAACACTTTTATTATTCGTAGCTTTTAACGAATTACAAAATTAATAAAGCAGTTTTTATACATAAATTAGTAAAGAACATAGAAAAAACCAATAACAAAATATATTTTTATTCAGACTTTGGAATCCATAGAATGTTAGTATAGTGAAACTGTATTTAAATAATGTAGTAGCCAAAAGAATTGTGCCTTAAATAATTGAAATCCAATAAGTATAATAAAAGACGAATATTGTGACCATTTTGTAGATATATAAAAAAAAAACTTCCGTTATTATATCGAACAAAAACAAAAAAAATATATACCGACTTTTTCTTCTCTCTTGGGTAAATTAATAAACCTCTATTGGGCCCTTTGTACCTAACGCTCCCCACACACTATTTGCTAATGTATAAATGTTTGTCCATATGTAATTAACAAATGGTATAAATTGATTCATGTTTGCATGTACGCTTTGCATCGTGTGTTAACTGTAATTCGCTTTAACACTACTAACTGTATAACAGACAAATCTACGAAAAAAAAGCATTAAAGACATTTTCAACTATTTTAAACGAAAAAGAATCTTATACAAAAAAAAAAATGGGGAAGGCAACACAGAATTTAAAACAACTGGCAATACCTTCGTAACAATAGTAAAAACATGTCCAGCCCTAAACAATTTGGAACTAACTTCACCAAACATTATATACTTTGCTCAGTGTTTCCTCATTCAGTATTATAGTTTTTACATTTCACGAGCGCGTTAATCATTGTAAATTAGACCTTATATCATTGTTTATACATGTCACATGACGCACTCGTGAATTGCAAAGACTTTAGCCATTTTAGAATTAGCGTATAACATCTTCCTAATTTGCGAAACATCCTTTAGTGTCCACTCTGCAGTTGCTTCTCCCATTGTATCATAGACAAAGAAAAACGCGTAGATTTGTCCTCATAAATCCTTCTTGGTCGGACTAACGTAGTTCTCTGCTGCGTACTACAGAGTGCAGAGCCGTTGGACTTCTCGTTCAACCCTGAGTACGAACCGGAGTTCAAGTTCTTCGACGGCACATTACTGGATGCAGTGAAGCGAGGCGATAAAAATTGTCATGATTTCTTTCGGCTTCTCGCACTGTGTCACACGGTCATGCCGGATTCGAAGAATGGGAGGCTGGAATACCAGGTGAGAAGATCTTCATTCTGTATTTTTCTGCAATAATAAAATATTAATTGGTAGTGCGAAAAAGAGATGGAGCTTTACAGGACGTATAAAGCCAAGCCTTTTCGTATTGGAACAATGATGACTTTGATTCTTAGTCAACAGCACTTTTTTCGGAGGAGTCGTCTCTAATAAAAAAAAAAGACAAATAACGTACGAGAAACCAAAAAATAAAACAGTATAGTTTACTATATTGTAATATGTGTAATTTCAGGCGCAATCGCCCGACGAGTCTGCACTGGTGTCAGCAGCCAGAAATTTTGGTTTCGTGTTCAGAGAACGCGCGCCTAATAGTATTACAATAGAAGTAATGGGTAAAACAGAGGTACGCACATACTTATGATTGATTTATTTTTTAACCTATTGACTGCTTAGTTTTATATGAATTGCCGTGCCCCAGCGCCCAGCTCATAAATCGACAAATAAATACCTACGACGAGTAGGGTCGTGCAATGAAATAAAAACAAAACGAGCACGGTTCTCAGTCGTATAAATACGACTGAGGCGGCACGGACACGAAAACATTTGTCGTATTAATCCGAATGGGGCGGTCGATAGGTTAAAATTTTCAAATAAAACTCATATTAATTGGTTTTGTTTGTTTCAGGTGTATGAATTGTTATGTATATTAGATTTTAATAATGTTAGGAAAAGAATGTCCGTGATATTGAGGAAGGATGGTGAAATTAGGTTATATACAAAAGGTGCTGATAATGTAATATATGACAGATTAAAAAGTGGAAACCAAACGGAAGTGAAGTCAAAGACGCAGGAACATTTAAATGTAAGTGTATAATATACATTTTATTATTTTAATAACAATAAGATCTCTGCTCCATATTCAAACCATGACATAGAACGCGGCCGTTAAAAAAAATGGCTCATCAGGTTAAAAAAAAGTTGAATTTGTTTTTTTGAATTAGAAATAGTAGCCAACCGGTATCGGGAACAGGGTCCAAGCTACCGGTGGTCAGGGCTCCTGAGAGAGGAATCTCCTAACGATACGCGCCGTGTCAAGAAGTACCGCTTTCTGGATCAAGCCCTTGATCCAGCTGCCTAACGAGAGCCTCCTCAGGTGTTGGTCGAGGCTCTTGGCTATTATACCATTGGCCGTCACGACTATCGGCACAATGACTGCTGTATCCACATCCCACATGTCGACAACCTCGCGAGCCAAGTCAAGATACTTTATTTGCTTATCTTTTTCAGCTTTCACGAGGTTCTCGTCATGCGGGACCGCTATATCAATAATCATTGTGCGACGCTCTAATCGATCTATCACCACTATGTCTGGCTTATTGGCAACAATAGTCCTGTCAGTGATGATAGATCGATCCCAATACAACGTGATATTGCCATTTTCGAGAACTGGGTCGGGCATATACCTATAGTACGGTACTTCCGATTCCACAATACTGTATTTCAGAGCAAGTTGCTGGTGGATAATCCTGGCTACAAGGTTGTGCCTATGCAAGTAGTCTCCGTTAGCCAGACGAGAACAGCCAGAAATAATGTGTCGGATAGATTCCCCCGGACGGTGGCATGCCCGACAGATGTCAACCGTGCCGACCACACTTGTGTGACAATCTCTTTCTTACTCAATGTGCCATATTATCGCCCGCACTCATGTTTTTCATTGCAACTGTCCTTTATGCCAACTTTTTTTATCTTTACTGCGTTCGCAAATCATTTGCCAAACATGTAAACAAACACAAGTTTTAGGAAAAACAACTGTAATGCCTACACATAAGGTTCAGTTTGTGCTAGATCTTCATATTTTTTATGACTTTTTCAACAGTAGGCCACTGACCCTAACAGCAAGCAATAGATCAAATTTGTCAAACTTTTCTGTGTCAATAATGGATACGAGGCTTTTGGCTAATCTGTAAAGTGGTATTGTTTTGTTTTTTTTGTAATGTGCGTTTAGTTTGTGCAGAATAAACACTTTTTCTTTCTTTCTTTTTACTGTAGAAAAAGTCTAAGTGAAAAATTTATTTATTTATTTAAACTTTTCACACTCAAAAAAGTACAAAGGCGGACTTAATGCTTAAAAATTCGTGTTTGTTTACATGTTTGGCAAATAAACGAACGCAGGTTATGTAGATTGCTACAAGAATCTTTTGTTGCCTGAATGAGATTGACAGGGGGGCGTTGTTGGTAAACATTTGTGAAATTGTCAAAGTAATTGTACTAACAAAACAAGATGGCGGCGTTAGTTCCGATTTTGGCCACGCGCCAAAAGAACCTTCTAGCGGTGTAGCCTGCGTTGCTTATAACTGTGACATCTGTCAGATCTTAATCCGAAATGTATTTACCAGAAATTCGCCGGCGAAGGTCTCCGGACGCTGGCGCTAGCGTGGAGGCCCCTGGAGGAGCGGGGCTTCGCCGAGTGGAAGCGGAGGCACCAGGCCGCCGCGCTAGCGCTGCACGACAGGGACGAACAACTCGACGCCATCTACGAGGAGATCGAGACTGACCTGCTGCTCTTGGGTACGTTATTATACTGAATACAACAGCCCGAAACTCTTGGGCAGTAACCCACCAGATACAACTCCCATCTGGTTGCGACCAGATGGGAGTTGTATCTGGGAGTTCCTTCACTGAAAAGGGAGTATTCTGCGGAATACTCCCTTTTCAGTGAAGGAACTCCCAATTACATACACTTTGCCATCAGCACTTCGGTGGCAATAACCTAAACTAATCGATTACAGTCAGATTTCAAGATTTATTCATGTTTTCATTTGTTTGTTGTAGGAGTAACAGCCATAGAAGACAAATTACAAGATGGAGTACCAGAAACCATAGCGAATCTCAGCATGGCCGGCATCAAAGTGTGGGTCTTAACGGGTGATAAACAAGGTACGTACAAGAAACAAAGGTCAATTTACATCAACTTTCCCTCTTCGGGCTCCCCAGGATGGCTGGTAATACCTGCCGAGAGTGATGGTGTAAGGAGTAGGCCCTGAATCGAGTCAAAATGGCGTGCCATTGAAGGGAGAGGCCGATGTCCAGCAGTGGACTATAGGCTGATTATAATAATGGAATGCCAGATAGTAATTCTTTTTAGCCGACTCGACTTCTTTATTTTTAACCGATTTCCACAAAGGTGTAGCGTATGTATGTCCACCGATTTCTCCGCCAATTGTGGACCGATTATGGAAATTCTAAAATTTTTTGTATGAAAGGGTATGCTTTCAAGTTGGTCCCAGATAAATTTTATCAACTTTGCTTGGATAGTTTTTGAGTTAGCTTCAATAATACGTATTTTTTCCACTTGGTATATGTGGATGATATGATGATAACTTCCTGTCACTGTTGTTTACATAGTAGGTAGTGGTATTCGAATTTGTGTGGGGTAGGTCCCACAAAAAAAAGTGGATTTTTTTTTTTTCAAAAAAAGACACCGACTTCCGAAATTAAAGTAATTTTTCAGTCTGTAGTCTTTTTTTGGAAGTCGGTCGTTTATTATAGAACTATTCACCAATATGTAATCAATAACCAATGAACTATAGTCCGCGCGCGACTGCTAGTCACCGCCTGAGGTATGTGAAACGGGGGAAGGTGCTAAGGGCACCTTCCCCCGTCTACAAAATTATCAGATTGAGTTAGCTTGGCCTCTGTCTACCTCACCCGTCTCACCGCTCACATACCTCACACGGTGACTAGCAGTCGCGCACGGACTATAGTCACATAACTGTAATGCCGAAAACTTTTCAACGGATTGTTGAAAACACAACTAGGCGAATTTGTTCCAACGTGTGTTACAATTCATGACACGTTTAAAAAAAAAAAAAAAAAATTGTCGGTATCCCTATTACGTGACTTCGGACAAACAACTACGCATGCTTCGCTGCCATATAAAACCAAAACGTAGATAATTTCAAGCAATAACGTTTCTATTCGACTTACAGAAACAGCTATAAACATCGGCTACTCGTGCCAGCTGCTGACGGACGACATGGCCGAGGTGTTTGTGATTGACGGCGCCTCCTACGACGACGTGGACCGACAGCTCGCCAAGTGTCGAGACAGTATCCGAGTCGTCAACACGTTTTTGCCTCACGGTAAGTTTTGCAACACAATACGTAAGCTAGGCGGGTGAATTTTTAAAAAGGGGATCATATTAGGCAACTTTGCAAATGATTGGAGATCCTTTTTAGAAAAACTCATATGCTGTATACGGACATGCACTTCAGGAACTCCGTTTTTTTGTTCGCCTTAGCAATTTTTTCTCATAACTGCATGACCATGTAATTTCAAGATCGATGATATTCTGATCTTAGCGGTACATGGCTTTTCCCACAAATTGATTAAGCAATATAAAGATTTCACAGTTGTGCATAATCCGTGAAATTTAATAAAGTTGATTTTGTGGCTGCATCTATATCGCGACATGTTCCCTTGTGTATAATCCGTAAAATTTAATAAAGTTGATCCATAAAGGCTGCATCTATACCGCGACATGCAAACTACGATTCCAAGACCTGACGTCACACAAAATTCTGCATCGCGCAATTATAATTTACATGACATGTATATATAACTTTCCAACATCAATCGTTGGGCAGTTGCCCACCAGACATGACACGCGTCTGGTAGGAGGATTCTCACTTTTCTAAAGAAAATGAGTGAACTTTCCACCCTGTTCCTCATACCTCTAATATTTTATTGCTGAAGACATAATTAAGACAAGACCCAAAGAAGATTAAGGAGATTTTTGATAAGACCCGTTTAATTATTTGCATAACCGTGCGTTTGAACTGGGGAAACATTCACATAAAAACATGTTGAAATCTCTGTTTTCTGTCAATGTATCGGCTCGCGTTCGCATTGTCACGCAATTTGTTGACGCGAAACATGTTTGACGTTTCATATCACTTCACATGTTTACCAGAAAAATTGCCAAAATGTTTCCGTATGAATCTTGTAACATGTTGTCCATTGATTCGATGTTTGGAAAACACTAACTTGAGATCTGTCTAAAAACTTACTCATGCTGCGTGCAGTGCGCACACAAATTGAACAAAACAAGTTATGGGATTTGTTTCATGTGACAAGTTTCGAAACATCTACACGTTGAATGTTTTCTGGTCCAAACGCATAGTAAATCTCACTTTTATCAAGTCAAATCCATACAAGACAAAAAAGCTCATTAACACTACGATAGGCAAACAGTTTGTAAAAATTAAACTACAGCAAAAACCATCCCACACAGGTTCAACAACCGAGCCAAAACCCGACGGCGACACCGCGAACGGCGGCGCGGGCGTGTCGCGCGCGTCGCCCGGCCGCGCCAACGTCAAGCTGAACGCGCCCGCCGTGTCCGTCGTCACATTTAGGTGGGAACATAACACACACACAGCACACAGGTAGAGAGACAAAGACACACCCTTGTATCACTGCTATCCTTCACACAGCCTGTGTTTGTCGCTCACCGTCTATCTTGTGCCAGTCTTGGGCCCGCTTGCACCACTCATCACTAAATACATTTATGCGACCAACCAACCGATTTATCGCATATAGCTGTTAAATATTTCGTTGTTTTGACTACATAATCAGCCTATAATGTTCCCACTGCCGGGTCTCTGTGAGAGGGAGTGGCCCGTAATCCACCACGCGGGCCCAGTGTGGGTTGGTGGATGCCACATGTCTTTGAATTTTTGTTTCTAGGACATGCCAGTTGCTGCTGTTTTGATTAATTTATCAACACAAGCGACTGAAATGATCAAATATCGCTCTATTGTGCACTAAAATATTGATTATGAATTGCAATTGGAAACTTTCCAAATATTTTTTTTACAACATCGAATTCAGTGTTATTACTGCGATTCATAATCAATAACTAAGTGCACGCAATATTCCACAATTTAATTTAGTAATATTGATGAATTCATCAAAACATTGAAATATTTGACAGGTATTTGCGACGTTGCCAACTTTCAGAATGTGGGTGCATTCTGAAAGTTAACCGCTTAACAATTTAAGACATCGTTCTGTTTCTATCTATGGTTTGAAGCTGGCAGAATGATTTTTAAACGTCGTTTAGCGTTAAATATATTTAGTGGTTTGTGGTGCAAGTGGGCCTTATTGTATGCTATTTAAAGGACAATGCAACCGATTGGCCCAAAAATATGAAACCTGTTGTGCATAATTGAAACCTATGCCAAACGTTAGTACTAATCATCCATGACAACTTTTACTATGCGGCCAAATAAATCTATCCTAGTAAAAAAAATATGCAGGGTAAGAAATGTTGAAAAAAAGTGTCGATTTTTATATGACTTAATTATACTTATTATTTAGAAATAACTCTATATCTCATTATAAATGAACTGTTATATAGTTCTTATGGGAAATAAATATCTTTAAACCTAAATAAATAATAGGTCCCCACCACCTATGAAATCAGCGTTTTGTATGGATAATAACAACCATGAACACGAATGTTTTAAAACTTTTATGCACTAATGTTTAAAAACTAAGTTAACGAATATGCCACTTAGATTAAGCGACAAAAATAAGTTTTGGCTAAGTTAAAACAAATAGTGGTCATTTCTGCTAACAAAATGAGGAGTCATTTTTAAGGTATTTTTTATGTTTATAAAACTATAAGTAATAAGGTTTGTATAGTAGTTTGTCAATTCTGAATACCCTATCCTACATCCTATTTGTCCATATGTTTACAATTGGCGATATTTTAAATGTTTAAAACAAACAAAACCTATAAGTAAGTCATATAAACATCGACACTTTTTCAATACGTTTGTTATCCTGTATATTTTTTTTACTGGGATAGATTTTTTTGTCACCATAGTAAAAGTTGTTATGGATGATTAGTACTAACGTTTGGCATAGGTTTCAGTTATGCACAACAGGTTTCATTTTTTTGGGCCAGCGTTCAAAGGAAAAGTTGCATTGTCCTTTGTGATTTGGGAATGAATTTAACGTGTGACCTGTCTTGCCAACTTAGGAAGTCTTTTTTTTTTATGGCAACTCTTAGTATAATTTTCTACCAGCGTCGTAGTCGTAGAGTCTCTCTGCATATCCGTTAAAATATTACGGATTGTTATATAATCAGCGGTGCAGATTGAACTTTACAATTTACATGTTTTTGTCGTGTAAAAATGATTCATGAATCATGAAATGATCGGAAAAATACAATGTTGTTATTTTTACTGTATTTATTAAATAGTTTGTCAATTAACATTCGCAGTGTTTATATGAATATCTATATAATGTTTTAACAATTTCCGTAGATGTTATATTGAATCTATAAAACATCATACTTACCATCTATTACTCAAAGCTTTAATAGTTATGACTTTATTAGTCAGCCTCGCTTTCATTAGTAAAATGTTAATGTCCATACTACTCGTGTGTGTGTGGCTTTAGCTAAACAAAACATATTACATGTACTATCGCATTAAATGTTCTAGTGTTGTTTCAATTACTTGTTATATCAATAGTTATTTTCTCGATTAATCCCTATTCGCTTAACCGTTTAATTAATCTGTTGTTTCTAATCGACTTTTGTAACTAAAGTGTGTCACCTCCCTACTAACATAGCCGTACTTCTGTCCACACAATTCCGTTTGTTTGTACACCAAGCCAGAGTGCTCTTTCTCTCTCTAACCTGTACCAATCTTTTAATCCGACACTTAGAATAGAACTGTAGATATCACGTGCTAATAAAATTGTAGTTGATTTTAATTTAACATGTTCGTTGCTACTGAGAAATTAGTGTCTTCGGTTTTTGCCGAGTCAGTATTCAATTCAAATAGGAGCAGAAGTGGCCCAGTGGTGACGGCCCTGACTTATGAGTTGTAGGTCATGGGTTCGAATCTAGGCAGGCGCTTTAATTTGTATAAATAGTTTCATCACCACTGCTTCTAAAACGGTGAAGAAAAAAATCGTGAGGAAACCAGCATGACCTAGAACCAAACAATTCGAAGACATGATTGTGTCATCTACCAACCCGCACTGGGCTCACGTGGTAAATCTTGACACTACTCCGTATAACGCATTCGTGATCCACGAATAATGATTTACGATGTATTTAATAAATTGGAGATTTGATTTTATAAAGAAAATGGGTATTTGTGGAATACTAGTATAGCATAATAGTGAGACACATTATTTCTTAGCAACAGCGAATGTGTTTATTCTGTAAAAGAATGAATTTGTGTGCCATGGTGTGTGACCGATGTGAAGTGTTCACGTCCTGTGATTGTTTCTTGATGTAATGACAGCTTGGCTGTTTTAAGGGCCGTCTACATAATACTTCAAGTTACTTTAACTTACATTGATTACCTACTTGGTAGATTATCTTGTATGCAACGCTACAAGGTTCTTTTGGCGCCTGACCAAAATGAGAACTAATGCGGCCTCTTGCTTTGTTAATACAATTTCTGAGACAATTTCACAAATGTTTGCCACAGATATTTACCAACAACCCCCCTGTCAATGTCATTCAGGTGCCGAAAGATAAGGATCTTTCTTTCTTCCAGTATTTTTATCTCAAGAAGCGACGCGCGCTTTACTTGTGGTTACCCAGTGTGAATGTGTGCGAAGGAGCTCTCGGTATTGGCCGAGACAATTGTGAAGTCGGAAGTGTGATGTGTATGAGTTTGTGCGTATGTGCTGACACTACTCGTCTTCACACATATACATTGATAAATGATAAATGATTTTTATTTCTGTAAATAGGTTGTACAAAACACTTTTACACGTCATTCACAGCGTCTTTGTACACTTGGTAACCACAAGTAAAGCACGCGTCACTTCGTGATAATGCACATTAATAATGTGTCATCATGGAGGTTCATTATGTACTGGGCCCTTAAAACATGTTTTGCCGATTTGCTCTGTGTGAAAAATATATTGTATTTGAGATTAATAATTTCTAAAGATATTGCTATATACTTAAAGTAAATACAATTAAGATAAAGTACCAGTGGTGAACCGTTTATGATTTCTCTTTGTAAACACGTATTACAGTATTTCTAGCATTAGATCTTCCTATCTCTAAAAATTTGGGTTGGCTTATCTGCCATAGTGATTCTTGCTATAAAACTCCTGCGCTCATAAAATTTCGCAAAGATAACAACTTCCCTTATATTTTTGCCACTGTGTACTTAAGTAAATTTACGAATAAAAGTAAAAAAAATCTCCAAAATTCCCATCTCTCAAATGTAACAATGTACCGTAACATAAAATGTTAACGTAACACGAAACACTGTAGTGAGCCAGACTGTTACAGCAACGAGTACGCGTCGGGAGGGGGCCCGTACTCCGCGGACTCGCACGAACACAACAACGACGACGCCAACGGGTTCGCTATCGTCATCAACGGGCATTCCTTAGTGCATTGTTTGCACCCTAAGTTAGAGGAGAAGTGAGTATTGACTTTACATGTTTTGTCTTTCAATTGATTTTTGGCGGGAAGAAAAGTAATCAATAAAGATAAAAAACCGCGGAGTAATTTGAATATTAAAGGTTGATCATCTCTTAAAAAGCTTACAGTAAGATTTCCACGTTAACGACACGAAATGGTTATAATAAAGGATGGTCGTGATTTGGTGTTTATCTATCTTCGCCTTTCTACTCTTGCATTTTTGAGTATTCTAAGGTTGTTTGTCAGTAGTAGCCTGCCTAGTGTAGTGTACAATCTAATGAATTTGATACGTACGGAGGACTTAAGAGCGTTTATTCTGAAAGTTGGTAACGTCGTAAATAGCTGCCAAATATTTACATGTTTTGATTAATTTAGAATTAATACTGTATGGAAATAAGAAATGTGGCTAACTAAGTTATTAGAATATTGATTATGATATGCAATAATTAATATTGTAACACCGAATATTTAGTTTTAGGCGTAAAAAAAGCATTTGGAAAGTTTCCAAATGCTTTTTTTACTCCTAAAACGGGTACAACATCAAATTCAATGTTACAATTGCATAACATAATCAATATTCTAGTAACTTAGTTAGCCACATTTCTTATTTCCATACAGTATTAATTCCAAATTAATCAAAACAGGTAAATATTTGACAGCTATTTACGACGTTGCCAACTTTCAGAATAAACGCTCTTAATAGGTAACCTCCTTTTCTAAACCATTTTTACTTGTGAGGCATACCACCCAAACAATGCTGTTGTCTTTAGTTATCTTTAAAATTTTGTGTACCAAAAATGATGCATTGTCCGTTATGGTCTTACTTGCCCATTTATCCCATAGAAACCGTTAACTTAAAACGTCTTTTACAGGTTTTTAGATGTAGTTGTCTTTAGTTATCTTTAAAATTTTGTGTACCAAAAATGATGCATTGTCCGTTATGGTCTTACTTGCCCATTTATCCCATAGAAACCGTTAACTTAAAACGTCTTTTACAGGTTTTTAGATGTAGTTGTCTTTAGTTATCTTTAAAATTTTGTGTACCAAAAATGATGCATTGTCCGTTATGGTCTTACTTGCCCATTTATCCCATAGAAACCGTTAACTTAAAACGTCTTTTACAGGTTTTTAGATGTAGTAATACAATGTCGGTCAGTGATCTGCTGTCGAGTGACACCCTTGCAGAAGGCAATGGTGGTGGAACTCATCAAGAAGAGCCGGAAAGCGGTCACGTTAGCCATCGGAGACGGCGCCAACGACGTGTCTATGATCAAAGGTATTGTGATTTTATGTGAACTTTATAATGGATTGTCAAATTTAATCCTTTGTTTCAAACAAAAAAATTGGTGCCATAACCAGATCTATCAGTATGATATGAGCCCTTTTTAACCAGTCAGCAACGAAATTTGGTTGACACGTTACATACATACGTAAACTCACGCTTCCTTCCCATGGGGGTGGCAGAAGCTACAGAACGCTACCTGCTACGAACCTTATATACTCCTTTCGCCTCGTTTATGTTCATAAATCTGGTCATACACGCACGTCAGTTGCGAGTAGTACGCACTTGTCCTTTGACACATTACGTAACAACTAAATTAACATATCGCACCTTTGGTAGAACAAGGGCATAATTGTCATAAATTGCCAAAATGACTTAAATATGCAGAAATGCTTTAAAAAGGCCCTTTGAACTGGAGGGACAAAAACATTCGTTTGGCAATTTTTGACAATTATGCCCTTGTTCTACCAAAGGTGCGATATACTAAATAATATGATACACAGATTTTCAACATTTCGTGTAATAGTCAATAGACTTTTTCCTGTATGATGTTGATTGGATGTTATTTTGTTTAGTGTTAATTTAAAACGACTTTTTTATTTTATTAAACTAAAGTGTGATGCTTGTACATACTTCCGAGTTAGGGCAGTAAATAAGACTAGTTTTCTCTCGTTGGATGGATTAAACGAAGAAGGAGATACAATACGGTAGGTACACTAACTACCGTCTTACGTACATAATGTTCGTTCAATGTACATTATATTCCGCTATAATACACTCGAGAGCAATGAATCCGGGTCACTTAAAGAATGTTAAAAATCTCGGAAACTAAAAATGATAGGTTAATGCAATAAATTGTATTTAATAGACAATGTAATACTCCTTAAATGAAAGTAAAAAAAATATGAGTCACCATACATTTTATTAACACAAAATTACATAAAGAAAAAAACTGCTGATCTCTCCTTAAAACAAAAATAGGAAACATGAAATTTATGAACTTTATTACGATTTTCTTGAATTTTAATACTTCGTATTGCCTCCTCGTGCTTCCATTACTGCGTTTACGCGGTTTGGCATGCTGTACACCAAGTTCCTTATACGATTTTGGGGAATATTCTCCCATTCCTCTGTGAGAGCAATTTTGAGCTCACGAATCGTGATTGGGGGAGGGTTTCGTTGTTTTACGCATCTGCCTAGCTCGTCCCAAGCATGCTCGATCGGGTTGATATCCGGGCTGCGCGCTGGCCACTCCATACGAGTAATGTTCATCTCTTGAAGGTAGTCATTCACAATCCTACCTGTATGAGGTCGGGCATTGTCATGCATAAATATAGCATCCTCACCTAAATTGACCATAAATGGACCAACGTGATCATTGAGGATTTCTTCCACATATCTTACGCTAGTTAAAGAGCCGTTTCCTATGATCACCAGCTCTGTGCGACTTTCAGAAGAAATTCCGGCCCACACAAGTACAGACCCACCACCGTAGGCTACTTTTTCTTCGATGCATGCTTGCTTGAATCTTTCCCCTGGTCTTCGATACACTCTGTGTCTCCCATCGTGCTTGTAGAGCATAAATTTTGATTCGTCGGAGAACATAACTTTTGACCAATCTTCAATACTCCAATTTACGTGGCTCTGGGCATATCTTAGTCTTGAAATACGATGCCCACGCTCCAGTTTAGGGCCGTTTGCAGGTCTAAGGGGTTTTAAGTTAGATTCAGCAAGCCGACGTCTTACTGTCCATGCACTTGGGTTACTTCCGAGGCGTCGAAACTGATTTGTGAGTTCAGTTCCTGTGAGAAAGCGATTTCGAAGCATGGTGTTCACCAAGTATCGGTCTTCTCGTGCTGTGGTACACCTGGTTCTGCCCGTTCCTGGTCTGCGTAGGTTAGAACCAGTTTCTTCGTAACGTCGGAGAACTCTTTGTACTGTTGACAGCGACACACCGACAGTCCTGGCTGCATCGCGCTGACTCCGGCCGGTTTCCAGCATTGTAAGTATTCTGGTGCATTCTTCAGGCGTAAGCGACATAATTTCAGCTTGAATAATGAATATAGAGCTCTATCAACATGGTTTATGAACCCACATAAATGACAGATTACAAACAAAAGCAAAACCAAATGCTGTAATTTCGTAGTTCCATCTTCGAAAGTGGCCCTTTTTCAAATTTGATTTTTTATGATATAACTTTACAATAACTAAGAAGTTTTAATACCTTCATTTAAGGAGTATTACATTGTCTATTAAATACAATTTATTGCATTAACCTAGCATTTTTAGTTTCCGAGATTTTTAGGATTCTTTAAGTGACCCGGATTCATTGCTCTCGAGTGTAGATCGCGATAAATTAAGGTGGTATCGCTGAACAGTACCACACAAAGTGAAGAGATGCAAAATAGGTTTAGCTTAATCAGAAACATGACTATAAAAGAAAATAATGTTTTAATGTAAAATTTTAAACTTAATCACATACTCACCCTCTTATTTCCCTTCTCAGCGGCCCACATAGGCGTGGGAATATCGGGTCAAGAAGGCATGCAAGCAGTCCTCGCATCAGACTACTCGATAGCGCAGTTCCGGTTCCTGCAGCGACTACTACTTGTGCACGGGCGCTGGTCCTACTACAGAATGTGCAAGTTCCTGCGGTACTTCTTCTACAAGAACTTCGCGTTCACCGTGTGCCACTTCTGGTTCGCGTTCTTCTGTGGATTTAGTGCACAGGTTGGTAAATTGTTTGGTAATTTCTACTCTTATGGCGTGACGGCAATCGGCATGAAACTCTCTTATGCAGTCATCCCCCCTCTCCGCCATGTTTTACCTCTCCCGGGCATCCCGTGACGGCTACATTTTTTTCTAATAGTACAATTATGCACTCACTCGATTTTAAGGTCTATAAATAAAAATCAGTCTATGTTCTCTCGCAAAAAATACTTAATTCTTGAAGCTGATCTAAAGATAAACTTGGGACGTGAAGACAAATAGGTTGCAAGCATATTAGGGCCCGCTTGTACCACAAATCGCTAAATGCGTTTAACCTTTATATTTAAATAGCTCTTTACCGCGCGAACAGCATATATATAACTTTCCCGACGTCAATCGTTGGGCAGTTGCCCGCCAGACATGACACCCGTCTGGTCGAAGGATCGTCCTATTTCTATAGAGGATGAGTGAACTTTACACCCTTGTACCTCATGCCTCTATGGCCAGCCATATATGTGCTTGTATATATGTCCACCGCACGGTAAACTCTAATTGCGCGATGCAGGATTTGAGTGACGTCAGGATGTTGTGTGACGTCAAGTCTTTGATGCGTAGTTCGCATGTGGCGGTATAGATGCCGCCACAGTATATATAAAAGATGAACCTGTGGACTCCATCAATACCCTTATCGACTGAACTATGAATAGATATGACAACTCACCTATTTTCCAGACGGTGTTCGACGAGATGTTCATATCAGTATACAACCTCTTCTACACGTCCCTGCCGGTGCTCGCGCTGGGCGTGTTCGAACAGGACGTGGCCGACACGACGTCGCTACAGTTCCCCAAGCTGTACGCGCCCGGGCACACCAGCCAGCTGTTCAATAAGACGGAGTTCATCAAGTCTACGTTACACGGGTGTTTCACATCGCTTGTGCTGTTTTTGATACCTTATGGTGAGTGTGGTTTTAACTTTAACATCTCTCTCAAGTTCGAGTGCCATTTTTTTTTGTTTAGTCAAGTTCCTGACAAGAGTAGAATAGAATACTCTGTATAATTTACACCATACCAATTATAGATATAAATGTAGAAATTTTACATACGGTGCCACAATGGGCGGTATTATTACTAAAAGCAATCTTTTAAATAAAGCTATGAATTCAGCACATGATTTTAGGTTTACCAAAGTTGAGAAATATCGAAGGTGTAAAAAAAAAACAGCTGTTTTATACAAAAGTGCAGTACCTACACGGTCAAATGCATGGTAGCAGGTTTCGCGTCGATGTCCCTTACGCCCTGTATGATCTTGCAACTCGGTCTTAATAATTGACATGTATAAACATTCTTTATTAATTTTACGGTATCACTCACGTATACATATTTCCGAGTTTTCCCGACTAATTTCGAAATAGAACGAAACTTTAAAGAATCATTTACACGGAGCATGTTTTCAAAACGAGAAAACCAAAAAGACTACGTGTAAATTCGTCATGAGGTTATCACGCGGTGAAGTCGCAAATCAGGCAAATTCGAAATAAATACACGAGGAAAACTGTAAAACACTAGTCTTACTACCACAAAACAGTGTTTATCGGTTGCTTAACCTAAACACCTTTTAAACATGACATTTATATAAGGAGTTTGACATAAGACTGGCATTAGACACGATGAACAGACCTTAGATATAAAAATAAAAGTTGGCCATCGTTCCTTATCGTCGTTAGGAATCTAATAAAATATACAAAAAGTTTTATTAAAGTTGATAGTGATCTTACATAGATACAATTATGTTTATACATAACAATGTTTTGGTTTGACCGTTGACCCTCAAACTAAGCAGGGCTTGCCATCTTGGGGGTCGGAGTGCGATTGAGCAGAGAGAAATATGTCGGATTACAGCCATGCTATTCTGTAAACATCTCACCGTGAAAACTTGGGTGAAGTGAGCTGTCAATCCCTGTGGAATGACAGCTCACTCCACGCTCACTTCACCTAAGTTTTCACGGTGAGATGGTTACAGAATAGCACTACAGGGCTAGTTTAGTAAAGCGCGTATTATGTTGTGTGAGTTTTTGGGTGTGTTTGTGTGAGTGTCTGTGGGGGTGAAAGTGTGAGAAAGGGATGTTGTGTTGTGTGTTGTTGATAATAACATATGTGTATTCATTCCAGGTACATACAAAGACGGCCTGGCGCCTGATGGCAAGATTTTATCAGATCACATGTTACTAGGAAGTGTAGTAGCAACAATATTAATTATAGACAATACAACACAGGTAAATACATTTTCTTATCCAAACATTTTAGTACCCAGACTTAAATATGAGACACTAGCTGCGCCCAGATAGTTTATAACCTGGATTAACACATAGGATTTTTATCCCAGTTGTACGTTCCCGCGGGATAATTTCCAACTTCCACGCGGGCGAAAGCTAGTCTAAAATGAATAGTGCCCGAGACTAATGTCCAAAAATTATTCCAGATAGGGTGTCTGTCTACTATAGGTTACATCTCTGCCCAACCCTTCGGGAACACAAGCGTGATGTTATATTATGTTATTCCAGATAGCCTTGGACACGACGTATTGGACGGTGTTCAACCATATAACGATATGGGGCTCCCTCGTGTCGTATTTCGTTCTCGACTACTTCTACAACTACGCGATCGGCGGGCCCTACGTGGGCTCGCTCACGGTCGCCTTAACGCAAGCAACCTTCTGGTTCACTGCTGTCCTAACCGTGAGTATAGCGTGATGTAGCACTATGATTTGAATGTTTTATAAGTATGAGTGGTGGATGTCGAATAGATTGTTCAAAATTATCGGAATGACTTAGGTGTTTCAGAATGAACTTAGTATTTGTTAATTGTCTTTTATTTGAACACATGCTGTAAGTAGACGCTGTTATTTCATTTTTAAAACCTTTCAAGACAAGGAAGTTGTTCTGTGCCATACATTTACTTTGAGTAAATTGCGATGAAAAAATATCAAATAAAAAATATTAATTTTACGACGCATAATTTCTTAAAGTATGGGCACTTTTAGGATAATTCGGTTTTTGAAGTATTTATTAATTCATAGGCTATCAAAAAAGTATCAGTAGATTGCTCACAGTGGGATTGGATCCCAAGTTATCGGGGTCAAAAATGTATCTAGTATCACCCATTTCAAGGAATCACAATAATCTGTATAGTTTGGTAACTAACGAGCCCTCGCGTGTGCACAGATGATCATCCTGATGGTGCCGGTGGTGTCGTGGCGCCTGGCGTGCTCGTGGACGCGGCCGACGCTGGCCGAGCGCCTGCGCGCGCGCCAGCGCTGGCGGGCGGCCGCGCCCGCGCCGCGCACGCCGTCGGCCCGGCGCGCGCGCCGCTCCGTGCGCTCGGGCTACGCCTTCGCGCACCAGGAGGGCTTCGGGCGCCTCATCACGTCCGGCAAGATCATGCGGCGCATCCCGCACGCGGACGCGGCGCTGTCGGCGCTGGCGTCGCTGCCGGGCAAGTTCCACGCGCGGCCGCCCTCGCCGCCCGCGTCGCCGGCCGAGGTGCGCGCGCCGACGCAGAACCTCGCCACCGTGGACTTATGAGTGCGCCCGGCGCCGCGCGCGCCCCACATTGTGATAACGTCGGTAGAGTTATACTTCGTATTGTCCTACTATTGCCTATATTGAATTATATTTGTTGATCGAGATTATATATTGATAGATATTTATCGCGGCGGGCCGGACGTCGCCGTCGCGTCGGCGACGCTCGTGCGTTGTTTTGTACTCGTGTCGTTTCGTTCGTTGAGTTTGTCGGTCGGGTTCCGGGCCGCCCGGGCCCCGGTGAAATGTGCATTTAGACGAGCCGTCGATATCGCCGGCAGTGAAAACGCAACATGACGTCTTGGAACATTATTATTATTTTTCAGAACGTTATGTTAGTGCCAAAGGAGATTTAAAAAAATAAACATCAGTCGAACTGTCTACAGATGTATAATACGTCAGAATGTTTCCATTAATTCTAAATCAATGTAATATATTACAACTTTGCCATAATCTCATTCAAATCCGGCGACTAAATGTTTCGCCCACTGTTAAATAATTTAATTGTTGTGAAGTATATCAGTTCTGATTGTTATGTGTACTTAGGACATCTTACATAAAGTATTAATTTAATTGAAAAGATGGTATGAACCTACGTAATGTATGTAAATCATTAAAGATTTTAAACATGTAGCGTTTTAACTGCATGTGAATATTATGATCAACATTTGCTTTGGAATCAGTTTTTTAATAAAAAAAATAATAATTCTTAATGCAGTTTTCTTATTTGTTTACCTACCCTTCATCACAGCCTCGTTGGATTAGTGAACTCTAGTGGCTAGACTAGCAGTAGCAGTAGCACTTACTGCTACTGCTAGTCTTGGGTTCGATTCACAGCCAAGTGTTATTGGATTTTTCTGATGCTATAACATTGAGGTTGATTTTAAGCCCAGGTACGCATGGGCGATATTTTAACGTCCGTGCGAACGGTTAACATGTTCGTTGCTACTGAGAAATGAGTGTCTTCGGTTTTGCCGAGTCAGTAGACTCGGCAAAAACCGAATACACAAAAACTAAGGCCAAGCTGGGGAGAATCTCCCCAGCTTGGCCACATTTATATCACAAAAACTAGGGCACCTAGCGAAGATCTGTTTTCTCCCAAATTTTATCGCTAATTAGTCGTAATTTTTCACCAAGTCACAGACTTAGTCGGGTCTTAGTTTAGAAGATATTATGAGTTCAATTTTTAAGGTACTCTTGCATCCGTCAGGATGTCCGGTCACTGCCCATGAAACACTTCGAAATGGTTCTTAAAAATTGCTACCTATGGTTAAATAATTGTTACCTATGTAGTATACAAAATTAACCACTAACTTTATAGAAACTGCAAGGAACAAGAAATGTTCTTTGACCAATAATTGCTAGTTAGGTACCTAATTGTTACCTACATTATACATATCTATCAATCTGGATCCCGTAACTTTAAAGGATAGAAAATATGAACAAATGAAGTTAATAGTGCCTGAAGAGCCAGTAAAATAGCAGAGCAAATAACGCGTACTGTCAACTTAGGTTGTGAATAAAGAGCGGGCGCTACTTGACAGTCTTAAGCACATAGCCAGGCTACAGACGTTCACGGGCCAATACAAATTACGACATAGACTGGCGGGCCGCAGAAATAAATCTCTATTTCGAAATATTATAAAACAAAGTCGCTTTTCGTGTTTGTCTGTATGGTCGCGTTGTTCTTCTAAAATACGCAACGGATTTTGATGAGGTTTTCAACATCACTTAGAGAATGTATTCCGGAAGGTATTTAGGGAAGGGCAAAAGTAATGTCATAATGTGAATTGGCTGCCATTTTGTAGAAAATTTTAAAAATTGGGCCCTGAAAATTAAAAGATTATTTAAAGGTATAAAAATGATGTCATTAAGTCAAAAAATAAGGCAGTGTATAGAGTTCTGCTATTCTATGCGATGGCGGGCCGCATGCGGCTCGTAGGCCGTGCTTTGGACAGCCCTGGTCTTAAAGGGTAAAAGTACCAAATCAGTGCTATAAACAACTCAACGCTTATTAAAAAATATGTTTAATGACGTTAACTTAACATGAGCTTTTTATTCAACTCATTCATAAGATTTGATGGGTAGCCTAATAAATATTTACATAATCAATTTAGAGTGTCGTATGTCGTCATTCTTGGGTTCACTGGGACCCGCTACCGAGCTGGCGGAGGTAGCAGTGTTTTTGTCTATTAGCGGGCGGTTCCGGACTATACGGATTAAAAAGTAAATTAATAAAAACTGAACAATAAAAAAAGATGGAAACAAGATGACCTATTTCTGTCTCCAATCCCACATAATACTATAAACATTAGCATGCAGTCGGGGGCATCTTCTTAATTTAACAATAAATATCTTACTGCCGACTGCATGATATTGTTGACCTTAATTATTTTAATCATTGTGGTAGGTAAATTAACAAATGTTAAAAAATATTTTATTTATAAATATACCTGTAAATAAAAGATTAAGCATTCAGTTGTTATAGCACAGATTTGGTAATTTTACCCTTTAAACGGTTAAGTAGCGCCTGCTCTATATCCACTACCTAAGTTGACAGTACGCGTTCTTTGCTTTGCTATTTTAGTTTTGCAGGCTCTTCAGGCACTATTAACTTCATTTGTTCATATTCATTTATCCTTTAAAGTTACGGGATCCAGATTGATAGATATGTATAATGTAGGTAGCAATTTTTGTTCAAATAACATTTCTTTAATTCCCTGTAGTTTCTATAAAGCACATAGGTGACCGGCCAAACTGACGTCAGGATGGCCGGTCACTACAAAAACGGTTTATTTTTGAAACTATTTAGGTAGCAATTTTTTACCGATAGGTAGAAAATTGTAGCAATTAGGTAGCCATTTTTAAGAACCATTTCGAAGTGACCGGACAGACACCATTCTACCCTTGCGTCTACCTAGTCTTGTATAAGTCGACACAGTTAGTCCTCTTTCTGTATGAGTGGACAAAATAAAACTTATCCCATTCGAGACGCGATGGAAACGTCTTATTATTTAAGCTTTTCGGCATAAGTCGACAAGGTCTTCGTATGAATGGACAAACGATAACCTAACATATCCGAGGTGAACAAAAAAAAAAAACACAGCTTGCTTCGTGGAGCTGAAGATACACACCCCCTTGAAAATAAACCTGCCGGCGCCCATGACATCGGTCGAATTTTAATGATAAACAGCGATCAACAACCATTGGCGTACCCAGCATTTTTGGAGGAATGGGGTGGCGCAGAAGTAAATAAACTCTATAATAAGAAGTAGGAATTTCTCTTGATAAAACTATAACCACGCATGCACGCTCGAATCATCGATATCTACTGCATTGTTTCGCGCGGTAATTTATAATTTTTCCAAATTGAATAATTAATTTTGTTACTTATTAAACCTAAATTTCTAGTTTTGAGCCAGGCAGAGACCATTGTGGAGCAGATGCCCCAGTTTGTTCCACCGTAGGTGCGCCCATGCCAACAAGAGTCTCTACCTTTGAAGCTTGCAGCTGTGGTGGCCCAGTCGTAACGGCCGCGAGTTACGAGTTATAGGTTCAAACCCAGACAGGCGCTTTACTTTGTATAATTATTTCATCGCCACTGCTCTCAGAACGGTGAAGAAAACGTCGTGAGGAAACCGGCATGTCCTAGAACCAAAAATTCGAAGACATGACTTCTAGGAAATAGATGACAATGAAAGGGTGCTATTTGATGCCCATGAAAAGAATAGGAAGTTGAAAATTGAAATGGCTCAGATATATACTCAATACACTGATGCCATAGAAGAACGGGACAGACTTCAACTTGTTGTGGACGGGTTCAGCCAGTGTAGCACAGAGTATGAACAAGCTCTTAGTCACAAATACTTATTACAACAACAGCTACTTGAGGCTCAAAGTCAAATAACAGAACTTCAGACCACAAACCATAACATCACCACCTCGCTGAATCAGAGTCTGTTCAATGAGTTGATGCCTATTGCCCCGTCAATGGTTTCTGCCAGAATTCCCTCTTACACTATAGATTTAACAGGTGATGAGGACTCAAAGTCATGTCATTCAGTGAGGGTAGTCACCAGTAAAAACAAACTTAAAAAATACATTAAAATTAATAAATACATTGTTAAAACACAAAAGATGGTAAAAAGACAAAAGTTCTTTATTAAAAATGTTAAACTTAATAGAGAAAGGCTAAATTTACTTAAACAATTAGATATGTATTCTTTTAATTTGGAACAAAGTACTAGGAAATACAACATTGACACAGAGTACTTGCAATCGGAACTTAACCATTTACAGGAGAAACTTAGTTCAATGACTAACAAATATAATACCTCTGAACATCTAATGAGGGAATATGTGTTGGCAATGAATGAGCTGGTAAAAACACAAACAAACAACTGTGAGCAGTGTCAAACAAGATCCAATGTACTTACACCAGACCATTCATTGTCAACATGCAATACCACCTTACCGCAGTCATGTGTTGATTTGATATTTCCTGCTATCAATAGTTTAAATAAAAATTCTAAACAAATTGTAAAAAATGATGTAGTATTATTTTGCGATGAGATTGGAAAGGACTTAGGCCACTTGTTAACCAATGAATATCCAGGCCACTCCATAATAAATTACTGTATGCCTGGTTGTACTTTATTTAACATTATGAAAGAAATTATTAAATGTAATTTTAACCACAATACTACAGTATTAATTTTTATGGGTAATAGGGGAAATGTGAACAAAGGAGAATTGCTCCAATATTATAGGACCTTGTGTAATCTTACTTTAAGAAAAATTGTGTTGTTTACATTCCCATATAGTAACAGTTTGCCACAGGAAGAAAATAACTTAAGATTTGAAATAAATATGGCATTGCATAATTGGACATTCAATAATAATCTGTTCCATTTAGTTGATATTAACAATTATGTTGATAATAATTTGCATTTGACAAGAGATAGACATAATGTTGGTATGTACTATCTTTCTAACCATTACAAAAGACAGATAGCTGTGTCGCTATCATATTTTTTTACTATTTCAGCCAAAAATTTGGCTAAACAACTTGCTTCTTTTGAGCAATGCAATGACTTTTTAAATAATTCTGCCAATAATTTGGCAACAAGTATTGACATTAATTATAATTTAAATTAGAAATTAGGACAATAGAGGAAACCTCTTGCTTAATCAATGAAGAAAATTTTAATACTGGTTTAAATCATCAAAATGTTACAAAAAGTTCTTCTTTGATATCTCACCCATCAAATTGTTGTAATCCAAATAAATGTAATAATAATACTCTAAAAATTGTTCATCAAAATATACAGGGTGTGATAGGTAAGGAATTAGAATTGGAGCTGTTCATGAACTGTAGTTATATTGATATCCTATGTGTTACTGAACATTGGTTGAAAGTCCACCAGTTCATGTTCAGCTTTAACAACCATCAGGTTGCCAGCTCATTCAGCAGAGTTAATATGATACGTGGTGGCTCTCTAATAATTGTTCGTAATAATATGAAATTTAAAGAACGTAAGGATATTGTGAGCCTCTCTGTTGAGCGAGTTATTGAAATAGCTTGCATTGAGCTTGAGCAGTTCATTGTAATGAGCGTGTACAGGCCCCCATGTGCTTCATATGATGTATTTGAGAAATATATGGAAGAAGTATTAATAAAGACTTCTAACAGTAATAAAACGGTTGTAGTCTGTGGAGATTTCAACATTAACATACTGGAAAAATCTGCTGTAGTAAATAAATTTGTAACTTTATTAAAGTCATATAATTTGTATAATACATTCTTTGAGCCGACTAGAATAACTGCCACCAGTGCTACCTGTATTGACAATATTTTTACAAACTTAAGACCTTCTAGCCATTTAATTATAAATGAGTTGGACTCTGATCACTGTGGCCAGTTAGTCACTTTCCCTCAGAAAACAGTCAGAGCTCAAAGAAAACTTGTAACTTTTGTTCCTGTAAATAAAAGTCGCTTAGGACAATTTAAAAATAATTTAATGGAAAAGCTACCGGGTTTGCCTTATCATAACGATCCGGATCAAGCATATGCTTTATTATTTAACCTCATCAATTGTGAGTTTAGGAAGGTTTTTACCTCAAAAACATTACCTGTTTCTGACCGCGTTATATTTAGTGATTGGGCAACACCAGGTATTTACAAAAGTAGGCAGAGGTTATTTGAGTTGTATCATGAAAAAACATATAACCATGATGAAACTTTTAAAGAATTTGTTAAGAAATATTCTAAAACTTTTAAAAGAGCCTGTTCCTCAGCAAAAGCCATACACATTAAAAATAAAATAAAATCTTCTGGAAATAAAATTAAAACAACTTGGAATATTATTAATTCAGAAACGGGAAGAACGACAGTTCGGAATCGTGACTTCCATCTAAAAATCAATAATGTAGATATTAAGGCAGACATGGAGGTGGCAACTGAGTTTGAAAATTTTTTCACTAATGTTCCCATTTTAACAACCAAAACTCTGTCAATGTCGTCCTCCACTTCTGCTTACTCAATACTTAAAGAATGTGTACCAGAATGTCACAAACTTTTTGAATTCACAATTATTAATGCTAAAGACATTATAGAATCTTTTAAAAAGCTTGATGTAAAAAAAACTGCTGACCTTTGGGGGTTATCAGTACATACCATGTCTTCAATAATTGATGTTATTTCACCCTTTTTAGCGATAGTTTTTAACTCTTGTATTGCATCTGGTGTATTTCCTGATTTGATGAAACTTAGCAAAGTGATTCCACTGTTCAAATCTGGCAGCCCAACTGATCCCACAAATTTTCGGCCTATTTCGATATTACCTACATTGAGCAAAATCTTTGAAAAATTAATTTTTAAACAAATGTTAGGACATTTCAATGTACATAATTTACTCCATCTGAAACAGTTTGGTTTTACTAAGGGTCGTTCAACTACAGACGCGGGCGTGGAATTACTGAAAAGCATATTCGAGGCCTGGGAGGAGTCGCAAGATGCTCTTGGCATTTTCTGCGACTTGTCCAAAGCCTTCGATTGCGTACATCATGATACTCTCATCAGGAAACTGTACCACTATGGTATGAGGGACAAGGCTCTTGACCTTCTGACTTCTTATCTGAATAATAGAATTCAGAGGGTCGATGTAAATGGCAAGAGATCTGCAGGATCTGCGGTCACCATGGGCGTTCCGCAGGGTTCAATTCTAGGTCCTTTCTTATTTCTAATTTATATAAATGACTTACCTTACCACATAAGGGATAATCACAAGATCGTATTATTCGCGGATGACACTTCCCTCATTTTTAAAATCAAACGTCAGTTAGTCAACTTTGAACAAGTCAACGATGCACTCTCTAAAGTTGTGCATTGGTTTAATGTAAATAATCTTCTCCTGAACGAAAAAAAGACTAAACTCATAAAATTTTCAACGCCAAATGTCAGGCAGCTAACAACCAATGTTCAAGTTAATGGAATAGAGTTGGACCCTGTTGAGTCAACAGTTTTTCTTGGAATAACTATTGACGGTAAATTACAATGGGGCCCACACATAGAAAAATTGTCAGGTAGGCTCAGTTCCGCCGCCTATGCTGTTAAAAAAATTAGACAGATAACTGACGTAGATACAGCTAGAATTGTTTATTTTAGTTATTTTCATAGTCTTATGTCTTATGGGATTCTTCTCTGGGGAACCTGTGCGGACATTAATACTATCTTTGTTCTACAGAAAAGGGCTGTTCGAGCCATTTACAACCTCGGTCCAAGAGATTCCCTTCGGGAGAAATTCAGAGAAATAAATATTCTGACTGTAGCCTCACAATATATTTTTGAAAACCTATTGTATGTACACAAAAATATATCAAATTTTAAGAAAATGTCCGATATTCATAGTTTAAATACCAGGAATAAACACAACCTTGCTGTACATCGCACACGTCTCCACAGAGTAGGCAACTCGTTCATGGGTCAATGTATACGCTTTTACAACAAACTTCCCATTGACATTAGAAACTTACCCATTAAACGATTTAAAAACTGTATTAAAACCAAACTTTGTAAAAAAGGGTACTATAAAATTTCAGATTATTTAGAAGATAAAAAAGCTTGGGATTGAGCTGCTCGCTCTGCTAAGCCTTGTGAAAACCATAAAACTTGACATTTTGCTTATTCATCACAATAAACCAGTTTTATATACATATTGACATTGTTGAAAATTATATTCAAACTGCACACGATTACTTTGTAAAGTATTATATTATTTTAATTATTGTGAATGTGAGGACTATGTGGATATTAGATTTTTATTTTTTCTCTTTCATTTATTTTTTCTTTCTCATTTAGTTTTAATGATGGTCTGGCAGTTTGAGTAGTTGATGCGGCCTAGACAAATATCCTTTCTTTGGTATTGTTCGTCGAGTTGAGCTCCTTCAGTTTTGAGTTGAGCTCCACGATTACTGACAAATGCTTGCACTGACTGGACAGGTCCACTCAAATCTGTGTGGTTCTTTCCTCAAAAGACCATTTCAGACACTGATCCACATGGTCCTCATATGACTTGACCAAGATTATGTCTGGACTTTAAAAGAGACTACGACCTCTGAGTTTGTTTCGGCCTTTCTTCTCAGAGTAGTCAGATAGGAAACACCGACCTCATCTAGCTTATTTTTAATATTTTTTTATATGACGTGTAAAAGTGATTCTGATATCCTATTTACAGAATAAACAATTTCATTTCATTTCATTTCATTTCTACCAACCCGTACTGGGACAATGTGGTGCATTACGGCGCACTCACTCTCACCGAGAGAAGGCCTGTCCCAGCAGTGGGAACATGAAAGGCTGATTATGCTTTAGCTAGTATGCTTGCAATTCCTTATGTTTAGATTAATTCAAAGATATTCCGAAGAAAAAAGAAGTTGAATATTAATTATACTGATTGTGAATCTTTTAAGTTTAAAAAAAGACTTAAAACGCATGAGACTGGTTTCAACTAATTGTAATTGTAACATTACAAAGATATATATTTGATTTTTTGTACGTTTGAATATTCCCTAAATATCTTCGGTTAATTTGATCTTAATTTGCTTAATTTGATCTGCTTTTATTACTGCTAAAGGGTTATTAAGATTAAAGTTAAATTCAATTGGGCAAGGTGAAACGTTCGCCCTTACTAAATCAAAAGAGAGCGAGGGCAAGGATTTTAAGGTTTCAGTAGTTTTAAGTGGGATACTGGTAAAGAAATTTACAAATACTTGAGCAACTTCTTTGTTATCGCAAACGAGACCACCATATGACGTGACGTCCTAATTGTGTAATCAGAATTATGCTTTTTGTTCCTGTTCGTTTCATTATTTATAATTATCCAAACCGTCTGTATTTATTCATCCCTTTTGTGGCCCAACATTTTGATCCATACAATACTGCAGGTCTAATCATTGTTTTAAAGTTTGGGTTGGCGCGGGGGATGATCTGGGGTTTTATCGGTTAAATATCTTCCCCTTAAGTTTAAGGAGAATGCGGGCGCCGCAAATTGTTCCCGTGACATGCCGCCATTTCATCCAGAAGTAACCATCGCCATCGCTTTGCACGAGTGAACCTAGATACCGCAAGTCGAAGCAAACTGGGAGAAGCGCGCCATCAAGCGCTATGGCTCCAGACTCCAGAACTGGAGAGACCACCGAAAACACAGAATATATGTTCAGTTTTGGTTGATCTGACCTGACGGCCGGGAGCATCGCCGTACTGCGAAAACCGCAGCGGGCGATGGCCGTCAGAGTCATACGAGGGTATCGCACGATCTCCTACGAGGCGGCTTGTGCACTGGCCGGATCCCCGCCCTGGGACCTGGAGGCGAAAGAAGCGCGGGCGAGGGGCGAGCGACCGATGCAGCGACACGTGGAGCTGCATCGGTCTCAGCTTCGCGAGGCCCTGGTGGCGGAATGGCGGGACAGGCTTTCGCGCCCTACCGCCGGCCTCGACGTCGTCGAGGCGGTCCGGCCGGTGCTCGAGCGCTGGCTCGGGAGGAGGTACGGCTCCCTGTCGTTTCGGGTGACGCAGGTGCTCTCGGGGCATGGTTGCTTCGGGAAGTACCTGTGTCGCATAAACAGGGAGCCGGACGCCCGGTGTCACCACTGCGTCGACTGCCGGGAGGACACGGCGCGGCACACGCTGGCAGAGTGTGCCGCTTGGGAGGAGCCGCGCCGTGCCCTCATCTCAGGAGTAGGCAGTGACTTGTCGCTGCCGGCCGTAGTGAACGCTATGGTCGGCGGCGCCGAGTCCTGGGACGCGGTGGTCGCCTTCTGCGAGACGGTCGTCTCGCAGAAGGAGGCTGCGGAAAGGGAGAGGGAGATCTCGTCCAACTCACCCGGCCCGCAGCAGGCGCACCGGGCGTCGGCGGAGGGCGGACAACGCCCTCTTCCGGCCCCCCTAAATGGGTCCAGGGGCGACGGACTCGGGGACGTCCGTCGCCCCCCACTCACGAGGTGGCGGCGCGTAGTGTTCCACGCGCGCCCCTCTGAGACGTCGCGGGGGGAGTCAAACACCTCACTCCCCCCCCGACCCGAGAGGAGGCCCGCGTTGGCGGGCCGGCACCGGCCGGGGGTTGCGGAAGATTCTTTCGTTCCCGCGACCCCCGGCGTAGGTGTGAGTCGGAACACCGGCACCGGGGTGGTTTTTAGTCAGTAAGAGACTGACAGACCCCTCCGCCCGCCCCAGGGCGGAGGACATCCATGAGGATATTCCACCCCGGAAAAAAAAAAAAAAAAAAGGGGTAAGTTGGTAGGTTGTTGGGTAAGTTGGTAGGTTGGTGGGTAAGTTGGTAGGTCGAGGGGTAAGTTGGTAGGTTGGTGGGTAAATTAGTAAGTTGGTAGGTTGAGGGGTAAGTTGGTAGGTTGATGGGTAAGTTGGTAGGTTGGTGAATAGGTTGGTGGGTAAGTTGGTAGGTCAAGGGGTAAGTTGGTAAGTTGATGGGTAAGTTGGAAGGATGGTGAATAGGTTGGTGGGTAAGTTGGTAGGTCGAGGGGTAAGTTGGTGAATAGGTTGCTGGGTAAATTGGTAAGTTGGTCGGTTGGTGGGTAAGTTGGTAGGTCGAGGGGTAACTTGGTAGGTCGACGGGTAAGTAGGTAGGATGACGGGTAAGTTGGTAGGTTGGTGAATAGGTTGGTGGGTAAGTTGGTAGGCTGGTGAATAGGTTGGTGGGTAAGTTGGTAGTTCGAAGGGTAAGTTAGTAGGTTGATGGGTAAGTTGGTAGTTCGAAGGGTAAGTTGGTAGGTTGGTGGGTAAGTTGGTAGGTTGATGGGTAAATTGGTAGGTTGGTGAATAAGGTTTGTGGTGGGTAAGTTGGTAGTTGGAAGGGTAAGTTGGTAGATTGATGGGTAAGTTGGTAGTTCGAAGGGTAAGTTGGTAGGTTAGTGGGTAAGTTGGTAGTTCGAAGGGTACGTTGGTAGGTTGGTGAATAGGTTGGTGGGTAAGTTGGTAGGCTGGTGAATAGGTTGGTTGATGGGTAAATTGGTAGGTTGGTGAATAGGTTGGTGGGTAAGTTGGTAGGTCAAGGGGTAAATTGGTAAGTTGGTCGGTTGGTGGGTAAGTTGGTAGGTTGGTGGGTAAGTTGGTAGTTCGAAGGGTAAGTTGGTAGGTTGGTGAATAGGTTGGTGGGTAAGGTAGTAGGTTGGTGGGTAAGTTGGTAGGTTGGTGGGTAGGTTGATGGGTAAATTGGTAAGTTAGTGAATAGGTTGGTGGGTAAGTTGGTAGGCTGGTGAATAGGTTGGTGAGTAAGTTGGTAGGCAGGTAAATAGGTTGGTGGGTAAGTTGGTAGGCTGGTGAATAGGTTGGTGGGTAAGTTGGTAGTTCGAAGGGTAAGTTAGTAGGTTGAGGGGTAAGTTGGTAGTTCGAAAGGTAAGTTAGTAGGTTGAGGGGTAAGTTGGTTGGTTGATGGGTAAATTGGTAGGTCGGTGAATAGGTTGTTGGGTAAGTTGGTAGGTCAAGGGGTAAGTTGGTGAATAGGTTGGTGGGTAAATTGGTGAATAGGTTGGTGGGTAAGTTCGTAGGTCGATGGGTAAGTTCGTAGGTCGACGGGTAATTTGGTAGGTTGGTGGGTAAATTGGTAAGTTGGTAGGTTGAGGGGTAAGTTTGTAGGTTGATGGGTAAGTTGGTGGGTTGGTCAATAGGTTGGTAGGTTTGTGGGTAAGTTGGTAGGTTGTTGGGTAGGTTGTTGGGGTAAGTTGGTAGTTCGAAGGGTAAGTTTGTAGGTTGATGGGTAAGTTGGTGGGGTAAGTTGGTAGGTTGATGGGTAAGTTGGTAGGTTGGTGGGTAAGTTGGTGGGTTGGTGGGTTGGTGAACTTACCCCAACCTACCAACTTACTCCTCGACCTACCAACTTACCCACCAACCTATTCACCAACCCACCAACTTACCCACCAACCTACCAACTTACCCATCAACCTACCAACTTACCCCACCAACCTACCAACTTACCCAACAACCTACCAACTTACCCACAAACCTACCAACCTATTCACCAACCCACCAACTTACCCATCAACCTACCACCTTACCCCTCGACCTATCAACTTACCCTTCGACCTACTAACTTACCCACCTACTTACCAATTTACCCACCAACCTATTCACCAACTTACCCATCAACCTACCAACTTACCCTTCGAACTACCAACTTACTCACCAACCTATTCACCAACCTACCAACTAACTCCTCGACCTACCAACTTACCCACCAACCTATTCACCAACCCACCAACTTACCCACCAACCTACCAACTTACCCATCAACCTACCAACTTACCCCACCAACCTACCAACTTACCCAACAACCTACCAACTTACCCACAAACCTACCAACCTATTCACCAACCCACCAACTTACCCATCAACCTACAAACTTACCCTTCGAACTACCAACTTACCCAACAACCTACCAACTTACCCACAAACCTACCAACTTACCCAACAACCTACCAACTTACCCACCACCAAACTATTCACCAACCTACCACCTTACCCCTCGACCTATCAACTTACCCTTCGACCTACTAACTTACCCACCTACTTACCAATTTACCCACCAACCTATTCACCAACTTACCCATCAACCTACCAACTTACCCTTCGAACTACCAACTTACTCACCAACCTATTCACCAACCTACCAACTAACTCCTCGACCTACCAACTTACCCACCAACCTATTCACCAACCCACCAACTTACCCACCAACCTACCAACTTACCCATCAACCTACCAACTTACCCAACAACCTACCAACTTACCCACAAACCTACCAACCTATTGACCAACCCACCAACTTACCCACCAACCTACCAACTTACCCAACAACCTACCAACTTACCCACCAACCTACCAACTTACCCCTAGACCTACCAACTTACCCATCAACCTATTCACCAACCCACCAACTTACCCACCAACCTACCAACTTACCCAACAACCTACCAACTTACCCACCAACCTACCAACTTACCCTTCGACCTACTAACTTTCCCACCTACTTACCAATTTACCCACCAACCTATTCACCAACTTACCCATCAACCTACCAACTTACCCTTCGAACTACCAACTTACTCACCAACCTATTCACCAACCTACCAACTTACTCCTCGACCTACCAACTTACCCACCGACCTATTCACCAACCCACCAACTTACCCACCAACCTAACAACTTACCCATCAACTTACCAACTTACCCCACCAACCTACCAACTTACCCAACAACCTACCAACTTACCCACAAACCTGCCAACCTATTCACCAACTCACCACCTTTCCCATCAACCTACAAACTTACCCTTCGAACTACCAACTTACCCCACCAACCTACCCAACAACCTACCAACTTACCCACAAACCTACCAACCTATTGACCAACCCACCAACTTACCCATCAACCTACCAACTTACCCCTCAACCTACCAACTTACCCTTCGACCAACCAACTTACCCACCAACCTACCAACTTACCCAACAACCTACCAACTTACCCACCACCAACCTATTCACCAACCTACCACCTTACCTCTCGACCTATCAACTTACCCTTCGACCTACGAACTTACCCACCTACTTACCAATTTACCCACCAACCTATTCACCAACTTACCCATCAACCTACCAACTTACCCTTCGAACTACCAACTTACTCACCAACCTATTCACCAACCTACCAACTTACTCCTCCACCTACCAACTTACCCAGCAACCTATTCACCAGCCTACCAACTTACCCCTCGACCTACCAACTTACCAACTTACCCCTCGACCTACCAACCTATTCACCAACCTACCAACTTACCCATCAACCTACCAACTTCCACCTCGACCTACCAACTTACCAACTTACCCCTCGGACTACCAACCTATTCACCAACCTACCAACTTACCCACCAACCTACCAACTTACCCCTCAACCTACCAACTTACCAATTTACCCACCAAATTACCAACTTACCCCTCGACCTACCAACTTACCCACCAACCTATTCACCAACCCACCAACTTACCCACCAACCTACCAACTTACCCAACAACCTACCAACTTACCCACCAACCTACCAACTTACCCTTCGAACTACCAACTTACCCATCATGTCTTCCTCATTTTAGGAAAATGTTCGTGAAGATATGTATGGTATTTAATGTATTTCCTTAACGTCGATTCAATCGATCAAGATTATTAATTAAATGTGAATGCACAACAGCAGGCGTTTCGAACCGATATAATTTCGAACTAAGAAATTACCGAACTAATGAGCAATCGCTGTAGGGTTTTTCGCAACAGAATTTTTCGCACAAACGTTACATCGCACCAATATAGCATCGATGGAATAAAATATCGTACCACTGAATTATCGACACACCGTGTTCGATATAATAAAAATCGAATCATCAACTTTCGAATTTATATGTTTGTTTGTGTAAGATAAAACCTCATGATTTCTCACGTTTTTTAACTGGCAAGTCTATTGTTTTTCTAAATCTCACTTTTGCAACACTGCACTGCCCGTCAGTCGTTAGTCCAAATCACAGACTAGTTAGCTTCGGAGGTTATGTGCAAGTGTTTGGTTATGTTGGTTTAATTTGACAAAAACTATTAATTATGAGTGAACATTACCATATTGTCCCTTGGTATGATAGTACCGAGTGGCAGCGAGTCTATGAAGATATTTTAAATACAACTTCAAATAAAGAAGATGCTCTTAAACTTTTACTTGTATGGAAAGCCAGAAGCCCATCCTTGCCGTCCGGCATAGAATCAACACTAAGCCTGCTGCAAGTTTTTTTTGAGGATACAAATACTTCTCAAGATGCGGCCAATGATCAATTGCTGCGTTTAGCATATTCATCTGCCATTATGCGATTTGTAAACCATATGTTAGACAGCGAGACAGTAAAAGGGACAAGTCTATACCAAGCTGCCAAAAGCTTGGGCGTTCCTGACTGGGTTGTGGACCTGAGACATGATACTGCTCACAGCAATACACTTCCTCCTATCGCACTACTAAGAGAAGCATGTTCTATAAGTTTACAGTGGCTGCAAACAAACTACTGGGATAAGCACAAACAATACATTGAAGACTACATTTGTGGTCAGAATAATGCTATCAATGGTGATGCATGTAAAATTGGTTTGCTGATAAATTTTTGTATTTCATTAGGTATATGTGCACATTCCAAATTGAAGGTTAAAAACTTATCAGAAATACCGAACATGACAATGAAAGAATCCATTGTCAATGATGCAAAAGAACTACTCGGAGAACACATTGACCTGTCTAATCTGAAAACTGTGTCTATTATGTCACTTATCAATATACTGAATACAAATGGTAAAAAGTTATTAAAAGTAAGGGATCCCAGCACATTTGTAAATGATGCTTTGCTTGGGGATGATTCATTATTTTTATCAAAAGATCTTTTATATTTCTTTAGCGCTAGTGATTTTAAATACAGGAAGAAATTATACATCAGTTATGTTCATTGCTTTGAAGTACTGCTAACATTTCTACATACAAATGATTTACTGTTAGACTTCATTGTGGCTCTTATAAAAATTACACAAAATCAAGAAGGTGGACATTTTAGAGCACGGCTGGCTGCATTGTGGCTTTCAGAAATTTTTGCTGCTCTGAAGATATCGCAGAATATCCAAAGAAAAATTAAAAAGTAAGTATAGTACTTATACAAATTCTAATCTATTTTGTCAACAAACGTGAATGTTAACACAATAAAATAATTAATTCTGATGTATTTGTAAACTGCACCATGTTATAAAGATTTAAATTATTGTGGTCCTTACAGTAGTTAAATCATAACTAAGATTGTAACATTATTGTTTTTATATATTTTCAGAATGACTGATGATGAGAAGATATCTAGGAAGAGGAAAGATTTGAAGCATTTATATGAACACTGGTACCCTGGCAGTAGTTTAAAAAATGCACTTGTTTTGGATCTACAAAAACCCGTTCCTGAAGAATTACAAGACATCAGCTACATCCAACCAATCATTGCTGCCTATAATCATTATCTTTCTTATTTTATTACGAATCTTTTAGACTTACTTGTACCAAAACTTCCTGCTGTAGTTGCTGATAAAATTTGTGCATTGGCAAAATTAATATCATCTCCAGAAAAGTTTCCTATGACCCCATCAACTATTATTTATACAGCTGAGGATTTGCAAATGACTAACGATGATGTTATAATAGTTGAAGATGTTCAAAATGAAGTCTTGGAACACAATGAAGAGAAAGATAAGGGGAAGGAACAACAACAAATGTTAAACAGCATTTGGAGATTAGCTTCCAATGCACATAACTGGTCTGCATGTCCTATTGGTAAAGTTCCTTGGCAGCATAAAACGGAAAACGTCGAAGAAATGGATACAAATTAAGTTTATATATAAAATTAAACACATTTATCTCATTATTCTTTTTTTTTATTTTCATATTTTGTATACAGTATAATGTTTTGGTTACATTTCATTTATATTGACACATTATAGGATCCCTAAAAATAGTTGAACAATATACATGTTTATATGATACAAGATTCATTATTGATTAACATGTAGGACAAAGTTCACAGTCAAATGACATACAGGTATATAAAACGACCATGTTGTAAACAGCTTATTATTGGTCCTTATAGCAAATACAATTACAGGTTGAATAAACACAAATGCCAGTTACCTGATTCTTAATGAAATATCCAACTAATATCTTAAAATTCAGAACTTCAGTTCCATAAACCGTCTTAATAAAATAACTGTTACAGAGATAGTATAGTAACAGCAAAATAAAATGGGATGTTACACAAAAAGGTCTAATAATTAATTTCGGATGATATTCAACTTGAAACGACAAACTACCATAAAATTTCAACAATGATATAATGCACCAATAGAGATTTTAAAAATGAAACGTTCATTGATAGGCACTTTTACAAATAAACAGTGGCAAAGACTATAGCAATTCTTAAGATAAAAATAGTACCTTGCTAAAAGTTGTCATAGTAACTAATAAATTATTTACATAAACCGTACGCGGAACGGGCGAATATCTACATACACTTCTAAAGTGTCAATAAATTCCTAGGTGTAGCCACATTGCACATTCATTAACTTTTCTTGTAAAATAACTTACTTTAAAATTATCATTATGAGTATGTTCGCTGATGGGGAGCTCGGAAAACAGACAATACGATTATATTATCGAGACCTAACCACATCTATATTTATATTACCTGAAAACAAAGTAGAATGTACGTGGCTAATATAAATGTTGACGCTAACAACGCTATACAAGGATACTAATCAATGTAAACCAGCAACAATAGTAACTAGACTTTCAGAAGTGTTCAGGCGAGTCAGAGACTACTGAAAGCAAACTAGTCGAAGGCACAGAAAGTACACTAGATTACTGCGACACAACCCCACTGAAACGGAATCGACTGAGTTTTTTATACATTTAAATATAGTATTTGTTCGGCCACCTTGATGAGACATGCACTTATAAGGGTGTTTCTGTTTCAACAAATGCAAATCAATCTAAGAATAGTTTTCTTCATATTTTCTGTTCTGTGTAAATTGCTCAAAAGGTACGCCTCAGTATAAACTGTGAGATTCAAACAAATTTCGTGGCAATGTTACAAATAGTGTGTAAGCTTATTAGATATAGTAAGTATATGTTTATACAGTCCATCATAAATATTGAGCTATAAAATATGTCCACAGACGATAGTTAAACGAGAGGCTTACAAACAATACAAGTTGTCACAGAGTAATTCGTTGTTTGTATAGTAAATTGTTACAAACTAATTAATAAAAAGCGGGTAAAATATTTGTGACTTAACAATAAATTCAATAGCTTATTTTAAGACAGTCTTTTAGAATATGAAAGCAAATTAAGATAGAGGCAAGGTACATGGTGTTTATGATCACTTTTTGGATAGTATTTTATTTATAGGAGTATGTTCTCGAAACATAACGATCCTGCTAAGGAGCCAAGTACCTTTCAAGAGGAAATGTTATGTTTAAATACATAATATTCAATTACACATAAAATAAGCATTAAATGTCTAAGACAAATAATGACCATAAGTACTCAGGCAATAATATTTAATGTAAACATATAAGTAAAAATATTTTTTTAAACATCAGATTTTTAAATTCTGAATGGATCACAAAACATTCATTTTTCATACAAAATTATAAATTGCTAAAATATGTGTGAATTAAAATCGTCTTTTACATGAGGTAAAGAAACTAGATACAATTTTGGTTTATAAATAATTGTTACCTTGTATAGTTTGGAACCGAACATGATAGTTAACTAGGATCACAAAACACTCAATTAAATTGCGTAATTCTAAACCTCATTTAAGTGATGTCTTTGGATTGGCATGTAAAAGCTTGATTTTGAATATGTTTTGTCTACAGAATTATCGCTCGTCGTAACTTTGTCTAACTCAGAATCACAACATCGCTAATTGTAGACAATCCTAAAATAGATACTAGTCATCAATCATCTTTCTAAAATCAAGACAAAACAGGGAATTTTAAGAATACACACCAATTCGCCATTTTTTTTAAAAGTATTAATTATCAAATCAAGACTGCTACGGTTCTGCGTCGACAAGCGAACGACGTGTCTAAATAAAAGCATAAAATTAAATGGAATGAATCACTTCTCAAAATGTCAGAGCCTGCAAGTTTTAACCTACTAGCTAATCGAAAACTTTGAAAAATACAGTCACATGTCATCTATATATCCAACAAAATACGTCTATTGACAGAAGAGCGATATTGCTATAATTTTATTTAAAATCACCTTTAGACAAGATTTACATATTTACACAGAAAATATATCATAAAATATGTCAGTGCAAAGATGGATGTAAATATTTTTATGTACGAAAAAATACTTTTATATTCATACATCACTTGTTCGGGCAGTCGCCTAGATATCGTTGCGGCGACTTTTATGACTTACAGAAATAAGCTCATCACTACGTCTAAGTACAGTAGAACGACGGCTACGAGAGTACCTAGTCACTGCCGACTTCACCTACTGCTAGTACATGTATACTTGTCTAAAACAGAGCTCAGTTACACAGCACGGACGTGTATGATAAACAACATGAATATACCTGCTTGCTTCACATCGATCTTTATAAGTAGTTAATACATCGCTAACATTAGCAACATCAGGAGATAGGTCGCAAAAATAAAATAAATACTTCACGGTCCGTTTCATAAAACTTAACAGTAATGTAACATTCGATTGCTATCATCCTAAACAATTTAAAATGTGAAGGAACACGCACAGGAACATTTTATCTAATTTCTTTTCACTGTCAGGAATGTAAGAAATCTGAGAATGCGGAACTTATCCATTAACGCATTATTTGATAACACTAGTTCTAAATATCATGGCAAAACGTGGACATGTTTGCATAAGATTTGGTTGAAAGCTGCCGATTGTTTGGTACTTACGTACTACGAATCGGACATTCAATCATGTAGAGATGTAGATGGTCTAGTGTATTGTGAGCTAGACCATTATGGGGTCGTCCGAGGACAGCTGTCGGTGCAGCAGTCTCTGCGAGCGCATGGAGCTGGCGCCAGTGCTGAGGTCGTCCGTGCTGCCCAGCTCGCCGTCGTGGTCGGTCGTAGAGAGCAGGTCGTCGTCTGACGTCGCTCTGAGCAAAAATATAAATGTAATGAATAAGAAAGTTATTTTATTTGAGGTACGCACAGGAAATAGAAACAATTTTTTTAAACATTAAATCTAAAAAAACAATCGAGAAAAATACCCGTGCGAGCCCTTTTGGCCTCGCCCCGTGCGAGTCAATGGACTTTTATAAGCTGATGATGTTGAACGAAGTACCAGTTAAGTGGTAATACTTTTTAGGCATTAATGAGTGTAAGGCTGCCTTTCAAACACAGATGTGCTAAGCTGCGTAGCGATGAATGTGTATGATATCAACCAATTGGATCGTTTCATTTTCATACCGTAAGTTGATTTAGCTCTGGAAGTTTTTAACGTACGCGCCAAGCACATCTTACCAGCTCCGCTACACGACTTAGCTCTGGTGGAAATGAACAATAGTTTCGTAGCTTAGCTTCACCGCTTAGCTACCTCGCACATGGTGGAGAGGCAACCTAGCTTCACCGCTTAGCTACCTCGCACATGGTGGAGAGGCAACCTAGCTTCACCGCTTAGCTACCTCGCACATGGTGGAGAGGCAACCTAGCTTCACCGCTTAGCTACCTCGCACATGGTGGAGAGGCAACCTAGCTTCACCGCTTAGCTACCTCGCACATGGTGGAGAGGCAACCTAGCTTCACCGCTTAGCTACCTCGCACATGGTGGAGAGGCAACCTAAGTGTGACGGAATATTAGCAGTAGCACTACTTACAGTGTGCGTATAAAAGAAGAAGTGTAAAAGTGGCACCGGTGACTGAAAATCGGTTTTCATGGTATGGGCACGTGATGCGGAGGAATGAGGAAAATTATGAGTATAAATATGGATAAGCTATAAGAGTAGAGGAAGACCTGAGAAACGATGGATGGATTTTGTGAAACATGATATGGATTGAAAGGGGGGACTACAGAGATGAAGACTAATAGAGAAGTATGGAAAAAAGACGTGTTGCACCGACCACAAATAAATTGGGATAAGGGCAAGAGATGATGACTACTTAGTGTGTTAGTGTGTGCGGCGCCACAACGCGTCATACCTGATAAGAGTGGGCAGGTGGGAGGTGAGGATGGCCTTCTCCTTCTGTATCTCGTGGATGTGGCCAACGAGGATCTGCTCCTCGGGGCGCGGCGCGTGCGAGTGCGAGCGCAGCGTGGACAGGCGGCTCGTGGCCGTGTGGCACGCCGTGTCCAGCGTCGCGATGTCTTGCAGCATGCCGCGCACCTGGGGGAGTTGGGAAGGAAACTTTGTATCAGTCGAGTGCTAAAGAGACAGCAATGTCGGTTTTTTTTTACCGAAATGCTAAATGATTTTATTTCTGTTAGTAGTTTTGTACAAACACTTTTACACGTCAATCATATTTAAAAAACTAGATGACGTCGGCGTTTCCTATCTGACTACTCTGAGAAGGTCGAAACAAATTCAAAGGTCAGTCTCTTTTAAAGTCCAGACATAATCTTGGTCGGATCATATGAACACCATGTAGATTGGTGTCTGAAATGGTCTTTTGCGGAAAAAATCCACACAGGTTGGGCGAACCTGTCCAGTCAGTGCACGCATTTGTTAGTAGCAGTCATCATGCAGCTCAATTCAGAATTTCAGGAGCTCAATGATTCGATAATGCGATAATAGACTGCGCTTATAAACGTCGATTGTTGTGACGTGTCTTGTGACATCGTGACATTTTGGGACTGGTCGACGTTGATAGACCGAATTGCATCTTATAATGGAAGTTAAATCCAATAACATAAGCATGAGTTATAGAGTATTCAATTATCTTTCATTATTTGACATCGTCTATTTTGATATTGCAACTTCAAATTGTAACCAAATGTGTGTTGTGTTCAAATGCAGTAAGTAAGGGGTGCGCAATAGGCTAGTTGACAGTTCTTAAGATTCCAATTGATTACATTTCCTTGAGGTTTATTTTCCTCTAAATATGAATATTTCAGCGCAATATTAACATCAGAACTAATTTTTCATTTTTATATCCCAATCTATATTTGATTGGCAAAACGGATGCCGATGCCCCGTTTCAGTGTGTGCGGGTTAACTTAAATTGTATGCATATTTAATCAAATCACAACTATCATGCTTTACCAGTCTTATGAAAAACGCAAATTGACGTAGCGAATTTCCCTAACCCTATAATGTAGATTAGGACTCGCAAGTCGTGTAACGAAACATGACCTCCTGACCGAGGCCAACAACGGCGAAGCAAAAAAAAAAAAAGACAGCCTCCTGTCTTTTTTGACGTGTAACGTCTTTCCTTAAGCTCTCCTGCCATCTATGGGAGTGATTTCGTGAAAAGGGACGGAAGTGTGTAACAGGAAGCCGGGGAAGCGCGCGCTATTTGATTTAACTAAAGAGCGCGCGCGGTGCTAGTTGGCCGTCAGATGGTACCAACCCATTTTCCGAGAGGTTGGTACTCTCAGCCAAGATGTCAGATGTTACACATCATATGAGACTACTGTAAGTCTCGTTCGTTTTTGTTAACACTCTACATGTATTTAATAAAGACAATTTTTTTGTAAAAAAAACATTGCCTTAAATAGATTTCGAAGCTTAGAATCTGATTGATTTCTTAGAGCGTAATATAGGTGTAACTTACTGTGCGCATCTTATCAACGAGTATGGCCTCTAGACAGGCGGTCTGGCGCGCGATGTCGTGCAGCGAGTCCTGTGCCGGCTGTATCTTGTGCGTGCGTAGTATGCACGGCGCGAACACTATCGCTAAAGCGTTGGGGCCCATCCTGAAAAAAAAACCACGAATTTTATGTTAAAATGCCGTGAGGAAACCCCACATCAATCGATGTTTGACATAAAAAATCTGGTTTAATTCAGTGCGCAGCCGTTAATGGGGCAGATATCGAGTTATAGAAAAGATTTAAGTTAAAAACTCAACTAGGACAAAAACGCCAACTAAAAAAATATATCACAGATAGACAAATGAAAAATAACATCGGTTTTTGTACAGCCGGAAATTTACACGCACATGTATTTGCGGCTTTACTTGTGTGACATTTCTTTCCAAAACTGGAAGTGTCATATAATCGCCCGGTTACTGTAATTTCTAATAAGATGTCATACAGATGTTACGGTACATAAAATCAAGTAAGAAATAATAATATTACCTATTATGAGCTTCTCCAAGTGCCACCCTCGCCAAGTGGAATATTAGCCTCTCGACGAGATCAAAGTTTGGTTTTGGCAGCTTTCTTAATATCGTGAATATGGTGGACACTCGTTCCTGGAGAGAAAAAACACATTATTAGTGTACAAGGTACAGTTTCTTTACGGTACGGCGTATAAATCGCGCCGTAGAAAAAAATGGGTCTGTCAACAAGCTTCCAAAGTGATCCATACAACACTGATGACGTGCCTACACACGACGAATAAACCGTAGTTTTTCACGACAAGAAACACGTGTGTGTACAAAGGGCCTTACATCATTAGGGGAGTAGTGTGTTGCACTGTTAACGACAAAGATGTAAATTGTGATTGGATGGAAAACGAGCTGATAGCTCACCCACATTGGTGGTAGAGTTAGCCTAAAAAGATGTATCTACCGACCAGAATTCATTTAATTGTCTACAATCTTTTTCCTACAATATTGTAACAATGTGTAGCCACAAAACATATTACACAATGGCTAATTAATTGTAGCTCTACACATGGACACAGTATTATGGAACACAAATTGTAGACAATCTAATGAATTCTTGTCTATGTATTCATCCTTTTAAGGCTGACTGGACGTGGTCACCGCCACTTAACTGAACGCTCAGCATGAACACAATAGAAACGGGTTTTGTCGAGACAAAATGACAGATAAACAATCACAACCTGTCATTTTGTCTATTCTTCCGTCGACAAAACCTGTTTCATACTTATTTCTACTGCTAATTAGTTTGAAGGGGTGTTGGTGTCATGTCAGGCGCATAAAATAGTGAGCTTATGTCTTTGGAAAGCAACATATCTGCGATGCCACTGCTACTGCAGCACGCGTAGCATGAATAACTACTATTATAGGTTTTTGTTTAAGGGGGATGCGCTAAGGTAGCCCGCGAGATTCAAATTTTCTTGAGTTTTTTCCATTTTGCAGATCAGTGTCAGGTTGTATCTTGATTAAAATATAATTCGCGACCGTATCAAATATAGCTTTACATAATTATAATCATTACAATCAGCAATACAACTCCATAAGTTAGCATAATTGTCAAATGTCATGATTTCATGAAATAGTCATTCAATGGGATTATGTACATGGACTTAGAGAGTTGTATTGATCATTTTTATGATTATAATTCTATAATTAAACATTTGATACGGCTGCGAATCATATTTAGATCAACATACAACATGATACTGACCTGCAAATTGCAAAAAACGTAAGAAAGTTTGAATTTAGCGGGCTACCTTAACGCTTTCGCTTTAAGAAAAAATTACAGTGTTAAAATAGACACGTAGAAAAGTGCACGTTTCTCTGAGATAAGATGACAAATATAATATAAATTATTCATCTATTATTCTACGCCACACAATATTGTTCTACAAGCTAACGCTCTTCAAACGCTACAGTACTTACTAACACAAATATGGATGTATGTCTGTAATGTGTTTATGATCTGAAATTAAATTATTATTATTAAATCTTCGGTCTATGTTCATAGTTATGCTGTTACCTGTGGGTCGGAGATCTGCGATGCGAGTATGAAGTCGTCGTAGAGGTCGAAGGTGAGCAGTGGCTCGGGCAGCTCTCGGAAGAAGGTCTTCAGTACAGACGCGCGCACGTGCACGGCGTACGCGTCTAGTTTGTCCGCGCCCTCTTCCGGAGACTCGTCTAGAAAGCGGCGGAGCTCACGGACCTAAAATAAAAATAAATAATCATGTATTGAGATTAGGTTGGGAATCAGCACTTTTTAAATGTCAAATTTACAATAAAAAAAACAGCCCCCAAGGCTCTAGTCAGTAGTCTAATTATAATTTTTCTGTTGCTAAAAAGGGAGGCTTGCATAATCCCGTAAACACGATGGAGGCATCCTAGTTTAAATGACAAATATGTCTGTTCGAGGATCAAACCCTTTGCTGGCTAAATTAGCTATAGTCTTGTCAGAATGAAGTTCCAAAAAGTGGAAGTGATTATTTTTGTTAATATTCATTAATTTTTTGAGTTTCAAATACGTAGGCGCTCGGTAATCCGGCGCTCACTGATCCGACCAATAGCACGGCGTTTCCTAACTTACATAGCTCTCCTACCATAGATATCCGTCTCCTACAATATGGGCAACGTAACTTGGCGGGTCTGAACATAGGCACAACGAACTTTCGCGCAAGTTCTCTCACTCACACTCGCCTTATGTCACCATTACGTTCCTAAAAAACGTTATTGCGCAACCTTCTGCGCGAAGTTCTCACCCGCCAAGTTACGTTGCCCGTATTGTACTATGTAACCGGGCCGGATTTTTGATTACAATGCGCGCGCATTGATCGTTGTCGTTCTGCAGTTCGGTCCGATTCTACGAGTAGGAATTATTCCGTAAACTAATAAACATTTTTTACTTTGCAAATCTGTGTAAAAATTACTTCTTACTTACTAGCTGACATTTCCTATAGAAATCCAATAACCAGGCGTTTTCAATAAACATTGGCGAAAAAAAAAAATGGGTGCCTGTTTATCGAGCGCCTACTGTAGCTGTAAGTTACACTGATGACAAATAAATGAGAAAAATAAAATAAATTAAAGCTCACCTTAGAACTAAGCCCACTCTTTCTGTACAAGCCCTCTGTGTAAAGGCCAGTCATTTCTATCGTGGTTATTAGCCTGTCCACGACTATGGGGATGTTGGTCTCGCCAGTCGGTAAGTCAGGTAACGGTATTCCAAACACCTGCAAAGAACAAGTAATTGCATAAAAATAACTACTACCGTATACTACTACTTCCGTGTAATACTACTTCCGTTGCAAAACTGCACTAAATCGTTGCGCAGGTTTGGAAAATTTTCCTAATTTTGTTGAAGTGATATCTGTTAACTCAGCAACATTATCCTGCCCTTATCTCAATTGATTTGTGTTCGGCACAGAACCTCTTCTTCTTCCATATATTTCTATACGCCGCCGTCATCTCAGAAGTCACTCTCTTGATAGTCATACCGCGTTTACTCAGCACATGTCAGCATAACAGCACAGACACAGTATAATTATTACTCGAAGATGGAGTAATGTCATAGCCGACAAGTTGGGCTAATAGTTGAACGATGTATTCCCAATTAACACTTATTTACTGCGTTTTGTTCCTACCTTTCCTCTCGAGACGACGCCCATTTGCTCTCGTCCGCCCGAATCCACGGCGCCCACGATCGAAGCCGATGGTGCCTGGTTGTCTTTACGACATAATGTCGACACCTTTACAAATAAAAGAATATTTTATTCAAAGTCAAAAGTCAAAGTCAAATCATTTATTTCAAATAGGCCCTTGTAAGGCACTTTTGATCGTCAAAGATTAGATATTGATTACATAAACTATGAAATTAACTACGAATTACAAGGTGATCTTAACTTAGAAATATATTGATTTGAGGCTCAGACAAAATTAAATCGAATTCGACTTTGATATTGTAAATTAACTTTGTATAGATTACATAACATCACACTTTAAAATAACCACGCCTGTGTTCCCCAATGGTAGGCAGAAGTGTAATGTACCATCAAAGAAGTTCATAACTAGCCACCGTAAGGACTATTCTTGCTTGCAGCACTCGGCGGCTATAGAACCGCGTCGGTAACAGATGTGGTCATCGTGTTCACGGGATTTAGTTTTCAAACTGGTTAGATATGAACTTCTCCGATGGTACACCTACATTTCACCAGTCACTATTTAAAAGATATTAATAATTTAAAATATTCTCATTATACTGTACCTTAGTATAACATTTCTTATGCGAGGCAAGTTTACAGGTCTGGCATATGAGCGACCGTTCAATGGGCCACATGAAGAAAGTTTTGCAGATCTCACACTCCGTAGGTATGTTGATCATTGACAGTATGAATGTATGACCTTTGTATTGTATCGGATCGTCCACCTGAAATTGGCAAATAAATAAAATCATCCACAAAATTAAAATGATTTAGTAATATAAAAAATCTGTTACAAGTGACCGAAACAATAATTAAAGACATAACATAAGGAAAAGGACACTATTTCGATTAGTCAAGATTCAATAAAAAAATTTGATTCAGAACGATTTTTTTAAAATTCTATTCGCAAGCGGTCGTCGAAACATAAGCGAGTTCGTTCCATGTCAAATGAACGGAAATCCAATTCGGAACGATTAATATTTTTTTATTGATAATTTTATCAACACTATCAAGTTGGGAAAGAGAGACACGAAAGTCATACCATATGTTTCATTAACATGCTTTTATTAGGTCGACCTGTATGTATGTAATCAAATCTAAGAAAACTAATTTAACCATCTTCTAAAGATCGTAGCGTTATGAAAATTGGCAGTTGTATGTGATTTTGATGACAATACAATAACATGGTACTGTCGAGTTGATCTGATGATGGAGCCGGAAGATATGAACTGGAACTTCATGATGGATGATCGTATCATAGCCGTGTTTGGACTTGTTAGAAAGGCCTTGTAATGAACTTTGACCACGATTAGGTTTAAGGGTGCGTTTCCACTGAAGCGGAGACGAGCGAAGCTGAGCGGAGACGTGCAATCACAATGGTTGAAATCTTCATCGCGTCTCTCGTCTCGTCTGTGATTGGACGATTCCTGCACGTCTGCGCTCAGCTCCGTACGTCTCCGCTTCAGTGGAAACGCACCCTCATGGTCTGAATACGCCTATAGGTGCACGTAAAAGCGTGTTTTTTAGTGTTTTTTAAACTATTAATATTATTTTACCTTTTAGGTACGAAACCCTAATAAAAGTCTAAAGCGATTACACTTATTTAAAAGAACATTATTTACCTTTCTCTTTTTATCCTTTTTTCTTTTCGTCCTAGCCTTATCCGTCTCATGTTGGCTCATGAACTCGTCCATAAACCCTCTGAAGGCGTTGACGCCCATCGTTATAGATAACGTGGACCCCTCCCGTGCACACACAGTCTCCATCACGTGCAAGAAGTTCCCTATGAGATCTTTGTACTTGAGCGACGAGCCCCGCGTTTCGACGATGCTGTATGTCGCTACTAAGTTGTCTTTGAATTCTAATAATGCGTGTTTGAATACCCTGTCCACCTGTAGAAAGGAAAATCATTTTGTTTTGTAATCTGAAGATATCAATGAAGGCATAGGAAAGTCTTTAACAAATTATTCTAAAAACAGCACATATAAACTCCACTCGACTCCACCTCCTTCACTGTTCACGCGGTTCGGTAGTGGAATTCACTTCCGCCCGACATTAGGGACTGCAGAACTGTTGCAGTATTTAAAAGAAGAACTCAAACTCAAAGGATTTATTTCAAATAAAACAAATACAGGCACTTTTGAATTGTCAAGGGGGTCGGTCAGTCAGAAAGATGAAGCTAGATGCCCATTCCAAAGCGTAGTAGGTACCTATGGAGAAGAACGGGCAAGAAACTCCACGGACACTCTTTTGAGAAGAGTGAAAGAACACTATCTTTCCACTACGTCATAGTTGTTAGTTATTTAAGTGATATTTATTTTTGAAGTATATATGTATTTAAGTATATATTATTTGTTATATTTACTAAGTGAATTGTTTATATTTTATGCATTTTATTTTCTCTTCTACTCTTACACACGGTGTCTACGTCTCTTCTTATCCCCTGTCCTATCGCAGGTATGCTTGAAGAGATTCTTCAGAAATAAGCATCACCTATTTACGAACTTTTCTGTTCCTTTTTCTTGTCTGTTTATATGTTTGTTCATAATCTATATATATATATATAAAAGAAAGTCGTGTTGGTTACACCATTTATAACTCAAGAACGGCTGAACCAATTTGGCTGAAAATTGGTGGGGAGGTAGCTTAGAACCAGGAGACGGACATAGGATACTTTTTAGTAGGGTAGGCAGGTAGGTGCGCCGTAGATAAGTACTTAGTACTCGAGCGAAGCCGGGGCGGGCAGCTCGTGGTTAAATAAATAAATACAGCGTAAAATACGACAATAAGTTCAGCTCACCTCTGATTGCTTCTTCTTCTCGTTTGGTTCCATTTCATAAATCTTTTCCGTAATAAAGTTCTGCATAGCTTGTAACTCAGTCGCGTCTGATATAATCTTATCAGTTCTATCCATAAATTCTGAAGTCCCTGTTAAGTTGAAGTTCGAACTGACCGATCCTTTGGAGTTATCTAATAAATTATAATTGGAGTTCGAAATAATTCTCTTTCTGTTCTTAGGGCGGCCTCTGCTGGCGACTGTGACGGGGCTGGAACATGGCATGGTGATGACTCCCTTGTTCTGTATACATTTCGTGTGGTACAGCTGTTTGCAGTCGATGCACCGCTGCCCCTGCGTGATGAACGCGTCGATCGCTTGGTGGCAGTACACGCATTTGTCACCTTTCGCGAATCGAGTGCCTTTACGAAACCTGAGAAATTGAAATAATGATTTGAGTACCAATTTGTCTTCAGTCCTTCCATTTGCGATTTGCATAGAGATTTTGCGACATTCGCGTGTTTTGTATAATATTTTCAATCTGTAAGATCTTGTTCATACATCAAGCTGCCCATGTTAATTCTAGTAACAGTTTGTTAGCATGCTGTAACATTGTAATATGCAAAATCTCGACAACATGTTAAGTATCAATGTTAACCGCAAAGTATTTGTGTAACTTGATTTATGAGTTATTTTTCGAAATGTTAATGAGAATTCTAGTAGTCGAACATAATTAGTTATTATCGTGTGAAGGGCTCAAATGTGCATGTTTCGAAAATGTATGGTAAGGTACTTTTTAACATACTGTAATTTTCAAAGTAAACCTAACGATATTTTTTTGCAGGCCTAAGGCCATTTGTGCACCGCCACGTCAACGAGAAACGAGGTTATTCGAACCGAACCTGTGGTCGCGGTGGTCACTCTGGTCGGCCAATAAAGGCAAGCCAGAGATAATAAAGAAGAGTTCTCCCAGGGGATAGGGTCCATGGGATCGCTAGTCGTTACTGCCCAATAGCTCGCCTCATGCTGCCCTGAGGGTTTAAATATCTCTCTTACCTGTTTCGGCAAAGTAAACTCATCCGGCACAGACCTAAATTACATGGCAGCGTGCCCCACCACGACGTCAATGTAGATATACGCTGGTGGTATTTCTATTATTGCTTGTGTGGTAATTTTTTGGGTGCCTGGATAATGATGACAGGATTTGTATGTAACAATATGTTTCTATAATTTATTTAACACCTAACAAAAACATAAAAATAAGAAAAAAGTGGTTTAAAACCATTTCATCTAATCGAAAAAAGACAGATTTTTGTATTCAAATAAAACCAAAGGAAATGGTTCTACAGCTTCGGTGTCGTAATAAGAAATGCTTAGGCGGATAAATTCTAACAGAATATAGCACAATTATTTTTTGGCCGGCATTTTCACATTTCTACCAAAATGGATGATGTCCTTTGGGAAGAAGCAAGGTCTCACAGCACAATAATAAAAACCGGCTTTTATTATGGACATTATTAAAAACAGGCTTTGCACGAAATATAAATTAAGGAAGATTTTGCACATTCATTTAACATAAATAGATCTCACTTAGATGAGGTATTAATAAATATTTGCTCATTATCATAACAAGTTTGAGACAAAAAAAAACAATAAACGCTGATTACTTAACAGTTTTAATAGACAGTCATTAGTTGCAGGCGATTATCGATATGTTAGACGAAGCTTTTATCGGTTAACCTCGCCCCCATAAATTGAGTTGCTGTCAGTAATCGGTTAAGGTTAACCAAACACGGTCTTGGTCAAGGATTTGGTGAAGCCTCGACCGAGACTATGTTTACTTAGTTTCGTAGATAGAATAGCGCGTTTTTTTTTGTTGAAAGATTTCAAGATTTGATAAGTCCCCTCCATATTAAAAAGACTTGTCTTAGATATGGCAGTGTGTACATTTAACGGGTGGAAGAAGTCGAGAGTCACTTGTTCTAGACCATACCTGGTAACCTGCTAGTACGGGGATATAAGGGGGATGCGATAAGGTAGCCCGCGAACTTTTTATTTTTTTACGTTTTTTGCAATTTGCAGGTCGACTTCATGCTTACCTGTGTCCTGCGATCCGGAAGAGTCCGTTCCCGGTCTGTCCGATGAAGTCGGTAGATCTTGGGTCGAGGGGTCGCACGTCGCCGGGCGCGGGGTCCGAGTTACGTCTCCGTAGGGCTGCGGCGGACACTACCGCTGCACTCGGCACCACACTTACTACCAACCCACTCATCTGATCTGACGCCGCACTAGACAAAGACAATGATGCTGATTGTAAAAGTGCTCGGATTTGTTCATAGTAAAATGTCCAAGTAATAAGCACTGAGAAAACTGTATCTTCATTCATGATTTGAGAAGAGAAAAAAAAAAACTGCACTAAATTTTACGCAAGGGCATAATTATCACACTGGCAATTTATTTGCAAGCGTGTTTCCAGCGAGGCGATTCTTTAACGAGCACGCCACGTGTGCGCAACGAGTTCGTCCCATTTGCAGAACGAGAGCGATCGATCAGAGTGCAGAAGAGAGAGCGATACAAGCGAGTGTACAATATTGTGAAAACACGGCGACCACGGCGCGTGGTCGCGGCTAGCTCGCTTCGCAAACGCGAACAGCATGTTCAAAAATTGTTTCACCGGAAACAAGTTGGCAAATCGTCAGTGTTACAACGCTCTGTTACGCTCTAAAGGATAAAAAAGTAAAGCACACAAACACAATAAAATAAAAAAGGGAAAAGGGGGGAAAATATGTAGACCAAGAGCCCGCGACGGCCAGACCTTCGTTATTTTATAAAAGCTGAAAGTTTCTCTGTGTACGTCTCCAACATAGGTAAGAACGACCCGCGAATATAGAGTTTCGATTGTGGTTACTTTGGCAGGTAACAGGTAGTAAAGGTGTATAAAATCGTACCTTAAATTCGTTAAAGTATAAAGTTCATTTTTTTTATATTTTCTCCAGAATATCATTTAGAAATCACGTCATCCATTGCCGGACACTTTTTACAGTTGCTACCCCCTGCCGGACACCCCTAAACTTTAATAAATTTTAATTATACTTTCGTTATAGTATAAAAGCTAAATTTTATATATGTTACTTAGGGACTAATAAAAATATGTTACCTCAATAGCCAGACAGTTTTAATGGATTTTAGATCTTGCCAGACACCTTGAAAGCCTGCTGTAGGTGTGAGCGCGAGGTAGCAACTGTTCAAGCGGGTGCGAGTGAGATAGAGTGCTTAGTCTATTGCGATCTTTTAAGATATCCAATAAAAAAATAAAATAATGTCTTTATATTTTAGGTTGTTTTTTTCGGATTTCCAAAACAGTTCGACATTTTTTCAACGATTCCTCCGAGAACAATATTACTTTACCCTCACTTTTTTTTACAAACGAAACAAATGAACGTATCTCCCATGATAACAGTTTTTACTAAAATTTCAATTATATTTCACAAAAAAACTGCACAAATATCAAATGTTAAACGTTGGTTGTACGCATAATAGATAATAGTTCAATAGATAATACACAATACCCCATAAATGATAGCTTTTTTTTATTTTTTATTGTGGGAAATTATCTAATAACTTCTCCCGCTCTGGTCGGAGCGGGAGGGCGTGTCAGACTCTTACTGACTAAAACCCACCCGTGTTCCTTCAGTTGCCTGTACATTGCCAGGGGCCACGGTATCCCTTTCAGACTTTCCCGCGACCCCGGCAAGCATCAGTCCTAGCGGACCCCTTCCGTTGTGCTGACATCTCTTTGAGGCGCGCGTGGAACACAACGCGCCGTGGACCCGGGCCTGGTCCTTATCGGACGGCGAGCTACCCATTGCTCACCGTCCGCAAGCCCGCGCCTACGGTGGCCGGGAATCGGCCTGCGATTCCCGACGCCCAGAGCGTCTCCTGTGGCGGCTAGGGGCGTGAGGGCGCGACATTTGCCTCTCCCTCACGCGCTCCGTCTCCTCCTTCGCGAGCATTACTGCTTCGCAGAAGTAGGTGACGGCTTCCCACGCCCTCTCGCTCCGTACCATGGCCTGTACCAGGGCCGGACGAGAGAGATCACTGCCACCGATCGCCTCCACAAGGACACGGCGGTGCCCCGCCCAAGCCGGGCAGACCTCCACCGTATGCTCCACCGTGTCCTCCGGGCGATCCACACAGAGTGACACCCGGGCGTTTCCTCCCGCCTTATGCGGAACAGGAACCTCCCGAAACAACCGTGTCCGGTGAGGACCTGCGTCAGGCGGAAGGTGAGGACGCCGTGGCGCCTCTCAAGCCACTCCTCAAAGAGGGGACTTATTGCCGCAATTGTGGCGTGCCCAGCACGGGGTTACGACAATCGCACTCTCCATGATGCCATGAGATCCCGCCGGAGCTCTGTCCGCTGTGCCGTGATTTCTCGCGGCAGCGGAGTTAAACCCCGGCGTTTCGCCTCCTCGCGCCACTCCCAAATGTGCGCGAGGACTTTTGCCTCCAGATCCCATGGCGGCAATCCGGCAAGGAGGCTCGCCGCCTCACCGGAGACCGTGCGGTATCCCCGGACCATCCGGATGGCCATGACCCTTTGGGACGCGTTCAACCGGCGGGCTGGCCGCAGCCTGAAAGAGCGCGCCCACACCGGTGCCCCGTAAAGGGCCATGGACCGCACGACCCCCGCCTAGAGCCTCCGGCAGGAGCCGTTTGGACCCCCTAGATTAGGCAGTAGCCGCTTCAAGGCAGCCCCGGCCCGCTCCAGTCTGGGAGCCAAACGTCGGAAATGCTCCACGAAGTTCCACCGGCTGTCGAGGACTAGTCCCTGATACTTCATCGATAAATGACAGCTGATGCGCAATAAAAGATCGCAATAGACTAAGCACTCTATCTCACTCGCACCCGCTTGAACAGTTGCTACCTCGCGCTCACACCTACAGCAGGCTTTCAAGGTGTCTGGCAAGATGTAAAAACCATTAAAACTGTCTGGCTATTGAGGTAACATATTTTTATTAGTCCCTAAGTAACATATATAAAATTTAGCTTTTATACTATAACGAAAGTATAATTAAAATTTATTAAAGTTTAGGGGTGTCCGGCAGGGGGTAGCAACTGTAAAAAGTGTCCGGCAATGGATGACGTGATTTCTAAATGATATTCTGGAGAAAATATAAAAAAATTGAACTTTATACTTTAACGAATTTAAGGTACGATTTTATACACCTTTACTACCTGTTACCTGCCAAAGTAACCACAATCGAAACTCTATATTCGCGGGTCGTTCTTACCTATGTTGGAGACGTACACAGAGAAACTTTCAGCTTTTATAAAATAACGAAGGTCTGGCCGTCGCGGGCTCTTGCTCTAATGGGTCGTATCCACCCACGCAAACCGGCCATCGCTCAATATAATGCTGTGACCCTACGCGAGACAGAGCCACAGCGCTGGTTATCAGCGACAGCGTCAGACATATTTTTTCTGGGTCTTGTGCCTAGTGCTTTATTATAATGATGTCGTTAAGTAACCATAATTATCATTTTTTTCTAATACTTAACCAAGCTGGAACAATAACCTATATTTTTAAATATGAAAGAATACAAAGAAAGTGTAGTTACCGTTTAATATCATGGTCGTGCAGCGACAGCGAGGCGTCGACGATAATGTCGGGCGGCGGGCCGCGCGACGAGCGGCGCGGCGAGCGGCGCGCCGTGCGCGCGGGCGGCGCGGGCGCGCGCGGCTCCACGCTCGCCACTGACTCTGCACTACCCGCTGTGAGACACGTGGGGTAATAGTTATTTAAGTTCTGTGTTGAGCTACACGATTACTGGCACATACACTAACTGGACAGGTCCACTCCAATATCCAAAGGCCATTTCAGACACTGATCTCCATGGTCCTTATATGGCCTTTCCAAGATTGTCTCGACTTTAAAAGAGACTGTAACCTCTGAACTTGTTTCAGTCTTCTCAGAGTAGTCAGATAGGAAACACCGAACTCTTCTAGTTTTAAAACATAATTTATTTTTGACGTGTAAAAGTGATTCTTTTTTACCAACTTACTAAAATAAATATCATTTATCATCATCATTTATGAAACTGTCACATAAAAAGGGTTATGGAAACACGAGTGCGGCTCGAGGTTTATTATTTTATCATACGAGTATTTTAATACCTAGTTATGTGCAATTTCATACACTACATTGTGTAAACTCATCCAAAATCATAAAAACACAATAAATAATATCGTAATATAATAATTCGGCCCCTAAATATTAATATAATAATTTCACCGCTTGGGTACGCGCCACAGCTGCGTCCACAGATAATCCATAATATCATTGAAGTTATTTTAAAGCATTATTTTATTAGGGAAAGAGTGTTTAAATAAACTTTAATTTCGCGTGGGTAAAGTTTGTCATTAAGGTCCAATTTTTGATTCCAAAATAGGAAGTTTGCTACTCGTATAGTAGTAAACTTCCTACTACTATATGAGTATAATTATGTAGATAAATATATTTTTAGAAGAATATCGGAGTTAAATAGGACTGCTCAAGTGTGATGAAGTGTGTTCGTCAATGAACAATAATATGATTTTGTAAGGCCATCACAAGCCAATCATCTGCGAGCAGACATGCTGTTTAGTTTCTGGGTTACGGACAACCTAAAATATACATTACGCCTCCGGTCGAAAAATAAAATAAGTCAGATATAATAAACATTCCGTCTTTATATGCAGGTGTTGACTTGAGAATTTCACGAATATGGATTATGCATATAAAGGGTAACTTACAATAGTAATAAATGACGAATTTAAGAAGCTCCACTATAAAACCCACCACAGTTAACACAACCAACACTCTAACTTTTAACATGAAACATGAGATTAAATTTTCTCTTTTCTAAAGAAATCATTGTTACTGACATTTTGACGCTTCAAAGATTTAGACACAAATGCAGAATAGTTTTTAAAAAGCTCTCATCAAGCTGTTTGTTTTATACAAATTATGTTTGAGATTGGAGTTAAACTAATGACTACTTAGAATTGAAGAACCTAATGATGGAATAACAATGAGCGATCAATAAAGATTGCAAATATTCGTGTGAGGGAAAAAGCACTATCAACACACACAAATGAATATAGATGGGTAGCTCAGCATTTTAGGTATGAAGCTACAAGTAGGTACGCGCGGGCTCGACTTTTCGAATTCAGTGGGCGTAACGTAATCAGAAGATATATAAGAGTTACGCGATAGAAAGAGGGGCAACTTCTAGGTGAATATAACTGTAGGTAATTAACGCTGTGCGACCTGAATTGCACTTTATTGTGTTGTAGCAAGAGTCGCTTTTACGTGACCCATCTATACTAACCTGTGCTTTCCATAAGTTTTTGACCACCTATGGATTGATTTGTTGCCTGTTGACATCTAAATCAATTATGTTTTTGGGTATTTTTATAATTCCGAAATCGATCCTATTATTCCAGCTTAAATTGAGCATAATAACTTTTCCATATGAGATTTGTTCTTATGGAACATCCCGGCGAGCGGTGGCTAATCGGGGGATGTCATGGTATACCGGCGCATGCCGCAGCATACCGGCGGATGCTCCGGTAAGCTGGCGGATGCTCGCAGTATCGCAGATTTTTTTTCTTGTCAGTATGCGTTGTCGGACAGAGGAATCCCCCTCGATGCTCTCCCTTGCCGTCCGACAGTGTGCAGGTCCTTATTATTGTAAACGAGTATTTCCATAAGAGTACCGCACCTGCATCGGCGCCAGGCGCGGCGGCCAGGCCGGGCGCGGGCGCGGCGCGCGGGTCGCGGCGCACGGGCGGCAGCGAGTGCAGCGCGCGCGCCTCCAGCGTGGCGCTGGACACGCTGCGCTGGTACACCGCCGCCGACGCACGCCTGGGTACGTACAACAACATTAGCTGGGAACTATTTAATTTTTTAATTTTAATAATCGATGTCCACCCTAAGATTGAATGTCCTTTGCAAGTCAAGAAACGTCGGGAACACTGCGTTCATTATAACTTGACCCGTGCCGTGATTGGTAACACTGAATTTTGCAGTCTTAGTTTCAATACGAATAAAGTTCAAAATGGCGACTGACAGAACAGCACTAACAATCACATTACTCCAAACTTCGGTGGTACCAATCGCGTTACGGATCAAGTTATAATGAAAGCACTGTATTTTTGCTTTAAAACCAATGTGAAAGTCAGATAGTTTCAACCTTAAGCGAAATGTCCACTGGCAATAAAATTTGCGGAAGTTAACTTGTACAAATGACTTCCAACATGTAAACAGTTGCGCATGTGCACTGTAAGTTTTAGTGACTTGCCGAACTTGTTGTAAGTCCCACCTGTATACGAACCGTTTTGATCCTGGAGCAAGCGGTGCGACTGGAATTTATTGAAGTAATTGCTGGATACACTTAATGCATTGATTGTCAGTAAATATTGAAGGTCGCTTCAGTCATTCGTAGGAAGGTTTTTAATTGCATGGGATCTTCGCTTTGGAGTTTTTAAATGAGTCTTTGGTTTTGAAAACCTAAATCACCACATCTCAATATCCAATCTCGTACCCACACCTTACGATTTTTATTTTTTAACAACAACACAATAAACGCTTTTTCTGTAGCTAGGCATCTTGTTTGACCGCTCTTGCTCAAGTGCAATTTCTGTCGAAACGGTTAGGAAGTCAACTTCTACGCACTTCTAAAAGAGACTTGCAAATAGAAAAATCGCAGTCAGTGGAAGCAGTCGTCAATTGACTTCTGCAAGAAATTGCGAAAGTTACTTGCCAGTGGACACTTCGCTTTATTGAGGTTTCAATTTACTACAAGTTTATGTCAAAAACGGTAAAGTAATGACGAGGTCGACTATATAGATTGTAATTTAAGCTGTTAAGGTAAGCGCATATTACAGCCGCATCGGGTCGCAGCGCATCGCATACCAATACAAAAAGACCCGGTGTTGTAGTGCGTGATGGTTCATACAATATGTTCAATAATACAAGATTATTAAGTTGCGACGTTTCTTGCCGCGTGAGTTGAAAATCTAACTGTGCACTTTATCAACGCGCTAGGGATGCACTCTGTTGAGTTCTCAACACTCGGTTAATCGACGAGAGTTGAAAATCCAGAGCACAGTCAAAAACTAAAAAAGCGCTCGTGCGTATGTGGGCCAAATGTGCGACAGTCTTAAGACTAGGTTCACACGACGCCCCATTTACCTGGTAGTAGTCTTGGTGGTTTCCGTGCTATCTGAAGGATTCCAATTGCCTATTTGTCTAAGATACTCTTCACTGCTACTCGTTATTGATTCCAAAAGCTCAGCCAGTTCTTTCTCCCGTTTTTCTCTTTTCTAGAAAATAAAATTAAAATAAACATTACAAATAGATTTAAACAATGTTTCCAACAAAAAAAGTATGATTTTTAAACTCAGAAATGGTAGTTCGTGTTTCCCGCGGCCGTTTAACCCGTGCTAATAAAAAGTAGTTACTTAAAGTTAAGGCGAAAATTCGATAATTGGACGAGAATTGAGAGTGAAATTTCAAGGACGCGTCATATAAGAGAGAAGAAAAAATATACCTTTCTCCGTCTCTCACACAAAATTTCTCTTATTTTTTATTTTTTAAGACGTTTCACTTGAAGTTTCACTAAATTTAACCATGTATCGTAAATATAGTAAACGTACCTTAGTAATAGCATCTTTTTCAGTCATGAGATAGTTCTGGTCGAGCCGTAGCCACAGTAACTCGTCCGCTAAGTCTTCCGGCGTGATCTTGTTGGGTAGCGTGACCGCAGCTTGTGGGTACCTGTTCGTGGTCACGTTCCAGCGCTCATCCTCTGGAGAACACTCGCTTGTTTCCTTTGGTATTAAGCTGTGGATGGGATAATATCTTTTTTAAACTTTCTCGGATCGGGATCAAGTTATTATAATATTTATTTTGGTCTTTCTTCGCGCAAAACTTCGTATCAAAATAAAATTTGGACAACAACATACAACATTGCATTTTGAATTTTATTCCTGTTCATAGTCATGGAAAACGCTGTATGATTACTAGTGACGTCACAATGTGATACTGGGGCAGTACCTTGAAATGTTAAAGCTCACATTATTTAATTGCGATTTGGTGTGGCTGCTGGGGAGTTAGTTGCGCCACTTCTTCTTCCCAGCTAACGCACTAGGAAGTGGTGAAGGGTGGGCGTTTTGGGGGACTGTCTTATGTAATTTTGACGTTCGAAAAGTGCTGATTATCAGCCTAGTTTAAATAAATGACTTTTGAATTTTTGTGTTATTCGTCCAGTACTCTCTCTCTCAATGGAAACATGGTAGCAGTTTTACGGCCCCTAGGGCCTATTAAAGATTCTATCGGAAGTGGATTGGCGAAAGACGGCTTAATAACAGAGAAAGAAAACATGTAGCAGTCAGTAGAAATATTACTAAAACAATATTTTGCATTGCATTACCTCGTAGTGGTACTGGTTTGCTTCAACGGAACATCTGTCTTCGTAACCCTCTTCTTGGCTTTTTGGATGGCATTTGTAGTTTCTAAAGCATCTATGATGATTTCCCGTTTTTTCTCGACCCTATGATCAAATTATTTTGTCGTTAGTACACATTTTTTTGCAGGCTGTCTATTTACCAATGAGTTAAATGAATGTATATCAGTAGATGTGTTTCGTTCCTTACCTTGGAATCGGCAACGACTGTGTCGCTCTCAGTTGCCTCGAATTTTCCAAGTCCGTTCGTAAGATATACCTAAAATATGAGATGTCGATGAAATGATAATTTAGTTAAATAAACCAATATCAGAACCCAGTGTGAACTAATTCTTTTTGATGGCTCTGATTGCAGCATGAAGTATATAATTATGCAAACGATCAATAAAACATTGTGTTCTAAAAACGAAAGAGAAAAATGGTGGTATGTGTTGGCGCAGGTTTTGCTCTTTCGATCCCGTAAGCGTGCAACGCAAGAGCGTAGCCAATCGACGTGACCATCACCTCAAAAAATTTCACTATTATAGGTTTAGGGGTATGAGGAACAGGGTGTAAAGTTCACTCATCCACCATAGAAAAGGGAGGATCCTCCGACCAGACGGGTGTCGTGTCTGGCGGGCAACTGCCCAGAGGTTGAAGTCAGGAGCTTGTATATATGTCCACCACGCGGTAAACTTTAATTGCGCGATGCAGGATTTGAGTGACGTCAGGATGTTGTGTGACGTCTTTGATGCGTAGTTCGCATGTGGCGATTTAGATGCCGCCACATAGGTATTTCCCATGCCCAGTGCCAGACGGCGAAGACGGCATGAATGATACCATTCCTTATTATAATCAGCTGTGATTTCTGATTTCGTCTTATAGAGGGATTGCTGTTATTTTGCCCACAATGCCAGATGTACTGCACCATATACCAGCGACACTGTATGATGGATTGTGACGTTTGCACGTTCTCATGAATTTTCGCTAATATCGACTGCAGTGTGCGGGAAGAAATGCCTTACTACATTGTTGTACGGGCCACAATAATAGGCGTACCACTTAAACAATAATTCATCGAATCGATAAGATATATTTTTATAATTTATAAGCTGTCGCAGGCGCCATCATAGTGCCGCTGGAGTAATAGCATAACACTAAGAATGACAATTCCTTTAGTTTTGAAAATTGAATAAAATCCAAATGTTACGCAATTTAGGTGCTGCCATGCTATTCTGTAAACATCTCACCGTGAAAACTTGGGTGAAGTGAGCTGTCAATAGTGTCAATCCCTGTGGAATGACAGCTCACTCCACGCTCACTTCACCTAAGTTTTCACGGTGAGATGGTTACAGAATAGCACTGCTGATGTATGACTTTTTTTTTATGCGAGTGTACTGTACATGTCGGTACTCACAAGGGGTCCTTCTTGGCAATCCTCAGCGTGACATTGTTGTCGGCCGGTGCCGGGGCTCGTCCGTCATGCTGTCAACACAAACACCAACCACAACGTTGTATGCGCGTGTGCACTACCACACTTTACTCACGCCATTAGTGACATTAAACTCTCGGGGTTAGCTTGAGGACTTGTTTCACTATGCGTTATCATAAATAGAGGGTAGTGACTAGAGCCCCGTGTTCGTGTTAAACAAAAAGCGACTGTTTAACCATACATTTTTGTCACTTAACTTTAAGCAACGTTTATAAATAAACCCCAAAATACACAACATTGTTACATTTTATGTTACCGGAATCATGTTATGGGCACACAATGTTGCCTGCAACATGTTTCCAGCAACACAAAAACATGGCGCTGCAACGAAGTTGCGCAACAAGGAATACTAGGCTTATTTCTGACTAAGTCACCAATCCTCATTTGTTTAATTTGTATTTGAAGTGTTAGAGGCATTATCACATACATTATGTGAATCATATTAGGAAATAGTGAAACAAGTCCTAAGAGTTATATAACATCGAATTGGATAGGGTGCAAACCGAGATCACTCATTAAACATCGGATGGTAAATTCTATTATTTCCGGGCGAGGGTTATTTTATCGATTAAGACAATTACTTTACCCTAAAAAAAATTTACGCACGTGCTGTACAAGTTAGGTAAGTGTCGAAAGCCAAATGACAATAATGCAAACAAACATGTTTTTCACAATCAACGGGGCCATTTGGAGAAGATTCTGGCCCACAAAATATATATTTTTACAAAGAAGTTGCTAAAGACAGATTCCTAGTAACGTGGTATCGTCGTCTACACATTGAATTACAAAGCACAGTTCGATAGACACCAAGTCAAAACACAAATGTTCACAACTTTCGATAACCCTCACCCTGAACACATTAAAAAAAAACAAGTAAGTATTATCACATGCGGGGTCTTCAACTTATCACGTACCTCACTATCACCCGACGCCCTCCTAGCAGTGATGGCCCGTCGAAGCAGGTGCCCTCTAGCGGCGGCCTGGAACCCGACCAGGCCGCGCCGCAGGCGGGAGAACCAACGCCGCTCGCGCGCGCCTCTGTACCACGCTTGTAGACGAACTACAGAGTCTTGACGTGCTTGCAGCCATTGTCTGACGAATTTTCTAGGTTTTTATCGTAGTTATTGTTATATGTTAGACATAGTATATGACAATAAGGCTGATTTACATGCATTGATCTTCAACTCAACTTCACTTCACTTTTCAATCTAGGGTTGGAATTCAGTAACTACAGATCGATAAGTAAACAAATTATAGGCTGCTCTTTCAAATCCAGCTATGTATACTGGATGGGATTGAAAAGTCTTTACTTTGGTTAAATATCGATCCAGTGTCACTGAATTACAGCGCTGGATTCAAACTTTGGATCTGTGAAAATCAGTTATTACAAAAATAACGAATAGTTGGCCAACTATTCGTTATTTTAATAATTTCGGAGTCTGCGTCCTTCAGAGGAAAGTTTTACTTCTCGAGATACGAACCCACTTGTTAATAACCATTTTTTATTTCATTTTGTAAGTCCTGTTACCATATACCACACACGGTCTGAGTTTATTCTTAGGCTGGGGCCGCATCTACGTCTATCGTGACACAGCAATGCGTGCCGAAAAAGTTATCGCGCTAATGCGGTGGTCACATGAGCCGCTTAGCCACGTTTATTATGTACATACTGCCACCCGGGCGATAAGTGCTACGTAGCACGAACTATCGCGACGATAACCGATAATGGTTGGTCACATCTGCGTGTATCGTATCACTGTGCGAAGCTTCGTCACGATACACGCAAATGCGGCCGCAGCATTAGAATAATTAGATAGGAAACACCGACCTCATCTAGTTTTAAATAATTTATTTTTGTAGTGTAAAAGTGTTTTTATAACCTATTTACAGAAATAAATCATTTATCACAAGACACATACCTGCAAAAATACTGTATAACAACAGACGCTCTCCGTAGCGCGAGGAATCGTCTTCGTTCTAACACGGCGCGGAACCAACGTTGTATGGTGATTATGGACGCCATGATCTGCTGGTGCAGTCGGTACTCTAGCTTCGTCTGCTCGCTCTCGCGCATGAAGATCTTTGTGGCACCTGTGTAGGGGTAATTGGTGAGAATGTAATCCCTGAGATGTTAACCTTATTTCAAATAGCCCAATAGAAAATTCATTCGATAGCACCGGTGGTGTTCTTTACATTTGCCAAATCGACCATACCTTGTGAGCTACTGGAATTTGGGCCTTTCCTTTTTAGGATATGGCCTGTGGCCAGCATTTTACTGTTTTCTACTGAGGAACTCAGTATTTTGGAAGGAATTTTCCCGATGTTCACAGGCAAATATAAAACGATCAGTACATAGTTATACTTTTTTCAGTGCGAGAAAGAGATATACAGAATCCCTTTTACAATAGAACTGGTTTTTAATACTTTCCCAAAACGAACCTAATAATGACTTCTCAATTATAATCTTCACTTAGCATGTACTCTCGCTGACATAAAAATACAAAATGATTATCTCAGAATCAGTTTCTTACCTAATTGATAATTATCCCTATCCAAGTTCAGCGTAGCGAGGAAGTGTCGCACATCAGTCTGTGAGCTGAGCAGTCCTTTAGGCAGTAGTATCCTGTACAGCTGTATAAACTCCTCGTAGGTAAGCCGCACATTGTACCCGGCTTGCCGGATCCGAACCGTTTCCAACATGCCCGTGTACCGTAACTGACGCTGTACGGTTTCATCGTCGAAGACGTGGGGCACCTTCTCGCCGTTTGATTTTATACATCTGTGGGATAAAGATTTTAATGAAATGCCAAAAGGGTAGGTTATAATTTTTGGTCAAGCTAGTGGTAATATAAATCAACCGCTATATACTTGTACCAAAAGACTGCTCAATAGTTCCCAAGGGGAATAACTGATTCTGCAAATGTTTTCTGTTTTGGTTTTGTTTTCTTATTACCGTAGTTAATAAATGCTATCAAGGAGAAGACTATAAATCATCCTAACTACCGGATTGATGGCCTGTGAAGGCATTTTCAACGTAGCAGGAGGAGAAAAGCCCCATACTCATAAACTGAAATTCTGGATATATGAATGAATAGAAGTATGTTAAGTACCATGATGAAATGATACTGTCCAGACAATATGGTGGAATGGCATGATTTTGATCCTTTCTTAACAGGTGTGGTCTCGGTCAGAAAGTGCCTGAGCCTTGGCTTTTTTAATTAAGATTTCGTTTGTTCAGGTCTTTATTCTTGTATAAATATAAAATGCGAATTGGTTTATGCTTGAATGTTATACTGTTTATTTTTCTATTCTTTTTTGGTAGCTGTGTTGTGCTCTTCACATTATTTCTTGCCAATCTGTTTTTAGAAGTGAAGACTCTTAATTGGCTGTCAGTCTCACATACAATTTTTTATTCTGTTTGTTTTAGCTGTAAGTCATCCATAGTTAAAATAAAAAAAATAAAAAAATAAAATATTATGCGAGTATAGATAGGTAAGTAATTTCACGAAAGAATTTCAGTATTACATATTTTACGCAGTGCCTTACCTGATAAAGAACGGGTTCGCTTGATTCAAGGTGTCCATGAGCGCAGACAGCGAGTGTTGGAACTGCGCCGCGACCGTCTGCGGCTGTTTCCGCTTGCCGGCCGGCGCGGCCGTCCGGCCCGCTAACGTCTTTACACTCTGAAGATTCTTTAAACCTTTTTTCGCTCGCTCTCTAGGCCTAAACGACTTGTTTTTCCTGTAGAACCAAATCAAGCTTGTGTAAAGAACAGGAATATTGGGGCCAAGTCTTTAAGAGATCGCAATATGGATTCTTTTTAGAATTGTATTAGGTCCCCACCTATGAAATCAGCGTTTTGTATGGAGAATTTTAAAGAAGTTACTTTTTCATACTAACATTTTCTTAATTAAAACATTAGTGCATAAAAGTTTTATGCACTAATGTTTAAAAACTAAGATAACATAATATGCCACTTAGATTAAGCGACAAAAATAATTTTTGGCTAGGCTAAACAAATTGTGGTCATTTCTGCTAACAAAATGAGGATTCATTTTTAAGGTATTTTTTATGTTTAGAAAACTATAAGTAATAAGGTTTTTTTTACAATTGGTCTATGATGGTCATTATTCGATATAATACCAAGCAATTGATGAATATTTTAAATCATAGAAGTGACAAGGTTCTCTATTTGTGAGAAAAAAACGCCAATTTCATAGGTGGGGGACCCAATAATAGTTTATAAAAGAAATATCCACAGTATCATGAGATCTCTTAAAGGGGCGACACCAACCACCTAAGTAAAGATTGCTTGGTGAGAAAGTGCGAATTATTTACATACATGCTAGTAAAGTGTTCTTTAACGAAACTTTTTTGAGCAATTGCAATCCAGAACAAGCTGATATAAAACATTTTATGTATCTGCGTTTCAAAGTAAGCCAAATGGTGAACAAAATATGTTTTATTTTTGATGTTTTGCATTGATATACAGCTCACTGAATTTGATATTTTTTTTGCAGAAACCTGTTAACTACGCTTACCCATACAGTTAAGCAACAAACGACAATTACAGCTACTACAGATTTATTACTTTTGCTGTTTCAAATTATTTTATAATAGGAGATGTAATTGTGTGCGTGTGGCTGAAAACAGCCGCTATGTTAAAATACTAAAATAAATAATACAAATATTATAAAAATATGCTATATAAAACGTCACAAAAGGAATGCGACAGAGAAATGCACGAAAACTTAAAAACCCATAGCCATCACCGTGAAAAGGAGAAAAGTGAAGAGAGACCCCAACCGAAACACGCAAATTCATCAAACAAAATGTAAAGTTACAAATTAAAATGAGTCCAAATAAAAACTTAGTTTGAATTTAGAAATAACAGAAAAGAGAACTAACTGCTTTGTAACGGATAGAATTAGATCGGAGTTTAGATGATGATCGATATTTGCACTCATTCAGGGTTTGACTTTGTTTGAGGAACGAGAAGTGCGAGACAGAGACAGAGCATGTCACATATCGATCGTTGCATCGCACGTACATAACGATCTGGCTGGCGCGCTGCATAACGTCGGTGTCGTCAAACGTTCGCTCGTCGCGCTCTCGATCGACCCTTCGCGTGCGGGTCTCGGCGATTCTGTAATTTTTTGTCCCTTTCCCACCCGCGCGGGCCGCGCTTGGCGTCTCAGTTCGCAGTTTAGTATCGGCGTTCGTGCGCCCCGGCGTCTCGCGCGCTTTACTGGCCGCTCTGTGAGGCGTTCTGTTCGTTGGTTTGATGTAGGGTGAGAAAGGAATCGAGGATTACAAAATTAATGTAACAAAAATAAGTCAGTTAACCAAATTAAATGTTTCTGTGAGATGCATGCATAACTGCTCAGAGTGGCCGCGAAGTGAGTATGAATTAAATTCCTATTAGAGAACTAATAGATGGAAACTAATTGCTTTGGGAGTAATAGCGAGTCATCAAAGACATGAAGTAAGACAGCGGCTAGGTTGTGCACTAGGCATGGCCGAGCCGCAGTCTCGTCGGGCACAGTATAAACGCAACAAAGGGTGTGTTACAGGTTGACTAAAAACATGGATGTCCATGCGTTAGGTGCACATAGAACATATAACAAGCATGCCGTAAATTCGGTGACTTACGCAATGCGGTTGATTGCAAGATTGATTGACGATACTGTCACCAGTTGGCTGAGCAACAAGACACATTTCATTACGTCACATAACGTTGCTTGCAAAGCTATATCGTAACACGTACTTTATACATAACAATATAATGTAATTCATCAAGGTTGTGTTTCAAACCGAAAGTGCTTTACTCACATTTGAAATGCAAGTGCATTTGGGCGAATGAATAATAAATTTAATCATTTGCAAAATCTGTTTACGAATCTTAAGAAACCTGCAATCTTTCTCACTAAGCATTTGCGGTGGAAGCACAACCTACAATAAAAGTATTTGTTTTTTATCTGCCATTTTTTTTTTTTCATATAATAAGTAGTAGACATCATGCCTTTCAAGTTAATATGGTATTGCAAAAATTGCAGTTAGTTTATGTACTTGTCAAAGAAGCTGTATTTAACGTTGTAATGCAAATTGGACAAAAAAGACGTTGCAGTAGGGTGTGTTTTAGCGTGACGCTCACCTGATGATGCTGTCATTGGGTGCATGTATGGAGGCGCGCGGTACTCGCGACGCGCCGTCTGCTCGGTGCACGCGGTGTCTTCTACCAGCCTCGAGGAATGCGAAGTAACCTCTGTATACAATCGAACGAACCATTTGAACATACTTTTAAAACTATAGGAGTTGTTTCAGACGGTTAATAAGAAAGCAGTAGCTTGCAGAGTTAACAAGTTCATGTCTGTTGATGTACTGATGTTGAGGTAGACGAATCCTTGAGTGAAAACCGCCAATCGGCAACCGTAGCGTAACGTCTCACAACTAAATATACCTAATAATATATTTTAATATTATATGTATAGAGAGAGCGAATTTTGTGAGGTTATGTATATGTGGAGGGCAATCTCTGGAACCACAGCTCCTATTTAAAAAATTCTTAGACCATTTGAAAGGTACATTATTCCAGATGGACATAGGCCTCCCCCAGATGGGGGGGGTTTGCAATAATCGCCACGCTTGGCAGACGGGTTGGCGACCGCAGTATGCGTAGAGAACGCTGCTGCCCATTCTCTAGTGAGTCCCTTAGTCGCCTTTTACGACACCCACCCAATGGTATGGTACTATTCTTTAGATCCGGCACCACAAGGAACATAGACTATATATTATGTAAATATAAAATAAAAGAGGTACTTAATAATACTAATTAAATTATATTTTGAATTCATGCAAGCCTAGTACTTTTTGTTAGGTTACTGCTCAGAACTTGTGCACAACGTGTCCTGAACAGAATACCATTTTCACATGTAATTTGCAACCGTGTGACGTCACTAATTATCTTATAAAGGCGGCCGGGACCGACTAAACACACATATAGAACTGAGTGTGGAACTTGGGAGAAGTCTATATCCAGCAGTAGACTGCCTGAGTTTATGGAATGATAAAAAAGGGTCTGGCTTAGCTTTCTAGACTGCCCCACCACTAGCAGATCTTCTTTTCTGTAGTTAGTACATAATATCACGCCTTGTATCCCCTGAGGGTTGCGCAAAGGTGTACCTATAGTACACCCACATTTCGTCAGTTATGTTTAAGTCCCATGTAATAGGGGGCGACCCTATAGCCATTAAACGGGCACAAATCCAGTCTCCCGGCTACTACTGAGAAATTCCAGATGGAAAAACTCAATAACACTTTGCCCGACCCGGGAATCGGACCCAGGACCTGTTGCTCGCTAGTAGCGCTTGCGACTACTAGACCAATGAGGCAGTCGTTCGAGTTTTTTACTTTCTTATCATACAGGTATCAAATTCATAGACATATTCACCTAAAGAACGCTCGCACGATAGCCCAGCGGAACACAGCAACAGGATCCACACCGACCAACTCTCTCACGAACGCTAGTGAAGAGTTCTTCAACACGCTCACGATGTCCTGCCGCATTAGGTCCAGATTCTTTTCACGCATCGCAGTTACCTGATAACAATAAGAATACAGATTTGTGTTTTATTTATGTGTGACTAGATTATTTATCTACTTCCTACCTACCTACCTAAATAAGACCAAAATGAAGGCCTGAAGGATCTATGATTATATGCTTACATGAAAAAGGATAGTGCAAAATTGTGTAAATGTGCAAAATTGAGCAAATAGTCTTCTTCTTCGATAATTGTATGTTTGTATCTGAATTTTACGGGCTGGTACAGTTGCCAGCAAATAACTTGAACATACGCGTATCGATAATTCGGTATCATTAAAAATTACACCGTGTAATAAATGGCAGGTGAACTGCCACCTTTGAACTGCACCATACGTTTCACAAAATAATTGTGTGAAAATAATTTGCGCAATAGGCACCATTTCACTTTGTGAAGATGTTTGCGGGCTATTTTAATTATACTTTTAATTTACCTGATATTTGACTCTGCCAGCGTAATGTCTAACAACGAAGGCAGGTTCCCGTCTCTGAGGTTTCTCATAGAATGGGTTGTTTTCATGCACCGAGTTGAACTTCTGTAATAGTGTCTCATTTGTCGCCCATGGAAAGCTAGAATCAAAATTAATAATAATTTTAAACAGTTGTTGTATATATGTAATATAAAAAAATATAAGGAGAAAATATTTGTATTTATGTTTGTAATGAATAAATTCAAAAACTCCTGAACCGATTTTAACAATTCTTTTAACAGTATGCTATATTATCACTGAAAAACATAGGCTATAATTTATAAAGATATCACGTGGGCGAAGCTGTTGGCGGATGTTAGTTGTATATCGAGAACTATTTTAGGGTTGAGGCTCTACTAAACGATTTAGACGTCTTGACATACGGTACGTTCTACAGAACCGTACTGGTGTGTTCTCATTGAAACGCTTGTCGTGGCGTAAAAAACACTCTGTGACGTTTATACACAGGCTCGACGTTACCGATAGCGTTGAGAACGTAGAGAACGAAACGCTTTCAACAAGAAAAAACCTTTTTTGTGTAGTTGTTGTGGCTTCATTAACGCACATCAAGGACTAATAGAGACATCTCGAGGCAAGAAACTATACCATACGCTACGTCATACCTATCGCTCGATTGTGATTGGGCTTCTTTTAAAATATTGTTCCCACGCCCCTCTCCTTGAATGTTGTAAAAAAGAAAATGGCTAATATACAGAATTGATCGTTAAAAGCATAGCATCGTTTTTCATTGAAAATCCTCAACACAATATAGAAACCACCTTAAGTTTTCACAAACCTCACCGCTGCTGCTACAGTAGTATATTTAGAAATACTTGACTTATTTTATATAATATAGGTAAATAGTGTACGGACCTGGATAATATACATGAATAATATATAATAAGTATATACAAGTTATATTTAAGTGATTAAGGAGTGTTCTTATAGCGAATGTGAGTACCAATACAAACCATTTCTGGTTTAATGGTACAAAACAAACATGAACCTGTATTAAGACTGTATGCATAAATAAAAAAATCAACTCACTTGCACTGATCATCCAACAAACACAGCAGTCCATTAACCTTCCCCTCAATGAGCTGCAGGCATCCCGTATTATCGGAGAACCCTATATCCGTCCAGGGTATGCCCTCCCGCTTGTACTCCTCTTGTTCATACTTGAACACGTGCTGGTTGAAGTAGTGTTGAAGGTGCTCGTTCGCGTAGTTGATGCAGAGTTGCTCAAAGCTGTTGCTCAGACCGAAGTCTTCGAAACCGAATATGTCCAGAACGCCTGGGGAATTAAAGGATTTATTTGGAGGTTTAGAAAGTATTGTAAAGGTGTAATTCTATCGATGTCGACCAGTCGACACTGATCGCCACAAGACATAATACCTCGCAGTCTGGCCGCACTTAATGATCTCTTGGGATTCTAATCCGATAAACGGATCTGTTTGCGGATGAATGTACCTAGATTTTATTGACAGATTTGTAGTGAGAGGGATTCATGAAAGTGTTGTTAACTAATGTATGGTTTAGTCACAACTTTATATATTTCTCTTTTATGGTATGTGTCTTTAATTATTGTTATCGGTTGCTAGAAGTTTTAATTTAAATTAAAAAAATTAAATAAAAACTCAGTGGTCGATCGATGAACGAAATTAGGTTGCCATACACCATACAGGATCAATATCAACGGTTTTGTCTGTTCCTGGTTCCAAATGTTAAGATGCATATTTTGCACTTTGCAACCGACATGATATGAATAGAAAGATCGAATATAGCTTATCATTTTTAAGAAGAATTAACAAGAGGCTTTTTTTGCAAGTATTTATGTTTATCTTGAGAGACGGCATTTTCATGCAATGTCTTCGGGCATATCGTTTCTTTTATCAGCAGTTTTAATAGAAAACTCACCTATACTATGTCCCTGATGTTCCCTAAGCGTATCCTTTTTAGAGAGCAACGCGTGGTTGACCTGCATCACGATCCAGTCGAACAGAGCACCGTACAAGCACTTCGCCATAGCGTCGCGAGTCGCTATCGCTTCTGGCAACCTGCAAGACAAGACGAGAAATATAAATAACATAACATCAAGACTTGTCTTCCCCGAAGGGTAAGGAAGAGTTGTACCAAAGTATACCCATATTTCGCCACTTATGTGTAAGTTCCATGTAATTGGGGGCAAGCCTATGGCCATCAACCGTTCACAAATCACGACTCCGTGCTGATACTGAGAATTCCTCATAGAAAAACCCAATAACACTTTGCCCGACCTGGGAATCGAACCCAGGACCTTATGCTCAGCAGTAGTGCTTGCGACCACTAAACTAAGTAAATAAAATAATTAACTGAAGCACACAATTTCTCATTTTAGGACATAACATTTGTGTACAGCAGGGGCGCAGCTAACCAATAACCCGATTCCTGTCGGCTTCCCTTAGGAAATTATGACAGTCAGTAGTTCTCAGCAGTGTTTAATAATCACACTGAATGTATTATTTAATACTTACACCATAAAATTAAAGTATTACAAAACCCTAACCTACATTAAAAAAATTGTCTTTATATTCCAACGAAAACAAAACATTTAAAGTGCGCGCCAATTTTGCTCTTGTGCCTCCAGTATAACTCGTTGTCCGCCCGGGTTATGAAAACTTAAATTTCTATACAAAATAATCTCGTCATGACGTCACTTCAGGTCACGTGACACGCTGTTTTTTGAGGCAATAGTAAGCCGTAAAAAGTCGAGTTATGATAGGTACAGTGTAGGAATCCATTCGCTGAATTTCGTAAGCGGTCGGTTTGGTTCGGGGCGGGGGGAGGGACAAACTTCGCTCGACGCTTGTTGACGATCAAAGACTACAATAGTATGTTGACGATTGACGTAAATAGATAATAGAATTTTTATTCTTTAATTTTGTTGATACTTGTAGTTAATTAGCATTTTGTTCGTTGTATTCATATAAGTTATTAGTGTAGTATTAGTGTAACAATTAGAATTGGATAATCGTGAGTTTGTTGTGAAATTGTGCGTTCGCCGTCATTGTAATTAGGAATTTGTGGTAAGTCGATAGATTAGCAAGTTGAAATTTCTTTTTTAAAGTAGGTTTGAAAAGTTATTAGTAGGATGGCGGCATTAATAGTTTAAATTGTTGTGTGACAGATTATTTGCTTCGTGAGGAAACATACTTTTCAAGGTTAAGTTTTGAAAATAAGAAACACATAATTAGGCTAGGTCGTGCTCGACCAGATATGACTATAAACTACAAACGACGTGATGGGTTTGTCAAACATTTTAATGTATCCCTTTACGATAAATATCAATGGCTGACTGGTAGTTGTAAATTAAATAAGATGTTTTGTTTTCCATGTTTACTTTTCTCAGATTCTAGTAGTTTATGGAATAAAGGGGGTTTTACAGATATGAATAATCTGACGAATTCATCAAAAAAACATGTGCAGACTGAAAAGCATATTCGTAGCTGTTTAGATTTACATGACTTCGGGAATAGTAGGATAGAACCATTTTTCACCAATTCGTTTGAAGCTCATAATAGGAAAGTAGCTCGAAATAGGAATTTAATGAAACGGTTTATTGACACCGTTATTTTGTTAGGTAAACAAGAAGTAGCTTTTCGCGGCCACGATGAACGTCCGAATTCTGATAACCGCGGTAACTATATTGAAACCTTGTTATATCTGAGCAAGTATGACACCGTAATGGACTCTCATTTGGAACTATGTTCTTCAGTTCAGAACCCCGCGTTTTCTGGTCTCTCAAGTGATATTCAAACGTGCGCCACGTCCGGGCTAGGTAAGCTTTTTTTTTTTTGTTTTTGCGCCGGCTTACCTTTCTCATAAACTCACCCTTCGCCACTGGTGTACAGCAGTGCTATTCTGTAACCATCTCAACGTGAAAACTTAGGTGAAGTGAGCGTGGCGTGAGCTGTCAATAGTGTCAATCTCTAGCATTAGGTGGAATGACAGCTCAGTCCACGCTCACTTCACCTAAGTTTTCACGGTGAGATGGTTACAGAATAGCACTGCTGCTCTTATTGACGGTAAACAAAAATGCAATATAATATAATGCAATCTGGATTTAAGATAGTCAGAAATAACGAACAACGAATGAGCTAGCATTATAAGGCCTGTATTAATAAACGTTAGTCAAAACTCAAGCGTTACTTAAAACTAGTTTCAACCAATCAAATGGCTTGAATCTAGTTTTAAGTAATGCTTTAGTATTGAGTAACGTTTATTAATACGGGCCTAAATATTATAACGCAATGAAAGATTCTCCGATGGATTCTTCTTTGTATGAGAAGAGGCATTTGACCAGAAGTGATACATTAGTGTAAGGAGATCGAACATCGTGCACATACATCGACATCATGCTTGACGACGACATTGGTTTTTGTCAATCGGCCTAGCCGACCCCAACTATGTTGGGAGAGTACTATGTCGAGAGTACTCGTAGATCTGAGTTGACAAATTATGCCTACACTACAACTAAGGGATCATATCAAGAGATGTTGGTGTCGAGAATATCACGCCGCACCGGGCGACCGCGGGCGGGAGCTGCTCGTCGCGGAGGGGGTGCTCGAGCAGCGCACGCGCACCGGCCGGCTCACCACTGCGTCTTCGACCGCCACAGAACGTATTCGCATATCATTCTCACCAAATTTCATTCAAATTGTTAACCGTTTGTTCTTCTCTTTAAATCTTATTACTATACAGTTCTATTATCTATTACTATTATCAAGTTACCGGTGTTTTAGTCCTCGTACCATCTGGAGGATATACCCATTCCTTTCTAGTTGGTTCTTTATAATCCTTTAGTCATTTCATAAAAAAGGAATGTGTCAACATGTAGTTTTCGAAATACGAAGATAATCTCTTCATAGATAAGAGCAAGACTACAAAGGAATGTAAACAAACATTTTCTGGTACAATGAGCCTATGATTATTAATTCCAAATTTACATCAATTTACATGATTACATTGTTTATATAATCACAAAATCAGTGATTACAATAACAGATACAGCCTATCCTCTTATTGAATAAATTCCACACAGTTGTTACTAATTACTGGCAAGATACCACTGCCTTAGATTGTATACCTTGGCCCCTTTTCAAAGATATTGTTTGTTTTTCTTGCATATTTACTTTGGATAAACGAGTGGCTGAGAGACTGACTTACGCGCTATGAGTCGCGGGATCAATTTCCGCACTGTACAAATATTCAAGATAGTTGTAGTTGTGTTGTGTTGTTGTTGTTTTTGTTGTGTTGTTGTTGTAGTTGTTGTTGTTCCGAGTCTGAGTGATATGCATGTAAGTGTAGCAAAACTGGCGACATTATGCGACAGAAAATTTTGTTTACGGCTGCAATGCTTTTTAAATTACTTACGAAGTTATGACACATCAGGCCGAAAATAAGTCACGTAATTTTCACCGACAACAAAAACACCCGGAATTTTCGACAGGCTTTTTGCTAAGCTACGATATTGTATCTATAAACAGGCCCACGAGACCAGAGACAATTCCTAGTGCGGCAATTTATTTTTTTGCTAGTAAACCAATGATTAATGTACCTGTAATTAATAACGAGTGTTTCCCCCGAAGCCCTGGCCCGTTTCGACGTAAGGGCAGCTAACAAAGTCTCCTGTTTGACCCTCAATAGCGAGGATATAAGTGAAACAACCTCAGGATTCCGCACGCCGACCGCTTCGTCGTGGTGGTACGACTTCCGTTGTGGTTGGAACTCCACATTACCTGTAAATGATATCGTTTTCATTATAGACTGACATTGACCTGTAAATTGAGGTTGCTTATCGTAGCTTTATACTACAAACAGATGGGTATTCAAGGTATGAATGCAACGGGTATGTTGATGTACTTGTCTTTGATTTTTTAGAGATCAATGGCAGAATCCAGGCTCAGAAGAAATGCCAAAACAAACAGAATGAAGATCAATTTATTGACAATCCCGAGTGTGAGTCACTCAACAAATTCATAAAAAAAAAAACTTTATTCAGCTCTAGATTTCATATATCAAATAAATAAAGGTAGGGTATTTCTGTAATCTGCCATGACGCCGCATCTCAAAACATTATCGATTTTTGAAGTTACCTACTAGACAAGCTTCAATAGTGGGTCCTCTGCCACATTTGTTTATGATAATTACTAGCTTCTACCCGCGACTTCGCCCGTGTGGTAGTCAACTATAAAACATGTTATGGCACTCGGCAATAGTAAAGCTTTCTGCCAGTGAAAGAATTTTCAAAATCAGATCAGTACTTCCAAAGATTACATCCTACATCCAAAGTTACAAACTTTTCTTATAATATTAGTGTAGGTGTAGATTATATATGGCCTATTGCATTATCATATTATTAAATAATTTATAGTAAAATAATTTAATCATAGATTATATATGGCCTATTGCATTATCATATTATTAAATAATTTATAGTAAAATAATTTAATCATAGATTATATATGGCCTATTGCATTATCATATTATTAAATAATTTATAGTGAAATAATTTAATCATAGATTATATATGGCCTATTGCATTATCATATTATTAAATAATTTATAGTAAAATAATTAAATCATAGATTATATATGGCCTATTGCATTATCCTATTATTAAATAATTTATAGTGAAATAATTAAATCATAGATTATATATGGCCTATTGCATTATCATATTATTAAATCATTTATAGTAAAATAATTTAATCATTTTCCTCCTTTCATGGTGGATAAACCTCGGCATATTTTCATGTAATTGGTTTTTAGCTACATCTACCAACGTGCCTTTTACATAAGCATAAAATACAAATTAGTAGCAGACGTATACTCGTTTTCCTTTCATTATCAGATATGTGTTAATGCGATTATCAGTTTATAAGCTACCGTCATAATATTAAATGCTGTAATACATTCCAGTAAAGATATAATTCGATTTCTCCCTACTTGTAAATTTAGCATGTCATTGCAGCAGTGTAAATCACGAGAGAACTAAAGGGGACAATTATTCATTCAAAATTAGTGTTAATAACTAATGCAAGAATGCAAGGCGACCATAAATATGTTGTATGTAGGAGGAAAAGGAATCAATTTCCTATTATTAGAACAACTTATGTCAATGAATTATGTACACATATTTAAATTACATTGTTGTTTAAGTGTTTTAGTTGACATATGATTCAACAACCATACAACAAAAATATTATGAATGATAATAAAAGATATCAAAATAATTAGTGCTCTATCAACTGATAAGATTCCCTAACAGAAACTTGACGAATTTTTTATATTGATATTTTTGTGAGAACAACTTACCTAAAAGTAGCACTGCCGACAGCACAGCAAACAAACGGCGCTGCTTATCCATAGTGAAGCCCACCATCTCCATAGATTGTTTTAACCGCGAGAACTCATACTGTTCGTCAATACCCGGCACCTCACTACAACCAGTCCCTGATAAATAATTATATTTGTCCACACTCAGTAAATGCAACTGTTCCTTCTCCTGCTCCGACGCACCAGCCAATAAATAATAAAACACATGATAATTCCTCTCGTTTCGTCCCTGACTGCATATTCTCGACTTTTCCAGCAAATATTTTTGTACTACAGCTCCATGCACCATGCCATTTTCCTTGTAATTCACTTGGATAAACTTGCCAAACCGACTCGAATTATTATTGTGGGCAGTTTTCGCGTTACCAAACGCTTCTAACACTGGACCTGCACTCAATATTGTTTGCTCCACTCCACTTCCATGAGATCCCTTTTGGCTCAGCGCCGTTAAATGATGTAGAAGAAAATTCGTACTCTCAGTCTTTCCTGAACCACTCTCTCCACTGATCACTATGCATTGATTAGTTCTCTCCCGGAGCATACAATGATATGCGGCGTCGGCTACTGCGAATATGTGAGGCGGAAGACTGGATCCTATCCGTTTGTTCTGATATAACTTCACATATTTTGGATTATAGATCGGATAGAACTTGAACGGGTTGAGTGCTATTAATATAGAGCCGACGTATGTGTAGATATAGCCTGCTGAGAACCTCGCCCTCAAGTTATCTAGTAGCGTCTGTTCATTGAGCTCCGGCAACTGGCACAAGTCGGGATATTCGCGATCTTTCGGCTGGTACAGGAACCGCTGGAAGTAATCCTTTATCAGCTGCGGGTCGACCGAGAAGTTCTCCATCCATGGCTCGTCGGGAATCTTCTCTCGGAGATAAAATCTGCAAACAGAAACGAAACCCTTGAACTAAGACACCGACAGTAACGAGTGGGAAAGTGTCTAAAAATAAAATTTTACTTTTGAGTCATAATGACGAAATCTAAATATTTGTGAGTTGTGGTACAGTTTTAGAGGCCATGTTTGATCGAGCGGCGAAGTTTCAGTTCGATTGGCAGGATGCAGGAGACGGCGTTATCACGCCGCAGCCGCAGGAAGAGTGACTCATGCGCCACAGTGGGATATTATCCCCAATCACTGCTACAGCCCTTCATTAAACTAAGTAGTAGTTTAAACAACACTTATTTCATTACAGCACTTAAATATGTATAATAGACACATTCATAGCGGGGCTTCGATAACGTTTTAGCTACGTCTGTATTTACGCGTGTTTAAATGTTTAATAATAGAAATTCTATATAGAATGTAAGTAATTTAAAGTTGTCCGTTTTCTATATACAAATAAGGACACAGAATTTGAAATTACGGTAATCACGTCTCGCGTAAAATACATTAAGATGAATCATCACACTGGCACATAGTATACAAATAGTATTGCGGTGACAGTACGCTAATGGACACAACTATATGTAAAGGTACAAATGCAAGACACGCAGGTGTTTAAGACAAGGTTAGACGTATCTCTCGTAACAGATAATTGCAGGAATAAGATAATTATATAAAAACCTGATTTGACATTGTTGAACTTGCCACTGACTACTGTTTGAGTCGAGGAAAAACGATAGTCAAATCGGGTAGGTATGCAATGTTTATGTTCTGTTTTTTAATTAAATTAATCATAACTTGAGCGTTACAGTGTTAATTACAGCAGGAAAAATTTACATATAACAAGAGTAAATCGCAAAAAACACAACAAAACACTTATTAGTTATTCATTAAAACATTGAAATAGCGTTAACCATGAACCGTCCCTTACAAAACTGATAGAATTGAGGTGATGCAAAAAAAAAATAGTCATATCCTAATTAGTAGTTAATGACACATGAAAGGTTTCTGAGTACTGACCTGTTGTACTGGCCCGAACCGGTGTTATTAGGCCACAGCAGCATGACTGCGACGGGCGACTCATTGGGCCCGAGTCTTCGCTCCTTGCACTCGCCGCTAAGCATGTCCCCCACCACCTAATGAGGACATTTTTTTAAATTAAAGTCTTCTGCTCTTAAGGCACTGGTAATCTTATATTGGTATAGCTTAGGGTTAACGTGGGCGATACAAAACGTTTGGCTGGCCAAGATGCGCGCGCTATTGAGTGCTATAGATTTTTCAAGGTTCTATTGACGATGGGGCTCCCATGGACACCATGTTTTCTTAATTTATCTTAACATCAAGAAGTCTTTCTGATACAAATTTATAATTTTTTTATTCACAAAAACATACGTATTTTATACACACAATGCTCACAATTTAGGTTAAAGAGGTTCAATTCATTTGATAAAAATTAAAACAGAACAAATGTTATCACTTTTAAAAAACAAAGTATCATATCTGTAACTTCCTAAAGATAATCTTACCTATGAGCTGGTAGACACATGTAGAATGTCTCACTGATGACCAAGCTAAGGAAGCAATCATCTTGGACATAAGCTGACTCATTCAGTTACAATGAGCAAAAAATTGTTCAATGTTTATATTGTTAATCAATTTTTTGCATCAATGTGGTGAGCTGTTTTAACATTTAACTGATTCTGAGTAAATATGTTTCAGATACTTTGTAAGTTATATGAATGGATAGGGATTTTTTAAATCACATAAGGATTAATAATTTGAAATTAACATTGATAGATTTATATGTATGAAATATGAGTTAAAAAAAAAAGAGATAAAAAAACAATATGCACGCCAGAGATATACTAGCATTGACTAACTGTTTACTTAGGGCAAATCAATCATAATTATTTGTGAATATTCCTATTATAATTTGTGTTGCCTTAAACTTTTCTTTAGCTTAATTAAATAAGAAAACTTTATCTAGGAATCAAAAACTTGACCATGCTTTTACACACAGCAGTCTGTTTAAGGGTTTCAAATTCATCTCTCGGCACTCAATAATAGCAGTAGGAAAAAAGATTGGCCAGACAGCAATTTTAGCAATGGAGACTTCCCAGGGTGTGCTGGAGACTTACTTAGGGATTGTCATTGTAAGTATGTCTTCTATTAAGGCAGTAAGTTTTAAGGTTGTATAAAGTATTAATAAACCTACCTCGGCCAGTTCATAGGGCCCGCCGGATCCATTGGTTAAGCCGAGTTTGTCAGTGATGCAGCAAACAATTTCTTCGGAGCTGGTCTGCTTCGAGGCTTCTACTGACAGGGCTTCATAGTGCGGCGACAGTGCACCCACATACACCTGTATTTTATTTGAACTTTATGAATAGTATGCATTTACTGATGACACTGACATAGATTTCAAATTTCTTTTTAATCTAGACATCCTTTGGATTATGCATGAAAAGCTCTTTAACGACAATTATGACACACCTGTTATTCACTTCCGCCTGACATTAGGGACTGCCAAACTGTTGCAGTTTTTAAAAGAAGAGTGAAAGAACACTATCTTTCCACTTCGTCATAGTTGCATTTTTTTAAATTTTTTATTTGTGTTTATTATTATATGCTAAGTACATTATAATTAAGTATATATATTTTAGTGATATTTATTTTAGTAGTATGTATGTAAGTTTATTCTCATAATCTATGTTTATAGTTAATATTATAGTTAAATTAGTGAATAATTAGGTGTTTTTATTTTATGTATTTTATTTTCTCTTCTACTCTTACACACGTTGTCTACATCTCTTTAACTACTTTCCTATCGCAGGTATGCTGGAAGAGATTTCTTTAGAAATAAGCATCACCTTTGTACGTATTTTTCTGTTCCTTTTTTTCTTGTCTGTTTATATGTGTGTACATAAACCGTTAAATAAATAAATAAATAAATATGAGAAGGCATTTCTAAAAAGATTAATACCTGAATGTTTAAACACATAAAATTAAAAGTATTTCAACATAAGTTTTCAGTCACAACACAATACTTATTAGTGACAAATTGAGTTGAATTAGTTCATTTGACTGTTTAAAGTCAACATGGTGTGTTAAAAAAGGTAAATTGACTAACAACTTCCTCATAAGTGACCAATAAACTTGTTATAGGCTTGTTTATACATTTTAGGGCTGTTCAAGGAAATAAGACATAAAGCATAAGCATAATCAGCCTTTAATGTTACCACTGCTGGGACACAGGCCTGCTCTCTGTTAGAGGGAGTGGGCCATAATCCACCACACGGACCCAGTGCAGGTTGGTAGATGTCACATGTCTTCGAATTTTTGGTACTAGGACATGCCAGTCTCATAACTATGTTTTCCTTCACCATTTTGAGAGCAGTGGTGATAAAATAATTTACACAAAGTAAAGCGCCTGTCAAAGTTCGAACCTACAACTCGTAAGTCATGGCCGTTACCACTGGGCCACCACTGCACACAATATAAGACATATTTTATGTTTAATCTAAAGATTCTTATGTCATAATGGCAGTATTATAAATGAGTAAACATGCATTTGTTTACTGTCTAGGATTGTAGAGTATAAACAAGTTTGGCATTGAACTTTGTTTAAAATTAAATATTCTTTGAGAGTCATTGCCTTATTTGTAATGTTACTGTTTTCCTTTCTTGTATAAGGAAGTTAATAACTAATTAACATTTACTGGGTGGAGTCACTGCTGAAAAACCTGATATTGAGTCAGTTGTAATACTGAAATACTTTCAACTGAACCACAAATTAAAAAATATGTTTTTAATTTTGGGTTCTTGACTTGCATAGAACAAAGGCGTTCAGGAAATGTCCATCCACATGCGGTAGTTCAATCAATTAGTTAGAAACCAATTAAATATATTAAATGTAAGGTTATGGTGCTTTTTGGCAATATGGATGTTTTAAATATATAATTATAACTTTGAAAGATTATTAAATGTAGCAGCTTGTAGCTTGGTTCAATTTGCTTCCACTTTTACTCAAAAATAATTAAGAACAAAAACATTACTGACCTGCACAATATACCTGTGATTTTCAGAATGAGCCATTTTGCAACATTGTCCTACTCTTCGTGGCTCAATGCAATGTATTTACAGCTGATCTTCATTTTACCACAATGTTTTTCACTTGTTTCATAATTTCGTGAGTGTTTACATACATTTCAGGTAAACACTGATCTATGTTATCTCTGTATCTCCCACAGCAATCTTATTTGTGTATTTTCATTCAATGTTGATAAGTATATCTTCCCGTAAAGCGTAAGTTCAGTCGATGTTTTAAAAAATGAGAATATTCAGCGAACTGCACCTGACCCCCACTGAGTCTGAGTTGAACAGGTAGTCAACCGTGACAAGTTCATAAAATATCATGTCCTTAGTGATGATCGCCGCTCCAAAGAACGCTCGGTATATTCCTTGTTGACCGATTTAGCGTTTCACTGTGTAAACATGAACCCAGCGTAAAACACAAAGAAGAGAAATCTCAGATTTGGGTCACATGCTGATTGAATAGAACAGTTGCCCAGCTTACTTCGAGGTTCTTGTTTGACTTTCTTCCCATTTAACTCAACTAATCATTGTTAAAATATTCACTTAGTTAAAGATTTGAAAATCGTTAACCCTTACAAACTTATTGCAGTAAAAAAAACAACACATTAGATACAAAACTGTAGCGAAATCGGTGTCTCCGACAACCTGTTATTTGTCAAACACAACTCTTCCCAACGCACCACGTAATCGCACCAGTTATATTGTAATATTGGCAAAAAATATAAAAAAGTTTTGTATTTCTTGTACACTTTTGGATAAGTTCGCGTGTTATTTCAATAAACAGTTTGATCAGAGAAATCTAATCTAAGAACCACCATTTTTATTTGTGTCCGACTTGAATCGTGTATCAATGTAAAAATAGACGATTTAAAATATATTCAAAACTTAATAAATTCTACCACAATGCTCGGCTTCCGAATTTAGCCGTATAATTTCATAGACAATCACTGTCAAGAATAGACAAACAATTGTTTTTTTTAAGATGTATACGGCTCAAGCCGCTCAGCTGTACATCTTATTTCAGTATTATTGGTGAAGAACAATGAAAATTCGAAAGTACTTATTGGTATAGGTATAGTAACGTAAAGCCGGAAACAGACTTGTAGCATGCCGTGTCAAAGAAGTTGAATTGGGACATTCAAACGAGTAGGAACGTTTGAATGTCTGAGTTGCACAAGAAGAATATCTTGTTAGTAAAATTCAAATTATATCTAGCCAGTGTCAGCCTGTATTTAACTCATCACTGACTCACAAAAAACCTGTGCTAAGAACGCTTCTTGCCCGTTTCTGCCTTGTTTCATGTAAAGTTCTCTCAATACTGTGGGCACTCTGTATTGTGAAAAGTTTTCTCAATAGACAATATATTATACTAGGATCTACAGTCCTTTCACACTTATTTTATCTCTGACTTTGCCTCACTGTCAAAACCACAATGATTTAGTAAACTGTGAATGAAAGGACTGTACGTATGTTAACCCTTTCCCTCCTTATGGTACTTAGAAGTACCTCCACATTTTTCGTCTAATAACTTAAGTACGAAATAACTTTATGTTAACAACAACTGACGTTCCTTTAGAGTACCGTTTCCGTAAGCCAATCACAGCGCGTTATTTGTATTACCGCGCGACATTGTCGAGAAATTTGAACAGCGAGTTACAACTGGTCGGACATTTTTTCACTTTACTGTGCGGTGTAATTGTAAAATGTTTATAAATAGAATATCATAGGTAAGTACTATTTTTTTTACTAATTACGTTGTTTATATCACGGAGTACATTTATAAAAGCTGGTATAACATATTATCACTTTATTTTATAAGAATATTTGATAAAAACTGATGAGGACTTAAAAGTACCGTCAGGTGATTTTAGTCTAAAAAATCATGAACTTTGATAATACACATACTCGATGAAGTAGGTATTTTGGTTTATCAAACATTATTGTTTTTTCTTTTTATTATTTTTTCTGAGCTATTTTTTTATTGTTTTAGCCATTGAGATGGATATTACTAAGAATACTGCTCTAATTGAAGCCCTGCTATTAGAAGAGATTTTTGTAGTTTCAATCATAGTTCCTAACATTGTAATAACACAAAGTTCCTGACGGTACTTTTAAGTCTAGGTCTTGGAAATAATACTTCTAGGTACAATAAAAATCTTAAAATAATCTGAGCGTTTCCTTTTACCTACCTTATTATGATAATAAAGTTGAAAAGCGGAAATTCGTCAAAAATCACTACCCCGGGTGGAAAGGGTTAAAAAATGGTCTAAGGTACAGTCGGACAAACAATTGTTTTTTTTTTTTGAAAAATTTCTTAAATTTGCCAGGCAAAAAAAAAATGTGTATGCTATTGTGATCTTGTTATTCGAGCAATTTATTTTTTATGCAATAGTCTACTCATCGCCGTGGCTTCACATACGCTTTGGTTGCCTAGGAAAGCGGTTCCGTCATAATATATCGGCCGTCATAAAAATCTGACATTTCTACCAGGAAACCAAAGCTGATACTAACCCTGGGTCCACCAAGACGAGGTGAAGCGAGCGCGACAGTGTGTGGATGGCGCCCTCGCCTCCTCTCGTCCTATCTCGCCTCGGCTCGCGCACGTTCCGCTCGGTGTCAGTTTTTTGACCAGAGTCAAAGGACGCGAGCCGCGAGACGTGGCGGGCAACTGAATAAAACGAGAATGTGGATGGGTAGCACTCGTGTAGCCTCTGCTTGCCGCGGCTCATGCAAGGGCCTCCACGAGGCAAACTCGCGAGAGTGTGGACCTGAAACCTGAAACTGACGAAAATATAAAATACTAGACTGTCCAATCCATGATTTCATGTTTCGACGCGTTCGTTTAGATCCATGTCGAACTGTAGCGGTTTTTTTGTACTAGTACTCGCCACAAACTTGAGTTCAAATGTTATTTTGGCAAGTGGCAACATTTTGTTACAAATTTAGGCGCGAAAAATCGATTTTAGGATGGTCTTCGGTAAAAAATAGCATAAATTAAATGTGCCGTTTCTTGAAATGTTGGAAAAGCTAAGCAATAGATGATTCTTGCGAGTAAACATTCCATAGTTGGTTACTATCCTCAACACAAAGAACTCTGCTCAGTGCCCCACCTGCCTATTGCAAGTATATCTGTATCGCAGTCCACTGCCTGACATTGGCCATTCCCAAGTTGAGCCACAACAACCGGTTCTCCGCCTTCTGCATTCAGTCTGTCTCTGAGTTTTTACTTTTTAATGTCGCTATATCTAGCTCGGGCATGCTTTATGCTTGCCCGGGCCGATATATGCCTACCGTCAATGATATGCCTTGTGACTTGCGAGTTTGCGACATACAAATACAGACTATAGCGTAAGTACAATATTAGGTATTACCTACCTAATATTGTACTTACGCTTAGAAAAAAGATCTTTTGCGGCCAAAGCACGGCCGGCACAGCTTGCACCTTTTATCTTCATGCCGTGCCGTGCCCGGGCAATGCATGGAGGAAGAAATAGTAGTAATAGTAGTACCTAGAGTAGGTAAAGACGAACACTGTTGGTTAACCTGCTTATACAGAGTGGATTTTAAGACTTAAGGGCAAGTACTTAACGTTGTAGCTTCAGGAAAACGTTCTTAGGAAGCTGTGGCTGCAGTTGCTAACTGCTTTCACAGATTTTGAAAATTTGTACAGTCAGCTAGAAAAAACGGCAATTCTCACGTTTTATTTTGATGACGCCATCGATACAGTTTTGTGTACATGGATTAAAAAGCTCTTCTGGACCAACTGAGATTAGGGTATTGGAATCAGAAAAGCTATCTAGAAAAACTGTTTTTTTGTTTCTGTTTTTCGGTGATTAACTAGGTAAAAAAAAAAAGTTAATAATAATCGAAACTTTTCGTGTGCGAGTCCGATTCAGACTTGGCAAATTTTTTGTTTACCGTGATATCGATTCTACCTAATTTACTTTGACCCAATACAGCCACTAGCCATGTCCTGTTATCCTTAAATTATTTAAGTAAGTACCTATACAGCTTGGTACTGGCATGGCAACTAAATCCAAGTACCTAGGTACCTACCTCTTCCTACTTTAATGTTTTGAAGATTTTGCTGCACCTAAAGTCAATAAATTGCAAGAGAATGAATTGTTAAATAATGTTTGTATCTGGGGCACGTTTGACACGACTTTGTTGTAGCGATAATCGTATCCTATGCCTGTGGTTAACTTAACTTAAATAACAAGGGAAAAAATAAATTAAATACATGTTACAGTGAACCGCACACCAGTGGGACACTTGCGCTACGAAAATCACTCGTATGGCTACGACGCTGTCAATGTCAAATTGTTGTCACTTATGTGCGTTTGACTGTACGTCCTTATTATAGCTGTTATATATAATGGAGGTAATATTTAGACACTATAATATAATTTGTAACCGAGATACTTTGGCCACCACCATGATTGCGTAACACACGATCAATCAAAATCAGTTTCATTTTGACAGTTAAACAACATTCATTGCGTTATTTGCTTTGTTGAACTGACAACTTTTACGAACATATGAAGCAATGGATTAGCAATTTCCATTAAAAAAAAAAATGGTTCAGATTGATCGTGTGTTACGCAATTAGGGTCTGCACCCTAATTGAACTCACACACCCCGATAAGTATTCATTAAAAAAAACTAAATCTGCCTAGCCTTTTCCAACTATATTGGGGTCGGCTTCCAGTCTAACCGGATGCAGCTGAATACCAGTATTTTACATGGAGCGACTGCCTATTTGACCTTCACAACCCACTAACTGGGTAAGACGATACCCCTTGGTAAGACTGGTTGTCAGACTTTCGGGCTTCTGACGACCCGCAACGACTGTCAAAGATCCACGAATGACAGCCGAGACCAACGGCTTAACATGCTTTCCGAGGCACGGAGGAGGCTCGGTATGTAAAGATGGTCACCCATCCACAGACCAACCCCGGCAAGCTTAGCTTAACCTGATGGATCGACCTGTGCGGCAGTCATTACTTAGCCACGAGCTCCTCTCCTCATATAAAAAAACTAAAATAATAAAATGAGGTCAGAAATGTAACAATTTTCTTAAGTTCTAATCTGTACAGACGATGTGTAGGTATGTAGCTGTTACTACCAACAATACCAATCCTAGCTCACAGCATTTGGTGTAGCCTTGTCAGCATGATAAGAAACGTAACACTGAACTTGAACTTCAAAACTTCAATTAATTTTATACTCCTCCTTAAGTATACTCCCAATGAGCTGTGGGCCTACATAACCTGCACTACGTGGAGCCCTGACACAGCCAGAAAACGATAAAGCAAAAAAACGTGTCTAAATTTTTTTTATTATCTGACTGACGGACTAATTAGAATTTCTTGTTTTTATCCAGGCATCATCCTTATTGTATGAGAAACAATAAAAACTTTTTTTAATTTAAATAAATAACATTACTTGATCTCATTACTTGATCTGGCAAGCAGTTTTATAGGGGTTGCTAAAGGGAAAATCTCGGTAGCAGCCCGGAGTCTTGATTTGTGCCCGGTTAAAGGGCAATAGACTTTTACCCCTGCACGCAGTATTATATTATCTGTGCCCCTGCATAGGAATAACAAAGCTGGCGAAATGAGAGGCTAGTAAGTATTATAAATGCAACTCTGCCCACCTCTTTACCTTTAAGGGCTAGTAGGTTATTTACTGTCTGTGTGCCAAAAGGCCTTTGGCACACACATACAGTTATTATATTTTACAATTTTATGTTATGTTTCATATCACATAAGTCTTATGTGAGAGAGTAGCACTAAGCTATCTCTTATGTCATAAGAGATAGATTACTGCTACTCTGGGAACATAATCAGAATCATCTCCTGGCGAAAAGGTTTAAATTTTGAATATTAACTGAAACAAAAACTTCAATAAATACCATGCATGTTTATTAATTTTCTTTACTGATCTAATTATCTACTATTACTATCTACATTACTTAGTATTAACTTATTCTATATTTACAACATTATCGCTAATCAGAAAGTCGAATTTCTTATTTCAATAAATGATTGCTATTTAATATTTACAAATCTTTCTTTCACAGTCAGTATTTGGTAGGTAATGATTCATACATAGAAAACCTTATTATTATTTAAAACTAATTAGTTCTAACTATTTATACTTGCCTAAAGCAAAGTTCTAGTTTATGAAAGTCAAATTAAATTAAATCTCTGGTCTAGTAGGTACATCGATTGGCTGTAGTTGTGCAATCACAATAGCTTACATGTCATGAGTACTCATGAGACTTGCCCATGATTTGACAACAGTCTGCATTTGATCCGGTGATCTACGTGATCAAAGAATTCAGAAACAGGCACCATTTTCTACAAAAACTATTTGACATTAATCTTCTATATGAGTAGTCTTCAGTGTTTGAAGTAAGTAAGTAATTTGTAGAGAATTCTGTAAAATGATCCTTATTTTTCAAGTAATTATTTTGTAATTCTCATAATTATTTGCCGGGATCCGATGTCTTCGATTGTTTAAATTCAACCGAAACTTATTGAATCACATCTTATAAATAGCGTTTCTCACTACCTAGTCAAAACCGTATGTCATCATACAAGTAGTATTCCTCTGGTTGATCTCCGATGCGCGTGCGGCGCTGCGGCGGCACGCCGGGCAGCCGCGGCGGCGGCGGCAGCACGCCGCGCGTGCACGCGCCCGTGCTTGGCGAGGTGGTCCGAGCGCGCGAAACGCTTGCCGCACTCGCCGCACCTATACGGCTTGTCCCCCGAGTGGCTCCGCCTGTGCCGAGCCAACTCATCAGATCGAGCGAACCTCCATGAACACCCTCCCCACGTACACCGGTAAGGCTTCTCACCGCTATGACGTCGTAGGTGAGCCCGGACGTGTGACGCTTTTGCGTATAGTTTGCCGCAGTCCTCCACGGGACAACGGAACGCACCGAGCTCCGGACAGAACTTTGGTTCACCAAACGAACGCACTTTCAGATCCGTCTTCTCGTAGACCCGTGTTTTACTTGGCCAAGTTTTGTCCACAGCAACATAGTCATGTGTCTCCAGGGCACACAGGGACTCGCTGCTCAAAGATGAGTCAGTACCCGACTGAGGAGAATGCGGTGAGTCATTGGACAGGTCACTGCTCAATGCTTCCAGGAGATATTCGTCGATTATACTCTTGTCCAGATCGGCGAAGTCGAAAACTGATCCATCTAGGATGTTGGAGGCTTCCTTGTTTGTATCACTAGCACTATTTACAAAACTATCACAGTTGAGATCCAAGTCACTGAGCTGCCAGTCGCCGTCTGAGTCCAAGGACGGAAGCTCAAAGTTTATGAGGCTTTCCGCAGGCGAGTACTCGAAGAGAAGCTGGTCATTGAGGAGAGCTTCCTCGAGCAGCGGTCCGGAGCCGTCACAGAACATTGTTGATCTGGAAGTTAATAACCGGACCGTTATTTAAAATTGTTGAAGAGAAGAAAATTATCAATGAAAACTTTTTGTGATATTTAGCTACTAACAATTTGAATTCCTTTTTGCGTCGCCAGTTTAATTGATGGTCGCACACTGAACACTAAAGTTAGTAATGGTAATTATCGGCGGATATAATATCAGGATGAGCAGACAGGCGGCTGTGTCGCGTCCCGGGGTTGGAATGAGCGTGCTAGAGATGGAGCGGCGCCCGCGCCGGACAGTACGGCGGACGCGATAACGATGATCAGCGATTACGCGGATCCGCGCTCGCACATGTCCCGCACCATCCAACACCGAGTGGAAACACATTTGAAAAAAATATCGTTAGTACGATAAACCCTTTGCGTAATCAATAACATACCTACCCGTACATTAGCCGGCCATTGGATAAAGTTACGTGCTAAACAGTGTGCGCCATGTCATGTGTGACATACGAACATTGTTTTTCTCTACATTTTAATACACTTTGCAGTTAAAAAGATAAAACAAGTAGAAAATATCAATTAACAAAGCCGTTTATTGAACATAATCGAGACTCGGCTCATTCGTTTTCTTTTGTTATCGGTTGTTTGCCCGGCTTGTCCCACAGTTCTTTTACCTAAGTTTACTTCACAACAATCTTGAGAGTGATTTATAATGTTTATAACAGTCTTTCCATCATCCAACATTGTATTGTGTTGGCCGGTGCACTGCTACACATAGGTATAATATTTTATGTATCTTATTACTGTTTGATTGAACCACTATAAAATTCGCTAGGTTGTTGTTAGGATTACTCAGATAACCCTTATAATTTTTTAAATGCAAACTAAGAGTTCAAAGTCTACAATATCACTTCCTATATTCCGGCTAGTGCGTCAGTTTAGTTACAAATTATTCTGTTTAAATACCTATCACCAGATAACGTGTTAAATCCCCTCAAACAAAATGCGTTAATAAAGACAATGAAAGAATGTGGTGCTCGAAACTGTCTAGACTGAAATAGGTAGTCAACGCAATTCAAAACTTCTAGTAAGTTGCGAACTACACGCTCCCCACATTTAGACTTTCTGTTGCCTATGATAAGAATGTCTTCAGCTACTATAAGTATCAAGACGTACCTACTTCCTACAGATTCCAGAGTTTGGCAATATTTATAAAATTATGCCTATCTGTATGACCACGCATGGACACTGGACAGGACGTCAAATGCATTCATTCATGAATTCCCTTCAAATCCATTCAAGGATTCTTATCACTATTTTTTCCGTTACGATACCCATTGTGGTATTAATAAATTATAGTATGTAGGTGTAGGAACTGTAATATTAATATATTGAGTAAATGGGTAACTATATTAAGGGGACTACAGGACCTAAACGTGCCTAAACGCAAGTTTTATAATGCCTAAAAGAATATGATCCACTGCAGTAAACAAAATCAGAAAAATATATGATATTCTTCAGGATATATGCTAGTATGATAGTGTGTTGAAAACATAATACAACTAATTTGATACTATAGAAAAAAATCATGAAGATACCTCTAAAAATTTCTTTTAACGATTAAAAATCATATTAATTTACATGCAATCATTCTGATTTTTTGTCAGATTATTCTACAAGCTACATATTAGCATAATAGTGTTTTAATTTTCCAGTCCAATCAATAGATTTTCTGTAAATCGCTAACTGCTTCATATTTTGCAATAAATTACCTGCGTCGTGTCATCGCGCTTCTCTTTCATTTCTATGCAGTCTGACAGTGACCGCGCTTTAGCTCTTGTAAGCCTCTTAAAACAAAATATTAGTTTACGAGTTTATCCCACAAGAACAACTTGAATTTATGATTTGGAGCTGCGCAAAAACAGATTTTCATTCGTTTAAAGGTCCCCCATCCCTCACCGGGAGCATTCACTTGTAATGTAACGTTACAGATTCGATTTGATCATTACGTTACAATACTGCCTCCCGGGACGACTGACGAGCATTCACCTGTAATGTAACAAGTGGTGCGCATTGATGTTACAAGTTGTATCAAAAAATTACAGACATATGAGCACGGTAATGCTCGGTTCTCCTCCCTCACTGATGTAATGCTCGAATTGTATCATTACAGGTTGCGCACTGTAATCCTCGGTTCCCCTGCCTCACTGATGTAATGCTCGACCCTGTACCGTTATATTACAGGCGAATGCTCTCGATGAGGGAGCACCTAAAGTCATAACGGAACATAGTCGGGACAATAAATAAACTTATCAATACAGTCTTCATAAGATCGATCGGTACCTACTCAAACGCGGAGTGGAAAATAAAAAAGGCGTAATATTAACAGTGCATTATGCAGAATGCGTAATTGAATCACAGCAAGTACAATGTGCGGGGGAAATGATCAAGGTTTTACGCGCAGTTCTTTTTTTCTGTATTGCATACTTGCGTCACTATTGCACGTCTAGCCAGCGCTATCGGGCGCGGGCGGTGGCTGGCACGGCCACCATCTGGCCACGTCGACCAACCTGCTCACGTTACACTGACATCCGATTTAACTGCAAGCCGATAGCCAATCAATTCGTAAAATAACGTAAATTCCAAATTGATTATTAGGTTATGGTTCTTTTGACCTGCCTGAACAATATGTGTTTTAATGTAATTTATTTTTATCAAATTCGAGAAACGGCAGAAAAACAGCGCGAAAAAAGTCAACAAATATTATCTCGGGGATCCCACCGAAATATAATATTCCGGAATGATGATGAGCTGTAGGAACTTCCGATTCCGTCCGGTTCTAACAATAGATAAGAAGAATTTAACTTGTTTTGTGGATGATGAATCCTTCAAAAACTATAAAAATATGTAAATTAGTAACTATTTTACAGAATATTTAAAGATTACAGCGAGGTATTTGTTTACGATTTTAATAATAGCGGATTTCTTATAAGTAATCGCGATATTGACCATTACCCTAATTACGTAATACACAACCAATCAGAATCTGAATCGTTTTGAAACAGATTGCTAATCCATTGCTTCATAAGATCGAAAAAAAAATCTGCTCAACAACGTAAATAACGCAATGAATGTTGTTTTTTGTTGAACTTTCAAAATGAAACAGATTAGTCGTAATCGTTTACGAAAATGTGTTGCGTAATTAGTCTAATTAGATAGCTGGTGAGACAGCACATCTCGGATCTTTATTCATTTAAATATCACCCAGTAGTGCTAGTTATTTTTTTATTTTTTTTTTCCTTTGTTAATATGTATTCGTTTCGATCAATTCATGTCCTACCTACGTATAATTTATGTACTTCCTATTGCTGTAAATATGGATCAGATGCACACACGCGAAAGACTTGCGTACAAATTAGGGTCGTAGCGTAGCCGTAGCACTCGTAGCACGTAGCACGGGGTATCCCATTCTGTCTACGTCATTCTACTGTTCCCTCGTAGGTAGGTGTCGTGCAAATAGAAAGAAAATACATTTATTTAGCAAAATAAATAGTATGTACTATACAGGGTGGCAGGGACATCGACGCGAAAACTGTTACCATGGATTCAGTACATGATTGTGAACCCCCGGCCCTGCGTTGAAATTTTTCATCGGTTATTAAAAAAAAATCTGCTGTTTCACAGAAAAGTGTAACCTAAGCGGTCAAAATGTATGGAACAGCAGATTTTTCGGAAAATATTTTAAACATTGCTTTCATAAAGTCAAAGTACCTGGTCGACTAAGCTCTGCTCAGGTGAAAATAGATAAACAATTCATCCAGGTATACCAACGTTGTTTTACATTCCAAAGGCTGTGAAAATAGAGAAAACGAATTTTCCCAGTTATGAGACCTAGCTAGATCGATTTTTCCCTCTATATTGCCCCCCATATATCGTCGGTCTGAGTCATTACTGGAACATCTCTAAAATTTTGTGTGTTGGACTAAGTATGCAGAATGATATAAAATCAAATGCTTTATCATTCTGCATACTTAGTCCAAAACACAAAATTTTAGAGATGTTCTAGTAATGACTCCGACCGACGATATATAACCCCTTTATTGCAACATTCATCGAAATCGTTAGAGGCGTTTCGAGAACGTGATTACAAATATATACATATACATATAAATATTGCTCATTTAATAGTAGCTAGAATGTAATTGAGATTATTTGTTGCATATTTGACACGCCAGCCGAATATGTGTCACACAATAGAAAACTAGATAAAACGAATAGAATCTGATGCGATTTAATCAGCATTAGTGAATATGGTCGTGTTATATTTATACATGTGTCCAGAGAAGATAACCGCCGCCGGTGGCTGGCGGTGCCACCATCTGTTTCAATCACTGCATACTTTGAACCTATACTTGTAGTACACCAGTACTAAAACATTAAAACTTTAGATTATCCATTTATTTATAAGTAAATATAACATTGGTTTCCGTTTACAAACATTTGGATAGATAATTTAGTTTATTTACACCAATATTTGAGGTAGCTAGTACTTATCTCAAATGTTGATACGATTTGTGAGATCGGCGTATTTTGTAACTTTTTGCACGTCAAAAGATATTGGCCATGACGATTTTGGAGTTCCCAGGATTAATTTGAGTTTGTAGATGAAATGAAGCGACTGATGGTTTCCAACAAGAAGAAGAGCAGCCCATTAGCGTTCTCCTGCGTGTGGCCTAGTAATTTAATGCGATAACCTATCCATTTATGTAAAACCAGAACTTGTTGTTTATTTTGCCTATCAATCTACTTATCAGCTTGCAAAAATTAAGATAAATGGGGTTCAGTCATACGTATTTCAAAAGCGTATTAGATAAAAAGGTAATTAATAGAACATGTGGTATCCATTAATGTTTTGGTCAATCGGGAATATACGTAGGTATATATGGCGCATAAATGGGAAACACGTTGATATCGATTGGGAATTTTTGGAATCATGTTACAAACAAAAATCACGATGTTGATGAATGACACAAAGAATCGGTCATTTTGTTTCTGTGTTTTGTTTTGAGAGTAAACAGAATTTACCCGAATTCATGGAAATCGTTGTCAATATTTTGTTAGATTGTGAAGTAAACAATTAGGAACGGCGTAGATTAGTGTTTAAAAAAATCATTTTATTTTTCAGATTACCTACGTGTCCGGTGTCCGTTTGTTTTGCTAAAAAATGATTCCCACTTCGTGAATTATGGCGAAGCGAACAGGATCTAGTCTGAAGTGTGAAAAGGACCTAAACTTAAAAGTTCCTGCGGACAAAAGCGACGCGACGGCGCGACGCGAAAACTTCACGAAAATATTCTACCGGAGTCGCGCCGCGCCTGTCTGCGGAAGGGTACCTGAATTGCTATAACGATTTTGTTACTATGTTTGCTACTTTCAAAATATTTGTCGGACCTTTTATAGGGACGTCGCCGTAAGCCGAAGAGAGAGAGATTTAGGAGTCAGATCGTAAATGACCGTAATTAAAAGTCTAGAATTTTAAAACTGCAGTGTTCTGTTTGCTTGTTCGAAATTGTTGTTAATTGGAGGTCTTAGTTTGAAGATGAGTGTCGAACGATGAAACTTATACTTATTAGCAAAGATAAATAGTTTGATATGAATTTTTTACTACTCCAGACATTAAACAGTAAAATGATGGTTCATTGTAGCTAACAATGAGCGATAATTTTACTGTGTTCCCGAATTCAATGTAATGACAGAACGCGTTGAACCACATCACGGGTGACACCACACCATGTGCCGGCATTGTTTATTCTTTCCACACGGGACACACGAGAAAATCGCCTAAAAAAACATAACCCTTCTTTACAAATATAAATATTTACTTTGTGAAGTATAATTTTATTATTATTTTGTTTATTAAAATTTCCAACATAAAAAATACATTTTTAAATATTTCTTAAAAAGCGATATAAAAGACATTTCAAAATATTAAAAAATTATGTTCCGCCGGTGTCGGGAGCAGGGTCCAAGGTACCGGTGGTTAGGGCTGCAGAGAGAGGAACCTCCTCACAATGCGACCGGTATCGACGAGGACTGCCTTCTGGATCAGGCCCTTGATCCAACCGCCTAACAAGAGCCTCGAGAGATGTTGGTCGAGGCTTTCGGCCATCAGGCCATTGGCCGTTACGACAATCGGCACAATGATAGCAGAGCTCACATTCCACATGTCGACAACCTCGTATGCCATGTCGAGATATTTTATTTGTTTCTCTTTCTCAGCTTTCACGAGGTTCCCGTCATGTGGGATGGTAACATCGACCATCATTGCGCGGCGCGCTAATCGGTCTATATCACCACTACATCAGGCTTATTGGCAACAATAGTCCTGTCAGTAAGGATAGACCAGTTCAACGTGTCATGGTCATTTTTGAGAACTGGGTCGGGCCAATATTTGTAGTATGTACCTCATAATCCACAAGTTTGTATTTCAAAGCAAGTTGCTGGTGAATAATCCTGGCCACTTGGTTATGCCTGTGCAAGTACTCGCCGTTAGCCAGACGAGAACAACCAGAGATAATATGTCTGATGGACTCACCCGGACGGTGGCATGCCGGACACACGTCAACCGTCCGGTCCTTCATAATATGTCTCCGGTAGTTATTCGTCAAGATAACTTTGTCCATAATTGCACAGACGAAACCTTCAGTTTCCCCGAAAAGGTCACCAAAACGTAGCTAGGATACGGACGCTAGAAAATCTACACCGGGCTCATGAAGAGACCGATAGAAGCGCCCGTGAAGCTCCTTGCTTTGCCATTGCTCTTTGCGGTTATCTGTAGTAAGTACCACAGGCTTGTGCCAGTTTTCTTTAGCCATGGAGAGTGGGGTGAGCCCCTTGTCCACTGCTACCACATCACGGTGCATACCCACTTCGGCTTTAAAAAAAAAAAGTGAGATTGCACACCTCGCGGTTGTGGAGGGTCTGCGCAATTAAAAAGCCTCGACCCCCGCACTTCCGCGGGACGTACAATCTCATCACGGATGATCGTGGGTGATGCATCCGGTTTGCGGTCAGCAGTGTACGGACCCTCCTATCCAGGGCGTCAAGTTCGGTCTAAGTCCATTTGAGTATGCCGAAAGAGTACATCAAAACTGGCATGACCTAACCGTTGAAGGCGCATCTTGTTTCCGCCTGAAAGAAGACTAATTAATACCTTCTTCAGGCGACCAATGAAGCGCTCCTTCAACGATTGCTTCATGTCAGCAACATTGATGCCTAACGCTTCCCACATACCCAAATGGTGTCCGAGAGTTGAGTTCCCTCGGATTACATAATCTCCCCTCGCTTTACATGCATTACTGCACGTTTGTCCACACCAAATTCCATCCCAATGGCCCTACTGAATGTTTCAGTTACATTCAGTACCTCCATCAGTCGCAATTTGTTGGGGGCAAAGAGTTTCAAGTCATCTATATAGAGGAGGTGAGATATGACCTGACCACCTCTCCTCAACCGATAACATAGACCTGAACCCTCCAGCAGGGTGCTTAGAGGGTTCAGGGCTAAACCGAAATAAAGTGGACTCAAACTGTCGCCCTGAAATCTGAATCTGATCTGTCGACAACCTGGATAGAGAAGGATCGTCCTCCATTGCCCCATACACGACATCAGGAAGGTGCGCAGAGTTGCATCTATCTTGTACAACTCCAGCACCCTCATGAGCCATGTATGTGGCACCGAGTCGTAGATCTTCTTTTAGTCTATCCAGCATGTCGACAGATCCTTGCGGGATCGCCGAACCTGTTGGCTTATGGCCATGTCAATGAGGAGTAGCTCCTTAGTACCGCGGGACCCATTCCTACATCCATTTTGAGAGGCAGACATAACCGAGTTATTGTTAATGTGTGTTAATTTTCAAAATGGATTGAAGAAGTTTATAAACCGTCGACAAACATGTGATCGCCGGTCTCTATTTGTATGGTTCCGCGGGACTACCTAACGTGTGGAGCAGGTGGGCAACGCCTGTTGTAAGAAACTGTAGTAGCGACCCAGACTCCGAGTATGTGAACTAATTAACCATTTTAGACAAAAGTTGTGCAGTCCGTCAGACCCCGGTGGTTATTATTTTTATTACTGTCAATGTAAGGATTATGTGGGTCGTAATTTTTTTTTGTTATTTTTAATGATGAATTTGGCAATTTGAGTACTTGATGCGGCCTACCCAAATTTCCTTTCTTTGGTTCGTCGAGTCGTTGAGCTCCATTAGTTCTGAGTTGAGCTACACAATTATTGACCAATGGGTGCACTAATTGGACAGGTCCACTCAAATCAGTGTGGTTCTTTCCTTAAAAGACCATTTCAGACAATAATCTACATGGTTCTCATATGGCTTGACGAAGATTATGTCTGGACTAAAAGTGACTGTGACCTCTGAGTTTGTTTCGGTCTTTCTTCTCAGAGAAGCCAGTGCAACTCCGAACCCATCTAGTTTTAAAAACATAATTCAATATTGACGTGTAAAAGTGTGTTTTTTTAAGAGGCTTACAACAGCTAAAGCGCGGTCACTGTCGGACTGCATAGAAATGAAAGAGAAGCGCGATGACACGACGCAGGTAATTTATTGCAAAATATGAAGCAGTTAGCGATTTACAAAAAATCTATTGATTGGACTGGAAAATTAAAACACTATTATGCTAATATGTAGCTTGTAGAATAATCTGACAAAAACTCAGAATGATTGCATGTAAATTAATATGATTTTTAATCGTTAAAAGAAATTTTTAGAGGTATCTTCATGATTTTTTTCTATCGTATCAAATTAGTTGTATTATGTTTTCAACACACTATCATACTAGCATATATCCTGAAGAATATCATATATTTTTCTGATTTTGTTTACTGCAGTGGATCATATACTTTTACGCATTATAAAACTTGCGTTTAGGCACGTTTAGGTCCTGTAGTCCCCTTAAACCAATTTACAGAAATAAATATAATTTAATCGGGTAAAAAACACTCGAGGTTTCACCATAAAGAAACTATGTCTTCAAATAGGTCTGGCTAGCGGAAACAACGTCTGGATGCGAGTCGAGTCCGCATTATCTAAGAGAAATGAGGCCGCCGAGATACAACACACGTGCTTCTAATACGCAATACAAATGTCATACGTAGTTTATAACGACCATTTCCTGTATTTTGCCTTATAAATCATATTTAGTAAACAAACACGAAACGAAAATCATAAGTTTTGGTATCAATCACACACACAAACCCATTTATTTTTGAAATAATTGTTGTACCCTGTTTATTTTTATCAAATTAAATAACATTTTAGGTAGGTACTTACGTGTTGAGATAGCAGAGCAGTAAAGTTACTGTCGTACTGAAGATCCTGGAGCTTCTCCGTATATGCTGTGAGAACGGCCACCGAGGGTTGTTTTAGCTGGTAAGATACCGGCGTAATTCTTCGGCTTCTCCTGGTGAGATAAGAGGGTTTTCAAGAAGAATTGTCTGAAAGAAAAGCGGTAAATTTCCTCCGTCGTGCTAGAGTCAGCGAGAGCCAGATAATAAAATGTACGTGGAATGTATACATATTCATTCTTCTTGCGAACTTATTCATTGAATGTTTTTGGTATCCAACGACTTGTGCCTTTCACTAGATAGGCTTCTGGTCAGATTTGAGAAAGATCAATTTCAATGTACCCAGTTTAAAAAATATTTGTAAAAGACTAACTTACTACTAAAAGTAATACTTTAGAACTAATTTTTTTTGCGGCGAAGTGTTGGTGTTCCCTGGGTACTTACACCAACATTTCGACAACTTTTAATAGGGGGCGAGACTATTGCCGCCAATCGGGCAGAAATTCACAATCCGAACTGCTACTGAGAAATTCCCTACCTATAGAAAAATCAAGAACAACCCAGGAGAATTCGATCCCCAGGACTCCATGTTCAAGCGTCACTTGCAACCGGTCGTTGTTCTAGTGCACAACGAGGTAGAAAAAAAAATACTTACCATACAAGTGATTCAGGAATTCTGGAGTCTCGGACCTTCTATAGGTAAAATCCTTGTTTCGTTAGAGGTGTTGTTGCCTGCGGTCACGAATTGTTTTTTTATGCCTAGTGCTACAATAACTTAAGTGGCAGTGAGCAGGGCACATTGCTCACAGAACAGATGGCCGATGGGGCCAAAAGGTTCTGGAGTGGCGACCGCGTACCGGAAGACGTGGCGAAGGAAGGCCAACAAAGTGGACCGATGACATGGTGAAGGCTGCAAGAATCCGCTGGATGTGAGAAACACAGAACTGGTGCTTGGGGGAGGCCTATGTCCAGCAGTGGACGTCCTTTGGCTGAAATGATGAGTGCTACAATGGCAGTAGTATAGGTTCAGACTGATGAATGAATTTCTAAAATATTAGGTAAACAAGCATGATTCTTGTTTACCTAATATTTTAGCAACTGTACACATCGTCACGTCGTTCCGTATGGTGCCGGATGTAAAGAATAGTACCATCTCATTTCTTCCCGTGGTTGTCGTAAAAGGCGACTAAGGGACTCACTAGAGAATGGGCAGCAGCGTTCTCTATACATTTTAACACCATACTGCGATCGCCAACCCGCCTGCCAAACGTGGCGATTATGGCAAACCCCCCCATTTGGGGGAGGCCTATGTCCAAAAGTGGACGTCTTTCGGCTGAAATGATGATGATGATATTAAATGATTTCTAAAAATATATTTTTTATGCTTCCATTCAATAGGCATTAATTCTGAGTTTGTTATGTAAGTTAGGTCAGTGTATGAAGCATACGTCTATGCGGGCGTTACTCTCGTGGAAACGATCTAGACATGTCTGCGCGAGTTTTTTCGATTCGCAATCAGAATAAGTTCCGTTCACACCATTGAAGATCTCGTTAAGTGCATAATATGGCCATGTTAGGAAGCCGGCTTCCATCTTATTTGAATCGTTGTTATGTTTCGTATATGGCTGTAGAAACTAGAACTAGAGTGATTCCCACATCCTTAGTGGGGAAAATGCATAAATTCTGCGACTTTCTTGCAAAAAGTTGCTTTAGTAACCAATTAAAAGAAGCGTCTAATGCAGATCCATTTATTTTCGGTATGTAAATGACTCTGCTGAAGGTATTGTGGAAATGACTAGTCGATGCATTCTGTAAACATCTCACCGTGAAGAGCGAGGTGAAGTGAGCATGAAGTGAGCTGTCCATAGTGTCAATCCCTAGCTTTAGGTGCAATGACAGCTCACATCAAGTTCACTTCACCCAAGTTATCACGGTGATGTTTACAGAATAAGGTATTAAAAATCATTTAAAACTTTCAAAATTCTTCATTCTAAATTGAATTAAGTTGTCAGCTATTACTAGACTTATTTTGCATTATTATTCAATCGATATTCTATCGAATACGGTTTTTTTTAAATATACTTAGTGTTTTTTTTAGTTATACGGTGTTTTTTGTGTTTTGGGCGAAGGAAAGGTCAAGGAATAAAAGTAAGATTTATACGGGTTGCGCATATCTTTTCTTTAATACGAGCATTTTACAACAATATTGAAACGAAATCATCATTTTGAGATCTGCTGCCAACATACACTACGGCGCTCAACAAATAAACATAAATCGCGCACACTAATCTATATAAACAAGTCGCATAAGTACATACAGGCTTCCCGATATATTCTATACATACACTAAAGCTATATCACCACTTGCCACTCCACGTTCCCGGAACGTTCCACACACTCACACAGTCACTTGTTGATCTATTTTGTTCGCTTGTTTAACTGTCTGTTTGTCTGTCGCACTAGTAGATCACCTCATACACTGTGGCCTTCTTGTCGCCGGAGCCCGTCACTATGTACTTGTCGTCTGAAGAGATGTCACAGCTGAGCACCGATGACGATTCCTTTGACTGTGAACAAAATAGTTTGAATAATTAGTGCATTGAACTTTGCGATACAATGAAGGCTCTCAGAGAAAGGTGCGACACTTCAGCGCAACCCGACTCTAGTAGAATAATTTCTATGAAAACTTTATGGAAATTGTTCTACGAGAGTCGCGTCGCGCCTGTCTCGGGAGCCTTAACGTCAGAAATCTTAAAGTAACTAGAATGATAATGGTGCATTATTTATCATCTGCCTAGACTGGAAGCAGCTGAATACCAGTGTCTTACATGGAGCGACTGCCTATCTGACCTCCATAACCCAGTTACTGGGTAATACGATACCTCTTGGTAAGACTGGTTGTCAGACTTTCGGGCTTCTGAGAGTTCTGACTACCCGTAATTGTCAAAGATCCACGAATGACAGCCGGGACCAAGGGCTTAACGTGCTTTCCGAGACACGGAGGGGTCTTGGTATGTAAAGATGGTCACCCATCCACGGATCAACTGCGACAAGCGTAGCTTAACCTGATCGATCAACCCGTGCGGCTGTTATTACTTAGCCACAAGCGTTAGTGTAAACATGTTAAAACAATTAGCTTGTTCACACTTTGTTTTTTAATTTTAATCATCATTTGTGACTAAAATACTCTAATGTCCGTTTTCACCAACACTAAGTGCAGCGTGTAAAATCCAACAGCGCAGTTTTATTTAGGGATTAACTTAAGTGTCACTTGTCGGTGAAAACGGGCATAAGTATGACTATCATCACTTCATCACACTATTCAGACGTGACTAAGCAGAATCAAAATGAATACCAAAGTGCCACTTGAAACCACTTAGAGCAATTATGATAACCTAAATATGAATGAAGATGCATTACGTTCTGATAACTCACTCTACTATTAGTAATAATAACATTAGAGATAAGTTATTCTCAGCTCAGTTGATTTCATACATTTTGATAACATCAGACCTCATACGGCGTAATAATTGACGTAAAGCTGGATTAACAGTGTGGCGACTCCATTCAGCTCAGATTGTTTTATTTAAGCTTTTTACGCGTACACAAAACACTTGTAAGTCGTACTAGCTAATTTTTACATATTCCTTCGGATACAAACTTTAACCCCAGTTTGACCCAAGCCCCTGCATGAGTAGAGGTAAAAAAAAACTTAGTACACTTCTCCTCACATTAACAGTATCATCGGCAAAATTCGTAAAAACGATCACCATCCGAACTTAGTGCGTCTTCAAAATCACCAATCCCTATTCCTGCTTTAGGTGAAAATGATCTTTACGAAAACGCAATAACTTGTAAAGACATATAACCAAATTCATTCGTAAAATCAAAATTAATTAATGAAATTTTTCTACATCTAAGTTGTGTTGTATTTTACTCGCAACTCTGCCAGCCTTTTGGGAACTTTTGCCCAGTGACAGCGATGCAGACGATTTTTTTGAAGCCCAAATGAGCCTTTCCTTCTATTTCTTTTCTTTATATGCTTGTACATATTTACATAATATATATAATTTAGTGTTAGATTGTATTTAAGACTTGTCAAGTGTAAATATCGAAATATAATAATGAAACAACTAGTCTTTCAATTTATTACGTCGTCTGAGTCAGACTTGTAACTGTTATGTATGTAGGTACAGTTACTCGTAATAAAATACTCAATTTCTTGATTGCATTTCATAAAGGCTCACCTCTAGGCAGGCGCGATACGATATCGTGACGCAACTGTAGTAGAACAATTTCTATGAAAACTTCAAGGAATATGTTCTACCAAAATGGTGACGCAACATCGCGTCGCAGCTGTCTGTGGGAGCCTTAATGTGATGTTTAAATAGGTGGTGGGGTCAGACGATAGCATCAATTATGGTGTCAGACACAGCACGTTGTAGAATGAAAAAGTTGCATATTAAAGCCATTTTCCCTTACCTGGAATATACTGGCCCCATAAGGCGTGCGCCACGCATTGAGCAGGTTATCCTTGCCGGTAGAGACGAACCACTTGCCACACGAGGCGAACCTGAGTGATAGCACGCAGGACTCGTGCAGGTGCAGCTGGTATTTGTCTGGTTTGACCGCGTGCAGGACTTCCACGTTGCTGTTCTCCATGCCTACTGCTAGCCACTCGCCTGGGGACAAGCGATGTGCAGTTGTTAGTGGAATGTTTTACAAAGAGTATAAAATAAAGGGAAGTATAGGGTTTTAGCGAAATATGTATTTCAAAAATAGATACCTACATTTTGAAGGTAGTCAATGGCTTTAGCAAGAGGTATAAATTATAATGTATATTATGTAATAGTTGTTTTGTTTAATTTGGTAATATTATTGTATGGAAATAAGAAATATGGCTAACTAGTGAACTAAAATATTGATTATGAAATGCAATAATTTATATACACCGAATATTTAGTTTTAGATGAAAAACGTATTTGGAAACTTTCCAAATGCCTTTTTTACACCTAAAACGATTACAACATTAAATTCAGTCAGTGTTATAATTTTATTGCTCTTAACAACATTGTGGATTATAAATCATTGGTTTTACAGAAGGGGAAATTTTTAAATGAATTTTGAAGTGCTTACCTGTCGGACAATATCCTAGTGAGAATATTTGAGAACTGAAGTCGTGTTGTTGTAATTGTCTACCTTCCCTCAAATCCCAAGACCTGAAAAACATTAAAATAAAACATTTCATAACATGTTGATTTGATATAAATTATAGTTATTACACTATGAAAAAAAGCTCCATAAGAATATGCTTGTTTTTGCTCAACGTAAATTAAATCGTGAATATAAAAAATTACATTGAAAGATTCCGTTACATAGATAAATAGATACAGGCCAAGGTAATAAAAGCGTATTAAAAACGGTTCCTTTGAAATCTATTATAAATCGTAGTTGCCAAGAAAGAATCTACTGGATAAGAAACTCCACTACCAATAAAAAAATATAAGGTGTTAAAATTTTTACTTTAGAATCTTTAAGAGGTGCTTTAGACCATCGAACCGAATAACGTTTACTATGGGACCTACTGTTCTATAGTAAAGTTTATGGCTAAGCGTATGTACAGATTTTGCAGGGTAGGGCACGCGAGGCAGATATAGGCCGCGAGCGCATGCTGTGACGCAGCTACACAGACGCATTCGCGTCCTAGCTAGTACAAACCATCTGTCATTGAAACAACATGATAAATCAGTGGTAAAAAACAAGTAACGACCTGTACGCGTCGCGCAGTAATTTGTGTCGGCTCTATAACGAGACCAGAGCAGGACAGACATATGTCTGCGTCGCACGTGCCTGCGCCGCAGCGTACGCAGCTGTCAGTACGTTCATGCATTACAAAAACTGCTCTGCCCTGCGCTGCGTGGAACTGCGTCACCTGCGTCTCAGCATACGCTTAGCCTAATACCTACTATTCTAAATTGTATGGAACAACTGTTTTTTTTTTTTCGTGATTTCTAAGTTGGTCCAACCCTTAGTAAAAGTTATTCAGGTTGATAGTCTAAAGCACATCTTAAAGTTTCTAAAGTAAAATTTTTGACACCTTATATGTTTTTGACGTGACAACGTCTTAAATTAGGTTGCGGCTCGGAGTCACTCATGAAAAAGTGTAACGCCCGCTCACGTCTGTTACGATGAGTCACCGCCGATAAAAAGACGTTGTCACGTAAAATCTTCGCCCGTAAAACCGACTTTACAGGCAACCATTTTTTTCTCAGTCATTTGTGTACGGAGGATAGAGACAGTTCTTCCGCGTAAAATTCTGTCGATCCGATTTCCCTGGTTGAGTTGAATGTAGATCGATCTGAATTAAATGGCCAATGATGAGATAATACTCGTAGATGCTTACCGCACAGTATTGTCAAGTCCTCCAGTCCAAAGCTTGGTACCGTCGGCAGATATGTCGATACAAGACGCGCCGTCCGTATGACCCTGGAACTGTCTCACCAGGGTCTGATTGTGGAGGTCCCAGACCGCGATGTTGCCGTCTGAGCAACAACTGAAGCACACCTGCAAAAAATTAACAGAAAGGTTAAGGAAATTGATGGAAGTCATTGTGTAAAGCATATCAGGAAGCTCTCATTGAGGGGCTGGGTCATGATACAGAAAGCAGTTCTCCAAGATATGGCAAAAGTTGCGAGGAGACTAAAGTTCTAGTTCACTAGAGCCCTGAACACGGATAGCTTGCATTGGATCCTGTTCTGAAGTTGGCCAAGAAAAATATTTAGTGGATAATAAATATTCATAATTATCTTTATTTTCGTACAATTACGCACCTGTAGGGTACAGCAAAAAGTAAAAAATTAAATTCTATTATTTTTTTTTAATAAGGAGAAATTAACAATGTTTAAATAATTATAGTTATTAACGTTTATTAAGTAAATATAGTTTATATTGAGATCAGTTATATGTAACGATCTTCTTCTAAACGTGTCGATGGCAATCTAAATGAACTCGGCCCAGAATTCGGCCACGTGTTTGGCGCCATCACTAGCGTCCATCAGTTCCTGTAACGTGCAGACGATAGGACACGATATAAGTGTCCCATCGTTTGTGGAACAGCACCACATTTACACTCCAAGGCAGAGTTGTCTATGAACCTCCACCTGAAGAGGTTTTCCTTGCCCACCTCCAGGTTAGCCAAGGCAACTCATGTGGAAGATCTTCAGCAGGTGAATCGAATGGTATGGAAGCACGTCTCGCCACAGCTTCAGTCTTTGTTTTGATCGTTCGCCAGTGAGTGTGACGATACACTGCAGAGACGATGACGAAGTTTTATCTAAAACGGATCTCCTTACCTTTGAGTCGGGACTGATGGCAAGCGCATAGCACGCGGGTGCTGACGAAGTGAGTTCTGCCTTAATCCTAGGAGTAGGTGATGCTAGGTCCCAGATGGAAAGGTTGGAAGCCTCCCCACCCACGATCAGCGTGCGACCATCCGGCAGCAGCTTCACAGACCTTATGTAGTTGTCCCTTTGCTGAAAATAGAGGACGCAAGTTTTTAAATCTTTTTCTCAAGGAGTTTTGTTCTGACAAAATGATAAGAATATTTAAACCATTAGAAAAACAAAATAAATGTTTTGCATTCGATTTGTATAATTTTAACATTAGTTTGGAATTTAGAATTTTGATTGCTGTTTTTCTATTCCATAGATATTAAACTCAAAGGTCAAAATAAAAATACCAAAGTATCATGAATCGACGACAGTTACCCACTCACCAAACAATCCAGTTGACTGACTGGTGCTTTACTAGGCTGGCTGATGTCCCACACTTTGACGCAGCCCTTGCCTCCGGTGTAGACGTACTTAGTGGGCGATGACACTGTGACCGCGCACACCACCTCGCCGTGCGCGAGTGCCGACACTTGACGCGCGTGACGGGGTATGCCCGGGCCCATCAGCGCGTCAGGCGGAAAGGGCACCGGCTGCATTTGACCCTCCGCCGAAACATGGAATGAATAAGCCCTGAAAGAAAGTAAGTTCACAGTCAGATCGGATGTAATGAATGATCAGCCGCAGTTCACTGCTAGGAGGACAAAATGGGGAGTAATGCCAATGTCACCACGTGGGCAAGCGGGATGGTGACTGATAAATTTTCAAAAAATATTTTATTATGCAACGAATGTTTAAACGAATTTTCTAACAAATTTTGAACAACTAAAACGAATATGAGCTGTGATCACTTACGGCTTGCCACCCGGTATCGGCGTTAGCGAGGCCGGTCCGATGGGAGGCCGCAGGGGCTCGTATGCCAACGCGGCGCGCGCCGAGTACCCCGCGAGGCCGTAAGCGTCGTGCGCCCCATTGCCCAGGTAGGGGTACTGCAGCGCCGGGGGCTTCACCGCGGCCTTCAGCGGAGCCCCCGCAGACCCCGCCCCGCTCGCCCCCGACGTTGGAGTGACAGGCTTCGAGATCGGCGTGCTAGGCTTCTCGTCAAGCTTTTTGGCAGAAGGCGTCGACGCGTTGCTAGACGTGCCCGATCTGATGATTGTTAAAATTGAGTTATCAAATGCGCCGCTAATTGTACCGATCAATGATCAATCTAACCGCAAAAAACTTGTAATGGAACTTTAAAGAATCTAAAGTAGTCGTTATAAAAACCGTCGCGTTGAACATTGAAGAGGCGGTAGTAAGATAAGCATGTATTTATTTAGTACAACAAAATGTCTAGAAGTTTTTGTAAAGAGAACTTAACGCTATCCATCAAAGCGTCTAATCTGATTGGTGTTAATGGGAGTACCAGTGAACCTCGGCCGTATATACGTAATTGATTCAGTGCGGAGGCGGATTAACTTTCGACTTCGACAAGTTGTCTCTCGGCGTACAATGACCTTTCGGGTACAAGTCGTTTTCTCACTAGGGCTTCTGTTAAACGGATAGAGCGATTATCGCGAGTTAACGCAGCCGGCGAGTATTACGATGGAATCGCCGCGGGCGTGCGGCTTAGCGTGTTCATACTAATGTATTACTTGTTATATTTAATTACAAGTGAAATGGGCCGCTACGGTTTTGATGTAATGTGTCAAGTTGTGCCCAAGTTTTGTCATTTTACGTAACATTTTTTTTTAATTTTTGGTTTTGTTGTCGCATCGTACAGATAGATATACGGGATACATACCTGGGACTGTGTGGCGGGTGTTCCTTCTTGGGTTGGAGTTTGTCCAGTCCGTTCTCCCTTGGCGACGGTGCACCATTGTGTGGTGACGTGGGCTCCTCACTAGCATCGTCTACTACCAACTCCTGGAAATGGCGAATTGAAACATTGCAGAGTTTGCAAGACATTTTTTAAACGGCAAAGAGTAATTATGGTCAAGTTAGGTGTACTTACGTGTCCCATGTCTTTCTCTTCTTTCTTTAGTTTCTTGTGATCAGGCTCTGCTGGACTCCGTGTCCTATACTTTTCCCTTTCACCGGGTGATATAGAATTTCTCTGTAACAAAAACAGAAAGCAATAAAAACAAACCGCAAGACCATTAATATTGGCAGTATTGGTCTGCTAGTTTAACAAATACGAGTAGGTAAACATAATCAAAACGTTTACGGCGAGCTTACGTACCTACAGCAATCAATCGATCATTGTTCGCAAATAAATCGGCGCGCAGCGAGGCGAACGCTACAGTCAATATCAATATCAAAACACGCTGAGGCAGAACAAACTGACCGCATGATTAGCTCCGGGAGTGGTCATCGCCCCCTCGGGGGGAGCGGGTGGCTCGCGTGGGGGGGGGGGGGGGGGGCGACCGCAACATTTGGATGAGCGCGCAAATACGGACTAATGAAATAATCATATACGTGACGAACGACCGCCCCGCGCTTCACTGATTCCGTTCGTGTTGACACGGCGTACTTTCGCGTACATCCGCACGCTACGTACGGACTAGCGGTGCGCGCGGCCAGCTGCCACTGGCAAATTGCAATGTTGCAGGTAAAAGCGGCACGTGTGATTGTGAATAATCTGGTCAACTCCAGAAAACAAAATATTTCATTCATACAATCAAGTATTTATAAGGAGACTTCATCAAAAAATAAAACTTGAGGATTGCAAAAATAAATAAAAATGTTTTGGGGGACCTGGACACTGTCTTCTATGAACATTTAGGTAGGGAATGACAATTCGTAATTTATTAGTAATTCCACCTACAGATTGATGTTCACTACACAAAACACTAGAACTGTCGTGTACAGCCACGGATTATCAATATATTCGGTCGGATGCCCGCGGCCAGTTATGTACTAGACAGATATTTCAAGAGTTCGGGCAGCGAATGCAGTTATTCGAGCGAAAAGCTATTCCGTATGAGTACCCTGTGTATATTGCGCTTTTATATTTTCACTTTACACGTAATCGCTATGCGATTTATTCGGGTTTGAATAGGTGGTGTTAATAGTTATGCTGATTTCGGACAGACAAATGGGATCAGATTTTTGTAACACGATCGTAGCATGGTGCTACACCGTAGCCGTGCTACGCCGTAGTTCCGCGAGGCGTGCTACGCCGTAGCTCCGCATGGCGTAGCGGAAATTGCAACCGCGCCAGATTGAATTTCATTTTAGTTTCAAAATGTGACGTGTTTAGTGTGTTTGCAATTAACTTTTATTAACAATTAAGTTATCTTTATTATTTGTAGACTAATAAATTATACGTACAGCACATGGTGTCGTAAGTTATACGTGTCGCAGAACATTAAACCGTTCGGGCTCAACCGTGTTCCCCGGGGAGTCTAGCAGGCTATTCGGTGAGCTGGCGAGGCGGTGCCTGAAGGGATCTAACGGGCCTAATTTTACGAGGCACTAAGTTAGAGGCGAGTGGCAAGCGGCTGTTAATTTGCTCGGCGAGACGGCGACTTGTCGCCACCCGCGGTGACTTACGGGGCTACGGCCCTCCCGCACTCCGGCCATCGTACACAATCATACTTTACCTACAGATTTGCATCTCTTTAACGCCTCATCGTGTAGTGACTGAGACTCTTAGGACCATCATTTAAATCCCAAATTCTGGATTTAAATATCGTCGATGTTATCGGGACGTCTACTGTGAATTAAACATCATAGCTCGTTGTGTGCAGTTAATAGATTGATTTGTATTGACCGACATAACATTCCATACCCCATTCAATAACCTCCTTAGAGCATAAAAATAAAAGTTCTTTTGATGTACGGATCCTGATTTTTATGAGCACGAAATTAGATAATAACATCGGAACAAACCATCACCGTGTTAGATAAACAAGTAACACAGCTTATTGCGACCGTCGTTATTGGATATTTGATAGGCAAGATGTAACCAATAAAGTTTTATTATTGGCACCAGCCGCGGATACGGATACAACAAATATAGAACTGGAGAATATAACATACTTACACTCAACGAATAGGAACGGTACCTAAAGAATATACCTACATACATACGTAGTAGGAACTTACATACCTCAACATGTCTAATAGCCACATAGCACCTAGAAAGGTGAGCGAGGTGCACGTTAGGGGTCGAGCGTGTACTCGAAGCCTAATTTTACGATCACCGATCTCCACAGAACTCGACATCGAATTTCAAGTGACGCTATATCGAGGACCCACCGTGCCCGATGCCGTAATGTGACGTGTCGGATTCGATTGGATGGATTTTATGTTGCCCATACGAGTCAGCTCGAGGGTAGATCGTTTGTGGTTAATCGTTAATTTAATAGATTGAATTTGTGGTCGGCTGACGAATAGTCGGATGTGGGCACGTACTCTAGATTGAAATGGAATTTATATTCCAACTTGTTTCTTACGACCTAAAGTGTCGTTCTTCAATAACATGAGTGCATAAGAAAGAACATTGTGTATTACCGATATAAGTACACGAGTAGAAACGTAAACATTTGTATAAATTAGCAGTTTACTATGTTTGGAGGACTGTTACACAATAACATAACAAACGACAAGAAACTACGAAATAAAAAGAGAATTGTTTAGGTATACCTATTCGTTTGTGTCGTATCTCTTTACTCAAACAAAACACTCAATAACGAGTGGTCTCGCAACCTTTTCTATTTTCAACGGAAAAGCGAACAGAGCTAATCTTTACTTTATCCCATTACGCGCGTCGACCTCAAGAAAAAGGCAATTGAGCGCGGTACGAAGGGTCGTGCGGGGGGCGCGGGAGACTGGAGGCTGTGACGCTAAACAAGTACTAGAGGAACAAGCCCCGACAACACGACTTATTCTATATTATCGGTTGCCTTCGCGAGTCGCGCCTGTCGCACACACGCTCGGCTAGTCGCCGGTGCGGGCTCGACGCTCGTTGTGACGTAACATATAAAGTGGCAACACACAGGCGCGCTGTTAACGCCGGCCGGGCTTATTGTCTGCGGTCACGCGACGAGCCGTTTAGCCGCGCGCCTCGCCGCCGCCGCCGCCCGGTTAACCGGAAGGGGGGCGGTTAACCGGACGCTCTGGGGCGGAAGCGGGGGAAATAGATAAATAGACCGCCCGCCGCTCGGAAATGTACGGATTGAGTTCGGACTATATTTCAGGCATAATAGTTTTGAAAGTTACGTGATTTACACGCGACGTTTTCAGCTTTTATCGAGAATACCAATTTTATACGACTTCGTTTTATGATACTGTCGTCGAAAAGTTTTATTGCGTACATTTTATTTTTAAGTCCCATTACGATGACAATTTATAACATACGATATCGTGGATCATGATACGATAAAACGGCCCTCATTGAATAAGCTCATTCATAAGGATCAACGTGTTATTAAACCAGTCGCTAGCGCTACCGACACCTCCGCAAAAACGTTAACGTTAATCGGTCCGAAACGAGTATCCGCGCTCGTCGGAAACCTGGCCCACAAAAAAGTTACAAAAAATTAATCGTCAGCGAGCGCATAAACCGCGGGGTGCTGTGCGACTTTAAAATTAACTTTACCGGTTCATTCGTATACATAAATAATGGAGGAATTTCTGAATACACATTAAACTCCTATAAAGAATACATTAGCATAAATTTATGGAAGCGAGTCGGCGTTTCGAGCGCGTTTTTACGTGACTCGTAAAGTTTATAGTCGCGAGTGGAGGATTGCGTTTACTGCGCTCGCTATCGCTTTATGGCCGACCCCAAATAACCAAATTGCCTGGTGCTCGTTGTCGACTGACGTGCGGCCAGCCGCCCCGCTCCACAATCTGGTCGCAGCGCCCATTATGCCGCCACTCGGCGTTACGAGCTCTCCTCGCGGAAACTCCGCCGTGCACTTACAAATACACTTGGAAACTTGCCCGATACAATTGATGTTCATTACCGCACTGTTTGTTAACCTGCAGTTAACCGAGCGTGAGCGCGAGCGGCTGTCGACGCTACCTACTAAACGGCTCCATTTCGTCTAATGTAAAACAGCTATTCGAAACAGAAGTTCCGATACATGTGTGGAGGCAAAGCGAAGTCAAGTGGACTACAAATTACATCAAATTAACGCCCGTGGGGCAGCTGTATCACACAAAGTAAATTCCGGGGAAGCCATCGATAAGCAATCTCACCCGCCCCCTTGCTCTATTACAGAGTAATTAGCACAATTAACAGGAGCAGGCGCGAGGGGGCTGCGTAGCGCGGGCGGGGAGTGCGGGGGGAGCGATCGCTTTCACGCACGCAAACAAATGTCACGTGGCACGGCGCCTTAATTAAAACGATAATTGAGTTGACTTGCGAAATTCATCCGCCATTTCGACATTCCCAGAGAAATTTCACGGAAACTCCCCTCGAAACTACGAAGCCCTTAAGTGTCGACGACTTTAATTTTCTGTTTGCGTCTACTTTGCGGTCTCGAGGCAAATTTTAATACGGTGTACGCGGCTTCGCTTTGTAAAATTACTTAAATAAATTACCTGGAATCGAGTTTCGTCGCCATACTGAAAGACAACTCGTTTGGAAAATTGGCATCAACGAAATAAAGTACCTTTACAAGGTTACATAATGAATTTTGAATTGGGGATTGTTTGTTTAAAAATATGAAGTTATAAATTACCTTTTGTTTTATACTAATAATACAATTTATCGTGCTAGTGTTACGTGTTGACAAAGCCTCCCTTAATTATGATCCCTATGTTTAAATCAAGTAGGGTGCGGAACAACGCCCTCAGAGGTTTCTCTGGCTTGCCTGCAATATGTGCGTCGAAACGGCTTTAAACTGCCTATAAAGAATTCGTTCCGCCTTAACGAACGATTCGATTTGATAGCGTAGATTAAAGCAGTAAAACAATAATTTGAATTTAAAAAAACGAAACGACCTCAAAAAAAATCCAGTTGTACCTCGCGTTTTAATGTAACCCTCGGGCACCGGTGTTACGCACATTGTAAACCAAGGTAACCTTGTAAAAACAGTATATAATATTTCAGCAAAAATATTAAATCCCAAATAAAGACAATCTGATCTCCTAGAGTTAATAAATTGTGTGCCTTTGGTATGTGGCCTGAGGTAAGAAGTGAATTTACAATTAAAATATTACTTTTCAGTAGTTCTTTGAGAAAAATAACAGCGTGTTACACTCGGCTTGAATATGATCCCACGCGCGTCCTCCTAATATCAGGGCTAATCGGTCGGACAACGGTCCACGGTCCACGTTTCATGAGATCAACACGAGTGTAGTCGGCGGATCGGCCGCGGCGCGGAGCTGCAAAAGGGGCTGAAGCCGCGCGGTTATTTAAATGAGAGCTCCCTAGCCACCCGTCAATAAAACATTAAACACGTAACAAGTTTATGCGCAGCGACAACCCTAGCGGATTCCGCCACTTCGTTAATCCGGGGCGGGGGCAGCCCTAAATTAGGGTCGAGACAAGCCGTAATCCCCCGCTCGGCGCGACGGGGGATTTATATTGTTATTGCTCCGCGTCCGGAATTATACGAGGGTTGAGGGACTAATGAAAGGGGAAATTTAATTCCTAATGATTCTCGTCTTAGTCCGTAACGAGGAAACTCGAAAAAGGGCTGCGACCCGCGCACTTTTTATGATTAATCGTTTTAAGTGAACCGAAGATTATTCGATCGGATTGGCTTTGTTTGTTTACTGGTGTTTAGTGTGTTTGTTTTTATTGTGAACGAGGCGGAGTCGACGTGTTTGTGGAGTCAGAACTTAACGACCAAATTGGATTACAAATTTATTCATGAAACATTTTCGATGCTGGTACACGGCGTCGGCAGTGAGCGGGCGAAGCATATGTAAATGTGTGATAAGCACGAAGGGGGCCGCCTCGCGCGGAGGCTGGCCTATGGCGCGCCTCGGCGACACGGCGACAGGCGCCTCGTGCTGCCGCAACACGACGCCCGCAACACGCCGCACGCTCGCCGCATTGTTAAACATGCCGCCAGACAACTGCAGCCGTTACACCACACTACATATTATTGTGCATGTCCATACAATTATGCATAATCTGCAATCCAGTAACTAAGGATAGCCGTTGCGCCAACTGAATCTAAACTCAGAGCTAACATGGTCGTTATTATTGAAATATTAAACTCACACGTCATTCCTAAACAGGGAACAGTAGTCTGGTGAGAAACAATGAGTTAAATAAAAATGAGCCGTCAGCCATTAGCAGAATGCGCTGTTACGCTAACTGCAGCCGTAGCGTCCGCCCTTCCTCTCATTACGCCGGCGACTAATTGAGATAAATTATGAAGACGTGCAGCGAGCCGCGAGCTATCGCACCCACCTTACCTGCTAATTACATGCAGCGATTTCAATTACTCGAGTGCTCTAGCGTGTTTTTTGTTCAACAACAAACATGCTTGGTTTGTTTTTATTAAGTTTATCCGCTATTGAACATCGTCCGAGGTGATTAAATCACAATTAACACACGTAATAGCGTGTTGTAAAGATGTTATAGCATTATGGATGCAATTAGATTTTAGTGGCTATAGGGCGTCGTAAAGTTTAAAGAAACGAATGCAATAAATAAGTGTGGTGGTGTGTGTTGTGTTGCGTCATCGGTAGCGATGTATGCGGGCCACACACGTGGCGAGGGCGACTGGGTCGGGCGACAAAGAGCGCGGTGGGTGATAGTGGCGCGACCGCAACAGAGGCGGTGACCGCAGGCGCGGGCGCGGCGTGCGCGCTGCCTCGTCAGCCTGCGGTCACCACACACTCATCCACTGTTTACGACACGTGCGGCTAACTTCCAGACCTAAGCATGTACTAGCAATAGCACCTATCTACCTAATTATTATTCCGTTAACTACTATGTATCTAGATGTACTACAGAGCTCAAAAAATATATGTTATACTCTATAATTGCTACAGAGGCAGCCTGTTTGAATTCTGACACACTTAGTATAACAAAGCACCTTTGAAACGAGTCCTCGAATGCAATATCTTCTATTGAATATTTCATTTGAAATATTGAACGTGTGGGAGCGCGAAGCATCGTTATTCGTTACATACGGTTGGTTACATCAACGCGATCTGCTCGAAGTGAAACAATGAATCAAATAAAACAATATTGTTGATTTAAATCATAATAACGTTAAAGGTTGAGCTTTACGTATAGGTAAGCTTGGAAGTTGATAGGTTAGCTAAGTTATTGTAACCATAGGGTATTATCAAGATAAAGCGACACCGACCTCAGTTTGGAATACTGCCAACCCTAAAGTTGTCATAAACTGATTAATATTGCCACTTTGAAAGGAATAAAAAGTTATTATTTCAGCGTCAGATTCCAAATATCGTTTATAAAGTATGAATATTAAATTGTGTTAACACAATGCAGCGACAGAGCCAGGTATTGTTATGAAGCAAGAGGGAGGGCAGACGGGGGCAGGCGCGATTCGATCAAGCTTGCATAAATCGATGCGATACGGCCGGATCGTGAACAAAGCCGCAAGCCCGCTCCGAGACGAGCAATACCCCTACCTACCCACAGTACCCACGATACACACATCCGCCGAGCACCGAGCGATCGTCACACAAACGATATTATGAAAAGAATTCCGATATACTTTTTGCTCTTTCACGAGTAGGTGGATTATTACCTTCTCAGACCAAGTTACAACAGGTAGCTAAGTATTGTTATTTTAGGAATTCAATAAACGAACCAAAGATGTTAGCTGTTCATATCAATTGAAGATTTTTATTTATTTTGTTGTTACTTACCTAATAAGAATCGTCTTATTTATTTTGAGAGGTAAGTACTTTATAAGATTTTCATTTAAACTAACATAGTCACCATGCGAAATACACGTTCAGTTCACAAGTGTTTTACCCGACTAAGTCTTGATTAATTCTGTTGGCAGATTATACATTCAAGTTAGAGACAGAGGCCCTGACTGCACGACACGACAGATAATCCGCGCGGAATAATGTGAATGCACCGACATAATCTATGTGTTATACCCTATCAAGAGACGCACAGTGTAAGGGGATTAAATACAGTGCCTCGGCTCCGAGACATTAGCCGGGACTCAAGCAGCAACCGACTGAACAGAAGCCATGTATGGGATTACCCAAGGATCCGCTACCTTGCCAAATATTATAACAATGCTCTCAGAATCGAATTAGATAACATGCAGTGACGTCATGTACGATGTCAGGATTTGTGTCGCCTTGTATTAAATTAAAACCACAGGTTTGTGTTGTAAATTGAATGTTTATTTACTATACGATAAAATGCACTTAAATATACGTTAATTTTAACGAGCTCTATTAGTTATCAACCAATAATTGCGTGTAGAGTGGTCATTTAAAACCGAAGCCAATTTCCTACAAGCCGCACGATTTCATCGAAATGTCATGAATAACAAGGCACAATGTTCCGTGGGCAATCTACCTGCGCCTCTAGCAAGGGGTACAATCCTTAGATCGATATCCATCGCGACTACCAGTAACTGCTCTTTAACCTGTTCTTTATCTGATCGTTTCTTCACAGAGTAGCCGGCTCAAGATATCCAACCTATAAGTAAATATTACTCCCAGTAATCGAAGCATAACTGCTCAAGAATAATTTTGCATTTATCCACAATGTAGTTCCGTATCTGTCTACACTATCTACGAGAAGTGTAATTTGTATAATTGCGAGAAACGTCTCTAGAATAAACAGGAAGATCACGCAGCCGTACACTGAAATGACTGCAAAGTAGAAACCAGCATAAATAAATTACATTAAACATTCACTTTAGTAGCGCTAAGGTTTCTTTTTCAATAAACAAGCCACCGTTACTTTAGATAGCCGACGGTGTATAAAATGTATAAAAGTAAAAAGAGGACGACTACCGCGCAATCTGTTTCACTTTAGGGCGTCTTAATAATTACAAGTGGCCATTCTTTCCAATTAAGAAAAGTCTCGAGCTATAAATTGTGAGGGCTGTCGCGGGCGCGAAGCGAGCGAGCGCTGTTACAACGCGCGTAAACATGCCGCTAGGGCTACCACCCACCGACTTAAAAGGAAAATCTCCCATTTTTGTTTTAACGGTTTAATAAAGTAGTCGGTCCTCGCCTGTATTTATGTAAGTCATTTATACTCGCCGTTTCTACCTTAATTAAAGGAGCGCACCTTTAAAACGCAACGACCCCAGCATATCGAAGAACAAACGCAAATTTATTCTGACCGGAGTTTTTTTCGGTATCTATTAAATAAAGAAGTCGAGGAGAATGCTAAACAAGGTTGAGCGGCCCTCGCCCTGCGAGTTTTCCACTTGAAGTGGTGTGCGGGTGCGGGGTGCGGGGGTCGGCTGGGGTCGGGGTGGCACAGGGTGTGTTATTCAGAGTGGCTTAGATAAGGTAAGGAGGATGAAGAGGCGAGATGCGCGGCGTAATGAACCGACTCCGAGCAGTTTTTGTGTGGTTCGGGAGCCCAAATTGAATATTAGGCGCGATTTGAGAGCGAATGAGCGGGCGGCAGAAATAAATCCGCGGTTATTATGTTACTCAAATGAGATTGTGGAAGGGCTCGCTCTGTTAGGCTTACAGCGGCTGCTCAATTTCGCGTCGGTGTAAATTGCTAGTCGTAAACTTTGTTATTCTGCGGGAATTTAAGCACCTTTCTAGAAATAACTTATGTATAAATGTATACGGTTAGACCGCTAGGTGATAATTGCCAGTACAAAAGGGGGACTGACACCTTTTATTAAGTTTGTAACGTTAAGTAATACCTTAACATACAACCATGTTCCATCACTTTTAGATTGCGTACCAAAAACTTTTTATTTCATATCCTGACATAGTTTATCATAAAAATAAATAGAATAGAGCTTCAAAACAGAGCGGCATCGAAATGAAAAGTTTCGCTACACTGTAATGTAAACATGGGCCCGATGTATCGGAAAATCAAATATACGGCGCGCGATGTTTGCAAATAAACAACGTGCCTGCAACTGTGTAGCACCTTCGTGATTCGCAATAAAAACATAGTGTGGACAAACGGGTGCGGCTCGGTCGAGTGTAACCTGACGCCCCCGCAGCCGCGGAGCCGCAGCCAAGACGCGCTCGGTTTATGTAAACTTTATTACGGAGTGCACTTCTCCCTCCCCTCCCTCCACGACTCCCTCGTTTCAAATTGTAAGGCGCGTCCGTGCATTACTCAGCTCGCCGCGTGTTTGCACAGATCGACGGTTCCGTGAGCGGACTGCCAACACAGCCGCGCCGTATCGGGGTCACACTGCAAGATAAACTCTTCACGTGCTGTCGTCGAGTTATAAACTCGCTCACCTCACCCAAGTTTTCCAACAAACTTGTTAAAGTATGCGGTACGAGCTGATGTGCGGTAATGTGATCGCTACGTGACTGATTATGTTTTCCCAGTCAAGTGGAATTAGGTCTGGGGGAGGACGGCTACTGGTCGGGCAGATAAAGTTTATGCCTAGATCGTAAGTGGATTACTTTATGCCTGTATCAATTCCAGTCATAAAATGCTAAGTTATTAATTCGGGATGTGGTTAAAGGAGCATTAATTGATGTAGAAAGAAGCATCATCCTACAGGAACAGGACATCCTTCGGGAGTCAGTCATCAGACAATAGACGGTACTAACGATCAGACATTATCAAAGGCAAAAGTGAATAATTGTTTTCATTGTCATGAAGTAGGTTAGTGCAACAAAGACAGTGTTACAAGTAGGTGCGGCGTATCGATTCGCATGCATTTCTGGGCGCTCGTCGGCACATCTGTGCGGTGCGCCACTGTTCACCCCCCTCCCCCCACGGTAGCGCGATAGCCGACATTCGCAACACCTCGGGAACGACGCACTCGCGACCGAGCTCACTTCACTACAGGGTTGACAGCTACTCACATTATTTTCAGTTTTCCTGTTCCATCAATCAATTTTCTCCAAGCCCAGTTTGAAAAGCGACAGCGAATTTAACGCAACTTGAGTGCTGATAGTGATAATACGTTCAAGTTAGAACTAACTTACTCAAAACAGATTACATCGTAGGATTAATTAATGGCCATTTATACGATCACGCTTGTAAATCCCAAATGAGTTTAATGTAGGCGAGGTACGCTTTTGGTTCGGACGTTCCCCCTTTAATAGTGACAGTGCCAGGCCCCAAGTCCCTAAGGGGATCGGGGGCGAACCCTATTTCGTGTGCTTTAGCTGCCTAAGTTAATAACGAATGCAAGGATGACGTGACTTGTTTTCCGAACTGTTTGTTTAGAAACAGATGGTAAGTAAACATTTAAAAACAACACGTAAGTACTTCAACCATTGTTTATTGAGCCTTTCATTTAATATTTACATAATGATATAAGCTAATCCATGAATTAATGTAGACATGATAAAAAGGTAACACGCTGAACTAATTTGAATTTAATTTTATATTACCACAGATAAAATGTGAGCGACACGTTATGGCGTGACATCCCTGAGCGGGGTGCGCCACTTGCACCACCCACTTGTTTCAGTCAGGGCCGTGTTATGAAATCAACGTGTTCGAGCGCAACACTACTCTCCGCGTTCACATTCCCAAATGGAAAAGGCACGACGTACATATACGTACCACCTACGTTATAGGTACGTGGTACGCCTGTTGGGGAATTTTTCAAAGCAAAATTGTGCCGTCGGAATTTTAACAACTCGGGCGAAATTGGAAAAAGTTATTCTATACTCACATGTCTCTCCTCTGCTGAACTGATACCTGCAACCAAGTGGGATAAGTTAGGTGGATTATATTACACGTTCAACACAGGAATTGTTATTTAACCGCAGTATTAATTGATTACGATTATGTAATGATTAGAATGGTTCACAGCTTCAATTGTGGGTTTGCTAAGAGATTACGTGAAGCAGATTAGCAGGGGCATTCACGTGTACAGAGCCAACATCAATTCTGCTAAAGCCTAATATTCCTAATTGTTGCCTACGTCAGAACTATGCAGTTAGACGGCATTCGGTTCAGGTAGACGAGAATGGTGAGCTTGTTATTAGAGCTCGTCTAATCTCAGAATCAGATCTCTAGATCTACTAGAGATAAGATTTTCCTATGTTATGTCTGACAAACAAATATGCAAGATCTGGAAATAGCATTATTACCGCCTACCACGAACCAGTCGTATGTTTGTTTTATACAAGCAATCTGAGTGGGAGGGGGACGTGTGAGTGTAATTGAGGTGGATCCGATGAGGAGCCGGGTAAAGTGGTCGATGAATATTGCAGAGTCTGTCGCCGGCTCGTCACGACACCCCCGCCGCGCGCCGCTCCCGACACCTTAATGTTGTTACACACTGTATCAGTTATAGCTACTGTTTACTTATTAAACGACTCACTAATGTAACGTTGCACGAATAATAAAATTACCTACAATTTTGTTAGTGCTAGTAGATATCGAAGAAGTTCATATCTAACCACCGTAAGGACTATTATTGCTTGCAGCGTTATCGTGTTCCCGGGATTTTGTTTTGAAACTGGTTAGATATGAACTTGATGGTACGTTAGCACTATTATTTATTCTGTGGTGATAGAGAGTTTATTCTAAGAAAGATAAATTAATACGACGAATCATGAATTAATAGTAGACTAATAACCCCTACTAATTGAATTTTTAAATTCAATATCGATGGAACCGGCACTTTCTTCTCATTCACGAATGACTGGTCGTGTTAACGGATCGGATTTCGTCAGATTATAAACTTTCTCTTTTGAATCCATCCATTGGACTACTAATCTAAATCACACAATAGTACCTAATAGCTATATGAAAATGAAACCATATTATATTAAGTACAGTTATCTATCAATCAAAAACGGGTAAAGAAGGCGTGGAAGGCCAACAAGAAGATGGGTCGACGATATCATAGATATATCGGGAGATAAATGGCAAAGGATAGATAACAATGGACAAAAATGAAGTCCGGAGGCCTTTACCCAACAGAGGGGTTCTCATTCAAATTAAATATTATTAAATGTAACAATAAATAAAAAATCAAATCAAATCTACAATTATTAAAAATAATATATAACATTTAAATTATGTAACTGCAAAATTGATTGATTAATATATTAACTTTATTACATGCTAACAATTATAGTATAATTGCATGGAAAAATGAGAAAAATAAAAGGCTTATTTATTTATATGTATTATAACTATCAATCAAGGCCTAGCCACTAATTTAGTCAGCCAACAGCATTGACAATGGTCTGTCATATGTTGCTAACTCCGAGATAATTGGAAACAATATTACTAGCGAAATTAGCTTCGCCTGTCAATCCCACACAATATTGTGCTATACTCGGCGTAATATGGTTACATATGTGGGTATATTGTGCTATATAGAACAGTAGTATGCATGCAAATTGAATACAAATAAATTATCGGTAGGTAATCAGAGTGGCACAATACAATAGGTAGGAATAGTAAATCGCTGCCTGCTGTTTACCAGTAGTTAACCTTCCGCATAATTGTAGATCAGACGTTTAAAATTATCATAAGGAACTGGATGTCAACCATTTTTATTAAGCACCTTCTTAGAATATTTTGAATACATAAAATAAACTTTTATCATTTTATTAGTCGGTTAGTTCACCATTGAGCCTTATTAAAAGTTTAATTTTGCTCATCATGAACCTTAATTATTACTCCACCAGTCAATTTGGATGGCTGGCGCCAGCCCAGGCTCAGTCATCAGATAAGCACTAAGTCGAGTACCTGTCACCCCCCGCTGGCGGAATTAGCCCGACTCTCGTCAGCACGTATCAATCGTGACTATTCACGGAGCAATAGTGGTGGAGTTAACGACACCGCCATTGTGCCCGAAATAGACGCGTTCACGGTAACGGGAGAACTTCTAGACTATGTTTAAGTTGGAAGTTACATTACACGGTTACTAGACAATGTTATTGAACTTATTTAGTGCGTGTTCGTGTATACTATGTGTGGTTTACCAGAAATGCGTAAACTTATTTTATATGGTGCCCATAGCTCTCAATAGTTCCAATCGTTTTAAAAAAATCAATCGATTGAGTTCACTCTGAAAGTTCTTTTAAATGAATGAGCTTAGCAGATCAATCAACTGCTGAAGTAAAACTGGTGCTTTTAATAATACGTTAATTTTATGCAGTACCACCCATCACCCTCAGAATATGTTGCTACAGTTTAATCAAAACAGCTTATCCATTGTAGATTACGAAGGTACATGCATACCATAGTTACCGAGTATTGCATACATCAAAAGCATTATCTCCACTGCCTGATTCGTCTCGAGTTTGTGAGCAATTGCAACCAATCCTATTGCTATTCACGTGCGCTACATATGTACCTACATATTGCCAGACGCCGTATTAGCACTGCATGTATTGCCACAATTAATTTAAACGCAATAGCCTCAATTATTGGCCGGCTATTCCCCTACATTGCCCGGTTGCGCATGAACGCTTCGTGCACATCGATTCAAAACAATGCAATCACGTCATAACAGACAAATTAGAGGTTGTATACGTGTTTTTGAGCTACTTAATATTCATAGAGTCATACATTATTATCGCTCTGACACATCGCAAACGACTAGGGCGGTTATTATTTACTCTAATGCAACGCCTGGATGTAATTTGGTTAGAGCGCGACTTACGTGTAGGTCCGCGACCGCACACACTCAAGTCAGCCGCAAAATTACGTTACTAATTGACTAAAACACGCGACGCTCACACCAGCAAGGAATAATTAATTGAGCTCTGGCAAGGTGCGGGGCGGGGTGGGGGGCGGGGGGCCATCTGCGCGGTAACTCTTACATCAGTACACCGATAATGGCACAAATTAGCCGGGGAAGTGGCAGGCGGCGCTCGGGGGTGGCAGGGGGCGCTAAGCCGGAACATCCCGGAGCGCAGATTACCGCTTGCTTTTGTAATTAACCGGAGCGACGGGCGGCTTCCAAATCCATTTCTGTGTTACATTTTCATTTGTGGCGCGCTCGTCCCCGCCGCGCCGGGATTACTCGCGCTACCGTGAAAACTGGAAACACTCCCCGTTGTTTGATATGAATAATACTCAGATTGCCCTCGAATTATAAAGTGCCTATTTGTTTGATGGATACAGCAGACTAAGAGGAAAAATATTTTCCACCAATCTGTTCCACATCTCTGTTTACATATTCTGTCCAAACACGCGCGTAGATACGTACCTACCAGTTCGGAGAATTGACTTATTCATACTCTCAAAGTAATATCGGGCGAGCCGTAGCCGTCAGCGATCCGAAAACACGCAAACAGTGAGTTCAAAAAGCCACTCGAAGATTGTAAATATTGAAACAGAAGTGGGATCGGAGACGTCTGCCGCGGAGGGCGGCGGCCGGGGCCGCGGGGGAGGGGCACTAATAGTCTCCAGAGAGAGGCACACAGCAAACAAGGCGAATACACAAATACGTGACAACCTCTTAAAATATTCATCTTTGTATCGAACCGTTAGGTTATACAGTAGGTTAGTCAGGAATCCTTTTTCTTTTGGACTTTCTGCGAGAGTTTATATGCGTCTCGACTGACAAAACAAGTGTCTTTCCTACAGATCGCATCAAATCTACAACTTTTTCAACTTACCATTTCCTTTATCATCTGGTCGATGCAAGTCTGGAGGTTTGGCGAGTACTGACAAAGGGTGGTGAGGCACGCCGAGCCCCAGTAGGCCGGCAGGGGGCAGAGCACCCTGGCCTAGGAGTGGAAGAGGAGGCGCACCATGTGCGGGCAGGTGGGCCGCGTGCATCTGCTGCAGCAGCCGCGGCAGGTCTGGCCTTTGTTGCTGCAACAATAAGAAACATAAACATTACAACTAGTTTCCACACAAATCAATTCTATCACCGAAGTACCCACCCCCAAACCGTTTAAAGCAGCTAAACATTCACAAATAGTGAATAGACCAAATTAAAGCAAAGCCAAATGGTCCATCCTTGGCCGTAGGTTGAAAACCGCAACTACGGTAGGACACTAATTAAAATCCACAACGTTTAAAGTTAAACAGAATCAACCCCCTGCTTTGTGTCTTAATAAAACGAAATCTCAGGCAACAGCACAATCAAATTAAAGTGTATTGTTTTTTAAAACGAGGAATGTATTTTAGTTCAGCGTCAACATTCAAAGTGGATTGATGTGTCACCGCAGAGCTCCGTGCATTTTTAAACCGAAGCGAAGCCAAATTAAAAAGTCCTCCACGGGACCCCTCCGTTCCGCGATATTTTAAATTTTAAATGAGAGCTTCGCCGGCGGCGGCGACTGAGCGAAATTGATTACTCCTTCTCCATTATTCCCCTTTTTCCACTTTTCCTGTATTCCCGCACTTTCCGTTCCTATCTCGTCTCGTTTAACCTTATTATTCCTATACCCTGTGGATCGGCTCACTTCTCCAGTCAAGCGCATCGCTATGTTTTAACAGCTTATCGCTATGCCCATTTCCGTTGTTTTCCTGTTATTTTTTACATGCGTCCATGTTACAACTGCGTCCATCATGGCGTCTTTCGTTTCGCTGGCCGCTCCCGCTACCGCTATCGCCTCCGCAAGACTGCCCGCTGTTCGCTTGTGGCTCGTACTGTACGCCCAAGCTTTTTCCGCTCGGACGGGCAAGTTCTTTTTTTAACCGCCGAAAATTAATTGGATTTTCGCCGAGGGTGGAACATATTTTTTATTGGCCGCTCACGGCTGTGATTTATTGTGTGTCAAAAGGTGGCGAGCGCCACTTAGTTGGGAGTGCTTTTTACAAAAGGGGATTTTTTAAATTCAAATTATTTCCATTTGGGCATTTACACGTCTTATGCTCGAATGATTAAAATAATAAATAGTTTTTGTCTAGCGAGTTTTTAAAATATAAGTTTCGTTTCAATTAAAAAACAGCGATCAAGTGCGATTCGAAATTGATGATTAATTGCTTGGCGCCGTGATATTACTTTGGCAGTTCCGGCTTATTAAACAGATACAAATCAGTTTACCTTGCAGCTTGTTTGGTAACACTGAAAAATCGAAGACAGACGAGACCCAAAAAACGAGCATTTATATAGGTTTCTTGCCATGCAGATCTCTAAGAAAATAATATAAAACTGTGAAGCCTCGTGCAGACCAGCGCGACTCGAACAATAGAATTTCTAAGAAAACTTCACGGTATAACAATAACCAGTGTCGCGTCGCGCTAGTCTGCACGAAGCTTGATTCTACATAAATGTACACGTGGTGACCTGAAAAGCGGCATGTCCCCGAGCGTGAGGCTTCGTGGTGAACCCTCATCCGTCCTGACAAACGACGTACCTATCCCTCCCTCAAACTAATAAAAACTTTTAGAATCTATCATTAATGTGTGTTTCCACCGCGACTCTCCGCATTATGTGCAGAAATAATTAATTGCGTTCTATTCTATTAGAAAAACCTTTAGCTGGAACTAATGATTGCGTTTATGTCTTGGAGTATGTAGTTAATTATTTATTAACAACGCCATATAAAAAGATATCATTATTAATTTTTTACAAAGTATTTCCTAATAAAAAGCGGAGATAAATGTGCAATTCGTGAGGAAAAATAATAAATAAAGTTTTAGTACGTTTGTAGTCGTTGGTTGTGGGTATATTTTTATGTGGTGCGAGTTTTAATTACGTATTCGTCCCTCGCTAGTCGGAGACATACCTGTACAAACATTTCGCTCGAGCTAACTGTTCCCTCGCCTCGTTACGGGGCGGCGGCGTGATCCCGCAGCTATCGAGAGCGCCTCACCCCGCCCGCGCCGCGCCCGACGCACCCGCTACCCCACAAGCACCCTCCCGCCTGTTATGAATGACAATAACGTGGCGTGATACCTCACCAACATTTTTTTTCCATATTTAGACGTGATTAAATAGCGTCGATACGCTCTCCCCGGGATTAAAACTCGTTCCCCTAACGACTTTTCCATCCGTTTACTTATCTCTGAACGAAGTTTGGTGTTTATATTATCGACCGAATTTAAGTTTGATTAAGTTTCCCCTTCTACAAGGGGAGATGGCAGATTTTTATATAATGAATTTTGAGGCTCAAAAGTAATATATTTAGAACGACAACGCGATAAGTGATGAGAATAATTCCCACATCGGTGTAACGAGGCACGCGTCTAATGATTCAGAATAGAACAAAAACCGGTAACCTCAAATTCTTGTAGATAAAGTGGTAAATAGGCTATTGTTCTGTATTTTCCCATGAAAAAGTGATGAGAATGAATTTTATGTTTAGCTCAAAGTGCCATATTAAATAAGATTTGTGTCGGCTGAGTTGAAGAAAAAATTTCTCTGGGTGGATAAGGATGGATAAAACATACAAAAGGTCGTGTTTTCTGTATCTGCGCTATATCAGCGTGTTCATACGAGGTCTATGTAATTTCGCGTGTGTCGGTACGTGTGTAGCAAGTAGCAACAGACGTGAGCTGTCTCCAAAGCTTTTGTCATGAGAAAAATGCTCCGCCGCGTTCGGGTTTTCACGGCACATTTACCACCGTCTATGCTCCGGGGATTATTCTTCATTTATAAATGAATAGCGCACGCCAACCGCACAGATTTCCACGCATAAAATATTTCGCCAGGTTTAATAAGTATTAGTTTTTTTATCAAACACATTTTTTTTTGCTTTTACACGGTTTATTGCGCTAAACAAATTGAACACTAGACAGATAGTGTTGAACTTTTGGATCAATAAGATTTCTAGAACGTGACAATCTTCAGTCACGATTTCAATCAATGGACAATTTTTTTCTGAAATATCTTTTATTTTTTATAAAGTAGGTTCTCTTGGTACTCCTCTTGTTTAGTTTTAAAGCTCGTACAGACCAGCGCGACGCGACGCCGCTACGCGACTCGAACAATATAATTTCTAAGAAAAATTGACGGTATAACAATATCCGGAGTCGCGTCGCGCTGGTCTGCACGAAGCTTTAAACCTAGGCTCAATTTAAATGGCAGTTTTATCTAGGTTTATCTTTGGGAATGTTATTTATTTTTCTTTTAAGCATTCTTTATTTGATGTCCTCACTTCAGTTTTAATTCGTGTGCGGTGTGATTTAAGATTTTGAAATACGATTAGTTTAGGTGTTCACTGGCAATATTTCTCAGCGCGCTTAAAGGTAGATATTTTCTGGAAAAAAAATAAAAACACATGTTTTAGATTTTTATGACGCATCTAGTCGTACTAGTGTTAAAGAATGAGATCAACAGCATATTATAAACACATTAGTTTAATATGGTAAGCAATTAATAAGTAGCAAGAACATTTAAAAATAATTACTGTTTACACATTTATGGGCTTAAAAGGCAATCAACACGTAAGTGGACGTTAACCTACAATTAGTACGTTTTAATGGGACTCATCCGATGAGAAAATTCCACAAGAGACAAGTTGGATTTAGTAGGTACGTTTTACGTTTAATAGGTAACGAACTATATTGGATGAATATCGCTAAATCTTGGCTGTGAGGCGCAGGGCTCGGAAACGTTATTTTAAATAACGTTTTTGAAACGTTTCTAACAGTTCTCGTTCTTCTTTGTACACACGGCTACAAATCAAGCTATACATTTCCAGTTTAAGCTGCCCCTCGCATTTTGTTGGGAACGAAAACGAAATGAGAACGTTTTGAAAAACCGGTTTATTCCGCAGGACGCAAGCATGAACTTGTTTAGTTAAATTGTACCTTATCTTCATTATAATACATCATTGATTCCAATGCGCTTGCCGCTGACCTATTGATTAGGGTTGTGTTGCGAGTTTCCTATCGATCAACACAAAAATGGTTAAAAACGTTTTATTAACCGAGAACGATTTAAATTTTGTTCTTCTCAAAAACGTTCCGTTCGAACGTAACCGAAAAAAACCGTTCTTTAGGTTTTTAAGACGAAACCGTATCGAAAAATATACCGTTATCCGAGCCCTGGTGAGGCGTAAAGCAGGCTAGTGTATGAATAGCGTTGTATGACGTTGATCTCGTTTTGAAGGTAGAGGCTGTAACTCCGCGAGTTTAAGTTGATGGCATGAATACGAGACAAACTTATGTACCGGGTACACAAACAACAAATAACAGCAAGATATAAGAAAGTTCCTGACAATTATAAGGAAGTGAAAATCAACTTATTTTTTGTTTTCAAAAGGTAGCTGTTGAACCAAAAGTTTAAAAGTGCTAGAGATCCTTTTCTTTTAAATATACCTAACTAGTCAGTAGTCGAAAGCTGCATTTTCTTTCGAAGCAACAACTTTTCTTAAAGGAAATCAAACGATGTTCTGCAAGATAACAGGAAACAACAAAATAACGTTATTACCAGATACTAATAACGTTATTTCATTGTAACGTACGCCAGCCCTACCAGCTGTTAAATAATTAAGAGTCAGTTAGTTCGTGGTGTGAGACGCATTAAGGCTGTTACAGCCGATGCCAGCCTCCAGCCACCACTGACAAGAACAGATTATAAACTGTAATGGTATCGCATAATTAAATGAACCCTCTGCGCTCGTGTAAAACTGCCTTATACTTATTCAGTTCCTTTTTTTTTAATCCACAATGGGGAAGCTCTTGGCCTGTATCTCACCTGATGGTAAGTGATGATCAGGCCGAAGGTGGAAGCGAGCTTCACCCGGAATCTTCAACCACAGAGGAACTGGTTATCTTACCTCCTACCGCCGAAACACAACAATGCTGTTAACATTGTTGTCATGGCGATAGACTTTGATAAGATGGTGGTAGCTAGCTAGGCGCACTTAGAACTAGCTCTACCGCCAACCAAACCGAGCAGATTTTTGGCCCCTACTGGGAATCGAACCTGGGACCTCTGGGTCTGGGTCAGGTGGTCAAACCACTAGAACACAGAGGCGGTTCTTATTATAAAATTATTATTCTATTATTCAAAGGGTTAATGCTAGAAAAAAGTCAAAATTAGTTCAGACCTCGCAAAGCCTGGCGCGACGCGACCCTAACAAAATAATTTCTAAGAAAATTTCACGGTAGAACAATTAAGTACCATTGTCGCGTCGCGTCAGTCTGCACAAAGCTTTAATGTAAATTTAGCGTATTTGTTCGGTAACCAAACCCTGACCATAATGAATTTAACGGGTTTCTGTAATACCGTAATATGCAATTAAATTCACTGCCAGTACTAAAATTAGCTTTAGTGTATTCATATTCTTGACTGCTAAGTTTTAAACATTAAACCAGGAAGTGGTAAGCATTACACGCATGACTTGAACAGAAGGAACTCTAATCATATAATGTTAATGCTTCGAGCCGAATTTTACGACTAATAAAACAATACAAATTCAAAGCTGTAACTACATTCTAATCTTCCAATGGTCGCCATTAACTGCCATTGCGATGGACGTGTCAAGAAAAATAAAGAGGAACATGCCACATCTATTGGCAGTGAAACAGCGCAACAAAATGTACGTCACTTTACACATTGGAACATTAAAAGCTCGTAAATTTGCGACATACTAACGTTTCTCATGCTAAGTGCCTATGTAAGGACACGAGCATGACATCGACACGGGATACATATTTATAAACTTCGTTAAACAATGCCTGCTTAGGCGCAATGACTTCTTAATACTTCGAGCTTACAAGCCCGAAGTATTAAGTAGGGATGATGCCTGGGTAAAAAAAAAAGAAATTCTAATTACTCCGTCAGTCCGACAATAAAAATATATTAGACACGTATTTTTTGCTTTATCATATTAATAAAAAAATACTTAGATAAAACGCATTTTACGTTGGGGAGTGGGGGTCGCTACGGCACAAGTAAGTATAAAATCTACATACTCGAGACGTCATGGCACATTTTAACTCAAAGTATCGCCGTAATCTTTAGATTAAGTAAAAAAAGAAAAAATACGTGTGCAATATTTTTTAATAATCTCCATGAAGGACTAAAAAATTATTTTAGTTATCCCTATTAGCTGTAATGCTAACCGGTCTTGTTTAAGTAGTAGGTGCAGTCGTATACGGTATCAAAGGGGTATTTTATCGCGACTGGCGCGGAGGGGCAGGGAAGGGACTCACGCGCCATTAGGCAGGAAGCCTCGAGGCGGATCGACACGCGACGCCAACACGTGTTACACTTTCAACATAATTGGTTCTAATCACATATATTATATCAAACACATGTTATGTACACATTAGGGATTGACACCATGTAAATTATGGAGAAAAACAGTAAACTTTCCAAATACCATAACCAAATATTAAGCTACAAGTTTGACATGCGAATTGAATAAAGTTACGTAGAACTGACACTAATAAACAACGTCTATTCCGAGTCTATATTTCTACAACATGTAACTTTGAATAACTTCGTGTTCTCAAAGAAAAGAAAGATAATAATAAGAAAAACTCGTGACACTCGCGGGCCGGATGAGTCGTAAAACTGATTACATAATTTCATTGGAAGCGACGACAGAACGGCCCCTAACTCACTTTTCCGCGTTGAAAAACAAGGAGCTTCGTCTAAGCGACAGGGGAAAAGTTAATGCGACTCGCCGGGAGGACGCGTCGTGCGACTCACAAGAAACGTCGAGGGCCTGCAATGCAATATTTATCACCCGCCCGCGAACGTGCCTGGGAAAAAATGACAAATTCATGTTTCCCCGACGCCCGACCCCGGCGCGCTTCTCGCCCCGATTTATTCTCCTCGTAATTTTTATCAGAGGGCGCGAGACCCAACGTATACTGGATAGAAATGTTTTCACGACTCGCTTGTTTATAAAGCCATCGACGGGGAAACAGATACGCTCTATTTGCACGGCTCCAGCGCTCGTGTTTGCACATCTATCTCGAGAGATAATGTTGCATAAATGTTGTACGCAAAATACACTTAGTTTATTTCGCATACTTGCGCAGATTCGGCTGTTCAATCACGGCCTCGGCGGAGTCGATCGTAAATATAAGAATGAGATTTAGTACTGGATTCGTAACGCGTATCTATGACACGAGGTCGCACGTCCCGATCGATCTGCACAAGTTACGTGAATATTGTTTCAATGTGAACATTCGTGTCATGTATAGGTGAGCTTGAGAGGGAGTTTTCGTATCTGTAAGGTATTACCTCTGCGGAGGTCGGGCGCCACCCCTGGGGCGCTGGCGTGGAATAAAATCAGAACGAGAAATGATTTACCCGCCGATAACGCACCGGCGACGCTCCACCGTCTCCCGGTTATTGACGACGAGTTCACGCACATTGCTCAAACACAATGCTGAATCGTTTCGCCACCTTATCTATCATACTCGAATTCTATTACACAACAAAACTCTTCGTATTGTTATTTGTTATACCTACGTAGGTTGGACTTATTTATTTTATACTACATTTAATCAATGGGTGTATTTATAAGTAGGTATACCGTCTATTGTTAGTCTGCCAAGATAAAGATTTAAAACAAATCATTCAGAAGCAACAAAACATGCAATCCGTTTAAATTAATTGACGAAGGAGAAATGTAGCGTTTAACAACATTAAGTAAGTGATTTTAATAGGCAAGCAAACAGTCCCCTATTTGCGAAGTGGGGAAATACTTCACGTTCACAAATCGGCGCTCTCGCGTACGCTCGCAAATCAGACGGAGGCTGGGCGGCCAGTCTCTGGGGAGAGCCCCTTTGATCCCTAGCTGACCCGAAAATAAAAAAGGTACGTAATAAAAAAGGCCCGACATACGGAAGGTGGCGCCGCTTTTTTATTTAAATTAGAGTGTTTTATGAGGGGAGGGCGATATTGCGTTTTGCCAGTGTCTCGAAGGCTGTTCAGTAAGCTATACTCGTACATGTAGGTAAATCCTCACGGTCCGGGGGCGACGAACCTTCCGCAAATACTTGGGACTCTTTAGGGTATTTTCTTCCATCCGGTGGCTGTTTTCCGATAGTAGACACTGGACGGTGGGTCTTACGGCGCGGAGAGGAAATTTACAAGAAAAGTGATACAATGAAACAAAAAATATGTACAATATGTCACACGCTAATGCGAGACTAATTCATTAATTGGAGCCGCTCAACACACACGCCATGAAAGATGCTCTACTAGTAAACAAAATAATTGGTGGGTAGCCAAAAGTTATGATCTCAGGTATTAATGTAGATAATTTTTGCCGTATTTCAGTTTACGTAGTATTGGGTTGAGCGTCGCTTGGTGTGGGTGAGGTGCAAGCCGCGCTCCACAGTGGGCACGCCGTGTGATCGAGTTGGCGCTGCGCCAGCGCGTTCCATCCGCAACACTCTATCGGCCACAGACGGACAAGCGACGACTGACTTCCACCACTTTATTTTCGCCCTCATTATCTTTAAAGTGATTTATTTCAGTCGCGGTACATTCACGGTTTTCGAACGTCAAACGTTAACACATACGGAGAATAGGTCACACTAACGACTTGGCACCCGGCTGCGAATGAACCTATTGAAATAATAGACGGCAATGAAGACCTCACGACACTTACTATAGCAAAAAAATACAATTAGAGTGTTGTGAAATTAGTTAGAGCCGCAATTTGAGGACAGACACTAATTCATAACGCGGGAGGTGTTGTTAACACCGCGTATGCAAATTGAAGTAAAAGCTAATAATATGTAGTTGTCATTATTACGCTTGGACACTGTCGGTAGCAATATTCTACGTGTCTCGCCCACGCCAGTGACAAATGGGCACTTGAAAATTATATAAACATGCTAATTCGCCGCGGACGTGGCGGGCGTCGGTTTAATAAAATAATTTTCTATATAATGGTAGTAGTTTGTAGCAATTTCATCAATACCTCGTAGTTGGAGCGCCGCCAACTCTTCTTGCGCGGCTTAGATCGTTTAATTAACGACCGTCGAACTTTCGACCTGTTGAAAGCCGTGCTTTTGGAGAATCAACTTACTTTACACGTAAGTACCGCTTGTTCCGAACGATAATTTTAGTTGAGCTTCTGAACAATAACATTTTACCCACGCCTGCGAGTTAGTCGGCAACGATAATTGGAATATTAACGTTTGTTGTTTCAATAAAGCATGTTTTAGAGAGGTGGATAGCTTCTGTGAAAACCGATTATGTTTGCAGGTGAGTCATCGGATGAGAGGCGTGTAAAATATTACATTTTAACCGAAAGGTGTGATTTATGTACGGCTATTATAATAACATCGACCTTCCCACCGTTTAGTGTGCGTGCAACAAGCGAATAACTTAGCAATGACAGCTCGGAGTCGCGAATGTTTGGACAGATGCCACACTCACACTGGCCGAGCTGGCACACGGGGAGCCGGCAGCTAAACATTCCACGCCACATTTACAACAGCCCACTGCTGTACAAACAAGACACGTGTTGTTCAAATCGGTCTCGCGTGAAATATTACCGACGCTGAAGAAATTCATTTCGTTACTCGGAATTTTAAACATGACCTACGTGATTTCGGTGAATTCAGCGATTATGTAGTAGGTATTTATTAAAACCCCGGTAGTTAGCTCGGCGTGTTTGGCAAATTGTGATTGTGGTTACATCTTGTACAACATTTAAGATTGGTTTTGTGCCGTGCAAGATGTTTTTTAAGGTTAAGTATTCTGTTATTCATATTATTACACACCGTCAAACGCGTTAGGAACATGTTAAACAAAAATTCAGCATAAATATGCAGGCGATCCAAATTTGAAATACATGCCCCGTTGAAGTAATGCGGTGAACCCACTCAGTTTCAAGCAAGCTCTTATGTTAGGTGTTAAGATGAACCATTAGTGATGTGCCCAACATGTTGTTAGTACTGTTAACAATATGCGAGCAGGCAATGAGTACTCACCCCAATAATGGCATTAAGTTCTGTCATAGTGACCTGTTTCGCGCGCTCCACTGCCGACGCCACCTGCTGCTGATGCTCCTGCGACAGGAACGGCAGGATCTGGGCTATTATCGCGTTCAACCTTTTCGCTATCTCCGTCTGAAATACAACACACTTATTTAGTAAAGTCATCTCAATCATTAATGTTAAACAATCGTCTATAAACACGACGTAAGGTCATCGTGACGAAATTACAATATTATCACGAACGAACACCGATAACACACACGTTATGAATAATTAATATTGTTTAATATCCACCAATCTACTTTTCTGAATAAAATCAACATTAACATTAATATAAAGTTGACTATAAATGAAACAACGGTCCGCTAGCTGGTGATCGCAGCTTTCATACAATTTTACAACCAAAAATGTTTCCACATTCCGAAGCAAACTATATTCAATAATAACATTTATAATTAGTTGATAAGCTGAGCGAGAAGCAACAAATAAAATTAACACGATAAACAATAATACAGGTTGGCGCGGCGCGGCGCGGGTCTGCGCGGTATGAAATGATAAATCGCCGCGTTACCGAGCCCGCAGTATTTATTGGCTTTGTTCGTATTTTCCGTTTAAATGCACATTAATTTTATTCGCAGATTCACAGTGAATCGACGACGAATTAACATAATTGAGTGTATTATTATATCGGCCCTTGTCGGCTCGTGTAAACAATGAAGTTGTTTCGGTGGTTTTTTTTTTTATCATCGGTCAACCGTAGAGTTGTTAAGTGAATGTAACATGATAATATGGTGATTGTTAGGAATAACAATAGGAGTGAAAAAGCTGTCATACACCGCTGTGGCAGTTAATTAGTAAGATGATCTACAGATGTACCTAATCATTGACATTTACAACGCGCATGAAATCATGCCGCGCATGTCTGCCGGAGTGTTAAATTACGATATTGTCTGAACACGACGGATGCTCCATTACCGCTACAAAGCTGCCCACACAGCTGAACAGAATACTCATTCCATAATTGCATGGCTACATACATTTCAGAATTTCAGGACACTTGCCAACTTTCTTATTATCTTTCAAAACAACATTATTTAATTTTTTTAACTGTAAAGTTTGTTTTTCACGAACGATGATGAGTTCATTACTCAGCATTTGTCTACACGGATTTTCTTTAGCTTGTTGACGAGTTTTTATGTCTCATTGTAACTACTACACTCGAGAGCAATGAATCCGGGTCACTTAAAGAATGTTAAAAATCTCGGAAACTAAAAATGATAGGTTAATGCAATAAATTGTATTTAATAGACAATGTAATACTCCTTAAATGAAAGTAAAAAAAATATGAGTCACCATACATTTTATTAACACAAAATTACATAAAGAAAAAAACTGCTGATCTCTCCTTAAAACAAAAATAGGAAACATGAAATTTTTGAACTTTATTACGATTTTCTTGAATTTTAATACTTCGTATTGCCTCCTCGTGCTTCCATTACTGCGTTTACGCGGTTTGGCATGCTGTACACCAAGTTCCTTATACGATTTTGGGGAATATTCTCCCATTCCTCTGTGAGAGCAATTTTGAGCTCACGAAGCGTGATTGGGGGAGGGTTTCGATGTTTTACGCATCTGCCTAGCTCGTCCCAAGCATGCTCGATCGGGTTGATATCCAGGCTGCGCGCTGGCCACTCCATACGAGTAATGTTCATCTCTTGAAGGTAGTCATTCACAATCCTACCTGTATGAGGTCGGGCATTGTCATGCATAAATATAGCATCCTCACCTAAATTGACCATAAATGGACCAACGTGATCATTGAGGATTTCTTCCACATATCTTACGCTAGTTAAAGAGCCGTTTTCTATGATCACCAGCTCTGTGCGACTTTCAGAAGAAATTCCGGCCCACACAAGTACAGACCCACCACCGTAGGCTACTTTTTCTTCGATGCATGCTTGCTTGAATCTTTCCCCTGGTCTTCGATACACTCTGTGTCTTCCATCGTGCTTGTAGAGCATAAATTTTGATTCGTCGGAGAACATAACTTTTGACCAATCTTCAATACTCCAATTTACGTGGCTCTGGGCATATCTTAGTCTTGAAATACGATGCCCACGCTCCAGTTTAGGGCCGTTTGCAGGTCTAAGGGGTTTTAAGTTAGATTCAGCAAGCCGACGTCTTACTGTCCATGCACTTGGGTTACTTCCTCCGAGGCGTCGAAACTGATTTGTGAGTTCAGTTCCTGTGAGAAAGCGATTTCGAAGCATGGTGTTCACCAAGTATCGGTCTTCTCGTGCTGTGGTACACCTGGTTCTGCCCGTTCCTGGTCTGCGTAGGTTAGAACCAGTTTCTTCGTAACGTCGGAGAACTCTTTGTACTGTTGACAGCGACACACCGACAGTCCTGGCTGTATCGCGCTGACTCCGGCCGGTTTCCAGCATTGTAAGTATTCTGGTGCATTCTTCAGGCGTAAGCGACATAATTTCAGCTTGAATAATGAATATAGAGCACTATCAACATGGTTTATGTACCCACATAAATGACAGATTACAAACAAAAGCAAAACCAAATGCTGTAATTTCGTAGTTCCATCTTCGAAAGTGGCCCTTTTTCAAATTTGATTTTTTTATGATATAACTTTACAATAACTAAGAAGTTTTAATACCTTCATTTAAGGAGTATTACATTGTCTATTAAATACAATTTATTGCATTAACCTAGCATTTTTAGTTTCCGAGATTTTTAGGATTCTTTAAGTGACCCGGATTCATTGCTCTCGAGTGTATTTTACCTAACTAAGAATGCTCTGCAATTAGAGATCGAGCACAGCGATTAACATAATATTTCAATGTAAGATTACTAATTCAAGATTATCACAAGAAGGCGTGCTCCCGCAATTAACCGCAACAAGTCATGCGATGTTTTTTATGTTGCTTAGAAACTACTATTATTGAAAGATATAATACGTAGATACATGATAATGAGTGGATTGCACTAAAACAGTGTTGTTTACTTGCCGCAGTACTGCCCTCTTTCAACAAGCTTTTGTTCGCGACTCCGCGTGTGATTACCGGCGACACTTATTTATCTATTTCCCAACATTTTACCGAGATGAAAATGCTTTTGCTTTATCCGAGACTCAAATATTAAAGTAATATTATCCCTCTGTTTAATACAATGTTTAGATTTTATTCAGAATGAGTGTAAGTTTAAAATAAATTGTAAATCTGTCGTTCGCTATTTCTTTTCGTGTTAAACTCGCCTCTAAGTTATGTGCAATTTGAAACAATGATGGCTAAGAAGCAACCAGTCTTACCCAGTAAGTATCTGGATTACGGTGGTCAGATAGGCAGTCGCTTCATGTAAAATACTGGTATTCAGCTGCATCCAGTTAGACTGGAAGCCGACCCCAACATGTTGGGACAAGGCTGGGTAGATGATGATGATGGCTATGCAAATATATTTTTTATTCTGTCGTTGACGTTTATAATTTTAATTTCAATGAAGTCAAGCAGAACGTCAAAGCTTTACAAAAGCGTTGATATAAAACATTTAACCCGTTGTTGTTACATTAAGCCGTAGTATTTAGCCGTGCAGTGGTGTGCACACGTAGCGACTGTAGCGAGGCAGCGAGGGCGCGCGGCGGACCGCAGCGTTCGCCGCAAATTGTACTTTCATTCCGCCTCGCTAAATGGACTGTTTGTCGCGTCCGAGCTCGCGCGAATTTACCCTACACACCACGCATATTTGTTTTTTGTGCTCACTATTTATGTGTTAACCGATACCTTTTTGTTGTAACGGCAAAATAAACCTTTTAAAAGCTGAATCATGAGACCAGCAAATCATTATAATAGAAAAACCGCTCTGCAGAATTTTAATTAAGAACGCTGTTTTTTTAACACGTCCATTATTCCTAATGCAAACTGGAACACGAATTATTTTCGCAAATATTTAAATTAGATTTTTATGAGAGCGTAAATAAAGTAACATGACGAATAAATAAGGCCAGCTATATATTTTTAGAAGTAAGACAACAACAAGGTTCCTCCATTTACTAGATAAACATCAGACTTCGTGAGTCGTGCAACTATTGGAATATTAGTGCGTACCTAATGCAAATTTCCTTTAGCGATGTGCTAATAAACTGGCTGATAGGCCATCGCTTCACGTATTCAATTTGTGTGTGGAATAAACACATTTGTTTCCTCTTATCAACGGAAGATTAATTAATCGTTAGTTTTTATATAAAAGTAGGTAGAGTTCAGGAAAGTTTATATATTTTATAGTCATTGTTAGATATGAATGATGTCAGACTTGATAACCCCTTGCCATTACGGAACTTGGTTTGATATGATGTAAAAATGTTAAAGATATTCACGGACTCAAATAAAGCTTCGTGCAGACCAGCGCGACGCGACGCCGCGACGCGACTCGAACAATACAATTTCAAAGAAAACTTGACGGTATAACAATAACCGGTGTCGCGTCGCGCGACAAGTCGCGCTGGTCTGCACAAAGCTTTAAGGAGTTTCACACAAACAAGAGTACTTAAACAAAGTAATAAAAACTATTTGTATAGTGATCGATAATGTATGATGTTGACATTGCATACCGCCGCGCGGTGTCGCGCCGCGCCGCACTCTCCCCGCCGCGGCACCGCGCGACCGACCGACGCGCCAAATTACCGCAAATTACATTTTCATTCGCCGCCTCTACCACCAGGTTATTGTGAAAATTTACTACTAAACTGGAAAATACCGCCTCTAAATTTAACGCTTTTTATGATAAACGACTTTTGTACTCCCACAGCGACGAATATTAATTTTTACACTAACGGACCGTGAATTGCAGAGAATTGTAGTGAGAGTTACTTATATCTTTGTTTCTCAGTGAATCGTACATTCCTGCAGCCGCATGATTCAGGTGGCCGCGACTACGAGCCTCTCTAGACAGTGAGAACTCTATGAATTCATAATTAGCGAGTAATTAATTGTAATTTCAGACGTGTGAATTTTTTTTAACAGCTTCGAATTAATTGTTAACGTGATCATAAAAGTGAAATTAGTGTTAATTATATAAATAAAAACCTATTCAGAACAGTAAGAATATCAAACAAAAAGAGATAGCGGAAGTTATTATTTGAATAAATATTATTTATAGCAAGGAAATAGGTACCCTATTGTTCTAGTATAATGAACTAATGAATGATGTAGACAGAGGTGATCTCAGAGTATGGACACACTTTAAAACTAAACGCTTTAAAAGCAATCACTATGCAATGTTGAATTTCGTGCGCTCTTCAAATACTTTTGCGAAATTTCTTGTCTAGCATATTGTTCCCATACTTGAACTCCTCGTAGCGACAGTTCAACGCATTCCTTCCTACGTATCGCTATGTCGAAATTCAATCAGAGAACAGCACCATTGAGCGCAAAATATCGACAAAGGGTTTCGGATTAAAGCAGTTTTTCTTATTGTCGTTACGAGGCGAACAATTCCCGTCCCATCTGCACCTCGTATAACTCTACAACAGTAGCTGCGAGTACGAACGGAGGAATAAAAAGCGGGCGTACAAAAGGGCCACAAAATACGTACTTTTGCGAGCTCTCCACAAAAGATATAGTACGGTTTGTCATTAAGGAGTTCATCCCCGCGCGAGAAATAAAAGAGGAACGTCGGGTTTCGGGGTGAGAGGGCGCCGGCGGGGTGTGAGGCGGGGGGAGGGCAGCACGCGAGGCGAGGAGGTGCACTAATGGCTCCGACACTCATCCGCTAATGCCGCGGGTGACTCCTCTTTTTGCGCGATTTTCACGTGGTTTAGTCGGTGGAGCTTTTAATCTACGGCCGCATCTTCCCAACGGTGCTCCATTTGTTTCTCTATTATTTATTATCCCCCACAAACAACGCTTGAATTTATTCCAAACATCTTTTTAATGAAGAATACTATACAGTCAATTAATTAAACGCTTTATCGACGGCTATTATGCAGACTTGACGAGTTTTCGAAATTCGCGATAAAATTTAAAAGCGTTGGGCAATAAGAATCCACCAATTTAAATTAATCAACACATTTAAATGTAAAATCGATTCGTTAATTTCGTCACGAATTGATTTGAGAACTAAAACAAATTTTCTTCTAAATACCAGCCACGAGAAATATCTACGAAATGAATCATTAGACGGCGAATTAAAATACAGATGAGTGAGGTATTTAATGATTGCATAAAGAATAAAATACAGTATTCTCAAGAGGTTTTTGTTTCGCTTTTGTAGAAAACCAAGACAGTAGAGGAGCTGATTCGAATTCAGGTGTCGTAAAACCATCAGGATTCCTTACGACACAATACAACGGAATATGGCACATGAGTGCACGGTGCACGCCGCGAGCTGTGACCTGAATGCGGGTCGCGGTTCCACGCCACAATTTATTGTCTCCCTTGAATGCTCGTACGCGCACGTTGCGGCTGCGTACATCGTGACCAGGCTAGCCACCACGTGAATACTAACCGATAACATCTACATAATGTCACCAATCTATAATGCCCTATGTAACAGCGTTAAAGGACATAAGCATAAATTATGTATGTCGTAAGTAGATACCTATGCCTATGCATAATGTTTTCACTTTAGCACCTGCTATTAAATAGATAAAAGATTTACACCACAAAGATATTAAATCAAAATGAAGAGGTTAAACGGCATAACCATTTAGTTATAAGTTTCCCGGCGCATCCGGCCGCCCGCCTCCCGGGGCGCCTCGACGATCAACTTTTACTGCTTTTACCGCGATTGTGTTCTACGGAATAAACTGAACGGACGCGGCACTTCCACTGAGGTTTCGGCCTTCATTAATGCCTCCCGACTCTTTTATGAATTATTTATGCACGCTGCGTTCTGCTTATCTTGCCTGCGGGCGGCGCTCTCGCCAAGTTTCCTCTTTATTAAACAAAACAGTCGCCCATCGAGAAGGCATGCTATTGTATTGAAAGCGACGTCGCTCTTATGGCCCGCAATAAATAATTCCTCCGGCGAAATGGCAGTCAAGTCGATAAATGGGCTATTATTTCAGCAGACAGAGGCCAACATTATCATCGATTCGTATCGCATTCGCGGAGCAATAATTGTTTAAACATAGCCTGCCGTGGAACATTAGTGGCTGGCACATCGATAATGCACACTGCCAACCGCTGTCGCCGCCGCTTCTCGTTTAGCTTTCTAATTACTCACCGCTGTAATTGTACCCTGTACATTGTGAACTTTTACACGAGTTTGCACAACAACAAACAGGGGGATTAGGGGTAGGATAGCATCTAAATATTTAAACAGGGTTCAATTATCTACGCAGTTGACTGAAGTGCTCGTGAACGACAGTATAATTGGCTTTACTTAAAATAATTGCTACTCGAGCGTCGATACTTATAATAAACAGAATCGTTGGACGAGAAGGCGCGTCATTAATATTCATTATAAACAAATGGATATAATTACTTGGCAAGAACAAGTTGATTGGAGAGCCGTGGAGTGGGTGTGTAGTGGGACACGTCGTTATCTCGGTATCGAGCCGAGCCGCGCCGGCTCCGGTGTCACCTCGTAATCAGATTGTAATTGCGCGATCAAGAGCCGGCTACGCTCCACTACCACACCACCTGTCAGTTTCAACCTCCTTGCTACGATAATGAATAAAAATAACAACAATAATATTCTTGTCGACCTCATGAATCATGATATGTTTGGTGCCGTATAATAATTAATGACTTCTCTGATGTAGACTATTGTAGACCTACTTTACGACATTTGATTTTGGAAGTTGCGTTAGTTATTGTGAAAATCTATGCAAATGATTTGTACACGTAATCGAATCTCCAAATATTTATACAGTACACAACAAACACGACGAGAATATAGCAGTGCAATCAAACAACATTAAATATTTAGAGAGTCGGACGAAGTGGCCTTAAAATCTCACGGTCAGATTCATTCAGTCACAGTTATAAATTAAGTAGAATGCAATCGGACCGCGTCCGAGCGATTCTGATTGACAGATTAGCGTCGACATATCACGAGAGTCGCACACGGTTTCATAACAGCGGGGCAGGCAAGCGTGAGCGCTCTGTTGACTAGCATGTTTCTCGCCAAACAAAGAGCCAGCTTCCTAGCTACCCTTGTTTGTTTAGGTCCACGCCAAACGTTTATTGCCCTTTGTGTATCTTACCTCTCGGCAAAGCGTGAAGCCTTTTTGACTCGGCACTTTTTATGAGAGCGCTTATAAACGTGTACGTTACTTGACATTCTAAAAACAACGTTGTCAGATATTTATATTAGTGAAAGAAACATTGTTGTATAAATGCAATCGCTCGAGGTAAAAGCCATAAACAAACAAACGTGGAGTAGGCACTACACTACATCATAGCCGATTCGCGGCGAGCGAGGTGAAACCGCACAAGCGCTTACGTGATAGATAATAAAGAAACACAAACAAGTTTCTCGACGCACATGAATTGACCAATTTGTGGACGTTAGATAGTTTCACAAGCGGTGTACAGACGAATCAATCATCGTGGTGCACACTGAGCTTTTTTGTCGACGTAACAAGCGGCGGCGCTGTAATGACTCCGCATTTCCGGCGCCTTACGTGTTCCCCACCTTGTACTGGAACACAATGGCGCTCGCTACTACGCAAATACTAGTGTATTCGGTAGCGTTATAGCAGTGTAATTAGCGCTGTTAATACAGTCCTAATTTATGCAATGTGCAACGGAGCCTCCACTCGCGCCGCGCTCCGTGTCGTGTACACGCGCCGCTAACACCGATTGTCTGAATATTCGTGTAGCCATCAAATTATTTTTGGTTCGACGCGCGCCGATTATTATTTTTAGTTTCGCAACGTTGATTGCGGGCTCGATATCGCGGATTATTAGAACGCTTCATATCAGCTGCTTGTTCTGAATAACAACATTAATACATATCGATAACTTCATCCTCAAAACTCGATGGTTATCATTAAAGCTTTATCTGGTCGGTATTATCTAGTATGATTTTTATACTCAGCTGTCTTGCTTTTGTTCAGACACGATAACGAGTTATCACGGATTTTATACTAAAATTGATTGGTCTGATTACAGACGGTTCAACGATAAACTTTATGTACCTATCTGTATTATTTTTGGTGTGATCAGAAAAGTAGGCGATAAAAGTATTAGATAAAGGCTGTGTTAAATTGTGATAAATAGTCGATATCAAGAGATATATTATGGGATATCAGTCAGTCTCGGCGAACTAATCGCCTTTATAAAAAGTTTTAATTTATGAGTCGAAATTATCGGCCTACATCAAATTGAAATAGCGTGGAAATCAAACGAAATGTACCTATATCGAAACATTACAAAGTTTGCGATAGAATCTGTCGCAGAGATAGTTGGTTATATGCAACATGGATAACGTTTATCGTAGGTCGTATATATGTACAAGTGCAGAACGACGACGTCCAGTTGCGATGGAAGCTTGCTTATTTACGGAGAACGTTTGCACTCTACTGTTTGCTATCTCGTTGTGCCGACTGCCGAGTCGCCGACTCACTGGCAATTCTTGCTATTGCAGTATTGCCATACGACACGACACGAACACGGCACACAACTCAACAATATTCGTGATCAAAGAACGTAGAACAATGATTCCATGAACAATAAGTACTCGCAAGATTTACCGAATGCTTTTAAGTAGGTACGATGTTCTGTTATCTTGACATGGAATCGGAATTAAAAGAAGCAAGAACAGAGGTCGAAAGATCACATTAATATGGCGGGTTCATGTAAAGTAAACGTAAAGATAAATATTTTATATAGTTTGCGATAGTATTTGTGCGTAGTCGCAGCGGACAGAGCGAGGGATGGAGTTTGTGAGTTTACACAGGCGGTGTTTACTTGGCGTGTTTGCGAGCCCGATGCTTATTGTGAGCGTGGAGCGTCAGTCGGCCGCGGTCTACGAATACTGTTTAATTTGTTGGATGCGTCAAGTGGCGACTGTTGCCGACTCACAAAGTTCACAAGTAAAATTTCACGGTTCTTGGAAACTAACAACGTTCACAGAATTCCTCCGCTGATGTTTGGAACGTCTTTGTGAAAGTTCTAAACATTGTTCATTTGTCAGTTCAGTTAACAGCTACATAATGGCGTTTCTTATATAATATTAGTAATACTATGTAAACTGCGGCTGCATGTTTATTTTAATTCAGTCATTCGAATAAACATTCTTATTTTAATGATTACTTGGAAATAATGCCCACAATAAAATATTTATGATCCGATCCTTAAATATTTTATGGTTTCCTGTTGTGCAGACGGCTTCGAAAGGGTCGCAAGTAAAGCGATATTGTACCGAATCAAATAAAAAAATAACGGAGTAAATTTTTAGGCAATTCACCCTTCGAACTAAAAGGATTAACGTGTATTTAATTGAGACAAAATAGTAAAATGAACGACCATTTATGTTCTCGAATTATGTATTTGATATTCAAATTAGCTAAATATGAAAAGTATTGAGGTAAACAAAACAATATAGTACTCGTATATTTGAGTGGGTGCGGCTAAAGGGAGCAAGTGCGGGGTCTGCGTGCGGCGCGGCTCGCTCGGCGACCGCAGACCGCAGCGGTGCGGCTCACCGCATCCACCCCGCGCCTCACGCCCGCGGCGCGCCTGCTAAGCTGGACTTGTCTCTACACTTGATCTCTACGCCTTCGTAAATGGTTAAGGGTTTCACTTAATTACAATATTTAGTGGACTTTATTAACATGATGTCACAAGTCTGTTTCGCGACTTACTTCACTAACAAAATTAATTGCCTGACCACTGTTGAGGAAACAACACGTGGTGCGTCATACGGCAGTCAAGTGCAACTCCTACTTGTTGTACGGTGCTCATAATCAAAACATTGAATTTAATACAACAGTGTAAATTTAAATAAAATTTTGTTAATATAGCCGATCTTATTGCGACAAACTGCACTACATTTATACGATTTCAACAAACAAGGCACAATACAATTTCAACAATATATTTCATTACTTTTATTTCATAAATAAATTGTTACACCAATTTTACATCGAACAGAAACGTCGCTTGGTATTTATCGGCTGTTTTCAATTTACATTGCTAACGGTACCTGGTAGTGGTACCTACCTACCTGGTAAAGTGCTTGGGTAGGTATTGTAGGTACATCTAGACATACAGACAGACTACAAACATGTGGGCTCGGTATAATGCGGTACCGCGTTCTGCTAGGGTGTAAACGGGCGATAATTTACTAATTAACCGTTTGACGTCGTTTAAAAGACAGTTAACTATATTTGAGCGTATGAGGTCAAGAATAACTCTTTTGGTCATTAAGCTTTGTGCAGACCAGCGCGACGCGACAGCGCGACGCGACACCGGGTATTGTTAAACCGTCAAGTTTTCTTAGAAATTGTATTGTTCTAGTCGCGTCGCGGCGTCGCGTCGCGCTGGTCTGCACGAAGCTTTATGTGAAATGACAATATGAGCGGTGATTTAGATATTTTATGTTCTATTTCATCTATTTGAGATAGGTACCTACTTAAGCCTCATACAGACTAGCGCGACGCAACGGCGCGACGCGAGATACGTTCACGGTATAACAATAACCGGGTTGCGTCGCGCTTTGCGCGATTGTCTGCACGAAGCTTTATACAGCTATGATTATTTGTTCAGTTATCAGCTTTTTCTGCGTTACGAATAGAGAATTCAGCGTTCCCGCGTCTACCTTTTTCACTGTACATTATTAGAAAATCGATGCAGTTTTATAACTATGTAGGTAATGAGTAGAAAAGTAATAATATTGCATAAAAAAGTATACAAACTATAGTAGGTAGGTACTTAGTTTTGAAAACTCTCGCGAGTCTAGTCTCCATTGACGATCGCATCCATCAAAGCGTCGCGTCGTCGTCTGATAATGATCTCGCTACTCGACTGAAGAATATTTCACACCATTACAAAACCACGGAACATCGACTGCTGAGATATCTACTAGGTACTGAGCGTTCTACTTTAACGCTACCTGCATTTTATTTACCACTGAAGTACGAAGTCACGTTTCGTAAATGTCATAGGATTTACTACCAGAGGGTCTAGTGTGAGTTTCGTTTAACCATCTCGATTTTACGCATCGACCGCGTTCGGCGCACCGATTGGTCCATCACCAGTGAAGGCCAGTGAAGGGCCAATCAGAGCGCCGAACGCGGTCGATGCGTAAAATCGAGATGGTTAATCAAAACTCACACTAGACCCTCTGGTGACATTTGCGACACTGGATTAATAGTATCATAGACATTTAAAGCTTAGACCAGGGATCACCAATTAGTTTTATTTGGGGTCCGTTTTTAAAAATATATGTCAATATGACTTTCGCTGTCCGTTTGGTAGAATATTAATAGGAATATCAATTATGAAATATATCGAATATACACATTTTTTATTAAGTAGTTAGTAAACAAAGTTATATAATGAACAAAATAAAAAGTAATTAATGTGAAAATTTTAATTTTGCACTATCTGTCTGAAGTCTGGAGAAAAAAAACAAGATTTTTTCAAATCAAAATCAAATTAAATCAAAAATCTAATCAAATCAAATCATTTATTACTTTGTAAACATGGGTAATTATTACATAGATGTTTCATTTTAAAAGTCCTCCATGTTCTACCGTCACATGGGGATGCAAATCATATTTATTTTTATTAAGAGTTGTAAATTTTACTGTTTGCTTCATCATCATCATCATCATTTCAGCCAAAAGACGTCGACTGCTGAACATAGGCCTCCCCCAAGCACCGCCACTTCGACAGATTCTGTGCTTCCCTCATCCAAAGGATTCCAGCGGCCTTCACAAGCTAAAGCTTTAGGCCTGCACAAAATAGATCGGGGGTCCGTATCCGGACCCCGTCCACCATTTGGTGACTCCTCTCTCGATAAAGGTATGCTCAAAGTTACAAACCCCCATCTTTACTCTATAGTACTCGTAAGTACTGGGTACTAAACTAGCCGACAGACCATCATTTAGATAAATTATGAAGAATGATTTGACAATAATATCCACCAATAAATGTGACAGCAAAACATAATTTCATAATGCATTGGAAATATTCAACTGTCCATAATTTATTAATATTCATTTGACTTGGACATGAATTTCCAGTTAAGCTCTATACATTTACGTTGCACTAAGGTTAGAGGTTAATAAGTCATTTCGCGCACATTAATTCAAACCGCATTTATACTTAAATCTTTAATTATTCAGTAGCTTTTGTGCTGTATAATAATGTATTATACATAAATTATCAATGTTAAATACGTTATTAATGGGATTCTTTCTATTCTATAGGAAACCGAGTGAAGTATTGTGAGTAATATGCACCTATTATAGACGGTTTCTTATTTATAATTCAAGAAGTCGCCTCTGCAATTACAGTACTGTTAATATGTGTTTTTTAACGCCGTGGGACGAGAGTGCGTCCCAACGCTTTGGATTCTCAACACTCGGCTCAACAACGAGAGTTGAAAATCCATTGCGCGATAAAATCCCGTGATATTTTTACGTGAGCTTATACAACTTGGCAGTTCCGAACTTCGCGCAGAAGACTGCGCAGTAACATTTTATATGAACCAAAATGGTGACGTGAGGCGAGTGTGAGTGAGAGAACATGCGCGAAAGTTCGCAGAGCCTATGTTCAGACCTGCCAAGTTATATCCTGGTGTTAAATATTCATAAAAAGCGTTATAAATAAAGGGGATCATTAGAAGTGTCGTTTGACTACAGTTACTATCCTGTGCCACAGTTGATAATAACAGCGCTCGAGCTTCTTTGATAGCGCCGTAAACTTCAATCTGCGAACCCTTCAAAATGTTTTATTTTATCTAGAGAAAGTTACACGTAATCACTGTTATGATATGCTATGAGATTCAACCGGTTCATTCATACGAGCAAGATATTATGACGGGATTGTCAAGCTATCGATACTATTTATATGTATTACTATTTAACTGCGCCGTGTTAGCTATAAAATTATTACACTATAGATAGATTATCTATTAATATTTAAATTACCATTCAATTGTTATAATGACAATAACATTTTACCGAAATTATTGATATTTATGGTTGTTGATTGCATTTAGCATTACCTATCAATTTGGAGTTAGTATTTTAAAATTTCATCAAGGAATCAATCAGTTAGTCGATTCGCAAGGACGTAAAAAATTCGCCCGTGCGAACCTGGGCTAACACTAATAAAGTGCACTTTAAACACAAATCCAGCAAGTGTATTGTGGGGAGCTGTCAGATCGCGAGGGATCCCGCCGTCAATAGCTGCGAGGGTCGCCACCCCCGTGTTTGTTACCCCTTCGCCTTGTTTGCATTGTTTCACTGTATTTGAATAGAGTACGCGCACCCGCCGCCCTACAACTGTTACTGTTTTCATGATAATGTAAGCGAGATTTAATGATACAATCTATGTGAATAACGCGACTTCAGCACGACCGCATTACTTATACACGCACATATGTAAACTATGTAAATTCTCAAACATTTTATTTAGTATGCTAAGTAAAAAGACCGCCACTTAAAATTCTTACAACGCTGGGGATGCAGTTTTACGGGTTATTACATTGAATGGGAAATGAGTGAGTCATAGGCGTGTAGTTTACGAGTCGAATAGAAATCGTCTGTTTTAAATGAAACTCAAGGAGCGAACAAGGCGTCCATTATTCATGAGGGCCGTTTCACGCCCGACCACCGCCGACTGGGTCCGAGAAGAGCCGAGTGTCGGGTTCCCGCGCAAGGCCCTCGGCACCTCGGCCACGGGCGGCGTCCACGCAAACTGTTTCGAAATCAATATCCGTGTCTCAATCAGTGCAATTAAGGTGGTCCGTGGAATAGGGGTCGTATTCAGTGTAATTAGTTTGACGCCGTCGTAGCCGTCGGCGAGGGGCGATAAATAAACGAGTAGAAATACTTGGCTACGTAGTGGAGTAACATTAATAAATGTGCACCCACTGGAAGCTCGGTGCTCAGTTGAGTCAGTTGCTCACCGCTGGTCGAGCTACATCTAACTGCTCTGTTAAATACACAGCCTGTTCTATGTCATACGATGCGATGTGGTAATATTGATTCTGAAATATTCTCAAGAAAAAAAAAAAAAATAGGAACAGGAAATGTTTTACAAATCACGATTACTACTTGTGTTTCAGCAAATTGCTGAATAATGATGATACTAAAAATTACATAGTGAGTAATGGGTAAAAAAAACACTATGACATGTGAATCAAGACGATAACGCGGCCAAGTCTTTACTAATTGTGAGCACTTATTATTATTACGTTGTTTTATTGCGTGGTTTTAGACCGACTATAAAACTGTTTATTAGTCACGAGCGTTCATGGACACATAACATGAAATAACTCAATACGCTCGCGGACACAAGTTTGACTAAATTAGCCAATTTTTTTTATAAATGGAACGTTATTATAACGGAACACGCTGTACTTGTATGGTATGAGCAAATTTAATAACGCACCGAGGGTGAGTACGCCCTATTTTTTCACATGGTTCAGAATATCACGTCCCTCGGTATTATAGGGGTCGAATTTGAAAACACAATTAGACTTAATACAGAGGTGATTGTTGGCGGGCGAGGGTCGCAAGCGAGGGGTTACGGCAAATCCTTTAATTTGGCTCCCCGATCAAATAATAAAGCGGACGGAGGGGCAGCGAGCGGCGATATCGCGTTTAGTGGTTTTATTGCAAGCGCCATCTGCCGCGCGACGCACCCTGTAGATGGAGAGATAATTTCGCTTTTAAAGCGAGGGGGCGACGCGCGACGCTGCGCGCCGGAGCGTTCATTGTGAGTTGTTGCGTTCGTTTAGACAATTCACAGCGCTGTACCGCCTGTAGATGTACGAGATAGCGCGCCCATTATGCGGGGACCCTTAACGACTACCTGCATGTTGATGTGAACACTCAACGGCTATAATTTGATAAGGCACGCCGCGCGCCTCGAGCCGCCATACTCTTCACTATTGTTTATACTTTACGTTTTATTGTTACGCCTTTCATGAATTGAGTAACAGGACGTTGAGTCACGTTAATAGGTGTTATATTTTGTCATAAAGTATCAACATAATGATTTCGTTGATAGTCAAATTACAGGTTTGAAATGCACTTAGGCTGGCTTAGGGAGTAATGCAGAATTTAATTGAAATTATTACATGAAATAACCTTAATGAGCCTTAGAATCGAAATTGTTGTCTTCATATTGTTTTGAAGTAAGTAGGTAGATACTTAGGTATACTACAGGGTGGCAAGGACATCGACGGGAAAACTATTACCATGGATTTCAATACATGATTCTGAATCTGTACCCTGCTTTGAAATATTTCGTGGGTTATTTTTAAAAAAATCTGCTGTTTCATATAAAAGTGCAATCAATGCCTACGCGGTCAAATGTTTGGAAGTTATTTTTTTTAATAATAACCGACAAATAATTTCAACGCAGGTGTGTTCAGAATCATGTAGGTACTGAATCCGTGGTAACAATTTTCGAGTCGATGTCCTTGCCAGCCTGTATAAATAATAAAAATATAATACATAAGTATACCTATAAAACTTTATACCTTACCCTAAGTTTATTATACCTAGGTACTTCAAAACAATTTTCAACAAGTAGGGATAAAGACATAAATAAACCGTGTATCGCTGATATCGAAGTAGACAAAAACTAATCTTCGGTATTACAGTAAATACTTTAATACTCGATAATCCAAAAAGATACCTAATATCCTGATAATATCTATACCTATCGTTGTCGTAAACAAAGAGGGCAGAGGAAACGTTGCCATGATATCCACCCCCGGTTATTATAATAAACAGTAGGGAACCTGATGCCACGTGCCGCGTTTTTATCAATGAGAGATTGCGCGGGTGTGCGGCCACCCTAATGCAAGGGCAAACAATCCTAGGGGCCGCACATGAATAAATTTGAGCGGAGTGAGCGGTCTGAGCGATGCGAGCGGTTTGAGCGCATCGTCCTCCCCCAACGGCATGGAATGGATGGAATCGCAATAACCCGGAGATTATTAAATTATACGGACACGTACAGCTTTCGAAAGTATTGAAATGGATTTTTCGCTAGAATGCTTTGGTGATGAAACGAGTTTTAACTGATTTGACGGGTGAATTGTTTTGATGTGTGCGTGTAAAGATACGAAATTCGGTGGAGTAAATATTTTTGTTGGACTCATGTGTTCAATTTGAGTTGAGTTTTCAAACAATTTAGGTTTTAAAATTGGTTGCATAAAGTACCTAAAGGAAGCTTTGAGTAAAACCAAATATGTATTAGCAAAAATAAGGTGCTTACAGTCAATAAAACTTAGTGACAAACTACTTACAACGTGACAATAATATGATGACAATTGACAAGAAATGACAACAAACAATTTGTAACCAAAATAGAAAACAGTAAACGTCAAAAACGTCGTTTATTCAACAAATAGGCAACTATCAAATCAAAAATCGAAAATCTGTAACTAAAGGGCATAATGTTGCAAAGCAACGAATCCACATTGATATATCATAACAAGCGAGCATTGAGCACGGAACGTGTGTCGAGGGTGGCAGGCAACTCGAGCCCACAGGGGTGTCGACTGTCGACGCTCGTAAACCTCGACAAAGTATTTTATCGACATCCCGCCGCGCCGCGCACCGACCCTATTCACTATTGTCTCTCTCCACATTCGTGACACTTCATGAAATCACTCCACCATATGAATTCGCTCTTCAACTATCCGTTATCTAGATTACAAGTTACGACACATACTTATCTACTCTCATGAGTGCAGTTAGAATACTAGGATCCGTCTACGTAGTCGGCCGATTATAACTTATTCTAAGCTAGGAAACCGTTGCCATAATCGGCAGCGTGAAAGTCAGTCCGGGCGTGAATAATAGCTTGAAGCACAGAACAATAAGTCTCCGTGTCGATACTGCCACACAAAGACGAAACAATCAATTCACAGCGTAAGTAGGTGTGATTCGACACGGTCTCACTACGGTCCGGCCCCGCGACTAACAAAAGAAAATCTAAGCAATTAGTCGTCGTCAGAAAGAGCGGAAAACGCGCGTTAGTCGCGGTCACGCCGCGAGTGCGGCTCGGTCACGACGCGCGGGAAACGGCGTGTCGATGCGACAAAACCGACCTTATTGACGCGATAATGTCGTATTGTATAATGTTCGAGTAAAATGCTTCTCGATGTATTTCAAGACGGCCCTGAATAGACCATGAAGAGTTACAATAAATAAAAAGAAAATAAGCTCCAAGCCTGTCCAAGCTTCACCGATTAGAGTTAATTTCAATCTCTTTTTATTAAGTGTTTACCCGAGGCGACCGTCACTCGGAGTTCAGAAAAAAAAAAAACAAACACGTTATAAAATAATAAAAAGAAAAAACATTACTTGTTATTCTATTACGCTCGCATGCAACACATAAAAGCTTAACAAAGTCGACGGGGTGCATTTCAGGTTCTCGCTCGACTGAGCGTGTTTAAGTGCTAATGTAATAATCCATTACAATGAAGCACGGCAGTGTACGCTAAATAGCGCATTCAAGCATTGAACTAGTGGTGGAGGCCGCCATCTGTCCGCCGCGACGCAAACAATAAGACCCTTAGTAATCACCCCTCGTTTGCTAGTTTGCCAGAACCTAAACAAATATCACTCACCGCTCACCGCCGCACAGTGGTCTGAAAATCAAGCTCCATACTCATAGAAACTTAACGTCAGAAATTAATAAATAAAAATATGTTTTGTGTTTAATATACCTCCCTTTGTTTTACTAATATAGTATGAAGGGTATGAGTAGCTCCATGCGTGAGAAATTTTTTTTTTTCTTTTTTTTTGTATGGAATAAAACACTTAAAGTGCTTTTTTTCAAAACTGAATAGAACTGATGGGCTAGTATTCACATGAGCTATTGCACCATACACGGCGATCAAGATGACATACAATTCTTGAGCCTTTCGGTGCCGCTTTGCATGTAGCAAGCTTTGGAAATTTTGAATTTACAGTCGGTGATCTTTCAAATCTTTGATGGTATTTTGTGAAGCTACATATTGCTTTGAATATGAAAATAGTATGTAAACTAATACTCATGCAAGAAGAGACAAACATACACACACACACACCCTCACACACTCACAAACTTTCGCCTTTATAATCTTAGTGTGATTATAAAGGCGAAACTTTGTGTGTGTGTGTGTATGTTTGTCTCTTCTTCACGCTCAAACAGCTGAACGGATTTGGATGAAATTTAGCACACATAATAGTTTATAACCGGGAATAACACATAGGTAATATATTTAACAACACACAGGTATATAATTAAATGAAGTAACCAACCACATAACTGATATTGTCGTTAGTTAATAACCTGCTAATGACTTTTATAATGAAAATATTAGAAAACGATGTAGATTATTTACATTTTACTACAAAATTAATTTCGCGAAATAACTCATTTGTTAATCACCGTCATTATTGTTGAATTTTAATTTAATAAGCATTATGGGACAGCGAGTGTTAATGAGGGTAGTTATAATATAAATAGGACATTTAAACTAACTTCACTCAGTAGCTCTTTGCACTTGTGCTTTACTATACTTATTACGTTCGATTTGTTTTCGTGTTATGATGGAAGCTTTTAGTACCAATTTGGATATTTTTATGTTTGTGGCTAACAATAGCTGTTTCTCACAGCCCAGTGTATTATATGAAGTTTTTGTCAATGCCGTTGATTTGTCAGAAATCGAAAATAAAGAATTGAAACAATTCTGTCAGACTCGTGTGTGTTCGTTGAGGAACAAATGGATCTCGTGTAATCGCACGAGACATACTTTCATAAAAAAGTATGAGACATGGCTGCAAGAAGACATAAAACGGCCTGAGTTCATGAAGGACAAGATGACACCTTGTTTAATGTTAGAAGAGCAGCAACCATGTTCCAGTTTTGACTTCGGTGTAAATGAGGGTGCATCAACATCATACAAACCGGAGACGTACAGTGTTGGAACATCAACTGTTGTGAGTCCAAGAAAAGTGTTCTCGGAGCTAAGCCCGCTACAGAAGAGAAGAAGAGTGAAAGAGCTCCTCACGCATAGCACTGAAAGCCTTGCTTATGCAACTGGTTTAAGTGCAGATAACAAAAATGTAGCAGATATAATAAAATTGATCACAGAGCATCCCGAAGAGGCTACAAAGATAAAGGAATTGTTGAAGTCCAAGAAAGCTATGCCCATATATTCCGCTGATAAAGCTTTAGGAATTCTGACTTCATTGAAGCTTTCAAAATGGCAGTATACAATATTAAGAGCTTGTGCAAAAGAAGAAGGAATACTACTATATCCTTCATATACTGCTATCTTAGAGGCGAAAAAGGACTGTTACCCACCAAAAGACACCATAGAAATTACCGAAAGAGGGGTAAAAGTAAAGCTTCAAGCGATTTTGGACAAAACTGTTGCTAGATTTGGGAAATTCCTACGTTTGGAATCTTCGCTAGATGGCAAAGAGCTAACATTGATATGCAAGTGGGGCTTTGACGGTGCTTCAGGGCAAAGTTTGTACAAACAAACTATGGCGGGTGAAGATGATTCAAGCAATTTTATGTGTTCTTTTGTGCCTCTGCGCTTAGTTTGTGGTGAAGAAAAGTTATGGGAGAATCCAAAGCCATCTTCCACAATGTTCTGCAGACCGCTCTATTTTAAATTTGCAAATGAAAACAAATTAAATATTAAGGAAGAACAGGCTTTGATTGAAGCTGAGATTGCAGCACTGGAGCCGTCTATTATGGGAATTCATACTGTTAAGCACTCAATGCTTATGACCATGATAGATGGTAAAATCACTTCGCAACTGTCAAATACTTCAACGCAGACTTGTGACATCTGTAAAGCTACCCCTTCGGAAATGAATAAGTTAGAGAAGATCTCAGAGTAAGTTTTGAATAATTTGTTATATTTCAGATTACCGTAATGCTGTGTATCTTTTTATTAATTAATTCACTTTCTTTCCAGAAAACCTGTTTCAACAGATATATATCAGTATGGTTTGTCTACACTTCATGCTTGGATTAGATGTATGGAGTGCATACTCCATATTTCGTATAGATTAGACTTCAAAACATGGCAAGCCAGAGATGCAGACAGCAAAGAGTCATTGAAGAGTAGAAAAAAAACTATACAGCAGAAGTTTCGTGATGAAATGGGCCTCCTAGTAGACATCGTTAAACAAGGTGAGTTATGATAACAGTCGTTGTTCTTAAATCTTATTTTTTCAAATAACGTTAGTTCTATTTATTCTTTACAAAGTTGTGGATTAGTTTTGATTCATTTATAATTTTCAGGTTCCGGAACCACAAACGATGGAAACACAGCGAGGAAATTTTTTGGTAATCCTGCCAATACTGCAGCTATTACAGGCTTGGATCCTAGTTTGATCCAAAGATTTGCAACACTTTTGCGTGTGATGGCCTGTGGGGAGCCCATAAATGTTGAGGCGTTTAAAAACTTTGCGCGCCAAACAGCAGAATTATATGTGGAGCTCTATGGCTGGTATTACATGCCTTCGAGTGTCCACAAACTTTTACTGCACGGTGCTGAAGTTATTAAACACTTCAATATTATGCCCATTGGCAAATTATCTGAAGAGGCATCGGAAGCCAGAAACAAAGACTTCAAGAAAATCCGAGAACAGCATTCGCGCAAATTTTGTCGAAAAGCGACAAACGAAGACATTTTCAATGGTCTCCTTGTCTCGTCAGATCCCTACCTGTCCAGCATAAGACCTGTGCTGAGAAAATCAGTAAATACACCTATTACTGATGATATGAAATCTCTTCTTATTGGTGACGATGCAGATCTCGACAAAGAGAATGTTGAATTTATTGATATTAACGCGTCAATGCTGGACTCGGATTTAGAGGACTGACGACAGCAAAGATACTCTCTGCTAATCGTTTTTGTATAAGTAGTTATAGCAAATAATTATAATAAAATAATAATAAGAATATAATTAAATTAATTAATATAATTAATTAGTAATATAATTAAACAGTAATATTTAATATATCATAGTTATAGGAGCTGTAAATAGTTGTTGTAGTCTTAAATTGACAATTTTGACGTTACTTTTATTGTTATTGCCTTTCTTGCACATAATTTTTGTTGTAATGTATTAGTATTAACTATTTCATTAACAGCTCCCCCAAACGTATTATACATTAACTATTTAATACATGTTTTTATCTTTCTTCACTTTTAACCATATATTTAAAAATAAAAATATCCTTAGTACATATTTATTCCTTACTAGCTGCACCCCGCGGTTTCACCCGCATAAGTCTCGATTCCGTGGGAATATCGAGATAAATAGTAACCTATGTGTTATTCCCGGTTATAAACTATTATGTGTGCTAAATTTCATCCAAATCCGTTCAGCTGTTTGAGCGTGAAGAAGAGACAAACATACACACACACACACAAAGTTTCGCCTTTATAATCACACTAAGATTATAAAGGCGAAAGTTTGTGAGTGTGTGAGGGTGTGTGTGTGTGTATGTTTGTCTCTTCTTGCATGAGTATTAGTTTACATACAATTTTCATATTCAAAGCAATATGTAACTTCACAAAATACCATCAAAGATTTGAAAGATCACCAACTGTAAATTCAAAATTTCCAAAGCTTGCTACATGCAAAGCGGCACCGAAAGGCACAAGAATTGTATGTCATCTTGATCGCCGTGTATGGTGCAATAGCTCATGTGAATACCAGCCTATCAGTTCTATTCAGTTTTGAAAAAAAGCACTATAAGTGTTTCATTCCATACAAAAAAAATTAAAATATTTTTTTTCTCACGCATGGAGCTACTCATACCCTTCATACTATATTAGTAAAACATAGGGAGGTATACTAAACACAAAACATATTTTTATTTATTAATTTCTGACATTAAGTTTCTATGAGTATGGAGCTTGATTTTCAGACCACTGTGCGCCGGCGCCGGCGGCTTAACATTTCGAGCTCTACGGATCGGACCTATTGCCCAAGAGTTTATCAAACAAATCATAAGCCATGTCAATCTAATATGCTTGATATAAATATACCTTTAATGCCTATATTTTTAATTAATAAAAAATATAAAGATTTTGTTCGTAAAAAGAAAATGAATAAACGACTGTACCGTGTACAAGCGAACACCTGTCTTGTTCATTTATGAATCCACGTGTGAATATTAATTGTGTGAAACGAATGAGTGTTTCTTATTACCCGAGTAGCTTTCCGTGTAGTAAATTGATTGTGATTCCTTTTACAGTACGTGTTAAAATACAGGGTGATATTAATAAAAGCGGGGTTCGGGACAAGCTGGCGAGCGTAAAATCAACAGATTACCATGAAGCCCCCCCACGGCACCCTCGCGAGGCACCCCTGTGTGTACGTACCTATTTGTTACGATAGCTATTGTTAAGCGAGCACCCAGTGGTCAGGGCTGTCACATCAACTCAGATTAAAATATTTACGCCATTACATTTTGTTTAGCAAAAACAACATGTATAATTCATTATTTTCGTTGCAATTTCATTGGTTTGGTTTTATCGCGACCAGAAATTAACAGCGTCAAAAATTAATTAGGTATTATTATTTTTCAATCAATTCAAACACATGTATTTTCAGTCACAATAATATTTCAATTAACCAGCGAGCCATTCGAACACATTTCACGTAATTAAATACTTTGTTACTTAATTTCCAATCGACGATCAAAAATGTACTCTCCTACCTAACCAATTGTGAAGCTACAAAATTAAGTTCTTTACTAGAAATGTTACCTACTTATGTTCGTGTAATAATTTATTTATTATCTGTGTGTGTATCTGTATGTTAGGCAGCCCTACCAGCCCCTTTTTGTGAATTCTACTAAGCGTCTAATTCATAGATATAGTTCCTGCGCTTTAGACACGCGCATTAGGGGAGCCTGCACAACTCTCGCTCCCTTTCCCATAATATTTCGATAATAATGTGTCCTATTGAAATGAAACTCCGTCATAATATTAATTCAACCGCGCGACGGCTGAGATTATTCGACATGCATTATACGAACTTCATGTTTGTAATTGTTATTAAAGATAGGATAATAACAAAGATAACTGCGCAATTAAAATATCAAAGTGGGAGAAAATTAAAAACCGAAATGTCAACAAAGTGGCTTGACCAGGCGGTATACCCCCACCCCCCCGGTGGGGGAGCGCCCGCGGGCTCGCTGTCAAACAACGTTTATCCAACAAACAGGCGCAGCGCAATAACACGGTTTTTTTTGCTTTTACTACGTTTCCCCGTGCGCCAATTCGCCCGACCGCTGTTGTTAAAATATAGCCGTATTTTCCCCTTCATCTTCCTTTTGTGTTACCTTATTTTAAAACATGTTTAACATCTGCTATCGGAAAGTGGAAACACTATTTCGTTCACATACACATACAAACTTATTTTAAACAAAGCATAATTTAAAGATGTTGAGAGTACATACCTGTTTGTGCATTTCCACATTGAGGCCGTACGACATTTCATAGTACTGAAACATAAATAACACGCTTTAGTTTAATCGATTACTATTTATGCGAGTAAATATAACGACCGAGCAGTGACATGGTACGGTTTTGGCACAGATTAGCTTCCTCAAATTATAGGAGTCGAGTAACTAAACATCCGCACTGGCACAGTTTGGACGTCGGCCAGAAGTGTTTCCGACACATAAAAATTCTCGCGAAAATTTCCTCTCGAGCGTATTAAAATAAATTGCGAGCGATTTGGCAACACTTAATCGTGATTCATATCTGGATGGAGCGAACATACGGGGATTAAGGCATGCCAAAATATATCTGTTCGCTTGAAATATATTTATTGTCTGCTCTTGAACTGGCCACTAATACGTTTGCCTACGCACGCTTCTGACAGCTCGGTTGGCGCTGTGATGGATAGGACGATGTTACATTATCTTATCTAAACATATTTTATTACACGTGCTAAACATCTGAAATGTTCCTTGTGTAGAGAGACAAACTGCCCAGTAATTGAGTAAATAATTCTTTCATACGGACAATTATCTTAATGGGAGGGTGCATTGGAGCCAATCAAATAGAAAACATGTGACATGCGGGCGAGGACAAAGGAATACATTTATTGATTTCACACGCCATAACAAATGTTACATGTGATAAACATCTCTATTTAGCTGTTAAATTAGCTGTCCCTTTAAATTAAAGTATGTAGTTTTAATATGACATGCGTTTTAAAGCCTGTTGCGTTCGTTTTATTGTACGGGTATGAACGTAATTATGTTTGTGCCATCGCCGCTATTATCATTAACCCCAATCTCTTGTAGTGGTTTAATAAAACATTTCATGTTACCACAGTTTTATTTAGAGTTTCCCAATGTGTGTTTTTGGTTTGAAAACTATAAATTGCTGGTTTATTGACTAGTTTCTTTTTTTAAATATATTTTGGGAGGAACTGCACACAAGAGCAAGAAAAAAATAAATCGTTTTCTACTCACCATAACATAATGCCTTTGTATTTCAATTTTTTCACTAGCCAGTTTCTCGCATTCTAATTTTAAACTGAAACAAAAGAGAAAAAGTATTATTTGACAAGATTCAGAGAATTCTTTTTCGTGAAATTGTTCGTTTTAATTTTTATAGCTGCAAGTTTATAGCGCTACGTCTTGAACAGTTTCGAACAAGACTATTATTGTACGTGTGATCTATTTATTCGTGTTACAGTGTTATGATCAGATAGTAAAGTTCCGGCATGCGTTACACACAAGCTTTCAGAGCTGTTGTTATTAATCTTTAGGTACTATATCAGTTTCCTGACAGCCAGCGATAACCTCCACGAAATAGGTCAAAGCAATGAGATATGGGAACTCTTTGGTGACTTTTCAACTTATTAAATACTCAAGTGTACTCAGTAAACTAACACTCGAAGTTCTATTTAAGGAGCGCTTGTAACATTATTAAGATAAGAAATATATAAGCGAACAGCTTGTTTTGTAGCTGTTATCGCATACATAGTGGGTCAGACCTGTTATGGTTATAGTTTTTATCGTCGCTTAACTACACTGTTCAATTTCAATTCTGGATTATTACCTACATACTTAACGATCACTGAAAACGTAGTCTGATAAGAGTTTTTATAACATAATAAGTTTGTAGTAGGTAATAAGGTAGGTCGGGTGTCGGTGAACATAGATTTACATATTACTTAACAGTCGCTTTTACAAAAACTAGCTAAAGTTTTCTGTTTACCGCGAAATATACGTAGGAAAGTGATTTAATGTACTTAGAACTTTTTTTTTTAAGTATTTAGTGTAGCTACTTTAAAAGTAATTTAACTTCACGTTTGATTATATCAAGTAGACAGTTTAAAAATGAAGACTTAAATCAAATAGATATTAACCGCTTTTGGAGATTCGACTTTACAGAGAGAGATACCAGTCGCCAAGCCAGAAAAGGAAAGAAAATGCTTGCAAAAGCAAAAGAAAATTATATTAATAGAACCGCACTCATGGGACTTCCGATTCGTTTGATCGTTTGCACTTTTATGCTATCAAAACTAAAATTAATTTTATTTGTTGTGTATTATTACACGAATAAACGTGTTATGATTACTTATGATATATTACTGTGACCTAGTCATGCAAATTTCACAAGAGTAAAAACATTAAATCGTTTTTCATGAATTTCCTGAAACTCGTTGCTGTTATTAAAAAAGTAAATATACAAGTCTATAGTTTATTTTTTTACCTATAATTCGATTATACATTATTTATACCTACTTACAATTAAATGAGCGTTATTTAAGTTTAAACGTTTTTATTTTTTGCTGAAAAGTTGTCATTTTTCTCTTACACGTTTATTCGTTGGGGCCATCGTATGATGATGTTAAGGCGCAGTGGTTAAAGCCTCGCCTCTCATGCACGAGGTTATGGGTTCAAATCCGGGCAAGTACCAATGTGACTTTTTCAATTCATATGTTTTTTCTGAGATTATCTTGGACATGACTGACATCGGTGAAGGAAAACACTGTGAGGAAACCTCGATTTATAGTTAATATTAAGTCTGAAATCACCAACCCGTCTTGAGCAAGCGTGGTGTGATCACCACGCTCGTGCCTTCTCTGTATGAGAAGAGGCCTTTGCCTTGCAGTGGGACAGTAACAGGCTGGTATTATTATTATTAGTCGTGTTAAATAAATTTATTTATATTTATTTGTAGTATTGGTGTCAGTCTTCTAACTAAGGTAATTAATTATTGATTTTATTTCTAATTATGAAGTAAGTACCATCAAAGAAGTTCGTATCTAACCAGTGAAAACAAAATCCCGTGAACACGATGACCACATCTATTACCGGCCCGGTTCTATAGCCGCCGAGCGCTGCAAGCAAAAATAGTCTTTACGGCGGTTAGTTATGAACTTCTTTGATGGTACATTTACTTTTAGTTACCAGAAAACTCGTAAGTTCTAATTAGGAACAACTCAGCAACTTTACGTACGTATTGACGTTTGAAACATTACCTGTCTTTATTGATGATGACGACTAATAGAGAAGAATGGAAGAAAAAAAAAAAGACTGTGCTGACCCCAAATAAATTGGGAAAAACCCAGGAGAATGAAGATGATATTCATATTATAAATATTAGGTAAATAGGTAACAAACTAACAAGATATTTTATATTGAAAAAATGAGTATAGAAGAGGGAGACAAACAAATAACTTTCCAAATAAAAACCTTCCAATTGACCTGTCTCCCACCACTTTAATATTAACACGCCAATGACGTTAAGTTCGTTTTTATTTTTTTCTCTAAGCTTTAAACGACTCGTGTAAATAAACCCTATTGTAACGTTTTTTATTTCACGACAATGGTTCGTCGTCAAAAGCCTGGCCCCTCTCAAAGGGCAGGGCAGGCAGGTAAGGGTTGATTCTCCTTGATTCCCGGTGACAGGGGATCCCGGATGATCCCACTTTACGTGTTTTATACTTGTTGTAGTAAATCCTACAACCCGACCTACCTGATGACTCTCTATTTAGACTTGTTTTTATCTAAGTATTGAAGTTTTTTCATCTGAATTTAGTCAACAGTTGTTCTAGGTTTCGATGTTCTAGGTAGTAATGATTTTCTTAGTTCTCTTATCGCAGTAAAATAAATAAAATTTAGTCAATAATAATAACAAGTAAAGTAAAGCCTAGCCCGCACTGCGATAAAAAAACGCGCTATTTTTTTTATCACAATTCTGTAACACGTGTTATCTTATCTACCTACACGCACTGACACTTTTAAATTCGCACTCGTTACAATATCGTACACTGAATATAAACCGCGCGAATAGAGTTCGCAGTGCGGGCAAGGCCTAAATCCTCTGTTCCCGATACCGGTGGGCTATAATTTTTTTACTAATTACCTTATTTAAATGTATAAAAAAACCAAGACTTTGTGTGGTGTAGTTTGATTTTGGTGTCACTTTAAATGGTTGTAAATGTGTGCGTGTTAAGGCTCGTGCAGACCAGCGCGACGCGACTCGAACAATACAATTTCTAAGAAAAATTCACGGTATAACAATAGCCGGTGTCGCGTCGCGCTGTCGCGTCGCACTTGTCTGCACGAAGCTTTAGCGTGTATGCACAGAGCGGAGGTGTAGTTTTGGCATGCTTCACTGTATAGTTCGCAGCGCTCTGTATTGTGGTTTTCTATTTGGATAAGTTTCATAAAACATGCTGAAACTAATGAATAAAGTTAAAACAATACTGACTTGTGATATTGGGCTTGTAGAAAGTTGAATTCTTCTTTAATCCTGTCACAGGACTCTCCCACCGTGAACTTGATGGGTTGCCCGGGCTGTGGGGGACCCTGAGAACAAAACAACACACAATGAATGACCTGCAAGTAAACAAAACACCAACCATCTCCGCTACAATAAAGACTTCTTAAAACCTGAACACATTCTGTAAATGACCATTTACAAACGTTTACTGAACACGCAACCTTCTAAAATTTCTAAATATTAAGAGCATACGATGTAAGACGTAACTCATCAATCTCACTCTCAGAACAAAAACATTCCTATCACGAAACAAAAATTACACGCATCCCAAATTACCATAATACAAATTATCCTTTAATGACCATAATTCGGTGTGAGCCTCGATTAATGAAAAAAAATAAACAACATCGACCGCACGCCTCTTAACACAAAAATAAAGTAACGCGAACACGCGAGCACGTAATAATAAAGAAAAAAAAAAAAGCTAACTCCATAATAAGAAGCACGAAAATAAAAATAAAGCGAGGGACACAACAACACACGGTCGCCGGGAGGCCGACGGCAAAAAATAAATAACCGCCGCTCGGTGCCGGCGCGAGGAACAAACGGACTTTAAAAATAATAAAAGGAGCGTAAATAAAAGCGTAAAAGGAACTGGCGCGGCGTGTAGACGTTGTAAATGGAGCTGCGGACAATCGGGCTCGGGAAAAATGTGGCCGGGAATTTAGTGAATGTAACCACCGGGGAGACGGGCTTGCGGTCGCGCGCCTCCGCGCCGCCGACGTCTCACGCTCCACGTAATGGGTGATCGCACTTAATAACGTAATAGGTAACATCGTGGATAACCTAACCGCAACATCTAGGCACTGTTCGCAACATTCTAACTTAATTCATCCACCGCATTTCGTGCTTATTTACAACACTATTTATAAACCGAGATTGTCTAGCAATCTAGCCTAGCACTCTATCGTATCAAAAGTTAATTTAAGCAACAATCATGTTTCTGTTAATTGCTTTATTGTAGGAATCGAATTAAAAGAAAAGATGAAAGCCACACAACCACAAGCACACTGGGAGATTTAAATCGACACAAGCAATTACTTATCCATGTTCATATCGTTGAATCAAAAACAAAAAGGAGTTTAAAGTTACGAGCTAACACAACGTATGTTTGGTGGCAAAAACAAAACGATATCGACAGTAGCAGAGTGAGAGCACGCTCGCGTGTGGCGAGGCTACACGACGGCACTCCATGCGACGTACCGTCCCTCGCTTCAGACGCTGCTTCGACACTTCAACCTTATTGATCTGAATTAGGGCAAAAAGTAATAAAGCTCTTCGGCTAATGTGCACTCAGCTTAACGACACTTGTCGCACGGCTACTAAAGACTTGTTAAGTCCATAAAAAAAAATGACTGTATTTTGAATGAAATATTTTTGTGTACTATTTTCTAGATGTTGATAGATAACATGAATGATTTAAATAAAAGTAGAAAAAAAATGGACTTGCCCACACAAGAATATATTTGTATATTCTTAATTTTCAGGTCTACCATTAGTTAGTTTCCCTGCTTAAGCGCTTATCTTGTATGCAACAAGAGCCATATCGCTAAACACTCAACAAGTGTGCGCGTGCCTTAACTTGAACCGGACATTATTTTATCTGCGTCAATAAGTGACGGCGGCGGTCGTTTTAATTATTTGTTTTATTCGGCGCTATCGTTCCTATTTTTATCGCATCGGGTAATTCTGCCGCTCTCTCGCTCTCGCTGACCAACAAACCTGACACCTCGTTATACGATAGTGTTTTATAGCCACGATTAAATCACCATATAAAATAACATTATACGACTACGGATTAAATTAAACGCTTTTGTGTAATAAAATTGTATAACATGCCAATCGTCGCTCTGTCTGACCTATCGTAAATTTAGTATTATTTAACGTGCAAATTATTTCAGTGCGCAATATTGGCAAAATTAAATATCATTCTCGACTCTCGACGCGTTCAACACAATCGCATTAAAATTACACATGATTAAAAGTAATTGAAAAGTTAAACACGTTGTTTGGTCTGTTAACTTGCTATTTAACAGCTTGTTTCCTAATTCTGACATGCTTCACTGGAATATTACTCGATTTCAATTTGAAAGTATTTTTCCGTATCGATTCTTTTTTTCCCACGGCCTAACAGATTAAATATAACCTTCGATACTAATAGTCGCAACTTCGATCCAACCTTCAAATCGATCACAAAAGAAACGAAAATAATCCTCGGCAATAATAGACTGAGTAAACGTTCCCCTCGACAAAAAAAAAAAGATTCCCATAAATTATCGCCGAAAAGGTCAAATTAAAATACAATGAACAGTTTTTGAGTGGCAGTATTGTGTAGAGGGTCCGGATGAAAGGCCCGCATCCACCGGCCGCTCACAAAAACAAAACTAAACAGAATGCGTTTAAACGGATATAAAAAGAAATACGTGTTCTTATTTCAAATTATTGAATACGTCTGCCCACGTCTACCTGCTGTACGCTCCGGAGAGTATTTTCTTTTTATTGGATTCGAAATTCGAATTCCGAAACGGCTGAATGAATTCTGCTCGAATACGAAATTGAAATGAGAGTTTAGGTGATTTATATTAACGTCGACGTCCGTTACGTTACGAGGAAAACTTCTATAAGTGGATCGATGTCAGCTGTTTATTAGTAATATTAGAAGCTCGCCCGCTCGGCTCACAACTCACACAAGTTCAGCGGCTTGGTAAACATCTAAACACCATTCGCACTTACAAACCAAACAAGCATAGACAAATATTTGAACATCAAGATTGGCTTTGTAGCGTAACGCCTTAATGTCAAAACCCCGCGAGCTAATTTCTACTCTATTGTGTTCGTTTTAGAGCTCATAAAAACGAACATAACGGAGGGATTTATTACCCTTTGTATTTGAAAAAAAAAAATGCTAGTAAACTAATATGGTAGCGCGGGGATCGGAAAGCTGATTTTATTTTCTCAGAAATACAACACCGTTGGCCACCCGATGTGAACGAGTGCGATGGTGAACTGACCGATTGCTATCGGTTATCTGGATCTCGGCCAATAACAATGAATTTTCTTAATAAAAGAACATTTATAATAATAATTACCAAAATAATTTGATTCCATAATATTAATTTTAAGTACATACCTACAACAGGTTTTTTGCCTGTTTAATAAAAAAGAAAGATCTCATTTCATTTCCTTCACTTTTAGAAAACAGATTACTGAAGTCGGAATGGACGTGAAAACGTCACCAACAGTGAATTAATATCCCGCTCGGTGGTCTCAAACGTAAGTATGTCAGCCCTCCGTTCCCGCGCAGCGCAGCGAATATGTTTGATGGCATCTTGATTATGACGAAGCATTGTTTGCGCACTCCAAATGCCGTGTTTGTGCAAACTGATATTGCATTATCTATCTACAAATATCAAGTCATTATTTTGGGTGAACATTGACTCAAGGCACTCCACTTATCACGATGATAATCCTGACAAGACATTTCCGTTGATAAACTCATCTCGACGGTATTAAAATAATCGTCATTGACACAGATTTATTATTTCTAGAACTCAACTTTATGTTCATGTTTGAAGAAAACTTGGAATGTTTGACGAGACGCCATCTCATTTGTCCGTAGCGGTAATTCTGTCAGTCAAATATTTACCGAGTAGGACGCGACACGGATTTTAAGCAAATAGACAAATAGGCATTTACATTAACACCCGGCTCGTCCCTCCCGCGTCTCATTCACCTCCCCGACAAACTAATGTTATGTAGTGACGCTTATAAACTACAAGAACAAAACGTAACGTAGAAAAAATACGTTTCGCCTACAGTTTACAGGGAAAAATCAATTTAATAGATAGATAAAATCTGTGATGTTATTTAGGTGTTGCGAACGGTGTTGTATGTGTTTGGTTTTGTTTTGCCACGTACTTATATAATACGCATTGTAAAATTACTCAGACGACACGTTTTTCCCATAGTGTCCTCAAAGTAGTCTAGCTATTACAAACTTAATACGTCACACGACGTCACGAAACTTTTTAAAAGGCACAGCCGACTACGTATCAATGCCAAGAACGCTTAATAAGGTGTGTATTTCTTGAAACTGGTATGAATGCATCAATTAGGCGACAAGCGTCGCACGACTTCCTGAGTAGGTATACAACCAATACAGTCGGACCCCAAAATTTATGAGTACCGTTTCTTGTATTTAAAAGGATATTATAAGCAGAGGAGGTCATTACATATTGGTCGTGTTTGTCCATTTATAAAGCGGTTAATGCGCGCGCGTGGGAATGTACCAACTAATAACTTCTGCATTGAGAGCAGTACTTATTATCTCAATAAATACGTACGCCCAAAGCAACGAAAAAGGTAGGTAATAGTCAAGCAATTAGCTTGGGACTTAATCGCGTTTGAAATATGACTATTTACTCTTTAACGTTGTTTAATGCCGCTTAATTAGTTTAAGTTCAGAAAGTTAGGTGTTCATTTCTGATTTAAGGTCCTTAATAAATTTAATATAGTTAAGTAATCCAATTTTTGGGTTTTCACTATCATATCCTGTTATTTTGAAATTAATACCGATAGTCAACCTTCGGACTTCCCTGCTTATTAAAATTTGTAGTTCATCAAACAGGTGTTCGTACGGCGAAATCTATAAAAATAATTATGTGAACTTTGAACTTTACTTTCGCCCAATGTTCACCACTCCTGTGCAAAGTATATGTAAAAATGTTACAAGCATTTAATATTTTGTTACATAAAATGAATAGGACCTAAACGGAGAATAATGAAGATATAAAACAGTTTAAATTACCATTTCTGCTAATGTTTTAATTATTTACTCTTTCTCTTGGTAATTTTGTGTTTGTGAAATTAGTTTCTATACTTTCTTCTAGTGGTCGGCTTCAAACCGCAGCAACAAAACATTGTGAAAGAATAATAAATTACAAGGGTCGCACAATACTAAGTGAACGGTGTCTCCGAAAAATAACACTAATGTATTCTCGAAATGTGGTTAGTTTTCCGTCGGCTAGCGGCGACAGATGGGTTGCGGCTTGCGGTCGCTTCTTTGAACACCACTTGGCCGTTACACCGCTATGCTCTATTACAACGCCATAAAGTTCAGAATCGTTTCACACACGGCTACACACTTCGCCGCGGTTTTGATGGCACATGGTCAGTTTCGTTCATAAAATATAATTTTGAAAATGCTTGCTTGAATGTGAACAAGGTTTTATATTTCAGTTTCCGTTTTAAGCCTCGTGCAGACTGGCGCGATGCAACACCGGTAATTGTTCTACTGTGACGATTTCTCAAAAATTGTTTTGTTAGAGTCGCGACGGTGCGCCCGAGGCTTTATTCTTATTTAAGTAGATACATATCTGTGCACTTACAGGTTGTTACAACAACCCATTAAAACATGTTTTTCATAGATTGGTGAGTGGAGAAACAATTAACTTATTTATGACTATTAACTGTAAGTTATTAACAGCATGTCTATTAATTCTATAGCTAACGTGGTCATTATCTTGATATTAGTTGTAAAACATTTAGATTTAAACATGGTTTATAACATGTTCCGTTAGCCTTTACTTAATAAGTATTTTATTGAGAAAATGGTGCGTAAATCGTAATAATATTCGACATCGTTTATCTTTATTTACGACATGCCTAAATATGAGGAAAACATTATTAGAGATCGAAATGCGACCAATTTCAAACTGCTATAGATATTTTTTATCGATATTCCATGTCATACAAAAAGTAGGTAGATACTTCAATGTAGTTACACGGTATCAAATAAACGCATCAACATAACTGTTCTTTAATCTCAGCAGCAAGCAATTTCGAGAATTGAGTGTCAAAAGGCATAAGCAAGCTTTGTTAATTTCGTCCCCAGATTTCTGAGTATGATAAAATCCTTTGCAGACAATTTCACGGGTACCTAATTGAGCGGCTGACAATGATCGCCGGCCGGTCCGGGGGGCTCGGAACTCGCAAGTACCTACTGGCAACCTCGCACGCCGCGACTGTTTGTGCCATTCCACTGTTTATTACTTTTATGTTTTTATTACAACTCAACTTTCTGAATAACTAAACTTAGGTACGTGTTATTTGGGCTGTGTTGTAAAATTACATCACTTTGTTTTGAGCAGTTAAGTGAATTGTTCAAAATAAAGTTTTGCTCAGAAAAGACATCAACGCAACGAGCTTCGTAATTTTTATTGTCAATGAATGTCTATTTGTACGACAGTACGCCATTTAAAATTTTAGCTTTGTGAGGAATTGTTATTAACAATTTAACAGTATTTATTTAACACAATTTACACAAAGCGTTTTCAAGTTCAGAAACTTTTCCAAGCCATTTAGAATGTTAGAGTGCAAAAACAAGAACATCTGTATTTAGAGAGGAGATCTAGATAGTTTATCAGTATAGAGTGATTTGTGGACGACTGTCGTCGCTTACCGGATGCCTAGCGGCCGCCACGGCAGCGGCGGCGGCGGCGGCGTTCATTGCGCCCGCGCTCGGATACATCCCTCCGTCAAACACACACGCTCATGGTCTGAAAAACACTATAAGTAAAACAGGGCACAGCACACACTCCACTTGGGGCACACAATCACACAAGATCCACGCACGTACTCCGAGTCAGTCACACGCGACGATCCGTTGCTGACGAAACTACTGACGCACGTCTTTCTCGCGCGAACGTTGCAAGCGAACTGACACGAGGGGGGCGCCACCCGCCGCTTCCCCCGGCAGGAGACCGACCCTCGCATGCCGATTGCCGCTGCCATACATATTTCTCCACTCGAATTTTTCGTCGACTATCTTCATGTTTGAGGAATACTTTAGCCGAATCGGAGATATACGCTCTAATAGATACGTATTATCTGGGGATTTTCTGCGAGGGGTGGTGGGTCGGTGTTACGGGTTGGTGGCTCGTTGCGGTTGACTTACCCGATGTTATTTTGGCAAACAATATTGCATTGCAATTCTGTCTGAGCTAGCCAGGCTTATTCTCTTGATACCTAGTCACGTAGTTAAGTAGGTCAGATGTCAGACTAATAAAGATTTCTGTAGACACTTATCGCAAAGTTGCTATGTCTACTTCTGCGTAGATATATACTTGACACATTAAATGGAGTCACTAATTGATAATCTTAAATGGATACTACTTATGTAAGTTAGTCTTATTTCATTCCATACTGTTGGTAATAAATAAATAAGTAACTAGTTAGTTAATATAATACTGTCGATAGGTAGCTATATTATTTACTACTTCATTTGTAATTCAGAGCAATCATGTCATTCAGATTCAACGCAACCTTTTTTTTTTTAATTTTTTGTTATCAGGCATTAGGTATTATTCTACTTAGGTACCCATTAGGTAGGTATAAAGGTACAATCAAAAATGCGATAAGAATATCGAAAGGGAATAGCAACGGCACATGAAAGTTAAGAAAACGAAGCCTCTACAAAAGGGCAAGAGAACAAAGGAGAGTTATCCTAGTCAATTAACGATAGAATTATCGTTTATCACTGGCAACATTACAGCGAAATGCCTGTGGTCAGTAGAATAGATCGCATTATCGTAGCCACGTACGCGTACATTTGCGGGTATAGATTAAAATATTAATGTGGCTGGTTAATTCGGTAATCCGCAGAGGGGCAGGTAATTGATACAGATAGCTCGGTATCGGTCGGCCGAAGCGCCCTAAAGCTGCTACCACACTTTGCGTATTTACGAGCGCGATCGTACCCTCGCATCGTATACTAGCCTTTAATGTAGGTAGGTACCTGAATACTTAAGTATTTTTGTAGTACCAAGAGAAATGGACGTCAAAACGTGTAAAACAACAAATGCAATCAGATTAAAAATGAATGAGCTCAATTAGATTAACGCCCAACCCAGAAAATGACGGATGAGCAGCTTACGTCTTCTCGAAATATTGATAAGTTATCAATACGGCTTCTTCTAGTTACGATACAGGCTTCAAATGCAACCATGCTTTTCTGTAAACATCTCACCGTGAAAGGTTGGGTGAAGTGAGCTGTCAATAGTGTCAATCCCTGTGGAATGACAGCTCACTCCACGCTCACTTCACCTAAGTTTTCACGGTGAGATGGTTACAGAATGGCACTGCAGGTTCGTCGCACCCTGAGCTGTCACATTACAGCCGCCAGAAACATGCAGACTGGCAAATCTATACTCCTATTTACTACTTAGGTACCACATAAAAGCGAAAATAACTTTAATACCTGACATTAAACTGAATTTAGAATTTCTTTATGTTGCATAAAATATGGTCTTAACTTAAATATAAGAAGTTCCACTTATTTTGCTTACTTACTATTTCAGCATTCAAAAAATATCTTATAATAAAATTATATACAAAAACACTTCAATTGTTATATGGATCATGAAATAAAATAAAAAATCCTTAAAATTACGTTATTTACTGTAAAAGCTGATACTGGCAGAAGACCGTTTACCTATATATAGGCTATATTACCTACACGAAGTCAAAATGATACGAAATGTTTAGTCAATTATTAGGTGCTTTACCTATTATCATACGTAGATAGAAGCCACTTGTGGCCACTCCTAGGAATGTAATCTGACATACTTAGCAGGGGACAGAATAGATCCCAACCAGGCGATTAAAGGCTCCCGCATTCCAGATCCCGATTAAATACCCGTGTAGACTGGCGCGACGCGCCTCTTAACAAAACAATGTCTAAGAAAACTTCACGGTAGAACAATTATCGGTGTCGCGTCGCGCCAGTCTGCACGAAGCTTAAAGTATATTGTAACTCGTAAGTTACGCATAAAATATTGTTTGCCATTGTGTGATGTCGCCTTAAAAACGATACCGCTAGCTAAAAGTAGAGCTTTAGTACCCAGAAGTCGTGTTCAAACTATTTACTAACTAGTATTTTGGTTATTGTAACAGTCCTTCCTTTTACAGATAAGCCTAAAATAATCAGGTTATAGATACCTAACGTCTGACAAAATGGTAAAAAAATTAAGAACGTCGTTATCTCATGTATAATAAATAATATATTTCACCTATCTTTTATTCACAGTCATAAAAAATTATGTCAACACCATAAAAACGATTAGATCTAAGTATATAAAAGCATTTAGCCCACGTACGCACGGACGTAAAAATAAAGCGGCGGGACTTTATCGCGCACACGAAAAATAATTGCCGCGGGTAAAAATCGCTCGTGTGTACCTGGGTTTATAGGCATAGGTTGAACCAAATTGACAAAACTACAAATAGATATTTTATTTATATTTTCTAACAAAATCCGAATGATCTATATTTATTTTAGATGAAAAAATAAAACAAGGAATTTTAGCAAAACTGTATTTTCCCTGTCAAACGAAATATGCAATGTTTTTTCCGGGAAACCAATACTACGAGTAGTTTTGAAACCGATGCCTAAATTGGGGTATCCATATCCCGACGTGTTGGTGTAGGCTACTTTTTTAGCCTGTCATGTACCAATATTATGCCGAGTTGAAAAGGAAATATTTTAGAGTAATACAAGGATTACAAGGCAGGTACCGAAGTGCCAACTGCCAAAAAGGAGTACCTTGTTAGCACTACAAAGGTATCAACCGTCGAAGAATTAATAGCATACATACGGCCAACGTAACTTGGCGGGTCTGAACATAGGCACAACGAACTTTCGCGCAAGTTCTCTCACTCACACTCGCCATATGTCACCATTAAGTTCCTAAAAAACGTTATTGCGCAACCTTCTGCGCGAAGTTCTCACCCGCCAAGTTCCGTTGGCCGTATTGTAGTTTCATACAAATTACAAAGCTACCGACCATTCCTACAAATAAATAAGTAACAGTACCTAAACATATTAAATTATGTTCATGGCATTATCAACAATTTTATCGCTATGGCCGCATAGCCACGAAGGAATGAAATGGCTCTTAAATTCCGTGCTATACTTTCGTGACCAAATGAGAGGCTCGTTTAAGGCTTAGCACCCTGTATCGCGTGTAAATACGCCGATCGGTCATTGTTATGTTGACATCGCAGGAATAATTAACAGTAGTAAGTAAACTAAGAAACAGACGGGCCTTGTTTCCCGAAGTGCGGTGAAATTAGCTGATAAACAGTCGTATAACGGGTCTATTGTACTGTTGCAGTGCTAACAGATAAATCGTTCCAATGAAGCGTCAATTTGATGAGTTGATGATTCATTCTACTTGCACGATGATAGTTTGTATAAAGTACTTGTAAACGCAACAATTTCATGTGCCACAATACAGATAATATAATACTACGTCACAATAACACAACCTCCCTTAAGACATTTTTCATGACTGGAATAGCATTTCTAAAAGCGAAAAAGCTGTATTGATGCAGACCAACTATCTAATTACGCAACACATTTTCGTAAACGATTACGACTAATCTGTTTCATTTTGACAGTTCAGCATTCATTGCGTTATTTCCGTTGTTGAGCAGATTTTTTTTCGAACTTATGAAGCAATGGATTAGCAATCTGTTTCAAAACAATCCAGATTCTGATTGATCGTGTATTAGGCATTTAGGGTAGAGGTTGGGATATTAAATTATTTTGTAGTGTTTGTGAAAAGCTGCTCATATTGGGTTCCCACCTATGAAATTTGCGTTTTTTTTCTCACAAATAGAGAACCTCGTCACTTCTATGATTTATAAAATATTCATCAATTGCTTGGTATTATATCGAATAATGACCATCATAGACAACTACCAATAGTAAAAAAACTTTTTACTTATAGTTTTCTAAACATAAAAAAATACCTTAAAATGACTCCTCATTTTGTTAGCAGGAATGACCACTATTTGTTTTAACTTCCAAAACTTATTTTTGTCGCTTAATCTAAGTGGCATATAACGTTATCTTAGTTTTTAAACACTAGTGCATAAAAGTTTTAAAACATTAGTGTTCATGGTTGTTATATAAATTAAGAAAATGTTAGTATGAAAAATGCAACTTCTTTAAAATTCTCCATACAAAACGCTGATTTCATAGGTCCCCGACCTAATAATAATGTTCAACTTCGTAGACTTTCAAATAGACCGATAAATAAAGAGTCCTCATTGTACCCTGAGCCCCTGGACTCAAGTATGAATGCGCGAGTAACCATGAGTAACACATATAAAAACATGTCTGTTAAATAAGTTAAGTAGGTAGGTAAGTACTTTCTTATCTCGAACTGTTCATAAAATAGTCATAAAACTTGTTCTCACTTATGTTTCAGGCAGACAGACGCGACGCCGCGACGCGATTCTGGTACAACTAATTTACTTACATGAAGTTTTCATAGAAATTATTCTACTAGAGTCGCGTCGCGCCTGTCCGTGGAAGCCTTCAAGCAGTCACTTGACATTGTTGGAATATAAATTATTAGTTATAAAAGTGCAAATTAAATGTATGAATTAGCACTAAAATTATTTTAATACGTCCATTATCCACGGGTACAATGCAGTGCAGACAAAAATAACCTCTAGACGTTAATTAATCTATCTGAACATTCTGAACACTTCACAATGGGATATTGTTGGCATTAATTTTTATAAAAAAGGTTTAATGAATAAAAAGGAGTGTGTGTATGTATGAATGTATATAGGCAAGTGAGCCGTAGTTAGCTATGCTTTATGTTTATTCAACGCATTCCGAGCGGTGCATACGATGCGGTTTTTGTGACGGAGCGCGGCCGGCACGTTAAGTAGCTACATTTTATTTTGCTCGCCACCACACACGCTCGCAATAACACAGCTTTAGCTTTTATTGTAACACTTCTCAAAGCTGAGATTTTCTTTGTTTAGTTATGTAATGTTTATACTCAATTTGTTTGCGTTATAATATTAAAATATTGCTTTGTGTAACTCCCAGTGTTTTATGGAGACGTGCCATGTGGTTAGCTTCAAGATGGCGTGAAAATAATGATTAATTATCGTGTATCTATATTATCAAGTAATTAATGGGTATTATCAAGTAGTTTTGCTGCCGTTGTAAATGTAAAAAATCTACTCCAATACCTTCATCATTACTTATTCTCTTCTCTCTTGCCTTCTGAAAAGCACACTTTAAATACCTTGGAGTGGTTTAAAATGATCACTACACACTGGATGAAAAAGGAAAAACGGCTTAGATCATCAACACTTTTTTAGTTATTATTTCCTCGCTATTGAGTCAAAAGATGAGTTATTGCGGTCACCGTCTTGGCGTCATTAACCATATGGAAAAAATAAAACTACTTCCACGTAAATCATTCCTGAGTAATGTGTCTTATATCTACGTCATTATTTACGGTGATGTTTATAGTTATTAGTTTATTACTGTTTCAATATGACCCCGTTGTCAAGAATTTATATAGATGTCATTTGTAAGTACTTATCTACCTATTTTTGCATCGCTATAACCTTGACCGAGTCCGGATTTCCGGAAGTCCCAATATTTATTCCCGTTTTACAAAAATGAAAAGGTCAGTTATTTCCGATGTTCAGACTAGTTAATTTGCCAAATCTGGATGTGAAAATGCATACGCTGTCCACTGTCAGTTACAGCTCTGAAACTGGGACGAATCTATTTTGTCGCGTTTACGGGGTCAAAATAATTTGGATAGGGACGTGGGGTTAAATAAATTTTGAAAGTGAAGTGGTTTATTTGTTGTAGCGGTGTGCATACCATAAAATTGTTTGGAAATATTTTGATACTTAAGTCCTTGATGGAAGTTTCTTGTTTGTCATGTCATGGGTGTTTGGTAAAGAATCTAGGCGCGAAAACAATTCCTTCCCAACAAGTGAAGTTAAATCACCCGCATTCAATCCTGGAAGACTCAAGCGTCACCCTAACTTCGTCCCAAGTACCAGTTAACACGTCATCTGTCAAGTTGGTAGTAAGTAAGTAGTTGGCTGCTGTGGGAGCGAGCTAAGTCACATGTTTTAATTTACCGAGGTGTGGGGTTGCCCAACTTTTGCGATACTTACCAATTATGCGTCAACTTTGAGGGGAGTCTGCTTAAAAAGCTGCCGCGCAGCGCAGATCGATCAATCTTCTAAATTAAGTAAGCAAACCTTGCGTGGATTATCGGTCTTTGCACATCAGGATTTATCAGAGGCTTTCCTTCATATAGATTTTTGTTATTTCCCTCGTCTGTTTGGAATCGAGGTAATTTCGTTACACGCATAAAATGACAATTGATCGCAATGGGTTTCATTTTGACAGTTCACCCACGTCCATTGCGTTATTTACGTTGTTGAGCAGACTAATTTTTCAAACATATGAAGCAATGGATTAGCAATATCCTTCAAAACTCTCGTATTGTGATTCAAAGTATGTTAGGTACGCAATCGGAATGCAGTAAACATATTGGGATTTGTTTACCTACCTGTATAACGGAGCACAGACAAAAAACTGGCCAAGTGCGTGTTGGACCACGCACAATGAAGGGTTCTGTAGTTGAGATGAATTTATCCCAAGTAAAAACTTGTAGTTCAAAAAAATATGATCTCCCATACATTCCAACTGCAAGTGTAAGTTTGTTACGCACAATATCGAGAAAACCACGACATTTTAAGACCACGGACTTCTTATAGGTTTTCCTGTACTTAATCTATGAATAAAGAAACATTCTCTGTATTTTTTCCAAAATTTTAGGTTCAGTAGTTACGGAGATAGGGTAAATTTTTATAAATTTTCTTAATATCTTTAAAATTATTAAAAAATATTGAGACTCTCACAACAACACAACTTTCATTTGATATGTCTCACGGTACCTACAGTTTGCAAATTTATTTTTAAATATTCAAATTTACCCCGAAAAGTGAGTGTGTCACGTCCGTGTTTGGGTCAGAGAAATTCATATGTCTACCAAATTTGAGCTAAATTGGTCCAGTAGATTCGAAACAAATTGGCTGTGACCGACGTTCAGCCAGCCAGACACACAAGTCATCCTTTAAGGTTTCCGTTTTTTTCCTTTTTTCCTTTAGTAAATTATTTACAAACATTCACCCGCACCTGCATGAACACTAGAAAATCCGAACATACCAGCTTCGCGAAAGGCATGGGAGTATGACGACTTGATGAGTTAATGCGACATTTCAAGTTCACGTGGTTGGTAGTGGGTGCTCTAACCCGCTACTAGATCGTTGTTGGTAATTTACGCAGTGCACACGAGCGAAGTAACGAGCCGCGACAAAAAACGGGCAAACCGCGACGCGAGCTCGTTTTGTTTCGTGCTAGAGTCCCTTTGTCGAGCACCCTCGAAAATTTTGCCAAGATTTTTTACGCCCACCGCCGAACTCGTTATTCTTTCATTTCGAGAATATTAAAAGCGCTGAAAAAATGGCATTTAACTTTTGAGATTTAGACTCGGGGTCATTACACGCTGCAGAGTATCATTAAATCAAGTGTCTGATGTAAGTGGGTACAGAACTTAAGCAAACAGATCGTGCCAATATCCCTCTTTACATGGCCAAGTTAAACAAAACTTTAACGTTTTTCGATAACTTAGAAACGGTTATAATTAGTGTTCTGTGTGAAAACAAAACGGAGTCTATAAAACTAAAACCAATAGTTAGATTTGACTGAACTCACAAGAGTTAATTAAATAAAAGCCTGTACAAACGTACCGAACCCGACACGTTTACGAGGCCACAACCCTTAGCAGTTTATTTTTAATTCTTATTTGGAATCGGTCGTTTTGTCCGTCGGCTCGGCGGCCACATGTCGCGTCAACGATGTGTGCTAACAATGGACGAGGCATTTTACGTACACCCATCACTTTACCTACCTGCGCTTTGACTCATTTATCTATTTATCTCTGTTAAAGAAGGTTACATTGTTATATTGCCTGTATAATTTTTTATACAGCTACAATGAGACCATTTCTTTATAGAGCTTGTTTATTTTTTTTGTAGGAATCTATGGCATTTTAAAATAATGAAAAGATTTGCATCATTTATTTCACTTAAATGCCTACGCAGCAAGAGAAATCCATTACTTCGGGGACAGGACTTCCTTCCCTAAAAACAACCGCTTCCGTTCGAGTAGGTAAGGCTGGTAGGGGATTTCTTTTAGAGTAACACAATGAAATGATCGATCACATCTGCTAAATCGTGATATTTGAGCGCTTTCTTGGATATTTTTATATATGCGAAAGCTTAATCCGTTTTAACGTATGATATGTCACAGGACAGACATATCTATCTCCTATTTATTGGTAAAAAAAGAACCGCCGCTATGTACTCGGAGCGCCGTAACTTGTAATAGACATGGTTATTTATCTCCTAGCGGCGAGATGGAGGCGATACAGGCTCCCGCGCAGGCGGTCGCGATCCGCCGATAATGGATAAATAACAATCAAGCGATATCGCGCGACATCGCGCCGCCCCCGCGCTACATCGCCTTATCTCCCTACCAGACTCAAACAAAATTTTTACGATCCCATTGCTTTAACGCTGATCGCATCGTGCAAGATAAGCCTTAATTAATTAGGTAGGCCCGCTTAATCGACCCGTTATTTTCTTGTCCATTTAATTTACACACTTGATGACTGTAATAAACACCTACACCTAATCGAGATTGTTTAACCCTAATTCGAAAGTTTTGAGCTTCTATATAAGTTTGGAAACGTTCGTGTAGGTAGGTAGTTTGGTAGTAGTCGATAAAAAGAATATAACGCCTACGTAGTGCGCCTTTATTCAATTTAATAGGAATGCCTCTAGGTTCAAAACGTCATTGTAACGCATTGGAATTTCAGTAACCGTGTAGGTACATGTTTTTATAACATTGTTTCACCAAGAGGCAGTACCTCAAACATTGACTTCGTTACGGGACAACATAAACAACGGTGGATTAATTGGCTAGACAGCGGTCAATGCAAACTTGCGTTATCTATGCGCGGGCAGGACGCGGCGACACGCGGTGCGGCGCGGCGCGGCGCTGCAAGCCGGCCGCACAGCCCGAACAAACAAAACAAGCTGCATAATTAACCGGCGCGAACAATTAGTTGTATAACCGGCCATTGTGTCGCGTAAAAGCGACTTCTTTTTTTAAAAAGCCACTCGGTTTCCCAGAAGGCTCGGATTCTGTCTCGCTCCAAGCTCGGGTTTTTGCTCGGGAATTAATATTTAATGGCTGCAGTTGGAATTGCATGCGATCGGCTCTTTAGATATCTCAGTTTATTTACTTTTGCGTGGTGTGGTGGCGTGAATCATGGTTTTTCAAAATCACACCGACGTAAAAGGGAATCTGATGACTAGATAGCGCACGTCTGCCTGCGCCCGCCTAGCTACGACGAGTACTTAACAGATACTATACAACAAAAGGAGCTTTTGTGAAAACAAGCTTTTGTGCGAGCGCAGACAGAAAGGTTAATTGTTATTAAAACGTAGATACGGCTTTGAACATCGACCCTTGATACCTGACAAAGTTAAACACTTTTTTGTAACATTTTGAAGGATTGGCGTCAAAAACTGGCTTTATAAATGCCTTAAAAGAGCTGCTTATAGCTACAACTTACCCAGCTTTACAAGCCGTTAGGCTCAATTTGGCTTACGTGCATATCCCTTGTTCCCTAGATAGTATCATGTCAGGCTATGTCCCCCTAACCTATCGATAATGGCTTAGCCATTGCAAACGTCCCTGAGCTCCGTGAGTCTTGACAGTTTCACGGAATAAAGTTTAATGCTATTGTCTTTCCAATACCCTCCATTTAATGTCTCGGGTAATCCGATAACAGGGACAGTCTGATCTTAACTTTCTCCGAGAGATGTAGGGATACCTACTACAAAAGTATGCTAAGTAAGTAAGAAGGAGGATACTTCTAATTCTCGGTTCCTATAAACATAACGAATCGTTTTGTTTTACCAATAGTAGCATTTTTTATTGCCAAACTGGGCATATATAGATTGGTAAGGTAATTTTACCTGTGATAGCTACTTCCATAAGAGAGGGTCTACTATGCAAAACTATGAGGCCTTTCATTATTGGTAAAGATACAAGAGTCGCTAATTATAGGTAAACAAAAAAAACCACGTGACGCTGTCAAGTAGGTACCTAACCGACTAAACGTAATGTATCGCATCCCTAGATAAAAACCCCACTAACTCAAAAAGTACGAGTTTCGAGTTAGTGGCTTTATCGAATTCCTGACTCGAACACCTATACAACAATCGTCATTTCTGAAAATTTAGGTTTTTTGAGTTGCCGGAGTCTTCATCTAGGGGTGCGATATGTCAGTTCAGTTGTCATGCTACGTCACAGTTGTACTCTTCAAATTAGCAACGTTATAATTCGTTGACGTTTAGAGTTTGGGCTATTTACAAAAGACAGATTACAAAATATTATATTATTATTTTAAATAGAACTAAAAAAATTGTTCAAGCAGTTACATCTACGAAGAGTAGTTTAAGAATAAATGATAAAATTTAAAATATTTTTTTTATTGTATTTTTAAACAAGAAAGTGTCATCTATACCAAAAAACCCTTTTTACGATTTGTTTACCTTTATGGAGTTTCTTAACCAATAACAGTCCGTAAATTATAGAAATCGGCCATAACTCAACAGTCGTGTAATACTTCTTTACTACTTACAAGACCTTCTAAAATCAGAAAGATCGTTTTGTCGGTACCTCGGTAGATAGCAATTGCTTCAGCGTGGATAAAAAAATAAGTAATTACTACTTGTTAATAGACAACGCGGCACCCATTTTAATAGCCCAGACTTACGATCAATTGATTAGGTAACGTTAGATTTACTATCACCGTACAAGCACCTACTTGATATTAATATAGGTGCGAACAGCCGCCATAATTAAATACGCTCCACACTCGAGTGTTGATTGACAATAAAATATAACTCATTACACAATGCATGTAAGTGGAGTACGGTCACTAACTAAACTAAGTACTCAATATAGAACTCAAACAACGTTTCGAAAGTGTAGGTAAGTAGGTACTGTATAACATTGCAAGTGTTTGTGAATTAAAACTTGCTCATTATTAAAGTTTTGTTGAAAATTATGGGGGAAAAACTATTTAGATATTGAACTTTTGATAGTTAAGGCTCTCGAAGACAGGCGCGATGCGATTCTAGTAATACAACTTCTATGAAAACTTCATGGAAATTGTTCTACCTACCAGAATCGCGACGCAACGTCGCAGACTCGCAGAATGATGATTGATTTTATACAATTTCCGATTTTATTAAGTATTGACATTGACTTTTGCTGCTGAAGTGCTGAACTGCTGACTGTACCTACACAGTATAAGTACGTACACCTTTTGTTCTATTACTATTAACAAATAAGCGGATATAAAAATATATCAATATCTAATACCTACTTACAGTACTTACTTTTTTTGCTTTGTTGTATATTGGACATTCTCGAATGTTTATGTTACATCCGCGTTCTTTACGCGTACTACGTGAAATCAGTGTTGTTTTTAGGGTTCCGAACCGAACATGTTTTTCAACTACAATGATAAGTTTGATCTTGGGATTAATTCATCCCAACTACGGAACCCTTCATTGTGCGTGGTCCGACACGCACTTGGCCAGTTTATTTTATTTTATAAGACAAGTTATTAAGAAAATATTATGAGATTCCTTGCAGCTGTTTTATCGTGTCGATTGTCCATAATCTCTGTAATTATTTATTTCGATTGTTGGCCATGGGCAAAATCGACAGTTTAATCAATAATATGGAATTTATCGCCAAGCCTCAGCTTTTAACCTGCGTTTAATATTTAATGAAGAAAAATAAATTGATGCGGTAGGTATTTATGTGTCAATGATACAATCAATTGGGACACATCTCATTATTGTTTTTTAACGTTTATTAATGTCAAATTGAGGTTGTGGCAAGTCATTACTAACTCTATTGCTATTATAATAGAGATAGTTATGCCGTGCCGTTGACTGATAATGATATTGAGCTTTGATTTGATCCTCTACAAAAGAGGGTGAACATTGAACCGTCGTTCAATTAAGTACCCACTAAAAACGAGGGTAAAAGCTGTCTGTAGCCGTTAAGTTTATGAATATGCCATTAATGGTTATGTAACTGATACACCATACATTCGCCCAGTTATACGAGCCAAAACTTCTTGGCGAGTCATGTCATTGGCATCGCTGGCTCGCCATCTACGCGAATTTAAATCACTGCCAGTCGTCTGCATAATGGTTCCGTATCGTAAAGCCGTCAGTTGCCAACAATGAACGTAAATATCGCACTTACACCGCCCCCCGTCCCCCCCCGCATTCCCACCCGCGCCGCCCGCGCACTCGCGGACCGCGCAATGATTGACACATCAACTCATTGTGATAACTACCCACATATAAACCGACGGCGACTCGCCACCCGCCAAAATTACGCATACATCGCCAGTTTGAGCCGGATATTATTTAATTACATCGAACGATGATATCAATGGACAGTTATCAAAGCGATCCGACGATACGTGGCTAGTTTAGATAGCCGGAGATTGCTGTGAATGGTTTTGCTATTAATTAAGAGATAAAAGACGTAACCATAACTTAAGCGGGTATTAAAATGAGGATGCCTTGTAGCTGGTTGCTCGAAGACACGTCCCTACCCGTTAACTTCTGTTTATATTTATACCACCAGGGGATATTATTTAAGGTAATAGCCCGTTGATGTAGAGTCCCCTATAATCAACAATAATTACCCACATATTTAATTTAACTAGTGGAAACGACGTTGTTTACCAATTTTTAATATACACGCTGCATACCACTATGTTCTGTAGTTGCAACAGCCTGTGACATGAAATCAAACATACTTATTACAACTGCCGGTCAAAATTATAAGAAAGCCAGTGAAACTTTTAATTTTATTACCACATACAGCATGCAACGTTACAAACCTTTATAAAACAAAAAAGATTATAATAGACTTATATTAGATTGTGGTGACTTTTGGGTAAGTATTTTTTACCTATTGCTGGGGTGGATAAGAAAATGTTGTTACCTATCAATTAAAAGAGTTATTGGCACCTTTAAATAAAAATTAAAACATTTAATTGTAACACAAGAAGGAGAAACGATAAAGCTGTTGAAAAACTAGTATATAACCTTTATAGAACCAATCACGACCACATTATTTGAAGGAATGTTTTCTCGAATGCTGTAGGTACTTATAACACAGTATCACTGCTTGGGGTATCAACTTACGTGGCGAACCACGTACTTAGTCATCGATCCAGATTCTAGATAGCGTTATATCAACTCGAAAAGAACAGGCAATTACTCAGTTCCTGATAGGAATTACCGCGTTAATCATTCATGTATGCAGGCACGGAACCACTTCACAAGTGGACATTAGCTAGATAGGCAAGTGTTAGTGTCCAAAACATAAAAGAAATAACAGTTACAACTTACAAGTCTGCAAAGAAGCTTAGGGCTGTCAAATGTCATGCCTAGTTTACGCCCGGATGTGCTGAGAAAAATTAATCGCAACCGGACTTTCATCGTCTGAGCTTTAATACGGAATTAAACGAAAGCTGGTGCGGAATTCATAATTTTAGTTAATACAAGGCGAACATTAGCCGAGCTTTTGCCAAGTTCGGAACTATTTATCGTATAAAAGTGCAATTTAGACTTTTATTTGCCCGCTTACCACATGGTTTAAACCTTTCACGCAGACAGGTTTCCGTCAGAAAAATCTGCCAGCCCTGTCAGCTGTTGCGGTGTGCAGGTATGTACGTACGTAGTTATTTTTTACACGAAGTGTGGCTCGCCAGCTACCGGACAAGCTCGCCTTATCCGATGGAGGTCGCTTGCCGCGCCTATACTTATGTATGACTGCCTGTCTCAGCCGTCTTATTGTGCTTTTAATGTCGACGCTTTTGTTGCCTGATTTTCTGTATTGATTATTTTTTTGTTGAATACGAATTAGCTTTGTACGGATAACTTGAATTTATGTTTTGTTTTGGAGAGTATTTTAGGTTTTGCAGCGTGGTCTATTTAAACAGGTTGGTCCGGGAAAGTTGGATAACAGATCAGCTCTTTAATTTGTCATGTTTCAAATATTTTGCCAGGCATATTCGTAGGTATTCCCCTGTCAACCCGCGTTCTAGGTGTGTTAGTACCGGTAGCGAGGTCGTCACCTGGTGAGCAAGGCGTTGTGTCGCGACCCGCGCCTCGCCATTAGCGCCGCGCATTCAATAATAATGAACGAGCCGCACCGAAATATCCCCTGTTTACACCCACTCGCTCGCTCCGCACCGACCGACCGCATTTTATTTTTTCGCTGTCGCACATTTCGCCGTCATAGCTATTTCCACTCGAGGCATTATACGTGCGTCCGTGTGTGCGTCAGTCCACGTGGACCGCTTCGTCGTCGGTGAGTAGAACTTGACGAATCCGCGGCTGCGATTGGCCGTCGCGCCGAGATCGCTTATTAAGGGCGGGGTTACACGCGTTCTGGCGCCGCAGTTGGCTGGAGTAGTGCGCGGAACGCGCTCCATTGGCCGAGTCGATTTTTATAAGAGCTGCAGTCCACGTGGACTCGTTTATCTATTCAGACGCCGGCGGCGCGGTCGCGGGGGGAGGCCGGGGGGTATACGGGCAATCAGTAAAGGCGGGAGGAATACGGCCATATTTATAAGAGCTGCGGGGATGCAATCACGAAGCGGCGCGGGGGCCGGCGGGTGGTCGGGGGGGAGGCGGCGGCCATTTTGAGGGCAGCTCTTTTTATTCGTTTTTCGCGCGGGGTGCGTCGTCGTCGGCGGGAGCGCGCCGTGCGCTAATTGCGGGGGTAATGAGGGCGCTCGACTCGACTCGCTCACTCTATTAAACTCGCTCGGTATCGGCTGCCTTATTGATTTGTCCTTAATCGAGGCGCTGTGGAGTGGCAGCCGCGGCTCGGTGTAATGTAAACAAAGCGGTCGGGTGGCGCGCGGGCGGTGGCGACGTCCGCACAAATTGAATTAGAATGATTACAGCCGGCGACACAGCACTGACCCAGTCGCCGCGACCCGCTGCCCGCTGCCGCGCGCCCTCCGCCCGCGACCACAGCGTGCTAGCGACCAGCGATCTCACTCTACTCTCCAGCTCGTTCCAACATCGAAATACCTCCATCATGTACTACCTACTCATGTATCACCAATAACAATAAACGATCCGTATCCAGACGAAATTCCTTTTTTATCTGACGGTACTAAGATGATAATGACCCCCACCCTACTCCACTAAAAGTTGAGACGAACTTTTTAAATTAATTTTTCTTCAGAAATGTTTTAAGCTTACCTATCTGCTAATGACCTGGTAAATTTCTTTATAACTGTTAATCCTAGCAATTTAATATTGTATTAAAATATAATAAGGATAATAATTAAATATTCTGTAAGTTCATCCATTACGTGTACGAAGTTCACCAATTAGGTACCTATTTGACAGTTGTAGGGATGTCGAGAACTGGTACTATAGGGCCTCGAATCAAGACTTTTAATAAATATTTGAATACTACTTGATTACTACTAACTAGATACTTTTAGTAACTGCTACTGCCTAGTAATTACTTACTTTAACATCTTAATTAGTAGATACCTACTTATTTTCCGATGTTTTAATTCCGTACTTTCCCAGAAATATTTACCTACTTAGATAAAATATTTAAGTATTTTATTATCTTTAATTTGACACCTTATACTAACAGATAAAATTTCAAGATTTCTCGTTTTGATAAACGGGTAATACCTACTTTCATTTAGATAGCGTTAGTAATACATATAAAAATATTTTCATATTAAATAATGTAGGTGCGAATATGTAGTAACGTGTGTAGGGTATTTGATTTAAAACATGTATAAATAGGAAATGATAAGCGTTCGGTAATTCGCTCCGGCGTGGCGTGGCGGAGGTGTGACGAATCGGCGCGCAATAATAGCATATTTGTTTACGCGAGCGACATCTGTTACTGATGTTCTGTAACGCGCCCACTTCGAATCGGCCGCGTGGCCTGTTACTATTCTGTTTGTTTTTCAGTTTTGATTACTGGGGGGTCTAAGTTAAATTGACACGGAGGACGTGTTTAGTTGTTTGTAAAGGTATGATTAATGACTTAACGACCGCTTTAATAAGACTTATTGCTGCAAAAGAACTTAAATTGCTACCTATTTTAGTAAGAGGATAGGTATTTTCTTGGTTCGGTTTCACAATTAGTTTTCTAACCATACAGGAAAGTCGAACAAGTTTATCAGCTTTTGGCAGCATTGATTCTCAGAAAATCAGCCTATGTCAGTCGCCTATTGTCTGCGACATTCCATGCTATCAATTTTAGGATTCAGGTAAAATATTCTAAGAAGTGCCTTAACTCTCAAATCTTTTGTATTATTTTTATCTCCTCTGATTTGTAATAATTGAAGAAGAATGGTACTCAAGAAGGTCAAGGATTTTTTATACAAGTGTAATTTAGATACGGGTTAGCTACTTCGTTTGGGGTGTAGATACTTATCGATTTACAAGATATGGTTGCGTATAAAAACTGCGTCAAAATATCTCGAATGTAAGTAGATAAAATAAACATGTTCGATATGAGCACTCAGATAATATTAAATCATGTTATTATGAGGTACACGGTAGGTATATAGAGGATTGTATTGTTTATATGTATCGAAAATCGACTTAGCCGTGTAATTTGACATTGGCATTATCAGTTAGGAATAATTATTATAATGACCACTAGCTTACGAAATACCTACTTTTTGTCAACAAACCACAATAAATAACTGCACTATGTACCTAGGTACTTATCCTGGTTCGGTTAAGTTTCGTACAGACTAGTGCGACGCCACAGCGCGACGCGACACCGGTTATTGTTATACCGTGAAGTTTTCTTAGAAATTGTATTGCTCGAGTCGCGTCGCGATAGTTTGCACGAGGCTTTAGTGTCGATAGTGTCATCGAAGTAATCCACAGTACCTATACGCAATCGTACTAACAAACATGCACATGGCCAGTGCCACAATTGATGCGGCTCAGTAATAAGTAACACATGTTGTGAACAGAGCACAGCGCAACTGTGTCAATTGCACACATTGTCCGCCGGACTATCGCTAAGAAACACTCGCGTATCTACATAGCACTTACATGATCTACACTGTTTGTTGCAGTAATAAGTTTATAACTCTAGCAGCAGAAATTATGTTTCACATTAAATTTAGGCTGTTTAACAAACTTATGACAGCATATAGTCGTAAATTAATAAAACAAAAACAGGCAATTTTAAAAATCCTTATATAACTGCAAGTTCTATAACGGTGTTATAGACGTTATCGTTTATAAAGCTCTTATACAACTCCTATACGACAAACATCATTTAAAAATAATTTAAGTTGATGCGTAGACAGCAAGTAGCCGTATTGGTCGTTATATTAACACAGGCATTTTCTTGGTTTAAAAATGTAAGTATTTTACCTTTAAGTAATAGATGCTGGTACTTACGCAAAAAAAATCAGCTGTTCCATACCATTTTTTATGTTCGCATAGCTCGTTATAATGAAGGGAACATCTGATTTTTTTTTCGCGGTTTCAGTTTTAGCCCCATAGTGAAAGTTGTTCATAATGATGAGTACAATGACCCCTTAAGAGGATGCAAACGAATTAAATTTCACATTGTATTGTTGTTAAAACAACAAGACATGCAATGCAACTGAGTAAATCGTGCACATTGTCGGACGGACTAATAGCTAGGAAACACTCACATCATATCCTTTTAATAAGTAGGTACCTACCACATGTGCACTCTAGAACATGAACAGAGTGACGCATAAAGCTTCATGCAGACTAGCGTGACGCGACAGCGCAACCGACACCGGTTATTGTTATCCCGTGAAGTTTTCTTAGAAATTGTATTGTTCAAATCGCTTTGCGCCATCGCGTCGTGTCTAGACGAGCCTTTACAGTTCCGTAGAGGTGGGGACGGTATCAGGTGCAATGATATTACTTACTTAAACCACATAGCAATTACAACGTCGGTTACAAAGATCGTAATTTTAATCACACTGTAAATTATTGACATCTTTGTGTAAAACATTACGGAATAAACACATGTGGATATGTTAGGCAGATGATTCATGTTCATTACAATAGTTAATTAGAGTGTAATGTTACTATAATTCATAGGGCGATGAAAACAATTGGCCGCTCTATCGCACTTGTTGACGATTAACAGAGACACCTCTGTCGTATGATGTAATGGCATCGATCAATTAACACGTTTTGTTTTGTAATTGGGCAACATTTTGGTTCGTTTTACAACTTCATTATTCTGTCTATGGTTTGAGATAAGTTGGCAACGTAACGCAAATAACTGTCAAATACGTATGTACCGTTTTGATTTAATAGGTATAGCAATTGCAATTATAATATTTAATTTGATGTTGTATCCGTTTTAGGTGTAAAAAAGGCATTTGGAAAGTTTCCAAATACATAATGTTTTTTATGCATTTCATAATCAATATTCTAGTTCGCTAGTTAGCCACATTTCTTATTTCCATACAGTAATATTACCAAATTAATCAAAACAGCGAAATATTTGACATCTATTAGCGACGTTACACACTCTCAGATTAAACGCTCTTAAATAATATACCTACTCATTAGAATAGTGTATAACCCTACCCTCATAATTAGTAAGTCACACATTAGTGTCCCAAGTCCCAAGCCACTCATCTTCCACATTCAAGACAAGTTAATGGCGCGACTGCGATGCGTAGATTAGCAGTTAACATTTCATTAAATAAACAACAATTTACGAGCACCTATCTGCATAGCCGAGAATCCTCCGCCGGGACCGACCGGTGCAGTCTAAATTAGGTAAATTGATAGTTACCGCCTCACTAGGTACGGTGACGGTACGCGGCTAACTACAACCCAAAGGCTACCTATTAATATTCTAAACATTGCGACAGTCCGGACTCCGGAGTCCGACCAACGCAGTCGCACAATAAGGGTCCTCTAATTACGTTACACCGACGCCCAGCCACGAAGAAAAACACTTATTGCTTTACATAATCTTTATTGCTTATCAGCACGAACACGAAATGTATAGCGATACGCCTCAGTGGACAGTGAGCCTAACAAGCAGTTTTTGCTACTTAAATTGGTAATCGTATATAATTAATCACCTGACGGGTGATGCGTAATGCGTTCGTTAATGTTAGTTTCAGACTTAGATTATAAGTTGGTAAACCACCGTTATAAACCACCACCTACTAATGTAGGTAACGTATTGTCAAATAACAATGAGGTAGACGCCTACTCATTAGGAGCAGTCAAGTGTAACAATCCGCTAGTTTCAATAGTGATGTGCAGCAACAATGGAACGCGTCGCGGGAACGATATGAAATTTCATTAACGAGGGTCGGCGCGCCTCTCCACAAGACGGCGGGCAAACAGCGCGCGTGAACCCACGAATAATTCACACGCGAGCCCTACAAATAACACCCCGCCTCACTCCCGGCCCCGCCGGCCGCAAACTGAGTTATTTATCGCCCCCGCCTCTCCCCAGCCGAGGCTGTCGCGGCACAGGAAATACCCGCACGTATTTTTACTGCCGGCTGAAGACCGCGCGATCCCTAGCGAGTAGCGAGTAGCGACATCTCTTGTGGGGTCGCGCGATCGCACTTGACGCTGGCGCCTCTGAACTATGGACATGTTTCTGAATCACTTACACGTGCTATAAACTATAAACTTATTTACACGACGCTAACGGTACCTACCGATACCGACTACAGTTGCTTAACGCTTTCATTAATGATGAGGCCACATTAGCGTTTGTGGCATTAGGACTACATTACGGATAACTAGCTACGTAAACGGAGGAAAAAATCTGAATAATTAGGTATGCAAGACTATCGCATGGTAGCTGTATTGGGTAGGTATTTGTATTTTGTTATTTCCTTTTTTCCTAATTATCCCGCCAGTTAGTTAAAGTAGGTTATTTACAACAAAATGTAAACAGGTAAGTTCTGCACTAATTAATACTAAACGCAGACTGGCTTCCTATTTTAGCTACATTATCAATACAAGGAAGGAAATCTTTAATTTAATTTACAAAACAGTTGGATAAATGACACAATGTGAGTCATTGTTTGGTAGTAGAGCTGTAATATCTCAGTATTTGCGGTCTCTATGGGTTGTTTGTGAGTCAATTAGTGGCTTGCGCCGCCCTCGCACCCACCGGATACATGCTTCGAAGTTTTATGGCGAGCTCTAGCTAGGTATATGACGGCGTACGAAACTAACAATGTATAAAAGATTTTAGGTAGGTCGCTATGTTTTATTTTATTTTTCCAATCGACTCCTGTAGGTAGGTATCTATCGGTGTCCTATCGAAACGAAATCATAAAAAATTAAAAACAAAATCCGTGCGGTAGGTACTACCTCCCAGCTCTGGTCGGCGGTGCGCGGCTCACCCCCTATTTTTTGCGGGTAGGTAACGTGCTCGGTGACACCTCGCGCGGGTCAAGTGCGGGGCGCGCGGCGGCCCCCGGACCGCTAATTCCGAGCGCGTGACCGCACCCCCCCTTGCCTAACCCGCCTGCACCCCCTCTCGCCTAACGCCGTTTTCCCGCCGGATTTGCGTTCATACAGTAAAATAAAAAGGGCGATTTGGCGCCCTCCATCGACGCGGCCCGATTAGCGGCGCCCGGGGAAATTAAAAGTATTTTATTCCAGCATTTATTCCCTTTTTGTTTGTGTTGAGTAATGCGAGTGTGTCGTGCGGTGTCGGGCTCGGTCACCATCGAACCGGGCTGTGTGGACCTGCACTCAACCTCGCCTCGTGGTAATAATATTATGAATGACGGATGACGTGATATCGATAATCATGTCGGCTATCTATCAATTCAGGATACATGATTACTTACAGATTACTAACTCCTCGCCTTACACTCACCAAGTACCTACCTAATCTTTTTAATTCGTATTGCAACCTACTTAATATCTACCTGGCATTTCCTTTCAGTATGTCTATAGGTAAGTAGGTATTATAGGTACCTACTTACTATAAGACTAGTGTTTTTGTGTCCCTAATCCCCTCTATCGTTATCTCAGCAGTCTACTTATTTTTGTCTTCCATTGTAACTCGCATAAGTCACAGGGCCATAAATAAAAAAAAACACTAAAAGCATTCACACTGAGACAACAGCTCTGCAGTTTTTTTCCCGGAGGGGACGGGCGGCCCAGACTAATAACTTCTTCTATAAATCAAATATTAGCTCAAATAAAGCGGTGAACGCTTTATCAACACAGTGATATCATTTTCTCAGTATATAATTTATAAAAAGCTTCCGATGTCGAACGCGTTGTCGGTAGGTAGCCATAGTCGAGGCGTTTGAAGTGTTTCAAGACCTTTCAAGAAACTCACTTTGACAAAGTACGCGCGAGCGGGTTTGTATGATGAAGCGCTGCAGCGCTGCGGTGAGCGGCTGGTTAATCAATTTATGAGAATGAGCCAATTGACGCGTACCTACCTATAATAATTTGCCTTTGCCTACAAAAAAATTATTACTACGTCCGACATAGTGAGACGATGCGTCGTATCTATCTAAAACTATTTTTATTGGGACAGGATGTGCGTCCTCCTAACTACTGTAATTAATATTGATGTTAATTATTTATTCAAATGTAATGCTACATTTAGAATAATTAATTGTTTAGCTAATAGGTACCTACAACCGTGTTAATACTAGAGATGCCGCGAATACTCGCTATTATTCGGTATTCGGCATTACTCGACATTTTTTTGTTATTCGTCGAATAACGAATAGTTGTGTCTATTATTCGATGTTCGGCGAATAGTTGTGTAAATAGAAATAAACTTTTAATGAACTATAGACTTAAAAATAATTAAACTTTTATTCATCTTTAAAAACCAAACACACTTAGTATTATTAAATTATCATTAATATAAAAAGTTTGCCAAAAATCAGTCATGTTGAAGTTAATTAGTTAGGCTTTTTAATCAATAATTTAATATTTAAAATCCAAAAGGTTCAGATTGCGGTGCAGAAAAACTTGCACGATTGGGATCAAGTCGGTTGCGCTTTTTTTTTTTCATAAATCAAAAATAAATAAACTATATTATGATTTGATAAGTAATAAATAAACGTTTTTTTATATTCCTTTTTTTTATGTCGAGTAATAATAGCGGGTATTCGACTATTCGACATAGGGAATGGCGATTAATCGGTATTCGACTATTCGACATAGGGAATGGCGATTAATCGGTATTCGACTATTCGCTATAACAACTATTCGCGGCATCTCTAGTTAATACCTTAGCAATAGCTACATTAATGAAAAATTAGAGTTTATGTTAACTTTTTTTTGTAGAACAGATTGGCAATTAATATTTTTAATTCGGTGTTGTGTTTGTTCATATTCGTATTGTTGTGTTCAATGCATGAGAAGACATCTTTGGGGTCGGGGGGAAGTGGGCACATCTGAACCACTCCGAACGTAATATTTCCGGGTGTGCCGTCGACAAAAGATCCCCTTTCCATTGAATCAAAAACGTAATCGTAAAAGAGCTTTTAAAGAGTCGATTTGTTTCTAAGAACGGCTTTTGATTTGGATCTCGTTATTTTGTTTTTCATAAAAAGTTGCCCGAGTCGAGTGAGCGAGGGTAATCTGTGAGGAATTTAGGTATATTTTGAAGAGTTAGAGAATTTATTATATTCATTTGATTAATACCTGTATCGGATGATTGGAAAATTGTTTTCTCAACTTTGTTATGTAGATGAATGTTACCGACCTCTACCCTACCACCATTTCATATTTATTTCTTCAGTTTCACGGTTCCACCCGCTTAGAATTAACTTTTAAATATTTATATTCGTGTATTAAAATAGTCGTTACTTTTAATGTGAACAAGCAAGGTACCTACAAGCATTTTCCATATAATTGCCTCATGCGAAAATCCTTTGTTCAGTTGGTCAAACAAACGCAATAAAAAATAAAAAAAATATAGCATATTGCTGCAGCAAAATATTGCGAGTGTTGAGTGCAGCGGCTGGCGGCTGCATGCACCTTTCGGAGAGCTATGAAAACGTCGTGCCTCAGCACAACAGTTGACTCTGAACAGACGTACACACACAGCGCCATACACTGAACCTACAATAAAGGCGGGAGAGCTCCGGGGTGGGCCGGGGGGGCGCTGTGACGATGCAGTTTGCACCGCGGCCTCCTCCAACCTTCACCAACTTGCGCCCGTGTTCTTGGGAATCGTTTTAAATTCAAGAACCGCAGAACACTCCAAACACGACAATGTACCCTAAACCCTCGCAATATGACCCAAAATCATAACATCACATTTTTATAAGTCATTTCGAAAATGGAATACGCCTTCACCACTGCACCAGATTTAAAACCGTAACTCAACGCTAGAAAGTTCAGAATCGTATGAATAATGTAAAAATGGCAGCTGTCCTTGGTGTGAGTGCGGAGGTGAGAAATACATTAGCGGTACCGTTTTCTATTGGTCGTTGCTCCTGTGTTGATATTAAGCAGTCCACGTGGACTGCTCGGTGGTCGCTTGTCTCGTTTTTTTCAGCGGGTAGGTCGCTATCCGTCCCGTTCTAATCTACAGCGAAACGTGGAATGTCATGTCCGGAGTTGTTCAGAAAGTCGTGAGCGTGCATCGTGCTTCCAACTTTACCCTTGTTCCGAAACAGTGCAACTCCGGACCGTTGACTTTTAACATTGACTTTTATATCATGCCATTAAAGTTCAATTTTGTGAAAAGAGTACTGCGATCAAAAGTTTTTGTTGATACGTCATATTGATAAGCATTTTTAAGTCAATTAAGGTTGTAAGCTAAAAGCGGTTGTTGCTACATTTAAATTATCGGCCGGCATTCAAATAACGCCATTTTTTTCGTGTCGGCACGAATTTATTTAATAGTTAGATATATGTTATGTTGGGTATAATAACGTAGCGTGGGCGATGGTATGGTAGGTACCTACCTGTCGAGATAGATACCAGCGAAGGTATTCATTCACTTAGTCACGGATATCGGTTTAGTAATGAACAATATTGATAATTTTATTGAATTGGTACGGTCGTAGTTCATTTGCTAGATATGGGCATTTGTATGATGATGCATTCGATAGATGGTTACACCATATACATTGGAATATTATATATACCTACTAGATTAGTAGCTACACGTATGCATGCATGTTGAATTGATTATCTCTTTACAAAACATTCCACTCAACACTATCAGCATGGAAAACATTTTACTACCTGCCTGCAGATGACACTCTCCCCTCTCTCCCCAGTCTCCCCTTTTGGCTTTTGTTAATAGGAACAGATGTAGAACGAAGCAGGTCACAGTTTAAACAGCGGAAACTATTAAAAGGCGATCTATTAGGTGCCATGATCACTTATACAAGGGGACCGTCTGCGATAAAGTGTAGATACCTACTTACATCAGGCATAGATAGGTAACCTACCTACTTTATTTTCTGTCACGGTAAGGTATCCTAAGTAGATAGATCTGACAGAATAACTCAGCACTGAGTTTTCAATTTTAACAAATAAATAGGATATAAATAAAACATAGTAGGTAGCTAACAACATGTTTTATTAATAAGTACCTTCCTACCTAACTACACTAATTTAGGGATTTCCTTCCTTGTTTCGCATATTATATCGTTAATTAATGTTGGCACCTAAAGAATTCCCTTATTAATTGGCAATGTGCACGTGCCTTACTAAAATAGAAATAAGTGCATACGCCATTAGAATATTTTCTCAGTATGTAAGAAATACTATTTTGGACAAGAAACAAGAAGAATATAACTTTGAACCACTGTTTTGAGCACGTGTGCTGCCATCTCTCCATATAACTAAACAACTCAGATGGCTGTCAACCATGGTCATAAAACTAAAATGTCAAAGCAAACATGCTGCATTAATATAATTGCATGAAAATTTGTTTTATTTTACACTTGAGTCATTCTTATTTATTAAAAATTTAAAACTTGTTAATATTATGTCAGTGACTGAAAACGAATTAAATCTGTATATTGCGCCCTCTATCGTAGATGATGTACACTTCTTATGATAACATGTGATAATAAGTTACTGAAAATTAACAATTTACATTTGATGTACCTACTTTTAGAAAATTTATTCTTTGATTATAATGGTTAGGATTTATTGGTTACAATTTGTTGCTAATAATAAAAAAAATTAAAGGTAGAGTAAAAATATGTTGGGTAGTTTCAGAACGTGTTTACTGTCAACACTTTTGACATTGACACTGACAGTGATATTATTTTGATATGAAGGAAATACGAAGAAAAGAGTAAACTTGAGTAAAGTAACTATAAGTTTATTTTCTTCTTGATTCTTCAGTCTATTTGCCTGCGTCCAGCGGTCCAGCCTTCCTGACTAAGTAATTATTTGTAATTTATTTTGTTTTTTGCTGTCAAGAATGTGGAACGTATTAATTTAACAGTCGAACTCAACTGGAACAGTAGGTTTATTTAGAAAGTTTATTTTTTATGTTTACCTGTCATAATATTTATTTTTAATCGAAGCGTTACTGCTCAGTGATTTGTATTGTTTCTGTTTCAGTATTAAAAAAATGCCGCAAATAATACTGCTTTTTAGCGGTAAGAGAAAATCCGGCAAGGATTTCTTAACCACACATTTACAGAACTTGTAAGTAAACTGATCCTTCTTTACGCAATATTCGTTTTAATTTGTCTGTGATTAATAAGTAAGCCAGTAGTACTGGTACAGTAGAGCTTATTTAAAATACTAATCGCAAGAATCATTGTACCATCGAAGAAGTTCGTATTTAACTACCGTAAGGACTATTCTCGCTTGCAGCGCTCGGCGACTATAGAACCGGGCCCGTAACAGATGTGGTCGTCCTGTTCACGGGATTTTGTTTTGAAACTGGTTAGAACAATTCTTGCTAGCAGTGCTCGGCGTTTATAAATCAGCCCCTAAGACGACCCACTGACCTATGTGATCATTGTGGACCTTATGGGGCACTGCAAAATAGTAGTAGAGAGGAAGCTTTAATATTTAGTATCAATCCCCCAAGCATTGCATCGCATTTCACATTAAAACAAATATTCTTAGTCACCCCAGTGTAAGTCTTCCTAGTCATATTTAGATACATTAGTTGTTAAATATTTCCTAGTGATGTTGAGTGGATAATTTTTTATTAAATATATTTCAAGGCTCACAGACAGATGCGAAGTACTAAAAATATCTCAGCCTATAAAAAGTCATTGGGCCAAGGAAAAGAATTTGAATCTCAAAGAATTGTTAGGCGACAGTGAATACAAGGAACAATACCGGCTAGATATGATCAACTGGAGTGACGAGATGAGAGCTCAAGATTATGGCTATTTCTGTAAGATTGCTTGTCAAGATGGTAAGATAATATAATGTTTATTGTTGTTTTGGTTTTTTTTTATGTTGTTAAACTATGGTATTCTAACTAATATTATAAATGACAAAGTGAGTTTGTTAGTTTGTTTTGATTTCACGCTAAAACGGCTGAACGGATTTGAATGAAATTTGGCAGACAGGTAGACCATGACCTAGATTAGGACATAATATATGATACTTTTTATCCTGGTAGTACATTCCTGTGGGATAATTTGCTACATGCACGCGGGTGAAGCCGCTGGCAAAAACTAGTAAAACGTAAAAACATTTAACTCATTGATCCTCAGTCCTGGGTCACAATTGATCTATCTGTTTTTCTAGACCCAAACTTGCATTCTTGATAAATAATCAATTAGTAAATAACCCCCCCATTCATACCTGAAGGTAATATTTACAGTTGCAGGTTATTCTTTATTGAATTTCTTGTTCAACTGACTATAATCATTACTTTTGACCAAATTCCAGCCACAGAGAAGCCTATATGGATTGTGAGTGACATCAGAAGAAGTACAGACATCCGCTGGTTTAAGGAAACATATGGCGACCGCACTAGAACCATCAGGATAGTGGCTGATGAAGATACTAGAACGAAAAGAGGTTTTCAGTTTAAGTCCGGAGTTGATGATGGTGTTTCCGAGTGTGGCTTGGATGATTATAAAGAATGGGATCTTGTGATAGATAATAGTGAAGGGAAACAGAAGTTGGAGGAACAATTAAGTTGTATATCAGGGTTGTTATCTGGGTTATGATTGTCTTTATATCATAATTAAGACAAGGATTGAAGTTATGGTACGGTATTGGGCAGCTCATATCATTCTGTTGTGTTAGGTGGTTGGTATAGCAATAGCAGGTGATTGAAAAGCATTATTTATTGTATGTCAATTTTTATTAATTATTATATACAGTATTTCTTTTATTGAGAAATTAGTATCTACTAAGAAGAATAGTTGTTAACGATTATTTTTATTTCATGATTAGTTCCCATACAGACCAGTGTGCAGTGGTGGCCCAGTGGTAATGGCCGCGACTTACGTGTTGTGTGACGTACGAGGCCCACTCTCCCACTGAGAGGAGGCCAGTGTCCCAGCAGTGGGAACATTATAGGCTGATGGCGGATGCTAGTTCTCATAAAAGATTGAAAGTATTTGCAATAGAAATAGATTGACTTTAGTATATTCGGGTCGGCATGATTCGGCACAGCCGAGGCGAAATATATATTTGATTTTGCCGCCCGGCTGTGCCGAATCATACCGACCCGAAAAAGTGTTTACCACGCCTCACACTAATGCCTAAAAGGCTTTTATTATTGTTTATCTGTAATGGCAAAGGAAACATGTCTTGTGAAATAAATAAATAAATAATAAATGTTAATTATTAATGGTTTCTGATCTCTTTTGGTATGGGATGGTTCATTATTGTTTGAATTTATAGTTCTCTTAGAACTAGGTATAAAACATCAAGGCTGCTTGTATGTATCTAATTGTAAAAAGATATATTGACATGTTAATTTATATTTACATAGCTTACTGAGACAAATGATTGGTTTTGAACTATGACATTCATATTTATGAATCTCAGTTGTGAATAAGTTACACCAACAAGGTTGCGTGCTTATAATAATAACATCAATGTTGTGGATATGTGAATGTTATGTACTCGGTACATTCGCCGCAGGAGACGCCCCGGGCGTCGGGAGTCGAGAGCCGACTTCCGGCCACCGTAGGCGCGGGCTTGCGGACGGTGAGCAATGGGTAGCTCGCCGTCCGATAGGGACTAGGCCCGGGTCGACGGCGCGTTGTGTTCCACGCGCGCCTCAAAGAGATGTCAGCACCAACTGGCGGGGTCCGGAAGGGCCAATGCCTGCCGGGGTTGCGGGTTTGTCCGAAAGGGATATCGCGACCCCGGCACACAGGCAACGGAAGGAACACGGGTGGGTTTTAGTCAGTAAAAGTCTGACACGCCCTCCCGCTCCGCCCAGAGCGGGAGAAGTTATTTGATAATTTCCAAACCTCAAAAAAAAAAAAAAAAAAAAATGTACTCGGTACATTTCATATTCTTAGGGCTGATTTCACCAATGAAACTGAACGCGACCATCTTTTGTAAAACGCGTTCAAGAGCTGTCAGTCTCAAAATTGTTATGGAATATTGTACACTGACAGCTCTTGAACGCGTCCAATTTATTTGGTGAAATCCGCACTTAAATGTCAATAAATGAAAAGAATGCAAAAACGTAATTAAACCAGTTTGTTAGGAATGTATTTCAAATGTATATGTGAAAACATTGTTGAGGGAAATAAAGACAGGAATTTCTGTTCCTATTTCTAAACCTAGTTTTTATTCTTACGTTTATATAACTCTAATTCCGTAAAAAGAGAATAATATCAACTCCTAAAAACATGGTGCTACATGGTAAATTCTGTCAAGTAAGATCTTCATTTAAAGTGCAGGGGATAATAAAAAATAAACATAAAAAAAAAAGTTGGTAGAATACAGTAACGAAGTCAAAACTGTACATTGAATATTTTTGAAAAAATTGTTGCGACGAGGTCCGGGAACGATTCTAATGCCCCGAAAATATATTTTTTAGAAATTTTGTCTGTTTGAATGTATGTTCTAGCATCACGAAACTTTGGTCAGTCTATAGGCTATAAATTATCACACTATTTGCGATGGGGATTGAGCAATATTGCATTACTTATGTTCGTATTCTTCTATAGTTTAACGCAAATTGTAAAAAGACGAGCCAAAAGGTAGGATATAGCAGATAGTTACAGATTTAATCTTTTAAATGATTAACATGACGCTATACCTTTATGGTGCTAACCATGACATATATAGGAACAGTTAGAATTATTCAACTTTTAACAAACAACTTAGCAGTTTCACAGCTGCTTTGCAAATCTGTGGTTGTAAGTTCAATTCCCAACTATTGATAATTTCTGTGATTCATTTTTGTTATACTATTTTATTATAGTTTTATGTTTATAATAAAAATAAATATCGATGGTTAATGAGAAAACCCTGTGTTTTCGCAATCTACTGTTATATTATTTTAGTGACAGCCGTTCATCAGGCATCTGTAAGAATGCATCACTCAGTGTATTATGGTGTTGTGCCATTAGGTATTATGTGCTGGAACGCAGGAGTTAATTATTCACAAATAAAAACGAAACAAAGGCAAGGCGAAGGCAAGTAATGGGAAAGTACTACCTACTGAAGGCTGCGCGAGTCGACCTCAGGACGAGCTGCTTCTCACACGGACCACGGTACGTCATCTGCTGCGCATCACCAGTCCTGACTCTTCATATTTTGGCGGCTGAGACCAAAATTAGTACAGTTTCTAGTAAATATGTGGCTGTTATTTTAGTATAATGTGGTGTAGGTATCTCAGGGATATACTGACTAAGCAGCTTATCTCGCCGGTCAGGATCCGGCCTTTAAGGCTCTTAACAAGTTGAAGAACACAACGATACACAACAAAAGTTTTATTGTTGTAACGCATAGGCGTTATAACAATAAAACTCTTATACAGGCGTTTAGTGATAAGTTACTTGTAACTTCCTGAGTGTGAATGGTTCGCCTGGGTACACCGGTACCCTAATTACGTAATACACGATCAATCAGAATCTGAATCGTTTTGAAACAGATTGCTAATCCATTGCTTCGTACGTTCGAAAAAAAAATCTGCTCAACAACGTAAATAACACAATGAATGTTGTTGACCTGGCAAATTGAAACAGATTAGTCGGAATTGTCAACGAAAATATGTTGCGTAATTAGATAGCAGATTTATAAGTTAAAATCTACAACAGCAACATATTAGTGTATTTGTATTTTTATTAATGATACCAATGATTATAATTTTGTAAATACAAATGTGTTACGGTCGCGAATCATATTTTGATGAACATATAACTTAACATTAACTTGCAAAAAAGGTAAGAAAATTTTAATTTCGCGGGTTAAGTTAGCGCATCCTCCTTATAAGCCTACGACGGCGGCGGTAACTTGAAGTAACTACTACAACTAGATAGTTCACTACTTTTTTGTGGTCGTGCAGTTTACGACGGTAAAGTTCAGTTCAGCAAGCTAATAGTTGTACCGATTGTTGATAACAGATGGCGCTTGAAGACAAAGTTATATTCAAACAATTTTAATTAAGATTGTTTTAACTTAACTTTGAAATAAAATGTTTTGCCCTCCTGCTTCTACGAGCCTCTTTTTTCTAATGCTATAATAAATGGAGTACACTGTACACTACAATCTCGGTACTCCGGCACGTCAATACATGGATGGACTTATTATGGTACGTCCAGTAATCCGGCACAGTCCTTGTGGAGATAACGCGAGTGCGCGCCAAAACCGTAAACACGAGATTGATTTACATTGATTTTCGCTGAATTCAGTTTCATACGTTATAACTGTCATTATGACTTCTACTAGTACATGTAATAAGAGAAAACATAAGACTTTGACCTTGGGTGAGAAGATGGAAATTTTAAAGAGGTTAGAAAAAGGCGAAAACATGTGTAAACTTGCGAAGGAATACGACGTTGGGCGTGCTACTGTGCACGATATTAAAAAGAAGAAATCGAAAATAGTGGAGCATGTTATGACCATGGAAAGAGGACCAGACAAACGTAAGACATTAAAAGTTGGTTATTGTCCGAAGATGGAAACTGCTCTTTACTCGTGGTTTCAACAGGAACGCGCGAAGCACACGCTTATTTCTGGAGAAATGTTAAAAACTAAAGCAATCGAATTCTATAAGAAAATTACAAAAAAGGATGACTTCCGGGCTAGTGATGGCTGGATTGACAAATTTAAAAAAAGATTTGGGATTCGTCTACTACAAATTTCAGGACAGAAATTATCCAGTGGCGAATCTGCTGTCCAGCTGTTTGTTCAGATGCTTCGAGAAAAAATTGATGAAATGGGTTTAAGTCCAGATCAAGTGTATAATGCCGATGAGAGCGGGCTATTTTGGAAAATGCTACCAAAAAAAACCTTCGAGTCATCTCAAGAAAGCGCAGCAACAGGACGAAAGGAAAGCAAAGAAAGAATCACTTTCATGCCTTGTGCTAATGCAAGTGGAAATCACAAGTTTAATTTAATGGTTACTGGAAAATACAAAAACCCAACAGCTTTCCAAAATGTTCGTATGCCAGTTTTTTACACCAACCAATCAAAGGCTTGTGTTACAAGAGAAGTGTTCAACCAGTGGTTTCAAGAGGAGTTTGTTCCTGGTGTAAAGAAATTTATGAGAAAATCGAATTTGCCTGAGAAAGCCCTGTTCATACTGGACAATGGTCCTGGCCATCCAAGTGCAGAAAACCTCAAATCGAGTGATGGAATGATACAAACCATGTTATTGCCGCCTAACTGCACTCCTTTGCTACAACCAATGAACCAAAACGTCATCCAAATGGTTAAAGCTAGATACAAGAAGAAACTGCTAGTTGACATTATTATTCGTGGTGGAGACATACGACAATGTCTTAAAGACTTTAACTTAAAGAATGTTGTTTTCTCTCTTGCCCATTCGTGGAACTCCATTCCAGCTATCACAATAAGATCTTCATGGAAGAAGTTGTGGCCTTCAATGCCTGCGTCCACTGAAGAAGAATGGGATGAAGACGATGATCTACCTATCTCTGCTTGGATGGAACTATTCGCAGAAAGAAACATTGAAATAAATGAAGAAGAATTAACAGCTTGGTTTGAGGGAAGCGCTGACGAAACAGAGGAGTTAATGACAGATGAAGAAATTTGTAGTAGAGTATTAGAAGATGAAGAAGAAGAAGCAGAAGAAACGCAGATATCCGAATGTGAACCGACAATCAAACCAGATGAAGCTTTAAAATGTTTCACTAAATGTGTAACTTGGGCAGAAGAAAATGGAGTTTCTTCACAAGAACTGATGGTTCTCAGAGATCTACGTGAGAAAGTTTTTAAACAAGGGCTAGTGGACAAAAAACAAAAGGTTTTAACGGATTATTTCAAGAAACATTAAGTTCATTGTATTTGAAATTAGAAATATACACACATTATATTAAAATATTTTTCTTCTATGTGCTGGGTAGGTACGTCTAGTTGCGACCTTTTTACAAACCTATATTGTTGTGCTATTTTCACCCAATTAAACAAATGTAAATGTTAATATTACTCCGCTTTTAATTGCGTGACACGTTTATTTACAAATGTCCTATTTACGGGCGGAGTGAAGCCATTCATGAAATTGTATACTTGATCTGCGACCACAATGCCGATGGAACTGCGCCGCCCCGTCTCGCTGAGATAACTATATTTAGTACTCGACACTCCGATAGCATGAATGGTACACAGGCAGCTGTGCCATTTACACCCATATACATACCTCCTCGTATTATATGTATGTCAACCTTCTCTTTTAAGGATATCACCAGATTATTCCGGCTTATAGCGTATCTAACAGGAGTCCGAGCTAGCGCAAAGTTAACATATTCACGAGAATATTATTGTAATATTTCATTGTTCTGAACTTTCAATTCTAGCACAAAACGTTGGCGCAGACACAACTAGTTCGATCGCCATGGAACTCCATAATCAGGTCACGTACGAATGACCTTCGGCGCCAGGCTTCCTCGAAGCGCTAACTTCAATTACTAGTGCAGAGATCCTTGGCTAGCCGCTAATGTTAGTCGATTGTCCTACTTAACCTGGCCGTAATGGGCGCCACTTAACAACTTTATTTTATGCCTCAAAGGATCTAAATTGGAAACCGTGTCCTCGTTTTTATAGTAGATAGAAGTTCTTCACCTGAGTTTTATACATGGGCTGAAAAAGCCATTTGTAATATGTGCTCGTAATTAACTAAGTACTTTTCCTTGTACAAAGCCTGAATAATTTTGACCATCGCCGACGTCCGGCGGCGTGGAAAGCTCGTCGGAGTATCTACGTTACGTCCAGAAATGACTGGTGTCTCCGGTGTAATGTCAATTGCGGATGGCGGTGGTCGTGCGAGGGAGGCGCTGCGGGCGGCTAGTGCCGGGGTGCGGGGCAGCGGGTGCGGGGCGCGCGGGGGCGGGGGTCGTGCGGCGGCGCGGTATCGATGCGGGTGCGCGCGCAGTCCCGCGCCCCTCACGTTCGATTTTCCCAGTCCGGGCGACGGTGGCGGCGCGTTGCATAACTGTGTAGCAGCACTCCGCGCGCGACCCCGCTCCGAGCGCCCGCCGCGAGCGCGCAACCCGCGCTGATACGCGCAACGTCGCGCCCTTTACGTAACGCGCGACCACCGCGCGCACTCGCGCTCCTCACCGCCTTACCGAGGATTTCTGTTGGAGTGATCACTGTTAGTGTGGCAGGATATCGTCGGAGCCGGCTCGAGGACGTAGCAGGCCGGGCGCGGGCCGCCGGTGCTGGTAGGTGTCCGCAGTGCGCGCGCTCGCCCTTTGTGTGCGCCTGGTGGTGGCGGTTGCGGTCGCGTGCTGAATAATTGACGCGGAGGCTGTGGCGCGCGGCCGCTATCGACCTGGTCGCGTGACAGGCGCGCATTACCGCCGCAAGGACGTCGCGCGTGCTGCGACACGGCCCACAGCGGCGCCGCTGCCGCCACCGCCGCCACCGACCTGCCTGCTTACACTGTTGTGCTCGATGCTATTGATTCTCCTGTATACTTAACCTATTTCCAGCTGTGATCATTATTTACATCATACATGACAGCCTTGAAGCCCCTCGGAAGCTGGGCTGCTGTCAGGATACGTCACCTGTCGTGAGGTTTGCTCCGTACAAGAAAGCTTGTTGTTCCTCGATATGTTATTGACAGCTCGACAGATCGATAGACTTTTGACGCAAACCTCTCATAGTTCCAACAACAATAATTTCATTTGACGTAGTGGTTATAATGGGGTATAATTCTTAGAATCGAAGTTTTCCATAAATATATACGTTTTTCAAAGAACTTTCAGTCTTTTAATACGGTTTAGGCCGATGTTTTATACTTTGCTCAGCTGGTTACGTAAAGGGATAACTTGCGTTCCATTCACTCTTCGATATTACAGTTTACCTCACTTGCTATCCAGCTAAAATTAACCAGTCATTAACTTTCCAATAGTAAAGTCAGCTTTGCTACGAGTTTTGCTACGGTTGTGGCTACGAGCTACGTGCTACATATGTGCTACGTAGCACAGTCGTAGACGTAGCGCTACACATGCGTAGCTATTAGCTACGTCGTTCTTTATTTGTGTTTTCTCAAAGCTTTGTCTTGAATTTGACAAATTACATAATTCTTTTCATTATTATTTCAGGATAAAACTCTTTATATAATTTAAAGCATGGAAAAAGAATAATACTTTTCTTGAATTGATTTTTGACTTATGGTTACGTATTGGTCTATTGAACAAGTTAACCGCTTCTTGTCGATTTCATAAGAACTTTTCAGTCAAGTAGATGACTAAAGCATTACATTGAAGGAAGGCCGGACTACCAGCCTTATTTACCATTTTCTTTTTTTCCTGGCGAAGGCCTACTTGATGTTTTTTCGGCTTTCAAATAAGGAATTCTTCCTCCCTGTCTAAAATTTTGCTATTTCTGAATAGATTTACGCCAGTGCGCAAACGTTGTCACATTAAGCATGCGTAGATGAAAGTAGCAACATTTATAAGAAAACAACGATCACTTTATCAGTACGTAAGCCCGATTATGTAAAGAAAAGGTATGGTCGAGGATATCAATGAATGTTAGAATCAATGAGTTTTATGAATCGACCAATAGGGATTGACGTTTAACAGTTACGGATGGTAGTGAACGAGAAGAATAACAACTGGGAGGAAGTTTTTTTGGTACCTATAATAAGGTGGAGTTTGGTCTACTTGTTCTTCAATTAGTATTAAATTAGAAGGCTTTAGTTTCTGGTTGTGTACGACGGAGTACCACTCTTTATGAGAACCTTAAAATATTTTCTAATTTTTAGTTTCAATGTACAAAAGAAAACTTTCAATGGTAACAGACCAAGAAATCTTTCACTTCCCATGGATTCTTATTGATTTGTACGTTCTTTATTTTGATTAAAACTTAAACGAATAGTTATGTAGTTAATTCGATCGTCACCATTATGCAATTTTAGAGTACAATGCAGAGTTCTAATGGTTGCTATAACCTGTTATAACGATATCAAATGAAACGGTATACCAAGAATTTACCTTTGTTCAAATTGGTTCATAGAAATTGGTTAACATGAGCTGTATATAATTTAAAAGAGTGCCATGGAGTTTCTTGCCCGTTTTTCTCCATAGGTACCTACTACGCTTTGGAATGGGCAACTAGCTAGCTTATTTAATTGTGAAGTAAATTGACACCCTACGTCACAACTGTCAAAGAATGACAGTTGTGATGAATAAATGGACAATTAATAAGTCGGTAGTCAATTGACGTAACAATCAATTTCCATCACTTTACCCACAGATGAAGAGCCAATTCTTCCTCTTTATAGAATCTTAGTAATTGGGACGTGTCGGTAAAGTTGCCATGACTTATGTTCTCGTGCATTTATTTCAGAAGCCCTCGTTGGGCAGCACCATCCTCAGATTAATACTAATCACCATTTGCCAAGAGTGGTGATTATATTCTCATAATCACCACTCGTTATATTATAACGTTCCTACTGCTGGGACACAGGCCTCCTCTATGTGAGCGGGGGCGAGGTAAAAATTTATCACGCGGGCCCTGTGCGGGTTGGTGGATGTCACATGTCTTCGAATATTTGCTTCTAGAACATGCCAGTTTCCTCTCAATGTTTTTCTTTTGAGAGTATATTTTGAGAGTAGTGGTGATGAAATAAATGACACAATATAAAGTGCTATATAGACTGCCTGGGTCCGAACCCATGACCTACGGCACGTATCTAAGTCGGGGCTGCACCCACTGAGCCATCGCTGCTCACTGATTGTATAATGCGGTTGGTCCCATTCAGTAGTACCTATATTCTTAGCTGTATTATTAGATCCTAGCCGAGAATGAAACCCAATCGGTTTTGGTTTAGAAAATATCAGTTTGTAGATGCTTTGATATCCCATACATAATAAAATCAAACGAACTTATGTTCACTACATTCCACCACACCCACCTTTAAATCAAGGTTATTTTTTACTATCCGAAGGAAAAGTCGTAAAGTCGTTCCTACCAGGTTTCTCGTAAATATCCATGGAATGTGTTACTCTCTGCGAGGTGAAAATCCAATCATAGGAGCAAATAAATTCGAATACCTCTAAACTAGACTAAAAACCACTTACATAGGTACATTTCATATTTTCCATACGAAAAGTGAAACATTGCATGTAAAACACGTTAAGGCCAACCAGCATGCGAGCCTCCGCAGGCTTAAAAAAAAATCATGTGGCCCACACACATGAATTTTTTGTCAAACAAGTACCACCAGCCGATCTATTCTGTAAAAGTCTCACCGTGAAAACTTAGGAGAAATGTGCTGTCAATAGTGTCAATTCCTAGCATCGGGAGGAATGACAGCACACTTATAACTCATGAATGGAAGAAATGGAATGATAACTCACTTCACCTTAGTAGTCACGGTGAGATTTTTGCAGAATATACCAACAGGAGTCGCCCAATGATTTTTAAATTTCGAGATTTTGTTTTAAGTTTCTCATAGCCATAAAAGTAAGGAATTTTAGTGATAGTTTAGTTCGAGAATCGGCACCAATGCCTACAACAATTTGCCTAGGCTGATCATCACTGGGATGTATTGTTGTCGTGAGATTTTTTTTAGGCTGGTACTGGCATTTTGACATCTCACCCAACCCGGGAATCCAACTGATACCATCGCAGAGTAGGCGGATTCAGTAAGTAGAATATAAACTACATACTTATAAACATCCGTTTTAAGCTACCTAGAAGCTTTCCGAGTATAACGTGACGCGAAAGTAATAAGAATTTATAGGTTTAGTTTGGAAGGCCGCACTCGTTTGACAAAAACTCTGGCCTTCCCGATTTTGCCGGAAATTCGAGTTACGGCAGCTTTTGATTTAGATCCTTTTCGGTGTTGATTACAAACCCTGTAACTACCAACATCCACCACAAGGCAGTGGTTGATTGGCAGTATTTTTGTCAGTTTTATTTAGATTTGAAAAACTCTTTCTAACCCCAAGCAATATGCTTTAATGTGAGCATTTTTAAACTATGCTTTATGTTTAAACGAACCTATCTAAAGATTATAAACGTAATAATACGAATCAACCAATGAAGCCTTAACAATTTTGTATTCCTTTTCCTGTACCTACATTGTACCTTTTGCCTCTAAAACAATGACTAATGATACAGTATGTGGCAGATTTAACACAGTACATTAACAATCCACTCTCTCTGCAAAACAACATATATTTCTCGTTGTAATTTCCCTTTCATTAGTCGTACTGGTTCACTTTAATCTGCGTGTATCAGGTGCGCGGTATTAAAACTGAAACAGACCGTGTAGTGCTTGCATGGATTACACAGCTTGACGGGATTACACGGAAAAACAATGTTATAAAGTTAACTGTAGTTTCATAAGCTGACAGCTATTCAGCCGCATCTGAGAACCGACGTAACGTATTTGGGAAAAGGCTGTAAGATAAGTTGGACAGTTTTCCCCGGAAAGGAATTAAGTATTAGTAAGTAGTGCTCCAGGGTATTCAATCTCGTAGTAGAGCAGCCTTATATTACGAAAATTGAAGCTTTCAAGGAAAACAATGGATAAAAACAAATTATAAGCGGTTCTCAATAGCGGTAGCAAACCAAGAAAAGTAAATCCTATACAACTTATAGCTTTCTCTCTTCCTCTTCAGGTCTAAGTTAAGTGGAAGCAGAATAATATAATTAGTATATGTGTACGACCAAATTATCCAATTACCAAGAACCGACCATAAGTGTATCTGACCCTTATTTAAGTATCTTTTGATAGCATGGAGAGGAAAACAAACCTCATCACTAACAAATTTTCCTTATGAACATGGTCTTAAGGAAAATTTGTTAGTGATGAGGTTTGTTCACATTGTGGCGGCATCTACATCGCCACATGCGAACTACGCATCAAAGACCTGACGTCATACAAGCATATATACAAGCTCCCGACTTCAACCTCTGGGCAGTTGCCCGCCAGACATGACACCCGTCTGATCGGAGGATCCTCCCTTTTCTATGGGGGATGAGTGAACTTTACACCCTGTTCCTCATACCCATACCATGCTTATTTTGGACGAAACCAAAATGAAAAATCAGCTTTATTTTCGTCTTTTTATAAATATGTTGGGATAGGCAAAGGATTCAGTCTTAGGTACTAAATATCAGTATTTTACAAATTACAATATCTATCAACGAAATAATTGAAGGAAGCTGCATTTCTAGTTTATAAGAAGCATTAAATTAGTTAGTATATAAAGTACCAACTGTCTCTGATATTTCAAAAGCAATTAAATGATATCGTAGGAAGCAATTGGCAAGCATCCTTTGACCACCGTAAGCTTCATACGGCACTTAATTGCTAAGGCTTTGTGAAGAGTAATTTCAATTAACGTTGACAATGTTCAGAGCTTCCCACGTAACTGAAAACAACTTGCAAGTTAGAATAACTTTTATTTCCGTAATACAACAATTTCTCAGGGCCCACTCAAGTTTATGTTACCTTTTTGTTTAGCGCCTGCAAATCCATTTGTTATAAGATCTAGCCCTCGTGAGCAGATTAGGCCCGAGGTTAGCGATTGGCCGGAAAATATTTATTGCCAAGATCTTTTTTTAGTTCGGGTACCTCGTTCAGTTAAGAATTATTGCGGTCGAACTTAAATCCGTCTCGTAAGTTCTGGTTTATTTCAGGAGGTTTTAGTATTAGCTACTTAATGCACGACTAATGAGTGAAAGTTAGCTGTAAGTTTTGCATACTTTTTCTTTGTTTTTCACAAGGTTTTAAGTTCCGCAGCAGTGCAAGAACGTTGTATTGCAAGTGACAAAATTACAATTGTCTACATTTTCTTTTGAAATATCTAAACTTACCTCAGATCTGATTCAAGACTGTCTAGGCTGACTTAACAAAAATCATGGCGCCCAGACTCGCAACAAAACAGTCCATAATCATAGTCGCCAAATTCTACTGAAAAAACTGTTAAGGTAATCCAAATTGTTCTGCCTACGATAGTCAAAACGAGTGTATTCATTGTGCTAACGATAATAGCGATGTTGAGTCATGACCGGGCTGACGTCGATGTCTTTTCCATGGATTGCGTGAAACTAATTTGTTTTGTGGATGAAATTAATGACTTTGACACAGCTACGATATCTATTAACGCCTACGCAAATAGTAGACCTATAAGTTTCATGCGGGTGTTTGACTTGTCAGTTTGTGTAGTACGAGAACCTGCGGGTTAATTGCGTAACTCACTTACGGTAGCAATGGCTTTCATTTTGACAGTTCAACAACATTCATTTCGTTATTTACGTTGTTGAGCAGACAAATTTTTCGAATATATTGAGCATTGGATTAGAAATATCCTTCAAAATCATTCAGATTGTGATTCATAGGTTACGCAATTAGGGTGGTAAGGAAAATATTTAACTGTCACATAGGTATATAGACTGTCGTGACATTTAACCTTTTACGAAATCGAATATACTATGGATGTTTGTTTAAACCGTCTACCTATAGTATTCCGAACACATATGAGAAGCAAACATACAGAAGAAGATACTGACACTTAAGTTGGTCGGGACCTGATGATCTGTTCGTAATTTGATAACAGCGGAGACGTAGCAATTCTTGTTGATCTCGTTTTCGATGTTGTAGTAGAAGGTCACAGACTATGCCTTCTTCAATTCCAATTCAATTGAGAATGGCTCGATAAACACAACTTTGTAAACGTACAATTCTAAAATACCACCCCACCATTACAATATTGAAAACGCTTATTTTCAGAAGCGTAGGTACCTCGTTAAATTTTTATCGTTCAAAAGACCCATAAAATTACATTAAAATTTTGACAATTTCCTAAGTTATTATCTTAATCCGATCCACGAATTCCAGAGTTAATAGCTATCTTGACTTAATTGAAATACCTCTCTCAAGTTGGTCATTAGTCGCCTTTTATTTTTGTCTTTTAATGACTGTTCGCGGTAGAAATAATAAGCTAGAAAATACCTTGATGAGGTCATCAAGGTGTTTTCCTGTGTAAAAAAAATATACTGTCCACTAACAACTGTAGGAAATAGTTTCTTTTCAAACAAGGTGTTCTTTGAAAGGATACATTAAATTATTCTGGATAAAATTTTCTAAAAATGACTTCCTAAGTAATACATTTTTAGCAGAGCAAATTGTCTTTAATAAACATAACACTTTGAAATTAGAACAAGGACCAAAAGGCGCTTTGACTTACAGTTTAAGATTTTCATGTCATGTTTTACTGTTTTTCTACAAATATTGCAGAGTTGTTATTTATTAGTGAAGCTTTATCTCTTTTCTTTCGTTTATGTTAAACTTTAACTTAAGTTACTCACGCTTAAGGAAATATTTTCTCTTCAAATAATAACTAATATTGTATAGTCAAAGTCAAAGACTTAGATACAATATTTTGTCAAACATCCTAAGGACCAACACCCACTTATGTAACACGAAAATCGGTTTCGTTTACGAGACGTTGAGAAAACTTAAGCTCTGAGAATTTGCCAGGCGTTTCAGACTAACGCAAAAAATGTTACATAACTTCAAGTCGAAGTTAGATCATTCTTTTCTCTCTCTTCTTTTTTGATTAAATAAACCCTACCCAGACCTATGTTAATAGGTAGGTAATGTATTTTATCGTTCAGAATTATGAGAGCGATAAGAACATACGTTTGTAATCATTTTATTAGCAAATTTTTAAAGTTAAGTATGCTTTGCATGCCCATGATGGTAGAACATGGAGGACTTTCATAATAAAATATTAATGTAATAATTACCCATGTTTGCAAACTAATAAATAATTTGATTTGATTTTAATGTCATTAAGGGACACGCTTTTGTTTCGTTATAAAATATCACAACAAACATAGATTTTCTTAACGTACGAAGTGATTAAAACCTCGTTTCCCGCTGAAATACCTCAATGTTACTTAGCGATATTAGCCACACAATTCGTGTTAGCTCAGTCTGACGTAGGCACATCACTTAGAGGGATCATACATTAAACGTCACCCATACACATACATACATTTGTTGACCTCGCAAGTTTTCCGCTCTATTCCTATAATAAAGTGAATTTTATTATTCGAACTTGCATTCTTCAGCGAATAAATGTCAACATCAAATCTGTAACATGAGAAAATGCAGATTCTATTCTATTTTCAGAAAATCATGTAAGTATTAACAAGGTAAATTGGTTCATTTCTCCGAGGGACCGAAAATAAATATTGTTTTTTTCTTCGTAATGAGGAAAGGGTTGTAAAATATGAATATTGAGTGCTGTGATTAATTGGGGAGGGAAGAAAAACAATCGTCCCTGACCTGCCCGCTCCAACAAACAGACTCTTATTTTTATGTTCGATTAATTTCGTGAAGGAAGTAATTACGTTCGTATTTGATTCCGAACGTCTTGTTATGTAGAGAATAAGAGCAGTAATGAGTTTTGTGGATTGAATTTGGATTGAGCTGAGAAGCTAAGGAACGACAATTGATATATTCCAAATTCATCGTAGGTTTAGGTTTTTGATGAATAATAATCCGATTTTGTTCCGGGTTTATTTTTGTTAACTTGTAATCCAAGATTCCTATTGAACGTATTCAAGGTTCATGAGCCTAAAACCCTTTTTGAATTTCGAAGCGTTATTTACATTCATACAGCTATCTTTTGTTTCATTTCATACTTCGAAGCGAAAGACGCGTGCAAAGATCTGTACAATATTGTCACATGACCTAATTCCAGTTTAAAGTACACTTGGTCTTAGCTAATATAATACGTGAGTGTCGTACCACCTGCATGCGTGATTGTGTCAGGGCAGGCAGGCGTTTCATTTACATTGCTACACGCGACCCGAGCCCGTCCTGGCCCCGTTATTATAAACCGGCATTGGAATATATCGTAGCGATACATTCGTAATTAACTTTGGAAAGTTTTTTCTTTAGCACTTTCGACTCCACCCACTTTTCATAGTTACCCACGCCATGCCGCCATACTTATTGGAAGTGAACCCTCCGGGAGGGTTGCCGGCATTACTTTTGCGCTAAAGTTAACCATCGCGGATGGTCAACGGCATTAGGTTTAAAACCGTGTTTTGAAACACTGTAAAACGAAGTAAAATTGTCTTTTCAGGGGATGTTGTCGCTACGTAGTTTCCAACCTTATTTTTTTTTGTGAATATTTTTAACCGAGACTAAACGACCGTATAAACCAATAAATCTTGTTAAAATATACATCAGATTTTACTTTCACGGTTTAGTAAGCTGTATATGCTAAGAAAAACCTACATTTAAAATGAGCCCTCCGCAAGCACTCCCGGTATCCCATATGCGACTTGGTGAACCCTCCAGGAGGGCTCCCGGCACTGAATGTGTTAAGTATAATCCGTTTGGAAGTGTTCTTTTTGTAGAATGTTCAATAGTTAAGACTGAATTTGTCACTTAATGCAGATTTCGTAAGAATATAATCAAAATCATGGAGAAGCATTTTTTTTGTTTGTGAATTGCATCTCGCAGGTCAACCTAGGAGGTTATCGGCAGCTTAACCGGGCTTTCCTGTGGATGCCTTAATAAATTAAGGTCTCCAGTCAGGGCATACAACTTATAAACTAAGCGACTACGCTCTAAGGGCACCCTCTGTGGAGTACGGACCTCGGCTTAAGGCGTTACTGGAGGACAGCAGGGGACAGGCTGGATCGGATCATAATATGGAGAAGCAAGGATTAATTTCGTGCTATGAAGAATAAAGTAACTACTGGAACCATCCCTGAATTGATTCCTATCCGCCTAAGATCAGCAGTCGTCAATAGGCTTGTTCGGAAAAATATGCTAAGTAATATCTATTATAAATTGCTATTCTCAAGTTTCTGACTGGTCTATCTTGAGATCCTGACTCTCTTGACTTTCCACAGTACAGCACTGACTATTTCGAGCGACAATCGAAGTTAAACAATATAGGCCTAACAAAGTTGAAATTGAGACTTCGCAAGAGATTTCCTTGGAAACTTATCAATCAAAAGTTTTCCAAGTACATATGACTTAGATGAGTTTTTTATTGACGAAAGGGTACTAAGTAGGGTACTAACGATAGAATTATGAAGTATGCATGTGGTTGTAATAACCTGAAGTATAAAATTACCGTTATTTAGGTACCGCTACAGGATTTGCTTTTTATACACAAGCAATTATATTTTAGGCACAATTGGTAGACGAAAAAAGACTGAAAAACAGCACTTAAATTAGTTTTGAATTGCCCAATGACTACTTCGTATAACGCCAAAATCACGCTGAAGTTTCACGTACATAAATATGTATAGCTATTAGCTAAAATATTGAGTACTGGTTTCTGAAAGGATTATTCTAATTAATCTGTTGTCAGCTCATTTGATTGGCTACTGTCGTTTCGATCAACTCATCACAAAACCTATTATGTGGTGTGACAGTAGATTAACTTAACAAAGAATTCATTAGGTTTTCAGAAACCGACTTATGACCTAATTTAATTTTAGAATAAGTGCAACCGGTCCCAAAAAATAAAACAAACACTGAATTTACGAAAATAGATACATAGCAAAGCTGCGTAAGTATTAATAGTACAGAGTGTTGTTAAAATGGTGTGACAAATGTCTGTCGCCCACACTCTCCCGTATAAATAAAATTTGAACGGCCTTCCGACCCACACACAAGGACAAAGTCACTTACCCCATACATATGTACCTACGTACGAACTACGCACAATACTGACAAGTATTTGATGGGAACCTAATGGGTATTGAAGGAGGAAATTGCTATACGTTTGGTTTACGGGACGGAAAATACAATCTTAAATCGAATGATTAACGCTTCAATATGATAGACATTGAATGAGAAGTCCTGGGTTTTCTGGTTTGCCGATTGTGTTTTTGGGGATAGTTGAAGAAACTATAGAAATATTGGTCTGGCATAGCCGGGGCAGGAATAAGAAATTTATTATTTTATTAAAGGCAGTACAGACTGCCTTTAATAAAGGTACCCGTTTGGGTTTGTCCATATGCACCAAAACGTTTGCTAAAGCATTAATTAGCCAATGGGATAGCAATGAAGATTCAAAATCAATTAGAACATTTAGAGAAAAGTGATATTTAGCGACGAATTCTGGGAAATTTGAAGAAAATCATAAAGATTGGGTTTTCCCGAATCCCATGAATTTTCGCCTAGGCTTTATGGAGTGTTTAATTGTTGCAAATGGGTCACACTATCACGTCGCCGTGCTACATAGCGTGGTTTCCAAAATCGAATGCGCAGTGGACCACAAATGCTCAGCACTGGCCGCCTTCATTGACATCGAGGGCGCCTTTGACAAAACCATGTTCAACAGCATTAACATGGCACTCAACAGTCACAACATAGACCCGACCCTGAGTGGCTGGATCACCAACATGCTCAAACTGAGAGCTGTACAAGTCACAGTAAATGATACTACGAGGGCCATCGTTGCGAAGGGCTGCCCGCAAGGGGGCGTCCTCTCGCCGCTCCTGTGGAACCTTGTAGTAGACAGCCTCATCAAAACACTCAACGACAAAGGTTACTTCACTGTAGGCTACGCCGATGACATAACCATCATAATAAACGGCACCCACGAAAACACCCTATGCAATCTCATGCGTCAAGCCCTAAAAATAGTAGAGGAATGGTGCAACAGGCACCAACTCTCAGTGAACCCTACAAAAACCGAACTGATTCTCTTCACAAAAAAGAGGAAACTGACAACACTACAGCTACCACGATTCTTCGGGACAACCCTAAGCCTATCAACTGAAACTAAATACCTGGGCATCTTTTTAGACAAACAGCTGAACTGGGCAAAACACACCAACCATATTATTACAAAAGCCAGCATATCCCTGTGGCAGTGCAAGCGACTGCTTGGCAGGAACTGGGGAATTAGCCCCAGGGTCACCTACTGGCTATATACAACAATCATCCGACCAATCATCACATACGGCTCACTGGTCTGGTGGCCCAGGACAGACCTGAGCACAGCCCAAAGGAACCTCGAAAAACTACAGCGGTTTGCATGTGTTGCAATCACTGGCAGTATGAGAACTACACCCACTGCCGCCCTACAGGTAATGCTTGGACTGCCTCCTCTGCACCTCATCGTGCGGGAGGAGGCGACTCTAGCCGCCTTTAGGCTCCACGTATCAGGAACCCTAAACAAAGACTCTAGAGTTAAGCACACACGTATAAAGGAAGATGCGATCAAACGACGACCAATGATGGCATCACCCTGCGATAAAGCCCCGAAAACACACCACTTTCATAGGCACTACAACATAATACTTACAGAAGAACAGTGTGACTACTCAGGCTCGAAAGAGATGAGAATATACACAGACGGATCGAAGACCGACTCCGGAACTGGAGTTGGAGTCTTCTCACACGACTTTAACATAAAGATATCCAGCCCGCTGGGAATGTTCAACACCGTCTATCAGGCGGAGTGTGTGGGCATCATACAAGCGGTCCACGCCCTAAAAGCTAGGAGAGTTACGGACACACACATACGCATACTCTCCGACAGCGCCTCAGTTCTTCAATCCTTACGGAAAGAACATATTACCTCAAAGCTGACACTAGAATGTCACAATGCACTAGAACAAATAACGGTATCTAGCCGCAACACGGTGACACTGCAATGGATAAAAGGACACAGCGGTTCGCTGGGTAACGATGCAGCTGACGAGCTTGCCAGACGAGGATCCAGCACGGCAGTCTGTGGACCCGAGCCCATCGTACCCATCCCCTTCAACCAGATACGCAGGTGGCTACAGGAGTTCACCCACACTCAAGCCGAGCACTGGTGGACCTCGGCACCGGGCTGCAGGCAGTCCAAGGAAGCCATGCCATCCTTGGATACCAGGCTAACCCGGCGTTTACTACGCCTGGATAGGAACGGCCTGCGCCTGGTGACGGGTACCATCACGGGCCACTGCTCGCTGAACAAACACTTTCACACAATAGGCATAACGGACAGTCCTCTGTGCAGGGCGTGCATGGAGGCTGAGGAAACCGTCACGCACGTGCTTTTTGAATGCACAGGCGTCACCCAGATTAGAACACAAACCCTCGGGACACCCAGATCTTTCACAGATGTTCTGAACAGACCAGGAGACCTAATAAACTTCTGGAGGGAGGTGGGCTGGTTGGAATAACCACCAACGGCCGCTATGGCCCACGCACAATGGTCCACTGTAGGACTAAGTGCGGAAACCAAACCCCACAACATAGAACATAGAACATAGACACGTCGCCGTGGAAGGAATATGTCAAATTACAAGTCCCCCTGTGTGTTGGTTCATACATTTCACGTTCATTCGTCCCTTGTCTATGCCATCGGCGAAAACTTTCGATTATCGAATGTCAATGTTCTTTTTGTCTCTTAATCATTTGTTCTACGTTCATAATTAACCAGTAGGTACTATTCTCTGTCATCTCACAAAAAGGTCACTCTCTCGTCGAAAATGCAATCTTGACAGGACGTGCACTTCCCGCCAACCGTTATATTTTAGCATTCATTTGTTAATTATATTTTTCCCGGCTGTTTGTCGTGCTTAGGTAGTACTATAAATAGAGTGACTATTTTAAAATTTATGAATATCATTTACTGTATAATGGTTTTTGTCTATACTTAAATCGCAACATATCTAACCTGTCACTTAAGGCACAGATAGTTAGTTAGCAGTGATAGCTTAGTGGCGTGACCGTCAGACTGCCCAAGTCATAGGTCTCAAGTTCAAACCCAAGGCACGCACCTCTGACTTTTCGGATTGATGTGCGTATTGTATAATTATCACTTGCTTCGAAAACGGTGAAGGGAAACATCGTGAGGAAACCGGCATGCCTGAAAGATATTTCTCGACGGCATGTGAAGCCAAGTCAGAGGCCCATGGGCGGCTTTAAAACTCTGACACCAGGTTAGTCATTAACCACACGAAAAGAAGAAGACTAAAGGCACAGAAATCACGCCACCACCATCATAATGACTTAGGATTTTTTAAATCCAAGAATTACGATAGAAAAAGAGGTTTAATGCATGCATGGTTAAAAGCATTTTCTCGGTCCTACAATTTATAGAACGTGTTTTGAGTACCCAACAAATCTGTACCTACCTAGTGATATGGGTTATAGGTTGATCAAAACTTAATTGTTGTGTCGACGGCAAATAAATTGTGTCCGATATTTGTTTCCAATTAAACCTCAGTAATTTGAGAGTATGAATACATTAACTCTATGAATTCTTTTTATGTTTGGTAAAAGCTGAAAGCAATTTGGTTGAGAGGCGCCGTCACTGCGACCTAACGTATGTAAATGTGAACACGGGTTGTGGAGGAGTACCCGACGTTCGCTGGGCTATATAGCCCACCAAGGGCCCGATTTTATGGGTTTTCTGTCAGGGCGTTTTTCATATAGACATTTCGAGTGCAACAAACATGTTTTTCGTGAAATATGGCGTTGTTTGTTTATTGTAGGGATAATAAATATTGGACGAGCCCATCTGAAGATCGTAAATTACAAAACAGTACCTATGGGCCTTTATAATTACGTAGATATAGCTTAAACAAAGCCAATAATTAATATACCAACTAGATGCGTACTGAAATTGCTTAATAACCATTCTTAATAATTCTGAACGTAAGAATGGTAAATGTGTTATGCGTTCATTGGTCACGCGTCCCGCGTCGGCCTCGGAGCTTCCCCTCCAAAACCGAGTGCCCTTGGCCTATATTGTCGATCGGCATTGGGGGCTCAAGTTTTTCATTGCCTTCAGTTCACACCAAGTCTCTAGCTTGCCAAGATAACGGATTTTATCAGTGAAGATCTCTTTTTCTTATTTTCAGAGCAGCTTCAGTTTATTTAGGTTTTTTTACTTTAATTATAAAACAAACTCGATAATTTAATACCTAACGCGTGTAGGCGTTTGTTATCAATTTATCCATCGATCAAATAACTTAGAAACAAAAATTTTAACCTATATTCGTGTAAAGCTTTTATCTAAATTGTTTTACCGCGAAGTGGGTCAATATAAAGTTAATCTGTCAATAATATAATAACTTACAGTCATGTAAGAGCAGACTAGGCTAGATGCCAAGAGTAGGAGGATAGATTGGAACTGGGATTCGGATTTTATCCTGTACTAGCGACCCGCTCCTGCGTCGCACGGTTTTTACGACTTGACAAAATATTGAGATTTCTTAGGTAAACTAAGCTTTAATATTAACGTATTATAGACATACAGCTTCGTGCAGACTAGCGCGAGGCGACAGCGCGACGCGACACTGGCTATTGTTATACCCTGAAGTTTTCTTAGAAATTGTATTGCTCAGGTCGCGTCGCGCCGTCACGTCGCGCTGGTCTACACGAGCCTTGAATCTTCCGCAATAAATTAGCTAAACGATGGTGAAAACTTCATCAAAATCTGTTGCGAGAACAACGCGCACATACAGACAGACGCGAAAAGCGAGTTTGTTTTATAATATGTATAGATTAACCAGTGCTTTCTCTGTAATCTCACAAAAAGGTCTCTCTCTCGTCGTCAGTGCAATATTGGCTGTACATAACATAACATCGGCCGTATTCACCGAAGGGTTGGGCAAAAGTGAACCTATAGTACACCCACATTTCGCCAGTTATGTTTGAGTCCCATGTAATAGGGGGCGAGCCTTTTGCTATCAACCGGGCACAATCCAGACTCCGGGCTGCTACTGAGAAATTCTAGATGGAAAAACAGTGCCTTACGGGAAAGAATAAAACTTAACTTGAGTTTACTTTAGTCTGAGATAGCCAATATACTCTCACTAAGCGTGTAATGATTTATGCTTGATCTTTATAGGTAATGAGAAACGGTGTTTGCAGTAGCACAACTTTAGGCCGGTCGGGAATTACATAATTTCCAAGTATTTTGAGGGTTCCGTACCTCAAAAGAAAAAACGAAAAAATTATAGGATCACTTCGTTGTCTGTCCGTCTGTCTGTCAGTCTGTCAAGACCCTTTTTCTCAGGAACGGGTAGAGGTATCATATTGAAAATAAGTAGATCTATGGTGCTTTCGTGCTCTAAAATAATCAAGCTTCTAAGCCAACGCAATAAAAAAATACGGCTATAAAATTACATAACATATTTTGATACTCGCAAATAACTCAAAACCTACAGGGTACTTTTCCGTTGACCTAGAATCATGAAATTTAGCAGGAAGCAAGGTCAAGAGTACAAGTAAATGAAAAAGTCCGAAAAATGGTAATTTGTAGTATTACCACAAAAAAAAAATGCGATTACAAACTTTCATTTGCTATTGAAGATTGAGAATTGACCGTGACGTATATCGATATATGGGAGAATATGTTTTTCAATTACGAAGTTAAGTTTGTTTTTGGGATAATATTCATCCCAATGACAGAACCCTCTTTGTGCGTGGTCCGACAGGCGCTTGGCCGGTTTTTACATATCATCCGTGTCAATTTGAATTACAGCAAACTACATGAATTTTAAAGTCAGTAAAACATGAGATAGCAGTTGGAAAATCAGACTCTCAACTCGGGAAAACAGAACTTTCAGTACAAAACTCAATGTTAGGAAATCACCGACCGTAATCGGGATGCAAAAGTGTCGAGGTCTTTACTTCACCCGCTGTTGCTCGAGGGTCGGAGAGCCTTTGATATCGGACTCAATGTAAATAACAGCACTTTGCTAGCTCTATTTACTGCAACTTTTGCTTTAAAGCATTATTTCCATCATATTTCTCGAAGTGTTTGATTTTAAAATAAAGTTGTTTTGCTGCTTCTATCGCAAAAGGGACTTAGGTGTTCAATGGTTGTGTTTAAGGCTTAAGATTTCAAGTTTACAGGTTATTGTTAAAAACATTGTGGAGGTTAAGGACTTTTCCTGTTATAGTAAATTCTGTGAAATGTAAGATTTAACAGCTTATACTAATAATACCAGCCTGTTACTGTCTCACTCCAGGGCAAAGGCCTCTTCTCATACAGAGAAGGCACGAGCATTGATCACTACGCTTGCTCAAGACGGGTTGGCGATTTCAGACTTATATTAACTATAAGTCCAGGTTTCCAAACGATGTTTTTTCCTCACAATGTTTTTAAAAGCTTTAGTCTTTAGTACTTAATCTAACATATTTGAGTAAGTAAACTACGCTTGTACCTACTAATATGTTCATGCTTCTGACCTCACTTTTATTTATTGCCCACGTATTTAGCCACGAGTCGTAAACATAAACAAAACACCTGCGTAAAAAATAAGTGTAACATCCCCCCCCCCCGCCCTTTGTGGAATAAAGTCAGGGGTCGCCACGGTCGGTTTATGTAAATTGCAATAAGTGAACACTACGTATGTTGGGACGCCCTGAATAACTACACACAGAAAATAAACGTTTATATTTCTGGCTTTTACGATAAAAGTTGTCGTCGTTACTGTAAATTTTCTAAAAAGAAAAAGGGTGCAGTTAATACTTGTTTTAACGTCTATTAGAATTATAAAAGATCCAATATAATAAAGCTATCTCATTATTCTGGACCAGTAAACAGGTGCCTAACTTGCGTGAACCCGCTATAAATTAATTTAGGAAGATCCCCTGTTGGTAATTTTTCACGTAGTTAAAAACCCCTATCAGTCCCACCTTTTTTAAGTGGATGCGTGGATGTGAATTCAATCAACACTTAATGAGGCCAATGAACTGGTGGGTAGTCGGGTAGCGATCGAGTCTTGTTTATACCTATCAGATAAGGATATAATGTAGACTGGTAAAAAATGCCTCCGGCATTAAGCCCGCTTTTGTACGGCTATTTTACGCGATTAAAGTTATATTAAATAAATAATACTTACTGTATAAAATTGGGGTATAACCTGTTCTTGAGTGGAGACCGCGAGTCGGCAAACGTAAGGTAGGACGCCCTCCGGCTAGGTGGAGCGATGATCTTCGAAGGGAGGCTGGTAGAAGCCCTAGAAGCTGGATGAGAGTTGCTGAGAATCGACCTATGCTGCTACAGGCTACTGACGATGATTTATAAAATTGCGTTTGCTAAGTTACACAGGTATGTAACTTGGTATACAAGTACATTAATATTACTAGCGACCCGCTCCTCGCACGGTTTTTACGACTTGATAAAACATCGAGATTTCTTAGGTAACCGTAACTTTAATATTAACGTATTATACACATAAACCTTCCGGAATAAATTCTCTAAACGATGGTGAAAACCTCATCAAAATCTGTTGCGTGGTTTAGAAGAATAGACATACAGACAAACGCTAAAAGCGACTTTGTTTTATAATATGTGTAGATGTCAGTAGTTACAGTCTTAAGTAAGAAGCTTACGCTACACAATATTGAGTTCGAAGCTTTTACGTTTGTTCATTTTATGTCGATAGTAGAAAATATTACAACTATGAGCTATGACAAAAGTAAAACAATTTGCTCGAAGTATGTTTGTTTGCTAGTTAGGATTTTAATTGTATATTAAAATCCTAACTAGCAAACAAACGTACTTTTTTTAAAGTCTTGGTGGAAGGCCATAGCGTCAAATGGGATAATGTTTATTCGAGTTTGTTTTGGCACGATGTATGTCCTTGATACATTCTAGCGTAGGTACTACTAGAACTTACATAATACATGAAACGTTGCATTGTTCATTAGCTTTCGTCACTTCAACGATAATGACTTACTGAAGCTTTTCTTGACATTTACATCTTGAAATGTCAGTGGGATTAGATTTTCATTTTATTTTCAGTCATATTGATTGCCCTTTTGTTGGAAATATCGTTTCAAGTGATCAGTAGTTCTACATTACTTGAGAAGTCCACGTTCTCCCTCTAAATGATAACAGTTTCAGTATCGATCGCTTGAAAATGTCAGGACTGCTTTCCTTAGTTTTCAGGTCTGAACACAAGTTAATCCTGAAAATTATTTGCGAAGCGCTACAACAAAGTTAAAGGAAAAGATTTGCGTAAAAAGCTTCTTAACGTAGTATGAATCACAAACGCAACAAAATCACAAAAGGCCAAAATATGATTTTCAGTAGCTAATACATCTTGGTTAGTTACAAGGCATTTCATCAGTTAATCGGAGCGAGTCGACGTCAAACACCGAGCTGTATGTACGAGCACCGTAATTTGGCCGACACGTAGAAATACGCATCGTCCGCAGTGGCGCCCGAACGAACCGAACTTAAACCTTGACGCCTCCCCCACACCCCGACACACCCCCGGACACCCACCCCCTTACCCCCGAACAACATTTATTTCTTGTATTCGCTTTATAACAACGGGTGATTGTATTAGGTAGCTCAGTTAGTTTTTACTGACTGCAACAATTTATATTGCCTTTTAAGGTATTGCCATTACAAAAATAAAATTAATCGGATGTTTTCATTTCAGTCAGGTACGGTGGGAGGGGCGTCTATATTTGGGAGACACCCCTTCAGTTCGATTTCTCGATTTGGTAAACATTTACAGTATTTTATGAAAATTCTTTTGTGAGGCAGCCTTGAAATTGTTGAAGGAGGTAATTTTAATGCTCCGTTTCAGTTTCAGTACTCGTTTAGTGCAAGTCCTTGATCCCTGCCTTTTTATTTGATTGCCATTCATTTGGTTAACTAATTTCAGGCGATTTTGTCAAAATAGCATTATCTTATTGCGATTTCCAAACAAATTGGTAATTTAATACAGTAAATAATTTATCTGTATAAGGCTTTCAAAGATAATTTAAGGGATTTAAATAGATTAATGTAAGCACTCTAGCCTAAACGCTTTATATCTAGTGGAAAATCGGGGACCCCGAGTAAGTATATACAAGGTCAATAAATGAGATAAAAATGTACCGACAGCAAATCCTTTTTTCGCGCCTATTACATAACATGCTGAAGCCGAGACTAGATATTTTGCCGACTCAGTTGACTTAAGCCCTCGAATCGCGATCTTGATTTTATACCGTGTTAGGAAAATCTTGTGATTTTTGTTGAGACGCGTTTTTGTCAATATTTATGTCATTGATTATGATATTTTGTTCCAACTATGGTATTGCCCTTATAATTAAGGTAAGTACCTGGTGGACCAAGCTCTGCTCGGCTGAAAATAGATAAATATATCGTCCAGGTATACCAACGTTGTATCACATTCTTGATAATAGAGAAAACTTATATTCCCAGATATGAGATCTAGCTAGATCGATTTATCACCGCGTAAACTCCTATATTGCAATTTTCATCAAAATCATTCGAGAACGTGATATATGTGATTAAAGAAGCAAGCAGTAATTAAAGGAGATTTTTTGTTTATTAATTATTATTTTACCATGGCAATTGAAATGATTTTTGTAAAGGGTCACGGCCTCGTAACGGCTTACTTGTTTTGCACTCTTAAAACAATTTGTATAAACTTTTTTTTTTTGTTTCCAAAAATTCTGCGTAAGTACAAACAAAGTGAATAATCTCTAACCCAATTTATGTTACTCTATCCTAACGTAGTACGTGATGTAAAGGTTTGTAACTTTCGACCCAACAAAGTAGATAACAACCCAAGTACCAACCTGGTATAGTACCAAAAGTACCTGCATTTACCTCGAAAATACAAAAGCTACGTTCGCCTGAGGTCGCGTGACGCCGCTTGTCGTGTCTGTCGCATTTAAGGCCATCCACACACGAGCTCATTTATAATTAACCTGTTACTACATCGGTATGCCAGAGTTAATCCCTAGCTTTATACCATTTACGTAAAGCGCTGAGGAAAACGAAACGGATTTGTGAGTAATGTTGACGTGGAATCAGAAAAATCTTATTTTAACAACGGAATCAAAATGTTTACACAATTAGTCATCTTTCATAACACATTTTCCTTGTATTTCTCTCCTTCAAGTCCAAAAAAATACAAATTTTCCCTAACGCTTCATTCTTGGCAAATTGCGGACTTATACGATAACGTACAAGGATTATGATATCAGCCAACTTTAGATTATCTCCTCTAACTTTCCTGATTTACATATTCTGTCATTGAAACTTAAAGTGTTTTCGAAAATGTCTTTGAGAGCGACGTTTTTCATAACAATTCTTTAAGGACTCACAAGGATTAGTAATCTTTGTGATTTGGGATTGATAAAATGGTAATGAGATTGGTCTAGTGCTTAGGCTGCATCGACGAAATTTTTACCCGACTTCAAAAAAGGAGGAAGATTAAAAAAAAAATGTAAAAAATAATTAAAGTTCAGTAGACCAACTTGTAATTTTTTTTTTCATATTTTTTGTGGTTTCGAGGTAAATATTTGTCTGGAGATTATAGCTATAGTCTGAAGTAAAATAACGGACGTCAACATAATGATGTTGAGATTCGATTGTTAATAAAGCTTTTTTATGCCTAAGTTTTCCCAAGAAAAGCCCGAAAATGAGGTTTGTGTGTACAAAAATACATAAAACTTGTTTTTATGTTTAAGTATAATAACTAAACGTATCTACTATCACTTGAATAAAATACCCTCATGTATAAAAAAATCATGTAGCAAACAATCAGTTGCAATTTTCAATTTTTATGCCCAAATTGATCGTCTACCAAATGCAATTGAAGCGATTGACAATATTACTACAATACAAATTGATGGCAATCGATCAATTACAATTGATCATTTCGGGGATCCTTTACGACTTTCACGCGAACGCAGAAGCTAGTCACTAATGATACCCAATTAGTCTATGGTACGTTCAGCTTTTTCAGAGAAGTTAAAGCTCTGAAAGCGAACTCTCGAAAACATTTGTCATAAGGAGCGAATAATATAAACGTCTGAAAGAATTAAAAACCGCCATCAATAAATATCTATATACGTACAGAGGGTCGTGTCATTGAACCTCACTCGGCATTTGATAAAATATAGCTTTTAGGTACTTTCGCTTTGTGTGGAACGATTTGTATGGGAAGAAAAAGGAATAGCTTGTGTGGAGTTGGAGCGGCTAGTTGTATTGAGCGTGTACCGGCCTCCGTCATCGATTTATGATTGCTTTGAGAGTATCATGGATGATGTGTTACAAAAGCTTGGTAAACTAGGGAAAAGTATAATTGTTTGTGGTGATTTTAATGTTAATTTATTAGAGGACTCATCGATGAGCTTAAAAATTAAAAATTTATTTCTGTCATATAACCTTAATCATTTATTTTTGGAGCCTACTAGAATAACCGCCACATCAGGTACATGTTTAGATAATATATTTACTGACATATTACCTATCAATAAAAAAATTATAAGTCAACTAGATTCTGACCACTGTGGACAGATGATTACATTTAGTAAACAAGATAAAAAAGTGGCTAAGAGATATATCACTGTAGTGCCAAAAACTGCAGGTCGCTTGGAGAGTTTTAAAAACAAACTTAATAGTAAATTACCCTACTTGCCTTATTGTGATGATCCTAATGAACTGTACAATTCCTTTTTTGCCATGTACTGTACAGAATTTAACTCAACATTTAAACCAAAGCAGATCTCAGTTAGTGGTTCTGCAACTTTCAGTGAATGGGCAACTAAAGGGATATTTAAGAGTAGAATCAAACTCTTTGAACTGTATGACGAAAGAAATTATAATAAAAGTAAAGAATTTTGTCAGTATGTTAAGAACTATTCCAAATTATTTAAACAAGTTTGTAGCGAAGCTAAGTGTCGATATTTAAGCTCAAAAATTAAAAACAGTCAAAATAAAATAAAAACTACTTGGGAAATTATAAACAATGAGACTGGAAGAGACAGAAAGCGTAGTAGTGACTACAGCCTTAATATTAATAATACAGTTATTAAAAAAGATTTAGAAGTAGCCACAGTTTTTGAAAATTTCTTTGCAGATATTCCAGTCTCAACCACTAAATCTTTAAATTCTTCACCCACTGTTGCTGAATTTCTTTTGAAAGAAAATGTTGATATTTGTGACCATGAGTTTAATTTCGACTATGTTAGTGCTCGAGATATTATTAAAACTTTCAATACACTCAATGTTAAAAAAACTGCTGATTTATGGGGAAATTCCGTAGAGGTTGCTAAATGCATAATCAACACTGTAGCGCCTGAATTAGCAATTATTTTTAATAAATGCATTGACTGTGGTGTAATTCCTGACTTAATGAAGAGTAGTAAAATAATACCTTTGTTTAAATCGGGCAGCACATCAGACCCCACGAACTTTAGACCTATTTCTGTGCTTCCCACCTTTAGTAAAATATTCGAAAAATTGATGCTAGATCAATTGCAAAGACATTTTAATAAACATAAGTTATTAAACAGTAAGCAATTCGGTTTCACAAGGGGTCGCTCGACTACCGACGCTGGTGTTGAGCTTCTTTCACATATTTTTGAGGCCTGGGAGAGGTCACATGATGCCCTAGGTATTTTTTGTGACTTATCTAAGGCTTTCGATTGTGTTTCACATGATACATTGGTCAGGAAATTGCATCACTATGGTGTTAGAAACACTGCCTTGGATCTTCTTATTTCTTATTTGGATAATAGGATCCAAAGAGTAGACGTTAACGGCAAGCGATCCCCAGGTTCGCTTGTCACTATGGGAGTTCCGCAGGGCTCAATTCTTGGCCCTTTTTTATTTCTCGTATATATTAATGACCTACCTTGCCTCATAAAGAACAGTCATGAAATAGTGTTATTTGCAGATGACACATCACTTATATTTAAGCTTAAGCGAAAACAGACCGTTATTGACGATGTAAATAATGCTCTCTCTAAAATTGTGCATTGGTTTAGTGTTAATAATTTACTTTTGAACGAGAAAAAGACTAAATGTATTAGATTTCTGACACCTAACGTTAAGCAGGTGAAAACCAATGTACTAGTAAATGGGACAGAATTGGATCTTGTGGACACCACTGTGTTCTTAGGTATTACTTTGGATTCGAAGCTTCAGTGGGGACCTCATATAACCAAATTGTCGAAGCGGCTAAGCTCTGCAGCCTACGCGGTGTATAAAATCCGTCATTTGACTGATGTAGAAACAGCTCGATTAGTATACTTTAGTTATTTCCATAGTGTAATGTCGTATGGCATTTTGTTGTGGGGAAATGCGGCCGACTTTCAGGCTATATTTGTGCTGCAGAAACGTGCCATTCGAGCAATTTATAAACTAAGTAGTAGGCATTCACTGAGGGATAAATTTAAGGAAATAAACATAATGACGGTCGCGTCTCAATATGTATATGAGAACCTGATTCATGTAAAAAAGAATATAAATCTATATTCTAAACACAGCGACATTCATAGCTTAAATACTAGAAACAAAGATTTATTTCTTGTGCCGAGGACTAGGCTCCAAAAAATTAGTAATTCATTTAAGTGCCAAAGTATACGTTTTTACAACAAACTCCCAAGCCATGTCAAAGAACTGAGCCTCAATAAATTTAAATCATTTATTAAACAGAAACTATGTCAAAAAGGTTTCTATAAAGTTAAAGATTACTTAGACGACAAAAAGGCTTGGGACTAATTAAGCTACTCCAATGTACCCCAAGCAACAAACAAGTGTTTTTAGAATCAAAGACTACATGATACTATATGAGCTCATATAATTGTTTGGATTATTTTATTTGACTGTAAGTCAATTTATTTTAAATTTTGTTTTCATTTATTGTTGACATAATCTACTCATTAAAATGTTTTTATTTTATGAGTTGATTGCAATTTGTGCTTATGTAAATTATTTTTGCATTAAAGCATTATTATATAGAATCAAGTTTTTCTAACTGAACAGACAGCTGTGCTGCTGGGGAGTTTGTTGCGCCACTTCTTCTTCCCAGCTTAAGCACTAGGAAGTGGTGAAGGGTGGGCGTTTTTGGGGGACTGTCTTATGTAATTTTGACGTTCGAAAAGTGCTGATTCTCAGCCTAGTTTGAATAAATGACTTTTGAATTTTGAATTTTTTTTGAATTTTGAAGAATAAAAACCATAAGTCAATGTATTCCAAAGTTGAATGAACTATCAAAGAAGAATATTGATCTTTGAAGGGAAATGTCCTTTGGATAGTCACTGAGTTTGTTTGTCGTTTAGCTACTCTTCGATATTAATTAAAGTGTGATGATGTTAATTTAAACTGACAAATACAAATAGGAGTTTCAGCATAGGTACTTCATTATCTTACTTATTCATACGTAACGAATTTTATAATGGAGGAACACTGACTCCCAAGTCACAGGTATAAAGTTGGGACCTACGTATAAGACATTTAAAAAAAAACTTTCTTTCAGTTCTGCTCCGATATACCTAATGCTAGATTCCGCCAGCGGCTTCGCCCACGTGATATCTTTATATATTATAGCATAAGTTACTCAGTGAATAATTAATACGTACAGGGTGGCAGGGACATCGACGCAAAAACTGATACCATGGATTCAGTACATGATTCTAAACCCCCTACGTTGAAATTTTCAGTTTCGGTTATTTAAAAAAAAGCAGCTGTTCCATACATTTTGACCGCGTAAAAACGCGAAACGACAGACTAAAAATTTCAACGCAAGGGGGTTCAGAATCATGTACTGAATCCATGGTATCAGTTTTCGCGTCGATGTCCCTGCCACCCTGTATAACATAAGTACTATTGGTGAAAGATTTTTTCAATCGGTCCAGTAGTTTTTGAGTTTATTTATTACAAACAAAAATACAAATCTTTTCTCTTTATAATATTTGTGAATACTTAGGTAGAAACATAACATCACGCGTGTATAACCCGGAGGGGTAGGCAGAGGTGCCATTTCTTCATCATTCTGCAAGTTATGTTAAGTTCTATGTAAAAGGGAGAAAGCCTAATAACCTTGCCACTAGGTAACGAGAGCAGTAGTGGCCCAGTGGTAACGGCCGCGACTTACGAGTTGCAGGTCGTAGGTTTGAACCTTGACAGGCGCTTTACTTTGTGTAAATTATTTCATCACCACTGCTCTCAAAACGGTGAAGGAAAACATCGTGAGGAAACCGGTATGTCCTAGAACCAAAAATTCGAAAACATGTGACATCTACCAACCCGTACTGGGCCCACTTGGTGGATTACGGCCCACTCCGTTTCACTGAGAGGAGGCCTGTGTCCCAGCAGTGGGAACATTATAGGCTGATTATGCGTATGCTTATAACCTTAAGGTACATACCTTATACATACCTATGCAAGTAACATAGCTCAGCAGTGCTATTCTGTAACCATGTCACCGTGAAAACTTAGGTGAAGTGAGCGTGGAGTGAGCTGTCATTCCACCGAATGCTAAAGATTAACACTATTGACAGCTCACTTCACCTAAATCTTCACGGTGAGTTTTTTATTTACAGAATACGTCGGCTGTTCTATGAGTTATGAACATGACCTTACAATGTTTTTGTTTTCACAGTCCGTATCAGTTGTATTACTTAAAAAACTTATTAATGATTGTCATGATGAATATAAAAAGAATTTTCGATAGCCGCTTTGTAAGCATGACTTGTAAAGAATTAAATTACTTAGCACGACGGAATTACGTGTGATTGCTATATCTTTAATTATGATGCAAATAACGTGACATAGACAAGAAGAAAAACAACATCATGTTACCTGAAAATCATAGACAAAATCCATCACATGTTAATGGGGGATCTATAATATATATATTTATCTAGAAGCAGTATTAATTAGTATGTGATCACGATCGCGTGGTGTCGCCAGTGGCAACAGCCGTGCACGATGCGGCTGGCACTAAACTAGGTCATTCCTATGTAACCAGGTACTACACAGCTCGGAAATATAGACCAAAGAGAAATGCTAAGTATGTCATGTCCATTATTTGTTTTGTTTTCGATTTACCTTCGTTCTGCCTTGAGAAAAGGATAAGAGTTCACAAAATAAAAATAAAAATTTGTAGGTATCATCTACTTTATATATTTTTGTGACATTACAGTCAGTATTAAAAATTACAAAAAAAAAACGGTTATCAATAAAACCGATTAATAATAAAAGAGTTAAGGAGGTTATAACACTCAACCAATAAGCTTCTCTAAACATAACCACAATTAAGAAAACGGAAAATCGAACATGAGTTTGCTTTTAATGGAGAATAACAAAAACATTTTTAATTTCGGGACGAAAGGCGGGAAAATCCTTTACTTTTACCACAGATAATATAATACTTACTTTTACAAATCTGTAGGAAAATCTGCTTTTCTCTCGTCTCTTGCCTTGTTTGTTGAAAACTTAACTTTGATAACGACTAGTCGACGAACATGCGACAGTCTCTAGCAGAATTACCTTGTTGTAGCGACGAACACAGGAGGCTTTTACCCGGAATAACCACAATGGCAGCCGGCTCAGAGAGCTCTTTAAAAATTCTAAAATGAAGTCGTGTGTCGTGTGAAAATGGTGCGTATGTGGTGGAAGCGATGTTCCACATAACACGCTGTTTGACAGAGCATGGTAAACTAGGTCACTTAATTAACGTGAATTGTATATTTTAGTGTTTAAGTAGGCTTAGTTTTGCATTTTGTTGTTAGTTAAAATTCGTCTTTTAACCCAATAAAAACTTAATGGGATAACCGAATTTGAAGTTTTAGATTTATATTACCTACTATAAAAGCTTATTTATGTACCTAGACATGGTTTTATGAGTCTTACCGGTCTAAATAGATTGACTACCTCTTCGTACAAAAGCACTCAATGATATTGAGCCAGTTTTTGCATGAATAGGTTTATGCATTGTACTTTGTTACCTTAAAAACTAGGCATGATACTAGAAAACAATTAAGTAGATTTTAGAAAGTAAAAGTATGGGTATTACTATGAATATTACCTAGTAGAATACGTCCTTATTTACGTATATGAATTTCTGATTGTATACCATTTTGCTGCCTGCTAAATATGTAGGTATCTGCGTACTTTCAAAGAGGATTCGTTCGCCAAAGGCCGCGTACCATTCATACCATTGCTTTTGTTCTTTTCACACGCTCCATCCCGCTCCAACTATCTTTGAACAAAGTTCCATTCTCGCCCGGCTATTACTATTTGTGCCAAGATATTTTTGTCACACGTTTTATGTACCTACCTACATCCGCATGTCATGTATGCCGAAAAATTATGTGAAACTGTCATTTGGTCGCGCTCAGCCAATCAAAAACTTGGACGGTCGGAATGAGTGACATAAATGGAAGTGTGGAAAAAGTGGGTGCTGTTCCGATTTTTCAAGTTGTACTTTATATGACTTGTGGTTGACAACTTCAGCTTAAATTGTATACCACTGGGCTGAAACACACGGGTTTCATAAATCACTCTAAAACATGGTATAATCTATCTTAATAAATATCTAGCGAAAGTGACCTAATTTACCCCGTCTCTCAAAAATTTAAAACCCGTATGACATGAAACTGAAAACTCCAGAAATCAACTTCTAGCTACTCTCCAAGTTATAACTTACTCATTCACTGTTACACAGAAGACTTTTGTTCCTCATAGACATGAAATCTCGCCAATGTTCCCATTTATTCGAGTTACAAGACAATTGGAGCATGTCATTTCTAAAGCCTTGTATATTATCTCCCTTCCGTTCATTCCTACCAATATAAAGATTTTCGCGTTACATTTTTTCCAGATTTATCGCCTTTGTATTATTACTTACGACCTACTTAATAAATGGAAGTTGAGTTATTAATGATAGGCACAGAATTTTCGGAATAAACGTTTGTTTTTGAATCAGAGGAAAAAATTATGTCCTTATTACCTTTTTTTTAAATGAAATGGTATCTGTTCCTTTTTAGCAACAAAGACAATTATTGTCTTTCATTTTATCTTCTTAAAATACTAATGTCTACATAATTTGTTACATAATAGGCTCCTGGGAACAAATTCATAAATAGAACAAAAACTTGTACCTACAGCGAGGGCTATGTCTTAGAAACAACATTTAACAAGGTATGTACGGACGAGAAGAGAATATGTAATGAATGTTGAAGATAAGCCGTGAAATATAGGTATGTTACATTATGAACTTATTGGCGCGGGATATAGGCCAACCCTGTTCATCGTTAGTAAGGTCAATCTCGGGGAATATTGACATAATTATCATGCTTAGCAGGCGTTTGATGATATCGGCAATTTATGATGAGTACTGAGTTGATCGTGACGCTTCTAGTTATCAACCTGCATAACTCACCTAATTCTATGACGTTTACCTGCGATAAGTCGCTTAGTAGCACCTCATAGAAAATAATTAGTTGGACTGTATTTTCTATATTGGGAACCATTCAATCATTAATCGATTAACATTAAAATCGATTACCACGATAGCAGTATATTTAAATCGTCGACAACTTGAAGGCTCACTGGCTCAGTAACTCGGGATTTCTGGGCTGAAACGGAGAATGGAGTATGTATAAACAGTAATTGGTCGGGTATCCCCAGGGTGAACACTGGACATTTGATTGACACGGAACGAACGCAATTAACACAAACGTTTACAACGAGCATGAGCTTTCATGGAAATGGTTGAATTGTGTACTATCACGAATGTAATTAGATAATGTAGGACAGGTATGAGACATTAAACAAATAGTATTTAACACTTTTGATATTAGATACTTCACATATTTGCGTAAATTGTTAGTTAAATTAACCGCTTTCATACTAATATGCAGTCTTTCCAACTCAGTTGTATTGACAAGAAATGCTACGTGTCGACGTGGTTATGTTTGATTATGAACATCGTTAGTTTATAATCTATCTAGCGTCATTATAAACTGTTAAAAATTGTGAACTGCAACAAGCCATTTACAATTTAACGCATTATTTTTCGATAGTTCATAATCTATCCATGGCAAAACCAATAAATTGTGAACTGGTGTCAAACTTGCATGCGACGAACGCACCTTGCGCTAATACTAAATAGCCAAGTAACTGCGACTAACTTGGAAGAAGCTCTTGCCAGCCGTTGCCGCGGCACGCTCGCTACGCTCGCTCGGCTCGCGCGCTTTTGGTCACCTGGCTCAATAACTGCGACCAATTCGGCTACCACCAAGACCTACTACTAATCAGGGACGGTTCATAATTTTACGGGTGATGACATCGGACAGATTACGTACTCTGTCGATAAATGCAGGTTGGTTTACAATTTGATGATTTGACATTAATAGATTGTAATCTACCGAAAATGAATGTGTTATATTGTAACAGTTCACAATTTTTTTATAATCTCACTAGATAGATTATAAAGTGACGGTGTTCCCAATCTTACGGAGACAGTTATATTACGTTTCAAAGTTGTCGACGTAAGCAAAATTCCTCGTAAGCTTTATTAGGCTTATTATCTTATTAAAATTATCTTTTTTTTTATCCGCATAAAATGTCTGTTCATGATGATTTACAAAATCGGTATCTTAATGAAGATAGCCAGTCATTCATTATACTAAAATCTTTTAAATTGATTCATTCACATGCATGACATAAAAAACGCCATTACTTCTCTAATCTTGAGTTTGAGGTTTCAAAACTGCCTGTAAATTGACTCTTATTTTGACTAAACATGAACTTTCAACGTAACACAAAAATTAAGCTTCATAATTCACATATTTTGCATGATTGAAGTTTTAGTCAAATGAAAACCTAAAGTAAAACAATATAAATAAAGCGTTATACATTTAGTTTTATATGTATGCGTAGTTATTTTGGTAAATAAGTAGGTATAATAGTAGTACGTGCGTAGGTTTGCGTCGACTCTAATGGCTGGATTCTGAGAATGTTTGCGATCGATACGAAGTTCGAAATACAGCCACGGTTCATGTGGAATATAAATGCTAATTTTAAACGCTTGTTCATGGTATTGATATTAATCACCATAGTCATTCAAATTAATGTCGATCAAGTGGCAAACCGTACACATTTATAAGGTTGGGTAAGGTCAGGTATAGGAGTTAATCCACTGCTACGAACTTCACTGTTATTGAAAATCAGCCTCCGACGAAACTCTATAAGGTCTGGCAATTCCGATAATGGGCTAAATAGAACAATTGTCGCGAACCATTACCGTGCACCAAATGACAGGAAAATAGAAAAATCGATCGTGTTAGCAGTACTAGTACCATGCAGGGGTCAAATGGCAGGCTAGTTGTCTGCCAAGCGTTGACCGGGTCGGCGCCTCGGCATCGATCGGCCGACCTGGAGCGATCGCGGTGCTAGGCCCACGGCCTCACTCCGTGCCGACATGATGCTAATTTATACCAATTTTAATTTAACTAAGTATTTACAAATCTGGGACTGCGATACTGCAAGTTAGCCGACCGATCCTGTATTTAAAAGTGTTGCAAGTTTAATACTTATCACATGCAGAATAAATTAATTGAGGTACATAAGTTTAGGTAAGTTAAGGGCTTTTATTTGACTGAACACTTTTATAACATTGCTAGGTTTAAATCTAAATAGGTACTTCTGCATTATCTGTCTGATGTCTCTAGATTCTCTACCTAAAAACAACAACGTTAGAAATTGCTCTGAACTGTCTCAAATTGTCGATATCACGGTACTTACCTATGTTACATCTCACCCCTATATTTGTTGAAACAACTGGTGGTGAAAGGTCAGGGACGGGACACCCATCGATTCGATTGGTTTGTCGATTGTAAGTACGAGCCGCGACTTCGAAAAGCCAGGTTTTATTATTAAATTATTATACATGAAGCTTTCTAATCCTTTCTCTGTCTCATAAAACAATTGAATATTGATCCATGATATTTTATAAGCGAAGATATGAGTGGCTGTTGTTACTTCTTGCTAAAAGTCGGGGTGGGCCAGATGTTTACAAACCTTTACCGGTACCTAGAGGCTAGATCTTTTGAATGTATTTTGTAGATAATAATAAAGACCTGAACTTATGCAATAGTCTGTTATCGCTAATCAATGCTGGTTTCTTCTCTATACGAGTTGAAAAAAGGCTATTCGTTACCTTCCCACATGGGATTCTTTTGTTTTTGTGAATCTTCAATGTTAAGATCACAATTGTTCTATTTATACGTCTGTTATTCTACGTCAATGGTGGATCGATACTGAATGCTTGGCGTCATACAAACCCACGAAGGGCTGACTGTAACGATTGAAAGCTTTGAACTTAGGAGCTTCCTTACCGGTAGAATTCTTAGAAAAGAATTTGCAATGTGAATAATCTATACGTTACCGTTTTCCGGCTTTCTCGTTTGTGAGTGCGCTATACATTTTTATTTCAAAGTCATTCACTTCTTTCAGGATTCCAATTTATTCCATTCAATTGTTAAAGAGTGATTGAGTAATAAAGATACATTCAAATCTTAACTTTTTATTAATTAATTCACGTTTTATTTAAAAGAAACGATCGTCCGTGCTCTTTGAGCTGTTCGTGATCGAATTTTACATCTTTTTTTAAAATATATTTCTTTTGAAAACGTCGGATCAGCGTTCTCAAGTTTATTTTGAGTATTTTCCTGGGAATATGATCTGAAGTCATCGTCTTCTTGGAGCGAAAATCGCCGTGTGAAACTGATCGTGACAGAAAACAATTGTTCAGGCAACAACTAACTCAATTTCCAAGTACTGACCATAATTTTCCAGCCGTTTAAAAAGCGTTAAAAAATGAAATCTGTGTTCTTATAAATCTAATCTAGTAAATGTTTCGCCGAGAATTCTCTCAGTATTTCTTCAACATAAATATTTTACCTCTATCTCGGAATTTTCCTGAAGAGTTGGCAATCTTAATAAGGGTTCTTACCGCTCGCTAAAATCTACCGCTCTACGTAAGCCTAGATTCGCTCGGTCTTATTCGTAAACTCGTCTCTGATTACCGTGGGATAAGCAGCCAATATAGTCCTTTCATTTTCTATAGACATTTACCTGTACCATATTTCCATTGAAACTTGAAGATTATTATTTAGTGATCGATATTACCGTTTGGTTTAGTCAAATTTCCTGAAATTGTGCTCGTTTCTTTGCCAAAATCTACCTAAACGTAAGTAGTATCAAAATGTATCGATGGTTTTTTATGTTTGTCTACACTGTCCCACTGCTGGGCAAAGGCCTGCCCTAACTCCTTCTAGCAGGCATCTTTTTCTAGAGTCACCTCGATCCAAACTTTGTTCAGAAAGTGAAATTATTTGCAAGCAAAACGGGCGTTTACATCTCGGACGACTGACCAGGTCGATCAATTCATCTAGTTTAACGTTTCGAAATCTGATGACGTTTGATTTGGCTAAGGGACTGGACTTACCCGAACCTAAATTGAGACAAATATGATGACTTTAGAATATTGAAGCTTTTGAACGCTAATAAAAGGCATGTGCTAAATAGCGTGCATTAATTTACGTTACGTATGTTATGAAGAAACCTTCTGCAGTTCCTTTTGCTTTAACTCCATAGTTACCCTTATTAATATTACTGCGAAAAGAAACGGGATACTCTACTCTTTAACCCCGCACGAGCCGTCGCCGTCGGTTGAGCGTAATCGCTAAGAATACTTGCTGTAAGTAATGCAAATTAACTTACTACGCTCAGGTCTGCCGTAAAAATAATCCTAATTAAGAGCTTAACAGCTGCGTTGTGAGTAAGGAGTAATTGCTTGAAATAATAACAAGGGATTAGTAAGATAAGCTGTCATTTCTGAATAAAAAAACTTAATATTATCGTCTCTTACGCATCACAGCTTTCAGTTAATTTTTTGTTCACGCTTACTTACGATTAGCGATTGTGGGTGTGTGCGAAAGATTGTTTACTAATAAAGGTATCAACGTGATAAGGTATAATTCATAATGATAACAACACGTTTTATGTGCAATTAATCTTAATTACTCAACCTAGTGATTGCTATCATCCTTTCGGCTTTCGACTTGTTATCTAACTTATCAAATAAATTCTTTAGAGAATCGTTATCAATAGATTATATTTAGCTATAAAAATGTGTTGTTATTTTGGATAGCGATTAAGTACATGCATTTTTAGCTTACCTGACTCATGCACACAATTCATCATGATCGTGTTCTTTTAAAGCAAATTCACGAAGTAATCTTATTAATTTTATTTTGGTAAAGATAAATGCATTATTATTGGTACCTACTCTTCTGTTTATAATTGTCTTGAATTATCATGATTTATAACTTTAACGTTTCAAGTACAATCGTTAAATTACTCATCAGCAAATCGATATTTCGAGCAAAGTTATGTTTTTTTTTTGTTATTATCTAAAAGTCTGTGTCTACAGTAAAAACACGTATCGTTACGTTGATTTGCAAATGCGTTAAGCCTCGTGCAGACTGGCGCGACAGGACATCGCTAATTGTTCTACCGTGAAGTTTTCTTAGCAATTGTTTTGTTAGAGTCGCGTCGCGCCAGTTTGCACGAGGCTTTACATTTTATACCTACGTTTTTTGTATCCAAGTGACGAGGGTAGCGACGAGCATCTGTTTGTGATCATAATATCACCCAACTATCAATAGGACGACCTTTTTTATAAAAGATTTCCATATAGTGATATTGTCTTTTAAAATGATAATGTGTTCAGTTTATTTTCCGTAGGGGTGACACTGAACTAAACCCTGCCACTGATGTATTTTGTTGAAACTGGCATATTTTGCATTCAAGACCGTTGTTTAAAGATAGTGGCTTAAGGGGAATGCGCTAAGGCAGCCCGCGAAATTCAAATTTTCTTTAGTTTTTTGCAATTGACAGGTGTCAGGTTATAATGTTGATTAAATAATGATTCGCGACCGTAACGAATATGGCTTTACCGAATTATAACCATTAGAATCAGGAATACAACTCCTTGAGTTAGCATAATCCTCAAATGCCATGTTTTCATGAAATAGTCATTGAATAGGATTACATGAACTTAGAGAGTTGAATTGATGATTTTTATGATTCTAATTCTATAAATAAACATTTGATACGGCCGCGAATCATATTTAGATCAACATACATAGGTTGTATGCAAATAACGTAAGATTTGAATTTCGCGGGCTACCTTGACGCTTTCGCCTTAAGTACTTTTTAAATTTTTATTTTCCGCGAAATAATCACATCACGTAAGTAAACAGGAACAGGAAAACTCAATTTGTTTCCACACAGGGATAATCTTATTCAGAACCATTCAAATTGCAGCCACAATTAGCCAATCGTAGGTAATAAGTACACGCGCTATATAGTATTCTAGGCAATGAGTTCGTTCAAAGGCCTGCCTGACCTAGTTCCGGGCGTGAGAAGTCTTTAGATACTGTCGTCCCGGCCGGTTCCGAACCGGAACGGCACTGGGAGTGAATGTAAACATCCGATTTATATCGCATTACCTACATCTGTTTTCGCGCTCAGTAGAATATTTAGTAGGTACACAGTGGACAGCGACAGATCGCGAGCGGGCTGAATGGCTTTCACCGTGACCACCCGTTGAACGAAGACCGGTTGAGATAGATAGGTTTTACGAGGCCTCGTGTTGTGGTAGTTCCAATATTGTTTACATTATGGCCGGATTGAAAATATTAACCCTGGTTACTGAAGGCTATTCAATTTAATCTTTTGTTAAATTCTACATGGCGTTATGATCGGTTAATGTCATGCAAAAAAATCGGTCAAGTGCGTGTCGGACGACGCATAATGAAGGGTGCCGTAGTTGGGATGAATTTATCCCAAAAACAAACTTAACGTTGTAGTTGATAATAAAATATGTTCTCCCGACCTACGTCACGGTCAATTCTCCAACTGTAAATGTAAGTAACACGTTTTTAATGTTTCTTGTAACGTCGAGGTCATTCAAAAAGGTAAGACGATTATAAAAACATGTAAATCTCATACATAAAGCGCGTCACGCACCTTTTCTATAAATAAGTTTTTGATTCTAAAAATGAACAAAATTGCCAAAAACCGGTATAACTTCATACGTAAAAAAACAGATATTCGTTTATTTATTTACGAGGAGTAGTGAATCGGTCAACTAAATCCTCGTTCGCAATAATGTTGTATAAAGTGGGTATTACACTATCATATCTAGACATAGTTATTAGTAATTTGTGAGCTTCGTAGACAGGTATATGATATAATATGACCCCCCTAAGGGGGATATACCAATATGTCTATTTTACAATTTCATTATATCTTTGATCACAGATCTATGATCATAGACTTATCATAGATATGATAGCGTAACCCCCTAAGTAATGTACGTTAAAGTGCCAGTATCAATGGGCACTCCCACGCGGGCATTCTACCATAATGAAAATGTAATTACGTCACAACGACCTGCATCCGTGTACCTACGTATATACACAAAGCTCGCCATTGTGGAAAGGAATGAAGGAAAATTCCCAATCAATATAAAACCTGTTGGTTTGAAGGTTGAATCATGTACCGTGCCTGAATTGGCCTACATTTTGTGGAGGAAGAAACAGAATTCGGCTTAAGGATAAGGACGCTTTAGACCAAACGAGCGAATTCACATTCTATCGCCAAACAAATCCTTTTTATGTACTGGGACAGAGCGTATTTAAAATATCAAAAATATCAAGAATGCTCTTGCTCCTATTCTGGTATTATTTTCGTTTGGTTTAAACCCACTTTTTTTAGTGTTTACGATCTGGGGGTCTACTACCTAAGCGATGTCCGTATTTCCGGCTGAAGTTACGGGCGCGTCGCGGTCCTTCTCACTTTCGGACAAACCGTAAGCGAGACGGGAGAGATGCGTCCGTAACTTCGGCCGAAACTACGGATTACGTTTAAGAAGTAGACCCCCTGATGTGATTCTATTCGTAGCGTCTTGATTGGGTAGACCAGTTCCTCTGTGGTTGAGGATTCCGGGTGAAGCTCGCTTCCTACTTCAGCCTGATCATCACTTAGCATTAGGTGAGATGAAAGCCAAGAGCTTCCCCGTAGAGAAATAAAAAAAAATAAAAAACTTAATCCGATCTCATAATTTAGACTCATCCCTTTAAACACAGTAACCAAAGCCATTCCTACCGGCCTATTTCATTCAGGAATAACAAATATTTTTACAATTTGAAGTGGAACAAGTGGGAGGCGTTATAATTACGGGCCCGGTACCTCACCTTTAGCTTATATATTCCTTGACCCGTAACATTCAGGAAGCAACCCTTTGAGGGAAGGGCCGTACAATGACATAGGACATTGTAGCGAAGGGTTGTAGCGTACTTCATTGGTGTATAGCGACGATACGACCCGGGCGTAAATATGACACATCGAATTGTCACATCGACAGCTTTAGAAAGAGACTGTCACTCAGGTGATTGCAGAGATGGCGCTCCACAAACCCGAACACTAATACTCTTGCGGAAGTCAAAAGACCTTTTTTTTTTTTAGGCTGGGAAATTATCAAATAACTTCTCCCGCTCTGGGCGGAGCGGGAGGGCGTGTCAAACTCTTACTGACTAAAACCCACCCGTGTTCCTTCAGTTGCCTGTACACTAGCGGCCACGGTATCCCTTTCGGACTTTCCCGCGACCCCGGCAGAAGTTAATAGACCTGAGCCGCTAATCGAAAAAACAAGACCCAGGTCTTATTTCTTAGTCTTTAATAAATACATCCTACCTAAATGTAATAATATGTACGGGATGAGGGTTGAAGATTATTTAGTACCTTTTTTCTTAATAAACTTCAAGAAGACTTGCAAACGTTATACAAAACGAGTTCGAAAAGTAATAAGTACAAATCAAAGCGCTTCCTTACACAAAAAGTCTCCTAATGTATGTAGTAGTGTATGTTTGAATTATTATCATCATTAATGAATATATCATTGTAGTAATTTACATTTAAAAATAATATGTTAAACTTAAAAGGAGCGGCTCGCTTGCACACAGATAAACCCTGTGAGGTTTTCGTTCTGTGGCTAAAAACTAAAATGTAAAATAGGCTAAGTGTTTTAGAAATAAATAAATAAAATAATTATAACGTGTGCCCTATTTATTGCATACTGTAGTGGGGAGCCGTGGTGGCGAGTAGTTACGAGTTGTAGGTTCAGCACTTTACTTTGTGTAAATTATTTCATCACCACTGCTCTCAAAACGTAGAAGGAAAACATCGTGAAGAAACCTGCATATCCTAGAACCAAACATTCGTAGACATGACAGCCACCAACCCGCACTGGGCCCTGATGTTGGATCACGGCCCACTCCCACTCACAGAGAGGAGGCCCGCCTCCCAGGAGTGGAAACATTATAGGCTGATATGCTGTAGTGAATGATTCATTAATGCACAATTACAGCGAGGATACGTCAAATTGACGTTAATATTAGATAATGATATATGTATAAGCTGATGCTTAAGAGCTCTCTGATTCTAATCCACGAAGCGATTAAATGAACATTAGTCAATTGCAGTGCTTGGTTAGAGTTTGGTAACTCTCTCTCTATGTATTCATTGAGTATATGATTGAAATTGATTATGGTTCTGAACATTGCTGTGTCCATCAGTAAATGAATAGGTTCTTCTAGAACCTTAGGATACTCCTTGAGTTCCTTCAGTTCTGAGTTGAGTATAGTTGGATGTATGTAGACTTGAAAGAGCACGGCAGTTGAGAGTTTGTCATGCCCACTTAAATGTCTCGCTGATGGTGGCGAGTGTGTTGGATGAGTTTGAGTTTGAGTTTGAGCTCCACGATTACTGACAAATGCTTGCACTGACTGGACAGGTCCACTCAAATCTGTGTGGTTCTTTCCTCAAAATACCATTTCAGACACTAATCTACATGGTCCTCATATGACTTGACAAAGGTTATGTTTGGACTTTAAAAGAGACTACGACCTCTGAGTTTGTTTCGGCCTTTATTCTCAGAGTAGTCAGATAGGAAACACCGACCTCATCTAGCTTATTTTTAATATTTTTCTATATGACGTGTAAAAGTGATTCCGAAATCCTATTTACAGAATAACAATTTCATTTCATTTCATTTAATTTCTTGGTAGTTCAAAGTACTATGCCTATTGCGCTAGGCTTACTACGCAATCGGCTTATAGTCCCCAGTAGTAAAAAGAGTAAGTAGGTAGATGTAGTACGTAATACAATACTGAGCCAGTTCGACCGACACTAACATGATTTGTTTACAACAAAGCTGATTTCACGACCAAAGCGTGGTCGCCATTAACCCTCGCTCAATCTTCACTGAACCTTAGGTTTTCTTAATTTCTTTCGAGGGCTTTACGGTATAAACTACAATAAGAACGTAGAGATTCTATAAGTTTACTGACCCATCATCATCTGAATACTCATTGAGAAGGGTCAGTATGGAAAATTCTTGAAAATATTATATTAGAGGTCTAGCCTTTATAGCAAAGTTACATCTTCTGTTCTTAACCGGGATTATACTGGTTTATGATATGATGATAGCAGGGTGACAGTGCGGGAATGATTTCGTAAACGTGATATTGCGTAAATTAATTAATTTACCTAAATCATTAGCAATTCTACTAATTAACTGGAAACGACGTATGTATTGGGGTTTATTTATAAACGTTGGTTAAAGTTAAGTGACGTTCAAACGTCAAAAATTTATGGTTAAGGCGAAAACGTCATATTTAATCAACATACATCATGATACTGATCTGCAAATTGCAAAAAACTAAAGAAATTTTAAATTTTGCGGGTTTCCTTAGCGACGTTAGTAAATAAACCCCATTAATGTTAATAGATTGCTGTTATTTCAACATTTGACGATTGGTTTTCGATTTACGTAATATTTAAAGCGTGCATAAATTGATGCTTACATAACATTATGTGGCCTTCGCCTATTCACTCACTCCTGTGGGCAGGAACCACAACAGAACCTCCACTGAAAACTTCATAGGGAACACCTGGAACATTGTTATTGTGGTTAAAGTGTTTATTAATTTGTGCCTTAAAACTATGACGTTGATTTACAGAGGGTTTTTGATATACAAGTTTCAGTTTTTGGGTTTAAGATATACAAGTTTCAGTACTGAAAATTGACCACAAAATAGGTAGTATTTCTTGTCGACAAGAAATTAATTCCAGGTAAAGCAGGTTTTCTTAAAAGCAATTGTCAAAGTAAATTGAAGTCACCTTAAATAAATCTCTATTGCTCTATCATGGAAAAAGCTCTTCGTGAGTTCCTTATTTAAAGACTCAGAAGCATAAACCACCAGCATTGGCTCACACATTAGGTAAAAATTATGTTAAGTTTGTAGGAGGAAGTTGGAAATGTTTTACGCACTGACGGTTTAGTTTATTTCAAAACTTAAAGTGACAATAGGGCGGGGCTTATGTCATCCTGACAGTTGTGTTACATATTAACCAATCGCAGCTATGGCTGCGTTCACACATAATAACTCAATATACAACAATTAGTTTGAAACTTTCTCGTATTCAAAGTGAATGAGTCACCGAGAGGATAGCAATCGATAAAGTCGAAGGAAAGGAAAAGTCGTGAGCGCGCAAGCTCTCGTTAACTTGTAAAGTACAATGTTTGCTTTCAAATGTAGCCGCAGAGTCTACATTGCTTCAAAGTCTGCGCTGGGAAAGCACACCCGCACGCGTTTATCTAGTAAGTTGTTCAGCTTCCATTTCAGCTCCATACAGTTAGTTATTTTAATTGAACTTCTGCATGTAGATAGGTATTTGCGTGGCATTATTTTTATAACAAATTCATCATCATTTGCCTAACCTTTTACCAACTATGTTGGGTCGGCTTCCAGTCTAACCGGATGTCTAAAATTAAAACTAATTTAACTCTCAAAATAATGCGTGGAATTCATACAATTAAATCATGGGGATGTCGACTGGGTAAAAAAAAAACTATTTAGTCCGTCAGTAAGATAATAAAAAAAATATTAGACACGTATTTTTGCGTTATCATATTTAAAATAAAAAGATTTAGAAAAAACGCAATAAAGTTGGGGAGTGGGGGCTCGCTACGTCACAATTCAGTATAAAATCTATCAGACAGTGACGTCATGCCACATTTAAACTCAATGTATGGCCGTAATCTATTGATTAAGTAAAAAAATAAAAAATACGTGTCCAATATTTTTTAATAATGTAAATGACGGACAAAACATTTTTTTTATTCAAGATCCCTATTGTAGTTATGACTAATTTAAATTTCAAAGATTTCTTATCATTTACAATTAACGAGACGCGGTAATCCTTGTGTTCATTAGCGGAAGTTTTACACTATAAAAACACCCACTGTAACTTTGTTATGCTAGAAATATTATATGCAGTGCACTTTTATGTTAATTCGCGGGGAAGTTTGAAACTTCGCAGCACGCATCCCTCCCTCACTTACTGGCACTATGTTTTATTTATGACCTTTGAGGAACGAGGACATTTAAAGGTTAACAAAATCTTTGATGGATGATAACACTGGCCGGTTCCAAGAAATGGATCATTTTCTTACCAATCGTAACGAAATACCTAAGAATCTTTGTATGTTTTTTAAACAGTAGGTATAGTTAATGGGATGTCATGATTGATCCATATACTCGTATGTACCTAGGTATGACTACATCTGCTAACTATATCGACTTTAGGGGTTGTTGTTCCAAGAAAAACATGACTCATTTCGACTGCCATTTTGCTACCGTGATTCATAGTTTTGGGCAGACTTTTGTCTTTCACGGAAGATTTAACAATAGAAAGATAGGTACGTAAAAGCGCATTTTATTAATCAACTAACTGGCATAAAAAAATCTAGGAAATTAACATTCTTACTTGTGTCTGAAATAAAGTTCCTACCAACAATACCTTGTTATAGATAGATTTTGTTTTGATATAGTGTAAGTCATAACTCATAAGCAGGGACTGAAAGCGGTTACGGTTAAAGGTTAAGATACCTCAAAAATATACCGGTACCGGTTTAAAATAAGGGTTGAGCTATACCGATACCTTTTTAAATAAAGGTTGGGCTAAATCGTTAGTTAACCTTTACACGATTTCGGTACTGAAAAACATGTGAGTCGACGCAGCGCGGGTGCGCGGGGGAGTCGAACACGTTAGAGCTTGTGTATTTTAGTACTTCTACCGAAATATACCGGTATGCATTTCCAACCTCAAAATTCCGCTACTGAAAGAAATAACGGTATCGAAATATTTTGGTAACCCTTATTTAACGGTATGACGTCATACTGAAATGTTTGGATAATTCGGTCCCTGCTAAGTAATATAAGTCCATAAGTCTTAACAAGAAGAATTTAAAATTTTCACAGGAATTTTCCTTTTAAGTGTAGCATTGTTCACATAACTAGATAACGACGAAAGCCAATCCGTGTCGCGGAACCGGCGGCGCAAGCCGTCTCGTTACTTTGTTTTTCCGATACTTAGATCCATTATATGTATACAAGGCGGAAGCTTTAGTAAGGAATGTCGAGTATTTTTGCTATTAATGGACTAGATCACTAAAGTTATAATTTAATTAACAACTATATACAGTTATTTCCCGTTTGTTGTTTCCATATTCCCTCCTAAAGTTTAAAACAAAAAGAAAAGATTACATGTCCTTAATGACACTTAAAAAAAAATACTTAATAGTATTTACCTAATGAAACATACAAAAAAAGATAGTGTTTCTTTCATAAAGTGCTGCAAAGTACGGGGCGTTTCGCCTGAGCCGGTCGCCGGTATCGATCTATGCGGCACTGGGTTTGTTCAACTCGCCCGCCCTGCCCAGACATATCTACCACCACTCATTGAATTACAGACACCGAGAACCCGATGTTTATTACTTTCTCTCACACCCTGCCATCTTTAGATACGCTACATGTGCCACTTTGGGTATAACGTTCGTGATTACTGAACATTTTGAAGGTGATGTAACTACATTATGCAGGGAATTGTCGTATTCAAATTGCTAACAGTGTTGGTTATAGGTATTGTCTTATTGTGCTGTAATAACCATGATACGTGGTTTTGGTATATAATTATGTTATTTAAAGAGGTTTTTGTGTTTGTGTACGATTGTGTAACTACATTAAAACCTGTTAGCTAAATGAAGTTGCCAGGAACACAAAAGTTTTGTGCGTGAGTTTGGATCTTGATTTAATGAACCTAGAACTGTCCTAGCCCAGAAAGTGTGCTAATACGTCACTTAAGTAGTTACAATACATTTAAGCTTTGTGTATTTTCTTTTAAGATCAAAGAAAAATGTCTTGAGATTTCACAAGTGAACGCTGTCAACGTTATCAAAGTAAGCTGCTTGACTCTGGAACAAATGCCTTGACCTGATTGTGCGTGAACGAGACTCCGTATTTGGCGGCGCCGCAGCTTCAGAGAGCCAATGGACTATTAAATACTGTTCGGACGATTGCCAACTCCTAAGGCTAACATGGATATATAATTATTGGACCAGTTATTATAGACAACGGTATTCAGTAAATATTATCATATATCACCGCGTAAGAGGCTCATGAATTTGGTTATCGGTCAAGAAAACTACGTATGTTAATTTCTCTGACTTAGCCTACCACATGTCCAACAATATGCTTGCTTAAACTGAATGTATCCATAATATTAGTGAAAGGAATTTCGAAATCGGCGTGTGAAGTAAATTTTAAGTAAATTTTATTTGTTTAAACATGGTGTACATGATACATTGCATGCAGGATAATAATAGGATACAGAAAAGTTCTAACATGTTCAGCCGCATATCGTGGCGTACAAATTGGTAGGAAGAGATGGTGCATAAACCGTGATAACATTCATCAAAATTACATTTCATAATTATTCATTAAAGATACAAAATCAATGTCAAAGTAGTCATTAAATAAATTGGTCAATAAAAATATGAATTACTGTCATTAAAAAAAAAAAAACTATTCCAATTTAAAAAAAATACAATTGATTACCTATGAACCGTGGAATATCGATTTCTTAAACAATATTTCTTATAAAAACATGGGTATAGGTATAGTGGGGTAGGTATGTCTTATTTAGGGAATCAAAGGCTAAAACGTCGACTTATACCTATGTTTTTAATTCAATAATATATCCCCAGATAACAGTTCAAAAATGTTGCGTTAATACAGTAACAAAGGTTAGGTACTTAAAGCGAAAGCGTCAAGGTAGCCCGCGAAATTCAAATTTTCTTACGATTTTTGCAATTTTCAGGTCAGTATCATGTTCTACGTTGATTTAAATATGATTTGCGGCCGTATCAAATGTTTATTTATAGAATTATAATCATAAAAATGATCAATACAACTCTCTAAGTTCATGTAATCCCATTGAATGACTATTTCATGAAATCATGACATTTGACAATTATGCTAACTTATGGAGTTGTATCGCTGATTGTAATGATTATAATTATGTAAAGCCATATTTGTTACTGTCGCGAATCATATTTTAATAAACATAAAACTTGACACTCACCTGCAAAATGCAAAAAACTAAAGAAATTTTTTACCTCGCGGGCTACCTTAGCGCATCCCCCTTAACAACGTTATCGTATTAAAAAATAAACAAAAATTATAAATAATCTGAATGTTTATTTATTTTTAAATGCGATAACGTTCTTAAGTACCTAACCTTTGTTATTGTATTAACGTAAAACTTTTGAACTGTCATCTGGGGATATTTTATTGAATAGACTAGCTAGTTATGCATACCAGGCATTAGGTCCCATAGTTCCCATAGTAGTAAATCACTCGACACCCTAAGCTGTTTTTAACCTCTTGTATTAATTATTTAGTTAATAGCCATGTCACCGATTGCAGTTATTTATTATACATCTCTTTCGATACGACAACTTTTTCTAACACGTAAGTAAACGTTTATATGAAGTGGCCTGGTGGTCCATTCCAGAGATATTGTTTATTTATATTAACCTTTTTTTATAAAATATGTACCAATAGTTCATAAGCCATTCCGTCTGTATCGCTCTAACTGAGCACACGTCCTAATTACTGTAAATATTTTAAATAAAAATAAACCTTTATTTTAAACTAAATCACTGCCGTTCATATTTGACTAACTAACTATACAAATAAATACAAAAACAAAAGGCTACTTAAGTGTCGAAGTATTCGTCCGCATCGGTATCATCTGGAAACATGTCCAGAAGACTGGCAGCATTGCTACGTTGAATGGCAATGCTAAATTCTTTGGTCAGCCCTCTGGTGACGTAAAGTGTCAACCAGTTGGCCAGAAATTTCCTCAAAAGGAGACACGCACTCAGGCCCTATGACCAGAGCGTTTCTATATTAAATAATCTTAAGTACGTAATAACATACAGTATAAGACTGTTAGCTTTTAAATTATGTAAATAATATATTGGAAATTAAAATTATTAACACATTAGTAATATTATATATAACACATAAAGAACACTACATACACATTAAACATTTCTTACGAATATATTATATTACTTACTTAGAATAAAATTCGATCTAGAAATTACAGTTATATCTCGTCTATAAATTTTATGGAATACTTATAATATTTAAAATTCGTGACGTCTAGTCTACGTAATCAATTATAGTCAATTCAGTCAATTGTAGTCTATGCAAGCAATTACTATGTAAGTAGTAAGTACTACGGACGCAAACATTTATTGTAAATCTATGAATTGTCCAGATGACCTTCACGATAGTTTCACCTATAAGTAAAGATGTTGTGTAATTCTTTTTAAGCTCTTAACTTTCTAGGAATAATATTGAGATGTATTCCTCCGTCTGGTCCGATAAGAGCTCTGCCTGGAGCAACCTTCAAATTCCTGTCAGTGTTCTTTGATGGCTCCACCCTAAACTTGGATAAAATCTTCACTATGCATAATTGAGACTGAAGCCTGCCAAACCGCATTCCTAAAAATAAACAAAAAATTGTTTTTGTTAAAAAATACTAATAAACGAGACATTGACATTTCCAATATTGAAATGTGAGTACATGAACATTATTGTACGTGAACTACTATAATTGTATCATTAGACAACTCATAACTAACATCGTCAGAACTTGTTTGTACCTCACAGTAATTCTCACCCAAAAGGCCTCAGTAGCTAGACTTTATTTTTTTGTGACTCCAGCTGATGCTATTTTATTATTAACTAGCGCCCCACTCCTGCTTCTCACGGTTTTACGATTTGACAAGACATCGAGATTTCTTAGGTCAACGTAACTTTAATAGCGTAACGTATACATTAAACCTTCCGGAATAAATTCTCTAAACGATGGTGAAAATCTCATCAAAATCTGTTGCGTGATTTAGAAGAACAACGCGGACATATAGACAAAGGCTAAAAGCGACTCTGTTTTATAAAATGTATATAGATATAGATAAAGGTGAAGATAATTTCGACAAAAAAAAAAACAATAGTCAACTAACCAATGCAATTCCTTTGTCCGAGTCCAAATGGTAAATAAGCGCACGGGTGTCGCTTACCCACCTCCTCCGCGTCAAATCTATCAGGGTTAAATACTTCAGGCTTGGGATAATATTTCTCGTCATAGTGAATACCCCTCGGAGATATTAGTACTACAGTGTCTTTTTCAATTACCAGATCTGTACCGGGTACTTTGTAATCTCTTGCAGCTTTTCTTTGCAGTGGTTCTAATATTGAGTACATGCGAAGAGTTTCATCAAATACTTTATTCAAGTATTGCATATCCTTTATAGTATCGTAAGTAACTTCTCCATTATGTGCTTCAATAATTTCGTCAATTTCTGCTGTCAACTTGCTTTGTATATCTGGGTTTAACGCTAGTTGGTACAGCATGTAGGCCATGGTTGTGGCACTGGTCTCATACCCAGCTAAATAAAATACAAAAGCTTGCGCCGCTATTATATCTTCTGTTATTTCAACTGACGCCACACTGTTTCCGAATTTTGAGGTACTACTGACCTGTCCCATTTCACGGAGTTCCAGTATTAAATCCATGAAATCTTGTCGGCCTGATGGTTTGCCATTCCTTTGAGTCATAATGTTGTTCACAAGACTTCTGAAGAAATTTTGAATAGGTTTCGGAATTAGAGAAATGTTAAGTGCTTTCAGAATTCCTGGATACATCATAATTATTTCATTTCCATAAGTCGAATTTGTTATTATCCTGTCTATAAGTTTGAGCGCCTGCAATTTGTCGCTGAGACTGTCATAGTTAACACCGAAAGCGCAGGCAGAGATCGAAGACACTGTGTATGTCTGAAGCAGGGAGTGCACTTCGAACTCTTGTTTCTTTTGACATTCAGCGCTCACATGGTCCACAAATGTATTAGCACACTCATGCATCAAATAAAACATGTTTTTTAATTTACCAGATGTAAAAATAGGGGTAAATCGATTCCTCAAGAGTGCCCATGTTTCTCCATCAGCAGTAAACAAATTTTGTCCCAATCCTTCTTTGCTGAATTCAATGCCACGATCAGTGAATACGTCGAAGTCTTTAATCATGATATGTTTTAAAATATCCAAGTCTCGTATGAGGATACAAGGTGACGTCATTCTATACATACCGACCACTTTTTCTGTTGGAAACATGTTATAGATGTCTTGTATCACTACTCCCAGATTTTTTTTGCGAAGTGCCGATTCCTTCAGGTTGCCAAATAAAACTTTTGGTTCCGGTCCGGGAACATTTCGACTTTTCCAGTAGTTAAATGTCCTTGTAAAATAATAATATAGAGCGTAAACTAACACCGTTAACACTATCGGCAAATAAACTAACGCCATTTTTAGGGAGGTCTTAACACGTTCATCGAATACTATGATATGAATAGCAATACCGCTTGACATAATTTAAATACCAACCGAGCAAGTCGATTACGGTAATACTATTATGTTCCCATGTTTTTATAAGTGTGTTTATTTTCGTTTCTAAGTGATGTCTGATGAGTCTGTTCGGTGACTGCTTCGGCAGAGAACAAAATATTATTATTAGCATTAGACTAGCACTTCGCACACGACTTCGTCCGCGTGGATTTTGTATTTTTCCTACTTAATTGAACACCCCCTCCACCCCATTTAACCGGTAGTTTTGGAAAATTTACTATTACGCCCTTTTTAGGGTTCCGTAGTAAACAAGGAACCCTTATAGTTTCGCCATGTCCGTCTGTCTGTCTGTCTGTCCGCGGCTTAGCTCAGAGATGGTTAGTATTAGAAAGCTGTAATTTGGCATAGGTATACATATTAATCACGCCGACAAAGTGGTGAAATAAAATCAAGAAAAATATTCCCTACATGTAAAGTGGGGATGATTTTTTTCTCGTCTAACTCAGGGTGTGGGGTGTCGTTGGAAAGGTCTTTCGTTAGTGAGGGTGTGTGAAGATCATTTTTCAATTCAGGGATCCTTTTGCGAAATATTAAGCTTTAAAGTGCTAATTTTTGTTAGAGTCAATTGTCCCCCAACTACAATGTTAAGTTTGTTCTTGGGATAAATTTATCTCAACTACGGAACCCTACATTGTGCGTGGTCCGACACGCACTTGGAGGGTTTTTACTTATTAAGGCTACGATAACCGACTTTTAATGATTTTGTACTGAAGATCTAAACGGGTAGTGTTAATGATTTGGAAAAAATATATGTTAATTTAGAACATTTTTTTGAATAACTTAATATATGAATATTTTAGATTATATTTATATTACATAGTCAAATTAATTTGTAAAGTTATGTCTAACGCGGATAAAAAACTGAGAATCACGCAAAATCTATCAAGCGTATTTTTCTGAAACCTTCACCATTTTAAAGATAATTTAATTATTGATCTTTTAGTATACGTGTTTTATTAAAATACGTTTTGTTTTATGTATAATTCATTTATTCCGACTTCAAAAAAGGAGGAGGTTCTATGTGCATCTGTACGTATTTAAAAAAAATACTTTCGTCGATAAATTCATCAAATGTGGACTGATTTTGTTTTTTTTTCATTGACTTTGCTTGGGTAGTTTTTGAGTTAGCTTCAATAACACATAATTAGTCCACTTGGTGTATGTTAATGGTGTTTTAAAACTTCCTGTCACTGTTGTTTACATAGCCTGAGTGGTACACACGAATTGGCGTGGAGGTATTACAACTAAAAAGTAAAAATAAAAAACTTTATAACCAATCAAAAAACAAAAACAGACTTCCAAAAAAAAACCTAAGATAGTCCTAGCCCAGAAATTGAGCTAATACGTCACTTAAGTAGTTACAACATATTAAACCTGTAAGTGTAGGTGTTTTTAACATTAAAGAAAAAGGTCTTAAAGATCTCACAAGTGAACGCTGTCAATATTATTAAAGTAAGCCGCAGACATACTTGACTCTGGAACTGAAAAATATTCTAAATTATATATTATTATATTATAAATGTGAAAGTAAGTTTGTTTGTTTGTTTGTTACGCTTTCACGCTAAAACGGCTGAACAAATTTGGATGAAATTTGGTACATGGGTAAACCATGACCTGGATTAGGACATAGGACTCTTTTTATCCCGATATTCTTACGGGTTCGAGACTTATGCGAGTGAAACCGCGGAGCGCAGCAAGTTTCTGATAAATTCAAAGTTAGGTAAGTATGTCTCATTAGGGAAATCAAAGGCCAAAACGTCGAAGAATACACTTATATGTTTATTTAACGGTTTATGTACACACATATAAACAGACAAGAAGAAAGGAACAGAAAAATACGTACAAAGGTGATGCTTATATTTTTAATTCAATAAAATATCCTCAGATAACAGTCAAACAAGTTTGACATTAGTAAAATAACAAAGGTTACCTCATATTTCATGCTGATACGTTATCATGTTAAAAAATATGTTCCTTTTTACGAATATTTATATTAGTTAGATTATAAATAATCTAAAGTACATAATAACATATGTACTATTTGAATACTTAAACATATAATCTGAATATATTACAATCAAGTCCGATCTAGAAATTATAATGAAGTAATACAATGACAAATAATAAAGACTAGCTCCATCAAATTTTTTCGATCTGCTAGAGATATCAGATATAATACTTACAATATTTCTGAATCTTAACAACAAAGTCTTCACAATTAATTATATCCAATTATAGTCTACACAAGTAATTACTATTATAAGTAGTATTACGGACGGCATTTATTGGGTAAATCTATGAATCGTGCAGTACCTTAATTGCGTCACACATTTTCAATCACAATCTGAATCATTTTTTAAGGATACTTACTGCTAATCCATTGCTTCATATGATCTAAAAATTTGTCTGCACAACAAAGTAAATAACTTAATGAACGTTGCTGAACTGTCATAATGAAAGCCATTGCCACTGTTAGTCTGTTACGCAATTACCACGTAGATGATCTTCACGATAGATTCACCTATAAATATGTTGTGTAAGTATAAATAAATTTAAGCCCTTAACTTTCTAGGAATAATATTGACATGTATTCCTCCGTCTGGTCCAATTAGAACTCTGGTTGGAGCAACCTTCAAATTCCAGTCCGTGTTCTTTGATGGCTCCACCCTAAACTTGGACAAAATCTTCACTATGCATAATTGAGACTGAAGCCTGCCAAACCGCATTCCTAAAAATAAACAAAAATAAGTTTTTGTTGAAAAATACTAACAACCTTGATATTTTCAACATTGAAATGTGAGTACATAAACATTATTGTACGTGAATTATTATAATCGTATCATTAGATAACTCATAACTAATATCATCAGAACTTGTTTGTACCTCATAGTAATTCTCACCCATCTGCTACAGCAGCTACTGAGGCCTCAGTAGCTAGTAGTAGATTTAATTTTTATGTGACTTTAACTGATGCTATTTTATTAATAAGATGATGCAGTCACTCACCAATGCAGTTTCTTTGTCCGAGTCCAAATGGTAAATAAGCGCACGGGTGTCGCTTACCCACTTCCTCTGCATCAAATCTATCAGGGTTAAATACTTCAGGCTTGGGATAATATTTCTCGTCATAGTGAATACCCCTCGGAGATATTAGTACTACAGTGTTTTTTTCAATTACCACATCTGTACCGGGAACTTTGTAATCTCTTATAGCTTTTCTTTGCAGTGGTTCTGCTATTGAGTACATGCGTAGAGTTTCATCAAATACTTTATTCAAGTATTTCATATCCTTTACAGTATCGTAAGTTACTTCGCCATTATGTGCTTCAATAACTTCGTCAATTTCTGCTGTCAACTTGTTTTGTATATCTGGATTTAACGCTAGTTGGTACAGCATGTAGGCCATGGTTGTGGCACTGGTCTCATACCCAGCTAAATAAAATACAAAAGCTTGCGCCGCCATTATATCTTCTGTTATTTCAACTGACGCCACACTATTTCCGAATTTTGAGTTACTACTGACCTGTCCCATTTCACGGAGTTCGAGTATTAAATCCATGAAATCTTGTCGGCCTGATGGTTTGCCATTCCTTTGAACCATAATGTTGTTTACAAGACTTTTAAAGAAATTTTGAATAGGTTTCGGAACTGGAGAAATGTTAAGTGCTTTTAGAAGTCCTGGATACATCATAAATATTTCACGTGCTAAACTCGATTTCGTAATTAATTTGTCTAAAAGTTTCAGCGCCTGCAATTTGTCGCTGAGACTATCATAGTTAACACCGAAAGCGCAGGCAGAGATCGAAGACACCGTGTATGTCTGAAGAAGGGAGTGCACTTCGAACTCTTGTTTCTTTTGACATTCAGCGCTCACATGGTCCACAAATGTATTAGCACACTCATGCATCAAATAAAACATGTTTTTTAATTTACCAGATGTAAAAATAGGGGTAAAGCGATTCCTCAAGAGTGCCCATGTTTCTCCATCAGCGGTAAACAAATTTTGTCCCAATCCTTCTTTGCTGAATTCAATGCCACGATCAGTGAATACGTCGAAGTCTTTAATCATGATATGTTTTAAAATATCCAAGTCTCGTATGAGGATACAAGGTGACGTCATTCTATACATACCGACCACTTTTTCTGTTGGAAACATGTTATAGATGTCTTGTATCACTACTCCCAGATTTTTTTTGCGAAGTGCCGATTCCTTCAGGTTGCCGAAGAAAACTGTTGGTTCCGGTCCGGGAACATTTCGACTTTTCCAGTAGTTAAATGACCTTGTAAAATAATAATATAGAGCGTAAACTAACACCGTTAACACTATCGGCAAATAAACTAACGCCATGTTTAGGGAGGTCTTAACACGTTCATCGAATACTATGATATGAAGAGCAATATCGCTTGACATAATTTTATATACCAACCGAGCAAGTCGATAACGATAATACTATTATGATCCCTGTTTTTATAAGTGAAATTGTGTTTTTTATCGTTTCAGCTTGTTTCAATGACTGCTTCGGCAGAGAGCAACATATTATGTAGTACTAGCATTTTGGCCAAGACTTCGTCCGCGTGGATTTCGTATGTTTTGGACAAAATATTATGATCTTTTTATTATTAAGAAAAGTATTCCGTTCAAAGGAATAATAATTTTCATATATTCTGTTCCCCCCTTTTCATCCCGAAAGGGGTTCATATAAAAAAAAAAATCTTCAATTATGTGTTTTGTCATTTAATGTTTACATTACATTTGACTTAATCCAGACACGCGGTCAAATCCTCTCCCAAAAACTTAATTAGGTACTTCCTTTTGCCAGTTGATTTTCGAAATAGCCAAAAACTAAGATTCTTCTATACAAAACTTAGCACCCCCTAAAATTCCTTTGACTGTAGTTTTGAAAAACTAATAATGACATTCTTTATGAATTTTTTCGTGCTATGTTTCAAGTTTATTTATTATTATAAGCATGTATGTTGTCCCACTGCAGTGCAAAGCCCTCCCTTCCCTCTTTCCAATTTCCCGGTCTACTGCGATTGCGGGCCAATCCCTTAAGAAGGAGTCCAGCTCACCCCGCCATCTCTTTCTGGGCCTGCCGCGTAGTCGTTTCCTGCTAAAGGTCTTGATAAAGTTCCTAATGCGGTCTGTGAGTTTGACACCTAGTATACTTCGTTCGATAGCCCGGTGGTAGACTCCAAATGCGGACTTTTGACGCTTTGTAAGAGACCATGTTTGCGCTCCGTAGGTGAGGGTGGGTAGAATGCACATGTCCATGAGCTTTCGTTTTAGTGAAAGCGGGAGTGGTCCAGGTGTTTTCTGTGCGTCGAGCGACTTCTTTGTCCTGTCTCGCCTAGAAGGATAGGTACTATTTAGCATAGTTTATTTACTCAAGAAATAAGATTCACCCATTTAAAAGCCAAATTTCCAAAAACCCCTTCTTGGGGCTTGCCTGCATTATAAAAGGCCCTCGAGCAAAATTTCTTATATGTCAGTTATTGAGCACTTCGCCATTGCGTTCGTAAGGATTACGTACTTTTCTCTACAAATTTCAGAGTAACGACAACTACAACATTCATTCATAAGTATACAATAACTCATTGATAAGAGCGTTCCTCTGGTGTCGAGAGGCGTAAGCAGCGTATCCAATATTCCATTCATGCTACGAGTAAATCATTCATAAATGATGACACCCTCTAGCAACGAGTGGCACAAACAGAGGGATACTATTTTAAATATCTTCCGCCGCTCAACGACAGATGGCGCTACTATGTATTAGAAAGATTGGCTTAGAGATGGCTGGTTAAACACGATACCAGCCATGCTATTCTGTGAACATCTCACCGTGAAAACTTGGGTGAAGTGAGCTGTCAATAGTGTCAATCCCTGTGGACTGACAGCTCACTCCACGCTCACTTCACCTAAGTTTTCACGGTGAGATGGTTACAGAATAGCACTGCTGTTATCACTGTTACTGTTACTCAAAAACGACGAATCCAAATATCAGTTATTATAACAGCCTGCTATTTTTGTACGAACGATCTCAATTGAACGTCTTTTTTATTTCTTTTCGTTTATATTCGAAAATTGTATCCACATTTCGCCAGTTATGTTTAAGTCCCATGAAATATATAATAGGTCTTTACCTATGAAATTGCCGTTTTGTATGAAAAAATTTAACCGATTTTTTTTCATGTATTTTTTATTTGTATTAATCGAAGTAATCACCCATGCAATCAATGCATCTTTGCCAACGTAGTGGCAGTTTATTCATGCCCTTCTTAAAGAAATCAGCTGGACGGGAGGCAACAAATTCTTCAAAGGCATTTTGTACTGCCTCTCGGGTATTGAATTTTTTTCCCGCGAAGAAGTTATCCAAATTTTGGAAAAAGTAGTAGTCTGTAGGCGCAAGGTCTGGTGAGTAGGGCGGATGACGGAGAGCTTCCAACCCCAGTTCTTGCAACTTGGAGACCGTCTGCTGTGCAGTATGAGGTCGCGCGTTGTCGTGCAGTAGCAGCGGAGACGAGCGATTGACCAATGCTGGTTGGAGGTGTGCCAGCTTCTCCATCATTGTGTTCAGTTCTTCACAGTACACATCTGCAGTAATGCTCACCCCGTTTGTTAAGAAGCTGTGATGAATCACACCGGCGCTAGACCACCAAACAGTGACCATCACTTTGCTAGGGGTAAGTTTTCGTTTAGGGCATTGTTTAGGTGCTGAACCAGGATCCAACCAACTTGCTGAGCGCTTGCGGTTATCAAACAGAATCCATTTTTCATCGCAGGTAACAATGCGGTTAAAAATTCCTTCATTTGTGTGTCTGTTGAGCAGTGCAAGGCACGTCTCGACGCGTACTTTGCGCTGGCGATCATTGAGTTCGTGGGGCACCCATTTGTCAAGCTTTTTTACCTTGCCAATTTCACGCAAATGGACCAATATTGTTTTGACGCTAACGTCGAAAGCTGCTGCTAATTCAGCCGTAGATTGTGTATCATCAGCTTCCACAATCGCCTTTAATTCGTCATTGTCGACCAAAGTCTTCGGACGACCGCGAGGTTCATTTTTCAGGTCGAAATTTCCAGAACGGAAGCGAGCAAACCAATAACAGGTGGTGCGTTGGTTTGTAGTGTTAGCTCCGTAAATGTCGTTGATGTTGCGTGCCGCTTGTACCGCGTTGCTGCCACGACGGTACTCATATTCCATAATTACTCGAATTTTTTACGTATCCATGATGACGAAAAAGATTGAAATGCGATGAAAATGTAACACTTATCAATAAACAAATGACTACTTTTGGAAAAAAAATCCATGTCTTTAAAATAAAATTAATTTGAAATTAGAATTCTTAGCCAAACAAAAATTATTTTGATTTGAAATGGCCAGTACTGCAGAACGGCAATTTCATAGGTAAAGACCTAATATTAAAAATATGACTGTTTTCAAATTCAAAAGGGCACTAAACGAAATATTAATTGAATAAAGTTATTACACAATTGACGATTTCCTTAATGATGAATCACTGACTGATTAATATGCTAATAATCCATTCTTTTTAAAATTATTTATTACATACTGCGACCTTGTTGACATTTTTGTATAATTTGACATTTACTGTAATTCGAACGATTTAACATTAATTTATATTATGACGTATTATTATAATTTCTTGTATTTTTTCATGTCTTTAAATTTGTGTAAATTAAATACGATTTGCATGCCCATGTGACGGTAGAACATGGAGGACTTTCATAATAAAACATCAATGCAATAATTACCCATGTTTGCAAAGTAATAAATGATTTATGATTTATGAAATAATAGGGTGCGAGCCTATTGCCATCAACCGGGCACAAATCCAGATTCCGGGCTGCTACTGAAAAATTCCTGATAGAAAAATCCAATAACACTTTGCCCGACTTGGGAATCGAACCCAGAACCTCATGCTCAGCAGTAGCGCTTGCGACAATAAGACCAACTATTTTGAGTATTGAGATCAAAACTACAAACGTAGTATAAAAGGAAGTTTTATAAAAATGTGGCTGTTATTTTAGTATACGAGTATTGTGGTGTCTTACGACTTCCACGCGAACGAAGTCGCGGACACAATTCAACAGCGAGTGAAAAATAATTCACTTACTGGGAAACAAAATTTACATAAAATATTTATGAGCGTACAAAAAAACGTTAAAAGTAAATTTATAATAATAAATTCGAAGGAAGTGATCAAAAAAGTAAATATAATCACCCACCGAGTAAACACGGATATAAAATGAAATTAAGATGGTATACTAGATTTGGCATACATGGCAGCGTACTGACTTATATTATAGATTTTTACTTATAACCGACTTCAAAAAAGGAGGAGGTTCTATGTTTGCCGGTACGTACTTAAAAAAAGAAAAATCATCGATATATTCATCAAATGTGGACCGATTTAGAAAATTCTTACTCTCCATATAAATTTTATTAACTTTATTTATTTATATATACTTTATTGTACACCAGATTATACATTACATAAAGAAAAAGTAATACACTATAAAATACACTACACACACACACACACCCATACACACTACACACATTGATTGGGTAGTTTTTGAGTTAGCTTCAATAATACATAATTAATCCACTTGGTGTATGTTGATGATGTTTCAAAACTTTAACTTCAAGAAAGAAAAATGTCTCAAGATCTCTCAAGTGAATGCTGTAGACATACTTGACTCTGGAATAAATGCCTTTATTGTGAGCGAACGCGACCGTATTTGGCGACGCACACACCGCAGCTTCAGAGAGCCAATGGACTATTAAATATGGGAGTGATATGAAGATTCGAATAACGTTGTTTCAACGCACGCTATTTCGAAAAAAAATGCTAGCGGTACGCCAGTTCGAAAACACAATGAATCGACAACCGCTACATCGAATGACGAATTTAAACCTTTTTGAATGGATCAGGCGATCCGAATATCTGCGTCAGGTGCTCGCAAACCGGTTTCACGACGGCGACGTGTGGCGGTGCACCGTCATGCTGGTACCACACATTTCGCCGCTGGATCAGTGGCATGGCTTCCAACGTGTCAGTCTGGTAACCATTAATCAGGTTGAGGTAGACAGGTCCATTCATTCTGGATGGCAAGAGAACTGGGCCTAGTATCTGGTTTCCCACGTGCCTGCCCATTATGTTTCCACCGTGCCTGGGAGCCCGTTTCCTGGATTTGATTTGGGTTCACGGAGCACCAATAGCGTGAATTTCGGCGGTTTCACATGCCATTATTTGTGAAGGTGCTTTCGTCCGTAATACCATTTTTTTCTTAATAAAGCACTGTGTAAAAGACACTTAAAAAAAAATTGGTTTGGAGTTATGTGCGTCGAAATTTCCATATTTCAACAATAATTTTAATTCTTCTTTGGGCGTAAATAATTAACTTATGTAGTAAAAAAATTGAAAAAAAGAAACCATATAGGGATAGATACTTTATTCAAAAGTTCAAATAATTTTATTTTGAGTAAATACATTATTTATTTATTCATCCAGCAGTTTTTCCATAATATCTATACGCCCAAAGGTCTTCATGAAATTTTACGCGCTCATTTTCGTTATAAATCATCGTCTATTTTACTAAATAAATGGATAAATATCTAAATAAAAATTTGATAAATAAACACTAAATAAAGAAGACTAAATAAATAAATACTTAATAAATTAAACATAAAAAAAAAAAATAAGACTAATTAGCATGCATATTAGTCACGCCCACCATCGAGTTCGAACCGAACCGACTAGTGCACCCATACGGAATTGCGAAATCGGCGTGTGAACTGTGAAAATATCGATTTCCTTAACAATATTTCTGATAAATACAAAGTTAGGTAGGTATATTTCATTCGGGGAATTAAAGGCCAAAAAGTCGAGGAATACACTTATGGTTTTTTTATTTAAGAGGCTTACAACAGCTAAAGCGCGGTCACTGTCGGACTGCATAGAAATGAAAGAGAAGCGCGATGACACGACGCAGGTAATTTATTGCAAAATATGAAGCAGTTAGCGATTTACAAAAAATCTATTGATTGGACTGGATAATTAAAACACTATTATGCTAATAAGTAGCTTGTAGAATAATCTGACAAAAAATCAGAATGATTGCATGTAAATTAATATGATTTTTAATCGTTAAAAGAAATTTTTAGAGGTATCTTCATGATTTTTTTCTATCGTATCAAATTAGTTGTATTATGTTTTCAACACACTATCATACTAGCATATATCCTGAAGAATATCATATATTTTTCTGATTTTGTTTACTGCAGTGGATCATATTCTTTTAGGCATTATAAAACTTGCGTTTAGGGACGTTTAGGTCCTGTAGTCCCCTTAATAAAGCACTGTGTAAAAGAAACTTAGAAAAATAAAATTGGTTTGGAGTTATGAGCGTACTTTTGAATAAAGTATCTATCCCTATATGGTTTCTTTTTTTCCATTTTTTTACTACATAAGTTAATTATTTACGCCCAAAGAAGAATTAAAATTATTGTTGAAATATGGAAATTTCGACGCTCATAATTCTTCAAATAATTTTATTTTGAGTAAATACATTATTTATTTATTCATCCAGCAGTTTTTCCATAATATCTATACCCCCAAAGGTCTTCATGAAATTTTACGCGCTCATTTTCGTTATAAATCATCGTCTATTTTACTAAATAAATGGATAAATATCTAAATAAAAATTTGATAAATAAACACTAAATAAAGAAGACTAAATAAATAAATACTTAATAAATAAAACTAAAAAAAATAAAAATAAGACTAATTAGCATGCATATTAGTCACGCCCACCATCGAGTTCGAACCGAACCGACTAGTGCACCCACACGGAATTTCGAAATCGGCGTGTGAACTGTGAAAATATCGATTTCCTTAACAATATTTCTGATAAATACAAAGTTAGGTAGGTATGTTTCATTAGGGGAATTAAAGGCCAAAACGTCGAGGAATACACTTATGGTTTTTTTATTCAATAAAATATCCCTAAATAACATTCCAAAAGTTTTACTTCAGTAATTCAAAGGTAACCTCATCATATCAGTGCTGGTACGTTATCTTGGTAAAAAATATGTACCTACTTACGAATATTTAAGTTTATTATATTATAATATATAATATTAAGTACATAACAACATAGGTTATATTTGAACATTCCAATGTATCATCTGACTACATTACAATAACGTCCGATCGAGAAATGATAGTTATTTGAAAAGTAATAATGAGTAGCTCCATCTCATCTTGTTTTGAGATATCGGATATAACATTTACAATACTTTTGATTCTTAATAACAAAGTGTGTATGTCTTCGCAATCAATTATAGTCTACGCAAGTAATTACTATTATGGGAAGTTTTACGGACGCCAGCATGTATAGGGTAAATCTATGAATCGGATAGCACCCTAATTACGTAACACTCTGTCTATACAGGGTGGCAGGGAAATCGACGCCCTGCCAGGGTTGCGAGTTTGTCCGAAAGGGATATCGCGACCCCGGCACACGGGCAACGGAAGGAACACGGGTGGGTTTTAGTCAGTAAAAGTCTGACACACCCTCCTGCTCCGCCCAGAGCGGAAGAAGTTATTGATAATGACCAACTCTAAATTAAAAAAAAATGGAAATCGACTCGAAAGCTGTTACCATGTATTCAGTACGTGATTCTGAACGCGTCGAAATATATCGTCGGTTATTAAAAAAGAATCTGCTGTTCCATACATTTTGACCGCGAAGGTTTAATTGCACTTTCCTATGAAACATCATATTTTTTTTTTAACAACCGTTGAAATATTTCTATGCAGGGGGTTCAGAATCATGTACTGATTCCATGGTAAAAGTTTTCGCGTCGGTGTCCCTACTAACCTGTATACAATCACAATTTAAATATTTTTTGGGATATTGGTAATTCATTGCTTCATATGTTCGAAAATTTTGTCTGCTCAGCAACTTAAAGAATCCAATAAACGGCCGCTATGGCTCACGCACAATGGTCCAGTGAAGGACTAAGTGCGGAAACCAAACCCCATAACATAGAACATAGAGCATTGCAATGAATGTTGTTGAACTGTCAAAATGAAAGCCATTGCTACTGTTAGTGTGTTACGGAATTACTCTGCAGTTGACCATCACGATAGATTTACCTATAAAGATGTTGTGTAAGTTTTTTTAAGTCCTTAACTTTCTCTGAAGAACATTGACATGTATTCCTCCGTCTGGTCCGATAAGAGTTCTGCCTGGAGCAACCTTCAAATTCCTGTCAGTGTTCTTTGATGGTTCCACTCTAAACTTGGATAAAATCTTCACTATGCATAGTAGAGACTGAAGCCTGCCAAACCGCATTCCTAAAAATAAACAAAAATTAGTTTTTGTTAAAAAATACTGATAATATTGACATTTTCAACATTAAAATGTGAGTACATAAATATTCATTCATTCAGCCAAAAGAGGACCACTGCTGGACATAGGCCTCCCGCAAGCTTCGCCACTTCAACCGGTTCTGTGTTTCCCGCATCTAGCGGATTCCTGCGGCCTTCACAAGGTCATCGGTCCACCTTGTGGGAGGCCTTCCAACGCTACGTCTTCCGGTACGCGGTCGCCACTTCAGAACCTTTCGGCCCTATCGACCATCTGTTCTGCGAGCAAAGTGCCCTGCCCATTGCCAGTTAAGTTTGGCAATTCTTCGGGCTATGTCGGTTACCTAGGTTCTCCTGCGGATCATTTCTGATTCGATCACGTAGGGAAACTCCAAGCATAGCCTCTCGATTGCCCGTTGGGTGAGTTTTAGCCTTCTAATAAGGCGCATTGTGATAAACATTATTGTATGTAAATAATTAAATCGAACCATTGGATAACTCATAACTACGAGTAACATCATCAGAAATTGCTTGTAACTCACAGTACTTTTCACCCGAAAGGCCTCAATAACTGGATTTTATTTTTTGTGACTCTAACTGATATTATGCTATTTTATTAATGAGGTGATGATCATTTTGACAAATAAAATAATATGGAATAGTCAACTAACCAATGCAGTTCCTTTGTCCGAGTCCAAATGGTAAATAAGCGCACGGGTGTCGCTTACCCACCTCCTCCGCATCAAATCTATCAGGGTTAAATACTTCAGGCTTGGGATAATATTTCTCGTCATAGTGAATACCCCTCGGAGATATTAGTACTAGAGTGTCTTTTTCTATTATCACATCTGTACCGGGAACTTTATAATCTCTTGTTGCTTTTCTTTCCAGTGGTTCTACTATTGAGTACATGCGAAGCGTTTCATCAAATACTTTATTCAAGTATTTCATATCCTTTATAGTATCGTAAGTTACTTCTCCATTATGTGCTTCAATAACTTCGTCAATTTCTGCCGTCAACTTGCTTTGTATATCTGGGTTTAACGCTAGTTGGTACAGCATGTAGGCCATGGTTGTGGCACTGGTCTCATACCCAGCTAAATAAAATACAAAAGCTTGCGCCGCCATTATATCTTCTGTTATTTCAATTGACGCCACATTGTTTCCGAATTTTGAGTTACTACTGACCTGTCCCATTTCACGGAGTTCCAGTATTAAATCCATGAAATCTTGTCGGCCTGATGGTTTGCCATTTCTTTGAGTCGTAATGTTGTTCACAAGACTTTTGAAGAAATTTTGAATAGATTTTGGAACTGGAGAAATGTTAAGTGCTTTCAGAATTCTTGGATACATCATAACTATTTCACGTATTAAACTCGTTTTCGTAATTAATTGGTCTAAAAGTTTGAGCGCCTGCAATTTGTCGCTGAGACTGTCATAGCTAACACCGAAAGCGCAGGCAGAGATCGAAGACACTGTGTATGTCTGAAGCAGGGAGTGCACTTCGAACTCTTGTTTCTTTTGACATTCAGCGCTCACATGGTCCACAAATGTATTAGCACACTCATGCATCAAATAAAACATGTTTTTTAATTTACCAGATGTAAAAATGGGGGTAAAGCGATTCCTCAAGGCTGCCCATGTTTCTCCATCAGCGGTAAACAAATTTTGTCCTAATCCTTCTTTGCTGAATTCAATGCCACGATCAGCGAATACTTCGAAGTCTTTAATCATAATATGTTTTAAAATATCCAAGTCTCGTATGAGGATAGAAGGTGAAGTCATTCTATACATACCGACCACTTTTTCTGTTGGAAACATGTTATAGATTTCTTGTATCACTACTCCCAGATTTTTTTTGCGAAGTGCCGCTTCCTTCACGTTGCCGAATAAAACTGTTGGTTCCGGTCCGGGAACATTTCGACTTTTCCAGTAATTAAATGTCCTAGTAAAATAATAATATACAGCGTAAACTAACACTATCAACACCGCCGGAAAATAATAGATCAACATTTTAAAGGAGGTCTTAACACATTCACTGAATACTATGAAATGAATATCGCTTTTATATACCAACCGAGCATATCAATTACGATAATGCTATTATGATCTACTATTTTGATAAGTGGATTTGTGTTTGTTATCGTTTCTGAGTCAGCTTGTTTTGGTGACTGCTTCGGCAGAGGACATATTGTACTTCACCCACGAATTTCGTATTCCTACTCTACCCTTTTTAACCGGTAGTTTTGCAAAATTGATGATTACGATCTTTTTTACTTATTAAGAAAAGTATTCGGTTAAACTTTCAAAGGGAAATCGTTTATTAATATCCAAATTTTTGGAGGGTTTGTTATTTTGTTCTTAAAAATTAATAGCAATTTAGCGTCGTAGATCCGTCCCTGCTTCGCACATAGCGCCACCTATAGGGTCCAAAACTGGTCTTTGAAGCCGGAACCAACCATACACATTCAGTAAATTTCATTGAAATCGGTTGGGTGGTTTCGGAGATTAGCGTGTACGAACATAGTGACACGTGATTTTTATATGTTACTAGCTGGTACCCGGCGCGTTGCTGCCGCTGTGCTATGCTTATACCTTTAAGCATAGCCTACCTATAAGTATAGCCTTCGCGCAAGTGCAATCAATAAGTTGACAAACTTTTATCTAAATCGAATTAACTACTGTTAATAGCAGAGCATAAAATATGAACAAACATACATTGATTTTTATATCTTAAGGGGGAAGTGCTAAGGTAGTCCGCGAAAATCAACGTTTCCTTAGTTTTTTGCAATTTGCAGGTCAGGTTGTATCTTGATTAAAATATGATTCGCGACCGTAACAAATAAGGCTTTACAGAATTATAATCATTACAATCAGCAATACAACTCCTTGTGTTAGAATATATCCATCAGAATAACATGACATTATAAATCTAATATTAGAGTCCGCGCCACCACTGAAGTCCGGTGGAAAATATGTGGAACTAATTTAACAAAAAAGGAATTTGATGCAATGACATAGACACCAGCGCCGCATCTATCGGACTTGAGTGGTCTCTACCTACCTTTTAGGCTCAACAAAGTTAAATATAATTTAACCAAGTTAAAAACTTAGCTTGATTCTGATTTATATTTGTTATAAGCCTAATACTATTGTGTATTTTGAACAGGTTACAGTTCATTCGCAAGTTTCTTTACACTGACCTATTAATGAACAATCAATCTGCCTGACCTTTTCCTAACTATGTTGGGGTTAGCTTGAAGTCTAACCGGATGCAGCTAAATACAAGTATTTTACATGGAGCAACTTCCTATCTACCTTCACAACCTAATAACTGGGTAATACGATACCCCTTAGTAAAACAGATTGTCGACTGTCAAAGATTCACGAATGACAGCCCGGACGCAGCAGCACCGGAGCAGTCACGGTATGTAAAGATGGTTACCCATCCACGGACAAACCCCGGCAAGCGTAGCTTAACCTAATGGATCGACCCGTGGGGCTATTATTACTTAGCCATGAGCTCCTCACTAACTTTTTGATGAACATTGCTTGTAAAAACATGCCATTTCTTTGATTTTCCACCATCAATGAAAGTACTTACCTAGCTCGTAAGGAATCAGCAGCTATTAAAAGGACTTCTTAAGGGAATTAAAAGTAGAAAGTGTTGTTAGTTTGCATCAATTAATAACATTTTATTTATTTAATATATATCCCTATTACATTCTCCAACATATAGGGGTACCAATTTTTTTATATATTAGGTAATGAAAATACAATAGTTAACTTACAAATAATATCAGTTCTGTTGCTTCATTACGTTATCATATTTATTTTATCTCTTGTGAAGATTATTTTTACATACAAATATATTTTTAAAGTAAAAGAATGTAAAAATTATCATACATATCATAATATTTTTTAAGTAATTTATACATTTAAGTATCTAAATTCTAAATGACTGATAGAAATATCAAATATCGGAGTTTCCAAACCTAAGACTCATGCAATAATAAAAGTATAGTCAGTATGCGTATAGTGTAGTGTAATAAATTTATAATGACAAGTGGTCCACAAATATTGTAATAACTATCAATGTACGGACGCCTGCAAAACCAACACAATTAACGATATTATTACAATTAACGTTATAGATATGAAATTCTTCGATAGTACCTCCATAACAGATTAATATGCATTCGTTTTCTTAGGCTTCCAAATTCCTAGGTACAATATTTAGATGTATTCCTCCTTCAGGACCGATAATACCTCTGTGTGGAGCAACTCCTAAATTCCAGTCCGTGTTCTTTGATGGCTCCACCCTAAACTTGGACAAAGTCTTCACTATGCATAATTGAGACTGAAGCCTGCCAAACCGCATTCCTAAAAAAAATAAAAAAAAATAGTTAGGCGCTGTTCGAGCCCCCACCGCAGAGTTTCGTGAAAACGTGTGGTGAAATAATAACAAATTTCTTAAACGATGTTATTTAACATTTACAATGAATTACATAAATGAATCTACATTGCATTCCTAATGATGCAAGCTTTCATCGATTGTGATATTTTTCATTTCTGAGCAGAGTTTCGGCCGATATGAGACAACAAAATCTGTTTTATTTTCTTACGGTTTCTCTATATATTTGCTCGGCAATAGATTTTTTTGTCTCATTGCATTCCTTATAATGAAACCTCACTTCGATACGGGTTTTTTTAAATTTCCAAGCAGATATTTGGCCGATATGAGTCTATATCGCACCCCCGGTGCGAGACTGTCACTCATGCAAAAATTGCAATAATGAGTTAAATAATTGTAATAACTGTCCTAAAGCAATACAATATTGAGTGGTCATTATTAATTCAAAAGTAAGTTAAAAGTTGACGTTGTAGTAAAAGCTATTGATCTTGTCTAAATCTTGTTTTTTTTTATTTTTTTTTATGTCAATGTTTTAAATGCTTCTCCTGAAAAATTGCATTTTTGCATAAGTCACAGTCTCGCACCGAGGGTGCGATATATGAAATTATTTTGCTATTGTCAACTTCATAAATGCATTTTTACCCGTATTTTACGAAATATTTTTGTTGTATATCTCTATGGTAGTACTTGGTCCTGGTAGTACTTTGTCAAGTTTTGGGAACGACATCAGAATCACCGTTCTACCATAACACTTTTTTGCACAAATAGAGGATCACGCGCATGCGCCTGCCCTCGTGATATGACGTCATTGGCAAATTATATCCTGCTTCGAAATTGTTATAAGTAAGACCTATTTTTTGCGTGCTCAACCAACCACCAATTACTCAGCATTAAAAGTCTTATAGTTATTAGCGATTGGAATCTTACATGTTATGGACGGTCAGAAATTTTGAACTTGAACCAGCAATCCGAGCGAAATGTTTAAATAATAAAATAAATACAGGGGTTGTTTTCTTCTTAAACTCAGTACAAGCACAATGTCAAAGTAAAATGACACAGATAATGGGATAACTTTGATATTTCGGAAGATTTACTTTGATATTTAACACAAATATTGTTCAAAAATACAAAACACTTTCAAATACAGATCGTCTCTTCTAAAATGTTAATTATGCCAAATTAAGATGTCACGAGCAGAGAAGGCACGAACATTGATCACCACGCTTGCTCAAGACGGGTTGGTAATTTCAGACTTCTATTAACTATACAGGGTTTCGACGGATTCAGTAATATGATTCTGAAAATTTCAATGCAGGGGCATGAAATTTTTCGTCTGCTATTTTAAAAAAAATCAGCTGTTCCATACATTTTGATCGCGTAGGAATTGCACTTTTCTATGAAACAGCTGTTTTTTTTTTTAATAACCTACGAAAAAATTCAACATAGGGGTGTTCAGGATCATGTACTGAATCCATGGTATCAGTTTTCGCGTCGATGTCCCTGCCACCTTGTATAAGTCCAGGTTTCCTCACGGTGTTTTCCTTCACCGATGTCAGAAACTCAGAAAGTACATATGAATTGGAAAATTCACATTGGTACTTGTCCGGATTTGAACCCACAACCTCGTGCATGAGAGGCTTTAACCACTGGGCCATCACGACACTCATACTGCATTAGGTATACTTGAATAAATCAGTTATTTGTAAACAAAAAATATTTTAAAATATACATAATGATATTTGAAATAAATTTCATATTTGAGAATGGAAGATTTCATGTTCTGATATATGAATGTCTAAATTACTTACCAATGCAATTCCTTTGTCCTAATCCAAATGGTAAATAAGCACATGGGTGACGGTTACCCACCTCTGCCGGATCAAATCTATCAGGGTTAAATACTTCAGGCTTGGTATAATATTTCTCGTCATGGTGTATACCTCGCGGGGATATTAAGACAATCATATCTTTTTCAATTACCAGATCTGTACCGGGTACTTTGTAATCTCTAGAAGCTTGCCTCTGCAGTGGTTCCACTATTGAGTACATACGAAGGGTTTCATCAAATACTTTATTCAAGTATTTCATGTCCTTTACGGTATCGAATGTCACTTTCCCATCATTTGCCTGAATAACTTCATCAATTTCTGCGGTTAACTTGCTCTGGATTTCCGGATTTAATGCTAGTTGGTACAGCATGTAGGCCATGGTAGTGGCACTGGTCTCATACCCAGCTACATAAAATACAAAAGCTTGAGCTGCTATTACATCGTCGGTCATTTCAACAGAGGCTCCATTTCTTCCGAACTTTGTACTATTGACCTCCCCCATTTCACGGAGTTCCAGAATTAGATCCATGAAATCGTTCCGGCCTGAAGGTTTGCCATTCCTTTGGGTAATAATGTTATCCACAAGATGTTTGAAGAAATTTTTCACATCAGTTGGAAAAATAGAAAGGTTGAGTTTTTTCAGAAGTTTTGGAAACATCATATCGAATTCAATAGCATAACTCGGTGACGAAATAATCTGGTCTACAAGTTTTAGCGCCTGCAATTTGTCGCTGAGACTATCATAGCTAACACCGAAAGCGCAGGCGGAGATCGTAGACACCGTGTATGTCTGAAGAAGGGAGTGCACTTCGAACTCTTGTTTCTTTTGGCATTCCGTGCTCACATAGTCCACAAATGTATTAGCACCCTCATCTAATAGATAAAACATATTTTTCAATTTACCAGATGTAAAAATGGGGCTGAACCGATTTCTCAAGGCTGCCCATGTTTCTCCATCAGCGTGGAACAAATTTTGTCCCAGGCCTTCTTTGCTGAATTCCACTCCACGATCAGTGAACACTTCGAAGTCCTTAATGAAGACATGTTTCAAGATTTCCAAGTCTCGTATAAGGAGACAAGGTGTTGTCATTCTATATAGACCGACCACTTTTTCTTCCGGAAAACTATCGTAGATTTCTTGTATCACAACGCCCGCATTTTTTGTGCGAAGTGCGGATTCCTTTAAGTTTCCGAATAATATGGTTGGTTTCGGTCCGGCAACATTTCGGCTTTTCCAGTAGTTAAATGTTCTTGTAAAATAATAATATAGAGCGGAAACTAACACTATCAACACTGCTGACACGTAAAATACCGCCATTTTAATGGAGCTCTTAATACATTCACCAAATACTGTGATGTGACTAGTAAAAACGATTTGCATGATTTTTTATACTTACTTGCCGCGAAACCTGATTACGATAAGACCACAATCTTTTGTTGTCCGACAGTTTTGTGTGTGTTATCGTAAAGGTGCTGATAGACTTGAGCGTTCACTTGTAATGCGAATGTTACAGTAAATGTTTCATTACAGAAAAATAAACGGGAGCGTCTTAGCGAGCATTCTAGCGACAGGACAGTAAATTTGATTCGAGCTTGTTGCCGAGCCGCGCCATTCTGTCATTGTTCAACCGCCGTTGAACCACCAAGTCTCAAAACATATTGTTCACACATCTGTGTGAACAATATTTTTTTGACGACATTGACTAAAGCGTTCGCTGGAATGATCGTGAAAATATTCGTAGAGATGGTTGGCTCTATGCTTGGCTCTGTTCGTTATTCAATTCGACAAATTTAAAAACGGCGAATGCTCGATGTTCTGTTACAAGTGAATGCTCAAGTCTATCAGCACCTGTAGATTCGTTTGTTCATTGGTATGAGATGACTTCTAGCAGGTAATGCAAAAGCTAGTTAGTTTTAAAGACAAATGAATATTGGCTACTGTGGTTAAGGCTAAATTCAATTCAATTCAAATCTTTATTGCATATCACATGTGTTTACAAGGTCTTAATAATAATGGTAAAGTTCACATGGGGCACAACAATCAATGTCGATGTCGTTCAATGTCGGATACAACAATTTCATAAAATATGAATAGTAGCAATCAATCTGCCTAGCCTTTTCCCAACTGTGTTCGGGTCAGCTTCCAGTCTAACCGGATGCTGCTGGATACCAGTATTTTACATGGAGCGACTGCCTATCTGACCTCCACAACCCAGTAACTGGGTTATTACCCAGTCTTACCAAGGGGTATCGTATTCGATACCCCTTGGTAAGACTGGTTGTTAGACTTTCGGGCTTCTGACGACCCGTAACGACTGTCAAAGATCCACGAATGACAGCCGGGACCAACGGCTTAACGTGCTATCCGAGGCACGGAGGAGTCTCGGTATGTAAAGATGGTCACCCATCCACAGACCAACCCCGGCAAGCGTAGCTTAACCTGATGGATCGACCCGTGCGGCAAATAATATCAATTAGTCAAATTAAAATGTAATAAAAAATTCAATTCATTTAAAATCAATAATGTCACAGGTTAAAATAGTATCATAAATTCAAATAAAGTATAATAAAAATAAATGTCTAAAACGGAACAAATGGTGGAACTCATCCCATTTTGATGTTATTATCAAAGACCCCGCACCCCGGTGGCGACAAGAGCCCGACGGATGATGTCATTAATGCTGTCGTGCCGTGCCAACCAATCAGCGCTCCTGCTGCAGGATAGGCCATGGACTCCGTGGCAGTAGACTGCTTCACCGCACTAACAGCCATGTGGAGCCCCGTAATGACGCAGACTTGTACCGAGCCGCAGAGTGGTGGCACCCAGCATAGTGCCTAAGTTGGGTGACGATAGCGCCTGAAGCCAGTGGTCTGACTCCCATTCTCTTAGCAATATTGGTGGACGTTTAATGAGGTTATTCCGTACCAAACTGCGGAGTGGTTCATCCCACTGTCTCTGGGAAGACGGGTTCTCGGCCTGAACCATATCCGGACAAGCTACTTTCCAGGCGTTTACCACATCGGTTAAACACGGTAGGTACCTACTTCAAAGTTAACCTGTGAAGAGGCTAATCATACCTGGACATCATTCGTGTAAATAAAATTGTTTCTGATACAATATGTGTATGTATGTGTGTGTGTGTGTATATGTGTATTAGGTACAGTTTATTTAAGTTATTAAACATCAAATGAATAAAACACAATTTTGCTTTTATTTTTATTAAAACATAGCCCATAACAAACCCAGTTTTTTATGAAGGTACAAATATAAATAATATTGTTAAATATTTACTTTTATAATATAAATAATAGATAATATCTAATCAGTGCTGTTACAGTATCACATTGAAAAAAATACATGATTATTTTTATCATTATTATTTTAACTGGCTTTACTGACAAACACAGTATAATCATTTTAATCGTACGGTTACCTGCACGATAAGTACTCAACTTACTGACTGCCACGAAATAATGGCGCTGTCAATGCGACGTGTGGTTTTCCGTACCTACATCTTCCGAAAACCGTAATCTTGAAGCCAATGTGACCGGCACCTAAGTTAAAAACCTATATTTATCTTACGTCTCGGTCACATTGGCTTCTGTAAAGCTTTCGGCCAGCCATGCCATTTAAACGACGCTACAGGAAAAAAAAAATGCAACGCTTAAGAAACGCGCTGACTCGACAGACGCCTATGTGACACTCTCAATCTCATTTTATTTTACAATGAATTATTTGATCAGACTATCGCATTCAAGGAATCTAAGTTTGACAAAATATAGGAAGATGGATAAACCATTTATTTGACACAGTAGTCATCATGACTAGCCCACATCAGTCCTGGAAATTAAAGCAGCTTCCCTACGTATGGTAGAGAAATATTCAAAGGTTTAAAAAAAATGCCTAAATAAAAAATAATCATAATCATAATAATAAAACGCTAACAATAATCAAAAATGTCGTGCGCTTAATTAATTAATTAATAACTAAGTATAATAATAAGCCATTGCAAGGCTTAATTTTTGCAATTGCAATCTTAGAACGGAAGCCTGTATTAGGTTGGTGACTGTTTCGTTGGATGCGTGATGGGTACTAAATGGATTAAGTTCTGTCGGTTTCCTTACGCTTTACGTTGTCTTGGAATAATATTGACATGTATGCCTCCTTTCGGTCCGATGATAGCTCTGTGTGGAGCAACCTTTAAATTCCTGTCGGTGTTTTTCGATGCTTCCACTCTGAACTTAGACAACATACTCGCTATACATAACTGCGACTGAAGTCTGCCAAACCGCATACCTAAAAAAATACAAACAAGTTAAAATTGTAAAGTCATTCGCCTTCACGAGCAAGTTCCATACGTATCGGCCGACTTTTTATTATTTTTTATTACAAATTATGCAATCGCAGCGTTCTTCACTACTTACGTAATGAACATGTACGTAAATCAACATGTAATTTATGAGTAAATTGGATGAAAATGAAACCTATTTATTATTGTTTCCTTAATTCACGTTAAATTAATTATATTGACTTGAAATTAATTATTAACAATGTCAAAATTATCCATAATATTTGCACGCCATAGTATGTGGCAAACATGTCTGAACCTGTATTTTTATGTCATCCTGCATGCACGTTTTTATTCTTGTAGGAGTATGTGTACACATATGCTGCTTGGTGAATTCAATTGATAGCATTTACCTAAGCATGTATAATTTCCAACAGTCAACTTACCGATGCAGTTCCTTTGTCCGAGTCCAAATGGTAAATAAGCGCACGGGTGTCGCTTACCCACCTCCTCCGCGTCAAATCTATCAGGGTTAAATACTTCAGGCTTGGGATAATATTTCTCGTCATAGTGAATACCCCTCGGAGATATTAGTACTGTAGTGTTTTTTTCAATTACCAGATCTGTACCGGGTACTTTGTAATCTCTTGTAGTTTTTCTTTGCAGTGGTTCTACTATTGAGTACATGCGAAGAGTTTCATCAAATACTTTATTCAAATATTTCATATCCTTTATAGTATCGTAAGTTACTTCTCCATTATGTGCTTCAATAACTTCGTCAATTTCTGCTGTCAACTTGCTTTGAATGTCAGGGTTTAATGCTAGCTGGTACATCAAATAGGCCATAGTGGTTGCACTAGTTTCATAACCAGCTACATAAAATACAAAAGCTTGCGCCGCCATCACATTTTCTGTTATTTCAACAGTCGCCACACTGTTTCCGAATTTCGAGCTGTTGATCTCTCCCATTTCACGGAGTTCCAGTATTAGATCCATGAAATCGTTTCGGCCTGTCGGTTTGCCATTTCTTTGGGCTACAATTGTGTCCACAAGATTTTTGAAGAATTTTTGTATTGGAGTCGGAATAAGTGAAAGGTTCAGTGTTTTCAGAAGTCCAGGATACATCATATCTAATTCATTTGCGTAAGTCGGTGCCGAGATTATCTTATCTACAAGTTCCAGGGTCTGCAATTTGTCGCCAAGACTATCATAGTTAACACCGAAAGCGCAGGCAGAGATGGTAGACAACGTGTATGTCTGAAGCAGGGAGTGTATTTCAAACTCTTGCTTACTTTGGCATTCTTTGCCGACGTGGTCCAGAAATTGATTAGCACCTTCATGCATTAAGTAAAACATGTTTTTAAGTTTACCAGATGTAAAAATGGGACTAAACCGATTTCTTAAGGCTCTCCATGTTTCTCCATCGGCGTGGAACAAATTTTGTCCCAATCCTTCTTTGCTGAATTCAATACCGCGATCAGTGAACACTTCGAAGTCCTTAATGAAGACGTGTTTCAAGATTTCCAAGTCTCGTATAAGAAGACAAGGTGTTGTCATTCTATAAACACCGACCACTTTTTCATTAGGAAACTTATTATAGATTTCTTGAAACACTATACCTTGATTTTTCATCCGCAGAGCCGATTCCTTCATGTTACCGAAAAATACTGTTGGTTCCGGTCCAGGAACATTTCGGCTCTTCCAGTAGTTAAATGTCCGGGTAAAATAATAGTACAGAGCGTAAACTAACACTATTAGCACTACCGGCAAATAAAAGACCAACATTATTAAGGAGCTCTTAACCAATTCACTGAATGCTATGTTATGAACTGCATCATGGCTTAACACGACATTATATACCAAACGCCAAACCTGATTACTTGAATAAATACCTATTTTTCCTCTGTCATGTGTGTTATCGTTACCTTTGTAACCTATAATTCAGCTCTTATTTTTGTTGACGCACTTCATTACTGAAGGTCGGGTCCTAAGGTGTTACTAAAGGTCTTCATGGCTTTATGTATGATGTTCTTACACTTCGTTCGGTCGTCGGCTTCTCTCGTAACAATATCACTAAGCAACTGCATTCAAAGTATGTTGAGCAACTCTTGCCCAAAAAAATGAAATGAAACCCGTATTTTTAGACACATTTTGGAAATAATATTAATTTAAATTATTTGACAATAAAAATAATGTTCTTGTCGAAACCAAAATGTTTTTCGGGTCAAACGTTTTATCATAAATCATCATGCACGGCTATGATGACTCCCAATTTAAGCTTTTGCAGGTTATATGGGTTACGGTAAATTTTGTTAGAGTTCCAGTTTCATTTTAGGGTGCCGTAGTAAACAAGGAACCCTTATAATTTCGCCATGTCCGTCTGTCTGTCTGTCCGCGGCTTAGCTCAGAGACTCTTTGTACTAGAAAGCTGTAATTTGGCATGGGTATACATATTAATCACGAAAAAAAAATACTCCCCTACACGTAAAGTGGGGATGTTTTTGTTTTTTCATCTATCTCATGTTGTGGGGTGCCGTAGTATTGTGAGTTTGTGAAAATGAGAAGCGAGTAGAGCTATCAACTAAAAATTTGTGGACGAGCAGCGAGCAGCGAGTGCGCGATGACGACGAGGGATTACTTGCCGGTATGCATATGTTGAGAAACGAGCGATCGGGTTATAATCACTTGGATCATCTTCTTGGAAAGCAGTGGTGGCCCAGCGAGCGGTAACGGCCCCGACTTACGAGTTGTATGTAGGTCGTCGGTTCAAACCCAAGCAGGCGCTTTAGTACCTACGCAGAATTGCGGACGGGACGGCAGAGGATTTTAATACTTGTCCAAACGACATAAGGTATATATTTCAATGCTCGGTGATCGAACTTGGAGCATCGCAGCCCAGCTTTTTCCTAGAGCACCGTAGAGCACGCTGGAAGATATTGCGGTGGGAGGCGGCGGTATGGGCCCAGAGTCCGTGGAGTCTGTCATCTACCAACCCGAACTGGGCCCGCGTGGTAGTGTACAGCCCTCTCCCTCTCAAAGAGACACGGCCAATGTCCCAGCACTTATGTACCAAGGGTGAGTCTCTCAGCGAGTGTTCCGTCCGCCAAGCGAGCGTCGCTGAGCGAGTTCTCTGTTTGATAGCTCTTGTCGCTGCCACAAACGAGTAAGTACTTACTATTGAACTCAGCGGTAGTTTTGCATGACTTGCAAGGTTCTAATACTGCAAAGAATAATCTACTTAAAGACGTTTTAATTAAATTATGTGCGTTATGTACGTATTAATTAGTTCATAATTATAGTAAATATATCATTGGTTAGGCAGGGGACATAGTCCTTCCATAGTTCTAGGTAACGAATCAACTATAGCCACCCAAACCCATAGACCGATCAGTTTTGTTTCCATATCCTGCAATAGTCCTGCACCAACCGGGGGTTGTCCTTGGGTGCTCTTGCGTAGTGCATACAGGAATAATCATCGGTTGGTGCCTCATTACATTTAAATTTGTCTAAGGGGCCTCTGCGAGTTGGCCTCGGCCCCTCGTGCGGCTTCCAAGGGACCGGGGTCCCATGGTTTTGAGATTTGAAAACGTAAAAAATATATATTATATAATCTTTATTACGTAACACACATACAAGTACAATCCAAATAGTATTAGTAACAGCGACGTGTTAGTTAAACTTACAAACTAATCTAACAACAACAAAAAAAATACGTGGACTCATGTACATAAATTATTGAGATGTAATGACCTCTTAATTGCCTTGTTGGTCAAGTGGTCGCAAGTGCTATTGCTGAGCAGGAGGTCCTCGGTTCGATTCCCAGGTCGGGTAAAATGTTTATTTATTTATTTAACGGTTTATGTACACACATATAAACAGACAAGAAGAAAGGAACAGAAAAATATATACAAAGGTGATGCTTATTTCTAAAGAAATCTCTTCTAGCATACCTGCGATAGGAAAGTAGTTGAAGGTATGTAGACAAAGTGTGTGTATTCGGTTTTCCCATCAGGAATTTCTCGGTAGCAGCCTGGAGTCTAGATTTACTATACAAAGTTATATTTTACGCAAAGGAAATTAAATGGATAAAGCCACGTGCCGACTGGCGCGACGCGGCTCTAACAAAACAATTTCTGAAAACTTCACGGTAGAACAATGACTGGTGTCGCTCCGCGTCAATCTGCGTAAAGTCGGATTACCTCAATTTATTTATTTTTATTTCAACAAAACATACCCCCTTACATCTAACTTTTCCAAACATTAAGGAATCAATAAATATTAATAATATATAATACCTTATCAGTGCTGTTGTGTAGTACAATGTCGTTATTAAGAAGAAAAAACACATTTTTTTTGAACAAGATAACAATATTATTACTTTATTTTTTCGTACATTTTTCAAATCTTAACTATAAAATCTATATTTCTATTATAAAAATGTTATTTTTACTATGCTAAGTTTCCCAATTAACACAACAATTATCGTCAAATTCATTATTACAAGCTTAGGCACCATAGCAGACCAATGCTGTAAAAAAAAAAACAGTCACGCGGTTATTGGAAAACAAATATTCTTGGGATTTAAAATAAAAAGATGTTTACAAAACATTTACAATAATGTCTGGCCTAAATTATAAATTCTTATGGCAATGATGTTGGTAAATATTATTGTATGCATATTAATTGCCGTATTGCATACATAACGTTATTTTTGGATGTTTTGAGTAGATTTACTTAAGCTTTTAACTTTCTAGGAATAATATTGATGTGTATTCCTCCTTTCGGTCCGATGATAGCCCTGTGTGGAGCAACCTTTAAATTCCTGTCGGTGTTTTTCGATGCTTCCACTCTGAACTTAGACAACATACTCGCTATACATAACTGCGACTGAAGTCTGCCAAACCGCATACCTAAAAAAATACAAACAAGTTAAAATTGTAAAAAGTCATTCGCCTTCACGAGCAAGTCTCATACATTTCGGGTGAAATTTAGGGGCACGCTTGCCCGTTTATCGAATTGTTAATAAAAAGTAGTTAAAAGAATGAAAAATTACACCCTTATAGGATTACTCGTGTGTCTGTCTGTCCGTCTGTCACAGCAAATTTGCTCAAAATCTAACGGACAGATTAAGTTGAAATTTGGTACACATATGTATTTCTGTGACCCAAACACGGATGTGTAACGTACATAAATGATTTTTTAATATATGAGGGGTCACTTTTGGGGAGCAAATAAGAAAAAAAAAAGTTTTGCAAACTGTAGGATGACATATCAAATGAAAAGGCTTGTTCGCCCTGTCTCAATATTGTGCGTACAAACTTACATTTGCAGTTGGAATGTTTGGGAGCACATGTTTTTCAGCTACAATGTTCAGTTTGTTCTTTGGCTCAATTCATCCCAACTACGGAACCCTTCATTGCGCGTGGTCCGACACGCACTTGGCCGGTTTTATTTTAATTTTATCCTGCATGCACGTTTCTATACTTGTATGTGTATAAATTTACAATTTTATTCTTGTTGAATCGTAGTCACTTTGCATCCTGAACTAACTGAACAATATATTTATGTTATTTTTCTGAAATTTGAGCTGCGTCGTTATTCAGAGAAAAACGAATGGGTAAACCGCATTTAGGGTTACCTAGCGCCATATTACTTTCGGGTTTATTTAGTCGATACAAAGATGATTCATTACATAATTGGCCTATTAGTTCGCTAATGTAGGGACTCGGGTAAGCCTCGTGTCTGGGAGAGTAAGACATAATTTACATATGTCGTACATATCCATTAAGATGATTTATAGGGTGGCTTGGAGAATTCAATAGATAGCATTTATGCATGTATATTTTGCAACTCACCAATACAGTTCCTTTGTCCGAGTCCAAATGGTAAATAAGCGCACGGGTGTCGCTTACTCACTTCCTCCGCGTCAAATCTATCAGGGTTAAATACTTCAGGATTGGGATAATATTTCTCGTCATAGTGAATACCCCTCGGAGATATTAGTATTGTAGTGTTTTTATCAATTACCAGATCTGTGCCGGGAACTTTGTAATCTCTTGAAGCTTTTCTTCGCAGTGGTTCTACTATTGAGTACATACGAAGAGTTTCATCAAATACTTTATTCAAGTATTTCATATCCTTTATAGTATCGTAAGTTACTTCTCCATTATGTGCTTCAATAACTTCGTCAATTTCTGCTGTCAACTTGCTTTGAATGTCAGGGTTTAATGCTAGCTGGTACATCAAATAGGCCATAGTGGTTGCACTAGTTTCATACCCAGCTACATAAAATATAAAAGCTTGCGCCGCCATCACATCGTCTGTTATTTCGACAGACGCCACACTTTTTCCGTGTTTTGAGAAATTGACCTCTCCTATTTCACGGAGTTCCAGTATGAGATCCATGAAATCGTGTCGGCCTGAAGATTTGCCTTTTCTTTGAGCGAGAATGTTATCGACAAGACTTTTAAAGAATTTTTGTATTGGAGTCGGAATAATAGAAAGGTTCAGAGATGCCAGAAGTCCTGGATACATCATATCTAATTCATTTGCGTAAGTTGGCGCCGAAAAGAACTTGTCTACAAGTTTTAAGGCTTCCAGTTTGTCGCCGAGACTATCATAGTTAACACCGAAAGCGCAGGCAGAGATGGTAGACAACGTGTATGTCTGAAGCAGGGAGTGTATTTCAAACTCTTGCTTACTTTGGCATTCTTTTCCGACGTAGTCCAGAAATTGATTAGCGCCCTCGTGCAATAAATAATACATGTTTTTTAATTTACCAGATGTAAAAATAGGCGTAAACCGATTTCTTAAGGCTGTCCATGTCTCTCCATCAGCGTGAAACAAATTTTGTCCCAATCCTTTCTTGCTGAATTCAATTCCGCGATCAGTGAATACTTCGAAATCCTTAATGAAGACATGTTTCAAGATTTGCAGGTCGCGTATAAGAAGACAAGGTGTTGTCATTCTATAAACACCTACCACTTTTTCGTTTGGAAACATATCGTAAATCTCTTGTATCTCCACACCTTTATTTTTTCTCCGAAGTGCGGATTCCTTTATGTTGCCGAAAAATATAGTTGGTTCCGGTCCGGGCACATTTCGGCTTTTCCAGTAGTTAAATGTCCTTGTAAAATAATGATATAGAGCGTAAACTAACACCGTTAACACTATCGGCAAATAAACTAACGCCATGTTTAAGGAGCTCTTAACACATACACCGAACTTTATGTAATGAATAATATTATCGCTTGAAATGTTTATAAAAGTCTAAGAAGCGAGCAGAAACCTGATAAGCGATGAAGTACATATATATTATGTTGTCTGTTTTTTTATTATATATTTTTGGAGTAGATAATATAGGCATAATAATAAGGCAATATAGGGCTATCTTTTTATAGCCATAAAAAGATAGCCCTATATTGCCGGGAACGACGGCTTTGTATTCTGCAAGTAGACTGACGCCACGGCGAACACACGACTTTAAGGTGAGAGTCACGTCATCATATATTTTGAATTTAAAATCTCCACTACGAGAAACTTCCCTATATAGGAATTAAATGACAGCTAGGAACACTGAAACCTTATTAGATACAATTAATACAATTCGAGATTTAGCGTCATTAAGCGAGAGTCTGCGCAGGTTCGCATGGGGCGATTTTTTTTTGTGCTCTGGATTTTCGACGTTCGGCTTAGCGCCGAGAGTTGAAAATCCAACACTGTGTTTTTTCAACGCGCTGGGACGAGAGTTCGTCCAAGCGCGTTGGATTCTTAACGCTCGGCTTAAAACGCCGAAAGTTGAAAATCCACGATAAAATCCCGCCGCGATATTTTTACGTCCGTGCAAACGTGAGCTTACTCATTTTTGCTAAAGGATAGGTATTTGACCTACGAACAATTTTTTGTTAGGTACTCTTAGGTTAGGTAATTCATAATTATAGTAAAATAGTGTGTAGTGTGTGTGTGTGTGTGTAATATTATAGTTAAATTTGTGAATAATTAGGTGTTTTTATTTTATGTATTTTATTTTCTCTTCTACTCTTACACACGTTGTCTACATCTCTTTAACTACTTTCCTATCGCAGGTATGCTGGAAGAGATTTCTTTAGAAATAAGCATCACCTTTGTACGTATTTTTCTGTTCCTTTTTTTTTTTCTTGTCTGTTTATATGTGTGTACATAAACCGTTAAATAAATAAATAAATAAATATATCATTGGTCAGGCAGGGCACATGGTCCTTCCATTGTTCTAGGTAACGAATCAACTATAGCCAACCCATAGACCAATCAGTTTTGATTACATGTTCTGCAATAGTTCTGCACCAACCGGGGGTTGTCATTGGGTGCTCTTGCGTAGTGCATATAGGAGTAATTATCGGTTGGTGCCTCATTTCATTTAAATTTGTCTAAGGGGCCTCTGCGAGTTGGCCTCGACCCCTTGTACGGCTTCCAAGGGACCGGGATAACATGGTTTCGAGATTTGAAAAAGTAAAAAAATATTATAATATATTCTTTATTACGTAACACACATGCAAGTACAATCCAAATGGTATTAGTAACAGCGACTTAAAAACTGTGTTAGTAAAACTTACAAACTAACCTAACAACAACTAAAAACGTTGATTTCGTTTGTAAAGTGGTCGCGAGTGCTACTGCTGAGGAAGAGGTCCTGGGTTCGATTCCTTGGTCAAGCAAAATGTTATTCTGTTTTCCCATCACGAATTTCTAAGTAGCAGCCTGGAGTATGGATTTACTTTACAATAGTTATATTTTACGAAAAGGTTATTCTGGAAATTTAATGCGTAAATCCTCATGCGGACTGGCGCGACGCGACAGCACGACGCGACTCTAACAAAACAATTCAAACAAATCTACCGGGGTGTGACGTCATGCCACATTTCCACGTATTGCCGTAATCTCTACAAAAGCAAAAAAGAAAAAAAAAACGTGTCCAATATTTTTTAACTGACGCACAAAAAAGTATTTTTTTTGTTACCGTCCGGTGTCGCGTCGCGCCAATCTGCGTACAATCGGATTACCTCAATCAATTTATTTATATTTCAACAAAACATACCGCTTCAATCTAACTATTCTAAACATTAAGAAATCAATCAATAATAATAATAATATAAAATTCTTATATAATATCTTACACTGATATGATATTATATAATATATAAGAATTTTGTCTGTTACAGTATCGTTATTTAGAAGAAAAAAATATTATGTAATCGTACCTACATCTTTCAAATCCTATCTAGAAAATCTATATTTCTAATATAACAATCTTAGTTTTACTATGCTAAATTTCCCACAATTATCGACAAATTCATTATTACAAGCCTAGGCAGTATAGCAGTCCAATGCTGTAAAAAAAAAAACAGTCACGCGGTTATTGGAAAACAAAATATTCTTGGGATTAAAAAAAAAGATGTTTACAAAACATTTACAATAATGTCTGGCCTAAATTATAAATTCTTATGACAATGACGTTGGTAAATATTGTTGTATGCATATTAATTGCCGTATTGCATACAGAACGTTATTTTTAGATTTTTTGAGTAGATTTACTTAAGCTTTTATCTTTCTTGGAAAAACATTGACGTGTATTCCTCCCTGCGGTCCAATAATAAACCTGTTTGGATCAACCTTTAAATTCCTGTCGGTGTTTTTCGATGCTTCCACTCTGAACTTAGACAACATACTCGCTATACATAACTGCGACTGAAGTCTGCCAAACCGCATACCTAAAAAAAACACAAACAAATTAAAATTGTAAAATGTAGTAGGTACCTATAACGTACTACTTTATCACTCTGATATTTCCAATGGGAGGTCATTCGCCTTCACGAGCAAGTTCCATACAATAATTTCGGGCACAATTTAGGGGCCCGCTTGCCCGTTTTAGCGAATTATTTTTAAAAGAAGGACTTTTTTTTTAATCTACAGCGTTCTTCGCTACGTAATGAACATGTAGGTAAATCAACATGTAATTTAAGTGTAAGTTAGATTGAAACGAATCCGACTTATATCCGTTATTATCCGATATTGACATTAAATTTCAGCATCATAATTATCCATAATATTTGCACGCCATAGTATGTGGCAAACATGTCAGAACCTGCATTAGGTATGGGGTTTCGTAGTTCAAAAGGAAAAAACGGAACCCTTATAGGAACACTCGTGTGTCTATCTGTCTGTCCGTCTATCACAGCTAATTTGCTCCGAAACTAACGGACCGATTAAGTTGAAATTTGGTACTCATTTGTATGCACTTTTGGGTAGCCAATAAGAAAAAAAAAAGAAGTTTTGCAAACTGTAGGGTGACGTATCAAATGAAAGGGCTTGTTGCGAGGATCTCAATATTGTGCGTACAAACTTACATTTTCAGTTGGAATGTATGGGAGTACATGTTTTTCAACTACAATGTTAAGTTTGTTCTTAGGATAAATTCATCCTACGGAACCCTTCATTGCGCGTGGTCCGACACGCACTTGGCCGGTTTTTTTTAATGTTATCCTGCATGCACGTTTCTATTATTGTATGTCTATAAATTTACAATATTATAGTGTACAATTTTATTCTGGTTGAATCGTGATCACTTTGGATGGATTATTTTTCTAACAGAAAAATAAAATTCAGTGCTGCGGTTGCAGCACCGATTATATTTTGAACTACATATTTATTAAGTTCAAGATATACTCGTATTCATATTTATGTTATTTTTCTGAAGTTTCAGCTGCACCGTTGTTGGGAAAATCGCATTTAGGGTAACCGAGCACCCTAATAATTAATTTCGTATTTATTTAGTCGATACAAAGATCATTATTGTCCTATTACGTCGCCAACGTAGCGACTCGGGCATGCCTCGTCTCTGTGAGAGTACGACATAATTTACTATGTCGAAATGAGGATTTATCTGCGGATTGGAGAATTCAATAGATAGCATTTATGCATGTATAATTTGCAACTTACCAATACAGTTTCTTTGTCCGAGTCCAAATGGTAAAAAAGCGCACGGGTGTCGCTTACCCACCTCCTCTGCATCAAATCTATCAGGGTTAAATACTTCAGGCTTGGGATAATATTTCTCGTCATACTGAATACCCCTCGGAGATATTAGTACTGTAGTGTTTTTTTCAATCACCAGATCTGTACCGGGAACTTTGTAATCTCTCGAAGCTCTTCTTTGCAGTGGTTCTACTATTGAGTACATGCGAAGAGTTTCATCAAATACTTTACTCAAGTATTTCATATCCTTTATAGTATCATAAGTTATTTCTCCATTATGTGCTTCAATAACTTCGTCAATTTCTGCTCTCAACTTGCTTTGAATGTCAGGGTTTAATGCTAGCTGGTACATCAAATAGGCCATAGTGGTTGCACTGGTCTCATAGCCAGCTATATAGAAAACAAAAGCTTGCGCCGCTATCACATCGTCTGTTATTTCGACAGACGCCACACTTTTCCCGTGTTTTGAGTAACTGACCTCTCCCATTTCACGGAGTTCCAGTATGAGATCCATGAAATCGTGTCGGCCTGAAGACTTGCCTTTTCTTTGAGCGAGAATGTTATCGACAAGACTTTTAAAGAATTTTTGTATTGGAGTCGGAATAATAGAAAGGTTCAGAGATGCCAGAAGTCCTGGATACATCATATCTAATTCATTTGCGTAAGTCGGTTCCGAAACGAACTTGTCTACAAGTTTCAAGGTTTCCAGTTTGTCGCCGAGACTATCATAGTTAATACCGAAAGCGCAGGCAGAGATGGTAGACAACGTGTATGTCTGAAGCAGGGAGTGTATTTCAAACTCTTGCTTACTTTGGCATTCTTTTTCGACGTGGTCCAGAAATTGAATAGCGCCCTTGTGCAATAAATAATACATGTTTTTTAATTTACCAGATGTAAAAATAGGCGTAAACCGATTTCTTAAGGCTGTCCATGTTTCTCCATCAGCGTGAAACAAATTTTGTCCCAATCCTTTCTTGCTGAATTCAATTCCGCGATCAGTGAATACTTCGAAGTCCTTAATGAAGACATGTTTCAAGATTTCCAGGTCGCGTATAAGAAGACAAGGTGTTGTCATTCTATAAACACCTACCACTTTTTCGTTTGGAAACATATCGTAAATTTCTTGCATCTCCACACCTTTATTTTTTCTGCGAAGTGCGGATTCCTTCATGTTGCCGAAAAATATAGTTGGTTCCGGTCCGGGCACATTTCTGCTTTTCCAGTAGTTAAATGTCCTTGTAAAATAATAATATAGAGCGTAAACTAACACCGTTAACACTATCGGCAAATAAACTAACGCCATGTTTAAGGAGCTCTTAACACAAACACCGAACTTTATGTAATGAATAGCATTATCGCTTGAAATGTTTATATAAGTCTAGTAAGCGAGCGGAAACCTGATTTGCGATAATGCATATGTTGTCAACGTGTTTTTTTATTATCTATTTTTGGATTTTCGTCACGGAGTCTAGTGTTAGCGCCTCCTTCCTTACATTTTAGCAAACAAAGTCCCCCCCGCCGCGTTTGTCTGTCTGAACGCGATAAACTCAAAAACTACCGAACAGATTTTCAAACGGTTTTCCCCAATGGACGGAGTGATTCATGAGGAAGGTTTTGGTGTATAATTCATTGGTTTTGTGTAAATTGGCTGAAATATGACGATTATTGTTGAAGATGTCGGAAAAAACCATGCCGACTAGGAGCTTTAATGGCGTGCGCCACGTAAACCGTGAGAGATAAATAAAATTTTAGTTTTACAGGCTTTTGTATCTTAAAGAGTTCAACAAAAAAGTTCACAATGGCATATGTCTATCTTTTAAGGATGACCCACAATAATAACCATTTTTTTTAGGGTTCCGTAGTAAACAAGGAACCCTTATAGTTTCGCCATGTCCGTCTGTCTGTCTGTCTGTCCGCGGCTTAGTTCAGAGACAGTTAGTACTAGAAAGCTGTAATTTGGCATGGGTATACATATTAATCATGCCGACAAAGTGATAAAATAATATCAAGAAAAAAAATATTTTTTAGGGTACCTCCCCTACGCGTAAAGTGGGTTTTTTTTTCCGTCTATCCAATGGTGTGGGAAAGGTCGTTCAAAAATATTGTGGGTGTGTGAAAATCATTTTTCAATTCAAGAATCCGTTTGCGATATATTAAGCTGTAAAGTGCAAATTTATGTTAGAGTCAAGTGTCCCCCTCCTGCCAACTAAATGGTTGTACTTAGATTTGTGAAAAAATTCACAGTAGTAGTATATATAACGAAATTAAAAGGAAATCTATCACAGCTAAGTAGGCTTTACAGTTTAACGAGTAATAATCGAACAACTTAAATTTGCAGTTGGAAAAATATGATCTCCCATACATTCCGTATGGGAGAACATGTTTTTCAACTACAATGTTAAGTTTATTCTTGTGATAAATTCATCCCAACTATGGACCCCTTCATTGTGCGTGGTCCGACACGCACTTGGCCGGTTTTTATCTTTCAGAATTTGATAAAAATGGCATTGTTATTTCTGAAGTTATTTTGACCGGTATTATAATAATCTTTATTCAATGTTGTTTAAATTGGGCATTTAATTCAGATAAAAATATGCTTTGGCATCATATCATTTAAATGAATAGTTTAAAAGATATCACAGATTCAAAATTACGCTTAACAAGGGATGATGGCAACGCGGGCGCAACGGTAGGAGTCAATGACCTTTTCCTCGGCTATTAGGTATGTAATCCCGGTAGTACGTTCACGTGCGTTATTTTCCAACATCCACGCTAGTGAAGCCGCGGGCAAAAGCTAGGAATACCTATAACAAGATAACTCTATATGGCCGGGAACGTTTTTTTCCCAGTAGCTGCTGGATTAACCAGCTGTCTTTGTGTATCCTGCAAGCAGACTGTAGCCACGGCGAACACACGACTTTAAGTAATAGTCACGTCATATATTTGGACTTTAAACTATGGGAAACTTTCCTCTACAGGAATTAAATGACAGCTAAAAACACTGAAACTATATTAGATACAATCAAGGGCGTTTATTCTGAAAGTTGGCAACGTCGCAAATAAATGTCAAATATGTCACTGTTTTGATTCATTTGGCAATATTACTGTATGGAAATATGAAATGTAGCGAACTAGAATATGAATAATGAATTGCAATTATAACACTAAATTTGATGTTGTAACCGTTTTTTTGTAAAAAAGGCATTTGGAAAGTGTTAAGATATTAATTAAATTATTGCATTTCATAATACATTTTTAAGTTCAGTAGTTAGGAACATTTCATATTTCCATACAGTAATATTGCCAAATTAAACAATACAGGTAAATATTTGACAGCTATTTGCGACGTTGTCAAATTTTAGGATAAGCGCTCTTAATACATCTTTGCTAAAGGATAGGTAGGTATATGACCTACAAACAATTTTTTGTTAGTTAGTCTTAGGTTAGGTTATTGAAATTAACTAAAATCCTATCTTATTCCATGTAGAGAAAGTACTTTAAATATGAATCATCCAAATTTACACAAAGGACACAGCTAATTATTTTTAATACAGTTGTACTGTATTATAAAACAACTCTGTATTTTTATGATAATGATCCAATAATGCAAGAGATATTGCTCAGTTCCTTTTAGCAAATGTTTTAATGCTGCGATTTTAATGCAGGCTTCTATATAGCCTACACTAGGTATAGCGAAAACGAATCTAGATTCGAAGGCTACGAAGACTTAAAATACTGATATCATTTCTAAAATTAGCTAGCATTTATAGACGAAATCTTTAATCTTTAATTCAAGTTACTTTACCCAATGTACCTAGTTGTAATTTAAATGTTAATATTTGCGCTTGCGAAATAGTAAACAAAAAACAACAGCTGAATGTCAATATGTTATATTATCTAGTTTATTTTTATATAAAACATATATTTACTGATAACCTTCAGTAACCTTCAGTTCATAAAGACTTACATAATAAGAAAATCAATAGTACCTACCTACAGTAATTACTTTCATATAATAAATTATCTAATCAGTATGTACCTAGTTGACACTCAATCATACCTACTTAATCTGAGCAAAATATCTACACTTGTTCGATGATCTTCGTCGATGGCAAAATAAAAAATATTATATCATGTTAGATGAGTTGGGCCCAGTAGGTGGCCACGGACATCGCGCACTTATGCATAGATTAAAAATATACAAACAATCGAACTCAAAACCTGAAACAGAATTTGAACCTGTTCAGAATTGAAAATTGAATTAATTACGGTACATTTAATGTTGTTTGTTTCCCTAATCTATTTTTGATTGAATAGGTCATTAAAACAAGTAGGGTATGTACCTAAACTGACAATACAATATGGACACCTCTGCCAAACCCTTTAGGGAAACATGTTAAATGTAAAAATAAATAATTACTAGTCATTAGTCATACCAATTTATTACAATATAAATCAGTCTAAGGTAGTAAGTCATCGAATTTCACCTTGAATAAAATCTACTCAGTAGCTTGCTCGCTAGAAAAGATGAAGTTCAATTTTGAACATATTATTTTAAATAAGCCAGAGATTTGAATAAAAAACAAAGAACCAAATCTAATACAATTAAAGTTTGACAGCAATACTCAAAATGTTTCATGACATATCTCGGTTTGAGTCACGTTCAGTTGTCAAGGGGCGACATTGTGCGCTACGACCAGACAAGGAAAATGGCAGACTTGTCGCCGCCAGCCACTGCTGAATGGAATCGAGGCTGAACCGCTGAATGTAATGAAAGCCTTCCCCGTGAATAGAAAACAAATATTCAATGGTTTAGATAAAAAAATATGTTTAGTTTAGATGAAACGAAGAATAGACTTATTAATATCTACATAGACTAAATATGGACATGTTTCATTGCTACTCGTAACATATTTTATTTTAGTCATTGTATTCTGTTTTTTTTACAGTTGTTAAACATCTCTAATACAATGTTCGATGGAATACAAAAAGCATTATTTATTGACAAGTTTTTATTCTCACAAACTATTTTGTTAGTTGATTGTTAATTTTGACTGCTGACTAGTCGGCAGTCATAACACGTGACATTGCATAATGAATGCATCAAGATTTTCTTATGATTTTAATGTTCTAGGTATAATATTAACAAGTATTCCGTCTTTCGGTCCGATTAAAATTCTTTTCGGTGCAACTTCTAAATTCCTGTTGGTGTTTTTGGATGCCTCCACTGTAAACTTAGATAACAGTTTTGCTATACCTAAAAGGGACTGAAGCCTGCCAAACCGCATACCTGAAAAGAAAAACAATAGTATTAAAAATAATACGTTTGAATTGTAATGGTGGTATAGTAGATCTTGATTTTTTTACGTAAAAAATATGAACTACAGTGTGTTACATCAATCTTCATAATATGACAAACGAAATTCAACATGTTACTAAATGTTTTAAGATCTTATAACACACAAGAACAAGTTTTTTCCGTGTGTTTTTAAGACATGTAAAAAGCTGACTTAAGTAAAAGAAAATTAAATATAAATTGGCAACACTATTATAAAATACGTCCAGGTCTTAAAAACGTCTCATAGGGACGTGTCTTATAATAAGTTTCATGATACATCAGTGTTTATGTGAGACCGTTAAAATACCTTTATAGTTATGTGCTGTAGGCTACTTACCGATGCAATTCCTTTGTCCGAGTCCAAATGGTAAATAAGCGCACGGGTGTCGCTTACCCACCTCCTCCGCGTCAAATCTATCAGGGTTAAATACTTCAGGCTTGGGATAATATTTATCGTCATAGTGAATACCCCTCGGAGATATTAGTACTACAGTGTCTTTTTCAATCACCAGATCTGTACCGGGTACTTTATAATCTCTTAAGGCTTTTCTTTGCAATGGTTCTACTATTGAGTACATACGAAGGGTTTCATCAAATACTTTATTCAAGTATTTCATTTCTTTTACGGTTTCGTATGTTATTTTTCCATCATTCGCCTGAATACCTTTGTCTATTTCTGCCGTCAACTTTCTTTGGATATCTGGGTTTAACGCTAGCTGGTACATCAAATAGGCCATAGTGGTTGCACTGGTTTCATACCCAGCTACATAAAATACAAAAGCTTGCGCCGCCATCACATTCTCTGTTATTTCAACAGTCGCCACACTGTTTCCGAATTTTGAGCTGTTGATCTCTCCCATTTCACGGAGTTCCAGTATTAGATCCATGAAATCATTACGGGTTGATGGCTTCCCATTTCTTTGAGAAACAATTGTGTCCACAAGATTATTAAAGAATTTAGTTATAGAAGTCGGAATAACAGAAATATTGAGTTTTTTCAAAACTCCTGGATACATCATATCTAATTCCAATCCATAACTCGGTGCCGTCAATAGCTCGTCGATTAGTTCCAGGATCTGTTTTTTGTCACTGAGACTATCATAGTTAACACCGAACGCGCAGGCAGAGATGGTAGACAACGTGTATGTCTGAAGCAGGGAGTGAACTTCAAACTCTTGTTTCTTTTCGCATTCCTTGTTCACATGGTCGAGAAAAGCATCAGCGCCTTCATCTATCAGATAAAACATGTTCTTCAATTTACCTGAAGTAAAAATAGGAGTAAATCTATTTCTCAAGGCTCTCCATGTTTCTCCATCAGCATGGAACAGGTTTTGTCCCAATCCTTGTTTACTGAGCTCTACGCCCCGATCGCTGAATACTTCGAAGTCTTTAATCATAATATGTTTTACAATTTCCAAATCTCGTATAAGAAGGCACGGTGTTGTCATTCTATAAATACCGATCACTTTTTCATTTGGATACGCGTTATAAAGATCTTGCATGAGAACCCCCATATTTTTTGTGCGGAAGGTCGATTCCTTCAAGTTGCCGACAAATACAGTTGGCTCTGGTCCGGCAACATTTCGATTCTTCCAGTAGTTAAATGTCCTTGTAAAGTAATAGTATAGAGCACAAATTAACACTACTATCACCACAGGTAAATAAAAGACCAACATTTTAAGGAGTTGATCTTAACACATTCACCAAATAATAACTAATGAATAATGATAGACAGATCGGCTGTCATGATTTTATATACAAACCGAGCACACGATGATAATTATAATGATGGACGATTGTTATCGTGTTTAATCCCACATCTATGATTTACACACACGAATACTTTACTTTATATAAAAAATGTTGGGTCGTCATAGATAAATGAGCTTGTGTTTTGTTACATAATGTTATGTTAACTTATGTTCCATACATACATACCGGTCAAAGTCATAACCCTCCTTTTTGTTTCGCCGTAGTCGGGTAAAATTATTGGACGGTCAATTAAATTAAAATGAAACTGCAAGCATAAAATATGCTCGCGGGAAAGTCCGAAAGGGATACCGTGGCACCTGGCAACGTACAGGCAACACTGAAGGAACACGGGTAGGTTTTAGTCACTAAGAGTCTGACACGCCCTCTCGCTCCGGCTAGAGCGGGAGAAGTTATTTGATAATTTCCCACACAAAAAAAAGCATAAAATATGCGAAGATAAAATTAAAGTAAAAAAAGTAGTGTGTGTGTGTAGTGTGTGTAGTGTTTATGTATGTAATAAATAAAAATGTATGATAAATATGCGCACCTAAACACGTTACATATAAAGTTATTTTTATTTTGATAAGTGTGTACTTAAATCTTAATTTAAAGACTATATTAGAATATAGGTATTTTTCTGTACCTATATTTTAAATAAGTAGGTACCTATTAGATACCTATAATTGTAAAATTAATTTGCATGCCCTAGACAGTCAAAATATGGACTGTACATTAACCACCAACTTTTACGACTGTATTTTCTGCAAATAAATGATTCTTATTCTTACGCAATACTATGACAACGTTCACGTGTTATGTTGGTTGGGATGGCAGAATTCTACAGTATTTTTTTTTACCAAATTAACATTTTACTGAAATATAATTATCGTATCTACAGTATAGCGTCAGGTGAACAGTCGCGTACGGTATTTGAATAAAGAACGTTGATCCAAAAACTGTGTATAGACTTATTTGCGCAGTTGCTTAACCTCAATTTTTTTTTTCTTAAATCCATTTTAAACCTGTTAGTATTAGCCACACCTATTAAACTGATTTATGAGGCAACCAAGAGACTATATTTTATAATTATGTAAATGGGTATAGCAGTGACCATAATAATATACTGCAGCCTAATTACGTAATGCACGATCAATAATAAATTGAAACAAATTGCTAGTCCATTGCTTCATAAGTTCGAAAAAAAAATCTGCTCAATTTTTTTTTCGAACTTATGAAGCAATGGACTAGCAATTTCTTTCAATTTATTATTGATGGTGCATTACGTAATTAGGCTGCTGGTCTAATTGTACGGCGCAGTGATTGGTATCTTCATCCCAACGTCATGCCTGTGTGTGGTCATGCTACAGCCCATTTTCGTTTACTGAGAACATTTTCTTCAAGGTTTTACTGGTCTAACCCTTACTCTGACCTAAGTCTAAGTCAAGTTATGTTCTAATCGATATTTTCTATTACAGACCTGTTCTAGATAACGCCCTAATTACGTAAAACACTTTCAATCACAATCTAAATGATTCTGAAGGATATTGCTAATCCATTGCTACTTACGAGATTAACGGTCGCTAACGAGATACAATATTTTTATTGTTATCGACTTATAACGGCAAATTGACAGTTGAGCGAAAACATTAGAAAAAAACTTTTTACAAAAAAAAAAGCAACCGACTTCAAAAACAATTTTTTTTTGATAAATTGTTTTTCACTTTGGAGTGCCAAAGTGAAAAACAATTTTAATTTCGGAAGTCGGTGTCTTTAGTTGCCAATTTTCGTTAGAAGAAGTTATCATCATATCATCCACATATACTAAGTGGAAAAAATACGTATTATTGAAGCTTACTCAAAAACAATCCAAGCAAATTTAATACAATTTATATGGGACTAACTTGGGAGCATTTCCTTTCATACTAAACATACATACGCGACGAACATATAACCTCCTTCTTTTTGGAAGTCAGTTAAAAAGAATCTGCTCAACAGCGTAAATAATGTAATGAATGTTGTTTAACTGTCAAAATGAAAGCCATTGCTACTGTAAGTGTGTTACGCAATTACCCCACAGGTCAATAATTGTATCAACGTTTATCTACCCAAAATTCGGTATATTTGATAGACATAATGATAATAACAAAATAAAAATAAAAAGCCTCTTTACTCGTATTTCATGAAAACTTTGTATACAGAGCAATGAGTTTAAAATTACAACTAATGTTGTTAAATTTCATGCCTTATGAACAGACATAATGATACCTATTACCTAATACAATAAACTATGGCCTTGGTAGTGGTTTAAGATTCGTAATTTTTATCTTATCTTACGCTGTCTTATTGTTGTTTGGTGCAGGCAGAACATGTCGAATTAGGCAAATATTTCAGAATGTTCTCAATTAAGTTTTTTTTTTTTTACCCAACAGGATAGACAAAGCTATTAGTACACACACATTTCGCATGTTGTGTTCTAAATCAGAGGAGACCAATACCTGGAGCACGAATCCAAATCCAGGCTTTTAGCAGTCTAATAGACGAAAGCCAATAATTCAGCATAGTTAAAACATATGATTATTATAATTAAACTGAGTGTATTTGTCGTACAGACGCGGCTGAGGGCTGACGCAGATGTTGCGCGCGCGCCGAAACTGGAGAGAGGAGCGCGCGCGGCCAGCGGGCGACGCGGCCACCATCCCGCGCGCCCTCTAGACCTACACACACCCCTAGGCACTGCACTATATACGGTACACGCTTTAATTATTACACAACCATAAACAGGGCACATCGAGTTTTTGAAAAGATCAGCTTTGTATACCCGAGACGCTTTAGCGTGGCAAAAACGGTCATTGACCTGTTAAATATCATGTCTATGAAGTCTGACTTCTCTAACATTCAACCCTCCCTGTGTGACAATCTCACTCTAAAATTCGATATGCCATTTTAACACCTTGATAAGGGCTGACTGCCAGGAGTGCGCCGGACGTTACTTCTGTATACTTGTGTGTGTGTGTGTGTTTTTTTTGTGTACTTGGGAAGCAATTTTAATATAGGTATGTCGAAATATAAATTGTACATAGTTTTGTTAGACGAAGGCTTGTAATCTTGGTTTATTGTAGAAATAAGGCGAATTTAGTAACGAGCAACCATTAATTTTTAGTCAATTTGAAAAGTTCTTATCTCCTTCGAAGAATTAAATGGCTTTGACTGCTTTCACAGATAAAAATTGTTTGTTGCAGGTCGGTCATGAAAAATCTTGCCCATTTGCTGGCTGTCCCTATCAGCGATCACGTGGTAACTTTCACCTCTCTAGTAGCCGCGGTCACACTGCTCTCGCGGACGGCAGGTCAGTACATACAAGTAGTGAACACCATTTACTTGGAGTCTAAGTTGCTTGGCTTTACGGTCTAAGTCTTACACTGTAAAGTCAAGCGCACCATTACAGCCACATCATAACCGCATGTGTAGTGTGCGATGGGTCATACAAAATATTCAAAAGTGATGTACTTAAAAAGGATTTTGCAATGCGGCGCAAATCGTCTAAATGTGCAAATCCCAAACTTACAGACATCTTGAAAGCCAGGTAGGTACAGATTAATTTTCTAATCCCAAATGCTTGCCTGATATCACTCAACAAGCAAAATTGAACACAGTTTATTTACATACAATAGACAATTGCCAGTTTTTATAAGACATAGGTCACTTTGGCATTGGCAATCAGTTTTTATTAAGCTGTGCTGAAGTTTGCAAAAAACACTTACTGGTCAACTTTAGGTACCAAACAGCGGTCGTATGAATTTGGATGCGAAGAATTCGATTTAAAAATTTGTTATAGGATCTTTTGCTAAACCTCACCCAGCACGCGTAGCATGACCACCGTATAAACAGGGTTTGTCGACGGAAGAATAGACAAATGAATCTGTATTCACAATCATAATCTGTTATTTTGTCTATTTGTATGGGTTTTGTCGACGGAAGAATAGACAAAATGACAGCATTTTGTCTATTCTTCCGTCGACAAAACCCGTTTCTATTATGGTCACATTGGTCATGCTTAGCGTGCTGCTAATATTTCTTCCTTCCTTGACTTAATTTTTTTATTGCAATAATGTAAGTCAAACTACCTCTTATTTTACTCCAGTCTTCAACTGTTATTATTAGAGGTTCTATTTATAAAGTATTCTAATACTTCATTCTTGTTTTACGTCTTCAGCAATTCATTTATCTCTATAGACTCTCTAGTAGTGCCGACTTTATTTTAACGTCCTTGAGACAGTGCTGTTATTCCTCTGTAAGTCTGTACAATAAAAGGCAAAATACAAGAATACGCTAAGCTTTATAGGTATAGTCTACCTAGTAATATTGTACCTATTCGTTTGAAACTTCTACAGAAAAGAATTTATTAAAAACTTTACTTAATTTAAAGATGTCAGTATTTATATAAAGCTCGATATTTCAGTGTTGGTATAAAAAAGTTTAGATATCTATTCTATCTTACTTTTTGAAAGGTTCATAAATAAATATGAACAAATTCTGTCTAACATTAAGAGAACTATATAAAATAAGTAAGATTTAAAAACCATCCACAATACTTTGTGCAGTAGGTGCGTTGCTATCCGATCGTAATTAATCCCTTAATGTACGCGATAACAGAAGTGATATTAACAATTCTAATCGGACAACCACTTAGAATTGGTAATACCACTAATTTAGTTCAAGAGAAGTGAGTCCCTCATTTCTCTCAATCCACGAGACAGATCTTCGCACGTCCTATATTTACCACCCGGTTTACGCACACATAAGGTCGCTACTACAAGAAATTCTAGATGAATTTTAAACTCACACCAAGAGGAAAAAGAAACAAAAGATCCGACTGCAAAAGCACATAATTAAATAGTGAAAACAAGCATTTTATTATCTATTGAACTTAGTTTTTTGTAAGTATTCGTAAGCAGACTGACAGACACACTTTGTCATGCTCATGTCAAGTCATAAACACAGCAGTTAGGTAGTAGAGTAGGTCTACTACTAAATGTTGTGTCCACGCAATTTTTCTTATAGGTTGTTAGCAAATTTTTGTGTTGATTAGAATTTCTGAAAATGGGTGTTAGTCTTGCATATATGTATAATTAATTTAGAGACGATGATTTTACTCAGTAGGTACTTGTGTTTACAAACAAGTTTTTGGTATGTAACTACATATTTTGATTGACTTAACTCAAGGTTAGTTGTCAGGTTTTTTTATCTTTATGTGCACACAAAAACAGGATATAAATTAAAATAGGAGCGAAAGAACATACGTTGCTTACTTATGTGTCCGTTAACTTGTATTCAATCTATGAAACATCATACCTATCACTATGTACGGACACAAAGAACCCTTGTGTCCTTACATAATGTAACCTTCCCTGTGGGTTGAGCAAAAGGGCATTCCGTCTTTCATAGGTAAATGATGGATCAAAACGGGCATCGCGTGTCAAAATAACAAAAAGAAGTAATGAAAAAGGCCTGAAACAAATACGCTGTGTTGACAACTTTGTACACGGTACACGTGTAGATATTTGACTACTCATATCCATTGTCAGGCGCGCGGACACATAGAAATGTAGGTTTGAGTATACATATACCTACATGTTCATACACAGTGACTTTACGCGGAATTGGGGGAAATTGGGTAATAAGGGGCACACTTTTGCGACGTTTACTTAGCTCTGCGAATCCGATGTGTATATTATGTGTACGAACAGTCACATGGGACAGAGGTTCCACACCGATGGACACACTTAAGCCGACTAAACTGTGGGTTTCTAGTACCTAGATAATAATTTATATACTTACTTTAGTCTAAGTAAATACCAACCGTGCAAATTCAGCAGTGACGTAGCTGTCGAGGGACCTCTGACTCGTATTGTTCTGCACCTGTGATGATAAGTATGCGTTCATTCGAGCAAACCTGAACATGTGAAGTGTGAACCACTAAGGTGCGCTTGCACCACAAATCACTAAATACATTTAATTAAGAATGCTATGGATGTGAAATTTCGGATCTGTATACGGATATGGATTTTATGCCGATTAGATTCCGCCCCTATCCGAAATCCGAAAGTTTTATATCGGTTTCGGTTAGGGTTGCGGATAGATTTTTATTTGAAATATCCGATAGTTTCGGTTACGGTTACGGTGCTCCTTAACTTCCCTGCATTTAATGTTAAACTTACCTATTTAAAACATAATTCTGTCGCTGCCATCTTCAAACGATTGACTTACACAAAACGATGTTTTAAATACGTTCAGCGCTAAACGCATTTAGTGATTTGTGGTGCAAGAAGGCCTAAGTGGATGAAGCTATTCGTAAAAACGTGGAGTGAGCTCATGGAGGCTAACCATAACATTGGTGGTGATTCACAGAAGGGCGGTCCGCCCGTAGGTGGTCGGCGGGAGAACGCGGGCGTAGAGCGTGCGGCCGCGCGCGTTTCCCGCACCACTCACACCCGCCCATTCACTGTTAGCAGGTAAATATTGTTCATTCAACCACTGTCACTAGACTATCGTTCCAACGGGAAAAACATAGCGAAAACTGCAGTGCTATTCTGTAACCATCTCACCGTGAAAACTTAGGTGAAGTGAGCGTGGAGTGAGCTGTCATTCCACAGGGATTGACACTATTGACAGCTCACCTCACCCAAGTTTTCACGGTGAGATGTTTACAGAATAGCATGGTTGGTCTGAGTTATGCCAAACCAAACCATCCGTCCTAAATTGGTGGAACGTGTCTGAAACTCTTACTCTAATCTTTGCAAAATGTTTGTAGAGAGTTTAAATAGGTATTTCAGTGAAATTAACTGTATCGCTTATCAGAGTTATCAGTGATAAGACTTTGGTAGGTAACCGGAATTTATTACATTTTTTTTATTAATTCATCATACTTAACGACTGTAGGTGATTTCACTCAAACAAACGGGGAAAATTATTTTGTGAAAAGGAATGGACGAAGCTCTTGTTTTTTAATCTCAATCATTTGCAATAAATTGATATAACGATCCGCCGAGATTAGAACAAAGAAATATGTAGAGGTGTCATTACGAATGCGCATTGCGGGAATAACAATTTCCCTTCCCGCATTGCGTACCTATCCGACAAAGAATTATTGGATTAGTTTGAAAGATATATACAACCTATTGGGTAGCTCAAAGACATGTTATTAATAAAAGCTTAATTTTCCGTTATATTTCGAAAATTAAAGCTGTAATATTAAATACCTAGAACTCGTATGGGGAACCAACATTTAGGTAACGGGTACCAAACAACTTTATTCTAATTACACAAACCGCAAAGTAGCCAATAAATAATTATTATTTGTACGAATATTAATCTTATATAAGCTATCCCAAAGTGATAAAGAAGAGGAATAAAAATAACCGGAGAGAAGTAACGCACAATATAAAGGGCGGCCTTGGCCTAGTTCTGTAAGGCACAAACACTGTCTTATACAACCCAGGAGGCGTAGGAGAAATTATATTGTTAATACAACCACATCTCATCGTCCTCATAATTTGTATAAAGCTAACAGTATCTACGTCTCTTTATTTCCGAAGTTTAATCTGGGAAAATAGCCTTGAAGTTTACTTTTATTACACGCGCCCAAAGTTTTTTTTGCCGGAATTACTAGTTATATAGCGTGATTCAACAAAATTCATCATTGTGGGGTTCAGTTTCCCAAATATTTAAGAGCTCTTTTCTTCATTTAATCTGCTAATCCTTAGACTCCATAGAAAACGACCAATTTGAACCGTGCACCTAGCTTCTGACGTTTCATAAGTGCCCATGTAGGTTTATGTGAAAGAAAATATTTAGATTTTGAATGAAAAATTCTGGCTAAAACATGCTCTCGTATAAGATAAACAGTAAATTCTCTTTTCAATAAACACATTTAGCTCATATAAGACATATTATCTACTCTAGACCATACTATATATGGTATCAAGGCTATAACCCCACAAAAGAAAATAAGGCCACATCAAGTTGCTTGTTCATCATTTTGGGTTAATGCCAACTATCGTAAATCGTTACTGGGTATAATTTTGATGCGATGTTCTGCTAGCTTATTTACGTTACGTAAAGAACTTTGTATGGTTTTAGGATCTAACAGTTAATATTTTTTGGCAAGAGCTCTTCTCGCTACGAGCGAAGACCCGTGTTATGTAACATTCTAATGTATCTTCTTTTCTCTTACAGTAGGCAGTTCACTCGGGGGGAGTTCGATAGACAATGTCCGAGGACTTGGACTCGATCAGCGAGGAAGAACGAAGCTTGTTCCGACCCTTCACAAGAGAGTCACTGGCCGCTATCGAAGCCCGCATAGCTGAGGAGCATGCCAAGCAAAAGGAACTCGAGAAAAAACGAGCGGAAGGCGAGGTGAGTGTGACTCGAACTATCTGGGTGTCTACGGTCCAACTACACACGTGTCGAGTGCTGAAAAAATTAAAACCAAAAAAGAAGAAACACTGAAAACGATTAGGTACAAAATTATATATTACAAGTACGACACGAGTGATAAAATGTTAGCTAGCACACAAAGACTTCACTGTAACTACAAATTGTGTGGCACACACGACTTAGCAACGGAAACAAACCAAAGTTAAACTCTGACGGATAATTTTTAAATTATTCCAGAACGATTTGGGGCGGACGAAAAAGAAAAAAGAAGTAAGAATGCTTGCTTGCCCCTTTTACCTTTTTACGGCTCGTTTTTATTAGAGAAAATTTTCAGCAAGTTATCGCTTTCACTAACGAAATTTCTTTCAACATAAGATATTGCAAGCTCCCACAAACATTGGCGCCACATTTGTTCAAGTGCGATAACTTGTAGTGCATTCTGATTTATGCATATTGACCGCATTTAAAGCATTATCCTCAAACACATCGCTTTGTTGGCAAAGTATCTGTAAAGAACTGTGTTGACAAGTTTAGCTGTTACCCGTGATTTAACGCAATCGTAACAGCTAATCTTATTGTAGCTAAAACGAAGGCTTGTCATGTTTATTTGCATTTCGACAAAGTAAATCTCCCTTCCAGTTCCAACTGATGAAAAGATTAATAAAGAAATGCATAAACCGAATAGTAATCCTGACATTCATTAAAAATAAAGTCCTCCCCTATAGTTACTAACAGAAACACGTAATTATATCCTTGATTAGATAATAGCAAAACCTCTAGCCAACCTTGAACCCGGTAATAGAAATTATTGAGAGTTTACGTAGTCAATGTCCCTTTAATCCAAAATAACTTTCAATAGGAAACTAATCGATTTGAGAGTCCTCTAACTTAATAATGGAAACATGTAAATCGTGGGATCTCCAGTTACAATAAGCGTTAGTGATCAAAGTACACCAGCACATAACATACCATTATCAAGCATTGCACAGGACTGGCTCATGTTCGTCACATCATCATCGACTGCCGTCATCTAGGTCTAGCATGGTGGCATCACCTAGCTAGCGTTTAGTGCATAATAGTTTACAGATAACAATAATTCAGATGAATATCAAGTTTTGTTGGTTATGATTCGTATTTTGTAACATTTTGGGCTTGCGCTAGTCACGCCTCCTATTCTGGAACCGTTTTCGAATAGACGTCAGATTCAAAATTGAATTCACACAGGTGAAGTATTCGGAAGTTTCCTTCGTACATTCGGAATGGTAACATAATAGTAGGAATGTTTGAAAACAACCGCTTTTAGTTATGCCAGATACGCATCATAGTCACACAGACAGCAGCACACAAAATAAAATTAGCTTTAAACGCCTTCACAAGACATGCTGACTCAGTAACGACTCTGTAATAATACTTGTTGTGTGTGAGGCCAACAGTATTGTTACGAGTACCTACATAGCGCATTCCAAGCTCATATGGTCTGTTACATTAGGCTTAAAGTAGGCTAGCTTGTTTCAGTCATTGGATGGGTACAATGACTAAGAGTAAGTAAAAATCTCAAAGAAAACTGGATGAAGACAGTAAGCTGGGTGATCAATAAAATATTCATAGATTTGTCAAATGCAGATCCTGAGGTTAATGCTCCGCATTTCATATTCCTATGTAAATAAACTGAATGTAATTTTCTTTTCTTTAAGAACAGACATTATATAAAGCTCGGGAGCGTTACGACGACTTTGAAACAAAGGAGAATTCTTTAGCAATTGTAATAATAACGCATTAATATTTCACGAGTGTTTATAGGCGTGTTCTTTGGATCTGCCGTTGGCCTCTTAGTAGATTATTCACGTATTGTTTGACATCGTTGTAATGCTAGTGTCGTGACATAGGTGCGTTACGATGACGAGGACGAGGACGAAGGGCCCCAGCCGGACGCGACCCTGGAGCAGGGCCTGCCGCTGCCGGTGCGCATGCAGGGCACCTTTCCGGCGGAGGTGTCCTCCATACCCCTCGAGGACATCGACCCCTTCTATCATAACCAGAGAGTGAGTACCCACCATGTTATGTTCACTGCGACGAGCTGCGAGCGGTACCAAAACAATTTCAACCAGCTTTTGTTCAATATTTGAACTGGGTAACGGTGACGGCGCGTTTGACATTTTACAAGCTGCTGGAATTTTGAGATTAGTATCGTTTCTGACGAGTACAAAGGACTTAGGCAGGTAGGTACGCTGAAACTATGCGAGTTTCATTTAATAATATTGATAAACCTAAAAAAAAAAAAGCTAAACCTAAATAGATTTAGTAGATGCAATAAATAATCCTAACAGATGTCATCGGTAGTTCACTTACTTATCGGCGCTTAAAGATTATGTTTACATGAATTTTGCAGGTCATGCTTAGTAGCAATTTGTTCTGATAACAAGTTCCTTTAAGAAAAAAATTACATATTATTAGCATAACAACGATGACCACACTTTAAATTTTGTGATCTCATGATGATACAGCAAAAAATGTTTTACCTAGACAAAAGAACCGGTTGTCCGTCTGTCTGTGATTTATTTATAATCCAATATTTTAACAGCAAATTATGTTCTTAGAATACAAATATTCAAAAAAGACGTGATAAAAGTACTAATCAACGAGTCTATAATTTGTTTTTGTGATAAAATAAAAATGGGTAGGTACAGTTCTGTACTAGTCCCATCCCTACGGTTTTATGCCCATTGCAGGACATTATTGCAGATATTCTCATACCGATAGGGTCTAACGTTGATCGCTAGCACACTTGCGATTTCTTTTACAGGTAAATGTACTAATAAATAGTAGTAGCGAAAATAACTTCAAATCGTGTTTTTAAGTAGAGGTTATCATCACACGCCCACATTCAAATTGGCATCTCCAACGCACAGTGAAGACTGCTAATTGTATGTAAGCCGGGCAAGCCTTTATTTGCTGCGAATTATTTTCAGTTGTTATCAGTACGTACCTAAAAGACAAGGCTTAATGACTTTTCATGTATATTTTAGAAAATACCGCACATTAAAGATTTAATACTTATGGAATGTTTTAGGGAGTACCTAAAACATTACAATATATTATATGAAATATATATAATAAACGTAACTCTATAATTATCATCCCGTTAACAAGCCATGCGGTTGACAAAAACGAAACTCCAAAGTTGATAAAAAAAAACAGCTTATAGTGATAATGATTTAATTAAGTCAACTCATACTGAAACAGCATATTTTAATCAGCCAATTATTTTGCGAAATAGTACTGTATGACTAACTAAAAGTTCCGTACATAATAAACAAACGTGTTGTTTTTCGTGCAAAGTTTATTGTACATGTAACACGTTATTTTATTGAACTGTGGAGTTAGGGAAAAACAGCTGACAAACAGACGAACGGTAATACTTGGTGCCTAACACAAGAAACTGGTTACAGAATCAACACGGATACAACAACCGCAACAAAATCATTAACTAAGAGCCACATCCTTACGTTTTTCTAAAAAAAAAACAACGTATAGATTTACGTTGTTGTAAATTGACTCAAAAACTGTTGAAAAAAGGTCAATCTCTAGCATATGGCAAAACTTTACACCTATTTGACAAAACCTTGAACCCTTAGTAGGAAAAAGGAAAGCATCTCAAGAATACAGTAATATATTACTGTAAAGTATTAGAATTTATTAAATTAAAAACCAACCGGCGCCTGGCGACCCCTTCTAGTATTCGTATTTGTAAACTGATAAAAATATATTTAAAATGTAAAACAAGAGTTCATTTTGTTGGGTGAGAGTAAAACTTATCAGCAATCTGCGACTTAATGACGGTTTAAAATTAAAATATACAAAAGATTGCGTTGCTTTTTTTTTTAAAGCATTAATAGGCTAGTGGTGTGACTGCCAGACTGCCAAGTCATAGGTCTCGAGTTCGAACCCATCGCACGCTCCTCTGACTTTTCGCATTCTTGTGCGTATTGCATAATTATCACTTGCTTCAAAAACGGTGAAGGAAAACATCGTGAGGAAACAGCCTGAGAGATATTTCTCGACGGCGTGTTAAGCCAAGTCAGAGGTCCATGGGTGGCATAAAAACACTGACACCAGGTTAGTCAATAACCACAAACAAACAAAAACAAATTGTGAAAGAATGTGATGCTCTGCAATGGAAGATCCATTGCAGAGCTCATTAAATGATTGCTGCAATTTACGATTATGCTGCTGCAAGATATAAATATGGCTAATTTAAGGTTGACAGTCGAAAGCAATTTAATGTAGGATGCTGAAAATATGAAACCCTGGTGAGCACAAAACAGAAAAAGAAGTGAAAAACTGCAATCTAAAGAACAAAACACTAAACAAGAAAATGACACTAAAAACTGTGGCTTCATCGCTAGCAAATGTATACAAACAATATTATATTTTGAGTAGGTATGATGAACGACAGCTTAACGCCCATTATATAAACGTGTCAACAAAATAAGTGCATTTACCGGTAGCAACTCGGTATGACTCGCCTATAACTTAATGATAAACTATGATACAGTATCTCAATGACAAATGTCATTCTACGTCACAATATTTGTTTTTCCTTTTTAGTTGTTCTTTATAATGAAGTCGTCAGTTTCTTATTTGACTTATATTTGCAACTTTCTCTATTTCTTATGGTTTCTTTAACCCTGCTGCAGTCGATCTAGATAATTCTGTTGATCACAGATATCAATAGAATTAGTATTTCATAAATACGTAGTTATTATGTTATTATAAAAATTATCGTTACCCACATAACTAATAGTTACTTAATTCAACGTTTTGGCAAGTTTTGAATGAGTTGCAAAGTGACTAGATAAATATTTTCCTTTCACATAATTATCCTCTATTTATCTTATGCTCCACCATAGTTGTATTGTTACTAGCAACCCGGCTTCACACGGGTAGCAGAGCAAATATACCAATTTTTTTATTTTCTGTTGTATTTTCGGGTCAGCCTCTTGCATCGAGCATGTGGGTTAGATTAAAATGTAACTGAAATGATTTTTATTCTGTAAATAGGATATCCGAATCACTTTTACTCGTCTAATATTTTTTTTTAATTAAAAATAAGCTACATGAGGTCGTTGTTTCCTATCTGACTACTCTGAGAAGAAAGGCTGAAACAAACTCAGAGTTCAGTCTCTTTTAAAGTCCTGACATAATCTTGGTCAAGTCATATTATGAGGACCATGTAGATGGCCATGTACATGGACTGATTTTGGTGGTCGTTCTCTATTGGTTTACGCGGCGCACGCCAGTAAAGCTCCCAGACGGCATGCTTTTTTCCGACATCTTCAACAATCATTGTCATATTTCAGCCAGCTTACACAAAACTTTAACGAATTGAAAAAAAAAAACTTCAATACATCTTCACATTTCTCATGAATCACTCCGGCCATTGGTGAAAACCGTATCAAAATCCGTTCGGCAGTTTTTGAGTTTATCGCGTTCAGACAGACAGACGTGCGGGGGCGTTGTTTTATAGTATGTAGTGATTAGGTACTACATTATTATAATACTTTGAAGCAATCTAGAGATTAAAATGTCAATAGGTATATTTAATATTTATTAACAGATTTTTAGGAAACCGGCGCCCTAATTGCGTAAAACACTACCAATCACAATCGGAATGGTTTAGAAGGATATTGCTAATCCATTGATTCATATTATATGTTCGAAAAAAATATCTGTTCAACAACTGAGTTGTTGAACTGTCAAAATGAAAGCCATTGTAACTGTAAGTGTGTTATGCAATCACCCCGGAGATAAGAGCAATTAAACGTTTTAGATTTATGAATGTTATCCTCCTTAACATCAAGTGTAGCTTCGTGCAAACAGGCGCGACGCGACAACGCGACGCGACTCTAATAAAAACAATTTCTAAGAAAACTTCACGGTAGAACAATGAACGGTGTCGCGCTAGTCTGCACGAGGCTTGAATGCTATAGTCCTTATTTTTGTTTTAAACTTCTTATGGATTCTCTACAATAAAATTATTGGTACCGCTCACCTCGTTCCCTAATTACTAACCGATCGTACGGTAGCAGCACTAATCAGTATGTGGTTTTGTTCCAGACCTTCGTAGTTATAAGCAAGGGTAAAGATATCTTCAGATTTTCGGCCACCAACGCCTTATGGTTACTAAACCCATTCAATCCTATAAGAAGAGTGGCGATATACATTCTAGTACATCCTTTGTTCTCGTTGTTTATCATTACAACAATTCTAGTCAACTGTATTCTTATGATAATGCCATCGACGCCAACTGTTGAAAGTACTGAGTGAGTATACATTCTATTGATACATTTTTTTCAACATCTAAGTTAGATTTATTCGATTACGAATTTCAATTTACAAATTTGAAATACCACCGGACGACAGAACATATCCTTTCTTAGGTTCTAGAATATTAGTAGAGTGCACGCTAGTTTCAAAATTGTTAGTGTTTCAGCTAGTTTTCCAATTGATATAATCAATATTTAGATAAACGGACGTAAATTATTAGAAATTGTTTATAGTAAATTATTGGAAAACATTTATAATATTAAACATGTATATTCAATACATAGTTATCCTGAATCGCTTTAGACAGGCGTTTAGACTATTCTAAATTTTCCCTGGCTGTAACGACCAAAATTCATGTCCATATTTGTCTAATATTTGTTCAGAAAATTACTAGATATCATTCTTAATTTTTACATTCAACTAATAAAAAACATGTGTGTGCAATAACGTTCAAGATATCATAAAATAATTTGGTACCAGCAGTGATTTCACTCAGTTTTGACACACCCAAACTGCAAATTATTTCATACTGTACATATATATCTACATCCGTTTTGTTGTTATATTGGATTTAGACGTATTATTACTTACATTTATTATACATATAATGTTACTTTACATACATCTAATTAGAAATAATATTTTCATACATTTACCTACCATCTCCTACAAGTTGAGATGCTGAGCATATTTACTGTATCTCATATTATAGAAATGTTTTGTTATTATTTTACGAGTGGCGTTCCTCAGTGGAGGTGAATTTTTCCAGAGTTATCTTTACCGGGATCTACACGTTTGAATCAGCGGTGAAAGTAATGGCCAGGGGTTTCATACTACAGCCATTCACATACCTTAGAGATGCATGGAATTGGCTTGACTTCGTAGTTATAGCTTTAGCGTGAGTAGTAGACAATTTTATTCAATTATGTAGAATGTTAAAATCGTTGAATTGTAGATTATATAACAGTATCTATTTGATGTGTCATTTCTAGTTATTAATAGAGAATTTTGTATTAATTTAGACGAGCTGTTGAAGAAATGAACAAAGACAATAATTATGAATTTGATTGTAGAGAACAATTTGAAGGCAACTAAAACAATGTTTCCTGATATTGATAAGATTCATAGGAACAATGAATTAGAGAGTATTGTTGGTAGTGTTGTAGTGATGTATATTAACGTAGATGTTGTTGTTGTGGGTGTCTGTTTCCAGTTATGTGACGATGGGCATAGATCTCGGCAACTTGGCCGCTCTCAGAACGTTCAGGGTACTCCGAGCGTTGAAGACTGTGGCCATCATACCGGGTAAACATTATAACGTCTAACAAATACCTGTAAAATATTTGAAGAGGTTACTTAATTAGTTTTTTCAAGAAAAAATCTACTTCAAACATTCAGTGGATGTCTCTGTAAAAGTAAACCGTATTGGACAACTTATTTAATAACCCTTTCGAATATTTTACCCCATTTTAGACCTTATGTTTTTTTCTATGTATTCTATATAAATAGATGTTAAATTATGAATAGATGTAAAATGTATGTAGGTATTTTTTCAAAATTAAGTAGATGTTTAACGTATTTAGATATTAGACAACAATTGGTAACTTAAAAACGTATTCTAAAACAAGTAAAATCAACATTATTCGTGTTTGACCGAAAGTCAACTGAAATCAAAATTCTTGTGGTTTATGAAACTTTATTGTAGCGTATCCAAACTCGAAAACTGTAACAATATGTAAACGAGATGCTGTCTCCAGGTTTGAAAACGATCGTCGGCGCCGTCATAGAGTCAGTGAAGAATCTGAGAGATGTGATAATCCTGACGATGTTTTCACTGTCTGTATTCGCGCTGATGGGCCTACAGATTTACATGGGAGTGTTAACGCAGAAATGTATAAAAGTGTTCCCAGAAGACGGCTCCTGGGGGAACCTCACTGATGAGAACTGGGAGAGGTTTTGCCAGAATGAGAGTAAGACTTCAATCAAGTATAACTCAAAATTGTTTTTATAGGAATTGTGGATCGCTTTGACACGTTTATCTCTTTTTCAGCCAACTGGTATGGGGATGGAGGGGAATATCCACTTTGTGGAAATTCATCAGGAGCAGGGTAAGATAATTTAACCGAAAACTCACAAGTTCATTTCTACATGGATGATTTTGTTATACCTAATGGTGGTATTATTTTCAGTCAATGTGAACCCGGTTATATGTGTCTGCAAGGCTACGGTCCAAACCCTAACTATGGATACACTAGTTTTGATACATTCGGATGGGCTTTCTTATCAGCTTTCCGGCTTATGACTCAGGATTATTGGGAAAATCTTTATCAATTGGTAAGTTTAAAATATGATACTTTAATTCTATAATTCACTTAACGAATCTGCTAAGTCAGAATTAAAACATGTGAGTTAAAAAAGAATTGAGATTACCTAACATAAATAATGTAATATTTGAAGGTGCTGAGATCAGCGGGGTCATGGCACGTCTTGTTCTTCGTAGTGATCATCTTCTTGGGTTCTTTCTATCTCGTGAACTTGATCTTGGCCATCGTCGCCATGTCGTACGACGAGTTGCAGAAGAAAGCCGAAGAAGAGGAACAGGCCGAGGAGGAGGCTCTTAGGGTAAGATTGATCATGTTAGAAAAGGGGAAGATGATACAATAGTGAATAAAAGTTTGAAAGTTTTCAGTGAAATTAGTCCCTTTTTTGAGCTCACTTGAAAGAAATCTTGTATAGTACCCTTTTAAGCCTTTTTTTGGGTGGGAAATTATCAAATAACTTCTCCCGCTCTGGGCGGAGCGGGAGGGCGTGTCAGGCTTTTACTGACTAAAAACCACCCGTGTTCCTTCCGTTGCCTGTGTGCCGGGGCCACCTTATATCCCTTTCGGACAAAGTCGCGACCCTGGCAGGCATTGTCCCTGACGGACCCCGTCAGTTGGTGCTGACATCTCTTTGAGGCGCGCGTGGAACACAACGCACCGTCGACCCGGGCCTGGTCCTTATCGGATGGCGAGCTACCCATCGTTCACCGTCCGCAAGCCCGCGCCTACGGTGGCTGCAAATCGGCTTGCGACTCCCGACGCCCGAAGCTTCTCCAGCGGTGACTAGGGGCGCGAAGGCGCGAATCTTGCCTCCACCTTCGCGAGCATTACTGCTTCGCAGAAGGAAGTGATGGCCTCCCATGCACTCTCGCTCCGAACCATGGCCTCAGCCAGGGCCGGACGCGAGAGATCACCGCCGCCGATCGCCTCCGTGAGGACAGGGCGGTGCTCCGCCCCAGCCGGGCAGACCTCCACCGTATGCTCCACCGTGTCTGCCGGATGATCCACACAGTGGTGACACCCGGGCGTTTCCTCCCGCTCACCGTGTCCGGTGAGGACCTGCGTCAGGCGGAAGGTGAGGACGCCGTGGCGCCTCTCGAGCCACTCCTCAAAGAGGGGACTTATTGCTACAATTGTGGCGTGCCCGGCGCTGGGTTGCGACGATTGCACTCTCCATGCCACCATGAGGTCCCGTTGGAGCTCTGTCCGCTGTGCCGTGATTTCTCGGGGCAGCGGAATTTCTCCCCAGCATTTCGCCTCCTAGCGCCACTCCCAGATGTGCGCGAGGACTTTTGCCTCCAGATCCCATGGTGGCTCTTTTAAGCCTGGGATTCCGAAAGTGGTGCCGTCTTAGAGGGCCACAAAATGGCCTTCATCAAAGTGGCGGTGACTGTTTGACCTTGCAGTGCCAAAAAACCCTTAACTATTTGGACAGCCGACATTTTACCGCATCATATGACGACTCCGACTTCTTAGAAAATAATTATACAATGGTAATATTTTAGAAAGAAGCATAAATTTCATCAAAATGTGACGATGTTGTATGTATGTCACAGGAAGCTGAGCAGAAAGCAGCGGCGCGAGCAGACAAACAAGAAGCCCGGGAGGCGCACGCGCGCGAGCAGGCGGCCGCGGCACAAGCAGCGGCGTACGCAGAAGCACACCCCGCCAAGTCACCGAGCGACTTCTCGTGTCAGAGCTACGAGCTGTTCGTGAACCAGGAGCGCGGCAACCAGGACGACAATACGCGCGAGCGCATGTCCCTGCGTAGCGACCCTTTCCAGGACTCGGTGAGCACTCAGCCCGCGCACAAGCCAACCGAACCGCACCACGACGCACGCCGCCCGAGGAAGGTCAGCATGGTGAGTATGCAACGCTCTACACGCATCAACTCGCTGACAATGATTCTTCCTAAAATTAATTTATATAACTTCCTTATTTGACAATTTTGTCATTGGCCGCAGCATTGTTATCTTTCAACAAACAATGACTTCATGAGTTTACATTAATTAAGTCTTATCGCGTTTTGTCTGGTTCTATAAATACTCATGTTTTTATAAACGAAACTTGTTGCTATGTCGAATAAATAATTCTAACTTGAATACATTTAGTTTACATATTTTTAATTGAAATGAATTATTGTCAGTCGAGCAGTATCTTTTCAACTTGACCCTAAGAATAACACGCTGCTTAATGCAAATAGTGATTCATCTTCTCAAAGAGAAGCTTTTATTTCACTCTTGTCTCACTCTCATCATCATTAGCACTTTCAGTAACTTACTCAAGTTGAAAAGAACTATTTTATTATTCTGTGTTTACCGCCAAGCTTCCATTATTTTGTTTTTGCCGGTGATGTCCAATGTTTTTCTTCTACGCTAGTGCAAATATGCAGATGAAAATAAATGTCTTAGATTAGTCCTATTAGATCTTTACATACTTCTGTTTATCTCTATCTGAATATTTGCAATGTTTGTGATTATTTTTCTTTTATCTGTACCTAAAGCTATGTGATCCTCTGTCATATCAGAACTACTTTTGTCTATGAGCATGCGTTTTTGTTACATGATCTCTATTAAAGCTATATCTTCCATTACGTGTTTCTGTAACATTCTGTTTTAACATTTATCTGTGCTCTTATCACTTTTTCAAAAGCATCCGGTTCATTATCCCCTTTTGTGAACTCGCTCATTTAGCATCGTTTACAAGCAGAATGTACAGCACAGATAGATGCATAAAAAATAAAAAATAGATGATACATTACATATTTCCTCAATTAGATCTAGTTTTTCTGTTTTAGAAAATTTATTAGCAAGCACGACGAATATTTGGTTAGAAATGTTATTTTATTTCATTATTGCAAGAAAAACTCCTTAATTAATTTCGTTAAATACAATTGAATGTGGAAAAAATATTATTAATGTTAGCATGGTTCCTAGAAGTTGCATTTATGCTCATTGAATGATGCACTGTAGTTCACTTTAGTTTCTACAGTTGGTCTCCAATAATATTTCTTCAAAGTACGCGAATAATTAGTATCTTTCACCAGTTACGTGACTCATGAACTATGTTGATCGATATCAATGTCGTTATTTTTAAAACACATTTGAGTAATGTGGGTTTGACTGTAAGAAATAATATTGGAGCGAATGAGTCTATTGTCATGGTAGATTGTTTCTTTTGCAATGTGAGTGTTTACGAACGGGCCGGGCCGAAACTGAACGTATCGACGATGAAGAGGTAGGTTCAGTCTAAATATATTATCAATTAAACTGACCATATTAATATTGAAGTAACATTTAATTCCTCAATTTCGATTAGCGACATGCGGAGGCTTCAATATTTGGACGAACAAAGGAACAGTCGTCATGACTATAGATGTAGATTAAATGAAGTAAATAGCTACGATAGGACTATGAATTAGTCGTATGCAAATATGCATGTGAACCCCACAATACTTCATGTGTTTATAAACAAAGTTACTTGACTAACTGTTGCTTTCACTCATTATACTATCATTGCTACTTCTTACCGTATTTCGTTCTACAATAAGAGTTTTATAGAGCATCCTCATTTTTTTTTTAACCTTTTTTACCTCATGGATGCTAAACTTAAAGGAAAATTCTTGTTGTAAATATTTGTAACATCTTAGGCATTTTCAATATACTCTCATTGAAAGCTAGTGACACATTACTCGTAGACCTCAACTAAACCTCTCACAAGAGTAATTTTGTTTCTATCACGAGTCTCGCTTCTAAGCTGCAATGTTCAGTTATTATTGTATGCCGTTTTGGTTTGTTTTGTTTGTAATCTGTGTAATATATGGCAATGCCTATTCTCCGTCCTTTTATCCTATTTGTTGGATGCTAGATATTTGATCGTTATAAGTTTCTTTAAATGTAATAAACTCAAAATTTTGTTTGTGTATTGAAGGTCCCCCACCCTGAACGCATAAATAAAATCAGCCAGTTACCATATGGGCCACTGCGCGAGGGCTCACAGGTTTGTCCTTCAATCCTCATTGGTGTTTGTGCTCCCCTACCTCTTCCTTTATAATAGGATTAATTCCTCTTTTATTTTCTCTGTTTAGCTCTTGTACCTCTTACTTGACTATTAGTGGTAACCTGTATCTTCCACGTTCTTTTGCAGTGATTCATATTATTTGAAACTTTATTAAGGTAACAATCTGTTTATTTTCGCCCTTAATATAACCGTGTAGACCATTACTTGCACCGATCATTTATTTTACTTCATTATACTTTACCTTTTCTATATTCCTCAATTTCTGTCTTTATTTTCTTGCTATTGTTTATCAGCACATGAAAGTAAATATCATTAACATAACAGTAACATTTAGGAGTACTTACTTCAAAAAAGCTTAAGTCAAAGCCTCTGCAACCGGTTCAATAGACTTTAATACATAGTGATCAATCCTTTCTTAGTGAGAGACGACAATAGTGTTAGCGAATTAAAGCTATTCGATCTGAATTGAGGAAAAATATGTAAATGCAGGATTTAATAATTGAAGACTATAATTGTACCAATTTCAATAATGAACTTGTAAATTAGGATGAAATTGTATGTTATTGTGGAAATGTGTCAGTGTTTTGAAATAGAGGTATGGCCACAGGCTTCATTATCACTGCCTGGTTCGCCGTTCAATTTGCGCCGAGGGTCCCGGGGCTCGCACCAGATGGCGCTGCGGCCGAACGGTCGGTCGCGGTACCCGCCCGGCGCCGACCGCAAGCCGCTGGTGCTGTCCACGTACCTGGATGCTCAGGAACACCTGCCTTACGCCGACGACTCCAACGCCGTCACCCCCATGTCTGAAGAGAACGGTGCTATCATTATTCCAGTTTACTACGCTAATTTAGGTTAGTATTAACTTATTAATTTTTGGGCAGCATTTATTTCAAAGCGTCAAAACTATGACACACAATTATTTCTTAACAACTTTACATTTTAAATGACTGTCCCATTTGGTAACAATCCTATTTGGCCCACTTGAAGAAACCACGGGCCTTTAAAAGAGCCAAAGACTATGTCCCTGTGTATGTATACCTGGCGATGCCACTTTCCCATGCACAGGGTCATAAATGATCACAGTATGATCATATTTTCATAAAATCCCTGTTTTAAAATTACTCTTCACCAACTTCAAATTCTTAGCGTAAACAAGGACATTTGACTGCTCCAGGTTCTCGTCATTCGTCCTACACATCCCACCAATCGAGGCTGTCGTATACATCACACGGTGACTTGCTCGGCGGCGGCAAGGCACAAACAAAAGAAGCGCGCCTTCGGAACCGCTCGGCTTCAAGAAACCACAGCGTGACGTCACAGCCTCACCCCTACCCGCTGCCTGGCCAGGACTTCTCGTTAGCTTCTAGGCCGCTTAGAGAATACGTATGTATAACAATATTCATAAACTAGCTACTTCCCACGTGGATGTCGGTAAATATCCCACGGGAACGTACTATCGGGATTAAAACTACCCTATGTGTTAATCCAGGTTATAAAGTATCTGTGTGCCAAATTTTATCCAAATTCGTTCAGCTGTTTTTGCGCCATTCCGAAAAATATATGTAGACAAACAGACAAACGGACAAATATGCAAAAAACATAAATTTCCGCCATCACACTCGTTCCCATACTTCGTAGCAATTACTTTTTCCAAAATTTACAATGTACTGCTTTGACTTCGTGACTACTTTTATTATAAGTATAGATACACTTTTAAAGGGAAGCCTAACGTTTTTGACATACTTAGTTGTACATGCCCGTCCGATTCAAAAACCCAATTCACTCACAAAAACATGGATAAAAAAAGCATTTCTGACAAGACTTTCCAGCAGGCATAGCATGACAACCATAGAAACGGGTTTTCTAAGGGTTTTGTCGACAGAAGTATAGACAAAAAACAGATTGTCATTGTTTATCCGTCATTTTGACAAAACCCGTTTCTATTGTGGTCATGCTAAGCGTACTGTCGGTTGATTCTGTAAAAAGATCAACGTGAAACTTAGGTGAAGTGAGCTATCACTGTCACAAATCGACCGGCAGGATGCTAGGGATTAACACTATTGACAGCTCACTTCAAGCTCACTTCACCTATGTTTCACGGTGATATTTTTACAGAATCGATCGGCTGGTATCTGAATAAGATTTTTATTTAAAAAAAAAACTATTGTCAAACTTGTAAGATATACCAGGCGTATAAGGAACTTATTCATTGAATTGTTTTAGGAAATGAGCACGACTGAATGCACGGACGAAGCTGGAAAAGTTTTAAAACCGTCAACCGACAATCCGTTCATAGAATCTTCGCAACAACCAAACGTAGTGGATATGAGAGGTATGGGTGATACCAGCCCCTTAATTGCGTAACACACGACCAATCATAAACTAAATCATTTTGAAGGATATTTGCTAATCCATTGCTTCTTAAGTTCGAAAAATTTGTCTGCACATCAACGTAAATAACGCAATGAGTGTTGTTTATTTGTCAAAATGATTGTGATTGATCGTCTGTTACGAGATTGGGGTGCCTATTCTAATAAACCTACTGAGTAATATAATATCTAAAAGTTCATTGACTTGTTAATCTTCCAAAAATAATAGTGTTTTTTGCATCGAGACAGCGAGTTTGCACATTCGTTATAAAGATTAGATTATTGGAATTATTTATCGTGTTAACTAATATGTTCCAGATGTAATGGTACTAAACGAAATCATCGAGCAAGCAGGGCGCCAGAGTCGAGCGAGCGATCAGAACGGTACGAAATACACCACACACTTTTAATAATATGAATGCCAAAGACAACGCTGTCTGCGCATTATACTTTATTTTATTAACGTTCGATGTTTATCTCGCTTTTTAACAAACCAACAGTTTATTAAATAAAAAATAAATTATCAAAGAATCTTGTACACGAACACTAACAGATCACACTTGCCCGGTATTTGCTCATTATGCAACAAAAAAGCATAATTGGCAAAAGAAAATAACAGAATTGTGGATGTCATTTATTGGCGATGAGCCGTCACAAATATATTGCACTCGCACGCACATTCAAGTTGAAGAAAAAGAACAGGAAAGTTAGGAAAATAAACTGTTAATTAAGCACAAAGGCGCTATCCATGGAGAAATAATTACATGAAATGAAAATAATTGTAATGCTTAAGAAGAAAAAAATTACTTCCAAATTGAGACAAATAAACAAAACCAGATCAAAATGCATTTTATAAAGAACAGCCTTTATTAGAGGATTTTTCTTCGACTGCCTACACGAGTGCTGAACAGTAGTTGCCTATACATCCTACTTTGCGTACATACATTATCCTACAATGTTGATTACACTAACATATTGTGCTACACTGTAGTCGAATCCATTTCCAACGTTCTTTGTTTCACGCTTCTTGCACAAGTTTGATTTTCATAGTATGCACCTATTTTCTTTGTCGATAACTTCAATAAGCCAATTGAAGACAAAGTATTTTAGCAGCTTCAACATTTTTGCGTTCCTTTTTGCATGGATAGACCACGTATTTCTCAAATTTATTTTTATTGTTAATACTAGAATCTAGTTAATAATCATGACAATTACTGATTTTATGTCATGCAGTAAAAACCTTAAGAACGTAAAACATAATTAATATCAAAAATATTGTATCATGCAAAAAGCTTCAAAGACTTGCTTATATCACTTTCTATGGATAACCACGATATTCATATTTTTTGATCTGCGAAAGTCAAAATTGATGAGATGAGCTCAACATCATTCATGAGCATTTCAAGTAGTTAAGCTAAATATGCTTGAAAAGCATTTGAGAGTATTCGAGTATTATCACCGCTAGTACTGTTTGAGTTTGATTTGCACGAGGTTACCTGGCACCTGGGTGTGATTGATATTCTTGTAGAGTATCTCCAACAGCACCAAGTGCCACAAGAGTTTGCGCAGCCCTTCAATCATTTGTAGATAAATGACAGCCAGCAAAACTACAAAAAATATGGATATTGGTGTCTAGATTTTAAGACTATGAAAGTTCCAATAAAAGAATGAATTGGCAAAACCAAATCAAACATTTCACTAAAAATTCAACTCCATCTTTTATTGGAAACAAAACTGATTTAATAAAAATAATGAGCGAATACTAACAAAAATTGTTTCTCTCTCTCTAACACACACACACGCACACTGCTGGTAAACGGGACGCAACAGTGTCAGTGTACTACTTCCCAACAGCGGACGACGATGAGGATGGCCCCACGTTCAAGGAAAGGCTCCTCGAGGGCCTGATGAAGGCGATAGACTTCTTCTGTGTGTGGGACTGCTGTTGGTTGTGGCTGGAGTTTCAGAAGTACGTGGCGCTGCTGGTGTTCGATCCGTTCGTGGAGTTGTTCATCACTCTGTGTATCGTAGTCAACACGCTGTTCATGGCGCTCGATCACCATGACATGGACAAAGACATGGAGAGGGCGCTCAAGAGTGGCAACTATGTGAGTATCCACACTTTCTTAACTATAAACTAGGTGATTGCTCATAGTCAGTTCAGACAGAAGCTAACTCACCGTTAGATGCAAACGGCTCAATGCATGCTCGTTCCTGTATTAAGATCTATGACGCCAATGCCATCACTATGTACATTTATAATTACATATTGGAGATTTATTGTGCTTGTGTTGGTCAAAAAAATTATATTAGTCCAATTTGTAACTTGATGTTTGTTTCAGTTTTTCACTGCTACATTCGGAATAGAAGCTATGTTGAAATTAGTAGCTATGAGCCCGAAGTTTTACTTCCAAGAGGGTTGGAATATATTTGACTTTATCATTGTGGCCTTATCACTGTTGGAGTTGGGATTGGAAGGAGTTCAGGGTTTGTCAGTGTTGCGTTCCTTTCGTTTGGTATGTATTGCTCTTACTGTTCCTATACGATTTTTAAATAAGAATCCATAAATCAAAATCACTCATCTGTTCATATCAATACTTTGTTCTGTTACTTCTTTTATTATTATTCCAACAATTTTATTTGCTATAACCTACATCTATTATTGTTACATTCATGCTTGATATAACAGTATCTGTGTTTTCTTTCTTATGATTGTTAACTTTACTTTTTACATGGTCTTGGTTTCCACTTCATAAATCACTCGTAATGTTAAGACTGATACTAATAATAACTCGACTTATGTATAAATATGGTGAAATATTTTCAGCTACGTGTATTTAAACTGGCCAAGTCTTGGCCGGCGCTAAACCTAATTATATCCATAATGGGTAGGACGGTGGGAGCTTTAGGGAACTTGACCTTTGTACTTTGCATCATTATATTCATATTTGCGGTGATGGGGATGCAGTTGTTTGGCAAGAACTACACAGGTTCTAATTTAAAAGAAAATTTAGCATCTCTAATTAAAGAATTAAGCTTCATTATTAATTATTCAGCTTCACACAACAGAAATTTTTACACTGGGCTTGATTCAACATTATTTTCATGACGGACTGAAGAGTCCTTGCTGTGGCTTTATAACACGGAATGTGGCTCAGAAACGCAGGCGACCCTGAAACGAGACACGTTATAAAGCTATGCCACGCAGCTTCAGATCATAATTATTTAAGCTTTGCATCGAGTAACATAGATTTGACTTGCAGCTTTGCTTCCCAAGGGTACTTTGATGCATCAGGTCGTCTACTGATGGGATCTATGTCGTTATAAGAGACAAGCAGAACATTAGAACCTATAAATACATAAGAAAGTTGATCAAAAATGTTATCGATCCAAAAGCTCTCACGATAAGAACTAACATAAATCCCACTCATACAAAAATAACTCTGTGCACATCGATAGGTAACTCAAGCACACATTTGCTAATGTTTGGCCCCCAATCACTCACAGCACGCACTGCAACCTCTCGTTGAGACACGTGACTGATTGAGGGTCGTGGAAGGGTTCCGCAGTAGCATAGGTGAAGCGCCGGTAAGCGAGCTTGTGTGACGCCTTGTATCACAATTTGTAATTGCAGCTTCGAGTATTCAAATTGGCAAAGTCATGGCCGACACTTAATTTACTCATCTCCATAATGGGTAGGACAATGGGTGCCTTGGGCAACCTGACCTTCGTATTGTGCATCATTATTTTCATATTTGCGGTGATGGGTATGCAACTATTCGGGAAAAATTACGTGGGTAAGTGTAATTGGTGGGAGTGTTGCATGTACATTGGTGTTTGATTGGAGATGTTGACTGTTGGTTCGCGGCGGCGGCGCCCGATGTAGCGCATAAATATATTTCAACAGACTTGCGATTAATTCTATCTCGTGATGTAAATCTATTTGGCCAGTTGTGGATATTAATGTTGTGCAGAATCACTTAGCTTCCGTTATTGTTCCTTCTAATTGAGTTTGCGCATCTGTTATTTTTTAATCTCCTTCTGAAGAAAGTCGTTGTGTAAATGAAGTTAAAGTTTCTTCATCTAACCTCTGCTCTACTCTTTATACGTGTTCATTTATCACACCTTCTCTTTGTTTCTTTCAAAAATTATAATTTATATCATTCCATTTAGTTGTTATTCTTATATTGTTTTAAGTAGTACCTATTACACCGCTGTCGTCGCGGATATTCTATGTTAAAAAAACGCGCTTATCTCTGAATTAAGTTTTTTAACAGCTAACATTAAAGCAATGGAGTCAAATCTAATATTATATTTATTATTTTGTTTTGAATCTTTAAATTAGAGATATAGCAGCAATTCCTATACGTCTGGTTTTGGTTAAAATACGAGCTCAGCACAACAACGAATTGAGCGAAACATCAAAATCAAGCAGTCACTTCTGTTGAAGTATATTTGTGCTACATCTGTTAAAGCGTGGATGAAATGTTTAAAACTATTTTTTTTGTTCAGGAAACAGACATTTTGAAACGTTTAGAATCATGTTAAAGCATCAACACTTGCTCAGAACATTTTGTTGGTATCCCGTTTTTAATAAGTACCGATTGTGGTATCGATCACGATATGACGATAGATTTGTCCTCAAGATTATAAGGAGGTCAAGTTTTGTTATACATCATCTTTATAACGGGAATCAGCCTGTAGAGACACATGGAACCTCAAAACATAACTTGGCACTTACTTAGCATAGCAAATAGATTGGACTATATAGAAGCTCAGCCAATGGGCTTACAGGAACCGGTTCGAAAATCCAAATAGAAGTCCGGATGTGTGCAACCAGCTTGATACATAGTTTTAGCATATGTATGAACTACTGAATGAAAGAGACACAATACATTGGTTACACCCAGGTCCAGAATGTGAGGTTTACACTACAATCGATCACGACACAACGTTGCGCTTAACAAATCCTAAACGGCCCTGATCTAAATTACTTCCCTGAGTCCACACTTTAATCGGGGCTAGCCGTCGCTGTTTGAATAGTGAATATTGTGTTTATGTGCGTCACACTGTTGTGCTCATTAGACGATTGGTAAGATTCGATGTGTCCCCTTCCAAGTTAGCCTGATACCCTAAAAGTATGTACAGTCCTCTTTCTAAAAGCCCCATGGAAAAGGCGCCTCACTTGTGAGACATTTCGCTAGCTACCTTTCATGTTTCTTTTTACATCTTTTCTTTGGACATTGTCAATCTTTACGTTTTCTAAGCCTTCCGTAAGCGCTATATTTATGTCTCTAATATACTATAGTACTATTAAATGGCATGCTGTAAATATAGTAAGTATGTTGTTGACTTTTGAAGCTTTATATTTTCTAGGCTCATGGTAGTGAACCGCATGATCTAGCTAGCTTTAGGAATGTCACAGTTTATTAGACAAATAATTATCGTATAACACAATATTAGCAACTACACAGAAGGAGCTTTTTATGATTGACACAGTATTCAAATTAATTATAAAGTTAAGATTAAGAATAACAATGATCCATTTTGTTTAATTAAAGACTTGTTTTAAATTAATTAGCATACTGTGACGATTGTGTAACTTGTTAATTAAAATTTTAAATTGCTTATCTATTACTATAATTAAAATGCAAATTAAATCAAAATATATCTCTTTACTTATAATATGCATCTATTAAAAAAAGAAAAAAAAAAAAAAAAAAAAGTTCCATATTTTATTACTTCTATCATATCTATTGTTGTTTTATCGTGGTGTGTTGTGATTGTCTTTCACATAGATGTTTTTAGATCTAAACACAAACCCATGGCTTTTAATAAGTAAAGAGGAGATATTTTTTTGACGTGAACATTCTTTAATTGCAAACCTTAGACACTTGAGTATATACTAATGTGTTGGTATGTATGCACAGATAACGTAGACCGTTTCCCGGATGGAGACCTCCCGCGATGGAATTTCACGGATTTCATGCACAGCTTCATGATAGTGTTCAGAGTACTCTGTGGAGAATGGATTGAGAGTATGTGGGACTGTATGTTGGTCGGAGATGTCTCTTGTATACCCTTCTTCTTGGCTACCGTCGTCATTGGTAATCTTGTGGTCAGTATCTTAAAATTTATCGATCTGAACAGCGAATCATTTTTCTTTAATTTATTTCAGTCTTAAAGAGAAAACAAATTGTTTAAATAAACTATTTTCTAGGTACTCAACCTTTTCTTGGCCCTGTTACTGTCCAATTTCGGTTCATCGAGTTTGTCGACACCGACTGCCGATCAAGATACCAACAAAATAGCAGAGGCCTTCAACAGAATATCAAGGTTCATTGATTGGGTCAAACGAAACGTAGCCGATATTATGAAAATACTGAAAAACAAGCTGACCAATCAGATAGCGATCCACGCACCCGGTAAGATGTGTGTCTTAATCGCCCGTATGTTGTGGCATGTCGATGTACCTCTATGTATTTTTGTACTTATGTAGATAAATATGTATACAGTCTTTAATTTCCCAGCTTATGTAAAAAAAACAATGTATTGTAAACGTTTGAGAAATTGATAAAAAAAATAGCCGCATCAACTGGCTAACATGATATAAAATTAATGCTAATACAGAAGAAAAAAAAAACAAAACAATTGCTTGATTGTAAAACAATCACATTGTTGCACAGTCAATAAGTAAAATTCGTTGTCATGTTGTCATCAGAAGCTTCTCCAAAGATGTTGCAAAAAATACCTCTTTCATGTTAAAACTGCGTAAACATTCTAACTAGAATTGTAGCATGATATGTGTGTGAAAAAATTGAATAGCATGGAGTTGTTGATGGAATATAAATTATTTGGACTGCGTGTTGATATTTGTGAACACCGTGCGTTGCCTGCGCCCTAGCGATCCAAGTGTAGAAAGCAGACCCTTTATGTATAAATGTCGTGTGTTTGATCCTCGTTACACGTTACTTTTCCATTTTGAACCTATCCCTCTCATTTCTGTTACCATAATTTGGAATAATAAGTTTCTTCTTCTACATTTTGTTCTTATGAAGAAACTTGTGTCAGTTGGTATATAATGCATTAGACATGCATACGTTATTCTAAAGCTAGAAAAACTTTTTACCCAGCTAAACTCAAAACTCAATACTCAATCATTATTGCATTCCACAAGCAAGCAAGCTCATTGTCTAGTGCGTTTTTTGCAGAAAATAAACAAAAGAATATCGCAAAATCTTTCACTAATTCCTATAACTCAATAAAAATAAAATAAAAAACAAAATAAGAAATTAAACGTTTACTAAAAGACTATGAAATAACATTCTAAGTTCATTGAGTTGTTTCAATCCTTTTAGAAAGTTAATGACTGCGATTAAAGATCCAACGAAGTGGTCATCGATTCTGAAAGTAATTGAAAAGCTAACTTGCCTCAAATGAAACGTTAGGTCCACTTGTACCACAAATGACTAAATGCATTTAACGCTAAACTTAGGTATTTAAATCATTAGCAGGTGGCGTTCTGAGGTTTCGCCTACGCCGATGGGAAAAAGACGCGAGTTTATGTTCTATACTGCTAGTCACCGCCTAAGTTATGTGAGCTGTGGGACGGGGAGGACGCTATGGAGAAAATTGGCAGACTGAGTTAGATTAGTGACTTTTAACTAACTCCGACTGTGACTAACAGTCGCGCGCGGGCTATATAACAGATAAACTCGCATATGTACGAGTATTTAGAACATCTTTCTGTCTCTGTAATATTCAAACGATTGACAGTATTTAGTAGATCGATGTTTTAAATTAATTTAGCGCTAAATGCATTTAGTGATTTATGGTGCAAGTAGGCCCAAGTTTATAAGTAGGTATGTGCCTCAAGATATCGCATTCCTTGCCGCAGTAGACAAGCAATAAAATATACCGAATATGGACCCACCCACTTCTATAATCCTTCTACAAATCAGTGTCGCTTCTGATTGGATCGAGGTCGTGCCTTCCACACCCCTATAATCTCGATTGAAAAAATCATGTTTTAACAAAATACCTATCTATTTTAACAATATTATTTAATTGATGATGATTGTGGAATTTATGGAGGTGCGTATTAATGCGTGGAGGTGCGTAGTCTACGATCTTTGGACTAACTCGGGGATTATTAAGAAAATCATCATTCATGAGATAATTAATTACTTTCACGCTTTGTGATATATCATTATTACATGTAACTATTCCTAAACATGTTGGTGTTCCTTGCTTTGTGTGTGTTCATGCATGATTACTGTTTGTATATTGTGTACTATCCGTTACAATATGTATATTATCTATTAAATGTATCATTATTTCATTTTCGTGAATTTCATCTTTGGTGTTGTGTTACGATTAGTTTAAGATATTCAGATGATTATAATCATGATTACTAATAAAATCTGATAAATGGTAAATATTATTCAATAAGTACCTATGTTTGTAACACGAAATCCAATTATTTGTTGTTATTATAAAGTTTTGCTTTGATATTTCTATATCATCTCATTTTTGTATTCACTATAATATTGTATAGAGGATTTAAAGACAAAATTAAATTAAATACATGACATGAGTTTATGAAACAATTTGACGAATTTCACTAAGTCGATTCGTCCTGGTCTGATTTCTATGCTTGGTCGTCGGGTGGCCCCTCCGTGAACGCACCGTGGACACATCACGCGACATGTAGGCTTAAAGGCGGCTTTGTGTGGCCGCTGTGTCTCCTCAGAGCGAGTGGACAACGAACTGGAGCTCGGCACAGACCTCGACGACGCCGTACTGTACAAAGACAAGAAACTCAAAGACCAAGTAGAAGTAGCTATAGGTGACGGTATGGAATTCACTATACCAGGTAATCTCTTTATATTTTGAAATAATACCTCAAGTTTACATAAATATACAGTTTACTGCACTAACCATGATCTTTCAGGAGACAATAAATACAAGAAAGGGAAAATTTTGTTAAATAATATTAACGCGATAACAGATAATCATAGAGACAACCGGTTAGATTGTGAATTAAATCATCATGGGTATCCTATACAGGTAAATATTGTAGAAGACAATCTTATATGAATAACTAATACACTAATACGTCTCAAAATAACAACTTTTATCTTTCAGGACGACGATACAATAAGTCAAAAATCGTACGGCAGTCACAAGATCAGATCATTCAAAGATGAAAGTCATAAAGGCTCAGCTGACACGATAGATGGTGAAGAGAAAAAGGACGCTAGTAAAGAAGAGTTAGGATTAGAGGAAGGTCTGTTGAAAACTAATCAATAATATGTTGAATAATATTTTAAATTCGAGTGGGTACAATATAATGTGGTTTTTACAGAAATGGTTGAAGAGGAAGAAGATGGAAAGCTAGACGGAGGTCTGGGTAAAACGGACATCATAGTAGCAGCAGATGAAGAAGTCGTAGACGATAGTCCTGCTGATTGCTGTCCAGAGCCATGTTATGCGAAATTTCCATTCCTCGCGGGAGACGACGAGTCTCCCTTCTGGCAAGGCTGGGGCATGCTCCGATTGAAAACATTCAAACTCATTGAGAACACATATTTTGAAACGGCTGTGATTACCATGATTTTGCTCAGTAGTTTGGCTTTGGTAAGTTTTCGAGAAATTAAAACATATTTTTCAAATAATTATTCGCAACAAAATATTCATGATAACAAATTTTTACTCATTACAGGCTTTAGAAGATGTAAATTTACCACATCGGCCGATTCTTCAAGACATCTTGTATTATATGGATCGAATCTTCACTGTCATTTTCTTCATCGAGATGTTGATCAAATGGCTTGCCCTTGGCTTCCAGAAATACTTCACGAACGCATGGTGCTGGCTCGACTTCATTATTGTCATGGTAATATACTGATATTTCAATGGATATGTTATCTAAAATATGTACTAATAGTTTCTTTGCAGATAAGTTTACTAAAAAGTAAATCATGTCAAAGGATTTGACTTGCAATACTAAGTTATGAAAAAGACAAAGTAAAGGTCTGTTCAGGTAGGGTTAGGTTAGGACTAACACTACAGCTTCCCAACGTCTGTAGGTGGAAAGACCAAGTATATCATAAAATAAACTAAGTATAAACCTAGATATAAGAAAATGTTGTATGATAAAGTAAATGACGAATGGTGTGGCGTTAGTTGTCGCTCGTAAACCACGGCGCGGTGATGGCGGGTGCAGACGACATCCCGGCGTTCCGCTCGATGCGCACGTTGCGTGCGCTGCGGCCGCTGCGCGCGGTGTCGCGCTGGGAGGGCATGCGCGTGAGTAGCGCCCCCAGGCACGGGCGCGCACACCTGTGGCGGTACTGTTGCGCTGCACATCCACACATATACACACGAATCAGTGCAACAATACCAATGTGTTATCAGCGCAACATTCATTTGCAAAATCGACAATAAACCAGTGTCGAATTTCAACCGTTCAGACATAATACACTTATCGACTGATGAGAATCTAAAAACTGATGCCCTTTATTCTATACAGTTCAATTGTGTTGATTAAATCTTGCAAAGAATATTTTGTAAATTCGCCGTGTACGATGTGCAGCGCAACTCAAAGCGTGCAGCTTTGATTGTTCGATGTCTATGGCAGTGGAAACTCCGAACGGCCTCACCTCGCTGCCTCGAGCTCTCGATGTCGTACTGTTTGTTTATGGATACCGCTTCTATGTGACTCTCTTACCCACGAACCCTGCTACCTGAAATTTACCTGTGGCCAAATATATAATGGCCTTCACAGAGTGACTTGAAATCCTGATATTTTCAAGAGCATGAATTAACACGACTTCTATCTTTGTGCTGTCGTACGAGACAGTGCCGTTTTCACGTACAATAAAAAGTTATTCTGGAAATTACTCCAAATTAAGGAAGAAAAACATTTTAACTGAAAATGGCACATGATCTTGAATGCTGTCGATGTCATAAAATGCAAAATATATAACTATACATATATCTTGATTATGTTCTTAACATGTGATGTAGCTTTTCTTGGGACATCAGAGAATAAAACGAAAGCGAATTTATTCATTGATTGTAAATCTGTTACTTATTATTTAGAAATTCTCTAATGTCCTAAAACTAACTTCGATGTACAAAATGTGTGTAACTTGAGTGAAATATCACATTTCTATCCCTTCCGATATTCTGCAATAGGCGTTATTTCTTTATTCTTTAACAAGTCTTCATCTTCTTCAAAAGATTATTCTGTCCCTAGGTTTGTTATACAGGTCGTGTGTCTTCAACCAAATAATGGAATACTCAAATTTGACGTTTTTGGTGGTATCTAGTCTTATGTAATTCTGTCTTTTTTTGTAGGTGCTGCAGTAGACGTCAGAACTTATTTTTTATCAGCAAATTGTTGAAATATAAATTGTCTCAATATGCAACCCTTGATTTCATCAGGTCTCGCTTATAAACTTCGTAGCGGCGCTTTGTGGCGCCGGCGGCATTCAGGCGTTCAAAACGATGCGAACGCTGCGCGCACTGCGCCCGCTCAGAGCCATGAGCCGCATGCAGGGCATGAGGGTACGTACCACCCTATGCTGCCGACACACCCTATCGCTCATCCATCCACCACACACTTCGCTCCACACTTCACATTCACATTTCTATTTCAACTTCTACGATCATTATTAACATTATAAAATTTCCAATGTTCGAGTACGGCTCCTTTTTCCGATATTTCTGCATCAATCACCAGATCAAAATTTGTTTAAAATTGTTAATTTGAACAGTTGTTACCAATTCATTGGCAGTAGTCTATTATCGAATTAATATTAGTGAATCATTTTGAAGTGGTCGGTGGCACCCCTGAATGGCTTAGTATCATCACTGTTCGTCATAAACCTCTTTTAGAAATGGTTCAATGGGATTTATTTTAGGAGAGATTTCATCCATGTTTTGGTCTCTTTTTCTATTGGTCTTATTATTATTAGCTAGATTAGAGTTTTGTAATTACTTAGTTATTTGGAATGCTAATTTATATTCTGCACCTTAGATTTTTTCTTCTTGTATCTTCATCGTACGAGCGGCAAGTCGCATGCATTACTACTAATTCCATACATTGTGGATGGCTAACTTAGTGGACAAGGTAAGAGTAGTGTAGTATTTATGTTGCTTTGAGATGTGCTTCGATGTATTCGATGTTATGTAAATTAATTCATGTTATGTAGATACTTATACTAATATCATTTTCAATCAGTACCATTTACATGATCACTCAAAGTATGGAATAATTCAGAATCAGTATTAACTTGAGATGCTACATAGAATTGCACAGTACTAATAAAATTAACTTCCTTGCTTCCAAACTAATTTTTTGCGCCCACTAATAAATGCACGCCATTCAAAACAATTGAGAGTGTATGTGTTTCACTGTACACTCACAAATACTTAAATGCAATTCTAGTTAGGTCCCCTCGAGCAGTGTTAGTAACGCCGTTGTATGTGGCAGGTTGTGGTGAACGCGCTGGTGCAGGCCATCCCGTCCATCTTCAACGTGTTGTTGGTGTGTCTTATCTTCTGGCTCATCTTCGCCATCATGGGAGTCCAGCTCTTCGCTGGAAAATACTTCAAGGTAATAAGTCTACGCAGAATATTCATCGAAGTCAGAATAGTATTCAGTCTGTAATCTGTCTGATGGTAAAAAACTGTCTTCCTTTTAAACTTGCTAATGAATTCACCTTTTATTATTTCCAGTGCGTCGACCTGAACCACACGACGCTAAGCCACGAGATCATTCCGGACAGGAACGCGTGTATATTAGAGAACTACACTTGGGAGAACTCGCCAATGAACTTCGACCACGTTGGCAAAGCGTACCTGTGCCTCTTCCAAGTTGCCACCTTCAAAGGATGGATCCAGATCATGAACGACGCTATTGATTCGAGAGAAGTACGTTTATCATATGTTACTTAACTCTATTTTATAACTACTCGTCTGCCTTGCTATATCATAAAATATCAGAATCTGGAAATACTTCTTAGCATTTTGATTCTAATATTTAACTAATTATCACTGTTAATTTCAGGTGGGACGCCAACCAATTCGAGAGACGAACATCTATATGTACTTGTACTTTGTGTTCTTCATCATATTCGGCTCATTCTTCACTCTTAACCTGTTCATCGGTGTGATCATCGACAACTTTAATGAACAGAAAAAGAAAGCCGGTGGAAGTCTCGAGATGTTTATGACTGAAGACCAGAAGAAATACTACAACGCCATGAAGAAAATGGGTTCTAAGAAACCGTTGAAAGCTATTCCGAGGCCGAAGGTAAAATCTTAAAATTTAAATGGTCTATGGACGTGATACATCCTGTAAAGATCAACTTATAACTCAGGAAATACCAAATTAATAACCTCGTGCATTTTTTTATATTTTTTTAAACAGCTGCACTACTCTAAACCTTGTCCTGGGACCCTAGCAACCTGAGGAGCGTAAAGCTGCCACAGCCCTTGTATTTGTGCAGCAGATTCAAAATCTGGAGCAGTGCGTTTCTTAACAGCGGCTCTTTCTACAACTCCAGACCCACGACAGAGATGCATCCAGATAAGACTGATTAACAATTTATAAAAATTCTGATACGTGTCTTTTTGTTACAGTGGCGACCACAAGCAATCGTGTTTGAGATAGTGACGGACAAGAAGTTCGACATGATCATCATGTTGTTCATCGGTCTGAACATGTTAACGATGACGATGGACCACTACCAGCAGTCTGAAGCATTCAGCACTGTCCTCGACTACCTCAACATGATATTTATCGTGATATTCAGTTCAGAGTGCCTACTAAAAATGTTCGCCTTACGCTATCATTACTTCGTTGAGCCTTGGAACTTGTTCGATTTCGTAGTAGTCAATTTCTCAATTCTTAGTAAGTGTTCAGAATTTTGTTTGGATTTCGTTTTTACACTTTTAACTGTTGCTAATGATATGTTTCTTTATTCACAGGTTTGGTATTGAGTGATATTATAGAAAAATATTTTGTGTCACCGACTCTATTGAGAGTGGTGAGAGTAGCGAAGGTCGGTCGTGTGTTGCGTCTCGTGAAGGGCGCGAAGGGTATCCGGACGTTGTTGTTCGCGCTGGCCATGTCCTTACCAGCTCTGTTCAACATCTGTCTGTTGCTGTTCCTTGTCATGTTCATCTTTGCCATCTTTGGAATGTCGTTCTTCATGCACGTCAAGGACAAAGGTGGCCTCGACGACGTATACAACTTCAAGACTTTCGTGCAGAGTATGATCCTGCTATTTCAGGTCAGTTTTAATATCACCCTGCTGTTTGCTTCTTATGAGTATTCTTATAGACTGCTACAATATAGTCAAAAGGATTGGTAATATCTGCAAAAAAATGCTGCTGCATTTTATATATATAAATCCATTGCATTAGTCATTATCACTAATCAAATTGTTGTATTACGTGTTATGTCCCAGATGTCGACGTCGGCCGGGTGGGACGGCGTGTTAGACGGCATAATTAACGAGGAGGAGTGCGACCTGCCTGATAACGAGCGCGGCTATCCGGGCAACTGCGGCTCCGCCACAATCGGCATTACCTACCTGCTGTCCTACCTCGTCATCTCCTTCCTAATCGTCATCAACATGTACATCGCCGTCATCCTCGAGAATTACTCGCAGGTAACTTAGCGCTATCCGTTATTCTTTGTTACTAGTTCGGGTGATTATCGTTCAATACGATTGTAATGGTTTTACCACTGTGTGCAGGCGACGGAGGACGTGCAGGAAGGTCTTACGGACGACGACTACGACATGTACTACGAGATCTGGCAGCGGTTCGACCCGGACGGCACGCAGTACATCCGCTACGACCAATTGTCGGACTTCCTCGACGTGCTGGAGCCGCCGCTGCAGATCCACAAGCCCAACAAGTACAAGATCATATCCATGGACATTCCCATATGTCGCGGCGACATGATGTTCTGCGTGGACATCCTCGACGCGCTCACCAAAGACTTCTTCGCGCGGAAAGGCAACCCCATCGAGGACCCCGGCGACCTCGAGGTGGGCCGGCCCGACGAGGTGGGCTACGAGCCCGTCAGCTCCACGCTGTGGCGCCAGCGCGAGGAGTACTGCGCGCGCCTCATCCAGCACGCCTGGCGCCGGCACCGGCGCGCGCACTCGCCGGCGCGGCTGGACGCGCCAGACGGACCGGACGGCGCGCCCACGGCCGTGCTGCTGGACGGGCCGGCGCCGCGCGTGGTGCTGGGTGGCGGCGCGTGGGCCGGCTCGCCGGGCGCGGGAGGCGCGTGGGCCGGCTCGCCGGGCGCGGCGCCGGCGCCGGTCTGACCCGCGCTGGCGCTGGCGCTGCTGCCCGCGCTGGCCGCCGACGCGCCGTTGCCGCTGCCCGCACCGCTGCCCGAGCTCCTGAGCCCACCCAAGCGCACTTAATTATTGTTTACGCTAGTGTCGCGTGTACATACGGCGAGTAGCGTGTAGGAGTGTAGCGGCGGCGCGCCCGGCCGGTGTGCGCCCGCGCCGCGCCGGACGTTGTTCTTTCGCGTTTAGAGACGTTCGACGTGTTTACTGGAGTGTTTTGTATTCGCGTGGCCGAAGCTTAGTGACCGTTTGATTTGCGACCGATGTTCGCATGCGTTCACCGCGTTCTGTCGTTCCGATTCGTATCCGTTCGTTTGCGTTCGCGTGCGGACCTGTTCCCGGTGAGTGAAGCCGTCGATCGGAGAGGATCGTTCTCGCGAGCGTGCCCTTTTTTATTCGTCACTAGTGATGTAATGTAAGGTATTGGATAAAATTGAGGAAACTCTAAAAGCTTATTTTTGTATTCGATGAATATCACTGTCTATCTGTAAAATTCTAAAACAGAGCTGTACTTATAAATATTGTGAAGTTGATGATTTGTTACCGATTGTGAGATATCATTTTTCTTCCCCGAAATGGTGTCGAGCAATAGCACAATTAGATGTCCCCGGTCCCGGCGTGTGTGTGTGTGTGTGTGTGTGGTGTGGAGGAGTGCGGCGCGCAGCACGCTTGTTCAGCTTCACTCACAGCCAACATGTTCGACAGCACCGCCTCACGTCACCACACTTGGTTTACAGTACATACATGACGTCACCACGAGCCCGCGCTCACGGGCGCTAGTATTATCGTATCTTAATAGACGCTTAAGAGAAGCAATGGCTACGCCGATTCATATCAATTTTGTCCGTATAGTTTTAATAGTTCCAATTTGTAAGCTTCTCACTGTACCGAAACGACGCGAGGTCGCGTCTATCTATGCGAGGACGGCTGCCTGCCGGTCCTCGAAATTAAGAGAGTTTAGAGAAATTTTTGCAACGTTATCTATATAAGCTTAACAAATCAGCTGTGAAATCGGTACCAGAATTCACTTCCGTCCTAATTCAGTACGCATCATAGGAATCGAGCCATTTTATGTAACGCGCACTTTCCACATACCTAGTTAATGTAATTGCCTTCCCCTGATTACATTAGCTGTGGGGCCCGGCGGCCTTCCCCGCCGCACGGCCCTGGCGTGCGGCGCCCGCATACGGGCACGCGACATGTGTCACTCACGACGTGACAAACAAACTAACACAACGACACTCTCTATAATCCTCAACGCTTATTCACCCAGCAATGTATGGACTTGCCTCAAGCAACTCCATACATTTTTGATTTTTGTACCGACAGCGTTGCGCATGTTAGAGAGAGCCGTGTCTCGTCTCCGCGTGTGCCGTGTCTCGTCTCCGCGTGTGCCGCGCCGCGCCGCATAGACCTGTAATATCTGACATAGCGAGCGGGCTGGTACTGCTTCGACGAGTGTTGCTCTTGCAGATTACATTTTGATGATGTTGATAATGTTTAATGTTCATTCACGATGTACAACCGATTCGGCTACTTGAAAGACATCACTATAATTAGCAATAAGATAATATTGATATACCTAAGAGATCGAACGTCCCTTACCGAGTAAGGTAGATATTATTGAAGTATTGTTTATTTTTCGATTGACATCTCTCTAGATAGACGGCCCGCGGCTCGCGGCTGCGGACCGGACGTTGCCGTTACCTCACGACGGTTCACTTCTGTGACAGTATTGTCTTTTCTAGCACAACAGACTAATGAATCATTAAATTTTTGTAATTTAACTTTGGAAGTGGTCAATTTTCTACTACTCTGTAAATATTGAGAGCTTATTGCCGGGTAGATCCCAAACCGCACGTCGCAACACGTAATTTATTATATTATGTCTACTATCTATTGATATCAGCGATACGTAATAAGCTTGAAGCAATAACGTTAACGTGTGCTCGACGAGAGGTTTCGCTTTTCATTACCTTGTACGGAACATGTCACCGAATACTTGTGTGCCGGTTGTTTTCAATTCGTTTACAAATGTGAAAAATATCTGAAGTGCAAGACAATTCTAAGTGTTGCAAGGTTTAAAGAGTCAGTGTATCGTAAACTAAATGAGACGCTTACAGTTTTGCACATATTTTGCAATAATTATGGTTACAAAATAATGATTATGTAGATAATTTTATAAATGAGACGCGCGGGCAGTGCGCGAGCGAGGTTCCCCGTCGCTGGCGCACGCGCGCGCCGAGCGTGACACTTGCGTTCCTCTCCTGCGTTACATCTGACGTTACTTTACGTTCAACTCGAGGTAACAGTTCTTCGAGAGCCGCGTGGAGCCACTCAAGCTCTGTCCTCTAATATGTAATATTATATTGCGCTTTGGAAGACTGATCGAATAAGATGATCTTGAACATTTGTTTTAATGTCCTTGTTGACGTCTTTGTAAAAATCTAAAATCAAAATCTGTAACTTAAAATCACGTAAGTATTTAAGTTTAGAAGTATGATTTAACTCGACAATACTGATATTCTCACCTAGATAGTGCCGTATACACTTATGTATGGACACCAATTGTTATTTATTAGCTATTAAGGTAAAGTTACCGCTTATCAAAATATTAGTGAATGTGAATATATACCTATGGTTAGCCAGTAAACATTATAAACAAGCTAGATAATTATTTGCTCTTAATACAAAAACAATCAGTCAAGAAATCAGAATTTATTTTAACGAGTTCGTTTTGGTCAAGACGAATACGAATTTATCTACAAAATAAATGAAATTAGGATTCGAATTCCTTTTCCCCATTTCAGGTGAATAGAAATCAACGGAAAGTTGAAAATGGGCATAGGTACTAGTACACGTAATCAATTCTGATTTCTTTAAATTTTGTTATCACAAAAATGCATTTATTAAAAATGTGTAAGCATTTATGTGATAAGAACTACAATCTAAGAGTATTTCTTATTTAAAGCTCCTTATAGCGTTAGGTATCGAGATTGACCAGTTCCATGCGGCTCTACACGACATGATCTACCAATATGTCGTGACTTTATGTTGGTGAAACCAAAGATTATAACTACTATTAGGCATATTTGCACAAAGAAGTTGTGTTTAATTAAGTTTAGACAATAAGTTATAATATCATTGTATTGTTTATTTTAACTATACTTATGACAAAAAAGTGAGTTCAGTTTGCTGAATGATAGAGGTTTAATTGAGTATTTATTATATATATTGTTGAAGTTTGTACAAAATAAATTAAGTAAACGATAAAATATAGAACTTGACTGCTTTATTCCGTAGTTTTATTTAATTAAGTGAAAAACATCTTATCGTTTGCAGCTAGATTATGCCACATAGTTACTGCTGATTCTCAGAAATTTCCAACTATATTTTGAAACGTTGATAATTAGGGAACAGGTTGTCAAACTAAATATTTATACGGAAGGAAGAGAAACAGAAAGAATGCAGGCTTATCGACAAAATCACTGAAAACAATTACTAGCATTACAAAAAACGTTGATATCTATGAATTTGGCATTCCCAATCATAATCCCAACAAAAAATAAGGGATTTGATTTACAAATAGGATTCGAGAGGTTGCGTAGTTACGCAACTCCGCAAAATAAAACTACACTGTCTATTTTTATTTATGTTTTTTATTAATAATACAAAACTTTCCTATACATTTTTATAAATTACAAAATGTCATGAAGTTTTTGGATATACTAGTATGTACCTAACAACCTAACTAGGGCAGCAAAATATAATATTATTCATTTAGTCTTTATTCACTTGTATGATTTTACATTGATACAGAAAACAATCCGAATAACTGAGTTGCGCCCTGTAACAGAAACGTATGTCAGTAAATATTTATTAGTAGTTTATGAACGAGATCATAGGTCTGTTTTATCCGTAAGTAGACATCTAAGACGGTCGGGGAATCCTTGAGTTGTGCCAACATTATAGTACAGTACGAGACAACTTAGATGTAGCATCGGCAAAATTCGTAAAACCGATCACCAATCTGGACTGAGTACGCCTTCAAAATCACCAATATTTATAGTAGCTTTAGGTGTAAATGATCTTTACGCAAACGCAATAACTTGTGAAGTCATATAACCAAATACATTCGTAAAATTGAAATGAAAGAATGCTAATTTTCAAATTTATGCTACATCTGAGTTGTGTCGTACTGTAACAATATTTGACAGCTCTAAATTACAAATTACTGAAGGATTAGTTGGACTATATTTAACCGCATTTCTACTAGCTCATATACCATTTATGCCTAGTCTCTTCTCCAAATTTACAAAAACAAACTCCTTAAAAATAATTTCCTTTTTCTCTAACATTTAGTTAAAATGTTGCAACTCACCATTCTATTGCTAGGCTTTACTAGGTCTCGTTGGAGACGGGGCCAGAGCATCCCTGCGACAACAAACAACGCCTTGTAGCTATCTAGTACTCTACGAACCACATTCATGTACGTACTCCAGTATCATTTACGAAAAACTACAAACTACTTTATCGATTGTCTGATGCCATGAAACTTAATTAATCGAAAGTTTTTAAGTATATAATCTTTATATTGATAGAATTCTTACAATTTGACAATTTGAAACAAGAACGTCGCACTGTGGATCGAAAAAGGGCTCTCGAAGAAATAAGAGCTTAATTTTTTTGCTTAAAATGGCTTTTAATAGCCAATATTATGCATAAATAAATCATAGGATCAGGTAGATAAATTAGCGACATATACGTTACATAACGAGGTTTAGCGCCGTTTGTTTTTTAAATACGGCACCCAATCTGAAAAAATCAAGTACGTCAAAAAATCGTAAATAAATAGTTACATCACCGTGTGTGAGGATATAACGGTTATTCTCTCCGTTCCGGAGATATAAGCATTAGCTCCATACATTTTTTTTGCAAAAAAAATATTACTTGCTAATTTGCCTACCTAATTATCCTATGATATATTTATGCATAATATTGGCTATTAGAAGCCATTTTAAGCAAAAACCGACACTTTGAAATTTAAGCTCCTATTTCTTCGACAGCCGTTTTTCGATCTACAGTGCGTCGTCGGTGTCTACGGATTGAAACAGCGGATGCTGGCGAACGCGTAGCGCTACGAACTACGTCGACTATAGCGCTACGCGTCAAAGCTTAGTGGATGTTAGAGAAAAACTAGAACTACGTCGACTGTAGCGCTACGCGTCAAAGCTTAGCGGATGTTAGAGAAAGCATAGAGCTACGTCGACTGTAGCGCTACGCGTCAAGGCGTAGCGGATAATAGAGAAAGCGTAGCGCTACGTCAGCTGTAGCGCTACGCATCAAGGCGTAGCCGAGTTTAGAGAAAGCGTAGCACTACGTCGACTGTAGCGGTACGCTTCAAGGCGTAGCGATGTTAGAGAAAGCCTAGCGCTACCTCGACTGTAGCGCTACGCCTCAAGGCATAGCGGATAATAGAGAAAGCCTAGCGCTACCTCGACTGTAGCGCTACGCCTCAAGGCATAGCGGATAATAGAGAAAGCGTAGCGATACGTCATCTGTAGCGCATCGTCAACTGTAGAGTTACACGTCAAGGCGTAGGGGATTTTAGAGAAAGTGTAGCGCTACATCGACTGTAGCGCTACGCGTCAAAGCGTAGCGGATGATAGAGAAAGCGTAGCGCTACGTCGACTGTAGCGGTACGCGTCAAGGCGTAGCAGATTTTAGAGAAAGCCTAGCGCTACCTCGATTGTAGCGCTACGCCTCAAGGCATAGCGGATAATAGAGAATGTGTAGCGATACGTCATCTGTAGCGCTACGTCAACTGTAGAGCTACGCGTCAAAGCGTAGTGGATGATAGAGAAAGCATAGCGCTACGTCGATTGTAGCGTTACGCGTCAAGGACTAGCGGATGTTAGAGAAAGCGTAGCGCTACGTCGACTGTAGCGCTACGCGTCAAAGACTAGCGGAGGTTAGATAAAGCGTAGCGCTACGTCGACTGTAGCGCTACGCGTCAAGGTCTAGCGGATGTTAGAGAAAGCGTAGCGCTACGTCGACTGTAGCGCTACGCGTCAAGGCGTAGCGTAGATGCTAGAGAAAGGCTCCCTTGTCACGCTGCGAGGCTGAGCTATAAACAAAACAATCGACCGACTAGTGACATACTTTGGCTAAAAGAACGACAATTTTGTAAATTTTCCAATGTTGTTTCCTGTTCTGTGTTGAATGGACATCAGACCTTGACTTTATAATCAAGGTCAATCACAGGTCATACATATATCGGCCTCGGGATTCCTCTATAGGTGTCCTCCAAGGGCGGTAACAAATTTTAATTATTTTTTACCTAGGATCTCAGTTTTCGGAAACTAGAGATCCTAGAACTTGACTGAACTTGACTTTAGTTCCTGGCTAATAAGCCAAGAACTGAAATATTTCCACTCGTGAACTCATCTTGGTAAGGTCGTTCAAAAGCGTAGCGCTATGCGTCAATATGTCGGGCGCATTGGAAACCGTAGCGCTACGTACTACGACTAAACCGCTTCGCGTCATGACAGACAGCATTTAGATCATTATGTAGTTTTAATTTTGTAGTTGGGTGGTTGTAACTGGCTGATTTAATGATCGGATTTGAATGAAATTTGGCACATGGGTAGACCATGACCTAGATTAAGACATAGGATACTTTTTATCCAGATATTCTCACGGGATCGAGACTTATGCGGGTGAAACCGCGGGGTGCAGCTAGTCATGTAATAAAATAATAGCGAAGTCAAAACTGTAGTTTGAATATTTTTGAAAAAAAGTAATTGCTAGAAGGAATGGGAACGGTTCTGGTTTCGGTATCAGAATCTTTCCCATACCTCGTATAAATAGTTACTGTTATATATTTACAGTATATAGTTTTCAAAAATTTTGTCCGTTTGTCTGAATGGATGTTCCGGATTGATGCAAAAACTACTGAATAGATTCTGTTCCACACAAATATTCCTATAAGGCCTGGTCTTCGAACAGGCTTTATATATTATCACGCTATTTGCTATGGGGGAGTAGCAATATCGCATTATGTCCGTATTCCTCAACAGTTTACCGCGAGATTTAATTCGATTTTTTTTTGTATAATATCTTTCCTCTAGCTTTCCTGTAATCTGTGGGAGTGATTTCGTGAAAAGGGACGGAATTGTGTAACAGGAAACCGCGGAAAGGAGCGCTATTTGATTTGACCAATGAGCGCGCGCGGTGCTAGAGTTGGCCGTCAGTTGGTACCAACCCATTTTCAAAGAGGTTGGTACTGTCAGCCAAGGTGTTACATATCATATGCGACTACTGTAAAGCACACTCGTTCTTTTTTTTTAATATTGCAGATAGAAACGGATTTAATCTCTGAAATGAATATAATCACGCTATGCTATACCTACAAGGAGTTAGGTAGGATTTAGTATAAATTAACAACTTCACGTTCCGAATTACTTATAATGCCAGTAGATATCACAGTCACGTGAGCGAAGCCGCGAGCATAGCTAGTTATTCTATATGAGAACAGGCCACTCCGCAGTAAAAATGTGTATGAGCCAGTCAGCAAGTGAGTAAGGACTATTATAACCCGCTGTCAAGTTTGCTTTGTGTGATGCCATGCCAATAGGTGCGGTGTGCAGGCTAGGCTGTAGTTGTGTGATGCCTTGGCAATACGTGCGGTGTTCAGGGTAGTCCGTAGTTGGGTGATGCCATGCCAATACGTGCGGTGTTCAGGCTAGGCTGTAATTGTGTGATGCCATGCCAATAGGTGCGATGTTCAGGCAAGGCCATAGTTGTGTGATGCCATGCCAATAGGTGCGGTGTGCAGGCTAGGCTGTGGTTGTGTGATGTCATGCCAATAGGTGTGGTGTTCAGGCTAGGCCGTAGTTATGTGATGCCATGCCAATAGGTGCGGTGTGCAGGCTAGGCTGTAGTTGTGTGATGTCTTGTCAATAGGTGCGGTGTGCAGGCTAGGCTGTAGTTGACGGTTGCATAAGTTTAGCCGACCTCATAATTTATTTATCACTTTTGACAACAATTCCCAGAAAATTGAAACTTCTTTGTGCCAATTTCAACATGAAACTGAACGCGATCAGCACATTTAAACTACGTTTAAGAGCTGTCAGTGTTAATATTTCACAACAATGATGACATAGATGTAGGTAGCGATAGGTATAGGTACCTAGCCTACTGATAGCGTTCAGTTTAATTGGTGAAATCTGCCCTAAGATGAAACTATCTGCCACATAGAGAAATAGACCTTGTTATATTATAAAATGCAGGTGATGTTAAAAGAATTTTATTACGAGGTCGAGGTCGGTCGAATTCAGCCGATCACTGCATTGTTTTGTTCCATGATATAGTTTTGTGTAACTTTATAATTGCAATAATTGTTATTCTCGAGATTGTGAACTCATCATTATTATGCGGATCACCAAATCTTTTTTGTAGATAGTACTGAATATTCGCATTATAGATTAACGTTACATTCAATATTCATCATCTTTTTTATATGCGTGTCCATGGCCATCTAATTGTGTCAGCCCAGCACTAAATATTTTCAGGATGCATATTCACATACATCATCATCTAGCCTAGCCCTTTTCCCAACTCTATTGGGGTAGGCTTCCAGTCTAACCGGATGCAGCTGAATACCAGTATTTTACATGGAGTGACTGCCTATCTAACCTCCACAACCCAGTTACTGGGTAATACGATACCTACCCCTTTGGTAAGACTGGTTGTCAGACTTTCACGCATCTGACGACCCGTAACGACTGTCAAAGACCCACGAATGACAGCCGGGACTAAAGGCCTAAAATGCTTTCCGAGGCACGGAGTGCTCTTGATACCTATATAAAGATGGTCCACGGACTAACCACGACAAGCGTAGCTTAATCTGATCGATGGACCCGTGCGGCTATATCAGTCACACACTAATATAACTATTATATTTTATGTTTACCTTCCCTTATTTTACTTTTGCTGTACTTTGCTTTGTTATCAATAACCAAAATCCTTTTTGCAATTAAAATAATCATTTTGTCACAAGTCTGCTACTATAAGTAAATTTACAAAGAACGAGGAAAACTGTTCCACCGTAATACAGTTTAAACTAGTACGGGGAGAGCAGAGTGAATCAGTTCCGTGTAACAACCATAATAAGCACCGATACTTACCAAACAAAAATGTCACCTACCTTTACTGCTTATTTGTAACTTTGTGAATTGTGCAAGGTTGTTGTGTTAATTTGAGTAAATAAAAGTTTTTTTTTTTATTTGATCCGATCTTTTTGTTGAAAGTTTTTGTTTCCAACACTAAGATTTTATTGTACCAACAAGTCTTGCCATTGTCTTCCCAAATATTAATTTTATTTTGAATACGAGGATCAGGAATTGTGGGAAGGACAGGACAAAGGTAATGAGATAAATAACAAACTTTCTTTCGATGTTACTATTTTTATTTATTTTTATTTCCATCTTAGTCTTACTTAAGACAACTATGTCCTTAACATAGGCACACATACAAGATGCTTGTCAATACATAGGCATATTAACCATATAAATATCTATACAGCATCTATATGTACAATAGTATGTGTGTACCGACGAAGCCCCCTGTTACTAAGTAGAACATGCGTCAAGTCGGCGCCCCCTACACTAGTACAGTCCACTATGTGAACCTCGTACAACAAGCTTCTTATTTATTTAATTTACGACATTTACTGGCAGTGCAACTGACTTGTGCACGTTTCGTACCACAATTCAACGATTTATTATTCATTAATGACAGATATGTAGCGCGAGAGTTAATTTACAAAAAAGCGGATTATCGCGAATTGAAAACCTTCAAAAATAGTTATGTTTCTATTTGTACGACTTGGCTCGTTAGCATCTAGTCCCAAAATGCTTAATTAGTGACAAAGTTATTTGTGAACACGGCACTGTGTAATGTTGTACACGTTACGGGCAAATAGTTCGCGACTCCATTAATTAGTAAATATACCTTTACAGTACCAGTCGTTAATGTTTATTGGAAAACTTTATAATTACATTTTAAATATTGTTTGAATAAGTGAGCAGCGCGTGACGTGAGCTGCGCCCGCGGCGAACGCGCGCCTCATCATCACACTGAACGCCTTCCAGGCGCTAAATTATAACTTGATCACAGAATTAAAAAACATACTAAGTGCTGAACTAACAGTTTTATATTGATATACAGTACCTCTAATAACAAAAATAGGTTTTTTGGTAAAAATATTTTTTGTTTCTTCTTAACAGATAATCGTTATTATATCATATTGTGCTATTTTTTTTATTAAAAGACTCGTTATCGAGGATAAAGTCGACAATCGAAACAAACCACCGCTATGTAAACTTATAATACATTGTAGTATTTTACATTACCATGAAATGAGGTCGTAATAATACAAAGATTCAAACTTTTACTACACTAAGCGATTTACACGACGCTAGACGACTTTAAAATATCAAAAATGTTTAATATTAAAAATTATAAATTCTAAGTTTACAGTCGAAAAAATATATAAAATGAACTCTATTAAAATTATTACAGGAGATCTGAACGTTATGTGAGACTTATGTTACGACATGAAGTTGTATGCGGTTATGTCCGGAGTACCTAGCTCGCGACTAAATGCTGCTATCACGAAATCACATCATAATCGATTCGATAACGGTCTTCTTTGGTACTGGCTCTAATACTGCGGTCCTCAACTCAATGGTTAATGATAATTTATTATCTCGTTTTTTTTTCTACTTCAATTCCTACAACTGAAATATGTTGGCTTACAGAGATTAAGATCACAGTGTAATCAGTCAATTTAGTTCCAAGCACATAAAATTAAATTAAAGCATCATACAACCGTTTATTAAAAATTGAGAACCGCTAAGTATTAAAAACAAGTTGAGTGGTTTTTTTTTTGAGTACAAATAAAGTTGAAAATAACACAAATATTCAATTTTTATTAAAAAATAATTTAGAATCATAAATCATATTAAGTCCTAGTATTTTAACTAGCATGGTTTATAATGAACAATCCGATTGTAAACCAACTCAGTTAGAATAACAAATTTTGAAGGCATGACAAAACTTACTCGCAAACACATTCTTTTGTCACGAAAATATACAATTTTTTGAACATTATTATCCTATAACATGACACGGCCAAAATATCCACTCATCTTATCCCAATAAAACAGTCTTCTAGATATAAGTTTGCATTGAAGTTCATTGTTCAGTAACCTTGGAATTTAAACAGATGCATTTACAATAGGGTACAATACTGTAAATGCATCTCTAAACCGTGTCATGTCATAGGACCAAACTGATAACCACATTTTAAGGCATCCTCGTTACGGATGTAATGTATGAAAAGCGTAGAATAAAATTGAAGTGGTTACGTTTCATACATTCAAAATCTTGAAAGACATGAGATCTACACGTTTCTTGTTAGTCAATCACACACTTGCAAAATTGGTAAACCTCAAGTCACCTTGCTTACAAGTCACGACGACACGGCAACAGTCACAGCAAACTTGGTTTCAGAAAGGCCATTCAAATTTATCGATTTGCTCTGATTGGTGCCAAGAAAACTTATCACAACAGCGAACGTGAGATTTCGACATAGATTAACTATACAGTCTTCAACGGCCTTTCAAAATCTGAGTAGTCCTTTTAACTCAAATACACTGCTTTATTGGCTGTTCAAAATTTACTGTATTTTCAATCCAAAGGTGGTCAAAATGTCTTAAGGAAGAGGCAAATACCAGTTATTTTTCAAGCTGTACTGAACATGCAGGCCTGTACAAAGTTAAGCAGTGTATTTGTGTTTATATAAGGTGACCAAGTGTCATGGACAAGCAGTCAACAGACACACCAGTAATTCTTATTAATTCAGTTTTTGTTAGTCAAATATTCACCCAATGATTTCACAAACTTTGTTTGCATAATCGCAGATATCATATACTCAACACAATCAAATCAATAGAAGGATCAATAAAAGCCTTTTTACGAAGATAAAACCTTTATATTATTCTGAAATTAAATCGTCATTTTAACTGATAAATACAAAAATTACGGTGTGACCGTACCATTCTTTATGATCAAACATTACCTAAATATTATAAATTGTGACTAATCCAAGCTGCAAAAACAAATTATTTTCGTATTCCGTAATGAATTTAATTTCTATTGATTTTAAATAATCCTATTTACACTTTTTTTTTCAAACATTTTATTTTTTATTTTTGTGAAATATTTTTTTTTTACATTTTCATCAATTTGCTTAGGGGCCAATTTTCAGAGTTAATAAATCTTATTTTTAAAGTATGAAAATCCCTTGTCTATCGGAAGACAGCCGTTTTAATTAATTACAGAAATTAGCATAAATCATCACACTAGCATCTTTATTACAGGGATGAATTATTTAGATCTCAAAGATGTTAAGCTTATCATGCTAAAGCTGAATTTGGACCAGCGAGATTACTTCTAGAACCTGCGCCAGATAAGGCCTAGAACAGTATACAAACTATTCATTACCACACTAGTTCTATCTAATAATGTCAGTGTCGAAGTAAATTCTCTCGCTCGTAAATTTAAACATACACTATCTGCTATAAGATCGGTCCCAGTAGACAGGAAAGGTAATTTATAATGTGATTTTGTTCGCAGCTTTTAGTCTATACACGATAGAAACAAAAGCGTGACACAGAAGTAGTGAGGTGCGCCCACGTCTACAAGTGGCGCCCAACGTGGGACAGCCGTGTGGTAGTACTCGGGCGTAAATGTGACATATCGAGCAGTAGAATGAGGCTGTCACACATGTATGAGGAAACGATGCACTACAAAGCCGAACTTTTACTAAAACTGGATACGGCATATTTAGACTGCCTTTCCACCAGGTATGTGCAAAGCTGCTTAGCGATGGATGTGTGATGTGTGTATAATATCAACCAGCAGGGATTTTCATAGAATAGCTTGGCTTAGCTCTGATGGAAAAGGGTTCAACGAAGCTAAGTTTATTACATACACGCAAAGCGCATCTTAATAGCACACCGCTCACAACAAGCTCAGCTACACTGCTTGGTTCCGATGGAAAAAGACACATAGTTTCGTAGTTTCGCTTCACCGCTTAGCTACCTTGCACTCTCCAAACCCTCATCTCTTCCAAGCTACACTATGAAAATCACCTACTGGTTTATATTATACACATTTATCGCTACGCAGCTTAGGACATCTTTGGTGCAAAGAAGCCTTACGACCGGGTACTAGACGTCGTGAAATGGCGCCCAACGAGGGATAGACGAAGTGGCGCCCAACGAGGGATAGACGAAGTGGCGCCCAACGTGGGACAGATGTATTGGCGTCAAACAGGGACAGCCGTAAGTGTGGGCAGTGCGTAGTGTGTGTGTGTTGTTTGTGTGTGTGTGTTATGGAGAGGAGGCAAGATTACTCTGTGTAGTCCCAGCAGTCCTTCTCATAGCCCTCGTGTACGTGCTCCAGCAGCACCTTGCGCCGGCTGTCGCAATATCTGGGAAAAACACAATTAGAAATGTTAAAAATCTATAAAAGGTTTTTATTCATCGATATAAATCGTCGTCATGTAACTGGTAACAGTTTATGTAATTTGTAGGTTTATCAACCGACAATGGTTTGCTCTTATTAATTTGGCCATCCAATGTGGCCCAATACCTTTTATGTGTGGCCCAAAACATAAGTAGGCCCTTGCAGAAACGTCTAATTGATAGCCTCAAACAAAATAGTTTTTGCGGTCATCAGCATCAACGAAGCGAGAAAATGAGAACGATTTATTATTTAAATTGGAACCTACCTATACTTATCCTGGACCTTCTGTTTGATATCAGCCAGGTTCTCGCTGGTGATATCACGCTCCAGATACTCGGAGAGCGTCTCCGTGGCCGACTCCAGATCTCTCTGGTTGTCTTCAAAGATCACCGACTGGTTGTTCTTGCGCAAGTAATACGCGAACACGTAGGTGTACATCAGCGTCTGTCGGCACTGACACAAGATGTCCACTGCCTTCTTCAGGAATTGCACCTGTTACCAGTTTTAATAATCACATTTTGATTTAGATGTGGGTACTTTAATATTTCGGTGTTCAGTTGCGTTGGAAGTGTTATCGCTAAGATTCTGCTTATAAAACACAAAAAATAACTACGGTGGAAATCTAAAGGTGTCCGAAATTGCCATTATAAATGAAAATCGATACCGTGCAGCAGTGGCGAATTAAACAAGAAAGATGAAGGTGCTTGTCAGTATCTTAGAAAACTTAAAATATTCTCTTTTCTTCTCTTCCTTCTATTCAGATCTCCTCAGATCTTTCAAAGATAACAAGCATCTTCATCTTTCTTGTTTAATTCACCACTGATGAGAAGATTCGGCAGTTCAAACTTTGTGGTCTAGCAATACTCACAACTACATAAAAGCTCAAGAACAACAAACCACTGCATAATATATCAGCCATCTAATAAAATTACTGTCCGGCAAACTAACACCTGCCGGCAAAAAATCATAAACAAAAAAAAGCAATTATAGCAATCACATACTTCAATCCAGCTCATGTTGTGTTGCTGCATTTCTTCCATCTTCTCCTTGACAGAAGCGTAGAGCTTGGACTCGAAGCGCAGCGATTGCATGTGATTCATGTAGCGGTTGCAGTAGAATAAGTAGCGCTGCAGCGCTGCACGCGACCGCTCTTGAGCGTCGCGGGCCGCTTTAGCTTCGTCCTCGTCGTACCTGCAGGTAGAACCATTAATAGCTTGGATTCAAAAATTAAAGTCCGGGTTTTCTGTGTCCGGACTTTTCTGTGGGTGCCTCAATAAATTAAGGCGTCCAGCCAGAGTATAAACTTATAAACTAAGCGACTACACACTAAGGTCACCCCCTGTGGGGTACGGACCTCGGCATAAGGCGTCGCTGGATCGGATTCAGATTAATTAGGTACGAATTTAAAGCTAGCTATTATTTTAAGTTATCTTTATTTTTTTACAGTTTTTTTTATTTTTGTGTGAATATTGTGTGCCTTAACCTGAGTAAAATAAATTTATTTTCTTTCTTTCTACAGGCTCAGTGGCGCGGACTGGCTCGAGGAAGGGTCGGGCGGAAATGTTTGGTGTGTGCTGCTTTTAATTTAAAACAGAAGAGAACGGAAGAGAAAATAAATTTTGCGCTGACGCTCGAATGAAGTTAACATGGAGGCGATGTTGGTTAACATTTGTGAAATTATTTTGTGAAATGTTGTGAAAAAACAAGATGGCAGGGTAAGTTCCGATTTTCGCCACGCGTCAAAAAACAAAGATCTTCACAGCTATACTGTAGGAATTTCAAATGTCGTAAGGGACATTTAAATCCTTGTCTCTTACGACATTTGAAATTTCCGCCGTCATAATATGTGTATAGTCAAATTCGGTTTAAAGAAATTTATTCTCATAAGAACTTACAGTCCGCTTATAATGAGATACAAAGTAATACGTATGATAATACAATACAATTTCCTCCAGAGTATTAGAAGTTACACTGTACATACATATTTCTTAAGCTTATTTTTAAAAGTATTCCCGTTATCGCATTATTTTATATCGTCCGGCAATCCATTGAACAGCTGTGCTCCTTCAAATAATATAGTCTTTCTACCGTAATTAGTGCGTGCGCTGATGACTTCAAGATGGTTTTTATATCTATTTCTTAGGTTATATGACATTGTTTTTTTCTTTAGTTGTGTGTTAGTTTGTATTGAGTTTGTAGTTATGTTTTTAATATGAATGCAAGTGTAGTAAATGTATAGCTGTCTAATATTTAATAGTTTAGTTTTTTCGTATAAGGTCTTTGTTGGAGTGAGATAATGATAATGGAACAGCGTTTTAATTATTTTATTTTGAACTCTTTGAAGTGGGTTTAAATTAGTTACTGCTGCGGATCCCCATATCTCAATTAAATATTCTAAATGCGATTTGACTAACGAGTTATAAATCAAAGTGCGAACTTTACTTGGAATACAGTTTGCTACTTTACGACGTTTTGAATACAGTTTACCTAAATTAGTGGTAATATCTATTGATCGACCTACCTATTGCAATTGTACCAACTGCTACCATGCGGCTCCCAAGGCCCGAGACACACCCAGCAGAAGTCCGCCTTGCAGTTCTGGTTCTTGCACACCATGTGGTTGCAGCCGCCGTCCTTCTCGATCGTCACGTTGCACTTCGGGCATTCCTTCGTGTTCGCAGCGATCCAGTTCGACGTTTCCGAATCGTCATCGCACTTCTAGAAGAAAGATGATGATGTTGAAACGAACTGATGTATGAACTTGTTTAACAAAACTGTTCCTTTTAGTTTAGTACTAATTCAATACTTTTCAACAGTTTACATCTCGACGAAACGAAAGGATAACTGAATTCATTTTTCTTTTTTTTAAGATTTGATTATTACGTTGCTAAAAATTCAAAATGCGTCAATATACGTCACGCATTCTCGACATTCTCAACTTGTTTTTTGTTTTTACTACTGGTGGTATTTGTTTTTTCTGTATTTGCATTTTAGCTTATTATAAATAATACCAGCCTGTTTCTGTTACACTATAGGGTATAGGCCTCTTCTCAACCAGAGAAGGCAAGAGCATGAGCACGAACAGCTCTTCTAAAATTACCTTTACTATGACGGTATCTTTATTTATTTATTTATAGTTTTATAAAACGGTAACACTAATTACATTAATTAACATAGAAACATCAATAAAGTCATACAGAATGTTGATAAATAAATATGTTGTTTATAATTCAATTTAATAAAAACTAACATGGAATGGTGAACTCCCTTGCATTCTTAGTCTCACAGAACATCAGACGCATACGCATAATTTTACACCGAATACGTCACATTCAGGGTTGGCAGTCAGAAGGGCGTCAAACATACTGGGGATTCGGCTCTGGCGACAGTTTTGGGTGACGGTTGCAAAAATCTCATGAACAAGATTATAATCTGTTGTCACATTACCTTGATCCACTTCCGGAGCAGACAGCACCGCACGGGGTCGTGCCAGTTCTCCCCGCACGCGAAGCAGAACGTGTGTCCGCAGCGACACGTGACGGGCGCCGCCTCCACGTACGCCACCTTTATCGCGTTGCTGCAGTCCGGAGACGGGCACCAGCGCAGGAGCCGGTTGCACTGCACATGTTACAAGCATTAGAGTATATTGTAACGTAATGACGGACGTTACATGTGAACGGTTTAGGAACATCACCTAGTTCACCTTTAAGAGTGTTCGTCAAAGCGCGTTAGGGAAGCTTATATCTTGTGTAATTTGTATTATAGTTGTAAATATGTGAGCACCATGTAGCTATTAACATAATAATTTATGTGTCATTATCATTATTAATTTTTAATACTTTGTAAGTACCTATTGACCGGAGAAGGCACAACAAAAGGTAGACTGGACAAATATGGGGGAGACCTTTGCCCAGCAGTGGGATAATATAGGTTAGCAAAAAAAATGTACTTATGATGGTTTAGTATTTTTATACCAGATACATCGTCTTCACATACATACAATTATAATTGATCCACACAAAATTTTGTAAAACATTTTAAAAAGTAACTGAGCAGTTTCTTTCCCATTCTTCTCCATACGAAAACTACCTTTTGGAAGGGACAACTAGCATCAATTCTACTTTTTTGTAAATTTTGACGTTCAAAAGTCCCTTTTAACATCAACGTAAACGTATAAATGATTTAGCTTTAACTTGGTATGACTGAAGATAGATCTAAAGCGCGCCAAACACATTTGTATATTATTTCATCTCTAATGCATGTGAGCACATTAAATTTCGCAACTTGTTCCGGGACGTACCGAAGAGCAACCGTAGCAATGGGGAAACAATATTTAGGTCAATCCGCTTGTGTATTTTAAAAATTTGCACTTGCGGAAATATTAATGAAATCACGGAAAACATGGGTAACCAAGGTCAGCCAGATTTAATAACGGTTTAAATGTCGGCTAATGACTGACCTCTTTCGGGGATTACAGACGTAATGTTATCATTTGTTATGTTATAACTTACCTCAACAAAACTATTCGTGATGATGTGTAGGTACTTGTGCTTGACGCGCGGGTCGCGCACCAGTCGCGTAACGGTCGCGTCGTCCACGAGGATGTCGCACGCGTGCGCCGCGCACGCTATTGTCTGACCCTAGAATAATAAACACAGATTAAAGGCTTTTAAAGCCAGAACATAAAGAATGGTTCAAATAAATATGTAAGATTATATACAGGGTGTCAGGGACATCGACGCGAAGCCGGTTACCATGGGGTCAGTACATGATTCTGAACACCCCTGCGTTGAAATTTTTCGACGGTTATTTTTTTTTAAATCAGCTGATTCATAGAAAAGTGCAATACCTACGCGGTCAAAATGTATGGAGCAGCTGTTTTTTTTAAAATAAACTACGAAAAATTTGGGGGGCTCAGAATCATGTACTGAATCCATGGTAACCGGCTTCTCGTCGATGTCCCTGCCACCCTGTATAGAGAAATATCTGACTAAGTTTCGTTTAACTTAAACAGTGCAGATGCTATCGAACTCCGGTCTCCGGAAGGGAATGATGTGGCTGCATCTACATCGCAACATGCGAACTTTGCATCACACTGACGTCACGCAAAATCCTACATCGTGCAAGCAGTTGTTTTTTTTTTTTTTACGTACGCAAAAGATTACCGCAATACATTGAGGAGGCAATGCGTTAAAATGTGGCATGACGTCACTACCCGGTAGATTTTATACTGACTTGTGACGTAGCGAGCCCCCACTCCCAAACTTCAATGCGTTATATCTAAACCATTTTACATTATTAAGATAAAGCAAAAAAATACGTGTCTAAATAGTTTCTTTTTCCCAGTCAACATCCCTATTGATAAATCTTTGGCATTTACACAATAATACTGAATCCTCTAACTAGTGCATAGCGTCATCCTACCTAGGCTAGGTTGTACTGATTACCAACAAAAATCTTATCTAGTTCATATCATAGATCGATTTGTTAACATTGATATCGACTACATTATTTGGTGAATAGCGATATCGGGACTCAACAATAAGCAGGATTTCAACGATGTTTTAAATCTCCAATATCAATGAGTACTTTCTACATAATAACATTATATAATAACAATAATTATTATGATTCGATTTTAATCGGCTGTAAACAGTGCAATAAATCTTCAATTTCATTCAGAACTTTCTACATAAGAATGCAACGTAATGGAGATAAATACAATAACATTATTTTGATTCTATTATAATCGGCTGCACTGTATCACGACACGTGCATTCAATGTTATCTTTATAGATAGGTACCTAGCGAGTCATCCATGCTTCGCACGGTTTAAACAACTTGTTTATTATTGTTGTATTTTACACATAAACCTTCTGGAATAATTCCTCTAAATAATTATGAAAACCGCATCAAGATCCGTTGCGTAGTTTAGATAATGCGGTTACACAGACAGACACAAAAAGCGACTTTAATCTATAAATATGTATGGATATAATATTTAAAACGAAAAATTACCAAAGTTTCAATTGCTAGGGGTACTTATCATACTTTTGTAACAAAAAGACAGTGATATTTTGCATGTGTGAGTGCGTTTCTTTGGTTATTCAGGGGTAAACTCGAAAACGGAATAAAATTTTGGTTGTTATATTATGACGTATTGAATCGACCACCGGCGACCGAAGCAGACGTCACGCTTACGTTAGCTTGTGTACAAAAGTATATTAATCCGTCCTTTAAAAAAATCATGGGATTGGATCCGAGAATGAATGCTTCGATTTTTGTAGGACCTGTGGGACATCATTATATGTTCTATTTTCGCCAACTATTGTCCAATCAATTTTTGTTGGTCATCTGTGGTACCATTTATGAACATATTACTTGGTCGGAAATTTTAGGCACAGGTTCTAGTTCAAATTATCGTCTTAAGCTAAGTAGATATTTAAATAGTACTTAGGTATACTTACTAGGCCCTCCTCCATTATTTTAGTAGTTAAATATTCACACCAACATTGTGTGCAAAATCTGTGGCCGCACTCCAGACCCGTCATCAACTGTAAAATATAATGCGCCATTGATTACTGTACCATTATTTATTCAACATTACCCTACAATTAGATTCGCATAATACAGAAACAACGAAACCAGAATAACTATCTTTACGCCAATGATAGTTCAGAGTGGGAATTGAAACAACATCACTGTCATGTACTAACGTAATAACTAATAATTGTTATTGTAATTGTAATGGCAGTATATATTCAGGAACATTAATAACTTTTGTTCATAACATAGGGGTAATTCCTGAATTTATAAGAACTTTCGCATTCTAATTTCAGTATCAAATCTGTCAAAAATACCCTACCTTTTTGCTTTTACCCACATTTTTGACAAGTTTTTCACATTAATTGTCTCTGAGATGAGAATGCAACTAGATTTTGAATATTTTTAATTACGGGAATTGTCTTCTGATTATGTAATTTATTTTGATGATACGTCGCATCCAAACTACGAATCATGAATGTGAATCGCGGAAACAAGCCGTCGCTGCGCTCAAGCAAGCGCGCGACTTCATACAAAATGTAGGCAATAGTACCATTCTGTGGTAATAGGAATAGAAAGTCGCGTCGCGTCGTGTTGGCGCGGGCAAACTCTGTGCAACTATCTAAGTATAATTATTTTTCTTATGTTAATCAACTTAGGTCTGCTCTAAAATGATAAAATAACAAAGAAACTTGAGCTTAAACATTGTTGTGGACCTAGCACGAATATGCGGAGTAAACGTAACGTTAATTCGAAAGTTTCTAAAATAAAAAATACCTATTGATTCGCGCACATAATATTTACTTACTTTTAAGAATTTATTTAAATCTTTAGATGATAATTGTTGTTTGTCGCAATTTTTTTAAGTAAAATGCTATAGGATAGAACTGTATTTTCGATTACAAGTTATGTGTACGTTGCGCATTCGAGCCAGAGCCTCTGCTTTGATATTATTAATATGACTAAACTCTCTGTTACATTGGCTAGGTCAGTGCAAAAATGTTGATAGCAGTATTCATTAGTATTTGTCGAAAGTAGTTTACTGATAACATTGTTTTACATGCATATCCTGCCAAATGCGTAAACATCGGAAGTTGGTCATCTATTCAATCAAATCTGATTAGAATGTTATAAAAAAAAGAACTTTAAACTATGGAATTCACTGACAAGTTACTCAACAAAAATAGTATTTTTAGTGTTAATAGTATCGTGTAATATCAATTCAAATTAAATCGATTTTTTTATTTTTTATTGACATAATAGGTTACAGAAACTTGTTTGAAACCTCATGACTCCTGAACTACCTGAACTACCTGTATGTCTGTAATTATTTGTCAAAAATCTATTTATAAAAATAAACCTAAAAAATAGATTGGTTAATCACAGTATTTTATTATAAACAAACATGTATGCTAAAGGTGAAAAACCTTTAGTCATTGGTATCTTATCACTTTCCTTTGGGGGCAAAAGATAATAACAAGATAAAGTTAATAACAAAAACAAGTTACTTACTGACGTTGGAAGGATTGAAAAACATATTTCACATTCTTCTGTCCCTGATGTTGATATCCGTCTGGGCAACTAGAATAAAACACAGGATAATGTTAGTCACCTGCTGTTGGAAGACTCGGCGGGGTATTACATGGGACTTAAACATAAATGTCGAAATGTGGGTGTACTACAGGTACCATCGAAGAAGCTCATATCTATCCACCGTAAGGACTATTCTTGCTTGCAGCGCTCGGCCGCCATAGAACCACGGCGGTAACAGATGTGGTAACGGTGTTCACGGGATTTTGTTTTCAAACTGCTTAGATATGAAGTTCTTCGATAGTACACCTCTGCCTAACCTTCCGGGGAAAACACACATGATATTATAATATGTCTCATATTAGGATAATATTATTAGAGAAAAATGCTAGATATTAGAGCAAGATTATCATCATTTCAGCCAATACACGTCCACTGCTGGACATAGCACATAGCACCGCTAGCGTCGCCTCAAAAACTGGTCCAGTGGTTAGAGCAGGATACCAAACAATAATACTCCTTTCTCTTACCCCAGCACGCGTAGCATGACCACCATAGAAACGAGTTTTGTCGACGGAAGAATAGACAAAGTGACAGTAAAACAATCACAATTTGTCATTTTGTCTATTCTGCCGTCGAGAAAACCCGTTTCTACACTGGTCATGCTACGCGTATGGTAATGTGCAAACTGATAGGTACCTGGAGACACATACTAACACTGTTTACCTTGGAGGTCATTCAATTTTAGTATAGCAAAAATAGAAAACACAGTAACACTACCTGAAGTTAGGTATCAAACCTTCTTTTTATCACATATTCATGCTTCAACTGTAAAAAGTCCTATCTCTATGTGAAATGCAGAACGTAATAGCGACTGCTGCACGCTTAGCATGACCACAATAGAAATGGGATTTGTCGACGGAAGAATAGACAAAATGACAGATAAACAATCACAATCTGTCATTTTGTATATTCTTCCGTCAACAAAACCCGTCGACAACCCGTTTCTATGGTTGTCATGCTACGCGTGCAGATAGCAATTATCTTTGTAGTTGAGTTTAGGCATCAAATTATGTCATTGGATGTCAGCGAATATAAGACATATGCCATAAGAAGGAACCTCTTGTGACGGTCAGGTTTACAGTTGTTATGCTATAATACCTATTGGACATACACAGGTTTCCGTAACTGTGCGTTTGCATAGGCGAAATATTCACAACAAAACATGTTGAAATCTATAGGATCTGTCAATTTTCCATACAACGTTTGAAAGGAACTAGAGATTTCAACATGATTTGTTGTTTCGCCAGTGCAAACGCACTGTAAGCCTATTTAATTTAATCTGTTGTAAAATGTCAACTCAGGTGATTTGATTGGATGTTTGTAAATTTGGTAAGCCAATTACAGCAGAGTTCGAAAGAGTTAATAAATATTTTGTTTTGATCAGCCTTTCAGTGCCAATGGCGGCACCAGGCTCAAGTCATGGCATTATTACTGTATAGTACGATGATTTTAACGATTTTGCAGTTTTAACAAAGAAAACAATATGTAAAATCATTGTTGTGAAATGTTGTGTTGTGACCTAGAAAACAAACATATTTTACTAGCTAAGCTACAAAATTGTTTTAGACTTCCATATCTGTCGATCGATTCTGTAAAAATATCAACGTGAAACTTAGGTGAAGTGAGCGTGTAGTGAGCTGTCACTGTCACAAATCCACCGGCAGGATGCTAAGGATTAGCTCTATTGACAGCTCACTTCGCCTAAGTTTCACGGTGATATTTTTACAGAATCGACCAGCAGATACTATCTCCTTTTATTTTTAGAATACTATGTGTGAAGTTTGAATACCACTTTACCCTGTTTTTTAGCAGAATTACTGTAAGTTAATAGGTAATATGAGGTAAACACCCTGCACGCGTAGCATGACGATCGTAGAAACGGGTTTAATAAACGAAAGAACAGACAAAATGACAGATTGTGTGATTGTTTATCTGTCATTTTGTCTATTCTTCCGTCGAAAAAACCCGTTGCTGTTGTGGTCATGTTAAGCGTGCTGGGGATCTCCTACTACAATAGGAATTTTGAAATTGAGGTTTTTGATGTAAAAACTGACAATATTACACATAGAAATTAGGCTAGTTGACAGTAAGAAAAAACCCTTAATTGTTTTTTATAGAATGGTTCTGAGCTAAAAAAATATCTAAATCAACTTAAGTTTGTAAATGATTTTAATTAATATTTCTGAGAAAAAATTGCGTAAAAATAAAGCCATTAGTCACGTGATATTGAACGCGAATCAAAGCGCGACACGTCACTGCTTGTAACTGTATTTCAAATTGTAAAGAGAAACAAACTTTAAATGCCAGGCATAAAGTTTATTTTGCATTACTAATAGATGTACGAAAATAATGGGTTTGAAAGGTACAACACTGTTTGGTGGTGGGTCCCTCTCACACAATGTGGTTCTGTTCACTCTATTAAATTTGTAGTTGGTATTCAGTTTCATTCTCAGGTACTACATAAAAAAATTGGAAATGGAAATTGTCTACCATAAGAGTTTCAAAGTAAACATTAGTAGCACAAATAATTATTTCTACACTTAGATTTTTTTTTTAAATTAATACTACCCAATATTATCATATTCCAACATAATAAATAACAATACTGAAACAAAAAGCGGATATGAGGAAAAAATTCATATGGTCGAGATTCCATTACAAACTAAATTCTGACAAACAAAAAAATTTTTAAAAAACAATCAATTAAATTATAAAAATTAAAAATTTGACTGTAAATGGTAATATTTCACCAAAATATTCATATTTTGAGGAAAATAAACCACACGGAATCTTACTAAATGGTTTCTCAACTGTCAACTAGCCTAAATTTTATGAATAAGTCACATGAAAAGGAAATTATCCTTAACAATATCCTGTTTGTATGAGCTATAAGGTATTGCCTAAAATTACATATGAATCAGCTTTCCCAATGAAAATGACATCATTACACATACTTATTAGGTAAAAAGTTTACAGATCTCAGTACAACATTACTTTCAGCAACATTCCTTATCAAATATGTTCTACCTCCTTGCTCTAATCATGACTAAGAAGTTTTGAATGACCTCCGCTGTAGTATAAAGAATACAAAATAAAAAAATTTGTGGAAAAACCTTGTAATATAATAAATGCTACTTCCTATTAATATTATAAACGCGAAAGTCTGTGAGTGTGGATGGATGTATGGATGGATGGATGTTTGTTACTCTTTCATGCCAAAACTACTGAACAGATTTGGATGAAATTTGGCACACAGATAGTTTATAACCTGGATTAACACAAAGGATACTTTTTATCCCGATATTCCCACGGGATCGAGACTTATGTGGGTGAAACCACGGGGCGCTGCTAGTAATTCATAAAATTCATACCTTCGGCCTTTGTATGACTGGTTTTCTGAATGGATTAATGACTCTAGCCTCAGAGAACAACTGGTCTTGGTCCCCATCATAGAATCTTTCCATGAGCTTTTCTTTGTCCCATTTGAAATGGTTTAAAAGTATGCGGGTTGTTGTTGCTGGTATCTGAAAAGATATATTGCATGTTTTACTAAATACAGAACAATAAAACAGGAAACAAGAGTACTGTAAATAACACTCTCCTGGAACAAACATTTATGATTAGTCTTATCATACATTTTGGACAAGCAAATTACCAAGCATTTTGTTTGTAATCAAAATATTTGACAACAATGTTATTGTTGTATTCTACTCCTACATATTTATACATAAACAGAAAACTGTATTAGCATGAGATAATTATCAAAGCAGACATCATAGTTATGACTCATTCCTCCTACTTCAAGAAAACCTTTGTTACTTTATTTTCATACATTCAATATGTAACTATTCCCATAGCTCAGATTTTTATTTATTACTATGAACATGCAATATTGCAATGTAGATATGGCAACATAAATAACAAGGTGAAATGATTTTTAGCTACACTTTATATGGAAATTAGGTTTGTGGAACAACAGTATTTTACCCAAGCAGAGAGCATTACTCAACTTTGTTGGTAGCCTTAACAAGGTAACACATAACGTTACACCATATCGAACACAAATAAATTGGAATGCGACACAAAAGAACCTATAGAAGTTCGACTGTGTACGAGTAACCTCATTCGATTAGTCCATTGTTTACCACTAACATACTGACCTCGACAACAGTGTTCACTTCTTTGATGCAGTCAGACATATGCTGAACGATTTCCTCCGTAGATAACACCTCATATCGATATTCCTCAAGCTCCGTTTGTCGTTCCCGTGTACTGTGTGTCTCAACGTCCATTGCAAAGTCGACATCGTCTCCGCTAGACTCATTCCCAGAATCCACATCATCCTTTGTGTCATCTTCGGAGTCCATCGCCGAAACTTTAACTAAATATGTATACTAGATAATAAGGGTGCAGCCAGAGTACGTCTAATGATGAAATAATTACACCTAAGATTTAGGAAAGGTCAACAATGAAGAAAATAGTTCACCCGCGGGCTGCCAAAACCTCTGACGTATGGATAGGCTAGGGTTACCAAGTTCAAAATTTAAAAATCCCATAATTAGATCAATCATCAAACGACATCCAAGCGGAAACCGTTTATTATATTTATGTAAAGAAAATACTTAATAATTATTTTTAAATAAGATGGACCTAAATTTATTAATTTTCCATCAATATAAAAAATAATATAGGTTTTACCTTTACATCAAAATTAAATAGAGAGCGTAAAACTCAAAAGACCAAGCTCCAAACAAGGCTGAAGGTACTCTTGACGTCCCCATCTATTATTGTTTTGCTATTGTCTAGTTCTACAGTCTTCTTATACATTTTCATTCCCATTTTACGAAATATTTTTGTTCTATCGTGCAGTAGCCAGAATGCATAGTTTTTTTTTAAGGGTGTATTTATACATAACTAGCGAAATGTGGCTGTACTATGGGTAGTAGGTACACCTACGGCTAACCCTTTGGGGAAATAAAGGTTATGTTACGTTACGTTGTTATTTAAGTCGTAATCAACCGTCAGAGGCCTATGGGCGGCTTTAAAACTCTGACACCAGTCGGTCGATTCTGTAAAAAGATTAACGTGAAACTTAGGTGAAGTGAGCTGTCACTGTCACAAATCAACCGGCAGGATGCTAGGGATTAATACTATTGACAGCTCACTTCACGCTCACTTCACCTAGGTTTCACGGTGATATTTTTACAGAATCGATCGGCAGGTTAGTCACTCACCACACGAAAAAGAAAAGAAAAGAAAGAAAAAGAGTTAACCGAGCTGATTTTACGGCCGATATGAAACGACATCTTAAATTTGCAACAGATTTTCTTACGGTTTCTGATACTGTCGTTGTTATTGTATTTGGTCGGCACAAGATTTTTAGGCTCATTGCATTCGATTTAGTACAAGCTTTCTTCGATTAGGATTTTTTTCATTCCTGAGCTTATTTACGGCCGGTATGAGACGATATATGAAATTATTTTCCTATTGTCAACTACATATGCATTTTAAACCCTATTTTGCGACATATTTTTGTTGTATCTCTTTAGGTCCTGCCTGGTAGTCCTTTATACATTCTCGGCAACAACACCAGAATCACCGTTCTAGCTGAACACGTTTCTGCACTATACCTTTTGGAATTTCGACATTTATAGTGAAAAATAGAGAGTTGCGTTCAAACGCTTACCCTCGCGATGTGACGTCCATAGGCCAATTATATCCTGCTATTATTTAATTGTTATAAATATGATCTATCTTTTGCGTGCTCAAACATTACTCTAGCATTAAAAGTCTCGTAGTTATTAGCGATTGAAATCTTACATGTTTTTGCCGGTCAGAAATATTGAACTTACCACCGTACTCCGAGCGAAAATACGTTTTCACGTCAAAAAGCAATAGCAAAGTACATTAATTTACATTATAGCTACGTCTGTGACAGGCTTTAGAATACTATGTACATAGGTAGGTACTAAGATGAGTTTATATTATATATACCTATACTAGCTGCCCGCCCCGGCTTCGCTCGAGTAGCACTAAGTACTTATCTACGGCACACCTACCTGCCTAACCTACCTACCCTATCTTGTTTTTAAGATGTATTCTGCTATTCGGGGCGGAGACAAATCCAACGAATCAAAAACCATGAAAATTGGTCCAGCAGATCTCGAGTTATAAGTGTTGTAACAAACACGACTTTCTTTTATATATAGATTATTATGTACCGAGGTGCCTACTTACTTAATAAAACGGTAACTATTATATTGTTTCAATGGATTTTATAAGTAGGATTTTATATGTAGGTAAGTAAGTAGGTACTTTTTTGAACTATTGGTTACGGTTGAACACTAAGGTCACCCGGGGCTAAAGCAACTATGGGGCTAAAGCAACTAATTCAATTTTCTCTCAATCTAATCATTTTTGTAGATAGCTCTATCTATTGGAGTAAAGAGGAATCATAGTTTTTTCAAACAAAGTACAGATAGCATCACTAGTTCACCTATTGTAGTACTGACAGATCATTTTCTGTCAGCCGCTATTTTGGAGCAACGTGTTGCCGCGTCGTGTTTTGTGTTTTGGTACATTAAAAATATTTCGAGTCGTTGCAAGGAGAAATAGAAGTGCATCCTAAAAACAATATAAAACGTAAGTGTTTTTGGTATATTTGGTTAAACTCTAGGTGTTATAATTAACATTTTATTGATATAGTTACATTAACCCCAACTTTTCATGCACGGGGGTTATTGCAACTATTTTTGCAGTCACATTCGCCCCATGCTTTTTGTACGAAAACTGCAAATTACTAGTGACGTTCCGTGTCGATATTTCGATAAGTGAATTTCACGTATTTGCATAAATGTTTAGCTGCAATTAGTATGAAGTGTTTTAGATTTTGCGTAGTTTTAACAAATTGAAATAGATAGGTAGCTTAAATAAAAAAATGTACCAAGAATTAGTTAGTTAATACAAAATCCAAATTTTGTTATCAGATGGTCCGAAACTATAAAAGAAAAAAGGCGAAGAGTTACTGCAGTGAAACACTTTTTGAAGCTGTACGATTAGTACAGCAAAAACTGTTGACGAGTTATGCTGCTGCGGAACGTTTTAATAACCTAAAATTTATTTACTTTAATACTTAAGTAATAAGTTTTTAAATAAACGTTTGATATACATACAGAAATCGCTTTTTCTTCACCTAAATCCAAAATATTAGATTAGTCATCAATGCGTACCTGCTTATCGTATTGTCAAAGCATTTTACATAAGAAGAAATCTTTTCTTGCTTTTATTTTATGTCCTGAATTCCATTAATAAAATAGAGTTACTCTAGCTGAGTATAATAAATATACTTTATTGATGTTATTCTTAATGAACACTTACATCGATTTTGTGTTTTTGCAATAAGAAACCTATATTTAAAACCTTTCATTATTGTTAAAAATCGAATGTCTGTACAAATATTTATCGATAAGTAGTAGGTACTACATCTCAACACTAGTCAGTATGGAAGACAGTCGCATTCGCCCCATATAAAAAATAAAGTAAATTTGCTTGAAACTGAACTCTCTCTCAGCGACTATAGATAGCTTTTACAGATAATTCTGTGTGCATCTACATGTACTCTTGACCTCAACATTTAGAAACAGAAAACAACAGAGTTATAACGAATAGTCACATTTACCCCAAAGTGGGGTGAATGTAACTATTACTGGTCTTATTCAACAATAATGCAAATGAATGAAAAACCAAAGTCTATTTGTAACTTAATTTATGTCGAAACTGTTCATCGAAAGCTGTGCAATGAAGTACATTTATTAGAATATCCCTATTATTTAAGTCACTCATGTTGGAGGGAAGCAAAGTTCCAAAATTTTTTTTTTTAGTTGCATTCGCCCCGGGTGACCTTACCTATTTTACAAAGAAGGGAATAAATTTTTTGTTACAGAATAAAACTTGAATAATAAACGCTGGAATGCGCAAGTAAAATTGAATGGTTTTCTTTAAAATTAAATAATACGAATACATAAAATCAACAACAAAAAACTTGTTTAGTCGTCGCTATGAAGTAGGTACGAAGGTATCCATATATTATTTTTTTCCCTTCAGTTAGAGTAGTACCTAAGTATATCGTAAAGCAAAAACAGTTTTACAAAGTAATCTAAGCTTTTATGTGGGTACTTACATAACATCCGCACAAAATCGACATTCTAAACTCAACCATACAAAAAAAAATCTTATGTAGGTAGTCACCTAGTCAAAAGTACATAACTACTTACGCGGAAATATTCCCGCAGAGTACCTACCTACTAGGCTTCGAATAATACTTCGTTTATTTTATGAATGAACGCCCGCAAGGCTCGGGCTGCCACGTGCATGCAAGTCGGGTATAGTATGACACAGCTTAGCTGTCGCATCGGCAAAATTCGTAGAACCGATCACCATCTGAACAGAGTGCGCCTTCAAAATGACCAATATTTATTACTGCTTTAAGTGAAAATGATCTTTACGCAAACGCAATAACTTTCGAAGTCATTTAACCAAATACATTCGTAAAATTGAAATGAATGAATGCAAATTTCCAAATTATGCTACATCTAAGTTGTTTCGTACTGTAAAATTATTTGATTATCTATTAAAGTTCACCTATTGACTACTAGATGGCCTTATTGCCAATGACTTTATAATATTATGCGTTTATTCATAAACTGAGTATTATACGATGTTGAAAAATTCCGAATATTTATTTGCATCTACTTATAAGGTCTTACGTAATAAGTTGTTGTATGCGGTTTAGGTGTGAAAGTGATAGAGAGGTTTAAACATACATACACACATATACATACATACTAAGATGAGTTTATAAAATTGCTTACCTACCCTATTATATTAGATAGGTACTTATTACCAAATAAAAAGGTAATTCTAATTAAGTAATTATTATATTCGCCTACGGCTCGGTTTTTAAACACACACACGTATTTTAATAGGTACCTACCTAGTTAAGTATGTGCCGTTTCATACACTAGTTTATCTACTCTCATACATTGGGATTGAACCTTCTAAATAAAAGATCAAAGTTAAAGATCAAGAATACAAAATTCCCACGAAATTCAGTACAACTTCACGTATGAATGGCGCCTGCACCCAGCACATCACCGCGCATGCGCTAGAGCGGTGCTGCTGTCCCCCGTAACATTCCTATACAAAAGTTGATGGAAACTCCTTGGTGATATTAACTTCTTCGATTTGCCCTGAATCGTAATAGAAAAAATAGTATATTATGCAATTAGTGAAAAAAGGACGGATTTAAAGCGAGGGCCATAGATGAATCACGAGCATAGCGAGTGATTCAAGTGTTTGAATCCTGAGCGACGCGAGTAATTCATGGCCCTCAATATAAATCCGTTTTATTCAAGAGTTGCATACTATACTTTATACCATGACTGCGAGAAAAAGAACGATTTAAGCGAAAATAGACATTTAATGAAGAAAAAAGAACCGGCCAAGTGCATGTCGGACCACACACAATGAAGGGTTCCGTAGTTGAGATGAATTTATCCCAAGAACAAACTTAACATTGTAGTTGAAAAATATGTTCTCCCATAAGGAATGTATGGGAAATCTGTTTTTCAAACTGCAAATTTAAGTTGGTCGATTATATTTTACCACTTTGTCGGCATAATTAATATGTATACCCATGCCAAATTACAGCTTTCTAGTACTAACCGTCTCTGAGCTAAGCCGCGGACAGACAGAGGGACATGGCGAAACTATAGGTAAGGGTTCCTTGTTTATTACGGAACCCTAAAAAGTAAGGTTGTATTCATTAAAATGCACCTTTTAAAATTGGAAGAATTACTAAAATTAAAAGTAATTTTCTTATTATTACTAATAATAATCAACTTGTGAGGCGATATTTATTTCCTGTGTATCGAGTATGTTTTCGCAAGGAGGTTGTATAGCATTGAGATGGAGGTCGCTTATATAGATGTGTTCTAAATTCAAACACCAAAATAGTGATTAAAAGAGCTTTTTATTCACTGTTTTCAGTGAATAAAATAAGCTTTTTAGAGGGGGAATGGTATAAAATAGTATATTATGCAATTAGTGAATAAAAGACGGATTTAAAGCGAGGGCCGTAGATGAATCACGAGCAAGTGAAGGATTCTAACGACTGAATCACGACCGTAGGGAGTGATTCATGGGGTGCTTGGACAGGAAACCTCCCCGTGTGCCTGGGGGCTGGAGTTCCCTTATGGATGCGTCCGGGGGGAAGGCCAGTCTCCGGGACGGTGCACCCTGGGGTGCGGGCAATGTCTCCCCATTAGGTACTGCGTGCCTAAGGGGTCTCGTTGCCCGTATGCCAATATCCTGTCAGGAGGACCGAGCGCTCTAACGTGTACTCGTTGAGAGTACACGTTGAGCAGCGTTCGAGTGGGAGCGGGCTCGACGTGCACTAACCCTGCCGTCGGGCAGGCAGGAGGAAGTCTTTTCTCCTGCCACCGTTGGTCTCGTAGCCCCGAAGAGTGTCAAGGTCATGTCTCTGGCATTTGACGGGGGTCGAGGGTCTTGGCTTAACCGCCCGGGCCGCGAGGTAGAAAACCTCTATAAAAAATCACCCCAAACCTCCAAGCGGCGGCGCACCGTGAGGGAGGTTGATAGCTTGACTAATGGGTAGCTTAATTAGTCACTAGTGCGAACCACTATTTTTTTTGGTTGGTTGGTTGGAACTTTTTATACTCGTGGGAACAATATGGACACAATAAAACAAAAAACAAAAAACCTAAAGGAGGGGAGTGATGCGGGGTCGGAGTCCGACGCTGTATCTGGCGCAGAGGGCTCGTTTAAGAGCCCGGAGCGTGTGGATGTGGGGGGGGCTGCAGGGAAGAAGAAATTCTTCAAGCGGTCCAAACCAGGGGACGGCCAGGGGTCGTCTTCTGATGGCGGGAACTCAGCCCGCAAAAAAATTAGTAAGCGGGGAGGGGTTCGGGAACGAGGTGTGGGCAGAGGGCTCACCACCCCGGAGGACAGCGAGCCGAACGGAGACAGCCCAGGAGAGTCCAGCCGCAGCGCGGCCATCTCTGAGTCCTCGGGCGGTGAGCCGGACGCCACCAGCAGCTCCAAGGCGAAAGGAGCGGCCATGAGCTTCGAGAGCTTCGAGGAGGTCGTGGCAGCAGCGATGAGGGGTGTGGGCTTGAAGAGGATTCAGTCCTCTAAAGACAAGGCCATACCCGTTGCCACGGCCTCCATAGTGGCGGCAGCGAAGGCCCTTCAGGTCGGGCCACCGTCGGACGCAATGTCCGAGATGCGGGCGGAGGTCGGCCGCTTGACGGCCGCGATGGAGCTTCTCCGAAAGGAGAACGAGAAGCTCCGTGCCGACCTGGCCCGGCTTCAAGGAGCTGGCCCCCAGGAGGTGCCCCAGGGGAGAGTGGTGCATGGACAGGGCCTGCCCTTGCCTTTGCCAGCGGAGGACCGGGTTTTGACCCTGGTGCGGCAGGAGCTGGCTGCATTCAACAGCCGGTTTTCCGTACTGGAGGGCATTGTCCGGCGCCCTCCGCTAGCGGCGAGCAGGCCGGCCACTTTTGCCACCATCGTGGCTGCTCCGACCAAGTCCGCGGCCAAGCCAGCGCCTCCGGCGAAAGCGGCGCCGTCCAAGCCAAAAAAGGGCGGAACGACTGCGCAGACGGCTGCGCAGAAGGCGAGAGCCCCAGCCATGGCGGTAGGACGGTCGCCACTGCCCCTGCCTCCTAATCCCTCTCCGGCCGACGTCGAATGGCAAGTAGCCGGGGAGAAAGGGAAGGCGGGTAAGGCCAAAAGGGCGGCCAATAGAAAGGAGAGGCGGCAACGGCGCAAGAAGCAAAGCGCCGCGGCTAGGCTCCGCGCCCCGAAGTCCGCTGCTGTAGTGATCACACTACAGCCGGAAGCGGAGAAGAAGGGCGTGACCTACCGTGAGGTGCTCGCCCAGGCGTGGGCGGCAGTGAACCTGGCGGAGATCGGCGTCGACGATGGCTTCCGCATGAAGGTCACTGCGACGGGGGCTCGGATGCTGGAGATCCCTGGTGCGGCCAGCGGCCCGACTGCTGATGCCCTGGCCGAAAGGCTCAGGGCATCCCTCAATGCGGAAGAGGCCCGAGTCTCCAGGCCTACCAAGTGCGCTGACATGCGTATCCTGGGCCTGGACGACTGCGTGACGGCGGATGACGTTGTGGCCGCCGTGGCTAGGACTGGGGGATGCTCTGCTGAGCAGGTGAGGGCAGGCACCATCCGTCCTGACACTACGGGCATGCAAACCCTTACGGTGAGCTGCCCCGTGTCGGCGGCCCAAAAAATTGCCGGGGAGGGCAAAAGACTTCGGGTGGGCTGGGTATCCGCGCAGGTGAAGCTGCTGGAACCCAGGCCTCTGAGGTGCTTCCGCTGCCGGGTGGGGCACCACGTGGGAGCTCAGTGCACCTCTGAGGTTGACCGCAGCGATGAATGCTTCCGCTGTGGTCGGCCCGGTCACAAGGCCGGCTCGTGCAACGCCACGCCGCACTGCTATGCATGTGCGGCGGCTGGCAAGCCGTCCGAACACCGGGCTGGGAGCAAGGCCTGTGCTCCACCCGCCAAACCCAGGGGCAGGGGCAAACCCTCCGCCACCGCCGTCACCGCCGCAGCCGCCACCATTGCCGCCGCCGTTGCCGCCTCTACCGTCGTCGCCGCCAACAATACCGCGGCAGGGCCATCACAGGGGGCCCGGGGGGAGGCTATAATGGATTGCCAATAAATGGCCCCATTACGCCTCCTCCAGGCGAACATCAACCACTGCGCCGCCGCTCAGGATCTGTTGCTCCAGAGCATGGCGCAGTGGTCGATTAACATCGCCGTGGTCGCTGAGCCGTACTTTGTCCCGCCCAGGGATGACTGGGTGGAGGACCTGAGCGGCTCAGTGACCATTATTTCGTCGGCCGCCGCCGGTACCCCGTCCCTCGAGGCCGTCAAGAGGGGACGGGGTTGCGTAGCAGCACGGTTCGGGGAGATTGTCGTGGTTGGAGCGTACTTCTCCCCGAACCGAACTCTCGCCGAGTTCCACAACTCCCTTGGGGAGTTGAGAGTCGTCGTCGTCGGGTACCATCCCCTCCCCGTGGTCGTCCTCGGGGACTTCAATGCCAAGAACGTGGCTTGGGGTTCCCGGTGTACGGACACACGGGGCAGGATGGTGGAGGACTGGGCCCTGGAGACAGGCCTGGTCGTCCTAAACCGGGGTTCTGTCCCCACGTGTGTGCGGATGCGGGGTGAATCAGTGGTGGACATCTCGTTCGCCAGCCCCGCTCTGTCGCCACGTGTCATTGACTGGCGCGTCATGGAGGGGGTGGAGACCTATTCCGATCATCGGTACATCCGGTTTGACGTCTCCGCCCAGACCTCGGGCGCGCCGGTCCGACAGACCCCGAGTGGTCCGCGGTGGGCGCTGAAGCAGCTGGACCGGGAGCTCCTCCTGGAAGCCTCGATCGTGCAGGCCTGGGTGTCATCACCGGACAGGCCTGCTGACATCAATGTCGAGGCGGAATGGTTCCGGGAGGCCATGTCCGAAATATGTGACGTGGCAATGCCCCGGGTCCAGCCCGGACGTGCTCGGCGCCAGGTGTGCTGGTGGTCGCGTGAGCTGACCGCTTTACGCGCGGCATGCGTTGCTGCGCGCCACCGGTACTCCAGGCACCGCAGGCTCCGTATCCGCCCTCCGGATACGGAAGCCATTGAGGCGGAGCTGTACGACGGGTACAGAGCGGCGAAGACCGCCCTCCGAGCGGAGATCGAGCGGGCCAGAGGACTGGCCCGCGAGGAGTCGCTGGAGACTCTGAACAGAGATCCGTGGGGACGCCCATACAAATGGGCGAGAGACAAACTCCGCCCATGGGCTCCCCCGCTGACGCAGAGTCTCCGGCCCCAGCTCGTGGAGGACGTGGTGAGCGCTCTGTTCCCTTCGCGAGGGGAATATACTCCCCCGCCCATGGCTCCGCCTCCTGCGGTGCCCAATGCGGACCACCCTAGTGACGACGACGACGATACTCCGGAGGTGACCGAGGTAGATTTGAGAGTGGCGGTACGTAGGCTGAATGCCAAAAATACCGCCCCAGGACCCGACGGCTTACCTGGAAAAGCCTGGGTTCTGGCCTTGGAGGCTCTCGGGCCTCGACTAAGGGGGCTCCTAAGCGCATGCTTGGAAAGGGGCCAGTTCCCGCTTCGTTGGAAGACGGGGAAACTGGTCCTCATCAAAAAGCCGGGGCGCCCGGCGGACTCTCCGTCCGCTTACCGGCCCATTGTGCTGCTCGACGAGGTGGGCAAGCTCTTTGAAAGAGTGATTGCAGACCGCCTTGTCGGGCGGCTGGTGCGAGTGGGACCGGACTTGGCGGAGAGCCAGTTTGGTTTCCGCAAGGGGCGCTCTACGGTGGATGCCATCATGCGCGTTCGAGCCCTCACGACGGGGGATGCTGTTGCCCGGGGTGGGGTTGTCTTGGCGGTGTCTCTTGACATCGCCAATGCCTTCAATACCCTGCCCTGGAGTTGCATTAGGGAGGCACTCCGGTATCACCGGATGCCGACCTACCTCTGTCGAGTGGTCGAGGCCTATTTGACGGACAGGGCCGTCATCTACCCCGGTCACCACGGAGAGTGGAACCGGCGAGAGATGTCGTGCGGTGTCCCACAGGGATCGGTCCTGGGGCCGCATCTGTGGGACATCGGCTACGACTGGGTGCTGCGCGCCGACCTCCCTAGCGGCGTCAGTGTAGTCTGCTACGCTGACGACACGCTGGTCCTGGCGCAGGGGAGGTCGCATGAGGCGGCGGCCGAACTGGCGACACGCGGGGTTGCGACAATCGTCGATAGGATCCGGCAATTGGGACTCGAGGTGGCCTTGCACAAGTCCGAGGCCATGTGTTTTTATGGTCCTCGGAACGCGCCACTGTCGGGTTCCCGGATAACGGCAGGAGGGGTTCACATCGGTGTCGAGTCGACGATGAAGTACCTGGGACTCGTCCTCGACAGCCGGTGGAACTTCGTGGAGCACTTCCGACGTTTGGCTCCCAAACTGCAGAGGGCAGGGGCTGCTTTGAAGCGGCTTCTGCCCAATCTAGGGGGTCCAAACGCCTCCTGCCGGAGGCTCTATGCGGGGATCGTGCGGTCCATGGCCCTTTACGGGGCACCGGTGTGGGCGCGTTCATTGAGGCTGCGACCAGCCCAGCGGTTGAACGCGTCCCAAAGGGTCATGGCCATCAGGCTGGTACGAGGATACCGCACGGTCTCCCGTGAGGCGGCGAGCCTCCTTGCCGGACTACCGCCATGGGATCTGGAGGCAAAAGTCCTCGCGCACATGTGGGAGTTGCGCGAGGAGGCGAAACGCCGGGGCGTAACTCCGCTGCCGCGAGAAATCGCGGCACAGCGGACAGAGCTCCGGCGGGATCTCATGGCGGCATGGAGAGTGCGATTGTCGCAACCCAGCGCTGGGCACGCCACAATTGTGGCGATAAGTCCCCTCTTTGAGGAGTGGCTAGAGAGGCGCCACGGCGTCCTCACCTTCCGCCTGACACAGGTCCTCACCGGACATGGTTGTTTCGGGAGGTTCCTGTTCAGGATAAAGCGGGAGGAAACGCCCGGGTGTCACCACTGTGTGGATCGCCCGGAGGACACGGTGGAGCATACGGTGGAGGTCTGCCCAGCTTGGGCGGAGCACCGCCGTGTCCTCACGGAGGCGATCGGCGGCGGCGATCTCTCGCGTCCGGCCCTGGTTCAGGCCATGGTCCGGAGCGAGAGTGCATGGGAGGCCGTCACCTCCTTCTGCGAAGCAGTAATGCTCGCGAAGGAGGAGGCGGAGCGCGCGAGGGAGAGGCAAAATGCGCCCCCTCGCGCCCCTAGTCGCCGCAGGAGACGCCCCGGGCGTCGGGAGTCGCGAGCCGACTTCCGGCCACCGTAGGCGCGGGCTTGCGGACGGTGAGCAATGGGTAGCTCGCCGTCCGATAGGGACCAGGCCCGGGTCGACGGCGCGTTGTGTTCCACGCGCGCCTCAAAGAGATGTCAGCACCAACTGACGGGGTCCGGAAGGGCCAATGCCTGCCGGGGTTGCGGGTTTGTCTGAAAGGGATATCGCGACCTCGGCACACAGGCAACGGAAGGAACACGGGTGGGTTTTAGTCAGTAAAAGTCTGACACGCCCTCCCGCTCCACCCAGAGCGGGAGAAGTTATTTGATAATTTCCCATCCTCAAAAAAAAAAAAAAAAAAAGGGAGTGATTCATGACGATTGAATCACGAGCGTAGCGAGTGATTCAAGTGTTAGAATCCTGAACGACGCGAGTAATTCATGGCCCTCGATATAAATCCGTTTTATTCAAGAGTTGCATAACTACTATACTTTATACCATGACTACGAGAAAAAGAAAGATTTAAGCGAAAATAGACATTTAATGAAGAAAACAGGAAGGTTGAATTAATTAAAATGCTCGTTAAAATTGGAACAATTACTAAAATTATGAGTAATTTTCTTATTATTACTAATAATAATCAACTCGTGAAGCGATATTTATTTCCTGTGTATCGAATATATTTTCGCAAGGAGGTTGTATAGCATTGAGATGGAGGTATGCGACCCCCATCTCAATGCTATACAACCTCCAAAAATATTGATGTGTTCTAAATTCAAACACCAAAATAGTGATTAAAAGTGCTTTTTATTCACTGAAAACAGTGAATAAAATAAGCTTTTTAGAGGGGGAATGGTATAATAGTATATTATGCAATTAGTGAATAAACGACGGATTTAAAGCGAGGGCCATAGATGAATCACGAGCAAGTGAAGGATTCTAACGACTGAATCACGACCGTAGGGAGTGATTCATGACGATTGAATCACGAGCGTAGCGAGTGATTCAAGTTTTAGAATCCTGAGCGACGCGAGTAATTCATGGCCCTCGATATAAATCCGTTTTATTCAAGAGTTGCATACTATACTTTATACCATGACTACGAGAAAAAGAGATTTAAGCGAAAATAGACATTTATTGAAGAAAAAAGGAAGGTTGAATTAAGCTTCGTGCAGACTGGTGCGACGCGACAGCGCGACGCGATTCTAACAAAACAATTTCAAAGAAAACTTCACGGTATAACAATGACCGGTGTCGTCGCGCTGTCGCGTCGCGCTACTCTGCAAGGGGCTTTAATTAAAATGCACATTAAAATTGGAACAATTACTAAAATCAAAAGTAATTTTCTTATTATTACTAATAACAATCAACTTGTGAAACGATATTTATTTCCTGTGTATAGAGTATGTTTTCGCAAGGAGGTTGTATAGCATTGAGATGGAGGTCGCATATATAGATGTGTTCTAAATTCAAACACCAAAACAGTGATTAAAAGAGCTTTTTATTCACTGTTTTCAGTGACGAATGTAATAATATGAGAACAAAGGGAATAAAATAAGCTTTTTAGAGGGGGAATGGTATAAATTGTTTTATAGCATTATTTGTTACAGAAAGTGTTTTAAATGATTGGTTCTATTTTTAAATTTCGCTACCTATTGTGTTTATAAGGTATGTCAATATAAACTCGGTTTGAAGTTTATAATTCGAATATTACGATATGAGAGTAGATAAAATGGAGTATATGCCTACTAGGTACAGGCAATGGTATTTTATAAAAAAGATTAATTGCATTTTTATTTAAAAAAATTATATAAAGTATATAGTAATATTATATAGAGATATTATTATTTACATGTACTTAACTAAATCAACAAATATTACAAAATTATAATAATAACTAAGGAGCAATTATATCATACATCACAATTTTTTTTTTTTACTTTACCCTAAAAAAAAGAAGAAAGAAGCCCTTGCAGGTGTTTATTTCTACCCTAACAACGATTTATACTGGTATTGCTTTTGTAACTTGGTCCAACATAGATCACAACATTCAATTTGACATTCTTCCTCATAAAATATGCTTCTTTGTCTTTATAAAAATAAGGAAACTCTTACAAATAATATTTATTATGTTATTAAATTATCTAATTCATTCTGAATGGATTCAAATTGAAGAAATATTGAATACAGCTCGGGATGAGTCAATTCTATTTCAGTTTCATTCCTTTCTCTTTTAAGTGATAAGTATGCTTTGGGGATCTTGCACTTTTTTCGATAGTCTGAACTTAGCTCAGCATTTAACTTCCATGAGAAATTTAAAGAATCATTAGTTTGTATAGTTGTAGAACCAAGTTCATCAAGAGTGGTTTTAGTTTCTGCTGACCAAACTTTAACTATGGAATCAGCTTTTTCATTATTCAATCCAATGGTTTTGAGGTCGTTTTTTAAATCGATTGGCATAAAAATATACTTTAACATTCTTTTAAATATGTATTGTAGTGTTTTGATGCTCATAATTAAGTTTTCTTGTTCAATGGTAAATATTTTTTCCAGCTTCAGTCTTTCATCGTCTGTAAATATTTCTGTGCTCTGAAGTTTCAGTTTCGCTACAATACGGCGGAGGAATTGTTCAAATCTCGTTTCATCAAGCTTATTGATAATACCAATACCCTTGCTCAAACTGCAAAAGAAATCCAAATACAACTTTTTAGTAAGTGCAAGAGTTAAACACAAAAAATACTGTCATAATATCTGTATCACCTTGGCGATATTTTCATCCAGTGGCAATCCATTATAGCTAACTGAAATTAAGCAGTAAAAACCCAAAAACAAGTGTAAGTAATGTTTAGAAAATCTGAAAATGAAATGATGATGAGTCTCCCTTTGTTTTGACGTTTTTAATGCTTGTCAGTCTTGTCACAGTTGTCACATGAGTTACTGTCACTGTCAAGAAAAAATAGACCCTGACACTAGTCAGGATTTTTTTTTCTTTATGGCAATTATTGGCTATGTTATGTTTTCGGTATGCATACAATTTTATCAATAAAAATATAACACATTTGTAATCAGAAAGTGAACACCTTGTCTGGATAAAAAGGTTACAAGTTACAAAGATTCAGCCTTGTGACCGGACATCCGGACAGACAGACATACGGCGTAGGCTTAGTAATTAGTGTGGCACTCTTTGGGTTCGAAACCTACGAAACCCTCCCTATGCCTGTAGCAAAATGATGAAATGTTGCGAAATTCTTGCAGTTGATGCAATTCGTTGTAAACTTGGCAGTTGTTGCCAGCTCATTCATGCTGACGTTCGTCCTTTTAAGTCGACGTCGTCGTAGTGGTGTGTGTGTGGTTCTTCGTCCCTATGACAGCCGCGTGTGTGCTATTTAGTGTAAAAAAATGACGTTTCTTTTTCTTTTATCTATGTGTGTGGGATTTGTGTGATGGCGTGGTAAAATTGAAAAGGTTATAAAAATTACCATGGCCCTAAAAGTGAATAGAGTACCTGAGAATATCGACTTCCCTAAAGAAGAGGAGAAAATTTTAAGGTTTTGGAAAGAAATCGATGCATTTCAAAGTTGTTTGAAACAGTCAAAAAATAAACCCAGGTAAGGTTCGCTTTTTTACGAAAAGATCAATTGCGTCTGATAAATGATGAGCTTATTATATTATATAGTATTTAATCTTATTTGTGCTATTTATTGAATCATGGTTATGGACTGTAGACGTCCCAGTTGAACCACTAAGTACATTCCATCCTCCTTATGGTGACTACAGTTCTATGCGTTTTTTTAAAGAGTCAGCAACGGTTTTCTTGTAGGTTAGACGCGTAGCTTATGCGAATAAACCATTTATTAGCGATAGAGAGTATACACAGCACAAGTATTGAGGTCACAATTAAATGTAGGTAATGCAGGCATCTAAAAATAATGTTGGTGCAGCATACATAATGTAAGGGTCACAATGATTGCTTGATAAATCTGTCATTTACATGATTTAGCCATAGGAAAGATCAGTCGCTTATTAGCCTAATTACCCAAAACGTAGGTAAATTAATTGAAAAATCTTTTTTTGCCCATGGCTTCACTGAAGCAAAAAAAAAAAAAAAAAACTGAAAAGCACATAACTAACTTTTTATTATTTTGTTAATCCAGGACATACATATTCTATCTGTGTGCCAAGTTTCATTAAAATGTAATTGAGTAACAAACTTCTACTAAAAATATTTCTAAACTTTCACATTTATCTATGATATTAGTAGCTTTGATTTGAGTAAAAATAATAATATCTAAAATTTTAATAAAAGCAAATTATACTTACATTAATTATTTGATTTATAGATTCATAAGAGCGTTTATTCTGAAAGTGGGCTATGTCGCAAATAAATGTCAAATATTTCACTGTTTTGATTAATTTGGCAATATTACTGTATGGAAATATGAAATGTGGCTAACTAGCAAACTAGAATATTAATAATGAATTGCAATTATAACACTGAATTTTATGTTGTAACCGTTTTAGGTGTAAAAAAGCATTTGGAAAGTTTCTAAATACTTTTTTTACATCTAAAACTAAATATTCATTGTTACAATATTAATTAGTTTATTTTAGCCAGTTTTCATATTACCATACAGTATTATTGCCAAATTATTCAAAACAAGTAAATATTTGACAGCTATTAGCGTTGCCAAGTTTTAGGATAAGTCCTCTTATTGAATAAAACTAAATAATCAGATTAATTATTTTAAAACCCAAACTTAAAGTGCCAGATGGCCCAAAACAATTTGTCTGATTTATAGTGTACAGATGTAGTTACTCACAATTAGTCACAATGGTGGGTGGGTTGGTCTTAATTATGTGTATTAGATGCACATTGTTTCTGTGTGTGTAACTGTGCATTTGCACTGGCGAAACATCGCAACACACAGTAAGTGCTCAGTTTTGTTCTAACTACATTGTCAGACAGATACAAGTTGCACATGCAATTACATTAAATTGAGTTAAAACCAAAGATTTAAATTTTTGGTTAAAACATCTTTACCAGATTTTTTTGTTAATACATTTACTAGTTAAGACTTTAAATGAAACTCATTTAATTCCCTGAAGCACTAACCACAGGGGTTTCAGTTCTGAGCTGTTTCAATGTATTCATCTTTGAAATTAAAGTTACATTGGGAAACTTTGGCTAGAGGGAATTTATACATTCTTGTTTAATTTACAGGTATTCTTTTTACGATGGGCCTCCTTTTGCGACTGGACTTCCACATTATGGCCATATCCTTGCTGGAACTATCAAGGATGTTGTCACCAGATACGCACACCAACAGGTATCATACCATTAATAATACACGCTACTTAAAATGTGCTTAGTAACAAACATCTATGGCTTGAGGAAATCTACTGTTGGAACTATCTAAGAAAAAGATCTATAATATAATATAACATTGTTAAATTGTACTTATAGGGGTATCACGTAGAAAGACGATTTGGTTGGGATTGTCATGGACTTCCAGTAGAGTTTGAAATTGATAAAGCTTTGGGCATCAAAGGTCCAGAAGATGTTGCGAAAATGGGCATTGACAAATACAATGCAGAATGTCGCTCAATTGTTATGAAATATGCTGGTGATTGGGAGATGATCATCACGCGAATGGGTCGCTGGATTGGTAAGATTTGCTACACTTTGCCTTTATTTTGTGTCTAGTAAATGTATGGTTGGTAAATCTCATTTGTTTATTTCAGATTTCAAGAATGATTATAAAACCCTTTACCCTTGGTTTATGGAATCTATTTGGTGGGTATTCAAAGAGCTGTACAACAAAGGCTTGGTGTATCAAGGTGTGAAAGTAATGCCTTACTCCACAGCCTGCTCCACCCCTCTGTCCAATTTTGAGTCTGGACAGAACTACAAGGATGTTGTAGACCCTGCAGTTGTAGTGTCATTCCCTACAGCTGAAGGTTTCTCATTGCTCGCTTGGACCACCACTCCATGGACACTTCCCAGCAACTTGGCACTTTGTGTCAACCCAAAACTAATTTATTTAAAAGTAAAAGAAAGGAGCACTGGTAATTGTTATGTACTCCAAGAAACAAGATTCACTGCTGTTTTCAAAAATGTTGAAGACTTTGATGTTCTTGAGAAGTTTGCGGGAGAGAAACTTAGAGGAATAAAGTATACGCCTATTTTTGATTACTTTGTAAGCCAATGTCCTAACGCGTTTCAAGTGCTGGTTGATAGTTACGTGACGGATGACTCCGGTACTGGCATTGTACATCAAGCACCATACTTTGGTGAAGACGATTTTAGGGTTTGTCTAGCAGCAGGCATCATTACTCGGGATCAGGATATTATATGTCCTGTCGATCCCAGTGGTAGGTTTATGGAGCCAGTCAAAGATTTCTTGGGACAGCATGTCAAGGACGCCGACAAAAATATTATTGCTAATTTGAAGGCTCGCAACAGACTTATCCAATTAGGTCAAGTTAAGCATAGCTACCCATTTTGTTGGCGTTCGGAAACTCCACTCATCTACAAGGCGGTGCCTTCCTGGTTTGTTCGGGTCGAAAATATGAGTCGAGATCTTCTGAAATCTTGTGAAGCAACCTACTGGGTACCTGAATATGTGAAAGAGAAGAGATTTAAAAATTGGCTCAAAGAAGCTCGTGATTGGGCTATTAGTCGTAATAGGTACTGGGGTACACCGATTCCGTTGTGGATTTCGAGCGACAGACAGGAGGTAGTTTGTGTTGGTAGCATTGCGGAGTTAGAAGCTTTGACTGGTAAGGAAATAAAAGATTTGCATAGGGAAAGCATTGATCATTTGGAGATCCCATCATCACGACCTGGGCAACCGCCACTAAAAAGAGTGTCTGAAGTCTTTGATTGTTGGTTCGAGTCAGGCTCTATGCCGTACGCGCAATGCCATTACCCATTCGAAAACAAAAAGGAGTTCGAAGATGTATTCCCAGCTAATTTTATTGCCGAGGGTATCGACCAAACAAGAGGCTGGTTTTATACTCTCATTGTTTTATCGACAGCACTATTCAAAAAACCACCGTTTAAGAACTTGATTGCAAATGGTTTAGTTTTAGCTTCTGATGGTCAAAAAATGTCAAAGAGAAAGAAGAACTATCCTGATCCTCTAGAAGTAGTTAAGAAATACGGTGCTGATGCTTTACGTCTTTATCTCGTAAATTCTCCAGTGGTTAAAGCAGAGAATCTTCGATTTAAAGAAGAAGGTGTCCGGGATATAATTAAAGACGTATTTCTGCCGTGGTACAATGCTTTTAGATTCCTAATGCAAAATGTTGAAAGAATCGCCCAAGAGGATAAAATCGACTATAGATTTAACGAAAAAGCAGTAAGAGAAAACGTTATGGATAAATGGATTACATCGTTTACGCAATCTCTGATCCAATTTGTGAAAAAAGAGATGGCGGCGTATAGATTGTATACTGTTGTACCGAGGTTGACCAAGTTTATTGATCATCTCACCAACTGGTATGTAAGAATGAACAGGAAAAGGTTGAAGGGAGAGAGTGGTGTTAAGGACTGTCAAGTCGCTTTAGATACTTTATTTGGTGTTTTATCCGATATGGTATTAGTGATGGCACCCTTCACCCCTTTCCTTACAGAACTGATGTACAAGACGCTTCGACAACTTTTACCTGGTGTTTCACTTGAGAGTGTTCACTTTAACATGATATCAGATCCCAAGATAGAATTAGTTGACAACGATATAGAAAGGGCTGTTCAAAGAATGCAGGCTGTGATAGAATTGGGAAGAGTCGTTAGAGACAGGAAAACAGTACCGATCAAGTATCCTTTGCCAGAAATGATTGTCATTCACCGTGACCCTATTTATTTGGGCGATGTGAAATCCTTGGAGAGATATGTCCTAGAAGAATTGAATATTAAGAACTTGCACTTAACTAGTGACAAAGAAAAGTATGGCATTACATTGAGAGCAGAGCCAGATCATAAAATTCTTGGGACAAGATTGAAAGGCGATTTTAAGGCTGTCACTCAAGGTTTGAAGGACCTTAACAACCAGCAATGCGAAAAACTTATTGCTGATGGATTTATTGAATTAGTTGGACATCGCATTGATGTTTCTGAAGTGAGAATCATATTCCAGGCTCAAGGCAACGATCAATACGAAGCGCATAGTGATAATGATGTGCTAATTCTTCTCAATGTTACTCCTGATCAGGATATGCTAGACGAAGGTTTTTCTAGAGAGGTTATAAATAGAGTTCAAAAGTTACGGAAGAAAGCCCACTTAGTACCGACAGATGATGTCAATATTTACTTCGCTGTTAGCAAGTCCAGCGATATTGTGCGTATCATAAACTTGCATCGTGAGTTCATTGAGAGTACAGTGAAAGGGCCTCTAATCCCGATTGAACAGATCAAGCCATCTATGCCTGTAGTTATTGAAGAGACGCAAGAACTTAAAGGTTCTTTGCTAAAGTTAGTTATAACTTGGAGGAAGGAGGTAGAACTGCCCGCAAACCCTTGGGCAAATATTGTTCTACAAGATCTAACGCCTCGGTTTGGTGTCTCGAGTAAGCAAGGTAGTCTTATACTTAAGGATAAAATGAATAAGTTTATAACTTTAGAGAACCTTTACCATGAGGTCACTGTTCTCTTTGGTCTGTATGGTATGAAGTTTACATTATGGTGTAATGGGGTTGAGGTAAAAGACACTACAAATTTAAATTCTAAAACGTTGATCGCTTCTCCGAAAAAACCTAAAGATTGCGAATCTAAAACCAGCCCGTTCTGCAAATTTATTAATATCGCGAATGGCATAAAATCAGCTACATTGTTCTTAGAAAATCCGATAGGAAAACGTACTTTAAATCAGGATGATGCATTAAAGTTCGTGACTGATTACTTGGGAATTAAAGCGAGTGATGTCGACAAGAAATTATTTAAATAATTGTTTGTTAGAAGACAGTATACTTAGTTCAACTTCGTATATAACTTATTATTAACTAATTCCTCGATGCATTAATGAATAAAACAGTAACGTTATAATGTTGTCCCTTCTAAAATAAAACAATGCAGTATAGTATTCAGTATTGTACTATACTACAATGTGATTCTTGTAAAAACATGGTAGGCTTTATTCGCGTGCTGTGCATGTTTTCATGTGTTTGCGATGCCTAAATGTTATATTTTTATCTATATAATATATTATATTTATCTATATATTCTTATGAGGCTGTCAGAGCAACCTGACTTAACCACATTTCACTTTGCGAGACTTTTAGAATAATTAGTTATTTTTCAATAAATAGTTGAATTATCTAAATACAAAACTGCGACGTCCATCATTGGCCGACTTCTGGTTGGTATGATAATATTGAGCCGTGCTACGTAAGACAGTTTTCAAATAAGTGTAAGTAGATTGCACACGGTCAAAAGTTTACCATAATGCACGCAAATGGGTGTTGGTTAAGTGGTTTCTGTGCTGATGACATCTTCATAATATAGCATTTTAATCTTCGATTCTCCCCTCACTTGTCTTGTTTTAATAAATTATTGTTGAACCCCCGTTCTTCTTTCATTCCTACGATAATCTATAATATTATAGAAAGCAATCAACACCCACTTATGTATTGAAATTTAAATTGTATAGAATTTGACTCCGAAATAAAACAATAGGTATGAGTTAAACTTTATTTTAAATGTTTCCTTCATAAATAAAACAAAATAAGCATTGAACATTGTTCATTCAACTATTATATCGTAACAGGTGCAGTGAATTAAAACTCATTTAAAATGTGGTTTCCCTAACTAAATAGGGTTGTGGCGTACCTAAGTACAACAACATTAAACTATAGGTATGTACGTATGATAAGCAAAGCGATATGAAGCAATCCTTGTAGGTTTGCGCGTTTAACAGTACTCGTGTTTGGTACGATGCGATGTAATCAAAACGATTCCAAATAGATTCAATTGACACGTACACATCACAGGATATAAACGTACGACACGCTAGAGGGAACAAACTAGCATTAGCCACCGGCTACATAATTATACAGATGTCTATAATGTAATATTACAGACATTGATTAGACAATAATTGACTTATTGAACAGGTGTTAGAGTTATAACCGGTGATCGCACGAATCTTATTAGAACTATTCTATATATTTCCTTTGCATCCCATGTGTATTGTGCGAATTTCATTCATAAAGCCTAAATTTGGTAACTTACTAAGTATATTGAATTTCATATGCTATGTAGCAGCTATACAATTATGGTCGATAGTCTTCTATCTTAACTTTGGTGTTCAGTCATTAACCTAAACAATATTACAAATAGTTAACCAAAGAAAAACAACGAAACCAATGTCTTTTATTTCACTCAGAATAGGGTTCCATTTAAACGAATATGTTATATTTAGTCAACGGATTTAATAATATGACTAACATCAATATTATGGATTATTTGCTAATAGGTAGTGATTATTTCTAACGTTTTAGTACGATACATGGGATTGGGTAAGTAATATTGCTAGATCTCACTAATACAACAATAAATAAATTTGAAAATATACATAAATAAAATAATATTTAAGATAACAATTTTTTTTTTGTTTATTAATATATTGGAAAATTGCTATATTTTGTTTAGTATATCACTGTATGTATCACAAGCGCAGTTTAGATATAGAACACATTGCAGGCTATACAGATTCTAAAATAATTTTGTATTTCCCTAGCCACAAACGTATAATACTGTTAAAATAAAGCACAGGAAAGTACACAAAATATTTGATATTTATATTTTTATTGCTTCGTTTAGAAATGCTTTCATGGAACAAAATATTGCTTTAAAAATAACATGAACATATAATCTCGAATACATCACATAAAGAATAGATAGATAACAATATAATACTTACTACTAAAAACATGAGGTGCCATATTAGGGGATTAAGTATAATAATGTTATATGAAATACGATGCAGACCGATTGCCACTGTGTACGAGCCATGCGATTAAATAGTTTTAAAAATGTTACAGTAAGCCAACGACGATTTATATAGATAGATTCGATAAATACCTTTGTATTACATAAATAATATTTTATTATGCGTCAACAAGTTATATGCACTCATATCATAAGCTAAATCGTTTAAAAGAGCTAAACTGTTATCTAGTAAAGGCTTCGACGTCATCAGTAGTCGGAATCATAAGTTAGCATCGAGTTAGTTATTGCACTTTACACAAAAAATACACCACATCATACATTAATGTTACACTAACGTACTCCCTCCCGCCGCGCACTATGTATGCGGCGCGACTTAGGCCACTGCCGCGGCTCCAGCCGGTCGACTGATAGCGAGTGCTAATAAATAAATAATATATTTATCTAGGACATGTTTTTATTAAGTTAAAAATAGCGAATATTTCACACTAGAAATAACTAAAGATTCATTAACATTTTAAATACATTATAAGATACAACATCGCCTACTCAGTGACTAGTCTAACGGCGTATAATGATCATCATACTCGTAACATTTGAATAGCAACAACGATAAATAGGTACATCACAAGGGGGCGTATGGCTAGACGCGGCGCGCCGGACCACATTATGCTATACTGCGTCTCGCCTACCTACAAAAAAGATAAATTAGTAGTTGTTGTGTAGTAGTCACTGCACACCAAACAGGGGTCTACTCTTAATGCACGAAATCCGTAGTTTCGGCCGAGCTATTCCTACTTCGAATCACTTACGGACAGATGAGTTCGGGGCCTGAAATAAGAATAAATGACAACACGATTTGACAGTTGTCCCTACTCCCGATGTGTCTTTGCCAGTCCGATAAATTTAATTTGACACTTTGTTTTGACGGATCAACCACTTTCGGACGGGCTCGTATCTTCGTTAAGGAGTTAGAGAGTAGACCCCCATAGAAGGTATGTAGTGCAAAAGGGGAGTATAAGTGAGTCTCGGCTTCGTTAAGCGTCTTTTTACACCCGTTATGTCCGTGTTCAAGTAGTACGTACCGCGTATTGACGTCACTTGCGAGCGTTAATACTGCGGCTGATGAGGCAGCGGAGAGTCTCGCTCCGGCAACTTTCGGACTTTCATCGTGCCGTCCGCGCCGCACGAGAACAGGCGGCCGGCGTTGTCTGCAGACAAACATTACAGTAGAACTTTTTTGACAAGCATCAAGGAATTCATCATTTAAAAATCCTTTGCAACATTGGTGGTAATTAATTTAGGACTAACATTTTTTAAACTAACCTAATTCAGAACTTAAAAAAAAAATCAGAACATCATATTAGAGCGCATAAAGCCTTGAAGTGGCACATTTATTAAAAATAAAACCAGGGCTTATTTTTATAATTCTGATGATGTTGCGATGTGATTTTTTTTTATTGATGAATAATACATACCGATATGTATTTGCGTGACACCCTGGCCGATGTGCTTGAAGAAGGAACTCCTGGCGTGTTCCCCTGCGAACGTGTACAGCAACTGATGCGTCGTCAACGAGAACACCTGGAAAATAAAGATGGCGGCGTTAGTTCCGATTTTTACCACGCGCCAAAAGATCGCCGTGTCGTCGGTACGATACTAGGGCGCCTAGGGACTCATTATCTATATTATTCTAATGTCTATACCTTGATATCTCCATCAGCGGCTCCAATAGCATAGTAGTCTTCTCTGGGCGACAGCGCGACGCACTTGATGGGCGCATGGTGCGCGTGCAGACGATGTCTGACTGCCCGCGAGCGCAAGTCCCATACGAGCACGTCGCCGCGTCGTCCGCACGATACTAGGGCGCCTAGGGACCCTGCCCATACTACGCATGCTGCGCCGCCCTCGTGGCATGTCCATGCTGCAGGGAGAATGCAATATATCATTTAAAAAAGTGGAGTGTTTAAGAAATAAATAAATAATCATTACAGACAGCCATATACCATAACTTCGAAAAGTGAACTTTTTCTGAGCCCAGAAAAGGCCAGTTCTGTTCTTTAGTTAATTTTATTTTGTATTTTACGTTTATCTGAAGTCTTGAGAAAAAAAAACGAAATTCAAAGACGAGTCGTTTAATTGAAAATTCATACTCACAAACCACTAAAGCTTTCTTGGTGGGCATCAATGTGTCCCAAATGGCAACGTTTTTACTCTCGGAGCTATGTCCAGCTGAAATAATTACATATAAAAATTATTACACATCGGTTCGTATTTATTCCATCAATATCTATATATATAAAAGAAAGTCGTGAAGTCGTGTTAGTTACACCACTTATAACTCAAGAACGGCTGAACCGATTTGGCTGAAAATTGGTGGGGAGGTAGCTTAGAACCAGGAGAAGGACATAGGATACTTTTTAGTAGGGTAGGTAGGGTAGGTAGGGTAGGCAGGTAGGTGCGCCGTAGATAAGTACTTAGTGCTACTCGAGCGAAGCCGGGGCGGGCAGCTAGTATTAAATAAAGTAAATATTTTACCTGTTGCAACTAAACTGCAGGAACCGAGGAAAACGAAATCGCTAATTCCTTTGCTATGACATTGATGTGTCTGCAAAAGAAAGAAAATGTAAAGGACCCAGCAATCTGCAAGTCGAGTCATAAAAACACGTAAATAACAAAGATTGTTTTTGTTTCTTCCTATTAGGTATTAATGTAAAATTAATTTGGATGCCCAAAACAGACATAATATGCACTACATAAAACACCAACTTTTACAACTGGTAACACCTATATTTTCTGCAAAAATGATACTTGAACCCATCGAAAGGAAATACGCAAATCTGAAGATTTTCAACAGTCAATGTACATGTCTGACAATATGTCAATTACTAAAAATAATAATAACCAACTTACAAAGAATGGCCTGGGCGATGCATGCGGGTGTCCCGCCTGATGCGGTGCCGGATGCAGCTGCCACATCGCCAGATTGCCGTCAGCATCCGACGCGGCAAATTTGTTGCCGTATTCAGAGAACCTTACGCGTGTGACCTTTGCGAACGCACCGGGAGCGCGCGGTGACCATACGCAGGAGGGGTGACCCCACTCCCAGAGTTGGACTGATCCGTCCGCGCCACCCGTGAGGTCTGAAATGTATTGGTGTCATCTTAGACTACAGACGTCCGAAAAATTACGATTGATAAGCGTAGTCAGGATGAATTTTCTGTATGGAATATAATGATTAGGCGGTGTCTATGCTACAAGTCTACAACATTATTAGAAAATATAGTAATCGTCTCTTAAATTACCTCAAATTAATTGTTCATTTCGGGGGATGGCAAACCCTGGGATTTACCCCCGGCAAAGTTCCTACATTAGAATACGATAAGTGTGTCTGTGAGCTGAAATGGCACTGATATAATATATTTTAAATACATCATCCACTTACACAATGGTTGTGAGGGATGCGCTGCCATCCTTTTGATGTTGTCAATTTTGTGTTTCAGCACCTAAATGGAACATTATTGTTACAAAAAATATTAATAAACGCCGACATCATTATTCAATGACGGACAATAAAATCATCTCCAACAATTAGATCGGTTAGTAACATAGACATCATCATGCATCACATTATTAATTAAACAAATGTGCAATAGACAACGCAACATACATTAGCAAAAAGAGACAGTGGAAACTTAACAAAATAATTCGGAAACACTGGTCAGAAACATCTACTAAACGGACCTCTACAACGAAAAAAAAAAACGGTGGCCTGAACGTAAAAACTGCTGCTCTTGACAACTGCTGAAAAATGAGGACTGATGAGAAAACCAACTGGCACATCTGTGTGAACAGCCTAGTGAATTATACAAAGAATGAGAAACCAAAAATAAAACAAAAGAATCATGGGAGAAGAATAAAAAATAATCCAACAAAAAAAATGTACATCGAACTAGAAATAAATCTTGGGGAGTGCGACCGCTGGCTAGGGATGTGACGTAACGAAGGTTGCGGAGGAGTGGCTAGGGTTGTCACTGACCGGTTTCATGAGAAGCTTCGAACGATGCAGCACCAGTCGACAGTATTTCGGGTCGTGGCAACCCGGGAACTGTAGACCCTTCACCTGCGATCAACACTCTGTTATACCGAACACACTCATACACACACTTTTAAAAGACAAGAGGGCCAGTTCCAATAAAGTACGAAGATTTTTGAGTTACTGAAATTAATACAATACCTTTGAATATAAAATGGTAATCCATAACCAATTACACGGTTACCTACCCTTTTATCCTGGATATTAATAGAAGACTTAAAAACTATTTTTGGTTCCCTAAACTGTCATCAATCCATCATACTATAGTTTTAGTATTAAAAAATATAGTTGATAATCGCACGATAAAATCTCTAGTTCTCCTTTGAGTATAGTTTCGGAGAAAAGGTTATAAAGAGATTAGAAAAGAAAGCGCGGGCGAAGCGCGAGGCGACACGAGACAATGTGACAAGTACAGACACGCACACAATAACCACACCACGTTAATATTTGACCCAGCATCTTTTTAGACTACTGGATGAATCAATGTTCTTTTGCGACTTCTATTTTGATAAATTTGAATAAAATATTGGAAAGTATATAAATTTATAAAAAGCAAAATAATCTAACGACATGAGGTTACCTGAGGGCCCAGGGGCCTGAGGTGCGTGCAATTATTTGTATCAAAATTGGACGAACGGAACACTTAAAAGATGGGGTTCAAATAAACACCCCGGTTTTGGAAATGCCATGTCAATTCATGAATTTTAAATTAAAAATCTTATTTAAATACTAGTCATTTGATTTGATTATTTTATCTTTTGAAAGATGTCACTTCTTTACGCAGAAGAATTTATCATTTTCATCAAAAGGATGCGAGGAACTTAGCTATGACATCTTTTTTTCTGCACCATTGATTCACCCATTAAGTCTGTTTAGTGCATTAGTTATTACGTGCACGTACTGTAACGATATACGCCTCTAGGCCGGTCGGTACGTTGCTCGACCGCCGCTCCTGTTAGGGTGTTATATTTACAGTTACTTGTTAGTTCATAGTTCTATGTTAGGTATTATTATTGGAAGGATATTTCTTAACCCCTTTCAATGAAATATTAGGTAGGTAGTAAGTATTAGTGGGAAGTTCTAAAATAGGGACGTTGACAAAAAACTATTTAGTCTGTCAGTCAGATAATAAAAAAATATTGGTCACGTATTTTTTCTACGTAATTAAAAGATTACGGCAATAGATTGAGTTAAAATGTGGCATGACGTCACTCGCCGATAGTTTTTATACTGACTTGTGACGTGTGTGTGACTCCCCAACTTTAATGCGTCTTATCTAAAGCATTTTAAATTAATATGATAAGGCAAAAAATTCGTGTCTAATATTTATTTATTATCTGACTGCCGGACTAAATAGTTTTTTTTTTCCCTGTCATCATCTCTATAGGTCACCAAGATTATAACTGCCCTGCTATTCTGTAAACATCTCTGAAAACTTGGGTGAAGTGAGCTGTCAATAGTGTCAATCCCTGTGGAATGACAGCTCACTCCATGCTCACTTCACCTAAGTTTTCACGGTGAGATGGTTACAGAATAGCACTGCTGTACTCATCTTTCTGTCGCTGCTGTGAAGTGTGAGAGCTTAAAACTATTATAAATTAGTTCAGATTTGTTTTCAAAGTTGCAAACTTTGATCGTTATCTCTTGTAATACCCAAAATCATCCCATGCATACTCTGGTCGGATTGATGAGGCAAGGATACATTTATTTGCTGTCAGGTACGGTAAATAATTTAAGAGGGTTTATCCGTAAAGTTGGCAACGTCGCAAATAACTGTCAAATCTTTACCTGTTTTGATTAATATAGCATTACTACTGTATGGAAAAAAGAAATGTGGCTAACTAGCGAACTAAAATATTAATAATGAATTGCAATTATAACATTGAATTTGATGTTGTACCCGTTTCAGGCGTAAAAAAAGCATTTGGAAACTTTCGAAATACTTTTTTTACATCTAAAACTAAATATTCGGTGTTACGATATTAATTATTGCATTGTATAATCAATATTCTAGTTCACTAGTTAGCCACATTTCTTATTTCCATACAGTAATATTGCCAAATTAATCAAAACAGGTAAATATTTGACAGATATTTGCGACGTTGCCAACTATTAGGATAAATGCTATTAAGTTGATACTTGTCCTCATTTCACTTTATAACAAGTTGTGTCGTCACTTTGTTGGCAAATTAATATGTTATTTGTATTAGTGCAATGTTTAATAAACTACGTTTTTGGCGTACGTTACTTGCAATCTAAGGCATACGTGATATAAGCATGTTATCCAATTATTATCATCTAATGTAGATCATATTCATACATTACATTGGAGATTAAACTGTCATTGATAAAAAAGTAAGTAGGGCAATAAAAACAAAACAAACACGTATTATCTCGCCTTTAACCTTGAGTGATTGGTAGACGTGCAAATAATTTCGCTTCGATATTAAAATTACTTAGATCAAAAGAATTTAGTGCTAGTAATGCAATTTTCAAACTCCATAAAACCCAATTTCTTTTCTTCTTCATTGAACTTCAAAATTGTTTTATAGAATTTAAGCTTTTTGAAATCCACTTGACAATATGCCTCGCGTTTTCTGCCACTCCGGGTCAATAACTGATTGTATATGATTTAATAATGAGTGTGTACTTACAACGCTGGCACCTCTTCCAGTTTGACTGGCCATGCCGACAGGCACTTGTGGCGCGTTGGGATTTAATGGCGAGCTGTTGCCTGTACCTGGCACTGAACCGCTGTTTGGCCTGTGTTAAGAAAATATTGTATAAGAGTCGTTGGAGTAAAGAGGGGGGAGAGGGGCTGGTGGCTAAATAATAACAGCCGTACGGAGCGATCGAAGGTTAAGCTACGATTGCCGCGATCGGTCCGTGGATGGGTGACCATCCATTACATATCAGACCCCTCCGTGCCTCGGAAAGCACGTTAAGCCGTTGCTCCCGGCTGTCATTCGAAGATCTTTGACAGTCGTTACGAGTAGTCAAAAGCCCAAAAGTCGGACAACCAGTGTTACCAAGGGATATCGTGTTACCCAGTGAGTGGGTTGTGGAGGTCAGATAGGCACTCGCTGCATGTATAATACTGGTATTCAGCTGCATCCGGTTAGACTGGAAGCCGACCCAAACATAGTTGGGAAAGGCAATCAATCTGCCTAAGATTGATATTGGCGTTGGAGTAAAGAGAGATAATTATACTGTGGTAGTAGCTTCTAGGAACAGTGCTAGGTTTTGCGGTGATAACTCGCGTTCACGCAGTTCAAAGGAAATAAAAGTGGAAGCAGTTTTAGTAAATCCGCTGCTTGGGGTTGAAATTGTGTTGCACCTGCAATCGTATGTTACATTTTGAAGTTGGAATAATGTCCCCTCTGGGCTCCTCCGTTACCAAACCTATTGTTTACCGCGATTGACCCCGATTTCGTATAGCTCGCGCATGCGCGCAGTAGCGGTGACACGTCCATATCCTGCACACGAGACAGTAGACTCACTTGTCGTGATGCTGTATGAGCAAGAAGCCGGTGTCTGGTAGCGCGGCGGGGTCGGCTGCGAGCGCCAGTAGGTCCAGCTCACACTCGTCCTCGGCCCACCACGCGCCTGCGCGCAGTAGCAGTGACACGTCCATCTCTTGGACTTCGCGGGCTGTTGCTACGGCTAACAGGCAGCCACCGACCTGTCAAATAGGAATAAATTGTAATCTTTTAATCATCCTCTACACAGTACTTAATATTTTAAAAGTTGCCCTTCGTAACAGCCTTTATTTGTTTCTCAGCCATTTTAACGATATTAGAGCATTTCTTTCGCTAACCCGGCAAATGTTTTGTTCGCTTATTTCGGTACCTTAAGAATGCCAACAATTTGGTCAATATATGTGCTATGTTTTCCTGCTGTGGTGTGCAAAAGTACCGCCGTTTCAGCCGTTACTGATTGTGTCACTTCTCACATTGTAGAGTTTGGCAAATGAATTTTGTGCCTGAGATTTTGTTGGGAATCGAACCCAACACAACACCTTGCACGCGGTCAGCACGCGAAAGCATCGTGATCAGCGCATCATCGGTATAGCTGAGGCGCGGCGCGACGGCGACACGGCTTGGCCCTATGACCACTCGATTCCACGGACTGCACCGCGCCGGACGATTCTCCTCTCTAACTTAATATTGAATTGTTTGTCCGGGACAGTTAATAATTTATAATAAGCACGGCAAATAAACCATTGCCTAAAAATAAAGTCTACTCTTTTATTGCTCCCCGCGCTAACAATTTAATCGAAACTTTTTATATGGCAATATTCTAAAATAGTCAGATGAATGTCCCCCGAAATATAAAGTGTCAGGCTGTTGTATTTGTTTAAATTGATTTTATAATTAAAAATGAATTATCAATCAAATGTGACGTGCGAAAGTTACTTAACACTATGATGAACAGAAAAACAACAAGTGATGAAATCCTTACGACATAAAACAACTCAAGAGGTCTGAAACAATGGACGAACTTGGTGTCTTTTTTTCCTGATGCAGCCTTGTCGACTATCGCGTCTGCCTTTACTTATTGAGTTTACTTCTTACCTTGTTGAGACAGAAGGCAGCGATGGAGTCCTGCTCCTTGTGTATGATGCGCACCGGGTTGTGCAGCTCCAGGTCGCGCTCGCGTTGTGTCTGTGTTACGCACCCGCCGCGCCCTTCGGCTGCCATCGTCTCAGCCGTTACTGATTGAGTTCGACGACGAGAGAACACGGCTCGGATGAAGAGATCCTAAAAGAAACGAAGGTTAAAATAATACATGATTTTAAAAACAGCCGCTTCCTCTTTGGTCTAGTGGTAGTAAGCGCTACTGCTGAGTATGAGGTCTTGGGATCGACTCCCTGGTCGGGCAAAGTAATATTGAGTTTTTCCATCTGGAATTTCTCAGTAGCAGCACGGAGTCTGGATTTGTGCCCGGTTAATGGCAATATGCTCGCCCCCTATTACATGGGACTTAAACATAACTGGCGAAGTGTGGTTGTACTATAGGTACACCTCTGCCCAACCCCTCGGGGAAACAAGGCGTCATGTCATGTTTATTTGTTTAAAAACAGTAAGGGTCAAAATACTCAAGCAAAGGTTTTACCTGAACCGGTTCTTGTCGTACGAGGAAACTCCACAGTCTTCGTGCGGGCGCGGCACTGAATAGGACCGAGCTGAACGGTGTATTATGCTGCTCTAACAAACATCTGAAACAAAATGTTTAAGTTAGCTTGAAAGACGAAAGAATTGTCTAGCAACGAATCAATCTGCCCAGCTATGTTGAGGTCGGCTTCCAGTCTAACCGGATGCAGTACTTTACATGGAACCACTGCCTATCTGAGCTTCACAACCGGGTTACTGGGTAATACGATACTCGTTTGGTAAGACTGGTTGTCAGACTTTGGGGCTTCTGACGACCCGTAACACATACCTCCAGACCGTCCAGTTACACATACCTGTATTTATTAATAGGTGGTCCAGTAGGTAGTTGTTCAGGGAAGCAGCCGGGGATATAGTTTGACGGCGGAGCGCGGGACTCCAATGTTTCCGTCAACTGTTGCTGCCATTGATCCACGCGGCGAAGGGCGCCGTGGACCATAGGACTCGTTGTCGCTAGTTCTGTTAGTTACAAATAATATTTTGTGTTACATTAGTTCGTAAATGATTGAGTATAGTCTAAACTCGTCGACTAATAAATTATTGTTATAAAACAACCAACAAAAGAATGAGGAGTTACTATTTTAATTATATAAACTACACAGTTATTTGTTCTGCACACTCATGGCACAGAATAGTACAGAAGGCGCACTCCGCATTTTAGGTATGAAGCTACAAGTACGCGGCGGGCCCGTCTTGTCGGGGCAATTCAGTGAGTGTAACGTAGTCAGAAGATATAAGAGTTACGCAATAGAAATAGAGACAACTTTATTGTGTCAAGAGTCGCTTTTATTTAAATGATTTTGCGGAGTGAACCGTTTACCTGTTTTTATCTGTGCTCATGGATGCATTGTCGTGTATGTAATATTATTTTTGGTTAATTCATTGCTTTTTATTATTAACTAGCTGCGCCCCGCGGTTTCACCCTCATAGGTCTCGGTCCCGTGGGAAGATCGGGACAAAAAGTATTCTATGTCGTAACCTATGTCATGGTCTACTCATGTGCCAAATTTCATCCAAATCTGTTCATCCGTTTTAGCGTGAAAGCGTAACAAACATGCAAAAAATCAAATCTTTCCTCTTTATTATCATAATTAGTTTAGATTGAACCCCATTTCGTCATAATTTGTTTCGTTATTTCTTCACCTTTATTCCAGTTAACTTATGGTTTTTATTTGCAAATGATTCTTTGGCAATAAACCAATTTTTCTTTCTTTTTATGACATACCTTTTTTTTTTTTTTTTTCGAAGGTGGGAAATTATCAAATAACTTCTCCCGCTCTGGGCGGAGCGGGAGGGCGTGTCAGACTTTTACTGACTAGAACCCACCCGTGTTCCTTCCGTTGCCTGTGTGCCGGGGTCGCGATATCCCTTTCGGACAAACCCGCAACCCCGGCAGGCATTTTATGACATACCTGACATCTCAATCCCGCACAGCTGCAGGAAGTTCTGTAACTTCTGCTGCGCGAGCCGCAGTACCGCGATACGTATCACGAGCCATGAGTACGAGTCTGGGTCTGAATGCTCCGTGTTCACAAGTTTGCGTTTATCTTTCCTGCTAAAAAAGATTGTACTTACTGTTAGTTTTATGTAGTTTTTTTTTTTATATCAGATGGTATTAGAGCTATAAAATAATGTTACTTGAAAATGTACGTGACACTAACCCTTTTATTTATAAACCCAAACAAAAATGTTGTTATAAGGTATTGCTATTTCACAGTATTTACATGTAAATGACAAAGACAGATATAGTCCGCGCGCTCGTGCTAGTCACCGCCCTCGGTATGCTCACGGTGAGAAGGGGCGCCATTGACAACATTGTCAGACTGAGTTAGGTTAGCGGCCGACGTCTACCGGGGAACTCACCGCCGCGCACATATATACAGGGTGTTTGGCGCATGGACCGACACAATTTTTTCAGGAATTTGGGAGGTCATTAGCTAGGTTCTACCCATACACCCTTTGTCCCAAATGTCACGGTTGGTTACATATGACTATTTTTTTTAAATGAAAAAAAATCCCAAAATGTGTCCTTTAATTTGAAATAACTTTTTTGTTTGTGGGTGTAGTGGCACAAAACAAATTTTGTTGCATTCTCCAAAGTCCTTTAAATCTAAAAACATCTTTGTTTTATACAACTGGTTTCAAGAAAATTCCTTACAAGCTTCCAAAGTTAATTTTTGTATTTAATGAATGAAATTTTACAACTTCTAAATTAATTATAAAAAAAAAGGGACAAAGGGTGTATGGGTAGAACCTAGCTAATGACCTCCCAAATCCCTGAAAAAATTGTGTCGGTCCATGCGCCAAACACCCTGTATATACTTTATTGTACATCACAAAAATAATAATTATGCACTACAAAATATACAATGGGCGAGCTTATCGCCTTCCGCGATCTCTTCCAAGCAACCTTAGAATGGACAGTGATTTGCCTGGACATAAAATGGGGCTGTCGTTGGTGCAAATAATAAGTATACAATATACTAGAATAGATACACAGATAAATATATATCCTAAATAATAGATACATAAATACATACATACTAAATATATAAGCAATACATACCGAGGGCGCTGACTAACACGAGCTCGCGAACTATAGTTGGGGGCCGCCGGGGGAGTCGTAATAGGAGTTTCATAGAACCGTTATAACTGTTCTGTAAAAGTAGCACATATAAGTTCAATCTTACTTGGCATTCGTGGTGTCGAAAATATCGTCATCCTCGGTTTCGCTGAAATCATCTTCATCGACATCTTCAGCTCCGGACTCCGCTGAATCGTAGTCATAATTCTCAGGGTCTTGCTCCGGCGTAGGCTAAATTGTACATGTATTAATTTAAACAAAATCACCAAAGTTTTAGAGTTGGAGAAAAAGAACTAGCAGTAACAACAGTCCTCGGTGGTTGAGGATTCCGGGTGAAGCTCGCTTCCACCTTTGGCCTGATCATCACTTACCATCAGGTGAGATGAAAACCAATAGCTTACCCATTGTAGTTTAAAAAAAGTGTTTTTTATCAATGAAACACTTGAATGCAACAGAGAGTTCATCTGGACGCCGTCGCGGAAGGACGTCTCAAGCGTTCCGTGCCTTTGTTTCATTGTACTTACTTGCAGCTTGCGCCCGCCACAAGTTACAACGCGTTAATTGCCGGTCAAAAAATAAATAGACGAACAGCGTTTTGTCTGTTCAATGCGACTGTGACTCACGTGTCGACAAATAAATTACAAAGTGCAAAAGTGAGGTGTGCTTGGCCTATGTGCGTTCTTGATCCCAGGCGAGCAATCCAGGGCATACGAGGGTCTTATCGTCTGCCGAAGGTTTCCGGGGATTCGGAAAGTCGTAACAAGGATAACCCGGTGAGATCATTCCATGTATTTCAGGGCGTTCTACTAATCACTCCGTCATTAAATCATATCCCCATATTTCAAACGCATGGTTAACTTTAACTCCAACGATAGATCCAGATACCAAAACGACTTAAATTTTTTACTGTTTCTAGTAAATCAACAGTCAAGATCACGAAGACTAAATTAAATTCCCGGCTTTATTTCAATTACGGGGCCAAAAGTCAGTGGCAAAGTCCTCTATAGTATTTGATAGACTGAGGTTCAACACCGTTAGTGCCAATCTACGCACAAACAACAACGTTTATTCTTAAGCTACATGTTTAGTATATAGTAATAGGAGAATGGCAAGATAAAATAAGATAGTGTATGTAAGTACTCTGACAAAAATAACAGTGTCGATTTTGATTTCGTAACAATCTGGCAATTTTTTTGCCACTACAAAACAGTCGCGTCTGAGGCAACTTCTTTTTTGTGGTGTTTCTGTCGAACAATTTACCCGAGTTTTTGTGAAGGAAGGCACATGTGTGATTAAGCTTAAGCCCACTCAACAAAAACAAAAACTGCATAACAAGATAAATTTCTATAGAAAAAGAAAGGGTATCTAATAAATCTAAGTCAACGCATGACCCTGTCAAACTCTTGTATCTCATTCTCGAAACTAAATCTGCCCGTCCGGCCATCAGCACCGTGGGGTTCTAACTCCCAAACAATAGTTTTACAATGGTAATAAAACAAAATGGAAAAGCCATGCAAAAGGACGGCAATTGTCTGTTTATTGCGATCGCCCATCAATTAAATCTCTTGATGGGGATAACTTTTGGCCATATGTCAATACGCCGAGACCTAGCTACGTATGTTTCGGAAAACCGCGGTGACGCCAGAATTTGCCTAGCACTTAGGAATAACATTCAAGATATTATTCCTAACAGCAAGCTCTCTCAGGAACAAATGGTAACAAACTACATAACCGCGCAGTTTAACGAGACGTTCTGGGGAGAAGAAACCGAAATCGAAACCGGCCAAAAAAGGATAAAGTAGACGCGGAACTTTCAAAAAGGGGCATTCACATAGCCTGCCTACAAGAAACAGGGATGAACCTAGGAACGTAGGTACTACTGCAATTGCAGTCAGGAAGGATGCCCAAATTGAAATAATAAACAGAAACTTCGATACCGACGTGATGTCAATCACTCTTAATGTTGGTAGGGAAAGTGACAAAACTGCTCTGCTTTGTATTATTAACTCTCACATCAACAGCTGTACTTCTAAAGCAACCAGATCCTTCACAGGTGTACTAAACTTGATTAGACAAAAACCAAGGAAATGTACTTTAATAATCCTAGGCGAGTTTAACGCCCATATTGGTGGACAAGATCCAATAAGTTTCCAACGCAAAGGGCTGATTCACCAAAATCACCATCATGACATCTCCAATTACAACGGAGAAATGTTAATGGATATAGCCAACAGGGAAAAACTCCAAATAGAAATAACAAAAGCGACATCATCATGCACGATAACATGGTCAAAGCGCACGCAGAAATCACAATTGGATCACATTATTACGCCACAGACAACAGAAAAACTCTTTAAGTATATTAAAAGCGAAAGGGCAGGCAGAGCCATATCCGACCATAAAATAATTTGGGGGCAGTTAAGAACAAGTCGAATCATAAAAAAAGATGAAAACACTAAACGCAAGACATAAATAAATAAAAAAAATGAGACAACAATAGAGCCCATTAACTTCAATAACAAACAATGTTAATAGGCTGCTCTTAATATCAAATCAACCAAATACCAAGCTTGCATAATCAAAAAACTGGAAAACGTAGGAATAGACTCAACAGATAAAACTGTCGAAATAGCATGGTGTACCATAACTGAAGTATTAAATTATAAAAAAATATAAATTGGCGACCCAGGAAACCTTGACTTTTCAGGAGAGTCACTCTAGGGATCATCGTATAACTCTTGCCAACCTCCTAAAAGGCTAAATTCTTACAAAGAAGACAACTAGATAACCCAAATAGACATAATCATGTAAAGGAATGTCAGGGAATACTTCATAAGATTAAAACTCAAGAAGAAAACAAAGAATCCAAGGCCTTCTTCACTGGACTGGGGAAAAAACATCCTTCAAAACGCATGCAGGTACTTTATCTATTTTACAGGAAAAACAAGTAAGCAACAAAACGCCGGAAAAGAAACGCTTATTATACCAATGTCCACATGGGAGCAAATCCTAAAAAACTTCGAGGGCCAACCTATACCAACGGTTACCATAATAAAGCCGGTATCTACGAGTATCGCGCAAAAAAGAGGACCCACGCTTGATGACGTAATAGAAATAATTAACAGCATGTGGAACGGGACAGTGCCCGGAGCAGACCAAGTGGTAATTGAACTCTTCAAAGCGATGCCGCAAATATTACAGGAAGCCGTCACCAAGCACATGAACAAAGCGTGGACACAAAATAAAGCACCCGACACCTGGCTAGAAACAATGCAGGTACAAACAACCCTAAAAATTCAAATGACTATCGACGATTATCGGTTTGCAATACGGGCCACAGAATTTACGCTTCCAACGTTTTTAAAAAAAAAATTGACGAAACAATAAAAGAATTGGGCAACTACCAAGCGGCTTTTTTAAACAACAGATCTACTGATGATCACATATTTCCACTAAAAATTGTACACATCAAATGGTGTGGCCAGCAAAGTAGTTGGATTATCAAAGGAAAGGGAATCAAACTGGGTTGCCCGCCTCTCTACATTGGTCATGGATCCATGGGATCCTTAGAACCCTCAAAGAGGAAACTCATTTAATCAAATTAGACCAAGACGTTGAAATCTCACTCCTCATTCGCGGACGACCTCATCTTCATTACAGACGATCTAAAAGGGTTAGAAGGAATTGTATACCATATTAAACCCCTACTAGGTGGCGACGGCCTACAAATAAACGAAACTGGAACAGAAATTCTAATTAGAGACTTGGGTCTCTAATTAGAATTTTTGTTCGACTCATGTATCGAACGGTGATCGTACCTTGTATGATATACGGATTGAAAGTATCGGCAATCACTAAAGCTAACAGATCTAGACTGAGAAGATATGAGAGAGTCATCATGAGACACTTGATTAACCACGCCAGAAATAAACCAAAACAAAAGTAGATGCACGAAATCTTAGATGGGAAAACAGTAACCAAACGCATCAAGTACCACAGGATGTGCTACACGTCCACAGGCGCGGCAAACCACACCTTTTACACGAAGAATTGCAGTATAAGGCCAAATCCAAGAAAGTAGGCCGTCCTATTTACACATGGAACGACAATCTTAAACAGGACTCGACTTATTTCGACAAGGAATTAAATTTTTGGATGGACAAGGCTACAGACCGATACAAGATCATGAAGTCCGCCAGCGAGATCTACAAGAAACCTGAAACGGATAGCAGCGAGCATTCTGACGAAGACACAGACACAGCAAAATGTAACACAGCTCAGCAGCAATATAGGAAAAAGCCGAGAAACCAGCGTAACCCCGTCTCAAAATTCACCGGTGAAGATAACGACGACGTCGCAAAAGATGCCCATCCATAGATAATTAACACCCGTCTCTCCACTATTCCAAGGCTTACTCTAGGATGCATATCCGGTATGGCTCTCAAATCCTTCCTTATCCTAAGGGCACGGTCTTCCTTACCATTACCCGCGCCCCCCGGTCTACTCCTCGATTTGCAATAGCCTTTGAAGTCCCATGAAACATGAGGCTTCATGGGCTAGTGCAAATCTTGGGGTTCATTCGATTTATCGAGTCTGGTTAAACCATGCTGGGATCGGTGCATTTCATTCATTCATTCATTCAATGAAACACTTGAATGCAACAGTCAAATATTTAATTTAAAAAAACCAAAACCTATTTTATTTAGTGTTCTTGATATGTTCAAGATAAAATACGTTTTTGTTATTATGTATTTTGAATGTTTAAATTACAGCACAAACGCGAAAGTATCAATAACTTTTAACACTTTGATAGCGGGCCAAAAATCTACGCGTCCTTTACCCCCGCTTGTTCAAGTATCAATAACTTTTAACACTTTGATAGCGGGCCAAAAATCTACGCGTCCTTTACCCCCGCTTGTTCAAGAGGTTCGGATCTCATGGAAATTAAATAAATCTACAGTTAAGGGTGCGTATCCACCAGAGATGAGCGAGGATACGAAGCGAAGAATGTCCGTAAAGCTAACCAATAACAACGGCTCTGACAGTGAAGCGATGTTATTGGTTAGTTTCACACACATCCCTCGCTACGCATCCTCGCTCATCTCTGGTGGAAACGCAGCCTCATTCTAGATGGTAGTTACCTTAGTGAGCAGATAAGTAAGTATACTGCAGTGTGGAGGCACGAACTGTTCCCTGTAGGTAGGCCGGCCCTCCTGAATGTTCTTGTGCGGGGCGGTCGGACCAAGTCCTAGGAGGCGCATATTCAGTAACGCGCGCTTCTCTCGCAGGGAGGACCAGACTGATGTGCCTTCTGGACGCTCTACTAACTTTGGCTGAAAATAAATATTGATTTATAGGTAGTGTTAAATAAATTTTGGACGGAAGTCTCGATTCCTGAGTCAGACGTCAGTAAGGATATTTTCTGTCCTTATGATTGCAGACATCACTCACTAAAGAGATTAGTAACAAATTCATTTGTATTTACAATGTTTTATCTTTATATATCGCCACTTTTTCCAACACCTATTGTTTGAATAATATTATTAAATTGTAACTGAAAAATAATGAATGAAAATTGGGATTATAAAATTAACCTCAATTGTCTAATGAAAAACCTCTGTAAGGAGACATAAAATTAAAATTTCGGATTCAAATAATGAAATCAAAGCACCTAATTTGTAAGTGGCACTACAAATTGGAATCCACAGGTACGTTTTCTGATCCCTTTATGTACATTAACATTGTGTTTGTGTACATTTTCATCTGATACTTTTGGACCCGACCATAGTCTTGTTGCCATATGACTGAAATTAACTTCAGTTGAAAAGTGAACAAATAATATTGAGAGTTTTACGACCATATTAGAGTTGAATTAAATTCTTATTTTGGTGACATAGTCTTCTGAACTATATCGTCACGACTGTTACTATCGCTATTAACCTGCAACGACGGAGCTGGGGCAGTAGTCAACAGCCTCCGAACTCCTCCACCGAACAGTCTCGCATGGTCGGGCGCGACCGGCGCGTGCGCACACAGCCGGTACAGCAGGTGCGCGTCCCGCGCCGCGGCCGCCCAGCCCAGTAGAGCGAGGTATACGGCGCAGAATGCTTCGGCGAGTAATACGGCGAGGCGGGGCGAGTCTTCTTCTTCGGCGGCGCGGAGGGCGAGGCCACGAAGGGCTGAAACGCCTGTGGAAACCATTGAAATATTAAACTGTTTGTTTAAACAAAAGATTAACCTTTTTCTTTTGTTATTTCGCACTTTTTATTATTCTGTGATTAAACGTACTTTATATAATTTAAAGTGTCACAGATTGAAAGTACACTACATAAACCCAAACCACATTTTGCGTAATTACTTCATTCTCCGTACTTTAAAGAATATATTGAATGCCGTACTAAGCTATAAATAAATAAATAGGCAAATGAAACGATATAATTATCATCAAATTATATTTTATGAGATTTTTCTAGTCCAAGCATGTTAGAAATGAGATTGGCCATTGTTTCTTAGTTACCTAGGCTGTGTAACTGCAATTATACAGGTAACTGCAACCTTAACACAGTTACGATGAATATAAAACTAGGAACAATTTACAATTAGATTTTGATAAGTGTTTAATTAAATTAAGTTTTCGTAACGATGAATGCAACTTGCCAAATACTTTCGATCAGGCAACTAAGCACGTCTCAAATATCGACTAATAACACACACAATAATTATGTTTTATTGCCAGACTGCGATGCTTTGTACCTCCCACACACATATTTTTTATTTATAACTAAAACCATGTACTTATCAAATAATCATACCTGGCCATTTGTTCGGTGGAGTCGTGACAGTGAGCTCATCAGTGGAATGACGCCTCTGCCGCGTGAGGATCTGACTAGTACCAGGAGCTTCAGCTATGATACTGCTAAACAAAATATATGAAATAAATACTTGAACGCTGTATTGAACGTCAAAATTCATTCAATTTAGATAGTCCGCTGTGTCAATATACTATGCAGCCTATAACAGTAAAAATACAAAATAACAGGTTTCCCCCGGAAAAAACTCAAACAATGATAGAGTTCCATTAAAAACCATGCTCTTGGTTATTCTATCAACATATTGGTAACTTACTGATCGTGATGATGCGCGTGCTTCAAGCTGAACGTGTCGGAGTCACACAGACTCTGGTAAATGCAGGCGGACAGGGCGACTGATAACTCTCTCAGTGTGTGCAGTATCCTGGTAGCAGACCCGCCAGGGATGCCCAGTTCACCGATAGTGCCCAACATGTCGTGAGCTACGGACTGGATATAACAAAAAAAAATTAAACTAATTAATTCAGAAATGTTAAACTGGCGACAGTATACTGAGCTAAAATTACACGAACGGAATATTTGTCTCGTTATTATTAATTTAATTAATACTATCGAAAATTGGTAATTGCAGAATACTAGTTCAGAAAAAGCAAACTTGAACACATCTACAGGCATTATCTTAGGCTTATGGCTTGTCTTTTCATATTTATTTTGTCATTGAGAGATACGCGCATTAAGGTAACACACACACACTCTCTCACACACACAATCACGCACACTAATTGTTGGCAGAGATAACCAAGTGGTGTGCCCGTCAGACTGCCAAGTCATAGGTCTGGAGTTCGAACCTAAGGCATGCACCTCTGACTTTTCGGATTCATGTGCGTATCGTATAATTATCACTTGTTTGAAAAACTGTGAAGGTAAATATCGTGAGTAAACCAGCATGCCTGAGAGATATTTCTCGACGGCACGTGAAGCCAAGTCAGAGGCCCATGGGCGGCTTTAAAACTCTGACACCAGGTTAGTCACTAACCACACGAAAAGAAGAAGACAGTAATTGTTGATGATGCATGTCTTATCCTAACTCCACAGTAGATATATCAGTTCTATGAGCCGTGCAGCGAGCAGTCGGATAAGATAATATTTATTTTCTAAAACATGAGTATGGTAGTTTACAGTCGGTCGATTCTGTCTAAAGATCAACGTGAAACTTAGGTGAAGTGAGCTGTCACTGTCACAAATCGACCGGCAGGATGCTAGGGATTGACACTATTGACAGCTCACTTCACCTAAGTTTCACGGTGATATTTTTACAGAATCGATCGGCTGATCTACAGAGAACCTAAGAAATCTCACCTGTAAATGTCTAACAGGATCAGCCACAACAGTGTTATTGGTGGCAACAGCCGCTGCCAAGAGTGGCAGGGTGGTGGGGAAGGGCAGCGGCGACAGCAACTGCTGGTGTTGCTTGTCCTGCCCCAGCTCCTGCAGCAGCAGCACCAGCTCCATGCGCACGGACGCCAGGCCGCCGCCGCCCGCGCCGTGCAGGGAGCAGTAGGATAGTAATGTTCGGAGGAGAGTCTCGTTCGCTGTTGGATGGAGTGTGTTTGGTTGATAAGCTGCCCCCATTGTATATTTTGTACTGTTTAATTTTGTTAAAATATTAGCAATGGAAAATTCGTTCCTTTTTCCTAAAATTTTCCTTTACCACTTTACTCTGACATCACAAAAAGCTAGTCGTGCTCCGTATATGTTTTCGTAAATAAAACCTATCTTGAAGCAAACCCTACTTTACAATATAATATAAGTGTTTAGACGTAAATCTTTTCACTAGTGTCGTCACGAGTGACTACGAGAACTCATTTTTTTATTTCTTGGGTAAAAAGGTTCTTTTCGGCGCCTTTCATTTATTTGGCTTAGTTGGATTTAGTTTCTATCTTATGTTTTATTATAGGCAATTAACAAACAGTACACACATTTTTATATTAAAATACACTCACCCTTTAGCCACTTCTTCCTATTGAGCGCTCTCTGCACTTTGGCCTCAAAGTCTGCCTTCTCCCTGACTAACAGCTGGTGTAAGGTAGGTCTATCAGGCAGCGGCGCCAGTTCGGGCTCCGCGCACAGTAGGGCTCCGCCCCCACCACTGCCGCCGGCTGCTAAGTACCCGCATAGACGACGCAAGGCTTCTACCTCACGTTCTAACCAGATGTAGAGTTGATAGCGCAGGTGACCACCTAAGGAATACAAGGAATGTGTTGTGAGATAGAAGTAATGTTATAAAATGTATAATTCAGCGAGATTTAGTTTTATTGTTATGCTTAGGCAGGGCAAAATATCTTCTTTGCTTCAAACTTTTCTTTACTGCGATTATTTATTTATTATGACGCAAAAACAAAAAACAAATGAAAACCGACTCGCCGCAACACACTGTGCTCAATCAAAAATCTCGTCGTACTGAAGAACATCACCTTCCAAACACGATACTATGTAAATCATTTTTGCCGATAAACCCTTCTTATTAATTCCTGATTTACAATTATATTAAAAACATAGATTCACTTACCATCAACTTCAAACCCAGTAGCCAATGTGCTGAGTTCCTCCATCAATATCTTGAGACAAGCCACAAACTTGAGTTGTTGCGCCATTATGTCAACAGAGGGCGCTTCGTCTCCCTCCTTTTCTTTCTCAGCGTTGCCGTTCACTGCTGGCTCTTCTTTGTCTTCTTTTTTGTCCATTTTCATCTCTAATGGTGGAGTTGAGGCTCCGGATTCGTCCGATCTGTGTAAGAAATAATAAAGTTAGTATTGCTGCCTTCTAATAAAATCTGTATATCTGTGATTTGTATAGCCTGCAATAATAGATTAACAAACCAACCGATAATAAACGATTTTAATAGTAAATTACTGTTGGGACAGACAAAATGAAGACTGCAAATCAGCAAATGTAGTGTGGGTCATTTTTAGACAAAATTTTCTTTGCAAGTTAGCTAATATAGCACTTATTCCATCTTGTGAGAGACCAGCGGGGTAATTGCGTAACACACTAACAGTAGCAATGGCTTTCATTTTGACAATTCAACCACATTCATTGCGTTATTTACACTGTTGAGCAGACAAATATTTCGAGCAATAAAAAGCAATGGATTAGCCTTCTATTCCTTCAAAATCATTCAGATTGTGACTGAAAGTGTGTTTTGCAATAAGGGTGTTAGAGGGACCTATGTCCAGCAGCAGAGGTCTATGAGACTGATGATTAATGATAAAACAAATGAAAATGCCAACGAAACATTCAAAACAGGGACACTTGATATTTTAAAGATATTTTTACATTGTAGTAACAACAAAACTCACCCCTTATCATCATCTTCATCATCCCAGCTAAGAACCAGTTCATCATTTTTGTTCGCAGCGACGGGCGCTCCCCAGTCTACGTCTACAGCCGTTGTGCCCCAATCCATGTTAGTCGGTTCTTCATCTGTTCAGAAATGGATTAGGTAAGAACTTACAACTATTTTAGCGGAAATATCTGAGGACCTGCACCCTAATTGCATAACACACGATCAATCATAATCTGAATCATTTTCAAGGATATTGCTAATCCATTGCTTCATATGTGTGAAAATTTTGTCTGCTCAACAACATTAATAACGCAATGAATATTGTTGAACTGTCAAAATGAAACAGATTGTGATTGATCATGTGTTACGGTGAACTAACCTGGAGTCGAAAATAAATGAGAGGTCGAGAAATATTAATATTGTGTATTGCCATGCATTTTATTTCAAGAGTTATCAAAGGGTATGAGATAAATGAGAAAGAATTCCTTTGGTTTTCATTTCAATGTTTTTTTTTGTTTGTTTCGTGTTCATTATATACAGACTTTATAAAAGTCAGTTGACAGCAAGAAAAGACGCGACGCAGCACACACTGAGGCCGCGCTTATTTAAAAGCGAACGTCGCGCGAATACGCGATCGGTCGCATGCATGTCACTTTTTGTTCGGAAAACCGGAGAGCGCCCTCTGTCAGCGCGATCATGCGTTCAGGATCACCGAACAAAAAATTCGAATGATCGTATATTCGCGCGACGTGATTTTAAATAGGACGCGGGGTTATAATAGAACTTTTTCTACTATACATTTCAGTGAGATAGCCAAAACCAAATGTGATCCTGTTCGCAATTTTTCAGTCACTAGTATAAACTAGTCTAGTCGCAGCGGCACAAATTAATACAGATGGTTCAATCCGCAAAATCATTTAAATAAAAAGCGACTGTTGCTACGACACAATAAAGTGCAATTCAGATCGCACAGCGCTAATTACGTACAGTTATATTCACCTAGAAGTTCCCTCTCTTTCTATCGCGTAACTCTTAGATCTTCTGACTACGTTACACTCACTGAATTAGCCTAACAAGTCAAGCCCGTCGCGTACTTAGAGCTTCATACCTAAAATGCGGAGTGAACCTCTGTATTCATTTGTGGCAGCAGGTGAACTAACCCGAACCGTAAAAACGTAAAAGATAAACAAAAAAAGCAACAAAAAAAAACACAAAACAAAACATAAATCAGCGGACGTACAAACGGACGTGAACGTTGCGTACTTTTGGCTGTATGATCCGCGAATTGTCCGGAGTGTATGACCGCGTCGTCTATGGACAGCGCGGCCACCGGCTGCTTGACGCGCTCGTCGCGCACGCGCGCCGGCAGCTTGGACAGCACTTCTAGCGCGAGGGCGGGGCAGCCGGCCTTGAAGTGACCGTGCGCTGTTTGGAAGTAGAGGCGGCGTTCTAGTCGAGTGATGCCTTCTTCCGGTTCCTGTTGGAGAAGGGCTAAGGTACCGCCCTGTGGAATAAAATTGTGCTTTAGTCAGCTGGTCGAAAACATTAATTTATTTATTGCAGAAAATTACAAACTATGACTAGGCGTACGTAACTAATGAGTAAATCACCCTGTTAGGGTGCATCAAAGTTAAATTATACCTAGGTTAATATTATAACATAAAATATTGCCTTGAGTAATATGACAACATTAATATACATTAGAAACTTAACTGACTATTATACCAGCACGCGTAGCATGACAAACATAGAAACGGGATTTCTACACGTTTTGTCGACGGAAGAATAGACAAAATGACAGATTGTGATTGTTTATCTGTCATATTGTCTATTCTTCCGTCGACAAAACCCGTTTCTATTGTGGTCATGCTAAGCGTGCAGGGTGTAATTAGACCCTTCAAGAAACCGAGGGTCACTAATGTTCTTCCCATTACTATGATCACTTTTTTTGTACTGGACCATACCTTCTGATTGCCTACATATTGACATTTTGTTTACAAAATATACAGAATTATTCTACGAAATATATAATACTTCTTTCATTGATAACATTCCTACAAATACGCACCTGAGTAGGCATGTTATGTCTCTTCAGCCTGGGATGCGTGCGCAGATACACGTAGAAGTTGAACACGCTCGGCATGGGCTCATTATCTCTTGCCGCATGTAATCTTCCCGCGTTGCTTAGCAACGTGTCAAGCGCGTCACCATAGCGTTTCAGTTCCCATAGTGCCATGGAACGGACGAACGGGTCTGGGTGAGCGCGTTCTAGGTCTAGTTCACCGTCTTCTGTTTCACCGCTGGGTAGGATATTGGTGAAATTAGTAAAATATTGTTTAGTAGGTGGCATTGGAGCAATATAAAAATAGTATTGAATTATTTGTTTCAGTCGATATAGCTCAGCTTGTATGAATTTTGAAAAATCTAATGCTCAGCATACAGCTGAGCATTCGATTTTGGAGTACCATAGAGTATTTAACCGAGCCCTGCAATATGAGAGATTTTCGAGGAATACCATTTAAGTCTCCTTCTGTAGAATTTGTCGGAAACGCATTATTTTGAGACTTTCCAGGTAAACAAGTGTGATTGAGAGCGGTGGTGGTTTAGTGGTAACGGCCCCGACTTACTGAGTTGTAGGCCGTGGGTTTGAACCGAGCCAGGCGCTTTGCTTTGTGTAAATAATTTAATCACTACTGCTCTCAAAACGGTGGAGGAAAACATCGTGAGGCAACCGACATGTCCTAGAACCGAAAATGCGAAGACATGTGACATCTAGAACCCGCACTGGGCCCGCGTGGAGGAGGCCTGTGTCCCAGCAGTGGGAACATTATAGGCAGATTATGCTAAGAGTGATTGATGAGCCAACGGATATGGCCTATGTTTAGCAGTCGACGTTTATTCATCTAGCTTATTTTTAATATTTTTTTATATGACGTGTAAAAGTGATTCCGATATCCTATTTACTGAATAAACAATTTCATTTCATTTCATTTAAATGACCACTTACCCCAATACTTCATCCATTATTAACTTCTTCAAGCTGGTCGGCAGTGGGTTGTCAGCTTCGTACAACCGCGCCACAATCATAGCCAGTTGTAAGTCTCCAAGACGTGTAATAAGCACCTACAAGAAATGAAGCAATCGAAATAAGATTTCTGGAGTATATAAATAAGTTGTGAAAGAAAACCGAACACACAGCACACGAAGGGTTCCGTACAGTATTAAGATTGAGCAAAATACGCCGAAAACTTTATTAAATTTTTAATATTTGTTGTTATAGCGGCAATAGAAATACACAATCTGTGAAAATTTCAACTGTCTACCTATTACGGTTCATGAGATACAGACCGCTGACAAACAGACGGACGTACGGACAGCGTAGGCTTAGTAATAGGGTTCTGTTTGTTACCCTTCGAGTACGGAACCCGAAAAAAAAAACGAAACAAATGCGGGAAAAAAATCGTACACAATAAAATATATTTGACCGAGAAAATATTTGTAATGTGCCCAGCCATTAATATGGCATCAAGCTTAAGAAGAAGTTGTCTTTGTACAGACAGTTCACTATAACTTGTCCCTTGCCGTGATGTTGGCACCATTACTTGTCAACCTTAGTTTCAATACTAATAGAGTTCAAAATGGCGACTGATAGAACAGCCACCAATCGCGTTATGGGTCAAAAAAAGTAGCGCAGCGCAGCTTCGTTGTTGAAATTCTTCCTTAGAATGATCTAAAGGCGAATTTCAATAATGAAGCTTCACTGCGCTGCTACGCCTTCAGTATATTTAAACCACATTCAAGAGCAGTTACTGTCATTATTGTTATGGAATATTGACACTGACAGCTCTTGAACGCGGCTTAGATCTGCTGATCACGTTCAGTTTCGTTGGTGAAATTGGTCCTAAACCTCTGTGTCATATTAACGCCGTGGAAAGATTAGGTAGAAAATTGGTTGTACCTCTAAAGCATCCTTGAGGGCCCCTCCGAGCAAGAAGAAGGCAGCCGCGTGCTCAAATCGTTGTCTGCCGAGCAGAACGAACGCGTTCTTCAGCGCAGCCTTACGCCAACGATCTTCCGTGAAGTCGTTTGAGAAGAACTAAAAGGAGATATACAAAATTTTAAGGATAAATAAACTATTAAATAAAATGGTCTGAGGTGATAGATGTATTTTTATTAAATAAACTAGCTGACACGACAGACGTTGTCTTTTCCAAATTTCAATAAATTTGTTTAGTAATCTACTGGATACTACTTACTTTGGTCATCTTCTCCTCCCTACTGGATCGGAACAGTCCCCACAGCAGCATCCTCTTCTTCATGGCGAGATAATACAAGGCTGCATCCATAGGATCTTGTTTCTGCATGTATGAAGCTCGGGCTAGCTTCTCCATGCAAGTGCGGAGTAACTCGCCGCGAACCCACCAACCGACACCTGCACATAGCAATGGTTTAAAAAAAACGTTACGTTAATGCTTTTCATGTGCAACTGACTAGCACATGGAAATTTGCAGGCTGTTTGCACGGGTTTATAATGCGATACTTAAGTCTACGGATGTTTTTACACGATGCACATAACCTGTGTATGCATGGAGGACGATGAGATAGCAGCTCATGTGCTACTGTACTGACTAGCACAAGAAAAGATGCAGGCTGTTTGCGCGGGTTTATAATGCAATACCTAAGTCTACGCACGTTTTTCCACGATGCACATAACCTGTGTATGCATGGAGGACGATGAGATAGCAGCTCATGTGCTACTGTACTGACTAGCACAAGAAAAGATGCAGGCTGTTTGCGCGGGTTTATAATGCAATACCTAAGTCTACGCACTTTTTTACACGATGCATATAACCTGTGTATGCATGGAGGACGATGAGATAGCAGCTCATGTGCTACTGTACTCACTAGCACAAGAAAAGATGCAGGCTGTTTGCGCGGGTTTATAATGCGCTACCTAAGTCTACGCACGTTTTTACACGATGCACATAACCTCTGTATGCATGGAGGACGATGACATAGCAGCTCATGTGCTACTGTACTCACTAGCACAAGAAAAGATGCAGGCTGTTTGCGCAGGTTTATAATGCGCTACCTAAGTCTACGCACTTTTTTACACGATGCACATAACCTGTGTATGCATGGAGGACGATGAGATAGCAGCTCATGTGCTACTGTACTGTGGTCGCCGCATATAAAGCAAAGTACTTTTAAATGAGATCGTCAGTAAAACCAAGGCGTTGCTGGCCTTACTTAGGAGCTGGGGTGGATCGAATAATCGATTTTCCCACCCGTACGCATTGACGTGGAGTTACGGACACCATCCCGTATTACCTATAACCTGTGTAAGTACTTGCACATGTTACAAGCATCATGACAAAGAACCAAGATGGCATGTCGGATATGTTAATGGTTCGATTTATTTGAAGCGGCATGTTGTCACGGTTTTCCTTAGCTAAAACTTGATGCATATGTATATTCTATATTAGTAACGAAGTTAACCAGGGCAAGGAAATATACAGAAAACTTGATCAAAAATGTTCAGGAGTAAATTTAACTACCTTTTCCTCGCGATAAACAGATATCGCCTAGATGACTCTCCGGCGCATTACCTATTTCTATGCTGAACCGTGGCCCCGTTGCCACTTAAAGAACGGACCAACAAAACCAACTCAATTTTGCATTCATAAAGATTTAATTTTGTATGTTTGTTTGTTACGCTTTCACGCTAAAATGGCTAAATGGATTTGGATGAAATTTGGCCTATGGGTAGACCATGACCTGGGTTAGGACATAGGATACTTTTTATCCCAATATTCCCACGGGATCGTGACATGCGGGTAAAGCCGAGTGGCGCAGCTACTACTCTATAACTTACCCAGTTCCCTTATAGTACCACTGGGGTGTACTTTTAGTATACCAAGGCAAGCAGTTGTTCACGTGTCTCTAAATGAAAGGCCCAAACTAGGTTGTAGGTACTGCAGAGGCTGTCTAACAAGCTTCTAGCATGCAACCTCCGCGAGTTCATGTTGATGGCACGTATACGATACAAACATTGGTTTTATATTTAGAATAGGAAAAATTAGGTGAGAGCCGGGGATTAAAATAAAATAAAAAATATTAATGAATTCTTAAACTTAATAAAGGGTGTAAGGGACATCGACGCGAAGCCGGTTATCATGGGGTCAGTACATGATTCTGAACTCCCCTGCGTTGAAATTTTTCGTCGGTTATTAAAAAAAAAACAGCTGCTCCATACATTTTGACCGCGTAGGTATTGCACTTTTCTATGAAATAGCAGTTTAAAAAAAAAAACACATGTACTGAATCCATGGTAACCGGCTTCGCGTCGATGTCCCTGCCACCCTGTATAGTTATCGGTTTTACTGCAAGAAGCCTTTTATTTGATACTAGCTGCGCCCCGCGGTTTTACCCGCATAAGTCTCCATCCTGAGGGAATATCGGGATAAAAGGTATGTCTATGTCATTCTCCAGGTCATTGTCTATCAATGTGCCAAATTTCATCCAAATCCGTTCAGACCTTTTAGCGCGAAAGCGTAACAAACAAACTTACTTTCGCAGTTTTAATATTAGTTAGGATAGATAGATGAGTCTACAGCACCGAAGCCTTTGGGTCTAAGGTTGGCGTGCTGGGCGAGGGGTAGGTAATATAAGATAGGTATATAACTTACCAAGTTCTCTCATAGTCGACCACTTGGGCGTCCCCTTAGTATAGCCCGGTATCAACGCCAGCAGTTGTTCGTGCGACTCTGAATGGAAGGCCCACACTAGGTTGCAGGTACCGACGCCTGTGCGTTGTAGGTTCGCGCGCTGGGCGAGGGGTAGGCAGCGGAGTAGGTAGCCATAGTGCTTCATGGCTAGGAGGAAGCGCAGGCCGCAGTCGTCGAGGGAGTCTGGTGGTTATAAATTGTTTCAGTTAGAATTTTGAAAAATAAAAAGGCTTCTTCTTGTTCTAAATCCAATAGTTATCAGAATAAGGTGTGGTATCTTTTTTCCTACATCATTTGGTTGACCAGGATATAAAGTTTAAGCTAGGGTTTAATAATACAAATAATTAAAAAAGAAAACTCATTTGGCTCTGCCGTTTCGGACATTACACATAACATTTTGCACTATCGGTAGAACAGGCTTCTAAAATACATGCCATTATGACTTCTTTTTCGCATTCGATTGCGTTTTTTGACACTTTTAGAGTGCGTTTCTACAGAAGCGGAGACGAGCGGAGCTGAGCGGAGACCTGTAGGAATCGGCCAATCACAATGGTTGAAATCCTCATCGCGTCTCTCGTCTCGTTCGTGATTGGACAATTCCTGCACGTCTCCGCTCGTCTCCGCTTCAGTAGAAACGCACCCTTAAACTTCTATTTGAACAGTCACACATTGCTTTAAAACCAAAGTGAACCTTGTTTGACACCACTGCAAATATAAGTTACCTGGTAAAATCTCATGTCCCTGCGCCTGGGCAACGTCAACGCGTGCATTTGTCGCGAGTCGTTCAGCGAAGTCAGCATCACACGTAGACACGGTATCTGCTAGTGCTAACAAGTGCATCTGGTCTAGAGAACTGAGTCCCGGCAAGTGTGTGTGGGTTAGTAGACGAGAGAGGATGCGCCCTGTAGGAAAAATAAAAGAGAAATGTTACTAAAGGAACGCAAGAACAACAAAAGGAAGTGTTATGACTTTAATAATAGTCGACTAATCGAAATGATATTATAGTGTACAAGTGTGTGCGCAGACACAGGTGCACTCTCTCTTCCCCCACTCCCATAGTCCGACGGGCCGGCAACCCGACACTCGCGGCGACAGATCAGGCGCAGGCCGGGGGCCACACGTGCGCACCGAGGCGCGCGGTATCACACCGCCAACTTCCAAACTCCGGGCTGTTACTAAGAAATTCCTAATAGAAAAACCCAATCACACTTTGTCCGATCCGAAAATCGAACCCTCGACCCACGCTCAGCAGTCGCGCTTGCGACCACGCGACCAACGGGGCAGTCAAAAACAGACACACAGACATTAAATAACAGATAAGAAAGGTGGATCAAGGCTTACATCAGTAATTCTCTTTCCAAGTCTGAGTTTGAGTTTATTAATTACGAACAAAAAAACAAATCTTTTCTCTTTATAATATTAGTGTAGATTACGAGGTTTTAAATACCAAGACTTGTCGCCCAATGTATCAAATGAAATATTAAAGATCTTGAAGGAAACATATTATATTCATTTGTTTTACGATTTATCGATTTTACCTTGTCTTAATCCAAAGTGTGATAAAGGTTGTCGTTCAGGCATTGAGGGCCGCCTGTCAACTCCCTCGTCTTCACCCAATAATAATGCATCAAGATCTTCTTCTGTATCTTGTATTGTGCCTTCAAACAATTCGTTATAGTCCTGCAAAATGAAAAAGGTTTTAATGAAATATCTATATATATATATATATATAAAAGAAAGTCGTGTTTGTTACTCGAGATCTGCTAGATCAATTTTCATGGTTTTTGATTCGTTGGATTTGTCTCCGCCCCGAATAGCAGAATACATATTAAAAACAATGAAAAGGTAGAGTAGGTAGGTAGGTGCACCGTAGATAAGTACTTAGTGCTACTCGAGCGAAGCCGGGGCGGGCAGCTAGTATCATATATTTAAAAAATTAAAAAGTGCAAAGCAAATGACACAATACAGATTGCGTGAGACGTAATAATAATATGGCTAGGAAAAAGGAAATACTAAGATTGCAGCTGATTGAGATATATGGAAAGAAAAGTCGTATTACACAGACCCCAAATAAAATTGGATAAAATCAGGAGAATGATGAAACTATGATTCCATTTAAAAATAAACCCTAATTATACTTTCTAAGTAAAGTTTAATATTGTAAAAAGATTGAAATATCAATATGCTGCGTTATAAGTATTTACCTTAGCTTCCTGAATAGTGGACGGATGATGTGGGGACTCCTTGTCTGCGACGAGTAGTGTCCATAATGGCAGAGGTGGTACCGACGTAATCTCTGCGTAGTCTAACTGGATGTCCTCTGTTATCTGTATTCGTTTTCAAATGTTAGATCATGTCGAAACGAGCGGCGAGGCGGGACGGCGGCTACGGTACAAAATTTGTAACAATTTTTTTTCGTCGCCGCTTCCCCGCTACTTTCGTGCCGGCCCACTTGCACATACATAACATAATCAGCCTATATTGTTCCCACTGCTGGAACACAGGCCTCCTCTCTTCGAGAGGGATTGGGCACTACCACGAGGGCCCAGTGCGGGTTGGTAGATGTCACATGTCTTCGAATTTTTGGATCTAGGATATATCGGTTTCCTCACGATGTTTTCCTTCACCGTTTTGAGAGCAGTGGTGATGAAATTATTTACACAAAAGCACCTGCCTGGGTTTGTACCCACGTCTGTCATCTTTAAACGATTGACAGAAACAGAACGAATTTGTTGTGGTGCAAGCAGACCCTAAATGAAGTAGAAATTTGAAATATTGCTGTTACCAATATGACAAACAATTTGGAAAAAAAACAGAAAGATTTTTAACAGCTCTCAAAATGATAGAGGTGGGAAACAGACTTATTTTTAGGAACGTTGTGAACAGATGGTTTTTTTTTCTTGTTCTCATACTGGCTTCCCGTTGCTTTCTTGATCAGCCCAGCAGTGCCCGGCGGTGTAAATAACTTATATTGCGCGATCAGTGCGACCACCAACCCATAAAAAACTCAAAGGACCACTTACGCGTTAACAGCTAACTCGGAGTTAACAGGTAACTCAGGGTTAATCCAATAATGCTCTTTGGATTAACCCTGAGTTAGCTGTTAACTCCGAGTTATTTAGCTAACCCTAATGGGTTTGACCTAATGGATTAACGCGCAAGTGGGCCTTAAGGATTAACCCAATTTTCACTTATAAATCAAATTGAAGACGTGTCCTATATACAGTGCCTGTACTCACATCTGCACAAAGAACATAAAACATACAATATAATACAGTGTCTTCAGCGCGTGTATATAAAAGCTACAGTTACCTGAGCAACGCCATCTAGCGGCGAAGCGGCGCCGGCGGCGAACGACACGGAGAGCGTGCGAGAGCGCGACCAGCCGCGCTGCAACACACGTGCGTCATGCAACAGCGACGCGACAAATAATCGCAAGTGTACAATGAACAGTGGCGAAGGGATTCTAACTGATTCTCTAAGAGATGGCGGGATGAGCTGGGTTTGTTTTTAAAGGATTGAGCAAAAGGACATTGGGAAAAAATGTAATGGGGCTTGGTCCAAATGACCACCACTAACGAAACCTATGCCACTGAATAGTCTTTTATATAAGGAGAAACTTTTACTAAGACAACCATAAAAACAATCTCTTCGTGGACTCAATAAAAATCTTAAGATACCAATTGTAATGTAGCCGCAATGAGAGAAATGCAATCTCGACCAAGCTTCTCAAGATATAGACAGAGAAGAGTTTAAGGTTCAGTGCGTGCGTCTACGAGTTTTCATAGGTACAACAGACTGCAAAAGAGAGCTTATTGATTCCGGCCCACTGAGTTTATTTTTTTAAATTCTAACTTCAAGTTTGAATTCCTAACCTAACGTTGCAAAAATAGGGTAGGGAGGGGTGGCAAATTTAGGGTTTGCCCCGGGTAGCAGAAATACACTCTACGCCACTGTCAATCGAGCGTTTTAAATATGCTGATTAATTGAATAAATAATAATTTTCATTTAATTATAACTTTTTGCTGACAGATTTTTTTTAATGGGTGTCTTAGTAAAAATGAGTCCTTAACTCCTTACGTGGTGAATATTAGGACCACTTTTGCCCATTGTATTTTCATAAGACCAACAAAACGATGGATGGAGTGCGATAATATTATGGCTAGAAAGGGGGGTGACTACTAAGATGAATAATATAGATGTATGGACGAAAAATAAATATTGCACCAAACCCAAATAAATTGGGATAAGGGCAGGATAATGGTAATGATGACCAGGAAAAGTGGAAACAGGGAAGGGAGCTCTTTGCCTTGCAGTGGGGCAGTAACCGTCTCATTACAGAACGAGTTCTAACATCAGTCCAAGCCCAAACCGTCGAGCCAGTTATTGTATTGTGAACTTCATTCCGACAATCGTGTAGCCTGCATTACACTACTCGCGAAGTTGATCGAAGTTACGCGACTTGTATTCGCGTTAAGTTTAGAAGGGCACTTCGGTTCGTTTCGTGGAACCACCGCTCGCCTCGGGCGACTTCCAATCCTTGTCGGTTTTTACGCCTGAGGCTAAGGACTCGAACCGTCCTGTAGTTCTTCGTATCACGTACTTCGGACTTCGGTCAACTTCGACGAGTACTTCGTCAATGCAACTTCGCGAGTAGTGTAGTAGGGGTTATAAAGTTCTTAATACATAATGAACAACTTAAGACTCAGGTTTAACGTCAGTTTGTAATAAGAACTTTAATTTTGTTGGAAGTTCGAAATTCAAAACTAGTTCGATGTTTCAAACTTAGATCTAAATGAAAACTTGTTTTGGAAAATAGCATTAAAGTTAATATTTTTTGGGCTACTTTTTAGAAAAATGACAATTATATTGTTCTGGAGGAGGCCCTTCGCCGCTGACAGTGAAATATAATGTCTCCAATCATGTGGGTTTTAACTAAGGCGATTTCTTGTGGAAGATGAATTGCAAGTGTATGAACTATGATCAACGTTCCTTGTGGGGTTTACTCATGCTGCTGCCAAGGATTGATGTGGTTTAACTACCCAAATAGATGAGATTAGAGCCTATGGTGGAAATATCACATATTTTGTTACTACATAATTTTCAATACAATGGAGTTCTAAATAAGTTGTATTGAATTCAAGTGAACTAATTTGTTAATAATTTAGTGTTATTTCTAAAATATTATTCAAAACACTAGGCAAAACACACTGGAAATAATAGTAGTTTTGAGGTTTTTTAAACAGTTTGGATTTCGAAAACATATTGTTAATTTCATTAAAATTTCAACCCTTTTATTTTAAATCTTTTTTAGCAAGCGACACACCACATCGCAATATTACAACAAAACACAATATCAATTATTAATATATTACAAGAAAAAACACAATATCAAAGGGACACAAGCTAGTGTGAGCTTTAGATCTTAAAACAAAAAGCACATATTAGTAAATCAATATTCAAGTGAATATTAGTTCGTTAATCGTTCAGTGTATTTGATGCGCACACAATACATTGCAGCTTTTATATTGAGTTACGATTATTATGCAGTTCATTAATTGTTAGTTTTGGCACCAAAAACTTTATAATGGCATTTTACTAAATGTTTCAATCAAATGAGGCTACATTAAACAAGGACACGAGCATAGACGGTAGATTATAATATAGAAGTAATAATAAATGTACATACCTGTCTGGATAAACTATCTTCGTCACCTTGAGAACTGCGGCCAGTGTAAGTTCCACCGATACATCTGGATAAATGGAAATATTTGACTGAATAAATTTATTGCAGGTTTAACTTGATAACTGTAATTTAAAGTTGGGACCCCTTGTAGCAAAGCAAAATAAACTACTTTAAGATTTTAATCAATCTGTCAAGCCTTTTTCCTTTGTTGGGGTCGGCCTCCCAGTCTAACCGGATGCAGCTGAATACCAGTATTTTACATGGAGCGACTGCCTATATGACCTCCACTTTTACCTCTCACTTTTTGGCTTCTGACTACTACTAAACTATTTCAAAAGTTAGTGATTTAAAAATGTTAGGAACTTCTTTAGGCTGTCACGATTAAAACTAACAACGCAATTTGAACCCACAAGTAATTCTTTGAAGTGAAACCTACTTTAGGCGCACTTTGCGCACTTTCTGAACAGTAAACGAGACTGGACCATCTCGGGTCGGTGACGCTGGATCGGGTATATTCGGCTCCAGGTCTCGTGTACACTCGGCGCTGAATCGCGTATATTCAGCGCTGAATCACAAATACTCGGCGGTGAATCGCCTATACTCAGCGCTGAATCACAAATACTCGGCGCTGAATCGCCTATACTCAGCGCGGAATCACAAATACTCGGTGCTGTATCGCGTATACTCAGCGGTGAATCGCGTATACTCGGCGCTGAATCGCAAATACTCGGCGCTGAATCGCCTATACTCAGCGCGGAATCACAAATACTCGGTGCTGTATCGCGTATACTCAGCGCTGAATCACAAATACTCGGCGCTGAATCGCCTATACTCAGCGCGGAATCACAAATACTCGGTGCTGTATCGCGTATACTCAGCGGTGAATCGCGTATACTCGGCGCTGAATCGCAAATACTCGGCGCTGAATCGCCTATACTCAGCGCGGAATCACAAATACTCGGTGCTGTATCGCGTATACTCGGCGCTGAATCGCGTATACTCGGCGCTGAATCGCGTATACTCGGCGCTGAATCGCGTATACTCAGCGCTGAATCACACACACCCTCTGTTTACAAATAAAACTACTATACCTGACTAAATGAGCGAGGATAGCTTTAACCCATCGTATTTTGCCGCTATTGAGCAATTCCATCAGTTGCTTAGGATGGTATTGAGGTAGCACCGGGCAGGCCATTTGTGAAGCTTCGAATAATCCGTAGTCTGGCATGTAGTCCAAAAGCGGCTGTCAAGTAACAACATTGTAAAAATATAATAATATTCGTGAGAAAACAAATAAAAACAACATTCATGTTCTTCTTTTCGGTTACACTTACCTACCATAAATAATAAAATAAATTAATAATTCGTGTTACAATATTATTAGTTATGGCTTACAACTAGAAAGCTAATTATCCGATTTAGTATTATTTGTTGGCTCTTGACTCCCCAAGAAACCTGCATGTTAGACAGCTGTTCCTGCCTGCTAGCTCATCAGAATAATGAGTCGTGTAAAGATTTTTGTTTACGATTTTTTCTACGTTTAACAAAATAAAAGTAAGTGAATACCTGAGGTTGATCCGGTTGTGTTTTGGTACGTCTTCTAGCGTCTCGTTCTAACAGTTGCAAGTTGATCGAAGACACACGCTGTAGATGAGGCGCAGATATACGCAAGTCTGAGTCGCGAAGCGCACGGGACTCGCTGCCTTCTTCCAGTTCCTGTTTGATATCCAGATTGGTGTAGTAAAATACTGAAGGCTATGGCCAATTCAACAGAATTGAATGTAGTTGGGAAAGAACTAACTTGTAAAATTGCTCAAATAAAGCTATTCCAACACGGCAATAATCTATCAAAATGTTGTGAAATCGATTAATGATAAATTATTTTATTTCTTTAAGTAGGTTTGTATAAACACTTTTGCACGTCAATCATAATTAAAAAAAAACGACTATGTGAGGTTGGCGTTTCCTGTCTGCCTACACTGAGATGAAAGGCTCTTTTAAAGTCCGGACACATATTTAGTGGACCTGTCCAGTCAGTGCACGCATTTGTCAGTACTCGTGCAGCTCAACTCAGAACTTAAGGAGCTCAACGATTCGACGAATAATACTGTGGCGGCATCTACACCGCCACAAGCGAACTACGCATCAAAAGACTTGACGTCACACAACATCCTGACGTCACTCAAATCCTGCATCGCGCAATTAGAGTTTACCGCGCGGTGGACATATATACAAGCTCACGACTTCAACCTCTGGGCAATTGCCCGCCAGACATGACACCCGTCTGGTCGGAGGATCCTCCCTTTTCTATGGGGGATGAGTGAACTTTACACCCTGTTCCTCAATACCCCGAAATTGGTGACCCCGAGCATGAACGTCAACGCAGCCTTCGTGCAACTACTTCAGCGTGACGTCATCATCATCGTCACTCCCGCAAGCTTTCGTGAGGCGAGTCACACAGCCAGCCAGCACCCACGGCTTCAACGGGTATCCTGACCACCAGCATGCAGCGAACGCGCATTCCTGGTCATCACCCTCAGCCTCATCAGCAACCTTGGCACAGCACCTGCACTTTCGGCCGGTCTCACAAGCAGAGCCCATTTTACCCTCTCCTGGTCGACGCCAGCAGCCAGCCACAACCCAGCGCTGTACCACATCCGACCCACTGGATCAAGACGCAGCGCCACCCCGACTCACTGGGGAATCACCGCAAGCACCGCAGACAGTTCCGACTCACCGCGAACTATGCGGCAGACAGTTCCGACTCACCGCGAACTATGCGGCACCCGGTTCCGACTCACTGGAACCACAGCTGGTACTGTGAAGCATCGCAAGATACAAGACTCAGCCCACTATCGACCTCCGGTCTCCGGAGGGGAGTGATGTGGCGGCATCTACACCGCCACAAGCGAACTACGCATCAAAAGACTTGACGTCACACAACATCCTGACGTCACTCAAATCCTGCATCGCGCAATTAGAGTTTACCGCGCGGTGGACATATATACAAGCTCACGACTTCAACCTCTGGGCAATTGCCCGCCAGACATGACACCCGTCTGGTCGGAGGATCCTCCCTTTTCTATGGGGGATGAGTGAACTTTACACCCTGTTCCTCAATACCCCTAAAATACCAAAGAAAGGACATTTAGATACGCCGCATAAATTACTCAAACTGCCAGACCGTGGTTAAAACTATCAAAAAAAAAAAAAAACACTATGACCCAAGGACCCATTCACAACCTTCCTCGAATCTCACTTTTTGCACTATCGAGGTGAACTCACTCCTTCCATAGGCAGTATAAGGTTCGTTGGAGGGTTCTATATTTGCAAAATAATTAGTGCTGCTAGACTGCTAGTTCGTTTTAATTTAAAATTTTCTGAACTACATACCTGTGTACCCATAAATCCAGACGCCATCTGCGGATTCTCAGGCTTCCACTGTGAATACACGTGCATTTCCGAGTCCATTCCTACCACTAGTATACCGTCTCGAACCCAAGATATTTGCATAGGTAAAGGTGGTAGGCCATCAGCGGTCTTTAACTCTATGCGTCGGAGTTGCATCCATCTGATCTCTTCGACGAATAGCGGCGCGGCTAGAGATGACGCCTTGCGTAGGATTGGTCGGTTGGCGCTTATTGATTCTTTCATTGCCTAAAAATTTTTGAATTTTTAGTTATTCCATTGACAAAAAAAAATTTGTTTGTTATATTGTACTGGCGACGCTGGCTACCTTATATAATTAGTATGTTTTTGACTATAAAATTACGAAAAACCAAATTAAGTAATCGTTCCTATCTTTCAGAACTATACCTACTTGTGGACTGCCAACTAACGTACTGTGATTATCTAGCTTAGGTCAGCGATAGTCTTAAGAAATTACGAGCGCGCGTTATTTGACTTTTAAGTCATTAACATAAGGTTTAAATTGCAATGATTGAAATATACTGGAACAACTTTTATGATCTTTACTTTACAGACGGTCTACTTAGCAAAAATAAAACAGTAACCGTGTTTTTTTTTCGTACTTCATCACAAGAAGGACATCTAGCAGCGTTGAAACGATGTTCTTGACTATTCATAAGTTTCTGTAAAAGGTCTAAGTACTTGAAATCAAAGCTTTTCTCGTTTGATAAATTGAACGAAAATATTCACGCTCGGGTACTGGGGCGTTAATATGGCATATCGCGATTTAGTCTGTCTCATAAGTCACACAGATAAGGTGCCATCTCCACATTCCAGAAAATCGCGGCGATAGCATCGCCGTGCCATCAAATTCAAAAGATACTTTGTGAATCAATTTCTACACGGTGATATCATCTCGATAAGTTGAAAACACAGCGTGACTCGCCGCGATTGTGTCGTCCGTGGAGATGGCGCCTATGAGTTATAGAAACGACGCTCTACTGAGCCGTACTTTTATAACACAACATAACATCACGCCTGGATACCGCGAAGGGTAAGACAGAGGTGTACCTATAGTACACCCACATTTCGCCAGTTATGTTAAAGTCCCATGTAATAGGGGGCGAGCCTATTGCCATTAACCGGGCACAAATCCAGACTCCGGGCTGCTACTGAGAAAGAGAGCCACATTGATGGCCGTGTACTGTGCTTACCTTTAGATTAGCTTGTGCTAAATCGCTGGAAACAGGAGTGAACAATAACACTCTTGAACCAACAGCAACCGTGAGAATATGCGACCCATCTTCCTTCGACACCCAGTCAAGTTGTACTAAATGTTTCTGCGTCAATGGACAAGTGTTGCCATTCTCCATAATACTCTTGCGTAGTGATTGAAGGGTACTGAATGATGGGACTGCGAGGAGTCCGGCCGATTTGCCTGGGTCGCCCTCGCCGTTCCGAATGTTACGACTCTCGTCCGATGATAGGGTTTGCAGTACCTAGAAGATTTGTTTATTCAGTCAGTATGTCAAAAGTATTGCATTGTTTCCGATAAAACAATTTGGTTATTAGGATGTGAAATTACATTACACAATAACAATTGATAACGAAATCTAAGTTTTATACCCACCCGGGTATAAAACTTAGACTTCAATTTACTGTAAAGTGAGTTCAAGTTTTAGAAAAGTTCTTATTGACTGACATCGATTTTAACCTTTTTGATGAGTAACATCTTTCCAATTTCTGCAATCTGCACAGATTAGATAGCTCAATCTGTGGGAGTGATTTCGTTAAAAGGGACGGAAGTGTGTAACAGGAAGCCGGGGTAGCGCGTGCTATTTGATTTGACCAATGAGCGCGCGCGGTGCTATAGTTGGCGATCAGAAACGACCTTGAAGTGGCCCTGCCCCTTTAATGTTGCTTATTACCAAGGTGAGATGTCAGATGACATGACACATCATTATGCGACTACTGTAAGGCTCGCTAGTATTTTTTTTTTATCGAAACGCCATTTTCTATATGGCTAATCAACACAAAAATAGGCTAACATGCTGACAAGCTCATGTTTAGACCTGTTGAATGAAATAACAACAGAAAATCACTTATCATAAGTCTGACAGTCAGAAGAGTCGATTAGTCTTTCAGAAACCGAATGTTGGACTACGACGGATTAGTATTAGAGTCTTGTGATATCAATAATGAAGATGTTAATATAAGCACAATTAAAAGTTCACATACCTGATTCAACCTCTGTTTCTTTTGCATAAACGACGTATCATGTAGATACGACAGATCAATTTGCGTATCAGTACAAACACCGACCCTGGGCAAGCTAACGTTTCTCAACGGTATCGTATCTTCGAGCAACCACTCGGCTCCCCCTGTACTCTCACATTCATACACACACACACATAGGTTGACGAAGCGAGCGTCGGAACTTGTACTGTTTGTGGTTGTGCCGCCTTTAGGCCGAGTGAATGAACGGCCGCATTTGTAGGCGCACGCGATGCGCCCGGAGTAGGCTGCGCTTATGTGGAGGGGTTGGCCTGTAGAAGATATTGTATTTGAATTTAGAATATTTGTCAACTTTTGGGAATATAAACTTAATGCCATACGTGACAAGGTTGACATTACATTGCAACCAAAATGTATGCAGCACCTTTTATTATAAGCGGTCGTTTAAAAGTCAACTTTGTCTCCATAACGCTAAAGCAGATAGTTGATCGATACATGTAAATTATCGTTTATTAAGGTAGGCATTCGGGTACTTTCGGGTAGAACGAATGATTATTGTCTTACCTGGAATGTCTATCGCAGATTCTTGATCTTTGTTCATCATTTCCCACTCTTTCCATGTATAATCAAAGTCTTCATCCTCCGATTTCGTCACGTGACATTTCCAAAATCTGCAAAGGAATAAAATATGAAGTTTCATTAGCTATCATTAGTTTACCACACCCATAGGATGCATCAAAACAGATGGGCCAGGATCGTCACACAGCGGATGCCTGATGACGGGCGTCGTCACCGGGGCCTTAGAAACACTGGCGTGACGATTTGGGCTCGCTTCTGACCGATTGGCCGGACAAGGTACAACATAAGGAAAACTGGTAAAGTATGGGGGAGATCTTTGCCCAGCAGTGGGACAACATAGGTTAGCGAAAAATATTATTATTTTGAATATAACCTCAAAAAGGCCATTAATAAAAATAAAAAAACCTGCCAAGTGCGAGTCGGACTTGCACTCGAAGGGTTCCGTACCACCGTACAATATTTAACAAAAAAACGTTTCTTGAATGAATTTTGCGGCTATAGCAACAATGAATAAAAATTAGTGGGTAAGGTTCACCTCTAAATAAATACACAATATATGGAAAATTTCAACTGTCTATCTATTACGGTTCATGAGATACAGCTCGCTGACAGACAGAGACGGACGGACAGCGGAAGCTTAGTAATAAGGTTCCGTTTGGCACCCTTCGATCACGGAACCCTAAAAACTATCATTAGTTAAAGTGTCATTACTTTTGGTATATGTTTCAACTTGCATGGAAGTCATCATCATAGTAAATGGAAACTTCACTAAGGTTGATCTATCCAACTGTCACATTGGTCTTGAAAGCAAAAATAGACCTTGTAGATTTATGACGTGCAAGTGAAATTCAACCTTAGGGTGTTCAATTACTAGGTCGACTATACCTCTAACGTATATTTTTCCTTTCTTACCTTAACGTGCTATCGGAACAAGCAGTAGCCATGATGTATGGCGCTAAACATGCGGGGTAGATAGAGGCAGAACTCAGATGGCCGGCCGCGGGCGTCGCGTGGATTACATCTACACCATCGGGCAGCGATAGGGGGCATTCACATACCTGGGAAATACAAGATTGAAATATAGTAGAAACACTGCAAGGGAACTCATTTTCGAAGGAAATATTTATCCAAATACTTTTCACTAAAAAAAAAAGAAAAAGGCAGCTCATTTTCAAAGGAAATATTTTTCACTTACTCTAGGTGACACCAAATTTAATGTCTAAATAAAAGTGCACTGTTGAATTTTGAACGCTCGGCTCAGTGCAGTGAGTGGAAAATACAACAAAGCAATAAGGTATTTTCTAGTGTAAGTAAAAACGGGAAATATTTTCTTATTTACTTTAGCAGTTTCGAGTCCAGCCCAAAGGAATCGTTTTAGACCTTAAGCCTCTTTCATTGATCGTGATACGAAGAATACGCGAAGTTCAATGCTCCAACGTCATGCTGTTTTGCGCAGTCGTGTAGTGAGGCATATATACTATTGCTGTTAAATCATTATTTTCACTTTTTCATCTTGTTATTTGTATTAGGTCCCCACCTATGAAATCAGCGTTTTGTATGGAGAATTTTAAAGAAGTAACTTTTTTCATACTAACATTTTCTGAATTTATATAACAACCATGAACACTAATGTTTTAAAACTTTTATGCACTAATGTTTAAAAACTAAGATAACGTAATTATGCCACTTAGATTAAGCGACAAAAATAAGTTTTGGCTAGGCTAAACAAATTGTGGTCATTTCTGCTAACAAAATGAGGAGTCATTTTTAAGGTATTTTTTATGTTTAGAAAACTATAAGTAATAAGGTTTTTTTTACTATTGGTAAAAAAAAACCATTGGTGTCTATGATGGTCATTATTCGATATAATACCAAGCAATTGATGAATATTTTAATTCATAGAAGTGACAAGGTTCTCTACTTGTGAGAAAAAAACGCCAATTTCATAGGTGGGGACCCAATATTTTGTGTTTCACGAACTGTGTCCAAATAAATGTTTTTCTTTCTTTCTTTCATTTTGGAAGAAAACCGTATAATTCCGAAAAGTCAGAAATACTCTCTTAAGGAGGATTCCCCCCGAAAAAGGGCTAGTACTTTTACTGACATTGCGACCTGTTACTTGTGATAAATTGGCATGGCAACTTGTCATGCCAACTTCACTTGCTATTGAGTGTCACAGTTTCTTGTTGATGATGAACCTTTACTAATATTAACGACTAGCTTCTGCTCGCGACTTCGTCCACGTGTTTCGGTCCTCGACCCACCGAGTTTGCCCGCGCTTTTACTTCGTTTTCGCTTCTTTCTGACTTTTTTTCGTTTTGCTCTGGTCCCAAGGGTCGTAGCGTGATGCTACATAGCCTATAATCTTCCTCAAGAATTGGGTTATCCAATGCAATAGTATATTATGCATAATTTTCTTATTATTACTAATAATAATCGACTTGTGAAGCGATATTTATTTCCTGTGTATCGAGTATGTTTTCGCGAGGAGGTTGTATAGCATTGAGATGGAGGTTGCATATATAGATGTGTTCTAAATTCAAACACCAAAATAGTGATTAAAAGTGCTTTTTATTCACTGAAAACAGTGAATAAAATAAGCTTTTTAGAGGGGGAATGGTATAAAAAATATTCTTCCAATCCGACCGATAGTTCCGGAGATTATCCCCACATACAAATTAACAAACAAACTAGTAGGATTTAGTATAGTTTGGGGAAGTAAGATACCATTTACTTTATCCGTGAACTCATTAAAACATACCTTCTTGGTAGTTATAGAGATGTGTGAATGAGCGAGCGGTTGTGGCGGTGCGCGGTCATTGTCCATAGACACGGAATTTTTGCGCGACTCGCCTTCATCCTCTTGTACTAACGCACTGTCTGGTACGTACATCATGCTGTTTGTGAAGTCATCTGCGAAAGAGAGTGAATATTTAGAAGTCACCATCGGATTATACGACAAATTAGAAAGGCAATAGCCTCGCCATTACATGGAACTTAAACATAATTGGCGAAATGTGGGTATACTATAAGTACACCTCTGGCTAACCCAACCTTCGGGGAATACCAACGTTGTAATTTGTAGAAAACATTATCCAACATCCGAAAAAAATGCTTCGGTCTAATTGGTCGAATGTTTGACGGTCAATGAGACAGGTTGGGATGTTGTTTAGTAGCGAGGTTCTTTTATAATCTATATATATAAAAATGAATCCCTATTTCCCTTGGTCACGGCAACACGCGTGAACGGCTGGACCAATTTCGCTAATTTCGTTTTTTGTTGTGTTCGTTATTATTAGAAGCTTTTTAGGATAGGTAGGTAATGGTAGGGTAGGTAGGTATGCAAGTAGGTAGGTATGTAGGTAGGGACGGTAGGTAGGTATGTAGGTAGGGTAGGTACTTAGGGTAGGTAGGTATGTAGGTAGATGTAGGTAGGTAGGGTAGGAAGGATAGGTAGGTAAGTAAGGTAGGGTAGGTAGGTACGTAAGGTAGGGTGGGTAGGTAGGGTAAGTAGGTACGTAAGGTAAGGTAGGTAGATAGGTAGGTGCGTCGTAGATAAAGTACTTAGTGCTACCCGTGCGAAGCCGGGGCGGGCGGCTAGTATTTAATAAAAATGGGTCTTGGGTCATTTTTTAATTATTAGGATCTAATATGGGTAGGTAGGTAGAAAAAATAGGTACCTACATAGATGGAATAAATAAGGTTTTCGAAACAGTTTTACCACAGCAATATTTTTTTTGCGAAGAACGAGTAAAATGTCACAATATCTTTTTCATTTCTGTGAAAATACATTCCACCTGTCTTTCGTTTAATTTAACATCAACTTTCAATACTTGATTGTATTATGAAATACAAACTCACCATTGGGATCAGCTTGTGACGACACAGTGAGTCTCCACATATGCACAGTGGATCCGCCATCAGTTCTCTCTAACACCACGATGTAGAATGGCTCGTTGAACGTGGCCGCTTTACGTAAGTCCACTATTGCTTCTAAACCGGCTTCCGTTAAGGTGTTCACATCGGAGTGTTCTAGACCGGAATCTGCGTTATCGGGTTCCACTGATGTGCGTTCACCTGAATATGAAAATGGAAACATTATTTAGCATAACAGCATGAAACAGAAGTTCATTTTTTAACCCCAGAGTCTAATTTAACATATTAAGTGACTGTTTTTTCAATTTGGAGTTTGAAATTTGCACCTGTAAAATTAGTCTCTGAGATTAAGAGGGCGCCTAAAGATCCACTAGCGCCACTCTTTAAAAAAAATATTATCTCATGACTGAGAAGGAATTATGAATAACGGCTAGTAAGGACCCTCGGTAAGTGTGTCTATAATTTTCTAATACCTTTTATAAAGCTTTATATTGAGACACGAAGCAACAAAATACGATCTTCTAGATCGTATTTTGTTGCTCCGTGTCTCAATATGAAACTTTATAAAAGGTATTAGAAAATTCTAGACACACTTACCGAGGGTCCTTACTAGCCGTTATTCATAATTCCTTCTCAGTCATGAGATAATATTTTTTCATAATTCCTTCTCAGTCACAAGATAATATTTTTTTTAAAGAGTGGCGCTAGTGGACCTTTAGGCGCCCTCTTAAAAAACGAAAACGAAATAAAGGACTCGGCTGTCCATTTGGATATTTGGAAAGGGAGCATGACCGATTCAACAGTTTCAACACCACTGTTTGTCTTTTTACTGCATTTGTGTCCCTATGTATAATTATTTTTGCACATCCATTTTGGTCTTCTGTCAAATCGTAACAACAGCTAACAATGGATTTGTCAGCAGTTTTATTTGTCAGAAACTTTATAAGGACAGAAACCAGTGGAATCAATCAAACAATGAGTCCCAACTTTTTGTAGATATGATTTGTCCTTTTCCATTGTTTTTTAGTTTCTTCAATGTTTTCGCCATATTAATTACCAGTAATAAGTTGTTCCTGGAACACGTGCAGCAGCTGCGTGTTGTGCCAGTCGTGCGTCGCGTCTGCTATTGCGTGCAGTTGTATGATAGCGCCGGGCCGGGCTGTTGACTGCTGCGACACGATCTGTATGCGCTCGTGTAAAGGAATGCCTCCACCTTCTTCTAGAGTTGACTCGGAAGACATCGACATTGTGTCGTGCTGTTGGATAAACCACGTCGTAGATAAAGTGAAGTAAGGCCTCCCGCGCATTATGCAACCTGGCATGATCTACATGCCATGGCCTCGTGGCCTGGTCGCCTAATGAGCAGGAGGCCTAAAAGTAATGTATAGTGTGCCTGTCCCTAGAACTAAATTTTGAGGCACCTTCATGTTAGCTCCAATTATAAAAGTCAATTGTTCATTTCAAGTGTAGTTTTGACTGAAATAGACCACGACTGTGGCTTTATAGACGAAATACGAATTACATTTTTCACAAATTTAGTTCGATTAAGGCATGCTCAGTTTTTTTTGAGCATGGCAACCGCGTTCCAGACCGACCTAGCTTGCGATTGCTTTTACGGCTAGTTTCAACCAAACCGGAGTAGAGGGTAGGGAGGTAGACATCTTGTCTTGAACAATAATTTTGTTTCTCTTTTCGTTTCGAATCGTTGGTACAATATTTGTCTATCCAAATAGATTACTTTGCTCGCAGATCAGATGGCCGATCGGTCCGAATGTTTCTGGAGTGGTGACCGCGTACCGGAAGACGTAGCGTTGGAAGGCCTCTCACAAGGTCAATACTCAATTCTTTATTGCATCCCATATGTATAATATAGATGGTATAACAAAGTAAAATGGATGGATGGACAAAGGTGGACCGACGACCTTGTAAAGGCCGCAGGAATCCGCTGGATGCGAGAAGCTCAGAACCTGTCGAAGTGGCGGTGCTTGGGGGAGGCCTATGTCCAGCAGTGGTTGTCTTTGGGCTGAAATGATGATGACGATGAGTTTGGCCCAGAAGGTGGCCCCGTTGATCGTCACTTCAGCAGCGTACTGTACATCCTCATATTAACAGTTTGGACCCTCAATCAAATGACCATTATGTTAGCATTGTTTTTACATCTGTCTGCAAGCTTCAACGCCACATGTTAACGAGATATTCTTCTCTTCTCCGCTTCAGTGGAAACTGCCATTATTATCCTGCTGTGTAGTGACTACCAACTATTTACCATTACATCTTTATGACGTCTCTCCGAGGTTGCTATTTCAGCCAGTAGTGTGCGCGCATCTATCACAGCTTGGAACACCCGTAGACTCTCTCCGTCGCTCGCCACGAAACACGCTGACGGTGAGTTTGATAGGCTGCCGAGAGTTGTGCTGAAAACAAACGAAACATTTTTTTTTTAACGAGTAATAAAATAGGACTTCTGCCTGACACTTACATCCTACAAAAACCTTTTATGAATATGAGAACGACTGGGATATAATTATTTAATTTTGTTATGTCTTCCTTATTTTATGGGGAAAGGCATACAACTAATCCTCTAAAGACGACCATTTCATCGAATCTGGCATTCGTAAACTGTAAAACTTCCGAGACAGTCCGCTGTCATGCAGGGCTTGCATGGAGGACGACGAGACAGCAGCTCATGTGCTACTGCCCGGTGGTGGCCACATATAGGGGAAAGTACTTCCGTAACCTAGGTACCTTACGTGAGATTGTCAGTAATACCAAGGCGTTGCTGGCTGGGGTGGATCGAATAATCGATTTTCCCAACCGTACGCAAAATACGCGCTTTGACGCGGAGTTGCGGACACCAGCCCTTATTACCTATTACCTAACTGTAAACTTACTAGATTAATTCCCCGCGCGATCACTTATAAGCGTGGTAGATGACACTCTGCTTGCTTGGTATGGCTCTAACGATTTTTTTTTTACATAATTCTATTTTTACCTAGGCAGTAATGTAGGCAGCCAGGCCACATTACTAAAGGCAGACAGATGGGGCGAGTTAACTCGCGCCAGTTCGGACACTCCGCCCGACTTGCCCAGCGGGCCCACGCACTCCACGCGCCACATAATCAGCTCCGAACACAGGCCGCCGGCTGCTGCATCGTCGTCGTATTTGTGGTGGTCCCGTTCACTATCTGTTGAGGGCGTAGATATATAATTATAAATGTGTAAAAATTCTATTAAGAATTAAAATATGAATAACTTTAGGTACAGTTCACTACGCCCAAGAGTTAGCAATGCAATACGCCAGGAAACTATATGTAATAACTACTTCCTATGAAGCGAACGCAAAAAAAGGTGTAACATGGTTTTCCAAAGCAAACGCGAGCGACTACAGGCTACAGCAAGCTTAACTAAATATTTTGTGTAAGTTTTTGGCAGTTCGACTTTTGTTTGCTCCAAAGGGGTCATCCATTAATCACGTGACCCCCGCCCTGCTGATACATGGTGAGGTTTTAGACTATCCCCCTCTCCCCTTACCCAAAATCACGTGTATTTTATTGGTCTTGTAAGTATCTTAAAAATGTCAGTATACTTATTCTATCTTTAAATACACAATAAATCGTTGTCTGGCAACGGCGAGTCAAGGTTACGCGCCGTTTTTAGGTTTAGAAATCGCGCGTTCAACGAAAAAATAAATACACGTGATTTCTCACTACTCCCCCCCTCCCCCTCGTGATGTTACGTGATTTTTCCGAACCCCTCCCCCCTTTCGAGCGTCACGTGATTAATGGAAGATCCCAAATCAGTATTAATTTATCTCGAATTAGAATCGCATATGATTCAATATTTAATTCGAATAAACAAAAACTCATTAAAAATGTACTATGAATTATTAAAAAGTGAGTAACAGTGTGTGCAATTGATAATTCTTACCGGATATGTTATGATGACTTGTAGTTAGTAGTAGAGGTAATACTGGATGGCATGTAATGTCGTTTACTCTAAATCTATGGCCCGAAGCTCTTGAAGCGTGGCCTATTGATAGCACCTGTAATAAAAACGCACGATTATTTTCTGAAAAGCAAGATGGCTAGCACTAAAATCTTTAAATACAGGGTGTAAAAAGACACATCACAAAGCCGTAAACTACGCATACTGTACGTATAGATAAGTAGCTTTGCGTAAAAATTATTGCTGGGAACGGTATTTTTTTTTTATTTTTTTTTTTTTAAACAAGTTTTTATTGCGCGCAATGTAACGCGAACCCACGCTTGAGTGAACGGATTCAGTGTTAGTTAAGCTCCGCCCCTACGCTACGTAGGTAGGTACTTGTTGTTCATTGCGTTTTTGTAACTTCAAATGCGTAATCTGTTAAGATAAATCTAAAATTCAGGTAATGTTTATTTGGAAAAAAGTTTCGTATTATCGCATAGAATTCATTTTCGTGAAAAAGTAAAAAAAAAAAATGCGACTTTGACCTTCAATATCTCCAGAACCAGTGGATTCCCAGGTATGGTCTAGTGGAAAAAAATGATCCAAATAATGGGTAGAATATGTGGCTTTCGGCTTCGGAAAGTGTCTATTTACACCCGATATAATTAAGAACCTAGAAAAGAGAAAAGTAAGTTCCGAAAGTTGAAGAAATTCGGTAAGAAATGGCGTTCGTGTGACACATAAAAAAAATGAGATTTTTTTTTACTTTGCTTACAGTCGCCGGCCGGCACGTAACTTGGGAAAGTTTTGGCGTATTGGGAGTAAGTTTGGGCATGTACCATCGAAGAAGTTCATATCTAACCACCGTAAGGACTATTCTTGCTTGCAGCGCTCGGTGGCTATAGAAACGGGCCAATAACAGATGTGGTCATCGTGTTCACGGGATTTTGTTTTGAAACTGGTTAGATATGAACTTCTTTGATGGTACATTTAGAGCGACAACAAAAAAAAAAAACACTTTTCATGTACTAAGTTACTGGACATTCCTGTCGTGAAATACCTGAGAAAACTTGGACTTATCATCGAAGGTCAACTGCTAGTCAAGGTCCTCTTAGTATGGTTGTTTTGGTGACCATTTGACGGGCGCCGAGTCAAAACGTCACCCTGTTGGTTCTCTCCCAAGTCTTCCGTCGCTACGCTTTTTTTTTTTTTTTTTTTTTTGAGGATGGGAAATTATCAAATAACTTCTCCCGCTCTGGGTGGAGCGGGAGGGCGTGTCAGACTTTTACTGACTAAAACCCACCCGTGTTCCTTCCGTTGCCTGTGTGCCGAGGTCGCGATATCCCTTTCAGACAAACCCGCAACCCCGGCAGGCATTGGCCCTTCCGGACCCCGTCAGTTGGTGCTGACATCTCTTCATCTCTTCTCTGACATCTCTCTCGCTACGCTTGACTTACGTCGCATTTCATTGTTGTTCTAAGTAATTTCGTTATAAATATTTATTTCTTACCTGAGAAAACTTGGACTTATCATCGAAGGTCAACTGCCAGAGGTTCAAGGTCCTTTTAGTATGGTTGTTTTGTTGACCGTAGATATGACAGGCGCCGAGTCAAAACGTCACCCTGTTGGTTCTCTCCCAAGTCTTCTGTCATTACGCTTGACTTACGTCGCATTTCATTATTGTTCAAAGTAATTTCGTTATAAATATTTATTTCTTACCTGAGAAAACTTGGACTTATCATCGAAGGTCAACTGCTAGAGGTTCAAGGTCCTTTTAGTATGGTGTTGTTTTGTTGACCGTAGATATGACAGGCGCCGAATCAAAACGTCACCCTGCTGGTTCTCTCCCAAGTCTTCTGTCGCTACGCTTGACTTACGTCGCATTTCATTGTTGTTCAAAGTAATTTCGTTATAAATATTTATTTCTTACCTGAGAAAACTTGGACTTATCATCGAAGGTCAACTGCTAGAGGTTCAAGGTCCTCTTAGTATGGTTGTTTTGTTGACCGTAGATATGACGGGCGCCGAGTCAAAACGTCACCCTGTTGGTTCTCTCCCAAGTCTTCTGTCGCTACGCTTGACTTACGTCGCATTTCAATTGTTGTTCTAAGTAATTTCGTTATAAATATTTATTTCTTACCTGAGAAAACTTGGACTTATCATCGAAGGTCAACTGCTAGAGGTTCAAGGTCTTCTTAGTATGGTTGTTTTGTTGATCGTAGATATAACAGGCGCCGAGTCAAAACGTCAGCCTGTTGGTTCTCTCCCAAGTCTTCTGTCGCTACGCTTGTCTTACGTCGCATTTCATTGTTGTTCAAAGTAATTTCGTTAAAAATATTTATTTCTTACCTGAGAAAACTTGGACTTATCATCGAAGGTCAACTGCCAGAGGTTCAAGGTCCCGTTAGTATGATTGGTGACCATGGATATGACGGGTGCCGAGTCTAATACGTCTCCTTCCGCGTTCTCTCCTAAATCTTCTGTAGCTACGCTCAGCTTGCGTTGCATTTCATTGTTGTTCTCTTCTCTGTTTCCTGAATAGAAGTATTAGCAGAGGTGTATCAAAGTTGTTGAGAGCGTCAGTCGGTCTAGATAGGCTAAAATACTTCTTGTCTCAAACTAACTAGTTTCTGGCAATAAATTTTAGCAAATTTCGTTTTATTTTATTTTATGTTATGTTATAAGGGACAGAAGGCAAAGGCTTATTAATAGGATTCCGTTTTCAAGCTTTGGGTAAGGAACCCTAAAAGTCAGTTTATATAGTGTAACGATATTTATTCGAATTAGGTTGAGTATTACCAGTTTCCAAATAAAAGGTCCCATTAAAATAGATGGTCAAATTTTAGCACAGTGTTCTGTACGTCTAACCCTTTGGTTTGGATATCTTTATATCCAAGCAAAAAAAACACTGATTAAAGTGATTTTATTTTGACCTAAAATAATAAATGGCATTGGGTAACCAACATTTTTAGTGTATTTTCGTTAGCTGATATATTTTTCTTGTAAGTATCTAATGCGTTTTTCTTATTATTATTTTTACCATTGTCGTTATTTTAGTGGTCTTAATGATTTGTAAAATTTTGTCCATCTATCTATTTTAATGGGACCTTATATAAGATTACAATAGGCAACCCTCTGCCAACATTCGTGAATATTTCAAGATATGAAGATCTCTCTACTTTACTAATGAAATAAAACCTCGAAAGTATAATCATACCATTTTCCTGATTCCCATGTTGTTCACCTTCGCCTTGCGGCCACTCGTTCTCTTCTTTCTCTTCCTGTACACTCGCGAGGGGCGTCGTCACTGTTTCTGGTGGTTGTGGTCCCACTGTTACACATAAAACAATATTATTTGTTGTATAAATCGAAGTTCTATTTTTTTTACGTCTTAGTAACACACACGTCGTATTATAGTTAAATTAGTGAATAATTCGGTGATTTTATTTTATCTATTTTATTTTCTCTTCTTCTCTTACACACGTGGTCTACATCTCTTTACCTACTTTCCTATCGCAGGTATGCTGGAAGAGATTTATTTAGAAATAAGCATCACCTTTGTACGTATTTTTCTGTTCCTTTTTTCTTTACTGGTTATATGTGTGTACATAAACCGTTAAATAAATTGGTTTGTTTCGCCTTCAGTCACAAATGAATACAGATGGTTCACTCCACATTTTAGATATGAAGCTACAAGTACGCGGCGGGCCCGTCTTGTCGGGCCAATTCAGTGAGTGTAACGTAGTCAGAAGATATAAGAGTTACGCGATAGAAAGAGAGGCAACTTCTAGGTGAATATAACTGTAGGTAATTGGCGCTGTGCGGCCTGAATTGCACTTTATTGTGTCGTAGCAAGGGTCGGACTGAGTGATCTGTATTCATCTGTGCTTCAGTTCAAAAGACCTCGAGTTAAAACTGGCATAAAATTGCAAAAAGCAACCAAAATACATCTGACAGGATTATAGCACATATCTATGTTCTATGTTATGGGGTTTGGTTTCCGCACTTAGTCCTTCAGTGGACCATTGTGCGTGGGTATAGCACATATCTTAACACAGCTTCCTCAATATTTACATTTCTTAGGCACGAATTTAAAATTTTCTGAAAACTTTTATCTGAGTAATGAAAATTGTGTTTGACAATTTTTTTATAGAAAACATGTCAATGTCACCGCCATATATTTATCCTTCAGACAGAAATTGACTGACGATTGAAAAATGGGCCCTGAGTTCCCAAATTAATAACACAAGATAAATATAATTGGCATATGGAGGAGCTCGTGGCTAAATAATAACAGCTGCATGGGTCGATCCATCAGGTTAATCTACGCTTGCCGGGGTTGGTCCGTGGATGGGTGACCATCTTTACATACTGAGATTCCTCCGTGCCTCGGAACGCACGTTAAGCCGTTGGTGCCGGCTGTGATTCGTGGATCTTTGACAGTCTTTACGGGTCGTCTTTCCTGAAAGACTGACAACCAGCCATGCTATTCTGTAAACATCTCACTGTGAAAACTTGGGTGGAGCTGTCAATAGTGTCAATCTCTGTGGAATGACAGCTCACTCCACGCTCACTTCACCTAAGTTTTCACGGTGAGATGGTTACAGAATAGCACTGCAGGTCTTACCAAGGGTTATCGTATAACCCAGTTACTGGGTTGTGGAGGTGAGATAGGCAGTCGCTCCATGTAAAATAATGGTATTTGGCTGCATCCGGTTAGATTGGAAGCCGACGAGTTGGGAAAACTCTAGGTAGATTGAATGAAACATACTTGGCATGACCGGCTTCGTCCTGTGCCTCACATAGAGCGGCTGCGCGGCCGCGTGGTACAGCGCGGCCGGCGTGCACATGGTGGTGGCGTCGCCCAGCGGGAACGCGGACGGTATCCGCGCTGAGAACGATACTTGTGCTTGTCTTATCGCGCCCGCTTGTAACTCGTCTAGCCATTCGCATACCCTGTGAGAAAGAAAAGGTATAATACCATTTATGAATCAATAATTTGTGGAGTAAATGCCAGATTTGCACTCAGTTTAGTTTTAGGTCAAAAATGTAAAGTGTCATCTGAAAGAAAAACTCTATAATTTGTATAGGAATAAAATTGTGAACTAAAACAATGTCAAAATATTGAATTTTAGGACTGCTGCTTATAGTAAGGATTTTAGGTCGTCATAGGTCTTGAGTTTTCAAAGAAAATCAATAAGTTCTTGACTTTTCGGATTCATGTGTATTCTATAATTATCACTTGCTTCAAAAACGGTGAAGAAAAACATCGTGAGGAAACCTGATACCTGAAAGATATTTCTCGACGGCATGTGAAGCCAAGTCAACAGCCCATAGGCGCCTTTAAAACTCTGACACCAGGTTAGTCACTAACCAAACGAAAACGAAAACAAGAAGGTCGTCTCGTCCCTAACTTTTCTTATCATTTTTGAAGACTAGTTAAAGATCTGTAGTTAAATATTCACCGATTCAACTTGAAACAAAATTTACAGGAGCAGCCATTGCCTTCGTGGTAATCTCTCTGTCTTTCTTTCTTTCTATTCAACATTTAAGAAAGCTGCCATCAACAGGGTGTATAGAGAACAGCAGATCCGGGCTCTGATGCCAGTCGCACAGTAAAGATTCTATCTTAGCGTCCAACGACTCGGGTTCGGGTAGGTGCGTGCGTATGTGTGACGTCACTAACCATAGTGTATAGAGTTTGTAGATGTACTCACCATATCAGAAAGCTGCCATCGACAGGATGTATAGAGAACAGTAGATCCGGACTCTGATGCCAGTCCCGCATTAACGATTCTATCGTAGCGTCCAGTGAATCAGGTAGGTGCGTACATGTGACGTCAGTGGCTATAGAGTTTATAGACGTCGTGTTTGATAGACTTGGGTGACTGTGGTTGCCGCTACCTGGATAATAATATAAAGGTTAGAGATACGTTTATTCATAGACCCACTTGTACCACAAATCACCACAATATGCATTTAATGCTAAACGTATTTAAAACATAATAGGGATGATGCCTGGGTAAAAAAAAAAAACTATTTAGTCTGTCAATCAGATAATAAATAGTAGATTGTTTGCCTAGGGAGCAAATAACTATTTTTAAGGCAAGAGTGTTTCTTTGAATCCAGAGCGCAGCGAGGGATTCAAATTACTTCACTCAAGCCTAAAATAGTGTTGCTCCCGAGGTGAACACTCTAATTTATAACACCCTATACGAAAAAAAAAAAAACATGTGCGGTCTGACCCGTCAGGAACGAAGTACTTTTTCACGCATGACGAAAAACAAAAAAAAAAATCGCAGCCGCCATCTTGGATTTACATTTTGACCTTACACATCGGCTTTAGCACCCTCGAAAACTATGAAAACGAGACCAATGACGAACAATTTGAACATTTTCGCAGCCGCCATCTTGGATTTTAATGTTGACCAAATTCATACTTTTTCTCTCTTCCCAGCGTGTTACTTGTTCATACAATGTTCGTGATGTTTTTCTCTTTGGTGATTGGAATATATATCCACATTCCAAATTCAAATCACTTTTAGTCCCTAGGGATTAAAAAGCTATTTAAGTCCCTGTTTACGAAGAATAAAGTAGCTCTTTTAGAATAGATGTGATAAGAAAAAATTGTTATCATCCCTATTCTGTCTCTGTCATCTTCAAATTATTAACAGAAATATAGCAATATTTTAAATTCGATTTGCGCTACACGTATTTAGAGATTTTTGGTGCAAGTGGGCCTTAGTTTCATTCATAATGGCATACATTTTGTAAGTCTGAAAATAATGTACACAGTTAATTATTAGTCAAAGATATTAATCGATCAAGTTTTGCTTGTGAGCATGTTACATACAATATTGTAGGACAAGCGGTATACCTTCCGGAGTTAATCCGAGGCTAAAATAGGCTGGCTGTGTTACAATACATGTTAATTAAATTTTGAGGATTCATACAATGATTTTCGTTAGATTGACAGTTAACGCACATTTGAGACACTGGCCGCTTTCCGAATTAGAACATAATCGCTCACAGCGCTGACATCAATAAGTTTGCGTACCGATTTAGATATCACGATTATGACAGCTGAGGGCTGTCAACAATTTGGAGTGTCTCTCAAAGTGCTCGCTCAACGTCAAAACTTGCATATCGTATTTCTTTGTGTTTATGCCACAAATTTCTTGTTCTTCTTTGGTTAGGTGACGACGGTAGCCAGAAGCACGATTTCGAAAATGCCACGTTAGTTTAGAGATATGATGCGACTCAAAATAAAACAGCACAATTATCATTTTGACAGCGCTCACGGTGATATTACTAAAAAGGCATTATCGCAAGATGGCGCATGTCATGACGTCATCTATGACGATTCATAGTTATCGCGCTCACGCAAATTCGGCACGCTCAAATCGATTACAGCGCAACTCGGAAGGCAGCAACTATTTAAGTAGGTACTGCTGCTGCTCAGGACCTATTATTCTATTGGAAGTCTGTGTATTTAATGAAGATTGCAGGCTGAACGTCAATTGTATTCAATACCGAAATCTTCTGCCGATTGAATACTGGCATTTGCCGTGATCAACTTTATGCTTTGTTCAGACAGGCGGTGGCGTACAGTTTGGACCCCTCATTAATCGGTTTTCATGAAAATTCATGCCACCAGATGGCGCCACTTTGACAAGGGTTTTCTAGTTAATTGACTCAGGCGTGACTTTGCGGAAATCCAATATAAGATACAATAGACGACGTATATTTAGTAACCTAATCCGCTTAAATGTGCTTAAAGGGTCAGAAAGAACCCTGTAAGAAATCGACAAGTGGTCCGGGTTCGCAAAAAGTCAATCGTCATCCTGAGGATGCCTCGTTGCGAGGCCAAACACGTGTCGATTTCTTACAGGGTTCTTTATGACTCTTTAAGAACAGTTAAGCGTATTAGGTTACTAAATATAAGTCGTCTATTGTATTTTACGAAGTCTTCTATTTCGACAATAAATATAAAATATATGACGTCGTTCATCATTCAGTTACGACTAAAGAAAATAAAGGCGCTTTGACACTTGACAGGTGCCCTGACCTGACATCCCAGTGCTGCCATCTAGTAAACGCCATTTCAGACAACCCTCATTGCACTATCAGACATTAAACATGTTAGATAGTACAATTACTCTCAAAATATACGCAGGACGAAGAAAAGACTAGCCAGTATGCACGAAATCCACGCTATGCATTAGTATGTACTCCATATTGATAAAGCATGCAGCATGAATATTCAGTTACCTGGTTGTTCATCACTATTGCTGTTATCCTCGGATTGCATTTTAGTTAAATGATGACTTGGACGTCTATTTTCTATACGGCAGCGTGAAATAAAGTAAGCAATTAGGCTTATAAATAAGCGAGCTTTACCCAAAATTATACTTTGAAGCACAATATAATAAACACTATAATGGTTTGAGATAATCGAGTATGTAAATTATTCTGATATAACAGTTTCTAGATGAGAATTACCTACATGGTATACACACGAAAACGCACTTTACGCCAATTACAATAAGGCATTAAATTACTTTTACTTTAATTAGCACATTGATTCAAGTAAGCTGTTACGCATATTATACTGATGGAAGCATCTTTATCGGAGGTTGTAATATAGTTTTGTTACAGAAAAACCGACTGAAATATCTGAGGAATCATTCAAACGCTCTGTAGAGAGATAAAAGCATTTTCCTTCACGGAAATATGTGCCTTTTGTTTCACAAATACAATCTATATTTGACTGTGCTCCACTAATAAGGTTACATTCATTTGTTTTAACAGCAGGTGACGGGTCCACATAATATTTCTGAAGATTATTCTACCAAGTAGTATTCATTGAATAGGCAAGTATATAAAAACACACTCACTTTCATGCTCTCCATCAGGATGTGCAGTGTTATCCGACCCCGACCCACCCTCGTCCGTTTCTTCTTTATCTAATATCTAGGGGGAAAACAGTGAATTTATCGCATGTCATTCGCTTCATGATTTCGAATACTAACCGCATTATTACAAAAAGAGGTACATATTTTGTTCAAGCTTAAACGTTCGAGTATTTTTTTGGATTTTGAACTTTATTCCGAGTCTCATAAAGTTGTAACTACAAAGTTGCCAAGTTAGACTTGGTTCTTAATTCAGTTTTTGTATTAAAAAACCTTTACGTCTAAGGGAATAAAGTTCAAAATACAATAACTGGCTTGAAGGTTTGGGCTTCGACTGAAGTAAGAACTCGTTTTGTAATATGACGGTAAAAGTTCTATTCATTGGGGTTTATTGTATTTACTGTATGAAGAGTCGCGTTATATGGCGGAGCCCTGCAATAGATGGCAGTCGTCGTATTTCAGATGACATGAGTAACAACAAGAAATATAAAGCTGATGAAGGGATAACATCTCTTGAAAGGAAGGTGGTAGTTGTTAACTTACGTGACCAAATATCTGACAACTTTTGTAACAACTTCAAACATTTAATCTGGTACCTAACCCTAACTATATCTACAGGGTGTCAGGGACATCGACGCGAAGCCTGTTACCATGGATTCAGTACATGATTCTGAAGCCTCCTGCGTTGAAATTTTACGTCGGTTATTTAAAAAAAAAACAGCTGTTCCATACATTTTGACCGCGTAGGTATTGCACTTTTCTATGAAACAGCAGTTTTTTTTTTTTCATGTACTGAATCCATGGTAACGGCTTCGCGTCGATGTCCCTGCCACCCTGTATATACACAAAAATGAACCCCTACTTCCTTTGGTCACGCCATAACTTGCGAACGGCTGCACCAAATTGGATAATTCTTTTTTTGTTGTGTTCGTTATTCTCAGGATAAGGTTATAGGTAGATGTAGGTCGGGTAGGTAGGTGTAGGTAGGTATGTAGGTAGGATAGGTAGGTAGGTAGACTTGGTAGGTAGGTAGATATGTAGGTAGGTAGGTAGGGGGCGGGCAATTAGTTAAAAAAAAAAAAACTTTACTTACTTTTTTAGTAAGATCGTGCAAAAAAGCTTCAGCTTGGCTGGTGAAGTGCATCTCCTTGTTGTGAAGCCAGTGCAGTATGAAGCGGCCACCCCCAGCCAATGAGGGCACCAGAGGAATATCCGTCTCCGCGTTTATTGAAGCTGCCAGGTGGAAGTGAAGACCTGGTGGACGGTTAAATTAGTATGAGACACTTTAAAGACCTCTGTAATACAACCTTAGGATCTGTATTATCCCTAGTCGCCGCAGGAGACGCCCCGGGCGTCGGGAGTCGCTAGCGACTTCCGGCCACCGTAGGCGCGGGTGACGCTTGCTTGCGGACGGTGAGCAATGGGTAGCTCGCCGTCCGATAGGGACCAGGCCAGGGTCGACGGCGCGTTGTGTTCCACGCGCGCCTCAAAGAGATGTCAGTACCAACTGACGGGGTCCGGAAGGGCCAATGCCTGCCGGGGTTGCTTTGCTTTTGCCCGAAAGGGATATCGCGACCCCTGCACACAGGGAACGGAAGGAACACGGGTGGGTTTTAGTCAGTAAAAGTCTGACACGCCCTCCCGCTCCGCCCAGAGCGGGAGAAGTTAATTGATAATTTCCCACCATCAAAAAAAAAAAAAAAGGTTGGGCAGTGTTATTGGGTTGATCCATCTGGAATTTCTCAGTAGCAGCCCGAAGTTGGAATTTGTGCCCGGTTGATGGCAATACGCTCGCCCCCTCTTACGTGAGACTCAAACAATAGCTGGCGAAATGTTGATGTGAATGGCAACCGAATACGTTTCATCAATCGAATTTCGATTATTAACTGTTTAGTTCTATCTCCTCTTCTTATTTCTCTCTCTCTCGCACAATAACAATGATGGCTGTCACACATTACAATAATGACCCTTATTTTTAGTATACCGAAGTATGTAAAAGGGCCTAAACTCCGGCCGCCGCGCCAATAGAATGCGTTCTTGACACCTGTCAGTTTGACACGACTAAGAACAAATAAAGAATACATTCGTAAGGCTAATATTCTTTTGTACTCAACTGAAAGGTGTCAGGAACGCATTCTCTCGGCAGGCGGAGTCGGAGTCATTTCTTTATAGTGAAGTTCTACATCAAAATTAATTCAATGAGTTTTGTCTTGCAACTAAACCAACTCTTCACAATAAGTTCTCCATCATATATTATGATTATTATAGTATCACGATGGTATGGCATAGTAAACTCCGTGTTATTAAGAATATTATATGACCCATAAAATTTTTACTGCCAATAAAAACGAAGTTTCTCTTTTACGCAGACGATAAACTAGTTTACTATAACGTCTTCATGCATATTATATTGATCACATCTAGTGCTAGATTATGCTGTAAAAATATTGTACTTATCAAAGAAAACAAGACACGACGACGTCATTTTATTTAAAAATTATTTGAACGTAAAACTAAACTAACTTGACAAGATAAAAATATTTTATTTTGCAAAGATGGGTACAGTGCATGGTGACATAGGGAATAGGTTCAGCCATATTTTACCAGTAAGCATCCAAGTCACACATTCGTATATTTTTTCGGCTTAAATCTTACTCATAAGACCGTAATATTTCAAGCTACAAACACTTTAAAAGATCATAGAGTTCCTTTGCTTCTTTGTTCCTTGCGTCAGCTTTGCATTTGTAGAAAACATGATACAGTCGTGTTTTTTACGGCAATCATCATAATCTTCCTGGCCTTCTCTGGAAAGAGAAAACAACACGTTTTCTCTTTCCATTTCCCCAGTCAATCGTCATGCTATCATTCATTCGTGTTTTTTACGGAAATATCCGACTTAAATCTTATTCATAAGCTTATTCATTCTACAATCATTCAAAAGGTCATAAATGAAGTTCCGCGCTATGCATTTGCATTGCGTATCCTATAGAAGAGACTGCGAATAATCCAATGCAACTCGATTTTAAGTTCAAAAACTCAAAAAACTCAAAACTCAAAGCATTTATTTCAAATAAACCAATTACAGGCACTTTTGAATTGTCAAGGGGTCGGTCAGTCAGAAAGATGAAGCTAGTTGCCCATTCCAAAGCGTAGTAGGTACCTATGGAGAAGAACGGGCAAGAAACTCCACGGACACTCTTTTAAATCAAAATATTCTTACAAAATAATGGTTACATACATCATTCATGTTTAAATTATACATGTGAGAACAATGTAGAAAGACGTGCACGTTAAAAGCGTCCGCAATGAAAAGATAATAAACAAATTCAAAAATTAAAATACATTAAAATAAGCCATGGAAGCTAAGAGATGACCAGTCCCTACTGACGGCGCCCGTTCACGAACATGACGCATGGATCAGCACCATTCAGCTCAACCATTTTGTAGGGAACTTAATGATCCAACACACACACAGTTCTCATTAAAAGCCATAGCTCATGACGACGTCACCGGGTCGTGCTGCTAATTGTATACAGCTAGACGTCCGCTTGGTTACGTAGCCAATCATACATTTTGAAGGCGACGCGACCGCCATGGCGACTCGGTGAGGTATGGCTCTAAGTCTAATGCTGCCTCTATCACTTTAAAGGTGTATTCTAGAGACAGAAAGACTCGCTTTTGAAAATAAGAGGAACAGTAAAAAAGTGTAGAATATTTACCTCCAGTATAAGAAGTAACATGATAAGGATTGTGAAAGTCGTGGGCGCTGTACGTAGAAGGTAACGTGGGAATGGGCGCGCCGGGCTGCTTGGACGACTGGGCCGTCCGTCTGATGTGGAAACATGTCCTGGAACAATCAAATATCAATGCAAGACACGACATTTTACACTGGCATAATAATCCGCTTTCTAGTTGACATCGTCCATTAATGGGTGATTCATTAAACGGCGAATCATAGTGGGCTGAAATAAATTACATAAAAAAGAGAGTCTTAACATTGGTGTGCGACATGAAGGAGAAACTCGATTTATTTAGGGCTCCACAAAATAATTCAATGGAAAATATCATCAACTCGTGGCTCGGAAAGCACGTTAAGCCGTAGGTCCCGACTGCCGTTCGTCGATCTTTGACAGTCGTTACGGGTCGTCAGAAACCAGAATGTCTGAAAACCAGTCTTACCAAAGGTTGTCGTATTACCCATTAACTGGGTTGTGGAGGTCAGATAGGCAGTCGCGCCATGTAAAATACTGGTATTCAGCTGCATCCGGTTAGACTGGAAGCCGACCCCAACATAGTTGGGAAAAGGCTTGACAGATTGATTAATTGAAAAATATGATCAACTATGCTCATGCCACAAAACTGGATTAATAGAATAGACATGCTTCGGCGGACAATCTTGTCTAGGTAGTCCCAGGTCGAAACTCTAGAAGTAATTCTAATCTAAACGGAGGATATTCATAGGTATCAGAAATACGTTAGTTGTATGCTGATATTCAGGCGTCTCGCTAACATACTTAGAGGGATATTTATAAACGTTGAAACATTAATGATTAATTTGTGTCTAACCATACATGTTTTGGCGTTTAATTACACGCCCCTTAACTTTAAGCAACGTTTATAAATTTAAATATATACAATTATATGTTTAAATTATAATTCAAAGTTTATTCAGTATATATGTATGTATGTGTGTGTATCATGTATTAGTATGTATTAATTTTCAAGTTATCTATCCCTTATGTTGCACCTGCCATGTTTTATCTCTGCATCACCCTAAGGTTGACTGGTAGAAAATGCCTCAGGCGCAGTCCGTCTTTGTACAGTATTTTTTACTTGTGCATGAGGTTTTAATAAATAAATAAATAATAAATAATTCAATCTAAGAAGGCCGAGATGCCATGATAAGTAGAGATCGGGCGTTCTTGAGATACCTAGTTAATTTTACTTTTGACCACTTCTATTGTAAATTTTAAACTTCACAAGCATTAGTCAAAATTATGCTCGTTGCGTGTTGCGCTGAAATTGTTCAAGCGAGTCGATCATAAATGTCTACAACTCGTGAATCATAAAGGAAAGTTTACAGTCAAGGCTGTTGAGATAATACGAGACGACATTCATCGCATTGTTGTTGATACTGGCGCTTCTTATAAGAGGAATGGAATCTTTGGACTTTGTGGAGTTAGTGGGCCCTTTTTCTTTCATAGTATTTTAATAGAATATATTGGCGGCGGCTAATTTCTCCTCTATCGTGTATTTTAAACACAGTTAATAACATACGCGTAAACGGGAATAGGGACGTCCGGGAATCGAGCCCAGTCGATTCCCACGTGTCCAAATGTGCCTTATCTTCTGAATTTATGTCAATCTGGTTTTATTTATACAAACGCATTTACAGATTGGTAAATGGCTCTAAAAGGGTTCAAAAGGAATGGGAAGTTAGTTTGTCATAGTATTCGATCAATAGGTGTGTATACTTTCAAAATCCTAGCTCGACTTACTTCATATGCTTCAAGCGCTGCATGAACCGGTGCTTGTGTCGGTGTGTGGCGCGCTGGCGGCGCGGCGGCGAGCGCGAGTGTGACGTCACGCAGCCGCCCCCCCACTCGTCTTCAGGCAGCAACGTCTCCGCCCACACGCGGCAGATGTTGTCCACGCATGACGTCACTAGCACGTTGCCGACGCTGCCCCTGGAGAAAGTGACGAAATTTTATAAGCGTACGTCTTATGCTCGCACTTTACTTGGCGTATTTGCGCAAATATTCACGTTATTTCGTTAATACAAACTGAACTTTATTTCAAAACTTATAAGGCATATTTTATATCACCCAAGTAACGCGAATATTTTGACAAATACGCCAAGTGAAGTGCTAGCATTATATGACATTTATGTTACTGGCATAAGGTTCCAACGAATGACGCGCGTTTATGAAATATAGTCATAATATTAACTGCATACAATTTGTCGACATGGTACAGTTACAAGCATTATAGGTTTTGTTTTTAAATATATCTTAATTCCTTTTTACTTTAGTCTGTTAACAAATGGGTGTACGCACTTCGAATGCAAGGCTGTTTTTATGTCGTCAATAAACGTAAAATACCACGTCAATATTTCGTCGTTTTTTTGTTATTTTATAAGATTGTTTTTGAAGTGAAAATTTCTTTTGGCGTGTCGAGCACTTTTTGGGTGAAAAAAAGCGTAAAACTCGCGTCATCGTCACCGAACGCTTTCTATGAGCTATATGTACACTGTGTATACAACCTTAGTTTTTGTTTGGGCGTCGAAATCGAAGTGTTTTTGTTTTGCTGTGGTTGTGACTTTAGGTCGCCAAAAATACACTAAAACAGTACAATAGTGGGTGAAATAAGCGTTCCTGATCTCAGGCGTACGGTTCAGTGCATGCATAAGTACGAGGGTATACCTGCCGCAGCGAATCTGGTGAGGTCTTTCCATCTTTCAGGGATCGCTGAAGAAGTCCACCTAAAGTCATGAGTGGATCTCATTATAAATCCATACATCTTATATGCTGTATTTACAATTTGTTCGACTAACTTTAAACTATAATACGTGTGTGATTATTTGTGCAGTGCAGTGTTTCAATATGCTTTGTTTTTTGCGAGTGCGCATCCTTTTTTTTTATATTTGGAGTGAGTCAAGGGTCGCAGGTAGTTAGTTGTTGACCAACAAAGCATTCCTTTTAGATATTATTGCTCTTGACTCTGACATTGGATTTTAAACCCTATAACTTCGAAGCCAAGTGTAGTTTTGTGTTTATTTAGGTGGTAAAGTTAATTGTGTAAAGAAATGTTGGAGGTTATTTAATTAAATATTTGTGAAGTTGAAGACTGCTTAAGACCGCGACGAGATTAAGAAGGCTAGCGAGAGTTATAAGAAACCTGAAACGGATAGTAGCCAGACGAAGACAATGGAAACAGCAACGTGTAACACAGCATAGTAGTGTCATAGAAAATAGTCGAGAAAGCAGCGTAACCCCGTCAAAATTCACCGGTGAAGATCGACTCGAACCAACATAACGACGACGTCGCAAAAGATGCCCATCCATAGATAATTAACACCCGTCTCTCCACTATTCCAATGCTTACTCTAGGATGCATATCCGGTATGGCTCTCAAATCCTTCCTTATCCTAAGGGCACGTATTCCTTACCATTACCCGCGCTCCCCGGTCTACTACTTGATTTGCAATGGCCTATGTAGTTCCATGAAACATGAGGCTTCATGGGCTAGTGCAAATCTTGGGGTTCATTCGATTTATCGAGTCTGGTTAAACCACGCTGGGATCAGTGCATTTCATTCATTCATTCATTCACAACTTTCACTATGAGACCGTCAGTGAAATCGCGAAAAAAAATCAGCTGTTCCCTACATTTCGACGAGATATACGAACATAAATGTAGGGAAAAGCTGTTTTTTTTCGCGATTTCAGCGTTGGTCTCATAGTGAAAGTTGTTCATAATAATGAGTACAATGACCCCTTCAGAGGTTTAGGGTAAACAAAAACTAAGGTTGTATACTTATGTGTACTTTTTGGGTGAAAAAAAGCGTGAAACTCGCGTCATCGTCACCGCACTCTTCCCATGAGCTATATGTATACTGTATATATATGTACATAGATATACAATTCACAAGTTACTTAGTTTTCACTTCTATCGGCAGTCCCCAAAGACTGCCCCGCATGTTTTTTTTTTATATTGAGTAATAATAGGACTAAATCATAACTTACTTGGGCATATATTTGCTAGTCTTCCGCCATGACAGATGTGTGACAGCACGCGGATGAGCCACGTATATGAACGTGTAGTTGAGCTCGGTCGGAGAGTGATCATTATGTGCCTGGGCGAGCACTAAAACAAACAATAAAAAATATTTATACATAATCCGTTGTACAGGTTTCTACAAGATATACCTCTCTAGGGAGACAGGCTGAGTGACGTGTCATTTAAGGCGTTTTTTGTAAATTACACCGCTGTCATACGTTGTATGTTGATCAAAATTCAATAAGCGGCAATATTAAATAGAGATGTTGACTTAACATTTTTTTTGTCCGTCAGATTGATTATAAAAAAATATTAAACACGTATTTTTTATTTTTTTACGTAATCAAAACACTAAGACAATTCATTGAGTTAAAATGTGGCATGACGTCACTGGTCGGTAGACTTTATACTGAATTGTGACGTAGCGAGCCCCCACTCCCCAACTTTAATGCGTTTTATCAAAATTATTTTTTATTAGTTTATTAAAGAAAAAAATATGTGTCTATATTTTTTTATTATCTGACTGACTGACTAAATAGATTTTTTTTACCCAGTCAACCTCCCTATTAAATTTGCTGCAAATAAGACCGTTTCGTAAAAATATGACGATTTTCAGCAAATATAATTTTTAGAGATTGATGTCTCTCTTTCTTAGATATTATCGGATCAAGTTTTTGTAATAAGAACTCAAGATCTGTATATGTCATTCTGCAGAAATTATGGAATTCACTGACTGACACAGAGGGTTCTGTCAGCATTTCTTGAAATATTCTCTCCATACTTTACGTAATATCATAATCATAAGTAAAACACAGTAAAAAAAAAAACTTCTATTTTAATAAAAACTTTTTACAAAACAAAAAAAACAACCGACTTCTTTCTTCGTGGGTAGGGTGGTTGGTTGGTTGGTTGGCTGGTAGGTTGGTTGGTGGGGAGGTTGGTAGTCGATAGCCGAAAAACAGAGAAAAAAGGCGAATACCGAATAGCGATGTGAAGTGCTACCATTACCATATACTTAACTCGGAAAAAAGAACATCGGCATAACAAAGTCCTGACTCAACCGTATTTGGTGTGTTAAATTTTACAACAAAAATAACAAATGCATATTGTATTGTTCGTTTTGTAATAGAAAATGATGTCACTACCGTTTTCCTGCCGAAGATTGCTTCCACAATTATCGCGTCATTTCAATGTCATACTATGAAATGAGTAATGAGTATCAACCAGTTTTACAAATTAGCCGACATACCAACCATTTAGCTATTAGCGGAATAGGTACAAGTTTTTTTTATCTCTGACATCTTCATGGTTTCAATTAGAGGTGCTTTGTTTGGATTAGCATTATTTTACCTTTATAAGTTTGTGTACCACGTTTCTCTAATATTTTGAACTAGTTTTGTGAATGTCGGAAAATATCCCACGAGGAACCCCTATGTGTTAAACCAGGATATAAACTATCTGTGTGCCAAATATCATCCAAATCCGTCCACCGTTTTTGCGCCAATCACGAACATACATCCAGACAAACGGAAAAAAATTCTTCGTTACTATTTTATTAAATGTACAGTTATAGAACAATAAAGTGATCCAAGACCCATGCAGTGGTTTTTGAAAAAAACATAATAAAGATTTAAAAAAAATATAATAAAAAACAATGTTGCCCGTGACAATGTTTTCTTTTTCCTTAGTATTTTATAATTACAAAGATCTTGAACTGCATCAAGACATTCATAAGTTCATAACCCATTTTATCTCGCGATGTTTACGGCTAGAAGCTTAGCCATACTTACTTTTATTAGGAGGGATATTCCCTTATCAAGTAATAATATCTTCTAACGTGAGCATCTATTTTTAGATAGATAGAGAGCAGTGATAGCCCAGATACCGTCAGACTGCCAAGTCATAGGTCTCGAGTTCGAATCAAAGGCACGCACCTATTTTTACAAAGTCACCCAAAACCGGATTTTGTGTCATATCATTTTAGAGTTCACCTTTCATTGTACATATCTAAATATCAACTAAGTCATAAAAATATTTACATAGGTATTTGATAAACACTTAAGTATTATTTGAACGTTACAATTCAATATGTTCTTAGATACGAAGCAATTAAAATATCAAAACAACACCTGTTTAAATGTCACATACAGCAGTTGAGTATGATTTTTATTTTTTCTAGCTACTGTGTATTATTTTGTGTGCCTTTTAGTCTGAGCTAAATAAATGTATTTTTTTTTTCTTTTCAGTACTGGACATAAAATGGCAGATCGTGTTTTAGAAAAAGGTTGGCTTTGTAGAACATTGTCTCTGTCACTCACCTGTATGACAGTCTCTGTTCAGAGCTCAGTGTTATGGTCAAAACTGTTTACAATTTATTTTATTACCTTTGTTCTGGTACCAGATCTTGACGAGTCGGTCGTTGATGCCAGATGTGGCGAATAGGACGCCATCCGGTGAGAACGCGAGGTGATGCGCCGGAGTCGCCGTGTGACATTGCCACACGCATATCCACCCCTAGGACATAATAAATTACATGTAAAACGAATCATAGATTATTAAATTACTGAAATATTAACAACTTTGTTCTAATTGATCATCTCCTGTTTTACGAAACTGACATTCAATTATAGCCTAAGTAATAAGCGGGACCGCAACTCGTTTTAATAATAGATAATTTCCCCCTTCCTTTTTTACTAGTGGTCGCAGCGACCAGGTGAACTATAGAAGCCGATACGAATCGCGCACTTGGTCGCAACGGCCAACTAGCCGCCGACCGGGCCACGGACGACGATTGGCCGGAGTCCAGGCCGTCTAGTGCGCGAAAACCCTAAATCTATAGTAAATTACAAAACAAGACTAGTGTTCATAAATGAGCGCGAGAATTGGACACTAAAGTTGGACTTGATTTTTTTTCGTTCCCGATATAATGCACCCATAAAACTGAAATGGGTCGTAATCATAAATCACAATCACTATCTCATGAAATTTTTTATTGTACTTGCCCCAAATCAAGACTAAACAAAAGAAAATGAAACGATTATTATTTTGACTTTGACTGAATAGCAATCTATTGCGAAACAGTTCGTCAATTAGTGATATGAAACTACTAAATAGCATCAAGATTACAAAAATTGATAGGAACTGTCAATACTTTTGATAGCACGAGTCCCTATAAGATCTTCCATGCTATTCTGTAAGTTAAACATCTCACCGTGAAAACTTGGGTGAAGTGAGCTGTCAATAGTGTCAATACCTGTGGAATGACAGCTCACTCCACGCTCACTTCACCTAAGTTATCACGGTGAGATGGTTACAGAATAGCACTGCAGAATTCTAGTTGCGTCTTAATGCATCACGTAAGAGCTATAGAAATATTGCGGTCGCCGAAATGAGAGCATTTAAGTGGAACGCAAACAAGTATATTCTTACTTTGCGAAGTTTAACATGCAGTACAAGCCTGGAAAACACATTTATAAATGAATATCTTCAAGTATAATTTCCGTCAATTTAGTGTAGTACTTACATAATATAATTAAAATGTTTAAGTACCTATTAGGTGGGTACACTGGGTACGTGGGAAGATAATTTCAATATAATAAATCACTCCACTATAAAACCGTAGTTACGTCTAATTGATCATTGTATTCATACTACATATATTTGTTACAGACCATAATAGATAAACAAAACAAAGATAACAGCGGACGGTGGAGTACCTATATTGTTGTATGTTTTATCTTATCAGAGCGTATGACAATCTGCGTTGTACTCACGGGCTCGTCTTCCTCGGCCTGCTTAGGTTTCTCATCCTTGTCACCACCTATCTGGAATGTCACTCCTGAACTCGCTGGAAATAAGAAAATTATTTTTTACGCGGGATATTTGTATAAAGAAAGGAGATGGCGCGGCGACTTGCATGTCGTCATAAGGAATTGGCAAGAAATGGCTCAGAACCAGGACCGGTGGGAAGAATGGAGGGAGACCTTTGTCACGCAGTATACGCTAGCCATGATAAAGAAAAGAAAAAGAAGAAAGAAAATACGTTTATTTGCGGTACACATGACGCAAAGAAAGAACAAAACACAAAAATAAACAATTGAACAATTGATAAAAATTTGAATTCACCAATATTTCGACAAAAAGAACACTACGTTATTACTACCCTGGGGTCTGACAAACTCAAAAATAGCTATAAATCTGTCTATGCTGTATATGCGTTAGCGCATACGTGCGTGGACTGGTGATAAAATGACGACGACGTAATTAAGGATTAGCTCGAGTGGTGCAATAGTGCGTTATCAACAAATATTCAACCTCTGGGGTTTGCTCAAACCCTACCCGGGAGGGGGTAGGGTTTGAGGGTTATACTATTTATACTAATAAAGTATGAGTAATGTGCCTGAATTAAAGATGAATAAATTGCCGACTGGTTACTTTATTACGACACGATAGAACAAAATTCTTGTTAGATGGCTAATTGATACTTTAATGCTGGTGTGGACACAAACGCAGAACGTAACATGCAAGATTCTTTGATACTGTTTTTGGTTTGACCAAGTTCATAGTAATTATCATCAAAGTCGAATCACTACACATTGTGTGTGAGAAACGCCTAAAGGTATCGACTCCGTATCAGTAAATTGACTGCCGAGTACAACAAAACAAGCTGAAACAAAATACTGACACGCCCCTGCACTCTAGTATAAATGAATCGATACTACTAAACGCTACTTCTAGTTCCGTAACATTGTTATAACTTAGTTTCACTTCCGACACGATCAAAGTGAATTATAGCGTTGTTAATTTTGCTGCCTCAAAATCATTACTTTGCCGCAGTAACAACATTAAAAAATGTAACGTAAGTAGATGCAGTTACATGGCGTCAGACACAATTCGAGTTCGTCTCCAATCACGATATCTGATTTCCAGATAAAGATGTACATGAACAATGATAATAATACCACTTGATACAAGAGTTTTAGCGTCTCGCATAGATAAATTGGAAGAAAACGATATCTTACGTTGGCTGTCATCTTGATAGAGCGACGCTTGGTGCCATAATTGCAGTAGCTTGCCGCCTGTAAGCAGCCGGGTGCCCTCGAGATTCCATGACAGCGCAGTGATCGGCCCATCCGCCACCAACTTGCCGGTTTGCACCCACCGGTACTCCAAGCCCTGAACAGTCACATGTCACGTTGAATTGAATAATGAATGCGAGTGCGAAGACAGTTTTATATGATAGACATTGACCAATTGCATTCATATTATGGGCAATTGGCGCTGCGCCATCGGCAATCGTCGAGGTTCAGAGACCTATTATGTAACAAGCATCTGAAACCTCTCATTTCATTCGACAAAAGTCCGAACTCAGATCTGAATGACGTAATTCTAAGCGTCATTAAGTTCCACTCAGGACAATACATTGTTAATCTAAAAATCTAAAGAGTCGTTTAATGAATCTCTTTTATATTTGTATGCGAAGCACGACAAATATTAGATGATGCATATAAAGTTTCTGTAAATAATAATGGTTTTGTAATTGAAATGCATCCAAATGGCCTTGGCAGCAACCTCGTAAGTACCCCTAAAAGAGCCGAATTTTAGGCTGTAGAATCATTTAAAAGTAGGTACCTACTTATATACCTAATATATTACGTATATATATTGTAATAAATAAATATAAAAGGGTTAGTTAGCCTCAAGAGGATTACTATTTACTGGACTTTGATAATTATACAACATTAATTAAAATGTCACATGAACTCATTGTCAATAGCTAGAATAAACAACGATAGTAGAGTACACAACAGAATACGTAATATCGCTTTTATCTAGGTACTTATTCTTTTTGCTTTTCATCTGGAACTGAGGCAATAACATATCAGGGTTTGAAATACATGTTAATTTTTAATGTTAATTAATTGTTTGAGTGCATTTTGTTATAATTTAACACTTTTGTGTAGCAAAATTTAGTTTTAGTTCCTGGTAATAAAAAATTCTGCTTTATCTGCACTCAATTTTGTATCATATTAAATACTTCCAGTTTAACTGTTATTGTCGTAAATATCTCTTGTGATAACAATGCATGCTTCTGTAATCCCTCTTAATCTGCCATCTTTTTATTATCATAATATTAATCAATTTTACCAGGATTTTTGTAGGAAATTCATGTTGCTTCCACAAATGGTGATTCAAAAATGAATGCTGGGTGCGCTTTGGGGAGTCAGCCCCTCTAATAATTTGCAGACTGACGGGGATTAGAGGCAACAACAGGGGTTTTACCATATCAGTACCTATTATTATTTAACTTGTGCAGATGCAAGAGATGACTGCCACAAACAAATTAAAATACTCTTAATAGCAACTGTATTATTATTAGTAAGTACTAAGTATTTTAGCTAAGTCCACAAAAAAAGTAATACAGAAGAATCTCACTAATCCGGCACTATTTTAAACCAGTCAGTGCCGGAATATTGGAATGTTCGAATTATTGGATAGTATAGAAAAATTCATAATAAATAAAATTAAGGATTTCATAAAGAGAATAATATTCTCTTTATGAAATCCTTAATTTTATTTATATACACAAATACATCATATTATGATGTATTTGTGTTCATGTTCTACACGTTTTTTTGTAACTATAATATAATACTTAAGAGAGGGCTGTTTTTGTGCAACTTGTAGTGCTTGAGGCGCGGGCGGAGGGTGCCGGATTATTGGACGTATCGGTCTATTGAAGCGCCGGATTAGTGAGATTGTTCTGTATTTATAACAATTACTTACATGAGTGGTAGCAGCTGTATGTATAAGCGGTGTTGGTTCAAATATGCACACTTCGGCTCCATAGGATGCAGCGATCTTCCCTGTATCAGTGCTACAGTCTAACGAGCCAATGCGGACGTAACTATGGATTGCTCCCGGAATTATCTGTACCCTTTCGAAGTTGGAGGCCAAGATGACTATGTTACATCCTGCTGCATAAGCCTGTGGGGAAGAAAAATATGTTGAATAAACAACACCAGCAAGACCAATGGGCAATGTTGATTTTAAATTGTTACTTTACTATTAAGTGTACATATTTGTTAAAATAATGAAAACCTACTGCGGTTCAAGTATTCCGCAGAAGTTCTTTGCACGTTACTGTAATATGTCTCAGAAATAATTTATTTAATAGTAGAACAGAAGCACACTTGAAAGTGACATTTAGATTTCATGTGATGGCTCAGTACAATGCCATGACATAATTTAGTGCTTGAATGATTTGTGTGGAAAGCAAATAAATCAGCATTCAAGGACTTATTTGTTTTGACAACTGTGGAGTTACGGAAACAACACAAGTTGGTAGATAACCCTGTGATGTGTGATTAATTAATAATATGTATTTAATATATTTTATCATTTTCTTATTTGAAAAAAGTTCATAAACTTTTTGTTTTAGTGAGGAATTTGCTTCAGTGAAACATGTTTTGGAAAACCATTAAAACTTTATCAACTCATCATACTTAATTCAAAATAATTTTATGTACCCAAATATGGTCTGATTTTAAAGATTACATAAGGTATTAAGTAGATTCAATATGCCCAGTATCTTATATTTATTAAAAAACTGTTTATGTTGTACAAATGTTTATACCATACAGTGTAGAATAGTAGTTCAATATTAATTTTAGCAGATCTTCATAAATATTTACTTAACTGATTATGATCATACACTGTAAATGGAAAGATTCTCATACCATATATTTATGTAAAAACTAGGTAAGGAGCTGTGTTATAACATTAACTCTACAGTTATCAGTCGCCTTTAGCAATATTGTTATTTAAATATAATATAAATGACTATGCAAATTAGCATTCAAGGAAACTCATTCTATTGGTATGTCTCCTCTGTAACTAATGCTAAGTAATGAGGTACAATACGTTCACAAACAATAGAAGATAATAGTATTTGGTGACCAAACGAAAATGTTATGCTTATCCAACTAGGATAAATTAGATTTTCCTGTTAGGAACATCACTTCTCAATTACCACTTTAGGTGCACAGGATTCTAAGTCACGAGACTTGGCTGTCGACAACGACACGGACATTAATCTAAGTACTTACTGTGAAAGGTATTCCTTCGACAGAACCAACAGCAAAACATTGATCTCCTGAATTACAGGCACCACTTAATACTTGGTGACAGTTCATAATGAACTAATAAAACAAAATATATCTTAGCTAGTTTAATCCCAGATAACCGAACATCACTTGCATGGTTTTATTAAAGAAATACATAATTTACAAAAGAAATAAATATTCTAAACATCTCAAGATCTAATTATTTTTTAATAGCTTTCACGAATATTTCTCTGACACCTCACATCGAACGTGAGAGAATGACGTAGAGAAAGAAAGAGATAAAACATGTTAAGTACGTTCCGAATATTTTAAGTAATACGTGATAATCGATAATCGAGGAAGAAATATTTAAAAAATAAAAGCAATTTTTAGACAACATATTCATAAAACTGTTTCGTAAAACAACGGCACATTGTTAACACATTGAACAGAAAATTGAGAATGCACATTTAGTATTAAAATGTTTAAATGTGTAGTACATCATCCAGTCGTAGTTTTTGAACGAACCTACACATGTTTTGGTGTTACTAGTAAAAAAAAACTGGTAGTCAAAGTCACATGTGGGCAAATAATTTCAAAAGTTTATCAGTATTCTATCATTTAGTAAGGATTATTAAAGATATTATTCAGTTGATTTATTTCTGTAAAATATACATACATTTCCAATAGCGGCTAAAACCAATAGCAATTATTTGTGGTCTCTTGACAGCTAAGCACTGACTGATTGACAATTTTGACGTTACTTCTTAAAGTAGAAGTATGAATGCCAACGTTTAATCGTTGAATGAGCAGTTTTTTGTGTATTGATCTGTATAAAAGAATCAAGGACGCATCGGACAATAATTTAATTGAAGGACATTATTTCGAAAAACTGGTGACCTAGAAGTGTGACTCCGAAATTTGTGTCCGACGATCTGAGGTGAAGAAGTCAACATTACAGGTAAGTCACTTAACACCAACAAATCAATAATTATGTTATCTAGAATAAGATAAATGGTAGAAGAAGGAACATAGGATATTTTGTTGTCTTTGTACATTATTCATTATGTGGTCTAATTGCACTAATCAATAGATAGTCACAGTCATACCTTACTAGTCTATTATAATAAATTGGTTCTTAAATTATCAATTGTTGAAGATACAGCATGTTGAGCGGGGGCGTTCGGCTGATTACCAGGCATTCAGTATTTACATTACAGCAATTGCTCATTACTTGGCAGTGTCACAGTTGTATTCTCCAAATCTAAACAAAACATTGTGTGGTATGTACAATAATTGTAACATACTCATGCTTTCAGGGTAGAGAGTTATTGATTGTAGTATTAATCATCTTATGTGGCGATTAAATCAGGAATACTAGACTTGTGCCAATTTTTCCAAATTATCTTAATTATGATGGAAATGATTGCCCATAAAGTCATTATTATCTTTCATATGCTACATATTTAAATTCATAAAAGAAATGTAACTAAATCTGGCCTTTCATTTATGTTTCTTCAATAATTTAACATTTTATTTTTCGAAGTTATATGCCTCAAAAAGTATTTCAATAAATTAATGAAAATTAATTTATGTAAGGATAATAGAATTATGTTTTTAATAACAACATGATTTATAAATAAATTAATCTATGATTAGTTTAAACCATGACTAATTCATTGTATTATCAACATAATTAGTAATTGTGTGTGCAATATCAATTTGCAGTGATAATGATACATTGGAATCACTGGCCTCTGTTTCCCGCTGGCACAATAATATTCTGAATGAAGTTTTATTTTTGAACAGACACTTGTGCCTAATTGAAACTAATAACTTGCTGTACAGATGTTCAAATGAAATTTACTGCTGACCACACCAAATGCAAAAGACTTTGAACCTTAAAAGTCAGAGTTGTTGAGCATTTTGGGGATTTTTTGTTCGAACTCATACATAATAGGTGTGCAATGTGTATGATGTCATCCATTATTTTTCTCCACCATCTGCCAAGGTAATTGAGATAAAACCAAGGAAGGTTTGGTTACTTTTGTTATCTTTTAATACCTACTCACCAGCTCACTAATAGGTTTAGCAAGTCTAAAGTTATTTAATTGAAACATAATTTCCACTGTGTGAGTATTTTTTTATCATTATAATATATCATAATTATTATAACAAGAACCATAGCAGAAAATTAAATAATCATTAAGTACTAAAACAATACCCATGCATGAAAATAATGTATCAAAGAAAAACATGTGGCTGTGGTTTTTCAGCAAAAGGACATATAATATTTTGGTAAATAACAAGATAAAACATGATAATGAAGCTCCTATCGACCTATCATAATAATGATAATAAAACCAAACAAATAATGTAATTTTACAATTGCATGAAGACATGCTATCATTCTGAAAATGAGATTTGTAAACTTGATAATGCTTTGACTGTATTCTTGTTGATATTTCCAAACAAATCACAACAATTTCTCCTTTACTTGGTGATTGTTTCTGTCAATTCAACCAATAACAGGCCACTGCTGCGGCCTCTCCCAAGTAGCATCACAACACCCGCTTCTCGGCCTTCTGCATCAGGTCTGTCATGACTACTTTCCTAAGGTCGGCAATCCATCTGGCTGGGGGGCGTCGCACGTTTGGGTGTAGTAATTCTACAAGACTAATTAAGAACGTAATTATTACTTAGCAACGCAACGCATCACTTCGCTTACTGATTAGTGTGACCCGAATTTGCTGTGAGACGCGATGATTTTTCGTCGAAATGTCAAGTTTTTTCAAGTTCTAAGAACATTAAATAACATTTGTGAGATTTGAATTATTATTTGCTAGCTTCTCAGCCAACTTCTGGCGTGTGGAGTTTCGTATAATCACACCGTGAAAATTCGAAACTAATTCCGTGTTGCAACAAAAAAGGCCAGTCACCGAGAGATGCTTTTTTATAATTTTTATAAAATATAAATTATTACACTGTAGGTAGGTACCTAAAGTGCAAAATATAAGTCCAATTCCTATCCTTCCGTAGGAGCGTAGGTATCTGAAAGACGACTTAGGGATTACGTAGTAGTGGGCGTTTACGGTCTCCAAATAATCCCCTAATGCAGACAGCCGACCACTTAGCCCCAGAAACATTAGTGTTAAAGCACTTCTCGATCCGCAACTTTCTTGTAGGTGGACTTTAAGTAACTACATATAGTGTAGTCCATAATCTTCATAATTTGTATTTTTATTTTATTTCCCGTCGTTTCATTCCACCATAACAAAGTGCAAATGCAATTTTCCCGATTAGAATGGCTTCTTCTGCATAGCTCTTGTACCTGTGAGTGCACCTGCACCTGAAGTCCTCAACCAAGCCATCGAAAACGAAATAAGTCTGGCCATCTACTATGCTAAAATAATTGCCCATTAGATTACAATCCATAGACACTATAAGAAGAGGTAGCGGTAAAGGAGCACTAGTTACTAAACATCGGCCTGCTCATTGCCCACTCCGATGATAAGTCGTGCATTAAATAATCCTAGAAATTGTCACCACTAAGGCATCACTCCATCACATACCTCTATCTGCAATAGTTTCAAATGGTATGCAAATGGTACAATACTAACTTGTGATTATGACTAGCGCGAGAGGACACCTAATTCGTTGATTTGATAGTTCTTCAATCAACAAAGTAGCTCGGCTCTCTGTAATCTCTCCTAGTCCAACGTGGAAGCAATTACTACAGACGAGTACAATGCGGCTTGTCTATAAAGTAAACCAAGATATACTGTAATTGCTTTGATGATAACACACACACTGTTTACGAACTCTACAATCGGTTGAGAATTATCTTTATAGTATGCCCGCATCTTGGGGTTACGTTTCAAGAACTTTTTGAGTACTTAATACAAAGAACAGTAGAGGCTCTATAAGTAGTCAATTGTTTCTTTTTTGTACTCTCGGCTTCAAGCCAACTTGATTAATAGTACACAATGAATGAAATATGCGGTAGACCAAGGCAGCTGCTTTGTGTGATAATCATTTGTTTCTCAGATATGAATCTAGTTTTGTATTAGTCATGTAGGATTTCCTTTAATATCACGCAGTATAAAATCGTTATAAATTACGCGATATTGCACCTAATCAATCTTTATCTTTGCAATCCATTAAACTGATAAAGAGCAAAGTTTCGTTTGTTAGAGTTGTATTCCTATTTTGAAAAGCTAATCCAATCTATAAAACCTTTAATGCAGTATGACCGAACCATTGAATAACATACATACATTATTGTATTAAGTACTAGCTTCTGCCCGGGCCCGCGTGGTATGTTCATAAAAGCCATATCATATATCCTTCCTTCGGGTTCAAAGTATCCTCATACGAAATTTCATCAGAATCTGCTCAGCCGTTTAGCCGTGACAGCGAAACAAACTTAAATTCGCATTTATGATATTAAGTTAGGATATCCTTCATTCGATCATAATTAACTCGCTAACTTTACAGGCCAGACACATGTAAGGTTCGTCTTCCGGCTTAAAATGTATCTACACTCGAGAGCAATGAATCCGGGTCACTTAAAGAATCCTAAAAATCTCGGAAACTAAAAATGCTAGGTTAATGCAATAAATTGTATTTAATAGACAATGTAATACTCCTTAAATGAAGGTATTAAAACTTCTTAGTTATTGTAAAGTTATATCATAAAAAAATCAAATTTGAAAAAGGGCCACTTTCGAAGATGGAACTACGAAATTACAGCATTTGGTTTTGCTTTTGTTTGTAATCTGTCATTTATGTGGGTACATAAACCATGTTGATAGTGCTCTATATTCATTATTCAAGCTGAAATTATGTCGCTTACGCCTGAAGAATGCACCAGAATACTTACAATGCTGGAAACCGGCCGGAGTCAGCGCGATACAGCCAGGACTGTCGGTGTGTCGCTGTCAACAGTACAAAGAGTTCTCCGACGTTACGAAGAAACTGGTTCTAACCTACGCAGACCAGGAACGGGCAGAACCAGGTGTACCACAGCACGAGAAGACCGATACTTGGTGAACACCATGCTTCGAAATCGCTTTCTCACAGGAACTGAACTCACAAATCAGTTTCGACGCCTCGGAGGAAGTAACCCAAGTGCATGGACAGTAAGACGTCGGCTTGCTGCATCTAACTTAAAACCCCTTAGACCTGCAAACGGCCCTAAACTGGAGCGTGGGCATCGTATTTCAAGACTAAGATATGCCCAGAGCCACGTAAATTGGAGTATTGAAGATTGGTCAAAAGTTATGTTCTCCGACGAATCAAAATTTATGCTCTACAAGCACGATGGAAGACACAGAGTGTATCGAAGACCAGGGGAAAGATTCAAGCAAGCATGCATCGAAGAAAAAGTAGCCTACGGTGGTGGGTCTGTACTTGTGTGGGCCGGAATTTCTTCTGAAAGTCGCACAGAGCTGGTGATCATAGAAAACGGCTCTTTAACTAGCGTAAGATATGTGGAAGAAATCCTCAATGATCACGTTGGTCCATTTATGGTCAATTTAGGTGAGGATGCTATATTTATGCATGACAATGCCCGACCTCATACAGGTAGGATTGTGAATGACTACCTTCAAGAGATGAACATTACTCGTATGGAGTGGCCAGCGCGCAGCCCGGATATCAACCCGATCGAGCATGCTTGGGACGAGCTAGGCAGATGCGTAAAACAACGAAACCCTCCCCCAATCACGCTTCGTGAGCTCAAAATTGCTCTAACAGAGGAATGGGAGAATATTCCCCAAAATCGAATAAGGAACTTGGTGTACAGCATGCCAAACCGCGTAAACGCAATAATGGAAGCACGAGGAGGCAATACGAAGTATTAAAATTCAAGAAAATCGTAATAAAGTTCAAAAATTTCATGTTTCCTATTTTTGTTTTAAGGAGAGATCAGCAGTTTTTTTCTTTATGTAATTTTGTGTTAATAAAATGTATGGTGACTCATATTTTTTTTACTTTCATTTAAGGAGTATTACATTGTCTATTAAATACAATTTATTGCATTAACCTATCATTTTTAGTTTCCGAGATTTTTAACATTCTTTAAGTGACCCGGATTCATTGCTCTCGAGTGTAGTTTACCAACCGGACTTCGGCAGTTGATCCATTAAAACGTTAACAAACAGACAGAGAGAGCTACTGTGCATTTATCATATTAAAAATGGAGTAACACTAAGCTTCAACATATTGAAAATCAATATGAAATGGCCTGGAAATAGCACCTCATCCCGCATAGGTTGGCAAAGTTTGTAAATTAACCAATAGTCTCAGAGTGCACTTACTGACTGCCGTCGTCGTGGGGGTCCATCTATTTTAGAACCGCTCCCCCAGCCGTAGTCGCTAGTCCCTCAATTAGCGCCTTGACTTCTCACAGAGAGCAAGCTTTTAAAAAATAAAAACGGGCGTTGTTTTCAAGCTACTAGTAATTTGTTTTGTTCTAACCGTTTTTATCTTTGTTGACCATATGATCCGTTTAATGAGGTCGTAAACCTCGTAATTGTTTGTATTGAAACTGACGACGGGAAGTGGGAGCAATTATTCCCGACAAATGTGCGAGTATTTAGTACTGTTTGTGACTCCGGAAGAAATAGCACACACGGTCGCTTAGTTGATGAAAAACACGGTTAATCCGCTTTATATTTCTGATTAATATTTGCATTGTTTTCCGTAAAAAATACGCCCGATAAGGTTCCATGTTATCCGTAAACGATAATATCAAAATGTATATTATTATTATCACACTATATAAAGTGAATCATATTACCTTGACCTTACCTTGTTAGTACAACGAAAATGTTATAATTTTTGTAAAACATTACCAGCATGTCACGCAACTGAAATTTAGCTCCTGAGTTTAATTATTGGCTGTATCTACGGCATTATTTTAAAACCACTGCCACAATGTTTGCATGATATTAAAATATGTGCACTGGTTAATTAATATGGTCCTCCTAATTGACAACAACGATTAATTGAGTTACAATATTTTGAGAGAAATTAACCGCTAACGGGTATACAACGAACGGTGATGTATTATTAAGAAGCTTACAAGGAAAGTCTGGCCAGATTTTTAATGATTTCATTTTGAAAGCTTTGTTCTAAGCCACAAGATACGGTTCATGCCGACGGTACATACCAATTTATTAGACGTTTTGACGACGTAGTATCTGGCATTATTATTCGGGTTGAGTTGACTCGGGCCGAGCTGTCACTGACCTCACGAATCCTTTAATAAAAAAAAACAAGCACAAGGTACGTGTCCGTGCATTTCCTATCAATGTGGAGGAAGGTGGAACGTGATGAGGAAAGTTTTAAATATGAATGTGGATGGTTATAAGAGTAGAGGGAGACCAAAACTGACTAGAGAGGAGATGACTACTGAGACCGACCCTAACAAGTTGGGATGAGGGTAGGAAGATGATTATGAATTTCCGTGCATTACCTGCAATCTATAATTATTGATATACAAAAAGTTAGGTCATAGGCACTATCCAGACGGAGAACCAAGAAAATATCGTAACAATCCGTATTTCAACTTTCCGTGAAAGGAATTTTCCTCAGAAGCGAGGGCGCTGCAAAATGGGTGGCATTTTTAGAATGCTTCACCTTTTAAAGTATGTAATGCTAAAATGGCTAACGTATCGACTGAGTTTGGTTGAATTCTCATGTAGGGTTATTTTTATCCGTCGTATTTTGATGTCACTATCAACGACAATATATCTTCCACGTGTATAAAATGTGGCGTTTTATGTGGACATGAATAAAAATATATGTTTGAAATGTCGTTTCCAAGGCCGTTGGCTTTTGTGGACTATTTCAGGATAAACGTAGGGGTACCATGAATAGCTAAGCATCTAGATATTGCAATTACTGTAGTTTATAGATACAACAGGTGAAATTGTATTAAAATAATAAAAAAAAACCCGATACAAATATTTACTCATTTCTCTTTCCTACTCCACACTAGACCCTGTTCATCTATCTATAACTTATTCATTGAGACCATTCCAATGAGCCTATACACGATATCTGTGCTGTAAGTTGGTAAGGGAGTTTGGTATCCTGCAAATTCCAGGTGATGCTGCAGCATCAGTTCAAGGTTACTATGTTCTTTTAATAACATTGAAGTAACAGAATACCAAATTTCAAATCGATCAGACCTGTGGAAGACGCTGGCATCCATTCAATAACTAGAAAAGAGCTGATAATCTTCAAACGGCTGAAGAGATTTTGATAAAACATGTCTAAGAACCATAGCTAGCAATCCTGCTTTCAAATAAAAAAAACCGCATTCAAATCGGTTCACCCGTTTAAGAGCTACGGTGCCACAGACACACATAGCAGTGAAACTTATAACACCACTCTTTTTGCGTCGGGAGTTAAAAACTATTTGATTGACAAACGGTGTTAACTTCATTGCATGGCATTCTAATATTATCATACCCGAATAATCCAATAACCACACCGCTTTGAATATTAGTTAATCGCTCCAATATTCATGAATTTGCACAAACCAAATAAACCGTAATTCGTCATTTGGAGTATTGAATTAAAGCTAAAATGCATGCAAAGCGGTTTTATAGAATCAGTTTAGTTTATTTATCCATCTATTTCACCCCGGCTGTATGTTTCACTGGATGTGTCAATAAAATCTTTATTGCTCTAACGCTCTTAAGTACCTATATTATGAGAAACTGAGAAAGTTTAAAGGTCAGCTGGGACCGCATCTTGCTCGTTTACCCGATCTATGGCCGCTTAGCTGATATCTGAAATTATTTTTAGTTTGCTCAGAATATTTCTTTTTGTTAGCATATCTTATCATTTCGCTGTGTTTACTTTGTGTGCTGCCGTACAAGTGGTATCTTCATTAATTTTATCATCTAGTTTAATAAAAGAAACGTAACCTTTGTGTGATGCTGGCTTCCGTTTTAGCACTGAAAGATAGTTTTTTTTTTCGGTATGGCATCTCGCAGGTCAACCAAGCAGGTTGTCGGCTGCTTAACCGGTCTTTCCTGTGGGTGCCTCCATAAAAGGCCAAAAGCCAGGGCATAAAACTTATAAACTAAGCGACTACACGCCAAGGGCACCACCTGTACGCGTAGCATGACAACCATAGAAACGGGTTTTCTACGGGTTTTGTCGACCGAAGAATAGACAAAATGACAGATTGTGATTGTTTATCTGTCATTTTGTCTATTCTTCCGTCGATAAAACCCGTTTCTATTGTGGTCTTGCTAAGCGTGCTGTGGCTGTGGGATACGGACCTCGGCTTAGGGCGTCGCTGGGGGAGGACAGCACGTGACAGGCTGGATCGTATCTAGATTATTTAGGGACGAATCTCAGCGTAGCGGCTGGTTCGGGCAAGGGTCGGGGCGGGGATGGTCAGGGACGTCGTAGCGCGCCTCGGGGGCGAGGACGGAAAGACGGCGGTCGGATCTTGTGTTTGTGACTGTGTACAGTACTAGTGGCCCTACTACGCTCATAGAGGAGGGTTGTGGGGTCGTCTGGGATGGAGAGAGTATGCATCGGTCGGCGGAGCCTACTTATACGGGCGGGCGAGTAGCGGGCGGCCGCCGCAATCAGGGGATCGGGATGCTATGTAGCAGCGTCGAAGAAACGCTTTGAGAGGCATTTCAAGAACTGCTGGACGGTGGGCATTTTGAGATCTAAGTGAAGATTGAAATTGCGAACATAGAAGGGTGCTCCCGTAACCTTTCTAAGGGAACGGTTCTGGAGGTTCTGCATCCTATTGAGATGGCGATGGCATGGCTTACCGTGTGCGAAGACAACGCACGCGTAGGTCATGATGATGGGACGAAACTGAAAGATAGATCTCTTTATTCTGTACTTGTGCACCTTAAAAATTACAGATATAAATATAGAAACTTTACAAGGGGTGACACAATGGGGGCGATCTTATCGCTAAAAGCGGTATTTTAATGCCTTTGGACTTTGGGTTGATTAAGGGAGAAAGGAGAGACTATACTGCAGGTAGTCTGTGGTATACCATTTACAATTATACAATAAATACAAATAATTCTAATACTTCACTGCGAGATCTGTACTATCCAACTCTAACCTTACCAAATAAAAAATCCATTCAGTCATATTTTATCAACTAACCGATATGATTACTTATTTGATAAATGACATATTGATATCTGCTATAGGTATGGACATTGATAGATTAGTAGAAAGCTTTCTCAAATACTTGATTTATTTATTTAACCGTTTATGTAAACAGACAAGAAGAAAATAACAGAAAAATACGTACAAAGGTGATGCTTATTTATTTCTAAAGAAATCTCTTCCAGCATACCTGTAAGTAGATAAAAAGAGATTTAATTTAATGAAATAGAGTATAGGAGAGGTAGGTACCATCGAAGAAGTTCATATCTAACCACCGTAAGGACTATTCTTGCTTGCATCGCTCTGCGGCTAGGTATAGCACCGGGCCGGTAACAGATGTGGTCATTGTGTTCACGGGATTTTGTTTTGAAACTGGTTAGATATGAAATTCTTTGATGGTACATATTTCATGTCAATTTAAGAGGCGTATATTCATTAACAATGTAGAATGTCGTTGGTACACTCGTGTGCTATGTTATGATATGACATACAGGTCAGTCGAATCGATGGACAGCTCATTACTTACTGAAAATCATTCAAAACTGTAAGTTGTATCATCAATACATTCATTCAACGTAGACTTAGGTTTACTTCGAGTTCGTTGTTTTTCATTTGGGTTTAAGGATACTAGGTTATAGGTTCTCTCAAAACTGGAAGGAGGAGGCGCGGGAAAGATGGAAGGAGTGGCGCACTCACGTAAAAAAAAAAATGCTTTTGATGGAATAGAATATAGGAAAAAACTAATGGCGTACTTAATTTTTCACGTAAAAAAAAAAAAAAAATGCTTTTGATGGAATAGAATATAGGAAAAAACTAATGGTGTACTTAAACTGACTTCAATATTCGATATAATAAATAAATCGTAAAAAAAAAAAAAAAAATGCTTTTGATGGAATAGAATATAGGAAAAAACTAATGGTGTACTTAAACTGACTTCAATATTCGATATAATAAATAACTCAATGTATAGCGTTATCAAATTAAAAATATATTGGAGTTAAGAGGCATTGTTATCAATAAAAAACCTATGAGGAAAATTTAAGCTGGTCAGTACGTAAAAAAATTACGTTAACAATAACGTTCCTTATACACGTTAGTACCGCATTGCGGGTAAACCCAATCTTACCTTATCTTAAACTTGTACTGAAAGTAACGTAGGTTAGGTAACGAAACTATTTTCAGACACTGCCTACCTCAATCCGAGATCTGAACCAGCTGATTTAAATTTAATCCGAGCAAAGAAAAGCATCCCTGACGTCTCACAAATTATAGTTGAACCGTTATTCACAGACGCAAAAGGCAATAGAATCTATCAGTATTAAACAATACAAATTGCTCGTATAGTATTACCATATTGTTTTCATAACGAATCCAAATGCTAATAATACGTGCCTCAGGTTATTTATCAACAGAAACGTACGCTGGAATATAACCAGTTGTACGCAAAGATAATACAATGTTTCCTTGTTAAGAAAGCACACGTCAAAATAACCGTAACGTTTTTTTTTTCACTAAGTAGGTATTCATCTCGTGTAAAGGATCCCATGATAGCCTTCCTATTACAATACGACATCTATTTCTAAGAACTCTAATGGTTTTCGTTACCGTGACAAATTGGACCAGTCTACTGGGTACTGATTTTTCCAGCTACGTTTACGACGTTTTGTTACGGCCCCTTTATTTGGAGGTTGACCCGTTCAATTCTGTTGAACAGGGTCAATTTGAGGGCTTGCAGATCTTACTGATTCGGTATTTGGACGCTTGCCAGATTAGAGACCACCTGCATAACGTGGAATAAAAATGTAGAGCAGTTATTCAATGACAAGACTGTTGGTTCCTACTCAAATCTCATCCCAACTTATGGATGTAGTTAGTTTTTGTTATTTCAGTAGAACAAAACTTGACTTGATCAGGCTCTTAGTATCTCTAGAAGTCATCATCTGCCTAGCCTTTTCCCAACTATGTTGGGGTCGACTTCCAGTCTAACTGGATGCAGGTGAATACCAGTATTTTACATGGAGCGACTGCCTATCTGATCTCGACAACCCAGTTACTGGGTAACACGATACCCCTTGGTAATACTGGTTGTCAGACTTTCGGGCTTCTGACGCCCCGTAACAACTGTCAAAGATCTACAAATGACAGCCGGAACCAATGGCTACGTACTTTCCGAGGCACGGAGAGTTCTTGGTATGTAAAATGGTCACCCATCCACGAACCAACCGCGGCAAGCGTAGCTTAACCTGATCGATCGACCCGTGCGGCTGTTATTACTTAGCCACAAGCCCCACTCTTAGTATCTCAATTAACTCTAAATGAAATTTTCGACAAGTCTAGACACCTGAATGTATTACTTATTCAAGTAATACGAGTATATCTAGAAATAAAATATTTTGTTATCTAATTAAATCGAACCGAGTAAGTTTATCTGTAATACGTATCCATTAGAAGAGAGTATTCTTAACTTAATGTCTAGATTGAAACGAACTCTCAGGAGAATTACATTATTGGTTACAAATGTTTCTCTATAGAAACCTACTAATTATTTTTGATACGTCGTGTGCGCTTCGAATGATGATAATGCTGGAAAGCTGTAGAAAACTGTACTAGTAATAAAACCACCATTTTACTTTCTCTTTGCCATTAGCCAAGACTCTCACTTTTACCATAGTATCTGCTCTATAAAGTAGTTCATATTGGCTTGGCAACAGATAAAATAATTGCCCTAAATAATTAGGTTAAAAGCAGTGTTTCCGAAATCCTATTTTTGTTGTTGGCAAGGAAAAGGAATGTTTTTTTTATTACCAACTTTAGTTGCGCAAGTTCTACCGTCGTAAATAGTAACAGTACCCTCATTCTTCACCCTTCCGTTAGCAACTTTTTTTTTGTTCATCCTATTTTAGCAAGGCTGTTTTTGGTCTTGCACATTATCGCAAGCATGGTTAAAGTTAATTTATTCATTCAAACAGTAACCCAAAGGGCAATAGATAGGGCTATAGGCTTGAAGATTCCCTACGTGATCGAATCAGACATGAAGAGATCCGCATGAGAACCAGGATAACCGATATATTTACCCCGAAGGGGCGGGGTACATTGCTCGCAAAATAGATGGCCGATGGAGCCGACAGGTTCTGAAGTGGCGACCGCATACCGGAAGACGTAGCGTTGGAAGGCCACCCACAAGGTGGACCGTTGACCTTGTGAAGGCCGCAGGAATCGGCTGGATGAGAGAAGCACAGAACCGGTCAAAGTAGCGGTGCTTGGGGAAGGCCTATGTCCAACAGTGGACGTCTTTGGGCTGAATTGATGATGATGATTAAGAGCAGTGGTGGTCCAGTGGTAACGGCCGCGAGTTGTAGGTCGTAGGTTCGAACCCAGACAGGCGCTTTACTTTGTGTAAATTATTTCATCACCACTGCTCTTAAAACGGTGAAGGAAAACATCGTGAGGACACCGACATGTCCTAGGACCCAAAAATTCGAAGACATGTGACATCTACCAACCTGCACCGGTCCCACAAGTTGGATTAAGGCCCACTCTCTCTCATCGAGAGGAGGCCTGTGTCCCAGCAATGGGAACATTATAGGCTGATTATGGTGATGACGATGATGATTCATTCTCCTTAAACCTAATAAGAAACCACTGCGGTCAGGCTTTCAAGACTTAGATTTCATTCAGTTCACCAGATAAAAGTTGTCCTTGTAGCACCCACGAGACTATGTCGGCTTTTATATAAATAGAATACTACTTTAAAAGTCAACTATAAAACACAATAACGTTTCAAATCCAATAACTTAAGCTAAATCCCTAAACGTGTTGGCCTAACTTACGTAGCGGCTAATGTTATTGCTATATTTTTTTATACTTCCATGTTGTTGACCTATTTGGCTCTCTCTGCTCTGCAGTGGAATATGACGGCAGACAGACGGGCGCCCCGAGACGTTCAACCACCAGATAATGGCGTCTCGCCCACGTTGGACTAGAACCGCTTTCTCGGGAAGGTCTGTGTTCATTGCCCTAAGACATCCTTGTGTACCGTCGTTGTAGTAATATTAATCTTTAGTCTTTGATTTAAATATCCATAGTAGTGGGTATCTTTCTGGATTCTGGATAGAAAAACAACTAAAGAGGTACTTTATTTTCTTGGTTTTTGTAGTAGAAATTATAGACACCCAATGTTTGTTTTACTCCAGATAATATTTGTATCCTGATTATTATACTTATCATTAAACTTCCCGCCGAAATTAGCATCCAATCCAACAGAATTGAACCTTTTAATCGGATATTAAAGGCTAAAATAGCTTTATGGAGATGACGGCGGGTAGGGGTGAGAGGTAGAGGTCCCCCGATGGTTCGCGACCCACATTTCCGAACGGTTTCTATACGTGCGCCCCTGACACATTGACTCACATTCGAAACGTTCGACCCGTTTAAAACTCAGCTACCCCATCAGCAGATGGCTTTACGGTCGGTCGTAATGATAGTCGTTATGGAAACGTAAACGTGTCTATAAACGGTTTTCTAATAAAAACCAGAAGAGCTTCTATCTATTTTTAAAACAACTTTCTTTGGCAGTATAAGAAACGCTAAAGTTATTATAAAGAAAGATATGAAGTAATAAGTAAGTAGCTAAGTAAGTGCAAATAAAACAAGCAATGTGACAAAAATTTCGAGTCGTGAACAAGAACCTCTTAAAACAGTCTGGAACTCTGGGAGACGGGAGTGTCTCGGAATTTACCAAATTCATGAAAAAGTTTTAATCGAGTTTTCCTATCTTGTTTATAACGAAAAATATGTTTCAGGCTATCCAATGCTGACTTTAAATAAAATAAAGTCGCTAGTTACTTGTCCTTGTTACTATGGGTTTGGTTATATTTGGAGTCGAAATTGTAACAGACAGCCAATTGCAATTCAAGGAGAGCACAAAAACTATCAATATTTTTTGTTGCTGACAGTTCACTAGCAAATGGTTTTGTTTTGTTACGTTTGCCTATTATGATACTATTATATTGGCTTAATATTTGGAGGAAGACATTTTTTTTCCATGGTTAGACATACAGAATGTTCTAGAGATGGTAATATTGGCAATTTCTGAGGCAATAGTGTTGAAGTTCCTAAGCCAGTGTTTCGTGTCGCCAACGTGGCGAAGGATGCGCGCGCATTCGCTTCGATCCAACCAGCCAGACATTTGAATGAAAAGACCGGTCACTCACGAGCGTGTGGCGTCACGTGTGCGTCTGCTTTGATGACTTTGATCTAATTATACCGTCGTTATACATATACGCTGACATTCACTCATGTAGATATGGACTCGTGACATAAATTGCATAAAGTATAGCTGTTCTTTTAGAAGTCTACACAAAGTTTATTCGGCACAAAAAAGGATTTGTTGGTCCATAATCATGTAGCAGGTACACGTACACGACTGTCGGAATTTATTCTAGGATTTCTGTTTGGACTTCTAAATAAACAATGTCCAACTCTTAACACAGAACTGTACTTTGGTGACGAAAATCTGTGTCCACATAATATAAAATCAGCCGCAGATTGCATGACTTTTGCTGCCCGAAGCTGACCCCGACTCAGTTTGCCCGGAATTTAATAACATGTTAGATAAACGTAGAAGAATGTAAAGGCAGCGTGGTAGATCAATGTCCCTTATTATCTTAGTGCTTGCACAAAGCATTGTTCACGATTTTTTATCATAATTAATGGACACACGATAAGACATTACGTTTTTGTGATAGCGAGTCGTTAGCGAACACAGCTGTGAGAAATATTCGTTTGGGGAACAGTACAAGTAAACCGTTTGTATGGTTGGAGTCAAGGAACTGAGATGTAGTTTAAATATTGAATGCTGGAAACTGCTCACCTATTCCAAAGCCCCAGTTAACTTTTATGTGTATTCCGGTCATGCAGGTGTTGCATCTTGGAATGGCTTGCCAAACCAACTACATATATTGTGTTGAACTTTTTGTACATAAACAACCGAGCCGTTCATAGTAAAATTGGCAGGTTTACACAATAAAAGGTTTAACGAAAATAGACTTTGAATTATGATAACAATGAAGTTAACAACCGCGGTGAAATTAAACACATTACCGCATCAATGGAATTTGTTTTTTTCGCAGCCCTGAGGCGCGTGACCTTGTATTTGAAAGGGAATATAGTAACACGCGATAAATTTGCATTATTGGTTATATTGTCATCATTTAGTTAATGAGTCTTTGTCTTGGTATTTGTTAAATTATTTTCATTGTTTTCCACATAACCGTAGATGAAAAGAATCTGGAAAATATTCCGTAATCTGTTCTATAAAAATGTTAATATCTAAGGGAACCCACTTATAATTAAGATTTCACCGGTCTGATGCCAAGCCGCAGAGTAAATTTTTTAGGTAAGTTGATGAATTTGCAAAAAATATATGTTAAGTAAGCAGGGGTAGGGGGTCTACCCAAAACCGAAAAACGTTTAAACGTTTAAAAACGTAAAGTTTGGGGACCTCTGGTTTAAACGAACACATATCTACCGCGTCTTTTCATACTTCAGTTCACACTGCGAAGTATGAACCAAATCAAGCCTCATGCAGACTAGCGCGACGCGACGGCGCGACGCTACTCGTACAATACAATTTCTAAGAAAACTTCACGGTATAACAATAACTGGTGTCGCCTCGCTGTAGTCTGCACGAAGCTTCAATCGCTGAATAAAGACGGAATGATGTTTTAATATGTTTAGCACTAAACTCAACTTGTGATTTTTGGTGCAAGTGGGCCTTATGTTTATGTTTTTAAAGTGTTACCGATCTCTGCAATCAAAATAATCTTAGAAGCGTAAATAATAAAACATTGTAGTCTCTGGCTGCTCTTCTACAGTCTATTATTAGACTATATTGGTGACGAAGGTTATTAATATAAGTGATGAGTTCGACTTGCCAGACGTATAAATGACAGAATGAAAATGACGCGCGACGAGATTATGTCACAATACTTTTATATATAACGCTATCTAAATGTTGAAGTTCAAATAAATCGGCGGCATATTGATGAAAAATATTTCTACCAACATTATTTTATTTTGAAATTGGGGTGCATTGGAAATAGCCTGTACATCCACGAACAGTTAAATATAGGTACATCCAGCGCAAGCTGGGTGGTCGGCCCTGTTACTGCCTTGCTGACTGGCAAATTTTTGCACATGACACACGGCTTGGCTATAGTTTAGTTCGTACCGAACCGAGAACAAGTAGACCGAAATACATACACCCATTAAACCCTCCACAACATTTAGGTTTAAAGAACTTTATTTCTCATAAGAACTTAACAGTTCGCTTACAATGAGATACTTAGTGATCTAATTACATTAGTTAGTTACCTCTAGGGTGTTGGAGACATTATATCAGTGATTATAACTAGTAGGTACCATTAATATAAGTTACTTCTAGGGTGTTGGAGACATATTATTATTAATTGACTTCCAAAAAAAAAAAAGGGAATCGGATGTTTGCATTCCAAGACACAGATTATGGCAACACACCGCAACATCACCATTTACACACTACAGCGCATAGATACACGCCTGCACATACCTATTACAAATATTAATAATTATGTCACTCACCGTTTTTCATATTTTTCTGTGTAGGTACTTCGTAATCGGCGTAATGTTTACAATAATAATAATGTTAAACTTACTGTCAGCTGTGAACCTACCTTATAATAAATAAATAAATAAAGCCTGGTTTTCAATAAGTGCACAGCGCGGCGGTCACTAAAAATATCCATTTGTTTCTAAGCTTATCAGTATCAGACATAACATTGAAATGTCATGTAATGATTACCTCCAGTGTCATCATTTTAGATAACGTTTTTTTCTACTCTCATTAAAGTACTGTTTCATTCGTTAATTGACTCAACTGTGACTTTGCGGAAATCAATTATAAAATACAGTCCGGTCCGGTTCCGGTGTCCGGGTTCGCATCAAATCAATCGTCATCCTGAGGATGCCTCGTTGAGAGGTGAAACACGTGACGATTTCTTACAGGGTTCTGTATGACTTTTTAAGAACAATTAAGAGGATTAGGTTACTAAATATACGTCGTCTATTGTATTTTTTTACAGTTTCATTGGTCTAGTGGTCGCAAGCGCGAAATGTGGTGTACCTACTACAGGTGCACCTCTGTCTAACCCCTCGGGGATATTCAGGCGTGATGTTATTTTATGTTATGTATTCTATCAACTCTGGATATCGGGTTATAAAACAGCGAATTAATTCTTATCATAGTTTGGTTTATTTTTGAACTACGAAATTCTATCCCACTAATCTAATCGAGGATAATTGCCCTATTTGTTTGTCTTTGGGGAGTACCCTATAAACTATGTTCTGGACACGTAGATAATTACAAATTAACAGTTTGATCTGCTATCGCTGAGGTAATCTCGTGAGACCAAGATAGAATTCTGCTATCACATAACCAAATTACACCGATGGCGATGTAAGGTTGTTTGGCAATTTTGGTGTAGGTACAACTTATAGGTACACCTCTACCTAACCCTTCGAGGATTACAGGCGTGTTATTATTGTTATGTGTTAATTAAAGTATGCTTTTAATACAACTCAAACTATAATAGCTACTGGTTTGACACCATCACCTCTATACGCCAAGAACTCGGCATCAAAAAGAGTCTTTCTGTTCTGCGGGCCTACACCCTAAACAAAATCCGTTGTTTCGGCCGAAGTTACGGGCGATTCCTTTTCCGTCTGACTTACGGTATGTGCGTAAGTGAGACAGAAAACGAAGCGCTCGTAACTACGGCCGAAACAACAAATTTCGTTTAGGGAGTAAGCCCCCCTGGTCCACACGCGCATCCTCAAATACTTCGGACACATATTGAGGCGTGAGGGTGACTCAATAGAGCGCCTTGTCGTACATGGTAGAGTGGAGGGCACTAGACCACGCGGACGCTCACCCATGAGATGGACTGACCAAATCAAATCCGCAGTGGGCGAACCCGGGTATGAGTGCAAAAATCGGAACTACAAACACCAAAAATCGGAATAGGTGGCGAGAAATCGTGAGGCGAATCACATCAGCCCCTGGACAAGAAACTACATGTCTGGAGACCACGACCGCTCTGTCAAGTGCTACGAAGAAGAAGATTGGTTTGACAAATTCTCCATTATTCCTATATTAAGTTAGACTTGGAAACCGTGTATCGAAGTTACGAGGATAACTTAATTCCAGTAAGTTCTTACCAAAATTATTTTGACATCCCTTGGGGAGACGCCAAATATTCCAATGGCATGTCTTTTAGATACCTAATAAAGAAAATTGAATTTCTTTGACATTAATCTGAGAATTGTGATAAAAGTATCGTTAGTGTCAGTGATTCTGGTCTCTGTCGAAATGAGATGCAGTTTTAATTATAATACCAGCCTTTAACTGTGCCACTACAGGGCCTTGGCCCTGATGTGCCTTCTCTGTATAAGAAGAGGCCGAGAGGAGCCTTCCCATACAGAGAAGGCACGAAAAAATTAATCAGCTGTATCACCACGCTTGATTGGCGATTTCACACTTATATTAACTAGCTGCGCTCCGCGGTTTCACACGCATAAAGGCTCGTGCAGACCAGCGCGACGTGACGGCGCGACGCGACTCGAACAATACAATTTCTAAGAAAACTTCACGGTATAACAATAGCCGGTGTCGCGCCGCGCTGTCGCGTCGCGCTTGTCTGTACGAAGCTTAAGTCTCGATCCCGTGAAAATATTTAGATAAAAAGTATCATATACCCAAATCCAGGTCATGGCCTACCGCTGTGCCAAATTTCATCCAAATTTGTTCAGCCATTTTAGCGTGACAGAGTAAAAAACAAACTCACTTTCGCATTTATAATAATAATAACGAGCTGCGCCCCGCGGTTTCACCCGCATAAGTCTCGATCCTGTGAGAATATCGGGATAAAAAGTATTATATGTTCCAACCCAGGTCAAGGTCTACCCCTGCGCCAAATGTCATCCAAATCCGTTCAGCCGTTTTAGCGTGAAAGCGTAACAAAGAAATAAACAAAGTCACTTTCGTATTTATAAATAATATTAGTTAGGATACCCAAGTTCTCTCACGGTTTTCTACTTCACCGATGTCAGTGATGTCTAAGATAAACTAAGGAAGGTGTAACAATGAGAGGCATCCCTTTAATATAGAACTTTTAGAGTTGGGGCGTTACAAGAAGCCAGTTAATCCTATGTACAGCCGGCCTTTATGGGTCATTCCAACATTCTTGCAGTTACGTGACGCTACAAAGGATTGCTAGACGTATCTGGGCTGTATAATTCCTTTTTTGCCTTTTTCTGTTCGCCCTGTATAACATGCATTGATTAGTTTTTCCATAAGCAATGAACTTTAGTCATCATCATCTGCCTAGCCTTTTCCCAACTATATCGGGGTCAGCTTCCAGTCTTACCAGCTGCAGCTGAATACCAGTGTTTTACATGGAGCGAGTAATACGATACCCCTAGGTAAGACGGGTTATTAGACTTTCGGGCTTCTGACGACCCGTAACGACTGACAAAGATCCACGAATGACAGCCGGGACCAACTGCCTAACGTGCTTTCCGAGGCACGGAGGGGTCTTGGTATGTAAAGATGGTCATCCATCAGACCAAGCGCAGCAAGCGTAACTTAACCTGATCGATCGACCCGTGCCTCTGTTATTACATTATTTATCACAAGCCCCTAAGCAATGAACTTTTGGTATTGGAACTCAAATTAGAATGCTCAGAAATAATCATGAAGGAAAAGTAGGTGTAAAAAACACTTCTCAAAGTCAAAGTCAAATCATTTATGTCAAATAGGCCCTTGTAAGGCACTTTTGAAAATCAAAATTAAAAAAAAATTGAATTAATTCTAGTCGCCCCTTCCAAAAGGTAGTTTTCGTATGGAGCAGAATGGGCAGGAAACTCCACCGTTACTCTTTTAAAATGTTTTGCAATATTTTGTATATGTACATTAGTTATTAATTATATGTGAAGCCGACGCAACTAAAAAAAAATACTATACTACAATAGGTAAGAAGAATTAAAAATTAAGCAACGAATGATAAATTAATTACTTATGTGATAGATTTACATGATTCTCACATATTTAAAAACATTGTAAAAGTAGATGATTTTCCTAAAATGTTACAATTAATAAGTCAGTGTGTGAGGAAGTAATCACAGAATGTAAAATCAATGTCATATAATAAAAAAATTGCAACCAGTTTGATTTTGTCTAGATTCTAGATTATCCTATGGAGCAGGACCAAGCATAAGAATGCTTGGAAACACCAAGCATTCTTATCTTGGATATTCTCTCTTCATTTTCTGAAATTTAAATGCCAAAGCATCTATAATCTTCTTTAATATGTTATAATAAGGTGTCTATTAATAGGCTAGATTGAAATAGTAAAGAAAATAAACAACTAAAGGGCGTTCCTTGTGACCGCACTTAACGGCGTGGGAGGAGTCTGTGGGAGGCCACGGGTCTGTTTTCATACCCACAACTTACTGAGAATCGAGTTTAACTTAACTATAATTTTCCGCAACAATGCTCAATTGTTTTGATGAATATATTTTACTGTGATTTTACTCTTCTGAAGTGAAACAATTTAGTTTTTGTTTAATTGTTTATCCATCAGTCTGTGAATAACCTAAGGTCCGGCTTTTCAAAATTTGCAAAAGATGTAAACAATAATGGCCGCTCGAAATTGTCTATGATTAGTGATGCGGTCGTATAACTTTTAAGTTTTGGTGCTATCGATATTACGGTTTTTGAAGTGTTCCATCAGTATATTTTATATTGAGTATCTTCAAATCAAAAACAATTTTTATTGTAATTCCATTGAAATATGCGTTTATTCCCGTTGTCCCCGTATGCCATATCCCCGTCACGGGGACAGCGGGACGTGATTAAATTTATTTCCCGTTGTCCCCGTAACGTACATTCGGCTAACGGGGACAACGGGAAGTAAACTTTTCACGAGTCGTTGTCCTCTTAAATCTGCATTGCTTAGTTTTTTAGCATGGGAAAAAGAAAAGGGGAATAAAACAAAATTTATTTATTTGTATTCGAATTTTAATTTGAGGTAAAAAAAAAAACAATTATTAAATTTACACAAATAACACAACTTGAGCATTATAAATATAGTAGTAGTAGTATAAAATCAACAGAAATATCACAATTACTTGCGTAAAAATAAAAATCATAGTAAATAGCTACATATGTAATTACAAAAAATATCACCTGCTGGTGTCCAGCATGTAGAAGTATTGTGCCTCCCTTTCTGTGTATTTGTTTTAAATCACTACTTCCTGAAGGACCTGGCTGAGAGTTTCCGGACATTGTTGATCACTATTGGAAAAAACGAAACATTAAATTGATGACTTCCAAACATTTTTTTCTCTCTACCCTAATGGTTATTAGTTTTTCTGCAAGTACATACTTAATTATTTTTTAACATTCTAAACATCCTATAAATGCTGTACATAAAATATTATTGTTTTAGTTAGATATTAAAAATAAACTACTTACATGTGCTCCCATTTACACTATCACTAACATCACCAGTTCTCAATATGAAGTTCACAAGTAACTACAATAACTAAGTAGATCCCTTTGTCGAATTCTGGAGTGGGATTTTGCATGAGCCAATGAGAGCTCGACAAAAACAATGTTATCTGCGCTTTTGCTCCGCAGCTGCAAGGGCGCGCGCGACGCCGCCGCCGGCGCATCCTTTTCAAGGTCGCTCCGTTTATCATAGTTACTAGAAAACTTAATTTGGAATGTACGATACATTTCAAACAATAAACATGTAATAAAATCGATTAAATTTATAAAAAAATACTACTTGAAAACAAGGTCTAAATCCCTAATATTAATCTACCGCGTACCAAGACCAATCTACCAATATTTCCATACACTTTGTTTGTTGGGTAAAAGATGCCAACGCACACATTCATAATACTACAGAAAAATGAAAAAACGGGGACTGTGGGCAATAATTTTTACTTATTTTATTCAACTATATTAAGGGGTCAGTGTACGGGGACAACGGGAAGTATTTTTAAATATTTAATTGAAGTACCGCTGTCCCCGTAGGACGGGGACACGGTGTACGGGGACAACGGGAATAAACGGAAATATGTTCATAATTTAAACCGTGAAAACGAACAAACTTATAATAAATAGACAATCATAATTATTTTGAACTTTTTGCAAGAATTATATATAACCTAACCTTTTTTTTTCCATTTTTTTTTTATCGCTAAGAAATGCTTTACGCATTAACCTATTTCACAAAAAATGTTATGTTAGTATATAATAATTAAAAACGAACAAGATATTACTACTTAATCTTAATTAAGGTTGATAAATCCACAAACAATGATTTAGGATTTTTGAATTTTATGATTAAGATTGTTGGTCGTACCAGTTTGTTTCTGACGTGAAATTCCAAGGGCGAATGCCCGTTTTCACCAACACTAAGGGTGACAGTTCAATAAATCCGTAAATAAAAGTGCAGTTAGATTTTCAACGCTAGGCTTAGCGCTGAGAGTTGACAATCCAACAGTGCACTTTTATTTATGGATTCGTTTAGGTGTCACTTAGTTGTCAGTGAAAACGGGCATAAATCACGTAAAAAATGTGTTCAAGTTGCATAATTCCAAACGATATCTTCTACTCAACTATCATTTTTTTTTTTTTTTTATAAGCAAGTGGTTTTAAAAGATAATGACGTCATTCTATTAACATTGCTGCCTCGGTCTAGTGGTCGCAAACGTTACTTCTGAGCATGAGGTCCTCGGTTCAATTCCCAGGTCAGGCAAAATGTTATTGTGTTTTTTTTCAGGAATTTCTCAGTAGCAGCCCAGAGTCTAGATTTGTGCCCGGTGGAAGGCAATAGGCTCGCCCCCTATTACATGAGACTTAAACATAACTGGCGAAATGTTGTGGTACTACAGGTAGACGTACATCTCTGCCCTACCCTTCGAGGAAAGAAGGCGTGATGTTCTATTAACATTTGAAGATAGACCATCCCATACTATCATGTTACATTCCCATATAACCTTATATCGCGATTGGCGTAATTTGGTTATGCGATAGCAGAATTCTATCTTGGTCTCACGAGATTACCTCAGCGATAGCAGACTAAACTGTTAATTAGTAATTATCTACGTGTCCAGAGCATAGTTTATAGGATATTCCCCAAAGAAAAACAAATAGGGCAATTAGCCTCGATTAGATTAGTGGGATAGAATTTCGAAGTTCAAAAATAAACCAAACTATATCAAGAATTAATTCGCTATCCAGAGTTAATCAAGTCTAAATTAAACATTGTTCCTATTTCTTAGTATTTAGATTATATTTACGCAGCTTCTATATTTAGCTCCATGGAATAGGATATTGTGCCTGTTTTGAAAAGTTGATAATAGGAAACTTCTGGCGACTGAAACATCAATTCAAAGTAGTATTTTTCCGTGTCATCTACAGGCTGATTTTAGAAGTTCCTGAATATGAAAATTTTTACCTAGGTATAAGACCAACTATAAATTATCGGTAAAAACAAAGCATTTATTTCAAATAGGCCCTTTTGAACGTCAAAATTTACAAAAAAATTTAATTCATTCTAGTCGCCCTTCCAAAAGGTAGTTTTCGTATGGAGAAGAATGGGCTAGAAACTCCACCGTTACTCTTTTAAAATGTTTTATAATATTTTGTATAGGTACATTAGTTCTATAATTATATGTGAAGACGATGCACCTAGAATAGAATTACTATATCACAGCTAAAGGTTAAAAGAATTAAAAATGAAGCAATAACATAAATTAATTATGTGCTAGATACATGGTGCTCACATATTTACAAACATTGTAAAAGTAGCCGATTTTACAATTAATTAGTCAATGTGTGAGGAAGTAATCACAGAATGTAAAATCTATGTCATAATTATAGAAAATATAAATTATACAATTATGTAAATTAGCAACCAACCAGTTTGATTTTGTCTAGATTCTAAATAATCCATTGAAGCAGGACCAGCATGTTTCCAAGCATTCTTATCTTGGGCATAATCCTGTAATTTGTAATATGCTTGTTTACAAAGTGTACTTTAAATATGAGTTTTAAATTTTCTTTCATTTAATTGCAATATAACACAAGGTATTTTTTTGTAACATTTAATACAGTACCCCATAAAAGATGTATGTACTTTAGATACTTAATCTGAAAAATGGTTGATATATTTTATCTTTATTTCTAGTACCTATTAAAATTATGTCTGTCACTTATTTTATTAAAAAGATGTAGATTTTAAATTCATTAAATATACTCTCCTAGACTCTGACTTTATATTTCGGTAAATATAAAGTCCTCCCAGGACGGCGTTATTCCAGGAAAAAAAAACAACCCACTCTTAATTACCTATGTGTACTTTTCTATTATGGAGAGCATTGTCGACTTTGAAACGAGTAATAAGCCGCGTAGTTCTTGGAATCCTCATTATATACTTCCCACATTTATCCTAAGGGGTACTGAGGGATTTATTTTTGCGACGAGCATCATTTACCTGGGTACTAACACCCACCCACAACATGCCTCAACCGTAGGGATTTCAACATTGTTCACACAAAAATGAGAGGAGCCTTACTTTTTAAATAACAACCATCTTCCTTATGTAATACAATACAGAACAGCTGTTATGTACTGATCTTTTGAACCGTTTTATAGGGAATTTAATTACACAACTCTGTAAAAAAGTTCTAGATACTGCGTAGAGTAGGTAGGTACTACAAACTGTTCTATGGGTCGCGTGCTACAAGTGGTCCCAAGTCACAATTTGTAGCTCAATGTGAGTATGTGAGCATTATTCGTTCGCGTATAGTAAGTCTCTTAATTTCTTTTGCAAATGAGCCATACAAAACTATGTTACTGTCTAAAATTAGGCAAATATCTAAAGTCTTCCTGCAAATTGTTTTCTTAGCTTCAGGTATGGCTTTGATCGCGTTCTTCTTCTTTCGTGTCGGTAAAGCTCCATTTACACGGTGTAAGTTTTGGATTTGCATGTGGAGATTCACCTGATATTGCCGAGCTTTACGAAGTAGGCCGAATGACGCGCGACAATTCACGAACTTCTGAATTTCGTCTTGGCCGAAGCTTCGTCTGGTCCAAATCATGTAAAGATTTGTAGTGACCGACCGAAGCTTCGGTTTCGTTTTCGGCCGAAAATGGGCGAAAACAAAAATATGGCTGAATCATGATTTTTGGCCCAAAACGAAACCGAAACTTCGGTCGGTCACTACAAATCTTTACATGATTTGGATTGCCGACAGCAAATACTTGTTGGAGAATAGCGGTGGTCAATTTGATTTAAAAAATTCTGGTTTCGGATTTGTGAACAGCGTTTATAGGACTCCTTCGAGAACATTGATTGATGTTCAATTCGGCATGGAAGTGTATCGAATATTTGTGAATAGCTATGAAGATCTCAATATAAACAGTAGTGTGTCATCATCTGCCTAGCCCTATCTCAAGTATGTTGGGGTTGGCTTTCAGTCTAACCGGATGCAGCTGAATACCAGTATTGTCCATGGAGCGACTGCCTATCTGACCTCGACAACACAGTTACTGGGTAACACGATACCTTTTCGTAAGACTGGTTGTCAGATTTTCGGGCTTCTGACGACCCGTAACAACTGTCAAAGATCGATTACGTGTTTATTTACTAGCGTGTTTATACGCTATCATCGCCGTGCAACGTGAGCCGAGGTGTAACTATTAGTTTAGCGCGCCGGCAGACTATGCCCATCTCCGTAGTAAACTCGATTATGACGGTCGGTCGACGTATGTATACTGAACGTTATACCAATGGTCTGTTATGTTTGATAATATTTATAATATTTTCTTCATTTACACTTCAAAGTCACAAACACCTGTGTAGCCCTGGCTCTTGTACTAGGAGTTCCTGTATCACAAGAGCCGAGTGAGCGATAGATAGATATACTCGATACTGTAGTAACTACAAGGGAGGATCAGTACCTACCTATAGATCTGCTTAACCTTTTCTGAACTATTTTGTGGTCGGCTTCCAGTCTAACCGGATGCAGCTCAAATACCAGTATTTTACATAGGATTAAGACTTCTACAACCCAGTTACTGGGTAACACGATACCCCTTGACAAGACTGATTGTCAGACTTTCGGGCTTCTAATACTCGTAACGACTGTCAAAGATCTGATTAACCATCTGATTCACGTGCTTTCCAAGGCACGGAGGGGTCTCGGTATGTAGTGGATGGTCACCCATCCACGGACCGACCTCGGCAACCGTTGCTTAACCTTAAAGATCGACCCGTGCAGCTGTTATTATTTAGCCACGAGCCCCTCAAAAAGAAGCATCAGTAATGCAATAGAAATACTACACGGTAGTAAATAAACAAGGTGCAAAGAGATGGGGCTGTAAAACCTAACACAACTGTCATATGAACTGGAAAATGTTCTTAAAAGACTTTCGCAATGTCTTTAAAAGTAATGGACAGTCCTAAGAACGTTTTCCTGTAGCAACGACGGCAACGGTAAGGTAGCTGCCATTACCTACTATCTCGTTTCAAATTTTCACTCTTGTAATCTGTATAGGTGCAAATACATGAACGTAATGGTTTCTTTGGCAGTTTTTTAATCGACTCTGCTGTGGTTATACTGTTCTTATATTTTGCTTTAAAAAAAAAATAACGTGCAGTTGGAGGACCCCCGTCAGGAACGAAATTCCTTCTCACGTATTATTTAAAATAAAAACAAAATTATTGCAGCCGCAATCTCGTATTTACAAAACTATGAAAACGACGAACGTTTTCTTAGAATAGCATTCATATATAATATGTATGCTATTCTAAGAAAACGTTCCGTTACAATGAAACGGCAGGTTTAAATATAAACTCGCAAATTATCAAATAAATATGTATCAGCTTTTCTTATATTTTAAAGTAAATCTAAAAATTCTAGGAATGGTATTTTTTATAGTTTTACAAAGCAATCAACGATTTAGAGTTAATGGAATAATTAGTACAGTCGCGAGCAATTCGTAATTAAAACTTATCAAACCGAATTTGGTGAGGACCAATTTGTCACTGTACGTTCAGAGTTTATATCGTACTGCATACCCTCGATATTTTGTGGTCCTTAGCGGTGCGTGGCACTTTAAGGGTGCGATGGAGTCCCCTATACCACATTTATCTAGAGGGCGAATGTATAGGTAATCTTGGTCCATCTTTGCAGTTAACTTGTAGTACCTAGGTAAACTGGTTTTGGTCGTGACCTTTAGATATATAGAATATACTTTATTGTACTTAACTAACTTTGTAACGCAGCTTTTAGCAGCTTTTTATAACTCAAGTTATATCTACTAGACTTTTCGTCGTAAAAATAAACTTCGTAGAAAAGACACCCACGACAATGTCATAAAATGTAAGTAACTCGCTATCGATAGAAATAAGTTTAAGTAAAGTCGGAAATATACACAAATACTGTACACATTCAATTCGCACAGTATTATCGCAACATTTAAAAGCTAAAAGAGTCCCTTTTCCGTAGATTTTGTCCGGAATTGATAATAACTTTTATGAGTATTGCAAAACCCTTTGTTTCACACCGTTTCGTGATTTTCATTCTAAATACTTCGTGTTTTCACAAGAGTATCGTTACCCTCAAGGAAAACACAAGCTTTAGGTCATATGAATTATAAAGTAGATATTATAAATAAAACATTCGGAAAAAAACAGTTAATACCTTTGACGTAGTCAGGGATTTTTGCGGGGCTCCGAAGTCAAAAGGATTACGTTTTCCCTTCTCAAGCCAGATCTCTACGGCATTGATAAATTACTTATCGATATTTTTAGCGCAGACTACGCGTCTATGTACAATTAGATATGTCCTGTAATGGGTCACTTTTTAAACTGAACTTCTAAATTAAAAAGTTTCGGTGTCGGGCGAGAGATGAATCTATTTAGTGGAGAACAAAGTTGGCGATGCGGTGTTCTGCACCGCCTGGACAAAGTTCTTCACATTCTAATAAAACGAAATGCAGCAGAGATGTCCCACTTCTTTATGCCCTAAGTTATATACCTGGAATTCATGTAAATAGATATTGCAAATGTAAATAACGTAGGCAGCTGAAACACTTCCATAATTCATAGTACGTAACTCGTATTATATCAGACTTTTCTATTCGCGGAGGCGCCAATCTTACCGCCTGGCGCTCTAGATGAATTTCAAGCAACTTATGGACCCTATACGTGTAATTCTTATTCATCCTTAGATTTTAAATCATCGCTTTGTCGGAACTAATCATAGCTCACAGCGCACCCCAGTTTATTAACGATGGCCAATTTCTCACGTTACACTGAGTAATAGTCGTTTGACTTCCGCAATCTTTGACAGAGGATCTATTTTATGAACCGGAGTTGATATAGCCTCTCGTCCACTTTATATTCTTCATTTGCCTCGAACAATAAAAAGAAACGATGAGGTCACCTATTTTAAGCATTGAAGCGGTCGATTTACGTTTGTTGTTGATCAAATTGCCTACCTATATATAACTAAAATTATACAAGGTTACTGTCAAAATATGAAGACTAAAAAAGGAAATCCTAAGATGATAAAGGGATCATTACCATTCGGATTCGATGAAAACGATATTAATTGTATTTTTGATGAGCGGAATCTTCCTTGTTTCCACCTAATTATGAGATACGATAAGACTCGAGATGTCGATACATTACGGGTACGATTTTAAATCGAATATTCGCAAAACGTTTCGAAATTGTTTGGAAGCGGATTGATATCGGGTTTACATGTGAGGGGCGAGGCTGCGCGCGCACCCTTACGACTCGTAGCGCTACGAGCGCTTCAGTCGCGTCCGAGCTACGTGAACTTATTGACTGCTACGCCGTAGCACTGCGATAACAAACTCAGTATATTCATATACCGTCAAAGTGAATCTGTGACGTGATCTCAAAGGAGTCGCGGGAACTTATTGAGAAAAAGGACCCAAGGTATGTAATAAATATTATGTAGAACATAATTTTATTTGATAATATAGAATTTAATCATGCCTGATATAATAATGTCGTAATATCCAGAGCATTCTCTTCTACTGATGGATATAAGTTACGAAATGAATGCTCTAATATAAAATGGAGCCGATCAAGAGAATATTGCATGGTCTTGTGCTTTTATATTACAGTTTATGAGATTTTAAAGTAATGCAATATGAAATGCTTCGAACAGATTTTTTAATTACTGATTCATTCTTGAATTAACAGCCATATACTTTCGTGCTCTGTTCATTCTTACTTTCGATAGTGTCTGTTATAGTCCCGTTATGAATCGTATTCATGAATTTCAATATTCAAAAACAAGAAAAAAAGATTTGGTATTATGTGTGGGTCTGATTGTTACCAACGCTTGGTTTGTTAAAACAAGCAATGATACTGATTTCGATATTATTCTGTAAAACTTAAACCACTTAGAATCATGTTGATGAATGTTACGATTGAACAGAAAACAACACAAATATATCCCTTTGTTCACTGGCATGGTTCGTGCACATTGCGTTCAACTATTGAACTATCCATTACACAAACCACATTCTCCTTTCACCGATCAATTAACGATAAACTAATAATAGATTACAATAATCTCGTAGATCAAATGAAGCCTTGGCAGATGGTGTCACCGATTAACCTCGGTCGGGAAGTGACGATCGAATCGATTCAACATAATTATAACTTTAAAGCCTTCCACGACGAAGGCGATAAACATAAAATATATCCGACGCTTATCGTTCTGCGAAGCCGTAAAAGGCGATGGAAAGAGTTAATATAACTAAACATCAAGCCTCGTTTCTCTGAATGGTTAGGCAGAGGTGTTAGTAGCCTTTTAGCCATAGCCGGCTACAGTTAAGTCCAAAACGGACAGAAATCTGACTACTACTGAATAATTCCACATGGAAAATCTCAAGAAGATCAAATCGAAAGAGTTTATTTTGTGTTTGATAGCGTTTCTATCCAAAGTAGCTGTGCGTATACATCTATTGCGGATCATAAGATCATTTCTAAAATGCTGAAAATGATTTTCCAAATAACATAATTTGTAAAATCGGCCATAATAACCACGGACCGAAACCGGTATGATCAATACGGGGTATGTTTTCGGTTACAACATTTATATTTTTTACAGGTATTTTTTAAAGTTACCGAAATAAAAATTACCTGTATCTTCCCGAGCCGTCGGCATTAGTCAAAGGGCGCGCATCGTTTGTGTGTGTCAAACCGGTATTAAAACGGTAACCTAAATAGAGGTAAGATGTTTCTTCTTCTTGGTTACCCAGATAGCGGTAACCTTAGTCGTACAAGTAATCAAAATTCGCCTACCCATACCTGTACCGTAATTTATAAAGGTTTTCGGTCCCTGATAATAACAAATTCATTGGTGAATTTGAGGAAGCTCTCCATCGCTTGGCGGCTTTTAGCCTCCACTTACGGGAAAAGAGGTGGCCTATATTTCGAAATGGGTGTTATTAAAAACGGGAGTCTTATCGGCTTTCAAGCAGGGATAAGGCTTTGCGTCTATAAGTATTGCTGCTTATTACAGATATCGGAAAAGTGTTACGTCATGCAATAGTATTCATAGTTGAGACATGCCAATTTAAACTCCTATATGTATGAAAGTTTGATATCAGCTTATGTAAGATAACTTTAATACGCAGAACGAATATTTATTTTAAACCCCTTTGATGATCGGAGTGTTACGTTTGGTAATACCTTCGTAACAGGTCGGGCCCATTCGAGATCAAATGAACATTTTGTTTAACAAAACACGAAGCTCGTCCTATTAAATTTTCTAGTGGTTTTGTGAAGGTATGCCTTGAACGGCTTTTCAACTACAGACAGCGTGAATTATTAAGCGGCAGAACTCCTAATATACACCTGTGGGTCTTGAGGGAGTAGGCCTGAATCTTGTATTAAATGTTTTGGTTCACATATAATTATGATTACGCGAAGCAAAAACTTTGTACCCCTTTTTACTAAAAAATTTTAAAAAAAGAAAATTAGTATGAAATTTGGCACAGTTAAAATTTATATGGAGAAGGAGTGCAGATAGCTAATATTTTTTTATAAAATATACATTAGAAATAAATTAAATTAATAAAAAAAACATTACACACACTACCATGCGTTTGACACAAGAAGACCTTAGAATCATGACATTTAAATGAATTATGGTCGAATTTCGACCTCTGGGCGACCACTAGTGAAGATAAAAAAGCCAATAGGCTCATACATTTTATCATTTCGAAAATCCAAGAATAGGAAATAATATAACATAACATGACGCCTGTATTTCCCAAAGGGTTGGGCAGAGGTGTTCCAAATAGTTCACCCGTATGTCGCGTTTTTTTAATTTCGAATAGCAAAATTTAAAAAAAGATCAAAATTCAAAAGTCATTTATTCAAACTAGGCTGAGAATCAGCACTTTTCGAACGTCAAAATTACATAAGACAGTCCCCCGAAACGCTCACCCTTCACCACTTCCTAGTGCGTTAGCTGGGAAGAAGAAGTGCCGCAACAAACTCCCCAGAAAAAAAGATATCCATGAATAGAATCTTTCCTGTGCCTTTTTTTGTAATATGCATCAAGTTTTATTCTGTTCGTTCTCTATTTTCGCATGTGACAAGAATAATATGTATCGAATAGCTTGTCATGGTTATTTTACTTTTTACTTAACTTACTAGCTTTTGCCCGCGGCTTCGCCCGCATGGAAGTCGGAAATTATCCCACAACGTACTGCAGGGATAAAAAGTGTCCTATGTGATAATCCAGGTTATAAATTACCTGTGGTCATCCAAATCCGTTCTGCCATTATTGCGTGACTGAGTAACTAACATCCAAATATAATTACTTTCACATTTATAATATTAGTAGGATAATAACACAATTACTCTAGGAAAAGAATTAACATAATTCATTCTTGGAAAGTATATTATTACTTCTATAAGTAGGACAAGCTTACAGTAAGCTTATTACGAGAACTTACGTGCGAAAAATATTTAAAAGGCTTTTCATTGAAGATTTTATTTATAGAGTTACACCAGCCCTCGATTCTCAGTAGTACGATGTTTTTATTTAGAAGAAGCGACTGCTTTTAATAACTTTAAGATCTGTAGGATTTCTATTTATAGCTGATGTTATCAGAAAACAGGTGAATTCTGCTGACAATTTACGTCATTTGCAAGACGAGGTGGGTTGCTTCTTATCTTAAAGCTTCCATGAACCCTTTACCTACCGTAGAAACTGATTATTATAATATAGAAATCAAGTACCTACTTTATATTACTACTAGCTTTTGCCCGCGGCTTCGCCCGCGTGGAGGGCGGAAATTATCCCACGGGAATGTACTACCGGGATAAAAAGTATCCTATATATTAATCCAAGTTATAAACTATCTGTGTGCCAAATTTAATCCAAATCCGTTCAGCTGTTTTGCGTGATTGAGCAAAAAACATCCAAACATACAAACTTACACATTTATAATATTAGTAATATCATATATTATATATATAGTGTGGTGTATATCGTCGGTCGGAGTCATTACTGGAACATCTCTAAAATTTTGTGTTTTGGACTAAGTATGCAGAATGATAATGCATTAGATTTTTTATCATTCTGCATACTTAGTCCAAAACACAAAATTTTAAGTAGGATTTATTTATTCGAAGTATATGTTGCAAGGAGCTTTAATCCACCTGGATTATAACCCCTCGCATTCCTTCTTTCTATGAAATGTTTACAGAAAGGCTCGCGAACTATTGTTGCGAGTTTCCTATCACAGCGTAAAACTTATATTGGAACACTATTCTGTATTGTACGCCTCGCGGACATATTGCTGCCATATACAAGTTTTTGTTCTCCAACATTACGTAACCGCTCAGCGAACATTCTTAAAATATGTTTTCCTTTGGTCCTTTGAGACGATTCCGCTGTGGAATGTGAGTTATAATATCGTAGAATCCCATGAACTTCATTTACATAAAACGGGTCCATTTAAGGCTAACTGGTTAATATTAATAAACTTCTCTGTTGCTCTCTAGCAGACATTCAAAATATGATAATATTGCTCTATGTTAAAATATGGTAATTCTCAAGTATATATAAGATCTTCGTCCCATTTGACATTATAAGCTACAAAGCCCGGTTCTATTACTAATTCCGTATGATTCAAGCCATTTCCAACGTTGTATGTTCCCAAATAGCTTTCGTTGCACAGTAAATGTCAAGCTACGTCGATACAATTAGTATAAAGACTAATGAAACCAAACGCACCGCAATAGGCAGATGTTACCAACCGAAACAAATACCGCTCGCCCTAAATTACATTTGTTTCATGTTCACACTTCTCTTTGTGAATTTTTCCCTCGTATGTTCAAACAAAAACTCAGGTTCGTATAAATTAACCCGGATGATTTACATAATGCTGGATCTTCATTTATCGCTGACGTACAGGGACTCTGCTTTGACCTTTACATCGAGCTTACTAAGATTAATGGCTATTCAGAGACAATTTTAAATAGATAAGCTATTAATCTCAGTAGTAATCAATGTAGAAGGACGTCGCACATAATGTATTAATAAGTTATAGTTGGACCGAATGAAACCGAATTGATAATTATCTTTGATGTTCTGTGATTGGTTAGTGAAGCGAGATGTCCGTTTGTGTGAAGCCGCAACGATGCGCTCATTGGCTATGTGTAATTGGGAATTTAGTCAATATATAAAATTGTGCCACTAATATAAATCTATTGAAATACTACTGGCTTCAGTAGATATTTTATTTGTAGATGTAAACGCAGTCACGGGTTATACGTGTGAGCTCGAGTAATTGGGGCTCATAACGTCGGGGAAATTAAATAATTCCATTAGCACCTCTATAATTATAATTTAGGATTTAAGTAATGAGGTCTCGAATAAAGGTGTAATTTACTGTGACTTATTCGCTTGATAAGAAACAACGACTTAACCAAATTACATTTTTGAATACTCCAAAAGCTATGTGTTTCACACAATCTTCATAATTTAACTTTAACATGTATGAGGAGATAAAAATGAAAAGATAAGTACCCTGCCAGAGGGCGTGAGGATCCATTTATGTAGAATACGAATTCTTTTCTCATTTTAACACAAGCTAGACGAGAATAGTTCATGTAGGTCGTGAAAAGTAATATAGTGTTACGTAACAAAAAAAAATGAATTTGACTTTCAACGAAACCTACGAAATAATGAGAATGGATTTAAGCCTTTCCCCGTAGTTGTTATCACCTACACACGCATGTTTTATAACAAAATAATGGTAAGATAGGAATAAGTAGAATTTATCAGCGCGACTTTCAACATGTTCTCCCTTTTCCCTAATATATTCCTTGTGTAAAAAACCTTAATCTCACAACTTTTGATTAATGATTTTTTTTCCTCTTTTGTTCTTCGTTGACACGTAACACTTCAGGCCTTCAGAGATTTTGTTAAAAAACATCAAAGTAAGTATTCACATAACATCTAACTTGTTCGGGATTGTTCAAAGTTTGAAGTCATATTTTACTGAGCTTTGCTTAAAATCCAAGCTTTACTGAAACGTAAAGAGGTGTAATTAATGTTGAGTGTGGTTTTACGAATGAGTTGCCCAGTTTTTTGCTTGATGTACTTGGTGATATATGATTTGCCCTTCACAATTAATATAGCCCCATAATAGTAATATTATATCATTCCTTGGGCCTATAAACCGTCCCGAGATATAATTGTGAATGAAAATTCAGCCACAATGAAAAATTAAGTACGTAATGAAATTACTTTCAGACCCAAAGGTCGTATAAAATTATTGGGACGCGCTCACAAGCTTACAAATTTTAATATCAACGTAATGAGTGACACGGGAGACCGCCCACGTCTCGTGGTCTAATGTCACTAATTTCCACTTCCCGTTATATATTCATGAGTATGACAAACCTTATATATCTCTCTCATTATGAAGCGTAAAATAACATTGCAATCTTCTACGTAATGAAACTTTAAGGTCCAATTAGACTTAATCGTGGGCTCTCTGCGGACAAAGATACGAGTTCTGCAGAACATTGTATGTGATTTGATGTCGGTGCATTCGACTTCATTTAAGTTGGAGCGCCTGTTATCTAGGTAAGTGGTTGTGTGCTGGCATAGTTGCAGACTTGCAGACGTCTAACTTAGATGCTAAGGGCTCACAAGCAACTTTGGTCTTCCGGTACATTTTACTTTTGGTCCTTGGGTACATTTTACCAAATGTTTTTGGTCCTTGGGTACATTACCCAAACATGGTTTGAATGAATTGGAGCGGTACTGTTGATATAACTAGCGATGTGTGCTTAATACGAGCTTTCATAATACTATGCACTGAATCAATTCAACCGACAATTTGCATACTAACAACTGTGGCGTCATTCATACGCTTATACAGATTGACTGCGGCCTTGAAGCTTAATGTGCTAGATTAGCTTAATATAGTATACAAACAAAACAACACTAGCATAAACCAACATAATTCACGTAGGTAATGAGCTTAATATTCCAATTACATTAATGTGTAGCGCTACGCCGTAGACCCACCACGGCCGCCAGGTCTACAAAGCGCTACGCTGCGCTACGAGAATAAAGCTAAGCAAACATTGTAAACGTACCTTTACGATCCATTGTTATCTTCTGCGAACATTTCGCTACTATAAATAAACTTTTTATTACCTATTATTATCTTATTGCTTTACGTTTTATATTATTTTCTTTTAGTGAATTTTTAATGAACGTTGTCATGATTACGAAACGGATACATGCCCAGAATTTTTAATCTAGGCGGACAGGACGTTTCGGATTATTCATTCTAACAAGATAACTTTATTATTCTCCTACAAAAGTAAACGTGAATATTACTTAAAACGGTACAATATCGTCATCAACAATATCTCGTCTCCTGTCAAATTCTACATCAAAATGAAACTGCCTTCCGTCTTCCATAGTACAAACGTATTTATGTATCGCTATTTCAGGCTGTAACGTTCGATTTTCATTCCAACAACAGGTTGAATGACATTTAAAAGTGTATAGTTAATACTTCAAGTCGTAACTTTTAAATTAATGGTTATGACACGGCTAAGGAGTTTATAGGCCCTTAACCCGCAACAGTGTACATTGGCCTTATTGTACGTTTATCAATATAACCTGTAGGTATTATGAACAAGTATGAACAGGATCTTTGAAACATATTGCTTTCTTTGATCCAAGTGACAATTTTGAATAAATGGCTTTTGAATTTTTATATTTTTAAATCATTTTTGTATCTTTTTTAAAAATATTTAATAACGTTTAATAAACGAAGTAAAGAAGACCCTGAAATTTTTATTTTGTGTTGCATGAACTGTATCCAAATAAACGTTATTCTTGCTTTCTCTCTTTAAATTAGTAACGAAATTAAACTAATTTTAAACATTTTAGTCTTTAATTAAATTAAGCTAAAACAGCGTAAGTTCGTCCGTTCATTAAAATAAATTGCGTAAGATAAAACCGGCGAGATTTTTCCCCCGTCGGCGCCGGCAACCGACATCGTATTACAAGGCCAACGTTAATAGATTATCAAACATCCATTAATAGGGTGAGCGGTCAGTCGCCGGACTCGGTCATAATGCACATTAAGCCGACTACCGTAATAGGGTTATTGTTGAACAAGCCGACTATTACATAATGTTACTTACGGTTCTCGCGACTGTATCGATCCGTTAATATGGCACCGTGCCAATGACAAAAACGCTCTCTCTGTGCTGCCCGACTCCCGAGAACAGGGACTTGCGCCCGATGATAAAAGTTTTGGTGTTAAAACTGTGAGTGCTTTTTACTGCCCGTGTCGGCTACACGTACAGAATAATTATTTCGTAACGGCCGGTCTGCGCCCAAACTTTAAAACTTACATTTTATCAGTTGCGGAGCAGCCGGTACTTTGCAGTTACTTGAGCATTTAATTTATTAAAGCTAGACACTCGTATTTATGGAAATAGTACTTCCTGGAACAAGTAATTCTACAAAACAATTGAAGCATGATAAGCGGAACTCCGCAGGCAGTAATTATTTTGTGGAAATCCGATCGGTTGCCATACAATTTATTGTTCTTGGTTATTATGCTTTTTATTTTAAGGCGAAAGCGTCAGGACAGCCCGCGAAATTAAAATTTTCTTACTATTTTTGCAATTTGCAGGTCAGTATCATGCTCTATGTTGATCTAAATATGTTTAATGTTTATTTATAGAATTATAATCATAAAAAATATCAATACAACTCTCTAAGTTCATGTAATTCCATCGAATGACTATTTCATGAAATCATGACATTTCCGATTATGCTAACTTACGTTGTATTGCTGATTGTAATGATTATAATAATGTAAAGCCATATTTGTTACGGTCGCGAATCATATTTTAATAAACATAAAACCTGGCACTGACCTGCAAAATGCAAAAAACTAAAGAAAATTTGAATCTCGCGGGCTACCTTAGCGCATCCCCGTTAACAGGAAACCATTAATTCTTACTTGTTAATGCCCATTGATTCTATAAACGTATCCTACAATTTTAATTTCTCCTCTTTTCAGATAATTTAACCCGAGGATAGGCGCAACATCACAACCATGGCTTTCGCCGGTCTAAAGAAACAAATCAACAAAGCCAATCAGGTGAGAGAGTTTAGTTCTTTTTTTTAATTGGTCCTTTTGGACTACCTCGTTGGTCGCAAGCGCTACGTGAGGATGAGGACCCGGGAATCGAATTCAGACTCCGGTCTGGATAAGTACCCAGTTGATGGCAATAGGCTTGCCCCCTATTACATGGGACTTAAACATAACTGGCGAAATGTGGGTGTACTATAGGTACACCTCTGCCGTACCCCTCGAGGATTACAGGCGTGATGCTATCTTATGTTGTTCTTTTTAAAAAGAGGCAAGTACTAGGGAAAAATATTGAAGCCAGATTAAAAACTTTTTAAAGAAAGCTTGGCGTATACCATCGTAGACGGCGAGGAAACTTGTCCGGTTTCATAGCTTATAATTCTAATTCAATACTTATAAATGCTGGTCTATTTTGTAATTACTATTTCAATAAAATTTTGTTAAGATTTTATTTTTATTCAATAACAAGGTAGTCTTTTGATTTCCTATTTATAATTCCCTTGTTAGCTTTTTATTGTAATATACCTAATTACTACGAAAAGCTTTGACATTATTTGTAATGGTATTTTGTATTTTGTATTTTTATTTCATAGAACCTAATGACTAAATTATTTATGATCGAAAAATCTAACCTATATTTTCGTATATACTCGTAAAGTTAATAAATATTTACAAAGTCGTTATGTTGTACTGTTTTTCGCATGGATAAAATCAAAGTGATTATACCTTTTGTGTGTTATTTCCAACAATGTAAAATACAGATTAGGTGTTTTACCGTTTACGCCTGACTGCCTATTAATTAACCAAAGCTTTCGAAAAACGTCTGAATATTGTTCTGTGAAAAAATAAATGAGGTGTTATAATGTATACCTGCCCTGAAGCATTTCTGAATAAGCCAAATTTACACAGTGAGAGGTTACTTATTTATTTAGCCATGTTGTATAAAAAACCGGCCAAGTGCGTGTCGGACCACGCACAATGACGGGCTCCATTTGGATGAATTTATCCCAAAAACAAACTTAACATTGTAGAGAAAAACATGTTCTCCTATACTATACGTCACGGTCAAATCTCCAACTGCAAATGTAAGTTTAATCGCAAAAATGAATAATAAGTGTCATAAAACTACAAATTAACGATTTTCAGAATGTTTCCTTTGCATGTGCTGTGAGACCTTGCTTCCTGCCAAATTTCATGATTCTAGGTCACGGGAACTACCCTGTAGGTTTCGATTTATTTACGAGTATCAAAATATGTTGCATAAATAGCCGTATTTTTTTATTGCGTTGACTTAGAAGCTTAATTTTTTTAGAGCTCTGAGGCACCATAGACCTACGTATTTGATATTAACTTTAACTTGACACCTCCACGCGTTCCTGAGAAAAAGGGTCTTGACAGACTAACGGACGGACAACGAAGTGATCCTATAAGGGTTCCGTTTTTTCCTTTTGAGGTAACGGAACCCTAAAAACGAGCAAAACAGTAGTCGCATATGTGTAACATCGGACATCTTGGCTGACTTATACTTAAACAATATTCATCATCGTCATCTTTGTCATCACCATCCTGTTTACAACCTCTCGGAAAATGGGTTGGTACCATCTGACGGCCAACCCTAGCACCGCGCGCGCTCATTGGTCAAATCAAATAGCGCGCGCTCATTGGTCAAATCAAATAGCGCGCGCTTCCCCGGCTTCCTGTTACACACTTCCGTCCCTTTCACGAAATCACTCTCACAGATTTCAGGAAAGCGAGCGGAAAGATGTTACTCATCAAACACACATAGATATTTCCGTATTTTTAAAAACTTCATTCATTCTTTATATGATATGAAATCCAATATTTTATTCACATCACAGCCCTGTCAAACATTGTAGTTCTAACAGAGGAAATAAGTAGTAGGTACCTACACACACAACTACGTGCTCGCGTGTTTATGTTTTAATTCAAAACTTTTTCTACCGCCCACGCCTTTTGTTTACAACAATACCAATACGCCAATGCAGAGAACATTTATCACGCAACCAGGGTTCGCACTTGACCGGCTTTTTTTATTTAAATTCAATTTGCCCTGGAGTCAGCATTTCACCTCGCGACATATTGTGCCACCGATTCTGCTGAAATATTTTTCAATTAACCGGCTGAATGCGTACGTAGTTTATTAAAAATAATAACCATACCATCCCCGACATTGTTTTCACTGAACCTACAACAATATTTAGATAATATAACAATCCCGCCGTTTTATAAGGTTAGTTTCCTCTCGCCAACGTTATGTTTCCTGTGAAATGAATGAAATGTTTAACAGTTTGCGAGTATTATTGTGAAAGCCAGGTCTGTTATTTATTTAGTCGCCTAAAACTTGATGAAAAATAAACTGAGGGCACCTCGACCTCCGGGGATACCGTCTGGGCTCAAAGCTCAAAGCACGTACCTACTGAGTAATGAATTCATGAAAAGATTCACGACTGCGATAGCCCTGCTATAAACTTTTTAGTTTAACTTTAAGCTTTGGTAACATTTAATCCCTGTGGAGTCATAATTATAACGCGTCTGGCACATTTGTCTGCTTGGAGGGCGGATCCAGGGGGGGGGGGGCACAGAGGCACCTGCCCTCCCAAACGGATTAATTAAAGTAAAATCGAATCGTCTGATTGGACTGGTCTGAATACATATCTATCAAGACATTGCTTCAATGATGAACGCTGAAGAAGTAGGCAGTAGCCTATATATTTATATATCCTCATTGAAAAATAATTAATCCCAAAAAGAGCATAGTGCAATACAAGATATGGGAGACATTTCCTATCTGTATGGCTCATGTGCCCTCCCAAAAATAAATCCTGGATCCTTGGCCGTGGATCACCGTTTTTTAACTTTTTTTAAAATTACATAGTCAAAGTCAAAGAATTTATTTCAATTAGGCACATAAAAGGCACTTTTGAATGTCCAAGTTTACAAAAAAAAAAATTGATGAATAGAATTGATGACACCGCTCGTAAAGTGCTGAGGCGTCTCTGTCGAGTCCTGGTGGTGTTAACTAAACAGTTCTTACGTCATCTAATACTAGGACTGTATTAAAAAGCACCATCTCGTGTATTAATCATTGTATGAATATTTCATTATTTTTAAACTTAATTATATCAAATCGATTTTATTATTATTTGCTACACATATCTTTTTATATTTATTATCACATTATAAAACTAATTTACATCCGTAAGACGTACTCGTAACATAAGGTACAGTTGAAAACCAGCGTCAGGCACTAGTGACAACTAGTGCCTGACGCTGACGCAGGCATTTTGCTGAACTGGGCCTATTTAGCGCAGCCGTGAGACACGTAATACTGTTTTAAGCTTTCTCTGTTTTTATTTTTGTACTTGTGTGAATATTGTGTGTTAACCTGGGTCAAATAAATTATGTTTCTTTCTTTTCTTTATTATCATCACATCATTGATGAAGTGTATGAAAACTAGGTACTTGTTTTGTTTAGAAAAAATGCTTTTGCTCTGTGGGATACTATATTCTAAAAGAGAAGAATCTGATCGTACGTGGCCATTAGACAAGGCGGTCTATCTGTTAGACCGGAACAATCGTCCGGGTCCAGAATGTAGGCCATACTTTACTTAATACAGGAAGGCAAGCAAATCTGGAGTGATTGATGGCTCGACAGACCCGGTAATGGCAAATCTCCATTACGCCCACCCAGAAACTATCCCTCCGTGAAATATATGAGCAAACTCCCATTTATATCTCGTATACAGAGCGAAATTAAATTTTCATATTTTTAACTAAAAGTGGACCTAAAGTTAAATTGGTCTTAACGCTAATGAAAGTCACGCGGATAGCTGCGTAAACTTTATCAAAGGAATGAAAATGTTATTTTAGGTTACCTCTAATTTAGTTTGCCTACATAATTTAAAAACATTAGAACATAATATTTTTTACAATTTTAAATGTGTGATATAGTAGATAGTCTACCTACAGTGTGTTAATGGTCTTCAAATGCCAAAAATTCTGTGTATTCAAATTGAGCGAATTTTCTTAATAGATAAAGAACGCGTTTAAAGAGTCCCTTTGTCTTACGAGATAAATTCTTTCTGCGTGTACCCTGGCTTATCGTACTTTGTCTGTCTTGTGACTTTTCGACATTCCTTTTCTGTTTTTTTTTTTTTTTCATTTCTCGTTCTGTGAATAAATTGTCATCTGCTGTTGTTTAGTAAGCGTTCGTTTATGTGCGTTTTACGACTGTTACCAGACCACAAAACATCTCGCCGCAGTAAACTGTCCGGTTTGCTTACCGTGCAGTATTTTTGTCATAAAAAGTACGATAAAAACCCCCAAGGCCATGTGAAAGCTAGAAATATTTTTTTTAAACACTTTTACGAATGGTTATAGAATATTAAATACTTAAGGCGACGATAACCGACTTTTAATTATTTTATACTGAAGATCACGTCTAGACGAGGAGTGTTAATGATTTGGAAATAATATGTTAAATTAGAGCATGTTCTTATTAATTTAATATATGAATATTTTAGATTATGTTAATATTACATAGTAAAATTAATTTGTAAAGTTATGTCTAACGCGGATAAAAAATTGAGAATCACGCAAAATCTATCAACCGTATTTTTCTGAAACCTTCACCATTTTAAAGACAATTTAATTATTGATCTTTTAGTATACATATTTTTTTTAATACTTTTGTTTTATGTCTAATGAATTAATAATGCGTCTAATTTGGGACAGCGCTCCAGGACGGCCGAGTTCTATTACCGGTTGGACTCAAAGCAAACGCAAAGCAAAAGAAAAATTCAAAAATAAAAATAAGCCATGGCAGCTAAGAGACGACCAGTCCCATCTGACGGCGCCCGTTCACAAACATGACGCATGGATCAGCACTATTCAGCTCAACCATTTTGAAGGGAGCTAAATGATCCAACACACGCGCCACCATCAGCAAGACATCTGAGTGAGCATGACATGCTCACAGCCACTAGGGCACATTCAAGTAAATGAAAGACATATTACCCGGTAAATGGTAGCTCTTTAGTACATAGTACTCCTGTGCTATGCAATTATATAATACAAAGGAGATGGAGTTTATACAATACAAAGATGGTCTTACAATCTTCAGCAGCTCCAAATGTTAATCGTACGGAAGTACGACTTGTTGTCTGAGCTCAGTAAACACGCAAGCTAACAACTCAAGGCCACTGGCATATATCTGCGTCTTAAGTACTCATAAATCACGGACACATTCAATACCTGTAATCGAATTTAATAAAATCTCGTTCGATGTAATATAATTTGTTGTAGGTACAGTCAAGACTCAGGGAGTGCGTCAATCCGTTGAACGGGCGACCTCATTTTATATAATTTATAGGAAGTTAACCTAGCCATAAACGCAATTTACGATAATCTCGCAACATGTGCCGTAACCTCAGATCAAATATTTCACTTCCTCTCATTTGGGATGTTTACGTTCGTAGTACATCGCTTCTGGTCGTAGTAATGTGTAGCACTTGTAGTAATGAATCTTGTTCTGTTCGAATGACGTCATAAGGCCATCATTATTGATCTCGGAAAAACGCCACGCTGCCTACGCCTAGTTGTCGACATGTCATATCCGTGTTAACATGAACAGTAACAAATCACCATGCCACACACAAGCATGGAAGCAATTCAGCTATTTTAGGCCACGCGATCGATTTTTCATATAAATATAACCTGTATCCACTTAAAAATGAATCATACAGCTGTATCAACATTGTATCTTCATAATGATAATGTACGCCTTCACATTATATTTTATTCAGGAAGACTTAGATCTAATAGATACCAGAAATTACATTACTCGTATGAACCACGCGTTCCATATTCTGCCATTTATACTCACTACGCTAATATTATATGGATGTGTATAAATCTATGAGGATTAGAGCAAATGTTGTGAAAATCTCGCCTTATCCCACCTTGGGTGTTAAAAGGGAAGAGCGGGCAGAGAGGTTGGCCGTGACCTAGCCTGCCCTATATCGACGAGGTGCCCCAATTATAACGGCCTTCGCAGCTTCTCCCTAGTCCTGCGACATTGAAGCGGGAGTATACTAAGATCGCTTTAATAGAGTTTTCATGTAGGTGATAAGATAGAAGGCAGTTTGAATTTAGTGGATAATGGAAAATGTATCATACTTGCCGAGAAATTGGCAAAGATTATCTTAACCCTTTCTCTGCCCCTATGATTCACTGTTGTGAATTGTCTCTGCTCCTCGGACAGAGAACATAGATAACTAATTAGTAACCTTAGTTTATGCGATACAATAAATAAACATGAATCAAATCAAATTCTCAATATGCTTAACTCAGACCAAATAAAAAACCAAGACAGAGCGCTGCGAACAATACAATGAAGCATGCCAAAACTACACCGCCGCTTTGTGCATACACGCCCACACGCTCACAACCTTTTACAATGACTAAAATCAAAATCAAAACCGGCTTCACTTCACTGTTGATAGCGCTCTGTCTTGGATTTTTATTTGGTCAAAAAATACTTGGTACTTTTAGGTAAAATTTGATAACTTTAAACCTCGTGCAGACTGGCGCGACGAGACTCTAACAATACAATTTCTAAGAAAACGGTAGAACAATTACCGGTGTCGCGTCACGCCAATCTGCACGAGGCTTTACCTAAAAGTACCATTTTTTTTCTAATATAAGACTACAATTGACATTCAGTTATTATAACTGCTAGTCACTCTATTTTTATCAAAATATATCCCTGAAATAATTTTCGAGGTCACACGCGTAGGCTAGCTAGGGCACGCGGGAGAGACTCAACCTCAATCCTTTTAACCTCGACATAGTTAGGAGAAAACTTAAGCTAACGTACCCTGTTAGCTTAAGTTTTCTGTGAGTAAGTGATGACATGACATGTGAGGGGCGAGGTGCTCTTAGGACCTTCCGTGACGGATTTGACTGAGAGATATTCGCAGCCTACATTTGTATGTATCTGAAGCTGTAAACTTTCCTAGACTAGGTAACTTTTACGATGGCTGGGCTTTGCAACTACAGACAGGATTGGTTCGCACCCGCCCACAAAGAAAGAAGGGAAAGAATAAGAAAATAAATTTATTTGACCCAAGTAGTTACCCTAAGACACACAATATAGTTACACAAAAATAAAAGAAACACTCAAACTCAAAGCATTTATTTCAATTAAACCATTTACAGGCAGTTTTGAATTGTCAAGGAATCGGTCAGTCAAAAATATGAAGCTTGTTGCTTGGGAGACCTTGCCCTGCAGTTTGATAACACACGCTAAACATAAATAATCTTCTTCTTTTGGTATGGTTAGTGACTAACCTGCCATGCTATTCTGTAAACATCTCACCGTGAAAACTAGGGTGGAGCTGTCAATAGTGTCAATCCCTGTGGAATGACAGCTCACTCCACGCTCACTTCACCTAAGTTTTCACGGTGAGATGGTTACAGAATAGCACTGCTGGTGTAAGAGTTTTTAAGCCGCCCATGGGCCTCTTGACTTTTCTCCACATGCCGTCGAGAAATATCTCTCAGGCATGCCGGTTTCCACACGATGTTTTCCTTCACCGTTTTTGAAGCAACATATAATTTTATAATACGCACATGAATCCGAAAAGTCAGAGGTGCGTGCCTTGGGTTCGAACTCAAGACCAACCTATGAGCATAAATAATAATTAACTAGATTTGCGAAAATAGAAAGATTAGCGCAATGAAAGACAGAAGCCTCTTCTCATTTGAGCTAACACACAATTTTTTGCTTATCTAAAAGTTCTGCAGTAAAACCACAAACGTTGTTTACGAGTCCGTCCCTGTTTTTACGACGACCACGAGACATGACAAGGATCTTATTTCTCGGCTAACAAGGTCTTTGTTAAAGGCCCCGCCCTCTACAATTTATTCTTTACTATCCGTTGTATTGTTACAAATGGGCCTCTACATATATGCGCGGTTGTGTGAAACGAAACGACATGAATTTTAGGTTTCCTGGGGACCTACCATCACCTCCAAAGCAGTATTATTTTAAATATTACTTTAGTGTGGGAAAGATGAAGCTCTACAGGACATATATCTCCCCCACTGAAGTAAGATTAAAATAATACTGCTTTGGAGGTGGTGGTAGGCCCCCAGATAATAGCTGTTATGTGCAATAACATTTACAGATGGCCCATTAGGTTTGTGTTCGTGAATGGAACGTTCAAAATTTTCCGTAGAGTTATTTGTACTGGGTTTCAGAATTATTTCTTAGTTTGGTTAGCAAATAATAATCTAGTTACAAATATAAATAAAATTGAAGTGTCTGTTTGTAATGTCAAAATAACAACTTTTAATAATGCACATGAAATTTTATACGGTACTTAAAATAAACAAATAAAAAAAATTAAAAAATGTCTGTCTATTCTGGCTAGTCTCCGAAACGGGCTGCTCATCTTCTATATCTATACTATATACAAATAAATAAAATTGAAGTGTCTGTTTGCAATGTCAAAATAACAGCTTTTTATTTAATGCATATGAAAGTACATCCGGTAATAATAATACAAATAAATTAAATTTAAGTGTCTGTTTGTAATGTCAAAATAAATTCCATTTCATGCCACTTAGTAAAAAGAACATTTACAAAAAAATTGCAAAGAAAACAATTTAATTATTATTTTTTGGGTCTGTCGATCTTCCTGTCTGATTGTTCAGGCTAGTCTCCGCAACGTCTGGACCGATTTTGACGGGACTTTCACTGGCAGATGGGATAAGGAGTAACTTACACTACTTTTATTTTAGAAATAGATTTAGGGTCCACGCGGTTCGCCCGCGTGGACCCTAAATCTTTTTCTAAAATGCCGTGGGCAGTACCTTGTTACCTATAAGTAAAGTTCGTGCCACAAACTATAAATTATGAAGACTACGAAAGGAAATTATGAAAATAGCAAAACTTTCAATTGGGTACCTATCTTCTAGCGCAAATCTAAACTTCAATTTCCAGTTTTCGGAGTCTGAAGCTTACATTATAAATTGCTTCTGGATATAATAATATAACAAATGGCTGGTAATGTAAAGGACGAGCTCTATTCTTAGAATTTGGGTCCATTATTATTAGCGGCTTCTCAAAGTGGCGGAAGAAGTGTATTCTTCCGCCACTTTGAGAAGCCGCTAATCTTTTCATATTTTCCCTGTTTTTACATTAAATATAACGTAAGACTTATTTTCCATGGTTTATTCTTGGAAAAGATATTAAACGTTGTAAGGCTCGTGCAGACCAGCGCGGCGCGTCGGCGCGACGCTACTCGAAAAATACAATTTCTAAGAAAACTTCACGGTATAACAATAACCAGTGTCGCGTCGCGCTAGTCTTCACGAACCTTTAAAAATAGTATTTCTATTATATTATAAAGTGTATTGCTTTTAATAAGAAGGTTACCTATATTATATCTTCACGGATATACGTTAGCTTCAGAATAAGTATAATTATTGACAAGTCATCGATGAATGGAAGGCTAATTATACACACTAATTTCGTTTATACTCATTTACGCAGAAGCTTTCCCTGTTATTACATTTTCGATGTCTATGTAGAACGGGCTCAATCCGGCCAAGGCTACACCTCGACCCAAGCCTTTGTTCGCGCAACGCTCCCAATACTTCCGCGGTTTATCCTTTGTATAAAGTTTTTAATAGTAAAATGCAATGCATTAATGCTTTCACTTCTTTATTACATTCATTTGAAAAATGTTTTAGGTCTTCATTTCAAAAGTAAGAAACCTTAGCGCCTTTTTCCCGATCAATTACGCCTTGAGTGGGTGGCAATTTTAATGAGCAATACCTGCGGCGCACTGTGGATCGAAAAAAGGCTCTTGAAGAAATAGGAGCTTAAATTTTTGTGTCGGTTTTTGCTTAAAATGGCTTCTAATAGCCAATATTATGCATAAATATATCCTAGGTGGTGTAGCTATTTATGTATGATTTTTTGACATACGTCTTAGAACGAGATTTAGTGCCGAAAAAACGGCACCTAATCTGAAAAAAAAAAGTACGTCAAAAAATCATAAAATAGTAGTTTATGAAACTGTTGTTTTTAATAGTATCACACGAGTGTTTTAATGCCTAGTTATGTGCAGTTTCATACACTACTTTATCTACTCTCATACATTGGGATTGAACCTACTAAATCAAAGTTAAAGATCAAGAATACAAAATTCCCACGAAATTCAGTACACCTTCACGTATGAATGGCGCCTGCACCCAGCACATCACCGCGCATGCGCTAGAGCGGAGCTGCTGTCCCCCGCTAACGTTCCATTACAAAAGTTGATGGAAACTCCTTGGTGATATTAACTTCTTGGATTTGTCCTGTATCGTAGTAGAAAAAAAATTGTTTTATAGCATTCTTTTGTTAGCGAAAAAGTGTTATAATATAATTCTTTTTTTAAATTTCGGTATTGTGTTTATAAATTATGTCAATATAAATTTGTTTTGAAGTTTATAATTCGAATATTACGATTTGAGACTAAGATAAAAATAGTTACATCACCGTGTGCAGGGATATAACGATTATTCTTTCCGTTCTGGAGATACTCGTATAAGCATTAGCTCCATACATTTTTTTTGCAAAAAAAATATAAGTTGCTAATTTGCCTACCTGATTGTATCCTATGATATATTTATGCATAATATTGGCTATTAGAAGCCATTTTAAGCAAAAACCGACACAAAAATTTAAGCTTCTATTTCTTCAAGAGCCTTTTTTCGATCCACAGTGCGGCGTGGTAATTGCGTAACACACTAACAGTAGCATGGCTTTCATTTTGACGGTTCAACCACATTATTTACGCCTTATTTACGTTGTTGAGAAGAACAAATTTTTCGTACATATGAAGCAATGGATTAGCAATATCCTTCAAAATCATTCAGATTGTGATTGATAGTGTTTTACGCAATTAGGGCGCTGCTCGTGCTTACTAAGTAATTTAATTCAAAAGTTATATATGTACTCGTTATTCTTACAATATTCACTTATCATATAAAGTATAGACTGGCAAGTAGTTCTATTGAAGTGTTGATATCGTTTTTTGAGTATAAATAACATTTGTTTTATTTTATTTCAGTATGTCACAGAAAAGATGGGAGGTGCCGAGGGCACAAAATTGGATTTGGACTTTGTGGAGATGGAAAGAGTAAGTACAGCAGTAACTATTTGCTTTTACGGAAACACAATAAAGCTCCAGATACGTGGTACAGAGAGAAATATGAATTCAGATGTTATTTCACAATCGAATGTAATAAAAGTGAGGACGTTTACGTAAAGCTCGTAACCGCTTCTGAATACATTTTGTTTGCCAAGGTTTATGAATGTTATTAAACATGATTTATGTCGAGGGCTCAATTTAGTATGCTCCTTAAGATCTCATTTGACTTCATCAGCAACCCCATGTATATTTTACCATAAATTTACTTCTGAACCTAAAATATTTTATATCTTTTTTATAGAAAACGGACGTCACTTGCGAGCTAGTCGAAGAATTACAAACAAAAACGAAAGAGTTCCTGCAGCCGAACCCCACGGCTCGGGCGAAGATGGCGGCCGTGAAGGGCATCAGCAAACTGAGCGGGCAAGCCAAGAGCAACACCTACCCCCAGCCGGAGGGCGTGCTTGGCGACTGCATGCTCCTCTACGGCAAGAAACTGGGGGAGGACACCGTCTTCTGTAAGTTTTCTTCTAAAAATGTTAATGTATTGCGACTGTTTTTCGAAGATGGTGAACCAAACTTTGTCATTCAGATGGACACGGTATGGCGGGAGGGACACACTGGCGTGAGCCGGGCGCGTAACTCGAACGAGCGCGCGGCGTTGACGCAGCGTAGACGCGTGAAGTCGCGTGCACGTCGCGCGGCGGTGGAACGCTACCCTGGCATCGCACAGACGCCCGCTTTTTTTTGTTTTTTTTTCCGTTCCGTTCTATCGTTTCGCAGTCCCGCGACGTGCACGCAGCGTGGACGCTGCGGGTGCTGCGTGCTCCCACGGGAGTGGCGCTTGCCCGGCCAGTATAGGCCAGTATGATAGGACATAAACTGACCGACACTTTCAATTCTAATCTTAATTTGTTTTGATTTTTTCATAATATTAATTTGTTATTGAAGTCGTATCAGTTCCTATCATCTGGCGTATGTTGAAAGTCGCAGATAAGTGTAGTCACTTAATGAAAATAATTGCAGCTTTAGATTAGAAACATATTATATTTATTTTTATATCTCAAACTCAAAAGCATTTATCATTTTCTTTTTATAAATTTTGTTATTTAGATCATTATGATTTATGAAAAACGTTCTTTCTAGGACACGAAAAATTGCAAGTATATAAAGTAAACTTAGTTTAACCCCCTAACTGGTCCTGGATTCGATTTCCATCCAGGATTCGCCCCATATAATTGAAACCAGGCCTAATTGGTATACTGTTAAATTCCCTGTTTCATTATTACTGGGGAGAAGATAAAAGCATGCACCCTTTTTTCTTGTAAATTAGGATTAATGTTTTAATAAAAAATAACTTCTTAGCAAATTGTCTCATCGAGATGGGCGAGGCTCTGAAGCAAATGGCTGACGTAAAGTATTCACTCGACGACAACATTAAGCAGAACTTCCTGGAACCTCTTCATCATTTGCAGACCAAAGATCTTAAGGAAGTTATGGTGAGTTCTGAGATATAAAAGCTTTTTTGTAGGTACCACTTAATTATTATTAACTTAGAATTTTGGTGTCCCCGCGTCCTATTAAAAAGCGACCGTCGCGCGAATACAAGATCGTTCGAAATTTTCGTTCGGTGAACCGGAACGCGTGGTCTCGCCGACAGAGGGCGTTTTCCGGTTTTCCGAACAAAAAGTGACATATGCACGCGAGCGATCGCGTGTTCGCGCGACGATCGCTTTTGAATAGGACGTCGGTTTAGATTTGTGCATGTTTTACCAATGACGTAAAATAGTTCATCATTTTATTATAGTGTAGTGTTTAGAAACTATTGTTCATTTGTAGCACCTCCTGTGCTTCTCAGTTATCACTTTATAATCATTAACTTTCTCACAAAGGAAAAGTTGCACTACTGAATCTTGCCAATTCTATTTTTTATCTGAGATAGCAGCCGTCACAATAAAAGGGATTATTTCTGTAATGACGTTCACTAGGTGGCAGCACTGGGACGTCAGGTAGGTGTCCACGGGACCCGTCAAAGGTGTCAAAGCGCCTATTATTTTTTGTCGTGACTGAATAATGAACGAATGATGAACGTCATCAAATATTTCATATTCTTGTCGAAAAGACCTCTTGTCAAAGTGGCGCCAACTGGTGGCGTGAATTTTCGTGAAAGCCCTTATTGACTGGTTGCTTGAACTTCTTTTTCAGCATCACCGAAAAAAACTACAGGGCCGCCGGTTGGACTTCGACTGCAAACGGCGAAGACAGGCTAAAGGTGATTACCACATATAGATCTCATTAAAAAATCCTCTTTTGAATTGGTTTGCCTCTATCAACTTTTATTTTTCGTCTATTTTTCTAAGTTCTTACTTTTCTTTTTCCGAATGTATTGGCCAGGCCCCGGTCGGGCGAGCCCTTACATGAGCCCAAGTCACAACACACCAAGACAGGGTATGTGGGGAAAAATAAAATGCTAAACTAAAACACAATAGGCCTGTAGTGCAGAGCTAACACGTCATTCAAAGCCTCATTAGATTATATTCAAATCGTATAATGTGCGCTCGTTTTTTCCATGTTTTTGTTCCCGTCCTCCGCCTGCGTCGCTCCTAACCACCATTCATAACCTGAGTATTATTTTCGCCATTTGGTTTGTATGCACTTTTTGTTTATACCTATATTTTTTTTGTTTTTTGTTACTAATGTTCGCCTCTGTATCCGTATTGTTGCGTACCCGTGTGCGTACCGTACGTTTGTGAAGCGTCCGTATACATCAGGTGCTCATATTGCAGACGATGAAATCCGACAGGCAGAGGAGAAGTTCGCCGAATCGCTTCAACTTGCCCAGATCGGGATGTTCAACCTCCTTGATAATGACGTAAGTAAATATTTTTTGTTACTTTTTTATTTTTTTTCTATGTCGCAAACAAGTCGATGAACTACCTCATAATAGTGGTCACGACCGCCTATGAATATCTGCAATGTCAAAGGCCATACCAGAGATGAAGTTGAAATGTGCCTGTACCGGCACTGATACCTACTCGTCAGACCGAAACACAAAAACGCTACTTAGCCGCATTATTATAGTTTGACCGTAACCGCTGTACCGCGCCTTAGGTATGTGCGCGGTGAGGCGGGGTGCAGTGCAGGGCGCTCATTCGTCAACGGTCACGGCGTCCCGCCGCTCATTCGTCAAAACAGTGTCAAGTGTCTCGGTCAAACTATAGTTACAACATCCCCGGACGAGTTCCTTCACAAAGAGTGACAAAGACCTCTAAAGCTATTTCACGAATCTATAAAGGGTAATCAATAGTCTCATATTAATAATAAAATAAATAAATAAATAATATTCCAAGTGTTCATGCTAATGTGTATGTCGTTCACAGGTCGAACAAGTAGCACAGCTGACGTTCTTCGCAGAGAGTCTACTGGAGTACCATCAGCAATGCACGGAGATCCTCAAAGGACTCGTCTCTACACTTATGGAAAAGTGAGTGCAACTTTAACTTGATTTTAAGCGCCGTTTCATTCATTTTACTGGTAATCCGGTGTCCGTCATTTTATATTGCTTAATTTGTTACCAGCAGTTTCACTCGCATCCCGAAAGCTAATATTATGTAACCGGAGAAAAGTTATCTATGTGCATTGTTAATCTAGAAGGCCAGGGTCAGATTTAAGGCAGGGCAACAGGGGCCATGGCCCCGGGCCTCCACAAAATTGGGGCCTCTACAATTAGATTTTTTTTGATAAAAAAAAGTTTAGTTTGTCCAATACGCTCAATTTACCGTTTTGCATAAAACGATTATCAAAAAGAACAATTTATGGAAATCTTCTATTAGAAAATACTCGAAAATTCAGAGCTACATTTCCAAATGTTGAAATTACTAACTAATTAATGACTAATTTTGTACGCCATACATGACAAAACATGTAGCTACCTAACTTACATATAAGACCTAAATATTGTACTCATATTTTACAAAATAAATATATCTTTATCTTTACGTTGAGAATGTACTTGATGTTGATGGCGTCGAACTGCACTGGAGAGTGCTCATTTTCTTAGATGTAATTATAAAAAATAGACTTCGGACTAAAATGACACAGAACCGGCTATGAAAGTTATCCCTACTTAGTATTGAAAGTGATTTACTCCGGGAACTGGATTTCACCGAAATTATCAATGATTTTTCGACGAAAAAAGCTCGCAAAGTTCCATTCGCCTAACATTTATCTTTTTTTCTTTTGTCTATGTTTAGTAGGTACCTATTATGTATAAATGATTGAAAATTATGTTTTTTTTTTTCGTCTGGTCCAAAAACACAATCGGTGCCTCCACTTCTTGGTTGCCCCAGGGCCTCCACACCTTTAAATCCGGCCCTGTAGAAGGCTATTCGCGTACTTAAACACATTCACATTCGCAATCTAATCGACTTGTCAGAAATGTAGGTAAAGGCTTTTTTGTCAAATTTAGACTGAAATTAGAATGCGAACGTTCTTACAGACCGTTCTCTATAACTTGTCCCTTGCTGTCATGTTGGCATCATTGCTTGTCAAGCTTAGTTTCAATATAGATATAGAATATAGATAATATAGAATAATAATAGAGTTCAAAATGGCGACTGACAGAACAGTGCTACCAATCGCGTCACGGGACGGGAATTTCCCTGTTCATTCATAGTCTACCTGTGTGCCAAATATCATCGAAATCCGTTAAGCGGTTAAATCGAGATTGAGTTACAAATAAAGTCACGGAATCCAAACATTCAAATTAATAATATTAGTAGGATTGATTAGTTACTAAAATTACTATTTTTGTACGTTTCCAGGAAAGAGGAAGCGGTGAACCGTCCCAAGATGGAGTTCGTACCAAAGACCTTAGCGGACCTCAACATCGAGGGCATCCACGACTTGAACAATGGTAGGCGGTACGGTTCCACCCAGAGTTTGTCCCGTCCTCGCCAACACATCCCCCCTTCTTCCTCTGTCGGCGACCTCAGCAACACTGACCCCTTCAAGGCTTGGGAAGCCCCCCCACCTTATCGTGGCCAATCGAGGCCAGCACCAGGGTTCAAACCGCACCCCGCGCCAAGAAATCAGATCAATGGAAGGGACCCTTGGACAGGTGACTTTGGTTTTATTTGCTGGGTTATATCTTTGGTTTTGGTTATGGACGGTAAAGCCTTGTGTTCCTGGTAAACAAAAGTTGCGTAATGTTGCAGCAACTTGTTTTTGTGTTGCTGGAAAAATGTTCTCACAAAATCGTGTTGCTCCAAAAATGTTCCGCAAGTTTTGTTTATCATGATTTGGCTAGGTGGCGGTTCTAATTTTATTTTATTATTATTTTTGGGAGCGGTCCATGGTTGAAATCTTTTAGCACTATTACACATTTCATGGAGGACATTTCGCACGCTTCGGGGCACATTGCAAGTTCCGCGACATGGTAGGACCATAGAATAGATGAGTACAGAACGCCGGGTATACAACGAGTGAAAATAGGCGCGCGAACACTTTGGCGATTTTCACCTCGCGTCCTATTTAAAAGCGATCGTCGCATGAATACACGATCGTTCGAACTTTTTTTTCGGTAAACCTGAACGCGTTTTCGCGCCGCGCCTATCAGGTTTTCCGAACAAAAAGTAATATACACCCTTAGTTTTTGTTTACCCTAAACCTCTTAAGGGGTCATTGTACTCATCATTATAAATAACTTTCACTATAGGACCGATGCTGAAATCGCGAAAAAAAAAATCTACTGTTGCCCTACATTTATGTTCGTCTATCTTGTCGTTGACGAACAGAAATGTATGGCAAAAACTGTTTTTTTTTCGCGATTTCGGCTTTGTTCCCATAGTGAAAGTCGTTCATAATAATAAGTACAATGATCCCTTAAGAGGTTTAGTGTAAACAAAAACTAAGGTTGTATATGAACGCGACATTCGCGTATTCGCGCAACAATCGGTTCTAAATAGAACACGGGGTGATAATCGCCTTAGACGCTTACGTCCGGCGATTTCGGTCGAATTCCAGAACGCCAGTGCGCTTGAACTCGTTATTCGTGAAGCATGTCTAAGTGTGAGTGTGTTTTCGCTCGCTGTATGGAGCTGACCTTCTGTACCCATCTTATTTTGTGGTAGGACGGTGAACTAATAATACACATATCACTCATAACTAACCACGGTATACATTAGAATAATGTTAATTTCTTGGAACGGGACTTGCATTAAATGTGGGTAATTTTGGATTTGGCAACGGTCATGCGCGATATTTCATATGCTGTCAAGGTGACCATACAGTTTAGAAGCGAATTATTAAAACGTTTAGTCTCTATAACTTTTTGTCCAATATTCTTATAGTAATTAGTGGATTCTTTTCAGTGTAGACTTTTATTTGTACTTATCTATTTCCGTGTAAATTGTGACTAACGATTCCCAAACCTTCGGTAAATAATAAATTTGTGGTGCTCTTTATTAACAAATAAAACTTTGTTGATCTACGCTAGCCGGTGCAATGTATGCGGTTGTAAACGTGTAAATATTTGGTCGGTTTTTTTGTAAAAGTATGGGGAAGTCAATAGAATAGAATAACTTTATTTTGCATAAAATATGGTACAAAAAAGGTCTTAAATATAAATACACAGCAGTCTTAAAATTATGTCAACAAGTTTAGCCTCTAGTTTGTAAAGGCCTACGAAGTTTATCTGTTGCCAAATCTCTTTTCAAGTGATTCAATTGGCTCTTGTTATTCCGGTTAAGCGAATTAGTAAATTCTTGAGTTTATCAGCTTTTTCAAAGCCGGGTGGAAGTTGTGCACATATTTAGGAACGATTTCTGTGGAATACATATTTTACAGCATAAGTGGTGTGACTATAGATGATAAGGCTGAGGAATGGTGTGATTTGAAAGAAGTTGTAGTGACAATTTTTTTAAAGAGTATGCTTACATGGTTTGGTCATGTTGAGAGGATGAATGAAAGGCGACAAAAAAAAAGTATTTACAAGGCAGATGTGAGTGGAATCGCCGGGACGTGACGACCTTGGAGGAAATCTACTGACCTTATTGGTGATGTTCTTCAGAAAGGTCTGGTGCGTAGTACTCGCAACCGGCGTGCGTGTATTCAAATTCAAAAGTCATTTATTCAAACTAGGCTGAGAATCAGCACTTTTCGAACGTCAAAATTACATAAGACAGTCCCCCAAAAGGCCCACCCCACACCACTTCCTAGTGCTTAGCTGGGAAGAAGAAGTGGCGCAACAAACTCCGCAAAAAACTCAAAAACTCAAACTCAAATCATTTATTTCAATTAAACCATTACAGGCACTTTTGAATTGTCAAGGAATCGGTCAGTCAAAAATATGAAGCTAGTTGCCCATTCCAAAGCGTAGTAGGTACCTATGGAGAAGAACGGGCAAGAAACTCCACGGACACTCTTTTAAATAAAATAAATTGTTACAAAGTATTGGTTACATCATTCATGTTGAAATTATACATGTGAGAACAATGTAGAAAGACGTGCACGTTAGAAGCGTCCGTAATACAAAGATAAAAACAAAGAACAATTCAAAAATTAAAAATCAGCCATGGCCGCTAAGAGATGACCAGTCCCAACTGACGGCGCCCGTTCACGAACATGACGTATGGATCAGCACCATTCAGCTCAACCATTTTGAAGGGAGCTAAATGATCCAACACACGCGCCACCATCAGCGAGACATTTGAGTGAGCATGACATACTCACAGCCGCCAGGGCACATTCAAGTCAATAAAAAAAAAAGTGTTACCCGGTAAATGGTAGCTCTTTAGTACATAGTACTCACACCTGTGCTCTGGAATTATATAATACAAAGGAGATTGACTTTATACAATGCAAAGATGGTCTTAAAATCTTCAGCAGCTCCAACAGTATTTTCAGATGTTACTTAATCAATTAGTTGTGGTTGTGGAGCAGGACCAGCATTGAGCCAAGCATTTTTATCAGAGATGTAATCCCCCAACTTATAATATGCCTGCCTGCATAGTGTGCGTTTTATACAAGACTTGAATTTCCTCTCATTCAGTTGAAGTATGTGGGGAGGAATTTTATTGTAACATTTTAAACAGTACCCCATGAAAGATGAGTCCACTTTAGCCAGTCTGAAACCTGGTTGAACTAATAGATCCCTATTTCTTGTACTATAATTATGTCTATCACCTCTTTTACTAAAAAGATGTAAGTTTTTTCTTACGTACATGATGTTTTCATAGATATATTGACAAGGTACCGTCATGATGTTAATATCCTTAAACAGTTCCCTTAGAGAGTCACGCCTGCGGAGATAGTACATGGCTCTAATCGCTCTTTTCTGCAGAATGAAAATAGACTCGATGTCTGCAGCCCGTCCCCACAGTAAAATACCGTAAGACATGATACTATGAAAGTAACTAAAATAGACCAGCCTCGCGGTATCTACTCCCCAGCAGCACAGCTGTCTGTTCAGTTAGAAAGAAAAAAAATGATTCTATATAATAGTATTCAACATAATTAACCTTTAGGGGTATGAGGAACAGGGTGTAAAGTTCACTCATCCCCCATAGAAAAGGGAGGATCTTCCGACCAGACGGGTGTCATGTCTGGCGGGCAATTGCCCAGAGGTTGAAGTCGTGAGCTTGTATATATGTCCACCGCGCGGTAAACTCTAATTGCGCGATGCAGGATTTGAGTGACGTCAGGATGTTGTGTGACGTCAAGTCTTTGATGCGTAGTTCGTATGTGGCGGTGTAGATGCCGCCACAAACCTAATTTAAATTATTATCCATATGTTAGCTAGCTCACGCCAATATTATATCTAACAAAATCATCGAGAACTATACTCGGGTAGAAATAAAAACTAAACGTAAACAAAACTTAACATCTTAATAAAAGCCTCCAGGCATAAAGGGCGTGCCCGCTTACATAAAGCTGTAACTGGAAGTTATAAATGATAAACTAGGACCATCGAGGTAAAATAAATAAACAGTTAATTACTAATAACAATAAATAATATGATCAATTGTCGAGGTCACTAGTTACATATTGCAATACAACTCATAAAAAAAAAACATTGTAATAAGTAGATTATGTCAACAATAATACCACCATGACCAGCAGTGCTATTCTGTAACCATCTCACCGTGAAAACTTAGGTGAAGTGGGCTGTCATTCCACAGGGATTGACACTATTGACAGCTCACTTCACCCCAAGTTTTCACGGTGAGATGTTTACAGAGTAGCATGGCAGATGTATGAATGTAAACGAGGCAAAAGGAGTGTGTAAGGATTGTAGCAGGTGGCGTTCTGTAGCTTCTGCCTACCACCACGGGAAGAAGGTGTGAGTTCATGTATGTATGTACCATCAAAGAAGTTCATATCTAACCAGTTTCAAAACAAAATCCCGTGAACACGATGACCACATCTGTTGCCGGCCCGTTGCTATAGCCGAGCGGTGCAAGCAAGAATAGTCCTTACGGTGGTTACATATGAACTTCTTCGATGGTACATATTTTACAGGTAGAGTTTAAAATGTAAATACTGTAGTTCCGCCAATAGTTTTCAGATCGCTCGCTTCTCGATAGATCTTCTGTACATAATTTTGGGGCCAAATTACTTCGACATAACATTTTTATTATTTTTATTATAAGCTTATTTTATTCTGTTTATAACCGAAGAGGTGCACTCACAGGCGAGGGAGGATTATTGACAACTTTTCTTACAGGTTGCCGCAACTCCTTTTCCGAATTCCCTCCTCCCATTTTAACTTAGGAATTACCTTATTCTTATCAATTATATTCAAATTAATGTGTGTTACTGCAATTAGTGTTGCCAGTAAGTTGAAATTGTTTTTGCTTACACGAGATTTTTTACTCTTTCTGTACTTTTTTTAATAATTTGTAACTGGCAACACCACTTGCAGTTAATAATTGTCTTAATTACATAGACAAATAATACATGTTTCTTTCTAATTAGATATTATGTATGTTTAGTCTCTGGTAGGAAAGCAAAGTATGGTATGATCTTTCTTCCTGTTTCTTCGAGTAGTCGATATTTGATGTCTCTTTCTTATTTCTGAAGATGTTCGATGTTCAGTCCTTTACAGACGAACTGATTGACATGCACATCGCGGGAAATTAAAGCTACACTTAATGGTTAAAATACAGTAATTTTAGCGAAACATTCTGATTCTTTGTTAAGTAATACAGGGTGTAACCCCGCGTCATATTTAAAAGCGATCGTCGCGCGAATACATGTTTGTTCGAACTTTTTGTTCGGTGAACCTGAACACGCAGTTGCGCCGACAGAAGGCGCTTTCCGGTTTACCGAATAAAAAGTGACTTATGCAATATGCACGCGACCGATCGCATATTCGCGCGTCGATCGCTTTTATATAGGACGCGGCCTAAGGGACGACGCGCGAACTGTTACCATGAATTCAGTAGGTACCTGATTCTAGACCCACAACACAAATATTGGAATTTATCCGCCGTTTTTTTTTTTTAAACTGCTCTTCTGTACATTAATACGGGGATATAGGAATTTCACTTTTGTATGAAAAAGCAGATTTTTTAAATAACCTACAAAAAAAAATCTGTTAGGTCTAAATTCATGTAACAGTTTGCACGTCGATATTCCTTACACCATGTATTGTGAAAGTATAAAACACCGGGAAGAAAACTTGATCGATTGTTACCGATAGATCAATTCGATCCATTTACGAAATAACGTTCGCATTTACGAAACAACTTTCGCATTTACGAAACAACTTTCGCATTTACGAAACAACTTTCGCATTTACGAAATTAGTTTTTGTGGGCATTGAGTATATGGTTTGTTCACGTTGTGCGAAGCTGGTTCCCACGCCGGTTCCCCGGAGCACAAGCCGCCATCGAACCTGGAACTGTTCCCGGGATCTGGCAACCCGTCGCGCTCAACCAATGGTAACACGCGAACACATACATCATGAGAGATTGCATCTTTTTATATTTGCCTGAAACAGCGCATTCACGATCAAAATTGAATGACGTAAAACCATGAGTGAGTTATTGCAATATAACTCTTATCTCATTATTGTAAAGTATAAATTACCGAGATTAGAGCTACATTGCTATGACTTATTGTTTTTATGTCGATCGTGAATGTCCTACTTGACTGTACTAAGATTTTAGACTGTTTTTTTTTTAATGATTGCTGTAAATATAACGTAATTCATTCATTAATAGTTTTTTTCTTATTCAAAATTATGAAATAGTTTCGACTTAGAGATCAGTACGAAAGTTTAGTGACCTCTTTGAAACATTTATTCATGCTAATAATTATGAACGTAAAATCATTTTTTGCTTTATATGGTCTGGAACGAAAATCAACACAAAAATAAGCTAAAAACTGCTGTGAATTGTTGAATTATTAATTATTATCAACAGATAATTACATAACTTGACTTGCTTTTAATTTTGACACGTAGATGATTTTCGTTCCAGAAACCAGATGTCAGTTTGGTAAAAAAAAAAAATACTGTACAAACGCGGACTTAATGCCCGAGGCATTTTTTACCAGTCAATCTTAGGGTGATGCAGTATTAGTAGATTTTAGTCTTTAAACATTAAAATAACGAATCAGCTTTTACACAGGGTGTATCAGAAAAGTGTGGTCAAATTGAATAGTGTGGTACAATCCATCAACTGAACTTTCTTCATAAGACCGACATCGAAATCAAGAAAAAATTGTCAACTGTCCCATACAAAATTTCAATACCTGCTCGACTCAAAGTGTGATGGGTGATTATGTTTTCGCGATTACGATTTGGTCTTATGGAGAAAGTTTATTTAGTTTATACCACACCCTTATATTTGATACACATACCCTTTCTGATACACCCTGTATTTAAATAGAAATGCAATCTTTCACACGTCACCATACACCGACACGAATCGTTTGGAAAAAATTTACTCGAGTAGTTAATGCTTTTCTATTTTGTTTGAAATCGCTGACTGTACTCAGAACTTGTACACAAAGCAAAACAAAACACGTAGAGTAGATTATGATGTCGAGTTTGCCCCCTTGCTTTTGACAAAATTATTACCGCTTTTCAGTGTTGCTTGAAAACTTGTGTGGCGTTTTTGTGAAGTCTTAGTAAAAATCTATCAATAAATCGTCTTTTGGCTAAAAACTTAGGCTAAATTTACATCGCAACGGCTCAAATCTCAAATCTAAGTTTTTAACTAAAAAAAATAATGCTGTGCATGTCAAAACAAAAATCATAGAAACATACCCGTGTGATGTTCAGTAGTGATCGTTTGAGATACATTTGATGGCATGCGCTTCCAAAACTTCAGCATAGCCATAATATGGACATATCATGTAACTGTCAGACATTCATTACATTGTGTAAGGATGTCAAATTACCATACTTACTCTCATAAACATTGATTGTAGTTTTTTTGAATTCATATTGTTTGGTAGATACTACGAGTTGCTGTAAATTGTAAGTGTAAGGGTGTGTTTCCACTGAAGCGGAGGCGAGCGGAGTTGAGCGGAAACCTGCAGGAATCGATCAATTACAATGGTTGAAATACTCATCGCGTCTCTCGTCTCGTCTGTGATTGGACGATTTCGACACGTCTCCGCTCAGCACCGCTCGACTCCGCTTCTGCGGGAACGCACCCTAAGATTGGTTCTGCACTCCTAATTTGAGATCCGAGTTCAATCTGAATTGGGAATGTTCAAAATTCGGAGGGTCAGTGTTCGGATCCAGTGCGAACCCCGTCATACTATGGCTACTTCGGACCAACATTCCTCGGATTCCGATCGGATGCAGTGCAGAACCGCTCTAATGCAGAACTCATAAAGCATACTGCATACTCCATGTTTATGACGCCGATATACTGAGACAACCTTACCTAACATTGCATTATCGTTCATAAAATCATAACACGTAATATCTACTAGAGGCGAATAAACTCTCTTCAGCATCAAACCTTAACTACTTAGCACGTAAACTTTTGCATTATCTTTAACACAAAATTGTTTGTTAATTAAATCATGATGAATATTAATTGAATGATAAAAAATTTAAAGGTACTTCAGAATAGTTGAATTTGATGCTGACGACTGTCTATCACCTATAGGGCCCAAAGCATAATGTGATATTTTTACCAACAGCAATCGGTGCTTTATTGCAATCTTGGGGCCTTATCACAATGGCGATTTACGAGCGAATTATCAGCGAGGCGATTGTTTAACGCCCTCGCTGCGTGTGCGCAACATGTTCGCCGCATTTGCGTAACAAGACCGATTGACATTCATTGAGTGTACTAGAGAAAGCGGGACAAGCGAGTGTTCAATATTGTGAAAACGCGGTGTATACGTCGCGTAGTCGTGGCTAGCTCCCATCGCGCCCGCGGAGAGCACGTGGGCAAATCGTCAGAGTGATAACGCTCTTATGGTTCTTAACATAATGCTACCATAAGTAAACATGGCTAAGATAAATGTAAGGAGTGGTAAGTCAACGATTGCTGTCGCTAACAGTATCACATTTACGTTGGGCTTAACGCCTTTTGGCACACTGCAGCGAAAGCGAAACGATAGTGAGTCAAAATATCTACCATTCTACCGGTATTCAGGGTAAGGGACATACAAAAGTGCAACACCTACACCACTGTCAGAATGTATGGGAGCAGCTTTTGTGAATCATCTAAAGGTGGGTCTGACCGGCTGTTGGCGTAGACACGCGTCGTCACGCGCTCCTAACTCTGCGACTCACTTCTCACTCGGATCGGCGATCCCCCTCTCTCTCACCGCGCTGATATATGTATAGCGTATTTTTAAACACAATAATTTCGTTATTTCACTTCTCCCAGGCGTCCCGAGACAGTACTTTGTTACGTGCTGAATTCATGGTAACAGTTTTCGCGTCAATGTCCCTTACACCGTGTATAGCATCTCTACCGTTAATGAAAAAACATGGCGTTACGTCCACTATCGTTTCATTTCGCTGCGTTGTGATAAAAGTCAAGTTTAGATAAGTTTATATCTTTGTACTAAAACTTATTGTCCCCGCAGCGTCTCCGTTGCCGTCGCCAGTTAAGTCGCCCGCGCGGACCCCAGTAGTCGCCAACAAAGGCCCCTGCTGCACTGCTCTCTATGACTTCGAGCCTGAAAATCAGGGCGAACTAGGATTTAAGGTAAACTTTCAAATCTTAATTACAGTATTTTTTACAGTCAGGTAAATTAATTGTAAATTGACACTACGTCACTAATGTCAAAGAAACGTCACAACTGTCAAATAACAGCTGTGATTCGAATAAACGGACAATTTAGTTTGCTTAACAAATAATTTCCCTGAATATGCATTTTAGAAAGATTGTAAGTAGTAAAGATTTAAACAGGCTTATTATCAAAAAACTCATCAGTTTTTGTTGCGAAAAAGAGAAGGCGCTATTTGTACTGGGTAGCTCCATCTCTCTATCGTGATAATTCAATGATGGGGCTACAGTCCGGCCGTCGAGAGAATGCGTTCCTCAGTTCCTGACACCTGTCAATTGGACAATTTCTAGGAGTAATTTGATCAAATTCGTAAAACACATATTCGTTAGCATGAAACTGACAGGTGTCAAGAACGCATTCTCTTGACGGCCGGACGCGTTATAATGCCGCCACAGGAGAAGGACCGGCTCTAACTTTCCTGGTGGTGCCTAAAACCATGATATAAAGTCCTTATACGGAAAGACTTGTAATTTGACGTATTCCTTCCAGGACGTGATATTGTAACCCATTTGCAACAATTAAGCACCCCTTATAGCCTAGGCGGAAATTCATGGGATTCGAGAAAACACTGTTTTATGTTTTTTTGAAAATTTCCCAGAATTCGTCACTAAATATCACTTTTCTCTAAATTCCCAAATTGAATGGCCGTTATACCTAATACTTACAAAACTTTCGAGTTAAGTCAACCTGTATATTTTACAACTTAAATCTCATAACTGGCAATGTTTTGTTTCAGGAGAACGACTTGATCACGCTGATCAACAAAGTTGATGACAACTGGTTCGAGGGCTCAGTGAACGGCAAGACCGGTTACTTCCCTATCAGCTACGTGCAGGTCACTGTGCCGCTACCCAACATGTAAGCACCGCAACCACACCAAACCACCGACGTATTCATTCATTCCCTACTGATGTAACACAACTTTATACTGCTACGAAGACGAACCGATACAATACGAGATCATATACAAGGTCATATTAAATTAGCTAGCGAAACTATGCAGACGTGATAGGTTTCGACATTTAAACGCAATAAAATAAAAAAGAGGCAATGACCACTGGTATTATAGTTAAATACATTCTTGAACAGTGGTGGCCGAGTGGTAACGGCCGCGGCTTACGAGTTGTAGGTCGTAGGTTCGAACAAAGACAGGCGCTTTACTTTGTGTAAAAAATTTCATCTCCACTGCTCACAAAATGGTGACGGAAAACATCGTGAGGAAACCGGCATGTAAAAAAATAACATTCTTGAAGTATGGGTTGAGAAAACCAGTTTTTTGTTGTTTTATCGTGTTTAGATATTGACACCCATCACGTTTGCGGAGTTTTGCTAACTAATTTAGTTTGAAACCGCCCCCGCGAGGAATCTCAACTTGAACAAATGGCATCAATGCCGAGTCGGCCCAACCTTTGTAAAGGTTGTGTTACACTTCTTACTCATTCGTTACGACGTCACGTTACGCAGTATTACGTAGATTTGAATCTATTATTGTGTCAAAAGCTCAATGGCAAGCTGTTTATAGTTATACCTCGTTTATTACGCCGAATAATTTGATGAACTAAACTCCGGCCGCCGCCGAAAGAATGCGTTCCTGACACATCAAGTGGACACAATTAGGAACAAATAAAGTACAGTGTGTTCATTACAACATGTCCCGTGACGCGATTGATAGCAATGAATTTTGCAGTCATGTGATTGGTAGTACTGTTCTGTTAGTCGCCATTTTGAACTCAACTGACAGGTGTCAGGAACGCATTCTCTCGGCGGCTGGAATATACATTTATGTAATTTTATCGGTTCCAACTTGTCTTCCGGTATATTTTACAGTTTCGTCATCCTTTTATCGTAGCAGAATTTCTTTGACGATATTTCATCAAGTCTTTCAATATTAAATACTCAAAATGTTATCAATCTTCCAAACTTTAAAAATATAGTATAAAAGTTGTTTTTAAATTGACTTTCTAGGTGTAAACATCTAATCTAATCTCGAGGAGATAATGCTACGAATTTTACTTATGAAATTATTTTGTATTGTACCTACCTACTGTTTGCATTTATTGCCAAAATAAGTAATTATTTAATATTAAAATTATTGTAATAGAAATCATTGTAATCATGTTGCCATTTTACTTCATGACGATTTATTATAAGTAATGAGTTTTGAGTAAATTGCCGTTATATTTATGTATTAGGTATTTTTAGTTTTAAAAGTGACTTACGCCAAATATACCAACATCAATTGGAGTACCCTTTGCTCAGACTCGAAAGACGAGAAATCATATTGATTGTTAATAGCTGGCTTATGAAGTGCTGTCCACATAATAATTAAGTCGCTGTGCGTATATGAAGTGGCAAGTGTATGCCAGATAATGTTGCATTCCAAATACAATACAGCTCAAGTTTATCGATGTGGACACGATAAATGAGATTGATAATTTTAAGCAAAGTGATACGTCATGTCAAACGTAATACATTTTTGCTGACAGCTCTCTGCCACGAGGCAGCAAAAATTCTGTAAAGTGATATTTTTTAACTAACGTTTATATATTAGTTAAACATTGTGCATCTATATTTTTAGGTGCATTATCCTTGTATAGTATTCTCCTTTGATGTACTATTAGCTTATTTAGTTTATTATCCTTATTTGTACCGAAAAGTAAAGGCACAGGAACAGGATATTGAAGTATGTATTAGGACTTTATATAAAACTAGTTAACACATGCAATTAGATTTTATAGTTGTATGTTTGCGGGTAATTATTTAACCGAATGGAGAAAGTATACAATGTAACGTATATTATACAATTAATGTGAGAATATAAGGGACGGAGTCGTAAGAGTTGTTGAATTATTGCCAGAAATCTATGGCGTTTCGATGTTTCATGTATTATTGGCAAGCTATAAAACATAATATAATGTAATTGTGATAACTATGTAAATCATGCTGTTGGTGCGGTGTCCTGTCTGAATATTTACATTGTTTATATTTTATACCGGTTACCCCATTTACTTTGTCGACATTGCGCATAATAACTCATTTAGTCATTACACTATCTAGGCTACTTATTTTAACTATATTTTAATGTGTATGATTGATACCAAAAAATATCGAAATTAGTAAACGTACATGGCCTCCATTCAATAGTAATGTATAATGTACTTTAATTAATGCACTTGAGAGGTAAGATCTTAAATCGTCATATTATTCACTTTGTCCGATATTGATGTTGCAGTAATATTGAACATAAGTAATTTATAATAAATTCATTACATCATTATTGTCGTAAACGGACCCCATTGTATCACATTTCTGGCATACAAAAGACAATACCTAGATCTAATGTTAGTTGTATGTAAGTTCATAAATAATTGTTCTATCTTCAAGTGTCTCTTAATATAAGTATTTTGAGTAAATAAATATATTCATCAATGTTACGAGGATGTCATGTTTCAATGTTTAATGTGAGGTGATACGGCGTGCACTGGACGTTACAATATGTCCGCCATCACGTAATGTCGCTATGACCTTCTCAATATACATACCATTTAATCGAATGCAGTACGATCTTATCACTATCCTACAGAGCGGAATTAGACTGTTGTTGTTTTAAATGTGTATAAATTCTACTAGCTTGGGAATGAGTAAATGATTGATATGAAAGAAGTGAACGTGTTTCCGTGTTCGATAAACTAGCCTAGCAGGAAAGCAATCAAAACAATGGGTACTGAAGCTCATAAAATGACACTCAAAATTTGCATGTACAGTTGGAGCACAAATATGTATGAAACGAAGAGCGAAAATCAATTAACTGCAAATACCTACTAATGAATTTACTGCCGAATTTTACAAACCGGCTATTCTTGTGTGTCGCAGATATGACTTCTAAAATTTATAATTAACTAGCGACCTGCTCCTGCTTCGCACGGTTTTTACGACTTAACAAAACATCGAGATTTCTTAGGTAAACGTAACTTTCATACTAACGTATTATACACATAAACCTTCCGGAATAAATTCCCTAAACAATGGTGAAAACCTCATGAATATCTGTTGCGTGGTTTGGAAGAACAACACGGACATACAGACAAACGCGAATAGCGACTTTGTTTTATAATATGTATATATTACGATACAATTAGCTACTTTTCATACTTATTTGGGCTAATGATTGTACCATATGATTGGATAATGATCAAATCATTTCCAATTTTTTTAAAGCTAATATTTAGCTGATAACCTGGGCTTAGCACGTTACCTAGGAAACGACTAGTTTATCAAACACTCATTTTGTAGTATTGTCCTATACTGTGTTGGTTCAGTGTTGCTTCACTTGTTACGTATGTCAAATCATTGGTTTGTACGGTAATGATACTTGTTGTTACACGCTTCATAGTTGACTCAATGAATTATTTAAACAATGAATTGAAGGTTTACTTCGTTCAAACTTATATAAATACTGGTAAAATTAAAAAAACTTGCCAGTACCTTTTTAATGCAAAGATTTAAATCGTAGATTTGCCCTCACTGTACTAAGTCGCACGAAAAATCGTCCATAATGAGAGGAGCGAGCTCACACATTAACAATGGCGTTTCCATGACAACCAAGTCAAGTCTCTGCGAGACTGTCTGTCTCAGAGGTGTCAAAACGAAACAGAAACGCGACCATCTTTTGACGCGGAAGGGCAAATCTACGATTAAAATCTTTGTTTTAATGTATTTGTAAGTAGAGTTACTCCAACAACAAGTACCATTATACTAAAAAGTGATTTGTTAGCATACCAAAGTATAATTACGTGTCGTAGCACTATCATAATATTGAATCCCAAAATATTTTGCTATTGATGCGAGTACCTACGTCTGTTATGGTGTATTATTCTTGTTCATGTTACTGTAATCTTAAAATACTGTAATTTCATAGATTTAAACTTGACGATTTACGAGATGTAATGCAAATATTATTGATTTGTATTAAAATTTATCCCGAAACTTATTGCTCGTTTTCGCCTCCTAATAAAATGTTAACAATTAAACACTTATTTTTGTTTCATTTATAAAACAAAAACCCACCCACCTTCTGTACCGACTATCAAAATACTTTTTATAAATGTAGGTAAGTCAAAGGCTGCTTGTCGCGAGCTTGGTGGGACTATTTTCCGTCTAAGTATGGCCACAGAATAAATAATAGTACCTACTAACGTGTATGGCACTCATTAATTAGGTATTATTAATTATTTATTACTAGCTGCCCGCACGGGTATCACTAAGTACTTATCTACGGCTACCTAGCTACCTATAACCTTGTCTTCTGAATAAGGAACACAGCAAAAAAAAATCCAATTTGGTGCAGCCGTTCGCAAGTTATGGTGTGACCAAGGGAAATAGGGATTCATTATTAACCGACTTCCAAAAAGGAGGGGGTTCTTTGATCGTATGTATGTTTTTTTTGTATGTCCGCCGATTCTCCGTCAATTGTGAACCGATTTAATAAATTCTTTATTTGTATGAAAGGGTATGCTCTTGTTGTCCCATATTAATTTTATTAATTTTGCTTGGATAGTTTTTGTGTAAGCTTCAATAATACGTATAAAAACAACCGACTTCCAAAAAAAAACACTACAAATTGAAAAATAACTTTAATTTCGGAAGTCTGTGGCAAAAAACGAAAATTCTAAACCAAAGACACCGTCTTCCGAAATTAAAGTTACTTTTCACTAGTTACCTATGTAGTGTTTTTGGAACGAAGTTCCTTATCGCGCGTTGTGAAAGGGGGCTAGACGGAAAAAATTCTCACGAAAAGTTGTAACGACACTTTTTGCTATAGTAAGCTGTGCGGCGTGCGCATGTTTCTCTGTCTGTCTCTCTCTCTCTTTGAACTTCGTTCCATCCGGGTGTCCCTTGACACCTCTCAAATTTTTTTTTTGCACTAGGAAGGCGGTTGTTTTTTTTTGTAAAAGCTTTTATTATATTATGTAGATGGCACGGCACTCTAAACCTCACCGGTAAGTATGATTAAATAGAAGTAAACTTTAAAATTGCTTTATGTTTTACATTACATACATTGGTAGGTACATAAACTCAGGCCTTCCCATGGGGGTGGCAGAAACTACAAAACGCCACCTGCTACGATCCTGACATACCCCTTTTGCCTCGTTTACGTTCATACATCTGGATCATACGTTTTAATTTACAGCTATCAAAAAAAAAAACTATATTACCTTCACGATAGGAAGCCAAAATTAACATTTATTGAAAGACTAGCTGCGCCCGCGGTTTCACCCGTATAAGTCTCGATCACGTGGGAATATCAGGATAAATATCCCATGTCTTAACCCAGGTCATGGTCTACCCATGTGCCAAATTTCACCCAAATCCGTTTAGCAGTTTTAGCCTGAAAGCGTAACAAACAAACTCACTTTCGCATTTTTAATATAAGTTAAGATTAATAGTTACGATGCGATCCAGCGATATTACTTTCAAATAACCTCGACGTTGCTTCGCCTTTTGCTATTCGATGTAGTGCAATCACTTTCAATCTTGAGAGGATAACATGACTAGAGATTATAAGATACTAAATTTAAAAATCATAACTTCTAAACTACTGATTTTCGCGGAACGTAAGTTGCGTATATGTGGATCGACGGGATGCCGTACACACAAAAAAAAAAATACGTGTGGCACTCGAGGACTGCCGCGGTAAAGCTATTGCATAGCATATATTCAAAAATAAGAAGATAATATTGTTGATTTAAAATATTTAAAAAAAAAAATACCCCTATACCCCCCCCCTAAATCGCAGAATTTACACAACCGTCAATGACGTCTGCCCTCACGCGTCTGCCCGCGTTCGGGTCGCGCACTCGGCGATCGCGCGTCATTGCCTATCCCGCCCCTCCACCCTCGTTCTGCGCGCCCGCCGTCGACTCATCGCAGGTCATTCTTATCGTTCTAACTTTTAAAATATTAGTCCAAATTACTTAGTGTAAAAGACAAATTTTATCTACATTAAATACCGAAAGCGATGAAGGTATTTATTTTGATACGAATTAACTAAATACTCTAAAATATGCAACTTAAAAAAAGTATTCAATTTAAATGTATTTATAGCTCACTATTTTGGCTATAATGGCTTCCACATAAAAGGTAGATATATGCTGTCGCGGACTTTTATTTAGAACTCTTTAAGACAAACAACCCCACAATACATTCTTTTCATGTAACTCCAGCGGGTTAGGCAGCGCACGCAAAGATAGATCTCAGAGGGCAGGATTTTTTCCGACTTACTGGATACTTATCGTTATATTATGGCTAAATCACATAAAATCTTTATAAATTGTAGCCTATGTGTTATTCTGATATATAAGCCACATTACTGTAAAGTTTCATTAAAATCCGTTCGGTAGTTTTTGCGTGAAAGAGTAACAAACATCCATCCATCCATCCTCACAAACTTTCGCGTCAGGTTTTTTTTTCGTTACGGAATTTCTACATTCGGTCGCCGCGCTCAGAGTCTCCGATAAAAGCTATGCAATAGCTTAAAAATTTGGACCACTACAAATGGGCCATTCTGAATATAATAATAATAAAATTTATTGTTCAAAACACCAGTACGGTACAGTAAATAGCACTAGCTTCCACACTAGGATTCTCTGTGTCGTGGAGACTACTCTCCTTCGTCTTACAATTTTATAACGTACAAAGTAGGTACTTTAGTTGGGCACATGCGTAACATCGTTCGGTATTTCGGTAAGATTTGTTCCAATACAATAAATTCAACTAAACATCTTGTAATATAGAAGATATGGATGGATAAAACATACATCTGCTTATTTACCTAACTCCTACGACATTCCGGCAAAATATAGCCAGCAAGTCTCTTAGGAAAAAACTTGTTTAACATACTTTACGTAAATGCAACGCGAGAGAAGAGTAAGAGATGAGATAATGCTTGTGATGAACACCTGAATTCGATAATTCCGAAACATAACCGTCCGTAGTCCTTCATAGTCCGTAGAATAATAAAGCAAGCTAGAGATAATGGGCCAGCCATTATAATATTAGTCTTCCAACCGATAACCGTCAGGGCAAGTGTGACTGTGTACTTCCCTAGGGTAGCAGAACACCCTCAGGCTAGGCTTTTTTTTTTTTTTTTTGAGGATGGGAAATTATCAAATAACTTCTCCCGCTCTGGGTGGAGCGGGATGGCGTGTCAGACTTTTACTGACTAAAACCCACCCGTGTTCCTTCCGTTGCCTGTGTGCCGAGGTCGCGATATCCCTTTCAGACAAACCCGCAACCCCGGCAGGCATTGGCCCTTCCGGACCCCGTCAGTTGGTGCTGACAACGCGCCGTCGACCCGGGCCTGGTCCCTATCGGACGGCGAGCTACCCATTGCTCACCGTCCGCAAGCCCGCGCCTACGGTGACCCTCAGGCTAGGCTAGGCCATACTTCTATGGTAATCGATCTATCGGCTAGGCAAAGCGACAAACGGCGCAGGGCAGCTGGATGAGAGTAGGTAGCTGATGTTCGAGGCATGTCATTCGAAAGGCTTATGTCCAGGAGTAGATTGCTAAAGGCTGATAAGTGCGTGGATTGCCAGTTAATTCAAGTTGTGACAACATATTCGAATAAGTACTGAAAGCTTTTGTGTATGTACCTAATTATATATTAATTTTAATTAAGTTGTAGAAGTTTATAAATGACGTTATTAATTTCAACAAAAATCCAAACAAACTTGTTTTTGTTGACGACAATGTGTTATGTACTGATCGGGAATATTCGTTTATGGGGTAGTGTAAAGTAAAATAGTAGTTTATGAAACTGTTGCATAATGAGGGGTATTAAAATACCGAGTGTTTTAATACCTAGTTATGTGCAGTTTCATACACTACTTTATCTACTCTCATACATTGGGATTGAACCTACTAAATAAAAGGTCAAGAATAAAAAAATCCCACGAAATTCAGTACAACCAAACATGAATGGCGCCTGCACCCAGCACATCACATATTTTTTTGTTGTGTACAATAAAGTATATAGGTAGGTATAAATAAATAATAGATAAATCACCGCGCATGCGCTAGAGCGGTGCTGCTGTCGCCCGCTAATGTTCCGTTACAAAAGTTGATGGAGACTCCTTGGTGATATTAACTTCTGGATTTGCCATTGTATCGTAATAGAAAATAATATATTTTTCATCCCACCATCTCGGAAAGAGTATTTTTAATCTTCAATATCTGAGTGGAAAAGCCGTTTTTATTCTCTAGAGGATAAAGTAAATTGAATTTAGAACATCGTGTGCACTAAGTTTGTGAATTAAAAAAAACATTAAACCTATTTACTGCTACCTCTATAGTGCCGAATATATCATACAACTTTTTTTTAATTTGTTAAAAACTCAGACTCGGAACCTTCTTGGTGTTCTTTTTTCAATTTGCTTTGTACGCGGTTCTTTACGCGGCATTTTTTCACGTCATTGTTAAACCTTATATTAAAAACAAGAAACTTGAAAACAAGTGAAAAAACTAAAATGAGTGATTCTAGCGACGAGGAAGTTTGCTTGACGCCAACAGAATTGACTGAAACTGTTAATAATGCGCAAATGAGCTTTCTCCCTCAACAATCACGCGAGAAGTATTTAAAACAGTACGATATGTTCAACACGTGGCGACTAGCAAAAGGAGCCAAAACTTTCTCAGAAAACGTTTTGCTGGCATATTTTATAGAATTATCCGAGAACAAGAAAGCAAGCACTCTATGGAGTACGTATTCGATGCTAAAAGCAACAATAAAGATGAAAAAAGACAAACATATCGATACCTATCCTAAATTAGTGGCATTTTTAAAAAGAGCCTCATCTGGTCATCAACCAAAAAAATCGAAGGTTTTCACAGTATCTGATATTGAAAAGTTTCTTAACGAAGCACCCGATTCCGTATATTTGGCGACAAAAGTAAGTCAGTTGCACATTCAGTATCTACTTAAGTATATTAATCTCAATTAAATAGTATACTTAGTAGATGTTGATAGGCATAATTATGCGTTCATATCAATTTTATTCATTTATCTACTACAATACTCTTTACGTTACAGGTTGTTCTTATTATTGGAATAAACGGAGCATGTCGAACTAATGAACTAACACAACTTAATGTCAAAAACATTGAGAAACATTCAGATGACTTACTATTAATTAATTTACCTAATACAAAGACAAAAAGAGACCGCAACTTCGTCATTCGCAAGGAATACGTAACGATTGTTGAGAAATATCAAGCCTTACGCCCGCCTAACACTCCAATCAATCGATTTTTTCTACAGTATCGCAATGGAAAGTGTGTTAGACAGCCTATGGGTACTAATAAAATTGGCAGTATCCCACGAGAAATAGCAACATTTCTTGAACTTCCAGAACCCCTGTTGTACACGGGTCATTGTTTCCGACGAACTTCAGCCACACTTTTGGCTGATTCCGGAGCTGATCTCCTGTCCCTTAAGCGCCACGGAGGCTGGAAGTCCAATGCAGTTGTAGAGGGATACATAGAGGATTCCATCCAAAATAAGTCTAAAATATGTGAGGGCATCGTAGGAGCCATTACACTGAAAGAGCCTCAATCGGATCCTTGGACTGGCCCTTCTACATCAAAAATAAGCCGTTATGAAACACCTAACCATCTCCCTCTCTCTCCAACATTCACGCCAAGGGAATCCGATGAATCGGTACAACTATTAAGTATGACAGATAGTTTACCGAAAAACAGTACACAAGTGACTAACACCAATATTACAGTACCAAACAAAAATATTACACTCAATTTAAATAACTGTAGCAACGTTACTTTAAAATTTTCTTAATTATACCTTAGTATTATTTTGTTATAATTTAAAGATTATTCTGTAATACTTACCTGTCATAATGTAGTAATTAATACCTAAACTGAAATAAAAGTGTACCTATCTTGTGACTGTAAACTTTTTTTTTGCATTTAGTCATTTCCTCGCTGAGGTGGAATGAAAAGTTACGTGTTGCACTCGAGTGCAAAGATTTTTCACCTCGTGCTCTTTTGATTCCCTCGCTTGCTCGGTCATCAAAATTGAACACGCGGTTAAAAAGCAACTTTGCACTCTTGTATAACAAATAACTATTAAAGCATTAATTTGTTAGAGAAAAAGAGTGTTATAATAATGATTCTATTTTTAAATTTCGGTTTTGTGTTTATAAAGTATGTCAATATAAACTCGTTTTGAAGTTTATAATTCGAATATTACGATATGAGAGTAGATAAAGAAATAAATACAACTATATCAGAAGTGAAAGATATTTATTTATTCAATCAAAGTTTCAATTAGGTATTGTAACTGGAATGATAAGAATATTGAGAATTTGTATGTGCTTAAGGCATATCTTTAGGATTGTAAACTTAGTTGCCGCCACGAAGACGGAGTACCAAGTGAAGGGTAGATTCCTTCTGGATGTTGTAGTCAGACAATGTGCGTCCATCTTCTAACTGCTTGCCAGCGAAGATAAGACGCTGCTGGTCAGGGGGGATTCCCTCCTTGTCCTGTATCTTGGCCTTTACATTCTCAATAGTGTCAGAAGGCTCAACCTCAAGTGTGATGGTTTTGCCAGTCAAGGTCTTGACGAAAATCTGCATACCACCACGAAGACGCAGTACCAAGTGAAGGGTGGATTCTTTCTGGATGTTGTAGTCGGAAAGGGTGCGACCATCTTCCAACTGTTTGCCGGCAAAGATAAGACGCTGCTGGTCTGGGGGGATGCCTTCCTTGTCCTGTATCTTGGCCTTTACATTCTCGATCGTGTCTGAAGCTTCGACCTCCAGAGTGATGGTTTTACCAGTCAAGGTCTTAACAAATATTTGCATACCACCACGAAGACGCAGTACCAAGTGAAGGGTGGATTCTTTCTGGATGTTGTAGTCGGAAAGGGTGCGACCATCTTCCAACTGTTTGCCGGCAAAGATAAGACGCTGCTGGTCTGGGGGGATGCCTTCCTTGTCCTGTATCTTGGCCTTTACATTCTCGATCGTGTCTGAAGCTTCGACCTCCAGAGTGATGGTTTTACCAGTCAAGGTCTTAACAAATATTTGCATACCACCACGAAGACGCAGTACCAAGTGAAGGGTGGATTCTTTCTGGATGTTGTAGTCGGAAAGGGTGCGACCATCTTCCAACTGTTTGCCGGCAAAGATAAGACGCTGCTGGTCTGGGGGGATGCCTTCCTTGTCCTGTATCTTGGCCTTTACATTCTCGATCGTGTCTGAAGCTTCGACCTCCAGAGTGATGGTTTTACCAGTCAAAGTCTTAACGAATATTTGCATACCTCCTCGAAGACGCAAGACCAAGTGGAGTGTGGATTCTTTCTGGATGTTGTAGTCGGAAAGAGTGCGACCATCTTCCAACTGTTTGCCGGCAAAGATAAGACGCTGCTGGTCTGGGGGGATGCCTTCCTTGTCCTGTATCTTGGCCTTTACATTCTCGATCGTGTCTGAAGCTTCGACCTCCAGAGTGATGGTTTTACCAGTCAAAGTCTTAACGAATATTTGCATACCTCCTCGAAGACGCAAGACCAAGTGGAGTGTGGATTCTTTCTGAATGTTGTAGTCGGAAAGAGTGCGACCATCTTCCAACTGTTTGCCAGCAAAGATAAGACGCTGTTGGTCTGGGGGGATGCCTTCCTTATCTTGGATTTTGGCTTTTACATTCTCAATAGTATCAGAAGCCTCAACTTCAAGGGTAATAGTCTTACCAGTAAGGGTTTTGACGAATATTTGCATACCACCACGAAGACGCAGAACAAGATGGAGGGTCGATTCCTTCTGGATATTATAGTCAGAAAGTGTGCGACCATCTTCCAACTGTTTGCCGGCAAAGATAAGACGCTGCTGGTCTGGGGGGATGCCTTCCTTATCTTGGATTTTGGCTTTTACATTCTCAATGGTATCAGAAGCCTCAACTTCAAGGGTAATAGTCTTACCAGTAAGGGTTTTAACGAAAATCTGCATACCACCCCGGAGACGCAGAACAAGATGGAGGGTGGATTCCTTTTGGATGTTGTAGTCAGACAGTGTACGACCATCTTCCAGCTGCTTTCCAGCGAAGATCAGTCGCTGCTGATCTGGGGGGATGCCTTCCTTGTCTTGGATTTTAGCCTTTACATTCTCGATAGTATCTGAAGGTTCCACTTCGAGTGTAATAGTTTTTCCTGTAAGTGTTTTGACGAATATTTGCATACCTCCTCGGAGACGAAGTACAAGATGGAGGGTGGATTCCTTCTGGATGTTGTAGTCAGACAGTGTGCGTCCATCTTCCAACTGCTTGCCAGCGAAGATCAGTCGCTGTTGGTCTGGGGGGATGCCTTCCTTATCTTGGATTTTGGCTTTTACATTCTCAATAGTATCAGAAGCCTCAACTTCAAGGGTAATAGTCTTACCAGTAAGGGTTTTAACGAAAATCTGCATACCACCCCGGAGACGCAGAACAAGATGGAGGGTGGATTCCTTTTGGATGTTGTAGTCAGACAGTGTACGACCATCTTCCAGCTGCTTTCCAGCGAAGATCAGTCGCTGCTGATCTGGGGGGATGCCTTCCTTGTCTTGGATTTTAGCCTTTACATTCTCTATAGTATCTGAAGGTTCCACTTCGAGTGTAATAGTTTTTCCTGTAAGTGTTTTGACGAATATTTGCATACCTCCTCGGAGACGAAGTACAAGATGGAGGGTGGATTCCTTCTGGATGTTATAGTCAGACAGTGTGCGTCCATCTTCCAACTGCTTGCCAGCGAAGATCAGTCGCTGTTGGTCTGGGGGGATGCCTTCCTTGTCTTGGATTTTAGCCTTTACATTCTCGATAGTATCTGAAGGCTCGACTTCAAGGGTGATAGTCTTACCAGTAAGGGTTTTAACGAAAATCTGCATACCACCCCGGAGACGCAGAACAAGATGGAGGGTGGATTCCTTTTGGATGTTGTAGTCAGACAGTGTGCGACCGTCTTCCAGCTGCTTCCCAGCGAAGATCAGTCGCTGCTGATCTGGGGGAATGCCTTCTTTGTCTTGAATTTTAGCTTTTACATTTTCAATAGTGTCGGACGGCTCTACTTCAAGAGTAATAGTTTTACCCGTCAAGGTTTTCACGAAAATCTGCATTATGATATCTGTAACAATCGAGGAAAGCTAGTTAGGACGGCAGAAACTATGAATTTGGTCGAAGTCTCCAATACGAGAAGGCTACCGAATTAGGACAAAGAACAAAGAAAGTTCGCGATCACAAAATGGCGTCGTAGAACGTAGATTCGTCAATCGTCATAACATTTGTAAAACTAAAAATGACAACGTCATTTTACAACAGGAGAAATCTGAATCGAAAGTGTATCAATGATAAAGAATCGGAAGAACTTACCAATTTAAACTTAGCAGGATTATCAAGATCAGTACAAATATAAACTTAGAATAAACACAAAACACAGTTTAGTCAACGCGAGTCAATCTCAAATTGATTTTCCAGAAGTTCACAAACACGAAAAAACCGGACCACACCATTGAATGAAAACGATCTCTCATTCACTCTATGAATGATTTGGAATTGATTTTTGCGGATGAACACCAGTCTTTTGACCTTTCGGCTGGTAGATAGGTTAATAGGGTTGTCATACTGAATAACATTTAAATGTAATAAAATAATAGTTATTGCTGCAAAACCTTGTATTCAACACAGTCATCAAAATACGTAACAAAAAGCATGGTTCCTAAGTTTCGGTGTAAGTATTGGTATTGCAAAGATTTTTGTTGCCCCACGTACGCTTGCCAAACTTTGACAGTAAATTCAAATGTGCGGTTATGGTGATTACGTTGTCATTCATAGATCTTTGACAGTCGTTGCAGATATCTAGTCAGAAGCCCGAAAGTCTGTCAACCAGTCTTACCAAGGGTTTCCATCGTGTTACCCAGTACTGGGTTGTGGAGGTCAGGTAATCAGCTGCTCCGTGTAACATATAGGTAATCAGCTGTATCCGATTAGACTGCAAGCCCATGCCAAAATAGTTGGGAAATTACTATTTTAGATCAGGAGTCGGCAAACAAACGACAGCAGAGCCAAAAGTTACAATTTACATCATTTCCCCGTTTTTAAAGAGACGAAAATTATCGTTTCACTATGGACGAGAATTTTCGCACGAATAACCCCAAGATCGTCAGCACTTCAAATGTCAATTTCTTCACCTCACCGTAGCATTCCGAGACAGCGCGACGTGCATGCATTTCTGAACCCCCAACTTTTCCAACTTGCTTTTGAGTTCTGTGAACTTGCCACACCACAAGTCTTTGCTTTTCAAACCCAGCAATTGCATTTGAAGCGATCCGCGAGCGTTTTGATAGTAAAATAAATATTTTTCGCGTATGGAAATGGAGAGCCGCAACTGTATAGTGCTCCCTCATCGGGAGCATTCACTTGTAATGTAAGATTTCAGATTTAATTTTGAGCATTACGTTCCAATACTGCCTCCCTGACTGACGAGCATTCGCTTGTAATGTCACATTTCAGATTCGATTTTGAGCATTATTGCGAACAGTAATGCTCGGTTCTCCTCCCTCACTGATGTAATGTTTGAATCTGAACTGTTCCACTACATTCAGGTTATCGCGGTGAGGGAGCACTTTTACATTAAAAGAGCCGCATGCGGCTCGCGCGCCGCTGTTGGCCTTGCCGACCTCTGGACTAGATGATCAGTCCACCAAAGGCCAAGCCGACCGCCCTATCTACCGATAGCAAAACTACAAATCTGTCTAGTAAATCAAATCAAATAATTTTGGTTTGTGCACAGAAACCGACACTTGATCGGACCCTTGCAAGTCTGCCACAGGCCAAGCCAACCGCTTGGCCTGTGGTTTCAATCCAAATCAAATTGGCAGACTTCAATCAAGTGGCGATCAAGTGTCGGTTTCTGTGCACAAACCAAAATTATTTGATTTGATTTACTTGACAGATTTGTAGTTTTGTAGTTTGCAGGTGCTAAGCTTCTGCTCTAAGCGGGTGGAGCCAGCTTCGATTGGCTTGTTTTATTATCTTATTTTTTTTAAACTAGAAAGCGAGTGCAACACTGATTTATAATGTCACACATTTGATTGAACTAGATTGAACGGATTGATAGAACCATTCTGCCATTCTTGACTTGAATCTATTTATTTTATCATCTGTGTCGCGGGCGTATCGAAAAGAAAATCGACTTGAAAATTTATGAAATAATATTTTAGCATTTAAACCAGTGATAACAGAAATTGCATAATTTATGCTGCAAAATAATGTGCTAATATTGTACTGCTGCTCTTGGTTTACATAAAATTTCATTGTTTCAACGGCATCTAATTAGTATTTTTTTTCTTTTGTAAACACGTTTGAGATATTTCCTAAAAAAATTATATCATACTGTTCCTGAATAAACTATGAGTCACTGGTTTAGCTCTAACGCATACAAGTGAAGTGTTTCGGATCCAAATTGTTTGTGTTTTGAAAGATGGCCGATTTAATTCGTGCTATGGGGGCGCCGATCGGACCCCCTGTAAAGGATAAATTGGGGTCTCCATCGACGGAATCTGAGGACGGCGGAGGTGATATCGCAGAGTTAGCGGCAGATTTAGAGCTGGATGAAGCTGATGGACCTAGCACTAATGGTAAATTAATTAGACAATACAATTAAATGTGGCACTATTTATTTGTGAGTTGCATCAATAGATGTTGATTTAATGACGATTTGTGTCAGGCGAAAGGCAGGCAGTGCTGGCCCCTCCTGAGACTGAGTGGTACCATGGCCGGCTGGATAGGTACACTTCTGAAGAAAGGCTTTGGGCTGCTGGGAAACTTGGGAGCTATCTAGGTAAGACAATACATTCTCTTACAATCTTGTCTGGACCACATCTAATGTATTTATTGAAATGTTTTCATTTTAGACCAGAGAAGGTTCAGAGGGTCATCTGAGACCATAAATGTCTAGGTTTTTAGTGAATAGCAATTGAGTAGCAAGGGGTCAAGTAGTGAAATGAGTTTATAAGCAAAGCATAAACCGCCTGCTACACTATTATCATTTTTAAATACATACCTACATACATAAACTCACACCTCCTTCACATGGGGGCAGGCTGACACTATAGAATGCCACCCGCTAAGCTCATAACATACCTACTTTCGTTGCTTCATTTTTAAATACCTACTGTAATATTCAGGGTATCTATTAGATGCTACAACCGCCTGTCATACAAATAACTTTTTGTTTTTGACCTCCAAAGTTGGACAAGTTAATAGTATTGTTAACACAAAATATTGTAATTCCTCATCATAGTTAGTGAATACAAACAATTCCAATGAATGATTTTCCTGATAGTTAAGGTAAATCAAAATATTTGATTTAATTAATATACCAAACATATTTGTATCTGTTTGTTTGTTTCTAAATATTAATTAAATGTCTTCCTTATTAATGTGTTGTTATCATACTCCAGGAACACCATATTTTGTGTAGAAAAATAACTAAATAACACTTTTCAAATCTCTTTCTTATCCAAGAACTTAATAAGAATGTAGAAAAAAAAATATGGTTTTATCAAATGAAATCATTTAAATATCTTATAGGCACATTTAATTACAAACTTTCAGTCATAACAATACACAAAGACTAATGAAACAGTTCCCATAGTTTTCTATGAGAAAGAATTACGCAATCACAATGAATGACATTTCCTATAAGAATCTAAACTAATATACTAAAGCTGAAGAGTTTGTTTGTTTGAATGTGATAATCTCTAGAACTGCCAGTTGGATTTGAATATACAACCTTAGTTTTTTGTTTACCCTAAACCTCTTAAGGGGTCATTGTACTCATTATTATGAACAACTTTCACTATGGGACAAAAGGGGATCTCGCGAAAAAAAAAAGTTCCCTATATTTATGTTCGTATAGCTTGTTGAAATGTACTAGCTGGGGAACAGCTGATTTTTCTTCCCGATTTCAGTTTCGGTCCCATAGTGAAAAGTCATTCATAATGATGAGAATAATGACCCCTTAAGAGGTTTAGGGTAAACAAAAACTAAGGTTGTATATTTTTTGCGTTTGATAGCATAATTCCTGGGGAGGCTATTTAACATCACGCTACAACCCCTTAGGAGCCGAGCAAAAGAAAAAAAGTCTGAAAAAACTCTAGGCGAAAATGAAGTAACAGCGCGGGCGATGCGATGCTGTACGTAATTTAAATTAAAACAAGAAATTTCACACAAAAAAGTCACGGGCAGAAGCTAGTTGATAATACAAGTACAATGTAAGATGCATTGTTCTGTTGTTTTCACTTGTTCAACAAAGATAACACAATGTAGGTAGTTTAGATGTATATGGTTACTAGTTTTTATTAGCAAGTCATATTACAAAGTTGGTACAATGGGTTGTTATTGTATGTGTGCATTTGTAACAGAATAACAATTTTTGAAGACTGTTGATGTTCAAGACAATGTCTTGGTTTCATACATTTATTAGGCGTAATCAGCCTATAATGTTCCCACTGCTGGGATACAGGCCTCCTCCCGTGAGATCCCGTGGGCCGTAATCCACCATGCAGGCCCACTGCTGGTTGGCAGATGTCTTTGAATTTTTCCTCACGGTGCAAAAACACCGTAGCAGAGGTGATGAAATAGTTTCCACAAAGTAAAGCGCCTGTCAGGGTTCGAACCTACGACTCATAGGTCGCGGCTGTTACCATTGGGTCACCACTGCTCTTAACTAATTAGGGGCATTTACTATTACTACATTATTATAATTCAATATTCGTTTTTTTTAACATACCTTAGATCCACTTATACTGTAAGCCAGGGATCAACAATTAGTTTTATTAAGGGTCCATATAAAAAAAAAATATGACTCGCGGTCCGTTTGGAAGACGTTGCCTACTAGCAACCAACATTAAAAGATGTTCAAGGACCTTGCGTATTTTTGAAAATCGATTATTTCGATTTGTATGGTCCCTCACCCAGCTAGCTCTATTACTTCCGAAAACATTTGCAGCTTCATGCGGCTTGCATCTCGCGTCGTCCGTTATCGTGTCGACGGCGACGGCACAAAATACAAAATACTTTGTTGTGTGGTGATTTAGTATTACCCAGTATATAACAGGGTTGTGAAGTTCAGATAGACAGTCGCTCCATGTTAAATACTGGTATTCAGCTGCATCCGGTTAGACTGGAAGCCGACTCCAACAGAGTTGGGAAAAGGCTAGGCAGTTGCGTATTTTTAAATACAATAACAGTATGTTAGTTTTTCCTGTTTTACTATTTTTAGATATATTGGGAAGGCCATGTTCAGCTCAGTGGCTTTGATGATAATAATTTTCTTGTGGTTTACGAATGCTTTAGGCTTTCAGCCTTAGACCTGCCTAAACCACAAGGAAATGAACAAGTGAATCTTGCTGACGTAAAAACCATTTAATAATTATATGCCTACTTTTATTTATATTTAACTAGCTGCCCGCCCCGGCTTCACTCGAGTAGCACTAAGTACCTACCTACCCTACCTACCCTACCTACCCACCCTACCTACCCTACCTACCCTACCTACCCTACCTACCCTACCTACCCTACCTACCCTACCTACCCTACCTACCCTACCTACCCTACCTACCCTACCTACCCTACCTACCCTACCTACCCTACCTACCCTACCTACCCTACCTACCCTACCTACCCTACCTACCCTGCCTACCCTACCTACCCTACCTTTTCATTGTTTTTACCGTGAAAATTGGTCCAGCAGATCTCGAGTTATAAGTGTTGTAACAAACACGACTTTCTTTTATGTATATAGATATACTAACTTATTACTTAAAATAAACAACAATATAAACAATGCTTATATATTGATTTAGTTAAATAGTGGGGTACTTAAGTGCTGATGAGTCGCAAAACTTTTTGTTTTCTCTTATTTTTAATAATTTATTTATTAACAATAATGTTGGTACAACTCATCTATCCTATACAAAAACACAAAGTACAGCAAGTACATTTTATACACTGTGTCATACTTAGGAACTTTGTTTTATACTGGCTCACAGTATACCCTTTTGAGCACCAGTTTGGAAGTCATGAAACTGTTAAAAATAATAATTTGTTTTTTAGTTTATGTAAAATCATACTACACTGGCTTGACCACCTGCTTTAAAATAAGCATAGAGAATTTTACGCTTATTTTCTCTGCTTTATGCATTATGGTAAAAAACAAGAAATGAAAACTTTTTGCTAGACTAATTTATTTTAAAACTATATTCCTTTTCAGTACGAGAGAGTGATCGGAAACCAGGATCATATGTTTTGAGTTACTTGGGCCGCACTGGAATAAATCATTTTAGGTAAATATTGGTCTTCTACAAATATTTGTTTTAAATCATCTCCATTATTAATTATACAGTTTAATATTAATTTATTATTCTCATAAACTTTCCGGAATAAATTCTCAAAATGATGGTCAAAACCGCATCAAAATCTGTTGCGTAATTTAGAAGAACAATGCGGTCACACAGACAGCCACGAGAAGCGATTTGAATTCATAATAATATGTATAAGATTTCCCCTAAATACAATTATTAGTTTACCGTGCCATTTTGAAGTGTGTGATTAATTAATTCTCCGAGTTTCGTTTTATTTTCCTTCCCGTTTCGTTTATTGTGTTTTGTGACCTATAGAATAACTGCGGTATGTGGCGACTACTACATCGGAGGTCGTCAGTTTGACTCGCTGACCGAACTAGTAGGCTTCTACAGCCATTGCTCTGACCTACTGAAGAGAGAGCGGCTCGTGGAGCCAGTGCCGCCACCCGAACCTGTCAATGATAAAAAGGTATACATTTTTTTATTGCATAGGCCTCTCCCTTTCTTCATAGTCAGTCGATGGAAATCTATAATCTATATTGAGTCGGTCCAGAACTTGGCTACGAGTTTGGCGCCATCAGTAGCGTCCATTAATTCCTGTATCGTGCAGGCGTCAGCAATGCAGGATGATATCTGGTGTCGCATCGTTTGTAGAACTGAACCACATTTATTTATTTAAACATCTCGCACACAATAAGGCACAAAGGCGGACTCAATGCCTTAGGCATTCTACCAGTCAACCAAGGGTAGAGAAAAGATAAGATGCCAGGTGCTCTGATTGAGAGGACAATATAATAATGCATTTGCCCTCCAGGACGGAAATCTCTTGATGATTATTTAATATGCATTAAATTATGACGCCACGTTAGTCAATCGTCAGCTTCAAAAGTAAAATTATAACAAATACCCAACACATGTGTAAAGTTTCACTAGTTAATTTTCTTTTGACTTAAAATTTATATAATATAAGTAATTTTATTGTTCACAGAGGGTAGTAGCTATACTTCCGTACACGAAGATGCCCGACACAGACGAGCTTACCTTCCAGAAGGGAGACATATTCTTTCTGCACAACGATATGGGTGACGGCTGGCTCTGGGTCACTGCACATAGGTGAGATATACTTAGCAAGATTGAGCTGTTTCATGCGGAAGTGTAAATGCAAGGCCTGTTTCCCAAATTGCAATTGAAAAATCTTAGGCCTTATTTGATGATGGCATAGTGACTTGTTCAGATAGGCAGTCGCTCCATGTAAAATGCTGATATTCAGCTGCTTCCGGACTCCAACACAGTTGGGATAAGCCGTGGCGGATTTACATATTTGCCGCCAGTAGGTTATTCAAATTTTGCCGCTCCTACCTCCTAGACCTCTACAATAGGGATGATGCCTGGATAAAAAAAAAAGAAACACTATTTAGTCCGACGGGCAGATAATAAAAAAATATTAGATACGTATTTTTTGCTTTATCATATTAATAAACAATGACTTAGATATAACGCATTAAAGTTGGAGGGTGGGAGTCGCTACGTCACAAATAAGTATAAAATCTAGATACTCGTGACGTTATGGCACATTTTAACTCAATAAATCGCCGTAATCTGGTGGGGCTTGTGGCTAAGTAATAACAGCCGCACGGGTCGATAGATCAGGTTAAGCTACTCTTGCGGTTGGTCCGCGGATGGGTGACCATCTTTACATACCAAGACCCCTCCGTGCCTTGGAAAGCACGCTAAGCCGTTGGTCCCGGCTGTCATTTGTAGATCTTTGACAGTCGTTACGGGTAGGTAGTTAGAAGCCCAAAAGTCTGACAACCAGTCTAACCAAGGAGTATCGTGTTACCTAGTAACTAGGTTGTGGAGGTCAGATAGGCAGTCGCGCCATGTAAAATACTAGTATTAAGCTGCATCCGGTTAGACTGGAAGTCGACTCCAACATAGTTGGGAAAAGGCTATGCAGATGATGATATCGCCGTAATCTTTTTATAACGTAAAAAAGAAAAAATACGTGTGCAATATTTTTTAATAATGCACCAGACGAACAAAAAAAAATGGTCATCATCCCAATTCGATACCCTAGTTCACAAACAAATTTATTAAAAAAAATTGTCAATGAAATTGCAACTTTATGATTTGTGCACTATAGAAGAAGAAAGAAGAAAGAAAGAAAATACGTTTATTTGCGGTACACATGACGCAAAGAAAGAACAAAACACAAAAATAAACAATTTGGGGGAAAATATGCGTCACATCCACGCAAAACGGCCATCGCTCAGCAAAATGCTGCGACCCTATGCGAGACAGAGCCCCAACGCTGGTTTTCAGCGACAGCCGGCGTTGACGTGGTGACGTCAACCGGTGCAGCATATAGTGAAATAACAAAATGAGATAAAAATAAAATGAATAAATACAATACTTAGTCCTAAATGTTTATATAAAATATAATATTTAAAATGGTAACATTAGTCCGGCTATAGTCCTCATTACATGAGCGTTTTTCTGTAATTAGTATGATTGTGTTGTGAACTAGGGGATCGAAGTGTCAGTACCTAGGCAGGATAATTTAGATTGCATAAAATTTTCGATGAACGTGTAACAAACTATGCTGATATAAAAACCATGGCCAAAATCGTGACACAGATCATGTCGCTCTATTATGAGTAACACTTCATTCAAGTAGATAATTCCCGATATCTTGCCTTGGCATCAATGCGTCCGTTTATTTCCCGATATCTAACATCCTGTTATTAAATGTACAACTAATGCGTAGTTCCCTTGAACGGGTATTGTATTTAGAAAGGGTCTAGCGTTTGTGGCACAATTTATTTATTTACAGGTCAATGGTCACTATAGCGTAGGAAAGGAAGTCAATATAGTAGACATGATTAGATATTTATTTTAGTGTGATAATACTCTATTTTATTAATTTTTTATGGGTATAGCACAGAATAAATAAGTAGCAGTATTATATTTCGGCAGTGATCTTGAAATAATTACCTACGGCCGCTCGGTAGATAAACCTTCCGCGTCCGTCCCTAGCACTCGGTACTGTCGCGTACTATACACTGACATTTTGAAGCGCGTTGTTTCAGCCGTTTTCTGTAAAGATAGAATACTGTACTTATTTATACTGTGGCAATAGTATGAAAGGATAAGGTTAAGGTCAAGAGGATGATGAAAAGTACTCTCGGATTAGAAATGGGTCCTTTTATCATTTAATTTTATTTAGTCTCGTAAAAGGCCGTTGGTAGTAGTAGATTTGTGGACCATTTTCTATTTGGTTAAGTACCTGCAGTGCTATTCTGTAACCATCTCACCGTGAAACCTTAGGTGAAGTGAGCGTGGAGTGAGCTGTCATTCCACAGGGATTGACACTATTGACAGCTCACTTCACCCAAGTTTTTACGGTGAGATGTTTACAGAATAGCATGGCTGGTACTTGGCAGGCCTACACTGTCTTGCCATACCTATGAACACTAATTAAGAAACTTTTTAAAAGCCATTTATTTTTAAAAGAGTAACCGTGGAGTTTCTTGTTGGCTCTTCTCCATAGGAAACAACCAATTGGAACCATGCACCTAGCTTCTGATGTTTCATAAGTGCCCATTTACGTTTATGGGAAATAAAATATTTTTAATTTGATTTGACTAAGGAAATGTAACAGTCCCAGTTGTATATTCACTACATTCAACCTCATACCTCGAAATAAGTCTTTCAATGGGATTATGTAAAAGAGAAATATGTTCACCTTGACTGAAAACGAAATAGCTATTCAGTAATACTAAATAGAAATGCCAATAAATATGGTATTTATACATATTTTGTGGGATTTTGGTTAACCATTGCAGTTGATGATTAATTAGGTTAAACATGAATGCAATAAGTACTTCATTTATTAACACACATGATTTTCCGTATGTAATTCGAAACACCATTTACCTGCTTAGTCTGGAGCACTGTGTCGTGGAATGTGTTAGTGTCGTGCAAAAAATATGTGTAATTCAGAAACAAATATTTGTCTGAATAGGACTGGGGAGCAAGGAATGATCTTCAGAGAGTTGGTTGAGGATCTTGATCCGTCAATAGATCCTAACACCGTCTTCTCATGGTTCCACCCTAACTGCACCAAAAGCGAAGCGGTGGACATGTTAGTCAAGGCTGGACCTGGGAGCTTCCTCGTAAGACCCTCGGACAATTCACCCGGGGACTACTCCTTGTTCTTCCACATTAACAACCAGATCCAAAGGTTCAGGATAGAGAAGAAAGGCGTGAGGTATCTCATGGGTGGGAGGACCTTCGAATGCTTGGATGCTGTCATCAATAGGTACAGGAAGGAACAGATTGTTGAAGGACATACTTTGGGACAGCCGGTGAGTTTGTCTTTATGTATTTGCATTTTACGTATATTTAATGTTTGGGTTACCATAGACAAAGGAACCGTGCTTTGTATAGAAACGAAACTCATTTATCGAACACGCATAGCTCAGGGTATGGTATGCGCCCAGTGTTGCTCTTATTCGATGTATGTTTTTATCAGGGACCGAAAACCTTTATAAATTACGGTACAGGTATCTAAGAATTTTGATTACTTGTACGACTAAGGTTCCGCTGTCTGGGTAACCAAGAAAAATAAACATGTTACCTCTATTTAGGTTTCCGTTTTAATACCGGTTACACACACAAAGTCGATGCGCGCCCTTTAGCTAATGCCGACTGCACGTGTTAGATAGAGGTAAACTTTATTTCGGTAACCGGTATTACTGATTGTATTTAATTTATGGTAACCTTTAAAAATATTTATAAATGTTGGAACCAAAAAAATACCCGTGTTGATCATGCCAGTTTCGATCCCTCGTTTTTACTTGAGTTCTATTAAATACTTGTGCTCTTCTTTATAATTTCTTAACACGCCAGGAAAGAGTTTTGCATGCTTCAGGAGTATTAAAACTTGCATATCCTAAATAGAATATTATTATATTTATCTGCATTGTAAACAAATTATCGTAAGTTATCACGACAAAAAGGCATTTGTAAAAATTTTATACGTATTCACAATAATTTGATAAGATAGCAGATTAGTATCAAACTTACATGATTGTTTTTGTGTTGCATATTTTAATCTGTTTATCATTCAGAGCATAACAATTGAAGAGAGAGGACCTAATGACCTAAAATGTTTCAAACTTTTACTCAATACGACAATTACTTCGCGGTAATTTTTTATTGTTCCTTGATTATATTTTAGCTTAACTTGGATTCTAGTGTTTGTGACTCATCCTTCAAACTTCAACACAACGCGTTATCAACAACATTTTATTTAAAATCCGCCATTTTTTAACACATAATTTTTTCTCATCAGCTAATAGCAGAAGGCCATGTAATAGAACCACAACAAAGCACCACCGGGGCAGCTGCCGAGAAGATCTACGCGACATTACGCGAGTGCCGAGACCAAATAGGCCTGAAGAAGACTAAAGGCATCAAACACCAAGGGTATTTGAATAAGAAGTCGGATAAGGGAGCGAAGAAATGGAAGGCATTGTACTTCGTGTTGCTGCAAGAGGGGACTGATACGCATTTGTACTTCTATGACTCGCCGAAGAGAACGAAGCCTAAAGGATTGATTGATCTGTCGTGTGCTTATCTTTATCAGGTGAGGATTTCTTTTCTTAAATAAGATAATGTAGTAAACATTTACTTGAACTACGAGAACCGCCCTTACGGCTACGAGATAAAGGGGCTGTCAATGTCAAGTAGTTAGGTACTATGGACGTGTGTTTGACTGTATACTGCGTTATGAATGTATCTATAGTCTAGATATAATAATATAATATATTTATTTATTTCTCTCAAAAAGGTACAGTAGTTCATAGGAACAAGTTATTGCAACAATCTATCCTTTGTGAGAGCTGGAGTCTGTACTGGGTTCAAGACCTGTGTCACAGATCTCCAGGCTCACACCCATAAAAGTATAATTATTATTGCACTTACGTACTACAAAACATATAATAGTGGCTCAAATTATTGAGAGCAGACAAGATAAACAAACAAAATGAATATAGTGATAAAAAGAAAAAAATAGGTATAATTGTCTGCCTAGGTGAGTGTAGTGAACAAGAGTGCAACACGCACTGCAAGGCACCTAAGTGTACAAGAGTGTATGTGTTTCTGTGTGTGGGGGGGGGGGGGGGGGGTTTGAGTGAATGTATGTGAACATTATTGCGGGTCTGAAGTACCTACCAGGACTTATTCCCTGACATAGATTTTGATTTTAAAGGCGTGATTTTTAGATGGTATCGTATATCCTGGCAAATTCACCACCTAGATACGATAGCAAATCATTGTCCACTACTACACATTACAAAATGGAAAATATTTAATTGATCCTTTAAAACCTTATTGATGTTCTAATGATGATCGCTTTATTTTTATAAAGGTACCTCTTTTTAATTTTCTGGCCTTTTTCAATGTTAGTCACTGCAAATAAGCTAGGGCACCCGACCAAACGGATTAGGTTAGGCAAAGGCGGGGCCTCCGTTGAAGAGTGCATAAATACCTCCGTAGCCCCCGGTGCAAGTGTGTAAGGGAACACGGGTTGGATTTAGTCAGTAGAAGTCTGACTGACCCCTCCGGCCGTACCAGGACGGCGGATATCCATGTGGATTCCCAAGATGTTACAAAAAAAAAAATGTTTAGAACTGTAGCTAACCATGTTGGTCTACATTCAAGTAGTTCGCAGTTGCTAGGTTAGGAGGGCACATCACAAAAAGACCGTCTAGTATACAGGGTTAAATTAAATTAGCTAGTGAACGCAGACGTGAAGGGTATTCGATATTTAAACACGACAAAATTAAAATAAAAAAAGTTTTTTTTTTTGGGTCTATGACCGCTCGTTGTTTTGTTACTTGAAGTGCGATTTGATAAAATCTGTTTTATCGTATTGAGATATCGATACCCATCACGTCTGAAAAGCTTACAAAAAAAAAAATATATATATATAAGTGATTGCACTACAGGTAGTGGATGACCCAAACAAAACTCAAATTAATTTCTTGTTTGTTTTTCATATTTAGATATTGATAGTTGATACCCACCACGTCTGCGGAGTTTCGCTAGATAATTTAATTTGACCCTGTATTAGCGTATTGATTTAGTATTTTTACAAAATGAGAATTACTTATTCGAGGCTCACAATAAGAGGCTCATCTACCATATTAGTGTGTACAATAATATTTGAAGGAAATCAAAATGGCAATTATTTGGGATTCGATTAAATACGACTTACTAAATCTCAATTTATATTTCTTGTTCCAGGTCCACGAATCGCTATGGGAGCGTGAATTTTGTTTCCAATTAGTGGAGCGTGCGTTACCGTGCCTGTCGACTCACACGTTTCTCGCCGCTAATTCTGCGACCGAGGAACGCGCGTGGCTCGATGCGCTCAGACCGCTGTGTGTACCGCAGCAGGCGAGACATCAGTGCAAGGTTTGTGTTCTTCACATAATAAAATAAAAGTCCACATAACCCATATACGAAAACTTTAAATCACACACAAATAAATTCAACGAATAAATACACCCTCACCACAAATTAAATACTTCAAATTGTAAATGTATACAATATATACATTCACACGTACGCTCAGGCATCCACATACACACACACAAAACACACACTCACATACGCTCAGACACACGAACACACACACATACATACACACACATGCATAAACAGCCACCCTCACACATATGCCTCAAGCAGGTATTGTATAATTTAAAATTGTTTAAATTTTATTGCATAATATTATCTATGTAAAACTACAGGGAGAAGACACTGACTCCTGTAACACAGGTCATAACCTAGCGCAGGAGTCAGGCTTTCCATATTTAAATGTAACATACTTTTATGTCAATAAAATATTATTATTATTATATTATTATTATTCAAATTCATAATCAATCAATCATCATTAGCTCATATTCATTCTACTGTAATGAATGAATATGAGCTAATGTACAAAAATACAGTATTATTTCCAAATTAATCAAAACAGGTAAATATTTGACAGCTATTTACGACGTTGCCAACTTTCAGAATAAACGCTCTTAAGAAATTTTCCAAATAGTAACTGTAAGAACTCATGCTGCCTGTGATACAGGGTTATCCTAGTTCAGGCATCAAACATTGTAATATCTACATTATTTCTAAGATTTATATTGTATTTTAGCAATTTATTAATTTTTGAATGAAAATTTATTTCTCTCTTTTTGAGTCTGCATTTGTGCCCAGTTGATGGAAATATAGGCTCGCTCCCTATTACATGGGACTTAAACATAACTGGCGAAATGTGGGTGTACTATAGGTACACTTCTGCCCACCTCTACGGGGAATACAGGCTTGATGTTATGTTACTTAAGGTTGTATTAGATTTCAAGTGTATATTTGAAATTTTTAATTTAATTTTCCTCCCGCAGGTGGCCCGCGTAGTTTGGTTGCGAGCGTTACGCGTACGTTGCCTAACAGCTCATCGTCTTCCCGCACGTCTAGCCCCCCGCCCTCACCTTCGCCTGGCCTTAGGCGCCGCGCCCGTGGCCTCCACCAAGCCTCGCCCTTCGCCCGACCCGCACTGGGACGACGAGTTTGTGTTCGAGTAAGTACAAACACACAAATACATGATTATATAGCTTTGAAAGAAAAAGTATTTATTGTTTTTTTTGTGTATTTTTTTTGTCTTTGACAACGTTTGTATATTGGATGCCCGGGATACGAGTCGCAAATATACGGATAAGAGGGTAACGCATTTTTGTTTCAACACTGCACTTAAATTAATCCGATCATTGCATATAGATACACATTTACACAAGCAACAAATATAAAGCTAAAAACAGATACGCCAATCAAACGACGAGAACGTAGCGTGGTCACTGACTTTTCGTTTCGCGAAACCGTACTCCATGAATCGGTCAGAATCAATCGGCTATAAATTACCGTATTGTGGGATGTCAAGAGCATTTTTGGGAATATTGCTGTAATAAATAATTTCATTTTATAGCGACGTGCCTCCCGATGTCACTTCGTTTACAATCACTGTACACAACACGGGGAAGAGAGGAAAAGAATCTGAAGTAAGACAATCCATATTTATCTATTTCATTATAACTTTAAAATGACCAGAAAAACTTATTGTATGAAACATATTTTCAGGTTGCAGAACTGACTATCGAACTGGCGAATCTCGCTAACGGTGAAGAGATCGAAGAATGGTATCCTCTCGCGGGCATGACGCCCATTGGGGAATGGGGATCTTTAAGACTGCGTATAAGGTAACATGACGTAAATTCCAATTTATTAACTTTACCCACCTTTAAATATATTTTTTGTTAGATTTCTTTGTTTCCCCTTGCTAGCCTCCTTTCAAACCTCTCTGTTGTTTGCGATTTAATGTTACGTCTACCCTGCAAACTTGTCCAGTTCCTCATCGGATGTCCGCATCCGTTAGATTACGGCGACCTTCAGTAGATGCTCGGCCAACCTTGTGTAACTCATCAAACTTTCAGTACCAAATTGAATCTAAATGAAAACAATCAAGAAAGTGCTGAGAAAAGTGTACGTCCTAATGAACATTCACTGAGAAGGAACCGAATAGTTCTATAATCATACCATTTTCCTTATATCTAAACGTAAACCGTTGTGTTTTATTTTACAGATACATGCAAGAATTGGTGATGCCTCGAGAAGAATACAACCCGTTGCGTCAGTTACTCTTGGAGCCGGGCTTGCCTGCTGTCAAAGCTTTGGCGGATCTGTGCCGCACTGACAGGCAACCTTTGGCTACTTGTGAGTATTAGCTTTATATATTTTGAGTTTCTGCTTTAGCCTTTGGGGATTATGGACGTGATGTTATGTTATTTTGAGTTTCTGGGTAAATGGGTCATTGAAATACAAAATTTAATACGATAATCGCCTGAGGAGTATCATCTATGCACAGAAACGGTGAGAAACTGTCTGCATTTTAAATGGACTATAACTATCCGCAAGTGCTATTTTTCGAATAAAAAAATTTGTTAAACAGTGAAAATATTACTTTTTTTGTATGTGTTTTTTGTTACGCATTCACGCTAAAACGGCTGAACGGACATGGATGAAATTTGGCAAATGGGTAGACCATGATCTGGGCTAGGACATAGGATACTTTTTATCCAGATATTCCCACGGGATCGAGACTTATATATTTTTTTCTTCGTCTCATATTTTCACGTGCATTTCCACAGCCTTGCTCCATGCCTTCACGGAATGCGGTCGCGGCGCAGAGTTAGCTCGAGAACTAGTGAGCGCGGAAGTGGCTCGCGAGACTGATCACCGAGCTATGTTCCGCGCCGCTTCGTTAGCAACCGCGCTTGTCGACGAGTTTATGAGAGCGCACTGCAAGCCCTTCCTGCAGGTAAATATTACATCTTCGTATCAGACAATACGTGATCAAAGAGGCTTTGTGATTACAGAATATGACCCTTGGACCCTTGGTTGACTGGTAGAATGCCTAAGGCATTAAGTCCGCCTTTGTACCTTATTGTGTGCGAGAAGTTTAAATAAATAAATAAATATGTGCATACAAAATTAATCCTGATCGCGAATTGTTAAAAAAAACAGGCGAGATCGAGGTCAAGAGCATGCCCATAATAATAAAATGAAAGAAAACATCTTAAAATAAAAAGCAAAAAAAAATTTTGCGTCGTTTCTTGTATGTTTTGATTGCCCGAATAAATTCGAATGAGTTGAGCTGTTGTTAAAAACTATGTGTTATGTTTACAGGCAGCTATTTCGGAAACGGTTCAAAGACTAATAGACGCGAAACAATCGGCCGAATTGAATCCAACGAAAATGGACTCTCCCGACGACGCGTGCAACAATGCTGAGTTCCTGCTTATGATATTGGATCAGGTAACGAGTCTCCTATATAATAAATACTCGTAAGGGTGATTATCGTGTGGTTGGTGGGGGCTCGTGGCTATGTAATAGCCGCACGCGTCGATCGATCAGGTTAAGCTACGCTTGCCGCGGTCGGGCTGTGGATGCGATCATCCATACACCCCGAGACCTTTCCGTGCCTCGAAAAGCCTTTGGTCCCGGCGGTCATTCTTACATCTTTGACAGTCGTTACGGGTAGTCAGAAGCCCAAAAGTCGGACAACCAGTTTTGCCAAGGCGTATCGTGTTACGCAGTGACTGGGTTGTGGAGATCAGATAACCAGATGGGTGGTAATCATGCAAAGAAAAAAAAAAACTCTTCCTCCTCTTCAAATGGCTGTTATCTGCTTTCAACTGTCTTGAAGAGAGCATAAAATGGCACTAAAGAATTGCCAATCATCAAGCGATGCGCTGTGCAAATGAGCTGCGTACTGCTGTACGGGTGCGTGAAGGATTACATCAATTTTCTATCTATCTTTATTGGTGTGAAATTTTATTCGTTTGCATCCTCTTAAGGGGTCATTGTACTCATCATTATGAACAACTTTCACTATGGGGACAAACCTGAAATCGCGAAAAAAAAATCAGCTGTTCCCTTCATTTTAACGAGCTATGCGAACATAAATGTATTTTTTTTCGCGATTTTAGGGTTGGCCTCATAGTGAAAGTTGTTCATAATGATCAGTACAATGACCCCTTAACAGGATGCAAACGAATTCAATTTCACATTGCATATATCGTCGGTCGGAGTCATTACTGGATCATCTCTAAAATTTTGTGTTTTGGACTAAGTATGCAGAATGATAAAGCATTAGATTTTTTATCATTCTGCATACTTAGTCCAAAACAAAAAAAAATAGAGATGTTCCAGTAATGACTCCGACCGACGATATACAGGCTGGCAGGGACATCGCCGCGAATACTTTTACCATGTCCGTACCATACCGGTCGATGTCCCTGCCAGTCTGTATAAAAATCAATTGCTGTGCGTTAGAAAATGAAAATGGCTCGACCGATTTGAATATAAATATTTTTTTGTTTTGTTCACCTAAATGCTAAGGTGGTTTAGGAACATAGAAAATTAGGAAAAACTCAAAGGAACAGCTGAAAAATCGAAAACAAACTAGACTTTTAGACGAGTTTGAAATGTGGCGAAGTTCACCGGGTCAACTAGTAGTAGAATAAGAAATGTTAAGAACATGACCCATGGATGATTGTGACCGGAGATAGAGGTCAGTGTTGTCCAAAGTAAACAGCTGTCGACTTCTATAGGCTGATAATGCTAAAGATGTCCATTAAAAATTAATGTATTGTGTTGTAGATAACGTTATCAATCTTCACGTCTCCGGAGGCGTGTCCGCGCCCGGTGCGCTACCTGTGCGGCTGTCTGCAACGCGCTGCCGTCGCCAAGTGGCCCAATGAGCGGTTCGTGCGCACCAGAGTTGTCTCAGGTATTTTACATACTAAGATTAATAAGATATTATTAGATTATTTTGATAAGAGAACGTTTATTGTTGCTTCAATGTGTCAAATAAAGCCCCATACACGATCTAACTGTCTTACCTGTGTGTGAGCAGGCTTCATCTTCCTGCGCCTGATCTGCCCGGCGCTGGTGGAGCCGCGCGCGTGGGGCCTGCTGGCGGGCGCGCCGCCGGCGCACGCGCAGCGCAGCCTGCTCATGGTGGCCAAGTGCCTGCAGAACCTCGCCAACCTCGTGGAGTTCGGGGCTAAGGTATGCGGGTTATGTTGCTCAACATGTCCGGTAGGTGGGGATAGACCGATCAAGGGTACTGTAAAACGAAAGCATTACTCGCGTTGCAGACGCTGCCTGAAAGCAGGATCAAATGAATTAATATCTTGTAAGCTTGACTGTTGCACAAGTGTGCACCTTACGCTCCCGCTCTCGCTGGCGCATTGTTTAACCTGATCTCTATGAGATGAGCTTGAAATGTCTGCAAATGTTTTACCTAAAGGAATGATCCCGCTGTACCCAGCAGTGCTGCCGCGGTAGTGCGGCGCGGCAGTGCTGCCCGTCGCTGCAGCTAGCTGGCCGCTGATTCCAAGCACCAGCTGTTCGTGTTGTCTCGCTGTTCTGTTGCCAATTGACATGTCAACATTCATTTGTTATCGCTGTGATGAACGCCGCACTACTAGTCTGACGTGGCGGCACACTGGATCGAAAAAAGGTTCTCGAAGAAATAGGAGCTTACATTTTAGTGTCAGTTTTTTGCGTAATAAAATATGATTTGTATTTTTTGACATACGTCACAAATCATACATAAATAGTTACAACACCGTGTGCAAGGATATAACGGTTATTCTCTCCGTTCCAGAGCATTAGTTCCATACATTTTTTTTGCAAAAAAAAATAAGTTGCTAATTTGCCTATCTAATTGTATCCTATGATATATTTAAGCATAATATTGGAAGCCATTTTAAGCAAAAAACCGACACTTAAAAATTTAAGCTCTTATTTCTTCGAGAGCCTTTTTGATCCACTGTGCGGTAGGGCGACACTGCCACGCAGCAGTGCTGGTACGACATCACTGCTGTGCTCAGAATGTCATCTCTATAGAAAATGTATGGGGACCAGTAGTGACTGCTGCGGCAGCACTGCCGGGTGCAGCGGGGTTCAGGATCATACCTTAATCCTAACACAACATTATGTATATATGTATATATGTTGTTGTTTATGTATATTATGTATGTATTTTGTTACATATTACAAATTAAAGTCGCTTCTCTCCGTGTGACCGCGTTGTTCCTCTAAACTACGTAACAGATATAGAATACATTAGTATAAAACTGAAAAAGAATAAAGAAATCTCCATATTTTTTCAAGCCCTAAAAACCGTGCGGGCAGGTTGCTACTAAATAATAAAATTAATAAATAAAAATTCCTCAAAGCATTACAAAATTGTTAATATTTACAGGAGCCGTACATGGAAGTGGTGAACCCGTTCATCTTGAAGAATAAGGAGCGTATGGTTGTGTTCTTGGACCAGCTCAGCAACGTGCCTGATCCCGGCAACACGCCTCCCACTCCTAGCAACAATTTCGATATTGGTAAGAAAGACTAATGGCCGATTCCTGTAATTTATAATAATAATAAATCATTTATTTTGGACCAAATACTTGCATACATTTTATAAACCTGCCAAACTGCGTGACAGTTTGTCGGCAGGATTAGCGCTCGTCTTAAAACATTTGGTTTATACAATATAATTAAACGTCTAAGTAGGTAGTCACAAATACGAGTAGTTCAAATGGGCGGTAAGAATATTTTGATGGACAGTTCAGTTCAGTGCTCAATCGATTAATTATTGTCACCGTTTTTGGACCGTTAATGTTTAAAATTCTTGTATCTTTACCAATCATGAAGAAAAGACCTCATCATAGCTTTGCATAGTAGAAACTCCCATATGGAAGTAGCTCTCACAGGTAAAATTTGCTTAAGAATCTATATGCCCAGTTCGGCAATAAAAAATGCTACCATTGTTAAGCAAAACGACGCGTTTTTGTTTATAGGAACCGAGCATAAGTATTTATACGAAACTATTTTATGCAAGAAAACTATAAAAGAAATTAAAGCCGTTTTATTTTGAACTACTGGAAAATAGATTCATGCATTTAAAATACAAAAGGTCTAAGTTGCTAAATTGGTGGAAGTTACGTGCATACTTAAATCTCATAAAAAAATTACATTCCACCAATTTTACACTACCTAAAACCTTTAGTATTAGATTACATACAATTTTTTTCTTCTTCAGCGAAAGAACTGGCAACACTCCACCACATTTGCGTGTCTCACCTAACGGAACTGCAAGGCCTGGCCAAGACTCAGCCCGCCATAAGGAAACTGGTAACCGTGACCGAGATGCTCACCAAACACAAGCACAAGTATCTCGAGATGATCAGATAGGATACAACTACTAATACACAGGTAACTTGGCATACTATTAATTGATTTTCTTTGACGAAACTCTTTATAAATCTAGCGGGGTGAGCTGGACCAACCCAAAAGTAAGTCTTCGTCCAGGTGGCTGATTCATGCTGTCAACAAGCAATAAAACTCAAAACGTTTTGAATCACATACCACAGGAATTTAATCGGAACTAGTGCTAAAATCAAGTACAGGCACAGATTATTACAGACACTCCGAAAAATCATTTAAATAAAAAGCGACTCTTGCTACGACACAATAAAGAGCAATTCACCTAGAAGCTGCCCCTCTTTTTATCGCGAGACTCTTAGATCTTCTGACTACGTTACACTCACTGAATTGGCCGAACAAGACGGGCCCGCCGCGTACTTGTAGCATCATACCTAAACTGTGGAGTGTCCCATCTGTTTATCAGTGGTACAGATAAATAAAAATATAACAAAACAAGTCTTCGACGGGTAGGCGAATAGAAACTACCTATTTCGCCCGTTGAGATTTAGTCCAATTTAATAAACAAAACAAATAGGAATAATTCTATCAGTTTGCTTCATTTACTGTTTTCTTTGTTCCAGGGTAACAAGCAGTAATTGTATCGGATTATCGGTAAAGGTAGCGGCAGACGTAAGTCTTCCGACATAGAAATAAAGAATTTTCAATAGTCGTTCATGCATAGTCATTGTTAGCTTTAGTCTTGTATTACTTTAACGACAACGTACGCCTACTACACGTTTGTTTCAAGCTTATTCGTGCCAAAAGTTACGTTTCTAAGTGCGTATTTTATATACCCTTATAATCCTTTCTTGAAAAAGCAATTTTATTTAAAAATTAACAAAAAAACAGCTCTCTAGTAATATAAGTCCTATTTATTGATTTTAATTAAATCATGTTAAAAAAAAAAAACATTTATATAAGTTAACTTGAGCATTTATTTTAATTATTAAGAGTAATCTATGAGCGAGAAATATGCTCCATTTATATATTTAGACATTCAGTATTTATTTTTATTGAGAGGTCTTCTTTGATTCATATAGCGGATAATCTTTTGCTAAAATTGATGATACGATTAAATTCTTAGGCGTTCGAGTTCGCCAGCAATAATAAAGTTAAGATCATCGTAACTATGAGAATACCTCTTACTGAAAATGCTTTAAATTCATAAAGAATAGAATTAATATTAATAATCCTTTTATACTATTCGATTATTTAGATTTTTGTACTTTATAGTCCGATTATTTTAGTAGTTTAACTAGATGTAGTTAACTCTAGGAGTAAAGCTCGACCATCATTCTTAAGACACCAAAAATGTACTAGGTAAAGTGTATGAATGTGATAGACAAGAGTCGTGACTCGTAGACTGGTGTTGTTTGCTAAATTACATTTTTGAATGTTGCACTTACAATCATTGCTGTGCACCTCGACTATATTGATTCTCTGTGATAATGTCTCATTATACTTTTCATGAAATTTTGCATTTCATTCTGTGATCAACGATTTTATTCGAATTTTAATTTTGATACTTTAAGATTTTTTTTACCGTGCCTACTGATTTGTTTGACTTATTTTCCTTTTTTTGGGTACTGTAAGTAAATTAGACAAATCTGTAGACTAGCTGACTCAAACTCGTTCCGAACTTCTTCCCTTTCCCCTTGCTCAATAAATGTGTTGTTATTGTAGACAGTTTATATTTCTAGTGCCATATATTCTGTACTTTATAATACTTGCACTCGCTTTACATCACAATTACATCACAAAAATAAAAATCGCTGTCGTTTTCTTTGACACTAGTAACAGACGACGCAACGCTAATTTAAAGTATTTCTATTAATATATTTTCTTCATAGATTTAATCAGAATCAGCTACTTTCTTCGGCATTGTAAAATTATATAGAGAATGTTTTTTTACAAAATATTTTCGAAGTTGTTTTATGCACAGTATTTTAATATTATTGCAAATGGGTATTGATTTTAATAAGGAATTTCTCTTTTTTCCTTATTCCGCCTGTCTTCACTATTGCAAAGGGTTTATTTTTAATACAGGATAGTTGTACAGTGGTGGGTTATCTCGAAATGACTGGAATATGTACTAACGCGCATCAATGCATCGAAGTTCATTTATTTATTTAGCAATAGCTTGTAGAACTAGTGGATGTGTCGTCGCTGTATTTAAGTGTGTTTAGCTTACGATAGGACAATGTCTAGACTGAATTAAGCCCAATTAGACATGTTAGTATTACGTAATAATGCACTAGATTTTCCACAAAATTGTAACAAAAAGTGATAAGAATTTGCAATATTCGGCCCATTTGATAAAAATTTTGTACTGAAATTCAGAGATTATATCCATAGCATAGGAGTTGATATTGTTAATATTTTGAAACATTTTACAATGCTTATGTTTATTTTATTACAGTTTTTAGGCATATTGACGAAGTATAAGCTTATTGGAATTGCTATGTTAGTACTGATTGATCACCAATCAAACAAAGTTATTTGATAAAATCATATTGGTTTTATGATTATTTATTTGATAATAATGAGTCGTATTTATCGTATGTTAATTTTACAATTCAATGCAATATTTGCAAGCATGTTTAATATTCACAGTTTTATGATCGGCACAGTTTGTGAAGTGATTGCACTAGTTAATATCTTCGTATCACCCAGCTGATGCTTACACTTGCTATTTATATATTTGAAGGCATTTATTTGTTTTCATTACAGTTATTCAGTTATGAAAAAATAATTACAAGGTATATTATAATGGTTAGTATTAGATTTTGTGACTGTTTTGTAATCTCTTTATATTCTATCCCTTAGCATTTTCTATTTTTAGAAACCCAGACACGTATAAAAATAAAATTACAGAAAATTACTGTTTGTTTTATTTGATCGTATTTCCCCCAAAGATTACTTTGAGTATCAACCAAACCATTGGTGATAGATTCTTTGTTGAAGAAGGGCTCTGCCTTCATCTGCTGTTATGGTAAGGTAAGGCCTTGTAAGCAGCACTTGTTGGTCCATTGCCTACACATCATGATACTGAATCAAGAATTATATACAACACCATTATCATCACTGGCAGCATTGTTCCGCCCAGTGCTGAGTATAGGTGTCCTCCCGTTTATGCCATGCTTCCCTGGTATGTGCGAGTCTCATCTAGGTCTTCCTTACGATCTTCTGGAGGTCATCCACCCACTTACCCATTGGTCCGCCAAGACTTTCTACCATTTCTCGGCAACAATTCGGTCAGGGCTCTGCTTCATCTGCCATCACCAGGTCTAGCAGTGTCATCACCATTTCAGACCCGCTACCCGAAGTCCTAAGTCAGATCTTGCGAAGTACGGACTCGGTCTTTCAGTGATAGGTCTAACATGGCGCGCTCCATAGCCCTTTCAGCAAATTGGACTTAAAAAAAACTTAGTGAGCGTGTGCCATGTTTCGGCCCCTTGTTAAAGTCAAGATATCAGTGTGATTTTCTATTCAGTGAAGCTTTGGCTTCCTGCTTGTTCGAAATTTTATGGGCAACTGGAAGTTAATCAAAATTATCACATTTTAACTGGTTTCCCATTTCTTAGGAAATGGGAAACCAGAACCAAATAAATATACAATAAAGAGTGAATAGTACTAATATACTATTTATTGATCTTTATTTAGAGGAAACAGGTAGGTAATTAGCGAAATAATTTTCGATAATTACCTACCTATGTTTCTTCTAAATAAACATTATGACTTAAAATGTGTTTACAGGATTTTAGGTTCCAAATAAAAACAAAATTCATAAATATGAGTAATATTTATATTTACAAATGTAAAAATATGCAAGTTAATTAAGTATTGTTACAGCTATAAAAAATTATGTTTTTTTTACAATTATGTGAGGAATAATATACTGAATGCCATGACAATGCAGCTTATAGCAACATAGGGAGATTTTCTTTCACCAATCCTTGCACACTTCCAAAAGCTTCCCATTAATCTGAAAACAAAACCAACAATATGTAATACAAAGTGGTGCCTTGCTAGCTCTACCAGTTTTGCGACGAAAAATGTGTAAGATACATGATACAGTCATGTATCTTACACATTTTTACCGCTTCTGATAGTATTTAGCTCTTCAAATAATAAATTGGTTTCAATATTTGGTAACAAAATTATATGAAATATATTTACGATAGTATTTCATAACATAACATCACGTCTTGTTTCCCCAAAGGACCTCTAAGACGGCCCACTGACCCGAAGGTGTACCTATAGTACACCCACAGAGTATTTCTTCTAGTGTAATTTAATATTCTACATATTTTTAATGTAATGTAACAAGTATACTTGCCTGGATACAGAGTTGTGATGAAATATCTACGAATACAAGGTTTATGTTCCGGGTAGTAATTATTAGGAGTTTTAGGGCCTATGGAACATACATAACCTAAATTATGCATAGTAACTTACCCTGTCTTATTACGGTCCATAATACTTGGAAAGAATGATCTTAAGTACGCACAGGTGCATATGAGCAGCAGTATCACGGACAGCAAGCTTTGAAAATTAAATATAGCACTCTGAAACAAAGGTAAAACAAGCGTTAAGTTTGATCGTGCTTTGCTTCACTATTTGATGAATATTACTCGTGTAAAAGATATAATGACTATACCATTTTAACAATTTCCTATTTAGAATGCTATAGTTTAAAAAAATCTCTGTAGTTACTTCCTTTCACTGATAAAATAAAAGAAAACAATATTTTCGTGCCTTAGTTTTTTGTTTGACATTTGATTGACTCAATTAATTTGACAGATGACAGTGACAAGACAACTCAGCACAGAATTCGTTCAGTAATTATCATGAGAGGCGAATAATGAAGTTGGGTAGGCCTAGAACGCTTATTTTGTTTGTATTTTTACAGTTAGTTAGTTAGTTAGTCTTTTTAGAACCTAGTGCTTAGAGTATATAACACTGGAGAAGCCATAAGCACCATATTCTGAACAAAAAAGTCTTTCACTTTTAGCGGGGGACGCGGTAACTAAAAGAAGAGACCGTACCATTAATTTTTATTTTATCGATATCGATATTCATTCGGAATTTTGGTTGAATCCATGAAATAAAACAGTTATTGCATAAAATAGTTACATTTTAATAAGAAGAGAAAATAACTACTATTAAATAAAAGTAACTTTTGTATTTATGAACAGGTTATTTCTAAGAATAGGTTTTGCGTGGACAGTTCCTGTTGTTTTCATATAAGTTTTTGTTTTGTTTTTGTAATTTATATTTTATTACTAGTTTATTTATTTATTTAGAAGTATACTAATTATTTATTAGGTATGTTGAAACTGATTCACCCTGAGTTACATAGGCTATATTTATTGCTAGAAAAGATTAGGGATCCTTACTAAAACTTTAGTAACGTAACCCAAGGTGTAAAAAAATTGCCATAAAACATCTTTCGTCGCATGCGCTGCGGAAACTATTGATGATAGAACAAAAGTATGTTCTACAATATTAAAGAACATTATCAATAACTACAAAAAACTTAAGCGATACTATACGTCCAACTATTATCGTTGTGTCACAATAACCACTTTATACATTTTAAAAGTTGATAGAAATACCGAACAAAATTAGACCATGTTATTCATACTTCTGTTTAAATCCTTAACCTAATCCTTAATCCTAATCGTAATGTATTTATTTATTTATTATAAGGTAGCTTCACAGCTGGCAGTACCTACGTATATTTATTTATTTATTTATTTATATAATATATAATTAAAATTATTCTAAACAATTACGCCAATTATGAAGTAGGTACATTAAAAAATATGAAAAACAGAGAGTGACATAATTATTCATATTCAATTGAATAAAAAATAATATATTATATGTGTATATATTTTATCTATTTGATCTGAATTTCCCAAGGTTACGTACTGAAGAAAACATTGTATCTATAATCTGTGTCTTATAGATAAGTCTGCACTATTTGACAAAGACATTGTACAGACGCCAGCAGGTCAAGCTACCCGAAACTGTCAAATTTTCCCAATCAACCTTGAACCTTATACAATAGGAATAAAGTTCAAAATCTATTGAAGAAATCTGACAGATTGTAGTAGCTTGATGTGCTGGCGTCTGTACTTTGAGATAAGCTTACTAATAACAAAAACAGTGAAACGTTACTTAAATGATTTTATACTGGATTGTGTTTCTAATAAGTTTCCGTCATTGGATTGATTTTGGTCGCATTTGTGTTTGGTCTTTAGGTCACTTTATTGTCCTTTGGCCTATTTGGTCCTTGATCTGTTTTGGTTCTTAGATCCTTTTTGGTACCTACCTTTTAGGTAATATCGTAACTAATAATTATTATAAATGCGAAAGTGAATTTGTTTGTTACGCTTTTCACACTAAAACGGCAGAACGGAATTGGATGAAATTTGACACATGGGCAGAGCATGACCTCGATTAGGACATAGGATATTTTTTATCCCGATATTTGGTATCGAGACTTATTCGGGATCGGGATCGAGACTTACGCGGGTGAAACCGTGGGGCTCAGCTAGTATTAATATATTGTTATTGCAAAGTAAGTCTTAACGTGACTCTACATAGCTGTTATCGACAACAGTAGGTACTGGAGATTAGATTAGAGTAGATGTTGTATGCCTAAGTACTTAGGCATACAAAATCCAGGGGGGGCAGCAGCCCTCCCCGGGTCTGCTCCCCCCTGGTTACGCTCATGGTAACTACGTTTCCATTTGGTTATCTGAGGGTCTAGTGTGAGTTTTTTAATTGGCCCTTCACTGGCCTTCACTGGTGATGGGCCAATCGGAGCGCCGAACGCGGTCGATGCGTAAAATCGAGATGGTTAAACGAAACTCACATTAGACCCTCAGCAGTGGCGGCGCTAGACCAAACTTATACGTCAGTGATATCAGCTTTACGAGGGTTTCATTTTCCAGTCGAAAGAAAAACGTTAAATCGAATGTGCTGAATTTTAAACTAATGGTATACTTATGAGTTTGATTGCTAATCAAATGACGATACATAATCTTAAAAAAAAAACCTTTTTTTATATTTGTGTTTGATTATGTCATAGCTAACACCAGCCGCAAATTCTAATGCAGAAAGTAGAATGCAAGAGCGACTGGAGCGAGCGCAAAAATTAAATTTAAGCACGCCGCCTCAGATGTTTAAAATTAGGTTGTCTTTTAACCATTCTTACAGAATTAGGAGATAATTATTGTTAAGATATACAGAAAAGTTAAGAGTTAAATTCGGAGAATGCAGGACGAAAATTTTAATACCCCGCCTCGGAAAGGTACCCAAAGTTTACTTTTGACCATACATACAGAATTAACGAGATAGTTTGTCGTTGTTGCCTTATGCAGAAAGGTTTGAGTATGAGAAGAATATAGTATGCTAGAGCGAGCGGAGCCAGCTCGAAAATTTTTGCACCCAGTCCAGATACGTAAATTTAAACATTTATAGGTACAGAAATAGGTTATTTTGTCGATCTTTGCAGATAAGTTTGAAAATGTATATTATGTAAGATGGAACAGCGCCCGCGACCGCGAAAATTTTTGCATGCTACGTTTATAATTTGTACATTATAGTGGGGCCTCCTATTACAAACTGCATCTTTGTTGCTGAACATATTTTGGCCTTGTTTGGGATTTGATTAAAAGTACTTCTCTAGATTTGGACGGGGGAATCTTTTAAAACTTTTTTGCGAGGCCCCCCTCAGGCGCGAGGCCGTGTCGCCGATGTCGCCGACGCCTAGCGCCGCCACTGGTTATCAGTTGTAGTACCTAGATATTGATGCTATAAACTGCTATTATGGTGGTAGGGTAGGAGGTACAATTTGCACCAACCGTTTGAGCATAATTATTACTAGATATAGTCACGGTGTAGTAATGGTTTACGGGCTTTTTACCGGTTTATTATTTTTGCCATTTATTGACCGCGAACGATACTAATTCGAAATAAGGCTGGTTATCGTTGAGGAGTTCGCTCGTGAGAAGACCGATTTAGACATTCCCGGCTGTACCTAGCAGTTAAAAACAAAAAAAAAAACAACCGGCTTCCAAAAAACACCACGGAGAGAACGCGACACCGGTTATTGTTATACCGCCAAGTTTTCTGTCAAAGCCAGGCATTACCAGTGGGAATGCCTGATTGGCGATTGCAACAGGTCACAACAAACTTGTCGGTACATACGTACTTGTGCTTTTTCATCGCAGCATTACTGGGCAGTTTGCATTTTGCACACGATAAAATTATCTGCGCAGATAAGAATATTTTGATTAATTCAAAATGATAAGAATGTATTATATAACATGTATTATAATATAAATACTATCATTTTCCGTGAGTCTGTTTAGTTACTGGTCGGGTGCATCGTTACAATGGCACAGTGGGACGCAAAAAACAAAACTTTTTTAATAACTGGAGGAGCTTCTGGCTTGGGGGCTGAATACGCACAAGCTTTCCTAAATCATGGAGCAAAGGTACCTATATAGCAAAGGTATATTTAGTTATCTAATTACATTTCCCGTCTAAAATCCAGTTAGAAAATATTAATGAATTCAAAATTATGAATAATTTTTTCATTTATTCGAGCATTTATATACGGGCCAGTCTGTTGATGGTGTCGGGTTTCACAGGGCTATACAATTAGTTACATAAACAACAAAGTGTGTGCACCCCCGTGGTTAGTACCTTGACCTCTTTTTATTTATTGCAGACTGTAGCTATCCTAGACATTGCCGAGGACCTTGGCAAAGCGACAGCCGAACGTTTGAACAAAGTTCACGGCAATAAGGTCGTGTTCATCAAATGCGATGTGAGCAAGGAAGAGGACATAACGAGCGCGTTCGACTCCGTGCTCGCTCAGTTCAAGCAGATCGATGTCATCGTCAACAATGCTGGCGTTATGATCGACTCGCCTACCATTTGGAGAACTGCCACCAATATTAATTGGGTAATTAAAATGATTTAAAAATAAACAGAAATCTAGGCAGGTAGAACATACTATGCTTTCGAATCCAATCGATTCAGAATTCTATTTGTAATAGTATTTTCTCAAATTGAAGTTAAAACTATGTAGTAGGTAGCTAATTAACTAGTAGATTAGTTTTTTTTTGCCTTAGGTAAATACTGTTGATCAGCGATCAATTACGTAATATATTTTCGTAAACTATCACGACTAATCTGTTTCGTTTTGACTGTTCAACAACATTCATTGCGTTATTTACGTTATTGAACAGTTTTTTTTTTTCGAAGTTCGAAAAAAAAAAACTGCTCAACAACACATGCACATAAAGGACAATTTCAATTTACAATTTCAAAACGATTCAGATTCTGATTGATCGTGTATTACGCAATTAAGGTACTGAACACAGTGGTAGGTAAGTAGGTAATAATTATGCGGAGACCTTTGGATCTTGGCAATCCGACGGTCACACTATTAGGGTATCACTGCTTCAGATCAGATGCCAAATACAGATGCAAATCATGAAAATGTCTTAAACAACGTGTAACAAAAGCCCTGTCCGATCTGTGAGGGTGTTGTTAAGAATCGCACTGAGAGTCTATTTACGTGGTAATATTAATTTTAAAAAAATCGCCATTTTTTTTTTTTAATGGGGAATTTTACAAGGGGCGGGGCGGCCGTCGCGTCGCGGGTGTCTACTAGTCATGACTTGTGTCCCCTGTTGAAAATTTACCAATTTTTAATGGTATTGGAGTAATTTTTGTAAAAACGTGAATTTTAAATGGCAATAACTTTTTTATTTTCAATAAGTAATAATAAGTGTTTTTTTATTACTTTTTGGTAATGTATTGCAGTACGTATGTGCCCTTTGCGGATCGGACAGAGTTTTTGTAACACATTGTATATTTTTCAGCTAGGAGTAGTTTCTTTCACGTTCAAAGGTGTCCAGCACATGAGGAAAGATGAAGGTGGAGTCGGAGGCACTATCATCAACATTGCGTCGACAATGGCTTTGACAAAATTTCCACATTTACCGGTCTACTGTGGCTCAAAAATGGCTGTCGTGCAATTCAGTCAATGTTTAGCGGTAAGTCAAGGCTTTTAGATTTTAAATTCTCAAACCAGGATTCTTTAGTTCTTTTTGCCTAAATTCTTGTTCGATATTTGAAAGCGATTTAGAAACAAAACAATAACAGTTGTAAGTAATTAATCAAAACCAGTTGTACAGACCTACTTCAATATGAACATATAATTTTAAGATTAAATCCACATACACATCCATAAAATGTATGGAAATATGTGCACGATAGAACGTTATAGTTGACGGAATCGTCTTCATATATATTCAATGCCGGATTAACCACGTAGCAAGAGTAGCAATTGCTACGGGTCCCGCGTTAAAGGGGGCCCCGCGTATTCAAACCCGGGCCCCACCTCCGCCTGAGCATAATTTTTTGAGTGAAACTTATTAAGAAGTGGTATATTGAATTTACTTGATGTCTCAAAAACGTGATACGTACTACCTTTGCCGACTAAGACGTCAGAATATGGGTAATACAATTTCTAAAAGTTGATTGCAAATAGACGTATTGAGTATTGTTTTTTTTTTACCACTTTATACATAAGAACCCATAGCAGATCAAGGGCCCGTCTATAAAATTTGCTACGGGCCCCGCGCTTGCTTAATCCCGCACTGTATATATTGCCTTACTTTTTATTTCCCTGTGTTATCGTGATGCCGTGATGTGGACGTGGACATCCCCGGTAATATCGTCACATCAGAAATTATAAAACCGCACAATTTCTCTACACGTTCAGGGCGTGTCACAATGCACTAATCTCCTTTTTTTCCAGATGGATCCATTCTACGAAAACACTGGCATTCGAGTTTTGACAATGTGTTTAGGAGCTACTGACACCCCTTTATTGAAGAATTTAGAAACGAGGGCTTGGGATCTAAAATTTGGAATGAAAATGGCTACCGCTATTGAAAATGGTTACATTTATCAAAAGTAAGTTGTTCTAAATTCTAAATAGAAAAAAAAAATGGGTTGCTTATATTACACAGAAAGGCAAGTAGTAATGAATACAAAATTGTGCTAAGAAATTGTCAAACTCTTGCTAACTACTGCGCTTTACTTTCTTTTTTGGCTTCGGTTGGTCTCGCGAGATGGCTGGGGCGGTTTGGACCCGACTAATCAAATCACTTGAGTACTTATAACAGCCAGTTAGCTCACTGATTAGCCTTCCACAAACTTCAACCCCACAAACACGCTAGCTTATGTTCGTAAGCCTTTTAGAGATTCAGTATCAGAGTGCTAGTGAATTAATTTCTCACTACGATCGCCTTCACAAATTTTCATTGGCAGTTAGCAAATTTTTGTGCTGGCTCGTTTTCCAGAATCAGGGTGTCATCTGAATTTCACAACATGCTAGCTTGTGTTCATAAGCCTTTTATTTTAGAACGTGGGTATCTGAGTGCAAGTGAATAAATTTCACACTATGGTCGAATCCTAGGTCAAAATAATATTTGAACATCGGCACTTATTTTTAAAAATTTACAGAAAAGAATCAGCAGTTGCAGCTCTTCTTGATATGTTCAAAACTGGCGCACCGGCTACAATATGGTTGGCTGTCGATAATAAACCAGTTGAGAACATCACCCCTGCCATTGATCATGCCTATAAGGACTTCGAGAAAGTTCTAGCAGGATCAAATTAGGCTTTAAAAATGTTATGGATAAAATAAATTTGTTAATCAAGCGTTGTTTTCTTTATGCTGTGATCCTATGACCCGACAGGCGTTATAACGTTGAAAATACGATAACGATTCTTTAGATAAAAAAACTGATCAAGTGCGTGTCGGACCACGCACAATGAATGGTTCCGTAGTTGGGATGAATTTATCCCAAGAACAAACTTAACATTGTAGTTGAAAAACATTTTCTCCCATACGGAATGTATGGGAGATCATGTTTATCAAACCGCAAATTTAAGTTGGTCGGTTATTACTCGTTAACCTGTAAAGCCTACTTAGCTGTGATAGTTTTCCTTTTAATTTCGTTATATATACTACTGCTGTAAATTTTTTCACAAATCCAAGTACAACCATTTAGCTGACAGGGGGGGGGGACACTTGACTCTAACAAAAATTTGCGCTTTAAAGCTTAATATTTCGCAAACGGATCCCTGAATTGAAAAATTATTTGCACAAACCCGCCATATTTTTGAACGACCTTTCCAACGATACCCCACACCATGGGATAGACGAGAAAAAAAAACCACCCACCCACTTTACATGTAGGGGAGGTACTCTAAAAAAAATTATTTTACTTGATTTTAAAAATAAAATAAAATAAGTGGTAAAAACCACTTTGTCGGCGTGATTAATAATGTATACCCATGCCAAATTTCTAGTATTAAACGTCTCTGAGCTAAGCCGCGGACAGACAGACGAACTTGGCGAAACTATAAGTGTTCCTTGTATACAACGGAACCCTAAAAATTGGTGTGGCATTGAAGAATATTATGTAAAAACATACCTACCAACAGAAATACAAATGTTTATCTATTTCCCACTAATGCAGTTTTGTATGACAGACTGATAAAAATGTGATACGTAGTATCTTGATAATATAGATAACATACATGTATATAAATAACCATAAATAAAACAAACAACCTAGGTACAGAGTGTATCGTTACAATGGCACAGTGGGAGGCAAAGGACAAAACATTTTTGATAACCGGAGGAGCTTCTGGCCTGGGAGCTAAGTACGCGGAGACTTTCCTAAATGAAGGAGCAAAGGTATCCCAATTCTAACTAATATTATAAATGCGAAAGTGAGTTTGTTTGTTTGTTACGCTTTCACGCTAAAACGGCTGAACGGATTTGGATGCAATTTGACACACGGGTAGACCATGATCTGGAATAGGATATAGGATACTTTTTGTCCTGATATTTTTACAGGATCGAGACTTATGCGGGTGAAACCGCGGGGCGCAGCTAGTTTATAATATTTAGCATTTTCTTAATATCGATTAACAAGTTTATATTGACGCAAGACTAAATAAAATATTCAAATCTTAAATTCTTCCTCGTATGGATGGCACGATAATGTTTCAAATACTGGCCCAAAACTTCGCTATCTATGGTATGGCGTTGTGGGCGTCGGTCGGAGGTAGCGCAGAAGTCAGAAGTGTAACAATTTTTTTTAAATTAAATAACCCATATCGTCGAGGGTTCAGTTCAGGGACGACATTCGACTTGGACGTAATTTTTTTGCTACGTCCAAGTCGAATGTCTTCCCTGAATTGAACCTCGACGATATGGCTTATTTAATAAAACCAGCTAATCAGGTAAAATCACAAGATATATTGCAGAAAAACGAGAAAATACAAATAAAAATTGTGAACAGATTATAAAAAAAATATCCGTAGTCGGCCTTTATATTTTATAAAACTTATGTTTAACACGTTAGGTTAGGTTAGGTTTCCGAGGAAGAAAAACCACTGAATAATTTTCAGTGGTTTTTCTTCCTCGGAAAAGAACGCTAGGCCCATCGATCGGCATACGTGAAATAACCAAAGATTGAAATCTTTGGAAATAACTAAGTTTTTAGAATAAAGGAAACGGAACCTAATCTCGACTAATAATTACGACAAAAAAATAATTTTGATAGTATAAAAGGTTAATAAAGAAACAGTGGTGTGTAATGGAGCCGCTTGAGAGTCGCCTGTAGGTGGTATGTAGTGCAACTGCTTGGGAATTGCCTGCACCAGGGCAAGGCGACGCGCTACTGGCAGACCCGGCAAGCGCTCGCTGAACTCGCTGCCTCGGGATGCCCCGCAGAACCGCCCGCATCGAAAAATATGAGATCATGTTTTTCAAACTGCAAATTTAAGTTGGTTGATTATTACTCGTTAACATGTACAGCCTACTTAGCTCTGATAGCCTTTTCCTTTTAATTTCGTTATATATACTACTGCTGTGAATTTTTTCACAAATCCAAGTACAACCATTTAGCTGGCAGGGGATACATGACTCTAACAAAAAAAATCAGTTAAAAACTTAATATTTCGCAAACAGATCACTGAATCCAAAAATGGTTTTCACAAACTCACAATTTTTGAACGACCTTTCTAACGATACCCAACAATATGGAGTAGATGAGAAGAAAAAAACATCCCCACTTTACGTGTAGGGGAGGTCCCCTAAAAAAAAAAAATTATCTTGATTTTATTATACCACTTTGTCGGCGGCATGATTAATATGTATACATACCTATGCCAAATTACAGCTTTCTAGTACTAACCGTCTCTGAGCTAAGCCGCGGACATACAGACAGACAGACACGGACATGGCGATACTATAAGGGTTCCTTGTTTACTACGGAACCCTAAAAAAACCAAGTCCGCTATCTGGGTGAACAATTTATTTTGTGACAAAGCAAAAAGCATCGTCACCACTCGTCCGTCCTGACTAGGCATTAAAAACCTCATATAGGAATGATGGGCTTATATTTCGCCTTCTGCAGCTTACACTATTGATCTGTCAGGTAATCAGCTTGATAAGTGTACTTGTGATGATGAAGGGGAAAGAGAGATTTTAGATGAAGATGACCTATTGTTATTTTTTTGCAGAATGTAGCTATCCTAGACATTGCCGAGGAGCTTGGCAAGGCGACAGCCAAACGTTTGAACAAAGTTCACGGCAATAAGGCCGTGTTCATCAAATGCGACGTGAGCGAGGAAGAGGACATAACGAGCGCGTTCGACTACGTGCTCGCTCAGTTCAAGCAGATCGATGTCATCATCAACAATGCTGGCGTTATGGTCGACGCACCTCACATGTGGAGGACAGCTTCTGATATTAATTGGGTAGGTGTACTTACCTACTATTTAGCCTACCTACTTAACTACCTTAGTTTTCTATCTCTATGTCCTTTTCTCTTTCTTTCTTCGGCCTGCCATTGGACCATTATTACCTAATTGGAGCCGACGCAAAAGATTATTCTTCCTTTCTCCCCCTGCCATCTATGTTTGTGTTTGTTGTCTAGTTTCAGTTTACAGGCCGACCATGATTTTGTAGATTACAGCTTAGCTTAGACACTAGTGTCCCACAATATTTTTCTTTGAGCCCATGACTGGACAATATTCTTCTTTGTTACTATTTTCTATGGATATTGTGGTGAGAAAATAACTCGTTTATTCCCAAGCGTTACATTGCTACTCATCACATGTCCACAACAAGACAAGCGATCCACATATACAGCTCAATATTCTCATCGTTGACTCTGAGAGGAATGATTTGGACCTAATTGTTTGTTAGTGCTAAATTGCTTATCGTTGGTGCTAATTAAACTAAGACCCATAACTTAATTTCCAGCAAGGATTAGTTTCCTTAACTTTAAAAGGCGTCAAGTATATGAGGAAAGACGAAGGTGGTGTCGGTGGGACAATTTTCAACGTCGCTTCAACATTAGCATTGACTAAGGCTCCAGCCCTTCCGATTTACTGCGGTTCCAAAATGGCTGTGCTGCACTTCAGCCAATGTTTAGCGGTGAGTAATTCAAATTAAAACGTGTTTTTGACCAATAGTAGTATTAATAATTTGGACCTATTTGACAAGAACAAAAAGCAGCCAAGTACGAGTCGGACTCGCACATGAAGGGTTCTGTACAACAATATTGAACACTACACTTTCTTTTAAACACGTTGGGATCCCCGGTATTTTAATTTAAATTATGTTTTTTTTTTTAAATTATTTGTTGTTACAGCGGTCATAGTAGTGCGTATACACTCTGTGAAAACAAGTGTCTGTCTACCTATTACGGTTAAAAATATACTACCCAGCCCCGTGACGGACGGACAGTGGAGCCATAGTAATAGAGTCCCGGTGACTCTATTTGGGTATGGAACCCTAAAATAGAACCTCCGAATCTTTTATATAATTGGTCTAACCATGGTCGCTCAAACCTGATTGTAAATACGACTTAATAATTTTTATTAATTCGTAAAAAACTCACTCACTGATCAACTAAAGTATTCACTAAACTCAAACCAAACTCGACGTTAAGAGCAGGGCCATCAGCCAATTTAAAAAAAAACACAACCTGCTTTTACCATCGATTATTCCGAGATAGTGAATTAGCCATTCTTCTGCTATTATTATCAAATTCTCTTTTCCAGATGGATCCATTCTACGACACCACGGGAATCAGAGTTCTAACTTTGTGCTTAGGACCTACTGATACTCCTTTGCTGCACAATTTGGAATCGAGGTCATATGACCCAAAAATGGGAAAGGTTATGGCCGACATGGCTGATGGAGTCATATTTCAAAAGTAAGTAGTCTAATCTAGGTATTTCATACAAACAGAATTCCTCACAGCACCGTTCCTACAGAGCACAAAGCGCACTCGAGGGCGAAGTCGTCGAGGGCGGCACGAACGAGGGCAGCCACCAGTTGCGCAGGACCTTGTTGGGGCGCTTTGTTCTCCGTCTCACTTACAGACATGCCGTAAGAAGGAGAGCGAAGCGCCCGTAACGACCGAACTACGGATTTCGCTTAGGGAGTAGACCCCCAGGGTCGTTGTATCGATGCTTAGAGGACACCTATTTGTACGACAGTGGACGATTTTCTGTTGAGTTGTTGATGATGATGAAGGGAAGTTCTACACCCAGGAACTTCCATTTTTTTGTGGGATTTCAGCGTAATAACTCCAACAGCATAATCAGTCTATAATGTTCCCACTGCTGGGACACAGACCGCCTCTCGGTAAGAGGGAGTCGGCCACCAAAGCGGGCCCAGCCCAGTGCGGATTGGTAAATGTCACATATCTTCGAATTTTTGGTTCTAGTTACACGATACACGCGTATGTACCATCAAAGAAGTTCATATCTAACCAGTTACAAAACAAAATCCCAGTCAACACGATTACATTTGTTACCGGCCCGGTGCTATAACCGCCGAGCGCTGCAAGCAAGAATAGCCCTTACAGTGGTTAGATATGAACTTCTTCGATGGTACCTAGAACTAGAAATTCCAACAGCACGTGTGTGATAAAAATACCTATAAACGATTATTTTTAATACCAAGCGGCTGTTAAAATACTGCGATTTATGAAGAAGTCGCTAAGCAGCAGACTTGAAGGAGTTTGTTTGTGCTATATCAGTATATTTTGTCTGTTTCAGGCCAGCTTCCGCAGCTGCAGCTGTGCTTCATATGTTCAAAACTGGAGCACCGGCTTCAATTTGGTTGTCTGTTGATAATAAACCAGCCCAAAATATTACACCAGTTATTAATGGAGCTTTTAAAGATTTTGAGAATCTTTTGTTACCTTAAAACAGATGTAAAATAAATAAGTTAATTTATACGTATCTCTGTGTTTTTACATAATTTATTATTAAGCAAGTAGGTATGAGAAATCCGTTTTTAGGGTTCCGTACCAGAAGGGTGCCAAACGGAACCCTATTACTAAGCCTCCGCTGTCCGTCCGTCTATCTCATGGACCGTAATAGGATAGTTAAAAATTAAAGGAGGGTTTCTATACAATAAAATTTTGATTTTGAAAAAAAATCCAACCCTGGCATGTGGGTGTGGGTGCCATTGTCTAGGCTCTAGACAATGGCACCCCACATGCCAGGAAAAAGTTTCGTTTGGTCTGTCCAGCAGTAAGTTTGATAATGAGGAATTCTCATGGCTAATGTGACTTGTTTTAGAAGCCTTGACAACAATAAAGCTCCACACAGCTCAAGACGAGGAAGCGATATTGTTTTTAATGGAGCAAATTTGGTTCTTGATGCAATTAAATTTGTGGATACTACCATCCTGTTGTTTCACTCTACCTCAACTCGTGCCTATGGAGCCGTATAGGCCCGAGTTGAAGCATCGCAAAATCCGTGCAGCTGTATTGCAAGCTCAATCTAGAAAAAAAAAATCTTCTCAATGAGCTAGCTAGAGTCTAGAATGTTAAGTTTGTTCTAGGGGTAAATTCATTCCAAATACGGAACCCTTCATTGTGCGTGGTCCGACATGCACTTGGCCGGTTTTTATTTGTTATTATTACGCACCTATCTACATAGTGTTAAGTCTAGAGATATATTGATTATATTGCTCAGTAAATTAAAATCAGTAGATTCAAACCACAACAGACTGTCTTTTTTTGAGAGACGTTATGAAATGAAATGGCGATGGATCGGCAAATTGACGAAATTGTCAATCTGCTAGACAATTGATTTCCCTGATAGTACATGGTATACGTTTGGTAAAGTGGGTTGACTTTATCAGTGTTCAGTAGGAACACGAAAATACTCGTCAGAACCTTGACTGCAGTTGCAAAAGATTATATTTTTACTAGCTTTTGCCCGCGGCTTTGCCGCGTTCAAGGTCGGAGAGTATCCCACGGGAAAGTAATACCCGGATAAAAAGTATCCTGTGTTTTTTTAATAGATCTTTTTAAGAGGAATAATTTCGAAAATTCCGTACCAAAGACATTGTGTTCATATAGGTAATATCTCTATTGGTTTACGCGGCACACGACAGAAAAGTTCTCAATCGGCATGATTTTTTCCGACATCATCAACAATCATTGTCATATTTCAGTCGATTTACACAAAACCCTAATGAATTATACACCTAAACCTTTCTCATGCATTACTCCGTCCATTGGTGAAAACCATAATATGAAAATCCGTTCGGCAGTTTTTGAGTTTATCGCGTTCAGGTAGACAGATGTGGCGGGGGGGGGACTTTGTTTTATAAACTGTAGTGATGATAGTAATGTAATTTTGCCAACTGATAGCAAAATGTGATACAGTATCTTGTTTCTACATAGATATCATAAGAATATTTAAATAACTCAAACTCCTTAGTTCTTTATTAACTGCATTGCAAAAATAATGGCGTCGTGGGAAGCAAAAGACAAAATATTTTTAATTACCGGAGCTGCTTCAGGTTTGGGCGCTGGGTACGCGGAAGCTCTCCTAAATCATGGAGCAAAGGTATATTTACACATTTTTTTACCGTCTTAACCTTGATTTAGGTACCTACACTGTGCGATTTTATTGCCTGTGGCATACCTATACCCCAGATTAGTACAGATGGGATACTCCGCAAAATCATTTACATAATTAAAAAGTAACTTTTGCTACGACACAATTAAGTGCGATGCAAATCGCGCAGCGCTAATTATCTACAGTTATATTCACCTAGATGTTGCCTCTCTTTCTATCGCGTAACTCTTTTTTATCTTCTGACTACGTTAAGGCTCGTGCAGACCAGCGCGACGCGACGGCGCCACGCGACTCGTACAATACAATTTCTCAGAAAACTTCACGGTATACCTACTTGTAGCTTCACACCTAAAATGCGCAGTGACCCATTCCCATCTGTATTCATCTGCACCAATTTTTTTTTGTGTGTGAAATTAGGAGCGCTTGTCAAACTCTTACTGACTAAAGGCTCGTTCAGACCAGCGCGACGCGACGGCGCGACGCGACGCGAACAATACAGTTCCTAAGAAAACTTCACGGTATAACAATAACCGTCGTCGCGTCGCGCTAGTCTGCACAAAGCTTAAAACCCACCCGTGTTCCTTCAGTTGCCTGTACGTTGCCAGGGGCCACGGTATCCCTTTCGGACTTTCCCGCAACTCCGGCAGGATTGTGCCTATATTGAAGCAACGATAAAAGTCAAGTTTAGTCATTTGTTGCTTCAATTTTGTTGTAGATAAACCACAGGCAAGAAACTTGTATCGTGTTAAAGGGGCTAATCCCTTCCCTTCTTACTTACCAATCCTATCACAAAATTGAAAGTCTGTTTGTTGATTTGTTAAAATTAAACATACCCCTTTTTTCCTAATTATAGAACGTAGCAATCCTAGATATCGCCGAGGAGCTTGGCAAAGCGACAGCCGAGCGCCTAAACAAAGTTCACGGCAATAAGGCCGAGTTCATCAAATGCGACGTGAGCGAGGAAGAGGACATAACGAGCGCGTTCGACTCCGTGCTCGCTCAGTTCAAGCAGATCGATGTCATCATCAACAATGCTGGCGTTATGCTCGACGCGCCTCACTTGTGGAGGAAAGCTTCTAACGTTAACTGGGTATTTAATGTTTTAAGTACTTACCTAATTAGTTAAAAAGTATAGAAATGCAGGTAAGTTGAAAGATAATGTTGACACCAGCTGCTGAAGCTATTTGCATTAAGATTGCGAGTGCCTAATTAAGTTATTAACTCGCAATAGCGCTAGTTAAAATGCGAATGTTCTTAAAAATTACGGGAATTGGCCCTCAGGTCATATTACATGACCTGAAATGCAGATGTCAAGCATAATGCAAGACTATAAAACTTTTTACAAAAAAAAAACAACCGACTTCCAGTAAAAACACTACAGTGTGAAAAATAATTTTAATTTCGGAAGTTAGTACCTAACCCACACAAAGTCGAATTCCTACTATGTAATTATCAGTCACAGGAATTTATTAATCGATTTCAAAAAAGGAGAAGGTTCTCAGTTTTGTTTTTATATATGTTTATAATATCATCCACATAGTGGGAAAAATAAGTATTATTGAAGCTAACTCAAACTACCTAAGCAAAGTTAATAAAATTTATATGGGACCACCGCGCAAGCTTCTTCTACCAAATGAATTTTCCAAATCGGTCCACAATTGACGAAAATATCAATGAACATTTATAAAAAAAAATCCTTTTTGGAAGTCGGTTAAGATACCTACTACCTAACTTTTAATTTTCAGCAAGGTCTGGTTTCGTGTACACTAAAAGCCGTCCAGCATATGAGGAAAGACGAAGGTGGAGCTGGTGGGACTATTATTAATATCTCGTCAATAGCCGCTTTGACTAAATTTCCATTTCTACCGATTTACAAAGGATCAAAAATGGCTGTTCTGCACTTCAGCCAATGTTTGGCGGTGAGTTAAGTTTGGGTATGCCCATTTACACAATTTATTGAAACAATTAGGTTTCTATTCACTTTGGTGTCTACCTATAGGTATAATTATTTTGTTGGTCAAATTCTGTTCTATGGCAGTTATATAATTTTTTGAGCAGACACCATCTATCGTCCTTTAATGGGCCTAAAATCTGTTTATTTCAAGATTTCGATTAACTGCATGTGCCTATTTCAAGATTTCGTTTATCTGCATGTGCCTATTTCAAGATACCATACCATCACCATATTGAAACTACCATGCTCAGACTCCTGTTGCAGGGTCGCTATGCTAATCTCCTTCTACTCTCATTTCCAGATGGATCCATTCTACGAAAACACTGGCATTCGGGTTTTGACAATATGTTTTGGAGCTACCGACACTCCCATAATGCATAATTTAGAAACGAGATCATATGACCCAAGTCTTGGCAAGATCATGGCTGCTGCCGTTGCGAAAAATTACGTTTGTCAAAAGTAAGTTTTTTCTTGCCCCAGACGTTCGTGATTACGAATTCATGAAACTGTCATTCAATACGGTAATTTGAACAATTGATGATTATAATGGTCATAAGTCTGTAAATACATATTATATGTTCCGGTCGCAAATCATATTTTGATCAATAAACTAAAATTGGAAGGAAAATTGCAAAAAAACCCAAGAGAATTTCGGGTTATCCTTTTTTTGCCCTGGCGCATCCGCCTTAAGTGCCCGTAACCTATAATAATATTCGTACAAAATATTGTACCTACAGCATCTGCATTCATTACTTTCAGGGTGGAGTCTGCAGTTTCAGCTCTTGTTAAGATGTTCGAACATGGCGCTCCAGGATCTATTTGGATTTCCGTAAACAATAATCCAGTTCGAGACATAACTCCAGCTATTGATCGCGCTTTCAAAGATTTTGAGAAGTTGTTATTATAATCCGTGTAAAAATATTGTTCTATTGAATTAAACAATCATCCACCCCTCTTTCTTTTAACTGAAAGCAGCAGTGCACAAATAGACGAACAGATTTTGTGCCAATGTCCCATGTTTGGGAAAAATTTTTTTGGTTGGTGGCAGCTGTTCTTAGACGCAGAAATCGCAGTTACAAAGAACCTAGAATTCAAGCGAGCGAAGGTAGTTTAAAACCTTGCAGCTCAGATAAGTTACTGGTTATGTACATGAAAACTGAAAAGTCTTGGAAAAAAGGACCTAGATACAAGAGCGAGCGAGGCGAGTTCGAAAATGTAGGTAAGCACCTTGTCTGGGATTGGTTAGATTTTCTTTAGGCCTATGCAGAAAAGCTGACAATCTAGGATCCGAGAACGAGCGAAGCCAGCTCGAAAATTCCCTTAGAAAATACTCAGTGGTGGACTAAGCCTAACTGAGGCCCATGGTAGAACTAAGCGGGGCTCCCTCGACTCGGTATGCAAAAAAGTTTGAGAAGTAGGAGAATGCAGGGTGCAATAGCGAATGAAGCGAGCTCGAAAATTTTAGCACCCTTCCACAGAGAGGCTAGGTTTTCTCTTGACTGTTCATACAGAAATAGGAGCTATGTAGTCCGGTCAACTTAGACCAAAAAATTGGAGTAAGGTTACATTCATTCGCATAAAGCTGAATCTTGGTTTGATTGTTTATATCATCAATATAAAATACTAGCTTCCGCCGGCAGCTTCGCCCGCGAGATATCTTTATAAATTATTCCCTATGTTACTCAGTAATAATATAGCATTCTACTGGTTAAATATTTTTTAAAGCGGTCCAGTAGTTTTAAGTTTATTCATTACAAACAAATATACAAAAAACAAATCTTTTTTCTTTATAGTTAGTCTCCATCGATCCCGCATGTGCAAAAAAAGTTATTCAAGCTGACTTATGATTTTGACGAATGGTTTTCCCTAATTACGTTTCACACAGCTTCCATCATCTCCAATAGTATTTTTTTTAATTACAAACTACATTATTTTATTAAACAAGACCACAATAGACCGTGAAATAGGCCTACTGGGGAAACCACGTTAAAAAATGGCGCCGTGTACCTATACTATCTCACAGCTGGCGTGGAAACGTGAGCTTACAAGTTTTTAATCACTATAAGTATATCTCAAAAACTGTGATTCTTAGGAAAAAAAATGAAAATATAATTTTCGAGATAATTGCATGCTCTTTAATTTTTGTCTGATATTTTTTTTATATAAAACTTACCGTTTGTCTGGAAAATGTTTTGCATATATGCGGGATCGATAGGGACTTTTGACATTTCTTTCATAATAATGTTATAAACAATTAAAACAAGATTCAGCTTTTTCTTTCGAATTAATGTAACCTTGAATGTTTATTTTGACCGGACTAATGTCAAGTTATGCAGAAACGTTGTACCGAATAGTAACATTGAAATTAATTTACAGAAGAACTCGAACGCCTAGGACCTAAACATCAAAAAATCAATAAAAGAATGAAAAAGTGACGGTTGTCTATGAAAATGAATGAAAATGACATTTTAGTTGGTTGGTAAGATTTATTGACGTTTCCAAATGCTGTACAAATACGTGTTCTGCGAATCGTGATCTTGTTTTCATGTAAATGTATTTGATTCATAAAAAGACTCAAATCAAAAATTAGTTTCTGCAAGACAACATTGTCATGTCAACTATGAACGAGGATAGGAACGGGCTATCGGGACTAGTGGAGAAAATAATAAAGGAGTTGAATCAAGTTCTGGAGGACCGTGAATTGTAAATATTTACTTCAAATTGGCAAAATTTCAAGATACATGATAAGTATTCTGTAAAGAACTAGCGTGTTAATCCAACATGTGATGTGTTTCAGGACTGAGTTTGACATTGTTCCTGTGGATTCTACTACAAACAAATCACCTGTTCTGTATGTTGCAACTTCGGTAGGACTGGAGTCCTGGTGTGTGAAGCATGTGTACAACTACTGCTATTCCGAATTAATTCGTGACTTTTTGACTAATCCAAAGCGAAGACTCAGCAGATTATCAAATCTAAACTATAAGAGGATTTATAACCTTTTAAATGCTACAATTCTGATAAACCCTGATGTAACCTCATTATGGAACAAAAGAAGAGAAATGACGTCGCAGCAGTTCCACGGCTGGTTGTCAGAGATGCATTTTACTAAATTAGTACTAACAAGGAAGCCAAAATGTAACGAGGCTTACGCATACAGGAGATGGATATTAACAAGATTGTTATTACTTGGTAAGTGTTGTAATTATTAAGTGGTATGAGAATGAATATTTTTTATATTAAAACACAAACAAAAATAATGTTCCAACAGTTCGAACATTATTTAGCTATTATTGCATTAAAATTTATCACAGTATCCACTATATCAATAGATAATGATGATAATTTGGGTGTATGGCTGAATAGATTTGGATGGAATTTGGCTCAGAGGTAGACCTGAATCTAGGATACTTTTGATCCGGGTATGTGAAGCAGTTTCTTTATAGTGACAAATGATACTGCAGGCATTGGCTAGTTACAATAATAATCCGGTTATTGCATAACCAACATTTCCAATAGAGAGTGGTTATGAGACTGTTTTTATTGCTCATGGTTATAAACAGCTACTGGACGAACCGAAATATTTATGTTTCAAATTTAATAGGGGCAATCAACCGTGCACACATCCAGACTCCTGCGAGCTGTTGAGAAATTCTTTTCTGACATAAAATTTCATGATTGTTGGTTTCAGAGGATGATGACTTAAGCCCAGAGTATTTAACTGATCTCATTACTGAAGAGATTAGAGTCTGCGATATGGCTGCAGATAAGTGCATGAACAACTACCACTGCTGGGACCACCGCGCCTTTGTTATGGATCTTTGCTTGCGCAATAGGGACCGCTTCAATGGCACCCTGGTTCACATCAATGAATACAAATTCATTAAGGAATGGACATCAAGTCATGTTTCTGACTACAGCTGCTTTCACTATCGCCAGGTCTGTATTAGCATACTTTTCACAATTGATGATAAGTGGCCAGTGTTTGAGAAAGAGTTGAACGTAAACTTACGCGAGAATTTCCAAAAGGTATTAGCTGATCATATGACTAGTGATGCAGTTGTGACTCCTAGCAAGATCTTGAATACAAAAAATGATGATGACCTAATTGCTCTTGTGTTGGGCTATGCTCCAGGTAATTGCAAATGCTATGCAACTTGTAATGCAACTTTAAGCAAACTTGAATTGCTCTTTTATGAATTGTTATCAAATGATGACTTGCTGAAGTACTACAAAAATCATCAGTCAATCTGGTATCACCGAAGATTTATTGTAAATAAAATCCTAGACGTTATGTATAACTATTTGGGTGTACAGAACAAATTCAACGGCTTTGTTGAGAATAAAACCATGCCACCTTTGGAAATAGAACGCAAAAAGCCTTGTGAAAAGTGTGCTAACGCAGACTTAACGGAGCATCACAGTAATGTTATCAAACAAAAAAATAACTGGTTCTGGAATTGTCCACTTTATAAAGTTTTAATTAGGCATGAGAAGGCATTGATAAGAGATAGGCGGAGAGAAGAAACTAAATCTTCTCTTGCCTATGAAACTTACTTAAAGTTTTTTGAAGGCCTCTTTTTGAATTTTAATCCCTAAATAGTATGTAAATAACTGTATCATACTCGGGCTGCTACCAATTGATGGCTGGAGTAATTACTTGTTTATTCTGAATGCCTCACTCATACCATGCAGGCTACACGCATGCAATGATTTTACAATTTTATCATTACTATATCTTATATATCATAAAAATCTAGTCAGGTGTTACACTCTCATAATATAAGTTTTTTTTCTATAATTTAATCTTTGATTTGATGAATAGAATCCTTTATATTCAAACTTGCATGAAACAACATATGTCTTGGCAATAACAGCATAGCGCATTATTATAGTTATATATTTTGTAAAATAGATGGCGCTATTGTTAGCTCGAGCAGAAATTGGACGTAGTTAGTGGAAAGGATCCAACCCACACTATGGGCGAAAATGAGTTATGTATACCAAAACACTCTTTGTAGTTAAAACTTTAATATCACAAAAGCAATCCCAACGCATCATGTCATTATGACCATATGTTACCAACCCGTATATATGGCAGGTCATACGATCACATCGATCGATCTGATCTTAAAACTTGAATATCTCAAAACTAACTCTGTGTGGGTTGGATCCTTTCCGTTTAACTACGTCCAATTATGTTTGTATATTCTAAAATAAAATAAATGTATGTTATAAAATACTGCATTTTTCGGGTATTCATCCAGTTTTAGTAGGTATTGTAGGAGAGTAGGTTTTTTAAATGAAATATTTAATTGAATATCACTCGCCCCCTATTACATGGGACTTAAACATAACTGGCGAAATGTGGGTGTACTATAGGTGCAACTCTGCCCAACCCTCCAGGGAAACAAGGCTTGATGTGATGTTATGTTATGTAAATGAATACCTATCTAATTATATGCTAATTTAGAAAAAAAAAGTGCGTTCGACGACAATGTAGATCTCTTTATAGAACCTAGAGGTATTGGAACTGTTTAAAACAGCTACTGTAAGCACTGCAGTAAAAAAATCTCTACATTACTCATGGGGGATCATACGGTCTGGCTATTATTCCGCTAGATGGCGCTGAAGTCAATGTTTTTTAGTTTAATTATTTTTGCTGCAGTGCGCACGAAGTAAAGTAAATATAAAAATGTTATTATAAAAATACAGTTATCAATGTAGTGTTGGTACATTTTATATTTAGTAGACATTATATAATCAATTTAAAGGGTGTTATTCGATAAGACATGGACTGATGATCAATAAAATATATATTTAGGTGTACTGACGTCATATTGTTTATTCTGATATAATTAAAAATTCATCGCCTATACATATAATATTTATTATGGATGCCAATTTTTAAAATTATCGTCTCATCAGTATACGCCCGCGTCCTCGCGAATAAAAAATTGTTCGAACTTTTTGTTCGGTGAACCTGAACGCATGGTCGCGTCGACAGAGGTCGCTTTCCGGTTTTTCGAACAAAAAGTTAGTTAAGCACGCGACCGATAGCGTATCCGCGCGTCGATCGCATTTATAGGACGCGGCCTTCTAGCACATGGAAGAAAAATGGATGTAGCATGGAAGTTCCTCATTATAAAATAAGAGGAATATAATACAGGTTTCATGTTTTTTAGGTAGGTTATTTATACGTGACCCTTTACGGTATGAATTAAGTAGTTTTTCAATTAAATGACGCCGTGTTTGGGCTAAATATTTACTCCTATAATCATTACAACCGTGTTATTTTATGTAGAAGTACCTAGACATTGGCAGAATTTTCGATATACTGAAAAAATTAATAGAATAGAAATACCTACTTCATATACATAATACAGGGTGACTTTCCAAACAATCGTCAAAACTTAAGGTGTAATAAATTTTACCCCAAATTCTACTCGTCAAATGTAACAAATTTTACTAAAGGAGCATCCGAATTCGCAAAAAATTGGACTGTTTTGCTTAAGGTCGAAATTTTTAAGAAAGTACTAGTTGTTTATTTTGATGGGTTGACCACCCCCTTAAATTTCGATTGTCTATTGATTTTAGTCTGTTTAATATCTGGCCTTTTCATTTTTATGCCAATGAAGAGAGAATGTAATAATATACACTACATCTTTTTAGTTATAAGATATTATGAATAAGGGGATTATTGATAAATGCCAATGTAAATGGATTCAATTTTTAAGTTTTACGATTTCTGTACCAAATGTTTACTCTAAGTATCCAATAAATAATGTGTGTGATTTTCTATATGTAATAGATTTCGATTCAGATAAAAGACACTTCTTACATTTCAATAAACTTTATTAATTTAAATGTTGTTATTTATTTAAAATTAATTAGTACGACAGTAGAGCAGTGGTGGGCCAGTGGTAACGGCCCCGACTTTCGAGTTGGTTTCGTATCCAGCAGGCGCTTTACTTTGAGTAGTTAATTTCATCACCACTGCTCTCAAAACAGTAAAGGAAATCATCGTGAGGAAACCGGCATGCAGAGCCGGCCCTGGCGCCACATGGCAGGGGGCGCCAAAAAGCCAAATGCGAAAAACAATTTCCAGCGCAAAATAAAATTAGTGAACTAGTGACTGATTGAAATTATCACCAAATACTAATTGAATTATAAAGCAGTAAAGGCTTTCGTACTGTTAAAGAAATAGGAGTATACAAATTAGAGCGACTTAATTTAAATTCAATAAGGCTAGTTTCATAGCCGGGAGACCCGTACGAGCTCCCGGAACGGAGACAGGTGAGGCGCTAGAACATTGTTTCACAGCGACATGGATTGGTCCGTACGCGACTCGCTCCGGGTAGAGCCCGTACAACGTATCGTACTACTTCCTCGTTTCAGAACACTCGGGCGCTACCCGTACGGGTCTCCCGTGTACGGACGGGACGGCCCGTGTGGGTCTTCGTCTAATTTTATTCTGCAGAAAAGAGCCATCAGAGTCATTTATGGCCGCTGCAGGCGCGACTCTCTAAGGGAACTATTTAAAGATATTAACATCATGACGGTACCTTGTCAATATATCCATGAAAACATTATGTAAGTACGTAAGGAAAAGACACAATCTCTCAAGACACAATTATATCACCAGGAATAGGGACCAATTAGTTCAACTGGATTTCAGGCTGGCTAAAGTGGACTCGACTTTCATGACGTACTGTTGTTACAATAAAATACCTCCCCAAATACTTCAATTAAATAAAACGAAATTTAAATCTTATATTAAACGCACACTATGCAGCCAAGCATATTATAAGTTGGGGGATTATATCGCTGATAAAAATGCTTGGCTCAACGCTGGTCCTGCTCCACAAGGGCGCAAAAACTAATTGATTAAGCATTTGAGAATACTGGTTGTCTCGCTGACGATGACGTGTTGGCGCGTATGTTGGATCATTTAGCTCCCTTCAAAATGGTTGAGCCGAATGGTGCTGATCCATGCGTCATGTTCGTGAACGGGTGCCGTCAGTGGGGACTGGTCATCTCTTAGCTGCCACGGCTTATTTGAATTTTTGTTTTTTTTCGGATGCTTTTAACGTGCACGTCTCTCTACATTGTTCTCACATGTATAACTACAACATGAATGATGTAACCAATATTTTGCAAAAATATTCTGATTTAAAAGAGTGTCCGTGGAGTTTCTTGCCCGTTTTTCTCCATATGAACCTACTACGGGTTGGAGTCGGCAACTAGCTTCATATTTCTGACTGACCGACCCCTTGACAATCAAAAGTGCTTGGTAATTGGTTTATTTGAAATAAATACCTAGAGGTTTTTTTTTTTAAATTGAGAAACATGTACACATTTTTTACTATCTCTACACCATTGTTTACGGGTGCACAGAATATACCTTCCTTCCATACATCTTTATTGACCAATTTGATACTCTCCAACTGAAATGGCTATAACATAAGCATAGACAAATGGACTGGAGGAAATTATAAGGGTTCGGGTTTTGCCATTAGGCTACGGAATCCTAAAAAGACAGACTAAAAGATCAACTGAAATATTCGAGCCAAAATTGGTAGAACAAATTCACTATTGCATTGCCTTTACTTAAAACCTAGGTAAACAGAAGAACGTGGTAAGTGTTCACAAATGATCATCAGACGAAATCTGTTTTACGGTTGGCTGGGTTTTTGTCCCCGTTGCACAGTTTTTGTGGCAGTGCTACGCTTCGTAGCGTTTCGTAGCCAACTTCTTGTAGCCCGTAGCACCGTAGCTTTGTAGAACTCTCTTTATGAAGACGTAACTAGTTTTGGAATTCGTTTCTACGTCTGTTAGTAGATCGGTGTTAAATAGAAAATTCCGGCAATTGATTAAATTCAGTTTTTGCAAAGTAATAATCTGTTTTCTTGGTTTGTGAAATCTCATTCATTCAGTGATAGACAGCGCACAGCCTAAACTGCTGCTTCTACAAGTATGAAATTTTGCACAAGACTTTTATAATGAAAGTGAGCAGTGAGGAAGGATTTTTGATAATTCATACCCTAATGAGGTTAGGGCATGAAAGTTTGTATGGGAGTTCGTCATTTTTGTCGATGGGGAGTCCCATCGGGCACACGGCTTGTAAATCAATAAAACACAAGAACATTTTTTTTTTTTCGTGTCTTGTGTTTCTTTGCCAAAGTTATTAAAACCAGTTTCTTTAGTTATTACTTACTAACTCGTCATATTTTGTTAACATTCAGTTTATCATTATGCAGAAATATCGCCCGAAAAATCCGCAATCACTTCATAAGTGTGCCATTTTCCATTTTTATCTCCCCATCTATAAGCAATACTCGTACTCGTGCCCCCTTGCCGTAAAACTCACACATTGAACTTCACACCATAGTACTGGGGTACTAGTACAAATAACAGGTGCATACGCATTACGCATCGCCCGATGTGGGTCAGGAAGGCTCGCACGCGGGGAACCGCCACCTTTATAACTCAACCTGTATAAAAAACAGACTCAAAACTGTAACTATCCAATGCAATTTCAACTTTAGTTAAGGAGAATAGTGTTGATTTTTGGTTGATACAGGGTTAGTGTTAGGACGTTTCGCAGTCGCATACCATGTGACGTCACAGCAGTGTCGCGTTGTTCGCGGGCTCGTTCCGATCGATATTCGGATTCGGTCGTTCCCGCGAAAGGTCGGAAAGGGCCGAGTGACGCGCCACCACGTGCAAGTTACGCAATGATGGGTACAACTCATTGACAAAGATTATTTGTGCCAACGCTTTGCCGAACAAACACGACCGGACAACAACCAGACGGTTATCAGACCAAAGGATATGATAGCGAAATAAAAAAATCTCGAAGTTTTTAATTGATTGATGATCGGTTGATTGATAAAGTATTTTCCACTAAAACTTTTATTAAAGTAAAAACAAAACTGATCAACAATTTCGCAAAAGAAAAAAGACCAGTAATAACCTAAATTCAACGAAATAAAAACCATTTTGCGTGTTATGATGAATTTCTTCGACTCCCATTGATTTATTTATCTGTTGAATGCATTCCCAAGAGATTTCCATCGAAATTGCATTCAATTCTTTTGATGCTGTGAGAATTTTATGTTGCATTTTCAATCAGATTTCTATGTACTGCAACAGAATATTTTTGAGCTGTCGAAGCTTTATAATTCACGTCTACACGTAATAAAAATAACGTTTTCTAGAATATATATAAGCAGTTTTTAACCGACTGCCCCAGCGAGAAATTGCTTGCTTGTTATATGCATTTTGGCTATCGAGTTAAGAATTTATTTGGCAGACTTTATGTCTGAAATATTAAAAAAAACCCGCAGTTGATAAAGATTATTTATTTATTTATAATTAATTAAAACGGTACAACACCCATTACATTAATTAAGACAGAAACATAAACATATTAATATTGTCAATTTTGTTGCATATAATTTAATTAAACTAACATGGAACAGTGGACTCCATTGCATTTATCTCCCACAGAACACCAGACGCATAATTTGAAACTTTTCAAAGATGGAAGAAAAAGGCTTGAATAATACAGGACCTGTTTGGACCAAAACAGGGCCGTCATAAAAAAAAAATATTCTTCATGCCCGAAAAAACCCCACAGGTAATTTTGTGGGAACCGCTTTAAAAAACATGCTATCTTCATTTTTACAGTGCTTTTCCACATATTTTTTTTGCAATTATCATTGTTATCAAATATTCTTTCAGACATAAAATAGTCATCTTCCTATAATTAATTCAAGATACAACAATTTTGATCGGAAAGGAGGCGGGTTCGTTCGACTGATTTGAAATTTTTCAGTCAACTTTTTGTGATACTGTGCGAGCCTACATTCCGCGTAGGTTTTTCAATTGATTGAACCAGAAAGAATAAAATAAATGACCAATGAATTAGTTTCGATATAGAACTGTCACTCAAATCTGTGTGCCTTAAAATACCATTTTACACAAATCTGCATGGTCCTCACATGATCTGACCAGGATTATGTCTGGACTTAAAAGAGACTGTGAACTCTGAGTTTGTTTCGTTCTTTCTTCTCGGAGTAGTCGGATAGGAAACACCGAACTCATCTAGTTTTAAAAACGAATTTATTTTTTATGTGTAAAAGTGTTCGTACAAAGCTACTTTCAGAAATAAAATCATTTGAAGAGCTTTCATGAGTGACGATAGTAAGTAGGTATTATGAGCTTGCGCTGGACAGAGTCCTGCTAAATATCTTGCTGACTGGCAAATCCTTGTAGCATGAACTTTTTTTTATACATATATAGCTCTTATCAACACAATATAAGTGAAAGTAAGGGTGGAGGAATACTCTTCCACTCTACTACTACACTCACTCTGCTATACTCTCTTCACTCTGCATCGGATGGTGTTCTTTAGTTTCTGCCTACCCCATCGGTAAGGAGGCGTGAGTTTATGTATGTGGTGTATGTATGGTGTAGTGGAAGAAATGACCGTAAAGGCCAAAATACTCAAAAGTCATAAGATTAACTTGCTAATAAAGTAAAACCCCGCGCAAATTACTTTAATTGAGGAGCTGTAGTGGAGAACTTAACAAGCCAACCTGCATAAGTAATGAACTACTTCTCTCATTGCACGGAGGTACATAGGTGCAATTTTACCTAGTTAAAATAAGTAATGAATAAATTGCGGGACTAAGTTTGAACGAAGTAGTGGGAAATAAATCTATTAGGTCTATTTTGAGTTCTTTACTGCTTATAAGCCTCTGCCAATTAAGGTTAAGTATAGAAACCGATACGAATCGCGCACTTGGTCGCTAGTTGGCCGTGCGACCACTGGTCGTGGTCGTGGCCGTCTAGCGCACGAGATCCCTTAGTGAGTCAGTGCAGTTTTTTTTATTATACCTCTATCTATCTATAATTTCGGCATAACATGGTAGTTTCATATTAGTGAGTGTCTTTTGAATGTTACCGTATATAATGTGAATGTAAACCGGGATTTATAACTCAAATCTATACATATAATAAAATAGTAAAGTAAGTCAATACAGTACAATGAATATTTTAGAAAAATTGCTACGACGTGTCGGAACGAGTCTGATGTCGAAAATATAGTTTTTGTCCGTTTGTCTGGATGTATGTTCCGGATTGGCGCAAAAACGGCTGAACGGATTTGGATGAAATTCAGCGCACAGATAGTTTATAACCTGGATTAACACATAGGGTACTTTTAATTCCGGTAGTACGTTCCCGTGGGATATTTTCCGACATTAACGCGGGCGCAGCCGTGGAAAAAAGGTAGTAATGAATAAGCTGCATTTAGGGAACCTCATTTTCGTAAAAGATGAAGTAGAATTTCTGTGGTTCTTTTGAAGTTAATTATAATGGGTTCCGTTTGGTTTCGGTAAGAAAATAATCTTCTACAGTCATGTGTGTTGAAGGGGCCTGTAGCTAAGTAATAACAGCCGCACGGGTCGATCGAGGTTAAGCTACGCTCGCCACCGTTGGTCCGTGGATGGGTGACCATCTTTACATACCAAGAGTTCTCCGTGCCTCAGAAAGCACGTTAAGCCATTGGTACGTTCTTTTACGAAGAAGACGACGATTACAAGAACTTCTCTTCTGCTGTAAAATGTATGAAGCAATTAATAATATCTTAGTGTAGACTCATAAAAGCATAATATACAATACAAAGATAGTGGCATTCGGAAGTGGTAGCTTAGAGCATGCATGCCTGCGGCGTCTGGACGTGCAATGAATTTATAACCCATTAGTTGCAGTCGACTACGTGATTAAATTCCTATTTCGCTGTATAATACAATTTTGTACTCGACTGTACCTGAGAAATAATTTTAGTCAGGCGTAAATTAAAAATATATGAACATTTTATACTTTCAAGGTGTGGTTGCTAATAATATAAACCTAATCTAAAATACAATTCAGTCTTAATAGGAAAAGCTCTAGAAGAATCTTTTTATTCCAACAAAATTGATTGGTTACGTAAAGCGAAGTCTACGCCGCGAGCTAAGAATAGCTTCGTAGCAAAGTACTACGCAACGCGTAGCGCGCTACGAACTTGTAGCGGCTCGTAGCTGATAAGTTTCAAGGTGCAAATAAGAACGTGGTAAGTTTACCTTGTAGCTATTATTACCTCTTATGCTACGAGTCTACGAGGTCTCGGCTACAAACAGACTTTGCGTAGGCGAGTGGACTTTCTGGCGGCTCTCACAAGGCGGCTACGAGATTTGATCAAAAGGATGTGTACAGAATCTTTGTGTCATAAAATCAAACTGCGGTCTCCAAAATGGCCTGCGAAGTATACTTGATCATGATAATATGCCCCCGAGAGCGTTTGTTGAAAGAGTTTACGGGATGGGTAATGTTTTCATAGAAACGATCTGATATGATAATATTTTGAAAACGAATTCATCGTTTAAAACGAACCTACACATTTTCCGCCTCTACAAAATCGTTTAATTCATTCAACCGTTCCGCAGTTGATCAAAATAAACGGTTTGTACCATTTGACGTGGACTAGATATTGCATTGTGAAAAATATTTCCATTTTCATTTGTGCGTTGTTTTCATCGTGATTGGAGCCAGCCTGAGTCAAAATATCTGGCGAAGACGCACTGAGACAGACAGTTTGAGATCGAGATAAAACTTGATTCCCTTTTTCAAAGGAAAAAGAAAAATGGTTCGCGTGCGCTCGTGCTCCGTACGCTACGATGATTTATTTTTACTACATCGCCAGCAACAGCATTGAAATCTAAATTTAGATTTGCAGCTTTTCCTTTGTGAGAAATTACGTTTTCGAACAGACGTAGCTCGTTGTAAAAACTGAGCTCAGAATTCTTGTGAAAATAATTAACGACTCATGAAACTTGCTGCAAACTTGTGCATTTCTAAACCACTCGTATATTAAAAAGCGTGATGATTGAATGCAGCTCGGATTCTAATAATCGTTGGTTCATCACCAGCACCTGCGGCCCAAGGAAGGAGTTCGTTAGCGGTCATTAAAACTGCATTTGTAAGGACTAGGCCAGTGCAATAATTGCATCAAGTTTAACCGGGCTCGATCGATGTGAGGGTATTTACCTCGCCGGGCGAAAATAATCCGGGTACCGGTGATGTCAGAAGGTTCGGGGTGCGCATGCGTGAGGACGCTAGTAGGTTCTAGTGGGTACAGTGGGTAGCCGGGCGTCAGTCGGTCGCCGGCCGCGCGTTGAGCCGGGCGCGCGTGTGCTACTAATGGCGCCCCGTGGCGGCCGGTGAGGCGCCGGCCCCGCCGACCGCCTCGGGTCGACGGGCCAGCCTGGCCAGACGGGCGCTCGTCCCATCATGTCCTTGCTCAGCGTCACAGGTATATAGTGCTGTGTTCCCCTCCTGATGGTGCTAACCCGCTTTGTGTTAAGATATACGAGAGTTACGCAGCAATTTGTGGTCGTTATGGACGCGTACTGAATGTGTTCAGGTACTTATTGTGGTCAGGGCTAAGGACTCAACTGTGGTAACGTAATACGATCAACTATTAGCCACGTTACATTGATAATTGCAGAGAAAAACAAGTTTCCTTCTTAGAAACCATCTATGTAGACACACTACATATAGCTCAGTGTTGGTAGCTATGACCGCAGGCTAAATGTATTTCAGAGAACTTTTTGTTTAACTGATATCAGATAAATAAAGTTTGATTACCAGTTTCAGATATATTAGTTTGTTTTGCGTGGGTTACGATCGCATATCTCGTGTATCAACCGTGTGCTATTGGCTATAAAGGTCATAATCACGGCACGCGTGGCTTCATGTTGCACTTTAGCGTTATTATACATTTTATTATTGTTCGTGACATTTTCTATAACAATAAATCGTTGAAAGTACGGCATTATACATTATTTAGAAGTGGTTTTTTCACCGAGCCGAAATGTGGGTCTACATTGCGCGCTATTTAAGTGTTTTGTTTATGCTCTTCCGTTTTCAGCAGTCGGTGTATGCCGCCACAATTTCTAGAATCGCAAAGTTCAACGTATTCAGACGTCTTCGCTGTATGTATTGAAGAAAGGCCGCATTATCTGAAGTGAGGTAGTTAATTCAATAGTGCTAGAGCGGGCGCATCGACGAGCCACGCAGGGTGCCTAAGTATAACTATAGTATATACAATGTTCTGCCCCATTTAATGCGGATGTAGGTCGTGACCATAACAAGATGCCTTTCTGTAACTGAAACAATTAACTGCCTACTTATTATGGGCTGTATTTCATTGTTGCGGTTGTAGTTTTCAGCGTAAATTACTTCGTAAAGGGGATTTTTCTACTGAACTTTTCTTTAATCTGTTCAGGAGTTGTACTGAATATCAGTATACAAAAAAGAGTCGTGTTAATATCTTTTCCTGGTACATTTAATACAATCACGCCTGGTTATAAAATAAGTGGGATTCCAAAGTAATGAATGTCGACGAAGCAAACGATGGCAGGAGGCTGTCCAATCCCGTTATTTATTGAGCTAGATTATATACTTTTTGAATTTGTTTAGGGTGAATTTTCGAATGGTTACCTACTTTGTTTTATAGGAGCCGTGAATCTTTCGCAAAATGGAAAGATACATAATCATAATTTAAGTTTACATTAAAATCAATCATTATCGTTGAACATGACACAAAAAAACAATAAATACTTTTATTGTTTTTTTTGTGAGTTTTGAGACAAGAACGTACGTTACGTAGAAATAAATGTCATAATTTATCCAGACAAAAGTATAGACCAAAATATCTTTCAGGATAGCATTCTTTTCTGTCCACAATTTGGCGGCATTTTGTTTTTTTAGTCGCACGTCAGTCCATAATGAATCTCTCAAAGTTGTCAAAACGTTGATTAATTCATTCAAGTGCGTGTAACACGGTATAACTAATAATTTTTACGCCCACACGTTTGACGGTGAAAAATTCCCGCCTCTATCGTTAGCTACCTACGGTTTGAGTATATCGTTACCTACCTATGTTTTCACAAGTTTTACTTGGTTCGAATTTGCAACATAATTTTAGACAACTTCCTCTTTGCCTATTAGCCAGCTAGCGTATGACACTCGTGGGTTGCGGCTGAACATCAGCGTCAGATTGTAAACTTTGTGTTGTCATCTGACATTGTACTGAGCTGAGGGCGTCTTGGCATTATAATAATTATTTTCTATTTGTTTAGTTAGAAGGTGTATTTTTCTACTGTAATGCCATTAAACACATTTTTCTTTCTTTCTATTAAGTTGAAACTTTGACACTACATTACATTTACAATACATTTTTTTGAGTCATTAAATTCCACAAACAGAAAAGCAAGGGATATACAGATCAAAATGAGGAGCTATTAGATATGATGATTGTGCTTAATATAGAATTCTTTGCGCCGGAAAAAAATATAATAATGAAAAATCTGAATAAAAATCCGTGGTAGCGAGTCAGACCAAATTATAATAGACTAGCTTATGCTCTCGACTTCCTCCTTTTAAATCTCTTTTTTTAACATTAAAATAATATATTGTGCGTATTGTATAATTATCACTTGCTTCAAAACCGGTGAAGGAAAACATCGTGAGGAAACCGGCATGCCTGAGAGATATTTCTCGACGGCATATGGAGCCAAGTCTGAGGCCCATGGGCGGCTTTAAAACTGTAACATCAGGTTTGTCACTAACTACACGAAAAGAAGAAGAACATTAAAATATATTCTAACTACTCGGCAATACTGTAGCTCCCTATTAGTGAAAGAATTTTCGGAATGTTAACTTACAATACCTCTTTATAATATTATTAATATTTCGTTTATTCAACTTTATATTGAATACATTTCTATAAAAATCATTTAAAAATATAAAAATATAGTAGCCCACTGGTATCGGGAACAGGGTCCAAGCTACCGGCGGTCAGGGCTCCAGAGAGAGGAACCTCCTAACATTGCGAGCCGTGTTCAGAAGTACCGCTTTCTGAAAACCGTTTTTTGTAATATTATTAGTATAAATTTACATTTTCTTTTATTTTCCTTACGCTATGGAGATCATTTAAATCTTTTAAAATTACAATTACGTTCTGAACTATACCTATTGCTTACTTTTACGAGGAGAATGAAAGATTTTCTTTGTTTAAATAATAACAGTATTTACTTGTTACAAGTAAAGTATCTACTGAGACGAAAGGGGAATAAATAAAGCCATTCTCAGTACACCTCCACCCAACCGTAAGTCAATACGTCCCGTCCATAAATTACTGAATAATATCGAAAACACCGTCTAAATGAACACAAAACTTATTTAAAATTATAAGAAGAAAACCCACCGGAGGCTTTGCACGCGTAAAATTAATTAAATTACGTCGTAACTTTTCTCTGTGGCGGCAAAACTGTACCGAAATCCGTTCAGTAGTTTTCAAGATTAACTCGCACGTATAGACAATTGCGGGTTGAAAACTTTATTTTATAACTGTGAGCTGTATAAAATTGAGGAATAAAGGGCTATTTTATAAGAACTTTACTTTGTTAGTCAAAAATATGTTCGAACTTTAGACCACCCAGAACCAATTACGGGAAGGAAAACATTTTATACGAAGGAGTGGTACTGTACAATAAGTTGCCAGATAATATAGTAAATGCAAAAAATATAAATATTTTTTAAAAATTGTTAAATGTTTATGTTTTAGAAACAATGTAACACATATTTAGAAAATGCCTGCATGATAAATAATGAAATTAACCTATAGGATGGAATTTTTAGAAGCCTAGTTTTAAAGATATTATTTTTGTTTTCCTCTTATCGACTCACGGAGTCTTTGTCACCTTGTAACTGCATGATTTATTTGTATATCTCATATATTAAGCGAACTGTCTTGTGTTCTTTATGAGAATAAATTCTTTAAACCGAACTTCTCTGAAAAAATGGACTTTATTTTTTATGATGATCAACTTTAAAGCACGATGCAGGTATCTTGCCAGTGACACAATAGAATTGAAGCGACTAATCACTTGTATCGCCTTAACACTGTTTAGACGTTGTTTTATTGTTGCTTCAACTTATGGTATGCCACAGTTATTTCAATTAAATCCTACCGTGTAAATCAGGCTTTAATCAGGCTTGGTGTTGCAAAGCGAAGACCAAAACAAAGAATATGCACATGACACGTTTTTGAGACATTTAATAATGTTTAAGTTTCTATTTCGATACTATTGTCATAATCAGAATCCTTTGATAGTTTCATAAGTATTGCGCGGTCAGTCTGTGCATGGGTGACCATCTTTACATACCGAGACCCATCCGTGCCTCTGAAAGCATGTTAAGCCGTTGGTCCCGGCTGTCATTCTTGTATCTTTGACAGTCGTACCAGGTCATCAGAAATCCAAATGTCTGACAACCAGTCTCACCAAGGGGTATCGTATTACCCAGTAACTGGGTTGTGGAGGTCAGATAGGCAGTCCCTCCATGTAAAATACTGGTATTCAGCTGCATCGGGTTTGACTAGAAGCTGACTCCAATATATTTGGGAAAAGACTATCGATCCGTGCGACTGTTATTACTTGGCCACGAGCTCCTAACGAACAATATCACAACAAATCAACAATATCTATGATTAATTAATAAACTCAATAGTTTATCGACACACGCGCTCCAACTCGAACGTCAACTTAAGGAACTTAATCAAGTATGTATGAAGTTAGAGGCTTTCGATGATTCTCACCTTTATGGCACTGAGTTTTCAAAATATAGGTACTTAGATGGAAATATATATTATTTACATTATTAAGTAAGTAGGTAGTATTGATATCGGCGGCGTTTAAACGTTCACTTCATAACGCTAAATTATTGAAAAGGAAGAAAAGAAAAATTACTTTATTTGTCACAGAAACACGTGCATAAAAAAAGGTAATTAACTCGAGTAGAACAATAACATAAAACACAATAGATTTGAATTTAATCATGAGCAGAAAAAATAAATAGTCGGCAGCTGCTGGCACGTCTTGACTGTGACAAGCAGGATTCCACTCAGCATGATGCTGTGCTATGGGGACCCACAGCTCTGCTTTTCAGTGGTCATCCGAAAAAGACGTACGGAAACCAAGTCAGGTTTAATGAATTATACATTGCTAGAGTTTCTATCATCAACTGGTAGACTAACAGACGAAATAAGAAACCTAATTTCACTACTTTATTTCTCAGTAGTAACCCGGAGTCTGGATTTGAGCCCGGTTGATGGCAATAGACTTGCCCCCTATAACATGGGGTTTAAACATAACTGGCGAAATGTGGGTGTACTATAGGTACACCTCTGCCTACTATTTGGGGATTACAGGCATAAAATACACAGAGGCACTAAATATTTATTTTCAACACAATCGAAAACTGGTTCGTATTGTACTTCCAATCCCGCCTGCAATCCTGTCCCGAGTGCAATGACAAACTTGTGTCCGTATGGATTGAGGAGCCATGTCTCATATTTGAACGAGGGTTGTATGAAAAATCAAAGCATTGCAGCTATCTCAAATTCAGCCCTACAAAACCCATTTTTTTGTACAGGCTACGCATAAGTACTACTAAATCCTACCAAATTTTCAAAAATATCCGTTGGCTAGATTTCGAGTTCTAAGGTGGCTCCTCAATTCAGACCGACAGGATTGAGGAGCCACCTTTAACGTCGTATAACTTTTTAAGGGTTTTACTGAAAATTCCAGGAACCAGCCTACAAAATCGGTTAATTTACTACTAAATATTGGTAGTACCCTCGTTCAAATATGAGACATGGCTCCTCAATCCGTACGGAAACACAAACTTTGCACACTTGTATTAAAATGTACTATTATTTTATGAACAACCCTATCAGAAACCAATATTAATAAACCCCGGTAAGCCGAAGATTGAATCAATCAAGTTTCAGTTTGACCAGTTTCCAGCATAAATCTCGAATACAAACATGTAAACGGCCGAAAAAAAATTGGTGTTATTGGTCTTTAAAGTTACTGGAAACTGCAACAAGTTTCCATGGAGTTCCCACGGAATTCCCACGCATTATCAGCGTCACTGATATTCATGGTGGGAAAGAAACAGTCTACGTCGAAAATTATTAAAGAGAAAGTAATTAATTGTTATCAGTTTATTGAATATTGGATTAAGTAATTTTATTTTGGTGGAGATGCCGTGCTGTCCGAGACGTTGATCGAGTAAATGGAATTCGCGTAGTAAATGCAGGGAATAGTGAAAGTGCTTCGTTACGACACTACGTTTTGTTCACAACTTTGTTTGGCAATGAATTTGTTATAAGAGTAGTTGTCAGACCTACGATCTCCTAACTAAACAAAGATCTACTAATGACAGCCGGGACCAACGGCTTAACGTGTTTCCGGAGGAGTATCAGTATGAAATGGATGGTCACCCATCCAAGGACTGACTTTGGCAAGCATTGCTTAACCATGAAAATTGACCCGTGTAGCTGTTATTACATAGCCACGAGCCCCTCCAAGCATATAAGAAATAAGCCTTATTAATACACTGAGCGTTGTTGACTACCACTATCTACAAATACATTGTTTATTTCGCGTGCCCAGCAAACGTTTCGCATTGATATTCACGATTTATTAGATACCGATGATATTATGTAATGGTTCGGTAAGTAACATTGCTTATTTGGCTATACTATGTAAGTTTGGAGAGATGGTTTTCCTTGATGTCATAAGTCTCAGTTTTTATAGAAGTCTTTTGTAGTTGATCTAATCTATGTGGTAGTCCTTACTCAATCAACCTGCCTAGCCTTTTCCCAATTATGTTGGGGTCGATTTCCTAACCGGATGTAGAATACCAGTATTTTACAAGGAGCGACTGCTTATCTGACCTCTCCAACCCAGTAACTGAGTAACTGGATACCCCTTGACTGGTGGTCAGACTTTTGGGCTTCTGACTACCCGTAATGACTGTCATAGATTAATGACAGACCGAACCAACGGCTTAATTTGCTTACCGAGGGACGGACGGGTCTCGATATAAAATGGATGGCCATCCATCCACGAACCGACCGCGACAAGCGTAGCTTAACCTTCGTTAGACCCTCGCGGCTGTTATTATCTAGCCACGACCCCACCTGACATCCTTACTATTCCAGATATAAATGTGATACGTTGGAGGATGTTTGATACTAAATCATGCATGAATGGCTCAAAGGATTTGGCACGCAGATAGAATACTAGCCTATGTCTTGAATTAGCACATAGGTTACGTGAACGAAGTGAGTACTTGAATTAGTTCCCCTAGGATGCGAGGGAACTGGGGGGCAAAAGTTAGGTACTCTTTTGAGGGACATTATTTCAGTTTGCTGAAGTAGGTAACTTACTTGTAGCATCGTATCATAATCATAGTTTGTGGAAACTATATAGAATTGAAAAACGGGCGTTTATTTGATTACTCTACCTTTTAAACACAGAACCGGTGGAAGTGGCTGTGCTTGAGGGAGGCCTATGTCCAGCAGTGGACGTCTTTCGGCTGAAAATGCTGAAATGATGATGATGATGATGATGAGTCTACCTTTTATTGCACAGTTCGGTTTTATTTTAACCAAATATTATTCAAAGGAATTGAAAAAAAAAATTGAAACAAACGGGGCTTTTGATCTTCGTTTATTGTTAGGATTCCGTATTTTTTTTATTGGAAATTTATTTTTAGGGTTTCAGCAATAGCCTGGTGGTGTGACTGTCGGACTGCCAAGTCATAGGTCTCGAGTTCGAACCCAAGGCACGCCTGACTTTTCGGATTCATGTGCGTATTGTATAATTATCACTTGCCTTAAAACATCGTGAGGAATCCGATGCCTGAGAAATATGTCTCGACGGCATGTGAAGCCAAGTCAGAGGCCCATGGGAGGCTTTAAAACTCTGACACCAGGTTAGTCACTAACCACACGAAAAGAAGAAGAGTTTCCAATATATTTGTGTTCTGTACTTAAAAAAATAGTTTCATTTTGAAGTGCTGATATCAATCTAAACAATTAATCGGAAAATAACTTTTGTATTTCATTTCCTATTTGCATGCTAGCGTGTACCTATATACACGTTTCATTTGGTTTTCATGTTTTATTTTACAACTAGTGGCCATATAGAACTTTGTTTCGACTTTTGCCTTTTAGCGATATGTGCAGGATGAACTATTGAGGTGTTCATTTAAATAGTTACGGGACGAAAATAATGTTTTAATTTAACAATGGCTGTTACACAAACTGTGTGCACAAACTGATCGTTGTTTGTAAGTACAAGTTGGTGTTGTGTACATTACCTATTTTATTCAAAAATTTACATAGAAACAAGATATTTTCTTTTGAACTAATATTTCTTTCTGATGTACCTTGTACTTGTCACGATTTTTTACCATAAGTTAGATTTTGACATTTTAGAAACGTACTCACTCACGAATTGCAAACATTCGTTGCGTAACTGACATTCATTTGCGAACGAAAGTTCGTTTCATGGACAAATGTTCGATGCGTAAAAGCTCGCGCAATGAATGTTCGCAAAACAAATTCGCGAATCGAATGCTCCCGGTGAGTTCGCGGCTGCCGTTCATTACATAAACAATTTGCTTGTTTTGTAATATGATATGAAACATCCATGAATCTCCTCGCTTAGTTTCCGGCCACAAATGTGGCCAAACCGTTCCTTCCCACGGGTATCGGTTAAGGCGACTAAGGGATTATTCCTGGGAATGGACAGTGGTATATGGCCGTATGTATTACCTGTGTGTACGTGAATAATATCTAGTGCGCCTGCCAAGAGTTTAATAACTACTAAGTAATTGAAGGTTGAAGCTGGCAATTCGAGATTTTTAAGATTGTTTTAAAATAATGGCTCACTAGATAAGTTTATTCTTTAATCCTTTTGACAAGTTGTCAGCTCAGATTAGTATAGTACGTCCTTATAACAGTGGAAGTAGTTTGAAATAGTATACTATTGTCGTAAAATAATGTTCTAACCAGACATTTAAAAAAAAACAAATGGACAAAACTAAGCAACTTTGCACATAGGTTTCTGCAGCTTGTCTACGTCATTGAAAAAATACTAAACCATAATGTTCTTTTTAAAAAACAATTACCTTTTACCCTCTATCGACTTTTTCCAACTACATGCAGTCGCGCAGTTTATAATTGGTAGGTTAGTGCTGTTCCAGGCGTTTTAAATGATTGTTGCACAAGTTCTGAAAATTGGCCGCTCTTTAATAACTATTTTACGAACCTGGCTCTCAAAGTTAAAGCTTATGAGAAAGTTTAGTAGCTAGTGGAGCTTGATACCTACTTGGAAACAAATTGATAGTAGAGGAGCGGTTCACAAGACTATTTTTGACTAACTAAAATGCAAGGTTGGTAACGAGACTATATTGATGGAAGTAAGAAAGAAAGAATGACATTAATTTGGCAACAGTTCACTAAACATGGAATATAATATAAAAACATGAAACACTTGAAAAATATAGTGTGTGCCTCATAGTCCAGACATTTGGTAGTTTTACCTGGAAAGATTTCCGGGAGTTTTGAAAATTGGCTCTTCAAATTTTTGCTTTGCCACCTCGTGTCTTTGCTGCTCGCGCCGCCATATTGGATAATTGGCGTCCAAACAGGAAACGTTTTTTGAAAATATCTCCTTTCAGACTCATTTGACATGGCGGCGCGAGCGGCTAAGATACGAGGTGGCAAAGTGAAAATTCAAAATAAGCACGTCAAAATTAATAAAATCACCAATTTTTTTTACTCCCGGAAAACTGTCCAGGTCACCCCATTTTTGAGCACCAAATTTGTACTATCACTGCTCTGACAAAAACCTACTACCTCTTCCTAACTACTAACATAATATTTCTTATAAATATCTAGATGATTAACTTTGGTTAATCATCTATAGATTTTGAATTGGTTGCTCAAACATAAAAAAAAACAAACATGAATTTTGTTATAAAAACTTCTTTGGAAAATATTAATAGGCCATAAAAATATGTTCCATAAACATTTTTCACTGAACTGGATTCACCAGCGAAGTCGAAATTTATTTTATATTTTCATACGTATTAACATCAAACAACACAAACAATTATATTACAACAAACAACAATTATTTATGTTATTTCGTACATCAAAGAAATAATATAAACAATTTAACTTTTCAAGCTTTCGTGAAAATCTATCGATATAAAGATAATGCCATGCGCACACTGTACCGTAGGAGTACATAAGAATGGTTGCATGTTGTATACGCTGGTGTGTCTTATGATAGTGTACTGGAGCCTTGCCTACATAGCGGTCTCACATAAGCTCATACTGACATATTAAACTTGTGTATGCCTCGTCTAAGTTGCGGGCGGTGGCGTGTAACATTATTTTTAAATAATAGACCTAAACGACACATAGCATCGACCCAGTATCCTTTGAAAGGATAGTCCGAGGTGCGTGGAATATTCTCATTTTGCCAGTTATGTTAAACTCTTTTGTAATCCTTAGACTGTCAGCGTTTTGAACGAACATAGTTAAATTCTTATTCAATTGTATTTTAGTACATGTTCATAATTATACCTACAATTTTTTTTTGATGCCCTATAATATTTTTTTGAATGCGAATGAAACCGACATCAAAAGATAGTAGTAGTAATCTTACACCCGATATTTATGTTTTCACGAAAAAACAAAACATCATCGTTGTTTTCGAACCCATGCTTAGTAGACCACAATAGAAACGGGTTTTGTCTACGGAAGAATAGACAAAATGACAGATAAACAATCACAATCTGTCATCATGTCTATTCTTCCGTCGACAAAACCCGTAGACAACCCGTTTCTATGGTTGTCATGCTACGCACGCAGCACTCATGTTTCGTCATTCCATATTAATCACATAAGATTGTCAGTTCTTACATGAATTATAAAGTGAGGTATATCGGGAAAAGCTGGATCATTTAGATATTCATGAACAACAGATGCCGCTGTGCGTGAATCGCTTTACATCTATTTGTTGCTTGTTCTTGTGTTCTCTACAATGGAAGCCTTCTGGTTGTTTTGATTACAGATTTTCTGTTATTCGAGGGAGAAATGTTGATTGTTTTTGTAAAATACTAAGTTGAGAAAGACTCTTTCGGCAAGATCTCCATTTAAGGTTAAAGATACAATTAAAATATTTACACAATATAACATCTTGTCTGTTTTGCCTGTAGGGTTAAGCAGGTATAATATCTTATATAGTACCGTATCGTTTATAGTACCTTTACCCAAATTTCACCAGTTTATTTTGTTGCCAAATTATATTTAAGTAAAAATAAGTGCAAAAAATTTTGTTAAGTTGACAAATGTCAACCATGTATAAAAAGAAACGAAAGAAACGTATGCAAAGAAATAAAGAAAAATATTTTATTTGTCACAGTCATGTGCATAGAATGATGGTAAGTTAATTGTAAAGATAAATATAGAAAAAAGCAAAGAGCAAGAATATCTGATATCTCAAAGATATAGGAATATCTGATGGATTTAACTCTTAGAATGATACTGTAGACATAAAGTCATGTAATGCCATTAATCGATAGTCTAAACTTATGTACATACTCAATGCGCCAATATCACGTATGTACATAATGTATAATGATAACGACCAGGGATTATAAACCTTTTGCCGTTTCAAAACGAGCATTCGAATTTTAACATTCGAAAATACTTGCAAGTCAAAGTAAGTGTACCAACTCCCAGAGTGTTGCCAAAAACGTTTTTTTGTTAACATTACAAGGGGCGTTATTATGCCAATTAGCTACTTCTTGCCGTGGCAACTTCGAATTCGTTGCGGGAGGAACTTTAATAATTAAGTTATTCGAAATGACCTTAAGAAGTCGCATATCTAATCTGATTTTCAAATTCAATCTCTGTACAGGCGGGGATCGTAAACTTGGCTGGTTTTCCATAATTTCGTTAAGTTTTTCTCATAGCATTTTTGTGAAAAAAAAAAGATGATATTTTCCTTTACCCACACCGTCTCCTTTATATTGACTATCGTGTTTCGTGATCTACTATATAATATTGTATAAGGGTAAATAGCGTATAAAACAACTATTTTCTTAATGTCCCTCGGCAAACTTCGTGTTTCGTCAGTCATCGGATTTCTATCAAGTGCCTTTTACACTTGGTCCATTGGTAATTTTTTTATTTTTTATTAACACATTATTTGTACTATACAAATATTTTCTTAATGTCCCTTTAACCAAACTTTAGTTTCTACCATTTAATAATGGAATAGAGACATTATCTGTTAATTATTATTTACTAACTTTTTCCCGCGGCTTCGCCCGCGTTGATGTCGGAAAATATTCCACGGGAACGTACTACCGGGATTCAAAGTACCCTATGTGTTAATCCAGATTATAAGCTATCTGTGTGCCATATTTCAGGAGGAATATACCTCGCGACAAACGGACGAAAAGTCTATATTTTCGGCATTCGACTCGTTCCCAATTTTTTTTCAAAAATATTCAATGTACAGTTTTGAGTTCGATACTATTTTATTATATGTTAACTAATTAGCAGTTACCTTGGTATGATTTGTTGTCCTTTGCATTTGATTGACGACAAAGCCCCGAAGATTATTAATTACACTGTTCCAACATACGAGTAAAACAACTGAATCCAAATAATAATAATAAAAATGTTTTATTGACATAAAAAAAAGTTGTTACATTTTAATTTGAAGCCCTGACTCCTGCGCTAGGTGGTACCTGTGTTACAGGAATCAGTGTCTTCACCCGTTTTTTGAACATGAACAATTTATACAAAAAAAAAAAAAAAAAAAACTTAAAATGTAGGAATCCAATTTAGTGCATGCATGCTCTTGAGTGGTTTGTGTGTGTGTGTGTTTGTGTATGTGTATGAATGTGTATGGGTGTGTGCGTGTGAGTGAGTGTGAGTGATTGTGTTGTATAATTCCTGTGCCATGCAATCCTATTTCACTAGGTACCTAGTCTAAAATTGATTGAATCCATTTTGAATTCTAAGACAGTAGTAAGATTTCCTCAGAGAGCCACACTTCACTTTCAATAACTATGACTCGAACGTGACTCCGTTGACAGATCTTGAGGGTACAAAATGATATATGCGAGAATATAATCCAAATAACATAAGGGATAAGTTAAAATTTATTTATATCCCTGAAAAGATAAGCAGTACTTATGCATGTGGTCTCATGTGAAGATTTTTTTTATTGAAGAAAATAATATACATAATCTGCGTACGCAATTTATTTTCCTAGCTTGTAAACAAACACGAGTTTTTGGAAAACTAACTGTAATGCCTACTCATAAGGTTCAGTTTGCGCTTCAACTTCCTATTTTTTATGACTCTTTCAACAGTAATAGTCCGTATAAAATCAACTTGATATACAATTGCATAAAGTTGATGTTTTGTTTAAGTGGAAATAACTAAAAATACATAACTCAATTATCTAAAATACTAAAAGATACATAATTCAATTATCTTTAAAATAGTCAAGGTTTCAGAATAATACGCTTGATAGTTTTTGCGTGATTCTCAGTTTTTTATCCGCGTTAGACATAATTTTACAAATTAATTACACATTGTAATATAAACATGATCTAAAATATTCACAGATTAAGTTACTAAAAAAATGCTCTAATTTATCATATATTTTTTCCAAATCATTAACACTACTCGATTAGACGTGATCTTCAGTATAAAATCATTAAAAGTCGGTTAGTGTCGCCTCAAATCCCAAAGAAAAGGGGGCAACACAATAAGTATCATAATTGAAAATTCCACTTATATCTGAAGATTCCCCAATATCTTTGTAAATAAAGAAACAAGGCTACTAATTAAATTCGGCTGCTGAGAAACTCTTGGAAAAGTTAAATGATAGTTAACCTAAACGTGGTATTGAACTCAATACGAAGAACACTCTTTATACCAATAAAATTGTTTTTTTACTTGTTTTTCTACAATAATATTTAGAACACTTTTTACTACCGATATTAAAAAGAACGAAGTCACGGTTTTCAGTTACATTAGAAAATTCAACTCATAGTACATTCATTAATCAATTCTACATTTTTCTTTTAAGTGTCAGCGATTTTTCATCGAGTTACCAGTTTTTACTTTTCGAAGGAAATATGGGCGAATTCAGACAGCTGTTTCTTCATGTTTGATAAATGTAGGCTCTGTTTTTTAAGTCTAAGTGGGCGCTGTTACTTTTTGTAACCTATTCGCGAAATAAATAATTTATCCCTTCTTAAAACATTTACATAACGAATTTCGAATGGCTTATTTTGAACCCGGGACGGCTTATTTACTCATTCATAATAATATATTAGACCGTATTTTGACTGCAAAAAATAAGGCCATTATTTCGTTGCCTGAAATTTTTGTTGGTTATGGTGGCAATTAGTTTAAGAAAACGGAAGCAGGCTTTTGCTCATTCACTTATTAAAACAATTCGCAAGTTTCGTTTTGCGATATCCATGGGTAAGACGTCTTTGTCGAGTACCGAAAATAACTTAGAAACTTGTCAATGTTGATTCTTTATTGTGGTAACTAGATTTAAAGGATTAACATTTGTATTATTTAATTCAATACTCAATACGTTTATTGCATTCCACAATGTGAACTTAGGTGGTAGGTATATAAAGACATACATTAGTTTTGGAGCCTTGTGGGCCCTGGTGGCATTCGTGGTGTAAGCGCTGTTCTATCATTTTATAAAACTTCTGCTCAAATTTTTATTATTAACTAGCTACTACCTGCAACTGCGCCAACGTGAACTCTAATTCTTTTTCTAAAATAGAAGTGGCCTAAGTTATTCTTTTTCTAAAATAAAAGTAGCTTAAGTTATTCTTTTTCTAAAATAAAAGTAGCTTAAGTTATTCTTTTTCTATAATAAAAGTAGCCGAAGTTACTAAGGAGTAACTTAGGCTCTGACTACTGTTTACGTTTGTATTTGTTCACAAACACGTCTGTTTACGTTTGGTCGTGTGTGTGTTTGTTTGTTTTTTGTTTTTTGTTGACTGTTTTAGAAGACTAAATAAAAAAATAAAAAATTGTTTTAAGTACCGTATATACTTTCATATGCATTTAGTAAAAAGCTGTTATTTTGACGTTACAAACAGACATTTCAATTTTAATTATTTGTTGTGTTGTATAGAAGACTAGCTTTTGCCCCCGGCTGCGCCCGCGTGGAGGTCGCAAATTATCCCACGGAAAGGTACAAACGGCATAAAAAAATTACTATGGCCTAACATAAGTCATGGTCTTCCTGTGTGCCAAAACATCAAAACCCGTCCAACGAAAGGAAAGGTAACAGAAAGTCACATTTATAATATTAGTACATTTAAAATAAATAAATGTAAGTCCCTTTATGATTTTTCTATCATATTATAGTCCATCACAAACCGCTCATGCCTTGTACCTCATTCAAAGACAGGTGAACCAACTCGGGGGAACTATGTCAAGATGAACCATTTTTTAATCGTGTCGTCACAAGTGTGGAGCGACGCACTTGGACGGATTCCGCCCCTAAATACTGAATTAAGACTCTGTTTTTGTTAAGACGTTAATTGGACACTTGGTTATTTGTAGGTACAGTAAACAGCACAAGTCATAGCAGTAAATGCGGTTTTCGTATTTCAAGACTTACTATTGACGTGCGGTTTACTATACATGTGATTTTCGAAGGTGAAACTAATGTTATAAAAGCCGGAACATCGTGTTTTAAATAGAGACTGTGACATACATACGACGCTCTACAATGCCAAACTTTTTCTTAAATCTTTGATACGAGATTGCAGACTTAATACCGAAACCATGAGAAATAAAGTTAAGTTATGACCAGCCAAGACACCGATATACAAAAAAGTACATTACTGTCGCGGCCTGCAACAGGGGCATTGATGGACGAAGATGAAAATACGTGAGTCCATCAATGCTTGGTTGCGGCCAAGGCTTGTGTAGGTACAGTCCAACACTGTACACGTTTTGCTGACGCGGTGGTTTGCACTAGACGTGCGTCATTTCTATTACTATAAATATACATACATTACAATAAATCAGCGAGTGCGATTACTGCTACGCGGTGACTAACATTAGAGAAAGGAATCGTCAACAGTATTACTTGTAAACACTATTTATGCGTAATAAACCTAACGGGAACTAAGTGATCTTTTCTCTACGCGCTTCAAACTAAACAACAACCTGCAAGTGTACGAACCGCAAATTTTATGGTCCTTCGAGCCGGATAGAGTACTTTTCTCAAATAATGCGAGGAAATTCAAACTAAGTAAATTAATTATACACTTCAGAATCAATCATGAACGCCGATGTTTGTTTACGCGTAGTAATTTTAAACAGCCCTATTTGAAAGCCAAATCGAAAAAAAAAATCTTTAATATGTTACCTCTACCATGTGTCGAAATAAAAAGGTCAATCCATTTTTATTTTACACAACAGATACAGTTTTTATAATAATTTATTTGGCCGCTAAACACGACAGGTATGTATTTTCATAGAAACATTGCCGGCCGCCGACTCGCATTTATTTGACCAGTACAGCATTTTTGATTTATCTCAAAGAGATTGTTAAAATAATGCTCGAATTTCCAAGCATGTTTGCGAACAGCCGTGCTATTCTGCAAACATCTCACCGTGATAACTTGGGTGAAGTGAGCTTGATGTGAGCTGTCAATGCACCTAAAGCTAGGGATTGACACTTCACCTCACTCTTAACGGTGAGATGTTTACAGAATGGATCGACTGGTTGCTCTTTCTTTAAAACCAATTTAAAAAACAGTTGTCCTCGTGTCGTAATTTTAAACTATTACTTAACCTATTGAACAGGCCGAAACCCAAGGAATATTACGTAAAGGAAAATCTAGACAATCCAATCCGTTTGTTCCCTTCTGTGGGAAGAAATGGCTGCACTAATTGAGTGCACGACCTTTAAGAGAAACGTGACAATAGGCCGGAAAATCGCCCAGACTCGTATTTATACGTATTTTCCTTCTCCATACAAAAATGTCTACTTTTACAAATAATTATGTCGCATTTCTAACGTAACCATGGCAATCTGTCTCTCGCATATCGGAGGTATTGGTAACGGGCTGTCAGATCCCCGAAAATATTAGATAATATTATTGGTTTTACCTTTTACCTCACCTTTGCGAAATGGTTACTAGGGAGGATACGGAATTCGGTTGCTGAGGGTAAGCGAAAGTTTTCATGTGCTGAATAAAGCTGTGCCATCACTAGACAATCAACATGTGACGTCAAATATGATAAAACCGTTGCACAACAGCTCGCAACATTGAGAGATAGTTTAAGAAGTTTTAGATCGTTTCTTTATCGTGGATTCCCCTTAAGCAATTCCTTGCAGAATACCAGCGCTGCGACATTTTAATTTTTTTTTTCGTGTAGCGGCATCATGCTGAGATAGGAACCCTTTGGCCTCGTACGGGACTTCATTCTTTAAATTTTAATGTTACTTTGTTTTTTATTTATGTTTAGTGTGTTTTTAGTTTAATGTGTGATTTCCTGTGCGAGTCTCAATAAATACTTTTTCTTTCTTTCTTTCTTGCTTAAAAGGTGACCTCCAATAACAATGTATCGAAATGCCCTTTTTTAATCGTTATGAAAAACTTTTTGGTTACCATTGGTTGTTAAGTGCTTAGACATAGAAAAAGAAATAAAAGTTCGTATTGAAACGTTTCGAAAAAACCGTTATAAGCCTACAAATTCGAGGCCTATGACAGGTACGCCAAGTTTGCCTTCTTCACAAAAGATTATTTTTCTTTAAATATTTCCGGCTCACCCCGAGACTTGTACATTATTATGACTGGCGAAATGTGGGTGTCCTTTGCCTTAAGGCCCGTGCAGACCAGAGCGACGCGACGGCGCGACGCGACTCGAACAATACAATTTCTAAGAAAACTTCAAGGTATAGTGTCGCGTCGCGCTAGTCTGCACGAAGCTTTACCCTTTGGGGAATACAGATGATATGTTATGTTAAACTACCTTCTGCTCGCCACTTCGTCCGCGTGAAATTTCTTGCTCCCCCGACCCACCGCGTCGCACTGTGCATCGAAAAAAGGCTCTGGAAGACATTGAAGCATACATTTTAAAAGTGTTGGTGTTTTGCTTGAAATGGCTTCTAATAGACAATATTATGCATAAATATATCATAGAATAAAATCAGGTACGTAAATTGGCAACTTATATTTTTTTTGCAAAAAAAATATCATCATATGCCTAGACTTTTCCGAACTACGCTGGGGTCAGCTTCCAGTCTAATTTTGATTTTTTTCCAGTCTAAATTCAGCTGCATCCAAGCTGAATATCAGTATTTTACATGGAGCGACTGCCTATCTGACCCCCACAAACCAGTAACTGGGTCCCTTGGTAAGACTGGTTGTCAGACTTTTGGGTTTCTGACGACCCGTACGACTGTCAAAGATCTGCGAATGACAGCCGGGACCAACGGCTTAACGTGCTTTCCGAAGCACGGAGGAATCTCGATATGTAAAGCTGGTCACCCATCCACGGATTAACCCCGGTTAGCGTAGCTTAACCTGATCGATCGACCCGTGCGGTTGTTAATACTTACCCACGAGCTCCTCAAAATAAATATAAGTTAGCTAAATATAAGCATTAGCTTATATTTCCGGAACGGAGAGAATAACCGTTTTATCCTTCCACACGGTGATGTACTCGTAACTATTTATTTATGATTTTTTGACATACTTCATATAACGAGATTTAGTGCCGTTTTTTTTCGTGCAAAGCAGGAGCGGGTCGCTAGTTATTAGTATTATATTTTCGGGCACAGCATGATTGTATGAGCTATCTATTGCCTGTTGGCTATCTAGTCTATATGTATAGTATATCGCCTGATTGATTCGTATCTTTTAAACTTTCTAGAAGAATTAGTGCCGTGTATGTCTGAAATTCATTAACATACATAGCATCACGCCTAAAATCCTGATGGGTTAGACAGTAGTGTACCTACAGTACCTACACCTTTTTTTATGAGGGTGGGAAATTATCAAATAACTTCTCCCGCTCTGGGCGGAGCGGGAGGGCGTGTCAGACTCTTACTGACTAAGACCCACCCGTGTTCCTTCAGTTGCCTCTACATTGCCAGGGGCCACTCGCCTTATGTTTAAGTCCCATGTCATAGAGGGCAAGCCATCGACCGAAACAAATCGAGAATCTCGGCTACTACTTAGAAATTTCAGATGGAAAAACCCAATAACACTTTGCCCGACCCGGGAATTAAACCACAACAATCGCAACCACTACACCAACGAGGCAGTATAACTAAATATCTTTTAAACTTTCTTTAAGAATGATTGTTAGTATGACTGTAAACGTGTCTGAAATTCAGGTTAGACACAAACGTAAATACATAATACAAACACTTACTTTTTTATGTATTCAGTTCGACAGTAATTATGGGCATTTATGAGTCGGTTTAAAAGCTTCCAACGCGTGAAAATCCGCTTGTAAACTTATACAACAAATTGTTTGCAATAAAATTAAATGAGCATTAATGTGAAGTTTGACCTTTTCCCGGAGAATCGTGAGTTTAATGTCATGAGTGCTGCCTACGCTATGGATTTTATTTGGAGTTGAACAAAGAGTTCCATTAGGTTAGATACGCTATATAATTTTCTGAGGTTGAACATAGAGTACCTACAACCATTAGGACGTGGGGCATAAGGAGTTTGTGATTGTCGATGATTTATTTTACACCTACGCTTCTGTTTGGGCAAACGGCTGAAGCTTTAGTCGCTGTAGCGGAAATTTATTTTTAGTACTATGGAACAGTTTAAGTTCTTTCAAAACTTACCGGTTTGGGTTAAGAAAAATATTAGTTTTAGCAATTAAGAGGACTACAGGACCTAAACTTGCCTAAGTTTTGTAATGCCAAAAAGTACATGATCCACTGCAGTAAACAAAATCAGAAATATATGATATTCTTCAGGATATATGCTAGTAAGATAGTGTGTTTAAAATATGATACAAATTATTGTATACGATAGGCAAAAATCACAAAGATACCACAAAAAAAAATATTTTAACGATTAAATCGACTGATTGAAAGGTCTTAGAATAATGCAATAAAATAAAAATCGCAAATATGTAGATCCGACAATGTTAATTGCTACGGTCGAAATATCATATTCATATACATGCAATCATTCAGATATTTTGTCAGATTATTCTACAAGCAACATATTAACGTACCTGTGTTTTAGTTTTTTTAGTACAATCAATAGATATTTTTGTCAATAGATAATTGCTTCATGTTTTGCAATAAATTACCGGCGTTGTGTCATTGTGCTTCTCTTTCTTTTCTATGCAGTTCGACAGCGACCGCGCTTTAGCTGTTGTTTAGCTGTTGTGTGTGTTGTGTTGTGCTTAATGCACCTAAATGGCTGGATTTACATATTCCTTTAGGTACTTTTCCTTACCTTTTTAATGGTAACACCAAGACCAAAGACAATACAAATTGCGTAGTACTCTGTCTCTAACGGTACTTACAATGTGTTCATTATAACTTGACCCGTACCGCGATTGGTAACACTGAATTTTGCAGTCTTAGTTTCAATACTAATAGAGTTCAAAATGGCGACTGACAGAACGGTACTATCAATCATATGGCTGCAAAATTCAGTGCTACCAATCCCATCACGGGACAAGTTATTATGAACGCACTGTAGTACTTAATGATAATTAAATCTTCATTAGGATTATTTTTGGGTAACTGAAGAGATTTTACCTACAGAATATCAGCAAATGAAAAGATTTCACGATTACATTTATATTCCATAAAAGTAAAGATTGTTTCATTTTATATTTTTGAGCTAACAATTTTGATATTAGCTTGTTCTCAAAAAACGTTTTCTTTTAAAAATAGCTGCTGTTACGGGCGCCGTTCTGTGCTCATATGAAATTGAGAGGCATTTGTGCCGAATCGAAAGCCAAGCCAGTGGAAATAGACCTAATAATTTACATACTGAGCTTCCCATCTCTAGAAATGGAATTTCGCTGGGGAAATACACAAACACGGATACTTGTGGTATCTAAACATTCCTTTCAATCATGAGTATATAAATACTACTAAACGAAATAAATTGAAGTATTGAGCATTTCGCGGCACGGTTAGCGCAGTGGCTAAGCGATTAGCTGCTGAGCTACGTGCTCAAACAACAAATACATGTTTGTAAAACTGAAACTCAAACCATTTCTTTCAATTATGCCAATTACAGGCAGGGATTTGAAAGATGAAGATTCCAAAGTGTAGTGTGTTCCTATGGAGAAGAACGGGCAAGATACTCCACGGGTAGTCTTTTAAATCAAAATATTGGTTATATCATTCATGTTCATGGATTTGGCTGGTAATAAGGGCTGTACGCAATGAGGGTTCTGAAATGACTTTCGCTAGGGGGCAGCCCTGAGACGACAGGTCCGGGCACCTGGCAAAAGTGTCGAAGCGCCTGTATTTTCTTTTGTGGTGACGAATGAAGCGAATGAAAATGGAAACGATGAATGTTATCATATACTCTAGAATTCATTGTCGAAATGGAAGACCTCTTGTCTATGTGGCGCCAACTGCTGGCGTCAATTTTTATGAAAACCCTCATTCCCAGTAACGTTCTTTTCATACACATAAACAAAAATATTTATACCTAAGTAATACAGCAAAGTTTTTTACTAAAAATTGCCTTCATACCAGCACTTTTATTATGTCCACGGAGCAACTCAATAAAGGTCCATAACGACGTATTTCAGAGGCATGTTAGCATAATCACCAATCTTCATAGGGGAACGAAGTATGTAGAACACAGGATGATGCTCATCCTAGAGATATATTATCTGTCTGTACATTATTTCCGCTGGAAATTGTATAGAGTTGCGTAGAGGGTAGAATCTTATGTCCTTTACTAAAACCCTGTGCATTCGATATTTGTTCAGATTTGTAAATAAGTCACTTAGCCAACTCATGGCATGGATTTAGGTAAGTGATTTTGAATTGTGCAGCTGTTTTTACTGGGCCTATTTCGCCAGTTGGTACATTGCTATCACTCAAAAATTATCAGTGTGTGTGTGTGTATGTGTTTGTGTATATGTGTGTGTGTGTGTGTGTGTGTTTTGTACCAAAAGAGTGACGAAGAGAGCATTACCCAGTACCCGGTTACTGGAGTAACGTAGGACCGGGCAATATGAAAACGCAGAAAAATTGCGTATTCTTTTTCAGAGTTGAAGCCGCCACTCATAATGTTTGGCGCAATTTGCTTTTGTCTTGCTAAGCTCAAATTGACCTTTTGATTCCGGTAGCTCGTTTTGGAGCATAGTTTTTAGGGGGTGGTTGAACCAAGTGGTGCAATTTTTCCTTAGCAAAGGAAGGATAATTTTTTAAACCATAATTTAGTTTCAACTTTTACACTGTAAATTATCTGCCTAGCTTTTTCCCAACTATGTTGGGGTCGGCTTCCAGTCTAACCGGGTGCAACTGAATACCAGTATTTTATATGGAGCAACTGCCTATCTGACTTCCACAACCCGGTTACGGGTAATACGATACCCCTTGGCAAGACTGGTTGTCACACTTTCGGGTTTCTGACTACCCGTAACGACTGTCAAAGATCTGCGAATGACAGCCGGGACCAACGTGCTTTCCGAGGCACGAGGGGTCTCGATATGTAATGGACGATCACCCATCCGGGAACCGACCGCGGCAGGCGTAGCTTAACCTTCGATCGACCTTTGCGGCTGTTATTATCTAGTCACGAGCCCCTTATTTTTTTAATTTATCTTTCACATTGTAAATAATAAACTCTATTCATTTCTATCATCACTAAAAGTGCAAAAATGAAGTGTACAGCAAGATACTTTGTGTAAAGAAATGCCGTTGACTCACAGCTTCGCATTCAAAGCTTTTCTTTAGTTCTTTGTGTTGGTACGTTTCATTGCAAAGCTAAGTAGGTCAGTGACACATCAGTTCTGATTCTGATACACAATGTTGGTAAATAGGTTATGATACTTTTAATACCTAAAGGTAGTTAGTTTATTACAATGTTTGGGTAGATGGCATTTTATTTTGTATTCGACGAACAAAAATGTCATGTAAGTAAATTAACAGTTTTGATGGTCTGAGGATTTACTGGTATAAAAACACTTAAAACTAACTGAAAAGGTTATATTTCGCGAAAAAATAATTTGCTGTTCCATATATTTGGGTCGAGTAGGTATTGAAGTTTTGTATTGCCCAGCTGATTATTTTTTCGCGACGACGAATTGGTTACTGGGACTAGAAAGTTGGTCAGTTGGATAGTTTGTATCACACCCTTAAGTATGACCACACATTTCTGATACACGCTGTACCTAACCATGATAAATTTAGACCAAAAAATTCGAAAAAAGAAAAATAACTTAAATTAATTTTATTATCAAATTTTTATTTACAAAAAAAAAAACGTTTTATAATATATATTTTTTTCGAATTGTTAGTTTAAATCAAGAAGTAACATGTTTAGAATATGTGGTTAAAATATTGCCAATGAATTAAATTTCAGCCTGTGTACCTAAGTACCAATTTGACATTTTTATGATGCCTGATACACTTCCGAGTTCCGGCAGAGAATTCTAAGAAATGACTATCAGTTTGAAAACATTAACAATAAAAATATTTAGACATTGAATTTGACATTGTACTTGCTATTAATTTGACATTATATTTATTTATTGACATAATTGAAATTTATTTAAATTAATTAGCCTTTTAAATGTATTGTTTCTGCATGTAATAATTTTATTTAATATGTAATGTTCAACACAATGTTATTTGTTAATGAATAAATAAATGAAACACCAAATGAATGGAAATGATCGATGCTCCTTCTCTGTATAAAAAAATGCCTTGCGCTGCAGTGAAGCAATTACCGGGCGAAATTATAAATATAGTTAAGTCCTAGAATCGTCTGCGGCTTGTTATAAATGGCATAGGATTTAATTTCCTAGGATCCTGATCGTAAGATCGGATGAAGTCAATTTCCCTATAAGAAAATCCTCGCTCTGAGGAACGATAAGGGGGGAATATCTTAGATATTATGAGGAAAATCGTATTATTATAGTATTATGTTTACGTTGTTAGTTGGGATTTGAATAGTAGATTATTAAGCCCCTTCGTGTTCAGTGTAAGTAATCCTTAGGGACTGTTTCACACTAAGCCGGGATGGTTGCGATCTTACCGCGATATCTCCCTTTCAATCACAGGTAGTCTGTTAAGTTTGTAAGATTTTAATGAGATTTCGTTTTTGAAATATAGACTGTTATCTTGATCTCAATTCATTTTTCTTAAAAACAATGATTCGTTGAATAGCACACATATCAACTAGGAAGGGGATCGTCACCATATAAACTCGAGCCATTCAGTATTCTTTGTATGAAACTCTCTAATGCAACGCATACTAATCGGAATCGTAACGTAATCGCCTCGCCTCGGGACAAGCTCACGAACGGCGGCGATACGGTGACGATCCCTTTCCGAGTTCCGAGACCTTTATCCATTCCTTTTTTGAAGTACAAATATTATTCAATAAGTCCTGTGGCGTGGACTCGTTGATGGATATAAATCTCTCAAGTACAAACACCTGGACCTACAAAAATTACCTGTAGGTAATAAGCATATTTGCCTGAAATCGAACACCCCAAAAAAGTCACCGGCAATATAGCTATTGCCGGTGACTCTGCCAACTGTACAAGTTTGGGTATGTTCAGCTTTTTTAATTACTACACTTAGTTATTAATGACCGAATTAAGAACATTTTGGCGCAGAATACTAAGCTAACGCTTTAAATTGCCGAACCGTACATGCAGCTAATATTACAATAGCTTGCAACTGTTTAGCTTTGGTTTCCTATAATGAGAAGTGCGGCGGCCTTCATATAATTACGATCGTCATGAAAATCTCTCATCTCTACCAGTATTTGACATTAAGCTGTCAAAAAACTCTCTCTATTTGAACAGATGTTCTTGTGTGACCTTTCCTGCTTTCAAGGAAACCAAAGCTTTAGTAACACTGGTAAAGCGGGAGGAATTGAGCTGCCGACCTCTTTCATGATCGCCAGTCCGTCTTAGCAATATTGTCCCTTTGACATTAAGCGTCTTTGATAGAAAAGTGTCCGCAGTTGAAATGAGGTGGTTCTCAGAAATGGTAAAAATAAATATTTTACATCATATATTATTGAAAAAAGTTTCTTTAAGTCATGTCTTTATTATTGTGGCCACTTTGGTCCGTGAATATTTAAGATCATACAATCGAACGAGACAATCAGCGGGCTATCCATTTATCAAACAAGTGCCCTCGGCACATAAAAGCCAAAACTCAAGCGACAGAGCTCTTAAAAAAACCGGCTAGGTGCGTGTCGGACCACGCACAATGATGGGTTCCGTAGTTGGGTGAATTATCCCCACAACAAACATTGAAGTTCAAAAACATGTTCCCCCATACATTCCAACTGCAAATGTAAGTTTGTACGCATAATATTGAGTGATTTACCATATTATTTTAAGACCATAGACTTCTTATAGGTTTTCCTGTAATCTATAAGCATAGAACTATTTTCCGTATGTTTTTCAAAATTTTTGGCTCTGTGGTTCGGAGACAAGGGGTACAGAGCCAAAACTTTAAAATAAATTACTAAAAAGTATTTATTTAAAAATTATAAAAAAAGTATTTGATATCCTCGCAATAAGCCCTTTCATTTGATATGTCACACGGTAAGATTGTAAAACTTAAAAAAAAAACCCAATCCCATATTCAAAATTCATTTATTTACGTTACACGTCCGTCTTTGGGTCACAGAAATACATAATGTGTACCAATTTCAATTTAATCGGTCCATTAGATTTGGAGCAAATTGGCTGTGACAGACAGACAGACACACGAGTGATCCTATAAAGGCCTACGCAGACCGGGACGGCATGGCAAGGGATTTTGCCGTGAGTCAGCGCACACTGGCCGCTTAGATACCGCGGCATTCAAGCACTTTGCCACGGCATGCGCAGTATATCACTACGAGCGCCGGAGTCTAGCATGCCGTTGCCTACCGCAGTATGCCACGGCATCCCGCCACGGGAGCCTGTGGCGCGTCTTTTAAAGCCGTGCGATAAAATCCCTTTCAATGACACGGCATCATTTTAAAGCATAGCAATTTAAGTCGTATTTCTGTAACAGTACGGTTGCATGTCCATTAGTAAAAATTGAAATCCCTTGCCATGCCGTCCCGGTCTGCGTAGGCCTTTAAGGTTCCGTTATTGCCTATTGAGGTACATAACCCTAAAAATATCTGTATGTTACATTTGTTTGTGAAAACCTTTTATAAATACCAGCAGCAACTGTACCAATTCAATTTTGTAGTTACCAACTGTGCCCTAGGGGCAGTGACTGCCGTTGTGTGTAGCTCAAAATCACAGTTATGCTACTAACTAACTTTCCTTGTGTGAACTCGTGCAGAACTAACACTCGACGTAATGCTTTGAGTTAATTCGTGTTACTAACGAACGTTCGTAAGTAATTTGTAACTTGCGGACGGAAGTCGGACATTTTGGTTTGTTATTATAATATGGCATTAATGAGCTTATTAATAAGGTTCTAGTTTATTAGTATAGCCTGTTAATTATCATGCTTGTTGCCGCGATAGTTAGTTGTTATTTCCTTTTGCCCAAAGTTTCTTCAAGTTAATTTTGTAAGTCATTAATTTCTTAATTTATTTATAGAACCAAACTAGCTGCCCGCCCCGGGTTCGCACGGGTAGCACTAAGTACTTATCTACGGCACACCTACCCTACCTACCTACGCAACCTACCTACCTACCTACCTACCTTTAGGGGTAAGACAGGGTGTAAAGTTCACTCATCCACCATAGAAAAGGGAGGATCCTCTGACCAGACGGGTGTCGTGTCTGGCGGGCAACTGCCCAGTGGTTGAAGTCGGGAGCTTGTATATTATGTCCACCGCGCGGTAAACTCTAATTGCGTGATGCAGGATTTGAGTGACGTCAGGTCTTTGATGCGTAGTTCGCATGTGGCGATGTAGATGCCGCCACACCTACCAACCGGTAGGTTGGTATGTAGGTAGGTAGGTATACCTACCTACATACCAACTTACATACCTATCTACTTTACCTAGCCACCCTACCTTACCTACCCACCCTACCTATCTACCCTACCATCGCCTACCTAGCCTACCTTCACCTACCTATCCTAAGAACCTTGTCCTGAAAATAACAAACACAACAAAAAAAGAATTATCCAATTTGGTGCAGCCGTTCTCAAGTTATGGCGTGACCAGAAAAATAGGGACTCATTTTCATATATAGGTATAGATAAGATTTCCAAAGCTGTTTTGACCTATTTAATTATAGTTACTAGTACGAGAAAGAATTTTCATGAAGCATTAAGATTCTAATTCAAGTACAAAAGAAGCTATCAAAATTTTACATTCAAAGATTTTCTGAACATCTTCAAAAGTTATAGGTATTTAGGTACGTGTAACAACATAACCTTTAAATTTCATCTCTACACATTTCTGGGCTTCATTTATTATTCAGAAGGGGTCTGAAACTTTCAGCTTGTACGCAGGTAGGTACATACCATTTTTGCGTTTATGCCAAAGTGGATTTACTCGGCCATGTAGTAAAAGAACATTGATTAAACAACACGGGAAATTAAAATTGCTTGGGAAAAAGATACTAGTAATTATTCCGCTACAAGCTTGGTTATTTTATAAGGGGCTCGTGGCTAACAGCCGCACGGGTGTATCGAAGGTTAAGCTACGCTTGTCGCGGTTCGTGGATGGGTGACCATCCATTATATATCGACACCCCTCCGTGCCACGGAAAGCACGTTAAATAAAATATTTTTATAATTTGATTGATGATTTGATTGACCTAGTCATCGTCATCTCTGTTTCGTCTTATAACTGCAGTAAATTGACCGCATTGGTTTGACCCTGAGGACTTCCGCGGTTACTGGTATTGATCTCCACGCTTGCTCAAGACGGGTTGACGATTTCAGACTTATATTAATTGTTAGTCCAGGTTTCCTCATGTAGTTTTCCTTCACCGATGTCAGGGATGTCTAAGATAAACTCGGAAAGTACATATGAATTCAACAAGTTACATAGGTATTTGCCCGGATTAGAACCCACAACCTCGTGCATGAGAGGCAAGGCCTTAAGAGCGCTTATCCTAAAAGTTGGCAACGTCGCAAATATCTGTCAAATATTTACCTGTTTTGATTAATTTGGCAATATTACTGTATGGAAATATGAAATGTGGCTAACTAGTGAACTAAAGTATTTATTATGAATAGCGATCATTTATATCGTAACACCGAATATTTCGTTTTAGATGTAAAAAAAAGTATTTTGAAACTTTCCAAATGCCCTTTTTACACCTAAAACGGTAATAACATCAAATTCAGTGCTATAATTGCAATTCATTATTAATATTCTAGTTCGCTAGTTGGCCACATTTCATATTTCCATACAGCAATATTGCCAAATTAATCAAAACAGAGAAATATTTGACATCTATTTGCGACGTTGCCCACTTTTAGAATAAACGCTCTTAAACTCTGGGCCATCAAGATGTCTACCTGTAAACTGCCAATATTCTATAGTGTCATGTCACTGTTTGTTATTAATTTGTACACACACGTAACAGACATAAAATTTAATGGCTTCCACAGCATAGTGCAGCCGAATTTATAGCGCAGTAAACATACGCGGGAAATTTGTTGTTGTTTGCACGAAACCGCTATGCTATGTAAATGTATTGTGTATGCGTAGCTTGTAATGACAGGGGCGTAGTGATACGCTATCTTGAAACGACATAGTTTAAGTATCAAATTATGCATTTTTTTTGCGATTTAAGAGATCAGCAGAGTCTTTTTAGGGGTGAAGAATTTGATTAGATTAAAATTATTTGGGACGTGAAAAGATGTAGGTAAAAGCCAACTGTCTAATAGAAGCTCATAATACATTTCAAGTTTACATAATTACATTACACGTAAATTAGAAGATCGTTGAAATCTTAACGAGTTATTGAGTAAGTTCAAAAAGTTTTACACGACATTCTAGAAAAAAATAAGAACTGCACGCGTAGCATGCCAACCATAGAAACGGGTCTTCTACGGATTTTGTTGACGGAAGAATAGACAAAATGACAGATTGTGATTGTTTATCTGTCATTTTGTCTATTCTTCCGTCGACAAAACCCATTTCTATTGTGGTCATGCTAAGCGTGCTGGAAATACAGAGAAAGAGACATTTTAATAACACTGGCGCTAAAAACTACAATTTAAAAAACAAAAAGGCAATTTAAAAAGAAACAAGGTCCATTTTCCTGCCAGTCAACAAAACTCACCGCTCATTGTTCGACCCGTACCTAGTCTGCAACGTAATTGAACGCATACACTGCACTTTGTAGATAATAGGCAACTGCTACCTGTCGCATTGAGCGAGCAATGAATAGCCCTGACGGGGATACATCGGGCTCTAAGCGTTCATGAGTGGCACTCGATTTAACAGAAGCTCTAGGAATGCATGTTATGTGAATAGAAGCTCTTGAGGTAACAATAGGTCACCCTGTCAATTGTCGTAGGATCTCTTGACGAGGAAATGTGGGGTTGTTAAACCGATTTTATTATTGGAGTAAAGGGTAAGCTGTAGTGCCTATTGAACCATATTCACTCTTGATGATTTTATAACTTTTAAGCTCATCGCCAAAGTTCGCATTGTGGATTGAGATGTTTATACATATGTACGTCGTAGATCTCCAAAGTAAAGCAGGGGTGGCCCAGTGGTAAAGGCTGCAGGATTTGTGTGACGTCAGGATTTTGTGTGACGCCAGGTATTTGATGCGTACTTCGCATGTGGCGATGTAGATGCCGCCACAATATCTACTAACCCGCACTGGGCCCACGTGGTGGATTACGCCTCCCTCCCTCTCACAGACAGCAGGTCTGTGACCCAGCAGTGGGAACATTATGTATAAGCTGATAATGTTCGGTCTCCTGCATATTAAGCGGTCAGGTTACGGCGGCCTGTTAGTTCTTCCACGATTAATAGAAGTGTGTACATTATGCGGCATTTGGCCCAGTGGATGAAGTTGTGTGTCCAAATCTGGGCTAGTACCAAAGTTTCAATTCATATGTACTTTCTGAGCTAATCTTGGACATTAGTAACATCGGTGAAGGAAACATCGTGAGGAAATCTGGACTTATAGTTAATATAATCACCAACCCATCTTGAGCAAGCGTGGTGATCAATGCTCGTGCCTTCTCTGTATGGGAAGAGGCTTTTGCTCAAGACGGTTTGGCGACTTCAAAGTATAAGTATGCGTGCAAAAAATAATTTTAATAAAATCTTATTAAGCGAAGACTGCACTAAGACAGCATTCATAAAACTTGTGAAGAGCGAATGGCAGTTTCCTATCGATATTTTAATTGGAACCGATCCTGACCCAATAAGCCGCTTAGTGGTCTCTATAGAAACGTCTTTCCCGGTGGCCTAGATATCGCCAAGATGAATAAAAGTGATCAAAGCAAGTCCAGTAGTATCTACTGCAATACAATTACTAGGATGCGGGTATCTTCTGCACAAATAATTTCCGATAAAAACAAATGACAGCGCGGTATTCAAATTATAGTCAAATCTTTTAAGCACGATGTGTTTCGATTTACTTGTTTTTGTGTGATGTTGCCAGGAAAATATTAAATTAAATTTCGCTGAAAAATATTAGATTTAATTTCGTTATCGAGGGTCGTTAAGTGGCTTAGTACTGAAAGCTTATGTTGATTAATATTTTTCTCGCCTCTTAAGGTACCATTCCGTACCCGACCGCAGGAGGCAACTGCAGCTGACGTGTCGCGGCGTCATGTCTTATGATACATAATGATTACTCCATTTTCTCGTTGATTTAGTGGTCGTGAGCGCTGGTGCTAAGCCTCATGCTCAGCATCTGGGTCGATGCCTGAGTCGTGTTATTGGGGTTTTTTATCTGGCATTTCTCAGTAGTAGCCCGAAGTCTCGATTTGTGCCCGGTTGATGGCAATAGGCTCGCCCCCAATTACATGGGAATTAAACTGGTGCAGTGTGGGTGTAGATACTATAGGTACACCTCTGCCTAACCCTTCGGGAAATACAGGTGTGATATTATGTTATGTCACTCTATTTCTATGTGGCTAAAGAAAATCTCATAATTACCTACATTTTATGTCGGTGGAAAATAGTTCACTTTCAAACTAAAAGCACATTCCATCGGCACCATTAAAATTTCAAGCGTTTCGCGCATACCTAAATACTTTAAAACTTTTGTTCGAAAACAAACTTCTTTGCTACAGAACTAGAAAATTGCATTGAACTTTATTCTGGAATACAGCAACTCAGGTGAAACTCTACAAGTTAATTTATGAAAAACCTGGGGGCTTATTATTATGAACATTATGAATCACACAAACTGTCACAAACTGACAATCCATAATATTATCTGCGTTCAATTCATATTATGCAATTAATTTGTTTGACAGTCTTATATTATAATGAAATAACATTAAACTGTAGAAAAAAAATAAAAAACTCATTTGATCAATAAAAACTGCGGTCTTCTTTTTTTTCATGTGGCAATATAAAACCGTATCAAAATGCGTTGCGTAGTTTAGAAGAACAACGCGGTCACACAGACAGACACGAAAAACGACTTCAATTTATAATAGATTTGCCCATTTATTTCAGCTATTTCCAAATTATTTTCTATCAAACTCAAATACAAACATTATGGGGCATCGTCGCGTTTTGGGAAGAGAACCCCTTTTAATTTCGACCCATTATTTCGATGTTCAAGAAAAGTAGATGCAAAAATAACCTTTTGTTTATCAACCCTTTTGAAATAAACCAATCGGAACCTTGTTTACGTTCCTAAATATTTTTAGTTCACCAAAACGACCTTAAAAATATCGAATCGGAGATACAGATTTATTTTTTACAGTGAAATCCTAACTAATACAATCTAGTTTTTACATGTATCAAAGGTTTTTGAGTTCAAATCCGGGCAAGTACCAATGTTACTTTTTCAATTCATATATGTACCTTCTGAGTTTAGCTTGGATATTACTGAGATCGGTCAAGGAAAACATTGTGAGGAAATCTGGACTAATAGTTAATACTTTTTAGAAAGTTAATTGACTCAGGCATGACTTTGCGGACATCCATTATAAAATACAATAGACGAGGTATATTTAGTAACCTGATCCGCTTAACTGTTCTAAAGAGTCATAAAGAACCCTGTAAGAAATCGACACATGTTTCACTTCTCAACGATGCATCCTCAGAATGACGATTGACTTGTTGCGAACTCGGACACGACGTGTTGCCACTTCAAGCGCCGAACGCAGAGTCGCACCCCGTCACTTCGTTTTCGCTTAGTGTTCTTTTTTTTTTTGCTCGGCTCCTAAGGCTCCTATCGTGATGTTAAATAGCCTATCCCTATAGCCTTCCTCAGGAATTGGGCAATCAAATGCAAAAATATATTTTATTAGGTTAAGAGATTAGCGCGTTGAAACCAACAACCCATAAAACGAATTCTTCAACTTTATTATTAGTATAGAAATTAAGTTTAAAATCGCCAACCCATGACGAGCAAGCGTGGTGATCAATGCTCGTGCCTTCTCTGTATGAGAAGAGACCTTTGTCCTGCAGTGGGACACAGTAATGGGCTGGAATTATAAATAATACAGAAAAAGCTTACAGGGCTTCAATAATATTCGTACAGAAGAATAAAAATAGAAAAAATATGGTATGCCTAGAAACATATACAATCGACGGTGACTGTACAAAACATGCGATGAGTCTATAGCATAGATAAATATAAGAAAGATATTTCTATGGTCTGTAGACTGGGTAATTTTCAAACACTAGGCGACACCGCAAGCGTGCTAGTAGATTCTCAACTATCAGTCTTGTGCTGAACGTTGATAGTCCAACAGCAAGATCTAATCTAGGCAATAATGTAGTGTTAGTGAAAACGGGCATAGGTCCTTTTAGCGTAGCGGGCCTTTGAAACGTCACGTCCTGACTATTAAGTGAACTAGCCGCCTGATATGAAGGGTTATCAATATTAGAAGCCGTGCCGGTATTACATAGACGAGATGTAAGTAGTTGGGAGATTACTTTATTAGTTCATCAGCTGCCTTGCCTTTTCCCAACTATGTTGGGATCAGCTTCCAGTCTAACCAGATGTAGCTGAATACCAGTATTTTACATGGAGCGACTGCCTATCTTACTTCCACAACCCAGTTACGATATAATACGATACTCCTTGGCTTGACTGGTTGTCTGGCTTTCGGGCTTCTGACCGCCGGTAACAACTGTCAAAGATCCACGAATGACAGCCGAGACCAACAGCTTAATGTACTTTCCGGGGTACAGCGGGGTCTTGGTATGTAAAGATGGTCAGGTATTCATGGACCTACCGTGGCAAGCGTAGCTTAACCTGATCGATCGACTCGTGCGGCTGTTCTTACTTTATTTGTCGCTATGGTGAATTTTTGACAACTGTCTATTTTTAGACATAACTGGCCAAAAAAGGGTGTACTATAGGTACACTTCTGCTTAACCTTCAGGGAAAACTGGCGTAATGTTATGTTCTCTTGTGTCTATTATTTTCTGATTTGAAAATAGAGTTTCAGTACTTTTATATTTTTTATGTTAGCCTGTCCCACTGCTGAACAAAGGCCAATTTTAAAAATATTGCAGTTTTTTACGTGTCTTGTCTAAAATATCCAGCATTTATCAAATGGTTACTGTTGTGGCTTCTTATTTAGGGCACAACTCCGGGTCTCTCCAATAAAGATACGTTATTGATCATTTGAATTACTTGATTTGAAAGTAATTTCACTGTTACAAAAATAATAATTATTGTGCAAGAGTTCTGTTACAAAAGATCGTCGCCCGCAAAGTGAATTTAAAGATGGCGCCAAGGCGCTCGACGTGAAAAGTTACGTTCGGAATTCAACTCTGCGTCAGACGGCGGCCAATGAAGTCGCAGGGCGGCATTTCTGAAGCTTGCTGATGCCAAAGCACTTAATGCTTGAACAGTTACGAATGTGTATACTGACAAGTAGTGCTCATGAAAGTAAAATAAATGCTGTGGAAATGCGTTCCTTGCGAAGCATGTGTGGTGTGACTATGAATTAAAGGCAGATAAATGATGTGATAAGGCCGTTGCCGTGCGGTCAGCAGACTTTAAGATAATTTATATGAGCATTAGATACATACATTAACTCACGCCTTCTGCCTTTGGGGGTAGGTAGAATCTACAGAACTCCTTTAGTCCTTTTGCTTCGTTTATTTATTTATTTATCACAAACACAACTATCATACATCTGGTTATACACGCACGCCGGTTGCGAACCTTACCTTCCTGAAGAATAATACCAACAGACATAACAAATAATCAACAACATAATCTAAATTACCTAGGTATAACATGTTAATACTAAAGGCAGTCAATTTCCTAGTGTCGCCTAGACAATAACCGTTGACGGTTTTCATTAGAACCTACTAGAAATTTTTGTATTTCATTCAATGAAAAGTTATTGTTCCGTACCTCTTAATTAATGATCTCTTCATTAAATATTGACTAAACGAGTCTATTTTTAGAGACTTCAGAAGTGGTTTCACGCAGCAACTGAAACAAGATATTTATAGAGAACTCAAGAACAAGTTTATTTATCGGGCCGAATTAAATAAATAGAAGAAACTTTTTTTGTGTTACTAGGTTATGGTTTGTTCCAAAAATATCAGATGAAAATGTCAACAAATGGTTTCGTTTTATGAACCATTTGTTTACATTTTAACAATTTTCATGTCTATTTCTAGTGCACAAATTGAGTGTTTTGGTTTGATTACTTATCTGAATACTGAACCCGACATTCTAAATAACCTCCCTCATCAACAGTTCCTTTGTGGTTGAGGATTCCGGGTGAAGCTCGCTTCCACCTTCGGCCTGATCATCACTTACCATCAGGTGAGATGCAGACCAAGAGCTTCCCCGTCATGGTTAAAAAAAACAACCTTAGAAATGTTTTTCATTTGACAAATGAGGTAAATTTTATAACCCCAATTTTCGTTGGTGACTTGCAATGACAATTTGATAATGTCATTGTATTCAAACAATAATTGTTAAAAGTTGGAATATTCTTAATACTGATGAATGTGTTGCTAATTCTCTTTAGTGAGGGATTTTACCCGAAAAGAGTTGTTTACACTCTCACTTAATAGTTTTAGAACAGGCTATAGATATTGATACCCGTCACTTCTGTGAAGATAATTTAATTTGACCTTATATTTGGCATGTCTAATTACGATTCTATTCTTAGATTTTACCGGTACCTACCTACTCTCATTAATCTTGATTGAGAATATTCAAGTTAAGTTATTATCTAGAGAAGACTACCTTTTAGGGTTTCAAAGACCGTCAACTGGAACCAAGATAATAATTATTATAATTATCATGTACCCATCTAGTTTGTTTAGGAAAAATGTTGATTAATAAAATGTATGATTTAAATTGTTTTTTTACATGCATTCAAATCCAATGTTTGTCGAAATACACACACACAGAAATCAGACCTTCTCAATTTACAAAAGACAATCCACCGTTGAAATACCTGTTACACTTTTCCCAACTATTTTGGAGTCGGCTTCCAGTGTAACCGGATGCAGCTGACTACCATTATTTTACATGGAGCAACTACTGGAGCCAGACTACTGGGCCTACTACTGGCCACTGCTAATGCTACTGGGCTTTTACTGGAGCCTATCCACAACCCAGTTACTGGGTACACGATACACATTGGTAAGACTAATTGTCAGAATTTTGGACTTCCGACTTCCTGGAACGACTGACAGCGAGGACCAACGGCTTCACGTCCTTTCCGAGACAAGGAGGGTTCGCGATATGTAATGGATGGTCACCATCCACGAACCGACCGCAGCAACCTTAACCTTCGATCGATGCGTGCGGCTGTTATCATTTAGCCACGAGCCCCTCTAGCTGCTTTTGATATACCAAATGGACACAAATGTGGATCCGGCTTAAGGATAATTACTAAGGGCTAATTTCAACAATGACACTGAACGCGATCAGCACATTAACCACGTTTAAGAGCTGTCAGTGTCATTATTTTTTTTGGAATATTAACAGGACTGATATATATGGTATATTGAATAAAAGTAAAAATACAAGAGCGACACACGCGAACTTAGCTATGGCGGACGTGCAAGAGCGTGAGCGAGATAGCACGTCAAGTAAGAGCTAGCTATAGGACAGTGACCACGGAGTTAACAATAACATGTATGAAAAAAAAAAAAAAAGTCTATATCTGTTCATAGTCTGTACTCTTGTAACCCGCACTGGGCCTATGTGGTAGATTATATCTTCGAGAGGGAGTGTGCTGTACACACTCCCTTTCGAAGAGAGGAGGTCTGTGTCCCAGCAGTGGGCACATGATAGGCAGATTATGCTTATGCTTAGTTTACTTTAAAAAAACTCACTTAGCTTGACCAGAGTGTTTGTTTGTTTTAAACCTTAATTTTAAACCTTAAATCGAATTACTTTTTGTTGTACTTTGCAGGTCAAGGGTAAAAAGTTTCGAAGTATTTATAAAATACTCCTTCGTTATAACATGTGAATCTTAAAAATGCTGGTGGCAAAATAATAGGCGCACGGGTCGATCAAAGGTTAAGCTACGCTTGCCGCGGTTGGTTCGTGGATGGGTGATCATTTACATATCGAGACACCACCGTGCCTAAGAAAGCACGCTAAGCCGTTGGTTCAGGTGTCATTCGTAGATCTTTGACTATCTTCGTTACGGGTACTCAAGTCCAAAAGTCTTAGCAAGGGGTTTCATGTTCCCTAGTAACTGGTTTGTGGAGGTTAGATAAGCAGTCGTTCCATGTAAAATACTGGTATTCAGCTGCATCCGGTAATACTGGAAGCCGAGAAGTTTGTGGGAAAATGCTAGGCAGATGAAATGTAACTGAAAATGGCAAAAATCGTACGTAGTTTTCGAATTGTTGATGGAAACTAAAAAACGTAGAAAGTTGAGTCAAAATGCACCAATCCATCACGATCACATATCAACCGTTTAAACTCCGGTTAGTTATGACATAACACACGGTACAGTTGTACTTAAGGACGCAACAGGTTGTCAAATCATCATTCATAATACAATTTGTAAACTTTTTTCGGTTAACCGTAGTTTAACCTAGTTAAAATTCCGGAAATTCGGACTGACCTCTAAAAACAATATTTGCAAAGTATTTATTTATTTACAACTTGCGACCCGTCTCTGCTTCGCACGAGTACAATAGCGACATGACAAAACATCGCGATTTCTGTGCTACATTCAAGTTTAATAATAATCTACACTAAAAATATAAGTGCCTCGGAAAGCACGTTAAGCCGTTGGTCCAGGCTGTCATTTGTGGATCTTTGACAGTCGTTACGGGTCGTCAGAAGCCCGAAAGTCTGACAACCAGTCTTACCAAGGCGTATCCTATTACTCAGTTACTGGGTTGTGGAGGTCAGATAGGCAGTCGCTCTATGTAAAATACTGGTATTCAGCTGCATCCGGTTAGACTGGAGGCCGACCCCAACATAATAGGGAAAAGGGTAGGCAGATTGATTGATTAAACACATCTAATTATTTATAATAATATTGAATTGCTTGAATTGCTACTTAGCCCTGTTCCTCTCTCCTAAATTTGCTGTGCCCGATACATATTGGTATTATACCATACATATGAAATGCAATAAAGAATTGAGTATTTATTACACCCACATTTCGCCAGTTATGTTTAAGTTCCATGTAATCGATTTTAATTATAATTTGAAGTTTGAATTTTGATTTTAAGTTGAATTTTCGTTATTTTTAATTTGTATGTATTTTTTTTTTTTGGGGATCACGTGGTCTGCAATGAAGATTTTTAGTATTATTATTATTTATTATTGTGGTTTTTGCGCATCCATACTATATCCATGTTAACAACATTTAAAGTTAAACGTAAGCAAAATAGCACACAGCAGGATTTCCTAAGCTCTAAATTTCTAAATGAATAAGACAGCACAAAGTTACAGACACATAAACTCACTCCAAGTTAAGTTACAACATTTGTATTACATCGTGTCGTATGTAAGGTCCGGCGTTTCAAAATTTGCAAAAGATGTAAACAACAATGGCCGCTCCAAATTGTCTATGATTAGTGATGCGGTCATATATGTTTTAAGTTTTGGTGCTATCGATGTTACGATTTTTTTAGGTGTTCCATCAGTATTTTTTGTATTTAGTAACTTTCAAATCTTAATTAATCGAATTTAAACCGTGAAAACGAATAAAGTTATAATAAATATGTGGCGGCATCTACAGCGCCACATGCGAACTACGCATCAAAGACCTGACATCACACAACATCCTGACGTCACTCAAATCCTGTATCGCGCAATTAGACTTTACCGCGCGGTGGACATATATACAAGCTCCCGACTTTAACCTCTGGGCAGTTGCCCGCCAGACACGACACCCAGACGGGTGTCGTGTCTGGCAGGCAACTGAGGATCCTCCCTTTTCTATGGGGGATGAGTGAACTTTACAGCCTGTTCATCATGCCCCTAAATTGGTGACCCCGAGTATGAACGTCAACGCAGCCTTCGTGCAGCTACTTCAGCGTGACGTCTTCATCACCGTCACTCCCGCAAGCTTTCGTGAGGCGAGTCACACAGCCAGCCAGCACCCACGGCTTCAACGGGGATCCTGACCACCAGCATGCCTGCTGGTCATCATTGCCTGTTCTTCTGCACCTAAAAATATACAATCATAATTATTTTGCACTTTTTGCAAGAATTATACCTAACTATTGCTTTACAAATGATTCCAGAGTGAATGCACTGCGAACGCAATGCTGTGTGTAATTGAATGCATACTCAGTGGAATTTTAATGTATGAGAACCATTATATAAAGCGAGGCATAGGATTTTTCAATTAAACTGATGCGTGAAATGTAGTATTGCGTAAGTAATCAGAATAGTGTTTCTAGTGTAATAACCCCTATTAAACTAGAAATACTATTCTGATTTCTACTTAATAAATAGCGTCCATTAATCACGTGATATTTTTTAGCAACGTTTAAACCCCCCTCGCCCCTGTTTTTATGTGTTGAAATTTTAGAATAACCCCTCCTCCCCTACCCACAGTCACGTGTATTTTTTTGGTGCTAAGTATCTTGAATAAATACAGAATATTATATCATAAATAGAAAGAAAGAAAAATACTTTATTTGGGGGCCGCTTTTCGGTTTAGATACGCTCATGAAACGAAAAAATTTATACACATTATATTTCGACATCCCCCCCCCCCCTCCCTTTGTGATATTTCGTGATTTTTTTCGAACCCCGTCCCCGAAGGTCTTTAACAGAATAACTAAGGACAAAAGGCGTATACTCATGCTTATTGCTTTTACTAAAAACAAATTCATAAATATATTACAGCTAAGTTATATTAAATAAAGTTTATATTTGTGTCGTTTTATGAACATTTAACATAACCGTACAGACAGCAAAACAGAAAAGTACGCAGGCAAGTTATGTAATCTGCATTTCAATATACATTTTGCATCTACCCAACCATAGTCATTACTCGTCTGCCTTTTTATGTATTAAAAAACATTTTACACACTGTAAGTATGCCAGTTGCATCTACGTGATCGTGTACTCGTGCGCCGGTTGCTTTTGGTTAGGACGCGGGGTATGACGTACAAACGCGATTTGTGATCGCGTTAGTATTTCAAATAAAATAAACGAAAATGATTACATTGCTTGGGAATCCACGACTCAGGGAATCCTAGCGTGGGATTCAGGGAATTTGTAAAAATCTAGCAAATCAAGCCCCCAGTACACGTTAGGTGAGCCTGTCGCTCGCGCAACATGTTCTGCATATATTATACCGTGTTTTTTCTGAACTGCATAAAGATTTTATTTATTTTACGCGCGATTATCGTTTCCTCGAAACAATTGAAGATCACTGTTTGTTGTTTTAAGCTGACAGGAGCAAAGCAAATCATTTCTAAAATGATAATATTTTCTGTTCGTTAAAAATTCATAAGGCACAAAACAAACAAAAATTATGATTAAAACATAAAATAACCCACTCATTTATTCCAATAAGATGGTATTATAATCAGAAAATAATTGGATACCACTCAAAATGAACGGTTTACAAAGATTTTGTCCAATTAAATATAATAATAGACAAAATGAGAGTCTTCCGTCAGTTCCATACGAAATAATTTGAATATTGGAATTGAAATCTTGTATTATGGGTTCCAGGAAATAATTTTACAGGCAGTTTAGGGAAAGCTGGTTTTTATTGATATAAGAGAATAAAAAATGGCGTAGTACTCGTATTTTCATGCTTTTGGTCTAAGGAGGTTGAAACGAACTTATAACTACATTTTATGTTTGAATTATATTTACCAAAACTTGGTAGTTTTATGTTACTCCTAGTACAATTTAGAACATCTAAATAAATAAAAAAACAATCAATATTTGGATTTCCGAATAAAAGTAAAAACAAAACAGGAATTTCAATTTGTAGCCTTTTTTCAACACGTTAGGGGTCTAAACGAATGCAGCTAAATGCCAGTATTTTATATGGAGCGACTGCTTATCTGACCTCCACGACCCAGTTACTGGGTAACACGATACCCCTTGTTAGACTGGTTATCAGACTTTTGGGCTTCTGTCTACCCGTAACGACAAGACAAGAATAAACCAGAAAAAGTATTATTTATACGTTACCTGAAGAAGCTTCCAGCACGCGTAGCCTGACAACCATAGAAACGGGTTTTCTACGGGTTTTGCCGACGGAAGAATAGACAAAATGAAAGATTGTGATTGTTTATCTGTCATTTTGTCTATTCATCCGTCGACAAAACCCGTTTCTATTTTGGTCATGTAAGTAACTGTTAACTCTATTAGGAGATTAACCTATAGGAATAACGTTCAGCTAAATGGGTCGGATGTTGGACGCGAATAAACCTCTGATTTTCAAACTGTGGAAAGGGCGAGAGAAGTGAAAAGTTAGGGGAACGCATATTATATACGTGTTCCTGGTAAAAAGTGTAACATATGGTTTCAGGCACGTGGCACGACTTGTATGGCATATATAAAAAGAGTAAGCTATGGAAAAATCGTGTACGTTTTTTGGGTAAAGGAAATGTTTGACGGGATTCATCATTAATTTTTGTGTCGGAGAATGGTATGTGTGTCTTTCGTTATTATCTGCCATATTTTAACTACTGTGGGCGTTCTGTGGGTATTGCGGTTAGAATAGAAAAACCATTTGCAGTTCAGATCAAATTAGTCACACTAGCAATTCACACACCGTAGGTACACGACACAACTATTTGAAAAGCGCGACAGTTTCTAAGTGTGTTCACAGCTTGACCGCCACCGACGAACCTTGTTTAGCTCCGGCCGGCCCGAGCGTTATGTATTTGTAGAGCCTGTCGAGCGCCGTCAGGCGGCGCTGGCGTCCCGATTAACTTAGTAACGTATTTCCTACATATACATATTTACAGTGAGTCTAAGACCAATAAAAAAACAATAGGAAATACTACCGTTATAGCATTTAGACGTTCTTTAAAATAAAGGCAGCCTGATGGTTAGTTCTTCTCATGCTCATGGGGGTAGGCTGAAACTACAGAACGCCACCTACTACGATCCTAAAATTCTCCTTTTCCTTCGTTTACGTTCATACATCTGGTCACACACGCACGCCGGTTGCGAGCACTACGCACCCAACCTTTCTGAAGAACATCACCAATAAAGTCACTACCTATGATGTAATTAGTATAGCAATTTTCCTTTAAACATTAATAGTGGCAAATACAAGGTCCTATTGCTTATTAAATCTAAAAAAGTACTACTATCGCAAATCTAGGTGACCTACAAACCCCTAGAAATCTTTCCCATTGATTGTAAAACATGACAAACCAATATAGCCCTTGTGTTGGCCTTGCTTCACATTTTTGATTAGCAAATCGACATGCAAACTGAAGGCCTTCGAATATATACAAATTACTTTATGTAGGCTAAAGGTTTCGTTTGGTTGAAAAGGTCTTAATTTTCTGCTGCGGAAAGTAGCTTATTTATAGTACTAGCTCCAAGCCGCGACTGCGTTCTACTAAAATAACAGCTACATTTTTATAAATCTTCCCTGTATACTACGCTTGTAGTTTTGTTTTTAGCAGCCAAAATATACAAAGAGTCAGTCCTGGTGACGCCAAGCGACGTACAGTTGTCAGTGTTGTGTGTGGGAAACAGCTCGTCCTGAAGTCAACATTCGCGGCCGCAGCCATCAGTGGCAATATCACATTCTTGCGAAGTTTTTTTGTTTTTATTGAATTAATGAAAGCCTGCGTTCCTGCATCAATCTGCCTAGCCTTTTCCCAATTATGTTGTGGTCGACTTTCAGTGTAACCGAATACAGCTGAATACCAGTATTTTACATGGAGCGACTGCCTATCTGATCTCCACAACCCAATAACTATGTTCTGACTGACTTTTTAAAATTTGCATGTATAGATATAGTTATTTTTTTTTTGCTAACCTGTACTGTCCCACTGCTGGGCAAACGTCTCTCCCATAGTCTTCCTTGTGTTGTGCCTTCTCCGGTCAATCGGTCAGGAATGAGTCCAAATCATCACGCCAGTGTTTTTTAGGCCTGCCCCGGTGGCGACGTCCGTCATCTGGCACCCTAACGATCATGGCCCATCTGTTTTGATGCATCCACTAAGTGTGACCCGCCCAGTCCCATTTCAGCCTCGCAGACTTATGGCCAACATCGGCGACATCTATGTTGGAGCGTATTATGGTGTTGCGAATTTGTCGGAGAGTTTGATTTTTAAAATGCTCTAAAAGAAAGAAAGAAAGAAAGAAAAATAAGTTTATTTGTCACAGAAAGACGTGCATAAAAAAAAAAGATGATAAACTCGAGTAAATAATAAGGAAAATGAAACAGAATAGACGCTCTACGCTCCATTGCTCTTTGGCAAACCTTGAGTTTGTACTTCTGAGCTTCGGTCAAAGACCATGTCTGAGCGCCATAGGTTAGGATATAGAATATGCAGATATAGGTACGGTATAGTCCAACATAATAATTATTAAGCATTAAAATGCACTTATTTAAATGCCGGCCCCGATCCGAGGACGCTTCAATGAGTGCTCACTACGTATGCATATAATATGCACATAGTTTGCACATAATATGCACGCGAGAGTGCTTCGACGCGTGTAGAGGTTCGACCTTCACTTTAGAGCTCTACATCATATTGTGCGGACTAAGTTTGTGAATTAGTGTGTTTTGCTGATAATTAATATGTGGGTGAATAGGCCAAAGTGTCAAGTGTGCTTTTAGAAACTTACTGTGATCAGTAATCTACCTGGTTATAGTCAGTCATAGTTAAAGCTAAGTGATAGGTAACAGTAATGACGGTCTGTGGATGACCATCTTTTCATACCAAGACCCCTCCGTGCCTCGGAAAGCACGTTAAGCTGTTAGTCCCGGCTGTCATTCGTGGACCTTTGACAGTCGTTACGGGTCGTCAGAAGTCCAAAATTCTGACAACCAGTCTTACCAAGGTCTATCGTATTTCGCAGTAACTGGGTTATGGAGGTCAGTTAGGCAGACGCTCCATGTAAAATACTGGTATTCAGCTGCATCCAGTTAGACTTGAAGCCGACCCCAACATAATTGGGAAAAGGCTAGGCATATGATGAATCATTTATTCATTAACAATAATTGGTATCTGAATTTCCCCAAAATTAATTCAAAACTACATAAAGAACAAAACAACATAACACAAATTAATTCGGTAAATCACGTGGATAAATCATAGAATAATTTTAATCAGATAGGAATTACAAAAATCTTCAATGACATATTTGAGTTGTTCTGAAATGTCATTATTTCATGAATAAAATATTCGATGGAATAAGTCTAACTTATAGAGTATAATCATTAGTATTTATGATTCTAATGATTATAATTCTGTATATACATTCTGAATCATATTTTGACCAAGATACCTGACGCTGACCTGCAAATTGCAAAAAAAGTAAGAAAATTTTAATTTCGTAGTCTATCTTTGTGGATCCACCTTAAGGTCTTTTCTACGGTCTATGGTGTCTACGGTAAGGTTATGGTTAGTTTGAGGGTTATGTAAACTATTCCTGCAGCTGTTTAAGCCGCCATTGGCCATTGGAGCTTTATTCAACTTCCCCTAAATGATAATGACGCTTTTGTTTAGTCAATGCCTTTTGAATATATTGTGATCCACATCGGTACTGGTAGAGGAAGGCATTTTTTGTTGTGTTTATAAACGTTTCTTAAGAGTTCTAATCCAGTCTGTCAACCTGTTTTATGAAATAGTTTGTACTCGTAGTTATAAAACAGTACGTACGTAACGTAGTTGTAAACAAGTTATTTTTAAAACAACCTTCACACAATGGCGTCGGTGTAATATCGCATGTTCATAATAATTAATATTATAACGTTCTTTGTTAGGAGGAGGAGAAGAAAACACGTTGCACCTTTAACACATGTATTATAAAGTCACAATAATATGCGTACGGGGTCTGGAGCCCTACCGACACTGAGTACTTATACATAACTTATACATAAGTCCTAAACTGTACCGACAAACGTCTGGCGACTCACTGGCGCGAACGCGCCGCGGTCCGCGGTCGGTGGCGTTCCCGCCCCTCGCCCATACACCCACCCTCTCGGGCCCTACGCTACGTTATCCTAGGGATGAGCGCGTTATAATATTTAAATAGTAAGTATTCAGTATGACGTTCAGATTGATGATTCCGCCTGCGGTTATTATTATTTAATTCTACGTAGGTTTTTAAACATTTGGTGTTTTTAAACAGAAAACGCAATACGAAACAAAACCTTTAAAAGGCTCATCCTCTGTTACTGCCTTTATTTTTAACAACCTTATTTTTAAATGAATTATATTTATTTTATTTTCAAACAAGTTAATATTTACATAATATAATACGATAACAGCCTTAAAATAATAATAATAATATGTACATGTGTATAAAAAAAGAAGGGGAAAGAATCAAAAGGCATCAAAAAATTCGTCCGCATTGCTGTCAACAAACAACAGGACAAATGCCCAATAGCCTGGCAGCATTGCCACGTTGTATGGCGATGCTGATTCTTTGGTAAAAAAATAGGCCAGCCTTGAGGTAAAATTTTTTAATTAGTTAATTGTATGTAATGTACAATCTGTTAATACCCATGATCCCGCTAGGTACAGTCAGGCCAAATTATTGTTTATCTTTAGAAATTACGTCAATACGTGTTACAGTCAGTTCATGCAACTGTAAAAGAATGACAGTTGTAATTTGGATATACGGACAATTTAAGTTGGTAGCCAATTTGATAAACAATAATTTTACTGACTTTACCTGTATGATTAAAACCCTCTCAAGGACAGAAAAGACGTGTATTGATAATGCATTTTTTCCTTATTAGAATACTTCCTGTTCGCCGATGTAACAATGTCAAGTAAAAATAAAATAAAAAATGCTTGTGCTTTATTTTATATACCTTGCCTATATAATTGATATATACCTTGCCTATATATATATACCTTGCCATCTAATCTAGTCCTAGTTGAACAATAAATGTTGATTTATTAAAAATAATGTATTGACACGTATTTGACCCTAAAGAGTTGAATTGTCACATTTAAAGAAGCGAATTCGGAAACTTCTACCTAGCGGCTTTAAAAAAAAATCCGTTAATATCGCTTACAACTTACACCAAACACCACACACTGTGGTTTGTGAGCCCGCCGTACCATCATCCCATTAATTTAAGCCTTTCTGGCAATGACGCGAGTTTACCGGGTACTGAAGTTAGCCGATAAACTCGCGTAAAATTAGCCGATACATACCGTTATTTTTAAAGCCAGAGTGTCCATTATGCACTTTAGCTGTTTTAGAGTAATTAATATGTAGTTAAAATGTTTCATGAAAGCTTTGTGGCGTAGAGCTGTAAACTACTACTTAATGTGAAAGTTTGAATGTTGCACAATCACGCTTTAATGGCTAAACGGATTTGGATGAAATTTGTCACAAAGGTAGTTTATTACTCAAAGCATTTATTTCGGTTAAATCATTTACTGACATACACTTTTGAATTGTCAAGGAGTTGGTCAGTCCAGAAATATGAAGCCAGCTGCCCATTCCAAAGCGTAGTAGGTACCTAAGGAAAATAACGGGCAAGAAATTCCATGGACACTCTTTTAAATTATATTGTTACATCATTAATGTTAAATTTATAATTATATGTGAGAACGATGTAAAAAAGGCGTATGCGCTAAAAGCGTTCAGAGTACAGCAAATAGAAACAAAAAAAACCGGCCAAGTGTGAGCCCGTACCGTATTAAGATTGAGGAAAAAACGACGGAAAAGCCTCATTTCTTGTATTGGGGCCTCCTTTATTATTAACTGTATTACATTTTTATCATTAGTTGGTATAGCGGCAGTATAAATATACAATCTGTGAAAATTTCAACTGTCTACCTATTGCGGTTCATGTGATACAGACCGCTGACACACAGATGGATTTATGGACAGTAGAGGCTTAGTAATAGGGTTCTATTTGGCACCATTCGTGTACAGAAACCTAAAAACAAAATCAATTCAAAAATAAAATAATTAAAATACGCTGTGGCAGATAAGAGATGAGCATTCCCAAGTTGGGACTCCCAACAGACGGCGCGCATTCACGAACGTGACAATACATGAATTAAAATATTAGATACTTTGTATCTGAGCAGATTTAGTAGTTTTCCTAGCATGCGAGTAAACGTTAGTTTTGTAATAATTCCATGAAAAGACATGTTTTGGTGCATTTTTGGGTAATTTTAAAAATGTTTTAGGTTTTATACAATGTGAAATTTAATTCGTTTGCATCCTCTTAAGGGGTCATTGTACTCATCATTATGAACAACTTTCACTATGGGGCCAAACCTAAAATCGCGAAAAAAAAATCTGCTGTTCCATACATTTATGTTCGCTTAACTTGTTATAATTAGCAGATATTTTTATCGCATTGTATATGCGGAACATTTTCGGGGAATTCACGGATATTTTATGTAAGAAGTTTTGTTTTATTAGTTGGGAAAAATACGGTACCTATATAATTATTTTAAACATTTCACCTATGAGTTTTGGCGAGTATTCAATGTTTTCCCCGCGATTTGTTTATTAATTGGTTTATTAAAATTTCATGATCGACTTTGTTAGTTTCATAAAGTAATTTTTTTTTCAAATAACTTTGTTCCTGCTCCAATCCGACTTTGGTTTAGCCGTGGTGTAATATTTTCCTATTCATGTCTATAAGTAATTATTCCTCATACTCACCCTCACTTATCCCCCTTTATTTACTGCTTTAAGGACTTAGCACAACGCTTAAGTCGATCATCCAAACAATCCCTTACACGTAAAATGAAAGAAGTTTCTTTATATTTATCTTATTGCTAGTTCTTAAGCTATTAGGGCTACGAAGAGGCTACGTGCTACGCCGTAGCGAAGTGCTACGCAAAAACTACGTGACGCAATCCTAGAGATTCTGATGCGGAATTTTAATAAAAGGGGGAAAGTAATAAGCTATATTGAAAGAAAGATATGCAGATAAGATAAAATACTTTTCTTTGAATAATGTTAATCAAAGATTCGAATAAGTAAAAAGATTCTTATGACAAGGTGATTTAGTCTGAGTTTGTTTATAATCAAGCTGATTAGGGCTATGTACCTCATTTATAATCAATTCACTGGCGAGCCGCGTCTGCTTCGCACGATTTGTATGACTTGACAAAACATTGTTTTTTCAGTAGCTTGAATATTAATGTTTTATACACATAATCCTTCCGAAATAAATTCTAATGATAGTAAAAACCGCATCAAAATCAGGTAAGTAGTTTAGAAAAACAACGCGCTCACACAGACAGTCACGAACAGCAACTTTAATTTATAATATGTATATGTCGCGGTAAGATGGTTGTTGCCGTGACATAGTTATATCCCTAGGGATATAGCTATATACCGTAATACAGTTATATGAAAGCGGTTCATAACTGTCTTACTAGGAATATAACTATGATACGAGTACTCCGACCAAATAGGTTAGGTCAGGTTAGAACACGTACGACGGAGCCCGCAGAAGCGGGCTGGCACCAGTCGGGGGCTGCGTTGAAGAGTGCTTAAGTGCTCTCGTAGTCCTCGGTGCAAGTGTGTGAGGAAACATCACGGGGTGGTTTTAGTCAGTAGAAGTCTGACAGACCCCTCCGTCTGCCCCAGGACGGAGGACATCCATGAGGATTTTCAAACCAATACAAAAAAAAAAAAAAATTGAACTGTGACCAACTACGTCGAAAGTAGTCGCAGTAACAAAACTAAGGCACTCCGATGGTTATAAACCGCTTTCATATAACTATATTACGGTATATAGCTATATCCCTAGGGATATAACTATATCATGGGTATAACCATCTTACTGTGACATCTAGATAATACCGGTTGTATCTTATCACTTTATAATACTAACCTGAATATCGTGTCTGGTACAAAATAACAACTCTATTTTTAATTACATAAAAGCCTAGCTATTGAGATTGAATATTTTATGACGCGTAGAACATTCAATTTATAGCTTTGTAATTAAATTATTGAAACAACCCGTTATTGTGTAAGAGTACTACTAGTGACATATTCCCGTAAGACTAATAGGCTATATTAAATAAATGATTATCTTTTTTTTTTTCTAGTTTTGGCACGAACAATATGTAAATGCCATACATTTCAATCAATCTGCCTAGCCTTTTCCCAACTATGTTGGGGTCGGCTTCTAGTCTAACCGGATGCAGCCGAATACCAGTATTTTACATGGAGCGACTGCCTATCTGACCACCACAACCCAGTAACTGGGTAAGACGATACCTCTTGGTAAGACTGGTTGTCAGACTTTCGGGCTTCTGACGACTCTTAACGACTGTCAAAGATCCACAAATGACAGCCGGGACCAACGGCTTAATGTGCTTTTCGAGGCACGGAGGAGTCTCGATGTGTAAAGATCGTCACCCATCCACGGGCCAACCTCGGCAAGCGTAGCTTAACCTGATGGACCGACCCATGCGGCTGTTACTTAGGCATTTGGATTTTGGAGGAGCTCGTGCTCCTCCAAAATCCAAATGCCATACATTTATTAAACATAAACTTAACATAACGTAAAATCAACCCTGTTTTCCTGCATTTCCCGAAGGTTTGGACAGAGGTCTACCTATAAGTACACCGATATTTCGCCAGTTATGTTTAAGCCTCATGTAATAGGGGGTGAGCCTATTGCCATCAATTGGGCACAAATCCAGACTCTATAGAAAAACCCAATAACACTTTACCCGACCCGGGAATTTAACCCAGGACCTCATGCTCAGCAGTAGCGCTTGCGACCACTAGACCGAAGAGGCAGGTCACAATAAACATAAACATTAATATTATAAAAACAGCAAAGATTTAGTAGGGCTTTTTTTTTTTTGATGTTGGGAAATTATCAAATAACTTCTCCCGCTCTGGCCGGAGCGGGAGGGCGTGTCAGACTTTTACTGACTAAAACCCACCCGTGTTCCTTCCGTTGCCTGTGTGCCGGGGTCGCGAAATACCTTTCGGACAAACTCGCAACCCTGGCAGAGCAATAGAACCTAGTATTGCTGTCTACAAGATTAGCTAAGTCGGTATCAGTGTACATTAGAGCCGATGCTTTGTTAAAATTATATCACAGTACTTAACCTAACAGGCAAACATATTCATTATACATCAAATTAATTATTTAAATTATTCTACTGCAAAATATGGTTTAAATAAATTCAGACTATGTAATTAGCAAACAGTTTATTAGGTATTTCACTCAGAGCACTGATTTCAACAGCACTTGTCCGAATCGCACCTGAGCACTTCCACTAACTGCACTGAAAGAAACATTTTGTAAGATTGGTTCGGTGGAACAGTTTATTAGCTTGGTTTCACAGCTGTCCGGGAGACCCGTAAAGGCTCCCAGAACGGAGACACATGTGAGGCCCTAGAACATAGTTTCACAGCGACGCGGATTGGTCCGTACGCAACCCGCTCCGGGTAGAGCCCGTACAACGTATCGTACTACTCCCTTGTTTCAGAGTACTGCGGGCGCTACCCGTACGGGTCTCCCGTATGGGTCTCCCGGACAGCTGTGAAACCAGCCTTATTGTATTTTAGTTTGCGTACTAGGTATGAACCACATACGTATCGAGGGGTGAAAGGCTATTTGGTTGAAGCGACATCTTGGGCGATATTGAGTTATAAACATCATCCGACGGAGAAAAAATTGCTGATTCCGAATATGTATATAACTCAATATCGCCCAAGATGTCGCTTCAACCAAATAGCCTTTCACCCCTCGGTATGTACATTGCATTGTTTATGTTTCATAGAAAGCACACGTTCCCAATAGTGTGAACTTATATTATGACGTAATAGTGAATATGTTATCGTACGGCGTACATTGCCCTTGTCACTGCGTCTATCGGTTTGTGGGTAAATAAACAAACTAGTATCGCTTCGTGTTAGTAAACATAGTGTTTTGGTTATTTAACCTGTTTGTTTTGAGTTGCTTGAAGAGAAACATGTTTAAGTTCTTATGCTGTTTTATGTAGTGGGTAAATTGCAATTAAACATGTTTTTCTCTCATTGGTTATGCAGTTAATAAAATATGACATATTTTGTGGCTCTGAGTCAGAATAATTTTAAAAGAAAATGATTATTTGTATTCTCTGTTGTAAAAATGATTGACATTTGTAAATGGAAGTCTTTTAGTTTAATATAAAATCATTTTGGGTGAATGAATTTTTGGTTTGAGTTCATACTTAACTGTCGAAACATCTTCGGTAGAGTAAAATTCGCCTTATCCCGCCAATGGTATATGGTAATGGTATTTTCTGCTAGGTTTGGTTGGTGGTAGGGCTTGTTCTAAGTCTGCCTGGCTAGCTACCACCACCATCTTATCAAAGTCTGTCGCCATAACAACAATGTTAACAGCAATGTTGTGTTTCGGCAGTTAGAGGTAAGATAGCCAGTTCCATTATGCTTGATTCCGGGTGAAGCCCGCTTCCACCTTTGGCCTGATCATCATTACTATCACGTGAGATGCAGGTCAAGAGTTTGGGTGCCAGTTGCGGTAAAAAAAAATGTCTGATCATTAAATTAGAAATATGAATCTTGATAGTAGCTTTTATTTAGCCTTGGTGTGATGACGTGTGTGGCTTGAAACAACAAACGATCATTAATTTACAAAGGCTTTCACATTCTTCTGCTGGGAGTAGGCCTCTCCCAATTTGGGTTAGAACACCCGGTTTTCTTACGCATCCAGTCTTTCCCAGTCGCCTTTTAAGGTCGTGGGTCGTGATCTATCTAGGCGGCGGCCCACGCTTTGGTCACCGGTACCTACAGATAACGGTAAAAGGTCATAAAAGAAATAAAAATGTAGTTATTTCCTATTCGAGTATTTGTTTCAGTAGTTACAGAAAGGTTAAGAGGTGTGCTGGTGTTTTGCGAACATATACCACCTACGTAGCTGGTAAGCGAAGTACGTTGAAACAGCGGATAGGCTTTTCAATAGAATTAATGTTAACGAAGCCGAGAGTCACTTGTTCTTCCCTTCACCATAATCTTTTTTTTGTACTCATTCATACCTGTGATCCATCTGATTACAGAGATATTGAAGGTCAAATTTTATTCACGAAATAAAGTTTTAAATGTTATAAATAACTTTAAATAGCACAATATGTGTGTTACATTGCGCGCTGAGTAAACAGCGATTTGATTTTGCACACCATCAATATTTTTTTGTTAATTTTACTTAGTGTGATGTACAGAATGCGTAGATAACGGCCATGTGATGGGTTTTTTACACCCTTTATATTGTAGAAACAAAACGAAACACAATAAAATAACTATCGATGTTTGCAGAAGATATAAAAGAGAATAGTTTATATTAGACAGCATTAAGCATTGTGAAGCAGCTCGTGGTTAAATAATAATAGCCGTACGGATCGACCGAAGGTTTGGCTACGCTTGACGCGGTCGGTTCGTGGATGGGTGACAATCCATTACATATCAGACCCCTCTATGTCTCGGAAAGCACGCAAGCTGTCATTCGTAGATCTTTGACAGTCGTTACGAGTAGTTAGAAGCCCAAAAGTCTGACAACCGGTCTTACCAAGGGGGGGGGGGGGGTCTTATCGTGTTACCCTGTAAAGTCAAAGTCAAATCATTTATTTCAAATAGGCCCCTGTAAGGCACTTTTGAACGTCAAAGTTTACAAAAAAATTGAATTGATTCTAGTCGCCCCTTCCAAAAGGTAGTTTTCGTATGGAGAAGAATGGGCAAGAAACTCCACCGTTACTCTTTTAAAATGTGTTACAATATTTTGCATATGCACGTACATTAGTTACATAATTATATGTGAAGACGAAAAAACTTAACTAAAAAACGTAACTTGGTTGTGGAGGTCAGATAGGCAGATGCTCCATGTAATGTACTGCTGCATCCGGTTAGACTGGAAGCCGACTCCAACAAAGTTGAGGAAAGGTTAGCAAGATAAAGCAGATAGAATGTTAAGTTAATCAGATTATAATGCTATTACAAATCATTTCTCTTTAAAATATAAGTTTGGACAAACAAACTTCTACATATATTTCTAGGCGAATCTGAACTCCTATCTGTCCTTTATTGTAGAAGAGATAAGACGTACTCATAATTACCATCACATAGTAATATGCTACAAAAGACAGAGACAGAATGCTCATTTCCTGACACAATGTGAGGTGGATGTCGAACTAATGAAAGAAAAAATTGATTAGGAACTTCTTGCATCCGCTGCTGGTAACCTTTCAGTGTGTAGATAGTAAGCTATTGCTGTATATTTTGGAGTCTATTGTATTGACCTCCTTCATATTACAGATAGAAACTGGGAAAAAACATGTTTTATAATTTTTTTACGGCTTTGTTTTTTTCTTATTTATTACTAACTTTCGCCCGCGGCTTCGCCCGCTTGGATGTTGAAAATTATCACACGGGAACGTACTACCGGGATAAAAAGTATCCTATGTGTTAATTCAGGTTAAAAATTATCTGTGTGCCAAATTTCATCCAAATCCGGTTAGCCGTTTTTGCGTGATTGAATAACAAACATCCATCATATATATGAAATAGGATTCATGCAATGCACTTAGTAAAGAAAATCAATAATACTTATTGTTAAGTTGTATTATACTTGATAATAATAGTTCCAGCCTATTACTGTCCCACTGCAGGGCAAGGCGCTTTCAGACTTATATTAACTACAAGTCGAGGTTTCCTGACGATTTTTTCCTTCACCTATGTCAGTTATGTGTAAGATAAAATCAGAGCATAAATAATCAGCCTATAATGTTCCCAGTGCTGGGACACAGGGCCATAATCCACCACGCCGGCCCAGTGCGGGTTGGTGAAAACTCAGAAAGTACATATGATTTGAAAAAGTCACATTTGTACAAGCCTGGATTTCAACCGGGGAGTTTGTTACGCTACTTCTTCTTCCCACTAAGAAGTGCTGAAGAACCTTATGGGGGACTGTCTTATGTAATTTTGACGTTCCAAAAGTGCTGATTTTCAGCCTAGTTTGAATAAATGACTTTTGAACCTCGTGAATGATAGACGAGCTTTGGGCCATCATGACACTTTTAAATACTTAACAACGTTTATTTATGTTAACTGTTTTACTCACGTCTTGGTTTATCAGACTAGTTTAGGTACTTTTTGAGAAACGAATACCGAAACATCCTCCAAAATATTTGTACCTTTCGTTAACCTCACCTTTCATTCTATGAACAAGAAACAATATGTTTTTGAATGTCAGCACGATACCTCGGATTTGACTATTTGCCTCAAGGCGGGAATGCAGAGGTCGATGGCACAAAATAGGCACGTACAAAAGGCCAGCTCTCTGCAACGAGCAGAAAGCCAAAAAGTATAAATACAATCCCAGTGAAGTATATATAAATAAATAAATAAAGGCAAGCATGTATAAACACATCTACGAAACGCACTCGTGACTGTAATTCGTTCGAGATCGACGTACGTAATGTCCGTTCCAAAATCATGTGATGAAATTGTAAACATTGTAAACAAACGCTATCCAGGTTAATTTCTTACGCAATCTATAGTATTAGTAATAGTACCGTGTTATTATATATTTATTTTTTGTTTATTTTCTTTTACTTAATTTTGTTTATTTTTTTGTATAATTCTTGATCATCTCTTTAAAAGTGAAAAGTATCTTTTTTTGTATTATCATAAAACAAAAAATTGTGTCTTTTTATTACGGGAGGACACTGGCTCCTGCAACATAGATATTACTAGCGCAAGACTCTGAGAATTTTTATCCTTAAAAAAATGTTTTATGTCAATAAATATTTTATTATTTTCTTTTTCTTTCTTTTAAATCACTCACAAAAGGTAATTAGCTACTCATTCGTCTGTATTTGGAAGGTTTAAATTGCAATTGAAAAAACAATAAAAATTGAGGTTATAAAATAATTTCGGGCACAAGTATTCAAATAATCTAATCAAAGCACTTAATATGTAATTGGAACTACAAATTGGCATCCACAGGTAGGTTTTCTGATTCATTTGTTTACATTTTCATCAGATATTTTTGGAGCAGACTGTAGGCACGCGTCTGTGCCTGTTTGTACAAAGCCGGCCTTCTGTACCTATATATTTTGAGTCAATGGCGAAATCCGCCCTTCCCCGAACATCAAGGTCTCGGCCACATCGTTACGTCATCACAAGGGATGTTGTGGCGCAATGTGAAGTTCAGTTCCAGTTTCAAGGGGATTCGGTTGTTTTATGATTCATAGTTGGTGTTGACTGTATTAGTTAATGTTTGAATGGAGATTTGTAAGGAATTTTAATGAATGTCTTCTTGTGTCCCTAGTTTGTTTGATTCACAAAATCGTTCCATTTGGCGTTTGATTGTGAATTGCAATTTAAAATTCATAAGGTTGGGTTTGATACTGTCGATCCATTCGTTGTGAAGAGTGAGGTGAAGTGAGCTGTCCATAGTGTCAATCCCTAGCTTTAGGTGCAATGACAGCTCACATCAAGCTCACTTCACCCAAGTTATCACGGTAAGATGTTTACAGAATAGCACGGCTGGTCTTCGTTCTAATTTAAAATTAAGACGGATGATTGAACATCGTTTTTCGCTTGCTCCATGTGGATAAGCGATTTCAGAATAATAGGTCTCAAACCACCTTGTGAAAATATACTTCATCCTAAGTCAGTAGTCTGACTATCTTTATAACGTTATGCATTGGTTCTAAGGCTTTATACCCATAGACGGGGAGACAAAAACCTTCTTAAGAGCTTTTATACAAAGAGTGAGCAACGTCGCAAATAGCTGTCAAATATTTCGCTGTTTTGATTAATTTGGCGATATTACTGTATGGAAATAAGAAATATGGGTAACTAGTAGTGAACTAGAATATTAATAATGAAATGAAATTATAATACTAAATTTGATGCTGTAACCGTTTTAAGTGTAAAAAAGGCATTTGGAAAGTTTCCAAATACTTTTTTTACATCTAATACTAAATATTCGGTGTGACGATATTAATTATTGCTTTTCATAATCAATATTTTAGTTCACTAGTTAGCTATATTCTTATTTCCATACAGTAATATTGCCAAATTAATCAAAACAGCGAAACATTTGACAGCTATTTGCGACGTTGCTCACTTTCAGTATAAACGCTTTTAAGAACTGGATCTATAAAGTTAAACCTACACACAATCACGTAAAATACATTTTAACATCACAACTTTCAGTATTCCATCGTATATTCAACGTAATCCACTAATCGGTTTAGTCATACGTTACCTCAAATAATAGACAAGGTCATGGGTGTTCATTCAGGTAAACAAAGCATTATCTCGCTTGTATACCTACTTACGGCCAAAGGGGACTCTATATAGGTACTTATTCACACTTCAGCGACCGTATTAGAGCTCGAGCAAAAATTGTGTAGGTTTAGTATAAAAGTATCGAAAGGTTATTTATGGCCGGTAAGAAAATACAACATCTTTGCTTTACGGAGGCAACATTTGATCGTGTCATGGAATAGAATAGAATAATCCTAAAATGTCATGATTTCATGAAATTCTCATTGTCATGAACTTAGAGAGTTGTATTGATGATTTTTATGATTATAGTTCTATAAATAAATATTTGATACGGCCGCAAATCATATTTAGATCAACTTAGAATCTGACACTGAACTGAAAATTGAAAAAAAAAATTGATTTTCGCGGGTTACCCTGACGCTTTTGCCTTAAGTAGTACCTATTTCGTTCTAGCGACCGATCCCAAAAAAAAAATCTTTTCCCATTGCATGCCTGCAGGAGACGCCCCGGGCGTCGGGAGTCGAGAGCAGACTTCCGGCCACCGTAGGCGCGGGCTTGCGGACGGTGAGCAATGGGTAGCTCGCCGTCCGATAGGGACCAGGCCCGGGTCGGCGGCGCGTTGTGTTCCACGCGCGCCTCATAGAGATGTCAGCACCAACTGACAGGGTCCTGAAGGGCCAATGCCTGCCGGGGTTGCGAGTTTGTCCGAAAGCGATATCGCGACCCCGGCACACAGGCAACGGAAGGAACACGGGTGGGTTTTAGTCAGTAAAAGTCTGACACGCCCTCCCGCTCCGCCCAGAGCGGGAGAAGTTATTTGATAGTATCCCACCCTCAAAAAAAAATCCCTGCATACCTACTTATCTTTTTGTAATCTTGTTGGTATTCATTGACACAAAATTAGGTCAATACCAGGAATGGCAGCTTGATACCCTATCTGATTGCAAATTTGTGTAGTCATACTGAAATGTCACCTATTCACGGTTTAATCGTGTAAGTGTCGATAAATTGAGTCGATTTTAATGTAGCTGTAGTAAATATTTAATTACATTTATGTATGAAAACAATAAGAGTCCTTGAGTATTGTGATTTAATAGTATGAAATGCATTATTTGTTTATTTATATCTATGGATTGTTTAGTGATAATTGCAATATACCCAAATAGTGAATGTTCATTGCAGCGCTTGTACCATTTTTATTGTACGAGAGTGTAATCCTAACTTTAATCCTACTATCCTACTAATATTATAAATGTGAATGTTTCTATGTTTGGATGTTTGTTACACAGTCACGCAAAAACGGTTGAACGGATTTGGATGAAATTTGGCACACAGATAGTTTATAACCTGGATTAACATATAGGATATTTAGGTAGTACGTTACCGTGGGCTAATATCCAACCTCTAAGCGGGCGAAGACGCGTGCGAAAGCTAGTTATTAATATTCTAAGGGCGAAAATGAGTTTGTTTGGTACGCTTTCACGCTAAAACGGCTGAACGGAAATTTGGCACATGGGTAGACCATGACCTGTAGAAAGAAGGACATTTTTCATCTTCGATCGAAGTCCAATGCTCGGTAGAGGATACTAGAAAGTGTAAGCACAAATTAAATTCAGCATCATCGTCATCAGCCAATTAGAAGACCACTGATAGACATCGGCAATTCACTTGTATCAACTTTAGATCGAAATAAACTACAGTACAACTATTTTCTTAATGTCCCTCGGCAAACTTCGTGTTTCGTCAGTCGTCGGATTTTTATCAGTTGCCCTTTGCACTTGGCACTTGTACGTATTGACTCCTACCGCTGCACCCGCGTTGCCGTCCACCATAATTACCAAGTGCAAAGGGCAACTGATAGAAATGCGACGACTGACGAAACACGAAGTTTGCCGAGAGATATTTAGAAAATGGTTGTACTGTACATAATTATTAACACAGATAATACAGATGGGACACTCCACAAATCATTTTAAATAAAAAGCGACTCTTGCTACGACACAATAAAGTGCAGTTCAGGTTGCACAGCGCTAATTACCTACAGTTTTATTCACCTAGAAGTTGCCTCTCTTTCTATCGCGTGACTCCTAGATCTTCTGACTACGTTACACTCACTGAATTGGCCCAACAAGACGGGCCTGCCGCGTACTTGTAGCTTCATACCTAAACTGCGTCCCATCTATATTCATCTGGGCTATTAATAACCTCTCGATTACAGATACGAATATCCCATGCACAAGACCCGGATCATATACCATTGCACTTATCGCGAACCAATTTTCCTTGCTCCAGCTTCCTCTACGTAAATCCACCTAATCGTCAACCACTTTGTCTTTAGATCTTCGACTATAAACGGAACGGGTCAAGCGCTTATTAGTTTGCAAACAGTCAGTTTGTATTGGATCGAGTTACCTCACAGAGACTCGGCAGTCTCTCGGCATCACACACAAACTTCTACGTTTAGAAGCTCCATTGTCAAAGGTTTGTGCTATGTTCACATATCTATGACTATGAGCATACATGACTGATGATACTTACCTATCTATATCTGGTGATCCGGGGCCCCGAACCATTCTTGCTGACTGGCAAAATCTTTATACTACCTTGTGAGGTATTTCGTGCGTAGAGCTGACTCGTTAATACTCGAATGTTCGGAAGAGTAAATAATTATGTGTGTATTTAACACGTTCAGTGCCAGGAGCCCTCCTGGAGGGTTCATCTAGTCGCATATGGGAAGCCGGGAGCACTCGCGGAGGGCTCATTTTTAATGTAGGTTTTCTTAGCGAATATAGCATTATAAACCTTGAAAATAAAATCTGTCGTATATTTTAACAAGATTTATTAGTATATGCGTTGGTTTTAAAGTCCAAGCATTTTAATTTGTTTTTACTCTTTTATTCATGGTTACAAATATTCACAAAAAAATAAAAGGTTGGAAACTACGTATAGCAACTGAAAACACAATTTTACTTAGGTTTACAGTGTTTTATAACACGGTTTTAAACCTAATGCCGTTGACCGTCCGCGACGGTCAACTTTTACGCAAACGTAATGCCGGCAATCCTCCCGGAGGGTTCACTATGTATGGCGGCATGGCGTATGAGTTCAATGAAAAATGGGTGGAGACGAAAATGCTAAGGTTTGTATGTTTTTACGGTTATACTGCCAAAATTCTTATAATTGGTGCAAAAAGAGTAACGAAGCAAAGAATCACTTCTTTTATTGTCATTGTGATCATTTCTTTGTACCTAGTACCTAATGTACTGTACCTGGAAACCTTGTGGTTACAGTAATTTTCAAGGTTTCTAACTAATTTAACTGTTTTTATACCCCACGACCCCTGTACCGTTGCAAGTACTTATAAACACAATGTTTTGCGTAGCTAAACAGCGATTATTCACACCAAAATTAAAATCGTTTTCCAGCAATTATTTTTGCTTCTGGTTACCTTACTTAGTTTGATATAGAGTGCGTAGATGACGGCTTTGTAATGAGTCTTTTTACACCCTGTATGTTGATGATATTATTCAGCCTAGCTTGATACCTAAATAAATGGGTACATTGTGTTCTCTCGCTGCCAAGACATTAAGTTTCAGCAAAGGAACGTTCTCCATTGTACCCACTTAGAGTTCCCTTCTATCTAAATGTGACTGGAAATGGAAATACTGCGCAAAACCCTTAGCTACAGCAAAACACGGGGCTCCTAGGGTTAACCTTGAACTTTATTTGGGTTCTCCCTGTTTCATTGTTCTTGACTTCCAAAGAAAACTTCGCAGAATTATGCGTACTACATTTGAATTTGGTAACTACGCAATTTCTTCGGTAAAAAAGGTTCCTTGAAATTTTTCTCGTGTCAGCAACGATTTTTGTTTATGATTTTTTTCCTTGTTTATTGTTTTGATTTATTTCCTTTTTATTATGAGAAATTGTTGGTATGGTTACGTTCAAGAATATTTGCAAAACATCATGTTGTTTTTCTTGTGTATGTTTTCTCTAAATGTTTCTTCTATTTATCGGAACAATCAGGTTGTTATTATAGCCAACATAAATATAAAATTTTATGTTTTTAGTATATGATCAGTTATTTAAGTTACTTCGCGGGCTGCTCAAATTAAACTGTGTGGATCATAGGACAAAAACGGTAGGTTAAAAAAAGAAACTTTATAAAAACTGACGCATATTTTTTAAAGTTAAATAATCTTAATATTTCAGATTTTTAAGTACACTATTTTACACATATATCCAGAAATTAAACAAACAACTCTATTTTCCTACGTAAAAAAGGAAACTTAATTTAAATTATTTTGACAGAAATATGTCTAAGTAACCAACGAAATATGACTAAGTACGGGCATAAGTAAAAGCTGCCCTAACTGAATAAAAGTACCAGTACGGAGGTTTTATTCGCGTTTCGACCTTGGAGCCGTGTGAGAGAACCGATATAAAACGCGCATGAAATGACTGATCGTATTTTGTGCGTTGGCTTCCCTGGCGTTACGGCTGTACTATAGTTAGCTTTTATAGCTAAAAGTGCTTAAAATTCTTTGCTAACGTAAATTCTTGTTGTTAAAGTTAGCGACCCGCCTCTTCGCACGGGTGCGATCTAACTGTTATGTTGACAAGTCAAAACATCGAGATTAATGTGCTATAACTAAGTCAAATATTAATTAATATACACCATCAACCTTCTGGAATTAATTTTCTAAATAATGGTGAAAGCCGCATCAAAATCTATTGTGAAGTTTAGAAAAACTAAACGCACACACAGACAGACACGAAAAGCGAATTTAATATTTATTGATCGTCAGAAGTCCAAAAGTCTGACAACCACTCTTACCAGGGGTATCATGTTACCCAGTAACTGGGTTGTGGAGATCAGACAGGCAGTCGCTCTATTTAAAATACTGGTATTCAGCTGCATCCGGTTAGACTCGAGACCGACATCAACATTCATAGTTGGGAAAAGGCTAGGTAGATTGATTTTATGTACTTATTTAAACTTTGATAGTCTATTTATTGATCGATTATTGTGGAACTTTTGCTCATAATATTTCGAGCAAAAGGTCTCACTTGAATAATTCGCCCCATCTTGCTGATGGTTCGCAATAAATGATTGTTCACATAAACAGTTTTTAGAAGTGAAAATTATGATTATTTTATTTTCTTATTAATTTTATTTATTTATTAAAACTTCATGCACAAGTAAAAAATACTGTACAAAGGCGGACTTAATGCCTGAGTCATTTTCTACCAGTCAAGCTTAGGGTGATGCAGAGACAAAACATGGCGGATGCAACATAAGGGATAGATAACTTGAAAATTAATACATAGCTACATATAAACCGAATAAACTTTGTCAGGAGAAATAACGATAGGTAGAGGAGAAAACAAATCCAGCAAATCAGCGCTGCAATGATTCAATTTTGAAGGCTGTTAGCAAGTATTGACCTTGGAATTTTCTAGAAATTAAATGAAATTGTTTATTCTATAAATAGAATATCGGAATCACTTTTACACGTCATATTAAAAATAAGCTAGATGAGTTCGGCGTTTCCTATCTGACTACACTGAGAAGAAAGGTCAGAGGTCGCAGTCTCTTTTAAAGTCCAGACATAATCTTGGTCAGGCGATATGAGGACCATGTAGATTAGTGTCTGAAATGGTCTTTTGCGGAAATAACCACACAGATTTGAGTGGACCTGTCCATTCAGTGCAAGCATTTGTCAGTAATCGTGGAGCTCAACTCAGAACTTAAGGAGTTCAACTACCGACTAGGCTTCATTGTCGCGGTGATTTTTTCGTTATTTATCATCATTCTGACTTTAAGGAGTTTCAGTGGCTGAAAATAGTCGAAACAGATCATAACATCACGCCTGTAATCCCCTAAGCGTTAGGCAGAGCTGTACCTACAGTTCGCCACCGAAACCGTTTTTGGTAAAAGTGAGACAGTCAACAAAACAGTTTTATTTACAAACGCTTGTTATTGACTCAGTTCAACTTTTAAGCTGCTCTTTAGGTTTTAATGAGTACTTAAAATAAACGACTTTTAGAATTACTAAGGTCAGGTTTGTTTAGTTCAAACTATGCGGTACTGGGATCTTAATGCTAGCCCAGTTCTGTCGCTACTCAGGAAATTGTGGAAATTTAAGCAGTTAAAGCACTACGCGCATATGCTAGTTAATATATACCTGTGTACAGTCTATAAATATATTAAGCATAGCATAAGCATAATCCCTATAATGTTCCCACTGCTGCGACTGAGGCCTCCTCTCTTCGAGAGGGACTGGGCTGGAATCTACCACGCGGGCTCAATGCCGGTTGGTAGATGTCACATGTCTTCGAATTTTTGGTTCTTGTACATGCCGGTTTCCTCACGATGTTTTCCTTCACTGTTTTGAGAGAAGTGGTGATGAAATTATTTACACAAACTGAAGCGCCTGCTTGGGTTCGAACCCACGACAACGTACAACTCTTAAGTCGCCTGTACTGTGCTTCGATGTTACCTTCAGGTAATTTTTCCGACTACGTCATTGATTGATTTAAAAGAGTGTCCGTGGAGTTTCTTGCCCTTTCTTCTCCATAGGAACTTACTACGCTTTGGAATGGGCAACTAGCTTCATCTTTCTGACTGACCGACCCCTTGACAATTCAAAAGTGCCTGTAATTGGTTTATTTGAAATAAATGGTTTGAGTTTGAGTTTGAGTCATTGCAAACATTTCGAATGAAAATGACAGTTCGAATAGGTGATAATCACGCACTAAATGAGAAAGGAATTTATTAGAGAATTTCTGAACATTATCGTTCCTTGACCAACCCATAAAATGTGTCCTTTGGTATATTTTCTCAAATTCCTGCGAGACAAGCAGAAGCTGTGACTTAGAGTAATAAAGAATGAATGATTCTTTATTCACTACTTTTATTAGGGTTCCGTACCCGAAGAGTGCCTGTCCGCCTGTCAACGTGCTGTATCACATGAACCGTAATAGGTACATAGTTGAAATTCTCACAGATTGTGTATTTCTATTGCCTATACTAACAACTAATTATAAAAATAAAATAGAGTTAAAATGAAAGGGGGTTCCTATACAAGAAACATTCGGCGTTTCTTGCTAAATATTGTACGGTGGTACGGTACCCTTAGTGTGCGAGCCCGACTCGCACTTGGCCGGTTTTTCCTACCCATAGTCTGTTCGGAAAATGATGATTTGTATGACACATACTGAATGCATTATTCAGAGCTTTGGCAGACACAAATCGAAAGTAGGTTATTCTTTGATCGATTGTTGGCTACAACTTATTTGTATCGATATTGGTTAAACTATCTAAGTTAAGTAAATTATGATATTTCAAAATAGCTGCTTTTTCAAAAATAAAAGGTTTTTTTACATTTAATTTTCTCAGACTTATAAAAACGTTGAGAGAAAAGATCATGTATCTTGATATTTATTTTTTCTCACAATGGTTTTGTAGCACTTAACAGTTTTGACGAATATGAATTCACATTGTGAGAGCTGGTGCCTGATGTATAGGAAAAAGATAGTATAATAAGAATAAGATCGTGTATAGGAAAAAGATTGTGTATATGAAAAAGATCGTGTATGGGAAAAATATCATGTATAGGGAAAAGATCGTGTATAGGAAAAAGATCATATATAGGAAAAATATCATTTACTTATAGGAAAAAGATCGTGTATAGTAAAAAGATCGTGTATAGGAAAAAGATCGTGCATAGGAAAAAGTTCGGCTTTGTATAGCGTTGTTTCTGTCACTCATACCTATGTGACAGCTTCTGTCTAGTCCCCGACATGCCATATTAACTCCTGGATACTGTATAGATTTATTTTTCAGTGTAGTATCGAATATTTTCAACTCATTTTCACGGTATCGGTTATAACAGGTGGTTGTAATAACATCAAGCTGCGATAACCAATTCGCTTACGAGGCACGTTGATTGAGTTAAGGCCCTTAGGATCTTCGGCAGTAGTGAGGGGAGGGCTTTGAGTATAGTTGGATAGCTAGAACCGTGGCTAGATCTTATTTTCTCATTAAATACTTTTTGATATAATATTCATAGGTAAGTATTAGACGAAAAAAAACTACAATTACCATATATATAATATCAAGGAAAACTTTGTAGAAAAATCGGTGCTGAAATTAGCTTTCAGGAGTTTAGTAGGTACATATTTTGCAAATAACTTTTCTACTATCATATTTATTTCTGCTGCTAAGCAGTTTTGTTGGTTTACATCGTTCGAATAACTCTTTAGGTCACTCAAGAATCGTACTCTGTAGAGCCTCAATGGACACAATTGAAAGTCTTCAGAGCAATGACATTAGTATGACCAACAATATAACGATAAAAATAAACCCATAAAAGCGATAGTTACGAGTAATAATATCAAAAACTTTATAGAATATCTGTTGCCGTGTAATAAAGGCATAATTTCGCACAGGCGAGCCGGCTATCCGTTATTGTTGGCACAGAGCCATTAACTTCCATCCATATTACGAAAACTTCCTATAATCCTACTTTTGTTATATTAAACCTTAATATCATAAGTTTAAGGTTGAAATTTTGTCGTAAGTGCTGGTATTTTGTAACAACTGGCAAATCTTTTTTGTTTGAATTTTTTGACTAGTTCCTATGTGGATTCCAATTAGAGAATGATATTGAAGCGTGTGAATGTGGGGTTATTTTTGTGTGTACAATATATACACATTATATACACTGTTTCCTGTAACAGAAGAACTCAATTTGGTGGTTAGAAGACCTATGAGGCTTTAAGAGCCACACAAAGTCTCTGATTATTACTAAAATCTGCTGTCAAAACAAAACCACATGCTGTCGTGATTTATGGAAAAATGACAAAAAACAATCGTATATAAAAAAAAAAAATGGGATCTGTATTAAGGAGTTTTTTTGTTTAACGCAGACAGCGTTAAACAAATCCATTTTTCTACAAACCTTGACCTCGATTAAGGAAAAAAAAAATATAATATACAGCCAAGGTCGTTCAAGTTAGGCATTGGATCACCGAGATAGAAAGATTAATTAGACATGGTAGCCTCGCCGATATAATTAAAGTACTTGCCAACTTCGTGAGGGTTCGGAAATGTTCGGTTCAAGGAATAGTCTTGTCTGTAATAGTATTCTGTAAACTGTTTCTGATATACTTTAGTGGAAGGCGATTTATGGTTTTTAGAGCAATGGCTTTGAGAAATGTTACTAGAGAGTCTATTTCTAGAGTTTCGTGTTCACTGGCGTCAAAAACCACTTTCTATCCTTATGCACGTCACACGTTACGATATAGGTACTTGCGCAAAATTTGACTTGCACAAGTAAATATTAAAGTGCGTGGGATGAATTAGCACAAGTATCCTAGGGTAAATGACAGTTCGGCCCGAGTCATCTCAACCCGAATAATAATACCAAATACTACGTCGTCATAACGCATAAAAAAGTGATGTGAACCGTCCGCATTAAAAGTATCGACCTCTCGAGCCATTCGGTGTCATGTAGACTTGTGCAAGTCTTAACTTACGCAAGTATGTACATATATCGTTACGTGTGAGGCACCATTAGCTTTTACTTGATTTATAATTTCCTTGCAACAATTCATCTAATTATGATAACAGTAGGAATGAATAATGAATAATTAGAATGAAATTAATTAAATAATATTAGGTTTATAATTATTGTATATAATAATGCTCTTAAAATACGCGGGAATTGCAAACGTGTTGTTATGTTAAATATTTTGTTAAGCACAAAAGATGTAACTTTTACCATAAAATACAATAGATGACGTATATTTAGTAACCTAATCCGCTTACCGGTTCTTAGAGTCATAAAGAAGAAATCGACACCTGTTCTCAACGAGGCATCCTCAGGATGACGATTTATTTGTTGCGAAACTGGACCCGACGTGTTGACACGTCAAGCGTCGAGAGCAGAGTGAGCCACTTCAACACACACACAACAACATCACACACACACAACACTACACAACAACTTTTACAATTGAAACACAAATTAATGTCACGATAAATATTCGTGACATGTGTCATAAATACTTACCAATTCACAACTACAGAAAGTACCAAATAGATTTAAAAAGTACAGTCATTAGTATAGATAGTCAGTTAGTACTGATTTATATCTCCATAAATCTATACTACGAAGCTCACGTGCAGATCAGCTTAGTGGCATAGTTCGATTGTTACTATAACACCTATGAACCATTTATTTTGAAAGATCGTTTATTTTCAATCGCTCCTGTCGATTTTAGATTTATTGTCTATTTCAATAAATATAGTAGGTAAACGGTATTTGTAGAGAAATTGTATTTTTTAAGGCCGTTAGCAAGCTCTATCCTAACTAATATTATGAATGCGAATGTGAGTTTGTTTGTTTGTTAACACTAAAACTACTGAACGGATTTGGATGCAATTTGGCACATGGGTAGATAATACATACGTAGCATGACAAGCATTAAACGGGTTTCGTCGACGGAAGAATAGAAAAGATGACAAATTGTGATTGTTTATCTGTCATTTTATCTATTCTTCCGTCGACAAAACCCGTTTCTACCTTTTTTTGTTTTTTAGGGTGGGAAATTATCAAATAACTTCTCCCGGTCTGGGCGGAGCGGGAGGTCGTATCTGAATTTTACTGACTAAAACCCACCCGTGTTCCTTCCGTTGCCTGTGTGCCGGGGTCGCGATATCCCTTTCGGACAAACTCGCAACCCCGGCAGGCAAGCTACTTGTCATCCTGGATCGCAGATTAAGTCGCAGGCAACAGTTAGTTCTCTATATTTTTGGGAAAGGATTGTTGGTAGGATTTAGGTTATCCTAATCCTAATTAATATTCTATTTGCGAAAGTGAGTTTGTTTGTTTATTTGTTAAGCTTTCACGCTAAACTGGCTGAACGGTTTTGGAAGAAATTTGCCACATGGGTAGACCATGACCTGAGTTAGGACATAGGATACTTTTTATCCCGATATTCCCACGAGATTGAGACTTATCCGGGTGAAACCGCGGGGCGCAGCTAGTTTATCTATAGTTTTACATTGCTCTAAAATAAATGTTGTACAATGCATCACCGGTGTTGTGTCCAACCATTGACCAACTTCAATGGGTATCTGTATAGAAAATAAATAATACTTCGTATCGAAGCAAAACACGCTAGATACGTTCAAAATCACGCTATTACTCTACGGTTTCCGAGCGTATAATACTTTCGATCATTTAGGTTTGTGTCATCAATCCTGACAGGTTGAATGTACCGTAATGTACCGTAAGCTGCAAATGCGTTCAAAATCGCACTTTAGGCGGTCAGCTTCGGACATCCAGTAAGTTTTATTCTAATGCAAGTATTTCATTACATATTTGTCATTCAGTTTGAATGAAGTCTATGAAAGCTGAGAACGTGTAAGAGGCGTACTGTCTATCCATAAATATATCCTATACTATTAAACGAGCATTATTTGGATATATATATTTGTAACACGTTCACGAAAACGGCTCTAACGATTTCGATGAAAGTTGCAATATAGGGGTTTATGGGGGCGAAAAATCGATCTAGCTAGGTCTCATATCTGGGAAAATTCGTTTTCTCCGTATTTTCACCCGAGCAGAGCTCGGTCGCCCAAGACAATAATGATATGTCAATAATGACATGACGGCATGAAATTAGTAAGTACCCTACTATCATGGCAGCATGGAATTAGTAAGTACCTACTATAATGGTGTGGCGGACAACTCCCGTCGCCAGCACATCACTACCGCAAGCTACAGGCATCCCTACGCTCCTACTGTCCAGGCGTCGGCGGAGGATCCGCGGTGCGAAGGGACAGAGGCGGAGGACCTGCGCTCAGTCGCCATGCGCCCGCGCCAGTGTCCGAAAGTTTGTAGATAATAAGTATTAAAGTAGCTACCATCATTTGAGCTGTCATTCGTGCTTACAAGTAATAAAATAAATATTGTGGAGTACCGCGTTCATATTGGAGAAATATCCCCGTAGCGTAGCACCCATGATGGTAGCATGGAATTAGTATGTACTATCCTATACCTACTATTACATGAGCATTCTCTATTTTTATCCGAGCAGAGCTCGGTCACCCAGGTACTGTTCAAAATAATCTATCGTTTGATGTTGGTGTTTTCTTACGTACGGTCTTCTGAATCTTACTTCACTTTTTATGTACATTACCCGCCTTAGCTTTGCCACAGTTGGGTAAATATATAAACGAAACTAAATGTACTTCTAGTTAATTTTATGCGTAGTAACACTGTGTATTACTTACCTGTCACTTAAAAATAAATTATGCCCTCGTTGTTATCGCCCTAATCTTAACAAGAAAATACAAAGTTTTCAAACATTTTGTATAATTATTACAATTTCTATAAAGAAACAACCATTAATTTAACGCATTCAAGGACACAGAACGAGACACAATAGAAGTTTTATTGTTATAACGCCTATGGGCTTTTAGTGTCCCTCAATGATTTTAATAATATCAATAGATTTATAAACGGTAAACTTGATTTCAACCTTGACTTGTGCTTGAAGTATTGTTTGTTTTATAAGTATGTCTTTCTCTATACAAAGTAAGTTTTTACTAGTCGCATAAGATGTGTAACATCAGACATCTTGGCTGATAGTACCTCTCTCTCTGCCAACTCTAGCACAGCGCGCGCTCATTGGTTAAATAAAATAGCGCGCGCTTCCCCGCCTTCCTGTTACACACTTCCGTCTCTTTTCACGAAATCACTCCCACAGATTGCAGGAATGCGAGAGAAAAGATGTTTCACATCAAAAATGTTCCAGGGTGCAACGACCCATGATTTCCATGATTTCCGTAGAATGCTTAAAACAGAAATCGAAATTCAAAACACTTTTTATTTAGTTCAATAAAACTTACTTAAATAAGAACTTTCCTATCTATGATAGTTTCTGAAACAGAATCTATTGATTAGTTTTTAAAATTCGTTTATTTACTTATGTTTTTCCCTGAACCAAATAGAAACTTACTTTGTGTGTTTATCTATAGATATTATAAATTAAAGTTACTTTTCGTGTCTGTATGTGTGACCGCATTGTTCTTCTAAATTGCATAACGAATTTTGATACGGTTTTCACAATCACTTAGATAATTTATTCCGCAATCTTTATGTGTATAGTACATAAATATTCAACTTACATACAATAAAGAAATTTCGATGTTTTGTCGAGTCGTAAAACAATGCGAAGTAGGGGCGGGTCGCCAGTAATATATAAATAGGTGACTACAAAGTTTATTGCAATGAGCATAAAGTGTTTTGCTTCAAGGAAATGCCTAGTGCTTTTTTACACACATACATAGTCGCGAAGGTTTGCGCTTAACACATTTACCAACACTACTTATTCTGTTTTAAATAAAAAGCTACAGCAGTAAGGTCGTTTGAAAATGTTACCGATTTTTCATGATCGTTTTTGTGTCAGTTAATAGTTTCTTAGCATTTTTCTCCACTTACTTTTACTAATGCCGTCGCGCTTAAAGCTTCGTGCAGACTAGCGCGACGCGACAACGCGACGAGACACCGGTTATTGTTATACCGTGAAGTTTTCTTAGAAATTGTATTGTTCAAGTCGCGTCGAGCCTTTACACAATCATCATTATGGATTCTTAATCTAAAAGGAGGAAGGAGCAGTGGTGATCAATTGGTAACGGCCGCGACTTACGAATTGTTCTTCGTAGGTTCAAACCCATACAGGCGCTTTACTTCTTGTAAATTATTTCATCACCACTGCTCTCAAGCGCTGTGGAGCTGTGAAGGAAAACATCATGAGGAAACAGCCATGTCTTAGAACCAAAAATTCAAAGTCATATGACTTCTACCAACCCGGCCTGGGCCCGCGTGGTAGAATTCGAACTACTCCTTCTCACAGAGAGGAGGCCTGTGTACCAGCAGTGGGAACATTATAGGCTGATTATGCGTAATGTAAAAAAAGAAATGTCAGTTCTAATTTTTTTTCTAGTATATCAAAATAACTTAGGCTTTATCGAGAACTGTGCAATAACATGATATCCCCATTAGAAAGTATCAAAATCGTATATACAAATGAGGTTCACGTTATGTTTACGTTTAATGGATGTAACCTCTCGTTTGAGTCTACGAAAGGGATTTATGGATGTAACCTCTTGTCTGAGTCTACGAAAGGGATTTAAATCGGTTTCAAATAAACTTGAGCTTTGTATAAATTATATTTATGTTTTTACTTAAGTTAAACATTTTGTATGCAAATGCTGTTGGTAGGTACGATCAATTGAAATTAAAATAGTGTGTCAAGTTTATAAAAACCTTGTATGGACATTAATCATATTTCCCGAATAGCCTCCTTTCGTAGAGTGAAATAATAAGCATTTAAATGCTACTGTGTGATTTCAGACTTTTAAGAAATGCATAGCTATGTATTTTTCATAGAGAGACAAGAGTCTAGTTCATAATTAATTTAAAAAACCGGCCAAGTGCGCGTTGGACTTGTAAACGAAGGGTTCCGTACCACCGTACAATATTTATCAAAAAACGCCGAAAACAAAACGTTTCTTATGTCGAAAATATGTTTTTTGTTATTTAAAAATTAGATTTGTACTCTACTCAATGAGTTCTAGACAATGACTAGACAATTTTTTTCCAAATCACAAGTTTATTGTACTTCAGGTATATTTTGTTTATTTGTTGTTATAGCGGCAATAGAATTACACAATGTGTGAAAAATCCCGCTGACGGACAGGTGGATAGACAGCGGAGACTTAGTAATAGGGTTCCGTTTGGCACTCTTCGGGTACGGAACCCTAAAAATCATTCTACATACTACTTTCCTCTACTTATTACTTTCCGGGTATTCAAACCTCGTACCTACTTGGAAAGTGAGTTCTTAAACCAGTTAGTTGTTTAGGGTGATTTCTTAAGAGTCTTGTGTTCAGCAGTACTTACCAAGATATTCGGGTTCATGTTATAATGAGGGTCATTCTATTTTCCCACAAACATTTTGACGAAACCACGGAACAGTGATTCTAGATTCTAGCTCAATCGTTCACAATGTTGTTTAATTCTATTTAATGTAGCGAAGTCGTTCCCACTGGGACTTGAGCCAACCGACCGTATTTTTAAATGTCACACTATAAACTGTTAAAAGGACAGTGGGTACTATAAATATTGGAGCTACATTTTAATTATGTTTCTCTGGTGATTGTCGATGTAGGGTTAGAGGTTAATGGACCCGATTTTAGAGCTCAGGCTGTGACATTCGAAACGTGTTTAGTTTAATTATATTTAACTCTCATTCCCTTTCACCCAAACAGTACCCCGTCCGACACATCCTCAAATACCTACACCCACCTGCCAACATAACATAACACTACATAACATAACACTACACAACACAACACTACACAGCACAACAGTACACAACACAACCAAGCACACACACACAGACACGACACACACTAAGTATACAAATGGTTTTCTCTTTAATTCATTTGTTTTTTCTTCTGTATAAAATCTGTATTTTCTGTTGATAGTACCTACACTGAAATTGCGAAGTTTTATTTGTCTAATTGGTGTTAACTTGAGAGTCCTGACACTCTTAACATAAATTTAATCTTAGCTTGGGTGTCAGAGGTTTATAACTCTGTATTAACCTACAATTTATCTGACATTTGTCATGTTATACCAAGTGGTAAATGTAAAATTGTAAAACTGGAAATAAATATTTATTTATGCGACCATTTTATAGTTTTCCATTCATTAATTTACCTACATAAGTGCATGATGAAATAGGCCCTCATTTTTTTTACTAGTTTTTCAAGGTAATTTAAGTTCATGAAATAGGCCCTCAATTTTATTACCAATTTTTTCATGGTAATTTTACGGTCAAACCAATTACAGATGTAAAAAAAAATGGTTATAACTATTCAAAATTGATGAACTACTGTTTGTATATGAACTAAATACTCAGTTATTCTGTAATACTTCGCTAAAACAACTTGTATGTGTATTTTATACTTCATCACCTTTGGAGTTTCATATATCCACTTATATGTTGTACAGTGAACCTCATGACAGTGGTAGCACTTGCCCGACGAAAATCGCCTTTACTCCTACCAAATAAAGGCGTTGTCAATGTCTAATGGATACCATGGACGTTCAGTTGACTTGACTGTACCTAGGGTATGAATATTAAAAGCTCGATAAATAAATACTCCATGTTTATTTAAATTATAACTGTTTGCCTGAATCCATGAAATATTCGTACTTCTTGTACCGTTGTTATTTCCCCATGGACAAACAGAAAAAATAATCATTGGTAGCTTTCCGAATCGCCATTTATTTTCGTCGAAATCTGAATTATTTAGATTATTTTAAGGGGTATGAATAAATAAGAGCACACTTACACTTTACTGTTCTATATACAGGTTGTTAAAGAATTTGCGTGCCATAGCTTAGGGGTAGGTTCAGTATCGATAAAGGAACGCAGGAGACGAAAAAAAGCAATCGTTTAGAATTAAAATTATTTTATTTGTTTTAATGCTTTAATTACTTACTTTCATTATGTTCGATAGTAGGTAGGTAACTATAGGAAATTATTATTTAGCATTTAAACAAAATAAAAACTTACTATAAGGAATTCCTTAATCAATTCTAAACGATTGCTATTTAATTAGTTGGTAGATACTAAATTACATTAGGTTCATCTTATGATCATTTTCGTTTTTTTTTTAACTTTTTTTAAAGGTATTTATTTTTTAATTTTTACGGGTTCCTTTATCGACTCTGAACTCACCCTGAAGCTATGGCACGCAATTACTTTAACACCCTGTATATATAATATTCCGTTTAAATAAATTTATTAGTGAAAATAACCATGTCAGTTAAGCGCGATCTAGCGGTGCACACGCACACGCGGTGTGACGCAATTGTCAAGAATACTCTAAGAGTGAGAGAGAGGGTTAGAGGTACAATAATAGTACAGCTTGTGACTGTCTCCCTGAGGGGCAAAATTCTCTTCTCATACAAAGAAAATATGACCATTAATCATCATTGTAGCTTCCTCTTGTAAGCGACTTCGGAATATTAAGTTCAATTTTCTACACAATGTTTCCCTTCCCGTCAGTGGTGTCTTAGATACAAGCTTAGTGTTTGAATAAAACATTATTTTATAAAATATCCAAACTCGACCTCGTTCTCGGAAACTCAGAATCTTCTTTGGAAATCCGATAAATAAAGTACCTACGCACAACGAGAAATATAAAGCTATACATTCCAGTATAAGCTGACCTCTTTATCATCTATGTAGTCTTTTTCCCAACTATGTTGGGGTCGGTTTCCAGTCTAACCGGATGCAGCTGAATACCAGTATTTTACATGGAGCGACTCCATATCTGACCTCCACAATCTAGTTACTAAGTAACACGCTTGGTAAGACTGGTTGTCAGACTTTTAGGCTTCTAACTACCCGTAACGATTCTCAAAGATCTATAAGCTGACCTCTTATTGTACGGAAAGCCTATACAATGTGAGGTTAGCTTATACTGGAGGCAAGCCGTGTGCCCGATGAGACTTCCCATCGGCAAAAATGACGAACTGCCATACACAATTATATTCCCTATAACATAACATTAAGCTTCGTTCAGACTAGCGCGACGCAACAGTGCGACGCGACACCAGTTATTGTTATACCGTGAAGTTTTCTTAGAAATTGTATTGTCCGAGTCACGTCGCGCTGTCGCGTCGCGCTGGTCTGCACGAGCCTTTACCCCTTTAGGGGACGAATTTTCAAAAACCCTTATTTAGTGCTCACTTGCTTCATACGCTGTACAATGAAATCTTGTGCAAAATTCATGCATTTAGCTAGACCCTAGCGGTTAAGGGTGCACGGGTCTGTCAGTGAATTAAAGACGTTTATTAACTAGATGTAGAGCAGTGGTGGCCCAGCGGTAACAGCCGCGACTTACGAGCCAGTCGGTCGTGCGTTCGAAACCAAGCAGGCACTTTACTTTGTGTAAATTATTTCATCACCACTGCTTTCAAAACGGCGAAGGAAAACATCGTCAGGAAGCCAGCATGTCCTAGAACCAAAAAATTGAAGACCTGTGACATCCACCAACCCGCACTGGACCCGCGTGGTCGATTATGGCCCACTCTCTCTCACAGAGAGTAGGCCTGTGTCCCAGCAGTGGGATTATTATTGGCTGATTATTTACAGCTTTGATATGACGTCGAGTGAACACCAAAATGTTGTCGATAACAGCATTACAGAAATACTACTTGGAATATTGCCAGCCTCCTCGTTATTTATTACGAAGTTTATCTATTAAGTAGGTACTTGTGAAGTTATGCCAGATACTAAACTCGGAGACCATTTTTATTAAGCGTCTGATTTTGGAAAGCTCACTATGGAATATTGTGGACATATTATAAAGGCAAAGTAATATATGTTTACATGGTTTTAGAATAACCGATAACAGCCAAGTATTGTTGTTAAAATATTATTTTCACTTTTTTTCATTTTGTATTTTGTGTTTCACGAACTGTGTCCAAATAAACAATATTCTTTCTTTCAAGTGAATTTACAAATTGCTAATCCTATATTATTAAATGAGCAATATTTGTATATATATATTTGTTGTTTTGTATATTTGTAATCACGTTCTCGAAAACGGCTCTAAAAATTTCGATGAAAGTTGCAATATAGGATTTTACGGGGACAATAAATCGATCAAGTTAGGTCTCATACCTGGGAAAATTGTTTTTTTCCGTATTTTCACCCGAGCAGAGCTCGGTCGCCCAAAGCTTAGAACAAGATGAGCCACCTAGAATAATGACATGGCATCGTAGAATTAGTATGTACTATATATGGAATTTGTATGAACTACACTTACTATTAAATGAGCATTCTCTACTTTCACCATAGCAGAGCTCGGTCGCCCAAGTACTAGGTACCTAATGGAGTACCTACCGCGTAGTTACCGAGTTCATTTTGTTTATTTCATTATCGTGAAGTACTTGGGTCGGTTTCCAGAACAAACAAAAGAACGTTTGGAAAAATTTCTTATAAAAATTGCTTAACAATAATATCTGGAACAGCCATAAAAACGATAAAGTCGCGAAAAGCAAACTGCCCCAATTTAATACCATAGTCACGTCGTTTCGCTAGTACACTGATAAATTTTCATTTTTTTTTAAATAATTTAGCAGTTATCGTTAAAAATGGATGTAATTTAAGAAAATTTAGTGCGCTATTTACATGCACTACACCTATTTGTATTACGCGATCCGGTATTTGGAATCATTCTCCGGTAAGCTCGTGTGCGCTATGTTTAATAACTAGTAGACACGCAACGCTGTGCTATTTTTGGTTCAAATTTTTTGTAACATACTTATTAAGCGTTTAGTAAACTGACGGGAAATTCATGGTACATTTTGTTACCGTTTTTGGCGCCAGTAGCATGAAGTCATGATTTCATGAACCTAGGTAGCTTCTAGTTCCCAATTTAGTTACCTGTCATAAAAAGTTGGCCCAGCTCGTAACAAAAATGGCCGTCTAAAAATTGGCTGTCAAAACTTTTAGTACTCGTAATTTAAAACGTAAAAATATTTTCGGTTGAATGGAGTGTCGTGTGGGGTTATGAAAATGTGAAATGTATGTAAGGCCTAATTTACGTCGTTACATACACTTTTAAAACATTTTTTGCCATAAAATGTAGAAGAAGTACCTATATAATTTAGTGTCCAGAACTATGCTTTGTACAAAGTGTCCTTTATATTGCAGTATCTGGGCGACCGAGCTCTGATCTATAATTCTAATTCTACGACCCATATATTTTAACACACGCAATTCAAATGTGACTGCCACATTAACTACTCATTTCATTATCTTTTAAGATATCTTGGTATTAATTTGATCTTACAATAATACCTTGAGTTGAAATAGCCTTTTCATAAATATAGCCATATTTATTTTATCGGCAATAGGTTCCTCCAATATATGGAACTTAAACATAACAGGTGCGATGTGGGTGTACTATAGGTACACCTCTACCTAACTCAACGCGGATAACAGGCCTTTTTATTTTGGGTGGGTAATTATCATATAACTTCGGCGACTTCTGGCGTATCAGACTCTTACTGACTTAAACCCACTCGTGTTCCTTCAGTTGCCTGTACGTTGCCAAGGGCTACGGTATCCCTTTCGGACTTTCCCGCGACCCCGGCAGGCATCGATCCTAGCGGACCCCGTCAGTTGTGGTGACACCTCTTTGAGGCGCGCGTGGAACACAACGCGCCTTCGACCCGGTCCTTATCGGTCGGCGAGGTACCCATTGCTCAACGTCCACAAGCCCGCGCCTACGGTGGCCGGCAATCGGCCTGCTATTTTCGACGTCCAGGGCGTCTCCTGCGGCGGCTAGGGGCGTGAAGGTGCGAAATTTGCTTCTCCCTCACGCGCTCCGCCTCCTCCTTTGCGAATAATACTGCTTCGCAGAAGGAGGTGACGGCCTTCCATGCCCTTTCGCTGCGTACCATGGCCTGGACCAGGGCTGGACGCGAGAGATCACCCCCACCGATCGCCACCACGAGGACATGGCGATGCTCCGCCCAAGCCGGGCAGGCCTCCACCGTATGCTCCACCGTGTCCTCCGGGCGATCCACACAATGATGACACCAGGGCGTTTCCTCCCATCTTATCCGGTATAGGAACCTCCCGAAACAACCGGGGCTGGTGAGGGCCTGCGTCAGGCGGAAGGTGAGGATGCCATGGCGCCTTTCTAGCCACTCCTCAAGGAGAGGACTTATTACCGCAATTATGGCGTGCCCAGCACTGGATTGCGACAATCGCCATGAGATCTCGCCGGAGCTCTGTTCGCTGTGCCGTGATTTCTCGCAGTAGCGGAGTTGGAATGAAGTTTAGCACACAGATAGTTTACAACCAGGATTAATACAGGATACTTTTTATCCCAGTAGAACGTTCCCGTGGGATAATTTCCGACATCCACGCGGGCGAAGTCGCGGGCAAAAGCTAGTACTCTATCTATTCAGCCCGAAATGTCCCACAGCTGGGCAAAGTCCTCCCTTTCCCTTTACCACACGTCTGACCACTGCCATTGAGGGCCAGTCCTTTCGGTAAGAGTCAAGTTCGTTCCTACATCTTCGTCTTAGTCTATTTTTCTAAACTATAGTACATTAATGTCGCGGCCGCCAACTGGGGCATTGATGGACGATCATGAAAATGCTGACCGAGGTGAAGCAGAGGCTCACATACGTGAGTCCATCAATGCCCGGTTGCGGACAAGGCTTTTGTAGGTAGTATTTTTCTCAAATAATGCGCGGAAAGTAAATTGAGTAAATTAATTATAAATTCCAGAATTAATGACAAACAACGATATTTTTTCACGCGCCAGTATGTTCCTTTGTTTCTTTTTTTTTTACTTTAAACAGCTCTATTTGCAAGCTACTTCGGAAAAATAAAATCTTTGATATGTTACCTCCTTGGTTGCCATGTGTTGAAGTAAAAAGATCGTTCCATTTTTTAAATAACATGACAGTAATTTATTTGGCCGTTAAATACGAGTGGATTTCATTCAAACATTGCCGGCCAGGCGCTCGCATGTATTCGGCCAGTACCGCAATTTCGATTTATCTCGAAAATAAAGTTCGAATTTCCAAGCATGTTTGAATTCAGAAAAATACGTTAAAACGTACAAATATTAGTAGAGACGAACATTAACGTTTATTTTATCATTAAAAGTTACTTCTTTGGTAGGTAAATCGTATAAAGTAATATTGACTGCCGACTTTAAAATTCAACCTCGTTTCGGCCTGTAGACTGTGGGTAATTTAGAACTATGCATTAATAATGAGACCTGTCTGTATATATGCTCCGTTGTCGCAGTACACTCAAGCCCAGGACTTGTATTTTACGGACCGTTATAACTTTTACATCCTTCTGCAGCCATCATTAATAACATACGGATCTTTATATAGGAACTACTCTTCTATTCGTTGAAGCAAAATATCGTAAGGAAACTGGGATGTTCTAGATGTCAAAAATTCGAAGAGGTTGGTTGCGGCCCCTTTTTTTTTGTTTATTTTATAATAACTGCAAATCACTTCTCCCGCTCTGGGAGCGGGAGGGCTTGACAGACTCTTACTGACTAAAACCCACCCGAGTTCCTTCAGTTGCCGGTACGTTACCAGGGGCCACAGTATCCCTTTCGGACTTTCCCACGACCCCGGCAGGCATCGGTCCTGGCAGACCCCTTCTGTTGTGGTGACATCTCTTTGAAGCGCGCGTGGAACACAACGCGCCGTCGACCCGGGCCTGGTCCTAATCGGACAGCGAACTACCCATTGCTCACCGTCCGCAAGCGCGGGCTTGCGGACGGTGCGAGCTTGCCTATGGTTGCGGCCTCCTGATAGGTAATTTGACTGATCATGTTTTTAACCGACTTCTTAAACAAGGAGGTTCGCCATTCGTCTGTAGGTAATTTATTATGTTAATCAATATTTTTGTCAATTGTAGAAGGGGAAGGGTCCCATATAAATTTTATTAGCTTGTATAGTTTTTGTTAAACATAGAAAAGTTTGGTATAATTTATATCCAAAAACAATTGTGATAGGTTATAACCAAACACAATTGGCATAAGCTATAACAAAACACAATTGGTATAAGTTATAAACAAACACAATCACTAGTGTAAGAAAATCGGTCAGTTTTACCGGATATCGGACGCGCTCAATACAATTTTATTTTCAGTGTCGACAATAGTTAATAGGATCGCTTTAAATAAACCCGGATTTGGAGAACTGCAGTGCAAATGTTCGGGTCACTTATTATTAGATTTTATTTTAACTTTGTTCGCTGTGTTGACTTTCTCATGTACATTTGGATAGTATTGTTGTTAGTTCGGCCTTTGTTTTGGTACTTTATCAGGACAAATAAAAAGAGGTTTTACGATACGTGTACCACGTGTTTGTAGGTTTCGCTTCATGGAGAACACAGTATGACTTTGAAACTCTAATGAATGATGACAACAAAATAGCAGGTATAATTGTACGGTATGCTGAGACATTATCCTTATGGCATCGCACAAAAGACTTTCTGTTTTTTTTATTCATTTTAATTTGTTTTTTTTTAATGTTTCTATGAGTGTGTTACGTTTAATTTGTGATCTCGAGTCTCAATAAATAAGTTTTATTTTTTTCTTTGTTTTCTTTTGGCGCGGGGCTAAAATCAGAACTAGCGCCGCCATTTTGCTTTTTCAATACAATTTCACAAAACAATTTCACAAATGTTTACCAGCAACGCCCCCCTGCTAATGTCATTCATGCGTCAAAAGATCCTTTTTGCACTGTCATTATTTCTTGCTCATTATCTATAACAAGAAGAATACCTATTGTTATGGGTTTGATAAAAAAAACTATTCCCGCAAACAATGTCGCAAGAAATCACTAGTGCAAAAAACAAAGCTCTCTTGTTTTATACAGCGCTTTATAAGCTGTATAAAACGTCGCCTGAAAAATAACAGCGTTGAAATAACATTGCAAATAGCGCTGCAAGTTAATTTGCTTGTTACCGTAACCCGTATTGTGAGACTTTAATTTACTTGCTAGCTCTGGTCTGACTGCTATTTTATTTTTAGTAGTATCTTAAAATGAGTTTTTATATATCCCCTTTCATACTTTTTTTCTATCTAGCAGCTAAAACAATATTTTAGGGACTAAGTATTAATCGTGCTAAGCTATGTGATTTCAATGTAGAATAAGCTCTTTCTTCCCCTTTTTAAACTTCAAAAAAAAGAAGAGGTTCTCAATTACGTTGTATTTTTCTTTTGTCTTAATGTTTGTTACCTTAGAACTCCGTCATTTATAAAACGATTAGGAAAATATTTTTTTGTTTGAAAGGATAATTTACTTCCAGATTAAGTTCTGATGAGTGGTTTTTGACTTAGCTTCAATATTAGTTATTTTTTCCACTTAGTGTATGTTGATGGTGTTATAATAACTTCCTGTAACTGTTATTTACATTGCAAGTAGTGGTACGAATACATACGAAATTATGTGGCGTCTGTATTGTGATACCTTTGAAGTGAAAAATAAAAAAGTTTTGTATTTTCGTGTCTTTGATTTTGTATTGTCGTCTCTTTGATGTAGTAATTTCGTTTTTTGCCACCGACTTCCGAAATTACAGTAATTTTTCACTTTGTAGTGTTTTTTATGTAAGTCGTTTTTTTTGTTAAAACGTTTTTATTTTCTAGTAGTTTTAAGGTGATAGATCACATTAGGGACCATTAATTCGTTTGCTAAGGCTATTATTCTTAAAAGGACTTTTTAAGGAAACATATCGTACAAAAACTTTATCCTTCATTGGTAAAGATCCAATGCCTAGAAAATTGGACAGATTTATCTAAAGCTAAACGACCATTTCGAGACTTATTTTCCAGAACATCTAAAAAAGAAAATCTGTCCAAGAAAATACTGTCCCGAAAAATCTTGTCCCCGATCACTTTGAACCGAATTATAAAAGTGTAAAAACGTCGAAATTTATCTTACGAAGTCTTCAGAGTCTATAAAGCTTCATTTCACGATGGTGTTTATTGTTGCCCAGAAGTCTAGCAGACTGTCATCGACATAAAATCTTAATGTTATGTACTAAGCCTTATGCTTGGCCCACTAACCGCCAAATGCTGGTAATTTGTCCTCCTTTATTACGGATAAAATGAAATAATGGAATATGAACGTTGTTATATTTTTTATATAAAGGCTAATAGCCAATTTTGTTGCAATTGTTTACGTTTCGAAAATCTCTTTCAAATAAAATATAGTTTTATAAAAATATTCTAAATTAGCTGACCCGAGACATTGTCCTGTACAAATATTAATAATTCATACAAAAAGGATGTTCAGGTTTCCCGAATTTGAAGATTTTCCGAGAAACTTTTCCAATTTCTTTTCCATTAAACCTGATTACGAACATATAAAAAAATAGCCAAATCGGTTCAGCCGTTCTCAAGTGATACGCTTACCAACGAACAGTAATTCATTTTTATTAAAAAAAATGAAATTAATAAAATTTATTTCACATGTGATCTAGATTGACAAGTCTGAACTTTTCAGTTCCTTTCTTGCTTTCTTTGTTCGAAAGAGATAGCAATACTTTTAGTCTTTTAATTAATTTCAGTCTGTGACTGCTAAAAATCTGTGGTAATGTCTCGAAGGCTTCATTAAAATTCTGGAAGAGGATAAACGACCTAAATCCCCCATGACCTATTTACGAAATAAATATTATCCAAGATTTATTGTTATTTTCTCCTTCTGTGAATCAGTTTCAACGATTTACGATGCCATTTCATTGTAACTTGACAATAAAATGAAGATAAAAATGTTTTAGTGAAAACTAAGTTTAGGAATTTTAGTGTCAATTTTATTTGTTGCATTTAGGTTATAGTGGTAATGGAAATGCATTTTTGTTGCTTATTCTATATTTTGATGTAAACTATTGCCTTCATGGACACATTATTCGCATTCATTGCGTTCGGGTATCTTATGAAGGTGGTTGATACCCCAAATTGTCTGATTTGCAATATGAGGGAGGACACCTACCTCCTTCTGCGAAGCAGTAATGCTTGCGAAGGAGGAGGCGGAGCGCGCGAGGGAGAGGCAAAATGCGCCCCCTCGCGCCCCTAGTCGCCGCAGGAGACGCCCCGGGCGTCGGGAGTCGCGAGCCGACTTCCGGCCACCGTAGGCGCGGGCTTGCGGACGGTGAGCAATGGGTAGCTCGCCGTCCGATAGGGACCAGGCCCGGGTCGACGGCGCGTTGTGTTCCACGCGCGCCTCAAAGAGATGTCAGCACCAACTGACGGGGTCCGGAAGGGCCAATGCCTGCCGGGGTCGCGGGTTTGTCTGAAAGGGATATCGCGACCTCGGCACACAGGCAACGGAAGGAACACGGGTGGGTTTTAGTCAGTAAAAGTCTGACACGCCCTCCCGCTCCACCCAGAGCGGGAGAAGTTATTTGATAATTTCCCATCCTCAAAAAAAAAAAAAAAAAAGGGAGGACACCTACCACGCTGTGGTGTAGCGTGCTTGGGTTGGGGCAGAACGGAGAGTTTTGAAATCAGAAGCAGGGATTAGATTATAGGATGTGTAATTTTATCTTGTCAAAACCTACATCCTAAATAACTATTAAGTTATGTTACTTGGAAGTTAAATTAATTGATTTAAGATCGTAGATAATACCTACTTTCTGTTTATTTTGTAAAACTACAAGGCTGGCATAATCGCTTCACGATTAAAGCCTTTTTTTATTATTATTAATTAAAAGCTTTTATTTAACTTCACTTATAGGTATGTATGTCCTGGAATATTGCAATCAATATTTCACCCACTTCCACTGAAGCTATCGGGCTGAAATTTAGCATACGTGTTTGGTTCTCGTGACAATGCATGATTTTGTATTAAAATAAAAGTTTTTATAAAAAAAAAAATTAAAAGCTTTTTTCCAAATAATATTAAAAGAATCGCATTCATAGTGTAGGCATGGAAGCATGGTAGGTAATGTAAGGTAAACCTTCACCTCACACTAGGGTACAAATTCTAACCTGCTACTTATATAGTATTATTAGCTTTTGTTTATCTTCAGATTTAACGTGCTTGCTTCTATGAAATCAATATCTACTTCAATATTTGTTCTTAAATACCGTTTTCATTGTCCAACGAAGTCTATAATTATTATTCGTATGACTTGGTTAAGTTTACCTTGTCTTAACGTTATCAACGCTACCTCCAATACTGGATATAACTTGGCAAACATTGCTTGTATGGCAAAGATTTCAATCGTAGATTTGCCCTTCCGCGTCAAAAGATGGTCGCGTTTCAGTTTCGTTTTGACACCTCTGAGACAGACAGTGTCGCAGAAAGTTGACTTGGTTGTCATGGAAACGCCATTGTTAATGTGTGAGCTCGCTCCTCTCATTATGAACGATTTTTGCGTGCGACTTAGTACAGTGAGGGCAAATCTAGGATTTAAATCTTTGTTGTATGGTATGTCTTACGGTTCGACCCGTGCCTAATACTATTTAATCTGTTTCAATTTCAACCCAGCATCAGTAATGGGATAGACGTTTCGTAGTGAGATTGCAGATACTCCTGTGTAACGGTAAAAAAAAGAAAGCTATAAATACCAACAATCCTGAGATAAATGTTTCATTGTGAGTAGATTGTAGATACTCCTACGTGTAACTGCATAGCAAACAAACTTAATAACTTTTTAAAGGTATGAGGAAACGTTCAGTCATCCTCATTCGCTGCAGGTGGAGCCTCACGAAAGCTTGCGGGAGTGATGAGGATGATGACGTCACGCTGAAGTAGTTGCACGAAGGCTGCGCTGTCGTTCATACTCGGGGTCACCAATTTAAAGGAACAGGGTGTAAAGTTCACTCATCCTCTATAGAAAAGGGAGGATCCTCCGACCAGACGGGTGTCGTGTCTGGCGGGCAACTGCCCAACGATTGCTGTCGGGGAATTTTTGGCGCGGTAAACTCTAATTGTGAGATGCAGAATTTGTGTGACGTCAGGTCTTTGATGTGTAGTTCGCATGTGACGATGTAGATGTCGCCACACTTTTCAATTATTTAATACTAGCTGCGCCCCGCGGTTTCACCCGCATAAGTCTCGATCCCGTGGGAATATCGGAATAAAAAGTATCCTATGGTACTCCAGGTCATAATCTACCCATATTACCTAATTTCATTCGAATCTGTTTGGTTGTTTCAGCGTGAAAGCGTAACAAACAAACTCTTCGCAATTTGTAATATTAGTTAGGATTTTAGAAGCAAATTACATTAAAACGGTCGCTTTTCAGGACCCTGATTGTGTAACACTGTCCCTAATGATAATAGCTTACGCAGAAAGATAGAATATGGTTTATTTGGAAAATAATGGTTTTTGAGCAAACAAATTGAAAGCTATGAAGCAATGGATTTTGTGGTGTTGTCGAAATCGAAAGCGATTGTCATTCTTCTTTTCTTGTGGTTAGGTTAGTGGTGTCAGAGTTTTTAAGCCAGCCTTGGGCCTCTGACTTGGCTTTACATGCCGTCAAGAAATATCTCTCAGGCATGCCGGTTTCCTCACGATGTTTACCGTCACCGTTTTTGAAGTAAGTGATAATTATTACAATACGCAGATCGATTCGAAAAGTCTGAGGCATGTGCCTTGGGTTCGAACTCGAAACCTATAACTTGGCAGTCCGACCGTGAACACTAGGCTATCACTCCCAGTGATTGTTATTAAGAGTGTCTTACGTAAAAGGGTGCTGAACAAATCTTACGTGAAATATGCAGTTAGTGGTCTCCATTAATCAGCTGTCCGATTAGGTAAGGCTCATGTTCCTACACGTCGTTAATATAATCGTACCAACATTTTCCTCTGCGTGGGCAATAGGTATATATACCTGCAATCCATCTTGTGAGTCTTTTTCCACGTTTTCTATGCCGTCGTGATTTGGCAAAAAAACATGGATTCTTTCAATGCATTTTCTAGACCAGAGAAACCTATATTACTCTTTCTATGTACCCTATATGTACAAAGACTATACCGGCCAATCTTTTTGGAAAGTATCCAAAATAATATTATTACAATATTCGATGATGAATCGTATGGATATGACCTCCTAAAACAAATAAAAATGATTTGAATCTGAATCGTTCCGTTCGTTTAATATGCCACATATTTTCAGTCAGTGGGTATTGTAAAAAGTGCCTGCAAATGTGCTGCAGCATCCTTCGCAGTTAATATTAACAAAATGCGACGGTTGATGGTTTTTGCCAAGAGTGATGATAGTTGCAATCTCTTAACTTACATTGGCATCTATAACGCCACCCGCGAACTACGCGTCACACTGACGTCACGCAAAATTCTGTATCGCGCAAGCAGAGTTATCGGCGCGATTAGCATATATACAAAATCCTGACATCAACCGTCAGGCAGTAAGTAGCCCACCAGACACAACATTCGTCTGGTCGGAGGATCCTCCCCTTTTTATGGAGATCTTTAGACTCAATTTTTTATATCCCTATACTTCTTTTCCCAGTGAGATCGTACACTATGGCAGTCATGAGAAATCCATGTTTAGCGGCGAACTTTCATAGCCTGACGTGATGATGAGAAAATAAAAATCCGAGAGCTTTAGTTTTCTCCACAAAAAAACGTATAAATAGAAAGGGAACACCCATTTATCACCACAGTAAAAAGTTTCAGTACAAATCGACCTTTTTAAGTACACCCTCAATTTGTTATTAGTCCTTTAAATTGTCCCTTTCACCCTTCTATTTAGATTGGTTCAAATATATACGATCCGTAAATCTTCGTACAGTCGTTTAGACGGTTCTTCAAGCGCAAGAAAATCAATAGTTCCGCGATGTGAGCTCTATTATTTGGTTGTAAAATTGGTTTCGTATAAAAGTATGTGCTTTTTACAGTATTGTTAAGATAGTTTTGCACGGAAATCGTTGCTACAGCTGAATAGAGGCCTACTTATGTTCAACACGATCGTTTCTGTCAGGTGTTTGAATTGCATGATTGCTAGATTTCAAACATTATGTGCTGCAGTAGCAGCAGGCTCGAATTACTTGCAAAAAATACAGCTGTTCTGAACAATACGCTGTTTTGCTAAAAGTGTGATGTATCTTTGAGGTGACTTTGTGCACACTAGAATTTTAGAATTTTGTTCTAAACATTGCATTTCTTCCGGTATATTTTAGAATCCTTCTAGCAAGCTTAGAGGGTAAGTTTTGTAAGTGGTTTACCCACAATAGTCCAACTGAGAGCTCTGTAGTATTATATAACGAAATAGTGCAATAATATTTTCAGCTTGTTTTGTCGTGGAAAAACACAGCTGAGGCAAAATAATCATAAGTGCAAGTTTATTTTGTTACTTCTGCAACCCTGCTTGCTTGTATTTAAATTAAATGGTGATGTTACTGGCTTATGCTATGAATACTATTTTGATAACGGCCACAAGTACATAACTTCAAATCTTTTTGTGAGTCTGTTATTATAAGTATGAAAATAAACTTGACATGCTAATTACGATCATAACTTAACTAACTACTTATAATATTATTATTAAGAAGTCGTTCTGAAATAAAGAACAATTGAGCTCAGATTAATCGTTCAAAATCCACTCGTCTATGGACTCCATTCGAAAGACCTTAATATCTTAAAGGCTAGTCAAATACATCCTCTGAATAAAATAAAATGAACTAGTTGCGTTACTTTATAGTAAGACGGAAACGAATGTTCAGCGAGTTTCCTCGAAACTTATGTACTATGTATATAAAAATATGTACATATATGACTTGTGAGTTATATCGTGTGGCATTAAGGAGCTTACTTACTGAATACGAAATCACTAAAAACGCTCTTTTTTATCCGCGAGGTTTTGAAATTGATATTGTTTGTATCGTACTATGTGAAGTGTGTGTAAGATGACCGAATGAGTATGTCTAAGTTAAATCGTTTTGAAATACAGCAAATAAATCGAGGCACTGTATACGTGCAATTCAAACTAGAAAGCTGGTAAACTATACTGTGTTTTGACTGAAATATTTGACTGATCGAAAATTATACCTCTTTATTATACGCCCAACTTATAAATGTACCTATCTAACAAAATATATAGATTCAATAGAAAACCAGCATCAGACAGCACCTGTCTGGCATTAATGCTGAAATGAACCTTTTTGCCGCAGCTGTGAGGCACACACTATTGTTGTTAAAATATTATTTTCAATTTTTTGTTTTCCACGAACTGTGTCCAAATAAACTTTATTCTTTCTTTCTTTCTAAAATGAGAGAACTATATTTTGCATGTTATTTTGATTGACTGGCTGGATGGCCCAGCGCCTTAGACCGATGGCCCAAGGCCTTAGACCGATGGCCCAGCGCATTAGACCGATGGCCCAGCGCCTTAGACCGATGGTCCAGCGCCTTAGACCGCTCGGCAAGTGGTAGACTTGGATGGATGGATGGACTGTGTGAAAGATGATATGGCTGGAAAGGGGTTGACTACCGAGATGAGGACGAATAAAGAAGTATGGAAGAAAAATACAAGTTGCGCAGACGCCAAATTAATTTGGTATAAGGGCAGGAGAACGATGATGATTTGATAGTAGGTTATCTTATCAAAAATCTTCAATCTCGAGATTTGAGGGAGTTTTCAAGGAAAAAATAATTACAAATACGAGTACACATAAAGCAGAATATAATACTTATTTATTTACATACCCCCAATTACATAACTGGCGAAATGTGGGAGTAACTACTGTGGGTACACCTCTGCGCCTTACCCTTCGGGGAAATAAGGCGTGATGTTATGTATTTTTATGTGTCATTTACATACTACGAGTATCATTATTTCTCCTTCTATACAGGGTGGCGATTTAGACACCTGCATCCTTCAAGGGGGTGATTCTACCATTTCTGGAATTCTTGACCCGTTATACTAAAAAACTTTCACCATGGAACTCAAATCCGATTCGTGAAAAAAAAGAACAAATTCCTAAACAACAGTACTCGTACACAGATTATTTTGATTCATGTATGAAAAGATTTTTTTGTACGAATCGTGTAATATGTGTTTCATAGCGAAAGTTTTATAGTAGTAGAATGTCAGGTAGAATCACCCCCTTCACGGGTGCAGTTAATTAATTAGCCAACCTGTATAATGTCATGACACGTGACCATTGCAAGTGCATATCATAACAGTAAGCAATTAATTTTCTGGGCGTTAATTATTATTTCAGTATTAATCAACCTAATAGGCCGGTAGCTTAGTGCTACTAACGTGACCTATTAACCTCAGCTTGTAACAGTATGACGGGAAGATTATATGGTTTAATATGTGTAATGGTTACTGCGTCTTGGCTAGTAGTGAGCTACCCTGCTCTAAGGATTAGGGGATTGTGTCAAGGAGCATGAGGAATCGTATTTTCCTGTCTGTTTATTAACAACTGGACATATCATACTGCGATAATCAAAGCCATCTGCGACGTATAGTGATTTGTGTAACTGTTTGTTCGGTTGTCATGTTCAACACTAGACGTTTGATGATGATAAGAGTTAGATATTTTATTAATTATTAAGTTTGTCCGCGGCACCAATCGGATAAATAAAAATAAAACTAACCTAGATCGGTTAAGGGGTTCGCAGGTTATTCCAAAGTACACAACGGACACTTTATGTCCGTTGTGTACTTTGGTATTTATTTATATATTTATGCTGCCACTGGAAAGCCATACAAATGACACCAACGGAGCAACAAGTTATTTCCTGTGCTGCTTTCCATCCATCCTGTGCGCGAAGGATATCGAGCGGGCGGCGATGGATCACGCACGGTCACGCTGTCATGGTGCGTTAAGACAGTTCACCGCTAAAACAAGCGATGCTGCGATTAATAGTACCAATAATATTTTTTAGATAATTATTGGCTGAAGACTAGACAAGGCTCTTCGGCTTATTAATAGAAGGTGTTTAGTTAAAGGCTCCACACAGACCATTCCCTTTATAAAACAAAGCTTAGTAAGAAGCGTTGAAGAAGTACCGATTGGCTTTGAATCAATGAGTCCAGGAGGGCAACCACCACGTCCACCCCTTATAGCAATATTATTTTATAGTGAGAAAGAGATAGAACTATACGCCCTTGATAGTTCCATCACTTTCCCACTGTGTGGATACTGCTATAAAAGGTGGTCGTACACTTACAGGATTGTTTTCAGCAAATAAGTCAGGCAGTCCTTCCGTTCACTACTTACAAATCTGTGTTATGTTATAACCACATACATAGACACTATGTCCGATCGTGTGGGTATAATCCCTTTGTCTGTGGTGGTACCAAAAGGGACACGGAAGGAACCGGTATTTATAAGCCCCGCACGTAACTTATTGTTATATGTGACATGAAAACCTTCGCAATAATACATTTCACTTCAAAGAACTTAGACAACTTCTTATCTTTCCCAGCCGTAAATATGGCACTTCCAGTTCTTGAAAACGTTCATATGTAAGGTCTATTTTTAACCTTGTTTCCAATTGATGTTATTTCCACTTAAACAAACATCAACTTTATGACGGTGTAAATAAAGTTGATTTTAGACTGAGTAGTACTGTTGAAAAAGTTATAAAAAATATGAAGTTGTAGCGCAAGCTGAACCTTATGTGTAGGCGTTACAGTTATTTTTCCTAAAACTCGTGTTTGTTTACATTTTTGGCAAATAAATTGCGAACGCAGATTAGAGCGTTGTCACTGCCTCACAAAAAGACATTCTCTTTCTAGAACTGTGTCTCGGAAAGCACGTTAAGCCGTTGGTCCCGGTTGTCATTTGTAGATCTTTGACAGTTGTTACGGGTCGTCTCAGAAGCCCGAAAGTTTGACAACCAGTCTTACCAAGGGATATCGTGTTACCCAGTAACTGGGTTGTGGAGGTCAGATAGGCAGTCGCTCCATGTAAAATACAGGTTTTCACCTGCATCAGGTTAAACTGGAAACCGACCTTAACATAGTTGAATTGATTTTAATTCTCTTTCTAAAACTACATATTGTGCAATAGTTTAAGAACCGGGTACCTGTACTGTACTACATGAACCACTCCTATTTTAGATCCTACATGATTTGGGATTAGGAAACTTAACAGTTTTAAACAGGGTTCAGATTTACTTGCACCTAAAATTGTTTTCTGTCATTTTGAACTCAAAGTCATAGCACAAAAGGAGACATTTCTGTAAGCTACATTATGTGTATTTCTAGTTTTGTGTCGGCATAGTGTACAAGTTCTTTAAGCATTTATCTCATAATAATATGGTCCTAACGTCATGTCGGGCGAATTTATTACTTTTCTACTATTGTAGTTCGATAGCTGTACTACAGCAGATGTTAGCTGCGTCACTATGATTTAGTGAAAATGGTCTTTTGAGAAAAATCTTACCAGTTTAAAGCGAAATATGATGATTTTGAGGAAAAATTGTATGGAGCTTGTTGACTTAGTTTGCACTGTGAATGTTCAAATTGTTAAACAAAAAAAAACGTTTTCGCCTAAAGCAATTTCGATGAAAAACAGATAAGACTTTTTACTATCCTTAAATAAATACTTCCTTCGTAAAAAAATATTACAGATTTATTACTGCTTTGGATTGACCGAGAATACGAAAGTTTATAAAGGAACACGTACGACGGAAAACACGGTGAATTTTCCAAGTGTACGTGGATAATTAAATCAGAAACTATAAAATTGCGAGAAATATGTACTCAAAGGAGCCCTTTGAGTATTTTTTTTTACGCTGATTTTCATAAAAACTCAAACCACATCATTAGATTTTTAGATTGATGCACACTCGTGTAACTAATGAAAAATCGACAGAATTATGGTAAAAAAATTAATTCAATGAAATGTCATTAGAATCAGAATCAGAATTTAGAATCAGAATTTATTTATTTGTGAGAATGTAGTTTTACATAGCCATACTATGTAAAACTACATTCTCACAAATAAATGTTGTTAGTATTTTTGTTAGTTCTACCACAAAGTTTATGGTGTACAAATATTCAATTGTCGATCTTAACTAAGTACAATATTAATTTTAAGATTTGTGATTTACAATAAGTCCAATGAATCGTAGTTTTATAATTAGGTAATCGTTACTATAAAATGTCAAAATGAAGTCCATGTCATCTTGAATTTTTACAATATTCATTAAATTCGTCAATGTCATAAAAACAATTATCCAACAGTCAGTTTGTCAGCTTTTTCTTGAACATGGGGATGGGAAGTTCCTTAAGTGAATTAGGTTACTTGTTATACACGTGAATGGCATTTACATATACATTCCTCCTAAGCAGCGGCCTTTTTGTGACTGACTTCTGATTGCATGCGAAAATAGTGCGGATGTTGTTTTACTAGCATACATAGTGCTTTGATGTACATGCAGGTTTTTTTTTTTTTTAAACTGACTAAAACCCACCCGAGTTCCTTCCGTTGCCTGTGTGCCGGGGTCGCGATATCCCTTTCGGACAAACCCGCAACCCCGGCAGGCATTGGCCCTTCCGGACCCCGTCAGTTGGTGATGACATCTCTTTGAGGCGCGCGTGGAACACAACGCGCCGTCGACCCGGGCCTGGCTATCGGACGGCGAGCTACCCATTGCTCACCGTCCGCAAGCCCGCGCCTACGGTCTCCAACCGGCTGCATGCCTGACAGATATTTCTCGACGGCATGTGAAGCCAAATCAGAGGCCCATGGGCGGCTTTAAAACTCTGACACCAGATTAGTCACTGACCACACGAGAAGAAGAGAAGACGCCTGTATTCCGCAAAAGTATTCGCAAAATAATAAAAGGCATGCAGCTGGTTTCCTCAAGATGTTTTCGTTCGCCGTTTGTCCGGGTAAAGGTAATATGTGAAGTTTTTAAAAAACGGTTTACATTAAATCATAAAGACGTGTTTTTTACTGTTTTTCTTGTAATTGTTTTCCTTATTACAGCTGAGATTTTTTATGTCAGCGACGCCATAAAGGGTCGGACATAAAAATGATTCTAATGAGATGTTTGGGTACTTTTATGTGTATCGTTTCCCTGTTTTCTGTAATCAGGTAATCAGAACGTCATGTTAATCTAAAGTATCCATGTTAGCAATAGTGCTTGTTTCTATACGTATTATAGGTAGTTATGTGCGTACTAGATATGTATGTATTATCTATACTATTGTGGGTTAACGGGAACGCCCTCTGTTAGTTAACATATTGTATATTTAAATTAGCAGACGTGTGTGCAGTTTTCTACCGACTGACGAATTGAATAAAACTGACGAATCGACGAAAACTGACAAACAGTGGAAATTGTCGAGATAACGAAACTGTCTAATCGACAAAACTGACGAAACAGTGAAACTGACTAATCAACGAAACTGGCGAATTGAATAAACTGACGACTGAGGGAAACTGACCAGTGATACGCGGTCTCGTAAAATGATGTGTGTGATTACCATATACATACTAAGATAGATCCAAATATTGAATTGTTTTCAAATCTGTATTTTTTATTATTCGTTTTTAGAAGAGTGACCATTCATATGTCTTCAATATTTCCCCGAACTTCAAAGAGCTTACTAAACTTTCCGTTATCATTAACCGACGTTTTTGACAGTCATCACAGGCCGTCGAAAGCCTGAATGCCACAACCGGTCTAATTCGGGATATCGATATGCCCTAGTACGTAATTGGTTTATTTAGATCCAGTAACTTTTATTTAGATATTTTGACAGGCTAGACAATAAATGAGTTAGTGAATGATGGTTGAGCTGGATGGTGCTGATCCACGCGTCATGTTCGTGAACGGGCGTTGTCGGTTGAGACTGGTCATCTCTTATCTGCCAGGGCTTATTTATAATCTTATATTTTGAATTATTTAGATTTTTTTTTGTACATTGTTCTCACACATAGAAGCAACAAGAATAATGTACCCACGATTTTGTAATTTCTATATTTAAAAGAGTTTCTTTGGAGTTTCTTGCCCGTTCTTCTCCATAAAGATCTACGTTTTGGAATGGGCAACTAACTTCAACTTTCTGACTAACTGATCTACTATTTGACGATTCAAAAGTGCCTGTAAATGGTTTAATTGAAATACATGCTTTGAGTTTGAGTCCGATTTTTTTTTCTACTAATATTATTGTAAAAATTACTCCCATTGACTGTTATTACTTATTATGGCACTTGATGTCTCTCCGGTCGTGTCGAATTGCGTGCCGTCCGAGCGGGCTATGAGAGTGGGGGAAAAGAGAGTGCACCTGTGTCTGCGCATACACTTGTGCACTATAATATTTCCCGCACCGAAGGCTAGTCTCCATTGCGATTGGCCGCCATGGCTGAAATACGGTCTGGAGGACTATTATTAATATTACGGCACTACCGTACCCATATTGAGAGCAATTTTTGTCTGGAGAGAGACATAACAGTAACATAGCGTTTAAAAAAAGAAAGAAATTAATTACTTGACTTTGTGGAGCGTCGATTTTGTTATCCATACCTTTTACGCCGCGTACTATTTGAAAAAGATGGTCTCGTGAATACGCGATCGTGAACCTGAACGCGTTGTCGCGACTGCTAAGGGGTTTTTCGAACAAAAAGTAATATACGTGATGGAAGCGACGGATAGAATCCAGAAAGTGACAGTTTCTTTAGAAAACTCGATGTTCCAATTACAAATATTTAAATCATTAGTCTGTCACTGTCATCTTCAAACGATTAACAGAAACATAAATTCGTTTGACGCTAATCGTATTTAGTGAATTGAGGTGTAAGCTTCCAGATTTTTCCTTTACCACAACTTCTAAATAATAACAATATTCGCGGTCAATTTTCTGACATAATATTCTCTCCTTCAAGAATAACATTCCGTCCACTTAAGCGTGAGAAACTGCCTCAATCTACTTATCTCATATTACAAAGTAAACCACTTAGGTTAATCATAGTCCGTAGTAGCTCATCTCGTGTTCAACTTAATATTCACTTAAGATAATTATAGCCGTACTTAATTACTTTAACATATCGTTCGTAATAGGAAAAGGCCCGCAAAAGATAATGGACGCTTGCAAAAAAATCGTGTGAAATTATCTGCATATAAGCCACTTAATATGATTGCGGTTAAGGATTGGAAACTTTATTTCTACCATACATAGTCCAGTTTACATTGCAGCAGAATTATTTTATATCCTTTTACACATTTCAACCGTTCAAATATAAACTTTGTCTACATGTTTTCAAAGTAGATATTTACGTGAGTTGCAAAAAATATTCGTAAATAACCCTTATAATGACCCCGGTCGTTTGCAGGCCGGGCTTTTTATAAATCCGTAGTGTTGTGGTTTGACACAGCTTTTCGAAGGCCAATAATGGATGGGGGAATGGGGGATTAAACTTGCCTTGCGAAACTGTTGTTATATTCGATATTTCTGTTATTAATGCTAGTGTTGTGCGGTAGTGTTGTCATTCGTTATTATTTAGGTTCTGATATGGTCAAAGTTAGGAGTATTCATTTTATTGTTTTGAGTGTAAACTACAAATTATGAAACGGGTTCTTTAAAACTGTGTTAAGTTTACAAAATATTTTTTTCTTAATAAGAACTCGTTTTTAAAAACAATACGTACACCAGTACATGCTTATCTAAAGTTATCGTGATCTTATTTATTTTGGTGTCTTTATTTCTGGAAACTTCTCTGGCAAACTTGTACTTGAGGCTAATAATACCAGTCTATTATTATCCTACTGTAGGGCCTCTTCTCATACAGAGAAGACTTGAGTTTACCTAATACTGTGCTTGATACTCGTCATTTCCCTGTACGAGAAGCCACTTATCTCTACGTACATAGGGCGATATTGATCTAGTATAATCAGCCTATAATGTTCCCACTGCCGGGCCACAGGCCTCATCTTTTCGAGAGGGATTGGGCTGTAATCTACCACGCGGGCCCAGTGAGGGTTGGTAGATGTCACGTGTTTCGAATTTTTGGTTCTAGGACATGCCGGTTTCCTCACGATGTTTTCCTTCACCGTTTTTAGAGCAGTGGTGATGAAATAATTAACACATAGTAAAGCGCCTGCCTGGGGCTTGGGCCACCAGTGCTTGGTGATATTGAAATGGGGACAATAAATATGAGTTGTCAAGATATAAGTGAATGGATACCACTACATAAGGAAAGCATTATTTCTACATAAAAAACAATATAGTATAGGTTTTTTGCCGTCGCTCGAACGAAACGAATGTGGATGGGGTATACGAATAGAGGAAGGTTGAAGAAGCGATGAATGGATTGTCAATCAATCTGCCTAGCCTTTTCCCAACTATATTGGGGTTGGCTTCCAGTCTAACCGGATGCAGCTGAATACCAGTATTTTACATGGAAAAATATCCACGAATGGCAGCCGGGACCACCGGCTTAACGTGCTTTCCGAGGCACGGAGGAGTCTCGGTATGTAAAGATGGTCACCCATCCACAGACCAACCCCGGCAAGCGTAGCTTAACCCGATGGATTGACCCGTGCGGCAGTTATTATTTAACGCGCGGCGCGGCGTCGCTCGTTCGTATAAAACAGAAATAGAAAAGTATACAAGTGCTATTGTTACAGTTATCAGTTAGTTCATATCAATAATTTACGACCACTTTAAATGTAAAATTAAAACACCATTATGCTTAATAGCTTTAATATCGAAAACAATCAGAATGAAAGTTTACATGTTGTGTTTGACAAAATTCGTTATAAATCATTTAAGTAAATGATTTAAATCACTATGTTCGTGTTTAACCAGGAATGAATTCAAGTTCTGTCAGTAATTATTAAAACTGTAATATGCTTAATCTCGGCGTTTTAAAATGCACTGCCCAACAGATAAAGACAGATTTAAAAAAAAAAACCTAAGAATCATTTTCGCCATTAGCATTGGTGGTGTATTGGTATTATAAAAAAAAAAAAAATGATTTTGATTTAATTTTAATTTTGTTTTGTTTAATGGTATATTTCTCACTTATGTATAGTTAATATAAACCGAAAGAACGGAAGTACCTAATACAAGCAATTTTTTGCTTAAAAGGTAGTTCCTATCATTATATCGTTGCTTGTACATAAGTTTTAGAAATAAAAATGTTTTTTTTATTTATTTTTTATTATTTATTTATTTATATATACTTTATTGTAAACCAGAAAATACATAGTAAATAATAAATTTAACACTACAAAACATACTATGAGCGGCCTTATCGCTTGCTATTACTAATTTCCATGGAACTTCTTGCCCATTCTTCTCCATAGGAACCTTTGGAATGCGCAAATTGTTTCATATTTCTCACCGACCGCTACTTGAGAAGCAAGACCGATCTCAAACGCTGGTGTCACTGAATTAATTGTGATTATAATGACAGAAACACTTGAGCGCGTGTCATTTGAGAATTACCCCGTTTGTGCTTGATAGTACTATCTATACTTGTATCAAATCTTTAAAATCCTTTGACAAACTATGTTGATGCTCACCAACCATCCACTAACAGACAAAAAAAAAGATAAAAGATATTTGGGGACGTAGGTGGAACTTATTCCACCTGTCTCCTTTTAAACGTATTGGAGGTGAAGTTGTAATCGAGAGCGGAAGTGAAACTCCAACTTGTAGTTAATCTATTTATATTTATCACACACGTTTCATAGTTTAAAGCTACGTATGTACACTAGTACACATATAACTAATTAAACTACATAGTATGGAAAATTAATTGATTCAGGCGTGACTTTACGGAAATCCATTATAAAATACAATAGACGACGTATATTTAGTAACATAATCCGCGTAACTGTTCTTAAAGAGCCATAAAGAACCCAAGAAATCGACACGCGCAGTGTCACTGCGCTCGACGCTTTGACGTGTCCACACGTCGGCTCCGAGTTCGCAACAAGTCAATGGCCTTCCTGAGGCTGCCTCGTTGAGAGCTGAAACACGGGTCAATTTCTTGGGGTTCTTTATGACTCTTTAAGAACAGTTACGCGGATTGGTTACAAAATATACGTCGTTTATTGTATTTTAGTAGGGACAAAATAAACTAATGACCTAAAATCTAGTTTGTGTAGTGTTGGCAAACAAGCGAGAGACGCTACTGTAAAGGACTCTGTGGGTAACGCCCCAGATCGTGGCTTAGTGTTGCCACTTAGCAAGGGTGCGTTCCTGACTAACTTATAAATGCTTAACTAAAAATAATACAGGTGACGCCACGTATACTAATGTGCATTCAGAAATGCACAATACGTGACGCCACAGATATTTCAATCAATCTGCCTAGCCTTTTCCCAACTATGTTGGGGTCGGCTTCTAATCTAACCGGATGCAGCTGAATACTAATATTTTACATGGAGCGACTGCCTATCTGACCTCCACACAACCCTGTAACTGGGTAATACGATACCCCTTGGTAAGACTGGTTGTCTGACTTTCGGGCTTCTGACAACCCGTAACGGCTGTCAAAGATCCATGAATGACAGCCGGGATCAACGGCTTAACGCGCTTTCCGAGACGCCACAGATATTTATTTCTGTAAATTGGTTATACACTTTTAAAGTATTGTAGTTGCTGTATTAAAATGGTCCTGACGCTTTATTTTATGAGCTTTACATAAAGAGGGTCATCTCAACATGATCCTATAAGCTCGGACAATGTAGGCGGCGATCAGCGGTCAACAGTGGGCGTTCTTTGTGAACCTCTGCCGTTGACGTTCAAGAACTAAACAACGGTTTTCTCTGATAGTGACCTTTGTGTGGATTTCCATAAGAAATTTCTAATCTTTGATAACTGTGGGAAGCTGAGTTCAGAATGGAGTATGGAATAAAAAAACGTTTAAATTGATGGTATTGTCAACAATAATTAATGATTTCAACAGCAAACCTATAAATATCTTATAGAGCTGTATTGCAATGTGTTTTTATGGCGTAAAATAAAGAAAGAATATATTCTATCCACCGTCTATTCGTGAGAAAATTACGAGTTGATTGAGAATATGAGTTTGCACCTACACCCATATATTTAATTTGGTTATCGTTTAGATTCTAATAAAGAGTAAACCATTAAGTATTATAATATTCAGTAAGATGACGACGGTATCTCCATGCACTTATATCCTTATATTGTGTTAAAGTATTCACGATGTTCAGAAACGGTCGTTGACGGCCTGATAAGAATCTATCTCTAATTCCAAGCTAGTTTTCTTGTCCAAACTGGGCAGGTATCCAACCTGACGTGATACTAACAGTTTTCGTATTGTGTCACTTAACAGCTTACCACTTGGAGTGCTACCAAATGTTCGATGTTGTGATCTTTGGCATAGCTTTCGTGGATTAAAGAAGTTACCGTGTACATAGTATTGTGTGTCACTTGTTTTTAATGCAAACAATAACCTTTTCTGTAGTCTGTCCTTTTGGTATGTAAAATAATTCCTTTTGAACTATATCTTTGATTTTATCGCTCCTGCTTTGTACGGGTTTTATTACTTGACAAAACATCGAGATTTCTTAGGTAAACGTAACTCTAATTTTAACGTATTATACGCATAAACCTCTCTCTCTAAGGTGAAAATCTCGTCAAAACTGTTGTGTGGTTTAGAAGAACAACGCGGACATACAGAAAAGCTACTTTATTTTAATAATATGTATAGATTTTAAACAAGCTCTATGAAAGCTTTCAGTGTTTGACGCCGCTTCTCTAAAATATTGAGTAAATAGGAGTTTTCAAGAGGATGTCAATTGTCTATCCAGAGTCCGTATCATAAAGTTGCATATTTATAAATTTAGAAATATAAGATCACACCTCTGTTCCCCAAAGGGTTGGGCAGAGGTGTACCTTACACACATTTCGCCAGTTATGTTAAAGTCCGGTGTAACGGGCCATCAACCGAGCCTAAATCCAGACTCCCGGCTGCTTCTACGAAATTCCAGAGAGAAAAACCCAAAAACACTATGCCCGACCTAGGAATCGAGCCCAGGTCTTCATGCACAGCAGTAGAGCTTGCCACAGAAATTACGAATGTTCGTGGTCTTAAGTCACTGGCTCTTGAAAAATGACTCATTTTTTCATGATTCAGAACCGGTTTGGATTTTCTTCTATAGTCTAGTTTTTTTAATAACATTGTCAAACATTCATGTTTGTTGCTGTTTACGGATTTACTCACGTGTTGTTCGTGTTTGGTTTCGGATTAAATATCATCTGTTATAGTAGAGCGGTGGCCAAATGGTATTGGCTACGACTTATGAATTGTAGGACATGAGTTCGAACCCAGACGAGAGGTTCGAGGCAGACACTTTATTTTGTGAATTTAATTTCATCACCACTGCTTTCAAAACGGTGAAGAAAACATCGTGAGGAAACGAGCATGTCATACGAGTAGAACTAAAAAATCTAAGATACCAACGCGGAGAGAGAGAGAGAGAGAGAGAGAGAGAGAGAGATAGATAGATAGAGAGAGAGAGAGAGAGAGAGAGAGAGAGAGAGAGAGAGAAAGAGATAGATAGAGAGTGAGATATAGAGAGATAAAGAGATAGATAGAGAGTGAGATAGAGATAGAGATAGATAGAGAGTGAGATAGAGATAGAGAAAGAGAGAGATAGAGAGAGAGAGAGAGGGAGAGAGAAAGAGATAGATAGAGGAAGAGAAAGAGAGAGATAGAGAGTGAGATAGAGAAAGAGATAGAGAGAGGGAGAGATAGAGAGTGAGATAGAGAAAGAGATAGAGAAAGATAGAGAGAGAGAAGGAGAGAGAGGGATAGAGAGAGAGCGAGAGATATAGAGAGAAAGAGATAGATAGAGAGTGAGATATAGAGTGAGATAGAGAGAGGGAGAGAGAGAGAGCGAGAGATAGAGAGAGACAAAAAGAGATAGATAGAGAGAGGGAGAGAGTTAGAGAGAGAGTGAGATAGAGAGATAGACAGAGATATATAGATAGAGAGTGATAGAGAAAGAGATAGAGAGATAGAGAGAGATATATAGGTAGAGAGTGATAGAGAAAGAGATATAGAGATAGAGAGATAGAAAGAGATATAGAGAGTTAGATATTTCAGCTCTGTATTAGGGATGACAACGCGACTGGGCTCGCGTGGTGGATACCACCACGTACCTACTACCTCTCACAGAGAGGAGCCTGTGCCCCAGCAGTGGGAACATTATAGGCTGATTAAGTATGTTATAGTAACCAAATTATTTTTGTGTAATCAGAGGTCAGCAGTCTTTCAACTCTAAAATAAAACTACACGTAAATGAAATCGTGAACAACACACTTCAAGAAGGTAAACGTGCCAGTACATGAACGACAGAAATATATATTTTCAGTCGCATGTTATTATACATGGCTTCAGGCGGTAATAACATTATGCATCAATGCACTCTGCGCTCCTACACTTGTTTACATTATTACTGGGAAATATGGCCAGCATGATGCATTATGCATACTAAACGAATCAATTTACAAGGAAATTCTATTATGGTTCCTATAATGTTGCAAACAGTGTAATTAAAATCTAGTCATTGGTACAGTAGGCTGTAAAAACAATGCAGAAATTATGGTAGATAGTGACTATCTTGATGTTCATAATGTTATAAAATAAATATGTGTTCCCAAGGTTATTAAATAATAATAATAAGCTCGGCTATATCGGCTTGATGGCCGAAAGCCTCGACCGACATCTCGAGCCTCTCGTTAGGCGGTAGGATCACCTGCCGGGGTTGCGGGTTTGTCCGAAAGGGATATCGCGACCCCGGCACACAGGCAACGGAAGGAACACGGGTGGGTTTTAGTCAGTAAAAGTCTGACACGCCTTTCGCTCCGCCAAGAGCGGGAGAAGTTAGTTGATAATTTCCCAACCCCAAAAAAAAAAAGAAGGCGGTTGGATCAAGGGCCTGATCCAGAAGGCAGTACTCTTCGATACGGCTCGCATTGTGAGTAGGTTCCTGTCTCTGCAGCCCTAACCACCGGTGACTTGGACCCTGCTCCCGACACCGGTGGAACACTATTTTTTATATTTTTATATGATTTTTATTAAAATATTAAAAAATGTAATCAATAAGTATTAAGATGAATAAACGAATAATAATAATACCAGCCTGTTACTGTCCCACTGCAGGGCAAAGACCTCTTCTCATACAGAGAAGGCACGGGCATTGATCACCACGCTCGAGACGGGTTGGTGATTTCAGACTTATAAATATAAATCCAGGTTTCCTCACGGTGTCTTCCTTCGCCGATGTCAGTAATGTCCAAGATAAACTCAGAAAGTAGATAATATGTATGATTTGAAAAAGCCCCATTGGTACTTGCCGGATTTGAACCCAAAACCTGGTGCATGAGCGGGGAGGCCTTAACTACTGGGCCATCACGACAAGGTTATTGCTTTTCTAAAAATATTGTGTAAGAACAGTTGCTAATAGTTGTGAAACACACTGATAAATTGGATTGATTGAATGAATGATGAAGGTATCTATTGGACTTGCACTTATTAAGTACTTCTTCTAAAGATTGAACTCTATTGTCAATAGTAGGTATATACCTGTATACCTAATATTGACGTAGAGTTCCCTTCTTTATTCACAACAACCTTGTTTAGGCACGTTTCTTAACTAAGAAAATTAACAACGAACTCAAGTATAATTCCAACTACCTACTAAAACATTTCTTCACCAAAAGATTTCAGTAAAGTAATCGTTTCAGTGTGCCCATGGGTGCTAGTACTGTACAATTGTGGCCAAAATTCTTAAAACAGCTTACGAGACTAGAATAATTTGCGAGGGTTGACAAACTTTTGTGTTTACAATATTATTAATGCTTACCGAACTGTGATGGCTTAGAGTACGCGCGTGTAATTCTGAAGTTGTTAAATCTTGATTAATTTTCTAATGTAAGATTGTAAACCATCATAATATCTTATGAAGCCCTAAGTTCGATGATTGCATGTTCAATGAATGAATTTGGGCTGATCAATATTTTTTTTTTTGCTATGACTAAACATGTTTCACATTTAAAATAATAAGTAGATAACCACAGAAAAAAAATTACTAGGAATATGTTTTATCTAGTACTTATGTTAATCGGACTTTATCCGTAGGTGAATACTACAGGCCTAAAAATTGCCTGTAGATTATTTTATAAAAAATACAAATTCCATTCCCTTTCATCGTTAAATCAAATTATGTTGTAAAAAACGTTGTAAAAATATAAAATAAAATGTAACCAATTTGCAATCAGGGGTTCGTTTATCTGTTCGACAGTGCACGTGGGTGTCATAGCAAATTGTGGAACAATTCCCAGTTCTAACTACACGGCGGGAATATTTTATAATTAGACGGGGTAGGCGAGATTATATTTTGACAAAACTACCTACGATATACGAGATCTTTTTATTAATTTTGACATTTATTTCACATGATAAAATGATACTAATATTAATTGATATTGAATTTATTGTTAATAACAATTAATGTTAAAATTCAGTGTCCGGTCAAGAATGACATTTGAATATTTGCACACAATAACTATGTTCAAAATACTTTATTTCACATAAACCTACATAGGCACTTATGAAACGTCAGAAGCTAGGTGCACGATTCCAATTGGTCGTTTCCTATGGAGAGGAGATAGCAAGAAACTTCACGGTTACTCTTTTAAAAATATTAACAAATAACAGTGTTAATAGATACGGGAGGACAATGTAGGTCTTTCAACAAGTATCAGGTACTTAACAAAATAGAAAATGGTTAACAAATTTACTGTTATGGTAGAATGTACAGAACTTATAAAGTTTTAACATAATACTATGTAAAACTAGATTCTTATAAACAAAAATAAAATGTGATTCTTCGAAGTTTTACATTGGGAAATTAACTGCGCGACATTGAAATACATAGAAAAGTAATCAAATAATGGGGAATTATTAGACGTTAGTTATGTGTGAGTTCTGGTGCTTAGTACTCGCAACCAGCGTGTGTGGTGACTAGACCACACACGCTGGTTGCGAGTACTTAGCACCAGAACCTGGTCCTAACCAGGGAACGGAAACGTAGCTATATGGCGTTCTGTAGTTTGTGCCTACCCCATTGGGACACAAGCGCGAGTTTATGTTAGCGTTGTATAGATACGAATCTGATGAATATCAATATCAAAACCTGGAATGACTATTTGTAGTCCATCCCATAGTTAATATTTTTCCCATGACGAAATTAAACACACGATGTATAGAGATGAATCAAAAAGTACAAAATTAATCTCCATTAAATTATTTATACAAATTAAGGTATATAAATTAAGTAGGTTCTGTGTACAGGAGTGTAATAATAAAAATATTTGCAGAAAGGAGGCAAAACAAGTTTTTCGATCGCAAAGCACTCTCTAATACTTCGCATTATGAGCCGTGCCATACTTAGTTTAGCTGCTATGCCAATCAAACTTGCAAAGTAAAGACGAACAAAAAATCTTGTTCTTAATAAAAATTTACATAACAAGCAAACTGTGATCCTGTTATTTATACTATCCAAATAAAATTATGATTCGGTCTCAAAGAAAATTTCATTAAATATTTTTGCTTTAGAGATTAACTACATGAGGGTGTATATTATCCAAGTTTCATATAATTTACAAATAATGAGATATTGAATTACTAAATATATTTCAGAGGTAAATAATAATGAGATATTGAATTACTAAAGATATTTTTGAGGGAAATAATAATGAGATATTGAATTACTAAAGATATTTTTCTTAGTTATAATTGAACTAGTTTCTGCCTGCGACTTCATCCGCGTGAACTTTCTTGGCCGAAAATAATTATATAATTCTAAGCGAAAAGGAAGTTATAGCGCGGGCAGACGATGCGATGCGAAGAGGTGGGTCTCTTCGCATCGCATCGTCTGTCCGCGCTTTAACTTCCTTTTCACTTAGTTTTTTTTTTTTCTTTTTGCTTGGCTCCTAAGGGTCTCAGCGTGATGTTAAGTAGCATATAATTATCCTCAAGAATTCGGGCTATCAAATAAAAATAAATAAAAAAAACAATTCTAGAGTGGTATATTGGAGAGTCACTTCAAACAAACAAACAAAAAAAATCTGCAGCCTTATTATTAGTTTATATATATTTTTTTTTATCATTTACCTCTGACATTTTAAGCTAGACATTTAGAAAATAACATTTCGAGTAAGCATTTATTTTGTACCAAAAATAGACCCGTACGTTCGTACTCCCAAGTTTTCAGGACCAAGTTATCTTGACAAGCTAACTTAATATATTTCATAGATAAAAGCTTTCTCGCATCTCATAGCCAAGTTCCAAAAAACTTTAGGGATCTGATACAATATGATAAACACACAGAGTAACCCAGTGCCGTTTATCATGTTACGGTGCAAATGGAAAAACTAAGCACTAATTTTGAATGATAAATAAATTATAAATGATAACTAGTCTGCACTCTGTAGCTAATCTGTGAACAGCGTTGTGGGCTGCAATATTGTCTATATTTTTTAATGAATTTCTTGTTCGTATATTTTATATTGTAGCTGTTTGTTATTCCGTTTGAATAAAAATTAAATAAAACTAATTTATTTTAAATTATAAATGATTATCTGCACCCTGACTCTGTAGCTAATCTGTGAACAGCGTTGTGGTCTGCAATATTGTCTATATTTTTTTATAAATTTCTTGTACCTATGTTTTATATTGTAGCTGTTTGTTGTTCCGTTTGAATAAAAATAAAATAAAACTAATTTATTTCTGTAAATATTTTTGGAAAACAGTTTTAAATGTCAAAAAAAAAAACGTGTGTTTTAAAACTGGACCAGGTTGGTGCTCCTTATCCGACTACTCTGCAAACTAACACCGAAACAAACTCAGAGGCCACTGTCTTTTAAAGTTCAGTCATAATCCAGTCAGGTCACATGAGGATCACGCAGATCAGTAAGTGTTTTTAATTTAAAATTATCTTGAGGATGTTTTATAAACTTGCGAATTGTCAAAATAAATGAGGTTCCTGGAAACAATCGATTTAATAAACCAATGCAGTATTAAATCTCCAAAACAAAGTCCAAAAGTTTCTTTTTTTGTATTACGGGCCCAATATTCGCCATTATCTGTGAACAGATAAATCCCTTGTAGTCTATTCACACCGAGAATTCCATTAAAGAAATGGTGCTTATTTAAATTTGCGGAGAGTGCTTGTTGCTTTTTGCTCATTGTACGTTAGAGCCTCCTCTCTTTGCTTTTGTTACCTAAAATCTTTTTATTGTCAACAAAAACGAAGGCTTTGTTGCTTAAAATTGGCATACAAAATGTTACAAAATTTATATTTAAGCCTGAATTTGTTTGATTTGAGGTGTGCTTATTTTCGATACTAGAAATGGTGACAAGCAGATAATGAGGTTTTTCAAAATTAAGAGATTTTTTATAATGTTATGCTATTTTCCCAACAGTATCAAAATTTATTACTTAGATGTTTAAAAGGATGCTGGCATCCATTTAAAAAAATGTCGTCTTTTAAATAAACCACACGTAAATAACTCAAAAACTCGCTCCACGGCAATGCTCAACAAAGTTCAACGATAATGAATCGGCGCGTGGGGAATTGATTATGTGCTACGACGGCGTAGCTGGCGTAGGCCACCTCGTAGCGATAGCTGCGGCGTAGCGATATTACAATACTTTAGTTTTTTACCTCTTATTTGTTTAGTTTCTGTCTTGTTATGTGTATATCAAGATTGATTTTTGAAAGTTTACTTTGAGTAACTTCCTCTTGGCTTATCATGGTCAAACTTAGAAAATACTTTTAACTTAAGTAGTTCCTCTGTCTTAATAGAAAAAGTGTTAAGTGTCTCTAAATTCATCGATCTTGGAGAAATAATACAATGCTATATTTGCGACAATAACCACGCAAACACGTAAACATTACACCTAATCTAAAACATAAACCTTTAATCGCCTTTTCATAAATCTAAAGTACATAAAACATAAAGATCGGCAGAGTTTTCATAACAACGAATTCAGGGGACGTCTAATGTGTGTTGGTATAGGTGAAATCATAAAACGGACACTGGTTTGAGCGCCGGGCGACCCTTTTGAACGTATGACGTAAATAATGTAGTTGTACGAGTTTTTCTGAACGTAGAGTACGAACCTAGGTTATGTGATACCGGAGGTACTTGAAAACAAGGAGTGAGTAAATCTGTTTATTTGTTAAAGTACTTCTTTTAGTTTAGAAGTAGGAAATAAAGCCCCTTTATTCCAGGTAAGTGGAATGGTACATCAATTTGCTTGTCAAAAACTGTGTGGCCATCTAATCGAAGTTGCAAAGGACACTGTAATAGTACCTAGGAGTTAATACATCACATTGAAGTCCAGAAAGAAACATTGACAGAGATAACGACTGTTTTCTAAAACTCTCTCTTCTTCTCTTCAGATCTTCTTCTTCTTCTTCATGTCGCTGGCACGACAGTTATTCATATTTTGTTGGCCAGTACTTCGCTACTTTCACGGCAGGTGGCAGCACAGAGCTGCATGTTTTGGGACATAGAGGGCAGGATAGGAGGTGGAGCAAAACTAGGATGTGTCATAATAAGGCGGAGTAATTACGGTTTACGGTTTAAGAAATTTATTTCTCAAAAATAAAACAATTCACTTATCATGAGAAATACAAGTTAAGCTTAACACTAAATACATGAACTTATGAAGAACGGCAGAACCTATTCTTAAATAATCTATTAATTAGGAGATGTACAAAAAATATTTTTTGTGGGTAACAAGCAAAAGTGAGAGACTATTACATATCGTTTCTCTATGGTTAGTGAATAGCAATTAACTCAAACTCAAACTCGTTATTGCATTCATGTGTACATTACAAATAATGTAATGAAATGAATGAAGATGATGTATGATGTAATGTGTGTGTTTTTGTAATTACATATTGTTAATAGTAGCAAGCTGTCAATATTTTTTAATTTGTAAATGTTTCAAAATTATAAGATAGATTACTAGGTGCCTAATTAATATATTTTATATCTTGGTATGTATTTCAAATAAGTAATAATTTAATGTTGTAGAGGAACGTAAGAACACACTAGACTTCAAATACTGTTGCAACAACAAAAAGTGTTTGCTAAAAACAAAAACACAACATCAATCAAATTCTCCATTTAACTTTTACAATTCTCACAGGTCAGTATCTCATAGTGCCACTAACAAACCATCTCAAGAGAGATCGAGTACCAAAGTAACAAGCACTTCAACACTCACACGCAAAACTTGGAAACTAAATCCTCTTTCCACATTTAATTACGACAGTTGAGAAAGTTAGTTAAATAAAACAGTAGAGGCAAGAGGCACAAAGGCATTTGCATGCGGACGTTCTTTGGACATGTAATCTTTCAGTTGTCTTCATATAAATTGCATGTTGTTTCCCACAATCCCTCAGTACCTTCTAGCTTTGGAAGCCTAGACATAAAACTTTTGGGAATTATTTACACTCACGACTTTTTTGTGGGGCTAGGCAGAAACTTAATAACGCCATGAGCTTCGGCTCTTAAGGCTCATTTTCATTGGTCGATAGGCCTCGTATGCAGAGTGCGGGAGATTTCTGTAATGAATACCATAAGGCCCGTATTCGGGGAACCGTTTTCATTAGTCGATAGGGAACGGTTGTGGTATGTGAAGAACCTGGATAGCACCTTTGGCAGTTACTTTGAAGCCTCGTTTTCATGGGTCATTTTCATTGGGTGTGGGTCTACGCACACTTTTTACTGACCGATGAATTTCATTAGTCGCTACGCCCGCTACGGGGATTTGCCGCATGCTGTATATCGACCGAGTTATCGACTAATGAAAATTTATTTAAAAAAATTACTCTTTAACATATCGCACCTTTAAAGTAAAACCGTTACTAGACGAAAATTTTCATGAATTGATTTTATTGACAAAAAACAGTGAATTTTTTAATAATATAATTTTGTTTCAAAATTTTATAATTTCGTTTAGTAACGGTCTTACTTTAAAGGTGCGATATATTCAAATTACTTTAACACATTTTTTTTATAAGCTAGAATCGACATTTTCTGTCCGACACATCTCAGAAAACATGTCGAAACAAACTCAAGTATGGGTCATCGAATTTAAAATCGCGCGCCACTTTTTGCTTACCTCCACTTCACACCCACACACCCATACCACACGCACATAATATCTTACACAAACACACCCTATACTTTACAGTTGTTTACCTACCCCTGCACACAATAAAAAAATGTAATATTAAAAAGTATTTTGTTTGAAAAGCTGCCAATATTTATTCGATGTTGCTTGAAAAATTGTTCAAGCTTAGGAATATTTTACATACCCGTTTTTATTTATACACTTTGACTACAAAAGGACGAATTTACATACCTTAGGTATACTCGTCGGAGCTGCCTGTGTGACCTTTTTGCGGTAATTTTTATTTGCATGCGAAAATACACAAATGGCAACATGCCGCACGTAGTTAAAGGACTTTCTGAAGTATTTTACTGACGAAAGCTTTTGGGTAGACTGTACGTCACACTGTTTAACTGGGCTGAATTAATTTTTGGTATTTTACAAAGAGGAGAATCTTTTATTCTAATCTTTTTGGGTCCTTTTTTGCAAGTTGATGAAATGTTTTACTAACGATTTCTTTAGGGTTTTTTTCTAATTTTGTGATGTGTTTTTCATTAAAAGAGCCTTTTCCAATGATAAAATAAGGAATTATAGATCTAAGCCATAAATATTGGCTCGTTTACGTCTAAGAATGAACATGGTTTTCTCTCTGCAATTGACAATCTTGGCTCGATTATTGGTCATTGCGCTCGGCAGTCGGATTGGTGATCGGAGTAAAATATAGGGGATAGAACATTGTATAGTGGCACTGGTGTGCGAATTGTACAAAATCATTTGTGTTTATTTACTGTACCGTAAGAGATTGTGTTTTTCTCGATCTTCCAATTATTTTATTTTATGGATAAACCTACTAAAAATACGTACCTACATGCAAAACAGTGACAATAAAAAAAAGTACGGGAAGGTGTCGTGAGACACCCGGTTGTAACATCAACTTGCATATCTTAAATAACAAAAACTTTGACACTTGAAAATGATTTTTTCGGGCATAACGCTTTTCATTACGTGACGACTACTGTCAGTTTATTCCTACCACAAGCCGCGTTAAAGAACTTCGTTCCAAAAATAAGGCCGCTGCCGCGTTATACCTAAAGATTAACAAAGTAAATATCAACCTTATCTTCTTTTATGAATAGCACAATTTTAGTTACTACCAAGACCGATTTATACAAAACAGAAAAGCGATCAAAACTACATAAATGTGTACACAAAGTTGTTTCCTATTTTTTATCGCTACCGTTGGAGAAAGATCTAGAATTTGAAGGCGAAGTGTTGGTTCGGGGAGGAAACTTAGGCCATCCTGTGGGAGTGAATTATTTAAAGTATTACGTTTCAAGTAGTGAGAGAAAAGCGGCTCTGTGTTTGCCTAGACTTACTGAGATAGTTTTTTTATTTGAGTTAGTGACGTAACTGGCTGTTGACCTATTATAATAGGGATCTGGATCTGGGACTGGAAAAAAAAGACTACTTAGTCCGTCAGTCAGATAATAAAAATATATTAGACATGTATTTTTTGCTGTATCATATTAATAAAACGCATTAAAGTTGGTGAGTGGGCTCTCACTACGTCACGAGTCAGTATAAAATCTGCCGCGGAGTGACGTCATGGCACATTTTAACTCAATGTATTGCAGTAATCTTTTGATTACGTAAAAAAATACGTGTCCAATATTTTTTAATAAACTACCTGACGAACTACTACTGAACTTTTTTTTTTGTCAACATCCCTATTATATATGCGGTAATTTAAGACAAGTAGGTCTAACTAAAGTGTTACTTGAAACTTTTTGTGTTCAAATAAAAATTGAACGTTTTCTACATAGTACAACATTGATATTCTGATAACGTCATTTTACAACTAGAACAAAAAAGTTATATAATCTGTTATCTATAAAACAGGTATCTCTTTCATGGTAACAGAAATAAATTGTGTATTTCAATTTAAAATCCTAACAATATTATTTACTCTAGAATTAAATCCTAATTTAGTTTTCGATAACCGTGAACTAAGCACTACATTAGCAACCGCTCCCTCTCACAGTATTCAAATGTCAAAGTGTAAAGTTTTTGTTATCTACCGTCGTGGGGACGCTGTTTTCAATGAGCTAACTTTTAGCCAAGTCCCCTAGATAAGTCCCGAAACTCCCGCCTTCGGGGGATTTGATAAATTGATACAGATTGCGGGTAGTTAAAGTTTTTGTGTACCTGTTGTTGCTCTGTACCCCCGAAGGGACCGGCTAACAAATATAATTGGAGAACTTCCATTCATCAAAGAATTAATTATATATTTTTGTGTTTGAAACAATCGTAATTCATGTCTAGAGTTTGGAGGTTAGGAGAAACTTTAATGTTGTTATTATTCATTGTTATAAATCTAGGTCTTATTTGATTTTTATAAAAATAGTTCTTCAGACCGAATTTCGGTCATGGCGGCCAATTTCAGCGGAGACTAGCCAGCCAGGGATAATTATAGTGCACAAGTGTGTGCGCAGACACAGGTGCACTCTCTCTTCCCTCACTCTCATAGTCCGATGGGACGGCAATCCGACACGACCGGAGAGAGATCAATTTGTTTTATAATGCACGTCACATGTTTATGAAAGATAGTTAATTGATTCAGGCGTGACTTTGCGGTAATCCATTATAAAATACAATAGACGACGTATATTTCGTAACCTAATCCGCGTAACTGTTCTTAAAGAGTCATAAAGAACCCTGTAATAAAGCTTCCTCAGGATGGCGATTGACTTGTTGCGAACCCAGTGAAAGCAGTGAAATCTTGTCGAGAGCAGTGTGTTACGCGGCTCTCGACGCTTAACGTGTCCACACGCCGGGTCCGGGTTCGCAACAAGTCAATCGCCATCCTGTGGGATACCTCGTTGAGAGGTGAAACACGTGTCGATTTCTTACAGGGTTCTTTATGACTCTTTAAGAACCGTTACGCGGATTAGGTTACTAAATATACGTCGTCTATTGTATTTTATGTTTATGAAAGGCGTCACAACTATTTTATTTAGTTTGATGGCGTAACTTGTGCCTAATTTTAAGTGTGCAATAAGACATATATTTAACAAGGTTCTGTTACCATAGTAGAGACATAACAGCTCAAGACCACCATAATACCACATTCAAACACGAACTTTCGACCTTTTTATATCATCATCTGATTAGCCTTTTCTCAACTATGTTGGGATCGGCGTCCAGTCTAACCAGATGCAGCTGAATACCAGTATTTTACATGGAGCGACTGCCTATCTGGCCTCCACAACTCAGTAACTGGGTAATACTATAACCCTTGGTAAGACTGGTTGTCAGACTTTCGGGCTTCTGACGACCCGTAATGACTGTCAAAGATCCACGAATGACAGCCAGGACTAACGGCTTAACGTGCTTTCAGAGGTACGGAGGAGTCTCAGTATGTAAAGATGGTCACCCATCCACGGACCAACCCCGGCAAGCGTAGCTTAACCTGATGGACCGACCCGTGCTGCTGTTATTACTTAGCCACGAGCTTCGACCTTTTTATATACTCTCCAAAAATCATTAACCTGAAAAAAAAAACAAATAATTACCACACTAACCTCAAATGATTTATCGCCTTAAATAATAAATTAAAACATATTACAGACAGATTTATTACAGTCCATTACGTTTTCTTAATACTCAGTAAGTCATGGTGGGGTAGTACCATCGATTGCATTAACAGTTCTTGTAGTAGCAACAGTATTCACGCAAACACTGCACGTGGTTAACATAGCCTTGAAACCACATTTTACGGTCGCAATAAAGTGATTTCGTTGCACAGTTACTGTAAACTTTAAAGTGGAATTTATAATTGCCTTATGTGTTTATAAATTCGACAGTTACTGTAAACTTAACAGTGTAAGGAAATGTGGAAATAAATATCCCGTGATTTATAAAACTGTTTTTTTAATAAGTTTTTATAATTTTGGGGTTATATTTTCAAGTGTAAAGACTTTAGGCTGTATCAATATATTGATTTTTATGATAGTTTGAAGACCTTTATGAATAATGGGGTAAGTGTTCAAGTGAAGTTATGCAAGTAAATACCCAAGTGAAACAGTTCTCTCAATATCCAATTATAAAAATACTAGCTTTCGCCAGCGGCTTTGTCCGCGTGATATGCTTATAAATTATAACATATATTACTCAGTGATAATATAGCATTCTACTGGTGAAAGAATTTTTAAAATCGGTCCCGTAGTTTTTGATTTTATTCACTACAAATAAAAATACAAATCTTTTCTTTTATAATATTATAGTGTGAACAAAGGGCTTTTATAGAGTTGTTATAAAAGAGTTTATTCAGTTTAAGCACTACGAACGTAAGTGTTTCTACTGCCTAAAAGCTATTACCAGTTTTTGTGAAAAAAATACGTCTGAGAAAGTACTTTATATGTGTAGGTACTTAAAGTATAAGGTACGAAGTACTTCATAACTTTATCTCTGTGACAGCAACCTTACATGTGTTTCAAGCGTTCGTAAGTGGTTTTAAACTGGATTCCAATCCATAATACGAAGAAGATAATAGCGTCATATTCAAGAATAGTTGTACGTAATTGTGTTTGTTTAGCCATATAAGAGGTCTTTACAAATTCTTACCTAGCTAAAGTGTTGTAAATAGTAATCTAGGAGGCCAAATGTCAAGAGTCTTAACCTTAACGACTCCTTTTGCGTAGTTTCTGTTATCCCAAACCAAGATCTTATCTTCTAAACTTATTATGAAACAAAGTCGCTGTCCGCGTTGTTCTTCTGAAATACGCATCGGATTTTGTAGAGGTTTTCATGGAAGCATTATATGTGTATAATACATTACTTAATATTAAACTTATAGATAATTAAGAAATCTCGATGATCTGGATGAAATCTTGAAGCAGGAGCGGGTCGCTAGTTAAAGATATAGAACTTTAGGAAACCTATTATATGTGTGCCTACTACGCGTAAGTTGAAACCTAGGACATATAAAACCAATTTGACTAGCTCGTTGGCCGCAAGAGCTACTGCTGAGCACGGTTCAGGGTTCGATTCCCGGGTCGGGAAAAGTGTTATTGGGTTTTTCCATCAGATTTTTTCAGTAGCAGCCCGGAGTCTGGATTTGTGCCCGGTTAATAACTATAGGCTAGCCCCTATTACCTACATGAGACTTAAACATAACTGGCGTACTAAAGGTACACCTCTGCGAAAACCTTCAGGGATACGGGCGTGATGTTTTGTTATGTTATAAAACCAATTTACTTTCATGACTAACTTAGATTTTGTTAGTCGGAGAGTTGCACCAACCTTCCGACTAAGAAAATCTAAGTTAAAAGTGACATGGGAGCTCTATGCAAGTAAAAATTATTGCAGGAATAAAATAAACAGAACAGTAACTGTGCAACTTAAACTTAAGTTGAGGTCGCGGACTGACATGTTTGTCAGTGAGTGCGCAATAAGTCTTCGGTCAGCTGGACCCGCTCGCTACTGGACACCGCGGGTCCACTTGTGGCGGGCGAGACATGACTCCTTTACAGGAATACTTGGTTATATTAAGTTTGAGATGATCTGAGAAAAAATATACTTGTGGTTCTTTTTATGCATAAAGAAACACAAATATATGTTTTAAATTGGTCTTCACAATTTAATAGCTTCTTTGAATAATCTTTCATGAATAATAATAATACCAGCCTATAACTGTCCCGCCTCATTGCAGGGCAAAGGCCTATTCTCACTCACAGAAGGCACGAGTATCGATCACCACGCTTGCTCAAGTTGGGTTGGCGATTTCAGATTTATATTAACTATAAGTCCAGGTTTCCTCACGATGCTTTCTTTATCGAAGTCAGTGATGTCCAAGATAAACTTATAAAGTACAAATGAATTGAAAAAGTCACATAGGTAGTTGCCTGGATTTTAAACCCCCTTCTAACTCGTGCATGAGGGGCGAGGCCTTGACCACTGGACCATCACGACATCGTTATGAATAATATTGTCTTTTATATTTTTTTGCAAACAACCTTATAAAACGCAAGCAATTATGGACCTTAGGGTGATAAACATTTTCAGTTGACGACTCGTAGTTACTTACTACTTACCAAGAATCCCGTTCAACAATCTTAGGAACTCCTAACAATGTATATGAACGAAGTCGTTGACCTTCTTCGGCCATTTCAGGGGTCAAAACCGAGTATTAATAGTATAATTAATGGTGATTATTTGCTTGTTTCAGTAAAAAAGGCGCGCTATGTTTCTATGCAAGGTAAGATTTTGTCATTTTTATGTTTCGTATTTTAAATATTATCCTTAAGGGGGATGCGCTAAGGTAGCCCGCGACATTCAAATTTTCTTGAGTTTTTTCCATTTTGCAGGTCAGTGTCAGGTTGTATGTTGATTAAAATATGATTCGCGACCGGTACAAATATGGCTTTACATCATTACAATCAGCAATACAACTCCATAAGTTAGCATAATTGTCAAATGTCATGATTTCATGAAATAATCATTCAATGGGATTACATGAACTTAGAGAGTTATATTGATAATTTTTATGATTATAATTCTATAATTAAACATTTGATAAGGCCGCGAATCATATTTAGATTAACATAGAACATGATACTGACCTGCAAATTGCAAAAAACGTAAGAAAATTTGAATTTCGCGGGCTACCTTGACGCTTTCGCCATCATGTCATTATTCGTTCATATGTATACTATCTAAAGTAAAATCACGTGTTAATATACTGTTCCTATGTTAGTATGTTTGTTTAGGTACTGATATAAAAATTCAATAGTGACTCCTACAATAATTTAATTATTATTTTTTTTTTTTTAAAACGTTGAATTACAAGGCATTTGGAGGTTATTTGCGAATAATAATTCCGAATATATTTCCTTGAATCTATTTCTAAGCAGTGCTAGACTATACTAAATAATTTACAGGGAACAACCTAAAGCCCAATTTCTATTTACAATTCAGCGGACCCTTTGAATTAAGTTCAACATATCCAGCGGTCACACATACCCGCACAAAACCCTTAGAACTACATTCATTCTAATTTAACTTTCAACGCTCATTAGGCCTTTGATTGATCATATACTAGGAAACCTATATGATAGGCTTTCTTTTCATGCGCTAGACTACCTTTCTTTATCTGCTAAGGAATTTTAAACTTACTGGTTTCTAAAATACGGTCTGTTTTCCAGGAGTACAGCAGTTCAACACTTACGTGACACTCAAACTACAGAATGTCAAGTCTACGACGGTGACAGTTAAGGGCCCGACTCCATGTTGGGAGCAAGACTTCCTATTGTGAGTATTTTTAACTTTCTTTTTGTTTAAAATTATTTGCATGCAATTAGTCTATTCTTGAGACTAAAGGCAGAGAATTGTGTAGAGTTTAGTGCTTTCTAGTGGCCAAAGATAGTGTTTTTTTTCTTAAGAATCTGGTCTAATTAGTGAGCATTTTAGTCTTAGTTTTAGTTTGGGAGTGTACGTAGATTCGTAGACGTGTAGAATTTCAGCGCTGGTATTTATAGTTACTTTACATGTAATACTATGCTCGATGTTTCTTTTAATATAACTGATGTTGAACTTATTAGTCTTTTTATTCCAGAAAAGATCACAAAACTAAATGCTAATATCCAATTAATAAGTATTGAATAATTGATTTAATGATTATTGATTGATATCTGTTTAAAAGTATGGAATTTGTAGATTCGATACTCAATGGCCTACGTAGAGAGTCTTTTGTTTTCAAGACTGTTGACAAATCTAAACCATAAATAAATATTTTATTAATATTTGAAATAACACTCTGAACTTAGTCCAATGTGTCACTCAGATTAAAAAAAAGCTTTAAAACAAGGGGAGTAACGTTCGCAATCAAGATACACTGACACAACAACTTTACACTTCAGTGCAAAATCACTTGCTTTACAAATGTTGCCACATTTTCCGTGTACAACAATAGACTTTACACATAGGTGCAAGTATTATTAATTTATTTAACCCTACAAATGCGAGGGACGAACAATCTGTAAGCGAGACAATAGCTTCGCAACGGGACGTCGTTCTCACTGACGTAGGTCGCAAATGCCTACTTGTCATTCCTAACCGCGTTCTAGGGTTGTATCGAATCCAAACGCCTAGGATTTTTATGACTTTGCCTCTGTGTAGGTCGTGAAGGTTTATGTGCATGCATTTATGTATGTGGCGGTAAGTGGGTTTGTAGAGTAGATGGGTCAAATTGTGTGCATTTTTGTGTAGTGTGATTAGCTTTGGCGATTTATTCTGTTAGTAATTTGTAACATCGGTCGGGACTGGTGGTGGTGGGCAGTTAGTTTACTTATGCAAATATATCAGTCTGCCATTGACCCACGTATTTTATTGACGTAACATTGGCGACGAGGATGGGATCAGCGTATTTGGATCCACAAAATTCAACAATCAAATACGATTCGGTATTAAAAATGTAAGCTTCCGAAAAGTTGTTTATTGGTGGATATCCGATGCCCAATCGTTGGCACGTAGGTATTAATAGATGACCTAATATTTGAGTGGTCGCTTTTAGAACTGTCAATATGTAAACGTCATCAGACATTCGGCGTTCCATTTGACAAAATATTATGTTCTGTTTTTAGCAAAGGTGAAAAGACTAAATTAGATAAAAGATGACATAAAATAAGAAAGGCACTATAGGATTTATACCTGTTTTCACTAACACTAAGTGACACATAAACGAATGCCAAAATGAAAGCACGCTGTTCAATTTACAACTTTCGGCGCTAAGTCAAGCGTTGAAAATCCAACCGCGCAATGAAAACTGCCATTAGCATGTGTTTTTTTTAAGCATTTACGTTTTAACTCTTTAACTAAAGGAGGAAGTACTTAAACCCTTTAAACATCGACCTAATTTGAATAAAAGATTTCATTGCGCTTCATTAATGTGGTACGTTCCTTTAACCGTAGGCCAAAAATACCAAAGACTTTGGACCGTGGGTCATTTATCTCAATTGTGTCTTACAGCTGGCGTTGCATAGTAAATAGCTGACACTTCTTGCTTCAGAATCTTGTTGTAGAAGGAACAGTGTGACTTGTCGTGGGAGTTGTAATGGTTTTGTTTTATTGTCTAAGGTCTAATAAACAAGGAACCTCCGAGGAAGAGGTATAAAATTCATGCATAATGCAGTCATTTATACAGTAAACAGTTCCGTTATACGATACTTTATAACGTCAAAAAAAACTGTTTTCCTGTATGTGAAAAAAAAAACGAATTCTAATAATTTTATACAAAAATAAGAATTATTAATTTGCTGTAAATTAATTATAATAATAATATTATGTATTAAAATACATATTATATAGAGAAAAGATTTTATTTTTTGCATGTTTGTTTGTTTGTTGGTTACGCTTTCACGCTAAAACGGCTGAACGGATTTGGATAGAATTTGGCACACTGATAGATCATAACCTGGATTAGGTCATAAAATACTTTTATTGCAGTAATACGTTCCCGTGAGATAATTTTCGACCTCCACGCGGACGAAGCTATTTAATTACGTAGAATACAAATACATGTCCCAAAATTTACGAAGAAACATAAGATTGAAATGGTATCTCAATACAAACATCACAATTTAGGAGATGAGTAGAAAATCCCGAGTTTGCCAACCCTGTCACTGGCGACTACAATTTGTATGATATTAGCATTTCAACCCCCACTGTCGCTTGTACATTGCACAGTGTTGAACGTTGTAAAGTCACAAAATGAGAATATCCGTCATTGTGGTGTGACGTCTGATGGAAATACAGGATTTGTCGAGGGGAGAAAATGTATTGCATTTAGGATTGTCTGTGTCTATTTTTAGAAAGTTGTAGCCAATTTTAGAAGCTTGCTATATGTAAAACGATATCCCATCTTTATGGGGACGTTGTTCTATAAATACCTATTTACAAAAAACAGTTCAATGACATATCGTGAGAAATTTTTTGACAACGAATGTGGATAATACGAACTATATTGGGCTTTTTCCCAACTATATTGGGGTCGGCTTCCAGTGTAACCTGATGCAGCTGAATACCAGTATTTTACATGAAGCGACTGCCTATCTGACCTCCACAATCCAGTAACTGGGTAATGCGATACCCCTTAGTGAGACTGGTTAACAGACTTTCGGGTTTCTGATGACCCATAACAACTGTCAAAGATCCACGAATGACAGCCGGGACCAACGGTTTAACGTGCTTTCCGAGGCACGGCGATGAATGGATTGAGTGAAGTGATAAATTCTGAGTTGCACGCTGATAGTGTTGTATGAAAGAAAAAGACAAGATGCGCTGACACTATTCATTGGTTAAGGGCAAGGAAATAACGAGTTATGATCCGATCCAGCCGGTCCCTGCCCTCTCTAGCGACGCCTTAAGGATCTGCGCGACGCTACTAGAACAATACAATTTCTTAAAAAAATTCATGGTATGACAATAATTTCTCATTTATAATATTAAGACCGTGCATTCTAAAAGTTGCCAACGTCGCAAATAGCTGTCAAATATTTAACTGTTTTTATTAATTTGTTAATATTACTATATGGAAATATAAAAATCACTCTATGCTGAACTAAAATATTATTAATGAATTGCGATTATAGCACTGAATTTGATGTTGCAACCGTTTTAGGTGTAAAAAGGGATTTGGAAAGTTTCCAAATACTTTTTCTACGTCAAAAACTTAATATCCAGTGTTACGATATTAATTATTGCATTTTGTAATCAATATTTTAGTTCATTATAGAGCTTTATTTCGTATTTCCATACAGTTATATTGCCAAATAAATTAAAACAGCGAAATATTTGACAGCTATTTGCAACGTCCACTGTCAGAAGGCACGCTCTTAAGATGATTTTTTCTGAAGATAGAGTGCACTAAACAGGATTTTTCAAAAAAATACCCATCATTGTATTCCACTGTAAATTAAAGTTTGTATGCAAACGAAGTCATTTTATTAGCTGGTAGCTGGATAAAGAAAGAGATAGCATCTACACCATCTTTCTTGTCTTGTCTGATATCCGACTGAAGAAGGTATGTTGATGGCGTGATAGCAATCTAGTGACCATTACTTTGCACCTCGCCGTGATAAAGTACATTAAAAGACGTTCAACAGGTTACACTTAACAGTGTTGTTAATGGAATTCTGATCATATCAGTAGAACTAACAGAAAGTAGTTTGAATAACAATAAGTTGCTCTGCTTTTGTTTGTTTAGAACTTACTTACTTACTTATGCCGGAAGTACACGAGTCACTTATGCCTTTCGATTTGGGTAAAAAGCAACCAAATTGAATGGGTTATACATAGAAGTGCATTCTATAATTGGCCGTATATTTATATTGCATTTTTATTAAATATTCCCTCGTTGGTGTAGTGGGCGCAAGCGTTAACGCTTAGCAAGAGGTACTGGGTTCTCGATTCCCAGGTCAGGCTAAGTGTTATTGGGTTTTTCTATCTGGAATTTCTCAGTAGCAGCCCAAAGTGGCTCCGGAGAAATTCCGAAGTTTTTGAGAGAATTTTATTTTTGTGCCCGGTTGATGGCGATATGCTCGCTCCTATTAAATGGGACTTACACATAACTGGTGAAATGTGGGTATACTATAGGTGCACCTCTGCCTACCATTCGGGAATTACAGGCGTGATGTTATGGTATGAATATTGCCTTAAGGTGGATCCGCAGTTGTAGCCCGCGAAATTTAAAATTTTCTTAAGAGGGCGCCTAAAGGTCCACTAGCGCCACTCTTTAAAAAAAAAATTATCTCGTGACTGAGAAGGAATTATGAATAACGGCTAGACAGGACCCTCGGTAAGTGTGTCTAGAATTTTCTAATACCTTTTATAAAGTTTCATATTGAGACACGGAGCAACAAAATACGATCTAGAGAAATGTGGCCGCTTTTCTTTAGATCGTATTTTGTTGCTTCGTGTCTCAATATGAAACTTTATAAAAGGTATTAGAAAATTCTAGACACACTTACCGAGGGTTCTGTCTAGCCGTTATTCATAATTCCTTCTCAGTCACTAGATAATATTTTTTTAAAAGAGTGGCACTAGTGGACCTTTAGGCGCCCTCTTAAGCTTTTTTGCCCTTGTCGAGGATTCGTTTTTAATTTGTCTTGTTTAAACGACTTATTTAATCGTAGGTAATGAGATGTGGCACTGTAGTGCATTAACACAGAGACGTCATACAAAATACTCTAATTTTCATTCCAACCACGCGAGCGAATACGCCGGAAAAAACTAGTCCTATACAATAAAACCATTTCAAAAATAATTCGTAGCGGTATTTCGTTTAAGAGATGAGTTTTTGCGTCCCCTTAAACATTTATAATAGAGAATTTTGATGGAAAAATTCGAAAAATAAGGCTCGAGATTTAGTCAAGATGAATGAAGAGTGTTGCCCTAAAAAGATGACGTACGTCACAGGCAGGTCTAGGGTTGCCATTGTACGTCTAAATATGAACCTTTAGGTACTTTATTTAATAATGATAGTAATGCTTTCAGACGTAATGTGTCGTGTGAGTGAAGATAATGGAAGCTGTGTTGTATTGTCCTATATATCATTATGAGTGGTTGAAGAGATCAAAGGTATCTTTAGATGCTCTATGTACTTTAGGAACATTTTGTGGAGTTAAATGTTACTGCTAAAATGTAGGTGTGCTAAAACATCTCTGCCTACACCTTTAGGAAATATGGGCCTGAAGGTATTTTTTATTTTGTGTATAATTTAAGCGTTCAGATTAGACAGGAATTTAGGAATATTATTTACTCTTCATTCATTTGTTTTTTGTTTTTTAAGATTCAAAAGTCATTTATTCAAACTAGGCTGAGAATCAGCACTTTTCGAACGTCGAAATTACATAAGACAGTCCCCCAAAAACGCCCACCTTCACATTTTTTTTTATTGGGCTGTCTGCAAAATGTAGGCATAGTTAGTTAGAAAAATTAATTGTTTATGAAATTCACACACACATCGTCAATTTGTCGTGTTAGTTGTGATTTGAAAACACGGACAATTTAAGTTGGTAGTGAATTTGATAAACAATAAATTTCCCCGATTTAACGTTTATATTTTACGAGTAGTATTCATATTTATTAACTAATTATTAATATTGTTACTAAATGTGATTTCACTTGGTGTTGACACATATCGCGGTATCTGGATACGACATAATTATAATTTGAGTACAAAGGTATTTATTTATTTATCATAAGCACACCAACAGCACAGGCACATATAATTCAAATGAAACACACACAATTCAAATTAAGTAACATCTATAATTAACATTTCAATAACCATGCAAATGACAGGTATGCATGACGTTCACATATTAAAATTAGAGACAAAGAAGAACAATATAAAATGTGTCTAGTAGACATAAATCAACAACACTACAAAACAAACCAATTTGAGCTAGACAGACGGGCACTCATCACACTGTTTAAATAGGAAGCGTCCATTAGTTATATTACATAACAGGGAATATAATACGATACGCAAACTTGCCACCGAATAAGAAAAATTATAATAAAAAGACTCAAAGCTACTCAACAAACTCTAAGCGGAAGAATTGCCAAACTTAAGAGGCAGTGGGCAGGCACATTGCTCGCAAAACAGATGGCCGATGGGGCCGAAAGGTTTTAGGGAGCGACCGCGTACCGGAAGACGCAGTGTTGGAAGGCTTCCCACAAGGTGGACCGAAGGCCGCAGGAATCAGCTGGATGCGAGAAGCACAGACAGAGGCTGTCCAGCAGTGAACGTTTTTCGACTGAAATTATGGCTAAGCGGATAACGAACTCAATCAAATATAATAAAGGATGTTTATATTATCAACATCACGCAAAGTACCGATCGATAAAACGAGCACTAGATTTTTATCAAATGTGCAAGTTATTAATATGATAAGTCCGTGTGACGTAGGTAGTACCAATTTTCGCAAATGAGTATTTTGTTGGCACATTATTGTGTATCGATTCTCGATAACTAGTGCGTGTAAACCTTGGGCATTTTAAAATCGATTCCAGCGATGAGTTTGATTGATTGCGAGAATTAAATGAAGTGGTGATATCAAGTTTTATTACATGACTTCTTTAAAACGTTTTAAGTGCTTTAGCTTTTTTGTGTTATTTGTACCGAATGAAGATGTTTTAGGATATATTGTGGCCGGAAATATCAAAAACACACATCACAACCAAATCTTTCGCGCCCTCATTTTTCCGATTTACTATTCTATGCAAAATAAATCGAACACGAGGAAAAAGACGGAGTTTCGTACAAGAATCATTACGTCATCACTACAGAGTTCGGCACATCTCATTTGTGGCCTTGTCGATTGACGAGGTCACGAGTGCAGACTGACCGGGGTCCACGTCCAATAGACGTCCAATTTCGTTCCATACGTCTGTCAGACGAATGTCGGTATGGCGGTATCCTTAGGATGTTAGACAGTTAGACGTCTCTGAGTTTCATTTTGATAAAGGGTAGGACTTATAATACAGGGATCTTGAGATTCAGTGCTCGTTTCGCGCTAAGCCTGCCTGAATTGCCTCTTGAAATAACGCGTGATGTCAGACATTTATCTCAGAACTTTGGTACTGATTGATGTTTTGAGAAGGTTTAGGTCTATGTATGTGTTCTTATATATAGGTGTGCACTTAACTTTAAATAAATAAGTGATTCAATGTTAGATGTTATTAATAAAAATATAAAGAAAGACCTTTTCGCGAAGTTTTAAGTAAAATTTATTGTCAGCAATAGTTTTGTGTGCGTTTGCAGTGTGTATCAGAAATGTGTGGCCATATTTAATTATGGTTATGGTACAGTCCATCAAACTGAACAACTTAATCGATGGGACCATCATTCACGATAAAGTAATTAGCAGTCCCATACAAAACTTCAATACTCAGAAATGTGTGATCACATTTTGGGTCGCAAAATGTGATCACACATGTCTGACACGTCACGCGAAATCCTGCATAGTGCAAGCAGGGTTTACCGCGCGATCAGCATATATATAACTTCCCGACATCAATCGTCGGGCAGTTGCCCACCAGACACAACACCTGTCTGGTCCGAGGATCCTCCGTTTTCTATAGAGGATGCGTGAACTTGATACCCTGTTCCTCATGCCTTTAAGACTCCAGCAGCCGGGCGCGACGCGATGATGCGACGCGATTCTGATAGAACAATTTCCATTAAGTTTTCATAGAAATTGTTCTACTAGATTCGCGTCGTGCCGCGAGAGCCTTTTTATTGACATTGACATTTTCCATCATGCACCCGATGGAAAATGTCACTGTCAATAAATGCCATTTTTTTGCGAACAAATAAAAAATAAACGTGATAGTTGGTCTAAATGATTTCGCACCCATTAGTTTTTATTTTTATCATTAGTTTGATTTCACCTGCACAAAAACCAAATTTAAAGTTGGCTGGCTTCAAGTGTTCGCCCTGTATTCTTAAATATAGGCCATTCATGTTATAATGGGGCATAAAGTCGTTTTGTCCGGGCTCAATGGGTCCAATTAGGAACTTAGAAGAGGTGACTTCGGGCACAGTATAAATAAGTAACAGTATTATTGTATTCATCGAAAACGGCCGAAACGACGCGCTTCGAAATCTCAGTGTAAATCAGTACGCAACAGTCTCGAGTGCGCGGCAGTTACGCACGGACGCGGAAAGTTTATCTACAGAGAGGCCGTAAGTAATTATTTAAAAGTTACTGCCGAGACCTAGTACTGTTACTTTTTTATACTGTGCTTCGGGCCAAAATACGAAGCTTTTGCCTATACGGATTAGTCGTGATTTTAGTTAAGTCTCCCTAGGCAATTAGTTTTATCTGTTTTATAGTTGGACTAATATTTTAGTACGTTTTTGCGATGATTGTACTGTTGATGCGGAAACGTTATTATTATGAATCGTATATGGGTATGTAGGTACGATAGGCAGAATCACCCCTCAACGAATGCAGGTGACTAAATCAACAGCCTGTATAGTGCCAAAAGCTTTATTTCAATTGATATATGGTTTTTTATTACAAAAAAATAGTCCGGGAACAATAGGACATAGATTTTTATTGTGACCATTTTTGCACAATATGATTTTAAACTTTTCAATTCTATTTTCTAACAAAAACATCCATACAATATTTTGTTAGTATTGTCTGTTTATCTGGGCATTCAGCTATGTCAATGTGATATAATAAATATGGAAATTAATAAATAAAGATATTAAAATTATTATGACATGTGAAAGAATCACGCGTAATTAATAATCTACTTTTTTTAAGTCGATTAAAAATATAGACGCACAGAATATCTGTATTGCTTAAAAGTACCTATATTAATGTTTAATATTTACATACCTACTAGACTCATCATTCGTTTACAATATTTTCATCATGTAAAAATTATGATCGAAAAGATTTAAGAAAAGGGGAATATAGACGATTTCCATGCAAGCTCCGCCAACATGCAGCCCGCCACTCCGATATGTGCTAAAGTTTAACACATCAGTAATAAAGTTGAATATCGCGTGCGCTCTTTAATCGTGTTCGAGCTCGAAACGATTATAACTAAAGTAATAATTGATATAGAGAAAAAAAACTATATTTTCTTACTGTGAATACTTATATTAAACACAAAAACCGAGCGATCTATTTTATAATAGTCTTTAAATAAAACATGATCTTCGAATTAAAAATGAATCGAGCGAAAATGTTTCAATCACGTAACTGTCTTGTACATGGAAAGAAAAAGATCCAATAAATTATTTACTAAAGTTCCATTTTGATTGTATGAGTGAATGTTTCAGAATATTAATTAACATAAAATTTAAGGAGCTTGCTCTTAAGAGAAAATCGCTTCAGACTTTCAAACTCCTTCATGCATATTCTTACACGTGACTTTGCTTCCAGTTTCTCACTAAATAATTCTTCACCCACTCATAACATATTTGTCTGGATTCTTTTCTCGGTATATTTTCACAAAATGTGCATTGCATTTCAATCCTATTCTGAAAACTGTCTTAAAATTCTAGATAAAGTAGGAAAGTACGTCTGTTGTAAAGCCGAACAAAGAGTTTGGTATACTCACCTGTAGCTAATGGGCGTTTTAATCATTTCTAACGTGACCATATTATCGTGGACGTCCACGGCATCACGATAACACAGGGAAGTAAAATATATGGAAATTATAGAAGCCGTGTTTAAAATTATTCGTCCATGATAACGTATTTCCATACATTTAAAGGACGTGGACGTTCACGATAATATAGTCACGTTAGAAATACTCAATACTCAATACGTTTATTGCATTCCACAATGTGAACTTAGGTGGTTTTGAAAGCACAAATTTGTAACCACTATTAAACATTATTGTGAGTGCAGAGCAGTCAAATCTTTTACATCACTCTGACCCCGCGTCTTATTTAAAAACGATCATCGCGCGAATACACGATCTTTGAAATTTTTGTTCGGTGATCCTGAACGCGTTATCGCGCCGTCAGAGGGCGCTTTCCGGCTTTCCGAAAAAAGTGACATAATATGCACGCCACCGGTTACATACATACATAAATATACAATAATATATACACTTAAACATACAATAATAAGTTATTTCGCACACAATAAATATTGGAGAGATAAATATTTTTATTTAAATTATCCTTTATTTCATTTATGTACATATCGTTTACATTTTTAAATATGTTTATAAAAAACAAAAGAAAAAATCATATTTATATAATTATTCATTAATGTTAAAGAAAGCTTACAGACTAATAACACACTTAAATACTAAGCATAGGTAGGGTTTCCTAATTACAAGTTTCCGTACAAAACCTTTGTCTGTATACCCAACTCTGTGTTTGACTGTACCTGGTATGAAATATGTACGTGTAGTGCACACGTACGGGAAGTTTCATCCTTCCGTGAATCCTGTTTCCGTGTAGAAAACTTAATCAGCACATAAACTCCACCTTATTGGTGCACTGGAGTTTATAATTGAAAACTCGTAACGTACAGTGCACCGTAGAAACTTAAATAGTTGGTCTAACATCCATCTTCATATACCTAAATAAACCTAATTTAACGGAAAAATTTCAAAAGCTTGCACCGTCAAAATGTAAAAATGAATATATCCGTGGCCAACAAAAACAAGCTTAATTATTTATTTACTGGGAGACACATCAAGACGGAAACGGCGAAATCATTTCATATTATTAAGTATTTGATCATCGATTTCTGGTGCTTTCATTACGGGAGACAATTCTCGTAATGCCACTTACATTACGGGAACTATATGAAAAATCTTCTGATACTACTGGACATCCAATGATGATTTTTCATACATTTTGTCTAAACACGCCTATGTAATCATAAAGTCGTTTTTAGTTTACTTTAGTGTGTAGATATATCACTTCTTCCCAGTTTTGGTAGTCTCATAGCAGTTGCATTGAGGAGCAGTGGTGGCCCAGTTGTAACGGCCCCGATCTACTAGTTGTAGGTTGTGGGTTCGAACCCAGATAGGCGCTTTACGAGTACTTTGTGTAAATAATTTCATCACCATTGCTTTTAAAATGGTGAAGGAAAACATCGTGAGGAAACAGGCATGACATAGAACCTAAAATTCGAAGACATGTGACATCTACCGACCCGCACTGGGCCCTCGTGGTACTGCCCACTCCCTCTCGAAGAGAAGACGCCTGTGTCCCAGCAGTGGGAACATTATAGGCTGATTATGCATAGCAGTTGGTTCGTGTAAAATACTCATATTTACATATTTAGACTGAAAACTTACTAATTTGTTGGATATAATATTGAATCTCAGATCGGTACAAACAATTTTCAGGAAAAAAATATGTCACATACATTACAGTGTCAATGAAAAAAAGCAATTAGTAAATGTCCTCTCTATAATTAAAATCAACAATACGAGCCACAATACAAAAACACCAAAGATTTTCCATTAAAACCCTAGACTTCAATACTTTTAACCTCGTAACCCTGATACAAATCCATCTAAGTCAGCAGCATCTAAGTCAGTATAAACAAAAACCATTCGTTTCTTTTTGAGAAATGGACTCGGTTCTTCAAACAAGCAGCTTCTAAAATATCGTTGTTGCCTATACTTAATCGGCCAATTATGGGAGGCTTTCATTCTGATTGCAAAACGTATTTAAAATGCAAAATCCATTACTTTGATTCAAGAGATCAGTGAAATATGGTGACAGGTGTACTCCTGATTTAGATAATCTTTTAAAACATTACTAGAGGCCTGCCCCTGCTCAAAACATAGAGATTTCTTTAAGTTTAATATTAATGTATCATACACATGTAGAATGGAGAGCAGTGGTGGCCGAGTGGTAACGGCCTCGACTTACGAGTCGTGGAACCCAGGCAGGTGCAGTATGCTTTGTGTATATAATTTCATCGCCACTGCTCTCAAAACGGTGAAGGAAAACATCGTGAGGAAAAACTGGCATGTCGTAGAACTAAAAATTCGAAGACATATGACGTCTACCAACCCGCACTGGGCCCCCGTGGTAGATTACAGTCTATCAGTCCTTCTCGAAGAGAGGACGCCTGTATACCAGCAGTGGGAACATTATAGGCTGATATGCATTATGCTTTTTACACATAAACCTTCCGGAAAAAAATATCTAAATGATGGCAAAAACCACATCTATATCCGTTTAGTAGTTTAGAAGAATAACACGCTCATACAAACGAACACGAAAAGCGACTTCAAATTGTAATAAACTAGCGATTTAATTTATAATATGTATAGATGTATGATATAGATAGAGATGACATGCAGGAACTGTATAGAGTACCGCTAGCGGCACTCTATGCGGCATTTGCGGCATAATAGTGGAGTTTTCGGCCCGGCTAAAGTGCCGTAAGCATTGCATTGTTACTGTCACTTGTTATTTTGTTTGATTGTTAAGGTTAGTTTGCTGCCCTTTGTATTGATTGATCGTATTTGTTTTTGATAATTATATCAGAAGACAAGTTTATTTTTGAGCAGAGGCAAATTTTAATTTATTTCATCTATAGCCAGCTAAAATAGTCATTCATTAGGGTAATATGAACTTAGAGAATATATTGATGATTTTTATGATTAAAATTCACACATTCAGGACACTGACCTGCAAATTGCAAAAAGAGTAAAAAACTACCAACTTTTTTTTTTTTTGGTCGGAAGTTATCAAATAACTTCTCCCGCTCTGGGCGGAGCAGGAGCGTGTCAGACTTTTACTGACTAAAACCAACCCGTGTTCCTTTCGTTGCCTGTGTGCCGGGGTCACGATATCCCTTTTGGACAAACTCGCAACCCTGGCAGGCATTGGCCCTAACGGACTCCGTCAGTTGGTGCTGACATCTCTTTGAGGCGCGCGTGGAACACAACGCGCCGTTGATCCGGGCCTGGTCCTTATCGGACGGTTACCCTGACGCTTTCGCCTTAAGAACTCCCAATATCTACATTTAAAAACCCCTTAAAAGTTAACAAGTTAGTTTCACCTACGTTCGAAAGTTGTCCATTTAAAAAACTCGGTTAATAGACCTCATTTCGATAATTACTTTACTTTAGCTAGTTTTTGAGAAGTGAGGAGAAAATTTAGTGGTAATGACAAGCAAGTTAACAGTCAAATTGCTGATTACCTTATTATTCATTTATTATGACCCAATTGGACATTACTATTTGTTGTTTTGTCTTATTACTGATCTGTAGTTCTCTTAGGGCGGCTTTCACTGCGTTCAAGACCATCAAGTCAATAATCCACAACAATGATGATAGTGACTGCTCTTGAACGCGAAACGTAGCGCTCAAGTTTCATTGATGAAACTGGCACCTATTCAGGTGATAATGGCAGAAATCTTAAGAGCGTTTATACAGAAAGTGGGCAACGTCGCAAAAAGGAAGGAAACAAGCAATATGGCTAACTAGATCACTAGTAAGCACTAGTCAGTAATATTTCTTAGTTTCATACAGTAATATTTCCAAATTAATCAAAACAGGGAAATATTATATTACTGTATGGAAATAAGACATATGCCTAACCAGTGAACTAGTTAATTAGTTCTTGTTTCCATACAGTAATATTGCCAAATTAATCAAAACAGGTAAATACTATATTACTGTATGGAACTAAGAAATATGCCTAACTAGTGATTTAGTTAATTAGTTCTTGTTTCCATTCAGTAATATTGCCAAATTAATCAAAACAGGTAAATTTTTGACAGCTGTTTGCGACGTTGCCAAGTTTTTGGATGAACGCTCTTAATGACTATTCATTGGAGTGAACATTAGATGGCTCATATCAACAGTAAATATTTAGGTACGGTTTTGTATGAACGTATTCAAAAGCTCGTACAGAAAAGCGTATCAAAATGCGTTAGCAAAGGGACTGAAAGCAACAACAGCACAAAACAAGACTCCTGAGATAGGAATACATGAAATAACAACTCCACAATAAAGTACATTTTTCTTGTCAGTTATTTCTTTGGCGAGTGTACAGCTAGAATGAAAAATATACAATTTTATTTGCTACGAGAACAAAGGTTGTTCTTTATACGGTAAATGAATTAACTGTTAAGAGAGGATAGAGCAAATGTGCTTTTACGTACTGCTTCCTTTAATATGGTATTTTCTCGACGGATTTAGAAAACCTCTTTCTGGTACGAATCATTTATAGCATTTCGAACTTATTATCCTCTTTTATCTATAAATAGGTCTTCTTTTATTTTCGGACTTTCTTGTATTTAATGTTTTTTAGGCATTATTTTGTGCCTTGTTGAGCTTGCCGTGGATGGGTGACCGTCTTTACATACCAAGACCCCTCCGTACCTCGGAAAGCACGGTAAGCCGTTGGTCCCGACTGTCATTTGTAGATCTTTGACAGTCGTTTCGGGTAGTTAAAAGCCCAAAAGTCTAACAATCAGTCTTACCAAGGGGTATCGTGTTACCTAGTAACTAGGTTGTGGAGGTCAGATAGGCAGTCGCTCCATGTAAAATACTGGTATTCAGCTGCATCCGGTTAGACTGGAAGCCGAGCCCAATATAGTTGGGAAACAACTATACGGAACGCGAGGCAGTTTCTGAACGTGTTCACTGCTTGACCGCCACCGACCAACTCTGCTTAGCTCCGGCCGGTCCGAACGTAATGTTGTAGGCTCTGTCGAGCGCCGCTAAGGACGCTGGCGCTCCGATTAGTCAACTCAGTAACGTATTTCCGACATATATATGACTACTTACTTCTGCCCACGACTTTCGGACGCGTGGAAGGCAACTATACCATAAAACAATATCCAATGACATTTGGAAATAGCCTAGTTTTCTATTAATGAAAGTTTTTTGTAATCATATTATAATTTTAAATAGGCATATAAAAGGCACTTTTGAACCACAAAATTCACAAAAATAATATAGAATTGGTTCTAGTCGCTCCTTCCAAAAGGTAGTTTTCATACGCAGAAGAATGGGCATGAAACTCCACCGTTACTCTTTTAAAATGTTTTACAATATTTTAATTATATAATTATATGTGATCATTACTTCCAGAGATAACCTCAAACAAACAAACAAAAAAATATTCCTTTTCATAATATTAATTTAGAAGTTTACATGTCTATAATGTTGTGAGTACACTCTTGTTGAAATAAGGTTTGAATTATCATTAGGTTATCTCACAAGATAAAATTGCATAGCTGGTTAAACCACAGAAAGATGAACTTTAACAAAACTAGTTAATCTTAAACACGAGCAGTTATAACTATATTTGCTTCAAGAAGACGTCCATTAAACTAGATCAAAACTTAGAATTGAACCGAGAAAATGAGAAATATTACCTCGAAGAAAATTATTGGCTCGTAAAACTTTATTTTTTCCTACCTCTAGTAAGATGAATATAAGTTAAACTTCTTGCCTCCGTCACTTCGAGCTAAGAAAACAAATTTAAAAAGAAAAACATCGCTCTCCTAGCAAATATTAGTATATTTTGATAAGTTTTGGTGAAAGAGGGAGTGGTAGTGAATCACAGAAGGCGTGTCTCTGCCTAGTTATAATTAGGAATAGTTTGTTTATATCATAGAAGGTTTAGTGGTGCCTTTTGAACAATTAGTTATGTTGGCAGTAGAGTTGTGAAATGAAATGAAATGAAATGAAATGAAATTGTTTATTCTCTAAATAGGATATCGGAATTAAAAAAAGAAAAAATATTAAAAATAAGCTAGATGAGGTCGGTGTTTCCTATCTGACTACTCTGAGAAGAAAGGCCGAAACAAACTCAGAGGTCGTAGTCTCTTTTAAAGTCCAGACATAATCTTGGTCAAGTCATATGAGGACCATGTGGATCAGTGTCTGAAATGGTCTTTTGAGGAAAGAACCACACAGATTTGAGTTGACCTGTCCAGTCAGTGCCAGCATTTGTCAGTAATCGTGGAGCTCAACTCAAAACTGAAGGAGCTCAACTCGACGAACAATACCAAAGAAAGGATATTTGTGCTGCCTAAAATTTTAACACGATACTGTTAACCATTTTAATGAAACATTTAATAATCTCTGCCTCGATGGTCTAGTGGGTCGCAAGCGCCACTGCTGAGCATGAGGTCCTGGGTTCGATTCCCAGGTCGGGCAAAGTGTTGTAGCGGCATTTAAATCTTCACATGCGAACTACGCATCAAAACACCTGACGTCACACAACATGCTGACGTCACTCAAATTCTGCATCGCGCAATTAGAGTTTACCGCGCGGTGGACATATATACAAGCTCTCGACTTCAACCTCTGGGCAGTTGCCCGCCAGACATGACACCCGTCTGGTCGGAGGATACTCCCTTTTCTATGGGGGATGAGTGAACTTTACACCCTGTTCCTCATACTCCTAAAGTGTTATTGGGTTTTCCCATCAGAAATTTCTCAGTAGCAGCCCGGAGTCTGGATTATTCCCCTATTACATGGGACATAAACATAACTGGCGAAATGTGGGTGTACTATAGGTACACTGCCTATCCCTTCGGATATTATCGGCGTGATCTTATGTTATGTTATAAAACTGTCAAGTTGGTTTGGTTTTTATATTTTCATTTCGCAAAAATGAACTTGAAACTTGGTTCATTATCGTCTTCAGTCTTCAGCAGTCCACAGCTGGACAAAGGCCTCTCCAATTGTACGCCATTCAGCTCGATTCTCAGCAACTCTCATCCAGCGGCTCTGCGAAGATTATCGTTGCGATGACCGTCAAGAATATCGCGCGAAAATTTGTTCCTTTTCCTAAATTTGCATGGATAGGTACTCTGTTTCATATACGTAAAACATGCATGAGCAAGTAAAATAAGGTTGTTATGAATATACTCTGGCAGCTTGGGGTTTTTTACCTGCTATTCCAGTAATACATTCACAATTATATCACTCCGTTCTTGCATCATTTATTTGTCAATCTACTAACGCATTCAAACATTTTAATATGACATTATTATTACATTTTTTATTATTATTTCTAGTATATTGTATACCTACTTATTATTTACACCAACGACAGCCCCATTTTATGTCCAGGCATTTTCACTGTCCATTCTAAGGTTGCCTGGAAGAGATCGCGGAAAGCGATAAGGTCGCCCATTGTATATTTTGTAGTGCATATTTTTTTTTTTTTTTTGTTATGTATTTTTGTGGTGTACAATAAAGTATATATAAATAAATAAATAAATAATTATAATAATTTAATAATTCAACTGCACAAATTCTGTCCTGTCTGTCTTATAAACGGCAACAATTTGAAACATCTCGGTAACCGAAATGTATGTGTTTTGAAACATCTCCAAAACACATACATTTCGGTAAACCCGGAAAGTTTTTAGGCTTCTTTACTGTATGAAAATAGTACCGGAGCCATGTGATTTGTTTATACCACAGAGCATCGAGACGGTAGCCACTGCTTGAAGCGGCACTGTCAACACTATTTAGTACAAACCAAGCGTGTCATTGTTTATTCGCAGTACGGCATAAACGATGATATAGAATCTGGTGGCTTTGAATGGCGGTCCGTGACGAGAAAGCGCGCAACGCACTAGCGTCACGAATTTTATTAGTACTGCCATCTCTATACGTTGCCGCTGGCAATTCCGTGCTCTGAGGTTTATACGTTGTCAGGACGAAGCGTCGTTTCGTTGGAGTAAGCTCTTTTATATCGTACGGAGCTGATTTTATGGACTGTTTACGTTTAGTTGCCGTCGCTTTTTTTTTTTAGCTGGCCGTACATGTTGAAGATTGGCGGCCATATTGCAGCTTTGTGATTGCGATTCAGAATGGTATTGTTTGCTTTACTTTACTGCCTGTTCCTGTGCCTTTATGCTTATGTTACTATTCTGTGTTTTGGTTTTTATCGTCAAAGTTTTAAGTTGACTAAAAATCAATCTAAAAACAAATTCATATATTTCAGAAATCGTATGATTTCTATTTCAGCACACTACAAAAGAGTTTCCGCTATGTCGTCGTCTGGCTAATGAGGTCAAATTCGCTTCGCAACTGCTTTGTTACATCCGTTTGCACTAATGTCATTTTCGAAACTCGGAAAATTTTCACAGTAATAATCCCGATGTGTGGAGACTTAATTTCAGAAGTCAATTAGTCTCGTTAGTTTTAGAATAAAACCCAAAATTTATGTAACAACGTAAAAGTGAAATTGAAAGAGAAATGATACGCCTTTTCAGTACGAATATTTCTGTATTTTATAATGTTGGTAAATACAGCAATAGCGATTTTTTGTAACGTCAGGAAAATAATTGTTTACCAACTTAAACTGCTTGTATATTCAAATCACAGCGGTTATTCTTTGACAGTAGTATAAAATTGCTATAACATAACAAATTGACGTAGTGTTTCAATTTGATGAAGATATTTCCCTGACTGTACCTACTACGAAAATACAGATGTCATATGACGACAGATATTCCATTGTATTTAAGACTATTCTTCTAGTTATATTATTAATACAGAAACTTTTGTCCAACAGTGAAATCAATGACATCAACCTGGGTCTTTTAGTGGAGGTGTGGAACAAAGGCGTCATCTGGGACAAAGCACTCGGCTACCACTACCTGCCTCTCACATCCGTCGCATATAACGAGGTAAGATAGAAAGAGATAGACATAGTTTAGTAATAGAGCGTTGAATTAATATAATATGATGCAGTGGCAGCGGGAAACTGAAGGAATTGTGTAATATTTATACTCGTAGTAATAATTCCTAGGTATGCTCAAAATGTATATAAACGCGTTTCTGAATCCGACTTCATTTATGAAGCCTTCGTGAATCCGACTTCATTTACGAAGCCTTCGTACCTTCGCCACTGGTAGGTTGTAAGTAAGTTCTTTATAATATCGTCATCATCTGCCTAGGCCAGTGGTTCTCAAAGTTCAGTGGACCGGGACCTACCGAACAGAAACTTCCAAATTCGGGACTCATGGCTTGGTTGTCATGGAGAAAAAAAAGGGCATAACTGTATAAATGACGGACACTTATGAAACAAGTGAAATTATATTAAAATTTTCCCGGACACAAACATTTCCTCATTTCTTTTTCCTACTCCATTACCAAACCCTGGTCATCTATCTATAACCTATTCATTGAGACCATTACAATGAGCCCAAACACAATACCTGTGCTGTAAGTTGATAAGGGAGTTGGGTATCCTGCAAATTCCAGGTGATGCTGCAGCATCAGTTCAAGGTTCTTCTAAAATCATTGAAGTAACAGAATACCAAATTTCAAATCGATCAGACCTGTGGAAGACGCTCACATCCATTCATCAACTAGAAAAGACCTGATAATCTTCAAACGGCTGAACCGATTTTGATAAAACATCTAAGATCTAAGAACCATCACTAGAAAACCTGCTTCCAAATTTAAAAAAAACCGCATTCACACCGGTTCACCCGTTTAAGAGCAACGGTGCCACAGACAGACACACACACATAGCGGTCAAACTTATAATACCCCTCTTTTTGCGTCGGCGGTTAGAAACATTCAATTACAATATAAAATTGGAATACTTAATTAAATACAATGAGTGCTATTTTAATGAGAAGGATCTATTTGTTTCCTATCTTTTTCTTGATAGCTTTAGCATCAACTTAAATTTTAGTTACTTTTAATCGCCATAAGTTTGATACTTACGCCCAATTTAATTCAGTATTTTTTTTTTTTTTTAGCCTACTCTGTCCCACTCCTGGGCAAAGGCCTCCCTCCACTTCTTCCATCTTTCGCGAACCTGTGCGTCCTCCTTCCAGTTTTCACGGAACCTATCCAGCTCGTCCCGCCATCTCCTACGTGGTCTGCCGCGACCCCGCCTCACTGTCTCAGGGCACCAATTCTGTGCTATTTGGGCCCACAGTTTGTACGGCATGCGGCAGACATGTCCTGCCCAGTCCCATTTAAGTTGGGCAGCCTTTTGAGCCACGTCAGCTATTTTTGTTTTGGAGCGCAGTATAGTGTTTCGAACACGATCCGTTAATTTAACTCCTAGTATACTGCGCTCCATTGCTCGTTGGCAGACCTTGAGTTTGGACTTCTGGATGTTAGTCAAAGACCAAGTTTGTGCACCATACGATAAGACGGGAAGAATACACATGTCCATGAGCCTGCTTTTCAGTGCCATTGGCAACTCACCCTTGAATAGTTCCTTCATGGACCAGTAGCTCTTCCAGGCGTTTTCCGTTCGTCTTGTGATTTCTTTATCTTGCCTCGCCTGGAAAGAGACTACTTGGCCCAAGTAAAGGTATTCCTGGACATGTTGTATTGTCTCCCCGTCTACATTTATGCTTCCAGGTGTTTCGTTGCACATAACTTTGGTCTTCGACTTTGGTCTTTTTCCTATACTAATTGTTTATTTATATTTACAAGTGGGTACAATCAACTTATAACTAATTAATTAATAAAAGTAGCAAAATTATATACTCGTAGTATTTAGTTTTGATATTAATCATAGCTGAAAATCACTTTTTCAAGGCCGACCCAATATTTGCCAATTTTTATCCATAGTTTGAAAAACGCTGACCTAGGCTATTTCCCAGCTGTGTTGGGGTCGTCTGCCAGTCTAACTAGATGAAGCTGAAGTTCTGTATAATTTGCCTATCACTAATTTCTATTGAGTGTAGAGGGGGCTACCTAGAAGGACACATGGTTATAGTGACCGTATTGATGATATTCTTCAGAAAGGTCAGCAGTGCTATTCTTTAACCATCTCACCGTGAAAACTTTGGTGAGATGGTTACAGAAAAAAAAAACTGAAATAAATTGGACGTATCAAACTTATGGAGATTAAAAATCTCCATAAGTTTGATACGTCCAATTTATTTCAGTATTTTTATTTTTTTCCTATATTAATCGTTTATTTATTTGAATATATATATTTGCAAGTGGGTACAAACAACTTATAACTAATTAATTAATAAAAGTAGCAACATTATACAGGGTGGCAGGGACATCGACGCGAAGCCGGTTACCATGGATTCAGTACATGATTCTGAACCCTCGTACGTTGAAATCGTGTGTTGGGGTCGTCTGCTAGTCTTAACTAGACGAAGCTGAAGTTCTGTATAATTTGCCTACCACTAATTTCTATTGAGTGTAGAGGGGGCTACCTAGAAGGACATATACTTATAGTGACCGTATTGGTGATATTCTTCAGAAAGGTCAGTAGTGCTATTCTGTAACCATCTCACCGTGAAAACTTAGGTGAAGTGAGCGTGGAGTGAGCTGTCATTCCACAGGGATTTTATTTATTTATTTATTGTTTCTGGCCAACCAACAATTGTATATACTAATACATTAAAAATAAAAAATCTTATATCTATGGTTAGTATTACAATTTCTTATAGGTTAGCACCTCATGCCCCATTGGATAATAAGTGTTACGAGTTACACATAATTAATTATAAAATTTAAAAACAGGATTAAAATCAAAATTAAATACTAAAATACAATTAAAGCCAAAAAAAAAACCAAAAAATACAAAAATGAAAAAAAAAAAAGGGATTGATACAATTGACAGCTCACTTCACCCAAGTTTTCACGGTGAGATGTTTACAGAATAGCATGGCTGGTGCGTAGTACTCGCAATCGGAGTGCGTGTTTGACTAGATATGTATATGAACGTGAACGAAGCCAAAAGAGAATATGCAGGTGGCGTTCTGTAGTGTCTGCCTACTCCCACGGGAAGAATGCGTGATTGTATGTATGTAGATCCTAGAAAAGTATTCTGGTTACCCCAACATATGGGTAATTGTCACATTAAGGTATTCTGAAGAACACAGACAAAAGCGTCTTCTTGACTACTAATAACAAACTCCTATTACAAAGTACAGTACAATATTTCTTTAATGTCCGTCGGCAAACTTCGTCAGTCGTCGGATTTCTATCAGTTGCCCTTAATCGACTTGGAAGTTTATAGAGTTCCAGACTGTATGTACTTCTTTCTTTGATAGAAATCCGACGACTAACGAAATACGAAGTATGCCGAGAGACATTAAGAAAATAGTTGTTCTGTACGCTGATAAGGTAATTCCCTCTTAAACTGTTCCATGTACCGTTATTGGGTTTGTGTTCAGCGCTGAAAGTTTACGGGCTGTAAAATCGAGTGCAAGTAGTTTATATTGCTACATAAGTTACTGAAGTAAACTAACTGAGTTAGGAACATTACCTACGTGTGAGTATATTGGCTATAAACAAGAAACCTATCACTGTTTATGCTCTATTAAACATATAATGTTGTTATAAGATATGGCGTCGGCCATATTTAGTTAAGAATCCTCGTAACTTCAGGAAAAGTATGAAAACTATGACGGCTTGGCTAAAATGTTTAGCAATATGTAAGTACCTATGAATAGGACGTACTGTATATATACTTCTTACAGTACGTAAGTATGTATACCTAGTACTTTCTTCTCTAAGACGACCCTCCTGACCCGTAAATTTAAGGCATAAATGATTGAGCCAATTTTTCGATATTAATTTTGATTGGAGGTTGCCTCTATTAAGGGCTAACTTCATCAATGAAACCGAACGCGATCAACACATCTAAACCGAGATCAACAGCTGTCAGTGTCATCTTTGTTGTGTAATACTGACACTGACACCTCTTGAGCGCGGTTTAGTTGTCTTGTGTTGATCGCGTAGTGCCAAATACTTAGGGCGGATTTCACCAAAGACGCGTTCTTTGGTGAAATCCGCCCTAAGTATTTGGCATATTTCCAGGCGTAATAATAAGTATTCAACAAATATTTATCGTTAAACTGCTAAAGTAGCAATGCAACTAAAACACGAATAGTGAGGTTGACAAACTATCTATCTTTCTTTATTCCATTCCTCTTTAAAAGTTAAGTGCACCATCATTCCTTCCGTAGAAGTTGAATGCATACGACACAATACTTTTCAGATAACTAAATAACAAAAGACACACGATAGAATTCTCTCACTAAAATAGCCTTTGAGATGTGTACGAGTACAAGTGCTGCAGTGCTATTCTGTAACCATCACACCGTGATAACTTAGGTGAAGTGAGCGTGGAGTGAGCTGTCATTCCACAGGGATTGACACTATTGACAGCTCACTTCACCCAAGTTTTCACGGTGAGATTTTTACAGAATCGAACGACTGTTATTTTGCCTCTACCATCTGAGACAGTACCAATGTGACAATTCATATGTACAGGTCGCGGCATTAAAGTTGAGACTTGACGCACCATGTGGATTAACTTGCGCAGTAAACTAACACAATAATAATGGCGTTTTCATGATATTCAAGTCAAGCTTCTGCTATTTTGTGTGTGTCAAAGGTGTCAAAAAGAAATAGAAACGTGATCATCTTTTGACGCGGTAGGGCGAATCTACGATTAAAATCTTTAAAGATAAAGCTTACAAATAAATTACATACGAACATTATTTTTTGTCAAAAAACTCATGTACATTTTATCCCCGGGTCTATACTCTCGCGAGTCCACCACGTGGAAGCCCTTGCACGAACCGCGGCAAACGGAGGATACACGAGTGCTACCCATCCACACTCTCGTTTTATTCAGTTGCCCGCCACGTCTACCTAAAGATGGACGTGATTGAAGTGACTACGATCACTGTCTTGTGCGCTTACCAATATTATAGAGCGTGGTTGGTTCGATCGCCTCGCGCGTCGCGTCCTTTGACTTCGGTCAAAAAACCGACACCGAACGGAGCACGCCCGAGGCGAGGCAAGAGACGACGAGACGAAGCGAGGGCGCCATCCACACTATAGCACTCGCTTCACCTCGTTTTGCCTCCTGAAGAGTGTGGACCCAGGATTAAAAACATTGACAATTTTATTAAACGTTTATTTTTATTTTGTTTCAAACATATTTTCATTGAATTGCTTAATAGCTGGCGGTAACGGGTTGTATACAAGAACAGCAGTCTGTTATAGGTACTTTTATAATAAATCATATTCTAACTAATATTATAAATGCGAAAGTGAGTTTCACGCTAAAACGGCTAAACAGATTTGGATGAAATTTGGTACATGGGTAGACAATGCCTTGGACATAGGATACTTTTTATCCTGATATTCCCACGCGAATGAGACTTATGCGGGTGAAACCGCGGGGCGCTTAATGTCGACGCTTTGAAAAATTTGTAAAAAAAATATTAATTTAATTTAATTAAATTTTTATTTTTGTTGTTATAGCGGCCATAAACACACACTGAAATGACTGAAATGAATGTCTACCTATTCCGGTACAAATGATACAGCTCTGGAACAAATGGATGGACGGACGGACGAACAAACTGCCTTACTCTTAGTAATAGGGTCCAGTTGGCGCCTTTTGAGTACGGAACCCTAAAAACAAGAGAAAAACGTGTATTACCTGTATTTTTGCCTTTACGTGTGTAATAACTAGGTAAGCACCGCAAAATATAATAAGCGTTCTACCGCAGCTCAGTGCCTTCTACTCAGTAGAAATCAATAAGTATTTTTAGCTCAGAATACGGTCTTTCATGTCGGCAGAATGTCTTGAATTCTTGAGAAAGCCAATTCTTTGGTACCTATTGATTGTGATTGCTTGTAGTGTGTGTAATGAGGTTTCGTAAATGAGAATGCTTTTCTAGATTTTTTAGGTCTTTATCATAGTAATTAGAAGACATTTATATTATGATTATCACTGTTGAAGGTATTAGAAGACATCTCTAATTATCATTTTGATTGTATTTGAACCAATCGTGAAACTTTCTCACGAGATAAGATGGCAAATAGGCCATAGTTTAAGAAATTACACTTCGAATAGATGTTTGAATCGCACTCTGAGGGCGTTCAAAAACGCTCTATAACCCTACAGTTTCGAGGAGTATAAAGTTTTGAACTAGTCAGAATAGGGATGTTGACTGGGAAAAAAATATATTATTTAGTCTGTCAGTCAGATAATAAAAAAATATTAGACACGTATTTTTTGCTTTATCATATTAATCAAAAATGGTTTAGATAAAACGCATTAAAGGTAGGGAGCGCGGGCTCGCTACGTCACAAGTCAGTATAAAATGTACCGGCCAGTGACGTCATGCCACATTTTAACGCATTTCCTACTCAATATATTGCCGTAATCTTTTGAATATGTAAAAAAAGAAAAAATATGTGCCAATATTTTTTAATAGACTACCTTTTTTTTAAAAAAAAATAACTGAGGGGCAAAAAAATAAATTTGTCTACATCCCCTATTGTACCGGATAAAATCTTGACTAGTCTTAAAGCTTTACACGCGTTCAAAGTTGCGCTATTAGCCAAAAACATATTTTTTTTAAATGTATTTTGTGTCCAAAGTATTTGGCGACAGAAATAAGTTTAAATTAGATTGCAATCGGTAAACTATTGAAGCAAAGTAAGGACACAACCAATTACTGAGTAATTTATAGGGATAAAGAAGAACAAAGGCGTAGTAAATACTCTTTTGTTTCAATCCTCTTTACAGAAGAAAAGGAACGTTTTAAAAACGAACCGCGGTAATTAAATAGCTTACGGAAACTTTGAAACTCCCGTTTAGTAAGCTTTTACTGAACAATGGATGTTAATTTTCGTGGAAATCATTGTTTAGACCGATATATGGGCTATCCACTTACTATGGTACGCAAATTGTATAGAATTTGCATACATAAAGGCTGTAAGCGGGATTTTCCGTGGCGTCGACACAGCACCGCTTTTGTTAACACGATAACCGCTTACCGAACGAGATTTTTAATGAATACAGAGTAACAAGTCGCGGGTTTTAACCGATTTTAATATTAGTACGTAAAGTTTAAACGAAGCCGGTTTCTAAAAACCTGAGGAGGGGTGATCATCTGTAACTTTATCGGAAAGCACGTCAAGCCGTTGGTTCCGCCTGTCATTTGTAGATCTTTGACAGTTGTTACGGGTCGTCAGAAGCCCGAAAGTTTGACAACCAGTCTTACCAAAGGGTATCGTGTTAACCAGTAACTGGGTTGTGGATGTCAGATAGGCAGTCGCGTCATGTAACATACTGGTTCAGCTGCATCCGGTTAGACTGGAAGCCGACCCCAAAGTAGTTAAGAAAAGGCTAGGCATGATGGTTTCTAAAAACCAGGATTAAGGGCGAATTTCTACAATGAAAATAAACATAATCAGTACATCTAACCGCGTTCAAAAGCTGTCTGTTTCATTAGGTATTTAATAGTTGTGAAATATTGTTACCGAACCCTCTAGAAAGCGGTTTAGATGTGCTGATCGAGTTCAGTTTTAGTCTCTGTTCAGATAATCTATTGTTTAGTGAGTTGAAACGCTGGAAACTACGACTGCACAACCAATGTTGTACCTATCAGTACTTACAGTATGTCAAGTCATAAATAATGTCTAAAAGGATATGAGCCAAAATTTGGGATATTTTACTTTACATAAGAGCTTATTAGTTTAATCAGTATAATTTATAGTAATAATTATAAGTACGATTTACGAATAAATCAATAATATTAGTATATTTTTTTATTTGTCTATAATGTTTAGAATTTTGTCTATAATGTTAGGTTAGCATTGACCAAGCTTACATATTTCATGTTGAGCCCAGTTGCGTAATGCGTAAACTATTTGCACTTCAGGACTCAAAGGGCATCCTCGAGGGTCGTGGGATAAATCCACACGTAAAATAGCCACTATCTTTTCTCCAAAACGTTTTGTGAACCTATACTTATATCTGAAATCTTCGTCACTCAATTCGAATGGATTCTCACGATGACGATGTCTGTAAGATCGCCGAGACGTCTCCAGCATATCCAGATCTTCCAAATCCATCAAGTCGATCATATTAATATCCATTTTTTATGATTTTTATTTAAATAGACCCGCGCAAACACCAAAACAATGACGACGCAAACGTCAAATAAATTAGTACCAAAGATAAACTAGGGGACTCGGCGGACTAACTTTAGTACCATAAATAGTTCTGGAACTAGAGATAAAATTCATTTTATAATAACGTTTTATTTAGTCATGGTACTAAAGCTAGTACCAATCCCAGTACCAAATTTAGTCCGTGTTTTGGAATAAGACGGATGGAGATTAAAAATCTCCATAAGTTTGATACGTCCAATTTATTTCAGTATTTTATTTTTTTTCCTATATTAATCGTTTATTTATTTGAATATATATATTTGCAAGTGGGTACAAACAACTTATAACTAATTAATTAATAAAAGTAGCAACATTATACAGGTTGGCAGGGATATCGACGCGAAGCCGGTTACCATGGATTCAGTACATGATTCTGAACCCTCGTACGTTGAAATCGTGTGTTGGGGTCGTCTGCTAGTCTTAACTAGACGAAGCTGAAGTTCTTTATAATATGCCTGTCACTGATTTCTATTGAGTGTAGGGGGGCTACCTAGAAGGACATATACTTATAGTGACCGTATTGGTGATATTCTTCAGAAAGGTCAGCAGCTATTCTGTAACCATCTCACCGTGAAAACTTAGGTGAAGAGCTGTCATTCCACAGGGATTGACACAATTGACAGCTCACTTCACCCAAGTTTTCACGGTGAGATGTTTACAGAATAGCATGGCTGGTGCGTAGCACTCGCAATCGGAGTGCGTGTTTGACTAGATATATGAAGCCAAAGGAGAATATGCAGGAGGCGTTCTGTAGTGTCTGCCTACTCCCTCGGGAAGAATGCGTGATTGTATGTCTGTAGATCCTAGAAAAGTATTCTGGTTACTCCAACATATGGGTAATTGTCTCATTAAGGTATTCTGAAGAACACAGACAAAAGCGTCTTCTTGACTACTAATAACAAACTCCTATTACAAAGTACAGTACAACTATTTCTTTAATGTCCTTCGGCAAACTTCGTCAGTCGTCGGATTTCTATCAGTTGCCCTTAATCGACTTGGAAGTTTATAGAGTTCCAGACTCTATATACTTCTTTCTTTGATAGAAATTCGACGACTAACGAAACACGAAGTATGCCGAGGGACATTAAGAAAATAGTTGTTCTGTACGCTGATAAGGTAATTCCCTCTTAAACTGTTCCATGTACCGTTATTGGGTTTGTGTTCAGCGCTGAAAGTTTACGGGCTGTAAAATCGAGTGCAAGTAGTTTATATTGCTACATAAGTTACTGAAGTAAACTAACTGAGTTAGGAACATTACCTACGTGTGAGTATATTGGCTATAAACAAGAAACCTATCACTGTTTATGCTCTATTAAACATATAATGTTGTTATAAGATATGGCGTCGGCCATATTTAGTTAAGAATCCTCGTAACCTCAGGAAAAGTGTGAAAACTATGACGGCTTGGCTAAAATGTTTAGCAATATGTATAGTACTGTAAGTACCTACCTATGAATAGGACGTACTGTATATATACTTCTTACAGTACGTAAGTATGTATACCTAGTACTTTCTTCTCTAAGACGACCCTCCTGACCCGTAAATTTAAGGCATAAATGATTGAGCCAATTTTTCGATATTAATTTTGATGGGAGGATGCCTCTATTAAGGGCTAACTTCGTCAATGAAACCGAACGCGATCAACACATCTAAACCGAGATCAACAGCTGTCAGTGTCATCTTTGTTGTGTAATACTGACACTGACAGCTCTTGAGCGCGGTTTAGTTGTCTTGTGTTGATCGCGTACTGAACACGTCTTTGGTTGCCCTAAGTATTGGCATATTTCCAGCTGTAATATTAGGTATTCAACAAATATTTATCGTTAAACTGCTAAAGTAGCAATGCAACTAAAACACTAATAGTGAGGTTGAGAAACTATCTATCTTTCTTTATTCCATTCATCTTTAAAAGTTAAGTGCACCATCATTCCTTCCGTAGAAGTTGAATGCATACGACACAATACTTTTAGATAACTAAATAACAAAAGACACACGATAGAATTCTCTCACTAAAATAGCCTTTGTAGTGTATAAGTGCTGTTATTTTGCCTCTACCATCTGAGACAGTACGAATGTGACAATTCATATGTACCTACAGGTTGCGGCATTAAAGTTGAGACTTGACGCACCATGTGGATTAACGCGCAGTAAACTAACACAATAATAATGGCGTTTTCATGATATTCAAGTCAAGCTCCTGCTATTTTGTGTGTGTCAAAGGTGTCAAAAAGAAATACTCGTAGAAACGTGATCATCTTTTGACGCGGCAGGGCGAATCTACGATTAAAACCTTTAAAGATAAAGCTTACAAATAAATTACATACGAACATTATTTTTTGTCAAAAAACTCATGTACATTTTATCCCCGGGTCTACACTCTCGCGAGTCCACCACGTGGAAGCCCTTGCACGAACCGCGGCAAACGGAGGATACACGAGTGCTACCCATCCACACTCTCGTTTTATTCAGTTGCCCGCCACGCCTACCTAAAGATGGACGTGATTGAAGTGACTACGATCACTGTCTTGTGTGGTTACCAATATTATAGAGCGCGAGAGTGTATGGTTCGCTCGCCTCGCGCTTCGCGTCCTTTGACCGAGCGGAGCACGCCCGAGGCGAGGCAAGAGACGACGAGACGAGACGAGAGCGCCGTCCACACTATCGCGCTCGCTTCACCTCGTTTTGCCTCCTGGAGAGTGTGGACCCAGGATTAAAAACATTGACAATTTTATTAAACGTTTATTTTTATTTTATTTCAAACATATTTTCATTTAATTGCTTAATAGCTGGCGGTAACGGGTTGTATACAAGAACAGCAGTCTGTTATAGGTACTTTTATAATAAATCATATGCTAACAAATATTATAAATGCGAAAGTGAGTTTCACGCTAAAACGGCTAAACAGATTTGGATGAAATTTGGCACATGGGTAGACCATGCCTTGGATTAGGACATAGGATACTTTTTATCCTGATATTCCCACGGGATCGAGACTTATGCGGGTGAAACCGCGGGGCGCTTAATGTCGACGCCTTGAAAAAATAGTAAAAAAAAAAAAAAAAAAAATGTTATAGCGGCCATAGACACACTGAAAATCTCGAATGTCTACCTATTACGGTACAAAAGATACAGCTCTGTGACAAATGGACGGACGGACGGACGAACAAACTGCCTTACTCTTAGTAATAGGGTCCAGTTGGCGCCTTTTGAGTACGGAACCCTAAAAACAAGAGAAAAACGTGTATTACCTGTATTTTTGCCTTTACGTGTGTAATAACTAGGTAAGCACCGCAAAATATAATAAGCGTTCTACCGCAGCTCAGTGCCTTCTACTCAGTAGAAATCAATAAGTATTTTTAGCTCAGAATACGGTCTTTCATGTCGGCAGAATGTCTTGAATTCTTGAGAAAGCCAATTCTTTGGTACCTATTGATTGTGATTGCTTGTAGTGTGTGTAATGAGGTTTCGTAAATGAGAATGCTTTTCTAGATTTTTTAGGTCTTTATCATAGTAATTAGAAGACATTTATATTATGATTATCACTGTTGTAGGTATTAGAAGACATCTCTAATTATCATTTTGATTGTATTTGAACCAATCGTGAAACTTTCTCACGAGATAAGATGGCAAATAGGCCATAGTTTAAGAAATTACACTTCGAATAGATGTTTGAATCGCACTCTAAGGGCGTTCAAAAACGCTCTATAACCCTACAGTTTCGAGGAGTATAAAGTTTTGAACTAGTCAGAATAGGGATGTTGACTGGGAAAAAAAATTATTATTTAGTCTGTCAGTCAGATAATAAAAAAATTTTAGACACGTATTTTTTGCTTTATCATATTAATCAAAAATGGTTTAGATAAAACGCATTAAAGTTGGGGAGCGCGGGCTCGCTACGTCACAAGTCAGTATAAAATCTACCGGCCAGTGACGTCATGCCACATTTTAACGCATTTCCTACTCAATATATTGCCGTAATCTTTTGAATATGTAAAAAAAGAAAAAATATGTGCCAATATTTTTTAATAGACTACCTTTATTTTTAATAAAATAATTGAGGGGCAAAAAAATAAATTTGTCTACATCCCCTATTGTACCGGATAAAATCTTGACTAGTTTTAAAGCTTTACACGCGTTCAAAGTTGCGCTATTAGCCAAAAACATATTTTTTTTAAATGTATTTTGTGTCCAAAGTATTTGGCGACAGAAATAAGTTTAAATTAGATTGCAATCGGTAAACTATTGAAGCAAAGTAAGGACACAACCAAATTACTGAGTAATTTATAGGGATAAAGAAGAACAAAGGCGTAGTAAATACTCTTTTGTTTCAATCCTCTTTACAGAAGAAAAGGAACGTTTTAAAAACGAACCGCGGTAATTAAATAGCTTACGGAAACTTTGAAACTCCCGTTTAGTAAGCTTTTACTGAACAATGGATGTTAATTTTCGTGGAAATCATTGTTTAGACCGATATATGGGCTATCCACTTACTATGGTACGCAAATTGTATAGAATTTGCATACATAAAGGCTGTAAGCGGGATTTTCCGTGGCGTCGACACAGCACCGCTTTTGTTAACACGATAACCGCTTACCGAACGAGATTTTTAATGAATACAGAGTAACAAGTCGCGGGTTTTAACCGATTTTAATATTAGTACGTAAAGTTTAAACGAAGCCGGTTTCTAAAAACCTGAGGAGGGGTGATCATCTGTAACTTTATCGGAAAGCACGTCAAGCCGTTGGTTCCGCCTGTCATTTGTAGATCTTTGACAGTTGTTACGGGTCGTCAGAAGCCCGAAAGTTTGACAACCAGTCTTACCAAAGGGTATCGTGTTAACCAGTAACTGGGTTGTGGATGTCAGATAGGCAGTCGCGTCATGTAACATACTGGTTCAGCTGCATCCGGTTAGACTGGAAGCCGACCCCAAAGTAGTTAAGAAAAGGCTAGGCATGATGGTTTCTAAAAACCAGGATTAAGGGCGAATTTCTACAATGAAAATAAACATAATCAGTACATCTAACCGCGTTCAAAAGCTGTCTGTTTCATTAGGTATTTAATAGTTGTGAAATATTGTTACCGAACCCTCTAGAAAGCGGTTTAGATGTGCTGATCGAGTTCAGTTTTAGTCTCTGTTCAGATAATCTATTGTTTAGTGAGTTGAAACGCTGGAAACTACGACTGCACAACCAATGTTGTACCTATCAGTACAGTATGTCAAGTCATAAATAATGTCTAAAAGGATATGAGCCAAAATTTGGGATATTTTACTTTACATAAGAGCTTATTAATTTAATCAGTATAATTTATAGTAATAATTATAAGTACGATTTAACAAAGTTATTAAATACGATACGATATTAAAAACCAGCGGCGTCCCGCGGTTTCACCCGCATAAGTCTCGATCCCGTGGGAATATTGGGATAAAAAGTATTCTATGTCCTTATCTAAGTCATGGTCTACCCATTTGCCAAATTTCATCCAAATCTGTTCAGCCACTTTAGCTTGAAAGCGTAACAAACAAACTCACTTTCGTATTTATAATATTCGTTAGGATCATCATAACATCATAATTATCCCGACAATCCCGGCGATTCCCCCCGTGGAAATGTATCCTATGTCCTAATTCAGGTCCCTATGTTTTAGCTTGAAAGCGTAACAAACAAACAAACTCACTTTCACATTTATAATATTAGTTAGGGGATTAATAGGATTGTGTAAGACTACTAAAAATCCTTATAATTTTTTTTTCTTCTATTAAAAAAATAAACTTTGATTCTAATTGTCCATAGTTAAAACTTACACAAAAATCGGTACCGTTTATGAACAAAAATTTATCGCAACCTAAGAAATTCATTCGTCGTACGTCAGAACGTCAAACCGATGCGCGTCAATACGTAATTGTCGGTAGCAACCCAGTCACCAGCAGTCAATTGATCAGATTATCTCTGAAATATTAATGAGAATCGGTATTCACGCTAATGAGTCGATGAACGATTGATTCCAGTACTTCGCTAGTTATTTCACTTCACTTGCGTATAGCTATGGACGGATTGTGCGGTTTATGTTGAGTTTTAAAGCAGGGCTCGGAAACGTTATATAAAATAACGTTTTTAAAACGTCTCTAATAGTTCTCGTTCTTCTTTGTACAACATTTTGTTCGGAAGGAAAACGAAATGAGAAAATTTTCAAAAACCGGTTTATTCCGCAGGACGTAAACGCGCACGGTATTTGCACCGACAAGGATGAACTTGTTTAGTTAAATTGTACCTTATCTTCATTTTATAACTTCATTTATTCCAATGCATTTACTGCTTACGTTTTGATTAGGGTTGTGTTGCGAATTTCCTATCGATCAACCCAATAATGAATAAAAACGGTTAAAAACGTTCTATTAACCGAGACCGAATAAAATTTTGTTTTTCTTCAAAAACGTTTTAATAACATTCCGTTCGAACGTAACCGAAACAATTCGTTCTTTAGGTTTTTAAGACGATAATGTTTCGAAAAATATACCGTTATCCGAGCCCTGTTTTAAAGTTATAGAGATTAGTGGCTTTCATGGATTTCCCGATGGATGCTTCTAATATAAGGTCCCATTAAAATAGATGGACAATTTCTTAGAAATTATTCAGACCACCAAAATAAGGACAATAGTAATAAAATAAATAAGAAAAACGCATTAGATACTTACAAGAAAAATATATCAGTGACGAAAATACACTAAAAATGTTGGTTACCCAAAGCCATTTATTATTTTAGGTCAAAATAAAATCATTTTAGTCAGTGTTTTTTTTGCTTGGATGTCTTTGTTTAGACGTACTGAACACTGTGTTAAAATGTGTCCATCTATTTTAATGGGACTTTATATATATAATACTACAGGGTGTCAGGGACATCGACGCGAAAACTGATACCATGGATTCAGTACGTGATTCTGTTTTTGTACGTGATTTCGTTGAAATTTTACGTCAGTTATTTTTTTTTTAAATCTGCTGTTCCATAGAAAACTGCAATACCTACGAGGTCAAAATGTATGGAACAGCAGTTTTTTTTTTAAATAACCGACGATGCCACCCTGTATAGCTGCGCCCTGCGGTTTCACCCGCGTTAGTCTTGATCCCGTGAGAATATTGGGATAAAAAGTATCCTATGTCCTTATCTAAGTCATGGTCTACCCATCTGCCAAATTTCATCCAAATCTGTTCAGCCGCTTTAGCTTGAAACCGTAACAAACAAACTCACTTTCGTATTTATAATATTCGTGAGGATCATCATTACAGCAATTTTTCGTGCGTCACAAAGGTATTAGTGATTAAAGTTGGTTGTTGTTAGACAAACATTTTGACCTTAGGAGCATGGGTGTATCCAGCTTTTGGCCTAGAGGGGGGCAAATCAGAATAGAAGAAAACTTTTGGTTCTTAAAAGTCATGATTTCATGAAAAAGTCATTCAATGGAATAAATCTAACTGAGAGAGATGTATTAATGATTACAATTCTGTAAATACATATTTGTTATGGTCGCGAACCATATTTTGATCAAAATACAACATAACACTGACCAAAGACTGACAGAGTAAAGCCCATTTAACATGTTTTCGATCATTGTTGATCTCAGCCATGTTTTAACGCATCTGAGTGTACTGAATGACTTTTCAATTGTAGTCGTAGACTAGGGCATTGCTAATAAAATATACAACGGCCGCGCACAGCGGTTATCGTTACAAATTAATGTTTAATAAATATTGTCATTGTAAAGTAAGTCTTAACGTGAATCTAACATAACTTTTGTCGTACTTAGGCATACAAAATCCAGGGGGGGCAACTACCCCTGCCGGGGTTGCGAGTTGTCCGAAAGGGATATCGTGGCCCCGGCACACAGTCAACCGAAGGAACACGGGTGGGTTTTAGTCAGTAAAAGTCTGACACGCCGCTCCGCCCAGAGCGGGAGAAGTTATTTGGTAATAAGCCACAGTCAAAAAAAAAAAGGAGGTCCTCTCCCCTGCCCCCCCTTGGGTACGCCCATGTTTACGAGTTCTAAGGGTTTAATGAGTTTATATTTTGTTTACTTATGTCCTTATACTTTATATGTGGTCGGCGCAACATGTCCCTTTCTTCCACATTTCTCTATTAGTCGTCATCTCGATAGTCACACCCTTTCCGGCCATATCGATACCTGTAATAAGAATTGACGTAAGGGACAAACCCATTACAGGTATCGATATCATCTTCACCAAGTCTTATAGCCATCGATATTCATACTCAGAACTTTTCTCACAACATTTCCCTTTTCTTTTTTTAAATCATAACGGGTTTTTGAAAAAAGAAAAAAGATCAACTTCCCTTTTTTAGTTATATTTCGGTCGGGAATTTGTGTCCGATTGATGGCAATAGGTTTGCCCCCTATTACATGGAGCTCTTACAACATAACTGGCGAAATGTGGGTGTACTAGGTAAACCTCTGCTTAACCCTTTGGGGAACAAAGCGTGACGTTATGTTATTTCCTAGCTAGAAAATTTGCTGGAAAATCTTATAGTCTATGTAGAACTATTTGCTTGCTTAATTTTGAATTTGATACCAAACCTCAGTCGAGTTGAGTATACTATTTCTTTCTCAATTTTCAAGTAAATATCGTTTGTAGTGGTGGCCTGGTGGCCAATGCCTTTATACACGAGGTTGTGGGTTCAAATCCGGGCAAGTATCATTGAGACTTATTCGATTCATATATACTTTCCGAGTTTATTTTGGATATTACTGACATCGGTGAAGGAAAAAAAAACATTTAACATTATTACAAATTATTATCATTTGTGAAATACAAAGTCCCCAAAACGGATCTGAAGTGTTTCAGTTTATTACGGAAAAATGAAAATATTCAGTTCCAAAGTTTGTATCTCAATTCACTGCGTATTCCTGCTTCCATTCGTATTACCAGGAGGCCTGCTTATAAGTACAATATTCATCCTTTGGGAGTATTTGCATTTTCTTACCCATTTACTCTTGGGGGGTAATTGGTTCACGTAAATGGAATGAGAGGGAATTATCGTAAACTTTGTCATGGAGTGTAAGGAGGATTCGTTATTTGTAGGTTCTTCATCCCTATCTCTGACATCAAGCATAAAAGCAATGAAGTTATGAAAAGAAGTTTAGTTTTTCACTTTTTTTTATGCCATTCGATAGGGCCATATGGCATGGCATCAAAAGTAGAGACAATCCATCAAAATAAGTTTTTTTTTTATGCTGTAAGATCTTACCATGGTCACTAGGCAGCAACCTAAAATAGATGTGGCCGACACAAGATGATCGTCGTAAAAGTGGTGACCGTCTTTTAACGTTTACGGCAATGACAGCCGTCGTGAAACAGCACCGCTATAATTATGGCGGTCGTCAAATAGCGGCTACATTATCATGCCGTTGACATGCTGACGTTTAAACAAAAATGAAGTGTCATCTTCCACACGAGTGTCAGACTATCTTTGCTATTCTTAACTTTTTTGTTTTTGCTTTTTTTGACAGGGGTCAGTCAGCTTGAATATGCAGTCTAGTTTGACGTATAAAAGTGTATTTTATGATCCACTTACAGAATTAAACATTGTTTAATTTAATTTTAACAAATCGTTTATTTTATTCAATCTCCCAAAATGAATGTAACGATGTATAAAATATGTATGTAACGATGTAACTGTAAAGGCTCGCGCAGATAAGCGCGACGTGTCGCGCGACGCGACACCGGTAATTGTTTAAGTTTTCTTAGAAATTGTTTTGTTAGAGTCGCGTCGCGCTCTCGCGTCGCGCCGGTTTGACACTTAACTGAAAACTTTTACATCGGAGATACTATGTTGTTTATCGATATTGATCATTGATGGCAATAATAACCAAACAACATGCACCCTAATTGGACGTAGTTAAGCGGAAAGGATCCAACCCACACTATGGCGCCACATACTGGCGAAAATGAGTTATGTATACCAAAACACTCTTTCTAGTTAAAACTTTAATATCACAAAATCAATTCCAACGCATCATGTCATTATGACCATACGTTACCAACCCGTATGTATGGCAGGTCATAAGATCACATAACACGATCTGATCTTAAAACTTGAATATCTCAAAACGAACTCTGTGTGGTACGTCCAATTGTGCAGCGCATAAGATGGACACAATCCATCAACGAGAATGTCATGCGCTCATACTATGGGGCTACAGAGGGGGGAAACAAACTGACCGCGTACCATGTTCGGATGCTCTCTCTTTTACAGGCGCTTGAGCCAGCTGTCAACGTTTCGGCACAACGACTGTCGGATCATACATAATCTGAAAATTTTTGTAAGATATTGCTAATCCATTGCTTCATATAATGTTCGTCTGCTCAACAACGTAAATAACGCAATGAATGTTGAGGAACTGTCAAAATGAAACAGATTGTGATTGATCGTGTGTTACGCATTAGGGTGCAGGTCCTCATAAAAAGGTCTCTTAAAAAAGAAACAGTGACGCCTAAGGTTGTTTCGGTCTTTCTTCTCAGATTAGTTGGATGGGAAATACCGTACCGTATTATACCGTGTTTTAAAACATAATTTATTTTGACCTCTAAGTGTTTGTACAAACTAATTTACAGAAATAAAATAATTTATGTAATTTCGATTTTGACATGATTTAATTTAATTTTTGGAATTCTTTGAATTTTTATGACATTGTGATTTTAATTTATTTCTGGTATTTGTTTGGACTATGGCATTATTATTTAATTATGTTTCTAGTATTGTTTGGATATTGACATTGTTTTTTTTCTTTTTCTTTTTGTGTTGCTTTATTTTTTTTTTGTATTATTTGAATGTTGCCATTTTAATTTAAATTCTACTTATTGTATTGTCTGCTTAGTGCGACTAATTTTGTACGCCATACATGGCAAAACATGTAGCTACCTAATTTACATATAAGACCTAAATATTGTACTCATGTTTTACAAAATAAATATCTTTATCTTTATCTTATCTATAATTTTTATTTCAGTCGGACGGTGGGGGGCGGTGGGTGGAACTTGAGGCGCAGGTGATGATGCGCGGTGGCGCTGTCGTCGGCACCACCGGCCCCACTGGCAATGCCCTGCTACTGGACTGCAGGTTCGAGCCGCCCTTCGGTAAGTACTTACATACTTTATAATCCACTATTGTCTATTATGTGCATATTATGACTTCATTACGTGTGAATAAAAACAATCTGCCGATAATATGAAATAATTACCTAAGGCCGTTCGGTAGATAAACCTTCCGAGTCAGTGCGTAACTGCCGCGCATTCGATACTGTTTCGAAGCGCGTCGTTTCGCCGATTTCTATGAAGATAGATTACTGTACCTATTTATACTGTGGTATGAGTTCCATTCCTACTTGATAAACATGTGTTTACGTTCAAAATAAGAATGTTTGTATGATGGCTTGACTGATATGATTGATAGTGATAACTGTTCGCGGGTTCGGAAATTTCGTTCATGTTTCGTCATATCGGTCAGCTTAATACGTCAGATTTTAAAAAGAGACACTGTCGATTGTCAAATTTTTGTGCCTCATCCAGGAAAACATAACAGATTGTGGAAATAGCTATGGTGCAGGAAAAATACGCAGAACAATACGGTTGTCCATGTATATTTTTCGTCAGTTGTTGCAACACAGCTTTTGTCCGTAATATCGCATACGTTGAGGTTATTGTGCTACTTAGGTTACACATTGGTTACTGAATGTTTTTCTACTGTAATGACAACCGATTTCTGTTTGAAATAGTAGGTAACCACTCAATGCTTTAATAGGTTTTTTCTTCCTTTTAATACCAAGAGTTATACAAACATACGGCTAGACCAGTCGATCCATTCTGTAAACATCTCACCGTGTAGAGTGAGGTGAAGTGAGCATTAAATGAGCTGTCCATAGTGTCCATCCCTAGCTTTAGGTGCAATGACAGCTCACATCAAGCTCACTTGACCCAAGTTATCACGGTGAGATGTTTACAGAATAGCACGGCAGTAACTTATTCAAAAGTTTAAAAGTAACTTGCACGCCGTCGTGCCATAACATCGTTTGTGCCAAAACAACATAGATAATAGGTGTGTCACATTATACTCTTTTATAATTTCTAACGTGTCAATATTATCGTGGACATCAACGTCCATAAAATGTATGGAAATACGTAAACGTTATAGCGTTATCGTTAACGGAAATGTAAAAGCGTCTTTATATATTTCCATAAATTTTACTTTTCCGATTGGTCGTGATGCCGTCGCGTGCATGTGGACGTCCTCGATATTATCGTCACGTTAGAAACTATAAATGCGCACAATGGCATGCAACCTACATGCATACTTTTGTGCATGTGTATTCCTGGCATTAGACCACGACACAGTCAAGTATGTGAAGTCAAGGAAGTCGAGAAAATACTCTATAGGACTAGTCCTATATAGTGTAGTACCTGGGCGACCGAGCTCTGGTCTGGTGAAAATATAGAATGCTCATTTAATAGTATAGGATAGTTCATACTAATTCCATGCTGCCATGATAGTAGGTAGGTACTTACTAATTCTATGCTGCCATGATAGTTGGTACTTACTAATTCCATGCTGCTATGATAGTAGGTACTTACTAATTCCATGCTGTGGTGATGACATTCTAAGGTAGCCATTTTGTTCTAAACTTTGGGTGACCGAGCTCTGCTTGGGTGAAAATACGAAGAAAACGAATTTTCCCAGATATCAGAACTAGCTAGATCGATTTTTCGCCCCTGTATTGCAACTTTCATCGAAATCGTTAGAGCCGTTTTCGAGAACGTCATTACAAATATATATACAAATATATTAGTATATTCTCAGACTTCCTAGAGAAAACGAAATAGGATATTGGCTATTAGGGTTTATGCAAAGCCGACAATTTTCTCTAGCAATGTATCTTGGGGACGATTTCCTTTAAGCCTTCCACAGCGGAAATATTCTGTCGGCGGAGATAAAATAAACGTTTTTACATTTTCTTTTTGGAATATTATTCAAGTTAATTTTGAAGATATTACGAAGCTGCTAAATAGAGGACGTCGCATCATTAATTACATTCTGAAAACATGCTACTTGTTTGCAAAATATGTTGCTGGATTAAATAATTAATTTTATGAACTTTGCGGCATCTCTCTTTGACGTCATGATATTTTCGCTTACATACTGAAAAGTGCAACATGCGAATTAATTTGATTTTAATTTTAAAATGACGTAATATTTATATGAATAAGACTATGAGTAAAAACATTCTGTATGTAAATACTGGCCCAAAAAACTTTCAAAGATATTGAAATAAAAAATATATTCCAAATGTGACGTCTTCACCGCGTGTTAAAAGAGAACAATGGCTAAGCATGTACCTACCCTTCTCCCGGAATCGCACAACTTTTGAAAAACATTCGAACTTCATTTAAACCGAACACAAAAGATTACACTTACGAGTTTCCATTATAATTTATATTATTATGAGAATAATAAAGTAATCCTGATACTTTATAAAAGCCTTTCATAATTAACGCCAATTTACGCTTAATTATCGGGTCTTATTATCTTGATATACACTCCCTTGTATATTTAACACCCTTATATTTTTGTTGGAGAACATTTAATAAGCGTTTTGATTATAATTGGATCTTGGATTTGACGCAAAATATCATCACGCCTGAATTTCCCGTGGGGGTAGGCTGAGGTGCACTAAAATTTCAGCGTTTGTCATAAACTCTATGTTATAGACTGTGTGTATCCTTTTACTAGGGTAAGTACTACGGACTGCTTCTGAAAAATTCAATTAACTCAGCCCATCGCAGTCCACTGCTGGACTTAGTGCTTTTCCCAGGCTGCGCCACAACACACTGACCTCCGCCCTCATCATCCAGTCTGTTCCAGCCACCTTTTTAGGGTCGTCAGTCCATCTAACTGGGGGGCGTCCAACACTACGCTTAGCTAAAAAAAACCGACAAAATGTGTGTCGGACCACGCTCAATGAAGGATTCCGTAGTTGGGATGAATTAATCCCAAGAACAAACTTATCATTGTAGTTGAAAAACATGTTTTCCCATACATTCTAACTGCAAATGTAAGTTTGTACGCACAATATTGAGAGATTTATCATGTTAGACTTCTTATAGATTTTCCTTTTATCATAGAGTAAAGAACCATTTAAAGTATTTTTTCAAAATTTTGTGTTCAGTTGGTAGTTTCGGAGATAAGGGGGAATGGTCAATTTTCATCGGTTTTCTTAAATATCTTTAAAAGTATTTAATTTATATTATTTAAAAAATATATATTTGAGGTCCTCACAACAAGATCATAACATTCATCTAACATAAATATCAACGGTACAGTTCGTTTTTTTTCTTTTTTTCCAATTTGGCTCCGAAAAGTGCCCCATATAATTTTTTATTTTATTTACGTTACACATCAGTGTTTGGGTCACAGAAATTCATATGTGAACCAAATTTCAACTAAATTGGTCCAGTAGATTCGGAGGAAATTGAATGTGACAGATGAACAGACACCCAGTCAGACACACGAGTGTTTTTCATTCGCACGTATGGAACCCTAATTACACATGGAAAACTCAATTACAGTTCAGAGCCCAAACCTTTTTTTTTTTTGGTTCGTAAATTATCAAATAACTTCTCCCGCTCGGGGCGGAGCGGGAGGGCGTGTTAGACTCTTACTGACTAAGACCCACCCGTGTTCCTTCAGTTGCCTGTACGTTGCCAGGGGCCACGGTATCCCTTTCGGACTTTCCCGCGACCCCGGCAGTCATCGGTCCTAGCAGACCCAGTTGTTGTTGTTCAGTTGTGCTGACAACTCTTTGAGGCGCGCGTGGAACCACCACCTGCGGATCAAATCCAGGACCTCAAGTTCACAGGCGTGCTTGCGATCGCTAGACTAACGAAGCAATCTGTTGTGAATTTGCTTAATTTAGCTATCCAAGCTTTTGTCTACGTGCTCCAGAGTAATGAAGCTAGCAACTTATTATCCTTAAACTTTTTAATACCGTCTTTTCAACGCTTAGCTTTGTTGTTAATATACAAGAGCATTAGACGTAAGAAATAAAAACGAATAGTGAGGAAGTGTTAAAACTTTCATTTGCAATTTTCCTAAGAAACTTGCGTAAATTACATACGCACATAAACATTCCGTACCCTTGATCTTGTGTCTCCTTCTGACACACGATGGGCGACAGAGACACAATCTAACTGAAACAATGTAAAACTTCAAGGGTAAAACATTATTGTGACCCAGGACCCTTGTCACAAAAAGTGGCGTAGTGGGTCCGAGGAGGCGTAAAAATAGTTTGTGGGAACAATTCTTTAGGACATTTTGTATTCCATAATCGATAAAGAAAAAGAAAGAGATATAAACTCGAGTTGGCACAAATCTCAAGTATGTCACATTGGCGCCTGGTTGGCTGTTGAGCCTTGGCACGCTACATGTCCTGATTTTCGAGAATCTATGGTTAGGTCAGACCAGTAAATAGGAGCAATGTTCTCTGATCGTTTATTCCACATTCGTACAGGTCGTTCTTCTCTATGGATTGAAATAAAAAACTTTTTGTAGGCTATAGCCATCTATATAAAATAAATAAAATAAAAATAAAATATCTTTATTTCAGACCTAAACAGTCCATACGTAGTTAGTGGTTAGTAACAAACTGTGCTTATAACAAGCCGCTGTGCTGTGCTGTAACTGTACTTACTGTGCTGTGTATATTCCTAAGTTATGTATGTTTAACTTTGTGAAAAGAAAGAAAGAAAATAAATAAATTTAACCCAGTTTAAGGCACACAAAATTCACACAAAAACAAAAATAAAAACAGAGAAAGCTTAAAAAAGTATTGTGTGCCTCACGGCTGCGCCAAATAGGATCAGTTCAGCATAAATGCCAGACAACTAGTGCCTGACGCTGGTTTTCAACTGAACCTTATGTTGCGAGTACGTCTTACGGATGTAAATCAGTTTTGTAGGGTGTAAAAAAAAAAAAAAACAATAGATATGACGTGTAGCAATAATAACAAATCGATTTAATATAATTAAGTTTAAAAATAATTAAAGATTTATACAATGGTGTTTAACAAAATAATTAAAGTGGTATAGTTGGACAAAAAAACAAAGGACTGTCGTCAATAAATAATAGATAACTTAAAATTCATATTATCAATTAAGCATCCTCATGTTGATCATGTCTAGCTTCCTTTACGCATCCACGAGATACTGCCGTAGGCGTCTTCTAAATGTGTCGATCGTTTTAATTGCTCGAATAGGTGGTGGTAGGTGTTACCTACTTAACCACACATAGATGGCTGAACAATTGGGTAGACTATAATTATGTTTCCTGGATTTACATATAGTCTGTCCATCTTAGCCTATTATAGTCTCACTGCAGGACAAGGGCCTCTTCTCATATAGATAAGGTACGGAGCATCGATCACCAGGCTTGCTCAAGACGGGTTGGCAATTTCAGAATTACAAAACGAAAGTACAAAAATGAATTGAAATATCACATCGGTACTTGACCTGATTTGAACCTACCTTTGTAACATAAGATAGGTACCTACTTTGCAATCGGGTACGTGCATCAAGAAGTTATCCTAAGGCAGCGCGCACTTTGTATGTGCTTTCGTAAGAATTTCACTCGTGCGTACACGTACGAACACGCACGAACGATCCCGACCTGCCAAGTACAAAGGGAGCGCGCAGACTGGGTGCGACTTAGTCGTACGTATAGTCCCGACGTTCGAAAACAATCCGAACTAGTTGGGATTTTTCGTGCGTTCAATGCGATATTGCCGGAACACTACCAATTTGCCGGTAAAAACGTATCCAGTCGGTGCTGGTTGGTGGTCAGTGGTCGTACTCAATTCGTACGTGTATGCACGAGTGACATTCGCACGAAAACGCATCCAATGTGCGCGTGGCCTTATAGTAGGCGAGTGAATCTAGTAAAAGTAAAAATAGATAGTAGCATTACTAGGTACCCTAGATGTTAATAGATTCCGTTAAGAGTTTTCTAAACAGCTCCACTTTTTCTTCATGTTCGAGAAAATCGTAGTAGGTAGGTAATCCAATTTAGTTTGGAGAAACAGACCCTGGCGCTCTATTTTTTTTGCTTTTCCATTACGTTATCTGATGAGATCACATCTAAAATAGCCACTTAGAAACTCATTACCGCCCTATCTATTATTCGGAACATTAAAAAGTTTAAAGACTTTTGAATTGTTAATGTTAAGGTTTAATGAAATGGAAACGGTTAAATTATTGCTATCGTTATGGTTTTTGGGGATGTCCTGTATTTTAGAATTATTTTATACGTTTCTTAATTGTATTTTTTTTAAATCAGTTTATTCTGTGATTCTATTCTTTCTGCAATCGTCAACCAAATCAGAATTCAGACTCAGGAAAACGTTTCAAAACTAGAACACATAATTTTAGAACGCATCAATTAAAAAGTTAACGCAAAGAAACCAAAAGACATCCAGCCAGGATGCGTCGTCACTAGGACGCGACGGTTTTTTTATTTTTGTCCACAATGTAACAAACATCAGGCGCCGTCTGGGCGGCTATGTGAGACTCGTGGGCGAACGCTTCAGTGCGCGGGTGCCAAGGTCGCTGTGTCACGTGACCAACTCGGCGACCGCCCGACCGATAATGAATGGACAGCCTTATTACGTCTATGACTGGCTGTAGACGATTTGGCGCGAAATGCTACGTGTTCTATTTTTGAATGTGTGTGTTTTTTATTGTAATGGTGTCAATACGGATGAAGTTATGGCCGGTTCTATTTATAAAGCGGAAAAAAAAGGGTTTTAGTATCTACTATTTTTGTTTTTTTTTATTGCGGGGTCAATCTGCTCTTGATGCTTCGATGTCGCCTAATGGAAAGCGATTGATAAGTCTACGATGGAACGAGCGTAGCCAGAAGATGCTTGTTCACTCTTGTTTTGAAGGCTCGTTAGCCTTCTGGATATAGAATAAGATATTATACTTAGTCGGTATTGAAAACAGAAGCTGGCAGAAAGTTCCACACTTTAACTGCGCGCATAAAAACAGAATAACCATAAATCTTTTTTTGCAACCATAAATAAAATCGAGCAGAAAAACTATACAATATTCCGTGGGTTCCATTACTTAGTTCAGGACAACTTTGAAATTAATAATGATTTTACATTTGCCACTTTTGGTAGTTTTTGGTAGTTTTTCTTCAGTCATGGTAAATCTCAATCACCCTTCATAATATTAAACTTAATCATAAAATATCATTCATCAAATCCGTGCTCCACATTACAGACATAATTACAAAACATGAGGTGCATAAAAGCTATACATTGGCAGCGGGGTGGTTCCGTACGTCAAAGTTGATGGATTGAGGTCGTATTAGGCAGTTCCTATACTCGTATACATTTATGATAAATCGAGGGTCACCAGACGATTAAGCTCGAAAGGGGGAGATAAAGTCCCGGTGTTAATGTTAAAGCTATAAAATATGTGTTTTAAAATGTTTTGATTTGATATATTGAATGTTGGCAATCTTATTTAGAGGTTTCTTATTCTTATAAAAAAATACGAAGCAAAATAAGATAGAAATAGTATCTCAAAACAAACATCACAATTGGACGTAGTTAAACGGAAAGGATCCAACCCACACAGAGTTAGTTTTGAGATATTCAAGTTTTAAGATCAGATCGTGTTATGTGATCATATGACCTGCCATACATACGGGTTGGTAACGTATGGTCATGATGACATGATGCGTTGGAATTGTTTTTGTGATATTAAAGTTTTAACTACAAAGAGTGTTTTGGTATACATAACTCATTTTCGCCCATAGTGTGGGTTGGATCCTTTCCGCTTAACTACGTCCAATTTAGGAGATGAGCAAGAAATCCCGAGTTTGTCAACCCTGTCACTGGCGACTACAATTTGTATTATATTAGCATTTCAACCCCCACTGTCGCTTGTACATTGCACAGCGTTGAGCGTTGTAAAGTCACAAAATGAGAATATCCGTCATTGTGGTGTGACGTCTGATGGAAATACAGGATTTGTCGAGGGGAGAAAATGCATTGCATTTAGGATTGTCTGTGTCTATTTTTAGAAAGTTGTAGCCAATTTTAGAAGCTTGCTATATAATAATAATAATAATATTTTATTCAAAAAATTACAAGGTATAAAAAGTAGTACAGTTTTGCTTAAATATAAATTATATTCCTAAGACTTACGTGCCTGAACTAGGTAATCCTGTGTTTCAGGCGAGAAGAGCTAAAAATAGACTTACAAAATAAATAAATAAACAACAGGTTGACAATAGATCACTAATTATATGTTGAGTAGCTTAACTGTTAGTTTCTAAATTTGATAAATACTTAACGTAGGGGAAATTTGTACATAGTATATTCACTTTAACACAGTTAGTAAATTCTCTGTATCTTCGTAAGACATACTTTGGAGAGCATCCTTGAGTATTCTCTTACAATTTTTGTGGTTCAAGGGGTAAATGTTTGCTTTCGAGTTTAGTCTATTATAGAGAAGAGGACCGAGGTACAGGTAAAATTTGGATACAAAAGCATGTTTTGTTGTATTTTGTGGACAAACTATATCTTTACGTCTTTTGTTAGTAATTGCAGTGTTGTAGGGTAGAGCTGTGTGTTGTTTTAATATTATACCCATTATAAATAGCTGTCGAACTGTTAATACTTCACAAGATTTGTATAGGAGGTTAGTAGGAAAAAGGAAAGGGCTTATATGTTAACGAGATCCGATCTTTATGGGGACGTTGTTCTATAAATACCTATTTACAAAGAACAGTTCAATGACATGTCGTGAGAAAAGTTTTGACAACGAATGTGGATGGGTATACTAATAGAGGAAGGATGAAGAAGCGATGAATGGATTGTCCATCAATCTGCCTAGCCGTTTCCCAACTATATTGGGGTCAGCTTCCAGTCTAACCGGATACAGCTGAATACCAGTATTTTACATGGAGCGACTGCCTATGTGACCTGCACAACCCAGTAACTGGGTAATACGATACCCCTTGGTAAGACCCGTACCTACTGTCAAAAATCGATCAATCTTATCTATGACCTTAGTTTTTCTTTACGCTAAACCTCTTAAGGGGTCATTGTACTCATCATTATGAATAACTTTCACTATCGGACCGATGCTGAAATCGCGAAAAAAAAATCAGCTGCTTCCTACATTTCGACGAGATACGAACATAAATGTAGGGAACCGCTGATTTTATTTTCGCGATTTCCGTGTTGGCCCCATAGTGAAAGTTGTTCATAATAATGAGTATAATGACCCCTTAAGACGATGCAAACGAATTAAATTTCACATTGTATGTGTCTGCATAAATGCTTAAATAAGAAAAACGGTTTAGTTACTATTCCAATCATATTTTCGAGTTAAGAGAGTAAGCAACGTCGAAGTTGGCAACGTCGCAAATAGCTGTCAAATATTTACCTGTTCTGAATAATTTGGCAATATTACGATTAATAATGAACGAAAATATGAAATATCGATAACTAGTGAACTAGAATATTAATAATGAATTGCAATTATAACACTGAATTTGATGTTGTAACCGTTTTAGGTGTAAATAAAATCATTTGAAAAGTTTTCAAATACTTTTTTTTTACATCTTTTTTTTTTTTTTTTTTTTTTGAGGATGGGAAATTATCAAATAACTTCTCCCGCTCTGGGTGGAGCGGGAGGGCGTGTCAGACTTTTACTGACTAAAACCCACCCGTGTTCCTTCCGTTGCCTGTGTGCCGAGGTCGCGATATCCCTTTCAGACAAACCCGCGACCCCGGCAGGCATTGGCCCTTCCGGACCCCGTCAGTTGGTGCTGACATCTCTTTGAGGCGCGCGTGGAACACAACGCGCCGTCGACCCGGGCCTGGTCCCTATCGGACGGCGAGCTACCCATTGCTCACCGTCCGCAAGCCCGCGCCTACGGTGGCCGGAAGTCGGCTCGCGACTCCCGACGCCCGGGGCGTCTCCTGCGGCGACTAGGGGCGCGAGGGGGCGCATTTTGCCTCTCCCTCGCGCGCTCCGCCTCCTCCTTCGCGAGCATTACTGCTTCGCAGAAGGAGGTGACGGCCTCCCATGCACTCTCGCTCCGGACCATGGCCTGAACCAGGGCCGGACGCGAGAGATCGCCGCCGCCGATCGCCTCCGTGAGGACACGGCGGTGCTCCGCCCAAGCTGGGCAGACCTCCACCGTATGCTCCACCGTGTCCTCCGGGCGATCCACACAGTGGTGACACCCGGGCGTTTCCTCCCGCTTTATCCTGAACAGGAACCTCCCGAAACAACCATGTCCGGTGAGGACCTGTGTCAGGCGGAAGGTGAGGACGCCGTGGCGCCTCTCTAGCCACTCCTCAAAGAGGGGACTTATCGCCACAATTGTGGCGTGCCCAGCGCTGGGTTGCGACAATCGCACTCTCCATGCCGCCATGAGATCCCGCCGGAGCTCTGTCCGCTGTGCCGCGATTTCTCGCGGCAGCGGAGTTACGCCCCGGCGTTTCGCCTCCTCGCGCAACTCCCACATGTGCGCGAGGACTTTTGCCTCCAGATCCCATGGCGGTATTCCGGCAAGGAGGCTCGCCGCCTCACGGGAGACCGTGCGGTAACCTCGGACCATCCTAATGGCCATGACCCTTTGGGACGCGTTCAACCGCTGGGCCGGTCGCAGCCTCAACGAACGCGCCCACACCGGTGCCCCGTAAAGGGCCATGGACCGCACGATCCCTGCGTAGAGCCTCCGGCAGGAGGCGTTTGGACCCCCTAGATTGGGCAGGAGCCGCTTCAAAGCAGCCCCTGCCCTCTGCAGTTTGGGAGCCAAACGTCGGAAGTGCTCCACGAAGTTCCACCGGCTGTCGAGGACGAGTCCCAGGTACTTCATCGTCGACTCGACACCGATGTGAACCCCTCCTGCCGTTATCCGGGAACCCGACAGTGGCGCGTTCCGAGGACCATAAAAACACATGGCCTCGGACTTGTGCAAGGCCACCTCGAGTCCCAATTGCCGGATCCTATCGACGATTGTCGCAACCCCGCGTGTCGCCAGTACTTTTTTTTTACATCTAAAACTTAATATAATGTAACGATATTAATTATTGCATTTCAAAATCAATATTTTAGTTCACTAGTTAGCCATATTTCATATTTCCATACAGTAATATTGCCAAATTAATAAAAACAGCGAAATATTTGACGTCTATTTGCGACGTTGCCCACTTTCAGAATACACGCTCTTAAGTAATTCTCAAGCTGTTAATCCATCCTCAAGTTTTACCCTTGGCCATGCAAAACAGAATGCCTTACAATAATATCCAGTTTCATTTTAATAACGCCAAAGTTTCCGACAGCTTGCTTGATAAGGAAAAAGATATTCATTTAATTTTGCTACTCTGATAACCGGAGTTTCTGCCAATTATAAATGGATCCAATTTTTTTTAAATGCAATTTGATTAAGCGGTTTGAATGTTGAAAAGATTTGCCATTTTCGAGAGTTATTATTTTGATACAGGCAACAGAGGCGGCTTCTGAAATTGCCGTGTGTAAATATTAAGGTTGTATTTTTATGCATGTCAATTACGTGTTTTTACCATTTGGCCTTAAAAAAAAGCTTGTTAGGGGGGGACAATCACTCGCTTTGTAACAACTTAAAGTAATAAAAAATAAAAAATAAACTGATGTATCAAACAGAAAAGTCGTAAATTTTTATATAATCGATCGTTGGAAAAAAATGTCTATTACATCTTTTTGAAATCAAAAGAGCGAATAAATCCTTACCCGTAGTAAAACAGTTCCTTTAATATCTTGTGAGTAACGAGACCTATCCAATACCAATTCTCGTTTAATCCACGTGCTATTTACATGACGTTCAGAACGCACGAAAAAAAAAGCAGAAACTTACCTACATATTAAAAACTATTTATCATTTAAATAAAATGAATGAAGTACTTCATCTTTATATTCACTTTCTTTCGAATAAGTTTTACAGGATGTGTGAATGCAGGTTTTACTTAATTTAGAAAAAAAAATGTTTCCCTTGAGTAAAAATTGGTAGCATCGATATTTAGGGTACTTCAGTAGCACCCTAGTTTGGAACTCCAGGGCCCGCTTCAACTTTCCACCCTATATAACCAACTAAGTCTTGATATACGTAGGTAGGTAAAAAAAAAGCCGACATCCGTCTTGTCTCCGTTTCGTCAGATACTCTATTGGAAAGTAGGGAACTGGGTGAAAGGAGGGTGCACCGTCTAATCAATGTATTGTACTTCCCGTGTGGTACATATGTTCTACATTATTGAATTAGGGCGCTTGTATACCGAGATACAAAGTGAGTCTGTGCGTGTGTCTTTCGATGTGTGTATGTGTGTGAGAGTATGTGTGTTGCTCTTTTATCTATGCCCATTAATAGGAAGGTAATAGAAAAAGGTTGCGGGGATGCTCTTTGTAATATCTCGTCTCAGGATTACTCAAAGACTTGTCCGATCGAATACTGCATTGTACTAACGTAATAAATATATACATTAAAGTAATAAGGGAGATTGCGTATCTATGAGGTAGTTCGCAAAAAAATTGTGGTTATAGATTCAAAAGTCTCACTCTAAGCTTCGAGTTCTCATCTTTATTGTGTTGCTGTAGGTTCCTTTTACGGCGCTCTATTAGACCTGCTCTCACATGATACTAGTAGAACACACCTTCCAATATATAAAGACAAGGATAATAAACGTATTATTGAAATCCTTACTGATTAAGTTTTTTCGCTTTGTTCAAAGTCGATCTTTCTGATGTCATTTTTCTAGAGCAATTTAGGTATTCCTTGTAGGTGTTTCAAATCTTAGTACACCACTGTTTAAAGTGATAACATAACATATCATCACGCCCGTTTTCCAAGGAGGGTTAAGCAGAGGTATGGCTATAGTACCTACCTCCACATTTCGCCAGTGTATTACAGGTCGTGACTATTGCTATCAACCGGGCCCAAATCCAGACTCTAGCAAAAACCCAATAACACTTTGCCCGTCCTTTTAAAGTTATAACTAACTGTAAACATCACTTACTGTAGAATTAGTTATAACAAATTAATATAATTCCATCTATTGGTTTAAGTTGATTAATCTGTCTATAAAATTCAAATCTCGAAGGTTGTAAAAGCGAGCTTCTAATCTTCTATAAATAGTATAATTTATAGAATAGAATAATCTTTACTTTGTACACTATACGAATTACAGATAAATAAATAGTATTGTGGCGGCATCTACATACAAAGATCCGACGTCACACAACATCCTGACGTCACACAAATCCTGCATCGCGCAATTAGAGTATACCGCGCGATGGACATATACAAGATGTTAAAGTAATTGCGTGCCATAGCTTCAGGGTGAGTTCAGAGTCGATAATGGAACCCATAAAAAATAAAAAATAAATACATAAAAAAAAAGTGTAAAAAAAAATCGAAAATTATCATAAGATGAACCTAATGTAGTACCTACTAATTAATTAGCAATCGTTTAGAATTTATTAAAAAATTGCTTAAAATATGTTTTTATTTTGTTTAAATGCTAATAAATAATTTCCTAGAGTTACTACCTACTATCGAACGCAATGAAAGTAAGTAATTAAAGTATTTAAACAAATAAAATAATTTTACTTTTAAACGATTGCTATTTTAAATTAGTAGGTACTAAATTAGATTGATGTTGCAATTTATTTTTATTTATTTTTTCCTGGGATCGTTTACTTTTTTTTAAGATAATTAACTTTTTCCTGGGTTCCTTTATCGACTCTGAACTCACCCTGAAGCTATGGCACGCAACTACTTTAACACCCTGTATACAAGCTCCCGACTTCAACCTCTGGGCAATTGCCCGCCAGACATGACACCCGTCTGGTCGGATGATCCTCCCTTTTCTATGGTGGATGAGTGAACTTTACACCCTGTTCCTCTTACCCTAAAGTATAAAACAAAGTCGCTCTTCGCGTCTATCTGTGTGAGCGCGTTATTCTTTTAAACTACGCAAAGAATTTTGATGCAGTTGTCACCTTCTAAAGAAATCTTGGTATTTTGTCAAGTTAGTCGTAAAAATGCAAAGCAGGGCCGGGTTGATAGTACAAAATAAATAATAGATTACATTCGTTAAATATTGCTCAATCAGAAACCTTGGTAATTCGTCCTTCGGGATCGAGTTCTTGATTTATCGTCTTCAAAGAAAGTCTGGAGAGATGTAAGTCTTCTCGACCGTCGTGATTATCACAATCATTATCTTTTCACGTTCGATTACTCTGTTAATTTAGATAGAGCAATTATTTTTGGGTAATAGTTATGTTGCTAAGTAACTGTTGTCGGGGCGTGACGGCGAATAGAACAGGGAAGAATTTAGTTGGGTACTTGGTTAATTTGATTTTTGTATGAATATCGGTCAGATCAGACTTTAAATAATTATTATAATAAAATCGTTTATTGACCAAATAAACTTTATTTACATTTTCTTAAAAGTTATACAAATAAACTATTCCTAAAATTATTGTTATATAGGAAAATTATTTTTAATATTTTAACTGGACTCCATACTAGGTTGAGCCTGTCTCGTGGAGTCCTTGAGAGTATTTAACAATTTTGAAATTTCAGGGATCGACCCTGTATTGTATTTATAAATTAATTGTAAAATGTAAAAACAAATTCCATCGATGGTTGATTAATATGTCGAGGACGAGTTCGTGGCTTAGTAATAACTGCCATACGGGTCGATCCTTCAGGTTAAGCTACGCTTGCCGAGGTCGGTCTGAGGATGGGTGACCATCTTTACATACCGAGACTCCTCCGTGCCTTGGAAAGCACGTTAAGCTGTTGGTTCCGGCTGTCATTCGCGAATCTTTGTTAGTCGTTACGGGTCGTCAGAAGCCCGAAAGCCTGACAACCAGTCTTACCAAGGGGTATTGTATAACCCAGTTACTGGTTTGTGGAGGTCAGATGAGCAGTCGCTCCATGTATAATAATGGTATTCAGCTGCATCCGGTTAGACTGGAAGCTGACCCCGATATAGTTGGGAAAAGGCTAGGCAGATAGATATAGGTTGATTAATATGTCGAGAAAATTCAATCTCGAAAGTTCTAGCGGTGAGCTTCTATAAACTAAATAATAGATTACATTAATTAAATATTGCTCAATCAGAAACCTTGTAATTTCGTAACACAATCGTTGTCTTTTCACTATCGATTATGGTATTAATTAAGATGCGAGCAATTATTTTTGGGGGTAAAAGTCACGTTGCTAAGTAACTGTGGTCGGGTCGTGTATAGATCAGAAGGCCTACCACCACCTGTAAAGCAGTATTATTTTAATCTTACTTCAGTGGGGGTAAGAGATGGAACTATACGTCCTGTAGAGCTTCATCTCTTTCCCACACTAAAGTAATATTAAAATAATACTGCTTTAGAGGTGGTGGTAGACCCCCAGTGGTTGGCCGATTTCATTTTTGTATGGTTATGGAGTCGAGTGAACTCCCAATATCATGAAGATGTAGAGTGTAGTTCTAATGCTACTAAATTACTAGAATAAGTCCCACGGACGTGGCTCAAGTGTCCTTAAGTACCGGTACCTGCAATTTTGACAAACTCAAGTACTCCACTTCACTGGCTTAAATTAACGTAAAATCCATACGAAAAGAAGAAGAGGAAGCAATGTAAATAAACCATGCAACTATAGCAATAAGGTATGTAGTACCCTGTCTTCAAATGAATACTAAATTAAGTCAGATAATTAATGTCTCAGAAATGTGTCTGTAATTCCCTTGATATTACAACCGCAGGAACCATTAAGATATTTATGCAACTCCTCCTAGTAACAATGAATGATTTCCGCATACTGAAAGACACAAAAAACGGCTGCAAGCGAATTAATTGTATTCCAAACTTAACTTGACTCGTCATTCTCATTTCTAGACACTGTGTTGCAGATACGAATGTTTGTTTAATTATAATCGACGCCATTTTCACAAAGTTTTGTCATTTAATGTGCTCTCTGGAGCGTGGGATATGGGCCTTTGATGTTTATCTAGGTTACACCTTGTTTATAGTTTCATTGCCGTTTCTATTCGCAGTTATATGCTCATCTGTCATTTGTTTATTTCAAGTTATGTTTAGCGTGGAAATAAAATGTTGTCCTACATAATGTTGTAGTAGAATTTCTTGTGTAGGTATCGTGAGTGTGCTTACAGACACTACGCTTGCATACTATGACATTACAACCATATATGTATATAGGTACCTATATGCCGTAGAAGTATTTGTTCCTTATGCGAAGATTATTCATCAACTAACTCTGAGCTTTGTACCTTTTATAAAGTGATTAGCACATGTCAGGGGGTACCATTATGGAGAAGTGAGCTCCTGAAAAAACAACAAACTGATGACAAATTCGTTGATCCATCGCATTGCGGTAACTTAGGCTATATAGGTACCTACTCCAAAATTCTCTGTCATGGTTTTTAGGAGAACCATGTTGAGCAATTTACGTTTATTTCGTGTCGCGATAAAGTCTTGTATAAATGTACGAAAAATACGAAAAGCGTGTACTTGATCTAAGCTCGGAGATTATTTATTATTTTGTTTACTTTCTTAAATTACTTTTTCATCTTTTTGATGATGGGATAGAGAGAACGATATTGTGTAGGGAACTGGGAAAGATGAATTTGTATGGGTAAATATGAGGACTTCGTTTTAAGTAAATAGAAAGATACATTGTTAGATCGATGTATGTTTTTGTGAACTTGTTATTAATGCGGGATGTATACTAACATGTTTGTTTGACGTCTAAGATTTTTTATAAGAGTTTTTTGACTTGGTAGTCAACAAACAAGAATTCTTTCAGTTTAACAAAAGTTTTCAATTAGGTGCAGCAATATTCATGTTGCACCGATTACTGGAATTTAGAAGTATTTAAAAAAAAGGAAACGAAAAGAAAGAAAAACAAGAAAGGCGGCATCTACATCGCCACATGCGAACTACGCAGCAAAGACCCTGACGTCACACAAAATCCTGGCGTCACACAAATCCTGCATCGCGCAATTAGAGTTTACCGTGCGAACGACATATATAAGACATCAATCGTTGGGCAGTAACCCGCCAGACACAACACCATTCTGGTCGGAGGATCTTCCCTTTCTATAGAGTATGAGTGAACTTTGCACCCCTGTTCCTCATACTTCTAAATAAGTACATATGAAATCACGAGCATAAAACAGAAATAGTCGGCAGCTGCACGTCATGACTGTGACCAGCCACTCAGCATGATGCTGTATTAATCTTCAACCCTAATTGTTAAAATTCAAACCACTCTACTTCACTAAAATCTATCTAAACATTCACCAAAATTGTCATCTTAATTTCCATTTCGCTACAAAAGATTTTAAAAGAACGCATATATTCAAAAATTACTTCTCCCGCGCATACCGTGGGGTGAAATAAAGTTATATATATTACTGGAAGGCCAACCACCCTCGCTTCAGCGCCCCAATCAAAATTCAAGACAGGATCCCGACTCAAAATAGCATTTCGGAACCTAATTCTCTTTTATTGCAAGCATAATACCAATTAACTTGCGCTCAAGGAACTTTGTTCGCGAATTTGTACTTTGTAGGCTTATGACATCGTGATATAGGTAGATATCGTTTTATATTATGTAAAGATCTTCTGGAGAAGATTTTGTTACTAGGCATTTGTCTTTTGTGGTCTTGTTCTTTCGTATCGTCACGAACTATGTATGTGAATTGTAAAAATTGATAATGTTGTGTTAAAGATTATTACTCAGTCAGGAAGGTGTTAACGGCCGCGACTTATGGGTTGGAGGTCGTAGGTTCGAACCCAGACAAGCGCTTTACTTTATGTAAAATATTTCATCACCACTGCTTTCAAAACGGTGACGTAAAACATCATGACGAAACCGGCATGTCCTAGAACTAAAAATTCGAAGATATGCGACATCTATCAACCCGCACTGGGCTCGCGTGGTGGATTACGGCCCACTCCCTATCACCGAGAGGAGACCTGTGTCCCAGCGGTGGGAACATTATAGGCTGATTATGCAGCAAGGCGGTAGAATGCTGCTTCCCAAGGACCAGTAGACAAATCACGTAACTCCCACAATCCATTTCATTTTTATGCAAAACAATATTCATCTACCATAAATACCTACTTACTTTTACACATTCCGAAACGTTATGTGGCGGCATCTACAGCGCCACATGCGAACTACGCATCAAAGACCTGAGGTCACACAACATCCTGACGTCACTCAAATCCTGCATCGCGCAATAAGAGTTTACCGCGCTGTCGACATATATATGTACAAGCTCCCGACTTCAACCTCTGGGCAATTGCCCGCCAGACATGACACCCGTCTGGTCGGAGGATCCTCCCTTTTCTATGGTGGATGAGTGAACTTTACACCCTGTTCCTCATACCCCTAAAGTTACTTATTGTTTTTCCGATTTTCACGCGTTGGGTGCCGCGGGCATAGCTAGTTATATAATTTAATATACAGAATGAGACTAGTGCCTAAAGCTTAGCCATAAGCCTGCGTTTCTGGGTACCTATGACGGCGACGTCTGATTACAATTTGATTATATTATTATGTACTCTTACACTAACAAATTCGTAGGAACTATTCGTTACTGGATTATGGTCGAAGGTCTCGGTAATTGTCAGTGGTATATAGGTACTCAGCTTACGAAAGAATAAGGTTCTTCTAAAAATAAGTCTTATTTAATCAGCTTGAATCGACCGCTTAATATAGGCCTTATAGGTTTTAAGAATTATATGTCTGTTTACGATTCATGTTCATCTGATTTTATCGAAATACCAAGTAGTATGGATTCACAATTCTTCTCCATTATTAAATAATGTCTTTCATGAAGAACACGCATCTGTACCATCAGTGTCAGTATGGACTTTTTAAAGATCTCCAGTAAGTATTTAGAACTAACTTGCCTTGGGATAAGAAACTTAAAATTGATTAGATACAGTCCACTTCCCATCGCAGTTGGAATTGTTTTAAGACCGTATAGATCGCTTTTTGATTCTAAAATTAACTTTGTTTTGTATAAGCGTAGGGTTGATTTTTGTTTGAGTGGTTTGTGTACAGTCCAATTCCCATCGCAGTTGAAATTATTTTAAGACCTTATAGATCGCTTTTGTGATTCTAAAATTAACTTTGTTTAAATGAATGTAGAGTAGATTTTTGTATGAGTGGTATGTATGTGTATTTGTTTCATATTGAGTTTGATAATATTCGGCGTTATTTTACAAAATGTTTACGTTCAGTTGTTTTACGGTTGAGTAATTAAGGGTTGTTGTCAAGGAAAATGGTGATTCTTGTTTTATCGGTACCTATAAAATCGATATGTACGTGATAAGGTGGTAATGTTTTATTTTGTAGGTTCTACGTATGATAATTACCTTAAGCTATCGTGACGATTGATGAATACAACACAGAGGGGGGGGGGGGGGGGGGGGGGGTTGGTTTGGTCTAAGTCACACAATATTGCCGTGATTTAGACCAAACCAACTGTGAGACTGACAAAGTTCGGTGGTCATAATATATATATGGTATACAATAATTTCTTACAAACAATTTTAATTAATTTATCGTAGTAGGTGGCGTTCTGTAGTTTAGGTTCATAAGTGTGTCATTTAAACTTTCGATTTTGAATGGTGTTAACATACAGTATCCGGGTGTAAACCTGACTCATTGAACATCAGAAAAAGGCTGTCACATAGATTATATTAAGTGACAGTCATGAAGCTATACAAAGCCAAACTTTTTGTAAAGCCGCTTTCACATTAGGTTAGCAGCGCGATAGTAGCGCGGCAGAAGCAGCTGCCTTCACATTATAAGAACAGCCGCGCGACAGCAGCGCAGCGGCCGCGCCGCAGTTTCGATCAGTGTGGCGCACTTCATAAAAAAAATGGACTCCGACGGGGTTTCAATTTCAATAATAAATCGTTCGGTGTTAGACAAATATTCGCATAGATAATCAAATCAAATCGAGGTTGTATTCCGACACTTGCAACAGTGGCTCATTGCCGACTTAGTGAACGCGGCGGCCACGCTTTTGTTTATAATATGGAATTCTGACGGGCCGACAGTCGCGCGACTGTCGTGCTGCTAAAGTCGCCTAAATGTGAAGGCGGTCTAAAACTCAAATTTGACACATTTACGGCCGACTGTAGGTATGTAGTTAGGTATATAATATGGCCGACGGTTCGATGTGTTCCGGGTCAATGTGTTTTCAGGGAATGATTTATGACTGTTCACTTTCCCACGACACGTTAAATCCGGGTGCTGAGCTTCGTATTAAAAATACAGGATAAAATATTATAACACACATAGCATCACCCCGGTATTCCCCGATGGGTTAGGCAGAGGCGTAGATACGTATAGTACACCCACATTTCGCCAGTTATGTTAAAATATTATACTTTTAAATTAATATTGTAAAGAGATTAGATTTTTTGTATGTTTGTTTGTTTGTAATGAATAAACACAAAAACTATTCGAGTTATTTAAAAAAATCTTTCATCAATAGAATGCTATGTTATCACTGAATAACATAGGCTATAATTTATAAGGATATCACGCAGGCGAAGCCGCTGCCGGAACCTAGTATTTTATAATATTGAACCACTAGTTGCGCCTCGCAGTTTCTCCCATATAAGTCTCGATCCCGTGGGAATATCGAGTTATAAAGTATCTTATGTCCTTTTCCAGATCATGGTCTAGCCATGTACCAAATTTCATCCAAATCCGTTCAGCCGTTTTAGCGTGAAAGCGTAACAAACAAACCAATAAACAAACTTACTTTCACATTTATAATATTAGATTAGGATAATCTTTATTGTGAATTCCGTCCAATCAAAAATGAATTATCATTATCATTGCTATACGTGAAGGTTACTTCTAGGCAAGCCAGCATCATCGTAAGCCGCATCATCTCTTTACCATCAAGTCAGACATTGGTCTGTCCTATTTATAAGCTTTTGTGTCTCATCACAAACAAACAGAATATTTCCCAAACAGCGATAAATAATTCATTCTTCTTTTAACCTGCACTTATTTCGAGACTCTAATACCTTATTACGAAATCTGTTTGAGTTGAGCATTCATGTCATTTGATGCCGAGTACTCAACAGCTACTGAGCAAAGTATTGTAGTAAATCACTACAAACAACCCACGAATATGATATCTTTGTGTAGTTAATTACCTACTCTTGTATGTGTGTATACTTACTTAGTTGGTTCTATAGACCCTGCGTTTATAACAAGGTATAAAACATGTGATCTACATGTTGTGTCTGCTGTTTTCGTTTACCCTTTACACCTAAAACAAGTTATAAAGATTTTTTGTTTACAAAACTTGTTGAAAAAATCATAAATTTCAATCTTTTCTTCGTAATACGTTTAATCCACACAACTGTACTATTTCACAATCCAATGACGACTGACTCTGCACTATATTTTACCATTTTGGATGACTTTTGCCGTACCCAGAAATAACGATATTATCATAAGCGTTATTTCTGAGTGCTGCCAAAGTAAAATAATACTTGCATAGAGTTGCCATAATGAAAATACATTCAAAACATTGTTATAATATTAATAATTTGTACTTTGATAGTGTTGCCACAGTGGATCTTATAATTCGATATTAAAGTAATACATTTTTTTAAATTAAATCAAAGAATTCACGACATTATGATACATGTTTTATACATGACATGTTTTGAAAAGTATTTTACAAGATTTGTTGAAAACAGGTATCGCAAGTTGTATAATTATGGTTGTAAACGAGAGGTAAGTAAGTACTTATACCTACGAGTGTAGTGGCTATAGGTTTGTGAGGGGTGATGAAATTGCTTTGCTCAAAGTTGTGTCTAAAACTAAGCTTGGCAAGTGAAATTTACTTCAGTACTGATTTAAAGAAAAGACGAAAATACGTTTATTTGCGGTAAACATGACGCACAGAAAGAAAAAAAAAAGAAAAAGTTGAGGGAAAATATGCGTCACATCCACGGAAAACGGCCATCGTTCAGCATAATGCTACGAACCTACGAGGCAGAGCCCCAGCGCTGGTTTTCAGCGCTGGAATAGATCAAATTTTTTTAACTTCTGCACTTACATTTTATCTTAATCCAACACGTTATGACATCGACTGGTGCAGCATACAATGAGATATAAATAAGATAAAAATAAAACAAATATACAATAATTAATTCCACATGTTTCTAAACAATATAATATTTTGGCAACATTCCGTTCAGTCGGCATGGACTCGAGCGCCGCGCGCCGGCTTAGAGTAATCTGTGTGCGCGTGTAATTTACCACACAAATGATGATACTTAAATACGTCAGGTGTATCTACTTAAGGTACACATCCCCATTTCCAGTCAAGCTTTGTGCAGGGAGGTAATCGTGCTGACAGTCAGTTCTGATACGTCTGCATTTCTAGTGGGGGCTATCGTGTGGATTTTGTAAAACTTCGATAAAAAAATAAATCCACCGGCCTTTTCCCAACTATGTTGGGATCGGCTTCCAGTCTAACCGAATACAACTAAATACCAGTAATTTACATGGAGTGAGTGCATATCTGACCTCCACAACCCAGTTACTGGGTAACAAAACGATACCCCTTGGTAAGATAAGATACCCCAGTTTGACAAACTGCGATAACTATTATTAATTTCTTGTAAAATTCTCATTTTATTGACCAATTACAGTTACCTATCGACAATCTTCTTCCGTATGTTTCGAATTATCCCAACAAATTGGACACTATCTAATAATGTTTTCATAATAGACGCGATAAATGACAGAATACCCTACCATTTATGTTACGGGTTTTAATTTGTTCAATCAAAAATTGTTTTTTTGGGAAGATAAAGGGTCACCTGATTCAATAAATTACTGTGATTATATCCGATTCGATTCTAACGATGTCGGGTAATAAAGTAGATCGTTATTATAGATTTAAACAGTGAAAGTTTGTTTTGGTTTGGAAACATTAAACTACTGAAATTGTACAATGGTAAATATAATTTATGTGACTGGAACGAACTGTGAACCTGTTACAAACGATATTGGTTAGAACATTATCGAGGGTAATTCCCGCGGGAATTTGGAATATTGACTGGTACTCGGGGTATGGGAATACAGATAAGTATAATAGCTTTAATTCATTATTATTTGAGCCACTATTGAAGAATAAAACATCGAATTACCGCAGTTGACACAAGGACAGATTTTGTATGGAATTGAGTGACAAACAAGCCAGCAGACAACCTGGGGGCCAATCTGCTATTTCTAATGATTGGTCATTATGATAATCATACTACGACAACGCCATTACCAATGTACCGAAAGTTTGTAATCTCCTAAATTTTTAGTGGCGTGTCATCGGCCCTAGTGATGTCTTTCAGTTAGGTGATTACCAAAATCAATAATGACGTCAGTGATCGGCCGTCCTGAAACAATTGCGTTAGCAGACTAGGAACCGTGATGATAAGTAACTGCCGCTTTTTATTGACATATTAGAGGGGTCACAGGTTCGGTACTATCACAGAGACAGAGGTGAATACCTCATGTGTAATGCTACTTGGCGGCGGAAATATGTACCTAGGTATGGTGGTATTCCTTCCCCGGCCAAGCTCTTACACAAAACGCTCCAAAAAATCACATATCGCATCTACTAATTCAAGCATTTTCTTGAAGTAATTTTCTTTTCCAAGCTTTAAAATAAACGTCTTGTTTACAACAAACGTCTAATCTTAAATCTGAATATACAAATCTCTTGGCATTAACCCTCTCTCGCCGCAGCAGTCCGTTTAAATAAACCAACGCTCTCTAGGTAATGACAAGATGGGTCCAATTACGAGATACCGCATATATTATTCGAGGGTTGAGTCGACGGCCAGATGTACCTACATAATATCTTCATTTCAATATCGCATCGTAACATGAGCTTTATTATAATATTCATTTAAACTAACAGGAGATGATAAGATGTGGGAGGGTGGTCACAAGCGCTACTGCTGAGCCTGGTCCTGTACCCTATTTGTATAATACACGATCAATCAGAACTTGTATCGTTTTGAAACACATTGCTAATCCGTTGGTTCATAGGTTCGAAATAAAACTCTGCTCAACAACGTAAATAACGCAATGAATGTTGTTGAACTGTCTAAATGAAACAAATTTGTCGTAATCGCTTACGAAAATGTGTTACGATATTAGATAGCTGGTTTTAATTCCCGGGTCGGGCAAAGTGTTATTGGGTTTTTGCATCTGAAATTTCTCAGTAGTAGCCCGGAGTCTGGATGTGCGCGCTTGATGGCAATAGGCTTGCCCCCTGTTACATGGGAGTTTAATATAACTGACGAAATGTGGGTAGTGTGTACTATAGGTAGGTACACTACTATTTTCAAAAATCCTAACTAACATAATAAATGCGAAAGTGAATTTGTTTGTTAGTTTATTTGGTACGCTTTCACTCTAAATCCTGCCTAATTTAATCGAAGTCCGTTCAGCCGAACGGATTTGTATGGAATTTAGCACATGGGTCATTATGACCTGTATTACGACATAGGATACTTTGTATCCCGATATTCAAACGGGATCGAGACTTATGCGGACGAAACCGCGGGTCGCAGCTAGTACTTTATAAATTAAAATTCTGTCGTGGGAGACAGAAGCGGGCAATAAAAATAATTACGATAATTCTAAACCCAAAAACGAAGTAAAAAAAACAGTGATCCGAAAAAAAAGAGGATTAAAAAGTATAAATTTAAAACTATAATTATCTATTTGGTTTCCAATAGGAATTTCAATACACAAAAATATTTATCAAACCTGGGAATTCAATCCCAATGCAGGCAGTTTATCATATCGTAATCTTCTTTATAACACGTTTTTCAGCTCTCAAAGGAATCGACGGTTGTCAATTGTGTTGAAATATTGGAATATCGATATGCATGAAAGAGGAAACGATTGGAAATGCTTCATATATAATGCATTTAACGTCGGAATATCTGAACGATTATTGTTTATTCTGATTGCTTAAAAATGCATACTGTGCATGGGCGTACCCGGGGGTGGGGGGGGGGGGGGGGGGCAGCCGCCCCCCCTGGGTTTGTATGCCTAAGTACTGATGTCGATAAAAGATACGTGTTACAGTCACATTAAGACTTACTTTACAATTACAATATCAATCACCAGTACCTACGGTACAGTATATTATGTGTTTATTTTAGTAAAAATCGCGCTGCGCGGCCTTTCGTGTTCTGCCTGTCATTCATTGATATGAGAGGGTGTTCAATATATACAAATGGAGAAAAGGAATTAATTTTATTCGGACATTTTTGCACATGCTAAGACATCAGTTTATTGACAACTGTTTAAAAAGAACTAAAGTTCTACTTGACATATGTAGACAATGAGGTTTTAATCACAACACTACCCCTTAAACTATTGTCTTATAAAAACACAAATGTAACTAGTTAATTATTACTAAAATATTATGAGAAATATTACATTACATAGTAATAATTAGAATAACAATATTACACTGATAAAAGAGACAAACAGAACTTAACATGTTTCTCTTTAGTCAGCGGTTTAGTGAGCAAGTCAGCTACCATGTCACCTGTAGGCATATAACAGACATCAATTAGTTTATTAATTACAATATCCCTTATAAAATGGTGTCTAATATCTATATGCTTGGTACGAGCATGAAACATTGAGTTAGAGCATAGTTTTTGTGCCGACTGATTGTCATTGTATAAATTTACCTTACAATGAACTTGAAGACATTCATTCAAGAAAGTACGTAAAAACAACGCTTCTTTGCAAGCATCTGAAATAGCCATGTACTCTGCTTCAGTACTCGAGAGAGCCACAGTCCTCTGCTTACGGCTTTCCCAAGATATAATAGAATCACCTAATTTAAATACATACCCTGTATATGAACGACGGTCAACCTCATTGGATGCCCAATCAGCATCCGTGTAGCCATTTATGACCAATCCGCTCTTAACATACTTAAGAAAGTAATGACTTGTACCTTTGAGGTATCGCAGGACCCTTTTCGCAGCTTTCCAATGTGTTTCATCGAAGCATTCGTTAAATTGGCTCAAAACACCTATTGCATGCGAGATATCTGGTCTGGAACAAACTGAAATATACATTAAGCAACCTATGAGATTTCTGTAGTCGTAACGAGTATCCTTGACTTCACTTTTCTTCAGTTTCGATCCTACTTCCATAGGGGTCGGAGACGGTTTGCATTCAGTCATATTAAATTGACGTAGAACAGTTTCAATATAATGTGACTGATCTAAAGTAATCGATTCCTTATTCCTGCATACTCTCATGCCTAATATTTGAAGAGCAGGCCCCAAATCCTTCATCTCAAACTCTGACATGAGTTTTTCTTTCATTATATCTCTTTCTTTGGATATTGGTGAAGAAAATAACATAATGTCGTCGACATAAAGAGCAATTATAACCATTTCCCCCTTTTGTCCTTTATAATAGACACATGGTTCTGAAGGCATCCTATTGAAATGGAGTTTGTTTATTAATACTCCATTAATCTTTTCATACCATGACTTTGCAGCCTGTTTTAATCCATAAACAGCTTTCTCCAATTTATACACCTTATGTTCTTGTCCTTTCTTTACAAAACCTTGTGGTTGTTCTATTAGCACATGCTCTTTAAGATCACCATTCAAAAAGGCTGTTTTGACGTCTAGGTGATTTATTTCCAGATCATATTCTGCAGCTAGTGCTAACAACAAACGGATAGTAGAGTAACGGACAACAGGCGAAAAAGTTTCATCATAGTCAATGCCATACCTTTGAGTGAATCCCTTAGCCACCAGCCGTGCCTTGTATTTGAGGAGACTGCCATCTAAATTCCTCTTTTTCTTAAAGATCCATTTGCATTTTATTGCTTTTTGATCTTTAGGTAGATCCACAAGGCGCCACACTTTATTGGTGATAAACGATTTATACTCATCCTCCATGGCTTCCTTCCATTCTTTAGCTTCATTGCCACCAAGTGCTTCCTTAACAGTCTCCGGATCGCCTGGATCCCTGTACTGTTGAGCTACCAGTTGTGCATAAAGATCTTCATTTACAGCATCAGTGAAGTCTGTAGACGTCGAGTCTTCACTTGAACTCCCTGGAATATAGGTTTCATCCGACGAGTTATCTGCTTCAGATGAAATACTACTGTTATTGATACTAAATACTGTGTCCCTGTTCCTATTTCCGTCATCAGAAGGACAATTTTCAGACACACCCTGTGGACTTTCATCCCCAGTGTTTTCGTCTGACCTACATGTCTGTTCTGTATGTGAAACAACATGAACCACTTGGTTAGCATCAACATCTGACAGATCCTTTTTCCAGAAACGATCTTCTAAGAACCTCACATGGCGTGCTCTAATGCAATGCTCAGGGTTCTCCGGATCAATGAGTCTGTAACCCTTTGTATCGTTGCAGTAACCTACAAATATATATTCCTTTGCCTTCGAATCCAGTTTCTTGTGATTTGAAGTCAAAGCATAAGCCAAACAACCAAATGTACGAAGATGACTTACGTTTGTCTTTGTGTTAGTCCATTTCTCCAGTGGTGTCATGCCCATGACAGCTTTTGTGGGTGAGCGGTTCTTCAAATACACTGAAGTGTTTACGGCCTCTGCCCAAAAACGTTTGTCAAGACCAGCATCTTCCAGCATGCAGCGAGCTTTGTCCATGATGGTACGGTTTGCTCTTTCTGCCACACCATTCTGTTGACTACAATGCGGGACAGTCGTTTGGTGACGGATTCCTTGCTGTTGCAGAAACTCCTGAAAATTTTTATTAATATATTCGCCACCGTTGTCGCTACGAATACATTTTATTTTCTTATCAGTTTCATTTTCAACAAGCTTTTTGAATATTTTAAACTTTTCAAAAACTTCACTCTTTGTTTTCAAAAAATAAATAAATGTTTTTCTTGAACAGTCATCAATGAAAGTAAGAAAATAACAAGCACCGCCAAATGACTTCTTTTGCATTGGACCACATAAATCTGTATGTATTAAGCCTAAAATCTCCTTAGACCTACTATGAGACACTTTTGGAAAAGCTAATTTTGTAAGTTTTCCTTTAATACAGGCAATACATGATTGAAAACGAGTACTATCATATTTAACACCAAAGACCATACCTTGTCTCATGATATTCATGCTCCTAGCGTTGAGGTGCCCCAGCCTGCGATGCCATACTTCCTGTGACACCAAGCTGCTCTGCTCTTGCTCTGACACATCACAGTCCAGTAGTGTTTTACTGCTGCTGTCAGACACCATGCATTGAGGCTGCACTCCAACATCAGCTCTGCTGCTATTCCCTATAGAATCTAATTGAAAAATACCATTCACATAACTAGCAGTAGCTATGGTTTCATGCCCGTCCATTATTCTACAGGTTTTAGAATTAAAATTGACTTTATAACCTTTTCTTGTTAACTCACTCACTGATAAAAGGTTAGTTGACAGTTGAGGAACCAAATAAACATTAGTTATTGTTCTAAAAACGCCGTCTAACTTAATTCTAACTTTACCTAATCCTGCAGTACATAATTGATCACCATTTGCAATGTTCACAGAGAGGTCCTTAGTTGATTTGAACTCCAACATAACACTCTTGTCGTTGCACATATGGTTGGTTGCACCAGAGTCCACGTACCAGACATCCTTCTTGAGATTTACCGACAATGCTGACAATAACACCTTCTTCTTGTCCTTGACATTACTCACTGGAGTCGTAGAAGCAGCATTCTTCGGGCAATTCTTCTTTGTGTGTCCTGGTTTCTTACATCGGTAGCATTTGATCTTCTTAATGGTAGTCAAAGCCGATGCAGTCTCTGTCTTATCATCTCTTCTGTAAAACTCCTGTAATAATTTCGTTTTTACAGTTTCACTTACAAGCTTGTCACTGGAATTCTCCAACGCCATAATGAGCGGGTCGTAATCGGATGTGAGTCCGCTCAACATGATGACTGCTATGAAGTCATCGTCTAGTGGAGAACCTATGTCATTCAATTGTTGTGCAATTTCCGTTATTTTCGTAATGTAAGTTTCCATGTTACAAGCATTCTCTTCGAGCTTAGTTCCAAAAAGCAATCGCAGTAATCCTAAGCGTCTGCACAGACCCTTGTCCTCATAAGCCTTTTGTAAACTTGTCCATGCTTCATAAGCTGATTTTGCGTTACGCACAAGCGAAAAAGCATTGGGATGCACAGATAGACAAATTTTAGCAAGCGCGCGCTGATTCTTTCTAATATCTTTGCTTCCGTCGGTGGACTCGATACATTCGAGTAGGTCCTCGTGCATCAGGAGCATCTTCATGGAAAATTTCCAGTTATTATAATTTTCCATGCCCTGCAGCTTTTCGATTGGAATTCCTGTCGAACTATGTGCTTCGCTGGTCATTTTTAATTAGTTTAAACCAGAAAGAAAAAACTCATGGAAAAAAAAAAAAAAAAAAAAAAAAAAAAAAAAAACATGTGCCGATCTGCCGATCGTTTCTTTTTTTTCTTCTTACTAAAAATAACTTTTGTCTCGAAATGAATCAAAAAACCTTACTTGAGTAAGTCTGCTGGTCCCATAACCTGATATGAGAGGGTGTTCAATATATACAAATGGAGAAAAGGAATTAATTTTATTCGGACATTTTTGCACATGCTAAGACATCAGTTTATTGACAACTGTTTAAAAAGAACTAAAGTTCTACTTGACATATGTAGACAATGAGGTTTTAATCACAACATTCATAACCAACTTTAAAAAGGTGAAGGATTTTCGGAGGTTTTTTTTTGTTTACAATGGTCATTGATATTTTCGTCAATTGTGGACCAATTTTGAAAATTCTATTTCATTTGAAAAAAAAAACCACAATTGACGGAAATATCGATACTTATAAAAAAAAAAACATACAGACGAACATAGAACATCCTCTTTTTTTGAAGTCGGTTAAAAATACGCGAACGCAGCACCAAAATCAAACTATGTAAAACTTGTGCGGGGAAAATGTCTTATTTCCCCCCTGGGCCAAAAACTGGGTACGCCCATGATACTGTGTCTCGTATTTACTGTACTTTTGAAGTTTTCTCACCATCTTTTATATTATTGAAGTGCTTTATTGTATAGTTACTAGCTTCAGCCCGCGACTTCATCCGCGAAAAATTTCGTGCTTTAACTTAAGTCACAGGATGATTTTGACAATTTGAATTTTCGCGAAAATCCTAGGGATATTGCGAAAACACGGATAATTAGAAAATGGTGAAAACATTTCTGCGAGAAACTCGGTTGAAATAAGTTAGGTTAGGTTAGAACTGAGGCCTACCGCGCGCGAGCCGAGCGAGCGAAGCAAGCGGTACCGTGGGAGCGGCAAAATATTTTCACTATTTTCTAATTATCCGTGTTTTCGCAATATCCGTAGAGTTTTCGTGAAAAATCTAATGACCAAATCATCCTACAACACATACAATATCCTATGCGACTCGATAATACTGTAGCTTACCATTAGTGAAAGAATTTTCGGAATTAGATCAGTATTTCCGAAGATTACCCCCTACATAAAAAGTCACACGTCTTTATAATATTATGTAGTATAGGTAAAGCATATTCTAAGTAAGTATCTAAAACTGTTTACTCTCATATCGTCTACCTTTTTAATTCAAGACTTGAAAAATCGGCACTTTCAGCTAATGGCAAAAGTAATTGAACTCTATTAGAAAAATACAGATCTCTTATTTTATTAAGTAACTTAATAGATTAAGCAAGGTAATCTTTGGTAGCACTATGTTTTACCTTAAAGACTAGTTTTGCTTAGTTTTTGATATAGCTTTTCTCCGAGCATTTTCCTTCAAGCTGGCTGTAAAAGCCTTACTAAAATGATGCCCATAATTTTCATGAATTTATTCATCAAGGTATTAGGTATCTCTCACGTCCCAGTCTAAACATAATCCCAAGATATAAAGCCTAACGGATATATCCGAGTTTGGTACACAGCACTAGCTCACACGGCCGTATTTCAACGTACGTATACAGTATAGTGTAAACAGTAGCGGAACTTCGTAGACACAGCCGATTCGGCGTATGTACTCCGACGTACGACGTATGTCACTGATAAAGTATTCAGGAACAGGAGTTACTATTTGGCTGTACTTTAGCTGTAACCAATTCCGAGGCTTTGAGCCTATATGTTTTAGGGTTTGTTATCAACATGACAAAATGGGACCATTATGTGACTTAGGACTCCGTCAATCTGTTTTTATTGTGTATTGTAATATAGCTGGTAGTAAGTAGTATTAGTATTTTAAAACGATTACATTTTTGATTTTATAGATTGGTCTATTAATCTTATCTTACTGAGATTATTTTGCTGAACGAAGTATTGTTTAGCAAAATAAGCTTAGTGACTGATGCTTTTTAAATCAGAAGTTTTTTTTTAGTTACTATACTGTTTTCTGTCCACTATGGTATAAAGCTCGGCGGTTATCACGTGAGTACCTCTTGATAAATGGACCGAAGGCTAGAAGCCACCATATCTTTCTGGTTAATAAACTCTTGCCCTAATTCGCTTTCTCTCAGAGGAGTCGCGCTATTTAGAGAACCAATCTCGTTGATAATGTTATCTCGCTATCTCTCGCATATTATAATGAAGTTTGCGTGTTTGAGTGCATGTTTATCACATGAGCTTGTTGATAAATCTGGTTCAACCAATGTCTTATTATCGTTAGTAAGCTTTCAAAAGAGTACTAAGGTACTACAATAGAGACATTATTAAAAAATCGACTTAGTACAATGTCACCTTATTTTAGTAACAAACTTTACTTATGACTAGAAACAGAAATGAGTTTTAAAAACTTCTAGTGCTGAAAATATAAAATAGTTTTTAGTACTTCACCACTGAAAGTCGAAAGCAAAAAAGTGTTAAAAATGAATCCAGAATTTCAATATCCAGGTGAGTTTATTTTAGTTTCAGCGTTGTGGTTTAGTAGGAGCAGCGGTATCGGCCCCGACTTACGAGTTTTAAGTTGTGAGTTCGAACCTAGGCAGGCACTTTACTTTGTGTATTTTAAATTCATCATCACTGCTCTCAAAACGGTGAAGTAGAACATCGAGACCGGCGGCATGTCGTAGAACTAAAAAATCGAAAACAAATGACATCCACCAACCCGCACTGGGCCCGCGTGTTGAATTATGCCTCACTCCCTCTCTCAGAGAGGAGGCCTGTCCTAGCAGTGGGAACATTATAGGCTGATTATACTAAGTTCAATTTAAACGTTTTAGCTTCGAGGTAAAATCTAAGCTAATATACATAAATAATGCTGTCATGTATGTTTCGAGGCCAATGGACGTGGTTGGAATATCGTTTCATAAAACTGTCTCATTATTTTCTTCTTAAGCTACAGTTTTCTAGGAAAGCGGTTTGGTGATATTTTAGCGGCCGTCATGAAAATCTGTCACTTTCATCAGTATTTCACATTAAGGGGTCGAAAAATGCTCTGTATTTGGACATCTGCAGTGCTATTCTGTAACCATCTCACCGTGAAAACTTAGGTGAAGTGAGCGTGGAGTGAGCTGTCATTCCACAGGGATTGACCCTATTGACAGCTCACTTCACCCAAGTTTTCACGGTGACATGTTGACAGAATAGCATGGCTGTTGTATGACAGTTCACCGCTTCCATATGGAATTTATTTAAGTGGAAGTAGTAACCATTCCTGTAACTTTACAAGAGTAAAGGTATTCCTAGGCCATACATTTATTTTTACTCAGTGATAAGTAACATTCAAATGTTTTGTCTGAATAGACATTTTTTTTGTAATAACATTAAAATAATTCAGTTTCAAACTAGGCACATAAAACAAGGTATTTGACCTCACCATTGTTTGAATGTATAGTGTACAATATTTAACAGTTCTCTGCGTTCAATGGTTATAAATAAGTTAAAAGTTCATTGTTTTGAAGTCCTTTATATTTTCAGATCAAAAGTGATGTTCAGGACGATACAGAATTATTGATGTGCACTTGAATGCGTCTTGTTTTAACTTCTATCTGGTTGAAGTTAAGAAATTAAAGCGATTATTGTGGGTTCTGAAATGGAAAGTGATTTATTTGGAAATAAAAACTTTTTTACCGCAGGTAGGTAATTAATTATTGACTAAAAATAAATCGAATCGCAAAATTTTGCCTTGTCATTTATCATTCAAGAACAATCAATTATTACGAATGAATCCACTAATTTCAGCGCTTGAGCAAAATAGTACAAGACAAATGATATTATTTTATTCAGCGTAGAAAAATATGAACGCATTACCTTACCAGCCTATTATTTTCCCACTGCAGAGCCAAAGGCCACTTCTCATAAAGAGAAGGCAAGACCATTGATACTTATTATTACATATTATAAAACAAACTCCCCCGCCACGTCTGTCTTTTATTTGAACGCGATAAACTCAAAAACTAGCAAACGGATTTCAAACGGTTTTCACCAATGGATGAAGTGATTCATGGGGCAGGTTTCGGTGTGTAATTTATTAAGGTTTTGTGTAAATTGGCTGAAATATTACGACTTTGTTGAAGATGTCGGAAAAAATCATGCGTATGCAAGCGAGCTTTACAGGCGTGCGCCGCGTAAACCGTGAGAGATGAATAAAAATTATGTTCTACAGAATTATCTTAAAAAGTTCAATAATGGATACGAGGCTTTTGGCTAATCTGTAAAGTGGTATTATTTTGTTTTTTTTTGTAATGTGCGTTTAATTTGTGCAGAATAAACACTTTTTCTTTCTTTCTTTTCTCTTTCTTTCAATAAAAAAGTCCGCGATGGCATATTATGTCTATCTTCTAATGATGACCCGCATTATCCATTTTAATCTTACAGAATTTGATAAAAAAAGTATTGTTTTTTCCGAAGCTATTTTGACCTGTATTATATTTATCCTTATCCAATAAAATATGTTATTTAAATTGGGCATTTAATTTAGATGAAAATATGCCTTGACGGCATATCATTAAAATGAATACTTTAAAAGATATCACAGATTCAAAATTACGCGTAACAAAATAATTATGGTTGACGACAACGCGGGCGCAGCGGTAGGAGTCAATAACCTTTTCCTCGGTTAGGTATGTACTCCCGGTAGTACGTACCCGTGAGATATTTTCCCACATCCATGCGGGCGAAGCCGCGGGCAAAAGCTAGTTAATTTTAAGTTCAGGTTTCATCACGATGTTTTTCTTTCACCGATGTCAATAATGTTCAAAATAAACTCTGAAAGTACTTACCCACGCAAGCCATAACAAAAAAAAAACCCTCGAGACCACTGACTTAATATACTGGAAAACCCCAACGCGAACCAGCAATTTTCCAGTCGCGAATATCGAATAAAGTTACACAGTTACATACACCATGTGTTTGTAACAGCCGAAACATCAAAGACCAAACTTCATACTCGTACTGCGTTCTGCGTAGGTATAATATCTTAATTTTAGTTTAAAAATTATAAACGATAAGTGGTTTTATTTCTGTAAGTACAGATTGAAAGAACCACAGATTAGAGTGGACCTGCATAATCCTGGTCAGATCGTGTGAGGACCATGTAAGTTGGTGTCTGAAATGGTCTTTTGAGGGAAGAACCACACAGATTTGAGTGGACCTCTACAGTTAATGCACGCATTTGTTAGTAATCGTGCAGTTCAACTCAGAACGTAAGGAGTTCAAAAATGATTCGAATTCTCAAACATTTATGCAATTGTTTAGTTGCGATTTTGATCGCGCGCCAAAAGAACCTTGTAGCGCTATAAGTGATGCTAACATTATGTTGGAAAATACCAGTTTTAAAAGGTAATTATATTAAAGCTTGAAGACTATACACTACTCAGTGGCAGAGCTGTGTTTGAGACATTTATTCGCTGAGCCGTGTGAAGTATATGTTAACGCGTCAGTGGGGGAACACACAGCTGGCCATGTGCAGGCCGCGCATCAATTTATTAGTACCATGAGGAATGTGAATAGTAGTTGTATCAGTTATTTAGGAATTACCATGCAGGCATCTACTGTGTGTAAGGAATATCGAAGCGCAAACTGTTACCATGAATTCAGTACCTGATTCTAGACCCAAAAGTGTTGAAATTTTTTGAGGACTATTAAAAAAATACATTTTGACGATGTAGGTTTTGTAATTTTGTATGAAAGTCAAATTTCTACGATGCGGAGTCTAGGATCAAGGTGTTGAAGTCATGGCGCGTCGAAGTCCCTTACACCGTGTATAATTTTAGATGTCTACATGGTAAAAATCGAATTAAATTAAATTATTCCGGGATTTTTTCTCAAACTACTAACGCGCGATACTGTATTAGTTTCCCTCTTACAACGCGTGTATGTAACTTGGTCTATGTCGCACACCTACTTATGCTTACACTCCGTTCACGGAATACGAATTGCGCTCCAAATACTTTTTTATTTTTCCTTTCAAGTTTAAAAAAGTTTCGTTGTTGGCACAATAATAAAGCTGCCGGCTGTTTTGAAATGTACGGGATTACAACTCGAGTGCGGCCATTTTAAAGTGTTCCGCTGTGAAATATTATGGTTTTATACATTTTTTATTTGGTGGCAACCTTTATGCTTAAATAAAAGGAAAGGAATGATTATTCCACGGTCGAATGGAAAACAGACTTTGTTAATCTTTTATGACGCAATCAGTGGAATGAGAATTTCTGAGCAGTGTTTTAATTATACTAGTGCACCACTCTGGCTTTGTTTGGCGATTAAATATAGGGATATTGCTATTTACAACTTTTCTCTAGAAGTGTATCCATAGCTGGATGTACAAACGGAAGAGATGACGTCATGCGATTTTTTCTTTATATGCTATTTAGAAAAATAGAGGGAGAGAGAACGTGCACATAAATAAAAATAACTACAGAATCAAATATTCTGCAAACTCAGTTATTAATCATTCGCATATCAAACCCTTTCCAAAGGTCATAATCTATTCGCCTCAGCAACTTTAATTTTATCGCAAAATGTCACTAAGCATTTCAAGTAAACACGTTGAAAATCCTGTACAATGACGCAGATAAAACCGATTACACGAACTAACTCATTAAAACTAAGACTCGAATAAAAGTTCAGTGGTTTCACGCATTTTAAAATAGGAAACTCGCCTTGAAACCGCGCCTCCTGTTAACAAGCAAAAATCGACCTAGGTGTAAGCAAAAGTAATTTCTAATCAGTTAGAATAGAGTCGTGTTTACGATTTCTGTGTGTCAATAACACTGGTTGGATTGTGACGAAACGAACATCTTCCGAGCTGTCATGATGACCTGCTGTCCTTGTTTAATAATACTTTCAAGCTTTGCCAGTGTGCTACGACAAATTCTGTTACTGTAATAATGTGTCTACGGCGTAGCGTGTTACGGTGCTACGAGACCTACGTAAGTGTTACGTAGTAAGAGCTTTGAAGTTATTTATAACTAGTCTTAATTAGAGTCTAAGTTTTGCCTTGCGTTTAATTACTGCGGCTATTTTAGTATGTACTTAGTACTGTTTATTAAAATGTAAAACATTGATCAGTGTTTACGGCCGAAATTCGAACGAATATTCTGGAATTCCGGCTACTTCTACTTATATGCTCCTATAATTCCCTGTTACTAACTGTATGCCTCTTTGACGAAGTCGTTTGCGTATCATATTGTGTAATGGGTCCAACGTTTGACACACCGGAGTTTTTTTAAAATTCACTTACAGATTGGAATTAATGAGTAAAAAGTCTCTTCTAAATATCGAGGGATTTTGTTTTCAAGTTTTTTATAGGCCTATTTTGAATAGCAGGTATTTAACAGCATTTTAAAATACAGTAGACGAAGTATATTTAGTAACCTAATCCACTTAACGGTTCATAAAGAACCCTGTAATAAATCGACACGTGTTTCACCTCTCAACGAGGCATCCTCAGGATGACGATTGACTTGTTGCGAACTCTGGTTATTAAAAAAAAAAAGCAGTTGTTTCATACAAAAGTGCAATACCTACGCGGTCAAAATGTATGGAATAGCAGATAAAAAAAAAATTATCGACGAAAATTTTCAACTCAGGCGGGTTCAGAATCTTGTACTGAATCCATGGTAACAGTTTTCGCGTTGATGTCCCTGCCACCCTGTATGATAAGTAATTATAGGAACTAAGATTGTTTTATAACAGGCGAAATCTAGGTGTACTATAGGTACACGTCTGCCTAACCCTTCAGGAATTACAGGCCTGATGTTATGTTATTGTTCTGTAACTGAAGCACAAGTTCTGTAGATGAATGTCACTCAATCACTTCTTTGGCATTAAAAAGACAAATAAACGTAGAATTTGGAAAGTGTTACTGTTATTAATTAGCAGATTCGTGCTGCCCGAAACTCAGTCCTCAACATCATCATCATTTCAGCCGAAAGACGCCCACTGCTGGACATAGGCCTCCCCCAAACACCGCCACTTCGACCGGTTCTGTGCTTCTTGCATCCAGCGGATTCCTATGGCCTTCACCAGGTCATCGGCTGACCTTGTGGGAGGTCTTCCAACGTTACGTATTCCAGTACGCGGTCGCTTCTCCAGAATCTTTAAGCCTCATTGGCCATCTGTTCTGCGGGCAATGTGCCCTGCCCACCGTCACTTAAGTTCAGAAACTCAGTATTTTTTCATAATTATTTTAACTTATCGTTCTGACAATTATGAACTGTCTCCTCCATGAAGCTCCTTTTGCTGTATTACCTATAAAAGAACAACCCGTTTCTCTATCCACTAAAACTCGGCCAAATTGATGTATCTACAATGTATATAATATGACTCAAATACACGTGTTTTGACACGTGAATTTGAGTCATATATACATTGTACATTGAACATACACGTGTCAATTTGTAGGTACAAGATGTTTTATTTCTATACACATGCATATCTTTGTGTTTTACGACCAATGGGTGGAGGCATTTATTGCAAAACGCTATAACTTTGTATGTTATGGTACACGATATGATGCGGCGCGTATAGTGATTGCCACTTTGAGCAGTAAAGCTAGTTTTCTAGGAAACCGGTTCCATCATATAATAACAGCCGTCGTGAAAATCTGTCATTTTCACCATTATTTGTTAAGAAGGTGTCAAAAAACGCACAGTATTTAAACAACTGTTATTGTGTGACCGTTGTTTTTTTGACCGCTTTCTTAGGAAACCAAAGCTTTAGGCTGACTGTCCATTGGAGCGGAGAAGAGAGGACCGGACAATTCCATTGGTTAATATTGGCACAGCTCCGCCTGTGCCAATATTAACCAATGGAATTGCATAAAATCTCTGCTCCGCTTCAGTGGACCGGGAAGCGGAGAGAGGAAACGGAGCGGGGAAGCGGAGCGAGAAGGCGGAGCGTGGAAGTGGAGCGGGGAAGCGGAAATACCCGGGCGCGGAGTATTGCAGCCCGCTCAAATAACTCGTCGCGTGAACTCATCCCAAATCCGCTCAGTCTGCAACTCCGGTCCGCACTACCTCGCTCAGCATCAATGGACAGACACAAACCACAACTCCACTCCGCATTACTCCCTCGCTCCGCTCCGCTGCCTCGTTCCGCATCAATGAACAGGCAGCCTTTCATCGTTTTGTAGCTTTTTAGTTCAGAAAGAATACTATATTATTACTGGTCGTGGTTGGATTACGGCCTGTTAAAACTGAGGTGACTCCCGCGCCGAACAAGGAACTCCACTGCGTGATTGTTTTAATGATAGATAATAATCGAATGCCATCTTCCATTCTCTCCAATTTTGTAACGGTGCTGGCTGTTATATCGTCGCGTAAACATTTTTTATATCTTTATTTGAGTACTATTTCCACTACATTTTAGTTAGACTTGACACCATAAAGTATGTACTTTGTGACTAAATCAAAAGACATCTTGGAAATTACTGGTTTATTCTGTAAACTCTATGACATCATATACTATTAATATAGAATAACCCACTACAAGGAAGTCATACAACTATTCGGTCTGAACACCAAAAAGTTTGAGCAAATTTCGTCCCGTTACCCGCTCAGGATTCGCCTCAGTTTGACCAGAGCTTTATTATTGTTTCGGATACATACAGAAACAACACCAAAACTATTATATCTGTTAAAGACAGAACAGTTTGTTTTGAGTCGAAACAGTTACAACAGCAGATTTTAGACCAGTTTTGACTTTGCTATTGTTGTGTTGCTTCATAGTGTGATAATCTGATAAAAGACTGTCTGGAGTCTTCGCATAGCGTATATTAGGAAAAATAAACCAATACCACTTCCTCGTTGGTCTAGTGGTCGCAAGCGCTACTGCTGAGCATGAGGTCTTGGGTTCGATTCCCGGGTCGGACAGTCTTATTGGGTTTTTCCATTTGGAATTTCTCAGTAGCAGCCCGGAGTCCAGATTTGTGCCTGGTTGATGACAATAGGGTCGCCCCCTATTACATGGGACTTAAACATAACTGGTGAAATGTGGGTGTACTATAGGTACACCTCTGCTTAATCCTTTGGGGAATAGAGACGTGATATTATGTTATGTAAACCAATTGAAAATTGTGAACCTTTTAGTAGAAACTATAAAGGTTATTGCATACACACCTTCTTTTTTTTTGCGCTTGCGTGTCAGACTCTTACTGACTAAAACCCACCCCGTATTCCTTCATTTGCCTGTACGTTGCCAGGTGCCACGTTATCCCTTTCGGACTTTCCCGCAACCCCAGCAGGCATCGGTCCTAACGGACCCCCTCAGTTGTGCTGACATCTCTTTGAGGCGCGCGAGGAACACAACTCGCCATCGCCCCGGGCCTGGTCCTGGTCCTTATCGGACGGCGAGCTACCCATGGCACACCGTCCGCAATCCCGCGCCTACGGTGGCCGGGAATCGGCCTGCGATTCCCGACGCCCAGGGCGTCTCCTGCGGTGGCTAGGGGCGTGAGGGCGCGAAATTTGCCTCTCTCTCACGCGTTCCGCCTCCTCCTTCGCGAGCATTACTGCTTCGCAGAAGAAGGTGAAGGCCTCCCATGCCTTCTCGCTCCGTACCATGGCCTGGACCAGGGCCGGACGCGAGAGATCACCGCCAATTGCATACCTACCTAACACCGCGTCACAATCGTTTGCAAATAGGGAGTTCCAACCCTAAGATATAATATCTCGCTCGATGCTAGTCTATACGACATAACTGCCCCTTTGGAGCCGTTTACGAACAAATAAAACAGTCACTTCGCATTTAAGATAACTTTGTTACATGAAAATGGTCTCCTTTCTTCACTCAACTTCAAAGTAGGCTATTTTGTAAAGGACAATGTAATTTAAGAGAGTTTTTATGATTTTCATATCTTATTATAGAGTAATACCCGGGCCTTGAGATTTTTGGACCTGTTTTTATATTTAATATTCGTAATCTTAGCTAATGCTTTGAAAAGATGTTTGCGACGCTTTTTGCATAAAAATACTATTAAACACTGAAGTTAGGGACAACCCTAACTTCAGTGTTTAATAGTATTTTTACGGATTACGGCTTAGCTTACACAAGTAAGCTAAGCCGTAATCCTCAGTTGTAGTTAATACTAAATTCAGCCCGCGACTTCGTCCGCGTGAAATTTCTTGTGTATGCTTCTATACTAATATTATAAAGAGGTAAAATTTGTTTGTTTGTTTGTTTGTTTGTAAGCTTGTATGTAGGGCGTAATCGTGGGAACTACCGGTAGGATTTGAAAAAAAAATTGCACTGGATAGCCCAATTCTTGAGGAAGCTTACAGGCTCGCGGACGAAGTCGCGGGCAGAAGTTAGTTTTAACATTAAATATTATATCTTATGATACTTTGCAATACTGAAGCTTCCCATTGGGATTGGATCAGTAGTTCCGATGACTAGATGATGATTGATGATTGATATTCCTTGTTAGTGATGACCCTCTACATACAAACTCACAAATTGTACCTTTTTATAATATTAGTGTTGGTTAGTGTGGATGGATATGACATTGTAAACGAGAGGTTTAACTAAAAAGAGTCGGTTAATCAAAAGAAATTAAAGAAAGAAAGAAAGAATAATGTTTATAATACGTGAAGCAAAAACTTTGTACTCCTTTTTACGAAAATTACGCGGACGGAGGATTATGAAATTTGGCACAGTTGTAATTTATATGGAGAAAGAGTGCAGAAAGCTAATATTTTTATATAATATACATTAGATATAAATTAAATAAAAATAAAAAAACATTACACACACTATCATGCGTTTGACACAAGATGATGGATACCTTAGAATCATGGCATTTAAATGAATTATGATCGAATTCCGACCTCTGGGCGACCACTAGTAAAGTTTATTCCTTCTTGAACTCATTAAGTCTCACAAAATACAAGTCTGAAATATTGTTGAAAGGTACGTTAAGGTGCAAAGCGCGACCTTTAGGGCATTATAAGCCAATAATTTTCCCACCACTGCTGGGACACCGGCTTCCTCTCTGTCATAGGGAGTGGGCCGTAATCCACTATGCGGGCCCAGTGCTGGTCGGTGGATGTCACGTCTGAAAATTGGTTCTAGGAATTGTCGGTTTCCAGACGGTGTTGTGGAATAATCTAAACAAACTAAAGTGCGCCTGGGTTCGAACCTACGACCTACAATGACATACAAATGTTTTGGAGATGGCTTCCCGTCTAACCGGATGCAGCTGAATATTTTACCTATTAGAGCGACCCGTGACTGGGTAACACGATACCATCGGATACCTCTTGGTTAGATTTTCTGTTTGTCCGATTTTCAGGCTTTTGACTACTCGTAACGATCTATGTCAAAGATCTATAAATGACAGCCGGAATCAACGTCTTAACGTGCTTTCTGAGGCACGGAGGGGTCTCGATATGTCGTGGATGGTCATCCATCCACGGACCGACCTTGGCAAGCGTTGCTTAACCTAAAATCGGCCCGTGCAGCTGATATTACTTTAGGTACGAGCCCCTCTTTCCACTGGGCCATTACTACTAACTAAATACAACACTAAAAGGTGGAAGGTCAAATGTGAAAGTTCAAAGCTTGACCCTTGTTTCTCTAAATAATTTAGAATGCAGCGTATTCTAAATTGGACTAATAACATTTCCGTACTTATTCGAGATTCTTTTTAGAAGGTAATTAAAAAGAAATAGGTTTTTAAAACGTTAGGTCATTTTACAAGAAAAGAACATTTATTTTATTAACTATTTACGAAGGGAACGTGGAGGAAATTAAAATATTCTGACGTTTCCACTAAGACTAAAAGCTGGCGTGCAATTGAGTTTGAGAAATGATTGTGCTTAATTACAATTTTATGCTTATAACTAGCTATCTCAGTTACTTCGTTCGTGAAGTTATTAATTCTTTATACTTTGTCTTGAAAAATGTACCTACTTTGCTGAAAACTATAAAAAGGCTATAAATAGGCAATGTAAAAAAACACCATTTAAAGGTAATGCTGTGTAAGTGCTCAGAACACGCAAATTGCACAACATGGTTACTAAAAAGTAGGTAGTTATAGTTGGTACACATGTAAATGTAATTTTGTTCTGCATTAAACAGATTACATTTCATTAAAATACTGAGGGAAAACACGTAACATTACGTGCAAAATGCGTGTTATACGTGGATGGGTGCTTGAAATGCGTCCCATACCATCTTATCCAATGTATATATACCCTTTAATGTACGCTATCAGATAAAGGGATGTCAGTTTTGTAGCCCGATTTTATAAGCCGCACTGAAATTTAATGAGTGAAACTGAAAATCTGCCCTTTTTTTTTTTGATGGTGGGAAATTATCAAATAACTGAAGACCAGATTTTCATTTTCACAAAAATAATTGGTATTTTTAAGCGCGTTGCAGAGCTGTGGGATTCGTCAATGTTGTGGAACATTGACACTGACAGCTCTTGAACGCGGTTTAGGTGTGCTGATCGTGTTCAGTGTCATACGTGAAATTAGCTCTCAAAGTACAGACGTTCGTTGAATTCTCGACTCAATTGGTTTACGCGGCGCACGCCAGTAAAGCTCCCAGTCGGCATTATTTTTTTCTGAAATCTTCAACAATCATCGTCATATTTTAGCCAATTTACACAAAACCTTAATGAATTTTACACCTAAACCTTTCTAATGAATCACCCCGTCCATTACTGAAAACCGTATGAAAATTCGTTTGGTAGTTTTTGAGTTTATCAGGATTTGTTTTATAATACGAGTATGTAGTGATCATGACACCATGACGCAGCGCAGCGTTTACGCGACGTCCAAGAACGTCATAATTATACAAAAGAAACCTAGCTCAATAACTGTATTATACTCTTAAGATAAAGGTAAATGTCCAAGAAAGCAAAACATAGTTAAGTGTAATAACATAAGTAATGTTCATACAACCAACTATAAATAAATTGCAATAACTCTAGTAAAAATGCGTCATGAAACTTTCTTCGAAACCATTGATTGTACCGATTACATATTGTGGTCTATAATTAAGCTACCATATACCATAAATCATTTAACTAATTCGCAGGGTTACTGCACACGTCCAAAGTACCAAGTGATTGCTTGTTCATGCCTGTTATGCAAATTCCGACCTTGTTCCGATAAAAATACGCACGAAGAAATATTTTAAATTTTACGAGCGCAGACTCTCGTGATTGCTCTAACTTTTGATGGGATTATGGTTTAAAGTTTATATTTATGCGAATGGACTTTGAGTAAGGCCTCCGTGCAAGTAATAAAATGAAGAATTTGCGTATATCTCGAAGTTAGTTATTTTCTGCCCTACTAGGAAATACGGCTGGAAAATCAGCCTGTTCGGTTGCGGTTTGAAACAAAACTCGATTTAATATTCCAAGTAATCTTTTCCATCTTTCGCCGACGTTGTTTGTTCTAGGACTCAAGAAATTTCATGTAAATTATGTTTTGAACTGGCGGTCGCCGATGCCAAGATCGCTAGACTTGTTTCGAGTGCAATGACTTATTAGGGTCACGATCAAAGAAAGATTTGGATCGAAGGCTTGGTTACTAGGCACTTATAGACGGATATATTCATCATGCCTTATTAAGTGAGGATTGAATACTGAATTAACTTGGAAAGTTACTATGTGTATAATAGTTAATGAGGTTGGAGGACTTATGTTAATTATTTATTTATTTGACCATTTAGGCACGTACATATAAACAGACAAGAAGAAAGGAACAGAAAAATACGTGCAAAGGTGTGCGATCGATGTTTATCAACACTAATATTAGAAAGAGATAAGACTTTTATTTTTGTTTCTAATGAATAAACTTAAAAACTACGGGACCGATTTTAAAAATCTTTCCGGTAGAATGCTATATTATCTCTGAGTAACATAGGCTATAATTTATATAGATATCACGATAGCTGTTTATACGAGTACGATTCATATAATATTTTATATTTTGTTTGATTTGTTTTGTTTTTTATTTTTGTGGTGGTAAGTTTATGTTTGGATGTTTGTTTCTCAATCACGCAAAAAAGGCTAAACGGATTTGGATGAAATTTAGGACACTGATAGTTTGTAATAACCTGAATTGACACAAAATATTAATAATATTTTATCCCGATATTCCCACCGTGGGGCGCTTCTAGTAAATAAATAAAAGTATGAAAAAGTGAGGCTACTTGTAATCAAATAGTAATCGATAACAAATCACATTGACACATTGTATTTCTATAAAAATAGATGTCTTGATTAACCAAGAAGTGGCCCTTCTACGAATATCCCTAGCATTAATTTATCAATTAGCAACTACGTAACATAGATCGCTAATGACATCTAAGGAGACTTGAGTCGCTGGGGAAATGAATTTAATCGAAGAAATTGGGTCGCCCCAGTTTATTAGGGGCATGCTGCCATCTTTTCTATATACTTAATTAACTACATTTATTTATATAGTTTTTATTTGAGTTTTCTTATTCATAAGTAAACATTTAATATGAATTGATACGTACCTACTGCACATCAGAATCTCTACGATTAATTTCAATTTTGACAAGAGCCCTATTTAATAAAACCGACGGGCGACAAATTACAGGTGACAATCCAACGATATTACAGATTTTTTTAAAATATGTTTAACGCTTGTCGTGAAACTGTGTAAATTCTAAATTTTTTTGACAAATTTATAGCATTGATATATTAAATACACCCCAGAAATTTTTACAAGAATTAGCCTTTCAAAAATATGCAGTGATTATGTTGTCTATGATGGCAAAGGCTTATACTTTCAAATACTATGACAGGGAGTCACCTAACGGAAGCAAGACAGGCTTGAATAAGGATACAATTATTTTAAAGCCTTCTGTGTAACGGTAACTGCCAGCATTATGGCATGTTATGGGCAAACTAGTTTCTGTTCTGGTAATTTTGCGTTGCCTATAGTACAATGATGGTGTTGTTATAATAATAGGTTGTGGAATAATTAGTTTTGTAAGCGTACCTTTGTACCTTTGAATATAATGTATCCAGTTTGCAATCATTTTCGAAGTTTGTTTGAAATGAGAGGCAAAAGCGCTTAAACATTCTTTTTTTAGGATAGTTAGGAAATGTAACTTACTTTTTAACACTTTTAGAAGACATACATTGTCGTCTCGACTCAATGCCAATAATTGCATGGTGACAAAAAGTATGTCCTTTAGCGGAGAGTTTGTTGTATGTAAACGTTGCTTGTATGGCGTCAACAGGCTTTTGTTTAGTACAAAAGGACTGTCCCCTTTTCCAACCTTTATAATTTAAAGCAACGTTAAGGTGTCGCCCAAAGGGGGACACCGTAAAACGTCCACTTTGAGCATTTTGAGTGACAACCATTCATATTTTTGTAACTATAATGAAAATTGAATCAACTAAAAAATATATAAAAATGTTTTAAATTACTGGGGCATTAAAAAAAAACTGCGAATTAACTTTCATATTATTGGCGGACACGTAATTTCAACTAAAATTTAACGAATCGCCATTTTCAACCATATTTGTATACCGGGATGCACTACTGGTGCTTCCCCTCCTGCAATACCTAAAGATTTGCTTCTTAACGTGCCTTAATTTATTTATTAACTATGGATGACTTACAGCTAAAACAAACAGAATATAAAATTGTATGTGAGACTGACAGCCAATTAAAAGTCTTCACTTCTAAAAACAGATTGGCAAGAAAGAATGTGAACAGCACAATACAGCTACCAAAAAAGAATAGAAAAATAAACAGTATAACATTCAAGCTTAAACCAATTCACATTTTATATTTATACAAGAATAAAGACCTGAACATACGAAATCTTTATTAAAAAAGCCAAGGCTCAGACATTTTCTGACCAACACCACACCTGTTAAGAAAGAATCAAAATCATGCTGTTTGCACATACTATTAAAGTTGCTACTTGCACGCACTATAAATGAATATTGCCTGTAATTCGTAGAGGTAAATGGAACACGCAACGGTGCGTTCCATCGCTTCGACCTTCCGGGAACGTTAAAATAAAATTTAATAAAAGTACTTATCTCCTTCTTCCAGACGCAGAAGGCACAGGCGGTGCGGACCTGCAGCGCAAACTGGACCTGCTCAACGGCACGCTGGACGCAGAGAGAGCCGAGCAGGCACGCAGGCAAATGCAGTACATTGCTCATTGTAAGTACCTGCTGACATCCATAATAGTATTATAAACATAACCGGCGAAATGTGGGGGAATTCACGCACAGTCTCACAAGCAATAAAACATATAAATGAAAGAAAATAAAGAAAGAAAGAAAGAAAAATAAGTTTATTTGTCACAGAACGTGCATAAAAAAATTAAAAAATTGAGTAGAAAATAAAACACAATAGTACATCTATTGTGTTTTATTTTCTACTCAAAATACAATAACGAGCACAAAACAGAAATAGTCGGCAGCTGCTGGCACGTCATGACTGTGACAAGAATGCTTCCACTCAGCATGATGCTGTGCTATGGAGACCCACAGCACAGCGCTGATTTTCAGTGGTCACCCGATGAGTTCTTACGATTGACGGACTGTAGATCTATGGACCATTTTATATTTTGCTAAGTACCTGGTACTTGTTGATAGGCCTGCACTGTCTTCTCATACCTTTTAACACTGTAATTTGGAAACATTGTAAAAACCATTTACTTTTAAAAGAGTAACCGTGGAGTTTCTTGCCGGCTCTTATCCATAGGAAACGACGAATTGGAACCGTGCACCTAGCTTCTGACATTTCATAAGTGCTCTTGTAGGTTTATGTGAAATAAAATATTTTGAATTTGAATTTAACGATTCTTTTGTAAGTTAGGTGCAATATAGGCAGTAGGCGGCTTCCTGTGTTGTTATCCTGAGTAACTGATCTCTTAGAGCTATTTTCATATATCTCGTGTTAATATGTAAGTAGTTGTATGACGTTAAGCGATTCCCGCTCGACATGAATGTCTATGAGATGGTAGTTCCGGGTCTGAGCGTTCGTGCATTTAAGATTCATGCTTCGATTCTAGCATAAGTACATATAGGAAGGAATCTGTTCACACACATACATCCAAATCCAACGAAAACGCTACGACGTCGTCAACAAGCGAGCGCGTGGACCGGGAGGCAACAGCGTCATCAGTGCATCGTCCGACACGACCACGCTCGGACATACCTTTCGATTTAAGTAATTAGGTTGCTATAATTCGGAACCACCTCATAAACCTTTTTATAATACAGTCAAATTCAAATTCAAATTCAAATTTATTTATTTGCTAAATATGGGTAATAAAATCAAGTTGTTAAAAATAGAGCACAGTTCAACCATATTACACCGTATGGCATGCAAATTACATGTTTTGTCTACATCATATTTCATTATATCACATTACATTATCGTACACTTAGCCAAGCAACCATCATTCATAGTAAACAATAACAATATTTTTAACGCAAATACTAATAATCAGTCCGCTTGCTTTACTTCGGCCTGGGTCTAGACAGAACCCTAATGTGGCGCAATCGTTTTTGACTGACTTGAAAAAAAACATGGATAAAAAAAAGAAAGAATAATTCGCCTTTATGAATCTCTTTTTATTTTTACTTATCAAGCGTCGATCCTTGAGACACAATTAAAAATCTTTCAGTAATAATTACGTCGCTTTGTGAATTAGAGTTTGTATGTTTACCTTAGTTGTCTTTTATAAGCGCTTAACACCTACCAAGGGGATTAAAACATATCAATCTATTGTGCGTTTAAATGTAGTGTGCTAGGAAGATTAATTTATAGATCTGTTTATCTATACAGCTCCTGTATTACAGCTCTATGTCCATTGACGTAAAGCAGCTTTAGTTAATCTCTATACAAGCAGCGTTATATTATTTAGATAATGACGGTAAATAGTTAGCTAGATACAAGACTAGTCTAATCTCATGCGTAATAGAGTATTACCACAGTATAAATAAGTAACAGTATTATATGGTCATAGAAAACGGCCGAAACGACGCGCTTCGAAATCTCAGTGTAAATAACGCAACTGTTTTGAGTACGCGGTAGTTACACACTGGTGCGGAAAGTTTATCTACCGAGCGGCCGTAGGTAATTATTGTAAGGTCATTGCCGAGATATAATACTGTTACTTTATTGGTCTATGGTATTACCTATTTTGGTGAATCTGTACTTTTTGCACAATGCACGGATCAATGTTACTTTAGATCAACGTGTTTCTCGCTTGCAATTCCTATTCAAAGTTAATATAGTTACTTGTTAACTTCAAATAATATATAAGTAGTTTTTTTTTTTATTGTTATTATTATCTTGAATATAATATACAACTTACACTAAAATATATATATTATGTACAAGATAAAGAGGAAAAAAAAAAAAGTTATTGCAATTACTATAAAGTGTGTAAAAAATAACATCACGAAGCTTTTTGTACATAAAACTAAGTAACTTTAAAAATAATTGCTGGGAAAGGACAAAAAAATTTTGTGTAGAAATTTGCTGTTTACGGTAGTGGGCAATGTAACGCACGCAAAACATTGTGCTTATGAGTGCAACGGTACAGGGATCGTGGGAGTTTTTATAGTTATAACATTTAAAACAAAAAAAAAACGTCAGACAAAGTTGGAATTTTAACCTTTAATATCTCCGTAATCGGAAGGTATGGTCCAGTACAAAATATTGTGAAACATTTTAAAAGAGTAACGGTGGAGTTTCTTGTCCATTCTTTTCCACACGAAACTACCTTTTCGACGAGATCCCAATTCTATTTTCTAATGTTGACGTTTAAAAGTGCCTTTTATGTGCCTATTTGAAATAAATGATTTAACTTTGATCATATATTATCGGGTACAAAAAGTGCTTCTCGGCTTCGTTAATGGTATTTTTACACCCGTTGTAGTAAATGGTGACACGTTGACGTGAAAAAAACGTTTAAAAGTGACTCTTTCTTCCGTCCTTGTTTCGCTTAATGTTTGTACACACACACAAGAATTTAAAATGTATTTCTGTCTGTTCTAACATCAATATTTCCCTCTATTCCAGCGGGTTACTCAGAGGACTCCGACTACACGTCGGACCTCAACTACCCAGTGGGGCAGCATGCCAATTGCAGCGCGTCACAGTTCCGGAGCCATGCGCACCAGATGCACACACCACAGGTAACTAAGGTCTTTTTATATCCATGCTTCCAATTTATGTTATTTCTAATTAAACAAATATTAACTTTATACTGATTTAAATGAAGTTGATTGAAGCATGACTAGTTCATTTAAAAACTCATAAAAAAATGTTGAAGTTGTGGAACAAACTGAACTTTATGAGTAGGCGATAAAGTTATTTTTCCAAAAAATCATATTTGTTTATATGTTTGGAAATTAAATTGCGAACGCAGAATGACTATGTTCATCATCATTGTTACTTTAATCTTTTGGTAAATTCTAGAGCCACAATTTTTTCCATATTTCTGTTTTATTCCTTATTTTTGAGAATACTGGTTAACCTGTAATTGGGGACTGTGATAGGCTGTACTACCGCCGATGACGAAGCGACGATTTTCTCGCTCAAGAAACGTACAAAATATTGTATATATCGTATAAATATGACGTCTTGCCTCTTTCGTCTATATTTTAACTTACTGTGGGCGTACTTTAGGTAGTGTCGGTTATTGCTCAATAGAAAAAACGTTTGCAGTTCAGATCAAATTATAATTTACGATCACATTAACCACACTAGCAATTCACACACTGTAGTAGGTACACGACAAAACTATACGGAACACACGACAATTTGTAAACGTGTTCACTGCTTGATCGCCACCGACGAAGTCTGCTTAGCTCCGGCCGGTCCGAGTGATATGTTGTAGACTCTGTCGAGCGCCGCTAGGGACGCTGGCGCTCCGATTAGTCAACTCAGTAACGTATTACCGACAAATATATTAATAGTTGAACGCTGACTGTTCGCACCTTCACCGGCGAGAGAGAGAGAGACTCACGCTTGGTACATAATGCATACCAGCGAGTAATCGCTCGTCGCCGTCGCGCTCTCGCTCTTCGTTGCTCGCCGCGGCCATAAGCTAGTAGTTTTATAAAACTACAGTAATTAAATTGATATAACGTTTTCTAACCATTCCTCTACTTTCTATTTCCAGAGATCCTTGGAGGTATCTCGTGAGAATTCGTACGAGAGGGACGAGTACCACATACACGGGGACACCGACCCGCTGTATTATAACAGTCAGCCGCGGACCAACAGGTAAATATCAGCACGCAGAGGATTATATAACAGAAAACCAGCGCTGGGGCTCTGTCTCGCATAGAGTCGCAGCATTATGCTGAGCGATGGCGGCTTTGTGTGGATATGACGCATTTTTCCCCCCAAATTCTTTTTTTTGTTTTAGTTCTATCTTTGCGTCATATTTACTGCAAATACCTAGACGTATTTTCTTTCTTTCTTTCTAATATCGAAAGATAATTTCATTTTACTTTACTGTTCTGAATCAAGGTTTGAAAAAAAATAAAGATTTAAAAAGGCTTACACACCTGGCGATTTAAGTGCAGTATCCGTGCATTGATATAACATATCGCACTTTAGAAAAAGTCATAAAGATTATGTCAAACGTGAGGCGGAACATTTACTAAAACTGAATTTGCCATATTAATGGATTACTGAACCTACGACCTTGATTGCCTTGTTGGCCTAGTGGTTGCAAGCGCTACTGCTGAGCATGAGATCCTGGGTTCGAATCCCAGGTCGGGAAAAGTGTTACTGGGTTTTTCTATAAGGATTTTCTCAGTAGCAGCCCGGAGTCTGGATTTGTGCCCAGTTAGTGGCAATAAAATCGCCCCCTATTACATGGGACTTAAACATAACTGGCAAAATGTGGGTGTACTATAGGTTCACCTCTGCGTAACTCTTCGGGAATTACAGGCCTGATGGTATGTTATTTTATGTAAACCTACGTCCAAGGGCAGTTAGGCTTGTTGGAAACCTAAGTAACTGACTGCTTGCTTGGGCCACTTCCTCTCACAGAGAGGAAGCCTGGGTCCCAGCAGTGGAGACGTTATAGGCTGATTATAATAATAATAATTTATTTATTCAACAGACAACTAGATCCAATTACTAATAAGAAATACATACTATTCTAGATGTTAGTAAACAATTAAATTTATTTGATATGTTATTACCTATATTTTACTACAGACAGGGTGGTTTTAATTAGATGCCTCATAATGGGGCTTTCGTCAGGCCCGTCAGTAATAGTCTTCAGGAGGCTGTTACTACTGTCTCGCAACCTTGTGAGAATAGGAGCATTCTTTTTCCGCAATACAGCTGAGAAGCTATCTATTCTGCCTTCAGCAAACATTGCAGAAGCACTGCAATAACGTGGCAGTCGCAACAGCGCCCTAAAAGCGTTGTTGCATTGAATACACATCGCATTGGCGATTATGTTTCGCTGTTTTGTTCGAGAAAAACTCCGGGTAGATTGTTTAAAGAAATTAAGATCACGTCAGATCATTCCCATCGTATAAATTCAAATTGTGTTCCATATCCAAACGATGATATTGTTGGTATTTGCTTACTTTAATGTGTCTTTTCGTATGTCAATTTCAGGATAGACACGTGGTCACAGCTGCACGCACAAGTGAGTGTGGAGTCAGCGATATCTTGGAGGACCGCGGCTGACTGGCAGTCGGCAGGTAAGAACAATTTTTTTCTCTTAAATATTGCGCACTCTATTTACTGAAGAAAAACTCTTGAAACTCTTGAATGTATTAAAAATTAATTTTAATCCATCTAATTTTGAACGAACAATATTTGTGTACCAGTTAATTGTGTAACATGTAGCCTGCTATGTACTATGTGTCTGGCAAATTAATTACTTTTTGACTTTTACTTTGATAAAGTCAGACTATAATACCAACGATTTGTGTGGTTGCTACCTAAATAATTGTTTAATATCCACGCTTGCCTAACCGATTGATGAACATAGATTGTGTGATTTTCATGCAAGTTGCAATTTTCGTAAGGCATGTATTTAATGCGGCAACTAAGTAAAATGAATATAGGTTTAAAAAAAAAATAGAGTGGGTACCATATATAATGGGTTGGCAGCTAATAAGGAGTATCGTAATAAGTAATAGGTAGCATATTAATATATCAGTAATAAGCTCCGTTTTAATTTAAACTAGCATCAAGTTTTTCTTTTGGGAACAGAATTAATATCTAAGCGGAAACTTAATGGCGAAAATAAAATAGAAAATGGGCATTCATAAATAATATATTATTATTGTATTATTAGGGCAGGTTTAGATTTTCTATATAATCTAGTCGTTTCTGGCACTCGCCGGCCGCTACCGCGGCACCGCTCGCTTCGTTCGCTCGGCTCGTGCGTAGGAAGTCACAGTTTTAACCTAACCTAATATATTATCTTTGCCACCCTACTAACATTGTTAGTCGCCAAGTCATTATTTATAGCTCCTCGCCTAATATTTTATTTGACTGGTATAGTTTATTTGCTACCTAAACGCAGCTGCTAGTTTTTAGTTTTTATAACACCTTTAATTTTAAACCTTACATAATATAATAGTCGCGAAAATATTTAATCGCTGGCAAGTTATTTTATTTGTTGCAAACATTTAGTCGACTTTTAAGTTATTAGTCACTCGGAAAATAATAAGCTTTTTCGTAATAGACGGATAGGTAATTTCTTTGCCAAAAATCCGTCGATGAATGCATTGACACACTGCAAAAGGGGTATTAATAAGTAACCCTTGTGATAAACGCGTTACACAGATACACATAAATTAAAACTGGGTTGGTATGAGGCTGTTGAAGATTTACTTACCTCGATCTGTTGATTCTATTATGTACATTCGTTTTCCAACTTCCCTACAGCACCACCCCCCTCTCGTCTCCACGCACACACGTACACTCAACACTTCCCACATAATTATGCACATAACACGCCACGATACACATAACATACATAAATACATACATCACTAACCACCAAAATACACAACATACACAACTGTACTTACACTTACACTACACACGTATTCTTTTTCTTTTCACGGGTACATAACCTACAATACCAATACCTTTGACAATATCTCATTCTAAATTATCAAAATTATTACTTGTATGCTCACAATAATCGCTCGACCTTTTAATGTAATACGAAGATACTGCTGCCCAAGATACAGGATTTTCCTAGTTTTGGATGCAGGGTCTCTTATTGGACTGTTGACCTCATCACCTACCTTTTGTATAACACCATTCTGTATAACTACTTATTGTCAAAGTTTGTTTTTTTGTGTTTTTTTTTTTTTTTTTTTGGATTGTTATTAATCTAGTTTTCGTTTCACAGAGGAGCAGCGTCGGCCGAGTCTGGAGCGTCAGAACACGTTGTACGATGACAGCATGCCAATGTATGGTTTTGAGACCTACAGCACCAGTATCACGCACACGAGGTACGTTCTAATGAACTTTCATACCATTGTTATTTATTTGATGTCCTATTAATATTGCAAGGCAAAGGCCTTCATTCTCTCTTTTAAGTTTTCCAAGAGACTGTGGCGTACATCGCCACATGCGAACTACGCATCAAAGACCTGACGTCACACTAATCCCGCATCGCGCAATTAGAGTTTACCGCGTGAACGACATAGACTATCCGACATCAATCGTTAGGCAGTTGCCCGCCAAACACGACACCCGTCTGGCCGGAGGAGCCTCCCTTTTCTAAAGAGGATGAGTGAACTTTAAATCCTGTTCATGAGGAACACCTCTAAAAGACTGCTGTCTGTGGTCAATGTTTGAAAAAAGATCAAAGTTTGTCTCACCATCTCCATCGCTGTGATCTTTAGTATGAACCAGGGAACGTTATATCTGAATAATTATAGATAATCAAATAACAACTCGATTGGCATTTGCAAAATGTAGACTTCCCGGTGAAGCTTGATTGTAATTCCGGCGTTGACAAGTCTACTGATTATGCTGTTTAGCTTTAAGCTGTTATCTTATTTCATCAACTTTTGTGTCGCATTCTCAACTAAGTCTATGATTACGCTTTGTAACTAGGTGGATGTTATTAACAAATATTTGAAATTTGCAGGGACCATTCGCATTTATCTCAGCAGCAGAGTTATGAGGAGTTCTACGACTCGTCGTCGTACCCCTACCAGACGTCGTACGTGGGTGACGACTCTCGGCAGTGGGACAGCGGCGGCGGCGGTCAGTACTTCTACGATGACGGGCAAGGCCTGACGCCAACCGAGTTCGAGAATGTTGTCAATAAAAGAAGGTCTTCAGTTGTTCAGTTGCCGCAAGTGCCGCCTAAACCGGTAAGTTAAATAAAACTAGCTGTGCCCCGCGGGTTCACCCGCATAAGTCTCAATCCCATGGGAATATCGGGATAACAAGTACCGTATGTGTTAACTTAGGTCATGGTCTACCCATGTGCCAAATTTCATTTAAATCCGTTGAGCCGTTTAAGAGTGAAAGTGTAACAAACAAACTCACTTTCACATTTATAATATTAGTTCTATTGCAGGAAATATCTTTAGTTTTGAACTGTAGGAGTACTGTCAGTCACGCGTATTTTACTGAAGAAAATTACTCTAAATAAACAGGACAAAGAAAGTATTGCACTATTGTGTATATGTTAAGAACAGCGAGAATATTTGTTGTGGAATGGCTCCACCGAGTAGGTATGTAAATGATAATTTTACTAATGAACAAGTCGAATAAATTCAAAGTTGCGTATATTTCAGTCAAACCATTCGCAGGCACTTTTGATTTGTCGAGGAGTCGGTGAGTTAGTCAGAAAGTTGAAGCTTGTTGCCCGTTCCAAAACTTAGGTCTCTGGTGTGGTGCAGATGTATGTAGATTTTAAAAACTTTTTAATATGACTCGTGCAGTCACATCTGGAAACAAAAAATATTTTGTGGCCTAGTTTTATGTTGAGATACATTCAAAAATCTGTTTCGTAAAACAATATTTAAGGCGCTGACAAGAGGCAAAAGTAATAAGTAGGTTTGTTAATGGTAGGTACCGGAAAAAAAAAAGTATGTTAATCTTTAATACATATCGTAAAATACGTTTTGAAAACAAAACTCGATACAAATTAATAGTAAACTAACCTGTTACCTTCTTTTCCAATCCAAAATATCTGTTTTAAATATGTTGTCTGTGTTGAATAATCTTTTTTTATAATAATAATGACTAATTTTATGATTGTGTGTACACCTATATGGTAGATTTTTGAGGAACACTTTATTTATTATTAAGATCTCATGTAACATGTACCAAAAATCACACGAATAAATGAATTTGAATTTGAATTTGAACGTACGTTGGTATTTAATTAATAACAAGAACGTCTTATCTGAATACAGAACTTGGTTGTTTATTATTTGATTTACTCGAAAAAAAATTGAGTAAATAGATAATATAATAAAATAGCTTCATACTTGCAATAAATAACAAGCGTTGTGTCATCGCGCTTATCTTTCTTTTCTATGCACTGCGACAGTGACCGCGCTTTAGCTGTTGTCAGCGTCTTAAGAACGAATACGTTACAGTGTTTTCTTACGTTTCAGTTGGTGCCATCGTCAAGGTATTCCGACTACAATGAGATGGCGCCGTACAGGCCGCGGCCGCGAAGGTCTGCCGCTAGTCTTCCAGGTAAATCCGTTATACTCCTTGTTCTATGGCTAAACTTATAAAGCTTTGGCAAGAAGATTATAATAATAAATGTACCTACAAGCTTTATAAAAAATGCAATTTTTTATATATATATTACCCATTGGTCGTGGCGATGCTAAGCAGGAAAATAGCCGACATCAAAGCGATATCGCTTTCGTTCAAAAAATATATCTGCAGTGCTATTCTGTAACCATCTCACCGTGAAAACTTAGGTGAAGTGAGCGTGGAGTGAGCTGTCATTCCACAGGGATTGACACTATTGACAGCTCACTTCACCCAAGTTTTCACGGTGAGATGGTTACAGAATAGCATGGCTGATGTCTGAATGAAAGCGATTCTTATCTAAAGGCTTTTTCAATTCAGTTCAGTGACAAAGTTTGAAACCCTACTAGGCGACTCGTGTTTCAAAACTATCGAAAATAATTATTAAGTACCTATGCCACAAAAATAATGCGGTATTTTTTGAGGACCTAATTGAGACCATATATTATTATTACGAGAAGAGAGAAAAACCTGGTAAACCAATTGGCCTGATAAGGAATTGATTCTTCCTCGATCAATGTTATCGCTTAAAAAGAAATAAAGAAAATACGTTTATTTGCGGTAAACAAGACGCAAAAAAAGAACCACGCAAAAAGGCCATCGCTCAGCATAATGCTGCGACACAGAGCCCCAGAGCTGGTTTTCAGCGACAGCCGGCGTTGACGTGATGCTGTCAACCGGTGCAGCATACAATGAGATATAATTATGATATAAAAATAAAATAAATATACAATAATTAATTCTACATGTATAAATAAAATATAATATTTAAAATGGCAACATTCCCATTCAGACCGCAACGACTCGCCAAAAAAAAACTATGCCAACGCCAAACCTAAGGCAGGGTTATGTTATAACCAATACTAGTACCGGAACGTTAATAATAGAATGGAGAAAGATACCATTGTCACGAAGTCTAATGGCGATTCGACTGCCAATGAATAGAAGCATCAACAAAAAAAAGCGGACGGTGATGCTTTGGCTTTTAGGAGACTGAACCCTTAACGCTGCCTAAGCTTCCCGTCAATCAACGTGCTTCCTTTCCAGCCACGCCATCGTCGACCCCGAAGCGGGGCCGCGCGCTGCCGGTCCCGCCGGGCAGCGAGTCTGGCTCGACGCGCGGCAGTCGCGGCCGCCGCCTGCCGCAGCCCCCCACGCCGCTGACGTCATCTATGACGTCGTACGGCAGCTTCACGCGCCCGAGGCGCGCGCCTTCCGCCTCCACGCTTACGCACGTGCCTTACGTACCCGGTGAGCTGATGCTTTCGATGATTTTGTGATTTAATTGCCTGAGAAAATTAAAATGCCTAAGAGAGTGAGCTGCTTTCAGTAAATACTACACAAAACGCTGTCACATAAACGAAGCCTTTGGGCCTCAGTAAAAGTACTACCAATGCTTGTTATTTGGGCATTCTCATTAAAGGTAAATTTTATTTTACAGAACCTGAAAAACCTATTCCTGATGTGAGTTATGGTTACGATAGCTTCGGGTTTCAGCAAGACTTTCCAGACACTGCCACAGAACCGTATCAAGATACTAATTATAATAATACGACGTAAGTGCATTTAGTATACGGTTTATACTATTCATTCGCTTAATAAAACAATTGTTACGATTGTTTCATAATTTTCTCCAAGATATAAGAGGTCTCAATAGCAGGAATGATACATTTTTAACTAATGAAGCTGTGGTAAAACTCACAAACAAAAACATCTGAATAAAAGGGTAGGCTCGTTGTTTCACGCCTAGCTTTTTTTTCACCATAGAACATTTTTGCACCTAAAACCTCATTGGGGTAACTTATTAGAAAAAAAACGCCAACCGCAAAACTCCACATTGAGGAAAATGGATTTCATGACCGATATTATTGAACAAAGTGCTGTATCGGGAAACAATAAAAACGCGTTAACACCGACATTTTCCTGAATGCAAGACCTTCCCGGATTCTGCGAATCCTTTTTGCGATATCATATTATGCATTAACGAGTCATAATATTCAGGAACCTATATACTTATCGAGAAACACGTGTTTCCTGAACTAATCTGAATCATGATTATTATCTGCATACACCCACTATACATTCGCTCTACTAACAGTTACTGCAAAAGATACACAGATAACGTACTATTTCTACAACTCATTTAAAGCCTTACTGCTGATTAGTTGACGAAGGATAGATTAATATACTCAGGTAAAAAACCTTTGCCGAGAGTGTCCTGATGACTGAAGAGTATACTGAACACGCTTTAGCTATATGTCAATGCCGTTGACGTCAAAAGGGCAATAATTACAGTATTTAGTAATTGGACATTAAGATTGAAAGAAAATACATTTATTTGCGGTACACATGACACAAAGAAAGAACAAAACACAATAATAAACAATTTGGGGGAAAATATGCGTCACATCCACGCAAAACGGCCATCGCTCTGCATAATGCTGCGACCCTATGCGAGACAGAGCCCCAACGCTGGTTTTCAGCGACAGCCGGCGTTGACGTGATGACGTCAACCGGTGCAGCATAAAGTGAAATAACAAAATGAGACAAAAATAAAATGAATAAATACAATACTTAGTCCTAAATGTTTATATAAAATATAATATTTAAAATGGTAACATTTCATACCGTCGGCGCAGCTGTCATAAAAACTATTTTTTAAAAAATTGAAACAGTTAATGGTTCTCAGCTGAGAAGTAACCGATCTCTTTTACTATCGTGTATCTTATCATAAACTTAATCATTTGTTACAGTTATGATTCGGATGGGATGCAACCATTTTTTGATGAAACACCACACGCCACTCCGCCTGCAGCTGGTAATTATGCCTTCATTATCGCCTATACTTTGATCAATATAGATGACGGTATAAGAGAAGTTTAGTAGTGTTGTTTGCAAAATATACCTACTTAATACTATCGACATTACGAATAGTCTAAAGCCTTACAAACATCTTGCTAGGATTCAATTCATTAGAGTCTGGCAGTAATTCCACATTGAACTTATATCTATTTATAACAACAGTTTGCGATATCAAAATTATGTCAATGTCAGTACAACAATAGCAAGAATTTATAATAATTCACATTAAAAATGATTTAGTTACATAAAAGATAAGAACTTCCGCAGCACGGCGTATACTCGTAGATTTGTTATTACCATCAGTTCTTTTTTATTCGTAAACATGGCGGCCCGTTTCATACACTGTCTATGTGGTGAATTTTCATTTAATATTTACAATGTTTTCTTCCAATTTACAGCTCAAAAAACGCCGTGGACCGAAACAGAGACAATATCACAGTTCACGTACCCTATTACTAGTGAGATCGATTTATTGTTACCGAAAACTGTGCCATCAACACTTTCGTCTTATTTACCACAACTGTCAAATGCGAAACAACCAGATTTGTTTCAAGTGAAAAGTTATCCGGAGGTCGATTCGCAGTTTGAAGAGCAACAGTATCGGTTCGACCAACCAGACCAACAGTTTCCGGACCATAGCCAGTATGAAGATAAACAAGAACATCTACAGCAGGATTATCAGCCAGAACAAGACTACCAGCAACAACAAGACTACCAGCAACAACAAGACTATCAGCAACAGCAGGACTATAAGTATGATTCACAATTCGAGTCACAGTACCCGGAAGAAGAGAAACAGCCAGTTTCTCAGCAGCTTTTTACGCAACAGTTTGAACAAGACCAGCAATATTTACAAGATCAACAGTATTTTCAACATGATGAACAACAAAAAGCACACCAATTGCCATTTCAGCAACAACAACAACAAGACATGCAATTTCAACAGCAGCAACAGCAGTTACAATTTCAGCAACAACAACAACAGCAACAGCAGCAGCTGCTGCAGCAACAACAACAGCAGCAGCATTTGCTGCAACAACAACAACATGCAAAACAACCTGCTCAACAGTTGCAAACAAGTGTAATAGCCGGGGCTGCTACCTTAGGTTCATTTATGGCTGGTAGTGCAAAGAAGTTGGGAAGTTTCTTCGGTGCAGCCGCCGCGGCGGTGTCAGCTCCAGCAGTGTGCCAGCCTCCACACACAATTTCTGTGACAACTGCTCCCACAAGCCACTTCGCCTCATCCGTAGCTCCCGTGACGCCGTTCACAAGTACCGTGTCCGCGACAACATCCGTCCCAGAAGTATTGCCGCCAGTGCCAGTGTCTACTGTGACTGTGACCACTTCTGCGCCAGTTTCTTTACCGCGAACTCCGTCTCTAAGGAGACAGGAGTCCATACAAAGACCTTCGGTGCGTCGTACTCGGACGTTACCAGACGCACCCGAAGAGTTAACCCAGTCGAGTTTCGACGAAAGTGCCTACGAGGACGAGTATCATAAGACTGAATACGATCAAACAATAGACCGCGATAGGACTTCTTTGGATAGGTATCGTGACGACGACTTTCCTCATGATACCATCCTTGAAGAAGTCCCCGACGAGAGGCGTTTGTCGGAAGCGCCGCCGAGCCCCAGCCTGCAGAAGCAGGCGTCTCCGACGAGGACGGTGGCTCAAATAAGGAAACCTTCAGTTGACAGCTATCACAGTCAAACGCCGTCGATTGTTGATCGTAGAACCTCGCAAAGTTCTTTTCACCCCGAAGAGAAACTTGCTGTCCCAACTACACAAGAAGGTAACTGATTTCTGTTCTTAATTTTTCAGATGCCACATAACTGCTTTCATTAAAAAAGACATCCAAATGACTGTCGTGATTCATTACTAAAACATGCTTACATTCAGAAACTAGTTCAGAAATAGATAAATTTAATAAGTCCTTTTAAAAGTACTTAAATATTTCGAATATTCTGTTACGTTTTGCAGATCAAATTCTTGTGAATATTAAAATAAAAGTACTGGGTTCACCAACAGTGATTATCATCTTCCCAAACCCAATAAAACCTCCGATAAAATGGTCATACGTAATTACAGAAAAGCTTCATTTCACAGATTCACTCTCGGATAAAACCAAAGTTTCGTTCCAAGAAGAGCGCACGACTTACCACGAGGTACCTGAAGTGACTGACGGCTTCCACGAAGCTGAACCTTTATATGACGACAATGTCGAAGAGTACCGTGATGATCACGATACATACAATGACCAAGACGATACCTTTCGGGAAGAAAGGGAGAAGTTCGATGACCAAGAACCGTTTCAAGAGGCGGATGAACCGTATCAAGAAGAGGATAGTGTGTTCCGTGAGGAGCAGGACAGGCCTCAGGAAGATAGACTGGAGTTCCAGCCAGAACAGCCGAAGTTGACGCCGAAGCAGAGATGGCATCGTGCTTACAACAAGATCGTGATGAAGCTAAACGTGAGTACGCTTTTCGATTATAACGATGGATGCAGAAATATGAATTTAGGAAAACTTTTTCTTTGGTTTCGTTTTATTTTTTATTTGATTTACTTGTTTCTTTTTATTTCGGTTTATTTCATTTTGTTACGTTTTAATTCTTTTTCCTTTATTTAATTTCATTTTACGTTTCTTTTTTTGATTTTATACTTTTTCTTTGTTATATTTTTCTGTATTTTTATTTTAAGTTTTTATTACGACAATACTACAACCGAAAATTGAACAGAACTGATACTACTGAGTACTACAAAATCTGCAACCATCGTCACCTGATTAATATTTAATTTGTTATTTGACTAATTTGTGTTAGGTTTTTTTTTAAACCATGGAGAATTAATCATAGCTTTCAATTAAAAGGACCAGGTAAGTCATAATCACTGAATTTAAATGTGAAAATAATAGGTACGGGCGAAACAAAGTTGAATTGTCGTACATTGTCCCAATTTAATGAACATTCAAATACATATTTTAGCATTATCATTACGAAAATGTTAGGGAAATGAAACAGGTTTTTTACAGAAATAAAGTCACACGAAGTGACTGACGTGAATTAATACGAAGCTATTATAGATAAATAAATGTATTTTCTTTTATGCTTATCAAGGTATACTAAGAGCTCCAGTTTCAAAAGTCTGCGGTTTACTTTCATTATCATTTTAGAATTTAAATTTCTTTTTTTAAATGGTGTTATAGGAGCAACGTGAATTTAAACCATTTTAAGAGTTTTAATATGTTGTCGCCAAAACCGAAATTGAACCTTGTGATATTTAAGATATCACACGGTGCTAAAACGATGTTACTGTAAATTATGTTTTACACTTATTCTATAGATTTACAATTAATACAAAATGTAAAACAAGAAAGCCACGTCCACGATATATATACAATAATATTTATACCTATAAACTTAGGATTAATCATAATATTTTATTCTTATTTTAACAGTTAAGTGCGCTTATCCTAGATGCTGGCGACGTCGCAAGTAGCTGTCAAAATTTACCCCTTCTGATTAATTTAGCATTATTACTGTACGGAATTAAGAAGTGTGGCTAAGTTACTAGTGAACTAATATATTGATTATGAAATGCAATAATTAATATCGTAACACCGAATATTTAGTTTTAGATGTAAAAAAAGTATTTGCTAACTTCCCAAATGCCTTGTTTACACCTAAAAAGTATACAACATCAAATTCAGTGTTATAATTACTTTCATTATTAAAATTTTAGTCCGCTAGTTAGCCACATTTCATATTTCGATACAAAATTGCCAAATTAATCAAAACAGCGAAATACTTGACATCTATTCGCGACGTTGTCCACTTTCAGAATAAACGCTCTTAATAACATTTTAGCTATCGTTGAATTTGTTGTCGAAATAAAAGAAGAATTACTTTCATACCATATCTAACAAACGACTTATCTTCAATTTCTTCTCAGGATATCTCCAACCAAATCCACAAAGCACTTGTACGGATAAGTGCCAAACATAAGTCTACACTAAGAGCGTCTGGCTCAGCAGGGGTTACCCATGGGTTACCCCCTACCGTGTTATAGCCTTACTGACGATTGAATGGACATACTAATTATGTCTTAACACCAATTGAGGCTATCAAAAGAAGTGTGCGCTGAAAAGGGATACGGGTTGTCTTTATTGATGAATATTATTACTTATTGATTTAAGAGGATAGCCTCTTAAATCATTGTTGTTTAGCTATATTGATTTTGTGATCTACATATTGCTATGCACACTAACATTTGGTAAGAATTTGCCTGTAGGTTTTCCAGGAAATATTGGTGGTTATTTATGTTTACTCGTTAAAATACAATATTATACTTTCAAAGCTTTGTTGTGTAAAGGAAGTAGCGAACTCTATTATTATATCGTGAAATTTTGAAGGTAAGTACGGAAATTGAGCTTCTATTTGAATATCAAAATATTGTTTTGTTTCAACGAAATAATTAAGTACAATAACCATCAAAATGTAAATATAAATATATATTAAATAAAAATAATGTTAAGTATGTTTTAAATAACTCAGTACAGTTTGTCCGATAAACAAACTTTACGCTGTAATCAGATTGTGTCAAATGGCCAAATAAATTGACCTTTTATATCATAAACGACGAAGATTTGTATCTCGTTTCCTACACAATATTGTACTATGATAACTGCAGTTCTCCTTGTATTTACGATACATTCTACGCTTTAATCCGACGTACGAATGCAAAACACAAGCTATTCATATAATATACCAAGTGCAAAGTCCTGTTTGTATTACAATACAAGAAGGAAACTACGAGTATGTAACTCACAATAGCATCAGTTCTCTACTTTAAACTAAATGTTGGTATCTATTTTGAAATTATGATAAGAATTCGTAAACAATATAGGAATTTTTATCCTTGTATATATGAAACAAATAAAGAACTTATCTAATTTAAAAGTCAGTTTAGTCTCTTCTAATCTACGTTCGCAATTTATTTGCCGAACCTGTAAACAAACACGAGTTTTCCACTTAGATAAACATCAACTTTATGCTAATGTAAATAGAGTTGATTTTAGACCGACTTGTACTGTTGAAAAAGTCATAAAACATATGAAGTTGTAGCGCAAACTGAGCCTTATGTTTAGGCATTACAGTTATTTTTCCTAAAACTCGTGTTTGTTTTTTTTAAATAACCATAAAAATTTTCTTTAAAGTACCTAAACCGAAAATTAAACTTTTAAACAGAACGGAAAATTAACTTATTAAACAGAATATAATTGCGGCATTTGTCATGTTTATATGCTAAACTAAGTTCCTATTATTATTAAACTCTCCTTTATTTTCAATAATACGCGCACTAAAACGTACAATAGTACGCAAAATAAAACGAAACGACACACAAAACGAAACAAACTAAACACCCTTTAAGACCAATTCTAAATTCAAGACGATAATCCCACTGCATAGTGGAGCAACTGAACTTTAATCCAATGCATTACACAGTACGCAAATAGTGCAAAGTCCTGTACAATACTGTAACAAGGCAAACGCATATAGAAACAGCGTTGTGCTTTACGCCCCGCTGCGCTGTGCGGGTAGGCACATAATCAAGATGGCGGAGAAAGAAAATGGCTAAATGTTGTTAGGTACCCATGTGGCCTTCGGCAGGGTGTGACCTTGAACGGGGCACATGGGAACTCGATTAACGGGAGGTTGGGGATTTATTTATTGGGATATTATTACGTTGATTAAAATATGGTCAAGGAAAAGTGCGAGTTTACCGAAAAGGAAAACCTTTAATCCTATTGGTACTAAAGTTTTCAGTAGTTTTCTGTAGTTTGGAGTTTTACATAGACCGAGCGAATTTAAGATGCAAATTAAAGGATTCCATTAACTACGTTACCTAAAAACAATGTTTTAGTCGTAAGTATATTTTATTTCCCAGGTTTTGACTTTAGCGTTCAGTTACCCCTTGCTTACCACTTGTTTTTGTTGTTTGTTTAAGACTTGCATAAAATATATACCCAAGTTACTCCATATGTATATAGATAGTACTTTATAATAACATAATAATTATAGATAGTATTGGCTAATATAGAACCAACATAATAATTATAGTTAAATCCCCAACAATCCTAGCACAAACGAAGCTATTAACACACCAGCATTAGAACAGCAAACTATGCTTTAGCGAAGTTGTCCGGTCAAGTAGTTCCTAACAGTCCGCTGGTTATAACAAGTACGGACTTTAGTACACTAATAGCTGTGCTATGCAGCGACGGAAACTAGTAAAGCCAACAACTTTACTATGTTGCTCAAGTATCGAGTAAGATTAAAAAAGTCAATGCATTTAACACCTGCCGGTCGATTCTGTAAAGATAACACCGTGAAACTCAGGTGAAGTGAGCGTGAAGTGAGCTATCAATAGTGCTCTGCGGGTCGATTTGTGACAGTGACAGCTCACTTCACCTAAGTTTCACGTTGATATTTTTACAGAATCGATTGACTGGACTTATTTACTTTAAAGAACATCTTCTTTACTTTCTAAAGGAGGTGCAAGAGTAACACTTATTTAGAAAGTACAGAAAACGTTCTTTAAAGTAAAATAAGTTCGAAACCAGAGACCTATAAGTCTCTAACTATGTGATTATTAAGAATATTAAGGGTAATCAAGGCAAAGCTCAGTTTTTAAACCATAAAATTATCACTCGAATATGCGTATAATGTCTTGAAGAGGGGGCAATTCCCGTATTTTTAAGAACGTTCATCGCTAATCTGAGTCTCGATCTGTCAAAAATACGCCACATTTTTACATTGATTATTGCTGGGAAAAGACTGTGTCTAGATTTTGATTGTTTTAATACGAGAATTGGCATTTTGATAGTAGTTGTACCGAAAGCCAAATAATCTTACTACTCAATTTGCACTAACTCTTCAGCATCGCTCAACTTCGTAATGCCTCGCATTTTATGTGAGACTGTCCTAACAACCCAAGTTTCAAACCAAGATTATGCAGTGCAAATACTGCCGGACTCTGGGTGGCTTTAATTGCCCCACTTCCAATCAGCTTGCCCTATGGTAGGCGTGTGCATAATTATGATTTTATCTCTATATTTTATAGCTTACATTACTCATAATTATCTAGTACGTAGAGTTGTTAAAAGTAAAATACACAATGGGAAAGTTTATAGGCAGAATTTCGAAGGATGGAGTAAATGCGTAAAATCGTTATGACTTGTATCACCACCTCCGGCACCCTAATTGCGTAAAACACGATCAATCACAATCTGTTTCATTTTGACAGTTCAACAACATTCATTGCGTTATTTACTTTGTTGGACAGACAATTTTTTCGAACATATGAAGCAATGGATTAGGAATACCCTTCAAAATGATTCAGATTGTGATTGATCGTGAGTTATGCAAGGTGCAGATACGTTCTGATTAACTAATTTGATAGATATTGACACGTGAATGATGTCACATTATTGGTATAAAATCAAAGCTGCAGTAAAATATTGAAAAATAAAAACACGTCTCGAACGAGTCTCTTTTGTGAAAGAATTACTAACACATGGATAACCCGGCGATTCGATATTGAGCCAACATCGGTACAGCTGGCATAGTTCGCAGCTGAACCATTTTACCTTTATTTCTAAGGGCATAAGGGTGAATAATGATCCCACGGCAACTTTGTCGAGTGAATATAATATTGGATACCTGTAGCATCTGTTCTCTATTTTACAATGTCTCACGTATTGTTTTATGTAGATTTTATCTATTGACCTCACAGCGCAGTATCCGTAAAAAGTATTCTGCTGTTGTGAAAACTGGTCAGTTTGTATTACTGAAAGATATACCTACATATAATTTTACTGTTATATTTAAAAAGGCTAAGGTCTTAAGGTACACGCTCACAGGTTGTAATTCGATTCTCGGAAATAGCCTATAATAGAAAATATAGATAGTAAATTTTTGTTCAGCAATATTTTTGGGATTTAACGGGGCAAGTCGTTGTTCATATTATCAATGATTACATAAAATCGTTAATAATGTTACTAATAACTTTAAATAGATTGCCATAGGAATCAGATTATAAACAAGAAGCTTAATTTGTAAAGTGCTAAAACAGCTGATGACACTAAATTAGGTAATTAGATTACATTACAATGATGTCATCGGCGATTAGATTACATATCACATTAATTACAAGTCGGTTGGCCGTGTTTTGGATTTATTAATCGTAGTAATCTATTTAATATATAATATATCGCAGCCAACTTGCTTAATTAGCCGTTTAGTTAACATTTACACACTAGCCATTGAAAATAGCGCGATTGGTCACAGTACTGCGACCAATTTGGCTTGCGCGTGGTTGGTCACAGTTCAAACCTAACCGATCAAGAATATCATTCAAGCTGCTAGTTGAACGACGCCGTTTAGTAAAAAGGCTAGGCTGATAACTGAAAAGCTAATTAAGCTAGTTGGCTGCGACATTCGTAAAAACACAATTTCATGCACGTCAGTAGTGGGGCAGCCGTCACTAATGTCAACTGTCAGTTCACAACGAATGGCGGGAAAAAGTTGAAAGTGAAGGCCTACACTAGAAGCTTGGTGTGATGAGTTAGTGTAGTGACATAATCAGCTTAAATACGGATAAAGGACAACAGAATTCTACATAGACGCTCTTATTTTTATTAGATTTCAATTAAATGTTTATCAATCATTTGTATCATATTTTATACTAACATCTGTTCGTGACTTCCGTCTGTGTGTAAGTCAACTATACCATAAAGCATATTATCCTATGGCAACTCACCAATAGTGTAGCTTGATCAGTGATAGAATTTTTGTAATCCGATTATTACCTCCGAGATTACCTACCTCTTACAAACAAGAGAAAGTTTTACCTTTTAATAATATTGGTCTGGAATTATGTGTGTATGTATCTTCGAGTATTTTTATGTCTAGTTAGAGTGTCACGCTGCAAAAGAACTAAAACAAACAAGCCAACTTTGTTATGACAGCTACATTTTACACTCGCGCCACGTCATTGGGCTGTCATTGTGCTTTTCTAGTGTGCATGTAGTGGCCAACAGTTTGACGCTATTTTTTCGACGAGTTCACAGCTTTGCCTGTCTATCTAGACATATTTATATCATTGGCATATCAATTGTTTTCTTCTCAGAACATAATTCAACTTAGATCTGAATCCCTCAGGCAAACCATGTTGTATCAAACAATCTGATTCTTCTTTGTAAATATTTGACCTAATTGGGTTCGTAAATTGAGTTCATATAAATGTTTGAATAGAATATAATTTTGTTGCTTCAAATCTGAAGAGAACAATGGGTTGATTAAATGAAAACAAATGAAATCAAATGCCTACTTTTGTTTGCTTATCGAATGAAGACTCCTAGCGACATATCGTCCAGACGAACCACAAGCACACCACATCGCAGCGACAAAATGTAGGCAAGCAGTGGTTACGTGTGAATAGTGTCGCTGCAGCTTCTTGCAGTTGCGTTGCAACTATAAAATAAAATCACATAGTTGACGCAACGTTGTTTGCGTGTGCATGTGGCCGGCCGCTAGTGCGCGATCTCGTTGGTTGTTACGTTGTGGATGCGACGTGGTCTTGATGTGGTCGGTATCGCCCACACGGTTGATTTTGACGGCCAAATGTGGTCCGTGTGTATAAACTATTTTACCGATTTTTTTTATTATTACCGAACAAACACACGTTCAACATTCCCTTACAAAGCCTAACCGTATCTACATTTCCGCAAACATTTCTAACAAAAATAAACCTTTTTTGAAACACGCCAATGAATTTCATTAACATATTCACTACTCAGTGATTTACTAAAAGCCGATCCACTTGGCCTCAACTTGTTCGGTAATTGATTGAACCCATCTCTACGAGTGCACTCGTAAAATAACGCTTCATTAGCCTTTCTATGTCTTGTTAATTAATTTTCGCACGTCGTTAGCTAAAGAATTTAGTGAAGCAGTTATCTTTTTGAAAAATGGCATATGGAGGACAAATCTTAGCAGAACGCGGCGGAATTTCGTGGGTGTAATTCCGCTGCTTCGTCCGTAGTTGAAGGTTCCATAAGCGCGATATCGCAGAGCAAATTTTTTTAGGGAAATTCCGCTATGTGGGAGCGTTGCTAGACCGGAGCGACCCGTTTTTTCCGCTCAGCTTTATATCAAACCTAAGATTGATAAAGTAATCTTATAAGGTAGTACGTAGTACATAGTTTTATTAAGTTTTACAAATCTCTAAGCTTTTTTATTGGGCTGGCTGAGTTACTACGATTTCAGCTTTAATCGACATTAATCTGAAATATGAATAGCTAAAGCAATTCAGTACCTTTACTCAAAAGATGTTAGGAGTTAATGAAGTTTTCTAGGCAGACTAATAACTAAAGTCTAGTATTTATTTGAACAGATTTCTATAAGGCCGAGTTTGCACTAAAAACTTTCAAAAAATAACTTCAAGTTAATAACGCCACCAAATTAAAATAACAACAAAAAGTCAAATACCGGTTACTGATTAAAATGTATTACTTCGAATAAGGCCATGAAAAATAAACGAAATTATGTAGATATTTACTGTTCCAATAACAAAACTGTTTTTATAAGAAAAACACTGGGAACCTTTGAAAATACGTTTAAAATAATTCCTTGTTTAATTCTGCTCCCGGCTTATTGCCGGCAGGCTTCTCTAGTGAGCGTATTAGTTCAGATACAAATTGAATATTTAATTTCAAAGGTTTTTTTCTTCAGGGCTCGATGATTGTTTTTTTAGAGCTATGAGCGCAGTTGCGGCCGTCGCCTGCAGAGACCCTACCGCCTTTGAACTCGATCACTTCATTAGTCCAGCTCAGTTGCTACATACATACGCACATACGAAACTACGCGTTCCCGCTCAGTCCGTTAACAGACTTTGTTGCGTACGCACCCCTTAATAAACATCAGAAGAAATTCGAAAGTGTCGCTCAGGGTACGAAACATTGCGCAAGCGATGGCGGCGGAAACTCGCGAGGACGCGATAGCGGCATCCTGCGGGCGACCGTGGCCCTATTGATATCGCACCTATCACTCGTTTGTATGCAAATTCTTCGCTCAGGTGTTAACGTTCAGTGTTGTGGTAGACGTTGATGTGTCATCACACGTTCGTAAAATGTTCCGGAGCAGGAAAGGTCAAGCGATCAGCGAGGCGGATGTCCGCCGGGAGCAGGCGCTGCAATATCAGAACCGTTCAAATGTGAGCGGTTCGCGCCTCCGCGTGCGCCGCGGATCTAGTTTGACGGATTTGGACAAGTTACGTTGTGGTGGTGGTTCGAGCGGTGGTGGTTCTATCGGGGATTTGATGAACATGTTCAGTGGTAGTGTGAATTCTATCGGGAGTGACACTTTGGTGGCTCGGACTGTGCCGTTGGAGACGGTGCGGAGGACTGTGCCGCTGTCGTCGACGCCACCACCGCGCCCGCCGCCGTCGCCGCACATCCATGTGTCCAGACCCGTGGGCCCACTGACGATGGCTCAACGAACGCTAAGATTCAGTAGACTGCTCAAGTATCAACCTTGTTCGGCTGACGTTCTTATTACTCTGGTGAGTGGCACCACTTAAGTTTATTATTATGGATTTATTAACTCGACTCATAAATGTCTTCGACTAAACCTTAACACGTACTCTAGTGTTTATCTTTTACAGTGAAGTTTCTGTGTTTATACAATGTTTTACCAGCTTTTTAATCGTTATCAGTCAAGTGCATCGTGATATCGGTCGTGAAAGCTAGTCTAATAGCCCTGACGGGTGATAATTGCGTTATTAACTCATTATCAATTGATCACTTCGATATCATTTGACATTATCACTACAATATGAAGCTTTTGTTAATGATAAGCTTTATTCTGGATGTTTTAAACTTTAGTATCTCTGTATTTACGCGAAAATATTTCTAGTTGTTGTTGAAGTGGGGAAACTGAATATTAATAAGGTTATATAGGTAGAGTTCAATGACTGTCTATAGATAAGTCATAGTTTGTTTAATTTAATATGTCAAGTAACCCTATCTTTAGTGTCTGTAGACAATAATTTATCGACGCACTTAGTTTCAAGGGAACCTTACTTAATTACTGAAATTGTGAACATTATTGAGACAATTATTTTTATTGGAACACAAGCGCTAACATTGATGAAGTATTTAACATGTTTGTAACTTACATTTTTGGGAATCGTATGTTTTTGGAGCTTTACGAATTAATGAGGCAAAAGGCCTTTTCTCGAAATGGCGAGATTTGGTGACTAGAATTGTATGTTTATTCAAAATTGAGAACCTATCCAAAGAATTAACGATGAAACTTTGAAATAAGATCTGTACATTTTCAGATAGCAGCGTTATTGGAACAGTAGTTAACTAAGGTCTGAAAAAATACTGTTCCAAAGAAGATTGGAACAGTATTTTTCCAGACCTTAGTTATTGTGTCTTGATGAAGTGATTCGTGCGAAAGCAATCATATTGTTTTATTTAAATGACGTCTGTCGATTCTCAAGGGCGTGGAGTTAGACATATAGACTGAAGCCTGCAAATTGCATTTAATAAATACCACACTGTGGTGGAAACACAGTCATTTTAATTTGAACTTAAAAGTAAGTACGCTTGGCAACAAGTTTCACACTAGCATTATAGTTTAAAATTTAATTTGATGATTAGTATATAGTGGTGTTATTAAGAGCGTTCATTCTAAAAGTTGGCAACGTCGCAAATAGCTGTCAAATATTTAACTGTTTCGATTAATTTGGCAATATTACTGTATGGAATTAAAATATTAAAAATGAATTGCAATTATAACTCTGAATTTCATTTCGGTTTTAGGTGTAAAAAGGGCATTTGGAAAGTTTCCAACTACTTTTTTACATCTAAAACTATCAATTATTTATTTATTTTATTATTTATTTACACACAGTAAAATACATAGAGATACGACATAATTATTGTATTACATAATCAATACTTTAGTTCACTGATTAGCGATGTTTCAATTCAATTCCTTATAGTAATATTGCCAAATTAATCAAACAGCGAAATATTTGACAGCTATTTGCGACGGGCAGCGTCACAAATTCGCGCTACATTACGCTTAAATTTTACATTTGGCAATCAATACGAAACTTTGTAGAATCCAAGAGAATTCATTCTTTTATTTAAATTCTGGCTTGAATGCAACTTTATTTTTGGATTCACTGATGAAGAACATCTTATCTTATTATATTTCTACGTAAAGTCAATGACTTTTTTACCAAAGTGACTTCCAACTTAAATTGCCTGTATATTAAAATCATAACTGTATTTCTTTTAATGTAGTATGAAATGGTTATAACAGGACAAATTGACGTAGAGTCTCAATTTGTATAACTATTCATTTCTCTGACTGTAAAATCTTTAACCGTACCATCGGTTTAAGATTTTCACATTCACTTATTACATTCCATTTCCAAATTTTTATCCCATTTTCCGTTTTTTACATTTCTTAGTCTTCATTAGAATTAAAAATTAAAAAAATCAAAATATGAAGACTAAGAAATGTCTACAACTGAGAAGATACAATCTAAGTTCATGTGTGAGATTGGCGGTTTCCAAAGTTGGTGCAACACAAATTCGTTTGAGATTGACAAACTTTTTAATGGAAAGTGTTGCCTAGATTTAGTTTGAACATGAATTAATTTCGTAGAACTTTTCCTGAACCTATTGAACGCTACACTCTAAAATAATATTAGTTACCAACCTTCGAAATAAAATAGTATTATTTTCTATACTTAAACAATATTACACAATAATATTCCTTTATATATTTTTATCATGATACAACACCTTATACGGATACGGCATTCTCGTCACAAAGATATTGCAAAATAAGCAGAAACCAGTCAGTCAGTTAGTCTCACTAAAGACAGGAAAACAGCAAATAAAGGTTCTTGATACAAATCAAATTGTCGCCTCCGTGGAAGAACATTTTTCCGTGTAAAGCTTCGTGCAGACCAGCGCGACGCGACAGCGCGGCGTGACACCGGTGATTGTTATACTGTGAAGTTTTCTTATAAATTGTATTGTTTGAGTCGCGTCACGCCGTCGCGTCGCGCTGGTCTGCACGAGCCTTAATATCTAATTGCCAAAAGATAGTGAGAGTTAACTTCTGCCAAAAGAATGGAATTTTCTGTGTGTAGGTACGCTACTGAGAGGTCTTTACGTCTATATCCAACGTATGTATTTTATTAAGAGCCTTTTGAATTACGTAGGCATGTATAAGTTCATTAAACTATTTATCGAATTTGCTGAAAAGCAAAATAATAATAGCAAGAATGAACTGATAGCCAATTATCGTCCAAATTGAGAATTTAGATATTTTAGATCGAACCCAGTTTTTTTAAGATTTATATCGATATATAATCGGCCTTATAGAAAATCAGGTATAATAATAATCTCTTTGCGTTGTGATATTTTCAGTACCTAGTTTACAGAATGTCTCTTAGTTCAGTGTGCCTTTTGGCAAAGGTCTCCTCTAACAACTTTCATTGAGTCCTATCTCTCGCAACTTTTCTCGAATTTGGACCCGCTGTAAGCTTCAATTCACCGCCTTCTAAGAAGAGTAGGTACGTAGCTTTAAACAATGACGAGTTTGCGATCACGATCAGCATTGTTGTATCTTGTCTTTGTGCTCGTAGCAAGTTAACTGAACTTAGTAGTTCCTACCGCGTTAAACAGATGGCGTTGTCGTCGTATTTAGGTTCGTTTTAACAAATGAGTTTAATTTCAGAGGAAAATAATAACGTGTTGGATTCTTAAATCTTTATAAGCTGTTTAACTAATTAGACTTTATTATTTTGGCAAGTGTTTAAATTATTGAGGAAGTATCTCGAAAGTTCTTTTAAAATGAGTTCAAAATGAGTATGATTTCAAAAAAATTCAACAAGAATAGGTGAGTTTTCTCATAATAAAACAATTTCAGTGTCAGTGACCGTTTTATTTTCCTTTCAAAGTTCTTTCACGACTATTTCCTAGACTTTGTGTTGAGATTCAATGAATCGAATCATTGAATGGAATAGAAAGCAATGCATAAGGAAGCAGTGACGTCACCGCGTGGCGGGAACTTCATGAATTTTCAAGTACCCTACATTTTTATTTAAATAGCTCTATTCATTGGAATGAGTGCAAACAATTTTCTGTGCTTGCATACTGCGTGATTTATTTATTAATGTAATTAAACTGCAGAGCGCGCTCGAAATATTGCTCCGATTTATTCTAACACTGATGATGCAGTCATCAATATTGCAAGTGGATTGTCCAGAAGAAACCTAAAGATTAAGACTGTGTGCACTTTACAGTCAAGTATGAAAGGGGGGGGGGTGTAGCACCGCAATTTTTCCCGCGGACTGCGATGCTGCCGCTGGTGTGTGCATTATTACATAATTGTAAGCAAGGCCTTATTCCACAAAACTTTACAATTACAATTAACAAGTTAAATTTTAAGTCCGTGTACCACAAAACTCTACGGAAAATCTTTACAAATATGTAAATTACATATTTGTAAAGTTTTTGTAGAATTATACACTTCTAAAATTTTGTGGTAAAGGGCCCAGGCAACTACAAGGATTATCATTATCAAAATATGTTTGTGGATAACTTGTTATATTATATAAATAATTTTTAAAAGAAAACGATGAATAAAAATCAGATTATTTTTATATTTGGAAATAAAGGTTCAGGAAAACTAAGTTAAATAATTAATAAAACAAAAGACAATTTATCTTTATTTATTCAAATATGAAATCTCATTAATTTTGCCAATTAAAAATAATTTCGCTACAATTTAACAAATCGAATGTAAATAAAATACACGTTATTTACATTTTGATTAACCCATACAAATCATACTTCAATCATATCTAGGGTTGCCATTTTACTAACAAAATTTTATACCAAAGTAAACTGAGCTAACGTCGTAAAAAGTCGAATAATAACAAAATAACTACAACACTCAATTATTATCAACTTCACAATGATACTTCTTAATGTATAAAGGAACTTAAATTCCGGGTATAAAATAACCTACAATAACATCAAAAAAACTAAAATTGGTACTTTAACACGGGAAAATTGACATGAAAATTAATTATTCCAAAAATGCACATAAAAGTTGACAACCCCGTCTGTCTCAAACATGCGTTCATTTAGGCATATTTCTTCATGAATTTGAGTAAATACTTGAGTTTTGGCATCTCTATGTTATGGATGCACCTGTTGAAGTCTCCAATCACTTTGACAGAGTGCGTCATCATTCTGGAGATGATATCCTTCAGGCACACGCTAAGGTCTGAAACTTCTTTGAAGCCGTGGATGGCAATTTCAGCCATCACTACCGGGAATGGGGATGTTTCGTATAGGAACTGAAAAAATAAGAACATTTATGTACGATAAACAAAATATACTTTGCAATGCTGAGAGCATAATTGTGTATTCAATATTATTATTATTTAATGATAAAAAACATTTCTATGGTCTGCGGTTCATTTTTAATATGCAAGCAGTAATCCCGTCACCTGTTTCGAATAAAATCTTTGATTTATATTATTTATTATCAAAGATTAACATCTATGTATTTTTATACCGTGCCATCTGAACATACCTATCAACAAAACGACCAGTGTTTCTTAACTTTACTTTTGTCAGCAGTCTCGATTTAAATAGCATTGTTGGCAATAACAAGAACTATTTCTATTTTTATGAAAATTGTTATCAAATCTAAAATTTTTCCTTTTCAAAATTCCTCTCCATTCATATTTTCATCGCTCAATATTCCAGAACCAGCGGCTTCCTGTTCTGAATCAAGTGTATTGGAATTGTACAAACTCAATTCCCGGGATCACGTATCCAGTTGCTACTCAACAGCTAGTCTCTTGGGGTTGACCTACTTAGTTATATGTATTGCTAGTTACCAGTTTCTGTTTATTTGCGTGCTATTTGATACTCAGGAAGTCGGCGACATTGAGGAAATGTGGAGAATTCTGGACCATAGATAACAAATAATTTTTTGTATTTTTTTCTGGAAATTTGGGCTTGATATAGTCGTGTGAAAGTTGAAGATATTATAGTAAGTGCAAATAGTTAAGAAACGATTCAAATAGTAATCATATTTTGTGATCGCTATGGTCAGAAGGCTAACAGCTGATTTTGTAGGACAAAACCTTATTAGTTAGAAGATTGATGGGAATAAATATTATGAACAGAACTTTGTAGTCCATATGCCAATTAGAACTCAATTAATATGACTTTTGGAATGACATCGAATAAAATCTAAGTCATTGACTACACAGAATCAAACTAATAGTTTTAGTTATTCCACAATAAACTGCAACAGCTTCAAATTGTCCGTTGGCAGCTACTTTACACTCAATTGGTATTGGCAATTGGTCTTGATACTTACAACGGTCCTCTCGAGATCTTGACTCTCGTGGGAGCAGTTCCCTCCAACTTGCTGCTGTTTCTGACATTCGAACAGCTTTGAGGCGGAATACTTCTTCAAATTCTCCAGCGTTTCGAAGTGAACTTGTAGTTTTTCTATAACAATTACATTTATTTTTATTTCAAGATTTGAATTAGTTTTTATAAAATGCAGAGTACTTTTTCTATGCATAAAGTAGCTTCTTCGTTTCTCACAAAATTGTCAAATTGTACATTCTATTATTCATTTTAAGCCTGCCTACCATGTAGGTTGAAAAAGACACTTAAAACGATCTTCTAACACCTACTCTTTTTAATTCGTTAAATTTTTTGTTTCGTCACATTTGGTCGGAAAAATGGATTAAACGAAGCCACATATATAACACATACTAGATTTTATTACAGCACACATTGACTTTGTTATTATTACACAACACTACGTTTGTTTTGGCGACTACCTGTATTGTCACTAGCGGATATGTTGACGTTGATAAACAAGGAACGTTGTCCCAAAATAATACGGACGTATGTGGGTTGACAAAGCCGACGGCCAAACCGTAAACAATTTAGATTTTAAGTAAACACACCTAGTTTACTGACAACCTATTTACTTATGTAATTTCGGTACCCTTCTCAGTAAATAGCTGATATTTAGAGAGGATTTTGTACTTAACGGTGTAATTTTTTTTTATGAATACACATTGCAAGAAGAATATTTCAATGCAATTTTTATCGCGAATGTAAAATCTAGCGCTTTGGAATTTCATGCAGTGTGGCGAATAATTTTATTACGTTTAAGAAATACGTACTACAAATAAAAATTCTTCTAAATAGAAATCAAGCCACACCAGTAGCATGAATTTGACACAAAATATAGCAGAAACAGTTTATCCATCTATCTATCATGTTATTATGTACATCTACTGCCAAAGTCAAAACGCTTTCCAATAAACGTCACTTACAACCAAGAAATCCAATACCTTGACGTGACCAGAGAGAAAGGATATTGCCCAGTGCCAGCATAATCAATTCTCCGACAAACAGGAAGGCTGATTTAACTGAGCTCGACCGCGCATTCATTAAGCCGAAACTACAACACAGACTATGTACACAATAACATCGTACCGACCGGAAGGTAACACTGAACGTGGATATCACCTATATTGCCGTGGAAGTGGAAAACTCCATTGTATTCTGATTTTACTAGTAACTAAGTAAATCCAAGTATAGTTATAAGTTTTTTGTGATACTCTAATTGCTACTGGATTATATATCCTTCAAGAAAAGTATCCTAATTGATAAGACTCAAAAAACAAAATTGACGTATCCCTCGATGTTCCCCAAGGAGCTATCTTGGGTCCATTATTATTCTCAAATTCTCAAAATGTTTATCTTATCATATCTGTAGCAAAAACTGATGAAGGAGTGCAAGCTAATGATTATGTTGTCATAAGCCTTGTAACTGAAGATGTAGGTTTATTATTAATGATTTTGTTCGCGGATGAATTGAAAATGATGACATATTACAATGATATGTCAGTAATTCTGGAGTGTTGTGATATGAATTTAGCGTAATGTTGTGTCTATTAGTAATGTAATTGGCCAATGGCCGCTGCATGTTATAGTAAATATACATATCTATTATGTGGAAAGTACCTGGTAATCTCTGTACTCTCTGGTACCCAAGAGCGAGGCACAATGTGACATTTTCGTCGGCCAGTTGCAAGTTCTCGCCAAGTAGCTTAACTATGCTCTCTTTGCAATATGTCCCGTTCCGAGGCTTACGGTCGTGTATTATCACCTAGAGAAGCATAAAATGGTCAGCTATAATCGGATGAACGCTTACAGTTTGTTGAAAGTCGAATTTTTAATGGGAATGGTGGATGGTGATTTTGTGCATTTCATTTATCGTGTTCTGCATTGATGGTAATTCTTTGAATGCTTGCATCATATTTTACCTATAATATTTCGACAGCTATTACACAGACTTCAGTTCTGTGAGAGGGATTGACTACGGGCCCAGTGCGAGTTGCAGTAATGACATCATCAGAGATCAATTTTATCGTAGTTTTTTTCTTCTCAAATTATTATTATCTACCTAATTATTTAAAATTCATTGGAAACATCAAAACAAAGAAAGGACTAGAATTCAGGATAAGGTTTGCCAATGTTTTGTTCAAAGAAACCTGATTATAAAAATAAAAACCTTACCTGGAAGTACAAAGATATTTGTTCGAGGTACACAGTCATGTAGTTGATAGCTTTGTCAGCCTCGTTTTTCATGAGCAGTTTTATTTGGGACACCAGCGTGTCCATGTCCTCCCGGGATTTCTGTGTCCGGATCTGAATGTCCGCAATCAGTGACCGGTATCCATTTATTAGGTTATCTTGAAAATCTGTCGTCTGAAAAATAAAGGTTGTTTGTTACTTTTGCTATTGTTTTTTATTTATTTGATGTGCAAGGATTATTATCATGCAACACCTTATAAATAATAAGGGTTTAAGGAACAAAAATATCCAATGATTGTTGACCAAGGAAGTGTTGAATTCCTTGGTCAACAATCAATGGATATTTCTGAAAAATGAAGTCATTAGGTTGATGATGAAATAAATGAATAGTGCGAATAATCATGCATACGAAAACAAAAATATCCATTGATTGTTGAACAAAGAAGGTCAACAATCAATGGATATTTTTGTTTTCGAATTTCATCATCAACTAATGACATCACTTTTCTTGCCGTGGAGTACCTAGTGTTTGACTGTTAGATTTTTGTGAGGTGTAGCAGTTGAAATAATAACTACCTTCTTTTAACTATTTTTATCTGGTAAAAACTCTTCATTATATTTTATATCACATGGTAATATAACTAAAGTTGAAAGTCCATTGTTATATAAAACAAACAGAAGGAAGAAAGGAAATTAGATATATAATAAATTTTCACAATGATTGTTGGATAGAAATATAAAATAATAATACATAATATTTTTTTATGTACAGTCCGGAAGAGTAATTTGTTATTCAAACAAAAAATTCTGACTATAAAGATTCATTATATTCTTTCTACAAATGATGTGATATCGTTGTTTTCAAACAACAGAATAAACATGTTTGTTAGTCACAAAAATATAATTAAGTACATAACAATTTTTATTAATCACGGGATTGTATTTGTTTACACAATGTACTTACGGCAATATTGTATGCTCTATTTTGTATAATGTATTGAAGAGCAATTACCTAAAACATTTTAGCAATATATTCATGCTGCGTATATACGTCATAATTGTATAAGAGGAATCTAGTGACTAGGATAAGAGTTATGGTGTTAGTGATATCAGCTGGAATACTAAGATATCTGAATGGTAGTTATCTTATAGGAATAGTAGAACATCTGCCATTCTGAAATAAGACATTACTAACAGATAGCTGCCATGTTACAATATTGGCTTTCCATTAAAAAAAATACAAGTTCAATCTCTAATACACTGATACAAATGTCAAACCTCTGCCTACTCTTTGGGAAATCAACAAATATAAAAAAGGTTTTAAAAAATTATAATAATTCGGAATCCTAAAACTTTTAATAATTTCGTCATTGATAAGAACCGATTGACGTTAAAGGCCGTGCATTCTGAAAGTGGGCAACGTCGCAAATACTATGTCAAATATTTTATTCGCTGTTTTGATTAATTTGGCAATATTTACTGTATGGAAATATAAAATAAGGCTAACTAGTGAACTAAAATTTTGATTATGAAATGCAATAATTAATATCGTAACACTGAATATTTAGTTTTAGATGTAATAAAAGTATTTGGAAATATTACAAATGACTTTTTTACACCTTAAACGGTCACAACATCAAATTCAGTGTTTTACTTGCAATTCATTATTAATATTCTAGTTCACTCGTTAATCAAAACAGGTAAATATTTGTCAGCTAGTTGCGACGTTGCCTAGTTTTAGAATAAACGCTCTTAAACAAGAAAATTAACCATTTCACTTCATTATTTCTCAGTTAAGGGTTCTATTATCGACTAATTGTTCATTAACTCAATCTTTATTGATAGATTAGTCCTGTATTTATGGCAGTAGGTAATGATAACTTTGATTGTGTTTTGTTCTTTGTTAATCTATTTTCGCAATTAGTAATTAAATGGCGAATCTAATAAAATGCTTCTAAAATGAGGAGACAACGATTCGACTATAAATTAAAACACTGGGAATACTAATGCATTTAAGAGTATTTTGGAACTATAAAATAAATCATAACATCAAATTAAAAAAGTGTTTTTTTCAAACTATTTAGTAGTGATGGGCCGCATAAGGGTTTTGCCAATCTTTGACTAGAATAGTTACTAAACTATTGGATACATTTAGTTTTTTTAGGGTATTTATTTTAATTTCATATATCATTTAAATATAATATACATCTAACACTGAAATATATAAATAATGTACAAGTATACGTAGAAAAAATATAATAAAACATAAGTAAAGAAAGATCATTGGGCATCTAAAAATTCCTTCGCATCGCTGTCAGTGGGTTTTTTTTTTCTGAGAACCGGAACGTTTTAAAGTACATATACGAAGTTTAATTTATTTTCATTTCCCCCTTGAATATGTAGGATACGACATTCTAACCCACATACAACGACTCTCAAATAGGCGCCTGCGTTTCCCAGAACACATAGAGTTCCACAATCGTTCGGTTATACCAACATACATTACTGTCAGAATTAGGTTCCCATGATTACCTTTCGAAATAACGAAGAAAGGCCCATAAAAAAAAAAAAAAGTATTATAAATAGGCTATTAATGTTTAGTGGTTATCCATCCGTGGACTGACCGTAGCAAGGGGGGGTAACTTAACGAGGTTAAAGCTTTGTGCAGACCAGCGCGACGCGACAGCGCGACGCGACACCGGTTATTGTTATACCGTGAAATTTTCTTAGAAATTGTATTGTTCTTGTCGCGTCGCGCCGTCGCGTCGCGCTGATCTGCACGGGCCTTAAGGGGGGTAACTTAACCTCGTAGTCTGACCAATCAACGCTGGTTTTTCAACCACAAGCCTCTCGTAGGTGATTTCGAAATAACGAAGAAAAAAAAAGTAAAAAACGTAGTAGTGTAGTAGAAGCACCTCCACCATAGAAAAGGGCAGTTGCCCGCCAGACATGACAGCCGTCTGGTCGGAGGATCCTCCCTTTACTGTGGTGGATGAGTGAACTTCACACCCTGTTCCTCATACCCCTAAAGTAGCTGCCCGTAGTTTGGATTCGTTCCCGATTGATGGCAATAGACCCGTTCCTTATTATATGGGACTTCAACATAACTGGTGAAATGGCGGTGTTATATCGGTACACCTCTGTCTAAGCCTTCGGGAATTACAGGCGTGATATTATTTTATGTTAAATTAAAATAGGGACGTCCCTATTTTAATATTTCAACAAAAAAAAAAAAACATTAAAAAAAAATATTTATGATCGACTTCATGATAATTTGGCATGTTTTGGTAGGATTAGGTACGTTGTTTTTGCTGACCCTAATTCTTTTTATAAAATAAAAGTAGTTTAATTAACTCCTTATAACATCAGCTATCGGCCAATGAGAGTCCCGTCGAAATCAGTCCAGCCGTTTCGGAGATTAGCCGGAAAAAACAGACGGACATTTTTTTTTTTGTTATATATATATACTTTCATATGTATTCAGTAAAAAGCTGTTATTTTGTCATTACGAACAGAAACTTCTATTTTATTTATTTGTTTGTTTTTAAATTCACAATTATGGTCTAATAAACATAATAAAGAATATTCTATTCAACGTTACACGGTACAAAAATCGATGGTATAGTTTCGTATAATCGTAACACATATTTTACCTACTTTAAAACTCCTAATCTTTTGTTTTTCCGAATGAAAGACAAACAAAGTGGCAAACAATGAAAAATGAAACGTTCCGTTGGTAATTAAAACTTTGTTTACCTGCCTTTATACAGGGTGAACTCGTTTCTTTTAGAATGGTATAAATACAATGGACGATTTGCATTACTAAAAAAATAAGGGATTTATTTATAAACGTTGCTTGAAGTTAACTAAGTCTCATATCTGGGAAAACTCGTTTGCTCTATTTTCACCTGAGCAGAGCTCGGTCTACCAGATACTAAACGTTTAAACGTCAAAAATGTTTGACTAAACAGTCGCTTATCATTACACAACATTTATAAATAAAGAGTTAAATCAGAGGGTAATTTTAGTTTTACATAATTCCTAATAAGCAACTAACAAAAAAAAATATTAAAAAGAGTAATAAAAAAAATGTGTATGATTTGCAAAATTGTAATTATCATTGTTTAACAGAGAATGAAGAAAAATTATTTCTTATTACATTATTATGCCCCCGGAATATTAAACAGCTTATACATTTGGAAAATATTTCTATAATTTTCCAACCGTAAAAGCAAGAAAACTTAAATTTAATTGAACAATAACTCACCTGTAATGTGATAACGACTGAAATCGCAAATACGAAAATTATTCTGCGATACATTTCCTGTCTTGTATTTCACATCCCGTGATCAACTTTTTTCACATAACATTTTTGTATTCCTAATTCAAAAATAATAAAAAAAACGACGAGTTCTTTTTTAAATTATTTTGTTATTGGAACCGTGGCACAATGTTGACGGTATGGTAATCTTCGAGCTACTGATTGCTAAGCCGTCTGCCTTGTTTTGCTCAAGAGCACCGATTGGCTTCAACGTTTGTTATGTTTGCGCTGAAATCTGTATCGCGTAGATGACTCTATCGATCGCTATAGTTTATGATACGAGCTAAATTTTTTTACTGTGAGATCACACCGCTTAGGGTACCGTTAGATATTTAAGATGTTGTTTACGGGTAATAAAATAATTTAATTACTTGTCTAAGTAAACTAAAAAACTAGATTTTACTATTAAGTTCTACAATTTTTTTTTTTTTAATTTTCTTTTGTATAAAATTATTTAAAGCCAAAAACAGGTACATACATCGTTGTCATTTGCAAAAGGACAAACTGGATGTTACGATGGAGTCAATACACATTTTGTGTGTTTAAATCCGATTGTTTCATAATATTTACACAGTAAAAAAGCTAGGTTTTTCATGTTTTATAAATTATGCTCTTTCAGACAACACACGCCATCGGAATTATTGAAAAATATGAAAGTGACTCTGTTTGAAAATTTTGACATCAAACTGTGCACTAGCACGAATACTCGTTGCGCTCATAATATTGACGTAGTTTTAAGAATTTATTCATATTTATGGGTGATACTAGAGTTTGACCGAAACCGCTGTACCGCGCGTTAGGAATGCGCGGCGAGGCGGGAGGCGGGACGCCGTGAGCGTTGACACCGTACTGACAGAGCAGAGCGGCCTGCACTACCCCACCCCCCCCCCCGTCTCTCCGCGCACGTACCTAAGGCGCGGTACAGTGGTTTCGGTCAATCTATAAATGTGTTTACCTCAACATTTTTAACCAAAATGCTATAGGATAGTTGGTGTTTTCGATTAAAAAATCATTTGTTGTGCGTTCGTATTAGGCTCGGACTACTTTTTTCGGTCTTCATAATATTGAAGTAGGAGCAAGAACTACGGAAATTCTCATAAAAATAATGACTTTAAAATTCCATTAAATTTATTTAAATGTACGGAACGAACAACAATATTAAGTCTATAGTTGCACACTCATCCCCGGCATACAAAGAAAATAAACATTACTGTTTGTTATACTTTGTCTCATGAATGAGGAAATATGTCTATCCATTCATAAAATATCAGTAAGCAGTTCAATGGAACTAGATGCCTATGATATGAATACAATGAATACGACATAGCCTGATGCGGAAATCTATACAATATTATAAATTAAATTCTCTTTTCGTGTCTATCTGTGAGTTGTGCTCCTTAAGTTCTGAGTTGAGCTCCACGATTACTGACAAATGCTTGCACTGACTGGAGAGGTCCACCCAAATCTGTGTGGTTCTTTTCTCAAAAGAATATTTCAGACACTAATCTACATGGTCCTCATATGGCCTGACCAAGAATATGTCTGGACTTTAAAAGAGACGTCCTGTGAGTTTGTTTCGACCTTTCTTCTGTGAGTAGTCATATAGGAAACGCCAAACTCATCCAGCCTATTTTTATTTTATTTTTAATATGACGTGTATGTAATAGTGATTCCGATATCCTATTTACAGTATAAACAATTTGATTTAATTTAATTTAATTTCATGTAATTTAATTTAATTTCATGTAATTTAATTTAATTTCATGTAATTTAATTTAATTTCATGTAATTTAATTTAATTTCATGTAATTTAATTTAATTTCATGTAATTTAATTTAATTTATTTTCATTTAATTACACCGCGTTGTTCTTCTAAACTACGCAACGCATTTAGATGCGATTTTCACCATCATTTAGACAATTTATTGTGGAAAGTTACTTATTATAAAGAAATCTCAATGTTTTATCAATTCGTAAAGACCGTGCAAATTAGGGGCGCGTCGCTACTAGATTATGAAATGTTATGTTTTAAGTCTGCCTCTGCTGAGCATGAGATCTTGGGTCCGATTCCCGGGCCGGGAAAAGTGTTATTGCGTTTTTCCATTTGGAATTTCTCAAAAGCAGCCCGGAGTCTGGATCTGTGTCCGTTTGATGGCAATAGGCTCGCCCCCTATTACATGGGACTGAAAGATAACCTGCGAAATGTGGGTGCAATATAGATACACCTCTGCCCAAACCTTCTGGGAATAATAATAGTCCTCCGGACCGAATTTCGGCCATGGTGACCAATCTCAGCGGAGACCAGCCTTCAGCGCGGGACATATCTAAAATATGTCCCGCGCCGAAGGCCGCCGTACAAGTGTGTGCGCAGACGCAACCCCAACCCCCCAGCCCCTCTGCCCAAACCTTCGGGGAATACAGGCGTAATGTTAATGTATGTATGTTTTAAGTCCTATTTGTGTGTCTATCTGCCATTGAAAGTCCCGTGAAAATCACTTCAGCCATTTCGGAGATTAGCCGGAACAAACAAACAGACAGACAGACAAAAACTGTTTTTTTGTTATAAGTACCGTTTATAATTTCATATGCATTTAGTAAAAAGCTGTTATTTTGACGTTACAAACAGACACTTCAATTTTATTTATTTGTATTCGTTTTTATGATATTTTATTCCCGCACAATAAAACACTTCTCTCAATTTTTCAAATAAATCGATAGGAATCAAAACTTGATGTTTAAAGTCCAATAAAAGGTTTTATTTCAAATGAAATGTGATTTATTACGAATGAAACAAACGCGTGTTATTATGTAAGTAACTACAAAAAAGGAGCGATAAAAAAAATGTAAATATATCGTTTCACCTACATTTTTTTTTTACCTGTTACTTCCTTAATAATACGTTGATACATTTTTGAGAGACGTTACAAGAAGAACATTGGATTTAATGAATGAAATGAAGCTGAAACAATGGGAAGGGGGAAAACTGACATATTTACTAACATCGTTACAGTACGATTTTCTTTACAAACTTGACTAGATATGCAAAAGATACTGTTTACACATTTCATTTGACCGTCAGTCTTGGCTCAAATAAGGCAAGAAGTAATTAAAGTTGTGACCTAAAAATAAGAATTATTGTCAGGGTTGGAAATAAACAGTTTTTTTTAATTTTATAAATCAATATGTTCAATATGTTTTAAACAAGAGTTTTTTTTTTGTTTTGAGTGATTTATCAAATTTATTATCAACACAAATCGATCAGGCCTAATATTACTCATTTCTATACAAGGTATTTTTTTTAAATCGATCAGAATAACTAGTTATAGTTAGTTGTGCTAAACTCGTGTACGTTCCGAATTGCGAATTCCAGTGTTCGTTCTTACTTAGACAGGGAATTACCTTATCTAAAACTATATTTAAATATGGGAAGTCCCCAAAATAATTGCGGGGCATTACCTCTTTTCGACGAGCGACAGAACCGGTCTTTACCGGCGACGAAGTATAGATAATAATATACATAGGTCGGACGAACTATATTCAAATAATATAAATCCCCAAAATAGTTGAAGGGAATTACTTCATATGATAAATATCTAATAATCTAATCTACTATCTAACCTTGTTAATTTCATTTCGAGCTATTGCAAGCCCTAAATATTTATAAATTTTCGTTTATTTCCATTCATTTGCTATTGTTTGATTTAAAACCATGTTTTTTTCTTAATGTTTAAAACATTGTTCAAAACTTGTTTTAAACTGTGATTTTAAACACTTAATAAAAAACATTGTTTTATTTCCTAATGTTTTAAACATTGTTTAAAATACGTGTTTTAAAACAACTTGTTATCCTACCATACTTATTTGATAAATAGACTACAATCAATAGAAAATTTCTCTTCTAAATATCAAATACATTCATAGGGAGTATTACTAGTTATTCTCAATAATTTAAAGCATATATATTCGTGTGTGGCGCCGAGTAATAAATTCTCGCTTACAGCCACTGAAACTACGTGATATTGGCACTGTATGTAATAAAGAGAAAAGACAATGTACCTAATGTATAGTTATTTCCCCACAGAGGACATAGTTTATGGCATACAATTTATTAACGTGGCTTTCTAAGAAATAATGAGGGTCTTTAGTTAGCAGCTATCGTTTCAGTAATATTTCTCTAAAAATCAGTAAAGTTATTGGTTTTTTGACTAGATTTTGTATTTTGGTAGACTTAAATATTTTTGTTTAAGTAATAAGAGTAAATTACACTTAAAAGTAGTTGATGCGATTATTATGTAAAACATAAACGCCGAGATTTTCATTTTGTGAACAGCGCCATCTATTGGAATTTTCACGCATTAGCAAGTGAAAACTTTGTGGGTTTTCTACGAAAATATAACGCTGAGTGAATACAGATGACACCACTGTCGCTGTCTGTAAATATTTGACTTTGTAGAAGTGTGTTCATGAACAAGGAAAAAGAAGTTGAAGCTGGGTTCAGTGAATAGATGCAAAAGTTATACCTACCGCAAATAGTGAACGAAAATAGGAACTCAATACAAATATATACTTTCACGCATAATTCCTCTTTGGGTTTACCGAAAACCAAATGCTTCTATTCCCGTGGTTTTGCTTTTTTGGGCCTTGTCATACACTCGGGTGCGTGTACCTACTTACCCTTTGAAGGCCATCAACAGTTAGTTTGGTGTACCTACTTATTTCCTTCTAAGGCGGCGTATTACGTCCTATATCGTAGATACTAACTATTATTTCAGTCAATAACGGTAGATAATTTAATAGTATCTGGGCGATCGAGCTCTGTTCGGATGAAAATAGGGAATACTCATTTAATCGTATAGCTGCCAAGATAGCAGATCAAAGAATGAAAAAGAAAGAAAGAAAGAATATTTGGACACAGTTCGTGAAACACAAAATAAAAAAGTGAAGAAAAAAAAAAATTTTTAACAACACACACGGTACTTACTAATTCTATGCCATGTCATTATTGACATGTTATTATTGTCTTGTTCTTAACTTTGGGCGACCGAGCTTTACTCGGGTGAAAATACGGAGATTAAGAAATTTTCCCAGATATGAGACCTAGCTAGGTTGGGTTTTTGCCCCCATAAACCCTTATATTATTATTATTTATTTATATGCAATTTTCATCGAATTCGTTAGAGACGTTTTCTTGAACATGATTACAAAAATGTGTCGATTAACCTTTTAGGACCGCGATATAAATTCCTTTATCCTGTACATTCTAGTTCAATTTAACTTCTGTTCTTACGGATTCACTTCGAGTATTCGAGTCGATTACGAAATATCACGATCATGAACTGCAACGGACTGCGATTGCAATTTGCGATTCAACAGTATCTTGTGAGTGGGTTATTGCGTTTCTCCGTATTACGTACTGGGTTTAATATTGCGTACTTGTGTAACAGACGAGGGTCGAGTGGTTTTACTTGAAGGGTTCCGGAATAGTAATGTAAATTCTTATGGCTCCTTTTAACTGCGACCGGTGTTCTTATTATGATGCGGGATAGCTGCTGTGAGTTTGGTCTTTTTCGTATGAGCATGGCATTCCATAACATCACGCTGTATCTCATGAACCAAAATCGGTAGCCAGTTGAAATTTTCACAGATTGTGTATTTCTATTGCCGCTATAACAAGAAATAATAAAAACTATATAAAGTTAATAGTTAACTTTATTATTACTATTTTTTTCGATCGCGTTTTTTGTTCGATCTTAATACGGTACGGAACTCTTCGTTCGCTAGTCCGACTCGCGCTTGGTCGCTTTTTGACACAAACCGTCACTTCAATATAACTTAGAACTGTCTAATGCTGAATTAATCAGTTGACTAAGTATGAATGAAGTATAAGTTATTTGGAATTACGAATTCAATCAATCTGCCTAGCCTTTTCCCAACTTTATTGGGGTCGGCTTCCAGTCCAACCGGATTCAGCTGAATACTAGTATTTTACATGGAGCGTCTGCCTATCTGACCTCCACAACCTAGTAACTGGATAATTCGATACCCCTTGGTAAGACTGGTTGTCAGACTTTCGGGCTTCTGACGACCCGTAACGACTGTCAAAGATCCATGAATGACAACCGGGACCAACGGCTTAACGTGATTTCCGAGGCACGGAGGAGTCTCGGTATGTAAAGATGGTCACCCATCCACAGACTAACCCTGGCAAGCGTAGCTTAACCTGACGGATCGCCCCGTGCAGAAGTTATTACTTAGCCACGAGCTCCTCGAGATTACGAATTCATGTACCTGATTATTTTATTTATTTTTAAATTCTCTAGTTCTAGTTTTGTTATTGTACTTTGTTAAAATTTTGTTATGAACAGGCTTTGTATATTACACATAGATAAGGAAGAGGGAGGTCTTCTGGTACTGCCTTATTTTTTAACCTGTTGATTATGAAGTAAACTTATTTTTAGTGGAAAGGAAAATCCAGGAAGTACCTAAGTAAACACATTACTTTATTTCACTGACCCACAGTTACACAATTATCTCCCAACAAGGTTTCATTATCATCTAAATAAACTAACTTAGTCCATCTAATATGTAATTAAGATCCAGGTAATTAGTGTTACTAGATTGGTCAGCATGTCATGGCGGAGTGGTATAAGATGGATTATGTGATTAGCATTAAATTAGCTTTATGTGCCGTAGAGTAGAATAACATCACGACTGTATACACCGAAGGGGGAAGGCAGAATTGTACAGTAAATCTACTTTTCGCCAGTTAAGGCTTATATCGCACACCTAGATAAAGAGTAGCACAACTCAAAATACCTCTTTTTTTCAGGAACAGCAATCAACGGATTATTGCTGCTAATTAATCCGTTTTTGCTGTCCCTGAAAAAAGAGGTATTTTGAGTTGTGCTACTCTTTATCTAGGTGTGCGATATGTTAACAAGCTGCGCCCCGCGGTTTCACTCGCATAAGTCTCGATCCAGTGAGAATATCGGGGTAAAAAGTATCCTGTCCTTTAAAACCTAACCCAGGTCATGGTCTAGCCATGTGCCAAAATTCATCCAAATCCGTTCAGCGTTTTAGCGTGAAAGCGTAACAAACAAACTCACTTTTCGGAAGTACAATATTAGTGATCAAAGAGAGTTTTGCAGTACAAATTAATTCTGATTTTGCTTATATAATATTGGTTTAAATAGGGATGTTGACTGGGAAAAAAAAAACCTATTTAGTCCGTCAGTCAGATAATAAAAAAATATTAGACAAGTATTTTTTGCTTTATCATATTAATAACAAATGGTTTAGATAAAACGCATTAAAGTTGGGGAGTGGGGGCTCGCTACGTCACAAGTCAGTATAAAATCAACCGGCCAGTGACGTCATGCCACATTTTAACGCATTGCCTCCTCAATGTATTGCCGTAATTTTTTGAAAACGTAAAAAAAGTAAAAATACGTGTCCAATATTTTTTAATAGTCTACCTGACGGATAATTTATTTTTATTTTTGTCAACATTCCTATTCTGTGACCATTTTGAAATTATGAAGGAAAATATGCGGCTATGAAGCTTCATAGCCGAAAACCCATCAGTTGGGTTTCCATCCGTAGATTTCGTCAATCATTCTTTCGACTCAAAACTTTGGAAACTGTAAAAAATGATCATCGAAGGAAAAGTAGGTACCTGTAGAATAAGATTAACAGTAGCTACCTAACTAAATATAAATATTGTAATAAAGCCTACAGGAAAACGGTTAAGGTGCAATTAATTCACGGTATAAAATTGATTTAGTTAACGTTCGCGTGAATTTAAATTAAATCCTATTTTGTTACCGTATATTTGCATTTTACTTGAATGCAAATTTCATTAGGTGGCCCGTTCCGAAATGCTAAAACGGTTCTAGCTCACGAGACTATCTTGAGCACAATATTCTTGTGGCGGCATCTACATCGCCACATGCGAACTACGCATCAAAGACCTGACATCACACAAAAATCCTGCATCGCGCAATTAAACGACACGACATATACATATAAGACTATCCGACATCAATCGTTGGGCAGTTGCCAGCCAGACACGACATCCGGAGGGTCGGAGGATCCTTCCTTTTCAATAGAGGATGAGTGAACTTTACACCCTGTTCCTCATGCTTCTAAATTCTATTTCTTCTCTCCGGCTTAAAATTTTTTCTCCATTTGGCTGATTTCCTGATTGGGTATTTTCAATAAAAATATTTTTTCACAACCTTTTACTAAATACTGATTCAAAATTACGTGGGTAGCGTTTATTGGACTGGGTCAAAATTTTGTAACGCTCGAGGTTCAGACTCTGTTTTGTCAAACCAGTTTTGGTTTAGCTGTTGGGCTATCACTGGGTTGCAGTAGTTTTATTTGTTGTTAAATTATAGCAAGCATATACTTTTTACAATTTTCTGGTTTAATAATGCTGACATAAAACCCTAGGAGATAAATAACGACCTTTTCAAAAAATGCAATTCAAATGCTTTTAAACAAAACAGCTAGCAATAAATGGTCGACAATTAGATTAATACCTCGTTCAGTTTAATTTCCGCTTTCCAATTTATTTAATGGCTTCCACGATGCCCTTTCCTATTTATTTAAAAGCATAAAAATTACATTTCCTTGTATTTAATACCTTTGCTCTCAATTAGTTACGGAATACTGAGCAACGTGGAATATTTTTATTCTAACAGAAATATTTAACGATTATTCCTTTATGGTACGTTTGCTGTTTTTTCCGATATAATAAGCTTTATTCAAGCAGCGAGGAATATTATATTTTTTTAATGTTTTGCTGCTACGTCGTGCTGGCAAAATACGGCAAAAAAAAAAATCCGAGATGCAATAAAAAACGTTCAAATATAGTCTCATTTCATCTCAGTATCAAAAATCAAATACAATTAGGCTGAGATGAGAAATGCAATCGTTCTAAAAATACTGGAATTGCCCCCTCAGACGTTTGGAAATTATGTTCCAAACGTACCGTAGTCTCGGGTTCGAAAAAGGTTTGTTACGCATCGTAAACAAAATGTACTAGGAAAGCGAATAGGAATTCTAATAATAGCATCTGTTACATAAAATTCAAACCCAAATAACATTGAGTAGAATTCCAGCTTAAAGTCATTATCAGTAAAAATAAAACAATACCCTCTCTTTGATAAGATTCCATTCAGTAACTTTTCCCCAACATTGTCAATTTTGTTACTTCTGCGAATCCGATCTGCAAATGTCGGTGCAAATTGGAATTCCGTTGCAACAGTAATGTTGGGAGCAAACGTACTTGCGCCGTATAATAGATGACCACAGAAGGTCGGGTCCATACAACGAGTAAAAACTGGAGCATGTAATACACGTAGACGCGTACGTACGGAGATCTCAAAAAAATACTAGTCGCGGCTGTGCTTGCACTCGCTGTACGTGAAGCGCGTAGATGTGTGCGTGCGATTTCGGTCCTTGTATGGAGCTGATGTTCTGTATCAATCTGTTTTGCAGTAGCGCTAAACCTTTATGTAATCTGTTCAATGCTTACGTATTCCGGCAGACCATACGTCCGGAATTAAATCCGGAGCAGAGTGAAATTTTCGATCATTGCTGAGGCAATGTGACTCAATTACATGGACACATTGTTGTTTAATTTGATGTGAGTTAAGCAGATTCTATTTGATTTTGATTGTAATTATCAGAATTTGTGGGCTTTCCACAGTTGCATTATTATTTTGGAACGGATCGAACCATCGCTATTGCAGGATAATAAGTATATTATTCCTTTGCTTTTTTTACATGCGTTGCGAACCTATTTCTATACTTTAATCTTGTAAGTAGTAAAAGTGGTTCTGCCCTAGTTTTTTCCTTTAGGTGGACTGCATTTTACAAGCAACAACTTTTGTAACAATTTCTAAGATTTATTTCTCACAGAAAGTTTCAAACTACGTCATTCGTTTCTAAAAAGCATTGTACTTTAAAAGAAAATTTAATATAGATGCAATATTAATGTCTATATTCGTTCGGTACCGAAAAGGGAACTATTATTGGGTAAGGACTACTCCAGTTAGTCCAACATGAGGTGCAGTACTCGTATATTGTTTCAATAAATGAAATGACTGTCAGCTTACATTTGACGCTTGGCATTTTGATTACCCTTTATATTATATACAGATGCCTCTACGACAAACTGTGCCTAAAGTGTATTTTTATTTACATGTCTTAATTGTTAAACCAATATTTACGTAGTAACACTGAGACTTGGGATATAGGTAGTAGAAAGATGTTGATGACGGTGATTCCGATTTTGAGTTTTTTTTTTGTTGCTTAATTCGATGCAGTGTTTCTCTTAGAGATAAAAGGTCTCCTACCACCACCTATGAAATCAGCGTTTTGTATGGAGAATTTTAAAGATGTTGCATTTTTCATACTAACATTTTCTTAATTTATATCACAACCATGAACACTAATGTTTTAAAACTTTTATGCACTAATGTTTAAAAACTAAGATAACGTAATATGCCACTTAGATTAAGCGACAAAAATAAGTTTTGGCTAAGTTAAAACAAATAGTGGTCATTTCTGCTAACAAAATGAGTAGTCATTTTTAAGGTATTTTTTATGTTTAGAAATCTATAAGTAATAAGGTTTTTTTACTATTGGTAGTTGTCTATGATGGTCATTATTCGATATAATACCAAGCAATTGATGAATATTTTAAATCATAGAAGTGACAAGGTTCTCTATTTGTGAAAAAAAAAACGCCAATTTCATAGGTGGGAACCCAATACAAACTTATTAAGTAGGTGCTTGTGTGTTTTAAGAGAATGTGTTTGTTAACCAAATACCTAAGACATATAAGAAAGAATACACTATGTATTTTTTTCTTGAGCAAAGTATTGAGAAGCGTCTGCTTTTTGGCTGAACCCGAGACGATTTTGTCTAATAGAATAAATAGAATACATTGAATGTTACATCTCTTCAATATATATTCAGCTGGAACTTCTGTGGCTTTCCACAAAGACTTGCAACAATGTAATATGTAAATTAAGGAAACCAAATATTGAGGTAATAATATTCATATATGAAAACCAACTGTGTAGGTGCAGGACATTTAAATGGTAAAAGGTAAAATAGAATTTGTACATAGAATTTTCTGTGAAAAACTGAAGTTTTTCATAGCAAAACTTGATTAAATTAAACAAAACAATATTCCTGAAACAGACTACAAATTGTATCCATAATCTAGATAAATACTAGATTTTATTCTAAAATTTCACAGTCAACTATGTAAAAATTATTCACCAAAGAATTGAATTAAATTAAATGAATAAATGCATTCACAGTTTAGTGTTCGCAAAGAGAAATTGACCGGGAGAGAATAAATTAAAATTGTTTGATTCTGACGTTGAAAAATGCTGTACAGTTTAAAATTGGCAGGTGATTGTGAAATGGGCAGCGGTAACGACCTCAAAGCGAACGATTCGAATTACTCGTATTGTGAGGTTCGATCGACATCGCTGTATCTAGTCATTGTTTCTGTTTTACCGATTTTTTAAGGAATCGCTACTGCAGTTACATTCAAAAGTAAAGGCTTTAGTTCTCTATTTGGAATGTTTTACTTTTTATTGTGTGGTTAACATTTCGCTGTATTTACTTACTGTTTTTGTTTTACTGTGACATATAAACGTAACTTGACTACAAAGTTCCCACTGCTGGGACGCAGGCCTCTTCTCTGTAAGAGGGACTGGACCATAATCCACCACGGGGGCCCAGTGCGGGGGTAGTGGATGCCATGTTTTTGAATAATATTTTTGTAAGACATGCCGGTTTCTTCCCCGTTTTGACATTGTTTTACTGGTTACGTTACGTTAAATGCTGTTTTTGTTCTTTATTATTTTTGTTCCGTCAGATCTCTGTCTTTATTGAGATAGTATAACTCTAATATTTTAGGGGTTTTTGGGGTGGATAAGACGTAAGGGGGTTATTCCATTTATCCACCCCAAAAATCCTCCCCGAAAATGGATACTCGGAAATTTATGTCCAAGAATCCACCTTAAGCCTAAAAATTTCGTGAATCCAACTAGGCCTAGATGAATTCTCGGACATACGTTTCCGAGTATCCATCTTAGGGACGATTTCTTGGGTTGGATAAACGGAATAACCCTTGCAGACATCCATAGACGCGGTGACTACTCACGATTTTTCCTCCCATAAACATGAAAGTATCAAATCAACATAGATTTATCAAACTCAAACTCAAAGCATTTAAGTATTTCAATTAAACCATTACAGGCACTTTTGAATTGTCAAGGAATCGGTCAGTCAAAAATATGTTGCCCATTCCAAAGCGTAGTAGGTACCTATGGAGAAGAACGGGCAAGAAACTCCACGGACACTCTTTTAAATAAAATAAATTGTTACAAAGTATTGGTTACATCATTCATGTTGAAATTATACATGTGAGAACAACTTCAACTTCTATCTTTGAGTAACCTTCTCTTTTATTTATTCGTTACAATATATTAATAAGGAAAGGTATTTTCTCAGTATGGCCTGAGGATAATGCCATGTTCTCAATAATAATGTAGTCAGGGAATACGATAACATTTCTGTTCATTATTAGTTATATCTTGTGACCCGTAATTTATTTGACTAAATAATATTCATTACATATGTACGACTAAATATGAGAACATACTTGTAAGAAAAATACCAGCTTATAATAATTATTTGTTTCTCGTCTCTTTGATATGTTAGCTAAAGGTCATGTTAGTATTCTATTCCAAGAATGCTTTCTTAAAGTTTCAGTAATGTTCAATATTCAAAATTAATAGAGAATAGAAACGATGATCAGACAGACCTCGGTCTTATATCTTACTAACTGATATCGGTAAAAATAACGGGTCGTTGTTTGCTACGATTAATGAAGCAATGATCTCCAAACTTATATAAAAAATCGGCTTATTTTTTGTCCGTTAGCTTCGGTGGCATCGGAGCCAGAGGTACGCACACATTATATACATTCTTAGTTTGAAATCAAAATAGTCAAATCACAGAACACGGTGACGCCTCGGTGGCCTCTGCTAGATGGCACAAATGAGGTATAGTAACCGGTGACTTTGAGATAGTCTGTGACAGAAGTTTTGCGCTCAACGCATTTTCGGCGCCACTTGATGGCCATAAATCATTTATAAGTCTATTTTGCGCACACTTATGAAGGTTATAGAGCAGGTAGCAAACTATCGATAAGACGCAAAGCGTTGCAAAGTCTTATTGCTACTGGCATTTATGGCCCAACTCAGTTCATAGCGCGAGTACTGTAGTAGGCGATTCCGTGCTCTGTGAGTTGAAATGAAATAATCTAGTAATCTTAATAAAAGTGAATTATTACATAAAGGGGCTAAGGGGCTCTAAACAAACCGTGTGTAGCAGCTATTACAAAATACAGTCATTTCTATAAACTGAGTTATTTCATATTAATGTTCTCAAATCACGCTTAGATTTTATGATACTTACTATGAAAATTATGAGTCTAGAATTGAATGGCCGTATCCTTGTTTTAATAAATTGTTCTTTAAAATCGTTATGGCGAGTTTTATTATAGTTATTAATATTAATTATAAGATCTTGATACTTAGTTAGTTTAATGAAGAAAACAATTTCTACTACTTTGTATAATTTGATATTGTTTATAAAAGAGAAAATTGGTTGCCATGTTTTAGTTTCAGCTACATCTCCAATCCTAATTAATGTAGTCTTTGAATTAATAATTGCTTTGGATTTACAAAAGCTTTCGAATCTATGATGAAAAGGTCACGAAAAGTTTTGAAGATAACAACTACCCAATGGTCTGTTTTGTATGCCTGCAGGCTCTTAAAAACCTTGTAAAGTTGTAAACTTTGAAATATCTACTGAAAGCTGGGTATCTAGACAAATATACGGGATCAATGCAGTAAAATTCAGAAGATATCCAAATTCCACCAAATTCATCTCTGTCAGTCTGATAGCCAAACATGTGTCATTAATAATTATGCGCATAAGTAAACTCAAAAGGCAAAGTTATACACAGAGCTGGTACAATGCTTTACGAGTCCAATATAATAACGCGTTCCGGGTAATACTGGGGTTGCCGCGCTTTTGTAGTGTATCGGGGATGGTCGCGGACGCTCGTGTTCCGGATTTTGGCTTGCTGCTGCGTCTGCGAATCGTATCACTGATGCGTCGGGTGCGCGACAGCCCCAACAGCCTCGTGGCTACTGTAGCCGGCAGGGTGGATGGCCAAATAATAAATGTCACTGGATGGTGGCACACAGACCGTCATTCAGATGTCAGATAATAAGTGTATTTAAAAGTGTTTTAGTTAGTAAGTACCAACCTATTTTCTGGTATTTAATGGATCTGTGGTCTGAAAATAAAGATTTATATATTATTAATTAAAGTACTAGAAACCTGAATCACCCAAGAATTAATAACATAACCTCTTATTCAAAAATCAGCTTTTGTGCCCTCGTTTCTCCCATTAACATAAATATTGCGTCTCTTTTCGGCCATAACTTTGACCAGGGGCCTTACTATGACGTGTTAAAACCATCACTTTTCCGTTGTGAAATAAGGATAGTGCTATTCGTCCTGTATAGCTCCATCTCTCTCTCACACTGGAACGATGATTGCTTTAACAAGTCATAGTACAGCTCCTGGCCCTTAATACTTCCCGCTACGTAATAGCACTCAACTATGTATGCTTCGGACGCCATTCGAAGCATTGTTCACACCTGCAGACGTTCGGAAGAATAGTTGATGAATTAATAAGATTATTTCCGGTGTTTGTATGGTATTATTTGTTGGTAGTAAAGAGATTCTTTTATGAATAGAGATGGGAATTTGACCTTGTTTAGTAGACAGTGGTGAAAGGTTGGCAAATTCAATTATTCATTATCATCATAATTTCAGCTGACAGACGTCCACTGTTGAACATAGGCCTACTCTAAGCACCGCCACTTCGATGGCTTCTGTGCTTCTCGCATCATATTCTTGCGGTCTTCACCAGGTCATCGGCCCACTATATTCCCGGGAGGCCTTCCAAACCTACGTCTGTCGGTATTCGTTTATTACTTAAAGCATAGTACTTGCAACCGGCGTGCGTCTATGACCAGCACACTTAGCATGACCACAATAGAAACGGGTTTTGTCGACGGAAGAATAGACAAAATGACTGTTAAACAATCACAATCTGTCATTTTGTCTATTTTTCCGGCGACAAAATCCGTAGAATTGTCATGTCATCAAATGAAGCAAAATAAGTATGTGAGGACCGTAGCAGGTGGCGCTCTATAGTTTCTGCCTACCCCTAGGGTAGAAAGCTTGAGTTCATGTATGTACGTTTAATTAATGCTGAGTAGTTATAAGAGTTATCTTTGACTTTGTATTGAAGGGTTTTTAAGAGGCCGGATGTAGGATATTCTTGTGTGATCATTGACATTTTCCCTCACACAATTTCTTAATAAAATAGATAATAAAAAAGTGTGTAGTGGAAAAAAATTGCCTCTTCAGTTCCTAAAGAATAGAATGAAAAATTGTTGAAGTATGATTAAATTCTCTTTTGTACCTGTAAAATGGCCCTTAATTTTTTATTATTTTTATGATGACACTAAATGCAAGGAATGAGGATTGACTTTTCTATAATCACTAATATAACCCTTCAATAATAGAGTTCATTAACGTCAATTTCAATAACTATTATAGTTACTGTTAACTAGCTGAGAAGCCCATTGTGTTTAACATTAGCAGCTTATAACCCATATTATATAATTTAATGGGAATAATAATTAACCTATTAATGACTTGACACTATGAATAGGCTTCTCTCATTGAAGGGATCAGCAGAATGAGAGGGTATAATCACTTTGATATTTACGGAGATGACTTGAAAGGGTATTTTCAGACGGTTAGGTGCTTTGGCTATATTTGAGGTGACATAAATTTTCAAAATTGCGTAACATGTTTACAATCGCTATAGATTAAATTTTAATAAAACAAAACAGTTCATTATTTCGTATTTTGGCAGCATCCTTGGAATTTTAGGATGAGTTTTACTCAGAAGATTTTTAAAACGAACAGTTACTTAATTCGGGTCAGTGACAGCTCGGCCCGAGTCAAGTCAACCCGAATGATAATACCATATACTACGTCGTCAAAACCCAAAAAAAAGGTGGTGTGTACCGTCGGCATGAAAAGTATCGACTTAATTTATATTGAATATTTTTTTTAATTTTCTGTTAGATTTTTTATGAATAAATTATATTATTATTTTAAATGAAATTGAGTGTTATGAACTTGTACTGTAATAAACACTGCTTTTATTTAAATACTTAATTATTATTCATAAATAAGGATTTCAAAATAAACCGGCTCATGTGAGCAAAAGGGCACGGTCAATTTTTCACAGAAATCGCCTTATTGTCTTTTATGTTCTGCACTATTGTAAAGATGTTCAAGAGTGAGATAGAAAATGTTCTATTGTCATCAGATTCTATTTGTGTGAAAGAATTGCTTGTCTTTTTTAGTCCAGAGAATTTAAACGAATGAACTTAGGGTACTCATATAGGTATCATAGTTGAAATAGGGGTCGTAGATAATTTAGTTTTTCGGCCTTGTACGTTTATAAAAAACCAAAAATCTTAAAATATCGATTTTCTGTTTAGCCGTACAAATCACCGTAATCGGGAGTGAAATATCTGGTATTATTATTCGGGTTAAGTTGTCTCGGGCCGAGCTGTCGCTGACCCCTTCATTCCAGGTTTTCTCTAAGAAAATAACAGATAACCATTTCAGCACAAATGTAGCTTTGAGTTTTTCTTAAAAAGAAGCAAGCGTTCCAGTTCAGCACTAAAATCTAATATTTATCTAATCTATGAGATAAAATCGCTATTCATAAAGTACATAACAAAAATGTCACAGACCACATTAACCTAAACAAAAAAAACTAACTCCACATCTATACCAGTGTGTCGTGATTTAGCTAACAAAGCGAGCCCTTTCTTTTTATATTTTTTTACATTGTGACACGACATGACTTACCGGTGTCCGACATAAATCAGTGCCCACGATTTATGTAAGCTGGCATGTGACGTAACTCGGTGGGTGAACTTCGTATGGGAATACGCGAAATGTTGACAGCCCCTGGTAGGATGGGATGTTTGTGTCGAATTATGCGTATGATAGTGGAATGAATAGTTTGTTTATTGTAAGAAAAACCTTGGAGTTTTGTCTGGGTTTCAAATATTTATATTTTTTTGTACACTTTTCTTTAGAAATAACATAATATCACGCCTTTTTCCCCGAAGGGTATCTATAGTAAACCCACATTTCGCCAGTTATGTTTAAGTCTCATGTAATAGGGGGTACGCCTATTGCCATCATCCAGACTCCGGTCTGCTGCTGAGAAATTACAGATAGAAAAACCCCAATAACAATTTGCCCGGCCTGGGAATCGAACCCAGGATCTCATGCTCAGCAGTAGCGCTTGCAACCAACACACAATCGAGGCAGTCTCTAGAAATGTTATATGTATTCAAAGTAGAACGGTACTTGATGACTGAGCTGAACAAGCTCTTAAATGACTGCTAACAGAATTATCGTTGAAAGAGGTTGAAAGACAAATTCAAATGTCATTTATTCAAACTAGGCTGAGAATCAGCACTTTTCGAACGTCAAAATTACATAAGACAGTCCCCCAAAACGCCCACCCTTCACCACTTCCTAGTTCTTTAGCTGGGAAGATGAAATGGCGCAACAAACTCCCCAGCAGCACTGCTGTCTGTTCAGTTAGAAAAAAAAGATTTTATACAACAACATGCAACATGATTGTATGCAACATAATTTACATTACTCAACACAAAACAGTAAATAAAATTATTTGCCATAATGACAGCTAGCACATGCCAATACTTGCTAAGGTATAGAATGGCACACATCACCCAACAATTCTATCATTTCATAAGCGTTTTCTCAATTAAAATATTCAGATAATTACGCAATCTTCAGCCGATGGATCCTTAGATAACTTCTCATTAAAAATGTTACAAAGAAAAACATCGTAACGTTCTAAAAGTTAATCTTTCGCCTTATCAGCACTTAGCTAAGCCGTTGCGACGCGATGCCGTAAAAAGGGTTTTACAGTTTCGCTACGGAACTCCGTTTATTGGCAAAGGAGTTAGCGGACTGACGGGATTAATTGCAATAGGATAACAGTGAGAGCTTTTGTAACTGTACCTAGGTTTCCTTTTATGTGTTTCTTAAAAGTTGTTTGTACTGTGAGAGTTAAGTTTAAACTGTTAGTTGCACTAATATTATAAAGAGAAAAGATTTGTATTTTTTTTTTTAATTAAAAAATTATCGACCGATAGTTAATTGATTGAGGCGTGACTTTGCGGAAATCCATTATATGAAACAATAGACGACGTATATTTAGTAACTTAATCCGTGTAACTGTTCTTAATGAGTCATAAAAAATTCTGTAAGCGTCACACTGCGCTCGACGCTTGACGTGTCCACACGTCGGGTCCGAGTTTGCAACAAGTCAATCGCCTTCCTGAGGATGTCTCGTTGAGAGGTGAAACACGTGTCGATTTATTACAGGGTTTTTTATGACTCATTAAGAACAGTTACGCGGATTAAGTTACTAAAGATGCGTCGTCACTTGACCGATTTAAAAAAACGAGCGAGCTTTACAGTATTCGCTTAGGATGTGTAACATCTGACATCTCACTTTGGTAATAAGCAACAATAACATTATATCCTGAAAAAATAATTCAGGTATTATTTGAAATGATTTTTCGTAACGAAGAATAATTATTTTAAATGAAAATTGTATTTTATTTAATGAACACTAGGAGTAATGCAATTTTTTATTGAAGACTGTTAGTTTTGTTCGATTTGGAGGAGAGTGGAGACAATAGACTCGTGATCACTAAAATATGAGACATAATATACTTGTGATTTCAAAGTATTTAAAAACCGTTGAAAAAATGGGTGAATATAACTAAACTTCTTGTAAACATCCTTTTATTGTAAACCAATTTCTTGTAAGTCTTATATGAACCAATAGGAATTATTTTACATATTACGAAACAATTACAGCTATCAGTTTTTATGGCGTTCATAGTAAAATATCGAGACATCGAAGTTTAAACATCCTAAAAGGGGCGGAGCCTCGTCAAGGTCGTTTCTGAGAGCTATATCTAGCACCGCGCGCGCTCATTGGTCAAATCAAATAGCGCGCGCTTCCCCGGCTTCCTGTTACACACATCCGTCCCTTTTCACGAAATCACTCCCACAGATACGAGAGAAAAGATTTACAGGAAAGCGAAAGCAAATATGTTACACATCAAAAATACTTTCACCAGTAGAATGCTATATTATCACTGAGTAAAATAGGCTATAATTTATAAAGATATCACGCGGGCGAAGCCACTGGCGGAAGCTAGTTGTTATTTAATTTGTTGTTTTTTTAGAGCTATTAGGGACTATTTATCGTTTAGGTAGAAAAAAAAGGATCCTCTTGAAACCTTTGTGTTGAAATAAAAAATAAATACCTTTTTCAAATGTATAATATAGATGGAATATGTATAGTTGAATCGTACAAAATGCCTATGGCCACAGATGAATGAATACAGATGGGTCATTCCGCAATTTAGGTATGAAGCTACAAGTAGGTACTAGGCACGTGGCGGGCTCGTCTTGTCGAATTCAGAGGGCGTAGCGTACTCAGAAGATAGAAGAGTTACGCGATAGAAAGGCAGCTTCTAGGTAAATATAACTGTAGGTCATTAGCGCTGTGCGACCTGAATTGCATTTTATTGTGTCGTAGCAAGAGTCCTTTTTATATTTGATAGATATATAGATTTTGCGGAGTGACCCATCTGTACTATGTTCTATGTTGTGGGGTTTGGTTTCCGCACTTAGTCCTACAGTGGACCATTGTGCGTGGGCCATAGCGGCCGTTGGTGGTTACTCCAACCAGCCCACCTCCCTCCAGAAGTTTATTAGGTCTCCTGGTCCCCATCTGTACTAATCTGTGAAAAACGCACATTACAAAAAAAAAAATACTGCCACGTTGGTCTAGAAGTCGCAAACGCTATTGCTGAGCGGGGAGGTCTCGGGTTCGATTCAGAGGTCGGGTAAAGTGTTATTGGGTTTTTGAATCTGGAATTTCTCAGCAGCAGCCCGGAGTCTGGGTTTGTGCCCGGTTGGTGGCGATAGGCTCGCCCCCTATCATTTAAACTTATCTATAGAATACTTTAACTTATATATATGATTTAAAGTTATCTGGCGAAATGTGGGTGTACTTATAGGTAACCTACCTCTGCCTAACTCTCCGGGTAAACGAGGCGTGATGTTATCTTATGACAAGGCACGCGTAATTAATTAATTATCCCAAATTATGACCCACACGATTGTATGTATTACGTATCGTATGTTTTTTATGTATTTATTGTTTGTACTGATGTTGTTGCTAGGTAATGTTAAAATGTTTTCCCCAATTAGCAATAAAGTAATTACGTTTCACGAGTAATTACTTTTTGAAAGCTTTATGTACGAAATATTCTATTTATCCTTGTTTCTTTTCCTTTTCACTTTGTATATTTTAATACATAAAGTCTTCCTTATATATTCTTGCTTTTTCGTGTGGTTAGTGACTAGCCCGGTGTCAGAGTTTTAAAGCCGCCCATGGGCCTCTGACTTGGGTTCACATGCCATCGAGAAATATCTCTCAGGGATGCCGGTTTCCTCACGATGTTTTCCTTCACTGTTTTTGAAGCAAGTGATAATTATACAATACGCACATGGTTCCAAAAAGTCAGACCTTGGGTTCGAACTCGAGACCTATGACTTGGCAGTCCGGAGGTCACATCAATACGCTATCACTGGCTTGTATATTGTCGTAAGTACTTATTTCTATGTAGCCTTTACGATTTACTTAACGAGTTACAACACTGTGTATAACTTTAACTAGAGTTTTAAAACGTAGTTATTGCCAGGTCACTAGTTAAAGAATTTAACCTACATACAGTAACGATGCTCATTTTAATTTAATTTAAAATGTAACGTTTTTCTCCCGAGCGGACCTTTTGTGGTGGAATATTCTTCAGAAAGCTTAGTCTGCTTGCAGTTAGGTACTTTGTTATTTGTAAATAAATACTTCTTGGGCTTCTGACTGCTTGGGAAGTTAATTCATTTATAGTGGAAATATGATTAATGAATGATGGGTACGTTTGACAGGAATTCTTCGGTAAAATAATTTTACGGTTAAAATAACTGTCACATTAGATTCTTTGTTAGTAACGTAACAGTGGCTACCACGATGATGATTGAGTAATTTTTAGGGTTCCGTACCTCAAAAGAAATAAACGGAACTCTTATTACTTACATTTGCTGTTGGAATGTATGGAGGGACATGTTTTTCAACTACAATGTTTAGTTTGTTCTTGGGATAAGTTCATCCCAACTACGGAACCCTGCATTGTGCGTGGTCCAACACGCTCTTGGCCGTCTTTTTTTAAACTAATTTCATCATAGAAATATTTAAGCATTGACGCCATCAACTACACCTTAAATGACATAACACGACATTCACAACAGGTTTCATTCCGGCAGTTCTGCAGGTCCTACCTATTCAATGAGTTTTTCTATAAAAACCTTTTTTTTACAACCAGTGCTGAAAATAGCCATTGTTTAAAATCAGAGAACATTATTGAACAGTCAAAATAAAAACGTATTACGATCGTGATTTCCATTCGCAATTACACTCCGAGACGAGAAAAGTTGAGCCACTGTAAAACAAATTACTTTCCAATTCCGACGTCAAACAGAAAAAGTGTACCTTCCTAAGCCTCTTACGTCACACATAATAATATAAACAATTCATTCTTCTTTTCCGCAGTATTTAGGTAAAAGGGCTGGCTGATTACGGAAAATGCCCCGTTGAATAAATAATGGGTCGTAATTAGTGGCCACTCGGCGGATTCAGACAGGCGAGAGGTCTTTTCTTCAGGTGTCATGAATTGGAAGTAAATGGGCTTTCTTTATAGATCATGAATGGGTGAGGTTTAATTTGTACGTAGTCATATTTCTTTTGGACAAGAGTTTTAACATATTAAATGATCTTTTCGTGTAAATTTATATGAGTGACCTCCTTAATATTAATTACTAGCTGTTAACCGGACTTCGTGTGTGATCCAGGATGAAAAGTAGCCTATGTCCTTCTCCAGGTTATTGTGTACCCATGCGTCAAATTCCATTCTAATCCGTTCAGCCGTTTTAGCGTGAAAGCGTAATCAACAAACATACTCTCTTTTGCATATAAAATATTAGTTAGGGTAATTGGTGGATTGTGGTGGAAAGTGTTCTATCGTATATTTTTCTTACTAAAAGTTTGTCATACTTCGTTCTTTCATATCTCACATACCGATACAAAACAATAGCATGCTCCTCAAAAGTCTCATTCATTCTTGTATAATATTATATTCTCCAAATATAGTTTTAACAGTAATTCTACAAGCTTTTATTTCTTCCATATCATTAATAGTAGTTGACACTTTAAATAATTTAAATGTTAGTATATCGTTTAATAGTTTATTTATATCTAGTTGTTAGTATATTTAGTTTTAAGTTTGTTAGATTTGGTTCTGAGATATGGACCCCATCAAGGGTGAAGGCCTCCTCTAGCATTCACTCTAGCTGAACTATATTGATACTCTACCATAATGCATAAAGTCGACCCATGTTCTCCATTTCAAAGTCAACCGTTCTATAAAACCCTCCAACTTAAGAAACAGTGTAAAGACTTTAACCTAAAGATTGAGTAAAACAACGTGTATTTTTAAGAGATTGAGTCCTTCGTTCAACAACGATACGGGTCGAGATAAAGAGCTTCGGATAAAAATCGTTCAATTCACTCTACATGAATTAGTAGCTTGATGTAACTTTATGTCTAGCGACACACCTGCCGTAAATTACGCGACAGAAATTCTGCGTGCTTTGTTTTCAAAGAAAATGATTTTGTGACGTAATTTCGGCCTGCATAGGTAATTGCAGGCGCGAACAACCCGAAAATTCCATCGCGTGGAAGATGTGTTGTTAGACTACAACCTCATTATGTCGAAGATTGCACTTTTTTATTTTATTGTTACGCTTTTTTCACATGAGACGTAATTTCCACCTGATATTGATAGTTGCTGTTCTTAAAATAATTGCAGGCGTAAGTACGACTTCATTCGCGTAATTTCAGCGTGTATGTGGCTGCACTAAGGTCTCGAATAAATTGCCTTTTATAGAGGTCGATTTGTTACGCGCTGTGCTCGTTCTAGCGTCAGCGTTCTTCAGGGATTCGACGATCCACATTGCCAACACGGTCCCCGTAATACCGACAATGCATTAAAGGTATTTTTCTTTCTGTGAAATTACCGTTTGGTGTCTTTGTCGGAAGCGTTTATTGAGGAAGATGTGAGTTTGGCAAGATTTCGTGCAGTTTAGAGGAAATTGAATGTTTGAGAATTAAGGCCGGATTTTCATTATTTTTCGCGTAGAATTCTCTTAGCTTGCCTCTTACACTAATGGCCTTGTTCTATGGGTTGTTTAGCTTCTCTGTCTACATGCAATAACTGGCTGGCTTTTAAACAATTATTTTCATAGATATATTCCTGGGTTGATTATTGTTAACAGGGATAATCCCGGCTTGCAGATACTATTAAACCAGAAGTCTAATAGAAAAAAAAACCCGCCTTATGCATAAAAAAGACACCATTTCAAGGAAATTCTTTGACATTACCAGAATATATATAGACGTTATTATACAAACGACGTGACGTATGCTCTCTGAATTCCTTGAGAGAGCGATCGTCAGTGTGCGTCCTGAATCCTTATTATACTAGTCCTTTATTCCTATTGTGCCACCACATGTATTATGACTATGTGCCCTATATTTGGCCCGTCTTATATTCGGGTGACATACTCAAGCGGTTTCCTTATGTGGATATATATGTATATCTTTTAGAACTTCAAAACTATTCGTTTATTTGTTACATTAGAATTACTATTGCTTCATAAGTTGTAATTTTGATTCCTGGATGTGGCTTAAGGTTCGGGGAAGGTTTTGCGAAATATGACTGAACAAAAATAGTCTTATAAATAATTATGGATACTAGGCCACGTTGTTGTCACTTGTTTTTCGCAGACCATTCCCGTACAACAATTTTTTTTTGTATTGTTTTAAATGTGCTCAAAACTGGCGCTTTTGCAATATTTGCCGATGGCTAATCGATAACTTAGGCGAGATTATATAGTTACCTACTCCTTAGGAAACCACCACCTTTAATATAACCGACAATATTTGTCAAAAAATTAAACAATTGTCACATTTTCATGACAGGTGCTGTTTAATACAGTGCAAAAAGCACGACAAAAACCTGTAAAATTTTTTAAATTGTCGGATTACACCAGAAGGCCAATTTTCGTACTTAAAAAACGTTCACATTCGAGTCGCAATCTGTCAAACTTGTCAAAAATTTTATTTTATTTTATTTGAAAGGTACACCAATGTTGGTAAATTGATTGTATTTTTGAATGCGAATGTTCTTAAAAATTACGGTAATTGCCCCTCAGGTGACAGACGACAATCCACAGACACTGCGCATTCATAGTGTTGGTTTTATTAAATTAATTAGCACAGAGAATGTCTGAGGCTAACTTACAAATGCTCACAAATATAGAAGTTAGTTCAGCCTCTAAACTTTCAAACGATCTTGAGGTTTGATTATAACCTTTATAACAGAGATGTTTGCTTGTTACTGGTTGAATGCATCCTTTGTGGATGCCTGATGGCTGCCGGTAACTGGTTGTTTTCACTCGAATTAATACGATATTGTTGCATGTTTAGCCGTTAGTTTTAGTACTGTTTAGTTTAGTGGTTCTGTATCTCGTATTGGCACGCGATAATAGTCAATGTTTTGATTCAAATTAGTATTTTGTCTTTTCTCAGTTTGAAGTTTGAAAACTTACCCGGCTTCTTAAAACCCATAATTAACAATGTGAAAAAAAAAACCGGCCAAGTGCGTGTCGGACCACGCACAATGAAGGCTCCGTAGTTGGGATGAATTTATCCCAAAAAAAAACTCAACATTGTAGTGGAAAACATGTTCTCCAATACATCGATATACGTCACGGTAAATTCTCCAACTGCAAAAGTAAGTTTGTAATTGCAATATTTTTTTTGTGTATTGAAACTTACAAATATTTTTTTTTTTGACGTTATGCTTTTCTTGTGCTGTGAGACCTTGCTTCTTGCCAAATTTCATGATTCTAGGTCAACGGGAAGTACTCTGTAGGTTTTGATTTATTTGCGAGTCTCAAAATATGTCCCATAAATGGCCGTATTTTTTATTGCGTTGACTTAGAAGCTTGATTTTTTAGAGCTCCAAGGGACCGTAGACCTACGTATTTAATATTAATTTCAATTTGATACCTGCACGCGTTCCTGAGAAAAAAAGGTCTTGTCAGACTGACGGACAGACAGCAAAGTGATCCTATAAGGGTTTTGATTTTTGGAACCCTAAAAATGAGTACGGTGCTCAAATACACGAGCAGCGCGTTGTCGACGTCTGCAGTTACCTCAGCCGTTGTCGGGTGCCCTCATGTGTATGAGCACTTAAAAATAACAACAACAAATTAATCATATTCGTGAGTTCATAATATGACAACAATGAAATTGAATAGCCTTTCAGAATCCGGCGGTCAGTGAGCTAAATATGACAAAATGCGCTGACTCGGGCATTGAGCTACCACAATACTATCAATCAATCTAGAATACAATGTCCCATAGTCCTTATAGGGCATTGTTGCGGGCCTAAACCTAGGAAAGGATAGTATTTACTTTTAAAATACAATGACAATTCTTTCACTAAAGAGGTAAAAGGTCCTGGTTTGATACAAGGCTTAATCGGGGTCAGGATATTTGTTTTTGATCCCTCAATCGATACCTAAGGTTTTTACGTTTATTTACTTTGTATGGCCTGATGGAATGATGAGTCCAATCAATCAATCTGCCTAGTCTTTTTCCAATTATGTTGGTCTAGTTACTGGGTAACACGACACCCCTTGGTAAGACTGATTGTCAGACTTTCGGGGTTCTGACTACCCGTAGCGACTGTCAAAGGTCTATGAATGATAGCCGGGACCAACGGCTTAGTGTGCTTTCCGAGGCATAGAGGGGTCTCGATTTGTATTGAATAGTCCACCATCCACGAACTGGGCGTGTCAGGAGTAGGTTATCCATCGATCGACCCGTGCGGCTGTTATCATTTAAAATTCAAATTCAAATCATTTAATTCAAGTAATATAATATCCACAATAGGAACACACACATTAAATCAAATAACATACAAAACAAATTGCTCTTCAGTGAGTCAAATCATAATAATCTAATTACTCATCTCGAATACAACAACATTGCAAATATCACACCTATTGCATTGTTTACATAAACATGAATACTCTCTCATACATCACAAAACATAATTTGCTAGCTATTCTTTATCAATAACATGAAATATTATTACGAGGCTTTCACTAGCAGACAGGTCTATTCTCCACTAGAAATGAGTTCTGTACAAAAGAATATTCACGATATTATTGCAGGGATCCCATTCAGTGAGGGTTTTGTCTTCGATGTATAGTGGATGAGGGATTGTGGTCTCAATTGTGTACCTGAATTATGAATGCGAAATGAATTCGACTTTTAGTTGCAGAATTATGCATATCGTAGGGTTGTGTTTTGTTTTTTGTTAGAGTATCTATCGATGTTTTATTAACTGACTTTAAGAAAGGAGATGTTCTGCACTCGACGGTTGTTTGATCTTTTTGAGAACTATGGCCCATCGTCCAATAAAATTCTCAAAAGTAACGTGTTACAGACTTAAACAAAACAGACGCTGGGGGTGCAAAGGGGGACCAACCTATCTTGTTACCCAGTAACTGAGATGTGAAGGTCAGATTGACAGTCGCTCCATGTAAAATACTGGTATTCATCTGCATCCGGCTAGAGTGGAATCCAACCCGAAAATAGTTGGGAAAAGGCTAGGTAGGATGTTTTTTCATTTTTTTGTATAATATTATTATTTAATGTTTAGACAAAGAATCTTACCAATTTCGAGAAAACCAAACTCGAAATAGGCCTACTTATTCTACCTCACAGAAATGGCTACTTACGTCACATTTTAGTGGTCTTATCGAAGCAAAGTTTAAGCACGTGCAAGCTAAGGTAAAATCTTGAGGCTTTGACGGACGGTAGGTAACTTTAGTTCAGAGATAGTTTCTCTTGCATGGCCGGCCATGTTAAAGGATTGTTTTAGGAATAAGCGATGTGAACCGTGGTGCAAAAACACATACCTACTTCTTGACTTATGTCTTTTCGTTTTTGGTTTGTACATGTGTGTTCACCGAGATGACGACTGATATTGAAGTATGAGAAAAAAAAGAAAAGAAAAAGAAAGAAAAAGTGTTTATTCTGCACAAACCAAAGGCACATTACAAAAAAAAAAAAAACAAAACAATACCACTTTACACATGAGCCAAAAGCCTCGTATCCATTATTGACAACAGAAAAGTTTGACAAATTTGATCTATCAAAAAACACCGCCAACTTCCAAACTCCGGGCTAGAAATTCCTAATGGAAAAACCCAATATCACTTTGCCCGACCTGGGAATCGAAGTCAGGACCCACGCTCAGCAGTCGCGCTTGCGACCACGAGACCAACGGGGCAGTTCCCGTGCCTCGGAAACTACGAGAAGCAGTTGGTCCTGCGCCTGATCTCTTTCTGGTCGTGTTGGATTATGTGGCGTCCCATCAAACGTTGACAGTGAAGAAAGAGAGAGTGCTCCTTTGTCTGCACACACTTGTGCACTATTATATTTCCTGCACCGACGGCTAGTCTCCGTTGAGATTGGCTGCCATAGCCGAAACACGGTCTGGAGGACTAATAATATTATTATAGAAGAAACAAACATGTTGCGGCGACTCCAAATAAATTTCTATAAGGGCAAGAGAACGATGATGACGTGTGTTTTTTGCCATACTCATTAGAATACCTACACTGCTTGACGCTGCTACGGACAGACCGTGATATCCGTTGAACAAAAATCCAGACGAACAAAAATCATATTTTTATATGCAGCGCTTAGCAGAATTATTTTTCCTAGACCATGATTAATGACGTATAATTTTGCACAGTTTGTAAATGTAGGTTACTGTAAATGAAAAACTAAGTAGGAGCACTCCCCACTTAGTACTTTCGTTCCTCTTTACCGCAAATGTGGTCGGTGCAGTGTATCGCAACTAAAGCGCAGAACAATGTGACCACAAGATGTTCTGTTGTTATTAATCGTACAGTTTCTCGAATAAACTATTTGTGAAGAAACAGTCAGTTCAAACACAAAACAGCGTAGCAAGCATAAGCGTAATCATAATCAGCCTATAATATTCCCACTGGTGGGACACAGGCCTCTTCCACAAATGACAGCCGGGACCAACTGCTTAACGTGCTTTTCGAGGCTCGGAGAAATCTCGGTATGCAAAGATGGTCACCCATCCATGGCTAGCGTAGCTTAACCTGATGGATCGACCCGTGCGGCTGTTATTACTTACCGACGAGCACCAGCACCAGCTATAATACAAGTTAAATAAAAAATAAGCGTCAAGTAGAAGTACGTATTATGCACTAGTAGTCTGCCCTTGGCAGTATTTAAACTAATACGTAACGTTATCCAACAAGAGGTAAAACATTATCGTCCCTGTTCCGGTATTCATAGAGGTATTTCGAGCACAAATTCCCGGGCACTTTGGTTCAAACCGTTGAACATAACAGCATCTCAAATTCCAACGAATACATGCACAATATACCAACAGCATTCTGCAACGTAAGTTAAAACTAACACTTGAATGACCGCTGGTTATACCGAAGTTATAAAAAGAACGGCGTAAGGTAGCCTTTACCAGTAGTGGACATCGGATTAGTGGTTCAGCAACTTCTTCTTTTCGTGTGGTTGGTGACCAACCTGGTGTCAGAGTTTTGAAGCCGCCCATGGGCCTCTGACTTGGCTTTACATGCCGTCAAGAAATATCTCTCAGGCATGCCGGTTTCGTCACGATGTTTTCCTTTACTGTTTTTGAAGCAAAAAACGGGTATCTCAGGATTGTACTGGAATATAGCAGTTCGTTGTGGACGTGGTTCGACACCGACTCCTTGCGACATCATGCATCTCTGTCATAAGAAGACAGCCACCACGCAATAATCGATGCGACGCTCTGCAAAAGTGACAGTATTCAGCCAGTGTCATTCCTATCCGACCTCTTTAGTGGTTTTTAGTTACTTCGTACCAAAACTAGGTTGCGCCACTTGCTGCGCCGTCAGATAAAACATTTTATCTCTAAATGCGGGCGAAATAAATGAGTGCTATTTATCTTCTAAACACGTGTCGCCTCGAATATAGTTATTTGAAGGTGTGTCACATTCGTTTTGTGAGGTGAAAAATAAGTAGCATTATTAACCATGAATACAAACAGTGAACGTTTCATTTTAAACCACAAGGGCTGAATTTAATCCAGTGTTTGCGGTTTGAATGAAACATTTTTGTTTCGTAACTTTTTTTTTTGTGTGAATTTTAACATAAGTTTATTTCCTCGTGTATTTCGGTTGGGTCTGTCAGATACAGGCTTCGTTAGCTATACGTGTCATTAGGACGTTGCCGGGTCATATTATGAGAGATAGGATGACAAATACAGCGCCAGACCTCATGAATTATTTCGGTCGGATCTGCGTCGTAATTACGAGATGAAATGGCGTGTGAGGGATATTCTAGTTACGAAGGTAGAGTCATGAAGGAAACTCTGTGTTCGATAGCTTAATAATTTATGTATAAGTATCTAGGTGGTAATAGGAATGCTTACCGTTTATGATACTTTATTGACACTGGTAACTGTTATTTTCTTTTTTTACTTATATAGAATTGTATCTTCACCAGAATACCCGCGAAATTTAGCGTAGTTGCATACATTTTTAATTAGTCGAGGTTTTAAATTCATATTCTTTATAGCATTTCTTTAGGTCATGAGCTATACGAATATTAATAAATATTTTGCCTAGGTCTTAAGGGGGAGGTTAGATTACTATACAGGGTCGCAGGGCGACGCGAAAACTGTTAACATTGATTCAGTACATGATTCTTAAACCCCCTGCAATGCAATTTTTCGCCGGTTATAAAAAAAAAAAACTGCTTTTTCATAGAGAAGTGTCAAAACAAAATACCTACCTACCTACCTACCTGTAGTGTAATACCTATGTGGTCAAAATGTATGGAACAACCGATTAATAAAAAGAAAAACGGTGACATATTTCAACGCACGGGGGTTCAGAATCATGTAGTGAATCCATGGTAACAGTTTTCACGTCGATGTCCCTAACACACTGCATACTATGATGACTTGTATCAAAATTTAATGATGTGACTTGTAAGAATACCTTTCCAATAAAGTGCTTTGACTATGGCTACTATTTAAAGCTTAAATGCTGTTTATTTTCACATAATTTAAAGTCTAAGTTTAGTTTCTAAACCAAAATGGATTCTCATTCAGAATATTCTAGATACAGTGTAATGTATGTTCTCTAAATTAACTTATGTTACGAAAGAGTGTTTAGAAATGAATCTCACGTAAATATGAGCACTCGCTACGGTGTAATTGCTGCCACTGATATTGCAAGTAAATGGATAATATGTATGTGCTGCACTAAAACCTTTAGAAGCTCTATATTTTGGGGAAGAGCTTCCTACTCGGGTCACGTATCTAAATCATAACCTTAGCGGTAAAGTGACGGTAAAACAGCGGTAAATTGTTGGACTTGGTTTTATACGGTTATAATTTAAACCTCGATGCTGGCCATCGTCAGAGTTGTACCAGATATATGATTTAGGATGCTGCCAGTAGCGTTTTATGGTTTGTGATTTTTCACAGAGATTTTTTTTTGGTGTTAAATCTTTTGTTGTGTTGGTTATCTAAGTATTCATGTATGCTTCTAGCCGAGTATAACCAATAGGTATAAGTATAATCTTCTTCGTACAGTAAAACAGCCATCAAAAGAGGAGTTCTTTCATCATTTATCATTTATCATCATCATCTGTAGTAGATAGTTGGGAAAAGGTTAGGCCTTTTCCCAACTATGTTAGGGTCGGCTTCCAGTCTAACCTGATGCAGATACAAGTATTTTACATTGAGCGATTGCCTATTAAATAGTCAAATGTGTAGGTAAAATTTTGACCTCCACCACCCAGCTATTGGGTAAAATCATACCCCTTGGTAAGACTGGTTGTCAGATTTTCAGGCTCCTGACGAACCGTAACGACCGTCAAAGATCCACGAATTACAGCCGGGGCCAACGGCTTACCGTGCTTTCCGAGGCACGGAAGGGTCTCGGTATGTAAGAGGTCACCCATCCACGGACCAACAGCGGCAAGCGTAGCTTTTCCTGACCGATCGACCCGTGCGGCTGTTATTACTTAGCCCCAAGCAAAAGCGGAGTTCTTAGTCAAAAGCAAAATAAAAGATATCGTTTGCAGGCATTTTTAAATCATAGTAGGTAACTTCTTTTTAAATCGATTTACAGTGGTGCCTACGTACACACGGCACACATCAAGCATAAGCATAATCATCATTTCCAGTATAAGCTAACCTCGCATTGTACGGAAATCCTATATAATGAGAGATCAGCATAAACTGGGCTTGATGTGTCGCCGTGTGTACACAATATTACACGTATAACATCCCAACTCAACGACAATAAGTTGTTGTTGTAACACATTAAACAACAATATCAACACATTATTACTAAGTTGTTGCAACTAGTGCAGGGATAACTTTAGTTGTTCAAGTGTGTCGAACATCGAGATCGTTTGATTTTATCTTCTACTACAGTGTGTTTCATTGTTGAACTGTAGCATCTGGATTGGTACTAGTTTTACTGTAGTAACCTTCTATTGTTCTTTTATATATTTTTAAAAGAAAGTTAAATGCAACAACTAAATCAATAAGGGCCGATATAATATTTTCTAAACAAATTCTGTCAAACTGCCATATTTATCTCTGAGTTTGTTTCGGCCTGTCTTCGCAGAGTAGTCAGATAGGAAATGCCGACCTCATCCAGTTTTAAAAATATAATAGACGTTTAAAAGTGTTTGAACAAACCTACATAAAGAAATAAAAACATTTATCAAATATTATACATTTGCCTGACTATTGAAAAATTAGCCCTAAGTACAGGTCGTGTCATTAAAGTTGAGACTTGATCGAGCCTCCCGCTGCTCTTTCCGCCGCCTCGATGACGCCCGGCACTGTGGAACGAAAAAGGTTCTCGTAAACATTGGCGCTTAAATTTTAAAATGTCAGTTTTTTGCTTGAAATGGTTTCTAATAGCCAATATTATGCATAAATATATCATAGGATACAATCTGGTACGCAAATTGGCAACAATTTTTTTTTTGCGAAAAAAATATATGGAGCTAATGCTCCGGAACGAAGAGAATAACCGTTATATCATTGCATACGGTGATATTTATTTATGATTTTTTGACATACTTGATTTTTTCAGATTAGGTGCCTTTTTATAAAAAAACGGCACTAAATCTCTTTATATGACGTATGTCAAAAAATCAACACAGACCTCATATTGCTAAATCGATCCATAAATCGTCTACTGCGCACGTCAAACCACGCGGTGCGTCAAGTCTTAACTTCAATGGCACGACTTGTTCCTACAATACAAAGCTTCTGAAATAAAAGTCAAGTATTTTATCTTCAAAGCAAGATATTTATCTGTAGCTAGTTTCTGCGATCCTTTTGCCTTCTATTTTAAGTAAATAATAATCGAGCTTCAATTTCTTGTTAAAATAACAACGATATCTTTCTACGTACCTAAAAGACATTGAATAAATTAGCTTCTGTTTTTATAAGCTTGAAAGCAGCTATCTTACAATTACGGTAGATACACACAAAACTAATAAAAACCGGCCAAGTGCGTACCGTATTAAGATCGAGAAAAAAACGCAAAAAAACACGTTTCTTTAATTGACAATTTTTTTTATTTTTTGTTATAGCGGCAATAGAAATACCTACACAATTTGTGAAAATTTCAACCGTCTACTTATTAAAGTTCATGAGATAAAGGCCGCTAACAGTCAAGCAGGCGTACAGCGGAGGCTTAGTAATAGGGTTCCGTTGGCTACCTCCGGGTACGGAACCCTAAAACATTAATTGGCCTTTGGCAATTTTAACAAAAAAAAAAAACGCTTCTTATCTTTTTTTTCTGTTAGAATTTGAAATAAGAACTTTTTGCTGGCGTCATGAAACGAAGATGGTTCCTTCGGGCCTCACGTTCGAAATTTAAAATAGAGATCGTGCATAATGTAAATGGCAATGAAGGTGGCAATTGAATGTGCCAAAGCTTTGATAATGTACTGCGATGCGTTATTCATGACAGGAACTGAATCCGAGGTGAAATTAGAGTGATGGTTCGGATTTTATTAAATGTGGCGTCGAAAAGACACCGGGGTTTATTTCAATACTGAGATACAAATATATTTTTACTTAGTTCAGGAGCCAGCTGTTCTACCTGATTTTGACATACACTTGTATAATCATGTTTAGTGTATAACTAATCTTATGTGTTTCTCCTTGTACAATAAACTTATTATTTATTTTATTGAATAGAAACATCTTTTGAGACTGCTTTCTTTATGCACTATAATAAGAACAAATATTTTCGTTTGATAAAATCTTATAACATACAATTTCAAAAAGGTTAAAATTACGACATTACATAAGACGCAATATAACTATTAAGATTATGTAATAACCTATTATATAAGTACTAGTAGGTACATCTAAAACGGAACCAAAAGTATCCTATAAAAGATAGTAGGTGCAAACACCGGATTATGTTCTCAGTTCCGAACATTAAATGCAAAAGTTACGGCGAACGGATATTCAAACTAATATATATCGGAATCTCGTACACCGCTCTACTATCACATAAAACTTGAGTGCTTTACTGAAATATAAAGCCAGCAGTCCCCAGAATTGCTTTCATCACGAATGCAAACAATTTATGCATTTGCACTGCAATAGTACCCACGATGACGGTACGATAGCGGAGCGAACGTGACCCGATATTGAGTTATTACGATTTGCATAGCAGTAAAACTGATTGGTAGTTTAGATTCAGATAAGAAATCGGTGAGATTACGATTCGATAAGCTGTCTTTGTCAAAATACACGTGTAATTTTCATTTGTAGATAAATCGTATCAGCTTATTAGCACAGACAAAGGAATTGCCAATTACATCTTTAAAGTCACTGATAAATTGTATCATTGTAGATAAAAGTTATAAAAATAACAACCTAAAGTTCATAGAAATAAACTCCAAACTTTTAATTCTTGAGGCCATTAACCTAAAATAAACTTCTACTAAATTAAAACCCCGCACCTTTGATAAGCCCCGCAAAAAAATTGACCAGAAAAAGATGCGAAAAAGTTTTGCCCTAAATATCTTAATCTTGTAAACTTTTTGACGGATCCGAAGTCTTGCTCATCATTCCAAGGCCTTTTTCTTTAGTGATCATAAAGATTTATTGCCTACCTATAAAACTTTCGGTCTGACAGAGTTATCGACGTTTAGCCAAGGCCTTGAACCTAAGTAGGTATAGGAAATTCGGATATATCCGAGTCGAAGAGGCGTTCCGAGGGATTTTAACTTCACTAACAGATATATTACGATAAACGACACGTGTCGGATGTTTGTGTATCGTTTTTTTGCGCAGAGGAAATTTCATCAGCCTAGTATGTTATGTGTGGGTTCTTCATTAGGGTCAGGTTCTGAAAAAATTGGAAACGTATCAAAATGGAGTGCAAATTGTGAGTTAAGGAGTGTTTTAATACAAAAAATATCGTCAATATTTTGGACAAAAAACCTCAAAATCCTATTGTTAGATTACACACTGTATCAGTGCGTACTTTTAATTTCCTAGCATTCATTTTTCAGACAAATACTTCAACTATTTTTACTTCCAATGGTTTCCATGAAGTCTTAAAAATAAAGTAACTTCGACTATTTAATTCTGACTCCTTTTACAAAAAATATCGTTGAAGAAAATATCTGCCTGCCTGTCTACTTAAATCATGTAGTATTACAATTTAAAAGTCTGATTACATCTACGTTAGAGCAACTTTTTCATTTAAACCTAACACACAGTAAAGTTAACGACACAATAAACCAAGTTTTAGTTGCGAGCAGATTTTATTGTGAGAAGTAAGTGAGTTTACTTGAGTGACAGTTAAGTTAGTATAAGTTAGAGTTGCGATCTTTTAGTAAATAAGATGTTTTATGTGGTTTTTCAGAAGTAAATCTTTTAGTAGTCGTTTTATGTCAATTTGTGCGGATTTAGCAGTTTTATATTATAATAAGTGATAGTACTAAAATAATACAAATTATTTGTCTGGCGCCAAAAAGAGAGCAAAATTTCGTGCCATAAAGCCGTTTTATTCTACCCATAAAATGCCTAACATATTCCGGACATTTATTATTTTTATATTCAAAATATAATAACACTGAAATAGAAGTAAATAGGCATACACAGGCATATATAAGTATACAAAATATTACGTGTGCTCTTAAAAAGGCAGCACAAACTAGTTTTGTGTGCAAAAAACCGGCTTAAACTGGTATAAACCGGCTGGGGTTGATGAGATTCTCATTTTGCTCAGCACTTGAATTACAGCAAAGAGCTCTCTCCCTATGATATTAACTTTGTGAGCAGGAGTTGGAAACGGAATGATTTTAATCGCGCTAACGTCGGAGAATACAAAATATCTTTTATTACATCCAAGGGGTCAATTCTCGAGTTGTATTTCTGGAGTTGTGTAGTAATGTTACACCACTGTTGCAGCAACGAAGTACACATTTGACGTTGCTTTTGTCACTGTTATTATACTCAAGAGCTCAGCTATAAAGTTTTAATTCCTTAGCAAACAAAATGCTGTACTGTGAGTGAGAATGTTCCATTTTTGGGACAGTGTATAAAATAAAATTGTAGTACTTTATTACCTGCCGCATTTTAAGGAAGGTAAATTATCTTCGCGTTCTTTATGGCGTGTGCAGAATCCTGCGAATATCGAGCGTGCCAAAATTGTGAGATGGACTGCTTTATTTTATTCATAATAAACAGAAATATCCTGAACTAAATCTTTGAAGGATTTCATTGCTACTTAAGTTTTAAGCGTCTTGGTACTGTGAGAAATGCTGATAAATCGTAGAAGCATTTTAATATTTGACCCGTTCAGACCCTTGAAAATCGCATAAATATTTCATACGAGAAAAACACAACTATATTTCTTCGTAAATATCTCAAAAACATACGTAAGGGTTTGATAAAATGTTGAGGACCCCGTTACCGGTGTTGAGATAGCGGTTTTTAGACCTCGGGTTTGACCGAACCGATTTAAAGGGTCAAATAGGGTACAGACGGTTGATAGGACCTCTACCATCTAATATTTAACAGAAATACTTTGAAAGTTGACCAACAACATGCTTCTGTAGATCTAGAATATTCTCGAAAAGTGCGAAGTAGATTTGTACTTGTGAAACATAATTTAGAGTCTCACGAGATCTTATATTTTATATGTGGGTTAATAGCGCATCCTGTCTGAAGTAGCAGGGATTGTTTTAATGTTTGTAAGTAGTGCTGTTTGCACTTCACCTACATGTTTATTGTTCAGGATGTAGTCTTAAATTATTGGTTCTTTGTTTCAGCATTTTATTTTTGTTGTTAATTCACTGTTGAAGTGTTAAGTCGTTATCTTAACATCTCGTCTTCGTTTGTTTGTCTGACGAAAAATTAAAGAAAAAACGATCTATTTAGAGAACGTCAAAAGTATAAATAGCTTTAAAATCTTGACACTTTTCAAGTTATAACACTAATGCCTACATGTTTCTTCACTTGAACGAGCAAGTATACAAAATTTCGCGATTAGTTTGAACATTTAGAGGTAAACGTTGCTTAAAGTTAAGTAATGATTAGCGACTGTTTAACCCTACTTTTTTGACATTAAACGTCTATTAACTATAAGCAACGTATATAAAAATGGGGTTAGTCTAAAACACATACCATAATATAACATAACGCATGTAATCCCCGAAGTTTTTGGCAGTGCCTATTGTACACCCACGTTTCGCCAGTTATGTTCGTTCAGTCCAAAACATTAACTGTAATATGCCATGCCTATAATTTGCCAGCAACCAAACAGTGAAATGTTTGAATACAGGAAACTATTACCAACATTAATTATAAGGCACCAATACATCGTCACCTCCCATCGCAAATCGCACACATATTACAGAGGAAGGTGTAATCGCTCGGACATAAATACACTTTAATTATTCAACCCCGTGTAATAGCATATTACACTGCAGTGCAATCATCGTTAGCACGGTTTAATTGATGATATCTGAACGACCTTACTGCATCGGTTTAGAAGCTATTTTCGATTGCTCTCTTGGGAGGTTCAAACACCAACCTCATCTTTCAGCGTGTATAACCTTTGTTGTGTAGGAAATAGAGTCTGGTTTAGTGTGATTCAAAGTTAGTTTAATTATGTGAGGAGTTGGTACAGTTCTGTATAGTAGTAACAATGTTAACGTGTAAATGCATTTAATTTTGATTGCGTGTAAATAATTGTTCTTAAGATTATGGTTCTCGGGATTCCTTTGTTTTCTTTTTAAAAATGTTTATGAAGTGTGTGTAGTGCGTCAAGTGAGAAACTTTCTTTTATTTTAGCCGTTGAATGGAAAAACCAAAACTGTTTGATGGTTTTATTGCATGTTGAATACAAAAATAGTATTAGATATCCCTTAGAAAAGAGGGCAAAATAATCGAATTTGTATAATAAAAGAAGCATAATAAAAAGAAACAACAAGAACTGTTGTTCATATCTAGTCACCAATTAGACAGATATCGGTTTCAAAACAATTACGAATAAATAGAACCTCATTTACTAAGAATATTTTTTCTTCGTAAAAGTAACTAATACCTTGATATTATTATGTTCAGTTGTATTATTTATTAATTAATGAAATGCTTCAAGCATAGAAATATACAGAGGCAGACTTATGTAATGCCGTAAGCGTTTTCTACCAGTCAACCTTTGGGTGATGCAGAGACAAACATTTGTAGGTGCAAGTACGAAAAATTTTGGAATAAAAATGTACCTACCTAAATAAGAAGATACACTTTATACCTTTTACAAACTATAAATATTAATAAAAATGAGACCTAAATATCCTTCGTCATCAATTAAAAACAAGCCCAATTTCTTGAAGGATTTACGTACAAGACGCGTATATTAACGCCCGATGCATTATTAAGCAGGAGAGGAGTCAATGATCAGTGATTGATCGCCCTTTAAGTGCGAAATTGACTTTCGTGGTGTTGCTAATACCTACGTTTGAAGGTCATTAGTGTTGGTCGTGATAAATCTAGGGTTAGTGATGACATGATTGGTAATTGGTACAGTGATTGAGTTTTATTCAGGACTGTACCTAGGCAATACATTTGTTCCTCGAACTGTTTAAGTATTTATATGGCCTTTGATTGTCGTATTTTTTTTTGTACGTGGTGTTTTTGGCTGTATTTACACAATAAAAGCGAAAGCCTTGTGCCTTGTGTGTCCTGTAAAATACAAGATATTTATATTTTTAACCAAACATTTTTCTAAACCCGTACATTTTTGCATTCATTCTCATAGTTCTGTACGAGAAAATAGCAAGACATTCTTAAAAACAAAACCAATGTATCTTTAACAAAAATGCACCACTATTACAATATTAATATACCAGCAGAAATATACCAACCCCAACAATATTTCAACATTTTCAAAGCGCTATTTAACAGCGCCGTGACTAGCTAAAATATTACAGAATATTTCCTTACTAACAACGGGAAAGTTTTCAAATAAAAGCAAGCCACTACTGAGTTACATCGCAGTCGGGCAGATATTGGAAATGCTTCGCGAAACTGTATGACTCTCGCCTTTTTCAAAAGTTTGTGAGAATCTTACTTTGATTTTAGTCTTTGAATAGTATTTGGAGAGATTTTATGTGACGATTCTTGACGTGACTTGTATTCTAGAACATGAATGATGAGTCTGTATTGGCCCTAATCCAATTCAGTCAGGACACTATGACCACGCTTCTACAGTCTCGAGGATAAATATATTACTATGGACTGCTAGGCGATAATATCTGATTTCATGATTCATCCATTACTATCTGTCATCAAAATGACGGCAAATATATGTGATCATTTATAAGGCATATCTATACAAGTGGCAGCACAAATATCTGACAGCCGATGTCAAATATTCTGCTTGTCATCAAGTTTGGTTTCCAGGGCATACAATTTATTCATATTAGTTGTTTGAAGGAAATACTAAATAACCTCCTCCTTTTTAGGGTTCCGTACCTGAAAAGGAAAAAAACGGAACCCTTATAGGATCACTCGTGTGTCTGTCTGTCTGTCTGTCCGTCTGTCACAGCCAATTTGCTCCGAATCTAATTGACAGATTAAGTTGAAATTTGGTACACAAATGTATTTCTGTGACCCAAAAAAAAAGTTTTGCTAACTGTACCGTGTGATCTCAAATATATTTTTTTAATCATTTTGAAATAAACACTTTTAAAGATATTTCGGAAAATAGATGAAAATTGACCATTCTCCCCACCTTATCTCCGGAACTACTGATCCTAAAATTTTGAAAAAAATACAAAGAATAGTTCTATGCTTATAGATTACAGGAAAACTATAAGAAGTCTATGGTTTTAAAATAACATGGTAAATCACTCAATATTGTGCGTACAAACTTAAATTTGCAGTTGGAATGTATGGGGGAACATGTTTTTCAACTACAATGTTAAGTTTGTTCTTGGGATAAATTTTATTCATCCCAACTACGGAACCCTTCATTGTGCGTGGTCCGACACGCACCTGACCGGTTTTTTTTAAGTCGATTAATAAGATACTCACTCTGTCTCTGTGTCTCTCTCTGTAAACTTATTTTTCTTTCTTTTCTTTCTTTTATCCGTTGCGTTATGATCTTTAATTCTGGTCGCGATAGTCAGAATTTCATAATATATGGAAGAGATTTCTTGAAACAATATAGTAATCCTTACTATTATATTATAAATACGAAATCTTACGCTTTCGCGCTAAAGCGGCTCTTTTTACTTTTTACCTCGGTAGTACATTCTCGTGGGATAATAACCGACATCTACGCGAGCGAAGCCACGGGCAAAAGCTAATTGTTCATATTTTGTACCTTATAGAATAGCCTAATTATTATATCTTGTTCTATTGTTAATTTCCATGTAAATTGTAAACTGTACCGAGCAGTAATAGCCTAGTGGTGTGACCCAAGGCAGGCACCTCTGACTTTTCGGATTCATGTACGTATAGTATAATTATCACTTGCTCAAAAAACGGTGAAGGAAAACATCGTGAGGAAACCGGCATGCCTGAGAGATATTTCTCAACGGTATGTGAAGCCAAGCCAGAGGTCCATGGGCGGCTTTAAAACTCTGACACCAGGTTAGTCACTAACCATACGAAAAGAAATAGATGTAAATTGTACTTACAAATTATATCTAACATTTACCATCAAAGAAGTTCATATCTAACCAGTTTCAAAACAAAATCCCTTGAACAAGATGACCACATCTGTTACCGGCCCGGTGCTATCGCCGCCGAGAGCTGCAAGCAAGAATAGTCCTTACGGTGGTTAGATATGAACTTCTTCGATGGTACATGTAAGATATTCTCTGCTACTACATCCACAAAAGGCACTACACAAGCTTACAGCTAATTAACTGATTCCAGAAAACGTTTTCTATGTTAGAAGAGCTTTGTTACCCCTACATACAACAAACGTTAATGGAACATGAAGTTTGCTGTAACAAGATATTACACGAAATGTATAATGTTATACACGTCTCATTATCTCGAAGTGGTAAGGGAAATCTTTGATAGTGTTTGTACGTCTATTTGAATTGCTCTGCCTGTTTTATAGACGACATTTAAGACATTTAGGACTGTCTCATTGGTATAGTGGTCGCAAGCTCTACTGCTGAGCGTGAGGTCCTGGGTTCGATTCCCAGGCCGGGTAAAGTGTTATTGGGTTTTTCTATTTGGAATTTTTCAGTAGCAGCCCGGAGTCGGGTCGTCCCTTATTGCATGGGACTTAAACATAACTCGAAAAATGTAGATGTACTATATTATAGTATTCCCATATTTCGCGTTTTCGAGTACCTACACCTTTGCCCAACCCTTTGGGGAAATAAGGCTTGATGTTATGTTATTTAAGACAAAGGTAGGCGATGTATGAAAAGGCCTTCCAGTATTGTTAAAATTAAAACAGCTTACAAATAGCCGTTTTCATGCAGTCCAGCTTCTTGAAATGGCTCGGATGTTGTTCGTCAGGTTTCAAAGTATGTCGGCTATAGTCGCTGACTGTCGGAGGAATGTAGGCTTTTTCATAAAATGTCTTTGGTAAAGTATCTCTTAAGTGTTATATGCATTACAACAATCTGTATCAAATATGATGTGTCCTAAATTAATTATACAACCTTAGTTTTTGTTTACCCTAAACCTCTTAAGGGGTCATTGTACTCATCAGTATGAATAACTTTCACTATGGGACCAACGCTGAAATCGCGAAAAAAAATCAGCTGTTCCCTACATTTATGTTCGTATATCTCGTCGAAATGTAGGGAACAGCAGATTTTTTTTCGAGATTTCAGCGTCGGTCCCATAGTGAAAGTTATTCATACACACTAAGGTTGCATTACCAGCCTTCGCTAGTGGCTTCGCCCGCGTGATATCATTACAAGTTATAGCCTTTTATACTCTGTCTCTGTTTGTTACTCTGTGTAGTCTTACCAAATATTTTTAACCAAATTTTTAGGTTTTTTTTCGGAAATTCTCAAAATTTAATGTAAACTGCATAATTATGGCCAAATTGAATGATAAATGAATTCATTTTTTATTTATTTAATTAAAGTAATGTGTAAGCAATCAAGCAAAACATGTTTTACGCTTCTGTGTCATAAGACATTTTTTTTACAGACATTTAAAACTCAGAAAAAATAAAAAAATTGTACAATACGTCTTTTAAACCTTATTTAAAAAAAAAAATTGGTAAGACTTCGTCTAAGACAACCATGGCTTAAATGGTTCTAAATTGTCTAAACTATCTTCACCTTAAAGCTTTGCACCCATCTTCCAATCACCTTGTATATAAGAAGAATAAACGATGAACGACGAATTATATTTTTCGTGAGCAAGTCAAATTATTAATATCGTGTGACATCGACACGATATTAATAAATTGACTTGCTCACGAAAAACATAATTACAAAAATCTCATAATATCCAAAAAGCTTCCTCTGATTCAAAGAATTTAATTCAACAGTAATGTAATGCATACTTGAAGATCACTTAAGCAAAAACGTTGATGAAATCCCTTTGAAATCAAAAATTCCTTCAGACAAGTGACGAGTTGTGAACAAATTATCTCTCATGTCTCAAAGATTTATTGGGCGAAAAATATTTAGACGAAATTTTAATATCGGCAGTTTTTATGAATCCCATCACGGGATTCTGATTTGTAGTCATCATCATTTCAGCGGAAAGACGTCCGCTGCTGGACATAGGCCCCCAAGCACCACTACTTCAACCGGTTCAGTGCTTCCCGCATCCAGCGGATTCCTGCGGATTTGTAGTGATGAGAATTATTACTTGTTACAATTTTTGGTCTTTTTACAACAACAAAAGTAGACTAAATACACTCGAGAGCAATGAATCCGGGTCACTTAAAGAATCCTAAAAATCTCGGAAACTAAAAATGCTAGGTTAATGCAATAAATTGTATTTAATAGACAATGTAATACTCCTTAAATGAAGGTATTAAAACTTCTTAGTTATTGTAAAGTTATATCATAAAAAAATCAAATTTGAAAAAGGGCCACTTTCGAAGATGGAACTACGAAATTACAGCATTTGGTTTTGCTTTTGTTTGTAATCTGTCATTTATGTGGGTACATAAACCATGTTGATAGTGCTCTATATTCATTATTCAAGCTGAAATTATGTCGCTTACGCCTGAAGAATGCACCAGAATACTTACAATGCTGGAAACCGGCCGGAGTCAGCGCGATACAGCCAGGACTGTCGGTGTGTCGCTGTCAACAGTACAAAGAGTTCTCCGACGTTACGAAGAAACTGGTTCTAACCTACGCAGACCAGGAACGGGCAGAACCAGGTGTACCACAGCACGAGAAGACCGATACTTGGTGAACACCATGCTTCGAAATCGCTTTCTCACAGGAACTGAACTCACAAATCAGTTTCCACGCCTCGGAGGAAGTAACCCAAGTGCATGGACAGTAAGACGTCGGCTTGCTGAATCTAACTTAAAACCCCTTAGACCTGCAAACGGCCCTAAACTGGAGCGTGGGCATCGTATTTCAAGACTAAGATATGCCCAGAGCCACGTAAATTGGAGTATTGAAGATTGGTCAAAAGTTATGTTCTCCGACGAATCAAAATTTATGCTCTACAAGCACGATGGAAGACACAGAGTGTATCGAAGACCAGGGGAAAGATTCAAGCAAGCATGCATCGAAGAAAATGTAGCCTACGGTGGTGGGTCTGTACTTGTGTGGGCCGGAATTTCTTCTGAAAGTCGCACAGAGGTGGTGATCATAGAAAACGGCTCTTTAACTAGCGTAAGATATGTGGAAGAAATCCTCAATGATCACGTTGGTCCATTTATGGTCAATTTAGGTGAGGATGCTATATTTATGCATGACAATGCCCGACCTCATACAGGTAGGATTGTGAATGACTACCTTCAAGAGATGAACATTACTCGTATGGAGTGGCCAGCGCGCAGCCCGGATATCAACCCGATCGAGCATGCTTGGGACGAGCTAGGCAGATGCGTAAAACAACGAAACCCTCCCCCAATCACGCTTCGTGAGCTCAAAATTGCTCTCACAGAGGAATGGGAGAATATTCCCCAAAATCGTATAAGGAACTTGGTGTACAGCATGCCAAACCGCGTAAACGCAGTAATGGAAGCACGAGGAGGCAATACAAAGTATTAAAATTCAAGAAAATCGTAATAAAGTTCAAAAATTTCATGTTTCCTATTTTTGTTTTAAGGAGAGATCAGAAGTTTTTTTCTTTATGTAATTTTGTGTTAATAAAATGTATGGTGACTCATATTTTTTTTACTTTCATTTAAGGAGTATTACATTGTCTATTAAATACAATTTATTGCATTAACCTATCATTTTTAGTTTCCGAGTTTTTTAACATTCTTTAAGTGACCCGGATTCATTGCTCTCGAGTGTAGTTTTAAGAGACTAAGTTTTTAAAATAAGATGCTGGCAACCAACATTAACGAGCACTTATATTATTATAGTCTTAGTCAACTCCTCCTTTAAACCAAATATGATGTACTTGTGCTGGTAAACGTTTCACTGTAAAAATGCAACGGCAGGGACTCGAACTCACGACCTCTCGCTTGCCAGTTTTATTCCCTAACTGTAGCAATATTAGCGAATCTACAATCTTCTTAAAACATAAAAGAAAGACAGCTTCAAAAGACGCGAATATAGTGCTTATATATGTTCCTTACTGGCATATCACGACAAGGATATTGACCCAATTTCAGAGGGTAGATTGTAACAATTTACTTGGAAAGATAAGCAGCTTAGGTGGTTTTTTCTTTAGGAATAATGTTGAAGACCGGTATAAACGTCAGGGTAAAGTATTTCATTTGTATTCTCCGTTGTGGTTTGTCCAAAGAGGATTGCACTTATGCTACGGCGTAGCTGACGTGATGAAGTCACTGCTACGCCGTAACCGCACCGTAGCAAATCTGCTACGCTTCGAATACTTTTTCTACGCACGGTCTATTTAGTGTAAGGTCATTTTATAATTTCCATAAGGATTAAGGAGTGAATATACCTTCTGATTTTTTTTCATAGATGTATTATGAATAATTCACAAACCGAGATTGTTTTAAATTACAAATCTAGAGAGAACCGTTCAGAAAATGAATATATGTTTATTTTTATTAAGTTACACGTTAAAGTAGCTTTTTGTTTTAACCAAAATTAATGCGGGAATGATTTGCTACGTAAATTACTTTAGTACTTTGAGTAAACTAAGCCGATTTCAAGCTAGAATAGTTTAACTTTTTAATAAAATGAGTTAATTTTTCTTCGAAAGTCAAATAAAGGGTGAATTTTTGATCCATGAAGGATAATTGAGTTTAAAAACTACTGAGTTAAAAAAAAAGTTGAGTGAGATGAAAATTAACTTAAACTACTTAAATTATGATTTAAGTTTAGATTTTTGGTTTTCATTTTTCAAAGGCTTTGCCCAGTAAAGATACAGGCCGATATTGTTATCCATTATTTAACACACTTTCACCGTAGAAATCACACATCAAATTGTACACCCTATACAATATAATGCAGGATTGACCTATTAACAATGTGGACTGTACTCAATAACACGAGTTGCTAGTCACTTCCTCAGCAGAGAAGTCAGGTCACGACAGGTTATTAAAGACTTTGACAAGAACATTAGCACGGTCACGCAATACTCAAGAAAAAAGTATTTATATTACGTAGCAGAAAATGCAGGAAAATGGAAATACAATTATTTAATTAGAATCTAGAAGTTACTTGAAACCGATCACGCTGAAGTTTCATGTGAATCGGTAAAATAAAACTTTGACCACCCTATAAAATATTTAAAAAAAAACGATAACTAAAAAAAGTGTGTTAAGTTCGAGTCAGACTCACACACGACGGGTTCCGTACCACCGTACAATATTTAACTCTACGTATTTTTATTATTTGTTATTATAGCGGCTTAAGTAGAAAACACCCGCACTCACACACACTGGCACTCTGTGAAAATTTCAAGTGTCTCACCTATTGCGGTTTAAAAGATACGGCTCTGTGACAGACGGACGGACAGCGGATGCTTAGTAATAGGGTCCCGATGTCACCTCTTGGGTACGAAACCCTAAAACAAAACAACATCGCAACTAAAAGACTAAACGCATAACCAATAAATCCAGTACTAACCCAAAAAATCACAAAAAACACAAAAGTGTTTACTTAAACTGAACTTAATTAAAGCTTATTATGGTAATTTTGATTATGGCAACGATAACGAGGCTTATCGCGGTAAATTCACTAGCCGTGACTGGAATCGCAAAAGAAGAATTTATGAAGCTGTTAATGCAACAGCGAATTGACCATTTGTTTAGCTTGAAACTGGGTGAATTTGTATCGGAATTATGTAACTAATATTCTGTTATGAACGTTTTATTCGAAATACTAGGAAGCATTGCATATTTGAGCTTATTTCGAGGGTTATTTATTGAAAGTGCGGATTTGCAGCGATTATATTATGTAACAGTTTCAACTAATATTTTATCAAACTATTAAAATTAAAATATTATAAATATGGCGTCGAAAAGTTCCTCCGCATCGCTGTCGACTGGTAATTTACCCAAGAGACTGGCGGCATTGCCACGTTGTATGGCAATGCTTAGCCTCTGGCCAAGGTATGGCTTTTACCTTTCGTTTCGTTTTTTTGTTTCAAAAGTGCGGATTTACCACCAACTTTGAATAGGTAGCTAGTTTTACCGCGGTAAAGTAATTGGTTCGGACTGATAAAGAAAGAATACATAACTTTTTAATTTATGCTTTAAACCTTGGAATTGCTCCTAATAGTAGATACCTAATTAATTACGCAAGTAGATATAAAAATACTAAAAACTGTCTACTACAGAAAAATAAATTATTCAATTTATTAAATTGTGTCCATCAAGCACATTATAAGAGCGTCCTTTCAAAGAAACACAGCTCAAACCTCGTTAAAAAATCAATAAAGATTACTACAAACACAAAGAAAAAAAAAAAAAACACTCCATTTCTTAGAAATAAGTTACCTTAGCAACAACTTTTCTTTCGTTTTGTACGCACTTAAAGGCTGCTGAACAAATAATGAGATTCTCATGTTTCAATCTTGAAGTGAAGAGGTCGGTAACCGAATACTCAGACCAGTCAACCTCTCACAGAGATCCATGGAGAGTCAAACTTTGTTATTTTTTTCTGAAGTAAGCAAGTTTATTTCATTTTTTGGGGCAATCGCTAGACTAGTAGACTTACCTGTAAATAAATAGATTTAGAATTACCTGCAAAACCTCAGACTACATACATACATACATATACTCAAGAATCCTTCCCACGAAGGTAGGTAAAAACTACAGAACTCCACCTATTACGATCCTTACATACCTTTTGCTTCGTTTACGTTCATACATCTGGTCATACAGGCACGCCGGTTGCGAGTATTACGAGTGCTGCCAGATCAAAATACCCGTTCAGCGGTAACAGCGATTCAAAAAGCGCAAAATCTTATAAAATCAGCGTTTCCAAATAGCGCTAAATTTAATGGTTATTAAGGAAGGTAAAAAAAAGACATAAAAACATAATAAGTATCGTACACATTGATCTTGTTCCACATATATTTTAATTTTATTCCATATACACTTTATCATAAGAAATCGATAAAAAAGAATCATAATATATTATCTTCTACAGAACTCGAAGGGCCAGGTTGATCAATAATTCATTTAAAGCCTATCACTTTACTGGACCCAGAACCCCGCACTTAATAGTAGCGTCTGGCACCGTTAGACCAGCAAGGTAGTAGTAATATTTAACAAAAATAGGAATAAAATCTCAACAGTTTTTAGGAAAGCTTTTACTCAAAACTCAAGGACATAAGATGAATAATATTCTTCAGTAAAATCCTTTGTCATGACAAGTCAGCTTAGTAAAATGAATTACTAGACAATTTCGAGATTAGATTTCTAGAAATATTTTTACTGTTTTGTTATTACTTTTGTGAAATGGTTTGATTTATGAGGAAATAGTGTGGTAAGATAACTTGTCCCTTAAAAAAAATCGTATTAGTGGTTAGTAGAAGTAGATCTCCTTACAACAAGGTTTGTCCGAGAAAATACTACCAGTTTAAGGCACCATTCCGTGTCCGAACGCAGGAGGCAACTGCAGGCAACGTATCGCCGCGACACGACTGGTTTCTATGAATTTCTATGAAATACCTTCCATAGCTAGCGACACGTCGTTGGCAGTTACGGGCGACACGTGCAGCCCGACCGCAGACCAGTAGTGCCGCCAACGCTCGAGCGAAAGTCACTTTTTTTGTTTTTGTTTTTTTCAATCTTCTATCTACCGACTGGAAAACGGGCAGTTGCTGCTTTGCGGTCGGGTTCGGAATCATGACTGCAGCCATATGACGCCGCGACGTGTTGTCGCGACATGACGCCGCGACACGTCGCCTGCAGTTGCCTCCTGCGGTCGGGTACGTAATGGTACCTTTACTTATTTATGCTGCTTAACAGCGTTAGACCACATAAGATTTTCCATGTTTGTCTGTGTTCTAGGTAGGGTCTAGGTATAGCTAAACTCCACACGCAGGAATCTGAATTTGAATCAGATACACCGGGAGGTAGGTTAACCTGAGTATTTTTTTATTTACGACCAGTTACGGTAATCGTCTTCTTAACCCCTAGTGTCTCTTTGCAAAGGTTTCTATCACGCGATTTTTGCGCAACTTGCATATATGTACAAAAGGAATGATGACAACTCGAAAACAATTACCTACAATACATTCCTTATAGTTCCTCAGAATTTAAAGCAGCATTAACCTAATCGATGGGCGTGTCCCAAAGCGAAGAATAATAAAGTATTGGCTTAAACAATTTACGATGCCTTAAGAAACGACACTGTGTTGCATTTTGTTTAGCTACTAGAAAGTTGCCAGGATTAAAATTAAGCAGCTCATTTATTCTCGCTTGCCTCTAACAGCTTGCGAAGAAAGGTGTGTCACTTTGCTTTTAATAAAATTAAAATGTTGTCTTGGATAGGCGAACAAGGGAAGCTATTTGGCTACAACGTAGGAAGCAACATAGTTTAATTTAAAGGTAGCTTTAGTATTGGATCTAGTTGATATATAGAATTTGACTGTCCAATTGCTAATTCTTATAGCTACCTAACTTTTTTTCTCTATTGGGGAAATCCTCATAAATACCTTCCATCTGGGGTAAATATAGAGTTATCAATTTTTATTTATTTACTTAGACAACTAGTATCCATGTGTTAGTTGGTTAGGTACAAAAAACTTAAACGATATGTAAGTGTGTTACAATTATAACTAAGTACTAAGACTTACTACTAGTCCGTATATAGGCAGAATTAATTTCTAATTCATGCGACTAGAAGTTTTAATAAACTGTCCACTGAACATGATTTACATGATTATATTCAAATCCAGTGTTTCTTGTGTTAAGCATTTGTTGGTGAATAGCTTCTTTACAGAAAGTAATTATTAGCAAAAGATGATTCTTAGTTTGTAATTTATCGTGTACTTATTTCCTAATTTATGTTTAATAGGTATTTTGTACAGAACTTTTTTCTTAATTTTTATGTTTTGTGTTTATCAGGGGAAACTTGTAATTAGCCTTCAATTTTATATTGTTCAAAAATACTGTGAAAGCTAGCTGTAAGTTTCACGAATAGAATAAAATAAAATAAATAAACTCACTGAAAAAACAATATTTACATACATTCATCTGCATGAAGTGATTCGTTATGTCGGCCTCATAGAGACTAATGCCGAAATCAGGTCAATTAATGCACTTGTTGTCCGACAGTTATAGGAACAATGCTGAGCTAAAGTACGTGATAAGCAACGTTTATAGATATGGACCTATAATCCCACGGTGTCTCAAACCACCGTGAGTTGGAAGTGCGGGCCTCGCATCTTATAGCCTGATGAACGGTAGGTACGCCCTTTGGAATCACTAACTCACTTGTTTAATGTAGCTAAAACTGGGCGTTTTAGCTACATTAAACAAGTTTACTTTCCTGTTACGATAGATCTTTGTGTTTTTCTGTAATACCACCATTACCAGCCTGTATTACGGTGCAAGATACATTGATAGCTTGGTAGGTACTTACTTCCTGGTGAACAAAATAATAATATGAACTAGCATAGTATAAGGTTTATATATCACAAGGACACCATGGTTGCGCCACCATGTTGTGGCAGTGAGGCTGCCACTAAAATATACACAGCTTTATGGTGGGTATCTGACAAGGCGTCCAATCGGCTGCGCAACCAACCATTTTGTTTTTTGCAATGCGACCATGGTTGCACCACCACGGTGTTCTAGTTAAATATGGGCCTTAGTTGATTAAATATTATTACTGGCATCATTATGCAGGTAGGTACACCATAGATAATATTAATATAATTAATTGCAAGATTATGCGGATACATGATATGGCAGTGAGATTAATTGTAGCTTTGTTAACATATGCCACTAATTACGAATAATAATTACGTTTGATTAAATTAAAATTAATATTCGATAATGTTGTGATAATATCGCGTCTTGTCGACACAATTTTTTTAAAACATGTTTTTTGGATTAAAAAAATCTCGGTTGTAGAGGTCAGATAGGCAGTCGTTCCATGTAAAACACGGTTAGACTGGAAGCCGACCCCAACATTATGTAGTTAGAAAAAGGTCAGGCAAATGATGATCAGTATGGAAATTTTCATTAAATTCGTTGAGGAAGGTCTGCATATTTCTAAAATTTTATCTTTCCTCCCTCTTCAATCTTTGTCCCAAACCCATAATGCGATCCGACTTTTATGGATAAAGCGGATGTCTCGTAAAATATTTCAGTTATTTCTCATCAAAGGCTATCCGTACGTCAAACAGATCAGCTTAGGAATGTTTGGACTTTTAAGGAGACATGATTATATCGCAAAGTAAACTTTCAGGAAGTTAAAGTCGCTATATTTTATTCGGAGTAGGTTAGAAGGACGGCGCCGCCGAGGCCGGCCCAGAAAAGATGATGAGACGACTTGGACGCGTACCGTGAAGGCTGATTCGAGGTAGCGCAGGAAAAGATTTTTTGGTAGGATTTCGGGGAGGCCTTTGCCCAGCAGTGGGACAGTAGGGGTAACAAAAAAAAAATTAAGGTTTCTATCGAAAAAAATATCTTTAATTTATTTTCTAGAATCAATATCAACTATCGACCGCTAAAATAATAGCAATCGGTAAAGATACACATCTAGGCATTATCCAACTAAATTACGAGTTTAAGCAGTGTCGAAATTTAGGCCCTTCTTTTTTTAAGCGGTTCTCACGCAAGGAAAAAGTTGATAACACATCAATTATGAACAACGTTGAGAAAAATATATGTTTCAAGGTAAAAAATATGTCTTGTGTGAAATATTTTACTAAAATACTTTGGTAGGTACTGTTGCCAAGGAAAATTCTTGAGCCATAATCTGTAGAATGTAGATGATTTTACGACCTACCTAGAAACTTAACATGAACTAAGAATATAAACACAAGAAAAATATTTTTAAGATAAAAACAATAAGCCGTGGACATGTGTACACGCGAGTAGATCTAGGAAAAAAAAATCGTATATTAGTTTGGTTTGCTCTAGAATACAAGATATCTAACGTACCCAGAATAATAACAAAAAACCTCAGGCGATATAATAACATGGAGAAATATATGGAAAAGACAACATTTATTATCTGAGACAAAATTTTTGGGTAGTCTCGTAAATAGTATTATTATGTTTTTCGAGCACACAATTATTTAAAATTATTAAAAAAATATGAAACAGACTAAGGCCCACTTGCACAAAAAGTCACAAATGCTCGGTTCCTATAAACAAAAAACGAATCGTTATGCTTACCAATCGTTATGATTATAAATACCAAATACCAATATTTTTATTTGCCAACTGGGCATTTAGGTAGATTCGTAAGCCGAATTTGCCGGTGATAGCCACTTCCATATGGGAGTGTCTACTATGCACAGCTATGAGGTCTCTGCTTTGTTATTGGTAAATATACAAGAGTCTTAATGAATCAATAACGGTCTGTAAATTATAGGAATAGAAATCGGCCGTCAATGAATTTAAACCTAAACGTATTTAAAACATCATTCTGTTTCTGTAATCTTTAAACGATTGACAGAAATAGATCGTTCTGTTTTAATTTGGCGTTCGTGGCGCAGCCATGGTCGCGCTGCCAGAAAAATATACGCAGCTTGATGGTGGGTATCTCACCAGGCGTCCAATCGGTTGCGTAACCACCATGCATTTTTTGGCAGTGCGACCATGGTTGCGCCACCATAGTCCTAGTTAGATGCCAAGACGCCTTAGTGCTAAATGCATTAAGTGATTCGTAGTGCAAGTGGGCTAAGGAATTTAAGATGGTGTGATGATGATGACATACAATACGCCAGTGAGCACTAGACGACATAGGATCAATCTGGACCAAATTATCACGCTTCAAAATTTTCATACCCAGGCGATAAAAAATCTAAAAATACACCCAGCTTTCTCTTAATCGAATTATGTGCCAAATGTGGAGCTTCAAGCCTCCGGGTTGAAATACTGAAGTGTCATAAAAATCGACGGTACTAACGTTTTATGGCAATAGTGAGGGCAGATATCCAATAATTTGGCACTAACTGAGTAGGATTCTGAAAAAGGTATTAGGATTTTGTGGATCGTATTATTTTAGGTCTTTCAGTTCATCGGATTTTTTGATCGGTTTTATTATTGAACGGGTTATAATGTACGCCCTTTTCTTGTACACGGATCTTGATTTTATATTCAATCTTCTCGGGGTTGTATTAAGGTCTCATTTTGCGCGTGTTCTTTGTTAACGCAACTACTTTTATTATTCTGCATACCTTGCGGTTGTTTTAATCTTTGTCACATTCGTGGGGTTGGTGGTCCTATATTTCATTTTGAAACGTGGTAGCCGCAAGGTTTTTATCTTGGTACTACACTACCAGCAGCGGTCTATTAATTGTTGATATAAAACACACAGAGTTTCACATAATGTGTGAAAGTTTAAATTTAATTCAAGTAACATTTCCCTCAACATTTTATGAAAACTCTTTAAATTAAAACTATCCGTATTCAGCGGCATCCGAATATTATCTAGTTCATTTCGATGATACGTACCATGAATATTCATGTTTATACCAGGTAAATTTACTGCAACTTTACCTAAAAACGTGGTTCGTAGCTTTTCAGTGTTGACTGTAATATTTCACATTTTCTGCGAGAGAAGCCATTTTAAAAGCATTCCACGCCTTTTGATATATGGATAATTTTTCCGTGAACCACGTCCCGAGTTTGTGACATTTAAATATATATATACTCTCTATACTACTTTTCTTTGGATTCATTACTTCTTTGTGTATTTAAACAAAAGGGGTTGTTGAATAATGTACTTTGAACTGATTCCGGGTTTTACGCTGAGTTTAATCATTTTTGTGGCTTTGTATATATTTGTACAGTTTGCATGAAGTTTGTAATATATTCTGAGTTATAGTTTGCATGCATAATGCAGTTTGGAACACTTCTTAAGCATGCAGAATTCAGTTAAGGCTACGTGTTTTTCTTTGCCGTTATAAATGTACAATTTGGATCTACGTTTCTATGCGAGAGTTACGACAATGCACGAACACATAGCTCACGAGATTATAAACGCACGAGTGACATCGTCCGGTCTAACGTAACCTTTAGCGGAACTGATTCAATTTGTTGCTGCAACGGCTACAACGGCTATTCGCGTCAAAGAGTTGAGTGATGTGTACCTAACCTTATCCATCAAGCTCAGGCCTCAAATAGTCGCCTTCATCTATAGCAATCTTCAAACTTTGTTTCAAGCTTCGTGTACGGGCCGAAATAAACCGATATTCCTATACCTACTGTGTATCCAGCAATCTATTACGTAACAAACTCCTATTGCCAATGGTTTTTATGTTGACAGTTTGACGATATCCATTGCTTTGAGATGGTTGTCGTGAATAATGGATTTTAAAACGTACGGCGCAATGGATTAATTGTTGAATTGTCAAAATAAAACAAAACTTTCAAAGTGTGGGTGCATTTACCTCTGTCTACTTGAAAAAATTATGGTCATTTGGAGTAACAATTTAGCAGCTGTTTCCCTCTATGCAGTGACAGACACAATACATGGGACAAGAATTTAGTGAAAATGTTGGTCATTTGTGGCGAAAATACGAACTTTGCCCGATATAATTAAATAAATTCCGTTGTTCTAGTATTTCGACAAAGTGTCACTGAAACTGCCGACTCGATTAGTAGGCTCAATTTTCACATGCCTAAATTCATTTGAAAGGACGTGTACAGTTCCGCTCGAAATTAGAGGCTTGATGAAAATAAGGACGTAATATTTTACACTTTATAATGTTCTTTAATGTTTGGCTTGGGACATATACATATTTTAATCATGTTCTTCTCCGTCGTGTCGATGGCACGACAGTGTATTAAATTTGGTTGGTCCAAAACTTTGCGACTTCCAAGACATCGTCGTCGGTGGCAGCGCAGAGGTCGCTATGGCTGTATTTTTACTTCAACTATATTGAATGGTCGGTATTTAGCACCAAATCATATATTGGTTTTTCCTGATATTATTTATTTTTATTATTTAATTAGTATTCAATAAATGAAGCGTCTTCTCACAAGGTTCGTGATTTTTTAATTTTTTATTTGTTTAACACTTGAGAGATCTAGTATACGTCTGAAAAATATATCTTCACGCTAATGTCACAGTTACATAAAGTTAGAGCATTATGGTCAAACCACAACTGAATTTATATTTAGTTCGCAATTCAGAGCTCGGTATACCAACACGCTTTGCCAATGATACGAAAAGATACACTCGAGAGCAATGAATCCGGGTCACTTAAAGAATGTTAAAAATATCGGAAACTAAAAATGATAGGTTAATGCAATAAATTGTATTTAATAGACAATGTAATACTCCTTAAATGAAAGTAAAAAAAATATGAGTCACCATACATTTTATTAACACAAAATTACATAAAGAAAAAAACTGCTGATCTCTCCTTAAAACAAAAATAGGAAACATGAAATTTTTGATATTTATTACGATTTTCTTGAATTTTAATACTTCGTATTGCCTCCTCGTGCTTCCATTACTGCGTTTACGCGGTTTGGCATGCTGTACACCAAGTTCCTTATACGATTTTGGGGAATATTCTCCCATTCCTCTGTGAGAGCAATTTTGAGCTCACGAAGCGTGATTGGGGGAGGGTTTCGTTGTTTTACGCATCTGCCTAGCTCGTCCCAAGCATGCTCGATCGGGTTGATATCCGGGCTGCGCGCTGGCCACTCCATACGAGTAATGTTCATCTCTTGAAGGTAGTCATTCACAATCCTACCTGTATGAGGTCGGGCATTGTCATGCATAAATATAGCATCCTCACCTAAATTGACCATAAATGGACCAACGTGATCATTGAGGATTTCTTCCACATATCTTACGCTAGTTAAAGAGCCGTTTTCTATGATCACCAGCTCTGTGCGACTTTCAGAAGAAATTCCGGCCCACACAAGTACAGACCCACCACCGTAGGCTACTTTTTCTTCGATGCATGCTTGCTTGAATCTTTCCCCTGGTCTTCGATACACTCTGTGTCTTCCATCGTGCTTGTAGAGCATAAATTTTGATTCGTCGGAGAACATAACTTTGACCAATCTTCAATACTCCAATTTACGTGGCTCTGGGCATATCTTAGTCTTGAAATACGATGCCCACGCTCCAGTTTAGGGCCGTTTGCAGGTCTAAGGGGTTTTAAGTTAGATTCAGCAAGCCGACGTCTTACTGTCCATGCACTTGGGTTACTTCCTCCGAGGCGTCGAAACTGATTTGTGAGTTCAGTTCCTGTGAGAAAGCGATTTCGAAGCATGGTGTTCACCAAGTATCGGTCTTCTCGTGCTGTGGTACACCTGGTTCTGCCCGTTCCTGGTCTGCGTAGGTTAGAACCAGTTTCTTCGTAACGTCGGAGAACTCTTTGTACTGTTGACAGCGACACACCGACAGTCCTGGCTGTATCGCGCTGACTCCGGCCGGTTTCCAGCATTGTAAGTATTCTGGTGCATTCTTCAGGCGTAAGCGACATAATTTCGGCTTGAATAATGAATATAGAGCACTATCAACATGGTTTATGTACCCACATAAATGACAGATTACAAACAAAAGCAAAACCAAATGCTGTAATTTCGTAGTTCCATCTTCGAAAGTGGCCCTTTTTCAAATTTGATTTTTTTATGATATAACTTTACAATAACTAAGAAGTTTTAATACCTTCATTTAAGGAGTATTACATTGTCTATTAAATACAATTTATTGCATTAACCTAGCATTTTTAGTTTCCGAGATTTTTAGGATTCTTTAAGTGACCCGGATTAATTGCTCTCGAGTGTATTAATATCATCGGAAGCATTTTAGTCTAATATTTTAGATATTCAACCCGGCTTTCAAATATTGCATCAAGTGGAGTTAGCGTTATTAGTCTTAACAGGGTTATGCTTTTAGTGTGCATTCGAGAATTAACGTTATTTTAAATGGGTCACTGTTGCATTAGGGATAGCTAACGATCAGATAATAGATATGATTTGTATTATGGAAGAGAAGAAACGCAATAATTGTATAGAGGTGTGAGGAAGAGGTTAAAAGGGGGGGTAAGGGGGGGGGGGGGGTTAAAGTTCCACTATTGAGCAGGGAGGATCCTGCGACTAGACAGTTGTAATATCTGGTGGACTGCAGCTGATGTCGGGATGTTGTATTATATGCTAGTCGCGCAGATAAGTTTGTTTGCACGATGCTGAATGTGTGTGACGTCAGTTCTTTGATGCGTAGTTTGCATGTGGCGTTGTAGATGCCGCCACATTTATACTCTTAGGAGATCGACTGGTCGATAGTTACGTAGGTTGCGTAAGTACATCTTGTGATGCTTGCCAGAGCCAGTGCAGGTTCCAGTAAGTCAGAACCGGATGCCACATAGTTCACGGCAAAACTGTCTGCGCGACATTTTTATAATGTCCATTTAGTACTGGTATTTAAGTTGTCGTACTGGACCAGGATCTCTCCTCAAACAGAAAATGAAGGAGTGGTGATCATTTCGCTAGCTCACTGCGTTTTGGAACTATCAGAAGATATAAGATTTCTCACTCGTCAATTTAAACCATTTATTTTAAGGTTTAATTTATTTTCAATTGAACGAAATCAAATATCTGCGTCAAAATTAAGATTTATATTTCGTGAAGTTACGTGCCGAGTGAAGGTGGGAAGTATTCAGTTACGCTTTTAATTATTTTGATTGCAGCAAGGTTAGATGAAACTCAAATCTCATATATTTTCGTTATAATAATTTATCTAAAGCATCTGTGTATGTTTATACGAATACTCCAAACTAAAAATAATCATAACCACCATCACCAACCTTTAGCAGTCCACTGCTGGATTTAGGCCTCTCCAATCGCACACCCTCGATTAATGGCTACTTTCATCCAGCTGCTACTAGCCACCATGCAAAGACCACCTTTCTACCTATCGTGAGGGTATCCCACCCTGTCTTTCCCGATGCGTGGTTTCCGCTTAAGAACACTATTTAAAAATTAAGTCTGTACTTATTTTCAAACCTACGTTAAACAATTAAAGGTGCAAGTAAAAATGATCCTTAAGGTGTTTAAAAAATTGGACATACACAGGCCTCCTCTCTGTGAGCGGGAATAGGCTTTAATCCACCACGCGGGTCCAGTGCGGGTTGATGACACATCAGAGATGTCCCTACATGTTTTCGAATTTTTGGTTCTAGGACATGCCTCACGATGTTTTCCTTTACCGTTTTGAGAGCATGTGGTGATGAAATAATTTACACAAATTAATGCGCCTGTCTGGATTCGAACCTACGACCTACAAACTTGTAAGTCGCGACCGGTACTACTGGGCCACCATAGCACCTCCTTAGTTTTTTAATGCGAGTTCGAATAGGTGACATGCGCCAGCTTTGGGAGAAAAATATGTTCGAAAATTGCTTAACATATTGCTCCTTGAGCGTACCGTACCCATTTTTTCCTGTTGTATACATACATTAGTCAGTGCTTTGAATCTACTAAAATTTTATGACTAGCTGCGCCCCGCGGTTTCACCCTCATAAGTCTCGATCCCGTGGGAATATCGGGATAAAAAGTATGTTATTTCCTAATTCAGGTCATGGTCTTCCCATGTGCCAAATTTTATCCAAATCTGTATAGCCGTTTTAGCGTGAAAGCGTAACAAACAAACAAACTCACTTTCCCATTTATAATATTAGTTAGGATACGGAAGACTAATGACTGCAATGATTTCATTACCAAAACCAAATTAATGAGAATTTATGTGCTTTATGGATGATAACGTTAGTCTGTGTTCATATGGCACATAAATATTCATTTTGTAGGCCAGATGTGCGATATGAATCGTATTTTAGTATCTGTATGATTTATGACATGTATGTGTTACTTAGTTATCTGATTTTATTTTAGTTAAACCAAAAATTGTTCGCAAAAAACTTATTTCAAACGTCAGAATGCTGCAGTGCCTGATCGTAATTTTTTTTAATAATTTAATATCCCCTTAATAGGACGACCCTGTTGCCATCAACCACAAATCCAGCCTCCAGGCTGCTACGGAGCAATTCCACATTAAAAAATCCAATAACACTTTGCCTGACCCGGGAATCGAACCCAGGACCTCATGCACAGCAGTAGTACTTACGACCACTAGACCAACGTGGCAGTTTTTATAATTATTTCAATTATAATTTCGAAACATTGCCAAACTATCTGGGATTTCAACAAACTCTATTTAAAGGTATCTATAAAACCACAAATAAAATTCTACCAAAACCACAAACTGACCAACACAAAATTCATTCGTTGTTTCCGCTTCTTAACTTTGTACTTGTAAAATATCCTTGCGATATCCTTCTGATTCAGACAAAAGTTTGTCTTTGAGACAAGACAATGATAAAGTCAAATGTCTACACTTTAAAACTGGGACAACAGTATCATGAAGTTTGCGTTTCGAAATATATTTCGTTGTTACCACAAAATGTTGAATCTGTGTATGGAATTTAAAGTTTATTTAATCTTTCTTCTTAACTTAGACATGCGAGAAATACTTTGCTAAAACACGTATTGTGCTAAGGTTGTATTCTAAAGATAAGTAAATAAAACAATTCATGCAAATCTCGTGAGTTTTTCGCATTAGTAGCTAGCATTTAAGAATTTCCAGGGCATATATTAGGCCTTGAAATTTCTAAAATGAGTTGAACATGTCCAATCGTAAGACTCGATTTAAAATTGGAGTATTTCATACTACGTAAAATCTACTTAAATCTAATTAAATATCAAGATTACTGATTTAGCAAGATGTATATTTACTTTATGAAAATAAAGCAAAAAAGTAAGCACCATCATTAAAATCACCGAGCAAGCGAAGGCTTAATGACAAAAAAAAGGAGATTCAATAAATTGGACAAATGAAAAAGGCTTAAATCCGCGAAAATTTGTTTTCGCTTTTCGCTAAAGTGTTTTTCTAATTGCTTTTATCGCTTCGCAATCTTTACGGCTTCCCGCTGAATTAATTTTAATTAAGACGAAAGATTTTTATTAAGCTTTTTTTAAGATGTCACTCGATTCTTATTTTTAGGTTTCGAAAGTGTTAGGAAAACAAATATAGCTGTTATAATAATGGATACTAATACTAGGTGTAAGGGTCATCGACCCGAAAACTGTTACCATGAACTCAGTACAAGATTCTAGACGCATCAGCGTTGAAAATCAATCTTCATGAAAAAAAAACCAACCGATCAAGTGCGTGTCAGATCATGCACTAAGAAGGGCTCCGTAGTTGGGATGAATTTATCCCAAATACAAACTTAACTTTGTAGTTGAGAAACATGTTCTCCAATACATCGATATACGTCACGGTCAATTCTCTAACTGCAAATGTAATTTTGTAATCGAATTTTATTTTTATTTTATTTCATATATTTCATAACTACATATTAACAATTTTCAGACTTTTTCCTTTACTTGTGCTGTGAGATTTTGATTTCTGCCAAATTTCATGATTCTAGGTTAACGGGAAGTACCCTGTAGGTTTTGATTTATTTGCGAGTATTAAAATATGTCACTTAAATGGCCGTATTAATTTATTGCCTTGACTTAGAAGAGACTTTAGAGCTCCAAGGGACCATAGACCTACGTACTTGGTTTTAATTTCAACTTGATAACTCCACGCGTTCCTGATAAAAAGGGTCTTGACAGATTGACGGACGGACAACGAAGTGATCCTACATTGGTTCCGTTTTTATTTATGAGGTACGGAACCCTAAAAAATACTTTTTACACACATTTTGACCGTGTAGGTATTGCACTGTTGTATGAAACAGCTGTTTTTATTTAATAAATGACGAAAATTACAACTTTTTGTGGCCTAGAATCATGAGCTGAATTCATTGTATCAGTTTGCGTGTCGATGACACCTTGAATAACGGCCTGTACCACTTCAGAGCAAGCCTCTACTCATGAGATAGAATTCGTTTTAATCAACACGCTTGCTGACTGGATCTTGACGATTACAGATCATTATAAATCCAGGATTGTTATGGTTTTTTTGTTTATTAAAATTAATAAAATCCAAGATCATCATAGAAAGCATTTACATGAATTTTAAGTAGTGCTTAAGCAACAATTCCTTTTATTCTTGTGATGTATAACGACAGATATAGCTATTACGAACACACTCCATATCTTACTTTACAGAGAAGATTTTGGAACGAATGGCATGTCTCTTTTCTCCTTGCACTAATAGTTTACTTTCCAAAAGAAAGATGGTACTAGTTATCGCTGTTCGCGGGGCATTACTCCCACTCACGTTAGGAAATATCACTGATTTTTATAGCTAACAGAAGTTTAACTTGAAAATAGGAAAGGTTTACTTTCGTCTTGAAACTAAAAGAACCTATCAATGTTTAAAAATATTCTTGATTATATATATTATAAACTTTACCCTATAGTCTTATTTGAAAAGCTATCAAGTATTTGCTAGATAAAATCAAACTGGTTGCTAATTTAATTGTATTTTTTTATATTTAACATTGTTTTTACATTCTGTGTACTTCCTTACACACGGACTTATTAATTGTAAAATTTCTGGAAAATCGTCTTCTTTTACAATGTTTGTAAATATGTGAGCACCGCTATCACATTATTAATTTATCAGTCGTTGCTTCATTTTTAATTCTTATTACCTATTGTGGTATGATAATTTTTATTCTAGGTGCATCTTCACATATAATTATATAAATAATGTACCTATACAAAATATTGTAAAACAATTTTAAAAGAGTAACGGTGAATTTTCTTGCCCATTCTTCTCCATACGAAAACTACCTTTTGGAAGAGGCGACTATACACAATCTTATTTTTTGTAAGTCGAGGCCGTTACCACTGGGCCGCCACTGCACTCCACTGGGCCACTTTGGTGTATACTCACTTAACAAAATTTCAAAAGCGATTTGCTATTGCATGTTGAATGGAATTTTATGTTGTTACGAACATAGTATTTTCGAAACCATAGGAAAATATCGTATCTCAATGTTTCACGAGGAAATAGAATCGTTTGAATGTTACTAAATTTTGGTACTTATACTCGTACATAATAGTGGTCATGACTGTATATAAATCGAAAATTACGGCTTAAAAAAAATTGATAGTTTTTGGTCCTTTTAATTGAATACCAAACACATAAATCATTGAACCTACAGACTTTTAAAACAAAATGCTTACTCCAGGCTACATTTGATCCTAGATACTATGTCATGTAACTACAGCTAACCTGCATGGCCTAACACGCCATTCTATCCCGACAAAGATGGCTAATCCATCCACGCCATTTGCTCCCCAGTCCATATCAATCCGCTGTTACATAAAACCTTGTTTGCAAAACATTGTGAATGTTTTTTGCATGCTTTTGTGAGCTGTGTTTACGGAACCTGTATTTGCAGATTTTGAATTAACGCCGAATAAACAAAAAACAACGTTCTTTTTATTCTCATTGATAAAATACGCTCTAGAGAGCGAGCTGATTGGATAGAAATAAAATTTAAAAAAGATTTTACGAGTTTTAGGTCGGTTTGTTTAAATATTTTATTGGTTGGATGGATAGGATATTGAAATAAAGTGAAATCAACTTGGTTGGGAATAATTTATTATAGAACGTGAAATACTACTTCAGGTTTTCAAAATTGTGATATTTTCAGTTTCAAATACTACGTTCTTTAAGCGTTATATAAATATAGTCAACGTTTTTTTTTGGTAGCCTCATTGTCAGTTTAGGAATAACGAATAACTCCAAGGATGATTGATCACAATCCTGAACAATGCTTTGTCGGCTGGAGGCGGAATGGTGTAACTATGAACGTGTTGAATTTTTTTGCAAATTCGACTCGACTCGATTTTCGTGTACCACCTAGAAAAATATAATAAAACAAACCATGTTATCACTAAAATAAAGACCATAACCAGCTGAAAACTGGCACAAATCCGCCACAAAACTGGCTTTAATTTAGGACTCAGGTCACGTATGCCAAGCTCATTGTCCCAGCCAATCCCGTGCCATCCCCATGCATATTAATGGCCAAAAGGCCAAATAAAAATATGGCCTACGTGTGAATTGTGCTCGTTACTACAGACTTATTGGTTAAATTGGTGTTTGTGATTATGTATGGCCGTTGATAAAATGTTAATTATTATCTGTTATTAAAATTCTTCCTCAACAACTGCGTCGTTGGTCTAGAGGTCGGAAGCGCTACTGCTGAGCATGAGGTTATGAGTACGATTCCCAGGTCAGACAAAGTGTTACTGGGTTTTCGGAGTAGGAATTTCTCAGTGGTAGATCGGAGTCTATATTTGTGTCCAGTTGATGGCAATAGGCTCGCCCCCTTTAACATGGGACTTAAATATAACTGGCAAAATGTGGGTGTACTATAGGTACACCTCTGCCTAACCTTTCAGGGATTGCAGGCGTGTGGTTATGTAGTGTTATTATTTTTATCAATTTAGTGAATTGTCCGATTAGTACCGATGGTTTTAGTTTTGGAATAGATTACCAAGCATCTACTGTAAATTAATAACTTGGGTTATGGAATATGCTTTACCGGTAAATTCGACGTTTTTTTTTTTGTATAAAACTTATTATACGTATGTTTTACTGTAATGTTTAGGCTGTGGTATAAATTAAATGAGGTTCAATTAATAAGTCTTCATTTCTCCCTATTCTAGAATATTCCTAGATAAAAAAAACACTGTATTGCAAACAGAAGAACTCAATTCGTACGTTGCGCAACGCCCCGTCAATTTTACATCCAATAAGTACTGCATACGAATTTTAAACTAATTTTGAAGTTGCCAGACTGCCACTGAATTAGCTAGGCCAGACTTTAGCTATAAATACTCAAGTTTCGCTAAGTTCATTTTTACTTAAATCGGGAAAGTTTAGGAGCTTTTGTCGAGGCTAAGTGTTTAGAGAAACTATAAATAATAAATGCATTCAGGCTGTCGTAGATATTTCAGATATATATTAGGCTTTTGTCGGTGTGTGTTTAAGTTTTCAGGTATTTTGAATAATGTACGGTATGTTCTTACTCCTACGATTGTATTAATTTAACGTTGGCATTGGCTACTAAAAAGGTCACTATTTTCATGCTTATTGGTGCTTTATTCGAGACGTAATGCCAAAATGAATGAATCTATTCTTTCTTATAAGTGCTACGCGGTTGCTACGGCGTAGCTTAGCTACGCGGCGTAGCAACACCAGTCCGGCGTTTTTATTTTATTTGAAGTGGTAGAGAATTCAATGTTACAACATTCGTTATAAATTAACCCATTTTTGTTCATAACACATTTTAAATAATTAACTATTACCCGTTTTCCAGGAACATTATTAACATAATGTGTCATACGAGTTTGTTCCTACGGTAAATAATTGTATTTGTACGAGTATGCGAGCAAACACTAGCAAGTCATGTACGAGTAGTTTTCTTAGAACTTCCCCTTATTGCTTGTACAAGCGTACCTTTTACCTCGCTCTTTTATGATTTATTACCTGGCTGGTGTTGACATAATAATAGTGGAAGGAAAATAAAATAAAAAGCAATCAGGGCAGCCATTTGTAATAGTTAGTTATGCGAAATAACTGCTACTGAAAAGCTCTTTCGTTATCAACAATCAATCATTGTGGAGGTTAAAAACGCGATGCTGATTGTGACATTTCGCGGAAACACTGAATGCTACTGTAAAATAAATGGAACATGACACTAGTTTCATGAGTAGATTTTACTTTATTAACATTATGAATAGTTGTTTATTGCCTACGTTTCCTTAATTTCAAATTGACCTCTGGGTTGTCTGCTGGAGGGATTGCCTTTAATAACTAACCATTTTCTGTATTCCTGTATTTTCAATAAAATAATTTTAAGTGAACGTCAATAAAAAATCGGATGAAAAATTATAGAAATGTGCGCTTAGTCATGCAGTCTTTTTTAATTAAGACCTAAGTTCCCTTGCGAAAGCAGGTACCATCGAAGAAGTTCATATCTAACCACCGTAACGACTATTCTTGCTTGCAGCGCTCGGCGGCTATAGCACCGAGCCGGTAACAGATGTGGTCATCCTGTTCACGGGATTTTCTTTTGAAACTGGTTAGATATGAACTTCTTCGATGGTACATGAAAAATCCTCTTTATATAGGGTTCCGTACCTCAAAAGGAAAAACCGGAACCCTTATTGGATCACTTCGGTGTCCGTCCGTCTGTCTGTCTATATATCAAGACCCTTTTTCTCAGGAACACGTAGAGGTATCAAGTTGAAATTTATATCAAATACGTATGTCTATGGCCCCTTGATACTCTTAAAAACCAAGCTTCTAAGTTAACGCAATAAAAAAATACGGCCATTTATGTGACATATTTTGATACTCGCAAATAAATCAAATTCTATAGGGTAATTCCCGTTGACCTAGAAGCATGAAATTTGACAAGAAGCAAGGTCTCACAGCATAAGTAAAGGAATAAGCTCGAAAATTGTTCGTTACATTTGCAGTTGGAGAATTGACCGTGACGTATATCTTTTTCAACGACAAAGTTTAATTTGTTCTTGGTTTAAATTCATCCCAACTACGGAATCCGTCATTGTGCGTGGTGTCGGACACGCTGTTGGCAGGCTTTTTTAACCTTCTTAAGGATAAAAAAAAAAAAAAGGTTTATTGCAGAAACTTGTACAACTTTTACAGTAAATTTTACATAGGAACCTCCTTTTAAGTAAAAGGTATACCTATGTTAGGAGATCCCTCTCTTCAATCCGATCGATTCTGTAAAAATATCACCGTGAAACTTAGATGAAGTGATCGTGAAGTGAGCTGTCAATAGTGTTAATCCCTAGCATCCTGCCGGTCGATTTGTGACAGTGGCAGCTCACTTCACGCTCACTTCACCTAAGTTTCACGTTGATCTTTTTACAGAATCGACCGACTGATTATGAAACGTTAAAAGTGGTGTATAAAATGAAAAGCATTAAATACAAAGACAATATGTCCTTTCTACCCAAGTAAATAGATACAATGCTTCGCTTCTTAATTCACTACATTTGTTTGACACAATAGCCACTACATATTCCTTTGTGAACTTGCTTTCATTAAAAGTACCAGGTACCTATTGTTTCATTAGGTTACATTTTGTTTTCTTTGTTTACGAGTATGCGTAATGAAAACCGCTATTGCGACGCGAATTGCGACTTTATTGTGTTGGTTTAAGGACGTTATATTTATGGCTGCGGGTTTTGTGAATATAAACAGAGTATGTATGAAATAAATGTTGGTTGTTGAGATATGAATATAGCAGTATATTCAATGTAAATCAGCCTTTGTTACATATCACACTGTTGTTACATATGACAATTAATGGCTAAAAATGACTGTGAAACAGAACTACAAGGTATAGCTGTTTTCGACGCGGTCACTCCGCGGGTGGGGTGGTTATGCTTTACATATCAAGATCCCATCATGCTCTGCAGGAACCTAAAAAAGTCGGGTTTGGTTTCCATACAAATATCTTCTAACAGTCGTTACAGGTATTCAGGAGTTTAAGTACCCTTGTATTTCAGTTGTCAAATGGCAGTTGTTCTTGAAGTAATCGATTCAAAGATTCTTAAAGTATCTCTTGATTATGTGTATCAAAAGCAACTTTATTATTAAAGCTACCAGAAACAATCTTTGCATATGGTTAAGCATTAACTCGCATATTTTATGCTACTTTATACCATAACTTTGAAAATTTATTCAGTAACAGATAAAATTTTAAGAGGCATAAAATAACAGCACAATCAACTTTATATATCTCTCTTGCATAGTTTATTAAAATTATTAGCGTTATTATCAACTTTTTCAAGCATTTCAACAAAAGAGATTTCTTTTACAATTTTTTTTAGATACAGGCCCTGAAATAATAAAAAAATTGTAATACTAAACCAGATATTCAGTGATCGAATATTGAATTTAAAAAAAAACAATTTGAAATGTTTGAGCCGTCCTATTGGAAATTCCAAATAAGAGGTATCAAATTATCTTCTTTCAAAAAAACTAAACAGGTGTGTCCCTGAATTTGAAATTATTTATTTTCGAGTAAGTTCATCAATCTGCCTAGCTTTTTTTCAACTATGTTGGGGTCGGCTTTCAGTCTAACTGGATGTAGTTGGAATACCAGTCTTTTACATAGACTGTCTATCTGACCTCCACCGACAATCCCGTTACTGGGTAATATGATACCCCTGGCAATACTAGTTGTCATTTTGAGACGACCAAAACATTTTAAACTGTCACTATGCTGATCAAACCCATCTTGTAAATCGAAACATAACTTCGTCACAAGACGACGCGTTTAACTCAAATGCACACCCAGTGTTCTCAAGGCTGGCTTCGTTAAACAATTTGCATTTCCCACTGTTTTGTGCGACAACACGGCCGGTTATTGTTTCCGACCTCGTCGGTTCTTGCTATTGTGACATTATTGTAGGGATAATTATGTTTTCTTTGGAGGTATAATCTTTTAATATTGTTTATAGGGTTGGAAGGAACGTCGGGACGCGGAATACAAATATTTTTGGTAGAGGGAATTTAGTTCCGCATTTCAATGTTTGGAAGACAACTCAGTCTAATAAAGTCCACTGTTAGTCATCATCGCAGTCCAATATAAGTCATTGGCCTCTTTTGATTTAGACTTGGTTGAGCACTTGGTTTAGGCGAGGTTTACACAACCTTCAAACCAAACAATTATTGAATTTTCGTGGTTCGTTTTTGATTTAGTCATTTACAACAGACAGTCAGTGAAGGTTCAACATACTCCAGAACGGTTCCAATTTTACATTTTAGTTTTAAAACTTTATAACTAGGGATTATTTTATCAGTTACATGCATGATCAACTTTAATTTATTCTAGAAATATGTTCATAAAAAAAAGTATAAAAGCTTATCCCTTGTACCTACGACAATAACACGGTATCGTACCAAAAATACCTCTGTAAATTCTCCGTTGTTCCAGAATGTTGTTTAGAGATTAGCAGAGCGTAGCACGCGTTATGTAGTACCACACACATCTGTTCCCAGGCACTGTAAGTGCTGCGGATGCAACGTCACGTTCGCATTATGTTGTTCTGAAATTAGTTGCCTTTTAGAAAATAATATTGGTGGACAAAAAGCGTGGGTTGTAAGGTCATGTGATACCTATATTCGATATATGTGTGAGGTTTGTGATACTCGTGGCTAAGTAATAACAGCCGCACGGGTCGATCCATCAGGTTAAACTACGCTTGCCGGGGTTGGTCCGTGGATGGGTAACCATCTTTACATACCGAGAATCCTCCGTGATTTGGAAAGCACGTTAAGCTGTTGGTCCAGGCTGCCATTCGTGGATCTTTGACAGTCGTTACGGGTCGTCAGAAGCCGAAAGTCTGACAACCAGGTTTTCCAAGGGGTATCGTGTAACCCAGTTACTGGGTTGTGGAGGTCAGATAGGCAGTCGCTGCATGTAAAATACAGGTATTCAGCTGTATCCGGTTAGACTGGAAGCCGACCCCAACGTAGATGGGAAAAGGCTAGGCAGATTGATTGCGAGGTGACACATGAGACATTTTAGTAAAATTTCTGGCATGATACCGCATGGGATCCCGCAGGTACTGCAGATTTTTATAGGTAGTGGAGACTATGACGTTGACTTGATTGTCAAATAATAATATAAAAATAATTGTGACAAAGTAATGCTAGAAAACAGCTTACCAACACTTTTGTAACATTACGAAAGCATAACACGCTATTGTAACATTACAATGAAGTAGTCTTCTAAACTATATATACTTGTATATGAAGCCGTAATATTTTAACTTCAAATTAAAACAATTTTCAACTTTGTCATGATTAAATAAGTTAACTTATTTAATCATGACAAAGTTGAAACTAGGACTCACCTAGTTTTAACAATGCCATGGTTCCCGCTCCTCTGAGAAGTTACATTTTCAGCTGAACATTTTTATCCTTAAATTATTTTGAAAAATATAGCAGCTGCATATTCTCTGCGCGCGGACACCTTCGAGTCCATTTCTCAAGTCTCCAAGGATTTGCAATAAGATTTCAACGTACTGCATTTGAAATATATTCAAATTCAGGCAATGCGTATTTGAGAATTGGAACGTTTCTTTTTACAAACAAATGTGTAGAATTGTTTGAAATGCAATTTTCGTCAAAACAACACCTACCATCAAAAAGGTGAAAACAAAAAAAAAACTCTTTGAGCTGCTCGAATTTTCATAGATTTTTCCAATTTTTAGAAATTCTAAACCTTGTTTCAGTAATATTTGCTGCATAGGATTTCAACATTTTAACCGCAGCGTAAAAACATTTTTTCATATTTGCATACAGTTCGGGAGCAAAAGTTTCGCGTAAATTGGTCGATAACGTTTAGTTTGGAAGCTAAAACAAAGCCCCATTTCATGTTTTTGTTCCGTTTATATTATTGGTAGCAACTTAAACTTTAAACTTTATTTTTTCTATAGAATTTTAGGTACTTTGATATTTGGGTTATATTGTATTTAATGCATCAGTGCACAAACTACATAAGTTTAAAGGTTTAGTGTTTCTGTTTTACATTATGATAATTATTGGACATTTATTGACACCACTATTAATATAATACAGAACGACTTTTTTCTCCTAGAGTTTGGAGTCTTTAAAACACTGTCATGTAGGTGGACAACCTCCATCAATTATAATTTTAATGCGATTACATTTGATTAGACATCTTAAAACTATGCAAGACCCTTTATAGCGCGCCCAACTTATCTGTGCAGGCGGCAAATCACAGAACTAAAAATTAATGTACCGAATTTGCCACGCTGTTGCATTTTTCCTTGTCAAGCAGCGCCTCAAAAATGCAAACTTAACTTGGTCATGCTGTACTTGGGCTTTTGACAGTAACAACTGTCACAGACATTTTAGCCCCGTGTGTGGCTAAACCAGCAGTGCTATTCTGTAACCATCTCACCGTAAAAACTTAGGTGAAGTGAGCGTGGAGTGAGCTGTCATTCCACAGGGATTGACACAATTGACAGCTCACTTCACCCAAGTTTTCACGGTGAGATGTTTACAGAATAGCATGACTGGTGATAGTTTTATCACCACATGGTAGTTCTTTTCCTACTATAATTTCACTTTACCATAACAACATGACATTATCTAGATTATGCCTATATCAACAAACAAGGACTTAGTTGAATTACTAAGGTTCTGTTGTGACTACAAACTAATGGATGGGACAACTTGATAAGAATTGTTTTGCCTGCTAATTTTGATTTAATTAAGATCAAATGGCTGATATGTGCTGCAGTGAGGCATCTTTTGAGGTGGAGGAAAAGACTTTCTTCTTGTAGATAAGATTTTCTGATTGTGTGATTTCAATCTGTTCCGTAAATCCGTATTTAATCAATTGGAAATCCTTTTTGATAATGTTCGGGTTTCACAATTTTGTTAGAGATTATGGTGTTTTACATAATTTGGGTAAAAAAAGCTCTGAGCGCTTTTTTGATACTTACATTTTACCCATATTATATATTCAAAACTCTCTTGGCATATTTTTGTAAGTAAAATTTATGACAACTGATAGTTTAGAAACTAGAACATAAAACTTAGGCAGAGATCTATTAACGGTAATTAGCTCGTATGTTGGCTAAGCGTTATTCCTGTCAAACTGCAGGTGCAAGATAGAAAGCTTGAACATAATTATTCAAGTCAAGTAAAGCTAAAAGATCTCGGCTTTAGTCCGGAATCGTCTAAACCCAGTGAACTAGCATAGCCATAAATGCCCGTGCTTTTCCTGCATAATCTTTACACTATAACACCCTCACATCGAATTTTTTCCCAGAACTAAAATTTTCTTTTTGATTTATTAAATCATGTACGAACTTTTATTTAGTACCTACACGTAATGACGTAACAAAGGATACGAAATACATCCTTTTAATCCGTCGCAAAGGAAAATTGCGAATTTCCGCACGTGAATTTTTAATACCGTACGAACACATTCGTTGCGGGACGCTTTTTCATAACTACGTATTTACAAGGATATAAGTATAGACACGAATTACGATTAAGGTACTCACATCAATCACGTGACAAATTAGTCACGTCATGTTTCTGGACATGATGACCTGCAGTGCTATTCTGTAACCATCTCACCGTGAAAACTGAGGTGAAGTGAGCGTGGAGTGAGCTGTCATTCCACAGGGACATTGACAGCTCACTTCACCCAAGTTTTCACGGTGAGATGTTTACAGAATCGCATGGCAGGTGTATTTATTTAAAAAATTAAAAAATGAACAAAAGAAAAAGTATTTGTTCTGCACAAACTAAACGCACATTTCAAAATAAAAACAAAATACAAAACCACTTTACAAATTATCAAAATTATTCATTATTCAACAGAAAAGTTTGACAAATATTGTATTTTTTTTTTTTTTTCAATTTATTATCAATACAATAGAAGTTTACAGTATAGTTACATTAAATTTAAAGACGTACAAATAACTCTTCAAAACAACAAGAGTTTACCTTCTAGTATGTGAATAGGTGGTAGATTTAGTTTGCAATACACGTTACAACCTGTCGATGACACAACATTGACCGACACACGCCCTCGCCCCGTGACAGGCATATGCATATGTCACACGACTTCTATTATACTATATTTTATGAGTTGTCTGATCGACGACTTTACAGTGACGTGACTGAAGTGTGAGCATGAACCTTTATAAGTATCTGTAGCTACCTGTTCAGGTGGTTCGAGCCTTGTAAAGCTTCCTGATTAAATTTGTATCAAATCCGTTTGTATTTTAAAGCTGGGTGGCTCGTATCTGGCACCTGTGCTCGAGTTTTGAGCGTCTCGAACTGGTGTTGGAATGTTATACACGTCGCATCGTTTAGAATTGTGAATTAGTGGTGTATTTACGCAAGGTCGTGGAAGCTTTGTTGAAATTAATATGAATTAGTTGAATCAAAAATGCAGAGAGGTTTTTAAGGAAAAGTTGTGTAGGACTTTAGTAATTCATCAAATTTTTAAGACCAACCTAACAAAAATATACTAAGCTTATTACGTTCGTATTGCGCAGAGACAGGCCTCCTTCCCTTTGAGACCATTTTCAAGTGTAATTTGAGAAAAAAATTGTTTTAATGCCGTAAATCAATTTCACAAAAGTGATTCAATATGACATAATTCCAACAAAAAGTTTCTTAAAACCAGTATTCTTTTTCCAAACGATAAATTTATAAGGCCTTGCCACGTTTACATTTTAAAGCCGATTGGCTCGAGCACCTGAGCAGCGCTTCAAGCATCTACGTACACGATGAATAAAGCGGAAACGTGAATTCCGTGCATTTTCCAATTGCGTATGTGTTTTTACTTACTGTAATAAATAATGCTGAATATATGGCGCTCTATGTGCAACCAGCAATGGAATTTATTGACAGATTCTTGCTAGACAAAGTATGCGGGTCTCGGAAACTGCATGGATATTTATTGGAAGTAAAGGGCATTTTTATATTTTCATGTTGGTTACAAACATTTTTTGTTCGTGTCGATATTTTAATATGCTTTTGCTCCTCTTTTTTATAATTTATCGTTTGTCGTCGTTTATTCGAAAACCTCACAAGTATTTGTTTTCGTACTCAGTGCAAAGAAAGGAAGAAAGTAAATTGCTTTCTGTATTGCAATTTTCTTACGTGTTTTAATATTTTTTTTGTTGTTGATGGTTTTTTATACACAGGCAATTTTACACTAACAAGGTCATTAATCTTATTTAATTTTCCCATTTCTAGCGACTTACCTTAATGACATCCTTAAAGTCACTTAATGAAATGGTACTGTATTTATTTATGTAGGTTGCTTTCCGTTTCGTAGTCGACTACTAATATCCGGTCGTTACCGGCGGCATATTAATCAATGTTACCCTTGCAAGTTGGGAGGAGGGTCACATTTTAAAACAATTGGGTAAAGTTGTGTTTTACTACTGAGTAGCATAATCAGCCTATAATGTTGCCACTGTTGGGAGTAGTCCTCCTCTCTTCGAGAGGGAGTGGGCTGTAATCTACCACGCGGGCCCAGTGCGAGTTGATAGGTGTCAAAGGTCTTCGAATTTTTAGTTTTATAAGAAATGCCGGTTTCCTTATGATGTTACGTTACAACTTTTGAGAGCAGTGGTGATGACATTATTTACAAAAAGTACAGCTCCTGCCTGGGTTCGGACCAATGACTTCTACTCGTCGGGGCCGTTTAACTGTCAGCCTCTCCTTATTTTTATCGTTCAGGCCCTTTTACCTACTTACTTCTGGGATTAGTTAGACATCTAGTTTTACCAATCTAAATAAAAATATGTTATTTTCCTGTGAAAAATAACATACATTTTGTTAGTTTTTAAATGATTTGCGGCTTCTCCCGGGTGTTATCTTTATAAATTATAGCCTATGTTACTCAGTGATAACATAGCATTCAACTGGTGAAAGAATTTTTAAAATCGGTCAAGTAGTTTTCGAGTTTATTCAATAAAAACAAAAATATAAATCTTTACTGTTTATAATATTAGTGTAAAATATCTTAATCATAATCTCTATAATTTAGTACCCGTAGTGACAAAATAATGAATTTGAAACGAGTCTTTTAATTTAGTGGCCGGGCCAGAAATTCATTACCATTATCATAAAGAATTTTTAATAATGTGAGCTGTATCACATTATTAAAAATTCTTTATGATAATCTAGTAAAAGTATAACAACCAATATAAAATTCTGTTCTTATCAACTGTAATGGCGTTAATTTTTTGGGTAAAGTCACGTTTTACCCATTCCGGGCAACTTTGCCCATTTAATTAAGGTAGCTACTGCGATAGGGTGCTACCAGGAATTGGACATCGGAGCCACAATTTCTTGTTATTTCTTCAGTGATATGGTTAATTTAGTTTTCTTTTGTTTTATGGCTTAACTGACGGTATTGTCACGTATGTTGTTTTTAAAAAAGTGGTAGTTATGTGCTTTAAAAGCACTTGTTGACATTGTCTTTGCTTTTGAATACATTATTACAACCTGAATTTAGTTTTAGTTATGATAAGATAGTAGCTCAATTTAGCAGCAACGATGCCTTCGATGAAAGAAATGTTGACGACAATACTATTGTTAATTTAAAGCTTAGATAATGACATGTGTAGCAGACCCTTAGACCAAATAAAAACTAAGACAGCTCTGTCAACAGTGAAGTGAAGCCGGTTTCGTAAACATGTGTTCACTTTGTGTGGTGTAGTTTGATTGTAGTGTCATTGTAAAAGGTTGTAAATATGTGCGGCGGTGTAGTTTTGGCATGCTTCACTATATTGTTCGCAGCGCTCTGTCTTGGTTTTTTATCTGGTCTGAGAGCGGACCAGACACTATCGGTAATATTGACATCAGTATTACTGTCATTCTTTCCTTCATTGACGTAAAAATATTAAAATATTTAGATCTTATCATCATTCCAACCACCACACTGTCAGCAATGACACATGTCATTATTACTGATAGTGTCTGGTACGCTTGAGGTTTTTAATATTGACGTCATACAAACATAAACTCACGCCTTATTCTCATGGGGGTGGGCAGAAACAAAGCAAAAGGAGTATGTAAGGATCGTATTATTATTATTAGGAAATAAGTATACTATTATTCTCTTCTCTATCTCTTTGACTTAATTAAATCTTTTCGAAATGTCTATAGCTATAATATTTGACTAATCTGCCATTTGAATGTTATCCTCATTTATTTAATTCAATATTTATTCAATGTGTGATCTAATAAACGAACCAAAACCCTGATAATTTAGGCAGAATATTATGTACTTGAAAACTATGTAACATCTCTGTAACTATATTCTCACAAATAAATGGACTATTACTATTTACGTAATGAACTTTTCCTCACATACGAGTATATAAATCTACACAAACACTATCTCCTTTTCAACCCATAAAAGTAATCAATAAACAATTCAAAAGGAACACAATCGTTAGCCGTATCGTGTACGTAGAGCGATTAGCCCAGCTCTAATTGATTCGATGCATATCTAGCGGACGGGGGGCGTAAATCAACTTGATACTTGTCCGCCATCGCGAGGAAATGAAAGCTGATTGTGTATCTTGATAGTTAAATACAACAGTGTTTTAAACTGTGAATTTGAAATACATTGATTGCGTTTTTTATCTTAGTATACTTAACTGTCAGACAGTGCTTAAAAATGGTAGTGTACGTTTTCGAGTTCAACTATAAAAAGTTCATTTTGTAAATGAACCATTTTAACTGAACGCGTGGGCTATCTGCTACGGCGTAGGCTATCTGCTACGGTGTAGGCTATCTGCTACGGCGTAGGCTATATCTTACTATGCTATATTTAGTAAACCAAACAATTTTCTACACCATAGCAAGCAAAGGTCAGATTTCATAAAGAATTCAACTATCAACTATGTGGAAGTTGGCGAGGATACAATGTTATAATAACATCACATACTTGCTGGCCCGCAAGTTAAACTTGCAAGTACTTGCACAAGTTATACAATGTTTGAAGATTTGTTTAAACTTGAGCAGACATTCTAAGAATTGGTCGTGTTAGTAATTATTTACGATGTTGTGTTTTCCGGGACAGTTGTGCTTTGAATGTAAAGACGAATTTAAATGAAAATAGTATTATTTTCATCGAATTTACTTGTGAAGTGTTTTTGTTTTGTTTAAAATTCAATAGAAACATTTTTAAGCAATTTTTTAATTTTTTAATGATTTATTTCATTCTCATTACGAGAGAAATTACAAATTCATTTCCAAATAGCTCATCCTCATTCATACAAGGGTAACACCACATGCTATCAATATTTTTATCTATAAATATGATGACATTGTTGCTCCACATTTAACCGATACAAAATGTCCTAATATGGAGGCTTTGAACCTATCAATAGTGACGTAAACCGCTTTCCATGAGTTAGACGGGCGATATTCAACACGATATGAATATAACGGATCCTTTATACGTCCAATATTAAAACAGGAATATTGATGGGGCCTCGTTGTTGTAAATATTATTATATAGCTTTTAATATTGGACCTCGGTGGCCGTGTTAAAGTTTAATTACTGTCGAACAAATAACTTAACGGCTTTTGATGGCGCTACCGATCATTTTGAGTGAGAAATGTGAACATCTATTTAATTGATGATATTTTCTTTTGAAAGGCGTTCGTGGCTAAGTAATATTAAGCCATGCACCACTTGCCGAGGTCGGTCCGTGAATGGGTGGCCACCCTTTACATACTGAGAGCCCTCCGTTCCGGCTGTAATTTGTAGATCTTTGACAGTCGTTACGGGTAGTTAGAAGCCCGAAAGGCTGACAACCAGTCTTACCAAGGGGTATCGTGCTACCCAATAACTGGGTTGTGGAGGTCAGATAGGCAGTCGCTCCTCGTAAAATACTGGTATTCAGCAGCATCTGGTCTGACTAGAAGCCGACCCCAATATAGTTGGGAAAAGGCTAGACAGATGATGATGTCCTTTTGAAGATTTACAAATAATTATTATCAGGTTTTCAAATAATTATTAAGGAGCCTTTCGATACCCAATGTGAGTACGATACTGTCCAGAACATGACCCACTATCTGGAATGTCCCAAGTGTCCATGTACCTACTTCTTTGAGGATCTAATGAACGCCTCTGACGCTGTTATTAACGAGGCTAGCCACTGGGCACGACTAATTTACAAAAGTACCATTGCCCCAAAAAGAAGAAGTAGTAATGAGTGTTTTTTATTAAGTTTAATTATTAAAAATTTCATGGATTCGAGAGTCGTACGTGCCCATTTGAATAAACTCGTTTTTTTTATTTAAACCCTTATCAACGAGGTTTTAATTAAAATCCACCGTTTTTCAAATAAAAAGATATAAAACATAATAAATACTGTAGGGAACGTACCTGAAGGCCAATTATGATTATTATCTTGGCATTTGCTTTCATGAATATTAATTTTATTTCAGTCCAGTTATATTTTGTTAGAATATTAACTGAAAATTTGACACAAGCTTTTTATTAAACTAACCATATTTTTAACATTAATCTTTACTTTTGGAACGTTTATTAAATGTCTCGTACTCAAAGGAGAATAAACTATTACTATAAAAATAATGAAAAGGCTATTGCTGATGTGAAAATATAAGTTATATTTTCACTTCAAATGGAAAAAATACGAAACGTCATGATATTTATATTTATTAGTTAAAATATAAAAAGAGTAGACAGCTAAAATTTATGGAAACATCTATTTTTTTTACGACGGCTTGTAATACATAAATCTAGGGGAGGTCTACAATAAATTGTAAATAAAATATTTTTCGTAATGTGTACAATCTCCCACACTGTTGGGTGCACGGCCTTATTTTTATGTCAGTCGTTACAAAATCGGGCAAAGTTGAAAGTTTTTAAAGAAAAATGTTTTTTTTTTGTATTTACCTACATTATTATGTTACCTACTCAATCACCAATCACCATCAAATCAACAATTTATTTTGCACAAAGTGTGTATCTTAGATTAGCCTGGTATAAAAACATAAGGTTTACATTCAGGAAAATGAAAATCAGGCCTCTTCACTGTATTTATATTACAAACAATTTACGTATCCTATGAAAGTATACCTTCTAATTTGTGAAACCAAATTCTCGCAACTCTGTAATTGAGTCTGTTTGAGAATTTTCCAGAAATCCTGATTGCTTAGTTAAAATATATACGAGTAGTGTTTTCCTAACAAGGCCACAGTAATCCCACAGAGTATAAATTTCTTGCCAAAGCAATAACTTCGTTTTACTTTCTGAGAATTAATTTTTAACAAATTTATGTTGCTATATTTGATGGGTCTTAGCTTATCTCATTATTATTGTATAATCGTTCATTATTTTCGTTTTATTTTACGATCCTAGATCAATTAAAGGTTAAAGTTCACTGAAGCATATCATAATCCTCTGTGCTACGTATACAATTATTTTGGTATGGAAACAATTTTTTTAAAGCCAGCTCAGTGTACTTATTTCTCTTTTTTTCATGACAACAAGAGTATGCCCATGTTTGTAACATCTGCTCTTTGTAAATTACAAAAGAGTATATTTTTTTGTTGAAATAAAATGAATATAATAATGTAGTATTTTTCATACATCGCTTATTGTGCAAAACGAGTTGATAAATACTGTTGACCTTTTAAATAGTAACTACCTATGATTTTGAATCCCAGGTTTTGTTAATTGTATGTTTTTTTTTTGCGGATACAATGCCGATTTTCGCGGTGCCATGGTGGTTTTTTTATTATGTATTGGAAGAAACTGATATACTCACTGGCATTAGGTTACGGTACCAGTACCAGCACATCAGTCGTAAGACTTGCACTAGTCAAATTGTTACCACTGCTGTATGGTTGATTTTACTACATACTTAGCCTAAGCTTGGGTTTTAAGCGATCGCAATCACTACCTCAATGCATTATCTAAAAAAGACACGTGTCTTTTTTAACAAACCAAATATACATATAAATCGAAATTTAAAATAAGTAACCCACTTACTAATCAATACAAAGAAACATACCAACTTAAGTACGAATGTAAAACCCGAAACAGATACGTCTAAGCGTATTAGCCAATGACGAGCGTCGAAACGGTTTTTCTTTTATCTATCGCTCGAGTGGGAAATTGCTATTTGTGTCAAAGCTGTCGCCGATTACAGATTTGTGGAAATTGGGGACATCGCATAGACAAATGTAGGATACATAGGTACCTACAGAGTATAGTACACAGTGAGGACTATATGGGTCATTTTCTTTTTGAAGTGAAAATTTCTTAAGGCGCGTTGAGCGATTTTTGGTAGGGGGTAAACTTATGGGTTCGTGGAGTGCTGGGCTATACTATATAGATAGCGCTAATACCAATTTTAAGTTTTTACTTCTTATTTTTTTCAAGCTTAAGTAAGATCGCTGTGTAAAAATAGTTATATTATTCAATATTACTACTACTACTATTTTAAACGTTTTTATTTACCTGAACATAATTAAGATCTTATATTCATCCAGTTGTATGACGATTGGTGTTGTCTGGTTGACAGTTGCCTACCAGTCTGGTCGGAAGATCCTCCCTTTTCTATAGAGGATGAGTAAACTTTACATCCTTTACCTCATACCTTTATAAATCTGTGTAAACAGAGGTATAGGTATGACAATAATAATTACGTAATCTATTTAAATACCCAGTATAGACATAAAGCGTGATACGCAGAACAAAGGTCTTGTAGCCTTCATAGGTACAAAATGATAGCCAAACAAAGATAAAGTTGCTTAACTTAACCTTGTTTTATTTACCAAGTTAGTTGAGAGCAAAATTATTTTTATTTGTGGTAAAACTTTAGACGTGCTTGTAAAGTTAAATCAAATATTTAGTTATTATTTTGAGAAGTCGGTTAAATAATTTTAAAACTCAAAACACGTATTTGCTTTGCATTTCGACAGCCTTTCCAACGATGCACTGCCAATTAATTAAAAGAAAAAATATCTCTGAAACTTCACTCGAAATTCGGCTTTCGAAGCACGAACAAAAAACCAGATCAATCTATCGTAGCCAAACTCATTCCTCGTACTCAAATAGGGTTGGAATTCCCTTGAGGTCAGTATCATGAATGTAGAGCAAGCAAGATCCCTAAAGGATGTTATATGGGTCTAATGCGATGTATTCGCGTTGTTTAAACTGCGGAACATAGGAAAGTTGTAGTCAAGAATGTTTCGTTTCACGGGTTATGCAGTGATTTTTAGGGATTTTTAATGAAGTTGAACTTAAAACGACATTTAAAACGTGAACTAAAAGTGATGACCTCAAAAAAAAAAAAAACGCCATAATGTCATCTTTACATTAACAAGATATAAAAGTCTAGATTCAAAGAAAGACAAAGTAGAGAGTATAAAAAAAAATAATAAGAAGACAGATAGTCCAGTCGTTAAAAGACACAATCGATCTAAGATTCACAAAATAATTTAAGCATAACGTTCCTCCATATTGTTGTTTGCGGTCGAATTTATCACAAACCGCGATGATTTTCGGACAAAGTGTCGCAATAAGATGGGATGACAGCAAAAACACTGTTTTATTGGCAATCGGCCAAGCAAACCTTTTAGCTGGATTAGGCTGAACGTTTTGTTACGATTATACTGAAACTGATCATGACTGAAATGTCCCGTTCAATTCTACAATGATATTAGAATCGGTGATTTGAAAGACATTAAATAGTTTGATGAAATTAGGTTTACACCCCAAGCCTAATTTGAAAATAAAGATTCGATTAAAGATAAGAATAAACATATTACCTTTCGTAGTTGCCACTGCTATTACACAGGCTTTCTTTCTGTGGGGGTGGATATCGAACTTAATGTTCCTTTCCTGATTGCTGCAAAAGAGATCATTGCCAATGTGGACTAAATCGTAGGATGTTGTAGATGGCAACTAGGGATTACGTCAAGAAAATCAGCAGCCTTTTTCTATATATATCTAGTTCTACGATGAATCACCCATGCGTTTAGCAAGCTCGGTGATAGGATTTCTCTTTGTCAGGCGTAGCTGTCTTCGTTTATGATCTAAGTGACTTTATTTGACCCAGAACCTTTATGATAGCGACCATATATGTAATCCTACCAAGTTAAATGAGTACAGTTTTATTTTGTGATAAAACAGTAGTTTAAACAATGTCTGACACAGATACCGGGTTAAAAGTTAAATTGCATACGTAGGGACAACTTTCCAGACAACTGCCTCTATATTATTTGTTTTTATGTGTGGAACAACATTAAACCCTTACTAATGTCGACGCATACCGTAATTTTACTTGCAATCTGCCCTTACCTAACCTCTGAAGGTCATAAGTCTCTCTTATATATTTTTACCAAAATGTATAGGTTTTTTCTATAAAGATTTAGGTTTAGCATTCCACTGCAAGCTTGCACTGCACTGCAAGCTCTAATTGCCAGCCCATGAACAACATATTTAGCTACTATATATAATCCAACTGCTATCAGCTCCCCTTCAAAAATTGACACTTCATCTGAAGGCGACCCGATCCTACTTTTGTTAGTCCTGAAAACCGTCAAATTGGCTGGCTGGCTCTGAACCAACAAAAAGCTTACACTTCGTTCCTATTTAGTAATGTTACAAAATAAAAACATTTTGACCCAACTCTCACGATCCTTATTACGCAAACCCCGGCAAACAGAATCGTCAGTACTTATCAAATATTTATGTTACAGAGATTTTTTGTAAGCTACCTCATACGTCATGTCAGTTCGCACATATTACCCAGTATGTCATATTGCCGCTGGAATATATACGGGGATAATCTCGTTAACAAGTTGACTCGTCCATTTTGTTCTACCCTGTATATGACCAAGTCGTTTAATTTTTTGCTGAAACTCCAAATATTTTAACGATGGCATTTTGGCGTGTACCTTCGTATAATGTCGATGTACTTGAAATGGCGTGCCCTGACTTTGTTTATTTCAGTCATCATCCACTGAAACCTGAATCCATGGGATATTACCGATGTATTTAATAAAAATACCAAAAAATAAGAATCTTTGTCTACTACCACCTACAACGATGGTTCACATTTGCTTGGAAGTTACTTTTTCAATCGTACAGTAAAGATATCCCGGTAGTTAACAAATAGTTTTCAATATTACGCGATAAGGTATTAAAAGTTTACCGGGAATTCTATAAAGAATATTTTCCGCTCCGAGTTTTATTGAAAACATTTTTAACTAATTAGAATGCATTTACAAGCTCCTTTGTATCTCCGCACCTTATTACGATCCAAAAAAAAAAGAAAAGGGATTTTACTAAGAATTGGACTTTAATAAAACTTTTTCCAATAAATGGTAATAATCCGTAAAATATAATTATCTCTCATAATTTAGAACGTGATTAAAACAAACAATGAAATTAAATGTGATTCAGAAAGTTGAGCCACTTATTCGGAATGTTCGGGGTTATATCCTTTATCTTGCATACTTTGTTTGGTCCCGTTTTAATCTTATTTTCAAAGAGAAAAGAACCGATGTAACAGTTCTCTCATAAATTGCAGATTTAAGCGTCGTATTAGAAGATTAGAAAAATTAATGACATTGCTCTCGTTGACACTTTTGGTATTGTTTTTAGAGTCGTATGAAGATGTGGGAATGAGGTCGTAATGATACAGCGAATGGATCTTATAGCACGTTTATGTTATGCGAAATGTACGTAAACAAAATAAATGGTTGTTACTGTTTATGTTTTTGTATTCGGATGTGAATACTGAGATTTGCGTGACATTTGAGGGATAATTTCGTTGTTTTTTGTTTCGAAATAATTCAATAAAGCAGAAGCGACATTGTTATATAGGTAGAGAATAACCATTTTTTTCGCTTTTTAATAGTCCGGATAATAATCGTGTTCATATTCAAATTTATTTAGGTAAACCTAAAATACTAACTGAATTAATTTTTTCCAAACGCATAATTTAAAAAAATATCGAGAGCCAAATATTCCTTCTACTTATATTCATATTATAGAGCTATACCAAACAGAAACAAGTAGGACATATTAAGCAGAGGTTAACAGTACATCATAGAGGCAGGGTGATTAATTGATCGAGATTGATCGCCACCATTAACTAATGAGTGGCGCTCCGTCTTCCTCGCAGATAATCTGATTTTACGCTCACTATGTTTAGTAGCGTTGAGCTTTATATGATCATAGGTTTTAAGTAGGTGTTGATGAGTTACTGTGAAAGGTACCTGTAATGTTTTGTTTAGAAGCCTTTTAATGTGACGCATATTTTCCCCCAAATTGTTTATTTTCGTGTTTTGTTCTTTCTTTGCGTCATGTGTACCGCAAATAAACGTATTCTTTTTCTTCTTCTTCGTTCTTTAACTCATATTATTTGAAATATATTATATAGTAAATAGTGTAATATAGTCTGGGTTGAATTTTAAACTCTCTCTCTCTGGTTTATTGAAATTTTAAATCTCTAATGTAATTCTGAGTTATAAATAGAAAGCTTCTAAATTCAGCCACAAAAAGTAAAAAATCTATGTTCAAGAACTAAAAAAGAAAAACCTTCTAACCTCGATCTATTTAAGCATAGTTTATTTTACTAACATAGATAACATAAGTTAATGACTAACAATATTTTACCTACTTCTAACTTCAAACATACCGTTTCGATACTCGTTCCAAGGAACTTTTCTAAGTATGCAACCAGCAGTGCTATTCTGTAACCATCTCACCGTGAAAACTTAGGTGAAGTGAGCGTGGAGTGAGCTGTCAATAGTGTCAATCTCTAGCATTAGGTGGAATGACAGCTCACTCCACGCTCACTTCACCTAAGTTTTCACGGTGAGATGGTTACAGAATAGCACTGCAGGTTTTCTCATTCGAAGTGAATAATTGTATTCTGTTTTTGAGAAATATATGTCTTAACTAATTGTCTTACTACCGTACTAAAGATCTTCATAAAGTATTAACTATTTCACCTCTACGTACAATTATGTCGATGCTTTTCATCTCCAGTTGTGACGGTGTAAGTTCCTATGATTGGTTATAATCTTGACAGATTCCTTTATTTATGACACCGAAGGCATCCCATTGGGCGGTAACCTTTTCATCGAGAACCATAAAGGTGAATGATGATAGAATAAAAGTGGTTTATTGAATAATTATGTTAAATCATACTATGAAGTAGGTGATAACATAAGATCACGCCTTTACCCCGAAGAGTTATGCAGAGATGTACCCATACATTTAACATGTAACAGGGGCCGAGCCTATTGCCATCAACCGGGCACAAATCCAGACTCCGGGCTGCTACTGACAAATTTCTAATCGAAAAACTCAATAACACCTTGACCGACCTGGGATCGAACCCATCGCCTCATGCTCACCAGCGCTTGTTGTTGACCACTAAACCAACGTGGCAAATAATATTATGTTATTATTCCGTAAATCGGGTATAAATAACACATTTGTATGATATTCAAACCCTTATTTTTAATTACTTTAAGGTTTTTCCTTTTAATTGTGTTGTTTTTAATAAATTAAGCAAAATGGAGTATGTCAGGATCGTCGCAGGGACTGTACTGTAGTTTGTGTTTCCTCGTGGGAAAAAATGCAGAAATTTATGCATGCATGTATGCATGTATATGTATTGTTACTTTATTACTATCAACAATAAAGCCTTCTCTTTAATTAGGTACAAAGCGGGTTATTCGTTCCTTTATACACGTTTATTCCTTGACATGAAAGCTATTAAAATGTTAATAAGTACGATGACATTTTATTTTGTCGTTTTGTCGTAAGGGGGAAAATAATGTGGTTTTATATTAACCTGTTTATTTTATGAACTAGAAGCTTAAATCACTTTAGAAGCTAGGGTAAGAGATTGCGTATTGCCTCGATCGTGTCGGCCACAGCTTTAAAAAAAACTCAAATCATGGCGTTCATATAATTACAAGCTGTCTACTCAGGGATAGTAACTACTACTAGAGGTTTCTACACTTAGCCAAACTTTTTTAAATCATAAATCATCAAAAGAACAAAAGTAATTGGTGCATTTTCTTACAATTACTGTTAATTGAAAAAGATATTTAAATTTCAACTTTGCACTAAGTTCCATCTTCGTCTAGTCTCATCTGTAAGACGAACTGTCTCAACAATTGCTCGTTTAATTATATTTACTTAAACAGGACGAGCTCAGAATGTTAATATTGGTATCGGTGAACGAAGTTCATTTGTAACTTACCCGACTGTACTAACTGTACAAAATGGGTAGGACCAGAAGGTCGGCTCCGTAGGACGGGCGAAAACAGGCGTACGCATACAAAGACGCGTACGCACGACGGTAATTTCAAACAAATGCCAGTCGCGAGTGCACTTGCACTCGCTGCACGTGAAGCTTGTTTATATGTGCGTGCGCTTTCACTCGTTCTATGTAACCAACCTTCTGTACTCATCTCTTTTGTGTTAATTATACCAGTAGTTTGACCCAGTTCGGTCAAAGGTAAATGAAGTCGGCAGGAAATGAGTTTTTGTATTGTAAATAATTGTTCCTACTTATCTTGAATAACATTGGTTTTAATAATGTGATGGAGGTGGCCGGAAATTAAAGTTTGGGTGTGGGAAGTTTTTGTGACGAGAAAATTGGTTAGTTTTGAAACAAACTTTTCATAAGGGTTATTGAGTCAAATATGTAAAGATTTAACTATACTCCATAGGTTTAGGTAGTTAAATAAAGGTAAACAAACAAATCACGTGACGAGACAGCTGTCAAGTAACCGACTAAACGTAATAACCTGTCACTTTAGTTGCCATGCTATGTCACAGTTGTATTCTTCAATATAGCAACGTTATAATAATTCGTCGACGTTTAGAGTTTGGGCTCTTTACAATAGACAAATTACAAAATATTAAATTATTAAGTATTATATAAGGGAAGTTTAAAAATAAATGATAAAAGAGGAAACTATTGTAAAAATCTAAATAAAATTAATTTGGTTTTATCGTATTTTTAAACAAGAAAGTGTCACCAATAAAAACCCTTTTTGCGATTTGTTTACCTTTTTTAACTAGCTAAACCAATGGAGTATAAGTCATTTATGTTCAGTCTCTCTTGATAGCAAGTTTAGAAGGCACAATCAGCCCATAGATTATAGAGACCTAACACAGCCAACTTACTTGTCATAGGCGTCTCTTGTCCACAACACAATCTTCTTCAAGTTAAGAAGAAGAGAAGTCGACCCATCTGTTACCTTCTTAAGAATTGACAATTTGCTTACACTACTCTTCTTGTATCTAAACAATAAAATCTTTAGATTCTGTCTGTTTCTATTACTTCCAAGACTTGACCTACTTCACGACTTCGAGAAATCCTACCGATCAAAGTCCCAATGAGTTAGATACGTTTTAATTGACATAGCTGTCGAAACAGGTCGATGACCTTGAAACAAGCAGCACTTAACGATAGATACTAATTGAATTCACTTTGTCTTAAGGCTGTGCACAGACTGAGACAAACCAGTTTAGTCTTTCATAGACAGAACAAAGTCTTAGCCGTTTTTCAATTATTGGAACTTAACGGAAAATTGATGCGTTTACCTAAATTCTTTAACATCAATTTTATGATGAGATCGCGACTAGATTTGAACGTTTTTAAATACGAGTATTGGTATGTTTGTATCAAACAAGTTTTTCAAGTAGGAACATTTTGATAACTTTGATTTTGAGACTGCTTTTTGTTGCGTGTAGGGCATCATTATTTTCATAGAGTTCATAGTTAATAAATAAAATATCGATACTAAATACATACATATTGTATAGAGGTAACATTTTTTTGTTTATTTGTATGTAGGGGGCAATCTCCGGTACTCCCAGTTGGATTTGAAAAATTCTTTCTTCATTGCATAGCCCAATTCTTGAAGAAGGTTAAAGGCTATGTAACATCACGCTACGACCCTTAGGAGCCGAGCAATAAGAAAAAAAGTCCGAAAGAACGCTAAGCGAAAACGAAGTAACAGCGTGGGCGGGCGATGGGATGCTATGCGGTGGGTCGAGGGGTCAAAATTTCACGTCGACTAAGTCGCGGGTAGAAGCTAGTAATAGATATAGTCATAAACCTATAAGACAGTCTTAATTCAGTTTGCGTACCACTTAATAGTTTATAGTTGAAGGCAAATGAACGTTTATTAGCCATGTGTTTTGATGCCTGTCAAGGAAGACTTATGAAGGATATGGGTATGAATTGTTTAGGGATAAATTAATTAAATTGTTGGCAGCAGATGTAGGAGATAGGCGTCATTAAGACCTTCGCCCTGTGTTTGTGACTGATCTATCAAAGGCTAGGCAAGGTAATATAATAGAATCGTCTTTATATGGTGTACCTTATAAATTACCGATATAAGTGTCGAAGTAACGAAAAAAAAACCGATTAAATGATGATAATGAAATGTGGGTATACTATGGGTACACCTCTGCCTATCTCTTTGGGGAAGGCGTAATGTTATGAAAAATGAAAAAAGGAAAATATGAAAAAAAGGAACAAATGAATTGAATGAATGATAATGAAATTATGTTGAATAAAGCCTTGTAATGCAAAGGCGATTCATCATCATCAACATCATTTTAGCTGAAAGACGTCCACTGCTGGATATAGGCCTCCCCCAAATGGAGGGGTTTGCCATAATCGTCACGCTTGGCAGGCGGATTGGCGATCGCAGTATGGTGTTAAAATGCGTAGAGAGCGCTGCTGCCCATTCTCTAGTGAGTCCCTTAGTCGCCTTTCACGACACCCACGGGAAGAAATGGGATGGTACTATTCTTTACGTCCGGCAACACACGGAACAAAAAGGCGAGTGATGCCTTTGAATATTTTACTAATTATGGGGCAGTTAAATGTTCTGTAGCATTACCTCTGAATATTTTACTACCCCATAATCATAAATGCTAGCTAGGTGGGCCGAAACTGTCCATTTATATCAAACTCAAAACTTATATTTCAAATAGATTATACTCCATTTATGCATTAGACAAATAACGGCTAAATAACGAAGGTTATTATATAACATTGTTGAAATGCACTGCACTTTAGAATCATTTTGTTAGTGGAAAGGTAAATAGATTACATTGTTTTGTATTCATCTTGAAATAACGGAGTTTATTATATATTTATATCAAAAACGGTGAAAATCTTGATTTGACTAATGTTTATAACAAATGGAGTAAGTGTCTTTAGGACGGTGACGTTTTCAAAAAACGCAAACCCTTGACCAATTTGTAATCATATTTGAGTTGGAGGAGAGAAATGACAAATTCGTCAGCAACAACATTGTTTTTTTTTTTTACATCCAGCGTGTAATATCGTAGGTACTTATCACAACCACTGTTAAAAAAAACTCAAGACTTTTAGTTGAAATGGAAACAGAATTTCCCAGAATATTTAAAGCAAAATTTACTACAAGATAAAGTCTTCTCAAAATAGTTCGCCATTACGTAAGTCGCAATTAGGTAGCAGTGCGTTCAGTCCGTGGTTCCGTCCGTTTGTTTTAATATTTAGCGTGGCTGCGAGTGAAAATGATTGTGCTATATTTCCTCGTCCACCATTGTGCAATCGTGCAGCTATATTTGCGTTCTTCTGCGTATTTCGTTTCATCTGTCTTGGTTATAGGGCTTTGTTGGAGTCATTATTGTGTTGTTTATTTTGCGAAAGGTAGTGTATTGGGTTTGTGATTATGTTCAGCAATATTTATGTTTTTGAGAATACCCATTCGAATACCCCTTGGTGTATTCGAATGGGTATAAATTATAGTGTTGGGGTGTAGGTGACACCTTTGCAACCTTAAACTGCGCTCAATTTTTACAATCTATAGGTAGGTATTTAAAAGATTTCCGTTCTTCAAACAGCTTATCTCAGACGAAAAAATGTTGAAAATCACTCTGATATGAGTGAGACCAATCAGTTTTTCACCTTCTCACACACCCTTCTCCAACTGGAAGGAGAATTGAAATAATCGGTATTTTTCTTCTTCTGAAACCTTGTTATAAAGAAGGGTACTGGATTTACGATCCTTCAGTATTCTAGGGAAATCGGCAGACCCGTATTCATCCATAATTGCATTCAAACACACACTTCGAAGATCCCCCGAGGAATCTAGGAGATGACAAATCATTGTGCTGGACGATTAGCACTTAATCTATTGACATTATGCCGATATATCTCAGTGGCTATCTCTGGAGATTTGATAGCTAAAGCAATCGAGGTTAGACAGAAACTTGGTTGAATGGGTAGGATTTGGGAACTGCTATAAGTACAAAAATAAGTGTAATAACTTTATTTCCGACTATCCATTAGAGAACATCCATATTTGTGTTAGTAAGTATTTAGGAACTATGTTATCACAAAGTTAAAAAATAAAACAAAAAACAAAATCAAATAGACACCTACCGGTCGATTCTGTAAGAATATCACCGTGAAACTTGGGTGAAGTGAGCGTGAAGTGAGCTGTCAATAGTGTTAATCCCTAGCATACTGCCGGTCGATTTGTGACAGTGACAGCTCACTTCACCTAAGTTTCACGTTGATATTTTTACAGAATCGACCGACTAGAGTACGATCCAGTGTCTAAGGACCGCTATTGCTTTCAGAATGCTGTTGGAGCTTGCTTGGATACGGTGCAATATGGAGGCAACTCTCTTAAATTCTCTTTTCTTTATAGGTTTTTTCTTTCGGCTTATGTCGGGGTAAAAATATCAGCCAGTCGGCAAGATGATAGTGTGACCGACTGCTAAGGGTGCGTATACGTACCTAGTTTTAGTATTTTCACACGTGAATGCAATGCATTGTTATAATAAGTCGACCGGTTTATTTAACAGCCAGATTTTTTTTAGTTGTACTTCGTTGTAGAATTAAATAGTGGTAAAAGGTGGAGTTAATGCCAAAAGTTCAAAGTATTTTCTGCCAGTCCCTTTTATGACGTCATCAAAATTTTAATAAAAGAATCACAAGTCGTTGACCTTTACGAACCATTTTTAATTTCGCCCAACTCTATTCAAACCCGTTTAATATCAATGCAAAAGCCATGTAAAGTGTTCGGAAGACGTATGATCCGTTTCATCCCATTTAGAAAGGAGTGACGTCACTGACGTGTGACAGGCAGCCCGCGACCCTACTAACGTTAGCATAGGGAAATGTGTCAATTTACATCGATCTTATAGGTTTTTACATACGAATGTTTTCGAAAAGATTTCGCTGAGTTTTCAAACGAGGATTTAGGTATTTTATTTTTGAGAGTTAAGCTGCTTATATTTTTTCTACGTGTTGAATTTGTTGACGATTTTACTGAAATGAGATGTTGGGTTTATTTGTTTGGATGGTAATATTCGTGGGAATTGTTTGAAGGATTTGCAAGTTTTTCGGAAACCCATTTTTGCTGCATCTTTTAGAATCAAACTATGTATATGCCGTTGGTGTTCTTTGATAAATAAATATTTGTGGATAGAAAATTTGAGTGTTCTATTTGGTATATCTCTGCCTACCCCTTTGTGTCATATATGATGATGAAAACAAATAGAGAAAGAGACAAAAAAACCACTAAGTACGAAAATAATGAATGCACCACAAAACCTTGCAAATCACCTCTTTTATAACTTTTCCTTTTCTGCATTTAAAATAGAAATTTCTTTTAATACAGTTCTGCAGCTGAGTGCCTATGACTGCAGAGCATTTCAAAAGGTTTCAGTTCAACGTCATTTAATTACACGGCCCGAAAGAGCTCATTCAGTTACTGTAGGTATACACGACGACAGGTCAAACTATACTTACATTTCCAGTAAGCTGACCTCAAATTGTATAAGCTTTTCGTACCATGAGAAGTCATATGTATACCATCATTTGCTGCCTGTTTTGCCATGGGGAAATCAGGCAGAAACGAATGCCACCAGCCACTTGCTTCGTTTACGTTTATACATCTGGTCATACACGTACGTCGATTGCGAGTACTACGCACTTGACCTTTCTAAAGAACATCAGCAAAAAGGTCACTATTTATATCCTTCTAGGGCATCCCCTCCCGACGTATCCACTCACATCTGCCCTGTAAATACCTTCTGTTAGACGCCTTTCATTCATCCTCCTAACATGACAAACCGAAGAGACGGCAGTTCTGTTAAAAAAAAATGGAACCCTTCTAACCGCGAATAAATAAACAATAGGTCTCCGCGATTGGTTACTAACACTAAAATAACCTCCAATTGGACATAGTTAAGCGGAAAGGATCCAACTCACACTATGGGCGAAAATGAGTTATGTATACCAAAACACTCTTTGTAGTTAAAACTTTAATATCACAAAAACAATCCCAACGCATCATGTCATTATGACCATACATTACCAACCCGTATGTATGGCAGGTCATACGATCACATAACACGATCTGATCTTATAACTTGAATATCTCAAAACTAACTCTGTGTGGGTTGGATCCTTTCGTTTAACTACGTCCAATTTATAAACCAGAGAAACTAATTTATACCAATTTGTTCTTGTATCTTACTTCAGTAAATAGATTTTCTGACAATGTTTTGATTAGGAGTATTTCCCAATTCAATAGAATTGGTAAAGTTTTCTGAATAAAGGGTAACATCAATAAGTAAAATTACTGGAGAAATTAAGTTTCTGTCTTGGTTTTAAATTTTAATTAGTTAGCATTTTATAGTATTATTAATGTTCTTCTCTCGTGTCATAACATAACAGTACCTAGTCGACCGGGCTCTGCTCGGGTGAAAATAGAGAATGCTCATTTAATATAGTATAGGATAGTTCATACTAATTCAATGGGAGTAGGATAGTACATATCATGCTGCCATGATAGTAGGTACTTACTAATTCCATGCTGCCATGACATTATTCTAAGGTAGCCATCTTGTTCTAAACTTTGGGCGACTGAGATCTGCTCGGGTGAAAATACGGAGAAAACGAATTTTCCTAGATATGAGACTTAAGTAGACCGATTTTTCACCTCCATAAACCCCTATATTGCAAGTTTCATCGAAATCATTAGAGCCGTTTTCGAAAACGTGTTTACAAATATATATAGAAATACAAATTTTGCTCATTTAATAGTATAGGATAACATAACATCATCAGAGATGTACCTATAGTACACCCACATTTCGCCAGTTAAGTTCCATGTAACGTGGGGCGAGCCTATTGCCATCAACCGGGCACAAATCCAGACTCCGGGCTGCTACTGAGAAATTTCAGATAGTAAAACCCAATAACACTTTGCCCGACCTGGAAATCGAACCCTCATGGTTAGTACAGGATCATCAAAATCAAATCATAATTGGCGGAGTAATCGCGTCACGACCATACAAAAAAAAACCTACCTCTTCCTTTTTGAAGTCGGTTAAAACTCGTCTCGTGTTTAGAGATTATAAAATTGTTGGTGAGGCTGACTGCTAAGATACACCAGACGTTCTTGGGTCATGTATGCAATTTTGCATAGAATATACCTACTTATCCAGCCATTATTATAAAAAAGAATAGCCTTATTGAACTCAAACAAATTCTAAAAGAAAGCGCTTTCATTGAAGCTTCTGTCAAGGACGTTGACAAACTTACAAGAGGGACACTACATTCAATTTGAAATTCCTAAGTGTCTTTAAAACTTCGTATAACACGAAATATCTTTTGAAGACACAATTTTTATTACAATATCCAATGTGCTGAAAAGTTCATGGAAGAGAATTTTCTTTATCCAGAAATTGCTTGTCAAAATCGAGATGTTCACAATCTCGGTTTCTCGATTCTCGTTTTGAATTACTGAGTTTGTATTTTCCATTTACGGGGCATGGACTCGTGTGTCCTAGAAACGTTAATGTTAAAACTATTACGAATATTAATGAAAATATGGTCCTTAGTAACATTTCTGACAATATAATATGGTAATAAAAATGTACATAATATATTTCGTTCTGATTTTATAACAATCATTTTCTTAGAAAAATGACTCACAAAATAATCCATGACATTATAAATATTATGAATAAATCTCAGAAATAATACTGCTTCAACAATAAGGTTGTCAGCTTAAATAATACGTAGCTGTAACCAGTAATTGTTATTTTTAAATGGTATTGTATTTAACCACCTGCTGCTTGGATATTAAAGAGAGTTATGGTTTGAAAACAAACGTAATTAGGGTTGATATACGTTAGTCCCAATACGTTAAACCGTTATATATCGAAAAAATAAAAATAATAAAATGTGATAGGTATAAAGTGAATTTGCTAATATAGCTCCATTACTATAAATTTGATAGCAGTGATAGTCTAGTGTTGTGACCCTCAGACTGCCTGGTCATAGGTCTCCAAGGCAAACCTCGGACTTTTTGGATTCATGTGCGTGTTGTATAATTATCACTTGCTTCAAAAACGGTGAAGGAAAACATTGTGAGGAAACCGGCTTGCCTGAGAGATATTTCTCGACGGCATGTGAAGCCAAGTCAGAGGCCCATGGGCGGCTTTAAAACTCTGACACCAGGTTAGTCACTAACCACACGAAAAGAAGAAGACTATAAATTAAGAAGTTATCACTTTATTCTAAAGAATTTGCCAATGTGTATTATTTTTTTTTCCTTATTTTCAATCTGTTTTGTTCCACTTCTAGGCAAACATCACCTCCAAAGTTTTCCACTCTTCCCGGTGTGTTGCCTTCTCTGGCCAATCTCGCCTCTAATTCATCACGCCAGCGTTTCATAATTTCATAATTATAACTTGTTGCTTTTTAACGAAACATATTTTTAGGGTTCCGAACCTCAAAAGAAAACACGGAACCTTTATTGGATCAAATCAAATCAAATCAAATAAAATCAAATAATTGATTTGCATAATACATTTTAAAAAGGTGTCAAAGGTTGTCAAAGGCGGTGGTTGTGTACTTGGATGTCCGTCCATCAGTCTGCCAAGACCCTTTTTCTCAGGAACGCGTGGAGGTATCAAGTTGAAATCAATAATACGAAGTTCTATGGTCCCTTGGAGCTCTAAAAAAAAATCAGGCTTCTAATTCAAGGCGATACTTTTTTTTTGCGATTCCTAACTTACATTGGCGGTTGGAGAATTGATTGTGAAGTGTATCGATGTATGTAGCGAGAACATGTTTTTTAACTACAATGTTAAGTTGGTTTTTGGGATAAATTCATCCCAATTACGGAACACTTCATTTTGCGTGGTCCGACACGCACTTGGCCGGTTTTTTCTTCATTTTTGTAAAAGTTGAGGTCATAAAAATTATGAAACTATTTTCTGGGTTGGAAAGCTATTCATTCGTTTTAATGAGTCAATTAAAAGATACTTTCAATATCATTTAGATACCCTATCTCTAATAAACTTGTTTCTCATTTCCTAATGAGTTGAAAACCAGCTGCTATCAAAGCAGACAGTGGAACTATAATTGCGGCCACAACTTCAGCGTTTATTTGTATATGACTATCTCCTTCCTTCATAAGCTGTTTGTCCTCATTACATGAATTTCACTTAATGTTTGTATTACATTCAGACCCACAGAACACATCAGGGACTGTGGAACTGACCTCAAGAAGACATTACTATATTATATCTGGCTAAATGACAATGAGTTTGTAGGAACATTATACTGCGTAATAGTACCAGGATATAATAATACTGAAGGGGTAGAAAAACTTGTTTGCATAAGTGCTGACACTGTCTATGTATATATTATATATACACAAAATTCAAAAGGCTTTTTTACTGTAAGGTGAATAAATAATCATAACAGCCTATTATGGTCCTACTACAGGGCATAGCCTCTTTTCTTACGGAGAAGGCCCGAGCATTTATCATCACGCTTTGCTCGTTGCGTGTTAGCGATTTCAGACGCATAATTTTTGATTAAAGTGTACGATGGAAAAAGAATTGCTTCATAGAAGTGATGCGAGCCTAGTACTTTAGGGGTGAAGTATTGAAATGTTTTATGAAAATTTGTCTTTAGTTTTTTAACCGACGATATGAGTACCTTAGTAGTATTACATCATATCAAAAGCCTATTTCCATTTCGTCAAGCTTGGATAAACAACGTCGTGATTTTGTCCTAAATGATTGATAACCTTAGCTTAGGTGACAGATTCTGCGTAAACTTCTCTTTGACAAGTGTCTGATTAATTACTTATAATCAATTAATTTATCATAGTTTCATCTTGTTATGAAATTTTTGGGAAGATGCATGAAATTTTTGGGAAGATGCGCCTTACTTTTTGGAAAGCCCCAATTTTTGCTTTAAAGACTTCAAAGCGATGAGGTCGTTCTGAAATCGGAGGCAGTCCTAACTAACAAAACAATTTTGGAGGCCCGTAAATGTCGAAGATTTAGGTTTTACGAGGAAAATGAAAATATTATACCTATAATTTGAGCATTAGCTGCTTAACTTAATTGTAGGAAGCATATTTTAGGTACTTTAAATGAATGTACATTTAATTTTCGTTCCTGCTTGCATGCGAAGTGCCTAGTTCTGAGGATATTTAGTCAGCGTAGGTAGGAAGTTCAATAAATTCAATATAATTATTGGAGAGGTTACTAGTGAGACTTCAATTTATTAAAGTGAAGTTTTCTTATGTAGGTACTTATATCTCTTTTTAAGCATGAAGTGCCAAAAGTGAGTGATTTTTAATTAGGTAAGTATTTAAATAAGAATCTGATTTATCGAATTTGTTATTCAATTAATCCTTTGATAAAGATTTTAATTAAAATTGTTTTAGGCATTTACTTAATTGACTGTGCAATTCGATTTATTTACATGTCAGAAACAACACTTCCATTTCCCTCACACAGACACACACACATTCATACATAGTCACCCTCTGTGAACAAAACAAATACATATATAGCGTCGCGCGCAAAAATGAGCAAGCCTGAAAACTTTTCAACAGAATGTCCTGAAAAAGGCTCTGAATATAATAACCTCAGCTAATACTTTATCCGTTGTCATGGTAACCTATATAATATGATTTAGTATATCCGTGTACAGTTTTGACAGATTCGAATGTCCTCGGGCGTTCTTCCAAGGCCGTCGTACCTATGCCATAGGGCCTTGTTAAAGATAAACAGAAGGACAGGTTTTGCTGTCCACCAATTATAACAATGGTTAGTGCACACTATTTTTGGTAGATAATGAACTCACTTTTAATTGATTTAAATAATACTCACTTGTATCTAACCAAAAGGAATGATTTAAAAACGTTACTTCTACTTCCTTTAGTATTGAAAGAAGTGGTAAAAAGGTACCAAGTTTTATTTTTATTTTCTTGGTCTTAACTTGATATTCCATCATTGAAGTCAGCATACTTCTGGCGAATCGTTTCCTACAACCTCCATTCACCTTCAACACCACAAAAATAAATTCCAAACACATAATCTAACTGACCTACTGCTCTTCAGCCCGAGTTAAGCAACAGTTGTGAGATGCGTGCGGGGTACCGTGGGGGCGAGGGGGTGCAAAATCAATAGAGGAACCCAGCCATGCCCCGCCCCGCCAAAACATGTACCCTCTATGTGGGTTGAAGCTTTTTTATATTACATACGTGATTTTTCATGTCTACTTAAGCATTTTTTATGCTTTTGTCACTTTGTCCTTGATAATGACCTTGAACTAAGCGGTTGGTGGATTTTGATTATGTAAGTTGGAGAATTGGGAAGGAAGCTAGGTTCCTGTACAAATGTATAATGGAATAGGGTCGCGTTCAATCACTATCTGAAGTGAGGTTAAGAGACGTTCCGCGAATGCGAGTTTGCATGTAAAAAAAGAAAGGTAAATAAAATGCTACTACTTTTTTTGGTTAAAAATTTGATTATAAGCAACAAATTAGTCATAGATTCAATCCATTTATCTCGTGCTCGTAATAGGTATCTGGAAAAAGTGTAACACTTTTTAATTATTTTTTAAAGTTTAGCACATTGAACCCGGCTTAGTTAGTACCTCCTTTCTCAATTGCTCTGGAAAGCTTTGAAAAATGATAAGTATAGGATCATTTTTAGGTCCTAAACTGTAGGTCTTACTATAATAAGGTTTTAGTAATGCCGTATGCATGTACTACAAAGTATCGATGGAATTAAAAAAAAAAAAAAAAAAATTATATGTTTTTATATTCTTTTATTCTAATATTTAAAAATATAATTTATAATGTATGTAATGAAATAAAGGAAAAAATACAACATCAATATCAAGTGTCCTACATAGTAAAATTCTGTTCAATCGCCTTATAATGTGCGTGAGAGGGCAAGCAGCTGACACACTAATTCTCTTTCAATGGCCACGCTGGCCCACGTACGACGTTCGACCTGTACAAAGGTTGCTTACTGTAAGGACCACCCAATAATGAAGTGCGGTTAGGCAATGTTTATAGGCATCTTGACCATTTATCCCAGCGTATAATAATACTGCGTAAAGTTTTCTGCATTTATCATCTATTTATTGGTAGGTATTTAAATGAAATTATGCCAGTTTTCAGAGGCAAATATTTTTTGCTTTCAAGCCAACATACAGTAATGTCCACTTTCTATGTATTTATTCTCTATTTATGTGAAATTATACAAACCTTTTCGTAGTTTCGTCAATGTTGGTGGATTCGTAGATTCGGGTCCTTTACATGCTTGAGGGCAAGAATGAAACTTAGAGTCTACGGATTACTTTTAACTCTTTTTATTCACACATTTTTTTTTAATCAGCAGATTATTAAGGTAGGTATTACCAATTGCTTTAATTGGTAATAGGAACTTTAGTCATTGCGCTGACAGGCCAAAACAAAAAGCTATGACTGTGTACCTAGATCGTGAAATAACTTATGAAATCCGGAAAGCAGCTCATTATCAGATTCAGAACCGATATCAGTAGCATTTCTATATTAGGTTCATGGAAATATTGTTGAGTACCGGAACGAGTATAAATCGATACGTACTTACGTAAGTCGATAGATTCCAAAATTGAATGCGCGAACAGTTAATAGGAAGAGCTGATACCTCACTTTATTCACATTTAATACCTAAAATTGTATTTAAGAACCTCATTTTGTAAGTCCACCATCCGCCATGGGTTTTGCAAATGGCCGCCATGCCATCGCAATTCCCATGGTGGGGTATATGAAATTATAGGTAAGTACTACTAATATAGTAGGTTTATGAAACACACCGCAGTAATTTACTGTCTATTTTATTTATTTTCATTGTAATTATTATAACTCTCAGTATAAGTATCTTTTATTTTTTTATATGTTACGTATAAATACAGATATATATATATTTTTATTTTATTTTAATTATTATGCATATGTACTAATTTCAGAATTTTTGCTTACCTTGATTAATTTTATTATTCTCGCACGGGGGGACGTCATTACGTCATTCGCGAGGTCTTTGCTGAAAATCAGCGCTGTTGACAATAGGTTCGTCCGAAGTCACTGCATTCAGCTGAGCAATGACCTATTCTTGCACAGATACGACGCACAGCTTAATTGTTCTTGTTATTGTTGTTACTTGTTACACAAACTGTTATTTTTTCCACTTTGCAATCGGTATTTTGTAGGTTTGATTGTTTGTTTTCATTTTGTAAATGTCGCAACAGATTATGTAATTGTCTTTGGCCTCTGACCCTGACAGCGGGGAATGGATCAAATTTGTCAAACTTTTCTGTTGTGAATGATGGATACGAGGCTTTTGGCTCATATGTGAAGTGGTATTGTTTTGTATTTTTTTTTTTGTAATGTGCGTTTGGTTTGTGCAGAATAAACACTTTTTCTTTCTTTTCTTTTTCTAAGTTTCACTTTATAAATAACTTTAATTGTCAGTTTTATGAGTGCCCATGGAATTAACGTAGAAGTTTTTTTACTTAGTTTCTGTCTTAACTTACTGATCGTTTGAATTTTGATGGGGTTGGCGTATTTGGTTTAATTATACAATTTAAAAGGGTAGGTTTGTCGGAATCGTTTTTTTTTCTAGAAATAGCAGGATATTGGTTTATAGAAGGATAATGAATTTAAGAAAAAATACAGGTAAAATATTTATTAACACTAAATACAATATAAAGGCTACGTAGCGAGGGATGTGTGTGAAAGTAACCAATAACATCGCTTCACTGTCATAGTATGCGTTGTTATTGGTTAGTTTTACGGACATTCCTCGCTACGCATCCTAGCTAATTTCTGGTGGATACGCACCCTTAAGTGCACTTAATGCCTGAGGCATACTTGGTCAAACAAGGTGGGTGGCTTCAATCCTCTATATAGTAATTAAGGAAAAGATTAAACCAAGCAAACGAATTGGGCTGTAAATTAGGGGTGAGTTGACGCTTAACGATTTCCAGATACCAGACAACCGTGCTATTCCTAAATTATCTTATTCCTTTTATAATATTATGTATCTAACAGCCTAAGAAATATATGAAAATACCTGTACCTGACATAATCATTGTCTTACTATCTTCAATAGGCATTCATTTTGATCTAGACCTTTGCTCTTGCGTCGGGAATCGCAGGCTGATTCCCGGCCACCGTAGGCGCGGGCTTGCGGACGGTGAGCAATGGGTAACTCGCCGTCCGATAAGGACAAGCAGTGCCATTCTGTAACCATCTCACCGTGAAAACTTAGGTGAAGTGAGCGTGGAGTGAGCTGTCATTCCACAGGGATTGACACTATTGACAGCTCACTTCACCCAAGTTTTCACGGTGAGATGTTTACAGAATAGCATGGCAGGCCCGGGTCGACGGCGCGTTGTTGTTCCACGCGCGCTTCAAAGAGATGTCAGCACAACTGACGGGGTCTGCTAGGACCGATCCCTGCCGGGGTCGCGGGATAGTCCGAAAGGGATACCGTGTCCCCTGGCGACGTACAGGCAACTGAAGTAACACGGGTGGGTTTTAGTCACGGGTGGGTAAGAGTCTGAAACGCCCTCCCGCTCCATCCAGAGCGGAGAAGTTATTTGATAATTTCCCATCAAAAAAAAAAAACCGTTGCTCTTTATCTTTCCTAGCTATAAGGTACTTTCTGCTGTGTAAAGCAGAAATTAGTTATAAAAAATATATCAACGAATCATAAAGGCCTTACAAGTAGATGTTTCAAGACTTTTCTAGAATATTTGTTGCGAATAACGGTCATGTCGATAACCTCGTACATTAAACGTAAAATACGCCTTGTTTTTGGATCCCAACATAGTCCCGTAAATGAAAAGCACGTGTGCTTGAAGTGTAGGAATAATATAGTAACACATAAACGCGCTTATAAATTCGAGCAAAATTCGCCCTTTCTGGACGAAACCTTAATACCAAGGAGCTCATTATCACAGTGTCAAAATGATGACAATTTACAACCTTTCCCACATTGTGTTTCAAGTACCTAACTTGGGTTCCGTATCTTAGGAGGGAGAGAATTAATAATATTTTAATTGGACCCTTGAATGCTCTATGCTGTTATTTATCGGTGTTTCTCTTTGAATCCTGCTAAAGTTTAATTGGACCGGTTATGTACTTTGAATTGCTCCCTGTTTCCCGAAACGGACTACAATAAAAGTCCTGGAGAGCCTTTAATAAAAGTAATTAAGTTGGAGAAAAATAATTTTCTTTGCCTCCAAGGTCTTACTTAACGAACTCGAGGTTGGAAGTTTAGCATTTATGAACTTGTTCATGATTTTGGTTGCTTGTTTTACGGTTGGAAGGTTGAAATGTTAATAGTAGAAAAACTGCGGAATAGTAAGTGAGATATTTCGTTGGACGAAGTGATTTTAAAAGATCAGCCGTACTATTCTGCAAACATCTCACCGTGATAACTTGGGTGAAGTGAGCTTGATGTGAGCTGTCATTGCACCTAAACCTAGGGATAGACACTATGGACAGCTCACCTCACTTTATGCTCACTTCACCTCACTCTTCACGGTGAGATGTTTACAGAATGGATCGACAGATCATGGCAATTTCACCATCAAAATTTGTTCAATTTTCTTCAAATTTCATAAAGGTGACGGACTAGGCTTAATACATCTTAACACTGAAACTATCGATGCAAAAAGTTTAAGTACATAGTTTCTATTTAGTAATTTGAAAAGTTGCTTCTAACACATATTAGAACCCACGATGGAATAAATAAACGTACTCGTACTATGCTTAAAAGCTTGACACTGGTACAGCTTTTATAAAACCATGCAGTGTGTACATTTGCCAGTAAGCAACACAAACCCCTGTAGATGTATATCTACAGGTTAAGTTTAACAGCAATGCAATTAATGCAATACATCAATTCATGACAATGATGCATAGATCATTATGAATATCCCATCCTATTGTTGATAGTCACGCACAGAGAAATACCTTCTGTTTGTTTGCTATTAACTGAACACGTATACATATGTGTTGGAAACAAGGTTTTATACGTAACTACATTAATTGTTTGTTTTAGGATTATGTGCGAGGTCAGGAATGTATTCTTCGTTCGCGATTTAGTTTCCAAACATGTAAACAAATATGTGGTTTTGGAAAAAACACTTTAATACACCCACATAAAGTTCAAATTCCACTACAACTTCAAACATTTTTATGACTTTATCTATAGTACTAGTCATTCTGAAATCAACCCAATTTACACTCTCATAAAGTTGATATTCATTTAAATGGAAGAAACACCAATTGGAAAGATGGATTTCAATAGACTATAGATGTTACTTCTGTTTTACCATTTTATTTTGTCAGCACTTTACTGGAATAATGGAGGCTTAAAAATGGCTGCTAGCAACGTACGTAACAGATTACTACACAGTATTAATGGTCTTTTAAGCTTCCTTTGGTCCTTTGGTCCATAAGTTTGGATTTTAACCTAGGAGATGTCAATATAGCGACCATTGCATTGGTTCGAAATCACAACCCATATTTTATCCCGTCTGTATGGTTGGGTCAATATGACCCGGGCTGTTTTAATTTACCCGAAATTTGTGGGTAAGTCTGACCCACCATACATGTCATAATTTCCCACCGTACTGACGCGGGTTAAACCAATTTTATCACCCCAAAATTCGCTGATCTGTACGAGAACTAGTTAAGAGCTACTACATAAACATTACAACGATATCAAACAAGTTTCTCTGGTAATACAGAGTGAGAATTTCTTTGGAAAATAAGGAAAAATAGCACCCTGACAGTTTGCGAACGAAACACAAGGGCGCAAGTGATTGGGGTTTGTTTGTTTATCTATTTAGCCATCTGTGAAGACGAGGGTAATGTTTTGATACGTATGTTTTGGTGTTTAGACGAGCTTTTTGTTTCTGTAGGTCAAGAGTATTTTGTTTTGAATACATCTTGTTTTTGCACGCGTAGGAGAGAAGCTTCCTCTCATTTTTTTCGGTGATGTTTTTGCTTTTGTTGGGTAAAAGCTTTTTGGTATGTGTTTTTATTTTTTGTTTTCACCTGGAGCTTTTTGCTCTTTTATCGTACTAGTGTAACTTTACGGTACTTGTATTGAACACGGTACTTGTAGTGGTATTCTAAGGTATAATATTTGTCAGTAGCTTGTTAAAATGAGAGTTCTTCTTCTTTTAAATAAGCACGAAAGAGGTTTCTGAAAATTTCATTTTTATGTACATAGTTACTTATGTGTTTGAGTTACCTTTCACTGTCTAATAAATTTTAATTGAACCATTGGCATGTGAAATATCAAAATATTTATGCGTGAACTTTCATTGTCTAATAAAATATATAGCTTGAACCAATTTTGCCTTTAATTAATTAATTTAGCTAAAATTATATATAACGTGGTTTGCGTTTGTATGAAAACAAATTCTAAAGTTAAAGTCGATGTACGACTTAAAAGTGTCCCTGCGTGAAATGATACGCACAACCTAATCAGCCCCTGTTCAAGTATACCTTTACAAATTAAGGCAAAAACCCACACTCACCGAAAGCTCATAAAGTTACGCACATAATTACACACTTATCTACATAACTTGATGGGACGTGAAATTTTATAGACGTTTTGACTTTATGACCTAGCCGTGAACAAATATTTGTATAGGCTGCCAGGATTTTTTTATGTTAACGATATATGGCCAGTCCATATGAAATAATGGTTATTGTAGCTCGTTTTTCGATATATTGTAAACCTTTTATTGTATTTTGTCTACACATTTCAATACGTTTATTGTTGAAAATAAAGTTGTGAATAAGAATGAAAATACGCAACACTTCTGAAATGAAACATTTGGCCTTCCCCTACTCTGATTTCAATTGTTTTAGCTTCTGTGTTTACAAAATTTATAAACTTACTATATGCCAGTTATCATTATTGCTCTTAGTAATGTAATAAGTTCTCGTTATTATATTGTCGGGTCATTCAAATAAAACAATTTAGTCTACAATATTTTTTCTTATTTTATATTGACATCCCTGTCAGCTCTCTAAAATGACTTTGATTTCTGAACTGAATTCATTTCTTCTATTCTTAATACAAATTATCAGGATGGTCAAAATAAAACGTACGAAAACTAAAATTAGTTTTTCTCACAAAAATATTCTGAAAATACGCGTCCCTTAATTTAATTCAGTGGCAGTCGTAATATTAACATAATTAAATTTCTGTCGCCATTCGTCATAATCATTGCCTCGTCTTCACCCCTTAATGTTTGCCTTGCCGGGTGCCGCCGTAATTAGCACTAACTGTCACTTTTATAATAATGTTTTTGTGATTAGCGGTTTGAATTAGATTAGCCTAATGAGTAAAACGGACGTTGAGGTTCAGCTGTGTTGCTACTGTCATTAAATGGGTGGGGCACACTCTCAGAGGTTATTCGCAGGGTGCTGACCACCTCTTGGGTGTTTGAGCATAGCATAATCACCCTACAATGTTCCCGCTGCTGAGACACAGGCCTCCTCTCGGTGAGAGGGCACTCCCTCTGGAAAACGAACTGGGCCCGCTTTGTGGATTACGGCCCACTGGCCGTAATCCACAAAGCGGGCCCAGTTCGTTTTGGTAGATGTTACATGTCTTCGAATTTTTGATTTTAGGACAAGCCGGTTTTCTCACAATGTTTTGCTTCACCGTTTTGAGCGTATTGGTGAGAAACAATTTACACAAGTAAAGCGCCTTTATGGGTTCAAACCTACAACCTACAACTCGTATAAAGTCGCGGCAGTTACCAGTGGGCCACCACTGCTCCTGCTGCCACTGCATTTCTACTTCAATTTGCTACCTACGTGTCTTTTGTACTGGTGTTCGTGCGTATTATACAATTCGGACACTGTGTCTCTTTGCTGAGATACATAAACTTATGCGTGCAGCATAATGTTTACCTTCTGTAGACAAAGAGATTAATATATGGTAAACTGCATTTGCATTTTAATACAGCTGTGTTTGTACTGACTAACCAGGTATTCCTCCTTTGGCATTGTTTGTCTTACTTTGTCTAGTGACTTAAATATTCGGTTACTAGCTGCGCCCCCCGGTTTCACCTGCATAAGTCCCAATCCCATGGGAATATCGGGATACAAAGTATCAATGTCCTAATCCAAGTCATAGTTTACCCATGTGCCAAATTTCATCAAAATCCGTTCAGTCGTTTTAGTGTGAAAGCGTAACAAACAAACAAACTCACTTTCGCATTTATAATATTAGTTAGGATTTGGTTTGTTTTCTACATAGCCAAAACCAAATGTTTATCAATGGAGAAATTTTTTTTTTTTCATGTAAACATTTGTATATATAGTTTTACTTACACATAAATACGAACGTGGGAAAACCAACGCATATCCAATAAAAAATTCAACTCAATAAGTAAACGGACATTTTAAAATCCACGTTCCCAATTACACATGTACACACGTCCTTTAAAGGTCAGATACTGATGAGCAGATAATGACAAACAAATAATGAGTGAGCTTTGTATCCCGAGACCATTCCCACAAAATAGGTACAGAAGGTCTGCTCCATACTCGAGGTAAAACGCACGCACACATCGACATACATACAAAGAGTGCAAGCGCACTCGCTACTGTCATTTATTTGACACTAGCTGCGCCCCGCAGTTTCACCCGCATGAGTCTCGATCACGTAAAAATATCAGGATAAAAAGTATCCTATATTCTAATCCAGGTCATGGCCTACCCATGTGCCAAATGTCATCCAAATCCATTCAACCGTTTTAGCGCGAAAGCGTAACAAACAAACAAACTCACTTTCGCATTTATAATATAACTAGCTTTCGCCCGCGGGTTCGCCTGCGTGGATGTCTGAAATACAGTATCCTATATGTTAATCCAGGTTATAAAATCTCTTTGTGTCAATTTTCATTCAAATCCGTTCAGACGTTTTTGCGTGATTGAGTAACAAACATCCAAACATACAAACTTTCATATTTATAATATTAGTAGGATATAGTAGGATTAGTAGGATATAGTAGGATTAGTAGGATATAGTAGGATTAGTAGGATATAGTAGGATTAGTAGGATGTAAAGTTACGATTAGTTAGGTTAGTTTGAGGTCGCCACACGTACGCGTCTATGTACGCGTGCCCACTTTCATGCTCGCTGTTAGTAGTAGCCTTCTGTACCTATCTATTCTGTGTCACTCCGTACAATCCAATTTTTCTAGAACAAACACAAGGTAATCAGTAAACTCGACGCTAGATCGAAACTCGTTCGGTGAATTGATAAAAGGAGAACATCGAAAATTTTGGACTACAGGTTATGTTCGTGAATTATTTATTGATGGGGTTCAATCGATTGGTTGTAGTTGATTGGAGGCTTGTGCGTGATCTTCGTGATGGACTATACGTCCAAGGCTATTCCAAAACTGTTCAATAAACAGATCAAAAATCCACTTTTGAAAAGGGGGCAATTTTTGCCCAACTTCCTACATAATATTTTTATCACATTTTATAGAATAAAATACTTTTATTTCGGACAAAATCCATAGGGTTAATAACAATTTTACTTGACATCTAGTGTTAGTAGATACAGACACGGATTATCATAAAATTAAAATTCAGCGTGGAGCTGCATCCACCTCCGCAACATCGGGGAATCCCACCGATCTGCGAACACACTGAGAATACTGTTGTAAACAGTAAAGACCAAGAACAGAACCTTCTTGGTCTTTACTTTATATACAACCAATACCACGTCTTTCACGGGTGAGAGTCAACTAACGATTTGCTATAGTCTTCAAGTACAAGCCTAAAAATATTTCTGAGGTGGCCATTCTATCCGGGTCATAGATGAAAACTATCTCATATACTTGCTTATCAGGATGCTCAATTTTCTCCCCTGTAGAACATTGACATTAACAAAACAACAAAGAAATGAAGTTCATTTCTTTACAAAAAAATATATATCTCGACGTACAAAAACGTAGTACGCTACCCTAAACCCGTAGATAATTCGACCAAACGGTATTCATAGCGTGAAGGCTGAATCGATCGAGGTTTAAACTTAGTGGTGCTCGAATAAGGTTACTGAGTGAATAATATATGACTGTGTATCCCGGCTCTGCCCGGAAGCCACTGTATACGTAATCCTATTTTAGAATGTATCTTCACAAAACTCGCCGGCAAATAAATATTATAGTCGTTCGCGGTCGGTTTTGAGTACCTATCTAATCTGTTTTTAGCAATATACTCGTAATTAAGGTCGAAGTCACACAGCTAGCTAGCTTTGCTTAAGGTGAAAGTCAGCGAATTTTTTTTTTTTTACCTTTTTTCAATTTGCAGGTCAGTATCAGGATGTCAGTTGATCAAAATATAATTTGCTACCGGAACAAATATGTATTTACAGAGTTCTAACCATTAAAATCAGTAAAACAACTCTCTTCTAAGTTTAAGCTCAGGTCAGATTACTCTATTGGATGACTATTTCATGAAATGGTGACCTTTTTCGTCAATTCTTACTTGAGAGTTGTATCTATGAATTTAATGATGTTAATTCTTTAAATACACATTTTTTATGGTCGCGAATCTTATTTTGATCTACATACAACCTGACACCGAACTGCAAATTGCAAACAACGTCAGAAAATTTGAATTTCGTGGGCTACTGCAGCGTTCATTTTTGTTTATTATTATGTTCACACGACACCGCCAAAATTAAATTGGAGTGAACGTTCATCTGTTCCTTTCATTTGGTACGCGAGTGAATGATTTCGAGTTCCAAAATACAATATCGATGGATCAGTTTTCTAATGAATTTATTTTTCTCTTTTGATTCAAATTGTGTTTAGACGTTTCACTTCGAGTTAGAGATTTTCGCCTTCGATGAAAGGCAAAAATGAACAAAATGTGAAGCATCTGATATCGGCTTTAGTGAGCAGGTAGCCTAACAAGTGACAAATTAGGCATGCAAGGAGTACCAAGCGTCAGTGTGGCCATTGCTTTAGGGGTCTTAACATACTGGCGCTTTGCAAGCTTGTATCGACCGAGGCGATTGATTAACGCGCTCGCTGCATATGTAGTGAGCACGCCACGTGTGCGCAACGTGTTTGTCGCGTTTGTCGAGCGATAGCAAGTCGAGCGAGGGTATAATATTGTAAAACGCGGAGAACAGTTCGCGAAGTCGCGGCTAGCTCGTTTCGAACCCGCGTTGGGACGTGGCGAGGCTTTTGGCTAATTTGTAAAGGAGTATTTTAAGTATTTTTTTGTAATATGCGTTTAGTTAGTGCAGAATAAACATTTTTTTTTTCTTTTCTTTATGAGTTCGTTCACGAATCGGATCGTTGGAAATATGCTGGCAAAACGTCAGCGCTCTTCTTCTTCTTTTCGTGTGGTTAGTGATTAACCTAGTGTCAGAGTTTTAAAGCCGCACATGAGCCTCTGACTTGGCTTCACTTACCGTCGAGAAATATCTCTCAGGCATGCCGGTTTCCTCCCGATTTTGAAGCAAGTGATAATTATACAGCGCTCTAAAAACATTTTTTGGTTCGCTAGGTGCGCGTCACCTAGTATAAATAGTGCCATCCACGAAGACGCGCCCCAGTCCGCGATTACTGCACTGTATGCTGTAATTTTGTATGGAGCAGAGCGGAGTGGGGCCCGTCTTCGTTGATGGCATTATCTATACGTAGCATTGCAAAGCACCTAATTGTGTGGCTTCAGTCTAAGGGTTATTCGCTTTTAAAGTATTTATCCGTTTCATTTACTCAAGTTTATGGAAGCTGTGAGTGACGGTTTATGTCACATGTCGTGTAGATATTAAAGTTTTAAAAGCGGATGATAAATAAAGTTTATGACGGAATAAAACTTTAAGCACTATCATGAAGAAAATTAAATGGGTGGAAGAAATGGGGTAATCAATCATTGAAGCTTTAAGATAAGATTCGAGATAATAATGATCGAAAAATGTCAAACTATTTGACTACAATATAAGATTTTCGCTAGTGGTGTGACCGTCGGACTGCCAAGTCATAGGTCTCGAGTTCAAACCCAAGGCACGCACCTCTGAATTTTCGGATTCATGTGCGTATTGCATAATGTATCTCTTAATACAAGAACGGTGAAGGAAAACATCGTGAGGAAACCGGCCTGGTCGGTTTTAAAAAACTCCGAGTCACTAACCACACGAAAAGAAGAAGAATAAGATTTCATCAAATGATTATATTCTTGGTTAGAAAATATTATGCTTATAAATATCCAAAGTGTAATGAAAATAGTTATAGCAAAAGGTCATTCACACGATCCTAGATACCTATAACTTAAATATTCTATAACTAATATCTTACCGATTCAGCTAGGTATTGGTCGGATTAGGTGCACCGCTTAACCGCAACTTATTTCGTGGCTCGAACCGGTTTATCGACATAACAGCGAATCGATATAACCGAATTAATGTTGTACCGGTTTTAAAAGTGATATAGTAAAGTGGATTCATAAATATGTAATGGGATTTTGTCATAGTGAACTTGAGTTTTTAGTGATTTGTCATTTGTTACTGTTTCCGGGTTCCATAACAATAAAATAATGATACGTTGAGAACATGGTAAACGTTTAGACCTTGATATATAATTTATTGAGTTTTACTTGATATTTTTGATACCTATCTGGTTGGCTGACCCAAGGGCTGGTTTTCACCTTGGGCAGAACCATACAACGTGGCAATACGGCTAGTTTCGTGAGTCGACAGTGATGCGGATGTATTTTTCGATGGTATATTTTAATTGTTGAATAGTTTTAGTTAAGTTAGTATATAATTTTGCTATTTTTATTAATTAATTAGTTATAAGTTTTTATGTACCCACTTGTAAATATCTATATACAAATAAATAAAATCACACTGGTACCTACCTACCTACTTTATACATCAATCAATCTGCCTAGCCTTTTCCCAACTATGTTGGGGTTGGCTTCCAGTCTAATCGGATGCAGCTGAATACCAGTATTTTACATGGAACGACATCTCTACAACCCAGTTACTGGGTAACACGATACTCCTTGGTAAGTCGAACGGTTGTCAGACTTTTGGGCGTCTACCCGTAGTGACTGTCAAAGATCTTCGAATGACAGCCGGGAAAAAAGGCTTATCGTGTTTTCCGAGACATGGAGGAGTCTCGTTATGTAATGGATGGTCACCCATCCACGAACCGACCGCGGCAAGCGTAGCTTAACCTTCGGTACACCCGTGCGGCTGTTATCATTTAGCCACGATCCCCTCCAAGAACTTTATGCATATTCATCATAATAAGCATGATCAGCCTACAACGTTCCCACTGCTGGGACACAGCACTCCTCTGTGAGGGGTAAAGTCAAAGTGAGGCCACTTATTTAATGCCTATAATACCTACTATGTGATGCTATTCCACAGTTTCAGTTAAAAAAAAAACGACCGAGCCTTATAGTAGTCGTATATGATGTGTAGCATTTGACATCTTGGCTGACAGTACCAACCTCTCGGAAAATTGGTTGGTACCATCTGACGGCTAACTCTAGCATCCCGCGTGCTCATTGGTCAAATCAAATGGCGCGTGCTTCCCCGGGCTTCCTGTTACACACGTCCGTCTCTTTTCACGAAATCACTCTCACAGATTGCAGGAAAGCGAGAAAGATGATATACATCCAAAAAAAAATCTATACGGTTATAGTGACTATACTAATATTCGGTTGCTTGATGGTAATTTATTACAGTCACCGAATCTATAAATCTTATACTATTAAGTCTCGCTTCAACTTCGCTTAAGGCACCTGTCCCACCATCGGCGAATAACTAGACGCGAATAGAGCTAGCAACTAAAAAGACGTTGCCGAGCGACGAGCAGCGACTGCGCGACGGTTACGCGCTGGAAGGGTTTGTACAACCGCGGACAATGGTGGTCGACCACTTTTCATCCTTGTAATAAGGTTGAAAAGTGGTCCAACGCCAGTGCCCGCGATGGTACCCACCGAGTCTTGCCGTGTTCTGCCCACCAAGCGAGCGGCGCTGAGCAAGTACTCTCTTCGATAGCTCTTGTTGCTGCGACAAGCGACCCGCCGGCAGTGTGTACAGTCAACAATCAACTATTAATAAATGTATTCCTTTTACTTACACGGGTCTTTTGTACGTTTGTACGTTTCTTGTTCAAGAAAATCGTTGATAGCGTTGCTTCTTCATGGGCGGTGGGACAGCTGCCTTAAGCTAAAATCTTAATCCGAACTACAAACAATAAGTTAAGTAGTTATTGCAAAATTTGCCTTAACTATTGTCTAATGCCGCCTTAAGTTTATATTACTAGCAAAATTTATGTCGCAAGTTAGAATACTGTTTTACTAGTTTAATCCACATCTGTTTGGATTATTTACTTTGTGCGAAATTTTAATTTGATTATTTTGTTAACTATGAAAGATATTGATGTTGATAAAGTTTATTAAAACGATGCACACAAACACATGGTGTGTTTGTGTGCATCGTTTTAATAAACTTTAAATATATGGATGGCATCTATATGGTGTTTTAATCGCAAAACATTTTTTTGTTTATGTCTAAAAAAAGTAAACGACTGGACATGACAATGTAATAATACATGACCATCCCACTGATCTTAACGAACCAAAACTTGTTAAATTGAGTACTGAATATTAGTTCTCAAATTCGCACTCTACAAAAATATACGAGCACCTTTGCATTTACAATTTACTGCTGGTCACAAAATAACGAAGTCACAAACAATAATTAAGTACCTATGCAATAATAATTCGAACCACACAATATATAAAAACAAGGCGAGATAAATCCATAACCAAGAGAACAATACGGCAGAAATAGCACCCGGAATTCCACCACAAATGAAACAAAAACCGTTCAGTTTAACGCCTGTCTTACTGACAGTAAAGTAAAACGACTGACGTGCCAATGAATTAACGATTCGTCGGCATAACCTTTTACAATTTCTTTTGTGTGGCTACCTTTGTAAATAGTTAATAATGCCTTCATTAGGTTAGTAGCACATCGGATTGTAGGGTTCGATGTACTGAGCGTAGTATTTTTAGATGCTTCAGTAAACAGGTTGTATCGTAGAATTGTTTCCCTTCATTCATCCCAATCAAAGCTTTTTCCCAGCTATGTTGGGGTCGGATACCAGTGTTTTACATGGAGCGACTGCCTATCTAACCTCCACAACACAACTGGGTAACACGATACCAGTTGATAAGACTGCTTGTCAGACTTTCAGGCTTCTAACTACCCTCACTTCATTAATCTGTACAAAATATGCTTCATCCGAGTATAATTTTCTTATTGAAGGTTTAAAAGAAGACTTGCAGGCTGATTTGACCTATCCCGTAAAATACAAAGTTTTCAACCGTGTTAGCTTTAATGTTATGTGTTTTGTGTGACTTTCATCGAGCTAGACTTAGCAATAGAGTTTTCTAGGTTGGTAGGTATTTATTTAAGTAAGTTGGCACCTATTTTGGAAACGAAAAAGTGCTCAACATTTGAGTTTTTATTCTAATGTAGACAGGTAATTATTGAGCCCAATTTACACGATGTAAGTTTCTTGCCTGACTTGCATCGTCCAAACGCTGTTTAGATATTGTAATTTTTATTGTTTTTTCAATGGTATGTTATACCACAGGCAATTAAATTTCACCGTACCTATAAATCAGGCTTTATGGTCTTTGTCGCACAGGACCACGAAGTAAATATACAGGATCAATTCAAACCGATTTTTTTACCCTATCCTGTTTCTTTTACTTAAACAAATTACCAAGCCTGCCATCTTCACGCTAATGTCAGTGATTAACTTCAAAAATGTTTTATACGTCGCACGTTTTTTCGTTTCAGGCCACACGTACGGAATTACGGCCCCTAGATTGTTCAATCAAGTTGTATGTGAGGGAACGAATCTGTCATTCCTGCCACACATTTTTTATGTTGTAATAATGAGTGTACGTGTATTGTTATTGCCCCTTTCTGAAAGGTTTTCGGCGTGATGTGGATTTATGGGAAAAAGTTTGGTTTCAGAAGATTAGAAAAGGTACAACAACAGAAAAGTTAGTAAAGGTACAATTCTGTAACCGTCCGCATGTAACTGCAGGTGACGTGTCGCCGCGACACGACTGGTTTCTACGTATTTCTATGAAACCGACGTGTCGCTAGCTACGGAAAGTATTTCATATAAATACATAGAAACTAATCGTGTCGTATCGATACGTCGCCTGCTTCTGCCGCCTCCGGTCGGCTACGGAATTGTACCTTTACTCCTTCTTGTGCAAAAACATTGTGGTCTTGTGATTATTGTGAAAGAGCTAGATTTGGTCATTGCTTATTATTGTCGCAGATACCTCTGAATTAATACAGATGCAACATCAGATATACTCAAAAACTGACGTCACTGTAAAAGTAATTGGATCTTTAAAAAATACCCAAGGTTCCGTTTTATAAGGCAAAAGTCTGAAATTTGCTGGAACCATTATCTTATTTAGGCTATCAATACTGGCCTAAAATTCTTGCAGTCAATCATGCTATAGTAGGCAGAAATCCCTATCGATAGTCATTTGTTTTGATTTCTTTAAGGTCTCTATTTTCTTCGATTACTGACTATTTGCAGTAAGTAACCTAGTATGATGATATTCCTAAACAAATCGATCGTGAACCTTCCGTTCTTCCATAAATAGGAATAAACCCGTTTATTTATTTCTTAGAACCCAGTCTGAGCTGGGGTCGTTTGTAGGCTGCAAATAAATCTGACGCTATCTTAGTAAGACCTAGAGCTCCCGTAATTTAGTTACGATACTGTATGTGGTAACAAATAAAGGGGATTGTGTTTCGTAACAAGTTTATGTTACTTACTTGTTATCTTTCGTGATCAGTTTGTTAGGGCTGAGTAGAGAGTAAGCCGTGTCTTTGGGAAAACTTTGACTGACCATTTTCTTCTACAAGGTCTTCTACAACAATTATAAGGAGATTCTAAGTCGCATGCTTAAAATACAGTAGACAAATTCTACAGTCACTAATCTTTTATTTTTCTTCGCCTTTTGTATCAGCACAAACTCAAACTCAAAGCATTTATTTAAATTAAACCATTTACAGGCACTTTTGGACAGTGAAGGTGTCCGTCAGTCAGAAACTTGAAGCTAGCTGCCCATTCCAAAACGTACTAGGTACCTATGGAGAAGAACGAGCAAAAAACTCCATGGACACTCTTTTAAATCAAGAAATTGTTACAAAATATTGGTTAAATCATTTTTATGAGAGATGTAATCCCCCATCTTATAATAAAGGGCTTGCATAGTGTGCGTTTTATACAAGATTTGAATTTCATCACATTTCTCACTTAGTTGAAGTAATGAATTCAAAACTTATGAATATACCTACTCATGTCTTGTATAATGTCTTATTGGCGCCAGTTATATTTTTAAGTATGGGTTCTCGCAGGCAATTTTAATGCAATCTGTTGGCCAAACATGATGATAATGTCGATATTTCTTTAGCACAATTTCTTTGACCAGTTTATGTAAAACCCATTTTTTATATAGATAAACACGTAAACGTGACACGTGAACGTAAGTTTAATATTTACTCTACAATATTATGATATTATTAGGATGCAAGCTTAAATAAGCTTTACAACTTGATCCATAATAACTTAAGCTGCTTTCCAATGCACTTTGATCTTAAAGTACATAATGCAAACTAGACTATACAATATACACAGTAGCATAGAGCTTAGGAGGTGGAGGAAAGGGGTATGATGTTCCTCAATTGTTAAGGGAGGAACCGCCAGTTAGATTGGCTCCTCAATTGAGTAATATGACACCTGGTTCCTCGATCAAACTAGTAACCCCGCCGTGATCAATCGTCAGGAGATCTCTAAATTATTAAAAAACAATTTATGTTGTAACTGAAGACTGGAGTAGATACCTTACCTATGTACTGTGGGAGAGGTAATTCAAGGAAATATATCTTTGGAATTAAAATTATAATTTTTAAAAACTATAAATTGTATTTATAGTTTTTACATTATGATATTCCTACTGTCAGCTCCGCAGATTATACACTTATACGTCAGCTCTTCAGCTGACTCTTAATTTTTCGTTTTGCCTTCTTAATTCTTACTAGCGTTATCTCATAATCTTACGCCATTATCTTATATAATTTCTAAAAAAGGTTGCATGGTAAAACTATGCAGGTTGAGATCTCTACAGTACGCAACAGTATTCCAATATGGAGATTTGGAATACTGTTGACTCGAGACATTCATGAAGTTCGTAGGACGGAAGATATACTAGAATAGATGATTTTTGTTTAAATCACCTTATAAATGACACAATAATAGATTATTTTGTTACATCCACCAATAAACATGAATCTGGTAAGATAATAAAATAAAATAATTTGAATGGACTACTAATATGTTTTTGCTACCGTGGTAAGTTAATTACATTATTTGAATCGACTGCAAAAATATTTTTGCTATTATTTGATTCAGTAAAACAAATCAAACAACAACAATAACAACAAAACAACAACAAACAACAACAACAAAACAACAATTTCAAATCAAAATATTGACACGGGTGGATAAGAGAATTAATTTTATTTTCATGATAACAGTATTCATAATTAATCTATTCGTGTCCCGTCTGACCGCGACTCTGCATGCCGATTGTGATTACGAATGCACACATCCGGATGTCATTTTGAGGTCAAACTGTTTGCTAATTACATAGTCTGTATTTATTTAAACCATATTTTGCAGTAGAATAATTTAAATAATTAATTTTAACGATATTTAGTTTATGTTTGCCTGTTAGGTTAAGTACTGTGATATAATTTTAACTAAGCATCGGCTCTAATGTACACTGACACCGACTTAGCTAATCTTGTAGATAGCAATACTAGGTTCTACTGCTCTGCCAGGGTTGCGAGTTTGTCCGAAAGGGATATCGCGACTCCGGCATACAGGCAACGGAAGGAACACGGGTGGGTTTTAGTCAGTAAAAGTCTGACACACCCTCCCGCTCCGCCAAGAGCGGCAGAAATTATTTGATAATTTCCTACACTCAAACAAAAAAAGTAAAAAAAGGTTCTATTGCTACATTTTGCTTGCAGAGGAAACGAGAAAGGGAAGTTTGATAAAAGAACCAGTTATAAATTCCATTTACTTGTCTATGACAGTCAGTATTGTCATCAAAACATCGCGAAGAAACCACAATGGGTACATCACAAGTAAATGGAATTTATAACTGCTTCAGAATATCCTTCCAGATAACTTTCCGTCGATCGGATATCTCTAAACTCTGTCTGTCTCTTTCTTGCTTGCCGACCGTTCCAGAATCGGTATTTCCACGTCTGGGACGACGTCAAATGCGTGAGAATATCTAAAAACCATTATTCCGTTTTATCTCTCCATGCATTATAAAACCCATGGATATACAAAACGACAAAATATATTGCTCTACGTGCGAAAAGCTGCAATCTTCACGAAAAAAATGTTTCCTCTATACATTTTATATTCTGCACGCACTCGCATAAATTAACAATAACATGGAAATTGTCTTAACAGTCACTTTTTCCCTGTTCTATAACAAAATCTCGACAAAATAAATGTTCGAATTCTTTCATTTTTTCCCCCATAAATTGTAATGCTCACTGATCATTTCAATCTTTTACTCGTTCTTTAACAATCTTTTCCCTGTTTCTTTTGACTTTTATTTTATAAAAAAACCTTAGGGCAATAAAAATGTGGAAAGCATCACAGTGTGAAATAAAAAGCGAAGTCTTTAATTTGAAAAGAAATTACAGGAAAATCAAGCTTTAAATTAATTTGAAAAGAAATTACAGGAAAATCAAGCTTTAAATTAATTTGAAAAGAAATTACAGGAAAATCAAGCTTTAAATTAATTTGAAATGGAGCATAGGCCCGTTGCACATACACGTTTTACTTGCCGTGAAAAACTACGGTTTATTACACCATGTGTAGGCACGGTCGTCAGTGCACTTGTATGGATCACTATGGAAGCTTTTTACAGACATATTTTGTCTACGGCGCGGTGTATACGCCGTGTGGTAGGCACGGTCGTCAGTGTTGTATGGATTACTATGGAAACTTGTTGACAAACACGTACCGTAAAGAAACCGTGCCGTGTACAAAAGTAATGGTGGAGCTATACGAGAAAGCCTTATTTATACGATAAATGTTTAGTATAAAAATATTATTCTAAAGCATAATTAGTTGGATTCGACTTGTCTATTAGGTAAACCCAGGTAAAAAAACACAAAATTAGGAGTCTTTATTTTCTTGAAACATAACTTTTTCGTTTCTTTAAATATAAAATAATACAACACAACTTAGTCTTAAAAGGATAAAGTTAATTTTAATGCCTTACGCAAGTAACTGGGTCAAGTGGACTCGCCCGACGCATATTTAATCATTCTAACTTCAAGGGCAAGCTGGGGACCCTAAGTAATTACTTTCCTAACTTAGTAGCCAAATCTACAAAGGTACCGTGCCTCATATTTTGCCAATTAGCACGCTAATTATTTATTAATCTTTGCTTAAATTAATTACGGATGCTAATCGGCGAAAAAGACTTTTTCACTGCTGGTCTTTGCATAAAAAGCTGCAGAAATTAAAGTTTCTAAATCCAACACACAGCCCTAAAAATCCAACATTTTTTGTAGCTTTATTCGATTTTTCAAATTATAATAGAAATATTTTCCAAATTTAAGTATCCAATCATCATGATTCCTAATAATACTCTTTGGTATGTGATATTTCAGTCGTTAAAATACCATTTGTAAAAGATAAATTCATGTTAATATACCCATTGCCCGTAACGGAACCTCGCCTGCTTATCTAAACATCTACCTGACTCTTTGCCAGTATGGGCGGGGATTTAACACCTGATACACTATCATATCTACCATTCTATTTCTAGAATTTATTGCAGGTCGGTATTGCCTTTACTTCAGTTCCTACAAAAACAATAATCGCTAGTGCAGCAGTGCTATTCTGTAACCATCTCACCGTGAAAACTTAGCTGAAGTGAGAGTGGAGTGAGCTGTCATTCCACAGGGATTGACACTATTGACAGCTCACTTCACCCAAGTTTTGACGGATGTTTACAGAATAGCATGGCAGGTATGTAACTTTACCCGTATTAGTTACAGATAAGATACCAAAGCTTTCTCAAAGGGTCTCCCTTGACCCAGACAATAAAAATTCTAGAAGTATGCGTACTTGATTTCAAACTATCCGCTTTGATATTAATCTCGAATCGGATTTATTTGAAACGAGATGAAAGATTTTATCTTTATTTCTTTCAGTAAAGATTTCTAAACTCAATCTCTCATCTACAAAACAAATCAATTTACTTGATAAACAGATTGAATAATAAATAAGTTATCTAAACTAATAATAAATAGAAAATATTTGTACTTTTTTGTAATGAATTAACTAAAAACTGCTGTACCGTTTTTTTTTATTCTTTCACCGGTAGAATGCTATATTATCACTGAGTAACATAAGCTATAATTTATAAAGATATCACGCGGGCAAAACGCTGACGTAAGCCAGTTTATTATAATATGATTCACTAAGTCTTGCAAAAAGATGGCGCACAGCCATTGGCCAAACAGCAAATGAAAGTTACAATTACCTAATATTTTAATTAAATTGTTAAATGAGGTTTTATTATAATATGGAATAAAATACTCTTTATTATGTACATCATACGAATGACAGTTATAAATGTAGAAATTTTACATAAAATGACATACCTAATGGTCTTATCGCAAAAACGATCTTTTAAAGACAACCTTTACACAATATAAGTTCACGAAAAACTTTACTCTCCACATAAATTAATAATTCCTTTCCTAATATCAGTCTATCAATCAATCTGCCTAGCTTTTTCCCAACTATGTTGGGATCGGCTTCCAGTCTAACCGGATGCAGCTGAATACCAGTATTTTACATGGAGCGACTGCCTATCTGACCTACACAACCCAGTAACTGGGTACTACGATACCGACGGTCAAAGATCCACGAATGACAGCCGGGACCAACGACTTAACGTGCTTTCCGAGCCACGGAGGAGTCTCGGTATGTAAAGAAGGCCGTTATGACTTAGCCACGAACTCCTTACTTACTAATATAAGTAAAATAAATAATACATTGATACCTATCCCTCTTATGGGTAATTACGTCCACAGTATACAGTTTCACGGTGAAGTGTCAAGAATTGGGTCGAGCATAAACCGTATAAGAGGGTTTCGACACGTTTATAGTGCTGTGCTCTTCAGAAACCGTAACACTTGTGGTAGAGATCTTATTAACACTTGTTTGCACTTCATTTTGTGCTGCGGATAATGTTTTTTTGTGGACAACAAAGATAGTATGGTTTCAGAAAATTCTTACTACATTAATTTTGTTTTTTGTCAAAATTGTGCTTGTGTTTTATGGTGAAGTCTTAATGCCTTTTCATACGGAATGGGTAGCCGGCGGCTAAGTGTATGGGCATGTACGTTATCTTTCATACTTACCGGCATAACTACCGGGTTCCCGGCCCGGACAACCAGGAGGTGTGAAAAAGCACTTAAGGGTGCATTCTAAAAGTTGGCTGTCAAATATTTGTTTCGATTAATACTAAATTAAATTATGAAATATGGCGCTGTAGTTCAATATAATGTTGATTATGAATGGCAAATAAAACCGAGTTTGGTGCGGAACCAGAACCGGTCGAGGTGGCGGTGTTTGAGGGAGGCCTATGTCCAGCAGTGGACGTCTTTCGGCTGAAATGCTGATGATGAGGTGTTATAACAGTTTTAGATGTAAAAAAATCATTTGGAAAGTTTGCTTCATTCTCAATCTCGTTGGGAACGTTTAATGAGATATAATAAGTTTTTTGTCACAGTCGAGTTACTATGAGGGTTTTAGAAATATTGATTTCAGTGGTCTCTTTCTCGATTTATGAAATTTGGTAGGAATAATGAGTTTCAGCTAACGTATTATTCCATCAAGACGATATGATGCTTTATTTAAATTTAAAGCTGTGTATTGATTACTTGCTCACTCATTAAATAATTATGAATTCTCATTATTTAAAGTAAAAACTCACTATAGAAAAAAATATATTCTCAAACAACGTGGAAGAATTTTCAAAGGGAGCTCAAAGGTACCTACTGCGTAGTTAGGTACTCAAATTTTAGTTCTTCATTATCTAAAATACACTATTAATTAAAATTTGTTTCGAATAGAAGCGGGATTACACAAATTAATCTCCATTTACGCCGTCATTATCGGAATAGGATCTTCAAATCGGAGAATTACGCTATCCCACGGTCGTAATTAGCCAGAAATTGAGATCCTTTATGGCCTAATGCAGCCCATTTATATCTACAAGATAATCAAGAGGTCTTTTGAGGAAAATTGAGACATTAGAAGTATATTATTGCGTAAATATAGAGGTAAACAACGGCTTTGTCTGTAAATATCTTTACTTAAATCTGTTTGCTTTTTGCTCATGTGCCCACAATGACCCAGATGGCGACCAATGAGATGCAACAACTTCTTTAGGACATAGCGAAGGTCAAAAATAGGTTGTGTTGTTGTTAAAGCTAACAAAATAAAATATCATCATCATTTCAGCCGAAAGACGTCCACTGCTAGACATAGGCCTCCCCCAAATGGGGAGTTTGCCATAATCGCCACGCTTGGCAGGCGGGTTGGCGATCGCAGTATGGTGTTAAAATGCATAGAGAACGCTGCTGCTCATTCTCTAGTAAGTCCCTTACACCCGAATACTGAAACGCCACTCAAAACTTAAGCGTTACTTAAAACTAGTTTCAACCAATCAAAAGGCTTTAAACGAGTCATAAGTAACGCTTAAGTTTTGAGTGGCGTTTCAGTATTCGGGTGTTAGTCACCTTTTACGACACTCACGGGAAGAAATGGCATGACCAGACAGAAATAAAATATGATACTTCTTAATTTGAAAACATCAATCTAGTTCGAAGCGATTCTTCTTGATTTTATCAAAAGAATCGTTTCATTGACGTGCAAAGTCACACCTCTTAATTTTAAAATATTCGTTTCATTTTACACTGTCTTCGTATTATGTACTTTTGTGAGTGAAATATGTACTCGCCTTTTGTTCTAAAATGAAAAGTTTTACTAAAAACTCTTTTAATATTCATGCTCAAAGCTCACTTTTGTGAAAACACGCGTAAACTTTCCCGTGACGTTATTATACTGTGTCAAAAAATCTCCTATTATGTTTTTTTGTTTGTGTATGCGATCCAGTTCCCTTAGCTCGATGAACTTGCAAAATATTATAGTCACCGTTATCGTGTCGCTTTCAACAAGGCGAGAGTATTAAAATTATGTCGACATAAAGGCCAGTTTCTTTTTTTGGCGTAATAAATCGAGTTTTTTTAAAGACCTGGCTAATGAAATAAATGTTACTGTAACGTCCTTTCGACAGCTATACTCAAATCAAACATAAATCAAAGGCCTAGCATGAACGCGCGGAGTAAACGTTATGTTAATTCGGCTTTAAAGTTGAAAGTGCTTGTTTCACGCATGATATTTACATTGTTATTAGACTGTAATCATATAATGAGGGTTACTAAGGGCGATCAGCACTTGTAAAACGCGGTCAAGAGCTGTCAGTGTCAATATTCCACAACAATTTTGACACTGACAGCTTTTGAACGCGGTTAAGATGAATTGAATGCGTTCAGTTTCATTGGTGAAATTCGCACTACTTGTGCTTGTTGCAAAAAAACATAGGGCATAGTAGATAGCAGTATTTTAAATCAAAAAGTGTTCGACGTTTAACGTTACGGCAACGTCACGCGTTCGTCCTAGTCCCATGGTTTATGTTTGAGTGGAGTCTGTGACTGTTTTTTTTTACTTTTATATTGAGCCTAGGCCGAAACTAGGTTTCAAATAAAACGAGAATTGACCTGATCTGATTTAAATAAAAATAATATGTTTATTACGTGTCCGTGAACGAACCTAAAGTCGTCAACACCGACTTTTATCGATACAATATCGGTTTTCTATAAACGCCGTTTATCTAGCTTTTACGTTCTCTGTTGCCCTTGTTTTATTTATTTATATTAGTGTGGCTAGTTCTGCTATGTCTTAATTATCTTTTGTTCTGCTATCTGAGGATCGTAAATTATTAAATACCGATTCCGTTTTATTGTTCCGTTTATGCACTGCGGTTGGCCGAAATTTAGTGAAATTTCGGTTCTGTTTGTTTTATTCTTTTTGCCTGATTCTTTATGTCGGATGATTGTTTTGTGTGCTAAAATTGGATAGTTAAGCGTCTATTAGTGACCATAACTTTTCTTGTCGTTTTTTTCTTGTCATACCTACATGCAATCAGTAAATTATAACTAGCTAAATAATTTGCGTAACTGTCATCATGTACCCATGATTATTGTGTGTTATGTTTAAGTTGTTAACAGTTATAAAAATATCCCTTAAAAGCTTTGAAAGGTGTATCGCTAGCCTCATAAAGTGAACATAATTATAGTGAGTTAATGTGGCTTAGGTTAAGTGCATTTTTGTTCATTGTACTGATGTGAAATAAAGATATTTGAAAATGAAAATGAGTGACCATAACTTACTAGCCTTAGTAAATAAGCAAATTTTGTGAAAATGGCTTTGTATTTTATTATGCATATAAAGTTCTCCCACAAGATGGACCGTTGACCTTGTGAAGGCCGCAGGAATCCACTGGATGTGGGAAGCACAGATCGGTCGAAGTGACGGTGCTTGGGGTGGCCTATGTTCAGCAGTGGACGTCTTTTGGCTGAAATGATGATGATTTAAACTGAGATTTTGCTCTTGTAGGCAAGTATTTCTAATTGTTTTCGTATTTCCATATCTATGTAACTGTCAAAATATTTTCCACTCTAATATAACAGAGAAAACCTAAAACTGAAAATTCACTAACAAAAATATTTTCTTTAAAACTAAAGCCAAACGTAGTTGAAGAAAAATATTGTTCTACCGTATTAAATTCTCCACATTTTCATCGACACGGGAGCACAAACGTTTGCTCTGTTAGAGAGATGCTGCGGAAATGTTCTTACAAAGCGCAGGAAGATGCCCCTGCCTTAATACAAGACCCTGGTATGAGAGACTTGGAAAAATGCAATGGGGAAGTGGTTGGACCGTGTACTTTTAGAAAAGAATATTTTCTTCTGTAACATTTTTGGTTACAAGTGATCAAAAATATTATTCGGTACTTGTGAGCATGGCTTGCTTTAAACACACGCGTTAGAGTATTTGATCGGTGTAAGTGAATACTAAAAATAGCGTTGATGTACAGGCCCATTGGTCGATTTTACTAGCACCTGAGATTGTTAACTCTTATCTATAAATACAATTCTTATGTCTCCTTGCGACGACTTTAAGTATAATAATCAATTGTCCTGCGTTAGTCTCGCAAAAATTCGGAAATGGCTGAAGCGATTGTGATGACACTTTGGTAAGTTGTTGTGCCAGAGAAGGATCCAAAAAAAAGGCTTCGCAATACATTTAACTATGTAGTATATTAATAAAAATTGTGAATGATTCCAATTTGCCTTTTTTACTTAATTTTTAAAGAAATACGCAATCAATGTACGGCCCACGTGGTTGAGGTTTTAATCAGGGATTTTGGTATAAAATGGTTTATTTACAACACTCTCGTTACAAAAGGTGTTGATTTCCCTCCCAGCCAGCAAACAATTAACGTCTGAATTGTTGTAAGTTGCAAATTGCTTGTTAGACATCGTTACTGACTTCTGACTATCGGCAACTTTACAAAGTACCTTTGACATTTACGTGTTTCTATTAAAGCTATTTCATTGTAACGTGGAACAGTATCATTTTGTTGAATGATCGAACTGCGTTTGTGATTTAGTTGCTCTATCATTGTCACAGTCTGTAAACTGAAGTTTGCATTTTGCTATTGAAGATGCTGAGAAAAGTAACTTAGATCTTTTCTTTGGCGAAAAAAGACTTTATTAGACACTAGATTGTGCATTTCTATAAATCTTTTAGTGAATTAAAAACTAGCTGTGACCCGCGGATTCAGCTGCATAAGTCTCGATCCCGTAAGTAAATCAGGATAAAAAGTATTTGATGTTCTAATTCAGGTCATGGTCTACCCATGTGCCAAATTTCAACCAAATCTGTTCAGCCGTTTTAGCGTGAAAAGGTAACAAACTTCGCATTTAAAATATTAGTCAGGTAGGATCAACCTCTAAGATTTAATTTTGTTCTACATAAAATACGTTACATATTTTTATTTAAAAGCTTTAACCTTATTCTCCATAGCAAACCACACAGATTGCGGTATTTTAAGAACTAGTTAATATTTCAGTCTTTATTCAGAGCCTTTTAGAAGGTTTGAGAAGGTGAAATAACTAAGTTCCCACACGTAACACTCACAAATCTTATAAAGCAAGTACTGAGAGGAATTTTTGCATTGAGTCTCTTTTATTCTAGACTTTTTGTTCTCGTTTGCCTTAAATTGAACCTTCGTATATGTATGTTAAAAAGGTAAACGTTACATCAGGTTTTTCTTGACAGAAGACTGAAAGGACAGAAGGGTCATCTTATTATTTTTATTGGGAACGTTTACTGAAATGGAAGGTCAACATTAGTATGAAATATTGCCATTTTTATACGCAACTATAAGTACTTTTTCCCTATAAAATATATTACCTAAGTACATCTCTTTAGAGGTAGTGAAATGAAAGGATATGAAAAAGATTATTTATTTCTATAAGTTGATCTTTTAAAACACTAAAAGTCTTTTAAAATAATTAAATGGGGCCGGTTTGTTGTAGCGGACTGATCTCTGAGAAAAAATACCGATACCAAGTCATAGTAAAAATATTATTATATTATTAATGGTAGAGCAGAAGCCTCTTTTTATACGGAGTCGAGCAAAGCATTGATCATTACTAGGTTTGGGTCAAGACTGTTCAGCAACGTGATGTTTTTGATAAAATTAAAAAATATGTATTATACCGTACTCCCCACATATAACATGCCAGATTTGAACCCACAACGTTCTCAAAAATTAGCTACATAAACCACTGCCACGACGGCGAATCTAATGAAAATAATGAAAGAAAAATATACGGAATACTTGCAAGCCTTCTACATTACCATACCGTATTTTTCTTGGCAGTTCCTTCACAACTACATATTTTGCATACATTTACTTATATTCCGTCACTTTTTACCGACAAATGTGTCAAAACTATACTGAGTGAATCTTTCTAAGCTTTGGGAAATGAAATGAAATGAAATGAAATTGTTTATTCTCTAAATAGGATATCGGAATCACTTTTACACGTCATATAAAAAAATATTAAAAATAAGCTAGATGGGGTCGGTGTTTCCTATTTGACTACTCTGAGAAGAAAGGCCGAAACAAACTCAGAGGTCGTAGTCTCTTTTAAAGTCCAGACATAATCTTGGTCAAGTCATATGAGGACCATGTGGATTAGTGTCTGAAATGGTCTTTTGAGGAAAGAACCACACAGATTTGAGTGGACCTGTCCAGTCAGTGCAAGCATTTGTCAGTAATCGTGGAGCTCAACTCAAAACTGAAGGAGCTCAACTCAACGAACAATACCAATGAAAGGATATTTGGGTGACCGAGCTCGGCTCGGGTGAAAATACGGAGAAAACGAATTTTCCCAGATATGAGACCTAGCTAGATCGATTTTTCACCCCCGTAAACCCCTATATTGCAACTTTCATTGAAATCGTTAGTGCCGTTTTGGAGAACGTGGTTACAAATATGTATACAAATATTGCTCATTTAATAGTACAGGATATGTCCTCAATGAGGATATGTCAATATCAGGCAGGGCGTTATGAGGACTCCTCATAGTCCCCTGAACGTTTCCACGGGGGACGTTTTCGGCGTTATGAGACAAATCGAATGGAATGTCTATTTCTTTAAACGGGTTACAGACTTCGTTCAGAATTTTCACTTAAAAAAAAACACCCTATAAAGAAGTAAGGTCGTGTAATGCCAAGGTAAACCATTTAAAGGCTCAAAGGGAAATGAGATTTATTGAGCACTAACGTGAACAATTCGTGCTTTATTTTATTGCCCAACTCTTTATCGTCACTAGGGATAATGTTGACCTATGTATTGCTGGAACTAAAAGCAGCGAGGATAGTTTACATATTGCTTTTTTTTAAATAACTTTTTATTGAAAAAATAAGAAAATATATTGATTGGATCTGACTTAACTACACACAATCATAGAATACAAATATAAATTAAAAAAATAAGTACCTATACAGAGAGACATCGACGCAAAAACTTTTACCATGGATTCAGTCAGATCAATCGTGCGTTGAAATTTTTGAAAATGTATATGTAAATGAAAATTTATATAGAACAGGAGATTTTTTTTATTGTAATAACACAGTTCAGATTCATGTTCTGAATCCATGGTAACAGTTTTCGCGTCGATGTCCCTGCCACCCTGTATAAAACCAAGAAAAAAATAGGACCTGTACGAGGCCAAAAGGCTACTATCCAGAATGATGCTGTGACATTAAAAATATTTATTCTGACAGGGCTCTCTGTAACTACTTACCGCTATCTGGTTAAAGTTTTATTAATTTCATATTCAAAATCTCAATAAAAACCATTTTCAACCATTTATGTAGTTTAAAGAAGCTAGGAAAATAATTTGTTGCCCGTTGTAACAATGGATATAAATGAATGGGCAATACATAAAATTAAATGGTCTTAGGTTTTAAGGGGTCCAGAAAGAAATTGGTACTTATCAATATTACCTTTTATTGTCAAACTCGTTAACAAATAGTTAATTCTTCACTGAATGTACTTACTCATTAAGCCCATTTAAACATTTTATAGCTCACTATATTTATAGCAATGCATTTAATGTGCCCGTAACACATTAATAAAGTACATCGTAAAGGTATTATGCCGTCGTTATACCTTGTTTATAGCTAGAGCTTTATAGCTTTTGCTGGATAGCGGACCTTATCAATAACTCTATTAACTGTGGCTGTCTAATCATGGTCAACTTCTGTATTTTGTCTTGGAATGAAGCTTTATAAGTAACTAGCTAATGCTTCACTCGCGTGGGGGTCGGGAATTATCCCACGGCAAAGTACTACGGAAATAAAAAGGATGCTATGTCCTAACCCCGTTAAGTACAGTCAGTGATCTGAATAACTGCCCCTCTTGCAAAAAAGAAGAGGGGAAGAGAGGTCGGGTTATGCAGAGCACCGACTGTACCTGTGTGCCAAATTTCTTCAAAATTCGTTCATCCGTTAAGGCGGGAAAAGGTAACATACAAGCAGACTGAGTGACAGACTGAGTGACAGACTGAGTGACAGACTGAGTGACAGACTGAGTGACAGACTGAGTGACAGACTGAGTGACAGACTGAGTGACAGACTGAGTGACAGACTGAGTGACAGACTGAGTGACAGACTGAGTGACAGACTGAGTGACAGACTGAGTGACAGACTGAGTGACAGACTGAGTGACAGACTGAGTGACAGACTGAGTGACAGACTGAGTGACAGACTGAGTGACAGACTGAGTGACAGACTGAGTGACAGACTGAGTGACAGACTGAGTGATAGACTGAGTGACAGATTGAGTGACAGACTGAGTGACAGACTGAGTAATAGACTGAGTGACAGACAGACAGACAGACTGAAAGACAGACAGACAGACAGACAGACTGACGGACAGATATTAGTATAGATTCGATGGCAAACAAGCTGATGGTCATCCAGATGGAAAGTGGTCACCATCACGTTAGAACTCATAGTGGTCGAAGGTACTTCCCCGGATCGAACTCGAAGAGCACCAAAGTAATTACGCGAATATGAAACGGAAACAGATAACCAAATATGCTTTCTTAAAAATAAAAAAAATCCCGACGTCGTATTAAATCATAATATTTTAATCCATCCCCGGTAGAGTCTTGTTTTACGCACAAATGCACTCTCCACGGAAATTCTTTTCCCGGGTAGAGTTGTGCAGAGACGTACCTAGAGATGGAACGGATGCACGTGACGCGGGCTTGCCGCTCTACCTAACTCTTGTAAAATGAAACGCTCTGGGAATTGAAAATGTTATGTTGTTTAATGAATGTAGAGTAGGTGAGGTTTATTGAAATCCTATACTATTAAACGAGCAATATTTGTATATATATGTATTTGTAATCACGTTCTCGAAAACGGCTCTTAAGATTTCGATGAAAGTTGGAATATTGGGGTTTACGGGGGCGAAAAATCGGTTTAGCTAGGTCTCGAATCTGGGAACAATCGATTTCAAAGTTTAGAACAAGATGGCTACCTTAGAATGTCATTACCTACCGTTTCATTACATGGCACCGTGGAATTAGTAAGTACTTACTATCATAGCAGCATGGAATTAATATGTTAACTATACATGGAATTAGTATGAACTATCCTATACTTAATAATAAATGAGCATTCTCTATTTTCACCCGAGCAGAGCTCGGTCGACCAGGTACTTTAATGTTAAAAAGAGATACAAGGTAATTCGATTTTTTCTTGGTAATGTTTCTGAAAGGGTTTGAAAATACATGAAGTTGCTGTGGCTTCCAGCTTAATAATAAGACCAATTGGAGATTACGCCAAAAAGTGGAGAAGTAGTGTGCTGTCTAACAACAGAAAACTGCTTTTGACCATGCCTTGATACATTATGTAAAACACTACGCGATCATAAGGCCCTTGTACACGGCACGGCTTCTTTACGGTACGGCGTATAAATCGTATCGTAGAAAAAACGGGTCTGTCAATAAGCTTCCATAGTGATCCATACACCGACTGACGACCGTGCCTACACACGGCAAATAAACCGTAGTTTTTCACGGCAAGAAAAACGTGTGGGTACACTAGCTGCAGTCTCAAATTATCGATTTATCTACAAGTGAAAAAAAAAAAATGTATTATATATTATATATTCCATGTACCTATAGCCGTGGGTGTAACGTAATAACAAAAGCAAAAAAAAATCTATGGCGTTACGTAATAACAAAGAACGTACGTGTAACGTAATAACAAAGCAAAAACAAATATAATAACGAACACCGTTTCCAAAAAAATAATAACAACGAATTTTCTTTCTAGTTCCAAGTTCTGTCACAAAAACCAAGAAACTCATTTAACTTGATAATCTCTTAAGCCGCTTTTTGAAAAACACATAAGGAAAACTGTTTATGCAAAAGACGGTAGTTAATTAGCCTTACCCGTAAATAATTTAGAGAGGAAAATTTCAAATAAAGGTTTGTACACATTTGGGCATTTATTTGTAACAGAACATCGAGACGATCTAGTGTGTTACCCTTTGACGAACCAGGCCAGTACCATCCTAATCCTAACTAATATATAATAGAAAGTGAAGTAGTTTGTTTGTTTGTTACGCTTTCACACTAAAACGGCTGATTTGGCACATGGGTAGACTATGACCTGGAGAAGGACATAGACTACTTTTCATTCTGGATTGCAGACGAAGTCGCAGGCAAGCTAGTAAAATATATAATGCTGGGCACTTGAAACGTCAGTTACAGTTATCAGTTGCACCGCACTTGCTACAAAAACACTTGACAGTTCACTTTATGTCAAATATTGATCTGCTATATTTGCCCCCCCCTTTAATGTTAACCAGGACGTTCGATATCTATTTCTATACATATTGTCTGTCTGTGTGACCGCGTTGTTCTTCTAAACTTAGCAACGAATTTTGATGCGGATTTTACCATCATATAGATAATTTATTCCGGAAGGTTTGTGTGTACATATTCATCTTTCATAATAATAAACTATGTGAGCCGTGGCCCAGTGCTAACGGCCTCCACTTCACTTATGAGCTGTACATCGTGGTTTTAAACCCAGACGCTTTATTTTGTGTAATTTATTTCGACACTTCTGCTCTCAAAACGGTGTAGGAAAACATCGTGAGGAAACCGGCATGTTCTAGAACCAAACATTCGAAGACATGTGACATCCACCACTCCGCACTGGGCTCGCGTGGTGGATTACGGCCCACTCCCTCTCACAGAGGAGGCCAGTGTCCTAGCAGTGGGAACATTATAGGCTGATTATGCTATGTTTATGTTTAATAAAGAAATCACTATATTTTGTCAAGTCATAAAAACCGTTTCAAGGGGCGGGTAAACACAATAAAATGCAATAAATTTAATTCGCAAGAACATTCTAAAATTTAAATGCACAAGTGTAAGCTCACCTTTATCCTATCTTTGCAGGTAAAAAATAATTAATTAAATTATTTGTGATGTTTCATTTTACCCCAAGGGGTTTCGTTTTATTAAATTAATGAGGCTTACAAAAACATTGGTTAGTTAGTGGGTCTTACTGGAAAAACAAGTTTGCCCCAGGCGCGTACTAATCAGACCAAAGCGCGATTTTTGCCTTTAATAGAAATCTAATAATTAAGAAAAGGGATAATGCCTGGGTAAAAAAAAAAAAAACTAATTAGTGTCCGCCAGTCACATAATAAAAATATATTAGACACGTATTTTTTGCTTTATCATATTTATAAAAAATTACTTAGATGAAACGCATTTTAAGTTGGGGAGTGGGGGTCGCTACGTCGCAAGTACGTATAAAATCTACATACTCGTGACGTCATGGCACATTTTAACTCAATGAATCGCCGTTATCTTTAGATTACGTAAAAAAAGAAAAAATATGTATCCAATATTTTTTAATAATATACATGAAGGACTAAAAAAATAATTTCGTCATCATCCCTATTTATAGGTCTATCGAATTAATGGAAAAATCCTCTCTATACTTGTATTGTATTCGTAAAAATATACGTGACACAGTCCTATTTAAAACCGATCGCCGCGCGAATACACGATCGTCGAATGCATATTTACTATGTCACTTTTTGTTCGGCAAACCGGGATACACCCTCTGTCGGCGCGTCCATGCGTTCAGGTTCATCATCATTTCAGCCCTGAATCACCCACTGCTGGGTATAGGCGTCCCCTTTTTTCTGCCATACTTCCCGGTTCCGTGCGTCTTTCCAGGTGTTTCCCACGACTTTGACGATATCATCGACCCAACGCGCTTTTGGACGACCCTGATTTCTAGTTAATAATATTTTGACACCACTGCCAATGATAACTTAATTAACAAAATGTTTATAAAGTTCTTTGATCTCATCACAGTGTAGGTCATCAAGGACATTTGTGCTAAAATACAAAGAAAAGAGGACAGTCACACGTAGATGTTGCGAGAAAACCTGCACTTTACAACATTAGTGCATGCTCTTTTTAAACTATACAGATAACACGATACATGCAACTTTCAACTTCATTCCCCATGTGTTAAAGTTGATATTGCTACAACACTTCTAGTTTTGTTGCACTTATGACTCGTGACATAACACCAGTTTTCTCGACTCAATTGCCTTGTTTGTTGTATTTGCAGGACTGCGAATGTTTGTCGTAATAAGAGAAACGTAAAGCTTCGTGCAGACCAGCGCGACGCGACGCCGCGACGCGACTCGAACAATACAATTTCTAAGAAAACTTGACGGTATAACAATAACCGGTGTCGCGTCGCGCGAAAAGTCGCGCTGGTCTGCACAAAGCTTAATACGAAATATAATATTCCTTTTTTTCTGTAAGTAAAAAATCATTTTACTTTTTATTCAAAAATGAATAAGCAATTGCTCTTCGCACAGCCCTAGAGAAATAAAACTTGAATTTTGTGTTTCTTTATTTTTATTATAAAAGTACCCAAAATACATTATAACAAAAGTACAAAACACAAAAACTTCCCACTAACCCAATTACAGAAGCAAAAAGTTTATTTCAACCAGAGCACATTATATTACCACCACTTAATCGTTCCCAGGTTACGACTCGGTTGCGAGTGACAAATAACCTATTTACATTTCCCCGTTCCCGATAACAGAACTCACAGCAGTTCTATTGATCTTGAGCGTATTGCAATATTAAGTACCAATCGTACAGTCTCAAGCAGAACATGACAATTTTCTCCAATTAATTTTCACTTTAATTAAAGAATAAAAATGTGCATTGCGTACGAAATTGGCTTTTGATGCAAATTACGTTGTGTTAATTTAACCTTTTTATTTAACTTTTAGTACCTGTTTTTAATGTCTTTATTAAACCACAAATTTAAATGGAGCTGCATTGTGTGATGGTTGTATGAACACATTTCACTTTTCTTTGTTACGTTTGTGTTAAAATAAAATGTTGAGAGAAGTGAAATTCCACGCGTTTCGAGATGAAAATGTGATGGTGTTATGTAAATTACTTTTTTGAGATTATCCTAGCTTTCAAGTTTAGGAAGTATTCTTTTTTTCTACTTAAGTATTTTCTCGAGAATAAAACTTTCGCTGAGTGATCACAATGTTCGCAAATTCGATCCACTGTATTTGCGACTTTATTGGAAGATCTTGCCACAACATAGATTAGTGATCGCAGCATTTTGTTATGCATCCATAATAAGGCGGTATTTTAAGGCATTCCACTCAGAGCACTAATTTAAACGGCACTTGACTGAATGGCACCTGAGTTGTTCCACTAACCGCATTGAAACAAAATTTTGATAAGTGCGGTTCAGTAGAACAGTTTATTTTATATTATTTTCATTCCTTGAATGGCACTGTACCCTAGCAACGATAAGTATAGGAACAAACGTTATACAATTTACCTTCCATTTAAAAAGTAAAATGAATGGCTGCTGAGTACCGTTTCAAGTTTAAAAGAAAATTTATTTATACTGAAAAAAATTTAAGAGGCATTGTGAGTCGTGCTAGAGTTTCGTAATTATTGTTTTAGTTCACGAAGTTTCTCATTAGAGAAGCCAAGAGCCTTTAAAAGTGCAAGTTTATTCATAACCGTGTATTCTAGAGTGCCTTTATTTGTAGGGTACTTACATACGAAGGTATTTTTAACCCCTGACGCAAAAAGAGGGGTGTTATAAGTTCGACCGCTGTGTGTGTGTCTGTCTGTGGCACCGTAGCTCTTAAACGGGTGAACCGATGGTTCTTAGACATGTTTTATCAAAATCGGTTCAGCCGTTTGAAGATTATCAGCTCTTTTCTAGTTGATGAATGGATGTGAGCGTCTTCCACAGGTCTGATCGATTTGAAATTTGCTATTCTGTTACTTCAATAAGATTAGAATAACATAGTAACCTTGAACTGATGCAGCATCACCGGGAATTTGCAGGATATCCAACTCCCTTACCAACTTACAACACAAGTATCGTGTATGGGCTCATTGGAATGGTCTCAATGAATAGATTATAGATAGATGATGAACAGGGTCTGGCGATGGACTAGAAAAGAGAAATCAGGAAATATTTGTGTCGGGGGTTTTTTATAATTTCACTTGTTGCTTATATAACATACCAGCACGCCTATACATATTTCCCAAAGGGTTTGACGGATTGAACACCCACACTTGGCCAGTTATGTTTAAGTCCCATTTAATAGGGGACGAGTCTATTGCCATCAACCGCGCACAAATCCAGACTCCGGGCTGCTACTGACAAATTCCAAATGGAAAAACTCGACACTTTGTTATTGTATACAATGTAGTATATATTAACAAATCAATGACAAAGATTCGGTCTCTTACAAGTTTTGTCTTTTAATTGCAAGTTTTTGTTTTGTGAAATTGTTCGCGGTAGTGCTTAGGACTTCTTTTTCTTCGTTATGTTTTTTTTTTTTGTGTATAATATTTTTTTTCAAATCTTGGGTTAATATAATTTAAAATGAGACGCACCTTGCACAAAGATGTTATTCATTTCAGAATGCTTATTGAGCTGTAGTGCAGCATAAATAAAAACATCCAAAGTTATATTGTAGAAGCTATATAATATGACTACAGAGCAAATATACATAACTTTTTTACTAGCTTAGTAATAATAACTAGCATTGCAAGAGTCGTGGATGCAATGCACTGCGAGCTTTATTTTTTATTTTTTTATTTATTAATACTACCCACCCCTGCTTTGCACGGTTTTTACGACTTGACAAGACATCGAGATTTCTCTATTTTATGTGAGTTAATATTAATGTAATATGACGAGACTTTTAACCATCTTAGAGTCTCCAGACCTCTGTGCGACACGAGCCACCTATTAATATATTAAAATTGTATCCACTTCTATTTACTTATTTTTCAGTCTATTTGTTATTTTATAAATTGTTCTGGTAAATGCTTCCCATCGTTTGTACTCGTATTTGTGAACATCGCTCATTGTCGCTTTATTTTGTAACTTGTAACCAACTCAATTAACGTTATCATATACGTTCTTTAATCATTACGTTTTCTGCTAGTGCTGTGCAGTTCTATAAGTGACGTATTCACAATACCTAAAACTTATTTATGTATGTTTAAAGTGATTAAGTCGTTGAAGTGCCTTATAAATAAATAAATAAACCTTCCGGAATAAATTTTCTAAATGATGGTGAAAATCGCATCAAAATCCATTGCGTAGTTTAAAAAAAACATCGGCAGACACGAAAAGCGACTTTAATTTATAACATACATATATACTGTATTATATAGATAGAAGATTTTTTAAACTCAAACTCAAAGCTTTTATTTCAAATAAACAAATTACAGGTACTTTTGAATTGTCAAAGAAACATAAAAACATACATTTTTCACAAAAAACATCACTTTCCCGGAGGTGAGAAACTGATATTAAAAATAAAATGACTGAGTATTTTTTTCTCTCTTCGCTTTTTGTCTCTCTTCTTCTAAAAGCTATTAATAAAGTAGAAGCACTAATGTCAATTAATTATTAATTAAAAGTCCTTAGTGAGCACTTTTTGCTTTTCTTTTAGTTACGGCGAGCTAAGTATAATGCTCTCACACTAATATTTATTTTGCACTATGTTTTACAGTTTCTAAAGTTAACTTATTTTTGTTCGGGTTTTTTGGAGCTTAACTTTGATATAAATTTATACCGAAAGGGTTGTTCATAAAAGTTTTACTTATGTGGTCAGAACAATTCCTGTACCTACCAAAATACAGGCTTTGCTAATTATAAATTTTATTATTTACCCCGTAAGTGCTCATACACACGAGCGGTACGCGTCAACGGCAGAGGTAACTGCAGCCGTCGACACGCGTCGACAGCCGCCGCCGACGCGTCGACGACGGCTGCAGTTGCCTCTGACCGTCTGTGTATGAGCACTAAGTAAACTTTGTCCGTTCCTCTCTTAAAGTAGTTCAAGGAACGAACAGTCGGTCGATTCTGTAAAAATATTAACGTGAAACTTAAGTGAAGTGAGGGTGAAGTGAGCTGTCACTGTCACAAATCGACCGGCAGGATGCTAGGGATACACACACACACACTATTGACAGCTCATTTCACGCTCACTTCACCTAAGTTTCACGGTGATATTTTTACAGAATCGACCGGCAGTTGTAGACAATATTGCCATAATAACCTTGTTTTAAGACAGAGTTCTTTTTTCCCTGTCAGCATGTGCTTATACACCAGTTTTGGTCTTCTCCCGCGTGGAGGTTGGAAATTAAAATAAATGTACTTCCGGGATTAAAAGTATCCTGTGTGCCAACCCAGGTTATGGTCTATCTGAGTGCAAATATCATCGAAATCCGTTCTGCCGTTATGGCGTGAAGGGAACAGGCGGACAGACTTACTTTCATATTTAAGTATATTAAATTAATATGAGTTCCTTGCTAAAGCTAATTACTGGTACAAAACACATAGCTTAAAATCAAATTACCTACACTCACAATCGTAAAACCTAACAGAAGAAGCAGTAATCTGGGTCTGTAATAAAAAGTAACATTCGAGCACTGATGCATCTGACAATAGTAGGATAAGTAGCAAAAACGGACCAGACGATTTTAATCGTAGTCCAAGTTATGCAATCGAAGCCTTTTAGACTCAGCACGAAGATTTATTAGTCTGTGTTAGGTTGCTTTTTGTGCAACCATTGGTACTGAGATTAATTGCCTATGCATGACTATGGGTTTTTCAGGAGTATTAAGATTTGTTTAGAGGGCAGTCTGGGTTTTAGGGCTTAGTAGACGTGTCTGTCAGGGGTTATCTTAGCGATTGTTAGCCTATTTGAATAAAGGCTTTTAGTTTACCTTTTTCTTAATTTAAACTAATGATAAATAATAATAAAAAGAGAAAAGATTAGATTTTTTGTATGTTTGTTTGTTACACTTTCACGCTGAAACGTCTGTACAGATTTGGATGACTTTTGGCACATGGGTAGACCATGACCTAGGTTAGGACATAGAATACTGTTTATCCCGATATTCTCACGGGATCGAGACTTATGCGGGTGAAATCACGGGGTGCAGCTTTATAATATAATTTGCTTTTAATTGACGACTCCGATAGTGCAAACCACTAATAAAAAATAAACTCGTACTAATTTAGTTACAACTCTACAATTTATGTATGTAGACAGAATAATCTGTAAATCTCATTAAAGTAAAGTAAAGTTTATTTGCATAGATGGCAGGTGCAAATCTTTTACAAATATTCTTAAAAAAATGAACTAAGAATTACACTCCAATCCAATTAAACAAATAAACATGTCAATTCCTCCACTTCCTGAAACCAGACGCCTTTTAACACCACACTCAAACTTTACACCGTCGTTCCACAATAATAAACCCCATATTTTTCGTAAATAACAATAGCTATTCTCGCATCTCTTTGCGCAGGACTATAATATAAATCATTGACGATATACTGAGGATAGCGAAGTTACCCGGGTTTTATTCCCGTCCTGACCCACTTTCGAGGTACAATAATAAAAGTGCATTCTCTCTAGGTTTCCTTCGAGTGACAGGGATGCAATTACATGGACCTTCACTTGTCATAGGGACTTGTTTATACACTTTTGATTTGCATTTTTTCTGAGAGTTTATTAAACAGTGTCTTGTTCAGCTCAACATTGTTGAGAAATAGCTATTCTAAAAGTTTACCAAACAGACCTCAAAATTGATTGAAATTGGAACACGACGAAGAAGAACGAAAAATAGAAGATTGGCATCGATAGTGGTACTATCTATCTATTTCATAGTCGATTCAGACTTAAGAGTCTGTAAGACTCAACTGTCAGATAAAAAAAAATTCTTAGCTGTTATTATAAAATCCACTCTATGTTCTTTTCGCAACTCGTTTACTTCATTTCGTTTTGAATAATAAAATTATATTTATAATTAAAACGAAACAGCATTTCAGCTAATAGTTTTACTTTTCATTAAAACTAAAAGTCTATCAAAATCGAAAACTATTTTAAATTTTTTAAAGTTTTATCGCTGCCAAAAGAACTTTGAATATTATTAATTCAGCCATTTTACTTTTCATCGTAATGAGACGTTTTAACTTTATTTTGACTTTCTGCTAGGGTTGAGTCGTTACATGTTTTTCGCGAAACGTAACGTAACTAGTGACTAGAAGGCGTCACCTGTTTTGAAAATAGTGATTTTAGTAACTACATAGTTATTTTTTTAAATGCTATTCGGTGATTCAACATGATGATTCTATCGAAGTATTACAGTTATTTGCGAAACGAAATTATTGATGATTACCTACGTAATACGTTACATATCACAAACTTTAATTTTTTAGAACGAATAAGTTTTTGTAGCTACATATGCAGTTACATCATTAATGTAACACTAACACAAATAAACGTTCCTTCATACTTTGTTCAGGCTTAGGACGGTTATTTTGTAAGTAGTTACATTTTCGACGACACACACATTCATTTGGTCACCTTTAAGTCCTAAGTTTTATTTATTATCTTAATGAAACCGTTGCATTTGTTAAACTATCTTTAAAATTCTTATTATCTGTCGAAAGAGACTGAATCCTGCGACACAGGGTATCCTCGTGCGGGATCCAGTATCATACCTAAATATTGCATTACTTCTTCGTTTATGAATCAATAAACCTTTTTATTATGAATTTAAATAAACTTCTGACTTAGGTAGTATCCATTTTTATCAAGCTCAAAACAGCTGTTTAACTCGTGAAGTACTAAGCGAACTTGATGATCGTATTATATAAGAGGGATTAGAGGAAAATAAATTGAACAGCTTAGGCTTGTAAGTAACAAAACAATACTCGTAAAGAACTCTATAATAATCATTTTAGACGGTTCTATGAAACATTATACTATAAATCATAGTGAAAAGCAGATTAGGTACTAGATTTAATTATTCCACGAAAATTCGGAGCTTCCTCCTTTGTTGTTACCATTTTAAAGGGGGAGGTATACTTCAAACAGTTTTCCTATGAAATATGTCAGTATAACCCCCTATACCAGCGTTTCCCAAACTATGGGTCGCGACCCACTGGTGGGTTGCGAGTGACTATTGGGCGGGCCTTGAAAAATTTATTTTGAAATACTCAAATAAATTGGACGTAGGTATCAAACATAAGGCGATAAAAAGTAACTAAAATTGAAGTTGATGCTAAAGCTCTAGTGAAAAAAAATAGGAAACAAATACATCCTTCTCATTGAAATAGCACTCCTTGTATTTAATTAAGTATTACAATTTTCGATAGTAACTGAATGTATTTCTTATGTGTACAGTTCTTCATTCATAAATAAATAAGCCTCTTTTTTTTCTCCATGACGGCTAAGAGGTGAGTCCCGAATTTATTAGTTTTTGTAAGGTGGGTCTCGGTTCAGGCAACTTTGGGAACCACTGCCCTATACCGTTCCATGTTTCTGATTCTAACTGTGCGTCTGTACGTTTGAGCTAATCTTTAAGGCCGAGATCTATACGCTACTTTGCTCGTTCTTTGACTTAGACATGTTTCAGTCTCCATCTTGCACATGTGATTCGACAGTGACAGGAATAACGCTTAACCCAAGTACGTGCAAAATAACTGTAGAATCTTGTTGATCCTGTATTTTAGCTGATTATATCAGTACACTTGCTCGAGAGGCTTGGTGTGATCACCACACCAAGTCTCTCGTGCAGGCACCGCCTCACTTTCAACTGTTTCCCACCATTTGTCCGTGAACTGACAGTTGACATCAGTGACAGCGTCCTCACTGCTGACGTGCATGACATAGTGTTTACATAGCTATTAAATAGATACACTACAGTAACGTTTATAGATTTCGGCCTCACACGCTGTGTAGGCACGATTTTCTCAATCTATTTGTAAAGGTGCACCTTATAACACTCTATGTTATGAGGTCGGCCATGTTGTATAGAATAGGAGGACGAGACGACGGAGATATGTCATAATATGACACTAGCTACCTCCAGCGGCTTCGCCCACGTGATGTCTTTATAAATTATAGCCTATGTTACTCAGTGATAAATGATTATACAGTATTCTACTCGTGAAAGAATTTGTAAAATCAGTCCAGTAGTTTTTGAGTTTATTACAAACAAAAATACTAATCTTTTCTCTTTATACTATTATGGTAGATAATCTTTAAAGAAAAGAAAGAAAGAAAAAGTGTTTATTCGGCACAAACTAAACGCACATTACAAAAAAAAAAAAAACAATACCACTTTACAAATTAGCCAAAAGCCTCGTATCCATTATTGACACAGAAAAGTTTGACAAATTTTATCTATTGCTTGCTGTCAGAGTCAGAGGCCAAAGATAATTACATAATGTGTTGCGACATTTACAAAATGAAAACAAACAATCAAACCTACAAAATGCTGATTGCAAAGTGGAAAAATAACAGTTTGTGTTTACGTTTCTCCCTTTGGTTCGTCTGCATGCATATATGTAGGTATCTTGTTATAGAAGTACCATTTGTGAGTACTACGCACTTGACCTTTTAGAAAGACCAATAAGATTTTTTTAAGAAGAGTTTCTAGAGCGACCCCGCTCAGAGTTACACAGACATCTGACTTTAGAATTCCTCGTGTAAATCTCTATACTCGTATTCATTCATTCTCATAACACTGACCATAGCACCGTAGTTTACTCGAAGATCCTACTAAGTAATCGTTCTGTTTAAAAAAAAAAAACTCTCACATAGTGTTCAAGGATCAAATAAGTCGGCAACTAACATCTAACGTTTTACAATTTCAATAAAACCAACAGACAAAAACTGAGCCACATACCTTAAAAAGTCAGACGCCCATAGTGATGAACCTCTCAATAAGTACTTAACAAGGTGACCTCCAAGAACAAGAACAAATTACCAAACTGGTATTATCCAGTTTCGATTCCTCTGACGTCATCGGTCTAACTTTTTATTTACGTCAAGTTAATGAGACGACTTAGTTTGTCAAAAGCTTAACGTGCTCTTTGCGGCACCATGGAGATTTAGTCGGAACAGTCACCGACTCTACTGCTAGTCTACTAGTTCATTAATCGATACGCCAGCCTGAATTAGGATTTAGTTCCAATGCTGTAATTGGAATATTGTCTTACGTTGGCGCTAAATGTGAATGGCGACTGAAGCAGTTTTGGTGTTCTTTTTTTGAATTGTTTGAGTAACAGTGCCCAAGGGTGTAAACACGTTTAAGCCTAGGTTAAAAGTATTATATTTTCTCTCAATCCACGTCTTTCCCAGAAACGTACCTGAATATTTGAGCCCCGAAAACTTACTGAACAGAAATTTTTAATTTGGAAAAATTGTTACAAAATGTTATGCTTGAGTTATTCAAGAGTCTAAACGAGGATTGCTATACTGATTATTGATTATAGTTTAAAGGGCAGGATTTAAAAATACTTAAATATTATAGTTTGATTTATAAGCCTAACTAATGCTACCGTAATAAAATGATGAATTATGTAAAAAATTCAAGAATAATCTTTTAAAACAGTATTTAGGACTAATTCCACTGACCTTTTAAAACAGCGTACTATCTTACGAGTGACGAGAGCTAACCGACGATCTATAAGGGAATTAACTCGGAGCAACCCCGTGAACTTTGTTAATTATCTCGCTTCGTCCGCTTCCAACCGACGTTAAACTTCCATGTAATATACTGTAGACGTTTACGTGACGGTTTAGTTCTAGCGCACATTGAAGACACGACACGATACCGGCACCGGCACGGCGACGGCACGGCACCGTACGAGCATCGCCCGGCAAAAGTCCGCCGAAGGAAACTTCACAAAATTCTCAACTCACGCTGCTCGCCTGAATACCAATGAGCACTTGATTTCTATCGGTGTGTGGGTACTGAGGTTTAGTTTAAACTTAGATAGCGGCTGAATTTCTAATCCTCAATTAAATGCGGTTTAATTTAAAGTGCCTAGGGTCTCTTTAACTTTCTAGGCGTTTCGGTCTGAAGCTTTTAAGTTCGGGGTTAAGCCTGGTAGAATGATGTGTGTCTACTAAGTTCTTCAAATCTTTCCAATTTCCTAATCAACTTAATTTTCATTCACAACAAAGAAAGGAGTCACAAAAGTAAAAATAAAACGGAATATCGGAATTCTGTTTCGCTATTTCGAATGTAAAACTAGAAATAGCTTGATGCTTGCATCGCAGAAGTATTGTGAAAAAATGCTTTGAATGAAACTGTCTGTCGCAGTGACGGATGAAAGCATGCAGAATGCGCGAGTGTGCGCTCAGCGTTAGTGTAAAACTATGCGCTGTTTGTAATTTGTAGTGTTCCTAAATGGGGGTAGTATCAAATCTTTGTGGGAGTTTACGAGCTGTCCTGATTTTAGTCGCAGTACTATTTACTGTACGCCTGGGATCTGGGTAAATGGGTTTTATGATCATAACTTCAGGTCTTTACATTTATATATAAAAATACATAGTCATTGAGGCCTGTGATAAAGTTGGTCTAACATAAAAGTAAAATATGTACTTAGTTTCTCGAAAAGGCCTTTATTATTAAAGTTACCATTTTCATTATTTAAACGAAGATCACGAACGCGCACTTAGGGCCGACACTAAGCGTTGCGACGTCGCATCGCAAAAAACCGCGACGGCATGCTAAGATTATCTTAGGAAATGGCCGAAGCTTCTGCGTTGCGACGCGTCGCAACGCTTTTATGTGTGTCGCCCCTTAGTGCGGATTTCACCAAGATTTTAGTTTAAAAAAACTTTTTACAGAAAAAAACGGTCGATTGCTTTGGTTTTGAATTTTCATTTTTTGCCACCGACTTCAGAAATTAAAGTTATTTTTCAGTTTGTTGTGTTTATTTTTTGGAAGTCGGATGTTTTTTTTTGTATACTTAATGTTTTTATTTTTCACTTTTTAGTTGTGGTACCCACCCCACACAAATTCGAATACCACTACCTGCTATGTAAATAACAGTGACAGGAAGTTATCATCATATAATCCACATATACTAAGTGGGAAAAATACGTATTATTGAAGCTTTCTCAAAAACTATCCAATCCAAATCCACAATTGAGGGAGAAATCGGCGGACAAACATTAAAAAAAAATAAGCGTCGAACATATAACCTCCTCCTTTTTGGAGGTCAGTTAAAAATTACAACTCAACACTAAGTAGCAAAAAAAAACACAATAAAACATATTTTTTCCCATTGTGAAGCGAGCCTTTTTAGTGAAGTAATTAAAATTTTAATTGTAACAGTCAAAGTTCAAACTGAATCTTCGAAACTTGATATACAAAGGGAACGTATTTCTATTTTCCTGTTTGAAGATACGGCAGTAAGAAAGAACTTTTAAAATATTCATTGGTATGTACTCTAAAGAGCGGCAAGACAAAGACCGTTGTGTTTTGTACTGCTTGGCCACAGTAAATGGGTCTTGTTCTTGTAATTACGCCTACAAAAGGGCATTAAGACTTGTGTTATTTGAATGGAATGGAAAATGTGTGTGTTTATTGTTCTGTAAATAAAACTGGGATAATTTTGGATTGTGTCTTTAATGTTTTATTATTTAATTGTAAGATACGAAAATAATATACCTACACTGAAGTTCTCGCCGACGTGTCTTTGTGTAAAATAGCTTCAGTGTAAAAAATGGGGAATATATAAACGCACTATAAAAATAATGTTTCACACTTTAAAATGTTTAGCTTTAAAATTAATTGAATGAACTATAAATTTGAATCGCAAAAAAGTTTAGGTTAGGTTAGAACTGTGAGCCCCATAACCCAAAAACTACTAGAATATACAGGGTGTCAGGGACATCGAAGCGAAGCCGGTTACCATGGGGTCAGTACATGATTCTGGCGTCGCTGTCCCTGACACCCTGAATATAAAAGAAAAAAAAAACTTTTAATTTAAAGTGTAACAAATCAGTAAGAAATAAAATAAAATAGAATGAACGAGTCTGCAAGATCTGCTGCTTATCATCCTTGAAACGTCGTAAAAGTAGAGCGAGGGAAAATGGTGGCGTGTGGAGATAATAGCAGGGTGACCACAGCAAGACATTTTATATTAGCTGTGGGTCAATTCAGAAGTCAAAGACCGTGTACTAGAGTCCACGCCACCACTCAAGCCAAATAGACTCGGAGCTAGTGTCAAATGCATTAAAAAAAATGTGGTTCCAATTTGTTCCGCCGGACTTCAGTGTTGGCGCAGACTCTACAGACAGTCAAGAAGTCGGTCAGTTTGTCAGGAAAAATAGTTATGTCAAGTAGGAGGTGGTTGTTGGACGCATTGATCCTAATGAGCAAACTGCTCCTCTGGTTTGCTTTGCTACCTCTCCGCTTAAAACTCTGCGCCCACTACGGCTCAAGCAAGCGGACATTCTAATAGGAAAATCGGACATTTTAATAGCCTTATTTATAATAAGGTTATATTATTATATAACCTTATTTTTACCATAACTCAAACATGTTTTATAAAAGTACAGATGTATTATAGCAAAAATTGTCAAAACATACGACTTGCGTTTTAGAAGTCCAGAGGCAAACTAATGATACGGGTTTTAGATTACACCGTTATTATTTATTAATAATATTTGGAATATAAATCTAACGAATAAACGAAAAATAAATCACATTATCGCAATCTTATCCAGTTAAATTGAATATATTCTGTCGCTCGCATCAAAATGAGATATGAGCCTGAATATATATTTTTTGTCTGGAGAAGTCAAGGTTAATATTATTGCTCACATACATACATTGAATTATGAGTCTAGATTTTCAGATGATTTATATCCTCAAATTAAACTGATTCTGTGGCCACTGAGAAAACAGAGGTGTTAGTTGAATCCTGAGAACTTGAAATGTTAGATTTACGTTTTATGAATGTCAGGATTCTTTAGGGATTACTTTTAATATGAGGCCTATGCCTCACAAAAACTCTAACCAGATCCTATGATCTGGTTAGAGTTTTTGCTGACGAAAAAATATGTGTTGGAAAAAATTTAAGCACCTTAATATATGATATAGTCGTCCAGACCGTATTTCGGCCATGGCGGCCAATCTCAACGGCCACTTGCCTTCGGTGCGGGAGGTATTATAGTGCAAGTGTGCGCGCAGACACAGGTGCACTCTCTCTTCTCTCACTCTCATAGTCCGATGGGACGGCAATCCGACACGACCGGAGGGAGATCAGGCTCAGGACCAACGGCTTAACGTGCTTTCCGAGACACGGAGGCAACTTAATATAACCACATAATATTTAGAGATTGTTTAGCCACATCTGGTTAGGGTTTTGGCCAGCCAAAAAATAAAAGAAAGAAAGAATACTGTTTATTTAGACACAGTTCGTGAAATACAAAATAATAAAATTTAAAAAAACTGAAAATAATATTTATTACAATAATAGTGTGGTGTTTAGTGTTAAATAGGCTTAACTGATTTTTTTGGATTACAGTAAATACATTTTAAAATATTTCGAAGAGACATTTTAATAAAATTGAATGTAGTTTGTGGTAACACCGGGAAATACTGACAGCTGTAGTTATCAGTGAGTAATCAGCTCTGACTCCATCAGAAACAGCTCTGAGCGTTGTAAATAGCTTGTATACAAGCGGATTCCTCAAAAATGGGACGATAGTTATTTCCAGCCTGTTGCAAAGATATATCTCACAATTTGAACTGAAATTCGAGAAGCTTCTGAAAAATATTTCTCTATAAAGGTATTGAAAGGGATTGGTAGCTAAGTTGGGAGTTAAAACTTTTTAAATAGAATAAAGCTGCCTGTAACTAACGGTTCGGAGTTTCCTTTAAAAGAGAAAATATGATGTGATATTGGTGGATTAATTTCAAACTTGTGTGTAGTCAACGTTTATCAGTTTTAATTTAAATCTGATTATATTTTTCAGTTCCTTTGGATATGAGGTTAACTGAATTTCAGTACCTAGTCTTTTTATCAAAAACTGTAATTTTGGCTATTGAAATGAAGTTTTATTTACCTATATTATTCTTCAGAATATTAAAATTTTACAGCTACAAAAATACTGGAAACAGCAAGTACCTCTCAACACTATATGCTATTTAGGTACCAGCACTACAAATGCAAAGCTACACGAACGATTCAAAAATAGAGCTGAAAGCTGCAAGCCTAAGTGCAAGGCTAGACTGATATCACGTCGTGACTTCCCGTCACAGACAGACGTAGCGTATTCAGTTTAAAAATAACCGGTACGGTAACAGAAATACACTACAAGGATCTTCTGCCGCTCGAATGTCGTTGGTAAGGGGGCGCAGTTGGTAAATTTTTGCAATTGTTGAGTGAAATGTATGTATTATTGTTCAGTGGTGACCCAGGTGGTAAATATTTTCATCACCACTGGTCTCAAAACGGTGAAGGAAAACATCGTGAGGAAACCGGCATGAACCAAAACTTCAAAGACATGTGACATCCGCCAACCCACACTAGACCTGCGTGGTTGATTATGGCCTATTCCCTCTCACACAGAGGAGGTCTGTGTCCCAGCAGTGTGAATATTAAAGGCTGATTATGCTTATGCTATGTACTATTTATCTTGGAAATTACTGACATCGGTAAAGGCAAAATATCGTGAGGAAACCTGGACTTAAGTTAATATAAGTCTGAAATCGTCAACCCGTCTTGAGCAAGCGTGGTGATCAATGCTGGTGTCTTCTCTGTATGAGAAGAGGCCCTTGCCCTAGGGACAATAACAGACTGATATTACAAAAAAAAAAACAAGATGGCGGCGTTAGTTCCGATTTTAGCCACGCGCCAAAGGATTGTTACTGCTTTAACAGGTCCAAAAATAACTGGTCGTGTTTTATTTTTATCGTTAAGATCAAACAACGGAACATCGTATAAGCTTTCGTGACCTTTTTCAGAGTAATAAATCGTGATTGTAGGTGACAGCGTCAATTTTTGATACATCACGATTCGCGACTACAGTTTTCAGTACGATCGATGGCTGATCATGTAGTATTACTAAATTATTTCGACGGTTTATCGATAAATAATATTAATGTTAGGATAGGTTCTTTTGGAGTCGCAAGCCGACTTCCGGCCACCGTAGGCGCGGGCTTGCGGACGGTGAGCAATGGGTAGCTCGCCGTCCGATAGGGACCAGGCCCGGGTCGACGGCGCGTTGTGTTCCACACGCGCCTCAAAGAGATGTCAGCGCCAACTGACGGGGTCCGGAAGGGCCAATGCCTGCCGGGGTTGCGGGTTTGTCCGAAAGGGATATCGCGACCCCGGCACACAGGCAACGGAAGGAACACGGGTGGGTTCTAGTCAGTAAGATTCTGACACGCCCTTCCGCTCCGCCCAGAGCGGGAGAAGTTATTTGATAATTGCCCACCCTCAAAAAAAAAAAAAACACAAAGGATAGGTTCTTTTGTGATTTTTTGATCACTAACCCAACGCTAACTTCACTAATATCCATTTTTTTTATCAGTAATAAAAATAAGACCCGTTTTTCAAATGTTATGGTTTCTTGGTAGGTAATTCTAAAGAGTAACTCTCGGTTTGGTAATGCGTATTTTACACCCATAGGGCTTAGGGATAACAAAATATAGAGACTGATTAATTTCATATCTAAGTACTACTTGGGTAACATCAAAATGCAGACGAAGAACCCGCTTAACGCTAAGCTCAAAATAATATTGTAACTGCTGAGAAATAGTTTATTCTGCATCTAGATTTGCTCGACGACCAACTTTTCCATCAGTTTTTATCGCTTTTTACCGACATAAGAATAAATTTCGTCTTTCGCTGAGAAACATAAATTCATCTCGTAAACTTGATAGTCAGAGCTCATCTTTTCAAGCACAATAATAGTAAGGACCGTAGTTAAAGGAAATCCGTTTCATATTAATATTGTCTGACTTTAAGTATTATTAAAAACTGCCTACTTTGTATGGATACTAACTTTATATAATATATGAATTAATATTATAAATTCCAAAGTGAGTTTGTTTGTTACACTTTCACGCTTAAACGGCTGAACGGATTTAGATGAAATTTGGCACATGGGTAGACTATGATCTGGGTTAGGACATAGAGTAATTTTTATTCCAATATGATCATGGAATCGAGACTTATACGGGTGAAACCGCGGGGCGCAGCAAGTATCATATAATTTGTAGAGAATTGATGCAAGTTAGGAAATTACCTAAATCATAACATAACATCAAGCCTGTTTTCCCGGTAGGGTTAGCAGAGGTGACACCCACATTTCGCCAGTTATGTTTAAGTCTCATGTAATAGGGGGCCAGCCTATTGCCATCAACCAACAAATCCAAACTCCGGGCTGTGACTGAGAAATTCGTCATGGAAAAACCCAATAACACTCTTCCTGACCTGGAATAGAGAACCCAGGACCTCTAGGAGTAATGAGGCATAACCTAAATTCATGAATTTAGTTTACATTAATAGGTATGGAGTAAGCACGCGTTATGCAAAGAGGCATTTTACCGCTCCAAGGACGTGTAACACCACTAAAATGCCACTAAGTAAGAGGTCGCACGTCTGTGAAATTTAGTATCGGAGTATGAGGACATCCAGTAATTTGGGTGAATTACTGACGATATGGGGCTACGCGTCATACCAAAATAAAGCGCGTATGAATACGAATCGTCTACTTAGCATCGTTTGAGACATTCTATATTAACATCTTGTAAAAGCTATAATGTAGTACGATTGGAGACGTGGCATGTTCAAAAGCCCCACATAGCGAGAAATCGTAAACTTTAAGATTTACCCGTATCCGGTGTACTTCGTTTCTCGCGTTTGCTGCGATTATGTTACGTATAAATTTGCATTTATGTATTTTATTTGTCTCGCTTCACAGACGTATTTCTAGCTTTTATTTCGAAGCGGGAATGGTCGTGTTACATTTCATTCTAGTTCCTTTTACTACAACGCTATGACGTAATTCTCAATCTGCTTCGTCTCAACCGCAACTTTGTACGTTTAACCCCATTTTAACTCAGTGGGAGGAGAAGGGGGGAACTTAAGAACGCATTAAAATCTGTCCTTTACATCCTGCTACAATGATGTTAATACGTCATCTGATATGACTGTAATAAATATGAAAATCTGTTTGTATCGTTAAAACTGGTAACTAGCTGAAAACCTTTAAAATTTTATAGTTTTAACTATAAACGCGTTTTATATTTCAACGTGTTATTTTAATATCACTAACAATGTAAAAGCGTTTAAAAATGGCGTTGGAACTCTAAAGTAGAACTGGAAATAGTAGACAATAAAACGCCACTTAAAATCAACGTGTCATCAAACGTCAGTTTCGGTGTGAAATGCATAAAACATGTTCTACATTCACAAAGGTATTGTGAGGTCCCAAAATAGTTCCGTTGCTAATAAAAACCGTCACGGTAACAATGACATTCGGTATGAACGGAACGGCGTTTTTCCAATTTGGAACATAAATCCGGACGGTCGCGGCGTATTCATCTGTCACTCGACTAGCGCAGGGTTAACGTTCGTATTTTTGAAATGTTGCAGTTGGAAAGCTGTGTGTTATGATCTCTTCGGTTTTTAAGAGAGAATTCCTGAATAGAAGTAAAAAATAATAAAAAGGATTCTATTTTATAGATACCAAATTCTGAAAGAAAGCTTCACGGCAGAAGTGAATGCATCAGAGGCAGTCCATTTACACCGATCTTTTGTTTTAGTACCTATTAAAACGCTACAAAATTAACAAATGCATATTGATCATATATATTTTATCAGTAACTCTAAAGCTTTGCCAATTTCTTGCATAGAATTCATTCTCAAATTCCTCAAACTTGGAATTTTATATCAGCATGAAGTACTAGAACTGAGCTGAAGATTAACCAGAACAATTAACTCATATTACTCCCGCGCTAACCCCAGAAAGAGTCACTAGCAGCTAGTGCTTGCTAGGACCGGGACAATGGTGACGGGACACGGGACGCGCAATAACACAACGACCTTTGTTCACAAGTCCGGCGTACCGCACGTTTGACATTCGCACAATTTAAACCTTTTGAGAACGCAATCGCAGTATCTGAGTGTTAGTACGGAATGAATGTGAGAATCACTTTAATCCCGTGTTTTGTGTGAGGCGAATGTTTTTTGCATGCGATGCAGCAGTGTTTGGGTTGGGGACTTTTTTTGTTCGATGTTAGGATAGTTTTTTTTCGTGTTGTTTCTGTTTTGTGGGTCCCCGAGAAAAGGAGCGGGGCGAGGTGGTTATGTTCCGTCAAAACTGGGAGGAGGACGCGGGCTCGCGAATGATGGAGAGAGAGGGCCTTTGCCTATGAGTGGAACAGCGAAGGCTAGAAAAATACAGTTTAATGCTGAAACTCTAGCTTGAATGGGAAAGATATTAAGATCGGATTTAAGGATATAAAAGTCGAATGTAGGAGGGTTCGGGAATTTTCTCCATATTTTAGAATACTAAGACGAGTTTATTAAAACCTTAAATATGAATTTCTCACAGGAACACACTTATTAAGTAATATGAGAAAACTTTCGTAGATATTTATTCCACAAAGCTTACGTAACTGGATTAAGTTAAACTTATATCTTTTTCCGTGAAAGCTCTATTGCAGAGTTTCATGGTCATGCAATGTTCCATTAAAACTTTCTAATTCCGACCTCATTTAGACTACGCTGTATATTTTAGTTAGCCTCTCATACGGCCTCATTTCTTAAACATCAGTGGTACTATTCTGTACCCACAATTCACTTCGAACCTCACTCAAGTGACAAGTGAGTGAAAGATAAAGGTTGGTCTTCAGTTTCAGAAATGGTATTTTATAACTCTTTGATGATTTAAATGTAAACGCTGTTCGATTTCGGGTTTTAAAGTGTTGTTGAGAGAATAGCACCAGTTTCCTGGTTTTATTTTTGAAAATTGGGAGGTACCTATCCGTATAATTTTTTAATGTCGTTTCTTATAAATCGTTATTCTCTTGACCTTATTCCAATTTATTTGGGGTCGACGCAACATGGTCTTTTTAACTCCCAACGCAAAAAGAGGGGTTATAAGTTTGACCGCTATGGTCAAACTTATAACCCCTCTTTTTGTCGTCGTCTTTGTGTAGTGTTTGTGTCTGTCTGTGGCACCGTAGCTCTGAAACGGGTGAACCGATTTGAATGCGGTTTTTTTATTTGACAGCAGGTTTTCTAACAATCGTCAACACGTAATTATAAATAGAGCCAATCAATAATAGCCTAGGCCAACGGTCAGCAACACGCAGACTGCGGTCCGTCTCCGGACCGCGAAAGGTCGGAACTTGTAGCGCCAAGTATTGTTAAATAACATACATACTATTCAATTTTTTTTTTTTTATATAACTGCCACGTAGAATCTAATTCTATTAGTTTAGCGTTAAGTAGACACAGCTGTAGTTTGCTATGCTGTACTGTGCGGCGCAAGTGATATCGTTTGAGTGTGGTTGCGGAAAAAACAGCTTAAAATAATTACCATGTTCTTTTTATTATTCTTAATATTAAAAACTAACTAGAAAGTACACGTGAGGTTTTGTTTCTGGACCTCAATAAAAAATTTCAACAGTATCCGGACCCCATTTAAAATTACTTGCCGACCCCTGGCTTAGGCCCTTGCCTTGCATTGTGTCAGTAACAAGCTCGTATTATTAATTACTAACTAGAATTCTAGGCTAAAGTTTATGAATCATTAACATACATACATAAACGCACGGTTTTATCCCATGGGCGAAGGCAGAAAGTACAGAACGCTACCTAAAGGAAAGGAAGCAAAAGCAGAAAAGCAAAAAAAGCAAAGCAATTATGTGGCAATGGATGACCACTCATCGTGCGTCATTCCATTATTTAAAATAAGTTGTTTTATTGTATTTTTTGTGTAGGTATGTGTTTTCATGTATGTACGAGTATGTATGTTTTGTGTATAAAACTGTAATGTGTGTTGTTTATGGACTTATGGTCTGAAATAAATTTATTATTATTATTATAATTATTAAAAGGAGTAATGAATGATAGTCCTTACATACTCCATTTGCTTCGTTTACGTTCGTACATCTGGTCATACACGCACGCGGGTTGCGACTACTGCGCACCTCACCTTTCTGAAGAACATCACCAATAAGGTCAGTACAAGGTCATCAATCAATCATAAAGAACAATGAAACATAGACAAGTAAACGTTTCTACAAAAAACTTCTTCGTCTTTATACAAAAGCTCGAAAATGACAAAACATTAGACATTTTAATTCAGTCTTTTTTTTTTTGTTTAGCGGTTGTATAGGACACTTGGCGCCTCAAAGATTTTTTATCGCGTGAATATTTAATCTCCAGAAAGTTTCAGACTTTCAAGAGGCTTGACGAAAAAATGACACTTTCTCGGCGTTATCGTCGCTAACTTTTTCTCACGAATTGAGCGAACAACGTTATAAGATCTAAATGAAATAATTTTAGTGTTAGTACGTGAGACTAGCTTCTCTTTCTAGCCTTTAGCTTACAAATAGCGTTGTCTCTCTTACACGTATTGTTTTTAGGCGCCTTTACTAAGTGCTTGCGTCATTGCCAGTTTAATGGCCTTTCACACAATGGTCCACGATGGCCAAACTTCGACATTCATGACTTCATTTCTATACAAGAAATTGATTAATTGCCTCATCAATAGACATTGAGGCATGGCCGACTTCGATCTTGGTGTTAAAACTCCATTAGGAATAGCAATAATAATCTGTCCAAGTGTCCAGTTAATATAGAATGGAAGGCACAATTCGTTAGGTACGAGTTAAGAATGAATACCTATGTACTTACTTCGTTTTTTTTTTGGCTTTGTTCTAGGAAAAGGTGTACTGATTTTTCATCTTTGTGTCTTTAGGTAATAGTGGTAACTTTTAACTATGAACTAAACATGAAATCGCAAAAATAATCCTCCCTGTATTTGTCTAGGTATGCGAACATAAATTTAAGAAATAATAATAATAATATTTTTTATTTTAAAATATTTTTTTATATGTATCTTTTATAAGAAATATTTTAAAATTTTATTTTATATATTTTTTTAAATACTTAGAGAATTATAATTTAATTTCTTAATAAATAAGCAATACTTAAATAAATGTCGTATTCGAATTCTCCGGGGGTAAAAGTTGTTCAATACAATGACCCCATTTCAGGTTTTTAGTTATTAGAATTACATCTTGTATAACATGAAAAAAATCTGGGGCCCGTATAAGGGTTGTGTATGTAGATGGAAATTTTCTTAAAACTCTAGTAATCTGATGAAAACTTTCGTGCTAGGGTTAGATTTATATATAGAACATTACTGTCGCGGGCTGCAACAAGGACATTGAAGGACTATCGTGAAAATGTGGGCCGAGGCGAAGCCGAGGCACACTTTACGTGACTCAATAATATAGTACTTTGCTGGTATAGTACTTTTCTCAAATAATGCACAAAAATTCAAACTAAGTAAATTAATTATGAATTCCAGAATAAATGACGAACAACGATAATTTTTCACGCGCCATTATGTTCATTTATTTCTTCTTTACTCTAAACAGCTCTATCTGCAAACCAAATCGAAATTTTACCTCCTTGGTAGCCCTGTGTCAAAGTAAAAAGTTCGTTCCATTTTGAAATAACACGACAGCTATGAGTTTTCATAGTAATTTATTTGGCCGCTAAACACGACAGATATGGATTTTCGTGCAAACATTGCCAGCCGGGCGCACGCATGTATTCGGCCAGTACAGAAATTTCGATTTGTATCGAAGAAGGCTGTCAAAAATAATGCTCGAATTTCGAAGCATGTTTGAGAAAATAATATTTTTGACCTTACTGTTATCACAGCGTCTAGACTGAATGTTTTTATGTTTATCTCTTTATGTTTATCTCAGCAAAATTTTCAAAAACATATTTCTATTCGTAAGAAAATACGCCAAGCCATATTATGATAGCTCGAAGCCATGTAATATTAATAAACCTGATATAGAGGTAGTGGATCGAGTAGAGCGGCGCACAATGATTATTGACATAAAGTTTCCGCATGACGGGAACCTCGTGAAAGCCGAGAAAGATAAACAAATCAAGTATCTTGACTGGGCTCGCGAGGTCGTTGACATGTGGGATGTAGATTCAGCGATCATTGTGCCGATAGTCATATCAGCCAATGGCTTAATTGCCAAGAGGCTCAACCAACACCTAAGGAGGCTTTCGTTGGGCATCTGGATTAAGGGCTTGATTCAGAAAGCTGTACTCCTGGACACGGCTCGCATTGTCAGGAGGTTCCTCTCTCTGGAGCCCTGACCGCCGGTAGCTTGGACCCTGTTCCCGATACCGGTGGGCTACTATTTTTTATACTTTTAAATGTGTTTATATTTTTTATATTCTAATATTTAAAAATTTAATTTATAAGTATTTAAATGAAATAAAGGAATAATAATACCAGCTTGTTACTGTCCCACTGCTGGTCAAAGGCCTCTCTCCTATAGAGAAGGTATGATATGATTACCACGCTTGCTCAAGACGGGTTGGTTCAAATTTATATTAACTATAAAGTCCAAGCTTCCTCATAATGTTTTCCATCACCGATGCCAGGGTTTGGCAGTTTGCTTGCGGCGCCCGACAACGCATGACATCACGCGTGTGTGTTAGATGAATTTAAAAAGTCACATTGGTGGTTGCCCGGATTTGAACCCACAACCTCGTACATGTGAGGCGAGGCCTGAACCACAGGGCCGCAATCACGACATTCAATACACAATACTCGCAATATTCTTGATAAAAACCAAGTATTAAATACCTCTAGAAAATTCTGACTAACAATGATCATTCACGATTCCAACTGCCAAAAAGTAATCTTTAAACAGTAAAGAATAATACCAGACGGAACATTATTCAAGCACAAATGAAAACAAATATAATATTTGTGCAAAGAAAAAGGAACATTTTAAATAATACTCCTAAAGTTCTGAAAAGTTTTCTTTAGGAGCTTTTCCTCATTATATAATATATTTCTTTTGTTTTTCTTTTCTTTTGTAACAAATCTTTGAAGGTAGGTAAACAATAGATTGATGACCATCAAGTACTTCTAGGTATCTGTATATTAAGACGGTTCCGTATCTATGCGAATGACATAATATACATTTTCTAACTTACATATATATATTTTCTAACATTCTAAATTTGATTTGAAATACTTTTCATCTATTGGACAGATGGGTGAGGTTTGTTCCTCCGCGGATCCTCAACTATAAGGATATTGTAAAGGGCTTTTGATGAAATAAAAATAATATTTATTATTTATTTATACCTACTTACAAACAAAATCTGATTTTCTGAGAAGTTAGACAGAGAAGAAACTTTGCCTGACATAGATATATCAAAACCAGGACTTAAAAATAAAACTACAATCCCAAACTCTAGACGAATATGAAAATAATTTATATAGAGTATACAATTTTATTAAATAAATTCATAAAGACACCCCTTGGGGATGTTTTAATTAAGCTAAATTAATATCCACAGCGTGATACTGTCCTCTGCCAATGACGCCAAACGTGACTGTATTGTAGGTGAACTTTGTCTAGGAAATTATTTAAGAACTAAGGCCGAGATCTGTAAACGTTACTTAGCACGTGCTTTGACTGAGACATGTTTCCGTCTCTATCTTACACTTGTAGTTTGACAGTTGTGCGACAATGACAGGAATGAGGTTCCATCGAAGAAGTTCATATCTAACCACCGTAAGGACTATTCTTGCTTGCAGCGCTTGGCCACTATACAACCGGGCCGGTAACAGATGTGGTCATCGTGTTCACGGGATTTTGTTTTGAAACTGGTTAGATATGAACTTCTTTGATGGTACGCCTATATAGATATAAGTAACGATATAGATCTAGGCCTTAGTAGTGCCTGAGTATTTATACTATTTTATGATCGCATAGTTAACCTTGGTCTCCCTTCTTTTACTTAAAGTTGACTTAGGTCTCCCTTTTTTTACTTATAGTTGACCTAGGTCTCCCTTTTTCTACTTATATTACATACATACATAAACTCACGCCTTCTTCTCATGGAGTTTGCCAAAACTACAGAAGAACGCCACCTGCTACGATCCTAAGAACCCCCTTTTCGTTCATTTACTTTCATACATCATATTCATATTCATATCTTTATTTGCATTCCATAATGTAAGTATACAGGTGTTATAATGGCTTAGAGCTAAGGTACAATTATGGACCCTGTAGGGCACAGCAAAAAGTATTCAATAAATTCTTAATGATAAACAAAAAAAAATTAAATTAAAAGAAATAAAATTAAAATAAAACATTAAGTAACAATCAACAATTTTTAAATATGTCCTTAACATTATTTGAGATCAGATGTAAGTGTAAGTGTGGTGCATAATAATTATTTAATAAGGTCAATTTAATTAAACATAACTATATAATATTATAATATTTGTCTATGTATGTATAAATTGTGGTAAATACATCTTGTCATACACGCATGGTTTGCGAGTAAGTACTACGCACATGACCTTTATGAAGAACATCACGAATAAGTTCACTATTTATGTCCTTTACTTATATTCTTTGACGCAATTACTTATTAAGGTGCCCATATGCCACGGCCGGGCGGCCATGCAACTTATCCAAACTATTACTGAGTATTTCCTTGAGTTGGTTTAAAGTATGCAAAAGAATACATTTTCAGCAATTCTATTGCTACAATAATATCACTTTACAAAAGGGTACTTATAAAAACCAGAATAAAATCCACAATCCCAGGTATAACGAGATACGTTTCTTTTAAAAGCCAGTGCTCACTGTCGACAAAGAAGCTCGTATGCTTTGCGAAGCGCTCTTGTTAAGCCCCATTCGAGCTTTACAGCTTAGTGGTAGATTTTACTGCTTTCATTTTTTTCTTTTACTTGATTAGCACTTAAGTATTTCTAGTGCAGTTTGTTGTTTTTCTTTTTGTGACAAGAATAAAATTTATTCGGAGTCGTTTTTTTTTTAAGATTGTGTGTTTGATGTTTAAGTTAAGGTTTGATTTAGTACGTAAATACGTGATGTGTTTTCTTAAGCATGAGTGCAATGTCAACCTTTTGATTTCAATTCAAGTCCCCGTGAGACATGAAAATTATAATATCAAGCAGTGTTTACTTCCGGCTGTTTCATACATTCTTGTAAAGCTTTCTTGTTTTAGTAACTGCCAAATACCTATATACTTATTTAACTTGATTTTAGAACAAAAAAAAACATACTAATTGCTTGCATGAAGTAAAAGAACAATAAGTCTAAGTGTCATCCTTAGACCAAATAAAAAACCAAGACATGGCGCTGCGAACAATACAGGGAAGCTTGCCAAAACTACACCGCCGCTCTGTGCATACACGCTCACACACACACAATGTACAACCATTAACAATCAAACTACACCTCACTAACTCTACGCACACATGTTTACGAAACCGGTTTCACGTCACTGTTGACAGCAATAGTGCTGTTACCGGTTTTTGTCTTGGGTTTTTTATTTGGTCTGAGGATTCTCCTACCACTTTAATTTATAAAGAGTTCTGAAGACATTGAATTTTTGAAACAACATTCGCAAAGACCAGAAATGTATTAGAGAAAATCTATAACCGGTAGTAAAAATAGATACAAAATCCCGTGTTCAATATCGCGTAGGTAACAAATAAGTCCTAACCACAGCCAGATCTAACCCTATTTCATTGGGATTCATCTGACAAGACAGATAAATCTGACACGAATCCGGTAAGGTACGTCAGCTTCGTTATTTTCCGGTCCGTGTGTCGCATAGTGTAAAACATTACCCTCTTATTGGGCTCCGTAGTCAGGTAAAAATACGACAGAGTTTCTCTGTGCGCCTAGCACGAACGTGCGGAGTAACCATAACGTAAATTCGAACGATTTTGGAATTGAAAATACTCGTTATGCACATAATATTAACTAAGTTTTAAGATTTTATTCATTACATTACATTAGTATCAGCCATAGGTGGCTAGTGGTGGGGTAGCTAGTGTCTCGCCTTTCTCCCTAAATCCATCCAAAGGTTGTCTTTAAAAGATCACTTTAAGCGATAAGACCGCCCATTGTGTCACCCTAGGTAAAATTTTAAAATTTCTACATTTATATCTGTAATATTTATGGTGTACATAACAAAGAGTATTCTATCTATATTAGTATTTTCAATTCGAAAATCGAACGAATTTACGCTACGTTTACGTCGCGCGTTCATGCGAGGCCTCTGATAAGACACGACAAACGACGTTTAGTAGTAGTCATTTGTTATTTCTTCAATACGGAATGCACTTCTTTTGTTTTTGCGTCAAATGGGACGTATTTTTTATGATCTGTGTGCGGGAGAGAGACTGTGTGTGTATGTTGTGAAGTAAGTTTACGTGTAGGGTTATTTTTACACATGCTAGGTACGTATATATGAGGTAGCTCTGAATAAAGTTTGCGGTCATTTGTTTTGGATTTATTATGTGTTTTTTCTGCAGTCGTAGTTTTTGTTGTTGGGAAATATGATTTTAAATTTATGGTAGAGTATGCAGGTTGGAGAATTCTTTATGCTCATTTTCAGTTTAAAAGATAAGTCGGAATCTCGAACAAGAAACAAAGGTTCTTTCAAAAGAAAAAAAAAGATAGTTCAACCTTATACCTAAATACAGGCTTTCAATTTTAGAATTCCAATCGCGTTTAAAAGTAACAATTTCAAACTTGTTCTTGATATTTACGTGAATGCTAATTCATTGAAGTAAGCCAACTTTGTGTCCATTTGTAACATTTTACTCTTGAACACGACCGAATGCTATTAACGATTTGAAGCGAAAAGCAAAATTTATATTTAAATTAAGGCGACATTTTGGAAAGATATAGTTTGAATTTGAGACTTTATTTTGAAAATAATGCCTACGAAACGTGAAACAGAATTTACATTTTCTTACTTATTGAGAAACGATTAACAAGCGTAGTTTATAACAATTTCTTTTTTGCATATTTTTATTTGGCTAGCTTCTGCCCGCGACTCCGTTCACGTGGAAGTCAACTACACAATAATATATATATCATATGGTACCCGACAACAGTATAACTTTCCAACATTGAATTAATATTTAAAATGGGATGCGTGGGGAGAGAAAGTTTCGGGAAATTACCCCCTACATCCAAAACTGACAAACTTTACTTCTTTATAAAAATTTGTGTAAATGACCCTTTAACTAGGTCCTACCTACCAATTTAAAGCAACTTAATTCTTCAAGGTATTTTAAAATCTACTCAAATATACCATACTAATTTTCGAATATCGACGTCTTATTGTTTTTGATAGCCTAGTGTGTAACCGTAGGACTGCTAAGTCATAGGTTTTGAGTTCGAACCCATGGCACGCACCTCTGACTTTTCGGATTCATGTCCGTATTGTATCATTATCTACTAAACTACTGTGTGGCCCGAAACAATTATCAGTAAGTAATTGCCATACTAGAGTGTTACCTAATTGAACTAATTGATACACCATTACGATACCTCACCAGGAACCGCAAATCTACTTATCAAGTCTATTATGGCACCTACATACCTACCTACCATTGCGGTGGTTAATTTCCTTAATAGTTCCAGGTATGGCTAAGTACTTCAGCGATAAACTCCTTTTCTTGATGTACTTTTTAGCTAGTATAAGACTTGTGCTAGACAAGGGAGTTCGGGCGAAACGTGGGTGTACTTTAAAAAATAAATAATTCAAAAGTCATTTATTCAAACTAGGCTGAGAATCAGCACTTTTCGAACGTCAATACTACATAACACAGTCCTCCAAATTGTCAACCCTTCACCACTTCCTAGTGCTTTAGCTGGGACGAAGAAGTGGCGCAACAAACTCCCCAGCAGCACTGCTGTCTGTTCAATTAGATAGATAGATAGTATAGGTTCACCTGCCTAACTCTTCGGGGAAGATAGGCGTGATGTTATGTGATGTATGTAAATAATCTTACCTATGTATATAGCCAATTAAAATTCAATTGTACATTAACTATCATACGATTAAAATATTAAAATTTCGAATCATTAAAAATGCACCGAATCAAAATTTATTTCCAAATTAAAAAAAATATTTACATATTTAAAACGCATTTTATTATTATTTTATTAATATATATAACTGCTAAGTGATCAAAGATCAGATCAGCAGAAGAGACCTTTGCCCTTTAGCAGGACAACAGGTCGCTATTATCTTCTTAGCGTATCGATGGCGATCTTTAAAGAGTCAGTTCAAAATTTGGCTACGAGTTTGGCACCGTCAGTAGCGTCCATCAATTCCTGTAACGTACAGGCCACAGGACACGATATTAAGTGCCCCATTGTTTGTGGGACACCACCACAAACAATGGGGAACGTATTGTATAATTATCACTTGCTTCAAGACCGCTCTGCGAACTTCACTCCAGAAGGTCCATGCTTGCCCATGCTTGCCTGCATGCTTGCCTATGGCATACTGCCCCATTATTTGTGGGACAGCACCACAAACAATGGGGAACAAATTGTATAATTATTACTTGCTTCAAAACCACTCTAGGAACTTCACTCCAGAAGGTCGCAGAGCGGTGACAAGCTCAAGTGAAAGAGCCAAGATGGTTTCCGATTCACAACACCGTTTGCACGATAACATACTCGTTTCAAAAAGACTGAAAAACTGCTACAGCTTCATGTCAGCTTCACGGTGGATTTAGACCAAACCAACATAGAACTAGAATAATATCAAGAGCATTCTTTTCTTGGTATTCTTGTCATTTTACTATGGATAGACCAACGAAAGAATGCTCTATCCCTGTTTACATAACAAGAATTTGGTAGAATGGGAGTTGAATGTTCATTCGCTCGTTTTGTTTAAACCGACCTTTAAAGTATGTCCACCCACTGACTCACGAATGGTCTAAGGAAAGGTCAGTATTATTAAAATAACTGTTAACATTTCCATAAATGAACAATAACAGCAAAACCAACACCAGTAGCAAATTAGTCTCATACAAACAATAACGCTTGTCAAAGTTTCAAATGATTAAACAAGTTATATTGTTGAAACAAATATCTCGTTATATAACTTTTGCAACATTTAATTAAACAATTAACTCTATTCTGAGGTAGAACAACGTCCTCAACTGAATGTTTAATTGTAAATCAAGGTTATATATTAACTTCCTTGCAGAATAATCACTAAAATAATTTTGGTTTATTATGTTATGCTACTAATTTACAAATAAAATTAAAATAACATTAAGATTAAAATATACAACTAACACTAAAATATATAAATTATAAACAATAAAGGCTCATTGGGCATCAAAAAATTCGTCAGCGTCGCTGTCAGTGGGAAAAGTGCCCAAAAGGCTGGCAGCATTGCCACGTTGGATGGCAATGCTGATTCTTTGACCTAAAAATTGGCCAGCCCTCTGGTCACGTGAGGAGTCGACCAACCGCTTGGCGATGTCCCGAAATACTCGATGAGCACTCGGACCCCACGGCCCTAGTGTTTCAACCCCAAACGGCTCAAAAATATAGCTACCAATAAGGTTGTTATATTTGCGCCGTTTGAGGTTTTCTGCACCTGCAGCAGCCGCCCCGGCACAGCCCGCCGTGCTAGGAAGATGGGATGGCGCGAGGGTATCGACACAGGTTGCGTCCCACACCAAAGGCCTACCCAACTTCCAAGGCATTATGGTCATTCCGTCTGGCCTCTTCCCATCGTCACGTGCCAAGCCATTGGGTTCTAAAACAGCTGGCACCCCGGCGGTGACAAGAGCCCGACGGATGATGTCATTAATGCTTGCGTGCCGTGCCAAACGACCAGCGCTCTTGCTGCAGGAAAGGCCATGGTGTCCGATGCGGTCGACTGCTTAACTTCCTTGTTTTGATAATTTATTAGTTTGTACACGTTTACTGCTAACTAAGGGATGATTGTTTCTGATAGGAGGACATTACAAATTGGGTTTCCATACATATATATAAAGTTATAAAAAAAAATTCTTCCTGACTGTTCGGGTCGGCACATCGGTTCGGCAGTATTGTTGAACAACAAAGCCGACCCGAAACAATGACTACAAACATTTGGCTTTCATTCAATACATGCCCTCGCTGAATCATGTTCGGGTGGCTCGGCGCAATCGTGCTAAGGTGAGCGGGTTGTACCTGTTTAGGTATATGTCTATTATTTTATTTTGATCCTCTACTGTGCCGAATGATGTCGAAGCGAAGAAATGTGCAGCACTCCTTAAACAGTAAGCTGCTCATAATGAACAAACAAAACTGACACACGCCATGGGATTAAAATTACTCGGAAATTAATTCATTAGGGTAAAATATCTCTTTTCGTCTAAGCACTAGCTACTTCTTCGTGTTTTGTCGTAAAAACTCCTTCGTTATAATTTTAAGTATTTCGTAGTAGGGTTCAAAAGAGTTTTCTTAGAAACACTTATCGTAAGCATCATACCTTATAAGCAAAGTAAATCTTTAATGTTTATGAAATACTATCAGACAAGAACCTTCATTATAATATTCCATCCTTTTTATGATATTTCTCTTTGATAAAAGCCCCATTGCTCTCCAATTACAGAAGTCACTGAATTATGATGCAATAAATTTTGTATCGTCACTCACTATTGGACTGTTTCAATAAAAAATTGATGGAATGCATCGTCAATTAATTACCTTTGTAGCTGTAAATTGATCTTATAAAAGCAAATTGTAAGCTCGTTATTTAACTATTGATGGGGCTCGTTTTATGAATAGTAATTAAAACTGACCTTTAATTATATTTTCACAGCACCTTTAATTATATTTTTAGGTAATAATATCACAAAATGAGGGTTTTCTGAAATTACGTTCACTAAGTGGCGGCATCGAGACGTCAGGTCCGGGCACCTGTCAAAAGTGTCAAAGCGCCTAAAAAATATGATGTCATTCATCATTCAGTTACAACGAAATAAAATATAGATTTTATTTCAATACCTCTTTACAAAGTGGCGCTAAGTTGTGGCAGGAATTTTCATGATTTTTTTTATTTCCACTTGTAATATCTACTAGTAATAATTTTCTCTGTACTGAACCATATGAAGCTCATAAAAACAAAATATATATGAGTATCTATTTCATCAGGACTTTTTTGCTCATCGCGTGTTGGCATTTTAGGATGTCTATCTCATAGGTCAAAAAAGGGTTCATGAACCTCTTGGCTACTAAAATTTGACTTTTATGGATCATCATCTTTCTGCCTTTGTTCCATGTTACTTGGGGTTTGCGTCTGCGCAACACGTTTTCTCTTTCCATTCTCCTCTGTCAACCGTCACGCTATCATTCACTCCCTTCTCTTTCATATTATTCCTCACACAGTCTATCCATCTTTTCTTTCTCTCTCTCCATCCATCAACATATATATTCATCACTCTTTTATGTAACTGGAATGTTAATCATATATACAAGACATATATCCTATACTATTAAACGAGCAATATTTGTATATATATATATATTTGTAATGACGTTCTCGAAAACAGTTCTAACGATTTCGATGAAAGTTGCAATGTAGGGGTTTACGAGGGCGAAAAATTGATCTAACTGGGTCTCACATCTGGGAAAATTCGTTTTGTCCGTATTTTCACCCAAGCAGAGCTCGGTCGCCCAAAATTTAGAACAAGATGGCTACCTTAGAATGTAATTACCATGTCTTTACATGGCAGCATGGAATTAGTAAGTTCCTACTATCATAGCAGCATGGAATTAGTAAGTACTGTCATGGCAGCATGGAATTAGTATGAACTTTCCTATACAATTAAATGAGTATTCTCTATTTTCACCAGAGCAGAGCTTGATCGCCCAGGTACTAACATACTCGTATAAGCAAAGAAGAAACTTTGACAAAAAGTATTAAACAGCCTGAGTCAGATTTTCATTAATTCATGGCGGCATAGAATTACATGGCAGCATGGAATTAGTATGAACTATCCTATACTATTAAATGAGCATTCTCTATTTTCACCAGGGCACACCTCAGTCGCCCAAGTAATACAATTATAAATCCGTACTTATATTATTAATGTGTCGTAGTTCGTGTACTACAAAATTCTAGACCAATGAATTTATGTTAGGCTAATGTCGAAACTAAGTATATGTGGTATTTTCTACGACGGTTTTGTTGTATTTATAGAACGAAGCTCTTGAATTATAAATGAGAGAGACATAGCATATACACGTAAACCTACTTCATCACTTTTGAATGCCTTTAGCACGCTCGTTGGCTAATGAGGTTGTAGGTTCGATCGCTTTTGTATTCGTGAGGTCTTAGATACTGCTTCGTGTATGAGCAAATGGATGGTTATATCGGAAACTTTCTTTCTATCAATCTATGACTATAATATATAATTTGACATGTATACTCGTAGTTGGAGAGCTGTCCCCAGCTGTTCCCAGTGGTTGTCAGCGTGTGCTTTAATTTCAATATTTTTTAAATAAAAATATCCAGGATGAAATGTAGCCTTTGTCCTTCTACAGGTCTTTTTTTTTTTTTTTTTTGGGTGGGAAATTATCAAATAACTTCTCCCGCTCTGGGTGGAGCGGGAGGGCGTGTCAGACTTTTACTGACTAAAACCCACCCGTGTTCCTTCCGTTGCCTGTGTGCCGAGGTCGCGATATCCCTTTCAGACAAACCCGCAACCCCGGCAGGCATTGGCCCTTCCGGACCCCGTCAGTTGGTGCTGACATCTCTTTGAGGCGCGCGTGGAACACAATGCGCCGTCGACCCGGGCCTGGTCCCTATCGGACGGCGAGCTACCCATTGCTCACCGTCCGCAAGCCCGCGCCTACGGTGGTCGGAAGTCGGCTCGCGACTCCCGACGCCCGGGGCGTCTCCTGCGGCGACTAGGGGCGCGAGGGGGCGCATTTTGCCTCTCCCGTCCTTCTACAGGTCTAGGCTAGGTTTTTACGTGTCTAGTGTGTTTAGGCGTCAAAAGGTAACGGATAGACAGAGTTATTTTATAACATACCTACTAGCTTCTGCCCGCGACTTCGTCTGTGACACTATAACCTTCTTCAAGGCTATCCATTGCAATAATAATTTTTCATATCCAACTGGTAGTTTCACAGATTACCCCTACATACAAACTTACAAACAAACGAACAAATAACACACACACAAACAACAAATTTTACCTCTTTATGATATTAATATAGATAAAGAAAAGTATGGAAGTGCAAATAAACAATTCTTATTATGATTCTGGATGTCTAACCGTTTTAAAATAAGCTACTTACTTAAATGAAGTAACGGTTTACTCTGATTTTAAAATAAGAAACTTTTTGTCTGGGTTCGAATTTCCAGAATGGAATCCCATACCCGCTACTGGTTTATATTAAGCAGCGTATTATTTTAATGCCATAAATCAACTAATTTTATTTTATTTTTTATTTTATTTATTTATTTAGGATGTCCAACAAAAGATGTACACAATACATGACACATAATTGAAGAGCAACATCGGATATTAAGTAAGTGTACTCCTTCACTTATAGGAGACCACAGCATGCGCAATTAAGTTAAAAATTAAGCTAACAAAGTTAAAACATAAAAAATGGTAGGAACGTAAAATAAATTTATAAACAATAGATAATTCTCATGGAAAGATAGAGGTGAGAACCGATTGCTATAGTGTCACATCTTGGGCCAAATCACTAACACATAACAGACCACAGATATTACATTATACGTACAAATTGTGCTTCATATAGGAAACATCGTGACGAGACATACAAAGGCATATTTACACGACATAGTAACAGAACATGACACACATGACAGGGCGTGCAAAGGACAATACGGATATATTGTGTAGGAACAAGGAGGGACGACAGGGTGTGACAAGTTAGAGATGCAATGAGCATAGTCACTTGAAATGGATCGTGACTTAAAACGTCCTTAGTAGGTAATTAATGAAAATCAGACTCAGGCTGTTTAATACTTTTTGTTAAAAACTTCTTTTTGGTAAAAGTTTCTTCTTTGCTTATATGTTAGTACCTGGGCGACCAAGCTCTGCTATGGTGAAAATAGAGAATGCTCATTTAATAGTATAGGAAAGTTCATACTAATTCCATACTGCCATGACTGCACATACTAATTCCATACTGCCATGATAGTAGGTACTTACTAATTCCATGCTGCCATGATAGTAGGTACTTACTAATTCCAGGCTGTCATGTCATTATTCTAAGGTGTCATTATTCTTGTTCTGAACTTCTGGCGACCGACTTCTGCGCGGTTGAAAATACGGAGAAAACGAATTTTCCCAGATATGAGACCCATCTAGATCGATTTTCGCCCCCGTAAACCCCGTAAAATATTGCAAAATTCATCGAAATCGTTAGAGCCGTTTTCAAAAACGTGATTACAAATGTTTATATATATACAAATATTGCTCGTTCAATAGTGTAGGATGTATGCGATATTTTTGGTACCTAACTGTGTGATTTTCAGGACAAAATAACACTCCAATGAATTAAGTAACCTAGGAGAAATTACTCTTCTAGTACTATGAGTAAATTTTTCTGAGGATCATGGACCATTATTGAACATTAATTTGGCTGACGATGCATGTATGTTGAGCTGTTGAGTAACCTTTTGAATACATATTAGGTAATTCTGATCCTACTATAATGCTATAGATGTGAAAGTTTGTATGTTTGGATTTTAGAAAAACAAAGAAAGAAATCGTTTATTTGGACACAGTTCAAAAAGAAAGAAAAGAAGAAGAAGTTTGATTTTAGATGTTTTTTACTTAATCACGCAAAAACGGCTGCACGAATTTGGATGAAATGTGGCATAAAGATAGTTTATAACCTGGATAACACATAGTATACTTTTAATCCCGGTAGTTTGTTCCCGTGGGATAGTTTCTGAAATCCACGTGGGTCAATCCGCGTGAAAACTAGTTTTTCATAAAAAACGCAAACATCACAGCTGCATAGCAATATATTATCACGGCTCCTTTTTCGTGGAAAATATGGAAATTTTCCAAGAAATAATAATGTTGTAAAACGAGACGCAAAAAGCATCTCATGATTTCCAGCAGACCTTTTACCAGTCTTAAGATATTAATTCAGCACTTTGCGAACAAAGAACCTATTGGTTCTTCAGATATTCAGGAACTGATATTTCAAAGGCTTCATCTATAAATTCATTAGTGTCAATAAGTCAGTGTGCAGAAAGGCGACTCCATTCATTTCTACAATTCACGACGCTCGATAAAATCTTCTTGTCGCATCTTTGATTACATTAAATGGGACTTTCGTTATCTGATAAAGGAATATTGGATGGAGGGGAGACGAAATACGGAAAACAGATAAAGATATAGAGAATATTATATATTATGTAGGTATGTAATTCGTAGGAACGCCGTGGGCGTTAAGAGTTTCTTTGAGCTAAAAGTCTGATCATGTAACAGAGTGTGGGCAAAGGTGGGTAGGTATGTAGGTATCGTTCTCATCATTTCAGCTGAAAGACGTCCACCGCTGGACAAACACCTCCCCCAAGCACGGCCACTGCCCACTGCCACTGAAGTTGGGCAAATCTTCGGGCTTTGTCGGTTACCTTGGTTTTCGTTCTATGAAAACCGAATAGATTGTTTTGTTGTAACCGAAAAGCAACCGGTTAGGATTTTTTATCACAGCGAAGATTTCTTAAGTATTTGGAATTCCAACAATACGAGTATTAATAACAATTAAATTATTTCAGTACTAGCTTTCGCCCGCGGCTATAAAAGTATCTTATATGTCAATCCAGATTATAACCATCTGTGTGCCAAATTTCGTCCAAATCCGTTCGGCCGTTTTCGCGTGATTGAGTAACAAACATACAAACATACACATTTATAATATATATATAAATATTATATATATATTATAATATATATAATAGGAAAGAAGGATTTTACGAAGACTATATAGCGCCTGCTTTTGTTTTTCTTATTAAGACTTAGTTTTTTAGCTCAATAACTTTTCTACACGCGATCTAACACATTTACCTGTACAAGTCTGTACAGGTAAATGTATTAGATATAAAACTTTAACTTGTTCTCTGACGTCAGCACGACGTTGAACAATATTTTTTAAACTTTGTAGGAAGATGTTTTATGCAAGGAAAGTAGTAACAATTTTGAATCAAGTCGACACATCTGTTATGTTTAAGGAGTAATCTTAATAGCTGTGCTTATCTACCGGTCTAAATAATAATTTAACAAGTATAGCGATTTTGAACAATCTCTCAAAATATTATGACACGAAATATCTGCACTACAGGAATTAAAAATATTGCCAAGATAATGTTCCACAAAGGCCCAGCTTTTTACCCCAAAACAAGTAATATTTATAGGCCTTGTAAAACCCGCGAACCCAATAAAACCCAATAAAACGCGACACAACGCTACTAGATCGTCCATATTAGCACACTTTATTGACATGCAGTTTTCAATATCCAAACAGTAAATAACAAATATAGGTCAGGTCTGAAACGTCGTATATATAGTCGACATCGTAAATGTTTTACCATTTTTGACTAAACTCCCAGTAAATTGAAACCTTTAACAAACAAGCGGTTAAGGCAAAATGATTGAAAACGTTCAAATTCAAGTCGAAATCTCATCTCGCCGACAATCAACGTCAAAAATGTGGGTAAATTAGAGTTTTGCACGACAGATTTACTGACTGAGATAAGAATGCGAACGTACTTAAACATATGGGAACTGTCTCTCTGGTAGTTTCATGACGTTCAGGTAACATTCAACCTTAGGGTGCAAAGGAAATTATGAGGTCGACTATACCTAAGTCAGGAGCAAACCAAACTCTGCCTCTTGAAACTTTATCAAAGGAAGGGGAAACTTCAAGTTGCGTGAAACCCCGTCACAGGTTCTATAACAGAAATGTTTTTATATTCACGCCTTTTCCCCTCTTGGGGGAAACAGAATAAATGAGGTTACAACAAACAACGCAACTTGTATGTTGCGTTACAGTAAATATTTTCCTTAGTTACGAAAAAATAGAAGAATGTGTCAGCGGGTGATTGCTTTACTCAGGATAGCAGAGTATCCATCTTTAATGCTTAACTTTAACAATATTATGTAACTGATAATAATCGCTTTCACTCAGCCACGAAATTGAATTGAAACAGTACAGCCGTACTGAAAAATTAATGCATTTACATTTATGGAAAATTTTGAAACTTTTTGCCTTCAATCCGACTCATTTAAATTTTATTTCAGCTAATAGTTATTTATTTATTGATACCTATCTGGCCCCAAGAGCACTGTTCCACAAATTGCTACAATTTTGGGTCCAATTTCACGCCAACTCTATCTCCAACACGGCACATGGAAATTGTACATATACGTTTCGAGGTACAGAAATGAACGCTAGATTATCAGGCTACTGGACATGGCATGGAATTTGCGTGTGAAGGTATTATTTACAATCATATAATACCTAATATTTACTTTAGATTAGTAAACAGATTTTTTTTATAATCATCGTGATTGGAAGATTCAGGTAAAATACGGAATATGAGCAAAAGTGTGCCAGATTTGTTTTTGTGATCAGATAGTTTGTAGATAACTTCTATATCTATTAATAGTATAAAACAAAGTCACTTTTCGTGTCTATGTGACCACTTAGTACTTTTAAGTAGTTTAAAAGTACTAAGTGGTCGCAGGTCTTGGATTTTGATGCGATTTTCATCATTTACAGAATTTATTCTGAAGAAGATTTATTTTTGTAACACATTAATATTTAGCGCAGAAATATCGACGTTTTGATATGTCGTCACTACCGTAGATTGCACTCGTACGAAGCAGGGCCGGGTCGCTAATAAAATATAAGACTGCAATAAATTCTTGTCAACAACTTGGATAAAAATAACACTATAGATAGCCCTTTCTCTTTATGTCTTGTGTTAATTATAGACTCCTACCCACGAGCTTTCTTAGCTTAACAGAAAGTTGTTATTACCCTTTATCACTGTTTACTGTAGATTCACTTCTTAGTTTACCTCTCCTAAATACGTTTCTCTAAAATCACAATAAGGTAAACTCCGGTCGAAACATTTATGAATAATTCAAATTCCTCTTTTAGACTATCTCGTAATCAAGATCCATATTTCGGTTCGGATATCCCAGAGGTGTTTAGAATATTGTGATACTAAAACCGGTCCTCTGAGTATGTGCAGAATAAATTGTTCATAAATCATAGCCAGGGACATGTTACTTAGTTTAGTTGGAATTTAACTTAGGTACTGGGGGGGCTTAAAACGGCCGCTTTGGCAGAATCATAATAAGAATCACACAAACTGTCACAAACTGACAGTTCATAATTTATCTGCGTTCAATTCCTATTATCAAATTCATCTGTTTGACAGTTTTATATTATAATGAAATAACATTTAAACTGTAGAAAAAAAAAAACCCATTTGAAATATATCCGGCTAAATTACGGTCTTCATTTTTTTCATGCGGCTATATTTGCAGGAATTGCTTAATGTGGCCGTTTTAGGTCCCCTGGTCTTTTAAGGTAATGGTGATACAGAAATTCTGCGTTGCTTGTTTCTGATCTTAGATAGAGGAGACGGATCCTATACGTGGCTCTTGCGAGACTATTACTTTGGTATCTGTTTTAGAAATCTGATCTCGCTCCGGTCGCGTCTGATTGCCGTCCTGTCGGACTATGGGAGTGAGGGAAGACAGAGTGCACCGCACCTGTGCCTGCGCACACACTTGTGCACTATAATATCTTCCACACCGAAGCCTAGTCTCCACTGAGATAAGCCACTGAGATAACCAAGACAGAAAAGGGTTTAGTTTCGGAACCTCTTACATCATCCAGCTGGTCATAAAGATGTTTACATGTAAAAATGTAATCTATATGTACATAAATGAAATAATGTAATAAGAATAATAATGCTATAATATTGTAGGTACTATTAGTAGAATCTGCTTAATAATTATGACTTATAAATATTAATAATTTGCATGCTTGCTTGCAGGCAGAATACAATGACTTTAAAGCCGTAAGATGTTCCGGTGTAAACCATGTATTTTCTTGCAAATAAACAATTTGAATTTGAAAGCCGCCATGGCGGAAATTCGGTCTGGAGGACTATTAGAAATACCTACGGCTGATAGAAATATCTTTCAGTTTTGCCTGAAGCTGCAAGGCTTTTAATAGCTGCACAGACAAAGTATTAAATCAAGTTTATAATTAATTTATTGTTAATTAAATAACTCCATTGTCAACCCACAACTGCGGTTTCCCCACTCGCTGAAAAGTAACAAACTATGGAATATCGCTATATATCAATTTCAACATCCAGTATAAACTGGTCTTGCATTGTATAGGCTTTGCGTACAATGCAAGACCAGCACATACTGGATGTGTAGCTTGATACACGTTACCGACTATAAACAGTAAGGGTCAGGGCATATTGCAACGCAGTGCAAACGCCGCGCATAAAGGAAACCGCTGTAACACACGGGTGGACATGAACGAACAGCTGTATTGTGAGAATAGAGATGTAGTTCCAACCGCTATTCACTGAATTAATTTATTCTTTATTGTTAATGTGGTCAAAGAAAGTGGCTTGCATCGACACCATAATTATTATCGCGATACTTTGCAACAGCGACACCTATAACATCTACAGGGGGATGTCAAACTGAACTGTCAGTTTTGACAGCTGTAGGTAGCTAACATAATTATGTAAACAGTTCGAGTATGAAAAACTAGTGTAGGTACTCTGCGTTATGACGATTCATTGATTGATCCATGCGTCATGTTCGTGAACAGGCGCCGTCAGTGGAGACTGGACATCTTTTAGCTGCCACGACTTATTTTAAATTTTGAATAGTTTTCGTTTTTATATTTTTATTACGGACGCTTTTAACGTGCACATCTTACTACATTGTTCTCACATGTATAATTTCAACATGAATGATAAAACCAATATTTTGTAACAATATGCTGATTTAAAATAGTGTCCGTGGAGTTTCTTGCCCGTTCTTCTCCATATAAACCTACTTCGCTGTGGAATGGACAACTAGCTTCATCTTTCTGACTGACCGACCCTTTGACAATTCAAAAGTACCTGTAATTGGTTTATTTGAAATAAATGCTTTGAGTTTGATAAGAGATACGAGTATACAGACAGAATTAAATAGGTACCTTTAGAACTTCATTACCTATATACTAACACGAATAAAAAAATAAGTTTTTTATGACTCAAGAGTGACTGCCAGTGTTAAAGAACTTAAAATCCACAAACAAGTTAAATAAACTTCAATTTTGTAACACAATCAAAGCTATTCTTACTATCAAACGCCACAACGTATTCGAAATTCAAACCACTTACACCGATTCCAAAATTAAACCACTGTCATCGATTTTTCATCAACAATAAATTTCAAACCGTTCACTCGTTCCATAGTGAAGAGAATAACTTCGATTGTGTCGCATCTCTAGTGTGTAACGTAGCGGAAAGTGTGACATGTCAGTTTGGCCGGGCCATCGGAAGCAACGGTAAATTATTCAACAGTCACCCGTAATAAAGTTACTATACACGTTTTATTGGGACCCAATTGAACCGTTCCAACATGGTGTACGTAAATTGTTTTTGAAACTAAAAAATGGTTCTAATTAATTATACATATATACATAAACTCACGCCTTCATTCCAAGGAGGTACGCAGAAACTACAGAACGCCAGCTTCCACGATCCTTACATACTTCTTAAGCTTCGTTTACGTTCATACATCTAGTCGCACACGGGTTGCGAGTACTACGCACCTGAACTTTCTCAAGAACTTCACCAAGAAGAATTAATTATCCGCACCTAGAATAATATCATTTAATCTAAAGTAACCTTCAGTTGTTTTCATGACATTTAAATGTATTGTAAAATGTTGTTAGGTAATTAAGAGAATCTATCTGTTCAAAAAGTCAAAAGGGCGACGAAAAATGTATTCCTTATTTAAAGGTCTGTGTGTTTTAACAAGAGATGGTTATAAAAGGTAGAAGTAGTATCGTACATTTCCATCAATACCAAGAAATAGATATTAACATTATTGTTTCAGACGAAGAAACTTCTTCGAAATAAGCCTCTATTATTCATGAGAATCGACATTTAAATCGTCTACACAAAACTTAACAACCGGTATTGTCACCAAAAATAACTATAGTTGTAACATTTCACAAACGGGCGTTATAATTTAAACCTTACGTCAATGACATAAAGATCACATGAAGCACGCTCGTGGTTTCCATCGACTATACCAAAATATAAATACCGACGCATGGCGGAAACTCCCGAAATTTTCCCGAGGTCATCCTTCAAATTGCCGGGCCGGAGACACTCTGGGAATTCCTAACAACTCGCGAGGTCCCTAAAATTTTAATTACGCTGTATCCAACCATTCTTCCTCCCCCAAGTTGGCATAGCGGTCTCTTTGAATGTTATTACTCGGCCCACTCGCAAAAAGCCTTTAGAGAAACATTTGGGAGGATACAATTTCATTTTAATGCTTTAATGGGATGACCCTGGAAGAGTATTGTTCTAACGATCGGATTGTGAAGAGAGGGTAATAATAATATCAATGCCGTTAAATGCTCATTTTGATAGTCAAGAACTGTCAATATACCCCAGTATATTTATTTAAAATAATTTTATTCTATTTAAACGTCTTTATCTCATACATAAATTTTAGATTTACATTGTTTTTCAAGTTTTGTATAAAACATAGATTTTTGTTCACTACCAAGACAGCAATTCGTCAAATGACGTCACAAACCCTACTTGATAAGTTTTAGAGACTTAAACCTTGCAGGTAATGCGTCTTATACCCCTAGTTCTGACGTATTTCGTTACGTTCAGTCACGTTCAGTATTCAAATACCGTCGTATGCCGTTCGTGCAAGAGATTTGCGAGCATTACTCGCGAGATTTCGCATAATTAGTACCGAATTCTCCCTAGTGCAGTTGTTGCTGTAAGACGTATTTTGCATAAGATTATTTCGAAATTATTCATGGAGAAATATTGTAAATTATTCCGAAATATGAAAATTATAATTGCAGGTTTTTCAGGGGTCAATTTTAATGTCAAAACCACTTACTGGTTTCTTTAATTATAAAAGGAGCGTGATATTTGTTAATATATTCTTCACCTGAGCTTATTGTTCTAATCTACCTAGCCTTTTCCCAACTATGTTGGTGTCAGCTTTTAGTCTAACCAGATGCAGCTGCATACCAGTATTTTACATGGAGTGACTGCTTATCTGACTCCACATGCCAGGGTAATACAATACCCCTTGGTAAGACAGGTTGTCAGACTTTCGAGCTTCTGACGACCCGTAACGCCGGTCAAAGAACCACGAATGACAGCCGGGACCAACGGCTTAATGTGCTTTGCGAGCACGGAGGAGTCTCGATATGTAAAGATGGTCACCCATACACGAACCAACCCCGGTAAGCGTAGCTTAACCTGATGGATCAACTCGTGCGGCTGTTTTTACTTAGCCACGAGCTCTTCAGCTTATTGTTCTAAATCAAAACAAAATAATTACTGTTGATTTCCGAAATTCAATTACGCGATTTGAATAATTTACAGAGCGCTCAACAATCTCATAATTTCACTCAAATAATTTTCAGGATACAGTAATAACACGGAACTTTTGACAACAACTTTTCGTAAGCAATTTTCCCATTACATTATCTAACGATCATAATTACAATGACATTCTACTTTATTCGTTGCTGGGTCGATATTGGATGATAATTACCCCATTGCTCATAAAGCGAGCAATGTGTTCACACGTTCGGAAAATCGCCCTATTGCTTACGTCAGAAATGATAAACGCAATATTAATCCATGTAAGCATGACCTCCTTTATGAATTTATTGCTCCTACCCTGTCAGTACATGAAATGCGCCTTTGTTCAGCATGTGTTTTATAGGAAAATTATTTGCATCATTGATTTGATTTATTTACGCTTGGTAAGTACCAGGAAGAGACTGGAGCTGGGGTGAATAACTTTGATCAATGTCTGATTTATAGAGCGTCTTTTCGATTCAAAGAACATGTAGTAAATAATTTATCAGTAAAAATCGTAGTAAAATAAACTTCCGCATCTAGTCCGTCCATTCTACTTTCTTTTGACACTTCAAATGTCAATCTGTCAAAAATACAGTCTATTTAATTTACCAACATTTTTGACAAGTTTGACAGATTGCGACTTGAATGTGAACGTTTTTTAAGTCCGAGAATTGGCCTTCAGTCGAGTTTACGTACGAATGTACGTGAACTTCCCTCAGATTATGCTCGGTTCCTATAAACTGAACGATTCGTTTTCCTTACCAAATGGTAGCGTTTTTTATCACCACACTGGACATATTAATAGATTCGTAAGCATATTTTACCTGTGATAGCTAATTTAATATGGGAGGGTCTACTATGTCAACCTATGAGGTCTTTGCTTCATGATTGGTAAAGATAAAAGAGTCTTAATTTTAACCGTTAACGGTCCGTAAGTTATAGGAATCAGACATAAAAGAAACTATATCCCAAACAGACAACAACTTCACCAACCTTATTAAGAACTTAATTCATTGTAATGTATTGAGTTAGCAACACCCATAGGTACTAGAATATGGGCGTGCCAACTCATCAATGTAATACGTATTTCGAAGCGTAATTAGGCGTCAACAGTAATGCATACATAATACAATTCTACATTCAATCTATTATATTAGAGCTACCAGTTGCGCCAACACTATAAAGCTAACGCCAACATTAGTTTGTACGACTATTAGCATTTAGCTTCCTACGGCCAACTGAATGGTTTTATCAATACAGAAATGAATATGTGAAGTGGTCTTATCGATTACCGAAATGGTTGACTCCCCATTAGATATCTGTGTACAATTCCGTCTTTAATGGAGAAATGTTCTCTCAGAAAAAGTAAACGGTACGGTTCGATAGAAATCTCGAAATAGCTACGCATTAAAATAGCCTCCATAAGTGGTTGTACTTGATCATTGAGATTTAATGTAAACGAGAGCAGACACCGCGAACAAAAAATTGGTCTTGGGTGTCAAGTATGACAACTGCGCGGTGCCTATTGCGCACCATAAACGTCAGGTGGTCCGGTCGCACTTTGCGGTCCATGGACCACAACGTGCGGCGCAAAAATTTTGTTCGCTGTGTCTGCTCTAGTTTACATTGAACCTCAATGTACTTGAAAGTACCTTTATCAGGCCCTCTACCACTCACTGCCTGGAAATAGTTTTACCACGGTTTTTTCATGTAATTAATTTTTCGTTTAAAGGCTAGTGAAAGGATTTTAAAAATCTAAACAAGTGCGTATTAATACATATAGCATAAACATTATACCTACTTACATCTTTAGATCTCTGTGCCTCGGAAATAACGTTAAGCCGTTGGTCCCGGCTGTCATTTGTAGATCTTTGACAGTTGTTACGGGTCGTCAGAAGCCCGAAATTCTGACAACCGGTCTTACCAAGGGGTCTCGTGTTACCCAGTAACTGGGTTGTGGAGGTCAGATAGGCAGTCGCTCTATGTAAAATACTGGTATTCAGCTGCGTCCGGTTAGACTGACCCGATCCCAACACAGTTGGGAAAAGGCTGGGCAAATGATGATGATTACTTACTATAGTCATATAATCGGGAACTTATAATCGGGAGAAATCCTAACTAATATTATAAATGCGAAAATGAGTTTTTTTTTTGTTACCCTTTCACGCTAAAACAGCTGTAGGTACTGACTTAGATGAAATTTGGCACATGGATAGACCATGACCCGGGTTAGTACATCGGAATACTTTTGGATCGAGACTTATGCGGGTGAAACCGCTAGGCGCAGCTACTTGTGAATAAACATGATCTTTATTCCACGCAATATAAAATAGTGCCCATAATATTATATTTCAAAATGATTGTGATTTTTTTCTTCTGTAGTCTGCACTTTTAAAACAATATTTTAATAAAAAGCAGACAGTTCTTGGGTGTTTTCTTTATTCATAGGAACTCTAGTGAAACTAAATCCTCCGTTCTTTTTATTACTGGCTCTGCTTCGTATTATCCGGCTGTAGTTACGTAACTTTACGTAAATACAAAACTTCCTAACTGTGGTTTTCTTTTACTGAGATGCATGCAATTTAATTTCACGTCTTAATTATTTTAGAGCTGCAAAGTAGAACCACGAATTCTTTTGTGTACAAAACTATTTAATTACCTACGTAAAATGCTCATTCCGGCTGAGTTTTTCTTTGTCTGCCTTTTTTGTAAAACAAAACTGCTATTGTGCAATGTCACACAAGGCTTTTGAAACATAACAATCTAACTATAATCCCCTTAGTTTAGGAATTAAAATAAACTAATCAAACTGCTCCTCAAGCTCAATTTTATTTTATTTTATTAGCAAACCTTTTGGAAAATGGTTACGTCCAGCAGGACATAACCATTTTCCAAAAGGTTTGTTGGTTCTCAAAGGACCATTAATCCATTCATTTTCAATAACTCTAGACTAAAAGGAATAGAAACGTGCTTGATGGCACATACCATCTTAGGCCAAGACTTATGTCGCAAATTTTGTCAAGTCTATGATTTAAACTTAGGACAATAACTGTCACGCGACACGGTTAGCCGTGACAATGTATTTGTTGTTCCAATTGCCTAATTAATAAAATCAAAGAACGCTGAAAAATCACATTGAAGAAACGTGTTCATGTATTAAGTCTCATCACTGTTAAGACACATGTCCTAAATGTCGTATCTTCTATATATCTACAGCCTTCCAAAAGAAAGTATGAGCTTCGGGAATTATCGTCTATCTTCGTGATCATGATGAGAAACCATGGAAGTACTTGCCTATTTTGTATTACCCTGTTTACAAAATTATAGATTAAGAAATCTATTTGCAATTCCAAAAAGCTTGTGACTGACAAATGATGATCTGAGACCGGGGTAGGTAACGGACCGAGAGAAAACTTTGTACAAAACTTAGAAGCATTGCCTCTATGTGGAGTTACTTGGTGCCCCAACTATCGTGCTAATTCGGAAACACGAAGATTACTGAAGCTCATACTTTTTTTGGAAAGCTGTATATTGGACAAAATCCTAGAAACTTCTCGTCACAAAAGTTCGTGCTAGGCCTCCAATTAAACAGTCCGTGGTAAACTGTCACGCAACACGGATATCCGTGACAATGTCTTTGTTGTTCCGATTGCGTAATTAATTTATGTCCATGAATTTATTCGTAGTTCGCTGAATGTACTAATTAAAGCAGCTCTGACGGTTCTATGGCTTTGATAAGTTAATTGTTGCTGTAAAGTGGCTCTGTTTGTTTTTTCGGTATTTCGTGGGAATTGTTTATCTGATGGGTTTGGAATTTTTGTTAATGATTTCCTATGTGATTTCATGGATATTATGTTTCAAAATGAACATTAATTATACTGAATAATCGCTGGGACTTTATTTAGTGGAATGTATTGTATCGTTAATGTATGTCAAGTTACTTTTCTTAGAAAATAAAAACTAACTGCAGCTGATTATCTTAAAGCTAAAATTGTAACGAAAGCGAAAGCAAATACACATGAAAATGCATTCATTCGAATGACTAAATCTTCGAAACAATCCCTTAACCCTTTCACTTATGACCTAAAACCTGGAACAAGCACACAACACAAAGTTCTTTTCTCTTCCAACAAATTATCTGAACGGAACAAGTATTTGCCAAGACTACAGCATCGTAAAAGTCACGCGTGTTTACAGTACCGTTAACAAGCCCAATAAAAGCGTCTGGCAAGGTGTGGGGACTTGGGGGCTCTTTGGCAACGTTGCCACAACTGGCACGAACGTCACAGTCACATCTGGCACTTGTTGCATTGCCAGCGATGCCAAATAGCCCCCGTGTCACAGAACTGTGTAAATATCAATTTTCGTTTATACATAAATGACGGAATTGTTCGGACCATTTTTTGATTCTGAGCTTTTCCTTGTATATTTGAATTCCCTTGTCTGTCGTTTGGGGGTTAGGGTTCGAAGGATACCTGTACTCTCTTGGGTGTGGAGGTGTAATACACTTTTTTCAATAATCACTTTTCCGAATCATCTATTTGTAAATGTTGAATGTTTGAATCTCTGGAGGCCTACATCAATCTTTCACAAGGAAGGTATTGGGATTGAAATTGAAAAATAAAATAAATTATAGAAGACCTCTGAAAAAAAAACGTTTTTTATACAACATAACATCACGACTGTAATCCCCACAGGGTTCGGCAGAGGTGTACCTATAGAACACCCACATTTCGCCAGTTACGTTTAAGTTCCTTGTAACAGGGGGCGAGCCTATTGCCATCGATCTGCCACCAAATCTAGACTACGGGCTGCCACTGAAAAATTATTGACGGAAAAACCCAATAACACTTTACCCGACCTAGTCATCGAAACCAGGACCTAATGCTCAGCAGTAGCGCTTGTGAACACTAGAGCAGTTTATTCATTATTATTTTCGCCATATCAATTTTAATAGCATTATTGTGTTTCGGCAGTTAGAGGTAAGATAGCCAGATCCTCCGCGGTTGAGGATTCCGATTGAAGCTTGCTTCCACCTTCAGCCTGACCATCACTTACCATCAGTCGGTCGATTCTGTAAAAATATCAACGTGAAACTTAGGTGAAGTGAGCGTGAAGTGAGCTGTCACCGTCACAAATCGACCGGCAGGATGCTAGGGATTAGCACTATTGACAGCTCACTTCACCTAAGTTTCACGGTGATATTTTTACAGAATCGACCGGCAGGTGAGATGCAGGCCAAGAGTTTCACGGTTGTGAATAAAAAAAATAAAAAAATACTCTACTTTAAAGTAAAACCGTACGTTACGCTATCAAAGAAAACAGACCAAAAGATACAAAATACATCATAGAAAGCTACTTATAAAGATCAGACTAAGGTCTTACTCAAACTCAAAATACCAATAAAAACTTTCTTTAACAACATCAAGTTATTATACTGGACTTCTCCCGGTCCAAGTTTCCTTCAGAAAGTTTTTTAACAAGTAGGTTTCTAAGGCAGCTGCGATGCTTATCTTGGCTAGTCGGGGCCCCACTGATGTTAGTAGTTCCTAATTTAATACGGGCTTTATCGATTCGAGTTTACGCCAAGTCTGTCCAACTTGTTATTTAAGGCTTGGACAAGGAATAGTCTGGACTTAAGTTGTGAACTGGAAGATAATTAGGCTTGTTCGTTCTATAACAATTTAATTGAGTTGGTTTTGCTTGGGCTTTTGTTTGAAGATTTCAAGTTTGCACACTTATATTTAGGTGACAACAAGTTAATGTACTCTTCTTTAGACTATAAAAAAAAACAAATACGAGTAGTTTTTCGCTTAACCCATTCAAAAAACTCTAAAAAGGATTATACTTATATTAAGGTCAAAATTCCGTACCTATTTTCACTCCACATAATTATAGAACTACATTATAATTTTAAACCTGCCCGTATGACTACTAGCTCCGTTCCAAAACTATTAGGTCCACCTAATACTACACACTTCAATTGAAACACCCGCCTTAGCGTATAAATCGTACTGACCCACAGGAGTGTCGCCCCGTAGATAAGGCCTGCCTACTTACGCGGCTAATTGAAACGTTCTACTCACTCGTAAAATACAACAACAAAAAATGTTTATTTAAAATTCCCAGTTGTTTTTTAAAAGGTATTTCAGTAATTGTTCAAGGTATTTAGTTAGAAATTGTTGAGAAAAATACTTCGTTCTTAACACTTTTACACTCAGAAATATGATTCCTAACTAATATTATTAATGCGAAAGTGAGTTTGTTTGTTTGTTTGTTACGCTTTCACGCTATAACGGCTGAACGGATTTGGATGCCTCATGGTAGACCATTACCTGGATTAGGAAATAGGCTACTTTTTATCCCAATATTCCCACGGGGTCGAGACTTAAGCGGGTGAAACCGCTGGGCCAAGCTAGTTCCAAATAAAGCGGTTTTTTGTTGTTGTTTTTGTCATTTTGCTCTTCATCGTAATCAATTAAAATCTCTTTTTACTTAGACAATTATAAAAAAAAAAATAGAATATGAAAATTCTACTCTACATGATTTTTAAATTAACAATGAATGCAACGTCACAACTATGATCGACCAATGTACTAAACGGTAATTGTAAATTGTAATAACATATTTTAGGGTGATCTTAAAATAAAATACCTAATTATTTTGTAATTTCAACAATGTGAAAATATACAGTGTGGCAGGGACATCGAGGCGAAAACTTCTACCATGGATTCAATACTTCGCACCTTTGGGAAAAAGGGTCACTTCTGCTGTTTTGGAAAACATGCAGAAGTACCTACTCTTTGTTCCAAAATGTGCGACATGATCCTGAATCCCCTTTTGTCGGTTATTTAAAAAAAAACTGTTCCATAGAAAAGTGCATTACCTACACGGTCAAAATGTATGGAACAGCTGATTAAAAAAATAAATAACTGACGAAAAATTTCAACGCCCCGTTGAAATTTTTCTGGTTCAGGATCATGTACTGAATCCATGGTATCAGTTTTCGCGTCGATGTCTCTGCCACCTTGTATATGCAAAACCGGTAGAACAGAGCACCTATGAATTTTCTATTAGTCTGTTGGCGTTGAACGTGTAGCTATCTTTAGCAATGGCGGGAAGCTGCGTCCCTACATTTCCTCCAGTATAATTATGGCTCTGAAAATAGGCTTTTTCCTGTCAAGTATCCTACCGTAAAATAACGAAGAATATCCCACTCACATAACATCAATCTGTCTAACCTTTTTTGGGGTCGGCTTCCAGTCTAACCGGATGCAGCTGAATACCAGTATTTTACATGGAGCGACTGCCTATCTGACCTCCACAACCCATTAACTGGACAATACGATACCCCTTGGTAAGACTGGTTGTCAGACTTCTAGCTTCTGACGACCCGTAACGACTGTCAAAGCTCCACGAATGACAGCCAGGACCAACGACTTAACGTCCTTTCCGAAGCACGGAGGAATCTCAGTTTGTAAAGATGGTCACCCATCTACGGGCCAACCCCGGCAAGCGTAGCTTAACCTGATGGCTCGACCCGTGCGGCTGTTATTACTTAGCCACGAGCTCCTCCCACTCACATAACATCATCCCAAAATATTCTACGTCCATAAAGCGAAAAAAAGCCCACAAGTACATGCTCCTCGTATTTCGCTCACTCTTGCCCACATATCCTTAGATGAGACAAACTAATCAATCATTTCAACGTCAGTTTTTTCCTTCCCAAGGTTATATTTTTGAGACACCAGTAAAGATTACTATGAAAAGAGAGAAATAAGTTTTGGAGAAACGCTATGAAAGAAGGACATTTCCGCGCAAGTAGTAAAAAGAGTTTGATTATATTTTTATGCGGGCACCTGTGTTAGTTCTAAATGTGGGTAATGAAATCTCGTACTGCGAACTGCAAGTAAGCGACTTTATTCTATTACTATAATCTGGACAGAGATATAACTTGTTTTATTAAGCTATTTGACTATCTTCCTCCATAAAAATAAAAGTTGGGATGTTTCTTTTAGTCGAATTGGGATGGGAATTGATGCTAGCTTGAATTTATTTAAAGTTCTCACATGGCGTAATTCCTATCTCTAAAGTTTTATTAGGTGGAGTTATAGTTACAGTCAGTTTTATCGTTTAGCCAGTTTAAAATATTTAGTTATTTACTTAATTTTTTACCATTTTATAAACGGACCGAAGGAAAAGGTTTCTAATAACCCAGATTCTTTTTTAACAAGATTGTTCTTCTTTCCTGGAAAATTACCCAACACTATCCCTTTAAAACGGGCAAAGGCTTTCATAAATTATTATGTTTAATGACCCTGTAAACAATCTACCCCACAGGGGGTGTAATAAAACGAGATAAGCCTAATATTGAGTAATCACGAGCTTTTTATGAGATTTCAACACGCGATATTTAGATGTACGAAGATTGTTTTTAGAATGCCCATAAATATTTTAGACACTAGCCTAAAATATTTATGGGCATTCTAAAAACCCCGTCAGACGTTGTCCTGTCAAAATTTTGATTCCAATTTTCCGGCTGATCCTTTGGGTTTTTCCAAAAAAAATCCTAAACCACCCTGTAAGGTGAACAAAACAAAAAAAAAATCTAATCGGTCGAGCCATTTTCGAGTTTTTGCGAGTCTAATGCACGGCAATTGATTTTTATGTTATAGATTAAAGATAACATGATATTGGATTTAAAATAGATTTTAAGGGGGAAAATATATGTGTCATGATAAATTGGTCACTATTTAATTAATTAATGACATCCCAAGCCTTTCTTTTTTAGATGCTCGTTATTTTTCCGTAGATATGTGAATCGGTCTATCTAAACTATATATTTATATATATATATATATATATATTTATATTTATATTTTATATATTATTTGTTATTATTATTTTTATTTATATTTATATTTATTATTTATTATTTATTTATTTATATTTATATTTTATATAATATTATAAAGCTGAAGAGTTTGTTTGTTTGTTTGTTTGAACGCGCTAATCTCAGGAACTACTGGTCCGATTTGAAAAATTATTTTAGTGTTAGATAGCCCGTTTATTGAGGAAGGCTATAGGCTATATATCATCACGCTAAGACTAATAGGAGCGGAGCACCAATTAAGAATGTTTCAAAGTCGGGGGTTTTTTTTCCTATTGAGAGCTTCCGCTGCGTGCGCTGCGTAAACGGTTAAAGTTTCTCAAAAATTATGTATGATAGAATTGTTCCCCTTTAAAAGTTCTAAAAAAAAGTCCGCGGCAGCATATGTCTATCTTTTAAGGTTAGCTCACTATAACGTTTTTTATGCTAACCAAAATTCCTCTTAAATAATGCATTATTTGCGAAGGTGTTTTTTATAAACATTATTAATCCTTATCCAAATAAATACGTTATTCATCACAAGTATTTAATTTAAAACAAAATTGCCCTTTACATCATAATAGATTTACGCCAAGAGTGTTTTTCGCACGGGCAACTATATGTTGCCCTATCGAGATCTGGTTCTGGTGAAAATCAATATCTACTTCTGGCGGAAGAAAACAAAACTAAAAATATAGTGTACGCAGAAGTACTTTAAAATAACATTAGTTTCGTTTTTTTGAGAATAACCTACAATCTACATGATATAAGATTATAAGACCCAGTACTTACTCACCTATATAAACGAAGTCGCGGGTTAAAGTTAGCGTTAGCTCAAAGTAACTATTCCACGCGGACGAAGTCGCGGGCGGAAGCTAGTGTTTTTATATCTGGCCAAACTTAAGTGAATCCCGTGCGGGATAAAAACAAAATTCGCTAGCCATTATGTCAACTAACGTGTCGCGTAATCATTAAAACAATCAATGAGCTTAGTCACGTCCCGCGCAGGATTCGCCTCAGTGTGGCAAGAGCTCTTATCGTGTAGCCCGAAAAAAAACAAATGGCAATTTACAGTCAACTCAGCTTTAGCCTCAATTCGAAAAATTCACAAAGAGGATTATTCCAATAGAGGTATCATTAGAAATGACTAATGGATTATCTCAACGAGTTTGCCGGCTGAATCCACCTGTGACCTAATAAACGCTGGGAAATCCCGGGTTTTCAGAAGGCTCCGAAGGTCAGGCATCTGTCAGTCTACGTAATTCATGGTTGAAGGTTGCGCTAAGCTAAACATTTGTAATACAGTTTATCTTGAAGAAAAACTAAGTTATAATCGGATTGGACGGTGGATTGGTATGGCGGCAGCTTTTTCGTGTTCTGAAATAATTATGGCTGTTTGAATACGTACAAGGACGGATAGTTTCCAGATTGACATGATTCGCTACTTATGTTAAAAACTACGATTATTTTATGGAAAAAAAATATGATTTTTTGAGCTGATATAATATATTAGTTGCTTTTTTTAAATAGTCTTGTATTCGATGTGAAGTAAGGGACATGTCTTCATTGCAGGGTGTATGAAATATCATCTTCTAAACCATTGCCTTTATCAAACTTTGATCGATATCATGCTTTAGATAATGTTATTTTAAAACAATCGTCTAGAAATCGGAATAGGAGAAAAAAATAAAAAGTTACGACGTTCTTTAGGTCAAATTTCATGAAAAGTCATAGTTTGGCCCTTTTTCCAGTATCAATATAGCAACGATGAGTGTTTTTTTTTTGTTTCATTAAGATTTGTGTCTCTGAAAGATCTCTGATTATATGAGCCCACAGAGTAGGACAACATCTTCAAACAAAAAAAAAGCTTTTACAAAGATTATCTTTTTCGATAACCCTGGTTACACAACAACAATCGATCAGTCCCGATCACTGTCCAATTCAGTGATACCGACAGCTACTTAATTGAGGAAAATTTTGTCAGCTAATTAGCAAGAACACTGATGCCTTTCACAGCTGTTTGTGTCTGTAAATAATTAATCAAAATTGGGCTCATCGCTGATCGTATTTAGATCGGAATTTTGAATAAACATAGCATTTTGGGAGTAAATAATGGTATTGAACTAGGTCTAACTTTAACGTATTCAGGGCTATTTAAAGTAGGATTAATTTGTTTTTTTTCTCTTCAATATATATTTAATAGAGGCTAAGTTTAACTACAGCGATTAAAAATAACAATGGTGAGATTGTTTAAATATCGCGAAGTTGCTATAATATTGTAGGAATTGTAGCTTATGACTTTGTGAAAATTATACAGCATAAGCATAAAATAGACCCATTTGTTACCAATATTGTATGACCAATAGTGTTTATTAAACGAAAAGTATTTGGCGTCATAAAAACAAAGTAAAGACTTTTAAATATTTTTGTAGCATTCTACCACATAACAAACAAAAAATAACAAAGAGAATAGAGAATAATCTTCAGCTAAACACCATACAAAGCACATTGTCTACACTAAAACAAACGCAGCCAGCCACGTTAACGTTTCGCTGGCAAAAGCAATTACGTTGACAATCAGTCGCTAACTTAACGCGCGTCTGAACACGCCCTAATTCTTTAATTACTTCGTAAATTACATTTTTAGCGTGTAAACACTAAATGACTTTAACCGGTAAAGCCCTGGGTGACCCTCAAGCACGTCAATTAGCACGTTAATTAGTTGTTTATCAGGCCTTTAACGGTTAAGTGTCTTTTTTATTTTTAAGTGAAGAGGGTTAAAAGGTCAATGTTTTCAAGCTTTTAAGTTAAGGGCTTAACATTATTTATTTTTATTCGATTAGAAGACCTAGTTACAAGTATTAAGATCGAATTTTCTGAATTATTGTCTTAGGGCTGATTTTACTAAAGTTTATATTTTATCAGTATAATAAAATTTACGTTTTTACGTTACGTCTGACCGTTTTTTTTAGATAATATCGAATGTCAAAAATTTATTTGACTAAAAGCTGATTTCTCAGTCATCAGTTATCTTTTATTTGAAGAACAAATATGTCAGTTTCACATAATATTTTCTATAAAAAAGCTGTCAAACCGCAATTTTATACCTCAGATAAAAGCTATCTGAATATTGAAAACTCGAGTAGGTATAAAAATAATATGGTCATGCCCCTAGTCGTTAAAACAAATAACTATTTATTTATTTATATATAATTTATTGTACACCAGATTATACACAACTTTAAAAAGTATACAATACACTACAAAAAATACAATTGGCGGCCTTATCGCTTACTGCGGTCTCTTCCAGGCAACCTTAGAACATACAGTGATTTTCTGAACACAAAATGGGGTTGTATTTGTAAAAGTATATAAGTAGGTACAATGTACTATAATAGATACACAGATATAGACTTACATATTGTATATAATAGACATACTAAATACTCGAACTAACTTTAACTATCTGAAAAAATATCAAGTTTTTAATTAGATAACATACTCACAGCAAAGGAACGTTCACTTAATATTTGCTACCTACCAATAAAAATATTAACGGCAGACATTGAAAAAGGAGCCACTTAAAGTGAAAGCTAAGTGCGCTAAGATATAACGACTATGTCAACATACTAGGCCAGATATTCTGGCAAGCCTCCAATACTTGGAAGACGTGTAACTTTGTCTAGTAGTTCCTAACTCTATTACACCATTAAGAAAGTGCTGGATTTCCATATTTCTTTGTTCAGACGGTCCTGTGACCTTTTCAGGTTCCTAGGGTTTCATTTTTTCTGCAAACATAGCAAGGTTTTCATATTAAGTTAACACGAGACATGTGTAGCCTATATTACTATATTTGAGAGGGACGATTTGGAGACTGAAGCTCATAACAGATGTTATGCTCTCACAAATGGTTATGCATTTGTATCTAGCTCCTGTATTATACTGTACTAGCTTTTTTCCGCGGCTTCGCCTGCGTGGAAGTCGGAAATTATCCCATAGGAACCTAACATAACCTAACCCAGGTTATGGTCTACCCATGTGAATGTCAAATTATATCCAAATCCGTGTTGAGCAGTGATAGCCATGTGGTGTGACCGTCACACTACCAAGTCATAGGTCTCGAGTTCGAACTCAAGGCACGCCACCTTTGCTTCAAAAACGGTGAAGGAAAATATCGTGAGGAAACCGGCATGCCTGAGAAATATTTTGCGACGTCATGTGAAGCCAAGTCAGAGTGGGCGGCTTTGAAACTCTGACACCAGGTTAGTCACTAACCACACGAAGATCCAAATCCGTTCAGCTGCTTAAGCATGAAAGCATAACAAACAAACTCACTTGAATGAATGAATGAATGAAATGCACCGATCCCAGCATGGTTTAACCAGACTCGATAAATCGAATGAACCCCAAGATTTGCACTAGCCCATGAAGCCTCATGTTTCATGGGACTTCAAAGGCTATTGCAAATCGAGGAGTAGACCGGGGGGCGCGGGTAATGGTAAGGAAGACCGTGCCCTTAGGATAAGGAAGGATTTGAGAGCCATACCGGATATGCATCCTAGAGTAAGCCTTGGAATAGTGGAGAGACGGGTGTTAATTATCTATGGATGGGCATCTTTTGCGACGTCGTCATTATCTTCACCGGTGAATTTTGAGACGGGGTTACGCTGGTTTCTCGGCTTTTTCCTATATTGCTGCTGAGCTGTGTTACATTTTGCTGTGTCTGTGTCTTCGTCAGAAGGCTCGCTGCTATCCGTTTCAGGTTTCTTGTAGATCTCGCTGGCGGCCTTCATGATCTTGTATCGGTCTGTAGCTTTGTCCATCCAAAAATTGTATTCCTTGTCGAAATAAGTCGAGTCCTGTTTGAGATTGTCGTTCCAAGTGTAAATAGGACGCCCTACTTTCTTGGATTTGGCCTTATATTGCATTGCTGCGTGTAAAAGGTGTGGTTTGCCGCGCCTGTGGACGTGTGCGAGAAAGCACATCCTGTGGTTCTTGATGCGTTTGGTTACTGTTTTCCCATCTAAGATTTCGTGCATCTTCTTTTGTCTAGGTTTATTTCTGGCGTGGTTAATCAGGTCTCTCATTATGACTCGCTCATATCTTCTCAGTCTAGACCTGTTAGCTTTGGTGAGTGCCGATACTTTCAATCCGTATATCATACAAGGTACGATCACCATTCGATACATGAGTCTGGCCAGTTTCCAGTCCATCTTTGAATTTATTATGAATGGTAATAGTGACTTTGCGTTTCTAGTGGCCTGTTCACACCGTTTTCTAACTGTGCTTCTCCTACTTAATGCAGATGTTATGTATGTGCCTAGGTATTTTATTTCGTCGACAGTATGTAGTTTTAATCCGTTCATGGACACGTAGGTCACTTTCTGTTTAGCTAATGGGTCTCTAATTAGAATTTTGGTTTTAGTTTCGTTTATTTGTAGGCCGACGCTACCTAGTAGGGGTTTAATATGGAATACAATTTTTTCTAACCCTTTTAAATCATCTGTAATGAAGATGAGGTCGTCCGCGAATGATAGCACCAGGGGGAGTGAGATTTCAAAGTCTTGGTCTAATTTGATTAAATGAGTTTCATCTTCGAGGGTTCTAAGGACCTCATCCATGACCAGTGTAAAGAGGCGGGGGGATAGCGGGCAACCCTGTTTGACTCCCTTTCCTTTGATAATCCAGCTGCTTTGCTGGCCACACCATTTGATGTGTGTTCGTTCATTCAAGCAAACTTTGATTATCCTGTTGGTTAGTGACTTGTTAGATCTTTGTATTAAAATGTCTCGCAATGCTTCGAGGCTGACGTTGTCAAAAGCTTTTTCTATATCCAGAGCGAGTACATAGACTCTTTTACCTGCGCGCCATTCTTCGTCCAGAACCCTTTTTAGTGTAAATATATGATCATCTGTTGATCTATTGTTTAAAAAAGCCGCTTGGTAGTTGCCCAATTCTTTTATTGTTTCGTCTAATTTTTTTAAAACGTAGGAGGCGTAGATTCTGTAGCCCGTATTGCAAACCGATATTCGTCGATAGTCATTTGCATCTTTAGGGCTGTTTTTTTTCGGAATTGGTACCTGCACTGTTTCTAGCCAGGTGTCGGGTGCTTCATTTTGTGTCCACGCTTTGTTCATGTGTTTGGTGACGGCTTCCTGTAATATTTCCGGCATCGCTTTGAAGAGCTCAATTACCACTTGGTCTGTTCCAGGCGCTGTCCCGTTCCGCATGCTGTTAATTATTTCCATTATGTCATCAAGCGTGGGTCCTTCATTTTGCGCGATAGATACCGGCTTTGTTATGGTAACCGTTGGTATAGGTAGGCCCTCGGAGTTTTTTAGGATTTGCTCCCATTTGGACATTGGTATATAAGCGTTTCTTTTCCGGCATTTTGTTGCTCGCTTGTTTTTCCTGTAGAATAGATAAAGTACCTGCATGCGTTTTGAGGGATGTTTTTTCCCCAGTCCAGTGAAGAAGGCCCTGGATTCTTTGTTTTCGTCTTGAGTTTTAATCTTGTGAAGTATTGCCCGACATTCCTTTACACGATTATGTCTATTTGGGTTATCTAATTGTCTTCTTTGTAAGAATTTAGCCCTTTGGAGGTTAGCAAGAGCTATACGATGATCCCTAGAGTGACTCTGCTGAAAAATCAAGGTTTCCTGGGCCGCCGCTTTTAATACTTCAGTTATGGTACACCAAGGTATTTCGACGCTTTTATCTGTTGAGTCTATTCCTACGTTTTCCAGTTTTTTGATTATGCAAGCTTGGTATTTTGTTTTGGTTGATTTGATGTTAAGAGCAGCATAGTAACATTGTTTGTAATTGAAATTAATGGGCTCTATTGTTGTCTCATTTTTTTGTGTCTTGCGTTTAGTATTTTCATCTTTGTTTATACACTTGTTCAACTTATTGTTTGTTCGACTTGTTCTTAACTGCCCCCAAATTCTTTTATGGTCGGATATGGCCCTACCTGCCCATTCGCCTTTAATAAACTTAAAGAGTTTTTCTGTTGTCTGTGGTGTAATAATGTGATCCAATTGTGATTTCTGCTTGCCGTTTGACCATGTTATCCTGCATGATGATCTCGCTTTTGTTGTTTCTATTTGGAGTTTTTCCCTGTTGGCTATATCCATTAACATTTCTCCGTTGTAATTGGAGAAGTCGTGATGTAGATTTTGATGAATCAGCCCTTTGCGTTGGAAACTTATTGTATCTTGTCTACCAATGTGGGCGTTAAAGTCGCCTAGGATTATTAAAGTACATTTCCTTGGTTTTTGTCTAATCAGGTTAAGTACACCTGTGAAGGATCTGGTTGCTTTAGAGGTACAGCTGTTGATGTGAGAGTTAATTATATAAAGCGGAGCAGGTTTGTCACTTTCCCTACCAAAATTAAGAGTAATTGACATCACGTCGGTATCGAAGTTTCTGCTTATTATTTCAATTTGGGCATCCTTTCTTACTGCAATTGCAAGTCCTCGATGAGTTTTACCTGCGGTTCCAGATAGGTGCCATTCGTAGTGGATGGAGTTGTACGTTCCTAAGTTCATCCCTGTTTCTTGTAGGCAGGCTATGTGAATGCCCCTTTTTGAAAGTTCCGCGTCTATTTTATCTTTTTTGGCCGGTTTCGAGGCCCCGCGGACGTTCCAAGTTGCGATACGCAGGTCTGAGCAAGTGTACTTAGACGCGGCACAAGGCTGGTTTCTAAGTATTGTGTAACCGGTATCGTCCGCGACTTCAACCGATAACGGTGTACCTAATGTTGGTGTTAATTGTTCACACGGTGTTAATGAGCTAGCTAGTTGTGGGCTATTCAGAAATCGGGGTTTTGTAGACAGCCCTTGTTCATCTCTTTTGTTGCATTTTTTTCCTACCGTTTCAGCATGTTGTGGTGTAATTATGTTGGTTCCTTTATGCGTTAGACTTTGCATATTATTGTTGTATTGTTCTTCGGCGCTCACGACCCAGCTATCATAATGTTGATCTTTGTAAAGGATATGTATGTTTCCGGGTACTGGTTCGCCGGCAGGTGAGTACACCAGTGAGTTCTCACGATTAATATGAACATGCACATTTACGAGATAGAATTCAGCCGCGGCGATTAGGATATCTTCTCCTCCCCAGAACGTCTCGTTAAACTGCGCGGTTATGTAGTTGGTTACCATTTGTTCCTGAGAGAGCTTGCTGTTAGGAATAATGTCTTGAATGTTATTCCTAAGTGCTAGGCTAATTCTGGCGTCACCGCGGTTTTCCGAAACATACGTAGCTAGATCTCGGCGTATTGACATATGGCTAAAAGTTATCCCCATTAAGAGATTTAATTGATGGGCGATCGCACTAAACAGACAATTGCCGTCCTTTTGCATGGCCACTATTCTTACCATTATAAAACTATTGTTTGGGAGTCAGAACCCCACGGTGCTGATGGCCGGAAGGGCAGATTTAGTTTCGAGACAGAGATACAAAAGTTTGACAGGGTCATGCGTTGACTGAGATTTATTAGATACCCTTTCTTTTTCTATAGAAATTTATCTTGTTGTGCAGTTTTTGTTTTTGTTGAATGGGCTTAAGCTTGATCACACATGTGCCTTTCTTCACAAAAACTCGGGTAAATTGTTCGACAGAAACACCACAAAAAAGAAGTTGCCTCAGACGCGGCTGTTTTATAGTGGCTAAAGAAGTTTCCAGATTGTTCCGAAATCAAAATCGACACTATTAATTATGTCAGAGTACATATACTATGTTACTTTATCTTGCGATTCTCCTTTTACTATATATTAAATATGTAGCTTAAGCATAAACGGTGTTTCTGTGCTTAGATTGCCACTAGCGGTGTTGAACCTCAATCTATCAAATACTATTCAGGACTTTGCCACCGACTCTTGGCCACGTAATTGAAATAGAGCCGGGAATTTAATTTAGTCCTCGTGATCGCTACACATACTAGAAACAATAAAAAAATAAGACGTTTTGGTATCTGGATCTATTGTTGGAGTTAAAGTTAACCATGCGTTTGAAATATGGAGATTTGATTTATTGACGGAGTGATTAGTAGAACACCCTGAAATACATGGAATGATCTCACCGGGTTATACTTGTTACAGCTTTCCTGGTTCACACCTCACTTTTGCACTTTGTAGTTTATTTGTCGACACGTGAGTCACAGCCGCATTGAACAAACAAAACGCTGTTCGTCAATTTATTTTTTGACCGGCAGTTAACGCGTTGTAACTTGTGCGGGCGCAAGCTGCACTTTAATACAATGAAACAAAGGCACGGAGCGCTTGAGACGTCCTTCCGCGACGGCGTCCAGATGAACTCCGCATAACAAACAAACTCACTTTCACATTTATAATATTATTAGTTAGGATACTTCATTGTGTTAAGTTTCTGGAGTAAAAAGTCTCTACCTCTTGATTCAGGTGAAAAATATCACCGACAACAATTTTGTAGCTCCGACAGACAATTTGTGTCCTGGTTAAAATTTGAACGAAGTTAGTTCAGCAGTTTTTGAGATGAGCTCTTTCAAACAGACAAAACCTCGGCCTGACTTTCCTGTATTATAAGTATTGAGTGTTAATAATGATACCTACCTTAAAAGTACTCACAATTCCCACAATTCCATAAGGACCAGGATAATCCGATCACTTAATATTATTCTCCAGTATTTTTGCAGCATCACTATTCAATCTGTATACGCAATTCAATTTCATACAGGCCTTGGTTATTTCATTCGTGCTGTTTATAAATGCGACCGACCCACATTCTCGTATGTTGTGATCACATTGCATTTTAATATGTGCGTGATTATATCACCAGTTCCATACACGCTGTGCATTGCGTTTTAATAATAATATATGAACAAACGGGGTTGTGATTATTCGAATCATGTTGTGATGTAGTTCTAGATCTTGCTTTTACTTTTTTATATGTCTCAGTTTTTTGATATACCTTAATACTTTCGTATTTTTCTCTTTAACAACAAGAAAATTATGTGACCATCAGAGGACAACAGTATTGCTTCATAAACTAGCTCCCATACAACGTCCTTTGTTACGTATGTTTTACTTCTGCTCATTTATTTTTGAGAGAGAGAAATGTTTGTTTATGTTACCTACTCGTGTGTATAGCATTATTCACGTGTTTATTTCGAGCGAGTGCTTGTGACATCGTCGACTGAAAGCTCCAAGACAGGCGTCCCCGAAATTTGCAATGTAAGCTCCAATGCTGTATCTAGGAAATGACAAATGGTTAGTACCTTCTTTGGACTTAAATTTGGTACTTAAATGAAACTGAAACGCACAACTTAAATCTTAAGTTGCTGAGAATTTGGTTTTGCGAGAGCTAAATAATAAAGTGGGTTACGAAAAACATATCAGTATGGACCCTTAGGTTTTTCTTACACATCATATTTTCATCTTTTCTTGCGATCCATCGAGTAAATCCTATAGATAACAATGTCTAAAGTCTAAGTTATTCTTAGCACAAAAGATATTTCATTCTCTTGAACTAAGCTCGGACCAATAATCGCCGGAAAAATTCGTCGACATTTCTCCACGTCTTCTAGCATTAACTGTTCATATATCAATCTTTTTCATAGAGACTCTAACGAGGGCTTTTGGCATTACTTCAAATTATCAACGTAACCCTTTTCTACCCTGTAATATATCTTGTTGAGTGCCAGTATAGGCATATGGGGGATCAAGTGGATAGGCCGATAGAACGGGCTCTCCCGATCATCCCAAAGGTTATATATTGAAGGAATTTTTATATTGGAAACGTCTAAGTGTTTGTGCTTTTTGTTGTAGCTTTTCAGTAACATCGTGTGATGTATGGGAAGATTGTTGCTCTTGCTCAATTTTTATTGTTGTTACAATTACTTAATTTTTTATTGTTGTTATAATATATTACGCAAAGAATGCCTACACACAATCTTATTAAAGTTTGTCCATATAAGTCAAATCAAATTAGTGTTTGATTTCGAATTTAATTTCAACTCTATTTATTGATTCGTGAATTTGTGATATTTGAATTCTATGTTTTAGAATACTTCGAATCACAGCATAAAATAGGTATTATAATTAAGTTCATAGTCTATACGATCTTTCATCGCTCTCATTATGAGCTGCACACCGTTATCGTCAACTCTTACTACAGCGTTATAAGTAGGTATGTGTACGGCTATAACCAGCAGATATCGTTTTATCCCCAATTCAGAGATCAGTATGAAAATAAATTGTATGATCGGATAATTCCTCCGGTTTAACGACTTCTAGCTGAATGGGCTATTCATGTTTGGGCCCATTGGCTTTCTCATCAATTATGGATGATACTATTATTGCTGGAACAGCGTGTTAACTAAGAAGACCATGATTAACAAAGTTCGTACTCTCTACTTGGAACTAATAATCCATTTAATTTTATTTACTTTAAATTCTACCAGTAAACGATTACGTCTTGGAACTTTTTCAGGAAAATAATTGTCTAATCACATCTGTTGTCTTTTTCAATTAATGTCTTTATATAATTAAAGAAATGTTAATAAAGTAATAATGTGATAACGATTTAAGATAAAGAATCGTTTGCCATTATTCCAACAGAGTCTATATTTTTGTAAGCCGTGCCGAGAAACTAATAACATATCAACCGTAACCCTATTAAAAACACATAAAAATATATGACTTTTAATTTGTTCTCAAAATTAGATTTCCTGTAAAAGAATCAGATAATAAGGGTACGTACAGAGTTATATCCGGGTTTGGGGGAGGCCTTGACCCATAATTCGGCCGGGCAAAAGGAAGGTTATGATGAGTCTATAGAAAAACGTTCGATGCTTTCGTAAAGGGACTAAGATGAATTATTTCGACAACTTTTTGAAGGATAATCCGATTACTTTTTGCTGGTTTTGTTGGTATTTTTAATAGGGTGGTTGATAGGTTCGATTTAAGTTCAGTCGAATAGATTAAAATTACCATAATTATACAGTAGTCTTAGATTCACATGCATAAACATTCGTTTCAACAAAAAATATAACGCCCTCAGGCTAGATGGAGCGACGATCTTCGCGGGGTAGCACCTGGTCGAGAGAAACCCAAAATCGAGTTAATTATATAGTGTGCAATTAGAGATGCCTTTGTCTAGCAGTAGACAGCTAATGTCGATGAAGATAATTCCAACCATAAGGAAATCAATTTAATAAAAACCTTACATTCACTGACACACAACGCTCAGCCTAAGCCGCTGAGCCAAGATGCATGAAAATTTGCACTAGTATTCATTTTAGCACTAAACAAGGATTTTTGAAAATTCATCCCCTAAAAAAGTTAAATAAGGGATAGATAAGGAAGAAGGGGAAAGGGGGGATATGGAAGTACGTAATTTTTACCGATGGAAAATCCCATGGGGTACACGGCTTGTGAGGAAATAAGAACATAATGACAAAGCCATTTTCTTAATATCAGTAATTTGCGATCGCATCGTTGAGGGTAAAACATAGTCAACACTATTGTTAGTCTCCTTTATCACGATACCCGCACATTATAGTGTGTATAAACTTTAATATGACACTAAGTACTAAACGTAGGTATCTCTTACGTAACCTATTTAGATACCGAGCTCTGGCGCAAACTGTGACGTCACAAATAGTTATTATAACAGTATACCTTTAGTATGTCAAACACATTATTATATTGCTGTAAACAAATTTGTTATAACCATAACGTTAATGGGAGTGATAATCAGTGTTTGTGTATTTTGGTAGTTTGTTGGACATTAACTATTCTCAAGTGTAAATATTGCTATATTATACTTGCAAGCAAAACTTGACGAGGAGGTCGTGGGTAAGTAATAACAGTCGCATGGGTCGATTAAGCTACTCTTTCCGGGGTTGGCCCGTGGATGGGTGACCATCTTTATATACCGAGACTCCTCCGTGCCTCGGAAAGCACGTTAAGCCGTTGGTCCCAGCTGTCATTCGTGGATCTCTGACAGTCGTTAAGAGTCGTCAGAAGCACGAAAGTCTACATAATACCAGTCTTACCAAGGCGTATCGTGTTACCAGTTACTGGGTTTCGGAGGTCAGATAGGCAGTCGCTCCATGTAAAATACTGGTATTCAGCTGCATCCGGTTAGACTAGAAGCCGACCCAAACATAGTTGGGAAAAGGCTAGCCAGATTGATTTATACTTGCAAGTAAAACAAGAAAGAGTTAGAAGCAATTCAAAGCTTCCCAAATAGTTTAAAATATGTTAAACTTCGTTGTGTCTCTGTAAAGAAAAGATAGAATAAAAGATGATATGGCTACGAAGTACGTGAGCACTGAGCTAACCTCTAATAGAGATGTGAAAAACGTAGTTACTACCTAAAGCATCAACTGAAAATAAATTAAGATTACTGAAGGATGATGAGTCTGAAGTGTCGGCTCTAACCGCTTTTGAGTATTTTCATTATAATCAAAGTAGAAGACTTTCCAACATCTCCACATTACTATCTTATTCACAAAATACGTTCAGATGGCAAAGAAGATACTTTTATACCTACTAGTGACGCGCCTCTGTTTTTTATGACTTGATAGAACATAGACATTTATTTAGTATACGTAGGTTAAATATTAATGTTTTACACACAAAAACCTTCCGGAAAAAATCTTTAAATTACAGTCAAAAGCGCATCAAAATCCTTTGCGTGGCTTAGAAGAACAATGCGGTCACACAGAGAGACACAAAATGCGAATAACTTATATACTTAATATTATAAATGCGAAATTAAGTTTTTTTGTTTAATTGTTTGTTACGCTTTCACACTAAAAAGGCTAAACGGATTTAGATGAAATTTGGCACACGGGTAGATCATGATCTAAATTAGGACATAGAATACTTATTATTCCGAGATTCCCACGGAATCGAGACTTATGCGGGTGAATCCGCGGGGCGCAGCTAGTTTATAATATGGATAGGTAGATAACGGGCCTCATAAAGGGCTTCCTTCTTTAAAAAACTGTACAAGAATAATTAATAGAACGTGACGTCGGGTATTGGCTTTAAAATACGTATTTTTACTCTAAAAGAGGAACATTTTTGTCTTGCTCCTCATTGCTGAAGATCGTGACTGGTAATTTAAATCTATCTTGGCATGCTGTGTGCCAAAAAAGCAAGGCGTGATATACACTTGTTCGGGTTGGCACAGCCGGGTGGCTAAATACGCATTCAATTTTGCCACTCAGCCTGTGCCGATTCATGCCGAACCGAACATGTTGTATGTATAACCCCAAGATGTCATGCTGTGCCTACTGCTTCATTTGGATATTTATTTCTAACATTTCTTTTCTTAAATGAGCCGGATATATTTCTTATTTTCAGTAGGTAATATCAATACCTACACAGAGTAGGTGAGTATGTAAGTATCATATTAAGTGGTGTGCTATAATTTCTAATACCACCATGGGAAAAGGCGTGAGTTTATGTTATGTGTGGAATACAATGCCGCCCGTAGGCATGTGACCGCCCGTATTTTTCTGAATATTCCAAAGCTTATGAGTTAAGCTTTTAGAAATAATAAACAGAATCCAAATCGAGTCAATAACATCGGGCATATGGCAAAAAAAATAAAGCAAGGTCACAAACACAACTCAAAAAATTAAAATTTAATAACATGAAAAATATTAAAGTTAATTTTCGATTATATTTCATGAATATTCAGAAAAATACGGGCGGGCAAATGCCCATGGACGGCATTGTATAGGTTTTTGAAGAACTGATTATAAAACGCGCACACAATATATATTTATAATAGTTTACAAAAAACACTTTTTTTAAAAGAAAAGTTGTATGGGTTGTGCGAGGAATGATATCAAAAAGAAGGGGATGAATGATAGCGTGACGGTTGATAGGGGGGTGAATGGAAACAAAAAACGTGTTGCGCTGACCCTACGTAACATGGGAAGATGATGAATATTTTACACAAAATAATACGTTTATATACCTATATATTTCCACCTCTTAATAATAATCTTGTAATACTACGTAAAAAGTTAAATACAAAAGGATTTACACACGTTTACAAGGCTTAGCGATATTTAAATATTAATAAACGAATATGTGGGAAGTCAAAACACGGGTAAAAGTATAATATAATACTTTTACACGCAGCTTTATAACTTATGTGTTTGTATTATGTTGGTTGTAAAACTTCAGCAACGAATGTTTATGTTTTTAAAACGTTTGCGCAAAACGGTTTAGGTATCTAGCAATCAAATGTGATTTTAAAATGAGTGTTTTGGCCGGCTTCCGGTTTCTGCCTCAACATTTGTAAATGAAGCTGGCAATAGTAATATGAATACAGAGATTCACCCAGTATTAAATTTGAGTAAAATGAGATAAGGTACCTCTTCAACATGTCTAATTTACATTTTAACATATTTATTCGCTGTATTTTGGTTTTTATCTTTACCTATAAATCTTATAAACACAATCTAACACTAAATTAAATAATTAACTAACTAACTATACAAAAAAAACAAGCACACTTAGGCGTCGAAGTACTCGTCCGCATCGCTGTCATCCGGAAACGTGCCCAGAAGACAAGCAGCATTGCCACGTTGAATGGCAATGCTAATTCCTTGCCCAAAGAACGTGCCAGCCCTCTGGTCACGTGAAGTGTTAACCATTGATCATCATGAACCTTATGGTTTGTAGGAGAGTGACAGTTCCAATGATATTTACCTACATAATATCCGGTTCATCGATAATGTCAAAAAGAACGGGCACTTTTTTCCGGATGAAAAACATCTTTTAAATAGAGATCATTTTCAAAATCACCCGCGATCGAAATTTCAGAGCTGTCAAAATATAAATTAACGTCATCGGCCTAAATCAGCCATAGTTCGTCTAAATCACCATCACTTGATTAATACATTTAAAAATATCTGCATAGCCTTTTCCCAACTATGTTGAGTTCGGCTTCCGGTCTAACCGAATTAAAATAATAATGTGAAATACTTCGTCTAAAGGTGCCTTAGCCTTGTATCTACCCAAAGGTGCCTTAATTTGAAAATAGCCATCTGTATATAATTTACGCTTCTCAAACTCAAACTCTAAGCATTTATTTCAATTAAACCATTTACAGGCACTTTTGAATTTTCAAGGAGTCTGTCAGTCTGAAATATGAAGTTAGTTGCCCGTTCCAAAGCGTAGTCTAGCTATCGAGAAGAACGGGCAAGAAACTCCATGGACACTATTAAATTATATTCTTACAAAAATATTAGTTACAACATCATTTGAGTAACTCTCTACTATTTACTACATACAAACTAACACTATTAATATTATAAACTATATTCTCAAAGTAACATATAAATTATTTAGATAGCATCTAATAATTATAACAAAACACTAACGACCCCCAACGGGATCAGAATAGTACCAATTAATAACTAAAGCCCTAGTTCTAATTACGTCTAGCCGCAACTAGACTAGAATACATTATTTACATCGAAAGGAACTGAAAACGATTTTTTTAATGAATAGTACGCGCTGCCACCGATAACGCCGTGAAAGTGGCGAAGAGTTTTGGGCCAACAAAATATGAATAATTTTCATGCCAGCGACACGAGGAAGAACAAGAATTAATAATTCAGGGATACGTCTTTCCAATAGAATGAAAAATGTAGGAGAAAGGAAGAACCTTTGCCTAATAATAAGACTTTAAATTTAGATAAGACTAGCGCTTCGCCTGCGGCTTCGCCCCCTGTAAAGCAGACTTTCTCATACAATTGTTTTAAATATCACTCAAGGATTTCCATTAGTTAAAGAATTTCTTGAATCGGATCAGTAGTTTCGAAGATTACTGCCTTCATACAAACACACTTACCTCTTACAGTATTAGTATAGATAAAATGAAACACGCGCCTTTTTGATATCTGATTGAGGAGTTGTATTCGTCTCATAAGAATGTATATTTTTATCATAATTTGTAAACATCTTGCATTGATTGACATACAAATAACCACATTTCTAATCTCAGTATATTGGCAGCGTAGTCCATGCCCCATTTATTATGACTTATCAATAGTAACCGCTTGTAAGAGACTCTCATAATTCAAAATCGTCTTCAGAATAATAAAATTATGTTCAATGCACCGGTTAGACAATTTCCAAATGGTAAAAAAATTACAATCAGTTTCAACGTAAAAGCCGAGCCAGTATTTACGTAATATCATTCACTAAAACATTTGGAGAGCAAACTATTATGATTATAATAACATCTTGACTAAAATAATAATAGAAACCAAAGAAAATACATCAGTCAAATGGACCCGTAAAATCAGAAAATATATCTTGAAAAGTTCTGATAGATGTTCGCTCTATTTTTATGCTTGTCTAGGCCTTGAACTGAGATCTGAAATACTGACATTCTGTCCGATCCGATGGATCAAAGTGACAATACTTACATTATGTTCCAGTTTTCTTGAAAAATGTACTAGAAATCTTCTTTGGAAACTTTGACGCAAGAACTATTTCGTAAGCATGAAAAGTTAGGAATGTATTTCACTATTTTGTTTAAGAATAGTAAACAATGGATTAATATTAAAGTGTGACTGACGTTAGACGGAAGTCTTTCTTTAATAATACCAGCAAATATTGTCCCACTGAAGGGCAAAAGCCTCTTCTCATACAGAGAAGGTACGAGCATTGATCACCACACTTGCTCAAGACGAAATCTTATAAAAAGAGAAGTTTGAGAAGAGGAAGAGAAGGTTGGCGAAATCTTATGAAAAAAATCTCCAGAAATAAACAGTACTCATTTTAAACTTACCATTTTAATGAACTTACTTAACACAAACTTGAAATTGTTTCCTCTACCGTATTGCAAAACACACCTACAGCAACTTCAATTTATTTCTCATACGACTCACAAACAGAAATGCAGGTAAAAGCAATTGGATTAGCAAGTTAACACCTTCCAGCGACGCCGTGTTTGACATTTCCACGTTCATGAAGTTAGGTCATTACTGACGTTCAATTTTGAATGCACAAATACGATACTTGATGGAATTGATAGTATAATATAATGAATTGAAAATTGAATCGAATGTAGGCTTATAGGTCATTTATTGCGGAATTTCATATTCATTCCAATTGAATTTGATTAATATGTTGATACAAATCCTATTTTAGTTGGTTGAAGTGACTAATGCTGAAGTATTGAACAATACATCGGAATTTGAAATCCAATTAATGCCATCAATAACAATTGATTAGTACGGTAATAATGTAAACTAGAAACTTGATACTAATTAGTTTCAATGAAAGACTATAATGAATAGTTTTCAGAGGGGCAATTCCCGTAATTTTTAAGAACGTTCGCATTCGCATCTCATTCGCAATCTGTCAAATTAGCAATCAATTTACCATCATTTTTGACAAGTTTGACAGATTGCGACTTGAATGTGAACGTTTCTTAAGTACGAGAATTGGCCTTCTGAACTGTATTGACATTTTTTTTGTCAATTTCCTTTGTTTCGAGATAAACAACTTCTAGTATCTTGTCATATCATCGCATATGATAATTACTTATTGAATATCTCGCATTAAATCCAAGACATTTAGCGAACTAGTTAAAATGAGCCCACGTGTAGCCAATATACTGTTTGTACGGGCTAAAAGGTCACAGAAATTATTCAGTGTATTGAGCTATTATAGGCTAAGAGATAATTGACCTCATTTTGATAGTTGATACGGTAGTAAACAGTAGAGGGACGGAATCCTCTTGACATAATCCCATTTATTCACCTTTTATGACACTCTAGAGAAGAGTAAGGGTCTTTGATATTAGCGGCATCTCTATGGTAAACAAAAACCACTCTGAGTGCTGAAATTTGGCAACGTCGCAAATAGGTGTCAAATATTTCGGTGTTTTTATTTATTTGCCAATATTACAATATAACATAACGCCTGTAATCCCCGAAGGGTTAGGCAGACGTGTATAAATATAGTGCGCCTACATTTCGGCAATTACGTTTAAGGCGAAAGCGTTCCAGTAATTATTGCAAGACAATAAAATTGGCAGTACCTATGTACTGTTGTAATTTTTAATGTTAATAACAGAAAAACCAAAGGTAGCCCGCGAAATTCAAATTTCCTTACGTTTTTTGCAATTTTCAGGTCAGTATCATGTTCTATGATGATTTAGATATGATTCGCGGTATCCCGTATCAAATGTTAAATTATAGAATTATAGTCATAAAAATGATCAATACAACTCTCTAAGTTCATGTAATCCCATTGAATGACTATTTCATAAAATCATGATATTTGACAATTATGCTAACTTATGCAGTTGAATTGCTGATTGTAATAATTATAATTATGTAAAGCCATAGTTGTTACGATCGCGAATCATATTTTATTCAACATAAAACATAACACTGACCTGCAAAATGGAAAAAACTCAAGAAAATTTGAATCTCGCGGGCTACCTTAGCGCATCCCCCTTAAGTTCCCTGTAATAGGGGGCGAGCCTATTGCCATCAACCGGGCTCCCATCCAGACTCCATAACTGAGAAGTACACACAAATACACATACAAAAGCACTATTCAATAGTGAAATATCGATCTGTAGTGCCCTAAAATAATATTGTAATATTTAGCTTTAGGTGTAACTACGACGTTCCCAACTTTCAGAATGCAGCCTCTAAATTAGAGAAACTTTTCATATATAAAGGCTTTGTGTTCTGTCTTTATCATTTACTTGTCAAAAATGTGAGAGGAAACACTAAAACATCATCTGTAATAATAATGCTGAAAAGTTTGCTTGTTTGAACGCGGTAATCTCTGGAAATACGAGATTTAAAAAAAATCGAGCAGAAGCTAGTTATCGACGAATTATTATCTACCTTTTATTTTCCCAAATAGGTTAGGGTAGATTTTCAGTCTAAATATCAATCACTCACATCGAGCGGGTTAGTTTTTAAACAAACATAAGTAGTTAAGTAAAAGTGCGAGGGATCCTTACAGTGGTCGCATATGATGTGTGACATCTGACATCTTGGCTGACAGTACCAAACTCTCGGAAAATGGGTTGATACCATCTGCGAGCCAACTCTAGCACCGCGCGCGCTCATTGGTCAAACCAAATAGCGCGCGCTTCCCCGGCTTCCTGTAACACACTTCCGTCCCTTTTCACGAAATCACTCACACAGATTGCATGAAAACGAGAGGAAAGATGATACATATCAAAAACTGATTGGTTTACAATTCCGTTAGCACATCATACCTCTATTACCATATTCACTTGTGATTTAAAAGTCACAAGTGCCATAAAAACACCATAGTTTTGTGTGATTTTGTCATGGAATGTAACATAGACAGAGATTTTATTACCTTTTCCGATATATTTAGGGCATTATTTTTTGTAGTCTGTGCTCATCTTTTATTTTTATTGGGCTATAATAATTTGCCTGGCTGCGAAAAAATGGGGAAACATTTCCTGTATACATTATTTTTGTGTTTATCTTATTATTATGTGTGTTAGGTACTTGTCAGTGTTGAATTTTTATCATTAATCTTTTACATAAATGGAAAAGTTCGAAATAGATTTGAAGATCGATTTCGAACTTTTCAATTTAGGTCCGTCAGTCATGAATTAATTAATTTTAATGACTGAAGGGAAGCGTGTGTATTTCAAAAATATATTTAAGTAAGGATCACAAAAGCTTATTAGGCCAGAATCCATCTCCGCCAAAATTAATTAATTCCGCCCAATTGAAATACTCGATTAAATAATTGATGACCGCTCTTCAGCGCAGGAGCTTTTTAACCATCCGAGCAAGACTGATCAGATTTTTATGTCAGCCGCCGTTCACCCCATTTTCTCTCTCCACAAGCTTTATAGGAAATTTTATTTCAAAGCTATAGTAATAAAAACCATGATAAAATTTGCAGTCTTTTTTTAAATATTTTAATGACTGTAATTACGTGGATATCAAAGAGAATATTTAAGCAAACGTAACACTTGCTCGGAAGCGAAACTTTTGGTCGATTCTAATGAGTTTAATTTCATGATAAACGGTTCTGAAAGTTGGTGAGTGAAATTCTGGAACGACACCTTCACTGGATCTGTGAACGTGTTCAGCCCCCTAACGCTAGGCTATAATACGACGATGCATGTTTACGACGCGGGGTAGATCTCACGAAACCATGGCGCGGTGTTTTGACGGTGCTCACAGGTGGTATAAGTCGTGTGGGGCGCGGCGCGGATATCGAGCGGGCGCCGGCGGCGGCGGCGGCGGCGCGCGCAGTAGTGCACCGGGCGCCAGCAGCCCGGTCGGCCGCGTTCACACTGGTACATGCGACCTCCGCCGGCCACAATACCGGCCGCGCGTGGCGGCCCGACCGCCCAACGCGAACCTACCCATATCCCGTAACTGTACATATTACCCACCCTATCCTGTGGTAAACAAAACCCATGTGATAGTGATGTGAAGTGACCGTTTATCATTGTAATTCAGCCACGTGAGGATTTTTAATTCGACGTGACGACCTACCGTCCGTGTAGTGTAATTAGTTAATCAATTATGTAACGACCGTAATGGCAAAAGCTTTTCAGTGGTAACGCTATAGGCGTCTATAGAATATAGGGGAAAGCTTTTTATAGATTAAAAATGTTGTGTCGGTAATTGCCCGCGTAAATACGTTCAACGACATTCTATGGCGTGTGAACGTTCATATTATTTTCTATACAATTTTTGTACTAAAATAATGTTAAAAGTAATTTACGAAAACTGTTTATAAAAGCACAGAATATGCTACAAGTAAAATTCCGATTCGTCAGTGTAGGTACAATAAATCGCAAACAGAAAACTTTGAAGGCTTTTATCGTTATTACCGCCTAGACGGTAACTTAGCACTTTATAAACTATCAGCTATCCGAGTTAATATCTACCAATGTGTACCGTCTAATATCGTTACGAAGTTTCATTCAAACTATCGTGAGCGTAGTCGATTCGTAGCACCTGGTCTACGATATAAGCTACGGGAGCGCTACGCGGGCGAATTATTAATATTACTTGTGAATATTACAGTTTCCGTAGCGTGTGAATAGGCTCGTAGATTAAAGGGCGTTTTGATATAAATTCTACAAATTCCTTCCTCATAATCTTGACCTATTTCTCTATGTACTGAAAGCCACCACAAAGGAATATATGAAGAAGTCGTCTAACATACCAACGTCTATGTATAAAAACGAATTAAGAGCTAAGTGCGTAATAATAGGCTTGTGATTACTCGCGTATATATATATATTTAAAATTAGTTCAAGTCTCTAATCAGGTCATTCGTGTTTCCTGCACGAGCATGTAATTATATTTTAAACAAACCCATGTGTTTTTTCAACCCTTGTGTAATTATTAAACTCTACAATAAAGAAAGCGAAATATCACGTTTTTGCAATACATCTAACTGTGACATTTTTTTAAGGCGGAAACCCAGATCTTCGCATAGGATTTAGTAAAAAAAAAATAGATAAAATTAAAAATCTCAGTAACAAGAAATTTCGTATACATTTTAGGATTCTCTAACATCTTTTGTCTAGGGAACTAATCAAACTATCTTGGGTTCTGCTTATCTATTTCAAGCAAAAAGCAACGGATTGTCTTTATCAAAGCATTGTTCCAGACTATAAATCAAGATTCATTTTACTGAACGGATCAAAGAACCCAGCCATGCGCACATTGGCCAGATTCTGCTTCCGAGGTTCGCTAAATGCAGACGATATTCACCCTTATTCATAAACATACAGACGTCTTATAAACCAAAACGGTTTACAATATATTGTCCTCTTTTATTGACATGAAAATGACGAGGACAATTTTTTGTAAATTAGGTTGTGCTGCAGGCCTGAGTCAATTTCAGACAGTTTTAGATAGACTATCGCTCTATAAAAACCAGCCAATGCATGTCGGACCATGCACAATGAAGGGTTGCGTAGTTGGGATGAATTTATCCCAAGAACAAACTTAACATTGTACGTGAAAAACATGTTCTCAATATACATTTACAAAAATATACATTCCAACTGCAAATGAAAGTTAGTCGCTTATTACTCGTTAACTTGTAAAGCCTATTTAGCTGTGATTTCCTTTTAATTTCGTTATAAATACTACTGCCGTGAATTTTTTCACATATCCAACAACAACCATTTAGCTGGCAGGGAGGGGGGACACTTGGCTCTAACAAAAATGAGGACTTTAAAGCTTAATATTTCGCAAACGGATCCCTGAATCAAAAAATGGTTGTCACACATCCACCTTTCTAACGACACCTCCCACATTATGAAAAAGACGAAAGAAAAAAAATATCGCCACTTTAAGTGTCGGGGAGGTACCCTAAAAACTTTCTTGATTTTATTTTACCACTTTGTCAGCGTGATAAATGTAAGCTAACCAAATTACAGCTTTCTAGTAAAGTCTACCTAGTACTCAGTAGTAACAGTCACTGAGCTAATTCACGGACAGACTGACAGACAGACAGACGGACATGGAGAAACTATAAGCGTTCCTTGTACACACACTCTCAACAAGTCCCATAGTCGACGTTGTCGAAATGCAATAAAAAATTGTGTTGTGTTAAAAAACTGAGTTGACATGTTACTCTGGATACCTAATCCCGAGCCCCAAGATGCAGACTAACTATCGAATTTGGGGCATACTGGCAACTAATACTATGTAACCTAGCTCACTCTGTAGGTAATATTTTATAGGTTAATGTATTACCAGGATTATCAATAATTTTCTCTTTCTATTTTCTACAGCAGACAAAACTGTTTTGACTGTAGCTAGCGCATTATCTAAAGATAATGAGATTTATTTATTAAAGCTATGAGACGATTAAACGTCAAAAAGGAGACGGGGATTTCTGCGCCTGATTGTAATAAGTTGAGGTATGGTTTAAAAAAAGGGATACATTTTTCTATTTCAAAATGTGAAAAATCGGGTTGATTTTTCACATTTTGAAATAGAAAAATGTATCCCTGTACTTTTAATTTACAATCTGGAAAATGAGAAATCCAAAAATTAAGTTAATGTTACGAATAAAATGGAATATCGACTAAATTATAATCGATTAACGTGACAGAGTACATACTATTTAAAAAAATGCTTTTACCAAATGATTAATTCAATTACAATAAGTGATTAAATGTAATAGAATTAACGTAATATACAGTTTAAACAAATTAAATATCTACATATTAAAGATAAATCTTAAAATCGATTCTTATTTGCTAATCGATTATTTTATTTTAGTCTGTGCTGACATATCATGCATTGTATGACACTGACTGACAGTGACACTCACTCGTTTCGTATCGTTTAGTGCGTGTGCGTTTCCTCGCATAGTTTTATTAATATTTTCCTTGATCCCTGATTTCTTTCTACGGACTTCTGATCTTGCTTTTTGTACGGCCCTTCATAGCATACTGGACACAGAGAACTCCGTTTATACGTTGGACTTTGACTTGTTATTTTGCATTCTACGAACGGCCTACCGATTGAATATTGATACCATGGATCGTTGTGTAAATTGTGGCATAGCGAACAAAAACAACATCATCTCCACATACCTCTATATTTACCTATGATTTTTAAATCTTTCTATTAACATCCTATCTATATCAAAAATGACAATCGCATTTAAAAAGTCAGCTGTTAAGTATAAATTGTTACGTAACCTCACTTTGACTAAATCTCTTTTAGCTCAGCTCTCAGATTGCCAAAGTCCGCAAAATTTTCAGTAATGGTTTGATTATATAGTGCTAAAAATTGCTATCGATTTCATCCTTTAACATCCAGGCCCAAGATTGTATCAAAGCGTATCCGTCCCCTTTATGGTTAACAGTCGCTAATCATTACTTAACTATAAGCAATGTTTATAAATAAACTCGAATATCTATAGATATCTACAACCAACTGACTATATCATTAGTCCAGTGGTCGCAAGAACTACTATTGAGCGTGACGACCTGATTTTTCCAGCAGGAATTTTCCAGTAGCTACCCAGAGTCTGCATTTGTGCCCGGTTGATGGCAATAGGCTCGCCCCCTATTACATGGGACTTAAACATAACTGGCGAAATATAGGTGTTACTATAGGTACACTTCTACCTAACTCTTCAAGTATTACAGGCGTGATGTTATGTCATGTTCAACGAAACGAAAGTAGTTCCAATTCTGTCCCTATTGATTGACAACAAAATGACAAAGACCTGTTATTTACCAAGCGTTTGTAAATGATATGTCACGCACAAGGTTCAAACTATCTGACAAAACCATGCTAAGAATAGAAGAACTGTATGTCACAGTCCAATGTGTGTATGTCGGCCTCAAGGTGGACCGATGACCTTGTGAAGGTCGCAGAAATCCGCTGGATGCGGGAATCACAGAACCTGTCGAAGTGGCGATGCTTGGGGGAGGCTTATGTCCAGCAGTGGACGTCTTTCGGCTGAAATGATGATGATGATGATATCAGAGTCATTTCAATATCCTAAGTCACGAATTTTAAGTAACACTTAACTATTAACTTATTTTAATATTTACGTTCAGTGTGCAGGCTTCGTAGGAGGTATAAAATGATCTGTGTGGTTCTTTTCTCAAAAGTCTTTCTCAGACACTAATCTGCATGGTCCTAACATGATCTGACCAAGATTGTGTCTGGACTTTAAAAGAGACTGTGAACTCTGAGTTAGTTTCGATGTTTCTTCTCAGACTAGTTGGATAACACCGACCTCATACAGCTTTTAAAATATTACTGTAAAACTTGTAAAAATGTTTGTAAAACTTTCCTAACAAAAATAAATAGGTAATTATCCTAACTATAATATTATAAATGCGAAAGTGAGTTTTTTTGTTATGCTTTCACGCTAAAACGGCTGAACGAATTTGAAAGAAATTTGGCACACGGGAAGACCATGACCTAGAATAGGACATAGGATGCTTTTATCCCGGTGGTACGTTCCCACGGGAAAATTTCCGACATGCACGCGGGCGAAGCCGCTGGCAAAAGCTAGTCATTTATAAAAATCGTATAACAGAGATTTCGGTACTTTTCTACGGATAATTTGAAACGCAAACTGGTTTAGTAAATATAAAAAAATGAATAAAAAATCTACGGCCGATTGGTAAAAGTGACTCACGCACTTTGGCTAAGCATTATTCCTGTTACTATTGCACAATACTAAAAATGCAAGATGGAGCATAATCAGCCAATAATATTCCCACTGTTGGGACACAGGCCCTCTCTCTGTGAGAGGGAGTGGGCCGTAGTCGACCACGCGGGCACAGGGCGGGTTGGTGGATGTCACATGTCTATGAATTTTTGGTTCTAGGACCTGCCGGTTTCCGGCCGGTTTTGAGAGCAGTAGTGATGAAATAATTTACACAAAATAAACACAAAGTGCTTGTAAAGGTTTGAACCCACGACTTACAACTCGTAAGTCCCGGTTTTTACCTCTGGGCCACCATTGAGCTCTCAAGATGGAGACGTGAACATACTCCAAGCCAAAGAACGTGCTAAATGAAGTGTATCAATTTCGGGCTTAGTCTCATATATTTATCTATTAGGTGAAAGGTATCTTGCTTATCAACGATTAGCTTCTACCCATGACTTCGTTTGCGTAAAATTTCTTGTTAATATATATCCGTATGACACTCGGCAATACTATAGCTTCCCATTATCGAAGAAAGAATTTTCGAAATCATATCAGTAGTTCTGAAGATTACCTACCCTCTACTTATAAACTTACAATATTTTTTACATTAGTACTTATAGAAATATATATTATTATCGTCTACAAGTAGGTTTACTCTATTTCTACGGCCAAGCAGCGTTAAAGCTCGTACAGACCAGCGCGACGCGACGCCGCGCCGCGACACGAACAATACAATTTCTAAGAAAACTTCACGATATAACAATAACCGGTGTCGCGTCGCGCTGTCGCGCCGCGCTGATCTGCACGAAGCTTTAAAGGTTCTGGTTTAAAGGGTCATGGTTGCCGTTGTCCCCAAAATCCCTCCGTGCCTCGGAAAGCACGTTAAGCCGTTGGTTCCAGCTGTCATTCTTGGATTTTTGACTGTCGTATCGGTCCGTCAGAAACCCAAAAGTCTGACAACTAGTCTCACCAAGGGGTATAGTATCACCCAGTAATTGGGTTGTAGAGGTCAGATAGGCAGTCGCTCCTTGTAAAATACTGGTATTCAGCTGCATCCAGTTAGACTGGAAGCCGACTCCAATATATTTGGGAAAAGGCTAAGCAGATGATGGTTGGCGTTGTAATAACATGCACATGAAACATTTCAGCTTTGCGTCTGGGATGGTTACACATCTGTTATGCGTTTGTTATTGCAGATGTTCATAGGCGGCAATGACGGCTAACCATTGGGTTAGCTCGTGGGCTTATGTGCCATCAAATAATATTTTTTAAACTTAGAATTTTTCTAAATTTGCCTATTTCGAGGTCATTAAACTCTCTCGTGCACAATCGTTTGGTTTTACTTGCAATTATATTTATATAGTATCTACGCGGTATCTTTATTATCTACTATATATTTATATGGTATCTATGCATTATTTTTATTATCTACGATATATTTATATAGTATCTACGCATTATCTTTATTATCTACGATATATTTATATAGCATCTACGCATTATCTTTATTATCTACTATATATTTATATCTACGCATTGATAAGAACTTGCAATATTGTGCATGACCTCGATTTAGGGCATTAGGAATACATTTTCGAAATATTTAATTTTTATGACATTAACTGTGACAAAGGAGAATGGATGATTTCGCCTAGACCTCTTATACGAACAAGACTAAAAAGTAAAAAAAAAAAATTGACATGAGTTTGACCGATTTTTAATGAGAATTCTGTTGTTTATTTACACACACGCATTTACACGATTTTAAAACTAATTATTTTTAATTAAAATTATTGTGAAATGAAAGAAAACTGAAACTAGCATATTATTATAATGAAACCTTTGAGTGTAAAATACATCACGTAGGGTGTTATTTATTTTAATAAAGTGTCAATATTTTGCATTATCAATTTATTTGCACCAATATGTAAAGCGCGATGCACAAATCAGCATTCCCGTACCATTTATGATATAAAAGCAGACATTACTGGATCAAACGGCAATGAGATAAGATAAACGCAAGGCAAATAGCATATATTGCACTCGACAAAAAATTACTATAGAATGGACCTCCGTTCATAATCCAAATCTACATAGTTTTAAAGCTGTACTGTTTTCCACATTTTATAACATAAAATCACGACCGTACTTCCCGAAGTAGTCGCTAGTTAGGGGTGCTGTTCGGGTCGGCACATTCGATTCGGCAGTACTCGTTAACAACAAAGCCGACCCAAAGCAATTACTTACACATATTCGGCTTTCAGTTAGCCCATGTTGATCGATAAACTCTATTCGGCATATTCTACTTTCGCTGAATCATTTATAGGTCGGCACAATTCCGGCTCGTCTGAGCGGCTTTTTCCCGAACATATAATTATCATAAATACAATGTTGCCGCCCGGCTGCGCCAAATCATGACCCGAACCAGTGTGTAGCGCTCCTTATGTTCACGAGGTACGTGAATACTAAAAGCACATTATAATTATTATTAACGCCGATATATGAAGACGTTCTAGATGTTTCTGGTATCGAAGGGCGTGACGTAAGACCTATGTATGCACACGTGCAAGACTTACAAACAGGCTAATCGAATATTTGCCCAACCATGCCCATCCGGCTGACTCATTTTTCATTATTTCATAGCTAACTGCAAGCTGACTGCGTACAGTATCAGAAGTGGTCCCGGAGAGTTAAGGCGTATCTTAACGAATTGCAAATTTGCTTAAATTATTTTTTTTAAATCAATTTTGAAGTGTCTCTCTATTTTCAAAATATTAAATTGTATTACAGTAAACAGGTAAGTGCTACTTTTATAATTCTATGATAAGATTGCCTTTGAATACCCCGAGGCTGAGTAATTACAGCCGCATGGGCCGATCGATCAAGGTTAAACAACGCTTGCCAAGATCCGTCCGTGGATGGGTGACCATCTTTACATACCAGGTACTACCCGTGCTATGGAAACCATGTTAAGCCCTTGGTGTCGACTGTCATTCGTGTATCTAAAATACTGCTAAAATGCTGGTAGTATTTTACATGAAGCGACTGCCTTTCTAACCTGCACAAGTTACTGGGAAGCACGATACTCCCTGATCAGACTGGTTGTCCAACTTTCGGGCTTCTGACTATCTACCCGAAACGCCTGTCCAAGATCTACGAACGACAGCCGGGACTAACGTGCTTTACGAGGCACGCAGGGGTCTCGATATGTAATGGATCCATCCATATCTCCATATGTTATCCATCCCCTAACCGACCGCGGCAAGCGTATTAACCTTCGATCGACGTGTGCGGCTGTAATCATTTAGCTACGAGCCCCTCCAATACAATAACTTTGGAAAATTTATGAAAAAGGTAGGTACTATCGCGGACACTGGCGCCTGACCACTTTTCTACCTTATTACCTAAGCAATAAGGTCGAAAAGTGGTCAGGCGCCTGTGTCCTCATAATAATTTAATTTTTAAAAAACTTTAGAAAAAAACGTATAATTAGGTATGTATAAACATTTTAACTCTTGTTATGGAAAACAATGCAACTAAATAGAATTTGATAACGATGTCAGTGTGACTCATACATGTACCGCGCGCGCTGCGTGTGGGCGTTTTAATCTGTAATAAAATTTGCATTGCCAAAAATATTGTTAGTTAATCAGAAAGCTTGTCAGCTATGCCCAATAAAATATCATGGTTATTTTATGTAAATATTTTATGAATACATAGGTACGCATTGACGGTTACTATACGTACCAATTATCGTTGTCATGAAACTTATTTATAATTCTAACGCTTGGGATCAGTTTTAAGTGAACTAACTAGAAAAAAACTAACAAATTTACATTATGAAACTACTATGTGACACACAACACGTTTTCGAGAACAATCTAGATACGTTAGGTTCTAACTATTGACACTTAATTTATAACTTACCTTGAATTACATTATTAATTTAGTACACTTTTTCTGAATTTTTATTTACTTACTTATTTTTTATTTATTTATTTACTTTCTGTTTTTGTTTTCGGATGGAAGTTTCAATAACAATGGACTCAAAATCGTCAGCGCAAAGTGTGAGCGCAAGCCACAAAGTTGAACGTGATATGGATAACTTAATTGATAGGTTTGCTGGTTTGGGGAGCAATAGTAAGTTCACATTCACTATTCTAATATTTAATAACATTTTTATTTTCATTACTGTAATACTGCCCTGCTAAGCCGAAAGGCGGTATCTCTGAGATACGCCCTTTTAGTTTTTTTTTATACCATTCAATAGCTATAATAATTTCGCATCTAATGGTATAAGCCACATACCGCTATCTAACTTAAAACAATAAAAAGAACCACTCAGAAGTTCTTTATATCCTTATGTTTCCTTAAATTACAATTTACAAAAAGTCAATTTTCTCAAAACTTACTCCGATTGAGATACCGCCTTTCAGCTTCGCAGGGCAGAATAGAAATCATTAAAGTCGTACTGGTCGACCGATCATGTTCAAACAACGCTTGCCGAGACCGGTGAGTTACCATCCATTTAATACTGAGACCCCTGCGTGCCTTGGAAAGCACGTTAAGCCGTCGGTCACGGCTGTCATTCATAAATCTTTGACAGTCGTTACGGATAAGCAGAAGCCCGAAAGTCTGACTACCAGTCTTACTAAGGTGTATCGTGTTACCAAGTTACTGGGTTGTTGAGGTCAGATAGGCAGTCACTCCGTGTAAATTACTGGTTTTCGGCTGGATCATGGCTAATTTGGTGTTACTAATTATACAGGGTGACTGGATCTGGACCCGCCATAGCAAATACGCATAAAGAGGAGGTTATTTGCAGACCTCACTTTCCCTAGCTAAAGTTTCATAGTTTAGGAGATACGTCAATTTTTATATTTTAGTGCGATTGTCCAAAATTTGACATTCAAGCATTCATAACTTCAGTTATTTTTTATTCGATCATATCGATGTTTTTTTGCATTTTTTTTTTTAAAGCGTACTGTCTTATTTTTTAACCCTTGTTGAGGGAAGTCCCGAGGTATTTTAATCACCAATGTACGAACAAACCAACCAACAAACAATAAAAAAACTACTAAGATAATGCAAAACAAAAAAGTTATGATTACTTGAAGGTCAAATTTTGGAAAAATCTCACTAAAATTGAATAAATTTCAATAACGTATAAAAATTTATATATCTCCCAAACTATAAAACTTTAGGAAGGGAAAGAAAGGTTCAATAATTAGTAAATGACATCCTCTATATGCGAATTTGGCGGATCCAGATCCAGTCACCCTGTATATTTAATAAATAAATAAATTTGGAAAACGCTGAGCTGTTGATTAAAAACTCAAAACCTTATATTTTTACAGAAGAAGGACCTTATCGTGGTGAACCTATCGTGATTTATGGTCTAGATACAACGAATCGGAACACCAGAATCAACGAAATATGCCAGGTAGAATGGTTGTAATTTTTTTTTTTTTTTTTCTTTCACTTTGTTAATCTTTTTTTTTTGTACAGATTGCTGCTTGGTGCAGGGGCAATAGATTCAATGAATGTATATTACCTGAAAATGGTATACATTGGACACCTCAAAAAAGTGGATTCGAAATTGACGGACGAACCCTGCGTCTTTATGGAAATGTGGTCAATGCTCTCTCTCCGAGAGAGGGGCTGGAAAGGTTTTTGGATTTCTTGAGAAACAATACTGGCCAAACTCGAGGAGTCTTCTTGGCTGGTCACAATTGTTCATCGTACGTATAATATAACTTTTAATCTCATAATTAGTACCAATTATATCCATAATAAATTTTACATGTGTTTAATGAATAAACAATATATTTTTTTATATTTAATTAAACATAGTTAAAGAAATAAAAATATTAGCCTTCGGGTAAGGGCATTGTGTCCAAACAAAGTCACTTACAAATTATCCCATTACTTTCATATATATATATCGTAACTAAAGCTTGTGGGCAAATGGGTTAAACAACAATTTTGATAAATTTTTTTTTGTTTGTTTAGGTCTCTTCGCTGGGTAATTGTACGTCTCATGAGGCAGTATGGGTTATTCGATACATTTCAATCACTTGTTCTGGGTTTCATCGATACTGTTACCGTCTTCAGGGCAATATTGCCAGATCGAGCTCAAGAAGGGGGATCATTCAGTCTAAAAAAATTAATAACTGATTTTGTTGGTAACGTCTTTCCTGAACAACCACATGCTGTTGTAAACATTGAAATATTATTGTCAATAATTAATGCTATTAATGCACGGAACGAACAGTATGCAGAATGCACGGACGCAAGGTTGGTGCTACATGCAGACTATCTTCCTGACTTTATGCGGTATTATGATTTAAAACTTGCTCTTGATAATGTGTTAACGCCATATATGCAAAATAGAATTGCAGAGTCTCTAATTTCAATCGAAATGGTCCAGAACGAATACAGAGCTAATGGGCCCGAAGGCGTTTCAAGGTTTTTGCGAGAACATCGAATAACGGACAGACGGGCTATCCAGAATCTTAATGCTAGATTAGCAGAATTACTTGGCGATGGAAATGCTAATCACTGAATGCTAATCAATGTAATCAATGTAATCAATGTAATCAATGTAATCAATGTAATCAATGTAATCAATGTAATCAATGTAATCAATGTAATCAATGTAATCAATGTAATCAATGTAATCAATGTAATCAATGTAATCAATGTAATCAATGTAATCAATGTAATCAATGTAATCAATGTAATCAATGTAATCAATTCAATCAATGTAATCAATGTAATCAATGTAATCAATGTAAAGAGTTAACGAGTTTTATTTTTATATTATTCCACACCTAAATTATATCACTTGCTTTTGGGTGTCAATCTTCATATTAATCAGTGTACGATAACGTAAAAATTTCAATTGCTCAAGATGCTTTACTATGCTATACTTATATGGATAGCTTTCATGAACTTGTCGGTACAAATAGATTTCATATTTTCCAAACATCATTTATCTTATTTCGTCTATAAGGCAGTCTTTATTATTACCAGTGAGTGGTTAGTCGTACCACCTTTAATATTGAAATCCACGTAATCTTAAATATGGAAAATAGAGCACAGGCAATGGTTTACTAGTCCATCGAGTGAAACATTAGCTAGTTTCTTGTTGTTGATTTAGAATGCACTCTCTGGTAGATACATTTTATGAAAATATCCTGATTGGAAACAGAATTTTAATCATGGTTAGGATTTTCTCAATATTAGCAGAACAAAGTTGGGATTCGTGACCATTTTTTGGCAATATTTTCGCTCTCTACTACATAGGACTATAACATAACTGATTAAATGTGGGTGTAAGTACTTATTTATCATTACAGTTATTGAAACATTACATACAACATACATTAACATTACAGCATACGCTAATTTGCGATTTGTTAACTTTTCTCCGAGTACGTGTCGTACGAGCTAAGTGACGTTTATCAATGTCGGCCTTAATCTCATATCTTTATTTATTACGTAAAAGGTAACTTGCGTATCAATTAAATTCACGTCTATGAGTATACTCTGTTTCTGCTGTCAGCAGCGTTGCTGTATTCCGGTTTGAAGGGTCATGGTTGCTCTTGTCATAATTACAGGTATATGAGACATTATAGTTTTGCCTCTGGGATGGCAACACGTCTGCGATGCCTTCGGTATCGCAGATAGATGGTGAACACTTACCGTTAGTAGTAGCCCGTGGAAGACATCCCTTCGAGGTATGTTATATGCCATCAGATATCATGTTAAAAACCTAGAGAGTTCTAACCATTAAAAAAAAAACAGATATTTGGCTCTAACGAGAATATTTAAACCACTTTCTTGCAAAATGCTATTTTGGCTCTAACAAGAACATTTAAACCACTTTCTTGCACAATGGTTTTACCAGCAATTATAATATAGTATCTACGCATTGATAAGAGCTTGCAATATCTTGTATTAATTACCTCGTGTTAAGGAGGCTTGAAGGTTTAAGCCTATATTTTCGAAACCTTTCATTTTTCTCACAAAAACTGTGACAATGCAGAATGCTTGATTTCGGCTAGACTTTTTATATGAACAAGACGTACCTACATCAAATCAAACCGAGTCAAATCAAAGTCCATGAGTTTATCGCTATAAATTATTCTTGTACCATGTATCGTACAAAAATAATTTATAGCGAAAAGTTGAATTCATAATTGGTTAAATTTAACTATGTATAGTTTTTAACCAATTATGAATTCAACTTTTTGTGAAGTGAAAAATAAACTGAAACTAGCATAATAATAGTATGAAACCTTTGCGCACAAAAATAGGCGACCTAATTATGATTAGGGTCAACGTTTGCATTATCAATTTATTTGCAATACGTTTCAATTGTTTTACACAAGTACAACTGAATCAGACGGAATTGAGATAAGATAAAGATAAGATGGCTTTAATTGTACTAGACAAAAAATTACAATCGGGGACGTTTTCAGTAAATACCGAATTAATAATGCTGAGATTCCTGTTTGCAGGTTTGGGAACAGACAGGATCGGGATTTTGACGTATTAAGCCGTTGGGCATTTTGGTCATAGTATTTCGCAAGTGCTTTCAAAGCTTTCGTTAGCTTTTCTTCAGCCTCTTCGAAGGTGTCTGGGCGGTTACGGGGTATAAAAAGCTTTTTGTTTCTGGTGAGCAAGGCTGGTCGGTCGAATTTATCTTTTTGTTGAATAGCAAAGGAGCTAGCACGCTCCCTTGGGGGAGCCCATTTTTCTGACGCCAACACCTATTCTTACTATTTTTGAGGTGTACTTGCTAAATTATAATAATACATATTGCAAATATCGAAATATTGGCTACTTAAAAGTTTCGAATGACGTTTCTAGACATTTTTCATTATTTATATTTTATGATATTGGCGTGACCTGCATGCACACCGGACGTGCAGGAGTTAAAAACAAACGGATAATGAATGCTGATTCATTTTTATTTGATAACTGCAGACTGATTTAGTGTTGTGTTAATAGAGCTGCAGTAAAGATTGTACATGTGTATTAGCAAATCGCAAATTTGCATGAAATATTTATTTACAATAAATTCAGAAGTATTGTACATTGTTTAAAAAAAAACTAGTGAATCATTGCAAATAGGTAAGTAATATTATTATTTGGTTTTATGTGCTTTATGATACTTAAATAGAATTGAGCTGTTAAAAAAATCTATTAAAATTGCTCTTATGTATAAACATTTCAATTCTATAAAAGGGATCATTTGTGTGTCGCGCGTGCTGCATATAGGTGTTTTTATTTTATTTTATTGTGTACCAGTAATTTGATTTGCAAATTTTATTGTTCGTTAATCAGAAACCTAGTCACCTATTCCAAATAAAATTGATGCGATAATTAGCCTTTTCTAAATGTTTATGAAAACATAATTATTTAGTTACGGAAAACTATGGGTTTTTGTTTGTTTTGTTTTGTTGTTGTTTTGTTTTGTTTATAAACCTATTGTTTTCAAGAAAAGCATTTTGATGCTTCGATGGATCAGATTTTAGTGAACTAGCTTAGTAAAATCTAAGAAAAGTAAACTGCTTATCATATCATATTCTGTGCAAAATTTATTATGAAATAAAATATATAAAAATTGACTGACTCATTCCTAATACTTTCAAAACTTTCAACTACATACAGAAAGGTTTTCCCACATTATATTTTACGTAAATCCCGGCGACACGTTTTGAGAAAATTCTAGGGTGTGCGTTTATTATCAAAATTAAATGTTTATAGTTAGTAGTACTTACACACTCTATTAATATAAATACTAAAAATATAACAGAGTTTATCACTTGAATAACATAAGGAAGTAACTATCATATTTTGGAATGTTTGTGAAAAATAATATAAGACTGGCCTATTTTTATTGTACCTGGGCGGGGCAAAACGCTCAGACAGACAAAGAAGGCATGAACAATGCAGGGCATCAGCACGCTTGCTTATAAATGTAACATATTATTTATTTCTTGGGTATTTAGGTCCTATGGTTCGATTCCCAAGTTGGGCAAATTTTTATTGGGTTTTTCTATCTGGAATTCCTCAGTAGCAACCGTGAGTCTGGATTTGTGCTCAATAGATGATTGCCTAGACTTAAACATACCTGAAATGTGGGTGTACTATAGACAAACCTGTGCGTAATCCTTCGTGAATTACAGACATGATGTTATGTGCTTTTTTTTTTTGTTTTGGGATGGTTGGTTCAAAAACAATGGAGTTGAGCACCACATCGCGAGGTGAAAGTACAGGACACGAAGTTGAACTTAATATGGCTAACCGTAAGTTCACACTTTGTATTCGGATATTAATTTAATTTAATTGAAAGATAATTATTAATTTAATTAATATTTAAAAAAATTACACTTTACAGAGCAAGGACCTTTCCATGACGCTATTATAGTGATATTTAATCTGGATATGACAGCTCATTTTAAAGCTCCATACAGGGAAATATGCCAGGTAAAATTGTTGCAATTTCTTCTTAGATAAATTGAATACTCTTTATTGTTTAGTTTTTACCCAACTGCCCCAGAAGGAGGGATGTCTATTATATTTGGTACGCTCTGTAGCCTAAATGGCTTTATGGATTTTAACATATGAGATGTCGTTACATTGATATTAATTGTGGGAGTGACATAACCTGTATAATATTTATAATAATTATATTACATCTGAAAATACAAAAAAGAGAGGGGCAGGTTTAAAAAAATAAATTACACCAATATTGGTATCAAATAAAAGCTAGTAATGAGTCAATTCCAAATAAATAACTATATATGTATTTACAAAACTAAAAATCTTGAAATAAAGCACAACGAAACAACCTGGACGAACCAATAACTTGAAATATGGTGTAACGTTTATTTTGCCCCATCTGCAATACCAACATTCTAAAGATTATAATGCTTTTTTTTCTCTTTTCTTTTATGTGATTTTGCAGTCGGGTTTTTAGTTTTTTTTTTTACATAACTTGCTTTATTTTTTATGTATTTTGCGTTGTGTAATGCATTTTTTTTTTTCAGATTGCAGCTTGTTGCAATAGCAAAACATTTAACGTATACATTATGCCTTCTATTGCTTCAATTTCACTGGCTGCTACTGCTGTTCATGGAATAAAAATAAGACATAACAAACTGTATCAAAATAATCTTGAGGTGCCTGCACTCTCACCGAAAGAGGGGTTAACAAAGTTTTTGGAATTCTTGAGCGACCAAACTAGCCAAACTCGCAAAGTACTATTGGCTGCTCACAATTGTTCTTCGTACGTATATTGACAGATATTTACTCTATTATTAAACAATTAATAAAAAAACCTAATATATTTTTATCTTTTTAGGTTTCATCGGCACATACTTGTAAGCGAAATGAAACAGTATAAATTGCTTGATTCTTTTCAATCACTTGTGCTGGGCACCATTGATACTTTACAAGTCTTCAAAACAACATTGAACAGTCCTGTTAAAGAAAATAAAAAATTCGACTTAGAAACGTTGGCAGGGGATTATCTCCAGGGGAAAGCAGTTTTAGAAAGACAACGCAACGCTACCGTTAATGTTGACATATTAACATCACTAATTGAAGCTATTGGTTGTACCGACGCAATTTTGAAGCAACATGCTAAGGATCTTGATGTATTTCTTCGGGCCATTAATTTACAACAAGATTTGAAAGATGTTGTAACACCAAATATGATAAACAAAATTGCGGAGGCTGGCATTACATTCGATGTATTGAAAAATGAATACAGCTCCAACGGAGGTGAAGGCGTTTCAAAGTTTTTGCAAGAAAAAGTAGACGGAAAAGTTCGGGTAACGAAGAATAAGGAAATAATCGAGAAAATTAATGCCAAATTATCAAAACTACTTGATATAGACTATGGAAATGGTAATTAATCACTGAACAGTAAACGTGTCACTTGGATCTAAGACACAGTATAACATTTATGACTAATAATCGATATGATCAATGTAACCAATGCAATCAATATAATCAGTGTAATCAATGTAATCAATATAATCAACGTAACCAATGTAACCAATGTAATCAATATAATCAGTGTAATCAATGTAATCAACGTAACCAATGTAATCAATTAATAATTATTTTGTAGAAGTATTACCCATTATATCCATTATAAAATATTTTACATTGTATAAATAACGAGTTTAATTTTTAGATTATTTGATATTTCATTATTTCCCATCTATATCAATGGTTTTTGCATGTAAACTTCAATAAAATCTTCACAGTGTGCGATAACGTAAAACTTGAATCGCTCACGATGCTCATCATTATAGCTTTCGTACACTTTGTCGGTACAAATTATATTCCATATTTTTTGAGTATTTATCGCGTCCGTAATACCGACCGTTTTAAATAATACGATTGAGTGGCCAACTTAACTTGCTATAGTAATTGAAATCCACGTAAGCATAAATTTCGCAATGTTTTACTAGTCCATTAAGCGAAACATTAGTTCGATTCCCGTTGTTGATTTAGAATGCAGTCTTCGGTACATATCTTTCATGCAAATATTCCGTCAGAAAAATTATGTTTGGAGAATATTAATCATGATGTGGATTTTTCCATTTTAGTAACACAATACACTCACTACAATCACTACTTCATGGGGCTATAACATAACTGCTAAAATGGGGATGCAAGTACTAAAATATCACTAAAAGATAATCATCATTGGTGATGACGTGTCGTGACGTCCTCAGAATACGTAGGATGATTGGTAGAAGATAATTGAGTCAAATGACATACTTTTGGAAAGGCCTGTATCTAACAATGGACTGGTACAGGTTGATGGCGACAGGTTGCCTAGAAATTCTACTATCCCAACTCATATTATAAATGCTAAAGTGAGTTTATTTATTTGTTTGTTACACTTTAATGCTAAAACGGCTGAACGAATTTGGATGAAATTTGGCACGCAGATAGTTTATAACCTGGATTTACACATAGGATTTTTAGATAGACATAGATTTCGTGACTTTTTATATTCCCACGGGATCGAGACTTATGCGGGTGAAACCGCGGAGCACTGCTAGTGTATTCATAATAATATGTTTTAAGCAGCGCTGCGACACTTATTTTTAAATGTCGCAGAATCAGGCTGAGATAAGGAGCCTTTTGGCCTTGTACAGACTTTTCTGCTTTTATTTTCATTTCAGTTTGTTTTTAATTATATTTCTATGAGTGTGTTTAGTTTTATTTGTGATCTCCTGTGCGAGTCCCAATAAATACTTTTTCTTTCTTTTCTTGAGACTGGGAAAACTACCCAGACATGAGGGGTAAATGGCTTGAATAATGGCCATTGAACAATTACCCATGATCATTTTTGAGGGTCTCAAAAGGGTAGTGTTAACTTACTGTTCAGTGATCAGTGTCTGTTGTTTTGCAACGAGAAGCCTTTAGTCTTTCAAATATATTTAACGATATTTCTGTCTTAGGCAGCTAAAAATATAATTCAACAACCTGTGCAGGTAGATATATTTTCTATGGGAACACCAAACTTTTGGCAGAATTGATTACTGTGTTACCATAACACGTAATGTTCCCCAATTTGAGGTCGTAATGACATAAAGTGACATCATAAGTTACTAAAGAAGTATTAGCAGTAAGGGTAAACGACTTCCCCAGGGTATTAATTAAAATGGTTCTTATTCATCTTTAAGTTTCTTATTATGTCCGTGTCAGGGTCTAATTAATTTACTGATGAGAGTATGATAATAAAGAACGACATAACATATCATCACGCCAGTAATCTCGAAGGGGTAGGCAGATTTGTTATCAATATGATAGAAAAATATACTCTTTGCTCTTTACCCTCTACAAATATAAATTTAGCATATGCTAATATGTAGACTTCAAATACAACGATGCTCATTTTATCAAAAACCCGTTCGATCTTCCCCCCACTCACCTTACCTATAATTCACTTACATTTCGACAGTTATGTTCAAGTCCCATGTAATAAGGGGCGAGCCTATTTCTATCAACCGGACACAAATCAAGCCTCCGGGCTGCTACTGAACAATTACTGATGAAAAAAGCCCAATAACATTTTGCTCGACCTGGGAATCGAACCCAGAACCTCATGCTCAGCAGTAGTGCTTGCGACCACTAGACCAGCGAGGCAATAAGGTTAATGCATTATTAGGGGTTAATAGGCTGTTGCACAAAACTTCAAGATATTTTGGCATTGTGAACTTCTGTACATTTAATCGACGTTCGCACGGACGTACAAATATCGCGGCGCGATTTTATCGCGCACTGGATTTTCGACTCTCGGTATTGAGCTGAGCGTTGAGAGTCCAACGCGCTGGGACGGGAGTGCGTCCCAGCGCGTTGGATTCTCATAAACGCTGTTGGATTTTCAACTCTCGGCGCTGAGCGGAACGTTGAAAATCCAGTGCACGAAAAAAAATCACCGCGGGAAAAAATCGCCGGTGCGAACCTGGGCTAAGTTGGCTGTACATACATAGTATATATCCTATCTGCAAGATATATTAAAGCATTATTGGCATTGTTGAAGCTGATTGAATTACGATAGCTTGTCTAGCTCCGTCGGCTTAAGAGCCATTGAATATTATTAAGTACTTAGCAACTAACTATTACACATTCTTAGTGCGGATTTCACCAATGAAACTGAACGCGATCAGAACTTCTAAACCGCGTCAATATTCCACAAGAATGTTGAGACTGACAGCTCTTGAACGCGGTTTACACGCGCTGAACGCGTTCAGTTTCATCGATGAAATTCGCCCTTAGACTCTAGTCTGAAACCTGAACTTCCAGACTCTAGTCTGGAAGTTCAGGTTTCAGATACAGTTACAAATATAATAAATAACTAAATCATTATATATTATAAATATTATTACAAATACTATAATAATTATATTATAAATATAATAAATAACTAAAACATACTTGGTGTCCACAAACAACAGGACAGAACTTTTGCCAAAACTTATAAAAACTATGACCACTACCTACGACTAAAATGAGGTTTTTTTTTTTTGAGGGTGGGAAATTATCAAATAACTTCGTGTCAGACTTTTACTGACTAAAACCCACCCGTGTTCCTTCCGTTGCCTGTGTGCCGGGGTCGCGATATCCCTTTCGGACAAACTCGCAACCCCGGCAGCAGGACTAAAACGACCTAAGTTTACATAAAAATTTGACATAACGTAGTAAAATATTAGACTATTATTTAGCTGGAGATTAAGCTAAGTTGGGGCTCATACTGTAATGCTGAGCCCATGTTTAGGAGTAAGAGTGTCAGAGTTTATAAGTTCTAGAAATTGGGCGGCAAAAGGTGTGGTTTTTATAGAACAATACCGCGTAAATAGGATAAAAGATGTGGTTCTGTATAGCAGAATACCTCACTAGGCATTTGATTCAATGACGTCTTTTTTTTGTAACCATTCATGAATCAGCGTAATCAAAACCTTAACTTTTTAGACCAAATACTAAAATGTCTGTCGAGTCAGCTAGTAATATTCATATTCATACAGGTGTTACAATGGCTTAGAGCTATGGTACAGTTACGGACCCTGCAGGGCACAGCAAAAAGTATAAAATAAATTTTTGATAAAAATTAAATTAAAAGAAACAAATTAAGTAACAATCGACAAATTTTTAATATACGAGTATAAATACGTATATTATAAAAAAACACAAATATATAAAACTAAACAATACACTTATATATTTTTAAATAATAATCAGCCTTAATTGTCCCACTGCAGGGCGAAGGCCTCCCTACCTTTCTCCACACAATTCGATCCTGAGCTAATATGGACCAATCCCTCCTACAAGCGTCAAGTTCTCCCCGTCATCTACGCCTGGGTCGTCCGCGATGCCGTTGGACCTTTTCAGGAACCAATATTGTGGTGGTGTTCGCCCATAATACATCCGACAGCAAATGTGTCCGGCCCAGCCCCATTTGAGCTTGGTTTCTTTTTAGAACAAAAGAAATGATAAAAATGTTGACACCTAACTTTGTGACATTCTCGTACAATTTGAAACACATACATTTCAGATTCAGCAACTTTTTTCTCATTCCCTATGTGATAACCGAGACTAACATTACTAAAAGAGAGGCCTAAAAACATCGTCTAGAGTTTTTTCCGCGAAACTTTTTTGTGGGGCATCCCTTTTCAAACCTTGTTATTCATCATGATGTCACATGATGCAAAAAATAAATTCCCTGTAAAAGAAGTAGGTATGGTATTATATTTTGTTTGTAGATTTCTTTGATGTTTTGTTGAAAAAAGCATACCGATGTCTTTTTTTTAATGGAGTTGATAATTATTGATATCGGAAAAATGGCTTTCTAGATAACTTTTATAGGTAAATTAAAGACTTTTTTTCTTTTTGTAGGTTACCCCATTTTTTTCCTTGACGTTTATCTATGTATCCTCTGCCACTGTGGGCCAGACTTTTTAGTAGGAGTCTAGTTTGTCATTGATAAAAAAAAAATAAAAAAAGTATTGAATATGTATGCTTTTCATTAAGATTTCATACTGAAAATACTTGACACCGCGATAGCCTTATATGCACAAAAAAAAAAAAACGTAATTCTAAACTTAACAAAGAAATTCTTTCATAAGATTATACGATATCGATTTGAAATAAAACTTAGCAAGTTTCTTAAGGTTCAAAGGGCGTTGCGTTAAAGATCAAATTGACACTGATGGGTATTCTTGTTGGGGGTGTAGGGGGGGTGAAAGGGGGAGTGGCTTGATTGATGATCCCCTCGTATAATTAATGTGGCCTGACCGTTCCGCAGACAATAAGATATATATAGTCTGAACAGTTGTCGCGATATCTCTATACATGCTCGGTGAAATCCGACCTTGGATAGAAAAGATGCAAGTCATTAATGTTTATGTTTTGTATGTAAATATGTGTTGTTTGCCTTATATTTCGGCCCGATCATGGTCATTGCTCATGGCCATATTTTTATAAATAATTTAACTAGTTTCTGTTCGCGACTTCGCACGCGTGATTTGTTGTTTTAACATAAAATATATCCTAGGACACTCTCGGCAATACTGTAGCTTCCCATTAGTGAAAGAATTTTAGGAATCGGACCAGTAGTTCCTAAGATTCCATTGGTCCATTGGTTTTCATTTTGTTTGGTTTTTTTGGTTGGTTTGGTTTTTTTTTGGGTTCAGATTGGTTGGTTTTTTTTTTTTGGTTCCTTGTTTGAGGTTTGGTTTTTTGTATTTTTTTTTTTTGTTGGTTTTTTGAGGTTTTTTTTTTAGGTTCCTCCATACAAACTCACAAACAACACTCTTTAAAAGATGTTGATACTCAAACAATAATACCTAGGAGTGCTTAGGCACTGCGTCATAAAAAAGGTCTTTGAGATTTTGTACAGCTTTTAAATAAAATTTTAGGTAAACAAAAACTCCCTAGCAACAACAATCATGCTATTTATCTTAACGACAACATAAACATTAATTCCCAATTTACATTACACAACGTTATACGGTTTTCAGCATATTTAATATACTCAAAAGTGGATTTAATCTCCTAGAATTTCGCTTTTCGCTTTAAACAAATTGTATCTATTCCGCTTAATTTGATCATAACTTTTGAAGAGCTCTGCATTTACCCTTAATTTATTTAATAATATTATTCAAGCGTGTAGGTACTGGCAAAACGAAATGTACGGATTAAAATTTTCTTATCATACTCTTAAGCGTTGATACGTATTTAAGCGAGTGAGAATGTTAACAACTTATTTTCAGGCATTTTACTTTTAAAACTAGCTAATGTAGTTTCAAAAATTTCAACGTTCTTATACAAAATGGTTCAATCGGGAATGTACCTTTATGATTAAAGGAGGTCGATTTTTTTTTGAGAATTCGTTTGGTTCCATAGTTTTTACACCCCCCTCAATTTTGTCGATTGTTTTCAAAGTCACCCTATTATTAGTTTATTATATTAATACGTGAAGCAAAAACTTTGTACCTACCCCTTTTTACGAAAATTACGCGGGCGGAGGAGTATGAAATTTGGCACAGTTAAAGTTTTTATGGAGAAGGAGTGCAGAAAGCTAATATTTTTATATAATATACATTAGAAATAAATTAAATTAATAAAAAAACATTACACACACTACCATGCGTTTGACACAAGATTAAAATGAATTTTAAAATGGATTTAAATGAATTATGGTTGAATTTCGACCTCTGGGCGATAAATAGCTTAGCTTAGTGCTTGGGATTTATTTCCGGCTTTTTATTATTTTTCTTTAGATCGAGAAATATGTCTAATTCTCCGTTGATTTATGACATAGGAAGCAACAATTGATTTAGTAGTACTCAAAAAGTAAAAAGTACTTAATGATTGAAAAGTTCCAACCGATGAAGAAGATATCTCAGAATTTTATCAATTACTCAGTACGATAATTAAGTGACTCATTCTAAGTTATTCTTTTGTTTCCAAAACTTTTCATCTATATACATATTATAAAACAAAGTCGCCTTTCGCGTTTGTCTGTATGTCCGCGTTGTTCTTCTAAACCACGCAACAGATTTTGACGAGGTCTTTACTATCGTTTAGAGAATTTATTCCGGAAGGTTTATGTGTATAATACGTTAATATTAAAGTTACGTTTACCTAAGAAATCTCGATGTTTTATCAAGTCGTGAAAACAGTGCGAAGCAGGAGCGAGTCGCTAGTACTAAAATAAATCGAAGAAATATATAAATGCAAAAAGTTTCGTAATAAAAAGGCAGTATATTCTTCTTATTCTTTGTTCTAGAACAAAAAGTTCGAGTTCTAAATAGAACAAGTTTGGTTTCCTTTACCGAGTGTAATGAGGTGTGTCCTGAACAAGTTCTGATGTCATCCCCCTCTCGTTTGCTTATGTCATGGGGTATTTTACAGGCCTTTAACTTCGCCCTATTTAGGACAGCGTGTCTATTCATAAGGCTTATCTTATCTAGGGTGAACGAACTTTGAACTCTTAGATTGAAATTTTATGTGTTCTGTGAAAGGTTAAAGGTGACAGGTTTTTCTTAAATGATTAATGATTATATTCCTGTAAGTAGGTTTGTACAAACGTCAATCATATTTTTAAAAGCTACATAGGTGAGTTTAGCGTTTCCTATCTGACTATTCTGAGAAGAAAGGCCGAAAATAACTCAGAGGTCACAGTCTCTTTTAAAGTCCAGACATAATCTTGGTCAGATCATGTGTAGACCATGTAAGTCTGAAATGGTATTTTGAGGAAAGAACCACACAGATTTGACTGGACCTGTCCAGTCAGTGCCTACTACGAGTATTGTTGCTCTGCTTAGCCTTCACAATATTACAATTTGTTGTATACTGTAAAATTTATAGCGGCATCTACCTCGCCACATGTGAACTACGCTTCACACTGACGTCACGTGAAATCCAGCATGGCGTAAGCAGAGTTAGCCGCGCGATCAGCGTTTATATAACTTCCCGACATCAATCGCCGGGTAGTTGCCCACCGGACACGACACCCGTCTGGTCGGAGGATCCTCCCTTTTTTATAGAGGATGAGTGAACTTTACACCCTACTATCATATCTCTATACTATTGACCCTGACTTGATCACACCTCTATAAATTCAAAAGGAAATAACTAGAATTTCTAACGTAGTCAGTGTAAAAAATTGAGTGAATTAACTACCAACTCAAATTTTCCGTAGGTTAAAATAACAACTGTCATTCTTTGACAGTTGCTTGAAATCGCTATAACACGGCAAAGTGACGTAGGGGATTGAATGCCCTGACTATAAAATAAAACCTTATCATATAAAGAAGTTCATTTTGAACGTCATGACACTTAAGTGCTGTGATTTCAAAAATAATAAATACTAAACCACACTTTTATCGCTGTAAAATAATAAGCTAGATTGTATGTACGAAAATCTGCAATTCCCAAAGCAAATTTTCTCATACAAACTTAATTCAGTTTTGAATTGAACTAGGTTCTAAATCTACAAAGTAATGGCCCAGTTGAGAGCTCTGTTGGATATAAACTAATTGTTTTGGAATGCTGCAATGAATATACGATGAAAGTTTCAGTACAAGCCTTGTTTATTCAATTCGTTCGCTTTGCTGAAGCCAGCGAAATGGTTTGATTCAATATGCTTGAAATAGTGAGATGTTTTTTATATACCGATATTTATTTTTAATTCCTTCAATATACTCGAGAAAATGTATTTACAAAACCCCTGACTTTACAAAATTTGCAAATAATAGTAGATAATAAAGTTGCTTAGCAAATAAAGTTACATGAAATGGCTTTAACACGGGAAGTTGTCGTGGAATGTCAATTTGTAAAACAATTAATTTTCCTGACGGTACTTATCTACTTGGCAGACACTAGAGTTAAGCTAAAGTTGAGTTAAGTTTAATCAATGATAGTGTAGTGGTGTGACCGTCAGACTGCCAAGTCATAGGTCTCAAGTTCGAACCCAAGCCACTCACCTCTGACTTTTCGGATTTATGTGCGTATTGTATAATTATCACTTGCTTCAAAAACGGTGAAGGAAAACATCGTGAGGAAACCGGCATACCTGAGAGATATTTCTCGACGGCATGAGAAGTCAAGTCAGAGGCCCATGGGCGGCTTTAAAACTCTGACACCAGGTTAGTCACTAACCACACGAAAATAAGACTATGTAGAGTTACATCAGTCAGTAGATTTTCACACACAACAACTTTAACGGTGAGACTGTGTTGTTGCAAGATTTCCAATATTGTTTTCTAAACGACCATGTAACCAGAACAAGATCAAGGGCATTATATTAATTATGTGTTTTATATTTTGGTACCTATGTCTACACAAAAATATTTCAGTGAAGTTGGGATAGAAACTGCAATCGCCCGTTTGGTCTGAACTAAGCTTTAGAGATAGTCTTGATTCAGCTCTGCGCATAGCCTTTATAATAGTTATTTAAAACAATAACAACTAAGTTCTAAATCAAAACACTTCTACCCCACTAAATTATTTTTCATCAACAATTCAATCGAGGTCAGTTTTACTACGAGATTGCGCCCGATTGTGAATAGTTCGTGACTGTACCTCATTAGCGGCCCGAACCGGATTCAACCGGTTACTGAACAATGCCTCTCGCGGATACCGCTAGAAAACCTTTCTTCGGCATTCAGCTTCAGCTAACGAGAATCTGACGAATGAATAACGCTGACACCAGCTTATTGTGGTGTGAGATTAAGTTAAAATTAGAATTTTTATAATGATGTCACTTTTTTTCGTGATTTTACGTGAAAACTTTTGTTTGTGACTGTAAACTAATAAAGGAAAGTATTTAAAAAAAAATCGTTTGTAAATTAGATATTACGATTGATAGGAAGAGACACATTTTTGAGTATGAATGAAAATGGCTATATGAGTAGGGGATGAGCTAAGAAACGATGGATGGACTTTACGAAAGATAATACGGTTAGAAAGGAGGTGACCACCGAGATGGCGACTCATAGAGAAGTATGGATGAAAAAGACATGTTACGCCGACGCCAAATTTATTGGGATAAGGGGATAAGGGCGAGAAAATAGTGACGATGATGATAAGAACAGACTGAACTGAATTGTAAAAAACTAATCTCAGTTGAAAGAAGTTTAATATTGTTACCAATTTAAAAAGACGCGTATTTGTGTGAAGTTTTTACAATCACAAAAAAATTGTGAAACTTTGTGTTTTGTTTTTATTGTGTAACTTGTTTTGTTAACTAACAAATTACTAACACAATTTTAGTTTATTTAACTTTTTTGTGTGCTACTAACAACCCTACTAACGGCATCTTTCTTAGATTTTTTGTTAAATTTTTTATCAAGTTTTGTTTGATTTTTAATGGACTGTGTGTGTCTGAAGTAAAGATAAATAAATAAATAAAATAATTCTGAAATTTTCTTCAAACAGCCTTTTAAAACTATATTCATGAATTAATTCAATTTGTGTTCCAATTTCCCATACATGTTTGCGAAGCCGTGTTGCCGTATAAAAACGTGGAGTGTTATGTTCGTTGATTTTGTTTACGTTAGCGTTTAATACAAACGACATGTAACCGTGGCCTGACCTATTAAGTGTGACCCGGTTAAATTATTAACCGTCATTCTATTAAATTGCATTAAATTTATGGGAAAATATTTCGATTTTAACCACTACATTAATAATTCAAATTGGACATACTCGTATTTTAATATTTGATGAGGCTATTTTTTTTTAATGTTCCGAACCAACTGTATTTCACCGTTACCAACGGTAGCTGTCATATAAAAACAAAAATATTTGGCCTCAGTCGTTAGGGACGTGCATTAAAAAGTTGTAAAAGTGTAAAAAAAATTAAGCAACAGTTAAACGGCTCTTGGTATTAAAAACGTTTTCGTTACTAGCATATTCAGCTCGCATTTCTCGCAAAAAAATGCATCGGAGAAAGTAAGAAAATGCCAGGAAACGTTGACCCAGATACGGCGCGGAAGACATTAAAAAAAAGTTAACATTTTTCCTCGCGTGCGTAACAGGAGCCGATCTCAATGAGCCTTAACACAGCACGAGAAATCCATTCCCCTATAAAATAACTTGCAAAAGCTCGCGTGATACGCCTCAGCACGTAATATAACTTGACCACAATAGCTATAAAAACTTAGCCCTTAGCCCTCAGATATAATTTACCGTTCACAAACTGTCCCCACTCTAACGCATAGGTACTCGTTCGTAAAGTTTGTAATACACTACTGAATTATAGCAATGCTCAGAGGAAATTGCATGTTACGAGTTGTTCAAACAGGAAAGTTTTATTACCTGTGCTGTGGACTCGGGTATTTGCAAAGATTCCGAAGTTGGTGGAGTTGCGAAACTCGCCAGCATAGAATCTTGAAGATGTTCTACGATTTCGTTTAGGAGCCATACTTAAGCTACCTATAGGAACGATTTCACGTCTCATATAATTTAAACAGAATCTAAAGAAAATCGCGAAATTCCGTTCAACTGAGCCTAAGATTAGGTACTTTAGAAGCGTGATCGTCATACAGTAGTCACTAGAGTGCTATCTCGTTATACGAAATTGTACTGTTACATCGACATACGTTCCAATACTCTTGGAAACAACGACACTGAAACACTAGTGAAGTGCAAAAGAATATCAATGAGGCACACGAAGCGACGACGAAATCGATAAGTTAAAAAGTACTTCCGAGCGTCGTTCGGAGAAAATGCGTTAAACAAACACCCAGAATCAAGTTACGCACAACATCACCGACGACATTTCCCGACACGGAGCGGTTTAATTTATGAAATTGCCACCACAGAAAACAGAGCCTAGATAGCACAGGTCGCAAGGGACACAAAGGGTGTGTGTTTGGGACCGAGGGAAAACGTCGCGCTAGACGCCAATTGAAAATAAACCCTTTGACACTATTCATTAAGAGCAAATTGCTTTGTAAGACCCGTTAAGGTAAGATCAAGGTGCGACCATGTTGAGCTAGGCTGTTGACGGGAATTAATTAATGGTTTTATAATATTGGCTCTGGTATCGATGGACGACGTTCCGTAGATAAGACAGATGTTTACTTAGTGGTTGGTATTGAATAATAGTTGGCAGACGAATTGGGGGTAAAGGCCTTTAATAGCCGTTTTGGCAGCCAAGGCAGTTTAGAGAGCGGCAGGTATTATAGATTCACCCCGAGGTGCAGACTTAGCAATCTTAGTAACAATAAGAGGTGGAACCATGATTGATTTCATTGTATCGATTTTACCACCAAATTCAATTTAAAATATCATTCTCTTTATTAAGTAAAATGATATGGAAAAAGAACAATAAGGAAAAGGCAATTGCCTGAAATACGTTGAAAGAGTAATTTTACAGACGAATTTTAATTCCCTCACCTTAATGTTTTTGGCAGAAATTCTCCATTTATCATATTCTGAGTCCAGTGATTGTTGACCTCATTTTTCTTCTTGTAAAGGTCGGTTCCCTTTACGATTCACAGTTGTAATACTTTAGTATTTTATTCGTCTTTCAGGGTCTGCGTTAAACCGCTTTTGTTCTGTACCAATATAAAGTTCGTCGTCGATTTTTTGACCTAGTTTGGCTAAAACTATCTTGGTGTTTTATATTTCGCCCGATTTGATTTCCGACATTTTATAATGCTGAGTTCATCTGTAAGCTTTATTTTATTTTCTGTATTTTGTTTTTAGCTTATTCCTGAAATCCCTTTGATCGTTTAGTTACCATGTTAATGATTACTATTTCATATTTATTCTTTAATATATTTCTTTTCAATTTGTGATTTCTAAGTAAATAAATTGACCGTCGGTTTACCTTTCTCTACATTCTGTGAAGTGGTATATAACATGCATTTACAAGAAAATTACCAATTTCTAGTCATGTTGGCCTTAGAGACTGAAATTATAGTGTCAACGTATCGAATTATTTATATCATCAATTTTATTCTGGGTATCTACTTAATTCAGACTGAACTAATTTGAGGTACAAATAAATAATGTTGTACTTGGTTGGCTATGTGGACTTCCAATAAAAATAAAATACACTTTAAAAATATTTTTGTTTTATGTTGTAACTAGCCGCGCCCTGTGGTTTCACCAGCATAAGTCTCGATCCCGTGGGAATATCAGGATAAAATGTACGGCGGCTTTAAAACTCTGACTCCGGGTTAGTCACTAACCACACGAAAAGAAGAAGATCAATTCAAAAACCTTTGTACATAAAATGTTTGTATAGTAGCTGTCGTATTGCTAACCAAACTATCGCCTGAGGGTCTCATGGCAACCCATTCTAGTTTATTATTAGAAATTGTACGACTTGTCTAGACAAGTAGCTATTACATTCATTCTTTATTGAAATCCTAGAACAACAAGAAAATCTGGAAGTCAAATGAATTCTAGTAAATATTATAAAAATAAGGTTCTTGTTTATATATTTGACAGGACTTGTAATTTTGATCTTCATTTGCCAGCTGTCAGAGTTTTAACTTATGATGAATTATCAGAACGACATGAAATATAGGACTATAAAAACTGTTAACTATATACTGTTGCCCAGTGTGAGGCGTATGCTAGGTTACATGGCCTGGCTTATAACGTCAAGAAGTCAGAAATCATGGTCTTTGAAGCTAGGGTAAGAGCCCTAATAAGGTACCACCTGTTTTACTTTATGGCACGCCTTTAAAAAGGGTCCATAAGTTTAAGTATCTAGGTCAGTGGTTCCCAAAGTTGCCTGAACCGAGACCCACCTTACAAAAACTAATAAATTCGGGACTCACCTCTTAGCCGTCATGGAGAAAAAAAAGAGGCCTATTTATTTATGAATGAAGTACTGTACACATAAGAAATACATTCAGTAACTATCGAAAATTGTAATACTTAATTAAATCCATAACACACACTCACGCATCACATGATGTTCAATTCACTATAAATGTAATGGTAGATTGACACCCCTTCACTCTTTAAGGTACCTACAACAAAATTTTACTTACGTTTTGCCGAACACTCTCTCAAGATACAGGTCTCCTAGTTTGAGAGGCAGGGTTATTTTTTTTTTAGTCTAATACTTTTAATACTTTTGTAACCCTACACTTGTGCATAAACAGCAATTCATTATTATTGTATGTGTCTACCACTGTGTTGAATCTGTATTACTTTTGCTAAATAAAGAATTATTATTAAAAAAAAAAAAAAAAAAAAAAATACAAAGAGTGCTATTTCAATGAGAAGGATGTATTTGTTTCCTATTTTTTTTCACTAGAGCTTTAGCATCAACTTCAATTTTAGTTACTTTTAATCGCCTTATGTTTGATATCTACGTCCAATTTATTTGAGTATTTCAAAATAAAATTTTCAAGGCCCGCCCAATAGTTTGGGAAACGCTGATCTAGGTCATATATTAACCTTCAATCTCAAAGACGATGACGACATTGAACGGGAGCAGACAGCATCGTCGGTTAGAGTGAACATGCTGGCTCGCAGGTGTGCACTATGCTCCTGTTAAGATAACACTCTTTCGAGCCTACTGCACGTCTTTTTACACGAGCAGCCTGTGGGCTAGATATATGAAAACATCGTACAATGCTCTCCGCGTTCAGTATAATAACGCGTTTAGGGTGCTGATGGGGCTGCCCCACTTCTGTAGTGCGTCGGGGATGTATGAGGATGCGCATGTAGATTGTTTCTATACAACCATGCGCAAAAGGTGCGCTTCCATGGTGCGCAGGATGTGGATCAACTCCAAAAGCATCCTAAGCATGATTTCAAGTCGCCTAGACTGTGTTTTCTTGGGTTGCTGTTGTGCCATCTCACATGGGTTGCCACAAAGGTGATCCACTACTGTTTGTTTGTTTTTTTGAAGTGTCGTAGTCGTTTTTACTAATAGTTGTAAGTCTTACTAATCATTTTTGAGTCTTGATACTTGAATTAAGATAATTCAATTCTATTTTATTCTATAAAATACATGTTTTAAAAATAAAACTGCTGTTTCATACAAAAGTGCAATACATAAACGGTCAAAATGTATGAAACACATTTTTTTTAAATAATAGTTGACAAACACTTTCAACGCTGCAACTGTTGGGTCTAGAACACGGATATCGATATATAGATATCGGATATCTATGGTCTAGAATCATGTGGTGAATCCGTGGTAAATTATTTGACACGATGTCATTCCACCGTGTATAATGAAAGTAATTAAGACGAAGAAGATCTAGATGATATACAAGATATAACATAAGTAATTTTGCAATACGATGCTATCTATGTGCTGGATGATTCCGGACATCCGACTGATATAACCAGATAGTCCGCTTATGGAGTAGACGAGACGGAATGGGGTGGCCTACTCTTAGTTGTGGGCGAAGCAATCGATTGTAATTAACGTTTTATCTTTCACATTTTATTTATAGACCAGATGAAGTAAGACTGAGAATTTCTCAAAGTGGTATTTGCTGCAATTAAGAGCCGTCTGTGTGATCGTAAATGGAGTAGTGGTTATTTATATAAATCAGTAGCTACCCGCCTCTAATTTTGAACGTGTGCAATCTACTGATGCGACGTGTCAAAGCGTCGAGATTTCTGTGATGTATCAAAGTCAATAAATAGAAATATATTATATGAATATTGGTGAAACCGCATCAAAATTCTATCTGTAGTAAAGAAAATCCAAGGGGTCACTCAGATGAACACGAAAAGTAACTTTGTTTTATACTATGTAGGTGCTAGCGACAAATTCCCTGCTTCGCACGATTTTTACGACTGGGCAGAACATCGATATTTCTTTATTATTTGTAGGTTTAATATATTATCAACATAAACCTTTCGGAATAAATGCTCTAAATGATGTTGCAAAACCGCTTTCAAATTCGTTGCGTCGTTTGCAAAAACAATACGAAAACCGACTTAATTAATAACTCGTGTATAGAAGGTACAAGTATATTTCAGATTCCAGGTCTTGGATAGAACTGTTCCTTCTTTCAATGTCTGCCTAAACCATTCTTCTCTTATTTGGGGTACATAAATTACTGTCTCGTTAGCTCTCCAGAGCTTCGGTTTGAGCACAGATTTAATTTGACCATGACTTAGTATTTGTTTAGCTAAACTAATTCCGGCTTGGCCTAATTCTGGGCTATATTGTAATGGTAAAGTGTGTCTGGAACTTAATCACTTTGGGAACGAAGCAATAGATTACTCTGAAATTACGCAGAACCAAATTACGTCATGGGGGAAGACGGGCGGAATTTATTATCTCAAAGTAATTTATGTTTAACAGACACTTATTACGTTCTTTGGTTACTTGATCAAAGGTCACTGAATGGATGTGATTGTATATTAGGAGATTTTAAACAAGGTAAATAAATACTTAATTAAAAAAAAAAACAGCGTGTGTTTATGCAGGTACGTAATTTAAAAAAAAACGAGTGAGCCTTACAGTAGTTGCTTACGATGTGTAATCTGACATCTTGGCTGACAGTACCAACCTATCGGAAAATGGGTTGGTACCATCTGACGGCCAACTCTACCAGCACGCGTGCTTATTGTTCATATCTTATTGTTGTTTTATTTTTTTGTATATTGGCACCTTATATTCATGTATTTAGTTATTATTTAATCGTGTTTTTGTATTTTATGCTGTCTTTTGGGTGCACCAAATAAACAATTTATCTACATATCTATCTATATCAAATAGAGCGCGCGCGCATCCCTGGCTTCCTGTAGTGCTATTCTGTAAAAATCTCACCGTGAAAACTTAGGTGAAGTGAGAAGTCAATAGTGTCAATCCCTAGCATCTGACAGCTCACTTTAAGCTTACTTCACCTAAATTTTCACTGTGAGATTTTTACAGAATCGACCGGCTGTTACACACTTCCGTCTCTTTTTATGAAGTCACTCCCACAGATTCAAGATTGCAGGAGAATGAGACTTCTTTCCGGTGTTACATAAAATAAAATACTAAATAAAATTAAAAGTCTTTACTAAGACGATATCGAAGTCCGCCAGTAATTTTTAATCAGTCAAATGAAGACAAAACCGAAAATAAGAGTATTTTTAAACGAAAGCTTATTATTCTCTAGTAGTCTCATCAGCTGCCTAGCTTTTTCCTGATAATGTCAGGGTCAGCTTCCAGTCAAACCTTGTCTTAGTCTTCTCTAGCAGTCTATAAAGTGCAAATCCGACAAAATACTAAAATAGAGAAAAATCAAAACACCGTCAAACCATTACTTAACACGAAGTTTAAAACGTTTCCCGTCATTTGCCGTTTCAGACGTATTGTTAACATTCCCGGATGAGAAGCTTGGTTTGTTACATATAGAGAAAAACGTCAGCAAAGGGACGGGTCCCGATGGACGAGGGGATCTGACAGCTTGGGTCACCGTGTCAAAACCGATTCCTGAACCCGTTTTTATTAAAAAGGTTTTTTAATGTAGGATTTTTTTTGATACGTAGCGGGAGGGTTTATTTAGTGAAAGGTGTGGCGTTAATGTGATAGGTTTAGACAGGTTTGGAGGTGAATTCGGTATTTAAAATAACAGGTTAGGATTTTTAAACTAAAGATAAACTAAACTTTTGTAGGAGACATTGTCATTCTTTCACGATGTGTTCAAACTTACCTACTTTTCTAAGTCAAAACGTACACAATTTAAGTATCCAAAACTCATTTAAGGGGACTACAGGACCTAAACGTGCCTAAACGCAAGTTTTATAATGCCTAAAAGAATATGATCCACTGCAGTAAACAAAATCAGAAAAATATATGATATTCTTCAGGATATATGCTATTATGATAGTGTGTTGAAAACATTATACAACTAATTTGATACGATAGAAAAAAATCATGAAGATACCTCTAAAAATTTCTTTTAACGATTAAAAATCATATTAATTTACATGCAATCATTCTGATTTTTTGTCAGATTATTCTAGTAGCTACATATTAGCATAATAGTGTTTTAATTTTCCAGTCCAATCAATAGATTTTTTGTAAATCGCTAACTGCTTCATATTTTGCAATAAATTACCTGCGTCGTGTCATCGCGCTTCTCTTTCATTTCTATGCAGTCCGACAGTGACCGCGCTTTAGCTGTTGTAAGCCTCTTAATCAATAAATACCCCCAATTTGACACTTCTATTCTGATTGTCCAAATATATGAGGCCGATAAGAAACAAAAAATCGTTCAAACAAAAACATGCATGAAAAATTGCACCGATAAACCGGAGCACACATCCCTCTTCATAGATATGGACATATACTCGCATATTTTCGCGATTGAAATCCATAAATTTCGTCGAACAGTAACGCTGGATCCAGAAACGGATTTTATTAGAAGCCAATCCTACGTTACGTGATTCCATCAGTATGACAGTGAAAAATATTTTTTTTCGTAACCCGCAAAAACTGGGTGTGAAAAACGTTTCGACTGAATGAAATGGGCATGAGTCGGCGATATGCTGGCGACCGACCGACGTACACTCACGCTCAAAATCGTTTTGTTGACAATCCCCGCTTATACATACTTACCTTACAAACGGTTTTTTTTTCACTTGTTCCACGTTTGAAACTTTTGTGCTATTTGAACAGCCTCAGTGCGGGGAAATGCGAGATTTTTTATGAGCGTGGAAGTTGAAATTCCGACGTCTATTTTTCAACGGCTTACAGAAGACAAATAACGTTTCACGTTTAGGTATCTAACTGCAGCATGTTGCTGCGGTTGTAACTTTTTTTAAACGCTCGTTGCGTGTCTACAAAAAAGAAAGATGAACCTTTTAAATACAATGGAGTGTTTTGGAATTTTAGTAACATTGATTACTACTATCCAAGAATTCGAAGAGATGTGACATCTACCAACCCGCACTGGGCCCGCGTGGTGCATTACGGCCCACCTCTCACAGAGAGGAGGCCTGTGTCCCAGCAGTGGGAATGTTATAGGCTGATTATGTATGTATTATTACTAAGATAATTTTGATTTACGTATCTTAAAATACCTAAAGTGGATATAAACACATAAACAAGAACAAATGAATGTATAAAACCGAATCATACTTACGTGAACTCCAAATAAAAGCGTGCTTTCGACAACTACCAAATCATAAAGAACATTATTTGGCCCATTTAACTTCCGCCTGCAATGTGTAGAGTTGCCAACTTTAAAGGAAAATGTTCACGAAATACCACAAAATGTTTCAATAGGAACAGTTGACACACATTTATCTTATTGATCGAACACGTAAGAACCCTTATGTGTTTATTCTCCGATCTTAGATAAGGCAGTGAATGAACAAAAGTTCTATTCTGTGAAAATGACTTCTTTATTACTTTTGTTGTTAAGTGTAGTTCATGTTTTAAGCAAAATCGTTATTATTATTGACTGTAATATTTCATGTCATGTCATGTCAAATGCCCATGTAACACCCACTCGAAGATTGAATAGATTGATTGAAGATCGGAGACGTTACGCTCGAAGTTGTGGACGAGTATGTTTACCTAGGACAAACTATCCAGCTAGGTAGGTCCAACTTCGGGAAAGAGGTCAATCGTTGTATTCGACTCGGCTGGGCAGCGTTTGGGAAGCTACGCAATATCTTCTCGTCCCCATACCACAGTGTCTCAAGACGAAAGTCTTTGATCAGCGCGTGATGACTTATGGCACTGAAACGTGGTCGCTCACAATGGGCCATAACAGAAGGCTAAAAGTCACCCAAAGGGCAATGGAGAGAGCTCTCTCCATTGCCAAGAGCTATGCTTGGAGTTTCCCTACGTGATCGAATCAGAAATGAAGAGATCCGCATGAGAACCAAGGTAACCGACACAGTCCAAAGAATTGTCAAACTTAAGTGGCAATGGGCAGGAAACATTGCTCGCAGAACAGATGGCCGATGGGGCCGAAAGGTTCTGGAGTGGCGACCGCGTACCGGAAGACGTAGCGTAGGAAGGCCTTCTACAAGATGGACCGATGACCTTGTGAAGGCCGCAGGAATCCACTGGATGCGGGAAACAGTCGAAGTGGCGGTGCTTGGGGGAGGCCTATGTCCGGCAGTGGACGTCTTTCGGCTGAAATGATGATGATGATAATATTTCAGATTACACCAATTCATACTTACGTAGATATATATCTAAAAATATCGTTGAGATAAAATATAATTATGTTTGGTATAAAGGCTCGTTCAGACCAGCGCGACGCGACGGCGCGACGCGACTCGAACAATACAATTTCTAAGAAAACTTGACGGTATAACAATAACCGGTGTCGCGTCGCGCTGTCGCGTCGCGCTAGTCTGCACAAAGCTTTATCCTTTCTTTTAAAGACCATGTACTTCAATTAAAAGATTAATTTCTTAAGTGTAGAATAGATACATGAATATTAAACTTACAGGTTATAATGAAATCACAGTTTTTTGTCTAGTCGTAAAAACCATGCAAAGCAGGGTCGAGTCGCAAGTAAAAGATCGTGCTGCTCTAATGGCGACATTCATTTATCACACGTATATGATTTCACGGTTTCATTTCATGAAGGTATTTTATTTTCATGAACTCACTTTAAGTTGACCTTTTCAATAAAAATTTGTTCAAGAATTACTTAGAAATTTCTAGATTTATTTAATAAATTAATGTTAATCCTACCGAACCTGAAAACATGAAGGCAGGTTTAGGTAATACAACATCTTTAACCTTGAATTATGTACGATCCTGAGGTCGATATAGCGCTCTTTACATGAACTGGGGATAATTTATTCAATTTGTGTATTCACGCCTTTCTGGGTACATAGGTACTGGCTAAATCAATATTGTTTTGTCTTCGCCGGTGAACCTATACAAAAGTGTACCTAAATAATAATATCTATGGACTTTGACGTATTATTTAGGCAAGTGGAAGTTTTCGTATTAATAGTGTTACTAGCTGTGCCCCGCGGTTTCACTCGCCGTTTAATTTAAAAGAAATCGGATTATTTCGTCTGGTTTTCTATTAACGTTCTTTCTGCCTTTTTATGTTTGCTCGGCTCCAAAGGGTCGTAGCGTAGTGTTAAATAGCCTATAAACTTCCTATAGAATTGAGCTGTCCATGTCCAATACAAAAATATTTCTATTTCTATTTTTTTTATCTGACCAGAGATTAGCGCGATCAAACAAACAAATTCTTCAGCTTTGTTATATTATTAGTATAGAGTATAGATGAGGCTATTTTGTTACTCTTATTTACCTAAAATAAAGATAATGAAACCGTGATTAGGAAGTTTACAGGTCAAACCAGCTACCTAATTAATTTATCTATAAATGTACGACGAACAGGGTGTAAAGTTCACTCATCCTCCATTGAAAAGGAAGGATCCTTGGACCAGTCGGGTGTTGTGTCTGGTGGGCAATTGTCCGACGATTGATGTCAAGTCGTTGTAGTTATACTGGTCGCGCGATAGCGATTGTTGTCAAAATATGACATAAATAATCGTGCATGCGTTTGCATGCTTACGTAAGTAGGTTTTGGTTTGACAAAGAAAAACAAACCATCTAAACTAAACTAGGTAATCATCAAACAAATCATACATAAACTCATAAATTCACGGGGGTTTCCATGGGGGTAGGCAGAAACTACAGAACGCCACCACAATCCTAACATACTCCATATTATGCTTCGTTTACGGTCATATATCTGGACATTTTTTTTTATCTGTAATAAATTCAGGGATAAAAAAATTACATTAACAAAACACCAACAAAGATGACAGTAGAACCTTACCCCAGAAACCAGCTACATTAAATATGCTCTTAACATTCTCACTACAGAACAATCTGGAGCGCAAAGCGTGACATCTGCTACGTTTGAACGACTGCCAACAACTGCATCCCGGCGCGTTGTTAATAATCTCTAGCCACTGCAATGATTAAGTTGTTCAGCAAGTCTGTATTGTGAAATATTATGTACGAAAGCAACGAGTTTTAAAGCTGCCAAAACTTCTGTCAAGATGCAGGGAGAAAATATCTCTTGGGAGTTGATTAGTTTCAGAAATTCTGGCAACAGTGACAGACTTGTGTTCTGAACTCCTTACCGTCCTCGTTTCTCGTTCGTCGTTCATTCTTTTTCCTCGTTTTGAAAACGACGTTCTGAATGTCAACAAAGCGACAAGAAGATAAGAACAGATTCAGAACAAAATGTTGCCAGAATTTCTGAAACTTTTCAGTCTTTTCTATGATTTACGACCTTATTGTAGAAATATTCCTCGTGACTTGATTAATTCCCGACTTGTTGCCTGAATTTAGTTCTCCAATTGTTTTGATCTTTTTATCGGTTGACCTTCAAATTAAGTTGTTTTCATAGCCCAATCAATTGCTGCTTATAATTACTTATCTTCTTACTGTTATCGATTGTCATCATTCGATATTTTTCCATTCATTCGATATTTTTACGCTTTGACATCATTATTCTCATTTTTCCTTTATTTTCCGTGAATATGAAGTGTACCAGATCGTTCCAGTTGTCTTGATTCAAGCGTAAAGTAACATCTGGCGTGTTTGAACGAATGCCAACAGCTGCACACTGGCGTATTAATCCCTACTCCATTTGTGGCTGAAAACTGGACTGGCTTCCGACTCCTATGATTTATTGTATTGTGCCTTGGAAATGACGACTTTTGTAGAGAAATGTAATGTGCAGCTTGTTGATTCTTTTGGATCTGTTGCAAACAGTAAAAGGCGGTTTTATTAAAAGATAACATCGATTGCAGTTGCATTTATAAGGATTTATATCTGGTTTGGCTCTCATGTGAATCCTAACTATATAACTATAAAATATTATAAATACTAAAGTGAGTTAGTTTTTTTTTGTTTGTTACGCCTTTACGCTAAAACGGCTGAACAGATTTGGATGAAATTTGGCACACGGGAAGACCATGCCCTGGAATAGGACATAGGATATTACGTTCTTTTCATGCCGATAGTACGTTCCCGTGGGATAATTTCCGACACAAACGTGTGGAGCCGTTTGCAAAAGCTAGTAGACTAATAAACGAGTCGTTCCACTAATTTCAATACATAGATTTCATTCGTTTCATAATGTTGTTCAAACAAACGAAATAAACATAACAGCACGCTTATATACCTCGAAGGGTTGGGCAGAGCTGTCCCTACAGTACACACACATTTCGCCAGTTATATTTAATAATATAAAGCAATAGTTAATCCTAGTTATATTCACAGCATTCAAGCTTAAAACGATTTAAAAACGATACTGTTTTACGAACGATAAGTTGGCCATTCGCTTTGCACAAAAGCGGTGATCACTAATTACCAGACAAGACTAAATGGATTTTAAAACTAAAATTAACTTTGCGGATAACGCTTGTGGGTGGAACAGATTATCCGTGACCACGATAAGTATACAGACTAACTTTAGAAAATAAAACAATGAACAGTGTATTTGAAACTAGTTTTATTCTGCTGATATTAATCTGCCTAGCCTTTTCCCAACTATGTTGGGATCGGCTTCTAATCTAACCGGATGCAGCTGAATACCAGTATTTTACATGGAGCGACTGCCTATCTGACCTCCACAACCCAGTTACTGGGTAACACGATACCCCTTGGTAAGACTGGTGCTTCTGACGACTGTCAAAGATCCACGAATGATAGCCGGGACCATCGGCTTAACGTACTTTCCGAGCCACGGAGGAGTCTCGGTATGTAAAGATGGTCACCCATTCACGGACCAACCGGGGTTGGTCCATTAATTTAGTAGCTTAACCTGAGGATCGACCCGTGTGGCTGTTATTACTTAGCCAGTAGTTTTATACTGCTGAGTGATGATAAAATGCTGTTTCCCATTTAACTCAGACTGTTAAGATCGTCTTTCACAATGTCTAGATTGGAACTGGGAAGATTACGACTTGACCATACTTTCATAATAATATTATAAATGCAAAATTAACTCGTCTTTTCACGCCTTTACAGCTGAACGGATTTGAATGAAATTTGGCCCGCGGATAGAGCAGGACCTGTATTCTTCTCGTAGCAGATACGTTTCCGTATATTAATTTCCAAACTCCACACGGGCGAAGCCACAGGCAAAAGGTTTCTTTCCAGATAAATATTTAAAGGGAAAGACAATTTGCATGAAGGTGGTAAAACACGACACAAAACAGTCGCAAAACTTTCTTACCTATTTTACACTCTACAACTTTATCACCCCATTTACTTTTACCTACCCCTTCTTGACACTAAAACGATTAGTCGTGGCTCGAATAAAGCTACCGGCGCAGGATTACCTTGAATATTTACCGTTTTTATCGCGTTAACGGAGAGCATTTTCTGACAGCTCTAAATTCTTGAATCCATAAATAAAGCGGAAACCCTGAAATATCTTCAACGCCTTCCTTTTTCGAACATTCTTTTTGAATTTTTGAAATTACATGTTAACAACATTTTTCGCCCTAAGTTAATAGAGCGACGGTCTCTTAAATTGTGTGTTAGGTTGACATGCAAGATTTATGCGTCACCACGGTAATGGTTGAAATTGAAAAGGCACCTGTATGAAAATCGTTCAACAACCCTTTGTGTACTTCATGGCCGGTTTGTTTTGGTGTAAACGAAGTTCAAGATTTGATTGTATAATAACCTAGTTTACTTTGAATGTAGGTACATTGTTTTAAACTAGACAGTTTTAATTGTACATTATTTATGCAAATAGTCACGATAATAAAGCTAATAATAGAAAATGATGAAATATCACAATAACCACAATCAAAGGGCAGATGTATCATTATAACATGTTATTAATCCACAGTTACATATGGCTCATTATTTTGCAACAACTTCCCTTATTCGCATTTAACCCACGGGATGTATTACGTCCAAACCGTGAGAAAAATTATTGTTTTTAGCAGCCCACGGTCTCACGTCTGCCTTATACCCAAAGTACAACACCCACATGAATTCCGATACTGCCTTCACGTAATAAGTTACGTTTGCAGGTACTCTTACTTTGAATAATGCTTCAAGTATCGGCAAAACTTTGATCGTACGCATCGTGGCTTACCGAATTGTTGCTTGTTACCGAAAGCCCTATAATTTCAGTAATGTTAGTAGGTCCATCAAACCTTATTGACTACTTAAGTTGAAGTATCGTACCTTAGATCATTATTGGATTATTTCTCACGTGAACTTGAACCTCTTTGCTGTGAGTTATGGAAGCTTTATGAAGTTCTGCATGTATAAAATACTTATAATTATTAGGTATGTGTGTGTTAGATAAATAAATCGTTTACATAATGGAGCTTTCTTTGAAATAAAATTGATAATCTGATAAATTATGGTCTTATACCTGTTTATTGATCTACAAAGTACCAATTTAGAACCTCAAATCCAGCTTCATTGTAGATACATCATTTTAACAATCAATGAGTACTACCTAATGGAATTTTTATCCTTTTCGCATAGATAGAGGTCTACAAATCCAATTAGTGTTGAGCAAAAGTTCCTTGGTAGATTTTGGAGGGTATCCAACAATTACAATCGGTGATTGCCAACCAGTTTTACGTTGTTCCGGTCTATTGCCACTAATTTAGCTTGGTGGCGTGCGGAGAAAGACAATTGGTTGGTGATTACTTTGCATTGGCGGCCGTAAAGGTCGTTCCTCGAATTGTGGGTTTACTTTAGCGATCTTCGAGTTTCGAAATGTCTTTGCAAGTTGCCAAGTGAATGTTCGTTGCGGCGCCGGCGCTTAGTGCGTTTGGTTTTAATTTTAATTTGGAAACTTTTAATGAAGATGGGAGTGGGTAGTTTTTAACAGCTGATTACTATCAATTCACTATCGGTACCTACTCGGACAGTTTGATTTCATTTTATTAACAAAACAAAGAAGTTGCTTCAATATTTGTGAAAAACCCAAAAGAATCGAATAAAAAGATCTACTCTTACTTCATTACATTTTTTACGTTACCTATTTACATAACCAAAACAGGTATTTAGGTTCGTTACAAAGAAAAAAAAATCTTTCGATATCGGAAACCGATATTCTTCAATAATCCTAAGTGTAAAGAAATCAAAACACTTCGTTCTATCGATGAGGCATTATTGTTTATTGGATCGTAGGGCCCATTTTTATCTGTACCTACCACATCTATGTAGATAGGACGAACCACTTGGAAGCATCCTTGGCTTTCGAGTGTTCTACGACACGGAAAAGCTTATTACTTTATTAAAATGTTATCATCTTTCCAACAAAGATGAAAATGCTATAGCAATAAAAATAAAATTGAAGGCTCTTAATTAGAGTTGGATGACGCTCTTCCATAAAATTTCATCAAAAACAATCTTCGTAATAAACGGAATGATGAATCCTCGAGAATTAGAACATCGTTTATATACTTACGTCACATAACTAAGACATCGGTATTTAATAAAAATGAAAACATACAAAGGACGGTATGTAATATTTGCGTACATAATATCGGACATAAAGACTTATAGGAATATTTCTAGGATGAAGTATTTATCATATGACAAAACGACGACGCACATTGTTTAGATAGACGTACGTATTGTGTGTAATATACACGCTCCTTCAAATATTCCTCTATGTGGTATCAAAAGCATTCCTCCTTAGTGATCTAGTCACGCATTACGCTATAGACGTTCTTCATTTGTTTAGTTTGTGTGGAGGAAAACGTGGCTTTCTTGTAATGTAAATACACATAAATGTAGGCAACAAATATTTCGGAGTTTTGTTTACCACTCGTAACAATGGTACTATCCTAATCCAATAAAAGTCCTAAGGTTATTTAAGCGAAGCGGTGGTGGGACTCGGCTCTAATTTCCTTACGGTTCATCCTATTTCCTCTCCTAGCCGAGCGACGCCTTTCACCTCTGAGATGCATTTGCTCACGTGGAATCAAGTACGAACCGCTTAGCTGCCTCACACAGGAACATGTAAACTTTCTTTTAAGAAAACTCGACCATAATATATTTTGAACATTTCCGTCAATAAAATTGGGTCGCGCAGGCTACAAAGTCTACATGTTATCCACCGAGGTATTCCTTTGCCCCCCTCCCACTGGTGTGCACATAAGTCGTCTTATGCCCAAACCAGTGGAGCCCGACATCCGCTAACGAAAATCTTTCTTGTTTCAGTAAAGTGATAAGTGTAACCTAAAGTATATTTTTGATGCAAACTAATTATCAATTTCATTCCGTCGAAGTACAAAGTATACATTTTAAAAGTGTTGAAAACAGATATTAATAGATTTAGAAAGTGAACTTTAAAATAACCAATATGACGTGTTGAACATTCAGTGTGGTACAATGACTTTAGTGAGGACTGTCAGTAGCACAGGACTGTTTCGAGTCGAAAGTGTGAACAATAAAACGATATGGGATGACTCATAGTGCGAAATGTTATGTGCAACCCACTTTCCGATCCGAAGATGATGCGCGATATCCACGACAATGCTGGGGCAGGCGCAAGCGGCGGGATGGAGGAAAGCGAGGACGGCGGGAATGGGGTTGCAGAGGTCGATATGGACGACTGCGGCTCCCTTGCGCTTCCTCCCGACCTGCCCCCCTACTCCGGCGACTACATCATCAGCGACTACATGGAACGACTCGGCACACGTCTCAATATTCTCGAAACAGAACTCAAATATGCTTGGCGAGCGCTCGACCTTCTCAGCCAAGAGTATGTCAGGATGTGGGAACGTCTCGAGAGATTGGAGACTTTGCTTGCCGATCAACAGGGTGTGATATCAACTTTACTGGACTTTTACACATGCCGAACTGTCAGTGCCAGAGATCCTATCACTCGGTTAGAAGTGATCAGAGAAATATTAGGAAATGGCACTGTCGAAGATGGCATAGAAGAAGGCTTAGATATTGGACGAAGTTCAGTATTATTAGACCACCAGGAGGAGATAATGGAATCAAACGAAGCTTTTTATAAGAGCCTAAATCAAGCCTATCGTGATGATTTAGTTTGCGATGAAACGTCTAGGCCACCATCACAATTAGATATGATTTGGGAAGCTCCGGAAGAACCAGATATAGAAATGATGCCAACGAGCTCTAGACAAATTTACAGTTCATCAGACTATAAAGATTACTGCGGATTAAAAGGTGGACCTGTAATTAGTGAAAGAGATTTGGTACATTTGTCTGCTTTAAGTACAATAGATCAAATTACAGTAGATAAATTACATGAATTAGATAGATTGACAACCCAATTACACAAAGATTCCAGAGAGTTAAAAGACTTGAAAACGAGGCTCCTTAGTCCTGAAACAAAACTATCAAAACATGACAGGGAAATAGAAGCAAAGGCACTGGTTGAAGATGGCAATATAATAAATGAACAACTGAAAAGCGTCTATTCAGGCGGTGACAATTGGGCCATTAACGACATGATGAAAAGCTTTGATGATTTTATGTTAGCGGCGCCTAAAGATTCTATTGTAAGAGAGAAATCCCCATCTAGGTTGTCACTAACTGATAACGTGACGGATAGAACAATTGATTATTTGCCACCAACTCTGTCTCCTCGTCGAAAGTTTGTACCAGAGAGAACTACTACAGAACCTTATACGACTGTAACCGGGCGTCTGGCATATAGTTCGGCTGTAGCCAATGCTGAGATAAATGCAGCTAAAGCATCTAAATCACCTAGTGCTCTTTCAAGGGAAAGATTTGAATATAGTTCTCCGTATCAAATAACAGACACTTCCAGACAAAATTATTTTTCTAACAAAGGCCTATCTCAGCCTCTAAACGAGATTTATAAATCAGGTGGTTCAGAACAACTCTCTCCCATGTCAATTCACGAAATTTACAACGGATCTAGTACTAATGAATTAAGTTATGAAGATAACAGGCTAAGAAAATCTCCGAGTCCTCCACCACCGGCTCCACCAAATGGGACAGACGGGTTTCCATCAATAGAGAATAACAACGAACTGGTTGCTCATCAACCAATGTTATCTACAAGTAGCGTTATGCCCCATGATGGTATGCGTTTAAGTCCCAGATCTCCAAAGTCACCCAAAACTTCGCCTAAGCACGTAAAGAGGGATTCAGCAAATATTGTAGCTGCAAAATCCGATTCAGGATTATCATCTATGAGTGGATGGTCAAGTTTAGAAAAAAGTCCAGGTTCACCTAAAACGGGAAGAACGCATGGAAGTCACGATTCTCATAAAATGAGAGATCCTTCCCCACAACCAATACAAAGAATGTCGTATGAGGTCGAACCGAAACCGTATATAGAAACGCTTGTGGATTCTTATCTTTATGAAGGGACAAACTTGAAGAGTGATTACAACTTACGAAAGACAGATATCATGACGAAAGAAATTAGCTCTAGAGATTTGAGTAAATTGCAAGGAAAAGTGGATAGTGATTACATAAAAAGCGATATTCCATATTCGGTAACAGATCAAATGACTCAAATAAGCAATATTGGAGAATATTATTACGGCAACGAAGCCCCTTCGATATATTCCGTAGCTGGAAATAGGCAACCGATATTCACAACTGTGTATAGTACTCCGAGAGGAATGTTGTCTGAGGATAGGAGTTTTTCCGAATTATTAGATAGAAATGAAATTTCTGAATCTGTTGCGAGGCCCGCAGTGGATTCTTATCCGCCGGAACCTAGTTATCATGCACAAACTGTAGTCATGTCGGCGGCAAATGCCAACAAACGACCCTTGACTAGGGCTAATACGATGGGCGCGAATGATCCACACTTTTATCAAAATGGTTATAAAGGACATCGCGCCGGATATCCTCCTGGCAATCTCACTGATGCTCTCTCTTATTACCCTACATCGACTAGATATGATTCACCTAAAAGAACATCTTTAGAAGATCAAATCTCGTGGCAAGGTGGCAGTAGATCCCCGACCAGTTCAATGGAAACATCGAGCTTGAAATCACATTCCTTGAGTATAACTGAAAGAAAACAATTTCAAAATCAACTGCAACAGGAATATTTTAAACAGCAACAATATGATCAACGAAATGGTAATGTTATGTATGAAAATCAAGGCTTCGACAAAGACGCTGTACCTGAACATAGTAAAACAAGAAAAGAGCAATATGTTGAGTCAAGTGGGATACTTGTTTCTGAGTCAGGCTATTTATCGATATCCAACAACTATAAAGGCAAGACTCAAGATAAACAGCCCAAAAAACCCAAGCGTACTTCATCACTAAAGTCCGCTATGTCATCGATGAGTCACTGGCTCCCAGATTTGCATTTACCTAAAAAACATAGATCACACTCATTACCCTCTGGTGTTGATGCAGTAGAACAACCTCAGCAAGAGAAAACATTAAAAGAAAGGATATTATCTGCGCAAAGAAGGAAAAAGAAATATCATTTGGTGGCTTCAATGTCTGGTTTGTTACAAAAAGCAAGGCGAAAGCAGCAAGCCAGTCATCAATCACTATCAGACCCAGAGACATCTGAAACTGAATGGTCTGGGGGTCGATCCAGTGCTCAGTCAGAGGATAGTGATAGCGTATTTTCGGACTCTACTCATGAAGGCAGCATGTTCCCAAAAGTAGCACCCAAACCTAAAAGAAAGATAAACAATCAAGATATTGTAGAACAACAGCAACTGATACAAGAACGAATACAAGAGCAAGAAATGGAATTTCGTGACGATGATACTGAATGTATAATAGAAGAACCTGAAAAATTAGCAGCACCTAGTAATATTATACCGAGAGATAAAAGTGATGATATCGACTTTCATTTTGCACGTGTTAGTCAAATGAAAAAAGACAACATACCGAAATTAGAAAAATTGGACATTGACACCGATATATCCAATGTCGACTTATTTGAAGAAGATGAAAAGGAAGATAATCAATCTCCTGGCTCTCTCTTTGCTACTATTGGAGACGTAAAAAAGACTTCAAATGTTTCTGATGAAGGATTAAGCGAAAGTAATAAATCGTATAGTGGAAGCTCGCAAGAATTTGCAGTTTCCAGAGCTTTAGGTAAATATCGTCTACGTAAATCAACGTCAGTCTCAGATGAACATTTAAATGACATTTCTCCTCCGAAAGGGGAGACAGAACAAGAAGAAATAAGTGAAGAATTTGTGAATCAACAAAAAGAAAGGAGAATTCGTAAACCAAGTCCACCTGAAGTGGTAAATAATACATTAAGTCTAAATGAAGACTCTAATAATTTACCAGAAAGGAGTCCATCCATACAAAGTACAAGGGGCCTACCAAACAAGTTTCAACCACGACATCAGCAAAGTTTGGATATACCAAATAAACATGACGATGACGACAGTAGGAGCACTCATTCTTGGAGGAGCGGTTCCCGAGTGTCTTCCAGGCGACAGAGTACTGAAGACAGTATCGATTCTGAAGATGAATGGTATTGTTACGAACTAAGGAAATTAGAAGAAATGGAGCATCAGTCTCAAATAGAGGCTGAGCGGCAACTGACCGTGCCGAAAGTGCCAGAAATTGAGGAAATAGACGAAGACTCAGGTGAATATTTAAAAGAAAAAATGTCTTTTGTACTGAGGGAACTTAAACTAAAGACAGCAACAACTAAACAAAAGTATGACGAATCTCCAGTAAAAGATACTTGGAAAGATATAACAACTTTTCCAGTAATCGAAGAAACAATAGATGATATACAAGACAGGGAATCCGATGATGATAAGTCATTTGAGGATTCTGGGTCAGGAGAAACTTCAGGACCCGACAGTCCAGTTCAAAGTGGTGATGAACTGGATGATGACTATGATATGCCACAAATTCATCAAGATTCTCTTCCTCTTGAAGAGCCTCCACCTCACCAGGACGCTCCTGTCGGGAGCAAATGGAAGCTTCTCAAAGCATTGAAAGACCGAAAAGCCGAAGAGAAGACGTCAGAAACGCCAGCAGCTACGACGCCGCTCGCAGAAAAGGACAAAGTCAGCGCAGGTGTAAGTTATCTTATGCAAAAGTTTCATGAAATTAGAGTTAAGAGTTAAACATAAGCTGTTTAGGCATATTTTATAAGCTGCAGGTTACTTCCATGGTCATTTAAAATAAATCTAATAGTTAGACTGATATACTCAAGCCATTGCTAGCATTATTAACCCGCTTTACAACTCTAATACAAATGAAGTTACTCGTTATTTAACATACCTATTATATAAATTAGTATGTAGGACGTGTAATTGTTATTTATAGTCGTCCATTTTAAACAACTGTTAGTGTAACATTACACAAATAACTATATTTCGATTTCCCCGAAAGCAGGGCTCTGTTAAAATATTTAATTTTGACGTTATTTTAGGTAGTTTTGACCTAAAAATCTAACTGCGGTTGTGAGAAATATTTCAACCAGTTTCGTTTTCTCCATGTACTGCTAAATATGTATTTGAATGCATAGAATAGGGTGCTCGTATATACAATATGATACTTATATGATATTTACTTACTATTGACGCTCTTTCTATTTAATTGAGGCAATAATTAGGTATAACCAACGCAATAGGGTACTAAGAACTTTCTATATGTATTAAAGGATTTTTACATAAAGCTTAAGATGATATTCAACCAAATAATTATACAATTTTTAATAAAGGTTTGCTTGACGATATTTATACTTGGAAAAATGGTAATCTTTACATACAAATATATACTCAGTATTATATGTGTTTGTTGCTTGATAGATATTGTTTGGTAATATTAGTGTTAAATTAATGAATTTGCTGTTTATAATTAAATTCATCCATGTATCGGCTTGGGGAGCATTTTGTCGTACAAAATTCATTCATGGTCATATCATGTCATATCAGAGAAAGATGTTCCTTTTATTTATAGAGAATCGATATAAGTAACATTTCTCAGTCATAAATACATATTCGCTATTTTCTAACCAGTATAGTATGGATATTCAAAATGATAAGCAATAACTATCAATATAACCACTCGACTACGGTTAAACAAATAGATACTAGAGAAAACATTATTTACAACATATTTTTCACGCAATGGTAATTAAAGTTACTTTCATATTATGTAATTTTTGAAGTAAAAACAGTGTAACAGGTAACCTAAGTATACGTATTTTCGTTGGTGACCATTGTCCAGAGAATTCACTTTCTCTATCAGCACGCGTAGCTTGCTGCATGACCACCGTAGAAACGGGTTTTGTCGACGGAAGAATAGAAAAAATGACAGATAAACAATCACAATCTGTCATTTTGTCTATTCTTTCGTAGACAAAACCCGTTTCTACGGCAGTCATGCAACGTGTGCAGGTCACCTGCCTTTGATTTCAAAATGAACAGAGGACAAAAAAATTGATTTCATATTCTCTTTTATCTTGAATCTTTGATTAAACCGAACCGACACTTTGATTTAATTTGGTAAAAGCTTGTCACTGCCAATGATAACATACTGACATATCTACATCATCACATATAAATAAAAATCATTCATCAATTTTAGATATATTTATATCAAGCCGTAGTCGAGTCAAAATACACTCGAGAGCAATGAATCCGGGTCACTTAAAGAATGTTAAAAATCTCGGAAACTAAAAATGATAGGTTAATGCAATAAATTGTATTTAATAGACAATGTAATACTCCTTAAATGAAAGTAAAAAAAATATGAGTCACCATACATTTTATTAACACAAAATTACATAAAGAAAAAAACTGCTGATCTCTCCTTAAAACAAAAATAGGAAACATGAAATTTTTGAACTTTATTACGATTTTCTTGAATTTTAATACTTCGTATTGCCTCCTCGTGCTTCCATTACTGCGTTTACGCGGTTTGGCATGCTGTACACCAAGTTCCTTATACGATTTTGGGGAATATTCTCCCATTCCTCTGTGAGAGCAATTTTGAGCTCACGAAGCGTGATTGGGGGAGGGTTTCGTTGTTTTACGCATCTGCCTAGCTCGTCCCAAGCATGCTCGATCGGGTTGATATCCGGGCTGCGCGCTGGCCACTCCATACGAGTAATGTTCATCTCTTGAAGGTAGTCATTCACAATCCTACCTGTATGAGGTCGGGCATTGTCATGCATAAATATAGCATCCTCACCTAAATTGACCATAAATGGACCAACGTGATCATTGAGGATTTCTTCCACATATCTTACGCTAGTTAAAGAGCCGTTTTCTATGATCACCAGCTCTGTGCGACTTTCAGAAGAAATTCCGGCCCACACAAGTACAGACCCACCACCGTAGGCTACTTTTTCTTCGATGCATGCTTGCTTGAATCTTTCCCCTGGTCTTCGATACACTCTGTGTCTTCCATCGTGCTTGTAGAGCATAAATTTTGATTCGTCGGAGAACATAACTTTTGACCGATCTTCAATACTCCAATTTACGTGGCTCTGGGCATATCTTAGTCTTGAAATACGATGCCCACGCTCCAGTTTAGGGCCGTTTGCAGGTCTAAGGGGTTTTAAGTTAGATTCAGCAAGCCGACGTCTTACTGTCCATGCACTTGGGTTACTTCCTCCGAGGCGTCGAAACTGATTTGTGAGTTCAGTTCCTGTGAGAAAGCGATTTCGAAGCATGGTGTTCACCAAGTATCGGTCTTCTCATGCTGTGGTACACCTGGTTCTGCCCGTTCCTGGTCTGCGTAGGTTAGAACCAGTTTCTTCGTAACGTCGGAGAACTCTTTGTACTGTTGACAGCGACACACCGACAGTCCTGGCTGTATCGCGCTGACTCCGGCCGGTTTCCAGCATTGTAAGTATTCTGGTGCATTCTTCAGGCGTAAGCGACATAATTTCAGCTTGAATAATGAATATAGAGCACTATCAACATGGTTTATGTACCCACATAAATGACAGATTACAAACAAAAGCAAAACCAAATGCTGTAATTTCGTAGTTCCATCTTCGAAAGTGGCCCTTTTTCAAATTTGATTTTTTTATGATATAACTTTACAATAACTAAGAAGTTTTAATACCTTCATTTAAGGAGTATTACATTGTCTATTAAATACAATTTATTGCATTAACCTAGCATTTTTAGTTTCCGAGATTTTTAGGATTCTTTAAGTGACCCGGATTCATTGCTCTCGAGTGTATATAAATGATTTCTTCCAAAAACCAATAGTTACTAGTCTATATTCCGCTCTCTATTTTTGAAAACATTTCACTACACTTGTTACCTAAATGTTTCAATCGAGTGATTTATATGAATAATCATGATAGGATTAAAAATACATATACATCGTAACGTATTTACTAGATGTCACACGGCTTAGGTAATCGTATAGCTATTTACACCTACATAAAAATATAGCTGGCACTTTATGTAATAAACATATTTAGCGGAAAGTTTTAGATGTTGAATGATATTGCGTAGAATTATAATAATTATAATTATTATGGGCAGATTAGGTAATTATTTAGCGATATTTTTATTATTATCTTTGCGAGTATTACTGTTTACTGGTGACTCTTTGAATTGAATTGGGACAATGTCATTTCAAGCTTCGAAGACTTCGACCCCGTATTGTATGTGCTTGCTCGATTACATTCAGTGATTATTTCATGGTTCAAAATGAAGATATCATTAAAGTCATAAACTGCCCAAGCATTATTACTATTGTTAACTATACCATAAATTGGGTTTTATCGTGAGGTTAATTCTCCATGTAAGCTGTTTTATTATAAGTGTTGAATAATGTACGATTAAGTTTCCATGACAAATCCCTTGACAGGTTGACATTAGAAAACATGTTGTCTACCTTTTGTAAAACATAATGAAACTCATATTTTGGCATGTCCAGTAAAGTGGCAATAGAATAATAGTTACCAATAGTATTTGAATTCGTAATAATTAATTTCTTTTCGCCCCCTATTACATGGGACTTATACTTAAACTAATTATTAATTTACTAAATGGGAAAATCGTTTCACCTTTTATAAAAATAATAATTCGGAGATTTTTTTATGCAAATAAAAGTATGTTTTTTTCTGAAATGCATTCGTATATCATGAATTCATGACTTCGGATAATTTGTCATAGAAAATTAATCATGATTTAATATTACTGTATTGTTGGTTGTTATTTGTTTTTAATAAAGAAATGTTAGCTTTTTATTTTAGTTTTTATGTTGTTTTATTTATTGTTTTTTTTTTTGTTTTTAGAATGGGTCCGCTGGCTTCAACGAGCATGGAGGCAGAGGAAATGGGTATGTGAACTAAAAATGTTTTTTAATTTAAAATAAAAAAGAGTAACAAAAGAGATTTCCTGAAAAATTACAAATGAAATGGAATTATGTTATTAAGGCACTTAAAATTTTAAAATACATTTAATAGGTTTGAAAAATTCATCATTAATCTGCTTAATAACTTTCTAATAACCTACCACTACACAGAAAATTCCGGGACTTTGATGTAACAACACCTTATTTTCAGTCAGTTACAACTTTAATATTTATCAAATAAAAAGGTATGTAAACCTCCTCTGAACACATTAAAACTAACTTCACCATTTTTATAGACCACCAGGAAACGAAAACCCGTTCTACAGTAACATTGACAGCATGCCCGACATCAGGCCTAGGAGAAAATCGATCCCCCTCGTCTCAGAGCTTGTAAGTAACATTTAAATGTTTTCTTATCGATATAAACCTATCTCTATTATTACGAATCCGATGGAAGTTAGCTATCTTTTTCTCTGGCCGGTTTCAATTCGCTATCTTGAAAACTTGAATCTATTACAAAAGGGCTATTTTGGCATAACAAGCCTTTAATAGCACTCGGGGTTATGGAAGGTAGAAATTTGAAACTGGTCGTAAATGTTTACAGCTCGCATCGACGTACGCTTCCTGAAGCTTAGTAATATTAGGCGCGTAATAAATGTTTTCTTCTACACGGAAAATTTTCATATTTAAATGTGTTTTGTACAATTTATGGGGAGATTGTTAAAGAAAATTGCATCGCGCTCGTTGAATTTTGCTTTTGTATAATCTTTAAATTTTATAACACAGGAAGTTGCCATATACATCGTAAAAATGTGACGCGGCGCGGGTGAAATATGATATTTATTCACGCTATGAGAACTTTCACCAAAATTGCTAACTCCCCATTTGTTGTTCAAATAGAAAAAAAAAAAACAAAAAAAGGCCTATTTGATCCCTTCTCTCTTCATTGATGTCTCAATGTTACCTGTATTGTGTTTTTCCTTCTGATCTTTACTACTTAGATGGCCTTTAACCTATTCTTAGATACCAACCCAACCCTTACTGTACCGTGTAAAAGATAAATTAGGGGTCACCGGAGCAAAAACTACAGTAGCGGAACCATAGTCACCGAATGAACGACTCTTATTCCTGATAAAAATTAATAATATCATTGCATTTTACCCCCTTACCACGGACCTGCAGGTTCTCAAGGTATTTCTATCCCAATAACACTTCTTTTCTATGCATGCAGTTCTGATCGACAGTGAAAAGATAAAATGTTGGTCACCAACCTTGAATCAACATTTATCTCTTTCCACTCACTGTACATAGTGTGCTTGCATTGAAATTTGATTTAATTTGATTTGGCCTCTGCATGTTTCTGCTTTAGATCATTTTTCAGATGTTGGTTACGTATAAAAGGTAAAGCTACATAATATTGTTATACATCCAACGATTGCATAACACCATCACAGCATACATAAACGAATAATAAAAATGAAAATTGAATTCCACACTGGGAACATGCACGTGCTTGCCGATTTCGTTTTCATTGCGAAGCTTCAATATCACAGCAAATATTATTTTTGCGACTTAAAAGTCTTTTTCATCACAACATCAATTAACATGATCCCTCAAATGTAATACTGTTTCAGTGTTGTACCGACTCTCACACACACACATCTTTACTTTACACGCACTTACAATTACTTTTTTGTATAATCAAACGAAATTTTCATCGGTATAAGAACTACTGAAATTTTCGAGATGGTTGATAAGATTTTGTTAAAAGACAGGCTTAAAAACAGCTTTTTCCAAAGCATGAGTAGCTTCAACTTGCAAATGATATCAAACGATTCTCAATTTCTAGACAACTAACAATAGTAAACTTTTCAAAATAGTAGTTAGGTAGGCAATTCAAAGCTTGATTAGAAATAGCAGACACAAGACTCAGTGCCATTACATACTGAGGATGGAGTGCGACGTGTATGCCCATTACTCATATATTTTCTGCTGTTTAGACAATGGCCGCAACCAAGAGGAATGCAGGTTTGACCTCAGCTGTGCATCGGGCTACGTTGAATGACGAAGAACTGGTGAGTTGAAACCTATAAGCCACTCACTAAAATTTACATTTGCCTGCATACCATTACTGATTTAAAAAGGGCTTACAGAAAATGCACGTATACAAGAAGACTTTGCAAGCGCTCATCTACCCAATATCATCAACCACGCCTCACAACTTCGTTCTATGGACAGCGACATCGCCCACTTATTGTTACGAGTGTGAAGGGCTACTTTGGGGCATCGCCAGGCAAGGTGTAAGGTGCACTGAATGTGGTGTCAAGTGTCACGAAAAGTGCAAGGATTTGCTCAATGCCGACTGCCTGCAGAGTAAGTAGAGCCCTGTGATGATCTGTGGGTACATTTATTGTAATCTAAGTGAAAGGGATTTGTTTCATTACCTTACAAGTGAAAAATCCATTTATTCTGCACATTATAGCTTTCAGGTATGAAGCACCTTTTTTAAAGAATGGAACGAATTCCTGCTATTTCAATGTTGTATACCCCTGATTCAGTGTAAGTAAGTATGAGAATATCCGCTTTTTATTGCTTATACAAAAACTAACATTGAATAATATTCTCCTACTTACCGATCACAAAATATATATTTATGTGTGCAAAAAATTTCAATGTACAGTTTTTAATCACAAAGGCAACGATTACCAAAATCTTGTGATTGAAAAATCTAATCTAAATCTTAAAGAGCGTCTCTTCAAAGATACCTTTGCGAACGTTCGAGAAGCGGGAAATATTTAGATTTTTAGAGTTGGCTGGGAAGCGCAGTTCCCTCCTTATTAAACTCAAGTGAGTCAAGAAGCACTTGACGGGTCACTCGTTGTAGACAAGATCTTTGGATACACAACGTCGCAGTAGAAAATCAATATTTAATGCACAGTCTCTAAAGAACATTGTATTTAAAGCGCTCAAGACGGAGCACGATTCAACGAGAGCTTGGATCGTTTCGTTTTGTGTAATTTAATTATTTATTTACGTAATGTTGAGGCATTCGTCTTCTATTAAGTTAGTCTAGATTGTGAGGTCTTTGAAGCCTTTAGATTTACTGCTTTATTTGGATTTAACGCGAATCCTTCGCTATCCAAAAGTGGCAGTACAATTCAGGTTTTAGATTTTATTGGTGTACAGATTACGACTGACGGCAATGAAAATAAATGATCCTAAGATGAAAATTGAAATTGGGGTATAAACGACGTTGTTACATAAGTCGGAAGTGGGAGTTAGTTCACAAGTCTCACACAGTGAGAGTTTCAATGGTACTTAATGGAGAGCAAGTCTTGTCGAGAGTTATGACCTTTGTGCCCGCACTTTGATCAAGTCTACACTAGATATATAACAGAGACTCGTAGATTTATCATCCCAAATGCGAGTTATCTATTTGTTTGAAATCAGTTTAGTAAATTATGGCCATTGTTTATTATATCTCAGATTGTCTTCCAACGTTTGGAGATTTAGTTGATGCTTTCAGATCTTGTAAATTTTCATATTTATCAATGTTATGAAGTGGCGCTCTTTAATTTCTAAATGTTAATATAAGTCTACTAGATGCTAACTTAATTTGTTAGATTCCGCTCTCTAGGTGATGTCTGTGTTAAAGGTAATAAAATGGTATTAAAAATCCAGAATGTCGTTGTAGATAAATTTACTGCCATTCTAGTTCGGTTAATATGCATGTGTAAAAAATGTTGCATGAATCGATCGCTATACATCAGTGATCAAGCATTCTTCACGTTCAAGAACACAGCTAGGACCATTCGCCAGAAAGACACTACTAGCGACATCACCGGGATTCACGCAATCATAGGAATAATACATTTCTTTATATTTTTTATCGTTGTTGTAATTATGTTTTTGTGGTGTTTATTTATCTCCCTTTTTCTTCATGTTTACTCTGACCTCATATAATGCAAATAGCATGATGTGTTTTCCCTTCCCAATTAATGATTTGACCATTGCTTTATCGGTGTGCATGGCTATCGGTGAGATACACACATAATGTTATATTCCAAATTTTATTATTCGCATAATATACGGTTCTAGATTGACATTGCACGATCATGTAGGCGAGCAGTCGTTAGGCGAACCGCGTTTTACGAACGAAATTGTTAATTAACAAAATAGATATCATCGACTGCACGCCATCTTCATTCCTAGTCTACACTTTGAAATTAATATTTGAATTTATACAATTTTATCATTTATTTAATAATAATCATTAATTATTTCCACTTTGATTTTAGTATTCTTAATTCAATATGATTTAAGATATTGGAATGGTTATATCTTATTTGCTGACGTAAGTATATTGATTCTATTTTTTTTATTGTTTATCATTTATTTCTTTATCTAGATTGTGTTGTGTATTAATAACATCATTTTAATATTCAATGTTTTCGAAGTGTGGACATTTAGCTCACGTAGATAGGGTATCGGTCCTGTCATCCGTTAGTTCCTTTCGGGTTGCCCCGCCCAGCGCCGAAACTTGTCAAAGCCCTATTAAACTAAATTACTTGTGTTATGTACTGTTCTTTACCTTACTTTACATTTTACACTAACTTACACACCGTTTTTCTACAAATCGGTTTAGAAGCTTTAAGAACACGAACGCCCAAACAAATCCGACTAATGCAACGTGTTGTTACGATGTGCCTGTTAGCAATGTGTGCACGCAATCCAGTGTCTATCCACTTCTATATTATATGTGGTCCTTTAGTTTATTTATTTTACATATTTTGATTTATAGAGTTCCACTTTTCTGTATTAATTTTACTATCTTTATGTTTTCACTTCTTTCCCTGAAGATGTTCAGCGCTTTAAATGATTAAAAGTATCAATTTGTATATATGTAACGAATTTCGTTTAAAAAATAATGGTAAATGGACGAACAAACAATACATCAACATACAAAAATACAGAGGGTGTTTTAGTGAGCGATGCAGTTCTAACGCCTTTTGGAGATACTTGGCAGCTTGTTGATACAGTGTCTCCCCACCTACCAATAATATACTTAATATTAATAAGCTGCCAATAATATTCCTGAAAAAATAATAATTTAACAAAGCGTTGAACTGTATTGAGTTTTGTTTGTCAGGCGCCGTGCTCAGATCCGCTTCGGCTGGCGCCCCTCGAGGTCGATGACCTGATCAGATCTGACATACATTAACTTTGTTGAATTTACATATCGAAGTTGGAGTCTTGTCAGGTTGAGGCCAAGAGTGGTCGTAGCGGGTGTGGGCGCGGGGCGGGGGGCCGTCCCGGCGCATCCCGCAACTAACAAGAACTACTTTGGCACTGCCTGATCAGTGTGTTTCGCAGGGGCGGCCGAAAAGTCTTCCAAACATGGCGCCGAAGATAAAGCCAATTCCATCATCACAGCTATGAAGGAAAGAATGAAACAACGCGAACGAGACAAACCCGAGATTTTTGAACTGATCAGGTAATGATACTTCCAATTTTGATTTACGATAATGTTTAAAATTCCAAACTTTGTTCGGCGATTTGCTTTAAATGGGTCGGATTCAGGTATACGATTTTATATTTACCTCAACAATAATAAACCTAATCACCATTTTGCCTAGTATCACTTAGCTGAAATAAAAGAATCACATAAACTTGCAATAGCTAAACTGCACGTAAATAACACCCCCTTTGAAATCCATTTTATATAACAGAAAATCGCTTTTAAGAGAGCTGTTTCCGACGATGTCATGAAAAGTAACGTTATAATCATATAAAATGCCGTTGAGTAAATTGAAAATATCGGAAAGCAATCGTTGACACGAGTGTGTATGTGACAGACGCGTGTTCAGCATCGAAGGGGACCCTCACGCAGCGCACATGAGCACAGTGAAGCAATCAGTCCTCGATGGTACATCAAAATGGAGCGCGAAGATCGCCATCACAGGTTCGATTGACGTACAGTGTTTGCACTAAATGTTCTCCTCTAGGATCTAGGTACCAGACGAGGCGAAAACATCGAAAGGCATAAAAACACAATACAAACACAACACTAAATTGTATTCAATCTTTCGTTTCATGTGGCGGCCAGGCGGACTTTTAACGTCGACCCAGACACTCACATTGACAGTCTAGAACAGGCCAAGCAAGTCACTATAGAAGGAACATCAAAGTGGTCTTGCAAGATCGCCATTACAGGTTTGCGGTGGTCTTTTGCGGCTACGAACCGCACGCTCGCAATTTTGATACTATTAGACAGACTCTTCGCCTGAATTCTCTTTTCCCTTGTTTTTGATATCTGCTTCAAATTATGATTTTCGTAACATTATAATATATAGCGTAAAAGCGTTGTAAGACAGTATAATAATTATGCTAAGTTGAAAAAAGTAAATGCTTAAGTAACTGTAAGCCGCAGCTTCAGCAGATATCAAAAAAGAAATCTATTGCATATCTATACTTCAAATACTTACCCGAAAAATCACGGTCGTTAATGCACCGCCTCTTATCACTTCCATCGATAAAAATGTAGCTTGATTTAATCATTAACACTAAGGAAATTCCACGAATCTATAACACTTCACTCAACTCTGATGATAAAACAAATTCAATTATTCTTGTCACGCACACAAATTTTATACTCCCTGAACACTGAAACGACACGATTCAAACCACGTTCATATAAAATGATTGCAAAACCACAACTCGGCAGCACGTCTGCTAAATTGACACAAATTGCATGAGAGTCACAAATTAACAATAAATGTTACAATTATGAGTGGATTGTCAAAGCTCGTTCATTGTAACATGAATGGTGATAGGGATTCACATCACGAACATTAACCTGTTTAATTTTCAGTGCGACGATGATAGAAACCTATACTTCAGTAGTCGTTTGTAAGTGAATGAAATTTTAGAAGGAATAATAGCATGCCGAATGAAGGACCCCAATTATCCCGAAATTTCTACCTCTCTACTGCTACTGCCAATAACTTTTCGATTCGTGAAAATTCCAATACCATTAGACTTGATTCCCGCGCATATCTTTATACTTCTTCTTTGAAACTTTCTTCTTGGTCGAAGTTTGCATTAGAAGTTGCGATAATGTAGGCGCTATGTTCAACTTGTTTTAGAAATCGAATTTGGGCATAGATAAAAAGTTTGGTAGTTTGAAGCTAGTGTCTTCTTCTTTGACCCCGACCCGATCTGATCACACGAAACCCTGTTTATAGATTTTCAAGAGATTCTAGCTCAGAATGCCTAATTTGGTAAGTAAGGTAGAAGATAGCTTGGTAAGGTTATCTTTAGCGTAAGTTGAGGCTAGCTTTATATGCTAATAATGCTTCATGGCGAAGAATCTGAGCGTAATGTAAAATTAGTACATTGCGTAGTTTAACATTTCATGAAAACACATTATGTAGTTATACAACAACCATGAATATGAATGTATATTACTTTCGAAAGATTTACCAGAAATACGTTTGCTGGAATTTACTCAACCGTACCGGAGGGTTTTGGATTAGTCTGCTATATTATTATTACTATACGTAGAGACCCACTGAAGCGGTATATTTGAAATATTATTTCTGTAAGCAATCTACTTTCTGGAGAAAAGTTCCTCTCTATGAGGTCCTGCTAAAATAGTTGTATTATGTAGTATATATAATTTTATTATTTAAAATATTTTATATGCAATGCCATGATGAAATACTAAATTGGCCCTTCGCGGGCAGTTATTTGTGCTCAAGGCCTCATCGCGAAAGATAAGAGTGGAACTTCAGACCCCTACGTTACCGTCCAAGTAAGCAAAGTGAAGAAAAGAACAAGAACTATGCCTCAGGAATTGAACCCCGTGTGGAATGAAAAGTTTTACTTGTGAGTATAAAAATATATTTCCACCGAACATTAAAAAAACCCGTCTTATTCATCGACACGATTTTTTTCATGTTTGAAATTTCAATCAGGATTACTCTGAACTTTTGTTTTTAGCGAATGCCACAATTCATCTGATCGTATCAAAGTTAGAGTATGGGATGAAGACAACGATTTGAAATCAAAACTGCGCCAGAAATTGACGAGAGAATCTGACGATTTCTTGGGTCAGACAATCATCGAGGTAAATAAGTGTTTATAAAATTTCATTCTTTCGAGTTTTATAAAAATAACAAATTCATTCCAAAAAACAATGAACAAAAACGTAAATAACGTAATCTACAAATTTATTCATCATAGTCTTGTCATATTCTTGACAAGTGAACTATGATGAAAAGCTCTCGCCGTGTCTAGTCTCAAAGGTAATAAATATTTATTTGGTGGAATAATTTATTGTCATTTTACCCCTTGTGGTGATATTTGGGTTTGCTATTATTTCTTTGATCTTGTTATGTATGGAAATTATGTCATAGATGTGTAGCGAACAGGGCAAAATATAAAGATCAAAATATATACTGGATAATTTTTTGTGTCCGAATGATGGTGCTTTGTAAAACAAACAACAAATAGATTATTGCGTTTACAGGTGCGAACCCTGTCAGGCGAGATGGACGTCTGGTACAACCTGGAAAAGAGAACAGACAAGTCAGCAGTATCCGGAGCAATCAGATTGCACATCAACGTCGAGATCAAAGGCGAGGAGAAGGTGGCACCGTATCATGTCCAGGTCAGTGATCAAATTAGTAAGAACTGTTTCTCAGAATCATTTCTCCGGTTCATACCAAATTCGTGGGAACGTTTTAGATTCGATTAAACGAAAACCGTTGGTATTAAAAACAAACTTTACCGTCTTATAAATAAAATACTTTACAGCTTTACGGCTTCCAACGATTTCAATGCCTACTGAAATAAGAACAGTTAATTCACATTGCTAATATTTAGCTAGGGGTTTCGAAAGGGCAACGACCGGGGTTGCAAATGTAGTTTATAGCAGGTTTCACCTTTCCTTGCGTTTTATAAACAATGTTTTCCAATTTGCAAGTCAACAGGTTGCTCGGGGCATTGGCACCATGCCCCTTGGCCTACAGCCAGCGCGAGCGGTGTCGGTAATTACTTGTTATTTAACGCAACTACTGAACTTGACAAACATAATTGGATATTGTTTCATAATGATTTGTTGCCCATCTTTGACAACCATGTTGGAACAAACATTTGCGTTAAGAGAACAAATCGCAGTTTCTGTTTTATGTTTTAGCGCGAAAACATTTCACCGTTTTGGTAATGTAAGAGTAGCACTGGCTGCGAAAGCTCGAATAAATCATTTTTATTTGGCAAGCATTTGGTGCTTTAAAGGGAAAAAATTACTTTTATTGCCAATTACATTCGTGCACAAAAATGAGTTTATTATATTAGTTATTATTTTCGTTTTCAGCATATTTTTCATTTTAATAATTAGGTACTTAATGTAATTTCTCACAAATCCACATCCCATCAGATATAATTATTGAGTTACACGTGTTACATAAAATGATTCAATCGTCAAACGACGGAAATAATTCTTCAAAATTATACCATCATACAAAAGTTGTATAACAGGTTAACGAAACTAATCACAAATTCGAGGTATCCAATCAATTTTGGGGATATAATTAAAATCTATAGAAGGCGCAAAAGTTTCCCAAAAATGTTCGGTCGATTCGTTCCTTTAGGTCATTAATTCGAATTACATCGGTCGCTTATTACTGCCTGACTTAAGTTCTGTTGAGCATACCATCAAATCTAGTTGTAGAGTTGTAGGTAGCGGCTTAAGCCCAGACGCGGGAGTTGAATGGACCAACTTTTCAGAATAAATGTGAAAAGTTTGTGTAACCGGCTAACTAAACGAAACTGCTAGCTAATGCAAAAGTATAATTTCTTGGTCACATTCAGTCCCGGCGGGGTGTTGGGGACGGTGGCCAGTTTTGTGATGCAAATAATTTCAGCTGGTTATTTTATGTTGGTTGGGCGACCCCTCCATTGGGAATTTTAACGTTTATTTTCTAAGCTACAAAGTTTGGGCACGACCACATTAAAGCCGATGGAATTAAAATTTCTTTAGACAAAGTGAAATTGAATGCTGTTACATTACATTTTTAGGCGCCTTAAGCTTTTATTACAATAATGAAAAGTGCTTAAAGTATTTTCGTTACAGAAAAGATGATACGCGTATTTCTGTTGTTAATGAAACTTTAAGATAATAAGATTATTGTGTTGTGATTGATGGTGCTACAAGGTTGATTAGTTAGAAATTATCTAAAATTATTTTGGTTGTATTTATTAATCTGCCTAGCCTTTTCCCAACTATGCGGCTTCCAGTCTAATTGGATGCAGCAGAATACCAGTATTTTACAAGGAGCGACTGCCTATCAGACCTCCATAACCTAGTAACTCGAAAGTCTGACAAACACTCTTAGCAAGGGAAGACTGTTTGTCAGACTTTCGTGCTTCTGACGACCCATAACGACGACGAATGTCGGTATGTAAGGATGATCACCCATCCACGGACCAACTCCGGCAAGCATAGCTTAACCTGTTGCATCAACCCGTGCGGCTGTTATTACTTAGCCAAGAGCTCATGTAACAGCACACTTTTTTATCAATGGCGTGGTTCTTAAAATAACGATACAGCATTTTTTTTATTGTAGTTATTTCTTTTGTATTAAATACGTATCTTGATTGACAATAAACATGCATTTTACTGCTACCTAACACAGAACACAACCATTTTTATTCATACAAAAATTTACAAGTCACAAACTTACTTCAACTTGTCTCAAGTCAGCCTTTATTTACGAGAAACTCAATTGAAAACTTCAAGACCCGGCAATTTTGTTAAATTGACGTAAATCATTTGTGAACCTTCCAACTACCGGTCGAAAATAATACGGCGAAACGTCAAGGCCTTATATTCTCGGCTACGTCACAAAAGCTAAAGAATTTCAAGGAAAATAATTGGACAACAATAAATCTATGAGCGGGCCATGAATTGCTTGACGATAATAGATGGTATCGTTCGATAGATAACAATACAAAACGGGTAGAGAAAACAATAATATGAAGGTAAACCGATACATGACGGTCCTTGTTTTCAAGATAATGTTACAGTAATTTTGAATACACTTCATCATTTTCCGAAGGTTAGATAGAGGTATATTGATAAACAACCACATTATGCTGTCAATCTCGGTCTGATTGATCAGCAACCGTCTGTTTCCCAACCAATAAGACGCTAAATAATGCTATGTCTGACATAATAATCAGAAACCTTAGGTCCTTGGACATCGCATATCAATGCTGTCGTGTTTAGAGAAATGATTAGAAAACTTTATGACATTTCAGAAAACAAACTTAAATTAAGTTACATTTCGACAGTCTTATTTTGTTTTATATCTTTGATAACACTACAACGAATGTAATCACTTAGTTTAATTCTAACGATTTTCTGAGATAAGAATTCTATTACTAGCAAAATAGAAGTTCGTTTCCTGATAAAATCATTCGTATTAATCCTACAAAGACCTCGATTTCATCGGTAATAGGTATACTCTTAGTTGACGTCAACTCTCGAGCTTACTCTAGATTTAAATCCAATTTGAAATACACTTTTAAATCAATTTTAAGACGAAATTTATTTATAGATACATGTTTAGAGAAATATTTTATCGTAGTAGGATTTTTACGTAGTTTAATAAGACTAGAGTTAATATGAAATTCGGCTGTTTGAACCTTCATTAAGTATTTAGAACTAATACTACACTAAATTATGTACAAACATCAATATCTACGTCTTTTTTTTGACCTTTCAATAAATTAATAACCTCCACGAGAAAGCCTTTGGTTGACAAGACATATTTAATTTAAACTTAATTAATTTACTTAGACGTATGTGTACAAGTTTGGTTCATTAATGGAATATTACATAACTTCGTCACTAATGAAAATGGTTCTAGCTTGCATAAAATCATTATTAGACTATTAATCAAATCGTAGGAAGTTGACAAAAAAATACTTCAATTATGAAAGTTATCAGTACGTTGTTTGGCTTACATCTTTGGAGTAACTACGTAATAATATAAGAAAATGGTATTATGTTAGTACAGTTTCAAAGAAACTAAAAGCACAATCCATAAATAATTGCTGGAATCTGGGTCAGAATAAAAGCAGGAACAGGAAAATACAATAAAGATGAATTTACAGCGACTAAAATTCAGTTACGAAATACATAGTTTCAGAGAAACTTTCATACAATTACATTCATGTAAAACATTACGACAAATTGTTTGCATTCAGAAATTTTACCATGTCCACGTAGATACAGTATAGAAGCAAACTTTATGGTAAATATATGCAGGAAGTTAGACGTTAGCGCTGTATGACCATCCTCTAAATCTGGAACAGACGAGGTGATATGCAAGTAAAATTTACTAGAGATGCTTGCGATGCTTTGGTTGTTGCATTTCACGAACGCGCGACAACCATTGTTATATAAAATGTCGGGTAAATGATTTGTTTATCGAATTCACTACCGACTTCATCATCATCACCTGCCTAGACTTTTCCCAACTAAGTTGAGGTCGGCTTCCAGACTAATTTAAATTTATAAAATTCTTCGACTATTGTATGAAATGGCTATGACACGGCAAATTGACGTAGTGTGTGAATTTGATAAACAATTAATATCCTTAATTAAGGTTAGGTTAAGTATAGGAAAAGTAAGCCTTGCCTATAATAATGACTTAAGAGGCAAACGACGCGCGCTCGTAAATTGCAAGGACTTACACCACTCAGTAATTCAAAGATTTCTATGTCCGTTCATCCCTCAACTTTTCAACTAAATGTTTGCAAAATACAGTTCTGGGTTATGCTTGAATATTAATATTGAATTTCTGACGAATTTTGCCAGTTATCTCGCTTTCATTTTGCGTAAATTTTATACAGAAATGGTTAAGGTTATGTTGACCAAAAGGGCTATCGACATCATTAATTAATTCTGTAACTTTGGTTAACAGATTACAACTGTACTTACTTTTGATTAAGAATTAATTTATTATCTTTATGAATAGTGCTCGAATACAACTAATAATATTTTCAACACATAGTTCCTCGCAGAGAATCACCTACTGGCCCCCTTCCCTGGCATCGTAAGAGTTAAAAATAAATAAATTCTCAATCGGCTTTTTACGACCAGTATGCTTTTATGGTTTTAAATTATTAGCACTAAAAGAAGAGTAGACGGTAATGGGGAATAGGTACACAGAGGATTATCAATGTCGAATTCCACATATCGTTCTTTTTTCAACCATTTCAGTATCTCTTGCGCAGTCTTTTGTTTCACAGTACGAAACACCATCACCTTTTTTAAACTTTGAACCCCTAGTCACATGAAAACTCTATTTGCCCGTCCATATCACAGAGTATAAATACAATTCTTAGTACTTGTTTCAACTCTCCATCAGAGTAAAGTCCAATGTTATTAATAGTTGCGTCGTCGACCGCCTAGTCCCTCTTATCTTTTCATATTTTACGGACTTTTACTTTCAGATTTTTAATAGAAAAGTAATACCGTTTGGTAGCGGTTTGCGGCTTAGGGATTTGCCCTAAGCCCTCATTTACAGAATCCAAGTTTTTTGCCTGTAGCATACAATCAAATTGAAGCTAAAATTACTTGGATCGTCTGAACACTGTTTTTTAGACAGTGCAATTTTAATTGTTACTTTAAGTAATGGTATGCCACAGGCAATTAAGGCCTTTTCCTCACTGGTCAGTACGTCAGCGGTGCGGTATCAGCATGCTCCGAATACTCGGTACCGAAAGCTTACCGAGCCTTTATTTCAACGAGCTTTTCCTGATTGGCTCTGTATACGCGGGAGCGGGGCTGATAGTTTCGGATTACCGCGTCTCGCTAGAGACATCCAATGCGGTACCCGCTCACATCACGCGTTTTACAGTATACTCGGTACCGAAAGCGCCTATATTTCAATGAGGAATTGAGCGGTACTGCACAAATGATACCGAAAACATAACGTTAGGTCCGTAAATGAAATCAGTGCGGTATTGTTTCGGTATACCGAAATGATACCGCACCGACCAATGAGCAAACGGCATCAGTCGCTCCGGGTAAATCAGGCTTTACCCTGGACATAGGTACAAGTACTTTTTTAACTGTATTACCTTTCTTTGTAACGGAAGGGTGGGTGTTTTGGTGTGTTCGAAAAGTGCTGATCCTCAGCCTAGTTTGAATACATGACTTTTGATTTTGAAAGCTTATGTTTACATATCATACACACATTATTGAAGGGTTAGGTAGAAAATCATGACCTATAGCGTACCAAATATTTCACAAATGTAGAGAATAGACCCCGGGCACAAAAACAAATCTGTTTGTTTTTTACTGGAGACACAATATTTATATTATCCAAACAACTTATCAAAGTCCCACTTTGAATTAGCGTGATTTTCAACTTTTGAACCTACAAAAATCAAATAGAAATAAGTCCAATGACCTTTCAAGGGACGCATTTACCGAAAAGGCTTGCATATCTATGTTTTTTTTAAGTATAACCTTTCCGTATCATTTTTAGCATATTGAAAGACCCTTTTTGGGTTTTTAGACAGACGGGAGGCTCACGTTACGAGGTTTAGCGCAAATCCCGTGTCTCTCACGGGATGTTTTCGAATAAAGGTATTCTGTTGTTAATACCTAAGCTATTATTGTAGGTGATAAAAGTTTTCGAATGGAAATGTGTACAACGCTATTTAAATCTTTAAAGATCAAATTATTTTTAATTCGGATAAAATCGCTACAATAAATAGTTAACAACAAATTTATTTTGGTCCTTCAGGTAGATTATTAAAATATATTGGACGCGCACTTTTTTTTTTAAATGTAGTCAAAAGATTACAGTAATACATTCAGTTATAATTTGATTGAATGATTTTATACTAACTTGTGACGTAGCAAGCCCCCACTCCCCAACTTTAATGCGTTTTATCTAAACCATTTTTTATTAATATGATAAAGCAAAAAATACGTGTCTAATATTTTTTTTATTATCTGTCTGACGGACTAAATAGTTTTTTTTTTCCCAGTCATAATCCCCATTAGGTAACTAGGTCTTTTTGTACATTGAAACCGGGACTCGCGATTATTGGTCCTATGGAGAAAGTTGTTCAGTTTGATGGTCTGTACCACACCCTTAAAGACCTTACCTTTCTGATACACCCGTATAAGATTTTACAGATTCATTTTCTTTCAAGGAAATTTTATACAATTTTCTGAAAAAAATATTAAACAACACTTTACTACAAGTAATTACATTATGCTAAATAGTTATCACTTTAACACAGTTTGGTAATCTAAATACAACTTTAAAACAAGTCCTAGGAGAAGCTCCTCGACTCAGTTTATTCTAAATTATTCTCATCTCCGAGCTAGTAAAACGAAGCACTGTTTGGGATGAAAATAAAGTAGTTTGAAGTACGTTTTACAGCTCTAACAACATAAAGACTGAAACTAAAATAATAACTTTTAATATCACGCCTATATTTCTGCAGGGGTAGACAGAATTGCTGTACGCACAGAGGGTGTCCCAGAAAGCTGTGATAGAAATTAACGGTAGCTGGGTCCGGAACAACTTTCTCAATGGAACAACATCATTATCGCGAAAATATAATCAGTCGACAAAACTTCAATAAGTACCTACTCGCCCCAAAAGTATGGGATGACTGATTTTTTTTTCGCGAATAAGATGTTGGTTCCATGGGGACAGTTGTTCAGCTTGATGTGCTGTATCACACCTTTCTGATACAGCCGCATATTGCCAGTCTCCTCTGCCTCAGTTGTTTGCTCAATGTTGAGCTTCGTGATGTACCCGACAAAAATTAACGATGATCGCCGTCCAATTGTGACGACATTTACTCGTAGCTTATGGCTTGCCAGTCTACTCTCATGTAATAGGAAGCAAGCCTATTACTATTTCACGGGCAGAAAACTAGACTAAGGACAGAGAAATTACCTAAAGTGCACCGGGGTCGCGAGAAAGTCCGAAAGGGATACCGTGGCCCCTGGAAACGTACAGGCAACTGAATGAACACGGGTGGGTTTTAGTCAGTAAGGACACGCCCTCCCGCTCCGCCCAGAGCGGGAAAGTTATTTGATAATATCCAAAACAAAAATAAAAAGGACCTAATTCGCAATATCCAAAACAAAAATAAAAGGACCTAATTCGCGTTTATGACCAGTAGACCTCAAGTAATATCAATATAATAAAATATATATAAATCTTCAAACCTAATCTAATCTTCTTCTTCTTCTTTAATATTTTATTTCTTCTTTTATATATAAATGCGAAAGTGAGGTTCTTTGTTACGCTTTCACGCTATAACGGCTGAACAGTTTTTAATGAAATTTGGCACATGATTGGGCCATGATCTGGGTTAGAATACTTTTTATCCCGACATTCCCACGGGATTGAGATTTATGCCGTAGAGACCGCGGAGCGAAGCTAGTTAAGTACTAAAGTACAAATAATAACACAGAATGAGTTACCAGGAACTTTGTAATTCCCTCACGTATTCTGTAAAGGAGTTAGCGTTTGATGAGCGAAATTTCTAAAACTGCCAGTGTTGTCTAGTTTCGTAACGTTATTATTATACCTTGTTTTAAAACTGACGCTTTTGATAACCGGTGTGTTGTTCCGAGGCTGTGTCTACGGGGAAATAGATAATAGGAGGTTATACTGTACATAGAGTAGGTACCTATATGTTGGTAATTAAGGGTGTAATTGGATTATGTTTAAACGTGTTTAAGGAAAGTAGGTTTTAGGTGAGGTGTAGCTTGAATGCAAAATACGGATAAAAAAAAAACATATTTATATAGAATTACATTACAAACCAATTCTTTAAAAAAAACTTCAAATCAAGTGAAATCTTACAATTACTTCATAAAATTCAGTAAAAGATATGTAGGTATTTAAGGAAGAGAGAACAATTTTAAGATATGTGACTGCATATAAAGACATACTACTAATTTATGCTTGCATTTGGTAACATTAGTAAGCAAGTTGACTAAGTAATAATGCTTAGTGCAACGCGGTTTCAGCAGTCGGAAGCAAGCACGTTAATTAGAAGCTACAGCGTGGATTCAAATGTATTTAAAACGTTGACAAGTTGTGTACCTAATGTTTAAGCATTGCAATTAGTACCTATTTAGTTTGAAGGAAACGTTAGCATAATTCAAATCTTACTTACTTACCTTGCGAAAATGCAAATTTAGCACAAGAGAAAACAGCCTTTGTCATGTGCACTTTCAGAATTCAACTTGCGTAAAAAACTTAGATTAAACTTGGGAAAGGCGTAGCTTCCTACTTGTAACATATAATCAGATTTCTTTACATACCCGTAGGCATATGGTTACCTACATATTATAATAAATAACTGCATTATGTATCTATCTACATCACCAATCGTTTTCAGGGTTCCATATCCAAAGGGTGCTCACAGAACCCTATAACTAAACCTCCACCGTCCGTCCGTAAGTCCGTCTTCCATCCATCCGTCCGTCATAAGGCTATATCTTTTAACCGTAACAAATATACTAAGTAAAAAATTGAAGGGGGTCATCCAAGAAACATGTATTTTTACGAGTCCGACTCGCTTTGCAACCTTTTAAAGAGATGTAAACAAAAGCTAGGCTAACTTATGACCCTCTACTTTAGTTATAGAACAGTCTATGAGGATACTAAGTTAGAAAACAAGCTAAAGGGATTAAATAGTCTGTCTAAGAGTAGTATCTACCTCTAACTACATTAATATAATTCTGACAACTTGATCATCCAACTAGGCTGCAAAAGCCAATTATAGTTTGCTACACAACAGGCTGGTTTACGGCTGAATACAACAATCTCTTCAAAAATGAAATTAATAGTAAACGAAACCAATAACAAAAAACTGTTCGAAATTAAGTTGATATTGTAGTCAGTAATGTATAGAATATCGAACTACAAGATTAATTTTAAAATTAAAAAACTTGTAGGTAATTTTTCTTTTTCTTTTCGTGTGGTTAGTGACTAACCTGGTGTCAGAGTTTTAAAGCCGCCATGCCTCTGACTTGGCTTCACATGCCGTCGATAAATTCTATATATTCTATATATTCGATAAATTCTATATATTTCTCAGGCATGTTGGTTTCCTCACGATGTTTTCCTTCACCGTTTTTTTTTTAAGCAAGTGTTAATTAAACAATACGCACATGAATCTTAAAAGTCAGAGGTGTTCTGGCTTGTGTTCAAACTCGAGCCCTATGACTTGGCAGTCTGACAGTCACACCACTTGGTTATCACACAGTTAAAACGACAGAATTCTTTATTGTATTGCAATTTGTAAATACTATCGGGTTTCAGTACAACGTACTTAAGAATCTGTGCTCATATTGAAAGGGCAAAGATGCTTGATTAATTGTGTAGAAGTCATTCAGAACATTTTATTGAAGGATGAACTTTTCGAGTCTTCTCTTATTTCTCTATTTATTATTTCCGTCTCCAGTTGCGAAAAGGGTTGCAGAAAACCATTCAATCCATTTGGCTTCGGAAAGTTCTCAGCTACGCTAAGCTTAAAGTTTCCTAGCGCCCGCCAACGTGACAATGTGCTCGGGAAAACTCTATTTCGCATTCGACTGCTATCTCCAATAAGCCGGATTTTAATATAGGGTAGTGCTATTGTATTTTACACGATACTAAAAAAAGAAAAAAAATACAGCATAAAATATATACAGGCTGGGTTTTGAGATGGGGCAGTAAGGGCAACCTCAATCGTTGTTGCTACAGAAAAACGGTCCTAGGAGACTGTCCTTATCTTTTTGAGACATTTTGGTCTGCATACACAGTTTTAGAAATAAAAAGTCAGCAAGAAAATGGGCAGTTTTCACAAAAACTTTTTTTGAGGTTAATCAATCCTATTTCTTATAAGGATAAAAAAATTAAATCGGACCAACTGAGGTTTGAGTACAAGAAAAGTCCGAAATCGCAAATAACTTTAAACAAAAGTTACGGACAGTCTCCTTTCTTTTTTTTTTAGGGTGCGAAATGATCAAATAACTTCTCCCGCTCTAGGCGGAGCGGCAGGGCGTGTCAGACTCTTACTGACTAAAACCCACCCGTGTTCCTTCAGTTGCCTGTACGTTGCCAGGGGCCACGGTATCCCTTTCGGACTTCCCCGCGACCCCGGCAGGCATCGGTCCTAGCAAACCCCTTCTGTTGTGCTGACATCTCTTTGAGGCGCGCGTGGAACACAACGTGCCGTCAACCCGGGCCTGGTCCTTATCGGATGACGAGCTACCCATTGCTCACCGTCCGCAAGCCCGCGAAAGGGGTTGTTGCGAGGATCTCAAATATATTTTTTTTAATAATTTTTAACTTTATTTTTTAATTTAAAGAACAGATATTTAAGAAAATTGATGAAAATTGACCCCTTTATCTTCGAAACTACTGAGCCTAAAATTTTGAAAAAAATAAAGAGAATGGTTCTTTACTCATAGATTGCAGGAAAACCTATAAGAAGTCTGGTCTTAAAATAACAGTAAATCTCTCAATATTGCGCGTACAAAGTTACATTTGCAGTTGGAATGTATGGCACAATATGTTTTTTAATTACAATGATAAGTTTGTTCTTTGGATTAATTAATACCAACTACGGAATCCTTCATTGTGCGTGGTCTGACACGCACTTGGCCAGTTTTTTTTTATAAGAAATAGTACTAATTCTGAAGCCTTATATGTATTATGAGTTTTATATAAAAACGTTTATTAAAATTGAGAGTAATTGTATGGATCAACATTTTAGCGAATGTTGATCCATACAATTACTCTTAATTTAAAAAAACGAATTTTCAGAAACGTTTTTATTAACTTTAAGCAACGTTGATTACTAAAGACGTTTATGTTTTCCGTCTTATTAGTTAAACAAATACCCGAAATATGAATGAATAAATTATCATGTTCTCACGTTAAAAGTAAAGTCCATTCCAACGGAATGAGAGTTAATTAAAAATTTCTTTAATAAGCCCTAGTTAATTTAGTCCTACGTGGCTTAATGCGAGTTGGCAGGGAATTCTAATGGTTGTTATATGGTTATTTGAGCATGTGTAATGGGGCGAATAATCATCGCGTTTTGCCCGAAGAACCGTTTATAACACTTCACCTATTTTTCGAGTTCATTATATGAAAAAAAGGTGTATTTGGCACGGCATGAAATCTTTACGTCTTATTTCATTTTGTTTACCTACTCATAAAATATTTGGGTCACATAGACTGGCAATAATTATGTAGCAGAAGAATTACACTAAATGTAATTCTTCTGGGGTTTCATGCAAATTTAAAATAATCAAAATAACGAAAGCTTATTCTAATCCTGAAAACGCACGAATGTAACCAATATTATCACTAATTATCATTATGCGTCTACTTCTGAACATGGGTCACGAAACTCCAACTATAATGATAAAAAAGAGTCATGATCTTGGTGGTAAGCAGAAATCTGGCTTTATCAGAGAAAAGAACGCTGCTGAACTTGCTCTTGACATATTATGACCTACAATTTAATTTCAACTCTTTATTTGTGGTTTTTGTGATCATGAAATTATTCAGATTTGTTACAGTTGTAATAGCAATCATGTCATTTCATTTAAAATTGTTTTTTATTTAAATCCATTAATTTATCTGTTTTATAGATTATTTTCTATTTTGTGTATCTGAGAACGCTGTAGGCTTAGTGGACTATAGATTTGTTGACAATCTTCTATTTTTTTAAGTACCAGGTACCTATTGTAAGTACTTATTGAAAGACCAACACTGTCCTCCCATACCTTATATTTGCAAATATTGTAAAAGCCAATGACTTTTAAAAGAGTAACCGTGGAGTTTTTTGCCAGCTCTTCTCCATAGGAAACGACCAATTAGAACTGGATGCCTACCATCATCTAATTGAAAACGATTCAAAAGCAAGGCATTTCAGTTGAGGTTCTTAAACTGCATCGCTTCAAAGTCGTACCATGACGTCAAATACGCTCAGCGGCATTTGGAGCGTTAAAAGTGAATGAAAGATCGCAATTTGTGGCTGAACCGCGTTTGAAACGTTTTTGGTGAAAAAGAGATAACGGTATTGACGCTTTTTATTTAACAATTATTTATATCATGAATAATTTCCAATATACTTTGTTTGTTAAATTTAATGGGATTAATGGAGAGGGAAGACCTTATGCCCCGCTTTTTTTAATGCGCCGTCGACCCGGGCCTGGTCCCTATCGGACGGCGAGCTACCCATTGCTCACCTTCCGCAAGCCCGCGCCTACGCGTGGCCGGAAGTCGGCTCGCGTGGGAACAGAAATGAATAATATTTATTAAAAAAAACTCGCAACCCTGGCAGGAAGAGAAGGAAATATTTTTAATTCAATTGAAGTGTATATTCCACATACCTGCAACAAGATGGCTCTTAACAGAAACCATATCAAATCCTTGTTTCCTGCACTTAAACAAATATCAACTTTATGTGTGTAAATTAGCTTGATTTTACAGTGACTCCGTTTAATATACCATTAGACAAATAACGACAGGTTTTGCGTAATATTGTTGAAATTACTGCATTTTAGGGTTATTTATTTAATGTAAATGGTATATATTACATTGCTTTGTATTTATCGTAAAATAACGGAGTTTATTATACGTTTATATTGAAATAACGAAAGGGTGATAACCGTCGTTTTTGTAATGTTATAATAAATGGAGTATATATATAGTAATCATAAAAAATGTTGAAGTTGTAACGCCAACTGAACTTTATGTGGGTATTAAAGTAATTTAATCAAAACCATAATCATTTGTTCACATGTTTGGAAAATAAATTGCGAATGCAGTATACATATTTTACTTAGGTACTCCACTAGCCTCTTAATGTCCCATTCCTTGCCAAAGTATTTCTCGTTAAGCTATCGGTACCTCGGAAGGTAATTTAGCCTTCAGGCTTAGATAAAGTATCTCGCTTCTTAGTATAAAATGTTCCGGAAAGTATAAAAATGCCTTCTTTGATCAACCTTTTCACTGCCGGTTGTAAGAAAGGTAGTTACTGATCTTTATAGTATTTTTATTTAGGTATCCTGTAATGAGAGAGGTAATTAAACCAGATACATTTGTAAACATAGAAAGTACTTATTCTTTTCTGTACATTTGAATTTATTGTTGAAGTATTGTTGTGTAATTTATTCCTAAATGAACCACCAATTCGATGTATTTGTTCAATGGTACCCTAGATTTATATAAACGGCTATGAGGTGGTATCTGGTTGTATCATATAGGTAAAAGAGAAGTAAAATAAAACATGATACATAATATTCTTCAATGTCCGAACCAGTCTATCGAATTGTTTATGATTTTGTTTTAAAATAGGGTTATTTTTTCATTTGTTTTGCAGCCGCCTTTCAGGGCATTCCTTAAAGTCCACAAGAACATATTTTTCTTTTTTCTCGGTGACTTGGGTCCTAGCGTCATGTTAAAAGCCTGTAGCATTCCTCAAGAATTGGGCTATTAAATGTAAAAAGATCCGACTAGTAGTTCCAGAGATTAGCACGTTCAAACACACAAAAAAACTCTTCGTGTTCTTTATTATTAGTATAGAAAATATGAACCGATATCATTACCTACTTTTTGATCAGCCTAGACGCAGCATTCTTTATTGCTTGATATTAATCACTTACAGGCTTTCATATTTTGTTATTTTTTTGTGATATAGTGTGTTGACCTTGTGTTGTGTTCCTTCGGTCTTCCAATAAGATATGAACGACAATAATCTGGTCATTTTGATTATAAACAAGTGCGTGTCGGACGGAGGGTTCCGTAGTTGGGATGAATTAATCCCAAGAACAAACTTATCATTGTAGTTGAAAAACATGTTCTCCCATACATTCCAACTGCAAATGTAAGTTTGTACGCACAATATTGAGAGATTTACTATGTTATTTTAAGACCATAGCCTTCTTATAGATCTCGTTTTTTAAGGTACGGAACCCTAAAAATCCTAATTCTGTAAAAAAATAAATATTTTATTTCACATAAACCTACATGGACACTTATGAAACGTCAGAAGCTAGGTGCATGGTCCCAATTGTGCATTTCTTATGAAGAATAACCGGCAAGAAAGTCCATGGTACTCTTTTAAAAATAATTGGCTTTTACAATGTTTTCAAATTACAGTGTTAGGTATGGGACGACATTGTAAGCTTGTCAACAAGTACCAGGTACTTAACTAAATGGAATATGTTCCACAAACCTGCAACGTTCTCACATTTACAAAATATAAAATAATATATTTCAGAGATAAATAAAATAAAACCTATTTAAACCAAATGACATGACTGCCAGTACAACTAACAAATCTGAATTAATACCCTGTTCATAAAGTTATTCGTATCGTATTCTTCGTCATTCCTAGTTATTTAATATGTTCTTTTATCTCTATCACTCTCATACCGACGAGTCATATTTTATTCAACAACATCAAAGATCAAATATCCTATGGTCAATCACTGCGGTGAACAAGATTAACTACCTACGCTCAAAATTACCACTGACCGTGTCTGAACGGCTTAACGCGATAGCCACGTTCAGCAGCTAACCGCGGAGATTGCTTTACCGCACCGATTTAACTACATCTATTACACCTGTAGGTATAGCTATGTTAAGATTGCAACCTGTATAACTATGTTAGAAGTCAAAGGGTTGTGGCTAACTGGGCGGCTGTAGGAGATCAATCGGTTTTACGAAGTTAACGTCGGGCCTTCGAGCCGGATCCATATTGATGCTGTGCTGCTTTAAATATTTTTCACAACTTGTGAAAACTTGTACCTACATAAAGCTTTGTGCAGACTAGCGCGACGCGACAGCGCGACGCGACAACGGTTATTGTTATACCGTGAAGTTTTCTTAGAAATGTATTGTTCGTGTCGGGTCGCGCCGTCGCGTCGCGCTGGTCTGAACGAGCCTTAATATGTTGTAAGAATTTTTGTTTCTCTAAAAAAATATCAAAATCCATAAGTTTTTATTTAACACAACTTAACAGAATAAAAAGATAAACAGGTCAAAGACCCAGACTGCAAGGGAATAAGTAGCTTAGCAGCCTGTTTTTCGGTAAAAAATCATATTCATCTTAAAAGTCTTTTTCAAGAGTAAAAGTGGCAACATCCTTCATTTGATTACAACCAACTGCAATCACCTATTTTATGGCAAGCCTTTAACCCTTCACTCCGGAAGTCAACTTACAGCACATTATACCGTCACACACGACGATACTAACAGCACTTCCCGCCGTCACAAGCGCCCAACTACTATTATCCCATTAAAAACTACGAACGACGCACATACGACGTTCTACCTCAAAACGTACCTTCAAGCATTATAACCACTTACGGCACTAAGAGACGTAATTGCCGCACAAAGCGGGCAATGTCGCACGCCACCAACTTTTTAATTGCATTACTATACGCTACCTACTGGGTAGTAATACCTACGAGTACCTACTTTTTAAGGTTCCGCAAGCGTGTGTAAAAGGCCCTATCGGAACTTGCGTACAATGGAAACTTTGTAATAGGTTTTGTTTGGGCATCGCTGGTTTTTAATAGGTGTTTTCCAAAGAGGTGTATTGTGTAGATGATATTGTTATGGTGCTAAGTAATAATAGCCGCACGGGTCGATCCATCAGGTTAAGCTACTCTTGTCAGGGTTGGTGCGTGGATGGGTGACCATCTTTACATACCGAGACTCCTCCGTGCTTTGGAAAGCACATTAAGTCGTTGGTCCCGGTTGTCATTCGTAGATGTCATCTTTAACAGTCGTTACGGGTAGATTGATTGAAAGAAAATACGTTTATTTGCGGTACACATGACGCAAGGAATGAACAAAACACGAAAATAACAATTTGGGGGAAAATATGCGTCACATCCACGCAAAACGGCCATCGCTCAGCATAATGCTGCGACCCTATGCGAGACAGAGCCCCAGCGCTGGTTTTCAACGATAACTGGCGTTGACGTGATGACGTCAACCGGTGCAGCATATAGTGAAATAACAAAATTAATGATTGATTTTTTGTGATTGATATTGTTACGGTATTATTATTCAAGTAGGTACTGTATTTTGAAATATATTTTAATCGTGCCTTATAATTTAAGGAATTGCCTGTCAACTTAAGTTGACAATAGTGCTAAGGTTATTAGTAATTATTGTGCTCTGAGATAGATAAACCATGTATTTAGTGCACACAAAAGCATAACTAAACGATAACAAGCCGTATGTCCAAAACAAACCATGCGGCGTGAACCAAGTTAGTCATAACTTAGGGCAGTCAGTACTTACCTACCTATTATAATCCAGATATCACGTAAGAGTTACTGGGTTGTTCCGTTAGGAAATTCTCAGTAGCAGCCCGGAGTCTGGATTTGTGCCCTGTTGATGGCAATAGGCTCACTTCCATTACATGGGGATTAAACGTTGCGAAAGATTTCTGTAACGCATGGGGAGTCCCCGCATGCTGTATATCGACTACTGATAATGAGCTATAACTTCTTCGTAATACAGTAAAACCAGTACCTATCGTTTATCTTCCCTGGTAATGGCAATAACTGTATAGAATAGCTGATACCGTGGTAAGAATATGATAGCAGGAGTGTCTGCCGAGGGTGAGCTATGTAGACGTATAATCGACCTTGTTATTCCTTTGTCACACTAAAGTTGAATACCGCTTGCACGTCATAAAAAAAACAATGCCTATGTGACAGTTCGTTAATTTCAACCAAAGTTTGAATTGACTGGAAATAGTTGTCAAAATTGGTAAAGAAATCACGAAGCCGACATTTAAGTATCGCAGCATTTCACCCGTGGAGACAGTTTTAATTCACCCTGAAAATATCACGTGAAAATTGAAACGTTATTCACGACGAGAATCGGGAAAGCCAATCCAAATATATCATTCGGAATTAATACAATGATGAATTAAAATCATAAATATTCAATAAAGATACGACGATGAACGTTGCAATCACGGAATTTCAATCAAACTTGCAAATTCGTTTAAAACATTGAAAGATTAAACATGTATTTCGTATATTCGGAGAAACTAAAATTACTGAAAGAGTGAGCTGGAACAATCCATAAACAGCATGTATCAGAAATCATAATCACGAAAAAAACCTATAAATATGACCATACCGGTCATATTTATAGGTTTTTTTCGTGATTACGATATTGGTTCTATGGAGACAGTTTTTCTGGTTGACGATCTGTACCACACCCATAAAAATTAAAAAAAACAAATAAATAAATTAAAAAAAAAAAAAAAAAAAAAAAAAGAATGTATGTGTTTTTAATAAATTTGATTTTTTTTGATAATTGAATTGAAACAATGTTGGCAGCACACGGGCTAAGAAATCACGTTAAATGTTCAAAATTCAACATGTAAATTAGATATGGTGTTTTTATATTTGTTTTTCAATAACATAAACAACTATAAAGTTAAAGATTAAAAGATAAGATATAATTTATTGCAGAACTCGTGCAAGGTGTTGTGTAGGGTTCGATTCCCAACAATGATGTTGAAAAAACCCATGTCCAAGATTAATACATCATTATCATCATCATCGTTTCAGCCGAAAGACGTCCACTGCTGGACATAGGCCTCCTCCAAACACCGCCACTTCAACCGGTTCTATGCTTCACGTATCCGCGGATTACTGCGGCCTTCACCAGGTCGTCGGTCCACCTTGTGGATACACACACACACACATACAACACACACGACACACACACGATCACACACGATACACACATACGATTCTTTAATTCAGGAACATGAAATACTTACACTAGGATGCGAGTAAAAACTCGGGCAGCGTCAAGTTAATAGGTAATAAACGAATGAAATAACGAACCAATTAAAAAATATAGAGCAAAGGAAAAATACTGGGAAGCTATTGTGAAATAAAACAATTACTTGAACTGTGTTATCACACTTTGGCCTTGATATTATTATAACAAAAGAGTTATTTATTCCTATGTATTTTTTTATCATAAACATGAATATGGTACTATCAATAATGAGCGATCTCAGGCCTTAGAGAACCCTGCCGGGGTCGCGGGTTTGTCTGAAAGGGATATCGCGACCTCGGCACACAGGCAACGGAAGGAACACGGGTGGGTTTTAGTCAGTAAAAGTCTGACACGCCCTCCCGCTCCACCCAGAGCGGGAGAAGTTATTTGATAATTTCCCATCCTCAAAAAAAAAAAAAAAAGGCCTTAGAGAACAAGTACCTACAGTAAGCCTGAGAGGATTAACCATCAGAAAAAAATACGAACTTCCATACAAAATTGTATCTCCCATTTTAACCTCTTTTTCAAATATCCTTCCTTATGGCTCACTTTCGTTATAAAAAGAACTCTTGTGAAAAACATCACTTTAAGCTATGCGTTGTCTGATAGTGAATGAGTAGATAATTTTATTATACCATTGACAGACTGATAAAAACACAAATCAAAACAGAACATACTTACATAGTCAATGCATTTCATAGCCTAAAACATATATTTAGCCCACTCGCTTATGTAAGTTGTATGTAAATTTTTCTATATCACATATTAGGATACCAACAGGCTTCCTGCCAGGGTTGCGAGTTGTCCGAAAGGGATATCGCGACCCCGGCACACAGGCAACGGAAGAAACACGGGTGGGTTTTAGTCAGTAAAAGTCTGACACACCGTCCCACTCCACCCAGAGCGGGAGAAGTTATTTGATAATTTCCCAATCTAAAAAAAAAGAAAATAATACCAACAGGCTTATTTATGCTCCTGCATTTTTATTCCTTTTTTGCATAGAACTCAATAACCCTAAAAGTACCTACGACCATTCATGCCATTGGTAAAGAAAACAAACAAGTTAATCAGTCCAATTAAATAACACAAGGAAATTATTGAAGCAGCCATGATTAACGTCGATCATTAACTACGAGCACTACTACCATCCTGAACAACCCCTTTGCCCTACAGTAAGGCCCATGTAATTTCAAGGGAATATTTACATTTACTAAATTTGCTCCGTATAACATTTCATTGGCATGTATTTAGTGAGACATGAGGTTAAGCACCGTTTGCCAAGGCATGTCTAAGGATGGATGACCTTTTTTTTCCTCTTTGGTTAACATAATTTCTGATTGGCATATGTACCATCGAAGTAGTTCATATCTAACCACCGTAAGGACTATTCTTGCTTGCAGCGTTCGGCGACTATAGAACCGGGCCGGTAACAGATGTGATCATCGTGTTCACGGGATTTTGTTTTGAAACTGGTTAGATATGAACTTCTTTGATGGTACGTGAAGTGGTCATTAATTAGTGTCGACCCCAACATAAGCTATCCGTTTTCTTCTCCAAATAAATAACGGACCTTTTATTACTAATATTTTAGTATCGCGAAAAAGATCCGACTATTTTGTGATATATTTATCACAAAATAGTCAAAGTGTCTGGCTAGACTAGCATTTGACTTCTAGTATTCTAGAAGTCAAATGCTAGTCTAGCCAGACACTTAGCCACATCTGGTAGGCCTAAAACTAGAACCCAATATATTTCGGTAACAGATAAGCAGATGAGACAAAAATCAATCTGCCTAGCCTTTTCCCAACTATGTTGAGGTCGGCTTCCAGTCTAACCGGATGCAACTGAATACCAGTATTTTACATGGAGCGACTGCCTATCTGACCTCCACAACCCAATAACTGGGTAATACTTTACCCCTTGGTAAGACTGGTGTCAGACTTTCGGGCTTCTAATGACTCTTAACGACTATCAAAGATCCACGAATGACAGCCGGGACCAACGGCTTAACGTGCTTTCCGAGGCACGGAGGAGTCTCGGTATGTAAAGATGTTCACACATCTACGGACCAACCCCGGCAAGCGTAGCTACACCTGATGGATCGACCCATGCAACTGTTATTACTTAGCCACGAGCTCCTCCAGATGAGACAAAAGGTATTTTTTTCTCCCTCTATCATAAGGACTTAAGTGCTGATATCTTGCAGGCTCCGTTCTTTGGGATTAATGGCGTACCCCGCGTTTTCCTTATACTTAACTTCTATGGTTATTTTTACGTGCGGAACTACCCCATTGAAAAGATGATGGTTCTTTAGCTACCTACTACTTGTACATGTATGGATGCCTTTACTTTTGCGTCAGCCATTTTTGAAAGGGTTTGGTAGGAGGGTTGAAAAATATAGTGGTTTGATCTTCTTTTAGTTTTACTATTTTTTCTATTTATTGGCATGGTTAAGTTTTATGTTTTCTATGTGTTAATAAATTTAAATTATTAATCTTAATCTTGACAACGGTAGGTACCTAACCATTTTAGTGTGTTCTTTTTTTCTAATGAATCTTGTACAAAGTACTAGTTTAGATTCAATTACCACTTTGTTTTTTTTCTGGAGCTCCTTCCACCTAAAATAACACCGCTTTAGCTCCTACATTTTTACCCTCTAAAACAACGTTTTTCTTTTTACCAACCATCCTTTCCCAAATTGATTTTAAACGACCATCCTATAAAAATGTCAACATAAACCGGACAAAATTTTCTAAATAAAAAAATTACAACTCAAAATTTTACTCACGTAGGGAGTCATGCAAGACAAATGTGTGTTAGCTAGAATCTAATTGCCAGTGCTCAAATTTTTATTAAGGATCAACCCTAATTCTCTGTATGTAGTCTTCTGCTGACTGAACAAAAAATGAGGAAAAAGGAAGGGCTCCTTAATTGAGAGCAGTTTTATGATGGTAATAAAGCTGGGAAGATACTGTGGGAGTGTATAAAGCATTGATAAAATCGGGATAATGTTGGGTATTATTTAGAAATACCGGGACAAACTCGGCAACATCGCGTGTAAGGCATTTCACGATTATCGACGCTCCATTAGCCATGCTTCGCTGAGGAAATAAAAGTATGGTGGAGTTACTGTGTTGGCTTTAATTTTTAGATAAGCTTTAATGCTTAAACGAGAGAAAAACGAGTTGTTGACTAAGATTTTAATGAAAATCGAAACGGCTTTTTTGGGGTTGACTGGCCACTGCAAAAGAAACACTCAAAATAAACTAGACTTGTTAATAATTTATACCATTAACGTTCGTAATGTGGATCCCTGCAATTTTCAAACCATTTAATTCCAAAATCCCTTTTAAAATTCAAAATCGCATGCTGTAATTTCCGGATAGGACCCAAAGTCAACATGTCCTTATTATTCATTCTAAAGACAAAGGTGTGTTTCCGTTCTGGTTGCTATAACCAACCGAGACAAATGGTTGTCGCTTCAGGACTTAAAAGATTAATGTGCCTTGATTTCATAAACAATAAATTGCAAAACATGATTCTTCCGCGCCTTGATAATGTCATCTAGAGAATTAATAATATTTTGTTTTCGGCATGTCTTTACTTGCCAACACCTGGGGGGACCAACTTTACGACGATCTTTAGGGAATGGCTTCCAGTTTTTGGAAGATTCTTCAATTAACCTGTCATTAAACATGACAACTTATACCGTTGTTTGTCAACACTTATCAGAGTTGCTGACACTTTCAGATTAGGCTTACAAAAGCCTAGGGAAAATGACTTAAGTATATTTTATGGTGTTCTTGGAGCAATGATTTTCTTGTTTCCGTTAGTAAAACCATCACAGAACAATTGCCAATTCGTTTTGAGTATGCATGTGGATGGCTATTAAGAGTAGGGTAAAACAAAAAAATCTTCAAACGTCTGTTTGAAGTTTTTTTTGTCTTTGTTTTTCACACAGTCTTGTGTGAAAGATGATATGGATGGTGACTGATACTGAGTAGACGACTAAAAAAGAATAATAGAAAAAGAAGGCATGCATGCAAATAAATTGGGATAAGAGGTAGAGAATATATAACATGTGCCAATTCGTAAGAAAAGGAAATGAACATACAATTAAGTATTTCTTTCTTTTTCATGTGGTTAGTGACTAGCCTGGTGTCAGAGTTTTTATGCCAAACATGGGCCTCTGACTTGGCTTCATATGCCGTCGAGAAATATCTCTCAAGCATGCCGGTTTCCTGACGATGTTTTCCTTGTACGTTTTTGAAACAAGTGATAATTTTACAATACGCACGTGAATTTGAAAAGTCAGAAGTGCGTGCCTTGGGTTCTAACTCGAGACCTATGACTTGGCAGACGGCCACTGGGCTATCACTGCTGTTCAATTAAGTAAAAAAATATAATAGTTATTCCGTAGTAACACCGTACTTTTCATACCAACAAAACTTTATAGATAATTCCATAGAAACATATATTTAATAATACACCCGATCAAGGTCAGTAGCCAAATCATAAATTATACGCATTAATAAGTCGGTCGTTTAATTCTAGGTTACAAATAACTTCACGCTTTTGATTCCCTGGAGTGCTGTAAGCAAGAGAATGGCTAAAGATCTAAACTGGTAGACGGGCGAGTGACAGGTTAATAGCCCATTTGCAAACAGGACGCCGTCAGTACAGAATGGTCATCTCATGGGCTTATTTTTAATTGTTTTGATTATTTTTTGTACATTCTTCTAACATAAAGAAGCAACAAGAATATCATACCCAGAATTTTGTAATATCTATATTTAACAGAGTGTCCTTGGAATTTCTCGCCCGTTCTTCTCCATAAAGATCTACGTTTTGGAATGAGCAACTAGTTTTAACTCTCTGCCTGACCGACTATTTGACCAGTCAAAAGTGCCTGTAAATAGTTTAATTGGAATTTGAGTTTGAGATTGACGAAGCCTCCTATTTTGTGACGGCCCGTCTACTTTTCCAGACAGTCCTAAATACTGGCAATGATAAGAGCCTTTTTGAATGCATTTACATGCCAGTACAACGGTTAAGGTCTGGCGAGCAAGCGTCCATTTACACTTGACATTCCTTAGTTTGAGTAAATAAGGCAACGTTGATACAAAGTCCACACACGCCCGCATATAACATCGTGCCTGCAATCTCCACATAGTTAAGCAGACCTATGCTGCCCTGCTAAGCCAAAAGGCGCTATCTCAGAGATACGCCCTTTTAGTTTTTTTTATACCATTCAATAGCTATTACAATTTCGCATCTAATGGTATAAGCCAAATATCGCTATCTAACTTAAAACATAAAAAAAACCACTCAAAAGTTTTTTCTATCCATATGTTTCCTTAAATTACAACGAACAAAAAGTCAATTTTCTCAAAACTTACTCCGATTGAGATAGCGCCTTTCGGCTTAGCAGGGCAGTATGGTAAACCCACATTTCTCCAATTATGTTAAAGTCTCATGTAATAGGGAGCCAGCCTACTTCCATCAACCGGGCATAAATACAGACTCAGAGCTGCTACTGAGAATTTCCGAATGGAAAACCCATTAATACTTTACCCCACCTGGGCGAAGTCCATATTGCTACAAGTAATCTATACATATTATAAATTAAAGTCGCTTTTTGTGTTTGCCTGTATGTCTGCGTTGTTCTTCTAAACCACGCAACAGATTTTGATGAGGTTTTCACCATCGTTTAGAGAATTTATTCCGAAAAGTTTATGTGTATAATACGTGAGTATTAAAGTTACGTAAAATTTAACTAAGAAATCTCGATGTTTTGTCAAGTCGTAAAAACTGTTATTTCCAAATAAGCATATCTATAGGGCTGAGGCGTCTGGCAAATATGAATGGTTAAATAAATTGTATTGGTGAAAAGTTCTTCCGGGTGTTAGAACGGGCCGGCAAACCGTCGGTCCGGCGCAATAAAGATACTCATCCGAGCAAACCAACTAAATAACCTAGGGTATAGCCTAGTGAGAACGACGCGTACCTAATCCAATTTCCGTACATCACAATCGGTCGGTACGCAAAATCACGTTTCATATAATATCTACATACATATTATATAAGTTTCGTATATTCGGTTGAATTTTGTATTCGTATCTTGTTGCCGAATAAAAATCCGAGTACGAAGCAAGATATAAGAAAAACGTGTTAGATTGGTAGGCTATGATACAATAACTTTGTTATTTTTTTCAAAGAAATCAGAACGTAACGTGCAAATGTTATTTTGTTTTGTTTATATGACAACCGCCTCTGCTTCGCACGGTTTCAACAACTTTAGAAAACATTGAAATTTCTTTGTTATAAGTAAGTTTAATATTAAGTGTATTGTGTTATTTTGTGTATTGTTTTATTTTTTATTTTTTATAATGCCAATAAACGCATTTTTCTTTCTTTCTTTCAAAGTACCAGGGCGAGCGAGTTCTGCTCTGGTGAAAATAGAGAATGCTCCATTAATACTTACTTTTAGGTAGACTTACTAATTCTATGCTGCCATGATAATAGGTACTTACTTATTAATTTCATGCTGCCATATGTCATTATTCTAATTTACCCATCTTGTTGTAAACTTTGGGCGACCGAGCTCTGGTCGGGTGAAAATACGGATAACACGAATTTCCCCAGATATGAGACCTAGCTAGATCGATTTTTCGCACCCGTAAACCCCATTATTGCAATTTTAATCGAAATCGTTAGTGCCGTTTTGAGAATGCGATTACAAATATATATTATACAAATATCGCTCATTTAGTAATAAAGGAAGGTTTATCGGTATGATAACCTTCCGGTATAATTGCTCTAAATGAAGGTGAAGACCGCATGAAAATCCATTACGTAGTATAGAAGAACAACGCCGTGACACATACATACACGAAAAGCGACTTATATTTTAATATAAATAAAGATAAAGAAGTTTTGTTTCACACCTTTGATTTTGTTTATTAGGTTCGCCATTTTGAATCCGCACAGTGCTACGTTCGCCGTTTTATATCTCTCGCGTAGCTACAAAATGTTGCCATGCGGGTTTTCCTAGGGGAATATGGGTTGACACGCTTTGTCCAACCGTGCAATTATGTAAACCACTGCGCATCACACGGACGGTTAATTGCATGTAGAGAACAAGTAATTAAAGTATAATTAGGTCCAAACCAGATAGAAATTAAACAGAGGCTTTGACCTAAGTGACCTCTATCCGTTGGATTTATTTCAAATTGAGTTTTCAGGAAACAAAATAACACATAACCATCACGCTTTGTTTCCCCGAAGGGTAAGGCAGAGATGTACCCATACACACACACACATTTCGCCAGTTATGTTAAAGTCCCATGTAATAGGGGGCGAGCCTATTGCCATCAACCAGGCACAAATTCAGACTCCGGGCTGCTACTGAGAAATTCCAGATAGAAAAACCCAATAACAGTTTGCTCAACTTGGGAATCGAATCCAGGACCTCATGCTCAGTAGTAGGAATGACGAACACTAGACTAATGAGACAAAATAATGGCTTTTTAACTTTAATACGCGCTATGTCTAAAATTCTGACTGATATAAACGTGAAGGTCAAAACGACAGTTTTCATTTTCAAATTGCGACAATTTATCTCATTTTTATACCAGTTAAATACTGTCATCTAGCACAAATGAATAAATTAACCATTTAGGCTAAAACTGGGAACATAACCTAACCAACATAGTATAACATAAATCTCTTATAACGACCCTAATCCTAAATTTATGTGTGAATTTGGGTTATTTCAGTTTCAAAAAGGACTTTAGGATATCGCGATAATTCAATTTAGATTCTCTACTTTTATTGCCGGTTTTAGGAAATAGGATTATTACGTTACGATATATCAATTTATAACAGCAGTGCAGTATAAAGTAAAGTATAATATAAAGAACAGTGGTGGCCCAGTGGTATAGGCCGCGACTTACGAGTTGTAGGTCGTAGGTTCAAACCTTGACAGGCGCTTTACTTTATGTAAATTATTTCATCACCACTGCTCTCAAAACAGGTGAAGGAAAAATCGAAGACATGTGACAACTACTAACCCGCACTGGGCCCACGTAATGGATTACGGCCCACTCCCTCTCACAGAGAGAAGGCCTGGGTCCCAGCAGTGGGAATATATAGGCTGATTAGGCTTATATGCTATGGTATAAAAATGTACTAGCTTTTGCATCTTCACCCGCTTGGAGGTCGGAAATAGTTCCATGGGAACTTACTACCGCGATATCTTATGTCCTCATCCAGGCCATGGTCTACCTGTTCGCCAAATTTCATCGAAACCCGTTTAGAAAGAAAGAAAGAAAAAGTATATATTGAGACTTGCTCAGGAAATCACACATTAAACTAAAAACACACTAAACATAAATAAAAACAAAAGTAACATTAAAATTTAAATAATGAAGTCCCGTACGAGGCCAAAAGGCTCCTATCTCAGCATGATGCCGCGACATTAAAAAAATAAAAATGTTGCAGCGCTGCTGGTATTCTGATAGGGCCCGCAGTGATGTCACGGATAGATACAGAATGAAATAAATATAATAAAAAATAAAAATAAATAGGTGTGTGAAATACAGTGAAGTGTAAAATATATGTAATCCGCGTGTCTGCATCCGACGCCGTCGTCATCGTCGTCGTCGTTTAGCTGTTAAGGCGTGAAAAAGAAGACAGATACTATATGAGAGAGAGATACTATATGATTTTTGCAACTTTACGATTTTCAAAGCCCTTTTAAACGTTATGAAGCTACATGCACTTAGTAGTAAAAATTTATGTTCCAATCTCCGAGAGTACATCGAAGTCGTGGGCTAGAGATTCCTTTTACTGTCAATGACTGAAGGATTTAAAAGAAAAACACTTATTTTTAGATGCATTTTGTCTTGGTAAAGATATAAAACGCCCTTTCATTTATTTCTGTTTACAAGATAAATGTGTACTTAAAAGTTAGGCACTTTTGTTAACTAAGGTCTCAAATGATCCTATTTAAATATGTTGATCAGTAGATAGGGTCAATCCTTAGCCTTTTTAGGGTTCCGAACCTCAAAACGAAAAAACGGAACCCTTAGGATCGCTTCGTTGTCCGGCCGTCAGTCTGTCAAGACCTTTTTTCTCAGAAGCGCGTGGAGGTATCAAGTTGAAATTAATATCAAATACGTACATCTATGGTGCTTTAGAGGTCTAAAAAAATCAAGTATCAACGCATATTTTGATACTCGCAAATAAATCAAAACCTACAGGGTACTTCCCGTTGACCTAGAATCATGAAATTTGGCAGGAAGCAAGATCTCACAGCACATGTAAAGGAAAAAGTCTGAAAATAGTTCATTAGTAGTTTATCAAAACAAAAAAAAAACGACTTTCATTTGCAGTTGACCGTAACCTATCGCGATTTATGGGAGAACATGTTTTTCAACTACAATGATAAGTTTATTTTTGGCATAAATTCATCCCAACTACGGAACCCTCATAGTGCGTAGTCCGACACGCACTTGGCCGGTTTTTATTAATAGTACATACAATGAGGATTTACTGAGGCCTAACAAGAGCCTTAACAGACATATAACCACGAATTAACACCAATCACAAGGATCGCATTTCCTTAGTTAAAATAAATACTGTTGAAAAGTAATCCTACAGTAACTTCATCGAACCCTCAAAACGAACAAAATCATTTATAGACACGTAACATTTCAACAAATTAATATTTGAAAAGTACAAAACTAGGTCATCGTGTCAAAGTTCATGCGTAATTTCAGCTCTTGTGAACTCAATTTTCAAGTGTCAGAGTTATGAGGGAAGGTTCATACGAAATTTATTCGAATATCAATGGTTTGCACGCTACATTTTGAGGGGTTAAGGGGGTGGTGCATAAATTATTAGTACCCCACACTACCCTTGTTGTTTTATGTGATTAGTTATCGAATTCTGAACAGGTAAAGGGTTGGGGTAGGTAAATATGGTATGATGACGGTTCATTCCTGTCGGGTGATTCCGTGTATTGTTCGGGTATAATAATACCTTTAAACCTCCATGTCATTACTCATTAGGATGTTAATCTAGGGCCTCTATCGATCATAATGATTGAAATCTAATCCTTTTGCGCTTCGAAATTTTCATTGACAAGTCTTTTATGATAAACTGTACATTATCACGACTTCCTTGTAAAACGTTTTTTTGTTAAACGTTTCCATATGTCTGTGAAAATACTAGCTTTTTTTCGGCTTCTTTTGTGAGTTGTGGCTTGTTTTGTGGCTACCGAGCTCTGCTCGGGTGAATATAGAGAAAACATATTGTCCCAGTTATGTGACCTAGCTAGATCGATTTTTCGTCCCCGTAACACCCTATATTGCAACTTTCATCGAAATCGTTAGAGCTGTTTTCGAGAACATGATTACAAATACGAGTATATACAATGTGAAATTTACATGCGGAAAAAAAATCAGCTGTTCCCTACATTATAACGAGCTATGCGAACATAAATGTATGGAACAGCTGATTTTTTCTTCGCTATTTCACGGTTTGCCCCATAGTGAAAGTTGTTCATAATGATGAGTACAATAACCCCTTAAGAGGATGCAAACGAATAAAATTTCACATTGTAGGTATATATTATACAAATATTGATCATTTATTAATAGGATATAACTCAACTAACGGTATCTTACACGTACTTTAATCATTAAGCTCTGCTAGTGCTGTGCATTTCTGTAGTTACGAATAGACGATACCTAAAACTGTACATATGTGATATCTGTTGGTTTATGTTTTAGTGAGGACCTCAGTCATTAGAGTGCCATAATAATTAATAAATAAAACAAAATCACAGGTCTATAACGATTCTACAAAAATAAAAGTGTAAAGTGTTCTGTAAAAATAGTAAGTTTATAAGCTCGATTTCCCTAGAATTCCACCTAATTTATAGCAGCACAGCATTTATTTCCCAAGTTTTTATGAAACATAAAAAGTAACATGACTATTAATCATTTAATACTAAGCTACATTTCAAGGATATCAGTCACGGAAGATCGAGATTAGATTTTTTATTAAAACATTAAAAGGAAAGACGGATTGATAGAAAAATTATACTTTTAATCTTGTATTAAATTCTGAAACCTTTAGGGGAAAATATTTCATTTCGCTAAGGCGAGGCCAAGGACAGAAGACTTTCTTTTAAATAATAAATTTATACGTATTAATATCAGTACTCTTTTTACTCGTTACTCAAAGAACTTTGTTCCGCGACAGTACTGTTTCTCGTTGTTCTGGTTGGTCTAAGGGTCGTAAGCGCTACTACTGAGTCATTTTTTTTTTTTTCTTTATGTTGGGAAATAATCAAATAACTTCTCCCGCTCTGGGCGGAGCGGGAGGGCGTGTCAGACTTTTACTGACTAAAACCCACCCGTGTTCCTTCCGTTGCCTGTGTGCCGGGGTCGCGATATCCCTTTCGGACAAACTCGCAACCCCGGCAGGCATTGGCCCTTCCGGACCCCGTCAGTTGGTGCTGACATCGCTTTGAGGCGCGCGTGGAATACAACGCGCCGTCGACCCGGGCCTGGTCCCTATCGGACGGCGAGCTACCCATTGCTCACCGTCCGCAAGCCCGCGTACTACTGAGTCCTGTGTTCGATTTCTAGGTCGGTCAAAGTGTTATTGGGTTATTCCATCAGGAATTTCTCAGTAGCAGCCCTGAGTCTGAATTTGTGCCCGGTTGATGGCAATAGGCTCGCCCCATTATTACATGGGACTTTATCTTAACTGGTGAAATGTGGGTGTACCATAGGTATACTTCTGCCTAATCCTTCGGGATTACAGGCGTGGTGTTATGTTATTGTTTTATCTAAGTCTTACAACTTACTTGAGCATGTCCAATTATCTAGTAGCTGGAAAATGTGTACGTATTGAAGTTTTAAAATAGCTAGTGTTAATAGACTTGTTTGATTTAAAAGAGTGTGCATGGAGTTTCTTTTCCGTTCTCTTTCATAGGAACCTACTACACTTTAGTTAGAACTTCATCTTTCTGACTGACCGACTCCTTGATAATTCTAGTGCATGTTATTGTTTTAATTGAAATAAATTAAGTTTGAGTTTCTAACCTGTTTATTGTACGGTTCTAACAATAAGCTTTTACCCAACGTGAATTTTATATTCATAGAGCAAGGTCAAGATGGAGAAAAGTAGTGTTTTTATTCAAAATAAGTAATAATATGCCATAATTTTTACCTTGTTCTTCTACTTTCTGTTTGGCTCTTCAACCTAGATCTTGGAACCTTCATTCTTACTAAATAGCCCTTTCATTTTTCTACTGACGTAATAAACGGATATTCAGTAAATAAATCTTGTAACAATAACAATTATTTCCTCCTTATTCTCTATACATGTATTTAAAAAAAAAACATTTAGTCGAGAAATCGCAAAGAATGTGTACAATTTGGTGAGTCGAGAAATCGCAAAGAATTTGCGCAATACAGATGGAGTTATAGAACTACATACTAGCTGCGCTCTGCTATTTCACCCGCATAGGTCTCGATCCCGTAGGAATATCGACATAAGTAATATCCTATGTCCTAACCTAGATCATGGTCTATTCATGTGCCAAATTTCATCCAAATCAGTTCAGCCGTTTTAGCGTGAAAGCGTAACAAACAAGCAAACAACTCACTTTCGCATTTATAATATTAATTGCTAAGGATGGAGAAGTGTCGCGTGTTCCATCGCTGCCCGTTCGATGTCCACCGCGCACAGGATGGATGGAAAGTAGCACATGAAGTAATTTTTTGCTCCGTTGATGTAATTGCTATATGGTGTTCCAGTGGCAGGATAAATAAATAAATAAATCAATCTTCCCACAAACACACATGGTATTTCTAATAATCTCTTTTTCTATTAAATTATATCGCAGTTCCAAATCTAATTCACCACGAGCAGACACCAACCAGGACGATATAAATGTAACATCCTTACGTCATAGCACGTAATAACTTAAATGAATTTTCTAGGAGCAAACTCAGCAGAACTTCGCGGATATAATCCAATTATAGTTTGCGCCAATATATATTTACTATCAACATCAAACGCGGATTCAAGCCTTTTAAGATGGTACTAAAATATCAGTGGTAGGTAGTATCTATCTAATAGAACAGTCCCGTATGTATCTAGTAGCAGAGTATGTGGCGGCATCTACATCGCCACATGCGAACTATGCAAAGACCTGACGTCATACAAAATCCTGCATCGCGCAAGCAATGTTTACCGCGCGATCAACACATATATATATACATATAACTTTCCGACATCAATCGTTGGGCAGTTGCCCGCCAGACACGACACTCGTCTGGTCGGAGGATCCTCCCTTTTCTATAGAGGATGAGTGAAGAAATGAAGTGATATATAGTATCTTGCGAAAGGGGAAATATTTCAATGTCTATTTCAGCCACTAAGCAGCATTGATTGCTGTATTTCGGTTAATAGAGGTCATTGAGGTTCAATGTAAACTAGAGCAGACACCGCGAACTACTGAGACTCGTGTTTTCCGTGACAACACGAGTCTCAGTCTATTACCAGAATACGCATACACCGCGGTTGTCACGTTTGACATCCGTGGGGACACATCTTTTGTTTGTAATGGCTTCTCTAGTTTACAGTGAACCACAGTGATAGAGGAGTACCTCTATCATTGTGGTTCACTGTAAACTAAAAAGAAGAGTACTTAAAATACGTTTTATTTTTCCAATTTTACGAAGTGAACGGTCAAGTTTGTGAACTTATCATACGACAGCCTGGTTTGTGCTTTTTGCGAAGCTTTCAACGAGATGTAGAGCATTGAGCATTTTTGGAACAACCCGTAGTTTTTCCTATAGCTGTCCTTTTTTCGCAGAATTTGTATTTTTAGGATAGGTTTTTTTTTTTTTTGGTTTCTGTAAAGAACATTTCGAAACTCACGAATAAAACCTGATTAACACTGTGGATTTAATTGCCTGTGGCATACCATAAGTTGAAGCAACAATATAAGTTGGAACGTTTAAACAGTGTTAATACGATGCCCGATATATTATGGTATTTCAATTTTATTAATAGCTACATTATTATAAGTCACAGACAAGATTGCATCGTGTAAATGGGGTTGAGTACCACGAGAAGGTCTAGGATAATCTTTAATCAAAGGAGTCGAATAACATAGAAAGAAAGAAAGAAAGAAAGAAAGAAAAAGTATTTATTGAGACTCGCATAGCATAACATCCCGCCTTTTTCCCCGAAGGAGTAGGCAGATGTGTATAGAACCTACCCACATTTTGCCTGTTATGACTTGTGATGTCCTCTGAACCAAGGACTTTCCCGGCTTAGAGTCACCGCTCTACAGCCTCGCCCATGGCAGTCGATTTTGACGGTTGCTCAATAATAATCACCACAACTTACATATTAAACAAATATTCGTAAATAAGTTTTTCACAAAAAGTTGTTTTAAAAATTGTCAATTTTCTTGTTATCTGTACTTTTTTTTTCAAAATCTGTGAATGTACATCAAAATGTTTTGAAAAGTTAAGGCCAGTATCCTAAGACCGTTTTCCTGTTGCTACAACGGGTAAGGTACTACCTACCCTTACTGCCCCGTCTCAAGAATTCATCCTGTATACATAGGTATTTATGTGTAAAGCGATTCTCGCTTTCTTCCGTCCTCTTTGATGTGTAGTACTTAGGTGCCTATGAGGACTCGCACGCGATAAGATTTTTTGATTACATAACACGCTGATACGGCAACATTCACATGCATAATATTGTATATATTATGCAATAACCGTTGAGTGGCTTTTTGTATAAACGCTCATTTCTCAGGACATTGGTTCCCTTTTTTGAAGGAAATGTATCTAATAATATTTTTAGTTTATCAATGACATCATCATAATTATGATGATTATCCTAAGACCTTCTCGTGGTACTCAACCCCATTTATTCGATGCAAATTTCTTGCCTATGGCATTATTATTGATGTCATTTATATCTATTTTTTTTTTGGTGAACATAATAAATAATATTCTATCTATCTATCTATCTATCTATCTATCTAATGACGTCTCTTTCTCGCATCTTGTTTATGAACTTATTTTGACACTTTCAGTGTACAAGCAAATTGACAAAGACAAGTTATGTAGATCCTATGTATGTAGATTTTTGTCACTTATTATCGTCTCTTAGAAATATATAACACACACTTTTTCGATCTTGATATATTTTCACTATCCCAAACAAATTTTAAAAGAATGGCTGTTCAATTGCTTGCACAATAATTTATGAATTCTTCCTAACCTATTTCGCCTCCAGTAGATGCGTCTTTTGTTTTGTTTAATTTCTCCATAATAGTTTATTCCGCGGACATTGGTGTGGGTTACATGTTTACCTCTACTACCCTAGTTTGTTATCTACTAAATTTGTAACGTGTAACTGTTTTATGTCCCAATAAAATAAAATAAAATAAAATAAAAAATTATTCTCCTGTTCCTATTCCAACTTCAGTTGGCGGAGCATGTCTTAAAAAAATAATAAATCGCCATTTCGTAACGTCCGCCATATTGGATTAGAAATGGCGGCATTTAAGTAATCATGCATTGTCACGAGAACCAAACACGTATGCCAAATGTCAGCCCGATAGCTTCAGTGGAAGTGAGTGAAATATTGATTGCAATATTCCAGGACATACATACAAGTGAAGTTAAATAAAAGCTTTTAATTAATTAAAAATAAAGAAATAAAGATGTCTCAAACCTCAATTTATAAAGGCATTGCTACTGTTAATGTAAGACGGATTAAAACTGACATTAAAACAGTAGCCTCGTAAAGAAACCGATACTTTTGACCTTCCTGTCTGATACTAATGTTATTAGAAAGGCAAACCAGGCGTTACAGGGCGAAGGCGCCTTTGATCAGACGTTTTCAATATCCTCGGCTACTCTCTAGGGCGTTACATTTCTACCTAGGTAGCTAGACGATGTAATAGAATTGATTTACAATCTCTAGAGACAGATCGTCTATTGATACAGATTCGTATTCTTTTGTAATATTTATTTATTTATTTAGATTCGTGTACACTAAAGAAATTACGGGAAGCAACAGAAAATAAAGAACTAAATGTAACAAACAGTTATAAGTACATACAACATTTTCTTATTATCACCTACTAGGTGAACAGTCTTAGAGTAGAGCAGTTAAATATTATTACCAGTATAAACCAAAACAAAGATACAGCGGTCTCTTAACTTAATAAATATGAAAAAAAAATCGGCTCTAATATTATTATTATAACCTGCGAGATTAACATAAGTTACATGTTATTCTACACACTGTTGAGTGTTGATTTTTCGGTATACCTACCTAGGCAGAATAGAATACAATAACTTAATTTTGCATAAAATATGATCTTAAATATAAATAGTTACAAATATTGATATTATATGTAAATATAATACTACTATAATACTACTCTCTAGGGCCATGTTTGTCATAAAATCAAGAAATTTCACGCAGATGAAGTCGCAGGCAGAAGCTACTTTGTAATAAGTTGAATGTTATTTTTCAACGTTGAGTGTATTTTTTTGTTCTGCCTAGGACGCTTGGTATGACGATAAGTAGATATTGGAATTGCTTTACGATCTCTAGAATTAGATTGTCTAGAAACCGATTGGGAGTCGTTTGAGATAAGTTGAATATTGTTTAAGTTAGCAGCATTATTTGTTTTTAGTTTTATTATGGATCTGGATTTTAAGTCAACTTTGTGAAGAGAGAATAAATGATAATTATAATATAATAATCTGATATTAAAAAAATAAAATCTTCATCTATTCGAAACCATTTACGTCAGGCCAAGCGTACTCCGTATTTTAGGTATGAAGTCAGGCGTAACGTAGTCAGAAGATATAAGAGTTACGCGATAGAAAGAGAGGCAACTTCTAGGTGAATATAACTGTAGGTAATGAGCGCTGTGCGACGTGAATTGCACTTTATTGTGTCATAGCTAGAGTCGCTATTTATATAAATGATTTTGCTGAGTGAATCTTCTGTAGGTACTTGTACTATTATGTATTCTGTGTCAACGTGTTGATCATTTGATAAAGCTGTTTTGGGCAATAAAATGCAGAACGTCCACTTTATATAATATGCCTAAGTTATTACCGAAACTTACTTCGGTTAAACAATTTACAAAAATAACTTGTTCCAGTATTTTTTTACAATAACAAGCAGCCCCGAAAGAAAGTGTTTAAGTTCAGAAATCTAATTTCAGTTCACAAAAGCCAACCCATTAACGCAGTAAAAATAAATAAATTGAAATTGAATCTCATTTTTCCAATCGAAACTTGGTTTTGTGAGCCTCTACAAGTTTCAATTAGAATCTCAATAAAAGAAAACAAATTGTAACTGAATTGTTTTGTGAGGAATTACAATTTCCCAATCAATCTGCCTCGCCTTTTCCCAACTACGTTGGGGTCGGCTAGCAGTCTAACCGAACGCAGCTGAATACCAGTATTTTACATGAAGTGACTGCCTATCTGACCTCCACAACTCAGTTACCTACTGGGTAACACGATACACCTTGGTAAGACTGGTTGTCAGACTTTAGGGCTTCTGATTACCCGTAACGACCGTCAAAGATCTCCGAATAACCACCGGTACCAACAGCTTAACGTGCTTTCCAAGGCACGGACGGGTTTCGATATGTTATGGATGGTCACCCATCCACGAACCGACCGCGGCAAGCGTAGCTTAACATTCGATCGACTCGTGCGGCTGTCATTTTCAGTGACAAGCCTCTAACTACAATTTCTGGTTTGCATCTTATTAAGGCTTATAACGCGAAATTTAAAAACTTCCAACCGCTCGCGGTGCTTCTGGCAGGGTCGCTCGTCGTTCCCGCTCGGTCAATAAGGGCGAGTCGAATGTTCTAGAAAATTTTAGAAGCTTCCTTAAAAACGCACGACCCGCGTCCTTTCTTTTTGACATCAGAGGGGCAATTTCCGTAATTTTTAAGATCGTTTGCATTCGCATGTCATTCGCAATCTGTCAAAGATACAATCTATTTACCAACATTATTGACAAGTTTGACAGATTGCGACTTGAATGTGAACGTTTTTCCCCGGGTCCACACTCTCGCGAGTGCGCCTTGTGGAGGCCCTTGCACGAGCCGCAGCAAGCAGAGGCTACACGAGTGCTACCCATTCACAGTTTTATTCAGTTGCCCGTCACGCCTCGCGCCTTGCGTCCTTTGACTCCGATCAAAAAACCGACAGCGAGCGGAACGCGCGCGAGGCGAGACAGGACGAGAGGAGATGAGGGCGCCATCCACACTATCGCGCTCGCTTCACCTCGTCTTGCCTCCTGGAGAGTGTGGACCCGGGGTAATATGTCCGAGAATTGGCCAACAGGCCAATCGTCTGACGTCCGTCAACTGGGCTGCGCACATTGAAGTTCAATGTAAAAGAACCTAAATATTAATTCTTTATTATACAACTTACGAAAACTCGATCTTCACCCCGAATCCTATTGTTTTGATATAGTTTTATGTACAGTACATATATGTACTCATAATATTATGAGTGTACGCTTTAAATTAACTTATGAAACTTAAAAGCGTGCTTTCTGCCATTAACGGCTGCGTTGATAAATTATGTTTTGTATATTTTTTAACTAAAGGTGACCCTGGTTCCGTAAAATCTGTATTTTGTAACAAAGCGTCGTTATAGGGTAAAACGTTTAACACGCAACCACACCTGTAGTTAACAGAGATTTGATCATTAATTGCAAGTTCAAACAGGGAGAACTTTTTTTTACATACATAAACTAACTCCTGGAGGTAGGCAGAAACTACAGAACGCCACCTGCAAAGATCCTTACGTAAATTCCTTTTGCTTCATTTACGTTCATACATCTGGTCATACACGCACGCCGGTTGCGAGTACTACGCCACCTGACCTTTCTGAAGATCATCGCCATTAAGTTCACTATGCCCTTCTAAAGGGTCCTCTCCCGACGGCCTTTCCACTCACATCTGTCTTGTAAATACCTTTTGTTAGTCGCCTTGCATTCATTCTCTCAACATTACCAAACCATCTAAGCATACTCTTTTTAATTTTTGCCAATACATCTGCATCTTACTTTGTTTTATTTCCTCTAAAATCTTAAAATAAATATTAGAGCTTACAGAATAATTCTTACGTGCACTGTGCAAACAATCCTTTGAATATGTTTAAAAAAAAGCAAGTACTAACACGACACGACTAATTAAAAAGAGAATACCTATTGTTTGTGTGTCATTGGTGGCCTTTGGTATCATTTCTCGGGGTGCCGGGGTTGCGAGTTTGTCCGAAAGGGATATCGCGACCACGGCACACAGGCAACGGAAGAAACACGGGTGGGTTTTAGTCAGTAAAAGTTTGACACACCCTCCCGCTCCGCCCAGAGCGGGAGAAGTTATTTGATAATTTCCCACCACCAAAAAAAAAAAAAAAATGGTATGATTACTCCGTACCTACTGAATAATTATCGTAACATACAATAGTCAAGCCATTTCAATAAATATAATCCCTACATTGACTTCTAGTGAAACCAATTAAATCCGATTGTTAAATTAATGATGCATAAATTAATTAAACCCTTTCTCTGAAACAAATTGGCCGTATATATAATGCCTAATGTCTTAGTCTAATGTACTAAGTCATTGGGTTTGACTTTTACTACAGTTCTTATACATTTCCAGTTTTAAATAATATTATTTCGTCTTCTTCTTTTCGAGTCTATGGTTTATACATACTATACTATTAAATGAGCAATATTTGTATATACATATTTATTGGTAATCACGTTCTCGAAAACGGCTCTAACGATTTCGATGAAAGTTGCAATATGGGAGAAAAATCGATTTAGCTAGTTCTCATATCTGGGAAAAATCGTTTTGTCTATTTTCACAACCTCGGTAATGTGATGAAACGTTGGTATCGATATGTTTATCTAGTTGAACCCGAGCAGAGCTCGGTCGACCAGGTACTGTATTATGTTAAATGAGTAGGGCCCAGTAGATGGCCCCGCCAATCGCGGTATCAGTGACGTTGTTTAGGTTCCTCAGAAGTTCAGGTGAATGGGCTTAATTGAGTCCGCTGTGGTTGTGTTTTGAAGTAAATAATTTGTCATAATTTTTAAACGTGAGGGATATTAACTCAATTAAGCATAGTCAAAAGGGACGATGCCATATTCACCATATTTGTTGGAAAGGACCCAAAATCGTGTTAATTATTAAATATATGTAAGTATCTGTAAACAGACTGAATACGCTGCGTGTTATCCATTTTATTACGAATTTCTTTTGCACCTTTAAAACAGGGATACAAAAAAGGTGCATAATTTTGTTGTCACGATTCGGGAAGTTCAACACTTTATCCGCAAATAATATTGGTTTTTAAATTGTTTTAAGCTCCTACGCAATTATTTAACTTTTATAATTAATTTCCCTCTCTGCCCATTGAAAACAAGTTTGAACTTCTGGGTCTTTGGTAAGGTCAGGTTCACATACGAATAAATTACACCGACCTAGTACTTACCTCTAGGAAGGTAGGAGGGTTCCATTTAAACCAATTTATCTTTCCTTGATTTATTAAGGGTCCCTCCAATTAAACGGAGTCCAAAATATTGGTGAGACCTCCCTAAACGAATTATACCAGAATTTACTACGAGTAAAATTTATGCAATTTCGGCTTATATTTTTATGTTGATAAGATTTATAATCGCGTGCATGTTTATGCTTGCAGTTCACGCTAATGAGGAAGTGTGTACGTGATAAATTACGGTTTAAAAAATTAATGTTTGGCTGTATAATTGGGTGGAAAAAATAGGTCAACGTTTTGAACTAATTAAGCAAGCTTAGAAGGTAGCATATGTCTACATAGGGAACACCGTCGAGATAAAACCTAATAATTATGTAAATTTACAAAATGCTGCCAAGTAGCAAATCCCGAAATACCTATAGGAAAAGCTTTTAAGCTAAATAAACGAGGTGCGACAAATTACTGCTCAGAAAATTCGCCGATTTGAGAATTGAGCATTTAAAGAGTCTCAACGAATAATGATACTTGAGTACGGTTCGTGTACGGGTCGTGGCGAAATAATAACAGCCGCACGCGTCGATCGTAGGTTAAGCTACGATTGCCGTGTTCGGTTCGTGGATGGGTGACCATCTATTACATATCGAGACCCTCCGTGCTTCGGAAAGCACGTTAAGCCGTTGTTCTCTGCTGTCATCGGAATCTTTAACATTCGTTAGAAGTCAGAATCACAAAAATCTGACAACCAGTCTTACCACTTGTCCTCTTTGTCTTGACCCAGTAACTGGGTAACACGATGCGCTTGTATCGTGTTATCCAGTAACTGGGTTGTCGAGGGCTGATCAATCACAACTCTACAGGCGCCGCCTAGATTGGGGACTGTCGTAAAAATCAAAATGAAGATCGCTAACAGTTACAGATCGACATTAAGTTGAGCTAATTATAAGGTAATAACTGTAACATTAGTTTAATTAAAATGTATTTATTATTTTAGATAGTCAGTCGTTCCATGTAAAACACTGATATTTCGCTGCATCCGGGTAGACTGGAAGCCGACCCTACAGGTCATAATCTATACGTGAATAGATTATGACCTGTTAAAAAGATGAGACAAATAACCTGCTAGCAACGTTGCTGGTTCTGACTTCTCAATGTAAACCAACCGTACACAAATCTTCCTTGCCTTTTCCGAACTATGATATTGCTCGTGCCGACACCAGAAAAGATGAAGCAGAAAGTTGTGGAGTGTTTATTTTTCCTCTTATTTTCTTGAGCTGAATTATATTGTAAATTGAAAATTTTGGTAGTAATGTTTTGATTAAATTTTACTAGTATTTGCAACGACAATAGTTGTGTTATTTAATTATTATTATTTACTTGTAACGGCCGTTTATTTTACAACCAGAACCCAATAATACCTACCCCTATATTGTACATATGTTTTCAGTGTATTTACGTGCTTCATTAAATAAAGCTAATTGATTTTAACGTTTACGATCTGACCGAGTGAATGCCAACACCCGCTTCAGATAATGCACCCGTATCCACTTTTATTTCCCAATTAACATTAAATGGAGGCTCGAAACCACTGTGATATTAATCTGCTGCGATTAATGCATTACGAATTTCAATTAAACGTGAAGTAGTTATTGAAAATATACGTTTTAATCATATATATTTTTAAAAATACAATAGATGACGTATATTTAGTAACTTAATCCGCGTAACTGTTCTTAATGAGTCATAAAGAACCCTGTAAGAAATCGACACGTGTTTCACCTCTCAACGAGGCATCCTCAGGAAGGCGATTGACTTGTTGCGAACTCGGACCCGACGTGTGGACACGTCAAGCGTCGAGCGCGGTGTGTGTGTATGTATATTTTATTCAGAGACGAAAATAATTAGGCCATTATAGTGTATTTATAGATGATGAAAGAAAAGAAATTGCCATCTTGCTTATGGAGGTTATTGAGAAAACCTTGGTTTGGCTATAATGGACAATCTAAAGATTTCTGAATGAAACGTTTTTAACTTAAACTAGTGATAACTAAGATTTATAATTAAAAAATCTAATTAGAGGTACCTATGTGTAATTGTATAAGAAATTGATGTTCAAAATAAAAATAAAGATACATTAACAAAAAAAAAGAACTCTTACAGAACTTTTCAGAAACAGACATTTTTTAAGAAAGTAGCATCCTTTGTATTACTAAAAAGTGTTCCACACAACAATAAACTAAAGATCTATCTCTATACACTTTCACAAAGTTTATAAGCCCACTATTTCCACCAGAAGCGTCTTCAAGTTCCACTTTGGCACAACGTATCGATTTGGATAGTCGTTTCTCAGACGCGAGCGAATTCAGCAAGACGTTAGATATATATTTTTCATCGTAACTACTCTTAAACGAGCTCTATCACCCACCTGGTTCCACTTTATAGATATCCCCATTTTCAATTTGTACGAGTAAGAACTAATTTTGTCTGTCCCTATCTTTTTGGTTTTCTTTAAAAATATTTTTTCAATCAACTTTTGAGATAGCAAAGATTTTGCTCTGAATTTTAGGATTCATTTTCTTTTTTGCTTAACAATATAAAATGTTATGAGTTTTAAGATAATTAGGATCTAGCTAGGGTGTTCATTTTACAAGTAAAAGGGCTGTTGCCGAGGTACATTGTAACGACTGTTATTACAGTATTTTCTGTCGAAACTTTGCTTAAGGCTAAGCTTGAAATGCTAATGTTATGATAATAAGGGCTCGTTTATTTACTGTCTAAGTTAAAGCTGATAGTTATACAAAGTTAACGTTTATTTTAGCCTACAAAATAATGTTACCATGTAAATATCACTTCGAAATTCGAATGATATCAAGGTTTAATCATATCAGAAAGAGTTCGATTTTTTGGTTGTCATTTACGGCCCCATTTACAAAATGCAAATGTATAAAATAAATCATTTATAAAATAAAATTGAAGCAACAAATGACTTGCGTCGTCTAAACACTGTTTAGTGGGTGTAACTTTAATTGTTGCTCCAACTTATGGTATGCCACAGGCAATCAAATTGAACCGTGTCAATCTGGCTTTATTGTAAGTTTCGAAATGTTCTTTACAGCATAGCACTAACGCAAAAAAAAAAACTTATTCAGAAACTGCTCAAACCGACTTAAAACACGGTAATTATTTGTAATTTTCGAAGTGTTCTTTACAGAATAGAACAAGTACAAATCCAAAAAAAAATATTGACGTATCCTGCTCAAACCGCCATAAGATACGGTAACATTCTGCGAAAAAAGGACAACTATGGGAAAAACAGCGAGCTGTTCCAAAAAAATGATGCTCTATTATGCTCTACCTCTCATTGAAAGCTTCGCAAAAAGCAAAATTATAAAACAAAAAAATACGCTGAAGAATGGCTGTCGCTGTATTCAGTGTTGCCCACTTTCTTAACGACAGGGATGATTGGATTACCTCAATTTTGCTTAAATAGTCCTAGGGTGCTTACGAAATCATTACTTCACTACACAGTCAGTATTTTTATAGATGATGAAAAAATCTTTGCTATTTGTTTATCAAGCCAACCTATAGTTACAAGTGTATTTACCAAATATAAAAAAGAGTTCAGGATCATTTAAAATTATATAACCCTAACCTTGACAATTCAAAAGTGCCTGTAAATGGTTAAATTGAAATAAATGCTTTGAGTTTTTGAGTTTTTGACCCGCGCCATTAAAGGAACGAATTGAAAATGGCGGCCAAACAAAAACCTCCTTTGTTTTTTACATGGGTATCACGCCCTTTCACTCACACAGTTTAATGAGCGAGTGAGAAGGAATGATTGGCGCCGCCATTTTTAATTCGTTTAATCTACTAATCCTATCAGCATATAAATCGGTTGAAATTATTTCGAAATATTGACTTTGTTTTTCAGCCTTGAAACAATCATTGTTTCATCAACAAATAAATTATAATAAATTCAGAACGTATAAAAAAAAAATCTACGCTAATGATGACAACACTCACAACTAAGTTATAATAATAATGTTCAAGTTTTAATTGTGTTTGCGTATGTACTAGTAGGTACCTATGTTTACAAGACAATAACTTTAACGTCTCTTGAGGATATAAACCAATTATACTGTTAAAGCTTCATACATAAGGCTTGTATTCCTTTGTGGGATGTGTAGAGAAATTTGACGAGGTCTTAATTATGAAATAACTAGGAAAATCTAATCTTTAGGTATGTTTAACAAGTGCCTTTTCCCAAAAGTGTTCTTATCCTAACTATATTTATATAATATTAATATATACATTGTATACTATTATATTATATTATCCTAACTTAGATAATAATATTATAAATGCGCAAGTGAGTTTGTTTGTTTGTTACGCTTTCACGCTAAAACGGCAGAACGGATTTGGATGAAATTTGGCACATGGGTAGACCATGAACTGGAAAAGGATATGGAATACCTTTTATCCCGATATTCCCGCGAGATCGAGACATACGTGGGTGATACCGCGGGGCGAAGCTAGTTCATTAATAAATGGATAATTATTAATTAAATTGTGACGATGATTAATTAGCCCTCAATGTGCCCACGAAGTACACAAAAAGGCTACCACCGTTATTCTTCTTTGTTAAAAATTCGTTCAAGAAAATTGGTATTACAACATTTTTAGGGGCGAACTTTTTAACATTTCGAAGTTTTCCGATAAAATTAGATGTTTATAAAAGAAAAGTTTTTAAAAGTGTATTTTTATAGTACTTTAACAGTAACAGTGTTTCGATGTATTTATTTAAAGTTCAGAAAGTCAATGACCGAAGTTTAATTTGATTTTTTTTTTATACTGTTTATGAATCTTGTAAGATTTTATAAGAGCCAGTATTTATGATATGACGTAACAACAACGAGTTTCTGCTTTTTCATATCAAGTCATAAACGAAAGCAAATGTTAAAACAATGTGTACCTAGGTAATAACTTCCTAGAAGTAGTAATAAAAGTTCATAATATTATAAGTGTTTAATATGCAAAACATTAAAGATAATGTGTGATGTGTGTTTGTGTTAATGCGTGTGTGTGTGTGTGTGATGTGTGTGTGTGTATGGAGTGTGTGAGTGTGTGTGTAGTCCTTGTATGTGTGACGTATCCTCTTCCCTCTTTAAGCTAAAGCTATACACATAAATATACCTATGTGTAAATCGCTTTACCTAAACCAAGCGACCCTTTGGGTTACAAACATAGTCGCCTTCCTTTACGCAAATACAATAGATCTACATCAAAGCCTTTACTGTGGTAAAATAAACATACGTACATACAAACATACGTACAAGTTTATACAGATTACAGGGTCAAATTGAGTTAGCAAAACTTGACAGAACAAAAAAAACATGATGCAACATGATTTTTTTTGGGGGGTCATCAACCACTGGTTTACACTAACAATTACTTGAAATGTACGTTCAGAACATCCGTTTTTTTTATTTTATCATGCTTAGATCGATACCCCATCACGTCTACAGCATTTCGCTAACTTATTATGCAGTGCGAATAAGGGGTTAGGTATCTAGACCTACTGGCGAATACTGATTGATCTTCTTCTTTTCGTGTGGTTACTGACTAACCTGGTGTCAGAGTTTTAAAGCTGCCCATGGGCCTCAGACTTGGCTTCACATGCTGCCGAAAAATATCTCTCAGGCATGCCGGTTTCCTCACGATGTTTTTCTTCGCCATTTTTTGAGCAAGTGAATTATACAATACGCACATGAATCCGAAAAGTCAGAGGTGCGTGCCCTGGGATCGAACTCGAGACCTATGACTTGGCAGTCTGACGGTCACACTCGGCTATCACTGCTCTTGATTTGCTGCTCTTTCTACTGATTGATAACAACCTAATAGGTAATAGTAATTAATCATTTCTTTATTTACACTTCAAAGTCAAGAACATCTGTGTAGCCCTGGCTCTTGTACTAGATGTTGTTGTATCACAAGAGCCAAACCTACCTAGCCTTTACCCGGTAGGGTAAGGGTTAGGTACTGTTCTTAAGGGGACTACAGGACCTAAACGTGCCTAAACGCAAGTTTTATAATGCCTAAAAGAATATGATCCACCGCAGTAAACAAAATCAGAAAAATATATGATATTCTTCAGGATATATGCCAGTATGATAGTGTGTTGAAAACATAATACAACTAATTTGATACGATAGAAAAAAATCATGAAGATACCTCTAAAAATTTCTTTTAACGATTAAAAATCATATTAATTTACATGCAATCTGATTTTTTGTAAGATTATTCTACAAGCTACATATTAGCATAATAGTGTTTTAATTTTCCAGTCCAATCAATAGATTTTTTGTAAATCGCTAACTGCTTCATATTTTGCAATAAATTACCTGCGTCGTGTCATCGCGCTTCTCTTTCATTTCTATGCAGTCCGACAGTGACCGCGCTTTAGCTGTTGTAAGCCTCTTAAAGAGTCATAAAGAACCCTGTAAGAAATTCAACCAATTCTGTTTGATTCCTTACAGGGTTCTTTATGACTCTAAGAACAGTTACGCGGATTAAGTTACTAAATATACGTCGTCTATTGTATTTTATAACTTTACAAATTAATTTCACTATGTAATTTAAACATAATCTAAAATATTCAGCAATTAAGTTATTAATCAAAATCTCTCATTTAGTATATATTGGCACACAATCACCTCTTTGATCTAGTGCTTGTGTGGGTATAGAACTAATTTCAAAATTAATATTTTTAACCAGGATATGTTGAGGTTTTGAACCAAACGTTAATATAAGACATCATTTTACTGGTAGAATAGGCTGTTTTGAACTCAATTGTTTTTGCTAATTGTAGATTTTATCATTTCGTGCAGAATTCGCGGAAAAAAATCGAAAATACTAAAAGTGGATATGTTGCGGATTTGATCCTAGCCTCATCGACAGAAAAAAAAAGACTTGGATACTACGTAGTTTTGTGACGTAGTAAGGCCAAAAAACTGAATATAATAATCTCGTTTCTAATTATAAGAACACATCATACATACGTACGTAAAGTCACGCCTGCTTCCCATGGGGGTAGGTAGAAATTACAGAACGCCACCAGCTACGATCCTCACATACTCGCCTTTGCTTCGTTTACGTTCATACATCAGGCTTTACAGGCATGCCGAATAAAAGAACACGAACCCAATAAGTATATTTTTTCATTTCCCGGTAATCCAAACTCCGTTAAAACAAACAATAATTCAGTCTAAGTAACAATTACTAAACGATAACACACTCCGAACTCCCCTACTTGTTATACACAGCCACTAAACTTTGATTATCTCAAAACAACCTTTATACAAATTGGATTAGATAGCAAAATTTACATATTCAGGCAAATGGTTTAGGAAACTGAGAGCTAACGATAATAGAGACCACTCCGGGACAAATGATGTTTCTACTAAAAAATATCCCGTGAAAATAAATTACTTTTGGAATTTTTGCTCGGGGCCCCGAAGCCTGGCTTGGTAACTGATATTAAAGACAATTTATATGGAATGATGTTGTAGGGTGAGTAAATTTTGAAGACTTATACGGTTCTTGGGTAGACTGAAAATGGTTACCCATATTTTTGCCACGCCCTGCTACATGGAAGGGATGATATGTCTTTTACGTAGGAAAATCAGCGCTGCGCTGTGGGTCCTCATAGCACAGCATCATGCTGAGTGGTAGCCTTCTTGTCACAGTCATGACGTGCCATCAGCTGCCGACTTTTTCTGTTTTGTGCTCGTTATTATATTTAAATATTGTGTTATTGTGTTTATTGTGTTTTATTGTTTTACTCGAGCTAATTATCTTTTTGTATGCACGTTTTTCTGTGACAAATAAACTAATTTTTATTTCTTCTTCTTTCTTTCATATTATTATGGAAACTGAGGTCCAGTGTTTTTGTTGTTACTAGATATTTAATTATTTTGATTTTCCTCTAGCAACGATAGGCTGAGTTAGTTGGTATAACTATGATTCCCTGAAACTCCATAATTCCTACATAGGTATCAAAAAGACGATGAATTTCATACCCTGAGGCTCTAACCTATTAAAGTAGAATAACTTAAAACAGCGGTAATACAAGCATAACGGCGTTGCGTTGTAGGTACACAATGTTGAGAATTTACTTAGCTTTGTAAATTTCAATGTAGATTTTGTAGTGTTCAGCCGTGTGTAAAAACCAGCGAAAACCGGTGACCTAAAGTTTATTCTGAGTCGGGGGAATTGTAAGGTTGTGTTTCGTTTTCCTTCCATAAAAAGTTTTGAACAAAATAAATATTTTTATAGATGAGCAATATTTATTCACAATTACAAAATCCTGTAAATGTGCTTACTTGTCATTTAACTTGTTTATGTTTTCGTGTGTAACAGTTTAAATAAGTACCGATTTGTATGTCCAAAACAATACCGAATACCTTAGCAAAAATCTAAATTAAAAAACACAACACTATTTCTGCATTGGAATTTTAAGGGGGCGCCAAAAGGGTCCACTAGCGCCACTCCTATAAAAAAAATATTATCTTGTGACTGAGAAGGAATTATGAATTATTTATGAAGGAATTACGGCTCGTAAGGACCCTTGGTAACTGTGTCTGAGACACGAAGCAACAAAATTCGATCTATAGAAAAGCGGCGACACTCCTCTAGATCGTATTTTGTTGCTTCGTGTCTCAATATGAAACTTTACAAAAGGTATTAGAAAATTCTAGACACACTTACCGAGGGTCCTTACTAGCCGTTTTTCATCATTCCTTCTCAGTCACGAGATATTTTTTTTTTAAGAGTGGCGCTATTGGATTTTGGGGGGCGCCCAATGGTCCACTAGCGCCACTCTTTTCTCTCTTCTCTTTTCTTATGCTTTATTCATCACGCCTATTATTCCCGAAGGGATAGGCAGAGGTATACCTATCTAGTATACACACATTTCGCTAGTTATATTTAAGTTCCGTGTTATAAAGTGGCCTATTTCCTATTTTTGTTTAAAAATACCTATTTTGATGCTCTAAAACAATACCAAGTACCCAAAACATAAAGGCAAAACAAAAAAACATACGTACACACTACATTACTACAGCCGAAAGCTTTCCACGATTAGGGTAACGGGGCCGAATGTCGGTCTGATAACGTATCGTCGCAAATTCACCCACAAAATTCCCAGTTTTGAGCATCCAAACATTCAACATCCGCTTGGTAATGGAATCCGTGCTGTACCTATCTTTATTCTGCACGATTCTGGAATAGAGGGTAGAAACGAATTTCACTTCCATATTTTTCGAGTTTAAGTTACCAATGAGAAAATTCCTTTGTCTTAGGACCGTTTTAGACGATAAAAAAATGTTGTCGTATTGCAAAAAAAATATGTAAAAAAAAAATAATAGAATAATTCCAATAAAACGTAAAGCTATTACGTAACGATTTCTGTGAGTGACATTATAAATAGTACAAAGCAAAGGTCAAAGTCATGTACCCAAAAATAACCACCTTATATTGATCGCGTTGTATCAATGATAGCGTCCTCCCAGGATTATTATTTATAGCGGTCAATAGATGATGTATAGATATTGTATTCAACCAATACAATATGGTATACACAATGCATAATATTATTTTTATAAATGGTGTTTTAACGATCCCAGTACGACTGATACGATCGACCGAAACGATCTAAGAAAGGGTGTCATCAAGTCAAGTATATCACTAAAAGCTCTAAGCGACAATAAACACGAAACGGACCAACACATCCATATTCTGATGGAATAAACATTACTCGAACGCACACAATATTCACTTACAGCACAGATCAGTACAGATGGTCCAATCCGCAAAATCATTTAAATAAAAAGCGACTCTTGCTACGACACAATAAATTGCAATTCATGTCGCACAACGCTAATTATCTACAGTTATATTCACCTATAAGTTGCCTTTATTTCTATCGCGTAACTCTTCGATCTTCTGACTACGTTACACTCACTGATTTGGCCCAACGACTCGAGCCTGCCGCGTGCTTCTAGTTTCATACCTAAAATGCGAAGTGAACCAGCACGCGTAGCATGACAACCATAGAAAAGGGTTTTCTACGGGTTTTGTCGACGGAAGAATAGACAAAATGACAGATTGTGATTGTTTATCTGTCATTTTGTCTATTCTTCCGACGACAAAACCCTTTTCTATTGTGGTCATGCTAAGCGTGCATCTGTGCTCAATAATAGGAGGATGTTACTATAACATCCTCCTATTATTGTTATTTACAGAGTTAAATTGACGATATTGGAGTTGAACACTATGTACACGTACACATCCTGAATCCTATACACATTACACATTGTATAATATTTTCCTTAAGCCTGCTCTTCTAACGACCCCAATTCAAGAAAACGTGTCATCTGTGCCTCTAAAAGCTCTAAGCGACAATACACGAAACGTACCAACCCGCATCCATATTCTGATGGAATAAGCATTACTCGAACGCACACAATATTCACTCATATATTCCTCACTGTCAGACGAGGTCGGACAGGAGTGGAAATTCAATTTATTTTCGGTTTGCACCGCGATTTCCCATGCGGATTTGATTTTGTTTTAGAAGCGCCAAATCAAATTGAAAATAAACGTATGGGCACAACCTTTTTGTGTGAATAGAAGTTTTTTTTAATTTGTAACTTTGTAGTCCTTTGTGGTTAGGATTATGATGTAAGAGACGAATCTGAAATATAGAAAACTTTTGTATCCGCAAAAAATTCTATATTTGCTTTGGGAGAGATATTTTATCGAAAAATTGTTAGAATTTGTAAATCCTTGAGCTCAATTTATCCACTTTGATGATATGATATTCTTATGTGATAGACTGCAACCGATATTAAAAATTCTTTCGGATATCTGAATTTACGTAAGATATTTTATTGAAGTTCTAACTTTTTCTATAAAGTTTTTCGCTGTGCTCTGCAACTATTTGCATATTGATCGGATGGATCTCAAAATATATGGGCATTATTGAATTATTATGTAACCTTATTACATATCGAGCTTTTAATATTCTAGTTTAAGTTTATTGAGAAAACTCTTCGACGGAATATTAGGAATATTTCCATGTACTAAGCGTAATATAAGCTAACAGTCTTAAAATAATAATATCATTGATTCTCATAAGTGTGTTGCTGAAACGTATTAATTTAAATAACTTATTCTCTCTTCATCAACTTGACCAAGTGGACGGTAATCATGATATTAGAAAATGTTGGTCTCATAATTAGCTTCCAATTTTCCGTGAGACTCAGGTCTATCCTCTGTGTGTGAGAGTGAGAGAGAGAAATCATTGGTTCCAGCTCAAAAATGACAGTGATCAAAAATTTTATTTTCTTTTTTACAGTACACCTGTCTTCACGAAAACCTGTTCCACTACCTTTGTGAGGAGAACAGCGGAGGAGTCACCTTACCAGCTGCAAGGGGTGATGATGCTTGGAAGGTGTACTTCAATGATATACCAGAAGAGATCGTCGATGAGTTCGCTATGAGATACGGGATTGAAGCCATCTATCAGGCTATGACGTAAGTGTTCATGTTCATTTATTACGTTCCATAATGTATAAAATATGTTACCAAAAGGCCAGGTATAAATTATGGGCATGGTTTGAAAACACCAAAAAAAAAGTACTGTCTATAAACGCAACATGTTATTGGATGTGAGAAGCACGGGACCAGTCGACGGGCGACACTTGGAGAAGCCTATATTCAGCAGTAGATATCTTTCGACTGAGATGATGATGATTACATTATTGAAGTTTATTTATAAACGTTGCTTAAAGTTAAGTAATGATAATACGACTGTTTACTACATACACATACATACATAGATACATTTTTGACGTTTGAACGTCACTTTTTTCTCTATTAAAATTGGGACGTTACCTTACGTAACCTAAATATTAAACTAGACTGCGTGCAATAAACGTGTTGTTAATTACTTCACTGATATTGATTGAAATATTTTTCTCTACACCAGGCACTTCCACTGCCTCTCCACGAAGTACCTGTGCGCCGGAGTTCCAGCCGTCATGTCCACGTTGCTGGCCAACATCAATGCTTACTACGCACACACCACCGCCTCGTCAGCTGTCTCGGCCTCTGACCGATTTGCTGCTTCTAACTTTGGAGTCAGTATAATATTCATTCTTATATATGTTTGTCATGTCATGTCAACTAAATCCATAAACATCATTAACCCACAATCTTTATCGTGATTATAGATCTCGCATGTCTCTAAATCAAAAGAACGAAACTATTTATAAACGTACTCATACATTAAAGGAAATAAAAAAATAAGATTCATAAACAATGTGTAGCCAACAATTCGACAAAACAAGAAAATACTGCCCAGTGCGACAGTACCTAATAGACTGTTATTATTTCTAAACATTTACCTACATTTTTCTACAGAAAGAGAAATTCGTCAAACTACTGGATCAGTTACACAACTCGCTGAGGATCGATCTGTCGATGTACCGGAACAACTTCCCAGCATCCAGTGCAGAGAAGCTCATGGACCTTAAGTCTACTGTCGACCTGCTTACCAGTATTACGTTCTTTAGGATGAAGGTATGGTATTAACTTCCATTTTCACCATGTTCATAGTGCGTATGGTATAGTATTTTTATGTCACGAAGCGACGCGCGCTGTACTTGTGGTTACCAAGTGTACGAACACGCTGTAGCACGATTCGCAGATAATCGATAAATAGCACCAATTGACCGATTATCAGAATCCTACCTATAAATGCGAATCTCAATAATAAATGGTTACATTTTGATGATATTGATTGTCTGTTTACTTTATCAGTACCACATATTAATACTTACATTCTCATTATACTTTATCATTTGTCAGGTGCAAGAGCTAAGCAGTCCGCCCCGCGCCAGCACCGTGGTCAAAGACTGCGTGAAGGCATGCCTTAGATCAACATATCAGTTTCTATTTGAGAATTGTTACGAGCTGTACAACAGAGAGTTCCAGGTAATTAAATTCACATTTCGTTCATCATCATCTTATCAGCCAAAGGGCATTCAATAATGGACGTAGGAGTCCAAGCATTGGCACAGCGACTGATCTTGTGCTGGCTGCACACAATTGCCGCAAAGTTTAATATACAGGTTCACCTTGCCCACGCTACGGTCAAGGTCGCCAGACAGATTTGATAAAAAAAATACGGGTTCTGCAAGAAATATCCTAATATAAAGATTCAATATTACAGGTGGATCCAAATGAAGCCAAGCGGGATCCATCAGACCATGGGCCACAATTGGATTCAGTGGACTTCTGGCACAAGCTAATCGCTCTTATCGTATCTGTGATAGAAGAGGACAGAAACAGCTATGCTCCTGTACTCAACCAGTTTCCTCAAGAGTTGAATATTGGACAGGTATGGAGTTTACTATTTATTTGTTTCTGTACGTAACTACCAAATCTTCACTCATCTCTTGTAAGATATTCCACTACTCCAACTCCAATTCTTCTACTGCAATGAAATTTTCTTGGAATTTCGTTTTTTAAGACAGTGGAATCATTGACGAGATACTCAATAAGCTTCATTGTCTCAGCACTTTTATAGTTGAAAGAAAGGGCAAGAAAGAAAAATTGCGTTTATTGGCATTACAAAAAATACACCTTAAAACTATAAAAACAGAAAACAAATTATCATAATGCCAAAAGGGCCACAGCTCAGCATAATGTCAGATAGGTAACAATACAAGGTGTACCACCTGACGCTGATTTTCAGCTGCAACCCACGAGTGCTATACACTAGAATAATAAACAGGAAAGTGTCTGTCCGTTATAATAAATAAATTAAAGGTAGTATAAAAAATATATAAATATACTCATTCGAAATCAAATAAAATGTGGCATACCTACATAATAATATATGTGTGTGTGCGTTGTGTTGTGATTAATGAGAAACTAACTGCTTAACTAAGTTGCTGCTTTAGATTCTAACTTACAAGAGATGCAGTGGTAACAGTGAGGCTGATTTGACTAAAATAAAATACATAGAAAAGGACGTATAGTTTAAAGTAAACAACTTAATGTTTAGTTTTGAAGTGCTTGATCGGGGTAATTGAGATGAGTTCACAATTCAACGAATTATATAATGTTATTTGCAGTTATCGGCGGCGACAATGTGGTCACTATTCGCAGTCGACATGAAATATGCCTTGGAGGAGCACGAACAGCATCGACTCTGCAAGTCTTCTGCTTACATGAACCTACACTTCAAGGTAAAACTAATAAAACATTGACTGAGAAACTATTGTATTATGAGTATCAGTAGAACTCTCTTTGAAGAATCTTCACCACATTAATTTGTACTGCTGCCAATCATCGATGCTATATTCCTGGGTGCCATATCGTGCGTTTTAACTTTGTATCTGTAATTCCTCTGCGACCCAAAACCAAACTGCGATTTCTCTGGTATTGCATAAATCCATTGGCTTAGGTGACTACCTCACTCACGTCACTCAATAAACGATAGCATAACGTCAATCAAAGAGACTATATTCCCGATGATGTATAAGGTGTTACTACTCTTTCGCAAAATTCTAAATACTAGCAACTTTCTTCAGGTAAAATGGCTCCACACAAACTACGTGAAAGACGTGCCACCATACTGTGGAGCTGTTCCGGAGTACCCAGCCTGGTTCGAACCCTTCGTAATGCAGTGGCTGAATGAAAATGATGACGTCTCGCTAGAATACCTGAATGGAGCGTTCAACAGGGATAAGAAAGACGGGGTAAGTTGGGTTATATTCGATAATAATACCATGATCGAAGTTAATAATTATATGCAGTGTGTTACAAAAGCCCTGTCTGATTTGAAAAGGGCACATAGGTACCTACTACAGTTACATTACCAAAAAGTAATAAAAAAACTTATAATTATTGAAATTAAAAAGTTATTGCTATTTAAAATTCACGTTTTTTGTACCAAAATTATCCCAATTCCATAAAAAAATTGTAAATTTTTAACAGGGGTCATAAGTTTTGACTTGTAGACACACGCTAAACAATGACGGCCGCCCGCGCCCCATGTAATTTCTTTTTTCCAAGAAAATTACCACATAAATAGACTCTCAGTATGATTCTTAACAACAGCCTCACGAATCGGATAGGGATTTTGTTACACGCTATAACAAATAATGTTAGTATATGTAGATTATGTTTAAGAAATACATTAATAAGAACAAAACTCAAACACAACCAAGTTTAAATTAAAAAATATATTACTATCCAAATTAAACCCAGCAAAGAAATTAAAATTAGAATCAGAAATTGTTTATTATATTGAATGAAAGTAGTAGTTATACAAGTAACCTATTTGAATATACCGTACAAAATTGTTCTAAGACATTCCACCGATAAGGCATGATCAAAGTTATATGTATTACTATCTACTACAACAAAATATCCACACGTCACAACTTTACTTATTCTCCTATTACTTCCTTACTTTCCAGTTCCAAAAGTCGAGCGAGCACGCCCTCTTCAGTAACTCAGTGGTGGATGTGTTCACCCAATTGACACAATGCTTCGACGTGGTCTCAAAACTCGAGTGTCCCGACCCTGAGATCTGGAAGCGGTACATGAAGAGGTTCGCGAAGACCATCGTGAAGGTCCTCATAGCTTATGCTGATATCGTGAAGAAGGAGTTCCCTGAACATTTGAAGGAGGAACGGGTGGTATGTTGAATTGGAATTTACGTTTGTCTCTCTCTCTCTTTCTGAATCGTTTTGAAACAGATTGCTTATCAATTGTTCATAAGTTCGAAAAAAATCTGCTCAACAACGTTCATTGGGCAGTCTTAATCAATTACGAAAATTTGTTACGCAATTAGATACCTGATCAAGTCAATGTCTGGACCTTAAAAGAGACTGGGACCTCTCTTAACAACTAAAAACTGTAGAGCCATGAAGAAACATTGTAGCTAAATGTTAAAGATGTACTCGTAATTAACATGACAAACAATTTTACCTAATCTTGTTTTATTTCAGGCTTGTATCTTGATGAACAACATTCAACAACTGCGGGTCCAGTTGGAGAAGATGTTCGAGTCGATGGGAGGCACCAAGTTGGAGCGTGATGCCGCTGATATTCTGAAAGATCTACAGAATAGGCTGAATGGGACGTTAGATGATCTGGCTTCCATGTTTGCTATCAGGTAAGGTTGTCGGACTGTTTGTTTTAATTTTAATCATATTTATTAGACGACACCTTCTGGTTGATTTGTTTAAAGATGGGATTAGATCAAACGAACATACAAATCACGAGAACAAGAGAATTCATTTCTTGATTTTCTAGCTATTTAAATATAGAACCTAAGAAAGCTTCATTTATTAACAAAAGAATTTCGATTTAAAGATTTGTTCTCCAGCCAGTGTCTTTTTTGTTATTACATGATGAAAATTGGAAGTCATGTGCCGCTGACTTAATTATACTGTCATATTAATTGATAGTTTCTTAAAATATGTACTTTAATTAATTACCATTACCTTTCTCTTATCAGTTTGGAGACACGAATTACGGCCAGTGTAAAAGAGTTGGGCGAGTTACTACAGAAGGTAGGCGGTGGCGGCGCGCCCGGGCAGCAGCAGCCGCCCGTGCACCACGAGGCCGACGAGGTGCTGCGGCCGCTCATGGATATATTGGTGAGGACAACATACAGTCATAAGTACTTCATAAGGCTATAGTTCATTATAGAGTTAGAAAAAAAGACACAAGGAGGCCTAAAATAAACCCCTGTGGTAGTTCAGCAGAAATCCTTGAAATTTCAAAGATAAGTGTCAATTAATTACGATGTTTCTGCCTTTAATCCGCTCATGGATATACTGATGAGGACTACATAGAAATACATAGGTCTATAGTTCGCTATAGAACACAGAAAAAAATACACAAGGAGGCCTAAAATAAACCCATGTGGTAGTCCAGCAGGAATCCTTGAAATTTCAATGATAATTGTCAATTAATTACGATGTTTTTACCTTTATTATTAATCGAATACACTAGAATGTCTCCTCGGTGATTATTTGCTAAATTGAATAAGAATACATAATGTGACAAGAATTTAAATAGATTTTATCTCAATGGACTTGTTATTGATATTTTGTTCTGTGTGCAGGATGGCTCCCTCACAATGTACGCAGAATCCTGTGAAAAGACTGTACTAAAACGACTACTAAAGGAATTGTGGAAGATTGTGATGAAGATATTAGAAAAGACTGTTGTGCTTCCGCCTATGACTGATAAAACGGTAAAACTTCTAGATTTAATACAAAAACCGTAGTACAAAACATTACAATTTACATATTATATGTAAAACTGGTACACGCTCTATGATGAAAGAGCACTTCAAATATGATCGTTTAGAACTATGATTTTTAAAATCTGCATGGTTGTAAAATTTATTAAAAAACTGTTACTATATAGATAAGGCTCTTATAAAGCGAATTAGGAAGGTCTCGTTGTAACGTCATATTATTATGAAAATACTGAATAAACTTTTCCTTTGTCGGTTAGATGATGCTGAAGAACTTGACGAACAACGCCAAGAACTTGGCAGCGAACGCGAAGATCGAGGACATGACGCAGCTTTTCAAAAGCACAGTGGGCAAGCAGGACGTCAAGCATGCGCTTTCCGGCGTCATGGATATATCAAAAGAGGTGAGATATAAGATGATCCTAACTTACTAACTTTCATCTTGATCCTGATGATAACAGCCATTTTAGCACTGAGCAAAATTCTCGCAAAATTCATCTTGTGTGGCAAGTTGCATGAGACTCAGTGACTTTATATATTGTTGCGTTTTTAAATTCAATATTTAGTCTACTGACTACAAAACCTGAAAGAAGGGATGATTAATATCACTTTGCTTCATGACTTTGCTTGATGATGATGATCTTGTACAACAATTAAGAAAATGTTAAAGGCGCGATAAACATGGCCACCTACTGGGCCAAATCTAAATGACTAGACGAATGTTGTATAATCGATTCGAAACGAAGAAACCTAAAGAAAATTCTGCTGCAATTGTGTTTATAAATTTCAATAGAAAACTATTAACCTAAAGGAAAAGTGTTTTCCTATTTCTGAAAATTGTGCAAATTTTCCCATTTATTAATATTGGCGTAAGACAATTTAAAAAAACTCATAATATGACCTTTTATTTGACCCACAGCATCTATCAGCCGAGAAGAGTTTGACACCAAAGCAGTGTGGAGTCCTAGACGCAGCTTTGGACACCATCAAGCTGTACTTCCACGCAGGAGGCAACGGGCTCAAGAAAGCCTTCTTAGAAAAGAGTCCAGAACTGCAGTCCTTGAGATATGCCCTCAGTCTATACACTCAGACTACCGATACGCTCATCAGGACTTTTGTTAGCTGTCAGCAGAACCAAGGTAATTGAGTTAAATTGAAGTACACATGTCCAAAATAATTTTGAAAACCTTCTCTTGAACATCTTGGCTTTAATGCGTCTTAAAACGTTCTTAAATACAAGTTCCACGTTCTTATTGGACAGTTCACCAGTTTCCGAAAAATACGTTAAGGGAGCCGCGGCGGTCTCGTTTAGATTTTAATACACTGTCTGATACATTCCTTTGCCGTACGCAAATTCCGCGCTTAGACGTAGAGTTACAGACACCAGCTAGTGATACAATACAAAACATATTGTGTATAAACGTAAATCAAGGAACCCTCCACTTATGAAAAAGAATCAATGTTTGAATGTCTTGGACAATTGGAACCCCTAGTGTGCATACGATGATACGTTAGTCTAATACCACCTAGCCAGTCAGACCAGCAGACAGCAGCATCAACAACCCCTTTGGACACATCTTGGAGCAATTAGATAATTATATTTTGTGTAAGTTCTTGTGCCAAACTTAAATACTTTTGTGACTCTTTCAGATGCTGCAGTCGTGGAAGAAGGCAGCGTGGGTGAGGTCTCATTACAAGTAGATCTGTTCACGCATCCCAATACAGGCGAACACAAGATCACCGTGAAAGGTAAGAAGTTACTTTTTTTAAATGATACAATGGGAAATCATAAATATGTTACGGTAAAGACTGTAATGTATTTATGATTTAAATAATAATATTTTAATATGGGTGAACTAAACACAAAAATAATGGGTAAAGACCCATTATTTTTGTTTATAGTTCACCCATATTTTGGTTGAGATTAATTCATGGCACCGAGAAATTCATAATGGACCCAACGAATGCTGCCATACGTATCTCGGACTGACGATGTTGACTGGCCAAGTCACGCTACGGTTGCTAAAACACATTTTTGACTAATACCTCTAACAAACTTTACAGTGGTAGCAGCGAATGATCTGAAGTGGGTGATAGCGAGCGGTATGTTCCGTCCGTTCATTGAGGTCAACCTCATCGGGCCTCACCTCGCTGAGAAGAAGAGGAAGTTCGCCACCAAGTCCAAGAGCAACAACTGGAGCCCCAAATTCAATGAGACTTTCCACTTGTGAGTACATTTTTGGATTCTTTATTTACTTTGCAGACTTCAATATGTAGGTACTGTTTAAAATGTTACAATAAAATACGTCCCCACATACTTCAACTAAATGAAACGAAATTTAAATCTTACATAAAACGCACACTACATAATTATGCTGCCAAGCATATTATAAGTTGGGGGATTACATCGCTGACAAAAATGCTTGGCTCAACGCTGGTCCAGCATTGAAAATATTGTTGGAGCTGCTGAAGATTGTAAAACTATCTTTAGATTGTATAAATTCAATCTCTTAGAATTATATAATTGCATAGCATATGTGTGAGCACTACTCGTATGTACCTACTTTAAAGCTACCATTTACTGTGTACGTCTTTCATTGACTTGAATGTGCCCTGGCAGCTGAGAGTATGTGATGCTAACTCAAATGTCTCGCTGGTGGTGGCTTGTGTTGGATCTTTAAGTTCCCTTCAAAATGGTTGAGCTGAAAGGTGCTAATACATGCGTCATGTTCGTGCCGCGCCACGGCTTATTTGAATTTATTTACATTTTTGAATAGTTTTTGTTTTTATTGTTTTATAACGGACGCTATTAACGTGCACGTCTCTCTACATTATTCTCACATGTATAATTACAACATGAATGATGTAACCAATATTTTGTAATAATATTCTGATTTAAAAGAGAGTCCGTGGAGTTTCTTGCCCGTTTTTCTCCATATGAACCTACTACGCGTTGGAATGGGCAACTAGCTTCATCTTTCTGACTGACCGACCCCTTGACAATTCAAAAGTGCCTGTAATTGGTTTATTTGAAATAAATGCTTTGAGTTTGAGTTTATTGCAGTCTTTTCAAATATTTACTCGTTGTTTCCAGCATGGTGAGCAACTCGGAGCAGCTGGATCTGTTCGAGCTGCACGTGTGCGTGCGCGACTACTGCTTCGCGCGAGAGGACAGACTTGTCGGCGTCGCTATCATGCGCATGACCGAAATTGTGGAACAGGTAATTTTTTATGTCGTAACTAATTGACGTCTAGTGAAGTTGTCAGAAAAAAATCGAAAAGTTTTAGTTTGTAGTTGATTTTAAGTGAGCGTCAAAGTGAATGCAAACAAATAATTCACAAGCTATTCAAATTTTTCAGGGTGCCATCGCGTGCTGGCTGCCTTTAGGCACCCGAATCAAGATGGACGAGACAGGCTGGACGATACTAAGAATACTGTCCCAGAGACACAACGATGAAGTGGCCCGGGAGTTCGTCAAGCTCAAGTCAGAGATGAGGACAGAGACGCCCGCCGGGGCACAGGGCCCAGCGTGAAACATTTAAACAAACCCCACGTGCCACAGCATTTTACACAACCTACCAACTCCAAGACTGCGACTGGACTGACAGATCCGGTTGTGATGTCCCTTAGTATTTCAAAACAGTTTTATGTGCGCAAGCGAGACAGAAACATGTTCTGCACGATGCGTGCGAAAGAAACGAAGCCACTGCAACGGAGTAAGGAAGTGACATTCGGCGCTCCGGCGGCTCCCGGTCAGTGCTCGTTCGTTTTGTTTCGTAAAATCTCGACGGAGATGCGTTTTGTAAATAAAATTTATCTTTGTTAAGTTACGCGGATAGTAGAATATTTTGCACAAATTCGTAAACATTAGCAGAAAAGACTGACCGTAGGCGGCCGGGCGCCGCGGCGGACGCGATTAGGAATCCAGCTACTTCTGCATTCTCATCTCAAGAGACACCTCGAACTTTTCCAATATACGGCAATAATTTACTTTGCCTACCATGTTTGTTGACTTCGCTCTTTTCTCATTATTTATCGTTCAGTAGCGAAGTTATTTCCTTCCAATCCAAACTGCCCAACCACTTTTGCTGGGTACCTAAATTCGCGAACGCATCGTTGACCCACGATTTATGTAATAATATTTATATGGACCAAACTGTCGTAAATACGGATGAATTAATCCTTAAACATTAATATTAAAATGCAACATAATTATTTATCTAATTAATCATCTACTCGTTATACGTGTACAGTAAAATATATGGCCTTATGTAAATTATTTCCTTCGTTCGTTGGTTCATTGCTTCTGTCGAGTCGGTTTCGTGTAAAAGTGTTAAGGATGAGTCCCGAGTGCTAAGAGGTATGCGTTTCTATATATTTTCCTTTCGGTAATTGCGTGGTGTATAGAATTATGCGAAGTACATAAAGCATGTTCGTTTAGGTGATGAGTGTTATGTAAAATGGAATTAATATAGTCATAGCCGTCGTTTGTTCTTGAGATCCTTTACGCGGTGCTTTTTGACGTCTGTACGTAAATATAGAATTAGAAACAAATTATCTTGAACCGTATATTCAAACGCAACGTTTAATACTAATGGCTTCCGCGATAAATATACTGGATCAACAGAGGAAATAATCTGTTTTGATTTATTTCTTACTCTCTGTATGTCATGTAATTTTGACAAAAATATCGCCCCGAAAATCAAATATTCAATTAATTTAAATACTAAAGAATATGACTTGTCCATAAAATACTACCAACTTATGATACCTCAAAAAGTATCGCGTAACACAATGGATAAAAATGTGCGGTATTGTCATCTTTTATAAAATAATAAATAAATAATTATTTTACGTGTCCCGTTTTGAGTGACCTATATTATATCTATGTGATCCATATTTATTACAGACATGTACATAACAATAAGTATATGTTAATATATGTGTATATCACAATATTTGCTATTACTTTAATAAGCTTGGCCTGTTTAAAGTGTAATCTAAAATCTCCAAAATCTTTTTGTATATTATTGAAAATTGTGATATTGTTATAAAAATTACGTAACATCGTAACTGTCGTGTTTATCTGTTTAATAAATCCGATGTTAATTGTTAATAATAATCATATAATATTTTTTTGTTACCAATTGAAACATTCCATTTGTAACATTTCATTCCATTTTGTTACTTTTGAGACTGTTTATGAATAGAAATCTTATTATGTTAATCATTTAGGTATTTTACTGAAAGTTTTGTTAATAATAATGAAAAAAAAAACCTTCCAAGTTAAGGCCCCAGTGCTCAAAAATAATTTGTTAAGGCTATAATATTATGGCGAATAACAATAACGAATCGTTGATTTATTAACATAATAATTAAAATATACTTAAAAAAATATCACAGTCCAAAACTCAAACACGTTTGAAAGTCGTCACATAAATACAATTTAATGTGTGTACATTTTCAATAGCATTAATTAAATAATATTGATTCTTTTAAGTGCACCTAAGATGACTTTTTTATTTTCTTATTCCGACTTATAACTTTTTTATAATAGAATGATGATCCCCTTTGTAATCAGTATTTTTGACAAGTGTATCGTTTTTTAAAGAAATTTTCTGAACATTTTAAAGTCCTTTGAGAAGTTTAGTATACCTGTAATAAATCTTTGATGACGTTGAAAATGCACACGATGTGTAGGTAGGCACATCACTAACTGACACGGGACATAGATTTTCTAAATATTAGCATTTATCATGGATTACATATCTGTAGATAGAGAATGTGGTTTGTCTAGTCCAAATCTCAATAATATATATTAATTAATTATATATTTACTCGTCTTATTATAATATATAGAAAATACTTTTATTATTTCTAAATTACATTTCCGAGTTGACTGAATCTGTATAACTATAGCGTAATAGAAAATTGCAACAATAATTATTAAAAAAAAAATTGTTTGTTATTTATTATCTCAAAATAATAAAATATTCTATTCAATGTAATAATGTGCGCAATATTAAACCATTGAATTAGATATAATACATTCTTTGTCCACGATAAAGTAATTAAATAATGAATAAACAGTTGCATGTGCATTACTGCGTTGAATAGAGCTTTTCAAGAAAATATTTTGGAAAAATATAGTGACGCCCATCAAATAGAATTTTTGATTGTGTTATTTTAAAATAAACATTTCATTATAACAAAATCATTATTGGATCATACATTTGTAAATAGTTGCAATTCGTAATTCCACCGTATGTGAAGGGAAGACACTATATTGATGGGATCGTGGGATATCTACATAAACCAAAATATATCAGTATTACTTTTCGTGTATTTAATTTATAGTATATTGTGTATGAGCAAAGTTCTGTGACCAGTAACAGTGTTTATGAAGATATTGCGATTCGAGCTAGTATAAAGAAAAGCGCACAGTATTCATTATAACCTCATCAAAATATATAATAACTAACAAATCGTATTGACACATAAACCTTTACCATTTGACAATACTTGGTAAATATTATTTTGTAAGTGTAATATGTGATCATCACGTGCATCGGCATCATTGTAAGTCTGTTACGCTCCAATTTTAGTATTAAATATCACTAACATTGCATACATCTTTGTATAAATGCATATATGTAAATGTTACATGTTTAAACACATTATTGAATTTAGAATTTTTATGAAAAAATAAATAAATATCCGTATTTCAAATATATCTCGTTTCGTTTCATTATTCCCACTGCAGTTTGCACTACAGCATAGCGATTCACAACCATTGTCGAATCGAAAATGATCATGTAATCATAATCAGCCAGTAATGTTACCAAAGCCACAGAAGGCCTGGTGTCCGAACACATATCTAAGGTTTGTATTTATTACGGGTTTTATTTGAAATATACGAGAAAATCTCGAAATATTTATTGTTGTTCGTGAAAATATTGTCAGAACGACAGTGTTAACACATCCTCTTTATGAGATTAAGTGGGCCAGGACACATTTTCTATTACTAATTTGCCTTGCCCCCGACAGCACGTCGGAAGAATGGCGGTCATCTCATTATTTCAGTCGAAACACGTCCATTGCTGAAAATGGCGGTTGTCTATTTGATTTGACCGGTTTTGGATTTTTGAACAGCCTTTAGAGGACTGTTTTCATAACATTGATTGATGTTGATGTTCGATTCGGGTGGTAGCGTATCGAACGGTTGTGAATAGCTATGTTGGTCAACTTTATTTCTGAAAACTGCTTGTTGTGTCAGTATTGCTGAAAACAAATCGATATCTGGAAATTAATCGAACAAAATGAAGTAAGTCTACAATATTCATCAACAAGAATACCGTTTTCAATGAGCTTCTTAATCATGCTGTTTTTCTACGCAGGAGCCAAACTGACCAATCCAACATCCTGTTTTTCAGATTTTTCCATCAATACCAAAAACCATAAACAAACCTCCCACATCTTTAATCCAGACTAATATTATAAATTCGAAAGTAAAGTAATTCTGTCTATCTGTCTGTTAAAGACAAAGATACTTATTCGTCGTATAAGGTAGGTTAAAAGTTGATTAGTATAGTGAGAAGGTTATTTTCAAAACTTGACTATTCAACTATCGACAGAATACCTTTTTATTTGGTTGGTAATATTACAATTTACAAAAGTTTCAAAACGTGATTTATTCAGCAAAAAATAAATGTTAAAGGTTTCAATAAATTTCCAAATTTGTTGATAATTCTCATTTTTTATTATACAATTTTCAGGAACACACAGACATCTTATGTTACCACAGACAAGAAGGCAAGAGACAATATATGACTTTATAAATGTCACTCACAATCAAAGACAACTTATTTAATTGTGTACATTGCATTTTTGCCTAAGACAATTTGAACGCTCCCCCTTACTCAATTATATAGGCATTTAAATAATATTACAAACTAGGTACACTCTTTGTTTAATACAATAAAATATAATGTTTTTAAACTAAACCGAGACTTTCAGCAAATTGATTATGTTTGCACTTTTGAAGAGGTTTTGTTAGTATATCATCATATAATCATATAAGGGTTTATGAACTATTTTAATAGAATTATCTTGAACAGCATTTCAAATAAAATAATGACGGATATCAATATGCTTAGTCCTTCGAGTAACAATAATCAAAACTCATAACAATATTATGAGTACTTAAATTATCATTGTAAACAGTGATTGCAGGCAAACAGTAACCAAATATATCAATAAAGAAATTACGCAAATATTTACTTTCTTTATCTGCTTCTCCTATACTATAATACTCAGCTTCAGTGCTGGAATATGCTACTGATTGCTGTTTGCGTGCTTCCTAATTAATAAGACATTCTCCATACTTAACTACTAACCCACTGAATGATTTTCTGTCATCTATATCATTTCCCCAATCAGCGTCAGCAAATATTTCAAATTTGTTATGTCCCAGCGTGCCCGGTACCTTAGTACCCGTTTGGCTGGCTCCTTGCCAATGTATCTCAGTGTAACAATTATTATATCGTCCTAACTTAATACATGCAGTTTAAATGTCTGACATATACATCAACCCACCTATCGACTCTTCATAAGGATATTTAGAATCACATTTGTCAGATTTTTCTTGACTTGCAAAGTAATAAATGATCGATTGATTGATGATTGATTCTAATACAAAATTCACTTGCGTAGTTGCAACGTTTTATTGTTAAAATTGTTAACAATAAAACGCATGATTTCATTAAAAGTAATAATAATATAATAATAAAGAGTAGTTTAATCCAGTTCGTGTGGGGCTTGTGGCTAACCTACGCTTACCTCGGATGGTCCGTGGATGGGTGACCATCTTTACATATCAAGACGCACGAGCACATTAAGCCGTTGGTCCCGGCTGCAGTCATGTGTGTATCTTTGACAGTCGTTATGGGTCGTCAGAAGCCCGAAAGTCTGACAACCAGTCTTACCAAGGGGTATCGTATTATTACCCAGTAACTGGGTTGTGTAGGTCAGATAGGCAGTCGCTCCATGTAAAATACTGGTATTCAGCTGCATCCGGTTAGACTGGAAGCCGACTCCAACGTAGTTGGGAACAAGCTAAGCAGATGATGAATTTTAATCCAGTTCGAAATTCATTCCTAAAAAACTATACCTATTCACAAATTCTGAAAAAAAAAAAAAAGTTGAGAAATCAATTTTTGAAAAGAACCTCCTCACTGTTATGTTCAGGACACATCATCATATCATACCTGGGCCAGCGAGTAGACCGTTATTCATGTTAAAAACTCAAAAGCCGCTCCACGACGTGTACCCTAATTACGTAATACACGATCAATCAGAATCTGAATCGTTTTGAAACAGATTGCTAATCCATTGCTTCGTACGTTCGAAAAAAAAATCTGCTCAACAACGTAAATAACACAATGAATGTTGTTGACTTGTCAAATTGAAACAGATTAGTCGGAATTGTCAACGAAAATGTGTTGCGTAATTAGATAGCTGGGTGCCTAGCGTATGATAGATTGCTTGGAGGTTTGAAAGTAGTGTGATGATTCAAAACAAGTTAATTAATTCGATTATCACATATTTTTTTAATATTTCAATAATTTACAAAATCTACCTTTGCCAACATTATCGAAATTTTCGTCGGCATCTCTAAATATTTTTTTTATTTTTTCTACCTCGTTAGATAGCTGATTAAATAAAGATGTCTTCCCCGTAATTTTTACGCCTAATGCCATTGTAAAATTTTGAGATAACTGAAGCCACCAATCTCGTACTTAAAAAACGTTCACATTCTATTCGCAATCTGTCAAACTTGTCAAAAATGTTGGTAAATTGATTGTATTTTTGACAGATTGCGAATAAGATGCGAATGCGAACGTTCTTAAAAATTACGGGAATTGCCCCTCTGGTGTCAAAGTTCAAGTTCGTAAATGATTTCTGTAAATTGTTAATAAACTTTTCCTTTATTTTATTACTGTTTGACGTTTTAGAAAATTTGGTTACATCGAAAGGTTCATTAAAGTAGTAGGCCGAAAGTTGAATTTGAAAGTTTAGAGAAAAGAGATATTTAGTGACGAATTATAGGAAATTTAAAAAAAAAATAAAAAAATGTGTTTTCCCGAATCCCATAATGCTATGCCTAGGGTTTATGGGGTGCTTAATTGTTGAAAATAAGTCAGACGATCACGTCCTAGAAGGAATACGTCAAATTACAAGTCAACCTGTATAATTAGTTAAGTGACAGATTTTACTTGGCTTAGTTGTTCCAAAAACCTTTCTCAGCTCTTTCCCCGATAACATTTTAAGTTATATTTTTACAATAAACCAGAACACAATAAAAATATTTTACATTAGGAACATGTTTTTAACAACAATTACGTTACAAAACATTATATCAACATCTAAAAACTAACTCTGTACGTTACCTTTTTACTCCTAAACGACTGAAAAGATTTCGATATTTGTCAACAAGATAGATGGCATCCTGAAGAAGGACATACGCTACTTTTTGTCTCAAAAATAATCCTAAAATTCTTAGAGAGAGTGAAAGTTTGTATGGGAAACTTACTTAGCATTTCTTAAGTTAGGGATATGCAAATTCAAATCTTCTTTTCGTGTGGTTAGTGACTAACCTGGTGTCAGAGGTTTAAAGCCGCCCATGGGCCTCTGACTTGACTTCACATGCCATTGAGAAATGTCTCACAGGCATGCCGGTTTCCTCGCGATGTTTTCCTTCACCGTGTTAAAAAAAATACTTGTTGCAGCGTTTTTAAAATATGAGAGTATTTTAAAATTCACATGATTGAAATATTTCTGTACTTACCTCTTTTTGAGGAATTGGAAATATAGTCAGCGTCAGTATATTGAGGTAATATTTATTTCATTAAAATTGGTCCAACCACTTAAAAGGTAGGTATTAAAAGCAGCAATTTAAAGTTATAAAATAACTTAGCTAATGTGTAGGTATTACGTGTCAATGGCGGCGCTAGAGTATTTCAAATTAATGGTGATAATATTAAAATGAATTTATTATTTTTAAATTTGACATTTAGAATCATAAAAACCTGTTTAATTTAAGAAAAAACATTATTTGCATTCATTATCTGTCTGTCTGTCTGTTACCTTTTCACGGTTTAACAACTGAATGGATTCGGATGATAGAATACTTTTTATCCAAGTAACACTTTCCTGTGGGAGAATTTCCGACATCCTCGCGAGCAAAGCCGCGGCAATAGCTAGTCTCTTATATCTTAAAAATAAAATTGTTTATACACCTAAAAATAAACCAATTTGCTTTTAAGCCAAACAATTTTGGACTAAAAGGCAATAAAAACAAGATAGGTATTCCTATTTGTTTATATTCGTAGCTCCGGCTTCAATTTCCTGTTATTATTATCAATTATATATGGACGCATAGATATCTAAATATAATTATTGTGAGTAACGAGAATAGAACTCATAGGAATACCAATTTGGTTTAATTTAGGAAGGTAGTATCAATGTACAGATGTGAACGTATGATTGCTTTCTTACGAATGATTGCTTTCTGAGAAATCTGGATCACATTCGTGAGATAATTTTCCATTTATATAACCAGGTCATTTCATTCAATATGTCCATTGAATACTCAATTTTATTCTATTTACATAATTTACAAGCTATACTTGTACATATTATTATTAGTCGATACGTACAATAATTTGTACAAGTATATAAAAAAGGAGGGAAGAAAATTTGTCCGCATCGCTGTCAACAGGAAAATTACCCAAAAGGCTGGCAACATTGCCATGTTGTATGGCAATGCCGGTGCTTTGGCCAAAAAATAGCCCAGCCCTCTGGTAATGTGAAGAATCGACCAACCGCTTGGCAATGTCTCGAAAAACTAAGTGGGCACTCGGACCCCATGGCCCTAGTATTTCAACCCCAAACGGCCCGAACATATTATAACTCCCCATACCATTTGAATACAGCGGGAATTCATTCAGACACTTTATACTTTTATAGGGAATTTGTGCTAATTATTTCCACGTATTTTAACTGTGTAAGTGTTTCTGAATTTGACGTTCCCCATAAACAGTCACATTAACCGGTTTTATTACACCTAACTTTTCATTGAAAATTTGAATCAAATATGCAAATGGTCTTCAAGTACGTATCTAAATTCTTTTTGATTGTTTTGATTACATTATTTACATGAAAAATGCATGATAGAAATAGTTTTTACCTAGTGATATCCTTTTACTACCTGCGTCATTTATGGCTAATAGTGATTTTTTTTCCAGCCAGTGTGGTTAGATTCTGATCCCTACTACTGCGCTGTGCGCTACTTCCAAGCTGCTCGCAGAGATGTTTTCACCATAATGGTGAAAACATCTCTGCGAGCGTAAAACCTGTACGTAATTCACTCAACTGTAAAACCTGTACGTAATTCACTACATTTCAAGGTATGCATAGATTTCTCAATAAATGATCTTTTAAATGATATATAATCAATAATACTATTTAGCTAACATCTTATTTTTTTTTGACCCCAAAGTGACACGTAATTTCATACAAAATGTAGATATCGTATGTATGGAATACTTAGCATTAAAGCAGCAACTAGGGTACTTACTGCGGTTATTCTAAGCAATCAGTATAAATAGAGTTAACTCGTACTAGACATAATAGGAGTTTTCGTCAATAATATATATTATAATAAATAAATAGCAATTATTAACTTGGTATCATGAAAGAACTCCATTCAAGCTACATATTGAAAAAATCAGACCTACTAAAACTTGTAAGTTAAAGTAGTAGTAAGTAAAAATTTAATCGATAACTTTGACCGCCATTTTCTCAACTTTGAAATTTCCGACTTACTGCTCTTACCCTTAGCACGGCAGCATTGTCTAAGTATCCGTGTTTTCGCAATATCCCTAGGGGTTTCGCGAAAATTAGAATGATCAAATCATCCTACGACATGTACCTTTACCAAAAAACGATGAATGGACTATGGGAAAGATGATATGGCTAGAAAGGGGATGATTACTGAGATGACGATTAATAGAGAAATATGGAAGAAAAAGATATGTTGTGGCGACCACATTTTTTTTTTTTTAAGGGCAAGTGCGTAATGAGTGTATATACAAATTTTCTGGTGTTGAATATGTATAGTCATGCTATTGCTCATAAATTCCTCTCGAGATCCGCCAGCCTTGTCACCAGTCACGGGATGTGAGGGGGCAGGCCATTCAAAAATACGAACACGACCAAATAAATTATTTCTTTAGCATAATGAGTCAACTGTTGCTGTATTCAAAACAGCATTTATTTGTCATCGAGTCCATCGAATCGTGGAAGAGAGTAGTTTTTGCCGCAATAATCCTCAATACTCCAAGGTCGTTCCCGAGCATTGGAATTTATATTTTATCCCGACTCTGTTAGAGTCAAAATGCAATAATACCCCTGCAACTATTTTGGCTAGGCCAAAATGAAGCTTTTTAAAACTCTTTATAAAAACATGTTTTTGTTCATTGCATCCTGTTTGTGTTACCTATCAATTCTACTTTTCGTAGTGCTGTCAATCACTCATAAAACGGCAAGAAGGCATCATGAAAAATGCCAATGGTCAGAACGGCCATTTTTTATATCTACCTACTAAAGTAATCTGTTTAAAATCTTCATATTGGTCGGAATCGATCTCATAGTGAAACGTTGATTTGAACTTGCTCACTATGGTCAATTTGGCCTTTAGAAGTTTCCAGGATAGGTACCTACAGTACAATCTCGCTAATCCAGTACTAATTTAGACACAAGGGTGCTGAATTAGTGGAATATGGGAAAATAATGCAAAATATTGGGACAAAACATTAAGAAAAAACATTATTTGCATTTATTATCTGTCTGTCTGTCTGTTACCTTTTCACGGTTTAACAGCTGAATGGATTCGGATGATAGAATACTTTTTGTCCAAGTAACACTTTCCTGTGGGAGAATTTCCGACATCCACGCGAGCAAAGCCGCGGGCTAAAGCTAGTCTTTTATATCTTAAAAATAACATTGTTTATAAACCTAAAAATAAACCAATTTGCGTTTAAGCCAAACAAGCGAACTTAATATTTAATTAAATAATCCGTTAAAACCTTTTGTTTTTTGCCCTTTTTAAAAAACTTTCCATCTTCTCATCAAAGACCAAAGTCTTATGTTTTCTCTTATAACTTGTACCTACTAGTAGAAGCCATAATGACAGATTAAGCGTATGAAACTCAAGTTATCAGCGAAAATCAATCACATGTTTACGGTTTTGGCACGCAAACGCGAAACTGACCAAGCAATACAAAAAATGCGAACTAATACTGCGCCGGATTACTGGACGTGCCCGTGTGTTGAAGTGCCGGATTACCGAGATTGTTCTACTTGTGAAGTAAGTAGCAAAACAATATAAAACAATCCTAAAAGTTGGTAAGTGGAAGTCGCATCGTCGAACTCCATGAAAAGTGAACAAAGTTAATAATGTACCATCGAAGAAGTTCATATCTAACCACTTTATGGGCTATTCTTGCTTGCAGCGCTCGGCGGCTATAGCACCGGGCCGGTAACAGATGTGGTCATCGTGTTCACGGGATTTTGTTTTGAAACTGGTTAGACATGAACTTCTTTGATGGTACATAAGTACGTAAATATTATTGTCCTGATTCATGTATGAATCCATCGAGGAAAACAATACTGAAGGAGTGAGGTGTGAAGGAGGTAAATAGGTCAACATGTTATTACCACTGTACCATTCTGCTCTTGAAGTGAATCTGCATGAAATAGATAGAATAGGTATACCTATTGACTGAGTCTGACACTCTACTTTCTCAAGAGCATGAATGAAAGAGTAAGAAAATCTGAATGAAGTGTTCGGTCAACGATATAATAAAATTATCATGTAGAAAACGACTTTTGTGTTAAAAATCACTGTTTCCAACATCATCTTGGTAAAGCTTGTCCACTCTGAAATGACGCGCGCCACTACTGCATTTACGCATACGGTAATGTGGATTTCTATGGGTAAATCATTTTTTGTTTTTCAAAATTCTTTCTTTTTAAGTCACATCAATATTTGCTAGCTTTAAATATCTGCCTAGCTACTGACCGTGTAGAGCACTTATGAAACTTTAGAAGCTAGGTGCACGATTCCAATTGGTCGTTTCCTATGGAGAAGAGCCGGCAAGAAACTCCACGCGGTACTTAGTGGGGCGCGTCATTTCAGAGTGGACAAGCTCTAATTTAATTTGAAATATCTACTATGTTATTCAGCATACTACTAATTTTGTTATTTGATGATTGTCTAGTCGACAAATGTACCTAAAGCACTAAAATACGAAGTTTATCCTAATTGTCTTGATGATTATATTGGAATTGCGAAATTTCCTAGCGAAAAACTACTGGGGTAATAAAACGGAAAATGTATTAAATTCTATCAATTATATAAATTACAGAGATTTGAACAAAAACTCATATAACGTAGCATAGTAAGCAACCTCCATCCGGATTTATTTGCGTCTATCCAAACATTCTTGATTGCCAATAAACTTTCGACATTATGACTTTGAGCCATTTCAATTAAACTGGTATTTATTTTACTTGAAATCCAATAAAACTAAATCAGAAATCACTCCGGATGCCGTTGAATTTACACAATAACATGCAGCCCGATGACGTCAGAAACTGTATACCGTCACTGACAGGAGCTTTCCTTGCAGTACCCACACAGCTGATCGTACAGGCTATTTGGGTAACAATTCGATCGGAACGCAGACACTCCTACACGGCCCGGCTACAAACCGTGAACGTCACTATACTCGAAAGTGGGGGGAACTATTTAAAACGTCATCCATTCATAAACTCTTGATACTTCATTTGAACACAGAACGCGGTCGCGTGCGCACGTTCGAAATTCCAAATCCCGCGCTATTTTTAAACAGTTACAAAAACAAAGTGTTTTTTTTTTATAAATTGTGTTTTATCAAATTGTGAAAATGAGCGGAAATTTCCTCACGATACCCGGAGATGACCCCATTCAGAAGCGATCAAGGGTAAGGCTTCCTTCCACGTTGTTGTTATGTAAACAAAGATAATGCATGTTTATTTTCTGAATAAAAACTATTTTATTCTTTATGGATCTAATTTTATATCGGTTCTGGGTTAAAGTAGAAATATTTCGAGTGCCGAAAATCTACCGAAAAACAATCTAATCACACATCAATATTTTGATATTATTATATCGATCTTATCAGAACATCTGCTACACCTTATCTTTTCCTCAAAATAAAAACACACGAAAATAATTACAGCCAGACATACTTTCCTTTCAAAACATCCGACACAACAATAGAACGAGAAAAATCGTCCGTGACTGAGTGAATCCGGAACTTTTGGCACGGGAAACACGTATTAGTGTGCCAAATATTAGTTCATTTTCTTTTCCCCATAACACTGGACCTTCTAATTAGCAGTTCATTAGCAAAGATCTAAGGTTTTGCTAAAACATAGGATGCTATATGTGGGTGGAATGAGAATTCCGATATCATTTTGTCATTTACCGTGCTCTAATCTTGGACGCACAAAAGTCGGGTAGGTAGGTACGCGTTTTCCCGCGTTTTACAAATGTAAAATTTTAAGTGGGTTTTATATTGTGAATTTTCGGGAACATGTTAGCTTGACAATTAGCTTGTACTTTCATGTGGGAGTATAATGTTGAATAAAACTTTAAATATTATTTCAGTAACATCCTAAAAACAAACTTTTAAAAAGTAATAAAATATGTGTCGCTTTACCCCCTTAGACATAAGGCGTGAGTTTCGGTAGATATGGTCAGTTCCAAAAGTATCTAACGCAAAGGTAAACAAATGATGCTAATTTGTAGTGTCACTTACAAAATGAAGCGCTTTGATTTGATTATTTGAATACTTAAAGCTTCGTGCAGACCTGCGACACTGCGACACTGGTGATTGTTATACCGTGAAGTTTTCTTATAAATTGTATTGTTTGTGTCGCGTCGCGCTGGTCTGCACGAGCCTTAAAACCGAAATTCTAATTTTAAATCACCACGGAAGTTTTTCATTTGCTAATTGAGGTATATTTTATAACCTCAATTTAAGTCGATGATTTTTCAATAATAATTGTATAATGTTATTAAACAATTATTGTTGGAAAAAGTGGTCATAATATAAAGAAATACAGATGAATGTGTTACTAATTAATTCCCTTTTGTAAATAATTGCATAAAAAATTATAGGATTTTTGACACTTTCATCAGATGTTTTTAATAATGTTTTCAGTTTAATTATGAAAAGATTACTATGTAAGGAGGTACATTTTTTCTAACAATATGAAATCGACAACCTATTCAGCAGTATGTAGTATTTTGGAAACAGTCACTGGAAACAAAAGTTAAGTGCTCTTGTATTAGAAACTTCAGATTCCACATCCTATGTATTTTTTCATCTTTATTGGCTGAATCAAAGAAAACGTTCTAAATTAATGAAAAACATTGTCTTTTGTTCTTTCAAATTTAATCAGTTTTAAATGAATTGTATTTCAGCTTTTAATAATCCTAATTTATATATACCATTATTGTCGAAATACTTGGCTCCATATCCAATGTAAATAATATTTGATACCGCTTTGTTTAACACCTCGTGTTTATTTAAGTACGTACTTTATAATGATAAAGTACGCACTCAAATAAACACGTGTTGTGTGTAAATAATATTGGGTATTGTTAACGGGTAAAACAGTGAGTCAGTAAATTGGTTAATTAACAACCGATCCAATTAATATCATGACGAATATGATTCATTCTTATGTTTACATTACTGTCTTGATTACAAAAGACATTATTATTAAACACAGACTTCCTCACAATTAAATAAAGACTTATGTTAAGGCTCCGTGCACGAAAAAAAAACTCTCTTTTGTCAATTACTTTTCAAATTATGAGAAAGCTTGAAATAATTGAAAGATTAAATCTGTCTGACTATAAAAGTACAGTTTTCATGATGGTAAATCATTCGTGTCAGTCACAGCACGTATTAATAGTTGCATCACTTTTGCGCTCTCGAAAATATGGTATATTTCGCTTTTGATGTACTTAATGAAGATATTGTATAATCATTAAGTGATTTTATCTCAAGGGAAGCTGAAGATAGCTAGGATAGCTGTGTCTGATTTTGATTCTGCTAAATAATAGGAAAAAATTCATTGCTGAATGGGTTTAAAATAAGGATTTTTCAACATTATTTTTCTGCTATACTTTGTATGGAAATTGAAAAAAGTTGACCATAATTATAATGATGTTGATGATTTGTTTTAATTGTCAAAATCATAAGTAGTTTCTGGTAACAAAATGATCAAACGTCAGTCTCGCGTAATTTTTTGGAAAACTTGTTGCGAATATAAGTGATTTTCCATTAATACTAAATTTATTTGAAAAATCCATTTCAGCCACATGCAAAACAAAGAACTCAACTTTTCAAATCACAAATAGTTTTGTTTAAATTCTTTTTCCCTTTCTCACAACAAACGAACAAAATTGATCAAAATCAGTCGATTTAGTGCACGGCCCCTTAATCTTATTCAAGGATTAATTTCTGTTTTTAACCGACGAAAATAAAGAAGAGATTCGACGCACTCATTTTTTTTTAAATGTAGTTGCAATTCTTCCTACACTGTCTATCTTGAAGATCACTGTCGGTTCGGTGACCTCGATTCGAAAATATGTACCTACCATCAAAATAAACTAAATTTATTTAACGTTCCTCAACCTCTTTTACACGGTCATTACTTTTTACCAATAAACGGTTAAATTAACCGCAAAACAATAACATCTTACAACCAGTTTCATTCTGTAATAATTTTCCCGTCGGACCAAGTTCACGACCGTTCTCTCGACTCGTCGACTCGGAGCATCATTGACACTTGTACGGAATCCGGTCAAGTCCACGTTCGGTTTGTTCCGTGTTTCTTGTATGTCGTACTTCCCGACTGATTCACATTACTCGTTCTTGTTAATCTTTAAAACTAGCAAACCGTTTCGCACGGTTTTTACGACTCGAGAATTTGAAAATTAAAAATTAAATTGAGTCATGCAAAAAGTATTGAGTGTTTTGATGAAGAAATTCTCAGAAGAAGCCTGGATTTTGAATTTTTGTAGATGACGCTGAAGGCTTCCTGTACATGACGCTGGAGCCGCACCGGCGCCGGACCGGATGTTTGTCATACTAATGAATATCGCCCATCGCCGTACCGCCGCCGCGGCGCGTGCGGCTCCGATGTCATGTAGGTACAGAAAGCCTTCAGCGTCATCTTCAAAAATTGTCATACTTAAATAAGATTTAGTGAGTTTCGCCCTTATTATGCGACTTTCAACCCTAGGAACACAGGGTCATTGCTATGTATTATTTTACACAGATGATTAATGCCTAACTTGTTAATTCATAAATTAATGTTGTAGCTACGCCTCTCAGTTTAATTTCGTTTCAGTGATTTTTACGCTTGGTTGCGGTTGAGCAAAACAACATTTACAAAAGCACTGTGAAAATCTTATTAGCTAAATAATACTGCAGCTTGAATATTCTTTAAATTACAAAACAAATGAAAATTCCACATATAAAAATACCCTCTCTAAATCGAAATAGTTTGCACAATAATGCTAGGGTAAGACTGCGTGGGCCGCCAAATAATCACGACATTTGACGTTTTGTGATACCGTAAAGTTTAAACACCAGTGCCATCATTTTCATGACGGCCGTCAATGCTCCCACTCTTCTAGGAAACCATAACTTTAGGGTGCATTTCCACCACGGATTTGCGAAGATGCGGAGCGAGGGATGGGTGCGATGTTCACATAGCGCAATTCTGGTGAAAAAGGATTAGCGAGGGGTATGGAGGAGTCGAGGTCTTGTGCATTCAAATTGGACTGTACTTATTGCTGAATAAATTCCCAAGTCGTTGCTAATTTATTTGTCAGAAACAAGAAATGAAACACAATATGTAATTTTTTCCCAAATCATTGACACAACTAATTTATTCGTCAGAAACAAGAAATGAAACACATGTTATTTTTTTAATACATACAATCTTTAAAAAAAAGGTCAAAACATTATCCCTCCTTGTAGCACAGCTACAAAAATACTGGAATTCTTCAAATAAAGTCAACTTTCTGGCAAGCCTCGTCAGAATACCGCCTTTGTGACCACGTCCATAGTTTCTCACTTGTTTTGTATATAATATCAACTCACTACGCTAAGTCCTTTCCGCTTCGCCCGCGTGGATGTCAGCAAATATCCCACGGGAACGTACTAACGGGATTACATACCTAACAACCGAGGAAAAGGTTATTGACTCCTACCGCTGCGGGCGTCCATAATTATTTTGTTACGCGTAATTTTAAATCTGTGATATCTTTAAACTACTCATTTAAATGATATGATGTCAGGAATATTTTAATCTAAATTAAATGCCCAATTTAAATAACATATTTTATTGGATCATGATAAATATAATACTGGTCAAAATAGCTTCGCAAATAACAATGAAATTTTTATCAAATTCTGAAAGATGAAAATCGTTGTTGTGAGTCATCCTCAGAAGATAGACATATACCATAGTACTTTTTGTTGAACTTTTTAAGATGTACCTACCATCAAAGAAGTTCATATCTAACCAGTTTCAAAACAAAATCCCGTGAACACGATGACTACCATCTGTTACCGGCCCGGTGATATAGCCGCCGACCCCTGCAAGCAAGAATAGTCCTTACGGTGGTTATCTTCAACAATAATCAGCATGTTTTAGCCAATTTACACAAAACTTACATGAATTATACACCAAAACCACCCTCATGAATAACTCCGTCCATTAGTGAAAACCGTTTGAAAATCTGTTCGAAAGTTTTGAGTTTATCGTGTTAAGACGAAGTCGAAGTCGCGGATGGGGAATTTGTTTTATAATATGTAGGGATTAGTAATAGTAATTACATGAAAGTCTCCTCCCCTTTATTTTTATTTTGTTTTTTTCTTTTATTTCTCCTTTCCATAAAATTTAATTCAATGTAATTTTTTGACAACGCCAATGAGCAAGCGCTCAATTATCTTGTAGATTCAGCACAGTGAGAAAACTGTGGTGAATCTATAAGATAATTTAATATAACATTCTGATGCAGAATTGATTCAAAATTCAAAATTCAAAAGTCATTTATTCAAACTAGGCTGAGAATCAGCACTTTTCGAACGTCAAAACTATATGACAGTCCCCCAAAACGCCCACCCTTCACCACTTCCTAGTGCTTTAGCTGGGAAGAAGAAGTGGCGCAACAAATTCCCCAGCAGAAACGGTGGGTATAGGTCTACATAGGAGTTTCAGATTGAATTCTTTAACGTTTAAGTTTAACAAGGACTTTGTTGGCTATGAAAATTAAAGCTTATCTTTTTTCAATCCGACATTTTTAGGCTTCAATCCACAATTTTTACTACCGCAATATCCGCTTACATGACGTACATACAGAAATACGATGGTTTACGCCAATACACAAATAAAATTCAAATGTAAATAATCTGATTTTGTTCGCGTGATTTCCTTCAGTTTTCTTTATAAATAGGTAAACCGATATCAGACGCTTAACTTTTGGTTTCAATCGAAGTGAAAGGTCTCAACACAAAATGAATCAAAAGTGAAAAATTAATTCATTAGTGAACCGATCCAACAATGTTGGATTTTGGCAGTCAGCATCTTTCACTCGCATAACAAATGATAAAAAAATGGCATAAAAAGAGCGGATGAACCTTCAATTTTAACAGCATGTCCCGTAAATGCCCGGAATTAACGCACACCACCAAACACCATAATTAGAATAGTATGTATGTTTTAATCGTAATACATACACTGAATTTTTAATATTATGTATAAAACTTTGTTTATTAATTAAATTAGCTATACTGATTGTGGGAGAAAATTGTGGTCACATACAAATATACGAACACAGACGCACGCGCATATGAGTGTAGCGTTGTAGGTATTTCGTCCATTTTGGTTTCTTTTTAACTGTAGGTACAGGAGATTACTGACTGTAATTTAAGTAATTTTAATTATTTTTAGGTAAAAAAAAATCAGCTGTTCCATACATTTATGTTCGCATAGCTCGTTATAATGTAGGCCCTACATTATAACGAAATATGCGCGGAAAAGAAAACTGCTGTTCCCTACATAGTTGGGAACAGCAGTTTTTTTTTTCGCGATTTCAGGTTTGGTCCCATAGTGAAAGTTGTTCATAATGATGAGTACAATGAGATTAAGAGGATGAAAACGAATTAAATTTCACATTGTATACACGCAAGATAGCTTCTTGAAGTAAAAAGCAACATTCAAGTGTATTTAATAGTGCTAAAAAAACACCAATAAAACTAAGATTTTTTTACATTATGTAGCTAACTTGTGTGGTTTAGGAGAAATTTAGATTTTTGGCACTTTGCAACTGGCTTTTTAGGGTTCAAAACAAACAAGGAACCCTTATAGTTTCGCCATGTCCGTCTGTCTGTCCGCGGCTTAGCTCAGAGACGGTTGGTACTAGAATGTTGTAATTTGGCATAGGTGTACGTATTAATCACGCCGACTAAGTGGTAAAATAAAATCAAGTAATATTTTTAGGGTTCCTTCCCTACACGTAAAGTTGAGTTTTTTTTTCTCGTCTATCCCATGGTGTGGGGTGTCATTGGAAAGGTCGTTCAAAAATATTGAGTTTGTGTGAAAATCATTTTTCAATTCAGGGATCCGTTTGCGAAATATTAAGGTTTAAAGTGCAATTTTTTGTTAGAGTCAAGTGTCTCCCCCCTGCCAGCTAAATGATTGTACTTGGATTTGTGAAAAAAATCACAGTAGTAGTATATATAACGAAATTAAAAGGAAAACTATTACAGCTAAGTAAGCTTTATAGGTTAACGAGTAATAATCGAGCAACTTACATTTGCAGTTTGAAAAACATGATCTCCCATTTATTTATTTATTTATTTATTTGATTTACACGGCCGAAACCAATTACATAAATCAAAGTACATAATTATAAGAAGTACCAACATAAAAACATAAACTAATAACAACAATGAAATATTACTACTCTCACAAAAAATGTTAGCACATAAAAATACACAATAATGACACAACCTAGCACATAATAATAAAATTTTATATTTGTCATTATTTTATACGATTCTGACATTTTTATAAAAACATTTTTGACAATTTTAATTATTATTTTTCAATGAATTTATGAATATTTAAATTTTATTTATTTATTATTAATTTACAACGGTTATACACCTGTAACAGTAAAATTAACATTTACATTATTACATTCCGTATGGGAGAAAATGTTTTAAAACTACAATGTTAAGTTTGTTCTTGGGATAAATTCATCACAACTACGGAACCCTTCATTGCGCGTGGTCCGACACGCACTAGGCCGGTTTTTTTTTATATTGCTCGTCAGTGTACTTTCAGAATGTGCATTAACACAGTTACACATTGTGTAAAGCTTCGTACAGATAAGCGCGACGCGACAGCGCGGCGCGACACCGGCTATTGTTATACCGTGAAGTTTTCTTAGAAATTGTATTGTTCGAGTCGCGTCGCGCCGTGGCGTCGCGCTGGTCTGCACGAGCCTTAATATTGTCAGTGTCGTCATGTCGGTGAACGTGGAATGAACTAACATCAACCGTCTGATATCAGCATTCGATACGAGATACGATTTTCTGAATCATACAACCATTGATTGGTTTTTTCAGCTGTTGTATCTACGTCAGTAATGTTTTCCTAGTGGTTTAGTTAAATGTTTATTTATAATAGTCTAGACATCAACAATGACGTTTCACATTCTTTCCAACTCGAGCCAAAAATAAAAGGAATGTCTTCATTCATGACAATGTTTAAATTACATTTGAATGCTTGTTTGTGAAAACAGTTTAAGTTTTGGGAATTTGAAACCTATTCGGTATTTTGGATTCTGCTCTTGCTAGATGTGACTCGGTCCCAATATTTTCCATGGAGCGACTGGCATTTAATTAAAACAAACCAAATAGAAATCTGGTAATCTAACATTAGACCTTGTGAATTAAACCGTTTTGTATTCTTTCGGAATCTGAAAATCCGTAACGAAAGTCATTGATTTATTTATTTTCTAACTTAAGTACATCTATCATTACAGGGTAATCTATTGCGACAGTGTACTTATTTTAACTGTTAACCTAACTTATTCGCGGGCTTGCGGACGGTGAGCGATGGGTATATGTAGCCGTGTGTACATAGATTCGACATGAGGAAAATTGTTGAGGTAGGTTCGGAATAAAATACACAGAGGAAATTTTTATATTAATAGCTCAAGGCCCTCGACTTAGTCTGCGGTCCAGGATTAAAAGCATCCTATACCCTAAGCCAGGTCATGGTCTACCCATGTGCCAAACTTCACCTCAATCCGTTCAGCCGTTTTAGAGTAAAAGCTTAACAAACAACCAAACTCACTTACGCTTTTATAAAATTATATACCTAAGTAGTTATAGTTAGAACTCTCGTGAACACAATGTTTTTATAAACGCGGGAGTCTAACTTAAAGCTTTTGTTTTATATACAATGAAAACAAAACCGAGTTTGCAACTGAAAAAGTTTAAGATAGTAACTCGAGATGAACAGCTGTTTGTGGAACATTTTATTACAACATCATATTAAAGTAAGAAAAAGTTTCATTAGCATATCATAATATTGTCTTACATAAACGTACATAAACTCACTCCTTCTGCCCATGGGGTAGGCAGAACTCCACCTACTACGATCCTTACTCTTCTCCTTTTCCGTCGTTTCGTCGTTTATACATCGCATGCTTAAGAGGACGCAGGTAATTTATTGCAAAATATGAAGCAGTTAGCGATTTACAAAAAATCTATTGATTGGACTGGAAAATTAAAACACTATTATGCTAATATGTAGCTTGTAGAATAATCTGACAAAAAATCAGAATGATTGCATGTAAATTAATATGATTTTTAATCGTTAAAATAAATTTTTAGAGGTATCTTCATGATTTTTGTCTATCGTATCAAATTAGTTGTATTATGTTTTCAACACACTATCATACTAGCATATATCCTGAAGAATATCATATATTTTTCTGATTTTGTTTACTGCAGTGGATCATATACTTTTACGCATTATAAAACTTGCGTTTAGGCACGTTTGGGTCCTGTAGTCCCCTTAATGGAATACTGACTTAAAGCTTCGTGCAGACCAGCGCGACGCGACGGCGCGACGCGACTCGAACAATACAATTTCTAAGAAAACTTGACGGTATAACAATAACCGGTGTCGCGCCGCGCTGTCGCGTCGCGCTAGTCTGCACGAAGCTTAACTCAAAAAAGGCGATTTTTGGGAAATTGCAAAAGAAGATCTTGCTATGAGGACTTATCCTACTAACTAAACGTCTATTAGACGTTCAAATACAAGCACTAATGATTAATTTTAATCAGTTTTATTTTTATGCATCAACAAGTAGGTTAAAGCTTTATGCAGACCAGCGCGACACGACGGCGCGACGCGACTCGAACAATACAATTTCTAAGAAAACTTGACGGTATAACAATAACCGGTGTCGCGCCGCGCTGTCGCGTCGCGCTAGTCTGCACGAAGCTTAACTCAAAAAAGGCGATTTTTGGGAAATCGCAAAAGAAGATCTTGCTATGAGGACTTATCCTACTAACTAAACGTCTATTAGACGTTCAAATACAAGCACTAATGATTAATTTTAATCAGTTTTATTTTTATGCATCAACAAGTAGGATAAGTCCTCATCGCAAGATCTTCTTTTGCGATGTCCCAAAAATCGTCACTTTTGAGTTAAGTCAGTATTCCATTAAGAGGGCGCCTAAAGGTCCACTAGCGCCACTCTTTAAAAAAAATATTATCTCGTGACTGAGAAGGAATTATGAATAACGGTTAATAAGGACCCTCGGTAAGTGTGTCTAGAATTTTCTAATACCTTTTATAAAGCTTTATATTGAGATACGAAGCAACAAAATACGATCTAAAGAAAAGCGGCCACATTCCTCTAGATCGTATTTTGTTGCTCCGTGTCTCAATATGAAACTTTATAAAAGGTATTAGAAAATTCTAGACACACTTACCGAGGGTCCTTACTAGCCGTTATTCATAATAAATTCCTTCTCAGTCACGAGATAATATTTTTTTTAAAGAGTGGCGCTAGTGGACCTTTAGGCGCCCTCTTAAGCATGCGACATAGTCACACACACACGCCGGTTACGAGTAGGTACTAGGCGCCTGTCCTTTCTGAAGAAAATCACCATCAATATTGTCTTCTGATACGACTATTTTATAAATTTCGTAGGCTCGGTTCCTATAAAATATAACGAATCGTTTTCCTTACCAATGGTAACGTGTTTTATTGCATAACTGGGCATATAAATAGATTGGTAAGCTAATTTTACCTGTGATAGCTACTTTCATTATGTGTCTACTCTATGGGAAGCTAAGAGGTAGGTATTTGCTTCATTATTGGTAATACAAGAGTATTGATTTTAACCAATAACGGTCCATAAATTACAATAATCGGCCAGTAAAGCACTGGGAGATGGTATTTCCCTTTTAGTTATTTTCGTAACAGCAGATCTGTATGGTTTAAGCTTTGTGCAGACTAGCGCGACGCGACACCGGTTATGCGTTTCTGCGTGCGTTATGTGAACCTTGCCCTAGCTTTATCTGACAAAGGCACTTATCGTTGACTGATGGACAGTTATCGAGTTCCTAATTAGCTACAGGCTCAAAATTACAAATAATAACTAACTAACATTCCTTCTGAATCACCGGGAAGATACCTAAAGAATTTATATGACGTCACACAGCATTTGTTTCGCCTTATCTCTCTTTGTTCTCCGAAATTAAATGGCTGTGCCCGACCTAGGACACAGGACCTCATATTTAGCAGTAGCGCTTGCTTGGTCGAGGCAGAGTAATGAAAATAATAAATATAAGGGAAATAGCAATCCCTCTTTCCCGATCAGATTTATATAAGATATCGGTACGAGATATTACTACCTAAAGCATTACATGCACGATGCATCAAAGGGTTAAACTCGATCCAACATTCCTCTGAATCACCGGGAAGATACCTAAAGAATTTATATGACGTCACGCAGCATTTGTTTCGCCTCATCTCCTTTTGTTATCCAAAATTAAACTGTCATTGAAACCGAAATAAAGCAAGGAATACACAATTACATTATGTCAGTAAATTTCACAAAAGTTTTCATGTAGTTTACATGGCATTGTGCTTTCTGATTGTATCACAAAATGACAAAATGAAATTGTTTAGTCACTTTTACACGTGATATTTAAAACAAAAAGGTATATGGAGTCGATATTTCTTAACTGACTACTCTTGAGAAAAAATTACGAAACAAACTCAGGGGTCAAAGTCACTTTTTAAGGCAGGACTTAATCTTGGTCAGATCATGTGAGTACCATGTAGACTACTTAGTGTCTGAAATTATATTTTTAGGTCTTTTGACATGACAAGCTACTGGCATACCCTGTTGCAAGTGGAATGCACTTGCTTAATGCACTTTACTACGTCACAATAATCGCAAAGCTTCCAAATTAAATAAAAATGACAGAAAATAAAAGATGGCCGATTAATTAAAATATTCCATTAGCACTTCGCGAAACAATAGCTTTTGTATGTAACACATAATAAAAAACTTTTTCGTTCTCTTCGGAATGGTTGCCAAGAATTTCTAGAATACTTTCGAAGTTTTGTATGATATCGTTGTAATTGTCACGAAGTGGGACACGATAGATGCACAGCAATAACGTTTATGAAGTGGGAACAGTAACTTTTGTATCTACAAATAATCACTATTAAAGATACGCCTACCTACTCATAATAGGAAAATTAAATTTTAAATAAATATGAAATAATTTACATAGGAATAATAAATATTAATTACGTAATAAATCAAAATAATTATAAGTAAATAAATAATAATGAATAATATTAAAGGTTTCTATAAAGTGACTAAATAAATAAACGTATATAAGTAATTTATAAAACAATAATTATAATTCTTAAATTAAATTCTGTTTTACTAAAAGAGTATAACTTACTATAATAACTAATAATAAAATTTATCACATTAAGTAAACACCCAGTGCTCGTCCTCCTCTCTCCTACTTGATCTATGCTGTGCCCGACAGGGTCCATAATTGTGACTAATATAATTATTTACCTACCAACTTTATACATTATGGTACGCAATAAAGAATTGAGAACATGAGATAATTTTGGAAGGAATTTTACTAAACTTCGATCTTTTCTTCTATCGCGCGATAAAAATGTTAGCCAGTCAGCGAGTTGGCTCTCTAAAATACGCCGGACGAACAATCATGCCCGTTTGCTCTAAATGTAGCGCCTAAACAAAATCGCACTTGGATGGATGGATTTTTAATGCTAGGCTCAGTAGCAAGAGTTGAAAATCCAACTCGCAATAATATTTAAGCATTAGATGTCGCCTAGTGATAGTGAAATCAGGCATCAGACTGATGGAATGTCTTATACTTCAGATTCCAATAAGATATGAATAAACAGCGTCAACTCTTGAAAATGTTTAATTCAGAATGCCAAATATAGATTTTGACAGCCGATATGTCGCCAGTGACGTCAAAATCTGTATGTGTAATGTGTACCTACGTGAAATTTTTAAATTGAAAGCTAGTGGCCGGTGACTAAAGTCTCACTGCGTGTGTAACTAGCATAATATCGAAAGTGATTTTGCACACTTCATAACGCTTCAGCGTGTGAGAGTGGTCTACTCTCGTTAGATCGCCTTGTCAATTTTCCAACATAAAATCGTTTCTATACTCTCAACTATACATGGAATTCATATTAGCAGGGAAGTTTTAAAAACTAGAGACTTGGCATGGTTCTCTATTGTGTTCCCTAACTTTTTTATACATAATCTAAAGTGCCATTTTTTTTCTTCTCCTAATCCTCATTTGTCCGAATGATAACTTGCCCGAACTTAATGTCACATGCCATAAAATTGAAATCTCTAAATACAATATGCCCTAAATTTTTTAATCATAAATATTACAATCAATAATATACAAAAGACGTAAAACCGTTTTCAATCAAAGTTATGTTCTAAATTTAATTATTATTTAATGTTTATTTATCCTAATAATATTTTTAAAACAAATTTGTATTACAAAGCATGCAATGAGCAAGCAAGCAAGCATGCAGCATGCAAGCGAGCTTATCGTCGCAGATGGATTCAAAATTCAAAAATTCAAAATATTTTATTTCACATAAACCTACAAGGGCACGAATTAACGCTCACCACCCAGCCGCGGCGGCAAGTGTTACAACCACCTTCTCCTCAACTCGCAGGCCGCCTCGCCCCACCGCGCCTACGCGATTCTAAATTACACTCCTCTAGGGGCAGGCACTCCCATATTATTATTATACTCTTTGGGCAGGCATACAAGACTGTGTGAAGTCGGATTTACAGCGATTCGTTTCTGTTAATAAAACCTATTTTTTAGCAATGCATTTGCTAAAAAATAGGCAAACAATTTTACTATAAATGAACATTCGGAATAATACACATTATAATAATACAATACTTAGGACATATGACTTTATTTCATACAAATTAGTATATTCAATTATTATACTTAGTACTCGATATTATGACGGAATAGTTTTAGAAGTAAAGATCAAAATTTCGATTTTTTGAACATTATGGTTAGGTACTGAAGTTTATAGCAATGGGATATTGACAGCTCACTTCACCTAAGTTTCACGGTGATATTTTTACAGAATCGACCGGCAGGTGTGATATTATATTATGTGGTTATGACATAAGACGTAGATCAAAACAGAATTGTTTTTGGATCATTACTATAAAATCGTATACAGGGCTTATGCAGCAAAAGCAACAATTTGAAAAACCCAATAACACTTTGCCCAATCGATTTCCTCATTCGTATACAATGTGAAATTTGATTCGTTTGCATCCTCTTAAAGGGTCATTGTACTCATCATTATGAACAACTTTTACTATAGGGCCAACACTGAAATCGCGAGAAAAAAAAATCTGCTGTTCCCTTCATTATAACGAGCTATGCGAACATAAATGTATGGAACAGCTGATTTTTTTTTGGCGATTTCTGTGTGAGTACAATGACCCCTTAAGAGGATGCAAACGAATTAAATTTCACATTGTATAGCGCTACATGGATAGATGCATCAAGTATAATAAATTGTTACTTGATCATAGATGAACTGTGAACCTAAAGTCCGCGCCACCACTCAAGTCCGTGTCTATGTCATTGCAACAAATTGTATTTTTATAAATGTAGTTCCACAATATTCCGCCGAGACTTCAGTGGTGCCGCGGACTCTATAATAGTAGATTATTCAATCAGGGGATAAACAAGTGTCTAATTTCACGAAGCAATTCTATTTTCGTCTTTCTTTTTTTTTTTTAGTTTTTTTGTCATTTTTTAGGTTAGGATAGTTAACTAGGTTTGCATGACATAAAATATGACATCACCGAGCACGTGGTGTAAAAAATATATTTTATAATTCATGGTAATGACATTCGTTCAAACACGTAATAAAAACATTGTGCAAATGAAGTCCGTCGAAAAATAAAGTTGTCCCCTAGCTCGATAGATGGCGTTCGCGTCGAATTAGATCTCGCTATGGTTTCGTTACCGCGCCGCATATAAGACTCAGCTTTATTAGGTCAACTCTAATGTTAACTTTGGTTAACGTAATTCGAAAAATAGAATTTTTTGAAAATCGGTCCGGTTTCGGTACGATTTTATATACTTACTTACAATATATTAATAATAATTATAAATAAGATCAGTTTCTGTACGTTATTAATATTTCAACGCAAGCCGACACATTTAAGTTCTTGATCTTGATCACTGTAGTTTAAACTGACTTGCAAAAAGGAGGAGGTTTTCGTTCAATTCGGATGTTTATATATATTTAAGTATATAATTTTTTTTTTTACTGACTTCTAAAAGGCTTTCTAAGTTCGGGCATAACTCTGTCATAATAATATTAAGACTTATTTGCACAATTCCTGGTTTTGTTTGAAAGGATATACTTCTGAGATGGTCCCATTGTCATCAGGTCAGGATCTGATAATGGGATCCTGGAGATATTAAGGGAACTCTTCAAATATTACAGGCACAACTATAGGGATTTGGGTATTTTTATAGTAACTCGTGCAATTGTTGTCGGATAGCACCATTTGGTGAAGTGGAATTGATGATGAAGACCACAGATGGCCATCGGAACTACACAATAATAAGTATTTCACAGGTTGCGTTGCGATTACTTTAATATTGTTACCAAGCAATTTATACTCATCACAATGCATATGGAGAAATGTAGCTGCTATTAAAGGACCAGGAGAACTCCTCAACGATTAACGTCCCTGCATCGGGAAATGCAATATTTTGTAAAAGGTGATAAGTAGTTGCCATTAGGTTATTGTAACTTATATAAATTACAAATTTGTGTCAGTTTGTAATTTATATAATTTACAATACAACGCTTTTGTTGTGGGTAGGTGTCAAAAAAATATAAACATGTCTCGTATTTTGAATTTATATTTAAAATAGAAAAAACACAGTTATTTGCCATAACAATAAATTATAAGTGTGTAACCTCCACTAAACAGGTACTCACATTTGTGGCACATTTATGTGACTCAAATATTAAAATAAAACCACCTGCCAGCTCATCACCTATATAGTCACTTCACTTTCACTGTAAAACTGGTAGATCACCATGTCCCAATTTGCTGAAATACTATCTGCACAAAAGTCTTGAAGAGAACTTCACAAGAAAGATGGAAGCATTGGAAGCCAAAATTCAATGCGCTGGACCTGCCAAGGATACTGTGGCGAGGGTGGCTGAGGAGTTCTGGACTTTCAGGGAGCTTATTTTCAGCTTGTTCGGCTTGCTCCGGACTCAGATTAGTGAGTGTGCTAAGCAGGTAGACGGATTGGAGAGAATACAGGCGACAGCACTGATTTTTCAAGTTGTTGCTAAAGTTGACAGTGAAGACAGCACCGCAGTCATCCTTGATCTTATCACCAATAAGCTGGCCCTCAAGAACTTATCTGTATCTTCCATTAAGGTCTGTCACAGACTTGGTGCTGCCAATAAAGATCATCACAGGCCCATACTGACTAGATTTTCCAGCTATGATGACTATTCAGTGGTCTGGAAAGCTAAGATAGGGAACATCCATTGCAGTCAAGGAGCCTGGCAATCAATCTTTCGCAAGGCGCGGCTTCACTTCGGAATGCGGTCGTGTTGGACTCAGGACGGTGCTATCGTTCTGAAGGCTTCTGACGGAAGTAGACATTACAAACTAGCTTCAATGGATGAGCTCATTCCTCTGCTTGCGAAGTTTCCAAAGGCCCAAGGCACTGGAGATAGCCTGCAAAGTGGAACGGGTCATTAATGGTAGCATAATACATAAATATACATTTTAAAAAGATTTGCATGCAATTGTTATTATGAAATTAGTTAATTACCTTTGTAATTGCTTTGTTTATGTTCCGAATAGTCCTTCTATTCTGAGACTTCTCTTGTGAGTTGTGGATTTTAGTTGGCACACTTTAGATATTAATTATTTACCCTCACTCAACTAGTTTGAATAAAACCATTTCAATGTAATTTTTTTGTGCGACCGCAAATGTCAATTATTCGTCCACAGAATAAGTTTGACAAATAGGAAGTTTCGACTAGAGAGAGTACTCACTAATTCCATGGTTCGTAGATTGTCGTACATAATCGGATACGTTCACAACTTGTTCATATTTTATCTCGCCGTAAATAATTGTTCCCTTAAAATATTTTTTTAAACTTCTCTTTTGATCATGTTGCTATTATTATTTTATTTCCTATGACAGTAATTGTATGTACTGTTTTTTATTTATCAGTTAAGGCGAAAGTGTCAAGGCGACCCGCGAAATTCAAATTTTCTTACGATTTTTGCAATTTGCAGGTCAGTATCATGTTCTATGTCGATCTAAATATGATTCGCGGGCGTATCAAATGTTTATTTACAGAATTGTAATCATAAACATTATCAATACAACTCTCTAAGTTCATATAATTTTTTTAACTGAGATAGCACGGGGGCCACGGGGAAATACGACTCCTTTTGATTTTCATTTCATTTTCATGAAACAAAATTGCCTACTAACTCGCAAAATAGTATGCAGATGGAAAAGCTAATCTTGGTCAGTTCATGTGAGTACCATGTAGATTAGTGTCTGAAATTATATTTTTAGGCCTTTTGACATGACAAGCTACTGCACGCTGAATGCACTTGCTTAATTAATGCACTTTACTACGTCACAATAATCGCAAAGCTTCCAAATTAAATAAAAATGTCAAAAAATAAAAGATGGCCGATTAATTAAAATATTCCATTAGCACTTCGCGAAACAATAGCTTTTGTATGTAACACGTAATAAAAAACTTTTTCGTTCTCTTCGGAATGGTTGCCAAGAATTTCTTGAATACTTTCGAAGTTTTGTATGATATCGTTGTACTTAATTGTCACGAAGTGGGACACGATAGATACACAGCAATAAGTTATAAGAAGTGGTAATATTAACGTGAGATATTTTTGGAAGGAATTTTACAAATCTTCGATGTTTTTTTCTACCGTGAAATACCTCAGAGAAACATGGCGCGGTAAAAATGTTAGAAAGGCAACGAGTTGGCTCTCTAAGATATGCCGGACGAACAATCCTGCCCGTTTGCACTAAATGTAACAAAATCGCACTTGGGTGGATGGATTTTTAACGCTAGGCTCAGTAGCAAGAGTTGAAAATCCAACGTGCATTCATATTTAAGCATTAGATGTCACCTAATGATAGTGAAATCGGGTATCAGACTCGTGCAATGTCTTATGATGTATGTACTTAAAATTCCAATAAGATAAAATACACTTTATTTTTATGAAAGGAGACTGACTGCTTATACAGTTGAACGCTGTATAAGCAGTCAGTCTCCTCTCATAAAATTCTCTTGAAGAATTTTATTTCAGAATGCCAAATATAAATTTTGACAGCCGATTTGTCGCCAGAGACGTAAAAATCTGAATGTGGACATGAAATTTTAGAATCGCAAGCTGGAAAAAGTCGCTGTATGTGTAACTAGTAGACATGCGCCAAATATTCGTTTTTTTATTCGGTATTCGGCGTATTCGGCAAATTTTGAGGTAGGTATTCGTATTCGGCCGAATCATTCGGTTAAAATGCCGAATGTATTCGGTTTAATTGATCATTGTAAATCAGCCTTTAGGGCAAAATAAATTAAAGAAATCCCATAATCTAACAATCGTATTTATAAGAAATCGTTTATTGTAAGGTGCTCAAACAAAGATATGATTAAACACAGGTAATCAAATACCACCTATTAATATGTAGTTACATAAAATCAAGTATATTAAAAGAACAGTAATTTTTAATTGCAATAATCCCACTACCAAATTATAATTATATTGTAACAGGAAAGGTTTACTTATGCATAATGAATGAACTATGTTCTTTTCTCAACTATGGCACTAATAAATTTAAACATAGATAAATCAAGAATATTTGTAATTATAATTTAATATTTATAATCAAGGAGCGGTAGATTATGCAGGAAGACCAATCTTTCAGCCCCACCTAGCAAAAGCCTATTTCTTTTCTTCTCATACACATTTCCTGCCTCGGAAAACAAAGCTTTTTTGTTATCATCTTCGATTTCTTTGAAGATCTCCCACAGACGCGACTTTTTCCGTCGACTTATCATCATTCCAAACACCCAAAACACCAACATTTTAATGAAATAGTCAAGAACTGCACTAAAATCTGGCACCCGTATTGTGTTTTCATACGCCATGATAGTGGCGGGGTGCAGCGGGTAGCGGGAGACGAGGTAACACTCACTCCATACGCGCGCGGCGCTTTGGAAATCTAGATTGTATAAACTTGTTTGTGCGGTAAAACTAAAGAACGGGGAACTGAATTATCCGGCAGTATATTCGGTTCGGTAAGAACTTACCCGAATATTATTCGGTATTCGGTTATTCGGTGAAACCACTATTCGGCGCATCTCTAGTAACTAGCATAATGGTGCCGATTCTCTTGTCACAAATGCCTCTAAACTAAACTAAAAATCAATTAAATTTAGTTTATTCCTGTCAAACGACGATTTCCCATTCTGAAATAGACTAAGTGACACAACTTAACTATATTTTAGTTTGACAGCGCTAATATAGTAGGTACTTTTTTTTTTTTTTTGAGGATGGCAAATTATCAAATAACTTCTCCCGCTCTGGGTGGAGCGGGAGGGCGTGTCAGACTTTTACTGACTAAAACCCACCCGTGTTCCTTCCGTTGCCTGTGTGCCGAGGTCGCGATATCCCTTTCAGACAAACCCGCAACCCCGGCAGGCATTGGCCCTTCCGGACCCCGTCAGTTGGTGCTGACATCTCTTTGAGGCGCGCGTGGAACACAACGCGCCGTCGACCCGGGCCTGGTCCCTATTGGACGGCGAGCTACCCATTGCTCACCGTCCGCAAGCCCGCGTCTAGTGTGGCCGGAAGTCGGCTCGCGACTCCCGACGCCTGGGGCGTCTCCTGCGGCGACTAGGGGCGCGAGGGCGCGCATTTTGCCTCTCCCTCGCGCGCTCCGCCTCCTCCTTCGCGAGCATTACTGCTTCGCAGAAGGAGGTGATGGCCTCCCATGCACTCTCGCTCCGGACCATGGCCTGAACCAGGGCCGGACGCGAGAGATCGCCGCCGCTGATCGCCTCCGTGAGGACACGGCGGTGCTCCGCCCAAGCTGGGCAGACCTCCACCGTGTCCTCCGGGCGATCCACACAGTGGTGACACCCGGGCGTTTCCTCCCGCTTTATCCTGAACAGGAACCTCCCGAAACACCCATGTCCGGTGAGGACCTGTGTCAGGCGGAAGGTGAGGACGCCGTGGCGCCTCTCTAGCCACTCCTCAAAGAGGGGACTTATCGCCACAATTGTGGCGTGCCCAAATATAGTAGGTACTGAGTTTTTAATTGAGTGAATATGGCAATTTTGCTATTTTAATTTGACGTTATTCAACAAAAATTTTGATTGTAAAATGCCAAACCTGACTAAACCTGATAATTAATAATCGCAATTAAAAAGGTGTGGGATAAAATAAGTTGTCATGAACTAAAATCCACACCAAAATCGAGATGTTGGTTTGGATTTTCACTTCACGCGTAAAAACAGTACTGTATGAATTTTTTCTTTTGCTTATATCTCGAAAATGGTGAGTCCTATCGCAAAAATAATGAAAATTTCGACTATGAAACCCTTATACACCTAACACTCAACATGTAGGTAATATTTTTTCATATTTTCCGTACAAAAAATGAAAAAAATCCATATAAAACACGTAGACGCCCTGCGCGCCTGCGGTTCTTAAAAAAATCACGGTATAGGGCAAACCACGGGTACCACGTGGATTCGCGATTGTCAAATTCAATTTTAGTTGTGTCAAAATTATTTTTTAATTTAGTGAATTTTATTTGCAGAATATAGCTCTAAGATTCTCATAGCCAAAAGTAAGAAATTTTTGTGATACTTTAGTTAGTTTAGTTCGGTGTACAAGAGAATCGGCACCATTATCTTTAGTGTTTTTGCACGCCGTTTCACAACGCTTCAGCGTGTGAGAGTGGTCTACTCTCGATATGTCGCCGTGTCAATATTTTCCAACATAAAATCGTTTCGATACTCTCAATAAAATTATACATGGAATTCATATTAGCAGGGAAGTTTTAAAAACTAGAGACTAATAATAATGAACACACATGGTATTACGGTATATAGCTATATCCCTAGGGATATAACTATATTACGGCTATAACCATCTTACTATGACATATATACGATTATATATATATCAATAAATTAAATTAATACATTACGTGTAGTGGTTTTCGTTAGTAAGTGTCTGTCGTCACGATTCACTTCGTCACAAACAATGGATTAATCTAAATCTTATTTTATAAGTTTTCTCTTATTCTTCGTGTGAGCTTTATTGTTTTTCGTTATCAAACGCATAACCGTTCAAAAGATATTTACAAAAGTCGATGAATTTTCTAAGAATTTTTTCTGTAAAATTTATCGTCAACATGATTGTGTCTGAGAGGCATGCACTTTTGATTTTCCATTTTTTTAATTTTTTTATTGGTAAAAATATAAACAGTACCTACAAAAAACAATTTCTTAATAACGTTGACTTGATATAAAAGTTGTTGAATAAAAAGATAAAAGGTTATGTCAGGAAAATTAATTGCTTACCAAATTGACTACCTACATAAAATTGCCCGTACACTCAAATCACAACCTTAATTGTTTGACAGTTGCAAAGCAATAAATTGAAATAGGGTGTCAATTTTATAAACAATACCTTTCCCTGGCTGTACCAATTTTCGATTCACTAATCATCAATCAATTTATTGTAATTTTTGCTTAAGAGGCTTACAACAGCTAAAGCGCGGTCACTGTCGGACTGCATAGAAATGAAAGAGAAGCGCGATGACACGATGCAGGTAATTTATTGCAAAATATGAAGCAGTTAGCGATTTACAGAAAATCTATTGATTGGACTGGAAAATTAAAACACTATTATGCTAATATGTAGCTTGTAGAATAATCTGACAAAAAATCAGAATGATTGCATGTAAATTAATATGATTTTTAATCGTTAAAAGACATTTTTAGAGGTATCTTCATGATTTTTTTCTATCGTATCAAATTAGTTGTACTTATTATGTTTTCAACACACTATCATACTAGCATATATCCTGAAGAATATCATATATTTTTCGGATTTTGTTTACTGCAGTGGATCATATTCTTTTAGGCATTATAAAACTTGCGTTTAGGAACGTTTAGGTCCTGTAGTCCCCTTAAGGGGAACGAAATTGCTTTATATAAAAATGTATTGCGTAACTACCCGCAAAACATGTATTGCTTACCACACTAGCTGTCCTTGGGCCGTCACGGGTCTTGACAATATTATTATCGCGAAAGAGTTTACCATTTTGTTTGTCATTATTTTGATGTAATATAAATGAAACTCGTAAATAATTTTGTATACGACATACACGTGCTTCTTGAAGTTTCAAAACATTCATAAATTGAACAAACAAAGGCACTATAAAATCTTCAATAGATTATACGAGTATACATACAAGAGTAGTTATGAAATGAGACATAAATCTGTAATAACTGAATTGTTTTTGCATCGTCACTATAAAGTCTCATCGTGGCTTGTTGTTCTAGTGGTCTTAAGCGCTACTGGTGTGCATGATGTCCTCCTTGTAGCGCTTAACACCGAACCCCTTCTGGGTTCGATTCAGTTGGAGTTGGAGTTGGAGTGTTATTGGGTTTTTCCATCTGGAATTTCTCATTAGCAGCCCGGATTCTGGATTTGTGCCTAGTGGCGAAATGTGTTAGAAGGTACAATAGGTGCACCTCTGCCTAAAACTTCGGGTAAAACAGGCGTGATGTAATGTAATGTGGTTATGAAATAAGACGTAAATCAGAACAAAATTGTTTTTGCATCATCATTACTATAAAATCGTATACAGGGTTTACAGTCGTGCAAAGCATTTGCCTACATAGAATATAATAGAACTGAATATAATACTCTTTATTATGTGTAGGTATGTTGCAGATAGGTTGCAGAATCTGCTGTTTTACAAAACAGCTCCGTTATGTAAAACAGCTGAACGATGTTTAGCTATTTTCCATAATACTGAAGTTAATACGCAGAATTGCATAAACGTTTCGGGTTTATCAATGCAAATGGGTCGACGATTAGAGGTTATGTAAAACAGCGTGAAATGAAACGTCAAATCGTATATATGTAATTTTGTCCCTCGTGAATCTGATATTGGCATTTGAACAGAAATAAATAAAATTTGTTATATATGAGTGATTGATGATGATCAGTGATTTTATGGAAAATTTTAACAAAAAGTTAGCAGAGTTTTATGATCCTAAAAATACGGTATGTAAGTAAACCATATTCCGGATTCATAGTCTAGTTTGATCCGCGTTTACGACGTTCGCGATGCGCATCTACATATGAAGTCGTGCATTTATTAGGATGCATAATACTCTTACGTCATTGCGGATTATCCATCTTTACTGAGACCTAGCAGCTACCCGCGGCTTCCCGCGTGGACTCTAATTCTTTTTCTAAAATAAAAGTCCTTAAGACAGATGAATACAGATGGACACTCCGCATTTTAGATATGAAGCTACAAGTAGGTACGCTGGGGGTCGAATTGTCGAATTATGTGGGCGTAACGGAGTCCGAAGATTTATAGAGTTACGCGATAGAAAAACAGACAACTTCTAGTGAATATAACTGGCGGTAATTAGCGCTGCGCGACCTAAATTACACTTTATTATATCGTAGCAAGAGTCGCTTTTCATTTAAATGATTTTGGGGTGTGTCCCATATGTACTAATAATCTATGCTTAAGATTGATTAGTGGTCGGCGTAGCAAGTCTTCTTCTTCCTTACTTCTTTGTCAGCCGTCATTTTAGTGTTCATCCTCTTTCTAGCCATATAATCTTCACTTTGATATTAAAAATACAAAAAGTTAGTTTGAACTGCGATATCCACCAATAACACTTACATTGATTTACCTATAAACCTGTTACAGTATTGGGAACATTATATGCTGATTCTAAATACAGATATTATATCCTCCTAAATACAGATTACTCGGTGATCTAGCTAGGAGAAAGATAGAAAGAAAGAAAATAAATTTATTTGACTCAGGTTAAGGCACACAATATTCACACAAAACCAAAAAATAAAGATAACTTAGAATAATATAGGAGGGCAGCAATTCACCCAACAATTCGTTGTACCTTCACCAAGTTATTAATAATGCACACTTGTAAGTCCCACATGTACGAGTACTACAAAACCTTTGCGTACTTAAATAAATTATTATGAATTGTTATTCTGCTTTGTTATTATATGTTTAATGCTATCCACGACGACTCCAAAATTATTAAAAATATGTTTTTAGATTAAAACAAAGTTCAATAAATCGGAATTGTTTATGAAATACTGCTCAATTCCTGTGAATACTCCAAGTTCGTAGACGGAAGCATGAATCACAACTCATAAGTACGTCAAAACAGCAATCATTCAAACGTAATGAGTGTAAAATTACGGAGGTCGCAGGCGCAACGCCAACCAACTATTCACTCTGTCATTCACCCGAACAATGACAAATTTTGGGTATTTCTGTCTTCATTCTATTCGTCTAGATTTGTGGTATTTGTGGGTTCTAGACCTTTCGTCATCGTTTTGCCCTCATCACGATTAATTTGGGATTGGTGTAGAATGTCTTCTAGGAAAAGGCTAGGCAAATGATTGTTGATGGTGCAGAATTTCTTCTTCCATATATCTCTATTAGCTACCATATCAGTAGTGGACCCAATGGGCGAATTTTTTACTTAAAGCGCTCTTTTACAACGACAACTCTTGGATGGACTAAAGGGGACGCAATATTGCAGGTAATCAGTGGTGTCCATTTACATATACAATAAATAGATCGTAAATAAAGCATATACTTATATTAATAAATATATATTATAAACACTAATAAACATAAAACAAGAGCAAGACACTATAATGTGATAATGGTGTTTAATTAGAGAGGAAGTGTTTTTTTTACCAGAAAATTTTAAGTGGACAAAGATCGGGCACGCCTTACCCACACGGGCAAGGCATTCCCGTACCGGCAGTACCGTAGTGCTTGAACAGTAAAAGTCTTGTTATAATATCTGGTGGAATGCATCGGCCATCTCTAGTAGTGATTCTCTTTTTAGCCATATAATTATCATGACATAACATCAGGCTTGTAATCCCCGAAGAGTTGGGCAAAGGTGGCCCTATAGTACACCCACATTTTGCCAGTTATGTTTAAGTCCCATGTTATAGGGGGCGAGCCTATTATTATCATGTTTTCTTGGTAGACCGAAGAAACGGTAAACGTTAGTCATAAAATACATTATATTTTTATTTTTATATAGATTTTTTTAAAGAACTAGGTGTTTTCATTTCAGTATTGAAATACCCATTGTGAGTGACCACAATGGGCCTTATCAGAAGGCTAAAAGTCACCCAAAGGGCAATGGAGAGGGCTATGCTTGTAGTTTCCCTACGTGATCGAAAAAATGAAGGTAGGAGAACCACGGTAACCGACATAGCCCGAAGAATTGCCAAACTTCAGTGGCAATGGGCAGGGCACATTACTCGTAGAACAGATGGCCGATGACGTAGCGTTGGAAGGCCTCCCACAAGATGGACCGATGACCTTCTGAAGGCTGCAGGAATCCTCTGGATGCGGGAAGCACAGAATCGGTCGAAGTAGCGGTGCTCGGAGGAGGCCTATGTTCAGCAGTGGGCGTCTTTTGGCTGAAATGATGATGATGAATGACGAAAGACAATTCGCATACCAGACTAAAACAGTTAGTTAGTTGATTAGTTAGTTAGTTTGAGTTAGTTTCAGTTGATTCTCGACGACTTTCGTTATAGGAATATCTGTTTTCATAGAGTGAAAGTCGCACTAAAGTCAGTCGTGTCTCAGGTTTGCGCAGAAAACTTAAAGATTTGGGAGCTTTAGTTTCATTCAAAACTTGGTGTGATACCCAAATCCTCTTTGATGTTTTATGGCATAAAGAAAATTATTATTTTTAGGAAATTCAATCAATCAACTCGGCATATCGCAGTCCACTGCTGGACATAGGCCTATCCCAAGCTGCGCCACAACACTCTGTCTTCCGCCCTCAGCATCCAGTCTGTTCCAGTCTTAAGGTCGTCGATCCCACGCTACGCTTGTTATGCGGGGATTCTACATTATTATATTTTCTCGCGAATTATATAGGAATCTCATAGATGAACTGTCAAGTATCACAATTGGTTCTCGGAATTTAACTTTTTAGGGTTCCGTAACCAAAGAGTGTCAACGGGACCCTATTACTAATGTCCGTCCATGAACCGTATTAGGTAGACACTAGAAATTTGCACAGTGAGTGTTTACAACTATCACCGCTATAACATGATGTGAAAAATATAGTTTTTAGGATTTTTGTTCGTTTGTCTGTTACTCTGGATGTATGTTCGGGATGGGCGCAAAAACGGATGAACGGATTTGTATGAAATTTGGCACACATAGTTTCTAACCCGTATTAACACATAGAGTACTTTTAATCCCGGTAGTACGTTCCCGTGGGATATTTTCCGACATCTCGCGGACGAAGAAGTGGGCCAAAGCTAGTAATAGTAAAATTAAATTAAAATTAAAAAATATGCACCTAGTAATCAATATTGTACGCTGCTATGTATGGATCCCTTCGAGTGCGATTCCGAGTCACACTTGGCCGCTTTTTTTTATTTTGTGTTAATTCGTGCGTCAAAATTGAGTAACTTTTGAGCCCTCTTAAAAGTTCGCAGACTCATGAATCAAGCATGATTAACTGTCAAGGAATATTGGCCCTTAAGTACTTACTTGTTTATTTCTTTTATCCCATAAATCTTTTTCTATTATGCGTCTCAATGTTTGAAATGGATTTCACCTTTCGTTTCTATGTTTTGTGTCGAACTATAAGATAGAGCTACTTTAAGTAATGTATAAGCTACTTCTAAATCATGAAATGAAAGAAATTGTTAAGTTCAGCACAACTATTTTTTTAAAGTCCCTCGACAAATTTCGTGTTTCGTCAGTCATCGGATTTCTATCAGTTGCCCTTTGCAATAACCGAGCTGCTACTGAATTTGCTTATTATTATTACTATCTGCGAAAGGGGTAATCGAAAACCGCAGAAGATTTAAATTTCAAACTTCGCAGCCAAGAATTCCACTAATTTAAATTTATATTCTGTCAATATAAACGTTTTATTATACACACATTCTCACACCATTCAATCCGAAATTGGCATAGACTGTGAACATCTGTACTGAACGTGACTCAAGCTTGGGACAGCTGCCGGGTTTCTGTCAGATATAAATCTAGATGAGTTTAATTAGAGTACTGCACTATAATATGTTTATGAAGTAGATCGGAGCATTTCCGTATATTTTGGAACCCTCGTTTCATATTCGAGCAAAACAAAGTCTGTTTCCTAATAAAAACTATGTAGATTAATGCTTTTAGTTATTTAGTTTATGTAGACGACGCAAGTGGCAACTCTTTGTATAACAGTTTTGACTGTTTCGTTGGTCTATTGTTGCAAGCAAATTTTCCATCAGGAATTTCTCAGCAGCAGCCCGGAGTCTGGATTTGTGCCCGGTTGATGGCAATAGCATAACTAGCCTATAATGTTCCTAATGCTGGGATACAGGCCTCCTCTCAGTAAAAGCGGGTAGGCCATAATCCACCACGCGGGCCCATTTTAGGTTGGGGATGTCCCATGTCTTTAAACTTTTGGTGGCTTTTGGCCTCACGATGTTTTCCGTCACCGTTTTGAGAGTAGTGGTAATGAAATAATTTACACAAAGTAAAGCGCCTGGCAGGGTTCGGACCTACGAACGTTACCACTGGGCCACCACTGTTCTTTTAGCTATTAATAGCTTAACAGTAATAGTATAATAGTCCCATGTAATAGGGACATGGCACTTAAATATAACTGGTGAAATGGAAGTGTACTATAGGACTTGAATGTGCCCTGGCGGCTGAGAGTAAGTCATACTCACTTAAATGTCTCGCTGGTGGTGGCGTGTGTGTTGGATCATTAAGTTCCATTGGTTGAGCTGAATTGTGCTGCATGCGTCATGTTCGTGAACAGGTGCCGTCAGGGCTTATTTTTAATCTATGAATTGTTTTTTTTACGGACGCTTTTAAAGTGCACATCTTTCTACATTGTTCTCACATGTATAATTTCAACATGAATGATAAAACCAATATTTTGTAACATTTTTTTGATTTAAAAGGGTGTCCGTGGAGTTTCTTGACCGTTCTTCTCCATAGGAACCTACTACGCTCTGGAATGTGCAACTTCATCTTACTGACTGACCGACCCCTAAACAATTCATAAGCGCCTGTAATTGGTTTATTTAAAAGAAATGCTTTGACTTTGAATTTGGTACACCTCGGGAACCCCTTTGAGGAAAATTCGCGTGATGATGTTAGATTAATCTTTGTGAAACTTCAATCAATTTCATACCGTTATAATTCCCATTATTTATTATCATTTATAAGAAGTTATGGATCGAACTACAAAAGCCAATTTAATTTGAGATTGAATCTACCATCAATATACGTTTTGTAAATTGGAAAATAATCTTTAATTTACTATCTCTAAAATAAACAAAGTGTCAAAACGTGAATTGTTGAACTAACTGATACAAAATAAACGACAGGCGACATAATAAAATAAAATATTTATCAATGAAGTTGATAACAGGCTGACACGCCATTTATAATCGTTAGTGGATTTATATTAAAAACTAAATGTGCCAAGGTTCCGTGTGGAAAACAAAAATCTGAGCTTTGAAACAAAATATCTGAACTATTTGATCATATATCAAAACCGAAATTCAGATCTTTGCATTTAATTATATCATCAACAAAATGAAAACCATGTCGTGCCAAGATTTCAAACAAAAATCAAACAAGACAAACCAAAAAGAATTACATTGTTGAATTCTCTTTGTTTTTCATTTATTTACTCTCTTTAGATTTCCTCGTTGGTGGATCCTGGGTTAGATTCCTAGGTTGGGCAAAGTGTAATTGAGTTTTTCGATCAGGAAACTTCAGTAGCACCCCATAGTCTGGATTTGTTCCTGGTTGCTGGCAATTATAGTCTCGCTCCCTATAACATGGGACTTAAACATAGCTGGTAAAATGTGGGTGTAGTATAGGTACACCTCTGCCTAGCCCTTCAGGTCTAACAGGCGTGATGTTATGTTATGTTATGTGTACTCTCTCTGACGTCATACCAATATTTTTCTCATCTCTTTATAGTGTATATAAATTATGCAAAATCCTTGACATTTCATACAAATCCATTCATACATTGAATTCTAGACAAAACAAAACAGTGTTTAGCGAAAACTCAAACAATCCACAAAGAAAACATCTTAAGCGTTGGCAATAAATATCGTTTACACAATGTTTTAGGAACAGCTGGCGTCTAAACATCAGTACAGGATACGCTGAAACTTGTATAATGTTCTGTAAATAGTGAAAAGTTTGGATGTTAACGAATGATTCATGCGTGTCGAATAAATTCCTAAAGAAACTACGATTTGGGAAATTATTTTTCGTCTATTTTCAAAAAGCGGTTCTTATAGCTCGTGGCTAAGTACGCCGCACGGGTCGATCCACCAGGTTAAGCTACGCTTGCCGGGGTTGGTCCCTGGATGGGTGACCATCTTTACATACCGAGACTCCTCCGTGCATCGGAAAGCACGTTAAGCCGTTGGTCCTAGCTGTCATTCGTGGATCTTTAACAGTCGTTACGGGTCGTCAGAAGCCCGAAAGTCTGACAACCAATCATACCTAGGGGTATCGTAGGTATTACCCAGTTACTGGGTGGTGGAGGTCAGATAGGCTGTCGCTCCATGTAAAATACTGGTATTCAGCTGCATTCGGTTAGACTGGAAGCCGACCCCAACATAGTTGGGAAAATCTAGGCAGATGGGTGAATATTAGATAAAGATAAAGATATTTTATTTTGCAAATACGGGTACAAGTCAAGGTGTTACATAATATAAATACAGAAACAGCCATATTTTGCCAATTACAAGGCATGTAAAAGTAAAGGGCTTAGGTACAATTAAAATATTTATTTCCTAATAATACATAATAATATTCTAATTATCTATTAAAAAGAAGTAAAATTACACGCGGACGAAGTCTCAGCCTGGTTAAAGCTTGGTACAGACTAGCGCGATGCGACAGAGCAACGCGACACCGGTTATTGTTATACCGTGAAGTTTTCTTAGAAATTGTATTGTTCGAGTCGCGCCGGGCCGTCGCGTCGCGCTGGTCTGCACGAAGCTTTATGGTAAAGGTGATAAAAATTTAAATAAAACTGAAATATTCATGAAGTTGATATTGAAAGTCCTAACTATACACTAAGTATTACCGAAACATAAATACTTGAATGTGGAATTTAATATTCAGTAGACTTGGTAATTTTTTAAATTGTCTTATTTTCATTTATTGTTTTTTATATACTCGTAGGAATAATTCTAAACAGAGGTGTAGGGAATCAGGTAGGAACTTCAAATCAAATCAATTCATCTATTTGCTTGAATATGGGTACATAAGGTGATACAACAAAAAATATTTAAAATATATTCTACCTAAACAGGTGTGCAATTATCTATTAAGTATATTAAAAACCTAACACACCTAAACCTACCTAAACTTACCTACGTAGTGGTGATTTTTTGGTAGACGACCATCATAATATCCTATACTATTAAATAGGCAATATTTGTATGTAAGTTCTCGAAAATGGCTCTAGCGATTTCGATGAAAGTTGCAATATATCTAATAATTTTCTCTAATTTCATCCGAGCAGTGCTCGGTCAACCAGGTACTAAATATCTATACAGGGTCATTGGTTACATGTCGGCAATCCGTTAAGGCGATGAAGGAGAGGTCATTTGCAACCAAATTACCCCGACATTTCATACATTTTAAAGTATAAAATGTCATTACTCAAAAATGGTTGACATTGGCATAGAGGTCATCAGGGGTCATTTGGTTGCAAATTACCTCTCCTACATCGCCTTAACGGATTGCCGACATATAACCAATAACCTGTATATTTATTTGCACAAAGTACACACAGTTACAGACTAGGCTAAAACTTAGGAGTACATGACCCTGTTAGGACTCAGCAAGTATTATTACAATACTTATACTCTTTTCTAACATATAGAAACTTAGTTTTTGTTTACCCTAAACCTCTTAAGGGGTCATTATACTCATTATTATGAACAACTTTCACTATAAATCTGCTGTTCCGTACATTTATGTTCGTAAATCTCGTCGAAATGTAGGGAACAGCAGATTTTTTTTTCGCGATTTCAGCGTTGGTCCCATTGTCAAAGTTGTTCATAATAATGAGTACAATGACCCCTTAAGAGGTTTAGGGTATTCATTTTATAACAAATAAAGTCCTTTGAAATAAAAAATAAAATTATAAATAGATACATAACACCTGGCAGTTTCCCAGTGGAAACTGCCAGGTGTCCTATTCGTTTTTATCATCACGTACCAGTGCCCATCACACTGAAAAATTATCTTAATGTCTAATAAATGGTAATGGTGGTTGGTGGTGGTGATATGTTTAAGTAAACACAACACTTACAGACGTATTTAGATGTAATAGATAAAGACATATGTACCTAAGTGTTCTGTTCCATGACAGTGTCATGGAACATTGGTACTCAAGAAAGAAATAATAATGTTTATTTGGACGCAGTTCGTGAAACACAAAATAAAAAAGTGAAATCTGTTTATAAATTTTAAATCATCGGTAAGTAGGTATTAAATACAAAACTTGATGTTATTTCTAGGGTTCCATACCTCAAAAGGAAAAAACGTAACTGTTGGGTGTATTAACCAAACATTAAAGTCAATGCAAATGCAAGTATGCAGAAAATGTCAATAAAATGCAAGGAATGTCAATGAATGCTCAACGGGAATGAATCTAAATAAAATGCAAGTTGTCCGATTCAAATTACGTCTAATTGGACACTAATTAAATTATGTACAAAAGTGCATCATCTAGGCTCCGCCGTGTGTCAATGCACTTCCAAATGTAGGTCGCGATCAAAGTGCAAATACGCGAACCTACTAACTAACTTATTGCATCAAAAATACATATTTCAAAACCATGTACTTACACCGTACAGGAACCCTTATAGGATCACTTCGCTGTCCGTCCGCCAGTCTGTCAAGATCCTTTTTCTCAGAAACGCGTCTAGGTATCGAGTTGAAATTAATATCAAATGCGTAAGTCTACGGTCCCTTGGAGTTCTAAGAAAATCAAGCTTCTAACTCAACGCACTTAACAAATCAAGCTTCTGAGTCAACGCACTAAAAAAATACGGCCATTTATGCGATATTTTTTTATACTCGCTAATAAATCAAAACCCACAGGGTACTTTCCCGTTGACCTCGAATCATGAAATTTAGCAAGAAGCAAGGTCTCACAGCACAAGTAAAGGAAAAAGTACGAAAATTGTTCATTTGTAGTTTTATCCCATTAAAAAAAATGCGATTACAAACTTACATCTGCAGTTGGAGAATTGACCGTGGAGTATATTGATGTATAGACCATGTTTTTCAACTATAATGTTTAGTTTCTTATAAGGATAAATTCATCCCAACTACGGAACCCTTCATTGTTCGTAGTTCGACACGCACTTGGCCGTTTTTTCTTACTTGCCGCCTCGGGATGTGTAAGTCTGAAAGCTTTCTGGTTTCTTAGAAATTCTTTAGAATCTTTGGTACTTTAAGTGGTATTCAACGACAAAATGTGAATAAAGTAAGTTAACAGATCATTTTTGAAAAAAAAGTACATTAATATTGTAGTTCCTTTTTTCCTCTTTTCTTAGAATATTAAAACCTTGTTTAAATATTGCAGATTTTCATATCTTTTATTACTTTTCCGTCAGAGAAAATACTATTTTCACGTACTGTAGACACGATGTTAGTGTACTGTACCGGGACGATATCAATTAAAAGGCTTCTTGCGGTAAAGCCGTTAACTATATTGGTTTAAGAATTCAATCAAACATTTTTATATTCGGATCGCCCGATTGACAGCCCGAAGTCCGCGCCTCAAAAAGATGTCAGCACAACTGACGGGGCCCGCTAGGACCGATGCCTGCCGGGATCGCAGGAAAGTCCGAAAGGGATACCGTGGCCCCTGGCAACGTACAAGTAACTGAAGGAACACGGGTGGGTTTTATTCAGTAAGAGTCTGACACGCCCTCCCGCTCCGCCCAGAGCGGGAGAAGTTATTTGATAATTTCCAAACCAAAAAAAAAAGGGGCGACTGTCTACCCTTTTTCTATTCCAATTATAAACTCAATGGTTGCTTCGTTGAAGTGCCAACAATTTGAATACACTAAGGTTTTATTCTAAAACCATACGAAAGCCTCTACAGCATCTAGGTGTAGAGCTTGTAAGGTGTGGTCTACAGACTTGAGATCTAACTTGGTCTTATGGAGAAAGTTGTTAAGTTTGATACCATTTTTTTATTTTGGGTTGGGAATTGCCCAATAACTTATCCCGCTTTGGGCAGAGCGGGAGGGCGTGTCAGACTCTTACTTACTAAAACCCGCCCGTGTTCCTTCAGTTGCCTGTATGTTGCCAGGGGCCTCGGTTTCCGTTTCGGATTTTACCGCGACCCCGGCAGGCATCAGTCTTAGTGGACCCCGTCAGTTATGCTGATCTCTTTGAGACGCGCGTGGAACACAACGCCATTGACCTGGGCCTAGTCCTTATCGGACGGCGAGCTACGTCTGTACCACCCCCTTAAAAAAGGACGCTTGAAACTGGCGTTCCCAAAATTGAAACTTAGTCAACGGCCTTGAGACATATCTCATTTAAAAGGTCTTGGCTTACAGATCATTATTTACTGTACCAACCCCTTTCTGATACAAGCTGTAGTATAATAATAATTGAATGATGCACAAAGGAAACAATTGTTGCATTATTTGTTTGCTTATGTAGTCATGAGCCAACAAATTTGTGCATCATTCTTTAGACTACAATCAATTGTTCACACAATCTGCCTAGCCTTTTCCCAACTATGTTGGGTCGGCTTCCAGTCTTACCGGATACAGCTGAATACTAGTATTTTACATGGAGCGACTGCCTATCTGACTTCCACAACCCAGTAACTGGGTAATACAATACCTCTTGGTAAGACTGGTGCCAGACTTTGGGGCTTCTGACGACTCGTAACGACAGTCAAAGACCCACGAATAACAGCTGGGACCAACGGCTTAACACGCTGTCAGAGGCACGGAGGAGTCTCGGTAAAAAAAATGATCACCCATCCACTGACCGGCCCCGGAAATCGTAGCTTAACCTGATGGATCGACCCGTACGGCTGTTATTAATTAGCCACAAGCTCCTCAACAACAATCAATTGTTATTGTAGTTTTAATACTATTGTTTTTTCCGGCCGTAGATAGGAAACCTCATCCATTTAATTAACTTGTCAATTGAAGCGTGTTATCAGGGCACAATAAATTAAACATAATGAGCTCTTTCGAAGGTAGTAATTACCACTTTTCGGAGTTAATGAAGTACGCACATAAGCCTCAGATTACTCTCATTAATTTGCCGTAAATAAAGGTTCCCTTCTGTTCAAAATGCTAAATTTTTTGGCCAGTTTAAACAAAGTTGGAAAGAAGTACTGAGTTGGAAGGGTACCAAATACTTATTGAATTGAATAACTTTTGTTTTACAAAAGTTAAGACAATGATAAATATCTGTTTAAAGATTTCACGAACAGCCCTTACCTTCCGATGGAGGCGGAACTTGTAAAGGCGTTTTGTGCTTTTTCGTCGAGGTCCTAGTGTTTTATTGTTATACTACCTGCGCCCCGCGGTTTCACCCGCGTAAGTCTCGAAAGGAATATCGGCTTAAAAGTATCGTAGGCCAACCCAGGTCATGTTCTACCCATGTGCCAAATTGCATCCAAATCTGTTCAGCCGTTTTAGCGTGAAAGCGCAACAAACAAACAAACTCACTTTCGTATTTATAATATAAAATATGAAATTGCCGTTTTGTGATGAAAGTATAATATATTTATTTAATCAAAGTATTTACCCTCATTGTCTATACATTTCTGCTATCTCATGGGCAGGTCATTTATAGACCGACGACAAGTATACATATATATTTTTATTTTATGTATGACCGCGCATAGTCCGATTTGAACGATGCTTGTTTTATTGGGGAGGGTATACCTACCTGGAAATTGGTCCCATGTAAAATTGAAAACAAAAATTCACCCCTAAAGGGTAAAAAAATGAGGGTTGATTGATTTTTCACCCACTGAATTTTCAACTTCGAACCGATTCTGTTGTAATTTCGCGCACATAATGTAACTAATTTAGGTAACAAATGAGGCGGCGCCAAACACATTCAACGAAGATCCGTCAAGCTACCATGTTACGCTATGAGTAATTAATTTGCTTGTTTGGCCCCGCCTCAATATTTGTTACTTAAATTAGTTGAGGAGCTTGGTTTCACTAAAAGGTTATTTTTAATTTTTCACATTTCAGTTTTTTTTCGTTGGTATTTTTTTTTGTAAAAAAGTATTTCATCACACGTCACAATTCGCCCCAAAATCCCTTCATTTCTGTACCGGTTCAACAAGGCAAGGAAAGCCAACGCGCGTTTTTCTCTGCAGATCAGTCATCGTGGGGCACCCATTTTTCAAGCTTTTTTATCTTACCGATTTGATGCAAATGGGTAAAAATTTTGCGTATGCTAACATCAAACCATGTTGCTAATTCCTTGGTAGGATCATACGGATCGGCTTCAACGCTCGCATTCAATGCATCGTTATTTACCTTAGTGGCTGGTCTTCCTCGGGGTTCATTCTTCAAATCGAAGTTTCGACTACGAAAGCGATTAAACCAAAAACGCACGGTGCGTTCATTAGCCGTATCCTCTCCAAAACAACATTGATATTGCGAGCTGCTTCTGCTGCGTTAGTTCCACGTCAGAACTCGTATTCAAAAGTTACTCTAATTTTTAATTTATCCATCTTTACTTTAGAAGTTGAATGAAAAACAATTTAAAATCAAACATTCGAATGTTGTAAATTTTTCAAATGTAGATTGTTATCAAATACAATAGACAACGTAAATTGTATTTTAGCTCTGAATATCATGAAAACTTTTACCATTCAAGCACTTTCAAAGCTCCGAATTCGACAATAGGACATGTTTGATGTTGAGCTATGTTATCCGTTGGTGTATAACTCTTTATCCAGTTGCCTAGCGAGAGGATCTCGTTAGTGGATACTCTTGACTATGCCCCATTAGCCATCGGCTCCAATGACTCGACTTAAGGTAAATTGAGTCTACAGATCTCACACTAGTTACTTAAATGAAGTAGGTAAAGAAAATATCAGCAGTTTTTGCCGTGACTACGTTTTATTGCAAAACATTCTAGAAATAAATTTATTAAAACAAATATTTCTACTACAACGTTCGTAATAAGTAAATAGAATTAAAGATTAGTTAATTAAAGGAAATGGTCTTGTATCTGAAATCCATTTATCAGTTTCATTTACACAATACCCTGAAAGTTTTCAGAACAACAGGCTTAAGACGTGTACGCACGAACGAACATGCTGAACACGAACATCAAACACTTTGTACGCACCACAAACGAATATCAACCAAGGGACTGTTGTGCGCGAACTATGTTCGTAGGTATGATGTTCGTGTTCGCTTTGCTAATTTATGTCTACTCGTATAACTAAATGATACATGCTCGATGTTCGTGTGAATGTAAGTAGTCGTGGGATTCTGTTTAAAACTTAGCCGTCATTAATAGCAGACTGTTCATACATCGAAAAACAAATGAATGCGTTTAGTCTAAAAACGTTTTCGTTACATATTCAAAACATGCCAAATCAGCGTTTTTACAAAAAACAAAAACATCAATTTTTGAATTGTGTTCTTTTATAGGTGCATGCAACGGTACAGGGATCGTTATAAGATTTCAATGCGTATAGTCTGGAGAACGTGTTCGTTATTCAAAACATGCCAAATCCGCGATTTTTCGAAAAACAAAAACACATCAATCTTATGTTTGTGAATATTCAAACAAAGGTATCAGAATGGTTTTTGTATTTGTTTTATAAGAACGTACTGCTGGATGTTGGGATGAGAATAAATCTTGTTGAAGTCGTTTTTCATAACATTTTCAGGTTTTTGGGTTCCTTCCGATTTAAGGCATTCTCGGAAGCGGCTGAAAGAATAAAAACCTAATCTAAATCTACCTATATCGTATTCAACTAGAAACTTCCAACTTTATTTCAACAAAATGTCCAAGACAACTATTTATTTCTGGTTCGGGCTGAGATTATATATATTTTCTGGTTCTTAAAAAGTATTTATTACTAGCTGCAGCCCGCGTCTTCGCCGGCGTGGACACTTATTATTTTTCTAAAATAAAAAGTAGCCTAAGTTACTCCTTATAACATCAGTTATCTGCCTATGAAGGTCCGGTCAAAACTGTTCCAGCCGTTTCGGAGATTAGCCGGAACAAACAGACGAAACAGATTTTTTATTTTATTTTGTTTTATTAAGTAGGTACCGTATATACTTTCAAATGAATTTAAAGTCCCCGTCTCAAGAAGCTATACATTTTGTAAATAAAGAACTTTTACTAAGTTACGTAGCGACAATTCAATCAACAACAAATTATTCCAAATTCACTCAAACCTGTTCCAGTAGCTATAAATTTTGTAAATAAAGAACTTCTACTAAGTTACGTAGCGACAATTCAATCAACAACAAATTATTCCAAATTCACTCAAACCCGTTCCAGTACCACAGAACATTAGACGACACCGCTTTATATACCTATAATATAACCCGATCAAGTGAAATTGCTCGTTAGTTTCGTATAAAAGCTCGTACAGACCAGCGCGACGCGACGCCGCGCCGCGACACGAACAATACAATTTCTTAGAAAACTTGACGGTATAAAAATAACCGGTGTCGCGTCGCGCTGTCGCGTCGCGCTGGTCTGAACGAAGCTTTACATTTATGTTACTTTGAGTTGATTGAATTTGGAATTATTTGTTCTACGTAACTTAGTAGAAGTTCAATATTTACAAAATTTATAGCTTTTCAATTTTGATATTTGTATAGATTAGTAGCTATTAACACAACATTAGGAAGACCTAGGAAACGATAGATGGACTGTGTGAAAAATTATATGGTTAGAAAGAGGGTGAGTACCGAGACGACGACTAATAGAGAAATATGTAATAAATTTAGATAAAGGCAAAAGAATGATGAAACACGAAATACTCGTACTTTATTTATACAACACAATGCTAGGTTGTCGAACATACAAAGTTCATCAGACGTCTATTTTTGAATCACAGTCGATGCCAAGTCGTATTTATTAATTTATAACGCATTCTCACTGCGTTAATGAAAGCATTAAATAAATGAACACCCGCTATTGTTTATGAATCATTAAAACAACCGAATATTTATTTCAAAAATCTGAAAATTTTATTATTATATGCCACGCATGGGTGCTCTACAAATTCAGACAGATGTATTAAATTCGGCAATCAGAATATCTGTAAACAATAAATACATATTTACTTGATATTTTGTTGATTTCCAAATTGTTATTTTGAAAGTAAACAAACATGTAATATTTTAGTCAGTATTTGAATTTGATATTTGCAAAAGATAGGCCACTTCATTTCATTTAGAACTAGCTTCGGCCCGCGACTTCGTTCGCGTGGAAGTCATAAGACACCACAATATACTAAAATAAGAGCCACAATTTTATAATACTTACCTGTATACTATGTTCGTAGTTTTGACCTCAGCAGCCAAAATATACAGAGAGTCATTTCACACATAACATCATCATCATCATCACGCATTGTTTCCCCGAAGGCTTAGACAGAGGAGTATCCATAGTACATCCACATTCCACCAGTTATGTTTAAGTCCCATGTAAAGGCTCGTACAGACCAGCGCGACGCGACTCGAACAACACAATGTCTAAGAAAACTTGACGGTATAACAATAACCGGTGTCGCGTCGCGCTGTCACGTCGCGAGTATCCATAGTAGGTACATCCACATTCCACCAGTTATGTTTAAGTCTCATGTAAAGGCTCGTACAGACCAGCGCAACGCGACTCAAACAACACAATGTCTATGAAAACTTGACAGTATAACAATAACCGGTGTCGCGTCGCGCTGTCGCGTCGCGCTTGTCTGCACCAAGCTTTATAGGGCGCGAGCCTATTGCCTTCAACCGCGCAGAAATTCCAGACTCCGGGCTGCTACCGAGAATTTCCATATAGAAATACCCAATAACCCAACCTGGGAATCGAATTCTATGGCGACCGCTAGACCAAGGACCAGTTTATAATTAAACTTACCTGTTATTTAAATAATCAGGAATAATATGAATTTGATTTTTGCATACGACACTTAGGCCATTTCATTGCATTTAGAACTACCTTTCCCCGCGGCTTTCTGCCCGCGACTTCGTTCGCGTGGAAGTCGTGAGACACCACAATATACTAAAATAAGAGCCACAATAGAGTTATTATAAGAGTTATTTCATTTAGAATTAAATGTTTGGTTCATAGTCGTCGTGGTCTTTTTGAAATAAAATTAAACTTAAGTACTCCATTATCAAAAAGGGCCAAGAGCCACATAACAGTTCAACATCAATCTGATTTCAAGGAAATTATAAAACAGGATAAGCACCAATAAGATTTAAACAATATAATTTAAAAAAGCTAAGACTTAGGAATCCACAAGATTCGATTAAACTGAATTGAAATATCTCAGATAAAAGGAAAAGCAAAAAAAATACTCAGACTCAACGATTTTAATAGCATTACTTTATGCTGGAATAAAACAACTTATAGAAACAGAATTTGTTTAATCATTTAATCGTTTAGTTTAATAATATTATAAATACGAAAGTGAGTTTGTTTGTTTGCGCTTTCACGCTAAAACGGCTGAACGGATTTGGATGAAATTTGGCACATGGGTAGACCATGACTTGGAGGAGGACATAGGCTACCTTTCATTCTGGACTGCAGACGAAGTCGCGGGCAACAAATAGTATTCATATAAAAGAGCGCAACGATCGCTTTTCGAACCTTGCAATCATCACGCGAGTATGCAATCGTCGCGGTCATTTTGTTCGGCGAACCCGAACGTGTGGTCGCGTCAACAGAGTCGCGTCCTTAAGGGTTTTTTGGACAAAATGAGCGACATTAACATATAAACGCGACGATCTTTTCGGTTAGGACGCGGAATCCAGCTTGATTTACACGATACAAGTTTCTAACGTTCAAGAGCAATCATTGTATCAGTTTTTTTTTCTGTGTTAGTAACAACTAAAGTTCTTAGTAATTAACTCTAACTTAATATTTTACGAGATAGATTATGTTATAACTACGAATAGTGTAAATTTTCACTTTTACACAATTTCGTAGCACTTTCTTAGGGTCTGATAATTGATGAAAACATTTTGTTCATGTGTTAAATGTATAGCACAGTATTGTTACCATTATTCATTCACTATTTATAGACTACACTAACTCGAATGGTTTAGGTGTCTTTACCCGACGTACTATAAATAGAATTGTAACTGTGACACAAAGTACGTGCAGCAATAGTCGTTCAAGAATGGCCACAAGCTTCGCCTCAAGATGGTGGGATGGCCCTTGCTTTCATTTTATTAACATCTATCTTCTTTTATTTTCAGAGCTCTTCCCTCACAGACCTGATCTCGGCATTCGACACAAAGGCTCAAGCGCATACGGATCTACAAAAGGTGACGGCATTCAGCGGATCTTTCGACAAAAACCACAAACCTACATTCTCAAAGGATGAATATGGCAAGTGAGTAGATGTCAAATAGCTTCACAGCTTACCTTCCTGGAAATTCCCTTGCTCATTGGGAATATGTTACATCATAGAAACCAAGATTTCTACGAACCTCCTTTAGTACTGCCTTTTCAATGTCATTAAAATGTTATTTGTTAGCAACTCGCAGACACCACAATGACGAATGATGAAGAAAATTTCGTGAGAAAATTCTAGACTTACTTAGTAATCTTTTTTGTATAGGCCTTTGCTCTGCCGAACAAAACAGGCCGGTTTTATATTGAAAATATTATTCTCGTTCTACTTTTTTCAATCGTCCAATGAACACGCATGATTGTATCTCTCGATAAGTAGGTATTTGGGATCCTTTTCATAGAATTGACAGTAGATTTTTGTCTGGTTTAGTTTCAGGATTTATTGAAGTGAACCAGTGCAGAAACACGATAATAACCTTTGTTGCCCATATTGTGCAGAAGTAATCATAAAATACCGATATACTGTGTTCAGGCACGTTCGTTTCAACTCGATCAAAGTCCTGGTATTGATCATTATTAGGTAGGTAGGTAATAATAATAATAAAGCTTTAATTCATTCCATACAATTAAAATTATGTACCTATAACATTAAATCACAATAAATTCAACAAATAAAATTTTACATTCCTAATATTGGGTCCCCACCTATGAAATTGGCGTTTTTTTCTCACAACTAGAGAACCTTGTCACTTCTATGAATTAAAATATTCATCAATTGCTTGGTATTATATCGAATAATGACCATCATAGACAACTACCAATAGTAAAAAAAACTTATTACTTATAGTTTATAAACATAAAAAATAGCTTAAAAATGACTCCTCATTTTATTAGCAGAAATGACCACTATTTGTTTTAACTTAGCCAAAACTTATTTTTGTCGCTTAATCTAGTGGCATATTACGTTATCTTAGTTTTTAAACATTAGTGCATAAAAGTTTTAAAACATTAGTGTTCATGGTCGTTATATAAATTAAGAAAATGTTAGTATGAAAAAAGCAACTTCTTTAAAATTCTCCATGCAAAACGCTGATTTCATAGGTGGGGACCTAATATTATTATTTGATTTCATATTACTTACAATTATTGAATTCAATTTAAATCATGCATTGAAATAAATAAATAAATTGATTTATTCTGATTAGAATAAAATAATTATGATTAAAATACATTTACATCAGAGAACCTTGTTCGGGTAAAGGCCTCCTCCAAAGAATTCCACTTTTCCCTGTGTTTAAGTAGGTAGTTCTATAGGTAGGTAGATACAGGTACATTATTTGGACTGATTTCTGGGATATTCTTTCATGGTTCAAACAACTTTTAGCCAAAATTATGTTTTTTTATCGATAGTATTAATTTCTCTGTCTCATTATGATGGTAAAATAAAAAAAAAAATGTAAATATAAGTATATCCAAAGTTCAAAGATATTTTCAAAAACGTAGCAAACATTTTTCAACTCTTTTCTGATTATTATCTACGCACTTAAATATTTAAGTTAAAAAAGATCATAATATTTAAATTTAAGAGAACCTTTAATTGGATTTAAGATCAGTTGGCAAAAGATTTTAAATCGTTTCGATTTAACTTTCTGCAGGAACAAATAAAAAAATACTTTTAACAATTATAAAAAAAATTGAGATCGCTCAACTTATGATTCTTCGAAAAATAAGGAGCTACTATTAAAAAATAGCGACGCTTAATTCTAGAAAAGGATTTTTTTATTTAGCATTTAAATAATATGTACGTAATTGTGTTGTGTAAATATTATCAACGTAAACGTAATTAATTTAAAAAAAAAACAAAATTATATCATGCGGGCCGATGTTTCAATCGTCAGATTTTTTTTATCTGGGGAATATGTTTAACGTTTTCAAAGCTGTTGTATAGAAAATATGTCAATACGCCATTTAGATAAAAGTTATCTGACGATTGAAAAATCGGTCCTAACTTAAACTAACTAAAACTAATAAATTCTTAGATATTCTTAAAGATAGAAATAGTTACTGTAGCGCAATGACATCGAAGCTAAGATTAATCTTTTGTAGTAGATACTCCAGAAATAGGTAACATTATTAAAGGATAAAAGTTGACATACCAGTATAAAAATATCCGTGACTGGCATTCCATTAACTGTGGACTAAGGCAGCAGAAATATTTCCGAGATTATTATACCACCTCTAGGTTAATAAAAAGCTAATTATCCAAGAAAGTAATATGTGTTTTCGTCTTTGTAAGGATAAGATGCTGAAGCAGCAAAAGTAGCCTAATTTACTGTTAGATTACCATCTTTGTGAGCAAAAACTGAACAGTGGTGGCCCAGTTGTAACGGCCGCATCATACGAGTTGTAGGTCGTAGGTTCGAACTCTGACAGGTGCCTCACTTTGTGTAAATTATTTCATTACCACTGCTCTCGAAACGGCGAAGGAAAACATCGTGAGGAAACCGGCATGACCTTGAACCAAAAATTCGAAGACATGTGACTTCTACCAACCCAAACTTTGCCCGCGTGGTGGATTACGGCCCACTCCCTCTCACAGAGTGGAGGCCTGTGTTCCAGCAGTGGGAACATTATAGGCTGATTATACTGAGCAGAACCTTAAAAATGAAAATCACGGTAATCAAATAAAAGTGAAAAATTTAAACCTATAAATGGGTCTTCATAGAATTGTCTGAATGAAATAAATGCCATTAATATTCCTCATATCGCATTCTCGCGGAAGCCATTTTTTTCACAAAAAAAAGAACACGGAATTGTACTTTTCAGGATTTGCGTTCGTCGACCGATTTTCTTATAATCCAACGAAAAGTAAAATTATTTGATATGTTTCTATTTGACGAAACTCGACGTAGGTATTTGTAATTTGTTCCCAAAAACAATAAATTGCAATTACAGTAATATTGTCAATCGGTTCAATTGCATTTGGTAGACGATCAATTTGCGCATCAATGTGTATCAATCACGTAAAAATTTACTATTGTAATTTATTTATTTATTTATTATAATTGTAACTTATAAATTGATCGTTTCGGGGACTCAATATGGTGTACAATAAAGATTAGTCTGCGGCGATGCGTCAATAGCTCCTATCTGAATATAAAGGTCAAATTCCCATGTTCTAGTAAAATCTCTTTAATGCATTTTTAATTCCAAGTATTGCAACAGCATAAATCAAAATGAAGAAATACCTTCTAACTAAACCACCGAGTTTAGGCATTACCTCCTAACTTCCAAGGGACACGACCGTGTTGACTTCGACACTTAGAAGTTATTAGCATTTCGATTAAGCAATTTATCTTGCCAAAAAATATAAAGTTTTTTTCTCTCTGTGTAAATTGTTAACTTCGGCAGTTAAAATTTCTTGAATCGAATGATCGCGTTACTGTTAAGCTGCTAAAACTATTTCGAAATATGAATTCTGTTCCGTTAAGAGTCTATAATACCTCAAATTGCTTAGCATGATCCTCCGTTATATTGAAAATACTGTAGCATTAATTTTGAAATAAATATATGGTAAAGTTGAGGATTAATGTTACGTATGTTTGACGAAAACATGATTCCATAAAAAAAAATCGATAGAAAAAAAATCCAAAGTTACTTCTAAACCGAACAATAAACCGCGGGTATTAAAAATTAATTCAAATTAGATCATTAAACTTTGCATAATAACTGAACTAACTATAAAGCACATACAATGTTATTTATTTATTTTTAATTACCTTTATTTTCGCCGTAGAAAGAAATTACCTAAAGTATTGGCGCCTAGGAGCCTTTTCCCCACCGCTCAGTCTTGCTCTCACTCAGTCCGCGAGCAGTATCGTGCGAGCGAGATAAGAAGTGAATTTGAGCTGAGGTATTATGGACTCTTAAAAGACAAATATAATAAACATTTTTGTTTTTACCTAGACCCATTCCCGGTTCGATGACGGAATTCCGAGGGGCTGAAGCGCAGGCCAGAGTCTGCACAGAAATGAAAGAATTATGTGAAATCATCAACGACTACGGAAAATCACCTTGCAAGAGTCTTCTACCTCCTGAACTGAAAGATGCTACCAAAGTCATCTCCTTTGGGGAATTATTTTCGGTAAGTGCTAAGTTATAAGATTAATGAGTGGTCACATAGAACTTTGTCAATCAGGGAATTGAAACTCCGAAAGTTCATGGCACCTTTGAGTACATTACAAATAGGTACAAGTTTTAAAAGATTGTTATCCTATAACTTTTACAATTACTTCAACTCGACGAACATATTCTGTTATTACCAGCTTTATTATATGGCCAGCATTTTTTAGACATATGAGACACATTCTGAACAAATATAGCTCGTAGTCGCACTACGCTACTTAGTCAATATAATTACAATGTCGCCCGTGGGCATGTGACCGCCCGTATTTTTCTGAATATTCATGATTTTTTTTCGAAAATTACCTTTAAAAGGGGAGGTGTCTATCTTTAATATTTTTCATGTTATTCAATTTTTTATTTTTTTATTAGCGTCAGCCATATATCTCAGATGTAATTGGCTCGATTTTGATTCTGTTTATTTCTCAAAACTTATGAGTTATTTTATCTGATTAAGTAACATATAAAATTTATCGTCTATGGAAAAAAAAACAGACAAAAAGACATTTTTTTTCAAAAAAAAATCAGTACTTATTTAATTAAAAACACAAGTGTAACTATGTAAAAAAAAAAATATAAGGGAAAAAAAGTTAAAGTTTATTTCAAATAATTTTTCATATATATTCAGAAAAATACGGGCGGTCACATACCCATGGGTGGTATTATATTGCTAGCCTTTATTCTTTTGAAAATTCCAGCCAGTCTGCATCATTAGGTGTGGCCATATATTAGAACCCTAGAGAGTTAGGGAGTATTAAGAGTTAGGGGTACCTCTAAGAATAATGTTATACTCCACATAGGACGGCCTATGACCACGTTCTCACAGTGCAGCCAAGGACCAGCCCTGATCCTCTATCAGGCTTGATGTCATTAATATTTAAGCGCTCATAATACAGAAATTAGAGGCTTAGAGGACACAGTCCATATCCTGAGGTTTATCTCGGGATATGGACTCTGTCCGCCAAGCCAAGCCTTTCATTGCTTTGGTCCTTCCAAAGCTATCTCTCCCAGATAATTATCTGTGAAATGATCAGTGATTAACAGTATTATGTTTTCATAGAAAACGGATGAAATGACGCACTTCGAAATCTCAGTGTATATCTATATCAGTACGCAACAATCTCGAATGCACGGCCGTTCGCACGGACGCGGAAGGTTTATCTACGGAGCGACCTTAGGTCATCATTTCAAGGTCACTGCTGAGACATAATACTGTTACTTTATTTTACTGTGGTGATAAAATTCGATACAAGATAAGATTATTAAGGGAATAATATCTTTAACTGGTTCTTCAAACTATCTGATTTACAATTGAACGTCCATCATTTCCCTAGGTCGTAAATCAAGGATCAAAGATTAACGCAATGACGGATAGGGACGATACATCGGAATTAACTGGCAGCCTAGAATAGGTACAGAAGGTCAGCTCCATACAATGAGTGAAAACTACACATTATCTACAGGGAGTGCAAGCGCATTCGTGACAGGCATTCGTTTGAGACCTCCGTAGGTATGTTTCAGGGCCCTATGTCACAAATTTTACAATCTAGAATTCTACAAAACTGATAAATTATTAAAAAAAAATGCGTAACACAGAAATTACAAATATGTATGAGTTACAATTTACAATTCTCTCGCATTTTTAAAAGGATAACACAAAGCTTGAGGGCTATGTCACGACGCCTTCCATAATTGACAATTTGTAGAAATACAAGTCTACAATTCGTACAATTTATGTAATCTTACAAGGTTTTTCCGTTACAATTGTGTGGCTTAGAGTTTTGTGGCACCCACACTTGTAAGATTAACAAAATTGTAACTTGTAAACGTAAAATCTTTTGGTATAGGGCCCTGTTAAAAAAGTATGTGATGAAAGTGTAATCAAATGAATCAGAAAAAATATGGATATCAAATCTTGCCACTTACAAATTGAGTGTCGGAAATTGTAATTTTAAATCACTTTAAAGATATTTGTCATAAATGACAATTGAGGATAATTTTATAACCTCAAGTTTCGTCGATGCTTTTTCAATTACAATTAAATATTGTTATTCAAACAGTTAACAAACAAAGTGGTCGCAATAGCACATAGAACAGAATGAGGAAGCTGAAGTGGCTATGGGCTGGCCATATTAGCCGTAGAACCAATGACTGTTGGGGTAGACGCCCGCGGGCTAGGTGGAGCGACGATCTTCGCAGGGTGGCTGGTAGCGGCTGGAGGAGAGTTGCCGAGAATGGAGCTAAATGGCATGCAATTTGAGAGGCCTATGTCCAGCAGTGGACTGCTAAAGGTTGATGGTGATGATGATGATTCAAACAATAGGTAAATTGTTGGAAAAAGTGGTGAGATTTAAAATCGAAATGCCCTAAATACAGATGAGTGTGTTACTAATTCCCTTTAGAGCGATTGCGTAAAAAATAACGGTTTTTTTAACACTTTCATCCGATACATTTTTTTATATCGTTTTCAGTTTGATTTGGAACAGATTATAATATAGGTTGGACCGTGTTTTCTGACAATATGTACCCTATTCAGTATTTAAGTATTTCTAAATCCTTTTAGTGAGTGATTGTGTAAGAATTGAACTTAAACATTGTTTACACTTTTATCTGATAATTTTGGAACAGACATCACGCGTGTGGCCTGTTTTCGCCCATTGTAAGGAATCGACCTTCTATTCCTATCTATTTTGTACTAGCAGGGCGAATCCCTGAACTCTTCGGTGAATGAGAATTGAACATAGAAATGTAGGTCAAATGTCATTCAGGGGGATGAGGAAAATGCTTTATGAAAGAAAGAAAGAAAGAAAGAAACAGTATTTATTGAGACTCGCACAGGAAATCACACATTAAACTTAAAACACGCTAAACATAAATAAAAAACAAAGTAACATTAAAATTTAAAGAATGAAGTCCCGTACGAGGCCAAAAGGCTCCTATCTCAGCATGATGCCGCGACATGAAAAAAAAAAATTAAAACATATGTACATATGTTATTATGCGGACATGCTTTCTTTTATCAGTTTATAGTATAGCATATAGATTGAGCTATTAATAATAATATTTATGTTTTAAGTTCTATGTGTTAGTTTTATGTTTTGGAAACGCGCGGGTTTTGTTTTTACCCGGCTTATCGAGAATGAGTGATTCTTTGCAGTTTTTCCATCAAGGACTACGATTTTCATATTTAACTTCATTCTAAAATCAACAACAACTTACATATCATACCTCTCTGATAGGTACATGCTGTATACATGCAATTACACGCAGTGCTCTGCAAACTTTACGGACTATAGTTTGACCGAGATCACTGTAAAGCACCATAAGAATGCTCGGCGAGGCGGGCGGCAGCGTTGACGAATGAGAGGCAGGCTGGCGTGACCGTTGACGAATGAGCGGCCTGCACTGCAGCCCCCGTCTCGCCGCGCACAACTAAGGCGCGGTACAGCGGTCTCGGACAAACTATAGTTTTCGATTCAAGCGACGCGATTACACGCGGCGAGATACAATAGTAAGGTACCTACTCCTCTAACATACTCCTGAAAATCAGGAAGTTTGGGAGTTTAGAGAAGCATTAACTAGACGTACCTACAGCTGCACATATTGATAGTATATTTAATTTTATAAAACAGACAGTTTAAAATGTTTTATATAAGCGTTTTTTTATTTTTTTTTATTTCGTGCGTTTTATCAAAACAAAGCAATCAGGGCTAATATAACAAAAAAAAAAAACACCCCATTCTTTTTCGTTTCAGGTCATACTCCTAAACGACATCATCATCACCTTCAAGCCAAAGATTTGAATCGTAGATTTGCCCTTCCGCGTCAAAAGATGGTCCAGCCATGCTATTCTGTAAACATCTCACCGTGAAAACTTGGGTGAAGTGAGCTGTCAATAGTGTCAATCCCTGTGGAATGACAGCTCACTCCACGCTCACTTCACCTAAGTTTTCACGGTGAGATGGTTACAGAATAGCACTGCCGTTTCTGTTTCGTCTTTACACCTCTGAGACAGACAGTATCGGAGAGACTTGACTTGGTTGTCATAGGAACGCCGTTGTTAATGTGTGAGCTCGCTCCTCTCATAATTGACGATTTTTCGTGCGACTTAGTACCTACAGTGAGGGCAAATCTACGATTTAAATTTTTGCTTCAAGCTAGAAAACTATCCTGTTCCATATTTTTCTCATAATTGGTAGAACCTAAAATGTCAAAGACAAAGTAGAATTGATGATTTTCAAAGTCAAGTTTAATATGAGCTTTCAACTTAAACCTATTGAAGTAGGTATTAATTATTTAGGATAATCTCGAAGAAAAACGAGCAACTTGAAAAATAATACCAATCCTAATTGAAAAGACGTCGAGATTAAAATATATTGAGTACAAAGGAGTTCTGAAGTCTGTTCCTTTCAAAACCCACAGAAGTTTGAATAGGAAATTCCGCCGAAGGCATAATTCCACCGCCGTTGAGGAAGCGAATCAACGATCTCGCTCAAGATACGTACAAAGGATTGTTTTAGGTCCCGTATAAGTAAAAGAGATACTACGAGTATATTAATAGGTGATCGCTGACTGTATCACCTCCGGCAAGTACTCGTTTGTCGCAGTGACAAGAGCTATCAAAGAGAGTACTCTCTCAGCGACGCTCGCTTACCGGGCAGAACTCTCGCTGAGACTCTCACGTTTGGTATAACAGCGTGTAATTGCTCTGTGTCATCGCGCACTCGGCGTTCATTGCTCGCCAACTTCGTATTTGATTGCTAGCTCCACTCGTTTTTCATTAATTCCTCCATTATAAATACGCTCCTGTTCGAACAAGTTATTAGCTTTAAGAGCGTTTATTCTGAAAGTGGGCAACGTCGCAAATAGATTTCAAATATTTCGCTGCTTTGATTAATTTAGCAATAATACAGTATTGAAATAAGAAATGTGGCTAACTAGCGAACTAGAATATTGATAATGAAATGCAATAATTAATATCGTAACACCGAATATTTAGTTTCAGACGTAAAAAAAGTTTTTGGAAAATTTCCAAATGCCTTTTTTACATCTAAAACGGGTACAACATCAAATTCAATATTATAATTGCTGTTAATTATTAATATTCTAGTTCGCTAGTTAGCCACATTTCTTATTTTCATACAGTAATATTGGCAAATTAATCAAAACAGGTAAATTTTTGACAGCTATATGCGACGTTGCCAACTTATAGGATAAACGTTCTTAACTATCGTTTTAAATACATAAAACCCGTCTTGTTAAAGCCTTTTTAAAACGGGTAGCTATGTTTTAAGTTTTAGGATGCATATTTTTTTATGAACAGAAGCAGTTTATGTAAGGAAAATTCAAATTAATCATTTATTGACGATTCAAAAGCGTTTTTTGGTAAGTTGTGAGTGATTATAAACGCGGATGATATTTCCATGAAGTGTTATTATCATGAATTGGATTAAGTAAATAAGATATACCCAAATAGGTATATCTTATTTACCAAAATTGAGTTATTTTTGTAGTAAAAACCTTTTTTACGAGCGTGCTCTTTGCATACAAATCTGATAATACCCTGTACGCTGGGGTTCATAGATATTGATTTAAGCGATACTCTGGTATAAAATTGACATCATTTCATAGCTTCACATTGTATGTACTTACTCGTTTTAAGTTCATTGCTCCAGTTTCATACTTTATTTTTATTTTTAGTTGGTTAGTAACCCATTCATTGCTACTTAAATTTTAAAAACATCACCTGGGTGCCACTTAATGTTTTTAAACTAGACTCAACGCATACGGTACGTTGGTGTATTTTTTTTTTTTTTTTTTTTTTATGAGTGTGGGAATTTATCAAATAACTTCTCCCGCTCTGGGTGGAACGGGAGGGCGTGTCAGACTTTTACTGACTAAAACCCACCCGTGTTCCTTCCGTTGCCTGTGTGCCGAGGTCGCGATATCCCTTTCAGACAAACCCGCAACCCCTGCAGGCATTGGCCCTTCCGGACCCCGTCAGTTGGTGCTGACATCTCTTTGAGGCGCGCGTGGAACACAACGCGCCGTCGACCCGGGCATGGTCCCTATCGGACGGCGAGCTACCCATTGCTCACCGTCCGGAAGCCCGCGCCTACGGTGGCCGGAAGTCGGCTCGCGACTCCCGACGCCCGGGGCGTCTCCTGCGGCGACTAGGGGCGCGAGGGGGCGCATTTTGCCTCTCCCTCGCGCGCTCCGCCTCCTCCTTCGCGAGCATTACTGCTTCGCAGAAGGAGGTGACGGCCTCCCATGCACTCTCGCTCCGGACCATGGCCTGAACCAGGGCCGGACGCGAGAGATCGCCGCCGCCGATCGCCTCCGTGAGGACACGGCGGTGCTCCGCCCAAGCTGGGCAGACCTCCACCGTATGCTCCACCGTGCATGACGTAGTAATCTCGATAAACGCAAATGGTGCGTTGGTAGCAACGGATGGGTTAATTGGCTGTTAAAAACAAAGCTTTTAAATTGATCCTTGTGTATCTAAACAACAAAGGCCAATCATATTGATTTAGGCCTGATTCCTATCCTCTCGCTGATCATTAATCATCGACGAACGTTATCGTAGGACATTCACCTTTTCATCCTTTTAAATCGTTTAGAGATAAAAATATCCCTTAATATATATTCGATAAATACCCAAAACGACCCATTTTTAACCTTTTTACCTTAAGTACCGGTTACTAATTAAATCGTAATTACGATTTAAATATGGCTGTAAAGATTCATAATTATTTTGCATGGATGTATAGATTCATAACATATGATCAAGCCTGTAATTCCCGGGGTTTGGCAGAGGTGTAGATACCTATAGTACAATAAATAAGTCCCATGAAATAGGGGGCGAGCCTATTGCCATCAACTGGGCACAAATCCGGGCTGCAACTGAGAAATTCTTGATGGAAAAACCCAATGACATTTTGCTCGACCTGGGAATCAAACCTAGGATTTCAGGCTCAGCAGTAGCAAGGAGAAAAGTAGAAGGAGGGAGAGGGAAGATTCGCGCCCTCGCGTCCCTAGTCGCCGCAGGAGACGCCCCGGGCGTCGGGAGTCGCGAGCCGACCGGGTCGATGGTGCGTTGTGTTCCACGCGCGTTTCAAAGAGGTCAGCACCAACTGACGGGGTCCGTTAGGGCCAATGCCTGCCAGGGTTGCGAGTTTGTCCGAAAGGGATATCGTGGCCCTGGCACACAGGCAACGGAAGGAACACGGGTGGGTTTTAGTCAGTAAAAGTCTGACACGCCCTCCCGCTCCGCCCAGAGCGGAAGAAGTTATTTGATAATTTCCCAACCTCAAAAAAAAAAAAAAAGGCTCAGCAGTAACTCTTGCGATCACTAGACTAACGAGGCATGTGAGAAAATAGGATGTCAATGTCAATATTTTTACTAAGAAATAACCACATAGCAACGGCAAACTGTACCTAATATTGTCTTTGATCCGTGGCCTTGACATCAACCAATGAACAACATTGTTTTTATTATATTTATTTACTGGTTGAATACGAGGCCTTTGGCTACTTTTGTATGTGTGTATTTTAAGTCTTTTTAGGTGCGTTTTGTTTGTGCAGAATAAACAAATTTTCTTTCTTTCTAATACAATGACTGTATAAAATAAGACTAAGACAGTCTCTGGGCAAGCGCAAGAGCCAAATTATGACAACATCGTATCGTCTCAGGTTTAAAAATGGCAATACCGCGTATATATTGACTGACAGGTCTCATAATAAAATTAGAAAGAACCGAAATAGGACATTGGTAAATTTTTTTTAGGAATTTAATTAAACACTAATCTAAACTTTTTTTAAAGATAGTTAATTGACTCAGGCGTGACTTTGCGGAAATCCATTATAAAATACAATAGACGACGTATATTTAGTCATCTAATCCGCTTAACTGTTCTTAAAGAAGGAACCCAGTAAGAAATCGACACGTGTTACACCTCTCAACGAGGCATCCTCAGGATGACGATTGACTTGTTGCGAACCCGGACTCGACGTGTCGACACGTCAAGCATCGAGAGCAGAGTGAGCCACTTCGCCGGACAACCCCATTTACATAGGAAGTATTTTTAATCAAACGATTAAGTTACAACATTTCAGAAGTATTAATTAAGTGAAAGGATAGGGAATAGTAAAGTGCATGCCGCCGCGGGCTTGGGAATGAATCGGTGGTCACGGTGCACGCGCTCTTAGGTATGTGGACTCGATCACATGTTCCGGGCTGGCCGGAGGGGCGTAGGTTGGAGATGTAGCTAACAATTTCATTTTTGATTCTCTTTAATTTAAAAATGCCACATTGTGTGCGCCACTCGTGGCCGTAGGTTGGTTCCTTTTATCATTTAGAAATCCTACTGAATCCCATGGAAACCCTCTATCTCGAGGAATCCGATACATTATGGCCATGAGCAGCGATAACAAAGACCGCCATTGTACCTAAAGAATCTATACATCTCCTATGTATAGATAAAAATAAGTAAAATAGAAGTGTCTGTTTGTAATGCCAAAATAACAGCTTTACTAAATTCATATGAAAATATGTACCTACCGCATATTATTTTTATTTTTTGTCTGTCTGTTTGTTCCGGCTAATCTCCGAAACGACTGATCGGATTTCGATTAAATGTTTCTCACAGGTACTAAGACCATGACCTGGGTTAGAACATAGAACTTTTATCCCGTAGCATATTCCCGTGGGATAATTTTCGACCTCCACGCGGGTGAAGTCACGAGTAGAAGCAATTTAGTCATATTTTACAACAGTCGGTTTACAATAAAGTATATTCTGTCTATCTGTGTCATACTTTTCCCTTGGCTGGATATAGATGTGGCACGGACATGACATCACCCGTCCGTTTCTGGGTACCTCTGTGAGCTTTGCGCCATTTAACATGCAATAGATGACCAAAGGTCGAACATCCAAAGGTCGAACAAGGACGAGGTGCGACCTCGTCCTTGTCCGTTGTCCGCACCCATTGCCTGTGTATATATTCATTGTGCTTTAGCTTGGTCCTTTGTAGTTGACTAAGGGGTTTTTTCAAGACGATAGAATAATTCTATCGTATTGCCAAAACCTCTTAAAAAAAAAAAACATATTAATAACTTTCAAACAAATATCATTAACTAAATTTTAGACATTACCTATAGTTACAGAGAAAACTGACAAAAAAAATTTACAATATACTGCCCTGAAATTTTACAAAAATCGAGTTACTGGATTTGAAGTTAAGGCACGCGAGGACAGGCGCGTCGCGACAATTTCCATGAAGTTTTAGTCATAAAAATTGTTCTACTGGAGGCTTGCCTGTATATGTGGGAGCCTTAAGAGCAGCCTAGATAGGTAGTATAGATACTGAAGTTTTAATAATTCATGATGCTATTAAATGTATATTACAAACAGCTGTTTATTGATGTTACGAAGTCATAATGATGAATGAAAAATCTTTTTAAGAAGAAAAATAAACATATTTTTTTACTACCCACTCATTTCAAAATGACTCACATTTCCGCATCTATCTTCTCTAAGCACCTGTGAACCTGTCAAAATTATGTAAAGCTCATTGTTTTCTTTATTTCTGTCGCAAGGTCAGAATGGCGAAATTAAAATAAATTCTCAAATGTTCACGTCAAAATAATATTTTGTTTAGAGCAGGCGATGACATGTGGCGGCAACAGTTTAAGTGGTAATATGGAAGATGTAAATATTTTGCAGCAAATTGTTATTTTCCGTATGGCCTCTACTGCGTATTCAGCGGCATCCAGCAGTGATAGCCCAGTATGTGACCGTCGGACTTCCAAGTCGGTCTCGAGTTCGTACCAAAGGCACGCACCTCTGAATGTTTGAATTCATGTGCGTATTGTATAAATATCACTTGCTTAAAAAACGGTCAAGTAAAACATCGTGAAGAAACCGGCATGCCTGTCACATATTTCTCAATGACATGTGAAGCCAAGTCAGAGGCCCATACAAATAATTTTATTAATAATTAAGAAAAAGAGTACTACAATGTCCCGTTACCGGTATCAATAGAAAAATAAAGCCAGTTCTTCCATAATTGTTATTTCGTCCCTCTGGGTTCGAATCTCAGGTCGAGCAAAATGTTATTGGATTTTTCTATCAGGAGTTTCTGGGTAGCAGCCCGGAGTATGGATTTGTGCCCGGTTGGTGGCAGTAAGCTCGCCCCCTATAACATGGGACTTAAACATAACTGGCGAAATTTGGGGGTATTATGGGTACCTACCTACATATAGATGTAGGTACCAAACTAAAAAAAAAAAAGGAAAAAAAACAGAAAATTATTAGATTAGGCATAGGCCTAATCTAATAATTTGATTACAAGTGTTATATTAAGTTATGTTATGTTCTTCTGAGAGTCCGTTTCTCCGGTAGTCGCTCAACCACTACGTTTCAGTAAATATAAATCTACACGTGCACAGACAATCTTATGGTATTTCCATTGTTTTCAACATAATTTATATTTGTATGTAATTTAATTTTCTATAGATTTTTTTAGTCTGTTATTTAAATATTATTATAATTATTTCATAAGGCTGACATATTTAATTTTATCTTGTACCTACTCACTTTTTATTATTTGCATACCCATGTGATGGTTAAACATGGAGAACTTTATTACTATTAAACAAAAAACATCAATGTATATCTGTACCCATGTTTGCAAATAAATAAATGATGATCTTACTCCGCACGTGTAGCGTAGCTTAACATACGTCTATGATTTCTGTTTACATTGTGTGTCGTGCTTCATTGAACATGCTATATCTGCTATAGTGCTGCTGCAAACACTAAAACAAAATACAAAACGTTATTATTTATATTCGTATCTTCAATACACATGCCAAGTTTAATAGCTATGGCACTATGCCCCGAGACGGTTGCGTACAAGGGGAAGGCCAATGTTTTTAATGGATCTTTAATGGTTGTACAGCGTTCGAAAATATTGTGTCGATCGATTTTCACTGTATTAACAATATCGTTACGTTTTATGAAAGTTTTCAGTCGTATTTTTGGTATTTTCAAAGTTCTTACTGTGAACGCATTGCAACGTTGTTACAGAAAATAATTTTGTATAAAATAAGTAATGTTATTAAAAATTAAAGTTCCATATTCGTCTTAATCATCCTAACTATACTAACTAATATTATAAAAGCAAAAGTGAGTTTGTTTGTTTGTTACGCTTTCACGGTAAAACGGCTGAACAGATTTGGATGAAATTTGGCACATGGGTAGACAATGACCTGCCATGCTATTCTGTAAACATTTCTCCGTGAAAACTTGGGTAAAGTGAGCTGTCAATAGTGTCAATCCCTGTGGAATGACAGCTCACTCCACGCTCACTTCACCTAAGTTTTCACGGTGAGATGGTTACAGAATAGCATTGCTGGATTAGGACATAAGATACTTTTTATCCCGATATTCTCACGGGATCGACACTTATGCGGGTGAAACCGCGGGCGCAGCTAGTCATTCTAATAATTTATAAAATGTTGTAAAAATTTTAAACTGTTTAAAATTTAGCTGTTTAAAATTATGTATTATTTCATAATTATCTTACTGCTATAAAAATATTGCATGAATATGAAGTGGACGATGATATTATAATTATTTTTATTTAAAAACCTTCGTTAAAACCACATCAGTTTTATAACTCGTCGTCGGTTGAGTTATAAAACTGCCAAACTAAACTGTTTCAGCGCCAAATATTCTAATTTACATCTCAAATTCCCGTCTGAGAATTAATTTGTTCCGAACTCTAATCTATCTACCTTTGATTAAGTAGGTACATTTATTTCGGTTTTCCGTACGCCTTTACGATCCGAATGAATTACATTACTTCTAAGAATTGCTTTTGTAGATCTATCCTATCCTATAGGAGCTTTATCTCTCTCGCAAGATCTCGATCTTCGATCATGCAATTTCAACAATACTGTAATCTCATGTTTATTTGAATTATCATGAATTTGAGTGTCATTGTGTGCGTACCGGAAGACGTAGCGTTGGTAGGCCTCCCACAAGGTGGACCGATGACCTTGGGAAGGCCGCAGGAATCCGCTGGATACGGGAATCACAGAACCGGTCGAAGTGGCGATGCTTGGTGGAGGCCTATGTCCAGCAGTGGACGTCTTTCGGCTGATATGATGATGGGCGTAATTATTGCTTTTCTCTGCAAAAGTTCACGTAAAAAAAATTACAATAGACGACGTATATTTAGTAACCTAATCCGCGTTACTGTTCTTAAAGAGACATAAAGAACCTTGAAAGTAATCGACACGTGTTTCACTGAGAGGTGAAACACGTGTCGATTACTTACGAGCATCCTCAGGATGGCGATTGACTTGTTGTGAAGCCGGACCCAACGTGTGGACACGTCAAGCGTCACACTGTTCACACTGTTGTTGACACTACTCACGACGGTTGCCGTCAAAATGGCCATTGACAAATTATATTTAAAAAAACAAATCTGTTAAAAACAACGAATATCTACATAATACATTTATGGAATTCCAAGGAAACTATTTTCTGTTTACTTCTAATTCATCCCGTAAGTACCACAATTGCGTAAAACACAATTAGAATCAAAATGATGTTGAAAGATAATTGATTGCTTCATATTGTTTGAAAAAGTGGTCTGCTCGACAACGCAAGTAACGCAATGAATGTTGTCAAAATGAATGGCATTGACATTGTAAGTGTGTTACTTACGCTATTACCCAGCTTACCCTTTTACCCTTTTGTAGCTATTGTTATACCCATACATATTAAAAAGAGGTACCTACAATTTGTGAGGTTTTAAGTAGGGGAATGTTCGGAACTTCTGATCTGTTTCTTAAAATTATTTCACTAATGGGAACCTACAGTATTGTCTAGTGTCATATAGGATATATTTTATGTTAAAACAAGAGGTGTCATGCGGACGAAGTCAAGGGCAGAAGCTAGTAATAAACAATAAGTTAAACAATGTTTTAAATAGATAATGACTTTATGTTGTCCCTCTGCCGCCTTCAGGCAAGTTCATAATAATATTGTTTGTTGAAATCAGAGAATTTCCTTAACTATCTTATGTCATGAATTCACTGAATATCAATAGAGTCTTACTGACTGACCGTACGATAAATTATACCGTTATTATGAACTTGGAATTTAGTTTGTCTCGAGCTCTCGACTTATGTAATGGACTGTCTCCTAGCCTGTCTCTAGGTATTGAATTCTGAGGCAAGAATTTTGTCTTTACCTATAACTGCTTTTCATACAGTTGTATATTGTATCAAAACCAGTACCCTAATTACGTAATACCCGATCAATCAGAATCTGAATCGTTTTGAAACAGACTGCTAATCCATTGCTTCACCGTTCGAAAAAAAATCTGCTCAACAACATAAATAACACAATGAATGTTGTTGACCTGTCAAATTGAAACAGATTAGTCGGAATTGTCAACGAAAATGTGTTGCGTAATTAGATAGCTAGTTTAGAGACAAAAATCTTCTTCAAAAAGTTTTCTATTGGTTAATCATTAGGTATTGAACCCAAGGCACGCACCTCTGAATTTTCGGATTCATGTGCGTCTTGTATAATTATCACTTGCTTCAAAAACGGTGAAGGAGAACATCGTGAGGAAACCGGCATGCCTGAGGGATATTTCTCGACGGCATGTAAAGCCAAGTCAGAGGCCCATGGGCGGCTTTAAAACTCTGACACCAGTTTAGTCACTAACCACACGAAAAGAAGAAGATTAGGTACGTCTAATTTAATTAATGATAGTTTCTCTTCTTCTTCCTATAACCTTCTTAACCTTTTGAACGCCATTGTCACATATACGTGACAAGCAAGGGACTAGTGACTGATTGAAATGATCATCAAATATTAATTGAATTATAAAGCAGTGAAGGCTTTCGTACTGTTAAAGAAATAGGAGTATACTAATTAGAGCGACTTAATTTAACTTACCTTACTAGTTAAGTAAGGTGACTTAATTTTTTTTTTTTAAATCTGTTGGTTGTTCTGGAGATTATCCCTTACATACAAACAAAGAAATTACAAACAAACAAACACACATACAAATTTGACCTCTTTATAATATTATTAGTATTAGTACCTATGTTAGTATGGATTACCCTTTCTAATAATTTGTTTGGCTGAAGTCAATGGCCATTCGAAAAAACTAATAATTGTTTGACGATATTATTGCACGGTCTTCACATGATCTGACCAAGATTATGTCTGGACTTTAAAAGAGAATGTGACCTCTGAGTTAGTTTCGGCCTTTCTTCCCAAAGTACCTAGTCGGATATAGAACACCGACCTCATCCAGTTTCTAAAATACAATTGACTTGTAAAAGTGTTTGTACTGTGGCGGCATCTACATCGCCACACGCGAACTACGCATCGAAGACCTGACGTCACACAAATCCTGCATCGCGCAATTAGAGTTTACCGCGCGAACACCATATTATAACTTGCCCCACATCAATCGTTGGGCAGTTGCCCGCCAGACACGTCACGTCACGACACTTCTGGTCGGAGGATCCTCCCTTTTCTAAAGAGGATGAGTGAACTTTAGACCCTGTTCCTCATACCTCTAAACTACAAACAAACCTATTATATACAAAAATAAATTATAACATCTATACAAAATGATACCTGTATACAAGTCAGTAGTATCTAAAATATTTTGGCACAGGCACAAATACACGATACACATTGAATCTATTTATCAAAAATCGTTTAGATTCTCACACATACCAAACTTGTCTGAATTGTCAGAATTTATGATAAATTGTTTCATATTTCGAGTGTTCTGATTCATCTTTACGGCTTCCAATTATTGCATACACGACCACCACATCAAGCCATACGTTTCCAGTATAAGCCGAGCTCTCATTGTTCGGAAAGCCTAAACAATGCGAGGTCAACCTTCAGACTGCTTCTGTCATGAATCATACGAATGGTTGAGTCTTATAATTAGCTGAAATGTTTGTTTTAAAATTAACAATAAATGACGCAAACGTGGTAATGAGTCTTTGGTCTAAATTAGAATCGAAGGAAATAACTCTTCAATGAACATCCGTCTTTTGAAATGTCAGTTGTTCTTTTTTAATTTCGAACACAATGTAGATTGTTACTGAATAAATTGAATTGAATTGAATTTAAAACTTTCTGTTGCAAAATTGAGTCCCTCAGTCAACCTATACTGTTCGATAAAATAAAAATTAACAAAAATTGACTTTGAGTATTTTTTTAGGTAAAATAAATCTGAAAATCCTTCATATTTTCTTCATTTCCATTGGCAATGAAAAAACTATAAACGAAGAACAAAACTGAACAAAGAACTATGTTGGTATTTTAGTAAAATATTATAAACTAGATAAATACCACCAAAATAGCCAAATATTTGTAAACTAGAGCTTTAAACATAATTTTCATACTATCTATATTGTAAAGAGCTCTTAGGTTCTTTTATTAATTGCTTTTGAACTGAATTTATGCTGAAATTACAGAAACAATCCGTTGTGAATTACGTGAATCCACTTTACGCCGAATTCAAATAAATTATTCACTAATAATATTTCAATTTCTGCTTCATTGTAATTAAGGTATTATCAAACAATGTCGGCCAATACATTTTATTTGAGTGAACTCGTTTAACCGTATTAGACTGCTGAAATATTTATTTATTTAGTTTTAAAGACTGTGCAAAGCTTATCTCCTAGTCGGTACTTGCTACTTTTACATATAATTTAAATTGGCTCAAAATAATTCGATACATTGTATTTCCGCATTTGATATAATAGCTAAGACTTAATAAATATTCTTTTTTAATTCTTTTAAATTTTAAATTTTACTTCTGTTCTGATTTTGACAAAAAATTAAGATTTTAAAAACTGAAGTGTCAATTGACTTTTGGCGCTGACTGTACCAGCGGGCTTGCATCTACCCACCTACACGAGTAGAAAGACCACTGTAGAAATTGGTTTTGTCGACGGAAGAATAGACAAAATTACAGATTGTGATCGTTTATTTGTCGTTTTGTCTATTTTTCCGTCGACAAAACCAATTTCTACATGCTATGCGTGCTGAACATTTACCTCATGGAACTACTTCCCCTATCATATTATGGACATCTGCAATACAGAGACATCGCATGTACGTAGCTGAGAGAGGTAAAGCTGAAATCACATGCTTATACATAATTACACTAGCATCCTAAATTCCCATCCAACCAAAACATAGCGACGCTGGTTGGCGGTATATACATTATACAGGTTGGCGGGGACATCGACGCGAAAAGTTTTGCCATGGCTTCAGTACATGATTCTTAACCCCTCTGCGTAGAAAGTTTTCGTTGGTTATAAATTAATGTAGTATGGATTTTTTTTATGAAAAAGCAGATATTTTCATTAGTAAACGACGAAAAATTTCGTTTCGATTCGATCCGAATCATGTACTGAGTCCATGGTAACAGTTTTCGCGTCGATATCCTTGCAACCCTGTATAATTCTCAGGACAAGCTCGTTCATAAAAAGCTCGACTATCTATTTAGAAATCCTTCAAAAACCTACGGATTAAGGTAGTTTGCTGCAGTCGCTGCAGAGGCAATTTTGACCACTAAGGAATATAATCAACCCATCCCACATCCGATGCAATGCAAAACACTCGCGGGAACAATTTGCCACCTATTATGGTCTCCCTTGTGCCGACCAGAGAAGACTTAATTGAGTCTGCATATAGTGGCCATGTATTTGTTTAAAACAATTATTATGATTTGTAGGTTTGATTTATTCCATATTCGCCTCACAAAGTTCGCCCCACATTTGGTATTCCATGTTAGTCCCACATTTTATTCCTTATTCGCCTCTTTTTTTCTTGTATTGAAATTAATGAGTTAAATTTACTGTCAAATGAAAAAATATCGTTGCCGAAATATTTTTACCCGACTGCAAATAAGTGAGCAGTAAAAATAAAACAATTTTTTAAAGAAAAATCTCGTATCAATTAGAAGTAACAATCTTACTGTCAGGTCTTTCAAAATAACTTCTACAATATTTTTATATTATTTTATCGTTATTCGCAACGCAAGGCCTAACAAAATATTTTTTCTCTAAGTGTTAGCGCTAATAAGACCACAAAACCTTTTTTCTTCTAAATGAGAATGAGCCTTTTTTCGAGCTTTTTCGTGAAATTGGTGCGACTGTACCCCACCATATATTAAAACAGTCATTGTATTCACACATTGGAAGTACTCAAATATTTAAAATAAAAGGATTTATATTTAAAAAACCGAACTAAAATAAAATCCATAATCTTTTACAGCGAACATTTTGAAATTTCAGCGGTGTCGTGAATCTGCATAGTTTTCAACTTTACCCCAAAACTATTTCAAGACAATTTGAGACACTTTCGATTTAATTAAAGTTTTATTACGAAGGTTTAAGATCTTCACAAATCTTCCGACATTTCTTGAAAAGAGTCAGTTAAGCTTGGTTTTCCTTAGAAAGCGGTGCCGCCATATAACGGCCGCAAAATTACGGGAGAATGAGGCGCGGAATGTCAAGAGCGTGTTGTGAGTGTGAAACCGAAAAAAAAAACACCTACCGTCATTATCATTGCGACCTTGGCCGTTATCTGACGGCACCGTTTTCTTAGAGGATACCCAAGCGTAACTAAAAACAAAAGACATAAGATGCTTTGTAAATTCCCGAAATAAATAAATAAAAATGATTATTTTTCTTCCACAAATAACACTTATTAACTATAACTTAAAAATGGAAAAAATAATTATGATGTAGGACAATGTTCATTTGTGGGAGACTGGTGCCTAAACTAACCTAACCTATTGGTACTTAACTAAATGGAATTTAGTTAGGTACATATCTAATCCCTAATACCTAGGTAATCCCTAATGTAGGTATTAGGGATTACATATCTAGGCAGAAGGTAGAACGTTCGAAAATGATGATAACATTATCGGGGAAATATTGTGTGTATCGGGATACTCGTGTTGGTTTTTACGGTAGACGGAATATTCTGAGGTGATAAGTATTACCTACGTGTTACATAGTTTTAACAACGTGATTTATGATAATATTTTAAGTTTGAGGTGAACTGTTATTATGTTTCATTATTGCTCCAAACGCCGTACGCTTTCCATTAGCAAACTTTCCTTCGAGTTCGATCAGGGGCTGTACTATGACTTGTTAAAGCTATCATCGTTTCAGTGTGAGAGAGAGATGAAGCTATACAGGACGAATAACACTATCCTTATTTGACAACGGAAAGGTGATGGTTTTAACACGTCATAGTAAGGCCCCTGTTAATATACACATACAGATATTTATACTTTTATACGAAAGGCACTTAGTAAAATAAAACAGGTACAAACTGGTAGAAAATTATTAATGTTTCCTATAAGCTGGTTGTAGGTTTAAAAAAAAAACTTTACAAATGTTTAAGATGACGTTTCAGACTAAACACAACAAAACTTTTTATTGTAATACCTACAGTTCAAACAAAATATGCTAAAACAAAAAACATTTATTGGAATACGGGAAATCAAATAGGTGGCTAAGTAATAACAGCTGCATGGGTCGATCCATCAGGTTAAGCTACGCTTGCCGGGGTTGGTCCGTGCCTCGGAAAGCGCGTTAAGCCGCCCCGGCTGTCATTCATGTATCTTTGACAGTCGTTACATCGTCAGAAGCCTGAAAGTCTGACAACCAATCTTACCAAGGGGTATGGTATTACACCAAATTACTGGGTTGTGGAGGTCAGATAGGCAGTCTATCCATGTAAAATACTGGTATTCAGCGGCATCCGGTTAGACTGGAAGGCAACCCCAACATAGTTGGGAAAAGGCTAGGCAGATTGAATATGTACATGTATATAAAAAACGGGAGGGAAGAATCAAAGGACCTCAAAAAATTCGTCAGCCTCGCTGTCAACAGATAAAGTACCCAAAAGTCTGGCACCATTGCCACGTTGTATGGCGACGCTGATTCTTTGACAAAAAAATAGTCCAGCCCTCTCGTCACGTGAAGAGTCGACCAACCGCTTGGCAATGTCTCGAAAAACCAATTGGGCACTCGGACCCTTTGGCCCTAGTGTTTCAACCCCAAACGATCTCGCCTCCACGCCTCCTGTTTATTTGAACACTTGTGTAAATAAGTATTTCTGCCGTTTGAGGTTTTGCAATCCGCAGCAGCCGCCCCAGCACAGCCCGTGGGCTGTGCTGGGAATATGGAATGGTGCAAGGGTGTCGACACATGTTGCATCCCACACCAAAGGCTTGCCTAACTTCCAAAGCTTTATGGTCATTCCGTCTGGTCTCTTCCTAGCGTCGCGTGCCAAGCCGTTGGGGTTCTAAAATAGCACCCCAGCGCGGTGACAAGACCACGACGAACAAGATCATACGTACTTGTGTATCTGCCATCCGATGCAAAATTCCAAAGAATTTAAAAACCTAAATACCCGTTTACTGGTCTGTGTGCAATAAATTACTCATATTTGATGTTCATATCATTAAACCAGTGTTAATTCTATTCGGACGGTAATGTGCAAAAAAATATATTTACACAAGTGTTCAAATAAACAGGAGGCGATAAATCGTGCAAAAAGTTAAATAAATCGAATAACGAGGTTATTAAAAAGCATGTTTTGCACGAAACATGGGAATGGTATAAAATTTTGCGCAGTGATACTGGTTTACTGAACGGGAACGGAAATACATTAAAGAATTCTCATTTCAGAACTTTCTGCATTTGCTATGTAGGTGTACCATCAAAAACCCAGTAAATCAAAAACAAAACACATCATAACTTATGATAAACTTTTTAGGAACGAATTTAGGCTCTTTGTACACCGCACGGTTTCTTTACGATACGGCGTATAAACCGCGCCGTAGAAAAAACGAGTCTGTCAACAAGCTTCCATAGTGAGCCATATAAGACTGACGACCATACCTACACACGGCGAATAGTGCATAAGGGCAATGTGTGGCATACAACGCACAGAAACTTGTAAGCCACATTTTCAACAGTTCCAGTTATTGACATTTCCGTGTCTTTATATATATGAAGTGGTGATCTTTGTCAAAGCGAATCTGCAACTTTATACACATCCAAGAAGCACCCGACACAAAAATTACGACGCATTAGTGTTTAATCCCCGGTTTTTGAATTTAGAATTTGAAGTTGAGAACTTGTCAACTTGTAAATAACGGTAAAGTAGAGTTAGGATTATTTAGGCGATTCCTTCAAAGTAACGAGATTAAAAATCTCTTACATTTTTTGTAAATAAATTTTGAATTTGGCGTAGATTTGAAAGAATCACCAATGCTAAAGTAGAGTTTGACAAATTCTCAATTAGAAACCGGGTGTAAGCACCTTATACAACCAGTAAAACAAACTTATATATGGAAATGACGCTGTTCATATAACCATAACGCTTTAAATCAATATTACAGTACCCATACATATCATATCTGACGGCTTTGATGCACTGTGGCGTAAGAAATCTGCCTCGCTACTCCGCAGGCTACGTGGCAGTCCCAACACTATCCTGCAATCAATAGCCGCCCGGGCAGACAGCCCGCTAGTGTGGGCGCTTGCAAACCGGACCCGTTCTGTTTTAGTTATTAAATACTAACATAGGCTAAGCTATTTTGTTACTTACACTATTGACCATTGCAGTCTGAATAAATAATGATAAAAATAAATAAATAAAATATAATACTACTAATGTCTAGACAACAGTCTCTACTAATACCTAAATTAGAATTCTAATTATGCTCTCAGCATATGTAAAAAGATTATTAACATAACATCACGCTTTATTTCCCTAAAGGGTTATAGGCAGAGGTGTACATACCTTTAGTAGAGTACATCCACATTTCGTAGTCCCATGTAATAGGGGGCGAGCCTATTGCCATCAACCGCGCAAAAATCCAGACACCGGGCTGCTTCTGAAAATTTCCAGATAGAAATGCCCAATAACGCTGCCTTACCTGGGAATTGAACGTAACGTTTGCGACCACTATAGAAATCAGAAATCATTTATTTGCAAAGAATGTAGGTAACAAAACATAGTTTTAATGGTGTTAAAAAAGAAAAACAAAAGATCCAGTACATTCTACCGTATGGCATGCAACATTAAGCACTATCATAAATTATAATTATTGCAAATCTATATTAATCAATAAATGTCAGGTAATCAGTTTTTAATGTCATCATCTTGAAAGTTAAATTCACCGGCAAAATAATAGTCATAGTATATAAAATTAGAATCGAACTTAATAAATTGAAATATTATTGAGCAATGTCATAGGGTGTTGTCATTTAAAAACTCACTGACAGCGTAATAGCATTTTTCAACTAGTAGTTTCGTTAATTTCTTTTTGAAAGAATGAATATACCTAGGAGGTAATTATATAAAGATTCTTCACGACATTTTATCGCTTCAACTTCACGAACGGAGTTCATGGCAACCTAAGGAATTGCATTCCTGAGCAAGATATACTAACCTACGTAGCTATATCAGATGCTCTAGGAACACAAATCAAATGTGAAGACTTCAAGTATTTGGCGCGTACTATCTATCCAATATTTCATCGTCAAATTTAATTAAAACAACACTTCATTTGTCGAATACACAATTTTATGTAATGGAGCATGATACAATAACAATTTTATCATACAGCCAAGTTGCAGGAGCTTTGTCTATCAAAAATGTTGACGTATTCAAGTCTCATCAAAATACTTATCATCTAAAGATGGGTACCGACTATGATCGCGCAGCAGGCAGTAGTTAACTTCTGAAGCGATAAAGCTGGGTACCCACTACCCACTATGATCGCGCAGCAAGTTAAGCAGATGTGAACTAAGCGAGGTGGGCTGGTTGGAATGACCACCAAACGGCCGCCATGCACAATGGTCCACTTGAAGGACTAAGTGCAGAAATCAAACTCAATATCATAGAACATGTTCGCGCAGTTTGCGTACCTGAATTTTAGGCCCAATATAATAGAACTTTTTGCCATCGATACGCTAACGGCCGAGCCCAATAACCACTTTTCAATAAAAGACAGATCGCCATTGATGATAAACGGTATAATTCTATCTGACATTGAATGTCATTCCGTAAGATTCTTTATTCTGTTACAGATTATTGGGACGTTAAAACCATAGATAGGTTTATTTATCTCCAATATTCAAAACTGGTGATTGGTGACACGTTATTGGGTTCGTGTGAGTACAGTTACAGTTACACACATATGTGTAACTGTACTCTGGGGATAGTGTTCATCTACTTTATGGTGGTGGCGCTTTTTTATGCAGACACTAAAGGAGATTACTGGACCATTACTGACATCGGTGAAGGGAAAACCATTGTGAGGAAATTGCCAATTGCCAACCCGTCTTGAGCAAGCGTGGTGATCAATGCTCGTGCCTTGTCCAGAGAAGAGGCCTTTGCCGTGCAGTGGGACAATAATACGCTGGTATTATTAAGGAGATTCGCGGAGCAGGTAGTGGATGGCCCAGCATTATATTTTCTTTTATAACTATACGGCAGTGTTGGGTTAACTGTATAGGTTAGTTTACTAAAATAGTTGTTAAGAAATATTGATAGGTACTTATATACTATTGAGTCCATTGTTATTTGCTAATTAAATATAAATGAAAAAAACCTTAAACTCCCTTTTTTTTGTATTTGCAGATACAATATATAAATATTATAGCTATGTCGCTCCCATAATTAAGACGAATCTAACGACACCTCATATGTTAAAATCCATCAATCCGTATAGGCTGTAGCCTATACAGATTGATGGATTTTGGAGCTCGGTAGAGCTTGCCAAATAAATAGACACACATACATACTCTCGAAAACCACTACCCTCCATCTAGGGCAGTCGGATAAAAAATACACCTCAGCTTACCTCTTTGGTCATGATGTGCCTATGTTTAGATAGAGCAAGGTTAAAGAATTATTTCACGGTGAAGGTCTTTGTGAATTGGTATTGATCCTCAAGGCCTTACAAACTAGAACGCAATGCTTTATATTCTCAGTTGCAATGCAAACCAATTTGTTACAAACTAGGGCAAGCATAGATTACACGTTGATGTGATTGTTTTAGAGAGTATTGCTTTCTCATTCAATCATAAAATAACAAGAATAAATCCAAATTACTCCGACTGACGTACCGTTGGAATGTCTCCCACAAGGTGGACCGATTGCCTGGTGAAGGCCGCAATAATCCGCTGAATGCGGGGAGCACAGAACCGGTTAAAGTGGTGGTAGTTGGGGGAGGCTATATTCAGCATTACACGTCTTTTGGCTGAAATGATGATGATGATGACTCCCGTTGCATCACAGACGTCAGACGTCAACAAAAAAGCTTTCCTACACTATAGTTTGACAAATAAATTATAAAGCCCCATTTACACGATGCAAGTTTCTTGACAGTGGCATACAATAAATTGAACAACTAATGTTTTGTTACTTCAACTTATGGCACGACGCAGGCATTTAAATCCGAACCGTGTAAATTAGGCTTAAGGGGGATGCGCTAAGGTAGCCCGCGATATTCAAATTTTCTTGAGTTTTTTCCATTTTGCAGGTCAGTGTCAGGTTGTATGTTGATTAAAATATATTTCGCGACCGTAACAAATATGGCTTTACATAATTATAATCATTACAATCAGCAATATAACTCCATAAGTTAGCATAATTGTCAAATGTCATGATTTCATCAAATAGTCATTCAATGGGATTACATGAAATTAGAGAGTTGTATTGATAATTTTTATGATTATAATTCTATAATTAAACATTTGATACGGCCGCGAATTATATTTAGATCAACAGAGAACATGATACTGACCTGCAAATTGCAAAAAACGTAAGAAAATTTGAATTTCGCGGGCTACCTTGACGCTTTCGCCTTAAGTCACCAATATCATTCCTAGGTATTTCTTTGTTTGCTTGTACAAACCTGAAAAGTAGACTTACTATGGCGTTACCTACCGATACCAGTGGGAAGGTACCTCCAACAAGTTCAAGGACGAAATTCTTAGCAAAACAAAACACTAACGGAAATATCCAAGAATCACACGTGCAATAAATAGACACTACGCAAATGAAAACAGTCCTCCTTTGTCCACTCATCAAGAAGCAAGACTACTAAGAATTATTCAGCGCAAGTGTACAAATAAACATAATTAAGAGAGATGATGTATCATCGACGGGCCGCGACACCGAGCGGCGACCGCTCGTAGTCTGTGACGTCACGCGCATTCCGCGTGGCGACTCACTCCGTCACGGCCAGTGTTATATTTGGAATCGGTTTACCTACTAATGGTAGGGCTGGCAGTTACCGCGGATTTTTTAAGAATTGATAAAATATCATAATTTTTTTTTATGTGCTCATTGTTTGCTTCGTACAGAGATCTCTCTATTTAAATTTAGATTCTCTTTGCTTTTGAAGGTAAATTTATAGACCTGAAAAGATGAACAAAAGGCGGTTTTACATCTTTAAGCAATCTCTACCAGACAAACTTAAGTGCCTACCTGTAAAGCCAAACGTACAAAACAGCCGCAACGGGCCGCAGCGCAACGCATTTTGATACAAAAAAGAGCGGTGCGGCCCGCCTGAATATTTACAATGATTAATGTCAGCTCGGCTTGAGATGAAAAAAATATGAATTCAGGAATAGTGATTTAAAACTACACTACTACTTTTAAACATATCTTTATTTTTAGATATACATAAGTACCTATTAACCTGTGTGATTTAGGACGTGATTGATACCTTTGTGTAACTAATTGTAATAATTCTCTAAAGGGAACTTCGTCGTATACTTATTGCCTATGTGACTGATCTGTGATTTAATATACTCAAATTAAAAGAATTAATGTGGCGGCCCGCGTGCGTTTGTTCATAGAAAATGTTCGGAAATGATGAAGGAGGACTTTGGCAATGCGTTGCGTTGCGGTGCGGGTCCAATCTGCGTTAGCCTTAACTGTGACTTCTAGACGACCAATTACTATCTAAGTCTCAAAGGCTGGGTGAAGATTTCAAAATCCTTCTAAGTCCAAATTACTAAAGTATTACTACTGAAATGCCCAATATTTTTGTGGAAGTATATAGAGTGCCGCTAGCGGCACTTTATACACTTACACGTTCACTTCCGTTTAGGCACAAAAGAATGTAATGTTTTGGGAATGTGAATGGGAAAAACAATCAAATAAAATAGCAAGTGACAGTGACTCAGTGACAGTGACAATGACAATCACAATGCAATGCTTACGGTACTTTAGCCGGACCTAAACAGCGCCATTATAATGCTGCTAGCGGCACTTTATTCGATAGGGATAGAAATCCAAAAAAGAAAAACAGACAGGGGATAGAGTGCCGCTAGCGGCACTCTATACACTGTCTATTTTTATTACAAACATTTGTAACATACCTGCATGGCAGCATGCAGGTAGAATGCATTGTTTATTATATTCGTAAGAATGGTTCAACCTTATTTCAGCAACCACATTAATGACACAACAACATGAGATCGGGCACTCAAAAGCTTAGCCTTTTGTCTGCTAGATACGGAATTTCCACAAAGGAATGAAATAATTCGTTTCACGTTGTTAATCTGGCAAACAAACAGAGTGGTCACCTTAAAGTAAATAGTATAAAGGGCTGACCTCGGCCTGCAAACTATAAATTCCGTTTGAACTGCATTTGAATGGGTTCCAGCCATTCACAGGAATAAACTAAATCCGATTCAGATGTGTACAAACGAGATTGTGGTTAAAATGCGGCCCATTCATCTCTACTCTTATTCATTGAAATGATACATTTATACTACAATCCGTTTACGCTTGAAAGCACGACTTAATGTGAGTTCTATACCTTACCTATTTGAGTCCTATTGAAATGTTAGACGTATGAGAAACAGGGTGGAAATTTCCTCATCTCTCATTGAAATGGGAGGATCCTCCGACCAGATGGGTATTGTATCTGGTTGGCTGCCGTATTTCTGCATACAATGTCGCCCATACCCATGTGACCGCCCGAATTTTTCTGAATATTCATGAAAAATTATCGAAAATTAACTTAAAAAAGGGGTCTATCTTTAATATTATTCATATTATTCAAGTAAATTTTTTTCTGACCTTGCTTTACATTTTTTGCCATATCTCCGATGTTATTGGCTCGATTTGGATTCTGTTTATACTTTATAAAAGCTTATGAGTTGAGTTATAAGAGAAAGTATGAGTTATAGAGAGAGGGAGTATGAGTTATAAAAGCTTATGAGCTTTCACATGCCTATGGGCGGCATTGTATGGTAATCGCGCGGATAGCTGCGTTTGCAAGATGTAGGATTTCCGTGACGTCAGGTGCACCTCGAAGGTGGCATTATATTTGCCACCACAAAATAAACATAAGTACCTTCCCTTTTCGGGTGGAAATCGTCCTAGACCATCTGGGATGGTATGGCGTAGGGGTATGTCCCAGTCTCGTGTGGAAATCGTCTCTAATCATCCTGGAATGAAATTGCGTAGGAGTATGTCGGAGTTCGTCTTCGTTAATAACACAGTGGTCCTCATACGATAGAATACTCCTATAATTATCAGGCTATATAACGGTACCAGTCAATTGTAGGCTAACTTATAAATAGTACTTTCTGTATCTTTAATGCCCGTTATCAGGTCCATGCCTGAGTCTCAAGGGAAACATTGACTTTAACCTCAACCACTCCGCAAAATCATCATTTAAATAAAAAGCGACTCTTGCTACGACACAATAAAGTGCAATTCAGATCGCACAGCGCCAATTACCTACAGCTTTATTCACCTAGAAGTTGCCTCTCTTTCTATCGCGTGACGATCTTCTCACTACGTTACACTAACTGAATTGGCCCAACAAGTCGAGCCGGCTGTGTACTGAATCATTTGTATTTATCTGTGCCTCAACACAACTAAATTACATTTAGTTCGCTAAATAGTTAAATACTTACTGGATTAATCAGACTTCGGTCTGATTAATTCCATTTTATCTAACTCGTAATGTCACTAAACAGGGTTGAAAAAATTTCAAACAAAAACCTTTCTAAGCATCATCGTTCTTTAAATAAATTAGATAAGGGTTTTTTTTGGCTCTGATTTCCACTCGTTTTAAACTTTGTGTTCACATTATTTTGTGTTACACAAAGTTTTTCGTCCAGTATTTATTTAGAAAGGGTTCACAAAATCTAGTCAGACAAACTGGGTTGCCTGAATGGAATAATTAAGTAGGTGTGATAAAAGTCCGGGCGACGTTATATGAGCTTGCTTTTATTCTTTAGAGACCAGTGTTGAAATGGGTTGAACTGAGACTTGGCAAAACTAAATAAATGCATTAGAAAAAGATCGTGCTACATTTTTGTGTAATTTGTATTTCGGGAGTCGGTGTCTTTGGATCTGTATTTTAATTTTTGCCACCAACGCACGTGAGAAATCACATTTCACTTTGAGGATTTTTTTTTTTTGTGAAAAACTTTTTATTTTTCCCTTTTTAGTTCTGTTCCCACACCAAACTAATAGGTTTTTACCTATGAAATTGACGTTTTGTATGAAAAAATTTAAACGATTTTTTTTCATGTATTTTTTATTTGTATTAATCGAAGTAATCACCCATGCAATCAATGCATCTTTGCCAACGCAGTGGCAGTTTATTGATGCCCTTCTTAAAGAAATCACCTGGACGGGAGGCAACTAATTCTTCAAAGGCATTTTGTACTGCCTCTCGGGTTTTGAATTTTTTTCCCGCCAAGAAGTTATCCAAATTCTAGAAAAAGTAGTAGTCTGTAGGCGCAAGGTCTGGTGAGTAGGGCGGATGACGGAGAGCTTCCAACCCCAGTTCTTGCAACTTGGAGACCGTCTGCTGTGCAGTATGAGGTCGCGCGTTGTCGTGCAGTAGCAGCGGAGACGAGCAATTGTCCAATGCTGGTTGGAGATGTGCCAGCTTCTCCATCATTGTGTTCAGTTCTTCACAGTACACATCTGCAGTAATGCTCACCCCGTTTGTTAAGAAGCTGTGATGAATCACACCGGCGCTAGACCACCAAACAGTGACCATCACTTTTCTAGGGGTAAGTTTTCGTTTAGGGCATTGTTTAGGTGCTGAACCAGGATCCAACCAACTTGCTGAGCGCTTGCGGTTATCAAACAGAATCCATTTTTCATCGCAGGTAACAATGCGGTTCAAAATTCCTTCATTTGTGTGTCTGTTGAGCAGTGCAAGGCACGTCTCGACGCGTACTTTGCGCTGGCGATCATTGAGTTCGTGGGGCACCCATTTGTCAAGCTCTTTTACCTTGCCAATTTGACGCAAATGGACCAATATTGTTTTGACGCTAACGTCGAAAGCTGCTGCTAATTCAGCCGTAGATTGTGTATCATCAGCTTCCACAATCGCCTTTAATTCGTCATTGTCGACCAAAGTCTTCGGACGACCGCGAGGTTCATTTTTCAGGTCGAAAGTTCCAGAACGGAAGCGAGCAAACCAATAACAGGTGGTGCGTTGGTTTGTAGTGTTAGCTCCGTAAACGTCGTTGATGTTGCGTGCCGCTTGTGCCGCGTTGCTGCCACGACGGTACTCATATTCCATAATTACTCGAATTTTTAACGTATCCATGATGACGAAAAAGATTGAAATGCGATGAAAATGTAACACTAATCAATAAACAAATGACTACTTTTGGAAAAAAAAATCCATGTTTTTAAAATAAAATTAATTTGAAATTAGAATTCTTAGCCAAACAAAAATTATTTTGATTTGAAATAGCCAGTACTGCAGAACGCCAATTTCATAGGTAAAGACCTAATAATTCGTATACTTGTTATGTGCCTTGTGTGCTATATATGCTTGCTATGTGTATATATGTGTATATTGCCACTACTTGCTATGTAAAAAACAGTGATTGGAACTATTATAACATCATCAAGATACACAAAGTGGATTAAATCTGTATTATCGAAGCTAACTCAAAAACTACGCAAGCAAAGTTAATAAAAGTTACATGGGACCACCGCGCAAGCTTCAAAGAAAACAATTTTCAAAATCGGTCCACAATTTACGAAAATATCGATGAACATACATAAAAAACCATACAGACGATCATATATGACCTCCTCTTCTTTTTAAGTCGGTAAAAAACTATAAGCACAAATGAAAGTGCCCGTGCAAAGAAGGACCTACGCCTTCGGTCCGTCAACCTATTCTGACTTCTATGCCGTAGGTATAAGGATGGCATTAAAAGCAAAAAGTGGTTACAATACCAACTATTTACTGCAGCTGCCATTTGTCATGCCTCCAACGCAATAGAACTCAAAATTGGTTGAACGGACCGTAAAAAGGTGCTACTACATAATACAAAATTACCATAACATAACATCACGCCTTATTTCCCGGAAGGGTTAGGTAGAGGTGTACCTGTAGTACACCCGCTAGTTGCTTAAGTCCCATGATAGATAATTAACTTGAAAATAATCCATATTATCAATGCGAATATAACTCTGTTGCATGTCTGTTGTTATCTTTTTACGCCTAATCCACTGAACCGATCGTTCAAAATTCAAAATATTTTATTTCACATAAACCTACATGGGCACTTATGAAACGTCAGAAGCTAGGTGCACGGTTCCAATTATTGGTCGTTTCCTATGGAGAAGAGCCTGCAAAAAACTCAACGGCTACTCTTTTAAAAATAATTGGACTTTACAATATAACAGTATGAATAGGTATGGGAGGACATTGTAGGTCTTTCAACAAGAACCAGGTACAAAAAAGAAGATGGTCAGTAAATCTACAGTCCACTAAGCCTACAGCGTTCTCACATTCACAAAATAGAAAAGAATCTGTATTACATATAAAATATGAATAAATTAATAAAAATATAAACCTATTTTAAACGAAATGACATGATTGCTATTACAACTGTAACAAATCTGAATAATTATCATGTACACAAAAGCCAATAATAAAGTGTTGAAATTAAATGGTATATAATGTCAAATATTAGGATGACTACGTCAATTGTGTTTGTGTCTAATTAATAGATAGGTAGCCTGTGGCTGAGAGCCCACTGTTGGGACTCGGACCTCTCCTCGGTGAGAGGGAGTGGGCCGTAATCCACCACGCGGGACCAGTACGTACTGGTTGGTAGATGTTCTTGGCGAATTTTTTGTTCTAGGACATGAGTTACCTCACGATATTTTCCTTCACCGTCTTGAGAGCAGTGGTGATGAAATAATATACACAAAGTGAAACGCCTGTCTAGGTTTCGAACCTACGACTTACAACCCGTAAGTCACGGCCGGTACCACTGAGCCACTACTGTTATATTGATGTGATTCCACTCAAATCATGTTTAGCTCAGTCGGAGTGGTAAGTAAATACAGCTGGCTGCATCCATTAGTATCCCGTCCCCCTCACCCCTTTATAGGGCTATTCAATGTGTAGGGACCTATTAATAATCCAGCGATATTTTTAACTTATCTAATCTAAACTTTTAAATTAACATTATTAGAGGTTTGTTTGTTTGTAAGAGGTGAAAAAAAAAACTCTCACTGATAGAAAAATACTGTATTGCTGAGTACCATACGAATAGTATAGCTGCGCGCCGCGATTTCACCCGCATATCCTGTCCTAACCCAGGTCATGGCCCACCCATGTGCCAAATTTCACCCAAATCCGTTTAGCCATTTTAGCGTGAAAGCGTAACAAACACACACACTTTCACATTTATAATAGCAGATGAAATCAAGCGCAGAAGGCAGTTAGAAATATGATACGAATCTTCGCTTAAAATTTATACAGTGTGGCGATATTGTCAGCTGCAGCCGTCAAGGGGGTGATTTTACCCGTTATATATATTTTATTTATTTGTTCAGACTATCAATGATCCATTAAATTTACATTTATATTGTAAGTATGAACTTAAAAACTATGTTAGTACCTAATAACTAAGAGAGACTTAGTCCTCTGGGTGAGGCTCCACACCAGTGGGCTGTCCAACTTATTGGCTATTACATTCAGGATGCTGTTACTGCTCCCACGCAATCTACTTAGCAGTGAGGCTGTCTTTTTGCGCCAGGTGGCATCAAAGCCGTCTGTATGCGACTCGGCAAACATACTCATACGAGTACTCATATACTTAAAAGTCATAAAAAAAAAACTCTTTATACTTGCATCGAAATTGTCTGCGGTTGAATAGATAGATAGATATATTTATTTGCATAGAATGTAGGTAATTAATACAATTATACGCTCTGCCTCATGGCATGCAATTTTTTTTATTAATTTGTATAATATTATTCAAATTATTCTATTTACTTTGTAAATGAAATAGTCTTATCATTTTTGAATTAGTCGTTTTTTTATATATATTTTTCTCGAATTGTATATGACTATCATAGCGAAAGTTGTTTAGTATGGCTGGTAGAATCACCCCCTTGACGGATGTAGGTGACTTAATCTCCACCCTGTATAAGGGGTGAAAATTCAATGATACATTACAGACTATTAATAGTGGACCTAGAAGTTTGAAACCTACCAAAACAGGTATATTTAGTCCACAGGATCCAGGGTTCGACCTTGTCCCAAGAAATGTAATAAAAGCATCAAGGTTCACGTAGAACGTAGTTGCCATGAAATAATTAAATCAAAACCGGATGTGAACGGAGTAAACTAACGATATTATTAATGCGGAAGTGATGTTTTATAGTAAGTACTCCGCAAACATAAACAGTAGATCTATAAAATTCTATAGCGGATCTAACCAAACAGTACAGGAGCTTGTGGCTAAAGTAATAACAGCCGCACGGGTCGATACATCAGGTAGACATGGCTTGCCGGGGTTGGTCCATTGATGAGTGACCGATGGTGAGCTTTAAATACCGAGACTCCTCCGTGCCTCGGAAAGCACGTTAAGCTGTTGGTCCCGGCTGTCATTCGTGGATCTTTGACAGTCGTTACGGGTCGTCAAAAGCCCGAAATTCTGACAACCAAGTATCGTATTACCCAGTAACTGGGTCGTGTGGGTCAGATAGGCAGTCGCTCCATGTAAAATACTGGTATTCAGCTGCATCCGGTTAGACTGGAAGCCGACCCCAACATAGTTGGGAAAAGGCTAAGCAGATTGATTGGTACTAACCAAACACATACCTACATACAGCTTTTAAAGTCGATGGCAAACGCTTCCAACTTCTATGATAAGTCAAGGCCTCTAGAATCTGTTTACAAACCAAGGAATGCACTCAACATATAAAATAATTACGACAACATGTACTATGTGGTCGTTAATTTTAAAACTTGGCAACCTTTACGTTCCAAACGCTCGCCAGTGCGTCCAATGACGCGTAATAACTAACAAAAACACATTGGTTCCGTACCCATCCGAATATGGAAATACAAATTCGCATGACAGAAATAAACGTTTGAATACACCACGAGCGTGCGCTTTTATTATTTCTAACGTAACGATATTATCGTGGACGTCCACGTCCATAAAATGTAAGGAAATATCTGCACTTTATAACGTTACCGTGGACGGAAATTTTTAAGCGTCTTCATTATATTTCCATCATCGTTGCCAGATTAGATTTTTTTTCTGGCATAACGGGATTTTGAAACCTTTTGAGTAAAGCAAACTCTTCTTTCGTCGAAAGCGAGACATAATAAAAAATATTTTTAAGTAGTGAGTTTCAAATTAAGTTTACAATGACGATAGACAGCCATAGAAAATTAATTTTAATGAAAATACGTTACTTTACTATACAAGGTAATAACAATAAATGTCTGATTTAAGCTTCGTGCAGACCAGCGCGACTCGACGCGACTCGAACAATACAATTTCTAAGAAAACTTGACGGTATAACAATAACCGGTGTCACGTCGCGCTGGTCTGTACGAAGCTTTCCCCTAACACTTTCGTTAAGTCTTCAGAGGAATATAATATAAATATCAAAATAATACGTGCATACTTACATTTACTTAAAAATTACGTATTTATATTTCTATTAATTTTGGGCTAAAAGTCCCGCTAAAATCGGGACGTCGCGTTGTGACGTGGACGAGAACGTCCACGATAATATCGTCACGTTAGAATAACAGAAGCGCACAATGGGTCAGTGTCTACGTCTGTTTATTGACGCGTTTTATATAATAAATCAATTTGTTTAGTAATACATTTTGCATTAAATTTCCTCAATAATGTTGCTGAGATAGGTCAGTGACTTTCAGATATTTTGCATACCAAAGAGTTTGATCTAACGCGATAAAATATGGATCGTCAGTCGTGATTAAAACTTCTTCCAAGAAATATTTATAACTTTTGATAAAAAGATCCTGACATTATAAACCTACATAATTTATTATTTATCTATGGATTTCCAACGAGAGATACATTACAATTAACTTCTACTACTTGTAATAAAACTTGGTTGCAAGTTAAATGGTTTAAAATTACAGGTAACCACTGCTTACACATTAACGAGTACACGTGCTCTGAATACATGAAATAAACAATTTATATGCTAGTAAAAAATATTAAAATTACATAAATACAATACAATAAAACCAAATAATATTATGTCTAAATGAATTAATGTAAATCGTTGAAAATAGTTGGAATCGTGCTCTGAATTATTCAGAGCACGATTCCAACTATTTTTAAACATTAATTTAAATAAAATTTATAATAGCAGATAAATTGTTTATTTTATGTATTCAGATTGAATACAGAAACAGTTCAGTCTAAATGAATTGATGTTTAAAAAACGTGAGAAAAAAATCTACGGATAGCTGAAAGTGATTATAACATTCATTGCATAATACAAGCACGAAGCGAAAATATACGAGCAGTGGGGGCCCAGTGGTAACAGCCACGAATTGAGAGTTGTAGGACGTAGGTTCGTACCCAGACTGGCGCTTTACTTTGTGTAAATTATTTCATCACCAATGCTCTCAAAACGACGAAGGAAAACATCGTGGGGAAACTAGTAAGTCGTAGAACCAAACATTCGAAGACATGTGACATCTACCAACCCGCACTGGGCCCACGTGGTGGATAACGGCCCACTCCCTCTCACAGAGAGGAGGCCTGTGTCCCAGCAGTGGGAATTTTATAGGCTGATTATGCTATAGAAGCGAAATATGAGCCTATAAAAAGCCCTGGAGCTATGTATAGGCTAATAGTATTATTTCAAACGCTGTCGCATCGTCTGATACGAATAAGCAATCAAGAGTGTACCCGATATAATATAAAGTTTGAAAACAGTAAGCCTCGAAATTATAAGGTAATAGCTTTACTCGTGTGGTAATAGAGCGATTTACAACGTACTCTCAAAACGTTGAATGAAAACATCGTGAGCAAGCAAACAGGCATGAACTAGAACCGAAAATTCGAAGGCATGTGACATCTACCAACCCACACTGTAACGGTAAGCTTTACTCGTGTGGTAATAGAGCGATTTACAACGTACTCTCAAAACGCTGAATGAAAACGTCGTGAGCAAACCGGCATGAACTAGAACCAAAACTTCGAAGACATCTGACACCCACACTGGGCTCGCGTGCTGGATTACGGCCCAATCTCACATATAAGTTTTTTAATATTATTTTGACGTATAAAAAGCGTTTATTAAGAATATATTACATACTAATAAATAAACATTTTATTTTATTTCCACAAAGGCGCCTTATGAGTCCTATTACATTTTTTAACGGAAATTCATGATTTTTGACGCTGTAATTTTCAGCAGCAGTAAGATATTTTAATCATTTGATTATAATAAAGATAGTGCCATTCTCTTTCTAAGTAAGTTGGAGTTACATATTATTTTCGTGTAATTTGGTGAATTGACGCGGAATTGTAATTTTATTTTATTTATTGTAATTTTGTCTTATTATATTGAGAAATTAAAACTAATTAAACGTATTAATTAAGTTTTATATTATATTAGTTTATTTGATAAAATTGTCTTTATTTGTAATATGATAGACGCTGAATCAAGACATTTATTGGTTTTCTTTACGATTTTGTCCGTGAAATCTCAAGGAATTTAAAGATATTCTCGAACTTCAAGAAACAAGTAAAACTTATCTTATAGTAATTTTAGCTTTTATTAGAATTGAATGAAACAATGTGAATTTGAACGTCAAAGTTCCATCGCCGACGGTTTTTGTTGTAAACTGAGTTCGTAAAATATTTATAGTAACTTACACGTAAAGAAAAATTAAAATAAATGATTCCAACTTACTGGGACTCCTCCCCAAAAACAGCTTTAGAGTACTAAATCTTAAAGATAATAACTAAACAACAAAATATTTTTACCTATGGTAGAAGACCACAGTTAACAAAAATAAAAGATACAAAATTAAAACGCAATTACAGAAAACAAACATAATATAAATCATAACAAGGTGTTCTTTTAATTCCTACAAGTAGTTGCATAGCATTCTATGCAACTACTTGCAGGAATTAAAAGTTGTTTTACAGCTTCGCAAGGAAGCGCCTTTTATCCTTCAAACGAGAGCCACCGATAACGGGTGGTAAGATTAATGGGGATAATAAGATAAAGGTTAGTAAGCTGCGCAGAACTTTTTAACACGAAAAGTTCTTATCGACCTTGTATTCGTTCCAACAGTGAATGTGAGTGTTTTATCACAAAGAAATTCTGATTCTGAGATACTTCTTTGTAATTCAGATGCTCTGAAATAATTATTAGACTAGGCACCCTTTGCGACTCGCTGAAATGAATGCGATACCTAAATCTAGACTCACGTTTTACAGACATCAAATAAAATTAACAGAGCATCCATCAAAGTTGCTGAGAACCATATTATTTAATTAAAATACCCTTTAACGAAATTATTAGTAGTAAGTGCCTCGAATCGTAATTGGCTTTCATTAAAATATGAATTGTACCACGCAGGTAAGATTTAAAGAGATAAATGGTTTTCGCACAAGTAATTCGAATGATTAAAAATAATTAATGATAGTAACTAAATAATGATTATTCAAGATCGCTTTTCACAAATCTCTGCATTTGTGAAAACCTATGAAATGAAATCAAAAGAAATTATTTATTCTGTAAATAAGATATCGGATTCACTTTTACGCGTCATATTAAAAATAAGCTCGATTACTCCGGCGTTTCCTATCTTGTAATCATTCTCCACGTCTTTTCCAATTTAATTTAGGGTTAAATGACATTTTGCGATTGCTTTTTTATTTCCAAACATGTAAACAAAACATTGTGTTTTTGGAAAAACAGCTTTAAAGGGACTCATAAACTTCAGTTCGCGCAACAACTTTAAACATGTTTATGACTGTTTCTATAGTTTAGTAATTCTTCAGAATGACTAGTATTACTGAAAAAGTTATAAAAAAGCTTAAAGTTGTAGCGCAAAGCTAATTTACAGCCTACACTGTCATAAAGTAGAATTACCAACGGTTTAGGGTGGTCGCACATCTGACGAAAGATGCGTTAGCGTCGGGAGTAACTTCGTTAACTTCCAGTTATGATGCTCGACGCACTTAAGGGCCGGTATTTTGAAACGGTTTGTTAACATAACATACGTATGTCAAATAATAAAGACTACGTAAGATGTTAAACGTTCGTTAAATACAAAGCGTTCTTTCACTGCTTGGTAGTTGTCACTTGAAATTTTGACGTGAACGGCGAAATTTTGCCATAATATAAAAATGGTTGAGGGAGATTTTTTAATATTATGGCGACCAGCTATCAATATTTTCTTTTTGAAAATTGAAATATTGTAATGAATCAATTTTAAGTTTCGTATAATAATATTATTTTATTTCGGTCCGGCTGAGTAGGCTCAGTTTTTATTAAAATATGATTTATTGCACCTTTTAAATTATTTTCACAAGCGAGTCAATTTCATGATGAAAAAGCTCCAAGCCTGAATGATATCTATGACCAATTTGTGCAGATTCAATTGTCTCAGAGTGATCCAATTTTTGAGTTCAAATTATAAATGACAAACCTCGTTGGGCGACATTTTATTGATGGCATTTTTCTTAATTTTCCACCAAAAATTAGGACCTTAGTATAACTCTTCTTTAGCTCATATATTAATGATGTCTCGATTATTATAACTGTGCGTTTGGAACTATCAAAATCGTAGGTTGTTAGTATTGAATTTACCCGCCCGGTTACCTAATCTGTGCCCCGACGCCTCTTTTAATACGTTCTACACAACTCGTGAAGTCTCCACAGTTCTGTCCTATTATTCGTTAATTTGTTATTGTTATTATTTAAACCACATACTCTGTATAATTTTGACGTTGACAGGCATAAAAATCGAGTTATATACATAAATAGATCATTATTGAAATATTGTCGTGTTATCACAGTTTACAGCTAAAAGATAAAGATAGCTGTAAACACTGTGATGACACGACAAAATGCTACGATACGAGCTTTATAATCTTTAGAGTTTTATTTTAGTTTGTTTTACTTTACCTTCTCTGTTTCACTGCTGGGCAAAGACCTCCACCCCCTGGTATTATTTTCCTGAGCTACTCAAAGTCAAAGCATTCATTTAAATTAAACCATTTACAGACACTTTTGAATTGTCAAAGGAGTCCGTCATTCGGAAAAATGAAGTTAGTTGCCCATTCTGAGGCGTAGTAGATAACTATGGAGAAGAACCACGCCGGTCGTCGCTAGGTAGTCTCACCTTCGCTTCCTGGGCCGGCCTCAGCGGCGCCGACCGTCCTCAGGCATCCACCGTGTGGAGACTGTTGCCCAGCGGTCACTACGCGGCTAACATGACCCGTGCAATCCCAATCGCGTTTTTAATATTACATAAAAATAATCTATAACGTAACATCGTTTTTCTGTTGTGTATTCGTGTGTACAATAGAACATCATCATCAGCCTAGCGTTTTCCCAACTATATCGGGGACGGCTTCCAGTCTAACCGGATGCAGCTGCATACCAGTATTTTATATGAAGCGACTGCCTATCTGACCTCCACAACCCAGTTACTGGGTAATAGGATATCCTTTGGTAAAACTGGTTGTCAGACTTTCGGGCTTCTGACGACCCGTCACGACTGTGAAAGATCTACAAAAGACAGCGGGACCAACAGCTTAACGTGCTTTCCGAGGCAAAGAGGGGTCTTGGTATTTAAAGATGGAACCCATCTACGGACCAACCGCGGCAAGCATCGCTTAACCTGATCGATCGACCCGTGCGGCTGTTATTACTTAGCCATGAGCATGTGTACAATAGAACAAGGTATAATATTTATTTGTGTTTTTGCTTATCAATCCATCATTCAATTCGGGATACCGCAATCCATTACTAGTAATGGATTATGACGTAATCGTTGATCATAATATCAGTCACAACACAATACTTGGTACACGTCTCCCACATGTTATTACGACCATTTATATTTTTGCAGTTACCCTTATTTTATTTTGAGAGGTTTCGTTAAACTATCTGAAATCAGGAAGGCTAATTCTCGTACTTCATCAATCGCAATTTGCAATCTCAGCTCACCGATAATTAATCAATGTCAAAACCTTGTCAAAAATATAGGTAACTACAACGTGGAACCCTAAAAACGAAACCTGTAGTTTCGTTTTTAGGGGTCCGTACCCGAAGGGTGCCAAACGGAACCCGTCTGTCTGTCAGCGGGCTGTAACTCATGAACCGTGAAAGGTAGACAGTTGAAATTTTCACAGATTGTGTATTTCTATTGCCGCTTTAACATCAAATAAAAATAAAATAAAGTTAAAAATTAAAAGGGTATTTTCTTCAGCGTTTTTTTGCTAAATATTGTACGGTGGTACAGAACCCTTCGTGTGCGAGTTCGCCTCGCACTTGGCCGGTTCTTGTTTTACATAACATCACGCCTGAAATCCCCGTGGGGTTAGCCAGAGGTGTACCTTATACTATACCCACATTTTGCCAGTTATCACAAATCGAGACTCCGGCCTGCTACTGAGAGTTTCCTGATGGAAAAACCCAATAACACCTTGCCCGACCTGGAAATCAAACCCAGGACATGCTAGCCCCTAGTCGCCCCAGGAGACGGCCCGGGCGTCGGGAGTCGAGAGCCGACTTCCGGCCACCGTAGGCGTGGGCTTGCGGGCAGTGAGCAATGGGTAGCTCGCCGTCCGATAGGGACCAGGCCCGGATCGACGGCGCGTTGTGTTCCACGCGCGCCTCAAAGTGATGTCAGCACCAACTGACGGGGTCCGGAAGGGCCAATGCCTGCCGGGGTTGCGAGTTTGTCCGAAAGGGATATCGCGACCCCGGCACACTGGTAACGGAAGGAACACGGGTGGGTTTTAGTCAGTAAAAGTCTGACACGCCCTCCCGCTCCGCCCAGAGCGGGAGAAGTTATTTGATAATTTCCCACCTTCAAAAAAATAAAAATAAAGGACATGCTAAACAATATAGCGCTTGCGACCACTTGACCAAGAAGGCAGGGGGGGGGGTTTTAAGTTGAATTACATTCAAAAACCCTCGATTTAATAAGCTTATGTATGACCCTATCCATACCTACACTACTTTTTTTTACTAGTAACTTCTAATGGATGGAAAGTGTAAGAGTACTTATCTGTTAAGGCGTTGACAGGAGCTAAAGAGCGGTCACTGTCGGACTGCATAGAAAAGAAAACGAGGCGCGATGATATAACGCTTAATTTATTGCAAAATATGAAGCAATTATCTATTTACTCAAAAATTTGTTGAGTATAAAACAACCAAGTTCTGTATTCAAAGACGTTCTTGTTATTTATTAATAGATAATTATTGAAATATTGAGTCGGATTGCTCTGAATCGGGGTGTTAACCAAATTATGGTATCAATATATATTTTAAACCTAATAATTTTCGATTAAATAAACGTTATATCCAATAACGTTATACGAAATAAAGTTTAGAGTATATAAATGTTTATGTAAAGGAACTATATCAACAGTTGGTATATCTCACGTTTATTACATCTTGTGAACGTTATTGAAATGAAAATATACCAAATAACTTTATATGATATGAGACGCACTTGTTTTAGTTACAACGAACTTCTGAGAAATATGTTCAGGATTAACATAATATATTTTTTCTGCTACAACAAACAATTTTGCAATTTTTTTTAAGACGTTTAGATTATTTGCCTCTTGTCAGCGCCTTAACGAAAATAACATCTAATTCCTTAATCGGTCTTGTAACTTATCGTGCGAAAAGATAAACATAAACATTGAATTGTCTCGGTGTTCGTTTTTCGTTAATCTTTCCCGGAACTGCCGTAACGTAATGCCGTATTTTATAAACAGTAGTTTTAGTATAATCGATAATGTATTGTTTTGGTGTTACATGCTAAATACCTACATTTAGCATGTAACACCAAAACAATACATTTTCAATTATACTAAAAGCACATAAATAGGGTGTCAGGGACATCGACGCGAAGCCAAAAGCATGAAAAAAAAAACAGCTGTTGCATACATTTTGACCGTGTAGGTATTGCACTTTTCTATGAAACAGCAGATTTTTTCTATGAAACAGCAGGTTCAGAATCATGTACAGGTACGGTTCAGAATCCATGGTAACCGGCTTCGCGTCGATGCCAGCCTGTATATATACAATATGTAAAACAAAAAACATATCCGATCCGAAATGGGCACATAGGTACTGCAATAACATTATCAAAAAGCAATAAACATTACTATTATTATTGAAAATATGTATCGAACCCGGAAAATAACCCATTGAAAACAAATATTGGCGATTATTTTTCGAGAGTTATCTCTCAGGCATGCCGGTTTCCGCAGGAGACGCCCCGGGCGTCGGGAGTCGCGAGCCGACTTCCGGCCACCGTAGGCGCGGGCTTGCGGACGGTGAGCAATGGGTAGCTCGCCGTCCGATAGGGACCAGGCCCGGGTTGACGGCGCGTTGTGTTCCAGTAGGCTAGCACTGCTCACCATTTACATTAAAACATAACTCTAAAGTGCAGTAATTTCAACCAATAACTATCAATAACTGTCAATAACTATCAATAACTGTCAACAAATGTCAATAACTGGCAATAACTGTCGTTATTTTGCCGCAATTTTTTGAATGCTATAATATATGGAGTATACAGGGTGTAAAAAGACACATCACAAAGCCGTAAACTACGCATACTGTACGTATAGCTAAGTAGCTTTGCGCAAAAATTATTGCTGGGAACCGTAATTTTTTTATTTTTATTAAAAAAAACAAGTTTTTATTGCGCGCAATGTAACGCGAACCCACGCTTGAATGAACGGATTCAGTGTTAGTTAAGCTCCGCCCCTACGCTACGTAGGTAGGTACTTGTTGTTCATTGCGTTTTTGTAACTTCAAATGCGTAATCTGTTAAGATAAATCTAAAATTCAGGTAATGTTTGTTTGGAAAAAAGTTTCGTATTATCGCATAGAATTCATTTTCGTGAAAAAGTAAAAAAAAAAAATGCGACTTTGACCTTCAATATCTCCAGAACCAGTGGATTCCCAGGTATGGTCTAGTGGAAAAAAATGATGCAAATAATGGGTAGAATATGTGGCTTTCGGCTTCGGAAAGTGTCTTTTTACACCCGATATATAGTTAAGTAAACACAAACCAAATTGGTTCTCTAGTAGAAAGTAAACATATATTATTATGGACAGGACATCCAATGTTTATTTTGGTCTTGCAAGTTTTTTACGCGTCTGCAGGCCTGAAGAGGAAAAGGATTCGGTCATAAATATGCTTGGCAGCGCGTGAAATACAAATTTCAACGGTCGGCTTAGCGCCGAAACTTGAAAATGCAACATCACGTTTTTATTTAGGCATTCGTTTAGGTGTCGCCTTGTGTTAGTGAAAACGTGCAATTAAGTCGTCCCTTTTGCATGTTGCCTCGGTATTGTGATCTCGGGTTGAAATGGATACGCGTTGTTTGTTACCCGTTTAAACTGGCAGTTTTTTTTATGAGAAACCAAGAAAACATCCATGACAAAAATAAATGCTGTCTCAGTTTATTTGCTAGTACATTTCACAAGGGCTCATACGTTTTAGCACATTTAACATAGAAACGTATATGGAATAGGAAATTGAATTGTCAGAACAGCTTAGGTAAATCATAAAAGGTTCGCTGAGTAGGTACTAGGTCTACTACTACTACTAGTATCTAGACTTATTGGAAAAATAGTAAATTTGTGAATTATGTATATTATACAGGGTGGCAGGGACATCGACAAGAAAACTGATGCCATGGATTCAGTACATTATTCTGAGATATTTTTTTAATAACCGACGAAAAATTTCAACGTGCGGGCGCGTTGAAATCTTTCGTGGATTATTAAAAAATCATCTGCTGTTTCATAGAAATGTGCAATACCTACGCGGTCAAAATGTATGGAAAGGCAAATTTAAAATAAAAAAAAACCGACGAATAATTTCAACGCAGGCGTGTTCCACGCGCGCCTCAAAGAGATGTCAGCACAACGGAAGGGGTCCGCTAGGACCGATGCCTGCCGGGGTCGCGGGAATGTCCGAAAGGGATACCGTGACCCCTGGCAATATACAGGCAACTGAAGGAATACGGGTGGGTTTTAGTCAGTAAGCGTCTGACACGCCTTCCCGCTCCGCCCAGAGCGGGAGAAGTTATTTGATAATTTCGCACACTCAAAAAAAATAAAGAAAAAAAGGCGTGTTCAGAATCATGTACTGAATCCATGTTATCAGTTTTCGCGTCGATGTCCCTGCCACCCGGTATATTAATATCTTTTACCTAGACAACCCTGCTTCATTGTCAATGTCACTTTATAGACATGAAATCACGTTAAGGGGGATATGCTAAGGTAGCCCGCGAAATTAAAATTTTGTTACGTTTTTTGCAATTTTTTTATCAGTGTCAGGTTGTATGTTGGTTAAAATATGATTCGCGACCGTAACAAATTTAATATGGTTTTACAGAATTATAATCATTAGAATCAGCAATACAACTCATTAAGTTAGAATACTCCTCAAATGTCATGATTTCATGAAATTGACATTTATTAGGATTACATGAACTTAGAGAGTTTTGATGATTATAATTTTATAAATAAATATTTGTTACGGCCGCGAATCATATTTAGATCAACATACAAAGTGATACTGACCTGCAAATTGCACAAAAACGTAAGAAAATTTTAATTTCGCGTGCTACCCTGACACTTTCACCTTAAATAGAGCTCAACACCTGCCATGCTATTCTGTAAACATCTCACCGTGAAAACTTGGGTGAAGTGAGCTGTCAATAGTGTTAATCCCTGTGGAATGACAGCTCACTTCACCTAAGTTGTCACGGTGAGACGGTTACAGAATAGCACTGTTCATCCTAGTGAAAATAATTTAAGCACCTTTTCGTAGAAGAATATTCTATCAAATCTAACTCGTAAGCGAATGTTTTGTAGACAAGTACCTAAACAATTATGTTATTTCATCATGCTATTTATTTTTATCAAATTAATTGTCTATGGCATTTAAAAGCCCTTATAAATGAAAATAAAGGTACATGCTTATTATTGAAGTATTTAACAGTTAATTTTAATTTCAATACATGTGCGTATTAAAAAAAAAAAAAAATATAGTCCAGCTCCATCTTGCTCCACACCTTTCTGTCTTTGGCCTTTACAATTTATTCTGCAGGAATGCATTGTTTTTATTTCGTTCAACCAACCGTTCTAGAGGTGTAATCCCTGCAAAAAAAATGCAGTCTCACGATCAAAAATATAAGAAAGTGTAATGAAAAAAGTCAAGCGTCCTTCCAGTACAAAAAACTTCTGTGACGAACTTTCTGATTAACTTTGTACCTCTTCTTTCACAGATATACACAGTTATCAACGACAAACTCGTCGGACTACTTATAAGGACTAGAAAACATCAACTGACTTACTTCGAAGGCGAAGTTTTGTTCCAGGTACTGTTTTATTTTGTTAAAATTCAAGCATTTTCCTTACAATTATGTGTATCTTGTATCGTGTAAATGAGGCGTACAGGAGGCGATACAGGGTGGCAGACCAGGTACATCGACGCATAACCTGTATCCATGGATTCAGTACATGATTCTGGCTAATATATTTTTTAATAACCGACGAAAATTTACTACGTACGTACAGAATCATATTATACTTAATCCATGTTAACAGGTTGCGCGTCGATATCCTTGCCACTCCGTACATATGTAGATTGATGGATGATAGAGGAAAAAATCCTTCATAGGTGATAGAGGAAAAAATCCTTCATAGGTGATAGAGGAAATAATCCTTCATAGGTGATAGAGGAAATAATCCTTCATAGGTGATAGAGGAAATAATCCTTCATAAGTGATAGAGGAAATAATCCTTCATAAGTGATAGCGGAAATAATCCTTCATAAGTGATACAGGAAATAATCCGTCATAGATGATAGAGGAAATAATCCTTCATAAGTGATAGAGGAAATAATCCTTCATAGGTGATAGAGGAAATAATCCTTCATAGGTGATAGAGGAAATAATCCTTCATAAGTGATAGAGGAAATAATCCTTCATAGGTGATAGAGGAAATAATCCTTCATAAGTGATAGAGGAAATAATCCTTTTCTTTCTTCCAGAAACGCGATGATGACGTCCCAGTATTTCTAATGCAGACGATACAAGACGTAAGAGCATACTGCGATAACAAGGCCATGGCAGCAAGGAGATCCGTATCACCTATGCCTCAATAATTATTAAGATAATATTGTTATTTATTAACTTAATGTGATGACAATACTAAGTTACTAGAAGCAAAGCAAGAGATGGGAAAAGTAATGTGCTTGAAATTCTTAATTAGGGTTAAATGTAAATAAATAATTGTGTGCCTTTAAATGATTTTAAATCACAAGCTATGGTTTGCTAAGTCATTATCAGAAAAGAATATTCACTTAAAAATATTTCAGATTTTTTTATGGTCTTTTAAATATTACGTACTTTTTGAAGAAAAAATATGATTAGCTGTTGAAATTAACTAAAACTGTTATTACAACACTTCAAAACATTTTAAATTGTTCATTTTCTATCAATTAAAGAGATTTTTTTCTCATAAAGCTAAAACCAACTACTCCAGTAACTTCTAGTAAGAAGTAAATATGTATCTCTCAATTTTCCTTGCCGTGTGCCTAGGCGAAGTTTATATTGCTCTTTAACGAGATTTGCAAAATCCTTTGCCAAGTCAATTTAATACTCTACTTGGAATAGCAAAGAGATGTTTTTACAACATCATCTCAAAACTGACATCCGGTTTCTGAAAGTCTATTTAAATTCTGAATCTCGGATAATTTATCAAGCTTTGGAAAACCAAATATAACTTTATGCAATACAAAACAAAGTTCAACTTCCATTGCGAATTTTATTTAAGACCTTGTATTACAAACAGTCAATCAATAATCAACTTTAACTACATAAAACTAAAGTATATAGTTGAATAAGAGACAATACATGTTAAATTATCTAAAATGAAGTAGTGTCATATAAGTTTGTAATTGTTGGGATTGGTTGACTTAAATACTCGTACAACAGCCAAGCATGACGAGAGATTTCAAAACAGAATGATATTCAAAAGGATCTAGCCGGCCTATTCTGAAATCTTACCGTGAAAATTTAGGTGAAGTGAGCTGTCTGTGAGTCGTTGTTGATTAGATGGAGTGACAGCTCACTTCAAACTAACTTCACCTAAGTATTCACGGTGAGATGTATTAAAACAATGTAGTATAATAACAATAAGGTGTTTTTTAGAGATCTTGAAAAGAAACTGAATTAAAGAAACTTCTGGGACGTAAGTAATTCGAAATTAGGGCTTCATTCATACATCGTTCCAAAAAAAATTAAAATTACGTAAAAGTTTGCTCAGTTGTTACGTCAATTTTTGTCTCAACGATCTATGTATGTTAAAATCTTTGATTATTTATATATCTAGATAGACAGTCACGCTGCAAAAAAACCAAAACAAACAGGCCAACTTTATTATGCTAGGGTGCGTGACAGTTACGTCTTATACTCGCACCACGTCATTGTGCTGTCATTGGGCTTTTCTAGTGTGCGTGCATTTAGCGGCTAACAGTTGGACGCAATTTTTTTTCGACGAGGTTTGACGACAGCTTTGACTGTCTATCTAGACATATTTTTCTGGTAAAAATATTATATTTCAGTAAAATATATTGTGCTCTGTTTTGTAATACACCTTTTTATTCTGTCATCACATAGTTTTATTTGATTTTAATTTAATATAACATTGTTTGTGATGAACTTGTAATGTGTAGAATGCCCGGTTCCTTTAACCACAAACTGGTCGTTACTAACCAGTCGTAGGTAATTTGATTTGTAAAATGCTTCTGAATGATGTAAATGTTTGCTATGCTATCTCCAAAGGCTACAAATCAATATTAAATCAGTATATCTATACTTATATTATATAGAGGTAAAATTTGTTTGATTGTAAGTTTGTATGTAGGGGTAATCTCCGGAACTACCTACCAGTGGGATTTAAAAAAATGTTTGTGTTGAGTAGTCCAATTCTTGAGAAAGGTTATATGCTCGCGGAAGAAGTCGCAGGCAGAACCTAATTTAGTAATATAATAAAGCACAGAACCGGTCGAAGTGGCGGTGCTTCGGGGAGGCCTATGTCCAGCAGTGGACGTCTTCCGGCTGAAATTATGTTGATGGTATTTAGGAATCAGGCATTCTAAAAGAAATCTTCTGTTATATAAAGCTAAATAAAGTAATAGGTAGCCTAATAGCAGTGCCTGAACTAACATAAGACTAAGCTGGACTAAGTCTTATATGATAGTCACGTTATGACAAAAATCCTCAGCAATAATATAAAACTTGTGTTTATTGTCAACCAAAAGAGGAAAATTATGTACCATCGAAGAACTTCATATCTATACACCGTAAAGACTATTTCTGCTTGCAGTACTCGGCGGCTATAAAGCCGGGGCGGTAACAGATGTGGTCATCGTGTTCACGGGATTTTATTTTCAATCTGCTTAGATATGAAGTTCTTCGATAGTACGTACGTGTGTACAGTATGTTGTATGTTATTATAACCTTAAAACAATAATGTTTTATGACCTGCTAACCCCTTAAGAAAAAACAGAACAAGCATAGAATAGTATATTACTGTGGCGGCCTGTAAAGGGGGCATTGATGGACTCACGTATGTGTGCGTCGGCTTCGCCTCGCCCCACATTTTCATGTTCGACCATCATTTCGTGGTTGCGGCCAAGGCTTGTATACTTTTCTCAAATAATGCGCGGAAATTCAAACTAAGTAAATTCATTATAAATTCCAGAATCAAGGACGAACAACGATAATTTTTAATTTGTTTCGTTTTTACTTTAAACAGCTCTATTTGCAAACCTAATCTAAATTTAAGTTAATAAAATCTTTCAGAAGTTACCTCCTTGGTTGTGTGTTGAAGTAGAAATGTCGTTCCATTTTTGAATTACATGAGTTTTCACAGTAATTTATTCGGTCGTTAAACACAATAGATAAAGATTTACATGTTTGAGAAAAAACTAGTTTCTCTTTTACCTATTGATTGCTTCATATAACCAATTAAGTGCACTTAAAAAGCACTCACAGTTTTTTATAAAAGCATGAAAATGAGAAACCAAAATTGCTTCGAATACCCATTTCCAGTTAATTGAACATAATGTGCAATTTTACTGATGCAACGAAAAATGTTGTATTAAGCCTCGTGCAGACAGGCGCGACGCGACATCAGGAATTGTTCTACCGCAAAGTTTTCTTAAAAAAAAATTGTTAGGGTCGCGTCGCGCTTTCGCCTCGCACCAGTCTGCACTAAGCTGTAACTTATAGTGGTAGTTCTATAACTAAAGTCCCAAAATAGCTTCATTCTTAATTTATTTCACTTCCTTAAAACTCTCTGTCTGCCTAAACATAGTTTAAAATTCGTGTTTAAAAACAGTCACGAACTATTAATATATGGGTTCCGTATTGACCTTTCAGTTACGGAACCCCGAAAGTGGCTCCCAAAGACAGGCATTTCATTAGACAGTCACCCAGTTCTACAAAGACAAACATTAATGTCCATTACGTAATGGATCATTAACGCTAATGATTTCATTAATTTCTTCAAAGAACCATATAATCAAGTCTAATGTTGATTTCTACAACAAGTTAAAACCACGTAATGAAAGATTAGTATTTAATGACAGCTTCAACGTTCAAACTTAAGGGTACACTAGTCGACGGTTCAAACTCGTTGGTGCGCGTAACTAATATGCATGCTAATTAGTCTAATTAAATATTTATTTAGTTTTTTTTTATTTAGTATTTATTTATAAATTTTTTATTGATTCATATTATTTATTTAGTGAAATAGACACTGATTTAGAACGAAAACGAGCGCATAAAATTTCATGAACAAACCTTTGGGCGTATATTATGAAAAAAACTACTGAATGTATTTACTCAAAATAAAATTATTTGAACTATTGAATAAATTATCTATCCATATCAACTTGTGCGTCAAAATAGAAACGTTAAAGTTATTTCTTTACGACCAAACACGAGTTAAAATTTGTGTTGAAATATGGAAGTTTCGACGCTCATAACTTCCAAACCAATTCTGTTTCCATACAGGGCTAGATAATGACAAGACAAATTGATATAATTTTTATTTTTGAACGTACACCGTCAAACAGACAAGTAATCACCATACTACGTTTATATGGAAGAATAACCGGCTAGCGTAACCTTAATAACGTTCGTTTCTGCAACTGGCTGTAAGTCTATTAAGAACGAAGCGACACAATTTGAGTTATTATTCTACAAATTAAGTTTAATTAAAATGGAATTGAATTTCTCCATCTTTGTAGTTTGGAAAATTAGGTTAGGTTATAGAAAGATATATGTAAAGAAGGGACCTTTTGTGTAGTTTTTTGCGATTCGCTTTTGTTTGCGATGTCAAAAATCTTATTGTTTAAGGCTTTTGTTGCAAAAGCTTGTAAAATTGTAAATGTTTGTACAGATGTGGTGACACTTTTATTCGCCGAGATGATTGATGTCGAGAAATGTTTTTTGCAAAGTTGAACATAAAATAATTATGAAATTAAATTAAATTGTTTATTCTGTAAATAGGATATCGGAATCAATTTTACACGTCACATTAAAAAAAGAATAAGGTAGATGAGGTCGGCGTTTCCTATCTGACTAGGTACTCTGAGAAGAAAGGCCGAAACAAACTCAGAGGTCACAGTTAGGGTGTTGTTCTCGGCATTCATGTTTATTCTGTAAATAGGATATCGGAATCAATTTTACACGTCACATAAAAAAAAGAATAAGGTAGATGAGCTCGGCGTTCCCTATCTGACTACTCTGAAAGGCCGAAACAAACTCAGAGGTCACAGTTAGGGTGTTGTTCTCGGCATTCATCCATAAAAGAAATATGATATGAAGATATTTGCTTACTAAAAGAATCGTTTGGCGTTCTGCCAGCCCTCGAAAGGCAGGGTGTCAAATGTATGTTCATACTTTTGAATATCTTTCAAGGAGTGAGGGCACATTAATCAAAAATGTAACTAAATCCTCGGAGACTAACTTGCAACGTTTGTTTGTAATGTAACATTCGAGGCGAGCTTGATTACAAAACGGCGATACACAAGACGTGGCAAACACTCACTTCAAGCACATGGCTCAATCGCGCTCCATTTCTTGTATAAAAACGTGGCGAACGCTCGCTACGAGCACTTGACTCAAGCGTGCTCCATTTTTATTCAGAATGGCGGACGTAGAGGTCGACATGCGCTCGCAATGCTCGCATCGAGCGGCTCGGCTCGCTGCACTGACTACTGTAACGCGTTACAAAAACTCGACACATTACAAACAAACGATGCAAGTCAGTCTCCGCCTTTAGAATGTGGGACATGTGCCAATTCTTTCTGTACCACTATACAATATTAAATTCCATACTGCAAAAGAAAACACAGACTAATTTTGGGCGAAATAATACGCATTTCAATTCCGTAGGGACTAAGACTAATTATTTGGTGTATAGATTAGCCAAGTATTAATGTAAAAATTAATGTGTTAGGCAGTTCAGTGTCACCTTTTAAAATTAATGTGTTAGGCAGTTCAGTGTCACCTTTTAAAATTAATGTGTTAGGCAGTTCAGTGTCACCTTTTGTACAACACATTGTTTTTAAGCTATTGCATAGCTTTTATCGGAGACTCTGAGCGCGGCGACCGAATGTAGAAATTCCGTAACGAAAAAAAAAACCTGACGCGAAAGTTTGTGAGGATGGATGGATGGATGTTTGTTACTCTTTCACGCAAAAACTACCGAACGGATTTTAATGAAACTTTACAGTAATGTGGCTTATATATCAGAATAACACATAGGCTACAATTTATAAAGATTTTATGTGATTTAGCCATAATATAACGATAAGTATCCAGTAAGTCGGAAAAAATCCTGCCCTCTGAGATCTATCTTTGCGTGCGCTGCCTAAACCGCTGGAGTTACATGAAAAGAATGTATTGTGGGGTTGTTTGTCTTAAAGAGTTCTAAATAAAAGTCCGCGACAGCATATATCTACCTTTTATGTGGAAGCCATTATAGCCAAAATAGTGAGCTATAAATACATTTAAATTGAATACTTTTTTTAAGTTGCATATTTTAGAGTATTTAGTTAATTCGTATCAAAATAAATACCTTCATCGCTTTCGGTATTTAATGTAGATAAAATTTGTCTTTTACACTAAGTAATTTGGACTAATATTTTAAAAGTTAGAACGATAAGAATGACCTGCGATGAGTCGACGGCGGGCGCGCAGAACGAGGGTGGAGGGGCGGGTTAGGCAATGACGCGCGATCGCCGAGTGCGCGACCCGAACGCGGGCAGACGCGTGAGGGCAGACGTCATTGACGGTTGTGTAAATTCTGCGATTTAGGGGGGGGGTATAGGGGTATTTTTTAAAAAAAATATTTTAAATCAACAATATTATCTTCTTATTTTTGAATATATGCTATGCAATAGCTTTACCGCGGCAGTCCTCGAGTGCCACACGTATTTTTTCTTACTGAATCGACGCTAAGTTATGAAAATGCCAATGTTTTTTTTTCCATTAATTTGTCTAGATGAGGTTTTGAATAAATATACTTAAGTAAATAGAACTTCTCAGAAATTTACGGCGAAAATACGGCCGTTTTCAGAATCGCAATTTATACGTGTTCGATCTAGTAAAATATCGGATAGTTTACTAAATAATATCATAGTATTAGGTATAAGCAAATATTAATAAATTTTAGTGAAAAGCTAATATATGAATTATTAACGAAAAATATGTGTCATTGAAAAAAAATTATGATAGATATTTAGGTAAATTATTTGAATATTAATATTTATTTAAATCTAATATGAATGTAAAATAACGTTTTACCATTTTCATGAGTCTCGGCAATCAAAAAGCAAATATAGAGTATATAAGGTCCCATTAAACTAGATGGACAAACTTTTAGCAATCATTCAAATCACAAAAATAAGGACAATGGTAAAAAATATATATTGAAAAAGCATTAAATACTGACAAGAAAAATAAATCAGCTAACGAAAATACACTGAAAATGTTGTTTACCCATTGCCATTTATTATTTTAGGTCAAAATAAAACCACTTTAATCAGTGTTTTTTTTTGCTTGGATATCTTTGGTTAGACGTACTTACTGAACGCTGTGTTAAAATTTGTCCATCTATTTTAATAGGACCTTGTATACAGGGGGTCAGGGACATCGACGCGAAGCCGGTTACCATGGATTCAGTACATGCCTGCGTTGAAATTTTTCGTCGGTTATTATAAAAAAAATCTGCTGTTTCATAGAAAAGTGCAATACCTACGCGGTCAAAATGTATTGAAATTATAACCGACTAATAATTTGGTCAGCTGGTCAGAAGGATGTACTGAATCCACAGTATCAGTTTTCGCGTCGATGACACCCTGTATATATTATAGAGGTGAAAAAATAATAAGTAATATATTTTTATTTAAACATAAACGTTTTTTTAAATTAATTAAGTTGTGTATATTCTCGAGATTTCTTATGTTTTTATTAAAGAATGTTGTTAAGAAATGATAAATCTATTAGCTTTATTTAATCTTAAGTATTGGAATTGAATATCATTATATTTTTGGTTTTCAAATGTGCTGTATGTTCTTTTAAATATTAATGCGAGTATTTTTTAAATCAACTAACAAACTATTTAAAGACGTTAATTAATAATCATTTTTCAACTATTCATCATAACATTCTAGTCAATCTAGTCGATTGAAAGCTGTAAAAAATAATTAATTGTGTTTAAAATAAACTTATCATCTTTAAGCTTTTTTTTTATAACATAATAACCCTGTATTCCCCCAAGAGTTAGGCAGAGGTGCACCCCACTTCCCCAATTCCCCACCCACATTTCGCCAGTTATGTTTAAGTACAGCATCTCTGTCATTAGAAGACAGCCGCCACGCAACCATCGTTGCGACGCTCTACTAGAGTGACAGTAATCAGCCAGTGTCACTCTTATCCGACCTTTTCGGTGATTCCAGTAACTTTCTAACGAAACTAGATGGCGCCACTTGCTGTGCATATTGGTAACAAAAATGTACGTACATAAATTTGTTTTTTTTAATAATAAAACATAATATCAAACCTTGCTTCCCCGAAGGGTTGGGCAGAGGTGTACCTGTAGCACACCCACATTTCGCCAGTTATGTTAAAGTCCCATTGTAACAGGGGGCGAGCCTATTGCCATCAACCGCGCACAAATCCAGACTCAGGGCTGCTACTGAGAAATTCCAGATGGAAAAACCCAATAACACTGTGCGACCTGGGATCGAACCCAGGACCTCATGCTCAGCAGTAACGCTCGCGACTACACGACCAACGAGGCAGTTAGTTATTTTTTTTTGTAATTATCCTTAATACTCATTCAAGGGTTAGATTTCAATTTTATTGCTCACGAAATACGAATTGAATAACATTATTTTGTATTAGCAAAATAAAACAAGTACTTAATGCAAGACTATACTGCAGTACGTCGTGCTGTTCCGTTGCCAAATAATTGCTTAAGCAATTTTCTCATTGATAAAATGAACTAAAGCACAACTAAAATATAGTTCAAAATTGGGTGAAAGAGATGATTCCCTGTGACTTGTGTTCGGCTATGTCATAGATTCTTAAACATCATTTGGCCGGTCGTAGCTTAAATGCAAATCAAACAAGTGGTGAGTCCTACACAATGGTTAAAGGAATCTGCAATTAGCATCCACATTATCACTATATTTGACAGACGAGTCAAAGCACGATCAAAGGAAACGGACCCCTAATATCCTCCAAAAAAAAGAAGCATTCTTAACCGGGATTGGTGAAGATTTCATTTGAATTTTACTGAAAAAATGCAAGAAAAATGCGAAACTAGCTAGAAATTCTCAAAATTTCTACTGTGCTGACCCGGATAGGTTAAGCTGTCATTGTGTTTTAACTGAGAATGTAAGAGCGAGCTCGAAAATGGGAGCATTCTCATAGGCTAGATTGTCTGTGTTATTTTACTCAATTAATGTACATATGAGCTTGAAAGTTGAACCGTGCCTTTAGCTTGAAGCCTTAGTAAGCCGTAAAAAAATTACGTTAATTTTCATATTTTCATATCTAAATGAATGAAAACCTAATTCATTCATTTAGGGGCCAAGTCAATAAGAATATGAGGTTTTGGATAATCCTTTACGAATTTTTGCTTACACACCTGGGGGCCCCTGTAGCTTGAGGGCCCCGTATCATTGATACGGCTGATACGGCGGTAGCTACGCCCCTGCTGACAGTACCATTGAAGCTTTGCCTAGCACACTAGGCAAATCTGTCGCATGTCGGAGGAGCAAACGGGCAACGCATCAGGCCCAGGAGGAGATGGCGGGACGAACTCGACCCTTTCCTTAAAGATTAGCCACACACAGCAATAGAAAGAGGTAAGTGGACAAATTGGCCAAGTACCTACGAGTCGGACTCGCCGACGAAGATTCCGTATCATCGTAAAATATTTACCTAACACATTTTTTTAAATTTTAGTAAAAAAATAACACGTTTCTTGTATCCCCCTTTTATTTTGAACTTTTTTTATTTTTTCTGTTAGTTGCAATATAGAAGAAATAGGTACACAATCTGTGAAAATTTCAACTGTCTACCTATTATGGTTCATGAGATACAGCCCGTTGACAGACAGACGGACATCAGATCTAGCATGCACTGTAATAATTGTAACGAAGTTAAAAGGAATTCTGAATATCGTCTAATTTTCATTTCATAGATCTGCGACACTGTGTTGTGATTTTCACAGTAGTACTTCTTCTTAAATTGTGAATTCACTGGATTTTGCTGAAAAGTGAAAATTAACTCATGAATGTAGATTAGAACATTAATGTAAAGTGTCTTCTTGATATGCAAGAGCAAGATAGAAGAATGTTGTGTTTCTCAAAATGGCAGAAAATAATTTGCTTAGCTGTAAGCAAACTGTTGTATGTATAAATCTTTTCCAACTTACGAGTTACCTACATCACAATTTATACTAGATTTTGCCCGCGGCATCGCCTGCGTGGATGTCGGAAAATATCCCACGAGCACGTACAACCGAGGTTAAAGTACCCTAAGTGTTAATCCAAGTCATAAAGTATCAACCCTTTCAAACAAAAAAAGAATTTTCAAAATCCGTCCACAATTGATGAAAATATCGTCGAACTTATCACATAATTATGAGCATATAGCTTATAAGTAGTGTCTATTACTAATGTTAGGTTTCAATTTATTAATACATAATTGTTGGGTATTGTACTGGCAACACCGAAAGATTCGATATGTCAAAATGGCGCACCAACGGGCTTCTAGTTCGGGCGAACACGGCGGTACGATGTTTCTATTGGCTGTGTCGGTTAAAAGATAGATTTGTTGGAGATCTACTGTAAATTAAGGTAACCTATTAGTTTTATTGTAAATAATCGAATATTAAATAACTAGTGATATTATGTGGAGAACAGGTGATGCGACAGTATGGTGTATAATATTGGCTAAGAAATATAAATGAATGACAAAATATCTTGGTGTTTCATATTATTTTCCTTATCCCTGAAATATCGTAAATATGTTAATATTATAATTAGTACCTATCTATTTCGAGGTACTTATTAGTTGTTTTAGATTTAGGGTAGTTTTTTTATATATCAGAAGTGGGATATGGCTCGCTTATTTCTTTTGCATTATACGAGTAATATAATTAATTTTAAAATAGTATTAACCGTTTAACATTGAATTGTGGACAAACCTAACACTAACATCATATTATATGTATGTATACAATGTGAAATTTAATTCGTTTGCATCCTCTTAATTGGGTCATTGTACTCATCATTACGAACAACTTTCACTATGGGACCAAACCTGAAATTGTGAAAAAAAATCAGCTGTTCCATACATTTAAGTTCGCATAGCTCGTTATAATGTAGGGAACAGCAGATTTTTTTTTCACAATTTCAGGTTTGGTCCCATAGTGAAAGTTGTTCATAAAACATAGTACAATGACCCAATTAAGAGAATGCAAACGAATTAAATTTCACATTGTATATTATATTACATACAGACAAACATAGAACCTCCTGAACTATAGAAATCAAACATAGGTGCCCCCTCACTCACCCACATAGCAATCTATTACGAACACCTACATAACCCAATGACGTCATTCACTCTCCACTGCCATTTGTTTCAATTCTAAACTTCAAGATGCAGCTAAGAATGTACCTATCTATAAATAGACACTTCTAATAAAAATTTACTTCACTGAAAGTAAAAAAAAACAAGGATGACGATCACTCAGGAAAAGGGACTATTTCCTTTTTGCTATTTCCATTTCCATTCAACGATTTCTAGTTGACCAGTGAGCTAGGCCGTTAATAAAGCTGCCTGGCTATTTATCGTCGGCTATTTATAGTAGGTATATATTTTAGTGTCAATAACTTGTTCGGTTTATTAACCCTATAAGGTAAAGGGAGTATTCTTACCACCATATTTTACAGCTCAAAAATCATAAATGGCGTTCCAAGTAGGTATATATTCTTTTATTTTACAAAGGTTATTTGAACACTTCAGTATTTAAAAAACATTATGACATGATGTAACCAATATTTTGTAAGAATATTTTGATTTAAGAGGCTTACAACAGCTAAAGCGCGGTCACTGTCGGACTGCATAGAAATGAAAGAGAAGCGCGATGACGCGACGCAGGTAATTTATTGCAAAATATGAAGCAGTTAGCGATTTACAAAAAATCTATTGATTGGACTGGAAAATTAAAACACTATTATGCTAATATGTAGCTTGTAGAATAATCTGACAAAAAATCAGAATGATTGCATGTAAATTAATATGATTTTTATTCGTTAAAAGAAATTTTTAGAGGTATCTTCATGATTTTTTTCTATCGTATCAAATTAGTTGTATTATGTTTTCAACACACTATCATACTAGCATATATCCTGAAGCATATCATATATTTTTCTGATTTTATTTACTGCAGTGGATCATATTCTTTTAGGCATTATAAAACTTGCGTTTAGGCACGTTTAGGTCCTGTAGTCCCCTTAAAAGAGTGTCCGTGGAGTTTCTTGCCCGTTCTTCTCCATAGGAACCTACTACGCTTTGGAATGGGCAACTAGCTTCATCTTTTTGACTGACCGACCCCTTGACAATTCAAAAGTGCTTGTAATTGGTTTATTTGAAATAAATGCTTTGAGTTTGAGTTTAAAAAAAAACGTTTTCTACCAATAATATTACAATCTTTGCATATTATTGGCGTTGTTGTCTGATTGCTGAATTGTTATGAGTCTAAAAATAATTGAACAAACGACAGTCATATTATTAAACGTCTCTTAAATTTAGAATTAGAAATTAGAAAAGATTTCAGAATAATAATAAAAAATGAAAAAAATAATGTCTTAATCAATTCATATAATTTTAATAAAATTTTCATTTCATATCAATGAAATTCGCTCCGATCCGATCAGAGTTTGTCGCAAATATCTCGGAAACTATAGACGTCCTATACGTAAAAAATTATGTTATTTTTTGTGTTCCACCCCCCGTGGTATTTGTCTACAAATCGATGGATGACCTTTGATTGACCTGACCAAACCAACCAACCAACCTTTGCCAATATTTGTTGGATTTATGTTACATGAAACTGTGTTACCGTTATCAATGTTGTACTTCATCGAATACAGGGAAAACAATCATATTTAAAAAATCGGCAATATCGAACGTTTTCAGCAGAAGAGTAACATCAAAATAAACAACCTTCAACAGTACCCCATATTTAAAGTCTGTGGGGAAATATAAAATAAGTTACTCGTAATAAATTGCCTCTAAAAGAGAACTTTATTTCTCGACGTAAAAATTCAAGCAATAGAATAACGTGTTTTTAGAGTTCCGTACGACCGAATGAAAAACCGGAATTCTTCTAGGGTCACTCGTGTGACTGTTTGTCTATCACACACAGCCAATTTGCTCCGAATCTAGTGGATCGATTAAGTTGAGAGCAACACATATACATTTCTGTGACCCAAACACTTACGTGTAACGTAAATAAATGAATTTTGAATATGGGGTCACTTTTGGGAGGCAAATAAGAAAAGTATAAAATAAAAGTATTACAAACTGTACCGTGTGACATATCAAATGAAAGGACTTGCTGTGAGGAAATCAAGTTATTTTATTTTTAATTTTTCAAAATTTTAAAATCGACACTTTTAAAGTAATTAAAACCCTTTGGGGATATTGTGATGATGTTATTTTTCTTAATTTAAGTGAACATTTGCTTTTCAGTAAAGTTATAAGTTATATTATTAAGCCTTGACGGAAAAAGAGGGATGTTATAAGTTTAAGTTTTTAAAGTGTGTATCTGTGTGTCTGTCTGCGCCATCGTAGCTCCCAAACGGCTGCACAAATTGTGTTTTTTTTTTAAAGATAACTTGATCGAGAGTGTTCTGAGCTATGATTCAAGAAAATTGGTTCAGTGAGCATCTTCTACACGTCTGATCGATTTGAAATTTGGTATTCTGTTACTTCATAATATTAGGAATTTGCAGGATTTCCAACTCCCTTACCAACTTACAGTACAGGTATCGTGTTTGGGTTCATTGGAATGGTCTCAAAGAATAGGTTATAGATAGATGGTGAACAGGATCTGGTGATGGAGTAGGAAAGAGAAATGAGGAAATGTTTTTGTCGGAGGATTTTTAATAATTTTAATTTATATGCTTCTATGGACCTACATAAAGAGGTTAATTAAGACACTACAGAGCAATTTCCTCGAATTTTTTAATTATGCTTTTGTCTACAACATATTGTGCATAACAATGTTGCAAATAATTAGATGTGCTACCTATTTCAATACTTTTACTAGGGGACAGTGTTCCATGGCTAACAAAGGTTTTGCTTGAGAGCAGAATCGGTCGGCACGATTGGAAATATGCAGCAGCCTTGATAGTCCATATAGTTACTGGCCATATTCATGCTAGGACTGGACCCGAGACTCGTCGGTGAGTTTTGTATAGAATGTAGTATTGAAGGAACAATTTCTTAGAACTGAAACTTTTCAAAATTGGCTTCCTTTGTAAATCAAATACAGGTTTCGAAAAGTATTACTTATTTTAATTTACACTTGTGAAACAACTTATAGAATATTGGATTTTTGTGTTTTACAGAGAAATATATCGATTATAAAATACATTTGGCTATGTCAATTTATATTATATTACGTGTTAATTTAGAATGACAATATTTTATATTATTATTTCTTATGTAAGTCAGAAGAAAGAAGAAGAAGATCTAGTAATAGTTCAGAATAATTTCACGTCAAGCATTCGACCCGGAATTCGCAGAGCCATTAATGAATTCGACAATACCAATTGGTCGAGATGCAACGTTTAGATGTCTAGTGCAAAACTTAAGCGGATACAGAGTAAGTTACAAATCCAAGGAAAAATAAATGGAATTTTTAATTTTCCTTTTAATTACAAACTCAATTACAATTCACAAGTCGGATGGGTAAAAGCAGATACTAAAGCGATACAAGCGATACATGTTCATGTAATAACAAATAATCACCGAGTAGGAGTGTCTCATAATGGTCAGACCGTTTGACATTTACACATTAGAAACGTCCAAGAGGTGGACCGGGGGCAATATATGTGGCAGATCAATACGAACCCGTTGGAAAATAAGGTATGGTAAGCATTAATTTAATAAACCTATTAATAGACTATTTTGACGCCATAGCGCTCCAAGATAACTCTTCACCCAGTGACTCCACGCTCGAAACTCTCTCTGCCTGAGTTTTATACTCCAGATTATGTTTCTTGTAATAACCACGTATACGAACTTGTCGGTACAGAAACTCTCTCGTCATTATTTCAGGCACAAACATTTTCCTACTTCTATATAATACCTTATCCCTGGGCCCCCAATTTCCTTTAGCACTAAATAGCGCATGAAGCTCACCACGACGATAAAACTTTATCACTTGTGCTATTAATCCGACCACAATGATAACGAGGTATATGATTAATATAGTATACAGTAAAAACAAATCACAAGTCATAGAAACTGATTCAATAAAATATGAATTGTTAAACTCATATGTTTCCATAACGACCCATCGAGCGTAAATAATAAAGCAAATAAAGATCGGATTTAAAATCCACGCTAGCTTCCAAAAATAATTCGTTTTGATCCCTATCATGAAAATAATGTCTACGCTATGGTTTTTGATACCATAAAACCAATACAATGAAACAGAAAGTAATAAACAATTAAGTGATTGAATAATTTCTGTTGCATCTGTTAGTATACCTGTTAAGTCAGAACATAGAAATGGAAGAGTACACGCTATTAAAAATATTAAAATGAACATACAAGATATTTTTGTGTACTTTCTTGCCAAATCCAAGTGAAGCAATAATTCTTTAAGAAACAAATACAAAATTCAAAAATTTATATATAAACTGCAGAATACGATGGAAAACCAAAAAAATCCCCAAAGCGGCAACGCATCAAAGTAACTCATGATTTCGGACATTGAAGCAAACATTGGAAAAAATGAACTGCGGCCGATTTCTATTATGTTTTCTTCTTCACCGTGGTAGTAAGACATCGTTTTAATTCCATTAAATGCAATAAGTGTAAACATAAATGATACAAATAGTGCAAGTAATGGCGTACTTATAGCAGTCATCGTTGCAGGGCTCCGAAATGATACGTCGCGAGTTAAGAAAATTAATATACCGTACCCAGTGCCTACCGACAGAAACCCTCTGGTAGTTAACCCAATTTATAGTAATCTTTGTAGTGTACCAAGTACCGCTCGTCGACTGCGCAACACAAAATAAAATCAAGATGACGCCACAAACATACATTGCTGCTAGTTTGACTGCTACTTGAATTAATCTATCTTGCTTAATTGAAAAAATGTAAACAGATGCGCATATTGCAACGACCGCTAAGATTGTTTTCCAGGGAATAAGGCATTTTAATCCAATTTCCTCAGTACTATTTCACGTTCAAAAAAACAGTTGCTCGCAGTTTTCATGCCGCAATCTTCTTGAAAAGTATTTTGAGCTTCTAGACAATGTTGGTAAACGGAAACATTCACCCTTTTCACCATACATTTGGTATCACCGTAGTCATCACAACTGAGCCAGGGCGGGACGTCCCAGGCCGCATAAAACGTGTATACCAAATACCAAGAAGTTAACACCAACAAATATAATGATTTCAAGAAAATCAAAAATAATGTGCCATGTCCAACATTCCGAAACAGCGGGAAGAAATTAAACATTGTGAATATATTGCAATTCGTGTACTGAGCCAAACATATCTCTGAATACGCCAGTGGCATCCCGATCACGATTACTGACAATGTGTGCAGAGCTGCATACGCATAAAATCCATTATGTGATATGTCGGCAGGAGAGAACATTACTGTGATTTCGTTCATCATCCACGCCCATACGATAAGTCTGTAATTACCGTAAGTATTCCATCGACTGTTCACTTCGGGGCAATACGATCCATTAAATACGATTTTTTCTTCGTGTCCCATTTTTTCAATACAACATTAATTTTGACATGCCAACTCAACTGACTGAATCGAATCGTGACCATATAGATTGAACATATTCTAGTTGATATCTTATCGTGTCATTGATATAAAGGGGAATGATACTCTGTAAGAAATAAATTGGCGCAGCATTTATAAGAGAAAATTAAGTTGCAGTTAAAATAAACATTGGGAGATAAAGTGAAAAGAGAGAAGGTACACAGACAGGAGCGAGGCGAGGAACGCAGCGGGTAATTAATGATTCGGCAATGGTACACCTACATTATTGCGCTGCGCTGTAATTTCTACCCGGAGCGTGATAATGACATAAAGCCTCGTGGAGATTGGCGCGAGGCGACACCGGTAATTGTTCAACCGTGAAGATTTATTAGAAATTGTTTTGTAAGAGTCGCGTAGAAATCTCCACGAGGCTTAAAGCTTCGTGCAGACCAGCGCGACGCGACACCGGTTATTGTTATACCGTCAAGTTTTCTTAGAAATTGTATTGTTCATGTCGCGGCACGGCGTCGCGTCGTGCTGGTCTGTACGAGCTTTAAATCGCCAGCGGCGACTGCGCTCGAGGTTTCGATTCCGACGTTGACGCGGCATGACGTCCCTTGACGATATTTACCTACCTACTTTCGATAATTGTTTCACGTTGTTTTGTAGGGAATAATTAATTAACATCAACAAATGTTAAACAACAATCAACAATTGTTATACAATGGTGACGTTTTTGAGTATCGTAATTGTGTTAATAACTTCAAACTTGTTTTGTTGGTGTTTTGGTTACAAAAATTTTGTGTTGATACATATCTTCTGTGATTCGAGATGAGGATAAGAGATTCTGTGCCTCGGAAAGCACTTTAAGTCGCTGGTCCCGGCTGCCGAAAGTCGTTACGGGCAGTCAGAAGATCAAAAGTTTGACAACCAGTCTTACCAAAGGGATATCGTGTTACCCAATAACTGGGTTGTGGAGCTCGATCCTGCTGCTGCTGAATACCAGTACCTGCTCATCACATAGATGGGAAAAAGCTAGGCAGATTGATTGACGTGTCTTCTGTGATTGAAATAAAGCGAACTATTTTGCTAGAAATAGCAAAATAGTATATATTATTCAATGTTAACGCGTGTTTTTTTCATCCTAATCCAAGCAAACAAACAAACAGAAAAAAAAGAAGTTACTTTTAAGTTAACACTTTTTCTTTGTTTTATTATGGTTACCTTATTATTTTTATTATCACGTCTGCGGAGTTTCGCTAGCTAATTTAAATTGAACCTGTATAGGTACACCTCGGCCCAACCCTTTGGGGAACACAGGCGCGACATTAAAACAATACATTTTTTTTTTTTGCATATGGGTATTTTGCCTGAAATAAAAGATCTATTCCCATCCAATACCAAGAGCTAATACCATTTGGTATTAGTTTATTTCCGAATTTATTTTCTATTCCCAACGAGTACCACATTTTAAAACCAATACCAAAACAAGTTTGAAGAAATCAGGTACAGTCAGGTTCAGTAAAATTAAAATGCTTTGAGTGATTTTAAGTAATGTTTAAGATTAGGGTTTGAATATAAATCACATATTTATTTTTTCTTTTATTTTGTCATTTTTAGAGATTTAGAGATATTATATACTTTTATTTTACTATTAAAAGACCAACAATTATAATATTATATACAAACTATCAAATAGTAGCAATTTTCTGTGATACTTACCTAGTATGTAAATGTATAGAGTATAAAATATCACAGACAATCGACTTATATTTATGGTGATGATAATATAATTGCGTATCTTAATAATAAATCACCTAAAAATTTGGCAAAAAATCGAATATGAATAGTTAAAGTACTGAAAATCTAACAAAATTATAAAATATCACAGATAATCAACTTTAAATGTAACAATGTTTTTGGCAAAAAACATCAAAAATTGTGAATTTACTTACAATCTAACAATAGTTATAAAACATCACAGATAATCAACTTTTAAAATAATTATGTAGCTTAGTAGTAATAAATCAGCATTTTTTTTTTTGCAAAGACATCGAATATAAATAATTTGCTAACATTTAAAAGTAGTACTTACGCATTTTTAAGTAGGTAATAATCAGCTTAATTAAAAAATTTCACCAAATAGAAGTTAGAGCCTTAATTTTTCTAAACAATGACCAACGCTAATTTTCTGTTCACGGAGTTGGTCAGTAACGTATGTGATCCACCGATTTTTCGCTATAGTTTCCGTTGCATTGGTCATGTATTGATTAACAACCACTGATTGCAAATCTGCGTCTTCTTTCAGAGCTTTTGGAAAGTTTTAGCATGCAATTACGATAGTATAGTATGTAAATGTTAGAAAATAAAATAAAACTTTGTGTAGCTGAGTGTACAAAAAGTCACGTTTTGATATTCGTTAGAAATAGATTTTTTATTTAAAAATATGTGGTACTCGTTGGGAATAGAAAATAAATTCGGAAATAAACTAATACCAAATGGTATTAGCTCTTGGTATTGGATGGGAATAGATCAAATAAAACACTATTTTTTATTTTTATTTTTTTATCCTTTATTTCATATATATACATATCATTTACATTTTTAAATATTTTTATAAAAACAAAAGAGAAAGCAAAAACATTTATTTAGTTTTTTATTACGTCATGATTTTTTTATAAGGATTGTTTAATTTCGTTTACGTGCTTATATTGGGATTAGGTAAATCTTGAAACATGCTATTACCTACACAGCCCCGTTGGCCTCGTGGTCACAACCGCGACTGCTGAGCGGGTTCGGTTCCCAGGTCGGGCAAAGTGTTATTAGGTTTTTCCATTAGGAATGTTACACGGAGTTTGGAAGTTGGCGGTGTGATTCCCCCGTGCCTCGGAAAGCACGTTAAGCCGTTCGACCTGCGCCTGATCTTTGTCCAGGCGTGTCGGATTGCTGTCCCATAGGACTATGAGAGTGAGGGAAGAGAGAGTGCACCTGTGTCTGCGCACACACTTGTGCACTATAACATCTCCCGCGCCGAAGGCTGGTCTCCGTTGAGATTGGTCGCCATGGCCGAAATTCGGTCAGAAGCTACATAGGTATTATTATACCGCATGACTTTTTTACCGTCTACCGTCTATCGTCTACTTTATTCGTTTTCTCAGCTTTAAATTCTCAATTCAGAAAACAGATAAGCCGTCGAAACGACACGCGGCGACGCCATACTCCCTAGGGCCTAGAGACAAGGCTCACCTTTACAATATAAAGTGTTACATGATGGTTTTCGCGATAGTTTTATGCATACATATGTCTTGGGTATATCAATCACTTTATATTGTACATAGGTAAGTACCCTTTTTTTTTTGAGGGTTGGAAATTATCGAATAACTTCTACCGCTCTGGGCGGAGCGGGAGGATGTGTCAGACTTTTACTGACTAAAACCCACCCGTGTTCCTTCCGTTGCCGTGTGCAAGTAAATTAAAAGGCTTAATTAGTACATTTCAAATATATATTATATTATAACCCTAAAATAATTTAAATAAAAGTTATAAAAACCGGAGTCACACGTCAATTTGTCTGTGTTTTTGTTTATATACATTTAATTGGCGGGTTTTATTTCAATTATTCTTTATATATTTTTTTTTGTTTGTTACGCTTTCACGGTAAAACGGCTGAACGAATTTGAATGAAAAAAAAAACGCGTTAGCAATAAAATCATTTCTAACAAAATAGCTCGCTTTATTCCAATCTCAGAAGACATGTCAATCACTCTGCCTAGCCTTTTCCCATCTAAGTTGGGGTCAGCTTCCAGTCTAACCGGGTGCTGTTGAATACCAGTACCTACGCATAGAGCAGGTACTGGTATTCAGCGGCATCCGGTTCCGAGCTACATAAGCCAGTTTTTGGGTAACACGATATCCCTTGGTAAGCCTGGTTGTTAAACTTTTGGTCTTCTGACTGCCCGTAAGGACTTTCAAAGATCTGCAAATGACAGCCGGCGCTAACGACTTAACGTGCTTTCCGAGGCACAGAAGGGCCTCGAATCACAGAAGATATGTATCAACACAAATTTTTTGTAACCCTAACAAACACTAACAAAAAAAAATATTGTTCATGTTAAGGCAACTACACACAGTGCCGGCGACAAGAAGCTTTTGCCGAGCGGCACTCCTTTGTTTGGCGACTCTTTGGTGCGGCAAGCCGGCCGCTCGGCGCTCCACGGTTTGCCGCATTGCCCCGGTACTCTGTGTAGGAACCTTAATAGGGGGCGAACCTATTGTCATCAACCGGGCACAAAAACAAATCAATAAAAAATACAACTGACTTCCAAAAAAAAACACAACAGAGTGAAAAATAAATTTAATTTCGGAAGTCGGTATCTTTGGTTTTGAATTTCCGTTTTTTGCCACCGACTTCCGAAATTAAATTCTTTTTGAAGTCGTTTTTTTTATTTTGGAAAACGTTTTTATTTTTCACTTTTTAGTTGTGGTACCTACCCCACAGAAATTTGAATACCACTACCTTCTATATAAATAACAGTGACAGGAAGTTATCATCATATCATCCACATAATGGCCTGAAACACAGGTTTTTCATAAACCTAGATCAGGCAGGTCTACATTACAGTTAGAATTTAATTTTCCTCGATTGTAATTAATCTAAAACATAATGTTACTTTATACTTGAATAAAATTTATTATTATTATTATTATTTTCAGTTTTTAACCTTTCTCGGGACCTTGGGGTCCCGGACCTTTGGAAGGCATACGAGGAGCCGAAGCCAACTCGCAGAGGCCCGTTAGGAGTTTTAATGAAATGAGGCACCAACCGACGATTATCCCTGTATGCACTATGTAAGTGCACCCAAGGATAACCCCCGGTTGGTGTAGGACTATTGCAGGATATGGAAACAAAGATATTGGACTATGGGTTTGGGTTGGGCTTAAGTTGACTGGTGACCTATAACTATGGAAGGACTATGGCCCCTGCCTGATCAATGTCTTATATGTACACGGATAAAATGGCAGGGGGTGACTTGCACACTCAATAATGGGCCCCCGGAAACTGTCCCTAGCACATAGTGACGTAGCGACAAGGGGGCAACACGTCCTGAGGTGCTTGAGGAGTGGAGAGGTATTCCACGGCTTTCAGAACAATCCCAGAGCCCGGAAGATGGTCAAGATCCCTACGAGCACTTACTGAAATACTTCCTTCCTCCGAGCACGTTTGCTCTTGCGAATCTCCACTCAAGCCGGCCAATTAAGGCAAGAATGAGGTGGGAGCTCTGTTCCTCGTCAGTGTTCACTCCAGCCGGTCAATAAAGGCAAGCCAGAGATGAGGAACAAGATTTCTCCCGGGAGATAGGGTCCGTGGGGTCGCTACTGCCCAACAGCTCGCCACATGCTGCCCTGCGGGTTTCTGTATCTCTCTTGGTCTAGCTCCTCATCCTAGACCTGTTCCGGCAAAGTAAACTCTACCGGCACAGACCCCGAATTTGGAGCGCGCAAGCCCCACCACGACGTCAACGTAGAGATACGGCATTATAATATGTGGATCATATGATGATAACTTCCTGTCACTAATACGCTATACTCACTAATAAGCTTCAATAATACGTATTTTTCCCATTTAGTATATTATACTAAATGGGGAAAATACGTATTATTGAAGCTTAATAATACGTATTTTTCCCATTTAGTATATTATACTAAATGGGAAAAATACGTATTATTGAAGCTTACTCAAAAATTATCCAAGCAAAGTTAATAAAATTTATATGGGACCAACTTGGGACCTTTCATACAAAAAAAGAATTTTCAAAATCAGTCCCCAGGTGACGGAGAAATCGGTGGACTGACATAAAAAGAAAAAAAACATATACGCGACGAACATATAACCTCCTCCTTTTTGGAAGTCGGTTAAAAATGAAACGAGACAATGTCCCAAACAGAAGTGTAACGGTCTAGCACAAAAACAATTCGGTACTACCAAATACGGCCTGATTAGCTACCACCGTCTGACCTTCAGATCCCATAGGGACCCCAGATTTATCTCCGTACCATCCTAATACTGTAGGTACCTGACCCTTGGTCACCTTTCACGACACCCTAGGGAGAAAACGGAGAAATTCCAAGCCAAAACACACGGTACTTTACCAGAATAAGTTTGTAGATTTCCATTAAAATTATTGATGCAGCAATCCTCTTACGATATTGGAATATTAAGATGAGAATCGATAAAAACTGAATGAAGTTTTTTTCATTCATCTTGGTGTCGTAAAATTCTTTCATTATCTTGAAAGCTCGGTGGACTGCAGCCATTTATACATTCTCATTTAAATTCGTTTCGATTGTTTGATTGTCTTGGCATTCGTTTGAGCGTATAAAACTAATAATAGGACATATAAATACGTTTAGTGCTCGCAACCGGCGTGCGTGTATCTAATTACGTAACAAATTTTCATAAACGATAAGACTGTTTCATTTTGACAGTTCAACAACATTAATTACGTTAATTACGTTGTTGATCAGATTTTTCGAACGATTTTTAGATTCAGATTCTGATTGATCGTGTATTACAGTTAGGGTACAGATATATCTTATACTATTAAACGAGCAATATTTGTTTTTATATATAATATATTTGTAATCACGTTCTCGAAATCATTCGTGCGAAAAATCGATCTAGTTATGAATCGATCTGTCTCATATCTGGGAAAATTAGTTTTCTCCGTATTTTCACCCGAGCAGCGCTCGGTCGCCCAGAGTTTAGAACAAGACAATAATGACATGGCAGCATGGAATTAGTTAGGTACCCTACTATCAGGGCAGTATGGAATTAGTAAATACCTTCTATCATGGCAGTGTGGTGGCATCTACATCGCCATATGCGAACTACGCATCAAAGACCTGACGTCACACAACATCCTGACGTCACTCAAATCCTGCATCGCGCAATTAGAGTTAACCGCGCGGTGGACATATATACAGCTCCCGACTTCAACCTCAGGGCAGTTGCCCGCCAGACACGACACCCGTCTGGTCGGAGGATCCTCCCTTTTCTATGGTGGATGAGTGAACTTTACACCCTGTTCCTCATACCCCTAAAGCAGCATGGAATTAGTATGTACTATCCTATATGATTAAACGAGCATTCCCTATTTTCACCCGAGCAGAGGTCGGTCGACCAGGAACTGAACGTAAACGAAGCAAAAGGATTATCTTAGGAGCGTAGCAGGAGGTGTGAGTTTATGTATGTTGTTTGTATAAATATGTGTCTAAAATCTTTTCGGTTGTTATGGACACACATATTACCAGGTATTGCTTAATACTATTATACTAGCAACATTTGTATGTATAAATTTGTAAACATGTTCTCGAAAACGGCTCTAAAGATTTTGATGAAAGTCGCAATGGAGGGGTTTTCGCGAGCGAAAAATCGATCTAGCTGGGACTCATAATCTAGGAAAATTCGTTTTTTCCGTATTTTCACCCGAGCAGAGCTTGGTCACCCAAGGTTTAGAACAAGATGGCTACCTTAGAATAACGACATGGCAGCATGGAATTAGTAGGTACGTCTATACGTCTATACATAGAATTAGTATGAACTATACTCACTGCCCTTCTATTTTCAGCCGACTCAGAAAAAAATGTCTACACGCTTGCGCAACATGGGTTCAATTTTGTTAACAAATGGCTTCAACATAATTCACTAACACTAAATGCAGATAAGACAAATTGCATTAAGTTTTCGATGCGCAAGCAAACATCAACAAGCATTACCTCGACATTATATGACATTATACAGATAACCAATGTGTTTGTCTCAATATTAAAATAACAAAAACAACAAAATACCTTGGTGTTATAATAGATGAAACACTTTCGTTCAAACAACATATACAAGCTTTAAATAATAGAATTCGCAAGTTGATATTTGTTTTCAAAAAGTTACGCTACATTGCTGACCCAAAACTAGTTAGACAAGTTTACTTTACTCTATGTCAATCAATATTAAACTGTATTACCACTTGGGGTGAAGCGGGTAAAACAATGTTACTAACCATCGAGAGAGCTCAAAGGGCGGTTCTCAAAGTGTCTACTTTCCGCCCTTTCCTTTTTCCTACTAACCTCCTATACAAATCTTGTGAAGTATTTACAGTTCGACAGCTATTTATAATAGGTATTGTAGTAAAACAACACAAAGCTCTACCCTACAGCACTGCATATACTAATAAAAGACGTAAAGATATAGTTTGCCCACAAAATACAACATAACATGCTTTTGTATCCAAATTTACCTGAGATTGCCTGGTACCTTGGTCTTCTTCTTTATAATAGACTAAACTCGAAAGCAAACATTTATTCCCTGAACTACACAAATTGTAAGAGAATTCTCAAGGATGCTCTCCAAGGTATGTCTTACGGAGATACAGAGAAATTACTAACTGTGCTAAAGTGAATATATGTACAAATTTCACCTACGTTAAGTATAATATTTATCAAATTTAGAAACTAAGAGTTAAGCTACTCTACATTTAATTAGTGATTTATTGTCAACCTGTTGATTATTAATATATTTTATAAGTCTATTTTAGCTCTTCCCGCCCGAAGCACAGGATTACCTAGTTTAGGAATATAATTTACATTTAAGCAAAACTGTACTGATTTTTATGCCTTGTAATTTTTTGAATAAATATTATTATGATACTATAGGTAAATGAGCATTTTCTATTTATTTTCACCCGAGCAGAGCTCGGTCGACCAGGTACTAAAAAATAAATACGAACCAATTATATAGTAATAAGATGTTTATTTTCACAAATACTTATATACAATTTTCGACATTACATGATACAGTCGAGCTTATGTATACTTAAAGATGTAACAAATTGGTACAACAAGATATTTTTCGAGTAATTGCCGATTCAGTGAAAATGTCGACAATTCTCTTGAATTACGATAATTATTTACAAATATATACAATATTTTTAATTATAAATGGTGTTGGCACAAAATATATTGAACAAATGAGCATACAGATGAGCAATTATGTCATCATTAGTCTTTTAGACATACGACATTAACCTCTTTAGGACACAAAACTAAAACACACCGACAAATGTCATATTAGCCGCTGTGATTGATCGAAATAACAACTGTCAATCAAATCACTTGACACGAGATTTACACGAGAAATTCGCCCTAAGTATTGAATTTTATCTGTCGTTACAGATAAAATTCAATACTTAGGGCGAATTTCACCAATGAAACAGAATGCGATCAGCATATCTAAGCCGCGTTCAAGAGCTGTCAGTGACATTATTATTGAACGCAGTTCAAATGTGCTAATCGCGTTCAATGTTGTTGTTGAAATTAGCCCTAAGGGTTTCAGAAACCGGAGGCTAGAGCCAAATTATCTTACACTCGAAACATGCGATCTAAGTATTTAACTGAACTTTTCTAAGTATTTGGCAATACGAAGGACAAAATACAAGTAAATACAAGATAGTTAGTTGACTCACGCGTGACTTTGCGGAAATCCATTATAAAATACAATAGACGACGTATATATAGTAACCTAATCCGCTTAACTGTTCTTAAAGAGTCATAAAGAAATCGACACGTGTATCACCTCTCAACGAGGTATCCTCAGGATGACGAGGTAGGCAAGCATGGATTCAGTATATCATTCTGAACATGCGTTGAAATTTTTCGTCGGTTATTTAAAAAAAAAATATCTTTTCACACATTTTGACCGCGTAAGTGTTGTACTTTTTTATGAAAAAGCAGCAGCATTTTTTGTTAATAACCGACGAAAATTTTTTAAGCTAGGGTGTCTAGAATCATGTTCTGCAACATGGCACATCTAGAAGGCATTTAGGAAAGTGATGTTGGACGATATAATCATGTTTCCGATTTCCCAACTTTTCTTGTGGTTTGGAGTACCTAAATTAATACAAAACCACGTGTCTATTTTATGGTGACAAGCGTAAATAAAGATGTGGCTAAACACAAACATGTATGTGTATTCAAAAGTAATTAACGAAACAAAAAAAAACAAATACGAAAATGACGTATAAGAACTTAATAAGTAAAATAAAGTTATTAGTTACCAATCAATTTATTTCATAACTATCTTAGAAAATTATGATATAAATTGGTTGGTTGGTTCTCACCTCACTTACCTTGATAAGTACCTAGGTTCTCTAAGACTCTAAGAGAAGCGTAAGTCTCTCTAAGACTTAGAGAGACCAAGTTTTGATTTCTAAGAACAAAAGCTTAGTACAATAGATCTTTGGTAGAAATCAGTTTCTGGAACTAAAATATTAAAAAAAGGCTTTATTCTTTTGCACCCTTCTGCCCACCATCTGTTTTGTTTCAATGGATAAATTTTCTTATACGAGCGTTGGCTTAGAATGCTAGGTTGGAAAAAATAGCATGTTTGTGTCACAGGTTAATTTTATTCCAAAAAAAAAACGCATGATTGAAAAGAGAAAATAAAAACAAGCATTATAATCTATTTAATTTTGGTATAACAGGCGGGAAAAACCAATGACCTGAAATATGGTGTAACTTTTGTTACATCAAAAGTTTCAAAAGTTTTGCCGTCTCTATGGACACGGACATACATACAGTTCAAACACATAACCCTCCTTTTTTGACTTCGCCGCAGTCGGGTAAAAACTTAGCAATATTCCGAACAACTCGTTTTTGCTACATCTGTAACTACTATTTTTTTATCCGACTGCACCGAAGTCAAAAAAGGAGGGGCTATTTGTTTGTTTATCACATTGATATCTTATTTACAATTAACTTGCGAGATCTCTTTTAAAATAAAATTATGTATAATTAATGTATTACAAAATCTCAACATTATATTTTCATCAAGAGTCCAACAACAGTTAGAAGATGTTGGTTATTTTTCATAGTCTCACAATTCTACCTTAAAAAATACTCTTAATACTAATCAGTTTCCACTCTCAAAGTTTTTAGTACAATATTCTTTCTTTAAAAATATTTTGTTCACAACCTTTTTTTATATTTACCACTCGAAACACCGACCAACTAAAGTAACAAAAATAGATTCCTATTTTTATTTTCCAGTTTAAAACTCACTTTCCTGGACAAATTTTCCAGGTATTGCTGAACGCTACCTAAAGTTCCTCTTTGGAGAGTGCAGGACGAATATTTCGCAGCTGTGAGAGGCTTTCACAGTTTTCTCGTCAATGGAGTGGTCAGCCCAATGAGGTATTGGGTCGGAATTGACGCTCGGTCTCACTGTTGACATCTCCTCAAAGCGAACTTTGTGACGGCGTACGCAGTTTAGACGTATCTGAGGACAAAAGAAAAAATAGTTTAGATATTCTGTCTTGTAAAAGTGCAAACAGCTTTTAGAGACATTATGTCGGCTTAGGGCACGGGCGTTCCACAGGACATCACATAGTAACTTCACGACTATAAGTTTTGTTAAGAACTCAGCCTGACAACACTTACTGTTCCAAAAGTAACACACTACTTTGGTACAATCACGAAGGTACATAGTACCAACGTTAGTGCATGAGCTACCCCCAAAACTGATGTCGCATGTCAATTCTAAGGACCAACTTAAGAGCGTTTATTCTGAAAGTGGGCAACGTCGCAAATAGATGTCAAATATTTCGCTGTTTTGATTAATTTGGCAATATTTACTGGACATAAGAAATGTGGCTATCTAGTGAACTAGAATATTGGTTATGAAATGCAATAACTAATATCGTAACACCGAATATTTAGTTTTAGATGTAAAAAAAAGTATTTGGAAACTTTCCAAATGCCTTTTTGACACCTAAAACGGATACAACATCAAATTCAGTGCTAAAATTACAATTCATTTTTATATACGGGGGTACACCATAGACATAGAAAATGAACTGAGCGTTCCGGATTCAGTGTTGTGCAATGAATAATACAGTCTGAAAAGTACGAGAGAGACAAAGCGAATATACGACCAGTGGTTGCGGCCAATAAATACCTCATAGTATTTATTGGCTGCACAGTCGGTTTATCTCTTTTTAAAGAGTGGTCACTTCTGTGAGGCTAACGCTCAGTACATTCTCTATATATGTTACACAGGGATATTTTAGCATGAACAATCCAATAGCATGAATAATCAATTAAATAAACCTATTTGAAAAAAAAATGCGTGGGTCGGGTACTTAATGTACCTAAAAGGTAGTCAATAGTCCTAGGATGGAGTCCTAGGTGGGAAAACTAGAAAAACACAATATTGTTAATTAAGGAAGTGTTATCGAAATCACTTAGTTTTTAAGTTTTATGCCCTGGCTGGAGGCCTTCATTTATTGAGGCACCCACAGTAAAGTCCGGTTAAGCAGCCGACAACCTCCTAGGTAGACCTGCGAGACGCCATTTATAAAATAAAAAATAAATCATCGGCTATAGTCGGCGTGTAGTTCTCAACGAGTCCACAAATACTCACCTACAGTCTGTGAAGAGGGGTAACAAGTATCAAACTGTGTACAAATGCTAACTATTTTTCTTATGTGTGCTGAATATGATATAAGTTTTCTTATTCGATACAGTCGGGTCGCCAAATAAAATAATAGTCGAAAAAAATGCTTAGATCTTGAATGAGGGTATAACTTTTATTTTATGATTGATTCTAGTATTCTTTGATATACTGAACCATAATCCGTGGGGTGCCAGACTGGAACCCTTGGGAAATTTAAAATATCGAAGGTCAAAGGTCACGGGGAGCAAAAAAAACACCAATTTTATTGCGAACTAGCTTCTGCCAGCGGCTTCGCCTGCCTGATATCTAAATTACAGCCTATTTTATTCTGTGATAATATAGGATTTTACTGGTGAAAGAATTGTTAAAATCAGTCTAGTAATATTTGAAGTTATTCATTACAAACAAAAATACAAAAATACAAATCTTATCTCTTTATAATAGTAAAGATCAAATATTTCGGTTCGGTTTAAAGAATGTATTCTCATAAAGAACACAAGACAGTTCACTTAATATATGAGATATACAAATAAATCATGCAGTTAAAATATTTGTAGTTAGTATATATCGCACCCCCGGTGCGAGACTGTCACTTATGCAAAAATTCAATTAATTCAAATTCATTCGCAACAAGTGAGTCCGGGTGCTTTAGGACAGTTATTACATATTTAACTCATCATTGCAATGTTTGCATAAGTGACAGTCTCGCACCGGGGGTGCGATATTGTCAAAGGTTTTTGTATCAACAAAGATTTTTATTATTATTATTTGTGTTTGCTAATAAAAGCATCAACGTTTCCGCAGAAATACTGGTACATACAAGCTGTGGCACGTGGACCGTAGATTCAAAACATTTCTCATACTTCAAGTATCAACACCAAAATCGGTCGTTGACCTCCCAAAAAACAAAACATAAAATCCTTTTATTTTTTTATCGTGTTTAATTATCGATACCCATTTAGCTTCTGCGGAGTTTAGCTATCCAATTAAAAACAACCCTGAATTTTCGGCATCAGAATCGTTCCCGCACCTCGTAGCAATTAAATTATTTTTTTTCAAAATCATTATGGGTACATTTATTTGCCTTCGTTACTATTTTATTATATGTATTTCATACTAAACTGCCCCGTTGGTCGCGTGGTCGCAAGCGCGACTGCTGGGCGTGGGGTCCTGGGTTATTGGGTAGGTAAGTGTTATTGGGTTTTTTCCATTAGGAATTTCTTAGTATCAGCCCGGAGTTTGGAAGTTGACAGTGTCAAGCCGTTCGCCCTGCGCCTGATCTCTCTCCAGCCGTGTCGGATTGAAGATCGTTATCGGACTATGAGAGTGAGCGAAGAGAGAGTGCACCTTGTCTGCGCACACACTTGTGCACTATAATATCTCACGCGCCGTAGGCTGGTCTCCGCTGATATTTGTCGCCATGGCCGAAATTCGTTTGGATGACTATTATTATTACATGCATAGATGCGAACGCAAATCAGTCTGTCTCTCTGATACCTTTTCACGCCTAATCACGCCTTAGCACTACTTCTTTTTCGTGTGGTTAGTGACTAACCTGGTGTCAGAGTTTTAAAACCGCCCATGGGCCTCTGACTTGGCTTCAAATGCCGTCGAAAAATATCTCTCAGGTATACTCACGATTTACTCACGATGTTTTCCTTCACCGTTTTTTAAACAAGTGATAATAATACAATAGATACGCACATGAATCCGAAAAGTCTGACGTGCCTTGTGTTCGAACTCGAGACCTATGACTTGGCAGTCCGACGGTTACACCACTAGGCTATCACTTAAACCACTGACCCGATTCTTATGAAATTCTGAAAGATAGGTAGCCTGGGATCTGAACAAGAGACATAGGCTACTTCTTATCCTAGATAATTGTATAAAAAAATTATAAAATGACAAAACATACGCAGAAGATGTCTTGGGCAAAATTCTTATATTCGCTTTGCTTTATATCAATATAGTTTACTCACGTTTTAAATTTATTTTATTCTAATTATAGGTTTCACCAAAACTCCGACATCAAACTAATTAGACTTAATTAATTGCGGTTTAACAGTTCTCCCAAACACTCCCCTAATTGGTTTTACCCGCTCGAAAATACTTTCGCGTCCGATAAATGCCGAAAATGTCGATATCCGGAATTCTTTTTATTTCTCTAATTAATTCTCGAAAAAGTGTATTTTTTCTCTCTAGCCATCCTCTGGCCAAATGGAACGGATCGTGAGAGGATAAGGCAAAAAAGTACGTACCTACCCATCTCTTCAAGCAACGTCCTCGAATGAAATAGTAGATTATACAACAAGTGAAAAAAAAGGGAATTTAATTCGAGGGACTAAGTTGTATCTCGAAAGCAGCGAAGGATTCTAGACTTGAATCCTGAGCAGAGGTTAATTTTTTTTTCAGGAGTAGTGTACTCTACTTTTACCATTGACTGTCTCGTTGGTCTAGTGGTCGCAAGCGCTACTGCTGAGCATGAGATCCTGGGTTCGATTCCCAGGTCGGGCAAAGTATTATTGGATTTTTCCAACAGGAATTTCTCAATAGCAGCCCGGAGTCTGGAATTGTGCCCGGTTGATGGAAATAGGCTTACCTCCTATTACTAAACATAACTGGTGAACTAAAGGTACTGCCCAACCCTTCGGGGATACAAGGCGTGGTGTTATGTTATTCATATGTATCACATTTTTGGCGGCAACAAATTTTCTACCATATTGGCTGCTTCAGAACCAAATCATTCCGAAGTCAGTGGTGTTCAGTGTCTCATTTGCGTCACTGGAAGAACTCATTTTATTATAATTATGTTATTAGATTTTCCAATGATAGGTTATAGATTATTTTCAATCTGTTATCGTGGTTAAGTAAATGGCAGGATGTATATATTTTTTTTAATAGATTCTAAGGAATAGCTCCATCTAGCCAGCCAGTAGGTACTTTCAGTACGTTTCATAAATTTTTTGTATATAGTTTGTATAGTTGGTGCTAGTTCCAAATTCAAAATGTTTTTGTTCACTTGTGAGTAAAAGAGAGTTTTATTCACTGTTATCGATGAATAAAATGCCCCTTTTCGAGTGGCAATGGTAAAATAGTATATTATGCAATTAGTGAATAAAAGACGGATTTAAAGCGAGGGCCATAGATGAATCACGAGCAAGTGAAGGATTCTAACGACTGAATCACGACCGCAGGGAGTGATTCATGACGATTGAATCACGAGCGTAGCGAGTGATTCAAGTGTTAGAATCCTGAGCGACGCGAGGAATTCATGGCCCTCGATATAAATCCGTTTTATTCAAGAGTTGCATACTATACTTTATACCATGACTACGAGAAAAATAAAGATTTAAGCGAAAATAGACATTTAATGTAGAAAAGAGGAAGGTTGAATTAATTAAAATGAAATAAAGAAAGAAAGAAAAAGTATTTATTGAGACTCGCACAAGAAATCACACATTAAACTAAAAACAAACTAAACATAAATAAAAACCAAAGTAACATTAAAATTAAAAATGCACATTAAAATTGGAACAATTACTAAAATTAAAAGTAATTTTCTTATTATTACTAATAATAATCAACTTGTGAAGCGATATTTATTTCCTGTGTATCGAGTATGTTTTCGCAAGGAGGTTGTATAGCATTGAGATGGAGGTCGCATATATAGATGTGTTCTAAATTCAAACACCAAAACAGTGATTAAAAGTCCTTTTTATTCACTGAAAACAGTGAATAAAATAAGCTTTTTAGAGGGGGAATGGTATAAAAGTAATTTTTAAACCTTCGACCACAATGGAGACTAGACCAGCACCCTAATTGCATAACATACTTGCAATCACAATTCTTCAAATTCGAAGGAAACTGCTATTCAAATATCTATCCATTTCTGTCAGAGGTTTGAAAAATTCGTCTCAACGTAAATAACGCAAACCATGTTGTTGAAATTTCAAAATGTAAGGTATTGCCATTGTAGGCCACAGCGGGGCGAGCAGGGCCTACTGTGACATGGCTTGAGTCACACATTTATCACAGTTTGGGCGATAAAACCGCCCAGACTGTGATAAAATGTGTGTATATGCTAGTACACACATGTCTTTCTTGTTGCGACTTCAAAGTCTAACGGGTTTTTGGAACGAAGTTCTTTAACGCGGCTTCATACCTACATGTCTTCTTCTAATTCGATAGAGAGAGACAGAGAAAATGTAAATTTGGTCAAAACAAAAATCCAAGATGGCTGCTGCGAAAATTTTCTCATTTTTCGTCATTGGTGTCGTTTTCGCAGATTTCGAGGGTGGCAAAGCCGATAGTGTGGTCAAAACGTAAATCCAAGATGGCGGCTGTGACCATTTTCAGATTTTCGTCATGGGTGTCGTATCCATAGTTTTCGAATGTGCTAAACCCGATAGAGAGGTCAAAATGTAAATCGAACATGGTGGCTGCGATTTCTTTTTAATTTTTCCTCATGTGTGTCGTTTTCATAGTTTTCGAGGTTGCTAAAGGCGATTATGAGGTCAAAATGTATATCCAAGATAGCGGCTTTGAACATTTTCAAATACACACATGACAATTGAGAATTAGTTGTGTCTATAGGCACTCTAGAACTAGCATGACTGAAGCAGAATGAATAATGAATTAATCTCTCTGTGGCCGCAAGATCGACGTACAAGAGTAATTAATGCATGAATGATTTATTCGTAACTATCAATCCCTGCGCATGGTTTTGACGACTTTACAAAACATCTAGTTATTTGTATTACATGTCAGCTTAATATTAATTTATTATACACATAAACCTTAATTGCAAATAAACCAAACCGCATCTACATCTGCTGCGTAATTTAGAAGAACAATGCGGTCACACAGACACACGAAAAGCGAATTTAACTAATAAATGTATTGATTAGTTAGTGAATTCAATGCAGAATGAACTTTAGGCTGATGACGTAGCTGGTATTTACCGATTACTGGATTTTGCTTCTCGAAATAATACATTCTAGTAGACCATTCAGTGCAAATTTGGTGGCCCGGTGGCAACAGCCACGACTTACGAGTAGTAAGGTCGTGGGTTAGAACCCAAGCAGGCACTTTACTTTGTATAAATTATTTCATCACTACAGCTCTCAAAACGGTGACGGAAAACATCGTGGGGAAACTGGCATGCCCTAGAACGAAACATTCGAAGACATGTGACATCCACCAATCTGCACTGGGCCCGCGTGGACGTTTACGGCTCACTCCTTCTCACAGAAAGAAGAGGCTTGTGTTTCAGCAGTGGGAACATTACCTATAGTTTGATTATGATTATGCAGTGCAAAATTATAACATAAGACTTACAAAATGATTAGCGCTTACCGCTCGTAATATATGTGTTATCTACTCAAATCACCAAGGGGTAGCCTAGCCAGAATGACGCATCATTTCTGAGCATTCCTAAGGTGATTTGAGTTTGTAACACGTTACTTTTAAGTAGAATCGTGAACATAAGAATTGGTAACAAGTTGGGGACTATCGCTGGTCCTGCTGTAAACCCAATCAATGAATCTATAAAAATATTTTGTTTCACATAAACCTACATGGGCACTTATGAAACCTCAGACGCTAGGTGCACGGTTCCAATTGGTCGTTTCCTATAGAGAAGAGCCGGCAAAAAACACCACGATTAATCTTTTGAAAAATGAAAAAATTGGCTTATAACATGTTTTTAAATTACTGTGTTATTAGGTATGGGAGGACAGTGTAGGCCTGTCAACAAGTACCAGGTACTTAACAAAATACAAAAATTGTCTACAAATCTACTATCTATTAACCCTTCTAACTTAGCTCATAATGTTTGAGATAATGATAGGCTCAAGCTACTTCCTGGCCTCAAGTCAATAGGCTCAAGTTACTTCGTGGGCTCAAGTCAATAGGCCCAAGTTACTTCGTGGGCTCAAGCCAATACTGCCAAGGGCGGGCTTCGTAGATACTGGCGACCTATCTCTCGCTCCTCTACCACCTTAGCCTGCATTAATAAGATATTGCCACTCAATTACTTGCCCATTTCCGGTATTCTAAGATACTCCGTACATACTCCCACGTAGTATTACAAATATAGCTGAATTTATTCTTAGCCGCAAAACATTTACATTTACATAGATAACATATTTATTATGCATTAAGGCGACCGACTTAGATATTCATTCGTTATCTGCCCACAACTATAAAATGACAACAATTCGACCAAACCCTTTGATGGAGGGTGAAACCTTTATTGAGTCATAAGTAAGTAAGTAAGTAAGTAAGTAAGTAAGTAAGTAAGTAAATTTTATTTGTTTAAACATGGTGTACATGATACATTGCATGCAGGATAATAATAGGATACAGAAAAGTTCTAACATGTTCAGCCGCATATCGTGGCGTACAAATTGGTAGGAAGAGATGGTGCATAAACCGTGATAACATTCATCAAAATTACATTTCATCATTATTCATTAAAGATACAAAATCAATGTCAAAGTAGTCATTAAATAAATTGGTCAATAAAAATATGAATTAATGTCATTAAAAAAAAAAAAAAAAAAAAAAAAAAAAAAAAAAAAAAAAAAAAATAAACATAGCCATAAATCCCTTAAGGGGAACCGCTGACAGGGAAATGCCATAAAGCTGTCTATTAGAGTTTTTTATCGCTAGACTTACATTAAAAATGTAATGACATCCTGCTGCTATGAAACCACAAAATTGATTTCGAATAGCAGTCGTTATTGCTCTGTCAAATTATGTTCAAGAAGTTTTTCATGTCACAGGTATGGCGTTTTACATTTTAACTAACACTGCAGATAAGCTATGCTAATATACTCACAGAGGTAAACGTAAGTCAAAACATAACGTTTTCACTTTTCCCAGAGCATTTCCGGAAACTTATTTCCTTAGGCAAATAAATCTTTTGTGCGATATCAGGCGCTGAAAATACACTGTGATGACCTACTTCTGATTCACAAGTGAGAGATATTAATTTATATTTTGGTATTGATTCTTGTCCTTAGGGTGTCGATGGTCGCGGGCTTGCGGACGGCGCGGGCTTGCGGACGGCGCGGGCTTGCGGACGGTGGGCCGATGGGTAGCTCGCCGTCCGATAGTGACCAGGCCCAGGTCGTCGGCGTTGTGTTCCACGCGCGCCTCAAAGAGATGTCAGCACCAACTGACGGGGTCCGGAAGGGCCAATGCCTGCCGGGGTTGTGAGTTTGTCCGAAAGGGATATCGCGACCGGCCACGTGTTTGGCGCCATTACTAGCGCCCATCAGTTCCTGTAACGTGCGGCTGACAGGATACGCAGGACACGACATTAAGTGTCCCATCGTTTGTGGAACAGCACCACATTTACACTCCAAGGCGGAGTCGTCCATGAATCTCCACCTGAACAGATTTTCCTTGCTTCCGCCAACCAGGGTCAGGCGGTGCTTATGTCATTTTGTTTCTGATCATTCGGGTCCAATGGCTGCCGCAGCGATTGTCTGCTAAAAACGTGTTGCGAGTTCAATTTTTTCACGGTTTTTTAATTATTTTTATAGCCCGTTGTGTGCGATTTTTGTGTCACATTTTCTGCTTGGCTACGTTTCATACTGACTTGTTTTTTGTAAATCTCGGCTAAATAAATTTTGGTACAGTTACACAGTCCTGTATCCAAAATGCTTCCATTTTGTCCCAAAAAAGTGAAAGTATCACATCGCTAGCACGTTTGTCAAAGGGACTTAGTGCGGATTTCACCAAGGAAATTGAACGTGTTCAACACATCTAAACGCGTTCAAGAGCTGTCAGTATACAATATTCCATAACAATTTTAACACTAACAGCTCTTGAACGCCTTTTAGAAATGCTGATCGCGTTCATTCGCACCGATTTATCAAACGATTTCTTCTGGTTCATACCACCCAGGTGCAAATAAACTGGTCGGTTTTTATGATCGGTTTGATCTACCGCGTTTGGTCCTATTTGTAAGACCGCGTATTCAGCTATCTGGATTAGCTATTCCTAGCTCTATCTGGATTCCGATTTTATTTATTGGACCCGATACCGTTGGAGGGTTTTCTCGTACAGTATTTTTTAGACGCTGCATATAAAAGTGGTCGGAAAGTTTACGGCTTATAAGAAATGGGATATATACTTTTCGGGTCAAAATTACCACGATCGTTTCAAGCTATTAGTGAAATATTTCTATTACATAACGCCGTTCGCTAAATGCCTTACGCGTAATAATAATGTTTTTAGGAAAAATCTACATCTTTTTAGTAAAAGAGGTGCAAGACACAATTATATTACTAGGAATAGGGACCAATTAATTCAACCGGGTTTCAGGCTGGCTAAAGAGGACTCATCTTTCATGGGGTACTGTTTAAAGTGTTACAATAAAATACCTCCCCACATACTTCAACTGAATGAAACGAAATTTAAATCTTATATTAAACGCACACTATGCAGCCAAGCATATTATAAATTGGCAGATTATATTGCTGATAAAAATGCTTGGCCCAACGCTGGTCCTGCTCCACAAGGGCGCATAAACTAATTGATTAGCATTTGAAAATACAATTGGAGCTGCTGAAGATTTAATAAACTATATTTGCATTGTATAAATTCAATCTCTTAGCATTGTATAATTGCATAGAACATGTGTGAGTGCTATGTACCGACTATAAAGCTACCATTTAGGTGCAGGGTATGTCTTTCATTGACTTGAATGTGTCATGGCGGCTGAGAGTATGTCATGCTCACTCTAATGTCTCGCTGACGGTGGCGCGTGTGTTGGATCATTTAGCTTCCTTCAAAATGGTTGAGCTGAATGGTGCTAATCCATGCGTCATGTTCGTGAACGGGCGCCGTCAGTAGGGACTGGTCATCTCTTAACTGCCACGGCTTATTTTAATTTAATTTAATTTTTTGGATTGTTTTTTTTTTTTTTTTTTCTGTTACGGACGCTTTTCATGTTTTGCATCGTTCTCACATGTATAACTTCAACATGAATGATGTAACCAATATTTTGTAACCATATCATGTTTTAAAAGAGTGTCCGTGGAGTTTCTTGCCCGTTCTTCTCCATAGGTACCTACTACGCTTTGGAATGGGCGTCTAGCTTCATCTTTCTGACTGACCGACCCCCTTGACAATTCAAAAGTGCCTGTAATTGGTTTATTTGAAATAAATGCTTTGAGTTGAGTTTGAGTTTAAGATTCTCTTGGGACTGCCCCGTTTCTGTACTGCATCAGAGATGTTTTCGCAAAACCGAACTGACGGTTTCCACTCAGTTACGCAAAAAAATACGCAAAAAAGTTGCTTCACTGATGCATCGAACGCGGGTCCGTAACAATAGTATCCTGAAAAGAGTAGCGGAGAGTCCTTACTCTCCTGTTCTGAGGCATTTTGTGGAGAGGATGGTCAACTAGGTAGCTGATCTCTTGCTTGATCGTTTTCGGAGCAACCTGCCTCGGACACTTAATTCGTTATATGTTGCCGGTATTGATTGTATGTTTTGGATTACTAACATTCGTTATAAGGTATTTTTAGGGTTTCGTACCTCAAAAGGAAAAACGGAACCCTTATAGGATCACTCGTGTGTCTGTCTGTCTATCTGGCTGTCCGTCTGTCACAGTCAATTTGCTCCGAATCTAATGGACCAATTAAGTTGAAATTTCGTTTACGTTTAACGTAGATAAATGAATTTTGAATATGGGGGTTACTTTTGGGGGGCAAATAACAAAATAAAAATAAAACGTTTTGCATACTGAACCGTGTGACATATCAAATGAAAGGGGTTGTTGCGAGGATCTCAAATATATTTTTTAAATAATTTTAAACTAAATACTTTTAAAGATATTTAAGAAAAATGATGAAAATTGACCATTCCCCCCTTATCTCCGAAACTATTGAGCCTAAAATTTTGAAAAAAATACAAAAAATGGTTCTTTACTCATAGATAACAGGAAAACCTATAAGAAGTCTATGGTCTTAAAATAACATAGTAAATCTCTCAATATTGTGAGTACACCTACATTTTGCCACTTATGTTTAAGTCCCCTATTAGTCATCAACCGGGCACAAATCCAGACTCCGGGCTACTACTGAAAAATACCTGATAGAAAAACCCAATAACACTTTGCCCGACCTGGGATTCAAATCAAGGACCTCGTCCTCAGCAGTTGTAGCACTTGCGACATCTAGATCAACGAGGTAGCTATGTTCTATTCGATTCATACTTACATACACGACACAGTCTTACCCCCGAGGCAAGCCAATACATGTTTCACATTGAAAATATACTAAACGTCCCAACTTTCCAATTACCTAGACCCATAGAACATAATTTAACGCATCAACTGGTTTAAAGAATCCTACTATATATAATACACCAGCGCTGCGACATTTTTATTTTTTTTAATGTCGCGGCATCATGCTGAGATAGGAGCCTTTTGGCCTCGTACGGGACTTCATTCTTTAAATTTTAATGTTACTTTGTTTTTTATTTATGTTTAGTGTGTTTTTAGTTTAATGTGTGATTTCCTGTGCGAGTCTCAATAAATACTTTTATTTTTAAAAGAAAGATCTTTTCTTTACTTTCTTTTAATATTATAAACGCGAAAGTTTTTGAGGATGGATATGGGTGTTTGTTACTCTTTCAAGCAAAAATTACTTATTGAATTTGGATGAAATTTGGCACACAGATAGTTTATAACCTGGATATACCGATATTTTCACGGAATCGAGACTTATGTGGGTGAAACCGCGGGGCACTGCTAGTAAAATACATATATCTCGCAAGCAACACGCTCGTTAGTTTGAAAATCAATATTAAAGATCAAAGGAACATATGAATAGTTCAGTTCTGACCAATACTTTACTAGACAAACACAGAACGTAGATAACACTTTTGAACAAGTTGAATCTTCGTAGATCGATTTAAGATCACTGCAAACGTAAACGTGTTTTAATCCCGGACGGATCGGGCCGAAATGTTTGCACACATCGTTTTATAGAAAATCTATACGAAAGAAGCATACGTTACGGGTGCACGAATGGGATGGCAACGTGGTACCCAAGGGATGGGAAAAATATCGCCAGTGACGATGTTTAGCACCGCCCTGCGCGCGCTACGTCCCATTCGTGGTTCCGCAGCAGCTGGTTGCAGTCCAGTCAATCTTTTCTTGTTCTCCATGCTAGCACGTTGGTTACGCGTCGCTGTCGTGGTGTATTTGTGTCGCAGTAAGATGAGAGATGAGATATAGACGTGATATAGTTATATGAAAGCGTTTCATAACTGTCGGAGTGCTCTAATTTTGTTCCTGCGACCAATTTCGACGTAGCGCTTGCCGGCCGTTGCCGTGGCACAGCTCGCTTCGCTCGCTCGGCTTGCGCGTAGTTGGTCACAATTCTAACCTAATCTATTTGGTTGGAGTGCCCTAATAGTTATATACTATCTTTCATATAACTTTATTGCGGTACATAGGTATATCCCTAGGGATATAAACATCTTACTGCGACATATAATTAAATACCCGTCCGTGTTTTCATTAAACGCCACGTTCTGTCTCCGCCCCATCCACGTCCTAACGCCGTCCAGTATACAACGACCTTTACACACAAGATTTGTATGCATTGGGAATCGATTTGTGGATGCTTGCCGACTTTGTGAGTTGGCCAAAGAAACTGTTTATACATGGTATTTTGGTAAAAGCGTGGGTATGCGAACGTGGGCTATTTTGGACATATTTCCCTGCATCGTTTTAAGCTCAGATTATTTTGTATCTGTACTTTGTTTTGGAAAAAATATGCACCAACTTAGAATATAATAGAATAGCGTTTAATGTCTCCAGTATTATTGCTAGTAGTAGTGGTATTCAAATTGTAAATAAAAACAGAAAACTTTTACAAAAAAAAACCGACTACCAAAACAAACACTGCGAAGTTAAATATAACTTTAATTTCGGAAGTCGGTATCTTTGGTTTTGATTTTTCGTTATTTACACCGACTTCCGAAATTAAAGTTATTTAAAAAGAAGTTTTTTTGGTTAAATAAACATAATTCATTTCCGTCTCCTTTCTTTCATAAAAGCAAAACTTAAAATACAACTGCTGTGAAGTACAATTCCCACTTCACTGAGTGCACCACAGTTAAACAGAATCGATCAGACGAATTTCGCAATGCAGTAAAGAGAATTGACGTTTGGGTGGACATGTACAATTATGCATTCTAATTCATGTCCCTTGTGGTACATCTAAATATCGATCACACACATGGCAGCATAGAACCAGCTGCTGAGAAATACAATACTGTGAAATTTCTAGAAAGTTCCAGTACCTATTTCAAACTGTGCTGTACATCGGTTGCAATTGCTGAAATAAATGCATATGCTCTGCGCTGCGCTTTTTTCCGCGTTGACGCGCATCGAACATCGGACACGAGAGATCAATGCTGATTGCCTCCACAAGGACATGGCGGTGCCCCGCCCAAGCCGGGCAGGCCTCCACCGAATGCTCCACTGTGTCCTCCGGGCGATCCACACAGTGGTGATACTCGGGCGTTTCCTCGCGCCTTATCCGGAACAGGAACCTCCCGAAATAACCGTGTCCGGTGAGGACCTGCGTCAGGTGGAAGGTGAGGACGCCGTGTTGCCTCTCTAGCCACTCCTCAAAGAGGGGACTTATCGCCGCAATTGTGGCGTGCCCAAAGAATAACAACCTTACAACAAATTTTACACTAGTGCTTATTTTCATGAATCTAAAAGATTAGATACCCAATTAGTTACGCTGTGCACAATAATAAATTCAGGTAGTTACGAAACCGATTTACCCTGACCCCCGTACTAGTTATAAACTGTATTACGGTGGGACAGCTGTCTTCGTTCTCTTTTTACAATAATATAATAAGCCGATTTTAGAGAAAATAATCAGATAATCTCACTTTCAACTAATACATAGCAATTATGTGGTTAAAATGTATCTCACATCCAATTTATTTACTTGATTTTTTAATTTGTAGGCCTAAGTTCAATAGCATAAGTAAAATGTATAGATGCTAATTTCGTTTACAAGTGTATTGTTTTCTTGTTACCTTCTTTATATAAGACAAAACAGATTTTAAGAAATAATAAGTAAAATAAAAAATATTTTGGTAATTTTTTTTTTCAAATAAGCTTGTTACAGTCACACAAACTTAGATCTCCAATGAGTAGCCAGAATGACACAGTACTTTTTTATTTTTATTTTATTTTATTTATTTATTAATCACCAACTTGCACTAACAGAGTAAGACACCAAACATACAAGTTATAGGCTAATAAGAGACAGTCATGAAATTAAAACAAGACAAAACTTGATTTACCCGTAATTATACAAAATTAAATAGGATTAAAAAAATAAAATAGAACTATACAAAATTAAATAAAATAGAATTAGGATGTAATTATTAATAGTGTTCAATTAAAATGAGTACACAAATATCAATATATAGCAGCTTTGGTTAATCTAATGCAATGAGATGGTACTAGGTGCAGCTATGGACTCAAGGTAACGTGCAGTAGTGGTCAGGAATCTCAGCTCAGTACTAGCGAAAACATCTAATAACTCGTCATATAGTAAAATGTTGTTTATATGCGTGAGGGCTACATACAACGAACTTGTTTTAAGGGTCACGGAACTGATTTCTGGGTACTTGTATTTCATTGGTGGTCCGTAGACGATACGACTTAAGATAGTACAAAATGATTGTTCGTGCAGGCTTGTCATGCTTTCAGTACTATGTGTGTGGCCACCTTTACTAACTAGTTTGTGATTGGTTGCGTCGAGGACGATGGGCCTTATTCATTCAACGTGTACTGCGAACAGTGTTTCTACGCAAAGCTTTGTAGTTGTTCACGAGTTCGATCGAAAGCAAATGTCCTACAGTCTCTTATTTTGCAAACCCATTGAAGATGGATAAGGTTGTCCAATATCGCATAGGACCCTAGTACCCGCACCGATGTTTTTATCGCGCGCTGATTTTTTTTATTATTACATACAATCATTGAAGTACATTCATTTTTAGTTACCATTATTTACATTATATTAATATTAAAATTTGATAAAATATAAATAATATAAAATAAAAATAACGCATAAATCCGTCGCGAAATAAAAATCACCGCGTTATAAAATCGCCAGAGCGTCCCTGGGCTTAAACATAAATCACTAAATAATGGCAAAATGTGGATACCTATAACAAAACTTTACCTATTCCTTGAAGATGACGATGTATTGCTAAAAGAAAAAAACCACTTTTAAGATTTTCATTTATGAGATGAGCTTAGTAAATGAAATTCTCAAAAGGGTTTTTCTCTGGCTCGTTTGAACCTGGTTAAGCCTCTACGAAGATTAGATTTTTAGCACTTTGGTAATTCCTACAGCCTCTTTTTTAACAAGGGACGTCTTCTAATTTCCGTCGGGATTCCTCTTCAGGCAAGAATTTATTCAAGGCATACAGTTTCAGAGCAGTCATTCTAGCCTGTAAAACTCACACCGTGAAAATTGAGGTAAAGTGAGCCGTTATACGTTTGCATATAAGTATACCCAGTACCTAATTACGACGTTATTAGACATTTTTTATGAATAATATTAAATTAGTTAAGTAAGATAAACTCACGACTGTACAGTTACGTGCAAAAAACCTGCGTCTACGCTAGGCGAGTTAAGCACGAGCCGAACACTGCACGAATCAGCGTAGTAAGGCATGCTCGTTCGAGGCTCCTAAGTACGGCTACGCTACGAGAATTCATGCTCTGCTTAGGCTGTCCACTGGTCCGGAGAAGTGAGAAGAGGAGCGGAGCTGTGCCAATATTAACCGCCCTTCTCCTCTCTTGTCCGCTCCAGTGGACAGGCAGTGTGCACAGATATGAAAAACTGGCTCAACTATGCATCAACTATGCACAAGCGAATCGTCCACCGCCAGCTAAACTAAGTTAGTTACTTAGTTTAGCTGGCGGTGGACGATTCGCTTTATGCTTGGTTCATCTAGCCTAGAAGCAGCTTTACACTTACGCAAGATTTCAAAGCGATTTTCTCCTCAAGTTATACATTTTGTGGTGTAAATAGATACTATGTTATCTATTATGAAATAGGTCTCTTCTCAAAGCTCTTACCGTTATCCGAGAAAACCGCTTTTCAATTTTGCGGTTGTAAGGTATTTCTCGTCGTAGGTAGTCTCGATAATAGAAAGATATGTTGTAACTAATCTGCGTTCGCAATTGATATGCCAAACATGTAAACAAACACGAATTTTCCACTTAGACAAACATCAACTTTATGCTAGTGTAAATAAAGTTGATTTTAGACCGACTAGTACTGTTGAAAAAGTTGTAGCACAAACTGAACCTTATATGTAGGCATTACAGTTGTTTTTCCTAAAACTCGTGACTGGCGCGCGCTGGAGCGCGGCTGGGGCCAGCGCCGCCGGGCCCTGCGCTGTCGCCAGAGAGAGCTGGGTACAATTCCGTAGCCGACCACAGGCGGCAGCATGACTGGTTTCTACGTATTTCTATGAAACCGACGTGTCGCTAGCTACGGACGGTATTTCATAGAAATAAACCAGTCGTATAGCGGCGACACGTCACCTGCTGCTGCCGCCTGCGGTTGACTACGGAATTGTACCTTTATGAAGAGTATTTTTTCAATTAAGGTCGCTTTTCGTATCAGAATCTGTCTGGGTTACCGCGTTGGTCTACTAATCTGCGCAACGGATTTTGATGCCGTTTTCACCATCATTTAGATAATTTATTCCGGAAGCACGATTCAATGGTAAACACTAAGTACCTACATAAATATAAATTTAAAAATACATGCACTAGCGGTAAATAGTGCATGTATTTTTATTAGTATTTTTAGGTTACCAATTTATACTCATGTTATAAAAAGGTAAAATTTGTGAGTTCGTATGTAGTAATCTCCAAAACTACTTATCCGATTAAAAAAAATGTTGTAGTGATAGAAAGACACTATTGAGCGTCATAGGATAATATGTTTTATGGTAGGTTATTATAGTTGATTTCCCTGCGGACGAAGTCACGGGAAGAAGGTAGTATATAATACAAAAACGACACATGAAAACAAAGAAAGTGACACCATGACATGAATACCCACTTACTTACTTAGTGCGAATTTCACCAATAACACTGATCAGCACATCTAAACCGAGTTCAAGTGCTGTCAGTGTCAATATTTCAAAGAGAATAATGACACCGACAGCTCTTAAACGTGGATAATGTGCTGATCGCGTTCAGTTTTATTGGTGAAATTCGCCCTTATTAATAAGATGTAAAAGAGCAAAATGCACCGTCTAGTTTGATGAAATGAAATGAAATTGTTTATTCTGTAAATAGGTTATCAGAATCACTTAATCACACGTCATATTAAAAAAAAAACAAAAATTTGCTAGATGAGGTCGGTGTTTCCTATCTGACTACTCTGAGAAGAAAGGCCGAAACAAACTCAGAGGTCGTAGTCTCTTTTAAAGTCCAGACATAATCTTCGTCAGGCCATATGAGGACCATATAGATTAGTATCTGGAATGGTCTTTTGAGGAAAGAACCACACAGATTTAAGTGGAACTGTCCAGTCAGTGCAAGCAATTTGTCAGTATTCGTGGAGCTTAACTCAGAATTTAAGGGGACTACAGGACCTAAACGTGCCTAAACGCAAGTTTTATAATGCCTAAAAGAATATGATCCACTGCAGTAAACAAAATCCGAAAAATATATGATATTCTTCAGGATATATGCTAGTATGATAGTGTGTTGAAAACATAATACAACTAATTTGATATGATAGAAAAAAATCATGAAGATACCTCTAAAAATTTCTTTTAACGATTAAAAATCATATTAATTAACATGCAATAATTCTGATTTTTTGTCAGAATATTCTACAAGCTACATATTAGCATAATAGTGTTTTAATTTTCCATTCCAATCAATAGATTTTTTGTAAATCGCTTACTGCTTCATATTTTGCAATAAATTACCTGCGTCGTGTCATCGCGCTTCTCTTTCATTTCTATGCAGTCCGACAGTGACCGCACTTTAGCTGTTGTAAGCCTCTTAAGGAGCAGAACTCGTCGAACAATACCAAAGAAAGGACATTTGGGTAAGCCGCATCATAAACTACTCAAATTGCTAGACCATCATTAATACTAACTGAGATAGAAAAATAAAATATCCACATAGTCCACACATTCACAATAGGTAATTAAAATAATAAAATACTTTACAAAGTAATCGTATCATTTTGTAAATAATTTTCAAAAATGTCAATGTGTATATAATACTGGTATATTTTGATGATTTTACATAATAATTAAAATGTCAAATTTTTTGGTTTTATCACAAGGCTTAGCAGAGCGAGCAGCTCATTCCCAAGCTTTTTTATCTTCTAAATAATCTGAAATTGTATAGTACCTACCCGTTTTTACTGATACTATTGACATCTCATCAATTATCCAATTCAGATAGTTTGTTACTGTTGACATTTATCTCATCAAATACATATCCAACTCAGGTAACTAGCGTAATGTTTACTTTGACTAGTTCAAAGGAAATATTACTATCGAATGAAATTAGATCGCGTGTGTTGTGTCAACTAGATGTGTGGAGTATGTACGTAGGTTTCTGTATGAAGGAGTTCAAATTGACGCGAATAGTTGCGTGACTTCCTTATGATAAACAAAATTGACGCCCGCAGCAAACCCGTCAGGTTTTCCGCGGGGTATTCACCTTAATTTGAGCAGTCCCTTACCCACTTAACAAGAAAACATCAACACGATTACCACGATCACGATCTTAGGTTTTTTTTATTAAAATCTTCTTCTTTTCGTGTGGTTACTGACTAACCTTGTCAGAGTTTTAAAGCCGCCCTGACTTGGCTTCACATGCCGTCGAGAAATATCCCTCAGGCATCGTTTCCTCACGATGTGTTCCTTCGCCGTTTTTGAAGCAAATGATAATTATTCAATACGCACATGAATCCGAAAAGGCAGAGGTGCGTGCCTTGGGTTCGAACTGCTCTTTATTAAAATACTACATACGCTTCTCTGTCTTAAGGATTTATAAGTTAGAAGAATAATATCCTACTAATATCATACTCATAAAGGAAGTAGATAAAAATCTCATGATTAAGGTTAAGCATGCATAAGTTGGAGTGTCAGAAGTGTCCACACATCTTTTTTTTTTTTGAGGATGGGAAATTATCAAATAACTTCTCCCGCTCTGGGCGGAGCGGGAGACATTTACTGACTAAAACCCACCCGTGTTCCTTCCGTTGCCTGTGTGCCGGGGCCACGATATCCCTTTCGGACAAACTCGCAACCCTGGCAGGCATTGGCCCTTACGGACCCCGTTAGTTGATACTGACATCTCTTTGAGGCGCGCGTGGAACACAACGCGCCATCGACCCGGGCCTGGTCCCTATCGGACGGCGAGCTACCCTTTGCTCACCGCCCGCAAGCCCGTGCCTACGGTGGCCGGAAGTCGGCTCGCGACTCCCGACGCCCGGGGCGTCCTGCGGCGAATAGGGGCGCCTGACACCTGAGGACTTAAACATGCCACTAATACGCACGATTTACTTGGCCACCTACTATGACCAACTCATTTTACATAATACAGCAACGCTTGTCGAGGTCGGTCCGTGGATGGGTGACCATTAATTACATATTGAGACCCCCCTGTGCCTTACATACTGCCTAATAGGTAGTATGTTATTAGTTATTTTCGATTCGCCCATAAATAAATTAACTTCGTGCGAGTCGCCTCAAGAAAAAATTATATTACTTAAAAGTGTCGATTCGCCCATTTCGTTCGAGTACATTCGTGCGAATCAACCAATAAGCAGTTTTATTTGGATTTGGGTTTTTGTTATTCGTATTGAAATCCTTCCGCATAAATCAAGAAACAAATCTATTATTTTTTACCTCATAATTATCGTATTATTGAATAATTAATGGTCGATTCTTATTCGAGCCAATTTTTTTTTTTTCTCCACAAAATCTTTTTTTTTTGTTCTAGCAAATATCTTTACATTAGTTCTATATAAATCTGAAACAACCAAGTGGACCGTGATTGGCAAGATTTTCCAGAAATTATTCTTTTTACGAAATAAAAAATAACAATACCATTTTTGTTGTTTAGTACTATTTTATTAAACCCTACTGAGAATCAAAATAAATACCAACTCAGTAAAAATAATCACATGATCTGTACCTCCTTTATTATATTTTATTTTAAAAGTAGATGAAATATAAAAGGGAACACAGATGACAGACGATTCAATCCCACAGGTCGTTCCAGCTTATGTTCACAAACTCCTTAACCATCAAACGAAATTGTTTTACAAGGAAAATTCATAAAATCTTGTTCAAAATCTAATACTGTTACTTCTGCAGCAATATTGGAATTTGATTCCACCCCACAAGGACAAAATATGCCGCAGCAAAATGTTCAATACTCAATATATTTATTGCTTCCACATGTCAACTTATGTGGTAGGTTGTACAAAATATTAGGTATCATTGTTATCCCTGTCGGGAACAGCAAAAGTAGTAGAGAGGAAGAGGGCTTTTATTTGACTACTTAGTTTTTATACTATATTTTATAATTCAAAAGTCATTTATTCTAGGCTGAGAATCAGCACTTTTCGAACGTCAAAACTACATAATACACGCCCGTCACCACTTCCTAGTGCTTTAGCTGGGAAGAAGAAGTGGCGCAACAAACTCCCCAATAGCACAGCTGTCTGTTCAGTTAGAAAAACTTGTTCTATATATTTCAGTTTCAATTTATCTTTATTGCAATCCATAATGTACACATACAGGTGATAGGAATAAATAAAATGAAACAATTATAGACCCTGTCGGGCACAGGAAAATTTTAAATAAGTAGGAGAGAGATAGAGAGAGATATAATATTACTTATGCAAAAATAATTTACATTACCACATATTTCAATACAACTCATAAAGAAAACATTGCACAGTAAATTATGTCAATAATAAATGAAAATACAAAACGAGACAAAACTGAAAAAAAATAGATAAACTACTAGGTAGTCATCGGTTTCAATTCCTATTACTTGTATGAAACCGGGTATTGCGTTTCGCCTGCGGTCAACTCGATTATGTGGAAATGAATGAAGCGGCCGCATGAAATAGCCCGTGTTGCCACATTCATTAGCAAACCATCGGTCTACCTACACAGTTCTGCTAATACGTCCTTTATTTTCGTTTTAAACCAGAACCAATGTAGAAAACGATCGCATTGAACATTATTAATCTGCCGAACCCGATGGGTGTCCGCTTTGTTTATAGAACTTTATCCGGCTCGTGTGACTATTCATTCAAGCATTCATTAAAATATCAAAGAATTAAATCTTTAGATTCGCCCTACTACGTCATAGTTTTAATTTCGATTCTGTGACTCTTATAATTTGTATTACTCATTCGTTTATTTTAATTGCATTTGACATTTAATTTTAATTTTAATTCTGTGACCTTTATAATTTGTACCTATTTTAATTGCATTGACATTTTATATATGTTATTCTATTGTGTATGATTTATTCTGTTGCAGTATTGTGAAATGCTATTTTATGTAATATAGGTGTTGCCTGAATTATACGAGTATGAATTTTATTTATTTCTTTATTTTATTTATTTATAGTATAGTCGCGTTTCGTAGACATACCTACCTACATATCTACCTACATACCTGCCTACATACCTACCTACCTATATACTTACCTTTCCTACCTACCTACTTACCTACCTACATACCTGCCTACATACCTATCTACATACCTACCTACCCTAACCTAAATTTTTTTGGATGTTCCAAAACTCCATGTTCGCACTCGATTTCGACTTAGCTGCCATAGTATAAATTAAATAATACCCCAAAAGCTTTCACATGGCATAAGTTACATCACTGTTGAGAGTTGGGTCGAAAATGACGCATGGTTTTTTTACCCCGATAGTGCGTCCCCATGGCATAACTTCCAACTTCCACTCGGTTGAACCTATTATATATAATTATATCAAAATCAAAAGCATGTTGAGAAGCGAGCGGCGGGAAAGAAGTAAATCGACCATGCCAGATGTTTGGAATTCCGATTTTCCCACATATATATTTCTGACCTACGGAAATTTTTAAAGTTACTGTGTTTGTAATACACTCCGATAGAGAACTACAAAGTGAGGCAGCTAAAGAAAAATATACAAGAAAGTTTCGAAACTAAAATTGCTTTCATCTCAAACTTACCGAGGAATAATATAATACTACTTTCAGGGCGTTTATTCTGTTACACTTTGTAGTTTTAATTACCAATGAGATACCAGCATGTCACAGCACTAGTATTTCAATGGCGGTCCGTACACGACGCCATCAATCGCAAACTAATTAATAACGCGTTAGAAAGTCGCACCGCGGCCCATTAAAATAATTACTAGTACTGTGATCTTCTGGCTGAGTAACCAGAATTTCGTGTTACAACCAAAATTGGTTTATTCCCATCTCGGCACCCACGAATTTATTTATCATGCCCACGAAAAACTCGCACCTCAGCACGCTGTCATAAAAAAATAGAAACAGTATCTAATGAGTAAATCAACTTGATTATTAATTAAATCAAAATAAATATTTTGCAAAAGTTACTGTTTATAAAATTAGTTTAATTTTAAAATACTAGTGTATTGTGGATACTGTATAACCTATTTTTATGATACTGACTTTTTCACAGAAAAGCCCTTGAATCGCTCTAATTAGGGGCTCCATTATCTCTGCCTTGGCAGTAACTTGGAAAATCTTAAAATATTTATGCAAAAATCAACGGTTCGTATTAATAATAATTTTAAAATCTTTACAGCAATTAAGTAAAAACATATTACTAAAATCAACAGTTATAATGTACACTGAACAGCTTAATCAGAATAACAGTACCAGTATAATGGAGACATTGGCAAGTATATATATCGACGGGTTCCGGGCTATTTGTATTAACCGACATTTTTGAAACTTTTACACCAGAGCAGTTTAAAGTTTCGATTTTTAGAAAAAATAAAATAACTTTAGCAAATCGCATTATTTCTTTAAAAAGAAGGATATTACTGTTTTTATAACATATTCCCCATAATCAGTTTTTTTCTTCTTCTAATATTCCTATTTTTAACGAAGATAAATGTCGCTTAATACAAAATGACCCATATTTTACTTTTTTTTGTTCCAGGCTAAATGACTTAACCGCCTATGATTATTGTTTCTTATTCCAGGCTAAATGACTAAACCTCCAAGGTTTATTATTTCTTGTTCCAAGCTAAATGACTTAACCGCCTAGGCATGCAAATAATGGCTCTAAGCTAAGTGCTTTAATCAAAGAGTTGGTCATATTTCAAACCCAAGCTAATTGATTTAAATACCATAATTTATCTTAAACTTGTTAATATGGCATAATGTATGGCTAATTAGTTTATGCGACTGATTTAAAAAAAAAAAATTGTTTGTAATCATACTTGAATAATGAAGTTTGGAGAAATTGGCGGTTAAATCATTGATAAATTAAAAGGTACATACATAGGGTGTACCTTCCTATCTTGTTAATAATTATGAAATGAGAAACAAAACACATTATAAATTGTTTAAAGATAAGTTTTTTATTTAAAATGACAATCACCTAGGAACAGCAGTAACTTCTTAGCTCACCAAGGTAACAACTAAAGTTTTTATCACAATTGTATAGGAATCAGAAGTTAAACAGTCTTTTTATTACGTAGCCTATAGCTTTACAGAGCTAAATGTATGGATTGACACTGGGTATGAATTTGACAAAGAGGATAAATGTATTAAACGACATTCTTGTATATTTACAAGGTAAAGCTAATTGTATTAAGCGACACTGGATAAGAATTTAACAAAGAGGCTAATTGTTTGAAGCGACATTTCTATATATTTATAAAGTCAGGCTAAATGCTTTAACGTACGTTGCCTGTAAATTGTTGCTCCAGGAAAAAATGTTTAAACGACTGCCTGGTATTTGGTAGTCAGCTTAAGTACACAGTTCCTAAATTTGTCAATATTTTATGTCGCTTCATTCATTGCAGTCCAGAATGGGCCCAAAAATGCGGTTGTATTAAGCGACAAAAAAGTGCTCCGATCGTCACCAAACCCAGCTCAAATGACGCAGAAAAATTCGCTGATTCCAAATATGTATAAAAGTCTATATCGCTCAGAGTGTCGCTTAATACAATTAGCCCGGAACCCGTCGATATATATATGAATGATAAACTTACTTACGCGTTTACTTTATACATTAATTTTCAGTCAAAAAAACAACAAAAAAACGATTAGATTAAATTTTTGACGACTTTGTACCTAAAAATGATATATGACAGGGTGCCGAGATGGGAATTTTTCGTGCGTATTATAAATAAATTCATGGGTTGGCACCATAGATGGGACTAAAGCACAAACTTTTAAGTTACGGGTTTGTAACACGTTAGTTTTGAGGAGCGTCTTGGACTTAGCATTTGCATTTTGCCAATGAGACTGTTTGCGAGTGTGCAAAATAGCAATAGTCTGTTTTAGTCAGGTCTGCATACAACCTTATTGTAAATAAACTGCATATTGTTACATGTTCCAATTTCACCCAACTGTATTGAAAACAAAAGGCTTATGTGAATTTTCTTTAAAAATAAATGAAAATATTTTCTCATTTTTAACAGTTTATGAACGTCGAGCGGAGTTGACACGTCGTTTGACCTTTTTACATGAATTTAATTTTGCCCAAAGGGTTAAGGAGAACTGAATCACTATTAGTGTAGTGAACATTTTGTTTTATTTTTTGTATTTAACGAATATAGTTTAGTAGTTAATATTTTTCGCGAAATAGTTGTTAATTAATTTTCGTCTAACTTGTTTCACTAAGTATGATGTTTTCCGAAAATTTGTTATTGAAGAATTTAAACACTTGTATCTTTTGGCATAAAACAATTTCAAGGAAACCCCTTCAAATTCATTCTTAGAAAATCTTGCAAATTTTTAATATCTGGGCGTTTATTAAATTTCTTTTTATCTAATTATATTTTTAAATAATCTTAACATAAAAAGATATAAAATATTTAAAAATAGAGGTCTGCCGGTGTCGGGAGCAGGGTCCAAGCTACCAGTGCGGTGGTTAAGGCTGCAGAGACACAGGAACCTCATCACAATGCGAGCCGTATCAAGGAGTACGGAAAGACTCGTACGAGAGCCTCAAGAAATGTTGATCGAGGCTTAGGCTTTCGGCCGTTGCGATAATCGGCACAATGAGAGCCGAGTTCACATAATGTTTCTCAATAATATTATTATTTTTATATTTACTGTATATTTTAATAAGCTTACATTCTTGAAAATCGAATGGGCGTAGGTGTCTCCACTCTATGCCTCTGAATATTTCTTAACAATACAAACAAGATACTTAAGTCGTATGATCAAGAAATAATAAAGTTTCCAAATACAGTGCGTGTAGGACTCGCGCCCTTAGGGTTCCGTTTCAAAGCTGTGACCAACAGACCCCAACATAGTTGGGAAAAGGCTAGGCCAGTGGTCGGCAAACTTACAAGTCAATAGAGCTAAATATCAATACTATTAACGACAAAAATTTCTTATGAGACCCAATCCTTTCTATGTGTCCAAACTGTCTCAATACACTTTTCTTAATGCTGAAGACTCCTCCTCTCCTCTTTCACTCCTACACGTCCCATGTCCCCAATAGGGGGCGAGCCTGTTGCCATCAACCGGGGACAAATCCAGAATCCGGGCTGCTACTGAGAAATTATTGATAGAAAAACCAAATATACTAATATAATAATAATACTATGCCTGACCTGGGAATCGGACCCAGGACCTCATGTATTACTGTAGCGCTTCCGACCACTAGACCAATGAAACAGTCTATAGGGGTAGAGGGTAATAATATTGGACTTCTACTGACTAACAACACGGTGAGCGTATCTAATAAACATTGTAACAGCGAATCTGTGGCGGCATCTACATCGCCACATGCAAACTACGCATCAAAGACCTGACGTCACAAAAATCCTGCATCGCGCAATTAGTGTTTACCGTGCGTAAGTCATATATAAGAGTATTCGACATTAACCGTTGGGCAGTTCCCGCCAGACACGACACTCGTCTGGTCGGAGGATCCTCCCTTTTCTATATAGAGGATGAGTGATGAGTAACGAGGAGACGTGAAAATTCATTTTTAGATGTATGAGGAACAGGGTGTAAAGTTCACACCCTTTTTTTTTTTTTTTGATGGCACCCTGTTCCTCATACCTCTAAAAATGAATTTTCTTAAAAAACAAAAAATCTCGACTAATTAAAAAGTGTTTCCTACAATTGTGTAAAGTTAACCACCGGAATGTCCACTGAAATGCACAGGCACGCATATTCAGCAAAGCAAAAATACATTTTCCGTACCACAGTTCGTGGTAAAAGCAGTATAACAACAAATGTATTATATAAATAATATCACCTTTCTGCGGTGAGAGATGGTTCATTAATTCTCTGCAATGTATTCCGTCAGGTGTTCGAATACAGTCAACTAAAGAGATTGGTATACACGGTATAAGGGATATTACATAAATTCAGAACCTCATTGTTTCTATCTCGAGAGGTATAAAAAAACACAGCTGTAGGTACCATACACTTTGACCGCGTAGGTTTGTATGAAACAGCAGATTTTTTTATTTATAACCGACTAAAAAATTCTGCGTATTCTATGTAGAATCATGCGCTAAGTAGAATTCATGGTTACAGTTACAACGCGTATAAACGTCTATGCAGTACGCAGGCAAAATTGGACCTTATTGCTAATAAAATACAGATCAGTTTTGTTTTTTTTTATTTGAATTATGTTTTTAGTAAGCATGTGTTACGTTGACAAATAATCCAATATTTCTCCGACCGTTCTGCCTTAATACTTAGGAATATCTTTTGTTGTCTGTACATATCTCCTGCTAATTAGGACAAGGTATGAGTTATTGAGTCGTATAGTATAAATAATTATTTAGGTTGAGTAACTTACGTTCTCCAGTTGCGTTATTTCTCTGCTTGGCTGTCGTATGCTTACTTTCGTTCTGATGTCGGGCCCAGTGATACCTGTAGGTAGAGAGAATAAATGTTTTAGGTACTTGATAAAACATGGAGAAGGTACACAAAATCGCGTTGTTTCACCTTTGGGTAAAAGAGTGTCCGTGGAGTTTCTTGCCCGTTCTTCTCCATAGGTACCTACTACGCTTTGGAATGGGCAACTATCTTCATATTTCTGACTGACCGATTCCTTGACAATTCAAAAGTGCCTGTAAATGGTTTAATTGAAATAAATGCTTTGAGTTGAGTTTGAGTTTGGGTCTCAGGGCTCCTGTTGCCGTTGCAACAAGATTACGGCGTGCCGTAAAAAAGTCACTCCACTTCATCCGTTCGTCCACTGACACCTTTTCATCCCCTTCAAAGACAGTTGTCCAACGACGAAACTGTCAGTAGACATGGAACGACGGCCGCAAAGTGCGCCCATCATTTACAATTTTATTTATTTATTTATTTATTTAACGGTTTATGTACACACATATAAACAGACAAGAAAAAAAAAAAAAAAGGAACAGAAAAATACGTACAAAGGTGATGCTTATTTCTAAAGAAATCTCTTCCAGCATACCTGCGATAGGAAAGTAGTTAAAGAGATGTAGACAACGTGTGTAAGAGTAGAAGAGAAAATAAAATACATAAAATAAAAACACCTAATTATTCACTAATTTAACTATATTGCTATTTATTTTACTATTTATACTATTTTTACTATATTTTACTATTTTTTTTTATATTGTTTCCTATTGATTTATTATATTAGGTCTTTACCTATGAAATTGCCGCTCTGCAGTACTGGCCATTTCAAATCAAAATAATCTTTGTTTGGCTAAGAATTCTAATTTCAAATTAATTTTATTTTAAAAACATGGATTTTTTTTTCCAGAAGTAGTCATTTGTTTATTGATTAGTGTTACATTTTCATCGCATTTCAATCTTTTTCGTCATCATGGATACGTTAAAAATGTTAGTAATGATGGAATATGAGTACCGTCGTGGCAGCAACGCGGCACAAGCGGCACGGAACATCAACGACGTTTACGGAGCTAACACTACAAACCAACGCACCACCTGTTATTGGTTTGCTCGCTTCCGTTCTGGAAATTTCGACCTGAAAAATGAACCTCGCGGTCGTCCGAAGACTTTGGTCGACAATGACGAATTAAAGGCGATTGTGGAAGCTGATGATACACAATCTACGGCTGAATTAGCAGCAGCTTTCGACGTTAGCGTCAAAACAATATTGGTCCATTTGCGTCAAATTGGCAAGGTAAAAAAGCTTGACAAATGGGTGCCCCACGAACTCAATGATCGCCAGCGTAAAGTACGCGTCGAGACGTGCCTTGCACTGCTCAACAGACATACAAATGAAGGAATTTTGAACCGCATTGTTACCTGCGATGAAAAATGGATTCTGTTTGATAACCGCAAGCGCTCAGCAAGTTGGTTGGATCCTGGTTCAGCACCTAAACAATGCCCTAAACGAAAACTTACCCCTAGAAAAGTGATGGTCACTGTTTGGTGGTCTAGCGCCGGTGTGATTCATCACAGCTTCTTAAGAGGCTTACAACAGCTAAAGCGCGGTCACTGTCGGACTGCATAGAAATGAAAGAGAAGCGCGATGACACGACGCAGGTAATTTATTGCAAAATATGAAGCAGTTAGCGATTTACAAAAAATCTATTCATTGGACTGGAAAATTAAAACACTATTATGCTAATATGTAGCTTGTACAATAATCTGACAAAAAATCAGAATGATTGCATGTAAATTAATATGATTTTTAATCGTTAAAAGAAATTTTTTGAGGTATCTTCATGATTTTTTTCTATCGTATCAAATTAGTTGTACTATGTTTTCAACACACTATCATACTAGCATATATCCTGAAGAATATCATATATTTTTCTGATTTTGTTTACTGCAGTGGATCATATACTTTTACGCATTATAAAACTTGCGTTTAGGCACGTTTAGGTCCTGTAGTCCCCTTAACAAATGGGGTGAGCATTACTGCAGATGTGTACTGTGAAGAACTGAACACAATGATAGAGAAGCTGGCACATCTCTAACCAGCATTGGTCAATCGCTCGTCTCCGCTGCTACTGCACGACAACGCGCGACCTCATACTGCACAGCAGACGGTCTCCAAGTTGCAAGAACTGGGGTTGGAAGCTCTCCGTCATCCGCCCTACTCACCAGACCTTGCGCCTACAGACTACTACTTTTTCCAGAATTTGGATAACTTCTTGGCGGGAAAAAAATTCAATACCCGAGAGGCAGTACAAAATGCCTTTGAAGAATTGGTTGCCTCCCGTCCAGCTGATTTCTTTAAGAAGGGCATCAATAAACTGCCACTGCGTTGGCAAAGATGCATTGATTGCATGGGTGATTACTTCGATTAATACAAATAAAAAATACATGAAAAAAAATCGTTTAAATTTTTTCATACAAAACGGCAATTTCATAGGTAAAGACCTATTATTACCAGAATACCCGCGAAATTTCTCGTTCGTTCATAACTTTTTAATTCGTCGAGATTTTAATTCATATTCTTTACGGCACCTCCTTAGATCATGAGCTGTCTTAAGGGGTAGGCGTGAAAATTGATACGCTGTTACAATGTATAGTAAAAAAAAGTAAGGAACAATAAAGTAGACATACATAAAATATGGTTTCATTGGAAAAGGGCCATGAAAGATTCAACACCTCCTCTTGGTGAGAGGGAGTGGGCTGTAGTCTCATCCGCCACGCGGGAAAGATATTTTATGTTACATTGATCCTGTTTTGCCGGAAAATGGCTACATGAAACAGTCGTATTTATCACAAGGTAAAATCAGTATTTCATTGAAATTCAGTTTCCTTTCCTAACAAATAGCAATCTACTAAATCCGCTACTATAAAGAGCTTAAGGAAGTCCTACAAACACTGAAGGATTACCGACGGAATACTCAGCCATCTCGGTCTCACCTAGTCATTTAAGTCACTCCAAAGCAAATCGAATTGTAATCCTTGTAAAATTGTAGCAGAGACGGTTCGTTATTAAAAGATTATCGAAACGAAATATGGACTCGTGTTAAACCAAAGTACACGACAAATAAAGCCATTTTTAAAAATCATTGCTTGGTCTGGTGGTAAATGACAAAATCAAAAGTCATTAAAATTTATTCAAAGTAGGCTTAGAATAAGCACTTTTTGATCGTCAATGATAAGACAGTCCTCCAAAACGCCAAGGTTATGCAGTGCGTAGTCATGCCCTATTGATGGGAAGACAAAATAAGTTAGAGGTTACGGGCTGAGTCCTAATTAAGCGACCGTCGCGTGAATAGGTACGTGATTGATCCGATCCAGCCTGTCCCTTGCTACCTTCCCCTAGCAATGCCCTAAGCAGAGGTCCCACAGGGCCCTTAGCGTGAAATCGCTTAGTTTATAAATTTTATGCCCTGGCTGGAGGCCTTAATTTATTAAAGCATCCACAGGATGTAATTTTTTTTAAGTTATTTTGCATGCACGTTTTTATTCTTGTATGTGTACATAATAATTGACCAAATAAATATTATCTTGTCTTATCAGTCGAAGTTATGAACTAAGGTAATTCTTATTTTATGTATCCCGTAGATTATTACCATAATTAAGTCAAAAGGAATTAAGAAGGCAGTTTAATTGATCCCGATAAACTTCGACAAAGCCCTTGAGATCAGCTAGCAAACTTCAGAGAAAAAGCTTCAGAACAAAGTGCCGCACAAGTTTTTAATGAACTATTTGTCTGCGGCGATTATAATTCTTTGAGCATCGTGACTAGCATTTAGAATTCAGTTACTTGGTATTTTAATTCCTTTATAGTGTTAAGAATATGAATAGTATAAATTTTAATTATTTCTACTTTTAGATAATATTCTTGGGAAGAGCTAAGTAATAACAGTCGCACGTGTCGATCCATCAGGTTAAGCTATACTTGCCGGAGTCGGTCCGTGGATGGGTGATCTTTACATACACGTGCCGTGCCTCGGAAAGCACGTTAAGCCGTTGGACCCGACCGTCATTCGTGGATGTTTGACAGTCGTTACGGGTCGTCAGAAGCCTGAAAGTCTGACAACAGGTCTTACCAAGAGGTATCGTATTATACAATTACTGGGTTGTGGAGGTCAGATAAGTTCATGTAAAATACTGGCATTCAGTTGTATCTGGTTAGATTGGAAGCTGACCGAAATAAAGTTGGAAAAGGCTATTTAGGCAGATATAAATAATTTAATTATTTCACACTTTTACTATGAAGTATTAGGCTGTGTACACAGATTTATTTATTTATTTTATTTATTTATTTATTTAACGGTTTATGTACACACATATAAACAGACAAGAAAAAAAGGAACAGAAAAATACATACAAAGGTGACGTTAAGGTATTTTTCATAAAACCAGAGTAATGATATCGCTTAAAATTAGTACCCGAATTAAGTTACATTCAAATAGTCAAACAATATTTTGATTTTTGCCAAGCTCGTCGAAAAAATAAACACCCATTTTTTTTTACGCAAATAATGCATGCTCAAGCAAAGCAGACCGTCGCGTTAAAAAAAAAAAAATGTAAGGCTTTGGTAATGCTAAAGTAGAGCTTGACAAGTTCTCATCTTCTAATTCTAAATTCAGAAACCGGGTATAAATCACAGAAAGCTGAAGATAAACTGGACATGTTTCGCTTGACTTTCACAGGCTAAGCTGCTGTGGCAGCAAATCCTTCTGAGCGAATGCAAGCCGGCGTTAAGTTGTCGGCTTAGCTTCTACTCCAAGTGTAAATTCATTGACTTGTGTAGTATTTTGTCTATCCTAACCTGTGGTGTTCAAACATGGATGTTATTGCTTTAGTGCGGAAGTCTGAATTCAAGTTTTACTACTAGGCAATGCTCAGCAATCCAACGCATCGCCCACGCTGTCGCATCCAGTGTGGGCGTTTGTCAAAGCAAATCCAATGGTAATCCTTGTGAAATGCTAAGTAGCAGAAACGGCTCGTTATTAGGAGATTATCCAAAGGAAATATGGACTCGTGTGAAAGTAAAGTACACGACAAATAAAGCCATTCCTAAAAATCGCTTGGTCTGGTGGTAAATGACAAAATCAAAAGGGGTGTTTTAAGTTTGGTCGCTATGTGTGTGTAGCTCCGTAGCTCTTAAACGGGTGAACCGATTTGAATACGGTTTTTTTTAATTGAAAGTAGGTTTTCTAGCAACGGTTCTTAGACATGTTTTATCAAAATCGGTTCATCCGTTTGAAAATTATCAGCTATTTTCTAGTTGATAAAAGGATGTGAGCGTCTTCCACAGGTCTGATCGATTTGAAATTTGGTATTCTGTTACTTCAATAATAATGAAAGAACTTAGTAACCTTGAACTGATGCTGCAGCATCACCTGGAATTTGCAGGATACCCAACTCCCTTACCAACTTACAGCACATGTATCGTCTTTGGGCTCATTAGAATGGTTCAATTAATAGGTTATAGATATAAGATGATGAACAGGGTCTGGCGATGGAGTAGGAAAGAGAAATAAGGAAATGTTTGTGCCAGGGGTACTTAAAACTTTAATATAATTTCATTTGTTATTTATTTATTTTAGTAACACAGCCTTTTGCGTACTAATAATTCCAATTATTTAAACTTTTCTATTTCGTCCCAAAATATAACCCACACCTGATTATTACCCGTCTACACATCCACCTGCCAAGGCCAGTTACGTGACAAATGTATCGTGACAAGACGAACGTGATATAGACGTATATTTTCATTCGATGAACTAGCTGCCCGCCCCGGCTTCGCACGGGTAGCACAAAGTACTTATCTACGGCTACCTACCTTACCTACCTACCCTACCTAGCTACGCTGCCTGTAGGGTAGGTATGGTAGCTAGGTAGGGTAGCTAGGTAGGGTAGCTAGGTAGGGTAGCTAGGTAGGGTAGCTAGGTAGGGTAGCTAGGTAGGGTAGCTAGGTAGGGTAGCTAGGTAGGGTAGCTAGGTAGGGTAGCTAGGTAGGGTAGCTAGGTAGGGTAGCTAGGTAGGGTAGCTAGGTAGGGTAGCTAGGTAGGGTAGCTAGGTAGGGTAGCTAGGTAGGGTATCTAGGTAGGGAAGCTAGGTAGGGTAGCTAGGTAGGGTAGCTAGGTAGGGTAGCTAGGTAGGGTAGCTAGGTAGGGTAGCTAAGTAGGGTAGCTAGGTAGGGTAGCTAGGTAGGGTAGCTAGGTAGGGTAGCTAGGTAGGGTAGCTAGGTAAGGTAGGAATCAATTTTATATATATATAAATAAATATTTCATTCTAGCTCTTACCCGTGGTTTCACTTGCATTCTAGAGAAACTTATTCATGTACCGAGCTCCTACTACTTTCACAATGTATTTCGGGCGCCCCATCAAACTATGAGAGTGTGGGGAAAGAAAGTGCACCTGTGTTTGCGCGTTACACGTGTGGTTAAATAACCTATAACCTTCCTCAAGAATTGAGCTATGAAAGGAAAAAATATTTCTCCAGAGATTAGCGCGTTCAAACAAACAAACAAAAAAACAAACTCTTCAGCTTTATTATTAGTATATAATAATATCGAATAGATGTAGCCGAAATTATGAGTAATCGTGTTGTGAGTAATTTTGTCACGTAGGTTGTGGCTTGTGGAGAAGTACCATATAGCGATGGTAAAGGGAAGCGCCTTTTGTGTGACGTATTTTCGTAACCTTTTTTTGTGTTCCATATTAAGACGGATGAATAGGAGTAATTGGAGCCATCTTGCCTTTTTAGGATTCCGTAGTAAACAAGGAACCCTTATAGTTTCGCCATGTCCGTCTGTCTGTCCGCGGCTTAGCTCAGAGACGGTTAGTACTAGAAAGCTCTAATTTGTCATGGGTATACATATTAATCATGCCGACAAAGTGGTAAAATAAAATCAAGAAAAATAATTTCCGATCTGTTTGCGAAATATTAAGCTTTAAAGCGCTAATTTTTGTTAGAGTCAAGTGTCCCTCCCTCCCCTATATATAACGAAATTAAAAGGAAAACTATCACAGCTAAGTAGGCTTTACAGTAATAACCGACCAACTTAAATTTGCAGTTTGATAAACATGTTCTCCCAATACATTCCGTATCGGAGAAAATGTTTTTCAACTACAATGTTAAGTTTGTTCTTGGGATAAGTTCATCCCAACTACGGAACCCTTCATTGTGCATGGTCCGACACGCACTTGGCCAGTTTTTTTTAAAATTGGTATTGGCCTGCTCTTGACCTCGATCTCGCCCGACGGAAAGCGATTGGTGAGGTCTGTGTTGGAACGTGCGTGCCCACAAAATGCCTTACACACTTGCTTTGAAGGCCAATAGGTTATATGTGGAAAGGAACCCAGACGCTGGCAGAGCCACTGTTTGGCCGTGCGCATAATAAATGTGGACAAGCGCCGAGTACGACTAGACGGGATATCCACCAAGTTCGGATGGTCTTGTAATACAAATATACTTTTGTTTGGTTACCTTGACAGCATTATTAATTAAAAACAATATTATTTATAAGGTACCTACATTAAATCAAATCATTTATTTACTTGAATATGGGTAAGACGTGACGTACTTACTTAATTCTCTCAAATAATTAACACGACAAGCTCAAAGCTTGCATATGACGTGTTTGAACTTCAATTAAAATTAGAGTCTTAGGTTTTTTTAAGTATTCAAAACAAATGAAAGCATTGGGCCTGAAAAAAAACAGCACTGGCAAAAATAGTGGTCATTGTGACCACGGGTTTTTTTTTTTCTTCTCAACAACTAGCAAACGGCGGCCCAGTGGAAATGGCCGCGTCTAAAGGGTTGTAGGTCGTAGTTTCAACCCAGGCAGGCAACACTGCTCTCAAAACGGTGAAGGAAAACATCGTGAGGAAACCGGGATGTCGTAAAACTAAAACTTTTAAGACCATCCACCAACCCACACTGGGCCCGCGTAGTGGATTACGGCCCACTCCCTCTCACAGAGAGGAGGCATGTGTCCCAGCAGTGGGAACACGATAAGCTGATTATGTTATGCTTATGCTTGAACAAATATGAAGGGAAAAATATCAAGAAGTAAGACTTATTAACAAACAATACTGTAAACTTTCTGATCTAAAATAAGTCAGACAAAACGTTCAAGTACGCTATTCCACGAAGTCAAGAAAATAAAAGTTTCATGTTATTGATTCTTTAGGGAAGATGTTTTGTTATTCACCCAATGTCAATGTTGACTTGATGTCTTATTTGGTAACAAAAACAATATTATATTTATTTAGGGAAGGCGTTCCGTTAGCTAGGTTAGGGTATGATCGCATTTTTAACTGAGTTCAAAGCAAGAGGCGGTTCTCAATTTGGTTGTATTTTTTAATGTTTGTTACCTCAGTACTCCGTCATTTATAAACTGATTTGGAAGATTTTTAATTTTATTTATATTTTAATAATAATAATATCATTATATTTATATATTTATCCCGATACTCCCACGGAATGGAAACTTATGCGGGTGAAACCGCTGGGCGAAGCTAGTTATTATAATAATACTTTAAATGCGAACATGAGTATGTTTGTTTGTTACGCTTTCACGCGAAAACGGCTGAACAGATTTAGACGAAATTTGGTACAGAATTAGACCATGACCTAGGTTAGGATCTAGGATACTTTTATCCCGACACTCTCACGGGATCGAGACTTATGCGGGTAAAACCGCGGGACTCAACTAGTTTTATTATAATTATATGTGAAGACGAGACTATCGTCCTAGACTAAAATGAGTATAGTACAATAGGTAAGTAAAGTTACACACATACATAATTCCCAGTGGAAATCACATCAGCCGAGCCGTATCGTTAGGACCAGTACACACTAACAAAATAGTTCAAGCCAAGGTATACAGCAAGATAAGACATTAATTCTAATTAGGTGTAAACACATTAAACACCGCTAAAAGTGTGTACAATGTTTTATGACCTTGGCTAAACAGGCTGACTTTAAATTAACTAGCAATATTTAAGGGGCTCATGAATATAAACAACTTTTACTACGCCTCCAACTCTGAAATATTGAACAAATTATTCGCCTACTACTTCAACCTGCCTAGCCTTTTCCCAGCTATGTTGGGGTCGGGTGCCAGTCTAACCAGTCTAGTTGAATACCAGTTTTTTACATGAAGCGACTGCCTATCTGGCCTCCAAAACCCAGTTACACCCAGTAACTGGGTTTTGGAGGCCAGAAACCCCTTGGTAAGGCGAGACCAACCGACCACAGGGCCAACGGCTTAACGTGCTTTCCGAGGTAGTATCGATATGTGATGAATGGTTACCCTTCCATGAACCGACCGCAGCAAGCGTAGCTTAACCATTGATCGACCCGTGCGGCTGTTATCATTAAGACTCGAGGCTCTTTTGCTTACTACAAATGAAGATTTATCAAACTGTTTGCTATTTCCTAACTGGTCTAATTTTTTTCTTCATTTTCTTGAGTATTTTTACCCCTTTTAAAGATCGCAATGTATTCATACTCATCTTGTACAAATACAGAATTTATCGTTTGTAATAAATAATATACTCCGCATGTCAGAACCACAAAATTCATGCTCTCTTGGAGTAACGACCCTGTTTCATTTTCCTTGTTTTGTTATTTTAACAAAATAAAGGACTTTTTTTGTTAAAATAACAGTTCACTCTCAATGTTTTACGAAAGAATGTTGGTAAAGGAAACTTAAGTAAAAATCGTAATTGTTATTGCCAGATAAGGTTTGCTACGTAAATAAGTTATTTAAGTTCTGAGTTGAATCAAACTCATACTCAAAGCATTTATTTCAATTAAACAATTTAAAGGCAATTTTGAATTGTCAAAGAGTCGGTCAGTTAGTCAGAAAGTTGAAGCTAGTTGCCCATTCTAAAATGTAGATCTCTATGGAGAAGAACGGGCAAGAAACTCGAAGTATACTCTTTTAAATATATATTTTTTATATTACCAAATCCTGCGTACATTATTATTGTTGCTTCTATATGTGAAAACAATGTAGGCCTATAAAAAAAAACAAAAACAATTCAAAATATAATCTTAAAAATAAGCCCTGGCAGATAAGAGATGACCAGTCTCAACTGACGTCGCCCGTTCACGAACATGACGCGTGCCAACAATGAATGAATGAAGATACATAATTCATGAGATAATGTGAAATATGATCAAAAAAAGAATGCCAAAGATCTTTTGAATATCATAAATGAGTTCAACGTAAATGAAATTAAAGCGATTGTGAACTCTAGTTTCTGAAAATCTGTAATTTAATCTTATGTTATTTCAGACACCCAATCGCAACCGCAACAGTGAGATTATTAAGCCTATTCTGTTAACCCTTTGTTGCTAATGTGTCTTTTTAGGGTCTCGTATGTTCGAATGAAAAAACGCAACCCAAATCTGTTCTTGGGATAAATTCATCCCAACTAATGAATCCTACATTGTGCGTGGTCCGACATGCACAATGTAGGCTGGTTTCTCTTGTAAAAAGGAGTGAGGGGTTTATGTTGAAAACCAGCGATTAGCACCCCACTACTCGCTAGGGGACCTAAGCATAATGCTGAGCCTGAACCTTTTGCTTCCGGTAGTATTTTTATGTATGTCATTGTACCTACTACAACTAGCTGTAATACTGGAGACGATAAAAGTTTATTCTATCCTATTCTAGATTTGACGTAATAAGATTGACCGATCAGATTTGTTCGGCTATTCCGAAATCAGTTCTGGGTCCGGTTTTCAAAGCTTCACAATCCAATGTGTAAAAGTATTACAAGCATCCGCACCTAAATTGGGATGAGATTTTTTTAACAGGGAATATCAGGAACATGAATCAGCCCGTCTATCTTTGATCTGACCTCAACCTTAATGTAATTGAAGGCCTAAAAATCTACGTTTGGATATTTATTCTGATAACAAATCTCAACAAAACCGTAGTGTGGGCCTGTCGAATCTTGGCTGCCTGTTAGCCCTTTCAAACCATCAAAAGATAGCAAAAAAAAACAAATCAGTGATTCTGTAATTAATATCAACATCTAAATAAATCTGAAAAAAATGCATAAACAGAGCCTCTCAGTGACGAAATTATGTACATCATAGTTCGGTGCACCCTAGGTACTCTCTGCAACCGACCTGCTGTTAAATCGATTTCAAAAAAGGAGGAGGTACTATGTTCGTCTGTAAGTTTATTTTTTTAAGTGTAAACTGCTTTAAGCGCGTTGAGCGATTTTTGGTAGGGGCTGAAGTTATGGATTCGCGTCACCGACGCCCCGTAGTGCTTTACTATAGAAAATAGATGGCGTTAATACCAGTTTTAAGTTTTCATTTCTCTCGGCTGTCCCCATGACTGCCTAGTGACTAGTTTTTTTATGTATACTCATCGATATTTTCGTAAATTGTGGACCGAATTTGAAAATTTTGTAGAGGAAGTCTTTTTTATTTGCTAGAGGAATCTTGCGCGGTGGTCCCACAATTATATTAACTTTGCTTGGATAGTTTTTGAGTGAGCTTCAATACTACGTATTTTTCCCACTTAGTATATGTATGTGGATGATATGATGATAACTTCCTGTCACTGTTATTTGCATAGCAGGTAGTGGTATTCGAATTTCTGTGGGGTAGGTACCACAACTAAAAAGAGTAAAAATAACTTTATACAAAAAAAAAACAAATTTAAAAAAGAAATACTACAACGTGAAAAATAACTTTAATTTCGGAAGTCGGTGGCAAAAAACGAAAACACAAAACCAAAAACAAAACACCGACTTCCCAAATTAAAGTAATCTTTCACTTTATAGTGTATTTTTTGGAAGTCGGTTGTTTTTCCATGCCATAAAACATTAATGTATAGCATATAATAGATCCTATAGAAATAAATCGCACCTGGTATTTCCGAAGGGCTGACATGTATGCAGAAGATCTTCATAATAGTCCTCTTGCAGGTTCGTGGGTCTATAATATAGGAGCCGTAGACCAAAGGATCCATGCAGGAGTTGGAAACAGCCATGATGAAGAACAGGTCCTGGACCCTTGCGGACACGTGGATTGCTGACTTCCGATCAAGCATGTACCTGTTGAAAAAAAACTGGTTAATTTTATGGCACTTTAGGTATTACTAGCTTCTGCCCGCGACTTCGTTCGCGTGGAAGTCGTAAGTCACCACATCCATATACTACAATAACAGCCACATTTTTGTAAAACTTCGCTTTGAACTACATTTGTACAGAGTGGCGCATAAGTCACGAAGGGGTCGCGACTTGACCAAGATTATGTCTGGACTTTAAAAGAGACTACGACCTCTGAGTTTGTTTCGGCCTTTCTTCTCAGAGTAGTCAGATAGGAAACACCGACCTCATCTAGCTTATTTTTAATATTTTTTTATATGACGTGTAAAAGTGATTCCGATATCCTATTTACAGAATAAACAATTTCATTTCATTTCATTTCATTTAATTTAATTTCATTTCATTTCACTACATTTAACTTTGTTTATTAGATATTATTAAGAAATAAATTTGAACCAGTGGTCGCAGTTTGAGCTAAATATGACAAAAAAACACATTAATGATATTAAGAAATTACTTTGAACCAGTGGTCGCAGTTTGAGCTAAATATGACAAAAAAACACATTAATGATATTAAGAAATTACTTTGAACCAGTGGTCGCAGTTTTAGCTAAATATGACAAAAAAGACACATTAATAATATTAAGAAATTACTTTGAACCCGTGGTCGCAGTTTTAGCTAAATATGACAAAAAAGACACATTAGGTATGAAAATCTTTCAATACAATCAACGTTCGACCAAGTAAAGACCAAGAAGTTTAAACAATTTTACGTTCAGAAGAGGTGCTATTACAAATTCAAATTTAAGATATCTTTTTGTACGGAACTACAAACTAGTCACATTGACAAAATAATGTTACGAGTATCATCTAATATTAATAGAATTATCATAAAATTTCAAAATATATAATTAAGCTGCCTAGCCTTTTCCCAACTATGTTGGGGTCGGCTTCTAGTCTAACCGGATACCGGTGAAGACCAGTATTTTACATGGAGCGACTGCCTATCTGATGTCCACAACCCAGTAACTGGGTAATACGATACCCCTTGGGTAACATTAGTTGTAATACTTTCGGGCTTCTGACTACTCGTAACGACTGTCAAAGATCTACAAATGACAGCCGGGACCAACGGCTTAATGTGCTTCCCGAGGCCCGGAAGGGACTCGATATTTAATGGATGTTCACCCATCCATGGACCGACCTCGGTAAGAGCCAAGAGCCCCTCTAATCTCAAAATATACGTAGAGATAACAAATGAATTTCTCTTACATACATATATAATACTCCATTTGAAATAAGATTAGACATTTAAATAAACCTTTTTTACAGTCCGTTCAATCAATTTTGAGAACTTCTATACCGTAGACATAAGGATGACATTAAAAGCAAAAAAGTGGTTACAATACCAACTGTTTTCTGCAGCTGCAAGCCATCAACGCAATAGAAGTCAAAATCTGTTGAACAGACTGTGAAAAAGGTTTATTTAAATGTCTATTCTTATTTCAAATGGAGTATAGATAACATATCATTTCCAGTGCAATGCTTCCCCTATTGAAAACTTCTGTAAGCCGACAAGGACGGTGTGCAACAGTAATAGGTACTGTTGACTCAAAGCTCTTACGGAAACTTGTACCTCTTGTAGGTACTCAGTCGTTAACAATCTATTCGATCTATTCAACTAAGAATAGGAACATCAATGCCCTCGATCTGTCATCTGAAACATGAAATATGCGGCTTGTAAAGACATTTTGTTGACAATGTTTTAGCTATATTTGTTGTTATCTGTTTTTGTAATTTGTTTTTGTTATAACTCACTGACTTTGCTCCAAAATGAGTAAATAAGGTGCTGTTTATATCGAGTCCGCTACGTGACCCCGATCACTAAAACTAGATCTTCCTAGAAGAGCGTTTCCGTCATAATATAACGCCCATCGTGAAAATCTGACATTCATCACCACTATTTGACAAGAACGTGTCAAAAAACAACAACCAAAGAATGGACCATTTAGACGGGGCCAATCCCCGAGACAATTCACTAAGCCAATCCATTAATCCAGTCTAATGAAAAGTACAAAATTCGTGTCGTTCAGTTTCACATAGGTACGCCATAATGCCGAGTAGACCAGTTCAGATCAGATTCAAAATAAAAAACACGGGCGCCTTTTTTTTTTTTTTTTTTGAGGATGGGAAATTATCAAATAACTTCTCCCGCTCTGGGTGGAGCGGGAGGGCGTGTCAGACTTTTACTGACTAAAACCCACCCGTGTTCCTTCCGTTGCCTGTGTGCCGAGGTCGCGATATTCCTTTCAGACAAACCCGCAACCCCGGCAGGCATTGGCCCTTCCGGACCCCGTCAGTTGGTGCTGACATCTCTTTGAGGCGCGCGTGGAACACAACGCGCCGTCGACCCGGGCCTGGTCCCTATCGGACGGCGAGCTACCCATTGCTCACCGTCCGCAAGCCCGCGCCTACGGTGGCCGGAAGTCGGCTCGTGACTCCCGACGCCCGGGGCGTCTCCTGCGGCGACTAGGGGCGCGAGGGGGCGCATTTTGCCTCTCCCTCGCGCGCTCCGCCTCCTCCTTCGCGAGCATTACTGCTTCGCAGAAGGAGGTGACGGCCTCCCATGCACTCTCGCTCCGGACCATGGCCTGAACCAGGGCCGGACGCGAGAGATCGCCGCCGCCGATCGCCTCCGTGAGGACACGGCGGTGCTCCGCCCAAGCTGGGCAGACCTCCACCGTATGCTCCACCGTGTCCTCCGGGCGATCCACACAGTGGTGACACCCGGGCGTTTCCTCCCGCTTTATCCTGAACAGGAACCTCCCGAAACAACCATGTCCGGTGAGGACCTGTGTCAGGCGGAAGGTGAGGACGCCGTGGCGCCTCTCTAGCCACTGCTCAAAGAGGGGACTTATCGCCACAATTGTGGCGTGCCCAGCGCTGGGTTGCGACAATCGCGCTCTCCATGCCGCCATGAGATCCCGCCGGAGCTCTGTCCGCTGTGCCGCGATTTCTCGCGGCAGCGGAGTTACACCCCGGCGTTTCGCCTCCTCGCGCAACTCCCACATGTGCGCGAGGACTTTTGCCTCCAGATCCCATGGCGGTAGTCCGGCAAGGAGGCTCGCCGCCTCACGGGAGACCGTGCGGTAACCTCGGACCAGCCTAATGGCCATGACCCTTTGGGACGCGTTCAACCGCTGGGCCGGTCGCAGCCTCAACGAACGCGCCCACACCGGTGCCCCGTAAAGGGCCATGGACCGCACGATCCCCGCGTAGAGCCTCCGGCAGAAACACGGGCGCCTGGCTACTGAAAACAAATAGTGGAATGGAAAGCTTTGTTACGTCGATTTAAACTAGAAATACATGATGTCACTTGACCCCGTACAAATTAGGATGACCAAGGAAAAGCTTTGACACGTCAATTTAAATTAGAAATACATGACGTCACTACAATAAATGATAAGAACAGTAATTGTAACATCATTTATATGACGTCTAAATCAATCTTCCAATTTCAATCTTAGATTTCTTCACCACTGTTTTTCGGCTGTACCTACGAATATTAAATGATTCCTACAAAAATAGAAGTACGACCATTTTCACACGCTAAACCATCTTATCCGATGAAAGCTTTTCGAAGTTTTGGCGTAGTCACTAGTTTTTTCATAAGACAGCTTAGTCTTCTATTAATAAAGAAAAAATAATACTATTGGTAAGCCCACCGATTATTTTTTTGGAAAAAGGGACCAAAAATAAATGCTTGGAATATACCTACGTAGATAGGTAGAATAAACTTTATTTTACACCAACATTGTAACAGCTCTAAGGCATGCTCTACAATGTAGAGATGTGTGGAGTGTGGAGTTGTGGCAGACTAACATCACTTAGTGATGGACTGTGTTCGATATGAATCTGATAGAAATTATAAAAAAATAAAATTCATTTATTTCAGGTCCACATAACCCACATACGAAAACTTTAAATCACACACAAATAAATTCAACGAATAAATACAACCTCACCACAAATTAAATACTTCAAATTCATAATTAATCATCATTAGCATATTCATTAATTACAGCCATGCTATTCTGTAAACATCTCACCGTGAAAACTTGGGTGAAGTGAGCTGTCAATAGTGTCAATCCCTGTGGAATGACCGCTCACTCCACGCTCACTTCACCTAAGTTTTCACGATGAGAGGGTTACAGAATAGCACTGCAGTAGTCTCTTACGTGCGACACATATGTAACTTGTTTGTCACAGCAGTGTCGCAAATAAGGACAGTCCAACCTATTAGCTATCAAATTCAGAACGACATTGGAGCTGGCCCGCACTCTGCGCACAAGAGACGCGCAGCGCTTCCGCATGGTCGCATGAAAACAGTTCGTGCGCACCCATGCGAACATACCCGAAGCGCTATAGTAGCGAGGCAGCCCCAACGCATAGGCATTATGTGTTTGGGAGGTTGAACCGACTTAATTTAGCCACATTTCATAGAATTCTATCTCATCCAAATGGTAATGATGCGAAGAGTCTTTTCAGTTTTATGGTCCAAATGTAATCCATAGCAGTGTGTATTTTGTTATTATTTGTTAAGGGTATGATGGGACCGTCATACGCATTGCGTTTATAAAAGTTCCTAATTAAAATTGAATATAAATAAAAAACAAAAAATGTAGAGATAAACGAAACTATTACACAGCATGTAGAGTCTACATGTGTCAAATAGTTTTGTTTACTCCTAAAACAAGTTGTTAATTCTAGTTGTTTATAAAATTTGTAAAAAACTTGTCAAAAATATCAAAAACGTGTACAAATTAGTTAACAGTGCAAGTTTGAAACAACGTCAATACATTTGTGAGATATGTACTGTCAACGCGGGGTAACATTACTAAAACGTACAATAACGTCTACATCATAAAACTTTCGCTGACTATTTTTAAGCATCTTAAATCTGCGGCCACCATCTTTCCCCAAACGCGTTTGTTCAAACTATGTCCAAGACCCTGAATTCCTTTCACCCTAAAATAACAGTAAAATCGTGATGTCACATGTTCAAACAAAATAATACGGCTATAAACAAAGATGTTCCAGATTCCCATACATATTTATGATTTATTTTTATTGCATTGTGGTGCTTTTATATTAGCTGTTTTATTTTATCACTAGTCTTGTAGAATATTGAAGACTATAATATTTAACTAAAATTGTTTCATAAAATTATTAGTAGCTTTTGAAAGCGGCTTCGACCGCGTGGAGGTCTTAAATTATCCCACGGGAACAAAAAAACACTGTGCGTTTTATGAAGCCCATTTTCGGACATCACATTTTATTAAAAAAGCTGATAGAAATAATCATTTAAATGCAAGATTTTGTATCCCCATTTAGCAAACATGTCTAGTTATTGAGTAATATTTTTTGAAAATCGACCAATTTTCATCTCGATATTTAGAAAAAAAAATATTACTCTTAAACTAAGCATGATACGAAATAATGATGTTACGTACATAGATGGCGTCTTTTATGTTGAGTATTTTAGAGCACAAATGAACCTCGTGACTGTGTTAGATCCAGATATATACGAGTTCTATGGTTTTTAGTTTTTCTTTTTTTTTTCGAAAATTTCGCGATATTGGGAAAATTTATTTATACTGGAATAATTTTGTTTACTTTCCCAACACACCACATAAATGTCACACCCCAATTCCATGGAATTTAGAAACCACAACGTTTTCAAGTTTTATCCGGAATTAAGGTAAGGTTCCGGTCGTCAAGGTTGTCACGATTGTGGAGGTGATCGGCGGCAGTGATCTCTCGGGTCCGGCCCTGGTCCAGGCGCAAGAGGTACGGAGCTAGAGGGCGTGGGAAGCCGTCACCTCCTTCTGCGAAGCAGTACGAAGGAGGAGACGAGGCGCGTGAGGGAGAGGCAAATGTCGCGCCCTCACACCCCTAGCCGCCACAGGAGACGCATATATCTGGATATCTGGGAATCTGGATATCTGGTAGATCTTTGGCAAGCGTTACGGGGTAGTCAGAAGTCCGAAAGTCTGACAACCAGTCTTACCAAGGGGTATCGTATTATCCAGTAACTAGGTTGTGGAGGTCAGATAGGCAGCCGCTCCATGTAAAATACTGGTATTCAATTAAATCCGGTTAGACTAGAAGCCGACCTCAACATAGTTGGGAAAGGCTAGGCAGATAATGATGAAATCAGATACAGTGATCCATATTTATGTTAGTATACCAATGATAACCATCTTGGAGATCGAGAAAAGCAAAATAGCTTTGCAACTCAACAAAAATGGAAGTAAAAAAACTAGGCCAGCCAAGAAAGGATGAAATATTATCACAATTGAATATTTAACCTAGAATTTCCGCCTGACTGGAGCCTTAGCAATGCAAAACCCGCCAAAAAGTCAGCAAACTTTTGGAATGGGAAAATATTTTTATATTCAATTGACAGACTTAAAATAACCTCCAAATTTATTCTTTGATGAATGAGAAAGTTTTAACCTTTACTAAGTCAACAGTTCAATAAGAAATTATTTTGAAGGTTCAAGCTGGGTTCAAGAAACTGGCCTGTGGAGGTCAGAAAGGCAATCGCTCCTTGCAAAATACTGGTATTCAGCTGCATCCGGTTAGACTCGAAGCCAACCCCAATACCGCAGATAATGAAGCTGGTTTTAATTAATTTTATTTTCGTCGTCAAATTTCAGGTTCAACAACCTGTTTTTTTTGTTTTTTTTGACAAGCTGTATTGTATGAACATTACCTATTCCTAACCATAGCGTAGCATAATCAACCTATAATGTTCCCACTGCTGGGACACAGGCCTCCTCTATGCGAGAGGGAGTGAGCCGTAATCTACCACGCGGGTCCAGTGTAGGTTGGTAGATGTCACATGTCTTCGACATGGCCTTTGGTTCTAGGACATGCCGGTTTCCTCGAGATGTAATCCTTCACCGTTTTGAGAGCAGTGGTAATGAAATAATCTACACAAATTTAAGCACCTGTCAGGCTCCTAACCTACGACCTACTCGTACAACTCGTAAATCGCGGTCGTTGTAATTAAATAAGAAAACTGATAAAGAATTATTGTGTCATAGTGTTCCTAATACAATTGCACACCTCACATGGTTATAATTTAATGTTCCTTATGAACCTTTGTAACATCCTCTGAACCTGTGTTATGCAAATAAATGATTTGATTTGATTTGATTTACCACTGAACCTACACTGCTCTCTACACAGATATACAGAAATATTACTTAGTTGAGATCGACAACATTTTACGCAATTCACTGTCAGTTTGGGTTTGGTTTGGTTGTTTGAAATTTGTTTCTTCTGTTTTTCTGTGAATATTGTGTGCCTTTTTTTTTTTTTTTACTAAAACCCACCCTTGTTCCTTCCGTTGCCTGTGTGCCGGGGTCGCGATATCCCTTTCGGACAAACCCGCAACCCCGGCAGGCATTGGCCCTTCCGGACCCCGTCAGTTGGTGCTGACATCTCTTTGAGGCGCGCGTGGAACACAACTCGCAGTCGACCCGGGCCTGGTCCCTATCGGACGGCGAGCTACCCATTGCTCACCGTCCGCAAGCCCGCGCCTACGGTGGCCGGAAGTCGGCTCTCGACTCCCGACGCCCGGGTTGTCTCCTGCGGCGACTAGGGCCGCAAGGGCGCGAATCTTGCCTCTCCCTCGCGCGCTCCGCCTCCTCCTTCGCGAGCATTACTGCTTCGCAGAAGGAGGTGACGGCCTCCCATGCACTCTCGCTCCGGACCATGGCCTGAACCAGGGCAGGACACGAGAGATCGCCGCCGCCGATCGCCTCCGTGAGGACACGGCGGTGCTCCGCCCAAGCTGGGCAGACCTCCACCGTATGCTGCACCGTGTCCTCCGGGCGATCCACACAGTGGTGACACCCGGGCGGTTCCTCCCGTTTAATCATGAACAGGAACCTCCCGAAACAACCATGTCCGGTGAGGACCTGCGTCAGGCGGAAGGTGAGGACGCCGTGGCGCATCTCTAGCCACTCCTCAAAGAGGGGACTTATCGCCACAATTGTGGCGTGCCCAATATTGTGTGCCTTAACCTGCGTCAAATAAATTTATTTTCTTTTCTTTTTCTTGAACAACTATAAGCATCAATTCCTTTACTCTTTCTGATTCATCATCTTCCTGCCCTTGTTCCATGTTACTTGTGGTCTGTGCAACACGTTTTCTCTTTCCATTCTCCTCTGTCAACCGTCACGATATCCTCCTCCTCCTTTCATATCATTCCTCACACAGAGGCCATCCTTCTTTTCTTTGGCCTTCTACTCCCTCTCCTTCCATCATCATTTATATTCATTACTCTTTCTTATTCATGTAACAGTTTCCTATGCTTGTAAAACTTTTAATCAGCTTTCCTCTTTCACAGATTACAAAGAAAATTATTCAGTAGTAAACTTCCCTGAAGTTCATTAATAACGGAATTTTATTCGGTAAGAGAATTTTGTGTCATGCAGACATGAATGGAATATTACTAAAGGTATTTTTTCGCCTGAATTATGAACAAAGATATTTTCTTCCCTTGCTACATTTCTGTGTGTAATGTTTGTTATACCTGACATGACAAGATGTTTACAAAATATGATAACAATGAAGAGATTTTTTTTATCTCTATCGCTTTTGTTAGGTAAGCCATTTTTGGTTATTAATGGCTAAGTAATAACAGCCGCACGGGTTTTTCGCAGGTTAAGCTACACCTGCCGCGGTCGGTTCGTAGATGGCAGACCAATGTGACCATCCATTAAGTACATATCGAGACCCATCCGTGACTCGGAAAGCACGTTAAGCCGTTGGTGCTGGCTGTCATCGTAGAACTTTTACAGTCGTTACGGGTCGTCAGAAGCCCGAAATTCACACAGATGAACTATTTATTTAAATACCACAAACAATTAGTCCAGGGCCAAACTGATTTTGAAAACCAGAATTGAAGAAAATAGCAATATGTTGTTGGTCGGAAAATATTTATTGTATAAATTATAAGTAATAGAAAAAAAAATGGAGAGAACCTGGTGAGTCCCGGAAGAGAGGTGAAGAGTTAAGGAAATAGTCGTTTTGACGGGTGAATAATGATTTTTACGATTTGCGGCTAAGCTTACCTCCTATCGGAAAAAGTTAAATATAATACCAATATAACCTCAAATGTATGGAGATAAACGCAAAGAAACTATTTTTTCGCCCCTCTTCCGGGACTTTCACCAGGCTCTCTCCATTTTTTTTCATTTACTTATAATTTATACAAAATTTTCCGACCAACCACATACATACCGCTAAAGTTTTTTTTTCTCGCAAATACGTTTGGTCCTGGACTAAACATTAACAATATTTATTTATTTATTATATACTTTATTGTAAATCATAAATATACATTACAAAAAAAAAAAAAAACACTACACAAAACAATATCCACTAATAAAAAGTTTTCAAAGCTAATATAGTGCTTTTTTATCAAAGGAACGACGGAATAAAGATGGAATCTACAATAATATCGTTTATAACAACTACTTCTTCAAGAATACTTGAAGCAAGAAAAGTTAAATGGCAATTTAGGTTCCTGGAAATGTATTTACTTTGGCTGTTATCAACCTATTCCTATAAATAGGTTGGTAACAGCCAGTCTTCAAATCTCGCTCATTGAATTTAGCAATTGTTCATGGCTAAGCATAGTTGTGAGCAATAGCTAAATTCAATGAGTGAACATTTCTCTTGATTACGTTTGTAAGTAACTAGCTTCTGCCCGCTACTTTGTCCGCGGGAAATATCTTGGAACTTACAATTAGTGAAAGAATTTTCAGAATCAAATCAGTAGTTCCGAAAATAACAAACACAAACTCACAAAATTTTAAAATATTATTTATTTTTAAATTTAAAAATAAATAATAATTATTATTATTATTTATGAACTAGATTAAAATATCAAACATGTAATTGCTTACCATAAAGTCATTGTAGCATATGGCAACCAGCAGCAAGCGAACACTGTCACTATGGTTACAGTCATCCTGAGCGTTCTCCTCCTGGCTCTGGCCAGTGGTCTCTGGTCAGATCTCCTCAGCATCACTCTACTGTGGTCGGACTGATGGTATTTTTCTGAAAACGGTTATTATATTAAAACCTTTAGGTCGACTCCTCACTTCCGACGGATCACTGTCCATTCTAAGGTTGCCTGGAAGAGATCGCAGAAAGCGATAAGGTCGCCCATTGTATATTTTGTAGTGCTTAATTATTATTTCTTGTTATGTATTTTTGTGGTGTACAATAAAGTATATATAAATAAATAAATAAACCTTTAGATCGATTTTTGTCTTACCTAACTACAATGTGAAACACACACCAACAGCGGTGCAGCCTAACTTATAGTCAAGGTTTACAAGTTTACTCGGTGAGTGGGCGTGGGCAATAAATCGCCGGGCAATAAACTGCCAGGCGATGTTCGCTTACTAGTTTCGCATAGAGTTTCTCGCCCCTCGATGGTCGAGAAACCCCTAGTGTAAACGAGGCTATATACTTAACAAAGGCAGTTTAACCTTTGAATACACAAGAGAAGTCAAAAGTTCATATAACCCCTTTTTGAATTTTACAATTTTAACGAAATGGAACAAAAATAAAACAAAACACAACCGCGCAGCAAAGGGTGTGTGGAGCCCCTAGAGGTCTTTGAGATTAATTAGGGCAAACGAAATTTCTTTTAACAGTCGGCACATTTTTTGTTAGCAAAAAGTTTTCATTTAAAAATTCAAGCCAACAGTTTTGACCACAGATTATTAAAATACTATGAACAATATGACAAGCTTTAGAACTCATGAACAACATCCGATAACTTACGTTATTTATAATTCTGTTAATAAATGAATAATGGTATTAATCCTGTATCATATTAAATTTCAATGTGGTCTTGGGTATACATATAATAAAACCGTAACAAACCCTGTCAGCGTTGGAATGCTAATACTTCTCATATTAAGTATAATATGATACCCCTTATATTAAAATGAGTAACCATAAGCATCTTCTTGCGTCAGTGGCTAAATTACACCTTATCTTAAAAAGTTGGCAACGTCGCAAATAGCTGTCAAATATTTACCTGTTTTGATTAATTTGGAAATATGAAATGTGGCTAACTAGTGAACTTAAATATTGATTATGAAATGCAATAATTAATATCGTAACACCGAATATTTAGTTACAGATGTAAAAAAAGTATTTGGAAACTTTCCAATACTCTTCAAACTTACTAATACCTATAAAACTAGTTTGACTTTGAGTTGGTATTGAAAATTTATATTATAGGTAGGTACTCAAGCACAAAATTTTTCATCATAGATTCGCCCTACCACCTTAAAAGTATCCAAATCATAATATTTTGGTCTGTTGACTTTTAGAGCTCGTGTAGACACTAGTTTCAATCCAGTCCAGTGCTGACTTCACGCCCTCAAGTCAGTCAATCAATCTGCCTAGCCCTTTCCCAACTATGTAGAGGTCGGCTTCCAGTCTAACCGGATGCAGTTGAAATACTAGTATTTTACATGGAGCGACTGCCTAAGTCAGCCAGTCTAGTTGACCCGTCTATTTTCGGGCGGAGTAGCTTCCCCCGCCTGACTTAATGACTTACTGCCGATCTCGTCTACATGAACTCACTGACTGGGTCCGAAGACATAAAGAATTCCGAGTCACTGGGTCCAATCACTGCCATCGTATAAACCAGACATGATACCGGAAAAAATGTAGGTGTCAGCCAGCAACAAAAGTTGATTAACAGTGAAACTTCTACATTGATCATCTAAATTGATACAAAAGTATTTGATATATTGCTTGTCTGCATTACATGTTACAGCTAAGAGCTAATACCTATCTACTGTTAAGGCGACGATCACCGACTTCTAATGATTTTGTACTGAAGGTCACGTCTAAACGAGTAACGTTAATGGTTTGGAAAAAATATAAGGTAAATTAGAGCATTTTTTTATTAACGTAATGTATGAATTTTTTAGATTATTTTTATATTACATAGTGAAATTAATTTGTAAAGATGTCTAACGCAGATAAAAAACTGACAATCACGCAAAATCTATTAAGCGTATGTTTCTGCAACCTTCACCGTTTTAATAATACTTTAATTATTGTTCTTTAAATATACATGTTTTATCAAAATTCCTTTTGTTTTATGTATAATAAATTCAAAATGCGTCTAATTTGGGACAGCGTTCCTTGATGGGTGAGTCCTATTACCTGCTGGACGTACGACGCGTTGCGTGAGCTCAGTACAGAACACGCAAGCTAACCACTCAAGGTCACTGGCATATATCTGCGTCTTAATTGTTATAATAATACAGATTTTTTATGTATATTTTGCTCAAAAATTAAACTATTGTTTATCGACCTTTTTGTAAATATCAGAGAAAAAGTGTGAAAAATCAACTCACCAGAATTTTCTTTAGAATTCTTCGATATTTCATAAAAGATGCAGGCGTAACACACTGATATTATTGTCAGAGGTAGAAAATATACAGCTCCGAGACAAAACACGTTATACGCTAATTCTTGATGTTGGTTAGCGAATGCTTCAAAAGACACACATTGCTGAAAATCCGGGACCTTCGGATGACTCATGACACGGAAGACTAGACTCTGAAACAAAAGAGATAAGGTTAAAGTTCGTGTGTTAATATTATGCTAACTTAATTAAGTTCTTGTATAACGTGCATAATGTTGCTTATGTTATCATAAAATATTCCAGTGAAAGTTCTTAGGAATTCTAAGAAGTATATGTACCTATATAATTCTTCTTCTTTTATGCATTTTAACAACCTTAAATGCCAAGGTTAGGCAAAGGAGGCTACATCAAGTTTAAAAAATTACCATAATCTTAGCACCTTGGCAGACTCAAGCTTTCTTCAGACTAGCGCAACGCGACACCGGTTATTGTTATACCGTGAAGTTTTCTTAGAAATTGTATTGTTCGAGTCGCGTCGCGCCGTTGCGCCGCGCTGGTTCCTCATTGGTCGGTGCGGTATCGTTTCGATATACCACGCTCGGTATACCGAAACGATACCGCACTGGTTTCATTTTCCCTCATTGGTCGGTAAGCAGCAGTGCGGTATACTATGCTCTGTCACAGATAATATAATACTACGCTCTGTATTCCGAAACGATACCGCACTGCTTTCATTTACTGACCTGACGTTTTTCAGTATAATTTGTCTAATTCCGCTTAATTAATTGAAATATAGTAGCTCGGTAAGCTTTTGGTACCACTTTTCCAGTTTATAAAAAAACTGGAAAAGTGCGTGTCGGACTACGCACAATGAAGGGTTCCGTAGTTGGAATGAATTTATACCAAGAACAAACTTAACATTGTAGTTAAAAAACATATTCTCTCATACCTACATTGTAACTGTAAGTTTGTGCGCACAATATTGAGAGATTTACCATGTTATTTTAAGACCATAGACTTCATATAGATTTTCCTGTTATCTATGAGTATAGAACAATTTTCTGTATTTTTTTCTTATTAATTTTAGGCTCAGTAGTTTCGGAGATAAAGGTGGTCAATTTTCTTATAGAGCTTTCAACCTAGTTACTTTTAAATTGTTAAAAGACACACGAGTGATCCTTTAAGGGTTTTGTTTTTCATTCGAACGTACGGAATCCAAAATATACCAAACATCGAATCGGTACCCCGCTATGCCAAAAATATTCAATCCTATACTAAACAAGCAATATTTGTATATTTGTAATCACGTACTCGAAAACGGCTCTAACATAAAGGTTTACGGGGCGAAACATCGATCTAGCTAAGTCTTATATCTGAGAAAATTCGTTTTCTCCGAGTTTTCATCCGAGCAGAGCTCGGTCGCCCAAAGTTTGCAAGAATAATGACAATTAACACGTTAGGTAAGTACCTACTATCATGGCAGCATGGAATTAGTAAGTACCTACTACCATGGCAGCATGGAATTAGTAAGTACCTACTATCATGTCAGCATAGAATTAGTATGAACTATCTTGTACTATTAAATGAGCATTCATATTTTCACCAAAGCAGAGCTCGGTCGCCCAGGTACTGAATGACCCTACGAGGGAAATTTAAAAAAGCCGTAATACAGAATTTAATGAATACCTAACAGTAAGTACTTAATAACCAAGGCCGTCTAATTTATAATTATGAAGTCTCATATAGTCATATACGGCCATACTCCAGGATAATGAACCATTATCTCACCGCGAAATTAAGGGTGGCAGGTATTCGGTACACTGAGCGTAATAAAAAAGTCTAATATCAAAAATATCTAGAATTTTACTAGACTTTTGTTCACTGCCAGCTCATATTCGTAGGCTTTATTAATTTCAACGTAACCTTTGATCTTCAGAAATGGCACACATAAATAACGTAATATTGTAAGATGACACGTGGAAGTAGGACGGCATGTCGTAATTATCGGGAACGAAAGAGAGACAAGTATATTATATAGCTACACGCGTTGCGTCCGGCGCGAAATTGAGTTCAGGGGTCCTAGACAAAATCCATTTTCTGTAAGCGTTAACGCCAACGAAAAGATCAAATTGTATGGAGTTGACATTAGCTTTAGAGATCACGTGACTGCTGGTAAATTGCTAGACAAAGTCATTATTCCGCATGCGGAAAGAAACGTTGAAGCGAGCGTGACGACAAATGAATCAATTAAAATGCATAGTTTGAGATTATTATGGGCAGCTAATATTGAAGGATCATTGCAAAGACGTCAAACAAGACTAAATCTACGTAAAATGGAGCAAATTGTGTAGTTGCCGCCGGAATTAAAATTTGTTCATCGTTTTAGGCTAAATAAACAAAGCTTTTGGTGTTTTCGTCATGATCTTCGACGTTTAACCTCATTAAGGGTTACTCGGGAAACTAGTTTACAAATCTTGAAGTTCAGCTTGTGGCCTTGAAAGATCACCATGACTAAAAATAGTATTAATGTACAATAAGAATAGGAGCCAGTAAACATGAATTTTGGTACGTGCATTCTACCACCTATGCAATACATATTGGTATGAATTCGAGTTTATCTATGGAAGAATAACAAATGTAAGCACCGCAAGCGCACCATTGCGAGGTCTTTGTTTATATTATGCATTACTTATTCTTAAATTTGACATCTGCTACACACTATTCCATAGACTAAATATAGAGAGTTCCGTGTGGCGCTGCGGAATAAGTGTATCGCTTTCCATTTGTAACTTGTTCTACCATTATCTTCACGCTAACGTCAATTCCTTAGCGTGAAACGAAAAGCGTGAGCAGAAAACACTTGGATTTTGTCTAGGCCCCCAGTTTTGCTAATTAGTCAAGTTTGAACGTGCCACTTGCTCGTTTGTATATTGTTTCTTCAAAAATAACACAATCAGTATTTTCCAAACTGCAAAACAACCTCTTTTAACCGACTTGAAAAAGCAGGAGGTTCTCAATTCGCCTGTTTTTTATTTGTGTATTCGCACACGATTATTCCGCCAATTATAAATTGATTTTGATGATTCTTTTTTTTGTTAAGTAAGTCATACTTTAGAGGTGGTCCCATATACATTTTATTAAGTTTTGAGTTAGCTTCAATAATACGTATTTTTCCCACTTAGTCTATGTGGATGATGTTATAATAAGTTCCTGTCACTGTTATTTATATAGCAGGTACCACAACAAAAAAGTGAAAAATAAAAACGTTTTACAAAAAAAAAAAAACTTTTCTGAAGTCGGCGGCAAAATACGTAAATTCAAAACCAAAGACACCTACTTCCGAAAATAAAAGTTATTTTTACTTTGTAGTGTTAGTTTGGAAGCAGGTTGTTTGTAAAAAAAAATATTAGGTACTTATAATAACATTGGGTATACTGTGTGACGATATGCTGTGCGGATCCCAAAGGACAATACCTAAATCACTATGAGAAGTGGCGCATGTGGTTTTATACCACGGCCATCGTTGAACTTTTAGGCGGTATTGGAAAAAAAAATATCACAAAAATGGATTGATAAAACATAAAAAAAAAACACCTTTTTTGGTCATTGGCTTTTTGATTAGGTTAGGATGATGATGTTATTGTAGGTTGTATTTTTTTAACATTTAGCCATATTTTAGTTTTATGAGTAGCGTTGGTCGCAAATAGGATTTATCCTGCAGACCTCAAAAGAAATCGTCAGGAAAAAATCCTCTCAATTTTTTTTAAATATTTAATTGTTATCAGTCCTGTAATAAACGACAATCCGCAGTCGTTTGTTAAATCACCGCAAAAACGGGGTCATTTGTATTGTACGAAGAGGCAATTTAGGTTAATAGTCGCCTCTGTGCGAGGGAGCGAAAATAAGGAGAAAGACAAATATTTATTGGCATAAACTATACAAAAAGTAATAACCATTTAAGGAAAAAATTACAGCAAAAATGTTTAATGAGAAAGGACCACCATAACCACATGTTGTGGTATAACATGGTACTCATAAAATAGCTGAGAGTAACTAAACAGTATTTTGTAAATCTATACTAACTAGTGGTCATGTCATAATTTTCGTATGTTCAACCGTCTGCCAAACATCCTGTATTTTATGTTAAAAACAAGAAATTTCACGCGGATGAAGTCGCAAGCAGAAGCTAGTATATATAAATAAGTTCGCCCTCGTGACTCGTTGGCGCTTTGGCCGGTACTGTGCGGCTCTGTACCGGCCAAACGGCTGTACGCGCGTGGGTCGCGGTTTCGGTCATTAAGCAAGATATCAAGTTTTCGAAATTCCAAATATATTTCAAAGATTTATTCCCGAGGTATTTTCACCAAAAATTAACAGGATATGGAAAATTAATCATTATCATTATTAATCATTTACTGTAAATACCTTTAAAACCTATCAAAGTTTTCCAAGGTTAACTTGTTAATAAGTAAGATGCCTTCATCATATTATTATCAGCCGATATGATGATAATGATGAAGGAGTTCTAAAGATTTAGAAAAGTGAATTGAGACAGTTTGGACGCACAGAAAGGATTGGCTCTCATAAGAAATCTTAGTCGATATAGTATTGATATTTGGCTCTATTAAATTCGCTAATGAGTTTGCCGACCACTGGTCTAGTTGTCGCACGTGGTCCCGGGACGGGCAAAGTGTTATTGGGTTTTTCCATCTAGAATTTTTCAGTTGCAGTCTTGAGTTGTGCCCGGTTGATGGCAAAATGCTCACCCTCTATTACATAGGACTTAAACATAACTAGTAAAATGAGGGTGTACTATAGGAACACCTCTACTTATCCCTTTGACGAATACAGGCGCGATGCTATGTAAAACAGTATACACTTTATTATGTACACCATATAAGTAAGTAAGTAATTTTGATAAATTAATCAAAACAGCATAATATTTGACAGTAAATTATTTGCGATATTGCCAACTTACTCTTAAGACTAAAACGCTCTCTGAAAATACAGATAGTAATTGTCAAAGTTGCCGAAAAACTACGAAAAATCCTTTTGATACAAGACAAAATTACGGCAGGAAAGTCGGTGTTGTCTCTTGTCTGAATTGTAGTCTCAATTTAACAAAACTCATTTTGCTTTAGAAAACATGTAATACATATTATTTTATATTTAACTGTAACCGAATTCAAAAAGGTAGTCACGAACATACGTACCTTACAGTTACGCAAGATTCAAAAGCAATTTTCTCCTAAAGTGTTGATAGCTATTTTATGGTGTTACGAACACATTATTATCGAGACCGTAATAAGAAATAGATCTTTTCTCATGGTTTCCAATTCTCATTTCACGAGAAAAACGCTTTTGAATTTTGCATAACTCTAATGCTGCATGCTCCGCACAGTTATACGATACACGCAGATGTGCCAGCCATCATCGGTTATCGTCGCGATAGTTCGGGTTGCGTAGCACTTATCGCTGGGGTGGGTACATAATAAACGTGGCGAAACGGCAGTCTGTGGACCCGAGCCCATCGTACCCATCCCCTTCAACCAGATACGCAGGTGGCTACAGGAGTTCACCCACACTCAAGCCGAGCACTGGTGGACCTCGGCACCGGGCTGCAGGCAGTCCAAGGAAGCCATGCCATCCTTGGATACCAGGCTAACCCGGCGTTTACTACGCCTGGATAGGAACGGCCTGCGCCTGGTGACGGGTACCATCACGGGCCACTGCTCGCTGAACAAACACTTTCACACAATAGGCATAACGGACAGTCCTCTGTGCAGGGCGTGCATGGAGGCTGAGGAAACCGTCGCGCACGTGCTTTTTGAATGCACAGGCGTCACCCAGATTAGAACACAGACCCTCGGGACACCCAGATCTTTCACAGATGTTCTAAACAGACCAGGAGACTTAATAGACGTCTGGAGGGAGGTGGGCTGGTTGGAGTAACCACCAACGGCCGCTATGGCCCACGCACAATGGTCCACTGTAGGACTAAGTGCGGAAACCAAACCCCCTAAACTTAGAACTTAGAACGTGGCGAATCCGCTATTGTGACCACCGCATTAACTTTCTAGCGAGCAAAACATACGAAGCTTCGGCACGCATTGCTTTGTCACGATAGACGCAGGTGCAGCCACAGCATGGTATTCATGTTGTACGTGTACTGAATTAACTACGTAAACACACATTTCGTGTAAGCAATTTATTCATTAACCATACCTAATCCCACTAATGAATAAAATCCAGAAATATACTGTAAATGAGAAAATATTGATGAAATTCTCTACCAAGATGAATACGCGTAATATATTAAAGGCTTATATTGATAGCAGCCCATAAGTGAAAAGCGCTAAAAGGCATCGACTTTGTGTAGAAATGTAAGATTAATTTGGTCACCATTTCACTACAATTTACAGGATTTTTAGGGTTCCGAGCTTAAAAGAAAAACGGAATCTTTATAAAAGATAAGATCTTTTGTTCGTCTTTCGCAGAGGTTTGAATTCTGGCATGGGTATTGTTAGGTCCCATGACGTGCACTGCAAAAGCCAACCAAATACCAAAAAAAAAATCTTTAATTAATGTACAGTTGGGTTAGTGGTCGAGCTTGTTCTACGTCCGCCTGGCTAGCTCCCACCATCTTATCTAAGTCTGTCACCATAACAACAATGTTAACAGCATTGTTGCGTTTCGTCTTGTGGCGGCATCTACATCGCCACATACTAACTACGCATCAAAGCCCTGACGTCACGCAACATCCTGACGTCACCACACAAATCCTGCATCACGCAATTAGAGTTTACCGCGCGATGGACATATATACAAGCTCCCGACTTCAACATCTGGGCAGTTGCCCGCCAGACACGACACCCGTCTGGTCGAAGGATCCTCCCTTTTCTATGGTAGATGAACTTTACACCCTGTTCCTCATGCCCCTAGAGGCTGCTAGAGGTAAGATAGCCAGTTCCTCTGTGGTTGAGGATTCCGGGTGAAGCTCGCTTCCACCTTCGGCCTAATTATCACTAACCATCAGGTGATATATAAAGACCACGATAAAGACCAAGAGCTTCACCGATGTAGGTAAAAAAAACAGTAAATTTTCCTTTGTCTCTGTCTGTGCAGTCAATTTTCCTACTATGTTGGGGTCAGCTTCCAGTCTAACAAGATTCAGATGAATACAAGTATTTAACATGGAGCGACTGCCTATCTGACCTCCACATCCCAGTTTCTGGCTAACACGATAACCTTGGTAAAACTGGTACCAGAATTTTTGGCTTCTGACTACCTGTAACGACTGTCAAAGATCTACGAATGACAGCCGGGACCAACGGCCTAACGTGCTTTTCCAGGCACGGAGGCGTCTCGCTGTATAATGGATAGTCACCTATCCACGAACCGACCGCGGCAAGCGTAGCTTAACCTTCTATCGACCCGTGCGGCTGTTATCATTAAGCCACGAACCCCTTTTATTACTATACAGTCAGGGAAATTAATGGTTTATCAAAATGATACACTACGTCAATTTCCCGTGTTAAAACCATTTCATACATCTGTCAAAGATTGTTCAGATTTGCATATACGGATAATTTAAGTTGGTAGTTCATTTGCTTAGCAACGAATTTACCTGAGTTTGCGTAGTGCTTAAGTTGGTGATACATTTCGTATTAAAAAACACCATGTTGCAGACAAATCGGTGATAATCGAACGCAAACTACTAGAAACGCGAAATTGGTGCGACAAATCCTGTCGACAAAGTTCCTTTGTCATCCGTTCAGGGAGTTTCAGACACTCAAGGCTGAGAACTCCGGAAAAAGGTCTATTATTTGTTTGGAAATTATTTTTTACTAACTTAGGTCTATTTCTGTCGCCGCCGTCGTTCACGATTTAATAGTCTTTGAACTAAAAGACTAGGCATTTAAGAAAATGCTGGTAGACAAAGGTGTTATCCCATATTTAAGTTTCTAATTGATTGAGTTTACCTACGTCGCGACTTAGGTAAACGGCGCGTCGTGTGCCTAAAAGAAAATATTCATTGGGCTGAATTTTGTCAAAGATTTTTTTTGTTCTGATTATATTGAACAGATGAATAAAGTTCATTAATTAACCAAAAAACATGTTTGTTTTGGGAACGAATATCATTCAATATAAATAAATCTACGTTTCCGATTAGTTGTATTACAAAACTATAATAACTATTAAGTTTTGATTCAGATATTGCGTCACTTTTGGAACTTCGACTATAATTGTTATTTGTTTTTGACTCTAAGCGTAAACACTTCACTCCAAAGTCAAAGACAAACAACTAGACAAGTTGTCTACCAAGCTGGCTACCTAACCTTCTTCTCTTCGTTCTCCTTCGTTCGCAATTTATTTGCCAAACCCGAGTTTTAGGAAAAACAACCGTAATGCTTACCCATAAGGTTTAGTTTGCGCTACAACTACCTTCTGGAAATAACATCAATTAGAAATAAGGTTATAAATAGACTTTAAGTTGCACAAGTAAGCGGACCAGTGGGCCTAGTACTAACGCGCGTAATAAACGTAATGTAATTTAGAAGGATTTTAAAATAGAAAATACTCGGGTCGCACGAAATATTCAACTAGTTTTAATTTAAGATTTTATTCATATATCTGTGGCGGCATCTACATCGCCACATGCGAAATACGGATCAAAGACTGCAAAACGTCATACAACATCCTGACGTCACTCAAATCCTGCAACGCGCAATTAGAGATTACCGCGCGGTGGACATATATAGGTACAAGCTCCCGACTTCAACCTCTGGGCAGTTGCCCGCCAGACATGACACCCGTCTGGTCGGAGGATCCTCCCTTTTCTATGGTGGATGAGTGAGCATAGCGAAACAGAACAGCGGAGTAGGTACTTCTACGAATTCACTAGGTTCTGCTCGCGACTTCGTCCGCTTGAAATTCCTTGTTTCCCCGACCCACCCCGTCACATCGCATCGCCTGTCCGCCGTATTACGTCGTCTTCGCTTAGCGTTCTTTCTTACTTTTTTTTCTTTTTGCTCGGCTCTTAAGGGTTCTAGCGTGATGTTAAATAGCATATAGCCTTTCTCAAGAATCGGACTATCAAATGCAAAAAGAATTATCCAAATCCGACTGTGAGCTCCAGAGATTGGCGGCGCGTTCAAACAAATAAACAAAAAAAAATACTCTTCATCTTTATTATTAGTATATAGATATCCCATCAAAGATGCGCGCCTCAAAGAGATGTCAACACCAACTGACGGGGTCCGGAAGGGCCAATGCCTGCCGGGGTTGCGAGTTTGTCCGAAAGGGATATCGCGACCCCTTCACATAGGCAACGGAAGGAACACGGGTGGGTTTTAGTTAGTAAAAGTCTGACACGCCTCTCCCGCTCCGCCCATAGCGGGAAAAGTTATTGGATGGGCATAACAGTAGATGCCAAACTTCAGTGGGGCCCACATATATCGAGCCTAGCGGGAAGGCTCAGTTCTGCCGCCTACGCCGTCAGGAAAGTAAGACAATACACTGACGTCGATACAGCTCGATTAGTCTATTTTAGTTATTTTCATAGCGTTATGTCCTACGGTCTTCTGCTGTGGGGCAAAGCTGCTGATATTCAAAATATATTTGTCCTTCAAAAACGAGCTGTTCGAGCTATTTACCAGCTAGGCCCCAGAGTTTCTCTGAGAGATTTTTTCAAAGATATTGGTATCCTCACAGTGGCATCTCAATTCATTTTCGCCAACATCTTATATATTAGGCAAAATATACATTTATACAGTAAGAACAGTGATTTTCACAATGTTAACACTAGAAATAAGGAAAAACTAAGAGTTCCTTTTCACCGGCTTCATAAGGTTCATAACTCATTTGTTGGGCTTGGTATAACCTTTTATAACAAGTTACCCTCTTCTTTGCTAGATTTGCCTTTTAATGCGTTTAAAACGAAAGTAAAATCCAACCTTTGTTCAAAGGCATACTATTCTATCAACGACTACTTAAATGATAAGAATAGTTGGTCGCTGTGATTAACTCAAGACAATTTTTATGTTCTTTCACCAGAATTAGCTTACCTACTGACAGGTTATATGAGTTCATATAATTGTTTATTTTAATTTAATTTTAATTTATTGTTGACATAATCTACTCATTACAATGTTTTTTTTTTAATGAGTTGTATTGCAATATGTAACTAGTGACCTCGACAATAGATCATATTATTTATTGTTATTAGTAATTAACTGTTTATTTATTTTACCTCGATGGTCCTAGTTTATCATTTATAACTTCCAGTTACAGCTTTATGTAAGCGGGCACGCCCTTTATGCCTGGAGGCTTTTATTAAGACGTTAAGTTTTGTTTATGTTTAGTTTTTATTTCTGCCCGAGTATAGTTCTCGATGATTTTGTTTGGTATATTGGCGTGTGCTAGCTAACATATGGATAATAATTTAAATTAGGTTAATTAAGTATGTTGAATACTATTATATAGAGTCATTTTTTTTCTTTCTAACTGAACAGACAGCTGTGCTGCTGGGGAGTTTGTTGCGCCACTTCTTCTTCCCAGCTAACGCACTAGGAAGTGGTGAAGGGTGGGCGTTTTGGGGGACTGTCTTATGTAATTTTGACGTTCGAAAAGTGCTGATTATCAGCCTAGTTTGAATAAATGACTTTTGAATTTTTTTTTTTTTTGATAATTTCCCAACCTCAAAAAGAAAAACAAATCCCATCAAAAATCTAAAGTACCTAAAACCAAACCTAAAGTTATGAGATCTAATGTAAAACCAAGGCGGTTAATTTATTCAGTACCTATCTATGGGAGCATCTATCCAACAATTTGTCATAAATTGTTAGCTAATTAGTTAACTAACAACCTTTTATAGTGACCGTACGAAATATTAGATATCTTTATTTCTTGAAGAAATATAAAAAATTAAAAACCAAAACAACCGCCTTAAAAAAAGAAACACTACAAAGTGAAAAAATAACTTTAATTTCGGAAGTCGGTGTATTTGGTTTTGAGTTTTCATTTTTTGGCACCGACTTCCGAAATTAAAGCTATTTTTTCACTTTGTTGTGTTTTATTTTTGAAGTCAGTGATTTTTCACTTTTTAGTTGTGGTACCTACCCCACACAAATTCGAATACCACTACCTGCAATGTAAATAACAGTGACAGGAAGTTATCATCATATCCACATTTACTATGTGGGAAAAATACGTATTATTGAACCTAGCTCAAAAACTATCCAAGCAAAGATGATAAAATGTATATGAGACCAACTTGAGAGCATACCCTTTCATACAAAAAAATAATTTTCAAAATCGGTCCACAATTGACGGTGAAATCGGAAGCATACAAAAAAAAAATACATACGCTATGATCATAGAACCTCCTCCTTTTAGGAAGTCGGTTAAAAATGACTTGGCTACCGACGGCAAAATAATCACATATGGATAATCTATTATCTTAAACTGATTAGATAAAGCACTCACAGTGCCAATATTAGATAGTTTTTATTGAATGTAGATTCTATTGCCGTGTGCGATTGTCAAGTCAAGTTTATTAAATAAATAAAGATGTCTAATATTGATACAACGACCTGTCTCTGTGGGCTTAGGCACCTAGTCCAAGTGTCTAGTCTATCTATGTAAAAGTGATGAATAATTTTACAAACTGTTTGTTTATATAAGAAATTCATTACCTAACTCAATTTAGTCTGCTATAAGATCGCCCCTAAATTTCATCGCTTGGCTTCATTTACTGTATCTTTACCACCACCTACCTATATCCACTATTTTACCTACCTATCTATCTATTTAGGTAGTGTAAGTGAAGAAAAATTGCATGAACTGCAAAAGTAAATTTGTAATCGGATCACTTGAAAATGGCTCTCTTGGTCACTGAAAATTCAGGCTGGCTTTATCCACAACGAAATTAGAGAAAGTCAATAAAGGGGGGTTGGCTTCGATAAAAGATGGTACGGCTGTACCTGTGTTTATTTGTCTTGCTTGAATTGGCGGGGGCACCGGCGTGCCCCCCAATATAGATAATGGCGTATCAGTTGTCAAAAGAAATGTTAAAATAATATGTAGGAGATTACAACTTGTCACTTTGCCGAATATGAAATAAAAATCCAATCGAGTGGCACGCCATCAGAAAATCATAATGACGCCCTTCAATTAGGAGATTGGCAAAACTGTCAAAATCAACAATTACGGTGTCAATGATCGGCCATTCTGACAGAATTGCGTTTGCAGACTTTGGCTCCTGCAAGGTAATTGCGAAACACAATTAAAATGATAATGCCATTCATCTTGTAAATTCAACAAAATTCATTGTGTTATTCACGTTGTCGAGCAGACAACATTATGAAGAGATGGATTCAAACTCAAACACAAACTCAAAGCTTTCATTTCAATTAAACCATTTACAGGCACTTTTTAATTATCAAGGAGTCGGTCAGTCAGAAATATGAAGCTAGTTGCACATTCCAAAGCGTAGTAGGTACCTATGGAGAGGAACGGGCAAGAAACTACAGTCAGTCTTTTAAATTTCAGGAATTTCTTTCCAAATCATTTGGATTGTAATGGAAAGTATGATACGCAATTAGGGCGCTAGTAATCTGAATCCAACCCTTATCAAAACTAAGACAAAAACTTATGAAGAACGGGATAGAGTTTCAAATTAGCTCGAAATGAATTCCGAAATTATCATTTGATTTGACTTTGGACACCTACGCTGAGTATTAGGTTACTCACAATTAGGTGATTATTCGTTGAACATAACAAAGACATAATACGACTTAGTTAGTCGTATATCATATTTTGTCTTTGTTGTTTGTAAAGGACTATTTCTGAATTCTTCAATACAATAATGATAAATGTTAGCATGTTCGGGGCTTTTGACGTAAAAGGTGCTGATTCGCAGAACCTTATATTGTAGATATCAATAAATTATTATCGTACCTTTCTTAAATGTTACTTACAAATCAAATGTTTCATGAAATTGAAACATTGAAACCAGTCTAGCGGAAAAACGGCAAAATGTTTTTTCTTCGGTAGACGAGAAAATATTTTTCTGTAAGGAAGTGAAACTCAAAGCATTATTTCAAACTAGCTTTCACCCGCGGCTTCGCCCGCGTGTAGGCGGGATATTATCCCACGGGAACGTACTACCGGGATAAAAAGTATCCTATGTGTTAATCCAGGTTGTAAACTATCTGTGTGCCAAATTTTATCCAAATCCGTTCAGTCGTTTTTGCGTAATTGAGTAACAAACATCCAAACATACAAACTTTCACATTTATAATATTAGTGGGATATAATATATAAATAATATTCACCACCAGTTTTCATGTATCACATGGAATCTGGTAACATTTACCAACGTTTTAGGGATGAATCTATTGTCAAGATTCCAGAATTGGCTTCATATCTACATAAATGGTTTCTACTTAGAATAATGTCTTCAAGGAAAAATCAAATCAAAACATTGTGCCCAACCCAGGGATCGACCTCACTACTCCACGCTCAACAGCCGCACTTACTACCACTAGAACATACATCCGACCGACGACGATACGATCGTCATTCTGGGTCAGGATGATAACTGGGCAAAGGAGAAAATTAGGCATATATTGATTTAAAAAAATAGACAGTCACGGAAAGAAAGAAAGAAAGAAAAATACGTTTATTTGCGGTACACATGACGCAAAGAAAGAACAAAACACAAAAATAAACAATTTGGGGGAAAATATGCGTCACATCCACGCAAAACGGCCATCGCTCAGCTTAATGCTGCGACCCTATGCGAGAGGAGGGAGGGAGACATCATGGGGAGGGTCTGCCGACAGAAATGAAGCCATACACAAATTAATCTTTTCACGTGGTCAATTTAACTACACTTACTGAATGGCGATGCGGACATGTCGGTGTCGTGAACCCATAAGTTCTTCTCCTACCAAAAAATCACTCAACGCGCCTAAAGAAGTTTGCTCTTCAAAAAACGTATATTCTCTAAATAAACTGCCGGTCGATTCTGTAAAAATATTACCGTGAAACTTAGGTGAAGTGAGCTTGAAGTGAGCTGTCAATAGTGTTAATCCCTAGCATCCTGCCGGTCGATTCTGTGACAGTGACAGCTCACTTCACGCTCACTTCACCTTGATATTTTTACAGAATCGACCGACTGTTCCCTTTTTAAAGTATTTCTCATTTTCATCACATTTAAGAGTAATGTGTAAGCAGTTACCCTCGTCCGTAAATCATTATTATTCTTTTGCGAAAGGGAGGATAAATCTTGAATGTTGTTAAAAACTAGCTTTTTCCTCGCTTGTAAGGTTTTCGTTTGGAAATGGGTATCCATTCATCATATTATGAATAGGGAGGAAAGGCTTTATATGAATTCGAAAGTGGTTAACAATGAAATGAAAGAAATGTTACATCTATCACTAGGCGAGTTTTTATCAGGTTTTGAATCTCAATAAATGTTTCAAAATGTTTGCTCGATGTTTGACGATCTTTAAGGAGCCTCTCTACCAGAGATGTGGTATGCTACGGTTCTATGTACGAGTATGCGTTTAATATCCACCTTATGAACTTCAGTTTAAAAAAAAAAACTTACGAAACTTTTTTATTGATAAAGCATTCTATACGATCCAAGATTTCTTGAATTATTGATTGATTTGTTTAAACATTTAATTTAACTGTATTTTGACATATTATATTAACTAAATTTGACATGTAAAATAATTTTAAATTTAATGCCAATACATAATTATTGTATGCCTATTAGGCAGGACATATTGGAACTTAATTTTTTTGTTAAGACCTGTAACAAACATATGCCCACAATAAAGATATTATGATTATGATTATGACCAATTATATTCATTGGCTATGTTGACCAATATTTGGACCAATGAATATGATTGGTGGATATTAAACGCATCCATAGCATAGTACATCTCTAGTGGAAAGGCATGTTTATTGTCGCTGGATATGCCGTATAATGTTAGTACCTAGCTTTTGCCCGCGTGGATGTCGGAAAATATACCACAGGAACGTACTACCAGGATTAAAGTACCCTATGTGTTAATTTAGGTTATAAACGACCTGTGCGTAAAATGTCATCCAAATCTGTTAACCTGTTTTTGCGCCAATTCGAAACGTACCATCGAAGAATTTCATATCTATACACCGTAAGAACTATTTCTGCTTGCAGCACTCGGCGGCTATAGAACTGGGGCGGTAACAGATGTGATTATCGTGTTTACGGGATTTTGTTTTCAAACTGCTTAGATATGAAGTTCTACGATAGTACATCCAGACAAACGGAAAAATTATCAGACTCCTACCCTTATATAAATTATCTTATAGAAATTACTTTTTTATATTCACTTTTCAGTTCTGTATTCACTACTATTTTATTAAAATATAGGTAAAGATAGATAGGTACTTAGGTACCATCAAAGAAGTTCATAACTAACCACCGTACGGACTATTATTGCTTGCAGCGCTCGGCAGCTATAGAACTGGGCCGGTAACAGATGTGGGCATCGTGTTCACGGGTTTTTTTTTTAAACTGGTTAGATATGAACTTCTTCGATGGTACATTGTATAAAATAAAGTCGTTTTTGTGTCTCTTTGTTGACCGCTTACATAGTTCTTCTAACCACACAATGGGTTTAATACGATTGCTACCATCATTTAGTTAATTTATTTGAAGGTTTTTGTGTATAACACGGCGGGGAACCCATCCTATTTAAATCATTTATTAAACAGAAACTATGTCAAAAAGATTTCTATAAAGTTAAAGATTACTTAGTCGACAAAAAGGCTTGGGACTAATTAAGCTACTCCAATGTACTCCAAGCAACAAACAAGTGTTTTTAGAATCAAAGACTACACTATTATATGAGCTCATATAATTGTTTGGATTCTTTTATTTGACTGTAAGTCAATTTATTTTAAATCTTGTTTTCATTTATTGTTGACATAATCTACTCATTAAAATGTTTTTATTTTATGAGTTGATTGGAATTTGTGCTTATGTAAATTAAATTGTAAATTAAATTATTTTTGCATTAAGTAAAGCATTATTATATAGAATCAAGTTTTTCCAACTGAACAGACAGCTGTGCTGCTGGGGAGTTTGTTGCGCCACTTCTTCTTCCCAGCTTAAGCACTAGGATGTGGTGAAGGGTGGGCGTTTTTGGGGGACTGTCTTATGTAATTTTGACGTTCGAAAAGTGCTGATCCTCAGCCTAGTTTGAATAAATGAATTTTGAATTTTATGCCGTTTCTGATCAGTCTCCGGTGTAATTCTTCGTTGATGTTAGATATAGGAAGTTGGTATTCAATCACATACAACACTTAACTCAAACGATAAGCAGTTATTTAAGTAAATTAAAACATTTACAGGCACTTTTGAATTATCACTTAACAAGAAGTCATTCAGTTTGAGTCAGTTGGTAAAGCTATTTACCCATTCCAAAACGTAGGTAACAGTAGGTTTTTCATGGAGAAGAATGGGCAAGAAACTCCATGGACACTCTTTTACATCAAAACATTTATGTTACAGAGGTTACTTGCTCGACAAATACAATATCAGTCCTTTCTATCACAACTTTTCTTTTCATTTCGACCACCCACGCACGCCATTGTGTACGCGACCCTCTCTTAAAGTGGGCGGACATACCGAGTACCATCGTCCAATACAAAATCTTACTTAGTAATTTCAATAAAACTTACAAACAATGCTAAGATGCTTTTCAGTTATTTCTTTTAAAATTAAACCATGCTAATATTCACAAATACAAAGGTTATTCAGAAATAAAGTTAAATTAGAAGCTTCATGCAACTTGTACCTACTTTCAGTGCAAATAAAGAACTATTCTATTCTATTCATTACTTTCCATAACTTCACTATTACTATTTTGACAACAGTTCCTGTGATTCAAGGAATTTAGTCTAGTCATTAGTAAATTGCAGTGTAAAATTTTGTTTACTTACTTACTTTAAGTTTGTTTTCTAATGTTCAAACTTATTTAGTTCTCGTGTTCAGTTATTGATCATAATATTCGCAATCTGCGCCATTTTCATCACATCAGGTAGCGTTTTATCATAAACTATGTCAAATGACCACTTTTCAATATGACTAAAACCCAAAAATCATTAATTAAATGTTCCCTTTTAATTTTAATACTCTAAAAGTGAACGCGATGGTATATATGAATTGAAAAAGTCGCATTGGTTTTTGCCTGTATTTGAAACCACAACCTCGTGCATGAGAGGCGAGGCGTTAACCACTGATTCACCGTATATCTTTGTAGGTATCTTACTTCACTTTTTACTGAAAAACATCTTTGTTTCAGCAACAAACCAGCTCCTTCGGTAGGATCCAAGCTGCCCATGCCTACGAATATTTGCAATCGAATAGAGACTGATAAACCATCACTCAAACGAAAGCTTTTGGAAAACATCGATGGCGGCTCCTTAGCAAAGAGACTACAGTTTTGACTAACAAACAATTTAAGACATTCTTAGTACTGCTGGATTTAGTACAGTGAAATAAAGTGCAATTTACTTATGCTATATGATTGTTGATATTAATGACATTGATTTTGGGGTAAAATAATAGATGAAGAAAGCCATGTGGCATTTGTAATTATAGACAGGGGTAAACTTCGTGCAATGATACGAAGGTGGCTAAATATAATTCCACATTCTATATAATATACGCGACAAAATATATTTAAAGCGTCTCAGATGATTGTTTATTATGTTAGTGAATTAAATGTAATCAAAAGAGGCGGTTGCTACAGTTATGCAAATACAAATGTTTTTTTTTTAACTTGTGATGGAATAAGAAAAACTTGCTAATGTATTGTTTCGTGATTACATATTTTTCAGATGATTGTAAAGACAGACTTAACTGATTCAATCAATTGACAGAACAGAACTGCAAAGACTTGCTGATATTATTAAACTTTTTTATTGATAAGAGAAAATATAGATTTGATATTAAAATATAGTTTTATTCCATAAAAACAATGATAACTGTAAAAATTATAATACAGTTTATATTAAAAATAATCTTTCAGTTATTAGTTACTCTTCCAGCAATATACTGTGAGTTAGATTTCACATACTGGGAAATAGACAGCGTTTGATCTCAAAGGAATCGATATCAATCACAGATGGAAAATCTAGCAAATGGAGCTTCTTTTTTTAATGACATGTGAGTATTGTGAGTACAGTATCTATTTTTGTTACAGACCGTACTATCGACTAACACAAAGTCAAAACAGTTTCTGTCTGTGTAAACAAAACATTCGCCATCTTTGTATTCTTAATTATAGTGATTTCTGATATGATTGTCTCTTTAACTACAGACTCAGGTTTTCGCAGAATCTCACTTACTATTTGATTTCTGATATCAACTGTCACGAACAGATACAAAAATTCAATCAAATCAAATCAAAATATTTTATTTCACATAAACCTACAAAGGCACTTATGAAACGTCAGAAGCTAGGTTTCACGGTTCCAATTGGTCGTTTCCTATGGAGAAGAGCCGGCAAGAAACACCACGGTTACTCTTTTAAAAGTAAATGGTTTTTACAATGTTTTCAAATTACAGTGTTAAAAGGTATGAGACGACAGTGTAGGCCCATCAATAAGTACCAGGTACTTAGCAAAATATTAAATGGTCCACAGATCTACAGTCTGTTATGTCTACAACGTTCTCTCATTCATAAAATTTAAAAGAAAATAATCTATATAAAAGATAAATGAAATAATAAAAATAAAAACCTATTTAAACCAAATGATAATGGTTGGCACTACAGCTGTGACGAATCAAATTTAATAAAAAATATAGAATATTGTAAGTATACAATCAGTTAGACATCCTGTTTAGAAACCATTAGTTATTAATTTTAAGTAATAGCCGTCATAAATAAATGGTGCGCAAGCTCAAGTGAAAGAAGATAAAACGATTAAATAATCTGATGTTCATTTGATACGATTGCCAACTGACCTTTATACCAAACCTAAAGTTATTTAATTACAATCTAAACCAACTTATCCTAACTAACCTAATCCTAACTCAATCTGCCTAGCCTTTTCCCAACTATGTTGGGGTCGGTTTCCAGTCTAACCGGATGCAGCTGAATACCCGTATTTTACATGGAGCGACTGCCTGACCTGATCTGACCTCCACAACCTAGTAACTGGGTAATACGATACCCTTTGGTAAGACTGGTTGTCAGAATTTCGGGCTTCTGACGACCCGTAATGACAGCCGGGACCAACGGCTTAACGTGCTATCCGAGGCACGGAGGAGTCTGGGTATCTAATCACGGATCAAACCCAGCAAGCATAGCTTAACCTGATGGATCGACCCATGCGGCTGTTATTACTTAGTCACAAGCTCCAGTCCAGTCTCTACTATTATCCTAATCCAAACTAATATCATAAATGCGAAAGTGAGTTGGTTCGTTTGTTTGTTAGCTTTCACGCTAAAACGGCTGAACGTATTTAGATGAAATTTGGCACGTGTGTAGACCATGACATGGAAAAGGACAGGCTACTTTTCATCCTGGATTGCAGACGAAGTCGCGGGCAAAAAATAGTAATCAATTATTTTTGCATTCTTTATAAAGTCGACCTCGTAAATTGCTCACGCTAATGTTTCATGTTACTAATAATTATTTTTCTACATATTATAAAAATCAATTTTCCTGCACTAGTTTCGCGAAAACACGAAAATCGCTTGACCGATTCTTTTTTTTTTTGTTTTTTTCGCCTGAACCCTGGGGTGGTTTAGGAAAAAAGAATATTAGGAAGATCCCAAAGGGACAGCCGAAAAAGCGAAATAGAAAATTTGACAGGACAACGTCTGGCGGGTCACTTAGTATGATATGATATTAATTTCGATAAACAGTTCCACTTTATTTCAAAGAGAAGGCTAATCTTTCTTACTTAATAAGCTGAAGTAAATCAATAACATTTTCTAAAGTTAAATTAGGTTCTAATTGTATGAGTTTTAACTAATTGAATCTTATTAGTACATCGATTTTGAATCGGATGCCTATTTACTCGAATTACAAACTATTTACTTTATGCATTACTAGTAATCAAAAGTAAACATAGACATTTTCACAGACTATTTGATTGATTTCGCAAAACTGTTCAAATATGGAATCTCGGAGTTTGTTTTTTGACTGCCAGACTTCAAATAACTCGTGTTCGCAAAAGTCAATCGTCATCCTGAGGATGCCTCGTTGTGAGGTGAAACACGTGTCGATTTCTTACAGGGTTCTTTATGACTCTTTAAGAACAGTTAAGCGGATTAGGTTACTAAATATACGTTATCTATTATATTTTATAATGGATTACCGCAAAGTCACGCCTGAATCAATTAACTACTAAAAACGAAAACTTCGCAAGCAATGGGAAATTGCTACTTGAAAGCTGCGGGTGTCGACCTCAGGACGAGCTGCTTCTTACACGGAAAACACGGCTTATTCGGCGTGTGTAGGCACGGTTGTCAGTGTTGTATGGAGCACTATGGAAGCCTGTTGACAGACATGTTTTTTGCTATGGCACGGTTTATACACCGTACCGTAAATAAACTATGCCGTATACATGCAAACGGCCTTAGCCTGTAACTGACTCACTGCAGGTAAACGGCCTCTTATTTGAAAAAGCATGCGTGTCTTTTACTCGCCAGACCGTCCAATCGTCTAAATATAAGGATACCACTTAGTAAGGGCGAATGCAAAGCTGTACCCCAAGTCCTAACAAAAGCGAAAATCGCGCGAATACGCGATTTTCGCGTAAATGTGTCACAAAAGGCGCCTATGTTAGTGCGCTCACGTGTTTAGGTTCGCCGAACAAAATGAACCCGACACTCGCATGTTCGCGCGACGATCACGTTTAGGATGCGGCCTTAGCATAGCATGTTGTATTCAAAACACACACCAGAAAGCACAGCCGTGTGACTTGGCACTTATAATATTCAGGGTGACAACAGTCCAGCGGACAAAGCTATTTATTTGGAATTCTAACAATAAAACGCAGAAAAACATTACTGTAAACACAAATATTCGCAAAGTTAGGGGAGCATTTTAACTCTTGTGTTATACAGTTTTCCCTTGTGACGTGTCGGGCAGAATACCGTTTTATTATTTATTTGCTGATATTTATACTTAATATTTTAAAGAGGTAAAGTTTGTTCCTTTGTTTGCAAGTTTGTATGTAGGGGGTAATCTCCGGAACTGTCAGTCGGATTTGAAAAATTCTTTTGGCATTGGATAGCCCAGTTCTTGAGGAAGGTTAGCTCGCGGACGAACTCGTGGGCAGAAGCTAGTGTGCTACATGTTTTCGAACCCTTTTTAAACTTTCTGAAATTCATTCAAGTTAAATTTGTTTGTTAACCCACAATTTTATTAGTGACTAGATACATGAACTGTAGGAAAATATTTGTGTAGTTGCTGAATATAGGTATAGAACATAATCAGCCTTTAACGTTCCCACTGCTGGGACTCAGGCCTTGCCTCTGTGAGAGAAAGTCGGCCGTACCGTAACCCACCACGCGACCCCGTGTCAATTGGTGCCACTGAGTATATTCCAGCCAAACTAATATATCGTCGCTGCGCTTTCCATAATCGCTATGTGTTTTTTACACACTTTACAGGGGACGCAAAAAACTGATTTTCTCAAAAAATACCCAGAGTATTCAAATAATTTGCTTTTACTTTAATACATATTTAGCGTGTTTATAATGGAACTTTCGATGTATGAATGTCACATATTCCGTAACTCTTTAAATATTGCATTTATCACATGCTATTTTGCATTTATCAATGCTGTTTTTTACAGTATGTGTGTATTGAAATAACGATTCAAACTGCATAAAAAACCGAAAATCACGAAATAACACATAGCGACTTTTGCACGCGCAACGATGATATAGTACATGTACTAGTATGTAGCTTTTATGTAAATAAATAACATCTCAAGAATTTTAGTAACGAAATTATTCGAGTTCAGGAAGTTAACCTAGTTCAAAATGTGTTAACGTCGGTAACGTTACCACATTTTGAACTAGGTTAAATAACCTATTATTTTAGTAGTTATTTTACATTTGGTAGTTCTAGTTAAACTCGTAATGTGACTCAAAAAACGATTGGGTTAAGTGGAATTCGTTAATATAGCAAAGTCAAAAACAAAATCCAACCCTTCCCTTATCGTCAGGTAAAAATAAATCCGAAAATATCTAACCGTCTCAAATATTAACGTCTATCGAGGAAAGACAATTGAGTATTGTAGAGTAACCTAGTTTGCGTCTCTTGACAATTTGCCAAAGGTTAAAAATAAAGCTATTTTCGTTTGCTAAAACTCCAGTGTTTTTTATCAGTAAAAAAAATATGTTTGTCTTATTTTGTTTTGTTTACCAACTTTTTTTTTCGTGTTTATTGTTAGGGCACTTTTACACAGTTGGTGATATTTTAGTGTATAATTTTGGGATCATAAATATGGCAGTTCCATACTGCAGTTCTTACCCGACTACGGCAAAGCAAAAAGAAAGGGTTATGATTTTAACAGTCTATGTATGTATGTTTGTTTGTTTGTATGTATGTTTGTATGTATGTTTGTTTATATGTGTTATATAATGTTTGTTTATATGTTTATATGTGTTATATATATATGTGTATGTATGTTTGTTTATATGTGTTCCATCGTAGCGCCTAAACTATTGAACCGATTTTGATGAATGAGGTATCAATAGATTTGTAATAATAGTCCGGGTGACATTGGCTATACAAATTCGCCCTAAATTTGATATCCACCATATAAAATTTAGGGAGAATTTATATAGCCTTTACACGCAAATTTCTAACCTCGCAAAAAAATGTAATTGAGATAATCATGACATGTTTGGTACCAAAAGAAAGGTCTTGACGAGCACAAATTATAAATATGTATTTATATCATACTATCAAAGCACATAAACATGTTTAAATTTTAAATAACAAGCTAAAGTGAGACTGCGCTACGTACGGCGCGAAATGATACCAACGCGCAGTTAATCAAATCTTAGAAAATAGTAACGATTTGTAAAAATTCCACTCTCAAGACGAAAAACAAGTACAATGAAATATTTATATTTTGGATTTCTTCGAAGCTCGATAAATGGTGTTTTCGTCAAAATAAATCGGGCTATGGTTTCATTCAAGGCACGGTGGACTGCAATTAGAATTTAAACTGGGTTAATTACTGACCTATTGTATTACCCTTATTTATGTTGTCGTAACGTTTATCAAGCGTTTAAACGGAAAAGTATAAAATAAAAAAAATAGTTTAAAAGACTGTAACCCGAAATCAAGATATTAGTACAAAAATGGTCAAGATAAATCCAAGAAGACCATTTTTGTATCTATGTCTTGATCGCTGTCTGAAATATTTTCTTGTTTCGTACTTTTTAGATCACTTTTATTTTCCCGTAATCAGGTTATAGATTTTTAAACTTATTTTTTTTTGTTTAACCCTCTGAACAGTGTGATGTTTACGTGTGGTCCCAACTTTATACCATGTAATATTGTACAGTACAGCGCCGTGTGAACTGCCGGTTATACGATGGTTTAGATGTCTTGCCCGATTTCACACTTCGCGTTGAATTACATTTTCTAATAATCTACATAATTTGAACAGCGTTTCCAAGGTCAATAAGTACTCGTAATAACTAGTGGTCGCCCAGTTGTCGAAATTCGACCATAAATCAATTAAATATTAAGTTTGATAGGATAATTCATACTAATTCCATGTTTAAATAGAGCACACTGAAAGTTTTGCGCTCCTGGCCGCTCATAAATGTTTGAATATCGAATGTTACTCGAAATTCGACCATAAATCAATCAAATTTTAAGTTTGATAGGATAGTTCATACTAATTACATGTTTAAATAGAGCACACTGAAAGTTTAGCGCTCCTGGCTGCTCATAAATGTTTGAATATCGAATGTTATATATTTTTATACATATGAAATTCATTCATTGATAAAAATAATTTTTGGCAGGAAGTCGCGTATCAATTGTTTTTATCACAAGTTGAAGTTCGTCGCCCGTCGCAAAAATGTAATTAAAGCGTCGTGCAGACCAGCGCGACGCGACAACGCGACGCGACAACGCGACGCGACACCGGCTATTGTTATACCGTCAAGTTTTCTTAGAAATTGTATTGTTCGAGTCGCGGCGCGGCGTCGCGTCGCGCTCGTCTGTACGAGCTTTTACGCGAAAAGATTTTAGGGCGATGATTTCTTATGATTTTAAAAGTTCACTGTCTCCGCAAGCTTGTACTGCTTATCTTCAAAATGCTTGGGAGAGGGAAACACCTCATTTGAGCACCATAAAGCGTTGGTACACAGAACTTGAACGTGGCTGTGTTTCTCTCCATGATGAAATTCGTGAAGGTCGGCCCTCAACTGCGATCACTGAGGAAAATGAGGCTACTGTCAGGTAACTAATTTAAAAAAACCGTATCACTTATGAGGAGATTCGAGGACATTTGGGGATTGGTTTGAGCTGAAGCGTAGGCAAAAAAATGATTCCGTTTTTTTTTCTCCAAGATGGATCCTGTCACGAGGAGCTCGTGGCTAAGTAATAACTGCCGCACGGGTCGATCCATCAGGCTAAGCTACGGTTGCCGGGGTTAGTCTGTGGATGAGTAACCATCTTTACATACCGAGACTCCTCCATGCCTCGGAAAGCACGTTAAGCCGTTGGTGCCGGCAGTCATTTGTGGATCTTTGACAGTCGTTACGGTTCGTCAGAAGCCCGAAAGTCTGACAACCAGTCTTACCACGGGGTATCGTATTACCCAGTTACTGGGTTGTGGAGGTCAGATAGGCAGTCGATCCATGTAAAATACTGGTAGGTTTTTAGCTGTATCCGGTTTGACTGGACGCCGACCCCAACATAGTTGGGAAAAGGCTAGTCAGATTGATGGGTCCTGTCTGTACGATCCCACTTGAAGAACAAAAAACCACAGTTAATGCTGAATGGTACACCACCATTTGCTTCGCCACGTTTATTATGTACCACCACCCGGGCGATAAGCGCTACGCAGCCCAAACTATCGTGACGATAACCGATAATGGTTGGTCACATCTACGTTTATCGTATCATTGTGCGAAGCTTCGTCCGATAGACGCGGGTGCGGCCGCAGCATTAGCCATCTTTAACCATAAACAAAAGAGTGTGTGTATGTCAAACGCATGGTCGTGTGTGTAATGTTTTTTTATCAACTTAATTTATTTCTAATACATTTTATGTAACAAAATTAACTTTCTGCACTCCTTGTTCGGAAGATTCTCGAACCATGACGTCAGTGGAGGCGGCACCGGTGACGGCATCTGCGGGGTCACGGCGGGACACTGGCGAAGAGGCGCCCGCGCCGGCCGTCCACATATAAGGAAGAACCGCAGAGGGGAGGGGCACACACGACCATCTTCCGCGAACGTTAAACCTACTCCGTTTTAATCATTTTAAACTCTGCAATAAATCGTTGGAACTCATAACCAGTATCATCATTTAAATACAGTCCTCAAAACTCCTTAACACTCCTTCTCCATATAAACTTTAACTGTGCCAAAATTTCATACCCCTCCGTCCGCTACTTACTTACTAACTTTGGTAAAAAGGGGTACAAAGTTTTGATTTACGTATTAATTATAGAGAGTAGGTACAATATGAGCGTCTCCAGACAGTCTTTAAACATAATATGCATGAATACTTCTTTCAAGACGTGATGGCAAAGTGAAAAATACCTTTTTGTAAATAACTTTTCACATCGCGACTTTTAGGTACCTAGTTGGAATTTTTCACCTCGTTCTAAAACCCTTTAAAACACTCTTGATTAAAATCTTTAAGTCAATACTAGTCTTCTATAAATTTAAACCAAAAGATTTTCTTAGTCGTGGTTATTATTAAATAAACCCAAAGATTAATGTTGAACTCTAAAGAGACCAAAATGAAATACGAAGAGTATAATAAAATAAAATAAACGGCCCACTTTTCCATGAGAAATTTTTAAAAAGCGCTACAAATAAATATTCCTTAGTCTACCAAGCTAAATTGGAGCCAGAAACTCATTTATCTGGGTCTCTGTATTAGGGGTTGTCAACCGCAGGAAGTAAATGGTTTTCAGTCAGTAATGGCGACGGAAAAAAAAAAGCTGGACTTGCGTTATATAAAGTAGCTTAACCTTGTCAAATTACATTTATAAGGCAAAGGTACACAGTTAAACCTAGATTTATTGTCATTTGGGGTTGACGATAAATAATAGCGTATTTATCTTCCCATTACGCTATCGGGTTATATCATATATTTCACATAACATCCCAATCATCTTCAACAACATGTCGGGTAGATTTTCCCCAGATCTAGGTCAGACGATCTTTTTAATAATATGTCTGATAGTTTTATTGTAATTTATGGAATTACTAGATTCTGCCCGCGACTTCGTCCCTGTGAACGAAACCTATCAGCGCCGCACTCCACCAGGCTGTGGCCTGGTGGAGTGCGGCGCTGATAGGTTTCGTTCAGGATCAGATCGTAACAGATGGAAAAATACCGTAGAGAATTTGGTATGGAGTCACGATTCTGAGCAGTGAGAGGGCGATTGAAAAGAAGAAGAGAGAATAGATTGTTCTTCATTTTTCATGGCAAGTAATTCAATTTAGACAAAAATACACAAAATACACTTATACCCACATATCATTTTTTTCTAATAATAGTCATGCTTATTTTGAGCAATTCTGTTTAATGAGTAATTTATTATTGAAAGCTCGTGACCGCTAAGAGTTTCGTGGAACACACTAACTCAGATTATATCAAGGTCAGTTATCAATTTAATAATAAACTTGTGTCTTTTTTTTAACTTCAGTGCAATAAATTATGTTTGATTTTTCCGTTAATTTATTTGATTGTGTTAAGAGCTTAAAGGCTCGTACGCACCAGCGCGACGCGACGCCGCGCCGCGACACGAACAATACAATTTCTAAGAAAACTTGACGGTATAACAATAACCGGTGTCGCGTCGCGCTGTCGCGTCGCGCTAGTCTGCACGAAGCTTTATTCTCATAAATATTATGAACGGATTATTAGAAAGTGTAGATATAATCCTAACAATTATTATCATTTTAAATGGAGTAGAAGAAACAATTATTGCAATAGTTGAGTGAAAGATGTCAAGACTGCACCAAAAAAAGAAAAAAAAGGCTCTATTTTTAGAGGTTACGAAAGGCTTATAATCAAATCAAACTACGAAAACACTTAACTGAAGTTGCTCAAATAAAACCTCTGTGCCCACAAATTCTCATTTCATTGCGTCAACAAGATTAATTTAGAGGCTACACTAGGATTTGTGTTAATTCATTTTACTGCCTTTCTGTCATTGTTATAACCAAAATAATACGTTATTAGATTGGCTCAAATCCCGCTGTCTACCTTAAGCTGTGTAATTTATACTATTTACCTCTTGAGTGCTAACTTGCCATATCCCATGGCGTTTAAAGCTAGTTTCGTAAACAAATAAGCCGTTATCGAGATTAGGTACCTACCTAGTACCTAGTCGACCGAGCTCTAATCGGGTGAAAATAGAGAATGCTCAGTTAATAGTGTAGGATAGTTTATACTAATTCCATGTATAGTAAATACTAATTCCATGCTGCCATGATAGTAGGTACGGGTTCAGAAGTCAGAAATCAAAACGTCAAGTAAGAACTTCACAAAATCTGATATAATTCAAGGAATTAAATAAAAAACGTAGGTTCGATTAAATGCTGAAAATTCATGATTTTAAATTCACGTTATTCTCATTTGCCTATCCTTACTCATCAATATTTGGGGCATTGGAATCAACGCAGTAGGTAGGTGCATCTTTTTTCTCCCATAAATATCTAATGTCACTCGTCATCACAGAGTTCACTTCCTTCATTCCCATAATATTTTCTGTCAACCAAAATTTCAACGAGGGGCGTATTTAAGGTTACGTAAGTCCGAATGAAAAAAACGGAACCCTTATAGAATCACTCGTGTGTCTGTCTGGCTGTCTGTCTGTCCATCTATCACAGCCTATTTGCTCCGAATATAATGGACCGATTAAGTTGAAATTTAATACATAATTATATCAATTTATGTGACCCATACACGGACGTAGTTTTGGGAAACAAATATGAAAATTTAAAAAACGTTTTGCGCACTGTACCGTGTTACATAACAAATGAACGCTGATATGTATATTTTATTATAATTTTAAAGTTATTTAAGAAAATAGATGAAAATTGTCCAATCCCTTATCTTCGAAAGTACAGAGCCAAAATTTATGAGAAAAATAGAGAAAATACTTACATTTGTAATTGGAATATATGGGAAAACATGTTTTTCAACTACGTTAAGTTTGTTCTTGGGATAAATTCATCTCTACTACGGAACCCTTCATTGTGCGAGGTCCGACACTCTCTTCGGCCGTTTTTTAATAGGTATGTACATATGTGTCAGCAAAAAAAATTGTTTATCAAAATTGAACCACTACGTCAATTTGCCGTGTAGCTCATGACAGGCACTATGGAAGATCTTTGCGAGGCCAACAATAAAAAAATAAAACAGATAAATGAAAACATCGATACGACGAAGAAGAGTCATACAACTGCCAATTTAGTAATGTAGTCAATTAGCTAACGATTAATGCCCCTAATTTTTTATACCTACAAATAAATAGCTACTTTCCAAATTTTCAAACAGGCAAATATCGCCAAATTTTTATCTACTGACTATTATTTGATCGAATTGAAAGCAAAATTCGCGGAACTATGGCCAATCATTTCGAAACCATAAACGAGAGCTTTTTCAAAGAATCAATTTACGCTTCAAAAATTCCCTGTAAATTGCTCCCGTGTTTTTCAGTAGATCGGTTCACGCACTTTTATTAAAACCCTTTTATACCTTTAGACTGGCTTGTGTGTATTTAGCCAGCTGTGTTCATCAATATCGATAATAAAATCCTTAGGCAATTCAAGTTTTATTTACTATAGCAAAATTTTAAACGTTTTAAACACGCTGTTGGACAACTATATGGCTAATAGACAATAAATTTTCTAATAATACGACGCCATTTTCATTCAAACACGTGTTTGAATGAAAATTGCGAACAATAAGGGCATTGATTTGCCCTTATTGTTCGCAATCTGCCTAGCCTTTTCCCAACTATGTTGGGGTCGGCTTCCAGTCTAACCGGATGCAGCTGAATACCAGTATTTTAAATGGAGTGACTGCCTATCTGACCTCCACAACCCAGTACCTGGGTAATACGATACCCCTTGGTAACACTGGTGTCAGACTTTCGGGCTTCTGACGACTCCTTAACGACTGCCAAAGATCCACGAATGACAGCCGGGACCTGTGCTTTCCGAGGCACGGCGGAGCCTCGGTATGTAAAGATGGTCACCCATCCACGGACCAACCCCGGCAGGCGTAGCTTAACCTAATGGATCGACCCGTGCGGCTGTTATTACTAAGCCACGAGCTCCTCAAACAATACGGCCCGCGAACAATAAGGGCAAATGACATTTAAACACTAGTCTAGTGTCATTTGCGCCATTTGTTCGAAACGAGGTATAAATAGCAGGCACGTACAGGATGGCAGGGACATCGACGCGAAAACTGATACCATAGATTTATGTACTGAATCCATGGTAACAGTTTTGGCGTCGATGTCCCTACCACCCTGTATATAGTTATTTTCTTTTTTACCGAATTTAGAAAAGTGTTTTCAAAGAGAATCAAATCAAATCAAATAATTTATTTGTTTTCATGTTTTTAGGGTTCCGAATAAAAAAACGGTACTGTTATAGGATCACTCGTGTGTCTATTTTTGAAAAACCTATAAGAAGTCTATGGTCTTACAATAACGTGGTAAATCTCTCAATATTGTGAGTACAAACTTACATTTACAGTAGGAATGTATGGGGGAACTTGTTTTTAGACATTATATTGTGTGCTTTTTAGCCTGTGCTAAATAAATGTATTTTATTTCTTTTCCTTTTTCACTACAATGTTTAGTTTGTTCTTGAGATAAATACATTCCAACTACGGAATCCTTCACTGTGTGGTCCGACTTGCACTTGGCCGGTTTTTATTTACAAAAGAAGCAAAAAAATTGGGCAAGAATTTGCTACCTTGAAAATCGAACAAAATTAAAAACGTCGACTTCTGGGACTGTTGCGCTGTGCACACAACGAAATAGTACAACGTAATTATGTTACCTATGTTCTATTTTAAAAATGTTTTAGTACTACCATTGTTGAAAGGTATATTTTTCAAATAAAATATGGACAAGTTAGCTATGTGTTGCTCAAACTAAAATAGTTTTCGAGAATCGATTAGATTATTGGAACTTGGCGTAAACTACATATAAACACATCCGTATTCAAACTAAAAACTCTTATTTGGGGATTGGGTACCTAAAAGTGGCATGTTTTTTTAAATACGCGGCCACTAATGAAAAGTGTTTTGTTAAAAGGAACACATTAAGTCGTTAATTTTATTCTATGAACGTTACTTTCCCACGTTCATCGAAGCCGAGATATTTAAAAGTAAATAATCTATAAAATCAAATTGCCATTTGCTATAAATTGTGTTTATTTCATTCATTACATTGTAGTGTTACTTGTATTTCTCTTTATAACTCGTAATTAGCGATAAACAACACCACAAAAGCCGTCCATGAGCCCACTAAAAGCACCGATCTCCTCGCCCAATCATAGCACAGGATTCGTTTACGGAACGGAACGTATTTAATAGAAATATATAAGGAGCCCCATATAAACGAGTTTAGAAGACGGAATCCGAACGGAACCCGAGTATCAGGACCCATGGCTGCTGAGGGGAAGGATACAGTCCCGTCATGTATCTAGCAGAATATATATTATGTGTATATTTTGATACAACGAGGGTGCCAGGGAATAAATGCCATAATAGCACATTATTGTTCGTGTATTGTAGGGAAACGCACACTAGGTTGTTGTTCCCACATTATGGCTATCATATGGTATTTAGGGTGGGGGAGATATCAAGAAAATCTGTCTCCTCCAGCGCAGTTCCTCGACCTAATAATCAGGCATGATATAGAAGAAGAACCATAAAACACCCGAAAAGTCGTTTTATATATATTTATGTAATTGAGGTTTGTGTAAAAATATTGTGATTTTATAGTAATCATGTTTTTTATTTAATTGTCGTATAATAATGCCGTACATACTCCTCCAATAACATTCGTAAGTTTATGAATGTATGTATTGTGCCATGCGTGCTGTATTGTTTCACAATACATATACGTGGTTACGTCTTTATTTAGACGACATGATGTTGAAATTCTTCCTACTTCGATATCATATATTTCAGCTCCGGTATTACTTAGGGAAAAGTTATTGTATGAGTCATTATTATTATATATATCACTATACGTTAGCAACAATAAATTAAGTGGCCGCTCAAAAAAAAAAACATGCCACTGGTTCATACAAAATTACCCAAACCCCTTTATAAACTACTTAAGTTTCTTAGTTAAATAGCTTATTAAAGTAATAAGTGAATCACCTGTGGAAGGCTGCATAGAAGAGCGATCACCCACGCAAGAGACAGCATTATCTTGCTTCTCTTTCTTGCTATGGGTAACCTTAGAGGGTAGAGGATGGCGAAGAATCTGAAAGAAACGAAAATAGTATGTTAAAATTGGTCAGAACTGAAAGTTAGGGCATCCCTTATTCCACCGTAGAGGTGGTCATGAACAGGCAACTCTTAAAAGTTGGAATTTACAAAGTCACCCTGGGACATAGGTACATAGGGTTGTAATTTTTTTTAGGTATATCAAATATAGTATTTTTGAAGCCATTGCCTGTAAAAATATAGTAGATAGCGTAAAAATAACAAAAATATTGTAGGTATGTCTCAAAAATTGTGTTATTTTTAATGAATATTTTTTCTACTTTGAGCAGGGACTGAAAGCGGTTACGGTTAAAGGTTAAGCCTAAAAAATATACCGGTACCGGTTTAAAATAAGGGTTGAGCTATACCGATACCTTTTTAAATAAAGGTTGGGCTAAACCGTTATTTAACCTTTACACGATTTCGGTACCGAAAAACATGTGAGACGGCGCGGCGCGGGTGCGCGGGGGCGTCGAACACGTTAGAACTTGTGTATTTATGAAGGTTTAGGCACTGCTACCGATACATTTATAAAGGTTAAGGTCTGCTACTGATACATTTATAAAGGTACCGATATTTCTACCGAAACATACCGGTATGCATTTCCAACCTCAAAATTCCGCTACTGAAAAAAAGAACGGTATCGAAATATTTTGGTAACCCTTATTTAACGGTATGTCATACCGAAATTTAAAGGTACCCTAATTTTTGGGTAATTCAGTCCCTGACTTTGAGCTTTTATTAAAAGTTTTTTTATATGTCCTATAACCTATTATTACACTCTACATTAAGGTTACAAAATACCATTAATTCAGCTTTTATGAGATTAATACTAGTCCTATTGCGGTAATTTCACCATTTTAGTATTGACATGAAAATATAGTTTCGCCTAAATTTTTTTTATATATAGCAGGATACTAAATTATATAGTAAGGTTGGCAACCATAACTATACTATACAATATGTTAGTAACTAAATTAATGCACATTATGAAAGTGGTTTTTTCAGGACGTTTACTGAATCGGTTTCTGTTATTTTTATTAAGCGTATTTTTTTCCCATAAATAATTAAAACTACTTAAATTACAGTCACACTTCCGCCGTACTGTCAAAACAAACCAAAATGGAGTAAGTAGCTACTACGCTAGACCCTTATGCGTGTGCGACTGTCTGCGTGCGTAGATTTGTAATGTGACCACAACTTCACCCACAATCAGTATAACTAATTTAATAAATAAAAAATGTTTTAAACAGTGAAAATTCAGTGTACCATCGAAGAAGTTCATATCTAACCACCGTAAGGACTATTCTAGCTTGCAGCGCTTGGCGGTTATAGGACCGGGCCGGTAACAGTTGTGGTCATCGTGTTCACGGGATTTTGTTTTGAAACTGGTTAGATATGAATTTCTTTGATGGTACCTATTATGATTATAACATTATATTCTAATTGGGGTGTGTGGTGGTGTGCGTTAAGCCGACGATAACCAACCTTTAATGATTTTATACTGAAGATCGATCACGTCTAAATGAATAGTGTTAATGATTTGGAAAAACTACATAATTAAATTAGAGCATTTTCTTAATAACTTAATATAGGAATATTTTAGATTGCGTTCAAACAAATCTTTACTAGTTAATATTCTCTTCATTATTAAAATATGGTTGAATTAATTAAATACTTTTTAATTCCCAAAAGTGATCTACACCTTTCTTTTATAATAAAAATAAATCACTTAACACTACCAGGTACTCGTTTAAACGTGATCTTCAGTATAAAATCACTAAAAGTCAGTTATCGTCGCCTTAATCAATAATAATCAAATAATATGTACATTAATTCAATAAACACATTATTTCAAGGCGCGGTCTGGGGACAGTTCCTGCGTCCTTGTCCAGTCTCTTTATACTATCGGCCACAGTACCCAAGAGGATGTGTGCGCTGCCCCGCACCCGCCGCATCAGGGAGGCGACACGCTTTCGCATGACTGCATGATAATCGTCTATACACGCATCTGCAAACATCCCTGATGCGCTAAAGTGTAGTGGCAAAATCAACAGCGTGCAATGTTTATTTATTTAACAGATATATTATTGAAGTTGGTGATGGTTGCTGTAAACAAACCTCGCATATCGTGCTTTCTCACTTTCCAAACTTTAACATAAAAAATTGCTGAAAACTCTTTTTTCTGTCAACGTATCGACCGTTGTCACAAATTAATACAGATGGGACACTCTGCAAAATCATTTAAATAAAAAGCGACCCTTGCAACGACACAATAAAGTGTAATTCAGGTCGCACAGCGCTAATTACCTTCAGATATATTTACCTAGAAGTTGCCTCTCTTTCTATCGCGTAACTCTTAGATCTTTTGACTACGTGACACGCACTGAATAGGCCCAGCAAGATGGGCCCGAAGCGTACTTGTAACTGCATACCTAAAATGCGGAGAGTCCCATCTGTATTCATCTGTGCCTGTGTTTAGAGCGACTGCCGATTTGCCAGCGTGTTTCCAGCGAAGCGATTTGAGAATGTACTCTCCGCGTGTGCAAAGCGAGCTAGCCGCGACTAAGTGACGTGTTCTCTGAGTTTTCACAATATTGTATAAGTCATGCCATTAAAGTTGAGACTTGACCGCGCCCCCCGCCGCTCTTTCCGCCGCCCGGCTGACTTCATACCGCTAAAGAGACCCATGAGACCCTTATAGTTGTGTTTGTGATAAATAAATAAAATAAATAAATAAAATAAATAAATAATTCCTTTACTGCGCAAGTCAAACCACGTGGTGCGTCAAGTCTCAACTTTAATGGCACGACTTTGACACTGTCTTGTCTCGCTCCCTCTTGTACACTCACGTCAATCGCTCTCGTTACGGAACCTCGGCGTTTGCTATTTTATATCACTCGACATGTTTTATCCAAATAAAAGCTTGAAAGCTGTCTAAAAGTCAGTCGGTTCATACATAACATTGTTCGCCTAGGGAGCAAACAACTATTTTTAAGGCGAGAGTGTTTCTGAAGAACGTACGTCACTCGAGCTTAAAATAGTATTACTCCCGAGGTGAACATTCTACTTTTTATCACCCTCTATGAGAAAAAAAACCGTGTGCTGTCCGACCCCCGTCAGGACCAAAGTTTCTTCTCACGTATGATTTAAAACAAAAACAAAATTTTCACAGCCGCCATCTTGGATTTACATTTTGATCTCACTATCGACTTTACTGACTTCAAAAACTATGAAAACGATACCCGTGATGATAAATTTGAAAATTTTCAGAGCCGCCATCTTGGATTTACATTTTGACCTCACTATCGGCTCTAGCACCTTCGAAAACTATGGAAACAACACCAATGACGAAAAAGTTGTACATTTTCGCAGCCGCCATCTTGAATTTACATTTTGACCAGCCTGTTACTTGTTCATACAATGTTCGTGATTGATATTTTTGGTGATTGGAACTTTTACTAACAATATCCACATTCCTAATTCAAATCTCTTTTAGTCCCTAGGGATTAAAAAGCTATTTTAGTCCCTGTTTACGAAGAATAAACTAGCTCTTTTTGAATAGATGTGATAAAAACAATTTTCTCTGAATTCAAACTGTTCTTCTACTGTGCCTATTAAAATGACAAAATAATTTCAAGCATTTAAACTACTTCAAGAACAATTAAAAGTGTTCCATCTTCGCAACTGACAGAAGTCAAATCACTTTTTGAAAACTTACAAATTGCTACAAGTTTCTGACACTAGTCATTAAAAACATCTCTGGGCTTTCAATATTTTATTACATTCAAAATTAGAATGCCAATTTCTTAGTCTTTCTTGTCACTTGCGAATGACTGTTTCAATAAAACTTGTTACACCAACAATTTGCCGTGCTTTTATTGAATTCATCTATTATCTAAATAACCTACCCACACAATATTATATTGCCCCTAAAATCGCGACGAAAACAGGCGACCTAGACTCCAAGATAACAAGACATATTTTACGGTTCCTTATCGAATATCAAACAAAATTCGACTAAATTGACGTTTGAAGCCACTGTGACACATTCTAACCGTATGTGTGTGACTCATTGTTGTACAAAATATTTATATCATTCGATTTGCCCTCAACGTACTACATATAGATAGAGGATTAGGCAGAGGTGTACTTGCCAATGGTTTACCCACATTTCAGCAGTTATGTGTTTTCACCATACTAAGTCATGCGGAAAAGTGTCCAAAGTAAAAGGAGTTAGCCCACTCAATAATAATGGCTTTTCCATGATAATCAAGCCGACATTTTATGTGTCAGAGGCGTTAAAACGAATCAGAACGATTGCGGCGCTTTCGCTTAAAAAAATACTAATCTTTCATTAACTTGTTGCAGAAAGTAAAATTAGACTCGACTTTATTTATTAGTTAAACTTTTCACACTCAAAAAGGTACAAAGGCGGACCGAATGCCTTAGGCATTCTAATGGTTCTTTGATGAAATGAATGAAATCATTAGCGTTAATGATCCATTACGTAATGGTGCATTAATGTTTGTCTTGGTGCAACTGGGTGATAAACGTTGTTTGGGGTTTTAGTTGTTTTTTAGTAACTACCTCACAAAGTTGTTTTATATGTACATATAACCCTCATAGTAACCCTCATGTTTGGATATTTTGGTAGTAGATTCCTCAAAAGTGTTGTATTATCTGGACAAACCTATTGCGAGTTTTTGTGATATTTCTGTTTACGTTTACCACAAAGGTCAAAACTGCTCAAATCTCTGCCCATATTGGCACAGTTTCCATAATATTTAAAACGTCTTAACTGCAGCATGCGCAGTCATCATCATCATCATTTAAGCTGAAAGACGTTCACTGCTGGACATAGGCCTCCCCCAAGCACCGCCACTTCCACCGGTTCCATGCTTCTTTCATCCAGCAGAGTCTTGCAGCCTTCGCATGCGCGGTATAACAAGATTTTTTTTAAGTTTTGAAGTTTTAAAATGATTATCGGCTGAATGGGTCAGCATTCGAATGGTTTGAGTGTACTTGTGAAACTTATTTAGAAGATACCCGGTATCTCTTACACCCTGTTTTGAATTTGGTCTTCCTTCGATGAGCCCACGATATTCAATACTTCTTAAGTTTTTTGAATTTCGATTTTCACCTTAAGTAGAGCTTAAAAAATTTCAACTTCAAAAAAAAACAGAAACCGGATATATCATTATAAATCGGATGTCAAATACTTGATCGCTTCCTGCACGACGGCTGTCGTAACGACTAGTCGCAGACGCTTTGGACAGCTGTGCGTCTTTTCGCAGCGCCAAGACGCAGATACAAACGACAACCCTGCGTCTTGTTGCAGCGACTAGACGCAGTGACAAGACGCACTATTTGCGCTGGACTTTGGGACGTCGCGCACTACACGGCCATGACTGCGACTTGTTCCACGTCTGGGAGCAAACTTGGTCGACGAAGCTCCAAAGAAGAAGAATGTATGATCACACGACCAATCGTCCGACCAGTTACGGCCCAAGTTTCTTTAAGATTGTGAGTGCGTGAGATCCCTTGAGAATAGGATTAAGTGTTTAGATATTCACATAGTAACCCGACCACAACGTGGTCCCAAATACCTGACCGCGAAATTGCTTTACCACTAAAATGTCACTGTCACTTGCACGGTCTATTATCTATCTGGTCAGTTAGATAGTTTTAACCTAAGTGTAATTTCAATTTACTAGGAATTGTGGTCAAATAATTAAATAATATTGTAACGGTGGTAACAGTGATAACGACTGCGACTTACGAGTCGTAGGTTCGAACCCAGACAGGCGCTTTACTTTGTGTGAATTATTTCATCACCACTGCTCTCAATACGGTGAAGGAAAACATCGTGAGGAAACCGACATGTCCTAGAACCAAAAATTAGAAGACATGTGACATCTACCAACCCGCACTGGGCCCGTGTGGTGGTTTACGGCCCATTTTCTATCACCGAGAGAAGGCCTGTGTCCCAGCAGTGGGAACAATATAGACTGATTATATTTATGCTAATTTAGTAAGTAATTATACTTATTTCATCATCTATGTCTGGTCAGCTTCTAGTCTTACCAGATGCAACTGCGTACCAGCATTTTACATGGAGCCTATCTGACCTCCACATCCCAGTTACTGGGTAACATGATACCCCTTGGTAAGACTGGTAAGACTATACCTATTCACGGGGCAGAATTCCAAACTGAGAATTTAACTAGAGGAATATAATACCTTCCAAACAATAGAACTGGGAATCCAACACCTGTTAAACTTCTTTTACGTAAAATCAAGCTTTAAAAGCCAAGACAATGATGATAAATGAAAACATTAATAAGGACCCTATTCAATACATATTTATAGTTAAAATCGTAGACTATTCTATGCAGAATTTTGCTAGAAGCGGATAATATTTGTCATTAGAAGACAGCCCTAAGATCCCATTTGCTAAAATTATTTTAAGAATGACTTGATATTTCTCGCCCTTAGCCTTAATTATATTCTCTCTTACCCACGTTAAATCTTCTGTAAATAAGAGCAATTCATTATTAATAAATTAACACTCGCAGTCACAGAGGTTCATTTTATTTATTTATTTGCTATCATGTAAAACACTGGTTAGTAGGCATGCATTAAAATTTCATGACACAGTATTAAGACATGCACCCTGAAAGGGCACTGCAAATATCTCATATACAAATGATTAAATTACATAATATTATTATATTGATTCTAATTATTACAATACCTACATTACATTTTAATAAACATTAGTTTATTAATTATTACATTTTATTTCAAATAAATCATTATTATTAATTCTTTCATTCATTTTAGTCATTATAGGTAAGCATGATATGGTAAAGTCATTTATTATTTCATATTTAAGAACGTCCAGCATATTGTTATAAGGTAATTCGATTCACAATTGATTTAGTTAATGACATACCATAATCATGCACTTGTGGTGCAGACCAGTACCCTTATTGCGTAATACACGATCAATAAGAATTGTAATCGTTTTAAAAAAGATTGCTAATCCATTGCTTCATAAGTTCGAACAAAATCTGCTCAACAACGTAAATAACACAATGAATGTTGTTAAACTGTCAAAATGAAACTGATCGACTAATCAGTTTCATTTAATTTAATAAATAATATTTTAATCCTTTACGAAAATATGTTACGTAATTAGATAGCTGGTGGCCTGAAATACAGGTTTCGGCTTAGCTTAGGCACCAGTCTCCCACGATATTTTTCTTTAAGCCCATAACTGGAAAATATAGTTTTTTGTTATTATTTTGTAAGGATATAGTAGTGAGAAACAAAAAATGCCTTCATAACTAATAATTGCTGAAGAGCCAACACTTTCTTACATCAGCAAAGTTTAATAACGACACCCAACAATCGTAAATCACTGTTTAATTAACGTTATTGAAAGTCTGTGAGTGCGGATGTAAATTAATCCCGTTCCCATGACAACTGAGCACAAAAGAGGTTCTTCAAATAAGTTGTTAAGCTTCACTTTATAATGTATTATGGTTAACATCAAACGCTAAGTACGTAAGTAGGTACTGACTAGGCATAAGTTACAAGAGAATGTACTCAAAACACTTTTATAATTTTTTTGAGAAAACATTTTTGTGCTTTCTCAATAGAAAAATTAAACAATTGAACCTGACCTTTAGCCTAAAAAAATAGAGGCTATATTACTTATACTTTGAATCTTAAAAAACGTTCCTTCGAAAAACAAATATAACCTAGGTACTTATTGAATTTTCTGTTAAACGACAATGTTTTATTTATTAATGTGTAACTTCTTTCCTCTCGCTTCCCAGCAATCTGTGGGAGTGATTTCGTGAAAAGGGACGGAAGTGTGTAACAGGAAGCTGGGGAAACGCGCGCTATTTGATTTGACCTATGAGCGCGCGCGGTGCTAGAGTTGGCGGGCAGAAACAACCTTGACGAAGCACCACCCCTTTTCAGACCACTTGCATTAAAACCCCGATTTCTCAGTATTTTACTGTGAACCCCATACAAAACTGATGAACTGTTTCGTAATCTGTATAATATTTCCAATAAGACTAGAATTTGGTTTACTATAAAACGAGCATGTTTACACTAAAAATTAGTTATTTTCACACATTTTTTCAAGTTTTTAAATCCTTTGAAAACACAAGTAATATGTTTCATATTTTAGATATCATATCATAAATCTATTGTCACCGCTCTCCCCCAAATAGAACAAAACTGTCGTCAAAAAAAATTGCATTAATTTTTAGGAGGAGCTTGTGGCTAAGTAATAACAGCCGCATGGATCGATCCATCAGGTTAAGCTACGCTTGCCGGGGTTGGTCCGGGGATGGGTGACCATCTTTACATACCGAGATTCCTTCGTGCCTCGGAAAGGACGTTAAGCTGTTGGTCCCGGCTGTCATTCGTGGATCTTTGACAGTCGTTAAGAGTTGTCAAAAGCCCGAAAGACTGACACCAATCTTACCAAGGGGTATCGTATTACCCAGTTACTGGGTTGTGGAGGTCAGATAGACAGTCGCTCCATGTAAAATATTGGTATTCAGCTGCATCCGGTTAGATTGGAAGCCGACCCCAACGTAGTTGAGAAAAGGCTAAGCAGATGATGAAGCCACGCCACGTCGAAGCGGCCTTCTTATCATTTAATTCTTCAATTTGGTTTTTCATGTCTTTTATTTATAACTTTTAATAGCCCTCCTGATTGCCTCATTGGTCTAGTGGTCGAAAGCGCTACTGCTGAGCATGAGGTCCAGCTATCTAATAACGCAATACATTTTCGTTGACAACACAATTAATCTGTTTCAATTTGACAGGTCAACAACATTAATTGTGTTATTTACGTTGTTGAGCAGTTTTTTTTTTCGAACGTACGAAGCAATGGATTATCAATCTGTTTCAAAACGATTCAGATTCTGATTGATCGTGTATTACGTAATTAGGGTACTGGGTTCAATTCCCGGGTCGGGCAAAGTGTTATTGGGTTTTTCTGTCTAGAATGGCAGTAGCAGCCCGGAGTCTGGATTTGTCCCAGGTTGATGGCAATAGGCTCGCCCCCTATTACATGGGACTTAAACATAACAGGCGATATGTGGGTGTACTATAGGTACACCTCTGCCCAATCCTTTGGGGAATGCAGGCTAATGTTATATTTGTTTAATATTTATTTATTTATTTATTTATTTGTTTTCGGAAGGCTTACAGACTAATAAAATTATAGTAACAATAATATATAACTAAATTGCTAATTACAAGCCCCCACAGATAAATACAGAGTTAAAGATAAGATATAACCTAGACCATGAGGGAGTCTCATAGTCTCAGTTGCATCTCATCTGTATACCTACATTATAAGCAAAATAAATTATTTGTATTCATTCCATTCTATTCAGACAATAATTATGGTAATTTAATTTTTATTCAATCTAAAGCCAATTTGTTCAAATTTTAAGCAAATCCGGACAACAAACGGTTCAAGTGCATGCAGGTGCCTCCTGTACAAAAAATGGATTTGCTAAGTGCTTCCTTAGCGTGCTTTCATTGGTGCAGAAAAGATCAATGCCTTGATCACAACTAATTTCGTTAAAACTGCGACTGGCTCTAAGAAAGTATGCATTACGCCTATAATTAGCGTTTGCATGAGGTACATGTAGAATTGGTCGCTGTCGCAGCCCCATCTGATTAGTGCGTATCATCAATTTTGACACAAGTTCAGGACAGTCAATTGAACCATTTGCGATCCTAAACAAGTAACATATATCATTAATATGACGTCTACGGTCAAGCGGCAGAAAATGGTACCTTCTACATCGGTGATTGTAATCAACAGATACTTGTTTTGCCCTATAATCCAGGTACTTTAGAAACTTTCTCTGAATGCCCTCAATACGAGATATGTAGATCACATACTGAGGGTTCCAGACTTGTGATGCATACTCAAGGTGGCTGCGTACGAACAAACAATATAAAACTTTGATCGGTTTTATTGATCGGAAACATGCTGTGGTTCTCATTATGAAACCAAGTGCTCTCGATGCTTTATTTACTATGCCATCGATATGCTGATCGAAGAGCAGCTTGCTGTCTTGTATAACCCCAAGATCCCTAATGCTATTAACTTTGCCTATACTGATATTGTTCAGTTTGTATGTGGAGTCAATTGTCGATTAACAGCCCATTAATGTGACATCGAAGATTCTTTCCCACAATTTATTTTATCAGGCACAGATTATCAACCGTCATGAGATTTTTATTATTAAAAATCTTTGGCACGACACATCTGGAAACAAAACCATGTTTCGACCTTCTCATAAGAGGCTTCGAAGCGACCGAAAACGGACGATTTTTTTTACGAAATTGTTTTTTTTTGTTATAAGCAATATCTCTTACAGATACGACCCGAACCGCCCCGTCGCATGTGACAAAAAAGCATTAAAGTAAACTTGATCTTAATGATTGATCGCATAAGATCGAATTTACTTTAATGCTTTTTGTTACAGTATAATTCAATATACAATGTTACAGAATAATAAACAGGAATATCAATAAAGTTCGATCTTATAACATAAATTATTATACATCGTATTACAGATAGGGAATATCGACACAAACGGGATGTAGAGTGTAAGCTATACATAGTTTCGGTCGTTTTAACCGATTTCAAAAAAGGAGGAAGTTTTGCGTTCGGCGGGTTTTTTTCAAGTATGTATGTTTTCCCCGAATTTTCTGTGAGTACTAGGCCGATTGCCAATTTATGTGATTTTTTAATTTGGTAGTCCTCTACCAAATGAAAAATACGTTGCCTGTTCATTGTATTTTAGAATAATCCTGCCTTTGCTGTCGCGCAGTCGGATAAAACTGCGGTGCGGGCCGCCAGTAGTGTGCGATGGTTCTATACGAAATGACAAAATGATGTCTTGGCACCATCAGAATCCGACTGCGGCAGTTTCTTATCGCCTCGCAGAAAAAACTGGGTATGGCTGTTTCGAATACGTCCATAATATAACTAACTGGCTGTCGTGTTCTTCTCGATTCATTCTGCTTTCTTAGTGCAACTCAAGATCACAAACCTGTGAACAAAGGGAATATTATTATTAATTCACTCATTTGTGGATCCATTGTTTGATTGTTTACATAAGCTTATTTACCTACATTTATTTATTGAAGCTACTTTTTAATCCAGACAAATCGATTATTTTATTCACACCTACGCCACTATAATTTTTATCATTACTCATTTATACATTATACATTTATCAATTTAAATAATCAAGTACCTATCAAATACACAATCACTATCGAACAAGAACGTTTCCAAATGCTAAACTTTACTGTTATCATTAAAAAATTCTATCATTATTTAAATTGCGGGTATACTTACGTAATTTCATTCTGCACATTTCACTTTTCACAACACCAATAATTCGCTTATTTATTATCTCATCTGCTCGACGTCCGTATGTCACTGCAGGGATCCAGCAGAATATCAGCGTCAGGTATATTTGCCTGACACATGCTGAGTTGGACTCCCATTTGGTGCAACCTTGAGACGCACACCGCACTTTGTATGTTTCTCAATTTTAAAGTGTCTTAGCCAATAGTCATCACAGTGTCTTTATTTTCTTCTTTTTTTTTTTTTTTGTATATTGGCACCTTATAGCTACATTCATGTATTTAGTTATTATTTCATCGTGTTCTTGTATTTTATGCTGTCTTTTGTGTGCACCAAATAAACGATTTATCTATCTATCTATCTAACTAAATGTACAGCAGGATTTTTGCTATAAATGTGCGACAATTCTTACTCTTCTAAGGTTTTACCTTCATAGTCAGAGACTTCAATTACCGACAGTGAGGAATTAAATGCACTGTATAATATTTAAATAATTTTATATGAGGTCTGAAATCAAACTATACATTTCCAGTATACGAGTAAACTGATCTCGCATTATGTAGGATTTCCGTACAATGAGAGTTTATACTAGAAATGAATAGCTTGTTATGTAGCCGTGTGTACAACTTAAAAGTAAATAAAATAGCAACTTTTTTTGATGTAAGATACCTAAATGCTTTATTAGTTAAATTTATTTTAGGTTAAGTAAAGTTAGCAAAATGTAGATTGTTTTAATTTTATATTTTAATTAATTATTTACTTCGAAAATTACTGTAGCAGTCATATTATGAATCTAGAGAATATGACAAAATATATAGATAAACATGACCTAACCTAAACAATGACCCAGAAAGCCTGTGACCAAATATAGCCTCACAGATAGCCTTTTTTACTTCATTGATTCAATTCACGCCGCGTGATTGATGTTCACGTTGACAAAACCCTGTCCGCCAGAATTCGCTGGAAAAAGAGTAATAGACCAGATTTTTAGGGGCTTCACTAAATTTGTACTGCGAAGCCGTTGCGAAAAATTAGCTTTGAGATATTTATTGATGTGTGAAAATATCTTATCATTTAACCTTCATTCCGAACATCTTCCTACATTGTTAAGAAAGAAAGAAAAGAAAGAAAATAAATTTATTTGGCCAAGGCACACAATTATATTCACAAAAATAAAAATAGAAAAATCTTAAAACAGTATTGTGTGCCTCACGGCTGCGCCAAATAGGCCCATTTCAGCATAAATGCCAGACAACTAGTGCCTGACGCTGGTTTTCAACTGAACTTTATGTTACGAATACGTCTTACGGATGTAAATCTGTTTTATAGTGTTACAGCATAACTAATAAAAATAAGTTAGACATCTGTTTAACGGTTGTATTGTTATACAATGTATAAGCTGTGAATAGGCGTTACACACTACCCTTACTAATAATCAGTCTTTAAACAATGAGTAGTTACCCACTGCTTATGACAGAAACCACTGGCAACATTAGAAGGTGCGTTCTGAAATTGGTACTACGTAATATCAATGACATTATTTCATTTGGGAAAACATTCATAACTTTGTACTTATAAGTTTGAAAAATGTAAATTTTAATAATTACGTTAATTTTATTTCCAAAACTACTGATTTTGCGTTATATTACGAATAAAAAAAATATTTATTGGTAATTGACTAGTGAAGCATGCATTAGGTTAAGAACGCAACCGTAAAAGCTGATATAGTCAATATTGATCGTCAAAATATCTCAAAGCCAATTCAGTACGATTGAAATTATAAAATAATGAAGATAATTTTTTTCTACAATATTAAATGGCTGAAACGAATGATAATTAACTAATTCAAAAAAAAATCTTCTATATACTTTGCTGAACCTATATTTCAACCGAAACTTATTTTCTTGCTAACAGAAAGCATTATAACGATTTTTGTAACATTTTCTTTTTCTTGGTGGTTCTTCATTGCCAATTTCGTCAAAAATATCGAAATATTATAAATAATCCATGGTTTTCAAATTCAATACGACAAAGGCAACTAGTTATTTTAGGTTATACGACCGCTATACAAGGTCCGAGGGCTGAATAACGGTTGTACAAAATCTCATTGTTTAAAGACATCTGTTACACCAGATGTACACAATTGAAACGTCAAATATCGTTTATTGGTAATGTTGACGTTATAAGCCTGGTATACGTCGTGCGTAAAAGTTTATTAGTAAGGCTGTTAATAAATACAATAAAAAATAAATAGATATTATGTAGCAAATAATAATAAAATCGATTTGATATAATTAAGTTTAAAAATAATCAGAGATTTATACAATGGTGTTACAATATAATTCAAATGGTATGGTTGCACAATAAACAAAGGACTGTCGTCAATAAATAATAGATATCTTTATCATAATAAAATTCATTTCAATCAAACATTCAGATTGATATTGTGTCATTCCGTTGCGCATCCATGAGATACTGCCGTAGGCGTCTTCTAAATGTGTCGATCGTAGTCTAGCTTCCGTGGCGCGTCTGCCCGGCTTGGGCGGAGCACCGCCGTGTCCTCACAGAGGCGAACGGCGGCGGCGGTCTCTCGCGTCCTGCCCTGGTTCTGACCATGGTTCGGAACGAGAGCGCATGGGAGGACGTCACTTCCTTCTGCGAAGCAGTATTGCTCGAGAAGGAGGAGACGGAACGCATGAGGGAGAGGCACGATTCGCGCCCTCGCGACCCTAGTCGCCGCAGGAGACGCCTCGGGCGTCAAGAGTCGCAAGCCGATTTCCGGCCACCATAGGCGCGGGCGTGCGGACGGTGAGCGATGGGTCACTCGCAGCTCGCCGTCCGATAAGGACCAGGCCAGGTTCGATGGCGCATTGTGTTCCATGCGTGCTTCAAAGAGATGTCAGCACCAACTGACGGGGTACGTTAGGGCCAATGCCTGCCAGGGTTGCGAGTTTTGGGCACGCCACAATTGTGGCGATAAGTCCCCTCTTTGAGGAGTGGCTAGAGAGGCGCCACGGCGTCCTCACCTTCCGCCTGACACAGGTCCTCACCGGACATGGTTGTTTCGGGAGGTTCCTGTTCAGGATAAAGCGGGAGGAAACGCCCGGGTGTCACCACTGTGTGGATCGCCCGGAGGACACGGTGGAGCATACGGTGGAGGTCTGCCCAGCTTGGGCGGAGCACCGCCGTGTCCTCACGGAGGCGATCGGCGGCGGCGATCTCTCGCGTCCGGCCCTGGTTCAGGCCATGGTCCGGAGCGAGAGTGCATGGGAGGCCGTCACCTCCTTCTGCGAAGCAGTAATGCTCGCGAAGGAGGAGGCGGAGCGCGCGAGGGAGAGGCAAAATGCGCCCCCTCGCGCCCCTAGTCGCCGCAGGAGACGCCCCGGGCGTCGGGAGTCGCGAGCCGACTTCCGGCCACCGTAGGCGCGGGCTTGCGGACGGTGAGCAATGGGTAGCTCGCCGTCCGATAGGGACCAGGCCCGGGTCGACGGCGCGTTGTGTTCCACGCGCGCCTCAAAGAGATGTCAGCACCAACTGACGGGGTCCGGAAGGGCCAATGCCTGCCGGGGTTGCGGGTTTGTCTGAAAGGGATATCGCGACCTCGGCACACAGGCAACGGAAGGAACACGGGTGGGTTTTAGTCAGTAAAAGTCTGACACGCCCTCGTTAAGTCGCCCTCGAGAAGTTATTTGATAATTTCCCATCCTCAAAAAAAAAAAAAAAAAAAAAGGGTTGCGAGTTTGTCCGAAAGGGATATCGTGGCCCCGGCACACAGGCAACGGAAGGAACACGGGTGGGTTTAATTTCCAAAACAAAAAACCAAAAAGGGCGTCTTCTAAGTGTATCGACACATTTAGAAGACGCCTTTTTTGTGTTTGAACGTGTCGATCGTAGTTAAGCTAGTTAAGTTTTAGCTACGTATGTTATTCTAGCTTTTCCATTCGTGTGAAAATCCTTATAAATGGGCTTATAACACCACACTTACCTATCCCGCGTGGGTGTGATAGTCTGGACTATTGTATCACGTACTCTTAGGCACGATAGGGTTACAAAGACACGAATTCAACTTATAATTATGTTGATTCAAGGACCAACATCAGATACTCGCAAGGACCAATGTGAGTTTTTCAATCATATGTACTTTCTGAGTTTATCTTGGGCATTACTGACATGAAGGAAAATATCGTGAGGAAACCTGAACTAATAGTTAATAAAAATCTGAATTTAACAATACTTAAATAAAAATAATTTAATTAGTGAATAATTAGGTGTTTTTATTTTATGTATTTTATTTTCTCTTCTACTCTTACACACGTTATCTACATCTCTTTAACTACTTTCCTATCGCAGGTATGCTGGAAGAGATTTCTTTAGAAATAAGCATCACCTTTGTACGTATTTTCTGTTCCTTTTTTCTTGTCTGTTTATATGTGTGTGTGGCGGCATCTACACCGCCACATGCGAACTACGCATCAAAGACTTGACGTCACACAACATCCTGACGTCACTCAAATCCTGCATCGCGCAATTAGAGTTTACCGCGCGTTGGACATATATACAAGCTCACGACTTCAACCTCTGGGCAATTGCCCGCCAGACATGACACCCGTCTGGTCGGAGGATCCTCCCTTTTCTATGGGGGATGAGTGAACTTTACACCCTGTTCCTCATACCCCTAAATTGGTGACCCCGAGTATGAACGTCAACGCAGCCTTCGTGCAACTACTTCAGCGTGACGTCATCATCATCACTCCCGCAAGCTTTCGTGAGGCGAGTCACACAGCCAGCCAGCACCCACGGCTTCAACGGGTATCCTGACCACCAGCATGCAGCGAACGCGCATTCCTGGTCATCACCCTCAGCCTCATCAGCAACCTTGGCACAGCACCTGCACTTTCGGCCGGTCTCACAAGCAGAGCCCATTCTACCCTCTCCTGGTCGACGCCAGCAGCCAGCCACAACTCAGCGCTGTACTACATCCGACCCACTGGATCAAGACGCAGCGCCACCCCGACTCACTGGGGAATCACCGCAAGCACCGTAGACAGTTCCGACTCACCGCGAACTATGCGGCAGACAGTTCCGACTCACCGCGAACTATGCGGCACCCGGTTCCGACTCACTGGAACCACAGCTGGTACTGTGAAGCATCGCAAGATACAAGACTCAGCCCACTATCGACCTCCGGTCTCCGGAGGGGAGTGATGTGGCGGCATCTACACCGCCACATGCGAACTACGCATCAAAGACTTGACGTCACACAACATCCTGACGTCACTCAAATCCTGCATCGCGCAATTAGAGTTTACCGCGCGTTGGACATATATACAAGCTCACGACTTCAACCTCTGGGCAATTGCCCGCCAGACATGACACCCGTCTGGTCGGAGGATCCTCCCTTTTCTATGGGGGATGAGTGAACTTTACACCCTGTTCCTCATACCCCTAAATGTGTACATAAACCGTTAAATAAATAAATAAATACTTTAAGCTTTCGAGTACCGGGAAACAGCACGTATTTAATAGAGTAAATAATACTTTCATTTTCTCGTGAATGCAACTGTATACAAGCTGATTAAGTACCTACGTTATAAAATTTTTATTTTGTAGAAGTTTTCATTTTATTTGATAACCTCTATTTTGTTCAAAGAAAGTATCGAAATGGGTCATAAAATAACATCTAGTTCGTGCGTGGCTCAGTGGCAGCGGCCGCGACTTAAGAGTTGTATGTCTTGGGTTTGAACCCGAGCCTACACATACATTATATAACATAATAGGCTGATTATGTTACGTGCCCCTAGAAGTGGAGAAAGGGTTTAGACAGAACGAGATTTCAACTAATAAAATTCGCAGGAGTTGATTGTCAATTACTGCGAGGAACCTCATGTGGCATAAATATAATATTCTTGTCGGAATGTATTTTCGAGCCGCTTGTCGTTGAAGCCGAGAGGTCCGAGTGCTCATATTCTGTTTGAAGAAATCTCGAAAAGATTGATTGACACTTCCCGTGACCCAAGGGCTGGGTTTTTACTTAGGCCAGAGGCTAAGTGCCTATAACATGGCAATGCCGCCAGTCTTGTGCCCGGCATGTGGGCACATTATCAGTCGACAGCGATGCGGAGGATTTTTTCGACGTCATAATTTAGTTCTTAGTTAGATTTATTGAAGTTGGGATATTTTATTGTTTGTTTTTATTATTTATTGTGTATAAATAGTTTTTATTAAGTATATATAGTTTGCATATTGTTCAATTCTATTTTTAGAAATGCAAAATGGATATTATTTGAGGTTCGATAAAAAATGCCTTTGTAAATTTTTACCAAAAAAGGTTAAAAACTTTTATTAATAAAAATTTACAAAGGCATTTATTTTGCTGGGGAAAATCAGAAAGTTCCCCGCTTCTACAGACAATTTGACTGATTTGACAAATTAAATTACACTTTTTTCTGCTACTAGGAATTTCTTTATAAACTAATTTTTTTCTTTACCTTGGTATCAAATACAAAAATTTGCGCTCCAAAGACTTGCTATTTTTTAATAGCGAAAGATGTCGGTTCGAAGAAATTATTTTCAGGAGAAAATAAAATATTTAGTTCTATAAGATTGTTTTTTCTCAAACACGCTTGGAAATTATTTTGACAACCTTGTCAAAATAATGCTCGAATTTCTGAGCGTGTTTCTTCGAAATAAATCAAATTTGCTTTACTGGCCGAATACAAGCATTGCCGTTTAGTGGCCATATAAATTACTATGAAAATCATATCATTCAATCATATCATTCAATCATATCTGTTGTGTTATTTGAAAATGGAATGAACTGTTTACTTCAACTCATGGCAACCAAAGAGGTATCTTATTAAAAAAAAACCATTTGACTTGCAAATAGAGCTGTTTAAAGTCTCCATAGGAATGGACCAATTTAGAACCGACAGAGTCTACAACATAACCGGCCGGAGCTAAGCAGAGTTAGTGGGTGGTGATCAAGCAGTGAAGACATTTAGAAACTGTCGTGCGTTTCGAATAGTTGTGTTGTGTAGCTACAGTGTGTGAATATTGCTAGTGTGATTAATTTGATCGTAAATTATAATTGGATTTGAACTGCAAACTGTAAACTGTTTTTCTATTGTGCAATAATCAACACTACTCATAGTATGCCCAGAGTAGTTAAAATATGCCTGGTAATAACGAAAGAGACACATAGCCTTCTCCGTTATGTATTATACTGCCCTGCTAAGCCAAAAGGCGCTATCTCAAGCGGAGTAAGTTTTGAGAAAATTGACTTTTTGTAAATTGTAATTTAAGGAAACATACGGATGGGCACGCCACAATTGTGGCGATAAGTCCCCTCTTTGAGGAGTGGCTAGAGAGGCGCCACGGCGTCCTCACCTTCCGCCTGACGCAGGTCCTCACCGGACATGGTTGTTTCGGGAGGTTCCTGTTCAGGATAAAGCGGGAGGAAACGCCCGGGTGTCACCACTGTGTGGATCGCCCGGAGGACACGGTGGAGCATACGGTGGAGGTCTGCCCAGCTTGGGCGGAGCACCGCCGTGTCCTCACGGAGGCGATCGGCGTCGGCGATCTCTCGCGTCCGGCCCTGGTTCAGGCCATGGTCCGGAGCGAGAGTGCATGGGAGGCCGTCACCTCCTTCTGCGAAGCAGTAATGCTCGCGAAGGAGGAGGCGGAGCGCGCGAGGGAGAGGCAAAATGCGCGCCCTCGCGCCCCTAGTCGCCGCAGGAGACGCCCCGGGCGTCGGGAGTCGCGAGCCGACTTCCGGCCACCGTAGGCGCGGGCTTGCGGACGGTGAGCAATGGGTAGCTCGCCGTCCGATAGGGACCAGGCCCGGGTCGACGGCGCGTTGTGTTCCACGCGCGCCTCAAAGAGATGTCAGCACCAACTGACGGGGTCCGGAAGGGCCAATGCCTGCCGGGGTTGCGGGTTTGTCTGAAAGGAATATCGCGACCTCGGCACACAGGCAACGGAAGGAACTCGGGTGGGTTTTAGTCAGTAAAAGTCTGACACGCCCTCCCTCTCCACCCAGAGCGGGAGAAGTTATTTGATAATTTCCCACCCTAAAAAAAAAAAAAAAAAGGAAACATACGGAGAAAAAAATCTTCTTAGTGGATTTTTTAAATGTTTTAAGTTATATAGCGCTATTTGGATGATACCATTAGATGCGAAATTGTTATAGCTATTGAATGGTATAAAAAAAACTAAAAGGCCGTATCTCAAGATAGCGCCTTTCTGCTTAGCAGGGAAGTATTGTAGGTAATCCAGTATTTCTTACCTGTCGAGAGATATGCAGACCAGAACATTTGATGACAAGTATAGACCGAAAGCCCTTAGGACTAAGAAGAATTTGCAAGCCAAGTTGCCCGCCAGCCACGCGTTTGTTGTTCGCCAACCAATCTGTAAATAAAAAAATTACAAATGAGAGGTATGATGACGATAAGTTATTTCGATAATTAATTTTTATCGTTACAATATTATTATTCGCACTAAAGTACCTATAACGGTACATACGTACGTGTACCTATAAGTAGCAAAAAACATCGTATTATTTTTATTTTAGCAAAACTTCATGGAAATTCTAATTTACGTTTAGCAATTTTGTTTTGGGCCCGCTATTAAAATCTATCATTCAAAGAGCATTTAAAAAATAATATAACAGACCTAACCTAACCTAACTGAAGGTAGACTTTGAGTCTAAACAAATGCAAAGCAAATTTTACACAGAGCGTAGCACCTTTTTGCTGACCTTAGGAACAGCTGAGCAATGACCTATTCTTGCAGAGATACAACGCACAGGTTAATTGTTATTGTTGTTGCTTGTTACACAAATTGTTATTTTTCCACTTTGCAATCGGCATTGTGCAGGTTTGATTGTTTGTCTTGATTTGTTAAAAAAAATATATAAATTTATACGAAAGTGAGTTTGTTTGTGTGTTTGTTACGCTTTCACGCTAAAACAGCTGAACAGATTTGGCACATAGGTAGACCATAACCTGGGTTAGTACATAAGATAACTTTCATCCCGATATTCTTACGGGATAGAGACATATGCGGGTGAATCCGTGGGGAGCAGAAAGTAAAAAATAGCTAAAAGTAACAACGAAAAACAATGCCCGTTAAAAATAACTTGTAAACAAAATACTTAACAAAATCTCAGATGAAGGACGAAAGCACTTAACTTCACCCACTAACATTAATAAATTCCAGAAAACTTTGTAGACGGTGAAATATCCTCACTATTTCATATAGTTTAGCATTGTTCTCAATACTTAATTAAGAGCCATTGAAGGACCAAGAAGGACCAAAATTATTATTATTTACTAGCTCGGCCTGCGGCTTCGCACGCGTCGCGGTCGGAAATTATCTCATGAGGACATACTACCGGGATAAAAGATATGCTTTGTCTTAACCCAGGTGATAGTCTACCTTTGTGCCAAACATCTGAATCCATTTAGCCCTTAAGAAGTGAAAAGGTAACATACAGACAGACAGTTACTTTCGCATTTATGATATTAGAATGGATAGATTGCAATATTTCTTCGCCAATTCATTCGTCTGTTATATTAATATGTCATATACATAGATGTCTCGGTATTTCCAGTAACACGCACGCACAATGGCACGTCGGACTGTCTGTCATATTCCTTCGACAGAATAGGAACAAAAGGACCATTTTTTGTAGATATTCACAATCGAATAGTGCGTTGACTGCGATAGGTTGTAGGTGATATATAATAGTACCAATTTTATTCTAATAACAACTACCTTTCTATGTTATTATATATATGTGGAATAACCACTGCCATGGCCCACGCAGAATGGTCGGCCTGAAGGACCAAGTGCGGAAACCAAACCTCATGACATAGAAAATAACAAGTACCTAATTACTAGAGATCGGATATTCGGATGCATATTTACCTAAAGTTGAGGTGTTGGCTATTATGGAAAGCACTTTAGTGTCGTAAAAATCCCGGGATTCCGGGATTGACAAATTTAGAGTTCTGATTAGAGAATCGAGTGTATATTTACATACGATCAGGTGTTGGCTAATATGGAATGCACTTTTGTATCGATCGCAATAATTTCGCAATTCCAGAATTAATCAATTCTATACTTTTTGATTATATAAATTTTAGCTAATGTTGTAAAGCAGGTTGCCAAATTGGCATAGTACATAACGACAAACAACTGGGTACCTTGAGTTTCGTTAAAAAATGTTTACAATAGGTATATTAACACCGCAAAAGTAACCTTCATAAGAGGCCTGATTAGTCGTTTCCATACCATGTATTCGATTAGTTGTGCATTCCCGGATTTTATTGAATTCCGGGATTTATACTAAGATTTTTTTAAATTAAGGTTTCACTTCCATAATTTGTTAGCTAAAAATTTACTTTAAGTAAATATGCATCCGAATATCCGATCTCTACTAATAGCTATCTTTAAATTGTAACTTGTACCTAAAAACTGTTTTACAAAAAAAATACAACCGACTTCCAAAAAAAACATTACAAAGTGAAAAATAACTTTAATTTCAGAAGTCAATGTATTTTGTTTTTTGCTACCGACTTCCAAAATTAAAGTTCTTTTTTACTTTGTAGTGTTTTTTTTTAAAGACAGTTGTATTTTTTTTAACTTGATTTTTAGTTGTTCTACACCACAGAAATTTGTATACCACTAATTGCTATCTAAACAACATTTACAGGAAGTTTTTTATCATCATCGACATACACGACGTGGAATTAAATACGTACTGAAGCTAACTCAAAAGCTGCCAACCCAAAATTAATAAAATTTATTTGAGACCACCACGCGAGCTTTCTTTACCAAATGAAAAATGAACCACGGACCAATAATAACGGAAAAGAAGATGAACATACATTTAAAAAAAATACATACAGACGAACTTAATCGTTTTTTGAAGTCGGTTAGAAACGGATTTATTTCAAGCAACTGTATGCAAAATATACTTCAAAATTATAATTTATTTAACCTGTCATTGAAGGCAAGAAGCCTGTTTTTCTTATATCTACCCTCTTATCCACAACAAACAACCCTTGCCCGTTCAATAAAGGCTCCCAAAGACAATCGTGACAGGACTCTGGTGGAACAATTTCTATGAAAACTTCACGTAAATAATTGTTCTGCCAGTCTCACGTCGCGCCTGTCTGCAGGAGCCTCAAATCCCTTAGAAAAACTCCGTTTGGGTCAAAAGCTGACATTTAATTAAGGACTAAATAATAATGCGCAGGAAAGCCCATTGTCCGACCCATACCCGAACGTACGCCGTCAAAGGACCGGGGTTTAACCCCGGTCCTTTGACGGCGTACGGTCGGGAACCTAACTTGAGTTGGATGTTTTTGTCAAGGAAATCTGTAGGTACTCCATTTGGATCAGGTAATGAAATAAAGGTAAACAAATCGTAAAAAGGGTTTTTATAAATGACACTTGTTTAAATATGCGTGTGTAACTTATAACCAAATTAAATTTATTTTTGATTTATTAATATAATAATTATAATATTATTATAAATCTACGTGAAGCAAAAACTTTGTACCTCTTTTACGAAAATATTAATACGTCAAGCAAAAACTTTTACGAAAATTAGTCGGACGGAGGAGTATGAAATTTGGCACAGTTAAAGTTTATATGGAGAAGGAGTGCAGAAAGCTAATATTTTTATATAGGTAATATACATTATAAATAAATGAAATTAATAAAAAAAAACATTACACATGCTACCATGCGTTTGACACAAGATGGCTACCTTAGAATCATGACATGGCAGCATGGAATTAGTATAAATTTAAATGAATTATGGTCGAATTTTGACCTCTGGGCGACCACTAGTATTTTTTAAACTGTATACATATAATGTGAAATTTAATTCGTTTGCATCCTCTTAAGGAATCATTGTACTCATCATTATGAACTACTTTCACTATAGTGACAACCACGAAATCGCGAAAAAAAAATCATCTGTAAAGAGCCCAAAAAGACAGGTTCTCTAAAAATCAACGAAATATATTTGCCAAAATTTAAAAGTACAACTGTGACGTAGCATGACAATTTGTTTGTCTGTATTTGACTACCTACCTAAACCAACGGAGAAAAGGTACCTACATCATAAAATCAAGCATCTGTTAAGCTTCGTGCAGACCAGCGCGACGCGACTGCGCGACGCGACACCGGCTATTGTTATACCGTCAAGTTTTCTTAGAAATTGTATTGTTCGAGTCGCGTCGCGGCGTCGCGTCGCGCTGATCTGCACAAAGCTTTAAGGATGAAACACATACATACCTACGCAAGATTTGTAACAGATAAAAAACAAACAACATTATTTAAGTTAATCGGTTTGAATATTCTAGCGAGTTAAACGGGGCTTAAAAGAAAGCTCAGGCAACGGTGAGCAAACTATATTAAACAAGTTTCCCAGTACAAACGCACAATAATAAAAAACCAGCCAAGTGCGAGTCGAACTCGCACACGAAGGGTTCCGTAGGTCCGTACCGTATTAAGATCGAGCAAAAAACGCCGATAAAACACGTTTTTTTGTATATGGAGTGGGAACCCCTTTAATTTTTAACTTTATTTTATTTTATTATTTTTTGTTCCTTATAGCGGCAATAGAAATACACAATCTGTGAAAATTTCAACTGTCCTTACAGTTCATGAGATACAGCCCGCTGACAGACTGACGGACGGACAGCGCAGGCTCAATAATAGGGTTCCATTTGGCCCTTCGGGTACGGAACCTAAAAACTACTACTCTCGGTAAAATTTCCTGACCTAGTTTAAGAACAATTTTATCAACTACATAAGACAGCATAACAATCTACAATTTACATTCCTCATAAAAAAGGGAAGGGATTTAACAAAGATTTTCTGATAAAATTATTCCGTGAATCTGAGATAGACAATATAAATTCTTCAATCGTAGTCACTGTGGTTCAATTTAGCCTTAGATAGACACCATAAATGTTACAGATATAAATGTAGACATTTTACATGGGTTGACACAATGGGCGGTCTTATCGCTAAAAGTGTAAAGAAAAGGAAAGAATATTTGTTTATTCTGCACAAACAAAACGTACATTACAAAAAAAAATATGACATAAAATACACATATACAATGTAGCCAAAAGCCTCGTATTCAAGTAGTAGAAGATTGGAAATCTTATCTACTGCTTGATGTCAGCGCCAGGGACCAAAGATAATTTACATTGTGTCTCGTCGTCTGTATCTGTGTTACTACACTGGCAAATGACGACAAACCAAAACAAACAATGAAAATATACAAAATGCCGATTGCAGAGTGGAAAAATAACTACTTTTGTTACAAATAAACAACAATTATGCTGTACGTCGCATCTGTGCAAGAACAGGTCTTTGCTCAGCAAAATGCTGTGACTTCTACTACTACTATTATCAACAGCGCTGTTTTTCAGCAAGTACCTCGCGAGTGTCATTATGACGTCCCCCTGTGTAACATAATATTTCGGGTAAGTCTATTTTTTTCAGAAATGTAGTGATCCCTTAAGAACGACCTTTGGATAGCAGTGATAGCCTAGTGGTGTGACTGTCAGACTACCAAGTCGTGGATCTCCAGTACCTCTTACTTTTCGGATGGATGTGTATATTGTATAATTGTCACTTGCTTCAAAAACGCTGAAGGAAAACATCGTGAGAAAACATATCTCTATATGTAGCCAAGTTTTTTACGAACTATGAACCGAAGTATGAAAAGACACGGCAGCTACACAAACGAAGCCATAAACGCTATAAACTTCGCTTCGTTCCCATTTAAGTCTGCGCTTTAGTCGGGGCCGTTACCACTATGCCACTACTGGATCTTAAGGGTGATGCGCTAAGGTAGCCCGCGAGATTCAAATTTTCTTGAGTTTTTTCCATTTTGCAGGTCAGTGTCAGGTTGTGTGTTGATTAAAATATAATTTGCGACCGTAACAAATATGGTTTTACATAATTATAATCATTACAATCAGCAATACAACTCCATAAGTTAGCATAACTGTGATTACATGAACTTAGAGAGTTGTATTGATAATTTTTATGATTATAATTCTATAATTAAACATTTGATATGGCCGCGAATCATATTTAGATCAACATAGAACATGATACTGACCTGCAAATTGCAAAAAAACGTAAGAAAATTTGAATTTCGCGGGTTGCCTTGACGCTTTCGCCTTAAGATGTCGTACCTACCTATAAAACTACTAACCCTAAAAATCTACCAATTACTATTGGTAAACGTAATAAAACGGGTCATTGATATCGGAAGCCTTAAATATGCTATTATTGAATAGCATGGCAAATAGAGTTTCATTTGTATTGACAAACAATCTTCTGCCCGCGGCTTCGCCCGCGTCGTCGGCAATTATCCTTCGGGAACGTCCTACCGGGATAAAATATTTTTGATTTGTTTGTATATTATATGAAACAAGACCTAGAACCGCGGTTTCACTCGCATAAGTCTCAACCCCGTGGGAATATCAGGATAAAAAGAATCCTATGTCCTAACCTAGGTCATGGTCTACCTATGTGCCATATTTTATAGAAATCTGTTCAGCCGTTAAGACGTGAAAGTGTAACAAACAAACAAACTCAGTGTCGCATTTACAATATGAATTAGAATAATTTATAATTAGGATTAGAATGAAACTCTATTTGTCTAATTATACGAAGTGGTTCTTGCAAACGTGTTCAGGCATTAATTGTGGCTCAGCTGAAGCCATAACGGCTAACATGCATGTATGATTATTATGTAGATAGGATTACAATATACTAAGTAAACTTTACCTTATACAGCGTGTAAAAAAACCCTGTCCGATTCGTCAGGTTGTTGTAGAGAATCATACTGAGTCTATTTATGTGGCAATTTTCTAGAAAAAAAAAAAAAAATCGCCGCTTCTTTTTTCAATGGGGAATTTTACCGGGTTATTACATAATCGAGTAGAAAAGGTAAAGGACAATGCAACTTTTCCTTTGACCGCTGGCCCAAAAAAATGAAACCTGTTGTGCATAACTGAAACCTATGCCAAACGTTAGTACTAATCATCCATGACAACTTTTACTATGGGCACAAATAAATCTATCCCAGTAAAAAAAATATACAGGGTAACAAACGTTTTGAAAAAGTGCCAATGTTTATATCACTTACTTATAGGTTTTGTTTGTTTTAAACATTTAAAATATCGCCAATTGTAAACATAATTATGGACAATAGAACACCTAAATAGGATGTAGGATAGGGTATTCAGAATTGACAAACTATTATACAAACCTTATTACTTATTTTAGTTTTATAAACATAAAAAATACCTTAAAAATGACTTCTCATTTTGTTAGCAAAAATTACCACTATATGTTTTAACTTAGCCAAAACTTATTTTTGTCGCTTAATCTAAGTGGCATATTCGTTAACTTGGTTTTTAAACATTTAATGCATAAAAGTTTTAAAACATTCGTGTTCATGGTTGTTATTATCCATACAAAACGCTGATTTCATAGGTGGGGACCTATTATTTATTTAGGTTAAAAGATATTTATTTCCCATAAGAACTATATAACAGTTCATTTATAATGAGATACAGAGTTATTTCTAAATAATAAGTATAATTAAGTCATATAAAAATCGACACTTTTTTAAAACATTTCTTTCCCTGCATTTTTTTTTACTAGGATAGATTTATTTGGCCCCATAGTAAAAGTTGTCATGGATGATTAGTACTAACGTTTGGCATAGGTTTCAATTATGCACATTGGGTTTAATATTTTTGGGCCAATCGGTTGCATTGTCCTTTATATTCGAAGTCAGTATAATAGAAAAATCAAGAAATTATATTTTAGTATTAGGGGCATATTTGGATACGTTGTCAGTGCCTGCATCGAGATGCATCGGCGTCTCGCGAATGTCTGTGATCGAGATCACAGACATTCGCGAGACGCCGACGCGTTGTCAATACCTACACTGAACCAATAAAAATTAGCCCCCTATTTTATTTATATTTTTTTATAAATGGCATCTCGCAGGTCATCCTAGGAGGTTGTCGGCTACTTAACAGGACTTTCCTGTGGGTGCCTCAGTAAATTAAGGCCTCCAGCGGGGTCAAGACACTTAAAAACTAAGCGACAACACTCTAAGGTCTCCCCCTGTGGGGTACAGACCTCGGCTTAAGGCGTTGCTGGGGGAGGGCATTAAGAGACAGGCTGGATTGGATTAATTTGGGTCGAATTTAAAGCTACAGGCTCAACGGCACGGGCTGGCTCGAGCAAGGGTCGGGTCCGGGCAAGGCCCCTAAATTAATGTTCACCTATTTATAATAGCCTAAGTTTGAAGAGAAAACATCATGCTTATTTTGTTGACTTAACCAACAACCTTTATAATTAATATATTGCCAAGAAACTTCTGAGCTCATTATGTAGGAAAACACCGAACTTCGAATAATCGATCATTTTCGAGAGATTGAACAGAATTAATTTAAGATGCCGCTATGTTTTGCATATTCATATTTTCTTGTTCTCACACACTATCGGCTTTTTTCATTTCTCCTTTCGCAGGTCTGCTGGAAGAAATTTCTTAAGAAGTAAGCAGTACCTTTGTACTCAAAATTATATTTATGTTGTATCTATTTGTATTTTACTGCGCGTACATAGATACTAAAATAAATAAATAAATGCTGACAAGAGGCCGATGTTCTAAGTAAGCTTGTCTTAAAAACAAATATTGCCAAATCTATTTTGTGGAAACGGATAAAATATAACGATGTTAATCTTGAATATATTTCTCAGAACTTGGTTGATACCAAAACACGTTTTGAAAAAACAAAACTCGATACTAATTAATGGTAAAAATAAATGGCAAAATTTCTGTTTTAAATATCAACATACATTGGTATATTAATATCAAGAACGTCTTAGTTTAATGCAAAACTTGGTAGTTTTTATGTTAGTTGACCATTTCATGAAATGGTCAACTAACATTGGCTATATCGTTTAAACGTCAACGTTTAATGATATGTCAGTCGACGTTTGGCCATATCATTAATGTAGGGCATCCATGGTTTAAGGTGTTGTAAAAATAGCCAACTTGGACGTAGCACTCGCTCGGCTCGCGCGTGGTTGGCCACAATTCTAACCCAACCTAACCCATTTGGTTGGGATGCCACATAAGCGACGCACAGTGGGCTGAAAATCGATCTTCATAGACTTAGGGATCAACTTGGTTTATTTTTCTTTTTTCGTCAGAAATGGGTTTAGGTCAAGGATTAATTCAATGCTATTTCAGTTTTTCAATAAAAAAAAATCTTTACTTTATAGCACTTGGTTAAAAAAAAATTATGGAGAAATATGTAAAAAAGGATATATTTCGACTTTGGTAAAAGAGCCCAACAAAAATAAAGCGATATCAACGCCTCTAGCGGTGATAATCGAACTATTATACGATATTATTAGGTACTAACTTTTGGCCGCATCATGAAGTTGTCATGCGTTTAACTGTTCATATCGTCAAACGTTGGGTATTCAATGATCTGGCCAGACCACATCATGATGTGACCAGGGGTCGATGTTCATTTCATGAAATAATCAATTTTAAAAACTGGCCACGACATCTACAACAATTTTCGTGTTAGAAAAAGTCGGTACAGAAAAACTCTTAAAGCAATTTCCTTGGACGAGAAAATTAATTTCCTGCATATATTTTTTCTTTTCCGTTCGCCAAGTCAAATCAAAGATTAAATGTCACTTGCATGTCATAAAACTACCAAGTCTATTTGTCTATGTGACAGTAAGAAAAATTTAACCTTAGGGCGAATTTCACCAATAAAACTGAACGCAATCAGCACATAAACCACGTTTAAGAGCTGTCATTGTCATTATTTTCTTTGGAATATTGACACTGACAGCTCTTGAACCGGTTAAGATGTGCTGATCGCGTTCAGTTTTATTGGTAAAATTCGCACTTAGTCAAGTTTCAATTTACTGGGAATTATTGTCAAAAGTAATGCAGCAATTGCAAGGTATAATATTTTACTGTATCTATTTTTGCCCGGGGTTAAACCAACATGGAGTTCGGAAATTGCCCCCAAATTTCACCCAAATCCGTTCAGCCGTTTTAGCGTGAAAGCGTAACAAACAAAAATCAAATCTTTTTTTTTTGATTATTAGTTAAAAAAGCTGTGTTTACTGAAGTTTTTCAAGCTATGAAATGAAAGCCTTGATATTCTTAAAGTCAATCTTCAAAGTGAATGCATTAAGGTACACCTTAACTTTATTTTTTTACATCGTAATAAATACATGGTTTTTATTGCACCACTAAAATACACCTTCATATTTTATTTGCTTTTTATTTTAACAACAATATTATGGCTGAGCCTCTCTTAAGTATCATAAAATAAAAGTAAAGTCTGTTCTTACAACCTTTTTAGAAAATAGGGTACGTATGTAATACAATATTATATTATTTTTGTATAAGAAAGTCAAATACGAAATAAAAACCCTAAAACAGAAACTGTTATTCTACATTTGCATTACTTTATATTTATTGGAAGTTACTTTAAACGAGGAGGAGGAGCTCGTGGCTAAGTAATAACAGCCGCACGGGTTGATACAACAGGTTAAGCTACGCTTGCCTGGGTTGGTCCATGGATGGGTGACCATCTTTACATACCGTGACTCCTCCGTGCCACAGAAAGGACTTTAAGCCGTTGGTCCGGCTGTCATTCGTGGATCTTTGACATTCGTTACGGGTCGTCAGAAGCCCGAAAGTCTGACAGCCAGTCTTACCAAGAGGTGTCTTATCAGCGATTTACTGGATTGTGGAGGTCAGATAGGCAGTCGGTCCATGTTAAATACTGGTATTCAGCTGCATCCGGTTAGAATGGAAGCCGACCCCAACAAAGTTGGGAAAAGGCTAGGCAGATCGGTCGGTATGTAAAGATGGTCACCCATCCATAGACCAACCCCGGCAAGCGTAGCTTAACCTGGTGGATCGACCTGTGTGGCAGTTTTTACTTAGCCACTAGCTCCTCTCACATCAAAATCACGAAGATACCTCTAAAAAATTATTTAAAACGGTTACAAATCCTATTAATATAAATGCAATAATTTTGATTTTTTGTCAGATTATTCTAATCTTTAAATTAATGACAAGCAACATATTACCGTAATAGTGTTTAAATTTTTTTGTCCAATTAATAGATTTTTTGTAAATAGCTTTCTACGCAGTCCGACAGTGCACCACGTCCGCACTTTAGCTGTTGTAAGCCTCTTAAGTCAGCACACATAATACTGAAGCTACAGCATTGCGCAGTCTGTTTGCATAGTAAACTTTAGTAACTTGATATCAAAGATCAAAATAGCGTAAACCTTTAACGAATGCTGAGTTAACATCAACTTAAATCCGTTTTGATGGCCTGGCCATTTTATGAAATACAAAGTGGTTTTTTATTTAATTCTCTGTCAGTTTCTAGTTTTTCTTTCGGTCTGGCAATTATGAGAGACTAGCAGCGCCTCGCGGTTTCACCCGCATACGTCTCGATCCCGAGGGAATATCGGGATAAAAAATATCCTATGTCCTAACCCAGGTCATGGTCTAGCCATGTACCAAATTTCATACAAATTCGTTCAGCCGTTTTAGTGTGAAAGCGTAACAAACAAACAAATCACTTTCGCATTTATTCATATTAGTTAGGATGGCTGAATGCCATTCTGCGGTATTAGTAGTATATGCTACGGTACTAAATCTATGGTATTAAGGCGAAAGCGTCAAGGTAGCCCGCGAAATTCAAATTTTCTTAAAATTTTTGCAATTTGCAGGTCAGTATCATGTTCTATGTTGATCTAAATATGATTCACGGCCGTATCAAATGTTTATTTATAGAATTACTAGCTGCCCGCCCCGGCTTCGCTCGAGTAGCACTAAGTACGTATCTACGGCGCACCTACCTGCCTACCCTACCTACCCTACCGACCCTACCGACCCTACCGACCCTACCGACCCTACCTACCCTACCTACCCTACCTACCCTACCTACCCTACCTACCCTACCTACCCTACCTACCCTACCTACCCTACCTACCCTACCTACCCTACCTACCCTACCTACCCTACCTACCCTACCTACCCTACCTACCCTACCTACCCTACCTACCCTACCTACCCTACCTACCCTACCTACCCTACCTACCCTACCTACCCTACCTACCCTACCTACCCTACCTACCCTACCTACCCTACCTACCCTACCTACCCTACCTACCCTACCTACCCTACCTACCCTACCTACCCTACCTACCCTACCTACCCTACCTACCCTACCTACCCTACCTACCCTACCTACCCTACCTACCCTACCTACCCTACCTACCCTACCTACCCTACCTACCCTACCTACCCTACCTACCCTACCTACCCTACTAAAAAGTATCCTATGTCCGTCTCCTGGTTCTAAGCTACCTCCCCACCAATTTTCAGCCAAATCGGTTCAGCCGTTCTTGAGTTATAAGTGGTGTAACTAACACGACTTTCTTTTATATATATAGATAATCGTAAAAATGATCAATACATCTCTCTAAGTTCATGTAATCCCATTGAATGACTATTTCATGAAATCATGACATTTGACAATTATGCTAACTTATGGAGTTGTATTGCTGATTGTAATCATCAAATCAAAATCAAATCAAATCATTTATTACTTTGCAAACATGGGTAATTATTACATAGATGTTTCATTTTAAAAGTCCTCCATGTTCTACCGTCACATGGGCATGCAAATCATATTTATTAAACACAAATTTAAAGACATTATAATTTTAAATAACAATTAGGAAATTATAATAATACATAATATAAATTAATGTCAAATCGTTCGAATTAGGTACAGTAAATGTCAAATTAATACAAAAATGTCAACATGGTTGCAGTAATCAATAATAAAAAATAAAAAATGGATTATTAACATGTCAATCAGTCAGTGATTCATCATTTTAGGAAGTCGTCAATTGTGTAATAACTTTTTTCAATTAATGTTTCGTTTAATGCCCTTTTGAATTTAAAAACGGTCATATTTTTAATAGCATTAGGTACTTTATTATAAATGCGGGGGGCAATACCAAAAAAACTTTTTTGCATTAGTGCGGTTTTACATTTTACTTGACACAATTGATTTACGTATTGAGTCCGTAATAACCCGTCCGTGTAATGATTATAATTATGTAAAGCCATATTTGTTAAGGTCGCGAATGATATTTTAATAAACATAAAACCTGACACTGACCTGCAAAATGCAAAAAACTAAAGAAAATTTCGAATCTCGCGGGCTACCTTACCGCATCCCCCTTAACATAATTAACATAAAAACTGGCGAAATGTGAGTGTACCTCTGCCTAGCCCTTCGGGGAATACATATAGGCGTGATGTTATGTTGTTGTTGTTGTTGTAAATTAATGAAGCAATATATATAATGCTGAGTCGGTAAAGCAGAATTTATCGTGCAATGTGCAGACAAAAATAGCCCTTAAGGTAACGAACATATTTAGGATGTGACTTTTATATCTACTTGATTACAATCACTGTAGAGTGTAAATGACGACGCTAAAATCGAATCTACATATTTAAATGAAAACACAAAATTGGTTGTTGTCAACATTACGTAGCCACCGTAATATAAATTGGTAGTTATGTACTTAAAATTCGGCCCAAATAGTCCCAATTCAATAAACAAATATTTCTGTTGTATCCTTAAAACTTTTGTGTTTAATTTATATTATATGTCGTAGGATGATTTCATAATTCTAATTTTCCCGAAAACCCTAGGTTGTTCAAAATTCTAACCTAACCTATTTCACCCTGTTGAATTTGAACCATACAATCTGCCTTCGACTAGATAATTAGACGATGGTGAAAACATTTCTGCGGCAAATTGTATTTATTTAAGGATTACCAACGAGATACATTACAATTATGTATGATTCGTCAAATTGAACAGGGTGAAATAGGTTAGGTTAGAACTGTGACCAACCATGCGCGAGCCGAGCGAGCAAAGCGAGCAGTGCCGCGGCAGCGGCCGGCGATCGCTACTTCCAAGTTGCTCGCAGAAATGTTTTCACCATTATCTAATTATCCGTGTTTGTGCAATATCTCTAGGGTTTTCGCAAAAATTTGAATTATCAAATCATCCTACGACATATACATTCAACAGATCTGATTATAGCCTAATGGCTGAACAAAGATAGAAAAATATATATATATATATACAGGATGGCAGGGACATCGACGCGAAAACTTGTACCATGGATTCAGTACACGATTCTGAACCCCACTGCGTAAAAATATTTTGTAGGTTATTAAATAAAAATCTTCTGTCCCATACATTTTGACCGCATAGCTATTGAACTTTTCTATGAACCAGCAGATTTAGAAAAGAAAAGCGACGAATAATTTCAACACAAGGGATGTTCAGAATCATGTACTGAATCCATGGTATCAGTTTTCGAGTCGATGTTCCTGCCAACCTGTATAATATTATACATGTTTTCGTGATGAGACTTCGGGCCAATTGAACAAAGTGGTTACAGAAACCATGAGCTCGATTTTGAAATTAAAAAGTTCTTAGTTTAACCAAGCCAAGCCAAGTCACTACTAAACTACAAAGATGAACCCGCACTGTGCCCGCGTGTTGGATTATGGCTCACTTCCTCTCACGGAGCAGTCAATCCCAACTGTAGAAATCTCACCGTGAAATCATAGGGGATGTGAGCTTAGATGTCATCACACTTGATACTAGGGATTGACACTATGGACAGCTAACTTCAAGCTCGCCTCAGAACTTTATAGGCTGATTATACTATTTCCGAAGATTCCATATGCATAACACCATCACATAAAATCGACGGGCGAGTTTCACCAATGAAACTGAACGTGATCAACCCATCTAAACCGCGTTATAGAACTGTCAATGTCCATATTGTTGGGGAATATAGATACTGACAGCTCTTGAACGCCGTGAAACTTACCCTAAGTAAATCTTTTGCACGCAATAGAACTCTATCGCAAATAAAGTCCTATTATGCATTACGTGCTCGACATATTGGGTCCCCACCTATGAAATTGGCGTTTTTTTCTCACAAATAGAGAACCTTGTCACTTCTATGAATTAAAATATTCATCAATTGCTTGGTATTATATCGAATAATGACCATCATAGACAACTACCAATAGTAAAAAAAAACTTATTACTTATAGTTTAGAAACATAAAAAATACCTTAAAAATGACTCCTCATTTCGTTAGCAGAAATGACCACTATTTGTTTTAATTTAGCCAAAACTTATTTTTGTCGCTTAATCTAGTGGCATATTACGTTATCTTAGTTTTTAAACATTAGCGCATAAAAGTTTTAAAACATTAGTGTTCATGGTTGTTAAATAAATTAAGAAAATGTTAGTATGAAAAAAGCAACTTCTTTAAAATTATCCATACAAAACGCTGATTTCATAGGTGGGGACCTAATACTATCGTGTCAGTATTCTACCGTCCTTGCATCTCTGGCGTACCGACAAATCGAGAGACGTGTCTTGTTCTTATCGTGCACCTTACTGTGTGCACTGAGGCTTCGGTAGGAAACAGTTTTAACATACTTAAGGCCGTTTTTTTTCTATCTGTGTCTTTACAAGGCCAAGGTAGTTAAAATCGTTTAAAATTTATTTGAAATCTCATTTCAGCCACAAGTCAATTATAAATAATAGGGCTAATGCTATTATTTATAATAAGTTACCGAAAAGTCGGAGGGAGCTTAACAATATACAATTGAAGAAACTACTAAAGTAATTACTATTTCTGTTTTGTGCTCGTTATTGTATTTAAATCTATTCTGTTTCATTTTCTTATTTTCTACTCGGGTTTATCATCTTTTTATTTTATGCACGTGTTTCTCTGACAATTAAACTTATTTTTCTTTCTTTCTTTCTAGTTTCTAACCGACAAAGCATACTATTATATAATACTAGCATTCGCCCGCGTGGAGGTCGGAAATTATCCCGCGGGAACGTACTACCGGGATAAAAAGTATATTTTGTGTTAATCCAGGTTATAAACTATCTGTGTGCCAAATTTGATCCAAATCCATTCACTCGTTTTTGCGTGATTGAGTAACAAACATCCAAACACTCCAAACTTCCATATTTATAATATAATTTCTCACAGAACCATTGATTTTGACATAGATTTCTTTGAATTATTTTTATTTACTGTTGACATTTATAATTTATTAATGTTTGCTAAATTCAAGGTAATTAATGATATTGACTTGACTACGCGGGAGGGCGTGTCAGACTCCTACTGACTAAAACCCACCCGTGTTCCTTCCGTTGCCTGTACATTCCAGGGGCCACGGTATCCCTTTCGGACTTTCCCGCGACCCCGGCAGAAGCATGTCTGAACCTGTATTTTTTAATGTTATCCTGAATGCACGTTTTTATTTCTTTAAGTGTTTGAGTAAATAAATATATCTTATCTTAATCAATTTAAAAAACTTGTTAGCATTTTAGGGAAATTAGAGGTATTTTTGACAGATTGAGGCTGAGATTAGAATGCAGCCATTCTTAAAATACGAGAATCTGATAACTCGGTTTGGCAAGTTTTTTATAGAAAATATATCAAACCACCATAACTATTTATTTTTCAAATGAATTGTTAGCTGACGAATGAAAAATCAGCATTTCTGGAGTAATGTTATAAAAAGCTAGAAATATAATTCTAGAAATATACGAGTAGCGGCTAAGGTTTCTGATAATAAAACAAACAATCAACAATAAAATTAACTAACAGTCTCAAACTCGTATCCTGAACAGCCGTGGTTGGTGCAGTTGACTGAAATTAAAATAGCCAATAAAATCACTTGATACGAGTTTCATTATGACTTCTGATTGCTAATTAGAAGAAAAATAGAAGATTTTTTGTATTTTTGGGGCCCTATGTCTATAATAAAATTAACTCCGTCATAGATGTTTACCCTCTTAATAGGGTTCGTTGCAAAGCCATGGTAAAAAACTACTTATTGACCTTAACTTATGATGATACAGAACGACTATTAATCGTTCCAGAGTAAACAGGGTCCTTTGACTCCTTTGTGCAACTTTTAAGGTATTTACTCTTCATCTACATATCACTGAAACACACACATTTGCTTACACTCATCATTTTACACATCACCACACGTACACACATTATAACACTCACCACCCCTACACAATTACTTTCCCCTCTCTATACATGCACACCAACACATTTAGTTTTTAGCTTAGTTTACTTTATTTTATTTTTACTTGTTTTCTTTTAATCTACATAAAGCTGTACTTGTTAGCTTAATTCCTTATGCAAATAATATATTGAGAGGTTTGGCGCTGCATGCCGAGATACAGGTTTTACCTAGTTCGGCTGCAGATGCTCCTATTTTGTATTGTATTTTACCTTACTAGTTTTAAGTTGTTTTTTGTACAATCCTTTTCTTGGCAAAATAAATTATTATTATTATTATTATTAATTAGCCTTTCTGAAATCTGTCGTAACGTACGCCTTAGACTGGCGAACGGGACGACAGTCAATTGAATTTAATACTTATCCAATAGGAATAAGGTATGTATTTCAAAGGCTCGGTGATCGACCTTGTAGCATCGCAGCGCAGTTTTCTCTGTAGCATCAAAGAGCACGCTGGTGGATACCGCGGCGGCAGGCGACGGTATGCGCCGGTATGCGCCGTTATGAGCCGGTATGCGCCGGTATGCGACGATAAACGCTGGAGTCTGCCAGTATGCCACTTTTAAATAATCAAATCCCGGCGAGCGGTGGCTACTCGGCGGATGCAGCGGCATACCGGCGGATGCTCCGGTAAGCGTGCGGACGCTCGTGGTATCGCAAAGGCTTTTTCTTGTCAGTGTGCGCAGGCCCTTAGTGTTTCCTCAAACACTAAGCCACCTTTAAATATAAAAGCGCACTGTGGAATTTGCAACGCTAGGTTCAGCGCTGAGAGTTGAAAATCCAACGTGCATAAATATTGAGGCATTGCATGTCGGTGTCGCCTAGTGTAAATGAAACCCCCCATAGGTCTTTTAAAACACGTTGAAAAGCTTTTTTGGCGTGACTGACCTGTCACACACATAGCATGCATTCTTTGTGCATGACATACACAGACGCAGTTTCAGGATTGAAAATGTCACCTACATTCGTTATGGTTTGTGGTTTTATTGTTTTGTTTCACCTGTTTATGGTTTTATTTATACAATTACCGTCCCGATTTCTCGCCATTCGCAAAGTTTCGGAAAAGCTGTTTTTAAAGTTCCGTAGCCAAATGGCGAAAAACGGAACCCGTATGGATTCGTCATGTCTGTCTGTCTGTCCGTCCGTATGGCACAGCCAATTTTTTCCGAAACTATAAGAACTATGCTGTTGAAACTTGGTAAGTAGATGTATTCTGTGAACCGCATTAAGATTTACACAAAAAAATAGAAAAAAAACATTTTTTTTTTTCATTAATCCCGTACGTGTGGGGTATCTATGGTTAGGTCTTCAGAAGAGACACTTCCAAAGTGGTAAAATGTGTGCCCCCCCCCTGTAACTGCTAAAATAAGAGAATGATAAAACTAAAAAAAAAATATGATGTACATTACCATGTAAACTTCCACCGAAAATTGGTTTGAATGAGATCTAGTAAGTAGTTTTTTTTTTAATACGTCATAAATCGTAAACATCGATCAAAGTTACAACGAACTACAAGAACTTTTATATAATGTTACTTGCTGCTACGGAACCCTTCATGGGGGAGTCCGACTCGCACTTGGCCGCAATTTTTTGTGAAAACTCACCGACGGAACGAATTTAGGCAAACTTGGATTCTGGATTCTGAACGAATCTGGATTCATTCGCTGTCGAGTTATTACGGTTGGCCAGTGGATTAGTTTTCGCGTTTCGCGGATAACTTTTATTTCATTTTATGTTTGGGTGTAAATTAACTGGAATTTTTATCTGAATTTAGTATAATGATTACAATTCCAGCACGCATCAAATGTTTGCACCGCCTTGCCTACGTGGAAAGGTCCAATTTTCTTGTATTTGCAGATAAAAGTTCTGTTTGAAGCGGTTCTTGGTGACCAATGATTCCCTCTGAAAGGTCCCCGATGGTTCAGCCACGACCTTTAACTACTATTTACAAAATATTGCGACCACAGAGTGCCTATTTTAAGCCGTCAGGGATATCTCTGTCCATCTTTTCTACATCAATTTAAAGTCAATAAAAATTAAACCACAATGAATATCCCATAAAAATTAAACCGCAATCAATATCCCCTGACCTCAAATTTCTCAATAAACGACAGCAAAGAGGCTATTTCGATTATACCTATAAATAAACTGTCGTCGGGTCCTCCAGCCGACGTTTAACAAAATTACTCAGCCTTCAAAACGAAGGAAGTGGAGTAATAATTACTTTTTCCATCATAAAATGTAAAGCACAATACAGATATGTACAGAAGGTCAACTCCATGCAACGAGCGAAAACTTGCGCACTCACACATAGACGCACGACTTACGGAAACCTTAACCGTTAGAATAAATTTATAATAATGATTACGATTCCAGCACGCATCATATGTTTGCACCGCCTTGCTTAAGTGGAAAGGTCCAATTTTCATGTATTTGCATGTAAAAGTTCTGTTTGAAGCGGTTATTGGTCACCAATGTTTCCCTCTAGAAGATCAGGACCTTTAATTAACTACGATTTACAAAATATTGCAAACACAGAGTACCCATTTTAAGAGCGTTTATCCTGAAAGTTGGCAACGTCGCAAATAGCTGTCAAATATTCATTTGGCAATATTACTGTATGGAAATAAGAAATATAACTACCGATATAGAATATTAATAATGAATTGCAATTATAACACTGAATTTGATGTTGAAACCGTTTTAGGTGTAAAAAAGGCATTTGTAGTTTCCAAATACTTTTTTTACATCTAGAACTAAGCGTCAATTAGCCACATTTCTTATTGCCATACAGTAATATTGCCCAATTAATCAAAACAGGGAAATATTTGACACCTATTTTCGACGTTGCTAACTTTCGGAATAAACGCTCTTAAGCAGTCAGGGATATTTCTGTCCCTCTTCTCTAAATCAATGTCAATTCAATTAAAATTAAAACCACAATCAATATCCTCTGACCTCAAGCTCGCCTCAGATTTCTCAATAAACGACAGCAAAGAAGCTATTTCGATAATACCTATAAATAAACTGTCGTCGGGTCCTCCAACCGACGCTTAACAAAAAATACTCAGCCTTCAAAACGAAGGAAGTGGAGTAATAATTACCTTTTCCATCATAAAAGGTAAAGCACAAAACAGATATGTACAGAAGGCTAACTCCATACGACGAGCGAAAACTGGCGCACTCACACATAGACGCACGACTTACGAAGAGCTTAACCACTAAAGGTTAAGCTCTTCAAATAAAAATAAATAAAAAGAAAACAACAAGACAAGGAAACAAGGACAAGACAAGGACAAGGCAAGACAAGGCAAGACAAGACAAGGCAAGACAAGGTTCTAAAACCTTGTCAAATTATACGATGCAAACGGCGACGTAAAAAATTTGACGCATCAATGAACGAGTGTGACAAATTCCAAAAGTATACAACTTTTTCGGAAGGTGATCGCATAACGTACGAAGATCACAAACTTCCATTCCATACGCGATTGCACTCGCTATACCTACTTGAAGAGTGTCTATGTGTGAGTGCGTTTACGCTCATTGTATGGAGCCAACCTTCTGTAGGTACCTATCTATTCTGTGACTAAAAGTTGGAAAGATGTGAGCCTAAATGGTGGTAAAGTAATATCTTACCACAGATAATATAATACTACGTAATCTTACCTTATTTTATGCATCCCCATATAATTTTACAAAGCTTGAATGTTCGTTTAATGACACATGACTGAAAGAACACGGGTGGGTTTTAGTCAGTAAAGAGTCTGACACGCCCTCCCGCTCCGCCCAGAGCGGGAGAAGTTATTTTATAATTTCCAGAACAAAAAAAAAATGTTTGTTTCATCTGTTGTTTGTTTGATATTACTTTACAAGCTTAGTGAAATGTTTTGGATCATAAAATTTAATATATCTTGCTTATTCAACTGCGTTAATTAAGCGATATAATTATATGAAGTTGTCTATTTGTTTTCCCTGTATTACGATTAAATAGAAACCATTTTTTTATTATTATTCTATAGTGGGGATCAATGGTGGCCCAGTAGAAACGGCCGCGACTTGTGAGTTGTAAATCATAGCTTCGATTCCAGCTAGGCTCAACTATTTGTGTAAATTATTTAATCATCACTCCTCTCAAAATGGTGAAGGAAAACATCGTGAGGAAACGGGCAAGTCCTACAACAAGAAATCGAAGACGTGACATCCACCAACCCGCCCTAGGCCCGCGTTGTGGTTTTCGGCCCACTGCCTCTCACACAGTGCAGGCCTGTTTCCCAGCAGTAGGAACATTATAGGCTGAAAATAAATATACATCTTTTTAATATGTCATACTTCATCATTTCATGCGTCAAAATTTGAATGTCTTTGTTTATTCGAGTGAATACGCACGCTTATTGCTAGCAAATGTCAAATGTGTACAGCATGTCAATCAGTAGGTAGTCCTATTTCTAAACATGGCATGGTATCATTTGATTATAGTCATGTAAATTTCGTCACACACGCGGATGGACCCGCAGTGCACAAGCTAAAATTTACAGCTATGGAAAAGTATTATTGCATTACTTTATGTCTTCTAGAGGGCGCCATATTCATTTAATGTGACGTCACGTAGCCGTGGACGATCAAGATGCTTCCAACGATACCTCATTTGTCAAATTATGATGAGGAGTTTAGAAGTTATGAAGGAACAGATGAACATACATACATGCATACCGGTCAAAATCATAACTCTCTTTTTTTCTTCGCAGTTGTCGGGTAAAATTAATTGTTAAGCAAATACTTCGTCAGTTTGCCTTGTTATAGGCATAACTCATAGGTCTCAAGTTCGAAACCAAGGCCCGCACCATATTGCGTATTGTATTGGTAATTATACAATACGCACACGAATCCGAAAAGTTCTTGCTTCAAAAACGGTGAGGGAAAACATCTTGAGGAAACCGGCTTGCCTGAGCGATATTTCTCGATGGCATGTGACGGCAAGTCAGCGGCATGGGTGGCAAAAAAACTCTGACACCACATTGGTCACTCACCACAGTCTTTCAGACATCTGTCAAAGAATAACCCCGTAGACCACCTCGCAAACCTGTAACACCCTTAGCTCCACCTCCTCGCCGTACAGTGTTTGGTGCTAATTCGCCTATACCTCGCATGTGCAAACTTGTAAACGAACGCAGCGACCTGGTTGACATCCACGCAGACTCAGTATCGACGTTTGCTAGACGTAATTAGTATTAGTTTTTAATATTACTATCTAGAATTTAATTGGTTGTACAGTTCGATTTAAGACACTATTACCTATATGTTCCTATCTGTTATTATCTGTAACAACTGTTGGTGAACCTTAATTAAATAAATAAACTGATTTGAATATACGGACAATTTAAGTTAACAGTCAATTTACTTAGCAACTAATTTCCCTGAACTAACAATCTGCAAACACCCTACTGAACTTAGGATCCATGTTAATTAACATCTGAAACTTTGACTGCATTCCAAGGTCTTGTCTTTAAGAACGTCAAACAAGATGTGTGAAAAAAGAAAGTAATCAAAAATGTTTGCTGTCTCTTTATTGCGTCGTAGCCAGTTTAATGTTAGAGTGAAACGTATGTAGGTCAACTGTTACGCTTTTGATCCCTGGCCTTCATAGTTTTATAGAAATTAGTTAAGGTTTGAACCTACTTTTTTATTCTGATTTCAATTCTTTCTGTACAATAATACACACAACGCTTGTTACGCCGAAATCAGACGCTTCACTCGAGAGGTTTCTTTTTTTTAATTCCATGTTCACACGACACCGACAAAATTATATAGGAAAAAACGTTCATCGGCTAGTTTCATTTCATTTTTCGATCATTCGCTGGGAAAGTGGCTGCGAGCACAAGTGTCCCGTATCCGTATTAATCTGTGCCGCGAGTCAAAATTCAACATTCTTGGATCGGTTCGCTAATAAATGAATTCGTTGTTGATTTTCACTTCGAGTGAAATAATATGCCGAATGACACAACCGTAAGCGCGCACAGCGCTGACTTACCGGATCTTTATAGGCGCTACATAAAATTCAGATAGTAAACGCCGACCTCATCTAGTTTAACAAATATGATTGACGTGTATAAGTGTTCGTACAAACCTACTTACAGAAATAAAATCATATTTCATAGGAAAATAAGAAGCAATACAGAATTTTTGCTACTTATTTCAAGAAGGCGTGCTCACTTTTACGCGCCCATCTCATAACTGAAGTTATTTCAGTCCCAGGGTCAAAAAACAAAATATGGTCTTGTTTAAGGCTTGGGATCCCACATAGAATCGAGGACTAAACACTTCGTATAATTACAATGGATCTTCACTTAGGCAAGTTCGTTTAATTTAGTAATTATACTCATGCTTAGTCCTCGATAATTATCCTGATTTACTATGTAGCCCCACAATGTTCCAGTAGTTTTATAAAAATAATCGCCGCATATTCAATTTTGAATTCATCGTTTGACTGATCGAATGCAACCATTCATTTTACTATCAGCCTGCATTATGTAAGGTTCCCTTTTGCAGACAACCCTTACAGTACCTACATACTCACACGTTGAGCCGGTTACGTCAAATCCCATTAAATTGGGGGCCTAGTTACCATCAACCAGACATAGATTCAGACTCCGGGCTGCTACTGAGGATCTCATACTGGATAATCTTAATAACATTTAGCCATACTTGGAAATTGAACACCTGGGTCATACGACTGCCGAGCAGACCACAGAGGCAGTTAATGACTTTATTGTAAGCTATACCTACTTCTTATCCTCATTTTAATGTTTTGGTGAAGTACTCACAATGTAATTGAGATATTCTTTTGCAAGAGAGATAAAATGCACAGAAACACGTAAATATACAAAAAAAACAAGTGAGTTCGAATACCTACTTAGTAGAACAAAACAATTGTATATTTAAAAACACGGAAAAAAAATGGTCAGCAGCTGCTCGTCATGACTGTAGCAAGAAGGCTTCAACTCATCATGATGCTGTGCTATGGGGCCGGCAGGTGCGGTCCACCACGGGCCCCGAGTCTTGGCCCCCAAATCTCGAGAAAACGCCCTAACAAGGTCAAAATATTTTAAGTAAGTAAAAGGTTTGTAGTTGGGGACGACTCTACAACCTTTTACTTACTTAAAATATTTTGACCTTGTTAGGGCGTTTTCTCGAGAATATAAACGAGGGGTACTAACATTATTGAGCTTTAAAATTTCGAGATTACTTCGGTACTTCTCAAACTTTTCTGAATACCTGGGCGGAACTCCATTTAGTTGTCCGCCACTGGCTTTGGGTTTGAGTTTACCCATGTAAGTTAATCTCTAGGTAATGATAAAGGGATTATCTTATCTAACCTTAACTTAATTGGAGCTTAAGAGGATTTCGCGTACGGAACAATTATGTAGAAGATCCAAGATCTATGTACATAGTTCTAGGAACAATCCGATCAAAGGAAAATTATGATTAAATTAGTTGATATTGTGACAATCTAGCTGAACTTAACTTGTATTCTAACATCAATTAATTCCCTGCAATTGATGTACAGAATTCTGATAAATCTGAGGTTATCCAGCAAAATTCAAAGACAATATTATTAAGACAATTTTACTCTAGCATAGGAGGCTATCCAATAACTAATTATTTATATAGTATTATATACATAGGTTAATAGGTATATGTATATCCTTATATTTAAATAAATATTTATTCCACAATTTTCGATATTGCACCTACCACTGTTTATCTCTGCATCACCCAAAGGTTGACTGGTAGAAAATGCCTATGGCATTAAGTCCGCCTCTGTCCGTCCCACACATTTGTGTGCTTAAAGTGTTAAATAAATAAATAACTTCTCGTCTCACAGACCGCAGTGTCTCAAGACGAAAGTCTTTGACAGTGCGTGTTGCCAGTGATGACCTATGGCACTGAAAGCCACCCAAAGGGCAATGGAGAGGTCTATGCTTGGAGTTTCCCTACGTGATCGAATCAGAAATGAAGAGGTCCGCAGGAGAACCAAGGTAACCGACATAGCCCGAAGAATTGCCAAACTTAAGTGGCCGTGGGCAGTGCACATTGCTCGCAGAACAGACGGCAGATGGGGCCGAGGGTTTCTAGAGTGGCGACCGCGTACCGGAAGATGTAGCGTTGGAACTTTGGAAGGCCTCTCACAAGGTGAACCGGCAACTTTGTAAAGGCCGCAGGAATCCGCTGAAAGCGGGAAGCACAGAGCCGGTCGAAGTGGCGGTGCTTAGGGGAGGCTTATATCCAGCAGTGAACGTGTTTCGGCTGAAATGATGACTGTAGGATAGGATACATAAGCCAGAACAGTTAAGGTCCCATTCGGTCAAGTGCCGTTGAAATTAGTGCTCTAAGTGGAATACCCCAATTTTATCGTATAGAAGAGATGTATGACTATAAACTTTACTACAATAATGCCTGTTTCACGATACACTAGGTGACACCTAAGTGTAATCCAACAATGCGCTTTTCTTTAGGCATTACTATTAGAGGTCGTCTAGTGTTGATGAAAACATACCAACTACTGGAAAATCTTAGCAAAAACTGACGTTTAAAACCTTAGTACGAAGGTACAAGGTCTTAGGCCATATGTACCCGTCGAGAACTCAAGACAGTACAGTAACGGTATTATAAAATATAATTATGATTAAATGAGTTTCTGGTTAGACTGGATAATGATCCCAACATAGTTGAGAAAAGGCTAGGCAGTTCATTATGGGTGGCAAAAAAGATAGTGTGAAGAAAATTCGAATTATCAAATCATCCTAGATTTGATAATTCGAATTTTCGCGAAAATCCTAGCGATATTGCGAAAACACGTATAGTTAGACAATGGTGAAAACATTTCTCGATCTTACAAGAAAAAGATAGGGTTTTTGCAAAAACACGAATCGCTGTAACAATATTGCGAAACAAAACGTTAGCTTTTATGAAATAAGGACGCTAATTGGCCGGTCGGAGCGCCCAAAACGAGACCTCCTCTGATTGGTTGACGTTTGAAATGTCAATCAACTAGGAACCAATCAGAATAAGATTTGGTCAGTAAGCAAAAATCTAGCCAATCTAGGTTAAAGATATTCAATATTACTAGAGCGACTCATGTTTTTGCAAAAACCCTATCTTTTTCCAGTAAGATTGAGAAATGTTTTCACCATTGTCTAATCATCCGTGCGCAATATCCCTTGGGGTTTCGTGAAAATTCGAATGATCAAAATAATCCTACGACAGGTACACCACCACATAATAATATATGCAGGTGCATACCCATTCCACATAAAAGACTGAACCCCTGTAATTACACCACGGACCGGTCGGACTCTAGCTCTTTGTGAGTTAGTTGGTCCAGTGCGCAAAGCGCTATTTAAGAGCGTTCATCCAAAAAGTTGGCAACGTCGCAAAGATCTATTAAATATTTACCTGTTTTGATTAATTTGGCAATATTACTGTATGGAAATAAGAAATATGGCCAACAATTTAATAATATTAATAATAAATTGCAAATATAACATTGGATTTGATTTTGTAACCTTTTCAGGTTTAAAAAAACCGGCCAAGTGCGTGTCGGACCACGCACAATGAAGGGTTCCGTAGTTGGGATGAATTTATCCCAATAACAAACTTAACATTGTAGTTGAAAAACATGTTCTCCCATAAGGAATGTATGGGAGATCTGTTTTCAAACTGCAAATTTAAGTTGGTCGATTATGACTCGTAAACCTGTAAAGCCTACTTAGCTGTGATAGTTTTCCTTTTAAATTCGTTGTATATACTACTGCTGTGAATTTTTTTCACAATACAAGTACAACCATTTAGTTGACAGGGGGGGGCACTTGACTCTAACAAAAATTAGCACTTTAAAGCCTAATATTTAGCAAACGGATTCCTAAAATGAAAAATAATTTTCACACACCCACAATATTTTTAAACGACCTTTCCAACGATACCCCACAATTTGGGATAGGCGAGGAAAAAAAAAACATCCCCTCTTTACGTTTAGGGGAGGTACCCTAAAAAAATATTTTTTTCTTGATTTTATTTTACCACTTTGTCAGCATTATTAATATGTATACCCATACCAAATTACAGCTTTCTACTACTAACCGGCTATGAGCTAGGCCTCGGACAGACAGACGGACATGGCGAAACTATAAGGGTTCCTTGTTTACTACGGAACCCTACAAAGGCATTTGGAAAGTTTCCAAATACTTTTACAACTAAGACTAAATATTCGGTGCTACGATATTAATTATTGCATTTCATAAGCAATATTTTAGTTCACTAGTTAGCCATATTTCTTATTTCCATACAGTAATATCGCCAAATTATTCAAGAAAGGAAAGGCTGAACCCCTATAATTACACCGCCCTACCACCCTATACCCACCTATTACCCTTTAATTAAACCTATGGACGTCTTTCGGCTGAAATAATGATGCTGATGGTGATGAACGAACACTTCGGGACAGTTCACAACAAACGTATAATCTACCACCGAATGCGAGCGTAAAGGTAGCCACCTAAAGTTGTACAGTACAACTATTTTCTTAATATTCCTCGGGAATCATCGCATTTCCGAATACAAACGAATGCTAATTTTCATGTCCATCAATTATTAGATTTATCGTGTATAATAATTTGAATTCAGAACTAAGTACTTAAACTCTATATGAAATTAGCATTCGGAAATGCGACGATTCCCGAGGGACATTAAGAAAATAGAAAGTTGTACATGTATGAAAAATGCCAATTGACAATTGTTTGTGACTGCTTGCTACGAGTATGAGCAAGCATTAAATTTGGGCTGAATCTAATGTTATTTTCCGCGCGAGCCAAGCTAGTTTAAAGCTAAAACACAAACTGACTCCCAATTAAAGTCTATTTTGTAGTCACTTCAGAATATTATAGGATTATAAGTACCAGACTTAGGAATTCAATTCATTTTTCTAATTTCTGAGGTTCATGCGACATCCACGTCATACACAGGGTGATTTTAATAACTTTCATAAGCTTCTATGACTTGATAAAATTACTGGGTTTGATTAAATTAAATTATAGTTTTTAAATCGGTCCACAGTTGACCAAAATATAGATGAACATAAAAATATAAAAATGAATACAGAAGAACATAGAACATACTCTTTATTTAAATCGGTTAAAAACCAGTTACAGTTTTCCTACAATATTTTTTTTACATAATATCGCGCCAATATTTCCATATAGGGTTAGGCAGAGGTTAAGTTCACCCGCAACGGAGTTTTTGCTTAAAGTATTTCATTATTTTTGAAAATTATCTAGGGACGTATACCCTGTATATTGAAAGCTTTAACAAAATTACAATATTACTCGTGACCAATCGACCCCAAGATTCATGTGACCGTTACTACAAGTTGGAACACAGCTGTTACAATGTTACCCCAAAATTCAAATCGAAGGCAGCCCTCAGTAACTTCACGCCTGAGTTCTCTAAAAGGATAGACAGAGATAAAAAGTACACCCAAATGTTGCCAGTTTTGCAATAAGTAGGGTTGCCATAATTGTTCGGCACTGATACGAGATAAAAATGTTAAAATTAAATAAAAATCTGAATTACGTGGATGATAGTAAAATCACGATACTGATAATGGTTTATTGACATAAAATAACCAAGATATAATAATCAAATGTAACCAATAATATTAACTGATACTCCAAACAAGTTAAATGAACTACACACAACGGGATAAAAACGGGACAAGAAGCAATACGGGACACGTCAAACAAATATCACAGTCCCGTATTTATGGGACCTATGGCAACGCTAGATACGAGTATAAGGCCCAGGAAAATTAATGTAACATCTTGCATACCATGTGCATGCATATGCATACTCATGTTTTGGACAAATAAATGATCTTATGTCTCTTATCTTTATCACTCTAGAGAAAGGACGATCCTAACATCATTAAACGAGCACAAATTCAAACTTCAGGATATTAAAGAAAACAAAAAAATAAACTCGGTGTAATTTTACACTCGTATAAAACCACAAATTCCCGGATGACGACCTTGATTGCAGTCCTTTCCATCTTTCACAAAGGTAAGACCGCCTGTGTCCCAGCAGCAGGGGCGTAGCTACCGCCGTAACATCCGTATCAATGATACGAGGCCCCAAGTTAAGCCCCCCCCTGACGCGACGTGTATAAACAAGAATTCGTAAAATATGATCCGAAACCTCAAATTATTATTGTTATGAGGCTCGCCCGTAATGAGTGAATACCAAATGAAAGTCACTAACGTCATTTGTTCACAGCTCACAAAGGCTTTCAAATACAGACGCGGTCCATTTCTTAAGCTCTTGCATTGCACAACAAAATCGAACCTGCCTTGAAAATTGGAGCACGGGGGGTTTTTGATTTTCGAGCTCGCAGCGCTCGCTCTTGCATTCTCTTAGTATAATCCCAATAACAGGTTAATCTAATTAATTCCAGTCAGGATGCTTCAATTTTCGAGCTCGCTTTGCTCGCTCTTGCGTTCTCTGAGTAAAGTCACAACGACAGTTCAATCATCCAAGTTAGTTTACTATGTAATTAATTTTGTAAAAAAAAAAAAAAAATTGAGCAGTCAGACAATAAGGGACCCCAAAAAAGTTTGATACGGGGACCCCGTTATGATTAGCTGCGTCACTGCCCAGCAGCAGAAACATTAGGTGTAAGTTGATGAACTGCAGCTTTTGCGAAGAACGACAAACGCTAATGGCCTTCATATTGATGTAATCACATTTTTTTAAATCTTTTACGTAACTTATCCACAGTTGACGAAAAATTTCCCACCCTTTTTTTTTATTTGTTGGAGAAAAAACAGAGCTCGGCGCTTTCTGACCTCAAAAATACCACAGTATTTTTTTTCTCAATCAGATATTATATTTCTAGCTGTGACAACCTTAATCATGATCATATTTCCCGTCGTAAGCGGAAAAACGTTATCTCCTTACTCTAGAGCATTTTACAAAGCACCGTATAAAATGGCTTCCTTTAATTGTATTAAGTTATAAATTATCCATAACTTCTCTCCTTAAGATTTTCTTGAGATCTTATCTAAGACATTTTAAGTAACTCATTATAAGCTACCCAGGCATGATAATAAAAAGTATAAGACTCGCTAAATGTTAATTATTTCGGCTTCAGGCGAAGTCAGCCCTGCGAGTTATTATGAGATGGCTCACACAGAATTTGCTCACCATCAACTTGGATAAAACCAGATTTATCACGTTTAGTCCAAGGAAAGCGTCACAGCCAGCCCCTCCCTTCCGTCTTGGAGTCTGGGTCGACGGCGGTTGACATGGAGTGAGCAGGTCAATTCATTGGTTTTTAGGGTATGAAAACTATTTTTTGTTTTTATATATCTAAGGACCTACGCCAATTTCTCTACCCTGAGAACTGTGTACTTTTCTCTTGCCCATTCCGTTTTAACGTACTGTATTTCGGCCTGGGGTGGTGCTGGTAAATATCTTCTGCTACGTTTGGAGAGGGCGCAGAGGGTTGTCCTTAAGCTAATGGCCTTCAAACCCTATCGCTTCCCTACCAGCAAACTGTACACGCTATGGAAGCTACCGACAGTGAGGCACTCTTTTGTGCTAAGTACAGTGTTGCGGAAACATTCAAACTTCTCTTTTGAACCTGAGTTTAGAAGACAAAAACGTAGAACTGACAGTCTGCCCGACATCGGGTGTTAAATTAGAAATTGTCCACCGGCAGTTCATTTTCTGTAGTCCCGTGCTTTATAATAGAAAGAAAAAAAGTGAAAGTGATTACTATTTATCCATGTACTCTCCGGGATTGCAAAAGAATGATTGATCAATGGCTTCATACTCTCACATACGAAGAATTGGTGAATTTAGTCAAACTCTAAAAATCTTTCTTCCATAGACATGCACACCAAATACACGCAGCGTGGAGTGTGCTCGTGGGGAGGTTCCACATGCTCCGCACACTCTACACTTACACACAACAACCACACGCAAACACGCACAACAATCACATACAACACTCCCACATGCACAACATTAAGCAGTTACGTATTTTGATTTTTATTATTTTAATTTGTTACCATTTTAATTTACTACTTTATTTTATTTTTTACTATTAAATTTTTTACTATTTTAGTTTTAATTTTTCTTTTTTAAATCCGACTGTACTTTCTTAACTGGAATCTGGAACGCTGTCGTCTCCCTCTTGGAGGTGGGCGTTAATAGCTGCGACACAGTTTTGTAACTAATGTAGCTATTTACGTACGCAATCAATCTGTAAAATGTGTTTTTGTTGCAATAAAGATTTATGATTATGATTTATGATTATATCATGCTCACTTAGATGTCTCGCTGATGGTGGCGCGTGTGTTGGATCATTTAGCTCCCTTCAAAATGGTTGGGACTGGTCAACTCTTAGCGGCCATGGCTGATTTTAATTTTTAAGTTGTTCTTTGTTTTATCTTTTTCTAACGTGCACGTCTTTCTACATTGTTCTCACATGAATAATTTCAACATGAATGATGTAACCAATATTTTGTAACAATTTATTTTATTTAAAAGAGTGTCCGTTGAGTTTTTTGCCCGTTCTTCTCCATAGGAACCTACTACGCTTTGGAATGGTCAACTAGCTTCATATTTTTGACTGACGGATTCTTTGACAATTCAAAAGTGCCTGTAAATAGTTTAATTGAAATAAATGCTTTGAGTTTGATTAATTATTGCTACGTAACATAAAAATCGAGGTCAGTGGTAAAATTTTACTTCAATTATAATTCAAAATATGTTCAAAAATTACGATACAAAATGTGGTTTTTACAAAGGTTCATTTTCATTCACACAAATGTTAATTAATTAATGAAATTCGCGTTGGTATTGTATCGAGAAACCTTCACTCGAAAACGTATTCATATTCAAAACGATGTTAAATAAAATCATATCAAGTCGCATTTATTTGTTTTACTAGCTTTTGCCCATGGCTTCGCCCGCGTGCTGGTCGGAAATTATCCCACAGGAACGTAACTACTGGGATAAAAATATATAATAGTATCCTATGTGTTATTCCAGGTTATAAACTATCTGTGGGCCAAATTTCATCCAAATTCTGTCAGTAGGATAATATTAATGATTGAAATACTATCATGAATTCATGCAAGCCTAGGACTTTTTGTCAGGTTACTGCTCAGAAATTGTGCACAATGTGTTGTGAACAGAATACCATCTTATAAGCTTGCAATGTACCACCGAGATAAAACGTATCCTATGTCCATACCCAGCACCTTAATTGCGTAACACACTTCCAATAACAATCCGAGAGTTTTGAAGGACATTGCTAATCCATTGCGTCATAGGTTTGCAAAATTCGTCTGCTCAACAACGTAAATAACGCAATGAACGTGGGTGAACTGTCCAAATGAAACCCATTGCGATCAGTTGTCATTTTATGTGTGTTACCCAATTACCCCACGGGTCATGGTCTACCCATGTGCCAATTGCTATTTCATCCAAATTCGTTCAGCCGTTTTAGCGTGAAAGCGTAACAATTAAACAAACTCACTTTATTTAATTATTTAAACTTCTCGCACACAATAAGGTACAAAGGCGCACTTAATACCTTAGGCATTCTCTACCAGTCAACCAAGGGTGGGGAAGAGATAAGGTGGCAGGTGCTCCACATTTATAATATAACATCAATATTATTATTTCAATGATTGTATATTAATATTTCAATTACCGTTACTTTGTCCTACCCTCCATAATATACGACTGCTGAATCATCGCCAACAGCAAAGCATATTTGTATAGTAGAGTACAATACCTACCCTACAATCTGCCTAGCCTTTTCCCAACTATGTTCGGGTCAGCTTCCAATCTAACCGGATGCAACTGAATACCAGAATTTTACAGGGAGCGACTGCCTATCTGACCTCAACAACCCAGTAACTGGGTAATACGATACCCCTAAGTAAGACTAATAATAATAAATAAAAATGTTTATTTCTTCACTTAAGTAAATAACTATGTTAGGTTTGGAGTCACCTTTTAAGCATAGATTTGCTTGTATTAGGTGGTTCCGCTCCTCCAGTTTACAGTAATTCTACAAATGTGTGAGCCAAAAGATTCATTTAAAACTAATTAAGATTTTATATAACCCTTAATATACCCTTAATGTAAGGGCACTGGGTGTAGAATATGTTTGTGAGTTTGTGTGTGGGTTCGTTTGTGTGCGTGTGTGTGTGTGTGTGTGTGCTTGTGTGGGTGTCGGGATGTAATGGGCATGTGTGTAAGATAAATGTGGTTTGTGACTGGTGGAAGACTGGTGTCAGACTTTCGGGCTTCTGACGATTCTTAACGACTGTCAAAGATCCACGAATGACAGCCGGGACCAACGACTTAACGTGCTTTCCGAGGCACGGAGGAGTCTCGGTATGTAAAGATGGTCACCTATCCACGACCAACCCCGGCAAGCGTGCTTAACCTGACGGATCTACCCATGCGGCTGTTATACCTTACAATTCTTTAGAAATAGAAATAATTTATTTGCTTATAATACACACAGGTAAGATGAAATTTTTTATAATTAATTGCCCCGATACATTTTACCTTAGGCATGCAACATTTTCAAATAACAGAATTTATAATAAATAATAGATTATAATAATAATATTAATGATTACAAGATTTTTTTTGCAGGACTCTTTAGGCACATTTTTTCAATACGATAGTTGAGTAAAACGTTTCTTCTCAACCTAACAAATATTTAATTCCTTAATGGCTGTCCATTAAGGAATTAAATATTTCTACTAGTAACCAAGAATAACTTCGTATATTATTATAAATTCTGAAAGCTTAACTCATGACAATAAACATACTACATTTACCTCAACTTTGGCCTAAACTATTTAACCTTTATTCAATATGCTAGTTCCGTATATTTGAACCTATTATATTATAAACACACCAAACTTTTGGGGAAACAAGGTTAATATGTTATGATATAAACACGATACTTAGTGTAAGTTGCGTTTAGTTGTGTATAAGTTATGCTAAAGTGTGTCTACTTAAGTTCAAAAGCAATCTATAAGACTGATAAACCGAATAATGCAGAACAGAAAACGCGTAGCCCAACATTGCGTAGCGACAGTGCTAAAGCGTAGCAGTCGTAGCTATGAACGCTACGAACTTCGTAGCAACTGCGTAGTGATTAACTCTGTAGCGTCCATTAGAGTGTTTGAATAGTTTATTAGCCGTTTGACCACCTTCGGCTGAGATCCAGTTCCGGTTATCTAACAGATTGAGATAGTTTTTAGCTATTCCTATACCTGTGTTGTACGAATATTTTCAAATACGACGATCAGTTTCCAAATGATCAAGAACCTCTTACTAAAGAAAACGATAAAACTTAGGTATGTCACCGTAATATTAAGGATGCTATTATTTTAAATATATCAATAAAATGCGCACATTACCATAAAAGTGGTATAAAGATAAATATGGCTTTATAAAATTTATGTATTCGCATTTATTATATTACGCATAATAAGAGTTTGTCAAATGGCATCATCTTAATTCATGATATTAAAGCTCTCAGAAAATTTATGAAGATAACAGCTGTTGGCCTTGACTTTTGCGCGACAAAACTTCGAACGTTCTATAATTTTCATTTGCCTGGCTTTGAGTTGTCTATCAGTTAGTTTTGAATTCCAAATTCAAAAGTCATTTATTCTAACTAGGCTGAGAATCAGAACTTTTCGAACCTCAAAATTACGTAATACAGTCCCCCAAAAAACACCCACCCTTCACCACTTCCTAGTGCTTTAGCTGGGAAGAAGAAGTGGCGCAACAAATTCCCCAGCAGCACTGCTGAATGTTACTAATGATAAATTATCTGTATTATTTTAAGGCCAAATTTATTCGAAAACAATTATAATTTATACGAATGCTGTTGACTTAATCGGCATGGATTAAATTGGTAATTTATCCTCATTAGTTATGTAAATTGTATTCGAAATTGTATATTAATTAATTTAATATTATTCAACTCAGTATTCCATTAATCGTAATGTCACTATACATTTCGATTAATGGAATACTGAGTAGATAAGGGAATTATAGTGGCATCAGTAGACAGAAAAGTTGACAGGATATCGTTTGACTTGGTTTAGGCTTGTGATGAGGAGGGCTGAACCGCATGTAACTAAAAGAGTGATGAATATAAATATTGATGGACTGAGAGGGAGAGGAATGCCAAAGAAGAGATGGATGGATTGTATTCGGAATTGAATATTATTTAATTTAATATTACGACAAATAGTGACATTACCATTAATAGAATACTGATTGGATAAAGCTGATAATGCATCTGTCATTTGTGATACTGGGAACTAAGGAATTATGTTGTTGAGTATATAAGGGGAAGTTTGAAAGTGGCAGTGGCGTGTGATAAAGGGTAAAGTCAAAAGTGTAAACAAAATGTTTACGAATTTCATTGAAAAAACTCTTATTTTCTTTCAAAGTAGTATCAAATAGAAACACACATTTTAAGTCTTCTCTACACTCTACAATCAAGTATAAAAATGATCACATCCGCAAAACAGTTTCTAAAATTATCCTTTTAACTAATAATAATGTCCCAGAATTGGTTACAATTATTATTACAGCTTTATTCCTCACACACTAAATACAATGTGGAATTTAATTCGTTTGCATCCTCTTAAGGGGTTATTGTACTCATCATTACGAACAACTTTCACTATGGGGCCAGCCCTGAAATCGCGAAAAAGAATCAGTTGTTCCATACATTTATGTTCGTATAGCTCGTTATAATGTAGGGAACAAAAGATTTTTTTTTCGCGGTTTCGTTATTGGCCCCATAGTGAAAGTTGTTCATAATGAAGACCCAATGATCCCTTAAGAGGATGCAAACGAATTAAATTTCACATTGTATATAAACTGATATTTGAAAATTTAAGTTAATGTTTTATTACGTGTGATCCCTTAGAGTATAAGCCGCCTCCATCTCTTTCCATTTGCATTTGTCTGTGGCAATATTGATCCAGTTCATTCCCGGAATCTCAATAATGTCGTCGGTCCATCTTTTACATTGGTAACAATTAGCGGGTTTTAATTAAATCTACGTTTGCCAAAGTATACATAACGTACATTAGTACCTACCCACGATCCTAACTCAATAATTATACAGGTTGGTAGAGACATCGACGCGAAAACTGATAACATGGATTCAGTACTTGATTCTGAACCCCCAGCGTAAAAATTTTTCGTCGGTTATTTTAAAAAAAATCTGCTGTTTCGTAGAAAAGTGCAATACCTACTCGGTTAAAATGTATGGGACAGCAGATTTTTTTTTAAATAACCATCGAAAAATTATGATGTCCCTGCCAACCTGTATAGCGATCATTGCCCTTTTCCTTATATATTCTGTCCTTCTTTTCTATCCAGGAATCGAAACGACAAAAGATGTGACGTTTTTCAGGCGTGTAAATTCTTTATATCAAATATGTGTATCGATTCAGGATATCAACGGAATTCATATGTTTCTGGTCGACCTCGTAATTATTGTATCACTTTTTATAACAATCACTACAAATATATTATTATATAAAAAATAAAGTCCCCCCGCTGCGTCTGTTTGTCTGTCTGTCTGTCAGAACGCGATAAACGCAAAAAATACCAAACAGATTTTCATACGGTTTCCACCAATCGACGGAGTGATTCATTAGGAAGATTTAAGTGTATAATTCATTATGGTTTTGTGTAATCGCTCGTCGCCGTCGCTTCTCGCGTCTCGTTAATCGCCAGTGGTTGAAATTATCTAACTGTCACATAATAGACACATAGACCTCGTCGTTTTATGACGAAAAGTGACATTAATCCTTGTGAAAAACTACGGTTTACTCGCCGTGTGTAGGCACGGTCGTCAGTGTTGTATGGATCACTACGGAAGCTTGTTAACAGACACGTTTGTTTCTATGGCGCGGCTTATACGCCGTACCGTAAAGAAACCGTACCATTTACTAAGGGCCTAAAGGCTGATAAAGCAATCATTACGAGGTCGACTATAAACCATTATATATCGTCGTTGCGCTTTCCATAATCGCTGTGTTTTTTACACACTTTACAGGAGACGCAAAAAACTCATTTTCTCAAAAAATACCCAGAGTATTCAAATAATTTACTTTTATTTTAATACATATTTAGCGTGTTTATAATGGAACTTTCGATGTATGAATGTCACATAAATACATTCCGTAACTCTTTGAATATTGCATTTATCACATAGCTGGTTTTACAGTATGTGTGTATTGAAATAACGATTCAAACTGCATAAAAAACCGAAAATCACGAAATAACACATAGCGACTTATGCACGCGCAACGACGATATATAGAATAAAAAAATTGAGCCATTGTCTGTAATAACAGTTTAATCCTATTAATATAATTAAAATGAAACTAATAAAAGTCAATTAAGAATAACAACTACCCAAGCAAGTGCTTTTAACCCGAATATTATTTTAGAAATATATGCAAACACTATTAAATACAAACAGTTCACAAAAAGTTTAAATTAAATATATCAGTTCAGTTATTTCTGAACAAAACACTTAGTTAATGGATCCCTTTTATTAAAAACTTTGAACTCAAAATAAATCGGTTTTAATTGAAAGCTAGAGAAATATGACACCATGAGTTACCTTTTCATTCAAACTAAACACTATTTACTATTTACAAACTATAAATTGTTAAACGGTTTGTGTGCATACATATAAACAGATAAGAGGTGATGCTTATTTCTAAAGACATCTCTTCCAGCATACCTGCGATAGGAAAGTAGATAAAGAGCTGTAGACAACGTGTGTAAGAGTAGAAGAGAAAATAAAATAAATCCACTTAACTATTCACTAATTAGGTTTAGTAGTACCTAAGATACACTTAAGGTGATTTGTGATGCAAGCGGGTTACATCACTAATCACTAAATATGTTTTAAAACATCATTCTGTTTCACTCGAATCATTTGAAGATGACAGAGAGAGAAGGACGTATTACATACGTTAAACGTACGTACCGTAACGTACGTTTATTAAATACGTTTCGCGCTAAATGTATAAATACCACCAGTAAACAACGAACTACTATACTTCAAAAATATCTGACTACCCTTAAGCCCCATTTACACGGTGCAAGTTTCTGGAACGTTCAAGAGCAATTATCGCATGCCATAAAGCACGTTCAATTATTGGCATTCAAGAATTGCATGCAAGTGTATACACGCGTGCGATTTCCGTAGAATGGTTTAAAATTGAATGCAAGTTTGCCAATCAATATTTGCATGCGACTTCTGTTTTCACAAAGGCAATTAATGCATGCAAGTTTTTCCTCGTCTAAACACACAGTTGCACGTCCTTGTACAATTGATTCAAGTATTGCCCGTAGTTGCGATACCAAATATTTCATTCAATTTTATTGAACATCTTCTCAAGATTTTATTTAACTTTTAACGATAGAACATTTTCGTGCCTGCACTGAATGCGATTTTATTGTACGTGCTATTTACACTTATATCAGTTCTGAACTGCAACTAACTTGCCTGTATCGTGCAGCAATTGTACTCAATACGTTTATTGCATTCCACAATGTGAACTTAGGTGGTAGGTACATAAAGACATACATTCGTTTTGGAGCATTGTGGGCCCTGTCGGGCATAACAACATAAAAATTAGGAGGAGGGCTATTATAGATATTTGTTAACAATTTTAATATTAATCTACTCTTTCGTTCGTCGTTCGTTTTGTACGTGTTGTTTAGACGGTGTTAGTCAATTATTACTTCAATTTTATAGTATGCCACAGGCAATAAACTTGCACCGTGTAAGTGGGGCTTTAACCTCAAATCCAGGCGTTCTGGCAGAGGAATTACGGATAAAACGGCCCAATAATAGCCTACTATTATTGGACCGTTTAAAGCCTTATTGTGACCGCTGAACGGAGTTCAATCTAATATCGATCAGTCGACTATACAATCTTTTGTATTTTTTTTTGTTATGGAAGAATTGTTGTGTAAGGAATGAAAGGATTTATTAAGAATGAAGGAATTAAGAGATTTAGCTGCATGCCTCCTTTCTTTCTTTTATATATTTTTTTTATTAAAAGAAAAAGCTAAAAGTTACGTTACAAGAACCTACAACTAGTTTCTACACAATCGTGTTTCGGTAATAATATTTAATGTCGCAGACAATTTGTATGATTCCGATTGTTACAAACGGCGTTATCCACTTAGGAATGTGCCGCCTCCGTGGTCTAGTGGTAAGACCTGTCTCAGACCCAGAGGTCCGTGGTTCGATTCCCATAGGTGGGAAAATTTACTGCTCGGTCTGGTTGGTGGTAGGGCTTGTTCTAAGTCCGCCTGGCAAGCTACCACCATCTTATCTAAGTCAATGCTGTAACAACAATGTTAACAGCACTTTTGTGTTTCATAGTTAGATTTTTGAAAATTCCACCTTTAAGGGGGCAAAAAGGGGGAATTTTTTTTGTATGAAAAATCGTATTCCTTAACTTATTTAACTTGAAACCTGGCACAAAAGTACTAATCATTAACCGTTGTGCACAATTTCTGAGCAGTAACCTAACAAAAAGTACTAGGCTTGCATGAATTCACGATAGTATTCAATCATTACAATAATAGGATTTGGATGAGGTAGACAGATAGTATATAACCTGGATTAACACATAGGATACTTTTTATCCCGGTAGTACATTTCCATGGGATAACTTCCGACTTCCACACGAGCCAAGCCGCAGGAAAAAGCTAATCTCTTATAAACCTGCTGTCCATGAACAATACATTAGACACGCAGCATCGCCCACGCTCATTATCACATCTCCAATTACATTGGTCTATTGTACTTGAACTACCACAATACGTGTGAGAAAACAATTGAATATAAACCTGAATATTATCTATAGGAGAATATTAGAACAAAAACACGGGTAAACAAACAATTATTTTGTCCACATCAGGATCTGCCTCAACTACCCTTAACAAAGTCGAGAGTCACTTGTTCTTCCAATTTTATAAAAAATTGTACTTGAACATACGTAATAATAATAAGCGACAGTTTTCGGGGGCCCATTATTGAGTGTGCAAGTCACCACCTGCCATTTTATCCGTGTATATCTTAACATTGATCAGGCAGGGGACATAGGCCTTCCATATTTTTAGGTAACCAATCCACTATAGTCACCCAAACCCATAGTGCGTAGATAACGGCTTCCTGAAAGGTCTTTTACACTCTTACTCTCGTTTCTATTTCAATAGCTATGAAAATCGTCGCAGGCAGTCTGGACGATAACATTTTTCCTAAACGGTTACTAGGCGGGAACATAAGGATGCTTGGACGAGAAAAGAAGGATAAAAACAATCCTAAAATATGTCAGTTACTATACGCAATGTCCACGAGAAATGACAAAAGAAAACAATTCGAGGACATGTCTGTTACAATACGCAATGCCCAACACAATCACGAAATTTAACAAGTGACACGAATCGGGGGTTGTTTTGTCACCTCGACAACGCTGACGAGTCCGTTGTCTCGCGATTTTTAACCGATTATGTTTTTTGTAGGACCGATTCTTGTGGTAGGTACGTCTGCGTTGAAGTATTGAATGTCAAATATTCTATTCACACAGACTTTTTACGGTCGTTTGCGTTTTCTCCTAGAAATGGCTTTAGTTTTTAGGTAGAGTCCGACCGAATTTCGTTTTCAGTTTTCGGTGTAATATCCACTTTCAGTAAATACTTCCAATTCATGTATTAAGAAAAAATCTATAGTTATAACCAGTTATAACAGCTAAAAGCACAATAAAGTGCAGAAAAAAATCTTATTCTCACATATAATATAACATTGTTTGCTTTTTATTTGTTGTTGTCTGGCAAAACTCGGGTGTACTATATGATGTTTTTGTATAAGTATACATTTTCGGTCAAATATATTATGATTAAAAGATTGACACTACATTTATTTTAGTTTTACCAAACAAAAAATAACCCGCAAATATAAATTAGGACGAATTCCATTTACGTTTTCGGCCGAATAAAAATACCGTTTTTGGTCGGTCTATAGTTTACATAGGTTACCTAGGTATCTGTTTCTGAATGGCAATTTATTGGTTAGCTTTCTGTTGCTACAATTCCTTTTCTTTGAGACTGAAATATGCAAGGAAATTTTTTATATTTCTCTTTAATATCAAATATGCAAAAGATAAGCAGCTGAGGTATTCAAGCTTTCGTTTCATCTCCAAGGCCAGTTAAATATGCTTTTGCAATTGAAAATTAATATCCCTTGTGTCTCGTTGGTTTAGTGATTTCAAGGGTGACTTCTGAGCTTTGGAGCCTGAGGTTCGATTCCTAGGCCAGACAAAGTGTTATTGGGTTTTTGCTTTGGGAATTTCTCCGTAGCGGTCTAGAGTCTGGGTTTGTATACCCGGTTAATGCAACTGGCTCGCCCTATATTGAATAGGGTTTTAAACATAACTCACACAGAGCGCGCATAACATTCAGCTCTGCCCCCCCTTTAGAGAATACAGGGATAATGTTACGATTTTTTAAAAACATTCCCCTTAAGGTGAGTATACAATAGAGCATTTTGTAGAGGATTGCCATGTAATTTAACGTTCTTACGAATGGTATAAAACAAGCAAAGCTCAATCATTTAAAAATGCCTTTCCATGTCATGTAACGTTCCTGCGAATGCTCGACGCTGCGTTTAACGTAATGCTCACGGCGAGTGAGCATTTACCTGTAACATTTCTTTCACCTTGCGTTCATTGTAACGAACTGCCCTCGGCCCGCGCGCTCATTCCAAGAATGGTACACCAATAAGCTCGTTGAACTCAAACTCAAAGCATTTATTTCAATTAAACCATTTACAGGCACTTTTGAATTGTCAAATAGTCGGTCAGTTAGTCAGAAAGTTGAAGCTAGTTGCCCAGTTCCAAAACGTAGATCTTCATGGAGAAGAACGGGCAAGAAACTACAAGGACACTCTTTTAAATATAGAAAATTACACAATCGTTGGTTTTTAAAATTAGGTTGTTACAAAATAACAAGCAACGGCGAATGCTCGATATTCTGTAAATAAATGCTCTAATCTATACCTTAACACAGAAAATATTCAGCAACATCATCATTTTATTCGCAAAACTCAAGACATAGGAATGAAAATCCAATTCTTTACTAAAAGGACACTTGTCGGGGGAGGAAAATGGTGCAAGATAATAAATGTAGGTGAATAATGGACGCAGCCCAACGAAATTCGGAAGACGGAAGAAAATAGACAGACGTAACTGTGAAATGTGTTTACGTTGCAAGCTGCGAAGGTTTTAGTGAGATATTTTGGTTAATATTATGTTATGTTATTTAACTCATGATATTATCACGCTCACTGCTGATCTTTAAAATGGGGTTGGCAACTGTCAAAGTGGCGCTAGCATAGCTTTAACCAAAACAGAAGAATTTTCTAAGGAACATTTGATTTGACATGCGAACTACGCATCAGACCTGACGTCACACAAATCCTACATCCCGCAAGCACAGTTTACCGCGCGATCAACATATATATAACTTTCCGACATCAATCGTCGGACAGTTTACCACCAGACACAACACCCGTCTGGTCAGCGGATCCTCCCTTTCCTAGACAAAATCAAACTGGTTGCTAATTTAGTTGTATAATTTATTATTTTTATGACATTGATTTTATATTTTGTAATTACTTTAACTCACACACTGACTTATTAGTATTACTTGTTAACATTTTATTAATACCGTATACTTCTACGATGTTTGTAAATAAAATATGTGAGCACCATGTATCTATCACATAATTAGTTTATCTGTCATTGCTTAATTTTTGAATTATTTTTACCTATTGTGGTATAGTAATTTTATTCTAGGTGCATCGTCTTCACATATACTTATATGATTAATGTATATAAAATATTTTAAAACATTTAAAAAGAGTAACGGTGGAGTTTCTTGACAATTCTTCTCCATACGAAAACTCTCTTTTAGAAGGAGCGACTAGAATCATTTTTTTTTTTTTTGTAAATTTTGACATTCAAAAGTGCCTTTGAATTTGAACTGGAGTCATAATAATATGTGGTCACCAATCCACGTACTGACCGCGATAAAAGCAGCTTAACCTCACTCATCGGTAAAACCGAACCGTATACTTTTGTCCGTTACTCAAATTATAGCTTATAACTATGTCATTAGGTAGGTACGGCTCAATTAATACTAACTATTCACTAATTGAACGCATAATTCCCCCCACAAATCAAAGGGGCCACCAAATTAGACAGCTGTTATCATGCACACATCAACATGTACCAATTAGTTTATAGCAGTGTTTAAGCTGAGCATGAAATTAGCTAACGAAAGTCTGCAGACGTGATGGATATCGCTATCACACGAAAACACACGAATAAATCAAACATAAATCTGCACCATAAGCATAACACTGTAACTCCGTTTTTTTACGATTTTGAGTTTTTACACTATCCTATTGTACGTAAAGTAGATTTTATTAGTTACAGTATTATGGCTTTGTAGAGATACAAAGCCATAATACTGTAACCAATAAAATCAAATTTACGTCAGAGTTTCGAAATTGTATTATAATGCATTTCTGGGAAACAGTCTAAAGCATAATATTTTAAGTGATTATACATTAAAATACAACGATAATATAATTAACATTTTACTGTGCGGTGTTACCTTATTTTGTCGCTTCACTTTCGATGAATATCATAATAATTTAATTTGCATTTTACTGTTTTGCCGCTACATTTTCGATGACGTGGCGCATGGCACAGGGATCTTTTAAATAGCGCTCAGGAATCCAGTACGATATTTAATACAACCTTGAAACAAAGCTGAAATCGCGAAAAAAAAATCAACTCTTCCCTACATTTATGTTCGTCTATCTCGCCGAAATGTAGGGAACAGCAGATTTTTTTTTCGCGATTTCAGCGTCGATCCCGTAGCGAAAGTTATTCATAATGATGATACAATGACCCCTTAAGAGGTTTGGGGTAAACAAAAACTAAGGTTGTATATGCTTAAAATTATGTAAAAACATAACAGTGTATGTGTTACAGTTTTTTTTGCTTAAAAAAGCACCAATATACTGTCCAATCGATCTCAATATTGTTACCTAATTAAAGTTTAATAGTGTAGTTATTAGCTAATAAAACATTTTCTCCAAAATGATAGCACATTTTATTTCACAAGCTCTTTAAAATCAAGATAGTCAGCTTTTTTGCGAAAAGACCTTCTTTTGTAAAGTTTGGATTTTGAGTTATATGCTTCTCAGGTACAGAAATATGTTTTTTTTTTGGGTCACCCGCCTTTCCTGGTGTTGTTACTAATTGAAGTATGAGTGCTACTGGGGAGGTTGTTGCGCCACTTCTTCTTCCCAGCTAAAGCACTAGGAAGGTGGTGAAGGGTGGGGCGTGTTTGAGGGACTTTCTGAAATCATTTTGACGTTTGAAAAGTGCTGATTCTCAGCCCTGTTAGAATAAATGTCTTTAAAATTTGAATTAACAAAATCTGTTTTTGTTTTTTGTTTTATTGTGTACAGCTATATTGCAACTGACTGACAGATAATTAAACCAAGAGTCTGTGGAAAATTTGTTTTTAAGCAATTTGGAAACTTGGTTTGTTGTACTATTAAGTTTTTTTTTTTTAAACCCCCTTAGGTAAAAAATAATTTAAGTTTTTATTAGAAAATAAACAAATATAATCAGGCAAATTATTTTTTAAACAAACTGACACACTACGTTTAATTTGCTGTGTTATAGCCATTTCATACAACTGTCAAAGAATGACAGTAATTGTGATTTCATTAAACGGACAATTTAAGTTAGTAGTCCATTTGCTTAACAATTATTTTCCCTGAATTTACCCAAATTATATGCAAGATACATACAGATAAACTTGAAAAAAAAAGTTTAATATTTATAATGGAATGCAGTTGAGTTATTAAAGCTTCAAGCAAATAAACGTCTTTGCCTTTTATAAAATTTTATCAGCTAACTTTACTCTAGAGAATGCATTCTTCTCACAACATAAACAAATTGTGTTTGTAATCTTTGTAAACTGGCAGATGCTCCGTGAATCATTAATAAAATTGCTACAACATTAGTAATATTTATAACCTGTCACAAGCAGTCAGCCATTAACAGTTTCGTTGTAATTTCAATTTATTTAATGTAAACGATAAATAAAAAAGCAATTTTAGTGTTTTTTTGGCGATACTTTTATCGCATAATTATTTATTTTGAGAAAATAAGGTGTTAAGGCGACAATAACCGACTTTTAATCATTTTATACTGAAGATCACGTCTAAACGAGTAGTGTTAAATTAGAGTATTTTTTTTAAATTATTTTTACATTAGTTATTGTTATCATTTCATAATAAATTACTTAATAAGTTCTTTCCATAACATCTTTTCGTTTGTTTTTAGTTTCCGATAGTAGGCCAAATTTTAGTAATATATATAGTAATTTGAGTGATTGTAGTATTTATTATAAAATTGTTGAATTATTCATTTAAAATAAAAATGCAAACGACTCGATGTTGTGTTACAAGTAAATGCATTTACCTGTAATAAATAATAGTTTAAAAAAACTAAAAAACACGCTTTTTATAGAAAACCGAACTAAAAAATAGAAAATAAATTTTAATGAATTTAAATAAAGAAAATAGTGTTAAAAATTTCAATGAATATAAATTAATAATAGTGTGAATAAAAAAATATATATTTTATTTTAAAAAAAGCGTGGGGTGCATGGTGTCAATAGTTATAAATATTTTATTGACAGATATGAGTAGAGTGATTATCATTTCGATAATATCTTAAAAAGCACCCCACGCTTTTTTTAAAATAAAATATATATTTTTTTATTCACACTATTATTCATTTATATTCATTGAAATTTTTAACACTATTTTCTTTATTTAAATTCATTAAAATTTATTTTCTATTTTTTAGTTCGGTTTTCTATAAAAAGCGTGTTTTTTAGTTTTTTTAAACTATTATTTATTTTCTACTTTTTAGTTTGGATTATTTATAATAGCTTGTTTTTTTAATTTTAAACTATTGCACGACTCATGATGCGAAGCATCAGAGAGTGCTTTACGATCGAAAATTTTTTTTCGCCTTATTTAGTTTGGTATTTTATAAAAAAAAAAAGTAGTTTTAGTTTTTTTAAACTATTATTTATTTTTTACTTTTTTTTTACTTTGGTTTCTTTAAAAAAGCGTGATTTTTTAATTTTTTAAAACTATTATTTGTTTTGTAGAATTAAAATTCTCTTTAGTATACAAAAATTTGTCAATATTAGAGAAAACGGCTAATGATAATTATTGGAAATAAAAATTAACACAGAGTCCTGCCTTATCGACTGTAGAGAAAAATTATAGAAAATTTTATTTTCTTACCTTATCGACTATAGATGAAAATTATATAAATTAACAAAAATCATATTTTGCAATTTGAAAAATGGAATAATTTTATCAAATTAGTGTATTGTCATCGGTCCTCAATAAATCTACAAAGTTTGAACGAAATCTGGCAGTTTAAAGTGGGTCAAAATCGCGCACAAAGAAGTCGGTTACAAACAAACATACAAACAAACATACAGGTGAAGCTAATATAAAGCGTGTAATAAAACATCAGCATTTTGTAGGTTTGATTGTTTGTTTTCATTTTGTAAATGTCGCAACACATTATGTAATTGTCTTTGGCCTCTGACCCTGACAGCAGGGAATAGATAAAATTTGTCAAACTTTTCTGTGCCAATAATGGATACGAGGCTTTTGGCTCATCTGTAAAGCTTCGTGCAGACCAGCGCGACGCGACAGCGCGACGCGACACCGGTTATTGTTATACCGTCAAGTTTTCTTAGAAATTGTATTGTTCGTGTCGCGGCGCGGCGTCGCGTCGCGCTGGTCTGCACAAAGCTTAAAGTGGTATTGTTTTTTTTTTTTGTAATGTGCGTTTGGTTTGTGCAGAATAAACACTTTTTCTTTCTTTTCTTTCTTCTTTCTAAAACATCGAGCCGCTCTAAAATGGCCCTCAACCTCATTAAAGAGCTGTCAATGTCAATATTCCACAACAATGATGACAGTCCGGTGGAAAATTGTGCAACGACATTTTTTTTAATGCAATTTGATGCAATGACATAGACACTAGCGCCGCGTCTATATGTCTTAAGTGGTGGCGCGGACTCTTAATTCGTTCTTAATAAAAGACTATGATGAACAAAATATTTCAATAGCTCTTTCCAAAAAAAAAGGCTTAATTAATACCGGAAAAAAAAAAAAAAATGCTCTAAAAAATCCGTGCTTCGCAAAAAATGTATTATTTTTCAAGTCAGCGAAATAATTACCTAGTGCCTATTTTGCTTTACAGATCAAAACAATTACTGATGTTCCAACAAAAGTACTAATCGAAATAAAATTATATTAATGTAACACTTTATGAAGATATTTAGATGTTTGCTAACCAATCGCTCCTAAGCGGCTGATCGGATCTTCAGATTTCCTCGGATTTTTTTGAATATTTTAACAGTTTTCCTCAATCCAATTATGAAAAATTGTAGCCTTAACTTAGTCGTAATCGGGCTGGATTACAAGATGCTAATTGGCAAGACTGTTTGGTTGCCACGTTCCTATTTTTTTTTATCTTTCCTCTAATTGAAATCCGGCTCATGTTCGTGCTCCATATCTTTTTAGACGATTTTTAATCCAAGTTTTAAGTAATAGGAAGACAAACTTGGTTTGACAGGTAGGTACTTAGTTGGAAAATTAAATAAATCGTAAGGTGGCGAAAAGTCTGAAACTTTTATCTAAAGTTAGGGCGGCCTTATTCACGTAGAACGCTGGTAACCGGTGTTGATGTGCCAGCACTTATCGGCGCCGACAACCGCTGGTTGTCAACGCTGGTCGGCGCAGGAAAAAGTATGAAAACTGCCTGCCAGATCGGCGCTTTTCACCACCGAATTTATTATTTTTATTTTGTTGCGTTCTAAATAAATGCGGCCTAACTCAATTTTAATAACGTAATTGTCATAATTTGAACATTTGTATATTATTTAAGTATGAATTCTAATAATACTTAAATGATAATTTCGTAAACAAAATGGTGTTTTTTAATTTATTTTTTGGACCATCTCAATGTTGTCATTTTAAACGAAAGGTTAACTGGTAGAGTTTGCATTGTGACATTAAATCCGCTTATATAGTTGGAACGTAGAAGTCTGGCATCGTTAAAAACAGGTTTTTTGTTTTATTTACATATTAACAATGGTCTATCATGCGTACGTCTAATTAGCAATTTTATGTACAATCACATTATTTTATGTACCTACTACATATTCGTTATTATTTTTATCTGACACAATTTTTTTATATTTAAGTATGCATACACACGTTACATTATAAAACTGATTTACAGTAATGATATTAGTAGTAAAGTATTATGACAGTAATTCATATTTTTATTGACCAATTTATTTAATGACTACTTTGACATTGAATTGTATCTAAAAAAATATGCTTATTGAATTGTATACCTAATCTTTAATTAATAATGATGAAATGTAATTTTCATGAATATTTTCACGGTATATGCACTATCTCTTCCTACCAATTTGTACGCCACGATATGCGGCTGAACATGTTAGAACTTTTCTGTATCACATTATTATCCTGCATGCAATGTATCATGTACACCATGTTAAAACAAATAAAATTTACTTACTTACTTACATCCATCACATCACACTCAGGTCCAGTTGAAAACCAGCGTCAGGCACTTATACCTAGTTGTCTGGCAATTTTGCTGAAGTGGGCCTTTTTGGCGCAGCTGTGAAGCACACTCCCCTACCAAATTCTTACATTGCATTCTTCACATTTTTTTTTTGGCTGCTGTTTAAATTGTGTGCTTTTTAGTCCGTGTTAAATAAATGTATTTTCGTTCTTTATTTATTAATATATAAAAAAAAAAATATATAATGGAACTTCTAACTAAAACTATGAGAAACGATGTTGGTTAAATGGAGAAAGTTGTTCACTTTGATGGTATGTACCACACCCATCTATATAGACACACCTTTCTGATAAATGCTGTAGTACCTAAATAAGGTAGAAGGTATACTGACAAATGCTTGCACTGACTGGACAGGTCCACTCAAATCTGTGTAGATCTTTCCTCAAAAGACCATTTCAGACACTAATCTACATGGTCCTCATATGGCCTGACCAAGTTTATGACTGGACTTTAAAAGAGACTGTAACCTCTGAGTTTGTTTCAGCCTTTCTTCTCAAAGTAGTCAGATAGGAAACGCAAACTCTTCTAGCTAATTTAAATATTTTTTAATATGACGTGTAAAAGTGATTCCAATATCCTATTTATAGAATAAACAATTTCATTTCACATCAGAGGTTACCTGCACCCATATTACACCAATTATTTTACAAGTCCGCCCGGACAAGCCCACAGTCTGGATTTGTGCCCAGTTGATGGCAATAGGCTCGCCTACTATTCGAAGCGCGTCGTTTCGGTCATTTTCTATGAAGACGTAATACTGTTACTTATTTATACTGTGACATTGGTCCTTCTATCTCCTAACATAATATTAGAGACAAGATAAACAAACTAACTTTAGAATGTATAATACCTACCATTATTACTTGGCACACGACGTCCCATATTACTATATTGCTTTCCGTATTTTTTCCTCATGCGTCCTTGGTACCACTCATCTGTATACCAACCTGAAAAGCTCACGGCCATATACTGCTTCTACTCCTTATTAAACTTAATTTTCCTAGGAGTCCTGGTAACCTATATATTTAATTTCGAGACGACTAAAGCATGCTCTCCTTGAATTATGTATTACTGCGTGATCCTGACTAATATTATAAATGCGAAAATGAGGTTGTTTGTTATGCTTTCACGCTAAAACGGGATGGCATTTGGCACATGGGGAGACCTTGACCTGGAGAAGCACATAGGATACTTTTTATCTCGATATTCCCATGGGATCGAGATTTACTCGGGTGAAACCGCGGGGTGGAGCTATTAATATTATAAATTATAGCCTATGTTACTCAGTGATAATTTAGCATAAAGCATTGTACTGATGAAAGAATTTTCAAAACGGTCCAGTCGTTTTTTGAGTTTATTCATTACAAACAAAAATACAAATCTTTTCTCTATTTAATATTCGTGTATACTCGTATTAAATATATCTGGTTATACGAGGGGTTTACTCAAGGACGCGGAACGTGATAATTTATACCTATATGTAACAAATATAAGTATTAAAATGTGGTATCAAATATCATTTTGGCAACGAAAACTTTAATGAAATTATCGTAATAAGATTCGCAAAGTTGGTACACTTGCGTAAACGACTGCACTAGGTCAATGCCCATTGATAAGCCAGATAGGTAGGCTCTTTTTCATCTTTCACAAGTCCAGAGGAGTTCCATTCTTTATTTAAAAAAAAGATCAAGACAAACGGTGCGAGCGAATTTCGTGCTGCATCCCGCGCCGGATTCGTCGATGTGGCGAATCCGGCGCGGGATGCAGAATGAAATTCGCTCGCGCCGTTTGCTTCAACTAATGTGCGAGAATAGTTGCGTAACTTTTTAATCACTAGAAGAAGCACTTGCATCACGTGCGGGAGTCGCCACAGTTGAGGCCAAAGTTTTAATCTAGGCCTAGTGCATCAATGGAGGAAATTCGTGTTTGGCGACACGAATTTACTCCATTGATGCATTTTATTAGATAATTAGTACAAATATTAAGTTCCTATTCTACAATCCAATTTCGAACAAGCCCTTCGCTTAATTTCTCGTGCAGTCTGGCGCACCGCGTCACGCCGTCGCGTCGCGCTTGTCTGCACGAGGCTTAACCCGATGACCTCAAATCCTGCGACGATTTTATTCGACTTAATTTTCATATGAATCCTTGTGAGATTATTTAATTTAGAGCCAATATAGCATGTCTCACCTTGAGGTATAAGATTCCCAGGTCGTGTCAAGATTAGATTGAATCGGGATCGAGATTGGATTTATATCACAGGGTTATAAATCAAATGCCATTCAAAATTAGAAGCAATAAATACTCCTGTTTATCTTGCAGTAAATTAAATAAAATGCCTCACTTTAAAAAAATAATGTGAGCTCAAAATGTTCGGTATATTCGCAATTAAAATACTTGCAAGTTTGATTGCTTTCCAAAAAGGTCTCGCATAAACACGACGACACATCAAAATATAAATTTTCAGTATAAGCTGACATCGCATTGTATAGGCTTTCCGTACAATGACAGGGCAGCTTATTGTGGACATGCATATTTTGATGAGTCGTGCCTACCTTTAGATTTGGCAGATTTACTGAAAATTCGTATCATGCATTCGCCACGATGCGACGTCATATCCTGTCACGTAGCGACGTCGTGTCACGATGCGACGTCGTGTCGTGTGTATGTGATTGTCGTACATCGTATCGAAAACTTCGTGCCACGCATCGTACCACGATGCAACGTCGTTTCGTGTATTTTATTTTTCGATTCACGTCGTAAATTTCTACAACACGACATCGCATCGTGACACGACGTAGCAACGCACCACAATGCGACGTCATATCATGTGTACGTGTTATAGCCCTTATGTCGAGGATAATCTACGAGTACGTCGCTGTAAAAAAATGCCAATTCTTTTTAACTTGCCAAAAAATTTATACATTTCTTTTATTTTGTTCAAAGACTTCCCCGAACTATAAAACATATTAAAATTTTGTCAGAAATGCAAATATTCTTTACAACACTGGATGAGCGCTTTCGTTTGGAATTATTAATTTCGTAGAATTTTTACGAAACGTCTGATTTTCTACGGTCGAAAATCGGACAGCTTTAATAAAAAAATGGAACCATTGGCATTTTGTAGATAGGTACGGAATCTCATTATTAACTTGTGAGAAACAAATCTTGTGAATAAATAAATTATAAACATTATATTATAGGCTATCAAATTAGAGGCTTGTGGCTTTCGTAATAACAGCAGCACGGGTCGATCGATCAGGTTAAGCTACGCTTGCCGCGATTAGTCTGTGGATGGGGATCATCTTTACATACCAAGACTCATCCGTGCTTCGGAAAGCACATTAAGCCGTTGATCCCGGCTGTCATTCGTGGATCTTTGACAGTCGTTACGGGTCGTCAGAAGCCAGAAAATCTGACAACCAGTCTTACCAAGGGGTATCGTATTACCCAGTAACTGGGTTGTGGAGGTCAAATAGGCAGTCACTCAATGTAAAATACTGGTATTCAGCTGCATCCGGTAAGACTGGAAGCCGACCCCAACATAGTTGGGAAAAGGCTCGGCTTGCTCAGTAGAGTGCGGTGTTTTATTTACGCATAACATGTATTGATAATTAACACAGAGGAAATAATAAGTCGCTGCTGCCGTCAACACGTCCACCTTTGCGTTCAGATTAGCAAAAAGATAGCAAAAATATTCTTGAACGTTCGGCATATTCACTGTTCATGACGATGTGTGGACGGTGTGTTCAAGTTATTCGGACTTCTACACTATGTAGCCGAATAAAACATAGTAAAAACGCGAATCCCGAATAGCGATGTGCAGTGCCATCATGAGGAAAAACACCGTAAACTAGAACAGGCTAGGCAAATGATGATGATGATATTATAGGCTATCTTACCTCTAAAATAAATAATCACATACGAATAAGGCAATAAAACAACTGAGTCATACATTCCTGGAAATCGAGTCGAAAACCACATGCTAATCCACCAAACCATGCAACGGAGATAATCCACTAAAGTAGACAAAAATAATAATCGAATCAAATCAAACCAAATGAAAACTACCTAATCTAAATTATTATTCGCTATGTTTATAGCGAATAATATTATAGTTATATGTTTATAGCGAATAATATTATAGTTATATGTTTATAGTTAGTGTAGTGTTCATTTGGTTTGATTCGATTTCGAGTTCACTAGTGTATACTAGTGACGAGAAATTCAATCCGGCTTTTAAATTCACAACTCGAACCCGCGTCGACTTTGAATGGACAAAAAAGGGATTAATTACAAAACGTCGTAACGATTCAAATATTTAATGTGATCGAAGAAACTTTCTAGTGGCAAAACAGAAAACGGATAAACTAATAAACTAGCTTTTAGCGACTACGCTCGCGTGGATTTCGGAAAATATCCCACGGGATTTAAAGTCCTCTAAGTGTTAATCCAGGTAAACAATGTATTAAATTCCGGAATACATAGAACGGATAAACGAATAAACTAGCTTTTGCCCGCTGCTTCGCCCGCGTGGATGTCGGGAAAAATCCCACGGGAACGTACTACCGGGATTAAAAGTACCCTATGTGTTAATCCAGGTTATAAACTATCTGTATGCCAAATTTCATCTAAATCCATTCAGCCGTTTTTGCGTGATTGAGTAACAAACATACAAACTTTCATATTTATAATATTATATATATTAATATATATATATTACTAGCTTTCGCCCGCGGCTTCGCCCGCGTGGAAGTCGGAAATTATCCCACGAGAACGTACTACTGAGATTAAAAGTATTCTATGTGTTAATCCAGGTTATAAACTATCTGTCTGCCTCATCCAAATCCTATTATTAACATAATGATTGAATACTATCGTGAATTCATGCAAGCCTAGTACTTTTTGTTAGGTTACTGCTCAGAAATTGTGCACAACGGTTAATGATTAGTACTTTTTGTGCAAAGTTTCAAGTTAAATAAGTTAAGGAATACGATTTTTCATACAAAAAAGACCCCCCTTTTGCCTCCTTAAAGGTGGAATTTTCAAAAACCCCTTCTTAGTGCTCCCCTACATTATAAAAGGAAATTGTGTGCAAGGTTTCACGTTTTCGCCAAATTTCATCCAAATCCGCTGAGGCGTTTTTGCGTGATTGAGTTACAAACATCCAAATGTACAAACTTTCACATTTATAATATTAGTAGGAAGTAGGATAATATATATCGCACCTTCAGAATAATAGAGGCCTAATTTGAAATTTTATAAGTCAAAGTTGAAACCCTAATATGAAATTTTATGAGTCAAAGTTGAAATCTTAAAATTTCAAATCAGGTCTCTATAATTAAGGTGCGATTTATATATAGTCAGGTCAGATCAGGAAACGCTTATTGAAATATAGGCGCTCGGTAAGCTTTCGGTACCGAGTACACCGAGCTTGCCGATCCCGCACCGCTGACGTACAACCAGTGAGAAGGGCCTAAGGGCACTACGGCTGCTTTGGACCGCGCTGTTGGATTTTCAACTTTTGGCGCTAAACTGAGCGTTGAAAATCCAACAGCCCGCTTTTATTTAGGTATTTAGGCTTAATGGACACGGGCATAAGCCATGCCAGGCTACTTAGGGCTTACCAGGGACCTTATACCAATAATCCGGACCAGGGGCACAGTATAGGCCTCTAAAGCTTAGTTGTTTTGCCACTTAGTTCAACTAATAGTTAAATGGAATATTCGACTAGCACCCTTTTTTTTGGGTGGGAAATTATGAAATAACCATCGAAAAGTACTAGGCTTGCATGAATTCACGTTTAGTTTATGTTGAGTACATAAAAAAATGCTATCTATAAATAAAAATCTATTGCCATTGAAAGATCGTCACGAAGGTTCGACCGATTTTGTAGATTTTTTTTGTTGTATATGTAATTGTCTAGACACCTAGGTTTGCATGAAAGATTTTTGTTTGAAAAATTTTCGGATAAATCGGACATACACCCGGGCGACGCCGGACACCAACAGCTAGTTTTGAATAAGGCGAAACCTTTTTTACGATATTATGTACTTTCAGGCATCCCAAAATGTACACTTTACCTCTAACGGTCCGTTACTTTCGTCTTGCGTACATTACGGAAAGTAGTTTATTGGAACGTACTGTGTCCCTTGTAGGTTGTAAACGGTAACTTTACAACCACAATAGTAAGTCCGTGTCTTTGGTTATGTAAGGAAGTAATAGGAAGGTGAGATTGTATTTGTGGTTTCTGTCTAAGCCCGGTTTAGTGACGTGATTAAATTGTCAGGTCTCTTGTTTTGTAATCTCTGGTGACTACTCTGTAAAATTGTAACCTGAGGTACCAGCACGAACGCGCGGTTTAAGCACCTAAACATTTCATAGAAGTTTGTTGTCATTTTCTTGATTGAGAGCCTGTGCACACGATACGTTGCTGCGACGTCGCGGCGCCGGAGCAATGTCGCTGCGGCGTCCTACACACTATGCCATGCTATCCATGGTATGCCACACGGTGCGTTCCGGCATCTCACTGCACGTACACCGGACTGGCATCCCACGAGATGAGGCTGGGAGGGGCGTACGCGTTGCTACACCGCAGCGACACAGCTCAGTTGTTTGTGCGTTGTCAAAAATACAGATGTTTGACAGATGACAAATTACGCGCTTTGCGCCGCAACGTCCGTGTGACCGCCAATGCAGCGAAATCTTTGCGGTACGGCGCCGCAACGCATCATTTTTACAAGGGACATATTGCTTGCTATAACTAAATAAACAGATGACATCCGACCATAATGACAGCGCGTAGTGCGCTGACGGAACTAATTAGGGAGCTACAGTAAACTTTGTTTTTTTTTAAGAAATCGTATTTTTTACGATAGTTTAGCTTTAATAATCTAGGGTTAAAATTGAAAATACTCATTTTGCACATAACATTAACTTATTTTTAAGACTTTATTCATATCTTTGGGTGATACCTACTTGTTGTGATTGTCGCAAAAAAATAAATCAAAATGCTGTAAGTGTATTGCTATATTTTAGATTAAAAATCGTTTTGTGCTAGACCCACTGCTAAATATTACGAGGTATGCCCAGTAGGCACCTGTCCCACCACCGACGAGGACCAGCTACTATCAAAGATGGTAGGCACCTGTCGAGAAAAATAGGTGTGATATCATCTTATATCGTGCCTACGTACATACGGTAAAGTTCTCATGCACACAAAGAAACTTGCAACTCAGTGTACGAGTTTAAGTTTCTTGTGTCAAGTCATGTAGTACAAGAGTTTCCCACTTTGAGTCCGACCCTAAATTCGAAAACTTTGACATCTGGAGTTTAACTCAGTCCGCGTAACAACTGTTTACGCTGAGTACGCAGCCGCCAAACTAGACACTAAACTGCAATCTAGCAATTTAATCAATTACATGTAGGTAGGGTTCAAAATGAAATGCGATTTCTTCAGTAAAATGCTTCTTCTTTATTTTAACTTTCACAGTCTTTTATCTTCGTACAAAATCAGTGTCCACCATATTCTATTCAACTCATTCCTGTATCGTTTCTCCTTCACCCTCTCACTCTATACTTTCACTCAACACTTCGTTTATAAATCCATTACAATCATTCCGTACAGGAACATATAACAACATTTCTAACATTTTATTACTATACATTTTATTCCATATCATTGTTTGTGAAGTTAGTTTTTAGATCAGCTTTCAGCTTAATACACCGTTTTTCTGTAATTAAAATAAGTTTAATAAATAAAGTTTTTTAACTTATTGCTGAAGGCCAATTATCGTACTTAAAAAACGTTCACATTCAAGTCGCAATCTGTCAATCTTGTCAAAGATGTTGGTAAATTGATTGTATTTTTGACAGATTGCGAATGAAATGCGAATGCGAACGTCCATTTAAAATACGGGAATTGACCCTCTGAAAGCCGAAACATAACGTTGCTCGTCAGCAAATTATATTCGAAGATCCGAGGCAAACTTAAGTTGATGTAAATCTGTATTATTTATTTATTTAATACTTCAAGCACACAAATGTACAGAGGCGGACTTAATGCCATAGGCATTTTCTACCAGTCAACCTTTGGGTGATGCAGAGATAAACAGTGGTATGCAATTACGAAAAAATTAGGAATAAACATTGAAAAAAACATATATACACAAATACCTATTAGAAAATATAATATATAAGCCTAATTATATATATGAAAATAAGCACAAATAAATATACATAAATACATGAATGTACTAAATCAAATAAGACAAACAATGGGAAAACATTAACGTTGTGATGATACCCCAGCTTCTTACGAATGTGCTCGCGTACTTTAACTTTAAAGGATAATTGGTTGGTTCCCATCCTAATTTCCTGGGGGAGCGCATTCCACAGAGAGATAGACTGACCGAAGAAGGAATTTTGTGCGGTGAGTGGGACATTGAAGAACGCGATTATTTGATGACCGTAGATTCTTACTGTGGTTGTCACAAATGTACTGAAAGTCCGGCTAGATAATTATGGGAAGTGGGAGAGACAAGAAATGAAAACAAGGTGGTCAGCGCCCTTTGCTCTCTGCGCTGGCGTATCGGTAACTACTTTAGAAGCGACCGATGCGCAGACACATGCATATATTTACGCAGATTGAAAACAATTCGAATGCAGCTATTGAAAAGACGGTCAAGTTTGCAATAATATTTAACAGAAATATAGAACAGAAAATTTTATGTTTTCGCGGTAAGTGGGTCGCTAGTAGAACTATTAAAAACTTGATTGACATACAAAGGTTCATTTCACACCTTTTTTTCTGAACATTTGAAAAAAAAATAGAAGACAAATTTTCAACTGACAGGTGTTACCCACCTGTCAGTTCTTGAAGTTCATATAAAAATTTGATCTTATTTAGAATTTTAGGATTTTACAATGCAAATTAAAAATCTTTTGTAGAATGGATGTCTCAAAAAAGATATGGTTTCAAAGAGAATTTAATGCCTACCTACGTAGAAAAATTCTTCGGAATTTTCAGATCCCAAAACGCGCCTGACTAAGTTTTAATAAAAGCACTATTAAATAAGTAGGTAAGGTAAGTGCTCGAAATGGACCTAAAAATATTTCCTCGAAAACATTAATATTAATAATTCTAACTAAGTATTGTTTCGTAAACACTGATCCTAAGTGGTAACGCCCACTTATCGCCGAAAATAGGAAAACATTTTGGCTCGAAAATACTCGAAATATAAGTTATCGCCAGTGATAGCAACATTTTATTTTCAATAGACAGCAATTTCATCCTACACTCACTTTGTAATGAAAACAAAATGATCCACGTACTCATACGTTCTTAGAAAACATTTGAGCAACGGAGAAAAAATATTACGTCTTGATTTTCCATCAAAGATTTTTCTTTTTTCTGCTGCCATCTTCGGTAACTATTTTTTTATTAAATTTTTCCCGTTTTTTCATATAGTTACTTTGACCTTGTCCTCATTTGCCTGTGATGGCACTTTCAATATGAATAAAAAACGTTATTTATTTTTTTGTAAAAAATATTATTATACTATTTATCAGGTCTTCATGCTCGCATTAAGATGGGCGTTTATAATATTTAAAAAGTCATAGGAAAAGGAACCAAAGTCAAAGAACATTTGTTTTTGATGTAGGTATGTAAATTTTGCCGTAGTTAAAAACAGCAAAGTACATTAATTTTGATGAAGGTACCTATGTCATCATCATTTGCATAGCCTTTGACTGCCAACTATGTACGGGTCGGCTTCCAGTCTAACCGGATGCAGCTGAATACCAATATTATACATGGAGCGACCGCCTATCTGACCTCCACAACCCAGTTACTGGCTAACACGATACCCCTTGGTAAGACTTGTTGTCAGACTTTCGGGCTTCTGACTTTGACAACTGTCAAAGTTCAGCTTAACAGCTTAAGGGTCAGGGATTGTAAAGATGGTCACCCATCCATGGACCAACCGCAGCAATCGATCGACCCGTTCGGCAAACTGAAACTCAAAGCATTGATTTCAAATAAACCAATTACGGGCACTTTTGAATTGTTAAGGGGTCGGTCAGTCAGAAAGATGAAGCTAGTTGCCCATTCAAAAGCTAGCAAAAACTCCACGGACACTCTTTTTAATCAGAATATTGTTACAAAATATTGGTTACATCATTCTTGTTGAAATTATACATGTTAGAATAATGTAGAAAGACGGGCATGTTAAAAGCGTCCGTAATAAATATAGGAGTATCAAAACAAATAAAAAATAAGCCGTGGCAGCTAAGAGATGACCAGTCCCCACTGGCGGCGCCCGTTCACGAACATTTCGCATGGATCGGCACCATTTAGCTCAACCATTTTGAAAAGAACACGCACGCCACCATCAGCGAGACATTTGAGTGAGCATGACATACTCTCAGCCGCCAGGGCACATTCAAGTCAATGAAAGACGTACCCAGCAAATGGTAGCTTTAAATTACGCACATAGTGCTCACACATGTGCTATGCAATTATGAATTAGCCACAAACCCCTCATGTAGGTAGCTATGTAAATAAATAAATAATAATTGGACTTTAAAATAGACAGAAAATAAACAGGAACAAATAAGGAGGCACGCGATATGGACGTTATATCAGAAAGAAATACCTACAATAATTCTTAACACGAAGTTTTTGCAGTCGCTATAAATAGATTTCACACTCATGACTTGTCCATTTGTTTTACCGCAAGATCTCCACACCTGACAGCACAACAGCCTTTAACCCAATGATATATTTGATTTTCAAAGCTTTCGTAACATATATTTACAGACAGGTACTCTAAGAGGGATAGAAAGTAGTACTCTCATGTCACATTGATAAATTAAATACACTCCTTACGAAGATATATTGGGGATTGGAGAATGAAGGCAGTTGATAAATTTATTTCTTTTGTTATTGTGGCAGGATCGTGTAGATACCTAGGAGCTTTGTTCGAGAAAAAAAAAGAATAAAAAGTATTGTTTAGTTTCATTACAGTTTTTTTGTTTTTCCACCTCAACGGGGAAGCTCTTGGCCTGCATCTCACTTAATAGTAAGTGATGATCAGACTGAAGGTGGAAGCGAGCTTCACCCGGAATCCTCAACCATAGAGGAGCTGGCTATCTTACCTCTAACTGCCGAAACACAACAATGCTGTTAACATTGTGGTTATGGCGACAGAGTTAGATAATATGGTGAGCAGCTAGCCAGGCGGACTTAGAACAAGCAGTACCAAACCTTTTTGGTGGCGGTTTGTTTTGGCGTATATCTAATGGAGTTATTTAGTTTTGACATTTTACAAGTGCCTTCTGTCTCTGTAATCCGGTCTATATAAAATACTAGCTTCTGCCAGCGGCTTTGTCCGCGTGATATCTTTATAAATTATAGCCTATGCTACTCAGTGATAATAGAGCATTCTACTGGTGAAAGAATTTTGGAAATTAGTCTAGCGGTTTTTGAGTTTATTCATTACAAACAAAAATAAATAAAAATCTCGTTATAATATTTTTTTTCAAAATAGGTAGACCTATTGTCAGTTTTGCGGCTTAAAGTTTGCCAACTCTCAAACCCTTATTCGATTGGAGCTGTATAAAAGGATTTGAACCACTTAGAAAACACAAGCACAAAGTAGTAACAAGTGAAGTGTGTTAAAAAGGTTATTTCAGCTTAAGCAAGCATGAACGATAAAGTACGTCTTACCATAAAGCATAGAGGCACTTCGGCGGCCGCTGCTAGACATTGTCCACATTTTCATCATTAACTTCCACTACGACACAAATGACACGTGTAGAAAGTCACGGTTTTAAACGCGGTTCGTGATAGAAGTTCTGCGGTCAAAGCACTTTTGGCTCCACGATGAGAATTGCCGTCTCTAGAAGGTCTTTACGTTACTTCGAAACGAACCCAAAACAATAAAATAAGAAGCTTCAAGTGCTCCTCATTTTATTGTTTTGGGTTCGTTAACGAAAGGACTAAACAAAAAAGTATGGAACAAGAAAATATGTCAGACAGAAATCTAAACATAGGTACAAAAATTATCAAGATAGAGCCATGCCTGTATATACACCTACAAAATTATAATGGCATGCGACGACGGCTTTACCTTGACCATTTTTGTACATTTCTGTCTCAAATATTTTCTTGTATCATACTTTTTTGTTTAGTCGGGTTTTAGTTTTTGAACTTGTTGATGATATATCACCTCTATGTACACTGCTACTGGCTAGATAAGGATATTGTTTTAGTACGGTACTCAATTTTTTACACTCTTACTTGTATACCTTCTATTAAAACATACTTATCAATTTTCCATGTTTTCGCTCTGTAGGTAAACCACCCCAACAGAACTTACTTTTTTAAATGACTTCCAAAAAGGAGGAGATTATATGTTCGTCGCGTATGTATGTTCTTTTGTTATTGTGGACCGATTTTGAAAAAAAAAATTTTGTTTGATAGGGTATGGTCCCAAGTTGGTCCCATTATTAACTTTGCTTGGATAGTTTTTGAGTAAGCGTAATACGTATTTTTCCCACTTAGTATATGTGGATGATATGATGATAACTTCCTGTCACTGTTATTTACATAGCAGATAGTGGTATTCGAATTTGTGTGGGGTAGGTATCACAACTAAAAAGTGAAAAATAAAAACTTTTTGGAAGTCGGTGGCAAAAAACGAAAATTCAAAACCAAAGACCACGACTTCCGAAATTAAAGTTATTTTTAACTTTGTAGTGTTTTTTGGAAGTCAGTTGTTTTTTTTTTGAAAAAGTTTTTATTTAAATTATTTTGGGGTTATAATTTCGTGATAAAGTATTTGCAGAGCCGCTTAACTTTATTTTTGTTTAGTTTGTATTGTATAATTGATTTTACAGCCGCGTCATATTAAAACAAAGCCAATTCAAACATATTTATTTGCTTAGATAATATGATATAAATACATTTTTGTAATGTGCTCGTCGAGCCCTTTCATTTGATAGCCAACATGGCTTAATTTAAAAGCCTAGCCTATAAACAGCGGACGATCAAGAAGCTTTCAACGATACCTCATTTGTCAAATTATGATCAGTAGTTTAGAAGTTATGAGGTAACAGATGAACATACATAAATATCGGTCAAAATCATAACCCTCCTTTTTGCTTCGCCGTAGTCGGGTAAGAAGAATTGTCGCACAGTGAGAACTTAAAATTTCAGACTACAGCAGAGCGGTTGGGTACGCTTGAAATGCTTAACCTTTAGAATCGCCCTTTGAGCACGTTCTTTTTGAATTAGAAGAGATTTAAGAGTGCCTCCCCATACTGTAACACAGTAGGTGAAAGCTATTTACCTTGAACCGGTAGCCAGTTAAGCCAAGAGGCTTTACTTTATAAGGACAACGAAAGTTTTGTGTTAATATATGCGCAAATTAACTTGAAACTTGAAATAAATAAATTAAAAAATAGGATTTTTCTGATATTTGTCTTTATAACGTCTGTCGATAAACATTCCCTATCTAGTATATACCTTTCCTCAAAATAAGCAGCTTAAAAACGAAGTCTTAAAACACGACAAACAGAAATACCATTAGTAGTTACTTTCGTTTAAGGATTTCTTGTATTTTTCTAGCGTGTAACTGTTTTTTTTGTGCATAATTAATAAAACTCAACAGTTTTCAGAGATTCAAGTTCTCGTTTTTTTATGATTTAAACTCGCCTTCGGACATAAGTGTGCTTGAAGTATATAATAAATAATAAATAAATGAACAAAACTCATTATGAGAAACCATGACCGACTAGTTAGCGATTACAGTTTGTTTGGTACCCGCCAAAGTCAGTCCATTCCTTTCACATAATAATAGGGAATACCTACTTAGTACCTATCAAATATTTAAAAAAATACGTTTATTTATCACAGAAATAAGTGCATCTAAAAGAAGAAACAGACACAACACACAGCAACAGCATGACGATAGCACAGAACGGTCTGTTACTTCTTTGTGTTTTTTCAGGTAGACAGAAGAGAAATAGTCGGCAGCTACACGTCGTGACTATGACAAGAAGGTGGAAGCCTTCGTGAGACTATTGCAATTTATTTGAGTGGAAACTCAGCACTGTGCTGTGCTACGGGGGAGACCCACAGCACAGCGCCGATGTTCACTGGTCACCAGAAAACGGTGTATGGAAACCAAGTCAGTTTTAAAGATTTGTACAGATTAAACAAATCCTAACTATATCCTTACTAATATAAGAAAAGCGAAAGTGAGTTTGTTTGTTTGTAAAGCCTTCACGGTAAAACGACTGAACGGGTATGAATGAAATTTGGCACATGGGTAGACCATGATCCTCCTAATTTTTATGTTGTTATGCCCGACAGGGCCCACAATGCTCCAAAACGAATGTATGTCTTTATGTACCTACCACCTAAGTTCACATTGTGGAATGCAATAAAAGTATTGAGTATTAAGTATTGAGTATGGTTAAGACATAATATGTAGGATACTTTTTATCTCGGTTCGTTTCCGTGAGATAATTTCCGACATCCAGGCGGGCGAAGCCGCGGGCAAAAGCTAGTATAATATTATTAATGCGAAAGTGACTTTGTTTGTTACGCTTTAACGCTAAAACGGCTGAACGGATTTGGATGAAATTTGGCAGATAGGTAGCCTGGGACCTAGAGAAGTACATAGGAACTGCTGAAGTACACATCCTGGATTGCAGATGAAGTCGCGACCAACAGCTAGTAGGTAATAAAGTAAAATAAAATAAAATAAACAGCCATGCTATTCTGTAAACATCTCACCGTGAAAACTTGGGTGAAGTGAGCTGTCAATAGTGTCAATCCCTGTGGAATGACAGCTCACTCCACGCTCACTTCACCTAAGTTTTCACGGTGAGATGGTGACAGAATAGCACTGCTGGACTTAGAATATAATATAAGTACATACACGTAAGCATTTGCATACATTGACGACGAGAACCGACGCAGCAAGACATGTATTCAAATAAACATCGAATATCATTCATCGTTAGAATTCCAAGCAAAATAAGTACAGTCAGCTTCAAAAAGGTGTATGCTTCGACAAGACTTCATTTATTTATCTACAAACTTTGTTCTATACAAATATAAACATAAACTCACGCTTTCTTCCCATGGGAGTAAGCAGAAACTACAGAACGCCACCTGTTACGATCCTTTACACACACAATGTCTTTATTTTCTTCTTTATTTTATTTTTTTGTATATTGGCACCTTATATTCATGTATTTAGTTATTATTTAATCGTGTTTTTGTATTTTATGCTGTCTTTTGTGTGCACCAAATAAACGATTTATCTATCTATCTATCTATCTTTACATACACCACCTCCACCTCTTTTGTACCATAATTTTGTACATATGTGTTGCCACAAAAGATATTACACATTGAAAGCTACACATTGATATATATATATATTCCCATGCCGATTTCGGCTACGGTGAATATTTCTGTTTTTGCCGGCTGTTGTTACGAGCGTGCGCTCTTACGTGGCTAATGAAGCGTATCTTGGCTGTAAAGGTGCAAACACGATAGAATATCATTTCGATAATGGTATTGTATGTAATGGTATGGACGTATGGAATGTATTATCTGTTCTTGTATTTATTTATATAGTATTATATATATATAGCTTAATATAAGGTATATGTATATTATCCTTATTTAATTAAATATTTCTTCCACAATTTTCGATATTGCACCTACCACTGTTTATCTCTGCATCACCCAAAGGTTGACTGGTAAAAAATCCGTATGGCATTAAGTCCGCCTCTGTACACTTGTGTGCTTAAAGTGTTAAATAAATAAATAATAAAATAAATATTGTCTGTTCGCGAATCCCACTCTTGGCATAAAATTGTTTGGCATAACGTATAACTTTTATTTGCATAATAATACTTTGGCATATTGTAAAGGTTACATAACTGTCATTTGGTCTAATTTGTTTTGGCATAATTCGAAGTTGTATAAATTTTTAAGGCATAATATTTATTCGTCTATTAATCATGAACCATAAATATAAACATTACGTATATGTATTATAACTTGGGAATTATTCTATTGGTTTAGGTAAAGGTGCGACGGGGGTTGCCCTCGGGACACCCCTAAGCCGCGAACATGTTTGTTTTGGGTACCCTCTATCTGGCAGAATCTTGATGCTCCGGAATTTATTTGGCATAACACACTTTGCATAATCTTCACTAAACGAATATTTTAAAGGCATAAAAATAATTTAATATAAATATTGTTTGGCCGAATGTTTATATGTCCGAATTTACAATGGCATACTTTTAGGATGGCAGAATTTTATTTAGAATAATTTGCGAAATGAAGTTTATACAATCCGCTGTTATGCAAAATAATATTATAACATAAAAAATTCTGCTATAATGGGTAGACCCGTTTGTTTTTATATGAGTTATATTAGGGTTTATTATTTTTGTTCCAAAGAACATTATGTGTAAAAATCATTATGCGTTTATAACATTATGCTTTATAAAAGTATGCTTTATTATTATTATGCCAACAGTATTTATGGCAATAAACATTATGGCAAAACATTTATGCCTAATAATATTACGCGTATCATTATGCTGAATTATGACGATATATTTTATGCTTATCATTAGTAAACCGTATGTTCGAGGGTGGCTTACTCTTGCGATACAGATATTTCTCGATGGCGTGTAAAACCAAGTCAGAGGCCCATGGGCGGCATAAAAACTCTGACACACGAAAATGAAAGAAAGACTCTTGAAGTAAGTACACATTGATACAGTATTATAGAAAACAAATTGTAGACAGCCAAATGAATTCTTTTTCCATGTACGTAATTATACATCTTTTGAGCGTCGAGTGCGTTTCACTGTACCTACTACTGAACTATCGCTCCATCGCGACACGTCACCAGTATACTTCTACACTTAATCCCTGCTAGAACAGAGGATCACTACACAATTTTCTTAAGTGTTTTGTTCTGTAGTCTTGCAACTGACATTTGTTAGTTGTTACTATAAATACAGACACAGAACAACACTTAAGTCGCGAGCGCTCTCTGTAATCATACTTAGGATTAATAATTATTATTTCACCCTCTATTTTCTTGGATGGGACGTTGCCCTAGTTGTGGGAAGCGTGACTGTAGAACACAAGAGATAAGCGGCCCTTAATTACGATTTACCTACAAAAAGCAACTTAAAATTTAAAGTTTTGTCATTTAAAAAATCTTTTAATGAGTAATGCTTAATCCGAAAAAAAACAAGCTCCCCTATTTAATATATCTAACAATGCTACATATTTGTAAAAAAATACAAAATTGACATATTTTCTTGCGGTTAGCAGAAATATATGAGAGAAAATTGTCGAATTGTCAGATTGCCAACTGTTGCCTGTAGGTTTTATAAAGCAGGCTAAAGGTTTTTTCACGAAGTTTTCAGTCACAGTAACTCCATGGTTACAAAGATTTCAAAACTTAAATCTGACATTGAAAATGTTTAATTGGCAGGTCTGTGAACCCCTAAATTAACTTCAGTTGAGTAAACACAAGTAAGATTTCATAAACCTGATTATCATAATGACGTTAAGTTAGAAGTTAGTCTTATTAATATTTGAAACGTAAAGTAAGAATAAGCCTATTTAGTATCATGAAAATTAAATATGCTAAGCCAATTTACTTGACTACATATATATAGTTAGTTTTATTATAAAAATGTTATGGAGTTTAATTTTAACACCCATGAGTACAGCCATAATAACTGTTACTATAAATGTAGTACAGTAGGCCGCACATCAGTGCTAACAGTTGACCTTGAGCTGGCCTAGCGTACGGAGTTTCAATAAAATAAGAGGCCAGCGAGCAGCGGTGGTCCAATGGTAACGGCCCCAACTTACGGTCATGGGATCTAACCCAGACAAGCGCTTCACTTTATGTAAATAATCTTATCACAAGAACGGTAAAGGCACACATCGTTAGGAAACCGACATGTCCCAGAACCAACAATTCGAAGACATGTGACATCTACCAACCCACGTGGTAGATTACTGCCCACTCCCTCTCGAAGAGAGGAGGCTTGTGTCCCAGCAGTGGGAACATTATAAGCTGATTATGCTAAGAGGCCAGCTTATATTTGGTTTGTTACCACAGACGTGCGCCGTACAGTCAGCAAAAGAGTTTGGTATTCTGCTTGTCGCTATTTCCACAAAAAAAAACATCATCATCATCATTTCAGCCGAAAGACGACCACTGCTGGACCGAGGCCTCCCCTAAGCATCGCCACTTCGACCAATTCTGTGCTTCTCGCGTCCAGTGGATTACTAGGGCATTCATGAGGAAAAAAAAAAGTTCCAAAAGAATTATACAGGGTGATTGGAAGATGGGTGCAAAGCTTTAAGGCGAAGATAGTACAGACAATTTAGAACCATTTAAGCCATGGTTGTCTTAGACGAAGTCTTACCAAATATTTTTAACCAAATTTTTAAGTTTTTTTTCGGAAATTCTCAAAATTTAATGTAAACTGCATAATTATGGCCAAATTGAATGATAAATGAATTCATTTTTTATTTATTTAATTAAAGTAATGTGTAAGCAATCAAGCAAAACATGTTTTAGGCTTCTGTGTCATTAGACATTTTTTTTACAGACATTTAAAGCTCAGAAAAAATAAAAAAATTGTACAATACGTCTTTTAAACCTTATTAAAAAAAAAAAAAAAACGAAAAAAAAATGAAAATCTATACTATCTTCACCTTAAAGCTTTGCACCCATCTTCCAATCACCCTGTATACTTGGAAAGAAAATTCACAAAGGACATTCTGCTAAGATCGGCTTTGTAACGAGCATTTTCTCATACCCACATTCCACTATCAATCAATAACGACACGATGACGATTTTAATGACAAATTACACGTTATCACCTGACAGCACTAACCCACAGAACATTTGTATTTTCACTCTTATCAAAATTTTGTGACATCACAGTACTTTGACGGTTTATTACACGAAATAAAATAAATCTATTAATTTATTACCTACCTACGTATTGAATTATAGAATTAAGAATGACAGATAACTAGTGTGGCTGTGTTGGTGATATTTATCTTATCGCGAATACATCGAGTGGCACATCGAGAGAAAATTGACAATATTTTATTTACTCGAGTAACGAGTTAAATAAAATCGAGCTGCATCACTATCTGACACCGTCAGTAAGATAAGTGTCAAGTGACAAAAACACTTCATACATTATATAAGTTTGTAAATTAGAATACATGTTTCCACTAACCCTTGTGTTCGTCCTTGCAGCTACTAACATTTATCTACCCACAAAGTACAAAGTCCGACGGCCTGCCACTTTGCGCGGACGCTGCCGTCTCAACGTGACACTGGCAGAATAGTCGACACCGGCTCAATTGCCAAGAGAGGAAAAAAAAAAAAAAAAAAAAAAAACACATCGTTTTGATGACAGCTGCGCGCACAGACTGCATTAAGACCGCGGCGCGTGAGTCACCGACGGTATGAAATGTTACCATTTTAAATATTATATTTTATATAAACATTTAGGACTAAGTATTGTATTTATTCATTTTATTTTTGTCTCATTTTGTTATTTCACTATATGCTGCACCGGTTGACGTCATCACGTCAACGCCGGCTGTCGCTGAAAACCAGCGTTGGGGCTCTGTCTTGCATAGGGTCGCAGCATTAAGCTGAGCGATGGCCGTTTTGCGTGGATGTGACGCATATTTTCCCCCAAATTGTTTATTTTTGTGTTTTGTTCTTTCTTTGCGTCATGTGTACCGCAAATAAACGTATTTTCTTTCTTTTTATCTTTATTAAAAAAAAATCAGTTTCTTTTGAATTGCATGTTATTGATATTAATGTTTTCCTGTGTGTAATTGAAGGATTATAATGAATAATATGGAATCTTCATGATGGTACAGCATTTACTCCAAAAGGATGTTGTGTTAATTGTTCAGTAAGATTTTAATGCAATGTGCGAGACATTGTCCGAGACTTCTGCAGATGTGCGCTAACTTTTGAACGCATGATTTTAAGTATTTTTATCTTGGACACGGTATCAAGATAAGAGGTGGAGCGACCTGCATCTTTTTAAGACGGAATACTACTTCTAAGTTGTCGGACGTTACACACTTACAGTAATAAAAATACTTTGTTACATAATATGTGATTTTATATTTCATGAACAGTTAAAAATACCCTATATTCTTACTATTTATTACTGAACAGTGCACTATTTTACTAGATTATAATACCGATGAGGCCAACCTACTCCCTAAACAATAGCTCTTTTAGTAGATTTTTAGGTTATGATCGCATTTCTCAGTATCCTCGTTAGATGAAATATAAATCTACCACTAACAGATGCTACAATTTTTGACAAAACAAATAAAATTAAGTCCTTTATATGTGATTTTGACTTTCAAGCGACGTTATATGCCAGTCACTTATCTTTCCTGTCAACTGTACTTATACAAAACAATATCTCCCGTGCTCTACCCCAGTTGAAATTTGCTCTAATTATTATCTAGAGGTAGCTCTAAGTATTATCTGTAGGAACGACTCGTTCTGAAGGTAATCATCCGCAAAATGGAGGTACAAAATGAAACGAAGTGTGAATGGGAATATCCTCATTATGGTAAATTGTCTTTACATTTTCTATAGAGAGTAGGTAGACATTAAAGCTTGTATTTGTTTTTAAGCGTTGAAAGAATTTCCTCCTTATAATAATGGTAATAAATCCACGATAAGGTAGAAAAATTTTGTATTCTCTACAGACATAAATCTCGTTCGTAAATTCTAAAATTTGTCTTACACATGACCTATCTTTCACATGTTCAACCAATGGCCCTGGCATAAAAAGTCTCGTAACCTATTAGCGATGGAAACCGAACTGTATTTTTCAGTAAGAAAAGTTCAAGTTACACTGTAGGTACACCGAGGGAAAAGACATTTTTTAGTCAAAAGGCTCCTTATATCAAGACCTCGTAAAATGTCCGTGCTTGGATTTAATCAAGACCATATACTAACGGCACCGAAGGTGTGAAAAGAATTTAATGCAGTTAGATTGTGGCGGCATCTACACCGCCACATGCAAACTACGCATCAAAGACCTGACGTCACACAACATCCTGACGTCACTCAAATCCTGCATCGCGCAATTAGAGTTTACCGCGCGGTGGACACATATACAAGCTCCCGACTTCAACCTCTGGGCAATTGCCCGCCAGACATGACACCCGTCTGGTCGGAGGATCCTCCCTTTTCTATGGTGGATGAGTGAACGTTACACCCTGTTCCTCATACCCCTAAAAGATAAACACTTGTAACAATATTATAAGACCCGTTGCTCTACGGTGTAAGAAGACATGTTACAGACTAGCAGGGATTTTACGAAGAAGCTGTCACACGACGACACATTAAGCTTAGCAAGCAGTTCTAAAAAAAAATACCCGCGCACTGCACACCCCCGATTCGTCAGATAAAAATATGCTTATAGTTCCAAAGCATGCGACGGAAGACGACTTTTTATTGTAATCAATCCAAAAATAAAAGAAAATTCACAAAGCGTCTGCATATTTTTTTTTTCGTCTTATATTAATTCAATTAATAATTATCATATTATGTACAGGAAATTAGAGGTAACTACGTGATGTTTTTCTATCAAGAATATTTTATTTATTTATTTAGAATAGAATAGAATATTTATTTGCGTAAAACATGGTATACAAGGGTGTTAAATACAAATTGAGGCACAAGCATGTTTAGCTAGGATAAAACATAGCATGCAAAATTTTAAAGACAAGTTTATTTATTTATTTAACGGTTTATCTACACACATATAAACAGACAAGAAAAAAAGGAACAGAAAAATACGTACAAAGGTGATGCTTATTTCTAAAGAAATCTCTTCCAGCATACCTGCGATAGGAAAGTAGTTCAAGAGACGAGGAGTTTATGTTTCTGTTCCATAAAAAAATTTGAAAGATCATGTTTACTCGAATTATTTTAATTTGATACCTAAGTCTCAATTTCATGCTTTTGGCCCGCTCTTATGCTGAACTCGCATTGTTTATGCTTTCCGTATTTCAATGGGATATTCTGGAAATGTATAAAAATTTTATGACAACCACTATACAGAATCCAACGCATTCTAAAAACACGTTGTAAATCCATGGTTTTACACGTCAAACCATTACGCCGCGGTTTCAGCAAAAGTGCGACGCAATATATTGGAATTTTTATCCTACTATTTGTTTTGGTAGTAAACCTTTTAACACACGTTCTATACAACCTTCGATACAACTCGTCTCGGTTGAGTAAATACGGCCTATATATTATGTTCGTATTACAAAATGTTTCTTATTTTTAGGGAGGGCACGACATATACGAGACAGCTCATGCTGTGATGAAAAGCGTAGCGAGTCACCAAGATAGTCTCAAGGCCGACTGCTTAAGAGCCTTTAGGGGTTTTAGTATGTAAAAAACCTCATATTCATTAGAAACAAAAGTTGCAAAGGAATGTTTAAGCAACATGTTTTTGTGCTACGGGAAACATGTTGGTGGCCACATAGAATGTTGCATTGTTTTGTCTGTTTGTCTGGATGTATGTTTCGGATTGGCGTAAAAACGGCTGAATGAATTTGGATGGAATTTGGCACACAGATAGTTTATAACCTGCAATAACAAATAGGGTACTTTTAATCCCGGTAGTACATTCCCGTGGGGTATTTTCCGGCAACCGTTCAGCCGTTTTTGCGCCAATCCGAAACATACATCCAGACAAACCATTAAAAATTCTGTATAAAAGTTTCGTTACCATGGTAAACAAAAGTTGCGCAACATTGTTTCCAACAAAACATGTAGCTTGACAACAATGTTTATACACCATGACTAAATTCATGGAACACTATATTCTTACTACCTAGGTTTTATAGAGTGCCTATAATATGCTCCTAATATGTGTAGTTCAAGAAGGCGTGTAGGCGGTTTAATATAAGGCAACAACATACTTAAAGGCTCTTGAAAAACAGGTCAAGTATATCATTATTCTGTGAATGACATTTTATAGCGGCGTTTTATCGTAGTCGTCTGGTATAGCGCGAAAAACGTTTATGGCAAACCAAATTCGTTTGCCTTGTTGGAATGGTCGCAAGCAATACTGCTGAACATGAAGTTTTGTGTTCGATTCCTAGGTCAGGCAAAGTGGGTTTTACTGGGTTTTACAAATGGAGCTTTACAAAGCCTCCACAGCCCAGTCAACAGTGTAGACGCTGAAAGATATTTTAGTATCTACAATATTTTCATAAATGACAGATATGTTAGCTTTTTAACTATTTTTTTACAATAAATAGTAAAAGTGATGCAAAATATACGTAACCCTAAGGATGACCCATTAATCGCCCCCACTTATCGCATTGAAGGACACTGACCGAGACACAATAGAAGTAAGTTTTATTGTTATATCGGTTAAGAGTGTTTACTGTCCCTCAAAGAATTAACTGAGATTTTCCTCCAAATAGAAAGTTTTTCACTTACCGTTGACTTGACCGTTCACTATAACTTGTCTCTTGCCATCTTGTTGGCACCAAGCTTAGTTTCAATACTAGAGATATTTCTAGACGGCACGTGAGGCCAAGTCAGAGGCCCATGGGCGGTTTTAAAAGTCTGACACCAGAAGGGCAATTCCCGTAATTTTTATAAACGTTCGCAATCGCATCTCATTCGCATCTGTCAAAAATACAATCAATTTACCAACATTTTTGACAAGTTTGACAGATTGCGACTAGAATGTGGACGTTTTTCATGCACGAGAATAATATTGGCCTTCTGGTTAACACTAACCACACGAAAACAAGAAGAAGACTAAAACAAAAGAACGATAGAATGATGTGACGAAATCGACATTTAATACTTTATTGTGCACCAAAATTGTGACACAGCTTTGGTTTATAAATAAACCAAAGCTGTGTTACAATTCACATGACCGCCGTAGAAACGAGTAGTCGACGGAAGAATAGACAAAATGACAGATTGTGATTGTCTATTCTTCCGTCGACAACGGTGATCATGCTACTGGGCGTGCTGGGAAACTTATACCTTAAGGTAAGACATGCTACATTAGCTCGAAATTAAATACCTATACATATGTCAAAAGGACTCATAGGAAAATTAAGGCGAATAAAATGGTCGAAGCATTGTGCGCCTGCCTGTCGGGATAAATGAAGGACGTGTTCAAAATTAAGTTTTCGGTTCTTTTTTTATACATATAGAATAGGAACTTAATATTTGAACAAATAATTCAATAAAGTAAAATCGCGTCCTCAAATTCAAAAAATCAAGATTCACATTATTTTATTTCACATTAACCTACATGGGCACTTATGAAACGTCAGAAGCTAGGTGCACGGTTCCAATTGGTTGTTTCCTATGGAGAAGAGCCGGCAAGAAACTCCACGGTTACTTTTTTGAAAATAATTGGCTTTTACAATATGTTTTTTCAAATAACAGTATTAATAGGTACCTATGGGAGGACAGTGTAGGCCTTTCAACAAGTATCTGTACTTAACAAAATAGAAAATGGTCATCAAATCTACAGTCCATCACTGAGCCTAGAAGATGTACCTTAGCCTAAGATGACCTATGTCACCAATCATGTCGTCAACTGCAGGTATTCGGGTGGAATCTTCTTGAAGTGAAAACTTCTTTAGGAGCGTTGAGTGATTTTTGGTAAGTGAAAATCTTATCGATTCGCGTCACCGACATGCTAATGTTAACTGTATTTATATCTACTGCTGCTACTTTGTTTTTATTTTTTTATCTATTGGTTGGTAATTACAACTTCTATCAACTTGTTATGTTCGCGAACCAGAATAATTATTGCCTAATTATTATAATAGCTCTAGTTCCATTAAAAGCTATGTATTTTACATAATTTTAAGGTAGCCAGGCTTAGTCTTGTTAATATTTTTTGCGGATTTGGTGATTGAAATATCGATTTTTTGCCTCACCCTACAAATCACCGTAATCGGGAGTGAAATATCTGGTATTATTGTTCGGGTTGAGTTGACTCGGGCCGAGCTGTCACTGACCCGATTGAAATCTGTTTAGCATAATTAGCCTTTAATGTTCTAAGACATAAAATACGCACGTACAAAAGTAGCCAAAGGCCTCCTTTTGGCTACTTTTGTACGTGCGTATTTTATGTCTTTTGTCTTTTTAGGTGCGTTTTGTTTGTGCAGAATTAAAAAAAAATCTTTCTTTCTTTTTCTATAAGGGTGACCACTGTTATAGGTTTTCACTTCTGGTAGCAGTTCCAATGACTGCCTATTTTTTTTTAAATTATCCTCATGCGGTGTCACTGCGTAATGCGTAAGCGCATCACTTGAGAACGGCTGGATCGATGAAGTTAGTTTTTTTTTAATTATCCGTACACGGTTTTAATGACCGGTGTTAATCTGCCTAGCTTTTTCCCAATTTAGTTAGGAAAGAGCTAGGCAGATTGACACGGTATAATGGAAAAAAAAATTGGAAAAGTTACCCGGAAAATTGGAATAACTGAAAATCCGTTTCTATGGCATTTTTGACAGGACAACGTCAGTCTGGCAGGCTAGTATAGAATACAATTAAAACAAATCACGTACCTCCAACGGTATAACAATGAACAGCACAATCATATCAGCAACAACTAGATGCGTCATCAGCAAATTGACGCGCGATTTTCGCCGGCGCGAGCGCATGAGCGATGCGAACACGCCCACGTTGCCGATTGCCCCAGCAGCCAATAGCGCGCTGTATACTCCCACAACAAATCCCTGCTCAGGCGCAGGTATCGTAGTATCAACCACTTCTGTCACATTGACTATCGAAGTTCCCTCCATGTTGAAATAATCCCAGAATTGTTGGTCGCAGTCGACTTCTACATCTGATGGAGTGTCTTGAAACATTTTTTTACAGATGTAATGTAATTTTTGTTTGGTTGGTTTGTGTTGCTAATGGTTTGATGTAAACATTTTTTTTTTATAAAAGTTTTGTTTTTATAGATTAATTTTTAAGAAGTTCACATCATTAAAGAAAGACATAACAAAATTGTATTCACTTTATGCCCTATGGCACGCCACTTGAGGGCCCGGCAATTGAGAGGTTATTAAGACAAATTTATTAATCAATTAGGAAAATATGTTTTATTCACTACATAACTTCTGCTCACTTCACTCGATACATAAGAAGGTAGCCTATTTAATTACACTTTAACTATTTTATTTTACCTATAGGTATATTGTTTTAAAAATATATTTATTAGTAAGCAAGAATTGTTTTTATTACAATTAAACAAACCATTCAATTAATTATAAACTTTTAATTTGTTTATGTTTTTATTCTAACTAAGCACAACACACCACAACACCACGAATAATATCTAAAATATTAATTTATTTATTTATCCTATTATAATTTTTATTCACCAACAACATCCAAACAAGATGATGAAACTTTATTTCGACGCGTCGGAAGTCTACGAAAGCTCGTAGCGCTACGAGACGTGTAACCGCCGTAGCGCCGTAGCACGGTGTGACGTAGACCACGGATATCGTAGACACTCTGAATGAAACTTGTAGTTCAACAGTCACTGATTGATAAAAACCGGGTTTTTGGTATCATACGATAAAAATGTTGTGTCTTAAGGATTTAATGAAATCAAACTTATTTTTATAATTGTGAAAGTGTGTTTGTTGGTTTGTTCTTTATTCCGCAACAACGGAACGTAGTAATTTTTTGCATAGAGATTGTGCAGAAAAAATAATAATATACAGGGTTATCGGTTATATGCCGGTAATCCATGACCCCTTTTGACTCTTATGCAAATGTCAAAAATTTTCGAGTACTTTGACATTTTATATTTTTATTTCATACATTTTAAAATATAAAATGTCAAATTACTCGAAAGTTGCTAACATTGGCATACGGGTCATCAGGGGTAATTTGGTTGCACAGATCCCCTTAACGGATTGCCGAAATTATAACCAATAACCCTGTATATGCTAATTATATTTATTTATTTAATTAAGGACAACCAACAAAGCATACACCAAAAATACATGTTAATACCCATATTATTTTTACATTTTGTAGTGTAGCCTTAATTAAAGGCAGCCACGGCATGCATTGAACATAGGAATAGGAAATGCAGTTACAAAACAGTTACAAAAAAAAGAAAAAGTTACAAAACATTTTTTTTTTTTTTATATTATATTAAAAGCTATTCAGAAGTTTTATTCGACATACAGTTAATCAATCAAAATATAAATTATTTCCCTCGTCAAATACGACAGAGGTTTGTTGGCTTTAAGTTTTATAGACTAAATATGCCCGAGGCCACGACACAGGGCGGTGCGTCTTGCGGCGCGGGGTGGTGCTCGAATGTTCCCACGCAGTTCTCCTCTCGCATTGCGGCGACCGGCACGCTCTAAATAACTTCTAACATTTATTTTCACCGCGGTCGAAGATGCAAGACGCAGGTCACGCGAGCGGTGATCTCGTGGCCAAGGAGCAAATATTCTTAGGCATAACATGCCTAAGAATATTTGCTACATAACTTTGATTGTTTGCACTTTAGTAACTGAACGAAAAGCATTTTTTATCCAGCTCTGTTCAAGTTATTAACATTTATAATGGAGTTTGAATTGTTGTAATTGAGAAATACGCTTTGAAATGGCTCGAGCTGTTCACATCATGCTGTCAACATTGTTACATTTTCAGTGTGAAACTTTGATTAATGTTTCAGCGGCCGGATGATGTACGTTTCTATCTGAAATTCAGCGCTGCTGAAGTTACATTCTGATTCAGCATTTGATCGAAAAATGGGTTTGAAATACTACAATATTCCCTACATAAAATTGATGAGAAATGCCAATTTAATATTAGTTATGTACATTGTTCGTATGTACTAACTTTATGTGGTTCGCACAATATAAATTTATGTTAACAACTCCAACTAAGATAAATATTCTTTTGACCCGTTATATGAACGCAGTTAGATGAGGAGCTTGTGGCTAAGTAATATCAGCCGCACGGGTCGATCCATTAGGTTAAACTATGCTTGCCGGTGTTGGTCCGTGGATGGGTGACCATCTTTGCATACCGAGACTCTTCCGTGCCTCGGAAGGTACGTTAAGCCGTTGGTCCCGGCTGTCATTCGTGGATCTTTGACAGTCGTAACGGGTCGTCAGAAGCCCAAAAGTCTGACAACCAGGCTTACCAAGGGGTATCGTATTACCCAATTACTGGGTTGTAGAGGTCAGATAGGCAGTCGCTCCATGTAAAATACAGGTATTCAGCTGCATCCGGTTAAACAGGAAGCCGCCCCCAACATAGTTGGGAAAAGGCTAGGCAGATTGATATGAACGTAGGTAGTTGATATGTTACGCAATAATTACGTAAAAATACGCAATATTTTAGTGTTTGTAATTGTACTTTTTATAGTGGGTATTTATCGATTTATTAAAATAGAAATAAGATCACGTCAACAGTACAGTTCCTGTGAGGTTTGCTAGTCTAAACTCTCATTCTATTTAAAAGCGATCGTCGCGCGAATACACGATCGGTCGCGTACATATGTCACGGAAAAACCCAATTACCAGGCTTAACCTGAGAATCGAACCCAGGACCTCATGCTCCGCAGTAGCGCTTGCAACCACTAGACCAGTCATGTCAAAGATACGGCCCGCGATCACAATATATCACAGATAAATGAATCTTGTAAGAGAAGTCAGGTATCCGGATCCTCGAGCTCAAAATAATTACCCTCTTTCTTACTTTTGGTATGATTTGTAACAACTATATATAACTAAATAAATAAAGATGTTAAAATAATTCAGTATGTTTTAGTTTTTTAATTTTAACCTGGCCCGCCTACACATTCTAAATCTAATATATGGCCCTCTGCAAAATTGAGTTTGACACCCCTGCACTAGACCAACGAGACACTGTCAGTCGATTTAGGGCTGATTTTTCAATAGTCTGATAACTTGTATCTGAGGAATAAATATTGTGGTTTGACAGCATTTGTATAGAAAATGAGTCAAACTGTCATATTTATTCTTGAGATAAAATTATCCGACTATTGAAAAATCAGCCCTAAGATTAAATTTCATGAAATAATCTAAAACCCCAGGAACTAATAAGTCGTCAAATTATGTTAGTTACGTCACGAAACTATTAATTAATCAAAATTAATTACTATCAGACATTTCGCAACAAACTCGAATCTATTTTAGGTTATTAATGACAACCCTATATCACTGAGGTCCTTAATATTCAGATCTCGTTACTAACCACTTAATATTACATACTCATCTTCTATTAGGAAATGAAGTGGGTTGTAGTATGTCGATGACCTCTTTGCACCAAATGTGTTATCTAAATAAAATGTTACTGGGGGCAGATTTTTCATTCGTTGACGAAGCAAGAGGAGTATACAATGTGAAATTAAATTCGTTTGCATCCTCTTAAGGGGTCATTATACTCATCATTATGAACAACTTTCACTATGGGTGGCCCCATAGTGAAAGTTGTTCATAATGAATTGTTGTAATTGAGTAATACGCTTTGAAATGGCTCGAGCTGTTCACATCATGCTGTCAACATTGTTACATTTTCAGTGTGAAACTTTGATTAATGTTTCAGCGGCCGGATGATGTACGTTTCTATCTGAAATTCAGCGCTGCTGAAGTTACATTCTGATTCAGCATTTGATCGAAAAATGGGTTTGAAATACTGCAAAATTCCCTACTCATCATTATGAACAACTTTCACTATGGGGTCAACCCTAAAATCGCGAAAAAAAATCAGCTGTTCCATACATTTATGTTCGCATAGCTCGTTATAATGTAGGGAACAGCTGATTTCTTTTTAATATATGTCGGAGTTGGTTGTCAATTACAATTGTGGGTAGTCAAAAGTTTGTTATGATTTGTTTTTCTTATTATTAATTTAAGTGATTTTTACTAAGTACTCGGTGTACGCACTAATTGATTTTTGGCAACTTATTCCGATTATTGTAACTGAGGGTTTTGTTCAAAACAATTGATGATATGTTACTCTAATTTTAAAATGATTTACTTTAGAATTCACCATTGTTTATTTACGACAATTATTGTTGTATTATTTGATTACTTTATAATGTAAGTCTTATTAGATTCAGTACATTTTAGTGTTTTGTATCAAGTAAACACGTGACGTACTTCCGTGCGTCATCGGACAGAGTTGTCGTGGAGGGATTGCAAGGTGGGGGCTTCGTCTTATAAAATAGCGTGCACTCGGTATGCGAGTCAGTCGGTCTTCGGATTCGACTCAATAAAGAGCCCCTGCTCCCGACAAAACTGTCGGTTTACCTGGTTACTGTCGGTATATTCACATAGCTGTATTGCCTTGCTAATAGCGAGTAGATATTAGTGTTGTTACTCTATTTGTGTTGTTTTATTTTATTTCTTGTGAATGTACCTGTTACCTGTTGTAATAAAACCCTTATAATAGTTAATACAGTCTTGTTTATCCCATAAAAATGGGAACTCCAAACCCTGACGATATACCTCTCGGCACTCCTGATCCTACATCAGAAGTGGGATTAGGTTTAGCCCAGGAATCGCTAGGTGTTGGTGATCCATGGCGAGTAATGTTAGAGCTTCAGAACCATAATATGGCTCAGTTAATTGAAGCGATTAAGACGCACTCCGCTCCGTCTACTGTAATTCGCTTGCCCGATTTTGATCCAGACCTACCTGATTCCAATGCTCAATCTTGGAGTACAACCGTTGATATTTGCCTATCGGAAAAGCCTCTTCAAGGTGGCACTCTTATTATTGCCCTCACTAAAGCCTTAAAGGGCAGTGCTAACGTATGGCTTTCCCAAGTATCATATGCAGGCATGACCTGGACATACTTTAAGAGTCTCTTCCTCTCTCGTTATGACGTTTCGGAAACTGTTGCCGCTACCCTCATTAACCTTCATAATAGTCAACCAAAAGAAGGTGAATCTTTAGCCGCATATGCCAGTCGACAGATCACTTCACTGACATCTAAATGGAATAGCCTGAGTGTCGAACACATTGCTGTTTCTACTGTACTGGCCCATGTCTCCAAATTTGATTCCCGTGCTCATCGACTTGCATTTACTACCGAAGTACATACTAGGCATAAACTTCAACAAGAACTGAGCGTCTTGTCCCATCTTAAGAGAAAGTCCCAGATTCCCTCTGACCAGCACGATTCTTCTCAACCTAAGAGGTTCAAACCAGGTACAATAGTATGTCATTTTTGTGGTATATTGGGGCATAAATCTACAAACTGTCGCAAGAAGGCCGAGAAATCCAAACATCCTGGACCAGCTAGCTCGTCACATTCGGCGACACCAAAGAAAATCGTCTGTTACCGCTGTGGGGAGTCGGGACACGTCGCTCCTCGCTGCCCAAAGGCGACCGGAAGGCGGTCGGGAGGTTCGAGTGAAGATGCCGGGAGTCGGCCTTCGAGTAGCCAACCATCCGTGAAACGAGTTGAAGCTTGTGATGTGTGACCTGTCATTGGTGTTCTACAGCAATCTGGTGAGTCGCTTTCATTTTGTTATGACTCTGGGGCTGAATGTTCTCTTATTGCTGAAACATTTGCTGAAAAGTTGTCTGGCGAACGTATTTCTTGTGTAGTCAATATAATGGGAATAGGAAATTCTAACATAATATGTACCGAACAAATTCTGAGTGAAGTAGAAATAGATGGTGGGCTTTTCTGCAGGCTTATGATTTTGACATTATGTATAGAGAAGGCAGATATATGAACCATGTAGATTTTCTTTCAAGAAACCCCCTTCCACAATCAATCAACAAAGCAGAACAGAAACGTGTTGATATTACAACTCTGTCTAACAGTTGGCTTTTAGCTGAACAACAGCGTGATTCTGAGATTTTAGCAATCGTTTCTAATCTGAAAAATAACTCTCTACCCCCTGATGTTGCCCAAAGTTATGAATTAACCCTGATCAGGAACCCTGTACCGTAAAATACAACGCAATGGACAAACTCGTTGTTTACCTATTGTCCCAAGAGCTTTTAGATGGTCTGTTATAAACCACATCCATGAAGCAATCATGCATTTAGGTTGGGATAAAACACTTGAAAAGGTTTATGAGCATTACTGGTTTGATAAAATGGCTAGATATGTTAGGAAATTTGTAGATAACTGTATCACGTGTAAGGTCTCGAAATCTAACTCAGGGAAAATTCAAGCAGAGTTACACCCTATACCTAAAGTCAGTATACCTTGGCACACAGTGCATATAGATGTTACGGGAAAACTTAGTGGAAAGAGTGATCTCAAGGAATACGTCATTGTTATAATAGATTCATTTACAAAGTATGTTTTACTGTACCATACTACCCAGATTGATGCATCAAATTGCATTAAATCTCTTAAATCCAGTGTATCTTTATTTGGAGCACCTTCTCGGATTATAGCTGACCAAGGTCGTTGTTTTGCTAGTAAAAACTTTAAAGATTTTTGTGATTCCCATAATATTGCTTTGCATTTAATAGCTACCGGTGCATGTAGGGCTAATGGTCAGGTTGAACGCATAATGAGAACATTAAAAAGTATGCTTACCGCCGTTGAAACTAGTGAGCGATCCTGGCAAGATGCCATTGAAGACGTTCAAATTGCTCTTAATTGCACAATTAATCGGGTTACCAAATCTAGTCCTTTAGACTTATTGATTGGACGAGTTGCTAGACCTCTTGGTTTGATGTCTGTTGATAATGAGGAGATAGAAGTAAATCTGTCCCGCGTAAGAGAACAAGCAGCCCTGGGTATAACTAAAAGTGCCGAATACGATAAAGCCCGATATGATAAGGTTGGAGACTTTGTACTTATTGCTAATGAGGAACGAAATCAAACTAAATTAGATCCTAAATTTAAAGGACCCTTTAAAATTTTAGAACTTTTGGATGGTGACAGATATTTGTTAAAATCTTTGAGTACCAATAGAATTTACAAATATGCCCATGATCGTGTACGAAAAATGCCTGAATGTCCAGTCGCTGTTAGTGATGATGTCAATGTTGACTCTGATGATGATTCATCGGCTGCTGACATAGCATGGCTGAATTGACAAGATGTCTATGTTGACTCTTGATTATCTTGACGCCTAATCGGATGTCTATGTTGACTCCTGGATTTGGATGTTGAACTTGACGCTTATGCGGGTTGTCTATGTTGACGCCTATGCGGGTTGTCTATTCGACTCCAAATTACTTGTCGAATCCCATGGTGTGATTTCGGCTGGGAGATTATATCTCTACTCTAGTTGAGCTATGTAGTGTCTGTAGCAGTATGGTCATTTTGAATTGTTGCGATGCAACTGCTATTGATAATAATTTTATTTGACTAATTCAGGATTTTTCTTTTCAACATACCTTTTATTAAGGACTTTGTTTGTCAGAAAGGCCGATCGATGTTTACCAAGAGTTTTGTTTTCAGGATCACACGAGGTCGTGTAGAACGTCAGTTCTGGCCGTGTCGGAGTTGGTTGTCAATTACAATTGTGGGTAGTCAAAAGTTTGTTATGATTTGTTTTTCTTATTATTAATTTAAGTGATTTTTACTAAGTACTCGGTGTACGCACTAATTGATTTTTGGCAACTTATTCCGATTATTGTAACTGAGGGTTTTGTTCAAAACAATTGATGATATGTTACTCTAATTTTAAAATGATTTACTTTAGAATTCACCATTGTTTATTTACGACAATTATTGTTGTATTATTTGATTACTTTATAATGTAAGTCTTATTAGATTCAGTACATTTTAGTGTTTTGTATCAAGTAAACACGTGACGTACTTCCGTGCGTCATCGGACAGAGTTGTCGTGGAGGGATTGCAAGGTGGGGGCTTCGTCTTATAAAATAGCGTGCACTCGGTATGCGAGTCAGTCGGTCTTCGGATTCGACTCAATAAAGAGCCCCTGCTCCCGACAAAACTGTCGGTTTACCTGGTTACTGTCGGTATATTCACATAGCTGTATTGCCTTGCTAATAGCGAGTAGATATTAGTGTTGTTACTCTATTTGTGTTGTTTTATTTTATTTCTTGTGAATGTACCTGTTACCTGTTGTAATAAAACCCTTATAATAGTTAATACAGTCTTGTTTATCCCATAAAAATGGGAACTCCAAACCCTGACGATATACCTCTCGGCACTCCTGATCCTACATATATATAAGAATCGTAGAAGGTGGCGTTCTATAGTTTCTGCCTACCCTTATGTGTATAACCCGAAATCTGGATTTGTGCGTCTAAATCGTCTACTTTTACAATGTTTGTCAATATGTGAGCACCATGTATCTATCACATAAGTAATTAATTTATCTGTTGTTGCTTAATTTTTTTTTTACCTATTGTGGTATTCAATTTTTTTCTACGGGCATCGTCTTCACATATAATTATATAACTAATGTACAGCAATACAAAATATTGTAAAACATTTTAAAAGAGTAACGGTGGAGTTTCTTGCCCATTCTTCTCCATACGAAAACTACTTTTTGGAAGGGACGACTAGAATCAATTCAATTTTTTTTGTAAATGTTGACGTTCAAAAGTACCTTTCAAGAGTATATTTGAAATAAATTATTTGACTTTGACTTTGTGCTCGATTGATGACAATAATCTTGCCCCCTATTACATGTAACTGGCGAAGTGTGGGTAAGAACATAGGCGTGCAAACTGTTACCTTGAATTCAGAAAATGGTTCTTATGAGGCATACAACAGCTAAAGCGCGGTCACTGTCGGACTGCATAGAAAGAGAAGCGTGATGACACAACGCAGGTTGATGGCGATGGTTGATGGCGTGGGAACATTCGAGCGCCACCCCGCGCCGCAAGACGCACCGCCCTGCGTCGTGGCATATTTAGTCTATAAGACTTGAAGCCAACAAACCTCTGTCGTATTTGACGAGGGATAAATAATCTATATTTTGATTGATTAACTGTATGTTGACGCAACTCATTGCAAAATATGAAGCAATTATTTATTTACAAAAATCTATTGATTGGACAAAAAAAATCAAACACTATTACGGTAATATGTTGCTTGTAAAATATTCTGACAAAAAAACAGAATGCTTGCATGTATATTAATATGATTTTTAATCGTTGAAATATATTTTTTATTATATAATATAACGAAATTGAAACGATCGAAAAAAATCATGAAGATACCTCAACCAATTATTTTAACGATTAAAAATCATATTAATATACATTCCGATTGCATGTATATTATTCAGATTGTTGACAGACTATTCTACAAGCAACATATTACCGTCACAGTGTTTTAATTTGTTTGTCCAATCAATAGATTTTTTTTCCATTGATTTCCATTGATGACTATTAATTTCTACGCTGGGGGTTTAGAATCATGTGCTAAATTCATGATTGCGCATTGATCAATGTCCCTGCCCCGCTGTAGGTCACCTCTACCTAACCCTTCGATGAAACAGACGTGACGTTATGTCATGTGTTCAATTTTATTCGAGAAATAATTAAAATCCACCCGATAACAGATTCTAGTACAAAAACAGAAATAAATTCTTTACTGGATCGATCCCTATCGTGGTCGATAACATTTTTGACAAAAGAGACACGATACATTCATGGGTAGGTAGTAGGAGGGAGGCGTGTTTATCGAAACAGTTAAAAACAAACAGGTTTTTTAAACATGGAACAGGGAACAGACATCTCAAAACCAAAAACAGTTCCTGCCTGTTTCGCCTGTTCCACACGTTCCACAACCTAAAAATTACCGACATTCGTAACTGGTGTGTATCTGTGTAACATAACAAGCTCTTCTCTATCTAGCTTATGGATGTTTACTTTGTTAGAAAGAGATACAAACGAAAATGACCTGGAATAGTTTGGAACAAGCTCTTTTCTCTTCTGACTTATTGTAATAAAGTCAAAGTCATTACACATAAGAGGTACTTTTGAACATCAATAGAAAGAGATAGCATCTATTCTCTGCCACGTTGTTAACCAATTCGGATCTGCTGCAATCAAAAAGAGTCTTTGGTTCCAATGTAACAGGCTCTTATTTTGGAACAGGTTTTTTCCCTGGAACTGGAACAGGTGAAACAGGTTTCTAATTTTACCTGTTACAGACCACCTCTAGTAGGTAGTTTGTTGTTAGGTTTCCTGTGAAGAGTTACCGCTATTGCCACAATACAGGATCTGAAAAGAGCCATCGCATAGCCTTTATCTACGTATTCTGTGCGTTAAACTATTACTTAGTTTGATTTACAGAATGCGTAGATAACGAACATTTAGCAAAAAAAAATTGCTGGGAAATGACTTTTATTTTTGGTGTGAAAATCGCTGTTTATGGGAGCACGCAAAACATTATGCTTTTGGGTGTAAGCAAGGTGCAACGGCAGTGGAGTTGCGGGGGTATTTAAAGTATTTTATAACATATTTTTTTGAAGAAAAGGTAAATAATAACTTAGAACTCTTACCTCCAATATTTCCGTAACCAGAAGGTTCCCAGGACCAAAAAAAATGATAACAATGACGAGGAGAACACCTGACTCTTGGCTTCGTTAAGCGTCACAACCGCTGCTCAAGTTCGTTTAAAAAAATATATAATTAAAAAAGTTACAATCTTGTTCATGTAACCTCAAAGAGATCCCTTCGAAACAGCAGTGGATATAAGCAAATATAAATTCAGATCTTCTAATAAGTTTGAAGTTTTTTTAAGGGACTAGTCATAACAAGCGCCCGAGGCGCGCGTCTTATACGCTGTGTTTAGGGCACTCAATAAAATTATTTGAATTTCTACGTAACGAATTATAGTTTGTGTATTTATTTCCATCGCCACTGCTCTCCAAACGGGAAGAAAACATCGTGAGGAAACCGGCATGCCACAGAACCAAAAATTCGAAAACATGTGACACCTACCTACCCGCATTGGGCCCGCGTGTTGTATGACGGACCACTCCCTCTTACAAAGTGAAGGCCGGTGTCCCAGCAGTGGGAAAATTATAGGCTAAAGCTTCGGTTTCCTAGAACAGCGGTCGCCGCCTTATAATAATAAGCCACGTAATATGCATTTTGTTCGAATGACTTGTAGTATGTCTTGTTGCACATTCCAAGTATTCTTGCCTACCCCTCAAACTAATTTCAGAGTGGGGTCACGTCAATACTAGCAGAAAAAACATCAGACGTCCGTTGCTCCCTTTTACGATGTCTCATACAAATAATACCATGCGTCATATTGCATTCTACGATCTACAATGATAACGCGACATGTATGGAAAGCAAATGGCGTTTGACAGTAGTCTGTGACGTCATATTTGTTCTGTATGTATGAATATTGTTGTTCAAGGAATTGAAACGTCAATGACCTAAACGAACATTTTCTTATAAAATGTTTCATTTAAAATAGTTACCAATTATACGTTTAATTATTGTTATAATTTTTCTCTCTAAGGCTCTTTTTAGGGTTCCGTAGTAAACAAGGAACCCTTATAGTTTCGCCATGTCCGTCGTCTGTCTGTCCGCGGCTTAGCTCAGAGACGGTTAGTACTAGAAACCTGTAATTTGGCATGGGTATACATATTAAAAACGCCGACAAAATGGTAAAATAAAATCAATCAATCAATTTTTTAGGGTACCTCCCCCTACATGTAAAGTGGGGATGATTTTTTGTTCTCGTCTAACCCATAGTGTGGGGTATCGTTGGTTTCAATTTAGGGATCCGTTTGCGAAATATTAAGCTTTAAAGTGCTAATTTTTGTTGGAGTCAAGTGTCGCCCCCCCCAGCTAAATGGTTGTACTTGCATTCGTGACACATTCCGTATGGGAGAAAATGTTTTTCAACTACAAAGTTAAGTTTGTTCTTGGGATAAATTCATCCCAACTACGGAACCCTTCATTGTGCGTGGTCCGACACTTACTTGGCCGACTTTTTATTTTAAATTACTTTTTGTATTATACGTATAGAAACAAATTATTTTTCAAATTGATTTAAACACATTTTCTTGAACCTGAAACTTTTTCTATTAAAATTATTAAGTACCGATTTAATGTAATTTCGAGGAATTGTTTATTACTTCAGGCTCTTTTAATATTATAAGTTTTGTAAGATACATTAATAAAAAATGTTTAATGTTGTACGGTTTTGAAGTCATGTGTTTCTTTCGGATTTGAACTTGATTAGTTTAGAACTTAGAACTCTTTACGCTCAAGTCACGACGAGATCGCGAGTTATAGCCGCAAATGCCCGAAGACCACCTTCCGGCATTTGCGGCTATAACTGCGGCCTGGAACTCAGCGTTCAGATGCCAACGATAATTTCCGATTGAATTTCGATGGTAAGCCGGAACTTTAGATGGTAGCCGGTAGGTGAACCGGAACTTCGGAGATGTTCACAAAGATGAGGATGGGATGTTGTATTTTTAACGTTTTTGATGTATTTTAATGAATTTTGATCCGTATTAATTGTTATTTTTAATTTAATTTCATTGCAATTTGTTATTTTTATATTATTTTCAACACAATGTTTCCATATTGTTATGAAATAAATGACTTATGACTTATGACTTATGTTAAGCCGGAACTTTGGACCCCGGAAATAATGTTCAGCGTCATAAGATGGCCTACGGTCATCTTCGCTAATTGTGACACCAAAGCATAAGCAAAGCGAGATGTACTAGTGCGCCAATGAACGTGATGTTGATCGTCACAATCAGTACGGAGTTTACAAATGCAAGTGGGAAGCACAATATGACTTGCACATTTTTAGTCATAATTAATACATATAAAATGCACAGAGCTAAAGGCGCAAAAATTGGGTAGAAGGCATAGTAATCTTAAAGCAACAACATATTATGAGCAAATAGCCACACGCCCTAAGATGATTTACATCAGGGAATCTCAAACTGTGGGGCGTGCCCCCCTCGGAGAGCGTAGAGTTCCAATAATAAACTATACATTTATTACATTTTATGTTCTTGATAGAGAACATGTTAAGGCTAGTTTTCAAAACCCGATAGTTTCATAAATACTTAGGTAGGTGCTATAAACTGAGCTTCAGCTTTTCTGCATAAGTCGACAAAATACGTTTTCCTATTTCTGTAGGAATGATCAAAAGAAAATCCAACCTATCCAAGAGAGTGCAAACATTTTCGACCGTACTTTCGCTCACTTTAGATTCTTATGCTTTTCTGCTTATGTTGACACAGTAACTCAGGGGCGTAGTGATTTTAAAAGAAAGTTAAGGGGGCGCGTAATGTTAATGTTGAAAGGCTGGGAAACCCTGATTTATATAGAAAAAAAATTAAGAGAAATATTATTCAACGCTTACCCAGTATGGGGTTTAACACTGAGGTTAGGTAATAAAGATCCATGACTATACTCTTAGTTCTATTAGAAAAGAAAAAGCCGTTACAAAGGCGACAATCGTGGCTAGAGGGACGGGACACGGGACACACATATGAAAGTCATGCCGCTGATGAAGAGCGACGCGAATACGTGTGCCAGTCATGCCAGGACGGTGAGTCTGGTCACCGGCGTGTGCGACGATACTCAGGGCTCCAGCCTGGAGGGTCTGCCGCGGGGGATGACAGGAGAGAAGGATCAGGGATTCGCTAACTAAACGAGTTCTCCTGTGACGACCCAAGGTCACGCGCATTGCGTTGAATGTTGATTGATCGTTGGAAATTTGCTTATTAATCCTGAATTATATAATATAATATAATAATATGATCCTAACTAACTAATATTATAAATACGAAAGTGAGTTTTTTTGTTTGTTTGTTACGCTTTCACGCTAAAAACGCTAAACAGATTTAGATGAAATTTGTCACTTGGGTAGACCATGACTTAGATTAGGACAAAAGATGCTTTTTTTCCCGATATTCCCACGGGATTGAGACTTATGCGGGTCAAACCGCGGGGCGCAGCTAGTATGTAATAAAACTAACAAAATGCTTAAAATAAAAGAAGCGTAATCTACTGTTTTATTCATTACTCAATTTAATTACAATTTATTTAAAAAACGGAACGTTTCAACGTACAGTAAACTAAAAAAAAACATTCAGACGAATTGACAACCTCTTTTTTTTAAAGTCGGTTAAAAATACTGCCGAATCAAATGTATTATGCAGCACACCTAACTACAGGTCTGAACGGGCAATAAACACTCGCTTTTTGTCCAAAAAATGTTCCAATGTTTTTTAATTAATGTTGCTTGCTTGTACACGTGTAAACTCAACGTAGGTGAATACAAATTAAACGGAACCTTTCCCGTTTACTTCGTGTTTTCCTATGTTGAGTAGGATAAAGACGCTACACGACGCCTCGACGCGATTCTGTTGGAACAATTTCTATGAAAAGTTCACGGAAGTATGACCAATGTCACTGTCTGCGGGAGCCTTAAAGCTGGCGAAACACGAGACACGAACGCGTGGAAGTAAACATAACGTAAATTCGAACGATTTTAAAATTGAAAAACTCGTTTCGCACATAACATTTACAGAATTTTAAGATTTTATTCTTATCTGTGGGTGGTACTATTTTTACTAGGTGAATTTGCGTAACGTTTACGTCACGCGTTCGTGCTAGGGCCTCAGAGCGTTTTCACACTGACGATTTGCCAGCGTGTTTCCAACGAAGTGATTTGTGAACGTGTTCTCCGCGGGTGCAAAGCGAAGTAGCCGCGAATACGCGACGTGTTTTCAATATTGTACTTTGTTTCGCTCTCTCTTGTACACTCACGTCAATCGCACTCGTTAAGAAACCGCGGCGAACTCGTCGCGTACACGTGGCGTACTCGCTACGCACACGCAGCGAGCGCGTTAAACAATTGCCTTTCTGGAAACACGCTCGCAAATCGCCGGTGTGATATGGCCCTTAGATGAAAAGCTTGTTACGAGGAAAGATTATCTATAGCTTACGATACATACTACAGCACAGTAGTCAGAAGTGCATACTTTAAAATGCAAACTTCGAGACGGTAACTGATTTCCTAGAAGAGATAGGATAGGTTACATAAATCAAGAATTCTCAGAAAGAACACTATTTTTGCACGAAAGCCTTTACCCCCACTACACTATTCGCGAAGTTGCTTCGACGAAGTACTCGTTGTTGACCGAAGTCTGAAGTACGTGACTACGCACTCGTACGGAGAACTACAGGACGCTTCGACCCCTTTGTCTCGGGCGCAAAAACCGACAACGATTGGAAGTCGCTCGAGGCGAGCGGAGGTTGCACGAAGCGAACCGAAGTGCCCTTCTACACCATCGTATTCGCTTAACTTCGATCAACTTCGCGAGTAGTGTAGTGGAGGTTTAAGACTACATATTCTTTCTATATCTTTCTAAGTATTTACTATACTGAGAAAAATATTTATAATAAAAAAAACGAATTCACGAATATTATGATAAAATTGAACGATTTTCAATGCTGCTGGTGATGAGGTTGTTATGTAGGGCAGTAGGCTCGCCCCTATCTTATCCCCCTCCCTACTAAAGGACTTAAACATAGCTGGTGAAATGTGTGTACTAGGTAGATACATATATATATATTATTTTTGGTTTAAACTTTTCTCACTGAAAAAGGTACAAAGGCGTACTTAATGCCTTAAGCATTCTCCACCGATAAACAGATTATATGGCCAGGTGCTCTGTTTGAGAGAAACAAAGATTATTTTTATTAAAACTAAAACATTATAACTCAAATAGGTACAACAGTACATAAATAGGTTACAAACTACATACATATACATACATATTTACTATAATATATACCTTTATTAGATATATATATACATATATACGAATTCAAGGGAAAGAGGTGTTGAGGTGACTCTACACTATTTATTTTTAAAATAACTTCGCATTCAAAAGAAGAACACCCCACGGTTCGTACGTACGACTACCTTGAGCCAAGGACCCTGGAGATACGTGTACATTCGCGCGCACTCCCCTCTGGTACCAGCCCACCATGGCTAGTAGGATCATTTCATTCATTTCATTTTCAAATATCTTTATTTCACATAAGTACAATGAACAAAAATGCACTTAACCTAAGCCACATTAACTCACTATAATTATGTTCACTTTATGAGGCTAGCGATACACCTTTCAAAGCCTTTAAGGGATATTTTTATTACTGTTAACAACTTAAACATAACACACAATAATCATGGGTAGGTACATGATGACAGCTACGCAAATTATTTAGTTAGTTATAATTTACTGATTGCATGTAGGTACAACCACCATGGCTAGTAGGATCGATCACCTAGTTGTTGTTATTATCTCCACCTTTTTTTTGTATGCATATGATTCTGTGATTATTTTTTTCTTTTACTCTTCTCCCCTTTGCCTATCCCTTCAATAAAAGCAAGCGTGACGTTATGTATACGTTATTACTACCAAAAGTAACCTTTAACCTTACAAAATCAATGTCACAGGGACACACTTCGGACCTCAATCTGTTGGAATTGAGAAATTAAATATTTAGAAGCACAGCACCCCCATCTACATATTTGTTAAAAGATAGTTCTTTGTTTAGTCTCGAAGCAATTGGTAAGATATTCCCTAAGCTATTGTGGGAGTGGGATTACCAGAATTGATATGTATATAAATAATGTAGATTGTAAGTAGCCATAGTCTGTAAATTAAATGAAAATATAATGCAACGTTTTTGCTAACGGCAACTATAGTTATATTCGTTGAAAATTACATTATTGGCATTCAAAAGGGAATTATTTGCAGAATTTATAGAAGACTAAGTACCTACAGCTTGACACTATCCAGCCCTGCGTCCTAACCAAAATAATTGGTCGCGCGAACACACGTTCGTCGCGATCATATAATACATAAGTAGGCAAACTCTGCTCTGCTCTGGTGAAAATAGAGAATGCTCATTTAATAGTATAGGACAGTTCATACTAATTTCATACTGCCATGATAGTATATACTAATTCCATGCTACCATGATAGTAGGTACTTACTAATTCCATGCTACCATGATAGCAGGTACTTACTAATTCCATGCTGCCATGTCATTATTCTAAGGTGTCATTATTCTTGTTAATAAATTTGGGCGGCGGAGCTCTGCTCGGGTGAAAATACGAAGAAAATAAATTTTCCCAGATATAAGACCAAGATAGATCGATTTTTCGCCCCCGTAAACCCCTATATTGCAACTTTCATGGACACAAACTCAAATCACTAAAGAGTAGCCAGCATGTCACAAACTAGTCAATAACGCGTCAGTAACGCGTCGTGTACGGACAGCCATTGAAATACTAGTGCTGTGACATGGACGATGTGCCTACGTATCAAGAGACAGTCGAAAGAGCTAGAACAATAGTCATCTAAGGATAAAAAAGTTTTAATTATTAAATAGACAACCTCTTGCAGAAGATTCTCGTTTATTTTCGTAGTACCTACTCTAAAGTGACTTTACTGTGTCTTCTAGCTACGTTGTTATTAAAAGAACGAAAAGACGTTTATTTGCAGTAAATATGACGCAAAAAAAGAACACAAAAAGAACAAGTTGGGGGAAAATATGCGTCACGTCCACGCAAAACGGCCATCGCTATTAGCAGACAAAAGAACAACTCTACCTGTTCACTTGAAATAAGGTCTTCCGCCCATTTAGGACAAGTACTCAATACCGTACGATTCTCGAACGCTCTGTTAACTTCATCTAATTTGCTAAAACACTACATTTCCTACAGAATCAAATCGAGCAAACAGTCGTTCAACAAATGATAATTGCTTCATTCACGCAATCAAAAGATAAATGGATCGTTAGAAAGGGGCCTTAGTTGTTATTGCTTGTCCTAATGCATTCGGAATTCCGCACCGTTAGATAGCTGTGGTATTGATGTTGGAACATCCGATGTACTTAACGGGGTTTCATTAAGGGAAGTTTCCAGTACCAAAACAATAATTATTCATTTCTACAGCATGATTGCAATAGCGTAACAATTGTCACACTGACGATTTGATGACTACGAACACGCAGCCAGCTCGGTGGAAAATCGCCTCACTGGAACAACACGCTCGCAAATCGCAAATCGCCAGAGTTATATGATAGGCCAAGGCCCTAAAGCCAAGCGTACATTACAGCCGCAACAGGCCGCAGCGTAATACAATTTCATACAAAAAGTTCGGTGCGGTCCGCCTGTAGCGTGCGTGACGGAGAAGGATTTTTTCAATGCATTGCGTTGCGGTGCGGGCCACCCTAATTTGCATTAGCCTACTACTGCGTTTAATTATTTCCACGAGGAGTACCTATACCCGTCGGGGGTTTTGTGCATGTGGGATTGTGGTATATGTTTCGCTGATGCATTGTCGAATCCGCTGTTTAACATAACTGCTAGCTGTCTTACAAAACAGCTCCGTTATGTAAAACACCGGAAGAACGTTCATCTAGATTGTCATTGGTAACGCAATGACGATCTTCACTTAATTTAGAATCCTACAAGGTCAAGTCGATCAAACAGTCGTTCAACAAATCAAAATGATAAGTGCTTCATTGATGCAATCAAGACATAAATGCATCGTTAGTATGGGGCCTTAGTTGTTATTGCTTGTACTGATGCATTCGAAATTCTGCATCTGTTAGATAGCTGTGGATGTTGGAACATTCGATGTACTTAATGGGATTTCATTAAATCTGGATTTTCATTGCGTTACGTTTAAAAAAACTGCTACTCATGTTTACACGTAACACAGAATGGCTTATCTGCAGCCACAAAAGCGTTCGGTGTGGCTTCTAATGCCGAATCGGTCGCAGTAACTAAGCTACACCCTGACCAATAGTTTTAAATTACTTCCAAGTTGGGCGCAGTTACTTGACTATTTAGTATTTTTAGGACTGACAAAAAAAAAAACTAAAACGCTGATATCTTTATGTTAAAATTGTCCTTAAAATCACTGTTTTCAATTGAGTTAGGGTCATTTTCACTCATGTTAATCGTTTTATTTATTTTATTTCGGATACCGTTATTGGTGTTACGACACACAGTTCCACGAGCGACAAAGTTTATAAATAAAAATAAAAAAACAAAATTCTAAATTTGTATTCCATTGCTAGACGATAACAACTACCGACAAACTGTTATGCAGTTTGGCAGCTTTTATGTATGTTACAGTAAATAGAGATTTAAAAAAACTGACGTTTCATTTCACGCTGTTTTACACACCAAAAACCACCCACCAACCACCACCACTAACCTTTAATCGTTGACCCGCTGCATTGATAAATGCAAAACGTTTTTGTTAACTCTGCGAGTTAAAGTTCAGTAATTATGGAAAAAATCGCTAAACGTTGTTCAGCTGTTTTACATAACCGAGCTGTTTTTTAAAACAGTTAGCGGTTATGTAAAACAGTAGATTTGACATTCCATCTGCGTCATATGTATGCATTCAGTGACTACACACTATTATGTACCATATTCTAGCAAATAAATATTTTTGATTTGATTTGATTTGATTCGATTTGATTTGATTAATGAGAGATCGTATAATGGCATAACATTCTTTCAAAAGAGGAAAAAAGCAACAGCGATGGTCCTTTTTATAAATTCCAAACATAGCAGCCAAATTAAAAAAACCTTTAATTTTCTATAAAACACGTAACATACATCCACTTCTAAAGGTCGGATTTTTTGTGTTCCAAGAATTTACATAATAAGAAACAGCATACCAAATGTTTAAGTACTACTCCTACACCGTACAATTCAGTAGAGTGTCTAACACCAACGCTTAGCCTTAGCCTTACGCTGCATGCTTTTAAAATAACGCAAAGTAAACCAACTGAGCTATTGCGGTCACTGCGTTGGGGTTTTGGTTCTCAGCACTAAACTCGGAGTGGTGAAACAACATGTACCACTTTTTCTTTTTTTTTTTTGACGGTTGGAAATTCACCCGTGTTCCTTCCGTTGCCTGTGTGCCGGGGTCGCGATATCCCTTTCGGACAAACCCGCAACCCCGGCAAGCATTGGCCCTTCCGGACCCCGTCAGTTGGTGCTGACATCTCTTTGAGGCGCGCGTGGAACACAACGCGCCGTCGACCCGGGCCTGGTCCCTATCGGACGGCGAGCTACCCAACATGTACCCCTAAGTCAAACATATCAAGCTATACGTTTCAAGTATAAGCTGACCTCGCTTTATACCGAAATCCTATACAATGCGAGATCAGCATAAACTGAACGTATAGCTTGACGTGTAGCCGTGTTTTCATCGACAAGATTTCATTTAAATGTCTACAATCTTTGTTCCATAATATTGTACCAAGAAATAAAATTAAAAAAATAAACAAGCAAATAATACTTATAAAGATACGGAGGGGCGGAGTCCTAACACAAGCTTATTTGCTTAAAAGTAGACTCCAACGACTAGTTGTTAAGGTATTCACTTGTTAAAATAATATCCCATTTTATTTTTATTTTTTTCATTATATGTAGCCTTCGTTATACATCTTTTTGAGGCTGATTGTACCGCAATTTTCAATTAGTTTAATTAAATGGCGTACGGAGTTATTTATAACTATCAGTTTGCATACACCCAACGTATGTAAAATGGCATTTGTGAGTGATTTGTAATTAATCAATTTAGCCGAGAATTAAAAAAGATCGTGCAATAGCACGCGTTAGTAATACTCCCAAATATGTACACAATGATATCATTGTTCAAAACAAATCACTATCAATATATTCAAAATATAACACCACTATCAATTTAATATCTAATCGACTTCCTTTTCAATAGGAATCCACGTTATCAGTAACAGTCCTATCCTTCCATTAAATCAGTAATTATGATAATCAATATTCGTCATAGATAACACATTATTGAACAAAGAACGTGTATGATTGTATTGTTTTCACTTTAAAATTAATTTAATTATGAATTTAAACATAGTGTCGTTTTAAAAGTGGTTTTTTCAACTGTTCGGTCCTTCGGCACGGATTTTTAAAACAAAGTAAGTGAAATTAATCTTTTTGTGGATCGTAAAGTGTCTGGTCCATAACTTGATGTGGCAACAAAGTAGGAATTATGTGTAAGACGCTGTGTAGTGAAATTGTATTTAAGGACAGAGTTTTCTTTTAATATAGTAAATAAAGAAAGATTTTTATTATTATTTTTTGTATTGCTTTCCTTGATCGAGAAAAACCGGCTAACTTTACATTAAATTTTGATAAAACTCACGAAATCTTTATCAAAATATTATGACACGCAGTTTGGGGAAAAACATGTAATTAGGTGCCTACCGATTCATTTGATGTGTCGATTAGATACTTAATTCAAGGACTAGGAAATCTTGTATTCAAAATTTGTGAGTTAATAACACCTAATCATATGTTAACACTGATCAAAACAGTTTTAAACCATTCGTATGTATTTAGTATTAGGTAATGAGGTTTAGCACGTAACAAAACTCATCACAAATTTTGGAACAGTATCTAAGAAACAGAATAATACATCTTTTTCATTTAGTTTTTGCACAAAGAATACTTTTTTGAAAATACAAAATGGCGTCAATGTGCATAGAAGTTTAAATAGTTTAACAAGCGTCATTCTCTCATTTTATATACGTGTAATATTTCATTTTAGATGATCATATTTCATGTTTTATTTAATATTATTTATTTATTTGTGTATTATTTATGTTGTTTTTGTGCATGCTTGCTATTTATAAGAATAATATTATTTATAGCTGAGTTTTATTTAACTGGATCTCGCCATCAAACTGGAAAATTTACAGAGTAAAATTTTAAAAGCAACAAATAATGTACCAATGTTAGACAATAGTAAAAAATAAATAAAAAATACCACAGACTAAAACAAAACAGTTGACCAACATGAGCACTTCAGCAAAGCGCTGCTGAACACATTATCAAAATGTGATTTGATTCAGAAAGATTATCTCGAGACGATAATCATTAGCGGCATATTTGAACAGACACGACCCGTTTGTTATGTGATAATGCAACTATTACAACGACCAAGGAAAAACAATAAGTTGTGAATAATTTGTAACCTTACTGGCTTATGTGCAAATGACGGGATATCCCTAACTGTTTTTTGCCTTGCAATCAAGACTGTCACGCTATCACTTAAATGCATCTGCATTATTACCACGTTCCTGTCGATATTTTTAGGGTTCCGTACCTCAAAAGGAAAAAACGGAACCCTTATTAGATCACTTCGTTGTCCGTCTGTTCGTCTGTCAGTCTATCAATACTCTTTTTTCTCAGGAACGTGTGGAGGTATCAAGTTGAAATTAATATCAAATACGAAGGTCTATGGTCCCTTGGAACTCAATAGCAATAAAAAATACAGCCATTTATGCGACATATTTTGATACTCGCAATTAAATCAAAACCTACAGGGTACTTCCCGTTGACCTAGAATCATGAAATTTGGCAGGAAGCAAAGTCTCACAGCAGTCACAGCACATGTAAAATAAAAACCTGAAAATCGTTAATTTTTATCGCCCAAAGAAGTTTTTTGCAATTGCGAATTTACATTTGCAGTTGGAGAATTGACCGTGACGTATTATCGGTGTATACATATTTTTCAACTACAATATTAAGTTTGTTTTTGGGATAAATTTATCCCAACTACGGAACCCTTTATTGTGCGTGGTCCGACACGCACTTGGCCGGTTATTCAGTCTTACAGTACAATGACTCTTAGTAATTCGATAACACATTTTAAAATATACAACCTTTCATTTTATTTCTTTTTCATTTTTAATGGAAGACAAACACAAAGCAGTCTTTAGAAAAGAATAGGATGAAAAAACAACCTAATGTGGTTGTTGTCACGTCTGACTTGACGTGACAACAACCACCGTGGTTCCATTGCCTTTGATAATAACCCCAGACTTGGAGTTCATCAATATCAAAGGCATTGAAACACTCAATTGATATACGGTGGATTTAGTTATTCTGTGGTAATTCGCTTCTAACCCACATTCTTATAAATTATGCAGGAGGTTCGCAATAATTATTTTGGGAATATATACTAGTAAGTTTCGTTTCTTCTAGAACCTACCTGTTAATAGATTTATGTGGTAAAACTTTGCCTATACAGGGTGAATTGTAATTTGACGTATTCCTTCTAGGACGTGACAGTGTGACCCATTTGCAGCAATTAAGCACCCCATAAAGCCTAGGCAAAAATTCATGGGATTCGAGAAAACCCAACTTTTATGTTTTTTTGAAAATTTCCTAGATATCGACTCTAAATATCACTTTTTTAGGGTTCCGTACCATTATAGCTTATAACTATAGGATCACTCGTGTGTCTTTCTGTCTGTCCGTCTGTCACAGCCAATTTGCTCCGAATCTAATAGACCGATTAAGTTGAAATTTGGTACACATATGTATTTCTGTGACCCAAATACGGACGTGTAACATAAATAAATTAATTATAAATATTGGGGTAACTTTTGGGGGGCAAATAAGAAAAAAAAAAAGGTTTGCGTACTATACCGTGTGACATATCAAATGAAAGGGCTTATTGCGAGGATCTCAAATACATTTTTTTAATCATATTAAAATAAATACTAAAAGTATTTATTTTAATATGATTAAAAAAATGTAATAAAAAAAAAAAACAGTTAAAAAATAAAGGAAGAAGTTTATTAACCATTTTCAAAAATCATCTACGTACTTGAACTTTAACACAAGCTATCTCAAAAGTTTTACTATGGCATTAAGCGTATAAATTACGTAGAAGACATCTTCATGTAATCAGCTACCTAACGAAGTACATAAAATTAAAAAATATTTAGCGGTGCCGACGAAAATGTCGATAATGCTGGCAAAGGTTGAATTTGGATATTGTTGAAATATTTAAAAAAATTATGATAATGGAATTAATTAACTGGTTTATGCCATGCCCACTAATTTCTTACCTGCCAGCAGTTCATCACACGTTAGGCACCCAGGTCGACATCACCAGCCGTCCTATTCTGTGAACATCTCACCGTGATAACTTGGGTGAAGTGAGCTTGATGTGAGCTGTCACTGCACCTAAAGCTAGGGATTGACACTATGGACAGCTCACTTCATGCTCACTTCACCTCACTCTTCACGGTGAGATGTTTACAGAATGGATCGACTGGTCACAAGTTCGCAAATTTTTTCTGTCTGTCAGGTAGTTTATTAAAAAATATTGGACACGTATTTTTTATTTTTTTACGTAATCAAAAGATTACGGCAATATATTGAGAAGGCAATACGTTAAAATGTGACATGAGGTCACTACCCGGTAGATTTTATACCGACTTGTGACGCAGCCCCACTCCCCAACTTTAATGCGTTTTTTTTATTTATTTTTTATTATTATTGCATAATGTACACTCAGTTACAGGCTAGGCTAAAACTACATGACCCCGTTAGGGCGCAGCAAGTATTATTACATTTAACTTAAATCTAGGTTAAATATTTGGAAGTTAATATTATATTGCACACCTACTAAATATCAATATCACAACATTCATTATTATTACTACGAATGTATAATCTCTTTGTAACATATTTAATTTATATTAATTAAGACATTTGGAATATATAGTAACATTAATAAAATCATTTTATACATAGATAAATAACATTTGTGCTTTATTTTAGCTTCTTATCTTCCTTAAACTTGTTAATACTATAATATTTTTTTCCTAAAAGTAATGACTTAAGTCTAAATTTAAATAAGCACAGTGTTTTTGTGGATCTTGTATGTGCGTTTTATCTAAACCATTTTTTATAAATATGAGCAAGCCAAAAATTCGTGTCTAATATTTTTTATTATCTGACTGAAGGACTAAATAGCTTTTTTTTTCCCGGGCAACATCTCTAGTATGATATCTCACATAATGTCAGTTGGAACAATTACTGTCAACTGTCCACGCCCGCCACCGCCTACCGATCTTTTTCCTAAAACAGCGATGGCTGCCAAATAATATCCGCAATTTACCGTTGAATGACATTATTTATGAAAGTAAATTAGAAAAGAAAGAGAGAAAATACGTTTATCACGTTGTTACGTCGTTTAACTTGGTGTGTTTTCCTGGAGAGCGCTATTTGACACCGTCGTCATACCGCGCTGCCAATATTTTCTGCCGTTACGTGGCGGGCACCGATGTAGTAGAAAACCGTAACTCAGTAGTCGGTAACTGGCACACAAATAAAAGAAAATACCTGCCATGTAAATGCGGAAAATAAAGAAAACGTTAACGTGTCGTTTTTAAATAGAATAGAGTACCTATTATGTGATTGGCTGTATTATTGTTAATGTTCTAATCTTCAATCCATACTTAACGTAAGTAATATCATAAATTGCGAAAGTGAGTTTGTTTGATTGATACGCTTTCACCCTAAAACGGGTGAACGGTGTCATCATCATCATTTCAGCCAAAAGACGTCCACTGCTGAACCTAGGCCTCTCCCAAGCACCGTCACTTCGACCGTGTACGGTGAACGGTGTAATTCAAATTAATTACAATAATAATTACAAATTTATGAGAGCAGTGATGGCGCATTGTTATCAACCCCGACTTACCGAGTTGTAGGTCATGGGTTCGAACCCAGGCAGGCGCTTCACATTATGTAAATAATTTCAACACCACGCTCTCAAAACGGTGAAGGAAACCAACATGTCCTAGAACCAAAAATTTGACGAAATGTGACATCGACCTACCCGCACTGGGCCTGCGTGGTAGATTATAGCCTACTCCCTCTCGAAGAGGAGGCCTGTGTCCCAGCAGTGGGAACATTATAGGCTGATTATGTTATGTATTTACAGAAATGTCAGCCCGATTACAATAATAATAGAAAAATGCTAAACGGTAACAGTTTACGCAGACAAAACTGTATCGACGCTGGTGTGCGCACTGCCTAAGCATACAAACATGTAGGTACTACTCAGTTGCAGCACTCCCGATGAAGTGCTAACAACATAGCGTCGAGGCAACATTGTGGGGAATGTGCCAGGCACACACAATACACGTACCTGAGAAATTTCAATTTCCTCTCTGTTTAGCAAGGCAGTAGGAAACCTTTGAGTTTTGCAGGTGTCTGACAGATTGGTGGAGGTAACCACTTTCCATTACCTACCTACTGGTTATAAAGTGAACATTAAATTAAATACTTTGTGTCCCTATTTTTAAAAATATATCTATTTATTTTTTGTATTAATTTATTAGCACAAATAGTTACTTGTGTAATATTGATAAAATAATTAGACACCTATAAATGATTCAATTGATTGAGAAGTAAATAATTCATTTTACTGACCAAGTTACATACAACATGTCCGATCCGTGACGGTGTTGTTACGTATCGTATGAGAGTATAATTATATAATAATATGTGGAACATTTAAGGAAAATAGAAGAAAAAAACACCACATTTTATATCTCTTTTTTTTTCCACAATTTTTGGGAACATGGGGCGCGGGCAGCCGTCGTTTAGCGGGTGTCTAACTTATGACAGTTATGATCCTTGTTGGAAATTTGGTAATTTTTAAAGGATTTGAGGTAATTTTGGTACTAAAAATGTGAATTTGAAATAGAAATAACTTTTTTTTTTCATTTTTTTTTTTTTTTTACTTTTTGGTAATATTATTGCAGTACGTATGTGCCCCTTTCGAATGAGACCGGGTTTTATTTAAATATTGTATAGAGTTTCACGAACAACGTGGAGATAGGTAAGTTTGATTCGCGACCTTTGTCAAAAAAAGTCACTAGGTCAGGTCAGTTCATGTTTACCTACCTACTTAGAAGGGGTTAGTGTGATTCGGAAGTAACTCGCAGTTGAGCAATCCTGAAACTTTCAACAAACAGCAGTTACTGGGTATGTTCCTACCTCATGATTATTGATAAGGGTCCAGTCCGTTTAAATCCAAAAATAGATGAAAAATCCTTCTAAACAAACACGTCCGACTATTTTTGCTTTCTATATGAATGACATCCTTAATGCACCGCTTGAAAATGACGAAATAATTTCTTATGCAGACGACACAGCCATCATATTCCATGTCAAAACTTGAGAACAATAAACATCTCACCGTGATAACTTGGGTGAAGTGAGCTGGATGAGAGCTGCAGTGCTATTCCGTAACCATCTCACCGTAAAAACTTAGGTGAAGTGAGCGTGGAGTGAGCTGTCATTCCACCTTATGCTAGAAATTGACACTATTGACAGCTCACTTCACCTAAGTCTTCACGGTGAGTTTTTTAATTACAGAATACGTCGGCTGTCATTGCACCTAAAGCTAGGGATTGACACTATGGACAGCTCACTTCATCTCACCCTTCACGATGAGATGTTTAGGTACAGAATGGATCCACTGTTCTAGAATCTTCTCAGGTTCTTTAGTGTGAGTTCTTATTTATATAAGAGCAAGAGAATATTTTAACACTCTAGGAAATCTAAACCGTAATACATATTTTTTACATCTTCTTGTAGGATAAAATGAAAATCTCATCTCACATACTTACTTACAAACTCTTTTACGTTATTTAGTTCAACGCCCGATTTCATAGTCATATATTTTTCGCTCAGAACGTTCTTAATCCTTGATCCTTCCAGAGGGCAATTCCCGTAATTTTTAAGAACTTTCGCACTAATCTCATTCGCATCTGTCAAAAAGACAATAGATTTACCAACTTTTTGACAAGTTTGACAGATTGCGACTTGAATGTGAACGTTTTTTGATGTAAGAGAATTGGCGTTGTTTATTTCAAGGTAGGTATAATCTTTTTTATTCATTTGAAACCAAATTAAATTAATACAAGCCTGAAAATTCCACATCATTCTTAGCACAAATGAGGAAAAGATAAGCCAATCAGCAAGGAGGTAACCGAACTTTGCGAATAGGACTCGCACACAAAGGATTTTTCCGGCGTTGTTTTGCAAATTATAAAAACAAAACGACTCCGAAAAAACACGTTTCTCAAACCTAAACTTAAACTCAAATGTCACCCCGTTTAATTTTTAACTTTATTTAATCTTTATTATTGGAAGTGTATAAAGTGCCCAGCGGCATTCTATACCCATCCCTATCGGATTAAGTGCCGCTATTTCCGGCAAAATAGTGGCGCTGCATCGGCCCGGCTAAAGTGCCGTAAGCATTGCATTGTCATTGCAAGTTCGCTGCCCTATGTATTGATTGATGGTATTTGTTTTATATAATATGTAATTATATCAAAAGTTACTACAATGACCGAATTTACGAAAAACCGGCCAAGTGCGTGTCGGACCACGCACAATGAAGGGTTCCGTAGTTGGAATGAATTTATCCCAAGAACAAACAACATTTTCCTATACGGAATGTATGGGAGATCATGTTTTTCATACTGTAAATTCAATGTATCGATCGGCAAACTCCGTTCGGCATCTACCGTCGCTGACTCATGTTCGGATCGGCTTTGCACAGCTCGAAACATATGTATATATTATGTAGGTACAGAATATTCGAGTTTGCCGACTGTGATACCCTCGAAGCATCGTTAGGATGCTTCGAGGGTATAAAAGGGCTGAATAGATTTTAAAATATATATTATTAATCCGATCCAGCCTGTCCCTTACTGTCCTCCCCCACCGACGCCCTAAGCCGAGGTCCGTACCCCACAGGGGGTGCCCTTAGCGTTTAGTCGCTTAGTTTCAAAGTTTTATGCCCTGGCTGGAGGCCTTAATTTATTGAGGCAGCCAAAGGAAAGTACGGTTAAGCAGCCGACAACCTCCTAGGTTGACTTGAAAGATGCCATTAAAAAAAGAAAAAAATATATATATAACTAAAATCATTTATTTCAGAAATGAAATCCATATTGTTGCTAGTAATAATCTTACAGCTATATTAGTAAGCACACATAGGAAATACACGCAGAAAACATTTCACATCCAGTACTTTAGTATAGGGCTGTCTGAGCGCTCTGCAAATGCTTTTAGAATGTTGTTGTTACTCCCGCGCACTCTTGTGAGAAGTGACGCCACCTTCATTCCCCAGATGGCGTGAAAGCCATCAGTATCACACAAGCTCACTTTTCAAGCAGTCTGATGCAGTTCGTGGCAGTCGTCGTCCTAGTTTGTACTAAAATATTAGTATATAAACTAGGATTTGATTGTATCTGTAAATACTGCAATTCATTACTTTGAGAACTGCCTTTTATGCTCTCTCTAATTTAACGAACTAGGTCTTACAGGCTCCACCCCATGCTGGCAGGCAGTATGCAAGAAGTGACTGACACAGTTTCTTAAAAATGCAAATAAGTTTCCGGGTTCTTGCTAACAAGTTGTCCACGTGAGTGTACCAGTTTACAAGGGCGGATCCTGGATTTATTTCTGGGATGGGCACATGAGCCAGACAGATAAGAAGTGTCTCCCATTTCTTCTATTGCACTATGCTGTTTTTAGGATATTTTTTTTTTTCAATCGATATCCGTAGTAGTACTTCTTCAGCGTTCATAATTTAAAGCAATGTCTAGATATGCATTCAGGCCAGTCCATTCAGACAATTCGATTTTATTTTACTTAAAACCTTTGGGGGGAGGGCACGTGTCCCTGTGCCCCCCCCCCTGGATCCGCCCTTGCCGGTTTAAATGTCTGTCTATCATCACACCTAAGCACTTAAATTTGGAGTTATTGCTAGAGCATAACACGTGCATGAGAAAATCCTTGAGTGCTCTTAGTTCAGTTGGGGAAAGAGATGGAGCTATACGTCCTGTAGAGCTTCATCTCTTTTCCACACTAAAATAATATTAAAATAATACTGCTTTAGAGGTGGTGGTAGGCCCCCAGATATGACTTTTAATAACAAGTGGTATTTTGGGCTGAGATGTTTTGAAAAGGTATTTTTGTATTTAGGTTTGTATTTTAGGTATTTTAGTTTTTTTCTGTAAGAAGATTTTTTGCAATGAGATGATTGAGATGATTATGAGTGATTTTTTTATTTAAGTCAATAGTTTTTGAGATCTTCTAAACAACCGCAGTGACAACATTTTCATTTCCAAAGGAAAAACGAAAACTTATTTTTGCGGTCGAGAAAATCTATAGTATATCCCGGGCGCAATAACTTGACACCTGGCTCGAAACTCGACTCCCCTCCCGCTAACCCGCGCGAGGCCCCGCTCTCGTCCTGAAGGACGAGAACGGTCAACCAATGATCGCGACGATAGGTCGTGGTGAAGTTAAATGAAACGCTAGTGGACTGTATAACATGTAAATATGTATATTAAGAGAAAGAAGGTTTGAATCTGAATCTGAATTTGCAAAGACGCGTAAGCGCAGCCGTGCGTGGAGGCGTGCAACAGCTGACTACCCGGGTTGTAGATAGGTACGTAAATATTCATCCCAACTACGGAACTCTTCACTGTGCGTGCCCCGACACGCACATGGCTGCCTTTTTTTATCTTAATATATGGTCTTATTTCTCTGAAGGAATATTCCGCTATTAAGACGTATCCTATTTTATTTTTTATAGGATTGCACTCAAACCAAGAGCTAGGGCTGTGCATTGACGTGAGGCCGGTTTCGTAAATATTGTGTGCACTTAGTGAGTTGTAGTTTAATGGAAATGGTTGTACGTGCGTGTATGCACAGAGCGGCGGAGTAATTTTGGCATGCTTCACTGTATTGTTTGTCGCGCAAGTCGGTTTTTTATTTGGTCTGAGGGATAGCAATGGTGCAGACTCTCCACCTCCAAAAAAGTTATACCAAACTAGGTAGAGCGAGCAAAACTTATGGTATTAAATAAAACTGCACAAAATTAAACATAGTCAAACTCATGCTATAATAATATACTTCGCCAGGCATTACATCTCACACACACACACACACATCATCACAGGGGGCTTACTCTTGACTTTAATTCCGATCTATCGACATTGGAATTTTGACGTTTCGTACTCTTGATTTCGACCCTAGCGCCAAATTGGTTTCAAATTGCGTGTCCATTTTGGGAACTAAGTGGAATCGGGATCGGGCTTGGCGTGCTCTAAACGCTACTCTTGACGTCTTTTGACAGCTGTGTATTGCGTCAGTATTGCGTTGGGATTGTTTGTAAATTGTGATTTTTCCAATAGCAAAAGTGTAACTTTTTTGAAATTGTTTTGTGTTTTAAGTGGTTTTTTGTAAGTAATAAGTGTATAATATGGCACGATTAGCATTATATACAGTATTTTACATAATTCTCATTAAAAACAATTGAAACAAAGACGAGATGAGCGTCGGATGATGCGTTATACGGACAAAGCGTTTTCTATGAATGAAGACGAATTTGAAGCAAATTATAGAGTGAGCAAGGATTTCTTTGAGGAAATTTATGAGAACATTAAGCCCTTTATGCCAACTCCTAAGAGAAGAAGTGATATATCACCAAAATATAAGGTACCTATGTTGTCTTTCAAACATGACTTTTAACAATGATATCATGAGTTTTGTTTACATCTATAGCTTAATACTTGTATAATTCTTGCAGGTTTTAGTGGCATTGTCTTTTTATGCAACTGGGAGTTACTAAAAACTAGTTGGAGGTACATATGGGACTCTAATGTCGCAGCAATCTGTTTCTCGTACTATCAGAGATGTAACGGCAGCTCTTAACCATCCAATAGTACAAAGTGAATGGACATTTGTCACATTGTATTTCTACACTTTATGTTAATAAATTATTAATTCCTAAACGTTATATTGTTTCCTAAGTAAGATTACAAGTTACTCAATACTCAATACTCAATTTTTTATTGCATTCCATATGTATTACATAGATGGTATAATAAGTAAGAGAGCAATAGACAACAGCCAACAACCACAACAACCAACATAGTAACAGTGCGTGTATAGTTAACATTGCAACAACCTACATATTTCTTGAAAAATGGAGAACTGAATCAATAAATATATTTTTTTAAACTTAAAAGTACTTTTATTTACTTACTAATAAAACTGACAAAAAATAACAATAAAATACTTATAAAATAGCGCAAGGCAAGCATTTAATCAATATCCGAAACATTAGCTAGCAATAAATAAAGTTTTGACATTAATTTGAAATTGGAGAACTTTTACGCCGACTTTTAATTTTTTTTTGTAGTATGGCAACGACCCTACCGCATACAGCCAAAGTCAGGGTTAATTTTATTATTTTAATCATGTTATTACGCCCTTATGAATTTAATACGTTACAATTAATCAATGAAACAACAATTTGTATCATATTTATTTATTAGCCTTATTATTTAAAGGATAAAGCATTTTAAAGCCCTATTACCGGTTTATCGTAATGAGTTGAACAACACTTTTGCGGGGCGTAACATAGCTAACTTCACGTTTAACAAAATAATCGCGGGGCAATCCCAATTTCAATCCAATGTTGACAATATTGTTTTCAAGAGTACCGAATCACGTGACTGCAAAATTGACATTGGAATCGCATTGGTTTTAGATTGGAATTGGAATTAGTTTGAAGAGTAAGCCCCCAGATCATTTTCTGCATTCCGAGGCACTGTGGTCACGTGGGAGACACAAGACTACGTCATCACAGCTGTGTTACCAGTAATGTGTAATAATAACTCCCCAACCACCTTTATTACCTGTGCGAATATGATAAAACAATGAGGTTTTAATTAACAATTACGTTGGTATATGTTTAAATCAAATTGTTTCGTCTGATTAGACAAACGAAACGACAATTCAAATGCTTTGTAAGTATTTTTTAACAGAATGGTGACTGAAAATCTTTCCTTAATTCGTGTTTTGTTGCAATAAAGTGGCAACTGGATAGTGACATAAGCATGTCAATCTGCCTAGCCTTTTTCACAACTATATTGGGGTCGGCTTCCAGTCTAAAGGGATGCAGCTGAATACCAGTATTTTATATGGAGCGACTGCCTATCTGACCTCCACAACCCAGTAACTGGGTAATACGATACCCCTTGGTAAGACTGGTTGTCAAACTTTCGGGCTTCTGACGACCTGTAACGATTGTCAAAGATCCACGAATGACAGCCGGGACAAACGGCTTAATGTGCTTTCCGAGGCACGGAGAAGTCTCGGTATGTACCCATCCACAGACCAACCCCGGCAAGCGTAGCTTAACCTGATGGATCGACCAGTGCGGCAGTTATTACTAAGCCACGCAAGCACTTAGCTACAAGCTAGTGACATCACAGACCTTGTTTTTTTAGACGATGCTCAAACTCAAGGCAAACGCTCAAGTTTATTGCATCTATTATTATATGCTTTTAATACTCTTGTCTTTCCAAAATCAACTTTCTCCTCATGCTTTTAAAGTAGATATTTGTGTAATTTGCTTAGGATTATTTGATTATATACTTAAAAAGCCGTTTTGTTCCAGGTGCAGCTGATATGAGCCATGTTACCACACGTAAATGGATATCAAGAAGGTATAGATGAAGACGACATACCCTTCGATGTTGAAAATGTGAAAAGTAAGCAAGATTTTATATTACATTTTTATTTTATCAACAGTTGTATCGTTAGCCGTTCATATACAAGGTGGCAGGGACATCGACGCGAAAACTGCCATGCTATTCTGTAAACATCTCACCGTGAAAACTTGGGTGAAGTGAGCTGTCAATAGTGTCAATCCCTGTAGAATGACAGCTCACTCCACGCTCACTTCACCTAAGTTTTCACGGTGAGATGGTTACAGAATAGCACTGCTGATACCAATGGATTCAGTACTAACCCCCTGTCTTAAAATTTATCGTCGGTTATTTTAAAAAAAAACTGGTGTTCCATAAATTTTGACCGCGTAGGAATTGCACTTTTCTATGAAACAGCAGATTTTTTTTTAAATAACCGACCAAAAATTTCAACGCAGGGGTATCAGTTTTCGCGTCGATCCCTGATCGCTGATCCCTGCCACCCTTTGTATTTTACAAACTTTAAAACATTGTAAATTATTTTCATAAGATAAATACACTTATCTTAATTATTAAACAATATGTAATGGTTCAATTTATTTTCTAATTAAATACCATAAATTATGCATGATTTTCAAATATTTTAAGTAAATTTTAATTTAGAATCCTCAGCTAGATTTACGGACAATATTTGTAGGCCTCCTGGCATAACATAGCGCTCTGTTCGACGAACATAAGATCTGTATTTCTTTACCTATGGTAACAAATAAATAAATAAACTAAACTTATTACCGTATTTCTTTTTGGGGTTCGGTACCCTAAGTGTGACAAACGTTGTCTTTGGTCAGTGGCCTTGACATAAACCAAAGAACAACATTGTCAAATTTTTTATCAAATTTTTATTTATTGGTTGAATACGAGGCCTTTGGCTACTTTTGTATGTGTGTATTTGATGTCTTTTTTTTTGTCTTTAAATGTGCGTCTTGTTTGTGCAGAATAAACAATTTTTCTCGAGGCCTCCGCTGTCCATCCGGTTGTCCGTCCGTCTGTCTGTCAGCGGGCTGTATCTAATGAACCGTAATAGGTAGACAGTTCAAATTTTCACAGATTTTGTATTTCTATTGCCGCTATACAACAAACAATAAAAATTAAATAAAGTTAAATGTTAAAGGGGGTCCACATACAAGAAACGTGATTTTCATGACAGCCGTAATATGGCGGCCACCGCTCTCCTGGGAAACCGTCACTTAAAATTCTTATATCACGGTGTAGGAACGCGGAATACCAATAACGTGAAGTCACAATGAGTTCCACGAAAACTTCGAACTCTAGCGTGGTCTGAAAAAAGCAAGTTACATTTATGTTGCTAACATTCAGCTCATCTTGTCTGTGAAACGGAACAGATAGACTAGTATTCCAATTTGGGAGAAAAAGCTCCCCCAATTTGGAAGGCGAATACGCTGTGAACTAAAAAAAAAACTAATTTAATTCTCCTGCCAGACGGATTAGGCTTTATTTAAGTGCGCACTCGTGTAAGGAATAAGTCACACCATGACCCTCCCCCAGTGAAAACAAATTGTATTCAATTAATCTAGTGTGTAAGCTTTACAACGAAAACTTGGGTGATGAATAGGCTTTCAATATAACAATGAAAATTCCAGGCAAAATTGAAATCTTTCAAGATTCAAGATTCATTTATTTGTGGAAACATAAGTACACATACAGAGCATGCAAGTTATTAATTTATAGTTATATTATAGTTTGAGATCAGTCATGTTTGGCCTTAATGGCGTACAAATATTTAAATTTCAGTAATAAAAGTTATTGTATTAGATTAGATAATAACAAAATAGTAAATGTCAATTTTGAAAACAAATAAATTAAATATATGGTCATTGTTACGTAACAATTATTAAATGTCAATTAAAATTATCATCATAGGTACCAATAATATGTTGCTTTAAAGCTCGTACAGACCAGCGCGACGCGACGCCGCGCCGCGACACGAACAATACAATTTCTAAGAAAACTTGACGGTATAACAATAACCGGTGTCGCGTCGCGCTGGTCTGCACGAAACTTTATTTATGTCAAAGATGTATTGATAATATTGTCAACTACATGGCATTAGATGTTGTCATTAATAAATTCTAGAATGCTGTAGTATGCTTTCCCTTCTAGCAGTATCTTTTCGCTGTGGTATTCTTCCAAATGTTTTATTAAAACTAAATAGGTAATTCAGAATTTCTAATATTACATAACAGTACCTGGGCAACCGAGCTCTCATCATCATCATCATTTCAGCCGAAAGAGGTCCATTGCTGGACATAGGCCTCCCCCAAATGCCATAATCGCCACGCTTGGCAGGCGGGTTGGCGATCGCAGTATGGTGTTAAAATGCATAGAGAGCGCTGCTGCCCATTCTCTAGTAAGTCCCTTAATCGCCTTTTTCGACACCCACGGGAAGAAATGGGATGATACTATTCTTTATGTCCGGCACCACACGGAACGACCGAGCTCAACTCAGAAGAAAATGGAGAAAACGAATTTTCCCAGATATGAAAACTAGCTAAATTGATTTTTCGCCCCCGTAAACTCGTATATTGTAACTTTCATTGAAATCGTTAGAGCTGTTTCGAGAACGTGATTACAAATATTGCTCATTTAATAACAAAAAGTATATCATTACATCACGCCTGTAATCCGTTGAAGGGTTCGGCAGAGGTGTACCTATAGTACACCCACATTTCGCCAGTTATGTTTAAGTCTCATGTAATACGGGGTCGGGCAAGCCTATTGCCATCAAACGGACACAATTCCAGACTCCGGCTGCTACTGAGAAAATTATGATTCTATTATTAATGTTTTATTAAATTTCTTTGAAGCATAGCTTAGTTATATAGAGCTATTTTATAACGGAATACCTTCTTGATAAATACAGCTTTCAACACAAGCTTCAAAAGAAAAAATATATGCTCGTGTAAAGAGCGAAAATGTAATAAAAGTAGTGTAGCTAGGAACGGTATGTCTGAGTTTATTACACAAAATGATGATGAAAGCAAGAAACTTCAATATTACAACTAGCTTGCTGAAAACGGATACCATCATTTCAGCCGAAAGACGTGCACTGCTGGGCATAGTCATCCCCCAAGCGGTTCTGTGCTCCTCGCATCCAGCGGATTCCTGCGGCCTTCACAAGGTCATCGGTCCACCTTGTGGGAGGCCTTCCAACGCTACGTCTTCCGGAAAACGGACGTAATATAAATATATTAAGTTTGTTCTACATTTTTCTTTGTGCATTTTTCCGAGCAATGTACATTAAACGTAAATCACTCCGTAACTGTTAGCGATCTTCATTTTGATCTTTACGAGCTGGGTCTGAGAACCTTCATTAGACAAATATGAATGAAGAATGAATTTCAAAAGAAATGTTGAGTGCTCGCAAGATAAGTCTACGCGCGACTGAAATCGGAACTAATCGTATGCCGCGCCATCTTGTCGTATAAGTAGAGTCAAATTAAGTATAGAATTATAATATAAATGTAAGATTAATAATATTAAGATTATTATACTTTGATTTATTTATTATATTTGAAAAAATATTGTTAAGAATTAAGCACGTCACACTGTGGATCAAAAATAGAAGCTTAAATTTTAAAGAGTCGGTTTTTGCTTAAAAAGGCTTCTAAAAGCCCATATATATATATGCACAAATATATCATAGGATACACGCAGAGCGTTGTTTCACTTGCGTGGTTGCGAATTGCGGAAGGTTTTTCGATAACTTCAATATGCTAGCTCGACAAGAGTTCATTTGTTGTTCTTTTTAAACATCTCAATCTAACTAGCCTTTTCCCAACTATGTTGAGGTCGGCTTCCAGTCTGAGGAGATGCAGCTGAATACCAGTATTTTACATGGAGCGACTGCCTATCTGACCTCCACAACCCAATTACTGGGTAACACGATACCCCTTGCTAAGAATGGTTGTCGGACCTGGCTTCTGACGACACGTAACGACTGTCAAAGATCCACGAATGACAGCCGGGACCAACGGCTTAACTTGCTTTTTGCGTAGGTACAATTACATAACTACCCAACTGCCCTGCTAAGCCAAAAGGCGCTATCTCAGAGATACGCCCTTTTAGTTTTTTTAATACCATTCAATAGCTATAACAATTTTGCATCTAATGGTATAAGCCAAATATCGTTATCTAACTTAAAACATAAAAAAAACCACTTAGAAGTTTTTTATATCCATATGTTTCCTTAAATTACAATGAACAAAAACTCAATTTTCTCAAAACTTACTCCGGTTGAGATAGCGCCCTTCGGCTTAGCAGGGCAGCCAATATGTAAGTCAAAGTATTAATTATTTATTTTAAGTACGTAGGCCATTAAAAGGCACTTTTGAACGTCAACATTTACAAAATATAGAATCGATTCTAGTCACCCCTTCCAAAACGTAGTTTCATATGGAGAAGAATGGGCAAGAAACTCTATAGTTACTCTTTTAAAATGTTTTACAATATTTTCTATACATTAATTATAATTATATTATAGACGATGTATCTAGAATAAACTTACTCGACTCAATAGATAAAACGTATTAAAAATTAAGCAATGACAGATAAATTAATTATGTTAATAGATACATGGTCCTCACATATTTACAAATATTGCAAACGTAGAAGATTTTTCCAAACATTTGAAGAAATAATATTAATCAGTGTGTGGGTTAAGGTTCTCGCAAAATGCAGATATCATTAAAAAAAACTAGTTTGATTTTGTCTAGACTGCAGATTGTCCTATGTAGCAAAACCAGCATGTTTCCAAGCATTCTTATCTCCACTAATATTATAAAAGAGAAAAGATTAGATTTTTTGTGTTTGTATGTTTGTTTGTTACGCGTTCACGCTAAAACGGCTGAACGGATTTGAATGAAATTTGGAACATAGGTAGACCATTATCTGGGTTAGGACATAGAATCTTTTGGAAACTTTTTATCCCGATATTCCCACGTGATCGAGACTTATACGGGTGAAACCGCGGGGTGCAGCTAGTAACGAATAAACGCAAAAGGTACTGGACCGATTTTAAACATTCTTTCACCAGAAGAATGCTATATTATCACTGAGTAACTTAAGCTATAATTCATTAAGATATCACACGGGCGAAGCCTTTAGCGGAAGCTAGTCTTGAAGAGAATCCTCTCACTTGTAACATGTTCACAAAGTGTATTTTTTTATATAAGTTTAAATTTTCTTTCATTTAGTTTTAACATATTTGTGTTTGGTAGTTGTTATACAATATAATAGAACAAAGATTGTAGGCAATCAAATGAATTCTTCGTCACGTATAGCCCGTCCGTCTTCAGAGCAATAGTGAACTGCCATCTTCTGGGTACGCTCGTTCCATCATAGACCTCATCCATCGCTTTCCACCTGGCGAGAGCAGGCCCATTTGCCAATAAAAATAAATATATTTTTGAGGCTGACTGTACCACCTCGCACGTGTTAACACTCCCATGGCCCCAACGCTAACGATACGGCTTAGTATCGGTCTTAGTACCTTTTCAGTTAGTTTAAATGATTGTCTGGCAGTTAGAATACAGCGCGGGCGGGCTAGAGAAATGTTCTTTCTTTGGTACCTTTTGTTCGTCGAGTTGTTGAGCTCCTTAGGGATCTCGCGCACTTGACGGCTCTGACTCCGGCTAGTCGTGGCCGCGGTCTAGTGGTATTGTATGGTGTGCGGCTAATTGGCTGTCGCGACCAAGTGCGCGATTCGTATCGGTTTTTTTGTTTTTACCGTCGCAGTCGTGCGCGAGATCCCTTAAGTTCTGAGTTGAGCTACACGACTAGATACTAACAAACGTAACGTGCACTGACTCAATACTACAATATGGACCCTGTAGGGCACAGCAAAAGGGTAGGAGAGAGGAAGCCCTGTTTTAGGAGATCATTAAATTGTTATTGTGGGAACAAGTTTTACCTTACATATAACCGACTCGACAGATCCATTCAAATCTGTGATTCTTTCCTCAAAAGACCATTTCAGAAACTAATGTGCATGGTTCTCATACGATCAGGGGCTGTACTATGAGTTGTTAAAGCAATCATCGTTCCAGTGTGAAAGAGAGATGAAGCTATTTATTTAAGGATAGTGCTATTCGTCCTGTAGACGAATATCACTACCCTTATTTGGACGTAGTTAAACAGAAAGGATCCAACCCACACAGAGTTAGTTTTGAGATATTCAAGTTTTAAGATCAGATCGTGTTATGTGATTGTATGACCTGCCATATATACGGGTTGGTAATGTATGGTCATAATGACATGATGCGTTGGGATTGTTTTTGTGATATTAAAGTTTTGACTACGAGAGTGTTTTGGTATACATAACTCATTTTCGCCCATAGTGTGGGTTGGATCCTTTCTGCTTAACTACGTCCATTTCACAACGGAAAGGTGATGGTTTTAACACGTCATAGTAAGGCCCCTGACCAAAATAATGTGTGGAATTTAAAAGAAACTGTGAGCTGTGAAGTAATTTTCAGCGTTGTTCCTCACGGTGGCATTTCACATCGCTATTCGGTATTGGCGTTTTTTACTGTGTTTTATTCGGCTTTATAGTAAGTCAGAATAACTTGAACACACCGTCCACACATCGTCATGAACAGTGAATATGCCGAACATTCAAGAACTTTTTTGCTAATCTGTACACAAAGATGGACGTCTTGACGGCAGCACCGACTTATTATTTCCTCTATGAAATACAATAGAGGACGTATATTTAGTAACCTAATCCGCTTAACTCTTACCTCTCGTCATCATGAGGATGCCTCGTTGAGAGGTGAAACACGTGTCGATTTCTTACAGGGTTCTTTATGACTCTTTAAGAACAGTTAAGCGGATTAGGTCACTAAACATACGTCGTCAATTGTATTTTATAATGGATTTCCGCAAATTCACGCCTGAGTTCATTAACTATTTCCTCTGTGTTCATTACCAATAATGTTATGTGTAAATAAAACAGCGCACTCTACTGAGCAAGTAATGTGTGGACGGTAAACGAACTTATTCGGTATATTAGCAATCCTTTGATATGTGACCAAAAACCGACAACCGGCGAATACGAATGATCGTGTATTTGCGTATTCGTCTTATTTGTGAAAAATAAGCAAATATAAGCGAATAGAGTAACTTCACATCGTCGTAAATACGCGAACATTTATAGCGATGTGAAGTGCCACCATCAAATTAGTCGGATAGGAACTTCATATAGATTCAAAAATAATAATAATAAATAATAAATTGTTTTATTGACATAAAAAAAGTTGTTACATTTGAATGTGAAGCCTTGACTTCTGAGCTATGTGGTAGGTACCTGTGTTACAGGAATCTGTGTCTTCACCCGTTTTTTGAACATATTATGCAATAAAATTAAAAATTAAATATCTTAAAAATGTAGGAATCTAATTTAGTGCATGCATGCTCTTTAGTGGTTTGCGTACGTGTGTGTTTGTTGTGTATGTCTATGAGTGTGTATGGGTGTGTGTGTGTGAGTGAGTGTGAGTGATTGTGCTTGGTAGCTGGACTTTGGGTATATGTGAGGATTTGTGTGCCTACTTTACTATTTAATTATCACGAGTATTGTTCTTTAAGTATGTTTTCTGTCTGTGGGTAATCCAGTGTTTGAAGCCATGTGTTTAGTTTCATCTTAGTAATATTTTTGATTTGTTAAAGTGTTTGTTTAAACTACAGACATAAAATAAATAACATAACATCACACCTGTAATCGCCGAGGGGTTAGGCAGAGGTGTCTATTAGTACACCCACTTTCCGCCAGTTATGTTTTAAGCCCCATGTACGGATAGTGCCAACCACGAAGACGCGCCACACTCCGCGATTACTGCTCTGTAAACTGCCGGTCGATCCTGTAAAAATCTCACCGTGAAAACTTAGGTGAAGTGAGCTGTCAATAGTGTCAATCCCTAGCAACTGCAGTAGTGCTATTCTGTAACCATCTCACCGTGAAAACTTAGGTGAAGTGAGCGTGGAGTGAGCTGTCATTCCACAGGGATTGACACTATTGACAGCTCACTTTACCCAAGTTTTCACGGTGAGATTTTTACAGAATAGCGCTCTGTACTTTAGTACGGAGTGGACCGGAGTGGGGTGCATCTTCGTGGATCAAATCCAGACTCCAGGCTGCTGCTGAACCTGGCAGGGTTGCTAGTTTGTCCAAAAGGAATATCGTGGCCCCGGTACACAGGCAACGGAAGGAACAGGGTGGGTTTAAGTCAGTAAAAGTCTGACAGGCCGCCCGCTCCGCCCAGAGCAGAAGTTATTTGATAATTTCCCAAACAAAAAAAAAAAGGTTGCTTCTGAGAAAATTCCGATGGAAAAACCTAATAACACTATGCCTGACCTGGGAATCGAACCTAGGACCTTATCCTTAGCAGTAGCGCTTGCAACCACTAGAACAAACGAGGTAGTAACAAAATAAATACCTACCAATTACTATTTAACCCTAACGGAATTGCATTTACTTTTCCTCAATCTTTGGAACAGAAGTTACGATAAATCCTATCCAACTGGCTTAGCAAAACGATGAGTTACTAAAAAATCCAAGCTAAACACAGTGACCGTTTGTCCTATTCTGGACATTAAAATAAAAATAACCTTCGTCTTTTTAGGGTTCCGTAGTAAACAAGGAACCCTCATAGTTTCGCCATGTCCGTCTGTCTGTCTGTCTGTCTGTCTATCTGTCTATCTGTCTGTCTGTCTGTCTGTCTGTCTGTCTATCTGTCTGTCTGTCTGTCTGTCTGTCTGTCTGTCTGTCTGTCTGTCTGTCTGTCTGTCTGTCTGTCTGGCCGCGGCTTAGCTCAGAGACGGTTAGTACTAGAAAGCTGTAATTTGGAATGTGTAAAATAAAATCAAGAAAAATGTTTTTTTTTTCTCATCTATCCCATGGTATGGGGTATTGTTAGAAAGGTCGTTTAAAAATATTGTGAGTATCTTAAAACCATTTTTGGATTCAGGGATCCGTTTGCGATATATTAAGCTTTTAACTGCAAATTTTTGTTAGAGTCAAGTGTCCCCCCCCCCCTGCCAGCTAAATGGTTGTACTTGGATTTGTGAAAAAAATCACAGCAGTAGTATATATAACGAAGTTAAAAGAAAAAAATTCACAGCTAAGTAGGCTGTACAGGTTAACGAGTAATAATCGACCAACTTAAATTTGCTGTTTGAAAAACATGTTCTCCAATACATTCCGTATGGGAGAACATGTTTTTCAATTACATTGTTAAGTTTGTTCTTGGGATAAATTCATCACAACTACGGAACCCTTCAATGTGCGTGGTCCGACGCTCACTTGGCCGGTTTTTTTTTTACTTTTTATTCCCGACAGTAACTTTCGTCTCGAATTTGAGACATCGGACCTCGGAAGTTCGAACTCTAAGTTATATTGTAAGGGCTAAGGCCGATCATCCACAACGCTACTCAAAAGTAACGTGCTACAAACTGAATACACCAATGGTTCGCACACGACTCGTTATTAACTACAGTCCGGCCGTCGATGGAATGCGTTCCTGACACCTCTCAGTTGAACAAATTCTAGTAACTAGAAGGATCAAACTCGGAAAACACATATTCGTTAGTATGAAACTGACAGATGTCAAGAATGCATTCTCTTGACGGCCGGACTGTAGGTAGTTTGTGATTGGTTGCGTCATGTAAAGAAAGAAATAAAGAATAAAGTTTATTTCGTCACAGTTCACAAAATACAAATTAAAAAAAATTAAAAGTGAAAATAATGTTTTAACAACAATAGTGTGTGCCTCACGGCAGACAGATGCACAGACCGACATTGAAATACCAGTGCTGTGACATTCTAGCTACTCATTGATGACTTTAGTTTGTAAATGGACGGTTTCCTAGAAGATCGGTTCCGTCATATTATAACGGCATCATTAAAATCTGTAATTTTCACCAGTATGTGACATTAAGTTGTCAAAAACGCTCCGAATTTGGACAGCCGTTATTTTAAGACCGTTCACCGCTTTTTTAGAAACCAAAGCTTTAGTAGTAAACGTCGCGTTACCGCAGCGTGTACGTTTGATGGACGCATACCCTAGATACTTAAGCTGGATTCACATGTCTGTGAGTTTCGGTAAAACGAGGTGACTTTGAAAATCTTTCTTAGAAAAACAAAGCTGGTTGCTTTTGAATAGCGTTGTGGACGAAAGGCCTAAGGCTAGGTGTTTATGTCTGGTGCCGTTCCCAAAACGATAGAAAAAGGACGGCTGCTTAATCTTCTTTTTAACCTTGATGAACTGTTTGTCTAGTACGCGGATTAAGGGCTGAAAGGGAAAATTTATAAGGGTTGAATTGGGAAAGGCATCAACGGGCTTGTGGCTAAATGACTGTTTAGTGGGGCTATTGACCGCAGGCGACTTTGATGGGTTACTATTCTTCAGTAATTAAGACCGCTCGTTTCATTCAGGCTTGGTCATAAAGTATGTAAACGTCTCCTAGGATATTATACAGTACGCTAGCTAGCAAAATTATAGCATGTTGCTTATCCAAGGTTCTTAGACCGAGGTCTATAAATTCCAGTCAATGTTGCACTACTGTAAAAGTACAATTGCAAGAAAGAGACGGGAATATTTTTAAGCCAAAGCAAATGCTAAGTGACTTTCATAGATCTCGGCCTTAGGGCGTTTGTCCACCGCAGCAGTCACCGTAACGTTACCGAGAAACGTGATTATTCGAACCGAACGTGCCGGTGATGGTGATTGTTTTTCCACCGTGACCGAACTTGGTGGTTCAGTATGTTATGATAGACAAAACAAAAGCCGGACTAAAAGGCCGGTGCGATGGCAGTGTATGGACGTGAAGATCAAACGTGTTCTGTATTGCCGGCACATCGGCCCTGCACAATCTCGGCCGAGCTGTAGCGGTCGCACCGTACTACTCGAAATCTCAGCGGCCGGGATGACGATGCGGTGCTCGGGTGGCAGACGTGCGGTGGACACGCGGCCATAGTCAATGTATATATCGCTACTGCGCCACCGTCATCTCGTTTTCGGTGACGGCTGCGGTGGACAAGCGCACTTAGACTTAGATACAGAACCGCCGCGTTAACCTTTTTACTGTGGTGCTGAAAGACCACTAGAAGGTACTACCCACATTGACACAAACACTATTTACAAGAACCATAGCTACACAATCTCCCAATGCATCCTTTGTTTTTACATATTATGCATTGCATCATATCACTAATTACTTAATGCGCCATGTTATAATTACTACGTAACCACTACATAACCAATATGTCAAAACGTCAAACAAATAGTTTTTATGACAGCTGCGCCGACGGTATGAAATGTTACCATTTTAAATATTTTATTTTATATAAACATTTAGGACTAAGTATTGTATTTATTCATTTTATTTTTGTCTCATTTTGTTATTTCACTATATGCTGCACCGGTTGACGTCATCACGTCAACGCCGGCTGTCGCTGAAAACCAGCGTTGGGGCTCTGTCTCGCATAGGGTCGCAGCATTATGCTGAGCGATGGCCGTTTTGCGTGGATGTGACGCATATTTTCCCCCAAATTGTTTATTTTTGTGTTTTGTTCTTTCTTTGCGTCATGTGTACCGCAAATAAACGTATTTTCTTTCTTTCTTTCTTCTTTTACTAGAAGGTACTGAAATTACCCTAATCAAGATACGAAAGTTTCAACAACTTGAAACTTACGCAAAAGTAACAGAGTTGATACCTTAAAACCAATAATAATGAATAATGAATAAAAAATACACACATTCTGGTATCAAATATTATGTCGGTACATCCTTCGAATCTAATTGTATAAACCGTGTGAAGTAGGTAGGTAGGTCGCTAGTTTCTTAAAGTTAACCCTTAAAACGTACCCTGGGGTCCTAGGCGGTTTGACAAATGAATTTTCGTAAATAACTTTAAAACAATGAATAGCACTGTTTGTGCTTTTTTAGGTAATCGTCGTGCGCAAGCATAAGTGAAGCACAGATCTAAAGCAACACTGGGGTGCTCCAAGACCCCTGGGTAGTAATAGTAGGATTTATTGTCAGCCGTGTGTTGTGAATATTATCTAATGTTTTGACTGAATATTTCTGACGGGTAAGTTGGATTAATCAATTGATATGTCAATACAGTACCCATTGGGTCTTTTTTCATTGGAATTTCTTTGTTTTTACATAATACATAGTTACATTATTCAGTACAGTGATTTTTGTTGTTGTTTTAAACTAACTTTGCTCACCAACTTCCAGGTTGTTCTGGGAGGTATTCTGAAAAAGAGACGTTTTTATTGCTAGAACAGGACTCAGTTCTACCAACGAAAAAAGATGTATGGTCTATCCAAACCTCTTGAGCAGGGAACAACACAGAATATACCTACTGGTAGTGCATGTGAAAGTTTGATTTGTGTTTGAATACGGCTAATTAACTACTGATCTCAATAAAAAATAGAAGTTATTTAAATATTGCTTTATTTTAAATATACACCGTGACATTTTAGTCTTCTTACAAAAGCAGCCCACTTCATGTGTCAATGAGTACTAAACATTCATTAAAAAAAAGATATATTGTAACAATTTTTTAATTGCTTCTAGAGTTATTTTATGTCGGGTACATTGAGTGGCCTTTTGTAAGACGACTAAAATGTCACGGTGTCTAACAATATTTTTTTAAATGAATGTTTAGTAGTCATTGGATACATGAAGTGGGCTGCGTTTGAAAGACGACTAAAATGTCACGGTGTATAACAATTTATTTTTTAATGAATTTTCAGTAGTCATTGGATACATGAAGTAGGCTGCGTTTGTAAGACGACTAAAATGTCACGGTGTTTAACAGTTTTTTTTTTTAATGAATGTTTAGTAGGCATTGGATACATGAAGTGGGCTGCGTTTGTAAGACGACTAAAATGTCACGGTGTATGGACCATAATATGTTGGGGTCCTTTTGGATCTCAGGGTAGTAATAGCGTTATTCCAGGGTAGGATAGGGTTAAAGTTAAAGTATTTAAACAACATACACAAGACTACAACTTTACCGATAAAAGCTTCTACGGAAGCAGAATTTGATTAAAACGATGGCTGCAAACATCATAAAATACAAGGTTCCTACCGCTTTTCTACGTAAAACGTTATTAACGTTCACATGCTCACAAATTAACTAGCGTAGACAGGTTGATGGTATGTCTACGGTTCTTCGAAATCTTATTCAGATACGGGAAAACAATTTATATTAAATGTGGGATATTTGGTCTTTAGCAAGTGGAAGTTTTGATGAAGAAATAAAGGGTTTTCCATGCTTATATTCCTGACCTCTGAATACTCAGAAAAATCGTCTACTTTTCAATGTTTGTAAATATGTGAGAACCATGTATCTCTATCTATCACATAAGTAATTAATTTATCTGTAATTGCTTCATTTTTAAATTCTTTTTACCTATTGTGGAATAGTATTTTTTTTTTAGGTCCAATGTCTTCACATATAATTATATAACTAATTTACCTACATATACAAAATATTGTAATACATTTTAAAAGAGTAACGGTGGAGTTTCTTGCCCATTCTTCTCCATACGAAAACTACCTTTTGGAAGGGGCGACTAGAATCAATATTTTTCTTTGAAAATTTTGACGTTCAAAAGTGTGAAATAAATTATTTGACTTTGACTTCGACTCAAACGCCACAAAACTAGAAATCTTTCATGAACCGCTTTCTGCCGTAGCAAAACAACTAAGGTGATGGGACTCTTAATATCATGTCCAGCCTGTCCTATTTCGGACGGTGAGCAATGGGTAGCTCGCCGTCCGATAGGGACCAGGCCCGGGTCGACGGCGCGTTGTGTTCCACGCGTGCCTCAAAGAGATGTCAGCACCAACTGACGGGGTCCGGAAGGGTCAATGCCTGCCGGGGTTGCGAGTTTGTCCGAAAGGGATATCGCGACCCCGGCACACAGGCAACGTAAGGAACACGGGTGGGTTTTAGTCAGTAAAAGTCTGACACGCCCTCCCGCTCCGCCCAGAGCGGGAGAAGTTATTTGATAATTTCCCGCCCTAAAAAAAAAAAGCGTGTCCTATTTCCTACAGGAACCGATGGACTGAAGGTATCAAACTCGTAGCCAAATTCTAGACCGAAACAATTTAGATTGCATCGACACGCTAAGAAGAAGTAGAATGCAACTGATAGTGACAATGAAGTGTCTAATGATAGTGCGAGAGACAGCATAAGACGCGTCATGACGTCGTCTGATTCATATGCATTTACAAGCGCCAGATACAAAATATTGTCGGTGTCGTAGCCTCGTCAGTTTAAATAAAACAGCATAAGAAGCGTCATGACGTCGTCTGATGCATATATGCATTTACAAGCGCCAGATACAAAATATTGTCGGTGTCGTAGCCTCGTCAGTTTAAATAAAATAGAAAGAACAGGCGCGTAGTACTCGCAACCAGCGTGCGTCTATGACCATATGTACCATCAAAGAAGTTCATATCTAACCAGTTTCAAAACAAAATCCCGTGAAGACAATAACCACATCCGTTACCGGCCCGGATCTATAGCCGCCGAGCGCTGCAAGCAAGAATAGTCCTTACGGTGGTTAGATATGAACTTCTTCGATGGTACATATAAACGTAAACGAAGCAAAAGGTATAATTATGTGAGGATCATAGCGGGTGGCGCTCTGTAGTTCTTACGGACCCTTAAGGGAAGAAGGCGTGAATTTATTTATGTATCTAAACTAATATTAAAAAGTAAAAAAAAACGTTTTTTTTACTATACCGATTTAAAAAAAAAAACACCTGTAGTATTATATATTATTACTGAGTAACCTTGGGTATAATTTATAAAGATATCACGCGGGCAAAGCTGCTAGAGAAAGCTAGTGTGTAATAAAAAAATAAAATAAAAAAAATACAGTGGAATTTAAGAATCGATATTTCTCTTAAATCGAGTATTTAAGAAAAATATCGATTCTTAAATAAAAACTTATTGATAGTTTCAGAGAAAATGAAAATGGAACAGGGTTTGATAACCCCAATTATTTCATTTCCATTTAAAGTTACCCCTTTCTAGAATGCGTTATAGGGGAACATTCATTCAAACTTTGCAATGTTGCTTTGTCCACTCAGAACTAACTGTAATAGCTAACGCGTTGGCTAATTATAGCCTGAAGACTTGAATTATATGGGTACAATTGAGTTAAACATTTGCATTTCGAGTAATCATCAAAGTCGCCAAAGGTTTTCAAATTCACCTCGTTTTACTAAAAAACTACACAACAGAACTGTGAATCCATCAAGCGTATACGCTGGGACGCGATGTTTACTCACATTACCATACAATAGGCTAGTTCAGTGGTCGGCAAACTGCGGCTCGCGAGCGCTTGCGCCTGTTTATAGAGTGCGGCTCTGCACAAATGTCAATGAGTGCGAGCGTACATATGCGCAGGGGCGGGGAGATATCAAGTTTTATTCAAAGTTCAAACTATATTTCAAAGATTTATTTCGAAAATCATTTACCCTTTAAAGTTTTCCAAGGTTAACTTGGTAAAAACTAAAATGCCTTCATCATATTATTATCAGCCGATATGATGATGACGATGAAGGCATCCTACTTCTTAGCAAGTTAATTTTAGAAAGCATTGTGGAGTGAAAGAGGATGGGAATTTTAAGGATTACGAAAAGTGTATTGATACAGTTTGAACACACAGAAAGGATTGGCTCTCATAAGAAATCTTAGTCGTTACAGTATTGATGTTTGGCTCCAGTGACTAATGAGGTTCCCGCCCACTGGAGTTGGAAGTACAAAAAATTTATTAGGATTTTTTTTGGAGGATCGTTGTGAGCGAAAAATATCATAAATCAACTTAATTTTCTAAATGATACTAGATAAATATTTTTTAGAAAATATTGCGTAAAAATAAAGTCATTAATCACGTGACATTGAACGCGAATCAGAGTGCGACAGGTCACAACTTCCAGACAACAGTTTCAAATTGTAAATACTTAGAAACAAAGTTTATACGTCAGACATAAAGTTTATTTTGCTTTATCGATAGACGTACGAAAATATGGTGTTGAAAGGAACAACACTGATTGTTATGAACCCTCTCGTACAATGTGGCAGTGTTCATTATTCATCTGCTAAATTAGTACTAAACTAGCCTATTGCCAACAAACGCCAGATGCCAACGCACCCTTAGGTCAACACACTCACTATTTAGAAAGCGATTATTTAGCAGGTCAGACTCTAATACCCCTGTTAGAATGAACACCACCCAACCAAATTGCCCAATAAGTATAAAATTGTCGTTACAAAAGGGAACCAACGAATTAAACTGTTGTTATAACAAAGAAACATAAATAAAGTAAACAACGCATTGTTTATGATGTCAACAACCTTTTGTACGCAGAATGTTCTACGCACCGTAATAGAATGCCACAGGCATCAGACGCACGTAGGGTTACCAACCCTACTTTAGAATATAGTGTCTTGCTAAATACTATATTTCTAAAAAAACAATATATGAAGTAGTCGAAAGTACTATATTTTCATGTCAATACAAAATGGCGAAATGAGCGCAACAGGACCAGTATTAATCTCATAAAAGCTGAATTAATGGTATTTTGTTTTTTCATTAAAAAAGAAACCTATTAAAAAATGCTCAAACTGGCAAATTTTTTAAAATTAAATATTTTTGAGACATGCCTACTATAAACAAAGTGTAACAAAAAACCTATCCGATCCGTAAGGGGTTAAGAATCATACTGAAAGACTATTTAGGTGGACATTTAGTGAAAAAAATAAATAAAAACGTTGCCGCTTTTTTTTTCAATGGGGAATTTTACCGGTTTATTACACGGTGCGCGGGCGGCCGTATTTTAGCGGGTGTCTACAAGCCATAACTTATGACCACTGTTGAAAATTTACCAATTTTTAATGGAATTCGGATAATTTTGGTACTAGAAACGTGAATTTTAAATAGCAATAACATTTTTATTTTCAATAATAATAAGTATTTTTATTACTTTTTGGTAATGTTATTTATACTTAGATGCCCTTTTCGGGTCGGACGGGGTTTTGGTAACACAAAGATTTTTTTTTGGTTTGTTCTCCTATATTGTTTTGGGCAATGGCCTCAAAAATACTACGAGTATATATATTTCATATAAAAAAAAGTTGGCAACCCTAGACGCACGGTCGTCGAAATTAGTTTTTCTAATTTGAACTACCCTTTAGGCACAGATTCTTAAGTCTCAAACAGACTATTTTAGACTAAACCCATTGTTTTGATCCCGTGTTTATGAAAGTGAGATTTGTGAAGATGTCTGAGCGATGATTGCGGGTTTTCGTTTTAGTTAAGTAATGTAGGTAGGTAGTGGACATACTTTTAAGAAATTAAAAAATATTTGTAGGTACATTTACTTTTTCATGGACCATTAACGAACTAGTAAGCGAAGAAAAAAGAATAACTGTAGGGTAGGTATCAGTACCTATAATTTAACAGCAAAGAATTTATTTAATAAATAAAATAATCAAAAATCGATGTTACAAATTAGAAAAACGTTGTGTAACAGATTCGAAAAACGTAGAGGGAGAGTAAATACCATGTAGGTACCTGTAAGTCACATACATAGCTGTAACCAAGTGAGATTCAAACAAGTTAAAGGTTCAAATACATTTTCGTAAGGTACAATCAGCATAACAATTTTTTTTTTTCGTTAATCACAAAGTTCAACTCTTTCAAAGCTATCAAATAAAAACGTATTAATATAGGATAGGTATACGAGTATTTTCTAAGTGGCACGTGTGATCGTCATTCTTTGAATTTGACGAACATCCGGTACATCGGGTAATTTATATAAATCATAAAGCACCCTTTTTACGATTCAGAATACATTGCAGAGAGTTCAGAGAGTTGTCAAAAGGACGTTGCTAGAATTTTATTTTCGAATTTTGAATCAAGAACCTAATCGACTCTCTCATCGGTTCATTTGAAGTCAAATAAGTGGCTATGATTGGTTGACCAAAATACCTTCAACAAATCACATAAATGAAATAGGCTTCCAAAAACTGAGCGTCAGATTTTCACTTCATTGAAGAATCTTGAAAGTATGTAGGCAGGTATAAGTACTCAATTATGTGAAGGACTTACAATTTAGGAGTAGGTAATACAGAACTCATCGAAAAGCTTCTACTCATACATACATTTACGCTAAATTAGGCATGCGAGCTTTATATGGGAAAGCTAAATTTTTAATACCTTATTGCTCCATTTCTAGAAATGGTTGTATGAGAGATTTTAACCTAATAAATTATAGATAAAACGTTACTTTGTACTATCATACATTAATGCAGTGGCCTACAAAAGGAATGGGCTGGACGAACGTGAATTCAACTTAATATTCAAAAGTCAAAAATGTTTATTTGCTTTTCAAAAGTAAATTCATCATATCAAACTGCAAATACAACGAAAGAGTAACTCAGTAAATAAACAACATTTTGCTTTGTAATAATACTCACCCACCAATTTGAAACTAAATATTAGCCACAACTCAACACTCGACAGACATAACAAACATTTAGTTTTGATTAGGTTTAATTTTCTGTGCAAAATGAATCGCACTTCCAAGAGATTTCAACTCAAAGATATCAATAACCACTCAGAAAGATATTAATAACCACTCAATTAACTTAAAATTTTCTTCCATTTCAGATATAAAATGGTACGACCGGATCCTGCTCAATAGACCTCTAAGGGTAGTGCTATTATTGATAATAGCTTCAATCGTCGCCCCAGTTTTAGTATACAAATTCATTATGCTCCCAACCCTTGAGCTACCACCACCTGATGGCTTATCAACTGGCTCCTGCCTCGTGCCAAGAGCAGCAAGACTCCCATGTGGCATAGAGGCAGTAACACCCGAGAAATGCCACGAACAATGCTGCTATGATCACCACCACGATCTGTGCTTCCATCGATACCCTTCAAGATTCGCCTACGTATTCCGTGGACAATGGACAGAGGACACATATTTGAATCCAAGGATGCTAACAATTCCGTATGATGGTGCACAGAATAGCTATAAAAACCTCAAACTGTCTATCGACGAAGTAACAGCTACACATCTTTCCTTCACATTCTATCATTCCAATAATATTAATGGCCGAAGACTTACCGAGAAGAATTATTCGTACAGAATAACAGAACCCGATACTAGACATCCAGACAGAACGGAATTAAATATCATTGTAAATTCAACTCAAGGAAACATTTTCAACACAGCACGGGGTCCCTTAATAGCTGCAGACAACATATGGGAGATATCATTTAAACTCACAAATGAGACAATGTATGGTCTGGGAGAAATTCCTCTAAAACCAGATACTGTAAAAGTGCTTTACAATCATAAAGGCGGATTGAATTCGATTCCGTTAATATTTGCTAAATTGAACGGGTCCTACCATGGTTTGTTGATTGAATCAATGGCCCCTACAGAGGTAATTGTCAGAGGAGATAATCAATTGGTACTTCGCAGTATCACGACTTTGGGGCTAAAGTTTCATTTGTTTGTGGGACCGAAGCCCAGTGATGTGATGAAAGATGTCATGGCTGCCATAGGGGTGAAAAAGAACCTCGAATATTGGATGTTAGGTGCACACGTTTGTAGGTGAGTTTTTTATTAGTTTCGGTCTGTCAGCCGAAAAATGGCGATGTTTATTGGGTTTATTTTCAGAACTGTGCGATAATAATTTTAGCCAGTAGAAATAAATCGCCCTCATTTAAATAAGTTTCCTAGTATTCAAATCTTCGTCACGGCCGTTCAATGGACTAATACTTAAAGTTCAAAGTTTAGAATACGTCTTTAAAAATCTTCGAAATAATTTATGCAATCACAATCCAGCAATTCTAATTAATTACTAAGAATATTTTTAAAATGTTAATTGTAATTATTGAAAAGAGATGAATGGGACAGAAAATAAAGGAAAAGACTTATCTTGTTTTTATAAGCCATTTGGATCAGTTGTTATTGAAAAGAGAGGATTGAGAGGGAAAGAGATAAATATTGTACTTCTTTTCTTCGTCGTTCCCTCAATGCGAAGGATCGCGACCACATATCGTCGGTCGGAACATCTCTAAAATTTTGTGTTTTGGACTAAGTATGCAGAATGATCCTTAAATTTGATTTTTTATCATTCTGCATACTTAGTCCTAAACCCAAAATTTTAGAGATGTTCCAGTAATGACTCCGACCGACGATATGACGCGGCGCCAAGCTATGCGGTCGTCTGCAGTGTGGACCGCTTGGTAAATGCTCCCTCAAACAGCCATTTTGATCGCGTTTGACTATCTTGTCGGTACTTTACCTTGAGCGCGTTTTCCTTCCACCCGGCCCAGTATCATAAACCTTTCCAGACCATGCTTAGGTCAACGCATAATATGTCTGAAAAAATTGAGGGCACGCTCTTGGATTAATATTGTAGATAGCCGCTTCGTGATGTTGAGTTTCTCCAGTATGGATATTTTACTCAGAGTACCTAAATCTTTTCATGAGATAGATGAATAGCCTAAATCAATGATGCTGCAAAAAGGTAAGCTTGTCAGCAAAATTGGTGGTGGAGTTCAGAGTGTTCAGACCCCAGCCACGTCGTTCGACAAATTTCATTTCGAAATGATTGATACTAGATATATTAATAAATACCTAAAAATTCCAATTATAAGTAGTTCACAAAGTAGCAAAGTTCAACAATAACTCTTCGTGAACGCAAATATTGATGTTTTCGCAAAGTGAAAAAGTTTAATGACCTTAAAGACTTGGTAGTTTGAGGCACGTGACGAGATTCTACGTAATTTACGCTTCTGAGAGTTATCTTTAAGATTTATCATTGTTTCATTTGACGCTGCGTAAAATATTTGAAGATTTTTGAGAATCAGACTTTTCAGAACCTAAATAATTAAACAAATTAAATACCAAAATCTCCCAAAAATAACTCCCTTTTTGTGAACAATAAAAAATCTCTATCAATTATGTACGGCGGTACAGTAGTAGTAGCAAGCACAGACACTGTGTCTTCCGCCAGAAACAAGTCGTGGCAAATCTAGTGTCTTATTTAAATTTAATGCTGTCCATACCTTTAAAACCCGTAGTTCAGTAAGTCAATCACCCAGGTAGTAGACCATGACCATGTTTTCCATAATTTTCAATTAAGTTTATTTTATAAATCTCGAACGAAAATTAAATTTCAGGGAAGCAACATCAAACGACCCCCTAGAAGAACTCCAAGCCTTCATAACGACAGCGACTAACCAAGATGTGCCGTATGAGAGTCACTGTGGCGCTGTTCCTGTGGTCTTCGAAACTGAATGCAACGATACCATGGTCTATCTTGTCGACCAGAGTGAACTGCAGATCAGGAATGCTGGGAAGAAGTTTGTACCTCATGTTTCACCATATGTAAGTGCCATCATTGTATTCCTTCTTAAACGTTCCACAACAGACAGCTGTGCTGATGGTGCGCCACTTCTTTTCATCTAAAGCACTGGGAAATGGTGAAGGGCGGGCATTATGAGGGACTGCCTTATGTAATTTTGTCGTTCAAAAAGTGCTGATTCTCTTATTTGAATAAATGACTTCTGATTTTTATCAAAATGATGAACATTTCAAGCCCCAATTACCAAAAAATTAAAACGAAAACAGCGTACTTACGTGTACCATTTTATAGAATAAAATGAAGATGAACATTTGGGAGGATTATCTTTTACCAGAATCCTGTAAGGCATCAGAAACCTGCACTATAAACCAAATGCAGATGTAAAATCAGCAAATTACAACACTATGGAATATAAAACTCATTCACCACAAATAACCTCCCTTATAGAAAGTAACGCATTGAATTCAATATGATACTTTTCACTTACTTTACTCATTGCTGGGTTTGCCCAGCAATGGGATCCCCCCTCCGCCCCTTTTTACTTCTAAACCTCCCGGATGCCTTGTGCGATCTCTGGCCATGTTAGCCTTGCAAACATTATCGGGCCACCTTCGCCGTGGTCTACCTCGACGGCGATGTCCTCAGACGTCTAGTGAATGACAATCTTTGCCCATCTATCCGAGAGCATTCGTGCGCTGTGTCCAGCCCGCCAAAAATTTTGATCACCCATTATACCTATCCCAACAAAAAATATAATAATAATATCCCAACAATAATTATATAGGTACCTACTTGAGCCTTAATTAGGACTTGCCTGACTGCCTATATTAATTTCTGTCACACGCCTTTTAATTTCAGCCTTTCTAGAACATTTTTCACCGTCAAGAAGCTTTTTAGCTTAATTTGTAAAAAGTTTAGTTAATTATCTGACTGACTTCGTTCGTACAGATGATTAAATATGAACTTACCGAAAGGTTAAGTTTTAGCTACAAAAAAATTGGCTATTTTAATTAATTATTTTATACGAGGCGCATCGACGAAGAAGAAGCTTCGATTGCCAATCGGGACCACTATTTGTTCCGGTCTAAACGTAGCCTTTGTGATCTAATGTACATGAAAGTTTTAAAGACGGAAAACAGTAACAGAACATTATAAAAAATGAATTTTATAGGTAACTGCAGTCGTTTAGATAATTTTTACACGACAGTCCTTAACCACAATTCATAATTATTATGGTTATAGGATTGGTATTGCAATTCAATGATCACTAAGTAACTGTAACCGATAACAGGAAGTAAGTATCTATGCGAATCATTTGGAATTTTTAATCTCCAAACTATAAATACCTACTAAAGTACCATTAGTAAGTACTGGTTCTCATAAATGTCTATTAGAGTTTATCTGAAAATGAGTGAAAACTTATTTATAACAAAGTTATAAATTGATAAAGAAACGAATTTCCAAAAGACCCGAGAAAAGCCAGCCTGAAGAATTATCATTGGAATGGAAAATAATTTGCCGATATCACTTTCACAGATAAAATACACAGCACCACCGGAACCAATAGTGGAAGAAAGTCAAGAAGAAGATAATTCAACTACAGAAGCGGAAGTAGCAACAGAAACAGTACAAGCAACAACAATAACAAACGGGCGTTGCTTTGATGACGAAAAGTTTGCACCTTACAATATCCGCGATCCTGATTCATACCACCTGTATAAAGGCACAGTTGACAATCACGACGTCATTTATCCTGGTTACATTTGGGCAAACGAAACATTTATGAAGAGCTTGTGGGTTTTTAACACAAATTTTGAAGCCGTTATTTTGGAAAACAATTGGCCTTTAGACGAATCTGAAAAGGACCGTGATGCGTTTTATGAATACTTGCCGTATTTCAGTGAGGTAAGTTGCAAAACAGTATCCTAAAAATGTTTAATATCTCATTTGGATAAAAACGATTAATAGGAAGCAATTTATCATACGACAGAAGTCTTCAAAACATATATTAATTATCCTAATTTAAATATGATAAATCATCGTATACTAATAAGAAACTCGATGATAAATTATTATCCCAAACCGAAACTTGAAGTTTAACTTAGGGGAGCGCGTTAAAAGCGGGGTCGTGGACTGCATATTGGCAGAATTTGGTTTTCAAATTGATGGATTAGTTATGATAAACAGAAAACCAGTTGAACAATAATGTTATTCAAATACGCAGATCGTGTTTTCATATTGTATCATTTACGTATAATCTGATGTGATTATAGGTAAATTATACAAACACGATGTATTAATCATCATTAATACAATTCTCTTTCAAAATATCAGTAAAATAAACTGACCCAGTTACTGAGAAATTGAATTCAGGAGAAACAATATTTTCCACTTGTTTTAATTAAATACCATTCGGTTTCAGAATTTTGAAGCAGCTTTTAATATTACTCCCAAATGGAATGCTACTCGACCCACTCGACCTGTTTCCAGAAACACACGACTTACTAATGAAACAGAGTTTCCAGGAGAACACTATCTCATCAGACACAATGAATACGGAAACCAATTTATCAATGCATTTGGAAAAATCAAAGGGTCCGTCCCAACGTCATCTACAAGTCAATGGATGAATGGGAACGTTACCATAAATCGACAGAACATAACAACTTCGTGGACTAATCTGCGAAAAGAACTCGTAGAGGCAAGTTTAGGGGGCGTTTCTGGTCACTGGTACTGGTCGTCCCCCATTTGCGGCGATACAGAAGAATTCAATAACATTACACAAATTAGACTATGCGCCAAGTGGTACATGGCAGCGACATTCATGCCGATGATCAAGATACACTCGAAAGTAATTCCAAGAGATCCTTTAGCATTTGTTGGTAACGACAAAGTTCATATGATAACAGCATTGAACAGACGGCTGAGTCTGCTACCATACATCTACACGGTTCTTCAAGATGGTCCTCTCCTGAGGCCAATGTTTTACCAATTTCCTTCGTCGAAAAACCTAACAGACTTAACGACTCAATTTGCCGTTGGAGATGATCTGTTAATAGTTCCAAATTTAGAACCAAGCCAAACCCATGTCCACGTATGGATGCCTCCAGGAAAGTGGTATGAATTTTGGGGTGGTTTAAAGATTATTGGAGAAGAGGGATCTGCAGTTACTATGACTACGACAGAATCTGACTTCTTTACTTTGGTGCGCGCTGGTTCCATTATTGTTATGCAGAAGGTAATTTCAAATAACGTCAAGTATCTATCGGCTATCTCATTTTCGAATAACAATTTTGTCTTTTTTTGCAAATTAAATTGCTAGCGACAACTAGCGGATTAACTAGTCATTTTAAAATTCATATTTTGCGAGTAACTAGGTATACTCGCAAAATATTCATTTTAACTACCAACTATTCAACTAAGTATGGAGATCAGTATTTTATGAAATTATAACCATGTGACGCAAAGTACAACTATTCTTGACACACTGACCCAAAAAAGATAAATCCTTCAATCATATCCATTATAATATTTTCCCTTTCGATATATCGTAATCAGATCACTATTATTACTCGATTCTTTGGGACCTTGGCATATATAACTATACAAAATAACTTTCTTTTAGGAGGTACAACTATCGGCAGACTTAACTCGCCTTCAATCAGGATACTCACTGATAATAGCACTTGAGTGTGAAACCAAGATAAGCACAGAAACTACAAAAGTAACTAGTACTACAGAATCTATAACCACTGAAGATGATGACAACACTAGTTCTACACAAGAAACTACACATGCTGGTACAGAAAATACCACTACGAGCACAGGAACTACTAATGAAGATGTATCAATTAGCACTGAAGAAACCACAAACCAGACCGATGAAGATGAAGAAATTACAACTACAACAGAAGCACCTATTAATACAGTAACAACATGTAATGCTACTGGCAACTTATTTATGAACGAAAATATGACTCTGACATTCAAAGCTAATGCAACAGCTGTTACAGTTACTGCTGCATATAAGGAGACTGTAGATTTTAGAGTATTTTGCAATGTTGCTGCAGCTACATGGGCGGGAAGTGTCAGAGAATTAGCGATATATGGTTTAGATGAAAAGGAAAATAATTATGATGTAAAGAAGCTTATTAGTAGTACGACGCCATTAATAGATTTGTGCCAACTAGTAGACAATGATGAGATCGTTTTTAAGTTTGTAGATTGATATTGTACGGCCGTGTCCTAATCGATAGCGATCATCGCGTTCGTTTATATGAATAAGACGTACACGCGCGATCAATCAACTCGCGTTAGTACGTCATAATTCGTGTAGTTCGATCGCGGAATCGCGCATTCGCGTGGCAGTCGCTTTCATTCAGGACCCAATTGTTAAATTTTCCATATTGAGACTTAAAATTTAAAGAAAGCAAAATGCGTGGCATATAAATTGGTGCTTTGGCAAGTCATTGTATTTTAAAAGCATATTATTGCACTTTCAATACTATTAATTTATCCCTCATTATTTTACATAGGTAGGTACACTTATCAATAAAAAAACAACCGACTTCCAAAAAACACAATAATGTGAAAAATTGCTTTAATTTCGGAAGGCGGTGTCTTTGGATCTGTATTTTAGTTTTTGCCACAGACTTCCGAAATTAAAGTAATTTTTCACTTTGTCGTGTTTTTTTTGTTTGTAAAAACGTGTTTTATTTTTATCTCTTTAGTTATGGTACCTACCCCACACCAATTCGTATATCACTACTTGCTATGTAAACAACGTGACAGGAAGTAAGTATCATTACATCATCAAGATACACAAAGTGGATTAAATACGTATTATCGATGTTAACTCAAAAACTACCTAAGCAAGTTGGCAGAATTATTATATGGGACCACCGCGCAAGCTTCCTCTACCAAATGAAAAAAGTATTTTCAAAATCGGTCCAAAATTGACGAAAATATCGATGAACATACATACATTTAAAAAAAAACATACAGACGAATATATAACCTCCTCCAATTTGAAGTCCGTTAAAAATAAAACACAATTTCTTTATTTTTTCTTCTTGAAATCTATTAAATCTCCAAGCTGTTCAATCAGTGCATATTTTGAAGTACCGCAATCATTATGAGCGTAGAATCAAATTCAGTTAAGTAAACTGAAGTTCAAAGGATTCACATGTATTCCTTCAAATAAATAAAATCACTTTACTGCTTCATCAATTCTTTCGAATAAATAACTTTACTGCTTTCGAATTTAAAATAACTTGACTGAACTTGAGTCAAGACTCTCCTCTCGTTCTTCTTGACTTGTTCAGTCAAGTTTTTTTGTGAATAGTATCTAGAGTTGAATAAATAACCGCGAGTTTCTTCAGAAAACACGAGGCGTAATTTATTTTAGGCCTCTCCTCAAAAATAAACTCATGTATTGATAAAATTATCAAAAACAAATACGATCAATCAATACAAAGGGCAGCGAACTAACCGCGACAATCAAACAAAATAACAAGTGACAGTGACAACGACAATGCAATGCTTACGGCACTTTAACCGGACCCAGACAGCGCAGCTATTATCCCGCTAGCGGCACTTTATCCGACAGGAACTACCTAATTTCAATGGTAAGCAAATATTCACGTCTATAAATAGTCTGAACACTAAAAGTAGGACATTGAATAAGAAACCCCGCTAAGTTCTGATTTCAGTCGGGTCTAATGAAGTATTCAACTCACTCAAGGCTAAACCTACTTTTCCGTACCTACCTGGAAATTCGTTATTGACACAAAATGAAATATGACATAAATACCTTCTTCATGTGAAGAAACAGTTATTGTTTTCTGCAACACTCCATGTTCGAAGCAACATGCTCCTCAACACAAAATCATATGTACGAAACTTTTTTTATGACAAAACTTTTGTTTACAATAAGTAAATATGAAGCTTAAGTTGACTACCAGGATGGGCACGCCACAATTGTGGCGATAAGTCCCCTCTTTGAGGAGTGGCTAGAGAGGCGCCACGGCGTCCTCACCTTCCGCCTGACACAGGTCCTCACCGGACATGGTTGTTTCGGGAGGTTCCTGTTCAGGATAAAGCGGGAGGAAACGCCCGGGTGTCACCACTGTGTGGATCGCCCGGAGGACACGGTGGAGCATACGGTGGAGGTCTGCCCAGCTTGGGCGGAGCACCGCCGTGTCCTCACGGAGGCGATCGGCGGCGGCGATCTCTCGCGTCCGGCCCTGGTTCAGGCCATGGTCCGGAGCGAGAGTGCATGGGAGGCCGTCACCTCCTTCTGCGAAGCAGTAATGCTCGCGAAGGAGGAGGCGGAGCGCGCGAGGGAGAGGCAAAATGCGCCCCCTCGCGCCCCTAGTCGCCGCAGGAGACGCCCCGGGCGTCGGGAGTCGCGAGCCGACTTCCGGCCACCGTAGGCGCGGGCTTGCGGACGGTGAGCAATGGGTAGCTCGCCGTCCGATAGGGACCAGGCCCGGGTCTACGGCGCGTTGTGTTCCACGCGCGCCTCAAAGAGATGTCAGCACCAACTGACGGGGTCCGGAAGGGCCAATGCCTGCCGGGGTTGCGGGTTTGTCTGAAAGGGATATCGCGACCTCGGCACACAGGCAACGGAAGGAACACGGGTGGGTTTTAGTCAGTAAAAGTCTGACACGCCCTCCCGCTCCACCCAGAGCGGGAGAAGTTATTTGATAATTTCACACCCAAAAAAAAAAAAAAAAAAAAGTTGACTACCAGGATGGCTTGGAAATGTATCTCTAAAACAAATTCAATAATAAGACGTACATTTTACTTGACGTGTATTTTGAGTCACCTCAAAGATAGAATTCCAATCGTTTAAAATTGCGTAATATACGATCAATCACAATCGGAATCATTATGAAACAGATTGCTAATCCATTGCTTCATAAGATCGCAAAAAAAAACTGCTCAAAAACGTAAATAACTCAATGAATGTTGTTGAACTATCAAAATGAAACAGATTAGTCTTAATCATTTACGAAAATGTGTTACGCATTTAGATAGGTAGCTGTTCAATTTGTTGGTAAAATGAAAATGCTAATGGTTTTGAGTTCGCGTTCAGCACGCGTAGCATGACTAACGTGACCATTTATTTTTTCCGTCGAAGCGGGACACCCTTTAATTACTTATTATTGATTTAAAAATAAATGATAAGTTTGTATATCAGGTTTCGTTTAACCCTTTGTCCTTGTCCTCAAAATGGCTTTTAGCACTGCAACTTCTACTTGTGTTATTATCCATATTTTATTATAATATGTGACACTCGACTACATCGGTACTGCCAGGTAGACATAAATGTACTCAATTATTAAAAATTGGCATTGTTGCGATTACTTGTCAACGATTTTCAGTAAATATTCTCAATTCGACCGGGTGACAACGCTTGCATGCTCCTACAATTTTGTTTTGTTTTTGTCAAAGTGGGACATTTTTACTTATCTTGGGACAGTGGGACGCATAGCTTAAAAGCGGGACTGTCCCGCTAAAAGCGGGACGTATGGTCACGTTAAGCATGACCGCCATAGAAACGGTTTTTGTCGACGGAAGAATAGACAAAATGACAGATGGTGATTGTTTATCTGTCATTTTGTCTATTCTTCCGTCGACAAAACCCGTTTCTACGGTGGTCATGCTACGCGTGCTGGGGGAATATTAGCTCTACAGGACGTATAGCTACATCTCTTTCCCCCACTGAAGTAAGATTAAAATAATACTGCTTTAGAGGAAGTGGTAGGCCCCTGATCTATTTATATAGTATTCCATTTCTTTACTATTTCTTCTTACTGTGTTATAGCGATTCAATATAGCTATTTCCCTTAAAATTCAAGGCTTTAAATTCTAACACGTAAACCAATACGATAAAAGTGCATTAGGTCGCCATAGCACCGAGCACGACTTTCTAGTTCTGATTTTCGTTGGTAGTTCCTATTCGTTAAAGTTGTCCATTTTCGTATTTTTCATCTACGGAAAAATAGCTTTTTGGTTAATTAAAACTGCGCTTGCACAGGCGATTTTTACGCCAATTAATGCCTGAAGTTGTAAAGCAATTTTTTGTGGGGCAATCTAGTTTTCGGAGTTCGAAACGTGTTGATGAGCAAACCTACACTGAGTCGACGCACAGCCTACACCACTGATGAAACAAAAACAAAAGACCTAACATTACGCTATTTTTCCCCAAAGGGTTAGTCGGGGGGTGTATCTATAGTACTGTGGCGGCATCTACATCGCCACATGCGAACTACGCATCAAAGACCTGACGTCACACAAATCCTGCATCGCGCAATTAGAGTTTACCGCGTGATAGACATATATACAAGCTCCCGACTTCAACCTCTGGGCAGTTGCCCGCCAGACACGACACCCGTCTGGTTGGAGGATCCTCCCTTTTCTATGGTGGATGAGTGAAATTTACACCCTGTTCCTCATACCCCTAAATTGACTCCCCTCCGGACACCCACGCACCCACGTTTCCTACATAAACCGGGCAGGAATCTCTCTAAACCGCCTCTCTGGTCTAGTGGTTAGACCACCTGTGTCAAATACAAAGGTCGGGGTTCGATCCCCAGCGGGGGAAAAAAAATCTGCACGGTTTGGTTGGTGGTAGGGTTCTAAGCCATAACAGCAATGAAAAAATCTGCTCAACAACGTAAATAATGCAATGAATGGTTTTGAACTGTTAAGAGGCTTACAACAGCTAAAGCTCGGTCACTGTCGGACTGCATAGAAATGAAAGAGAAGCGCGATGACACGACGCAGGTAATTTATTGCAAAATATGAAGCAGTTAGCGATTTACAAAAAATCTATTGATTGGACTGGAAATTAAAACACTATTATGCTAATATGTAGCTTGTAGAATAATCTGACAAAAAATCAGAATGATTGCATGTAAATTAATATGAGCTTTAATCGTTAAAAGAAATTTTTAGAGGTATCTTCATGATTTTTTTCTATCGTATCAAATTTGTTGTATTATGTTTCCAACACACTATCATACTAGCATATATCCTGAAGAATATCATATATTTTTCTGATTTTGTTTACTGCAGTGGATCATATTCTTTTAGGCATTATAAAACTTGCGTTTAGGAACGTTTAGGTCCTGTAGTCCCCTTAAAATAAAACAGATTAATCGTAATCGTTTACGAAAATATGTTACATAATTAGATAGCTGTTCGTGCTCGGGGGCGCGACAAATGCACGGGCGGTACCGAATATTCAAATGTCCAAAAACATTTATCGGCTGTCTATTTTGTGTTAACTTAACACTATACTTGCACTTAAGAGTTAACAATTTGCCTACAAAGCTAATTAATACATACAAACTTCTAACTCTTATATCTCATTTCAGACTGAGTTTAGAGATATGCAAGTCAAATAAGTTTCGTTTATACATTATTCTGTACTATAAAAAGTAGATTTGGGTGACGGCCGCGAGAAAAAAAAGACCCCAATTTCAGGCATAGGCTTTTGTAACAAATTCTCTTACGGTTTCTGATACTGCCGTTGCTATTGTATTTGCTCGGCCCTAGTTATATAGTCTCATCGCATTCCTTATGATGCTAACTTTATTCGATTGGGATTTTTTAACTTCTGAGCAGGTTTACGGCCGATATAATTATATTTATGAATTATTTTACTATTGTCCACTTCATATATATATTTTTACCCCAATTTTACGAAATATTTTTATTATATTTCTTTAGGTCCTAGTAGTCCTTTGTTAAGTCTTGAGAACGACACCAGAATCACCGTTCTAACTGAACACGTTATTGCACTATACTAATTCGAATTTCGACATAATTCATAATAATTTCATTATTCATTCATAATTTCGCGCATGCGGTGCCTTCACGGTGAGACGTCATAGGCAAATTATATCCTTCTTCAAAATTGATATAAATATAACCTATCTTTTGTGTGCTCAACTATTACTCTAGCATTAAAAGTCTTGTAGTTATTAGCGATTGCAATCTATCATGTTTTTGACGGTCAGACATATTGAACTTACTATCAGTACTCCGAAAGAAAACGTTTTCACGTCAAAAAAAAACAAACTTAGGGGTGCTGCTGAGAAATTTCTGATATAAAATTCAATAACACATAATGAAAACTTGGTAAATAAGGCTAGAAACTTGTAATAACAAAGGATTATTAGAACGAATGTCGGGGCCAATGAAACTAGTATGCTAGAAAGGTCATGGGCCACAGCTAGTCTCACTCATAATGGCTTCATAGAAATATAAGCCTCCATTCCCACTGCATCATGATTTGTTTTTATTATTGGGAACAGTATTTTTTTTATCTGTTCTGTGACGACAGATTCTGATAGTCACCCTGTTCAATATATGAGGAACAGTTCCTATAGTAAACCGCACGTTAAAGGTTTATTTATTTATTTATTAAGGCTGGTTTCACAGCTGTTCGGGAGGCCCGTACGTGCTCTCGGAACGGAGACACACATGATGCGCAAGAACATTGTTTTACAGCGACGCGGTGTGGTCCGTACCCGATCCGCTCCGAATAGAGCCCGTACAACGTATCGTACTACTCCTTCGTCCATGGGGGAAATCAGTAGTTTCGAACGTCGTTACGGGCGCTTTGTTCTCCGTCTCACTTACGGACATACCGTAAATGAGAAACAGAGCGAAGCGGCCGTAACTAAGGCCGAAGCTACGGATATCGCTTAGGGAGTAGGCCCTGCGGCAGCACTGCGGGTACGGGTGTCCCGGGTACGGACGGCCCGTACTGGTCTCCCGAACAGCTGTGAAACCAGCCTTAAACTTCTCGCACACAAATAAATAAATTTCTAAGGCGGACTAAATGCCTGGTATTCTCTACCAGCCAACCAAGGGTAATTTGAATTTGACATAGGCTTTATTTTTTTCTGGGTTTAGTATCTAGCAATAAGGTTTTCGTCATTCAAATTATACTCTGTTGACTGTACCTACCTACATAATAGATATCTACTATCGAAGACTTTGGAAAGTCACGTTCACGTTTATTTTAACTTAGCTACGATGAAAATAGAATCCTTTTCCTTATTGACCGCAAGCCAATAGACTTTTAAATAAGCACCCATGATCTTTCAGATTAGCTTCGTTTGAAGAGGGTATAAAAATAACTCTTCCTTTCCTAAGGTTTTAGTTAAGTATCCAAATAAATAAATCCGATAAGGTATTTTTCTATTCTTGTAAAAATAAGCGTAATTTCCTTGATCTTATATATAAGGTCCCATTAAAATAGATGGACAAATTTTAACAGAGCGTTCAGTACGTCTCACCAAAGATATCCAAGCGGAAAAAACACTGATTAAAGTGATTTTATTTTGACTTAAAATAAGAAACTGGCATTGGATAACCAACATTTTTATTGTATTTTCGTTAGCTGATTTATTTTTCTTGTAAGTATCTAATACCTTTGTCTTATTTTTTTTATTACCATTGTCCTTATTTTGGTAGACTGGATGATTTCTAAAAGATTGTCCATCTATTTTAATGGTACCTCTTAAATAGAACTGAAATAGTTATAACAACCAACACACGTCTGGTCGTAGGATCCCACCTTTTCTTTTTAGGAGGAGTGAACTCTACATCCTGTTTCATACCTCTATAATATCAATACAGTGCAGTGAACTAAACTGGGATTACTTAGATAGTACCTAGTCGAAACTCTGAAGCATGAACAATGAGCATGAGGGTTGATCTCATGCTCATAGTGATGAAGTGATTATAATGAGTAAGTACATATACGACACTACCAACACGAACGGTTTTACGACTTGACAAGACATTGAGATTTCATTATTATTTGTTAGTTTAGTTATCAATGTACCTATACGTATAAATACATGTACTATCGCGGAAACTGGCGCCTGACCACTTTTCGACCTTATTGCCTAAGCAATGAGGTCGAAAAGTGGTCAAAGTGGTAATAGAACCTTCCGGAATAAAGTCTATCTAAATGATAGCGAAAACCGCATGAAAATCCGTTGCGTAGTGTATGATATGCGATTTTAATATATAATAATGTACGGATGTAGATCAATAATTCCTCGTAATTAATACAATTCGCATATAAAACGGTACAACAGCCAATTAATTGATGTAGGTGTTGATAACATTCAGAAGAGCTCCTTTAGACATAAAGGAGCTCTCGACCAGTAGATATCGACTTTGATCATAATGGACGACAGTCCATTATGATCAAAGTCGATATCTACTGGTCACTTATCAACTATTATCCAATAATGTTAATTATATTAAAATGAACTGTATGACGTCTACTTGTTCATTAAACAGCTATTGTACTGTTTAACAGTTGGTGCTCTAAACAACGGAAGTGTTAGTACCTATCTTCTTTCATAAATCTATGGTTAGTATTAAGTATTTGCATCGGCACGGTCGTCGGCGCAGTAGTAGTTGGGCTATGACTTCTTCGCTACGGGTCCGGGGATGGAGTCCTGCAGTGCTATTCTGTAACCATCTCACCGTGAAAACTTAGGTGAATAGAGCGTGGAGTGAGCTGTCAATAGTGTCAATCTCTAGCATTAGGTGGAATGACAGCTCACTCCACGCTCACTTCACCTAAGTTTTCACGGTGAGATGGTTACAGAATAGCACTGCTGCACGCAAATTTGTGCATACCAACCACGATACAGGAGTCTTTAGATTATGTGGGACACAATTATACACATTAACGGATTGCTGATAAGAATGATTTCTAGTTGTTGTCGAGAACTTAACTCCGGATAAAAAAATAAAAATCCGTAGTTTAGTTCTCGAAAATAATTAAAAATCGCTCTTATTAGCAATCCGTACGTCCTTTGGCCTTTGCTTAGAACTACTAAGTTTTGTCAATACTCAGCTGGTCCCACACGCACATTACTCGTTCAAAGACTTTCCCTAGATTCTAAAATAAATGAACCCATTTACTGTAGATACAGTATTTTATTTCGATACATTCGTCAACACAATAAATTCTTTAAATCTTTTGGCAACAGAAACAAAACGCTATCGATTGTTATTTGTATCCATGCCAACGCATAAACAGGTTATTGCGAGTATGTAATTATTTTATCGGCAATGATGCAATTAGTGGCAGATCACTACACGACCCCCTTATCTTAACACAATAAAATAGTCTTATGTGTTCGTACTCTATTCTTACACGCGCTGTCGTAATAGACGGTACATTTTACGTAATACGGCGCTCAATCAATAAACAAGTACAGCTCTCAGTGTTTATATATGCGTGTTTACAGTAACATGGATAAGACCGTGGACAGTTCCATTGCGGGGGACATAGATTATATTGAACTGACCCCTTAGTGAACCCAGATATATCTACGTTTATATCAAATAACAAGTTATTTTGTGGTGAACCGCGGCCAGTGAAGGAAGTCTTCACTCTCGAGCTGAAACTAATGAAACCGGAGAACAATCTGCAGGAGCCTAAAGAACAACGTAAAACAAGTTTCAACAACCCTGGTGCCAGAATGCCGAACATCAAAGTGTTTACCGGGAGCTCGCATCCAGAGATGGCGAAGAGAATTGTTGCGAGACTCAACATCAATCTAGGAAGAGCAACGACTAAGAAGTTCAGCAACAAGGAAACTAATGTTGAGATCGGAGAGTCAGTTAGAGGTGAGGATGTGTATATTGTTCAAAGTGGCTGCGGAGAAATCAATGACAACCTTATGGAGCTGTTCATCATGATCAACGCGTGTAAGATTGCGTCGGCTTCACGCGTCACAGCCGTGGTACCTTGCTTCCCGTACTCCAGGCAAGACAAGAAGGACAAGAGCAGAGCACCAATAACAGCCAAGTTACTTGCGAACCTCGTATCAGTTGCTGGAGCAGACCACGTCATCACAATTGATTTGCACTCGTCACAAATCCAAGGATTTTTCAACATTCCTGTGGACAACTTGTACGCTGAACCTGCAATCACAAAATGGATAAAGGAAAATATTCCTAACTGGCAGAGCAGTGTCATGGTATCGCCCGATGCTGGTGGTGTGAAAAGAATGACAGCTATTGCTGACAGACTGGACATTGACTTCGCGATAATCCACAAGGAGAGGGAGAGAGCCAACGAAGGAGATTCCACTGTCCTCGTCGGTTCTGTTCAAAACCGAACAGCGATAATGGTGGATGATTTAGCCGACACTTGTGATACAATCGTTAAGGGAGCAGAAGCATTACGTGAAGCAGGAGCGACAAAAGTTTACGCGATATTAACACATGGAATATTTGCAGGAAATGCTATCGAAAAGATTAATAACTCATGTCTTGAGGGCATTGTGGTAACAAATACGATCCCTCAGGATTCTAATATGAAAATGTGCCCAAGGTTACAAACTATTGACATATCTGTGATGCTTGCTGAGGCAATACGACGTACTCATTACGCCGAATCTGTCTCTTATCTGTTTACAAACGTACCTTATTAGAGTTTCTTCGTTCTTAAGATGTTATTACCTATTAGCTTTCTTTATTTAGCATAGCAAATGTTGAAAAGGTTACATTATAACGCATTGTTAAGAATCTACTATTTATAAGCGTCTTATTGTAATTTCTTAGTTTTTAATCATAATAATCACTGGCGAATAAAATCTAATTTACTAAGGTAACTCTTGAGTTCGATTTTATTGAGTTAATTTTATTTTTAAGATAAGACAAGAAGGGTCTCCCAACAAATTAATAAAAAAACATTTTTCTTAAAAGCTTTCCTTTTTTTCTCCCATGGATTATCAATAACGTTGTCAGTAAAATATATTTCTAGAAATTTCGAGTAATTTTGTGATTTTCAGTTATAAAAAAAGGCTAAGAAAATTTAGGCAATAAATGAAAACGTAATCATAACAGAGCAATCAGGCATAATCAGTATAACTTTCAAGAAAATAAGTAGGTAGGTACTTAGCTATTTAATGTTCCACGTGTAGCCCTTGTTTTCGTGTTTTCGACTACAAGTTATTTTATGAGGTAAGAATATTAAGTAACAGTTCAAAACCCTTATAATTAGCATATTTATTTGGTATTCAACTTTTTTCTTATATCTATGGTATTCAACTATTCAGTACCTACTCCCTTCGGTCGATTCTGTAAAAATATCAACGTGAAACTTAGGTGAAGTGAGCTGTCACTGTCACAAATCGACCGGCAGGATGCTAGGGATTGACACTATTGACAGCACACTTCACGCTCACTTCACCTAAGTTTCACGGTGATATTTTTACAGAATCGACCGGCTGTTAGATGAGTGAAACTCACGTTGTTTTCTCACGAAAAGGCCGTTCAAAAAATATTGTGAGTGTGTGGAAACCATTTTTGTATTCAGGGATCCCGAAATAAGCTTATACTTAGCTATAAGCTTTAAAGTGCTAATTTTTGTTAGAGTCAAGTGTCCCCCACCTGCCAGCTAAATGGTTGGTTTGGGATATGTGAAAAAAATCACGGCAGTAGTAAATATAACGAAATTAAAAGGAAAACAATCACAACTAAGCAGGCCTTATAAGTTAACGAGTAATAATCGACCAACTTACATTTGCAGATGCAAAAACATGTTCTCCAATGTTAAGTTTGTTCTTAGGATAAATTCATCCCAACTACGGAACCCTTCATTGTAAATGGTCCGAAACGCACTTGGCCAGCTTTTTTGTGTTTTGTTTACAATGTTCATCCATATTTTCGTCAATTGTGGACATCGAGATATAAGTACTAACGTACTAGAGAAGCTACGTCAAATAACTGAATTGTCCTATTCTTCGTAATTTGAATCTTTAGTTCGCTGCAGCGCTAAAATAATAACAATTCGTCTAAACTGTAACTAATTTACCACAGCGCTAGATTTGCTGCGGAAGTGTATTTATTTTCGGCAAAAAGGTCTTAAGCGCCATGTAAATCACGGCACTTACGCGTTTTCTTCGACAACTGCGGCGCGATCGCCGCAGTTGAACGAGACAAAGTAGGAATTTACGGTGTCTTCTCTAGTACGTTAGTACTTATATCTCGATGATTGTGGACGTCTTTTGAAAATTATTATTGCTTTTGAAAAAAAAAAATTAAAAAAATACACAATTCCCCCCCTGGGGCAAAAGCTGGGTACGCCCATGCTGACACTGACCTGCAAATTGCAAAAAACTTAAGAATAATTTTTCGCGGGCTACCTTTGCGGTTAATTTTTATTTAGGTCTAGCATTGCAGCCTCAGACCAAATAAAAAACCAATACAGCGCTGTCAACAGTGACGTGAGACCGGTTTCGTAAACATGTGTGCACTTAGTGAGGTGTAGTTTAATTGTAAATATGTGCGGAGGTGTAGTTTTGGCATGCTTCCCTGTATTGTTTGCAGCGCCGCCGCGCTGTCTTAGTTTTTTATTTGGTCTAAGATTGCAGCATGAATTTTATGACTGCTGATTTTGTGAAAACAATAATTAAACTAGGTAGGTACCTACAGTTCTACCTTGTCATTAAAGTGACATGAAAGGGTTTCTACCTTCATTTTACGGTTGGCTATCTACAACCCGTGCGAGTTAACTAGGCACCTCGTCAGCTACCGCAAAATTTGTGTAAGCGTCAGAACCCCTGGACCAATAGAGATATTTGATGACCCGTTTTTTCGCTGTCAATCGAGGTACTAAATATTATAAGTTAGGTATCAAATAGTAGCAAAAAGGTAGTGCATTTTGGTATTTTCTAAACATCAAATACCTATCTCGATTGGTCCAGGGGTTCTGACGCTTACAAAATTTGTGAAGTATGAACTTTAGTAGTAGCTTTTAGTTAGTTACATGTAGGTATTTTGAAAGATACAGAGGGGAATGACCAATGTTTATAAAGGTTAACTTTAGATAGGCAGAACGTTGAATAACATCACGTAATGAATAACAAACGTTACTCTTACCTACTCTTACCGCGTAATCTCATTATAGACGGAGATTATTGTTACGCTTAAAGCTTCGTGCAGACCAGCGCGACGCGACGCCGCGACGCGACTCGAACAATACAATTTCTAAGAAAACTTGACGGTATAACAATAACCGGTGTCGCGTCGCGCTGGTCTGCACGAAGCTTTACACATAGCGTAAACAGCACCTATCCACGGATGAATACAGATGGTTCACTCCGAAAAATCATTTAAATAAAAAAAGCGACTCTTGCTAAGACACAATAAAGTGCAATTCAGGTCACACAGCGCTAATTACCTACAGTTATATTCACCTAGAAGTTGCCTCTCTTTCTGAAGCGTGGGTAACTCTTATATCTTCTGACTACGTTACAGCCACTGAATTCGACAAGTCAAGCCCGCCGCGTACAGAGGGTCTAGTGTGAGTTTCGTTTAACCATCTCGATTTTACGCATCGACCGCGTTCGGCGCTCCGATTGGCCCTTCACCAGTGAAGGGCCAATCAGAGCGCCGAACGCGGTCGATGCGTAAAATCGAGATGGTTAAACAAAACTCACACTAGACCCTCAGTACACCTATTTTACTGTCCCTCGGCAAACTTCGTGTTTCGTCAGTCGTCAGATTTCTATCAGTTGCCCTTTGTACTTGGTAATTATGGTTGACGGCAACGCGGGCGCAGCGGTAAGAGTCAATACGTACAAGCACCTGTGCCTAAACTAAGGAGGACATAGGTCCTCCTTAGTTTCCTTAGTTTGGTACCCTGGAACTGGTGCACCTGACCTCAAATTAATTGCTATGAGAGACAATGACATTAAATTCAGTATGACGTGATAACATCAGCAAAGTTTAGTACAAAGTTTATTTGCAGATAACATAAGAATAAACAAAATGGCTTCGATAACATAAACAAAAATATGTTTCCAATACCTATCAGAAGATTTGTACATATTTTGTTTTAAGCTCATCGACCGTAAGGACCATGGAGATAGCTCAGCTATCTAATTACGCAACACATTTTCGTTGACAATTCCGACTAATCTGTTTCAATTTGACAGGTCAACAACATTCATTGTGTTATTTACGTTGTTGAGTAGATTTTTTTTCGAACGTACGAAGCAATGGATTAGCAATCTGTTTCAAAACGATTCAGATTCTGATTGATCGTGTATTACGTAATTAGGGTACTGTATACCATACCTTTGAAAGAAGTCTTAGCAAAATATTGGTGCAATGCAGGTTGCGCTTGCGTGTCAAGTTCTAGCCAGGTCCAAAATGCAAATAGATGGTGGTCCGCTATAGTCAAGCGTACACTTGCCGTCATATCTATATACAGAGTGGCAAGGACATCGACATCGTCCCTGCCACCCTGTAAACACGGCGCCCATGGGCATGTGACCGCCCATATATTTCTGATTAAGTATTCATGAAATATTATCGAAAATTAACTTTAAAAGTCTATCTTTATGTAATATTTTTCATGTTATATTAAGAAATATACGGGCGGTCATAATGCCATTACTGCCCATGGGCATGGGCGGTATTGTATTTATCATATTATGCCTGTTTATCATTACCTACTTATTATCTTACCTCTCACTTTCCTGCATATCTTTCATCTCGATTTCCTGTAATCTGTGGGATTTCGTGAAAAGGGACGGAAGTGTATTACAGGAATCCGGGGAAGAGCGCGCTATTTGATTTTACCAATGAAAGCGCGCGGTGCTAGAGTTGGCTGTCAGAAACGACCTTGACGAGGCTCCGCCCCTTTAATGTTCCTTATATTACCAAGGTGAGATGTCAAATGTTACACAACATATGCAACTACTGTAAGGCACGCTAGTTGTAGTAAATTGCAAAAAACGTAAGAAAATTTGAATTTCGCGGGCTATCTTTGCGAATCCACCATAACCGTGCTGCCATCTATGAGAAATGCATGGCAACTACTAAGTTATCAGCTGGTAGAGAAATAAATGACAACGAGTTCAAGCAGTCAGTGTTTGTGATGCTAATCAAAAATTTACTGAAGTGAACTTTTTCACAATCCGATTCTTAATTGGCTATAACTTTGAATAAAGGTAAGTGTTCAGATTTACTAAGGTACTATTAGATACAGAAAGCATCTATGGACCCATTGATAACTTTCACTAGGTTTCAAATGCCGTAAGTAAGTACCTATACCGCACCCAGTGGACGGACCAGTTATGTTATTCATACTGGCGAATTTTTGAACCATCTTTATTTTCTGCTGTAAGTTATCTAGGTAATTCAGGTTTTTAGGTTAAGTTCCTGGTTCTAAACTTGTTTATGTACCTACTTCTCGAAGTGTCGAAAGTATAATCCTGTGAAAAAAAAAAGAGATAATACTTAATTATCTTTTTTACTGTTGGTAGATAAAATTGCGATTCTTTTCTTCGTGCTCTTAGTTACAAAGGTCAATTAAATACAATGAAACAAACAAAATATTAGACACCTACGTAACATTAATAGAATTGTCTGTTTTATTTCGTTTTTTAGCAAACAGTCCTTGAACTTTCATAGGACTGTGGAGATAATAAGTAGGTACTTATACCTACAATCTTCTTTCTTTTTATCTAGAAATAATGTTTTAAATTAAGTAAGATGAAAGGTTATCCTGGTTCGTTTCATTCTACGAGAAGTGGGTGGCTAACAGTTGTTTTGTTCAATAAGATAAATGACTTGTATGTAGTTAATAAGTGCGTATATTTATGCAGACTAGGCACATGCCCTGCTCCGCACTTATGAACTAGATCAGAGACAGTAATATCTATCTAATCAAAATCACCTTAATCGGATAAGTGGTTCTCGAGTTATAAACTCACAAACTAACCGACAAATAGACGTTTATTTTATTTTATATATTCTATGCCTATGCGTCCAAATGCAGGGCAAAATCCTCCTTTCCCTCTTCCCACTTTTCCCGGTCTACTGCGATTGTGGGCTAGATAATCATTTAAGGTTGAACTAGTCGGGGGCTCGAACTCACTGGTGGGCATGGCCAAAAAGCACACTTTCTCAAGCAAATAAATTTATTTCATTTCATTTCATTTCTCATCTGGCATCGTGTCCAACAGAGATACCTAGTATCAGTGATGAGCAGTTAGACGCTGGTCTACATGCACGTTTAGTTCGCACGCACACAAACACCGTTCCGAACAATTTTAGTAAGCGTGTAAAAAATTACCAAAAGTCCTTTGGAAAATAGAGTATTATGAAAACACCACTGCATAAATCAATTACAAATAAAGTTTATTGAACTCTTTGATAATCGAGGTTTATAGGTGCCGACTTTGTTTTGGAGATTTACACTTCTTTTCTTACTTATTTACGCCCAAACTTGTGTAAAAATTAGCAAGAAAAACGATTTTTTGTTGGCTCCTAACTTTTTAATGGCTTATTATTTTACTACTCTGTTTCCGCACAGACAAAATTAATATTGAGGCAAAACGATATCATGTACTTTGGATGTACAATGTCAAACAGTGGAGTAAAACCCCCCGAAAAATATCAACTAGTTCCACAAAGGAGTCCAGCGAATCCCGACATCTCTTTCTGGGCCTGCCGCGTTAAAGAGCTTTTCATCAAATAGTTCCTTTGCAGTAATGTTGGCTCCACTGATACATTTTAACAACGGACCTATTAGGTAGCGCCGTAGCGTATTCGTGAACGTCCTACAACAGTGGAGCCAACATTACGGCATAGGAACTATTTGATGAAATAGACGTTGTTTGTGGTACTAAAATTATTAAAATATTTACTTGACAAACAGGTACCAAAATGCCGGCAATACTCTACAAAGCGGACGCCAGTCCTCCTGCTAGAGCTGTGATGATGATCATCGACATTTTAGGGTTAAATCATATCGAGCAAAGGGATTTGAATGCTGTGTTACGGGAACAAGACGCACCGGAAATTAAAAAGGTAAACAAATGCTTGTATTTCGTCAACGATATTTAAGAGATTGAAGATGTGTTTGAACTGTGAAGTCGACCTAGTCTTTCGTTGGCCGATGTGTAAGCTAGACACATCTGCCAACTAAAGACTTTAGGTACAGAATCCAGTAGATATCGACTAACAATCAAATTATGTTCTTCTTGATCAAATTATCTATTCTATCACAACATTCATAAATCATGACCAACGAAGTACAAGCACATGCATATTGTTTGAAATATCGTACTTTCTCAAACTCCGTAGCGTAGCCTGATTGGCATATATGAGACGCTCGTCTCGTAAGTTTTCCTAGGACTGGGACCCAATCCCCAATGCCGATGTCTTTTAATTTTATGGCAAGGCTCAGACGATATACAGTGCACAATACCTTTGCATAAAAATTACAAAAAAAATAACATGTGTTTTCAGAAAAATCCCATGAGAACTATACCTATGTTAGACGAAGGCGACTTCTGGTTGGCTGACAGGTAAAACGATGTTTTAAAAATAACCCTTATTGTTCTCTGCATAGGATTGTATTTGCTGCGAGTTGCTTGATCTATTGATAAATATTTCGTTCTTTCAGCCATGCAATAATGATCTACCTTTTGGAAAAGTATGGCAAACCAGAGCATGCACAGCTGTATCCAGTTGATAGCAGAAAGCGTGCAACTGTTCATCAGAGGTTGTTCTTCGACTGTGGAATTCTTTTTCAAAGACTGAGGGCTGTTATGGTAATATTTTTATTAAAACAACATTAAGTTTAGCAGACTTGGGTTATGACTTACCCATAGACTTTCCATTGAAGTGATTGACCTCGTTTCTTGCTGATTCCATACTTTGAACTATTACAAATGTTTTATGCGCTAAGGTAGCCCGCGGAATTCAAATTTTCTCTAGTTTTTTGCAATTTGCGGGTCAGTGTCAGGGTGTATGTTGATTAAAATATGATTCGTGACCGTAACAAATATGGCTTTACATTATTATAATCATTACAATCAGCAATACAACTCCTTAAATTAGCATAATCCTCAAATGTCATGATTGCATGAAATGGTCATTTAATAGGATTACATGAACTTAGAGAGTAGTATTGACCATTTTTATGCTTATAATTCTATAAATAAACATTCGATACGGCCACGAATCATATTTAGTTCAACATACAACATGATACTGACCTGAAAAAAACGTAAGAATATTTGAATTTTGGCGAGCTACCTTAACGCTTTCGCCTTAAACAATAATACACACCCTGGGTTAACACCACTACTAACCTTGCTGAATGGTAATTTTTTTCCACACGGCTTGAGTTTTTTCGACAGCTCGCGGCCTACACGAAATATTATCGATTACTTTGACAAAAATTGTGTTTTATCCGGTTAACTCCTTTTATATCCGTAGGCACCAACCTACATGGGAAGACTGACAGAGATGTCTAAAAGCATGATAAGGAACATTGTAGATGCATACTCCATGCTTGAAGATTATTTATCAGAGAACTTGTACATGGCAGATGATGTGATAACTATTGCAGATTTGAGTATAGTCTCCACTATGGCTACTTTTGTGGGACTAGTTCCTATCGATGAAAAGAGGTTCGTAGATCTTTAGTTTGTATTCTACGCTATACTCAACTTTTTCTGCGCGACCTCCCACGAATATCAGATAGGTAAAAGTATCATCGCCACTAGTAAATTGTTGACTCCATGGCTACATAAAGACGCATTTTCTTTTAGAAGCGTCCACATTATAAATATCTACCGACTTATTAAAACAATATCGGTTTAGCAAAAGGAATTTGGCATACAATTTTCTATCAGGAAATTAGTCTCACTTATAAATTTTAGTTACAATCTGTAACAATGAAATAGTAGATTGTTTGCCTAGGGAGCAAACAACTATTTTAAAGGCGAGAGTGTTTCTTTGAATCATGAGCGCAGCGAGCCTAAAATAGCGTTGCTCCCGAGGTGGACACTACTTTTTATCACCCTCTATGGTAAAAATAAGTAAGTGCAACTTATGAATAAGAATAGTACCTACGTTTATTTATTTAATACTCTCTATTTGAGGAACACACAATATTTTTTTTGTTTATAAAACGTTAAATCCTAATTTGAGTAAATAATTACGAACGAAGGCGGAATGAATTACCCGTTTTTTTTTTTCTCTTTTTTTATTTTGTTTGCGCGCGGTTTACTTTATCATTCAGCCTGTAACTTGTTCATACAATGTTCCTGATTGACCTCTTTGGTGATTGAAACTTTTACTAACAATATCCACATTCCAAATCAAATCACTTTTAGTCCCTAGGGATTAAAAGCTATTTTGGTCCCTGTTTACGAAGAATAAAGTAGCTCTTTTTGAATAGATGTGATAAAAATGATAATACATAATCAGTCTCCTCTTATTTTCCAGATTCCCCAAATTGGAGCAATGGTACAATAAAATGAACGAAACCGATTACTGTAAAAAGATAAATATTTCCGGTGGCAAGGAACACTCAGACGGTCTAAAGGCTTTGATGGCGAACACGAAATTTAATCAGAAATCTAAGCCAATAAAGGCTAAGTTATAAAGCAGTTTCTTGAAGAGAAATACGATTTAAGAAAATCGCCAAAATATAAGATGAAAAAGAATGTAATAACGTCGAATTTCCAGTAGACGCCTTTATGAGATTGAAGCTAAATGCAGTATTGCCAGATGAGATTAAAACTAAACGTAGTATTGCCAAATCTCAAACTGAATTCGATAACGTAAGCGAGGTTATTATGTTAGTGCACTTTTAAATGATGGTCATAAAGAGCAAAAACTTTTTATAAGATAAATTGTATATTTTATTTTGTATCATTTATATTTATAATATTTTAAATAAACCAGCTATTTATATTACAAGGTCCAAAGCAGGGTTACCAAAAAACAAAATACAGTGTAAGAATCACAGGTTTTTTATTTCAATAACTAAAAAGAAATGCAAAGAATTTTTTTTAACTTTACACTCCAGTAACGTCTAAGGCTACCATATGGATAACTTTTTCTGAGAAAATTAATGATTACAAAAACGTTACACAGTTAAACATTTCCTATAAGTCTTGTATAGTCTCTCGCGAACGCCCGCACATCGTAAGAACAATAGCACTTAACGATTAAAGTACACGTAGAATACTCGAGATATCGACGTAGTCCCTCAGTCATACTTAACACATACATAATTGCGTTTCAATAATAAACGAACATCATAATGGAATCATAATGCAAAGTTTCACGCAAACTCATATTCACTTTTCAGATTTGGAGTGGTTGTTTGTTTGTTTGGGCGTTACTGTCAATGTTGCACGTTTAGTCTTAAATGTAACGGCAGGGAGATGGCCTGCATTAGCCGTCCTCCTTCGGTGGTGTGAACCATCCTGGAATTACACACAAAATTATGTTAGTGGCTTTAATAACATGGCGTGTATACACAGATGGACTGCATTCTATCTGGCAAATGCGACAACAAGGCTACAACTAAAAGATCTCGCGCACTAGACGGCTACGACCGCGACAGAGACCAGATAAACCGACACCAATCGGTCACTTGGTCGCAACGGCCAACTAGCCGCAAACCATACAACACCACTAGACGGTCACGGCTGGCCGGAGTCGTGGCCATCTAGTGCGCGAAATCCCTTAACGGCTACGGTCGGCGTTACCTTGCAGTAAATGCAGTCTATCTGTACGTCAACACTTTTACTTTGTGTATTTAACAAAAAAATATTATTTAGTATTTCATTGGATTTAAAGAGTAGATTCAAAAGTATAAATCAAATTTTAAGTTACAATTTGTAAGTAAAAGGGACCATGACCTCTGAATTTGTTTGGGCATTTCTCCGAGATCAGCACGCTTAACATGACCACAATAGAAACGGGTTTTGTCGACGGAAGAATAGACAAAATGACAGATAAACAATCACAATCTGTCATTTTGTCTATTCTTCCGTCGCCATAACCTATAGAAACCCCGTTTCTATGGTCATGCTACGCGTGCAGTCACCTAGGAAAAGAAATGCCGGCGCCATCTTGTTTTTAAAATATTGTCCGGCGCTGACAAAGTTGATTCCCGCCCTGTTGAGGGCACAGAGCGTTCGCGAGCGAATCTCCCACTTTCTCCCGCTCATGATAGCAGAATAAAAGGTTCTCCCCAGTCCCCAGACGGAGGACCATGAGAATTACCTCACAAAGAATAAAGATAATTCCCATTCCAGGCTCGGTATTGTTCTGAGAGTTTTGACCTGGGTTTTGATTACGACTTAACCCAGGACCTTAGCGATGACTAAGACGCAGGACGATTACGCTGAGCAGCCTAAATTTACACAATTTGTAGACCAAAGAAGCGATATTTTACAGGAATATTACATGATGTAATAAATTACTAAGTTTAATTATAACTATTGATAATAACAGGGACACATATCAGTGTCTGCAACATTGCAAATACCAGGAAATCTCCACAATGATTAGCGACGTAAAACACATTGTTAGGTAAAACTGTAACTAGTAATAATAATTAGGTACTTGTCAAGTAATAATTTTTGTAAAGACATCCGATATCTTAGTTACGCAGCTCAAAAAGCCGTGGCTAGTGACTGTTTGAAAACAGATATATACAAAATAATCTTGGCTATTATTGCTATCTCGAACTGATCACAGTAATTGCGAATTACCTTGTAGATGCAGAAAAAACTAAGCCATGAGGCCCTAATTTTTAAATCTTCGGCCAAATAAACGCATTTTGCGATAATAGCAGCTATCAATATCAAATCGAAGACTACTGGTACTGAGCCTACTGTAATGTTCTCGCAGCTCTGCCGCTGATTCTTTGGCAAACGTCTGTTTACCCGAAAAAATATGAAGTATCTCCTCTTATTCTATATTGGGGGGCAATCAAAAACTTACCTAGTAAGTATATTTTTCCTTAGTAAGTTATTTGAGATGTGTTTATTGCGTCAAAATCTGACAAAACATGTTAGCAAATCATCGCAATACCAGACGAGACATTTGCGAGGTTCGAGAAGGTGGAATCAACATATCACACTGCAGCACGCGTAGTATGACCACCATAGAAACGTATTTAGTCGACGGAAGAATAGACAAAATGACAGATTCACAATATGTCATTTTGTCTATTCTTCCGTCGACAAAACCCGTTTCTACTGTGGTCTTGCTTAGCGTGCTGGACGCGGAGATGTCTTCTATTCGTTTTGGATAACATTATTGAATGTTTTCTTTGATCAAACTTTTAGCCACACAACCCAGTAAACTAACTTCTGACTGATTGTTAGAGAAACTTAACAAGTAATGGAGCTATTGCTACCTAAAATCAGCAGTCCCACGGGGTTATTGCGTTACACAAACACAATCCCAATGCCTCTCAACATCTTGCAATGTACTTATGTACATGTATTGTGTTCTGCAATAAACATTTGATTTGATTAATTTTGACAATAAATACTTTGTGTTATTTACGTTGTGGAGCAGCCAAATTGTTCAAACATATAAAGCAATCGATTTAGAATTTTCTTTAAAATCCTTCGGATTGTGATAAAAAGCGTGTTACGCAAGTGGGCCTTTTTCTTCTTTTTTTTTTTGAAAGAAAGAAAGAAGAAAGAAAGAAAAAGTATTTATTGAGACTCGCACAGGAAATCACACATTAAACTTAAAACACACTAAACATAAATAAAAAAGTAACATTAAAATTTAAAGAATGAAGTCCCGTACGAGGCCAAAAGGCTCCTATCTCAGCATGATGCCGCGACATGTTAAAATGTCGCAGCGCTGGTATTCTGATAGGGCCCACAGTGATGTCACGGATAGTTTATACAGAATTAAATAAATATAATAAAAAATAAAAATAAATAGGTGTGTGAAATACAGTGAAGTGTAAAAATATATCCTATAATAATCCGCGTGTGTCTGCATCCGACGTAACATCAGTTACTTGTCTATGCCTTTAGTATCTGTGGTACTGTATGGCATCGTTTTGACAAGTAAAGAGACGCAGACGCCGACACCGGCAAAAAATAGTTATTTTCATTACGGCTGTATATTGCTACAATAATATAGTGAAAAGTAGAATGAAAAGTGTTTGGTGGTAGTCAGCTAACGGCATTTGGAGAAATACAGATAATTAAATGTTGTTAAATAGAGTTGTGTTGTAATGTTGTTAGTGTTGTTGAGTTGGTTATGAGTTTAAAATTTTACCAATGACAAACAGTGCAATAGAAAAAGAAAATAATAATAATAATAAAACAAAACAAAATGCGGAAGAACTACTGTGTTTGTAGTTAGTTAACAATCGCCGCCAAACGCTCGCCACCATCGCCAGACGCGTGCAGATAAGGGGTAAGTTTAATGTGAGGTATCCTTTTGAAGCTGTAGTAAGTGCTGTTTAAATTTTAATCTGAAAGTACCAACTGTCTTTATAGCACGAAACGGAGGTGGCAGGTCGTTCCAACAACGAGAGGCAGCGAATTTGAAACTACCACGGAAAGCAGCAGTTCTGTGCGATGAGGCCAACATGAGGTATGAGGATGCTCTAGTTTTAATTTTGTTAACATCGCGCAATTTTGAGGGTGGGTTATATCAAATAATTTCTCCCGCTCTGGGTGGAGCGGGACGGCGTGTCAGACTCTTACTGACTAAAACCCACCCGTGTCCTTTCAGTTGCTTCTACGTTGCCAGGGGCCACGGTATCGTTTTCGGACTTTCCCGCGACCCCGGCAGGCCCTTCCTTCTGAAAATATACAAAAACAATAAGTCTCACCATTCTTCTCGTGTATCTGCACGAGGCATTTGAAGCTCTGTTGCGCGCGCGCGAGGCTGTACTGCGACTGCGACACGACTTTGGTGGCGCCGAACTGGATCCGCGCCTTGCCCTTCACGAGCGTGGCCGCGATCTGCATGATCACGGCCTCCACGGTGTAGGCGGACGACCAGCCCTGCTTGGTGAGCAGCTCCATGCATATCGCGCCGCCCACTAGCACGTAGCCTCCTGGAAAATGGTGATAAAGAAAATTAGAATATTATAACATCATCAAGATACACAAAGTGGATTTAAATACGTATTATCGAAGCTAACTCAAAAACTACCCAGGAAAGTTAATAAAATTTATATGGGACCACTGCGCAAGCTTCCTCCACCCAAATGAAAAATTGACGAAAATATCGATGAACAAACATTTTTTTTAAACATAAAGACGAACATTATAACATCCTTTTTAGAAGTCGGTTAAAAAATCATCTTCAAGCTTTGACTAACTCATTTGATTTTAACTTCGGTAACTATAGTTGTGTCTCACCTGATATAATCGGGTACACGACCCTAACGAACGGTGGTTCGAAGGGATACGTCTCTTTGAACATGATGTTGAGTAGTATCGAGTCCTTGCCCTCCTTTTCTTTGAGGACCAGCAGGTCGTTGTGCAGCGGACTGTCGGGGTCCACTGAACGCAGCCTGATATTCCACTCGTACAAGGAATCGTTCACTAACTCTGGAATAGGAGGAGATTGGAAAATATTAGTATATTTTGGTACATTATGATACAATCATTATTCCTTCAAATCTATTGCAATAAATAAACGGGACAATTGATTTTGCACATAGTCCTTTTAGCTAGTAAAACTCTAATATGGAGATTTTACAACAGTTCCAAAATAAAGCACTCAAAATGATAAATGCACCTCTATTCAAGCACACTATTTTATATTTTACTAAACAGACTTATTTTCTGCTCTAAGCGTGACTTCCCACGGCCACGGATATTTGCCCTCTTACATAATATATAGATAAACACTGAATAAACATATGTCATGAAAAATGTCAGCACTACCATATTTTCTTTAATGTTTATCATATTATGCTTGTCATTATTACTTTTTATTAGTTAGGGTCTGAATGTAAGTATTTTATTACTAAATCCCTGAACTTGTGTATTATATAATATGCAAAATATGTTTTACTAGCTGCCCCCCGCGGTTTCACCCACATAAGTCTCGATCCCGTGGTATCATCGGGGTAAAAAGTAACGTATGTCTTAATCCAGGTCATAGTCTACCCATGTGCCTCGTGAAAGCGTAACAAACAAACTAACTTTCGCATTTACAATATTAGTTAGTATGCTAAAACACTGCACCTCACATTAACGTCAACGACGATGTGGTACGATGCGCACTAAAATTATACGATATGATGACTGCGGTTACATGAGCGACGATGCGAGAAGGGGATCGGTGACCATACTGCGGTCAACAGGTGATTAATGGCTATGTAGCTGGCGTCTTGAAATTGTCTTTCGAGTTTACATAGGCGTTTCAGGTACTGCATGTAAATAGAGAAATATGTTCCTGTACCTTGAAGACAAAGTTCAGAAGGATGATCCTTTAACTTATTTTTCTATTGATTTTCATACAAAATGGGATATAGCCCGACCCCAAATGAAATAGGATATGGCCCGACCCATGAAATGGGATAAGGCTGATCACAAGTTGTGGCGTAGTGCGTACGAGGCATTGATCAAATAGTTTTTTTTACAAAATCTGAACACACTGCTATATTTCAATAATACCATAATGGAGTTTAGCGACAATAGCCTATGATTGTATGACTGCTGGAGGTCACATTGTCAAAGTATACTAAGTTGAACTATAGTGAACCCAGTCTGTCTAGTTTGTCGACACATTGTCAATGCGAATACAAGTTTTATTGCTATTCATATTTGGACCTTTCAATATTGTAACTTTAAACAATTTTTTAAGAGGCGATAATTTTCAGTGATATTCCCTATTCTATGCGAGGTTGTGGGTTCTAATCCGGGCAAGTACCAATGTGACTTTTTCAATTCATATGTACTTTCTGAGTTTATCTTGGACATTACTGACATAGGTGAAGGAAAACACCGTGAGAAAACCTGGACTTATAGTTAATATAAGTCTGAAATCGCCAACCCGTCTTGAGCAAGCGTGGTGATCAATGCTCGTGCCTTCTCTGTATGAGAAGAGGCCTTTGCCCTGCCGTGGGACAGTAACAGGCTGGTGTTATTATTTTTATTCCCTATTCAGTGCCATCTGTTTAAGCATAGTTGACAAAGCTTAAACAGAGCTAAACAACTCAAAAGAATAATCTTGTATTAACTTAAATATCTAAGAGTATTTTCCTTGATTTCGTAGCTCCTTCATGGGTCTAGACTGCAAGACACTACCCGACAGATAGTCTGATATAGATCTCACGAGTACAATGTCTCGTGTTTGATAATCACGAGGGTGCGCCATGTGACTTTTATGTAGGTTATTGAGTTGTCATAAAGTTTAAATTATAATAATTGACGCGCGTTCGTGAAATGCAACTGCAAATGCATAGGTACGCACGGGCGATTTCTCCCCGAGGCGATTTTTTTTCGTGCACTGGATTTTAACCAATAGTGAAAGTAGTGAGTAATCAACAGTGTTTTTTCAACGCGCTGGGACGAGAGGGCGTCCCAGCGCGTTGGATTCTCAACGCTTGGCTCAACACCGAAAGTTGAAAATCCGGTGCGCGATTAAATCCCACCGCGATATTTTTAAGTCCGTGCGAACGTGATAACTCACTCAAACTCAAAGCATTTATTTCAATTAAACCATTTACAGGCACTTTTCAAGGAGTCGATCAGTCAGAAAGATGAAGTTAGTTGTCCATTTCAAAGCATAGTAGGTTCCTATGGAGAAGAACGGGCGAGAAACATCATGGACACTTGGGATAGAACACTCACCAATAGAATACATATTGTTTTTGAAGGAGCATGAGCGGTATATGTCCCGGAGCTCCTTCATGAGTCTGTCAGTAGCCTGCAGACTGCCGGATACGCTGCCCGACAGATAGTCTGCTCGCTGGTTCTGTCGCAGCCGCTCCAGTGTCGCTAAGTGTTCTGTTTCCATGTCGTCCTGAAAATATAAAGAAGAAATAATGTTTATAATCGTGTTATTGAGAGTTTTCTTGACTAAAGAACCACTGGCAACGTGGTGGTCAGCTGGATGAGAATATTAGAACTATAATTGTTAAATGACGTGCGATTGTAGAGGCTTATGTTCAGCAGTAGACTATTGTTAGTAGACTCTTCATGGCTAAGTAATAACAGCTGCACGGGTCGATCGATCAGGTTAAGCTACACTTGCCGCGGTCGGTCCGTAGGTGGGTGACCATCTTTACATACCGAGACCCCTCCGTGCCTCGGAAAGCACATTAAGTCAAAGTCATTCAAGGATCTTTGACAGTCGTTACGGGTCGTCAGAAGCCCGGTAGTCTGACAACCAGTCTTAGCAAGGGGTATCGTATTACCCAGTTAGGGTTGTGGAGGTCAGATAAGCAGTCGCTCCATGTAAAATACTGGTGTTCAGCTGCATCCGTTTAGATGGCAGAAACACGTTCCATTTATCAAAGACGACTTATTGATGAGGATATATGCCTTATAAAGGTGCAAATTCATGATTGTATTGACAATACAAGCGATAATAACAACATATTGCGCGAACAATCAGTTCAACGATTACTGACAAATGCTTGCACTGACCGATAATGGTTGGTCACATCTGCGTGTATCGTATCACTATGCGAAGCTGTGTCACGATAGACGCAGTTGCGGCCGCAGCATAATGAACACACTGGTAGTTGTTATAGAACACAGGCTGATGTCAGAAAAACAAATGAACATAAAGAAATAAAATTTACAAGAATGAATGGAAAATGAATACGGTATGAAGATTACATATTTCTAAAATATGCGTTTTAATATTGATGAACGGCGTTTGCATATTCAAATAGCAAGCTATATTTACGGCTTAAATAACACGACATTGACACACAAATTTCCATAACGTAATTCAGTTGAATAACAACAAGATAAACAAGTGAAATTCGCATAAATTTATATTTCCAAACAAAACGCGAAGGTATTTGAACTTCAGCAGTCATATTCACATTGAATTTAGCATACCTAGTACATGACAGACTATGTGTTAATAGAATTTGTAAATTTTGTCACAATGACCTATGTCAAAGCATGACGATCATTGTTTTCTGCTTAAGGTGGATGCCAAAGGTAGCCCGCGAATTTTTTTAATTTTTTTATTTCAATTTACTCGTTTAATTTACACTGACGAGTAAATTAAAATAAAAAAATATCTTGATCAAAACATTTTAGGGGTATGAGGAACAGGGTGTAAAGTTCGCTCATCCACCATAGAAAAGAGAGGATCCTCCGACCAGACGGGTGTCATGTCTGGCGGGCAACTGCCCAGAGGTTGTAGTCGGGAGCTTGTATATATGTCCACCGCGCGGTAAACTCTAATTGCGCGATGCAGGATTTGAGTGACGTCAGGATGTTGTGTGACGTCGGGTCTTTGATGCGAAGTTCGCATGTGGTGATGTAGCTGCCGCCACGATATGATTTGCGACCATAACAAATATGTATTTATAGAATTACAATCATAAAGGTACCATTCCATACTCGACCGCAGCCAGCAACTGTACGCAACGTGTCGTGGCGTCATGTCCCTGCAATCATGATTCCGAACCCGACCGCAGACGGCAGCAGCCCGTATTCCAGTCGGTAGATACGAGTAGAATATAGAAAAACGTGTTATCGCTCGAGCGTTGGCGGCACTACTGCTCTGCGGTCGGGCTGCACGTGTCGCCCGTAGATGCCAAAGATGTGTTTCTAGCTACGGAAGGTATTTCATAGAAACCAGTCGTGTCTCGGCGACACGTCGCCTGCAGTTGCCTCCTGTGGTCGGGTACGTAATGGTACCTTTAGAGTAATTAATACATCTCTAAGTTAGAATTTTATTGGTCTATTGGACGACTTTTTCATGAAATCATGACATTTGAGACCAAACATTTGCAGAACCACCTTAAGTTCCTTACCTCACGTTATACTCTGCGCACTTGGCAGATGAGACTAGCACAAGTGTAACATTTTGACCGCCGCTACACGTCCTATAATATGTTTATTATATTTAGTTTCTCTCAAACGTTAATTTATTTAATTGTGCTTGTTATTTAATACATAATATACATCAAAATGTTTAAAGGCTTTGTTCCAAACGGGTGTCCCACGACACCTCTCTCCTTTTTTTTGTGTGACATCTAACAGATGGTCCATCTGAAGTTCAGAATTAACCTAGCCTCTTACAACTAGACATAGTAAGAAATAGTCAATGTTTTGAGCTTAAGCCTACAAAGTTGAAGTCACAAAACAACTTCACCAGCATAATCAGCGCATAATATTCCCACTGCTGGGACACAGGCCTCCTCTCTGTGAGAGAGAGTTGGCCGTAATCCACCACGCAGGCCCAGTGCGGGTGAGTGGATGTCTCATGTCTTCGAATATTTGTTTCTAGGACATATCAGTTTCGTCACGATGTTTTCCTTAACCGTTTTGAGTGCACTGGTGATAAAATAATTTACACAAAGTAAAGTGCCTGTTTGGTTTCGACCCCACGACCTACAACTCGGTAAGTCGTGGCCAATACCACTGGGCCACCACTGCTCTAAGAGTCTAATTTCACCAGCATTCTTCAAACCAGTCGGTTGATTCTGTAAAAATATCAACATGAAACTTAGGGAAGTGAGCTGTCACTGTCACAAATCGACCCGCAGGATGCTAGGGGATTAGCACTATTGACAACTCACTTCACGCTCACTTCACCTAAGTTTCACGGTGATATTTTTACAGAATCGACCGGCAGAACTCAGTAACGCCGCTTGGTGGTAAAAAAAATCATTTTCGGACGTAGCCACGAAAGTTACACAAAGAAATCTAAGTAATAAAACTTCAATCAAGTTTTTTTTTTTTTTTTTCAGTTCAGCATAATAATGCAGATGGCTATGATAATGGCCATCTATCATCACCTATTACAAAAACAATATTGAACCATTCTTTGATAGTATTGGTTTAAAAGTACTAAGCATTATTTTATGACCTCTGGGTCTCCTAATACGTAACAAAGGTAACAATAATCATTTAAGATAGCAGTAACATTCAGTACGCATGTCTGTGCATGTGCACTGACCGATAATTGTTTTATTGCGTTTAAAAAGTATAGCTGGTAAGTGTAGTGATTATGATTACAGTATCCTGTCATTTAGTAATGCTGCTACCCATAAAGATGGGTATCTGTCAATCAACCTTTATCGCTTCTTACGACATTACTAACAATGTACTTATTGTGTGCAATGCGACAGGACTGACAGGCCTACACTGTCCTCTCATACCTATTAACTCTGTAATCTGAAAAAATTGTAACAGCGATTTATTTTTAAAAGAGTAACCGTGGACTCTTGCCGGCTCTTCTCTATAGGAAATGAGCAATTGGAACCGTGCACCTAGCTTCTGACGTTTCATAAGTGCATGTGAAATAAAATATTTTGATTTTGACTATATGAAAACTTCTACAAAAAAGCTCATTTTATAAAAACAAATCATTGGGAACATTTACGTCCAAAAATATTCGCACAACTGCCTCCAATCGCGAACGTACGTTTGGTATTTTTCTTGGTGACTCCTTTGACTGCTGCAGCCAAACTTCTGGGATACCAAATTGTATCCAATCATTAAGGGGCACCCCGCAGACAATCAATGACATTGTGACAGATTTGTTGAACAACCGCATCCACTTGACGAATTTGTCAGAATGAAGTTTTGTCATGATTGTGATACCTAACCGAATTTATTTTGTTTTTTTACGTACGTTTAAGTTCATGAATGACTTTTGTGTATTTTTTCGTTAATTGACATTTTTTATTTTGTTTTACTTGTATCATAACGATATGACTTGTAGGAATCCCTTTACCAATAAACTACAAAGACTATTTTGAGGCGAAGATCGACGTCGGTCTACCGTGGTCTTGTTGCACCCTTAAGTGCATGATTCCTGGAAACATGAATGACGAAGGGTCAACTCATAAAATGCTACATACTTTGTTGCTACGTCCAGCGTCGTCTACCATTTCTAGTGGCAAATCGTCTTCCCCCTCAGATTCGTCTTCCTCCGCAGCCATCTCTTCATCCTCTTCTGTTCCCGACTCGGCGCCATTTGACGTTACACTTGGAACTCTAGAAAGACAGAAATATTCTCTGTTAATTCATATCATTAAACCTGTTTTCCCCAGAGTAGGCTAACGTGTTTAGTACACAAACATTTCGCCAAATGTTTAAGTCCCATGTGATAAGGGGCAAAACTATTGCTATCATCCAGACTCCGGGCTGCACTACTAATTCCAGATGGAAAACCCAATAATACTTTGCCCGATTAGCAATCGTACTTGCATGTTCAGAAGTCACCACTTAAATATCTATCTGTTGTACAATTTTATTATAAGATCTCGGCAAAACCAGAAAGGGTTTCCACATTAAGCCAATTATTTACAAAGATAGATAGTTGTTTGATAGATAATAAAGCATTCCTTATTGTATATCAACAGGAAAAAACAGATATAATTACGATGCACATTCGATTATAAAAGGTGTATTGCTTGGACGGTCAACCAACCAATTAGATCAGGCGTTTGTGTCGTCGCTATTTTACTTATTTAGGCCCAAACCGATAAATACAACCTTAGCGTCATTAAAATGTCAACTGATTTGATACTATTGAAATAATCAAAATTAAAGTTTTTCATTTAACGAAACAGATATAAATTATCATTCCGGGTCCAGGCGGGCATAATATTTATCGTTCACAAACATAATTAGCCTATAATGTACCCATTGTTGGGACACAGGCCTCTCTGTGAGAGGGAGAGGGCCACCACGCGGGCCCAGTGTGGGTTGGTGAATGCGACATGTCATTTAATTAGTTCACAAACCTAATGCATTTTTCGTCTATTTGTATTAGAATTAGGACCGACAGAAAGTGATAATTAGGGGTATCTTGATGTAGCTTGCAAATCTAAAAGCCTTAAATGTATTACAAATGAGTGTTATAAAAATAATCAATATGATATTAGTGTTAATCTTGCAAAGCACGCAAGATGACTAACCTCCACACAATTTTAGCAAACATCGCAATTTGACCTTGATTGTATTCTTTTCGTAGTCGACAATATTAATTTCAGTCTCTGGTTGAGGAAATTAGGTATATTTTAATTTTAAAATTGTTTACAGTTCAGAATACAAAATACGTAGTGTTGTCATCTCAGATGCCTAATTGTTTAGCTGTTAGAAATCAAGACGGTGTTCTTAGGTTTCAAAACAGCATTATAACAACATTGTTTTAATGCTTTATTTTATTTTTATTTTTACCATAGCATCTTATTCATTCATTAAAATTTAGCATGTCGAACCTTGGGCAGAATGTATGGCTCAACTTTAATTATCCACGACCTCATTTGTATACCTGTACGCGTAGCATGACGACCATAGAAACGGGTTTTCTACGGGTTTTGTCGACGAAAGAATAGACAATATGACAAATTGTCATTGTTTATCTGTCATTTTGTCTATTCTTCCGTCGACATAACCCGTTTCTATAGTGGTCATGCTAAGCGTGCTGCAGTCTAGCAAATAAATTATTTGATTTTGATTTTGAACTTATGGCTGGGGTGTCATATAAACTCTATCGGTGTCATCGAAAACTTCAGTGCTTTTTCTAGTTTATTTTTTTAAAGGACCACATCAGTACCAGTACATTTTCATAGCAAGAATTTTGGCGCACGCGCAGCGTACGACAATTAGCTGTATACGGCTGATGACGTTTATAGGAGGAAATTATACGCTTTCGGCGTCGAATGAATAGTCGAATAGATTCTATATGAAAAACGACGTTGATAATAGATTGTCGAGTGCTGCAGGTTAAGTATTTAACAAGCAGTGTTGCACTGTGGTCAGAACCGATCGATGTAAGGAACATTTTTTCTTGGCCTATTTTTCACCATATTTAGTGAATAAACTTAAGAATAAGAATATTTCAGAATTTATTTGCAGCCAGCAACTTTGTCTTTACGTATTTTATTTTAGTACATATAACCAGGATGAAAAGTAAAAGAAAAGGTTTTCGTTAAGGCTCCCGTAGACTGGCGCGACGCGACGACGCGAGATAGTAGAACAATTTCTACGAAAACTTAAAGGAAATTGTTCTATCAGAATCGCGTCGCACCTTAGCGTCGCGCCTGTCTGCGGGACCCTTAATGATCGGTTCAGTTTTTAGACTTGAAAAGCCGCAGTCACAAACACAGTTGTTTTCGCATTAGTAATATGACTACGGATTACCTGCCCGATAAGTTTACAGCACGTGTAGCATGACAACCATAGAAACGGGTTTTGTCGACGGAAGAATAGACAAAATGACAGATTGTGATTGATTATCTGTCATAAACAATCACATGTGCATGTGTTGTGTTGTTGTTTATTCTTCCTTTGACAAAACCCGTTTCTATTGTGGTCATGCTAAGCTTGCTGGAGCTTATAATGAAAAAGCATGTAGGAAGAGATCAATAAGTATATATTATTATTGGTACCAACCTCTGCTGCGGCGCTGGGTGCACTGGAAGTGACAATGAATCCAAATCTGGTGGTTCTGGTACGCCATGTAGCTTGCATAGTTCTCTCAACAGTATACCGACCTAGAAACAACAGATAATAAATTGTGTTAAACCAATATGTCTGCTCAGATCATTGTTGGTTGATAGCTGGTTAAAATAAAGGGTTTTATAAATAAAAAAAATCACACTGTTTTATTTGATAGTGTATTAATACAGTACTCTCTCGCTAATCCACCGCTCGTCTATCCGACGGCACACGTGTTGGATCATTCGGTTCCCTACAAAATGGTTGAGCTGGATGGTGCTGATCCACGCGTCGTCTTCGTGATCGGGCGCCATCGGTTGATACTGGTCATCTCTTAACTGCCAGTGCTTATTTTTTTAGTCTTATATTTTGAATTGTTTCTTTATTTTATTTTTTACATTTTTGTCAAATATAAAAGCAACATGAATAGTATATTGATTTAAAAGAGTGTCCTTGGAGTTTTTTGCCATAGAGATCTACGTTTTGGGGAATGGGCAACTAACTTCAACTTTCTAACTAACAGAATCTTTCACAATTCAAAAATGCCCGTAAATGGTTTACTTAATTGAAATAAATGGTTTGAGTTTGACAACTACTATAAACCGCAATTTTTTGCAAGTCGAGACTGTCATCTAAATCTGCAGCCTCGATAATCCGCCGTCTACCGTCTCTTTCATGCATGTAATGGTACACAGTTCTATACTTTGTCGCACGGTCATAGGCAGCAACTCTTGAGTCAGTAATCCGCCGATGATGAGGATTTTGTGGTGTCGGATTAGAGTAGTGTTGGTGTGGTGTGGTGATTCCTAAATGTACAACCACATCAGTGGTACAATTTGACATTGACAGCTCCTTTATATCGTAGCAGTTAGGGCGATTTTATTAATTAAATCTTTTATAAATTGTGTTAATTAATAGTTTGTTTAGTTTTTAAGTCATGTGTATACTAACCAAATGGACTTAACTATGGATCCGAAATAAAAGATTTTTATTTTTTTATTTTATTACCAATGTGACCCAATCCAGAGTGCTCCTGACGTACAGTCGTACGTCAGGCGCACTCTGGGGCAGACAGCATTGGTACACCTTGCTTACTGGCTTACATTTTTAACGGCTGTTATAATATAGTACTTAAGTGCCTTTTCATACGTCCCGGTTGCCGGGTGGCCGGCGGCGAAGTGTAAGTGTATGGGAATGTATGTTATCTTTCACACGTACCGGCGTAATATAACATACCATCAAAGAAGTTCATATCTAACCAGTTACAAAACCAAATCCCGTGAACACGATGACCACATCTGTTACCAGCCCGGTGCTATAGCCGCCGAGCGCTGCAAGCAAGAATAGCCCTTACAGTGGTTACATATGAACTTCTTCGATGGTACATGCCCATACACTTAGCCACTGGGTACCCAACAACCGGGACGTATGAAAAGACACTAAGGCCCTTTGTACATGGCACGGTTTCTTTGCTGTACAACGTGTTAACCGCGTCGTAGAAAAATCGTGTGACGTTGTATATGACAGTTCTACGGTATACGGCGACGGCGCCGGCGCCGCAGTGCCGCCGTATCGTCAACAATTCCATAGTGATACATACAACACTGACGACAACCCTTACACAGGTAATAAACCATAGTTTTTCACATGAGTCGAGTGAATTCCTCTTTTGTTTTCGGTCGATGTAGACCCCAAAAACTAGGTCGACTTTCATATAAAAATAAATACAGACATAGACATTTCTGCTCGCGCTATTGATTACCACATTTATTCTCTACAATCCGTAGAACTACAAAATAGGTATCACCTTCACCTACATAAAATGAATTTGTTGAAATCATACATTTCTATTTTCTGATAAAAAAGTAAACATCGAGGTTTTAAAAAAAAAAAGGCAAATGATCACTTCCTATGTTACAGAAACTTACCTTCACAGAAAAACGACCTCGCCCTTGATAAAAAAAAAATCAAGAAGATGAAGTCAAACTTTTTTTTAAATCTACCTTAAATTTGTATTGTTAACGCTATTTGGCACGTGTTTAACTATTTAGGCGTTCGCACGTGTCAGAAAATTTTAAAATAGGTAATGGGATGTTCAATTTTGTGTAGGTAGGCACTTATTTTTGTACCGACAGAGTTCGATGAACTCGAGTTCATGCTCAAATAATCTTTACGTAGGTAGGTGCATAGATAAAACTGCAAGTCCTTAGCAAAATACCGATTTTTTGTACGTTTTTCCAATTGATTAGGTTTTTTAATCAATAATAGTGTAAATTAAATTTAAATATTTAAAGTAGGTACTCAAACATTGTCTTTTCATATGCAAATCATTTACTTTAAAACACCATACATTTGTCTGAAGTAATTTTCTATTCAATTTAGGTCACATAGACAGACAATTTATACAATTGTTTTTGTTTTGCTGAAGAAAAACTATGTTAACTTCGATGTTATTCGTTTTATCTAAATCCTTCATAAAATTCTTTAAAAATCCGTAATATTGAATACAGATCAATATTACGAGTTGGAGACCGATTTTGAGTAATGATATGTCGTTAGATTCGTCTTTAGTGTGGGAGTGTCACTGGATATAATAAAATTTAAATAAAAACAAAATGTCGGATTTTTGGCGACAAAATAAATGTTCCCAAAATAAAAAACTCCCATCCCTATCGGGTATCAAAATGAAGAGTTTTAAAAGGTGACTACAAAAATATATACAAATGATATATTTAAATGTAATTTTGAATAAAATACTTAAAAGCTGAAAATAGGTTTTGCTGTCGGGTTTTTTTGTTTTTTTTTTTTTTTTATTCTTGCTTGATAATAAAGCTTCGTGCAGACCAGCGCGACGCGACGCCGCGACGCGACTCGAACAATACAATTTCTAAGAAAATGTGATAACTGCAGAAGACAAAATAACTTTTTATTTCGGAAGTCGGTGTCTTTCGTTTTGAATTTTCGTTTTTTGCCACTGAGTTTTTTTTTTAATAAAAAAGTTTTTATTTCTCGCTTTTTAGTGGTAATTTATCTAATTGACTAATTGAAATACTTGAAATAACCTAATGTCAACTGGTCATCACCTTTTACAAAATATTGCTTTTCCCGAGCCAGGGACGGTAATCGTTGAAGAGTTTTCCTGGTACTTCACCATCAGCTCCACTTCTCCATATGCATTGTGACGAGCATAAATTGCTTGGCAACCATATTAAAGTAATCGAATCGCAACCCGTGAAATACTTATTATTAAAGTAGTTCTGGTGGCAATCTGGGGTCTTCATCATCAGTTCCACTTCACCAAATGGTGCGTTCCGAAAACAACTGCTAGAGTTATTACAAAAATAGCCAAATCGCTATAGGTGTAGCTATAATATTTGAAGAGTTCCCTTGATTTCTCCAGCATCCCATCATCAGAACCTGACCTGATGACAATGGGATCACCAATTTTGCAAATCCGTCTATATTATGCCCGAACATACATAAAAAAAATTATAAACGTCCGAATTGATAACCTCCTTTTAGAAGAGTGACATTTGGAGCTATATATTTTACATAAGCAATACAGACCTATGATGATGGCACTACTTTGCCGACAATTGCTAGTAGGTTTTAAGTCACCCACAAGCAGCAAGCAAGTGACCTAAGTGCGATAGTGGCGCCCTCAATTTTTCTCTAACACTTATTTGCCTGCTAAGCTGTAGTAATAAAATTCCTGGCGCCGAAATTGCGTGGGGCGCACAACTTCTGTCAAGGACCACCTTCAAAGCCAGTCAGTTCCTATACGTCTGTGTCGTCGCAAGTAAACGGTGACAGTACCGCCGAGGCGTCTCTGTCCTCTGTGCAGCAAACCAAAGGTCGGAGTTTAAATACAACCCCTACACGTTACATTGACCCGATCTAAGGGCTATATTTAGTTTATTTATTGATCAGAAACGCAGATATGTCTGCAATTAAATGCAACGCCGATTCGCAGTACCTTCTTTATTTAAGTTCAGAATGCTATGCTGATTCAATTCTTTTCTGAATTGTCAATCAACACTTAAGTTAATTTAAAGTTTATCCAAATAAAATACATTAAAGTCGTGAAGTTTGGTTATGTTTAATGCTATGATTATAAGCCTTGTAAATAAGTAATTGACCTCTTAATCTACCGGTACATAATCCTTTCTCTTGTGGAGTATGACTTATTATTTTATTAATACTAAGTAATATTGTTTTATTATCATTTCCTTAATGATCAGGGGAATGACCGTGTGTCACAACATGCGAGTTTGAATATAACAGGAACTTACTCACATTTTCTGTAAAACAATGACTAAATTGTCTGGCTCAGTTAATTACCAAATTCAAGAGATAAATAAGGAAAAAAAAATTGAAGTGAACAACCAATGCAAAATGTTTTTTTTTTTTGTTTCTTGATGAATTCAACTATGACAGCTAATAAAGATTATGTGGAAGGACAAGACATGCTGCGCCACCCCCAATAAATCATAGGGAAGGCGGATGAATTAGTCCAGAACCTAACAAATCTGGACTTGGAAATATTAAAACTGTAGGAAGCAAACAACATTGCCTATCTCAAGAAGGAAGTAACCACTGGATGTCTATCTTGTGTAATTGACAGCTTGATAGTGTACAAATATTAGCCTACTGATAATAATTGTCCAGATTTGTGTCCATAAACACACCACACAAAATTTTTCTATCATAGGATAAAGTTCAAAAATATGAAATCATAAAAACCTCAGTAGGTAACATACATTTTATATCCTTACCTGGTTTATAACATGGTTATCTCTGCCTTGTGTATTGGTCAGGATCTGGACAGCATTTGTAACTATGGGATCCTCGCTGTCAGCAAACCATACAGGTGGTGTGTTGGGGTATGTCTCCTGGTAAGCAAAAAATACGTTTAAGTATAGAAATGATAGATGATTGTGGCTTTGGCTTGTGGAGCCTTTTCACAGGATATTTTGCATCTTCTTTCCTGATTTTTTCTTTCCTTTTAAATATTAAAGGACAATGCAACCGATTGGCCCAAAAATATGAAACCCAATGTGCATAATTGAAACCTATGCCAAACGTTAGTACTAATCATCCATGACAACTTTTACTATGGGGCCAAATAAATCTATCCTAGTAAAAAAAATATGCAGGGTAAGAAATGTTTTAAAAAAGTGTCGATTTTTATATGACTTAATTATACTTATTATTTAGAAATAACTCTGTATCTCATTATAAATGAACTGTTATATAGTTCTTATGGGAAATAAATATCTTTAAACCTAAATAAATAATAGCCCCCCCTCCCCCCCCACCTATGAAATCAGCGTTTTGTATGGATAATAACAACCATGAACACGAATGTTTTAAAACTTTTATGCACTAATGTTTAAAAACTAAGTTAACGAATATGCCACTTATGTAGATTAAGCGACAAAAATAAGTTTTGGCTAAGTTAAAACAAATAGTGGTTAACAAAATGAGGAGTCATTTTTAAGGTATTTTTTATGTTTAAAAAACTATAAGTACTAAGGTTTGTATAGTAGTTTGTCAATTCTGAATCCTACATCCTATTTGTCCATAATGTTTACAATTGGCGATATTTTAAATGTTTAAAACAAACAAAACCTATAAGTAAGTGATATAAACATCGACACTTTTTCAAAACGTTTGTTATCCTGTATATTTTTTTTACTGGGATAGATTTATTTGCCCCCATAGTAAAAGTTGTCATGCATGATTAGTACTAACGTTTGGCATAGGTTTCAGTTATGCACAACAGGTTTCATTTTTTTGGGCCAGCGGTCAAAGGAAAAGTTGCATATAAACATTTAGGACTAAGTATTGTATTTATTTATGTTATTTTTGTCTTTTTTTGTTATTCCACTATATGCTGCACCGGTTGACGTCATCACGTCAACGCCGGCTGTCGCTGAAAACTAGCATTGGGGCTCTGTCTCGCATAGGGTCGCAGCATTATGCTGAGCGATGGCCGTTTTGCGTGGATTTGACGCATATTTTCCCCCAAATTGTTTATTTTCGTGTTTTGTTCTTTCTTTGCGTCATGTGTACCGCAAATAAACGTATTTTGTTTTTTTCTTTTCTTCTTTCCTGCCTGGCATGAAAAATTACCTGCAACCCTACAGGATTTAAATAAGACGAAGAGCTGTACAGGCAGCTATGTAAGTATTGGTCGGATAAATTTGTAAATTGATGCATTATTTGTTCCTTAGCCCATACTGATTGGTGATAATACGGGAAGTAACAATAGGAATGTTACAGTGAATAACTTACTAGGGTTTGATACCAATCATGAAACCCTAGTAATGTTATAACTGCAGTTTTATTTTACATGTAGAGTTGTTACTCATATAATTACATCTTCACTGTACCTATACATTTTCAAAGTCTTGTATAATAAAAAAACTAGCTGCCACGTTGCTGCGCAAATGCAACTGCTGAGCATAAGGTCCAGGGGATTGCCAGGTCGGGCAGTGTTATTGGATTTTTCTATCTGGAATTTCTCTGTAGTAGCTCGGAGTCTGGATTAGTGCCTGGTTGATGGTAATAGGTTATGGGATCCTAGTACATGGGACTTAAACATAACTGGCGAAAACCTTACCCTTCGGGCAAACAAGCATGATGTTATGTATGTAAAATACCAGCTATACCATGTAACTTGACCCTTATTGTAATATTTATACTTTGTGGTATGACAAAAATCTATAACATTCTAATTTATCATGCCTTATTTATAAAAAGCAGTTTGGTAGTTTAACTGAAGAGAATACTGAAGACAGATATTCTGAAGAAAGCGTACAAAGATACTTTTTTTAAAATTATTTTCTAACCTGCCAGGCACTCATACGTAATTCACATGACTAAAGATATATTTATGCAATAAACGTAACACTCCACCTTCAGGGACATCTTACTTCGAAATCAATAGTTACTACTTGGCACAAGTAGAACGCTATCTTGCATTACTTTAATAATACTGTCAGCAGTGACAATTCACTGCTGACAGTATTATTAAAGTTCCCAAAGTTTAAAGTATTACAAAACTCCACCTAAACAGATTGCAGGTCAATACCTGCAATCTGTTTAGGTGGAGTTTTGTATCAAAAATGGACTGCACTATCATCATTTCAGATGAAAGACATCCACTACTGAATGTTTAAATGTGCATTGCCACAAATATAACATCCTGCAATGCACAGCCAAAACACAATTTCTTCAGGTTTACAATATAATTTGTGCATACCGAAAGAAATATGGTTAAAACAAGCACTTACACATTGCAAATACAGTTATAGCAATGTGATAATTGTTGAAAAAGCGAATGGTCATAAAAGTATTGTTTTATGGATTGTGTGAAGTTTACAGTACATTATTCAGGTCAGTGTTTCATAGCAGTTGCTCCAAAAAATAAACAATATTTAATGTATTGTTATGTTTAGGTTTTTGTATGTGCACATTGACTTCATTAAATCCAGATGGGCATAAAATAGAAGTATGAGGTAATTAGGTTATCAAATACTAACACAGTATATTTTGAAACAATACATGACCATACAATGGGTTACTATACACCAAATATTGATAACAGTATGTAATCATTGTTTGGTTTTATATTATCATTGATAGTTGTATAGTACATAAACAATACATGTTTACACTCCACATGTGAATACTAGTAAACAATAATGCTTAAATACATTCAGTGCACACTAATAACCTGTTATCAATGAATGGCCCAACTAAGGCCAATGAGCGCATTCCAAGCTTGCATTGTTGCATCAGAAAAAAAAACAGTAATGGGACCAACAAAATGTCTACATGACAAAAAGCAAAGCAGGTAGAGAGGATGACTAAGAGCCTTTGTCCCAAAAACGAGCCTGTATACCGTTATCCAAACAAAACAGACGTTACTCTCTCTATAAAATAGCTGTAATGATTCACGAACACTTTGATAATGACGTTCTGCGCCCGAAATGATCGATACAGCGATTCGACACGGCACCGTATGCTCAATAAACATATGATCCTCAAACTCGTTAACGCGCGACTATTGATTACGTTTAAAACATCAATGTTTTGTAAATAATTTACACAGAAACGTGTCAAACGTGTAGTTGCAACAGGGAAATATAAATTCACTTCCGTAAACCTTTTGTTGACAGCCCTGCCCTCATAAACAACGACCCTTTGTCCCAGCTAAAGATAATCAATAAGTGCACCCACAGCCAAACACATTAATTTTTATGTCACATACGTTTATTAGGTAAATAAGATACTTACAGTAATATTGGCATGTATTTCATATTTCTTTCCATTTTTGCCAACGAATCTGCAGGTCAGTTCGTCGACACTGGCTGACATTATCTGAAACCGTTCATGGTTTTTTGGAAACACTTGTTCTAAAGTTTTGATTTCTAACTTAAGTGTATTTAAGCAAGCCATTAGTGTTTATTGAAACACTAATTCTAAACTAACTAATAGTTATCCACGATATAATACATGAGAATAAATTTTACGTTCACTCCGCGACCAAGCAAAATGGCGGAACGTAATGGCGGAAATTATTATAAAAAATACTGTTTGCTGACGATAGAGGGCGACTAGACAGAGACAGATACAGGAGACAGATCTAGAGACTTTTCTATTTATTATCTATATTTTGTTGTTGCAACATTAAAAAAACCTATACTTTTTATAACCAAATTTTTTATAAATAATATTATCAAAAAGATAACTTTAATTAGCCAGTATTTATATTCCCGCACCGCATGCACCGAATCATCTAATATATTGAAGTGTTTTCACGCTACTTTGTTCAGTCTTTTTTGTCTAAAAACCGATGCAAAACAGAGTAGGGCTAACCGAAAACCAGCAATGATAAAGTTGCATGATGGGTAGATGATCATGATTGGATGAACCATATGATTCTCTGTGGATGAACCCCATTACATCATGGGTGGGTGAGGAAACCCTTGTATGTTTAAGATTATTTTGGTCTGGCCACACTGGACAATTAAGGGGAGCCTTAGACGATGGATCTGTGAACCCATGCCATTATAGAAACAATTTGAAAATATGCGCGGAGCTTATGCGGCCCTTTCACTCGCACAATATAGCGAGTGGGTGAGAATGCTTTTCTGGAACGAAGTTCTTCACGGCTTGCGGTTGGAGGAAACTGGTAAAAATCGTCACGTAATGAAAAATGTTATGTGTTATGCCCTAAAAAATCAGTTTCAAGTGACAAAAGTTTCTGTTTTTGTTTTATCCATATAGCTATAAACAATAATAAGTTATATAATTATTATAACAATTTGACACTTTAAACTTAGATCATATTAGATGGTTTTGTATTAATACACAGCGAAAGAAACTTGTTCCAACGCAGTATCCCACGACATCTCCTAACTTTTTCTTTTATGGCACGGGTTCTCAGATCTATCGTCTAAGATTCCCCCTAAGACTATCATTATTTTCCGAGACAGTCCGTCGGGAAGAGGCGCTGCTTGTCATGGAAGATATCAAAAACCGAGAAGATTCCGCAAAGTAGGATTAAACATTGTATGGTACTTTACAGAATTTTCTCAGTTACACCGTTATTTTGTTTACACTTTGGCAGCAGAAAAACCTACTGTTAAGTGTGTGATAGACGTGCGAACTTAAAGTAGGTGGTTTTTAAGATCGCCAACTTACTCTACTCGCTGCCGGTGCCACACTTAAAGCTTGCTCACGGTGTATCGCGATAATGTAAAATTTTCTGAACCAAACCAAACAATCATTACACAAATATCGAAACAAAATGGCTCGCGACTCGCCAATTCATACAATTTTATTGAGTGCCCAAAACGCAGCGTACAAAATGCGCGCTTTCAGTAAATTAGAATGTACTCTGTGATGCGCGCCTCGGGCGCCAGTTACAACTAGGGCCTTAGAGGATTTAATTTATTTTTCGAGTGTCCAAAGAGGTGTGTCGGCGCTGAAATGAATCATAATAAGAACATTACGATTAAAACCGTTTATTATTTACCTACTTGCCTACTATTGAAGAAAAGTAGTTACCTTCGCGGATCTAGATTTTCTAATAGGTAATACATTAAGTATATCCTAGGCCCGCCTAGGATTTATGGTTGAATCTCTCTCTCTAGTATCTCTCTCTCGCTGGATGGAATACTCAGATTCCACCCAACGTTTAAATTGACAGTTATTGCGAACCAACACAATGTATTAAAACAAAACTCTGTCCGGTCCGAAAGGAGCACGCACATAGGTACTGTATTACATTCTGTATTACATGCGATTCTCTTAGGGAAGTGTTTAAAAATATTAACATCATGACGGTACCTTGTCAATATATCTATGAAAACATCATGTACGTAAGGAAAAATCTTAATCTTTTCAGTAAAAGAGGTGAAAGACACAATTATAGTACTAGAAATAGGGACCAATTAGTTCAACCTGGTTTCAGACTGGCTAAAGTAGACTCATCCTTCATGGGGTACTGTTTAAAATGTTACAATAAAATACCTCCCCACATACTCGAACTAAATGAAACAAAATTTAAATCTTGTATTAAACGCACACTATGCTGCCAAGCATATTATAAATTGGGGGATTACATCGCTGACAAAAATGCTTGGCTCAACGCTGGTCCAGCTCCACAAGGGCGCATAAACTAGTTGATTAGCATTGAAAATAATGTTGCGAGCTGCTGAAGATTGCAAAAAAATATCTTTGCATTGTATAAATTCAATCTCTTAGTATTGTATAATTGCATAGCACATGTGTGAGCACTGTGACCATTACCATTTACCTACTGGGTAAGTCTTTCATTGATTTGAATGAGCCCTGGCGGCTGAGAGTATGTCATGCTCACTCAAATGTCTCGCTGGTGGTGGCGTGTGTGTTGGATCATTAAGTTCCCTACAAAATGGTTGAGCTGAATGGTGCTGATCCATGCGTCATGTTCGTGAACGGGCGCCGTCAGTAGGGACTGGTAATCTCTTAGCTTCCATGGCTTATTTTAATGTATTTTAATTTTTGAATTTGTTTATTATCTTTTCATTGCGGACGCTTTTAACGTGCACGTCTTTCTACATTGTTCTCACATGTATAATTTAAACATGAATGATGTAACCATTATTTTGATTTAAAAGAGTGTCCGTGGAGTTTCTTGCCCGTTCTTCTCCATAGGTACCTACTACGCTTTGGAATGGGCAACTAGCTTCATCTTTCTGACTGACCGACCCCTTGACAATTCAAAAGTGCCTGTAATTGGTTTATTTGAAATAAATGCTTTGAGTTTGAGTTTACCAAAAAGTAATAAAAAATCTTATTATTATTGAAAATAAAAAACGTACTTATAGCTATTTAAAAATCATGTTTTTGGTATGTACCAAAATAACCCCAAATTCATTAAAAATTCAAGCAAAAGGTATAAGTTATGTATACGTTCGCTACACGACGGTCGCCCGCGCTCCATATGTAATAACCCGGTAAAATAGGTACCCCATTGAGAACACTTTTTTTTTCCGCCTCTTGTTAACCACGACTCTCAGTACGATACCTACGATACCGGGGTCGCGGGAAAGTCCGAAAGGGATACCACCACTGGCAATGTACAGGCAACTGAAGGAACACGGGTGGGTTTTAGTCAGTAAGAGTCTGACACGCCCTCCCGCTCTGCCTAGAGCGGGAGAAGTTATTTGATAACGACCCAAAAAAAAAAAAAAAAATAGTACGATACCTAACAACAGCCTCACGGATCGGACAGGGGTTTTTTACATTTTGACAATTAAATTACCTAACTTTTTACGACTGTTTTATAACACAACTTAATTGGGTTTTGTACCAAATCTTTGAGATTTATGAACTCTAAAGAAACAGCAATAATCAAATGCAGATAATAATTTATTTTCTAGGTACAACAGGATACAACAGGAACTAAGTAGTTCTATTCATTTATCTCTTTGTACTAATCTTAGAAGTGTCCTTTCGTTAGGAGTCATCAATAATCGCCAGGCTGTGTATGTGAAGGTATCCACCGTATTCTTGGTGCACTCAACTCGGTACTTGGAAAACACTTTAACCATGCAGATCCCGAACTGAAGTTTTGCGAATCTCGAACCTGTAACAAATACCAATCATTAAAAAGACAATATGAGAAACTACAATGAATGGATGCAATGCACACTCTTTTTGGGACTCGATTTGGTAAAACTTGAAAATCCAGAGCTATATAGGTACTCATAGTCAGCCTATAACACAGGCACTGTGCCGGTTGGTAGATGCCACATGCCGGTTTCCTCACGATGTTTTCCTTCACCGTTTTGAGAGCAGTGGTGATGAAATTATTTACACAAATTAAAGCGCCTGCCTGGGTTCGAACCCACGACCTACCTACTCGTAATTCGGGGCCGTTATCACTACCACTGCTCGTACTCGCTGCGACATAAAATCTTAAAATCCTGATAAGTTAAAATCACACTAACTAACTCGAATCCTGCGCCAAATAAGCTGGCGTCCAAACATTAATTAGCTTATAGTTGCTGTATGAGTTTACGCGTGCGTGAGTAGGTACCTATAACTATTTAGCGCGCGATTCGCCTCAGTTTTCAAAAGTTGGAATTAAATTATTAGAATTAAACTCATAGTACTTACTTACAATATTAATATCAACTTACCAAGACAACTTCTAGGTCCAAGTCCAAACGATATCATAGTACAGGGATGTCGCTTTCTTATGTTTTCTGCCGAGAATCTTTCTGGTTTAAACTTTTCAGGTTCCGGATAATACTTCTCATCATTTTGAATCGACAGCGGAGAAATCGCTACTACGGTATCTTTATGAATGACGTAGTCTGTACCGTCCAACTGGATATCCCGACCAACGTTTCTCGCTACCGAGTTAGCTAAAGGATGCATTCGCAGCGTCTCTTCGAAAACCATCTGTATGTATTTCATTTCATTTAGTATTTCGTAAGTAAATTTACCATCATGCTTTTGTAAGACTTCATCAATTTCTTGAATCAATTTTTGTTGAGCATCAGGATTCTTAGCTAGATGAAACATTGCATAACTCAACAATAACGAAATGTTTGCATATCCGGCGGCATAGAATATAAGCACTTGTCCAGATAGAACATCATCCGTAATTTTTAACCAAAGTTCTTTATCATCTTCACTTTTTTTCCCCGAGCTGGCCATGCCTTCCCGTCTCAAACCCATCAAGATATCCATTGTTTTGATCCGCTCAGTCTTTGGATCAGCTTCTAGATCAATGCCAGCTTGAAGAATTTGTTTGCAAAATTGATCTACTTTGTCAGAAAAAATGGATAGATTAAACTTCGACAGAATACCAGAGAATAGTAACTCCAGTTCCAGAAAGAAGCTAGTTTTTTGGATTCTTGCATCCATTACATCACAAAGATGATTGTCTTCATTGTATGGGTCCACGTCAATACCAAATGCGTTCATCATTATTGAGTCAACACCATATCTTCTAAAAACTGGTAACATATCAAGTTCTGATTCTTTAATAGTGGCTCGTTCAATAAATTCAATGAACTTGTCTGCTCGGTCGGCAAGAACAGGAAAATTGGCCTTGAGCTTGCTAGATGTAAGCACTGAACTTAAAGGTTTTCTTAAAACTTTCGCCACTTCAACGCTGGCATGAAAGAGATTATCTCCCAATCGTTTCCTGCTGAAATTCAATCCACGGTCAGGAAAAGAATCGGAGTCCTTAATGAGCACTTGTTTCGCCATATCAAGATCACGAATCAGCAAAGTGGGAGACATCATTCTGTACAGGCCAACCACTTTCTCGTTGGGGTATTGCTCATAGAGTTCTCTGTACAGCACTCCAACGTGTTTTCTTCTGAAGAATACATCAATGAAGTTTCCAAAGAATGGAATAGGGGTTGGCCCTTTGACATTTCTATCTTTCCAATAATTGAATGTTCTGGTGAAGTAGTAGTAAAGAAAGCAAACAACTGATAAAAATGTTACAAAATATAAATACATAGTGATTGTTACCTTTTAACTGCTGCGGCCAATTTGGATTCAATGATAATCGAGCCGGTCAAAATGTTTTATACATGAAAACGAAAATGATAAAAAATGGCCAAGTTCGCCGATGTCCTATGGAGGTGAAAGAAAGTTTATTACGTTCCTTGCATATAACTTGGCAAGTTTTCAAATTCTCAAAACTTACTAATAAATATTTGAATTTGAGAACTTTTTTTAATAGAATAAGTACTTAAGTACATACGCTTTCAATTAAAAAAAAAACTGGCCAAGTACGTGTCGGACCACGCACATTAATGAAGGCTTCCGTAGTTGGGATGAATTAATCGCAAGAACAAATTTAGCTTTCTCGTATGTTTTTACAAGCGCAAATGTAAGTTGGGCGATTATTACTCGTTAACTTGTAAAGCCTACTTAGCTGACTTAGCTGTGATAGTTCACCTTTTAATTTTGTTATATATACTACCTACTGCCGTGAATATTTTCACATATCCACAACCAACCATTTAGGTGCCAGGGGGCTACTTCACTCTAACAAAAATTTAGCTTTATATTTCGCAAACGAATCCCTGAATCCAAAAATATTTTTTCAATTTCTAGTTTCTAAGTCACCTAGAAATGGGCTTGAAATGAGTTAAGTTTTGATGAGTGAGTCAGTGAATCAGTAATAAAAAAATTGAGATCTTCAGACGTAAATATATCAAGAACTATAAAGGTTACATTTACGAAATTTTGAATAGGTGATTGGGGGACCCTATCAGGCACGCCAACGTATTTGGTCTTGATTTTGATGTAGGGGTGGTCAAAAGTAGCTCGAAATGGTTCATGTGGATAACATACGGGTGTTTTCACCGAACTTGGCTTGACACTGCCATGTGAATAGATATGAATGAAGCACCTGCGATAATAATTTATGCAATTAGCATGTTATCGCAACGTAGATTAAAAGCAAAGTAACTGACAGACATACGAGCCAGGCCAGTAACTACTAATACCCTTTGGCCAAGTCCTACACGCTCAAGTGACATGCATCTTGCGACAGGGACTAAATAATGTTTCGACTAGCCCGCACTGCACTAGACTACTCGCGAAGTTGATCGAATCGAATACGAGAGCGCAGAAGGGCACTTCGGTTCGCTTAGTGGTTCAACCTTCGCTCGCCTCGGGCGACTTCCAATAGTTGTGGGTTTTTGTGCCCGAGTCAAAGGAATCGAAGCATCCAGTAGTTCTTCGCACGAGTGTGTAGTCACGTACTTCGGTCAACTTCGACGAGTACTTCGACGAAGTAACTTTGCGAGTAGTGTAGTGGGGGTTTAATTAGAATGTACCACGAGTCACCGCGACGCGACTTGCGAAGCAACGGCGGTTTGGAGGAGTACTTTTACAGTACCTAAGTATTATGAAGGCTTTCAGGTACTCTTTGAGGAGTGGCTAGAGAGGCGCCACGGCGTCCTCACCTTCCGCCTGACGCAGGTCCTCACCGGACATGGTTGTTTCGGGAGGTTCCTGTTCAGGATAAAGCGGGAGGAAACGCCCGGGTGTCACCACTGTGTGGATCGCCCGGAGGACACGGTGGAGCATACGGTGGAGGTCTGCCCAGCTTGGGCGGAGCACCGCCGTGTCCTCACGGAGGCGATCGGCGGCGGCGATCTCTCGCGTCCGGCCCTGGTTCAGGCCATGGTCCGGAGCGAGAGTGCATGGGAGGCCGTCACCTCCTTCTGCGAAGCAGTAATGCTCGCGAAGGAGGAGGCGGAGCGCGCGAGGGAGAGGCAAAATGCGCCCCCTCGCGCCCCTAGTCGCCGCAGGAGACGCCCCGGGCGTCGGGAGTCGCGAGCCGACTTCCGGCCACCGTAGGCGCGGGCTTGCGGACGGTGAGCAATGGGTAGCTCGCCGTCCGATAGGGACCAGGCCCGGGTCGACGGCGCGATGTGTTCCACGCGCGCCTCAAAGAGATGTCAGCACCAACTGACGGGGTCCGGAAGGGCCAATGCCTGCCGGGGTTGCGGGTTTGTCTGAAAGGGATATCGCGACCTCGGCACACAGGCAACGGAAGGAACACGGGTGGGTTTTAGTCAGTAAAAGTCTGACACGCCCTCTCGCTCCACCCAGAGCGGGAGAAGTTATTTGATAATTTCCCACCCTCAAAAAAAAAAAAAAAAAAAGTACAGTAGGTAAAGGCTAACAAAAAAAAACACAAAATAATTCCAATCAGTATCGGTAGGTACCGATCAAAAGATACCCTAATAATTATCTTTCTCTTGATAATATCTAATAATTTATCTAACACGATATAGGTACTTACCATTTCTTTTTAGGGCTCCGTACCCGAAGGGTGCCAAACGGAACCCTATTACTAAGCCTCCGCTGTTTGTCTGTCCGTCAGTTGTCGGTCTGTCTGTCTGGCTGTATCTCTTGAGCCGTAATAGGTATACGGTTGATTTTTTTACAGAGTGTATATTTCTATTGCCGCTATAACAACAAATAAAAAAATTAAAGGGGTACAATAAATACTCCATAATTACAATTAACTTTCGATTTTGAAAAAAAAACAAAAATTCTTACCCTAATGTGGGGTCTAATTAAATTGTTTATGTAGAACTCATCGAGTAGAGTACACATTTAATAGGTAAAAAAACCCCGTCCGATCCGAAACGGCCACATAGGTAACCTACTGCAGTAACATTCGTTTTTATTTTTTTATAAAACGTTTTTTTATTTTATAAAAAAGTTTTTTTATTTTATAAAAAAGTTTTTTTTTTTTAATAAAAAAGTTATTGCTATTTAAATTTCACATTTTTAGTTCCAAAGCTACCCCAATTCTAGTGAAAATTTGCAAATATTCACCAGGGGTCATAAGTTCTGACTTGCAGACGGCTAAACGAGAGCCGCCCGAGCCCCATGTATTAAATCGGACAAAATTCTTCATTGAAAAAAAATGCGGCGTATTCATTTTTTATTTTTTGTGCGATCCTCACGGATTGGACAGGGCTTTTTTTACATGTTGTTTAATTATTTATTTTTTTATTACAAAAATGAGGAATTATGGGATCGTAAAAGTTGTCAGCCTTAGACCGTTTCTGTACGAGTTCTATTGCAACAATTAAAAAAGTTAGGAAATTGATCATTTTCCGCACATGCTGAACGGTCACGCACGAGACTTTTGATACGTGAACGTGCGTGACATCTTATCTTAGTAAAAAGCACTTTTAATTATCTGTGTCTGTTGATTTGTATCAAATATTAAAATTTATTCGATCACTGATATATATTACCGTAGTAATGATTTATGAACGTTTCGCTTTTTAAAACCGCCCCATCTTGTACCTATTTCGTTTAGAGATTATCTAGACTGACATAAATCGCAACAGTTTTTTTTTTTTTTTTAAGTGGGAAATTATCATAATATAGCTTCTCCCGCTCTGGGCGGAGCGGGAGGGCGTGTCAGACTATTACCGACAAAAACCCACCCGTGTTCCTTTCGTTGCCTGTGCCACGATATCCCTTTTGGACAAACTCGCAACCCTGGCAGGAATTCGCAACAGCTGCAGTAGCTACCGGCTCTGACAGATTCTTAAAAATTAAAACCACGCGGTGTTCTTTCAACTACCTCTGGCTAGGTAATGGCCTACCAGATGTTCAGACTTCTACTCCACGGGCACAGTTCCTCCTGTGGTTCCTCCAAGAGACGCGCGCCGAACACGCCACGTCACGGCAGTTGCGCATTTATAAGCGGGCCGCATGAAAGTGAAATATTGTAGGTAGGTATAGCCAGAAAATATAATTTAGAGTTCGGGTTCGGTATATTTGAATTTTGCGGGTAAATAAAATGCTCAAAATAAAACCCAGAGTAAACAGTTAAAGGATGTAGCTCAGAATTTTAGTAATATTTAGGGATTATTCCGAACCTAACACGAAATCCTAAGCCGGTCGCGGGCTGGGTTAGGAACTTGAAAAATATGATAATATTTGTTCCGAACGTAACCCTCATCCTAACCCTGACCCGACGTATCGTTCTTATCATAACCCGAATTGCGAAATAGTTTGAAAAATTTACGAAAAAAAATGATAAGTACCTATAGTAAAAATTAATAACATTTCTAATAAGTATAAATAATAAAAATTAATAACATACTGTCATAATATTGGGTCCCCACCTATGAAATCAGCGTTTTGTATGGAGAATTTTAAAGAAGTTGCTTTTTTCATACTAACATTTTCTTAATTTATATAATAACCATGAACACTAATTTTTTAAAACTTTTATGCACTAATGTTTAACAATTAAGATAACGTACCTAATATGCCACTAGATTAAGCGACAAAAATAAGTCTTGGCTAATTTAAAACAAATAGTGGTCATTTCTGCTAACAAAATGAGGAGTCATTTTTAAGGTATTTTTTATGTTTATAAACTATAAGTAATAAGGTTTTTTTTGCTATTGGTAGTTGTCTATGATGGTCATTATTCGATATAATACCAAGCAATTAATGAATATTTTAATTCATAGAAGTGACAAGGTTCTCTATTTGTGAGAAAAAAACGCCAATTTCATAGGTGGGGACCCAATACATAATAATAATACCAGCCTGTTACTATCCCACTGCAGGGCATCACCACGCTTGCTCAAGACGGGTTGGCGATTTAAGACTTAAATTAACTATAAGTCGAGGTTTCCTCACAATGTTTTCCTTCACCGATGTCAGTAATGTCCAAGATAAACTCAGAAAGTACATATGAATTGAAAAAAGTCACATTGGTACTTGCCCGGATTTGAACCCACAACCTCGTGCATGAGACGCGAGGCCTTAACCACTGGGCCATCACGACATATTATCATACTGTCATAGTGTCATAATCTTTAAGGAGAAGTAAATGAAAACATTGTTTATTAATGTTGATTCTGTAATATTATAATTATTGTAAATATTAAACTCAAATTTGTCACATGTTTAAAAAGTAAGTTCAAAGAATGACACTTATTAGAAATGTTATTAATTTTTACTATAAGTAGGATCTAATTATTTTTTTCGTTAATTATTAGTGTGGTAATTTGATTACGTATAATAAATATTAAACTCTGATTTGACACCTAGGTACTCTTTATTCTAAGAAAGAGGAGAGGGGGAAACCTATCTATATTGCAATTCGGGTTATGATATGAACGATACGTCGGCTCAGGTTAGGAAGAGGGTTACGTTCGGAACAATTATTATAATATATCATAATTTTTTTCAAGTTCCAAACCTAACCCACGACCGAGTTAGGATTTCGGGTCAGGTTCGGAATAATCCATATTTAGTGATATAATTCTGTAAATATTTCAGTATAAGGTTCGATGACTAAGTGTGTGATAATGCCATTTGTTTTATTATTTGTCGTATGATGTCAGTTACGAATAGCACCAACGTTTTCTTTTCGGCTTGTTTTAAATGTCGACTACGACACTTAGATGAGCCACTGATCACGCTGAGTCTCGCAGAAAAGCGGTGAAAAGTAGGCTGTGGATAGTTGATTTTGACAATCTAGTCTCCTGCCTACTCCTATGGGAATAAGGGCATATGTACAATGACGCAGTGACTGCACTTGTTTGTCATCGAAACGCTATTTATTAATGTGTGACTCTTCTCAGTATGGACACTTTTTCATAGCTCACACATGAATAAATAGCGTTCCATGACAAAAAAGTGTTGTCACTGCATCATTGTGTGTCAGAGGTGTGAAAACGAAACAGGAACACGACTATTTTTTGACGAGGTTGGGCGAATTTAACGATTGAAATCTATGCCGCTGTCATCATTTTCATGGCGTCACTGCGGCCGTCAAGTGCAGGCACCGCTTTTCTAGGAAACCGTAGCTTTTTACGGACCTACACCTTATAGTATACTCTGAATAGTGACGTCGATAATAAATACTGGCAGCACTGCGACAAGGATAGGCTATTGTAGTACGGTAAGTCCCAACGGCCTTAGACTTAATTATTAAAAAAAAAAAAACTTCAAGTGTCACTGTCATGTCAGTGTCATGCATGTTTTTGAGATCTTGAGCAAGTTATCTGTTTTGCTATCATTGTGAAATTAAATAAAAATTAAGAATGGGTCGAAGCCCTTCTCCTGGCAGAAGTAATTATTACAAACGAAGGCGTTCACGTTCCCACGATAGAGATAGACACAAAGTTCGAAAAACAAGCCCTGTTCCTCCAGCGTCTAACAACATCGAAGAAGACTTTAGTTTTACGAACTTCAAGCGAGATTTAAATAAAATAATACTGTCTAGCAGTGAAAGTAACACTGTTGTGAATAACCTTGATGACTTTTGGGTGTTTCTGAAGAAATACGAAGCGACTTTAAAAAAAGCCGGCAAACCCATTATTGACTATGGACCCCAGGAAAACAGTGAAGAATCTTCTCAGAGCTTCTCCAAATTTCATTGCATTAACTTTACAAGTTCTATAAAATATGTGGACACTGTATGCTATGATAGAGACAGAAAGAAATTGGATATAAAATTGTTTAAAGCATTTATGAATATTGTGTCAATTTACATTGATTTTAAGAATAAGGAGAAGTTTGAAAAGCTTAAAAAATTAAGGCAAGCTCAGAAAGAATTGCCTGTAGCTAAATATAGGTAAGTATTATGTTTGTTTATGCAATGACTATAAAATTCCTTAAAATTACCACAAAAAAATAAAATAAAATAGTAAGCGCTCAGGTTGGCGATGCAATGTGACGCAGTGGGTCGGGGGAACAAGTCGCGGGCAGCTAGTAACTAATAATAATAATATAACACAACTGAATAACCTTATTTATTTCAGAAATGAAATTGTGTCAGCTGTTCAAAATGAGAGAGTGGTGGTAGTGGCAGGAGACACAGGATGTGGCAAGTCCACACAAGTGCCACAGTACTTACATGAAGCTGGGTTTCAAAGCATAGGTAAGTTGCAGTTCTGATCTAGATGCTTACACATTTATTAATTAATTTATAAGTATAAAAATGATGTATTTTGTTTCAAATGGTTTGTTACACGTCTATCACTTCCTCATTCATTAGAAAACCAATGTTGAATTGTTGGTTAGTAAAATAAATACTTAAATGTTCTTACATTTATTATTGACAACATTTCTTAGAAAAAAAAATACTTACTGTGTTTCCACTTACTAAACTAAGACAAGATATATTGTCTTGAAGAACAGAAAATTGGTTTGGACTATTTTCGCATATTTTTCTTTGTTTCAATGCATCATAAAACCTATAAGGGCAGTCGCTTCACCCAAAGAATTATGATTACCAACCTTATGATAACAACAATAAAGACCAAAATATCACTGTGATCAGACATAAAATAACTGAAAGGACTGTTGCTAACATGACCACACTGTACTTGTATATGCTTAGCTGGAAATCGCCTTATGTCTGCGAACATACTTCCTTACCTTGTACATTGATAGAAACTTGCTTGTTTTGAAATCACAAAAAAACCGACCAAGTTCGAGACGGACTTGCATACGAAGGGTTCTGTACCACCGAGTAGTAATTGAGTTTGAGTTTGATAGGTTTGTTTTTGACATGATTCTGGTATGGAACCCTAAAAATCCTATGGCCTTTTATTAATGTAGGAGTTAACCTATTTAATACCTGATGTTATGCGTCATGTATTGTGTACATTTGTTGTTGAAGATCCTATATAAATAAATAAATAAATGAACACATAAATCAAATGTTGGAGAGTAACACAAGGTTTTACAAGGCAGATGTGAATGGAAACGCCGCACGCAGACACCCTAGGAGGACATATAGTGACCTAATTGGTGATGTTCTTCAGAAAGGTCAGATGCGTTGTACTCTCAACCGGCGTGCGTGTATGACCAGATGTATGAACGTAAACGAGGCAAAAGGAGTATGCAAGGAGTGTAGTAGGTGGCGTTCTATAGTATCTAGTTTCTTCAAAATCTTTTATTTCTCATAAACCTACATGGGCAGAAGCTAGGTGCACGGTTCCAATTGGTCGTTTCCTATGGAGAAGAGCCGGCAAGAGACTCCATGGTAACCATGGAGTTTCCTGCATGGCTCTCTTTTAAAAATAATTGGCTTTTACAATATTTTCAAATAACAGGTATGGGAGGACAGTGTAGGTTTTTCAACAAGTACCAGGTACTTAAATAGAAGATGGTCAACAAATCTACAGTCCACTAAGCCTACAAGTACAGAGGCGAACAAAACAAAAATAATATATCCAAATTGGTCGAGCCGTTATCAAGTTTTTCCGAGACGAATGCACGGCAATTAATTTTTATGTAAAGTAGAATGCGTTTATTATGACTCCGCCGATATTGACCAACCGCCTATTATGACGTAATTACACAACGAAGTTTGGTTTTCATATAAAATTCTTTGTACCAAAGTCGGATAATAATGACTTCATGACTTCGCTTACAGTGGCATGTCGCTTATTATGACCCCTTTTTAATAAATTTTGTCCGTTTTTGACAGATTTTTTAAGTAAAAAATTTAAAATCTACATACATACATCTATTACCTACGTGCAATTTTTATTTTGATTTAATATGCTATGTTTCTCTATTAAAATAAGTATTTACCTAAAAAAAGAAGGTCGTTTTTTTTTTCACAAAAATGCTTTGTATTATAATCCACTTAGTATGACGTGTTTGTCACTTCCCTTCGATGTCATTATAAAACGGATTCCACTATATATAGATTTCATGGAGAACTTATTTTGTTGACAGCATGTACCCAACCAAGGAGGATAGCCTGTGTGTCGTTATCAAAGCGAGTGGCGTATGAAATGCTAACACAGTTTGAAAGTAAAGTTGGATATCAGATCAGATTTGAGAAGAGCAAGACTGCTGATACTAAAATATGTTTCATTACTGAAGGACTACTGCTTAGACAGGTCAGGTACAGTACATTTTAGCTAACTAACAAGAAAAAAGTCTTAAGGCCTAAGCAGAGCAGACGACTTTCTGCTGACATTGCGAAATATACCTTATTGTTTGTGACACAAAGTACAAAATTGCACAAACAGGAATTCAAATATCAAATATGGCCACAGCATAAACACTCTAAAATTAACCAATAACATAAAAAAAATGAAATCATTATTTATTTTGACCCTAACTCACTACTATAATACTTTCTAAGGCTATAACGACATCATTTAATCTTCTTTATGCATTTACTATTTCAGATGTCTTCAGAAAACCTACCAAACTATGACGTCATCATTCTAGATGAGGTTCATGAAAGACATTTGATGGGAGATTTCCTACTGGGGATATTAAAGTGCCTTATACATACTCGTAATGATATCAAATTGGTGCTCATGTCTGCTACTATTAATATTAAGCTGTTTGAAGATTATTTTTCTGCAGAATCTGCTGTTGTTATTCAGGTAAGATATACCTATAGCAAATCCTAATGTTTTGTTTTTCAATGACATGTGGCCATCATCTACAACCCCACATGCGAATTACGCATCACACTGACGTCATGTAAAATGTGGAGCTCGTGGCTAAGTAATAACAGCCGCACGGGTCGATCCACCAAGTTAAGTTACGCTTGCAGGGGTTGGTCCGGGGATGGGTGACCATCTTTACATATGGAGACTCCTCCGTGCCTCAGAGAGCACGTTAAGCCGTTGGTCCCGGCTGTCATTCGTGGATCTTTGGCAGTTGTTACGGGTCGTCAGAAGCCCGAAAGTCTGACAACCAGTTTTACCAAGGGGTATGGTGTTACCCAGTTACTGGGTTGTGGAGGTCAGATAGGCAGTCGCTGCATATAAGATACTGGTATTCAGCTGCATCCGGTTAGACTGGAAGCCGACCTTAACATAGTTGGGAAAAAGGCTAGGCAGATTGACTGACGTCACGCAAAATCCTGCATCGCGTAAGCAGGGTTTACCGGGCGACGAGTATACAGGGTGTCAGGGACATCGACGCGAAGCCGGTTACCATGGATTCAGTACATGATTCTGAACCCCCCGGAGATAAAGATTTTAGTCGGTTATTAAAAAAAAAAAATCTGCTGTTTCATAGAAAAGTGCAATACCTACGCGGTCAAAATGTATACAACAGCTGATTTTTTTTTAAGAAACCGACGAAAAATTTCAACGCAGGGGGGCCCAGAATCATGTACTGAATCCATGGTTACCGGCTTCGCGTCGATATCCCTGCCACCCTGTATACTGTCATATGCATTTAGTAAAATGCTTTTATTTTGACATTACAAATAGAATCTTCAATTTTACTTATTTGTAGGTATGTATAGATATATACCTAGATAATCGCCATGTTTTTCAAAAGAAGTGTCGTGGTCGTAATTTTCGACACCCACATAATCAGAGTGACATGACTTTTCTCTTTGCTAAGACTTTGGATATTTCATATTCTTTCAGGTGCCTGGACGTCTGTTTCCCATACAATTAAATTACAAGCCAATATTAATTGAAGACAAGCCTACAAGGGACGACCGGCTTGACGCACAGCCTTATGTTCAGGTCATGCAACTTATAGACAATAAATATCCACGTAAGTATCTTTTTCTTGTCATTAATTCTAGCACAGTTACCCTGCGAACCATTTGCGAGTAGGCTGTGGTAAAAACAAGGTTTAAATTACACAGAAACCAATAATAACAATAATAAAAAATGTCTCATAAGGCGAAATCGTCAGGGTAGCCCGCGAAATTCAAATGTTCTTAGCATGTGCTTTGACTTAGACATGTTCCTGCCTCTATCTTGCACTTGTACTTTGATAGTTGTGCGACAGTGGCAGAAATAACGCTTAACGCCAAAGTTCGTGCTAATTAACGTTTATAAATCTCGGCCTTCTTAGGCCGTTTGTCCACCGCACCGTGAACGGGACGTCAACGAGAACGAGATGACGACGCCGAAGTAGCAAAGGAACATTTACTATGGCCGCGTAATCTCGTTTCTCGTTGACGTCCCGTTCACAGTGCGGTGGACAAAGAGTGTTAGGGTCGTACCACAAAAACTTACACACTTGTTCAACTCGTGTCTAATGTCATTGTTTTGGCAACTCCATACTGAAATGTTATGTTAAACAGTTGTTTTAGTTGTTTAGCCTAATAAGCAACTCATAAACACGGTTTTGTGGAGTGTCATACTGAGTTTCGACAGTTAATTATTTCGACACGGTCCCGTAGCAAGGTTATAATTTAAAGGGAAGTAATTTATCGCCTATTAAAAAGCAGCTGTTTATCCACGGAGTTATAAAAGAGTTCCTTCATTGCAGGCGACGAAAGAGGCGATCTTCTGATATTTATGTCGGGTGTGCAAGAAATCACTGCTATATGTGATGCAGCTCAGCAGTATGCTGAAAAGACTAAGCACTGGATTGTGTTGCCGCTTCACAGTGGCTTGTCACTGGCCGAACAGGATAAGGTAAACCTATCATTACTTATTCCTTATTGATGAAAACATAAAAAAGCCAATACATAAGAAAACAAGACCCAAATACTAACAACAAAAAGCCATCCGTTTTCTAATGATTATTTTAAATGGAGGTGTTACTTTACACAAAACGAAATGTTATAGTTTGATTCAAACTTAATGGCGGGTCGGAAGTTAGCCACTCGCTGCGCAGTACCGCACTCCTCAGCCCCGCTGACACATAATTCGTTACTGCGCAGCGACTCGCCTCATGTTCCGAGCCGCCATTAAGTTTGAATCAGGCTGTAGTAATAGTTGTAATAAAGTGAGAAGATAATATTAAACAAATCGATTTTTTGTAAAGATTCGGTTTGTGTTGATATTATTTTAACTCAAAATGTTAATTGTCATCCTCACAGCTGAAGTCGAAAATAAAACAAACCAGCACCCTAATTACGTAACACACGATCAATCATAATCGGTTTCATTTTGACAGTTCAACAACGTTCGTTGCGTTATTTACATACGTTGTTGAGCAGACAGTGGGTTAGCAATATCTTTCAAAATTATTCTGATTGTGATCGATGGTGTATTACGCAATTATGATTTTATAATTTTTCTTTATTTTCACTACAAAGTTACAAACATCTGTGTAGCCCTGGCTCTTGTACTAGGAGTTCCTGTATCACAAGAGCCAGGTGATAAGGGTGCAAATCCTCTATATTTTCAAAATATTAATTTTGAGAATCACAAAACTTCAGAGGACTTGCTGAACAATTTCTTTGTTATTTTCAGGTATTTGACTACCCGCCCGAGGGCGTTCGTAAATGTATAGTATCTACTAACATAGCAGAAACTTCTGTTACCATTGATGGCATCCGATTTGTGGTTGATTCTGGCAAGGTAAGCAGAGTGTTTTTAGAAATTATTCAGCTCAATTTTTCCTCACTTATTTCGAGTGGTGACGATGGCCGTATGCACACGGCGTTACACACGACTGCGTCGCCCTCGCGTTTTCTTCCTTAAAAAAGCAATGTTTGGTGCGTTTGCATAGCGTATGGACACGTGGACGGAACGTAAAAAAACGGCATATTTATAGGATCACATAAATAATATTACAGAGTAATTACAAATAAGTTTTGCACGACTCATGATGCGAAGCATTAGAGAGTTTTGCCTCCTTTCTGCAACTGTTTTTGTTGTTACACTCCTGTACACAGAACCTACTTAATTTATATACCATTGTATAGATAATTTAATGGAGATTAATTCTGTACATTTCAAAAATGATTTAATGCAGCAGAAACGAAAAAAGCATCAATTAGTTTAAAAAACAATCCCGTCAATCTAGTATGAAATCTGAAAACATTGTAGCTTGCGAAAAAAACAATTAATTGTGTTTTTTTTTTATAGATTCTTTTCAGCCATAAGAATAACACAATTAGAAATGGCTCTTTTATTCAAAGTAGTTGAATTATAATTAATAAAAAACTAACTAATATATAACTATATGTAATATTTCCAACTTCGACCCTCTTCCGTTGCCTAGCAACCAACTAAGCAAACCTAAATAGTCTTTGACAGTACGTAAAGATTGCTAGGTGAGAAATTTTACCCATATTGGTGGGTAAAATTTTTAAATATTTCATATTATTATGACATTGTTCTAGGTCAAAGAAATGAGTTACGATTCGACAACAAAAATGCAGAGGTTGAAAGAGTTTTGGATATCTAAAGCCAGTGCTGATCAAAGGAAAGGCCGAGCTGGTCGTACAGGTAATTTTTATAACACGTTCACCACACTACGAACGGGATTTGAACTCAAAAATTGTCAACTGTCACTCCTAATATTTTGATGCAAAAAAGATCAGAAAAAGGCGTCACTTAGTTTATTTATGTATTTGTATTTGAAATCATACGTCTCTTGTCTGTGATCACTCTGTAATCTTAATTTAGATAACTTTATGTCCATTTTCCAACTTTCGCAAAGATCACAACTTGTAACATTTTAACTTCAACTTAGTAATTTGAATAAGTTAATTCATTGCCATTGTCACAGGTCCCGGCGTCTGTTACCGTATATACGCCGAACAACAATACAACGATATGGAATCCTTCAGTACTCCAGAAGTATCGCGAGTGCCTCTAGCGTCACTGCTACTGCTGATGAGCTCGCTAGGCGTCAGTGACGTCAGACGGTTCCCGTTTTTAGACGCGCCCCCAGAAGACGCCGTGGAGAATGCTTTGTTGGAGTTGAAGCAACATGTAAGTATAAATATTATAACAAGCATAAATCATAAATCATTTATTACTTTGCAAACATGGGTAATTATTACATTGATGTTTTATTATGAAAGTCGTCCATGTTCTACCGTCACATGGGCATGCAAATCATATTTAATTTACACAAAAAAGACATTATAATTTTAAATAACAATTAGGAAATTATAATAATACATAATATAAATTAATGTCAAATCGTTCGAATTACAGTAAATGTCAAATTAATACAAAAATGTCAACAAGGTTGCAGTAATCCAAATAAAAAATAAAAATGGATTATTAGCATGTCAATAAGTCAGTGATTCATCATTAAAGAAGTCAATTAATATTTCGCGAGCTAAGGAAGTCTTTAAAAACTAGATAAGTAAATCTTATGTTTCACGATACAGCTGTTGAATGTTGTGTTTGGTTTCATAGCAGATTTAATTTAACTATCATTTGGATTACATATATTCAACCGGGCGCTAATACAGTGGTGGGCGTGTTTAAGGGTGATATGAAGATGATTAAGATCAATTTGGTCTTTAATTCCTTTTAGTCATAGCTGTATTTATAACATCTCAGTCGGTATCAAGAAAAAATATGCTTAGGATTTTTCCAGAAAAATACAGGGTGGCAGGGACATCGATGCGAAAACCGGTACCATGTATTCAGTACATGAATCTGTACAGAGTTGAAATAATTCGTCGGTCATTAAAAAAAAAAAAACAACTGTTCCATACATTTTGACCGTGTAGGTATTGCACTTTTCTATGAAACAGCTGTTTAAAAAAGAATAACCGATTAAATATTTCAACAAAGTCAAAGCCAAACAATTTATTTCAATTAGACACATAAGAGGCACTTTTGAACGTCAATTTTACACAAAATGGAATTGATTCTACTTGCCCCTTCCAAAAGGTAGTTCTGGTATGGAGAAGAATGGGCAAGAAACTCCACCGTTACTCTTTTAAAATGTTTTACAATATTTTGCATACATTAATTTATATAATTATAAGTGAAGACGATACATCTAGAATAAGATTACTATACCACGATAGGTAAAAAGAATGAAAAATTAAGCAATGACAGATAAATTAATTATGTGATAGATACATGGTGCTCACATACTTACAAACATTGCAAAATTATACGATATTCCTAACATTTTAAACAAGTAATACTAATAACTCAGTGTGTGAGTTCAAGGATCACAGAATGTAAAATCAGTGTTATAAAAATAAAATAAAATAACAAACTATGTAATTAACTTAGCAACCAGTTTGATGTTGTCAACGCAGGGCGGTTCAGATTCATGTACTGAATACATGGTAGTTTTCGCGTCGATGTCCCAGCCTGTATAGAAGAATGGAGACCGATTTACTATTGGAGGCAGAATCTAGCTAGAGACAAACCAAGATTGTTTAAAAGAGTTTAGTATAAATTTATTTGTTCCCAGGGAGCCCTAACCTCAAACGAGAAGCTAACAGCCCTCGGCCGGACTCTAGCCAACCTACCAGTAGAGGTGTGCCTCGCTAAAACACTAGTGCTGGGCGCGGCTACTCTGCCGCCGTACAAATTAGACTCTGCGCTCGCGCTTGCAGCCGCGTTGGGCATACGGTCGATATATACCACGAGAGCGCATCGAGATTTTGATTGTGAGGTGAGTTGGCAAATTGTAATAAAGGGAATAATCATAAATTGTGAAAGTGAGTTTGTTTGTTTGTTAGGCCTCGCGCTAAAATGGCTGAACGGATTTGGATGAAATTTTACATATGGGTAGACTATGACCTGAAGAAGGTAACAGTATACTTTTTATCCCGATATTCCCACGGGACCGAGACTTATGCGGCCGAAACCGCCGGGCGCAGCTAGTAAAGGAAATAATCCTAACTTTGTTTGTTTGTTACGCTTTCACGGTAAAACAGCTGAACGGATTTCGATGAAATTTTGCACACAGGTAGACCATGATCTGTGTTAGGACATATGATACTTTTTATCCCGGTAGTATAATATGTTCTCGTGGGATAATTTCCGATCTCCATGTGGGCGAAGCCGCGGGAAAAAGCTACTAAAATAATAATAAATATAAATATATAATAATAAATATGTTTTTAGTTATTGATTTCTCACCAGAAACTTCAATCTCCCATTTTATTTTAAAGTTATGAGAGTGCATATGTGACTAATTAACTCGGGTATCTTCTGCTGAAACTTAGCAATTTTGTAGCGGGCGTGACTTTTTACCTTCAAGTTGGAACAGGGCTTCCTCTCTCCTCCTACCCTTTTGCTGTGCCCTACAGGGTCCATAATGATCTAAATTATATAGTTACTACCTTTTTTTTTTTGAGGGTCGGAAATTATCAAATAACTTCTCCCTCTCTGGGCGGAGCGGGAGGGCGTGTCAGACTTTTACTGACTAAAACCCACCCGTGTTCCTTGCGTTGCCTGTGTGCCGGGGTCGCGATATCCCTTTATATAGTTACCATGAGTGAGAGCAAAAATAGAATTCAACATATGAAATACTGTAATGGTTCCTACGTTACAATATTTCCGAAGGTTTCAATATTATCGTAATCCTAACTTCCTAATTCTAACTAAACAAAAATAAAACTCGATAAAAGGTATCGTATGACCTCTTCCAGGACATGGAAAAGGTCATATGATACCTTTATCCAGATATTCCTTCGGGATCGACACTTAGGGTGCGTTTCCACTGAAGCGGAGACGTACGTAGCTGAGCGCAGACGTGCAGGAATCGTCCAATCACAGACGAGACGAGAGACGCGATGAAGATTTCAACCATTGTGATTGCACGTCTCCGCTCAGCTTCGCTCGTCTCCGCTTCAGTGGAAACGCACCCTTATGCGGGTGAACCCGCGGGGCGCAGCTAGCAAAAAATTATTTTAAAAAATTAAAATTCTAAAATTCTAAATTCAAAAGTCATTTATTCAAACTAGGTTGACAATGAGCACTTTTCGAACGTCAAAATTACATAAGACAGTCCCCCAAAACGCCCACCCTTCATTTCTTCCATCATTGGTGGAAGACGATAAATTTGTCTACCCGTGGGTCTCGTAATACACATCGTTAGAAAATTATTTATGGGAAACAATTTACCATTTAACGAAAAAAATCTTCCTTAATTCCAGAACGCCCGCAGACCAGACGAATCCGACCACGGTGACCCTCTGACCCTACTCTCCTTATATTGCGCCTGGCTTAGAGAAAAACGAGATACTCGCGGAGGGCGAGCGTGGTGTCGAAGACGAGGCATAGAGGAACAACGTCTTTACGAACTTACCAAACTTGCTGCACAACTTAGAAGCTTATTGCAAGTAAGTTAAGATTTGTTTTAGCTTGTAGTCTTTATTATACTTGGTCAAGAAAGAGCGTGGTGCACGACGAGGCATAGAAGAACAACGACTTTATGAACTTACCTAACTTGCTGCATTTGGAGCTTATTGCAAGTGAGTTAAGGTACAATTTAGTTTGAAGATACAAGCGGGACACTCGCGGCGGTCGAGAACGCAAGACACAAGAAGAACAACGGCTTTATGTACTTACAAAATTGGCTGCGCGACTTTGGAGCTTGTTGCAAGTGAGTTAAAGTACATTTTTGCTCATAATTAACCTAGCAATGAGATGATGAAAACTGTTGTCTTGCGTGAAATCTACAAGCATTAAATAATGTTCCTTTCGAAAGCATATTTAGGTATTAATCGCGAACTTTTTAATCGTTCCATTCGATCGAATTGCTGATTATTGTTTCTTTATTACAGGCTAACAATTTGATGGAAATACCAGAGCCTGAATCAATGTCTTCTGCTGAGAGAGCTCTAAGACATGGACAAATGAAACAGTTGAAAGATGCAAGGCGGTGAGTCTTTTATTTAAATACTCGTTGCGAGTTATTAATCTTTGATAGTCGAGATGTAAACCTCAATGAAAGTCCTAGTTAATTGATTCAGGCGTGACCTTGCAAAATCCATTATAAAATACAATAGACGTAGATATATTTAGTTACCTATTCCGCTTAACTATTCCTGAAGACTCGTAAGAAATCGACATGTGTTTCACCTCTCTACGATGCATCCTCTGGCGATTCTTCAATCCTGACGATTGACATGTCGTGTTCGGGTTCGCGACAAGTCAATCGTCATCCTGATTTTATTCAAGTTATTTTTGAGTCAGTAATAAGGCATATCTTAATAGTATAACAGAAATGTGCAGTTGAGTAGTCGTGTCTCCGAATTTCTTTTAAAACAAATTTCTATATGTTGTATATAGCCGAATTTCCTTGCCTTAAAAAAATACTAATATTCTTAATCATTCCAGGCAATTCAAACAAAAAGCAGCCAATGACCTGAAACGCAAGAAGCGCCTCAAGGTGGACTCGTGGGAGATCGTGGACGAGAATACGAACGAAGACGATGACGGCATCGATATACGGGACGTTGAGTTTCGGATGACGAACGACGCGCAACGGATACAGTCGCTTATCGCGGGATCTAACGCTTCTAGTGGACGAGATCTTGTTATGTTGAAGGTAAGAAAGTTAATGTAGAATATGATTTATTACATTTTTACATGAACTGGCCGTAATTAGGTCCGGACTCCACCAAAGCGGAGATATGTGAAGATGTCCGAAGTGGAGACGAGAAGAGATGTTTTTCAGCTAGGGTGTATCCACCGAAGCTGTGCGGAGATGCGTACTGGCTAGACTGGAGCGGAGATGTGTGCTGGCTAGAGCGGAGATGTGTGCTGGATAGAGCGCCGATGTGTGCTAACTAGAGCGGAGATGTGTGCTGGTTGTGCGCTTGCAAAAGCGGAGATGTGTGCTGGCAAGAGCGGACATGTGTGCTGGCTTTAGCGGAGATGTGTGCTGGCTAGAGCGGAGATGTGTGCTGACAAGAGTGGAGATGTGTGCTGGCTTTAGCGGAGATGTGTGCTGGCTAGAGCGGAGATATGTGCTGGCTAGAGCGGAGATGTTTGCTGGCTAGAGTGGAGATGTGTGCTGACTTTAGCGGAGAAGTGCGCTGGCTGGAGCGAAGATGTGTGTTGGCTAGAGCGGAGATGTGTGCTGGCTAGAGCGGACCCAAGTTGCGTGCGGCGAGCGTTGGATGTTGACCTTGCGAGGCACAGCTCACATCTCCTCTTTGTACCGCCGCCCAGCTTAATCTCGGCGAGGTATAGCTCACATCTCTGCTTCGATCGCGTCATACAAATATGATACATCTCCGTTCAGTGGTATACACTGAAGCTGAGGGGAGACGCGATGTGTGAATAATGAAATTCTATTGGTTGTTTAAAACACATCGCTCCTCTCCTCTCGTCTTCGCTTTGAAAAAATTGGAATATTAACCGTAACGTATTTTGCAATTAAATAAAAGACTTAATTTCAAATAGCCTTTATTAGCAATCTCAAAACTAGTTTTACAATTTATTTAAATTAAAGAGACGTAGGGGATGGGGGGAAGGTTGTACTATAGGTAGAGGTGTAGCTTAGCCGCAAATCGTAAAAATCATTATTCACCCCCAAAACGACTATTTCCTACCCCCCCTACCCCTCTTCCGGAACTTTCACCGAGTTCTCTTCATTGTTTTTCATTTATTTATAATTTAAGCTAAATTTTTAGACCAACCACATACTGCTAAGAATTTTTCTTTAATTCGGGTTTTCAAAACCGGTTTGGTCCTGGACTACTCAGAAATAAAAGATTTAATTAAAAATGCTTAAAATACTTTCGTATCATTTCAGGTAGTTTTATGCAGAGCTCTGTACCCACAAGTGGCGGTAGCAGACAACTTTAATCATCACAAGGCAAGTACTGCGATCACATTGTAACATTTTAGGGTTCCGTACATCAAAAGGAGGGAAACCCTTATAGGATCACTCGTGAGTCTGTCTGCCTGCCTGGCTGGCTGTCCGTCTGCCATGCTCCGAATCTATTGTGCCAATTTAGTCGAAATTTGGTACACATATGAATTTCTGTGACCCAAACATGGACGTGTAACGTAAATAAATGAATTTTGAATATGGGGTGTCACTTTTCGGGGGAAAATGGTTGTTTTTTAAATTATAAATGCATTTGCATGTCAATTAATAATTTTGGTAACACTCACTTTGCGTTTCTTAATTAATATTACCGTTTGTTGTTTTGTTAAATCAACGCATAAGATTTATTTCTCCAAAATTGACAAAATAATTATCTAAAATGGCCAACACACATCAATGCTCATACCTTCTTTGCATGATTTTAATAGTATTTTTACTGGCTGTATAACAAACTCACATCTCAAATTCCCCATCTACAGTCAGTAGGAGAACAGCTATACCACACATGGAGCAAACCATTCGTGTTCCTGCACCCTACATCGTTCTTCGGCAAACAGTCTCGCATTCTACAGTTGACTGAAGCAGACATACACACAGACTTGCCTGTTGCTCTGGGGTTCGATGGAAAGCTGCCCGTGTCTTCTAAGCATCAAATATTATGTTATTTGTAAGTATAGATGTTCATATGAGACTTTAAATGTTTAGGATTGAACAATGAATGCCTTAAGCTCGTGCGTTTAGCTCCTGTAGCCCCCTAGGAACTAAACGCGAAAGTTTTATAATGCCTAAAGCTAAAAGTATATGATCCACTGCAGTAAACAAAATCAGAAAAATATATGATATTCTTAGACTTAGACTTCTGGATTTATGCTACTTAGATAGTGTATTGAAAACATAATACAACTAATTTGATAAGATAGAAAAAAATCATCAAGATACCTCTAAAAATTATCTCAACTGTGGCGGCATCTACATCGCCACATGCGAACTACGCATCAAAGACCTGACGTCACTCAAATCCTGCATCGCGCAATTAGAGTTTACCGCGCGGTGGACATATATACAAGCTCCCGACTTCGACCTCTGGGCAGTTGCCCGCCAGACACGACACCCGTCTGGTCGCAGGATCCTCCCTTTTCTATGGAGGATGTGTGAACTTTACACCCTGTTCCTCATACCCCTAAACAACAATTAAAAACCATGTAAATATAAATACGGTCATTCTGATTTTTTGTCAGATTATTCTACAAGCAACACTAGCCGTCACAAGGCAAAAAGCAAAAAATGCAAACGTAGCAAACGCGCATGTAACTAGAATTTTTTATGTTTTTAGAACCCTGAGAGTAGCTTATACCCAAGTTTACAACCCTGAAAATCTTGTGCCATTAGCACCAACACCTTGTCCACCACCTAGGACCATTCGTTCAGCCGGTACGTGTCTTGGCAAATGTCCCTAAATTGAGAATATTTCGCTATTTGGAAAAAATGCCCATCTTTGAATAGCTGTATCTTCACAATCAATAGACCTAGAATGCTTGGGTTGGGCTCAGATGTATCGAATAATTTTCGTGACGTGGCAATGAACGTGTTAATTCACAAAAATATAGAACAAAGATACCAAAAACACGTCACTAAGGTATATTTAAAAAAAACTGAAACACGTGCCAGAATTTCGCAGGTTTTCGAGCACCATGAGCGTAGCACAAGGTTTTCAGGGTTGCAAATTTGAGTATAAACTACTCTCTGAGGACCTAGCAACATATTAAAAAAAAAAAACGAGTTACATGCGTGTTTGCGACGTTTGCATTTTTTGTTTTTTTATAAACTTTACTTTGCATTTTCTTTGGCTTAGACAATGTTCTCGTCTCTATCTTGCACTTGTAAATTGTGAGTTATAGGACAGTGACAGGAATAACGCTCAGCCAATTTAAGTGCTATAGTTTGACCGAGACCGCTGTGCCGCACCTTAGGAACGTGCGGCGAGGTAGGGGCAGCACTGCCCCGTCCTGCCGCGCACAAACCTTAATCGTGGTACAGCGGTCTCGATCAAACTATAAGTAACGTTTATAGATCTCCGTCGTAGGTAGGTTTTAATTTAAACCTGTTTCTATAAAGTATTTACTTACTATTATTTCTGTTATCATAAGAATCAATCAACTTTTGATACATACTTAACATTTTATTTTACTTTCAGATCACTTCTGGAGACTACAAAGCCATACATAGTGAATTCAATGCGCATGCCCGCTGCTCAAACTCTATTACTACTAGCGCATTCTATCGATACTAATATTGGATTTACAAGGTAAATTGATTTTCAAACTTATCTGTAGTTTTTTAATCCGTGAAAAACTATTAAAATGTGCTATACAATGGTCTAACTTTTTGGAACTACTACTATAGTTTGACCGAGACCGCTGTTCCGCGCCTTAGGTATGTGCGCGGCGAGACGGGGGGGCAGTGCAGGCCGCTTATTCATCAACGCTAAAGACGTGCAACGTCCCGCCCTCCGCTTATTCGTCAACGCTGCCACCCCGCCTCGCCGCGCATTCCTAAGGCGCGGTACAGTGATCTCGGTCAAACTATAGAGTGACGTTTCATCCCATGAACGTCGTAGTATTTCCACGCTACCGTCGTTTTGACCCCTTCAAAACTTAAAACGCATTGTACTTCCGTTAATTTTTCACTGACGAATGATTACATTGTATTTCCAGGATCGTCTGTGACTCTTGGCTGTTATTAGAATTTCCTTACCCTGAGTCGGGACTCAATCTACTCTTGAAAGCTGTGAAACTACGTCATAGGTGGGATGCGCTGATAAACCGACGCATTTTAGGTAAGTTCGTTATCGGCTTTGTTTTATCCAACTGGGGCGAAGCAAAAGAAGGAGTTATGTGTTTCACCTGCATGTCTGTCTGTATGTCTCTATGTTCCCTAGTAAACCGGTTTTGATTAATGATATGTCGTTAGATTCTTCTTAGCGTCTCGCGAGTGTCACTGGGTATTTAAAAAAAAGAAAATGGCGCCAAAATGAATGTTCAAAAAAAAAAAACTTCTAAACCTACCGAGTGGGGTATCAAAATAAAGGATTTTAAAATGTGATTACAAATATAATATATACAAATTATATGTTTAAATGTAATTTGGAATTACAAATGATAAAAACTATAAAGCACAAAATAAAAAATGAACTAAGAAACTCGACTGCAAAAACACAGAAAAGCAGCACCTACCACTGTTTGTCTCTCCATCACCCAAAGGTTGACTGGTAGAAAATGCCTATGGCATTAAGTCCGCCTCTGTACATTTTTGTGCTTGAAGTAATAAATAAATAAATAAAAACAGTGTTTTTGCAGTCGGGTTTTTCCGTTTTTTTTAATAAATTTTTAAGTGAACCTTTTGAACTCACTTTGTTTAAATCAACAAGTTCTGTAATTACTGTGTGAATTTAGCATAAAAATATCATGAGAATACGTGTTGTCTTTTACTATCGTCTAATATTAGAAAACGCAGGAGAATAATTAATTTGGTGTAGGGAGAAAGAAAATTCCATGGTCACTTCTTTCAGCACAAAATATAGAAAATGAATATTTTTATTACAGATGCAAACCCAACAAAATCAGTAGAAAGCGAGCTCGAAAAGGAAAAACTACCAAAAGTATCCTACGAAGAAATCCAACACGATTTATCCTGCGACATAAGTACCTACATGACGTCAGAAGTGTACTATACTATCAAGAGACTGTTGCCTGGTGACCTTAAGGTCTTGTACTATGGAAATGACGAGGCACATCCGAGTGTGGAACCTAATCCATTTGATGAGACCTTTGTGTGTAGACCTAATGAGAAGAAAGGAGGCGTCTATGTTACTGATAATGTGGTTTACAATTGGTAAGTAAATATTCAACCCTTTTTTTAAACTAGGGTTTTATTTATAGGAGTTGCGTAAAGTTAAGTAATGATTAGCGATTGTTTAACCATACATTTTTGAAGTTTGAACGTCACTTAGCTTTAAGCAACGTTTTGAAAAATAATTAATTGCAAAAGGCGATTAATTGTCTTATGATTTTATGCGCAATCTTAAGAGCGTTTATTCTGAAAGTTGGCAACGTCGCAAATAGATGTCAAATATTTCGCTGTTTTTATATTATTATTTATATTTATATTATGCATTTCATAATCAATATTCTGATTCTCTAGTTAGCCACATTTCTTATTTTCATATAGTAACATTGCCAAATTAATCAAAACAGGAAAAATTTTGACAGCTATTTGCGACGTTGCCAACTTTCAGAATAAACGCTCTTAACGCAGAATCACAGTTTGCGCAGACTGATTATAAAGTCAAAATCAAAGCTTAGATTTATTTATGTGGCTAAATAAATAATAATTATTTTTTATTAACACTCGACTCCACCCATTCTTCATAGAGCTCATACGCCATGCCGCCAGATATATTGCAAGTTGACTCTCCTGGAGGGTCACGTTTGCGTTAAAGTGAATCCTCGAGGAGTATCATCGGTATTCGGTTTGAAACCGTGTCATAAAACACTGTAAAACGAAGTAAAATTGTGTTTCCAGGCGGTATTTTCATGTTCTAGTGGAGTGAGGACAAGACATTAAAAAAAAAAAAACAAGAAAAAGTGTCATCGTTCGCTCCCATCCATTTGGGGATCAGAGTAATTCTTGAAATAAGCAACTATGACAGAATAACAGACAGGCACACCACACGAAGTGTTATTTTTTACAATTTTCATAAGTAACCCCGAAGAACCTCGATTGTTAAACTCATCCTCGTGTTTTAAACTTCCAAATTAATTACTTTAGTGAATATTTGTAACCGTGTAAATGATCGACAGACCTTCTGACCCCATATTTTTTTGAAAATAAAAATGCTTGAATTTCATAACCAACGCGTATATGAATAAATATTCTTAAAATATAACTGATTTTATTTTCACACTTTATAATGCTGATTTCGCTAAGAAAAAACTACATTTACAATGAGCCCTCCGCGAGGACTCCCGGCATCCCATATGCGACTTGAGTGAACCCTCCAGGCGGGCTCCCAGCACTGAACGTGTTCGAGCTACTGTCAAGGCAAACGCCTTGAGTTTAGAGAAAGAGGACGAGTATAGTGTAACTATAATACATATCGTCTTTAGCGTTTTAGTACCCCACTGTCTCACGATACTTGGCACCCTCAATCGGTTTTCATTATATTGATCCCCAAAGATTTTGATACTGTTTTTGGGGAGGCCTGCATCTGACACGCTAGGGCTTTACGGGCCGGTAAATGTTCCTATAATCAAGCTATTATTCGATCACTTTTATTTCACTTTTAAGAAATACACGGCTTATAATATCATACAATGAATTTTACTAATCTTCTTCCACATTTCAGTGTCGTCGACACAATTTGGAGCAGCAAAAATTACGAAGAAACCTACAGCGAGCCCTGGACATGCACCAACTGCGAGCTAACAGTCTGCTTATCCCCCGTAGAAAGACTACAACACACACACTTTACATGCTCGGCTAAAGAACAGAAGAAGGACGTAGAAGCACCCAGAACTTCACGGGAAATTAAACCTAATGCTAAGGAGTACAAATGCGATGTTTGTAAGCAGAATCTGTACATGACTCCTGTTGAGATTTTGAAGCATAAGAAATGTTGTAAGATGAAATAAAGTTTTGTAATTTTATTCGTTTTTTTTTAAATATTAAATAAGATTTCGTCCAGAAATATCAAGGTCGAAAGTGCCTACTCGCGCTACCTGCAATAATTCCCTAAATACTCCCGTACAGTTCGCATCAAATAACTTGGCCGCTCTGAAGTTAGGTTGCGCATGCGCGCTAGCATGTGCGCCACTGTTTTATAAGGAAGATTGACTACTGCGCAGTCATTTGTAGCCTACTTCAGAGCGGCAAAGTTATTTGACGCGAACTGTAGCAGGGTTGAGAGAAGTATCGTGTTTAAATTCCGCGGAATTGCCGTGGAATTGAGCTGAGTGTGAATGGGGTATTAGCAATACGGACCAGCGCAACTGCAGCTTCAAATAATTTTATATCAATTCGATTAGGTTCAATTATACATAATAGTCAGCGACAAAAATACGTGAAAGTGGAGCAACGATCTTCGCAGCGTGTCTGGTAGTAGCTGGGTAAGAGTTGCCGAGAATCGAGCTGAATGGCGTGCAATTGGAGAGACCTATGTCCAGCAGTGGACTACTATAGGCTGATGGTAATGATGGTGATAATAGTCAGATATGATGCAGATTTTTTCAAAGCCTTAAACAATCATCATCTGCCTAGCCTTTTCCCAACTTTGTTGGGGTCAGCTTCCAGTCTAACCGGATGCAGCTGAATACCGTATGTTACATGGAACGACTGCCTATCTGACCTCCACAACCCAGTAACTGGGTAATACGATACCCCTTGGTAAGACTGGTTGTCAGAGTTTCGGGCTGCTGACGATCCGTAACAACTGTCAAAGATCCACGAATGACAGCTGGGACCAACGGCTTAACGTGCTCTCCGAGGCACTGATGAGTCTCTGTATGTTAAGATGGTCACCCGTCCACAGACCAACTCCGGCAAGCGTAGCTTAACCTGATGAATCGAATCGTGCGGCTTGTTATTACTTAGCCACGAGCCTTAAACAGTACTTAACTAAAAACGAACGTCGTCCAATATGGCGGCCCATGCATGATTTGAATGGTCGTCTGTCCTCGCGACTTCCGACTCCCGTGTCTTATCTATGCTTTAGACGGCCAGGAAACGCGGGTCAAACGGCCTTGTGGTTTCAGGGTTCAGACTTCGTCTTCAACAGGTAGGTTTATCTACAACTTTTTGAATGATAGTTGTACAGGAAAAAATGATAATATGGCAACGTTTTTTTTAAGAATTAGGTTTGACTGGCCATACTGAAGAGTATCAATAATGAGCTTAACGCTGAGAGCTTTTGTAAAAATGGCCAAGTGCGGGTCGGACTCTCACATGAAGGTTTCCGTACCACCGTACAATATTTAACAGTACCTAAGTACCTACATCTTTTTATTATTTCTTATAGCAACCATAGAGTACCTATACACTCTGTGAACGTTTCAAGTGTCTACCTATTACGGTTCAAAAGATACCGCCCTGTGACAGACGTTCGGACGGACAGCGGAGCCGTAATGGGGTCCCTTTGGGTACGGAACTCTAAAAAGACGAATCACATTACTTTTTTTTTCTGTCAAAATACACTATTTTAACTGCCTTCAAAAAAAGGAGATTCCGTATTTAACCCACCGCGCACTGTTGCGGGTGCATGATTAACCGCACACAAATGCAACTCGTGACCCGCCCGCTGGTGATCGCGATTCCTGTTTTAATTCGCACAATAACGCACCGTGCGTTGTAATGACGCGGTGCGTACGCGGTGATTTTTGTTAGTAGGTAGGTATTCTTATATCTGTGCCTTGTATCTGTTCTTCCTCCGTATAATTATAAACTTCGTCAGTTTATAATCTATCGGTATTATTTCCGTTAGATTATAAACTAACGGAAAATTGTAGGTAATAATTATTCTGTAGGTAGGTACCTTATATATGTTTAATTTAAGTAAGTACCTACCTACACCACGTCTATAAACTTAAGGGGGATGCGCTATGGTAGTCCGCGAGATTAAAATTTTCTTGAGTTTTTTCCATTTTGCAGGTCAGTGTCCGGTTGTATGTTGATTAAAATATGATTCGCGACCGTAACAAATATGGGTTTACATAATTATAATCATTACAATCAGCAATACAACTCCATAAGTTAGCATGATTGTCAAATGTCATGATTTCATGAAATAGTCATTCAATGGGATTACATGAACTTAGAGAGTTGTATTGATCATGTTTATGATTATAATTCTAAAATTAAGCATTTGATACGGCCGCGAATCATATTTAGATCAACATAGAACATGATACTGACCTACAAATTGCAAAAAAACTTAAGAAATTTTGAATTTCGCGGGCTGCCTTGACGCTTTCAGAATTAAAATGTAACGTAGGTACCTAAATAACAACTTATACTTACCTAATTCTTTCTGTTGTATCAAAGAAAAACACTCGTACAAAATTTTCAATAATTCCTTAATAAAGTAAGAAATAGTCCCTGTGGTCCGTACAATGGTCCATCAGTTGTGAGTACTCGTGAGGGACCCGCAGACCTTGCTATACATTGTTGAAATCGATTCTTTCATCAAAGCTGACAATGTGTTTTCAATTTTGATGTAATAACAAGTGAAATTTTGAATGATTATCACCCAGGGACAACAGGATAACTTTTGGGGTACATTGACTCTTAAATTTTATTGGACAGAAAACTGAACAGTGACTGTGACGGGCAGTCTGTTTATGGAATTTGAACGAGTTCAGCTCATAGATAAGCCAAGCCGGAATAGCATACCTAAATAAAAGAGTGCATTATTTGACTCCGTATCTTAGTTGCGACAAACAAATACGCGACAAATGTTAGGGCGACAGTACGACATGTCGAACATCAGTGGTGCGACAGCACATCAGCTCGACGTGCGTTAGTGCGACTGATTGTTTTCTCGACAAACGACAGGACGACGGAACTTTTGATCGACGAACGAAAGCGCGACACAACATTCGCTCGTCAAACTAAAGCGTCAAGCGCGACGTTTTATTTTGACGAGCGAAACTTGCGTTGCGCTTTCGAAACATCGAGGTAGGCAGAAACTACAGAACTCCTACTGCTATGATCCCTTAGGTTCCGGGCTGGAAACCAGCGGCGAGGAGCCGTGGCTGAGCGGGACGGTGGTGGCGCCGCTGGTTTCGTTCCTGCAGCTTTACTCCATAACATTGCTGGTCGCGAGTACTTACTACGCACCTGACCGTATACGGCATCACTTCACGGCGTTTCCACTCACATCTATCTTGTAAATTATACTATTTGTTAATCGCCTTTGACTCATCCGCCTCTCAAAATGAACAAACCATCAAATCATACTCTTTTCAATTTTTGTCACTACATCTTCTTATAAAAAAAAAACACCGACCATCAGAAGTTTTGTACAGAACACAATCCGAACACCTCGAACTTGGCCAATTATTTACATTGTAAGTAGGTATCACGCACTTTGCAAATTACACTCAAAACGTCACTTGGTCATTTCAGCCAATTAGCGTTTCGCAATTTGCAAAGACATGGTCTTCCATTTTTTACAAAGTAATTGTCTCAATCATTGGCCATGCATCACGCCTGTCAATTGTTTGGGGAGCACGAAAACGTGAGCATTTCGGCGTACGCGCAAGGTTTGGGAAAAAGAAATGAGGGCGAACGTGAAAAGTTGCAAAGCTTTGGTCTTTTGAATTTCGGGAGTAATACTTTGTCGTTAATTAAGGTAGGTATTACATATAATATACTACAATGTAGGTGCTGAGATATCGTTGTCCGACTTTCGGAATATTGAACCGATCGCTGAAAACCGAAGGGCGAAAATCAAAGAGGGGGGCTATTTAGCTGAAACTACCGGTACTAATTAAATAAATATTAGAATGCTTTTCAGGTGACTTCATGTTCTGTGTTGTTGCCTATATTACCTAGCCCCTTTATGTGACGGCTAACGGCCGAACCCAATGACCTATCTATCACCAGTTTGGGCATACTTACTGTAGATAGAAAACCCTACCTATCTATGGTTTTAACGTCCCAATAATCTGTCAGAGAATAAGGAATCTTACAGAATGATATTCAATGACAGATAGAATTATGCTGTCTACCATTAAAACCAATATGGTTTTTACTGAAAATAGGTTATTGGGCTCGGCCGTAAAAGACGTAAAGGATGAGTAGCAGCAATATCAACCTACACCGTAGTCCCGACTGCTAATTTAATACCTACTCAATAAACTGATCACCAAAGCTTCTGCCAAGCTTCTTGATTTTGTAAATTTTTCTTAAGTCCCACCTTGTTAAGGTCATTAAGGTTACGCTAGTCGGTCATTCTTCCATACAAACGTAGTATGGTGATTACTCGTCTGTTTGACTGTGTACATTCAAAACTAAAAATTATATCAATTTGTCTTGTCATAGCCCTGTGTGAAAAAAAAATAGTTTGAAAGAGCGTCTTATGTTGTGAGCGTCGAAAGTTATGAGCTTCGAAATTTCCATATTTCGACACTAATTTTAACTCATCTTTTGGCGTAAATAAATAACTTATGTAGTTTATTTTGTGACATGACCCAGGCTTTTGACCACGTACATTTTGCAACACTTTTAAGCAAACTCGAGGCTTACGGTATTAGAGGTAATGTTCTTCGTCTAATTGAGTCTTATTTAAAAAACCGAACACAAATTACGGAAATTCTTCAAATAAATAGAGTAAGTAAGCGTGAAGAGATATTTAGATCATCCGAGCGGGAGGTATTGTATGGAGTACCGCAGGGGAGCATAATCGGCCCCTTTATATTTATATTATATATCAATGATCTACCAAGATGCGTTGAACATCCGTTAACAATGTTTGCGGACGATAGTACAGTGACAATATCTTGTGAAAGTGCAGAAACTTATGAAAAGGATATAAATAATACTCTAACATTAATTGTGCATTGGTTAGAAGCAAACAATTTAAAAATAAACTTGAAAAAAACAAAACTTGTACATTTTAGTCAACGAATGCCTAGCATGAACCTTCACGTACACTATAACAATGATGTGGTGGAAGAAGTTGAACACACCAAGTTTCTGGGTCTTATAATAGATAAAAAACTTAATTGGAAGGCACATATTAATAGTTTATGCAAAAAAATTAGTTCATCGGCATACGCTCTGCATACATTATCCTCAATAATCTATGTTGATGCACTTCTTACAGCTTATTATGGTATCGTAGAATCCAACTTACGTTATGGAATAATATTTTGGGGTAATTCAACTGAAAAAGATACTGTATTCAAAGCACAGAAAAGATGCTTACGAGCGATGCTCAAGCTCCAAAGTACGGATAGTTGCATGCCATATTTCAAGAAACATAAACTACTGACACTGCCCTGTTTGTACATATGGGAAGTAGCTGTGTTTGTGAGGTCGAATCCGAATCGGTTTAAACGATTAAATGATGTGATTCCACGTAATAGACGCGATAATAGTTTGCTATGTCTTCACTCTTGTAAGACAACTCTAATGCGCAAAAGTGTTTACTGTATGGCTCCGGTCATTTATAATAAAATACCCAAATCTTGGAGGGAATTGCCGGTATTGTTATTCAAAAAAAGGCTTCGGAATTTTTTAGTGAGCAAAGCGTACTACTCCATAAGTGACTTTCTGTCTGAAAAAGAATTTAATTAATGTGAATGCAGTATGAATGTAATGTAATTTATTAGTGTTGGATTTAATTTAATTTGGAAATTTGACATGTTATCATTAGAAATTGTATACTTATCTAATTAATTGTGAATTTGCTGTATGATTTTGATTTGAAAATTGACGTTATTATTATAAATTGTAGACCTAATTAATTGTGAATTCATAAATGACATGATTTAATTTTATTTGAAAATTGACATGTTATTATTATAAATTGTAGACCTAATTAATTGTGAATTCATAAATGACATGATTTAATTTTATTTGAAAATTGACATGTTATTATTATAAATTGTAGACCTAATTAATTGTGAATTCATAAATGACATGATTTAATTTTATTTGAAAATTGTGAATTTTTGTATGCCTATCGGCGGGACATAGACGGACTCTGTAATATCTATATTTTAACATCTTCTAACCTATGTACACAAAATAAATGAATTTGAATTTGAATTTGAATGAAATGGTAAAATAGATTTATTCAAAAGTTCAAATAAGTTTATTTTGAGCAGATACATCCAGTTTTTTTTTCCATAATATATATACCTACGCCCAAAGATCTGTTCATGAAATTGTACGTGCTTGTTTTCGTTATAAATCGTCTATTTCACTAAATAAATATATTTATAAATAAATAAAACTAAATAGCATGCATATTAGCCTCCGGGGACCAACGAGTTCGAGCTGTCGACTAGTGTAACCTTAAGAGTATTGTATTTACTTTATTCTGTATTGATACTTTTGGGAAAATTCATATCGAATTTATTAAAACTATAACCCAAAAAACTATAGCTTCGCCAGTCTACTAAACATTTTAGTAGGCGTTACTAATCTTGACAATTTACAAATTACCACAAGTAGGTACTGAACCCGCGACCTTGTCTTCGCCGTTTGCCGCGAAGGTTTCGGCCTGAACTAGTAATTATGTATAATTAGACGTCTTATCTGTCCGTGCGACCTCGCTCCGTAACAATGCCGGACCGGCCCGGAAGCGTCAACTAGGTAATTTTCGTTTATTCAGGTTTAGTTAAGTAGATTTACATAACGACGTAATAGTCGTAGTTTCCACAGAAGAAATAATACGAGTATGTACATAGGAAAAAAAATATACATGCATTTTTCTTCATCCTGTAGGTATCTACAGGATTATTGGTTATATGTCGGCAATGCGTTAAAGAGAGGTCATTTGCAACCTAATGACCCGTGATGACCCCCATGCCAATGTCAACCAATTTCGAATAATTTGATATTTTAAAATGTATGAAACAAAAATATAAAATGAAATATGACACGAATTTTTTTGACATTTGCATAGGAGGCAAAAGGGTCATTTGGTTGTAAATGACCTCTTTTACATCCCCTTAATGGATTACCGACATATAAACAATAAACCTGTATACTACATAGACGAGTGGTTGCATTAGTTGGGTTTTTATCAATGAAATCTTTTTTAGGATTCCGCACCCGACAGGTGCCAAACAGAACCCTACTATTACTAAGCTTCCGCTGTCCATCCGTCCCTGTCTGTCAGCGGGCTGTATCTCATGAACCAGAAAAGGTAGACAGTTGAAATTTTCACAGATTGTGTGCCACTATTGCTGCTATAACAACAAATAATAAAAATTGAAAAAGTTAAGTTAATAATTGAATGGGGTTAACCATAACAGAAACGTATTTTTTTCAGTGTAATTTTTTACTCGATCTTATTAAGATACGGAACCCTTCGTGTGGAAGTTCGACTGGCACTTGGCCGGTTTTTTACAAGTTACCGCGGCGAGTGGTGACATATTCGAAGCTCTTAAAGTTCATACTTTATTTAGCGTCTAACTTTGAGTGCGATCAATTAATAAAGTATACAATAGATATAGAGTAACCCCTGCACTTCCTTTTGAGGAGAGTCTCAGATCCCAGAATTGACAAAATGACAGATAAACAATCACAATCTGTCATTTTTTCTATTTTTTACAAAACACGTTTCTATTGGTGTTACGCTTAGCGTGCTGATCAGCTTGCTCAAGCAAATGATTAATTTGATCTTTGAGCTAGTAAGTACCTACTTACCTATGCTACTCACAAACAGCTATCTAATTACGCAACACATTTTCGTTGACAATTCCGACTAATCTGTTTCAATTTGACAGGTCAACAACATTCATTGTGTTATTTATGTTGTTGAGCAGATTTTTTTTTCGAACGTACGAAGCAATGGATTAGCAATCTGTTTCAAAACGATTCAGATTCTGATTGATCGTGTATTACGTAATTAGGGTACATGTATGAAGAAGGGGTTTGTTTAGTCAAGATAGGGATGAAATGACGAACAAGTGAGCCCTCTTATTTATTATCGAAACGAAAATAATGTTCCTAGTAGTTAGACTATCTATAGGAAGGCATTTCCATCAAATTCAACTTTATCGTGCACCGAACGCGGACCAGATGGGTGGTTAACTTTTAACCTCCAGTTTGACTGCAGCACCATTTTAATTATACACCTCGCCTCCACCTTACTCCATTGTTGTTAGAGATATTTTTGAATAGCAAGGGTGTGTGGTATCGTTGTTTAGTGCAAAGCTTGGCTGTCAGCCTGTCACCGCGTAAGAAGGCAAGTCAGAGCATCTGTTGTGCTATATAATGAATTTATTTCATGGAAGTAAATCAGGGTAGGTAGTTACAAGGTTATTAAATACTTTAGAAGATCGTGGCTTTTGAAAATAATGGTTGACTCCGTTGACGGGATCGAGGCAGTTTCCATTGGTCATTAAGGGGACTACAGGACCTAAACGTGCCTAAACGCAAGTTTTATAATGCCTAAAAGAATATGATCCACTGCAGTAAACAAAATCAGAAAAATATACGATATTCTTCAGGATATATGCTAGTATGATAGTGTGTTGAAAACATAATACAACTAATTTGATACGATAGAAAACAATCATGAAGATACCTCTAAAAATTTCTTTTAACGATTAAAAATCATATTAATTTACATGCAATCATTCAGATTTTTTGTCAGATTATTCTACAAGCTACATATTAGCATAATAGTGTTTTAATTTTCCAGTCCAATCAATAGATTTTTTGTAAATCGCTAACTGCTTCATATTTTACAATAAATTACCTGCGTCGTGTCATCGCGCTTCTCTTTCATTTCTATGCAGTCCGACAGTGACCGCGCTTTAGCGGTTGTAAGCCTCTTAATAAAAAGTAAAGGGCGTGTTTCGTGACTCCATGTTTTTTTTTTGAAAATGGTAAAAATATAAATAACTTCCAGTACTTGATATCATAAAAAAATAATTTCAGAAGTCTTTTCAAGACAATATGGCTCCTTTAGAAACTTGTGTAGGTACCTAAAGCTTGTCCACTCTGAAATGACGCGCCACACTACTGTATTTTACGCACACGGTAATGCGGTTGCGGGGCGCGTCATTTCAGAGTGGACAAGCTCCCTCTTCCGCTATCTCTTGATAGAATGTTTGTCTCATTGCAAATTATTTTTCCGGTAACAGTACCCTAATTGCATGATCAATCCTAATCTGAATCATTTTGAAAGAGACTACTAATCCATTGCTTCATGTGTTCGAGCAATCTGGCTGCTCAACAACGTAAATAAGGCAATGAATGTTGTTGAACTGTCTAAATGAGACAGATTGTGATTGATCGTAAGTTACGAAATTGGGGCGGTCATGTACCTTTTGTAATCGCATCGATTTCTACGTAAGCGATAAAGAACTTAATAAATTAAGCGTTAAGAAAAGGATGTTACGGTCGATTTACACAACATTATAATACCATAACGTCTAAGCTGCACTTATCAGTATTGAAATGTTTTTGTTTTCACGCGAAATAATTCTTAGACATGATTAATTATTTTGTGACCGATTCCTTCGCCTAGATGGCATGCTTGTATCTAGGTTGCTTTGCGCTGCACAAATGCACATTTTCCCTGGCATACTAATATTTTAGTCGCGTTTTAAGACATCTGTGAAAATACAGGGACTTGGGTTTAAGGACCTTGCACCGTAGACATAAGATAACATCACGCCTGTAATCCTCGGGGGGTTAGGCAGAGTAGTACCTGTACCTACGCTTAGCGTGATAACAATAGAAAAGGGTTTTGTCGGCGGAAAAATAGACAAAATGACAGATTGTGATTGTTTATCTGTCATTTTGTCTATTCTTCCGTCGACATAACCCGTACTACCTACACCGATCACCATAAAGTGGTGGTCTGGCCAAAAAATGGCTTATACCATCGCTAATTAATAAGTATCGTCATTTCTATCTCATAAAAAAGGGTTTTGTCGACGGAAGAATAGACAAAATGACAGATTGTGATTGTTTATCTGTCATTTTGTCTATTCTTCCGTCGACATAACCCGTACTACCTACACCGATCAAACCAAATTGATCACCATAAAGTGGTCGTCTGGCCATAAAATGGCTTATACCATCGCTAATTAATAAGTATCGTCATTTCCATCTCATAATGACTTCAGGAACTCGTTCTTTAAAGGACTTGGGGGAGCTCTTCTCCCAGCAGTCCGACAGTAGGTGCGGGATAAGAAAAAGAATTACTACTAGCCTTTCACTTTTCTAATCCACCTAACTCATTGCAAATGAAAATCATCATCGATGCTCATGCTAAATTAGTTTACCTGGTAGAGGTAGGACCACCCGCCTATGTGGTCTAGTGGTTAGAACACCTGTCTTAGACCCAGAGGTCCCGGGTGCGATTCCAACTGGCAGCAATAAAAATAAAAAAAATTGCCGCTAAGCTTGCGGGCTTGTTCTAAGTCCGCCTGGCCATATACCAATATAGCCAGGCGGACTTAGAACAAGCCCGCAATCGCCATCTTATTTAAGTCTGTCGCCATAACGACAATGTATGTATCGGCAGTTAGAGGTAAGTTACGGCCAGTTCCTCTCTGGTTGAGGATTCCGGGTGAACCTCGCTTCCATCTTTGGCCTGATCATCATTTACCATCAGGTGACATGCAGGCCAAGAGTTTCCTCGTAGTGATAAAAAAAAGGTACCTACCGAAATCGGTATATAGAAATAGGTTCTGTATCTATGCGAATTTCTCCTGCTCTTCAAACCGTCGTAGCAGATATCGGCTCGCTATATTATCGCAGTTATCTAGTGTAAAGGCAAAACAAACAATAGCCATTATCGGGGCATCTGATCCCGACACGTAGCGTCACGAGGATTTTCAATTTACGCCGACATGGAGCTAGGGCTGGTCATAGGAAGGGGTCTAAGATTTCTAAGTGGGTAATGTATATTTTAGGGAAGTATATTGACAAATGATGAAAAACTTGTTGTAAAATTCGACTTAGGCAGCGTCCAGAAATGCTTTGGTCATTCTTAATATTTTTTCCAAGTATTTCTACGGATCAGCTATTATTTTTTTATGCTGAGTATAAATAATTTTATATTCAGGGAACTTTTTTACCTACGAGGTTTAGGTACCCAGGTCTCTGTTGAATTATTCTGCTACTGTGATTTTATTTTTATAGTTTGGCAGTGGATTTATTGCCTTTTTAATATGCTGCACAGGAAAATTATGGAGAACTCTGTTTACCTTTTTATTATACGTACTCGTTATCACACGGTGGGTACAGTTCCGACTTCACAGCTAAATATTCATGAAAAAAACGTTTTTCTCCCCTGGCAACCTTACCGTCTTGCGCAGACGCAGCCGACCGCCTGTGTTCTGACTCACCTACTTTATAGTTGAGAGCTGACGACCGTGTGGTGCCTCCTTTATAATTTAGCTCGTAATCGTAACTCCTCGCTATTGTGATTTGTGTGGAATGAACTTTAGAGTAGCTGTGGTTTCCAAGTTAAGATCGAAGTTAAAGGCAGTTAAATGTTTTAATCGTTAGTTACCGCTACCTTTAAGTATTATTAACTTACTAGCTTTTGCTCGCGGCTTCGCCTGGGTGGTTGTCGTAAGACAAAAGTAGAATAGTAAGTAGAATAGACAAAATGACAGATAAACAATCACAATCTGCAATTTGTCTATTCTTCCGTCGACAAAACCCGTTTCTACGATGGTCATGCTATGCGTGCTGGGATTAAAAGTACTCTATGTGCATAATCCAGGTAAACAATGTATTATTCCGTAATAGATTGTTTTCATATTTAAACCGTATTGGTTAACGCGGCGCACGCCAGTAAAGCTCCCAGTCGGCAATGATTTTTTTCCGTTTCCGACATCTACGAGTACAACAATCATTGTCATATTTCAGCATATTTACACAAAACACACCTTCCACATGAATCACTCCGTCTATTTGTGAAAACCGTATGGAAAATCCGTTCAGTAGTTTTTGAGTTTATCGGTTTCAGATAGCCAGACAGACAGACGCGACGGGGGGACTTATTTTATAATATGTTGCAGTGATTAACTAATAGTTGTACCTGGTCATTGGCTAGCTTGTTACGGGCGACGCGCCTACGAATATTGGACATTAGGTAAATGTACGCCAAAACGATCGTAAAATTCTCAATTAAATAAAGGGAAGCATATTGTGAGCGTTTTGATGTTAATTTGTTAGTTTCTCTGACTTTGACAACTATCTCCATTTCTTAGATGAACTTCAAAGTTCACCAAAGAACGTGCTCTTGGCTTTGCTTTACCTACACCCATCACTCAGACAGAGGGGCAAAATTCATGAGCTTCTAATTCCACCTTTTTTCTTCTTTTCGTGCGGTTAGTGACTAACCTGGTGTCAGAGTTTTAAAGTCCCCACATGGGCCTCTGAGTTGGCTTCACATACCGTCGAGAAGTATCTCTTAGGCATTTCCTCTCTCTCTCGGGCCTCACGATGTTTCCTTCACCGTTTTTGAAGCAAGTGATAATTAAACAATACGCATAATACGAGTATGATTCCGAAAAGTCAGTGGTGCGTGGTAGATCTTATATAGATCTTTTTGACAATCGTTTTTATGCAAAACGATAAATTTAGCGCATTGGACCAATAAACTCTTTTTTAATAAAAAAAAATCAGATTGTGGAGGCCCCAATGTTGTGGAGGCACGGGGCCATGGCCCCTGTTGCCCTGCCTTAAATCCGGGCATGGTTACAATGTTGTCCGCCCATCTCGCCGCCGGACGACCGACACTTCGTTTTCCAGTCCTTGGACGCTAATCGGAAACAGCCATACTCCACCTGTTATCACTGTGTCTTGCCCGGTATCGTGCCAAAAAACGTAAGAAAACTTGAATTTCGCAAACTACCTTGGCGAAAGCGTCAAGGTAGTTCGCGAAATTCAAGTTTTCTTACGTTTTTTGCAATTTGCAGGTCAGTATCAGGTTGTATTGTTGATCTAAATATGATTCGCGGCCGTATCAAATGTTTATTTATAGAATTATAATCATAAAAATCATCAGTACAACTCTCTAAGTTCATGTAATCCCATTGAATGACTATTTCATGAACTCATGACATTTGACAATTATGCTAACTTACGGAGTTGTATTGCGGATTGTAATGATTATAATTATGTAAAGCCATATTTGTTACGGTTGTGAATCATAATTTAATCAATATTTAACCTGATAAGGACCCGTTAATTGCAAAAAACGAAAGAAAATTTTGAATTTCGTGGGCTACCTTAGCGCATTCCCCTGTTCCGTAATTCATTTTCCGATTTCAAAAACCTAAACCCAGATGGCAATTTTTCCACACACAAACTAAATTACCTATGTACGTACCACTGAAATTCATGAATCTCTCTACTTTACTCTACTACGTACTTTACCAACAACGAAACAGCTTATCTGAAATGGTGCAACATTTAGCAAAAAAGTATCAAAACAAATAAATCAAGGCTCATAGTATCCAACGCCATCTATCGGCTGTAGCGAGCCGGTGTCGCAGCAGTCGATGTATCGCCCAATAGAGCAGTAAATCGTGCGATATCTACCGCCAACCGATCGTGAACGATCTTGAAAAGGTTCGTCCTAGTTCGGACTGTATCTTGTTGGGTGAAATAATATTATGAAATATGTGGCCGTGGGTTTTTGAGAACGTTCGCTGTCAAATGTCTGTTTTCACTAACGCTAATAGAGACAATTTTTCATTTCAAGTATTAAGGAAAGGCTGCGACTGTTACAACAACCTGCTAAAAAGCAAAAATTCCACTTTCAATCTTGTAACTCTTGTAAGACGCCAAGGAGGTACCATCGAAGCAGTTCATATCTAACCACTGTAAGGGCTATTCTGGCTTGCAGCGCTCGGCGGCTATAGCACCGGGCCGGTAACAGATGTGGTCATCGTGTTCACGGGATTTTATTTTGAAACTGGTTAAATATGAACTTCTTTGATGGTACCTATTTGATAATTCGTCTCTGTTTTTTGTATTATATGTACCTTTAGACGTATGAGGAACAGGGTGTAAAGTTCACTCATCTCTTTAGAAAAGGGATGATCCTCCGACCAGGGGGCTTACTCTTGACTTTAATTCCGATCTATCGACATTGGAATTTTGACGTTTCGTACTCTTGAGTTCGACCCTAGCGCCAAATTGGTTTCAAATTGCGTGTCCATTTTGGGAACTAAGTGGAATCGGGATCGGGCTTGGCGTGCTCTAAACGCTACTCTTGACGTCTTTTGACCGCTGTGTATTGCGTCAGTATTGCGTTGGGATTGTTTGTAAATTGTGATTTTTCCAATAGCAAAAGTGTAACTTTTTTGAAATTGTTTTGTGTTTTAAGTGGTTTTTTGTAAGTAATAAGTATATAATATGGCACGATTAGCACTTATATACAGTATTTTACATAATTCTCATAGAAAACAATTGAAACAAAGACGAGATGAGCATCGGATGATGCGTTATACGGACAAAGCGTTTTCTATGAATGAAGACGAATTTGAAGCAAATTATAGAGTGAGCAAGGATTTGTTTGAGGAAATTTATGAGAACATTAAGCCCTTTATGCCAACTCCTAAGAGAAGAAGTGATATACTTATCACCAAAATATAAGGTACCTATGTTGTCTTTCAAACATGACTTTTAACAATGATATCATGAGTTTTGTTTACATCTATAGCTTAATACTTGTATAATTCTTGCAGGTTTTAGTGGCATTGTCTTTTTATGCAACTGGAAGTTACTAAAAACTAGTTGGAGGTACATATGGGACTCTAATGTCGCAGCAATCTGTTTCTCGTACTATCAGAGATGTAACGGCAGCTCTTAACCATCCAATAGTACAAAGTAAATGGACATTTCTCACATTGTATTTCTACACTTTATGTTAATAAATTATTAATTCCTAAACGTTATATTGTTTCCTAAGTAAGAGTACAAGTTACTCAATACTCAATTTTTTATTGCATTCCATATGTATTACATAGATGGTATAATAAGTAAGAGAGCAATAGACAACAGCCAACAACCACAACAACCAACATAGTAACAGTGCGTGTATAGTTAACATTGCAACAACCTACATATTTCTTGAAAAATGGAGAACTGAATCAATAAATATATTTTTTTAAACTTAAAAGTACTTGTATTTACTTACTAATAAAACTGACAAAAAATAACAATAAAATACTTATAAAATAGCGCAAGGCAAGCATTTCATCAATATCCGAAACATTAGCTAGCAATAAATAAAGTTTTGACATTAATTTGAAATTGGAGAACTTTTACGCCGACTTTTAATTTTTTTTTGTAGTATGGCAACGACCCTACCGCATACAGCCAAAGTCAGGGTTAATTTTATTATTTTAATCATGTTATTACGCCCTTATGAATTTAATACGTTACAATTAATCAATGAAACAACAATTTGTATCATATTTATTTATTAGCCTTATTATTTAAAGGATAAAGCATTTTAAAGCCCTATTACCGGTTTATCGTAATGAGTTGAACAACACTTTTGCGGGGCGTAACATAGCTAACTTCACGTTTAACAAAATAATCGCGGGGCAATCCCAATTTCAATCCAATGTTGACAATATTGTTTTCAAGAGTACCGAATCACGTGACTGCAAAATTGACATTGGAATCGCATTGGTTTTTGATTGGAATTGGAATTAGTTTGAAGAGTAAGCCCCCAGACGGGTGTTGTGTCTGGCGGGTTACTGCCCAACGATTGATGTCGGAAAGTTATTTAGATGCTGATCGCGCGTTAACACTGTTTGCGCGATGCAGGATTTCTGTGACGTCAGGTCTTTGATGCGTAGTTCGCATGTGGCGTTGTAGATGCCGCCACATACATATCGTATTTGTTTGTATGTCGATAATTTATAAGAAAAACTGAATTGGTTAACATCTTGGTTTCTCCTACCAGCATAGCTCTACTCATCTATTTCGGTACGAGTATAATGGCTGCGATGACTATTTTCGAATTGGCACACAAACGAGTATGGTAAAAGAACTCATTAGATATCGCGGCTATTGATCCCTTATAAGACGAAATCCAATTCGTCCAAATTCATTGCCATTGTATTGGATTAATTTATTTTCATCTAGATTCTGGGACAATGCACTGAACTAATTTATAAATTTCGAAATTATGCCATATGAAGACGTGGGCAAATGATATGATGATTTCTAGATATGGCTGCTTGGCACAAAAGCTCAGAAGCCATCTTTTTGCCTAGATTATAAGCAGAGCAGTTTTTGTAAAGTAAAGCACATTGCTTTTTTCAACACTTCAGAGCAACATTGAAATGAAATGTAATTGTTTATTCTGTACATTTACACTTATTTCGCAAACACTTTTACACATCACATAAAAAAAAATTATAACCTAAATGGAGTCGACATTTCCTATTTCACTATCCCTAAGAAGAAATGGCCAAACAAACTCAAGGATCAAAGTCTCTTTTAAAGTCCAGACACAATCGTAGTCAGCCATATGAGAACCATGTAGATTAGTGTCTGAAATGGTCTTTTGAGGAAAGAACCACACAGATTTGAGTGGACCTGTCCAGTCAGTGCAATCATTTGTCAGTAATCGTGTAGCTCAACTCATAACTTAAGGAGCTCAACGACTCGACGAACAATACCAAAGAAAGGATATTTGGGTAGGCCGCCTACAGAACCCAAACTGCCAGACAATCTTTAAAACTATCTGAGAAAGGAAAAAAGTAAAGTGATCCATATCTGCCCTCGTAGTAGCAAATGCAGTAATCGACATTTTTTAGATTTTCTGTTTTTGTCAAAAATAACATCTGGAGACTTTAAGCTATACGTAGATTTTTTTTTTTTTTTTTTGTTTGGCTAGAACATGGTGAAATAAGAAGGAAAAATGCAGCATTTCGCGTGAAATTGTCTGATATTGTTAGTATGAATGCAGCAATGAGCATACACCAGATTAAAACGCAGTAATCACGTATTTAGTACCAAGTTATAATGCAGTATTCATGTAAATACTGCATTATAACTTGGTACTTACTGCATTATAACTTAGTAAAAAACGGTTCTGAAAGTATTTAAATAAAATATTTAGAACCATGACACACTTATATGTCGGCTGACAGCTTTCACCACCAAGAAAACCAATTACAAAAAGCAGGAAAGGTGTATGATTTTTCTGATTTCGTTGATTGTGTGCAGTTAGCTAATTCAGGGAAAGTCACAGTAAAAGCTATGGAAGTTTCTGACTTCTGCAAATAATTATGGATCATTCATCTCAACATAGACTTAAAAAGAGCACAAACAGAGTATATTTTAAAAATATTGTTATTGTGGAGCTACACAGAAGTAAAATGAACTTGTTTGTGAAGACAGAGTAAGATGGAATATTACACGAAATTGAGTTCCTAAAAGTTAAATACTTAAAGTCATTGTCAATTCCTGATCCCTTCAAAAACGTTCTTCCAAGGGGTATAACAGAAGCAAGAAAATCTATATCTATCGTATTCTTTCTACAGTGTCCAAAATAATACCACAAAACAGATTACCGTTTTGGCAAAACCTCCACGTCAATGATCCTTCGACTGATCTTGAATTGTTTAGAAGTAAAAGAATGTGATGAAAAGGATTTTAATTAATTACTACTAAAAGACTATTACAGTGCCACTATTTAAATATTTTTTAGATTCCTACGGAAGCAGTGTTCCGTTTAAAGAATTTAAGGCGAAAGCGAATGAAGAATGATCTCATTCATTTTATGTTACTAAATCACATGTAATAAACATGATGATAATTTTGTTCATATAATAGGTATTGCTAAATATATATTTTCTATAATTTTAGTTATGCGCCGTACCCAGTACAAATATATTTTATTAAGTTCCCTATGTCCCAACAAAGACTGATTAAATTATAAAATAAAAAGATTTTCACAATTAATCATGTTTTTCCTTTTTTTTCTCGATATAATGTTTAACAACTCGTTTTTACACTGCATTATGCCTTTTATTATACATATATTCAGGAAATAACTTTGCTAGTGCTTAGTGCAGTCAATTTATTTCCTAGATACAAATGCAGTAACAAACACGAGTACTGCACTTCACTTCACTACTTTGATGTATTACCAATAGAGACACAAGGTACAAGTGCAGTATTCGAGTTTCTAAAGACCTACATAAGAAAAATTAACTTCAAAACTAAACTAAACAATACTTTGTATTTTTATGTACCTTTTCCGTAACAAAACATATGAGTTTTATATCAGTTAAAGTAGAGATTAAAAAAAAACACTTTACCGCGTTTTTCTCGAAATCGTCATTTTGCAAGTACTGCATTTACTATTACGAGGGCAGATATATAGTCCTCACATTCACAATATGAAAGTAATAAAATACTTTACAAAGTAATATTGTCATTTTGTATATAATCATCAATGTCAATGTATATACAATTCTGGTATATTATGATGATTTTGTATAATTGTAAATTGTGCTGGTCGTGTTATCATGTAGGTATACTATGCCCAGGAGTAAAATACCTATAGTGATACTTTTTATAACAGCAAAACATTTCTAGGGACTAGTTAATTGACTCAGGCGTGACTTTGCGGAAATCCGTGTTGACACGTCAAGCGTCGAGAGCAGAAAACTCTCGCTCTGCTCTCGACGCTTTACGTGTCAACACGTCGGGTATTTTATAATGGATTTCTCCGGGGATGGATTTGTCCGGGTGTCGCAACAAGGCAATCGTCATCCTGAGGATGCCTCGTTGAGAGGTAAAACACGTGTCAATTTTTTACAAGGTATAAATACTCTTTAAGAACAGTTGAGCGGATAAGGTTACTAAATATACGTCATCTATTGTATTTTATTTCTAGGGACTCTTAAAACCGCGAAGCTCAAGTCAATAGTTTCAATCTACGGGTCTAGAAGTCCAAATATTGTTCTTGCCAGTTGGGACTACACCTCGCAAGGTCGGGTGCGCGTGACCACGGCGGTCACAGACGCCCGCTAATTTGTTACCGCCGGACAGACCGCCACACAATCACTGCAGACTACGATCATCAACTAAGAGCAGTCACGTTGCTGCCTTGCTGGTGTGGTGTATTGGCTTCTTATTGATGTCGCATGGTTCTTGTGTAATAGGATGCCAATTCTCTTATTAGTATTAGATTCTGATTCTGCCTCTCGCCTCTCGCGCCCCAGGTCTCCCACCTAAGTCGTGGTTTTTTAGATCCCACCTTTTTGAGGTGCTGTTCGAAGAAGACGAGTTTTTTTTTGGGGGATTAAAACGTTCTGTGCCGGGAGCCCTCCTGGGGGGTTCACTTAGTCGCACATGGGGTGCCGGGAGCCCTCGCGGAGGGCTCATTTTAAATGTAGGTTTTTCTTAGCGAATACAGCATTTTAAACCGTGAAAATAAAATCAGACGTTTATTTTAAAAAGATTTATTAGTATGTGCGTTGGTACGTAAAATCCAAACATTTTTTTTTTGTTCTCTGTTACAAATATTCACAAAAAAATTAAAAGGTTGAAAACTACGTACCTACCTATAGCAACTGAAAACATAATTTTACTTCGTTTTACAGTGTTTTATAACACGGTTTTAAACCTAATGCCGTTGACCGTCCGCGATGGTTAATTTTAGCACAAACGTAATGCCGGTAACCCTCCCCGAGGGTTCACTTCCAATATGTATGGCGGCATGGCGTATGAGATCTATGAAAACTGGGTGGAGTCGAAAGTGTAGGGTCTCAACTTACAGTGTTATTTTCGACAGCCTCCTCCTGCCAACCAATAACAACGTCAACTGACTTTATTAATCCGTCTGCAATGCTATTTTACCATACCGCGGCCATTAATAGAGCAGCAGTGCTATTCTGTAACCATCTCACCGTGAAAACTTAGGTGAAGTGAGCTGTCATTCCACCTAATACTAGAGATTGACACTATTGATAGCTCACTTCACCTAAGTCTTCACGGTGAGTTTTTTATTTACAGAATACGTCGGCTGTTATAAAGATATTTATTTTCAGCATCTTGGACATCGCATGTCAATTTTGTACTTCACACCAGGGATGTTGCGGATATTCGCATCCGCATCCAAATTAATCAATGGAATTAATCAATCGGAGCTCATGCGGATGCAGATGTGGGAGGAAAAGGGTGAATATAAGTAAAAACATAATAAAACAAAATTTAAATTAGGTATGTATGATTTAACAAGTCTCTAAATCGTCACATTTTCGCAAAATAGTCTTATAACCATCAAATACGGGAGCTATTTTGGTTTTTAAATGATTATTATTTTATTATAATTGCCGCGAATTGCATTATGATCAACATACCTTCAACGACACAGCGCTACAATATGCAACAAACATATAAATTTTTGAATTTCGCCGAGCCGCATTGAAGGATCCCTTAAAAAAACTTGAGATCCGCCGATGTGAGTCACCAAAAATCTGCATCGGCAACATCCCCACAGTGACAAGTAGTGTCCCAGTGCAACATAACTTCACCACAACTCCACTCGACTCAACGCAAAAGTTCCCACCAACGAAAAGCCTTGCTAACAAAAGTAGGCAGTATCCTTTGGCCTTAACGTTGGTATCGCGAGGCATCTACAGGACAGGGCCAGATAACGTGGCGCAGATACTACTGAGCTTGATAGGCTGGTAACACGCAATGGCGAGTAGCTTTGTAGCGCAGAACATATCTTGGGTCTTGAAAGAGGGCATTGTGTTTGTCTGAGTTGAAGAAAGGGTTGGTTTGGCGCGGTAGGGTTGGGTTGGTTTTATATCTAAGAAATATCTAAATATTGAAATTACTAAGTATATCGGATTTTTAGATTATTTTCGTCGAAATATCCGTCCATGTAGTTCCTTTGCTATGTTAAGATGGGGAACATGTAGCTGATGTAACTAAAGTACGTAATATGTCGACTACGCAGCTATATTTTTCGCCAGGAGGCTCTAAAACATTATACAATTTCTAAAGATGTGGTGACTGGTGACAGCTGCTGTGTGTTTGACAAACCGAAACTTTCAAGAATTATTCGGAAGAGTATCTACATTTACCCACAAAGAGCAATGGATTTCAAACGACTGATACGGAAAAGAAACGCGGTAGTACTCCTGGCCAAAGGAAAACGAAACAATCTTTCAACAAATCCATAAACAATAACTTACTAACGCGACACTATCTAAAAGAAAGCGGGAAGCTATAATCTCAGTGATGTCCCGATAGTTTGCCAAGCGTGAAGCGAAGGACGTGCGGCAGCGGTGCGGTCGTTGTGCGATTTGTCGTCCGAGATCGTATCGCCGGCCGTAATTCGGCCGCGACTGCCGTGCGTGTTCGTACACCGATTGCACTCGATTAGGAGTGAGGCACAATGGGTATTTCTAGTTATCACTCTTGTAAGTAAGTCAGAACTTTAGTGGTTTCGGGATTATTTGCGTATCCCGGGCCTGTTATAGGTATGAGTTGCTGCTACATGAGAATAGCTCATGCTGTGGTGAAATGATAAGCTAGTCTTGCAGGCAGCAGTGGAGTTGTTTTACAAAGAGTGTGTTGAACTTTATTAAGAGTCGTCACTTGTGCATACCCCTTTTATTGCACCCAAGCGCAAAGGGATATCTCCTTTTAGACATGTCAATATGGATATCAGGGGGCCTAAAACGGCCACTTTAGGAATTCTGCTAAAAGCTATTAATTTCCTCCAATATGGCAATATTTACACCAAATATGATTCAGTTATGAATTGAATTGAGATATTATTCAGCTAATATGTGTCATCATTCATATCTGAATCATATTTGGTGTAAATATTGCCATATTGGAGGAAATGAATAGCTTTTAGCAGAATTGCTAAAGTGGCCGTCTTAGGCCCTCTGGTGACTAAAAAGTGAATCACAAAACCCCGAATTCGTAGTCATCGTTGTTCACGAGAGCTCACGAGAGCTCATTTACACTGAGACAAACAATTATACATTAATTTATCAATTATTGTGGGCCTATCTACTCGTGTATCAATCTGTATGATCTGGCGATGATCGCATTATCACGTATTAGGATAGTGATAAGGATTTCCGCAATGTGATTAGACAACTGGTGAAAAACACACTACAAAAACAAACATTATAAGGAAATTTGATTTATTATTTACATTATTACCTAATGAACGCCATTGGCGTCGGTATTACCGTGGCCTTCTACTGGACCCAATTATCTGATCTAAAAAATACTATCTACTCGAAAAGAAGAAGAAGAAAGAAAAGAGCAAAGAGCAATTGAAGGAAGGAGGGAGGAATTATTAAGGTCATCAGATAACTTGAAACTTAAAATGCCAATGCATTCCACAACTTTCCTTGACAAATCCTTTACTGTCCAGGCTGCTCGTTTGTGGAACGCATTACCAGTTCCAATAAAGCGCGCGCAATCGTTGCCTGTGTTTAAAAGACTCGTGAATGAACATTACTTGTCGTTATAATTTTGTTCTTATCGTTAGCTGTAATAATATTCGTCATTTATTTTCGATGCTTATATAGTTAGTATGTATGTATCTATCTATGTATCTATTATATAGCATTTATCTGTGTATATATTATAGTATATTGTACTTATATACCTTTTATTTGCACCGAAGACAACCCCATTTTATGTCCAGAAAATCACTGTCCATCCCAAGGTTGCCTGGAAGAGATCGCAGTAAGCGATAAGGCCGCCCATTGTATATTTTATAGTGTATTACTTTTTCTTTATGTAATGTATAATCTGGTGTACAATTAAGTATATATAAATAAATAAGAAGAAGATTTTGGACATTAGAATCTTGTAAAGCGTAAAACGTAAAATATTTTCTTTTGATAGAAGTGTTGATAATAATCGACTGATGGTGGAATCATTATTATTCTTATCCCAACTTATGTGCCCCGTAGCATGTCTTATTCATAATACTTCTCTATTAGTCGTTATCCGTAATTGTCACTCTCTTTCTGGCAATATCATCATTCACACAAAACATCCATGGTCTCTTTGGTCTTCCCCTTGGCTTTGAATGTTCCTTTTTTAGAGTTCCGTAGTCAACAAAAGGAACCCTTATAGTTTCGCCATGTCCATCTGTTTGTCTGGCTGTCTGCCTGTCTGTCTGTCTATCTGTCTCGCGGCTTAGCTTAGAGACTATTTGTACTAGAAAGCTGTAATTTGGCATGGGTATACATATTAATCAATAAGTAATAAAATAAAACATGAAAAAAAAAAAATTGTGTACCTCCCCTGCACGTAAAGTGGGGATATTTTTTTTTCTCGTCTATCCTATTGTGTGGGCTATCGTTGGAAAGGTCGTTCAAAAACATTGTGACTGTGTTACAATCATTTTTGGATTCAGGGATCAGTTTGAGAACTCATTTTTGTTAGAGGCAAGTGTCGCCCCCCCTGCAAGCTAAATGGGTGGTTTTATATATGTGAAAAAAATCACAGCTGTAGTTTATATAACGCAATTAAAAGGAAAACTATCACAGCTAAGTAGGTTCTACAAATTAACGAGTAATAATCGACCAAATTACATTTGCAGTTGCAAAAACATGTTATCCCATACATTTCGTATGAACATGTTTTTGAACTACAATGTTAAGTTTGTTATTGGGATAAATCACCCCAAGTACGGAACCGTTTATTGTGCGTGGTCCGACGCAGTTGGCCGATTTTTATCATTTGTATTTCCTTTGCGTATACCAAAAATAATATTATTTTTCTTTTTTTCTTTCTTAGTGAAATAACTGTCTTAACTAATTGGCAAATTATAATTTTTAAGAAAATGAGAAGTTGTTAAGTCCATCATACGAAGTGAAGAATTTTGGAACCGGACATTGGCAGCAGACTGGAACGAAGATAAACAGGTGCCAGGTCTTTATTTGATTGTCATCTTCAAAACAGTTTAATATAGATCACGCCTAAGTACTGTGATCAATAAGGGTTTAGGTATCTGATTAACTTAAAGTTAATTAGGTGGAATCAACCGTAATAAAGGATTAAAGAATCATATTAATCTGAGATTTCACGGTTAGCTTTTCTAATCGATTGATAAATTTATTGGAAAAAAAACAATGACGATATCTGCGCCATATGCCTTTTGTTCGTCAGAAGTCGATATTAATCCTTAATAAAAAAAACCCTAAACCTACTGTATGCCTGATAATGAAGACGTAATAATCAAGCTGAGATAAAATACTCTGAAACAGTGTCCTCTAAGCCTAGTAACTAAGATTTCGTTTATTGACGAAATTTGTGTTGATCCTTTTCAAGAATATTAAGTTTGAGGTTTAGTCCTAAGCCATGATCCTCTACTTGTAGGTATAATAATAATTATATCATTTATTTCAGGCGGCACAGGCCCATAGAACAATACCTTAACCTAAACATACATATTTTAATATAAACAAAAACTGGTGTTAATAAATAAGGCTTAGACTATGTTAGTAGCACTTCACTTTGCACTAGCTTGGCTTTGTGCTGTCGTGTGGAATTTGTCCGCGGAAGTGACGGAACACCACATCTTGCGGCCAAAAGTCTTCTTCCATGACGAGGGGCAGATAACAGTTCGGTACACGCACGACGAACGCCTTGGAGTTGACGTGTCGGTGCGATTCTAGTAACTGCACCCTCGGTGTGTACCTCGTCTTTTGACGCACATACTCCACGATGTCCTCCGCCTTAAAAGGTATAAGTAGGTACTAATGAACAGCTCCAAAATGTGTAGTGGCGATGCTTGTCTTAAATATCTGCCGCACCACTCACACCTAGGACAATCAGATCCTCTACTACGAACTATTCATTTCCAGTCACTCCTCCTTGTGTCCCACCGCCCTTACGTCACAAGTCGAAGCTCCTACCGCTAGATACCGCGGCACAACTCGTGAGCGATGCCTCGCCAGATAACCATTGCTTTGTTTCGCTGTAAAACTCGAAAATTAACATCATTTGCCAACGCCCGATCGCTGCGGTGATACCGACACTCGTAAATATCGGTGTACGGTGTGAGATGTAGAGGGAATTGTGTTGTTTTGACGGTTTTACACAGACTTTGCCGCGGTCGGTTCGTGGATGACTGAACATCCATTACATATCGAGAGCCCTCCGTGCCTTGGAAACCACATTAAGCCATTGGTGATCTTTGTTACGGGTAGTCAGAAGTCTAAAAGTCCTGACAACCAGTCTTACCAAGAGTTATCGTGTTACCCAGTAACTAGGTTGTGGAGGGCAGATATAGGCAGTCGCTACATGTAATATACTGGTATTCAGCTGCATCCGGTTAGACTGAAACCAACCCCAACATGATTGGGAAAAGGCTAGACAGATTGATAGATGCTCTTTGAAAGATTCCAGTGATTTAGTGGTATCTGTGGTGCAGGCTGTTGAGGCCTGTGGCGCGTACGCGTGGCAATTTTGGGTGTGGCCGCCATATACATGGTGGCAGGGACATCGACGCGAAAACTGATACCATGGATTCAGTACATGATTCTGAACCTCCCCTGAATTGAAATTTGTCGTCGGTTATTAAAAAAAAAATCTGCTGTTTCATAGAAACGTGCAATACCTACACAGTCAAAATGTATGGAACAGCTAATTTTTTTTTTTAATAACCGACGAATAATTTCAACGCAGTTCAGAATCATGTATTGAATCCATGGTAACAGGCTTCGCGTTGATGTCCCTGCCACCCGGTATACGATATTTAATTTATTGTGTTTTTGATAAAATTGCATGAGTTTAGCCATTATTGTATAAAATTGCACATAACTAAATATTAAAACACGCGCCTTTGCTTCGAAAACTGTAACGGAAAACATCGTGAGGAAACCGGCATGCCTCAGAAATATTTCTCGACGGTATGTGAAGCCAAGTCAGATGCCCTTGGGCGGCTCTAAAACTCTGACACCTGCCGGTCGATTCTGTAAAAATATCACCGTGAAACTTAGGTGAAGTGAGCTGTCAATAGTGTTAATCCCTAACGTCACAAATCGACCGTCAGGGTCGATGTGTAACAGTGACAGCTCACTTCACGCTCACTTAACCTAAGTTTCACGTTGATATTTTTAAAGAATCGACCGACAGGTTAATCACTGACACACGAAAAGAAGAAGACCGTAAGTCGAATATTATTTATTGAGGTTCATATAAAAACGTTGCTTAAAGTTAAGTGACGGTCAAACGTCAAAAATGTATGGTCGCTGATATAAATAAACCCCATTATGCTCAAGATTCTTTTCATCTATCTTTCAGACCTAGTACATACATTACTTACATACATAAATTTACGCCTTCTGCGCATGAGTCGTAGGCAGAAACTACAGAACGCCACCAGCTACGATCCTTACATACCCATTTTCCCTCGTTTACGTTCATACATCTGGGGCGGCAGTCTCGACATAGATAGCGATCGCTATACGACCGAATTCGGTCGCAAAGTACTAATGGCAGCACTAGACGCACGCACCTTGCTTTACAAGCACGTGATTTTTTCGTGCTTGTCAAGCAATTTTGACCGTCGAGGGACGCCATTCGGAATTAGCGACCGAATTCGGTCTAATACCGATCGCTATCTATGTCGAAACTGCCGCCCCTGGTCATACACGCACGCCGGTTGCGAGTCCTACGCACCTGACCTTTCTGAAGAACATCACCAATGAAGTCACTACTTATATGTCCTCATAAGGCGTCCAATACACATTAGTGATTAGACTCCTAATTTGCCTATTGAATTTCCACATAGATACTCGCTTTTACTTATAATTTACACCACACAACTACAATAACGTGGTGTTTAGTTTTAATAGTCGTCGAGATGTCGGAATCCGATGTTTAGGTACGTATAGGAAACTATTGTGAGCAGTAATGTCTCGGACTTATAATCATTAAATTAAAATCGGTAATACATTTAACCTTATTACAGTCGATTTTATTTGCCTTGGTAACAAGTTTGGTAGTTCTGGTTGTTCGAACAGAGTTTTGGCCAAAGATTTAAATCGTTAGATTTGCCCTCACCGTAGGTACTAAGTTGCGCTAAGAAGTGTCCATACTGAGAAGAGAGAGCTCACACAATAACGGCGTTTACACAACGATCAGCCCAAGTCTCTGCGACATTGTGGGTGTCAGAGGTGACAAAACGAAACAGAAAAGCGACCATCGTTTGATGCGGCGCGGCGGCGGGGCGAATCTACGATTGAAATCTTTGGTTTTGCCTTGTAAAACATAAATTATCAGTCAGAATTGTGCTGCTACAAAAAAGCAATAGCTGTTTGGTGGTGGGAAGATATCACAACATTTTTAACTCTGTCATCAACAGCATTGCTATGTTTCATTTTGCAGGTCATGTGTCAATTTTATTATAGGTAGGTAAACACAAATTTTCCAATAATTTCTTGCTTACGTCGTCGGCTGCGTATTGGCATTCTTCTTGGTGTAGTCTGGTATACCTAATCTCTTTTGTTCGTTTGTGTTTACTATAGTAGCCCATTGTGACTCTACAATCATACGGCGCTACGGGTTTACTATTGTTAATACTTACTTACTATTGAAATATTTAAATCCAATGCAACTTCAACATAAATATTTCTTTAATCCCTTTTAAACTCAAGGGAACGCAGCGGCTTACTCTTTGACAGAAGTTAACACGAAAACATTCTTTATTCAAATTGTTGCAAAAACAAAATGGATTCCTTTATAATCCCAATGTCTGCATGAATTTAAATGTCAATCGGTCGTTTTTACATCAATTATTCTATAGTAATGTAATCACTTTGCGATACAGTGAACAATATCTATTGTTGGAATACAATGCCAGATATGACAAGCTATGATGGCTGGACCTCCCAACTGGCTAGAAACGACAAAGATAAATCTACAGATTAACCCAACATTGCTGGAGTAATTTAGCCCTTATTTCTTTTAAATAAAGAGTTGTTGTTAAAAGATGCATTGGTTGACGGTAAAAGAGGTTGGTAAAAATTTCTAGTGGCGCTAAAGAAAGGTTTTGAAGAAAACGTACGAATTTTACGCTATTTTGTAAATTATTCATGCTTCTGTTACTATGAAATTTAAATAAGAGCACTCTTTTTTGGTAGCTCTAAATCTTAACTACGCGACTGTTGTATGTTTTTATAGGAGCGGTGGTGGCCAAGTGTACCAGTAATGGCCGCGACTTACCGAGTTGTAGGTCGTAGTTTCGAACTTTGAAAGGCGCTTTACTTTGTGTAAATTATTTCATCACCGGCTCTCGAAACGGTGAAGGAAAACATCGTGAGGAAACCGCCATGTCCCAGAACCAAAAATTCGAAGACGTAATATCTACCAGCACTGGGCCCGCGTGTTGGATTATGGCCTACTGCCTCTCACAGAAAGGAGGCCTATGTCCCAGCAATGGGAACATTATAGGTATTATGGGCTGATTCTGCTATGTTTTTTATTAATATCATTGTATCACAGAAAGTAGGTAGGTACCTTTTGCATATTTTATTATTCTGAAATTGGCTATTGACTTCGAGTAGTAAAGATTGATTGTTCATGTTGATTGTTCATGAGTAAACAAAGCCATTGTTATACTTAGTGAAGTACTTTATAGCTAGTTTACTAAGTACATACCCATAAATATTATAAACACAATATGCGGCAAAGGGTAGCCTCTTATTTTGTATGATTTGAGATTACATGGTAGATGCTCAGTAATTATTTGATTGTATTTGTTTATAGGCACTTTATCATTCCATCGATATCAAACATGATTTTATTAAGAAATTCTTTAATCAACTTTATCAATTTAATCGACACAAAAATACTTTAAATGTGGATATATTTGACAAACCCTTGAATCAATATAAAAATTGCCATTATGTCGTTTGTATAAATTCAATAAGAACGCCATTTTGGTGGCAGAACGGTAGGGTCGGTATGAAAGCACTGTTGGAAGCAACTAACATAACATTTCATTTAGATGATATTTACGATATCTTAAGACGACTTCAATAATTCATCGTAGATGGGATCTTATCAGTCTTCAAATCATATTTATAAGTGTCAGTTATAGGTAAGGCATCTGCACAGATTTAATGAACTGTAGTTCTCACGGCATTCACTTATTTATACAAGAATAATATTGCTGCTGCTGAAGCAACTTGCTGGCTGCTGGAATGTTGAATATTACCAGTTAAGTACACCTATAATATGAAAATAGCTATTATCATATTATAGTTCAAGCTAATACGAGAGACTCTCATTAGAAGGCTAAAAGTCACCCAAAGTGCAATGGAGAGGGCTATGCTTGGAGTTCGTTCTACGTGATCCAATGAAGAGATCCGTAGGAGAACCAAGGTATCCGACTTAGCCCGAAGAATTACCAAACTTAAGTGGCAGCGGGCAGGGCACATAGCTCGCAGAACAGATGGCTGATGAGGCCGAAAGGTTCTGGAGTGGCAACCGCGTACCGGAAGACGTAAATCGTTGGAAGGCCTCCCACAAGGTGGACCGATGACCTGGTGAAGGCCCCAGGAATCTGCTAGATGCGAGAAGCACAGAACCGGTCAAAGTGGCGGTGCATGGGGGAGACCTATGTCCAGCAGTGGACGTCTTTTGGCTGAAATGATGAATGATGATGATGAATACGAGAGAAGAAGCACTAAGCTTTCGTAAATAAGAAGCCGAACTACATTTCCTAGTACGGGAATCACATTCGGGTCAAGATTGAGTATGGATGTAGATGGTTAATTATAAGAAGTAGGGGAAGACGAAAAAAACGACGTCTTGTGGCTAGCAAAAGGGTGACTACTGAAATGACGACTATTAGAGAAGTATCGAAGAGGAAGACATACTGAGTCGACCACAAATAAATTGGGATAACTACAGGAGAATGATGACGATTCAAGATGGTGGACGTGGAACGAATGAAGTTCTCGACGAAATCCAGCAAAATTTGAAAACAATTCTTCTGCTGTCGCTTTCGAAATTAGCGGGTAAGTACAATCCGGAGCAATCGTGGCGGCCTCCGATACGCAAATTGCCCGGCGGCTGTTTACAAAGACTTGCCTCCCTCGGGGACAATTAACTCTGCCATCTTTGCTTTGCGTTTGCGTAGATTAAGAGGTTTTACTTGCAATAGGGTTGTAGGAATTTTTGTAGGAATAGGGATGCTGACATTTTTTTTTATTTTGGTCGTCAGATAGATTATTAAAAAATATTGGAAACGTATTTTTCTTTTTTTACGTCTAAATCAGAAGATAACGATAATAAATTAAGTTAAAATGTGGCATGATGTCAGTCTTCGGTAGGTTTTATACCGAATTGTGACGTAGCGGGGGACTCACCAACTTTAAAATGCGTTTTCTCTAAATCATTTTTTAATAACAAGATAAAGAAAAAAATACGTGTCTAATATTTTTGTATTATCTGACTGAAGTTTTTTTTTACACAGGCGACTTCCCTATTGAAGCAGAGTAATAAGTCTTCGATGAGTTTATAAGAAAATTATACAGGGTTACCTCTGTATGTCACTCTGTATGCAGCGTCAAATTAAATTAGCTAGCGAAACTCCGCAGACGTGATGGGTAACAATATCTAAATACAATAAAACAACAAAAAAAAAAATCTTTGTGTATTTGGGTTCAACGAGTGTTCTTACTTGAAATACCAGTTCGAAAATCAGTTTTATTTTCTGTGTAAACTTCACAGACGTGTGAAGGGTATCGATAGATTAGTTTTAATCATGGTCTGGCAGTTTGAGTAATTTATGCGGCCTACCCAAATGTTCTTTCTTTGGTATTGGTCGTCGAATTGTTGAGCTCCTTATATTCTGAGTTGAGCTGCACGATTACTGACAAATACGTGCACTGACTGGACAGGGCCACTCAATCTGTGTGGTTCTTTCCTCAAAAAAAACATTTCAGACACCAATCTACATGCATAAGATCAGATCTTATGCATGTAGATTGGTGTCTGAAATGTTTTTTTAGAGATTATGTCTGGACTTTAAAAGAAATTGTGACCTTTGAGTTTGTTTCGGCCTTTTTACTCAGAGTAGTCACTAGTCAGATAGGAAACGCCGTCATCATCTAGTTTAATACTGTTTTATATTTTAATACTGAATAAATATTTATTTATTTTATTTTTTATTTAGTTTAAAATAGTTATTTATGCTACAAGTGCGGAAATTATTTTACGCACGTGTATCATACAACGTTGTACTATGCAATGCGCGAGGAAATAAAAAAAACGATCGAGCCTTACAGTAGTCTCATATGATGTGTCACATCTGACCTATTGGCTGACGTATACAGGGTGGCAGGGACATCGACGCGAAAACTGATGCCATGGATGCAGTACATGATTCTACCCTTGCTCTAATTATTTGTCAGTTATAAAAAAAATATCTGCTATTCCATACATTTTGACCGCGTATTGCATTTTTTTATGAAATAGAAGATTTTTGTTTTAACAACGAAGAACGAAAACAAAAATCTTGGACGAATCATTTCAACGCAGGGGTAGAAAAATATGATTAACTTGTAAAAGTGTTTGTACAAACCTACTTACAAAAATAAATCAATTATCATCGATATCTAAACAAGATTTAAAAAAAAAAAAAATTTTTTTTTTTTTTTATAGTTTGAAAATGTAACTACACTACCAGTCGTCATTGAACCAAAAAAAAACAGAAAATATTTTTTTTTCTTGGTTGTTTCGTGTTCCATACCCATATTCTGAAAAAAATATATGAAAAAAGTACTACTAGAACTACTCTGTGATTTACGGATGTGCAACAAGTCTCCATATCCAAATTAAAAACCTGTTATGACTTGTCAACATTTATTTTGATAAAATATTGCGGATAAATATTAAATTTATTTTATCAAAACAAACGCGCGCACGTAAACTGATAGATAAAATGATACTGCATTCAAAAATGCATCTGGTCAAAGTCAAAGTCAAAAACGTTTATTGCGAACTAAGTGTACAATGTTGGTTTGATTGATGACTACTATTAATTATCATTATTTAACGTCATCAGTATTTTTAGTCATACTGCGTTCTACATCTATTTTTAAACCTTATCGAGGAACATGATCGTCAGGGGGAATCACCCCGATTAGGAATCAGTCGGTCGATTCTGTAAAAATATCAACGTGAAACTTAGGTGAAGTGTGCGTGAAGTGAGCTGTCAATGTCACAGTCACAGAATCGACCGGTAGGATGCTATGGATTAACACTATTGACAGCTCACTTCACGCTCTCTTCACCTAAGTTTCACGATGATATTTTTACAGAATCGACTGGCAGATTTCCGATCACAGTGATTTGATTAAATAAGCAATTTTTGACATTGACATCAATAATGATTATTATCTGCCTGGACTCCACCGCAGGGTGACGGCTTCTTCTCATGTACCACACTGAGATTTTCAGCCGTTGATGTTTCAGCCGTTGAAATCGTAGCAGGTGGCGTTCTGTAGTTTCTGTCTACCCCTATAGGTTGAAGGCGTGAGTTTATGTACGTATGTATGATGTTCGAACTGCTGAACTTGGACTGGGAATGAATGAATAAATGAATGATCATTTATTTGTCCGAAACATGAGTATGCACACACAAAGCATGCAAGATATTATGTACCTACATAGCAGAAAGGATCACAGTCATATTTTACCTTAAGGGCGTACAAATATGTATTATAATAACATTTGAACAATTATTTAATATATTAAAATTAGTCAGTTATTGAGTCAGTTAGTAGTGGGAGTCGTAGGGTTACGATTTTCGCGTCCAACAAAAACTTGTAAGCGCCAGCTCGGAGTCTGAATTTATACCCTGTTAATGACATTAGTCTCGCTTCCCATTTATTACCTACATAGAATGACGTCTGCCCGGCCCTTCAGGGAATAAAAGCGTGATGTAATGCTGTTCCATAATGACGATTCAAAGTTTGCCAAATATTGGATAAAATTTTGAAGATGATACTGAAATTGCACGTAGTTAAGCGGAAAGGATCCAACCCACAGAGAGTTAGTTTTGAGATAGGTATTCAAGTTTTTGATCAGATCGTGTTATGTGATCGTATGACCTGCCATATATACGGGTTGGTAACGTATGGTCATAATGACATGATGCGTTGGGATTGTTTTTGTGATATTAAAGTTTTAACTACAAAGAGTGTTTTGGTATACGTAACTCATTTTCGCCCATAGTGTGGGTTGAATCCTTTCCGCTTAACTACGTCCAATTATAACTCACTTTTTTCAGAATACCTACTGTTTGGAAAGGAAAATAACCTCATTTCTTTTAAAAATCTCCCATTCCATCACATCATCATTGCCTTTCCTTTATCCAAATTTATTAGTGGTCGGCGCAACATATCTTTTTCATCCATACTTCTCTATTAGTCATCATCTCGGTAGTCAACCCCTTTCCAGCCATATCATCTTTCCAGCCATATCATCTTTCCAACCATATCATCTTTCCAGCCATATCATCTTTCTCAAAGTCCATTTATGTTTCTTTAGTCTTCCCCTATTCTTTTAAACATCCACATTCATACTCAAAACATTCATCACGACATCTACCATTCTACCAAGCCAAAAAATTACCTACTACACTTACCTCCTAAACGCTATGACACGTCCCCCTCCCCCCTGCATCTGAGCGTGGGAACGCGCGATCATTACCAGAGCTGCGCAGACGCCGCGCTTACGTAATTGGCGCTGATTTTACGTATAATCACCGGGAAGCACACTACCATTGAAACTGAAAGGGAAGGGTTCGGGATGTATGTAAATTGTAGGGGCATTTTCGTATGGTTTTGAATTTGTGTAGGTACCTAGCGGGTTTTTTAAGGGAGTTCGAGGCTAAGCAATAACAGGCGCACAGGTCGCGATCCATCAGCTTAAGCTACGCTTGCCGCGGTTGGTCCGTGGATGGGTTATCATCTTTACATACTCCTCCGTGCCTCGGAAAACACGTTAAGGCGTTGGTCTCGGCTGTCATTCGTCTCATCTTTGACAATCGTTATGGGTCGTCAGAAGCCCGAAAGTCTGATAACCAGTCTTACCAAGAGGTATCATATTACCCAGTAACTAGGTTTTCAGTCGCTCCGGTTAGACTGGAAGCCGACCCAGAAATAGTTGGGAAAACGCTAGGCAGATGACACGTCCGTGTTTTGATCACAGAAATTCATATGTGTACCAAATTTCAACTTAATCGGTCTAGTAGATTCAGATCAAATTGGCTGTGACAGACGGACAGACAGGCAGACACACGAGTGATCCTATAAGGGTTCCGTTTTCCCTAACCCTAAAAACATAGTAGGCCAAATCTACGGTCCACGTCTAGAGTGTAGCTTATGTTTTTTAATAGTAGTAGCTAAAGTATATCCAAAGCTTTCATTAATACGAAACATGAACAGTATAGCTATTACATTATTATAATAATAAAATATCAACGCAAACTCCAAAGCAGCCTTGATATTGCACTTTGAGAGTACATCCACCATGTCCAAGGGCTATAGTCATTGACCATCTCACGAGTAGATTAAGAACAGCAATTTATTCGCTCCATACACAAAAAACCAGTGTCTTTACGCCCAGCGGCGTTTCATATCGCACTACACACGGTCACATTCTTGGCCCGCTTGTCCGACTACCCGCACGAAAAAAAGGCAAAAAGTGCCACTTGCCCCGCGGCAGCGGGCGCGAACGGACGTCCCCTGTCGCTGCGTTGTGGGAACGCTTAATACGCTCATTTGTTACACTGTCATGTAATTTGTGGTTAAATGATAAGAGATTTATGGATGTGATTTTTGCGATTGGAGTACGATATGATGTTTTATGCATTTTTTTGTTATAATTAATGCCTATTTGATATTCTTCTTGTTTAAAATATTACTACACTAACTTTGGGTGCGAGTTTCGCGACGAAGAATTTGAATAAATATTGGATTAATTTAAATTGTTTTTGTAATTTTTATTTTCAGTACATAGAGGACCAAAAACTAATAAATTATCTGGCCGTAGAGATATCAAAAGGCCCTATGAAGATGTAGATCTTATGCTCACAACTGAAACATGATTATAAAGACGTATTTCAACCAAACCTACAAGCCTAACGTTCGAGTATGCTCGCAGTGTTCTCATCGGTGTGACAGCCATCCAGGTTTAAATGTTATGCGCACATCGATAAAGCGTAACAATAGCTCACCGCGGGCTAAGAGCATTGTTGTGAATACAAGATTTCTAAATAACAGCAGTTTTCGCAGTACATTATCATCCGATGAAAGGATTGCACGTGTTTTGTTCTTTAGCAACCAAATTGCAGCTGAGGTTTGGCCGAAATTTAGTTTTTTAGGGTTCCGTAACTTTATCATCAAAATCCTCATTGTGAGACTGTATTAGTCTGTCTGTCTGCTATTTGATTGGTATGCGGTAAAAAAATGCTGTGAGCTTTGCTGATATCCTTGGAGAACTGTCAAATTATTAGCTATCTCAATACGTAAAATATTTTCGTAAATGGTTACGACTAATCTGTTTTATTTTGACAGTTCAACAATATTCATTGCGTTATTTACGTTACCGAGCAGATTTTTTTTCCAACTTATGAAGCAATGGATTAGTTCGATTAGGAATCTGTTTCAAAACGATTCAGATTCTGATTGATCGTGTATTATGCAATTAGGGTACATTCTAATAGTGGATACGTATTTATATTTAGACCTTTAACCTAGAAGTTGACCCTATTGTTTCGAATTCCAAATTAGATACCCGTTTCCATAGATTTGTTTTTGTTAAAAAACATAAGAAAAACTATTTTGACCCTCACTTATCTGGCTTTTTTCGACATGAAAAAACGGTAGAGAGTTCTGCTAAGTCCATAATGATGGGTTGGAGTTTGTGCCATTTGTGGGCCATAACAAGCTATAAAGTAGCAGATCCGTGCCATATGGGTCTTAGAATTGCATGTTGCATAATCATCTGCTAATTGTTTTGTAGAGTGACCATATATTAGGAGAGGAGTGTAGCACTCTACCTCTTTGGTCTAGAGGTTGCAAGCGCTACTGCCGGCCCTGACGTCCTGGGTTCGAGAATTCCCGGGCCGGGCAAAGTGTTATAGGGTTCTTCCATTCTCAGTAGCAGTCTGGAGTTTGTGCCCGGTTGATGGGAATAGGTTGTAACATGGACTTCAACATAACTGACGAAATTTGGGTGTACAGGTACACCTCTCTCTGGGAATACAGGCGTTATCTTATCATAGTAGCACCTTGTAGTGTCTTGACTGCCAAGAGATGAAAATAATGTAAATGAAAAATTTATGAATTCAGCTATCTAATTACGCAACGCATTTTCGTTGACAATTCCGACTAATCTTTTTCAGTTTGACAGGTCAACAACGTTCATTGTGTTATTTACGTTGTTGAGCAGATTTTTTTTTCGAACGTACGAAGCAATGGATTAGCAATCTGTTTCAAAACGATTTAGATTCTGATTGATCGTGTATTACGTAATTAGGGTACTGGTTGGTGAAGCCAAAATACCAATATTTCAAAGATATTGTAGGTTCCTGTTGCTATTTGAGGAAACTTCGGCAGCTACCGGTCTGTCGTCTTGTTCTCTCGTATCAAAACGAACTACATCAGAACACAGACCAAAGCTGGTAAATAGATTATCCAATCAGTCAGGTAGTTGTTTGGGCTGAAAGGTTGGATTGGGATAAGACAATGTTCATGTTCTTTCTCCAGAATTAGCTTACCTACTGACAGGTTATATGAGTTATATAATTGGTTATCTTCACAGCTAAAGCACTAGGAAGTGGTGAAGGGTGGGCGTTTTGGGGGACTGTCTTATGTAATTTTGACGTTGGAAAAGTGCTGATTCTCAGCCTAGTTTGAATAAATGACTTTTGAATTTGAATTTTGAATTTTGATAGCTGAAATTAAGTGTGTGAAAATGATAAAAAAATCGAGCTACATACAAAAATGTTAAAGATAATAATTGTGTTGTTTGTGACAATCACGTTTAATCAATCATCTATACATATATATTTTATTATAAACATGCATATACATATAAATACAAATAAATAAAATTAAAGTGTCTGTTGGTAACGTCATACATGCTACCTACATTCATTTTAGAAAAAGTTTTGTCGTTGTCGATGGTGGCAAAGCTGCGCCCATTAGTTATAGTCTCTCATAATGTAAATGACGCTGTTCTTCAACACCGATTTTAGCATACAACTTTACTATATCCTTGAAAACACCACTAAAATCATAGTACCAACATTTCCAGGTTACTAACGCTCTGTTTTTAATAGTCCCACAATAATTGCTCCCACTTGGCCCATCATAAATCAGTCCTTAATTAGATATACCAAACCTCTTTTGACGTTTAGCCTCTTCATAATGATACCGGTATCTTTGGTGTATCCAATTTGATACACAATTTTTTCGGCCATTTTATTTGATGGTAATTTTTTGAATGTGGATTTCATAGATGTGATTAGAGATTTCTGATTCGTCGTGGTTATTAAATGGTTATATCTAAGGGAACTTCCTATATAACGTGGGCAAAGTTAAAAAACAGGCCAAGTGCGTGTCGGACTACGCACAATCAAGGGTTCCGTAGTTGGGATGAATTTATTCTTTAATCTCCTTATCTTAATTTTATTGTATTGTAATATCTTATTATTTTTTTAAGTAAAACTTTCTGTTCTTCCGTGGGGTGGGGACCTGGTGATTTGTAATACAGGCATTTTACGCCTTACTCAGACACCGCCATACTGCTAAAAAAAAAAAAAACTACATAATATGTGAACTAGAATAAGCTTGTCAGTGTGAGGAGAAATAAAATAAATAAAATAAAATAAAATAAATATTTAGGTATCCCAAAAAAAAACTTAAGATTGTAGTTGAAAAACATGTTCTCTCATACATCGATATACGTTACGATCAATTTTCTAACTGTAAATGTAAGGTCGTAATCACAATAAATAAAATATGTGATAAAATTAAAAATTTACTGTTTTCAGTCTTTTTCCTTTACATGTGCTGTGAGACCTTGCTTCCTGCCAAATATCATGATGTTAGGTCAACGGGAAGTACTCTACGGGGAGTATCGTAGTACCTAGTTACTCGGTTGTGGAGGTCAGATAGGCAGTCGCTCCATGTAAAATACTGGTACTCAGCTACATCCGGTTAGACTGGAAGCCGCCCCAACATAGTTGGGAAAAGGCTGCAAAGATTGATTGTGATCTTTTAATTCCAAATGACTAGGATCCAACTTTTTTAAATATCAGTGTTTTTGTGTTTAAAACTAATACGTAAATCGTGAAAACATTGAAATCTGAGATGATGTAATTATAATGCAGGTACAAATTCCGATTGAGGAATCGGAATTTATTCGAGGCGTGACGAACTGCATCGGTGCATTGACAATTTGATCGATCGATATGATACGATTCCTGCGTTTCAAAATTCCGATAATGTTTTTTTTTGTTTTTTCCTGTTTCTTGAAATGTTGACGATATTTACGCGATTTTATCATTTCTAACGTGACGATCGTGGACGTCCAAATCCATAAAATGTATGGAAATACGTGCATGCGTTATCGTGGACGGAAATTTAAAAGCGTCTTCATATATTTCCATACATTTTAGTTCCCTGTGCTATCTCATGACATGTCGTAACGTGGACGTGGAAGTCCATGATCATACGTATCGTCACGTTAGAAATTATAAAAGCGCAAAATTTCCAAAATATAGTCAAAATTCAAAAGTCATTTATTCAAACTAGGCTGAGAATCAGCACTTTTCGAACCTCAAAATTACATAAGACAGTCCCCAAAAACGCTCACCATTTCCTAGTGCTTAAGCTGGGAAGAAGAAGTGTCGCAACAAACTCCCCAGCAGCACAGCTGTCTGACAGTGGGTAAGATATTGCACTATTTATAGCAAATTATACCTACATCAAGTAAGTATGAGTAAATAATGATTTTTATGTGTCATGCGATAGGAAATCAGTTTTATATTTTAATACCTGTCATGATGTATTAATCCTCGACTAGACAAGACTGTAATATTTATTGGTGGTGACCACATTGTACATCATAATACATAGTGAAAATTAAAGGATTAGTAATTATTTAATCGCATGATATATGTTTTGGCTATGTAAACTCCATAGGTTTTTAGGTAGTACAATAAAGGTTTAAAAAAAAAACACGTGACGAGAAAGCTGTCAAGTAAAAAACTAGTAAACGTAATACATGTCACTTCAGTTGTCATGCTACGTCACAGTTGTACTCTTCCATTTAGCAACGTTATAATTCGTTGACGTTTGGAGTTTGGGCTCTTTACAACCGACAGATTACAAAAAAAATCTGCCTAGCCTTTTCCCATAGATTGAAAAATATTATATTATTATTATAAATCTAACAAAAAAATTGTGCTCAAGCAGTTACATGTACATATGCATTGTTTCTTTGGTCACATGTTCACTCATAACGGGCCTGATTTACATCAGGCAGACAGCAGCAGCGGTGCATCGGGCAGCACCCTGGGCGGATCAATAAACATTTCCCTTTCAGAATTAACTAGAGCGAGCGCAGCGAGTTCAAATTTTTTCGGATATGTTAGATGAAACCTAGGTTGTAAGAACGACCTGCCGAGGTCGCGGGAACGTCTGAAAGGGATACCGTGGCCCCTGGCAACGTACAGGCAACTGACGGGGTGGGTTTTAGTCAGTAAGAGTCTGACACGCCCGCCCAGAGCGGGAGAAGTTATTTGATAATTACCCAAACTAAAAAAAAAAAAATTGTAACTGCGAGCGAAGCGTGCTCGAAAATTTTTGCACCGCGCATCGGATTGATTTGATTTTCTTTTGACTATTCATAAAGATAAAGGAGTTAGTTTGATGACTTAGGCAGATAGGTTTAAGAATCAAAAGAACCTAGGTTACAAGAATAAGCAAAGCGACTTCGAAAATTGTAGCACCCCGCCTCGGATTTGTTAGATTTTCATATTCAGTAACAAATCTGACAACAGGTAACCAAAAATTGAAACATAAACAACTTTAAAATTGCCATATTGGAACTAGGTACATTGAAAGATAAAGCCAGGTACCTATATCTAGTTACGTAGAAAATAATTCAGGCAGAACGACTGATTAAGATAACCGTGATTCTTATTTTTATTATAATTTATTAAATAAAGACAAATACTAATTCGAAAGCAACAGACGTGGTTTCAGTGACCCAGTGATTGTGTTATTCAGTATCAATTCTTATTACGGACTTACGGTATCAGAAGCTTGCGACGACAATACATTTGTGGAAAATCCAAAGGATATAAGATTATATTTTTTGTATCGGAACGATACTCGAACTTGTGGTAATAAAGATCATCCCTGATTAATGGTTTACCTACAGCACGTCTATCGAATATCTGAAGGTAATGAGTGACGTCAAGAAAGCAGATCAAGCATCTGCTTGACAGACGTTTCCACTTCGGATACCAATGATTTCAATAACGGAGAGTTTAAGAATGCAATATAAATCATAGAACCTGAAAAGAAGGTACAACGCTGCGCTTCCAAGACTACAATACTCTAATATATACGGGACTAGAAAAGTTCAAGAAAATGTGAATAAATAACGCGAACGGTTTGCTGCACATGAATATTTTCCAATCGTTTCTTCCCAAAGTTTTTATCGAATTGCAGTCTGTAATTGACTTGCGTTGACAATCACACGCACAATCGCATGGCTAGTCAAGCGTAACAAAATTGACTCATACGATTTGTGTCCGTTATCAGTACACGGATATATCGCAGGCCCTTCATTCATATATTATAACATTTCTGCCGGCTCGTTTCTCATTAATAACAAATCAGCCACTGTGACGATAACTACAACCATGTTTTTATATTTAACGACATTTATAACGTTTGTTTGCTTTCTTTTCTACTACTTCACCAGAACATTTAACTATTGGAAAGGAAATAATGTCAAAGGACCGACCCCTATTCCGTTCTTCGGAAACTTCATTGATGTATTCTTCAGAAGAAAACACGTTGGAGTGCTGTACAGTGAACTCTACAAGCAATACCCCAACGAAAAAGTGGTTGGCCTGTACAGAATGATGTCTCCTACGTTGCTGATTCGTGATCTTGATATAGTGAAACAAGTGCTCATTAAAGACTTTGATTCGTTTCCTGATCGTGGACTGTATTACAGCAAGGAACGGCTGGGAGACAATCTGTTTCATTCCGATGTTACGGTGATGAAAATTTTAAGGAAACATTTAACGACAGTGTTCACATCTAGCAAGTTCAAAGCCAATTTTCATGTTCTAGCCGATCGCGCAGACATGTTCATTGACTATATAGAAAATGCCACTATGAAAGGACCGGAAATAAACGTGTTATCCGTTTTTAGAAAATATGGAGTCGACTCAATAATGATGGGCGCATTTGGTATTGACGTGGACCCTTACAATGACGATAATAGTCTATGTGATGTGTTGCACGCAGGAATCCAAACACCAACCCACTTTCTTGAACTAGAGTTACTATTCCCTGGTACTCTTTCCAAGTATAATTTATCAATTTTCCCAGACAATGTGGCAAACTTTTGTAAACAAATTATTCAAGCTGGTGCAGATCTAGAAGCTGTTCCAAAGGCTGATAGAAAAAGAACAATGGATGTCTTGATGGGCTTGAGAGGAGAAGGCAATGTCAGTTCTGGAAAAACTACTGAAGGTGAAAAAGAACTGTGGATGGAAGTAACGGATGATGTATTAGCTGGACAAGTGTTTATATTTTATTTCGCTGGTTATGGAAACAATTCGTTATTGACGACTTATGCACTGTACCACTTGGCAAAAAATCCCGATCTACAAGAAATATTGATACAAGAAATTGACAACGTCCTACGAAAATATGATGGTAAATTTTGTTACGAAGCACTAAAAGAAATGAAATACCTGCAGATGGTTTTCGATGAGACGCTGCGAATGCATCCTTTAACAAACTCTGTTTCTAGAAATGTTGGACGGGACATTCAGTTGGATGGTACAGACTTCGTCATTAAAAAAAATACTATAGTAGCAATTTCTCCATATTCCATTCAACATGATGAGAAGTATTATCCTGAACCTGAACAGTTCAAACCTGAAAGATTTACACCAGAAAACGTAAGAGAGCGACATCCCTGCGCTATGGTGTCGTTTGGACTTGGACCCAGAAGTTGTCTTGGTGAGTCCATTACCATTAGCAATATATTCCAAAATTTTATCTAGTTCAAAAGTATCGGACGCTCCGTATTTAACATAACATCACGCCTGCAATCCCCGAAGGGTTGGCAGAAGTGTACCTATAGGTACATCCACATTACAGTAGTTATGAAGTCATATGTAATAAGGGGTGACCCTATTGCCATCAACCGGGCAGAAATCCAGACTCCGGGCAATAATTACTTAAGAATGGAGAGGCCTGATGATCAGCAATGGACATTCTAGGCTTATGATTATTATGTATGAACTAAGGAGTGTTAATTATATAGTTCAGGTTTTTGGTTTTACCAAGTTTAATCTCATCTATATTATGGAATATTACTCAATGAGGGTTTTCTTACATGACGTTCGGTAGCAGCACTGAGAAGTCAGGTCCGGGCACCTGTCAAAATGCCTAAACCTAAGTGAATGATGAACGTCTTCATATACTGTATATTCATTGTCGAAATGGAAAACCTCTTGACTTACATAGTTAATTGATAAAACTAGTTTCTCGTATATATAATCTTTTTCATTGAAATTTTCTCTTACAGGTTCGAGGTTTGCACATCTCCAGTTTGGAATCTGTATGGTGAAGGTGTTTTCCAAGTACCGAGTTGAGTGCACTAAGAATACGGTGGACAAGATAACATATACACCCATGCGACTGTTGCTTACTCCAAACAAAAGGATATATTTGAGATTAGTACAGAGAGATAAATAGTGATAATAGTAGATAAAAATAGTAGTAGGTTAGTGAATATATTTAATCCTGTAAATATAGGTTAAACTATTAAATTATTATCGTTTGAATACTCATTTTGTTTATTTATTAAGAATAAAATCCGCAAATTATAGCTGTTAAATTTTTCGCTGTTTTGATTAATTTGGCAAAATTACTATATGAAAATAAGAAATTTGGAAATGATTATGAAATGCAAAAATTAATATCGTAACACCGAATATTTAGTTTTAGATAAAAAAAAAGTATTTGGTATCTTTCCAAATGATTTTTTTACATCTAAAATGGTTACAACATCAAACATCATTATGAATATTCTAGTTCGCTAGTTAGCCACATTTCGTATTTCTATACAGTAATATTGCCAAATTAATCAAAACAGCGCAATATTTGACATCTATTTGCGACGTTGCCCACTTACAGAATAAATGCTCATGAAAGGTAAAAATTAATCATGAATTACAAAAATAAGTTTTGTCTGATTGTGTCTTTAGTTACAAGAGGCTTATTTCTCATATTTTTAACTCCATATATTATAAGATTTGACACAAAATTCCTAAAAGGTTTATTCTAAAACTAAAGCCATTTATTTTCCCCATAATGCACGCAAAGGTCTCTGTTACAAAACAGTCGCTTTATCAGCGCAAACGCATCAACACGTACTCGGCTATCGCCCAATCGCGTTCGAGGGCGGGAACGGCGAACGTTGCCTTTCAAAAAAAGAACGCCGCGTTCCATTTGTACGATGTATCTTTAGTTTTTAATGAGTACTTGACAACCTTTATGGAGAAAGGCTGGATTTAAAAAGGTTCATGTTACGGGATAACAGGATAATATTTTTCTTTTCGATATATTCCTGCTTGAGGCTGACACAGCCTTCAGACGCTGACTACTACAAGTTTTGCGTATTGTAATACAGCTTATAGTAATTTGTATCTTTTGAATATCAAAAATCCTAATGATTTAGATTTTTCATAATCAGTTTATATAAAATATTGAACCATTAATTATGTTGAAATTTTTAAGAGAGCTTCTAACACTGGCTTTAAATTGGCTTTGTTAAATTCTTACTAGGTAAGACTTATCTGTCCGTTTTCGATCTACAATTGCAAAAGATAAGTAAGCACTGAGAGTAACTGGTCCTGGTAATTCTTCATCTGAAAATAAACCGATTCTTCCAGAAGATTTAATGACGTCATAAACAAAAATTAAACTCATTAGAGACAGTTCAAAGTTAATAATAATACAATTACCTCTCAATACAAATAATTGAATAGCTATTGATATGTATCTTAAAATTATCATTGCCCTTGACATTTCGCCTCCAATACTTCCTAGAATCAGAGACGTAATGACAAATGTATAAAAACTATTATTTAACTATAGTCAGCATCAATCACTGTCAACAGTTATAATAACATAGTCACACACTGATATGTTTAAGGATATTGAACATGTGCCGAAATGTTTAAGAATAATAGTTCCTACCAGCCTATTACTGTCTCGCTGTAAAGCAAAATCCTCTTCTCATGCAGAGAAGATATAAACATTGATCACCATGCTTGCTCACGGCGGATTGGCGATTTCAGACGCATCTAAGGACACTGAACACAATATAAGTTTTATTGTTATAACGCATATGGGCGTTTAGTGTCTATCAAAGTGTTAATCAGGTTTCCTAACGATGATTCCTCGATGTCAGTGATGTCCAAGATAAACATAGAAAGTATACCTACTTCAAAATTAATAAGGAACCGAATAAGCCAAGAAACAAAATATACATAAGGGTCGGCAGACCAAATAAAAATAGTCAATCAGCATTCTGTGTTATTAAGTCATGACAGTCAGGCTGGTGATAATAATGTAACCTTAAAGTGACCGACGGACGTTTCCGGCAATTTTCGGCCATAAAATCATGATTCGGCCATATTTTCGTTTTCGGCCATAAAACAGCCGAAGCTTCAACCAACCCGAAAATCAGAAGTTCGTGAATTGTCGCAATCAATACCACAAGAAATACACGAAATTTTGTATCCTATGGAATTATCGTGTTTTATTTCTTTTAAAGCCTATATATTTGCCTCTACAGTTCTCAAAAAAAAAGAATAACAATGAAATTAGTTGCAGAACAAGGGTAAGTGTGTTTAAGGCCCTCTCATAGAGGGGAGACCTGTGTCCCAGTAGTGGGAACGTTCTAGGCTGATTATGCTAAGTGCATGTGAATAACATGATAGTGAAGTCGCCTTTTGACGTCATAGGCAATAAATAATAATGTTTACTCTTTTAGATAACTATGATCAGTTAGATAGATCTAAGATAGAAGTTTTAAGTACCGCGAATTAAAAGATTAGATAGTGTTTTTGCAGTCAATCTGATATTATAATCAGGATAATAGGCCTATTGAAGATTGATCGTTGGGTTTTCTGGCCGGTATATATATAATATTTTAAATGCGAAAGTGTGTTTGTTTGTTTATTTATTTGTTACGCTTTCACGCTAAAACGGCTGAACGGATTTGAATGAAATTTGGCATATGGGTAGACCATGAACTGGGATACTTTTTATTCCGATGTTCCCACATGTTCTTATGCGGGTGAAACCGCGGGGCGCAGCTAGTCTTATATAGTCATTACAGGTGTTCTGTAGTTTACGGCGATTCGTCTCTCTCTCTTGACCGCAGGCGGCAACTGCAGGCGACGTGTCGTCGCGACACGACTGGATTGCGACGTGTCGCTATCTACGGAAGGTATTTCATAGAAACCAGTCGCGTCGCGGCGACACATTGCCAATAGTTGCCGCCTGCAGTCCGCTACGGAATGGTACCTTAAGTCAAAGTCAAACTCAACGTATTTATTTCAGTTGAATAATTAACAGGCACTTTTTAATCATCAAGGAGACGGTCAGTCAGAAAAATGACGACCATTTCAAAGCCTAGAAGTTTTCTATGGAGAAAATAGATAGGATTCTAGATTCTGGATCCTTCTATCTCCGTGGCCATCGGGCAAGAAACTTCATGGATACTCTCTACCTAATTTAGCGGTCATGAACATGATGGTAAACATGGGATTGTGCTAAGCATAGGGCAATTTCTTCATACGCCTACAAAGTTTTTGATCGTAGGTAATTAAGATTGAAGCCAAGAGTGTGGATACCAGTTTCTTTATTATTATTATTATTATTTAATTTATAAAGAGTTTACAGAGAACACCAATGGCACTGTAACTACTGCGATCCTTACACAGTTGTTTCAGCATCATCCTATCGAAGTACACTGCTGGATATAGGCCCCTCTTCACACGCCATTAAATTATATTCCAGAATCAAATTCTCATTCGCCATCGCCACTCGTCACTCCAATCAAATTAAAGCTACTCCCATCATCATTTCATACCTTTCAGAATCGTGTTGCTCGTAATCAACAAGATACAAGTTCGAGAGTCAATCCCAATAAAATTAACCATGACTCATAATAATTTAACTGGAATATAATTTGAGAAGTATCTGCTGTCAATAGCGATGATTTCGCGGCACCCGCCAATCATAAAACAATTATAGTACTGTGCTATTGAAAATATGACGGACCTCACAATACGGAAGAACATTAGAAGAAGGAGAACCAAGTACTGCAAGCTAAGCTTAGCGAGGCTTTAAATTGGATGAATTTGTTGAAAGAAAGAAATAAATAAAAATAAGTTTATTTGTCACAGAAACACGTGCATAAAAAAAGAAAGATAATAAACTCGAGTAGAAAATAAAACACAATAGATTTAAATACAATAACGAGTATAACAGAAATAGTCGGCAGCCGGAGCCGGCAGTCGGTCGGGGTGTTGCTGATGTTTGTAGCTCTTGAGTATGGAAAATCCATGCAATTAAAAATAAAACTGGTGGATGCTGCCGCTGCTGGTGCTCAAAATGTGTCAAAACGGTATAGAACGATGGACAATATTGTAAGATAGAGAAAGTCTATTGTGGCGGTGATAATAGAATATGGGTCTGACCAGAAGGTGGTCTCATTTATGTCTCGTTGAATTCACTTCCTGTTAAACAGTAGAATTTTGATAGTTTGTTATTTCTAGAGTCGCCGAAATGAACAAATAAAACCATTCTTAAGGAAAATCAACCTATATGACCCCACTTCGATATTTCCTTATAGTATCACTTCGAAATCATTCACAAATCAATAACCGATCATCTAAATTAAATGTTACATCGTATACTAAATTATCATTACGTAGATACTGGACTACGTGAGAATTAGCCCGCAAATGAGTAAAGTCATTGACTTTAGCTAACGAGTTTGCCTTATCTTCGAATGCTGCGACACTTTATTGTATTAATATCGTCATTCTAATGATAGTAATCGTGACAGAATCATCGCAGGCACCTAATCATACTAAATTAATTTGCGTATCAGGCTAATAACCTCTCGATGCTTCAATAGAACTACATCTGGCAAGGCACGTCAAAGCTAATCTAATGATGCTAGAAATAATGTAACGAACACGTCACTTGACGTCACACCTATTCACAATTCCATAGAAGTGTGTAATAATCATAAATATGCAAGTAGTATACATAGGATAGCCTCAAGGGGCAGTGCACCCTGGACAGTCATCGAGTCCCACAGTGCAGCGTTTAATCTTTTCAGTAAGGTATGAACTCTTTGGGAGAATCTTATTTCCTAAACCCCCACGTACTCCAAACCTCAAACCTCCTAAACGCCTTAAAAAAAAAAAAGTACATAAGTACCTCTTAAATGTGTTTTGTCAGTCTCACTGAAAAAACTTGTACTTATGTTTGTTTCTGTTTCATTAAAGAATTGCATGAATAGTTTAGCGCAGTACCTATAGGTCTTCTTCTTCTTTTCGTGTGATTAGTGACTAACCTGGTGTCAGTGTATTAAAACCGCCCATGGACCTCTGACTTGGCTTCACATCCCGTCCAGAAAGATCTCTCAGGCATGTCGGATTCCTCACGGTGTTTTCCTTCACTGTTTTTGAAGCGAGGGATAATTATAAAATACGCACATGAATCCGAAAAGTCAGAGGTGCGTGCTTTGTGTTCGAACTCGAGACCTATGACTGTGCAGTCTGACGGTCACACCACTAGGCTATCACTGCTTCACCTATAGGTGAAAAAGTGTTATAACTATGATTATATGAACTAAAAAAGGAGCTACGTCTGCTAACAAACTGCTGTGCAGTTTGGCAGAGGTAACTTGTACAAAAATAAAATATATATATACCTATATTTTTACTAGTTTACCGTCTGCTCGAGATAAAAATAATGATTGCCAGCTGACCGAATAAAATCGATTTATCTTTGATCAATTTCCTTTTGGGAAACCTGGAACCACTGTTAGCAAAGCTATAACCACCAATAGTTCATCTTTTAATACAGTGTCAGCTTAACATCGACACGATAATGATACAGCTCGTGACACAACCATTACTGACACCTTAAAGTCTGATCATTTCCCTGTTCAGTGCACGCATAAACATCATTATTTATTGAATATTCCGGCACTTTGGGAAGAGGGAGGAAGATGATACAGGAAGTAGACAGTTTCAATACTAGAAATAGAACTCTAGCGACAAAATCCAGAAGATTTTATTACAGTGTTAGTCATTGCAATGAAGGTTTTCATGAAAATTCACGCCACCAGTTGGCGCCACTTTGTAAAAAGGTCTTCTATTGCGACAACGAATATAAAATAAATGATGACGTTCATCTTCAGTCACGACTAAATAAAGCATAGGCGCTTTGACACTTATGACAGGTGCCCGAACCTGACGTCTCAGTACTGCCACCTAGTGGACGTCATTTCAGAAAACCCTCATTATCGATTAGCTGATAAGTTCTAGACTTATTTCGTTCGGGTTTTCACCCATGATTTATTAGCGTGAAGCGTCCTCCATTTATCATCAGAATTCCCAAAGATTGTGTCCTCAGAGGGTGATATATTTACATAGGTACTACATTCTACTGGATTCTAAACCGGTGGTTAAATATGTAAAAAAAGATTATTTTTTTCTCATAATTTAGTCACGTGCACCTTTTTAGTTTAGGTTGGAGTATTAGATAAACTCCTGGAGATAAAAACCGCAGGATAACCATCCTCAGCAGTAAAGCATCTGGAACGGCTACCCTTATTTTCATGTGTCTCTCTACCTTCGATATTAACCTGAAATATTAAAGAAGACATATATGTTTTAACATCCAAAATAACTAACTGAGGATCAAAAGGTAGGTTCCCAAAATTGGTCCTCAGTACCAATGAGGCGTAAAATCCGATCACTTCCTCGTCTATTAGAGTAGCACGCACAAACACCATTATTCATCATAATTCCGGCACTCAAGCGACAGTTAAGAATTAAATTGTAGTTTTTGTTTCTTAGAACCTTTGGACGTTTTGATAATGACTTTAGAATAGGCGTTTAATTGTTGAATGGAGGCTAGTGTTTGAAATTAGTCAACGGTTTTACACGTCTTGTCTTAGGAAAAGTCTGTGTGGTGTAGAAAATTTGTTTAAAAATCTTGATCTTATATCGTGATATAAAGGTTTATTATATTATTTCCTTTATTTAATTTATAAGTAGACATATAATTTACATTAAAAAAAAAAAAAAAAAATTAAAAAAATTAAAAAAAATGTATAAACATCAAATAATTTAAAAAAATTGAAGCCCACTGGTATCGGGAACAGGGTCCAAGCTACCGGTGGTGAGGGCTCCTGAGAGAGGAATCTCCTAACGATACGTGCCGTGTCCAGAAGTACCGCTTTCTGGATCAAGCCCTTAGAAGAGCCTAACGAGAGCCTCCGCAGGTGTTGGTTGAGACTCTTGGCTATGATACGGCCATTAGCCGTAACGAAAATGAAAAAAAAATAAGGTTTGCTAACTGTACCGTGTGACACACCAAACGAAAGGGCTTGTTTTGAGGATTTCAAATATATTTTTATAATTTGCAAATAAATATTTAAGAAAAAAGACGTTTACCATTACCTACCCCTAGCTTCGAAACAACAGTCTAAAAATAAAAAAAAATACTGATAATACTTTTATACTTATACATTACAGGAAAACCTATAAGAAGTCTATGGTCTTAAAATAAAATGGTTTATCTCTCAATATTGTGTACAAAGTAACATTTGCAGTTGGAATGTATGGGAAAACGTGTTTTTCAACTACAATGTTAAGTTTGTCCATTCATCCCAACTACGGAACCCTTCATTGTGCGTGGTCCGACACGCACTTGGCCAGATTTTCTTATAGAACTTTGGTCTACTCTAGGAATTTAGGTTGAAAATAGGCTGTTCGTCAAAATTATTAGGTACCTATGTGAAAGAATTCAACTTAGAAGCCTATAAAAGTTTGAGTTCTATGACATGAACCTACTAACAGTTATTCATAGACAACGTTTGTATCGTCCTTTGATTCACGTGTGGTAACTTCTTTATTATCTCAAATATGTTTTGTACAATTCCATAATATTATTGGACATTAAATTATTTATATCGATCTGCATCATATCTTTTTTCATTTGTATCTATAATTATGATTATTTTAATCAATTATCATTAATAGTTTTAATTCATAATCATTTGCTTTGAAATCGGCGGCGCCATCTAAATATATCTATTCTATTATCCTGTTTACGTATTGTCTTAATTGATTAATTATCTTTATTCATATGTGTTTTTGGATTTCCCAAAGTGACATCTGCGTAGTTTGACACCCCAAGTGGTGCAAAACAAATTAGGTTATCTAGAAATACAATGTGATCAATATTATTTAAAAAAATTAAGGCTCACGTTCATGATTTTAATTATAGGGGTTGGAGGAGGAGGGGTTACCCGGGGCGGTAACCTTCTATACATAAATACATACAAATATGAAATTGAAGAGTCTCTTTGTAATGTCAAACTTACAGCTATTTAGTAAATGCGTATGAAAGTATATACTTACGGTACTTGTAACAAAAAAATGTGTTTTTGATTTTTTGTTTGTCTGTTTGTTTCGGCTAACCTCTGAAACAGCTGGACCGATTTTGACGGGACTTTCAGTGGCAGATAGCGGATGTTTGTTATAGGGAGTAACTTAGGCAGGCTTACATCACATTTAACACTTTTTATTTGATTATGTTTTTTTGTTTTTTATCTGTTGTATAAATTGTGTGCTTTTTAGTCTGTTTTAAATTAATGTATTTTCTTTTTCTTTTAGGCTACTTTTATTTTAGAAAATGAAATAATAATTAGGGTCCATGCGGGCGAAGCTGCGGGCAGGACCTAGTATGCAATTAATGTTGTATGTAAGTAGGTAAGTTATAATAAAAGCTATTAGGAAAGTAGGTAAGACATTTCCCATTGCAATTCTATCACGTTCGTTAGCCTGCGAAATCAAGCAACTTGTCTTGAATACTCAATACATAAAGCTGAGTTGAGTTGCCTTATGACACAGCTATAGCTTATCTAACCGAACCTTATTGGATCGTCTACACATGCCCTTATACACGTGCCAAGATGGCGGCTATTTAGCACGACACATCGCATAATATGTACAGCAAATGCCAGACGCTAAACTGATTGGCGGGCAATGAGTGTCATTAACATGCCAATGTAAGATTTGGGTCGTAAAACTGAATTGGTAACTGCAGAAGGGTTACTTCGAACGATCTGTAATCTACTGTGGGTGTAGTGGTCTATAGTTGGTAAATCCATGAATAATAATATACAAGATATGAATTTTCAGTTTAGTACAAGGTTGGATATCGTATATGAGATAGTTTCCTCAAGTTCACCGTAATGAGTAGGTTTGAATTGTATTTTTTTTCCTTTTTTTAACATTGTATAAATATATAATAAGTATACTTTTAGGATTGTTTTGTTTTTGACTAATGTCTCACCCGATGTTGTCTTTTTTTTTTTTTTTTTTTTTTTTTTGAGGGTGGGAAATTATCAAATAACTTCTCCCGCTCTGGGTGGAGCGGGAGGGCGTGTCAGACTTTTACTGACTAAAACCCACCCGTGTTCCTTCCGTTGCCTGTGTGCCGAGGTCGCGATATCCCTTTCAGACAAACCCGCAACCCCGGCAGAACCCGATGTTGTCTTGTGATAATCTAGAAGGTTTGTAGGATTTTCTTTAGTTTTTCGTCATTTTCTTTCAGTAGGTAGGCATGTAAAGATAGAATGGAATATATGTATATCTTTGTCTTGCATAAAATATGGTTTTAAATATAATTACTTAGTCACATATTTTGCTTACTTAATTCAGCATGCAAAACTTACCTTAAAATAAAATTATAAACTAAAGCAATAATTATTATTACTGAGATCGAAAAAACTACTTTAAAATTAAATTATTCTCGTGAGATCATAGTCTTTACCTATGAAATTGTCGTTCTGCAGTACTGGCCATTTCAAATCAAAATAATTTTTGTTTGGCTAAGAATTCTAATTTCAAATTAATTTTATTTTAAAAACATGGTTTTTTTTTTCCAAAAGTAGTCATCGTAAAAAAGCTTAACAAATGGGTGCCCCACGAACTCAATGATCGCCAGCGCAAAGTACGCGTCGAGACGTGCCTTGCACTGCTCAACAGACACACAAATGAAGGAATTTTGAACCGCATTGTTACCTGGCTGCGATGAAAAATGGATTCTGTTTGATAACCGCAAGCGCTCAGCAAGTTGGTTGGATCCTGGTTCAGTACCTAAACAATGCCCTAAACGAAAACTTACCTCTAGAAAAGTGATGGTCACTGTTTGTTTGGTGGTCTAGCGCCGGTGTGATTCATCACAGCTTCTTAACAAACGGGGTGAGCATTACTGCAGATCTGTACTGTGAAGAACTGAACACAATGATGGAGAAGCTGGCACATCTCCAACCAGCATTGGTCAATCGCTCGTCTCCGCTGCTACTGCACGACAACGCGCGACCTCATACTGCACAGCAGACGATCTCCAAGTTGCAAGAACTGGGGTTGGAAGCTCTCCGTCATCCGCCCTACTCACCAGACCTTGCGCCTATAGACTACTACTTTTTCCAGAATTTGGATAACTTCTTGGCGGGAAAAAAATTCAATACCCAAGAGGCAGTACAAAATGCCTTTGAAGAATTTGTTGCCTCCCGTCCAGCTGATTTCTTTAAGAAGGGCATCAATAAACTGCCACTGCGTTGGCAAAGATGCATTGATTGCATGGGTGATTACTTCGATTAATACAAATAAAAAATACATGAAAAAAATTCGTTTCAATTTTTTCATACAAAACGGCAATTTCATAGGTAAAGAGCTATTATTTCGAATTTGCTTATAATTTAAGAAATCACTTAGGTATAGTGTAGAATATATTTATTATAAAGCCATTTCTTAAGTTTATTATCGAAATAATTAATTAATTAATATTTATTAATAATTTAATTCGTTTTGGTATTTGGTTAGACTTCTTAAGTCGTAATGGAGCTTCTGCATTTCTTTATTAATGGTCACGCTGAGTCAATGCGTGACACGAGACCAACCATCAAACAGAGACCCTTGTCATCTATTATCGTCTTTCAAAATATTAGAACATGTAGAGGTCATCATTATCTGGTCACAAAACGCAATTAAGATTAATTAGAGTAGCATACTCTTTGAATAGCAATAGCGTATCAACAAAATGGCTGAATGGAATTCTTTTGTTTTTGGTCTGTTTTTTTATTTTTAGAATGTTCTGAACTAAATCGCACGTCGTATGGTCATCGAATGATAATTAAGTTAACCCAATTTTTTGTGAGCAGCTAGTCATCATCAGTGTTGACGCGAGTTATTAAATTCAGTAATTATCTCCAACACTGAATTGCCACGGCTTGTATTAGCCGTTGGAGTAATGAAGTTGGGAAACCAACCTTTGAGTTGGTACGCATTCCAAGGGCCATTCCGGAGTTTCACTCAAAAAGTCCCGATGATAGCTAACCTCAGGATATTTTCGGCGGAACTCCACATGGTTCTGGTGCGTCCGTCTTTCCCAATTGAAGAATTTCCCTTAAAAAAGTTTTGATTATAGAAAAAATACCTGTGTCAGTACTGTGCACGATTATAATTTTCAAAACGTTGCCTGGGACATCCCTTTAGTGTTGTTTCTTATTTTATATTATGTAGCCTACACTATCCCTTTGCTGAGTGAATGCCTGCCCCGAATCTTTCCGGACATTCGTGTTTAGAGCCACCTCAGTCCAACGCTTACACATTGCGTCTATTTATATATTTTTTTCTATTTTTTTTTTTGTTTTTTTTTTCTATTGCGTCTAGATCGTCTCGCCACTGCTTCCTTTCTTCGTTGTGTTGTTTTTGAAAAGCTTAAATAATAATCTATATATAAATTCCTAAGTAATTATTGACCGGAGTCTGGATTTCTGCACGGTTGATGGCAATAGGCTCGCTCGCCTCTTTTACATGAGACTTCATAACTGGCAAAATGTGGGTGTACTATAATAAAAATTTGCTGTTCCATACATTTAGACCGCGTAGGTATTGCACTTTTCTATGAAACAGCAGATTTTTTTTTTAACAACCGACGGGAAATTTCAACGCCTGGCTTCAAAATCAAGCACTGAATCCATGGTATCAGTTTTCACGTCGATGTCCCATGCCACCCTGTATGTATTAGATCGCTTTTTTTTTTTTTTGAGGCTGGGAAATGATAAAATAACTTCTCCCGCTCTGGGCGGAGCGGGAGGGCGTGTCAGACTTTTACTGACTAAAACCCACCCGTGTTCCTTCCGTTGCCTGTGTGCCGGGGTCGCCATATCCCTTTCGGACAAACTCGCAACCCCGATGTACCTACTACGCCTCTGTCTTACCCTTTGGGAAAATAAGGCATGATGTTATCTTATGTGTTATGTTATGGAAATATAATCTATGTGGGTGGATATTACTATTTCGCGAAACATAATGCTATCTACTATTAACTATACTAAGATTGTAGTAGGAATGGTTGCGAATCTTAAGATTTCCAGGAAAACAATAATTTATTGGCCTTTTCGGTTAATTAATCTAATTCAGTTATCTGTGAACTTTGACGTCTTTCCAGTAAACAGAGATAGGCTCGCCTCCCACATAAGTGGACCTTGTGCTGATATCTTACTTTATTGTATAGGAAGGCTACATTTGACAAAATCTGGTCTTATCAGGAATCAAGTATGATGGTGTAGGACTGTAGGTACCAATGCGACTTTGGCGACGAACATTCTGGACTCAATTCGTATGGAATTTGTTTTAATATTGCCAACCTGCGGTATGACATCAATCGTGGTGGTCAATGTTTTTGTACTTATTGACCACTACCCTTAGTCACTGCATCGTCCTTATCTGCATTTCTGTGCTTGATGTCCTTTTGGTAAATCTCTTTGTAGAGTCACAGTTACGGACTGGAAAGAAAAAAGATTATTTTCTTCTCATGGCTTTCGACGACTCTAAAAGTAGGTACCAACGTGAATGACGCACAAAAAATTTAAAATTAATTCGAAAATCAAAGCTCAACCACAAACAACGCGACAGAGTCAGCTAACATCATTGTATACACTAGAACTTCCTGGCTATATAGTGTTAATAGACAATAATTGATCTTTCTGACGGCCACCCGCGTCGCCACTGTCCGTGTATTTTTAACTGCGAACGCATCCGACCGCGATGGCGTCTGTTTTCGAAGATGGCCGCTAAGTTGGCGGGAAATGTGCGGTGGACTTAGCTGTTTGTTAGTTTATTTTGATTTGATTGGTGCGTAATTTAGGATGCAGTATTTATATCTGAAGTAATTAGTGTCTGTTGGACATAAAACAGTTTTATTGTAAAGAGAGGAGGCCCATTCGCACAAGTTTCGTAAAAATATTTCTTTGTAAGTATCTACTGTACGTAAGTAGATAAATACATGACAGCGTAATTGATATTATTTGATCTGAATGATGAGAAATGTGGCTAGGTAACCATTTCACAAACCGCAAAAGGAAAAGATTGAAAAATAAAACCTGGATGAAAATGAAGAAAAACCATCAAAACTTAATTATCATTGAAATAAGATTAGATGGAAATATTCGATGATTGATTACGATAAGCCTTGCAAATGCAGAATAGGAAGAATAAAATAAAAGAAGCCACTAGATAAAGATGCTACAACTATAATATTCTACATTTATTAATATTGTTATAAATAAAACACAAAAGTAAAACAACAAGAGAATGTTTTCATAAGCAATTATTGTCGTTTCACGTTGTTTGTTCCAGGCGACAAGGCGACAATAACTCACAAATCCGCAACATGCCGCCTCCCTCGTTAGTAAAGTTCCAATTTTAAATTCATCGCGAGTCATTTGCGCTTGCGATCGCTGTGCGGGACACATGACGTCATTAGTCACAAGGAGTGTACTGACTGTTGTGTTTTGATACTTGCTTAATTTTTTGTTAAAGTTAAAGATAAAATCAACGATCGATATTAAAATGATGAATACCAGGATACGTGATTGGATTTACATTGATTTCATGTAGGTAGTTAAATTAATTAGTAGTTTTAACATCTTCATCTGATTTTTTCGTACGAAAATATTAAGCTACTGACATTATTGATAGAAAACATGTGTATTTTATTTTTGAATGTTCAGGTGCAATAAGAAATCGTATTTTTTTATTCGGGATTTTTAAATAAAAAAATACGGTAGGTATATAAGAGAAAAAAAACACTTACGTAACTTAAGAACATCTTTGTTTGTAATCATGACAATCAAATCTGTTTGATAGTCCTGATGATATCATTTTTGATTTCATATCACAAACCCAATAAATATTTGCGACGTACCGTTTTTTGTAATCTGAAAGCTAATGAATCAAAATTATATTAAATGGTTGGGGATTAAATACTTAAAGTCTCGGAAATTTTACTTTTTGCGTTGATAAAATTATATGAAATACCTATTTAATAGGTATTTCAGTTAGGGGAAAACCAATTTAGTCACGTTATCATCGTGAGTCGGCTACTTAAAAAACGGATGTTTTGGCACATTTTCTTATCAATCACGTTTTTATGTAGGTATCTTTCATATTTTTGTAAACAAAACGGCATGACATGTTCGTTAGATGGTCGAAAGAAGAAACGACTGTAAATAGATCTTTAAGCGTACTACCAGTTTCTTACTACGATTCCTACTGTTCTTGCTATGCAATTTTCATATTTAAGATTTTTTGTAGCAATTCTTCTACAACTGTTTCTTAAAAAAAAAGTGATTTGCGAATGTATCAAGATCGTCTGGTCCTGCTACAACTGAAGTCGGCGGCGCGGCGCGGCGTGTCGCTGGCGCGGCGGCGACATGACGAATGGCGGCGCGCGTTCCAAATTTAAAATCCGCCGCGTAACGCCCGCGCTAATGGCATTGTTTATGGAAGCGTTCTGACTTACGAACTGATCAGTGTTGCACTACTTTTAATTTTCGGGGAACAAAGAATACGAAAAAAAAGCATTGTCGTCCATTACTTTACAAATAAGTATCCATTAGGTATTACATAGAAGAGATGGACGATGTAGGATGTACGGTTTGGTCAACAACCAGACAAATATGACAGAGCTGACTGTCGTGAAGCTGTTACCAATCATTTGCTTATGGAGTCCACATTGGCAAGTTGAATCGTTCTTCTTCCACCTGCAAATAAACACTTAGTCAAGTCATGGTTCGGCTTTTGTTATGTTTCAGAATATTTTTTCTTTTTTACTAATGGTCGTTTTTTGCCAACTCAAAACTGGCAACACCAAACACAAGCGGTGGCGGTCTCTTTAGCCGAGCATTAGTTTAAATGACGCTTGAAATTATTTTAAGTGCAGTGTACACTGTAGGGCTTACTCTGAGCTCATTTTGAGTATGATTTACTAGTTTTGGAACCGGGTGGCCTTTTCACACCAGGATATGGCAAAGACATCGTCACTTTGCAGTGTGGTCCTTGGATGAGAATAGAACTACTCTTCCTGTAGGCCTTGTGTAGAAAACTAGGAATTTGTCACGTTGCAGTTTCTAGAAGAGAGTATTTTGCATGTAGCTATTATTACAAGAGTTCGAAAACCCAGAGGGAAAATTCCTGTATTTTTAAGAAAATTCGCCAAAATGTAGCCAAGCAAAGCCAAATTACCCACAATGTGAAGACAGGAGAGCGACTTTTCTCGCATCTGCAATACTGAAAAGATTCTACGGCTCGCACCTCAAATCAGAAAGAAAAGAAAGAAAGAAAGAATAAAGTTTATTTGGACACAGTTCGTGAAACACAAAATACAAATTACAAAATGAAAAATAATGTTTTAACAACAATAGTGTGATCACTAAATATACGTTTAGCACCAAACATACTTAAATCATCATTCTGTCACTGTCATCTTCAAACGATTGACAGAAACAGAACGATGTTTTAATTTCGTTTAAAGACGTGTAAAAAACGTGTAATTTATCGTGTAATGTAACGCGAATTCTGAGTGTGGACGCACCACGAGTATAACATGTAACGCTCACGCGCGCTGCTCCATCATTTATCGGTTTCTAGCGCGAACACTGCTCGTCTGATACAGTCCACACTATTCGCGCTACATTACACAAGCCTGTACACGCCTTTACGCTAAACGTATCTAGTGATTTGTTGTGCATGGGCCTAAATCTGTTTAAAAAAAAAAAAACCGTTAATTAGGTTAGCTGTACTGGCCCAGTGGTAACGGCCGCGACTTACAAGTTGTAGCTCGTGTGTTCGAACCCTGACAGGCGCTTTACTTTGTGTAAATTATTTCATCACCACTGCTCTCAAAACGGTGAAGGAAATCATAGTGAGAAAACCGGCATGCCCTAGAACCGAAAAATCGAAGACATGTGACATCTAACAACCCGTACTGGACCCGCGAAGTACGGCCTAGTACCTTTCACAGAGGCCTGTGTCCCAGCAGTGGGAACATTATAGGCTGATTATGTTAATAGGCTATGGAGGCCAGATGGCAGTTAATCCAACTAAATCATTTAGGCAAATCTTATGAAATTCAACATTTAAAATTCAAAAGACATATATTCAAACTAGGCTGAGAATCAGCACTTTTCCAACGTCAAAATTACATAAGACAGTCCCCGAATAACGTCCAGCCTTCACCACTTCCTAGCTGGGAAGAAGAAGTGGCGTGAGAAACTCCCCAGGAGCACAGCTGTCTCAGTCTGTTCAGTTGGAAAAACTATGAGTATAATAAGAAGCTCAAAGTTGACCTCAACATACTTCGAAAAAGGCAATGCTGATTAGATTATCTCAAGTTATTCCAATTACAGAACACATGTTAATAATTGAGCGTCAAAATATGTACTTACCTAGTTACTTATTGTATCGCAATTAGATGTTACTCCAGAATAAATTAAACTGTCTTAAGAAGGTAGTTGCAATATCGTATGTACTTGTTAACCGCTTTGACCTCTGGCGAGTCTTTTTGCATTAAAGGCAGAGTCACACTTGTACGGTTGAAAACAACGAAAGTTTGCCTTTGGGTTTTTACATAACAGGATCAATTTTATGAGGATGTAAGGGAAATGCAAATATTTTCGTATTGATTGTTTTTTTCTTCCAAAAGTAAAAATAAAACATGGCAATACTAATTTGTATTTTGCTTTCATCGTTCCTTTTCGATTTTCTTGTAATTTGTAAGGCCACTGCTATTGTCACTATAAAGCCTTAATAGAAAAACACAAAACCTATACAGAAATGCCAACCCTTGCAACCTACTTACTTAATTACCTATAGGAACCGATTACCGGTACCTATTTTTGCGAAGTTCATGTCCGTTTTTCGTCATAATTCGTAAGGTCAAGTTAAAAAAGGTCAAGGTCAATTTTTTTTTTTCGGGTCACTCTCTTGTTTGGACTATTACTGCCCTTTTACCTAATAAAAACCTCAATTTTCAGACATCTTCGTAGAGAAATAAAGTCTCCAACTTTGTAAGGTCTCTACCGGTGAAATCTAGCCCGTCCTTAACAACCGCAGTGAATTTCACTGGCGCAGCGGGATGCAGATATGTTGTATTAACCAGCAGTAGGTGAGGCGTACAGACAGACGTACGTATTAAGAGCTAACGTTTGTGGGTTCACTTTGATTGCCAAGGGAAAAGCTTCAATGATTTGTGGCTCTATTGCGAAATATTTTGTGGTGTTTTAAACCAAAAATGTGGATCGAAGCGTTTAGCAAATGAAATGGTTTAATTGAATTCAAGACCTTTATTATTTGCGATTTGGTACCGAAAAGTATTTTTTTATTAGCCTACTTGCTGCGCCCCGCGGTTTTACCCGCATAAGTCTCGATCCCGTGAGAATATTGGGAAAAAAGCTATGTCCTTCTCCAAGACATGGGCTACTCATGTGTCAAATTTCATCTAAATCCGTTCACAGCGTGAAAGCGTAACAGACACATAAACAAACTCATTTTAGCATTTATATTATTAGTTAGGATTTGGAACGTTCTACATTCTAGTCGCAATCTCTGAAACTTCTCAAAAATGTTGGTAAATTGATTCTGTTTTTGTTAGATTGCGAATGAGATGCGAATGCGAACGTTCTTAAATATTACGGGAATTGCACCTCTGATATGTATCCTCAGACCAAATAAAACACCAAGACACCGCGCTGCGAACAATACAGTGAAGCATGCCAAAACTACACCGCCGCTCTGTGCGGCTTACGCACACATTTACAACCTTTTACAATGACACTACAATCAAACTACACCACATACAGTGCACACATGTTTTCGAAACCAGCTTCACTTCACTGTTGACAGCGCTCTGTCTTGGTTTTTTGGTCTGAGCATGTATCACCTTGATAAAATCTAGGTTTACCATCTACTGCAAAACTTTAACAACAACAGAATTTTCGTTTGAATACCTACCCAGTTTAAATTTGACGTATCAGGTGTTACCCCAAAGTGATTGTTTTCCGATCAATCGTGTGTCGTTAACACCCCCAGCCCCCAGGGAGCTTACATTTTACAATATTACAAGTCATGTTAGCAATATTTGTCAATGACGCGACCGGCGTCATGTGTGAACATGAGTTTGACAATGTGACGACATTGTGGTCGTGTGGAACAATTACGACCCTTATGTCGGGGGAGTTGCAATTGCTTTTAGGTGCTTTTAGTGTTGAAGTTGTAAATGATTTTATAGTTCCGGGATTAATGTTTTCATGATATTGTAATCGGCTTTTTATTGAGCGTCTGATCAGTGCTTAGGAGGAGCTCGTGGCTAAGTAATAACTGCTGCACGGGTCGATCCGTCAGGTTAAGCTACGCTTGCCGGAGTTAGTCTATGGATGGGTGACCATCTTTACATACCGAGACTCCTCCGTGCCTCGGAAAGCACGTTAAGCCGTTGGTACCGGCTGTCATTAATGGATCTTTGACAGTCGTTACGGGTCGTCAGAAGCCAGTCTTAGCAAGGAGTATCGTATTTACCCAGTTACTGGGTTGTGGAGGTCAGATAGGCAGTCGTTCCATGCAAAATACTGGTATTCAGCTGATTCTGGTTAGACTGGAAGCCGACACCGATAAAGTTGGGAGAAGGCTAGGCAGATTGATTGACTGATCAGTGCTTAGGTAAATGGTGACATGGTCTGCACTTCCACAGTCTATACTAGCTGCTATTAGCCTTTTGTCTGACTATACTACACACTGCTACTACTACTATATACTGTTTGGGTGGCAGGGGGACATCGACGTGCAACTTGTTGCCATAGATTCAGCACTTGAACAACAACAGCAACAACAACAACTTCGTGCAACTTTTCTGCGGAATATTAATAATGAAAACGAGGCTTTTAATATTTTATATGGATAATTTGTAAAGTGGTTTTGTATTTTGTTTTTATTTTGTAATGTGCGTTTAGTTTGTGCAGAATAAATACTTTTTCTTTCTTTCTTTTCTTTTTTTTACTTGATTCTGAACGTGGAAATGTTTCGCCGGTTATAAAAAAAAAAGTAAATGGCTGTTCTATACATTTTGACCGCGTAGATATTGCATTACTTTTATATGAAACAACAGATTTTTTTTTGATAACCTGCGAAAAATGTCTACGCTACCCCTAGCGTAGACATTTTTTCTCACCCGTTCTTCTACATAAAGATCTACGTTTTGGAATGGGCAACTAGCTTCAACTTTCTGACTAACTGACCGACTATTTGACAATTTAAAAGTGCCTGTAAAGCTTTGTGCAGACCAGCGCGACGCGACGCCGCGACGCGACTCGAACAATACAATTTCTAAGAAAACTTGACGGTATAACAATAGCCGGTGTCGCGTCGCGCTGTCGCGTCGCGCTGGTCTGCACGAAGCTTTAATGGTTTAATTGAAATAAATGCTTTGGGTTTGAGTTTGAGTTTGTACTGAATTCTTGGTTACAGTTTGCAATTCGATGTCCCTGCCACTCTGCACAGTTTAATTAGACAAATCAAATCTAACGGAATTTGGTTCTTAGAGAAAATGAGGTTCTTATAAAATACCATCATGAAAATTTCTCGGAAGACGTAGAAAAATAAATACATACCTAATCTGCGTTCGCAATTTATTTGCCAAACGTGTAAACAAACTACCTGTAGTACTCCCAAATACCCACCCACTATACCTACATATTAACAGTAGGAAAACAATAGTTAGCAATGGTACGAAAACGTCTTGTTTCATATGGTCACTATTTTCAAAACCGATTAATCTGCCATCGCAATTTATTTGCCAAACATGCAGACACACACGAGCTTTAGGAAAAACAACTGTAATGCCTACACATAAGGTTTAGTTTGCGCTACAATTTCATATTTATTTATGACTTTTTCAACAGTACTAGTCAGTCTAAAATCAACTTTATTTACACTAGCATAAAGTTGGTGTTTGTTTAAGTGGAAATAACGTCATTTGGATTTGAATAGACCATAGGTATTTATGTAGATTAGCCCTAACCCTTTGTGATGGTTCAAGTAATAAACTAAACAAGTAGAGTATTTCAATCCACAAGCCCAATAAAACCAATAATAATATAACTTGACCCGTAACAAAATAAACGAATTCCCATTCGAATCACTTCTTATTACTTAGATCAACCCCCATATAAAATACTGAAGCTAACCCCAAAAATCTAAATACACTTCAGTCCTCTCGTAAACCTAAAAAAGAACTATTCAACCCTTGAAAAGCTGTATAATAAAAATAAAAAGACAGTAAAAAAAGGTATAAAAGTGTCCGGGGGATGGCAAATGAAATGGAATGCAAATGTGTGGGATGTGATAAACGGATGGGGGGTTAAAGGGGGTGAAGTGGTAGGGGTGACTTCTCTTGGATCTTTGTTGCTTGAATTCTGTTTTGGAAAGCAGGTTGAATTGTAAGTATTGATTTAGTACTTGTTTGTTACACATTTGTGAAGTGTGATTAACCGGGACGTATCAACAGTGGGATAAACATAATAATTAAAGCCTCGGTCACACACAGTTTATACTTGTTGCGAGTGAATTCGCTGCGAATTATACTCGAAGCGAGTATTCATATTCATATCTTTATTTGCATTCCATAATGTTGGTATACAGGTGTTATAATGGCTTAAAGCTAAGGTACAATTACGGACCCTGTAGGGCACAGCAAAAAGTATAAATACATTCTTAGTAAAAATAAAAATACCATTAAAAGAAAAAGATCAACAATTTTTAAATATATTCTTAACATTATTTGAGATCAGATATAAGTTGTGGTGCATAATAATTATTTGATAAGGTCAATTTTATTGAACATATTAGATAATATTTATTTATGTATGTATGAATTGTATTGTATTGTATTCGTTGCCTGCCTGTCACACACAGCGATTTCTACACGTGAATTTCGACAGAGCGGGGCGCGCTGAGCGGAATAGCTACTAGCAGCGAGCACCCTGTTATACACAGTGAATGCTCCCGGCGAGTTGAATTCGCCGCGAGTAAAATTGATCATGCTCAATTTTAATCGCGACCAAATCAACTCGCGGCAAATAGTCTGTCACACACACCGAGTTCTCGCTACGAATACCTAATCGCAGCAAGTACGAGTACCTATTCGCTGCGTGTGACCGAGGTTTAGGCTGCCTGACCATTGACGCGGAGCGAGGGAGTAATGCGGAGCGTAGTTGCGGACTGTGTCTGTCCATTGATGCGGAGCGAGGTAGTGCGGAGCGGGGTTGCGGACTGTGCGGAGCTAGGCCAAGTTCACGCGATGAGTAATTGGAGCGGGCTGCAATATCCCGTGGCTGGTTCTTTCCGCTTCCCCGCTCCGCTTCCTCGCTCCGCTTCCCGGTTTTGTATGATTTTGTTAAGTATTTCGTAAATCCCTGTCCACTGAATTCCATTGGTTAATATTGGCACAGGTACGCTCCTCTCCGTTCTAGTGGACAGTCAGCCTCTTATTGTCCAGAAACACGACGTCACGTCGGTCAATCATTTGATAACAGCCGCACGATCGAAGGTTAAGGGTGATCATCCGTTACATATAGAGACCCCTCCGTACCTTTTTAAGCACGGTTGGTCCCGGCTGTCATTCGTAGATCTTTGGCAGTCGTTACGGGTAGTTAGAAGCCCAAAAGTCTGACACCCAGTCTTACGTCGCTCCATTTAAAATACTAATATTCAGCTGCACTCAGTTAGACTGGAAGCTGATCCCAACATCGCTGGGGTCGGTAACAATTTGTATACTGATTTTTTTCTATAAATTTTATCAAAACACGAATTTGTAAAACTACTTTCAAAACGAAATAGTTTCCTTCTACAGGCAACACTTAAAAAAAAAACCAAATCCATTTCTGCCCTAACAACATCAAGCAGTAATGCCAACTTTCAGAAATAAAATGTATTACCTCAGGTACCTACTCCGGTATACTTCAAGTATACTTGAAGTACATTTAGACAGGTACGTAACACTCATCGAGAGAGTGGCTTTTACGTTACTGTTTACAGCTAACACTAAAGTTTTATACCGCCTTCTTGAAATACAGATAAATCTAATATCTCGAAGGGGGTTATGTGGTGACAAAAAGGGTGACAAGACAAGTGATAAATTATTATTGATCTTAACTAACTGATTAAATAACGGATGCGAAAGTGAGTTTATTTGTTACGCTTTCACGCTAAAACGGCTGAACGGATTTGAATGAAATTTGGCACACGGGTAGACCATGACCTGGATTAGGATATAAGATACCTACTTTTTATCCCGATACTCCAAGGGATCGAGATTTATTTGGGTGAAACCGCGGGGCGCTAGCTAGTATATCCTATCCTATAAAATATTATAAACGTGAAAGTTTGTGAGGACGGATGTTTGTTACTTTTTCACGCAAAAACTACTGATTGGATTTGGATGAAATTTGGCACACAGATACTTTATAACCTGGATTAATACATAGGATACTTTTATCCCGATATTCTTACGGGATTGAGACTTATGCGGGTGAATCTGCGGGGCGCAGCTAGTAATATAATAATCCTATCCTTTTAATATTATAAATGCGAAAGTCAGTTTGTTTGTTACGCTTTCACGCTAAAACGGGTGAACGGATTTGGATGAAATTCGGCACATAGGTATACCATGACCTGGGTTAGGTTAAACAGATATAGGATACTTTTTATCCCGGTAGGACGTTCCCGTGGGATAATTTCCGACCTCAACGCGGGCGAAGCCGCGGGAAAAAGCTAGTAGGCTATAAAAGTACTTTAAACAGTTTTGTAGAGATGTGGTTTCCATAGACAATACTTATAAATAGGTGTCTTAATGAGCCAATTTTGCTGTTGAAAAAAAAAGTGTTAAGTTGAGAATAAATTTGCCCCCGATAGAAAAAAAGACGCATCTAACATTTTTTCCAGATTTGAGTTATATACGAGTATATTGCCGGAATCAGAAAAAGAAGGCGCGGCGCATCTGCCTGTATTTTTACATCAATCTGGAAAAAATGTTAGATGCGTCTTTTTTTCTATCGGGGGCAGAAATGGGCTCGTCGTGGCTGTTAAAAAGCATTATAATTTTACCAAAGTTGACTATTTTTGTATCTTTACAAGCCAAAGAAGTGCAAGCTCAAGAAAATTTTGGAAACGAATTAAGTTGCGATAGAAGGAGGAAAAACAGTATAGTAGTGGAGGACTAAAGTTTTGGGTAAGTAAAAAAAAATGGCCACATTAACTTCAAGACATTAACCCCACAAGTTACGCAACACATTGTAGTAAAAAATCAGCAATAACCCTAAAATGCTTACCTGTTGATATCACCGCGGATCGCGCGGGTCTTTACGACCCCACATAAAGTTTTATGTTGCACAGCCCTGTTTGCGTAACATCACTAGTTGCCCTTTTTTATTCGCTGGCTTTTTTATATTTTTCGCGTTTTTATTAAGGGAGTGGCTGAGGCTGTTTACCCAATTTTTGGTAGTCACAGCATTACTTAGTAATCAAATTATATTGACCACTACGTCTGGCGCATCGAAACGAGCTGACTTTTTACGTCACACTGCAAAATACTTAAGTAACACGTAAGCATGCAATACAAGTAGCAGGGACACTTAACTATCATCTTATGAATACGAGGATTTGGAAGCAGTGCCATTTGAGATACGCTACATGGCATTTCTTCCTAGAACAGGTGACACATATGGCTTATGGATGTGGCTTTATGCTACATAATATGGCGGCACAGCAAGTGGCGCCATCTAGTTTTGTTACGAAGTTACTGGAATGACCGAAAAGGTAAGATAAGAGTGACTCTGGCTGATGACAGTCACTCCAGGTAGAGCGTCGCAGTGATGGTTGCGTGGCGGCTGTCTTCTGATGACAGATGATGAAGTCAAAGGAGCCATTGTTATACCACGTCCATGACGACCTGCTTTATTCCGCCACAATTCTAATTATATTGAAGCTGCTCTTGCGCCGTTACACACATTTCCTCATTACACTAGGACTGCTAGTTTAATTCCGAAAAAAACGACACGACATCCACTACCAAACTGAATAGCAATAGAAATTCACTACCCGAAAATTACTACGAAAACTCAAAAATTCGACAATCCCAGTCGAAATATCCCTAACTAGCACTCAGAACTTTCGAGATCGATTCAGTGTTTGAGGGTTAAGTCTTATTCGGGAACGGAATGAGCTATTAATAAACAGAAAATGAATGTTTGTTCGTTTTGTTTTAAAGTTTGGTGGCTAATTGGAGTTGGTTTAGGTTTATTACGAGTTTTGGAACCTGGTTCAATTAGTGAAGGGGGTAAGTGGTTCAATGGTGGTGTTCTTCTGGGGTTGATATTATGGTGGTATCTAGCTAAAGTGTGCACGCTCAACGCATCTACAAGAGGGGCAGAAGGTACAAGATGGAGGAAAGACTCGATGCAGAAGATAGTAGACCGTTTCAGTTCTAAAACAAACCAGCCTTTGCTCGCATGGATTTCAGAAAATATTTTTTTATTTATATATAAAATAAATATCCCACGGGTACGTACTACTTACCGCTATCCCTTTGTGTTAATCCAGATTATAAACGATCTGTGTGCCAAATTTCATTCAAATCCATTCGGCCGTTTTTGCGCCAATCCTGAACGTACCTACATCCAGACAAACGGACAAAAATTCTAAAAATTATACAGGGTGATTGGAAGATGGGTGCAAAGCTTTAAGGCGAAGATAGTACAGACAATTTAGAACCATTTAAGCCATGGTTGTCTTAGACGAAGTCTTACCAAATATTTTTAACCAAATTTTTAAGTTTTTTTTCGGAAATTCTCAAAATTTAATGTAAACTGCATAATTATGGCCAAATTGAATGATAAATGAATTCATTTTTTATTTATTTAATTAAAGTAATGTGTAAGTAATCAAGCAAAACATGTTTTAGGCTTCTGTGTCATTAGACATTTTTTTACAGACATTTAAAGCTCAGAAAAAATAAAAAATTTGTACAATACGTCTTATAAACCTTATTAAAAAAAAAAAATTGGTAAGACTTCGTCTAAGACAACCATGGCTTAAATGGTTCTAAATTGTCTATACTATCTTCACCTTAAAGCTTTGCACCCATCTTCCAATCACCCTGTATATTCGGTACCAGACTCGTTCCCGCACCTCGTAGGCTCGTAGCAATTACTTTTTTTCAAAAATATTCAATGTACGGTCTTGACTACATTCCTCTTTTATTATAGGTATGTACCTACCAATAATTGTATGGGTGTAATTGTCTATTGCGTAGGTATGTACCTACCAGTAACTGTAATAAAATCATCCCTATTGTATTATAGGTTCGTAGTACCTACCCATAATTCTGTAATAAAATGTGTAATGAGAAATGCGGATCCAATCCACCACAGATAAAATAGATAACCATAAGATCATGCGTACCTACACATAACTCTCGGATCCATTCACGCGGGCATATTACTGATAAAGACACACCTCAAAGCTCAGTAAATATCTGTCGATCCATTCTGTAAACATCTCATCGTGAAGAGTGAGGTGAAGTAAGCATGAAGTGAGCTGTCCATAGTGTCAATACCTAGCTTTAAGTGCAGTGACAGCTCAAATCCAGCTCACTTCACCCAAGTTATCACGGTGAGATGTTTACAGAATAGCAGAACTACCAATTTATCTCTCATTTTCTTTTTGTTTACTGAAAAAGGCAACTCAATAAATAACAGAGAAAGCAACACATCTATAAGACCTATTACAGGAGTGACAGACATCCTCACTAAGATATACTTACCAAATGAAATGGAGATGAGCGGACCACATGTTACGGAGCCCCCAGGATAAATGAAGTAAAATTTTGACAGAATGGTACCCCAGAGATGGCAAACGAAATAGAGGTCGGCAACGGAAAAGATGGGAGGACGAACTCAATCTCACAGCAGGTGCAAACTGGAGAAGAGTTCCAAAATACAGAAAGCAGTGGAAATCGTTAGAGGAGACCTTTGCCAAGAGGCACACTGAACTCCGAGATATACAATGTGAAATTTAATTCGTTTGCATCCTCTTAGGGGGTCATTGCACTTATCATTATGAACAACTTTCACTATGGGACCAACACTGAAATCGCGAAAAAAAAATCAGCTGTTCCCTACATTATAACGAGCTATGCGAACATAAATGTATGGAACAGCAGATTTATTTTCGCGATTTCATTAGATGATAATTACCAGTTGATCGACCTGTCATGTTTTTTACGAACAAGACCATGAACAAAATAACAATATTTTATCGTGTGTTTGGAGGAAAAATATAGGAATGAGGATATCTGATATCTGATATCTGTGACAGTGCAGAAAGACGTAAAACTGTGTTATTGGAGTAAGTACTATATAAAACATATTTTTAAATGTGGTTTATGAGGGCTTATACTAAAAGTTGGCAACGTCGCAAATAGCTGTCAAATATTGTAAGTACTGTATGGAAATATGAATGTGGCTAACTAGTGAACTAAAATATTGATTATGAAATGCGATAATTAATATCGTAACACCGACTATTTAGTTTTAGATGTAAAAAAAGTATTTGGAAACTTTCCAAATGCCTTTTTTACATCTAAAACATCAAATTCAGTGTTATAATTGCAATTCATTATTAATATTCTAGTTCGCAAGTGGCTAACTTGGACTTGCATTCGCAAGTTGGCTAACTTTTCATATTTCCATACAGTAATATTACCAAATAAATCAAAACAGCGAAATAATTGACATGTATTTGCGACGTTGCCTATTTTCAGAATAAACGCTCTTAATAAAGTGGTTACTTACACAATCGTCCGATGAAAGGTTTTCTGGCATCTGACATTATTTATGGTGAGGGCACTACATAAGTTCTTATATTCATCGACTTCTGTTGTTGACCGTACCTACCTACATCAAACCAATACGTAGGTAATAGTACTAGGTACATATCTGTCAGTGTAAATTAATATTAGGTCCCCACCTATGAAATCAGTGCTTTGTATGGAGAATTTTAAAGAAGTTGCATTTTTCATACTAACATTTTCTTAATTTATATAACAACCATGAACACTAATGTTTTAAACCTTTTATGCACTAGTGTTTAAAAACTAAGATAACGTAATATGCCACATAGATTAAGCGACAAAAATAACTTTTGTCTAAGTTAAAACGAATAGTGGTCATTGCTGCTAACAAAATGAGGAGTAATTTTTAAGGTGTTTTTTATGTTTACAAAACTATATGTAATAAGGTTTTTTAACTATTGGTAGTTGTCTATGATGGTCATTATTGGATATTATATTTAAATCATAGAAGGGACGAGGTTCTCTAACTGTTAGAAAAAAAAAAAACGCCAATTTCATAGGTGGGAACCCAATACATATGTTTGCATTAACTAATTGTTTCCTTGTTAGTCGTTCCTAGAACTGATTCGGGAATTCACGAGGAATACCGAGAATTCACGACTATTGCAGTAAGTACGACATAAATTTGAAAATTTCCATTCATTCATTTAAATTTTTCGAATGTATTTGGTTATATGACTTCACAATTTATTGCGTTTGCGTAAAGATCGTTTTCACCTAAAGCAGTAATAAATATTGGTGATTTTGAAGGCGCACTCAGTTCGGATGGTGATCGGTTTTACGAATTTTGCCGAAGCTGTATCTAAGTTGTGTCGTACTGTACCGGGTTGACTTTTTATTATAAATGTATTTTCTTTTTTTTAAAGGTAATGTTCTAGTAGGTAAGCTAATTGATAGTGCCGTGCTTTCCTGTAATTTTGATACATGCGAGATCTATTTTATGACAAAGATATAATTGGTGAGCCTATACATATTGTGGCGGCATCTACACCGCCACATGCGAACTACGCATCAAAGACTTGACGTCACACAACATCCTGACGTCACTCAAATCCTGCATCGCGCAATTAGAGTTTACCGCGCGGTGGACATATATACAAGCTCACGACTTCAACCTCTGGGCAATTGCCCGCCAGACATGACACCCGTCTGGTCGGAGGATCCTCCCTTTTCTATGGGGGATGAGTGAACTTTACACCCTGTTCCTCATACCCCTAAATTGGTGACCCCGAGAATGAACGTCAACGCAGCCTTCGTGCAGCTACTTCAGCGTGACGTCATCATCATCGTCACTCCCGCAAGCTTTCGTGAGGCGAGTCGCACAGCCAGCCAGCACCCACGGCTTCAACGGGCATCCTGACCACCAGCATGCAGCGAACGCGCATTCCTGGTCATCACCCTCAGCCACAACCCAGCGCTGTACCACATCCGACTCACTGGATCAAGACGCAGCGCCACCCCGACTCACTGGGGAATCACCGCAAGCACCGCAGACAGTTCCGACTCACCGCGAACTATGCGGCAGACAGTTCCGACTCACCGCGAACTATGCGGCACCCGGTTCCGACTCACTGGAACCACAGCTGGTACTGTGAAGCATCGCAAGATACAAGACTTAGCCCACTATCGACCTCCGGTCTCCGGAGAGGAGTGATGTGGCGGCATCAACACCGCCACATGCGAACTACGCATCAAAGACTTGACGTCACACAACATCCTGACGTCACTCAAATCCTGCATCGCGCAATTAGAGTTTACCGCGCGGTGGACATATATACAAGCTCACGACTTCAACCTCTGGGCAATTGCCCGCCAGACATGACACCCGTCTGGTCGGAGGATCCTCCCTTTTCTATGGTGGATGAGTGAACTTTACACCCTGTTCCTCATACCCCTAAAATATTATAAAAACAAAGTCGCTTCACGCGTTTGTCTGTTTGTCCGCGCTATTCTTCTAAACCACGCAACAGATTTTGATGAGGTTTTCACCATCGTTTAGAGAATTTATTCCGGAAGGTTTATGTGTATAATCCATTAATATTAAAGTTACGTTTACCCAAGAAATCTCGATGTTTTGTCAAGTCGTAAAAACCGGCTGGGTCGCTAGTAAATAAATAAATTACTGAAAAGATTTGGTTACTCGAATGATTAATGTTAAATTATTTTTGTGTTTATTATTTATAAATTAATGGGTCGATTTTTCTATTTTCCGTCTGATCTGATGGATGTGTAGGTTATTCACCTATTTGAAGTCACATAGCCAAGTCCTGTTACTCTGGAAATCCTCTTCAGCAATCGCTATCTTCGGTGTCAGCGTTGAAAGTTTTTTTTAAGCGTAGGTATACCTTAGATATCAAAGTGGTCTTTAGTAAGTTTCAGTCATAAGTTTACAAGGAGCCTCATCAAAAGAATTTCTTAAAATATTCCTCGCCTTTTCCATAGTTCGGTGAGTTGCTTCAGCAAAGCCAAATGATACAATGAAAATCTGGATAGGTTAACGCCCCAACATTTTCGTTAGACCACAATTCGACCCAAATTCCAAGAAAAACGCTCAGATCACTAAAACAATACCTAAATTCCCGAAACTCCTCTACCAGTGACTTCAAAATAAATTAACTAACTTGTCCAGTACAAAAGTCAATATTTCTATCAGAATTCCAACAATAGGTACTAGGAATACAGGACCTCTAAAGGAGTGTGTTTGTCACCTGTGCTAGGACATGCGGGCGTCGGCCGTCGCGTCTCAAATCAATAGTTTCGCGCAAGCCCAGCGGTCGCCCACGAGACAAAACGACATCATTCACTTCTTATACTTTGTTCTAGCTAATATGGATAAGCTAAACATTAGAGATTTTTTGGAGGAGAAAATGGCTGAAATTCTTAGGTATTCAGTCGAAATTATTCGTTCAGAAATTAATTTTAGTGCTTTTGGTTTAAGGATTTCTTTAATTCTCGCTGTATCTCTTGTTCGTGAAAAGAACCATTGTTACAAAGAACATTAATCTGAAAAAGAAATATTACGTCATGTTACTGATATTCCTGAAAAAATCGAAGGAAAAAATGACTATTTTAATGTGAATCTGAAAGTAAGCTTTGACAGTAGTCCACGTTACCTACTCATTAAAATACATGACCGTTACGAATTTCAAATGGAACACATTCAAATTCGAATTGAGAATTAGGGCGTGGTTAACCAATAAGAAGTGTCACGCGCTGCGACACGGTGACAGTTTCGACCAATAGCGCAACGATAAAGGCGGTGACATTTTTAAACGAGCTATTCGAGACCGCCCACGCGTTGTATGTGACTTTGAAATGTACGAGTATTATCCATTTTCTTGTCTGATTTTCTCGACTATTGCTTTGAAATGAATACGTTTAATATCAAATGGGCTTCTAATTGCTTGAATGATAATTGCATTAGGTGATTGTTTTATCTAACAAGCTTATCGTAGGATAAAGCTTCGTGCAGACAAGCGCGACGCGACAGCGCGACGCGACACCGGTTATTGTTATACCGTGAAGTTTTCTTAGAAATTGTATTGTTCGAGACGCGTCACGCCGTCGCGTCGCACTGGTCTGCACGAGCCTTAAGCTTGTTAGAAGTGCGATTTGCATGAAAATCACACAACTATACTTAAATTCCATTATTCCAATTAATTTATCTTGTTCAATACTTACATGCCTGACCGTAGGTAGCTAAGTATTGATCAAGATAAATTAATTGGAATAATGGAATTTATAATCGTGTAACTTTTTTACAATTAATTATAGGAAATTATCATTTGTTAATGATGCGTTACGGAGATAATATTTGTGTTGTAAGTATTAAACAAAATGCATTAGAACCATACCCATTAAATAAAGCCATATGGAGAGCCACTGCTTACAGGAATTAAATCACATTTGTTTTACTACGTTGAAAATAAATCACGAAGGCAGAAAAGAAAACATAAACCATAAACAAAGCTTGTAAAAACAAATGATTTATACCTACGCACAAAAACTTTTCATTCGTATTTCAAAGCGGGTTTCATGAATGTGACACTTTCAGCCAATGGCCGCCCACCTTTTTGTCATTGGTCGTCACCTAGATGTCACTGTTTGTCGCATGTCGCATAAGAAAGAGATGGCTAAATAGAAGTAGTTCAAAGTGCGAGAGAGGCAGATGATGTTTACGTCGCCCACTAGAATTTCCACGGCATGGAAATTTTAATTTTAGAACGAGTAGTGATGTGGTGACATTGCTACTAATTTTCTCTCAGTAGATAGTTAATGAGGTAACTTTTAGTTTATTTTTTCTGCCAAGTTTTATTAGTAGTAGGTAAAAAACCTACCTGAATACTGATTTCGTAGCCTGTGGTCGGTAATACATCAAAATAATTACACCTGGCCATTTATAGGGTCTATCGAAATGTCAAGCGAACCATAGGTACTGCGTAACTAATTTAATACCACGGTGTTGTACCAGTAACTACTGATCCTAATTAGAGAGCCACGACCAACATGTTTAATGTCTATTACGATACCGTAACAAGGTATTAGACTCAGGTAATTCAGCTATATTGCTATATGAGCCCCAATTAATGTAAGTACATGGGTAGTATTTAGGTGCCAACATAGTTTCTGCGAAATTGGACTAAAATGAGTAATAGTTTAAGATTATTAAGGGACTTATTTTCGATTAGGTATGGCTAAGTAAGTATCAGTTAGTTCGTTGTAGACTCGTGGTAGACGCCATCAACTTCATCAACTTTTGCGCACGAACATTAAATTGTTACCTAATTTCGAAAAAAAATACCAAAGGATTCGGTTGCCTGATCATGTTTGACCAATATCATTATCACATTATGTTAATAACGATTAACTCAGAAGTCACGGAATATCTGAACAAATTCTTAATTCGCAGACGCCATCTTCTTTTGTTTTCAAATAAATCAGTTGCGTGTTCTTTTAGAAGCGTGCCTCTAACAATCGAATTTAGAACAATTTTGGTATATCGGCACGAGCTTTCTGTCGATCGAAATTAATTCGAAATTCAAAATTTTTCGCTTTTAGCTTCCGTGCGAGCATTTTGAAGTGCAGGTAGCTAATCTTTATTCTGAATTTGAATAGCGCTGTAGGCTTCGACATGCTTCTGGAAGATTTTTGAAATTTTTAGTTTCTACTTAGGCGACTACAAAATGCTCAGTAATTTTGCAAATAAATATGATAATTATGTAGGACTGTTGCTGTAGCAACTGTTGTAGTAGTGTTGTTGCCATTTCTAAGGCGGGGTGCCTGGGTGCATAGGTCCTCCAAAAGCTGTGAGCGTGTCACCCTGTATTGACGCCGTCTCCTTTAGATGACCTACAGTCCATCCACTTTTAACTGTGTGACATACCTTATTAGATTTCTTAATTTATTTATTGTAAGTATCTAAGTTGGTACTTATTCAACTTTCAAAACTAGCACTTTTGTAATGGTGTTCCTTTTAACAGCCACTTTTTAATGAAGATTAAATATTATTTTTATATACATACTTAAGTCCTAAAATATATTTCACCAGATCTCGCTTTCAAAATAATTGGAATGATCAAAATACCTTTGCGTAAACGAATGCACAGAAGTAGGCATCAGCCCAATGGCGTTGTTGCAATTTTAAATTTCGAATTCGAATTTCGATAAAGCGTTCGAAAACGGTCGATCACGAATTGTCTCATTTGAATTTGGAATCACGAAAATGAGTTCTCACAGTCTGTCAACCCCCAAGGATACAGAAGTATTCTAAATATTTGAATTTAAATCTGATCAATATTTTGGATTTTTGCACGTGCAACAAATTCGTCACATTTTATTTAAATGACTTAAATTACTTATGTTGAATTTAAATGGGTATTAAATTATTAATAGGTAGGCGGTATTTTTGCAACGAAGTTGTATAACGCGACTTGCGGTAGGGGTAAACCGGCAAAATCCTCACGCAATGAAAAAGCGTTATGCCGGAAAAAGTCAGTTTCAAGTGTCAAAAGTTTTTGTTATTTGTTATTTGGCTCTTGGAACTTCAGACCATACTAGATGACTCTGTATTAATAAGTATACATAATAAGTTTTCTTCGAAAGGAACTTCGTTCCACTAACCAGTCGGTCGATTCTGTAAAAATATCACCGTGAAACTTAGGTGAAGTGAGCGTGAAGTGAGCTGTCAATAGTGTTAATCCCTAGCATCCTACCGGTCGATTTGTGACAGTGACAGCTCATTCCACGTTCACTTCACCTAAGTTTCACGGTGATATTTTTACAGAATCGACCGGCTGGTGTCCCACGACAACCCCCGACTTTTATTTCACCAAACTCATGATAAATTCTGTTAGTTATTTATTTCGACGCATCTAAGTATTATACTCTAACAGAAACTTAATAGATCTAAGTAGAAGAAGGCTATAGAGTCAGTAGGCATCAATTACGACTTGCCTGACTGTCTTTCAGACTCAAAGATAATTTTAGACTGCCGAATCACTTCCATAGTAATTTTCTAGTTGCTAATTGTCTATCATTTCTTAATTCTTTAGCTGGAACAATAAATCTATGATTAAATAAAAATAAAATAATAAATTGTCGGTATCGCGTGCAATACCTATAGCGACGAGGCCCGCAGCGATGCTTCCAAATTCAAAATTCGGCCAGTCGGATTCTATTGTTTGGATACGCGGCCCGGGGCTAAGCTCGCGTGATCTTGTTCTTGTTACCATAGACAATGAGAACTTTTGGTCGTGTAGACATCCGAAAATTGCAATGAACTTTATGGTTCTTGCATGGTTTGCACGACACGTCGGATATTGTCTTGTGCTTCCAACATTTTATTTCTTAATTCTTCACGAAAGTTTTGATGAATTAGGTATACTTAGGTGCGTGCGGTCGTTAGGCACAAAGTAGGTAATTTTAAGATAATGGATATTTTCCTGAAAGGCTCTTAGGTAAGTAGGTACCTATAATAAATGTAGTTGTTTATGTACCAATTTATGTCCACTGTGGTATACCTAAGGTTTTAGATAAGTAGGCCTACACCACGTCTAAATGAACGAAAAAAGTGAAAACATTTACGAACTTCAAATAAAAATAATAATAAAAATAGTAGGTAAGCACTACCTTGTACATACCTACTACTTATAAATGTAATAATATTTAACTTCCTAAGTACATACCTGTTTTTATTTTTTTATTATAAGCAGGGAAGAGTGTCATAGTACCTACTGGATATGTTCCCAGCACTAGTATCGCATAGGGGCAACACTAGCGCCGCCATGTTGATTATGAAATGAGATCCATAAAAAGTAATGCCGCACGTACGTTGTGTTATATATCAATAAAGAATCTTAGTCTAACAGTGGTATTAATTAATTACCTTGTTATAAGATATAATAGCTACAAATACTATGTCTGCCCATAATAACATTGCTGGCTCCCTTAGAAGCCACAGTCTCATTAACGACACAAAAAAAACGCTCTAGAAAGGCCCCGTTTCGAACTTTTCAAATTCAAATTTGGAACTCGTAAAGGCGCGTTCATAAAGTGTATGTCTAATTAGAAGTTCTGTCAGAGATCAGAGGCCGCCTATGATTTTCGACCAAGGAAAAGAAATAGGGGGGGTATAAGGTAAAGAGGACTATGTTTTTCAGGAAATATTCATCTATACAAATTCGTAGAACCTACGTACGTCTAAAAGATCTATCTACAGTCATTTTTATTGTGGGTTTGTTACCATAACATTTAAAACTTTCCCGACTTACTTACTTTTACAGAGCAATGTCAAATATTACAAACGCACAACTTTGATTAAAATATCTTACTTAGGTATCTCTTTTTTTACTGACCATGATAGAAAACTTTTATCTATAAAAGAACATCGTACTAAACGAAACTGAATAAATTACTCTGAATTATGAAACCAGTTCTTTGAGTACCTGCTAAAGGTATTTCTCTCTGAAAGTTAATTTTTCGCTAAGTAGTTACCTAGGTTTTCGAGCTAAAAGCCAGTGAAATGAAGCGTTGATCAAGAAACTTTTACATTTATCATTAAACTTACACTATAGCATAAATTAGTTAAATTAGTCACTGCCACTATTATGTCAGTACAATCTTATTTATTGCATCTTTTTAAACAAACTAGTTTACAGAAGTAAAGCAAGTCTGACGAGAGAGATCGATATTTTGAAGATATAAAATAATGCAATGGAAAAATCTAAGATTTCCAGTTATGTGTATTCCTACAGATGAAAATGATTGATTTGACACTGTGACGGGCAGTTGCTGGTTTTGGAGATGATTGATTGGTTGATTAATGAAATATCTTACCAAACCTTTTAATAACTTGGTTCTAAAATGAATATTTATTTGTTTCAATTGAGTAACCACGCTACAGTGTAAACTCTGCCTAACCTAGTTCGCGTGACGATACTTTTTAAACATAGAACGCTCGTTCTTTTTGCGAATTAGAAGTGTTCTCTCTTCAAAACAAATTGCTGACAAGCGGGACGTTCGAATTTCGTATGCGCCAACCGCAGACCACTGCGTTACCAGCTTACAACTACATTTAGAATTTCAATTTTGAACTCTATGGGGATGGTGATAAGGTTTATTTAGCATGTTAAATGTTATTATTTTGAATTTAATTCACGTTGCGTTTCGGATGCAAATGTGGCTGATGAGACTTGATTATGTAAATGAGAACGGACTAGCCTTGTGTGAGACTTTTGTGTGCGTATTGTTTGGATCGCGAGGTAGCTGCACATTATGCACCTTTTTATTTCTACTGTTTAATAAGCGTAGAGCGTTTCGTTAGATGTTTCAGTGTACGATGAATTGGTCTTTATGAATGGAGAGTTACTTACATTGAAGTAAAGACCAAACACGAGAGGTTCTTATCTCAGTCGGCGAGTAACCCTGCCTTTATTGGATTCATTCATTGATTTTTTATATGTCTGGATAGACTGTCGTGCTGCAAAAGAACTATAACAAACAGGCCAACTTTGTTATGCTGATGTGTGTGATAGCTACGTCTTACACTCGCGCCACGTCATTGTGCTGTCACTGTGTTTTTTAGTGTGCGTGCATTTAGCGGCCAACAGTTGGACGCAATTTTTTTCGACGAGTTCACAGATTTGACTGTTTATCTAGACATATTTATATCTTTAGATTCATTATATGTTGGGATTTGGACAATTTCTCTCATTTGGAAATCATTAGGTATAATTCTCTCTTTTCACCTAACTGAACGATTACCTAATTAAGTAAAAATACAAAGTTTAGAACAATGATATTATCGGTACACCTGTAGGTATATGTACAGGTAACAACTAACAACTCACACAATTAATAATTTATCTTCCCAACATGTACCCGTATCACTCCCCAAATGTTTACCCCTAACAGAAGCTACAAACAAAAAGAAAATCAATTTGTAAGTTCCCTACTTTTCCCTAATAACGTGCGATAATAGAAAGTTTAAAAATTAACGGACGCCGCACGCGATGTCACGCTGACGTGTCGCGTGAATGACGTCACGGTAAATGTCACGGGTGACAAGCAAATGTCAAATGTCGAAGTGACGCCGATGTGACGCCGTGGGGTGTGGAAAGCGATAGAAGTTGAATGTTCTTTTGTTTTTATTTTGTGGAGTTTGTCGTTCAATGGTTCGGTATTGTTTACAGTTTTGCACGTTTAATAGTATATTATGCAATTAGTGAATAAAAGACGGATTTAAAGCGAGGGCCATAGATGAATCAAGAGCAAGTGAAGGATTCTAACGACTGAATCACGACCGCAGGGAGTGATTCATGACGATTGAATCACGAGCGTAGCGAGTGATTCAAGTGTTAGAATCCTGAGCGACGCGAGTAATTCATGGCCCTCGATATAAATCCGTTTTATTCAAGAGTTGCATACTATACTTTATACCATGACTACGAGAAAAATAAAGATTTAAGCGAAAATAGACATGAATTAATTAAAATGAAAGAAAGAAAGAAAGAAAAAGTATTTATTGAGACTCGCACAGGAAATCACACATTAAACTAAAAACAAACTAAACATAAATAAAAACCAAAGTAACATTAAAATAAAAAAAATAAAAATGCACATTAAAATTGGAACAATTACTAAAATTAAAAGTAATTTTCTTATTATTACTAATAATAATCAACTTGTGAAGCGATATTTATTTCCTGTGTATCGAGTATGTTTTCGCAAGGAGGTTGTATAGCATTGAGATGGAGGTCGCATATATAGATGTGTTCTAAATTTAAACACCAAAACAGTGATTAAAAGTCCTTTTTATTCACTGAAAACAGTGAATAAAATAAGCTTTTTAGAGGGGGAATGGTATAAATACTTTTTCTTTTTTTGCGTCGGCGTCGTTAGAGGATTTTTTTTTACTATTCGACAAATACCACTAACGTTCGTTTTTTGATCCCAGATAGTAATTTGACATTTCAAATCTTAGTTGTTTGTTTTTTCAATTTGGAGTTTGACATTTGCACCTGTCAAATTACAATCCGGGATAAAAAAACGAACTTTAGGTATATTTCATTTATCTAAAAAGTTTACAAAAATGACTCACATATTTCTGGGATCTATAGTAAAACAGTTCTAGCACGATTACAACAATTACCTAGTATCTACCTACCTACTCTAAAAAGTTATCGTTATAAATATAAAGTTATCGTTTTATAACTGGTTTCTGCCTGCTGCGAAAGATGTCCACTGCTGGACATAGGCCTTCCCGAAGCACCGCCACTTCCACCGGTTCTGTGCACAAGGTCGTCGGTCCACCTTGTGGGAGGCCTTCCAAAGCTACGTCTTCAGGTACGCGGTCGCCACTCCAGAACGTTTCGGCCCCATCGGCTATCTGTTCTGCGAGCAATCTGCCTGAGATAAAGAAAGAAAGAAAGAAGAAAGAAAATACGTTTATTTGCGGTACACATGACGCAAAGAAAGAACAAAACACAAAAATAACAATTTGGGGGAAAATATGGGTCACATCAACGCAAAACGGCCATCGCTCAGCTTAATGCTGCGACCCTATGCGAGACAGAGCCCCAACGCTGGTTTTCAGCGACAGCCGGCGTTGACGTGATGACGTCAACCGGTGCAGCATATAGTGAAATAAGAAAATAAGACAAAAATAAAATGAATAAATACAATACTTAGTCCTAAATGTTTATATAAAATATAAAAGAGAGATCAGTGTGTGTGACCTTTCTATCGATGAAAGATTTTGGTAATCAGATCAGTACTTACTTCCAGAGATTATCTCTTACACACAAAGAAGTATTCGTTAAGAAACTCTAATTTTAAAAGAAAATAAAATATGAAATGCCCTTTTAATGTCCATTAAGTTTCAGACACTTCAGTGCTATATGGATTAACTGACATCGCCTCGCAGTTTCATCCCCATAAGTTTTAATCCCATGGGAATATCGGGGTAGAACGTATCCTTTGTATTAATCCAGGTTATAACCTATCTGTGTGTCAAATTTCATCCAAATCCGTTTCGTCGTTTTTGCGTGACAGAGTAACAAACATCCAACCAAGTATCCATCCACACAAACTTTCGCGTTTATATTAGTAGGATGTTGCATGGAGCCGTTGGTCGCCATATTATGAACCACATCCGAACTCCACTTGCACAGGTACTTACATAAAGTTCATCAAAGTAGTTAACAAAGTAATTGGGAAACAAGCTGCTGTGTAGGAGAGGCCAGGTCATATCAATTCATTAAAAAGTTAGTTACTCTAGTTAAATTCAAGCCGAAGTAGAAGTTGAACTAATAGGATGACCAAACTTGCAACTGTAACGTCTAAGCTAACTTTGAAACTACGGGACTTTATACAATATGAAATTTAATTCGTTTGCATCCTCTTAGGGGGTCATTGTACTCATCATTACGAACAACTTTCACTATGGGGCCAACCCTGAAATCGCGAAAAAAAATCAACTGTTCCCTACATTATAACGAGCTATGCGAACATAAATGTACGGAACAGCTGATTTTTTTTTGGTAAGATCGATTTCTTAACACGATATAAGAATAAAAATAGATTTGATCAGTATAAGCTAACAGTCTTAAAATGATAATAATAATATGTAAAATAATCAGCCTACAATGTTCCTACTGCTGGGTCACAGGCCTCTTCTCTTCGAGAGGGAGTGGGCTTCATGTAATCCACCACGCGGACCCACTGCGGGTTGGTAGATGTCACATGTCTTCGAATTTTTGGTTCTAGGATATGCCGGTTCCCTCACGATGTTTTCCTTCACCGTTTTGAGAGCAGTGGTGATGAAATTATTTACACAAAGTAAGCGCCTGCCTGGGTTCGAACCCACAACCTAAAACTAGTAAGGGGCCGTTACCACAGGGCCACCACAGGTCTATAATATGAAAGATTTCCAAATATTTCTTCCTCTACATAAATATCCCATCTTAACATTCCCCTTCATTAAAAATAACCCTTTCTTCGTCAAATTGTGCTCAGAAACGCATAAAATCGGTATTCCTTATTTGAAATTCATAAATCACGCAAATTAGTGTTGTTCGGCTTCTGGAATTTTAACTTTTTTAGCTCCAGGCTGTTTGCGAGATGTTCTTTGCCTATATTTATAATCTGTAGCATAGTTTAGCAATATGGCGTCCTTTATTTCGGTTGCTTGCTTATTAACTTATTAAAATTTATGACTTAATGTGGGGTTATTAAGTTAGGGATTTGCTGGTTTCCTACTGGAATTACATCTATTATTTATCTATGCTGGTTTTGACTTGGGAGACACTAATACTAAGTATTTAGTATCTATTGATTTAAACAGTAATCATTTTACCTTCCGTAATGACGTCAGACCAAATAAAAAACCAAGACAGAGCGCTGCGAACAATACAGTGAAGCATGCCAAAAGTGTAGTTTTGCCGATCTGTGCATACACGCTCACACGCACACATTTACAATGATACTACACCACACCGTTGACCGCGCTATATCTTGGTTTTTTATTTGGTCTGAGCTAATGACATAATAATATTTGTTTGGTTTGTTCGATCTGGGCAATTATAGTTTAGTCCATAGACGTGTGACCAGGACCAGAACTCTAATTGCGTAACACACGATCAATCAAAATCTGTTTCATTTTGACAGGTCAACAACATTAATTGCGTTATTTACGTTGTTGGGCAGACAAATTTTTCGAACATTTATGAAATAATGGATTGGCAATATCTTTCAAAATGATTCAGATTGTGATTGATCGTGTGTTACGCCATTACATACATGCGCAGGACCGTGTGTATTGTTGGTTGTGTTAAGAACAGTGCAGTCTGCAAGTCTGGCAGTAAGTAGAACCATAGGATTGTTGGTCAGTTTTTATAAACCACAAAAGATTTTCCATACACCATATTGTCTAGTTTTTATAAACCACGCCCAGATTTTAATTACCAAATTGCCCAGTTTTCATTTCGGTACCAATTATTAATATTGCCATATGAGCGCTTATCCTAAAAGTTGGCAACCTCGCAAATGGCTGTCAAATAATTACCTGTTTTTATTAATTTGGCAATATTACTGTATGGAAATAAGAAATGTGGCTAACTAGTGAAATTAAATATTGATTATGAAATGCAATAATTAATATCGTAACACAGAATATTTAGTTTTAAATGTAAAGAAAGTATTTGGAAACTTTCCAAACGCCTTTTTACACCTAAAACCGTTACAATATCAAATTAAGTGTTATAATTGCAATTCATTATTAATATTCTAGTTAGCCATATTTCATGTTTCCATACAGTAATACCTATAGCTAAATTAATCAAAACAGCGAAATATTTGACATCTATTTGCGACATTGCCCACTTTCAGAATAAACGCTCTTATAGGCACGGACGGCATTGCAATTCAAAATGCAATTGACGGTAGGTAGCCAAATACACCCATCTCCTTTTGTGGACGTTGCAAAGAATACGCATAAGCGACGATTGATAACATGAGCCAATTGCTAACCGTACTGCAGAATGATCTAACTATTTTCGTTTTTCAACGAAAGAAATAAGCTACTTTGTAGCCGCTCTGTCATTAACGGTTGTTAATCCACCTTTGTTGTCATCAGTTAACAAGAGACACTTATCCATCTTTGTGACAAAAAAAAAGCATAAAGACCAATTTCACCTATGAAACTGAACGAAGAGCTTTGAATTTTCATAAAAATAATGACAGCGACAGCTCTTGGAAGCGGATTAGAATCGCCTTAAGTTTCATTGGTGAAATCTACTCTTAGTCATGTTACGATATCCAGACATAAAACGGGTGGCTTATTCTTTCTATTCGAGGCATTTTGGTGAAAAATGCATCTATGTGTTTTAAATTCTTACAGGGTTAAAAATAAAATACTGAATAAATTTTTCCAAACTTTTTTATTAGGTACATACTTATTATCGTTTGGCAAAAAGGAAGTATATATGTTTTATTTATATAATACAATCTTAAAAATTAAGTTTTTAATACTTTTTGGTACTTATACAATTTAAGGTATTCTAATATCTCACATTACACGTAGATCTGATTAAGAAACACCAAGAAATGTACAGTAATGAAATCGAAATAATAATTTGTCATATTTTAGCACCAAAATATTAGGAGATATGATCTAATGATTATTCTATAGTAATTTTAGGATTATTTGCAACGAGCTTTGAAGAAAAATAATTTTAGGAAAAAAAAAAGACGATTTTGATAGTTATTAAAAAAACAGAATTTGTCGATAAATAGATAGATGCATTAATTTTAAATAAAACAGTTTCAAAGCTCGTTGATATAATCCCATTTGTGCTAAGAGACCAAAGAAAGTAAATTAGACGGAAATATTTTAAATTTTCACAACTATGTTACATCATACGAAATTGTAAGTACATAAACATCCATCATCAATACTACATCAGCCAAAACTTTGTACATTACACACTATTATTTATTTACATTTTATTGCACGATTTATTACTATGGAATGTTGAATTACATTTAAATAGGTAATATCTATGCTACAACACATGGAAAAGTCTAAGCGATAACTACTTTAATATTTACATTGCAAAGAGTTCGAACTCCACTGACACCTCACAAACGGCTGGGCCGCTTTTTGTACAACACCACACCTCATTCTTATGAGAATAAAAAGGTACTGGAACTGTCTTGCCTTACAACACTATTTGGTAATACTAAATTAAATCACAAATGCACTGGAGATTCAACTACACAGTCAATAGTACTATTCAGGTCACGAGGGGTTGACGTGCATCCTACCATTCTGTCTGCGGGCTACATGAGATTCGTAATGCATATTTCTCTTAGTTCTTGAGAAGAATGCAGCGTTGCAACCACTGACAGAACACCGATGTAGAGATTGTACGTGCACGCTTTCACAATGATGTTTCAAGCTGGATAAGTCCTTGAAGCAGTCTTTGCAACCTCGACATGGGTAATTACCATCTTTATTTGGTCGTGGAGCTTCATCCTCAACACAATAGTTCAATTTTCTTGTATGCGGTGGAGAGTAATTTGGTTGACAGCCGAAAGCATTTAAACTTGGAGGTAGAAAACCTAATGGGATCGGAGGGAAGTTAGGAAGCATACCAAATGGCGTGAAAAGGAACGAGTGCTGTGCAAACATATCCCTGTTACTCAGATAGGTTTCTGGTAGTTGTAGATGTGGGTAAGGAGACGCGAAAGGCAACTGTTGGCTCAATTGGCTCTTTAGTTTATCAGATTCTTTCGCTCGGTAATATATATGAGATTCTACGTAAGGTACAGCACGCTCTTCCTCGTTGTACCGTGAGATTAATTCCATTTGCTCTCGTATTTTGTCCAAAAAACGTGAAGACTCTTCTGATATTCTGTACTCTTCTATTTTCCGATGTAAGCTCATGTTTGCACTGTGCCGGTCTTTGCTCCGTTTGGATGAAAAAGCTGCTCTACATCCTTCAACATTACATTTGTACATAAGCTTGAGATGTGCATTTTGGTAGTGCGTTTTAAGAACATAGATGTTTTGGAAAATCTTTCCACATACTGTGCATTTTCGGGGGTTCTCATGATCCATGGGAACATCGGTGGTACTGACAAAGAAGCCATTGTCGAAATGGCCAAAGATTTGACCGTGAGTGTCCTCAGCATTGTAATCAAAACTGGATACTGAAGAAGATGGTGATCGATCAGAATAATCTATCGAATCGTTCATTGACAAATTATAGGGGCCCAAGGATTGAGAATCATGTTTCTTAGGAATGCTAGGAAAGTCACCTTTGGATAAACTTTCAAGTCTCTTCAGTGCGTTTTCTGATGAAAACTGTTCTTCACTGGATCTATTATTAGCAGGTTTGTACACTTCTTTTTTATCGATTGGCTCATCTTTAACTCTTAAGTCTTGGATGTTGTAGCTCATATCAGTAGGTTCATCTTTGATAACTGGTGTTTCTTGTTTGGCTTCGCTATTTTTAGATTCATCATGAGTTACATCGATATTATTTTCGCTGGACTGACTATCCTCAGTTTTAACTCTTTTTAAATCCACAGCGCATTCATTTTCATCTGTATCGGGGTGGTCTCGTTTTGAGTTTGATGTTCCATTTTCAGAAATGTAATGGTTTTGTAAACGAGTAGGATTAAGGTTTTTACGTTTCCTTTTCATCACCTCAGGACTAGCTGCTTCATCTTTTCTATTGTCTGTTACTTCGTTGTTATCGCTTATACTCCTTTGATCAAAATCAGTTTCTGAGTCATCTATAGATCCTATGGACTTGTTCAAAGTCGAATAATAGTCACTAGTATCGATGTGTTCATTATCATCATCATCGTCGTCTCCTGCCACAACCACAATACCGTCATCTTCATCAGATTCTCCTTGACCATCTTGGTCTTTATTTTCCACGGAATCAGACTCTCGTCGCATTGGCTGGCCGTGGTCAAAAGATGGTGAGAAATTCATGTTCATACTATTTTTATAGTCTAAAGGTATATTCGATGGGAACTGACCCATATTATGCGGTGGATTCAAAAGAGGGTATGATCCAAATGGGTGCATAGGGTTCATCACTGGTGGTATATTGAGGCCTGCCCTGTGAGGTGAAATTAGGACTGGGTGAACTTGGGCGGTTCTGCCATCATGGGGCGAAATTTTCCGTCGTAAGTGGGGCGAATGTAATTTCGGATTAGGATTCGCGCTGTGACGGTTTCTGGATCTTCTTGAACTGAACATCATGCTGCATCCTTCAACAGTACATTTGTGCATTTCACGTAGATGCACAGCGGAGAAATGGATCTTCAAAGCGCCTTTGTCACAGAAGGTTTTCAGGCACACGTTGCATTGGACTCTCTTCTTACCAGTTGCTGGATTGATGAAGTGTGTTCCTAAATTCAGTGGCATTTGCGACGCGCCCCATTGTCTTTTAGGTGGACTAATACATTTGCCTAACATCATGTTCCTCGAGTTCTGAGCTACTTCGGCGTACGCATCTTTGCTCAAATTAAGAACGTTCTCATCTTCAGCTTTGTGGTCATCTGATCTTCCTTTACCATTGCTATGGATTTTATTTTCTGATGGTTCTACAGGTTTTGCTGACATTTGAGGTAGAAGAGCTTGAAGTGATGCTAAGCCCATTGGGTTTTGACTAAGCGCAGCTACCATGGCTGCCTGGTGATTAAAAGTTGAAGGCATTGACATTGGCGGAATAGGCAAGTTTGTAGGTAATGGAAAATTAAAGAACTGACTTCTCATTAAATCCATAGTAGCCTTTTCAGCAGATCCTAAGTCGTAGGGTTTTCTGCTCTCTTCTTTTTCGTTGTTCTCGTTCGTTTTGTGTTTTCGGAAATCAAAAGGTTGCATGTTTTGGAGGTGACTTAAAGGTGATGAGTTTATTGGACTAGTAGTTGAGAGAGGACTGGATGAGGTAGATAGGCGGATGCTATGATTGGGAGATACTTCGGCTGATGACACTCTGTGAGAAGGTGACTGACGTACTGGGGAAGACCTATTACGACTGGGCGACATTGCTTCTTTCTTGACTTCTGTACGGCTTTCTCTAGGGCTGCTTCTTGTATCTCTTTCTTGGATACTTTTTAGATAATCGTAGTGTTGTTTCGCTTCCATCATATGTTGGAAGTATTTGAGAGATTCATCGTTGCGGACATCTCTGCCTGAGTGTTCCATTAGTCTCCTGAATTCTGCCTCAAGCTTGGATTGCTCGAAGGCTCTCGTATCAGGGTACTCTGCTCTCTTATCAGGCTTGTCGTAATTAGCTCCCGGCGGGGACGGAAGACCGTTCTTCTTGTAGATGGGAAGAAGGGAGGTCTTGTGGAGGGCTCTCGCTTCTTGCAGCTTGAGGATCTGTTGGAGAGCCATGTTGTGCTCCGGTCCGCGACCACTCCATCTTTCAGCGCTACTTGATTGTGATTCCTGGAACAAGAAATAAATAAAATTATAGTTGGCTATATTGATATATACGAAAAAGACATGTGCCGACCCCAAATAAATTGGGATAAGGGCAGGAATGATGATGATATCCTACTATCCTACTTATATATATATTTAAGAGGGCACACAGTTTGGTGTCAAATTTGTTTATCGCAAACTAATGATAAATGTTCATGATGGACGCAATCAATTGGGATTGCAGCTTAATATTTTCTTCTAAACAAATGATTAGTTCCGCAGAAATTGAATATATGCAAAATTGCAAATCATCAGTTAAAATAATTCCGGTAGGTATCTCGAGTTCTGAAAGCGTTTACCGTCTATAAAACGAAATAACATATCATGATTCGACTTACAAAACAGTCCATTTAATAAAATTATGAATGAGCGCGGCTAATTCTAAAAGATTATCGAGTCTAGAGCAAGCCTTAAACACTGGTTGTTCAAATCCCTCTTCAAAATAACTATCAAGCCGACACAAAACCACACCTTGCGTTTTCAAAGGCTAATATCAAATTAATTCTGAGAACTCGAAGCAATTGGGTAAAATTGTGTAAAATGACGGTTTCGACTCGACTTGAGAATAGAAAAGTGGTCTTGTGTCGCGTGTTTGAAACGATTTAATCCGAAAACTAAATTACTATTCATTTGGTAAGCATTCGGGGCCGCCTCGCGATGTCAAAGTTAAATTTTCGAGTTAATTCAACCACTCCTTAGCTGCCTTTGAACAGGTTTCAAACAAAAAGTTGTATGTAATTATTATTGTGATGTCGTGAGAATAACATGAAAATGTACTGTAGCAAAATACTTCGAACAATTGAAACTAAAATAATGTTGTTTGCCACTATCTTCGGGCTAATCTTGAAGGGTATCGTGAAAAGTGATTTGTTCAATTTTGTAAAATCCGGTGTAACATTAATGATTTACAAAACGTAAATGTTGTCAAAATATTCACCAACATTGTATCTACGAGCTTTTCACCTTATTAAGATACAACGTTTCATACATATAAAAGTCTACATAAACAATTTACAAAACCGCATTAAAACGTCATTTAAAAATCTATAAAAAAACCACATCTCATCTAAATTCGTTTAAACGCATAATAACTGGCAACACCCAGCATTCACTTAAAATGAACTTGATTGTCGCTTTTTAAAACAGTTTGTCACTCGATTACGGCATGTAACCGATGGGGTTGCCATATCATTATCCGTTTCCCCGGAATTAAATTGTCGTTTGGAGTCGACGCGTCGCGTCGGGGGCAATTTCGTAAAAGCGACCAATTATTACAATGATTCGGTTTCTATTGCCACAAAACGGATAAACGCTGGATAATAAAGTGTCTTTTAGAAAAATATACGTCTGAGAGTTTAACGTTTTAAAGTTATGCGGAGAAATAATTATATACAGTTTTCTGAAGTCGTTTCGTGCTTTCTAAAGTCGTTTTGTAAAAATTGGGATTGCGTTTTGTGTCGTTTTTGTTAGTAGACGGTTCTGTTTTTATGTCGTTACTGTAATAGAGGACGTTTAAAGAGTTTAAGAAAATTGGAGTGATCGTATTTATGATGATATAATTTAAACAGATGTTTAGAAGATTATTTTGTGTTTACGAACTATTATATTTGTATTAGGGTACCATTCCGTAGCCGACCGCAGGCGGCAGCAGTGTTGCCGCGACGCGACTGGTTTCTATGAATTTCTATGAAATACCTTCCGCTAGCGACACGTCGCTTTCATAAAAATACATAGAAACCAGTCATGTCGCGGCGACACGTCGCCTGTAGTAGCCGCCTGCGGTCGGCTACGGAATTGTACCTTTAGGAAGCTTTTTAACAATGTTGTATTATTCTGAAAACATCTGAAGGATTTGTGTGATTAAATTGAAAATACAAGGTCAAATTAAATTCTCTAGGGAAACTTCGCAAACGTGATGGGTGTGGATAGAAAAACATGATAAAAAAGTATATTTATATGATAGTGTAGTTAGGTACTTGAATTATGAGTAGAGAAAATAAGTTTTTTTTTGTTTTATCATGTTTAAGTATCCATCACGTCCGCTGAGTTTCGCTAGCTAATTTATTTTGACCCTGTACCTATACAATGTATAATTTACGGCAATAAGTATTTTAACGTAAAGACAAGGCTTACAATGTTGATGAAATTAATTTCAGCAATGTGCCGCTCTCGTTACGGCGAGTGACCACGAAACCCGACGTTAACCTCATCATTATTATTTATCATTATCATTAGCCCCACAGCGTATCATTTACCAATCACAGCGTAAAACTCATGCGCACCTTCTACTTTAATTCTTTAATCGAATAACGCATTTCTTGTCGTCGGGGTAGTACTGTTGCGGAAAGAAGTGCTAACTAATTCTAGTGTCTATACTATACAAATAAATAAATAAATAAAATAAAAGTATATTTTTGTAACGTCAAAATAACAGCTTTTTACTAAATGCATATGAAAGTAATTATACGATACTCCAAAATCCGGTTCTACAAAAACATTTTTTTTTCCGGCTGTCTGCTTGTTCTTGCTAATCTCCGAAACGGCTGCACAGATTTTGACAGATAGCTGATGTTATAAGGAGCGAGTAGGCTAAAACAATTGTTTTATTTATTTAATTAACTAAATACATCAGTCGTCACCTTACTATCCACAACTATACCTAGCTAATAGAATTGTAATCGTAAAGTAACTTAAATTCCTTTTTATCAAGTATCCTTTCCTTCACAGCAATGAAACAAGAAAACAAAATGGAAGTCTAGACAGTGATTTTTTGCGTTTGCTTTAAGTGTTTTCTTATAAGGCAGTCACCGCCTGACTGTGGGAACGAAACAAGTAATTGTCAACAGTCCACAAAAAGGTTGCAAGAAGCAAAAAATCGTTCAAAGTCGCGATGTTAACCCGAGGTGGTTGACCCGCCAATATAGCCCGTACACCCGAAATTACTCTTATTACCTCTTAAAACAGACTATTTTCCGCCGCTGTGAGTGAAAAACATAAATTTGCGCACATATCTGACCCACGCCTACCGGCAGAGCAATGGACAAGCGGACATATTTCATGGCATTTTTTTTAAATGTAGCATAACAAAGTGTATCTTATTTCCTTGATATATGGTCTCATTTCAGTTGGTCGTGAGAGGTTTTTTTAGTTTTTTAAATGTGTACTTCGCGATCGTTTTTCGTTGGCTCGCTGTCGTGACATGCCATATTGTTCAGGGCATGATACATGAAGTAAGTAAACAGGTTTGTGTACTGTGAAGCGCAAAACGCATTGCCATTTTGCTTAATGACCGCTTAAGCACGCACCTGAGATGCACCGCCCCGCTGTTTTCTTGTGGGAAATGTTTAGTTCTATACAGCTAATTTAAATTTGAGCCAGTAACTTCCGTTTTATCTTTGAATAATGAAATATTAACAGAAAATAATATTTTAATCGTCCTTAAGAAGAAATGACGTTGGTAATACAGTAAACACTAAGTTTAAAATGATTGGATCAGTCAAAAAAGTAAATATCTTTTAAACCAAACTAAAAACAATCGCGATTATTTTAATTCCAATTTCTGTATAGTAAGGCTCAAATAATTTTCCGTAGTACAAACAATCTCTACCGCTTCTGTGATCGACATTACCCCTGTACTTCGAATTTACCCTAGTAACTAATAATTATGCACACATAGGCAACTAGCTGAAGTGTCTGCTAGCCTTGCAATTTGTTGGTAGTTGGCCGTACACGCCAATAATTGGCTCCAATTGTAACCTTAACCAATGTCCAACAATGTTGCCTTTATATTTACTTGAAACATCTGTCTGAAAGTACGATTTCTGAATACATAAGGGTAAGGTGGGTACTAAGACGGTGTTTTGCTACAACTTTCAGACATACCCTTTAAATTAATGGGGTATAATTGCAAGTGAATTAATGCGATGTTTATGTACTTGAATGTTGTTTATGTAAAGGCAAAGTGCTGTTTATGTTGAAAATGGTTACACTATATGGCAAAATCTCGTTTTTAATAATCAGGCCCTAAGGCCTAAGAATTACCCAAAAACAGAGTAATTTTCTACTCATAGACTCTAAAACTAGTCAGTTTTAGAGTACTACTACGAAATTAGAGCTTATAATGCAGGGATTAGAATTGATTTTATCACATCTGCTTTTCCGAAATCTTTTCTCCGACAAGCAGATATGGTATTTAACACCGATATAAGTATTAAAAATTATCGTGGCTAAGTAATAACAGCCGCATGGGTCGATCAATTAAGCTACGCTTGCCGGGGTTGGTCCGTGGATGGGTGACCATCTTTATATACCGAGACTCCTCCGTGCCTCGGAAAGGCGATGGTCCCGGCTGTCATTCGTGGATCTTTGACAGTCGTTAAGAGTCGTCAGAAGCCCGAAAGTCTGACACCAGTCTTACCAAGGGGTATCGTATTACCCAGGTACTGGGTTGTGAAGGTCAGATAGGCAGTCGTTCCATGTAAAATACTGGTATTCAGCTGCATCCTGTTAGACTATAAACCGCGTACATAGTTGGAAAAAGGCTAGGCAGATTGATTGATAAGTATTTAAAATTATACAAAATACCTCAATTAAACTAAATACCTACTCTTTCTCACTTTTCACTTCACATTTTCAGTAGGGTAAAAACACCAGTTGCCGTGCGGTAAGTGGTAGGAATATATTTCATTTGGTATATATATCCATTCCACATGCTAATAAAACCCTACTATTGTCATCACAATAAAATGTATTCCTACATATTACAACTTCAAGTCTGTGTCGACATCGACAATCGACATCAAACACGGTGATTGTATCAATATTTGTCGTTCGTTCAACAATGGCATGATCGCTGTGTGGGTGGCCGGTTCGTGTATGTCTATTAATTTAATTATCATTACACTGTGTTATGTATGATTCAGTGCTGTGGTGAAAGTGGTTCCCTAAACTTTGGAGAGTACTTAGCAATCGTTTTTTTAATAGAGTAACGTTTTTCATTGTGACGTGACTCTCGTCGGTTACGTCGCAAAGTTGTTGTCTCATAAATGGCATTGTTTTTTAATCGACTTCCAAAAAGGAAGAGGTTATATGTTCGACGCGTATGTATTTTTTTTTTTTGTCAATTTACAATGTATTTTTAAGTTATGGAATCAGGCGTTACTTTGCGAACATATTTTTATGATTTGTGTTTCTGAGATGTGCTTTTGTGATTTTTGTTTGTCTGCGACCTCTGAGTTTGTTTCGGCCTTTCTTCTCAGAGTAGTCAGATAGGAAACGCCGACCTCATCTAGCTTATTTTTATTATTATTTAATATGACGTGTAAAAGTGATTCCAATATCCTATTTACAGAATAAACAATTTCATTTAATTTTTGATAGATTTTAGTAAAAGCCTTTTCCTTTATTAATTAATTTCATCATGTGTTAAAAATAACATTAAGTTTAAGACCTATTACGCGATTTATAACCGCGCTTATTTTTAACTCTAAGAACCTATCAGAAAAATTGCAACATTCAAGAGAAAAAAAAAAGAATAGATTATTGCCCACATTTTTTCCATCAACCAATATCACGACACTCATTATTGTTCATACCACCGCTTACGATCACAAAATAAACATTATAACAGGCTTTACATCAGGGACACTATAATCTGTCCACATATCCTATCAACGCTTAAAAGTTTAAGCCCATTCTTGATACAATTTAGATTCTATATAAAATTATCCCTGAGTATCGCTTAAACTTAATATAGGTAATGATACCGTGTGGTCCCCCGGTCTTATCTTAATCTCGGCTTAAGGCGCCTCGTGGCGTCGTTATGGGTATTAATAATAATTGGATAAGCCAGGGGTCAAGTATCGATCGAAGATTTGGACCGTCGTCGTAAGGAATTTGACACGAGTACCAAGGAAAAATTGGGCGGATTACTTGGGAGTGACATCGATGATCAAGTAGGCTTAAAGAAATGTGCTTATGTCCGTTGTAACACAAGGTAAAAAATACGCCGTAAGGTACAATTCCGTAGCCGACCGCAGGTGGCAGCAAGAGGCGACGCGCGACGTGTCACCGCGACACGGCTGATTTCTATGTATTTTTATGAAACCGACGTGTCACTAGCTACGGAAGTTATTTCATAGAAACCAGCCGTGTCGCGGCGACATGTCGCCTGCTGCTGCCGCTTGCGGTCGGTTACAGAATGGTAACTTTAGCGAAAGTTTCAAGACAAACGCTGAAAATATTTTCTTATCAAATATATATAAAAGCGAGGGAAAGAAAAGTAAAACGTACAAATGTGACTTGAAGCTCTGGCTAGGCGTAATTAGGAGTCTCTATTGGACGGAGTATCACAAAATAACTTATGACCTCAGTCGATGGACTCTGACTAGTCTGAAATTTGACTCTGACCTGAATAAGAGTCACGGAATACTGTCTTTTGCACTTGTAAAGAAAATGAAGATGCAAAAGACTTGTTTGACAGAAATTATCCCAAGAAACATAAGTTTGAGAAATGATAAGTGAGACCAACCTTATAATAATCATCCTCCCACCAACGTTTCACAAACTGGGTGAGTTTCCCCAAATGGCTCTCACTACACTCACTCATGAAGCACGGACACTGATCATATTCACAAAACATGGTCCAAAAGTCTAAACACTACGAACTACATAAACGTCACTTAAGACTAAAATGTCACTTTTACGGACATTGACGAACTTAACACCAACAAATTCGAAAATAGAACCTTGGGACTAGAGTGTCACTTGTGTGGACATCGATATGTCACTGGGCTTCGGTCGGTAGGATCTGATGTCTAAGACAAGACTAATCCAACTAATCCTGTGACACAACTGTTAACACCTTAAAGTCACCGATACTTAGGGGTGGGGGTGGTTAAGGCGTCACCTAACCCTTAACTACCTGTTTGGACAATAGAGTTTTATTACCAGTCTTAGTCCGTATTAGTTCGCAGTAATTTGTTTAATGGTTTTGTCTTTTGAAACAAATAATCGAATTATTGTGAGGTGGGGTAAAGTTTATGATTTGAATGGAATATGTCTCGTAATTGTACAAGTGGATTTATTGTAAACGATCAGGTGTCCATTTTTAGTTTATTTAGTAGTGGCTCAGCTTTATTATTTGATTGCAATTTTAATTTAACCAAAGGCTGGCTGGAAGATAATGCCTTACGTATAAATTCCGCCTTATGAACTCAGCCGCTGTGCATAAAAGTTTAAATAAATAAATTTTACGTTTAAATAAATAAGTTTTATTAAGTCTGCTATTGGATTTCTTTAACTAATAAACTAACTTTTTTAATCTCTATTGCTAAGCATAGAATCTCTCACTTTTCTACACCCAGTGGCCACATAAGTTAGGTTATATTTCTAATTACGCATTTAAATGGCCCTTTAAGATGACTCAAAAGTGTAAAAGGAAATTAATACATGGGATGAAGAGAAAATTTAGGTAAATTGAACAAGAAGATTTTCGAATTTATGGAAGTTATAAATCATCCACCCGCAAATTGGCACTAAAGTGTTATTTTACCGGTCAAGAGCCACACTGAATATGCAAATAATTAACAGCTTAATTTTAAAAAAATGCATTTCCGTTCAGCTTATAATAATTAGCGCCTTCCTTTTGGTCATTTAGTTTTAAAGAATTTTAGAAGAACTAGCAATCTATTGTAAATATTTATTGCAGATAACTGACGGTGAAACACGTTCGCCTTTAACATAAACGTTAAATAATATTTTTTCATTAAACTTGCACTTTCTCAGTCCTATTTATTTGATTTATAACTCACAAAATGAGTTATATGGTGATTTCATAAAACACCATTCTCAAAATATTTGTATGAAGACTGTATGAACTTGTGTCTTGTACCTACTCATTAACCAAAGGTATTTACATGTTTACATTGTTTGCTTGTGTAACAAAAGGTAGGTAGGTACTAGGAATTTTTACACCACCCAAGACACATTTTAGCACAATGTGTATTTTAGTTGACTGCGTGAATGGAAAAGCGTATTCGAAATTCAAAAGATTCGCCGATAATGCGAAATACCGAGTGTCAAAAATGTTTATTTTTTCAAAACCCAGTGTAGGCGCAAAACAATAAAGAATAGTTTTACCAGAAAAAGTTTCGGTACCTTTGAAGTTGACCGTATGTGAGACACATAGATAATAAAACTATAACGCGAGGCGTCACGACTAACAATAGGGGCTTTCTCCCTACTGATAAGGGACTGTTTTGTTTTTGGGAGCGTCGGGTAGGTGTACCATTCATCGGGTTTTAAGAAGTCGGTTAATGTTAGGTATTTTTCTGCCTAGTCTTATCAGCGCTACCACCTTAGAAGTAACTATTCAAGTAGTTAAGTTAAAGTGTGAATTGCAACAAAATGTCACTAATTCTTAACAAAATTGCCTGTGGTATTCATAAATATGTAGTTATAATTAATATTCCTATTTAATACAAAGTTAAGTTATTATGTGGTCGTCTTTTATTTTATCAGTAGGTAAGTCATAAATCTTTTAAGACTTAGAATTTCAATAAACTAATAATAATTGGTTCTCATAGAAGTGTAAATATAATGGTGAGGTAAGACGACCTGAGGCTATTTATATAGCTCTATAAAATCAGTTGGGCAATGTAGCAATCCTTTGAGATGATTTATTGCTTGCACATGCCTTTAGCACTGGGAATAAACGTCTTGTTGACATACATTTGTGAGGGAAAAGATAAGAAACACTGGACTTTGTATTCAAGTATAATTTGCCAGGCATCATTTCATCGAATACCAACAACTATTAGTAAAATAAAAATACAAAAAGGTAAGCTTCCAGTGGCTTATTGGTGATTCGCCCAAAACGGGCGAATCGACACTTTTATACAGGGAATAACCCTGTATAAAAGTTATAATGTTCAATGAGGAACTCGTGGCTAAGTAACAACAGCCGCACGGGTCGATACATCAGGTTAAGCTACGCTTGCCGGGGTTGGTCCGTGAATGGGTGACCATCTTTACATACCGAGACTCCTCCGTGCCTCGGAAATCACGTTAAGTCGTTGGTCCTGTACCCTAATTACGTAATACACGATCAATCAGAATCTGAATAATTTTGAAACAGATTGCTAATCCATTGCTTCGTACGTTCGAAAAAAAAATCTGCTCAACAACCTAAATAACACAATGAATGTTGTTGACCTGTCAAATTGAAACAGATTAGTCGGAATTGTCAACAAAAATGTGTTGCGTAATTAGATAGCTGGTTGTCATTCGTGGATCGTTGACAGTCGTTACGGGTCGTCAGAAGCCCGAAAGTCAGACAACCAGTCTTACCAAGGGGTATTGTGTTATCCAATAACTGGGTTGTGGAGGTCAGATAGGCAGTCGCTCTATGTAAAATACTGGTACTCAGCTGCCTCCGGTTAGACTGGAAGCCGACCCCAACATAGTTGGGAAAAGGCTAGGCAGATTGATTGAAAAGTTATATGTTCAATATCAAAATTATTATCCAATAACCTTGTATAAAATATTTTCTTGTTGAAGCGATTAGCACGAAGTTCATTTATTTGTAGACGAATCGACAACTCCAGAAATCGATTCGCCAACAAATAAATTAAGTTTGTGCGCATCGCCTCAAGAAAAAACAATATTATTTAAAAGTGTCGATTCGCCCGTTTCGGGCGGGTAAATTCGTGCGAGTCGCCAATAAGCCCTTCTAGCTCATAATAAAAAAAAACACGTTGAACACTTCCAGTAGGAATAAGATAACTTTCAGAGTAAGATGATACGTCATAAAAAAATAAAGGGTCACTGAAAAGAAAACTGAAAAGCTATCTAAACTCAATCACAATCACTAAGTAATTATGTCATAGTAAGGATCATAGCAGGTGGCGTTCTGCCTACTCCCATGGGAAAACGGCGTGAGGTTATGTATGTAAGGATATTCTCTAACTGAAGGAAAAATGCCGAAAAGCTGTAGATATTTTTGTATAACTTTTAGACCTGAATTTATTCACAAATCCAACCAAATCAAAGCAAACGCTTTCAAACACAACCTACCTATCACAATACCTACATAATTCAAAATCCGATACAAAGGTACAGTCATAGCCATAATTCAAAACCGCCCGACGAAAGCAGGTTTCTATCACTCGGCTCATCACTTACCATGTCAAGCAAGCGTACGCATCAGATACCGACGCCCGCGGCCCACACCACCAATAATATAATTTTGCACCTAATAATTTTGAAATGCAATTATAATTTCGCGCTGCAATAATAATTCTATAATGTTTCTTGGCATTTATTCGTCTGTGTCTACCTACTTGTGGGCGTTGCTATGTCATTTGCTGATTGATTATACAATTGATTGATTGGCCCTGTTTTGACAGTGCTTTTTCTAGTTGACTGTACCTGGTTAATTAGTTTTTAAGTTGAGTAGGCAAGATGGATGGGTCTAAATGTTTCTATGAATTTGGAGATTGTAAAAAAATGTGTTCAGCTTCTTATATGATGGAAAAAACTAATAAATGCTAATCTCAGTAAAATGTCAACAAAGAAAAATTATTATAGATTAGTACTAATTTGTTAAGAAGAGCTACTGTTATATAAAGTAAATACGTAGGAACTTATAATTATATATACACCAAAAATACAAAATATTGGCTACTTATTATTTATATTTTAAGATCCATAGTCAAGTCCCTAGTTTAAATTAAAATCAAAATCGCAGTCTCATAAAGACTAATGATAATTATTAGCAAAAGTAATATTCGATTCCTAACATATATTTAAATCCAATTACGTTTTATGTAATTAAACCGAGAAATAAATATTAATGTGGGTTTTATATCTTTGCTTACGCCTCCCGTAGGTAAGATAGAAATTGTTAGAATACATTTATCTTACGAACCTACTTTGTTAGTAAGGTAAAGTGAAAACTGGAATTAATAATCTGTGAAAGTGCGTTTTCGACGTGACTGTACGGTGTGATGGTAGAAGGACTAATAATATAATAATAAATAAATCAATATAGTTTTAATTCTAATAAAAAACTTCTTCTTCTTTTTTGAAGAAGCTCGTGCTCGTGTGTGTGTGGAGGAGCTCGTGGCTAAGTAATACCAGCAGCACAGGTCGATCCAACAGGTTAAGCTACGCTTGCCGGGGTTGGTTCGTGGATGGGTGACCATCTTTACATACCGAGACTCCTCCGTTTCTCGGAACGCACGTTAAGCCGTTGGTCCCGGCTGTCATTCGTAGATTTTTGACAGTCGTTACGGGTCGTCAGAAGTCTGAAAATCAGACAACCAGTCTTACCAAGGGGTATTGTGTTATCCAGTAACTGGGTTGTGGAGGTCAAATAGGCAGTCGCTCCATGTAAAATACTGGTATTCAGCTGCATACGGTTAGACTGGAAGCCGACCCCAATATAGTTAGGAAAAGGCTAGGCAGATTCATTGAAAATACTTGTGTAACAGGTGTAGATAAAGCATTTCTAGTGTCAATTTTAGTTCAGTGCCTAACCCTAAAATTACTCGCAACTAGAGTTGTGACTTGTCAACTAAACTGTTAATAGGTGCATTGTTATTTCCCTAATTGCCTATTTCATGTGACAGGTGCTATTAAAGCAATTGTTTAGTGCTATAGAACTTTTGTTAGGGTGTGTTAGTTTGTTACCCACACATGCACAGAACTGTTTGAACTCACAGACGGGCGACGTCTTAAGTACTTGAGTTCGCAGGTTGAGTGCATGTGTGGGTTACATTACCACTACAATGCCATTGAGGGACTAAAGCTAATTATTAGAGATTTCGAAACTTCAAGTCCCAATTCCCGAACAAGTTTGTTCCAAAATGGTATTTAATTACCGGTTGTAAAATCACATCGTAATTTATGTTCGTCAAGTTGATACGATCTCGGAAACCTAGTGTGATGGGTGTTGCCTTTGTACTTCATCATTGCAGCTGCAATACTGCTAGTGATCACCCACTTTATTAATTTATGATCTAAGTTTGTAATTATAGTGTTTGCTATGTAATAGGTAGGGTCGACTTATTGTGGTTGATGTTTACCTAATGTTGCAGAATTTTATAATGGTAGCCTATACCTTTTTTTTGTTTTTGTTTTGATGGTGGGAAATTATCAAATAACTTCTCCCGCTCTGGGCGGAGCGGGAGGGTGTGTCAGACTTTTACTGACTAAAACCCACCCGTGTTCCTTCCGTTGCCTGTGTGCCGGGGTCGCGATATCCCTTTCGGACAAACTCGCAACCCCGGCAGTCATTGGCCCTTCCGGACCCCGTCAGCTGGTGCTGACATCTCTTTGAGGCGCGCGTGGAACACAACGCGCCGTCGACCCGGGCCTGGTCCCTATCGGACGGCGAGCTAGGTAGCCTATACCTGCCTACCCATTTGATGTGGTGATATACTGAGAGCGAATTTCACCAATAACTTGAACGCCATCAGCTCATTGGTGAAATTCGCCCATTTAACTTTAGTTGTCTATTTATAACCGTGGTTGTGGGTTGGTGGGCTAACCCACCACCAATATGTGTTACACTATAATGTTGTGACACCTATCCACCAATCTGCCTAGACTTTTCCCAACTATGTTGGGGTCGGCTTCCAGTCTAACCGGATGCAGCTGAATACCAGTATTTTACATGGAGCGACTGCCTATCTGACCTCCACAACCCAGTAACTGGGTAATACGATACCCCTTGGTAAGACTGGTGTCAGACTTTCGGGCTTCTGACGACTGTCAAAGATTCAAGAATGACAGCCGGTACCAATGGCTTAACGTGCTTTCCGAGGCACGGAGGAGTCTCGGTATGTAAAGATGGTCACCCACCCACGGACCAACCCCGGCAAGCGTAGCTTAACCTGATGGATCGACCCATGCGGCTGTTATTACTTAGCCACGAGCTCCTCACCTTTAGAATTTACTAAAGGTACTTAATTATGAAGTTCTGTAAAGCTTCGTGCAGACCAGCGCGACGCGACACCGGTTATTGTTATACCGTCAAGTTTTCTTAGAAATTGTATTGTTCGTGTCGCGGCGCGGCGTCGCGTCGCGCTGGTCTGTACTAGCTTTTACACTTTTGTTTGAAATAGGTAGTTTTAGTCGTCAGTAATGTTGTTTAAATATCTTGTTTGGCTTTTTGTCCTTAAATTTTTTCACAAATATTAATTTCCTATTTAAATCTGCGTTACGTCACAATTCCCAAAATATATACATAGGTATTTAGATACAACATTTTGCAATTGCAACATAAAGATTTACCCAGAAGTAGGTAAGTACAAACTTACCACTTTCTTGAATTGCAGTATTTGACGTTGTGTTCCTAAATTTAAAATTGACACTCAAACATAATATTTACTCAAAAAATTAAAAACTACCCACGCGTTAACAAAAACGAGTCACCCGCACCGCTTATAATAATTTACATGTTATTATTCAAAATTGATGATGCCATTTTGCAATTAAACCATTAAAACATAATTTTTCATTGTGACCTGATAAATTAATAAAATAATTGCCCAAAGGTGTGAAATTCCGATCAATTTTATGAATGGACGCTCGAGAGAATGGCGATTGTTAAAATTCTTTAGTTTAGTTTTTTAATTGTTAGCTATTGACAAAGTCACGAATGTTAGCGAAAGTTGAACAGGTGGTTTTTTTTAAAGGATTTTTAATGCTAGCAACAATTAATAAAAATACCTGTGAACCTTTGGTAGGTAAGATCCTGGTTCTAAATAGTACAGCCGTGCTATTCAGTAAACATCTCACCGTGAAAACTTAGGTGAAGTGAGCGTGATGTGAGCTATCATTACACCTAATGCTAGGGATTGACACTATTGACAGCTCACTTCATCTCACTCTTCACGGTGAGAATTTTATAGAATGGGTCGACTGTTGTCTTCAAATCCGGAAAACAGAAATGTTGACTATTTACTCAGATCAAATAAAAAACCAAGACAGAGCGCTGCGAATAATACAGCGAAGCATGCAAAAACTACACCGCCGCTCTGTGGATACTCGCTCACACGCACACATTTACAACCTTTTACAATGACACTAAGTACTATCAAACTACACCACACAAAGTGCACACATGTTTACGAAACCGGCTTCACTTCACTGTTGACAGCGCTCTGTCTTGGTTTTTTATTTGTTCTGAGACTATTTATATAAATTTATAAAATAACTGGGGGGTCTATTTACAAACGTTGCTTAAAGTTAAGTAATGATTAGCGAGTGTTTAACCATATATTTTTGACGTTTGATCGTCACTTCACTTCAAGCAACGTTTTTAAATAAATCCCAATATGACCCGGTGAACGTTGTATCGATTTTTTCGATGTTTCGACTGTTCCCTTGTGTTTTTCCTAATTTTCTATTTTCCTAAACCAACATTGAAACGAACATTAAGAAAAAAAAAAACTGTCGAGCCATTTTCTAGTTTTTATATAAACGGCAATTGATTTTTATATAAATAGAAGATAGACAGATAATGTGTCCTAGACACAATCTAGAAAAAATCTACAACGAAATGAACAACTCACTTAGACTAAAGACTTCAAGTCTTTTTTAATTCGGTGGCAATTTGATGAGGTGAATTCTAAAAATGTTATAAAAAGAATAACTTTCAATAATTTAATTTAATACTTCAAATCACAATTTAAAAGTAGCAGCACAGAACAATAAAACTCATCTCACAGTCTCACTAGAATAGTTTCTTATCGGAATCGAATCGATCATCGTAGCGATTAGTTCATTCGGTTGCGTGGGCGCATCTATTGTTAGAACTTAAGTTCGTTAGGGGGTTAGTGTTGTCGTTTATTGTGATTTATTGTTTTGTTGCGTAAGTGGTATAATTATAATACATGTGAAGATAAGTTGAACCTGTATACCTAATAGGTACTTAAAATTAAATGAAATTTAAAAGCAATTATGAATTTGATTATTGGGAAAAGCATTGTGAAAATTCCCGTTTTTTTTTCTTTTACTTGTTATTTTACTATTAGCTATTTGAATAATGCATTTAAAAAAAGTGTTTTCTGAATATATTCAAAAGATGGCGCTACCTGTACCCATAAAATTCTGACAGCGAGAAAGTGATGTTTTGCAAATGTAAATAAAACAAATGAAGCACGTTGACATTTGTGCCATGTTACTTCATGACTCATGCCTGAATTCTTAAAAGGGGTAGGTAGTAAAGATTGAGGAGGTAGTCTTTGAAGTCTTTAAACACCCACATGACAATTTATAGGTGCTAACGATGGTAATGTTTTCGCACAATAATGACCAATTAATCAATATACAACTCAAATTGAGTCGTCCTATTAATTAACAAGAAAAATATTTTATAAGCTATTATAAAGGCAATCAAATAGTAATAATAATGAATGGTGCTTCCTTATAAAGGGCGCAATAAAAACATTTGTGTAGAACGGATTTAAAAGTGACAACAAAATATTTAATAATTTTGTGGCGGCATCTACATCGCCACATGAAAACTACGCATCAAAGACCTGCCGTCACACAACATCCTGACGTCACTCAAATCCTGCATCGCGCAATTAGAGTTTACAGCGCGTTGGACATATATACCTACAAGCTCCCGATTTCAACCTCTGGGCAGTTGTCCGCCAGACATGACACCCGTCTGGTCGGAGGATCCTCCCTTTTCTATGGGGGATGAGTGAACTTTACACCCTGTTCCTCATACCCCTAAAATTCTATATAGGTAGGTACTTACCTACCCACGAGAACGTATGCTAAAATTCTTATGAAAATGTAACATGTGAGTTATTGCAGAACACACATAAAGTGACAATGGATCGCAATAGGTTTCATCTTGACAGTTCACCCACGTCCATTGCGTTATTTACGTTGTTGAGCAGACGATTTTTTGAAACCTATGAAGCAATCGATTAGCGATATCCTTCAAAACTCTCCGACTGTGATTCAAAGTGTGTTACGCAATTAGGATGCAGCTTTGAGTCGCAAGTAAATCTTTCATACCCCGAATGTCACCACTTTATATGTTACTATTAAATTCTACATTAATACAAACTTTTGGTACTTTAATAGCTCCCACTCACGATTTCCCACTATTTACTAGTTCACTAGTATTCATTATCTACAGGTGTCCTTGAACTAGCGACCTTGAACTTTATCGATTTTCTGTTTGACCTTGTAATGGGAGACGGTATTCAGAACTATTAATTCAAAAGTCTGAGTAAATACTGCTGTGTGTTGATCTGGCGTTACAAATTGGTTTTGTGTTTAAAAAGTGTAGGCAGGTTTACTTACATCGCGTGTGTGAAAAAAAAAAACATAATTACAGATGATAAAATTTCTTACTCCAACCTTGGAGTAAGAAATTACATTATTTTACATTTTTATTATTTATATTTTTAAATTTATTACCTAAAGGTTTTCAAACAGAGATGGACACTTGATTAAGTTTGAGATCTGCCTATCGCATAATACATAAATAAGCGTAACGATATCTATTTAGATCAATAATGTATGCCTGTTGTCTTTTTTACATCTTAAATACCTAATAAAGTTTATTTAATTAATTATTTATTTAAGTAAAATAGATACAGATACGACATAATCATAAATTAAGAGTACAAAGGTCCTTAAGAAATTTCTTCCAGCAGACCTGCGAAAGGAGAAATCAGAAAGAAATGTAGACAATAGTGTGTGGGAACAAGAAGAGAAAAATATAAATATGCGAAGTCTTATACTAAACTATTGAAATAAACCTACACGTAAAACGTAAAAAAAATACATAATTAATATATAAACATACATACTATAGGTATATAAATACTCACAGTTGAGAGGAATGGTAATGCTTTTTTTACTCGATATTTGAATTGAGAAACAGTATTTAAATCACGAATGCTAGGCGGAAGTGAGTTCCACAATCCTACTGCATGGACAGAGAAGGAATAAGAATAGTAGCTTGTTAAGTTAAATGCAAACTAAAATATAAAAGGTAGTAGCTTAACGTATATATTAAAGAAAACTGGGAAAAGCCTTGAAAGCTTTTGTAAAATATGTTAGTTCTATTTATATATAATAGATGGCGCTAGGAGTATCAAGTAAGATGAGTTTATGTGGAAGGTGGTCCTGTTCGTTGTTTGGCCTAGATTTTATTGATGAAATTAGGAAATAGCATTCTTACTATGGTTTTTGAGGTATGCTTCGAATATTTACAAGCTTTATGATTTACTTATCTTTAAATTATTGATTAATGCATAAAGCACATCACAGTTTGACTTCTTAGTTCTTAATTAACTTTGAGCCTTCCTTATGTTAAGTATCTGGCTATTATTATATTTGTCCCTATTCAGTTTGCATCTGGACGTAGAGAACGACATTTTTTGCAAAAGCTTCATAAAAAAGATTAAAACTCTCCAGTATAAAATATCCTATACTTTTTATCATCCCGCCATGTTATTTACGTTCACAGTTCACATCAAATCCGAGCCGTCAGTTTGCGTATTTGACGGGCATTGCGTTCACGTCGCGGCATAATGTGAAACATGACAAGAGACATCGCCTCGTCACTCGCAGTTATGCGGATTTGGAAATTAATTTAGAGGTAGTATCTATACTAGGTAGATTTTGATAAATGTTTCTTGCATTTTGAAGCTCGTTTTGGTATGATTTTTCATAGCGTGTTGATTGTATGTAAAGGTGATTTTTTCATTTCATACATAATTCAGTGAAAATCAGAGCTAATGGAAGTTTCAAGTGCTACATTATTTATATTGATATATAATTTGGAATTTAGATGTCTGTTAAGTCACGCCGTAATGGTTTGAGATTGTGTTTGAAAACAAAATGATTTATTTCAACTAAACAATGTTTTCGTTGAAATAAATCATTTTCATATATAAATTGAGGCAGCCCCATTAAGTTACAATAGGTAGTACTTTTGTCGGAGCTGTCTCACTCTTCCCTTCCAGCTACACTCGAGAGCAATGAATCCGGGTCACTTAAAGAATCCTAAAAATCTCGGAAACTAAAAATGCTAGGTTAATGCAATAAATTGTATTTAATAGACAATGTAATACTCCTTAAATGAAGGTATTAAAACTTCTTAGTTATTGTAAAGTTATATCATAAAAAAATCAAATTAGAAAAAGGGCCACTTTCGAAGATGGAACTACGAAATTACAGCATTTGGTTTTGCTTTTGTTTGTAATCTGTCATTTATGTGGGTACATAAACCATGTTGATAGTACTCTATATTCATTATTCAAGCTGAAATTATGTCGCTTACGCCTGAAGAATGCACCAGAATACTTACAATGCTCGAAACCGGCCGGAGTCAGCGCGATACAGCCAGGACTGTCGGTGTGTCGCTGTCAACAGTACAAAGAGTTCTCCGACGTTACGAAGAAACTGGTTCTAACCTACGCAGACCAGGAACGGGCAGAACCAGGTGTACCACAGCACGAGAAGACCGATACTTGGTGAACACCATGCTTCGAAATCGCTTTCTCACAGGAACTGAACTCACAAATCAGTTTCGACGCCTCGGAGGAAGTAACCCAAGTGCATGGACAGTAAGACGTCGGCTTGCTGAATCTAACTTAAAACCCCTTAGACCTGCAAACGGCCCTAAACTGGAGCGTGGGCATCGTATTTCAAGACTAAGATATGCCCAGAGCCACGTAAATTGGAGTATTGAAGATTGGTCAAAAGTTATGTTCTCCGACGAATCAAAATGTATGCTCTACAAGCACGATGGAAGACACAGAGTGTATCGAAGACCAGGGGAAAGATTCAAGCAAGCATGCATCGAAGAAAAAGTAGCCTACGGTGGTGGGTCTGTACTTGTGTGGGCCGGAATTTCTTCTGAAAGTCGCACAGAGCTGGTGATCATAGAAAACGGCTCTTTAACTAGCGTAAGATATGTGGAAGAAATCCTCAATGATCACGTTGGTCCATTTATGGTCAATTTAGGTGAGGATGCTATATTTATGCATGACAATGCCCGACCTCATACAGGTAGGATTGTGAATGACTACCTTCAAGAGATGAACATTACTCGTATGGAGTGGCCAGCGCGCAGCCCGGATATCAACCCGATCGAGCATGCTTGGGACGAGCTAGGCAGATGCGTAAAACAACGAAACCCTCCCCCAATCACGCTTCGTGAGCTCAAAATTGCTCTCACAGAGGAATGGGAGAATATTCCCCAAAATCGTATAAGGAACTTGGTGTACAGCATGCCAAACCGCGTAAACGCAGTAATGGAAGCACGAGGAGGCAATACGAAGTATTAAAATTCAAGAAAATCGTAATAAAGTTCAAAAATTTCATGTTTCCTATTTTTGTTTTAAGGAGAGATCAGCAGTTTTTTTCTTTATGTAATTTTGTGTTAATAAAATGTATGGTGACTCATATTTTTTTTACTTTCATTTAAGGAGTATTACATTGTCTATTAAATACAATTTATTGCATTAACCTATCATTTTTAGTTTCCGAGATTTTTAACATTCTTTAAGTGACCCGGATTCATTGCTCTCGAGTGTATAACTAAATATTCTTTAATTATTGTATTTCATCATCAATAATTTAGTTCAATAGTTAGCCACATTTAATATTTCCATACAGTATTATTGCCAAATTAATCAAAACAGGTAAATTTTTGACAGCTATTTGCGATGTTGCCAACTTTTAGGATAAGCCCTTCTAATTGGTAGCTTTATAATGATGAGGCTAATAATTAAACAAAAAACAGTTGTTACAATTAATATTTTTTTTAAATAAATACTACTTAAACGACATTAATCGAGGTATGAGGATCAGGGTGTAAACTTCACTCATCCTCTATAGAAAAGGGAGGATCCTTCAACCTAGATAATATATGATCAACAGCGTGGTGACCAAGTAGAAAAAGGTTGTTAGAAAAAAAAACAATCCCTTTGATGGAAAAAAATACTACCTATATATAGCCTACTTGCGACGTCATCATTTTATATTTTTTTAAATACAAATATAATATCTAGGATGAAAAGTAGCTTAAGTCCTCCAGTTCCCAGGCTACTGGTCAAATTCATAACGGTGGTTTAGACACAAGAACGAGTTAATTTCGCATTTTTAAATGTTTTAAGTAGATATGAACGTAACCTAGAAGTTTATTCAGTTTAATTAAATACCTATCTGCTTTGAATTCTGGCTAGAATCAAAGATATAAATCGTAGATTTGCCCTCACTGTACTAAGTCGCACGAAAAATCGAGAAATGAGAGGAGCGAGCTCACACATTAACAATGGCATTTACATGACAACCAAGTCAAGTCTCTGCAACACTGTCTGTCTCAGAGGTGTCAAAACGAAACAGAAACGCGACCATCTTTTGACGCGGATGGGTTAATCCACTATTGAAATCTTTGGCTAGAATCACACAATTTTCAATATACTTTCCCCTATTCATATAAAACCCATCTTAGTCCAACCCTACCTTAATCCACTCTTCCAACAAACCATGGGATGTTCTCCGACTCTTCGGGAAACTCAATCAGCGTAATGGCTTGGCGCGCAAACTATGCATTTTGCTGATCACTCGCGATTTATTTCAATAATCCACCTTGCGGTAATGTCTGGTCGCGGACGAGAATATTATATTATACGCAACCCCGCGGGTTCGCCCGCCTTGGACAACTAGCGGTTGTTGAAAAATCAATTTAGTACTTTGTGTATCAAATTATGTAAGGACCAAAGGTTCTACCAAGCTCATGGATATGGATAAGGCTTTGTCTAACATAGGATTTGTCTAAGTTTGCAACAGTATTGAAAAAGGGTTCTTCGGTTTGAGACATCCTAATTTAATATTATACGAGTAAATGCGAAAGTGAGTTTGTTACGCTTTCACGCTAAAACGACTGAACGGATTTGGATGAAATTTGGCACGTGTGTAGAACATGACCTGGAGAAGGACATAAGCTAGCTTTTATCCTGGATCGCAGACAAAGTTGCGGGCAACAGCTATAACTAGCAGATAGAATTATTGTTAACTCAATAATACTTTTTGTTTCAGGCTACCTACATGGTACATCGTAGCCTCGTAGCAGGCGTAGCATTGTAAAAGTTTCAAATAAATCAAATCAAATCAATAAATTCATTTGCCAGAATATGGTACCATCGTAGAAGTTGATATCTAACCACTGTAAGGACTATTCTTGCTTGCAGCGCTTGGTCATCGTGTTCACGGGATTTTGTTTTGAAACTTGTTAGATATGAACTTCTTTGATGGTACAATAGATGTTACAGTTTTTGACACAATTTGTTTATTTAACAAGAAAATGTAGCGTGATTTCAGTATTTGGTAAAGATAGTATTGTGTACCCGCCCGCCCCGTAAGTCTCGTGGTCGCAAGCGCAACTGCTGAGTGTGGGGTCCTGGGTTCGATTTCCAGGTCGGGCAAAGTGTTATTGGGTTTTTCCCAGTAACAGCCCGGAGTTTGGAAGTTGGCGGTGTGATAACCTCGTGCCTCGGAAAGCACCCTTGATCTCGTTCCGGTCGTGTCGAATTGCCGACCCATCGGACTATGAGAGTGAGGGAAGAGAGAGTGGAACTTGTCTGCGCACACACTTGTGCAATATAATATCTCCCACGTAGATTGGCTATTCTTCGCTGAGATTGGCTGCCATGGCCGAAATTCGACCTGGAAGACTATTATTAGAATACCCTGGTTAAGTGTTAGATAGTTTATAGTCATTATAGGTAAAGATTTTGATGACCAAGTTTATATGTTTTCAACAAGACCAATTTACTCGAATTAGAACTATGACAAGAGAAACTATGTTCCTTTAATTTAATCTCTCAATATTAGCGACAAGTTTCCTCTGCCTATCTACCCAGATCAGACCCAGACATCTTATTCAAAAACATGTTTTATTCCGCCCATTCTTCAGCTATACTCACACAATTTCATAATACTTAGCGTCGAAGCCGACAGCTTCGGCTGTTCTCGGCAAGACTCGGGTGCCCGCGGCGCTCGGCGGCACTACGAACTAATGGCATCACGCTCGCGGCGCAAGAGCATCCGACATCTGTACCGGGCTTAGAACTGTGATATTCTTGGGTATTTTGTTTGTTATATTATTTTATAGGATAGCAGATGTTTAGATATGGCTAAGATAGCTTATATGAGCTGACTTTCAACAAATTGAAGGATAGGTAAGGCTAGATAGGAAAATGATAAATTTATAAAAGGCAGATTCGAATATGAAACTTTTAACATAATGTGTAGTGATATGATGCAGGGAAATGAGGAACGTGTCGTCAAGAAAGTTTTGAGTATAAATGTGACTTTAAGAGTAGGGGCAGACCGAATAATAAATGGATGGATTGTTTAAAAGATGGCTAGCTAGAAGGGTAGCAGAAAGGGGGCTACTACTGAGATGAAGCTCGACCGATGTATAGGAAGAAGATGACATGCAGCGCTGGCCCTTTATTATTCGGGATAAAGGCAGAACGATCATGCAGTAATATATCCAAGCATGTTATATTCAAGAAAGGCTTTTCAAAACGAGCTGACGTCTTCGGTCACTCTCGGATGCCTTCGGCGCTTGGCTGCAGTATGAGCTAATGGCGTCACGCTTGCGGCGCATGTGCATCCCGACAGATGCACCGGGTGTACTGTGGCGGGTATTGGAGCTGGAGTGAAGCTTCACTGATGGAAAGTTTTGTAATATTTCCTTCTGTAGCTAGGTTGTAAATATGTTTTGTGATTGTAATTGTCTCTATGAATCTGTGATAGGATTTGGTTAAGAAGATATAAAAAATGAATTCTGAAATGACGGCCAATGAGGCGTGTATGAAAGTAGACGTGGTGTAAGTCCAAATACGTTGGAATAAGTGAAGGTGGCTGATAATCCACAGGCCGAGTTCATCCACTGCTGGGCCCGGGTGTCTCTTTGCTTGTCTCAATCTCCACGCTCCTGTGACAGCCTCATTCTGGTTTTTAATCCAGATGGCAATAATGTTCGCCGCTTAGTTTCATAATAAGTATATTGGTTCTATTATAATTATGATTTATTTAATTATGGCTACTACTTTTTTCGAGTTTATATCAGACGGTCGCTCTAAGTAACGTTTTTTAACAAAATATCAACGTATTATTTTTAAACATTAAGTTCGGTTATATTGCCGTTGTACAAATTTTAGCTGCGCCTGCGCCTCTCGGCGGCAAAACATTTACACTAATGGCGTCACGCTTGCGACGTTTACACATCCTGCACGGCGACGCATTTTCTGCCATTACAGGTACCCTACAATTACTACTTATACGTATGGGCCTATAGGGTAGTGTTAAATAATAAATATTTATGAATTTATTTGAAGAAGTGTGGTGAAGTGTCGAACATGACATGTATTGGTTACTTTTTTTTAATTACCTACCCTACTCGTTCCTTTCATGTATTTAATTCATGTAATTTTTCTTTAAGCTTTTTCCAACGAATATCGGCATAAATGTATTGTCAATACGCTGTCTCATTCTAAACGACAGACCCTTTCTCCTGTGATACAGATTTTCAACTAGTACAAGATACACGTGATCTTTTCCACTAAAGTTAAGTACTGTATTTTCATTGCAAAGTTTTGCTTATTCATAACTTGTGGAAAAATATTTGTAGCACTGTTTTTGGAACAATAAATAAATTGGTAGGTGCTGGCACAAACTTATCTGTTTAGTGGTCAATCTTGAACTGATATAGTTGTTTTTATTGATTGTGGAAATTTCCTGAACTGATGGAATTGGGACACTATACTAACTTAGGTTGATTATTTCATGACTACGGTTCAAGTTCCGTTTACATAAGATGACTTAAAAATTCAACGTAATACTTACATCGGTATTTCATGTACAAAAAAAAAAAGAGTCATTTTACTAAATAGGTACCGGTCAACTGCCCTAACTTCGCCAGGCGTCCTATGTTTACCTATAATGAAAAAGATGCAATATCTTTTTGATTTTACTTGTATGGCTATCGAAACTTTGAGTTTTAATAAAGAGCATTAAGTTTGGATTGCCATACAAATAAAATGAAAAACATAGGACGCCAGGCGAAGTTAAGGTAGTTGACGGTACTCATATTTTATGCAAAACATTTATAAAATTATAGACTATTATCATGTTACATAAAATATACAGAGAATATTTTTTTTCCTTTTATCTAAGAAAAGTTTAACATCTGTCCTCCCACTCAGAGCCTACAGCTAGTGACGGAAAACAGCCCAAAGGATAATTATGGGTTAATCAAACGTTAAGCCGCTGTGTCAAAATTAAATAATATAAGTATTTTATGAAGCGACACCCCCAAATAGGCTATGATACTGTGCCCCGAAGCAAATAAAATCTATTATAGAGGTTTGCAACGTCAAAGTAAAATGTTTTGTTTTAACACTTTCGACTCCACCCACTCCATTTTTCATAGAGCTCATACGCCATGCCGCCGCATGGTGTATGAGCTCTATGAAAAATGGATACATACTGCAAGTTGACTCTAAGAGGGCATTACGTTTGCGCTAAAGTTTACCCTCGAGGAGTGCCACCGGCATTAGGTTTTAAATCTTGTTAAAATGTACTACAGATATTATTTTCACAGTTTTTAATTCCGCATTTGCTAAGAAAAACCTACTTTTAAAATGAGCACTCCGCGAGGGCTCCCGGCATCCAATATGCGACTTTAAGTAAACCCTCAAGGGGGGGGCTCCCGGCACTGAACGTGTTGACAACTTCCATTGTGTTTTGTCAACTTGTTTAGTTTTTTAAATTTTTATTTATTGTCGTATTTATGATTAGGTATCGTCATCCCACCCTTCATTCCTTTATGCCGTAATTTTCTCGGAATTCACTTCCTTTCCAGAAGGGGTATGTGGCTAAGTAATAACAGTCGTACGGGTCGATCGATCAGGTTAAGCTACGCTTGCCGCGATTTTTCCATGGATGGGTGACCATCTTTACATACCAACACGCCTCCGTGCCTCGTAAAGCACGTGAACTCGTTGGTCCCGGCTGTTATTTTAACCAGTCTTACCAAGGGGTATAGTGTTACCCAGTATCTGGGTTGTGGAGGTCATATAGGCAGTCGCTCCATGTAAAATACTGGTATTCAGCTGCATCTAGTTGGACTGGAAGCCGGCTCCAACATAGTTGGGAAAAGGTTAGGCAGATGATGACGATTCACTTCCTTTCTAGCACTTTATCACAATTCAGTCATAGTTAAAGTCACTTTTTCTATGATATTATTGAACTTACAAGTTGCATCGCACGCTCGTTGTTTCGTCTGTATCGTTTACACTGTTATCAAAGATATACACACCACGATTGGCGCATTTTAATTTTTTTTTCGTAAACATACAGCATTGGCGGCCTATTTTTGTTAGATTCGATTTCATCCCTGAAAGTCCATCCCTGTTCAATGTACTGCCTATTTCTAAATTCAAGCGTCTATAGGCAACATTTTGCAAAAGTCATCAATTCATAGATTGTATGTGGCGCCTCTTGAAACTTGCCTTCACATCACGAGGATAGCCAATATACACTATAAGACAAATCACATAAAAATTGTTCTTCAAGTCATGCTTAATTGCCTAGTTAAAAGAAAAATTGATTAATCATTCATTTTTGTTATTACGAGTAGTTTGAAAATAACCTTTTGTGGTGCCGCATTGTTTAATTATCCACGGCTGGATATCATGACGTCGCATTATTGTCAATGACATTGGCTCCTGGTAGAAAACGCATCTTTTACTACGCTACGCTACGCAGCGTCTACGCGTCAGCGCCTACGCTACGTAGCGTTTATGCTACGTCAAATCTTAAGCTAGAAAAATGCCCATAGCAAGCGTCTAGTAGGTTACATCTTTAGGCAAGATTGCACACAATCACCGACAGTATCATTGCTTTCCATCAAGTGAGATAGTAAAACGCGTAGTGGTAACAGACGAGGCTATCCCATAAATATAAAAAAATTGTCGAATTATTTGTCCTACCTACACGCAGGCCATTAATTTGGTATCAAAATTATCTGTTGATGTTGATATCAGGCGCCATTTAAGGTGCAACATGCAATGGTATACTCGACTGTTAATGAAACAACATTTAGCCGATACATGTATGTAATAAGTATTTATATTTACAAGCTTTACAGGTAACTAAGTAGGTACTTCAGTTATATTATTGCGTGTGTGTATGGACTTATTCATGTTCTGTTTTACACACAAGTGCCATACAAAAGTATGTTAAAAATAGGTTTTCAGAATTACATTCGCAATAAATTTTCGGAATATCATGAGGTCGGCTTTCAGTTTACAATGATACAAGTATGGTTTAAATATAAGTACAGCAACTCAGCTCAAAAACACCAGTAGAGCTTTTGAATTATGGGAAACTTGAAATATTGTAAGTTGTAATGCACCCACTATAGGTAGGTAGGTACACCTCTGCCTTCACTCTTCGGGGAAGCACAAGCGTGATGTCTTGTTATGTTAGACTGCTAAAACAAGCCGTGTTCCCCAGAAGCAATCAGCACTAGTTCCATTTCACGCATCATAATCAAAAAGAAATAAAAGTAAACGAATCCTTACCTTGACAGTTTAATTTATTCATTATGCATAAAAATATGATTCGCATTAAGCCTTTCTTCATAATGTGTTTGCACTTAAGTGAGAAATATTTATTCATGAATTTTTACTTTTATTTCAGTGCAAAACAACGCTTATAAACGCATTAATTTTCTTAAACTAACTAACTGCTGCTACTTAAATAATGTTTTATTAATATAATAAAATAGTTTAATTATTCATCGTCCAAAATATTAACAAAAACTTAAAATTCGATATAGACATAACAATATTCGGCTACAATTCAAAAATGGAAACAAAACTGTAAGAACTGACTGAAACAAGAATCTCATAAGATTGCTAAAAATGTCACATCACATCTAAGTGACAAAAAGTCACAACCTGAAATTTAAATTTTCCTAACCCCCGTTTACTATTAATAATAATATAATAAGTGCGTATGTTTTGATACAAAAATAGATAGATAGTACAATATTCTCTTCATGTGTATAGTTTTAAAGTGTTCTTCAAGTCATTTTCGAAAAAGTCTCTCTTCATTAACGAAGTGGTTATTACATTAAGCCATTGTACCGCCGAAAGTATTGGGACCTCAAAATTAATTACAACTCAAGCCTTCGCAATACTTAATGAATACATTCGTATCTATAATTAAATTATCTATTGCCCACTTTGTACACCCACGCATGGGCTTTCGGTAATAAATAATAGCAGCTGATTGATGTTTCACCATCGGCTGATTCGATGATTATTTATTTACTGTCTGTTGGCGCTGTTTGCTTTATTTCAAACAAAAAAAGCAAGTACAGGTTTTTATATCACGCAGAATCAAGTGGTTTACGTCAAAATATTTGTTGATGTTAAGAGGCGTAATCGGGTTAAATTTTCTAAGTCGCGTAAAGCTTAGGATAGCTTTAGAGGTTTTTTCAAAATTGAAATGGATCTTAAAAATTAAAAGCTTAATCTAAAAGATACACCCGTTCACAAAAGCTTCCTTTCCATGAACTCTAATTTTCCAGCATTGGTAGCTTTTGTTAGTGTTATCATATTTCTGGATGGCCGTAAACGTCTGAAGGTACATAAATTTGGCAAACTAACCTGAATCATGAATGCTTCTGGTGACTGTCTTCCACACAAACAAACATCAAACGGCACTGAGCGTCACTTCACAGTACATTTCACATCTAATCCTTCACGCTATACATGTACTACGTACGTACAAGACACAAATATATTCGTGATTATATCGTGTGGAACATATACAAAGAGCGACGCTAACACGACCGCCTAACAGTCTGTGAGACCGGACACTGGGCTTCAGGCGGCGTAGAGCGGGATGAAAGATATGCGGGGGGACACATGCATGCTGAAGGATGCCAAAGGAGCCGGGCAGATGCGACAGGACTCCGGAGAAAAGAGACGACTACACTGCGTGACATTTGAAAACTGTGTCTTTACACCACCTTTAACTATGACATGGGAAAATGGCATCTATTAGCGAGAGCGTAGAGTTGACGATGATTATTTTATGCTGACGCTTAGGATGTTCTAGCAATGGTGAGTAAATGTCCTCTAATGTGTCGCGCAATCCGGAGCGCTAGCTTTAAAACTAAGTTGTGTAGAGACGAGTATTGCGCGCGCGTGCTCTGTCGCTTCGGCCGTCTGGTGGGCAAAGTGTGTGTCGCGTTTTGTCGCTTTTGGAGCGGAGTCGCGGGTGTGCGAGCGGGATGGGAGCATGTAGGCAGTGGGGTGGGAGGAAGACGGGGAGGTGTCACCACGAGCGCTTTTTAGGGACTTAAAGCCGGATGAGCACAAACAGAGGCGTACTGCGGATTTGTAATGTGACGTTTTTGCGCATATGTGGGTTTTTCAGTACGCACTTGTGCTACCACTGCTAAATTGTGTCCTGCGGTTGACTGTTTGTTTCAGGCGAATTGTTTTTGTTCACGGAAACTTTGGTACTAAGGAAAATAAACGTGATGCTTGTCTTAACACAAAACATTTATGTTTCACAGAATTTTAATTATCTAATGACGCGTTTTGTGAATCTTGTATTGAGAATATTTGAGACAGATATTAACGGCTTTCTGAATTGTAACAGAATCTGGATCCGTTGTTTTGTCATTTTTGCATTTCTTCCACTTTTAGATTAAACGAGATTCTGCAACGCCCTAATTTTACAAAACTCCCCAAAAGGCGCCATAAGCAAAAAAAATCAAATCTCATTACTCGAATCCTTTTTCAAAGCCACTTGTCCGATGACACTTGTATATTTGGGCGCAAAAAAGATGACTTTCGGACAATAGCTCATCCAATTTTGGCACAAAGCAGTAGCGCCACCACACAATGGTCAGAATAGGATCCTGACAATGAGATTGTGACATTCTCGGTTTGTCACATTGTGGCCCACAGGAGTTGAATTATCATCGGTTGGATACAAACCTTCATTTGTATTTTTTTTGGGCTTGCAAATGTCACTGGCCACCCACACGGACTTGGTAGCGTGAAATTGGGTATGGGATAAGCTGTCGGCAACGTTACTGATTGTGATTATAAGATTATGTTGCGTTCTTTGTGGATAGAAAGTACACGGGTATTGTTTGGGTAAATGATGTTGTTTACTTTGCAAGTTTAAATTGTTATCAAATTAAATGTAGGTAGTGAGTTTAGAGTTGATGGTCATGGTCAGTGGTTCAACATCATCGTCGTCAATGATTTATATTCAGGGATCTTAAGATATTTTTATATTTTTTTACTAGCATTAGCATTTTATTAACAGATACTCTACTGCTGCTGGCCAGATACTCAACTAATTGGACCTATTCGCCGTTTTCCTTATTTCTGTTGCCAGGTTCTGTTTCTTTTAAGATTTTGTGATTCAATATTATGTTACCTGTATTTTGGCGATAGATTGCGCTACAAGCTACGTTTGCGGCGTAAAAATACTGTTTTGTTTGATTTCTGAGCATTTGCCAGAATATTAATGAAGAGTGAACTGTTAGCATAGAAAGAAGCTAGCATTATTAGAGGACACGTTAAAAGACTTTTATCAAATCACCGTAAATTAAATAATCGTTAAAAATCATACATTGTGTATGAGTTTCTGAGATTGTTTCAATAATACGGCACTCATTAGTAACAAGTGCGTCAAACATACTGGTTTTGTGCCACACATGTACGGTCAGTAAAACAAACAAATGAGTTGCAATGCTGAAGTATATTTAGATGATTGTTTCTCTTGGTACGTATAGCTGACCAGATTCAGATGAGTACGAGTTTAGATGCGGATTGTGATTTCTGAAAAATCATGAATGAACATAGTGTGGTTAAAATACTCTAGGTATGATTTAAAATATCCTACTACTTTTAAAATGAGTTTTTTTCTGGCTTGTGTCTGCTTCATTATTTTTAATTGTATTTTTTTACGTTTTGTCCTTTTAGTTTATGTAAGTATGTGTATATATTTTTTTTGCACAACTGTTCATGTAAGTGGCCATGAGCAGTAATAATAAGTAGGTATTTTCTACGTTTATGAGAAATTATTATTTTACATAGTCAGTATTTATTACAATCGTAGAATCGTAGACGTCGCTTGATCGCTTGAATTAACTATACCATTTATAAATAAACATCAATAACAATTTTTTATTATTTTTACAGTTTTTTTCTCCGCAGTACCTATTGGTAATGTAATTTTAATAGCTCGTTTGTAGACAAGTGGTTTACGAAACCCAGAGACGTTATTTATTACAACAATTACTATTGTTTTGGGATTTTGACTGATGCCTGCTAATGGTCGCAGATTATCGCGTGTCATTTGTTTAAATCAGTCTAATGTCTGTTTTATTTACATAGTTTTTGTAGTTGTGGGCTGTTTCTTTTAGGCGGGGATGATTGCGTCTTTTGTACCTTCCTAATGCTAATTTTTCTGTAGTATTAATAAGCTCAACGCCGTAGTGAATAAAACTGTGCGTTATACATATACTTATATGTATAGAGGTGTAAAAAGTGGTTCATATAAAGTACCTATTAATTATTCTTTGGTTATTATAATTCAGAACTTCAAAGAAAACTTTTGTTGTTGTTTCAATTGTTTTAGTAATTGCAAAAGTTAACACAGGCTTTGGACGCAATAACACAATGTATGGGAATCACACAAAAAAAATTGTATAATTAAAAAACCGACTAAAAAACTTAAAAAATAACATCGACATCTTTATCGCGACATCTGTGCTCAAAAGCCAGCAAATTAGCCCTACGAATTCAGATCGCCCGATACACGGACGGGACACGCAATAAAATGCATAACAATTCTTTTCTATCCACCCTCAGCTCAAAAAAACTCGTCACCTGTCGTGTCATTTGGTTCCAATAAACGAGCCGCCAAAGAAAAACACAAAATTTGAAAAAAATAATCGAATCGCCCAAAAGTGACCGAACTTGTCTTATGACAGTTTGACTTCGGGACCATGCAATGCAAAATTAACAAATGCAGTTGTTAGAACCCCTATTATTAATAAGGTAAGGGTGAATTTTGATTGAATTTAAAAAATGCATTTTTTACAAGGGACAGTTTTTTGTGTTAATCGTTTTGACTGACGAATATTTACGATGTGAATTGTTTAGTGCGGGCGAAATAAATAAAATTCAGCTCCGACTTCATTAGTTCTGTTTTTGTTGCGTTTGTCAGGCTTTTCTTATGTAATAATAGGTTTCGGTTGTCCCCTTCAACTTTGATGATGCCTTCCGAATTTTGATGAAATTGAAACTTTTGTGTTTCTAGTTTGGTGATTTGCGCTTTTTTTCTGAGATAATACCTACCAATTAACTTACCGAATTTAAAGAGGTGCAAAAACGTTGCGATTTTGTATTTATGCGTTTTTATTACTTATGTAATTATCTTGATGTTATAGAGTCGGTTCCAAAAGAAGACGGAAGATCCAGAACATTGGATTCTGCCATAACTAGGCTGAATAGAATATTCCATCTACTTTATTGTAACAATCTATTTCTCTTCTCATCAAAATGAGTAAACTGTCGACCACAAAACGACCAGTTTTGTTACAACTGACCTTAGTGGAGTCAGTTACCCACAAAACTGAACACACCAAAACTTTAGTCAATGCCTCAAAGTCCTCCACAAAAATATCACGTAGGTATCGACCGATCATCCATCACGTTTTAGTTTATCACAAAACCAGTTAAAAGCTCTTAACTTAATTAACAGTTATTAACAGAAGCGGTGTTTAATCGACGTCGTTTTGCCCCCAATTCAATTGTGAACGTTATCTTCGAGGCCAATTGCTGGTACTTTAGCTATCGCTAGTACTGAGACGAATTTCTTCACTTCCTCTGTCATGTGTGAAGGCAATTATGATTGCCGTAACGTACTTGATTGATGTAGTTTGATAGTTTTGTTGTTTTCTAAGTGGTATTATATTGCAATCTTTTTTTTCATAGCGATGGCAAAAAGTATCAAACATCTTTGGCCCAAAAATTCAGTTGAGTGAACTCCACTCATTGACGCAGTCATGATTAAGTAATATTGCAGTTAAATAATTATACAAAAGATTAACGAACTAATTCTAATGATGTTTAGGAAACATCATTTGAATTAGTTCGGAAGAGAGAGAGAGAAGGCTCGAAGGACCCATAGAGAGAGGAGGGAGAGGAAAACCGCAATATTATCGCTTATTAAGTACTTACCTACCTATTAGGATGTGAAACATTTAAATGAATGTGAGAGGAAGGAATGAAGAGATCTATACCCAAGAGAGAGAGAATAAATGACAAAACATATCTAGATATGTTTTGTCTATTCATTTATAGGTAGTACCAAGGTACTATCTATAAATAAAAACAATACAACCTACAACATCAGTAAAATTCAACCAAAACTCAAACGTTCCTTTACATGTCAAGCATATGAAGATGAACGATAAAGAAATTAATCATTTTGATGTGAATACCTACTTGAAAATTACCATGTGAGATTGCGATATAAAGATAAACGGAACCTTTTCAAGCTTTTTGCTGTTGGGCAGTTCATAAAAATATTACCTTATTTGCAGATAACTAATGAGCTCCATCAATAACACGCTATAGACCAGGAAAAAATAAAACCGAAGGAATCAATCTCAGTAGGTACTAATAAAGTAGATACCTAAGGTCTGACCGAATGGCTCAATCGTTGAGACAAAAAACAGCAGCCATTTCATCTTATTTCGCAAGCTTCGCGGCTTCCAGTAACCCTTGCAATTTCAACAATTGAGCCTCGGACAATCACACACAATTGAGTTTCAAATCAGGAAAGTGTTATCTACTTTATTGTGGCTACCTTCCCCGTTCGTGACTTCATTTGTGCCAACGCCGCAGTGGTGGCAAAACTCAGCCTGCAAAATTAATCACCAACATTGACCCAGGATACACTCTCATAATTGAATTTTGATTCATGGGACCAAATAAAACCGAGGACGAAAATTAAACCACTGTTATCGTAATAAAATATACATCAAAAAAGGCCATTCAATTAACGATAAGACATAAATAAGTACGAGACAAAACGCTATAAGTTCACGGGAAATATTGTCACAGCACGCGCTCTGAATGGATTATTAAAAGGCCCTATATCACGGTGCCCTTAGCTGTGTATTAATGTCGTCACGTTAGCGTAAATTATCGGGACATCCAATTGGACGGTGTCGTGACAAAAGGGCATAAATATAGGGAAGTCGGCTTTATGGGCTGTGTAAGGACACGCAGGGCTTAGATGAGAGCCTTGCGGGACCTCTCCAATGTTCTCGTTTATTTACGGTGACGGATCCATTTAAGGTATGACGACAGGTTATTTTTTCATTATGGTTAATCGAAGGGGGATTGTCGCTGTAGTCTGGTGTTGTTTTTGTTAGATATAAAAGAACATTTGGTATTATTTTAGTTGTCATTGCCAAGATGCTTAATATGTTTAAGAGAAGATTTTGGTGTTTCTAATAATTTCTAGAATCTTCCGTTTTTCATTCACATTGCACCCGATGTAGAATTTGAATCTGTTTCGTATTTAATTGTTTGCTTAAAGTTACTGCCAAAATTATTTTAAGTGATTTCCATTGGACCTAATTTTTGCAATATTTATGAAAGGTAAAACAAATACAAATCACCAAGTCCGTTCCAAAGAACAAATTAAAAGTCCAATTAAATACAATTTAAGTTTCATTACTCATCGGCGATAGTTATAACATGTCTTGTCCTGTCACCAGGATCTAAGGACCAGCGGGTGGTGGCGGCAGAATGTGGTGGAGTGTCGAACGGCTGGAAGAGTTCAATGAATACTTTTAGATTCGTTATTTATTGAGTATTTAGATTGTGTGAGGAGACATTTTGTAAGGATTGAGATGAGATTTGTATGTGGTCGGGAATTAGTGATAGATTCTTTGAGAGATTTATTACTTTTCTTAAGAATACGGTACAATTGTTAGTTGTATGGTAAGAGAAAGAGGTAATGTATCAATCTTGTTTATATTCGCAAGTACTTAAATAATTTAAACCCCATTCCTATTCTGAATTTGAGATACTGTTATTACCACCTGCTTCCTTGTAGGAAAATGTAATTGTAATAGCTCCCATATTTGAGACCCATATTTTCTCTGCTTCTCTACTTTTGAATGGAATAAATCCTCCGTTTCTCATTACTCTATCATCTAAAGCACTATCCATATAATGCGTGCGGCAATATCATACGGGCCAGTGTCGACACATACTGTGTTGGTTTAGTATACGCACCGCCGACGCTCGCCCTGCGGGACGCCTTCCCTTTTTTATTCCTCTCCTTTTTTATACACGACTCAAAGGACCGCGACTTTTGTTCTCCTGTTTTGCTCCTTAATGATTTTTTACGAATTATTAATTGTACGATGATAATATTCGATTGAAAAATGTTGATTGTTACGATTTGTAATATCGATTGTGTTTTAAATCGGGGTGGTAACGCCATGTGCTATCATTAGTGATTGACTGATATTCTGTCGTTAATAACTTGTGAAGGTTCTTTCATTCGATTGTGTAATGTTTGGACTTAATGTGTAGTGCCTAGTTCTGATTCATTTCAGTGGCTTATCACGACTTAGTTTTGCCGTCTGACTTTTTCAAGGCGAAACTAGTTTCTTCTAGTAACTACTTTTATGAGTTTACCTATGAACCGTGACTCCGTGAGCTACCTTTTTATAGCCTAAATTACGGATATTCACATAGCATAGTCATCCTTCACGAATACTAGAAACGTGCTACTTATCTATGTGGTCAAAAGTTCTTCTTAATTTTAAACTACACGTAAAATATGCACGTCCATAACTTCATAACTACCTACATAATTAAACGCTTGCGCATCTCATCTCGTTTCGTTACACGCGTTCCCACCAAAGCTTTTGTAAACGCGTAATGTGCACCAGTAATATTCCGGTCCTAATATACGACCAGCGACCGTCCGTCGTCCGTAATACCGAAAGGGCGAACTGTAATAGCAGGGCGGGACAACACAGCGTTTCGGACGTCCCATAATAATCAGTATAAATACTCGCGTCTAATAATTAATGGCGATTTTGATTAATCACCTTTTGAATCTGGTGATTAAGGGTTCTGAGAAGTTGACATTGGTGTTTTGTGAGGAATAATGAGGACGGATTTTGGGACAATGTTGGGACAAAAAATGTGACTAAGTGATTGGGTTTTTAAAGAGATGTATGTTTATTATTTATCCAATAATATTAAATGAGCAATATATATATATATTTGTAATCGCGTTCTAGAAAACGGCTCTAACGATTTCGATGAAAGTTGCAATATAGGGGTTTACGGGGGCGAAAAATCGATCTAGCTAGGTCTCATATCTGGGAAATTTCATTTTCTCTATTTTCAACCGAGCAGAGGTCGGTCGCCCAAGTACCTGTGAAGTTTTGTACTTGTAATGTTTTGAAGATATTGTAATCAATTGAAAGGAGTTACACGGTCCAATATTAATCACTATAATTGTATTTTTTTGTCGACGATCGTCGATTTTCCCAACTCATTGAAAGGAAAAAACTAAAGATTACAATCGAATTGTATTGTTTTAGTGACACTTGATGGTGTAATTGGTATATTTTGTATAATTGGTTTTTAAGTAGCCAATAGTCTCTTAATTATTATTTTCTATGCGTTCTTTTCTTTGAGCTGAGGTCAGCTTTGCCTTTTAGCCTACAACAGTCTTGGTTGCAGCTGTTCTATCAGAATGTTATACTGATAAGACTGCTTTCGTCTCTATCTCATTTTCGAAACCTAACTGATTACTTTAATTATCACTCCTAGGTATATTGTATTTTAGGTTAGCTAGGGGTCAGACTTTCTTTCATGAATGACTGTAATTATGATATATCCACCTATCTTTTTCTGTTATTATGGCTGGCTTCTTACTTATCTTATATAATTACCATTGAGTACCTATTAATGCTTGTTTATTTTTGGTCCTTTATAAAATATTGAAGCATTTTATACTGTTTTTTCTTGTGAGAGCCCTAAGTACCGTGGCGTATCTTACTGATCAATCAGTATCTTTGCAGGTGACGATCAAACAATGGTCTGTAAAGTACAGATGGCGCCACAAGCTGTATATCACGGGGTATCGCTCACCATTATCTATAACACTATAAGCGGTACAGAGTAATGAATATATTCAGAGGGCATCTTGCTATTGTTTTTTTAATACTTATTATTAATACTTATGTTTGACATACTTATATAGAATAGGGATAAGTATAGCTTCGTCAATTTAATCATTCTAAGAATTCTCTGATTTCTTTGAAGTAAATTAAGTCATTATTAATCTTAGTAAAAGCCTAACTTTAACCTGCCATTTAGGTAGTCACCTTCACAATGGTAAAACTGTAGGTTTTACTTGTCACAGGTGTCTTGGTGAGTAGAATAGACCCAGTAATAAATAAGTACTTTATTTACACGACCTACCTTCCTACATTACGTTCTATGATTCCTTAAAATATGCTTTTCCTTTTAAAAGCTGGATTATCCTATTACTAAAAAATAAAAATAAAACAACTTTAACCTATGATCCCGTCTCTACACCCAAGCTACTCTACATTTGGACCGAAGGACCTCGGCCAAGCGGGCCGGGCGAAACATCAACCATTTTAATTATGTTCGGGACACCATTAACAATAAATCTGTTGTTCCTATACGCGCATACAGACAGACAAGCCCACATATACGCACACAAAGAAAATAAATCGATATAATCGTGTGAGCGAATCGAGAATCGATCGATGGTCTCCACGCTCGGATTTATGACTAATTATAATTTTGTTTTAAAGTTTCTCAGTCGTAAAGTACTGTGTGACCAATTAGCTAATTATTATGTTAGTGCTGAATGACAGTTTGAAAATTAAATTAGGTTGTGGAGGGTTTAAGGTCAGTTTTACAATGGTTGTGGGTGAAAAGTCGTATTTTTTCCCAATTGCTTTGTAAGTCTTCTTCTTTTCTTTTTCGTGTTTCAGACTTTTTATGCCACCCGTTGGCCTCTGACTTGGCTTCACATGCCGTCAACAAATATCTCTCAGGCATGCTGGTTTCCTCAAGATGTTTCCCTTCGGCGTTTTTGAAGCATGTGATCATTATACAATACGCACATGAATACGAAAAGGTGTTCCGGGACTTGCGTCTTGTAAATAGGTACCAATACTCAATGAGACATCTTTCTAGCATTGTCTTATAAGCAAGTTTTCTTTAATGAAGAATCAACAAAGAAGAAGTAGAAGTTTACATAAAAAGGATGTTTAAGGTGGGCCTCTGCCTTTGAATATCTGCAAATTCTTGCAAAAATCTAGCCAATAGTTAATTGCATAATAACTTAATAAACTTAATAAATATAATTTTTTCACTTCAGAGAGGTCGCAATTAAACAAAATCCCTAGTTTTAAATCACTCATTTCTAAGATTAAAGAACAGATCATAATTCTAGAAAACAGCTGTTTATGATGTAATCTATCAAGTTAACTCCTCAGACGTCTCTTATCTATCATAATATGCAAATACTCGTATGTTAATTTGTAATAAATTGTGGTCTGTCTAGATATCATTTCAATTAAACTTTGCATTATTTTTGTTTTCTAGCACAGATACAATATAACACACTACCTATCTCATCTTTTTTCAACGCAAATGGATGAAATGATTAGTTCAACAGAAACTTTTAGGAGCTCCTCTAGAATAAAATCTGGCTTGGACATGATCATAATTATGAGACAACAAACGTATTCATATGCTGTTCAATACTGGACATACCTAGACTAGTCCAATTGCACGCGATTTAACCCGATGCTCGGTCAGTCCCAAAAAATTCAAAACTCAAAAGTCATTTATTCAAACTAGGCTGAGAAACAGCACTTTTCGAACGTCAAAATTACATAAGACAGTCCCCCGAAACGCCCACCCTTCGCCACTTCTTAGTGCGTTAGCTGGGAAGAAGAAGTTGCGCAGCAAACTCCCCAGCAGCCCAGCTGTCTGTTCAGTTCATCAGTAAAAAAAAAGATTCTATATAATAGTATGCAAAATAAATTAAATTACGCAAAACAAAACATAAGCCTCCCGACGCGATTCTGGTTTAAGAATTTCCACGAAATTCTCATAGAAATTGTCCTACTGGTCCTACTAGAGTCCCGTAGCGCCGTCGCATCGCCTGTTTGCTTGAGCCTTCATCCAGCTTTTACTAGCCTGCGAAGAACGTAGCTTCTTCCTCATAAATGCACGATATATTTTCCTTGCAAACGAAGCTATCTAAGCCAGAATTAATCACGTCTCTTCGAACTGAATATTCTTTATATTTTACGCCTCGTTTATCACAATTCTCAATCAATTTAATTTATATTTTATTTGTTCTGGGTCCTCCAAATTTCATAAGGTATAATTACGCCTTGGGCATTCAAGAGTTATTATGATCTTATGACATCCTCAAGTGTATTGTGACTCTTATCGGTACATCTATTGGACTTTAATTGTATGAGCTGTTTTAGCCAACTTAACCCCTACACTCCTGAAAATAGAACTCACTCCAATACTCACCTTATTTCCATGTGATAGGGATGTATTACAATTTTCTCGATTGATTTTCTCCCTGGTGTTGTCGCCGGCAAATATCACACGATGTGTAAGAACTAAGGATGTATCAAAATGTCTTTAATGACACGTAATTTTGATAACCCTATGCACTCATCTGACTAACCTAGAGACACAATAAGCCCGACATGTCATACAATGACGTATTCCGGTCGTTCTATCGTCGCAAATTGTAATAAATGGACCGATTTCAAGGAATTAGTGATAATTTATGTGACAATTATGATGTGTGTGCAGAGTGATAGGTTGTCTGTTTTGGTTTGAATTGATAAGAATTTGTGATTTTGTTGACATACTTCCGTGTAACTAATCGTGGTCTTTCTCAATTATGTTCAATTATCCAGTGGCATATTACTGGGTGGACCCTTGAACGGTATATATGCAAAATAATAAAAACGCCGAAAAAACACATTTCTTGTATTGGGACCTTTTAACTATTAACTTTATTTAATTTTTATTATTTGTTATTACAGCGGCAATAGAAAACACAATCTGTGAAGATTTCAATGGTCTACTATTATGGTTCATGAGATGGCCGCTGACAGACAGACGGACAGCGGACGCTTAGTAATAGCGTTCCGTTTGGCACCCTTCGGGTACGGAACCCAAAAATTACTGATTGACAAAAACTTGGTCCTTGAATACGGAATTGGTGCTTATACTATGCAACGTTTATATAGGGACTCTGAAAAATATTGACGAAGATTAGCTTAATATTAAAATTGTACAACATAGTTATGAAATATTACATAAAAACAAGAAAAAAAAGCGGTGTCTTTCAACCGCGTCATTATAAACTACAGAATCTGACAAAAGGACAAAACCTTCAATAGATATCCTTTTGTACATAACTACAAATATAAGAAGGATAACATGCCTCTATAGAAATATAATACACATCCAAAAATTGACAAAGAACATGTAATTGGATTACCGAGCACTTAATATCTCCTTTCTAATGTCCTTCGCAAAATGTTAGGGCCTTTTTTTGTTACACCACCCCTCCGAATTTTAACCCTAAAGTTGGTAACATAAAGTTCAAGGTTCTTCAACAGTTTACTCCCAGTTTGTCGTATAAAAAGTAGTCCATGATTCCCGGTACACATATGCGACAAAAAAATATCACCGCCCGAAAGATGTCATATTAAGAAACATGTCAATCATATTTTTATGATGCATTCAATAAGGGCAGTTGTTCACTTGCGTAATTTTTTCTCCATATTTCACGCTCAGTTAGAGTGGCCCGTTTTTTTTGGGCGAAGTTGGAAGTTACGAGAGGTGTTCGGAAAATTCGGAGAATTATTTGTAAATGGATAATCGAATGCACTCGCCAATTATTCGGATTGTAAACTGGATCGAGTGTTTGTACAACGAGGGTTTGCTTCCTGTTTTGGGTTCGGTTATTATATTTTCTATAATATTTGGTTGTTATCGCAAATATTATCGAAATTTGGTTTGCATGCTTTGTGAATTTCTGGTAATATTTTTCATTTGGTCCTTTTGTGGTTCCGGGTGTTGTAATGGATTTGGTAATATTGAAATTTAGTTCCGGTAGATATGTTATTAAGTAGGTATGATTTTGTAAGTAAGGACCAGAGTAATGATAACATAACTTCTGCCCGCGATGAAATATATCCTATGACCCTCGGCAATACTGTAGCTTCTCAAGTGCAAGAATTTTCAGAATCGGATCAATAGTTCCGAAGATTACCCTCTACATACAAACTCACAAATCTTACCTTTTTATGATATTTAATACAGGGTCAAATTAAATTATCTAGCGAAACTCCGCAGACTTTATGGGTATTGATATCTAGACATGACAAAATAAAAAAGATTTGATGATTGTTTTTTGGGATCAACGACTGCTTATAGTGTTTTTCCTTGAATTATGAGTTTTTTTTCTTTTTTGTTTTATCTTGTTTAGATATCGATAACCATAACGTCTATGAAATTTACACAAAAATAAAGGTGTTTTAAACTGATATTTCAAGTAGGTACACTGCGGTTGAAGACCCCAAAAAAAATCATCAAATTAATTTATTTTTATCACGTCTATTCAAAAAGAGCTAGTTTATTCTTACGTAAACAGGGACCCAAATAGCTCTCTAATCCCTAGGGACAAAAAGTGAAGTGATTGGAATGTGGATATTGTCAGTAAAGGTTCCAATAACCAAAGAGATTAATCACGAACATTGTATGAACAATTAACAGGCTGCATGATAAAGTAAACCGCTCGCGAGACAAAAAAAATAAAAAACTTTTTACTTAGTTTTATGAAAAATTTATGTGTCTTCCTCAAATAGTGATATTGAAACGTACTATTCTTATTCATAAATTGCACTTATGTAGGTACTTATTTTCTCATAGAGGATGATAAAAAATAGAGTATCCATCTCAGGAGCAACACTATTTTAAGCTCGAGTAGCATACTTTGAATTAAAAGTAAAACTCTCGCCTTTAAAATAGTTGTTTGCTCCCTTGGCAAACAACCCATTATTTTTGCTTTATCATGTATAGATATCGATATCAAAGACAAAGACAAAAACAAAGACATTTATTCGTCGGATATGGTACGTACAAGTTGGTTAGGTATAGTTATGTTCAGGACACATCCGCCGCTAAAAGCGGCATACGAATATTTACATTTACATGGTTATAAAACCTAACTTATTACTACATAAACTCTAATAACAATACAAAAAACTTAAGACTATAGACATAACATTTAGACTCTATTATAATATAAAATTAAGATATCCTTCACGTCTGTACAGTTTGGCTAGCTAATTTGATCTGACCCTGTAGATGGTAAAGATGATTTTTTGCTTCTTTTCGCCACGACTCATTGTTGACACCGCCACTTATCCTCACGTTCCAAACTGCCCAAATGAGGAAACAAAACACAACATTTGGTACACCAGGAGTTTATAACACAGTTTCACTTTGTAATTAGACAGAAACCCGCTAAACGAACTGCGTGACCTCATTGTATCCCTTCACACCTTCACAAGACCACGTCAAGCGTTTATGACCCCCGCATTGTCTTACAATTACCGAACATTTCAAGAAATTTGGCACTAACCTCCTACCAACATAACTTGACCTCTCAAATTAGAAGCTTTCTTAAATACTATAAAAGATACAGAGGTCTATATAAAATGGTTTTTGTATGGGTAATTAGCGCGAATGGCCGGAATTGCATCGCAAAGTGCCGCTAATACGCGTGTTTTTTTGTTTGTTAGCCTGTTTGTCTGTGGTGTAACCCTGGACAGAGTGCCGTTGTAGTGGTTGAAACTTGATAGCACGCGACATCGCCGCCGCTGCCTGGGAGGAGAGCAGGGTTGGGAGATGTGAGAGGAAACTTGGTGAGAAATAGTAGGAGAGCTATACTTATTAATATGCTATTATTCATAGACCAGAGTAGGTATTTGTAATAATTAATTAGTTTTAGAATGAGTAAGAAAACAATAAAGCATTACCTGATCCGTTAGTTTCGTTCCAATAAAATGATAGAATGTGCTGAATGTTGTTTCCCGTTTATCTATTCTATTCTATTGTCTATAATTATTGGTTACAATAAATTTAGATATTCACAAAATTCTTGGGGATAGTTATAACTATACCCATGAATTTTGTGAATTGGTACATTCACAAAAAAATCAACATCATCATCATTTTTTCATTTGTTTTTTTGTTCGTTTGTTTGTGTTTAGATGTTCATCACAACATCTCAACATCTGCCTCCGAGCGGCGTCGTGAGCTTATAACGCCAACCAACCTATTATTAAACATAATTATAATTATAAAAATTAAGTAAAAGCAGAAAACGATTTAACTGTGCCAGATAGTTCCACTCTCCCCCTACACAAGGGCTCCTTGTCTTGACAACGCAGCACTGTGCAGCTAATCACTTTCACGTGTCTGTCCCTTCGACTGTGCCACTCGGGCTGCACTTCCTCACTAGTATCTGATTGGTGCACTGTTATATCAGATTACTAGAATAATATAAGTTGTTGAGTCTGGCATTTATTATTTATTTAATTTGTCATAAGACTTGAGCCACTTAGAGATAATAATTAAATGCCGTGTTTTTTCCTGAAACTTGTAGCGTCACCACGGTTTTAAGGGATATCAAAGTTTTTTTATAACATTTTTTTTTTAATATTTCTTAGTCACTTCAGTAACCTAATTATTTAATTTTCAAGACACATGTTTTCTGACAAAATGACATTATGTGTTTTGCAGAAAAAATTGAGTTATTGGTGACTATAATGTATGACAATATAATATAAACTATGAAAAAAATCGTAAATTACTTTACAACTTTTTTCAAACTATGCTTACTGATAAAACCCTACTTTCAGTAACGAAGATCTCGGTACTTATTCCAAACAATTCAAACACACCAACTAATTTACCGGGACCCTTATTTTTCCGCGACACGCAGTACCTCCTAACATTACGGCTAAACACAGACGTCCAGTGTAATGGGGTAATAGTGACTTGTACGGGCTCAATAATTTCGTGTCATGTACGACGGGGCTACCCGTTCCCATGGCATTCCTGGATAGCGACAAGTGGGAGAGAGTGGTGTAGAGGTGGTGGTCCTTTGAGTCGCAAATTGTCGGACTATTTCGATATTTTGCAAATTGTGGTAATACAAATCACAAGAGAACTTTTTAATTGTTTTCTATCGTCATAACTACTCATTCTATATTTTTCTTCTGGTTTTGGTGAGACGCTAACATTTAGGCCCACTTGCTTCACAAACTTATTTAGAACAACCACACGAACTTATTTGAATTTTATGCAGTAAAGTTAAGGAAAAAGTACACTAAAAAGTACAACTTTACTGCATAAAATTCAAAGTGTGCCAATTGCCTAATACGTATTTCTGGAGTGGTCGATTCGCCTGTTTCGGGCGAGTAAATTCGTGTGAATCGACCAATAAGCCAAAACTACATTTTAACTTATGTAGTTTTTCCTTGACCTCTTATAGGTATGAATTTGGCCCATTTGAATTTCCTATTTGCTTCCTTTGGACACACAGCATAGGTTTGCATAACGTTCAAAATGTAACGCTTGGTCTTTTGATGATCATGAGATGAAAAAATGGTCCTTTCATACGAAGAGTAACATTTAATAGGGAGCTTTGATAAACACTCGATTAAAAATGTATGTAATTTTAAACTTTTTTTACTTGCAGAACAAGTCTGCTCTTGAGCTCGGTTGGTTATAGGTTTATATTTTATTTTTATTATTATAATTATTAAACATTATCGTGGTCCTGAGACTAATCTACCTACTCCCGCATCTACAAATGCCCAACCCTATGAATGCAGAGCCGCTTCGAGCACGTAAATAAAAGTAGACAAAGAGAGCAATTCCGCAAAAAGACGAGATGGGCATAAAAAGTAGCTGTCATGGCGTGGTCACGACGATGTGAACTATGTGTGTTGTCTGTGACCACTCTGTATGGGAAAAGTATGGTGGACGGTAATTATGGTGCGGTGAAGTATCGGTGAAGGGTGACATGTAGACATTGGGCTAATAAGTAGATTTATTGTTGTTGTTTTGCGTGAAATTGGAAGATAAGATTGAGATTGATAGAGCAAACGAAGAAATCGCTGGTATGTCTTACGTCTAATATTGGACAAAGGATAAATATATTTAAAATATAATTTATATAAATCCCTATTATACATTAAAATCACTTTTCATGTCCAGGTGTGTGACCGCATTGTTATTCTAAACTTGCAACGGATTCTGATGTGGTTTTCACAATCATTTGGAGAATTTATTTCGGCAGGTTTATGTTTAAAATAAATTAATATTATAAACTACATAATAATAAAGAAATCTCATTTATGTTTTGAAAGACCGGACCAATGGAATTCTGGCCAGAGTTGCTAATAAGGACCACATAGCAAACAAAAAAGTACCGCTCCGAAGACTTCGTAGCTAATCAACTGGCGCCAAAATAATTATTGCAGCCATAAAAACGTTTTTATGTATTTCTCACACAGGATCCATGAATTAACGATTAATTATAGAAACGGAAATTAAAGCCAGCACATATACTTAGGCCACGGCAGATGAAGTCAGATCCTCATTTCGAAAGCTTACGTCAGCAGCAAGCCACTGGTCTTCGTGACCTGTCGCTCATTGCAAGTAATACAAGAATTTATATTAATCACAGAGTAGAAAAATTAACAGTCAATGTACAGTTATAATGAGCAGTGGGATTTGATATTTATTCAAGTATTTTTGTGTCTACGAAAGCGGTGATTGCTTTGGGCATCGTATGAGTGGGATCGTTTCGATTATGTTGCTGGAGGATTCCCATTGATTAATATTGATTTTCTGTAGGGTTGCATCGATACGCATCTTGGCCGATACCGATACCTATATTTATGAATACGTATCGGCGATACCGATACGGATGGATAAAAGGACTAACTATAAAATAAAATAAAACTTACAATCACAAAGATATTCTCAGTTATTAATACACTCGAGAGCAATGAATCCGGGTCACTTAAAGAATCCTAAAAATCTCGGAAACTAAAAATGCTAGGTTAATGCAATAAATTGTATTTAATAGACAATGTAATACTCCTTAAATGAAGGTATTAAAACTTCTTAGTTATTGTAAAGTTATATCATAAAAAAATCAAATTTGAAAAAGGGCCACTTTCGAAGAACTACGAAATTACAGCATTTGGTTTTGCTTTTGTTTGTAATCTGTCATTTATGTGGGTACATAAACCATGTTGATAGTGCTCTATATTCATTATTCAAGCTGAAATTATGTCGCTTACGCCTGAAGAATGCACCAGAATACTTACAATGCTGGAAACCGGCCGGAGTCAGCGCGATACAGCCAGGACTGTCGGTGTGTCGCTGTCAACAGTACAAAGAGTTCTCCGACGTTACGAAGAAACTGGTTCTAACCTACGCAGACCAGGAACGGGCAGAACCAGGTGTACCACAGCACGAGAAGACCGATACTTGGTGAACACCATGCTTCGAAATCGCTTTCTCACAGGAACTGAACTCACAAATCAGTTTCGACGCCTCGGAGGAAGTAACCCAAGTGCATGGACAGTAAGACGTCGGCTTGCTGAATCTAACTTAAAACCCCTTAGACCTGCAAACGGCCCTAAACTGGAGCGTGGGCATCGTATTTCAAGACTAAGATATGCCCAGAGCCACGTAAATTGGAGTATTGAAGATTGGTCAAAAGTTATGTTCTCCGACGAATCAAAATTTATGCTCTACAAGCACGATGGAAGACACAGAGTGTATCGAAGACCAGGGGAAAGATTCAAGCAAGCATGCATCGAAGAAAAAGTAGCCTACGGTGGTGGGTCTGTACTTGTGTGGGCCGGAATTTCTTCTGAAAGTCGCACAGAGCTGGTGATCATAGAAAACGGCTCTTTAACTAGCGTAAGATATGTGGAAGAAATCCTCAATGATCACGTTGGTCCATTTATGGTCAATTTAGGTGAGGATGCTATATTTATGCATGACAATGTCCGACCTCATACAGGTAGGATTGTGAATGACTACCTTCAAGAGATGAACATTACTCGTATGGAGTGGCCAGCGCGCAGCCCGGATATCAACCCGATCGAGCATGCTTGGGACGAGCTAGGCAGATGCGTAAAACAACGAAACCCTCCCCCAATCACGCTTCGTGAGCTCAAAATTGCTCTCACAGAGGAATGGGAGAATATTCCCCAAAATCGTATAAGGAACTTGGTGTACAGCATGCCAAACCGCGTAAACGCAGTAATGGAAGCACGAGGAGGCAATACGAAGTATTAAAATTCAAGAAAATCGTAATAAAGTTCAAAAATTTCATGTTTCCTATTTTTGTTTTAAGGAGAGATCAGCAGTTTTTTTCTTTATGTAATTTTGTGTTAATAAAATGTATGGTGACTCATATTTTTTTTACTTTCATTTAAGGAGTATTACATTGTCTATTAAATACAATTAATTGCATTAACCTATCATTTTTAGTTTCCGAGATTTTTAACATTCTTTAAGTGACCCGGATTCATTGCTCTCGAGTGTAGAAATTAACAGTAACAAGTTTTTGTTTTTAACAAATCATTCTCAAGTTATGCGGAGGAAAGCAATTTCGTAAGTCCGTTTGAATGAGGCTTGCTGTAGAAAATAGTCTCTCATAAGCGACAAAACTCATTTGTAACTTAATAACTAAAGTAAGTACTTTTGCACCAATATTTTATACGCGTTTACTCAAGTTTTTTAACCGCGCGAAATTTGAAATTTATCGGTGTATCGGCAAATAAATAGGTATCGTCGATACCGATGTATCGGGAAAATCTAAATGTCGCCGATGTATCGGTATTGGTATGGGTATCGGATCGGATGCATCCTTAATTATTTGCATTTAAGAGCTATAGTATGATGCGAAAAAAGAATCGCTGTTCCTTACATTTATGTTCGCATAGCTCGTTATAATGTAGGGAACAGCTGATTTTTTTTTCGCGATTTTAGGTTTGGCCCCATAGTGAAAGTTGTTCATAATGATGAGTACAATGACCCCTTAAGAGGATGCAAACGAATTAAATTTCACATTGTATAGTAAACGTATATCTCTCTATTTGTCCTGTTGCATACTATAGCTCTTAAACGCAAAAAAATAAGGATGCATCCGATCCGATACCCATACCAATACCGATATATCGGATTTTCGCGATACATCGGTATACCACTTGAAAATGCTCTGTGAAAATGCTGGCACTGACACTAAACTAAAATTGTTGATGTTGAATACATAGCATTCAAGAACACCTAATAAATTGCAGAAGAATTAATAAATGAGTCTCAAGAAATTTTTAACATAATTGATAGAGTTTTTTAGACTACGTGAGCATGTTTGAAGAATAAAGATTATAGCTGTTACTTAATCCTACAGAAGTTGAATCTAAAGTCACAATGATGTCCTAGGTGTAAAATAAAAATAAAATAAAGGAATATTATGATGTACATCGTTTTACATTCTTTTAGTTTTATTTTATTTCGCCACGGAAATGACCGTAAAGCTAAGTTTTGAAGTGGAAACAGCATGTGCCAGATATTGTAACTTGGAAATGATGACTAAAAGAGCATTTTTAAGTTGTCAGGTATGTTTGATGATGTTGTCAGCAAGAAATTTTGTCAAAATTGCCATTTTTCTTCCTATGTAGGTCAAGTTAGAATATTCAAAATGTTTTATTTCACATAAACCTACAAGGGCACTTATGAAACGTCAGACGCTGGGTGCTCAGTTCCAATTGGTCGTTTTCTAAGAAGAGCCGGCAAGAAACTCCACGGTTACTCTTTTAAAAATAATTGGCTTTTACAATATTTTCGAATAACAGTGTTAATAGTACGGGAGGACAGTGTAGGTTTTTCAACAAGTACCAGGTACTTAACAAAATAGAAGATGGTCAACAAATCTACAGTCCACTAAATCTACAGTGTTCTCACATTAGAAGAAAACTTTAGTCTCCATTTATATTACCTTTATGTTGAGTAATTTTTCAGCTGTAGTTTGATTGCATATATAGATTACAAACTCGTACATGTTAAAGCATTATTAAAATCCCCCGATTACCCATAATAACCAACAATTCTTGGTCAACTATTAAACGATCGGATAACAACACTGGTATTTAAAACAGTATCTTTGAAATGCTGTTTTTGTACTCCGGTGAAGTTACATTAACCGACACCGGTGGACGTCAGGTGCCGGGGACGGGCCGGTCACGATTCTTTGACCGATGTCTAGCTGAAATACTACCATCATTTCTCTGGCCCCTCCAATGCAAAACCTACCTTACCCATCAACCGTCAAAGTTCAATTTTCAATGAGACGTGATAATGTAATCGTATCTCTAACTCAGACGATTTTCAAGTTTATATTGAGGTTTTTACGGTTGGTTTTTGTGTGGAAGGAATGGAGCACGATTGAAAAGACTGCGCGTTAGTTAATGCTCTACCTATGATCGTAATAAGTAGACGGTGTGTTGAAAAATTATCGGTACCATCGGAGGCGCAATGGACGCGTGACTTTTTTGCCTGTTTATTATTGAGTTTGAAGGTTCCGATGTAGATGTTACTGGATGGGTTTTGCGGATCGTTTATTATTTGTAGATCTGTTTATGCATGGTTCATAGGAACTGATAGGGAGAGGAAGGTCATGCTTGTTTCTGTCTTTTTCGAGTGGTTACTGACTAACCTAGTGTCAGAAATTTTCATGGCGCCCATGGGCCTCTGACTTGGCTTCACATGCCGTCGAGAAATATACCTCAGGTATGCCGGTTTCCTCACAATTTTTAAAGCAAATGATAATACTATACGCAAATGAATCCGAAAAGTCAGGGGTCTTGGGTTCGAACTCGAGACCTGTGACTAGGCAGTCACATCACTAGGCTATCTGCAGTGAAGGTCATGCTACAGTGCTAAGATCTGTCAGTCAGCAATCATGTGACCTCATGTGTTGTTATGGAGGATGTCCCAGACGTAGCTCAGTAAGTATCATTATTGGTGAAGGGTCCTTTAACGCACACCGTTTTGTTCTAAATGTAATCTTTTCCGGGAATTATTATAAACCTAATAGATTAAATATGGCATAGTTTAACAGAAACCAATAAAAAATTGTATTGAGCCAGTGAACTAAACGACACTTAAATTCCATAAAATATTATAAAATATATAAACAATTCAGAGATCCGTGCTTGAAATAGAGTGACAAAGGCTGGCAGAAGTGTTCTCACAGTTCATACCACATCCAGCCACCTTACATGCACGCTCGAACAAGTTCCAACAGCCCGCTGTGCTATAATAAATGTAAAATAGCCCAGCCCCCATCAAAATGTCATCAATGTTGGGCAAATAGGTGACGGTGAACATAAAACTAATATTGTTGTTTACACCAACTCTATTAATGCTACATGGCTTTACCAGATGACCATGCTTGATAAGAAAGTGTATTTGCCGTTTGTGGTGGGTTTGAGTTGGGCGTTGACCTTTGGCCACCTGTGATTCTTTGGGCTTGTTGCTCATTATTAGCATTTGTAGGTCGTAGGTTCGAACCGACAGGCCCTTTACTTTGTTTAAATGATTTATTATTTATTTATTCACTCCAAATTTACAAATATCCTTACAGGCTAGATCCAATGCGATATTTTAGTACACTTAAAAATTAAATAGTTCCACTGCTTGTAACAAATTCACCCAGAGTTCAATAGAATATGTCGACGTCATCAGCAATGTGGTTGAGAGTGCAGAGCGCGCTCGTCAGCGGCGCCTCACGCAGCAAGTTAGTTCGCGCGCGTGAACATTAAGAATGAATGAATGATTTCGGTGCAGCTCTCGGTGAAGGAAAACATCGTGGGGAAACCGGCATGTCCTAGAAACTTTAATTTGAAGACATGTGACGTGTGCCGTAATCCACCACGCGGGCCCAGTGCGGGTTCGTAGTTGTCACACGTCTTCGAATTTTTGGTTCTAGGACATGCCGGTTTCGTCTCGATGTTTTTCTTCACCGTTATGAGAGCATTGGTGATGAAATAATGTATACAAAGTAAAGCGCCTGTCAGGGTTCGAACCTATCATCTATAACTCGTAAGTCGCGGCCGTTAACAATGGTCTCCTGGGCCAACACTGCTCTTGCTGGGCCAACACTGCTCTAGCTGGGCCAACACTGCTCTTGCTGGGCCACCACTGCTTTTACTGGGCCAACACTGCTCTTGCTGGGCCACCATGACTGCTCTCACTGGTCTACCACTGCTCTCGCTGGGCCAACACTGACCTCATTAGGCCACCACTGCTTTCTATCAGCCTCCTGGCCTATGCCAATCTTGCTTTTAATTACACATGAGAATACGAAGGTGACCTTCTCAGATGGGAATTACTTGACCAGAAGGTAATGTCGCCAGGTAAAGACCGAAATAATAACACACCTTACATACACAAACCCGATCATTAGTCTGGGACACGACAGATTAAAAATCACCGTTAAACACAACCCACGTGATAATAGGATGACGAAGATGAACGAGAGGTCAAAATGTCGCTTCTCGACTATGTAATTATAATTAACTTTGGATTTTGTTAGAAAAATTGGCTGCCAAATGTTATGTGTTTGTTTGTGGTTAAAAAGTTTTGTGGTGTGGACGTAGATAATTAAGCATTACGTTGTTTTGAGGTTAGACATATTATTAAAGAATACAGAAGCAATTATCTCTTGTAGTTTTGTGAACAGTCCGAATTAGGTGCATTCAATCTTTTCATTAAGTAAAAAATAAAAAATAAATATTGTCACTGTGAAAGTACAGTTGATCACAAAATGTTTAGTAATTTTAAACTAATAAATATTCTGTTGAAATTGCCAATTTGTGTTAATACACTACCAAACATAATCTGGGAAACAATCAACTTATTTAAGGAAACTCTTCACAAGAAGTACTGGCCACAAAATAATTGTGAATGTTGGTTGAACTTGCATTATATAAATGTTTTGTAAGTTAGAACTTTACTTGGTCACAGCGTACGGCATTTTGAAACGTAATAACTTGAGAGATTACTGTCCTTAATCGGTTTTTTTTCCTGTGAAATTATTTTGTGCCCTCCCCGCCCCCCTGGGTACGCCCATGTCGTCATTTAACGCGGGAACAGATGCTTAAAGCTGTCAAAGCCGCTTTCTATAGCGAAATGCTGCGAGGAGGCAGCCTCAAATTACAGCTCGCCAGCTGGTAGGAAGACTCCAGTCTCAGCACCAAGTGGTCATCAATGACCAAACCGCCAGGAGAGGATTGCATGAAGTTAATCTTCACACTAGCAGACCGCTTAGAGTTCCAGCTCTTCGACGCGAAAAACGAGAGCGTCTATTATTGTGGGCTAACGCACATTTACACTGGACGACGCTCAGTCAGTGGCTCTTGCTCTTTTTTCTGATGAGTCGCGTTTTGGATTTCATCCCGATTCAAAAAGAATACGTGTTTGGCGAGTTCCTGGTCACCATAGTCGACCCCAGTATTCTCAGGAAATTTACCCGTACCAGGGTGGAACGATTATGGTGTGGGCTGGAATTCGCCTGGGTAGAAGAACAGTCATGCTATTCTGTAAACATCTCACCGTGAAAACTTGGGTGAAGTGAGCTGTCAATAGTGTCAATCTCTGTGGAATGACAGCTCACTCCACGCCCACTTCACCTAAGTTTTCACGGTGAGATGGTTACAGAATAGCATGGCAGAACTCGTTTTGGTACGAGTCAATTTAAATGTGGAACAATACTGTGACGATATTATGTAACCTATCGTTATTCCTCACCGACTACAGTTTAGCCAAGATTTCTTGTTCATGCAAAATAATGCGCGTGCATACACAGCCAGGCTGGTGACGAATATGTTCTGCGAGAGCAATATCACGCTATTAGAGTGGACTGCTCAGTCCGCTGATCTCAACCCCATAGAGCATGACGTGGGATTTGCTCGTGAGAAGAGCGTTCAGTTACCTTCCCCAAAATTTGAACACGGAAGATGAGCTTTTTGTACACCTTTCTAGAGTATGGAGCGATATTCCACTGGTGACAATAGTCAACCTGATACTCAGTATGCCACGTCGATGCATAGCCGTCGCGAATGTCTTAGCAGGTCCAACAGATTATTTAAAAATCTAGGCATGTTTTTTAAAATTTAATGTTATGTGGACGTTATTTTTTTTATAGAAAAAAGTGTTTTTTTGTTTATATTAAAATAGTTACTATGAATACCATTTTACTTTTATGAGTAGTGAATTATAACAAAAACAAAAGAAAAAACAAAAACGCTGTCCATAAAATTCATACAAAGATTTATATTCTAATTTTGCTTCAGACATTTTTATTAGAGGCTTAGCTAACAATATTTTGACAATATAAAGCTTTGAATAAAATTAACAGATATAACCACAAGAGCGTGACACTCCAACAATGTACTAAACGAACGCTCAACAAACAGTTCACTTTTACTCGCGTCAACTTGACAAGCTAATTAAAAATACAAACTGCTGGACCTTAGAGTATGAATAATACAAGGTATATATTGGCAAGCCACCAGTCTCATAGTCACTTTTTACATCATAATTTTCATACATTACTTACTTCTCCCCGCGATTTCGTTCGTGTGGAAGTTGTAAGATACACAATATATTAAAATTACAGTCACATTTTTATGAAACTCTCTCGGCCGATCCACCACATCGCATCGCATCGCCCGCCCGCGCTATTACTTAAATTTCGCTAAGCGTTCTTTCAGACTTTTTTTTTGCAAGGTCGTAAGAACGCGCGCTAGTTCATTAGTTTGTTCGATAATCCCGACTTGTAAAAGCGACACTGAGTGAGAGACCGCGGCGACGAAGCCGCCGCAACTCGATGTAGTCACGTCACTACTACCGCTCAGTTACTCACTGCACATAGTGCGCATGCGCTTCTCATCGTTCGTTCAGTTGGCAAATGAGGAATGTATTTATTGTACCAATAACACTATTATTTACACAATACACAAGTTAAAGGTACACTTAAAATAAACCAATTTAGAAGATTTTATAAGTAATATTTTTATATTGAACTATAAATTGTAAAACGTAAATAATAGTACTCGTCGTAAAAATATCAAATATCAAAATAATTTAATTACACCGGGTAATTTTATAATAGACTTTGCCTAATTCATACTCAGTACCGCTAGTATTTGATTTAAAAGATCCAAGTGCGTGTGTAGTTCAAATTAATAAAGCTATTTGAGAACACACCTTGTACATACATTTTGCATATCACATACTGAAAAAATAATTAAACGTTGACCGATGTCAGAAAAAAAATAAAAAAATAAAAATAAAAATGAAGACCAATGGCTTTGCACGCAAAGCATTTGATAGACATTTGTTTGAAAAGCTGTTTTAAGGCCCGTACAATTTTGAAAACTAGGTCCATTATATGAATTGAATAAACCAATCTCAACACGGTGGCTCAGAGCGGAGTCTTAAAATACATAGGTTACTTAACAAAACATTATACAATACAACGTATGTTACATTTTTATTTAAAATCTGCTTCTCAAGATATAATAAAATACTCATTTGATCAACTCTGAAATTACAGCAGTTTATGATATTTATCTGGGCCAAATGGAAACCAGAAATTGAGATCATTATTCTCATATCGTTCCATCCTTTCTACTTACGCCATAAATGACCTAGCGTTAAGACGATAATAAAAAATGAAGGACAGCCGCAACCAGTTATGATTTATTCAAAATAAAAATGCAAATTAATCAATAAAAACGTTTATAAACACGCAATAAATGTATGTTGTGCGCGATTGTACAGCATGCAATTAATAAATTAAAGATTGACAGATAAATTGACAATAGCGTGTGAACTAGCGTTATAAATATGTTTTTTGTAACTTTTTTTTTTTATAAAACTCGTTTTACAGAAAAAAAACTCTCAATAATCACGTTATAACTTGATTAACAGTTAACCAGTTAATTTCGTTAAAATTCACATGATTGAAAGGCCTTATTAATAAAACGGATCCGAAAATAAATCATTTCGTTTTGATCATAAAATAGAAATCGATGGATCAAAAGCGACACATCTGATCGCCGCTCTCTAATCATCTGATCTTCGATCGGTATTATCGGTCATAAAAGTACATAGTGATATTATAAACAGATACTTGCATAAAATAATTGTAAGTAGGTAACATAACGACTAGGAAATGTGTTTACCACGGCCTGAGCAATTCTCATAGTACTTAACTGATACTAGAGAAGAAGCAGATTAATAGACCAAACTATACTTCTATACAAATAGATAAAATTGAAATGTGTGTTTGTAATGTCAAAATAACAGCTTTTTTATTAAATGCTTATGAAAGTATAAACGGTATTTAAAACAAAAAAAAACGTTATTTTTATTTTTTTATGTTATAGGGAGTAACATAGGCAACTTTTTTTTTTTTTTTAAGGGAACACGGGCAGCAGCTAGTCTCCTAACTAGAATTATAATTAAATTAGCTGCTGCCCGCGGTTTCGCCGGGCTGGACGTTAAGTATTTAATTTTCTTAAATAAATAGTAGCTTAAGTTACTCCTTGTAACATCACGTATCTGCCAGTGAAAGTCCCGTCAAAATCGGTTCAGCCGTTTCGGATATAAGATTTTTTTTTTGTTTTATGTAGGTACCGTATATACTTTCATATGCATTTAGTAAAAAGCTGTTATTTTGACAGTACAAACAGACACTTCATTTTTATCTAATTGTATAAATATACACAAAATAAATAAACTTATTATTATTATTATTTCATAAAGATTGTATAGATGAGGAAGTGAATTTATTTGTTTGTTACGTTTTCACGCTGAAACGGCTGAACGGCTTTGGATGAAATTTTGCACATGGATAAACCATGACTTCGGTTAGGACATAAGATACTTTTTATCTCGGTAGTACCATCGAAGAAGTTCATATCTAACCACCGTAAGGACTATTCTTGCTTGCAGCGCTCGGCGACTATACCACCGGGCCGGTAACAGATGTGGTCATCGTGTTCACGGGATTTTGTTTTGAAACTGATTAGATATGAACTTCTTTGATGGTACATTTCCGTGGGATAATGTCCGACCTCCACGCGGGCGAAGTCGCGGGCGAAAGCCAGACTATACTTCTTAAAAATAGACAAAGAAATTAAAGCTTTAGCACCTACTTAGTCCGTACCAGTATTTGATACTAGATTTATGAGATGCTTCAATTACGACAGGCAATTTACAAAACGCTACCCAAGACACTTAACTGTTTCCACACCTACACACAGAACAGAAAAAAAAACTCATAAAATACAGATGTCATGACTTGATAAAGTAATAAAATGTCAGTATTAAAAAGTAATACCTACTTAGCAAAGACATCGACAGGCTTTCATGCAAATTGCGGATGAAATTTCACGGTTCCAACAAGTCTATTAACATCCTGCATTAAATAGGAATTCAAACTATAAGTACTAATAAATATATACTGAATAAAATAAATATTGGGCGAGCAACGTCGTCTGCGCAATCAATTTTATGACAGTAATTACCTTTTGCATTATCGACTAATATTGTATTTAGTATCAGTAATCAAATAATGTTACAATGTTTCATACAGGTATTTTCATTACCATGGCGAAGGATGTTAGAGCCATATTTTACGATATAATATTTTCTATAGTTGTACACACAACTAACAACAAACAACACACAACGATACAACTAACTTTGCAACCAAAGACATATCATAATATGATATGTCTTTGGTTGCAAAGTTAGTTGTATATATTGGCAAAAGGAACATAATTTTTTCATCAATTTATTGTAACATCTTCTGTTTATAGACTAAAATATTTTTTACAAAAGGAAAACAAAAATAGATTTTTATAAAATAATATATTTTTGTACAACACATTTGTGCATGACTGTACACGCGCGTACGCAAGACAGCGTGCAAATCGATGTCACGACATCCCGGCTGGTCTCGCTGATGGCTCATTAGACGGACGCCATTCATCATCAGAACTGGTCCTGAAGGGTGAAAGGTCACCAAGAGACGTGTTTCTCACATGTCGCTTCTTTTTTCTTTTGACTTTTAATTGGAAGAACTGAAAGTGACAGGTTTTATAAAGACATTTGTTATGGTTGCTTTTAATAACTTTCTTAAGTTTGATTAGAAAAAAGTTTTTTGATAGTTTCTTATCTCGTGTTTTGTTATTTACCATATCTACTTAAAGTCTCCGTCTCGTATGTAAACTAAGAACTTCTACTAAGTTACGTAGCGACAATTTAATCAACAACAAATAATCCTACAAAACATTAAACTTTATATCGCTAACATTTACAGCGCTTTATATCGCTAAAATATAACCCGACCAAGTGAAATCGCTTGTTAGTTTCGTATTACACGTATGATACTTTGAGTTGATTGAAATTGGGATTATTTGTTTCGCTACATAATTTAATATGAGTTCTTTATTTGCAAAATTTATAACTTGTCGTGACGGGAACTTTAAATTAGTACCGGATTGCAAGTTTATCCATCTGTATTTTTTTAGATAGTTCATCATCATGATCTTTATGGGCAGCCCTGTTCCATCCATTTCTGAGCATAGGCCTCCTCCCTTTGTGCCATGCTTTCCTGGTATGTGCGAGGTAAGTACAGATTATAAATAGTTACAAATTCAAGAAAATTGCGATGCATTTTTTGCATTTTGTCTCTTAGCTTGCAAGCATCATTTTCAAATAAATTATCACCAATGGCTACAGCGTTCAAAATATATTATATAAAAACTACCACGTACAGTCAAGATCAACAATCAATATAACAGTATACTTGGACCTGTGTCTACGACAATTTCACATGCAATTTTCTTGTTCAAACTGACCATTACTAGCCTCAGATTATATTACTACACAGAATGTAAGGGAGAGATTTTATTGTTAGGTTTTGTAGCTAAGCTGAACGAGTTTTTCAAATAGATTTTTACTGTGCAGAATTATTTAATGATTCAATAGACTAGTTGGTGGATTCTTAAGCGAGACTAAGATACGAACACATGTAACATTACGCCTTGTTTCCTTGAAGGATTGGGCAGAGGTGTACCTATAGTACACCACACAAATCCAGACTCCGGGCTGCTACTGAGAAATTCCGGATAGAAAAACCCAATAACACTTTTCCCGACCTGGGAATCGAACCCAGGACCTCATGCTCAGCAGTAGCGCTTGCCAAATGAGCGCAATGCCACCAAATTCACACAGTCATGATGAAGTAGATAAAGAAAGCTATCTCAAACTGAGAAGTACTGTTTATGAGTTTTGCTATAGGCAGACCCATATTTTGCTAGGTATGTTAAAACTCTCATGAAACAAAGTGAAACAGCTACTGTGCTACAAATTTATCGTAACACACGTTTTGGATTTGAATACATGACTGATTCTCAGTCAGTTATCCACTTATCAGCTATCAATTAAAACTCATCTGAATTTCACTCTCACTAACAACACCAACCCAAATCATTTCTCGCTACACTTTCTATTCCTCAACAGTCTTAAAACCCTACTCATCTCCTACTCATTCCTCGCTTAGCTTTCCACCATATCTTCACCTTTACAGCTAAATATGAAGGAGGATAAGTCACGTAGTTATCGCCGGCGATGTGTCGGTAATTTTCGATTGGACAATCTCTATAATGACTGCTTGGGACGTGAGATGTCGCTTGTTTAGTTTTATATTTTGTTTGATCAAACGACATGGTTGTCTAGTAATGGTGGTGATTGAAAGTCATGGATGTCTTCACGGTGGGACTCTACGTGTATTGGAAGACATGTAAAGAATTATTTTAAGGAGAACTTCTTCGCGATCTGCGTTTACAATAAGTATACCAGTTGGTTATTTGATGAAAGGTCTTCATGGATTGTACCTAAGTGTTCATTATCTGAGTTTTCTTCTGACTTCTTTTTCGTTTCGTAGGTCATACTTCTGAGCTCGTGGCTAAGTAATAACTGCCGCACGGGACGATCCATTAGGTTAAGCTACGCTTGCCGAGGTTGGTCTGTGGAAGGGTGACCATCTTTACATACCGAGACTCCTCCGTGACTCGCAAAGCACGTTAAGTCTTTGGTCTCGGCTATCATTTGTGGATCTTTGACAGTCGTTAAGAGTCGTCAGAAGCCCGAAAGTCTGACAATCAGTCTTAGCAAGGGGTATCGTATTAACTGGGTTGTGGATGTCGCTTAGGCAGGCGATCCAAGTAAAATACTGGTATTCAGCTGCATCCGGTTAGACTGAAAGCCGACCCCAATATAGTTGGGAAAAGGCTAGGCAGATTGATTGAGGTCATAGTTCTGAGGTGGTCCTATATCAATTTTATTTACTTTGCTTGGGTAGTTTTTGAGTTAACTTCAATAATACTTTTTTATTCCACTTAGTCTATAGGTACGGATGATGTTGTAGTTCCTGTCACTGTTATTTAAATATACTTTGTGTGGGATAGATTACCAAAGCTAAAAAGAAAAAAAAAAAAAAAACTTTTTACAAAAAAAAATTGAACCGACTTAAAAAAATAAAACACTAAAAAGTGCAAAATAACTTTAATTCCGGAAGTCGGTGGCAAAAATCGAAAATACAGAATCACACACACCGACTTCCGAAATTAAAGTTATTTTGCACTTTTTGTGTTTTTTTTTTAAGTCGGTTCAATTTTTTTTGTATTTGTAAACTAACTTCAATATACTGTTATATCTCTGCCTCAGTGAATAGCCCTTTTTACAACTCGCTAGAAATAAAGTGTTTATAAGAAGTTTAAATCAAACATGAATGATTAAATTAGCTGCTGGCGCTACAGGAACAAAATAAGAGATGAAGGCAGTCTGACGTTTGTAAAGGTCGAATGTGAAATGTAGTTTAAAAAAGCCACACGAAACGTCTGAACTCAGTTCCACGTCACATCATCTGAAATATCCCAGGTAACACGGCTGGGCACATGTCATACACCTCTAAGCGTCAGCGTCAAACGTCAGTGTCTACCGTGACGCCTGACGCATGACGCGACCCGGCCGTCAAACGCTACTCAAGAACAGTGAAATTTGTTCTCAGCACGAAATATTCAAATATCTAACCGTGTGTCACTCGATACTACGCGCCTGACATCTTCATGACTATTATATTATATTTAGGCGAAAACATCTGAATATATCGCCAGTAAGCTACTTAAAAATCGACCTTATAATAATGACTATAAAGTTCTGGATACATGTTTGAATATCACATATAGCATAAAGGAATTCGTCAAGAGACTGTCCGTCATGGCTTTTGTAAAAGACCACCGCACAACAAACTTACCAATTCACCTCAGTAGAACTTTAATTGAAAGAAGTAAGTACTATTTTCCTTTGACAATTTAAAATTTAACCCTTGTAATGCGAAGGTGGTCTGATAAGGCGCTTCTTCAAAGTGACGGGCGTCAAAATGTTTCAAAAGCGGTCATGTGTGATGACTCCTTGTTAGCAAGTGTGTTACATACTGATAATGACAAGATAATGTTTGAGATAACGATATTCTATTCCTTAGTCAAAGGTTATGATTTGAATATTGGCCAATGGTATATTAAAATATTAAAGTCTTATAATAAAATTTAGACTAGGTACACATAGAGTGGGTTGGTCAACCAATTTGAAATCTAATGAATACCGACGCGAAACGTTCAAAATATAATCCATATACCTTTTTTTTAAAGTAAAAACTGTACTTAAAAAATAATGTTATCTTTTTAATAAAAAATATATAATAGGAATGCATTGTACGCTGAAAATATCCGGGAAGAAAATTCTGGGAATCTAAGATAGATGTAAAGAAAACGAACTATCATCAGATCAGACACTATCAATCGATCAGAGGAAAAATTATGTATAAGCTACAACTTAAATTATAACACCATAACCAAACAGCCCCACACATTCTAATGTCAACAAATAAGCACGTAGACCCCACAGTAATCACACAACGATGGTCACGCGCACAAAAAAAAAGATCACGTACTTAACCAGAATTGTTTCTCAACATTTGACATTCCGTCGAAACAAATTGTAGGTTCGATAGCTGTGTAACGTTTTTCTCACACGATTGGAGAGCAAATAACTGGGTGCTGATGATATGGCAATATCGTTTCACGAGCTAGGCTCTGGGTGTGGACTGGGTGGTGTAATACTGGTGGTAAGGTTGGACAAGATTTTGGGCAAATGTTGGGTGGCTGTTGGTCAGTTTGGTTTTGGTTGCTAATGTAAGAGTTGAAGTTTATTGTCAGGATACTGCCATTGATATAGTTATTAATATTTAAAGAGTAAGAGGTGATTGGAAAGTTGTAGATATAAATAATGATTTAAGAGTAAATAATGACCCAAAAGAAAAACAAAGTCAACCGAATTTGGTAGGTGTAACCGTTGAGTTCGAACACAGGCAGGCAATTTACTCAGTTTGTGTATTTAATTTCATCATCACTGCTCTCAAAACGGTGAAGCAAAACATTGTTAGGGAACCGTCCACGTCCTAAAAGCAAAAAAATCGACATGTGACATCCACCAACCCGCACTGGGCCCGCGTGGTGGACTATGGCCCAACCAGAGAGGAGGCCTGTGTTCCAGAAGTGAGAACATTTTAGGCAGATTATGTATGTATGTAAACGTTGACTCCATGCTGGATAATGGTTAAGTATAGAAGTCTACCTAGATGAAAGTACAACAGCATGCTGGCCAACCTTAACGCCTTTGTATCACGCGTCTAAGTATAGCTTCGGTCATACTATCATGGGTACAGCCAATTTTCGCCTCTCATATTGGTAGCGTGTAAGTACTCGATTGTATCATGATTTCGAAATTGAATTGAATACTGTCGTACTACCCGTCGAGATTGCAGCGCACGATTTTTTCTTCCCTTTCCCTTATTATGGGTAGGATAAGGATGGAGCTATATGGATGATTTTTTCCTTTTTGGTTTTGTGTTGAATAGGCTCGCGGTTGTCAGTGTCAATTTTAGCTAGTCGTGAACGAGCTTTGTGTCAATTTTAGCCAGCGAACAGCGAAGGGTTATCTGCTTCTTTATAAGGCTCATCTTTTGCGGCATTCTTGTCATGATTGCGCAACTATATGTAATTTTAGCGATTGTTCTTAGATTGTTTTTGGTTTTGTGATCACACTGGGAAAATTTTTGATTGAAATTGTAAAAATATCTGAGATATACTTATATTGTTTTAGATAAGTTTTTTTCAGTAAAGTGAAATTAATATTATTTATGTTTCAAATGATAATGCTGCGACCGCAACTGCGTCTATCGTGACAAAGCAATGCATGCCGAAACTTGGTATGTTTTGGTCGCTACAAAGTTATGGCGCTAATGCGGTGGTCACATTAGCGGCTTCGCCACGTTTATTATATACTGCCACCCGGGCGATAAGTACTATGTTGCCCGAGCTATTGCGACGATAACCGATATTAGTTGGTGACATCTGCGTGTATCGTATCACTATGCGAAGCTTCGTCACAATAGACGCAGATGGGACGCAGCATATGAGTACAAATCTTAATGAACTTTCCAAATTACAGAACGTACACTACATTTATATCTCTTGCAGTAGCAGATATTACACAAATCAATCAATAAAGATTACCAATCAAGTAAAGTTTATCATCAACTCTCCACCAGCCTGATATATCGACATCCGACAGTATAATTTCAATCAAATGATGTCATTTTTGAGTTCACTAATGGCAAATTCAATTTGCATCTCCTATTTCATATCCTTTTCAAATATTAGCCAGTACATACGCATATCCATTTATGTAGTTGTCTGCAGCGGTAGGCCCAATTACGTCGCTAATTCAGTCGATGATGGGACATTGTGGTTCTCAAACTTTAAGACCATATTTCTCTTGAGCTTCAGTGTTACAAAAATTATGACACGTTCGACCAAAAACGTGATTTTGAACTGATTAGTCAAGTAGCAAAAAGGTTTTGTATTTTTGTAAAATATATAAAGAGTAATATATGGAGGAAGGTTTGACATCCATTGGCTATTGTCTCATCATCTTTCGTACATAAAATACAGAGAATACATGAAAGTCAATGGAAAACGTGAGTATAATCGTCGAGAGAATTGTTAACTTAAATTTTTATGATGAATTTGCATACTGACACTGAATTTGCAACTGTTGCAAATTACTAAAGATAGATATAGATAAATTAAGTAACGAGAACTTACACATATTTTGATTTGAGGCCAGAATTAATATTTTTACCCTATTTTGTAAATAGTTCAATAAACTTCTTCATATGTCCCAGGAAATATTTATCAAATTTATCACAACAGATGTGTTTTTAACCCTCCAAGTTCCACTTCAATCCGCACCTGTACCCGTCACCCACGTTCATGTCCGAGTAATGACATCAAGTACGTGCGCCAATCGTCCGCAATACGGCACGACACTGCGCAAATACGCGTCCCGTGACGGACGCAGCGTCGCCACCGTGCCGCCACCGTGACGATCACTTGCGTACGCAATTGTACCTGGTAATGGTACATTTGCCTCCGATGAGACACGTACGAGTAAATCTTCTTGTAATTGAGAATGTACGCTACCGTCTTGTCTGTGAAAGGAATGTCGGGTTGTGGGAGATTTGTGCACTGTTGGTGTCTAGGTAGATAGATATGGATAATTTCATGTGACAATGGCTTAGGAATTTAGATTTGTTTGGTTGGTATGAAATAGATTTCGCTTTGAAAGAGCAATACATGTTTAATAGGGATGAAGACAATTTTTTTTTTTAGTCCGTCATGGAGTTTATAAAAAAATAATGGACACGCATTTTTTTCTTTTTTAACGTAATCTAAAGATTACGGCGATACATTGTTGTAGTTAAAATGTGCCATGACGTCACGAGTATGTAAATTTTATACTTGTGACGTAGTGACCCCCAACTTAAAATGCGTTCTATCGAAGTATTTTTTTATCAATATAATAATATTTTTTTATTATCTGACTGACGGACTAATTAGTTTTTTTTTACCCTATTCAAGTCAAGAATATACTTACTATTTTTATGGATATGTTTAAAGGCTAATTTGAAGATGTCGTCTTTCTGATTCTTTGAGTATCTAAATCTATTTGAAAGTAGAAGGGACAATAATTATTCGTCCGGTTTCTCCAATCAAAACGATCCAGGTCAAACCGTATACGCGTAATGAAAATTATTTTGCACACTATTGTATAGAATCAAGTTTTTCTAACTGAACAGATAGCTGTGCTGCTGGGGAGTTTCTGGCGCCACTTTTTCTTCCCAGCTAAAGCACTAGTAAGTGGTGAAAGGCGGGCGTTTTTGGGGGACTGTCTTTTGTAATTTTGACGTTCGAAAAGTGCTGATTCTCAGCCTAGTTTGAATAAATGAATGAATTTTTAATGTTTGAAATAAGAATATGGTTGATCAAGATCCTTTATTTTGTTGCTAATAGATTAGCTGCTATAACTATATCGTTTCCATCGTAAAATCAGAAGGTAAAAGCTGAATCCAATCATATCCAATAAAAACCCAAAATCTTCCACTCCATTTCCCAACAATGTTTAATATTCCACCCTTTACAATGTGACATACCACTCCATTGAAGCGTAACCGTTGATCACTGGTGTGTAACCTAACCCTCTAATGCAATTGCACAGGCCTCCTCAATATGCACGGCCGGGCTAAATATTTGCTAACTGATTAAAAGTCAAAGCTGTCCTGCCTGAGGCCACCGCATGGAAACAATTGCTGCTCGGTTCTAAATAATATTAGTGGAGCGGATCATACGCGTCACAGATCACAGGGACGTTTGTACCCCTTGTGGAGTTGGGGGGTTGGGCTTAGTGAGGTGAGGAGCGAGTAAAATGTTTCTGGGAAAGGAAAAACTAAGGCAAATTTTGGTTGCAAAGATTTAAAAAATATTGATGCTTATTTATTATTTTTGTTGAAATAAATAGGCTTTTATTATCTCAATAATATTTGATTTATACATTAACTATGTATTACAATTAACTATTATATATATTAGTATATACAAGTATGTAAAGGAAAAAATAAGAAAATATAATATAGGGAAAAGTTCATTGAGCATCAAAAAAATTGTCCGCATCGCTGTCAGCGGGAAAAGTACCCCAAATGCTGGCAGGATGGCAATGTTAAAATTGATTTCTTAGGCTTATTTCTAGTCCGTATTGTATACTACAGGAGGACTCAATACTTTCTGCGTATCGATAGGAGCCCGATTAACAGCAAAAATAAGTGCGTGAACCTTTTTCCTTTACAATAAATGGACCTAATTGAGATGGTCGAAATCATAAACCAATCAACCATCTTTGAACAACACTTAAGGAAATAATTATATTGCAATTATAACAAAAATCTGACATTAATAGAATCTGGCATTTATAGAATCTGGCATTTATAGAATCTGACATTTCTAGAATCTGACATTAGTCGACTAATATCTGGCATTTATAGAATCTGACATTGGTCGACTAATCCAATCACTTGATAGAAGTTCGTGTTTTGTTTTTATATTTTACATAAAATACAAAATGTCACCCCAATATCGCTCAGCTTGCCAACATGTGAGCACCCTAAATTCCCCATCTCAGAAGCTCTGAGTTGACATTAAAGATTATGCGAGATTTACATCGCAGGAAAATTTCAATATAACCTGTAAGTATACTGGTGATGTTACAAAATACGGGTTGTTCCCCATTTTGGGGATTTTCTTTAATTTGTTTGAGCTGGGGCGTGCGAGATATTAAGCTGACTTTTGTTTGCGAATTTCGAGGTATTTACTCCCCGATTGCTGTTTGTTGTAAATTATAATGAGGAAACAATACTTACCTATTTATAGGCTGATTATGTATTATTAATATTTAAAAAAAGGTAACTACTTACTTAACTAAAATAGGTTTTGAAACCTCAAATAAACGCATTTTTGTGTTGTTTCAGCAAATGGTGGAGTTTCGTGCCGGCTCTTCTTCATAGGAAACGACCAATTGGAACCGTGCACCTAGCGTCTGACGTTTCATAAGTGCCCATGTAGGTTTATTTGAAATAAAATATTTTGATTTTGAAATGATTGACTATTTTATTCATAGACGCAAAAATGCACAATACTTTCACCAATCTATTCAAGATATCGTCACGCGGTGTCGTCCAGTAACCTCGTTTTAGTCAGGGACGGGACAGGGAAGGGGCCGCGGCAGATGTTAAGCAACACCCGAACCAATCGATATTATAGGGGTTGTTGTGTGTTACAAGCTTTCCCAAATAGATCGATATTGCCTATATTAATATAGGTCTTCTTCATTTCGTGTAGTTAGTGACTAGGTAATAGGTAATACGGGCTGATATCCGCAACTCCACGTCTAAGCGCGTATTTTGCGTACGGGTGGGAAAAATCGGTTGTTCGATCCACCCCAGCTCCTCAAAGAAGGCCAGCAGCGCCTTGGTGTCGCTGACAATCTCACGTAGGGTACCTGGGTTACCGAAGTACTTTGCCCTGTATGTGGCGACCACCGGGCAGTATGAGCACATGATGAGCTGCTGTCTCGTCGTCCTCCATGCAGGCTCTGCACAGCGGACTGTCTGTGACTCCTATGACAAAGAGGTGTTTATTAAATGACCCATGGCCAGTTACAGCTGCTGTGACTGTACGCAGCTGTTGCTTCGTTAGTCTGGTTAGTGACTATTAAATAGGTAGTTTCTTATGATAGAGATTGAATCTGGAATATCGTGTAGGTATTTCGGTTTGGTTGTAGCATATCAACAGATCCAAAAAGTATTGAACGAATTGTAAAATATTATAACATAATAATTACATCACGCTTATATTCCCCCGAGGGTTGTGCAGAGGTGGACCTATAGTAACAACACCCACATTTCGCCAGTTATGTTTAAGTCCCATGTAATAAGGGGCGAGTCAACCATCAACCGGGCACAAATCCAGAGACCGGGCTGCTACTGAGAAATTCCAGATAGAAAAACCCAGTAACACTTTGCCAGATCTGGGAATCGAACCCAGAACCTCATGCTCAGAAGTAGCGCGTGCGCTTGCGTAGTAAAATATCATATACCTAACCATTAAAAGTATCTGTTTGTAGGTACCTACTTATTGTAAAGTTAGAGCAGTGTTGGCCCAGTGGTAACGGCCTCGACTTACTAGTTGTAGGTCGTCGTTTCGATCCCAGGCAGGCGCTTAACTTTGTGCAAATAATTTCATCACCACTGCTTTCAAAACGGTGGAGGAAAACATCGTGAGGAAACCGACATGTCCTAGAACCAAACAAATCGAAGACATGTGACATCTACCAACGCGCACTGGGCCCGCGTTGTGGATTAAAAAGCCCACTCCCTCTCACAGAGAGGAGTTCTGTGTCCCAGCAGTGGGAACATTATAGGCTGATTATGCTATTCTAAAGTTTCGTAACCTATTGGGAACCTGTCTGTTATTCAATCCATTATGTTTTTGTTTAAAAGACGGTTCTACTAGAAGGAGCTCTTCAGCTTTAAACTGTACTTAAATGGTCTCCTTCCACATGTAATTTGTCCTGTTTTAACAAGCTTATTGGACACGGTTGTTGAAATATTGACAAGCAGTCTAAGCTGTTATTGACATTAATAACGATGATCAGCATGCACGGAGGATATTTCATAATGTCATGACTTGGAAGCCAACAGTTTATTTAAAGAAAATATACAGGGTGGCAGGGACATCGACGTGAAAACTGTTACCATGGATTCAGTACGTGATTCTGAACACCCCTGCGTTGAAATTTTTTGTCGGTTATTTAAGAAAATCATCAGCTATTTCATACATTTTGACCGCGTAGGTTTTCTATTGTATAGAAGCAGTCAGTGTCCTCTAATGGAATGGTAGGTAAAAAAATACAAAAATAATTAAAATATAACTAATAGAAAATATCACAGATACTTATTTAAAGAAGTAATACCACAGAAGCTGCCTCGTCCAAAAAAAATGGGCATATAAAAAAAAAACGTTTGCTTTAAAGAGCAAAAAGTTTCTTCATCTAAATCTGCATACAGATAACATTTAATTTCAATAAGCATCCTAATTAAACAAAATAAACACGAACAAGTTCTGTCGTCTGCCCCCGACATGCCCCGAGTAGCTCCGACGGCCCCGGCGCGGTGCAGGCGACGGCGACGTTTGGCGATACTTTACAATTTAAGCCTTCGTAAGCTCCTTACCGAGAACCGGTCCCAATCGAGCGGCATTTATTATTTTATTAAGCTTTTTAATGTTTACGAACTTGGTGTAGGTTGAGGTGCAGTGGGAGCGAAGATATAGAACAGATTGTTTTAATTGAGTAAGAGGCAATGTTGAGAGTTGTAAGGTATAGTGAGAATCAATGCTAGAAATGAGTGAATGTTCACTACACCTGTGCACCTGCATTTTGTAGCTACCCAAAGATACAAATCTTCGAAACGAAATACTTGCAGTTCCGTCCCGGTCCCTATGCTATAGTCCGTGCGCGACTGCTAGTCACCGTCTGTGATATGTGAGCGGTGAGATGGGGGGGAGGTAGACAAAGGCCAAGCTAACTCAGTCTGCCAATTTTGACAGTGGCGCCCCACCGCTATATAAGTAACAAATCGCAGAAAGAGTCAACTAAGTTGACGAAAGTCTGAATAAACCTATACTTAGCAGGAAACTAAATAAAAGGCACATCAATAATAATTTTGCTAAGACTTTGATTACAAAAATATTTCGATGGGCTTGTAAATGAAATCTGATGCAGTAAACTAGCTGTAGCTTAGCGTATAGTGAAGCTTCAACCTTAACAATAACGAAACAAGTATTAAAACAATGATAATAAGCCGAGCGGTCGATCACTTTATTGCGCAAAGGCATCTCTCTCTCATTAACTTAACTATTTCGTTTTCCATCCTTTTGTTATTTTGTAGCACGTCACAAATTTTTGATGCGTCAGGCGTTTGTCACTTCAGGTCGATGGGCAGGTTTCATTATGAGCTGGAACTGAAAGCACATGCTACATAATTTATCAGTGTGGACACAACTCAGCATCTATACATGATGGAAGAAAAAAAAATGTGAGCCGTCACGGGACGCCTGGCAGATGTGAAACATCGACATTATTTTGTAAAAGTAATATGCAGAAAAGAACAGATTGTGATAGGAACTAAATATGTCATAATGATAAAATAAAATATTACGATTTTTTTTCCAGATAACGATGACTATTTATTGAATAAATATTTATTTTCATTAAATACAAAATTTTTGTCGATTGCGCATGGCAACGCGTCGCCACACCGTACACACTACTGCATATATACTGTATATATATACCATCATATAGCGTGGCGAGGCGTCGCCACGGCAGAATTCGGTTTTACGTGCGGCTATAGATGTTTCACATCAAAAACCTGCACCCTAATTTCCTAACAGACTTTCAATCACAATACGAAAGTTTTTGAAGGAAATCAATTGCTTCATATGTTTGATAAATTCGCTCAACAAAGTGAATAACGCAATTAATGTTTTTGAGCTTGTCGATGGCAATCTATATTGAGTCAGCCCAGAATTTGGCTAAGAGTTTGACAACTTCATTGGGACTACACCACATATACACTACAGGGCTATAGTTTAAATATGGTGCTCTCAAGAAACTTTAATATTGTGTTTAGCGTGTCCAGCAGTGGTATTCTGTAACCATCTCACCGTGAAAACTTAGGTGAAGTGAGCGTGGAGTGAGCTGTCATTCCACAGGGATTGACACTATTGACAGCTCACTTAGCTCACTTACTGACATACATTTGGTTACCTTTTAGTTCTAAGTTTAAATTAATTCATTAATTATATCTAAGTACCTACTGAAACCGTTGCATTTGTTAAAATATCATACTTCATTATTTGTCGAAAGAGACTGGATCCTGCGACACAGGGTATCCTAGTGCGGGATCCAGTGTCACACCTAAATATTGTAACACTTGTTTATGAATCAATAAAACTTATTATTATTACTTATTATTATTACTTCACCCAAGTTTTCACGGTGAGATGTTTACAGAGTAGCATGGCTGTTGTCGTATCTCCTGCACGTTTTTGAACGAGAAGGTTTATGAACTGTCGAATTGACAAGCACTGCCTTTGTTACGGAATTACCCCGCTGAACCTTTATAGATCAGCTGAAGAAGTATTAAGGCCAAAATGAGATGCACAACATAGATTACCTACCTACCCATGGCACTCCAAAAACCCCTGACAAGAAAAGAACAGGCCAAACTATAGCATTTGCATAGAACAATTAAGAGCGTTTATACAGAAAATGGGCAACATCGCAAATACCTCGCTGTCAAATATTTCTCTGTTTTGATTAATTTGGCGATGAAGAAGTATTAATGTTTGTAAGGAAATAAGGAATATGGTTAACTAGTGAACTAAAATATTGATTATGAAATGCAATAATTAATATCGTAACACCGAATATTTAGTTTTAGATGTAAAAAAAGTATTTGGAAACTTTCCAAATGCCTTTTTGACACCTAGACGGGTACAACATCAAATTCAGTGTTATAATTGCAATTCAGTATTAATATTCTAGTTCACTAGTTAGCCATATTTTTTATTTCAATACAGTAATATTGCCAAATTAATCAGAACAGCGAAATATTTGACATCTATTTGCGGCGTTGCTCACTTTCAGAATCCATGCTCTTAAGTCGCACAAAAGGAGAACTAATAAAGTGATTAGCACCGCACTCAACCACAAAAAGAACAAACTGTTCGAACAAAGCCAAAAAAAAAGACAATCAAAAGTACCGATATAAAACAATGAGACAATTATTGTCGTCAGTACAAGCCTGGGATAGGGGAGGAGTAATAAAAAAGAGCAATCCCCCGGGATTCGTGATAAAAGATTTTGGCACGAGGGGAGATACGGGATTAAACGTGTGATACTTTGTCTTTTTAAACGAACCTTTTTTACCCGAGTAAGATATAAAAAGGGGGCTGTTATGAAAATTTAAGGTGGCATTTTTTAGATTTTTGTGCGCCCTGAATAATGGTTAAGGCGTGCAAAGTCTTTGTGTAATGAGATGTTATGCAGGACTAAAAGGTTTTTAAAAAAATAAGAAAACTTTATAGAATGAAAAAATTGAGCAAAAAAGTACATTGTATAAAGTAGCCGTCGATATAAGTGGTCTGTAAAATTTCTTCCTTTACATGGATTGTTTTTTGTAATTCCTAGACAATCAACCGGCTTGCAATAAGCGTTATTTTTATAGACCATCACTACTAAGAGTAATTTTTGTTCCTCCACCTAAATTGACTTTTGCACAGTACAGACTAAAGCACTGGACTACAATGAAATACGTAACTTCACACTGATACACAATGAAAATGGGTCACCTATGAAAAATATATTCATGTGCGTGACAATAACAACGAATACCAAAAACGTTTTCTAAACTCCTTAAAACATCATTAATCACCAATTATCCCGTCTTAATCGCCAACAATACAATTGTTACACTTAACTGCCGCTTGACAACAATTTATAAATTAACAAGATTGTGAATATCCCTCGTCGTCTCCCCTCGTTTGCCAAAAAGAAAAAAAAAAAAGCAGGGGAGACACGATTACTTGCCCCAAGCGTCCCAAGATGTGACAGATTAGCTGGTAATTTCTTCTAAATTGATATCTCAAGAGGCTTGCTCTTTTTTTCCCGTCTTCCCCTATTTTTTGCCGTTTTCCTCCGAACTTTGAGAGATCGCCAGTCACCGCCGTTTATCGCGGTAACTATGGAAATCTTTGACATAAATTGGATAAAGGTTGATGCTCGTTGAACTTTTCGAACGTTTTTTTTTACACATTTATGAACATAGACAAATTATAGAGTACCTATATGCTGCCTAAAACCTTACTTTGTACAGGTTGATGAGTAGAAAAGCAAAAACTCGGAGTAATAACCGGGATTAACAAATTCAAACAGAACAATAAGATTGAGAAGAACATCCAATACAAGTAGGTACTTTTATTGGAAGTTCTTCTCAATAAAAATTAAAAAAATCAATCTGCCTAGCTTTTTCCCAACTATGTTGGGTTCAGCTTCCAGTCTAACCGGATGCAGCTGAATATCAGTATTTTACATAGAGCGAATACCTATCTGACCTCTACAACCCATTTACTGGGTAACACGATACCCCTCGGTAAGACTGGTTGTCAGACTATTGAACTTCTGACGACCCGTAACGACTGTCGAAAGATCTAGGAATGACAGCCGGGACCAACGGCTTAACGTGCTTTCCGAGGCACGAAGGGGTCTCGGTATGTAAAGATGGTCACCCATCCACGGACCGACCGCGGCAAGCATGGCTTAACCTGATCGATCGACCCGTGCGGCTGTTACTACTTCGCCAGGAGCCCCTCACCACGACCAAGACTCAAAACATGTAAACAAAAATCTGCTCTCAGTAGCAGGTGAAGGTAGTCATATTGCAAAACAGTTAATTACGTATCATCAGCATTATTTTGTCGTAAATATATTACAGCCATTGCGTAATATTAATTTAGACGGCATCGCACTGTCATATCGTGTGGCAATTTGTAGTGGCGAATTTGACTTGGTTTAAAGCACTTGGTACTTTTGATTAGAACCCGGTTCAAACAAAATTACAAAACAGTTGCTGTAAAGTACTTATGTACTGTATTTGTTGCTGAGCGCAACCTCGATCGTTGATCAAAATTAGTACTTAATTATGCTAATCCAACTTTGCAGATGTGGGAAAGACATGACACATGAATCAGACCACCACTTAGCTACATGGAATTCATCAGATGAAAACTCATCGTGTGAAGTGTAAATTTATTATTTTTTTCTTGCAGCAAAGGAATTATACACCAGAACAAAGTGAAACTAATCAAAACTAGCAGTAGAGCAATTTAACGTTCACTTATACAATATTTACGCAATTTGAACACACCAGTGTAGCATGGTCTGTCCACCTCTTCCAAATCTTCTTGAGACACACCAATTTGAAGACCAGTAAGAGGTCGTGGTAGATTGGTGGTACAGCATGTGTGTAGTCTCGGAAGTTTCGCTCTGTTTAATATAAAGGTTGATGCATCCTTTAAATCGTTGTAATATACCATATTCTGCTGTAATTGGAGATATTTTGGGTTGAAATCATGTTGAGATTTTATCTAGGACGTCATAATATAGATACATATCGTTTCATGGCTGATGTCTGATATGACACGTCCGTCCGTGCATTTGGCTAAAATATTATCAACAACATTATATAGATTTTAATTCATGATGGACGAGGAGACGTTCTTAGAGCAAAGATCATGTTCCAAACAGATTTCCAGAACCCGACTAAACGTTAGGACATCATACGACTTCATAATGAATCCGATCATGATCTGTTAAAGGTACCTAATGACGAAATTACATAATTTGTTCGCATTCTTTTATTTCTTGTATAATCTGTCCGTCTGTTACACGAATCTACTTCTTTTTTGACTTCATGACATTCTGTGTTTTCCGAAAATACACCTTTTCTTTTAGTACTTACAACAATTATTCTATTTTATTATACAGCATGTCATATCACACAGATTGTGCCTGGTCGTCGCCTACGCATCGGTATTTATTTATGATCTCTGCGGGCTAAATGTTCGTTCATTGTCGCAATTAGCATAGGGGCTGTTGTGGTGTCAAATGAGGAGGCTAAAAATAGAAGTTATATGCTCTTTGAAGTGGCTAGCTTTTTAATTTGTGTCATGCAGAACGCACTCCCAATGCCATAGGGCTTTAGAGTGGGTACTTACTTTTATTACCCGACTACGGTGAAGCAAAAAGGAGGGTTATGATTTTGACCGCTATGTATGTATGTTCATCTGTTACCTCATAACTTCTAAACTACTGAGGGTCTAGTGTGAGTTTCGTTTAACCATCTCGATTTTACGCATCGACCGCGTTCGGCGCTCCGATTGGCCCATCACCAGTGAAGGCCAGTGAAGGGCCAATCAGAGCGCCGAACGCGGTCGATGCGTAAAATCGAGATGGTTAAACAAAACTCACACTAGACCCTCTGATCACAATTTGACAAATGAGCTATCGTTGAAAGCTGATCGTCCGCTGGTTATAAGCTATGTGACGTCACATTAAAAATTGAAATTGTTGAAAATTATATTCAAACTGCACACGATTACTTTGTAAAGTATCATATTATTTTAATTATTGTGAATGTGAGGACTATGTGGATATTTTATTTTTATGTTTTCTCTTTCATTTATTTTTTCTTTCTCATTTAGTTTTAATGATGGTCTGGCAGTTTGAGTAGTTGATGCGGCCTAGACAAATATCCTATCTTTGGTATTGTTCGTCGAGTTGAGCTCCTTCAGTTTTGAGTTGAGCTCCACGATTACTGACAAATGCTTGCACTGACTGGACAGGTCCACTCAAATCTGTGTGGTTCTTTCCTCAAAAGACCATTTCAGACACTGATCCACATGGTCCTCATATGACTTGACCAAGATTATGTCTGGACTTTAAAAGAGACTACGACCTCTGAGTTTGTTTCGGCCTTTCTTCTCAGAGTAGTCACATAGGAAACACCGACCTCATCTAGCTTATTTTTAATAAAAAAAAATTATATGACGTGTAAAAGTGATTCCGATATCCTATTTACAGAATAAACAATTTCATTTCATTTCATTTCATTTAATTTCATTTCATTAAAACATGGCGCCCTCTAGAGGACATAAAGCTATGACTAAATAAAATGTTTTTAATTATGCCTTGTTGGGATAACAAATGAAAGGGCTTGCACATTACAAATATGTGTATTTATCATATTGTCTAAGTAAATAAAGATGTTGAAATTGTTAAAAACAAGCAGAAGTGAGACTGTGCTACGTACGGCGCAGTTGTAAAATTAATAAGAACATATTATACAATAAAACTAAACAAAAAAAAATACAGCAGCTCGTTAAGATACTTTATCACGAAATTATAACCCCAAAATAATTAAAAAAAAAGGAAATTCAAAAACAAAAACCCGACTAGGTACTTAAAAATCGCGCTCTAAAAAGTATCAAACAAGAAAACACACATACGACATAATGTACAAAAATTATATATTACCTATGTCTTGATTGCGGTCTGGTACAAAAATTTTGTACCTATGCCTTGATTTCTGTGTGAAATATTTTATTGTTTCATACTTTTTAGAGCGCGATTTTGCAGTAGTCGGGTTATTTTTTTTTTTGGTCTCAAGTTAAAGTAATAAACGGTAGGTACCTTATAAAATCCAGAAGGCGTTGTAAGCGTCGATAGGACTTTGTCAGGGGGGCTCATAACAACCAAGATTTTACAACCTATAACTACAATTTGTTTTAATAATGTGTCTAATCGGCTACCACAAGCCATGGTTAGTACGTAAATGACAATATCTTGGCTTTTGAGCCGTGGCTCAACTCAAGTGGGTTAGCGAAAAGTAACAGTCAAAACATAAAAACCATGTAAGCACTATTCAATTCTAAAAAATCTCCATAAATAAAAATTTCCTAAAATGAATTTACATTGACCAATAATATTGCCCAAAAAGCCTCCACCAATGGCTCGTCGCCCCGAGCCCTCGCTTGACTTCCGACCGTTCACATTTGCATCCGGTGATACATTTGTTTTCTACTTTTCACGTTTTCCGGTGTCAAGCTGTCGTGAGCATGACATACGCTTTGTTCGGTATTGACAGCTTTTCCGGAATAAAATAAAAATGTTCCATTTTGTAGCAGGTGGTTGGAAAATGGTGAAAATTCAGTTTGGTGAAAAATTTGCGTTTTTTTGTTGTAGTGTCTGTTAAAATATGAATTGATTGTGATGATGAAAAAGTAGTACAGTCACGAGCACTAATATGTGTTCACTTAGCAAAATTCAAAAGAGATTTTCTCGTAGAATATTGACTGCAACTTTGAGACAAGGCCTTTTTCTTTTTAATATGGGTTCCAAAATACTATGTTCGTAACATAGGATTAAAAATCACCACAGTAAAAGAAAATTACTTTTAAAAGTTGCTAAGTGTATACATATTAGTGCTCGTGACATACTATAAAAGAAAGTAACTGTAAATTTTTATTGAAGCAAAAAATAAACCAAGAATGTATCAAGAGTTCGAGACCATTATTTTGGGGTCTAAAAGATTTTTATTTCCCGTATTTTTTTTTCAATTATATGTGAAGCTACATTTATCCAAGTAATATAATAAATAGGTACTGCTTGCTAGCCAAGAAGTGATCACAAAACTACAACCTACCTATTCAAGATTTAAAATGAAGACACTCAATTGACACCACAATGTCTCACCCATTGAACTATAGTTAGTAGTACATGTCAGTTCTGCTAAAGCCACACAACATCAAGTCCTACTTACCTCGTAAAGGTAAAAGAGCGTAAAGTTACGCTGTTGGCGCTTGTCAAAAATTTTGAAGGCACCTTAAAGGCCCCTTGTATGACTGACAGATTAATGTAGTCTGCTCGAAAACATGATTGATCATTATCAGTTACCGATCAGAGATGCTGTGTTCTTGATACTTTGGCCTTCTCTGGGTTTTGGGAGTAACCTTCTGGTGAAAAGTGGTTGATTTGTAGATTCTACATAGCTCTAGACATCATTTGCCTTGCCTTTCCCAACTATGTTGGGGTCAGCTTCCAGTTTTACCGGATGCAGCTGAATACCAGTATTTTACATGAAGCGAGTGCCTATCTGACCTCCTCAATCCAGTAACTGGGTAATACGATACCCCTAGGTAAGACTGGTTGTCAGACTTTTGGCCTTATAACGACCCGTAACGACTGCCAATGATCCACGAATGACAGCCGGAACCAACAGCTTAACGTGCTTTCCGGAGGGTTGTGGTATGTAAAGCCGGTCACCCATCCACGGACTAACCACGGAAAGCGTAGCTTAACCTAATCGAAACTCGGGACATTACGAAATCACTATAAAGTAGGAACTTGGGCCCCTGTCCATGCTGTCTGACAGACCTGTTTGTAAAGGAACATCTGAAATCCAGTACATTTTATATTGGTTGTCAATTTCACCAAGTTCGTTAAGATCTGTGTTGCAGCATAGGACTAGATGAGCAGCTTTCTGATATAGAGATCAGGCATTAGACTCATACAAATTACAGCTCATATCTCCCCATTCAAAAATGCGGAACCTAGTATTACAGCGTAATTATCGTCTTCAGAAGAAGTCTATATCTATGGCGTCTGAGTTCATTGACCTAGTAAATCAGTGGCTAGACGCTTAGAGAGCATCTGGACAGCCCTGTTATTAAATTTTGATGTAACCAAACCGTCTGTCACACTTTCTTGGAATCCTTTTATGGAGAATTGCCTGGAGACAGCAATTTATTATACAGTCAAAAGTCATCGTGTGCATATTAATTGTTATTGGTCTAAGAGTAATATAGTTAAAGTGTTGCGTTAAACAAATTTCACATGCATTAACATTTTTTTTTACTAAGAAAAAAAGACTACATAATCACAATGTAAAAAAACGTGATGTTTCAAAAACAGTGAAGGAAAACATCGTGAGGAAACCGGCATGCCTGAGAGATATTTCTCGACGGCATGTGAAGCCAAGTTAGAGGCCCATGGGCGGCTTTAAAACTCTGACACCAGGTTAGTCACACGAAAAGAAGAAGAGACAATAGCCTGACATAAATATTGTTTATTAAATATTCAAGAAACATAATTTTGTATGAAAAACAAACGAATCCGCAGACCATAAACAAGTTTCTTTTGAAGGTAAACAAACGTTCCAAAAACATACATTCTCAACACCCGGACATATGAAAGTCGCGTCCGAAGTAGTCGTGAGGAATGATTTGATGATGAGAATGATTTGAGGCGCGTAATGATGGCTAAATTAATCTGTCTACTATTTGGAAGCTGGCCTGTCAAGAGGTCAGACTTTTGGTTTGGTCTAATTCATAAAAGAGAAGCGGGTATATCGAAGGAAATAATATCCTCTTACAAACTACGGTTTATAAAGTGGATGCAAGCCCCAGCTCTAGGCATGGTTAAAACTGACCGAAGCTTCCATGAGCTAGCAGATATAAAGGTTAGACGAATCCACTGAAAGGAAGTAGAATCGTTGTCTAACACATATCCCAAAGTTCAACATTATACCCACTACTGCCCAGTAGGCTGATTTTAAGGCTTCACATAATATCTTTTATCATCACTTAACCTTAGGGGATCGTCATGAATGAAGACTTAAAATTCCCTCGAGCTTAAAAAAAGCTGGCACGTCTGGTGAAGAATGATGAGTAGCGCCGACGCTGATGCAATGGGATATAGCTACAGGCAGAGAGAGACACATACTTATTTTATCCGGTAGCTCCTTGTAGTAGCAGTCTCCGTATGAGCCTTTATCCTAAAAGTTGGCAACGTCGCCAATAGCTGTCAAATATTTACCTGTTTTGATTAATTGATTACTGTATGGAAATATGAAATGTGGCTAACTAGTGAGCTTAAATATTGATTATAAAATGAAATAATTAATACCGAAGATTTAGTTTTAGATGTAAAACATGTAGGTACTAGGAAACTTTCCAAATGGCTTTTTTACACCTAACACGGTTACAACATCAAATTCAGTGTTATAATTGCAATTCATTATTATTATTCTAGTTCGCTAGTAAGCCACATTTCATATTTTTATACAGTAAATATTGCCAAATTAATCAAAACAGCGAAATATCTGACATCTATTTGCGACGTTGCCCACTTTCAGAATAAACGCTCTTAAGTTCATATCTTACACCAGCATTCATAGTCACGACATAGATCTCATGTGCGTTTGATACGCTAAACAACTTTTACTGTGCACAGAGATGCTACCCAACGCCCCTCGGCTGTGTGTCAACTGATGGCCAGCCGCCTAACTTGTTTGGTTATGTAATCTTACGATATACATTTTAGTTATGTATAACATTAATAAAATGATGTGTTTAATTGCTGATTTGTTGAGTAATTTATACACAGTGGATCTTCTTGCGAGAATTTGTGCGAAGGACCCAGCGAAGCCAGCGAAGGAGTATCAACTTTCCGTTCCTATGCAGCTCTGTTATGAGTTAAAGAGATGGGGGCTGTAGAAATTTTTTCTTTGGGTATTGGAAGTCTCTATAAGCGTTATAAAACATGTTTCATTAAGGACCATTGCAAAAGCAGCCTGTTTCCTAACCTATAAAAAAAAAGTTTAAAACTAAAACCTAACTACGACAAAAACGCCAACCTCAAAGAAGTATAAACAAGACATCGTAACCCTGCCAGGGTTGCGAGTTTGTCCGAAAGGGATATCGCAACCCCCACACACAGGCAACGGAAGGAACACGGGTGGGTTTTAGTCAGTAAAAGTCCGACACACCCTCCCGCTCCGCCCAGAGCGGGAGAAGTTATTTGATAATTTCCAAAAAAAAACTTCGTAACTAAATAACATCAGCAGTGCTATTCTGTAACTATCTCACCGTGAAAACTTAGGTGAAGTGAGCGTGGAGTGAGCTGTCATTCCACAGGGATTGACACTATTGACAGCTCACTTCACCCAAGTTTTCACGGTGAGATGTTTACAGAATGGCATGGCAGTTTCGGTTTTCGTATATCCGGAGTCACACCTAATCTGTATTGTTTATGATTAATTGCATGATTAGTAATTACGTGTGACTCCGGTTTTACGCGACGTCATATACTTAGCCTATAACCCGCGGAGCAACGTGACGCTTCCAACGATACATCGTTTATCAAAATACGAGTAGGAGTTTAGGAGTTACGAAGGAACAGATGAACATACATACATACATACATAGCTTGTCAAAATCATTACCCTCCTTTGGCTTTCGGTAGTCGGGTAAAAACTAGATCTAAATAGCAGCATATAAAAAAAAATTGCTGTGTGTGTTAGCTAATAGCTATTTTTACATATATAAAAGTAATTTACCAGCAATCAATAACGACAATTTAGCAGAAGATACAGAAGGATAAAAAACGAATTCGATTTGTACCTATAATCAATTAACTTTCATGACAACGAAGCTTCACAATTTGTTATTAATTTTCACAACTAATTTAAAACTTGTTTTCCTAAAACTCATTCTCTTCAACACGAACCCTTTGTATCCCTTCTAACTATTAATACTGTACACCGTCGAGATGCTTGCATGTGACAGTTGATACGGAACCCGCCTCGCCGCGGGCAGTGTGTGTCACTGGCTTTATGATTGCGAGTCTATTGATTAATTTGGGCGATGGTTCCCTATTGGTGGTTTAGGGTTCTCTATTATTATAAATAATTTGAGAGATTATTACAAATAATTTGCTCCGAATATTCGAAGCAAATTATTTTCCCTTTGATTTTTTTGGTTATGGTGCAAACCAGCTATCTAATTACACATTTTCGTAAACGATTACGACTAATCTGTTTCATTTTGACAGTCCAACAACATTCATTGCGTTATTTACGTTGTTGAGTAGATATTTTTTTCGAACTTATGAGACAACGGATTAGCAATCTGTTTCAAAACGATTCAGATTGTGATTGATCGTGTATTACGTAATTAGGGTACCTACAGATAAACATGACTTAAAAATGTTGAAACCTACAGACAATGTTGATCAAGGCTATCAATAAGACGTTACACAGAATAGGAACAGATTGAAAACAAGTTTGTCTGTGACAGATAAAATTGTCTAAAATGATCTAAAAAAATATTGTGACGACAGTTTTTTAGATGATTTTAGACCACTTTTTCAACAAAATAGTACATTGTTGGTACACTAGCACACTAGTCTGCACAAGCATTAATTATATGCCCACCATGGTTCCTCAACTTGCTTCAGCTCATGCGGTTTCATCTGCCTAGCCTTTTCCCAACAGCTATGTTGGGGTCGGCTTCCAGTCTAACCGGATGCAGCTGAATACCAGTATTTTACATGGAGCGACTGCCTATCTGGCCTCCACCATCCGAGTCGGTCAGTTAGTCACAAAATTGAAGCTAGTTGCCCATTCCATAACGTAGATCTCTATGGAGAAGAACGGGCAAGAAACTCCAACATGCATATGCATAGATAGGGGTACCAGTAATCAGATTGCAAAAGTACATAAAAGTAGGGGTGTTAAATCATAGCTAGGTGGTACTGCTAATTACTAGTGACCAATTAACCCTACCTGACTTGTACCGTTCGACTAGTTAGGAGATGCCTGTTAATTGCTCTCTTGGCTAATTTCTGTGGCAGCTGTCATTAAACTACTTCGTCACTTTCTATTTTATCGTCTATTAATGGTTCTGTTTGCATAAAGTGAAGTGGTGGATTTTCAAAAAGTTTGTCTGACACCCAAGAATGTACCAATATTAATAAGCATAATCATCAGTCTATAATGTTCCCACTGCTGGGACACAGGCCTCCTCTCTGTGAGAGCGAGTGGGACATAATCCACAACGCGAGCCCAGTGCGGGTTGGTAGATGTCACATGTCTTTGAATTTTTGGTTCTAGGACACCGGTTGCCTCACGATTTTGTCCTTCACCGTTTTGAGAGCAGTGGTGATGAAATTAAATACACAAGATAAAGTGCCTGCCTGGATGTACTCACGACCATACTATTATATATATACAACTTGGTAGTCGGGCCGACACCACTGGTTGTCGGCCCCGACTTACGAGTTCTACGACAATTATGTTAGTATTAATGTTATGACATTATCGATTTTAAATAAAGTTGCCTAAAAATAGAAACGAAAAATAAGCTTATATTTGTAAAGGTCTTGCTAAATCAAATGAGCGGTGCATCTCTTATCGAGAAGGTTTACGGGAAAACACCGAAAAAGATACTTCGAGAGTATGAAAACTATGTTTTGTTACCTACATTCTTTGCAAATAAATGATTTCTGATTCTGATTATTCAAAAGAATTAATATAATTATCTTGGCATTGCTAGGAAATTGAAAAAAAACTGGCCAAGTGCGCGTCGGACCACAAACAATGAAGGGTTCCGTAGTTGGGATGAATGAATCCCAAGAACAAATTTATCATTGTAGTTGAAAAACATGTTGTCCCATATATTGCAACTGCAAATGTAAGTTTGTACGCACAATATTGAGAGATTTACTATGTTATTTTGAGACCATAGACTTCTTATAGGTTTTCCTGTAATCTATGAGTAAAGAACCATTCTCTGTATTTTTTCCAAAATTTTAAGCTCAGTAGTTTCGGAGATAAGGCGGCGGGGGGTGGTAAATTTTCATTAAAAGTATTTTGTTTAAAATTATTTAAAAAAATTATTTGAGATCCTCGCAACAACCCCTTTCATTTGATATGTCGTGTGACATATGCAAAACGTTTTATTTTTATTTTGTTATTTGCCCCTTAAAAGTAATCCCCATATTCAAAATTAATTTATTTACGTTACACGTCCGTGTTTGGGTCACAGAAATACATATGTGTACCAAATTTCAACTTAATCGGTCCATTAGATTCGGAGCAAATTGGCTGTGACAGACGGACAGACAGACAGACACACGAGTGATCCTTTAAGGGTTCCGTATTTCCTTTTGAGGTTCGGAACCCTAAAAACAGCAAATACCTAGGAAAGTAAACTAAATAGTGAGGCAGTTGTTGAAGCACTAGTAACCGTAGTAGACACACTAAACTGACTTCCCATTTTCTGATGATGATGAGGTATGAAAATGTATTTATTACTCGTTTATTATAATGCTGTTATATTCGCAGTAAGTACCTGTTATATGGCAAATTACATAGTACATTACAAAGATCAAAACAACAGCCGTTTGTGAAACACGTCACATGTGTGCCTACTGGGGACGTCGTGCTCATGCGCCGAAAGCAACACTACCTTCTTTGAAAACTCATTAAACTGACCACTCAAAGAACAATAAGCCTTATAGGCTTACAGATAAAATTCATGATGAAGACACTAATAAGTTTGCAGTGCAAAAGGGTGAAGATGTGAATTTTTTTGATGTCAAACAAAAAGGGACTGTAAACTTAGTTGTTAGAGTTGAATTTAGAAAGTGCCTAATAAAATGATTCATCTTAGAAAATTTTCTCCTAGATCTCGAGAAGGTTAAATCGAATTCGACCCTACGAGGTTGTGATAAGGTTGAATCGAAAAGTAAAATTAAATTACCGTAGAATGCTCCTACGCATGTCAACGTATTCGTAGTGATCCTATCTGCCCAGGGTGATACTGTCAGCGTAAGACCTATGATTTAAATATGCTTGAGAACTTTGTTTTGTACAACTTGGAATAAATTATCGTATAAAATGTTTGAGTGGATAGGTATTAGATAGTAGAAGAAAAATGAGCGAACTGAAAATTATGGAACTGAATTTGAAGAACCAACTGAACCAAATACTGAAGTTATAGGTAATTAAAAATAAACCAAAAATATCAATAATACATATTGGGTTCCCACCTATGAATTTGGCGTTTTTTTTCTCACAAATAGAGAACCCCGTCACTTCTATGTTTTGAAATATTCATCAATTGCTTGGTATTATAACTAATAATGACCATCATAGACAACTACCAATAGTAAAAAAACCTTATTACTTATAGTTTTCTAAACATAAAAATTTCCTTAAAAATTACTCCTCATTTTGTTAGCTGGAATGCCACTATTTGTTTTAACTTAGCCAAAACTTATTTTTGTCGCTTAATCCAAGTGGCATATTACGTTATCTTAGTTTTTAAACATTAGTGTATAAAAGTTTTAAAACATTAGTGTTCATGGTTGTTATATAAATTAAGAAAATTTTAGTATGAGAAATGCAACTTCTTTATAATTCTCCATACAAAACGCTGATTTCATAGGTGGGGACCTAATATATTTTGATTACCATTTTAATAGTTTGCTGTGACCTAGTCCATGAATAGAGTTTTAAACCAGAAAAGTTGCTAAAATTTTAGTCACACAGTGAAGGCAAGTGAGCATATACGTAAGAATTTGGCTGAAACATCCCGGCTCTGATTTGCTGGATTCGTTTTCTCCTCTGCTGATCGTTATTCCTCATCTACTGATCGTTATTTCTCCTGACAAAGTTTATTCTGTTTATATGTAGGTATATATATGTATCTTTGTATTTATTCTTGTATATTCGTGTTATCAATCCCTTATGTTGCACCTGCCATGTTTTGTCTTTGCATCACCCAAACGTTGACTGGTAGAAAATTCATCAGTCATTAAATCCGCTTTGAACGGTATTTTTTTTAATTGTGCATAAAGTTTTAATAAATAAATAAAATCAACACAAACTTTAACTACATTGCTACAAGCGTAACCAGATTTTCAATCACATCTATAATTTTACGGCTCTATCAGACGTGTTTATCAGCATAATGCATGCATGTTGTCGGCATCCCATACAGGACAAATCAACTCCAACAAATCCCAAGATATCTTCATTTCACACGCTATTTTTATGAGCAATAAACACAACAATACCAGAAGCCAGAACCAAAATAAAGAGTTGAGCTATCCGAACTATAAGCTGCGCCCGCGCCGGCGGCCATAAAATGGCGTTCATTATAAGGCTTGTTACGACACTGTCATCTCCTTTTACAATTCTTAATGACAACCCTCAAGTTTCACCGTTTTCTCAGAAGTTGACATTATGAGACCGTGTTATAAAACTATAAAACATGCTTAATTGTTATCATAAAATCGGGAAGGATATTTATTATATCCAAACCCTCCAACCTCATCATCTCTGTGGCTTTGAAAACAAGGTTGAAATTCCCATGGTTTTCGGTATTATGACGGGTTGTGAAAGCTTAGACCAACTCGTTAGTGTGACGGCTCTTGAAGTCAGGAGTGCGATGGAAGATCAGGGGTTAACCGAGTATTTAATTGATATTGGTTTGTTATTGATTGCGTTATAGTCGGGTATCGGCTACTGGCTGTGATTGGGATGCTAGGTTTATAGTATAGTTAGGTAAATCTAGGCGGGGAAGTGAGAGTTGGGTTGGGTTACTTGCGAGATATGTGAATGAAACGAGAGGTAGGAATGGCTTGAGGTGTACCCAGTTTGAAGAAATTATGTATTTTTCTGGTAGGTAGCTGTTTTGATTGAATGCTAAAGATTATACCTACTTGAGAGACTGAATTCCTGACAATCTTGTTCGTCTGTGATTGATTGTTAGAAACTGCATCTAAATGCAGTGTAGGTAAACTATAAAGCGACAGTTAAGGGACAGCGCATTTTATGGCGTTATTGAGAGTTATCGTTAAATGGAGAGAAGATATATCAATATTATTTTACTATTATAATATGTATTTACTAACGAATGAATTTGATAACGTATAAGCAATGCATAATAACGAGTTAAAACACGTGCAAGGTAAACAAACAACAAACAAAAGCTTAGAATCTTCGTGCTAGACATTAAAACAACAAAATAATGTACACAGCTGCAGTTTTTATTAATTTGGGCAACTTAGAAAGTACTGTTTATTGCTGAATAATGACGTATTGTTGTCGTTAAGTGGGAGTGCTACATAGAGTGTAAGTATCATTGTGTGGATAAGAAGGTTAACCAATCAAAGTCAAGTAATTTCTATGTTTTAGGCAGTTTGATAACGACAAACTCCCTAAAACGTCGAAATGATTTGTAAATGGAGTATATAATAATCGAGTGGCGTTAAATGGAGTATACCTACCTACACTATATATTAGTTTCATGTAGTGGTAGTGGTGGATTTCAGAGACATTTCTGTTAATAAAACGAATAGATTCTGAGTACCATTAATTTTGTTTTTCAATTGACTACCTTTTTTTCCCATGTAAGATTTATTGCTTGCAATATCAGGGCTTTGGATTGCCAAACTTAAGTGGCAGTGGGCAGGGCATATTGCTCGCAGGACAGGTGGCCTATGGGACCGAAAGATTCTGGAGTTGCGACCGCGTACCGGAAGACGTAGCGTTGGAAGCCCTCTTACAAGGTGGACCGATGACCTTGTGAAGGCCGCAGGAATCCGCTGGATGCGGGAAGCACAGAATCGGTCGAAATGGCGGTGCTTGGCGAAGGCCTATGTCCAGCAATGGACGTCTTTCGGCTGAAATGATGATGGTGATGAATCTATCAAGTGATTACTTAGGGCCACAGCAGGCTAACTACTTTTAGCATCGGTGATCGGCGATTTTGCGACTGTGTATACATTTAGCTTCTAAAAAGCGGCGAAATTACCGATCGTCGATGCTAAAAGTAGCTAGTCTGCTGTGGCCTTTATTTATAATTTATAATTTTCAAGAGATTTACAAATATAACTGTGTGAAAAACCAAATTTAACACTGCCATTTTTATAAGTGTTTTTGTTTTTGGAGTCCCTTCATTTTAAATTACTATGACTATTCAATCAAGATTGTTGGCAGTCTTCATTTACCTAATTAATACTGTAGGAAAGTTCTTTGCGTCCATAATACAAAGTCTAAATACTTGGACTCATTGGCTATTCCTGTCATGTGGCCAGTAAAACAGCGACAGACAGCAAACGATAAGGAAATATTGAAAAAAATATCGTTCAGTTAATTATTTTAAAGAAGAAACCTGCATTTTTTAGAGGATATTTTATGGAAGTTTGAAGGCGCCTGTGGCTAAGAATAACAGCCGCACGGGTCGATCAGCCAGGTTAAGCTACGCTTGCTTTGACAGTCGTTAGGTACGGTCGTCAGAAGCCCGAAAGTCTGACAACCAGTCTTACCAAGGGGTATTGTATTACCCAGTCACTGGGTTGTGTAGGTTAGATAGGCATTCGGTTAGACTGGAAGCTGATCGCAACATAGTTGTGAAAAGGCAAAATATTTTATTTCACATAAATCTACAAGGGCACTTATGAAATGTCAGAAGCTAGGTTGCTATGGAGAAGAGCCGGTAAGAAACTCCACGGTTACTCTATAAAAATAAATGGTTTTTACAATGTATTCAAATTACAGTGTTAATAGGTATGAGAGGACAGTGTAGGCCTATCAACAAGTACCAGGTACTTAGCAAAATAGAAAATGGTCCATAGATCTATGCAGTCTGTTAAGCCTACAACGTTCACTCATTTACAAAACATGATTGTCTGGCCTGTTAGCAGATTCTTTGCTTTCAGTTATTCTAGTAGTAGATAAAGGATTGTTAATGCTATGTGAACGGAGTGACCATAGGAAGATCGAATCTTTGCTCTTTCGTCGCAGAAAATGCTTACAAAAAATGCATCTACACAAGTTCTTTTGATGATTTAAAAATCGAACACGAGATTTAAAGGACCATCTTCTCTCATCATCATCCGCTTCCTTCATACCCTCATAATTTGTTCACATGAACTATAAGGGACCACCCACACTGCGCTAATAAACGCTGCGTTTTACGAGCATGATAATAAACGCTGTTTACAGTGGTCGGCGCATGATGCGTTGTCAACCACGGGGGTTGCTGCGTTGTTTGGACAAACGGTTATGGTATAGCATCTGTTGAGTCGCGTGTTGGGGCTTTTACTTGGGTGGCTACGGATATAAAACGTGACGTCTGCGAGGGAGTTATTTTACGGAAAGTGGCGCTTTTAGAGTAGTTTTCGGCGTATGTATACAATACTATGTCATGATGGTCTCTAGCTAAAGTTTATCACTGGAAATGAATGCTGGATTCAGTACTGACAACTAGAATAGTCACTGAAGGATGTCGTTTATAGACATAATGTAATATCACGCCTGTAATTCCCAAGAGTTAGGCAGAGGTGTACCTATAGTACACCCACATTTCGCCAGTTATGTTTAAGTCCCATGTAATAGGGGGCGAGCCTAGAAAATGTGTTGGCGAAAAACTTAATCTTATTTCAGTGGTCTTATATAGCCTAGAATTTAACTAAAGTCTGATAAGTAGCATTTTAGATTTGCCAGAAGGTGAATGATATTTTTTGTTAATTATTATGTATGATTCGACATCTTCATTCATCAGCTCTAAAACAAACAACTTACCAACTTCAATGTCACCGTCTTACCTAACGATTAAAATAATACAACATTGGCTAAACCCAATTCAATTGAAGACCACACAATGGACTAAGGCCTCCCATTCAAGTGAATGAAGAATAGAATATTTTTATTAAAATCAAGTTCATATTGCAATGGCGACCTCGGTATAGCCTTGGCGGTAATCACACACCAATTAACGTCCGTAACAGAAGACAAATGGACGGACGACGATACATTAATCATGTAAGGATTGGCGGTTGCGAAGTCAGTTGAAGTATCTGCGGTCTTTGTGTTTAAATATCTCGAGAATTTTTTTTTATTTGGTGGCCAAGACATGATTTGTGAAAAGCTCCCATTTACACTGATCATGTTTTGGAGATCAGTTTTGTGATTCCTAGATATAAATAGCTTTGATAAATGTCTAGATAGAGTGTCGCGCTGCAAAAGAACTAAAACAAACAAGCCGACTTTGTTATGCTGGTGAGCGTGACAGCTACGACTTACACTCGTGTCACGTCATTGTGCTTTTCTAGTGTGCGTGCATTTAGCGGCTAACAGTTGGACGATATTTTTTTCTACGACTTTACGGTTTTGATAATCTAGACATTTTTATATCTTTGAGAAATAGAATATGCTAGTAATTTGTCATTGCTTTGGAAACGAAAAAACCATGTCAATTGTTATACTTAGAGTATATAACGCTGTATACTCAGCCTATAATGTTCCCACTACTGGGACACAGGCCACCTCTCTGTGAGAGGGAGTGGGCTGTAATTCACCACGCGGTGGGGAGATGTCGCACGTCTTCGAATTTTTGGTTCTAGGACATGCCAGTTTCCTCACGATGTTTTCCTTCGCTGTTTTGAGAGCAGTGGTGATGAAATAATTTACACAAAGTAAAGCTAACCTACAACTATAACGCTGGTTGGCTAAAAATTGGGACAATTGATCACAGGACTAGATGTAATGCAGACAGGTATCAGTTATTTTTACGAAATTCTGCGAAATTGTAAGAAGAGTGCCTTGGTAGACAATCAAATTTTATTTTGTCTACTGCAGGAATGACCTTGACACAGAAACGCGGTTTCAAACTTTAACATCCAAAAATCGCTCATTGACAGTCGGCTTAGTTAGAAGCGGGGTTGACAGCCCAAGATACGCTGGACAAAGCATAATTTTACTAAGCTGCCATGCTATTCTGTAAACATCTCACCGTGAAAACTTGGGTGAAGTGAGGTGTCAATAGTGTCAATCCCTGTGGAATGACAGCTCACTCCACGCTCACTTCACCTAAGTTTTCACGGTGAAATGGTTACAGAATAGCACTGCAGGTACTTATCTTTCTTTCTTCAAGTCCACATTTTCCTTGCTTAAACACTTAATAACTTTAGAAGGGCATCAACATTGACTATTAAAAAATAATTCTACATTGTCCTAGATGGGATTGTTAGCTCTCGCGTCGGCCTTCGGCGCTTCTTTACCAAACATGTAATTAGAGCATTTAAATACATCGTACGCTATCAAGTACAAGCTCCAAATCGTTTAGCTGCACGCCACCATATCGATTGTTAGGCTAGTAAGACTCCACTAGAAAATATATTCAGCAATGGGGTGCATTAAAAGGTACTCCATGAGTCAAGATAACCGCTTCTGTGGTCTAGTGGTTTGACCACCTATCTCAGACCCAGAGGTTCCGTATCCAATTCTCAGTAGGGGCAAAATTTTCTGCTCAGTTTGGTCGGTGGTAGGACTTGTTCTAAGTCCGCCTGGCCAGCTACCACCATCTTATCTAAGTCTGTCATCATAACAACAATGTTAACAGCATTGTTGAGTTTCGTTAGAGGTAAGATAGCCAATAAGCCAGTTCCTCTGTGGTTGAGGATTCCGGCTGAAGCTCGCTTCAACTATCGGCCTGATCATAACTTACCATCAAGTGAGATGCAGGCCAAGAGCATCCCCGTAGTAGAAAAAAAAAAAACTTCCTCCATCTTTGTCTTGATCTACGGCAATGTCGCCTAGCATTTGATGGAATATAAGAAAGATGGGTTATCATACATACTATTAAACGAGCAATATTTGTATATAAATATTATACGAGTATATCTATGTAATCATGTTCTCGAAAACGGCTCTAATGATTTTGATCTTCTTCTTTTCGTGTGGTTAGTGACTAACCTGGTGTCAGAGTTTTAAAGCCGCCCATTTCTTTGATTTGGCTTCACATGCCGTCGAGAAATATCTCTCAAGCATGCCGGTTTCCTCACGATGTTTTCCTTCACCGTTTTTTAAGCAACTGATAATTATACAATACGCACATGAATCCGAAAAGTCAGAGGGGCGTGCCTTGGCAGTCTGACGATCACACCACTAGGCTATCACTGAAAGTCGCAATATAGGTTACGTGTAAGGGGGTGAAAAATCGATCTAGCTAGGTCTCATATCTGGGAAAATTCGTTTTCTCCGTATTTTCACCCGAGCAGAGGTCGGTCGCCCAAAGTGTAGAAGATGGAATTAGTAAGTACCTACTATCATGGTAGCATGGAATTAGTAAGTACCTAGTATCATGTCAGCATGGAATTAGTAAGTACCTAGTATCATGTCAGCATGGAATTAGTAACTGCCTACTATAATGGCAGCATGGAATTAGTAAGTACCTACTATCATGGCAGCATGGAATTAGTAAGTACCTAATATCAAGGCAGCATGGAATTAGTAAGTACCTACTATCGTGGCATCATGAAATTAGTATGAACTATCCTGTACTATTAAATGAGCATTCTCTATTTTCACCAGAGCAGAGCTCGGTCGCCCATGTACTTAGAAGTACCTGGGCGACCTGGCGTGTAACCGTCGTAAAAAATCATCTACTACGAACAAGCAACAATATTGTCGCCTTTAACTATTTACAACATCCATAACTCGTGATATTCCATCATGTAACATAAACTTGAGAGGACTGCAAACTAATAAGTAAGTGCTAATGGCTCGTTCACACATGGCGACGGTTCAAGGTGGCGAATGTAATAGTTTTACGACTGTACGACGCTATCATTTGTTAATGTGTTGTGAATGGGAAATGGCATGTATAATATTGATATCTTAGTGCATTTGTACTTACATATGTCTGTTTAAATCATTAAAGGATTTGTGATTGGTGAAGTTGCTGACTACGTGAATTTCTTCTGATGTTTTGAAGTGTACTAAATAGTGATGCAACGAATACGATTATTCGTATTCGCCGAATACTTTTATGACATTCGTAATAGGGATGATGTCTGGGTAAAAAAAAAGAAATTCTAATTAGTCCGTCAGTCACATAATAAAAAAATATTAGTCACGTATTTTTTGCTTTATCATATTAGTAAAAAATTACTTAGGTAAAGCGCATTTTAAGTTGGGGAGTAGGGGTCGCCACGTCACAAGTCAGTACAAAATCTACCGGCCGGTGACGTCATGCCATATTTTAACGCATTGCCTACTCAATGTATTGCCGTAATTTTTAGATTACCTAAAAAAATAAAAATTCGTGTTCAATATTTTTTAACAATCTCCATGACGGTTTTTTTTTTTTTTTTTTCATCCTCCCTATTGTGACTTCCTAGAAATGCCTTATAGATATTGCGAAAATATTTCTCGATAAAACCTTCCACAGTGCTCAGAAGGCTATTTTCAACAGCAGGAAATATACAGACAGAAAAAGAAATCGTTTGTCGAACAAAAATCTTTCAACTATTAGATATGTTTTTAAAATAAAAAATTACCTATAATTAATTTTAATTATTAAATTACATGTAAATATTTATATATTTAGGTGTTTCATTTACTTTCACCTTTTTTGCCTAATAATTGCGTGCAGCTATGTAGAATCAGGTATTCGTATTCGGCGAATAGTACAATCGGTATTCATATTCGTAAAAGAAGTATTCGTTCACTAGTAAGAAAGGTGTAAGATATCAATGATGCGCAGAGGTTGATCTTAGGCTTAGGCTTTTAAGCCTTGATAAGGAAGATTACCAATAATAACCAAAATTTTAAATTTTAATAACCTACGTTTGTTGTCGGGGACAACAAACGTTTCAGTCTACTACGCATAAATACACTACGGTTGTTACATTTGACATCCGCGGGGACACATCTCTAGTTTGAAATAACTGCTCTAGTTTACATTGAACCTCAATGGTAAGTAAACACAATAAATATGAGATATGAAAGTTTGGTGAAAAAGTGTCATCAAGAGAATCAATCCTTACAAATGGGGTCGTGGACACGGACCCCACAATTGCGGGGTCCGAGTGCTCATCGAGTATTGCAGGACATCGGCAAGCGGTTGGACGACTCTTCACGTGACCAGAGGGCTGGCCAATTTTTAGGTTTACCATCCAACGTGGCAACGTTGCCAGCCTTTTGGGCACTTTTCACACTGACAGCGATGCGAACGAATTTTTTGATGCTCAATGAGCTCTTCTTTTATTTTAATATTTTTCCTCTGTATACTTGTACATAATTTATATATTTTACTGTTAGATGTATATTTTATTTTAGATTTGTCATAAATAAAGTAACTTGTATCTTGAGTTTTCAAATTCAAATTCACTTTCAACAATAAAAAATACCTACAAAATTAACCAAATAAGTTGAAGACCACATACGTAGGTATATCCACCTTCAAACGTTATACTGTCGCTAAAGAAGATGCTCAAGAGTCTTTGACCATTTCCCGCCCTCAACAATGATATGATCACACTTACCTTTGAAGCGGTGTCACCCGTCAACGGTACATAAAGCTCCACCCACACAGCCGACAAGATGTTGACTCACGTAGTGTCGCAACGAGCGTGTCGCTGCGTTGGTGCACTGTGGGTGGTCGTTTGATAAGCATCTAATTGAAACCTAGATATTTTTGTCACGGAGAGAGTTGCGATTTGTTTGACGCGATATCTTATCTTGTTTTACGCTTTCTGTTTACCCGTGAATTTGCCCATTTGTTTGTCAGGTTAGGTTAGTAAATGAATAAAAAAAAAAATGAAACGATATTTTGATTGAATTACATTTTACGTGTCACAAATGTACAGTCAAGGAAATTACGTCAATTTGCCATGTCATAGGTACCCATTTCATAAAACAGCTGTCAAAGAACGAAAGTTGTTATTTGAATATACGGATAAATTAAGTTGGTTGTCAATTTGCTAAACAATGGTTTTCCCTGATTCTACTACGGCAATAAGTGCTTGGTTTCATTCATTAGAAGTTTTAATAATTTAAAACACGGAGAGCCTAAAAGACAATTTTCAATCAAATACACACGGTACTTACCTATCTTCTAAATCCTGAGTTAGTTATCAGAATTTACACGAATATTGAAATCAAAATCAATTCTAACGAAGCAGCAAGTCGTAAAACAAGCAACATTGATCCGACTACTATTTTCTCTCGATCCGCAAACTAAAACAACATACGTTTAAAGTCTTAAAATCGCAAATCCGGACGCGGCCTAAAGTATTATAGTGCTCAAGTGTCCTCTACACCATAACGGTTCAGTCGTTCGTTTGTTTAACGCCTTAAGTGACAACGACAATATCTATTTTCGATCGGCACTTGTTTATATTATAAACACCAAAGTCATCAAAACACCACACGGTGATTTTACCTCCATTATAAATCTTCATAACTCTAATTTTTACCCGGTTAAGGTTGAAATTCAAATGGCTTGCAGTTTGGTGATGATTGATGATAAGTTGGTGAACAGTTGTGATGACATGAATGTTATGAATAGAGGTCGAAGACTCGAAGCAACAGTCGGTAATGTGAGAAAATAATTTTGTGAATTTTATGCGTTTTGGGATGAATTAAAACGGTATGTCGTATTCGATGCTGAATCATTATTGGCTACAGATATTTGCATTCTTTGACCAAACGAGTAATATTTGTATATATATATGTGTACATATTTGTAATCATGTTATCGAAACGGCTCTAACGATTTCGATGAAAGTTGCAATATGGGGGGGTTACGGAGGTGGAAAATCGATCAAGCTAGGTCTCATATCTAGGAAAATTAGTTTTCTCCGTATTTTCACGCTAGCAGAGCTCGGTCGCCCAAAGTTTAGAACCAGATGTCTAGAATAATGACATGGCAGCATGGAATTAGTAAGTACCTACTATCATGGCAGCATGGAATTGGTAAGTACCTACTATCATGGCAGCATGGAATTCGTAAGTATCTACTATCATGGCAGCATGGAATTCGTAAATATCTACTATCATGGCAGCATGGAATTCGTAAGTATCTACTATCATGGCAGCATGGAATTCGTAAGTATCTACTATCATGGCAGCATGGAATTAGTAAGTTCTGATGACACAATGAATAGTCTCTAATTGGTGCTCTTCGTCCTTGACTTGATCATTATTCAGAAACTATTCACCGTTGCACCACATTAAAACATAACCTACTTTGATGGCAGCATTGAATTAGTAAGTACTATCTATACATAGAATTAGAATGAACTATCCTGTAGTATTAAATGAGCAATCTTTATTTTCACCAGAGCAGAGCTCGGACGACCAGGTACTGTGACACAGAAAAGGATTAAGTCGTAACTAGGTCAGAGATTTCATTTATTTCATTAGCAAACTATTTTGAAAGAAAGAAAAATAATTTTATTTGGGACACGCACAGGTAATACAAACAGTAATATAAATAAAATAAATTAAAAATTATCATTTACAAGTTCTAGCAAAATTATTATACTTACACATTGTGTCGAAATGACTTAGACCAAAATTTTAAACTAATTGACCACTAATAATATAATAGAAAATTATAAATACATGAGTGATCCTATATTTCAAAACAATCAACAAAGTTTTAAATTACTTTAAATCGTTTGCAATTCCACTGTTTCAATTTACGTACAGTACAACTATTTTCTTAATGTCCCTAGTTAAGAAAATAGTTCACACGTCCAAATTTCAAGAATGGTAAATAAAATCCGATGGTGTCCATTACGAATAAGGTTTGTAGGTACTTAAGAAATCCTATGTAAAAGGGATTCAAATATTAGTGTACCCATTATTTTTTACATAAAAACGTTTTGTATAGAGACATAAATAACCAACCCCATTAAAATTAACTCAAAAAAAAACAATTAAAATCTTCAACCCCCTTCTAATTAAAACTTAATTCGCATTTCAAGCTTCATTAATATTAACTAATAAATAAATAAAGACGTAATTACATGCCCTGGTTACAATAACCATAAATTTTAACTAATCACAATACATACTTAAGGTGACATAGAGCCTGCACGGCCGACTTCCGGCCAAGTTGTCCGGACCGGAAGTGGCTGGCCACCGGAAGTTGTATACAAAGTGCGAGCCTTCGCGTGCTAAGGAATGGAGGGGAAAATTTGGTGGAAGAAAATTTATGGGGCTTTGTAACATGATATTTAAATATGATGGAAAAATCGTAGGTTGAATGTCTAAGCACTTTTCATGATTTTATTTGCCAATTTTATCTGTCACATGTATGTTTGTTAAAAAGATTTTGATAGGTAGGTACTTACGTAAAACCGGTAAAAAACGGAAAAATAATTTAATCAACTTTTAAAGTGATTTTTAAATAAATACAAAGTCAAAGTCAAAGTCAAATCATTTATTTCAAATAGGCCCTTCTAAGGCACTTTTGAACGTCAAAGTTTACAAAAATATTAATTGATTCTAGTCGCCCCTTCCAAAAGGTAGTTTTCGTATAGAGAAGAATGGGCAAGAAACTCTACCGTTACTCTTTTAAAAAGTGTTACAATATTTTACATAATTTTTAAAACTACTTACCACAATACTCTAATCACGTAAGTAGGTCGTGGGTTACCCAAGCTGGCTAGTCAAATTATTTACACAAAGAAAGGACTTTGCGCAAATAATTTCATGACCACTACTCTCAAAACAGTGAAGGAAAACATCGTGAGGAAACCGGCATGTCCTAGAACCAACAATTAGAAGACACTACCTACCCGCACTGGACCCGCGTGGTGGATTACGGCCCACTCCCTCTCACTGAGAGGAGGCTGTGTCCCAGCAGTGGGAACATTATAGGCTGATCATGCTCATGCTTAGGTATCCTTCAAATAGGTCAGAATTTTTGTTATCGAAGTGAACTGAACGAAAAAATCCGAAAGCTCACTAAAAGCGACACACTCATAACGCCTCATATCTTACATCGCATAATATCCCGACACTGCGATTATTATGCGCGTTTAACTGGGCGGTTAGATTACTATCCGTGCCGTGAAACAGTCCGCGATTGTTGCTGTCTTTAGTCGTAAGAATGAAAGGGATAGGGTGGATTGCATGGCGTTGGTTCAGTTTTACATAATATAAAGTTTCATAATGATGGGGAATTTGTGACTTACCTATTACTTATTTTGATTTCAGTGGTGTCTTACCATAAATCGATATAGAAACAATTTGATTCCGCGTGCCTGAAAAGAATACAAATGTCGTACATTTGTAAAGTTACCGACAAAAGTTGATTCACACTTTCGTTTTTTAAATTATCGAGCTAAGTACATATTTAATTTAAATCAGAACAGAAGTAAAATAAAAAGAATATCAACTTTTAGCTATTTACTATAGGTACAAAATGCTGGAATGAATTTTATAGAATAATTTCGTGTGAATTTATATGTTGTGTAGAAGTAGCAGAGTTAATCGATTTTTGTGGCTGAAATAATATACCTTAAACATGACACACGGTTTGACCCAGAAATGACGCATGTCAATAGTTTCCATATTTTATCGATTAAAAACTAACTTTTCTAAAACTGTTACCTAACAATCATAAATCTACGTAGTACTTAATTTAAATAAAAAAACGTCCAATTGTATTTTCCGTCGAAACACTTTTCAGGAAAATAAAAAGCAACGTCTAGATTTCGTAAATTCATGCACGTTTAACTGGGTGGGTAGATTACTATCGGCCACCGTGAAACAGTCTGCGATTGTCGCTGCGATTTTAATATATTAACCGTTTGCGTGTCGCTAAGTATCGCAGTGTGGCCGTCGCTTTATTTGATCTATTGCTGGGTTTCATTTTGTTGTTGCTTTTTTGTAGAGTTTTTGAATAAGTGGTGAATACCACTTAGGTTATTATACTGATAAACTGACAGATTGGTAAAGATAACTTGGATTTATAGCCTAGGGGTACCTACCTAGCTAGTATATTTTAGTCATAGATGGTAGTTATATTATGTCTTAATGATGCTATTTACAACTAGTCGTATATTTACAAATCCGAAATGGCAGACAATATTGAGATGAGGAAACACGACAATCATTTTGATAGTATTTATCTAGCTTAAGACCGTTTATTCGGAAAGTGGGCAACGTCGCAAATAGATGTCAAATATTTCGCTGTTTAGTTCGAGTTCAGAATTTTCCAGTATACATTTAAGACAACTTATTTCAGTCATCGGATACATTTCGCCGTTGAGATCAACCGCGCGTAGTTTCAAAGGAAAAATGGGTGCCATTTGTTCGCTGTTTTGATTAATTTGGTAATATTGCTCTATGGAAAAAGGAAACATGGCTAACTAGCGAGCTGGCATATTAATCATGAAATGCAATTATATCATTGAATTTGATTTTGTATCCGTTTTAGGTGTACCTACAAAAGGCATTTGGAAAGTATCCAAATACTTTTTTTACATCTAAAACTAAATATTCAGTGTTATGATATTAATTATTGCATTTCATAATCAATATTTTAGTTCATTAGTTAGCCAAATTTCATATTTTCACACAGTAATATTGCCAAATGAATCAAATCAGGTAAATATTTGACAACTATTTGCGACGTTGCCCACTTTTAGGATAAACGCTGTTAACTTCCTAGAAAATTTAAAAAAACAGTAGATAAATAACGAATCGATCTTAAATATAATGTAGATCTAACACTAAAATATATACATTATATACAAGTATACAGAGGACAAAATTAAAAAATAAAATAAAGGAAGAGCTAATATATGTATATTATATTTAAGATTTGTCATAAATAAAGTAACGAATCGATTGACTTATATACCTGTTTTGATAGCTAAGTACCTACTGCTGTAACCACAGGTGTAAATATCCATCTACCAGCCACATTATGTAAAGAAATTGTCACCAATCCTCACTTAGTTACACCATCCCTACCATTATCTTAACTCGACAGCAAAATTATTACACGCCATGAAAAAAAAACAAATAATCGTTCACTTGTTTTTTTTCGCTCGTTTTAACCACAAACTCCTCCACACGTTTATTATTTAAAGTTTGTAAACGTAATTCACTCATTTTGACGTCAATTTCCTTAGTCTACACATTTGTTCTAGAAATAACGGCGAACGTTTTGTGAGACACCTACAAGTATACGTAACAGCATATGGTGGGCGACCAACGTTGTGAATACGGCTTTATTTATCCAAACAAATGGGTGCCACATGTCGCCTTACACAGTGACAAGGCCTTACACGACCAGTGCAACCCGACCTTTACGTTCCCCACACAAAATACCTCAAACGTCTCATTTGCTTTGCGGTGGGAGAGACGGGGGGTGTCAATTCAAAATGGTTGACGCAAGAATAAGTCTGTGACACAATAAACTCGCGATATTTATTTATTTACTATAATTATACATAGCCAGATGTGTGAAGTACCAATGCGGTGGGTTTGTGGGTATTTGTGGCTTTTTATAAATTACTTTTACGTTTAGGTATTTATACGAATATGATGATAATATTGAAAGCACTTGTGTAGGTTCTCCATGAAAGAATACATTCTGCTTTTAAAACAAAAGTATGTACGTAAAAATGTATTTATAAAAACTGCTTTTATCTATAACACAAAACGTTTTTCCTAACTTAGCGTTGGGAAACTCTCAATTATTAAATTACTGTAAAAAAACTGATAAACCTCCATACATAAACCTACCTACTGATAATAAAATATCAAAATATTCTTGCACGAAAATTACCCAAGAATCTGACATGGAAACTCCCAGTTCTGAATTACAATATCGTACTCAAGCTCAAGTATGATCTTACCCACTATAGAATCACGAAATTGACCCAAGAATCTGACATGGAAACTCCCAGTTCCGAGTTACAAAATTGTACCCAAACTCGGTACGATCTTACCCACCATACGAGCACCTAAAACTCTCACGTAAGATCATGCTAACGTATTGTCTTAAAGATTGACACTGGCGAGCTGTTAACGAATCTCACTGATCTAAACTTGTTCATCACGAAGTCATAATTAAATAGACCATGTCGACACCACTGTGTTGCTAGTCGAAATATTGAATCTCATTTTTCTGGTTACTTTGGGTAGGTATTTTGTGAGATATGGGACGTTATAAAATTATTGGCCTTTTTTCGGTTTGTATATTTGGGTTAAGTAATACAAGGTGGATTATAATAAAAGGATATTCCCAGAATGCTTTTTGCTGACCTGGTGGCAAACCAATAAGTCATTATCATCATATTATCAGCCCGGAATTACTCACTGCTGGCATAGCCCTCCCTTTTTTTCTGCCATACTTCTTGGTTTCGTGCGTCCCTCTTTCAGGTGTTCGACTTTGACGATATCGTCATCCCAACGCGTTTGGACGGCCCTGGTTTCTTTGGCCTAACCTATAAATACTACTGAAGAACTAACACTGTTGGGGAAGCTTAGGACTACCTACTTATATAGCCTTTTTTTCAAAATCAAGTGGTAAAAAAGTATTTTTGCAGATATACCAACAAAATTTCTACCAATCATTTCACAGCCTTTTCTTGTAGCTTACTTGATTTCCACAAAACTGATGGATAAGGAAATATTATCATACAAAGCAGACGCCAAATACTTCGTTTTTTGGGAATTTAAAATGTTCATCTGTGGCAACCCCACAAACCAGCTCGGCAACGCTAATGATAGAGCATCATGTCTATCTAAGTGCCGGTAATGTGTGTACAAATAGTGCCCAGTTTTGGCTCTTACGACAGTCCCACGGAAACACTTGTTTGGACATGTTTAGAGCCTGCTAACTATATTGGTATTTGTAACGAATCATAGTGTTTGGGAAAATCATGTTTGGTTGGCGTTTATTAGAGCGATTTCTGTTTGAAGTTGGATGGGATTGTCGGTTTCCGGTCGTGTTCCATGACTTCCATGAAATTGGTCAAAATAATTAGAATGAAGTTCCTTATCGCATTTTATACTGTGCACACTTGGTGAATGAGAGAAACACCGAAAAAGTGTATAATTTTGACTATCCCGAGTGTTACACTTTTGTTACTTAACAAAAGTGTAGTAAGGACACTCATTCACCAAGCGTGCAAAAGCAAAATGAACTTCATCTCAACCGGATGTATACGACACTTATCGAACGTTTTTTTTTACCGACTTCCAAAAAGGAGGAGGTTCTATGTTCGTAGCGTACGTATTTTTTTTTCAAAAAAGTACATTACAAAGTGAAAAATAACTAATTTCGGAAGTCGGTGGCAAAAAACGAAAATTCAAAACTGAAAGATATTTATCACTCTGTAGTGTTTATTGTTAAGTCAGTTGATTTTTTCTGGAAAAGTTTTTTAAATTTGATGGTTTTCTTTCGGGGAGAAATGTGACGGTGGTCATCAGTTTAAATATTATTCTGTAATTATACTATAATAATAATAATAATCTTTTTAGTAGCATAAAAACAGTCTACTTGCGACTCGGCGAACATACCTGATGCGCTACAGAATCGGGGCAGCCCCATCAGCACCCTGAATGCATTATTATATTGCACACGCAAGGCGTTGTACTGTCTGCGCGTGTATGAGACCCACAGGCTGCTCGTGTAGAAAGATGTACAATATGCTCTGAACAATGTAGTTTTCACTTCAGTGGTACAACGAGCAAACCTGCGGGCCATCATATTTGCCCTAACAGACAACGCCCTGCGTTCTCGCTCTATGTCTGCATCATCTTTCAGATCAGAGGACATCATATGTCCAAGATATTTAAAATGTTCCACCCTCTTCAGTGGTGTATAATAATCTAGTATTTATACTAAAAGGCCAGTTAAGTTGTCCCGTCTTATACCAGTCGCCAACGATTGTCGCAAAGTTTGCCTAAGCATTCCTTATAGAGCTAAGTGGGCCCTTGTTTTAGCCTAAGTAGACGCACTTAAGTATCTACATAATATTATCAGTTACTTAAGTTAGTATACTAATTAATAAGGTCTATATTGTTGTAGTACGCCTTTATTTGGAAAACTTTTAGGGATATGAGGAACAGGGTGTAAAGTTCACTCATCCCCCATAGAAAAGGGAGGATCCTCCGACCAGACGGGTGTCATGTCTGGCGGGCAATTGCCCAGAGGTTGAAGTCGTGAGCTTGTATATATGTCCACCGCGCGGTAAACTCTAATTGCGCGATGCAGGATTTGAATGACGTCAGGATGTTGTGTGACGTCAAGTCTTTGGTGCGTAATTCGCATGTGGCGGTGTAGATGCCGCCACAAACTATGTACTACCCATCATGTCAGTAGATATCTCACCCGTCAAAAATGTACATAACTAAAGATCCCTTAACAAAAAAATTACCAACGTAATCACATTACCACAACACAATATCATTACTTACACAGTATTTTCACCGTATTTACAAAATATGATTTAAGTGGCGGCCTCGCTTATCACACACCATCGGCATAATAACGGCAATCAACACGTTTTTCATGTCAACAAGTAAAAAAATAACAAATGACACTGCCGTATCGAAGTCTGTCATCTTTACGGGTAATTGCCGTAAGGGGGTAATATCGTTTTATGAGGGTAACGTTGGTTGTAACTGATAAGGGGTCGAAACTAGGATTGGGTAATTATTTAAGTTGGGTAGAGAGTTGTTTTGACTGATTGTAATTTATATTTTGTTTATCTGATTTAATCTTGTTCAACCCCTTTTAATATTACAACCCCTTGAGTATTTTGTCTAGAAATGACATTTCACGGTCTAGAACTGGTCTAATTTGTCATAAGTATCGGCCAGCTCTTCAACAAATCTTAACCTTAGCATGAAAATTATTTTAGGTAAGTATCGGATTTATCAAGAACCTGCTTTCACGAGACATTTTTTAGATAAATTAGGCCATCAGTACTTGACATGATAAAGTAAAGAAGGCTATATCTTTAATCACTTAAGTAATCAACTTCACGGCAAAATCCTTTTGACCTCTATAAACCAACCGTATCACTACAATTTCCTATTACCCCATTATCAAGAAACATTAAAATATCACCCCACGTTACAACCCTTGTAGCCATAATCACCTCTGACCCACTAGTTGACGAAATTGAGTGCCAAGCCTTATCTAAACGACGATCGACACAGTGTCGGCTTTATGGGCGAACGAAACAGTTTTACCGTGTAATGTGGTACATAAAGATCTGTAATCGCGCGCGTTTTCCAACTAGGTGACACGCTAGGTGCTTGATAGTGATGTAATTCTACACTTTAAAACAGAAGGTATTTTTATAAATTTTTATTAAAGTTAAACTTAAGGCACTGTTTACACACTACATCGACACGATTTTTAGTGAACCGACGTGTCTAGTTGTTCGCAGTACCTCAGTAGTAGGTTCTTTGTTTTCATTTAACTTTTGGGGAGACGTAAAGGAAATCTTAGAATCCTACTGACTTTGTACTGGGCAAATAGGAACTTATCTATGTTTACGACACACTGGGAACACTCGTTATGTCTAACCTTTAGATATTGGTGTTTCTAGTTCACGAGAAATTCAGGGAAATATTTATAGTTTTCTGATTACGAACTTAGGCATGTGACAGCCATATAGGTAGCCTAAATCAAAGTTAGATATAAGGTAGGTAAGAAAGCGTTATTTCTCACCCTGCGGATTGACTGCTGACGTGACAGGATGACGGCTATTATAGCATTTATGGCTCATCATCATCATCTGCATAGCCTTTCCCCGATGATCCTCATCCATCAGCATATCGGTCGAATATTTTGCCAGGTCAAAAGGTCGGGTGTTCGAACGAGGCTTCATAGTTGGAAAAACACGAAAACTAAGTCGTTTAAAAACGATGTTGTAGTTTCCTGAACCAATAGAAAACCTGGTGCTTATTAAAATATGTTTTATAAAAAATAAAAATAAATTAGGTACCTATCCATACATTTTTGTTCTTAAATGATGAGTGCCTCCATATAGATAGAATGACTGTTCCCGTAAGTACATCGTGTATAATGTACACAAAATGAGTACCTAAAGAGATAATAGCATCGTAACTACATAAAAACTGTCACCACGACGTAATGACATCCACCGCTATTCATATCACATTATTCCGGTCGACAGCAGTCGTCGCGTTCCCGCGCTCTCATTGGTTGGCGTGACATTTTGTCGCCCATTTGTCACCAAACGCCAACCAATCACATCCCCCGCGTCCAAAATGGAACACAAATGAAACTGTCACTGCGATCGTCGCATATAAAACCTCTATTGTGCTTTTTGCCTCGATCTTTAGTATTCTTTATTCGAATTTTCAAAATGGCGATGATGCAATTTCACATTATATTTATTCAACAGAATGTTTATTCAAATATGACAGCCATGTTAAATTTTAATATTCAACGAAAATAAAAATGCGACAATACAAACAATTTTTACACTCATCACGATGTTCGGAATAACAAAAAGGACACAATTTCGCCCCAAATGAAGCGTGACTTTTAACAAAGGGCACGTATATGCAGTGCGCAATCGTTTATAACACGGCCAATTTTAGTAGTCACTTTGTTTGAAGTATTGTAGAGTATTGCACGGGTGTTTTTACAAGGTCGGTTAGCAGCCCAGTGTGTCGATTGCCCCGGGTTGGTGGAAATAACACGGCTGTATCATTGTTATACAAAAGCGCAGCTGTTCGGTTCCCTAAGGGTAAAAAAGACGTTTTGTGTGTTTTTTTTTCGATACGGTGTGCGTAGGGCCCTTTTAGCGGTCACCGGGACATGGACGCCTCCTGTTTGAGCGTTTGATACATTGTAAGCTTTTAATTTTTTTGTCGACTGTCTCTTTTGTTAGTGATATATCTATGTATAAGTTTTGGAAAGCGTGTTTGTACAATGTTTATGTTATCCTGATTTGGGATACGGCTTTTCCCCCGAGAAAGTAAAAAATTCGAACAGATTTTGTGTGTTACATTTCAATGCTGGCTCTATATTTTCCTGGAACAAATTTGTAGCTGTAATTGCTTTTAAAATAAGGATATGAAACGGTAATCACAGTGTGCATAAAATACAATAAAATGAAAAGTCAAAGTCGGCTCTTCAGCTCCTGCTCCATTTTCAAAGGCCACTCCATAACCGAATTCCTTAAAAAAAATAAGTCCATTCAGATTTTGTCCCACCAATGTCCCGTTCCCACCCCTTTGAGCACCCAATCCGCCATCTTGAATAATAATCTTTTATTAAAGAGTTTAATAATAATCCTGAGACGGATACGGCAGATGTGTTCTTAGCCTTAGGTGGTAGTGTGTACCGAGCTTAAATATTGCAAACAGCTCTTGAGATTTTTATATTTTTAATAATCTGTGTTGATATATTGTGCTCAGAGTGTACTTCAGTTTCGTTATTACTTGTCAAGTGATTTGGATTAGTAGTACCTATTTGTGTTGTCTGTTTCGAAGAAATTAGAGAATGGATCAATCAATCAATCTACCTACCCGAAAAGGCTACAAAGACCAACTATGTCGGGTTCGGCTTCCAGTCTAACCAGATGCAGCTGAATATATGTAGCGACTGTCTATCTGATCTTCACAACCCAGTAACTGGGTAACACAATACCCCTTGGTAAGACTGGTTGTCAGACTTTTGAATCAAACATCTACGAATGACAGCCAGGACCAACGTCTTAACGTGCTTTCCGATTGTGGTGATCATCAACTGGATGGAAAATGCATTGTGAAGAACTAGATGGATTGTTTCAGGTTAGTCACGTAAAAAACTATTTATTAAATAACCAAATTCTCTTGTGTAGCGGCGCGAGCCGTTGTCCCTGCTCGTAGTTTTCGAGTTAGGGACACAATAGACTAGCTACGAGAGCCTTAAATCACAAAATAAAATTCGACTTGATTTGATTTTCTCGGTTTTATACCTTATGTGGATGTCCAATTTTGGAAAGTTTCTGCAGTACAATGGTTCCTTGTTTAGCATCGGATTTGTGTCAGGAAAAAACCATCTATAACTCTCAAACTTATCGGTTATTTCCGTTATTGTTATTTCGAAATGTTGGTTCATTAATTTATGTTGAGTTGAAACCAACTGTGAAGTTGTTATCTAATAATTACGTAATTTAATTGTAGGTACATGATTCACGACAAACCAAGTCAGTTGACAATGGTGACTTAACATTCGCGACATTTAGATCACCAAAATACCACAAAACCCGTGCAAAAATAAAAACTTTCGTTCATTATTTACGAAGTATCCCCCAAAACCAGCGGAACGTACGAAAACCATGGGATATTTAATACCCCTCGCGTCCCTGCAAATAGGTCACTGTATCGTCTCCCTGTACCTTAACTGAGGCAGTGGGGCACACATGTATCATACTTATTGCCACATATTTGTTATTTGTGTGTACTTAATAAAAATGAAATTGTAGATTTTTATAGGTATTGTTTGTAAAAAAAATTGTCGTTTTGTAGAATGCCTATTTAATTTTGGCGTGTCATGTACTATCGAAGAATTTCATACATAAGCAGTTTGAAAACAAAATCCCGTGAACACGATGACCATATCTGTTACCGCCCTTGTTCTATAGCCACCGAGCGCTGCAGGCAGAAATAATCCTTATGGTGTATAGATATGAAGTTCTTCGATGGTACCTACAGGTTCTGGATACAAAGCTATTGTAAAAAAAGCTAAATCATACAATATAGTCTACTAGATTCAGCCTACGGCTTCTCCCGCATGATATCTTTGTGAATTATAGCCTATGTTACTCAGTGATAATATAGCATTCAGTAGAATGCTATATTATCACTGAGTGAAAGAATTTTTTAAATCGGTTCTGTAGTTTTTTGTTTATTCATTACAAGCAAAAATACAAATCTTTTCTCTTTATACTAGCTTCTGCCCGCGACTTCGTCCGCCTATAAACCTTCCTCACGAATTGAGCTATCTAATGCAATAAGAATTTTTCAAATCCGACTGGTAGTTTCGGAGATAACCCCCTACATACAAACAAACAAAGACACAAACAAACAAATTTTACCTCTTTTTATAATATAAGTATAGATGTAAGTAGAAGTACCTACCTAGGTCTTATGTACGACGAAGATTCGCATTGGTATTTTTATCAGAGTGATTTTAAAGATTTTCTTTTATTTTGGCTTATCAAAAGTAACTCATACAGTAGAACTGCTGTTGGCTAATCGCTATCGTGTTAAATCAGTGTCCTCTAAAAATTGTACCAAGAAAAAAGAAATGTATTGTCAACAAAACAGTCTGCCTGCTTAGCCTTTTCCCAAACTATGTTGCGGTCGGCATCCAGTCTAACCGGATGCAGCTGAATACCAGTATTTTACATCGAGTGGCTGCCTATCTGACCTCAACACAGTTATGATTGTTTTCAACAAGAATCGCGCACTTTTTCAAGAAAACAATCATAACGGGAAAATTTCACTGCAACACTTTTCTTTGCGACTGTCCAGGGCTGTCACGTTGCTCTTTAGCTGATTTATGAGCGGATCCGAGCAGCTGAAACTTTGATGTGGGTGCGTTGACGCTGCCAACCCTACCCTTCGGCCACGCGCCCACGTAAGCACCCTATGTATGTAAGTATGTATTGTACCTCACAGATGTATGAATAAGCAAGTTTTGGTAGACATCTGCTGAACTGTGATTATAGATATTTTGTGAGTCCCTAAGGCGTGTGGTGATGTTTTTGTTACCTGTGGCGGTATCTATATTGCCACATGCGAACTACGCATCAAACTGACGTCACGCAAAATTCTGCATCGCGCAAGCAGAGTTTATCGCACGAGTGGTATATATACAAAGTCCCGAGAACAATCGTCGGGTAGTAGCCCACCAGACACAACACACGTCTGGTCGAAGGATCCTCCCTTTTCTATAGAGGATGAGTGAACTTTACACCCCGTTCCTCATACCTTTATACTACCAATAAAGAACTGTTCAAAAACGCCTACCATTTTAATAATGTAAAAAAAAAAAAAAAATCATAAGGAAAACTCAAAGATAATAAAGCTTTTTATTCTTATAACTAGCGACCCGCCTTCGCACGGTTTTATGACCTGATAAAACATCGAGTTTTTTTTTATTTTATTTTATTTAAATATTTATGTTTTATACACATAACCCTTCCGGAATAAATTTTCTAAGTGATGGTGTAAACCACATCAAAATCAGTTGCGTAGTTTAGAAGAACAACGCGATCATGCAGACAGACACGACTTTAATTTTATAATATGATTGTATAAGTTACCAACAATGATTTTGCAGCGAGCTAACAAATTGACGGGGACAGTACTGAAAAAAAGTATCTAATGCTCATGCTCTCATGCATTTTGAAAAAATCTCCCATCACCAATGCAATAAAAAATAATTTAACGGTTTTAATATACGTCTTAGTCTACATATTATTCTACAGTTCAAACCTACACCGCATCACGTACTCCATTTTTATTACCCAACTCCAAACACCCGACGATAATCACATCTCACAAGGATCTTCAAATCACATCACAGCCCGCAGCATCACTCGTCTGAATCTTGCCCCATCTAATTACCGAACTAAGAAATCGTGGTATAATCGTGTCTGTGAAGACAATAAAGAGATCATTAATCATTAGGTATTTGGTACAGTCGTTAATGATGATATTAGGTGTTCTGTGCGTGGTTTGGTTGTGGTGTGAGTTGGGAGCTGATGCAGAAGGTGCATTAGAGCATTTTTTTGATGTATAACATCTTTCGCTTTCCTGCAATCTCTAAAATAAAAAAATCTGTGGCTGTGATTTCGTGAAACGGGACGGAAGTGTGTAACAGGAAACCGGGGATGCGCGCGCTATTTGATTTGACCAATGAGCGCGCGCGGTGCTATTTGGCCGTCAGTTGGTACATGATGATGATGATGATGTAAGTTTTACAACAATTAAGCTGAATCTGCACCACGAATCTAGACGTGATTTTACGAAATTCTCAGATATCATCACATGGAAAAGGGGAGGACTGAGCTCTCCAGTGTCAAGCCGGATTCATATTACTGTGTTGTCTTGTCATGGTGCCTTCTGACGCAGTGCTAGCCAATCAAAACTCGTTGTGATTTGACGTAGTCCTGAACAGATTCGATTGATTGGTGTATCACACACAGCATGATGTCACGACAGTAATGTTTCGGTGGCTTAAAACGGTGGTTTAACATACCTGGGCACCCCATGACTGAGAATTTTACTGCTGTCTCAGAAGCCTAAAGTAACATGGTTTGAATTTGAAATACAAGACCAATGGTTATGTTATTTACTTTCTGTGATCTTTAGCAAATCCATGGTTCCTAAGCCAAACCAACAACTTTGTTGCTTTAAGCCTAGTAGACTGCCATACCTTCTGAAACAATACATTTTCCTCCAATTATTTTTACTTCCAAATACTCCATAATCTCACTACTTGCACCAAGATCTTCAATCGAGATATGTAGAAGGAGCGAGGGCGGCGCGATCGTGATTGTGCTCTCAAACGGTGTCTGGCGCAATTGTTCATCATTACGTCTCTTGTAAGGGCTGCAGATTGCGCGTACGCGCACCAAAAGTGTTGCTAGTCGCCAAAATTATAGGCAGCCATGTTTATGGGAGACAGGTTTGTTTATGGTTGGATGTCGAAATTATGTGTCATCTTTTGCTTTGTCTCTACGCTTGTCTATTCGTCGTACCAGCACGCGTAGCATGACAACCATTGAAACGGGTTTTCTACTCGTTTTGTCGACGGAAGAATAGACAAAATGTCATCATTCAGGTCATTTAGTCTATTCTTCCGTCAACAAAACCCGTTTCTATTGTGGTCATGCTAAGAAGCGTGCTGGGGAGTATTTTTTAGAAGGATAACGTAAATTTAACCAATCTGCCCACATAGGTGTATAATTATGGACTTTTCTATACTTTCTCACATCTTTAAATGATTAGAAGGTATTTTAGAAAAGCTGGTGACTAATTATATTAAAAACATAACATAACATGGCGCCTGTGATCCTCGAAGGGTTAAGTAGAGGTGTACCTATAGTTCACCTACATTTCGCCAGTTATGTTTAAGTGCCATGTTTTATGGGGTGAGCTTATAGACTTATGTTTTAAATCATTGTAGTCAAGGATGTCACTTGCATTTTTTTTTACATACGTTCTAGGAAAAATGAGAGTATTATGGTGTATTCGATTGCCTAGAACAGGGATCACCAATTAGCTTCATTGGGAGTCCGTTTTTTTAAATAATATAAGTGTCGTGGTCCGTTTGGTACCTAAACGATTACAGGCAAATAAAACGTAACCGAAAAAAAACCTGAATATTAGTTCATGAACAAAAATAACAAAGTAAATAAATAATATTAATGTGAAAAGTGTCATTTTTTACTTTCTAACGAACTATCTTTTTGAAGTCTGGAGTAAAGTTGGTGCAAGCTAAAACTTATTTTTTTATTTTATATTAAGTTTTAGTTATACTTTTACTGTTTTTTTAGCGTCCGCCATTTGGTGACTCTGGCCTTGAAGCTGTGAACATCCAAAGCAATTGAGCTGTAACTTCAAACCAATGAGGACTGGGAAAAGAAGTCTGATCATTTATTACGGTTTCGAGACAATCGATCTTAAAGTGAAAAATAATTAACAAACTGTCAGATGAGAGAAATTCATCAAACGTACAGTCGTTTACAGCCAAGTGCGTCAGTATTCTCTTATTAATTAATACATACTTTAATTAATTCGTTGCACTGAAATTATACGAACGACCTAATTGAAATTATTGTGATTGTCCGAATAACACATAACATAATATCACGCCTGTATAGCCCGGGGGGTTTGGCAGAGATGTACCTACTTATAGAACACCCACATTTCGCCAGTTATGTTCAAGTCCCATGTAATAGAGGGCGAGACGATTGCCCTCAACCGGGCACAAATCCTAACTCGCTAAGCTGCTACTGAGAAATTCCAGATGGAAAAACCCTATAACACCTTGCCCGACCCGGGCATCGAACCCAGGACCTCATACATAATGATGATGATTTTTGTGCGAATAATGATTTTAAAATAAATTCCTTTGCTTTTAACAGTTGAGGGGCTTGTGGCAAAATGCACGGATCGATCTAAGGTTAAGCTACGCTTGCCGCGGTCGGTCCGTGGATGGGTGACCATCTTTACAAACCGAGACCCCTGTGTGCCTCGGAAAGCACGATAGGCAGTTGATCCCGGCTGTGATTCTTGGATCTTTGACAGTCGTTACGGGTCGTCAGAAGCTCGAAAGTTTGACAACAAACTTTTTATTAAGGGGTATCTGAGTAACTGGGTTGTGGAGGTTATAGGTAGTCGCTCCATGTAAAATACTGATATTCAGCTGCATCCGGTTAGACTGGAAGCCGACCCCAACATAGTTAGGAAAAGACTAGGCAGATTGATTTGATTATTTAGGCCACTAACCTACTATTTCTAGAAGCTTTCAAACTGTGTTGAGTGCTCATTGAGTTGATGGATGAATTTTAAGTAGGTACGGTACAGTCAAGGGAAGTAATCGAATGAATGTTTATCGAATTGACACACTACGTCAATTTGCCGTGTTATAGCCATTTCATTCATACAAGTGTCACAGAATGACAGTTGTGACTTGAATATACGCAGATGCGATGAGCCTTTAACAGTTCTGTCACACGTAAAACTTACGAAAACTAATTCTAGACGCCAGAACTACTAAACACATCACCATAAATTACTCAATTAACTCCAACATATAATTAACGACGAACAAAATTTTTAATAATCAATCTTTGAAACGAAAGTACAGTTAATCATAGAAAAGTATAACTCGCACAAGATTATGTATAAAAAATAATGAGCACGTTCGAACTAGTGGCGCGGTGGATGCGACGGGTTAACTGTGGCTGCTAAAACAGCGGGCGATGCAGTTTTGATATCGCTGTCAAGATATAGATGACCAGAAGGCTATAAAATTCATTGACATTTTACCTCCCCTCTTCTACCGCTCTACTTACTGTTGCCTGCCGGCAGGTGTCGCAGGTCTGTTGCCAAACAATATTCAGAAAGAACTAGCCAAATTAGGCATACATAGTCTGCTGCATTTACCTATCGAAAGTTTCCTAAATCAGGTGTAAGAAAAAAATAATAGAAAAGGATGGCTTCAGTAGCAGTAGGTACTTAGCATACAATCAATGAATATAGCTGTCAACTAAGCAAAGCTTAAGTAAGCCTTCTTCTTCTTTCATATCCATGGCACTTACCTACGTCTTGTTAAATTACTTGGGCACAGTTGGTGGCCACGTTAATCGCGGCATCAGTGGCTTTTTAATGTCCCCTTTGAGATCTCGCGCACTATACGGCCACGACTCCGGCCAGTCGTGACCGTCTAGTGGTATTGTATGGTGTGCGGCTAGTTGGCCGTTGCGACCAATTGCGCGATTCGTATCGGTTTCTATAGTTTACCTGGTCGCGTTCGTGGTCGTGGCCGTCTGGTCCGGACACTCCAGCGAATGGCCATGGTCTGGTCTAGTTAGCCTTAAGTATTAGTCTTAAACCTTAAGGCCCGCTTGCACCTCAAATCAGTACCTAAATACATTTAGCGCTGATTTAAAACATCGTTCAAGATAAGAAGATGACAGAGACTGAATGATGATTTAAATATGACATAAGTCTAAGATTTGTTTTTCTGTAAAAAAAAGTACCTTATCGTACAGGCTATAAAACTCAGGCAAGGGCATGGCTTACTCTAACCTGAAGGCTGTCTTGCTCTCCGGTGCTCGCTCTCCCGTTAATTTCATGGCCTCCTAGACAAGTTGCGTACGCTGAAGATCGTGACAGATGTTCAGTGGCGATCGTGTGAATTTGATAGTGAACTATTACGATACGACCAGTCGTAACTACTGGTACGGTTAGCTCATCAGTCGGGAATTAATTCTAATAAAATGTCCATGATTATTATCTGCATTTATTTTAAAGTTTATTAATTTGGTGTAATTATTAGTAATAAGCACTTTAGTCGTGTATGCTACAGGAAGATGCCGGTTCAAAATATTATTTTTGTCATTTGCATTTGTTAATGATGTGATTGAGCTACTCAATTTGGTGATTATGTGAAATCTTTTGACCAACAGTCATGAACTCAGATTGCTTGTAAGAAAAACAGCAGCATTTACTAAAATAGTAGCAATGTTGTTTTGTCTAGTTTTGATAAGCCAAATTACGACATTAATTTTATCAGGGGTTTGCTGACGCGGAAGACCTCGTAGCTAAGTAATAACTACTGCACGGGTCAATCCGTCAGGTTAAGCTACACTTGCCAGGGTTGGTCTGTGGATGGGTGACCATCTTTACATACCGAGACTCCTCCGTGCCTCGGAAAGCACGTTAAGCGTTGGTCTCGGCTGTCATTCATGCATCTTTGAATGTCGTTACGTGTCGTCAGAAGCCCGAAAGTCTGACAACCAGTCTTACCAAGGGGTATCGTATTACCCAGTTACTGGGTTGTGGAGGTCAGATAGGTAGTCGCTCCGTGTAATATACTGGTATTCAGCTGAATCCGGTTAAACTGGAAGCCGACCCCAATAAAGTTGGGAAAAGGCTAGGCAGATTGGCTGACCCGCACACTGATGGCTTCGCAGCTATCAGACGTAAAGACTGCCGCGTCGCTGCTGCAGAGGGTCCGGGGCAGCTCGAACAGTCTCCTGAATGTCATTGCGGAGAAATTTGATTGCCAGCTCGTCTTATATTTGTCCAACCTGCATGTTTACTAACATAGTTATTAAGGTTAATGTTTACTAACAAATTATGGAAATATTCTTCTGAAATAAAATGATGATTATTATCTCCTTTATTTCATTTATATACATATAATTTACATTTTTAAATATTTTTATAAAAACAAAAGATAAATTATTATTATTATTAAAAATATAAAAGCTAGGTAATCTGTAATTACAAGTATTATATTTAAAATAATAAAAATGGAATATCATTGATTTCTGAGTACAAAGTATTTTTATAATACCTACGTTGTTATTTTATTTGACATAAAGAATGTTTTTTACATACTGTACTTAAATAATATTTTACGTAGATATCAAAAATATTTCCGACCTGTTTGTTAACATAGATTAGATATATTTTCGCGGATCTTTTCCATCTCATTAGCCACAACAACGTTACAAAGGCTTCCCCACAAAAGGTCTCAACGACCACCAAGCTAACTCTAGCTATAAAAAGCAATGTCAGTCGCAACTTAATGAAACAAGTTGTGTTTTATAGCCTTAAGCTACAGCTTTGTGTAAAAATATGGAAGTTAGGTGGAAGTCACGTTCTTTTGTAGCTCTTTCTGTGGGATGAAGTTCTTTTGCGAACGATGCTAATGATCTGGTTGAGTTTGATGGAAGCCTTATTAATATGCTCGGGATTTTTATTAGCTACTACGATTATTATACCAGGGATTATTATAACAGCCACACGGGTCGATCGAAGGGTCAAGATGCGCTTACCGCGGTCGGTTAGTGGATGGGACACCCTTCCGTGCTTCGGAAAGCACGTTTTAAGCCGATCGTCCTGGTTGTCATTCGTGGATTTTTGACAGTCGTTACGGGTGGTCAGAAGCCCAAAATTCTGACAACCAGTCTTACCAAAAGATATCGTGTTACCCAGTAACTGGGTGGTGGACGTCAGATAGGCAGTCGCTCCATTTAAAATACTGGTATTCAGCTGCATCTAGTTAGACTAGAAGCCGACCCCAACATAGTTGGGAAAAGGCTAGTAAGCCTTAGCTGTGTTATAGCCATTTCATACAACTGTCAAAGAATGACAGTTGTGATTTGAATTTATGGGCAATTGAAGTTGGTAGTCAATTTAATAATCAATTTATTTCCCTAACAGTACCTGTAATACTAATAAATCACGGTGTCATTTTAAAATCTCCATTAGTAACTAAATAAACATTGAATCAATCAATTGATTAAAAGCATTCTTTCAATATCCTCCCCAGCTTTAAAATTCTTGAATTAAGGATGCCAGTAATAGGTACTTAATGGGAGATAGATGAAATCATAAATGATAATCTTCCTATAGCTAATTCATTTATTTAATACTTCAAGCACACAAATTTACAGAGGCGAACTTAATGCCATAGGCATTTTGTAGATAAGTACTAGTCAACATTTCGGTGACGCAGAGACGAACAAATTACCTACGAAAAGAGATCCTGATAGGCTTAGGATTGGTAGCAAATATGAAATCAACCTGATATAAAATAAAGGTACAATTCCGTAGCCAACCGCAGGCGGCAACTGCAAGCGACGTGTTGCCGCGACATGACTGGTTTCGATGAATTTCTATGAAATATTGTCTGTAGCTAGCGACACGTAGTTTTCATTGAAATACATAGAAACCAGTCGTGTCGCGGCGACTGATCCGCGTCGACTGCGGTCGGCTACGGAATTATACCTTAATACTTCAATTTCCTCTTCATTAAAAAAGAAGTTCTAAAAACAAAAAAATAAAAGAGCAACTTTTTTGCTGAGCATACCTGCTTCTTCATGCAACATACTGCCGAACCGAAGACGTGCGTATTCGGACGACGAAATCGTACCGTTGACTTTAGGGAGCAAAGTCGTGCAGCAAACGTTTTTAATTATTCTAATGTGTAACGTTTCATATACTTTCTAATCACGAGCCTCCGTGTAGACATTACCTATGTTATGCATGCAGATGAGCATTCAATATTTAGTGTACAACCTACCTATATTCCACAGGTTTAGGTAGATAAATAAAGGTACACAAAAACCCCCACGTGACGTGACAGCTGTCCAGTAACTGACTAAACGTAATACCTGTCACTTCAGTTGTCATGCTACGTCACAGTTGTACTCTTCAATTTAGCAACGTTATAATTCGTTGACGTTTAGAGTTTGGGCTCTTTACAATAGACTGGTTACAAAATATTGTATTATTATTATTATAAATCTTAATAAAAAATTGTGCTCAAGTAGTTACAACTACGAAGAGTAGCTTATAAATAAATGATAAAGTTAACATACATACATAAATAAAAGGGGAAACCATTTTAAAATTCTAAAATAAATTATTTTGTTTTATCGCATTTTTCAACAAGAAAGTGTCAACTATAAAAAACCTTTTTACGATTTCTTTACCTAAACCTATGGAGTATAGAGTGCGCGCTACGGAAAATTGTGGAACAATTTTTTTAAATTATGTATTGTAATGCAATTACATAGACAAGCGCCGCGTCAAAAGGGCTTCAGTGGAGGCGCGGCTCTATGTATATGTTTAAAAACAACTTTGAGAATCTCTGATTCCTTGAACGTCGTTTGACTCAAACTTTGTTAAAAGTAAAATTCAATTACGAGTAATACAATTTATTGCACGTTGGAGTACAGGCTACCTCCAATTAATAAATTATAATATTTAATTAAGTACCTATCCGTGGAATAAAATTATAATTAAACAATCTTAGATTTTCTTTCATAGTAACCTAGATTCACTAAAAGGGTCATGTTCGGCAATAAGATATTTGCAAGCTAATTTCCGATTTCGGTAAATATTTTCACTTTAATTTTATTTGTACCCAAAGTAACAATAAATAATTAACCCTTTAAAATCCTGTCCTCATTTTCGTCTCCGAGGACCAAAACAACAAACCGAACCCCTTCCAAAATAGTGTTGCCACCCCCGAAAACCTTTGTTAAACTGACAAAGATTCACCGAGATGAATATTGAATATAACCTTCGTAATATTTACGTAACCCTTCAACTGCGACGGTGCCCCCGCTTAATTACCGGGATGATGGCGAAATATTAATGAAGTATCTGATACGGACATGTTGAGAGCTGCCACACTTTTGGGATTTATGCGACGGTAAGGACTAAAAGCATGCGAGTTTTGGAATTTAAGGGGAGGTAAAGAAATTGATATGTAGCAGTTTTAGGGTTTATTTTATAATGAGTCTCTGTACATAATTATATGGGTTCATATCTAAGGAATTTTGGCTAGAAAGGGGGTGACTACCGAAATGACGATTAATAGAGAAATATCGAAGAAGAAGACATGTTTCGCCGACCTTAAATAAATAGGGACAAGTAAGGGCAAGAGAATGATGATCTAAGGCATTTTGTCGTCTTTAAACATTTTGCGTTTTTCAACGATATAGAATGAGCGACTTTGTAAAACATTTCCGAAGAAAGATTTCGGAGATCCGAAGATGTACGAAGGTCTTCGATATCGGAAAGCGCATAATGGAACTCAAATTTAGTTGGGTAGAACACCTGGCAAGGCATAGAGATGACAGATGGAGTAAGGCTGTGACAGAGTGGCGTCTAAAGACTGGAAGACGAGATGATGGGCGTCCGGCGGCGAGATGGGCGGACGACATGGAGGCCATCGCGGGCATAACCTGGACCAAGCTGGCACAGGGGCGTGGGGATTGGCACAAGAAAAGAGAGGCCTAGGCCCAGCAGTGGGTGAAGTTGGGCTGTGGATGATGAGAATGAATAAAAACATTCATCGCCGTCACATTTACGCTAAAAAATTCATTAACGTCACATTTACGCTTAAAAATTCATCAACGTCAGATTGACGCTTAAAAAACCATCGACGTCACCTTTAGACTTAAAAATAATATTAATAGTTTAAAACCACAAAAAAACACGCTTTTACGTGCACCTATAGGCGTATTCAGACCTTGAAACCTAATCGTGGTCAAAGTTCATTACAAGACCTTGCTAACAAATCCAAACACGGCTATGATACGATATTTCATCATGGAATGCTAGTGCCTATCTTCCGGCTTCATCATCAGACCTTGAAACCTAATCATGGTCAACCTTCATTACAAGACCTTTCTAACAAGTCCAAACACGGCTATGATACGATCATCCATCATGAAGTTCCAGTTCATATCTTCCGGCTGCATCATCAGATCAGCTCGACAGTACCATGTTATTGTATTTTCATAACGCTACGATCTTTAGAAGATGGTTAAATTAGTTTTCTTAGATTTGATTACATAGTTACATACATACAGGTCGACCTAATAAAAGCATGTAAAAAAGCTGTTACTTTTTGCGTAAGGTTCGTAGTTATACAGACATGACATTATATAACTTTAGGAATGATATACGGTTTTATATTAATTTGCTCAACCTACCAAAAGCTATAAATTATAATATACATCGTATCAAAATTTATCGTCCGCATTTACAATACTTACACGACCTGTAACATTTTGATATAAAAAGTACATAACCCTAAACTGCCGCGCTTCCAAAAAGACAACCATAATATTTCATTTACGCAAAACGAGACAACGGGCTTGCAAGCCATAAAAAATCAAGCCGAACCCCAAAACACAAAGGCTTACGCGCAATTTTGTCAAAATTCACAAGCATTAATATCAATATGTAGAGCAAAAAAGGGGCCAGCAATATCCTCGGGGTCTCTCCGCTTTATTTATCAAAGCCGACCCTATATAACCCTTTCATCGTTACGCGAATTAAATTTCTTTTGCCGTCATTTCCCGTGCATTATCTCGGTTAAAATCATAATGGCGACGCGAGCGCCACAATAGCGGTGCTTGTTTAGTACCCGACTTCATTAATGTTTGCTGAAGAATTTTATTAAAATGTAACTTCGCTTTTTAGGGTTAAGGGTTAAAATTAAAAATGGTGGTCGTAGATTATATGAATGAGGTATTTTAATTTTTGTTTTCAGTTTTTATGTGTTAGGTTTTATTATTTAATTTGTAACCTTTAGTTGGAGTTTTATTTTGTTGTTGAGTGTAGGTTGACTTTTAAGCTAGGTACCTACTTATACTTTTTTTTTTTTTAATAAGGTGAAGTTGAGTCGGTGCCTCGTTGGTCTAGTGATCGCAAGCATGAGGTCCTGGGTTCAATTCCCGAGTCGGGAAAAGTGTTATTGGGTTTTTCTATCTAGAATTTCTCAGTAGCATCCCAAAGTCTGGATTTTTGCCCGGTTGATGGCAATAGGCTCGCCCTCTATTATATGGGACTTAAACATAACTGGCGAAATGTGGATGTAGAATAATTGTTGTAGACCGTCTGCCTAGGTAAACAAATAACAGAAAAAGAAAGTGTTCTACAAGAAAATCTTAGCAAAATAATAAAGGTACCAAACTAAGGCACCGACCCGCTCCGGCGGTCTCTTCGGTCCGGCTAACTAAGGTATCTAACTTAAAAAACCGGCCAATTGCGTGTCGGCCTCGCCGACTGACCTCATCTAGCTTATTTTTAATATTTTTTATATGACGTGTAAAAGTGATTCCGATATCCTATTTACAGAATAAACAATTTTATTTCATTTCGGATCACGCACAATGAAGGGTTCCGTACCTGGGATGAATTTATCCCAAGAACAAACTTAACATTGTAGTTGAAAAACACGTACAGAATGTATGGGAGAACATGTTTTTCAAACTGCAAATTTAATTTGGTCGGTTATTAATCGTTAACCTGTAAAGCGTACCTAGCTGTGCTAGTTTTTTTTTAACTTGGTTATATATACTACTGCTGTGCATTTTTTCACAAATCCAAGTACAACCATTTAGCTGGCAGGGGGTCACACTTGACATGAACAAAAGTTAGCACTTTAAAGCTTAATATTTCGCAAACGGATCCCTGAATTGAAAAAATGGTTTTTACACACCCACAATATTTTTGAACGACTTTTCCAACGACACCTCACACTATGGGATACACGATAAAAAAATAAAATATCCTCAGTTTATGTGTAGGGAAGGTACCTACCTACCCAAAATAAAAAAAAATTGTCATGATTTTATTTTACCACTTTGTTAGCGGGATTAATATGTATACCCGTGCCAAATTACAGCTTTCTAGTACTAACAGTCTCTGAGTTAAGCCGCAGACAGACAGACTGGCATGGCGAAACTATAAGGGTTCCTTGTTTACCTACTACGGAACCCTAAAAAGGATAAAACACAGTAAAACTACATAGTTACTTCTTAATTTTAATAATGAAGTGAAAACCTTGTAGATGTATAAGTTCCAGTGCTTTAAGCATAGCTTGATGTATAGAACCCTTTTCTAATGAATTTTACAGCAGTGGCACTTTAGACCCCTATGCTTTCATTCAACGATTGAGTATGAAAGTTTCGACGGCTCTTTAAAGTATTTGGCTTAGAAGTAATTTAGTCCCTTCGTTGGTGTACACACGGCTATATTTAAAGCTATACATCTTTAAATGTGGCCGTGTGTACACCCACCAACGAAGGGACTAAATTATTAATTAGGAAAAGAACTCGATGAGAGCAGAGTTCGTGGTAGCACCAATACTGTCTTCAAAACGTTTGCGTGCAAAATTGACAGTCCATTTTCTGAGTACTGGGCAAGTGTACCTACACCTACACAGAAATAGGAAATAGACTGAAGTAATTATTGTGTATCTTGTTTTGTTTACAAACACCATTTTATTTTTTTGTGTGGAAGTAATTTTTTGAGTGTATGGCTTCTTTCTTTGTAACATTTTTATGGACTTTGTCTAAATTAAAGATAAATAAATAAAATTCCCAGTGTAAGCTGACCTCTGATTGTACGGAAATCCTATACAATGCGAGATCAGCTTATACTGGAAATTATAACTTGGCATGTAGCCGTTCGTACCTAACTGACCGTTTTAGTATTGTAGAAAATAAAGTGATGACAGTAAGGAAAGTAAGTAATAAGGTGAACAAATATTATAGAACTACAAGCCATGTGCTCGGTACGAATTCCCATCGTCAAATTACTTACTTCCATATAAACTTTCATTCCCTCTCCAAGCCCTTCGTTCGTTATCCTCATCATCATTTCAGCCGAAAGACTCTAATGCTGGACATAGGCCTCCCCCAAACACTGCCTCTTCGACCGGTCCGGGTTTCTCGTTTCCAGCGGATTCCTGCACCCTTCACCAGGTCATCGGTCCTCCTTGTGGGAGGCCTTCCAAAACTACGTCTTCCGGTACACAGTCACCACTTCAGAACCTTTCGGCCCCATCGGCCATCTGTTACTTAAGTTTGGCAGTTCTTCGGGCTATGTCGGTTATCTTCGTTTATTATAATAAGGAACTTTTGTGCTAAATTTCATGTTCCTAGACCCAGTGGTTTAGGCTGTTCGTTGTCTGTCAGTGTATCAAATACAATAGACGGCGTATATTTAGTAACCTAATCCGCCCAACTGTTAATAAAGAGTCATAAAGAACCCTATAAGAAATCCCGTTCCTACTTTCTTTTTTACAAAGAAAGAAAGATAGAAAGAAAGAAAGACAGAAAGAAAGAAAGAAATAAACAAAGAAAGAAAGAAAGAAAAAATATTTATTGAGACTCGCACAGGAAATCACAAATGAAACTAAAAACACACTAAACATAAATAAAAAAGAAAAAACAAAGTTAAATGTAATATAAAGCAGTCCTGTACGAGACCAAATGGCCCCTATCTCAGCACGATGCTGCGACATTTAAAAAATAAATTTCGCAGCGCTGGTATTCTGATTGGGCCTGCAGTGATGTCACGGAAAGATAGATACAGAATTATATATTAAATTAAATAAAATAATAGATGTGTGAAATACAATAAAAAGTAAAATATATGTAGTCCGCGTGTCTGCATCCGACGTAACATCAGTTACTTGTCTATGCCTTTAGTATCTTACAGAAGAACCCTTCCCTTCTCCTTTCCTTCTCTCTTCTTAATTTATTACTTCTACTCTTCTTATTCTATACTTCTTTTATTTGTCACAGGGTTCTTTATGACTCCTTAGGAACAGTAGGTTACTAAATATACGTTGTCTATTGTATTTTATACCTAATGGATTTCCGCAGTCACGCCTGAGTCAATTAACTATGATTATTTTAGTTCTGTTTCACAGCTGACAATTTTACTGTGGCATACTCAAGCGTCTACTAACTATAATGTCTGACCTACATCTATAAATTATCTGCTCTAACGACACCACCATTACACCAAAGGGTGGTCTATTTATCTATAAAGACTAGCAGACCACACAGAAATAATACTTACTTAAATAAATGACCTATTCTTGTACCTCACCATTTCAGTCCACCTTGCGTCCCCATTTCATTTACCTTACAGCTATTTATTACTTAACAGCCGTAACCTGCTTGTCTGCTTCATTTATCTATATTGCACTATATTTGTTATAGTCGCCATCGTAATTAAGTAAATTGTTAACCTTTTACTTTGTTTTTTAGGGTTCCGTACCCAAAGGGTGTCAACGGGACCCTATTACTTTTTTACGCGAAGCTGATGTTGTTGCTGCGATGTATATCGGTTACTGGGTTAGGTTAGATTAGGTGAAAGGTTCCACTGTCCGTTCTTCTGTCACAGTGTTGTATCTTTTGAACCATAATTGGTAGGTATATATACCTACTTGAAATTTTCACAGAGCGTGTAGTACCATGACCTGCATAAAAACAAAAAAAAAAAAATTAAAGGGGGTCCCCATCATATAAGAAACGTGTGATGTTTTTACTATGTACCGAAAGTATAAAAAAAAAAATGTTGTGTTAAATATTTTACGGTGCTACGGGACCAATCGTGTGGGAGTCCGACTCGCACTTGTCTTTTACTGTGTTTTTTACTTTAAAGTTTATAGTTTCCGAGTATGATGTTTATCTATGTGTTGAAGTTGAAGGAATAACTCGTTGATTAAAGTGACCATGGGTGTGTGTATTGTATTGTATGGTATGGGAAAGGTTACACTTTTTAGACTACTTTTACTTTCTTTTCATTGCTGGCTGCATTACTATACAAGCCTACGATTGTGTTTCGTTTGGTTCCTTGTGTAGACAGGGATAAGTTTTCCTACAAACTTAATCGAAAACAGGCGAAGCTATATTTTGATGTAATTTCTTTACAACTTAGCATACCTAAGCATCAGCATAATCAGCCTATGGTGATCCCACTGCTGGGCCTCCTCTCTTCGAGAGGGAGTGGGCTGTAATCTACCACGCGGGTCCAGTGCGGGTTGGTAGATGTCACATGTCTTCGATTTTTTAGTGCTAGGACTTGCTGGTTTCCTCATGAAACTGATACCATGGATTCAGTACATGATTCTGAAACACCCAAAAAATCTGCTGTTCCACACAGCTGAAATTACCGACAAATTTTTTATCAGTTTTCGCGTCGATGTCCCTGCCACCTTGTATATACTCCATTTGAAATAAGATTAGACATTTCAATAAACCTTTTTTTACAGTTCGTTCCACCGTTTTTGACTTCTATTGCGTTGCCACCCTGTATACCCGGACAGATTAACAATATTAAGCCATTAAACAAACACAGCCGCAAAAAGTACCTACAGTTTCTACTAAATAATGTATAAATGTTGCCCACTTAAGAAACTTTTGCCTGCCCAACTGGCGACTTACATTATAATAATGACTTTGTCGAACAACAAAACAGTTTTTCTTCAAAATTCGCATTAAGGTACTGAGCACAGAAAAATGCAAAAATCGCACCATCATCATAATTTGTTGGAGTTTTACGGAATATTAAATTGTTTTGTTTTTATTTGGATTGATGTGCTATTTGGCTCACACATTTAGGAAGTAATTATAATCTTCCAGCACGCGTAGCATGACCACGGGTTTTGTCGATGAAAGATTAGACAAAATGACAGATTCACAATCACAATCTGTCATTTGACCACCATAGAAACGGGTTTTGTTGACGGAAGAATAGACAAAATGACAGACTGTGATTGTGAATCTGTGAAGTTTACAAAAAAAAAAAACAGATTTTTAAACAGATATTTTAAGTGACTACATACCGGAGGTTGACGACCCAAAAAAAAAAGAAGAAAATTAATTTACTTTGTGTTTTATCATGTTTAGATATCCCATACCCATCACATCTGCGGACTGTAGCTAGATAATTTAGTTTGACCCTGTATATTCCAAAAACTTGTATCCTTTCAGCAAACCTGCGGGCAAAACTAACCCAACATAATTATAAAACTTCCGTCTACCCTCTAATTTGATTTTACCATTTTGAATTCTATCAAATTGCAAACTCTTACCCCTAAAAATATTGCAAACAAAGTAATTCAGAGCAACCCTTTCAATATAATTTTCAAAGAAAGCATACCAAAGATTGTTTAAGTAAATACTTGAAATGATTTGTCCGACGGTACTGTCGAATAGAAGTATCTATCTCACCCCCTCACCCCCTCGATGGGGGTGCTTCCCCCCTTACTCCCCAATCGTTAGCCACCGTCTACAATATTTGCATAACTCATTACGTTGCATCCATATTTAATTAGGATATTTCCTTCTTTCGATCTTTGGGGTCGCGGTATGGTTGGAGGATTAGATGCAGCAGTACTGTACTCTACTTTTTTGAGCTGAATTCCCAATGTGTCGTACTTTGAAGGTGCTCAACGCCCTTCTGACTGCCAACCCTAAATGTGATGTATTTGCGGATGAATGAATTAAAATTATGCGTATATATGTCTTTTCTTCTGTGAGAAAAAGTATGCAAGGTCCACTGTTCCATGTAAGTTTAATTAAAATATAGACAGCAAAATTGAAAATATTCATATTTTTGTTTCTATGTTAATTAACGTAATTGGTGTTGTACCGTTTTAATTAACTATAAATAAATATTTTTTGCAATGTGTTGCTAGCTAGTGTACCTAGTATTGTTCGTTTACCAAGTTTGATTTGATTTGATTTGATTTGATTACCAATTTGTGAAGCTGATTCAGGTAGTCACCTTATAATGGACATCTCAAATGAGAGATAGAAATGAGAAACATTTGACCTCAAAGGACATAATACATCTGAAACGCTATATTGACATTTACGATTTTAAAGATTTCACGCATTTGTTCAGCATTTCAAGAAAAAATCGATTCGGAGTTTAAAATGTTTATAAGTAGGTATAGATTTTTCCGATTTCATTTTTATTTTTCTTTCTTTTGTTTGGTTCAAATCTCTCGTGTTCAACGCGAGCGCAGTTAATTTTCCCCAATAGCTGGTGCTACTTGTAATCGATTGCCATTTAATTCCGTAGCTGCCGGGGCCTCTTAGAGCGAGTCGTGAAGGCCCCAAACAACGGCTAATGGCTGTGTAAACTTTAATCGTTCGCCTTCTTACTTCCACTTCAATATTTTCTGTTTTAATTTGCCTAAAGAGTCGGTTTGATCAATTTTTGATTGAGTGTGGTCGAATTGGGGTATATTTGGCTTTTGTATTTGGGTTTATAATAGCTTATAAGTCAACATACATTAAACTGCCTAGCAGCTCATAGCGTTCATCTTGAAAGACTAAAATTTATCTCCAACATTAAAACTAATCTACTTAACTAAAATAGAGATAGTTTTTGAACTAGGTAGCAAACAATAAAAAATAACGTAGGAATGAAATATCTGTTTGGTATTAAGCCTCATTTCGGTAAAGGTACAATTCCGTAGCCGACCGCAGGCGGCAGCAGCAGGCAACATTTTGCCGCGATACGACTGGTTACTATGTATTTCCATGCAACCGACGATGTTTCGCTAGCTACGGAAGGTATTTCATAGAAATATATAGTAACCAGTCGCGTCGCGGCCACATGTCGCCTGCTGCTGCCGCCTGCGGTCGGCTACGGAATTGTACCTTTAGTATTCTTGCAATTGTGTCATCTGATATGAGAAGCTTTTATGCTGACAGTTTCTCAAAGGCGTTATAATATTGTTCACATTTTGAAAAATTATATACTTATCTGATTAAGTAGGTAGGTCCCATCAGAAGCACATATTGACTTAAAAAAAAAACATTGTGGGCAAAAAAACGTGGGTTATTAAAAATCTTCTCAACGTCTGACGATCACATACTATGTAAGTAAGTACCTACAACAGTAATAATTACCCCTCAGTATTGTCAAAGTGCACTTTAGCGTCAGGATTACAAAATGGCAGTCCTTTCCCGGGCAAACTATCAGAACAATTTTAAACTACCCTCGTCCAAAAAATGCTTCACCGAATTTCAACTTTGCGGCTATCAGATAAAGTTCAATGTGCCTTGTTTACGGCAGTATTTTAAAGTTTGTGAGCAATATTTGAATAGATCGCTGGATGTGTGTACCCCATGGTCGGTATTGACAAGTGCACTTAGCAAGAGGATTACTGAAGGCTATGCGTAGTACCTATGTCATATTTTTGTGAATGTTTTATGCTGAAGTCACGCATTAAATACATACATCGGTTCTATGAAATAGCGTTATCATTTTGGCTAACTCCAAACATACCAGTAGCTGTAGATGCAAACTGTCAATTACAGTTAACCAAAATTATTACTCTCTGAAAATAATTTTGAGGCTTTTACAACATTTTGAGTAAATTTTTGGTAGGGTTTATATAATTATAATTGCCATAATTATTTATTTAAACACTTTATTGTACACAACATAGAACAAAAAATACATTCCTAATTATTTAAAGTAGTGTATTGTGATTTGCATCCTCTTGGTATAAAACCAGTGAAATGACACAAGACATAAGAAAATGTCTTCTTATTAAATTCAAAATATATTATAAGTTAGTTTATGCCCGAATTTTGCATTTTAATTTGACTATCACTATCCTGCATAGCACCATTCACGATGACACGAGATGGCCATGAATTCAATTTAATTCGGGGCGCTGTCATGGGAATGATGGAATTACACCCCCATAGTGTTTGTACTATCCCTTTAGTACACATGTACTTGCAGGGGGTGAGCACATAGGGTGCTATGTGCGAACTGGCTGCAATTGCGATTTTGGTTTTGCAATATTGATGGCACGCTTGGATGAACAGAATTTTATTTTATGATTATTAATTTTTGAAGAGTGAACTTCGCATCACACTGACGTCATGCAAAATCCTGTATCACGCAAGCAGAATTTACCGCGTGACTAGCATATAATACAACGTCCCGACATCAATCGTTGGGCAGTTGCTCACCAGACACATCGCCCGTCTTGTTGGAGGATCCTCCCTTTTCTGTGGAGGATGAGTGAATTTAACACATTGTTCCTCATACCTCTTTAAGAGTTATTTTGGGAATGTCGTAATAAGTTTGGCAAATGTTACTCGTGGTGCATCCCGCAGGTTACGGGGCAGACAGGAAGATACTGTCCTTTCGCTCATCGTCTTGAAGTTACCATTTCCAACTCATGAGACTGGGAAAAGAATTACCTTACCATTTTATCATAAGAACCATGCGACAGAGTGGCAACACTTGAACTATGAAATTCGCCCTTACTGCTACGACATAAAGCCGCTATCAATGTCAAATTCTTACCACTATGCCTGATTTACTGTATCATTGGTATCCAAAACAATATGAAAGCATATAATTACGAGTAGGTACATCACCGTATACCAGTGCAAATGACAAGAAGAAATTCTAGCTTTAAGAGCTCTGAAACTTGGCAACATCGCAAATAGATGTCAAATATTTCGCTGTTTTGATTAATTTGGCAATATTACTGTGCGTAAATGTAAATATGAAATGTGACTAACTACTGAATTTGATGTTGTAACCATTTTACGTGTAAAAAAGGCATTTGGAAAGATTCCATTTTTTTTTTTAAATTTAAATCTAAATATTCGTTATTACGAAATTAATTATTGCATAATCAATATTTTAGTTCGCTAGTTAGCCACATTTCATATTTTCATACTGCAAAATTAATCAAAATACTGCCAAATTAATCAAAATAGGTAAATATTTGACAGCTATTTGCGAAGGTTGCCAACTTTTAGAATAAACGCTCTTAAGATTTAACGCTGTAGAATCGTTAGCAATAGACCAATATCAGTCTACTCTTGCAGTTTATGACGTTCTAAATTCGGTCCAAGATACAACAGGAAGGATCCAATATTATCTCAGTAAATAAGACTCACTGAAACTGTTACACTATAAGACCTTACGACACGAGCAAAAGGTATTCTTAGAGCCCGATCACACGCACCACTACCACACCACAATCAAACCACAGCGACAACACATGGACGGGCGTAAATATGAAATGTGGCTAAACTGAATTTGATGTTGTAACCACTTTAGGTGTAAAAAAGGCATTTGGTAAGATTCCAAATATTTTTTTTACATTTAAAATGAAATATTCGTTATTAGGTAATTAATTATTGCATAATCAATATTTTAGTTCGCTATTTAGCCACATTTCATATTTTCATACAGTAATATTGCCAAATTTATCAAAACAGGTAAATATTTGACAGCTATTTGCGAAGGTTGCCAACTTTTATAATAAACGCTCTTAAGTTTTAACGCTGTAGAATCGTTAGCAATAGACCAATATCAATCTACTCTTGCAGTTTATGACGTTCTAAATTCGGTCCAAGATACAACAGGAAGTATCCAATATTATCTCAGTAAATAAGACTCACTGAAACTGTTACACTATAAGACCTTACGACACGAGCAAAAGGTATTCTTAGAGCCCGATCACACGCACCACTACCACACCACAATCAAACCACAGCAACAACACATGGACGGGCGCTCATTTGTATGAAAATGAATAGAGACAACATTTGGCCGCTGAAATCAACCGTGTAGGCGATACCGGCCACATCAAGGCCACGTCGCAGCCACAACGCAACCACCAGTGAGACTGCGCACTAGCGGCCGGTCAGATCGCAAACAAACGATCTGGGGGCCTACCACCACCTCTAAAGCAGTATAATTTTAGTCTTACTTCAGTGGGGGAAAGAGATGGAGCTATATTTCCTGTAGAGCACCCTGTCCGCCTGCAAGCACTAGCAATAACGTAACAATATTCTAAGTACTAGTGACAACGCAACCACAACGAAATTTCTGAGTTATCACAACACAACTGCAAGAAGCGGCAGCGACACTATTCACACGTAACCACTGATTGCCCAGATTTTGTCGCTGTGGTGTGGTTGTAGTACGTGTGATCGGGCCCTTAAGATAACTAGACGATAAACTTACAGGCATAAAATCATCACACGTGTCAATAGAGATGTTAAAGTGACTTCAGTAAAAGATCTAAAGGAAATTAAACTCTATATTGAAGATGGATGGTTGGTTTTGAACTGTGGTGTATCGATAGGCATGTGAACGGTAATCCAGGATCATTTGAGACAGGATCGTAAGGTTTGGATACGTTTTTGAAGTGGAATTGTACAGAGTTCGCGCTGGAGTGTGATCGGCTGAATTTAGTGTGTCTTTAGCCCGTTAAAATAGGAGAAACGGGAACATCTTTGTTATTTCTGTACTTAAAAATGTTTCAGCGATTGTGAGTTTTTAGGTATTTATTATTTCTTAGAATTGATGCTGTTGTCCATATTTAACATCTTTTACTTCACCACCTTCTAACTGTCTACGGCGCCACACAATATATCGTGAACTTCCCCTTCATCTTGATCTATGATATGTATCTCTGTCTCGGTCTACCCCACTCTCCTTTTCCTTTAAGTGCAACAAATTTTACTTATTCTATTAGCACGTGGTAATACACAAATCTTTCATTATAATCAGCTCTATACCTATACTCCTCAAGTCTCAGTGACGCACTCTTGCCAACAAGCTTAGCGGGTGACGTCTGCTCATCCCCCTATGACTTAACCGCGGTTATATTTAACAGACACGGCGCCAGTCGATACGTTACGTCAAGTCGTATAGAGACTGCTTTGTGAGTGTACGAGCTTGCGTATGCGACGCGGTGAAATGAAAGTAAGGAGTAACATAAAGATGCTAATCTTTGAGTTAGTGCAAGAGGTCGAATGGGAGAAAGGGTTATTAAGTCATACTAAAGGCCAGTCAGTAAGTTTGGAGGTGAGGATGATCGATTTTTAATAAGCATTCAACGCAAGACAGAAGAAGAAGCTAAATATGGGTTTACTGATTGTAAGAATGAACTGTTGCCAAGCAATAAACCATTCCATCATGGCATCACTTTTAATCTATTAATTGGAAACGAAAATTTAGACTGAAATCGAAAAGTAAAGAATGTAAAGTGGTTGGTCAAATCACAAATGAATGTTAAGTATTTACCTATTACATAGTCTTTAAAAAGTGAAACACCTAAGTATCTCATAAATCATAATGTAAGTTCATCAAGGCAACGATCTGTGCCATTTTAAAATCATTTTCTTCTTTGCCAGGCAGAAACCCTTTTATGCTTCAATTTTTAGAATACCTCAGCTCAAAATTCTCCACGCATTATTCCAAATATCGAACGAGACTTCGAACCTTTCAATCCACACTTTAATTTTTATTTTTCATCGCAAAAGCGTCATCGAAAACCTTCCCTCCGACATTTTGAATTAAAAACGCTGACCCGACGAGTTTGGCGCAAACAAAAAACTCTTAATTGGTAAACAGGGGACGCCATGGCTCTGATTTCATGGCTCCTGTGTCTCGTTTTATTAAATACGACGGGCAAACAGGGTGTTGTAACGTGGCTATTGGCTTTGAACAGGGTGTTGTGGTATAGGATATATGATTCAAATCTGATTGGCTGCGTGGAATTATTGAATACGCAAAAGAATTAACATCAGTAGGAACTTAGTTATTCTAAGTTCTGAAACCATCGTATCAATATGTTCGCTTGTCCCATAGCAGTCCTTCTTATTTAGAAACGTAAATTATAGTACCTTCAGTATGGTGAAAATAGATAGAAAATGGAGTTAGCCCACTATCAGAACTGAGACTTGCATTTCTTCAGATGCAATAGTCTATCTGGATAAACTTTAAATACATTATTAATGGTGTTTGTCGGAGGCAAATATACGTAGCAATCCATATTCCTTGTTCCAAGACTATGTCCTCTTGAATATATTGCTCCCATTATAACCCTCAAAATTCTTGTCAATAGCTCATTAAGAGGGCCGTCTGGACCCTCATGTCCAATCACAACCCCCGCTTATGGGGTAGTTATTATTTTTAATCCCTTAATGGGGTCCCAGATTTCATTACTGGGGTTGGACTGATTAAAAGGGTGGGACCAATTTTTTCGATGTTACGGGGTTGATAGCGTGGTCGATTTTATGTGTGTCGGTTATGTATATTTGAAGGTATTACTGTTAGTGGCTGGTTGACATTATATGGTGATAAAGAATATTATATAATGATGATACAAGTTTTTATATATGTACCTATATATATTTCTGATTCTTGACAAATATTCTAAGACTTCTCTTATTTTAAATTAATTTCCATAGGAGTTTCTACAGTTTTACAATTTGTCATATCAAACTTCCTTAGTAAATTATCTACATATTGAGCCTGATCAACTGTTATTACATTTTCATTAATATTGACTGTTAAGCCTAAAAAAATTTATTTCTGATACTTACGAGTATGTACTTTTTTTCAGGGTTTAATTAAGTTTTAAGTAAGTTCTATTTAATTTTACCTTACTTTAACTTTATTATAATAGACTAAACTTTTATCAGTAAAGTAATGAAATAAAATCAATATAATCTCTTAAGAGCGTTTATACAGAAGGTGAGCAACGTCGCAAATAGCTGTCAATTATTTAATCAAAACAGGTAAATATTTGACAGCTATTTGCGACGTTGCCAACTTTTTGGATAAACGAACTTAAGTGGTTTTCAGTCCCGGTGATGATGCAGTTTTGAGCATATTTCGATTTTTGACAACTAAAACTGCAAAAGAGACAAGTGACAACTTTTCAAGAAGTTCAACTCCAGAAAAGGTATAAAATAATTATATTCTATGGAACACTCGGTTTTACTCGATATTTTACAGACTTAAACACATAGGTAACAGCTAAAATACCTGTAGGTGGTCCACTTAATTATAGCATCGAACAAATTTTCAAAGCCGCGGTACGTAAACTATCATAACTCTTTTACATACATTATTGTTATTTTAAAACCTAGCTAGTGAGCCACTAATCTGTAAAAGCTTAGGGTGTAAACACATCACGGTGGTCTTGTCTGACCACTGCAGTCTCTAAACAACATTAGTCCTGTACTTACATCCTGAGAAATAAAAGGACGTAAGTGTATATACATTAGTATGGAGATACGACGTTATGGTTTTGGATCAGAGGAAGTTTTAAAGGAGTGTACATTTCGGCGGTGCAGCAAAGCGCGGTTTTGTGTGTAGAACTGATTAGAACGCGGCTGGGACCTCCGGTGTGTGGCGCTATGACATACAATGTTGGCTTTAAGATTATTTTTGTTAAGCAAGATTCTTGAACCAGTATTCGTCGTCTTAAGCTTCGTACAGACAAGCGCGACGCGACAGCGGGGCGCGACACCGGCTATTGTTATACCGTGAAGTTTTCTTAGAAATTGTATTGTTCAAGTCGCGTCGCGCCGTCGCGTCGCGCTGGTCTGCACGAGCCTTTACTTGGATTCAATCTAAAAAGTTAATACATATTTGAATCTGTGAATTGAAGAATATTTCCATTAAAATAACACTGTCAATTATTATCTGTAATTTATGTGAAGCTTATATGAATGAAGTAAATCTGTTCGTATCAATTAACCTCCCGTCAATTTTAATTTATGTAAAATAAACGCATGCGTTTATATAATGATGCGTTAACACTTTTAAACAAGTAATTATAGTAATATATTTTGGATTGGAGTAATATATATAGTGGCTGATTTTATCAGAGTCCAAACAATGAGATTGTGAATGAATTTCGTAAATTAATACTTTAACTTTGACCACAGAGAAGAATATTATGTAAAATACGAATACAATTTTAAAAGGAAAGCAACAACAACTACTTCTCTCACTAATCTGAACTACGTACAAATTAGAATTATTTGCAGAAATAAAACAAAAATTTCCCACCCCGACGGATTCTTAAGTCCCTTTGCAGAGGACAAACATTGACATAGCCAAGTCCGGTAGCTTTTAAACAGTTTGCCTCTACCACGCTAATAGATGTCTCGATAGTGCCACCGCGAACCTTCGACGATTTTTTTCGAATTTGGAACGCGTAAATAAATATCCGCGTTTTTTTAAAAGGATAGTTGAAACTTTGAAACATGCCGCTGCGTTTGACATGCTAATGTGTAGGTTTCTTTATTTTGTGATTTTTTGGGAACCGTTTCGTGCAATCTGTGAAGTCATGCTGTCACAATTTGGGCTCTGTGAGCTGCCATTGATCTTGCTTGAAATAATTACTGATAAAATGTAATTACAACATTTGCATGCCTCCTAAATACTATACTTTTTTTTTGTATTTTATAATATCTTAACTACTTAGGGATGTGATCAAATTCTATTTTACATGTACCTAAATAATTCATGAAATCAATAAAAATAAAATCTCCTCAAAATGTAAACGTTAATAACGAAATGTGTACATTTGTTACTTAAATTAAATAATAAAAATATTTGTCTATTATTTAATTTAAGTAACAAAAATAATTCAAGCCCTATTCAACTAACTGAGTAACTACGGCTGACTTTGAATGGAAAAATAAATAATAACATAAAATTTGATGCCAAGTTTAAGGAAATTATAGTTTCTGGGGCACTTTAGTAGATTTATGGTCTATTCTGTGGTGCTGGCACACCATTAATTCTGACATAATCCGTCATTCCCATGACTATAACGTCGTAGATACTATCTTCGAAGAATAAAGCCGTATCTCCAGTTACACTTCTTGACATGAACCCTATTTGCATTACGTTACAACGGAAAAATATTTCTTGAGTTGTTAATTGTTAATAACTTGGTTAAGTACTATTAATTTTTGTTAACGTGATTGTTTCTGATGAAAATGGAAAATGTTCCCTTTGATTTAAGTTTTAAGATTGAAAATTCTGTTTGCTATAGGTAAGTAGTCCCTTTAAAGTACACAGTAGTAAGCGATAAAACTGCTATTAAAACATAACTACGTATTGTTATATAATAATGTTCTCATGTTTTAGTATATTTACGGAAATTATTCTTGTTGAGTTTTGATTAAATGTCAGAGGTTTAAATTAATCGTTTTAAATACGCTTATTTTAATTGTTAAAGCAGTCGTTAAGTTTGTGAACTTTGTAGTAGAGTATTATTTTAACATCTTTTAATTAACCATACGTATTATGGGGCAAACATCTAGACAAAACACAAAAAAAAAAACTCAATTATACTAATAACACGATAACGTTTCCGGATGACAGCGATACGGACGTGACGCCTAAGTGTCGTTAAATCTAATTGTATATTTTTTAATTAAAATTTGCTAAAAATTCTAAATAAAATGTTATTTTTTTCTTTCTAAATTAACGATAATTATAGTCAATGAATCATCACAGGAAACTCAAAACTTCATACCAAACCGTGACGATTTCCAAAAGTCGCATGTCCAAACCCTTTGCCTGCAGTTTTTGTCGTCAAAATAAAAGCGGTCACTTTACGACATGTGAACAAACTTAATAATGCAGTTGTTAAACAAACAAACACATATAAAATGTTGGATATAAAAGGTAAGGGGAGTGAATGGTAAGTTTGTTTTGAGCGGTAAAAATCCGGGTGATTCACTTTGACGCATATAAGTCACGAATTAAAAAGGACAACAACAGACAAAGAAGCCATTTTGCATTGTGCTGTGACAGTCTTCCTTGTGGTGCCGCTTTGAGGAGCTAAGAAGCTCGTAGACAAGTCAGAAAATATACGTATAACGTAAGTAGGAACTAGGAAATTATTAAGAGCGTTTATTCCAAAAGTTGGCAACGTCGCAAATAGCTGTCAAATAATTACCTGTTTTGATTAATTTGGTAAAATTACTGTAGGTAGTAAACTGAAATATTGATTATGAAATTGCATAAATTAATATCGTAACAACGAATATTTAGTTTTAGATGTAAAAAAAGTATTTGGAAACTTTCCAAATGCCTTTTTTACACATAAAACGGTTACAACATCAAATTCAGTGTTATAATTGCAATTCATTATTAGTATACAAGTTCACTAGTTAGCCATATTTCTTATTTCCATACAGTAATATTGCCAAATTAATCAAGACAGGTAATATTTGACTGCTTCAGATGGACAAGGCATCACAACCCAATAGGTCTTAATGGCAAGCGAAATTGTGGCAGGTCCAGATGAGATGTCGGGATGTCCTTCCTAAACTCTTTCTACAGGAACTGGTCTTTAGCAGCTTTAAAAAGATAAAAGTGGAAAAAGAGTAGAGGAGGTCTTTGTTATGCAGTAGGAGATCACAGGCTTTTAATAATACAATATAAACAATAGTTAAAGTCTTTCTCTTCTCTGGCATTCTTCTTCTCTTTGTCGTTCCCTCAATGCTGAGCATCGAGCCCACATGCGACGCGTCTCTAAGCTATGCAGTTTTCTGCAGAGTGGGCCGCTTGGTAAATGCTGCCTCCAACAGCGCTCTTAATTTAATATTGCCGGTTCTCTGCCTTGATCACGTTTTCCTCTCATCCGGCCTAGTAATATAAGTGCATAAGTGTATGAAAAACTTTTCATTCACTTGGCTTTTTTGTCATAGAGATGTTAAAAGCATCTCATTTATTATAGAATATCACCATGAAAATTGAGGATCTCAGTATACTGAGGTAACATGTAAGTATCTGACCTATCGACCATGGACCTGGTAGTATCAACAAAGCTGTGGAAATCGGTCAGATGACTGGCGTTTTTGCTTTCCTGTCTTCTGTTTTTGATTGAAATGAAATGAAATTGTTTATTCTGTAAATAGGATATTGGAATCAATTTTACACTTCATATTAAAAATTTACTAGATGAGTTCGGCGTTTCCTATCGGACTAATTGGAGACGAAAGGCCGAAACAAACTCAGAGGCCGCAGTTTCTTTTAAAGTCCAGACATAATTTTGGTCAGGCCAAATGAAGACCATGTAGATTAGTGTCTGAAAAGGTTTTTTGAGAAAAGAACCCCACAGATTTGAGTGAACCTGTCCAGTCAGTGCAAGCATTTGTCAGTAATCGTGGAGCTCAACTCGACGAACAATACCAAAGAAAGGACATTTGGGTAAGCCGCATGAACTAGTCAAACTGCCAGACCATCATTAAAACTAACTGAGAAAGAAAAAAAAAATGATGAAAAATAAAATATCCACATAGTCCTCACATTCACAAAATTTTAATAATATAATAATTTACAAAGTAATAATATCATTTTGTATGTAATATTCAACAATGTCAATGTTTAAATAAAACTGGAACATTTTGATGATTTTACTGAATAATGACTGAATGGTCTAACCAAATTAAAACAAATACAAGTCACACTTCACGTCTTCTCTAACGCTGGTTAACCCTACAAAAATGCATCAATACTTCTTTGTACACGAGGAGTGTAAATTCGGGCCCTAAGTGTCGCCGCGGTCGTTTTAACACTGCATCGCTAATTGGACACTTAAGCTGCACCTTAAAGGGTTAAAACAGTTTTTATCCGGGGGCCGAAGAGACCGGCACGCAGCGGATGGCGGGTTACCACTGATGTTGCCGTCATTTGAGTGATTATTGAATTTTTGATTAGGTTTATTTAGAGTTTATGGTTTAAGCCGTTGATGACATTAAGTAGATTCGTTTAGTTTTTTTTTTTTTTTCTATTTGTTGCAAGTCCACAGTCGTTTCATATTGCGTCTTGATTGTTACTTCTTGGGGTGACTGATTTATAGGATTGACTTTCAACAATGCCAAGTTGTATTTTTTTGTCTTCTTTTAGTGCCTTTTCACTGGCTTTCAGCGTTGGTTCTTACGCCTAAAGGAAAAGATATTTATTTGCAATGAATAGTACCAAAATTTTATTTTCGTCTTTAAGTATCTCCTGTTTTCCAGTAAGTTTCAAATATACTTTACTGTATTGTTATTTACATGTAACGCAAAACTTGCTTCGAAACTGTAATAAGAGTGGGAAAGAGTAAAAAGTAAAAACCAATAAGTATATGAAATAGGTATTACCTATTTTAATAATGATTAAAATCTAGATATCTTAATAAAAAGTGATGAAAATTATGTTTAACCGCCTCTGTGGTCTAGTGGTTAGACCATCTGTCTCACGCCCAGAGGTCCCGGGTTCAAATGCCAGTGGGGGCAAAATTTTCTGCTCGGTTTGGTTGGTGGTAGGACTTGTTCTAAGTCCACCTGGTTAGTTACCCCCATCTCATCTTAGTCTGTCGCCAAAACAACAAGGTTAACAGCATTGTTACAGCAGTGATAGCCTAGTGGTGTGATCGTCAGACTGTCAAGTCATAGGTCTCGAGTTTAAACCCAAGGCACGCACCTCTGACTATTCGGATTCATGTGCGTATTGTATAATTATCACTTGCTTTAAAAACGGTGAAGGAAAACATCGTGAGGAAACGCCGCATGCCTGAGAGATATTTCTCGACGGCATGTTAATCCAAGTCAAAGGACGGCATAAAAACTCTGACACCGGGTTAGTCAAGAACCACACTAAAAGAAGAACAGCATTGTTGTGTTTCGGCAGTTAGAAGTAAGATAGCCAGTTTCTGTGGTTGAGGATTCCGGTTGAAGCTCGCTTCCACCTTCAGCCTGATCATTACTTACCATCAGGTGAGTTGCAGGCCAAAAGCTTACCTGGTAAAGATGAAAAAAAAAATGTTAAGTTAAAATCTAAAGGATACTCTACTATTATCCAGTAAAAACTTAACTTGTTACGAAAACACGTTACAATGCCTATTCTTCATACAAATCTATTCACAAGCACAATAATCGAACAATGATCTATTGCACATTCAAATGTATTATCACTACCATTTATATTACTTATCACTAGAGCTAAGTGACAAATCACATCTATGACACTCGGTAACAATACTTTGTATTTTTCAAAACAACTTTGTTTGTACCCAAACACTCCAAATGTAACCTTACAGCATCAACGTCACAGTTCACTTTTGATTAGCAGAAGTCCAAGAGTTATGTTGAAAAAATGTGAAAATTAGCACAGTATTTTTCGTGTGGTGTTAATAGAAAAAATAACTATAGGATAGAATTATCAAAGGTATGTCATTGTCGTATGTCCTCTGTTTATTGTGTTTAGCTTGGTTATGGTCAAATTGTGCTGTCACGATTGTTTGTCTATGGTATTCCGGTCAGGTGATGGTCTATGGTGGTCATGGATTTTGGGTTTACTCTTACTTTCCTTGTTGGAATTACTTAATTTAGCAGTCCCTGTTAACATCTCCATGCGTAGTTCGAAGTACTTCCAGGAGTTGCATCTGGAACTGAAAGAAATTCCAAAGATCTGGAAGATAGAAAAATAACATATATTAATTTTGAATTGCAATACTCATTTAAGCACGGAAAAGAAGTTAGAATACTTCTAGCAGAATTATGGCAGAGGTAGCTAATAATTTAAATATTTTTATGAAAATTCTAGCAACGTAGGACACCCAATTTTAGACAGTTATAAGGTAGAAAGCGAGACCTTAGTTTTTCAAGATTCAGGCTGAGACCAACATACAGGCAAGCATTAACTTCAGACACTATACAAAGAAAATATATTAACTATTCCTCGCGTGAACGACAAAACAAAATCAAAGCCATAAACAGGCCTTAAAAACACCATCACTTGAACACATTCTATTACTGCATTTCCCTAACCAGTCTCCCTAGACCTGGCACCTTGAACTAATTCCCCCTTTGACGTTCCATTCGGTAGAGGAAGGAGGAGGGAGTCAGGTCAAGCTAATTTGGTGGCTATAATGAAACTTTTGTATCAGCCTTTGACACGCAATATGAGAATTATGTTGTGTTATGATGTCTCAAAACTTTATGTTTCGTGGTCTTTTGTTGAGTGGTATAATAGCCGTAAATTGAGAGGAGTGTCTGTCTGAGTTTTTCTTTAACATTGATTACTTTTGTTTCTTGAAGATTTGAACCGAAATCATCTATCATTTTGCCAGCACCGGTCAAAAACATAAGATGTGTATTTATACTTCGTTTATGTAATTCGTTGAAGTAAGATGTGGATCTTACTTTATAACGTTATCGTTTGGTTGCTTCAATCTATCTTGTTGTAAAGGCTTGGCTGTAAAACGAAAATTAGAAATTAAATTATGAATATCCTGAAAATCTTACGACTGCAATTGTTTCGTCTCGAAATGATGCAGCTAACAGCAATTCCAAAAAGAGTCCCAATACTTCAATTGGATCTTCAATTATATGGGCTGACTTTGATATAATGTCTCTTCATTGCTTTAAAATCAATCCCCTTTATCTCCATAAATTCAAAATGGCTGTCCCTATACTTGAATCTATATAGATCTATATTATATATACTCTATAGATTCTGTCGTTGGTCGTCAAGGAGTGCTAATTTGTTTTGCAAATTGAGGGTGACGCGACTTAGGGGTGCTCCGTAGTATCGGGTTACCGGTGATAGGGACCGAATTGATTTTACACTCAGTTGCCTAAACTGTGGTTCAGAATCACAAGTTAAATTTCACTTGGTAGAAAATTTATGTCTTACTCAATTAGATGGTTGAAAGAATTGTTTTTGATTTTTGTGTGGTAGTAGAGTTTTTCATACTAGACTAAGGGTGAAAGGAAATATATATTTCTCTTCTGAGTGTTTTCAGTATTTACCTGAATACTTATTGTAAATGCTTAAACACCATAACCAACACTAGGTACATATATTTTTTGCTTCCTATATGTTATCCTTTCGTAATCCAAATCGTAAAACTTCTTATAAAATATCTTAATCCGATTCTTGCCTTGCTTTAGATTAATCTTTCTTCTGATTCGATCTTCAAAACACAATGCTGCATCGTCGTCTTACCTTGCGTCAATACAGAATCTGAAACTTCAAAAATTTGGGCTATGTAGGTATCGTTTATCACACCATTATCATCCTCTGCCTTCATTGTTACTGTCACACAATCATAAATTTTCTCTAATCCATCTTCATCCACCACCATTTTAGCATTTACTTCTTTTACATCCACATCATAAACAATCCTTTCAACTTTTCCATTCGCCATCTGTGTAGCACCAGTTTCCATCATAATCTATTCCCTTTCCACGACTAACGAGGCCTCATTAATGGAGGATGCAAATTGCGAACTGATCCTGTTACCTATTAGTAATACGGAACGTGCGTGTCCCTGGTAATACTGTAACAGCTAAGCAGGATAGTGTTCCGGAGTAATTGGTAGACGAATTGATTAAGTTCTCTTTGATTGTGGTGTAGAAGAGCACTCTGATTACAGCATTCAAATTCCTTTCATTTAATTTAGTTTGAAAAGTTTATGTTATTTTCTAACAAATATTGTTAAAAATAAGTGCGGGAGAGTGTGAGATCTGGAACGCAGTCTTCTTATTACCTTGCTCACTCGCACTTAGATTTACTCTCTCTCTTTTACCATCATCTACCATATCATGTGTAGCTGTGTATTAAAATAAATTAATTAATGCGTTTATTTGAGATACCCTATGTCTTTGTCACATAAACCAGGAAGAATAGGTTACATTTTTTTTTACCTAGGTATATATCTACTCTACGTATACTATTTTGTCGAGGGAGGCCTTTACAATACAGACTGTTAGATTAGATACTATTTTTGCAGATACTACATATAAATCCGGATCAATAGAAAGATTTTTAAAGTGCATAGTAATAAAGCATTCAATAGGTTCCACTGTATAAATAAACAAAGGTAAGAAATCTACACTTGGATAATAAAACGCAATGTTGTATTTATTCATTTTATTTTTGTCTTATCTTATTATTTCACTATATGCTGCACCGGTTTGACGTCATCACGTCAACGCCGGCTGTCGCTGAAAACCAGCGTTGGGGCCCTGTCTCGCATAGGGTCGCAGCATTAAGCTGAGCGATGGCCGTTTTGCGTGGATGTGACGCATATTTTCCCCCAAATTGTTTATTTTTGTGTTTTGTTCTTTCTTTGCGTCATGTGTACCGCAAATAAACGTATTTTCTTTCTTCTTTCTTTCTTTCAATGCAACCACATTTTTTTAATGTGGTAACCAACTTTTGTATGATGCTGCTGCTAGTAGATGCTGCTGTTCGACAATTTATAAAACCCATTAAAATACGGGGCTGATATTAGAACACATGCAGCTTTATTTCAAACAATTTCTGTATGAGCCTACAAATATTACGATATTAGAACACATGCAGCTCTATTTCAAACAATTTCTGTATGAGCCTACAAATAGTACCTACGCTTCTACATGGGCTTTTTATACCTAATCAGCTAGTTTATTATTACTTATACCTACCTACTTCCTTTCAAAGTTGATTGTTTTGATAGTACCCATACAGCAAATGTCGGTTGTCGTGTGATGCCTATGTAGATAATAAATGTGCTAACGTAATGGTCGTGCCGTGCGAAACGCCACCTGCCGGATTTGATAACAAAACTCCTTTGGCAAAAATGTCTTAACGAGCCGAAATATTAATGTGGGTGAAGTTTGTGGGTTAGGTTTGGTAAACTGACAGTCTATTCTTTAAAAATCTTACCGGGAAAACCTACGTGAAGCGAGATTGAACTGAGCTGTCATTCTACCTGACGCTTGAAGTGATAGTCTGTAAAAAAGTTAGGGGAAGCGAGCTTGAAGTTAGCTGTCAATAGTGTCAATCCCTACCATCAAGTTAGATGACAGCTAATCTTAAGCTCACTTCACCTATGTTTTCGCGGTGAGTTTTCTACAGTTGGGATTCACAGAATTGACAGTTCACTTCAAGCTCACTTCAGCAAATTTTTCTGGTTGATATTGTATCTCGTCATAGTATGTAAGATGGTTAATATAATTGAAGATCAATATCGTGCAATATAAGAGGATTTTGACCAGCAAAGGTTTGTCATAGAATATAGACTGAAGATAATGATGAAGCTGTGTATAAAGAATATTGAGGTAGACCTATGTGAGCACTGACCTGTTATATTGTAGGTTAGGACTGTATGGACAAATGGTAACCAATAAAATTGTCATAAGGAATGAGAAAGAAATTTAAGAACGTGGGTTCTGAAAGTGGGCAACGTCGCAATATAATTATGTCAAATATTTCGCTGTTTTGATTAATTTGGCAGTATGGAAATATAAAATATGGTTCAGATTTAAAATTTTCTGATACAGGAACTATTTGTGACCGCTGGAAACATATTCCTAAAGAATACTAGAACTCGTAGAAAATTTACAAAGAAGTAAAACTTCGAAGTTTCTTTACAGAAGCCTCAAAAAGAAAAAAAACATTTTATGCAAGACCCACTGCTTCCGAGACAAAAGACGTCGATTAATAATCACCCCTGAATTAATAACCACAGTAATTGAGATGTTTGCTCAAAGTCCTAGGGTTGCCCCTCTCAACCCTTATTATTTGAACAACGATTCATATTTAGTCAACCGCAATTATGCTGAGATGCGCCATTTTGAATGTTGACGTCATTTTTGGGGGTGTGTGATTAAAATATGGGTAGGTATATAGGTGCGTAGGTATGAGAATGATTAAAATATTATGAACTAGTGAACCACCCTTGCATTGCACGTTTTTTTAGCTTGACAAACACCGAGATTTCGTTATTATAATATGTAAGTTTAACATAAAAACCTTCCGGTATTAATTTTCTAAATGATGGTAAAAACTGTATCAAAATCCGTTGCTGTATAATTACTGTATCAAAGTTTAGAAGAACAACGCGGTTTCACAGACAGATACGAAAATCGAGTTCAATTTAAAATATGTAGGTATATATCGTAGTAAGATGGTTATATCCGTGATATAGTTATATCCCTAGGGATATAGCTATATACCGTGATATAGTTATATGATAGCGGTTCATAACTGTCGGAGTGCCCTAATTTTGTTACTGCGACCAATTTCGACGCAGCTGGTCACAGTTCTAACCTACCTTATTTGGTTGGAATGCCCTAATAGTAATATTACTAAGTCGTGCTCGTATCATAGTTATATTCCTAGTAAGAAAGATAAGAACCGCTTTCATATAACTATGTTAGGGGCCAGCTATGTCCCTAGGGATATAACTATATCACAGTTATAGCCATCTTACTGCGACATATAGATATGGAGATTTTCAAAATTAATTTTATCATTTAGGTAATAACTTTTGTTTCAAACAATATCGGAAAGTCTAAACCAGACAATAAAATGATGTATGACGTAACAGCAAAATACCGACTGCACCTAGATACCTATGAAATCTATTATACCACCATGCATTCTCAAAAACACACGTAGGTTATACAACAGGGAAGCAACATTCTATAAAATACTTCTCCAAAGCTACATCTATAGCGAATGCACGTCAGTCATTCAGTAACAGCGAACTCTTATTTAATCATAGTAAATAATAATTTCAATTATGTACTGTCAATGGGAGCTGAGATAACCTCTCTAACTCTCTGTACAGTTCGCAAACAAAGTTCGTTTTATTTTCTTAAGAATTCCGCTGCAGACTAAAGGAAGTTTTGAAGACTTAACAGTCTGACAGCGAACTAAAACTAGGAAGACGTTGAAAAGCTTAGAGGATTTAAAAACGACAAACTCAGGCATTCTAAGAACTACTTTAAACGTACGTAACGTTCATTGCAAGTTCCCCGTTGATTGATGACAGCTGTCATTCCTGAATCCGTGAAGGGACACAGTATAACTCTATAATGATCCTACAATCTGCCTAGCTTTTTCCGAACTATGTTGGAGTCGGCTTCCAGTCTAACCGGACGCAGTAGAATGCCAGTATTTTACATGGAGCGACTGCCTATCTGACCTCCACAACCCAGTAACTGGGTAATACGATACCCCTTGGTAAGACTGGTTGTCAGACTTTCGGGCTTCTGACGACACGTTACGACTGTCAAAGATGCAAGAATGAGAGCCGGGACCAACGGCTTAACGTGCTTTCCGAGGCACGGAGGAGTCTCGGTATGTAACGATGGTCACCCATTCACAGACCAACCCCGGCAAGCGTAGCTTAACCTGACAACTTTCACTATGGGGCCAACCCTGAAATCGCGAAAAAAAAATCAGCTGTTCTATACCTACATTATAACGAGCTATGCGAACATGTATGGAACAGTTGATTTTTTTTTCGCGATTTCGTAATGATGAGTACAATGACCCCTTAGGAGGATGCAAACGAATTAAATTTCACATTGTATACCTATAGTAGGATTAATGGGATGGATTTGCTCTTATGAACCTATAGAGATATGAGGAACAGGTTGTAAAGTAAAGTTCACTCATCCACGTGATGTGTCTGGTGAGGCTGCTGCCCAACGCTTGATGCTGAGACGTTGTATATATGCTAGCCGCGCAGTTTACCGGCGCTTGCGCGATGCAGGATTTTGTATGACGTCAGTGTGATGCGTACTTCGCAGTGGCGATGTAGTTGCAGCTACTAACCCTTGTTGCCAAAACCTAGTTTTTGATCATGTCGTAAATAGATAAGCCAATCACTAATTTTTCAATACTCAATATATTTATTGCATTCCACAATGTGAACTTAGTTTAGAAAGACATGATCAATATTCCATTATTTAAAATAAATAAATAATAGAAAACCTTTTTCTTTTTTTTTTGCTATCGCTACGTTCAATAGTTAAGGCGTGTACACACGCGGTGCACATCACGCGCGTCGCGTGATCGCGGCTGTCTGTCATTATGTTGAGCTCAGCTCACTGCACGACGTTGTTCGAATAGTGTGCACTTTGAACACTGTTCGTATAATAGGTATATGTAGGTATACTATTCAGGTTGAATTACGTAGATGTTATTCAGTTTGGATACTTTAGTAACTTATAGTAAGTTCTAATAGTAAATAGGATGAGGTAGATTTAATTGTATTTGCACATAGCTGCTTGTCTAAAAGTTGTAAATATTGCTATCCTAAAAATTACTCTAACAACCAGGTGCCCTATATTTTCATGCAATGGTGGAACCAAAGCTACCTTTAGGGTAAGCGCACACGAGCCACCGGCGACAACCACCGGTGACTGTCGCTATCTACTGCGGTGGCGAGCACAGCTGTAACGAGTGGTTGCCACTGGCCACTCGCTACAGCACTGTGCGACGATTCCATAAAAAACGTAAGAAAAAGCATGTGAACCGAGTCGCTGGGCTACCGGTGTCTCGTTTACGCGCCTAGCCTTAGATGGCAGTCATGGATGACCCGTCATCTTTCTTTCATACCCAGTCCTCTCAATCTTAATTAATTCGCTCTCAACAACAAACCAACCAATCAAACATGCAAACTAGAATTGCCATACAAAAAACCCTTTTCAGCAAATAAGCACTTACCATACATTTTTTACGAAACAACTCAAATGATGCCTAAATGCCTGTCACTTCACGTACCTTGTTATTACCCACTCATGACCCCAGTTCCAACTATTTTTACTGAGGGTAGGAAAAAATTAATCCGCCCACTTTTAATTCAAACCCCGAGTGACAGTTGACACAATGGGTAGTATTAAAGGGTTAACAAAGGGCTGTGAACGGGCGCTTTCGAAGGGTTAATTGCATGTTCGTTTCAAATATGGCGGCTATTTCGAGTTTTTTTTGCTGTCGTGCAGTTTTTGTTTGTGCGGGTTTGCCTTTACATGGATTTTTTATGTTCAATGTTTATTTATTTTACTAGCCACCCCCTGCTTGGCAAGGTTTTTTCGACTTGACAAAACATGAAGATTTCTTTATTATTTCTAAGTTAAATATGATTGTATTACATACGTAAACCTTCCGGAATAAATTCTATAAATGATGTTGAAAACCGCATCAAAGTCGATTGCGTAGTTTAGAAGAACAACGCAGTCACACAGACAGACACTAAAAGCGACGTCAATTTATAATATGTTTAGAAGATTCATGAAATGTCGCAAAGTAAGAGTTTCATTAGAACCTACTTAAGTACCTTTTTGTGATTATTTTTACCGCTTAACTGTCGATTTGCGCTTAGAAGTCGATAATAATAAAAAATCTATTGTGTCTCGTTCGGAAGTGACAGTAACTCTAAGTAAGTATCTAATGAATCTTTTGTGAGCACTTAAATATTTAAATCAATTTTTACTGTAATATTATGAATAGGTTATTGAATAAAATTGATGACTGCTAAATTCGCATGTGGTAAGTAAGTAGGTACTAGATAGTTTAAATTGATAATAACTCCTTTTATCACTTTCCATCTATTATACAATATAACAGCGAATTAATTTTCATGCCTTATGAGCATCATTCAAAAAGTTGGCAACGTCGTAAATTACTGTCAAATATTTACCTGTTTTGATTAATTTGACAATATTACTGTTTGGAAATAAGAAATATGGCTAACTAATGAACTAGTATACTAATAACGAATTGCAATTATAACACTGAATTTGTTTCTGTAACCATTTTAGGTGTAAAAAAGGCATTTGAAAAGTTTCCAAATACTTTTTTTATGTCTAAAACGAAATATTTGGTGTTACAATATTAATTATTGCATTTCGTAATCCATATTTTAGTTCCTAGTTAGCTATATTTCTTATTTCCATACAGTAATATTACCCAATTAATCAAAACAGCGAAATATTTGACAGCTATTTGCGACGTTGCCCACTTTCTGTAGAACCGCTCTTAAGACCTAGATCAAATATTTTTTTGATTTTCGGATAGCTCATGACCTAAATAAAATCCAAAAAAAAACTGTTAAACGCGGGTCAAAGCTAGTTAAAAGTAATATTAGATTAGCTATAAACTGTAAATTTTCTATAAAATCATAATTATCGGATTACTGTTAAACATTCAAGTGCAAATAACAATTTGATCCATTCTAATAAAAATATATACAAAGAGTGTTTCTGTCTGCCTGTTGCATTTTAGGAGCTAAACCGCATAGTCGATTGTTTTTAAGGGGACTACAGGACCTAAACGTGCCTAAACGCAAGTTTTATAATGCCTAAAAGAATATGATCCACTGCAGTAAACAAAATCAGAAAAATATATGATATTCTTCAGGATATATGCTAGTATGATAGTGTGTTGAAAAAAAATGCGTGCGTTAAAAGAAATTTTTAATTTAACGATTAAAAATCATATTAATTTACATGCAATCATTCTGATTTTTTGTCAGATTATTCTACAAGCTACATATTAGCATAATAGTGTTTTAATTTTCCAGTCCAATCAATAGATTTTTTGTAAATCGCTAACTGCTTCATATTTTGCAATAAATTACCTGCGTCGTGTCATCGCGCTTCTCTTTCATTTCTGCAGTCCGACAGTGACCGCGCTTTAGCTGTTGTAAGCCTCTTAAATTGTATAGAGAGCAAGCTCTAATGTTACGGAGATGTTGAGGGACATAGACATACTTACCAGCCGGGTGAATTAACATGACACCAGCACGCGTAGCATGATCACCGTAGAAACGGGTTTTGTTGACGGAAGAATAGACAAAATGACAGTTAAACAATCACAATCTATCATTGTCAAACCTCGTTTCTACGGCGGTCATGCTACGCGTGCTGCACGCGTAGCATGACAACCATAGAAATGGGTTTTCTACGACTTTTGTCGACGCAAGAATAGAGATAATGAACAGATTGTGATTGTTTATCTGTCATTTTGTCTATTCTTCCGTAGACAAAACCCGTTTCTATTGTGGTCATGCTAAGCGTGCCGGGGTCTACTCTTTTAGCCGAATCCGTAGTTTCGGACGAAGCGTCCGTAACTTCTACTGAAACTGCGGATTTCGCTTAGGCATTAGACCCCCTTGCTCGGAACTCGATACTCCCCCCGCCACCCAACGCGGCGCCCCGTCGGCCGCCGTCGCCGGGGAGCTACAAACGTCATTCCAGCCAATTGTCATGTTAACTCGCCCGGCTTGTACAGTCTAACAAGAAAATCAGCCCCTAAAGGGGTGAAATAATGTGTTGAATTTTGTATGGAAAAATTCGAAAACCACGCGGGTGAAGTCGCAGAAAAAGCGTAGGTTTTCTATAATGAACCTAGGTGTAATAATATAACAATAAAAATTAACTAACTATAATATGAACTTTATTACAGACGTTTGACGATTACGACGAGTGTTTATAAGTCAAAAGTATTGCCTATTATATTATTAATTGACTTTTATTTGTTGTGTCTAGAGAAATCTTTCGATAGGTCTACGCCATAAAATTTTATTGCGTAATGGTTAGGTGTACAAACCACCTTTATAATTATAATAATAAGTTCCTTTCTCAGGGAGCTCAAACCACCGGTAGTTTGGACCCTGTTCCCGTGGGTGGGCTACTATTTTTAATTTTTTTTAACCTTTTTTTAAGTATTTAAAAATAGAATTTAAGTTTTTAATTTAATTTAAGTATTTAAATTTAATTTAAGTATTTAAATTTAATTTAAGTATTTAAATTTAATTTAAGTATTTAAATTTAATTTAAGTATTTAAATTTAATTTAAGTATTTAAATTTAATTTAAGTATTTAAATTTAATTTAAGTATTTAAATTTAATTTAAGTATTTAAATGTAATATAGGAAATAATAATAATTATGTTTGTTTTTGGCTCTCAGTTTTCACTACTTCGTACCTTTTCTTTTAGACTAACATACGAGTTCATGGGACTGATAAGTTTTGTGTGTCAAAATCTACTAAAGATAAATTAAATCGATGAATGAAAAAAGGTATCGTGATGGCCAAGTGATCTTCATGAGACGCGGGCTTAAATCCGGGCAAGTACCAAGTGTGGTGTAGTTTGATTGTAGTGTCATTGTAAAAGGTTGTACCTAAATGTGTGCGTGTGAGCGTGTGTGCACAGAGCGGCGGTGTAGTTTTGGCATGCTTCACTGTATTGTTCGCAGCGCTCTGTCTTGGTTTTTTATTTGGTCTGTGGTTTATCTTGGACAATAGGTACTGACATCGCTGAAGGAATAAATCGTGAGGAAACCTGGACTTATGATTAATATAAGTCTGAAATCGCCAACCCGTCTTGACCCGTCTTGTCTTGTTTGTGGCCTTTGCCCTGCGGTGGGACAATAATAGGCTAGTATTATTAATAAAAAATGAATAAATACTTACACTTAGCTAGTGCACAAGCACAAACTATTAGGTACTACCGAGGCTACAGGCGCCTGACCAATTTTAGACCTTATTGCTTAGGCAATAAGGTCGAAAAGTGACCAGGCGCCAGTGTCCGCGATAGTACCTACTCAGTAGGAATTATTTTTTACTTTATCGACATAGTAAAAGAATAAATAATACGATCTAGGATAAAAATTATGTCCTAATACAGTTTTAGCGTGAAAGCGTAACAAACAAACTTACTTTCGCATTTATAATATAAGTTAGGATTTCACAGTAAGTGGCAACAGCAGTAAAGATAACCCCGAGAAGAAACTGTTGAAATTGCGTGATATAAATGAATAACGACTCCAGTCGTCATTATCGACAATAATTCGCGTAAATGTCGTAAATTCGACATAATTTAACGTACATTGTGGTTTGCGTTTCACAATTAGCGGTCGATTTGGTCGGCGCTCGCGCATATGACGTAAAATGACGTCATCTGTTCGTTATTGTAATCTGCGGTTGACGGCGACATACGATTGTCGCGTGCGGAGAAAGTCTTATTTTTTAATCAATTAAATATATTGTTATTAGGCTTTATTGTGACCTTTTGGGTACGTTTTACGTAATATGTTGTGTAATTGTCGTTCATTTGTGGTTTGACAGATGCAATGCTTATTCTTGTCGGTTCTGTTGAGTAGGTAATATTAGGTCCTACTGTAGCGCTAGAAAAGGGTTAGATGTAGAATATTATATGGGGGCAAAGAATAATAGATGCTAAATTTATGTTATATTTATTTTATATTTGTCATCTTATATACAAACGTGCACACTTACTACGCGTCTATTTGAAGACTAGTTTAAAAAAAAAAAAGTAATATTAAAAAAAAAAAAAAAAATTACATAATTCAAAATTCGCTTGAATGATCAAATGCTACCAGAGTTATTTTTCTATCAACCTGTACGACATAAGGTCACCCCATTTAAGCGAGTTGTCCACCGCCAGGTAAGCTAAGTTAGGTGGCGTAGTTGAGCCAGTTTTTCAGACATGTGCCCGCGGTGGACGCACATGTATGAAAAACTGGCTCAATTGACGATTCGTTTTACAGTATGATCCAAGGTGGTAAATAATGAAGCGATTATATTATTACATTAAAAATAAAGCATAGTTCCACTGAGTACCATTTACCACTTTCATAAAAGCCACATTATAATCAGACTTCACCTTAAAATTAACACATTTTATATTCCTCATAATAATTCAACTTAAAACCCGATAAAAACCAAAAATAAATAATATTAAAACATCATAAAACGTATCCCATTTAAGAGTACTCGATCACCTTAATAATAACTGGATGAAGTTTCCCGAACCACGTTATTAGGCCGCGTCCACACACTATAAGTGACGGTTGTAACGAGAAAATTAACAGCCAGCGCGTCGTGTCGCGACTCGCCGAAACAATTACACGCCCGCGCGGTAATTTAACGTTGAATTTGCATAATTGCAGCGATAACAGGCGATGCCGCGGGCGATGTCGCGTCAACGTGAACCGGCCCTGCGACAATTACAATGTACTTTTTGCAGTGTTTACATGCTCAATTAATGGAGGAATTAATCAATTTATGCTGGGAATATGCAGATGTGGGTGCGTGGAGATTATTGCTAATAGGTTTCTCTTATGTGTTTTATGCAAGCTGTTGAAAATTAGTATGTATGATAAATTGGTCAATCATTTAGTTTTAAAATGCAATAAATTCAGGTCTTTAATATATTTTGCGCATTAAGTTTATGCTAATGAGTACAACGCTTTGAGATTATGTGATTGATCACATAATCAACATCATCATTATTGTGGTTGTTTTTGTTTCATTGTGATTGTGATTGGTTTTGTTTGATTTTGTGTACGTTTGCTATTTTACTGTTCCGGTATTATGGGATGGGCATTGGACGATAACGACACGATATCGTCGGACTGGTAGTTTCATACCATCCATCCCAACGCTTCCTCTTCTTTCTTCTTCCCTTCTTCTTTCCTTCATCCCTTTTCCGACTATGTTGGGGTCGTTTTCCAGTGTAACCGAATGCAGCTGAATACCAGTATTTTACATGGAGCGATTGCCTATCCGACCTCCACAACCCAGTTACTGGGTAACACGATACCCCTTCGTAAGACGGTTCTCAGGGCTTCTGACGACCCGTAACGACTGTCAATGGTTCACAAATGACAGCCGGGACCAACGGCGTGCTTCTCGAGGCACGGAGGTGTCTCGGTATGTAAAAATGGTCACCTATCTACGGACCAACCCCGGCAAGCGTAACTTAGCCTGATGGATTGATCCGTGCGACTATTATTACTAAGCCACGAGCTCCTCTAGTAGTGTTATAAAATTACTACTAAACGCTTTCACAGTGTCGGTATCGTCGCCGACACTGATTGTCGTGCCGATATCGGCGGACGACACAGTGCACTAGTTGACTGCTGCCATTATTACCTCGAATATACTATTACACTTTTGGAATCGGGTGTCAATTTAAGCTTTTGCTGGTGCAACGAAACTATTCGAGGCTGCTGTGGCATACCACATGACAATAAGCTATTGGTTACATCTTGTCACATACCGATATCGTCGACGATATCGGGCCGATATGTCGGTGTCGTTATCGTCGCAGTGTGAAAACGGCCAATGATGTTAAACTGTGCTAGCGGGGTAAGTAATTGCGTAACACATCGCAATGGGTTTCATTTTGACAGTTCACCCACGTTCATTGCGTTATTTACGTTGTTGACAGACGAATTTTTCAAACCTATGAAGAGCAATATCCTTCAAAACCCTCGGATTTTGATTGAAAATTTATTACGCAATTGCAGGTGCCTATTAAAGAGCTGCCAATCTTCGTACTAAGATACGTCTTATAAGAATTTAGATTTAGTTAAATTCACATGTGACATCATCACCTACTTATTTTATAAATGATTTCCAACTGTACCTTTCATTGAAAAAAAAGCAATTATCCTCTGCCGTCACGCCAAAAAAACAACCCATCAACAAACAGTAATCAATACGTAAATTACAATCTTACGCCATAAGGCCTCGTTCACACGGCGCGACTGGCACCGGCGGCGCGACATCGCGACACCGGCGCCGGCAATTAATCAAAGTGTCGCGCGTTTCTCGTCAAATTGCTTTATTGTCGCCTAAATTGGTTGAGACCGGCTGATTTTCCGGTAGATTATTGTTCGTTTATTGGACTTAGTTTGGGGAAAGTTTGTTTGTGGCTTTGTGTTGTTGGATACGAAGTGTTGATTGTGTTTGGATTAAGGTTTTAGATTGATTTTTATGACGTTTTTTTTTTGTAAAAGTCTAGGAAGGAAAGCACACAGTAATTGGCAGGAAAGAATATAAAAAAAAAAACGTATTAATAAACTATTGCTAATTTTACTGGTTTAATAAAGTAGTCTAGTTTTTTTTTCGAAAAGTTCCTTGTGTTGGCCGATTCTGATTTACAGATAACATTTAAATGTGATCAGAATCTTCGTAATAGAAATGCAGATAATTTCTATTTAATATTCTTGTGGGTATATAGTATTTTAGTATTTTACTGACTGACATTGTAGTTGACTTATTAAACAAACTTTTTGCTGAGCAGACCTTTCAATTAAAACATTTCTTTGAAACACCTGTAAGTATTCCGTAATAGTACCGGTGACTATCATTAGATAGCCCGCCTTCCAATTTACTCTTAATTTTAACTATACTAATTTTCTATGAGACATAATAACATATTAATATCTACACGGACATCTGTCGTGTGTAACGAGGATAATTAGAATTTTATGAACACTTTTTACAAACAGCTTTTGCTTTTAGCTGGAGCCGTTTGTTTTAGCTTTCAGGTAGACTTTTTTCAAACTTCGACAAGTGACTATACTTAATTGCGTTTGGGCAAACCTGCACGCGTAGCATGACAACCATAGAAACGGGGCTTTCTACGGGTTTTGTCGACGGAAGAATAGACAAAATGACAGATTGTGATTGTTTATCTGTCAGTTTGTCTATTCTTACGTCGACAAAACCCGTTTCTATGATGGTCATGCTAAGCGTGCTGTGCAGGCAACTGCACTTACAACTTGCTGACTGTTTACTGACGTCATAAATAGGAGGAGGTTGTCAATTTATGTTTTCCCTACGGCATTTATTCATTGCGAAAATTCAATACATTATTTGTGCGACAGTGAGAGAATATTAAGTCATATTTCCTTACATAGGCGCCGGCAGGTTTTTTTTCAGGGCATCTTCAGCTCCACGAAGCAAGCTCGATTATTTTTGCAGTTCACCTCGTATATGTTCGGTTATTGTTTTTCCATTTATACAAGGAGTAACTTTATCGACTTATAGGTACAGAAAAGCTTAAAAATAATAGAATGTAGGATTCAAGAGCAAGCGAAGCGAGCTCGATAATTTTTGCATCTGGCCTTGAATGGGATAGGTTTTATTTTGACCATTCATACAGAAATAATTAAGATAGACTAAGATGCAAGAGCAAGGAGGAGCTTGTGGCTAAGTAATAACAGCCGCACGGGTCGATCCATCAGGTTAACCTACGCTTGCCGGGGTTGGTCTGTCATTCGTGGATCTTTGACAGTCGTTACGAGTCGTCAGAAGCCCGAAAGTCTGACACCAGTCTTACCAAGGGGTATCGTATTACCTAGTTACTGGGTTGTGGAGGTCAGATAGGCAGTCGCTCCATGTAAAATACTGGTAATCAGGTGCATCCGGTTAGACTGGAAGCCGACCCCAACATAGTTGGGAAAAGGCTAGGCAGATTGAAGATGCAAGAGCAAGCGAAGCAAAGTCTATGGATTCAGCTAACGTTATCACGTTAGCACCCCACCTAGGGCCGATTAGATTTTCGGAAATAGGAGTTCGGTACTTTGTCGACTAATGCACAGAAGCTTTAGAATTGAGAGATTACGAGCACGAAAATTTTAGGGTCTCGCCTCGAATCGGTTAAGTTCTCTAATATGTTAGGCGTTTTCGGATATTTCTTTAGTTCTGAATGTCTTTACACCCATATTTTATTTTGAAGCAAGCGAGATGCAAGTGCACGTTTTGCACCCAGCTCTGGCACCTATGTTATCATACCTGCGACTCATATCATAGTTATTATGAGTTGGATAGAAAATGGTGTGACTACTGAAAGGGGCTTGTCCGCAGCAGCTGTCCTTAGTTACAATGTACTATGGAAGAATTTAGCAAATCTTTTGCCATACCAAACAGCAAAGTTTTTAAGACGCCCTAAGCATGTATCAACCTCATTTTTTTCAGCAGAATCTATAAGGATCATTGATCTGGTTTGAGCCTTATTTGCTCATGGCTATGTACCTACTGAGGTACCTATATGTTTATGAAACTGCACAAATAAAACCCTGAAAAAAACTCCCTCCTGATCTCAAAAAATCTGGTCGATCAATTAAAAGTCCCCAGTGTAATCAAGGGTCCGCCATTTTGTCTCTGCCGCGTGATCGCACGACCGAACACTGCACCCTCCGAGAATTTGATCGACGCAAATAAAAAGAAGGCACGCGAATAGCCAGCTTTATTAGCTAGGAAGAGTTGATGTGGGGTTGTCTGGAAGTGACATAGTTTAGATCAAGTGGATTTAGTGAGGAATCATGAAAAAGTGTGACAGGTGCTGTGAAACATAACACAACATAATATCACGCATACTATAATCCCCGCAATTTCACATTAAAAAAAACCTAATAGGATTCCCTCCTAAAGAGATCTGTGAAAAAGCGTGTTTCTTCCACTGGAAATTGAGTACTAGGCTGTCTCATGTAGACCTCCTACTAAGAGTTTAAAACTGCTAACATTTTATTTTTATTTTACAGGCAAGTATCTAAATATCGGATCCGGAGAGTATACGACGAAAGCAAGATGACGGCAATATGAAGACTGACGCAAAGACGAAAGGAAAAAAATTAAAATCCAAATTCAAACACAAGGTGTGTTTGAATTTGGAATTTAAATTGTAATGTCATTTCCAGCAGCTACATGTCTTTCCGCTTAAATGAAAGGGTCAGGGTACTTGAAAAGTTCAACGTGTGCATAATCCCTAATATGAGTAAATGGCGAATACTGTGAACTATACATATATGTACGCAGGTTAGTAGGTACTTAGGTATATACCTAGGTATCTGCCAGGTTGGTACCCATGTAATAAGAACAGGCCAAGTGATGATTAATGGTTTTGGCACGCCACAATTGCAGCGATGAGTTCTCTCTTTGAGGAGTGGCTAGAGAGGCGCCACGGCATGCTCACCTTCCACCTGACGCAGGTCCTCATCGGACACGGTTGTTTCGGGAGGTTCCTGTTCCGGATAAGGTGGGAGGACACGCCTGGGTGTCACCATTGTGTGGATCGCCCGGAGGACACGGTAGAGCATACGGTGGAGGTCTGCCCGGCTTGGGCGGAGCACCACCGTGTCTTCGTGGAGGCGATTGGCGGAGGTGACCTCTCGCGTCCGGCTCTGGTCCAGGCCATGGTACTGAGCGAGAGGGCATGGGAAGCCGTCACCTCCTTCTGCGAAGCAATAATGCTCGCGAAGGAGGAGGCGGAACGCGTGAAGGGGAGACAAATTTCACGCCGTTACGCCCCTAGCCGCCTCGGCAGACGCCCTGGGCGTCGGGAATCCCAGGCCGATTCCCGGCCACCGTAGGCGCGGGCTTGCGGACAGTGAGCAATGGGTAGCTCGCTGTCCGATAAGGACCAGGCCCGGGTCGACGGCGCGTTGTGTTCCACGCGCGCCTCAAATAGATGTCAGCACAACTGACGGGGTCCGCTAGGACCGATGCCTGCTGGGGTCGCGGGAAAGTCCGAAAGGGATGAAAGTTGTTAAAATTTAACAGTGGAGCCAGCATTACGTTATTGGAACTATTTGATGAAACGCGCTCTATAAGTAGTGAGGAAAATTCGAAGTAGGATTTAGTAGGAGTTTTGGTAGTAGCTACCTGAAATGTCATCTAAATCGCCCATCACGATCCCATTGTCAAAACCTAACTGATAATCTTTCATACAACCCTTTTCATGAAAATTTTAAAACGGCACAACCTGAAAACAGTTAAAACCCAAAACCAACTTAAACACTTCACGATTAGGTTTCTTTTCGTAACAGCGTATATTTAGAAAACGTCTAAAATGAAAGATGTTATCGTCCACGAGGACGTAATAAATTAGTCGGTTATTGAATTCAATTATCTGGGTCTGTTCATGCACAGTATAAATAAGTATCAGTATTTTAACTTCATAGAAAACGGCCGAAACGACGCGCTTCATAATCTCAAAACACTGTGAATCAGTACGCAACAGTATTGAGTGCCCGGCAGTTAGCCCAGGTACGTACGGGCGATTTTTCCCGCGGTGATTATTTTTCGTGCACTGGGTTTTCAACGCTCTTCTTAGTGCTGAGAGTTGAAAATCACGCTGGAACGAGAATGCGCCCCAGCGCGTTGGATTCTCAACGCTCGGCTCAACATCAAGAGTCGAAAATCCAGTGCGCGATAAAATCTCGCCGAGATATTTTTACGTCCGTGAAAACGTGGGCTTACGCACGGACGCGGAACGCGTTTTTTTTGCATGCCTACTGATAAAGTTTGGCTGAACCTATTCCCTATATCACCATGTATTGTACCCATGGAAAAAGGAACAAGAAACCTTTGCCCTGCAGTGGGACAATACGGGCTAATTATCTACTGAGCGGCCGTAGATAATTATTTCAATGTCACTGCCGAGATATAGTACTGTTACTTTATTATACTGTGGTTCAGGGTTAGTTATCTGATCGTTATGTTTTGAACAACTGACATGACAACGTTGCCTAATGAAAAACTTTTTCGATTATGGATTGCTTTCGTGAAGCATGTGGCTGCCAACCTATATTAGGTATGTGCCTTTTGTCAACATGGCTTCTATATACTATACTACCTTATCTAATTACTTTTCATTTTAGTCTGAGAATTTTCTAGTTGATCGATCAGGTTAAGCCGCGCTTGCCGCGGTCAGTCCGTGGATGGGTGAGCACCTTTACATACCGAGACCCTGCGTTCCTCGGAAAGCACGTTAAGCCGTTGATCCCGGCTGTCATTTGTGGATCTTTGACAGTAGTTAGGAGTACCTACGTCAGAAGCCCGAATGTCTGACAACCAGTCTTTCCAAAGGGTATCGGGTTACCAGGAGTCAGATCGCTCCATTTAAAATACTGGCAGTCAGCTGCATCCTGTTAGACTGGAAGTCGACCCCTAACATAGTTGGGAAAAGGCTAAGCAGATTGATTCATTTACTTTGGGTAAATCGTTTTTTGCATAGGTATCAATAAATTTGTCGTGGTTGATAATTATGAATGTTCTCATCTGTGATTTGACTTTGATAGAACCTGAACATGAGCAACAAAGTGTAAGTTGGCTCCCATTGCAGGTTAGTACATTTCCCTCTTCTTTTTTGTGTTTCAGCCAATGCATAAAAAATAGCATCTACGAGTAGCCACACATTGGGCAGGCAAACCTGATACCTACCACCTTTCTAAGAAAGAAAGAAAATACGTTTATTTGCGGTATGTACACATGACGCAAGGAAAGAACAAAACGAAAATAAACAATTTAGGGGAAAATATGCGTCACAAATAATTTCTGACGGGCATTTTGTCGTATTGATACAAGGGAAGAAGAAGCTCGTTGGAGTTTAATTTTAATAAAAGGTATGCAATCCTCTTACTCTAAAATAATATACTTTTACGGGCCTTTAACGAACTCCCTTAGAATCTCAACCCCAAAAATAATAAAACTCCCGAATCCAAAATTGGTATCATTTAAATTCCAACGGTCGAACGTCGGCCATATTGCGATTTTCAATCAACGTTCGATGTTCAAACGGCATCCATTCGCGCAACTGTCATCGGGCGGACACGGACGTGACGTAACGACGGGTTCGCGGAACCGTTATCGGTACATCTTTGTAGCTACATGTGATTTTAATTTGCGGAAGATTACTGCTTTGGGAATTGAAATTTGTTTTTGGAATGAGCTCTTTGTAGTACTTAAAGGTAGGAAGAGAGAGCTGGCTTTGATGGGGTATTGACCTAAATGGCGCATTTTAGTTCCTGTATTAACTGCACTGATTCATGTATGTACGGTTTCAGGATTGGTTTGATTTAATTTCTCATTTATGGCACAGTGGCCCTAGGACTTACAATTATTTTCTCGTTGAAGTCCTTAAATCTTATACAATAATTATAATTTTGTATAGGACCCACAATCTCTAGTACCTAACATAAAAGTATAACCATCAACTATATAATGGACCCGACCCGTCTAACAGTAGCGTAATATATCATAATACGATATCTATAATCCCCTGCATATACCCACCTACTAATCCCCACTTCAATACATCGACCCCATATTATCAAAATGTTGCCAGAACAATAATTCAATATCAAACGATGCACATGGCATTACTTGCATCTGTCAGGCGCCCGCTGATTCAAAAAATGAACGCATAATGCGTTGATACACATTTGAAAGCCAGCCAGTGTAGATTGAACTGTGCGATGTACATTTTTTAATCATGATTTTATATAGTAAACGATAGTGTAGTTACAGAACATTTACTCTAAAGTCCATTCGCACGTTTTTAAAATATCATTCTATCTCTGTAATTTTCAAACGTTTGACAGAAATAAAACGATGTTTTAAATTGGTTTAGCACTTTAAGTATGCATTAGTGGATTTGTGGTGCAAGTTTGCCTTAGTCTAGCTTCTATAACTACCTGATTTTTTTATACTAGGTCTATACAATAATATTAATAGACAGTTCTGCCAAATATACCACTTCATGCCATTTCATTTTAAAAAAAAATCTTTTCGAATATTTTATTAATTTTCCTCCGGCCTCTAAAGCGTTCCTACTAAAAACGCATTTTAATCTCCAATTTTTAAATCAACCAGACATCTCTTTCATCCTTTATTTACCATTTGCGAGCGTAAAGCTAAACCTAATTCAATCTAAACTTCGCCATATAATAAATCTGGAGTCCACATCTCAGCTCAGTCTTCACTGGTCACTGGCTAGTGTCGCCGCGGGCGGCAGATGACCGCAACATGATTTATGACAGGACACACCAGTGCATTTACATTCGTAAATGTGATCGGTGTAATTACAGCCTTGTTTCGGCCACGGGCGGTTACCATCGATGGGAACGGGACACTGCTGTATGCGATTGTTGATTGGAGGAGTCTGCTTTTGTTCTGTCGGTAATTTAAAATAAGTTATCAGTTATTGTATTGGTAAAGAATAAACCATCTTGCCAAAAGTCCTTGAAATCCTCTGATTATCAGTCTATGGGATCCATTTGCTCTTTCAAGCTTAAAAGACTTTGAATAAGAAGTTCGTTGCACTTTATAGATTTCGATTTTTAAACTACATTTGGTAAAGAAGTATAATTAAAAACAAATAAACCTAACGCTACGCAAAAAACCGGCTTTAAATCAGTTTTAACATGCAAACTGTATTGCAAAAGAATAGAAACAAATCCACAAGCCAAGCTAAATCACAAGAAAACAAGACTAGTTGACTCCTAAACGCCTTCAAAACATTGAAGCTTTCAACTTCCAAAACCATAAAAGTAACTTTAATACAGCTTTGTGCACCCACAATGGGACATAGCATAATCAGCCTATAATGTTCCCACTGCTGGGACACAGGCCTCCTCTCGATGAGAGGGAGTGGGCTGTAAAGCCAACACGCGGGCCAGTGTGGATTGGATGTATATGACATCTACTTTACCAACCCGCACTGGGCCCGCCTGTCTTCAAATTTTTGGTTCTAGAACATGCCGGTTTCCTCACGATGTTTTCCTTCACCGTTTTAAGAGCAGTGGTAACGAAATAATTTACACAAAATAAGCGCCTGTCTGGGTTCGACCCTATGACCTACAACTCGTAAATCGCGGCTGTTATCACGGGCCCACCACTGCTCCTCCCAATCGGGCATAACCAATCTAAAATCAGAAACAACATACACACAACACAATTCGGTCTGTTTAAAAGGATACCAATAAAGGAACCAATTTCATCGCGTATTGTTTGTTAAAAACTCGATTATGTCCGGTCCTATAAGGATGATGAAAAAATGAAACAGCATGGTAGTAGCTACTTACTCATCGTGAGATTGAACTAGCGAAGCCCCCAGTTTTGTTTTTGTTCCAATATTGCTGAATTAATTTTTAATTCCACCTTATACAGAGTAATTCTAAATAAACGTCAGACATAATGGTTACATCTTTTGCATTTAATTACTACTATTTACAACTAACTTCGTTTGGCGTTAATCGGAATACGGAATCAACCATAAATTCAAGCTTCAAACTAATTAGAACTAACATTCTACAAATAAACACACAACGGTTTTAGGCAAAGATATTACGGTATCAATCCAAACATGTTCTAAACTTAAATAAACTTTTTTCTGGCGCCCGTTTTAAAAAAAGAACTGCTTTCGTTTATTTTCCCGCGCTGTCGATGAACGAGGCGTGACATTCGAAATTTTCGGTGTTGTCAGCGCACAAAAAACATGGAAATGGAATAGTGTTGTTTGGTGTAATATTAATGCGTCTAACGGACCTCTTTTGTGTCCCAAGGGGATGTATCATTCACGTCATCGCTCATTGAAATGAATAGGTTAATGATATTGGAGCAAAAAGGATTCATAGTTCATGGAGAAATGATTTTTTGAATAAAGTTTTTTGCGTTGGTTTTTGAGTTTCCGGGAGTTCTTTAAAGATTTTTTCTTCGTAATTTTTTTCTATTTCCTTCAAATTGGTAGAATCTATTTAGGTGTTTTCTATTGATAAACTAAGCGAATTTGTAAATGGCTATTTATACTGAAATTCAAGTAATTATTCGCTTAAATCCTCCGCTTCAAGCTATTCAATCTCATTTGCATTTTATATTTGTAACCACAGTCGTGTCCCATTCCTGTTATTTGTCTTCAATGGAATCAATTGCACCTACTTTTTACATAGCGACGAGGACATTGACAGATCCTGGGAACCTAAGAAGTTGAAGACCTTTTATTGTAATCACAGTTTTAGTAGTAAATACTACTAAACCTGTGATTGCAAATAAATGTTAACAGGAATCAGATTAGTTTATTGTGCACTCAAATTGCAAGAGCCTCTTCGATTTCTGCTTTTTTTTTATCAGGACTGTTTTAAAGAAGAAACTTATTTTAGTGCTTGTGTAAGTACGCACGTCTCTAAAAATATCTATAGATAGGGGTCATGTCTAGGGTAAAGTACATTCTTCTATTTCTGTACAAATATAAGGTAAGTAAAACATGTTTTTCAGTTTTTCATAGTTTTACCACTTTGTGCTTGGGATTTTAGGAGCGTGCATTCTGAAAGTGGGCAACTTTGCAAATAGCTGTCAAGTAGGTACCTATTTCGCTGTTTTGATTAATTTGGCAATATTACTACTTAGTATGGAAATACGAAATGTCGCTAACTAGTGAACTAAAATATTAATTATGAAATGCAATAATTAATAACATAACACTGAATATTTAGTTTTAGATGTAAAAAAAGTATTTAGAAACTTTCCAAATGCCCTTTTTACACCTCAAACGGATACAACATCAAATTCAGTGTTATAATTGCAATACAATTAATAAAAACAAGTAAATATTTGACAGCTATTTGCGACGTTGCCCACTTTCAAAATGCACGCTCTTAAGTTGGATGAAAATATAATTCCAAATATGTAGTACTTACTAAATCCATGCATAATTCATATTTTTACTTTTTTATGTACAATAGTCACATGGCATACAGCCAGCACCGCTGGGTGTTTTATCGTGTCGTTACCAAACATTATGATTTAGTGATCACGAGTGTTCCGTTCAGGTGCCGCGCGCATCTGCCCCTGTTAATAACCCATTGTTTGATTATGTTGCATATTGCCTGTGGGTGATAGGATTCATATGTCTTTAGGGAAACTTACAGCATCTGCTATTTAGGGTTCAATGTGGAAGTTACATTTTCTAGTCATTGAAATACTTATGCCCGTTTTCATCGAGAACTAAGTGACACCTAAATGAATCCTTAAATAAAAGTACGCTGTTGGATTTTCAACTCTCAGCGCTGAGCCTAGCGTTGAAAATACAACAGTGCACTTTTCCCCTTTTTAAGTTAATTTTAGATAATTTGTCATGAATATTCAGAAAAATATGGACGGACACAGGCCCATGGGCGACATTGTATTTACTTTAGAGTGCGTTTCATTAAATAGTTCATATGCCGTAATGTTGACTCCACTGTTGTAGGACCAATACCTACGAATTCGCTCAGACAGACAGACAGACAGAACAGACAACAACAGACATAATAATGTCTGTTTTATTTTATTTAACATTGGAACCAAGATTACGGCAAAGGAACTATTTGATGAAACACACTCCAGTCGTGCCTGAATGATGAATGAATGATGAACGGCATCATACATTTTAGATTGTCGAAATGGAAGACCTCTTGTCAAAGTGGCGCCAACTGGTGGCGTGCATTTTCATGAAAACGCTCATTATTTTGGTTTCTATCATATCGACCTGATTTAGTAAAAAGGCACGTACAAAAAGAAATAAAAGGACTTTACTATTTTATTTAAATAAAACGACACAAACTCAAGGACACAATACAAAGCGACACAAACCCAAGGACACAATACAAAAACGACACAAACCCAAGGACACAATACAAAACAGGAAAATCAATCAACAGCCTTTACAGAAAACAAAATATAAAATAAGTGTAAAGATCTCGCAACTTTTAATTACTTTTACAACTCTAATGGAACTTACAGAAGCTAGCAATAAAATATTTTACAACTACCAGCTAAGGAAAAAGCCTTCTCGTAATTTTATTATTTTTCTACTTAAAATATAATTGGATTTTATCCATTACATCCATAAAAGTGTTGATAGGTCTTCAAACCGATCAAATCTACGGTAGAATAGAAATAACAAACTTAACCCTTTGGACGCGATTGTAGTTTTGTGACGTGACGTGGTGACGTGACATAGTCTCCTTCCGAAAGGCTAGTAATAAAATACCAATTTATGAAATACTAGCTTAGCGTCATATCTATATAAATTAAAGCCGGTGTTACTCGGTGATAAAATAGCATTCTCCTGGTAAAGGAATTTTTATAATCGGTTCATTAGTTTTTGTGTTTATTCATTACAAAAAAAACAAATCTTTTTTCTCTATAGATATTACTACCATGGACTACTTAGCGACTTGCCCCTGCTTCGTATGGTTATTGCGACTTGACAAAACATCCAGATTTCTTTATTATGTAAAAGTTTAGTAAGAAAGTAATACCTATAGGTACCTTCTGGAATAAATTCTCTAAACGATGGTGAAAATTGCCTCAAAATCCATTGCGTAGTTTAGAAGAACAACGGGCTCACACAGACAGACACGAAAAGGGACTAATTAATATTATGTAGGTATTTAGGTACCTATAGGTTAGTTGTCATTATTTTTGTCATGAGCGCATTTAGCGGTTTCTTTAAGGCTCGTGCAGACCAGCGCGACGCGACGGCGCGACGCGACTTGAACAATACAATTTCTAAGAAAACTTCACGGTATAACAATAACCGGTGTCGCGTCGCGTTGTCGCGTCGCGCTAGTCTGCACGACGCTTTAATGAAATATGGCGACGTCAGTAGGTATATTAAGTTACGAGCAGATTTTGTTTATCCCCAGGTGCTTCTTTTGATTTTATTGAACCAAAAAAAGGCGTACCTATTCCATTGCGATAAACATTACGTTTAATTTCTACGTAGCTCTAGTGGTAGTGATTAAATAAATAAATAATAATCGTTTATTTACAAAAGGACCCGAAGGATTCCCGAAAGTATCAGATTTTTGTAAGGGTATTAAAATGTGTGCTTGTCTGATTGCCTCGTATCACACTTAAGAGGCTTACAACAGCTAAAGCGCGGTCACTGTCGGACTGCATAGAAATGAAAGAGAAGCGCGATGACACGACGCAGGTAATTTATTGCAAAATATGAAGCAGTTAGCGATTTACAAAAAATCTATTGATTGGGCTGGAAAATTAAAACACTATTATGCTAATATGTAGCTTGTAGAATAATCTGACAAAAAATCAGAATGATTGCATGTAAATTAATATGATTTTTAATCGTTAAAAGAAATTTTTAGAGGTATCTTCATGATTTTTTTCTATCATATCAAATTAGGTAGTTGTATTATGTTTTCAACACACTATCATACTAGCATTATATCCTGAAGAATATCATATTCATTTCTGATTTTGTTTACTGCAGTGGATCATATTCTTTTATGCATTATAAAACTTGCGTTTAGGCACGTTTAGGTCCTGTAGTCCCCTTAACGCACCCAGAAAACTTGTACGTAAGTACCTAAGAAAGTTTATGACAAAGTCAATTTAATCGGTTGGTTTCACATTCGCAGGGAACAATAAAAGGGAACAGGACCAGTATAAAACGCCAATACATTATGATATAGCTTTAAAAGTAATTAAATGAATGCTCGGTGACGGATGTCTAATGCGGTTAGTTCCACATTCGGCCGCAGGTCGCCACCGTCCACCTAGACTCGAACCAATCGCCTTTAATGAACTGTTTTATGGTTCAGTTCGCACGTTGGCTGAGTGTGACACTGTAGTGTAATAGGATGGGGGAGTAATATAAATCTTTAAATAGACTCCGGAACCAAGTTGGCCGCACAGCAAGGAAAACTTGCTTCGGACATTCCCAGACGACTCCGCCCTAGAGTGTAATGTGGTGCTGTTCCGCAAACAATGGAACATTTAATATCGTGTCCAGACAACAGCACGCATAGCATGACCACCGTAGAAACGAGTTTTGTCGATGGAAGAATAGAGAAAGTGACAGTTAAATAACCAGAATCTGTCATTTTGTCTATTCTTCCGTCGACAAAACCTGTTTCTACGGTGGTCATGCTACACGTGCTGTTGTCTGCATGTTACTGGAATTGATGGACACTACTGAAGGTGCCAGAGTCGTTGCCAAATTCTGGGCCGACTCTTTTTATCTTACCATCGACACGCTAAGTAGAAGATAATTATATAAATCTTAGTGGTATCATGCGTTCTGTTTGTACAGTTGAGAAAAAAAAATCTACATTTTTCGTTGGAGAACCACGTTGAAAATTTATCCTATTTACCAACTTTCAGCAATCACTATTATTCTTCTTAACGAACAAAAAGAAAACCTGAAACAATATAAAAAATTTGATACACCACGGTGTGATAGACATCCCGGACCAGACACCAATATGGCTCACTTCCACAAAATCGAACCTTATCTTACATTATTAAAGTTCAAAATACAAGAAAAATATTAGGTATATGTCCTTTCTAAATACCTATAGCTACTTAATTAGCTGAAGCGATGACATGAAATTCGCAATAGCTACGTATAATGTCTGAAATAATTGATACAGTGGTGGTACCTATCGTAGGTACGGTGTAGGTAACTAATGCTTCACAATACCTACCTATTTAAAACAAATCCAGTACCTAGGTACAGTACGACACAACTTAGATGTAGCATCGCCAAAATTCGTAAAACCGATCACCATCCGAACTGAGTCTTCAAAATCACCAAACCAAATACATTCGTAAAATTGAAATGAATGAATGAACATTTTACGAATGTATTTGGTTACCTAGGTATATGACTTTACAAGTTTTCGCTTTTTCGTAAAGATCATTTTCACCTAAAGCAGTAATAAAGGTTGGTACCTAATTAAGAAGGCGCAGTCAGTTCGGATGGTGATCGGTTTTACGAATTTTGGCGATGCTACATCCAAGTTGTGTCGTACTGTAAGTAGATATACGAGTATCTCAGTACCAATTTCTTTATAAATTACTAGCTTCCGCCAGCGGCTTCACCCGCATGATATCTTTATAAATTATAGCCTATGTTACTGAGTGATAATATAGCATTCTACCGGTGAAAGAATTTTTTAAATCGGTCCAGTAGTTTTTGAGTTTATTCATTACAAACAAAAATACAAATCTTTGCTCTATATAATATTAGCGTAACCCTAACTACCACCTACTTATTAAGACAGAGTTTTCTTATCTGCACGCTTAGCATGACCACAATAGAAACGTGTTTTGTCGACGGAAGAATAGACAAAATTACCGATTGTTACTTTTTTTGTCATTTTATCTATTCTTCCGTCGACAAAATCGGTAGAAAACCCATTTCTATGGTTGTCATGCTATGCGTGCTGGTAAATGAAAATGTTTTTGTGAGAAAATAAAGAAAACTAAATATTGACCTACATAAACCTACTTTACATATTATGTCAAAAAAGGCCCGAAAATACCCTATCTTCACTGTTTACTATGCAACAAAACAGGAGAGGTAAGGTATCACTTCAAAACGGTAAAGGAAAACCAGCAAAAATTCGAAGACATGTGAGAGCCCGCACTGTGCCCGCGTGGTGGATTACGTCTCACTCCCTCTCACTGAGTGGAGGCCTGTGTCCCAGCAGTGGGAACATTATAGGCTGATTATACTAAATAATCACCTCTTGTTGTAGTCGGCTTTGCATAATTGCCGGAAACATAGGCAGCTTTAAAATCTTTTTCTAAATATCGTGGGAACTAGGAGAGCAAATTAAACTTGTACCATAAACCATAAAAATGGCCTCGATGGACATAAAACCGTTAGGCGTTAGGTGCCATTAGACAAACTCTCATTTTTATGTGTGCGCTGGTCCGCCAACAATTTTTGGCGGACTGGGGGTGTCGGGAGGGTGCGCGATCAATACCGCTCTCCCCCCGCATACCGCGGCGACACCCTGTCGTTGCCTCGCGGTGTTCAGAAAAATGGCACTTTACACGCGGATTTTTTTTACCTAGGTACCTAATGGTCATGATACGATAAGTTTAGGGTTGGGTCTTTTCAACATAGGTCAGTAAGTAGGTCCTACCGATTATAAAAGTGTACCTATAGATTTCGTTTTTTTTATTTATTTAAAATTGGTACGCCAACAGGAATCATTGTAGGTAGGTATATTAAATATAAAAGTTAACACAGCTATGTACCTACGTTTATAAATCTAATAATTTATTTTTCTCTTTATTGCCTTTATTTTGCTCCATATTAGCTCAGGATCGAGTTGACTGGGAAAAATGAAAAGGAAGCATTTGCCAAGCACTGGGACAATATGTTTATTTTTTATTTTTTATTGTTATGTTCCAGTACTTAGGTACCTACTGTAACAAAAAGGATTGGCTTAGGCTACAGGCTAAGCCCAGTCTTCAACTTAATACCTTCCTCAATACAGTAGTAAGATCTACCCACAGTCTGTCATCAGTCATCACAGTGGGCCCTATCAGAATACCAGCGCTGCGGTATTTATTTATTTTTTAAATATCGCCGCATTAAGGCTCGTGCAGACCAGCGCGACGCGACGTCACGACGCGACTCGAACAATACAATTTCTAAGAAAACTTCACGGTATAACAATAACCGGTGTCGCGTCGCGCTAGTCTGAACAAAGCTTTATGCTGAGATAGGAGCCTTTTTGGCCTCGCACAGGTCGTTATTATTCTGTTTTTAAATTCTCCTTTTTTTGTTTTTTATTTTATAATTTATTTTTTATTTTTATTATTACTTACCTACTGTTTGTATTTCCTGTGCGTGTCCCAAATAAAATATTTTTCTTTCTTTCTTTCTTTGTTTCACAGTAGATTTATACCTACCCACCTATCTACGTAGCTGCTGTATATCGATTACCTACTCTAACCGTTTACAAAAAGCAAATTCGTAGATGTCCTAATCTAACCTACTAATAAACTAGGGAGAAACCTTGGAGAGGTGTAGGTAAGTACCTATATTTACCTGCTAATTGGAGGTAAGTACTGGCATGCTAGAAATCTGCGTGAGGTTCTTTTTATTAGACTCCTAGTTAGGTAGGTAAATTATCCCCTCAAGTGAACTGAAGTTTACGAGCCGAATAACATTTTACGAGATATGGACTAAGTAACTATTATTAAGTAGTAAAAATCCTAATAATTAAAAATAATAAAAGTCTACAAAGTTTGATCAGCACAGCTATACAAATCACAAGTGGAAGTAAACTCTTACAAAGAAAACATAACAAACTCAAACCACGTGTGCTACTATTGATTTTAAAATTGGAACACATAAGCTCCGCCTACGCTGTGACAAAAACGACCAATAGGCGATGTCGCACGGCCTTCGCGACACTGCCGACCAATGGGAAACGTCGCGCGCACCCAATGACATCGTGGTGACATCGGGAAAGATCGTACACGCCTTTGTCACGTGGTCGGTTACATTCGGGTTTTTTGTCGTAGCTTCGTGTAGCGGTTACGAAGTGGCTTTAAAGGACGCGACGTAGCGAGTTCGTAGTTGACATTGCATTGAGGGGTTAAAAACAGTTTGTTACGTCTAGTAAAAAACGAATATGTACCTATAGGATGTTATTTGCTTAGTTTTGTGAAGAGTTAGGTAGTTGCTGAACCTAACTGGGTAGGTGCCTACACTTTTTTGGTTCGTAGCATATTTATCCTGCGACACAGGGTATCCTAGTGCGGGATCCAGTGTCACACCTAAATATTGTAACACTTGTTTATGAATCAATAAAACTTATTATTATTATTAGGTATATCTGCATATAACTTCCTAGATACCTAAATGTAGGTACTTACCTAAGTGTTTTAATGTTTCTGAATATAATTTCATATCAGTACGAGAACAAGCAAAGCTGCAATGGGCCGGCCATATTAGCTATAGAAGCGATGGCCATTGAGGCAGACGTGTACTTGAGTGGAGACTGCGAATCGGCACACGTAAGGTAGGACGCCCCCAGGCTAGGTGGAGCGACGGGCTTCGAAGGGTGGCTGGAAGCAGCTGGATGAGAGTTGCTGAGCATAGAGCTGAATGGCGAGCAATTGGAGAGGCCTATGTCTAGCAGTGGACTGTTATAGGCTGATGATGATGATGGTGATGGCGAGAAAAAATTATGTCCATAAATTATCGAAAGTGATAGCTTAGTGGTGCGGCCGTCGGACTGCCAAGTCATAGGTCTCGAGTCCGAACCCAAGGCACGCACCTCTGACTTTTCGGATTCATGTGCGTATTATATACCTACCTAATTACCTATCACTTGCTTTAAAAACGGTGAAGGAAAACATCGTGAGGAAACCGGCATGCCTGAAGGATATTTCTCGACGGCATGTGAAGTCAAGTCAGAGACCCCATGTGCGGCTTTAAAACTCTGACACCAGGTTAGTGATTAACCACACGAAAAGAAGAAGATCGAAAGTTATCTACTGATGAAAACACGACTAATAACCAGTCTTGTGATCTTATTCGATGGCATGGGCAGGAAACTAAAAGTAGGTAGGTACTTAAGTAGTTAGCTTCTTGTAATATACCTACAACATTAATGAAAATTAAAGTCTTAATGAAAGTGTTCAGACCTACAAATGTAAATTCCAACTTTCCTATAACGGTGTCAATCAGAAGAACAGCAGCAATAGGTATTTTCTTAGAACAAGTTTATTGCATGTCCTACTTAATAAAAATTAAAAGACAGCGCCATCTTTTGCAAAATGATTGAACTACCTATACAACTACTTAGACGCGATTTTCTGTCTTTTTAAAAGGACGTGCTTACTGTGCGTTTGCACTGGCGAATTATTCACTTATAAACATGTTGAATTCTCTTTTTTAACCGACTTCCAAAAAGGAGGAGGTTCTATGTTCGTAGCGAATATATGTTTTTTTTTAATGTATGTCCACCAATTTCTCCCTCATTTGTGGATGGATTTTGAAAATGATTTTTTGTATGAAAGGGTATGCTCTCAAGTTGGTCCCATATAAATTTTATTAACTTTGCTAGGTTAGTTTTGAGTTAGTTTCAAAAATACGTATTTTTCCCACTTAGTATATGTGGATGATATGATGATAACTTCCTGTCATTATTATTTAAATAGCAGGTAGGTATTCAAATGTGTGGTAACACAACTAAAAAGTAAAAAATAAAAACTTTTTACAAAAAAAAACACTACTATGTGAAAATTTACTTTAATTCCGATAAAAAGTCTTTTCTATTAATATTCGTCACAAAGTTCGACAAAAATAGAGATTACAACATGTTTTTATGTGAATATTTCACTAATGCAAATGCACAGTTAGCTATAAGTCGAGGAATAATTATTTAAATGGTATTTTATTTTACAAGTGCATTGTTTTTAATTAAGTATTAGGTTTACTTAATAAACTTGAATTAAGCAAACACTTAAAAGGTTCGAAAATGAAAAAAATCTGCTGTTCCCTACATTTCGACGAGATATACGAACATAGGTAAATGTAGGGAAAATCTGATTTTATTTTCGCGATTTCAGCGTTGGTCCCATAGTGAAAGTTGTTCATAATGATGAGTACAATGACCTCTTAAGAGGTTTAGGGTAAACAAAAACTAAGGTTGTATATACTTACCTACTAAAATATACAGGGTGTCAGGGACATCGACGCGAAAACTGTTGCCATGGATTCAGTACAAATGTTTTGAATACCCCTGAGGTAAATTTTACGTCGTAAAAATCTGCTGTACCATTCATTTTGACCGCGTAGGTACTTATTGAACTTTTGCATGAAATAGCAGATTTTTTTTTTAATGACCGAGGAACAATTTCAACGCAGGGGGGTTCAGAATCATTACTGAATCCATAGTATCAGTTTTCGCGTCGATGTCCCTGCTATAAAGCTATTAAATTATTCGGGACAAAAAAAATTATTCACAGAAACATAAATACATAGGTACCTATGTAGATATCTTTATTTATAATAAACAAACACACAAAACAAACAGATCCGACCCGGAAGTGGTAACAGCCCGAGGCGCGATACTAAACGGAAGCGATATGCCGCTCATCGGATGGCGCACTACAAATATTGCAAATAGTTTGGGATAAAATATTTGGTCAATAGCATGTATTTTCCCCGAGGCAGGTAAAATAACCTCTACTAGTGACGATTCTTACCTAATCTATCACAGAATAATATAATAATAATAATAAAACATTTATTTCTCTTCCACAAAGGTGCCTTAAATAAAGATTGGACACTCCACAAAATCAAATAAAAAGCGACTCTTGCTACGACACAATAAAGTGCAATTCAGGTCGCCTATTTAATTACCTTAGTACCCTATATTCACCTAGAATTTGCCTCTCTTTTTATCGCGTAGCTCTAAGATTTTCTGACTTAACGTAGTCAGAAAATCTTAGCTTTTTTTTTTAATACGTCGTAAATCGTAAGCCGCAATTTACCTTTCATTCAATCAACTCAAATATAAAAATAAAATAAATTCATCCCAACCACGGAACCCTTCATTGTGCGGGGTCCGACACGCACTTGGCCGGTTTTCTAACAAGCAATCTCTATAGTGTCACAGATTAACAGATGGGACACTACTCAAAATCATTAAATAAAAAGCGACTCTTGCTACGACATAATTAAGTGCAATTCAGGTCGCACAGCGTTAATTACCTAAATACCCTATATTCACCCAGAATTTGCCTCTCTTTTTATCGCGTAGCTCTAAGATTTTCAGGCTACCTTACACTTACAGAATTGGCCCAGCAAGACGGGCCCGCCGCGTACTTGTAGCTTCATACCTAAACTGGGAAGTGTCCCATCTGTATTCATGTTTGCTATAAGTATACTTAAATTAAAATGAAATGCTGTTCGTTGGTAACCGTATCACTCGAGAATTGCTGGTTACAATACCAACTATTTACTGCAGCTGCCATTTGTCATACCACCAACGCAATAGAAGTCAAAATCGGTTGAACGGACTGTAAAAAGGTTTAGTTAAATGTCTAATATTATTTCAAATGGAGTATACCGTATACCAATGCCTTAAAATCAAACGATTGTTTCCAGAAAGTGTCTACCCAAAACTACCAACCTCTTACTTACTTTCTTTCCTTCGAAGCCTATTTTTCTAACAAGCAATCTCTATAGCGTCACTGATTAACAGATGGGACACTCCAAAAAATTAAATAAAAAGCGACTCTTGCTACGACCCAATAAAGTGCAATTCAGGTCGTACAGCGATAATTACCTATGTACAGTAATTATATTCACCAAGAAGTTGCCTCTCTTTTTATCGCGTAACTCTTAGATCTTCTGACTACGTTACACTTATTGAATTGGCCCAGCAAGACGGCCCCGCCGCGTACTTGTAGCTTCATACGTAAACTGCGGAGTGTCCCATCTATATTAATCCGTGGTAGCGTAAACCTAAAACTCTGCACACCCAAGAACCCCAAGCTTTATTAAAAATCCTCAAATCACAAACACAAAAATCTACTCATGATTACGTACAATAAAAAAATAAACACCAGCAATAAACACTTTACAACCCCATGGTTCGTATAGCTTGACCATAGATGTGTTGTCATGGTAATTATATTGTTTTTTTTCTACCTTTTTCTACTTTATGTCCCCACGTCTTAATTAGAAGATGCCGCCAGAATCAAAGATTTCAATACACCATAAAAGATGACCAGTGTAGAAAGACCTCGATCCTTCCTGGTACTGTTTAAATGTTTGGTAAAAGGGTTGAACAGGCGGATTCGAGGGGTCAAGGTAAACTGGTGATTGTTCAGGGAATAGAGTTCTTAGAATTTGGTGGTGTTTTTGAAAATGTTGGGTTTGGAGTATTGTCAAAGCTGAGTTTTATAATAAGCAGCGCAAGTGTTATATCCAGAGCAATGGTGGCCAAGTGGTAGCAGCCGGGACTTACGAGTTAGAAGATTGAAAGTTCGAACCATGACAGGCTCTACTTTGTGTAAATTATTTCATCACCACTGCTCTCAAAACGGTGTAGGAAAACATCGTGTCGAAACCGGCATGTCTTAAAACCAAAAATTCGAAGACATGTAACATCTGTCAACCTACACTGGGCCCGCGTGGTGGATTACGGACCACTCCCTCTCACAGAGAGGAGGCCTGTGTCCCGGCAGTGGGAACATTAAAGGCTGATTATGCTAAGTGTTATAATTAAAAAGATAAACGAGAAAACATAAAATAACATCACACCTGTAATCCCCGAGGAATTAGGCATAGGTGTACCTATATAACACTCACATTTCGCCAGTTATGTTATGCCCCATGTAATAGGGGGTGAGTCTATTGCCATCAACCCGGCACAAATCCAGACTCCGGGCTGCTACTGAGAAATTCCAGATGGAAAAACCAATAACATTTTTCCCGACCCGAGAATCTAACACAGGACCTCCATGCTCAGCAGTAGCGCTTGCAACCAAGATAATTATAAGATTTTTAAGAAGAGATACTTGGGGTCTTAGTCCCGGATTCCACCAACGCGGAGATGTGCGGAGATGTCCGAAGCGGAGACGAGAAGAGTTGTTTTCAGCTAGGGTGTATCCACCGAAACTGTGCGGAGATGCGTAGGTGGCTAGACTGGAGCGGAGATGTGTGCTGGCTAGAACGGAACTGAGCTGCGTGCGGCGAGCGTTGGATGTTGACATGAAAGCACATCTCCTCTCGTCTCCGCCGCGCGCCATTGCCAGCTTGCGAGGCACAGCTCACATCTCCTCTTTGTAGCGCCGCCCAGCTCAATCTCGGCGAGGCACAGCTCACATCTCTGCTTTGATAGCGCCATACAAAATTATGATACATCTCCGCTCAGTGGTATCCACTGAAGCTGAGTGGAGACGAGATGTGATAACGAAATTCTAAATTGGTTGTTTAAAACACATCTGCTCTCCTCTCTTCTCGACTCCACTAAAGCGGAGACGCTCTGGTGGAGTCTGGTCCTTAATCAATGCAGTAATGCCCACTAGTTATTTAGACCTATCTTTCATCTGACTTACTGTCAACTGATGAACAAATTAGGCTTTAAAACAGAACAATTTATTGATAAAACTTTTGATAAGAAGTTACGGTCGTGTAGTGGGCACCTAACTTTGTATACACATTAATTGTTTATTGGTTCGCTATTAAATTATTCAAAAGACAAGGGTCTGGTCTTAAGGGAAATATATTTTATCGGTAACTTTAGGCAATTCTAGGCATTGACGTATGACCTATTTTCCTCGTAAAGCAAAAGATTTCGATGGATGAGATTTTTTATTAGCTTTCTAGACACCTATCTTTACACATACATTTTTACATGGCAATCTCATAATGTTTATAACTTTAAACATGGCTACTAAATATTCACAATTTATTTATGGGGGTCAAATGTAATCCGAGATACAGGCTTACCACCTAGTTCGGATGCAAATAGTCCCAAACTTTGTATAATACAAACTTTAAGCCATTATTTACTGTGTTTGACAATACACAGTAAATAATGGCTTAAAGTTGTATTCAATTTTGTAATACGTGTTCATATTTTGGTGAATAAATTATTATTATTATTATCTTTTTATTTTATTACATTTTTTAGCTATAATAAAATTTATTTACAATACTAAACACAAATAACTATTTACACAAGGTACTAAATACAATAACGAACTATACAAATTATTATCTTACTATTGGATACCTACCCAGTTGGAAAATCTTAATGGTAAGACGATCCTGTTGGAATCTTGATACCCAATAGATTCCAATTTGATTGCTTATTGAACTAGATACGGGGACTATAAACCTTGTATAATGACACAACTTAGATGTAGCAAAAAATTCGAAAATCTTGCATTAATTCATTTCAATTTTACGAATGTATCTATTTGGTTAAAAGACTTTACAAGTTACTGCGTTTTCGTAAAAATCATTTTCACCTTAAGCCGTAATAAAGGTTGGTGATTTTAAAGACGCACTCAGTTCGGATGGTGATCGGTTTTACGAATTTTGCCGATGGTACTTTTTTTTTAATTTTGACAAAATTTTATTTAAACAGTTTTTTTATTTTTTATTTTCTGTCAACTTATTATGTCTAACTAGTTTAAGAATGTAATTTGTGGACATAAATAAACATAATTTTGTTTTTTTGTTTTGTTTGTTTTTGGAACAGAAGCAATGAAGGTGTTTGGAATAATTCAAGAAAAGACTGACGGGCCTATATCATACAGTTCTTAAAATCTATGGTACGGGCTTTGGTATGGTTTGAAATTAGAATAATGTTCTAACGAATCCAGGCTTTTGCTTCAAGAGATTAAAGTTTGGCTCTTTGACTGAAAAGGCCACGGTATCGAACAAAGAGCAGCAGGTTGATATTTTATCTGCTGGGGAGTTTGTTGCGCCACTTATTCTTCTCAGCTAAAGCACTAGGAAGTGGTGAAGGGCGGGCGTTTTGGGGGACTAGATGTGATTTTGACGTTCAAAAAGTGCTGTTCCTCAGCCTAATTTGAATAAATGACTTTTGAATTTAGAATTTTATTTTTTTAATAAATTATCATATTTTTAACGCACATTTCTATTTAAAACCTAAGGTAGGTATGCATGTTGTGAAAATAAAATAACCTTATGGTGCCATCTTTCTTCCCGTCCTGTTATTTTACCATATGCGCAGAATCATTCTTATAACAAAAGCCACTTCACAATCTTCCCTGGCAACGTCAAAGTCATTTCATGCAAAATTAACGTGCCATCCTTATTTTTTTGTCATCACAAGTGTGAGGACATGCCTTTATTTATTTTTTTAATAACGGTCCTTGATAGCTTTTGTGCAACCAACTTTAGTTTGAAATCGGAAAAACGATTGGTAAACGAAATTGAACTTTATTTTAGAGGTGGTAAGTGTTGTTACGTGAATTTGAGACGAAGTCTGCTGTATTCACATCTGTTAATTGATTTTGAATCTTGTTTTAGAAAAATTAAAGTTTAAAATTCAATGTTAAGTGCAGTCGGTAAGGTAGAGGTGTCAAAAATCAGCAATGTCATCGCTTCGGAGATCCTTAAGGAAATTGGAGCAGAATACAAAAGGATTTTTTTCCCTACATATGTCACGTATATGTGAGAATTAAATGTTTCTTTTTAAAATGACTTTTGGAATTGATTCGAAAAAAAAAAACAGTTTCAAAATTAATTAGAGGTAGGATGGCCAGTTGTCGGGTCGTTTTATTAATAGTCCCAAACGTAGAATTAGAAAAGTGATTTATTTAATTAATTCATTTAAAACGTAAATAGATAATTTGATTTGTGTCTGATTATTACATAATTATCAATTAAAATAAGGTAATTAACCTCACTTTAAGAGATGCTTATCTTCAGTTACGAGTTTGATTGATAATAAAATTAAAACCATAAGTTTATCACCATTTGATCATTTTTACTTAACCAGATAGCCCGCGTTTCGTTATAGTTTATTGTAGCACTCGTTACCCGTGGACCCGGTAGGTCGACCCATTACCGGGTCCATAGTTTATTTTAATTACCCGTGGTTCCATGGCATTAGGGATTATTCCCTGGACTTCAGACAGAAAATTATAAATTACTTGCAACGTTTTTGGCTGAAGAATTATATTGTCAAAACTGTCAGTGTCTTCGGAGAAAGACACCGAACCAATACCGTATCGAAGTCTTAGCAAAACAAAACTAAATTTAAAAAAAATTGCACAAACATAGGTAATGCGTCCTGAACGTTTTGATAAAAAAATCAAAAAATAAAAAGAATAATCCAGTTAAAACCAGAACAAAAATAGCAATTGAAAACGATCAATTCACAACCGGTACACTAATAGAATTAATTATCGGCGAAATATCAGTTGCATACGCATTAGAAATGTTAAGATAGTTTATGAGTCATAAATCATTAGTGTATCGGTTATGAATTCATCGTTTTCTATATAGTTCTGATATGAGTATGTTTTTGTTCCCAAGGATGGAACTATTTTTTTGTTCCCAAAGATGGAATTATTTTATTTGCTTATGAATGAGTAAACTAAACCATCAGAGTTACATACAATAATGTATGTAACTCTGATGGTTTTCATTTTCTATCGATATAGTCAGAAATCCGGGAACAATCCCTAACGCCATGGAACCACGGGTAATTAAAATTACCCATGGACCCGGTAATGGGTCGACCCACTGGGACCACGGGTAACGAGTATATTGTAGCTATTGCTACGTTAAATAAATTACAAGAAAAACAAAAGAGTGCGTGGAACAAAACGCAAAATATTATAAGCGTCTTCTTCAAATACTTAAATCTATAGTAAATATAATAGATAGCTCATGGCTAAGTAATAACAGCCGCGTGGGTCGATCAATTAGGTTAAGCTACACTTGCCGGGGTTAGTCCGCGGATGGGTGACCATCTTTACATACCGAGACTCCTCTGTGCCTCGGAAAGTACGTTAAGCCGTTGGTCCCGGCTCTCATTCGTGGATCTTTGACAGTCGTTACGGGTCGTCAGAAGCCCGAAAGTCTGACAACCAGTCTTACCAAGGGGTATCCTATATTACCCAGTTACTGGGTTGTGGAGGTCAGAGAGGCAGTCAGTCCATGTAAAATACTGGTATTCAGCTGCATCCGGTTAGACTGGAAGCCGACCCCAACATAGTTGGGAAAAGGCTAGGCAGATTGATTAATTTTTATAGTAGATTTCTATCTACTATAAAAAAGATAGATATATAAAAATGAATGTTAGTATCTGTTTGATAAACACCAACACCGTTTGACCGGTCATAAAAAAAAAATTGCCACGTAGGTACATAATATGTACCTACAATTTTTTTTAAGGAGAAGATTTTTTTACCGGTCTCTACGCAGTCCTATAAAAAATCAATAATAAAAACAGAGCAAAAGCCAACATTGTCATTACCCAAACAAAACATGCTCGAGTCTATTCCATCACATGTCATTACCATTTCCAATGGTACAAAGTATCAAAGAGCACCGCAAACAAAGCCAAAGTCTCATCAAATATCATGATGTTACAAAAATTATACTTTTTGTGACACCAGACGACACTCGATGGACATTTTGTAGCAATTAAGAACTGGTAATGATGGAAGGTGCGAGGCGGGAGTCGTATCAAAGGGATGATGAGTCGGTTTTTTAGAGGATTGATTCGGTGAGAACTTTTGTGGACCTTTGAAGTTTATGGATTAAATATGGTATATGGTGGTTGTTAAGGGATTTTTGACAGTGTAAATTATAATTGTTGTGGTCTGTAGAGGGATCTACCCGTCCCCCGTCCCTGTGAGTTCTCTGGATTAAAACATAGTACCAGTTGTGTGGTCTAAAAGCAAATCCGCCACAGTTGGTCTAAAATTAGACCAACAGTGGTGGATTTGCTTTTGGACCCCACAGTTAATGTATGTCTGCATAAATTATTACCACACTTTATTGAACTGTTGTACTCAGTAACTGGATTGTGTAGGTCATAATATGTAATCGCTTTACGTGAGAGGTATGAGTAGGCAGATGATCGAGTCTTAGAAGTCCACTTTTCTTCAGTATTTTGTTGTCTTTCCTCAATAATTACAGACTTCCAGGTCTAATCCCCTACTGGTTACATTCTACAGAACCCAGGTACTTGATTGAAGCCAACACAGGTCATTCAAAGGACCATTTCACAAATTCGAGTTAATCAATTCAAAATAAGAACCGGAGTTGATTGCACCAAATCACAAATCGCCGTTTAAATGCCACCCACGTTCGTTCTAAATTAACCGTTTCGGACGCGCGGACGTCGGTGTCAGCTTGTCACTCTGTCACGTTTAAAAGCATTAACCGGGACTTTCACCCGGTGTTGGGTGACCGGCCCTGTGTCGTATTCATTTCTTTTTTTTTCTCTCATATTTGGCGACTTCTTCGATTGCGGTTGTGAAAGCGTTATTTTTATTTTTCATATGAAATATACCTACCTTTAAAACTCGTGTTCTGTTTTTAAAACATTCACCTCAGGTCTTATGTCTATTGTCCATCTTAAGCCTAACCTTAACCGTTCGGCTAACTTCGGCTCTTCTCGGGTACAAAGGTTGCGCCGGCGCCGCGTCCTGCTGATCCGATGAACTAAGCGCCCTCCCCCGCTGACAAGCACGCTATATACAGCGTGTAGAGCGTGTCAATCTTTTCTCTCCTTTATTTTTTAAAGCCGGTTGTTATTTAAGTGGCTCACGAGATTCTTTGTAGCGCCTAGAGATGGTTATCTTTTGTTAATACGTTCGTGTGAGTAGTCAGTGGCAGTTTGGTTCGAACATGACTGTAACCGCTTTGGTCTTCGAGATTGGAGTTCTAAATTGAAATGACTTTAAGGCAACACAAAAATTATTCACCGTAGACTAAAATGCTGATGTCACATGTTTTTATAATAATTAATCCATCTGCTGCTTTTTGGTTCATGTAGCAGTTGGTACGCGGTAGGTACACAGTTCAGTTAGTTCAGTGCTATACAAACCTATTCATTGACATCAGTTTACCTTAACTGATACGTATTCAATTAGCTAATGAAAAACTAAACCTGTTTTAAGCAGTGATAGCCTAGTGGTGTGACCGTCAGACTGCCAAGTCACAGTTCTCGAGTTCGTACCCAAGACCTCTGACTTTTCGGATTCATATGCGTATTGTATAATTATCACTTGCTTCAAAAACGGTGGAGGAAAACATCGTGAGGAAACCGGCATGCCTGAGAGATATTTCTCGACCGTATGAGAAGCCAAGTCAGAGGCCCATGGGCGACTTTAAAACTCTCACTAACCACACGAAAAGAAGCAGGCCTATTTTTAAAACTCAAATTCTTTTGAGTTAACGCGAATTGTTTTCAAACATCCTATACACAACTCTAGGTATCAATACTTCATAATCCCATATTCTGTCTCACACCGTTTTTGTTCGTGATGAAGAAATACCATTGTTTGTGGTCCACACCGATTAGTTATGGGTGACACGGGACTCGAATGTATTGGATAATCGATTCAACTTATAATCGTTCCGATCCTAACCGATTACCTTTTTGTGAACGGCCGGTGCCTTTGTGTTCTTTTTTCAAAAGCAATTATGAAAGTAAAAATGGTGTGTCCTTCTGTGAGGTATTTTAAGTGATTTCATTTGGGATATTGATGTTTTTAGTTTTGAAAGAGTCGCTAAAACATTTTGCAATGTGAATTTGAGAGATTTTACAAGTAAGAAATAAAGAAAAAGTATTTATTCAGGCAAGCACAGGAGATTATAAATTAAACTTAAACACACTCATTGAAACATGAATTAAAAACAACAAAGTAAAATTAAAATACAAGCAGAAAGTCCTGTGCACAAACAGTAGCACAAACGAGTAAGTTTACGAAGAGCAAAATTTAATTTTTCTTAAATTTGATTCTTGTATTGAATTCGATGATTGGGTGTGTGATATCCGATCGTTGTAAAAATTTAAGATGATTGTATGAAGGCAGCGTTTTTCTTACACAGAGGCCGAATAGCTCCCGCCCATAAGGACCAGAAATTGAACTCCCTAAGATAATTAGTTGAAACTCCGATAAACATAAATCATCAGGCCGGACGAAAAATCGTAATTCCCAAAAACAGGCGTCCGGAAATTATTTGAAAAACAAAGCGCTGGCTGGCCACGCCCGCGCCGCCTCGGCTGCGCGTACGCATACTGTTCCCACGTTTAAGTAGAGCGAGCAGACTTGATGATATCATGGGACACTGCTTGAAGAGATGCCATCGAAGTTAATTATGAAACAAGAGGAATAAGGAAGTCATAAGGATAAAGTAGTTGCAATCGATGCATCTTCGCTATAGATAGTTTCAGCTAATTTGGATAGATGGCGTTACCTGTTGCTATTCTTAGATATTGATAATGCTTGAAGGTAGGATGTTCAACATAATTTTAAAATACCTACACATTATTTTTTTTACGTTTGGCAGTATAGGTATAGCAGGCGGCGGTTTATTTTGCTCATCGAGTTTAGAAAAAGTTCGATTTTATAGAGCATCAACTTTGCGACTGTTCTGTGTGAGAGTCTTTGTCCAATGCTCGATATGTCATATTAACTGACTACGTTACGCTCACTCAATTGGCCCGACAAGACGGGCCCGCCGCGTACTTGTAGCTTCATACCTAAAATGTGGAGGGAACCATCTGTATTCATTTGTGGCTTCTCCTTCTTCTTTTCGTGTAAGTAGTTAGTGACTAACCTGGTGTCAGAGCCGCTCATTGGCCCCTGACTTGGTTTCACATGCCGTCGAGAAATATCCCTCATCCATGTTTTCCATCATCTGTGGCTTAGGTTGGTTTATTTATGTTGAGTTGGCCCTAGAGTTCTAAAAGAATAATAATACCAGCCTTATTACTGTCCCACTGCAGGGCAAAGGCCTCTTCAGAGAAAGCACGAGCATTGATCACCACAGTTCCTCAAGATGGGTTGGCGATTTCGACTTTGAAGGACTAAAGTCCAGTACCCAAATTACGTAATACACAGTCAGAACCTGCATATTTTTGAAACAGATTGCTAATCTATTGCTTGATAAGTTGGGAAAAAAATCTGCTCGGCAACGTAAATAACGCAATGAATGTTGTTGAACTGTCAAAATGAAACAGATTAGTCGTAATCGTTTACGAAAATGTGTTGCGTTATTAGATAGCTGGTTTCCTCACGATGATTTTCCTTCACCGAAGTCAATGTAATTGCCTGGATATGAACCCTCAACCTCGTGCATGGGGTGCAGATGCAGGGCCGTACCACTGGCACTGGGCGTCACGACAAAATAATACCTAAAACAAAATTTTCCTTCCAAATATACGTTTCAAATGATTTCGAACAAATCTCAACAGGACCATATCTTCCAAAATACTAACAAATGGTGACCCTAGCAGGGAGTCTGTATAACGCGATGGGCGTCACACAAGCTGCGCCGGCGATTATTAAGTCTCATGCGCCGCTTGTTGTAATTTAACGGCCGCTTTGACATTAGCAGGACTGTCCGCATTTTACTCATTAGTATGGAGTTGGTAATTTAAACTCCGTAGGTGTATCTTTTTAATGGTTAAATCATTGATGTCCTAATGCTTGAAGATCTATGCTGGTTTGCTGAAGTGGCTGAATACTTGCTTGAGAATCCAAACACTTCCCTCAAAATAACACCAGAATCTAGTTTTCCTAAGGCTTCATACAGGTGGCTGTTATTAATTACCTATCTATGAGGTGAAGGTAAGCCATCCAAAAACTGTAAGTGCAATATACAATCATGTTTCCTATAACTGCTAACCATGACAGATCATTTTTGTTGTAATGAGCTCGGACGTGCGATGCGATTTGAATGGGGAAAAACGTGCGACTTACCCTTTTTAGTACAATAAAATTCAATCATGGCATGTAAACCTCAAAGTTATAATAATATAATAAATAATAATAAATTTTATAGTTACTGGACATCATTAATAATATTCGAATCAGTATTTAAAATTACAAACTGTCAAGTACCTAACCCTCCCGCCGCGACGGCTCAAAGACACAGGAAGTTTAACCGATCGACGTTCCATCATCGTTCGAAAACCAAAATTATAAATATGGAACACTTACCGGCGGACGTAAAACATTTATTCGTCTAATACGTCGTTATCAAGTGCCGCTATATTTGGAAGACTTGTCGTGCGCGCAGCCATGATGTAGGGAGAACGGATGTGGCTGATATCAGCGTGAAACAGACCCAGATACATAGAATAAAAATACATAAAAATTACAAACATATTTTTAGAAATTTTACACAGGGTGACAATGGCCGGTCTTATCGCTGAAAACATCCCAGATCCAGTTCAGGTTTTTGTACACAAATAAGCAATGTTACATAATAGGTTAATAATTTATCTAGACATAGGTAAGTAGTTAAAGATATCCTCTGTCCCAGAAAGGCAAAACCTTTACTATCAGATCCAAAATTTCCCAAACATAACGAGTTAGCATACAATGTGCGGTGCAAAATCAGTCTACTGACAGATCATGAAAACTGTCACTGAATATTAAAGTAATCGGTATTGCAAGATGCATAAAAAACAATTGTACTTTCCTACCAAATTCTAGAAGACTAGTCAGAAAGCACATAACAAGTAATCAAGGCATAGCTATAAGGACTAACGCTGCTGCCTATTTCTGACTACTTAGTAATTAACTGAATAGTCGCAGTCTGTAGCCAAATTAAAGCAGCTAGATCTGAAGACAATCTATAAGTTTCCTGTAACAGGTTAACTTTCCCTCTTAGTAATAAACTCAGCAATTCTCCCACCAGCTAAACACATCCAGCAGAAACTCCACATCTCGGGAACAGCCACGAGTGCGGCCGCTCGCGCACATATTTATTTATTTTTACCGAAATAGACCGAACGGTCGTCGAGTGCGTCCGATTTATAGAATGCCGTGAGCAATTTCAGTGGAATCCGAAGCGTGGTTTATGTCTTAATGTAGTCGCTGAAATTGTTACAAGTTGGCGTTTGTGGCGTTTTCGTTGGAAAAATACAGGCGCCGCGAGAGGGTTAAGCGTTTGAGTAACAGTTCGGAAACTGTTCGTGGAACTGGTAGTGGTCGGTTTATTGATGGCACTGTAGTTGTTCTGTTGTTTATTTATGAAGTTTTACTTGTTACGTCGAAATGAGTGTCTACTTTTTCCAGTAAAGTAAGGTTGAAATTTTGGGATAGCCTATTATGATCGTTTTAAAGATTTACCAGCCTATATATAACACAACCATTTTTACAACAATAAAAAAAATATGTAACTCAAAAACGCCTAAATTATAACTATAACACAAATTACTGAGCTTAGATACAAATTACTACCCACTTCCGCGTACCTTTTTAAAGCTTCAATTAAAAAATAATTTATATTCTTTATAAAATCCAACAAAAATCCACTAAACACCCATTAAACGATCAATTCCTCACAAAAAATTTACTCAAAATCCACCCATCACCCGTTCAAAACATAACACTAAAATGCTAAGTGTATTCCTGATCGACCGATCGCCCGATCATGTAGGTCACACTTCCGTGTATAAAATAAATTCGTTCTAAAAGCGATCGTTCGATAGATTTACTGCCAGTTAATTCGGCTAGATGGTGGACTTATAGAGTGGTTTATGACCGCAGTTGTTTTGCTTAGCGGACTTACAAGGTAGCTTGATGCGTCAGCTAGAAAGGAATTGTTCAATTAAAAGGTTAGTTATGGGGTTAGTGACAGGTTGCGTTGCCACTTGTTAGGTGAGAGAGTATTGCATTGAGCAACTGAGCATTTCGACTTGTCGAGGTATTGAGGAGCAACGATGAATAAGTCGGTAATCGTCGATGTTGTGTCTTTGTTGAATGGGACATGGACTTCAATATGGCATGGCATTTTAGGGTTAAAAGTTAGCTTTTTTTTGGAATATAAAAAGCTTGTTAATTAATCAAAAAGCAGTGACAGCCTAGTGGGGTGACCGTCGGACTGCTATGTCATAGGTCTCGAGTTCAAACACAAGGCACGCACCTCTGACTTTTCGGATTCATTTGCATATCGTATAATTATCACTTGCTTCAAAAACGATGAAGGAAAACATCGTGAGGAAATATTTCTCGACGTGTGAAGCCAAGTCAGATAGCCCACAAGCGGCAAAAAACTCTGACAACAGGTTAGTTACTAACCACACGAAAAAGAAAGAAATAATTAAATTAAAAACGTTAAAATGGCTAAAATAGATGATAAAATTAACTATGAAAACCTAGTCAAAACTTTTTTACATGGAAAATGTGTGTACAAAAGCGACTTCTTTGGTTTTACTTATTTTTATTATTAATGCAAAAGAGTCATGCTTAGAAAACATTCGTGAGAACCGACCTTCAATGCTTTCAAACATTAAGATGATCACTTACCGGGAGCATTCGCCTGTAATGTAACGTTACAGATTCGATTTTGAGCATTACGTTACAATACTGCCTCCTTCAGGTAGATTATAATAGTAGATTATTATTAGATTAACAAGTATTATAAATATGTTACTAGATTTCCCAATGACATTAAAACAACCACGATAACAGATTAAAAACAACGTAACTAAAGTTGGCGGGTTTTTATTTTTTTAATTGTATTTTATAGATTCTAAGGAATAGCTCCATCTAACCAGCCAGTAGGTAGTAGGGTACTTTCACTACGTTTCATAAATTATTTGTACATAGTTTGTATAGTTCGTGCTTTTGTGTGTGTGTGTGTGTTTTTGTTTGTTGTTTTTTTTTGTGTTAATGATGTTAATATTAATGTTTTTATTCTCTTGTGACTAAAAGAGAGTTTAATTCACTGTTATCGATGAATAAAATGCCCTTTTTCGAGTAGCAATGGAAAAAAAAAATTATTGACATCCTAATTCTATCATTACAGGTTCCGCTCTGTAATGTTTGGTTCACCTCACTCAACTGATGAATGCTCGACTCTGTAACGTTACATTACAGTTGAATGCTCCCGGTGAGGGAGCATCTTTACATTTTCTGACTCATCCTCTCATTGTCAATAACAACTTGTCACTAATTGTCACAACACTATTGTTAGACTTCATTTGCATTCTAACTTAATTGCTCAAATTATGCAAATCTTCGTCTACCGTTGACAAACTTTGTACAGACAAAGAACGAATAGCTCTTATTAGAAAGAATGTAAGGATGTAAATGTGTTTTTCCAACTGCAAATATAATTTGGCTGAAGAACGTGACAATCCTTTTCATATTTTTTTGTAATATTGATTACAGTTCTTAAGTTGACAGAAATAAGGTTGAAAATAGAGTGTTAGGGTAAAGTTGGTAGAGCCATGGCCTCTTCACCTCTCGTTAATGACTGAAATTTTATTGTCATTGCATTTACTGTGTAATCAAAACAATTGTAGTTAAATATGCAAATGATGTCAAATAGAAATTACTGTTATTAATTTCTAAGGACAAAGATAACTGATAAAGATGGTTGACATGCAAGGAAAGAGCCTTCAACTCAGCAATGAATCCTAACTATCCTATTTAATATTGTAAATGCGAAAGTGAGTTTGTTTGTTCTGGGGAGTTTGTTCCGCCACTTCTTCTTTCCAGCTTAAGCACTAGGAAGTGGGCGTTTTGGGGGACTGTCTTATGTAATTTTGACGTTCGAAAAGTGCTGATTCTCAGCCTAGTTTGAATAAATGACTTTTGAATTTTGAATTTTGTTACGCTTTGACGCTAAAACGGCTGAACAGATTTAAATGAAATTTGGCGGATTGGTAGACCATGATCTAGAATAGGACATAGGATACTTTTTATCCCGATATTCTCACGGGATCGACACTGATGCGGGTGAAACCACGGGGCGCAGCAAGTTTTAATATAAATTGTGAATGTTGAAAATGAAACAAACGTAAACGGCTCATTACTTCCTACTTCTTTCCCTCTTCCTTTTCTGTATTTTTCTCTCTTTTCGCTCTTTTTATAAACCTCCGCTGTCCGTCTGTCTGTCAGCGGGCTGTATCTCATAAACCGTAATAGGTAGACAGTTGAAATTTTCACAGATTGTGTATTTCTTTTGCAGCTAAAACAACAAATAATAAAAATAAAAGACAGTGGAATCCGTATAAAAATTACATCGAAGGGAATTGACAAACACGTCATACTAAGCGGGCGTCATACAAAGCATCTTTGTGAAAAAAAACAACCTTCTTTTTTTTTAGGTAAATACTTATTTTAATAGAGAAAACTAGCTTAATAAATCAAAATCAAAATTGCACGTAATACATGTATGTATGTATGTACATTTTTCATTTTTTACTGAAGAAATCTGTCAAAAACGGTCAAAATTTATTAAAAATGGGTCATAATAAGCGAAGTCATGAAGTCATTATATCCAACTTTGTTACAAAGAATTTTATATGAAAACCAAACTTTGTTGTGTAATTACGTCACAATAGGCGGTTGGTCAATATAGGCGGAGTCATAATAAACGGATTCTACTGTAAGTTAAAATGTAAGGGTGTCCCCATACAAGAAAAATGTTTTTTTTAAACGAAAGTATTAAAAAAAAAAATTAGGGTTAAATATAATTGTACCTGAACCCTTCGTGTGCTAGTCCGACTCGCACTTGGCCGTTTTTTTCCTTGTTTTTCTAAAAGTATTCAGCGTTAATCGTATATTCGTGATCAGTTCAAAAAAGTTTCATTTGGCTAAAAACAGCTTGGGTGGTTAGCATATCTCAATTTTGATGGATCACGTAAATAGAAAATATAAGCATAATTGGCAGTAATAGGCATATAAACCGTAAGCTAATTAACATTTTTAATTTTATTACAGTTATATGCAATAAACTGCCTACAGACAAACACTATAATCAACACTATATTTACATAAAAATTATCGAAACAAACATCCATTTCAATAATATTAATTACATAGACACTTTACTAAAATCACATTTGTCAGAACTTGATTAAAATTCAAACAGTTTTACCTCAAAACATTAAAAATGAATTATTATTAATATTTCAATGTCCTAATGTCCGCCCATCGAGGCATAGTTTTGACTGACGCAAACGAATGCTTTTACAAAAATATTTTTTCACTATCAAAACACGCAACACACTTTAACACAACTACTTAAGATTCAAAATTGTATGGTAGAATTATTAAAAATAAGGTTGTGTTCAGAGGAACAGTTTTTACAAAACACGCCCCGTTTGACGGTGGACGAAACAAAATTAAGGCCTTCGGTTAACTGTCACACTAGAAAGTTGTTATTAATTTTATTTGTGAGACAATCATGGGACTTATTTTTTTGTTTGATTGCTAAGGTTTTTGGCTGTTTAGAAACATGTTATTACGTGCAAAAACAGTTGTTGATTATTATGGGTGATCAAAACTTTTATGAGCGACCTCATCTAGTTTTTTTATTTTAAAATATGATTGACATGTAAAAGTGATGGTACAAACCTACTTACAGAAATCAAATCATTTATCATTTACTAGCGATCCGGTGCTGCTTCGCACGGTTTTACGATTTGACAGAACATCAAGATTTCTTAGTTTTAATATTAACGTATTATACACATAAACCTTCCGGAATAAATTCTCTAAACGAGAGTGAAAACCTCATCAAAATCTGTTGCGTGGTTTAGAAGAACGCCGCGGTCATATAGACAAACGCGAAAAGCGACTTTAATTTATAATATATAAAGATGGACTTTGCTCAACTTGAAGACAGACATTTTTTTATGAGCTGCTCAGAGTTCAATTTTTTGTCTAAAATGCACTTTCATTTACTTCAGTTATTGAGGAAAAAGTCCTTTAAAAGGACCATCCAATTTAAGAACAGAGTCTCTGAAGACTGTCAATGTTTCTAAATCAGAGAACAAAATAGGAAAATAGGGTTGTTATAAATAGAGACATAGATGGAGAATAAATTATGGACTCTGAATTTGGCATTTTTTTTTCATGTAGTCAATCATCGAAATACCAGTGCTTCTGCCAATGATCATTTTCCTATTTCATCTTATCGTTCAAAAATGTCCAACCATTTAAAGTCCTTCCCACATCTAATCTCACCCAGAAACAGCCCACACTTACCCTACACCTACACGACTGTCACCCAAGGCTAACCCTTAATATTTCAGCCTAAAGTCAATTTAATTTAGCTTTGCAGACAAAAAAGGACGATATGGGACCGAACTCATAACGTGTCCCCGCCTCTGAGGGTTCCAGAGAACTCTATAAGGTCAGTAAATTATTAACTTTTGGGGCTTCGGGGCCTATTATAAAGTTTGCCATTGGCTATGTTCCGTCGCGACAGGACGATTTTTTCTTTTGTTCTAATTTTAATTTTTTGATCGTTTGTGGCCAGTTAATTTGTTATATGTGGCTCTGTTTTGTTCTTGTTGTAGACTGATTCTCTGTTGCTGCCTCGTTGGTCTCGTGGTCCTAAGTCGTTCGACTGTCAAAGTGTTATTGCGTTTTTCCATTAGGAATTTCTCAGTTTAGCAGCCCGGGGTTTGGAAGTTGGTGGTGTGACACCCCCGTCAGCCGCCAGCCACCAGCCGTTTGTTCTGCGCCTGATCTCTTCCCAGCCATCTCGGATTGCCGTCCCATAGGACTTTGAGCGCAACTGCGTTTGCTCACACACTTGTGTACTACAATCTCTCTTGCGAACCTGAGTAATCTACGTTGCGATTGGCCACCGTGATCGAAATCGGTCGGGAGAATATTATTATTAGTCTGGTTCTGTGTTAAACAGTCGAGTCCCTATTGTATCACCGTTTCGAATATTTTATCCCACGGTTCCTCGGCATTATCATATTTCAATATACTTAGACCACATAATCTTGAGAAATCAAGTCTGTCAATTAGATCATCATCTGCCTAGCCTTTTCCCAACTATGTTGGGGTCGGTTTCCAGTCTAACCGGATGCAGCTGAATACCAGTATTTTACATGGAGCGACTGCCTATCTGACCTCCACAACACAGTTACTTGGTAACACGATATCCCCTGGTCTATCAAGTCTGTCAACTAGATATAGTTGCTAATATTGAACCAACCAGAATCATGTTTGTAAGTTCTAAGACGGCATGAGTGGTCAATAGGAGTTGGCTTTCTGGCAGTTTCTGCATGCAGTCATTTGTTTTGTCAATTCTTCGATTATTTTCGTCTGCTTCCTTAAAATCTATTTTATCACTAAAAGGTTGCTTTTACATCCGAATAATTTGCATCCGCTGAACCCTTTGATCACAGAAAAATTCACCAATTCAATTACCGATTGCGACAGCCCTTTCTGTCTTGGCGTCCTTTCAACCTAAACTGTTATTCTTATGCTTCCAGCTTCTATTCCGCAACTGAACGTCACCGGATACAACGTCACGTCGGTACACAATGTTTTTGAAATTCGAACGTCCAAGTATTGGTGTTTATAATGTGGGCACGCGCGTTCTGTCGCACGGGTGGGACAATGTTGCCAGCACTCAAAATAGATATCCTATGCGAGAACGGATGCGGTTGCCAGCGCAAAATTTGTACTATGGGTAAACATTGTTTGAAATTGTTATTGTTTATCTGTGGAGTGGAGTTCTGGGAAGTAACGTTTTTGTGGGGCGAAAATAATTTTTCAATTTTTTCCTGATGATTTTCTTTGTGATGTGTCATGAGCTTTCCTTGTAGTTTGCCGACTGTTAGTTCTGGTTAATATGAAGATACATTTATGTTGACTCATAGTGAAGATCATATTTTGGCGCAGACTCTTAGTTTGCATAGTTTTACATACCTGTGCGTCGATTGCACCGCGGTGGACGCACACGTATGAAAAACTGGCTAAACTATGCAAACTAACTTAGTTTAGCTGGCGGTGGACGATCCGCTTTAAGCTTCGTGCAGACCAGCGCGACGCGATACCGGTTATTGTTATACCGTCAAGTTTTCTTAGAAATTGTATTGTTCGTGTCGCGGCGCGGCGTCGCGGCGCGCTGGTCTGTACGAGCTTTTAGGGAAGATTTCACCAATGAAACTGAACGCGATCAGCTCATCTAAGTCTTCGCGCAAACGGGCCACCGACCACAGCCTCTTCACAAGCTTTTTCATAGGTTTTGTGTGGATTCGTAGCACGCGCTGTGGCCGGTGGCGGTCACCCGCTACAGTAGTTTTAAGCTATTGCATAGCTTTTATCGGAGACTCTGAGCGCGGCGACCGAATGTAGAAATTCCGTAACGAAAAAAAAACCTGACGCGAAAGTTTGTGAGGATGGATGGATGGATGTTTGTTACTCTTTCACGCAAAAACTACCGAACGGATTTTAATGAAACTTTACAGTAATGTGACTTATATATTAGAATAACACATAGGCTACAATTTATAAAGATTTTATGTGATTTAGCCATAATATAACGATAAGTATCCAGTAAGTCGGAAAAAATCCTGCCCTCTGAGATCTATCTTTGCGTGCGCTGCCTAAACCGCTGGAGTTACATGAAAAGAATGTATTGTGGGGTTGTTTGTCTTAAAGAGTTCTAAATAAAAGTCCGCGACAGCATATATCTACCTTTTATGTGGAAGCCATTATAGCCAAAATAGTGAGCTATAAATACATTTAAATTGAATACGTTTTTTAAGTTGCATATTTTAGAGTATTTAGTTAATTCGTATCAAAATAAATACCTTCATCGCTTTTGGTATTTAATGTAGATAAAATTTGTCTTTTACACTAAGTAATTTGGACTAATATTTTAAAAGTTAGAACGATAAGAATGACCTGCGATGAGTCGACGGCGGGCGCGCAGAACGAGGGTGGAGGGACGGGATAGGCAATGACGCGCGATCGCCGAGTGCGCGACCCGAACGCGGGCAGACGCGTGAGGGCAGACGTCATTAACGGTTGTGTAAATTCTGCGATTTAGGGGGGGGGTATAGGGGTATTTTTAAAAAAAAATATTTTAAATCAACAATATTATCTTCTTATTTTTGAATATATGCTATGCAATAGCTTTACCGCGGCAGTCCTCGAGTGCCACACGTATTTTTCGCACCGCAGCAGGAGGCGACAGCTACCGGTGGCTGTGGTCGGTGACCTGTTTGCGCGTAGCCTAAACTGCGTTCGAGAGCTGTCAGTGTCATCATTGTTGTGGAATATTGAAAATGACAGCTCTTGAACACAGTTTAAATGTGTTGATCGCGTTCAGTTTCATTGGTGAAATTGGCGCTTAGCCTGTTAGTGCACAGTCGCAATATTAGGCTATACTTAGCCTGATTTATATGCTTAAAATTTATTAGCCCAAACAGCAATCTCTATCGAACTAAAAAAAAGAAGACAGTAATAATTTAAAAAAGACAAAATACTAGTATATTCTATAATATTATGAATAAGATTCGACAAAACAAAACCCATTCTATAATGTGAGAACTCAGAGACACTCAATCACACTACCAACGTTTGTCAAAATAGATACAAATCTACTAACATAATATTTCGCAACAAAACACGAAATAATTCATAAAACTCCGCTATCTGAGGTCGATCTAAAAGGTCAAGAAGAAACAATGGGTTTGCCCGACCCGTTCGGAAGAAAAATGATGGTACTAGAGTCCCCGTGGTAATAATTGAGTTTAATTGTTGCTAGTGACATCTGTCTTCATTATATGCAAAGTAGGCGCGCAATCATGTTGTAATTAATGCTACGCTTTATTACTTAATAGCTGAAGATGGGAACAAAATCTTGTTGCTAAGTTTGATGCTTGTAAAACATCATGTTAATCAGTAAAATATTAACATAACACAGCATCACACCTGTAATCCCCAAAGAGTTAGGCAGATGAGTACCATACACCCATATTTCGCTAGTTATGTTTAAGTAATACATGGGTATTAGGGAGCGAGCCTTAGACCAAAATAAAAAACCAAGACAGAGCGCTGCGAACGAGACAGTGAAGCATGCCAAAACTACACCAACACTCTGAGCACACACGCTCACACGCAAACATTTACGACCTTTTACAATGACACTACAATCAAACTACACCACACAAAGTGCACACATGTTTACGAAACCGGCTTCACTTCACTGTTGACAGCGCTCTGTCTGGTTTTGAGCCTATTGACATCAACCGGGCCCAAATTCAGACTCCGGGAAGTAAGATATTGTAATGGAGAATTGACTGTGAGAATTGTATCTTAGACAATCTGCTTATATATCAAGGGTATCCTGTTACCCAGTAACTGGGTTGTGGAGGTCCGATAGGCAGTCGCTCCATGTAAAATACTGGTATTCAGCTGCATCCTGTTAGACTGGAAGCCGACCCCAACATAGTTGGGAAAAGGCTCGTTGATGATGATGTAGGTTAGGGAAAAAGATTTTAGCGATTAAATATGGCTTTTCTAGTACTTACTCAAACTCAAACTCAAAGCATTTATTTCAATTAAACCATTACAGGCACTTTTGAATTTTCAAGGAATCGGTCAGTCAAAAATATGAAGCTAGTTGCCCATTCCAAAGCGTAGTAGGTACCTATGGAGAAGAACGGGCAAGAAACTCCACGGACACTCTTTTAAATAAAATTAATTGTTACAAAGTATTTACTCGCCGTATTTACGCATTACTCTAGCCACATTGGTTCTAAAGAGATTTTTAATCCTTATACTGCATCGATTAGCATTATAAAACGTTAAAAGTGACGTTTTTCTTACTGCCTGTAGTATTTTTCGAAAACTGTTAATGCATTTAACAATTACTTAAAAAGTTAACAAAAGCCTCCTAAGATCATTTTCCTGTAGCTGCAACGGTAAAGGTAAAATTCTAAATTCAAAAGTCATTTTTTCAAACTAGCCTGAGAATCAGCACCTTTCCAACGTCAAAATTACATAAGACAGTCCCCCAAAAAACGCCAACCCTTCACCACTTCCTAGTGCTTAAGCTGGGAAGAAGAAGTGTCGCAACAAACTCCCCAGCAGCACAGCTGTCTGTTCAGTTGGAAAAACTTGATTCTATATAATAGTGCTTTAAATGCAAAAATAATTTACCTACCCTTACTGCCCTATCTCAAAAATCCGATCTGTATTTCATTTGAAAATAGTTGAATCAATTTGATGGATCGCTTACAGTTTTCCACGAAGCCTCGACGCTTGGTACCTACTACAAAGTTTTTTCACCCAGCATTTTGTTCACATAATATTAAAATCAACGCCATTAATTTACTAAGTGATCAATTAACACATTAAAGGCCATGAAAACGCGCGCTCATTATAATAATTACAGCTTATTGGCAAACATTGATTTGTAATTTACATACAATCTGCACTTTTAACTGCCAATTAAAAAAACACTTTATTCTTTTAAGTGTAAGGTTGGAAGTTGAACTGAGATGGGTGGAGTAATATGTAAATGTCGCAGTGTACTTTGATAAAAGCCATGAAATCAGTTTGTAATGGTTTGTCTGTCATTCTCGCTATTGAAATTGGTCACGGAATGTCTCAAATTTTGGTATTTTATGGAATTTAAGGAATTAAGATGATAAAATAAGCATGTTTCTAGGTTATCTTCTTTTAAATCCTAAAATAAATAAAAAAAAATAAATAAAAAATAAATAAAATAAAAGAAAACTGGCAATGATGTCAAGGGAACACCCTTGACATCATTGCCAGTTTTCTTTTATTTTACCACAACGTGGAAACTCTTGGCCTTCATCTCACCTAATGGTACGTGATAATCAGACCGAACGTGGAAACGAGCTTCATCCGGTTCTTAATCACAGAGGAACAGGTAATTTTATCTCTGACTGCCGAAACACAACAATGTTGTTAACATTGTTGTTACGGTGACTCAGATAAGATGGTGGCAGCTAACCAGACGGACTTAGAACAAGCCCTACCGTCAACTAACACGAGAAGAAAATTTCTTACCACTAGGCCACCAACTGTGGTCAATTAAGAAGGTAACTACGAGACTACTGGGTGACTTCTCGGTGACTACTAGGTGACTACTAGGTGACTACTAGGTGACTACTAGGTGACTACTGGGTGAATACTGGGTGAATACTAAGTGACTACTAGTTGACTACTGCGTGACTATTGGGTGACTTCTGGGTGACTTCTGGGTTACTACTGGGTGACTACTATGTGACTACTAGGTGACTACTGGGTGACTACTGGGTGACTACTGGGTGACTACTAGGTGACTACTGGGTGACTACTATGTGACTACCGGGTGACTACTAGGTGACTACTAAGTGACTAGTACGTGACTACTAGATGACTATTGGATGACTACGACGTGACAGTTACTATGTAGGTATGAAGTAATAGCCTTATTCACAAGCCAGTGATACTAATCGACAGTGTCTCCACACATCTCACACTATTGTTTGACAGAAAGCTGTGATATAATTATGGAGAAGGCAGCATTTACTTTAGTATAAGGTGGATCTCGTTGTCATTGATGTTCTCATTCCATTCCATCAATGTTGCCGTTTTGTTTGAGTTCAGTTTTTACTAGGATCTATCATTAGGTAATTATGCTAAAAAGCCTTTATTTTTATTTTCAATGAGATTATATTTCCGTATGTGGAGAACAAGCTTTACAAGAACAGCTCCTAGTTACCAAAAACGTGTGCGGTCGGGGGAACCCCGCCGTCAAGAACCAAGTTCCTTTTCACGTATGACTTAAAACAAAAACATCTTTTTTACAGCCGCCATCTTGGATTTACATTTTGACCTCACTCTTTTCATTGCCTTTGCGTCTTTTCCTTCGTCTTTTTTTTGTAGTACCGTAATTTTCTTCTACTATACCACATCCATTCCTCAAACCATCAAAACTAATCTTACCAAACGTCGAATAACAGAGACAAGCAGCAACAAGCAACAAATTAAGAGATTCATTCCCGCCGTTTGTATACAAATTGTTATATGAGATTGTCCATTGTTCCTACCTTATCGTCCACCTGATCTAAGTCGGTGGCTTTGAGTTCCGTCTTCCATTAATTCATATCATATTTATGTTGACTGTTCTGTGACGTCATGAGGCATTTAATGGCTAGTTGTGGTAAGTAGACTACTATATGAATGTGGTTATAAAATTGTATGGCTGTGTTGCGTATTGCCCACTTTATGTTTTATTGAATTGGTTTTTTACTGTAAATTTTTACTACCTAATCTCGTTCCCAATTTATACAAAAATAAGTTTATCGCCAGACCCAGAACCATATAGGGCACATGCAACATGCTGTGGCTGAAAACCAGCGTTGGGGCTCTGTCTCGCATAGGGATGGCCGTTTTGCGTGGATGTGACGCATATTTTCCCCCAAATTGTTTATTTTCGTGTTTTGTTCTTTCTTTTCACTTTTAATCTGACTACAGGAAACAGCACACATGCTAACTCGGACAGGGATCGTCACCGTATCAACTCGAGCCATTCAGATATACTGTTAGTATGAAACTCCCGACTGCAACGCAAATGGAATCGTAACGTAATCGCCTCGCCTCGGGACAAGCTCACGAACCGCGGCGAAACGGTGACGATCCCTTTCGAAATTGAGCTATGACCTTATAAATTAAGTTCTTAATACCAAAGTAATTTTTGATTTAAGAACTTTATTCAGTTCTTATTACAAAAATTGTCTAGATGATTTACTTAAACCATGTCAAAGCAAAAACCTTTTATTGTAAATAAGACCACTTATGTTTTATTCTAAGCCTTATTTTCGAAGTATAGTTCTAACCAACAAGGTGTTCTGTTACCAAAGAATCTATAGAAAAAACTTTGGAGTGTCTGCCAGTAGGTAAGCAGTTCGCAACTTCTCTCGACAAAACATACTATAGGTAGAAGAAGATCTAGCTTTGAAATAAGATAAAGATGAATCGGTATATAAAACTTCTCTTTAGTTATGAAATAATTCCAAAATAATTATAATCGAAACTTCAGAAATTCGCAACATCGTTCCGAAAAACTAATTTCACAAACACGAAACTCTTCTTTCTCAATGCGTCAAACAGATTGCTTCTCCCGATTCATAACTGAAGACAAAGCAAAATTTTATCTTCCATGGCATTACCAAAAACCCGGAGCTAATTAACTCTGAGGGCTCTTAATTAGTCCCCATTGTAACATGACAAGAGAACCGGCCATTTTGCTACAACCTCCACATTTTATACACACGGACTAATATTATTACGAACGGAAGTTAATTCATGTGCTTTAACATAAATGGATTCATAGTTTTTATTATAAATACTTTTCCTGTGTGTTTTTGTGTATAATTTTTTAATTGGGTTTTTTTTAAATAAAACCATATAAAAAAATTGTCATACTAAGGAACCTATTTTTGCGATAAGCCTTGTGTTTTTTTATCAAGCTCAATTTTAGTTATCTTTACGGAATTAAGCTTTGTGCAGACTAGCGCGACGCGACAACGGTTATTGTTATACCGTGAAGTTTTCTTAGAAATTATATTATTCGAGTCGCGTCGCGCTGTCTCGTCGCGCTGGTCTGAACGAGACTTTAAGCCTCCCGCAGAGAAGCGCGACTCAACACCGGTAGAAAATTTTCCGTGAAGTTTCCATAGAAATTGTTCCACTAAAGTCGCGTCGCATTCGCGTCTGTCTGTGACCACCATGTAGGGATGTAGGTAAATATCTACTCTTTTCCTACAAAAGGCTTAAGCTTCTACAACAAAAACCATCTTTGCAAAACCAAAACCCTTGACAACATTCAGCATAAAACTACTTACAAAAAAAAAAACAATTTCAAAGTTGGATCAAAAATCATTTATATATCCAAAGAAATAGTCTTCACAATCCCAAAAACGTTTTTATTTTTAATCCAACATGACCATAACAAATTATCGCCAATATTTCATTGCCAACATACCGATTGTTGGCCGATCGATCAAGCAGCATGTCCAACTAATGTTTGGGTAACAAATCAAAACAAAAAAAACGTTTAACTAAATCATCGTTTCTCTCCGAAAACTGTTTCGCTTTAGATAATTATAGGCTTCTGACCATGCTGTTTCTTCTCTGAGAGAATTCCGGAGAACTAATTAACGCGTAAGGCCTGTGTGTCCCTTTCCAACCACATAAAATTTGCTATAAAGTTTTATAAGCCGACTGGGTTTGTGTGAGACAGACATACCTATATACTGACTGAGGCAGTTATACGTGCCTCTTTTTCAGAGTAAAATGAAAGTTGTGAAGGAAGGTTTTTGATACCATAAGTGTGTTTGGCGGTCAATCTGAATGAAAGGTCGCGAGATATGACAAATCTTGGTAAGATTTGAGATTGGGAGTGTCTTTTATGAATGCCTTTTCACTGACACATAAACAGCCTTCTGGCATTGTAAGGTCCTTTCATCTATTTGTGGAGACATGATGACTTGGTTCAGGATAGTCTTGTTTTCATCACCAACAGTCCTTTATACATCTATAGATATTATAAAACAAAGTCACTTTTCGTGTTTGTCTGTCTGTCCACGGTGTTCTTCTAAACCACGCAACAGATTTTGATAAGGTTTTCACCATCGTTTAGACAATTTATTCCAGAAGGTTTATGTGTATCATACGTTAATACTAAAGTTACGTTTACCTAAGAAATCTCGATGTTTTGTCAAATCGTAAAAAGCTTCTTCTCTTCTTCTTGATTCTAGTCGCCCCTTCCAAAAGGTAGTTCTCGTATGGGGAAGAATGAACAAGAAACTCCACCGTGATTCTTTTAAAATGTTTTTAATAACAAACATAAACAACAATAATAGACATAGTAATATTTTGTATACATTAATTATATAATTATATGTGAAGACGATGCATCTAGAATAAGATTACTATACCACGATAGGTAAAAAGAATGAAAAATGATGCAATGACAGATAAATTAATTATGTGATAGATACATGGTGCTCACATACTTACAAACATTGCAAAATTATACTATATTCCTAACATTTTAACAAGTAATACTAATAAGTCAGTGTGTGAGTTCAAGTAATCACAGAGTGTAAAATCAGTGTTATAAAGATAAAATAAAATAACAAACTATATAATTAACTTAGCAACCAGTTTGATTTTGTCTAGACTCTAAATTGTCCTATGGAGCAGGAGCAGTTCCTGTGCCACTCGGTTCTATGTCTGATCTGCCATATTAACAATAGGTACCCTCAGTACATTTTTCACGTCAAAAAAGGAACAAGTTAACACCATCATCGATAATAACGAAACCCAATATTATAGTGGTGTTACTGCAGTAACCGCTACTTCATTTTCCTTAATATCCAATCCAAGCACTGCTAATACTGCACCTTGCAAGCAGTGCCGGATTAACCACGTAGCAAGAGTAGCAATTGCTACGGGCCCCGCGCTAAAGGGGGCCCCGCGTATTCAAATCCGGGCCCCACCTCCCCCTGAGCATATTTTTTTGAGTGAAACTATTAGAAGTGGTATATTGAATTTACTTGATGTCTCAAAAACGTGATACGTACTATCTTTGCCGACTAAGACGTCAGAATATGGGTAATACAATTTCTAAAACTTGATTGCAAATAGACGTATTGAGTATGGTTTTTTTTTACCACTTTATACATAAGAACCCATAGCAGATCAAGGGCCCGTCTATAAAATTTGCTACGGGCCCCGCGCTTGCTTAATCCGGCACTGCTTGCAAGCTCTTCATCTTAGGACCATCGCCCATCTGTTCAATTTCAAAACTAGGTCATCTACTTCCTACCTCCACTGTACCACTTCAGTCACGATTCCCAAACGGTGCATAAATAAATTGTTTTGACAGTTACACTTTCATGTACAGATAACAACAATATCATAAACATGTGTAAAGTGCTCTTATATTTATACTGGGACGACTTCATTTGCATTCTGGTCGGCATCTCAAGCACTTAGCGTGAAGATATGGACAGACGTGACGGGCTGACATGCATCAATCTTGTCACGTGACTCGATAATTATGTTGCAAACTGTACTTTTGAATTGATGCCATTTTTGTGACCCTTATATGGATGTAGTAAGGTTGTTTCTTGTGTAGAATTTTGTTAAGGGATTTGTAGATCGGTTTGTACATTGGTGACTGATAACATTCTGCAAACTTATGACATTCGGCCGTGTTAAGTTATTATGATCCTTCTTACTAGATGATAAGGTTGTTTATAATTTGACATAATGTTTCGTAATTTACAGTTGTGTTGCTATCGCAGGCGACATTCTCACACCTTACCGTATTTGATAAGTGCCGCATATTAATTTTGCAAATAATAATAAATTCGCTCAAGTTTCGAAAGTAGGTTAAACGTTATAGTTAAATGGATGGTAGGAAACTCCCTTAATTTACAGTACTGTTGACCTAAACATTACACAAGTGTGTAATGGTTTTCTTGGATAGAGCTGAGAGTTCGGCAATCTCGAACGATGAAAACCTTAATGTAGAGCATTATTATTATAGTGCTGTTACAGTTATGAATTTAATTTAAAAATATCTAGTGCTTCAGATCAAAGTATCGATACTCTTTAATACCAGATATTCTTGATACTGTGCAATTAGGAAAAGGTGTTTTGAGAATTTTCTACCTACTTATCTGTGAGATATTTTAACACCTCCGTGGTTCATTCATTCTTATCAAAAGAGGTACGTATCGTAAACAGCGACATGTGTCAGTTAACAATCTGCGTAGGCGTCTTGTTTCGGTTTAAATAAGACAAGCAGATAACAAATAAAAAAACAGGCTTAACTTAATTACAGATGTCAGTTACTTATCAACAATTAACAAGCAAAAAAAACGGTCATAAAAACCGAGTAACCATTTACAAGTATCAAGATGAGTCAGTATACAGTCAGAAACTATCGATATATCGTCACAGGTCGTCACAGCGACACAATTAGCGCGACGTTGACTTACTTCCACCGATAGACCGTTCACACGAACAACCATAAACTTGATAAGTCCACACGCAAACTGTCGATAGTCGATAAAACGTCTTGAATTATATCGACATGCTGTCAGCCCGTCCTTATTTGCATTTAATTACGTGTTTTTATTTAGATAAAATGTAATGGATACTACTTTATTATATCATGGGAACTGTTAGTGTCGTACGTTTGTGGAATTGAATCAAAGGCTGCCTTGCAATATACATAATTAATTATGTACTCTATGTACTTAATGGTAAGTAACAAAGTAGATTATACCCGTTACTTTGTTATCTTTCCTATTTTGTATTGATATTGTAATTTTAACTTTAATTCTTTGGACTTTTGATCCTATTTATAATGACAATAATTTAAATAATGCATGTATTTTACACGAGGAGAGGGTTATGCTGAGTTTCCCTACGTGATCGAATCAGAAATGAAGAGATCCGTAGGAGAACCAAGGTAACCAACATAGCCGGAAGAATATCTAAACTTAATGGGCAGGACACATTGCTCGCAGAATAGATGGGCGATGGGGCCGAAAGGTTCTGGAGTGGCGACCGCGTACCGGAAGACGGAGCGTTGGAAGGCCTCCCATAAGATAGCCCGATGCCCTTATGAGGCTGAAATGATGATGATGATGATCTATTTTACAGGCAAGTGATGCTTTCTTGAATTAACATCTTATGAAAAATACGAGTTAAGAAGCAAAAAATTTCACAGAATCTAGAAGAAAAATCGACTGAAAAAAGTGTGTCCTACTCTGCAACGAGATTACAGACTGCAAAATAATAACTACTTACCTCCGAAATAAAACAACACTCAAGCATCTGCTAAAGAAAATAATTAGCTTAACAAACCACGAATTTTCTTAACCATCAATAAAATGACCATGCATAAACTTTTATACCCATAAAAATATAATAGCAACCCCGATTGAGTGCGATTCCTTCATTATTGGCGTGGCAACACCTGCCGGTTACATCTGCGGTCATTTTATTGTCCAAAATGAATCCTCGAAAGGGGCAAAAAGGATAAAAAATATCAAAACTACTAACAAACTGTAAAAAACTCGGGCTACGGTTGCGATTGATTTGGGATGTGGATGTGTCGATATTGGACATGTCGATAAATGTTAAAGACCTTCCCTGTCCGTTTGATTTTGCAACTGCATGAAAATTGTTTGTGTTATTTGATATAAAATGAAGATCCTATTATCGGTTACAAGTTCATTCGGAAGTAATAAATTAAGTGCTAAACATAAAAAGTATGCACCATTTTTTAAGTACAGAATCTCGACCAACCTAAAATACACATAAAAAAGCACTACTTAAGAAAAAATTACCGAGATTAACTTTAATTTAATTGCAAAATGATTGAGGCAATTACAAAATAAACTACTGTAATTACGTACAAGCACGCCATAACAAAATTACGGTGTAAATGTTATATCAATTTCTTTTACAATTTTATCGATTCAGTTCTCTTTCATCGATAACTTCCCCTCACTACGGCAGATGCAGCGTCGATTTGGAGTACACTCGGCAGATAATTCATTTCCACGCCGCGTTGTAACAGTAAGTCACTGATAAACTAAAAAATAACAACAATAGTGTATTGTTTTTGTATGAACTTGCAGATGTACGATCCACGCTTTAGTTAACATCTGGTTAGTTTTATTTATCGATCGGGCGTTGCTTCTTTGATGTTATTAGCAAAGGTGTTGGGGAAAAGTGGACTATGTTGAAGAGTGATGTAATCAGAATCACTTTTGATATGAAAGGTGGTGTTTAGGGTTACCTTATTACTAAATCCCTGCAGTCCGTCCGTCTGTCACAGGGCCGTATCTTTTGAAACGTAATAGGTAGACTCGTGAAACTTTCGCAGTGTAGGGACTAATATGGCGGCTAACAACCAATTATAAAAATTAAATCAAATAAAAAATTTAAGGAAATCGGAATACGCATACAGCTGTTGTGCTAAAACTTGTACGATATTTTGCTCGATGCTAATTCGGTAGGGAAACCCATCGTGGGCGAGATCGACTCGCACTAGGCCACTTTTTTTAAATCAGATTTGGCTCATCAGAAATTCGTCACTAGATTAGAAACATTATTAATTGTATTCGGAGATTTATCGACTAAGATGACAAACGAAACAATTTATTCAAGTAAGGGTTCCGTGTGGTGCCAGACGTAAAGAATAGTACCATCCCATTTCTTCCCGTGGGTGTCGTGAAAGGCGACTAAGGGCCTTACTAGAGAATGGACAGCAGCGTTCTCTATGCATTTTAACACCATACTGCGATCGCCAACCCGCCTGCTAAGCGTGGCGATTATGGCATACTCCCCATTTGGGGGAGGCATATGTCCAGCAGTGGACATCTTTCGGCTGAAATGATGATGATGGTGATGAAGGGTCCTAGTTATACAAAGTGCCTCCACTATATCTCACATTTCACTTCTAGTAACTGTTCGAGCGAGCTCTCTGCTCGAGTGAAAATAGAGAATGCTTATTTAATAATATAGGATAGTTCATACTAAATTAGTATTAGTAGTCGTTTTTCATATTGAATTAGTATGTGGGTACATACCAATTCCATGCTGCCATCTCATTATTCTAAGGTAGCCATCTTGTTCTAAAGTTTGGGCGACCGAGCTCTGCTCGGGTGAAAATACGGAGAAAATGAATTTTCCCAGATATGAGACCTAGCTAGATCGATTTTTCGTCCCCCTATATTGCCACTTTCATTGAAATCGTTAGAGCCGTTTTCGAGAACGTGATTACAAATATACATAATATATATACAAATGTTGCTCGTTTAATAGTATAGTATTTATGCACAACTATTCAATTTTTAGCAGCAGTGATATAGCCTAGTGGTGTGACCGTCGGACTGCCAAGTTCTCGAGTTCGAACCCAAGGCACGCACCTCTGACTTTTCGGATTCATGTGCGTATTGTATAATATTATCACTTGCTACTAAACCGATGAAGGCAAACATCGTGAGGAAACCGGCATGCCTGAGAGATATTTCTCGACGGCATGTGAAGCCAAGTCAGAGGCCCATGGGCGGCATAAAAACTCCGACACCAGGTTCGTCACTAACCACACGAATAAAAAAGAAAGAATTCTATTTAAAAATATAAGACCTTAGGAATTTCAACGAAAATACCAATTTACCGACCACGTCTAATTACCTTCCCTGAACCTCTCTTACCATTGATTAACTTTGGCTAACTTAAGCACAGTTAAATCACCCACAACATAAATGTCACTTGAGTTTTAAAAACTATGTTTTAGGGCTTTTGCCCATTATTCTGCTACCATATTTATTAAGGAGCCTAAAGCTTGAAAGTCATCTTCCATTTATGAGTTTAAGGTTATTTTTCAAACGTTTTCAAGCGGTGGTAGGAGGTAAATTGCAAAGAGACTGAGGTTTTGTCATTACATATTTCCATTATGGATGCTGTTACGGGTCGTAAAGTTTATAGTTTTAGTGTAATTGTCTATTATTTTTAGGGTTAAAAATATTGCTTTGGTTCGGTCGTCTGATAAAGTCTAGGTGATTTGTTGGTATGTTGGTATCGTTAGTGAGTTTGTAACTAACATTGGAAGTTAATAGGGCCACTAAAGCCAACAGTAAGTTTAACATGATCTCCACTCTACGAAATCGTTCATTTTTGACATAACGTAGAACACTTTCAAAAATCTGTCAATTTGTCTTTCAATTCTTTATTCTGTATAATCTGTGAAAATCTCACCGTGGAAATTGCGGTGAAGTACTCTTTCAGTGACAGTTCAATTACTGCTCACTTCACCTGACGCCAGGGGTTGACTTCGCACTTCAAACTCACATCAACTAAGTTTTCGTCTCCGGTGGTCAAGCTACACGTAGGTACTGTTTCATTTTGTATCAACTTTTCACCAATAATATAATTTTACCACGTGAAATAAAAACTCCTAAATGGGCTTCTTCTGGCTATATTCTCATAATTTTATATCGGCATCTGTTGACGAATCAAGAACAGCCGTGCTATTCTGTAAACATTTCACCGTGATAACTTGGGTGAAGTGAGCTTGATGTGAGCTGTCATTGCACCTAAAGCTAGGGATTGACACTATGGACAGCTCACTTCACCTCACTCTTCACGGTGAGATGTTTACAGAATGGATCGACTGGTTTCTGATTTAGGTACTATAATAGATTTCGATTTTAATAAGGATATTACTTCCATCCTCTTTGAACCGCAACCAAATGATATGAGCCCGAAACAATTACGAATCTATCAGCACAAACGAAAGTAAAAGACTTACCAAGCGAACACTGCGGCGCGGCTCTGAATAAATGCTGGCCCATTTACAAGAGTGTAAGATATGACGTGATATAGATCACTCACAACGTAATAAATAAATAAATAACATAAGAAAAATTACACCGTAAAGCGAATGTTACCGGGGGCGCTGCGGCTTTGCTAGAGTTATGTGGATATACTCTGATAAAGAAATGATTTAGGAAGGATTAAACAAAATGGCGTGTGTTTCCGAAAACAAATGCCTTTAATCTGATGCTTTGACAGATAGCGAGTTATTCTATCAACTAAGGGTTCATGCACACACATCAGTAAGGTCAACGTCACGTCGCCGACTGATCGGCGACGTGATGTTGACATGGCACGTTGGCTACACATATCTGTCACGTCACTACCAGCGCGTCTCAGTCGACGTCGCGTCACCGGCATGTCAAAACTTGTATTGCTACGAACGAAACGGGCATTGTTATGACTGACTGACTCTGTGTTCACACACGTCCCACAAATTGACGTGACTGATCGGTGACTTCACGATGACGTGACTGACGTGTGTGTATTAGTTTTCAGTTACCGTCTAAGGCTAAGTTCCACTGATTTCTTACAACAGTGAGAGAGTGGTGTTATTACAACTCCTCGCCACCTCGTTGAATAAAATACTTATTAATTGACCAATTTGCACTTCTCTTGAAAATTCTTTGAAAAAGCGGTTTCCTTCTTTGTTCTACTATGAGTCATAACAACAATAATATTTTATTTATTTATTTATTTATACTTTATTGTACACCACAAAAATATACCTATAACAAAAAATAAATCAAACACTACAAAATATACGATGGACGGCCTTATCGCTTTCTGCGATCTCTTCCAGGCAACCTTGGAATGGACAGTGATTTGCCTGGACATAAAATGAGACTGTCGTTGGTGCAGATAAAAAGTATACAATACTACAAGTCTAGTAAGTCTTATCCACACTATGATGTGCAAGTTAGCGCCGGGCGCAAGGGAGCGACAGGGACGGATGATTTAGAAACCCCTCGGGAGATGCGCGACGCGACCCGGTATTAATATTGTGACTCCAACGTAGTATATTTTAGGAAAACAGATCAAAATTTAGTGCATTTTTTGTAAAAAATAACAAGTTCTTTATAAAAAATGTCTATCAACAATTCCAGAGCCATATTTTGATATTATACCGGGAAGTATAGCAAAAAACCTAGCAAAGGTATCATGATTTAGAATACAAAATGTTTAGAATTTAGGAATAATAATTCAAACGAATCAGTATTGTGATTGACTTGCAGTGTCTAAAACCCTTTTCTTAAGGAAGTAAAATAAAATATGACTTCTCCTTATTGATACTTTAACAGCAAAAGAAACAACAGTTAAATCATCATAGGCAAATAGAGCGGAAATCATTTTCAATAACATAAACTTTAATCCTACCTCCTCGACATTTACATATACTACAAAATTCTGATCACTCCTTTCCCGCACTACGTTTTGGTATCTGTCGCCTTACACCTCAAGGTAAATTGGTCCCGAAATTTCAAATTCAAATTCTGTTCTCATTCCCATGTGTGCCCCGCGGCGCAAGCGCTTTTAACATTGTAATTGGTCCTCCGTCGATTGGGCCCAATGGTTATTGCACCCTTTGATGTGGCTTGATTGGTCCCCAAACGGTTTATTACGGATAACTGGGAACTGTGTGTCGGTTATCGTGTGTTGTGTTAGGTCGTGGTCGGCTTCCGAATGTTAATGGGATTTGTGTGCAGCAGTCATTTCGGCTTCAATTTCAATGGAATCAATTTGGTTTGAAAAGTGATTGTGAAATTGACACTGAACTACTGATGTAAATAGGACGAAATTAAGTTTGAGGTGATAAAAATTACAAAGACAATAGCATACTCACAGTGCGCCGATAAAATACTAGTATTAACTTTGGGAAAACAGAAAGCATTTTATTGTAACAATTTATATTATAATACTTCAGTTGCCTCCAGTAATCTTTATTCATCGTTCTTCATTAATAATTTTCTTATTTATTATTCTTTTCGCCCTTTTTCATAAATGCATAATTATTTTCTTTAGCAAACGAATAGTTTTAAGATTCTACAATATCTCAAATTGCTTAGTTATGACCCTCTGTTATATCGAAAAATCTGCTGCAAAAATTTTGAAATAAATATATGGTAAAGTTGAGGATTAATGTTATGTTTGACGAAAAAACGATTCCATACAATTTTATCGATAGAAAAAAAAAAGAAAATAACCGAAAAATTTACCGCTGGTATTCAAAAATACTTCAAACTAGATCATGAAACTTTGCATAGTAACTGAACTAACTATAAAGCACATACCAATTTTTTTTTATATATAACCGTTATGTTCGCCGTAAAAATAAATTACCTAAACTATTGGTGCCTTGGAGCCTTCTCCTCGCCTCTCAGTCTTGCTCTCACTTAGTCCACGAGCAGTATCGTGCGAGCGAGATAAGGAGTGAATTTGAGCTGAGGTATTAATTATGGACTCTTAAGTATTTCCTTTGTCATTCTCCCAATCAATACGGGAAGCTCTAATCATTGTCTCATCTACATTAATTTTGCTTTTGATCGCTATTGGTTTATTCCAAACTCCACAAAATAGTTATTTCTATTCAACGATGGAACAATCACCCAGCTTTATGTTACTAGACAACCAGACGCATAAATTATGTTCATAGAAGTAAATCACAATTTGATCACACGTTTGATCCTTGGCTTTGGACAATGCTTGTGATACAAATAGGTTCAAAGTTACGTCATTTGGCAGTTGATTATTATTCTAACCTCTTTTGTTTGTTCTGTTTTGAATATAGATTTTTTTTAATATTAGGAACATCAGCATTATGTTGCATTGCAAACATGGCAGTATAAGTCATTTATGTGACCTACCAACCGATCTTTGGTTTTGTTTGCTAGGTCGTTGAGCTCCTAAAGTTCAGAGTTGAGCTGCACGATTACTGACAATTGCGTGAACTGACTAGACAGGTCCACTCAATCTGTGTGGTTCTTTCCTCAAAATACCATTTCAGACATCAATCTAGATGGTCTTTACATGATCTGACCAAGATTATGTCTGGACTTTAAAAGAAATTGTGTCCTCTGTGTTTGTTTTGGCCTTACTTCTTAGAGTAGTCAGATAGAAAACGCCGACCTCATCTAGTTTTAAAAATATGATTGACGTGTAAAAATGTTTGTACAAACATACTTACAGAAATAAAATAATTTATAAGCTGCACAAGAAGTTTATTTCAAAAGCTGGCAGGAAGGGAAATTTTATGTTTTCGCGAGGCATACAATCAAGCAGCCACCAACCCACCTGATGATAAGCGATCATCGCTAGGACGTCTGTATTACCGGAGGCATTGTATTTAATTCAATTTAATGTTTTATGTTGCGTATTGTAAATAATTTTGCATACTATTGTATACAATCAGGATTATCTAACTGAACAGCTGTGCTACTGGGGAGTTTGTTGCGCCACTTCTTCTTCCCAGCTCAAGCACTAGGAAGTGGTGAAGTGTGGGCGTTTTGGGGGACTGTCTTATGTAATTTTGATGTTCGAAACATGGTGATTTGAATAAATGACTTTTGATAATAATTTTTGATTTTGTAGGTGTTGCCATCCCAAAAGTAACGCTTACTTTTATGTCAAAAAGATGCAAAACGAAACACAGCAATACCGCCTTGAGTTAGAAATAGTTATAGCAATGTTCATATTAATTGGATATGGTTTAAGGGTTTTCAAAGTAAAAAGTAAGAGGTTTTTCTATAAAATTAGAATATCTAACGACATGTTTCTAACTCAACAATCTGAATAATTTACAGAAGACTCTTATTTTTCATAATTCAACAATTTGGGACCTTTGAAGACCTTGAATTTTAATACTTTAACGACCTGTTAAATATTCAAATCTAAGAAATGGCTTTCCTGCGGCTATGACATAATATTTAGTAGAATTTATAATTTTATGACTACCGACACAACGTTCCAGAAAAATATGACACCTCTTTTGAACCAAGTTTAGTCAATTTAGGGGTCTCAGAAAATGGTCGTTACGAATTGTTTCGATGTTTTGGTACAAATTACTGTTTTTAAGTGTTTAAGCTATTTGAAAAGAATTTCCAAAGGCGTATACACGGTGATTATTTTAAGCGACAAGGGTTCAAAATTTACATTTGAAATTTTTGGCTCCTAATATTTTTGTAATGGAGAATGAGTACACATAGGTTTTTTCCTTGTTAGAGGCTAACAAGCTTGCAGAACGAAAAAACGAAAAAAATTGAAAGATAACTCCATGGCCCTGTTTAATCTGCCGGGGTCGCGGGAAAGTCCGAAAGGGGTACCCTGGCAACGTACAGGCAAGCGAAGGAACACGGGTGGGTTTTAGTCAGTAAGAGTCTGACACGTCCTCCCGCTCCGCCCAGAGCGGTAGAAGATATTAGACAATAGGTACCCCACACAAAATGTCAAAAACACACATATATGTCCAAAAAAAAAATTGTCGCTTTTAGGCTGTTTAAATAAAACTGACAAATATGTCCAAAATCGACACATTTATTCTAGTAATAATATCGACTTTGATAGAAACGATAATATCTCATTATATTACTTAAGCAGGTGTTATTAGACGTACTACCTAATTAAAAATACATTGGCTGGGTCTCAAAATTTGTTTCATGTTAGGTAAAAAATTAATGGATTTATTAATTTTTACGAAAATTACTAAGTTAAGGCGACAATAACTGACCTTTAATGATTTTATACTGAAGATCACGTCTAAACAAGTAGTGTTAATGATTTGGAAAAAATATATGTAAAATAGGAGCATTTTTTAATAACTTAATCTGTTAATATTTTAGATTATGTTTATTTTACATAGTGTAATTAATTTATAAAGTTATGTCTAACGCGGATTAAAAAACGGAGAATCACGCAAAAACTGTCAAGCGTTTTTTTCTAAAACCTTCACCGTTTTAAAGGTAATTTATTTATATATCTTTTAGTATACGTGTTTTATTAAGATACCTTTTGTATTATGTATAATAAATTAATAACGCGTCTAATTTGGGATAGCGGTCCTTGATGGGCGAGTCCTATTATTGGTTGGACGTACGAGGCGTTGCGTGAGCTCAACACAAAACACGCAAGCTAACCACTCGAGGTCACTGGCATTTAATGGCGTATTTTTTTTTAAATCGAATTCTAAGCCATTGTTGACAGAAATGATTAAAGTTAAAAATAATTTAACAAATAAATTCGTATATTTTATTTCTTCATGTACATTGTAGCATTTCACAGAATTGTCAGACTGCGCTTTGCTAATTAGCTCATTAGTGAGCGACTTTGTTACATATCTTTTATCGAGTAACAATGTTAATGGCTTAACATTTTTATTACCTACATGGTTTGCTGGTCAAAATGTTATTGTAAGGCTTTTTATTTGTTAGTATGTGACAACGGTGAGATTTTATTAATTTTATATTTTTTGTCAGGTTCATGCGTTTTGATTAACTTAGAAATTTTCAGAGATACTTCTTTGTTTGACTCATTGTAAAAAATTAACTAGTACTCTTCAATCAGCACTACTCACTATCAACCATTACAATATAAAGGGTGGCAGGGACATCGAACAAACACAACATCAAGGAAATAGCTGTTCCATACATTTTGACCGCGTAGGTATTGCACTTTTCTATGAAACAGCAGATTTTTTTATTAATAACCGACGAAAAATTTCAGCACTGGGGGGTTCAGAATCATGTACTGAATCCATGGTAACCGGCTTCGCGTCGTTGTCCCTGACACCCTGTATAGGTACACTAATGTGCGCTTTCATAATTTCAAACGTGACGATGTTGTCGTGGACGTTCATGTCACGGCATTAGAATAACACAGGGAAGTAAAGTGTATGGACACCGTGACTTTTTAGTCGTCGAAAGGAGCCCACTTCCAATTCTTGAAATGTAAAACTGCACTAATGCAAAAAAAATGTTTTTGGTATTGCCCATCGCATATATAATAAAGTTCCAAATGTTATTAAAAATATGACTGTATTAAAATTTAAAAGGGCACTTAATGAAATTCTACTTACAAAATGCTATTATACGATTGACAATTTTCTTAATGATGATTCACTTACTGATTGACATGCTTATTATTATTTAATTGATTTGACATTCTTTCTTTTTTTAACTTTGATTCCGATTAGTTGACATTTAATATTTTATTGTATTCTTATTATGTAATTATGATACATTTTTCTAAAACTGTACACGATTTGCATACCCATGTCGGTAAAATGTGGAGAACCTAATTATAAGGAAACAACAACTATGTATTATGTACCCATGTTTGCAAAGAAATAAATGATTATTATGATTATTATTCATGTATCCAATGACTAAAAAAAATAAAAAATGTAACAATTTTTTAATTGCACCTAGAGGTATTTTATGTCAGGTACCATTGAGTGGCCCTTTGTAAGACGACTAAAATGTCACGATGTATATATTTTTTTTTAAATGAATGTTTAGTAGTCGCTAAATGAATGTTTAGTAGGAGCTCGTGGGTAAGTAATAACAGCCGCACAGGTCGATCTATCAGATTAACCTATGCTTGCCGGGGTTGATCCGTGGATGGGTGACCATCTTTAGATACCGAGACTCCTCCGTGCCTCGGAAAGCACGTTAAGCCGTTGGTCCCGGCTGTCATTCGTGGAGCTTTGACAGTCGTTACGGGTCGTCAGAAGCCCGAAAGTCTGACAACCAGTCTTACCAAGGGGTATCGTGTTACCCAGTTACTGGGTTGTGGAGGTCAGATAGGCAGTCGCTCCATGTAAAATTCTAGTATTCAACTGCATCCGGTTAGGCTGGAAGCTGACCCCAACATAGTTGGGAAAAGGCTAGGTAATTTTTTTAGTAGTCATTGGATACATGAAGTGGGCTGCTTTTGTTAACTAAAATGTCACGGTGTACTATTAAGGAAACGCTTTTAAATTTCCATCCACGATAACGTTATAACGTGCACGTATTTTCATACATATGGACGTGGACGTTAACGTCCATGATAATATCGTAAAAATAAATATAAATACCCTCCTATCAAAACAAAGATATTAAAGGTAACTTTATCGCATTTAAGTGACATTGATTAGTACAAAATATCGTTCCTAGACAGGGCTCCCCCTGTTCATGACTAAATAATGAAGCCGTTACAAAATTATGTATGTCATAGACAGTTTGTCATGCCCCGTCTGAGATCGAACCCGGACCCCTCCGCTGGCGTTAGCATTTGTCTTCATTTTCTTAAGCGTAGTGATGGAATGAGTGTTATGATTCTCGAATGATGTTTGTGTCGATAGTTTTAGGAATTTATTGTAATTATTTAAAAACCCTGGTCCTTACTCAGGTCATGGTCTGTGTGGTCAATTTCATCGCGACAGACAGAAGGACAGACTTACTTTCGCATTAATAATAATTAGTATGGATAAAAGTTTTAACAGGAGGGACATAAATTTTGACAATTTCCATACACCATGACTGAAAAATATAATCCTTACTTCATAAAAAACTAGGTACCGGTATTCATTTTTTTATTTTTATTAAATTCGTGAAACTTACAGCTAACATATACAGTATTTTTAAACAATATGAGACAGCCATTTACAAATTTCCATTCATAAATACTAAAAATAAAAACGAATAAAACGAAATTCGTTTTTTTATTTTTTTATTTATGCATACTGTCTTAATACAGGTTCATGTTTGTTTTGTACCATTAAACCAGAAATGGTTTGTATTGATTACCGTCACATAGGTAAGATAAATAAAAAAGCCATTGTAGTGTTATAAAATAAATATTCGGAATACAAAAAACGATACATTAATTTATATAATTAGGTAAATATCGACAAAAGTATCGATAACCCGCCAGCACATCCCTAAAACCTAGACCCAAGAACATTGATATTAATTCGAGCTTCCCGTACGAAATCACGTTTCTATACAATATAATTACCTCCTGCGATAGGTAAACAGCGGGTTATTATTGAGTTATGAAATCCGCGACTTTTGTCTTCCCTAGGGAAATAATGTATGTTTTAAAACAAAGAGGGCAACGCCAATTAGATACTTTTGATATTTATGTCGCGAAGTTGTGAAATATACGGATGGTTTGTTGATTTTTGGCAAGGAGTTTAGGATTTTGTAGAAGCTTGAATAGAATTGAATTGGGTTAAGAAGAATTTTAATGAGCACTAGTTGCTGTTTGCGGTTTCGCCGGCGTGGACCTGGACTTTTTCTAAAATAAAAGTAGCTTTAGTTACTCATTATAAGCTATCTGTCCGTGAAAGTCTCGGCAAAATCGGTTCAGCCGATTCGGAGATTAGCCGAAACAAACAAACAGCTGTTTTTTTAAATAGCTTTTTTGAGTACCGTATAAACTTTCATATGCATTTTTGCAAAAGTAATAAGCTCTTATTTTCACATTACACACAGACATTTCAATGTTAGTTATTTGTATTGTATAGATTGATTTATCTACTGAAATAGATTGTGGCGGCATCTACATCGCCACATGCGCATCACACTGATGACACGCAAAATCCTGCATCGCGCAAACAGAGTTTACCGCGCGATCAGCATAATTATCTAAAGCTTTCCGACATTAATCGCCAGGTAGTTGCCCACCAGACACAACACCCGTTTGGTCGGAGGATCCTCCGTTTTCTATAGAGGATGAGTGAACTTTACACCCTGTACCTTATGCTGCTATACTGGTAACCCCGAGTATGAACGTCAGCGCAGCTTTCATGCAACTACTTCAGCGTGACGCCATCATCATCACTCCGCAATCTTTCGTCAAGCTAATCTCACAGCCAGACGATGTTAGTCTATTTCCTATTACCCTTTTCTATCCTGTTGATACAATGGAATGTCTTAAAAACCGAATTTATCTGCTTGACTGCTCAACAAGCCCTCTGATTATGCTAATAAAAATATATAATAAATTACCTGAATAATTCTGAAAAGAAAAAAAAGAACGAATAAAAAATAAATTGTAAGGTAAATGTTATTACAGTGTAAAGGAATATTTAAATGATAAATCCCTGAAACTCAGGGATTTAAAAAAATATTTTTTTGAATAAGTTAGATTATAAGTTATACGATAAGTGCTCATCTCTAGCTATCTTTCTTTTGCTGTGCTCGACAGGGTCCACGATTGTTTCCCAAGCAAATGTTTACCACCTTTTGCACATACATTGTGGAATGTCATAAAGTATTGAGTAATTGAGTATTGAATAAAAACCGGCCAAGTGCGTGTCGGACCACGCACAATGAAGGGTTCCGTAGTTGGGATGAATTTATCCCAAGAACAAACTTAACATTGTAGTTGAAAAACATGATCTCCCATACATTCCGTATGGGAAACTGCAAATTTAAGTTGGTCGATTATTACTCGTTAACCTGCAAAGCCTACTTAGCTGTGAAAGTTTTCCTTTTAACTTCGTTACATATACTACTGCTGTGAATTGTTTCACTAATCCAAGTACACCCATTTAGCGGGCAAGGAGGGGGGACATTTGACTCTAACAAAAATTAGCACTTTAAAGCTTAATATTTCGCAAACGGATTCCTGAATTTGAAAATGATTTTCACACACCCACAATATTTTTGAACGAGCTTTCCAACGATATCCCAGACGATGGGATAGACGAGAAAAAAAATCATCCCCACTTGACGTGTAGGGGAGGTACCCTAAAAAATATATTTTTCTTGATTTTATTTTACCACTTTGTCGGCGTGATTAATATTTACTTTCTAGTACTTACCATCTCGAGCTAAGCCGCGGACAGACATACAGACAGACAGACGGACATGGCGAAACTATAAGGGTTCCTTGTTTACTACGGAACCCTAAAAACCGATAGAAGAAAACTCGTGTAACCCGTTACTTCCAACCTTGCAAGTTCAGTTCAGACAATCCTCACTCCAAGCAATCTATACGACCATCAATGAAGTTTTTAATTTAGATCTTCAACCTGTGATATCTAATTCCTAAGTCACTGCTAATCAACACCGTCAATTAAGTGTGAATAGAAGTGGGGAGGTGAGCCAGGCACCCCATGACACGGCACAGCCTATCAACTGACGATTAAACAACTTTGTCCTATTCTGAGCTTAGGCATAGACCTTCGAAAATGTAGACAGGACAAAAATAACTGTTGAGAATGGTTTTCTACTTCCCTTTTATACCTACCATTAAATGTTTGTATATCTGTCAGGAAAGCACAAAATCCTCCTAAAAAAAAATCTTATTCTTTCAGTCAAACATAACAAATATAAATTGTACTTGCTTGAGCTGGACTTAAGTTAGGCTTTAGCATTTCTTCAAAGAAGCGATATTTTTAACCTACATAATTAACGAAGTTACTAATTGTTCTTTATTTGAAAAAGATCTAGTACGTATTCTTTTAAATTCAAAAGAATAGCCAAGAAAAAAAAGACGTAAAAAAGAGCCATCTAGTTTAAGTTTTTTGCATGTAAAAACTTATACTAGATGGCTCTGTATTAAAAAACAAAAACGTTTGACACTTGAAAGTGTGTTTTGTGGGCATAGCGCTTTTTAGTTACGTGACGATTTTTACTAGTCAACCCCTACCGCAGGTCGCGTTAAAGAACTTTGTACCAAAAGTAAAACGGAATAAGAAGAAAGTTATATGTGCATGCTAAGATTAAACATTTAGGGCGTTAAGTTTTAACAGTAAAAGCTGACAAAATAGTGTCCTGTCTCTTTCTTTATCAGCCTACAACAACGTTCACAGTTCTGTCCCTGCAAGTTCCGTCGATTCAATTACAAAAGTTTGACGAGTTCGTCAGGTGTTCGTCGATCGTCTGTGTGTAGTCATAGAGATAATCATAGCAATAGAGCTTTAGACTTCCATATCTGATGGTTTTATTGTGCTTAATGTAGACTTAGGGTCGGGAAGTTGAAGTGTCTTTAAGAATGGTCCTTATAAATGGGTTAAGTGTTTTTCATTCGTAGGTTTTGTTAAAATTGTTGTTCAATATACAGGGTCATATTCAATTAGCTAGGAAAACTCAGACGGGGTGGTTATCGATACCTAAATACGATAAACAAAAAAAACTTGACGTTTTTTTGGAGGGCAACGACCGCTGGTAGTTTTGTTACTTACAAGTTCGAGTTGAGAAAATCTGTTTTCTTTTTTTTTATCGTGTTTTGTTATCGAAATAAAACAGGCCTGTGATGTTTACACAGAAAAAAAAACAGTTTTTTTTAAATTGATATTTCACGTGACTACTCTAACTGCGGTACATGAACAAAGAAGAAATAAATTTGATGGGTATTTATTGTGGGGGTCATTACCCCACAAAAAACCCATCAAATTAATTTATTTTTACGCATTATTTATGTTTATGTATCGATACCCATCACATCTGCGGAGTTTCGCTAGCTAATTTAATTTGACGCTGTATAATATAATCTGTGAGTTAAAAAGGAAGGTTAGGTCCAGCACGCTTAGCATGACCATAATAGAATCGGGTTTTGTCGACGGAAGAATAGACAGAATGACAGATAAACAATAACAATCTGTCATTTTATCTATTCTTCCGTCGACAAAACCCGTAGAAAACCCATTTCTATAGTTGTCATTCTACGCGTGCTGGATGACAGAATAAACTTTGTACAGTCACTGTAGTTCAAAGGACTTGCAATAATTTGTAATTTCTGGAATAACTTTATATTTTAAAGTGTGTCACACTGTGTTAGATGCGTCTTTATGAGCTCGATTACATATTATATAATTATTATTATTTGATTACTTTGCCATCTAATAATAGAGACAAACCTAACCTATGGGGCCTCTCCCATTCACAAATCAGTACAACTGTGCGGATGAAATAAGTATAGTGGTTAAGTTCCCCGGATGAGCTCATTCACAAAATAGCACTAGGTATTACTACTACGAACTAAGTATCACATCGCCCTCTGGTTTCAGAAAGGACTTATATTCAATTGAATTAACCTAAAATAACTACAAACAGATCTGAACAGGTGAATTCACAAGCTCACGTATGTCCTCGGAAATGTCAAAGCGATTACATGTAGGTAAAGCCGCGCGACGATTACTGCGGCACAGTATTACACGTAATTCGTGGATGTTATTAAGGAATAATTGGGTACAGTGCGTTCGATACTTTAATTATTTTGTTCCTTTGAGTGTAATTTGGCTGATACGTTGGCTATTTGTTAAGTTGAGGACATTAAAATGTTTTGTGTGTTGAGATGAATTGGATTCTCTTTAAGATGTTTGTGTTCATATTAGGTTAATCTCTCATCAACATCTTCTCCTGACGTTATCCCAGTTTATTTGGGATAAGACCAAAATATTTTCTTTCATATTATACTTCTCTATAAGTCGTGATCTCGGTAGTCACCCCTTTTCTAGCCATATCATCTTTCACACAGACTTTCATCGTTTCTTTGGTCTCCCCCTACTCGTATAGCTATCCACATTCATACGCAAAACTTTTATCACAATTCTCATTCTCATCATCTTGGTGTATTAATTTAAACGCACATTACAACCACACTTGGCCGCAGTGCATCGGATTTCAATACAAATAAGCGTGGTGCGGCCCGCCTAAATCTGCGTTAAGAGGGCGCCTAAATGTCCACTAGCGCCACTCTTCAAAAAAAAAATTATCTCGTGACTGAGAAGGAATTATGAATAACGGCTAATAAGGACCCTCGGTAAGTGTGTCTAGAATTTTCTAATACCTTTTATTGTAAAGCTTTATATTGAGACACGAAGCAACAAAATAAGATCTAAAGAAAAGCGGCCACATTCCTCTAGATCGTATTTTGTTGCTCCGTGTCTCAATACGAAACTTTATAAAAGGTATTAGAAAATTCTAGACACACTTACTGAGGGTCCTTACTAGCCGTTATTCATAATTCCTTCTCAGTCACGAGATAATATTTTTTTAAAAGAGTGGCGCTAGTGGACCTTTAGGCGCCCTCTTAACCTTTATAGATCCAGTATGAGTATTACTCGACGATAGTTACGTTCTCATTTGGCAGTCAGCTCAGCTACTAACCTTGCTGGCTGTGAAATATTTTGCTATCGTCGCAGAACTCGTGCTAATAGGCGGAAACTTTTTTACAAAAAAACAAAGTTAGTTCCCAAAAAAAAACAAACAATATTTCGGAAGTCTTTGGTTTAGAAGTTTCGTTTTTTGCCACCAACTTCCGCAATAAAGTTATTTTTCACTTTAAGTGTATTTTTTTTGGAAGTCAGTTGTTTTTTTTTTGTGAAAATGTTCTTATTTCTATTTTTTTTTGTGGGTCAGTTTGTAATTTATCTAAGTTACAATAGCCTAGTGTCAACTACTCATAACCTTTTACAAAATATTGCTTTTCCCGATGCAGGGACGTTAAAATAGTTGAGGAGTTCTCCTGGTACTTCACCATCAGCTCCACTTCTCCATACGTATTGTGACGAGCATAAATTGCTTGGCAACCATATTAAAGTAATCGAATCGCAACCCGTGAAATACTGATTTATTGAGTAGTTCCGGTGGCCATCTGTGGTCTTCATCATCAGTTCTACTTCACCAAATGGTGCTTTCCGAGAGCAACTGCAAAAGTTATTATAAAAATACCCAAATCGATATAGGTGTGCCTATAGTATTTGAAGACTTCCCTCGATTTCTCCAGGATCCCATCATCAGATCCTGACCTGATGACAATTGGACCACCTCGGAAGTATACCATTTCAAACAAAAAATAATTTTGCATATCCGTCTATATATGACGGAGTTATGCCCAAACCCCTCCTCCTTTTAGAAGTCGGTTAAAAAGTAGATTTGTTTGCACAACTATTGAGATGAAACTTAAAAAGACTGCTGACTTAGCACCTCTGTAGATTATTAGATTTCCAGATTTCCAACTACCCACGCAGACAGACGGTTATAAAAGGACTCACTGAAATCACCCTTCAGATATTAACGACCGTACGGTTTTCTACATTTGTTTCTTTCCGAAATTAAAACCGTAACTCAAAAGTACATAAAACAAACACCTTCACTCAAATAACACATACAACTAATAATAGTCACAACTTCCCATAGACACGCGTCGACGTCCTCTTCGGTATGACAATGATTATTTTAAAATCCCCATAAAACAATATTATGGGCCGCACTCTATATTTATACACTGTTGGTTGCCAATTATAGGTCGTAACCGAGGGCTCGATCCCACTCGATAATTGCCACCGCGCTAAATATACGTAGAAACATGAGTTATAGCATTTGACTGTTGGATTTGGTTGTTAAAGCGAGGATTCTACTAATTAGGAGTGGTCTTGTTTTGGAGTTGACAATTTGGGATGGTATTGGGAATTAAAATTATGTTAGAGAGGTAATGGTTGTTCTTGGATTGAACGGAGCTTCCATGAGTACTATGTCGCTTGAAACAATCCCGATGCACGCTGACCGTGAAAAATTAGGTGAAGTGAGCTGTCAATAGTGTCAATGTCATCAGGTGGAATGACAGCTCACTTCACCTAATTATTCACAGCTGTGAGATTTTTACAGCATAGACTAAGTTGATACCAACTTCAGCATGATTTGGCAATGTTTTCACCAGTACGCTTAGCATGACCACAATAGAAATGAGTTTCGTCGACGGAAGAATAGACAAAATGACAGATATACAACCACAATCTGTCATTTTGTCTATTCTTCCGTCCACAAAACCCGTTTCTATGGTTGTCATGCTATGCGTGCAGGTAGAGATGACGTTTGATGATAGTTATTCACAGAAATGACTGTATTAGTCCTAGGATAAGAGTTCGGCTTCTTGACTTCGTAAATTGCTCAATGCTGTAGTAACCTACTCCTACTTAATAATATAAACGTGACAGTTTGTGAGCACAGATTGATGGATGGATGTTTATTACTATTTCACGCAAAAACGACTGAACGGATTTGGATGAAATTTGGTACACAGGTAGTTTATAATCTAGATTATCACATAGGATACTTTTTATCTCGATTTACCCACGGGAGCGAGACTTATGCTCGCTCTGCTAGTTAAGACTATAAACCAAAACCATCCGGCTATTTTAATATGAAGTATAGTACATTTATTTTCTGTGAAAGAACATAACAAAGTCCTGATAGTTTCCTTTGTTAATAAAACCTCACCTTACCATAATCATAATCAGCCTATAATGTACTGCTGAGACAGAAGCCTCCTCTCTGTGAAAGGGAGTCGGCTATAATCCACGCGGGCCCAGTGCGGGTTACGGATAATACGTGGAACGGAATAGCGTTTTTGCTCACATCTTATGACCAATTTATACTTCTACTAGACTCAGGAAACAGACAGACAGAGATAGCATACAAATTAACTTTTTCCACCATTTTTTCAACATCCTACTACATCTCATAAGCATACACACTATATAATTTATCTACCGTTGGACCTGCTTCGGTCTTCGGCCAATTGAACCTAATAATTGTCAGCGCATTTTTATTGCGTTTTCCCATCATTGTATGGGGTTGTGAGTCTAATATCACCTTGCTGTAGGAAATTGCGACTTTGTAACACAATGGTGGCTTTAACAATGGTATCTTGGAAGCATCTCTGAATGTAATATTGTTTTAGATGAGGAATTGTAGTTATTTTGTTCGGTTTGATGGTCCGATTGTCAAATGTTGTGTTATTCAATTTTTGGATGTTTGTGATGGAATTTTATAACAGTTATGAGCAAAATCGTTTTGAAATTGAATAAGCATAAAATTCTACGAATAGAAATGTTGACAAAATTTTCTTTGTAACTATAATGTCCTTGAACAAAACCTCTCTTTAAAACACAAGTAATTCATTCTTTTGCCTCCTAAGTAGAAAATATCAGTTTCCTACGTTACATACTTATATATTTCCTCCAACTTCATCTAGGTACCCACATATCACTACTCTATTACTACTATATGTACTCGTGTTCTACATGTCACTAACACACTCACATTCCAACATTGTCCAGTTGTCCACTAGTGCCAGTTTGGTACTTCGAAGTGCCAATGTGTGACGCTAGGGCGGGTAACAACTCACACGTGTAACGAATGCATGACTCGACACGTAGCGACTCTGGCTCAGTACTAGATACTTGTGTAGGGATGCGCTGATGTCGATACAGTTGCTGAATATTATCGATAGTTTCGGATTAACTAAAAAGAGTAGTTACCTATGTCGCTTCGGTTACTATCACAAGGATCAGTAAGTTAGTGATTCAAGAAACTCAGTATAATTGTATAATATGTATGGTATTTGATAGCCACCCCAATAAGTGGTTCAAAATGTAGCTGAACATCATTTGACATGAAATGTCTGCCCTGTAATTGGTATTTGTAACTCTTGTACTCTCGAAACACAAAATGCAAGTAGGTAAAGTACGTCACATCTATTGATGTTTACGTTTTTCAAATAAAAATAAACCTTTTTATCAACCTACATGATTTAACAATCTTATCCAAATCTTTGTATATATTGTTACGTGTTTTTTTTTCTTTGGACGTTATACCGAAACAACCATCGACTCCGTTCCCACGTCACTAGATCGCACCTGTCCGGCGCGCGCGCACCCGTTCATTAGGTCGCGGCGCGTGATTGTCATTTGGCCACGCCCCCTGCGCCCGCTTAGACAATTATTATAATTCGTATGATTACGACTCGCGTACCAGTGGATGTTTTGTTATGTTACCTTTTTTTTTTGTTTATTATGTAAGAATTTTTTGTAGGTACATACTTACGTTGGGCGGTGGGGGTAATATTATTTTTCTTCCTAGTCTATTTATTTTTCTTATTTAGATTTTTCATGTAGATTTTTCTATGCTGAAAATGCCACCACCTTCTTAGCTTATTTCAGATTTCAAAACCAATCGATTCGAATACTAACCCATCCATGCATTCGATACAGGCATTGTATTTCACCTCGTTGTGCCAAAAAAACAGGATCCACCATTTAACCCTTGGGATTAAACACGTATTTTCTTCAGCCCTTCAGGAATATCTGGCAATTGAACCACAAAACGAAGACGCACCCAAGTGTTATGTAAATGAGTTAAACGGAAAACGCAGTAACACAGTCTCGTCAAAAAGTCTAAAAACCTTTACAATATCAGACAGCTTAATTAAAGATTTCACCATGACCCATCTCCTCAAAGACACACACTGACAAAAGAACAAAGACAGAGACTATTAGGTTGTGCAACCTCTATTTTATATTCACGCACTCTGAGCTATATAATGACATTCGAAAGATCTTTAATAGCGAGCAACCAAATTGCTCTGACCGCTTGCCTCTTACACTTGACCAACTTATCTTACAGTCAAAACAAGGGATTATAGATCTTAAAGCTTTTAAGTTAAGGTTGAAGTAGATGGTATGGGTTATGATTGCATAAATTCGGTTCTTAGTGGATCACCACGCCTACCGTTGCGACAAATGGGGACAGTTTTCTTTGCTTTCTTTTTATGTCTAGGAAAATTCAATCGTATTGTGGTGAGGTAAGGTTGGAGTTTGGTTGGAGTAAGGAATAGAGAGTGTTTTGTCATTGAGCGTATTGTTGTTTTGTTACAAAATGTAACATTTGGAGATATGGAAGTAGCTATCTGTGTATATAAATTGTTTTTTTTTACGAACAATGAGATTAGGTAATCTTTTTTTTATGGTAATTTCCTGTGGATTGTGAGAGGTGAGGTCGTTGGTAGAGACATACCTTTGTCTCATAGATACCTTTACAAGAAAAGTGTGTTTTATGCGCTTTTGTTTACAATTTTTCCTCAGGATGATATATCCCTTTAAGAAGGTTCAGTTCAATCCCATCTACCTCCTCCATTTTACGGCTTTCATCCCTATTCTGCGCCAATCTTGTCCAGGAGTTTTATATTTTACTATAGAGTTATCGACCCATCTTGGTTCTGTCAATTTTCCTCCACCATTCTGTCATGGGCCTACTGCTGCTGGCATCACTTCACAGTGGCTTAGATTATGGTCATACAGTTAAAAATATCTCTTTATTTCACATCCATCTTTAAGCAGGTCAGTATGTATTCTATTGGCTCATTACCTATAACATTTGCAAGAGTCGGCTACCTACTTATTCATGATTCACGCGATCCCAGCCCTACATAAGTACTGGCCCTGATTTCGTCGTTTTTCTACCGAATAACGTCACGATTCAAATGACTTTAGACCCAACACTAGTCGACCAAGGCTAGTCCACTTAGCCTTCAGCTAGTGCAGTACCCGATAACAAATCGATACGAAATTGCTTTGACATTTGAAACTGTACATAAAATGTCACGACTGGGAGTGCGACAGAGGCATTCTTAGAATTTTGTTCGTTTATTGCAATCACTGCTTGGAGGTGTAGTAGGGTTTTGTATAGGTAGTTTTTTTACCTTACGTAATACCTATAGCTATAAGTTAAATAAATTTAATATATTTAGAATGATTTTTATTTTTTTAGGGCATGAGGAACAGGGTGTAAAGTTCACTCATCCACCATAGAAAAGGAAGGATCCTCCGACCAGAAGGGTGTCGTGTCTGTCGGGCAACTGCACTGAGGTTGAAGTCGGGAGCTTGTAGGATATAATTATGTCCATCGCGCGGTAAACTCTAATTGCGCGATGCAGGATTTGTGTGACGTCAGGATGTTGTATGACGTCAGGTCTTTGATGCATTGTTCGCATCATGCATATATGGCGATGTACATGCCGCCACAATATAAACACGTAAGTAATGCTTACAAAAATGGAAAAAAATGCACGAAAGTATACGAAAAGAAGAGATAAGTAATATCGGGGAAAGCATATGATTGCAAAGCAAAGCTCTGATGAAAATGTAAATTCACTCAAACTTATGTAAGTACCTAACAGTGTTATTGATGAGAACATCATTGCATTGATATACATATAAGTGGCTGTTATTCACCACACAGGGCAAAGTACTTCGGTAACCCAGGTACCCTACGTGAGATTGTCAGTGACACCAAGGCGTTGCTGGCCTTCTTTGAGGAGCTGGGGTGGATCGAATAACCGAATTTCCCACCCGTACGCAAAATACGCGCTTTGACGTGGAGTTGCGGATACCAGCCCGTATTACCTATTACCTATTACCTAAGTGGCTGTTAATCACTGATCTTATTATTTAAGTCCGTAGTTAACAACACCTTAAAAATCTAGGCCAAAGTAATCACACAAACAACACATCACAACAAAATAAACGACATTAGTGCGTAATTTAGTTTCGTCTCCCACTTTCTACTAATAACATACTTACCTAGTAGTTGTTACAAAACAGAAAATAACAAGCAAGTCGAATTGACCGTCACTTCAGTTACACATTCGTCTAAATTAGCTTGAGACATCTTTATTATCGAAGTCCAATAACACAAGCTAATAATAGCCGAAATAGTAATGACATTACAAATTTTGATTGGCAGTCGAATATAATTTAAAATTGTTGTGTCCCAATAAACATAGCAAGAGATAATTTGAGACTGTCTCTTCTTGTACAAAGAATGCATGATGGCTATTTTCTACAATTAGTCCAAATTTCGCCATGATGATTTATGTCCCCCTAAAGTCGAGGAAACATTCTTAGTTTATAAGAAAATTGTGTAGTTTAAGGGTTATACTAAGATCTCTTCTTCACCACACGACCTTTCTTTCCTGTGAATAGAATCTTTAAAAAAAAATGCAGACAAAGAAAAAAAAAAGGAATTGGCGAAATGCATTTTAAGGCCACTTCTAGGTTCTTCACTTCAAGGTTGAAGTCACAAGGACAAATTCATGCTATTACGAATAAATAGCCTTTATATCTGACATGCGCAATTATGGGTCAAACCGTATGACAATGTTTTAAGAGCAAGTTGCATAAGTTAACACAGTATAGGTACATGTGGTATGAAATGACAGTGACAAGTCCAATGTAAATGGACCTAGATAATGTAGGGCTCATGCTTATGATGTATGGTAGACATTTGTCATTATTATCATTAGCCTGTAAATGTCTATGCAGTCCTTGTGATGGATTACCTGGCTCGACGAGGTATTCATGTAAATGGTGTCTTTTAAATACATATCTACTTAAGAATCATAATATGTGTAAAGGTACTTGTATTTATAGGTTTTGTGATATGATGTCAAACAAAATTGATCACCAAGGATTGATGTCACAAATGGCAGGCAAAGGAAAGATCACGGCTACAAGCGAAACTAGAAGTAAGTCAAATATTTAGATGATACTACAAAATACAATAGACGACGTATATTTAGTAGGTAACCTAATCCGCTTAACTGTTCTTAAAGAGTCATAAAGAACCCTATAAGTAGTCGACACTCGTTTCACCTCTCAACGAGGCATGGTCAGGATGACGATTGTCATGTTGCAAACCCGGACACGACATGTTGTTACGTCAAGCGCCGAACGCACTGTGTCGTATTTTATCATGGATATACGGGATTTGGGGGCTCGTCGCTAGTAATAATAACAGCCGCACGGCTCGATCGATCAGGTTAAGCTACCTATGGCGTGGTCAGTTCGTGGATGGGTGACCATACATTACATAGCAAGACTCTTCCGTGTCTCGGAAAGGACCATAATATGTTGGTCCCGGCTGTCTTTCTTGGATGTTTGACAGTCGTTACGGGTAATCAGAAGCCCAAAAATCTGACAACCAGTTTTACCCAGTAACTGGGTTGTGGAGGTCAGATAGGCAGTCGATCCATGTAAAATACTGGTATTCAGCTGCATCCGGTTAGACTGGAAGCCGACCCAAAATAGGAAAAGACTTAGTAAATGATGATGAATTGACTTAATTTTCCACCTTTTCACTGTCGTAATTGTCTATAAATATCTCGCGCAAATAAATAGCATTTTGTTTTGCAGATCCGACCCAACAAAGAACCATATTATTATATGCCAGTATTATTAAGTAATATATTCAGAGAACAAGATATACATCTGATGTTGACAATAGAACACAATAGCGCCACGGCGATACACCTTACAAATCATATTACAACATAAATATACATATATACAAACTATATGAATGATGAAACTCTATATATGATACAATAACAATATGCAAATTTAATGGAACAAAGCCACAGCGAGGTGACTTGCGATATGTGAAAAATATGGTTTAGTGGGGCAATATTACCTTACGTAAAGGTTTACCTTGATTTTGTAGTTGTAGTGTTGTAGTTTAGTTAATTGATTCAGGCGTGACTCTGCAGAAATCCATTATAAAATACAATAGACGACGTGTATTTAGTAACTTAATCCGCGTAACTGTTCTTAATGAGTCATAAAGAACCCTGTAAGAAATCGACACGTGTTTCACCTCTCAACGAGGCATCCTCAGGAGGGCGATTGACTTGTTGCGAACTCGGACCCGACGTGTGGACACGTCAAGCGTCGAATGCAGTAACACTCACACTCGCAGTAATAGTTTACACTTTAAGAACAGTAATGCGAATTAAGTTACTACATATACGTCGTCTATTGTATTTTAAGTTGTAGTTAAGTTTTTTTTATATTTAATTTTATTACTTTATATTTTTTTTAAATTATTTTATTTATTTATTATTTCTTTTGTTTTTTATTTGTTTGCCTTACTTGGAAGAGACTGGACCCCACGACACAGGGAATCCTAGTGTGGGGTTCAGGGAATTTGTAAAAATCTACCTCCAAAAGCATTGAATCTGCTAGGTACTAGTTTTTTATATAGAGATTCCTGAGCACTGCTGCTCGATACCTGGAATCCATTGTCACTCCCAGTACAATCTCCTTGGAGTGAATAAATTAATTGTTTCTTGTTATTAATATTTTTTTCTAATCTTATCTAATTTTGTCTACTGTTATCATATTTTGACTAATTTCATTTCAACAAATTTTGTCTACTGTTATGTAATTTAATCTAATTTTAATTTTATGATTGTATGTGTAATTAACTAATTACTAATAGATATTGACCTATAACTTGTATGTGTGGTGCAAATTGTTAATGTAAGTTGTTTTTTATTTAAAATAAATATTGTGTTTTTCTGAACTGAATAAAGCATTTTTACTTACTTTTTTTATTTAGTATAGCTTGCCAGTGATAACAAGAAGAATCGCCTTAGAAGGACTTTACTCACTTACCTTATTGGTGAAGACCTTCAGAAAGATCTGGTCGCGCTACCGGCGTGAGTGTATGACCAGATGTATGAACCTAAATGAAGCAAAAGCAGTATGTAAAGATACGATCTTTATATACTGCTTTTGCTTCGTTTAGGTGGTACTCTGTAGTTTTTACCCACCCTCATCGGAATTAGGCGTGACTTTATGTAGTTCAAAATTCGAAAAAAGAAAAAAAAACATATAACCCTACATGGGCACTTATGAAACGTCAGAAGCTAGGTGCACGGTTCCAATTGGTCGTTTCCTATGGAGAAGAGCCGGCAATAAACTCCACGGTTACTCTTTTAAAAATAAATCGCTTTTACAATATTTTCAAATAACTGTGTTAATAGGTATTGTAGGTCTTTCAACAAGTACCAGGTACTAAACAAAAATAGAAGATAGTCAACAAATCTACAGTCCTCTAAGCCTACAGCGTTCTCACATTCACAAAATAGAAAAGACTCTAAATATAAGATAAATAAAAAAATAAAAACCAATTTTAAACGAAATGACATGATTACTATTACAAGTGTAACAAATCTGAATAATTATCATGTCCACAAAAGCCACTAAAAAAGAGTTGAAATTAAATTGCAGGTACTTATGTATCAGTGATTGTGATTAGAACAGCCCTTTTGTCTAGTAGCTATCATTAACTAACCGAATAATTGTTCTAATATAACTACCTACCTACCTAATTATCAATCGAGCATCCAATTAAAACTTAAATTATCAATTTAACTCAACTTCAAACCCAAAACTCATTTACCAATATTCCCGATAGCAAAATTGATAGGCGCGGTTCACACGGCCGCGTCGACACCTCCGGTTTATGAATAATCGAAAAGCGAGAACTAGCCCGCGGTCATGTATACATAGCCTATGAATAGTGGAACCGCGCAGGTGTGAGCTGTATTCCCTTCGTGTTTATTTTTGATAAAACTGCGATGTTTTTAGGGTTTAGTGTAGTGTATTTTGGGGAGAGAGGATTAAAATTGACGTTGGAGGCCTACCTAAAATATACATATTGCTGTGTCGTGCGAATCACCAATAAGCCGATGGTTAGACAGACACCCGATTTTACAGATTGGTACCTAGAGTATACATTAGTACCTATCTTACCTTCTTTTATAGAATCAAGTATTTTTTTTCTCTAACTGAACAGACAGCAGTGCTGCTGGGGAGTTTGTTGCGCCACTTCTTCTTCCCAGCTAAAACACTAGGAAGTGGTGAAGGGTGGGCGTTTTGGGGGACTGTCTTATGTAATTTTGACGTTCGAAAAGTACTGATACTCAGCCTAGTTTCAATAAATGACTTTTGAATTTTGTTTTTTTTTTAAATTGGTCATAAACAAGTTAGTTTTCCTCGGTCCTATGCTCATAGCAAAGCGTTTTTTTCAAAGTTGACATTGAGAAATATCTTAATAGGTAAGTTCGTCTCCCTGAATCGTATTTTAAATGCTTGTTTTATCAATGATAGATTTCATGATAGGACAAAAACTAATAATCTGCAAAAGAAAAATCTTTTCACCATTTCTTTCCACACATTTTTAATATTCATACCAAGTCCGATTACATTCGGGAGCCAAAAGCAGACAGCGAAAGTGTTAAAAACGAGCTTTGTTTTTCCACTCAAAGTGATCACCATTCCAATTTCAGTCCTTACGAACATACGCTTAACCAATCCCCTGAGGTTACGCAACATTAAAAACATCCCGCAAAACACTCGTCGCCATGTAACTCGACTAATAACCGTTTACGCGCATGCGCCGTGGGCGAAGCGCGCGCGCATCTGATTGATGCGTTTATAATTATGGCGAGCTTTTGCGCTCGTTGCGCGGGAAAATATCATTTGCGTGGCTTAATGTCGAGAACGTGTGATTGCGTGCAATGGAGATGCTGCGAGCTACGAATATGATTTGTGAAAAGATCTTGTGGAACAAATTCTAATAAAGAGCAAGAATCTCTTGTGTTGTTTCCTTGTGTAGGTATTTGTTTGAATTTGAAAGGTTGGTTTTGTATGTTAAAGTTAAAAGCGTATTGGATGAATTCATTAGAAATTGTTTGTCCAGAAAATATTTGCTCTAAAAGATTTGCTGCAGCCCAGGAACATTATAGTATTCCGGTTTAAAGAGACAATAATATTTTCTGGATACAGTGCACTAACACCTTTTTGTTGCAGGCAATGTCTAAGTAAATGCAATGTGAATGTTGAGGTGTCATACATATGTCGCGACAATCAGCTGTTTTACATAAAGGTGCTGTTTTGTAAAACAGCTAGCGCGGTTATGTGAAACAGCGGATTTGACACAGTATAACGGTACAAGGTTTTGCGCGTGGCTATGCGCGTGGCTATGCGCGTGGAACTAACGCCGCCATCTTGTTTATTCAATGCAACTTCTATGGCAATTTCACAAAAATGTTTATCAAGAAGTCCTCCTGTTAATGCCTAATAACATTGGAAAAACAAATACTAGAGTGAAAACAAACAGCAACTAGAATCATGTGGAAAACCCTTTCATTTTAATTCAATTTTTTGTAGCTTCTAATAATCTTTTTTCATAATTATAACTTATATATGAAGCAATGGTTTGTCGTAGTCACTTTTTGTTGTTATTGGAGAATGCTGTAAGACGTAGGTAATGACGAAGAGAAAGACAAAAAAAAAATTACTTACTATGAATCAGAAATTTATTCGCTTCCAGGTGCCTAACTAATTCAGGACTCAAACTCAAAATGCCAATCCATCTTAATCACACAGGATGACGTCATAACGCCATCAAATGACAAGTCACCTTTCCAAATGAATTAGCGATTCGTCCGTCGCGTGTCGAATCCATTTCGCTGAAAACGTAAAGTCAACCGCACGAACATGGTAACAGTTTGACTTTTTGTTTATGTTTTGCATCTCGCAGGGCAGCCTAGGAGGTTGTCGGCTGCTTAACCGGGCTATTCCGTGGATGCCTTATAAATAAGGCCTCCAGCCAGGGCAAAAAACTTTAAACTAAGCGACTACCCTGTGGGATATGGACCTCGGCTTAGGGCGGCGCTGGGAGAGGGCAGCAAGGGCAGGCTGGATTGGATCTAGATTATTTAGGACGAATTTAAAGCTACACACTTAGCGGCGCGGAAGAATTGCTAAACTTAAGTGGCAATGGGCAGGGCACATTGCTCGCAGAATAGATGGCCGATGGGGCCGAAAGGTTCTCGAGTGACAGCCGCGTACCGCAAAACGTAGCATTGGAAGGCCTTCCACAAGGTGGACTGATGACCTTGAGAATGCCGCAGGAATCCGCTAAATGCGGGAAGCATAGAACCGATGGAAGTGGCGGTGCTTGGGGGATGACCAGCAGTGGACGTCTTCCGGCTGAAATGATGATGATAATAACGGCGCGGCGCGGGCGGGCAAGAAAGGGTCGAAGCTGGAACAGTTTGACTTGGCCAGCTTTTTTATTTTATAGGAGTAAGGAGTGTCTTTGTAGTTCAAGTATTACTTGTGACTGCAGTGGACTATACCCGCTGTATTAAAACACGTCATATGTCATTGGGACGTAACACCGTTCCGCCTAATAACACGCTTAATTTGTGTGAAGTGCGAAATAAGCTATTTTGCGAAATGTCTATTAGGTACACTAGATGTTTTGCAAGACCTTTTGTTTCTTCGTTTTTTTTTTGTTGCAAATACACATTGTTTTTCGTCACGCGTGTAGCTCACAATGTCGACTCATGTGCGTTAATCTACTTTGATAGGAATAAATGAAAAGTCAACTTCAACCAATTCAAAAATAAATAAAGAAAAATGGTTTATTATTAATAAGTCGCACGTAAAAAATTAACATAAAATTAAAGTAGCCAAAAGCCTCGTATTCGACAATAAGAGACATTAAAAAGTTCACAATATTATCTAGCATCAGCCTATAATGTTCTCACTGCTGGGACACAGACCCACAGAACATAATATATACTCTACAAGAAGAAGGTCAACTTAGAACAAAAAAAGGAAAGACATTTTCACCCAGGCCTCCTGTGTTTGAGAGGGAGTGGGCTGTAATTTACTGCGCGGGTCCAGTGCGGGTTGATAATAGATGTTACATGTCTTCGAATTTTTGGTTCTTGGACATGCCTGTTCCTCATGATGTTTTCCTTCACTGTTTTGAGAACAGTGGTGATGAAATTATTTTCACAAATAAAGCGACTGCCTGGATTTGGACCTATGACCTACAACTTGTAAATCAGGGCCGTTACCACTAGGCCACCACTGCTCAAATATTGTCTATTTAGTAGTATTATACGGTATTTCTCCTACCGGAGTCTACATCAATCAAGATGACATCGTGTGTCACGTAACGTTTTTTAAATAATTTCAAAACTTTCAGACGTTTCAATCAGTCCCAAAAATCAAACAAACCGCAACATATTAACTTTTCTCACTACACTTCACATTTTCAATAATCGTGCGTGTATTGACAGGACACTCCAACTTATTTGACGTGCCTCTTTTTAAACCGCCTTTTTTCGACTCCGGCGCACCGTTTGATCGCAGTGATTTGACAATATGCTTGCGCATGTTTGACATACGCCGCGCATATCGAAGAAATCTCCATTAACGACAGCCGTGGAAAAAATTGACCACAAAAGACTGAATCGTCAATCGCGAGGGTGCTGGCTACTAATGGGGACCAGTGATGGTAGGGAAAGGTATGGAGATGACTTGGTTTGAGTTTTTTTCGGGAACAATTTATATTTAAAAGTTTAAAATTTTAAAGAACTAGGTACACATTATTCCGAAACCACTCCTAGTTATTTAAATTCAGATGATTCTAGATTCAGCACCATCTACATATCAATACGATTTACATACCGAAGAAAGAAGGTTCCTTAAAATATTTTTTTTTTTCATTTTGTTTTTGTTGACTGCGTAGCTCTTTTTTTTTTTTTTAACTACGTCTTGGAGCTCCTGGCCTGTATCTCACCTGATGAATGGTAAGTGATGATCAGACCGAAGGTGGAAGCGAGCTTCACTCGGAATCCTCAACCATAGAGGAACTGGCTTTCTTACCTCTACTTATCTGCCGAAACACAACAACGCTGTTAAGATTGCTGTTCTGGACAGATTTAGATAAGATGGTGGTAGCTAGCCAGGCGGACTTATAACAAGCCCTACCACTAACCAAACCAAGCAGAATATTTTGCCCCCACTGAGAATCGAACCCAGGACCTCTGGGTCGGAAATAGGTGGTCTAATCATTACACCACAGAGGCTGTCAAAGACGAAGAAGCAACTCTTGGTAAAACAATTCATTCAACTTCCCTTGTTCCAATTTATTCAGCTTCAGTGCAGTACAGCAATAAGTATTTCCAAACATCTTTATCGACCTTTATTTCATCTTCTTTTAAAGATCTCTATTAACTGCAATCTATGTATGTGGTCACTTTCAACCTAATCATTTCACATTTGAATAGCCAAAACTTTAAGTAAGTAATAGGCTACTCCATTGCTTTTCGTCGGCCTATCAGCCATCGTCTCTAATGAACTTCCAAATGGAAGCTGTTCGTATCAATGCCAATCAGATTCATATTTATCGAGAGCATCAAAAGGTTTTAATGGTGGTAGCTGGAGCTGTTGACCGCGGCACAACCGGGTTTGACGGCTGCACGTTACATTGGTAAGAGGTGTAAAAGGTTGACGGGGTTACTTTGTGGTTCCCATGGGATTTAACTAGTGTAGGTTTTAATAGGTACTTATTTTTGGTTTATATTCTAATTGTCTGTTATCTACTGTTCTATCCTATACTATTAAATGAGCAATATTTGTATTTATATATTTATTTGTAATCACGTTCTTGAAACCGGCTCTAACGATTTCGATGAAAGTTGCAATATGGGGGTTTACGGGGGCGAAAAATCGATCTAGCTAGGTCTCATATCTGGGAAAATTCGTTTTTTCCGTATTTTCACCCAAGCAGAGTTCGTTAGTCCAAAGTTTAGAACAAGATGGCTACCTACCAAGCCCCAAGTACCTAAGTGGTTTTGTATTTTGTTTTTATTTTGTAATGTGCGTTTATTTTGAGCAGAATAAATACTTTTTCTTTCTTTTCTTTCCTTTTTTCTACCTCAGAATAACGACATGTCAACATGGAATTAGTAAGTACCTCCCATCATGGCAGCATGGAATTAGTAAGTACCTCCTATCATGGCAGCATGGAATTAGTATGAACTATCTTATACTATTAAATGAGCATTCTTTATTTTCACCAGAGCAGAGCTTGGTCGCCCATGTACTTATAAAAAGTTGACACACTTTAAATTGCAATAATACGAGTACACGTATTTCTTTGGTGATCTTTTGAATCAGTAACATGAAGCATTAATAAGCAGAACAGCGTAGCATTATGTTCTATATAAGCTTTCCACAATCTAGATCTTATGGTTCTAGACTGTGGCTTTACTGTAAGGACTAAAATAGAAAACCATATTTTTTCAAACTGTGAGTAGGATAGACGATATTGCCTGGGTTGAATAGACACTAGTTTAATGACATGACAGTGATCCAAAAGTTTTGTAAGTGATACTCTCAATAAAAGCAAGTGAAGACGCAATAACACAGATCATTAAAAGTCTAAAAAGAGATAGAGAGAGAGGGAGAGGGGTGTGAGTCTAGTTTTTTAGTCTAGTCTAAATGAAAGTATCACTTTTGCGGCCAGCTAAAGTCAACAAGAAGTTCACCCCAAAAATCAATATGAAACAAAACAAAAATAACGACAATCACAGAGCCGTGATATTCCCTTTCTCTAAACGTAACGAATACATATTTCATGACCGCGAGACCATCAGACGATGATGCAGTACTTTCTTGAGGTATCGTCGAATATCCCGAGATTGTCCTTTTAATTACGGTTCGATGGTAATGATGGCGACTTGCTGTTATTTATGGTAATTTATAGAAGAGGATGATAAAGGCTTTGATTTTTTGGTAATTGCTGGTATTGGGGAGGAAAGGGGTTCGTTATATATAGATAATATTATGTAGAAATTGTTACAAGGGAAATAAAAAATGTGATATACCTGTGTCTTGGCCCCGACCGTATTTCGGCCACGGTGGCCAATCTTAAGACGCAGATATATGCCAGTGACCTTGAGTGGTAAGCTTGCGTGTTCTGTGCTGGACGTGCGACGCGTTGCATGAGCTCACTCATGCAACGCGTCGCACGTCCAGCCAGTAAAAGGACTCGCCCATCAAGGAGCGCTGTCCCCAATTTGACGCATTATTAATTTATTATACTACTAGCTGCCCGCCCCGGCTTCGCTCGAGTAGCACTAAGTACGTATCTACGGCGCACCTACCTGCCTACCCTACCTACCCTACCTACCCTACCGACCCTACCTACCCTACCTACCCTACCTACCCTACCTACCCTACCTACCCTACCTACCCTACCTACCCTACCTACCCTACCTACCCTACCTACCCTACCTACCCTACCTACCCTACCTACCCTACCTACCCTACCTACCCTACCTACCCTACCTACCCTACCTACCCTACCTACCCTACCTACCCTACCTACCCTACCTACCCTACCTACCCTACCTACCCTACCTACCCTACCTACCCTACCTACCCTACCTACCCTACCTACCCTACCTACCCTACCTACCCTACCTACCCTACCTACCCTACCTACCCTACCTACCCTACCTACCCTACCTACCCTACCTACCCTACCTACCCTACCTACCCTACCTACCCTACCTACCCTACCTACCCTACCTACCCTACTAAAAAGTATCCTATGTCCGTCTCCTGGTTCTAAGCTACCTCCCCACCAATTTTCAGCCAAATCGGTTCAGCCGTTCTTGAGTTATAAGTGGTGTAACTAACACGACTTTCTTTTATATATATAGATAAAACAAAAGGTATTTTAATAAAACACGTATTCTAAAAAGATCAATAATTAAATTATCTTTAAAATGGTTAAGGTTTCAGAAAAATACGCTCGATAGATTTTGCGTGATTTGCATTTTTTTTACCCGCGTTAGACATAACTTTACAAATTAATACCACTATGTAATATAAACATAATCTAAAATATTCGTATATGAAGTTATCAAAAAAAATCTCTAATTTAACATATTTTTTTTCCAAATCATTAACATTACTCGTTTAGACGTGATCTTCAGTATAAAATCATTAAAACTTGGTTATCGTCGCCTTAAGGGAGATTAACCAAGTAAGAACGCAGGAGATATTATATGTAGATCATAAGTGTGTGCGCAAACGCAGGAGCACTCTCTTTTCCAGTACCTACTCTAATAGTCCGATGGTGACGATCAGGCGCAGGACCAACGGCTTTACGTGCTATCCAAATAATCCGAGGTACGGGGGCTTCACATCAACAAATTCGAAATTTCAAATGGAAAAACCGAATAACTCTCTGGCCGACTCGTGATTTGAAACCAGGACCACGCTCAACAGTCGCGCTTGCTACCAGGAGTCTCCAGGTGTCTCCTATGACAACATTTATTATGCGCACAGCCAAAGCGTGGAATTCTCTGCCAGCGTCTGTGATTCCTTCCAGATATAATGCGTCTGCCTTCAAATCAAGTGTGAACTGCCATGCTATTCTGTAAACATCTCACCGTGAAAACTTGGATGAAGTGAGCTGTCAATAGTGTCAATCCCTGTGGAATGACAGCTCACTCCACGCTCACTTCACCTAAGTTTTCACGGTGAGATGGTTACAGAATAGCACTGCAGGTATCTTCTGGGCAAGCTCGATGCATCAAGAACTCATCCATCGCTTTCCATCAAGAGATCGAGGTTAAGAGCAGGCCCATTCTGGAAAAAAACAAGATTATCTTGCATATTATTTTCTTAGGTAGTTAGGTATTGTTATTAATTCTTATACAGTTATGCTTTAAATTTATGACATTCGTAGCAGCCCTCTTGAAGACATCGTTTAACTGAGGACTGTTACTGCCAATCATAGGTACTTCTTTGATTCCGTGACTGGATTTCTTATTTCCTTTTAAATTAGTTTTTGTCCACTCACTAAACAGAAAGTCATATTGTGCTTAACGCTCCGTGCACGATAAGAAACCTTTTTCGTCAATAATTTATCGTTTGATTCCGTGACTGGATTTCTTATTTCCTTTTAAATTAGTTTTTGTCCACTCACTAAACAGAAAGTCATATTGTGCTTAACGCTCCGTGCACGATAAGAAACCTTTTTCGTCAATAACGTTTGAAGGCTTGAAATAATTTAAATATTAAGTCTGTGTAAGTATAAAGTACAGTTTTCGTAGTGATAAACCATTCGTGTCAGTTACAGCACCTGTTAATAGTTGCATCACTTTTGCGCTCTCGAAAATATGGTTTATTTCTCATTTCATTTACTTAATGAAGTTATTGTACAATCATAAAATACAATTTTGATTTCATTTCAGGGATAGCTGAAGACTACTAAGTACTGGTTTTTCTAAATAATAGGATAAAAATAATTTACTGACAGGGTTTAAAAAAAAAAGGTTTTTTCAACATTATTTTTTCTGCTATTATTTTGTATCGAAGTTGAAAAAAGTGGTTCAGCCACATGCAAGTAAACCATAATAATGATGTTGATAATATTTTTAATGTTCAAAATCAAAAGCAGTTTCTTATAAAAAAGTGATTAAACGTCAGACTCGCGTCAGTTTTCGGAAAACTTGTTGCAAATATTTGTGATACTAAACTTATTTGAAAAATCCTTTTCAACCAGATGCAAAACAAAGAACTCGACTTTTCAAATCACAAATAGTTTTGTTTAAATTCTTTTTCCCTTTCTCGCAACTAATGAACAAAATAGATCGATTTCGTGCACGGCCTCTTAATTCAAAAATTAACCATCGTTTTGCAAAACATCTGTCTGTCAATCTAGTAAATAACTTAAAATATCTAATATTAAGAGACCTGTGAAGAGTTCATGGGTCTTAATTTAAACTGATAAGCGCAACGAATCGTAAGTGACAGAATTTCTTCTTAGTTTAGTATTTAAATTATAAATGCTATGTGTGAAGTGACTATTTCTATTTATTCAAATGTGAAATGCAAAAGTTTTGGTTCTAAATCATCTCTTGTTTTTAAGTTTATTATTGTTAGATGAAACTTGTCAATGAAATAAAAATAAAAAATGTGGTATGTAGGGCTTTTTTTTTTTTTTTGAGGGTTGGAAATTATCAAATAACTTACAGTCTGACACGCTCTCCCGCTCCGCCCAGAGCGGGAGAGCGTGTCAGACTTTTACTGACTAAAACCCACCCGTGTTCCTTCCGTTAGGCATTGGCCCTTCCGGACACCCCGGCAGGCATTGGCCCTTCCGGACCCCGTCAGTAGGTGCTGACATCTCTTTATGCCCGGGGCGTCTCCTGCGAGGGCGCGAATCTTGCCTCTCCCTCGCGCGCTCCGCCTCCCCCTTCGCGAGCATTACTGCTTCGCAGCAGGAAGTGACGGCCTCCCATGCACTTTCGCTCCGGACCATGGCCTGAACCAGGGCCGGACGCGAGAGATCGCCGCCGCCGATCGCCTCTGTGAGGACATGGCGGTGCCCCGCCCAAGCCGGGCAGACCTCCACCGTATGCTCCACCGTGTCCTCCGGGCGATCCACACAGTGGTGACACCCGGGCGTTTCCTCCCGCCTTATGCGGAACAGGAACTTCCCGAAACAGCCGTGTCCGGTGAGGACCTGCGTCAGGCGGAAGGTGAGGACGCTGTGGCGCCTCTCTAGCTACTCCTGAAAGAGGGTACTTATCGCCACAATTGTGGCGTACCCAGCGCTGGGTTGCGACAATCGCACTCTCCATGCCGCCATGAGATCCCGCCGGAGATGAGATTCCGCTGGTATGTCGCCCTGAGGTTGTGATTTAAACAAACAATAATCAGGAGAAAATGCGATCACGCGGGGTATTTACTCAGACTAGTGCAGTTGTCGGCAAACTCAATAGAGCCAAATCAGTAGGATAACGACTAAAATTTCGTATAAGAGCATTGAGAGCCAATCCTTTCTATGTGTCCAAACTGTCTCAACTTTCCTAAACCTTAAAACTCCCATCCTTTTTCACTCCAAAACGCTTGCTAAGAAGTAGGATGTCTTCATCATCATCATATCGGCTGATAATAATATGATGAAGGCATCTTACTTATTAACAAGCTAACCTTGGAAAACTTTGAAAGGTACAGTAAATGATTAACTTTCGATATCCTGTTAATTTTTGATGAAAATACTACGGAAATAAATCTTTGAAATATGCAATCATAATGCTTGATGACCACTCATTGACATTTGTTCTAGATAGAGCCGCAGTCTATAGGCCAAAGAGCCCCATGTGGCTCGCGAGCCGCGGTTCACCGACCACTGGACCCCTTTTCAGACGCCAAAAAACTCATATTGCTGACTAGCTAGGAAGTAAATAGGTTACTATCGCATACAAAAATAATATCAGCGTTGCAATAGGGATAATGACCATTTTTTTTCTTTAGTTTGTCATTAAAATTATTAAAAAATATTGGACACGTATTTTTTATTTTTTTACGTAATCTAAAGATTACGGCGATGAATTGAGTTAAAATGTGCCATTTTTTTTTTTTTTTTTTTTTTGAGGATGGGAAATTATCAAATAACTTCTCCCGCTCTGGGTGGAGCGGGAGGGCGTGTCAGACTTTTACTGACTAAAACCCACCCGTGTTCCTTCCGTTGCCTGTGTGCCGAGGTCGCGATATCCCTTTCAGACAAACCCGCGACCCCGGCAGGCATTGGCCCTTCCGGACCCCGTCAGTTGGTGCTGACATCTCTTTGAGGCGCGCGTGGAACACAACGCGCCGTCGACCCGGGCCTGGTCCCTATCGGACGGCGAGCTACCCATTGCTCACCGTCCGCAAGCCCGCGCCTACGGTGGCCGGAAGTCGGCTCGCGACTCCCGACGCCCGGGGCGTCTCCTGCGGCGGCTAGGGGCGCGAGGGGGCGCATTTTGCCTCTCCCTCGCGCGCTCCGCCTCCTCCTTCGCGAGCATTACTGCTTCGCAGAAGGAGGTGACGGCCTCCCATGCACTCTCGCTCCGGACCATGGCCTGAACCAGGGCCGGACGCGAGAGATCGCCGCCGCCGATCGCCTCCGTGAGGACACGGCGGTGCTCCGCCCAAGCTGGGCAGACCTCCACCGTGTCCTCCGGGCGATCCACACAGTGGTGACACCCGGGCGTTTCCTCCCGCTTTATCCTGAACAGGAACCTCCCGAAACAACCATGTCCGGTGAGGACCTGCGTCAGGCGGAAGGTGAGGACGCCGTGGCGCCTCTCTAGCCACTCCTCAAAGAGGGGACTTATCGCCACAATTGTGGCGTGCCCAGCGCTGGGTTGCGACAATCGCACTCTCCATGCCGCCATGAGATCCCGCCGGAGCTCTGTCCGCTGTGCCGCGATTTCTCGCGGCAGCGGAGTTACGCCCCGGCGTTTCGCCTCCTCGCGCAACTCCCACATGTGCGCGAGGACTTTTGCCTCCAGATCCCATGGCGGTAGTCCGGCAAGGAGGCTCGCCGCCTCACGGGAGACCGTGCGGTATCCTCGTACCAGCCTGATGGCCATGACCCTTTGGGACGCGTTCAACCGCTGGGTAGTTAAAATGTGCCATGACGTCACGAGTATGTAGATTTTATAACTTACTTGTGACCCGACTTAAAAAGCGTTTTATCTAAGTCTTTTTATTAAGTAATATGATAAAAAATTATAATATTTGTCTAATCTTTTTTTATTATCTGAGTGATGGACTAATTATAATTTCTAATTTTTACCCAGGCATCATCCCTTTTGCGTAGCACATAAAGATACTTACAATGACCATTTCATTTATTTTGACAGTTAAATAACATTAATCACGTTATTCAAGTTGTTGAGCAGACGAATTTTTCAAACATATGAAGCACTTTCGATTAGTAATTTCATTCGAAATCCTTCCGAATGTGATTGACAGTGTGTTACTCTATTGGGCTTATTGGTGATTTGTCCGAATACGCTCGCCCGAAACGGGCGAAACAACACCATTTTTTTTTAAATTACATTATTTAAAAGTGTCGATTCGCTCGTTTTGGGTGAGTAAACTCTGGTGAATCACCAATAAGCCCTCTTTTGCAGTGCTGGGGCTTTAATTATATTCACAAATTAATTATATTGCAAAGAGAAAAATCACATTGGGGTCCTCTACCACTATAGACCACTGAAAAAAAAAACGCACATACAAACAAACCTTTCACACATCCCTATCGTTCGCTTATCATTCGGTACCTAAAAGGTTCCGCGGTCCTAAGCCCGTCTCCACACTACCCATTACACGACGGCTGCGCATGACTTGCACATATGCAGCTCTGACGATGATGTATGGGCCTTAGTTTGTAATGAGCCCCACGATCTGTTTAGAGGTTGTGTGGGTGAGGGTGTGGACTGGGCTTCACATGTCTTGGACATACATACTGACACTATTAGTGGAAGAGAATCCGTTAAGGCGACGATAACCGGCTTTTAATGATTTTATACTGGATATCACGTCTAAACGAGTAGTGTTAATGATTTGGACAAATATATGTTAAAAATAAAAGCATTTTTTTAAATAATTTAATATATGAATATTTTAGATTATGTTTATATTACATAGTGAAATTAATTTGTAAATTTCTGTGTAACGCGGATAAAAAACTGAAAATCAGGCAAAATCTAACAAGCGTATTTTTCTGAAACTTTCACCATTTTAGAGATAAATCACTCTTTTAGTATATACGTGTTTTATTAAAATGCCTTTTGTTTTATGTATAATAAATAAATAATGCGTCTAATTTGGGACAGTGCTCCTGGATGGGTGAGTCCTATTACTGGCTGGATGTACGTCGCGTTGCCTGAGCTCAGTACAGAACACGCAAGCTAACCACTCAAGGTCACTGGCATATATTTGGGTCTTAAATGCAATTAAAACTATCAGCTTTACTTTCTTTTAGAAGCTCTTTCGTTGCAGGTTTTCTGTTTATTGTCATGTAACAGTGAGGTAAAATGATCTTATGTACGAATTTAAGTTGTGTTTTAATTATGAGCACTCTGATACCCTAAAATGAAAACTTTTGTACTTCATATTTAGATACCTACGAGTATGCATAGTTTATTCAAAATTCGAATTTTTTGAACAAAGGAGAAACGATAGGGCATTTTTTTTTATCACGACGTTAAGCTTTTGGCCTGCAACTCACCTGATGGTAAGATTCAAAATTCAAAATTTTAAAATTTGTATTGTAACTTCAATAGGTACTTACATTAAAATAAACTCGGATCAAACGATTGGCCACCTCATAAGTACTACACTTTAAGGATCGTATAGGATGATCTTTTGTACCCAAGGACCACCACACCGCGTAATTCCGCTCACTTTTTTAAGGGTAAAAAACGCAACGCACATCCTTAATCCCGGCTTATGGCAACTAGTCCGTACAATTTGTCATCAATCTTTCAATGGAAGAGTAAGTAATGGTATCTCTGACAAATGACGTCACTAATGACGTGGAACCGAACACATATTAAACTTAGATTACTTTTCTAATGCAAGGATATTTGGGTGGTCGATGGACTAGATTATTTGTAAAAAAAAAAGTATTTGAATATGAGACCTCCAAGTTCTTTCAGTGGAAGAAAATGTGATTTGAATGAGCAAGGCAGTAGCATCGTGCATTTAATTAATAGCTACAAGTATAACAAAGAGTTGAGGAAAAGGATGCACATAGAAGAAGAAATGAAATAGCACATATAACTAAAATGGAATCAATAAAAGTGACTGAGTAGGTAAAGAAGTAGAAATCAAATAATAATATTATCCATTTATAGAGAAATAAACAGAAGAAGCGCGGAACATCTCAAACAAAATGACAAGCAACTATTACACCCTAAAAACATTGTCTCCTTTTCAGCTGACCACGAATTTCACAACATCAAAAACAATATTTCACAAAGATCACCCTTCTTAAGTAATACAGATCTATTTAACACCGCTACCATTTCAACAGTCACACACCCGACCCCGAATAAGATCCTTCCATTCTCCCAGGGTGAATAGTGAAAAAGACATTGAACCGAATTTGAAATGCAATTTATCAAGCGATCCTCTCCTTTGACCCGAAATGTTATGACAACATGATGTATATCCAACGATGATATTCCAAATTCAAATCTTATATCTACTTTTTAAATATTTTTTCTTCTTTGAGCTAGTGATGCGACATCCGCAACAATTGTTCGAGTGATGGGTCGACGACGATTTGACTCGCATTGTTCGGTTTTTTTAAAGGAGTAGTAGTTTAGTATTGGCTACTGCGTGTCATCGTGTGTCGTTATGATAGGCGTTTTTTAAAGGTGGAATATGCATCTCTAATAATATTGGTAGGTAGGTATGACACGGTCATCTTATTCTGGAAGCGACAGAATAATAAAAAATTGGTGACAGAAACAATTAAAAAGAGACTTCAAAGTAATCTTTGATGTCTGTTTATATTGTGGGTTATTACAAAATGTCTCTGAGTTGAAATTGTAAAAGGTGTCAAGAACAAGGAAATAATAACAAAGCAACAATTTTAACAGAATGTTGAAGGCACCGTTGAAACCAATATCACACGCGTTGACGATCTAATAATATTATTGTTGATGCAAAATGGAAGCTTACAGCGACTAAAAAATACTTGACCACTACTTATAAAAAAAAAAAAAAACTTTTGATACTGAAGTTATTAATGCCCTAATGATCAATCCTAGTTATTAATGCCATTTGTATCGAAGTATTTGTACATCAACTCACTTGTCCATGAGGGTAAGCAGACTACAGAACGCCACTTGCTACGATCCTTAATTAACTACTCTCTTTACTTAAAAAAAAACAACAACGACAAACAACAATACAATGTATTTTTATACAACAATATTTAAAAAAATAACGCTATGAATATTTTTGTTATCAACAAAATTTTCATCACCAAATTTTTTACCTCAATAAAACAGGTGCGATAAAAGCTCAATATAAAATCGCTTGCTCTTATAACTTAGACAGACATTTCAACGGCTAAATACAAAGGGAACCGCGGTCGTTTGCGGCCCGGCCTTCATTGCTCGCGATGACATTCACAAAAACAATACTTCTATCAGTATATGCAAGGTTCAGATAAAAAATATTTAAATAATTTAATTGAATTTACCAAATGTATGAACGTACGCGAAGCATAAGGAGTGTGTAAGGGTCATAGCAGATGATGTTCTGTAGTGTCTGCCTATCCCAAGGAAGGAAGCGTGAGTTTAAGTATGATAGGTATGTTTTTTCATTGTTGTGTAAAAGCAAGATCAGATAGGAATTCGTTGATTAAGCAATGCAGACGGTCAGAAGGAAGGTTCAAATAGGAAAGTGCAAAAAACAATAGACGATCTTAATGAAACTGAGGAGCACCGAATTCAAGTAAGTGGATTCCCGGCAGTTCAACTTTTTTATGAATATTTTGTAAAGTTTGCAGCAATTCGAAAAATACAGAAGATTTTTCGAATTGAACGCCTTAATCAACTTAAAAATATTTTGAGAAAGGTCATGTTAAAACAAATCAGTGTAGATTTAACACGTTGGCTTTGTAATGTGTTATGTAAAGGAAGAGCAACCTAAGAATTATTGATTAATTTTTAGATAGAATTTCGCTGAAATATCGACAGTTTCCAAATCAGACCTTCCAATAACCAGACAATCAGGTCTTCCAATAACCCTATATATTATGAATGGGGAAATACATATTTCATTTTTTATCTCACAATTTTCAGTGGTCTACATGAGCTCGTGAAATAAAAATCGAAATTGTAATTTCCTGGCAACGTCTGATCGAGGGACAACAATTTGCGGTCACCGACTGATTACCAATACGAAACCCCAACGAAAACACTAGCAAACCACCCACGTACGAAAACCAACTCAAACACAACGTGACAAAGTTGGAGTTTGGGTGACAACAGTGACGGATGTAAGATGTTTTAATCGAATAATCGTTTAGTCGAAATTCGTCACGTTCACCGACATCTGTCGCCTGTAATCGAATCGAAGCTCGTTCAAATCGATCGACATCGAGACGATTGCATAATTCCTTACGATGACAATACGAATGGCGAGTTGGGAACGTGATTATACATAATAATGGCCTCCAATCGGCTAAATTGCTTTCGGCGGAGCACCGATGACATTTCGATTATAGAGATCAATAGGTTTTTTTTTCAATTGACGATGCTATCCTTAGTGATAAGTATTTTTTGGTCATTGTCTTTTTGTGGGGACAAAAACTTATTAAAGCCAGTCTGTTTGCGGAAAATTACTGGTGTACTCGTTATTTGACCATTTTTGTAAAAGCTGATCGCGGAGTTATAAAAACAGGATCATCTGCTTTCAAAGTAAATGGTTAAGATCTGAATGTAGCCTACACCTATTTTTGCCTTCAGTAACCTTGATTCATTACTCCTCATTGCTTTTGAAATCTATAATTAATGAGCAAGCAAGTTCTAACTAGATTGAGTAAGTAGGTCCTAAAGACAGAAAATATTAAATCTTGTCCTCACATATTTTGTTTTCCGTTCTACACATTGTCTACATCTCTTTTTGTCTATTTTATAATATAAATAGGTTCTGCCCGCGGCTTTGCTCGCTTGGGAGTCGGACGTTATCCCACGAAAACCTTCTACTGGAATAAAAAGTATCTTATGTGTTAATTCAGTTTATAAACTATCTGTCTGCCTCATCCAAATCCTATGACTAGCGTAACATAATGATCGAATACTATCGTGAATTCATGCAAGCCTAGTACTTTTTATTAGGTTACTGCTGAGAAATTGGGCACAACATCTAATGATTCAAATACTATATCGTGAATTCATGCAAGCCTAGTACGTTTTATTGGGTCCCCACCTATGAAATTGGCGTTTTTTTCTCACAAATAGAGAACCTTGTCACTTCTATGAATAAAAATATTCATCAATTGTTTGGTATTATATCGAATAATGACCATCATAGACAACTACCAATAGTAAAAAAAACCTTATTACTTTCTAGTTTTTAAACATAAAAAATACCTTAAAAATGACTCCTCATTTTGTTGGCAGAAATGACCACTATTTGTTTTAATTTAGCCAAAACTTATTTGTGGCATATTACGTTATCTTAGTTTTCAAACATTAGCGCATAAAAGTTTTAAAACATTAGTGTTCATGGTTGTTATATAAATTAAGAAAATGTTAGTATGAAAAAAGCAACTTCTTTAAAATTCTCCATACAAAACGCTGATTTCATAGGTAGGGACCTAATATTAGGTTGTGCCATGATTCAAGTTTATTAACTCAAAATTCCCCTTTTCACCCCCTTAAAAGTTGAATTTCCAAAAACCCCTTCTTAATTACATTATATAAGGAAGCCGTGTGCAAATTTCACGTTCCTAGTCCCAGTAGTTTCGGCTCTGCGTTGATATGTCAGTTAGTCAGTCAGTCAGTTTCTCCTTTTATATATAGCTATAGTTTATTTAAATACATATAAAGGTTTTGTAGTACATTTTCATGTACATATACAAAGTGTGCATTATTAATAACATAGTGTAGGTACAACGAATTGTTGCTCTCCTAGCTAAATCACTGAGTAATCTGTATTTAGTACTTTCCGTTCGCCTGTATGCTGGAAGAGATTTCTTTAGAAATAAGCATCACCTTTGTACGTATTTTACTGATTCTTTTTTCTTGTCTGTTTAAACACAATATTAAATCTCTTCCCATTGGCTCTCTTTTTACTATGCTAGACAAAACACTCAACTTATGCTGGGTTCCTATAAACAAAACGAATTGTTTTGCTTACCCAGACGTTATGCTTGCTCAGACAGCTGTGCTGCTGGGGAGTTTGTTGCGCCACTTCTTCTTCCCAGCCAACACACTAGGAAGTGGTGAAGGGTGGGCGTTTTGGGGGACTGTCTTATGTAATTTTGACGTTCGAAAAGTGCTGATTCTCAGCCTAGTTTGAATTTTGTTTTTTTTTTTTAATTTTGTTTTTTACCAATGAAAGCTTGTTTTATTGTCAAACTGGGCATATAAATAGATTCGTAAGCTAATTTTACCTGTGATTGGTACTTTCATATGGGAGGCTTTATTATGCAAATCTATGAGGTCTTTGCTTCATTATTGGTAAAGATACAAGAGGCTTAAATTTACCCAATAACGGTCCGTAATTTATAGGAATCGGCTATTAGTGAACTTAGTGACTTAACATGACATCAACACAAAGAAGCACAAGAAAATGTTCACCCAAAACTTTCAAAGTAAAACGTTGAACCCGAAGAAATATTTGCCCAAAATTTTCACTAAATCACTTAAGAATTCATTAACTAAACAAAAGCCTCGTCCTGCAAGTAATTGACGCCCTTCACCAGTTGATTAATAAGCCGCAAATTGAATGAGCCTTCTTTGACAGTATCAATTTTCTCCGCAGTTACACCACTGGTACTGCTCCCCTAAAAATCCACTTAGAGAGTCTATTTGAAATTTTGATCGACCCCCGACATGACACCTCGCATCTATTTGGGATGTAAATTGTCAAAGTTAAATTGGAATGGGTTTACATGTCGTGAATTTATAAAATTTTGTTATGGATTTTATATTTTGGTGTATTCTTTTATATGTTGTGTAGGTGGTCATTGAAATTCGTGATGTGATTGTTATGATATATGATTGACATGTGATTTAATTAGAGAGTTCTATTCAAAACTTTTTCTGCACACACACATTTTCTATCACAATTCGAAGAATTTTGATGGAGAAATTCCTAATCCATTGCTTCATATGTTTGTAAAATTCGTTTGCTCAACAACGTAAAGAGCGCAATTAATGTTGTTGACTTGTCAAAATGAATGGCATTGCTTTTGGAAGTGTGTTAGGCAGTTACTCTTGGTAATTGGCTGATCAAGGGGATTTTGCCAGTATTTGATTAACACGAAGTTACGACTTGTGATATACAAGTTTGCACGAGCACTTCAAATCCAAAAAAAATAACGAATTTAAAATATCTCTTTAAAAATAAACAAAAAACATTTTTTGTCCACGACACAATTTTGTTGGATTTTCCCTTAATTTTTTACACGCCCAGTATATTTTCAAGGTTATACTCATCAAAAATATTATCTACATAACCAAATTGACACACCTCTAAATTATTATCATTATTATTTTTATTATACAAGACATCATTGACGACTTTCCAAATATGGATAAATATTTATTTCGAGGCAAACATTTCCTTTTAAGTTATATGACTTATTAATGTATTATACAACGATGACGACCTGTTAGTTTTTGACAGTTATAACTTTAAACCGCTCAAATTTTTGTTTGAAAAAATCTAAAGTTTATTTTTTGTGATTGCTAAATGTCGGTCGGCTTCCAGTCTACCCGGATGCAGCTGAATACCTGTATTTTACATAGAGCGACTGCCATCTTACCTCCACTATTTGATTTGATATACAACTGTTATAACTTCTTAATTATAAACCTTATCGACCTTAGTTTTCTAATAGAAGATTTCTTTTTTTATTTCCCACACAGTGAGAGAAAAAACATTTCTTAGTTTTATCTTTAAACAATATTTTACAGAAAAGTAGTCCCATAATCCTTGCAGCAGGTATAAAAACCTCCATGTAAACCACAAACAAAACAGTTTACGCGTCCCCGCCATTTTGCATTGCCCGGATTGTCTCATACGTCAGATTGTCACGGCCAGTCGACTTTGATCGATGGTTGCACCTGCTACGTATCAACAACCCTTGCTACTTGCTAACTTCATCGCCTGCGCCTTGAGAAATGTGATTTATTAAGTCAGTGATGTATGGAGTGAAGTGAGATAATTTTTTGAAGGTTGTAAGGGTGAAAGGCCGTTTATTTGCATAGTATTTATAGGGATTTTTAGGTGTTTATTATAGATATTTCTTTTTTTTTTCAAGTTCTGCTTCTCGTTGATATCCGAGTTGTGGCACAAACTGAACTGTATGTATTAAAGCTACGTTTGCCAAAAATACATATTTGTTTACATGTTTGGAAACTAAATTACGAATGCAGTTTACATCTTTATTTTTTATGTGAAAACATCTCTCCTGTTTTTAACACAAGATGAAGCTTGATATTCAAATCGAAATAAGGCAAAGCGGCCGATCCTCGCATTTCAATTAACAATAAATATTCATATTTTTCTATGGAGACAATATTAAAAGGAAATTGAAAGATATCATAAGATGACACACCGATTCTTTTGTCAACAATTTGATACCAACTTTAGCTCCACCTAACAGCTACAACCCTCAATCAAATTTAAACTCTATCACTTTACCATAAAGTCTATTCAATGAGTTTCTGATCAGCAAAGTTAAGTTTGGTCATTGATATTCCAATAAGCTTGATATTGGACTGGGACCACCCAATGTTGGCTTGAATGGCCTCATTAAAGATATTAAGCTGTTATCAGAGGCCTCGGCAGATGGTGACAGGTGACAGAGAAAAAATAAGATTGGGAAGGAAAGAAAAATATTTACAAAAATGTGTCAGCTGCATTGATATCGCTGGATGTCCAGCCAAGACTTGGACAAAAACAATATTATTATTGATGGACAAAATTATAAATACGCCTAGAGATTTGGAATTTTCCTCTATTTTATATAAATCTACAATGTTTTAAGTGATTTTTTATAAAGTTTGGGTCATCTATGGTTATGTACAAAGAAAAATGTTGCCTTTCTTGCTCAAAACCATAGTGAGTTGAGAGAGATTTCATGATTTTATCAATTATTTTTTATTTTTTGGGTGCCTTTACAAAACGTCAGGTCAATCAATCACGACTTCTCCATATCCTTGCTTAGGATGAAAATCCTGGGTAAGTCATTCCATATGAACATCGACGTACATAGTGCCATCAACGATGTTTTCAAAAAGTAAGTGCTCAGCGACACGAAGCCGCTGCCACGACGCCACCGTACCGTCGCCGCGCCACGTAACCATGTAGACTGAGCCACAGCCGCACCGCCACCTCGTCGTCACCGCTTGATTTTGCCATATCACTCTGCAATCCGCGGGGCGGTTCGGCAGAAGGCTGGCAACGTTATATATACACAGCTTAGACGTGCGGCAGCAGTGCGATGACGGCGCGGCAACGGCGTCGTGTCCCTGAGCACTTAGTGTCCTTTTGTTTTTGTATTTATTTATATAATAGTTAGTTAGTCATTTAATTTAGTACCTAAACCTGCAGTGCTATTCTGTAACCGTCTCACCGTGAAAACTTAGGTGAAGTGAGCGTGGAGTGAGCTGTCAATAGTGTCAATCCCTGTGGAATGACAGCTCACTCCACGCTCACTTCACCTAAGTTTTCACGGTGAGATGTTTACAGAATAGCATGGCTGTATATAGTTAGTTGTGTTAAATATTGTCAAAGAAATAAAAGAAGAGTAAGTAAGGATCATAATCAAATTCTCTACCTATCTTGAACACAAGCCTGATTGTGATCCGTACGCTGCCTCAAATACCAGCTCTATAATTAAACCACATAGCCGGCTCCATATCGATAATTAAGCAGTAATAATATCGATATCGTCATCTCCGATGACGTCGGCACATCTCAAGGGACAATAGTAAATCAACGTCACATGTCAACTGAGTCCCTTTACCATCTTATATTCTTGTAAAAACCTCTCTAACTTGATCTTCAAGAAGCCATGACTTTAAACTTTCTCATATAATTTTGTGATGAAGGGTACGATCTGAGGGGTCTGGTAAAGTGGTCGGAGATGACTTGCGATTCTTCTGTCGCCTACCCACTTACTCCTAATGATAATATTAATGCTATCTCTGAAAGCAATCGCTACGATGTTTTAATGAAAGACTTTGATTTTGGTTCGCGAAATGATTTTAGGGCTAGTGATTTGTTTTGTCTTTTGCCTTGTCATGTTGTTGGTCTAAGGGTTCATACTTCTATTGTTTTAATAACTTTTCTTTGATTATTGTTCTTAGGGAAATTGGTAAGTCATGCGGAATGGGGTGTGAAAATTCGTATAGTTCAATCCTTACTCATCGCATCGTTGACTTGAACACACTTTCAGCAGTTTCTAATCTATACCATTGACCATTTTGGCAACGAGGGAAACTACTTGTGGTGACTGGTCGTCTTGCTAACCATGGTTTTGTTATTGTTATTAGTAATTAACTGTTTATTTCTTTTTACTTCGATGGTCCTAGATTATCATTTGTAACTTCGAGTTACAGCTTTAAAACAGCTATATGTAAACTGGCACGCCCTTTATTCCTGGAGGCTTTCATTCGGGTATTAAGTTCTGTTTACTTTTAAGTTTTTATTTTCGCTTGAGTATAGATTTCGATGTTTTTGTTGGTATATTGGCGTGTGCTAGCTGACATATAGCAAATAATTTAATTTAATGTTTTGTGTTACGTTATGTTAATTATTTTGCATAAGTACTATTGTATAGAATCAAGTTTTTCTAACTGAACAGACAGCTGTGCTGCTGGGGAGTTTGTTGCGCTACTTCTTCTTCCCAGCTAGGAAGTGGTGAAGGGTGGGCGTTTTTGGGGGACTGTCTTATGTTATTTTGACGTTCGAAAAGTGCTGATTTTCAACCCAGTTTTGAATAAATTACTTTTGAATTTTGACTTTAAGTAAGTATTAGTAATGTGCAATCAAAATTGCCAGTATCTAAAAATAGTTTTTTTTTTTTTTCAATTAATTAAATAATAACCTAATTCTACTCCTATCCTTATTATCTTGACTTCCAATCACATCTAACTGCAGACACTACAAAATGAAACCGTCTCTTCCAACGTAGAAATTTTTAAAAACACCAATTTCACAGCAATACCTCCAGTCTATTCTGTGGACTATCCCCCGAGATCCCGTATAATGCAGCACACGCTCCTAACCGAACATTGTACTATATTGAGACATAAATTTTTCATACGCCGCCGGCCACTTGTGATAACCTCCTTGACCAGCCACTCCCAGAGGATGCATAAAGGACTTCTCTTGTATAAGGAATCACATATTTCATAACGGTGGTGTTCTAGGGCTGGGATGGTATCGATGAATGGGCAGAGTTGTTATAAGGTTCGATTAATTTAAAAAGTACATGCCATAATCGTAATCGCACCGTAGGCGTTCCATGTATCGCGGGAAAGTCCGAAAGGGATACCGTGGCCCCTAGCAACGTACAGGCAACTGAAGGAACACGGGTGGGTTTTAGTCAGTAAGAGTCTGACACGCCCTCCCGCTCCGCCCAGAGCGGGAGAAGTTATTTGATAATTTCCCACCCAAAAAAAAGGCGTTCCATGTAAAATACTGTTATTCAGCTGTATCCAGTAAGACTGGAAGCTGACCCCAACATAGTTGGGAAAAAGCTCCGCAGATTGATTGATGTTTTAAAGCAAGTCGTTTATGACTTGCTTTAAAAGAGATTTTTTTTCTGTAAGGATTTTGGGTTCTTGATTCCGCGTCTTGTTTGTGGTTAGCTTACGCAGCGTTGTCATTGTGAGCCGTTCTAAACGCAAATGTCGGTTAGCAGGCACTATTGCAGTTCCAACAACATTTAATTAAGGACATTTTTCCGTCTTAAAACCCAGGCTTAAGACCCAAAAAGAGTTGATTAGTCAGGTGATTAGTACACACGGCTACGTATCAAGCTATACATTTCCAGTATAAGCTGACCTCTCATTGTACGGAAATCCTATACAATGCGAAATCAGCATATACTGGTTATTTACAGATTTATATGTAGCCGTCTGTACAAGCGTTAGATAAACACTTCACAATATTACAAAAACTTGCAAATAAAAGCTTACTTCATCGACAGTGCAGTCGTAATCTTACCGTCCCATCCCTTATTTTCGTTCACACCCTCGAATTTTTTCCCCGTGCCGTCACAAAGGGCTACCGGACAATAATAAATATTTTGACGATATCGCATAAATATCCTTCTTTTATGAATACCAAGCGGCCCTGTGCCATCTAAGGGCGGTAATTTCTTATATTTTATGGTCACTCCTTTATAAATCGTAGCTATTTGTATGGGATAGGGTTTGACGCTATTTTTTACAACGAGAATATTCAAATTGGAAGGGGTGTAAAAGGTCTTTATGAGCGACGTTTTAATTTGTCATAGGGTTAGTTTTTTGTGATGAATTTTGTAGGTAGTTCTGGTTTTATATTCGAAGTAGCGGCCCGCTCCTGCTTCGCACGGTTTTTACGACTGGACAAAACATCGAGATTTCTTAGGTAAACGTAACTTTAATATTAACGTATTATACACATAAACCTTCCGGAATAAATTCTCTAAACGATGGTGAAAACCTCGTCAAAATCTGTTGCGTGGTTTAGAAGAATAACGCGGACATACGGACTTACTCGAAAAGCGACTTTGTTTTATAATATGTAGATAATGGGGACCTTATTAAACATTATCATTTCTGAAAACAAAGGAATGTTTTATAAGTTTAAAGAGATAAGTGACGCAAGAGTTAACCAAAGAACGAACAAACGAAAAATCCAAGTTTATCTGTCCTAGCATGTTCTGATATCACCAGAATCAAAACCCTTTAATCTAATTAGATTCTTTGTGTCATAGGCACACTGCTATTCATTGTTATGTGTCCACAGTGAGTCTGAGGCTCCTGTTAAGACTAGAGGATAGTGGCAGATCCAAGATTGTCGTTTGGGAGGGCCTTGACCCCGCTGAGGGTAGATTTTAGCAAAGAAAAACACACAACATTTTATTTTGCTTAACGCATAACAAGCCTCCTTGGATTACTTCTCACAAATTCCTCAATGGAAAACATAAGCTTGAAAACGTAATACTTATTAAGTTACGAATAATTGATGACAATTGTACACACAGCTACATATCAAGCTATACATTTCCAGTTTAAGCTGATCTCGCATTGTTTAGGATTTCCGTACAATCAGAGGGCCGTGTGTACCTTAGGTAGTGTAATACTTGCTAAAAAGTTTAATAAGAATAGTATCAAGTTCACTTGAAGACCTGTCATGGAAGAACTCAGATGCTTTAGGGGGCTTGAGGTTCCCTGATCCGCCCACTGCTAGAGGACAAACTTTTGTGAATAGCAGCACCAGCTTGACATTTTATACTTATTACACTGGCGACCCGTCCCTGCCTCGCACGATTTTTGCGACGGGACAAAACATCACATTACATGTTAGTTTAATATTATTGTCTTAAATGAAATGTATTAAAATAATTAAACGGTCAAAGAGAGCTATTAAAAAACAAAATCTTTTAAAATTAAATCTTTCCCCTTCGAAAGGAACGCGTAATCCTTTCAAAAAGTCTAAATAGTTGTACTGTTTTGTTAGATAAATGTAGGGAAAAACTAATGAAGGATATTTTTGAGAAACATGAGAATTCACAACAACAACTAAGTGAGCGCTTGTTTGAGGCTGGGGAACTACTGGATTTGGTAAAGTGCAATGCTGAGAGGTATCCGACTAAAAATCTCTCATGCAGCTGTGCCAACCAACCACCACCTCCTCAGCCTCACCCTGACTTGCCTCCGCCGGCGTTGGCTCTTCCAGCAGAAATCTGTGTTAATGCACAGAATAATAACAAATCAATATTTTTCTAAACCTTCCGGAATAAATTCTCTAAATGATAGTAAAAACTGCATCAAAATCCGTTGCGTAGTTTAGAAGAACAACGTGGTCACACAGACAAACACGAAAATCGACTTTAATATAGATTTAAAGATTAAATTTAGTTTAGAACAGCTAGAAAAATCAATAAATATAAATCTAACCAGGCAACTGCATATAGATACCTACCGTTTTATGTTCAGTTCAGTGCAAGTCCAAGTGTCAGTACTGTGACACTGCCGGAAATTGCCTGCAGTCTGCAGTGTCGGCGCACACGCGACACCGCAACTCTAATCGATGTGCCGCTATACTCCAGTGATATGTTTTATGTCTAGTTCTATTATAAATGAGGACATTGAGGAAACAATTTTCTTTTCTTTAGATGAGTAAGCGTGTCATGAAAGAGGAGGAAGTGAAGACAGCGTGACAGTTGACAGAAGAGAATGGAGAAAGAAAACGTGTTGCGCCGACCCCAAGTAACATGGGACCAGGGCAGGGAGATGATGATGAGTACGTGTGTCATAAAGGGCAGATTCATAACTTTCAAACAAATTCACTAATCTTGTAGATTTCGAAGGCCATTTTCAATGCATGGAAGCGTATCCTTTTTAAGAGCCTTTAGTCTGAAAGTGGGCAACGTTGCAATTAAATGTCAAAATTTTCGCTGTTTTGATTAATTTAGCAATATTATTGTATCATGATTTCAGCCGAAAGACGTCCACTGCTGGACATAGGCCTCCCCAGAATGGGAGGGTTTGCCATAATTGCCACGCTTGGTAGGCGGGTTGGCGATCGCAGTATGGTGCTAAAATGCATAGAGAACGCTGCTACCCATTCTCTAGTGAGTCCCTTAGTCGCCTTTTACGACACACACGGGAAGAAATGGGATGGTACTATTCTTTACGTCCGGCAACACACGAAATATTTCTGTATGGAAATATGAAATGTGGCGAACTAGAATATTAATAATGAATTGCAATTATAACACTGAATTTGATGTTTATTCTAAACTAGTTTGGTGGTCCTAAATTGTTCATACTTTTCATTATTAATAAATGTCAGTCTTTAAAAGTATCTGCTAAGTAGTATCTATTTTAAGACTTACAGTTTTTTTACAAAAGACAGGCTTTCTTCTGAAAAATCTGGCATTTTATACATCCTAGATTTAAGCGCTTATATATGCAGATGTTAATGTCTATGTGAGGGAGGATCCCTGCATATATAAGCGCTTATATCTGACCGACAGGCTAATGTATTACCACGTTTATTAATCTGTACTTAAGACATGACACACGATTTATGAGATCGTAGTTTATAAGCTATAGTTCTCAACGCCCTTCATTAAAATCTTTTGAAAAGATCCCTTAACATGAATAACGAAAAATCTAGCAGGCTTTTCATTCTAATGCTTGCGAGTCTTTGATAAATTTCATACAAATATTCAGAAAAACTGCCCTGTAATTTTCAAATATGAAGATCAAAGATGATAGATTGATTGGAAAGCATATATCCCTTCGGACGATTGACCCTTTGATCCTACCCAGGCTACTTAGTGGATTGGTCCTTTCATGTCATTCGCTTTTCATACCAAAATGGATGTTCCGAAAAGGTTGAATAATGAAATGGTTCTTTTTTTTTGTATGTGAAATTAGCTGGTTATGTTATGGGCAGTGAATATGGGAAAGTAGATTTTCTAATGGATTTTTCGAAGTATCATTCACCTACTGTAATACCATGGAGATATTTGGTAAGCCTGTGTCTGATATTCACATAGAGTTAAATCATTGTTTTTGTCACCTCTTGAAAACTACAATATATTCGGATTTTTACTCACTTTATTTCACATTTTATAATGTGCAAAATCTAGAAAAAAATCACCTCAAACTCAAGTCAACTTTGTCCTAATCTTTGTGTGTGTGAGTTTATTATAATTTTGTAACAACCAATAAACAGAATATTTTATGGGAAAAAAATACTTTACATTGAAACTTAATAATGTCCCAAGGTTTTGTGAAACTACATTAAAAGTTTGCCAGAAAAAATGTTCAGAACAATTAAAAACATGATTGGCTTTATATTAACAAAGAAACGTTTTCATAAAATACTCATAAAAGTTTGTTGGCTTATTAAAAAAAATGTTAACGAGACTTGCCAATTATATGACCCCTTTGGCCAGTTAGAATGACCTTCCCTTCCCGTCTCTTAACAAACAATTCCCGAACTTTCCGGTACGTTTCAGTAAAATGTAGAGGTCTTGCTAAATTGGTTTCTTTTGCATACCATCTACTAAAAAGGTGGGCGTGGTCGATTTAAAAATGCGAAAAGATCAAAGGTCTTGATATTTTTTGTTGTTTTTTTGACATCAGTCGCTTTTGTGTTTACATTTTTATATTAATGAACGTGGCTTTTAGACTTTGTACCTATCGTGTTTGTTTTCGTGAAAAAGAGAACTGCCCCTCACATTGCAGTAGACATTATCTAATGGGGATCCCCCAACATTGCAAAGAACAATATGAATTGGCTTGTCTTTCGAATGATTTTTATTTTCTTCCAGTTCCTAAATACTCTTATCACCCTCCTTGACATTCAAGACGAAATTGCGGACATAAACTTCTATGGAAGGTTATTCTGAAAACTAAGATTGCGACAATTTATTTGTACCAAACGATCGGCAACACTTGGAGTCACTTGTGTTGTGACTCCCATAATGATATTATAAAGTTTCATCGACAGCGGTGATTACGTATCATTCTTTAGGTGACCAGTATGCTAATATCCAATCCTAACGCAACATGTCTCTAACATATATTTCACCTAACAAACAAAGACATTTACACGACAACAACCAATGCTTGCCACACTCCACCGCGTTTGTAACAAAAAATAATTTCCCCAAGTCTTCCGTACACTCGTAACAGTAACACATTTACCGATATTAGGAAGGAGTAAATCACTAATTATTAAATTATTATCGTGGACGCACACACGGCATACTGTCACGCATTTACTTACCTACTGACTGATATTGATTCACTGGGTTTTCTTGTAGATTTCATAACAAACCTTCATTCACGTTTTGTTCTAACGCTTTCTAGAATATTTTCTTCTTCTTCTTCTTTCGTGTGGTTAGTGACTAACCTGGTGTCAGAGTTTTAAAGCCACCCATGGGCCTCTGACTTGGCTTCACATGCCGTCGAGAAATATCTCTCAGGCATGCCGGTATAAATCATCAATCATAATTATACAATACGCACATGAATCCGAAAAGTCAGAGGTGCGTGCCTTGGGTTCGAACTTGAGACCTATGACTTGGCAGTCCGACGGTCACACCACTAGGTTATCACTGCTATAATATTTTCTTAAAGCTTCAAAAGAACAATGGAGCCCAGTATTCTAGGTGTAAAACGAAACATCACGCAGCGCACCAAATTCAAATTCAAATTAAAAATATTTTATTTCACATAAACCTACAAGCGCGCTTATGAAACGTCAGAAGCTAGTTGCACGGTTCCAATTGGTCGTTTCCTATGGAGAAGAGCCGGGAAGAAACTCCACGGTTAAGTACCTACTCTTTTAAAAGTAAATGATTTTTACAATGTTATCAAATTACAGTGTTAAAAAGTATGAGAGGACAGTGTTCAACAACTACCAAAACGGGAATCTTGAACGTAGATAAAAAGGCTGCCAAGCTAAAATGGGATTGGGCGTGTCACTTCAGCCGCATGCATTTGCATAGTGACCGCTGGAAAACAGTCTCCACACAACGGTTACCTGAGAATAGACGACGCCGCTGAAGCCGGCCCAGGAAGAGCTGGCGGGACAACCTAGACGCGTACCGTAAGAATTGGATCTACGTGGCTCCGGAAAAGGATGCTTGAAAGAATTTGGGGGAAGCCTTTGCTCAGCAGTGGGACAGTGTAGGATAAATAAATAAAAAACACTAATTATTAAATTATTATCCTGACCACACACACTGCATACTGTCACGCATTCACTTACCTACTGACTGATATTGATTTACTGGTTTTTTTGTTGCTGATTTCATTGTTATGATACCAACAAAAAAAAGCACTAGAAAAATAAAGGTTAACAAACCTTAATTCACGTTTTCTTCTAAAGCTTTCTAAAATATTAACTAACTTAATGCGTAACTTTACAAGAAATGACCTCTGAGTTTGTTTCAGCATTTCTTCTCAGGAATCACTTAGCCAGGAAATACCGGTGCCATCTAGTTTTAAAATATTGACCAAGAGATTTACTTGTCTTAGAAGATCTACTTAAATAAATAAACATAATTTCCTTTCAAAGAATCTTTACAAGTAAATCATAGCAATGGGTATCCAATGCTAATTGAGGTATTTAAGAAAAACAAACGTGTAACGTTTATTCAAGACAGTCATGAAAATCAATCAGATGTGACAGCCCGCCATAACTTGACGTAGACAATATAAACATAGGTACCATACATTACAGAAATTATGGCATTGTATACCTACGTACAACGATGAGTATAGTTTTTGGAACTAAACCAACTGACGTAAGTCACAACGCTTGGCAATAAAATTGACAATGAAGACGAAAACATCAAACCCTTTCCAGAAATGATGGATTCGACGAGCATTCGCGTTTCTTTATTAATGTTTTCTAGTAGATGATCATTTTAGGGTCTTAAAAATTGTGAACAGGCGACTAAAAACCAGAGGTAGGTTTTTGAAGAGCTTATCGGCAATCCGACTACGTTCCCAGGAAAATCATCTTCTTGGCCTCTGCGGTTTTGCAGACAAAAAATATGAAGCTGATTAAGAATCATGTCAATTAAGATGATAAAGTCATTACACTCAAGTAACTTAATAGCGAACAATTAAAATAATATTATTAAGGTAGGTACCTACTCTAAACATTCAGTTTGAAGGTCGCAGTGTTGTAAACAATAAAAAAACAATGTCCTTATCTAAGAACAATATAATAATTAATGTCAGCGTAATTATAAGATACCAGCTATGTGAACATTTTACAAAAAACTCGACACGTAAATTTTTGTGATGTGTTTTTTCTACAACCTGTATAGCTTGACACGCGGCAGAGCGGGGAACTAAAGAAAGATGTTCCGAGTTTGACACTTCGTTGACGTTTGTCGATGGTAGTCCCGCCGCCATGATGTGTCAAGTTAAACTGAGCGGACTGTAATGATTTTGTAGAGGAACTTGTGTTAAATTGTATGTCTCATCTTGAGAAACTCCATTGTTTTAGTGATTTGCATAATAATAACTATCTTGTACGGTGACGTGAGTTTCTTTGATGAATCGCACATTTTTTGAATTAATTACCTATCTTTCAGAAAAAAAGCATTATAAAAAAAATCTAGTTGCTAGTGTACAACAAGCTTTTATAACTGAAAAATTGCTACAAATAGAATTTTACACTCAAATCAAAAATTTTAAGAGCGTGCATTCTGAAAGTGGGCAACGTTGCAAAAATATTTGTTAATTCGGCAGTATGAAATTATGAAATATGGCTAACTAGTGAACTAAAATATTGATTATGAAATACAATAATTAAAATCGTAACACCGAATATTTAGTTTTATATGTCAAAAAAAATATTTTTAATTTCTTTGTTAATATTCATTGATGGTCACCAGTAAGCGATATTTCATATTTCCATACAGTAATATTGCCAAATTAAACAAAACAGGTAAATATTTGACGGCTATTGGCGACGTTGCCAACTCTTAGAATAAACGCTCGTGAGCATTTGTCTATTAGGTACATCATACAATGATGCCGATGACTTATCAAGTCATTCTGATTCATAGTCAGGTCAGTACCTAATTGAGTCTTGTCATAAAAAACCATGGGAATCAGTTTAAGTAGGTATTCGTCATTTGAGGAATTTAGCAGTTTCGTGTGATTCCACAATTTTATGACGCAGTTTATGATTATTTTCGTTAAGATCAATTGGCCAATATGATATCATTCGTAACAATAGTGGCCTTTGTATTGTGTAGGTCTGTGTCAGTAAGTTATAGTCAGGGAATTTAATTGTCATGCAAATTGCCGTGTTATAGCCATTTCATACAACTGTCAAAGAATGACATTTTTTATTTGAATATAAGGACAATTTAAGTTGTTCGTCAATTTGATTTTTTAAAAAAATCTCTGACATTACATTTAACTTATTGAATTACCTTGTACCTATTATACTAAACCACAGATTAATACAAATGGGACACTCCGCAGTTTAGGTATGAAGCTACAAGTACGCGGCGGGCCCGTCTTGCTGGGCCAATTTAGTGAGTAACGTAGTCAGAAGATCTAAGAGCCACGCGATAGAAAGAGAGACAGCTTCTGGTGAATATAACTGTAGGTGATTAGGGCTGTGCGACCTGAATTACACTTTATTGTGTCGTAGCAAGAGTCTCTTTTTATTTAAATGATTTTGCGGAGTGTCGCATCTGTATTAATCTAGACTAAACCTGCAATATAAAATGTTATTATGAACATAAAATAAGTGACAAGTATTTTTATTACATTAATAAGTGAAGTTTTTTTTAAAGTATTATCAAATTATACTATGATGCATTCACAAAATAAGGGTGCGCGCTGAGCCGTGCACGATGACAGACCATGTCATGCTCTACGAATATTAGTGTCTTTAACATCTTAATTAGCATAATTTAAAATTCGAACTCATTTATTTCAAATTCACTATTTGGGGCTCTCGGGTGTCTGCCGGCCGGTGCGACGTCGCAACGCACAATCTTCAGGGATTTGGATATTAAGAATCTCTCCGAGTAACGTCGCCGATTTTCCTGATGCGGCATCGCAGCGCTCGTATGTATTTCGAGCCTTACAGAAGAAAAATAAGCGTAACCAATTGAATCCAGTTAAAATGTGCATAGTACCAAGGAAGGGCCTGTATATACACGATGTAACTGACGCGATCACGGTAGTCTTATTAAGTTCTTAACTGAAAGATTATTTTTTCAATCACCAAAAAACTTAAAAAGAACTAACATTTTTTTTTGTTATCCGTCTAGACAGTTTGTCCTCCCTCTGTTGATACATTAAAACTAAATAATTTTCTAATAACACAGTCGAGTGTAATGTCGTATAAGACGCGCGCAAGGTGAGGGTGCGCGGCGGCGCGTGCGCTCGGCCGGGTTTGTCACGCTCCACGACAATTGGTGGAAAAAATCCACTGAGCACACCTAGTAGGGATGTCAGGTTCGCATATGTTTATGGAACTTGAAGATTTTCGTTGTTTGCTTTGAATGGTAAAAGATCGAGTTTTAAAACATTCGGTGAATGAAAAAGTGACAGATTTTATTGGAATCAAATTGCAAGACTCTAATTCGTAATTCAAATTCGGGAGATTTTTGGGGGATTTCTGAAAAAGGTACAATCTAATTTTGAATTTAATTTAGATTGAACTTTATTTTTAATTTAGCTTGTACGTTTTTATTTTTTGTAGCACTAGTCCTATTAAGTTGCTAAGTTTTCCTCCAGAAATATCAAAGTTAAGCCATTGACCCGAAAGAAGAAAAATAATGGTTGTGAACTTTACTTATTTCTGAATATCTATTTTAGAGTCTAATGGCGAAAAGGCTGCCTCGCCATTCGTTCATCAGGCTAAAAAATGACGCTTTAAATTATTATAAAAAAATTTTTTTTTTTTTCTTAATTGTTATTCTTTTCTTCAGGTGTCAACCCTAAACGCATGGACCTGTTACGTGGCGTGCAGTGGACGGATTCACTCGCCGTATAAGTAATCGCGATCTGTTAATAAATACCATTCTTCGCTCACTGCAACGAGTGCGGGGTAGTTACGACGAATTATCAGGAAGCAATTATTTAAACAATGTTCATTCTGAAAATTATTAAACATACCTTACATAGTGTTTAATATGGCTTGAATTAATTGACTTTATAAATAACACGAATTATATCCTACCTATGTATCTTTTTATTTGACAATATTAATATTTTAATTGCTCACAAGTCATTAAACATAACAATTTTAAATAAAAAAAAGCTGTAATTATTTAAATTAGACTGTGAAGAAAAAAAGTTGAAGTGCGAGGTGACATTGACAAATTACGACTAAATTTTTTGTCAATATTTGTAGTAATCATAACGTTGGAATAGGTTTAGTATAAAAAGTTGTTTTTTATTAGTCGATATCAATCATGCACCCCAAACACACGGTCTTGACAATAATTATGCTAATGTTGTCAGTCAGAAATCTACAGTGGTTTATAAAACATATTTTATCTGTATTTTGTTCATGTATAATAATATGTTGATAATAATAACAGAGTGAGAGCACAAAGTAACCTAACATTTTTAAGAAAGGGTTGGCTTAGAAACTAAAATTAATTAGGTAACCTACAAAATGTAAATTTTGAGATCATTTGAAAGTCATTTTCTGATTATAATAATAATAAACCTTTATTATCAATGAATCCACACAGTAGTAAAGAAAACTCAAAACTAATGATAGTAAGTACGCCCCGTAAAGTTTACAAATAACCAAGTCTCATAATAGCCGATTTGACGTAAAATTATCGTAATTAAACATGATTTTATTTACCATTAAAAGTTAAAAAAAAAACCCGCAACAAAATTCGTCACACCACGACCGCACCTGATCGTCACAAGTGCATTTTGCATTATTCATGCGGTCGGCCGGCCGCGTCGGTCACACCGCGTCCGTAAGAACGGAACCGCTGCGCCTGCGTTGAAAAAATACCGCACTGTCTTCAGTCGATTGGGGTTTATCATGCAATTGTTTGTTGACTTTACGTAGAATTGTTTTTCTTTTACGCTTTGTGCACTATGGGTTGATGTACCAATTTATCGTGGTGGCCAAGCTGTCTGCTAAATGTGGCTAAGTTTTTGACGTAAAATTTTTGTTTAAGAATATTTGCAGCATATTTCACTAGGTATTTTATTTGATGTTATTTCCACTTCAACAAACATCAACTTTAGCAAATAAAGTTGATTTTACACTGACTGTTGAAAAAGTTATAAAAATATACCTCTGCAATTCAAAATTCAAAAGTCATTTATTCAAACTAGGCTGATAATCAGCACTTTTCGAACGTCAAAATTACATAAGACAGTCCCCCAAAACGCCCACCCTTCACCACTTTCTAGTGCGTTAGCTGGGAAGAAGTGACTTTTCGGATTCATGAGCGTATTGTATAATTATCACTTGCTTCAAAAACGGTGAAGGAAAACATCGTGAGGAAACCGGCATGCCTGAGAGATATTTCTCGACGGCATGTGAAGCCAAGTCAGAGGCCCACGAAAAGAAGAAGAAGGCAGTTGTTTTCCTAAAACTCGTATTTGTTTACAAGTTTTGCAAATAAATTGCGAACGCATATTAGGTATTTAGGGTTTGTATTAAAGCAAAAGCTATGATAGCTTGACTGTAACAAAATAACAGAAAAAAAGCTGGTTGTTTATCAGGTTTCATTACCATGCAATGGCGAAAGCTTCCACCTAACTTTTACACATAATATTGAATTGAGTAGTTAAGTTTTTCGACTGATTTGCATTTGCATTAGTTAAGTAGCGAGTTTAGTTCCTAGACGTCTGTATGTGACACTTCATAATGAAAAACTGTAATTTTTAACCGACTTCTGAAAAGGAGGAGGTTATATGTTCGTCGATTTCTCCGTCAATTGTAAACCAATTTTGAAAATATTTTTTTTGTATGAAGGTATATGCTCCCAAGTTGGTCCCATATAAATTTTATTAACTTTGCTTGAATAGTTTTTGAGTAAGCTTCAATAATACGTATTTTTCCCACTTAGTAGGTATATGTGGATGATATGATGATAACTTCCTGTCACTGTTATTTACATAGCAGATAGTGGTATTCGAATTTGTGTGGGGTGGGTACCACAACTAAAAAGTGAAAAATAAAGGTATCTTTGGTTTTGAATTTTTGTTTTTTGCCACCGACTTCCGAAATTAAAGTTATTTTTCACTTTGTAGTGTTTTTTTTTCGAAGTCGGTTGTTTTTATTTTGTAAAAAGCATTTATTGAACTGACGTTTCACTCAACTCCATTGGTTACTCCGTGGATGGGTGACCATCTTTACATACCGACACTCCTCCGTGCCTCGGAAAGCACGTTAAGCCGTTGGTCTCGGCTGTCATTCGTGGATCTTTGACAGTCGTTACGGGTCGTCAGAAGCCCGAAAATCTAACCACCAGTCTTACCAACGGGTATCGTATTACCCAGATCTGGGTTGTGGAGCTCAGATAGGCAGTCGCTCCATGTAAAATACTGGTATTCAGCTGCATCCGATTAGACTGGAAGCCGACCCCAACATAGTTGGGAAAAGGCTAGGTAGACTTAACTTGCTAATTGTCTAAAGCAAACTGTAAATAATATATATGGGTTAGTAAATACAAATAAGTTTTTTTTTTTTTTTTCTGAATCTAGTCTGAGCTTGAATAAAATCTAATTTAACTTTAACTATCGCCATACCACCGACGGAATTTCTCAAATTAATAATATTCAGCGAAATCCACCCAACGATAAAGGACGGTACGGTACACAAAAAAATATGCCAAAAATTATTTTATAACTCAGTAAATTCGAGCTTGGTGATATATAAATTAACAACTTTATTTTTCCAACCAATTAATCGTCCAACAGTTGTTATGATCGCTGGATAAAGTTTAATATCGCCTAAATTATAATTTCGGAACGGTATTTTGTGACGTGGTTTTCCGTTAAACGCCTTGGACAGTTCGCGGTAAGGTCGGCAAAACGGTAGATTGGACGATTTTGATGACGACGCGATATAATAAATCGTTTTTGTCAAATGTCAACTTCTGTGGTCGCCTCCGTTTGGGGTTCTCGTCTTTTTTTGTGGACCTTATTAGACTTGGCTTGTTTACTGTCTACTGATTTTTCAAGGATAAAGATTAACACAGGACAGATTATAATTAAGCGTTCATCAGAGTGAAACATGATACTATGGATAATACTAAAAGCTCGGAGAATTCATTCTGTAGTTTAAAGGCCACCGCGACGCGACTCTAGTAGAACCGTTTCTATAAAAACTTCATGGAAATTGTTGTACCAGAATCGTGGCGCACCGGCGCACTGTGAAACGAAAAAAAGTGAAAAATAAAAACTTTTTACAAAAAAAAACAATCGTCTTCCAAAAAAAAATACTACACAGTGAAAAATTACTTTAATTTCGGAAGTCGGTGTCTTTGGTTTATATTATTTTGCCACCGACGAGTTTTTATTTGTCACTTTTTAGTTGTGGTACCTACCCCACACAAATTCGAATACCACTACCTGCTATGTAAATAATAGTGACAGGAAGCTGGAACGATTTCTATGAAAACTTCACGGAAATTGATCTACCATTGTCCCGTCGCACCTGTCAGCGAGAGCCTTTATTCCACGAGAAAATCACTTTTGAATGTTACTAAGTGACATATTTTGGGCTCGTGACTGAACATAATTAAATCAATCTTCCTAGCATTTTCCCAATTATTTTGTGGTCGGCTTCCAGTCTAACCGGATGCAGCTGAATACCGTATTTTACATGGAGCGTTGCCTATCTGACCTCCACAACCCAGTAATTGGGTAATACGATACCCCTTGGTAAGACTGGTTGTCAGAGTTCCGGGCTTCTGACGACCCGTAACGACTGTCAAATATCCACGAATGACAGCCGGGATCAACGGCTTAACGTGCTTTCCGAAGCACGGAGGTGTCTCGGTATGTTAAGATGGTCACCCATCGACAGACCAATCCCGGCAAGCGTAGCTTAACCTGATGGATCGAACCGTGCTGCTGTTATTACTTAGCCACGAGCCACATAATTCAATATTTCTATTAATTTTTATTTGAGTTCAAATATACTAAGGGTATTAATTCTCACAACTATTTTTTGTTTTGATTGACAGTATATTTAGATACCGAGATATCTAAAAATGCCTGTCAAATTAAACCCAAAATTCTTTACCAACATCTCCAGAACAGGCAAACATTTTTAGAACTTTTATCGTTACATTCTTCTGAACGACTATATTGCGCACTTCAAAGGTACAGTCAGCGCCGTGTTTATGAGAAAGTATGACATGATAGGGACAAAGTTAGGAATGTTAATTGATCCTCTCTTTGATACTAAATGTAAACAGGGGGAGTTTTTAATTTGTTGCGCTTAAGTTTGTTTGTAGGGCGAGATTAAAATCGTGTAGGGAGATGGTATGGCGTATTTATGTTAGTTAGAGTATACACATGCAGAATTTTGTGTGGTGAAAAATATGTACGTATGTTGGTTTGACATTTAACTTAATACAGATTAGTCCTAAAAATTATTATAACTAGTGATGATACGAATACGAATATGAATATTCGTATTCGCCGAATACCATCAAATTACTGAATATTCGTATTCGCCGAATACTATCAAATTACCGAATATTCGTATTCGCCGAACACTATCAAATTACCGAATATTCGTATTCGCCGAATACCATCAAATTACCAAATATTCGTATTCGCCGAATACCATCACATTACCGAATATTCGTATTCGCCGAATACCATCAAATTACCAAATATTCTTATTCGCCGAATACCATCACATTACCGAATATTCGTATTCGCCGAATACCATCAAATTACCAAATATTCGTATACGCCGAATACCATCAAATTACCGAATATTCGTATTCGCCGAATACCATCAAATTACCGAATATTCGTATACGCCGAATACCATCAAATTACTGAATATTCGTATACGCCGAATACCATCAAATTACCGAATATTCGTATTCGCCGAATACCATCAAATTACCGAATATTCGTATACGCCGAATACCATCAAATTACCGAATATTCGTATACGCCGAATACCATCAAATTACCGAATATTCGTATTCGCCGAATACCATCACATTACCGAATATTCGTATTCGCCGAATACCATCAAATTACCAAATATTCTTATTCGCCGAATACCATCACATTACCGAATATTCGTATTCGCCGAATACCATCAAATTACCAAATATTCGTATACGCCGAATACCATCAAATTACCGAATATTCGTATTCGCCGAATACCATCAAATTACCGAATATTCGTATACGCCGAATACCATCAAATTACTGAATATTCGTATACGCCGAATACCATCAAATTACCGAATATTCGTATTCGCCGAATACCATCAAATTACCGAATATTCGTATACGCCGAATACCATCAAATTACCGAATATTCGTATACGCCGAATACCATCAAATTACCGAATATTCGTATACGCCGAATACCATCAAATTACCGAATATTCGTATACGCCGAATACCATCAAATTACCGAATATTCGTATACGCCGAATACCATCACATTACCTACCGAATATTCGTATTCGCCGAATACCATCAAATTACCGAATATTCGTATTCGCCGAATACCATCACATTACCGAATATTCGTATTCGCCGAATACTTTCATGACATTTGGAATTAGTGACTTCATAGAAATCCCATATAGATATTGCGTTGCGAGATATTGCGAAAATATTTGTTATAGCAGACAGACTATTTTCAACAGCAGGAAATATACAGGAAAAATGAATCTTTTGTTGCCAAAAAACTTGCAACTATTATGTCTTTAAAATAAAAATTACCTGTAGTTAATTTTATTGATTGAATTACATGTAAGTATTTATATTGCTCAGCGTGTTCCTTTCATCTTCCTTGTCTAATAATTTCGTGAAGCTATAATAGAATCAGATATTCGTATTCGGCGAATAGTACTATTGGTATTCGTATTCGTAAAAGGAGTATTCGTTGCATGACTAATTGTAACTTTTGATCAAGTCTGTGCCGTGCCGGAATCTAATGTGGTATTGACACAAATAAGTTTAAATACTTATGATTAATTAATTTTATTTTTGATAAACGAAATCTCTGCTACACCTCTGCTAACCATTCGGGGAATCAGGCGTGATGTTATGTAATATTTTCTGAAATCTAGCTTAAGTACCTACAGTGTTTTTTTTTATTCGATTTCGGTGTCCAACATAAAGGGTTATGAGTTTGACACGTGTAAAATCCATACCCTTAAATCCAAACATAATCCACAACACGTTGTAAAACCAAGCCATTATTATTTCAACGACAAAAATACCTCGATAATTACAATAACTCAAGAGCTCTATTATTAAGCAGTTAAATCTTACAAGCATTAAAGTACAGTCACCGTCAAAAACATCATACACACGACACAAAAAACGAAATGGTGTACACGTGTGTTCTGTATAAGGTTCAACGTCCGAAGCTAAATTAGTACACTTCCTTAAAGTAATGTTAAAGGTATTCGGTTTATTTTTAATTACGAGTACGTATCGTGAGTGCCCTGAGTGATCGTGATGATCGAAGGAACGAATTATGTGACAGTATTTTGAGGCAAGATGGAAAATCGGCCATTTTGTCGTTGTTGGTGACGGTAACATGAATTTAGAAGTGCCAGACACGTGTCATTGTGACAATTTTTAATTACAGAGGTTTAATCATTTGTATCAAAGTTTTGGTGAAAGTCTGTGCTACTATTGAATATCTAACTTTGTTTGATAAAAAATGTCAACGTGACAATTAAGCCGAGAGTGATTTTTTCACGTTTTCAGAAATTTACAACACTGCTAAACATGGTTCCATACAAAATGATCGTTCAAAATATCAAATTATCGAATGATGTCGCATTTGAGACATTTCACGGGCTATACAACTGTCAGCTGATGGATAAAATTCACTTAAATTCTCTCATCGTGTCTTAATATACGGAATAGAAAAAACTTAATGACATACGCGTGGGAGTAATGTTGACATTACCTTTCATTTGACATAACATTAAGAGGATGTAGAGTGTAATTAAATTAAAATGAATGCTTAAAGCTCGGGGCAATTCATTGACATAAAAATATTGCGCAACTGTTTTATTGATTGGTGTTCACTATTGACAATGTTCTTTGGAGTTCCTGTGGTCCTCTTAATGAGTACGTTGAGTAATGATTAGGGACCTAACCTAAAAAACTAAGGTGATTCTGCTGTACTTATGTAGAATTTACTTGAAATCCATTACATTCCATCCATTTCAATTATATTTTAAAAACATTGAAACTTATTTTTTGCAGAACAATCGAAAACGATGCAGCTTCAAAAACAATTTTAAAGCTGATAGTTGTGAATGATTACGAGGATTCAAGCCTAGCAACCAACAAAAGCAGTGGCGGCCTAGTGGTAACGTCCGCGACTTACGAGTTGTTGGTCGTAGGTTCGAACCCAACCAGGCGCTTTACTTTGTGTAAATTGTTTCATCACCACTGCTCTCAAAAACGGTGAACGAAAACATCGTGAGGAAGCCGACATGTCCCAGAACCAAAAAAATCGAAGACATGTGACATCTACTAACCTACACTAGGCCCGCGTGGTGGATTACGGCCCACGCGCTCTCACTGAGAGGAGGCCTGTGTCCCACCAGTGGGAACATTAAGCTGATTATGCTTATGTTTGCATGCCTTAGTAAGGTAGTTAGTATAAGGATAATTTTAACCTTAACAACTGTAACCTGTACCTACTTTCTGTGCAAATAAAGAACTATTCTATTCTATGATGAACCAACAACAAGCTCTGATTTGAAATCACTATTCGCTGAGACAAGAAGATGGAAATATACTTAGCATACTTACTGAGCAAAAGAAGTATGAAAATGCACTATATTATGACAGATAAGCACGACAAAGATCCCTTTTGGGGTCGACTTCCGGTCTAACTGGATGCAGCTGAATACCACATGAAACTACTGTCTATCTGACCTCCACAACACAGTTAGTCGGCAACACGATACTCGTTGGTACATAACATTATTTTATAATAATGATGCTCTTTACATAGTCTCATTCCAAAATCAGACTAAACAAGAAAATTAAAAACAAAGCATCGTTAAACGCCCCAACGAGCTTGTTTGTTCGTGTTAGTAAAATATTACCCAAAACCGCTGGCCTGCTACTTGTAATAGTGTCTTAACGATCGGACCAATTGAAGTACGGGTGGTCTAGTCATAAAGGCGAAGTAAGTCAAGTCCGTAACATACGGTAGTGTAAATATAGCCTTATGTGTATGATGCGGTGATGAGCACAAGTTCATGTTGAGTAATTTTTTTAATTACAATTTCTGTTTCCAGGACAAAATTGGAACGGTGTACAACACTTTCAAGACAAGAAACAGCAGAGAAAATCGGCTGTTACTTATCCTGGACCGATGATAATGATGTTTTTTTGTTACAAAAGTAGAAATGTACAAAAATAACAATCTATACCTAATTAATAAAAATTAAAATATAATATCCTAACTTGTCTAAAATTATTAACAAATTTTCCACTTTGCAATCGGTATTTTGTTCTTGTTTTGTTTGCTGTCAATTGCCAGTGTCATAACACAGATAATCGTCGATACATACGCAATGTAAATTGTCTTTGATCCCTGGCCCTGACATCAAGCAATAGACAAAATTGTCAAACTTATATTCCTTGAATATGAGATTTTTGGCTACTCTGTAGGTATGTATATTTTTTTTGTAATGTGCGTTTTGTTTGTGCTGAATTAACAATATTTATTTCATTCTTTCTTATTAAATAAAATAAAAAAAATTGTGTTATTTTTTATTATCATTTTTCTAAATATACTTTGTGTTCTTCACTTCGATCTTGTGTTTCATTGTATGACTCAAATGTAGCATACACATTTTTTGTTTTCGCTACATTATTTAGAATTTACTTGAAATCCATTAAAGTCCATCCATTTCCATTCTATTTTAACAACATTTCAACTTTCGTCGTATTTACGATTAAACACCTTCTATCAGAAATTTAAAAAAGAGACCACACACACTAAGAAATCTAAGGCCTTTTGATGGAGAACATGGTATGGTGTTTTTTTTTTTTTTTTTTTTTTTTTTTTTTTTTTTTTTTTTTTTTTTTTTTTTTTTTTGGATGGGAAATTATCAAATAACTTCTCCCGCTCTGGGTGGAGCGGGAGGGCGTGTCAGACTTTTACTGACTAAAACCCACCCGTGTTCCTTCCGTTGCCTGTGTGCCGAGGTCGCGATATCCCTTTCAGACAAACCCGCAACCCCGGCAGGATGGTATGGTGTTGTGGTGTACTTTAATGTGGTAAGTGGTTACCGTTGTTACTATTACTATGAAAGCATTGATTTAAGTGTAATATAATTGTTCGTTTTCGTGGTTTCCTTTCTAAAGTATCTTCAAACGATATCAACAATAGGTTGAAATGTATATATCTCATTTATGTAGTTTTCTTCATTTGATTATAATTCTATTGATCTGTATGATAAAAGAATATTCCGCTGAAAAGCTGACATCTGTAAAAAAAGTTTAACAAAAACGAAGACATGTCACAGCATTCAAGTTTACGGAACTAACATGTAAACAGTGTACCAAAGAGAACACGTGTGAAGTAACAAAAATGTCTAAATTTGTCACTTGTGTAATGTCCCGAACGCAGTCACTGTGTCAATAAACATGGTGTGAGATATTTCAGGCCGTGCGTCCGTATGTCCGTCGTTCGTAAACATTACGACCAAAAGACATCTGACGACGCACTATCAATCTTACAATAAATACCAGCCGAGACATCACAAACAATCCAAATAATAAATTAACACAAAATAACACTAACATCTGAAATATTCGAAGCAACTTTGTTTTCATAAACAGTGACTTTAGTGGACAGACTAATTCTTTTACGAGCATTTTATACGTTTTTCACACGTTTAGACATAGCTCACATGTGTTACTGCGTATTAAACATGTTATGACATTATGTGAGACGACTAGTATCATTTTTAATATGAAAACAGAGGTTTAAAAACTTTTTGGACGTTTGTCAGAAGCTGGTTAGACGTCAAACAAAAAATTACGCTTTGACAAAAAGTTAATTAGGCAATAAAAAATGTATTACGAGCTTCGTGTCACAGTGAAACTAAACAATATAAAACGTTCCTGTGTTTAGTCGTAACTTCCACGGTTTTGTGCATTATTTTGGTTTTTATTCGCAATGACGTCAAGGGACTTTTAAATGTCGAAAATTCTAAAATAAACTTTTAATTAGAGTATCACAAAGGTGAAGACTTGGCCACGGTCTGGTAATTTGAGAAGGACTTTGTGTAAACGAGCAGGAATAATAAAAATTGAAAATAGATTTGTAGGTATAAAAAAATCGCTCAAAGCATGAAGACACTTCATAATTATGTAAAAATTAACGTGTTGTTTCGAGAACTGAAGACAGATAATGAAAAACACAATCGTTTTTAAAGTTAAGTCAAATATTTATTATTAAGCGACAATCTTGCCGACCAAAACTGCGGGGAAATTGAGTATCACACTTACAGTAGCAATGGCTTTCATTTTGACAGTTCAACAACATTCATTGCGTTATTTACGTTGTAGAGCAGACGAATTTTTGGAACATATGAAGCAATGGATTAGCAATATCCTTCAAAATCATTCAGATTGTGATTGAAAGTGTGTTACGCAATTATGGAGCTGATCTTTTAATGCCTCAAAAGTAACCATAGATTCACTAGCAATATAGATTAACTATCACTCAATGACATTGAATGTTGCTATACCAATAAAAAACTTTTTTTATCTTCAGCTTTTTAGTTTTATCATCTATCATTTTTCATTCCAAATTACATTTAAACATAAATAAGTAATTTGTATATATTTTTGTAATTAACAATTTACAGAAATCATTTACGAACTGAAAGAACTTTAAACAATTTACAAATAAAATTAAAATAACATTAAATTAAAATATACAACTAACACTAAAATATATAAATTATAAACAATAAAGGGAGAGCTCATTGGGCATCAAAAAATTCGTCGGCAGCGCTGTCAGTGGGAAAAGTGCCCAAAAGGCTGGCAGCATTGCCACGTTGGATGGCAATGCTGATTCTTTGACCTAAAAATTGGCCAGCCCTCTGGTCACGTGAGGAGTCGACCAACCGCTTTTTGTAATTATCTTTTAAAACCCTTGATTTTGATACTCCACTCGATAGGTTTGGGGTTTTTTTTTGTTGAAAACATTCAATTTGGCGCCAAAAAATCGCCAATTAGATTTTTTATAATTTAAATATACCCAGTGACTCTCGCACAATAAAGACAAATCTAACGATATATCATTCATCATAATCGGGTCAGCCGTACAGGGAACATAGGGACGGACATACATACATATGCATCACATAACCCTCCTTTTTTGGCTTCGCCGTAGTCGGTTAAAAAGGACATAACTGTACTAACATTCTTAAAAACTCAAGTCCAACATAACGTCACTCAACATAACCCTCAAACAATCGACAATCAGCTCAAAAAAACCATCACTTCTCAATGACAAGAACACATAACTCGAATCATTTATCATCCCGAGGCATAAACAGCATATAAATTAAACTGGCAATCCACCAAACCGATGCATTAGCATCAAGGTAATGAAATGAGGTGACAGTTACGTTAGTGAACGCTCCGGGCCTTCCATTAACCCATCTGGGTATATATCTTCATAATGAAGAAAATCTTACAGTTAGGGTAAGAGTTGTAGGGAATTAAGCATAATTTGTAGATGATATGCCCATTTTCTGCGTAGGAAAGATGGTTTCTTGGACAGATAGTATTCGGAATTATGCTACAGAGGTTTAAGTTCGTAATTAAGATAATAAAGGCAGAGTTAATAATACAACTCTTCTAAGAAATGATAATATCAAAATAGTGATATCTCAGCATGTCAGCAGCAAAGAATTCGTCGATGACATAGAAACAATATACTGAAACGTGTAGGCGTACAGAAGAGAACATAATTTCTCAACAATAGTGGAAGAAGACAATCGTAAAGTCACACCGCGTGCGACAGCTCACACTTTACAACTAGGTATCAACGCCAATAACGTCTGTCCTATTTTTGTCCGGTTATACATCTACTAATTTATAGTGCTATAAAGTTTTACTTGTCACTCACACGGGATTTATGCCCCGTCCGTCCTAAATGTGGTTTCTTCCGCTGACGAATTTGCTCATGTCAACGTCTACTATAAACAACATTTGAAGCGTGCGCGCAGGCGACAGAGGCGCCTCCGAGCCATTTGCCGTCTTCCATCTGTGACGAAACGACGACGAACAAAGGAGTATGTCTTCTGACGTAAAGTAAACAAAGTCTAATTTCCTGGACATGTATTTGCCGTACTATTTCTATTACAGCGTCCCGCAAGGTACACTCTCGGCCCGCAATATCGGTCTTATTGTTTGTGGTGCTGAATTGAAAGTCGTGTGTTTCCGATCTGATAAATGGAACCCTGTCGAAGGTGTGTGATGTAAATCGTGCAGGCGGCGCCGGCGACGACGTCGGGACGCCACTGCTCATACAAACAACCGTCGAAGCGTATCGAGGAAGGATGCTTAACACTTGCACCTCTAATTATATCCATGGAACGCGTTGTGGAAACAAACACGTCTTTCTAGTCTGAAAGTTTGAATGCTTTAGGATTTAAGTCGGCTGAAACAGATGATCTTGTTTATGATGTAATATATTATCATGAACAAGAAGGGAAAACCATCTTTCTCCCTTTAAAACCGTTGCTAATCTTCAAGAGCCTATACCTTCCAAACAATGGAACATCCTGTATCCTAACCAGTCATTCTGGATACACTTTCGACCAAAAATAGATACTTACAATAAAGTTAAACCACGAGACGATCACAGAGCGCCTGAGAAGTGTCTCCTGGAAAAATGTTTTTAAAACGATGTAAAAGTTTCTCGGAACACGATTGAGGGCAGGTTTGTTTATGTTGAGAGAAACAGACGTATGTCATTCGGATGACGAGATGACGAACTTCCTCCAGAATGATAGCCATCGAAATAGATGTGATGGTAATAAAATTTTGAATTTGGGACAGGTGAGTATAAATTATAATGGCCAGATGTTTGCGAAGTTATCATTGAGATTTTTTCATTTTTTTAAGCTGTTCTAGCTTTTATACAATAATGGTGCTTAATATGCATTCAGATGTTACTGAATTTCAATTATTTACTATTAACGAGATCTAATCTAGCGTTATTAACTAATTTGCTATAGGTGAGTGCATGAGTGTTTCCTCCACAGTCCTACTTCAGTAACTGGAATTAAATGAAACGAGAACGATTAATCATAAAAATAAACTAATCTTGAAGAACGGTTCAGCAATAACATTTTAATATTTTTGTATTTTAAGCGGAACGGTTTGTGAAGGTTTATTACTGAATATTTTATTTATTCGTTGAGATTTTATTTATTCTAACTCAACTTTATTGTAACTCATCCAATCCAACCAAGATACAATATGAGTGACCTTTATTCACTAGAAACATTTTTAATGTAAAAAACTTCTTACCTATTAAATATAATAATACTTACTTAATAAAATATAAGTAAAAAGCCTCACCCCTAAACAAAATCACTTAACATTTCCTTATTCAAAAACCTAACCCTGACAATGTCACCCTCCCCCCAGTTTTAAATAAACAAATGACAGACAAACCACATCAAACGTTCAATTTGTTAGCATCGTGGAGCCATTGACAAAATCCATTAATGTCGAGTCGGTATCTCGGCAATTAGTAAACAAATGAGCCGAATGACAGATCGGGCTTGTTGACGATGTTGGCACGGTGACAAGTTGTGCCACGGCGGCGACGAAACGGTTAAGGTGAATGAAGCATGAAAATGGAGCAAAATAATGGAGCATTTTCGATGAATGACGTAAGCACGGCTCAGACGAAATGTAAATAAATTTGAAAGATTACAATGGAATTTACAACAGAACAAAAAATTTGTAGGTAATTATTAATGAAGTTAGTGGCGCCATCCTAATCCATTAATTTCGCGGTGGTCTCGTTGATATGTAAACAAAGGAACTTCCTGTTTGATGAAATTAAAAAAGAAAAAAAGAATTGTTGACAGATTTGGCACTGTGACAAACAGTGACGAGGGCAGTGGCGACGAGGCGATGAACGGTTTATCAGATAAAATTATTAAAATTTGATTAAAACTGGAGACAAGTATGGAGTAAGAGTTTTCTTACTGCAATGTTGTATGAAATTGTGCTGTAAATAGTTAAGTACGTAAGTACCTACTAACTGATAATTTTAAATGAAAAAAATCGTTAATAAAATATAAAATTTATATTTCTTTTTCAACTGCAAGACTCTTCGTACAGAGGAGAAACAAGCGTTGGTCAGATCATAATGCTTGTTAGAATATATCGACAATTCCAGACTGATAAACTCTATGGCTTTGAAATCCGACAGTCAATGATGACCAAAAATACTTTGAAAGCTCATGATGACCTTCACATGAAAACGAAAAAAAAAACACTTTTGAACTCACCAGTTTCCAACCGGAAGCCGAGCAAAAAATTTCGTAATCATTGGAATTAAAACAATTCTGGCAACTTAATGAAGTTGGTGGCGCCATTGGCTATCCATTAGTTTCAGGGTGGTCTCAGCAATTAGTTCACAAATGAGCTAAATGTCAGATCAAGATTGCTGACAGTGTTGGCAACGTGACAAACGTTGATGGCGGCAGCGGCAGGGTTAAGGTGAATTTACAATGGGCGAAAATTTTCATACGTAAAGCTGAAGATTTTAAGGAATAAGACGGATGATAAATTCATGGGCTGAAATAAAAAGTGAACAGATTTTTTTTATTTTTTTTTACAAAACCATTGACGCTGCTAAATTGTTTTAATGTCTCTCTATATTTCGCAAGTTTTCACACTCTATACATTTTCAACGAATGTCCTCAATTCAACCAAGTTTTTTTAATAAGTAACCTGCAATTATCTTCTCATTTTAAGCAAACTCAGTTGTTGCAAGACTATGAAAAAGGCAAAATCATTTTAACAGAATGCTTGAAAGTTTAATCGAGAAAAAAACGCAATCAACAGCTATTTTCTTCAAACTTCATAATTTGTACGTACTTGAGCAAAATGAAGAAGCTTTTGACAAAACACTGTTGCTGCTTATTAAGTTACTTTTATAACGGGAGATTTTTCAAAAGTCAGATTTATTTTATCTTACTCAGTAACTGGGTTGTGGAGGTCAGATAGGCAGTCGCTCCATGTAAAATGTTTATAATCAGCTGCGTCCGGCTAGCCTGGAAAACGACCCCTACATTTATGTAATTGAGGTTGGCTAGGCGGATGATGGGTTTGATATTTGCCACATCTTCAAATAAAAGTTATCTAAAGACTAGAAATCAGCCCTAAGAAACTCATACAGCTTTCTGTATATCAACAGCATCCCCCTTAACAAACACCCGTGTGGTGACAGCACGAACACATGTCCCACTGTAAAAACATCACGATAAATCCCAAGCCATTCACTGCAGCTATTTTAGATTAACGACATACAACAGAAGACAATCGTCCATTTTACACTGAATTAAAGTTGATTTATTTTTTTATACCGCGTTTATTTGATTGCCTGGAGACTGAATTGTTTTTGTACGAAGGTTTGGTGATTAAGATATATATTTTTGGTTGATGTAATTCGGGTAATGCAGTTGGAGCTAATTTATGGGTGGTGGAAAAATCAATGAGTTGGTGAGATAAACTTTACTGATTTTGAAATGCACCAAATACATAGAAAAGACTGCTGATAAAGAAGGTATTGAAATTTATAGACAAGCAAAATTCTAAATTTTGGTGTCGTAGCTGTTTGTAGTTTCTGCCCTCAGACCAAATAAGAATCCAAGACATAGCGCTGTCAACAGTGACTTGAGGCCGGTTTCGTAAACACGTGTGCACTTAATGAGGTGTAGTTTGATTGTAGGAATTAATCCTTGTAAATGTGAGTGTATAAATTTGCTTAAAAAATGGTGAAAGAAAACATCGTGAGGAAACCGGCATGCCTGAGAGATATTTCTCGACGGCATGTGAAGCCAAGTCAGAGGCCTATGGGCGGCTTTAAAACTCTGACACCAGGTCAGTCACAAACCACACGAAAAGAAGGAGAACAAGCGGGTATGCACAGAGCGCAGGTGTAGTTCTAGCATGCTTTACTGTATTGTTTGTAGCGCTATGTCTTGGTTTTTGATTTTTTCTGTAACTGATGAAGTAACTGATGTTACGTCGGATGCAGACACGCGGATTACATATATTTTACACTTCACTGTATTTCATACACCTATTTATTTTTATTTAATTCTGTATCTATCCGTGACATCACTGCGGGCCCTATCAGAATACCAGCGCTGCGAAATTTTAAATTTTTTTAATGTCGCGGCATCATGCTGAGATAGGAGCCTTTTGGCCTCGTACGGGACTACATTCTTAAAATTTTAATGTTACTTTGTTTTTTATTTATGTTGAGTGCGTTTTTAGTTTAATGTGTGATTTCCTGTGCGAGTCTCAATAAATACTTTTTCTTTCTTTCTGAGTTTCTGCATAGCCCCATGGAAAGATGGCGTGAGTTTATTTATGTATGTAGTAAAATTCAATTTAACAATAAAGTTACAGCTTTTTAAAATCTCAATCTTTACATTTAACATACTCCCACATTAATTCAAATAAAACACATAATAAACGACGAAACAAGATATTTAAGACTTCCCCTATTATACTCATTTCTCCCAATCTGTAACCAAACAAATTAACACTCTATGGTATAAAGTAAAGATCCAAATTCAATTAACAAGTTTCTTAATGGGAAATGTTCCGCATTTATCACATCTCCAGTAGTCATGATTGTCACATCTGATTTAAGTCAATTAGTGCCTTTTTATTCATGTTTGGCGTTAAACATCACATTATAAATGTCGGCAACGACTTACGACCAATAAATTAAACTATTTAGTTAAATTAGATGTTGTTTATTTTCTTTTCTTGTATGATTTATGGCATGTTTAGTGTTTAAGTGTTAAGTTCTTGGTGTGTGGGTGTTGCAAGTGTTTTTAGAGCAATTGAGTGGGTTGTATATTAATGTCATTTACATGCAAGTAATATGATACTAAAAGGTACTGGCTGAATTGACTGGACTCTATTTTTATCACTGTAATCCTAAGTAAAGTGTAAATCTTGTTTAGTTTGAGATTTTACTTGTAATTTTTTGTTTAAATTCTATTTGCCTTTTGTACATCACTTTTACCATTTCACAATTTGTCATTGAAGAGCGGGATCATTTTGCACGGATATATCTTTTACTTAAAAGGAGGTTCCTATGTAAGATTTACTGTAAAACTTGTACAAGTTTCTGCAATAATAGTTATCCTTGGGTGCACTTGCATAGTGCATACAGGCATAACCGTCGGTTGTTGCCTCATTCTATTAAAACGCCTAACGGGCCTCTGCAAGTTGGCTTCGGCCCCTCGTACGCCTTCCAAAGGTCCGGTACCCCAGGGTCCCGAGAAATGTCAAAGACCAAAAAATAATAATAGGTAATAATAATATTTTTTATTTTAGTGTACCTAAGTCATAAACGTCATAATATCCAAGTCATAATTATTGTTATTTATGTCCGTTGTCTTTTATTGTTTTCTTTTTTATCAATATCCATTTATTTTGTATTGTTTTTGTTTCCTTTCTATGATTTTTGTTTTGTATGTTCTGATTTTTTAATTTTTATTAATTCTTTCTCGAGACGACGAGTAGGTGCAGTAAATAATTTAATTTAATTTACAACTAACTATTGTATATATTATTAACAAGAATTTAAAGAAAAAAATAAGAAAATAAAATAAAAGGAAGAGCTCATTGGGCATCAAAAAAATCGTCCGCATCGCTGTAGACGGGAAAAGAGCCCAAAAGACGGCAGTTTTATTATTTTCTATTTTTCAAACTTACTGTAGATAGATACCTAGGTTGGAACATGATGTGGTCTCCATATAATTGGAAGCGAACACTAGTATTTGTCCCCGTTCTTGTAAACTTGCATGGAATTGTGTAGCCTCTATTGGAGACCCAATAAATAAATAAGATAAAATAAGCAAAAAAAAACATATTTATGCTTTCCTAAGTATAACATTTCTATTTGCTATCATTTTGGTATTAGCATGCTTCTCCGTAAAATGGTATCTTTTCGTTCTTACTCTTTCATTTGAATCTGCAAGTTTACGCCATCTTCAGTTAGTTTGGAGCCCTTTTTCCCTTGGTCCTATCTGGAAGTGCCAGAATAGCAGATGTCAAACCATAAGCCACTCCAACAAAGTCTCTATCTTATCTCAAACTTGTAAACTTTATGTAGTTCTGCACTCACTACTGTGGCTTTGAGTACACCGACGACGCACTTAATAGTGCCTCAAAATGTTCTATTCTATTGTAAAGGTCAATAAATATAGCTACGTCGATGTATACCTATAGTTTCATTGTTTAGACAAACACTAATAAAATAATATTACTTCAAAAAAACAATCATGTTGTGTATATACTTCATAAAACAGATACAAATTCTTATTGCACTTTAATTCCTTAACTGTCTCATTAATTTTGCACCGCTGTGTATTTCATACTAGAAGTGCCATCAAATTAAAACACTATTCACCTTTAACTTAATTACAACAATACTGTACACATCAGTGCAAAATAAATAACACGCGTGTCGTAACGAGCTCACTTTCTTCTGTGGGCATGACGCGTGAACGGGCTCATGTACACTTGGGTGCATTAATTGTTTCTGCCTGCCAGTGTATTGCGCAAAAACTTCCGTTTTGTGTCGTGTACTGCGGATCTAATATGAAACTTTTCACGACTTTACAAATGCGGCCTTTTTAAATATGTCCGTTATACATTGCTGCTTTTGTTAACTGTTTTATGTTTGACGTGCATGTAAAAGCAGCAATGGATATCATATTTCGTGTTACTGTGTCATTGAATATTCCTAGCCATTCGTCAATACACTTGATATAAACAAGCCCGTATAATTAGTGTTACATAATGTTTTCCTTTGATGTGACGGCTGATTGGCCTATGAATGCATTGTGTCACACGCCGACTTAAAAATGAGGGTAATGTGAAATGTCAATGAGACACGTAAGACGTAAACATTGTATAATCAGTATAATTAGTTTTCCTTCACCATTAATGCGGTTCTTTAGATGACTATTATCGCACGAATTAAAGCGAGTTTTTAATTTTTATATAGGTAGGTCTTTGTACTAACCGCTTCTTATTATAGTAAAGACCTAAGTTTATAACATAACATCACGCCCGTGTTCCCCAAAGGGGTAAACATAGGTATACAAAAGTAAAATTCATCCACATTTCGCCAGTTATGTTTAAGTCCCATGTAATAGAGGGCGAGCCTATTGGTATCGGGCACAAATCCGGTCTCCGGGCTGCGACTGTGAAATTCTAGATGGGAAAATCCAATAACACTTTGCCCGACCCGGGAATCAAACCCAGGACCTCATGCTTAGCAGTAGCGCTTGTGACTAATAGACCAACGAGACGAAACAAGTGAGCATCAAAATTCATTAATCGACAAACCACAAGTACCTAATATTATACTCGCTTTCAGTTTTGCAATTCAATACATTACGTAGATATAAAAAAAAAAACAAGCAAAACCCATATTACAAAAATAAAATTTCACAATAGTGCAACAGAATAAATCACAATAGAATAAAATGTCAATGCAATTAAAATATGTAAAAATTATAAATTCTATTTCAATTTAAAAATGGGTAATACAAATTATATTGAATTGAAATTAAAATTAAATGTCAAATTATAAGAGTCACAGAATTTAAATCAAACTAAAAATAAATGCCTAGCAGTCAGATTCTCCAAACTCTTGATTCTGACAATCTTCGTCAACATCATCATTGGCAGCCTTGTTCTTCCCACTGCTGAGTATTAGGTTTTCCCTTTTGTGCCATGCTTCCCTGGTCTGTGCGAGTCTCATCCAGGTCTTCCCCGCGACCTCCTTAACGTCGTCCACCCACCCATTCTGACAATGTGTTATGTAAATAAGACAGTTTCTAAACTTTACAAGAGGAAGTCATCTTTCGTTCTTTTACAACACTTCCATGAACTATCGAAGGTCTTGTAAACAAGCTAAATGTTGGTGGTTTTCATGTCTTCACAATATTCATCAAAGAGAATAAAGCCGCTACAAAATTCTTACTAAAAGAAATACAAGGTACCTCTCCAACGTCACACTACACCCGTCAGCGAAACACTTAGAGAGATCAAAGAAATTTAGTAACTAGTAATAAATAAGAGCAGTGTATCAAGAAATGAGCCGACATTTAATTCGGATTGTTTAAAATTAAACATTTGTGTCGATTTCAGATCAAAAAACTTCATGATTTGAATAACGTTGAAATTATAGACTGTGATGACGGCAAGGCTGAAGCAAAAGAGTCCATTTCATCGCAAGATGGAGTTAAAAGTTCAAAAGATATACCAGCTGAACTTGAAGCATATACGTAGCTACTGTTCTGATAACCATAATAAGTGTGGGAAATGCTATTGATCTAGAATGACAATAAACAGTACCTGGTCTACATGGCACCTCCAGTTTTTGAAAGACATTGTCACAAAGACATGAGTGATGTAGAGAATTATATACTTACAGTACAACTATTTTCTTAATATCCCTCGGAAAACTTCGTGTTTCGTCAGTCGTCGGATTTCTATTGCACTTGGTGCAGACCAGACGCTCTCAATTGACTTAGAAGTATATAGAGTTGTTAATACTCCTTTACCTTAATGTAATTTATTTTTAAAATAGGAAGAAAGCTGCTAGACTGACGAAACACGAAGTATGCCGAAGAAAATAGTTATGCTGTACAGCCTGTTTCCTGTGTTTTGGCGTAGGTGACGGAGTCCTGACACTACTACCGCTGCTAGAACTTGAGCTGGAACGTGTGCGTTTTTTTAAAGTTTTCAGCGTTTATTACGCTTGCTTGGTTCACCCATAGCTGAGTGTGGGTATCGCATAGAGGAAAGTCTATTAAGCTGAACTTTTTCTTAATCTTGATGTGCGATATGATCATTGATACTCACGCACCTTGTGCAATACAGAGTCATCTGTGTACCACTGTACTAACGATATCGCCTCATAAAATGCTGCTTATAAGGACACTCAGCTCCAATCTACGACCAAATGTCGTCTCGTTAGGAAAATCCCAAATCTCACTCAAGCTTGAAGAAACTCAACGTTAAAACCCAAAAGAATCACCACACGTCGATACTACATGTAGGTACAGTGACTCCAGCGGTAATCCAAACAAAAGCACAAATGACAAACGTGCCCCGAAAAAATAACCAATGACGCATACAGCCTGACTAAATTGGATACACGTCGGGATGCTTCAGAATTCATTGGTCTCGATGACCATCTAAATCTGTACGGTTGTCAGCCCACCCGGGCGTGAGAGATTGTATTTGTTTACATTAATTTTTACAGCGGCCGCGACAGAAACCAGAGCGAGAGCATTGGCTAATTATAGACGCGCTTTAAGCTTACCACGTGGGGTCGTTGACGTGCCCTCGCACTGTAAAATGTTATAGAAATCGAAGAGTTTTAAGATGATGAGATTGGCAGCTGATCAGTTGGTTGTTACTATCCAGAACAGCTTTAAATGTCTAATAAAGAAAGATCCGACAGGAAAATATTGATTCCGTCAGCCAAGTATTCCAAATATTTGAGTTGTAAAACTGATCCAAGTAAACCAACTACTTAATCCAATTGTTTGCCACTTCGACGATGCTCATTACTTTTTCTTTTAAAATTATGATTTATTACTGCTAATTTGGAAATAGACCAAAGCATTTCTTCAAGTCTGAGGTATCTGTAATAATCTTACTACATGCATTTGTCTTGTCTAAAATCAAGTCATTTATTCAAACAAGGCTAAGAATCAACACTTTTTGAACGTCAAAATTGCATAAGACAGTCCCCCAAATCGCCCGTTCTTCACCACTTCCTACTGCTTTAGCTGGGAAGAAGAGGTCGCGTATCAAAGTCTCCAGCAGCACAGCTGTCTGTTTAGTTAGAACAGTGTAGACTGTCAAAGTATTTTTCTTATTCAAATACACTCATGGCTGAGATAGATGTATGATCTCCTGTTTTAACAGAAGAATTTGACTCAAGTAGGCGAGCATAAAAACGCAAATTGTTATTATCAACTGCTTTGGGTACTACGTAAATTGAGGCATCTACCTCATATTGTAATACCCGAAGTAAGCATTTTGTTGAAATTGTTATTCTACTATCAACACTCATTTTAATTTTTTATTTTCGGCCGTCATAATCAAGTTTATCACAACTCATACGAGAAATTGCGTCATCATCATCACTCATCATCGACTATATATATTTTATCACAGTCCACTTATAAAGATCAGCTTGTAATCACAGTTTTATAACTTATTTCACTAATGACTTGGTAAACCACAGTAAAGCGGTTCATTCTTTCACAGCTATGTGTTAATTGTCATCAGTATCTTCGTCAGGAACAATTAAGCGTCGTTAATTACTTATTGTAAAATGTGAATCATGGATTGTCAACAGGTCAGATTTACAAAAACCAGCAAGCCCCAAAAAAAGGAAGCGGCATCAGATACTCCTTCCTAATATTTTATTAAATATCTGACATCTTTCAAACCAAAATTAATTCTACTGAGTTAATAATCTAAAACTCTAAACCCATCTCAATTCATTTTGTATTTGCACAGCGTGAAATAAACCTGTCAAGCTAAACGGTTTGCATTGATTTATTTCGAGTAAATATACAAAGTAAGAGAAGCAAGATGTGTACTAACTTACTCAGTTATGAGTTATAGAAGGTGTAGGATATGAACACCGACAACTTTGAATAAGGATCTTTGTTAGCTGTTAATCAACTCCTGAAACGGTCCTCTGTTGGGAATAGGGTTCCTACCCTTAATTTGAAATATACCTCGTGGTCACAGTATAAATATGGACAGTATAGAAACTTGTTGGAATTACCTACCCTCGATTTTTGAAAAGATCGTGGCGACCACTTTTCTCGACACGGCACCCGCGATCGTCATCGTCAATGAGCGCATCTATGTGAGTGTGCCGTTTCAAACGTTGACTACGTAGTTTCTGTACTGTCCATATCTATACAGTGTCGTGGTCCTGCTTTCTTTCATACCAGTGTCTACCTCCAATGCCTTATTGAGACCATCTCAACAAGAATTTGGCAGGTATGTCAACATACCTACTAATTTTTGGTACCAACAAGTGAGTGGGTCTGACTTAGTTCCTGATGACAAGACGATCTTATCCATCTTTCGTCGTACTCTTTATGCCTATGAATGTAAAGACTCGTTGTATTTTTGGTACGGTAAGGAACAGCTTTGAGCTTTAGAGGTATGAGAAACAGGGTGTAAAGTTTATTCATCCACCATAGAAATGGGAGGATCAGACGGGTGTCGTGTCTGGCGGGCAATTGCCCAACGATTGATGTTATATATATGGTGTTCGCGCGGTAAACTCTAATTGCGCGATGTTTGTGTGACGTCAGGACTTTGATGCGTATTTCGCATGTGGCGATGTAGATGCCGCCAGCAGACCCAGCAGTCACTCTGGTGGTATGGCACTACCACTGTGACCTTTTTTTTTTTTACCTTTAGGTAAAATGACGTGTTTTTAGCATATAAAACGTAAACCTATTTATCATAGGAATATAACGTTTGACATATCATAAAAGGTATTTAAAAATGTATTCCCGTTGCACGTTGAATAATATAATAGAATACCTGTCATCATAATTACCTTCTCACTTTTTATCGTTTGGTAATTCCAATAGGAACGGTAGTAGCCCATTTGTCTGGCTTGCTACGTGATGGTCGTTAGTCCGAACTCAGGCGTAACCAATGTGTTTTACCAGCCATCCATGCAGTTTGAATTTATCACTGGATCCAAACGGTGATGTGAGGAATCCCGGTTGTTTACTGGTAAAGTTCCATTTTAAGTTTGCTTTAGAATACCTGGTGTGCAACCATGGCTAGGGTAATGCACAACAATGTTTTAACTGCTTGCACAAGTCAAAAAACCGCTTTGAAATGTTGATTGCTTGCAATTACGCAACTTACTGGGTGGCAATTCCATTTTCTCAATATCAGTTGGTAATATATCAAACTAGCGACCCGCCCCTGCTTCGCAAGGTTTTTACGATTTGACAAAACATCGAGATTTCTTATTTATCTATAAGTTTAACATTAATATATTATACACATACACCATCCGGAATACATTCTCTAAATTGTGTTGAAAACCTCATCAAAGTCCATTGAAATGAAATTGTTTATTCTGTAAATAGGATATCGGAACCACTTTTACACTAAACTTCATATAAAAAATAAGCTAGATGAGGTCGGCGTTTCCTATCTGACTACTCTGAAAAGAAAGGCTGTTGGGTGCAACCAAACATTAAAGTCAATGCAAATGCAAATGCAAGTATGCAGAAAATGTCAATAAAATGCAAGGAATGTCAATGAATGCTCAACGGGAATGAATCCAAATAAAATGCAAGTTGTCCGACTCAAATCACGTCTAATTGAACACTAATTAAATTATGTACAAAAATGCATCATCTAGGCTCCGCCGTGTGTCAATGCACTTCCAAATGTAGGTCGCGATCAAAGTGCACATACGCGAACCTACTAACTAACTTATTGCATCAAAAATACATATTTCAAAACCATGTACTTACACCGTACATATTGCCACCACAAAGAATGGTGACAGTAACTAACTGCAAGACATGTAAACAATAATTATAGACCGTAGAAAAACCAATTTATAACTGCAGAGCAGTAATTAATGTAAAATGTAAACTAAAATCATTAATAAGTAAGAATGTAAACTAAATTCCTATAATATGTAAAAATGTAAACTAAAATCTATAAATAGAATGTCACACTTAATTAGCACACGTCGCTATGTCTATCAGTGTCAAATTTCACTTCACTACAGGAGGGGTTAACCTTTGTCACCGTATTCACTTCACTATGCACTTTCGATTCCCGTTTGTTGATCTTGCTGTACCCGTCCTCGATGTCATCTTCTTCTTCTCGTCTTCCTCTGCTTCTCTCATCTTGAGGACCCTCCCCCTGTCTTTTGGTTGTCATCTTTCGCCAATAATACACCGATGTTACAAACAGTGCAATGCTAATAATAATGACCACATAGATCGCGATGTAGTGATGAACGTCATGGGGAGATAGGGTTTCTAACTTCGATTGTTCTTTAATCGAGCGCAGCTCATTATCAATCTTCTTGAAAGACTCTTCGTGATTTTCAATGTGTAAAGACGAGTTACGAACCGAGGTGTTTATGATATTATTAATGGGTGAAATCGTGGGTATTATCATGGCATATGGTTCATTAACAAAAATGTCGCTTGTGTGTTCCATATATGCGTGAAGCATGAATGAATCACCTTGCAGGTTACAACCTCGTTTGAGTGTTATCAGACCCGAGTGACGTAGCGTCTCCGATGTCATTTGAGCTCCGCACACTAGTTGCACTTCGCACGTGTCACAACAATAATAAAACCATGTGTTTTGCTTATGTAATTTTACCCACTTGTCAGCGCATACTTTTATTTCGATATGACAATATGCACTATGTTCTTCGTTGTCTCGAATCAGCTGTACTTCGCAAATAGACTTACGCCGATCGCCAGTGCTGTATATAGGATGATTTATTTTGCACATCAAGGTTTTATCATGGATCTTTTGGCATTCTTGAATATCGGATTGTTCTAGGGGTATAAACGAGTATTGGTTAGCGTTAAATGCAATTAATTCAGAATTGGGCATAACGTACATCACCCGAGTAGCGTCAATTCGTTGAGGGATGCTGATTAGTTTATTCAGCTCGTATAATGCATCATTTAAGATCGGTATTTTTATTTCCATCAATAGGTATTGCTGTGTAATGCGTGCATGTATTCTGAACAGTCTGTAGATTTCTCTTACGTCATTCTGTACTTCGGGTAGTGCAGAGTCGCGAGGTAGTTGTCGAGCTATTTTATCTAATTCACCTTGTAATTGGTTTGGTGATAATAGGTGTACGTCAATATGTCCCTGGTACATATTTGTCAATGTGTTGATAAGGGTTTGTTGGATGTCCTTTACATTTTGAGCCAATCTTTCGGCAGCCATTGCCGATGTTATTATGTAGAAGGCATTTGCAGTGTCAGCTTTATCTTTAAAGGAACTATTTTCTAAAGTACTAAGATGCTGGTTTATCAGAGTAAACTGCTTTATCATTGTTGCTTCGTTGCGCTTTACAATGTTATGCTCGGTTTCCAGAATACTTGTCTGGTTTTTTAGTAACTGTAGCAAGTGTTTCTCGTTGTGCTTAATTGTATTAATGTCGAGCTCGTATTTGTCTGCAAAACGCTGGTCTAGTACGCCAAATAAGGAGTTTGCAACATATCCCACTCCGTCAATTAATCCCCTCTTAAACCTGTGTTGAATTAATCGCTGGGATTTCAGTAACTCGTTGTAGTAGTTTAGTTCATTTGTGGTTTGGTCAAGTTGGTTGATTAAGACATGAAATTGCATCAACCACTCATCACAACGAAATTGTTTTATGTGTGACACGAATTGTTGCAGTGTATCGACGTTTCGCCAGTAATTCGTCATATTATAATAAAACACTAATTTCCATTCATCTCTAATTTCTTGCAGGTCCGCTATCTTGTCGAAGTACATTGTTTGATTTTTTGTCAGTGGGGTAAGTTTCATATCTTGTTGGATAGTGGGTGTTATTAATGTCATAACTAGCATCAATGCGTAACAAACCAAACTATTCCAGGTAAGGTTTTTAGGTCTATTGCGCCTGTTTTTCGTTAGTTTGTCATTGTGGTTTTCTTCAGCCTCGACTATTGGAACTAATTTTGTAATCGGTCGTTTAGTTTCTCCTTTTGCAGTTTGCACTGTGACAACTCTAGTGTGGCCGTCCTTTCCAGGGTGTAATTTCGCTACACGTCCCAGTGCCCATTTTCCTGCAGGTACTTTCTCATCTTTGATGCAGACAATGTCATTTTCTCGTGGGTCGGTATTCTGTCGTTTCCATTTTAATCTTGCTTGTAGTTGTTGCAGGTATTCTTGCGACCATTTCTTCCAGAAATCTTTACTGAGCTTCTGCACAATTTGCCATCTTTTGCTTAAGTGGTAAGTGTTGTCAATGTCCGGTTCTGGAATTGTCATGAGCGATGTGCCGGTTAGAAAATGTCCAGGTGTCAAGCAGTTGATATCGTCCACGTTCTCTGTTACAGTGCATATTGGTCGTGAGTTCAAGCATGCTTCGATCTGGCATAACAGCGTGGTGAATTCTTCGTAAGTTAGGCGCTGTTCTCCAATGACACGTTTTAAGTGGTACTTCATGCTTTTTACGGCAGCTTCCCACAGTCCGCCTGCGCTCGGCCAACCAGGAGCATTGAAATGCCACTTAACTCCCATCTCTGACACCTTGTCCAAAAAGAAGTTGTCAATAGTTTCTACAATGCATTTATATTGTTGTAATAGGATCCGATTTGCTCCCACAAAATTTGTGCCGTTGTCGCTGTACATATCCCGTGGCGTGCCTCGACGCGCACAAAAGCGTTTGAAAGCCGATAAAAACGCTGTGCTCGTCAACTCTGTGACCAGCTCCAAATGTATAGCTTTTGTTGCTAGACAGACGAATACGGCAATGTAAGCCAGCAAAGTTTTTACTCCTCGGCCCTTATTAGCCTTGATCTCGACGTGACCAGTGAAATCAACCCCTGTGTGTGTGAACGGGCGAGATACTGTCACTCTCGGCTCTGGTAGATCTGCCATAATCTGATTAGGAGTTTTTGCATAAAATCGCCGACAGGTTACGCATTTATGTAAAGCCTTTTTAACTGCGCGATGTCCTCCCACAATCCACAATCTTTGTCGTAGATATGTCAGAGTTAGTTTGGGACCTCCATGTAATGTCCTTTTGTGTGCTTGCCAAATCAGTAATTCTGTCAGTTTGTGTTCATGTGGTACCAACATTGGGTGTTTGGTGTTATCATTTAAATTTGAGTTATGTAACCTTCCCCCCACTCGTAGAATGTCATGCTTGTCAAGAAATGGGTTTAAACTCAGGAGGTTACTTCTGGTGCTCACGCCTTTATTTTCCTTCAATCTCATAATCTCGTCCTTGAAGGCATGCAGTTGAATTTCTTTAAGTATGAGGTTTTCGGCGCTTTGTATTTCTGTTGATGTCAAATAAGCAGTTGTATTTGTTTTGATAATTGAGCAGCTGTTAATGAAACGTTTCATCCACGCTATGACCCTTGTAATGCGAGTCATATCGCTGTGCCTGTCTAATAACTCAATTACAATCGAAGACGGTTCACGTTTCACAACACACGCTTTCATTTGCGTTTGTTTTGATTCGCATGTTGTCGGTGTGATTGCAACTTTGTCAGCTGTTTTTTCATTGTAATTTTTCACCCATTCTGGCCCTTGCCACCACAACGGATGTTGTAGCAATTGGGAACAACTAATGCCACGTGATGCACAGTCTGCAGCGTTGTCCTCTGATTTGACGTAACTCCAGTGTTGTTCTGGTATAACTTCACGCACTTGCTGTACTCTGTTGCTCACAAACGATTTCCATTTTGTGACGTCACCATGCAGCCAGCCTAATACAATCATCGAATCCGTCCAAGCGTATGTGTTTTTGTCAACTTTTTCCCATTTGAAAGATTTTACGACCTTTTCCATCAGACGTGAAAGTAGTACAGCTCCACATAGTTCAAGCCGTGGTAATGTTAATTTTTTATTGATTGGTGATAGTCTGGACTTTGCAGCTATAAGTCTACTCACGGGCTCGTTTTTGTAATCTAATGTCAGTAGGTAAATAGCGCACGCGTACGCCTTTTCTGACGCGTCGCAGAACCCATGGACTTGGAAAGGTTTTGTAGTATCCCCCAGCCATCTCGGTATCTCAATTTTGATTATGTTATGCAAGTCACTTGTAAGTTTCTTCCATTCTTCTTGTACGCTGATAGGTAAGGTTTCATCCCAATCACATCCTGATAGCCAAACGTTTTGAAACATCAGTTTTGCTTTTACTGTCAGTGGTGTAAGCCAGCCAAGTGGGTCGAAGATTTTAGATATTTCGGACAGTAGCTTTCTTTTTGTCAGTTGTTTATTATTGTCCGAACTTATTTTGTTTGTGAATGTAAATGTGTCAGTTGTAGGATTCCATTGTACACCAAGGGTTTTTGTAGTTCCGTCGTTTGTAAAGTGCATGGTAGTCTGGTTAAGGTCTGATGATGATAAGCTTTCGATCAAGGTCAGGTCGTTGCTAGACCACTTCCGCAACGTTAAACCAGCTCCTTTCAGCATGTTGATGAGTTGTTTTTGGATTTCTTGAGCTCGCTCGATAGAATTGCTACCACTTAGTACGTCATCAACATACATCTTGTTTGTAACGACATCTGCTGCTAACGGATATTTCCCTGCGTCATCTTTAGCTAGTTGCTTTAGTGTTCGAAGCGCTAGAAATGGTGCCGCCTTAGTACCATAAGTCACTGTGCATAACTGGTACTCCTTTAATGGACCTTGGTTTGGTTCTCTCCACACTATTTTCTGCAAATGTTGATCTTCTTCTTGTACTAGGATCATACGATACATCTTCTCACAGTCTGCTGTAAACACATACTTGTATAGCCGCCATCCCAGTAGTAGTGTCATTAGGTCTTGATGAAGCTTAGGACCACACTCCATCAAGTCGTTCAAGCTGTAACCCGTGTCAGTCTTCTGCGAGGCGTTGAAAACCACTCTGAGTTTCGTTGTCACTGAGTCCTGTTTAAGGACTGCATGATGAGGTAAGTAGCATGTTGAGTTGTTGCCATTCTTACTCTCTTTCATATGTCCCATCTCCAAATATTCTTGCATGAAATTAACGTAGCTTTCGGATAATTTGTCATCCCTGGTTAGTCGCCTTTCTAATTCCATGAATTGTGCTACTGCACGTGGTTTTGATTTGCCCAACAACTGATTAAAATTAGGCTTCATCGGCAAACGAACTGCATATTTGCCATTTCGTAAGCGCTTTGTTGTTGCAATATAAAACTCCTCGCAATATCTCTCTTGTGTCGTCATTGAATTGCATGTATCTCCGTTGATGTCTTCCACTTCCCAATACTTTGTCAAATCATCAACTTGATTTATGACGACGTTGCAGTTTAATGTCTTGTTGACGTTGCCTGACAGAATCCACCCTAAATGTGTCTGTTGCGCCATAGGTTCGTTAACCTCTCCCTTAGCCAGACCATTCATCAGGATTTCAGAAAATACGTGTGCATCTAGGAGTATGTCGATGGGCCTAGCTATGTTGTAGTCTGGATCGGCTAGTGTAATGTCTGTCACGTGAGCCCAAGGCTTCTTTGCGAATGTAACGTTAGGCAGATTATTTACCACCCTTGTCATGACTAATGCTTCCGTTGTAAAATGGAAATCGCTGTGTACCGACTTGCAGAATAACTCGACCTTTCCTTTACTCCTATTGGATAAAGTGCCGATACCACTTATGTTTGCGTTTAACTGCTGACGCTGTATCCCCAGTCGTTGAGTTGCATTCTCGGTGATCAGGGTGATTTGTGAACCTTGGTCAACTAATGCCCGTAGTGTAATATAGTCGCCACTAGCTGTCGCTACCTGAATTAATGCAGTTGCCAATAATATCTCGTCATCATTATTCGAGGCGAAGTTATTTTGCACGGTCGTGATGACGACGATTTAGGCACAGTGTGTGTTGCTGAGGGCGTTTGCGCTGACTTGACAATATCGTTGTGCAGTAATGTGTTGTGTGGTTCGTTGCACTCTCTGCATCTTTTTAGTGACGCACAGTAACCCTTAGTGTGCACAAACAGACAATTTTTGCAAATATGATTGTCCTCAATAAATTGTAACTTTTCCGAACCTGCCATGTCAATGAATTTGGAACATTGGAATAATGCGTGGTTGGTATTGCACAATGAGCAAATAATTTTGTTAAATTTCCCAGCGTTGTATGCATGGAAGTTACGAGACCGGTTTGATGAACCTTTATTAGGTTGCGAATAGGTTGGCTTATGATTTCTATTCAATGGATATGGCGCATTATTGAATTGAGGTTTTTGTGCAGGTTTATTGCTGTTTTCTGGCTTTTTCCTATGCAAAGGTTCTAATGCCATGAATTTGTTTTCAACGAAGTCCATAAAATGATTAAATGTAGGTATCTCTCGCGGATCTGACCTGGACTGCATGTATTCCGAATAGGTTTCGGCGTCAAGTTTTTCGCATAAAACGTAAACCAGTACAGGGTCCCAAGAGCTTGTATCTACGCCCAAGTTATGTATAGCGTTTATGGTTTCATTGCTAGTGTCATATAATCGCTTAAGGTCATGTGCAGATTGGTTTTGTAAAATGGGTTGACGCATAAATACTTGAAAATTCTTGGTGAATAGCAGAAATTTATTATTATATCTATGGTTCAATATTTCCCAGCACGTGTCGTAATTTTCGGGTGCAATGTGTAAATGCTGTACGAGCTTTTCCGCTTCACCGCGCAACCTTCCTTTAAGATGTTGCATTTTTTGGGTTTTTGCAATAGCGGGGTTATTATGAATCGCTTCTACGTACAGATCCATGAAAGTAGGCCATGATGTATAATTTCCGTTAAAACTTGGTATGTCAATTTTAGGTAAAGTTTGTTGTTGATGCACAGAGGCGTTTAGGTTCATGTTTAACGTCCGTTTTACTTTTGAAAATGCCATTTCATGACGACAAAAATCGTCATAATACTCGTTAGGTATGCCTTCTAGTATACCATCAATCTGTAAATGTAACTTGTCAATTGCCGCCCACCGAGACTCTAAGGTCTTTAACATATCCTCAATCTCCCATTTTTCCTTAACGTCGTCAATGTTCCTACTCGCCACTAACCTATTAAAAGCACGGAAATTAGCTTGTTGCAACTGCTGTAACTCGAGTAGCTTCTCCTCCGCTTTTGGGAATTTATCGAACAGGGTCTTGTCAAACTCAACGCTTAACTTACTCTGGCCGGCGTTGGTAGGTCCGCTCTGAGGCTTGATCTCGTATGCTGCCACCTCCTGACGAGCTCCTTGGTACCAACTTTTGATTACCTCATAAATGTTATTTTCGAAATATTGATGATTTTTATCATCTACTGTGCTCAGTTTCTGGTTATTCTCTTCACCTTCCGCCCATAACTGATCCAATCGCTCAAGCCTTTGTCGAATGTAATCGGGGGTCTTCCTGCTCGCTGAATCTTTCTTAAAATTAGAATGAATTCTCTTCACCTCCTCGAGAACCTCAGCTTGACGCGCGATTAAAGCTTCCATTGTCAAAGTGGTAAGTAAAAAATGAACGATCTTACTTGAACTTCAGGAACTCTCCCTTCTTCCGTAATGCCAAGCGTCGCTCTGGAACCTGGATCGCTGCTACCTTCACGAATGCTCCTGTACGGCAACACACGTGGCACGGTATGACGCGGCACGACACAGCTCACACGCGACGTATTACTGCCCGATGTATCGGACTGTACGGTACTTGCAAAGGTTTCGAAGGACCAAAAAACTTATGTTGGGTGCAACCAAACATTAAAGTCAATGCAAATGCAAATGCAAGTATGCAGAAAATGTCAATAAAATGCAAGGAATGTCAATGAATGCTCAACGGGAATGAATCCAAATAAAATGCAAGTTGTCCGACTCAAATCACGTCTAATTGAACACTAATTAAATTATGTACAAAAATGCATCATCTAGGCTCCGCCGTGTGTCAATGCACTTCCAAATGTAGGTCGCGATCAAAGTGCACATACGCGAACCTACTAACTAACTTATTGCATCAAAAATACATATTTCAAAACCATGTACTTACACCGTACAAAGGCCGAAGTAATTCAAATTAAAGTCCAGACATAATCTTGGTCAAACCATATGAGGACCATGTAGATTAGTGTCTGAAATGGTCTTTTGAGGAAAGAACCACAAAGATTTGAGTGGACCTGTCCAGTCAGTGCAATCATTTGTCATCGTGGAGCTCAACTCAGAACTTAAGGAGCTCAACTTGACGAAAAATACCAAAGAAAGGATATTTGGGTAGGTAACTGCCAGACCACCATTAAAACTAACTGAGAAAGAAAAAATTAATGAAACAGAAAAAGAAATAAAGAAAATATCCACATAGTCCTCACATTCACAATAATTAAAATAATATAATACTTTACAAAATAAATGTATCATTTGGAATATAATTTTCAACAATGTCATAGTATATAAAACTGGTTTATTGTGATGAACAACGCGAACATACAGACAAACGCGCAAAGCGACTTTGTTTTGTAATATGTACCTACCTATAGATAAAGCATAATTACGAAGCTCTTTCTACTTCTAGTCAAATGTACAAGCGTGGATATTTGCGCTTCACAACTTTTCATCCTTATGCCCGTGGTGATAAGGTTTAAAAGTGGTTTACATCGCCAGTGTCCGCGATGGTCCATCTGCTTTCGAGCTCACAAAGTTTCCAGTCAGTGACAACGCACCATCCTGTATCAACAAAGTGACAATATTCCAAGTAAACGCATTCCGGTACAACTGGACCGGTAAAGGCGTGGCGTCGTTCTACTGAATTACACGAAATCCCAATAAAGACAGGACAAGTGTCCGTAAAATGGTCGTCCGCGTGTGGTCACCGGACGCGTATGAATGGGACATTGTTAATGAATGGGACGTTATTCGCAATGATGCAGAAGAAATGATAGTATCGATGTAGTTTACGACGGAGGCTGATATTTTGGGGAGAATTACTATAAAAATAATTTTGTAACAGCTTGAACTTGACGCCAAAAAGGTAACGTCATCCTGGACGACCCAACTGGTCACTATAAAGAATTAGTTTTGGACACAAGTCTTATCTTTATATTTGTCACAAATTAAATGTTAATATAGTACACTGAATGTCATTAAAACCACGTAACATGTAATTCGTAAACAATAATCAAGTCGCAAAAACAGAATTGTCGTACAAAAAATCGGCCACATGTAAATTAAAATTATTTATGAGTTTATAGGAATTAAATCAATACATCGTGTTGTACTTAGACGCAAGAATCTATAGGTACTTACCCTTTTTTTACTTAGTTCTGCGTTCAATGTTGTCATCATGATCAAAGATGATAATCTTAATCACGGCATAAATTGCTACAATGTAACCTTCATCTTCTGTATTCATCCTAATAATTAGCTACTTCTTCATTAGCCTTTCAAAAATAGTGGCATCATTACAAAGCAAAAGTATTTCCTTAAAACCAAGATTAACCTGCATTTGTCAAAACCAAAAAGAGATGTATGTATGTATCTCCATTTATTCGATAAATTGGATCTGTATACGCAACCCCAAAACCCGATTCAAAACAGCCTGGTCACACGTCCACCTGCTCACGACTGTAATTACCTTAATTGAGTTTTTTCAATTAAAACCCGGTCACGGTGGGGATGTCTCTGTTTCTACATGCTCGTATAATTTGATATGTATCTCTATAATTGGCCGGGTTTTCTCAATACATACCAACACTACCACGACGGATGTGGCAAGGAGTAGAAGATTGTGATAGAAATTGTTGGTTGTAAAGTTGTATGGAGGCTATAACTATTTTAGTGATTGAGAAAAAGTGGCGACTTGTATTAAAGATATACTTAATAATAGATAATTTTTTGGTTATAATAAGAACATGGGACAGGTAAAAGCAGTGGACAATGGCTTTAATTATTTGGGCATATCTGCCTTTGAATTTGCATTAGGTGCAGTATTTTTAGGTTTCCGTACCTCAAAAGGAAAATACGGAACCCTTTCAGGATCACTTTGTTGCCGTCCGTCAGTCTGTAAAGGCCCATTTTGTCAGGAACGCGAGAAGGTATCAAGTTGAAATTAATATCAAATACATAGATCTATGTTTCCTTGGATCTCCGAAAAATTCAAGGTTCTTAGTAAACGCAGTAAAAAAATACGGCCATTTATGTGACATATTTTGATACTCGCAAATGAATCAAAACCTACAGTGTACTTCCCGTTGACCTAGAATCATGAAATTTGGCAAGAAGCAAGGTCTCACAGCACAAGTAACGAAAAACGTCCGAAGATAGATAATTTGTAGTTTTATCAACATTTTTTTTGTTGCGATTATTAAATGTTCCATTTGCAGTTGGAGAATTAACCGTGACGTATATCGATGTATGGGAGAACATGTTTCTCAACTACTAACTTAGTTTTATTCTATAAATAAATTCATCCAAACTACGGAACCCTTCATTGTGCGTGGTCCGACACTCACTTGGCCGGTCTTTTTGTTCCAATTGAAATAAGCTCACCATTCTAAAGAAATACTAGAACATGTAATTGGTAACTATAAAGGTCTATTATCTTATCTGCCATAATAAAGCTTATCATTTAATTTCCATACGTCCTAAATTAGTTTTACGATGTCACAGTTTCTGGTTCCTTCCCCTCTCCACGCTTGGTGACCGGAGTGACCAAGGAAAAATCCTAATGCATAACTAACTGCTAACTAGTTTTATATTCAAATTAATTAACGGAAAGGAATAAGTATCTGAGTTTATTTAGTTCTATTCTGAAGAAAAATATTAAGCGTTAATGATTGCATAAGGAATTACCTACAAGGTAGGTTAATTTTAACATCTAGTATTAGGTCATTGTTTCACTTTTGCTGAGAAGTTAGCAAACTTGACTTAGAGGCAGGAATTTTGAGGCTGGGTTCAGGATTTTTACGTCACTACTTTCTCAAACAAACTGAAGATAAGCTAAAGCTAACCGTAGCTATATGTAAGATAACCGAATTAATATTGTATTAAGCTCTTCACCGCATTTGAATCGAATACTGGTGTGAAGGATCATTTAAACTTAATTCAAGTATACGGTCCCCTAAAACTTAAAACGAAACAAAATGTCTCAAAGTGCTTCATTAGCGTTCAAGATTGCAATCTTGAGGTAATCTTGTATCTTATTAGACATTCAACGAAACTAGGAGCTTGTTATGAAAGTCTTGCGTCACAACGTAAATGAATCCATCTCAGCTCTTTAAGATACTGTCAAAAAATGTTGTAGATATGCGTAATTCATTATACACTGTCTGATTTTAGATATTAAGTGAAAGAATTTACAGTTTGAGTTTGATTTTGATATTAGATAATGATAGCAAAATTGTGTCAGTTTGCATCGTCATTAACAAAAACAGTTTTATAAATACTGATCCCGATAAAGACAATTTGTTCTTTAGAGTATGTTTCTATAACAGGGTTCTAATGGGTTTGAAGAAAAGAAAGAAAGAAAAATTGTTCATTCTGCACAAACAAAACTCACATTGCAATAAAAAAAAAACATAAAATACACACATACAAAGTAGCCAAAAGCCTCGTATTCAAATAGTAGAAGATTGAGAATCTTATCTATTGTTTGACGTCAGGGCCAAGGACCAAAGACAATTTAGATTGCTTAATCTGTGTTATTACACTGGTAAATCTTCTTGTTAACTTTTTCTGTTAAAGCAGTGATAAGTCATAGGTCTTGAGTTCGAACAAGAGGCACGCAACTCTGAGTTTTCGGATTCATGTGCGTATTGTTTAATTATCACAAGCTTCAAAAACGGTGAAGGAAAACATCACGAGGAAACCGGCATGCCTGAGAGATATTTCTCGACGGCATGTGAAGTCAAGTCAGAGGCCCATGGGCGGCTTTAAAACTCTGACACCAGCACGCGTAGCAAGACCACCGTAGACACTGATTTTGTCGACGGAAGAATAGACAGAATGACAGATTATGATTGTTTATCTGTCATTTTGTATATTCTTCCGCTGACAAAACCCGTTTCTACGGTGGTCATGCTACGCGTGCAGGTTAGTCACTAACCACACGAAGAGAACAAAAAAAAGAGCCTGTTCTTATAGGTCTCGAAGCTGTAGCAGCAATGCTTGTAATATTACCTACCGATGGCAAGCAGATTATAAAGACTATTTAGTACATTGGCTAGGTGATCTCTGAGGCTTCTTGCACGAGTGGTTTTATACCCCGCGACGCTAACTAAGGTGCGTATAAGATAAAGTAACTGGAATGGTCATCTCAGACATTAATGAGCTCTTCAAAAGTCAAATACATAATTTCAATGATAGATACAATTAACCAGACCAGCTGACTGTTATTATACACATGTTAAAAGACAGAACATTCGTAGCCACCAACGACGGGACTTAACAAAGCGGAACCCTTTATACTCCTAAAAATATCAACATGTTACACTTTTTTCTCGACAAAGCATGCAATAAGAATACAAACGAGACATTTCAGGATACTGTCATGTCACTAATGACATCAAAAAACAATATAACGTATCATAAATTAAGTCACAAAACGGAAGGTGCAAGCGGAATTGCCACAAAGCAACCGACATACTTCAAATATTCTGTCATCCTATACCATTGCAAACAGTGGCTCACACGTTTCATCCAAATTCAACAATTATTAAATTCCCTAATTAGACCTTATAAGGATCCTAAAAAGTGCCGCTCAAAAACTAGTAACGGTCACCTAATAGACGAGTGTCGCATTGCTGTACGTACGAATTTAATCGCGGCGGTGTGCTTTGTGACGTGCAAGATGCAAGATGGCGGCTGAAGACCAAAGGGGCCGCGCGTGTGAGGCTCCCGCGGTGAAATGTCACCGCGCTCGATCAATTAACGGTTATCCAATGTTAATGTGTTATTGATATCGGAATAGCAAAGTTCGTATTGCCGTAGCTTATTCGATTTTTTGTATGGTTTAAGTGATAATTGGTAAGCGTAATTGAATTCTAGCCGTTACGTCGCATTACTGAGGAGTAATTACTGTAACAATGGTGGCATTTGCGTTATATGACACTTGAGTTGTCGTGACCTAGGTTTTAATTAGCTTTAGCTTTATTTCCTCTAAGCCTAAACACAATTAAAAAAACAAAAAACAAATTTCAAATTTATTTATTTCAAAAAAGTGTGGTACAGTCTGTTATAATATTATTTTTTTCAATTAACGGATAATCAGAAAAAGAGTAACAATAAACATTATTGAAACTGGCGTCCTAGCTAGGTTACATGGGATAATGACCTTATCCTCAGGATGATTGCTCGCTACAGTTAGTGGGGTGATCCATAATTAGCGTTCGATAATTAGGTACCGTTTACAAACAATAAATAGCCGTAAAATAGTTACATAATGAAAAAAAAATAGAAAAAAGCATACGGGAACTAGATTATCTTCTTTACGATTCAATGTTCAATACGATAAAGCGGCATCTAAATTGATTAAATGCAAACCATACTTCTAAAACTTTTGTAACAAAAAGGAAATTCGCTGATATCTTACCAGGAAGACGCTAACGCGTATAACATACACCACACACAATATTTAGCCGTGCGTTGTGGAAACTAGGCTCAATCGGGCTACGATGGACAAATTAATGGCCATAACAAATTGTTACCGACGTACACATGGCTGAGATGTGTACAGACTAACAGAACTATTAATTTTATTAGTTGTTTTGAAACCAACGCGGTCGAATGTATGAAGGTAACATTGAGAAACTAGGAGCAAGTGTTCCAGATAAAATGATTGAGGATGTCGTAGATTTTCTTAAGTGTTAGAGAGTCTGGTCTTCAGGAAAACTAAGCTATGGGTACTTTACTGCATGCATTTGCTTCTATATTCATAGAAACTTAGATCATATTTGATAGATGTTAGATGGATATGTTTTTTTTTTAGTTTGAATGATGGTCTGGCAGTTTGAGTAGTTTATGCGACCTACCCAAATGTCCTTTCTTTGGTATTATTCGTCGAGTTGAGCTCCTTAAGTTCTGAGTTGAGCTCCACGATTACTGACAAATTCTTGCACTGACTGGACTGGTCCACTCAAATCTGTGTGGTTCTTTTCTCAGAAAACCTTTTCAGACTCTAATCTACAAGGTCTTCATTTGGCCTGACCAAGATTATGTCTGGACTTTAAAAGAGACTGTGACCTCTGAGTTTGTTTCGGCCTTTCTTCTCAAAGTAGTCAGATAGGAAACGCCGAACTCATCTAGCAATTTTTTTAATTTTTTATATGACATGTAATAGTGATTCCAATATCCTATTTGGATCATCAAAAGGGAAAAAGGCGATGTTATCAAAGGTTTCCATTTTATAATCAATAGTATCAATATTGTATCATGGACTTGGAGTGAAGAGCTTGTGGCTAAGTAATAACAGCCGCACGGGTCTATCGATCATGTTAAGCTACGCTTGCTGCAGTTAGTCCGAGGGTGGGTGACCATCTTTACATACCAAGACCCCGCCGTGCCTCGGAAAGTACGTTAAGCTGTTGGTCACAGCTGTCATTCGTGGATCTTTGACAGTCTTTACGGGGCGTCAGAAGCCCGAAAGTTTGAGAACCAGTCTAACCGAGCAATATCGTATTACAGAGAAAATGGGTTTTGGAGGTCAGATAGGCAGTCTCTCCATATAAAATACTAGTATTCAGCTGCGTCCTAGCCTTTTCCCAATAATGATAGGGTCGGCTTCCAGTCTAACCGATTGCAGCTGAATACCAGCATGGTGTGGTTGAGTCAAGAATGTACCATCATGTTTTTAAGGTTTAGAAGAAAAAATAAAAGATGGAAGGATTTTTTTTCGTAGGTACCATCAAAGAAGTTCATATCTAACCAGTTTCAATACAAAATCCCGTGAACACGGTGACCACATCTGTTACCGGCCCGGTTCTATAGTTGCCAAGCGCTGCAAGCAAGAATAGTCCTTACGGTGATTAGATATGAACTTCTTCGATGGTACTGTCACAGGAACAGAAGCATATAAAAAAAAATTGCAGTAACTAACTTCTTTTTCGAGTGATTAGTGGCTAACCTGGCGATAGAGCTTTTATGCCACCCATGGGCCTGTGACTTGGCTTCACATGCCGTCGAGAAATATCTCTCAAGCAAGCCGGTTTCATCATGAATTTACGATGTTTTCCTTCACAGAAGCAAGTGATAATTATACAATACACACATGAATCCGAAAAGTCAGAGATGCGTACCTTGGGTTCGAACTCGAGACCTATGACTTGGCAGTTCGACGGTCACACCACTAAGCTATCATTGCTACAGTAACAAACTTACATTATGTGTAATACGAAATGAAAAAAATAAACACGCTACAAACCCGAATCGGGGGCTTATTGTTGATTCGCCCGAATTTACTCGCCCGAAACAGTTGAATCAACACTTTTAAATAATATTACATTTTCTTGAGGCAGAAAACATCCGTCGACGTCGAGGCAGACCCAGGAGAAGATGGCGAGACGAGCTTGACGCCTACAGACAGGGTCCACAGTAGCTCAAGACAGAGGGGAGTGGAAAAGAGAAAGGGAGACCTTTGCCTAGCAGTGGAACAACACAGGCTAAAAATAAATAAATAACTCTCGAGGCGATTCGCACGAAGTTAATTTATTTGTAGGCGAATCGACAACTCCAGAAATATATTCACCTACAAATAAATTAACTTCGTGCGAATCGCCTCAAGACAAAATTATTAAGTATATATAAGTGTCGATTCACCCGTTTCGGGCGAATCACCGATAAGCCGAATTGGAAGCCCAATATATCCTAATGACAACATGAAAAGAAATTAAATCTTCTACACTTTATACTCTACAGCATCTGTATTGTATAGCAAGCATTATATTAGTGTAATGTGATGGCAATATAGTATGGCAATAGCAACAAAAGTAATTCGTTATTGATGGTGGTCGAGATTGCTGCCTCTCGTGAGGGGACGAACTTATCCGAAGCACCTTTAATTACGAAGGGACGTTTATACGATGCGATTTCTGAAGCTGATTCGATTTGTTATTAAGGGGCGTAAAGGTAAATTAATCGTGATTTACAGAAATAGTTTTTGTCTTCTTTTTAGGAACTATTATTAGGTATATTGTGTGCAAAAAAAATGTGCAAAATGCAAAAAAAAGTGTATAAGTAGTGATTTTTTATTTTATTTTTATTTTTTGTGTTTTCAATTATTCACCTGCATCCGGTTAGACTGGAAGCCGACCCCAACATAGTTAGGAAAAGGCTACACATATTGTAGTTTTTATTCTGTTATGAAAATATCGATTCTCTTTAAAATCTCTTTGGCTTACTCATAACTTCTGTTTAACAAAACAAATTATTACGCTACTTTTGCCTGCAGAGGTATAGGCAGAAGTGTATTGCCAACTTAGTCCATTCACAATTCTATCCCACAGCTGGGCAAAGACCTCCCAACTCCCTTTTATACGTCTGTCCTCTGCTGCCATTGCGGGCGAGACATTTCGATAGGATTCAAGTTTGTCCCTCGATCTTCATCATGGTCTGCTGCGATGTCACCTTTTTTTTTCGTTCAAAAATCCCCTCTGTTTTGCGAGAACGGAGGGTTAAGTCAGACTCCTACCGACTAAAACTCCACTGTTCCTACTACCATGAGTCGAGGGCCCGGGAGATAGTTGTCATTCGCCGCACCCCCGACTGGCATCAGCTCGCCATGCCTAGCGGGCCCCATCACCGCTGCGATGTCGCCTAGCATTAAATCCACTTTACTACTGATAAATTCCTAATGGAAAAACCCAGTAACACTTTGCTTCTGGATATTTATAAATATACAAAGTAATGGTTAAATGACATCTCAATCGCAGAATAATTTCAATGTTTGATAACCACTTATGTATGTCTATATACCTGCGTATGAGTCAATAATATATTATTAAACTAAAGAGGTAGCAGTAAAAATAAGTTTTTATTGTATTATGTCAGAATTTTGCCTTTAAATACTTTTTAATGAGACATTCGTTATTTAATATTACTTAGCAAACCATATGTTTGTCACTAAATAATATCGAATAATGAAATTGTCACACAGTAAAATATAACTGTATAATTCTATGACTTTTGTTAGACTTTAACTCAGATTCTATCTACTTTGATGGATTTTTACCCGACTACGGCGAAGCGAAAAGAACATACATACATACCGGTCAAAATCATACCGAAGGGTATGATTTTGACCGGTATGTATGTATGTTCATCTGTTCCCTCATAACTTCTAAACTACTCATCATAATTTGAAAAATGAGGTACCGTTGGGAGCGTTAGCAACAGACAGACAAATAAAAATCCGGAGTCACACGTAATCTGTTCGATTGTTGTATATTCCCTAACACGTCTGACTCCGGATTTTTAATTTATCTGTGTGTGATATATCGTTTATCCCTTTTTAGTTGGCTTTTTTGTCGTAGTTGGGTTTTAGTTTTTATAACTTTATTTTTTTGCACTTAAATAAAATGACGCTTATGGTCTTTCTGGCCATAATGTAACATCATCTGCCAGATTTTCACAAGAAATAGAATCGACATCAAATGAAATGACCTTAAGTCATGCTGACCAAAATGTAACGTCCACCATCATGATCTTCTCCCACACCTGCATGCCAGTCGGCATGATTATACATAAGCATGTCATATCAAGTAATAGAATCGACATCATAGATGACCTGACGACAAATCGCATCGCCTAATAACCTCCAATCACAGCGCCACCGTTCCGACTTCGACCAATCGCAACCACTAAAGACCACAACATAGAGACAGATACGAATGTACTCCATTCACAGTCCAGTTATAGATGCCGCTACACAATACGTAGATCGCTGGTCACAGAGTAACAGAGCGGCAACATTTAATGACCGCGTATGTCCAGTTACTCAGGTGGTATGTATCGTTTCGTCACTTAGGTTATGTGCAGGAACGGAATTGCGTTTTTGATGCTGTTTATGTTGATGCAAGATTTTTGTGACGTAATTTTATTTTATTCATTGTTTTGGTTTTTGACTTGGTATGAATCCGGACGAGTCTGTCTAAGCATGTTAAGTTCCTTATTGTTAGTCGAGTTTCATCAGGTCGAATAAGTACGGAAAATAGTGTCTCACTATGGTGCAACATTATGCATATCCCTGCTGGCCAGCTAGTAGGTATATAATGAGGGCATAAAAAGACGTATTGTGTAGTATGAAGGCATTGGAGTCAAATAGGGTTTCGTTCGACATTCCTCGAGCCACCAGCAATATAGGAAACTTTGATATTATCAATATAACTGCTGTTGAGAACTACATGTAAAGCTCAACACTAATTTACTCAATACTCAATATTTATTTGTATTCCACATTGTGAGCTTAGGTGGTAAAATCTTTTACAAAGACTTGATCATTGTGAACGCTGTCGGGCACAGCAAAGTAGTCTTTATAAAACAAACTATGTTTTAACTGAGTAAAATCAAACTAGGATTACAAAAAAAACATTATTACCCCCACTTAGATTAGTTAACAAACCATGTAAGGATAATTACAAGTTTCAAACAACAAAGTATCATCACTAAACATTGTAAGTTGAAACATCTATTGCGTCCAAATTCGCGCAGACTTGCCCAATGTCCATTAGCATTTTTACGACGAAGTACGCAATAAAAAGTGTCTTGCAAGCAATTATTCGGTATCAAAGTAACAGTTACATTATACTGTCCGCTCCATATCGGAACATCTGTCCGTAATAATACAGGAAACCAGAACAATGCCGTTTGACCTCATATCTTTGAACAAATCTATGTCTCTGGCGGAGAATATTTTGGGTGGACGTTGTAAGGGAAACTCTGGTCGAAATTAGAATTTTGTGGGTGTGGTGAAAGGGATGAGTAAAAGCGATTTTTGTGCAGATTTCAGGAGGGTTTAAAACCACCCCTAGCCAGGATGTTTACCAGTTCAAGTTAAGTTCAGACTTGGAACTGATAAAGCTGGTTGAGATACACAGTCAAACAATAACTGGTAGAGAATAATCATCTTCATGTTTTGTTGCAATATTCGAAGTAGTAACTGGGTAATAGGGACTGGATTCAAGTCCCCCATTTTATACAATCGTCATGCGGAAAATAAAAACAGCAATGTGCAATGGACGTCAGCTAGATGTGTTACTAAATTAAAGAAACATGTAGAAGCTTTGTGGAGCCTTCAAAAACTGCAGTCGTCCTCTAATCTAAGTAGGTATCTTCAATATTTTGATTAATTGATACGTCCTCTTGATATTTCAAATTTTTTAGAAAGGTGCGCGAACAGTGACAAATTATGCACTCAGAAACTAGTTAACATTTGGAACTAGTTTTTTTTTTTAAATGATAGTTAAGTATTTAAATATAACATTGTAATCTGTTATCCTAATCCTAACTAATTAATAGTATAAATATTGCATTTACGAAGAATAAAGGTAAAAATATGTCATGTAGGCTAACGACGCTGTAAATATTCATGAATTGGATTTAGACATTATTTAGGTGGCAAAGATCAACATCTTAAAATTTTGGCTTTTTGGGGACGTCTCCATGCTAATCTATAATTGATATATTATAATTTATAATTGGTATTATTAGTATATTATTTCCTTAAAGATACGAAATAGCATGCCATTCTTTTAACAGTATTTCTTCACCGTACAGCGATACAGCTTGCAAAATATACATTTCAGTTGACATACACTAGTTTTCGCCCGCTACCCGCTTATAACTCGTACTACTGCGTCCACCGTACAAGGTGTTATTATGTAAATGATGAGAGCTCCGTTTCGGCTGAGTCAATACGGCGGGAAGGTAATCGACAACACGTCCGAGTGCCGGTGGTACCGCCTCCTGTACTGCCAGAAATGAATGACCTTAGTCGACACAATGATGGAACAAACTTCCTCAACATTTTCGTTTTGGCTACTGCTATATATTTGGTCTTCCTCTTTGGCTTTGAAATTTAAAGCTCTTTTGGATTGTTCGACTGTATTGCGAGGTGATCAGCTTTTGTACTGCTGCAAACAGATTATTTTTAGTTTCGTATTGTACACTTTGAAAACATGTAGGCTTAAGGGTACGCTAGTCGGTCATTCTTCCATATAAACGTAGTATGGTGATTACTCTTCTGTTTGACAGTGTACGTTCAAAACTAAAAATTATATCAATTTATCTTGTCATTATCAAAAAAATTGGTTTGGAAGTGATGAGCGTCGAAACTTCCATATTTCAACCCTTATTTTAACTTGTCTTTGGGGCTAAATGAATAACTAATGTAGTAAAAAAAAACAAAATCGTACAGGATAGATCATTTATTCAAAAGTTCAAATAATTTAATTTTGAGTAAATACGAAGTAGAAATCTATGGTCAACCTTTGTAGAGTCGACGTCTCCCAGAAGTTCCAAAAAATATGCTACCAAGAATAAAAATCTAAAAGACACCTATACAATAATAAGAAATCCTCGTAAAACCAAGATTAATCACACAAGGAACAATAAAGCACCTGCAAATCAGATCAAAAGATCTGTAAACAAATGAAATCATTTACCTAATCCTTATATAGGCACAAATGTCACTTAAGGAAACAACATGACTACCGATACTATGTATGAACATCTTGTCTTGACTGACGTCAGGTCACGACGTTAGCGCGAGGCAATTTAATCAAAGGTGCGCTCAGTGACAGTCGCACTGAATTATGGCTTATCGTGATACCAGTTGTGGATTAAAAGGTACAGAAGGTCTATTTACATACACACCTAATAGGGATAGATCTCTTTCAAGAGAAAAGGTACTATCAAATATGAACTAAGCTAGGCAATGATACTAGTCAGCCTTCAAATTGGTTTTTATTTGTCCTTCGACGTCATACTTCCTTAGTACCAGGGTATTTAATGAATTACAGCACCAGCACCCTCCTGTTCCTAATAAAAACAACAAACTACTAGACATCTATGCCATAAATTGGTGTCAGGTCAGGACATCGCCAAAAGTCTGCAATTGCAGTGCAGGATAGTTTGAGCATATGTAACATCAGACTACGTGTAACAATTTCCTCTTGAACCTTCTGTAGAATATATTTCATGTAGCTGATGTGTTCACAATAGTTTACTTATTGTACTAGGTTTAGTCGCAACTAGGATATGATTAGGCAAATGATATGCAAATTTTATTACCGTCATCTTTCTTTTATTACCATTAATGTGTCATTGTGATGCATATGGGAAAATAATGTACTGGCTGTGAGTCCATTTAACTTTTTCAACATCAACACAGTTTCTTAATTAACATTACATTGACGACTTGTCCTCCGATAGAAGTCATATGGACCAAAGTGGCCTGTTTTGGTCTGTGTTTTCACTACCCCAGTTATTCCAAGAGTATCCTTACAGGAGATTATAGAACGGCCCTTCTTGAAACTGTTATGAAACTTACAATTCAAAATAATTAGAAAAAAAGATGCCTTATTTTCGGATCCTAGAAAAAGATCCCTAAGTTTCGGACGTCAAGCAAAGACCCATTACGTTATCGAAAGCCCATCAGATCAACTACCAGCGACAATAGATGTGTTACTATGTATATTTTTTGCTTCTTTTTTATCTAAACAATGTACGCACAAGTACAGGTTGTTTTGCATTTTTTTCCTCTTGTTATCTTTTAGAATATCAATGTCCGACGACAATTTCCCGGACACTATATCGGTGATATCATCATGACCTAAGGAGTCAAGGCTCCTTGTAATAATCATGTTTGAATGCACAATCATTAAAAATCATTGTATTTGTTTTTATCAATCTTATTGAGGAACTCTTTAAGTATAAGGAATTGTTCGGTGATAAGATTTTTTTTTTTGATATTTTTCCTTGATTGGACGTCGGAAAAATTTCTTGAGATTTTTTTGTCTTATTATGGAGAAGAGACGTAAATATGAAAAAAAAATACGATATGATAATACGATATGACGAAAATAATCATTTGGTTTTGAATCAGCGTAACAATAATTTTTAAAATCATTTACAAACGTTTCTTTGACGAGAAAACCAACTTCAAACTACGGTCTTTGTACAAAACTAGTCACAACATTTTTAGTCCATTAATTACTAATTATTGACCTCATTGCGATAGACACGTCCGAATGGGAAGGTAGACGGATGGTGTTAAATACCGAACACCGGGAATGGTACTAAGTACTTAAATTTTGACCTTTTGCGTATACTAGTAGGGTTGAGGGTTTAAATGAAACAACCAAACTGTATACTGATCTATGGGTGGTTATATTTACTAAAATTTACAAGACCCTAGGCGAATCGTGGTAACGAAACCATAGCGACTGCTAATTCGACGCCAACGCCATCTAGTTACGTCATTTACAACTTTGGACAAAAAGTAATTATTTTGTTGACCTGATTGATCATGCATGATCATTAACATACCGCCCACCAAGGACATTACTGACGGAATGTCCTTTTTGAACTACACTATAGGTCCGAAATTGTAGCAAATAAATTGATCTTAAACAGTTTCAAAAGATAAAAACTTACATAATATTTAAGGTAAACTTAAACTACTAACATTAGTTACATTTGTCGAAAAATAAATGACAAAGTGTAAAGTAAAACAATTGTAAAAAGAAAGTTAACAAACCCTGTTGGGGAAAGTATACGGTTCATTGTGTAAATGCGTCTTAAAATATCTTAACAATAACAGAGTATAATAATATGTAAAATGTAAACAATTTAAAATAACCTTAACATGTGTAAAACATCTTTGTATAAATAAAAGTTTGTAAAAGTTGATCTAAAATAAATTATAATAAATTCATTGATCTGTAACCGGTAAAATACAAAGTTTGGATGTTGGCCTCTTAATAATAGAGGTCTTAGTGCGCAATGTGACTACACGGGTGATATTATCATCACCGGGATGCTTATATATTACGCGACCTAACAACCAACGACTTGGCGGCAAATCGTCTTCTTTAATTAAAACAATGTCTCCAATTTTAGGCTCAGGGACCTTTGAAGACCATTTGTACCGGTTCATAAGGTTGGACAAATACTCTTGGGACCAGCGCTTCCAAAATGACTGTAGCATCCTTTGAATGAATTGCCACCGCGACAAATAACTAACATTTGTGCTTTCATATTTATCGTCTGGTACATTTACTATCGGCTCTCCGATCAGGAAATGTCCAGGAGTTAAAGGTAACAGTTCACCAGGATCAGTAACGTTAATGACGCTCATTGGACGCGAGTTCAAACAAGCTTCCACTTGATTGAGGAGTGTGCTCATTTCTTCGTACGTCAAGGTAGTATCACCAATGACCCGTTTAAGGTGAAACTTTGTAGACTTCACCCCTGCTTCCCAAAGTCCTCCGAAATTAGGACTATGTGGGGGAATGAAGTGCCACTCAGTACCGTTGGCCTCGACTTGCTCTGCTATTGATGCCTGAATGGCAGCCAACTGTTGTAATTCTTTGGAGGCACCTACAAACGTTGTACCGTTGTCGCTCCAAATCTTGGCACAATGACCTCGCCTAGACACGAAACGTCTGAAGGCAGCTAAAAAGGCTTGTGTGGTCATGTCACTGACGACTTCTAAATGAAGAGCACGGGTGGCCATACACACAAACAAACTTATGTAGCCCTTGTACGAACGGTGCCCGCGACCCTTCGTTGTCCTAATACTTATAGGGCCAGCATAGTCAACACCACTATGCAAAAACGGTCGCGCTGGAGAACACCTTACAGATGGCAGAGAACCCATCATCTGGTTCTTGATGCTAGCGCGACTTTTAGCGCATGTTACACATTTGCGTACATGATGTTTGACCAAGTTCCTGACTCCTATGACCCAGTAGGCTGTCCTCAAATAATTTGCAATCAGCTGAGGACCCCCGTGCAGAGTTTTTAAGTGGGCATCTGCCACTATAAGGTTTGTTAGATGACAAGAGTTTGGTAGTACTATTGGGTGCTTTATCTGTTCACTTAATGGAGCCTTCTCAAGTCTACCTCGAACTCTGATTATGCCCTTGTCATCAATATATGGACAGAGTGAGTTTAACTTACTGGATTTTAATTGTAAATAGCCTTTGTCCTGTAATTGTAAATATTCTATTGTAAATATGTCTCTTTGTGTTTGCCTTATACAACATTCTAAAGCTGCTTCTTGTTCTATTTTCTGTAAATATTTTTGTTTAAATTTGTTGTTTCCTAAAAACCGTCTGCAATAAGCAATAATTCTAACTAATTTTTGTAATGAGGAATAACGTTCGAACATGGAGCACTCTGGAACTATCGCAATGTGAGCTTTCATTGATTCTTCCAAGTCAGTATTCAACTCATTTGGCCTTCTGTATCCTATAGATTTTTCGATGAGAAACGGTGGTCCGGAAAACCATAAACTATTGGTCAGGAGTGCACTTGGCAATATGCCCCTAGAGGCACAGTCTGCTGGGTTGTCCTGTGTTCTTACATGAAACCATTGAGATGCCTTCATATTAGTCAATATTTCAGAGGTACGATTGGCTACAAACGTCTTCCATCTGCTTGGATGACTGTTGAGCCAAGCTAACACCACGGTTGAATCTTTCCAAGCCTTAATTCTGTCCTTTGAAATACTTAAGACATCTGCTGTTTCTGTCAGAAGATTTGACAGCAGAACTGCCCCACACAGCTCTAAACGAGGAATGCTAATTTGTTTGACGGGAGCTACTCTGGTTTTTGCAACCAACAACGAAACATGGATTTTGCCGCCAACATCCACTATCCGCAAGTAAACAACGGCTGAGTATGCTGTTTTGGAGGCGTCACTGAAGCCATGCAGCTCAAGATCATCGTTTGACTTAGTGCCAAGCCAACGAGGTATCCGTACTTTACTAAGTTGTGACAACTCTTCACGGTAAGTATCCCATTCTTTCACTAATTGAGTGCTTAGTTTTTCGTCCCAACTAACACCTGCAAGCCATAATTTTTGGATGAATGTTTTTGCTAAAACCACACTAGGAGCTAACCAGCCTAGTGGGTCAAATAATCGAGCTATGTCCGAAATAATTGATCTTTTAGTTACAGGTGCAGTCGTCAGCGGAGGAAGATTCACCGAGTACTGGAAGGTATCTTCGTTGCGGTTCCAGGTAAGTCCCAAAATCTTTATTGTACTATCTAATTTGATTTCTAACCCTTTCTCTTCTTTGTACTCTTGTTTCTCTAATTCATTATTTTGTATAATATCCATTTGTCCTATTGTTTTGTCCTTATTTTCATTTGTTCTAGTTTGATCTGTTTGTTCTTTAACGTTGTTTCTTTCAATTTCATCTATTCTCTTCAGTATTTCCTGACTGTTGCTGTTCCACTTTTGTAATATAAATCCACCCTTTCCTAATAATGCTATCATTTGCTTATATATTTCTATGCCTTCTTCTACACTATTGCATCCTGTCATAAGATCATCCATGTAGAAGCTATTTAAAACTTTATCTGCAGCAAGTGGATAATTTATGCCTTCATCAACTGCGATCTGACTCAAAGTTTTGACTGCTTGATACGGCGCAGAAGCTGTTCCAAACGTCACGGTCACAAGTTCGTAATCTTGAATCTCTTTGTCAGGACTGTCACGCCAGAGTATCCTTTGGAACATGACATCTTCTTCCGCTACTCTAACCTGGCGGTACATTTTAATAATATCAGCTACAAGTTCTATCGGATGAATCCTCCATCTTAGAACCGTGTGACGTAAATCAGCCTGCAGTGACGGACCAACCATAAGCGTATCATTAAGTGATACTCCTTTGCTGTTCTTTTCAGATGCGTTGAAAACGACACGAACTTTAGATGTGGTCTTGTCGTTCCTAATGACTGCGTGGTGTGGCAAATACACTGCTTCTTCCATCTTACTATCATCTTCCTTCACGTGCCTCATATGTCCTAATTTTAAATATTCATTTATAACTTCTGTGTACTTTTCTTTTAAATCTTTGTTCTTTACTAATCTTTTTTCTAATGCTTTAAACCTTAATTTAGCTATGCCACGTGAATTTCCCGACTTGCAAGGAGGATCTTCGTCTCTGAAAGGTAACCTAACTATGTATCTGCCATTGCTATCTCTCCTAGTGGTCTCACTATAAAACTCTTCGCATTTCTTCTCCTCTGGTGTAAATATCTTTTTATTTGTGCTAACTTCTTCTATTTCCCAGAATTTTCTTAAAATATCCTCTACCTTACAATGCATTACATTAATGGTTTTTATTTTATTCTTTGCACTAGTGCCTTCAGGACCAACAGCACCCGACAGCACCCACCCTAATGTAGTGCTCTGTGCGATCAGTGTACCAGAAGGACTCTTTACTAAACCTTCCCTAATGATGCAGCTATAAATATCAGCACCCAACAGAATATCGATTTTGTTGGGTGTGGTGAACTCTGGATCTGCTAAACATAGGTTATTAATACCTAACCAGTCGAAAGTGTCTGAGTTAAGACTTCGCTCAGGTAAGTAAGAGGTGATCTTATTTAAAACATAAGCACTTAATTGAAACTTAAAGCTAGGATCGACACGAGATTTAATCGTTAGTTGTACCATGTATTTTGTCATGGTTGACCTATTATCTCCTAATCCTGACACAAACCCTTGAATTGGGAACATTTTCAGGCAAAGATACTGCACTGTGGCCTCTGTTATGAAACAAGCCTGCGAACCTTGATCGAGCAAGGCTCGGACCGTCTGGTATTCACCCGTCTTTGACGAGGCCTTTATTAGCGCAGTGGCTAATAAAACCTGTCTGGGCTTTGCTACCCTCCCTGTAGATAAGCAAGAGACTATCTGAGTAGCACTAGTTGATGGACTAGCACTATCAGTAGTAGGCTTTGCTTTAGGTTCTTGGCCTTTATTGTCCAAATGAAGCAAGGAATGGTGGCGCTTCTGACAAACTCTGCAACTGGTGTTATTTTTGCAGTTGTAAACAGTATGGTTACTGCCTAAACAGTTGAAACAAATCTTGTTCTTACCAACGAAATCCCGTCTAACTTCGAGAGATTGTTTGGCAAACTGTTTACAGAAACAGAGCTTGTGAACCTCTGAGCAGAATTCGCATTTCATTGGCGATGATGATTCTGTGGCTAACAATGTTTTAGGCGTATGATTGTTATTGACCTGGTGACCTGAACCCCTTTTTGGTTCTATGCACTCAAACGCGCGGAAACGTTGCTCCAGAAATACTTTAAATTGCTTAAAGGTAGGGAAATCATTGCCGGAATCGCTACTACTGACACTTAATTCCCATTGCTTACGCGTTTCAGGATCTAATTTAAATGTCACTATATGTATGATAATAACATCCCATGTACTCACATTTATACCTAAGTTTGATAATGCATTTAAACAGTCACTGGTGGTGTCTGAAAGCTCTTTTAATGATGTCGCCGACTCAACTTGCATACGTTTGATACCAAATAAACGTTTCAAAATACAGTTGGCAAGATATCTTTTATTACTGTACCGCTTGTCTAACAGATCCCAGCACTGATTGTAATTGGCATCAGTTATTGGAGTATTCCGTATCAATTGCTCAGCTTCACCAGTAAGATGACTTTTTAAATAATGCAGCTTTTGCACATTATCTAGCGAATTATTTTTATGAACTAATGACACAAAAAGATCATGAAATGTTGTCCATTCTTCATATTTGCCAGAAAACATTGGAATTGCAATTTTGGGCAATTTGACCAGTGAATGGGCAGACCTAAATGCACTACTAGAAGAACCATCCCCATGTGGTATTGGTTCACTTACAACTCTAATTTTATTGAGCGTTGTTTTTATTAAACTTTTATAAATTATGTAAGTGTCCTCGGTTGTATCATAAATATCAACGACCTTTTGATCAATATCATCTAATTTAAAGTTCTGATAAAGTTTAGTATTGGTATTTTTAAACGATTCCCAATCCTTCTCTAATAATTCTTGTCTAGTTTCAATATAGTCGACAGTTAATCTGTCTTTAGGACTCTTTTTGAAATTTGCTAATCCTTTAATAATAATACTTTGAGAGCCCCTCAATACGTTGATTAACCCCTCCATATTTCAAACAATTAAATTAAAAATAAGTTAAAAAGTGTAAAATTTCTAAGATAATTTCAAATCTTTGTGACACTAGATGGAAATATAATAAATTAATTAAACGTTCATAAACAAAACGAATGTAAACAACTCAACAAGTGTATAAAAATAATGTTTGTTCTAAAATAAAGCTAACTGATTCGAAATAAAATACAAGTCCAATATGACCAAAATATTCTAAGTCCCAATTGTTTCTCAAAATTTTACAAGTGTTTTGAAAAACTTATAATCTGGCGGAAATCGGGCATAGGTTCCACGTTCCGTCGTTTTTTAAGAAACTATTCTAAGTTCTAAACTAACATGCACAAAATAATACAAGTCTCTAATAACTACACGTAAAATTTTCTAAGTCTAATTAAATATAATTCTAAAAGTCCAAAATTCTTCTAAAACTTCTAAGTAAAAATCTCTGAATAAATAAAGTCCAAAATTGCTTGTCACTAACTGCCTTTGTTTAATAGTAAAATGTACTCACAATTTTCACTTCACTCACACAACTCGATGATTTGGTGTATGTGGCGCACCCTGGTGGCGACGCGTTGAACTATGGATATGACGTCAGATTTCTGATGTCACGTTGAACTGGGTGTGACGTCCTTTATATGACGACACGTTGAACTACGAGGGTGACATACACAGTCACCTCACGTTTGAACTGGATGCAAGTGGCGCCCTCTATAACGTCACTTTTCTGCCGCTGCTGCTGACCCCGTCCACTATACTGGACCAAGCTGTCGCTGCCGATGCGGGGAACCGTGTACTCTAGCCACAGCGATCCACTGTGAGTACCGGGATGAACTCAAAAAATCCGAAACTATATCCGGGTCGTAGGACCAATAGTTTATGGTTTTCCGGACCACCGTTTCTCATCGAAAAATCTATAGGATACAGAAGGCCAAATGAGTTGAATACTGACTTGGAAGAATCAATGAAAGCTCACATTGCGATAGTTCCAGAGTGCTCCATGTTCGAACGTTATTCCTCATTATAATTAGTTAGAATTATTGCTTATTGCAGACGGTTTTTAGGAAACAACCAAACTGTATACTGATCTATGGGTGGTTATATTTACTAAAATTTACAAGACCCTAGGCGAATCGTGGTAACGAAACCATAGCGACTGCTAATTCGACGCCAACGCCATCTAGTTACGTCATTTACAACTTTGGACAAAAAGTAATTATTTTGTTGACCTGATTGATCATGCATGATCATTAACAGATGGACAAACGCTTATAATAATTATTGCCAATCTATTGCGACGATCTTCGCTTCATCATTGCGTACGCTTTCATCTGTTTGACAACGATGGGCTATAGTATATGTAAAATGTAGATGATTTACCAAAAGGGATGCTTGAGGTGATACAGATTCATCATCTTCTTACCCTTCATCATCATCATCATTGCAGCCGAACGACGTCCACTACTGGACATTAGCTCACCCAAGTGTCACCATATCGACCGATTATGTACTTCTCACATCCAGAGGATTACCGTGACCTTCAACAGGTCATCGGTCCACCTTCTGGGACCTCTCTTGCCCTTTTCCCAATTTATGTGGAGTATTTTTCTTCCATACGTCTGTATTAGCCGTCATCTCAGCCGGTTTACTTCCTTCCTAGCCGTATCATCTTTCACACAGTCTAACCGTCGCTTCTTCGGCTACCTTTTTCGTATGAAATAGTGACTTAGGTCTTGTACTTTGTGTTGAATTTTAATTAGGAAAAAAAATCAATTACTAACGAATTTAATTTCATGTTTTACCTTTACGTCCTCTACTGGCCTTGATTGATGTTATTCCATTTCAGTTTTCACAAACGTAGTTTTTTCAACTAACAAATTGTGCATATCAAAAGTCTTCCCATCTTTATCTAAAACCTTCCATATACTACAGTGCAGGCGGCATATTTTTTGTCACAGCATCGATAAGATCGCCGCCAGAGCGATCGGCTCACAATGGCTTGGTAATTGACAAACCATGACTCGATAAAGTCAAGGCCCCAGCCACACTTGTCTCCCGACTCCCATCACGTATACGTGCGATTTGATTGAATTCTTCTAAGATTAGTGGATTAGCAGGTACCTGTTGTATCACGTCTTGTTATTTTATGGTTTGAATTGAATTACAAGATCGATTTATTGGTAGATCTACTAGTACGTATTGAAGAACGGTGACAGATCGAAGGAATGGTTGGATTTAATGAGAAAGATAAAATCCAAACAGCTAAAATAGCACCTTGACCATTTTTGTTATACGTAAGTAAGCAAAATTTTAACGTCGGAGTCGTTAGCAAAATTAGTGAAGGATAATATATAGGTACGTACCCCTTTGGCAGTAAATAATAAAAAATACCTTAATAAACCTTGATTTTATCCATCTATTTCCAGCAAAGTCTAGTCTATTTTTTCACGGTAGAATTGAAAGAACAGCATATCCACACTTCTAAACTGAGACGAAAAACAGAAGACGTAACTTTGGCACTCATACACTAAAAACAGCTATAAATCATGAACGTCATTTTAAAATAATCTATTGTATCGATAGGAAAAAAGTATAAATACATCTGTATGTAACTGTTTCCTATTTTTTGTTGATCAAACACTGTTATAACTTTGGAACAGAAAACCTCTTTTTTAGAAGGTCTTACCACAAACGCAAGAAGACAGTTTGCTTAGCAACTAAAGTACAAAAATTGCCGTCTCGATCATTATTTTTATTTATTTACTATACTAAACAAATGTAAGTGGTATTACATTTGTTTTTACAGGTTGGGACCCAATACAAAAATGTAGTCACAATTTCCACACTCACAGATGTCACCCAAAAACCAATTACACGCATCATATTTTGACTGACAGAGTTCAAAATTATACCTGTGGATTAACGTAAGCGATTAACAGTCCGAAGTATCACTGGTTTATGGTGGTACTTTCATAAAATAGTAATGAAGGAATGAACTGCGGGCCTAATACCAATTCTGACGTTGTTATAGATGAGAAGACAACCAATGAAATGAAATGATGTAAAAGACTGAAGTATAGAGAACTTTAAACAAAAGTAATCCTCAAAATAAAAGAGCTCACGCTTAGCAGAAGTGTCAGATTACTCAGCTATTACCGATTCAGCAGACTGTTGATATAAAGACGACATTTTCCTTAATTGATTCTCACAATTTACGTGGAGAGATACGTTTGACGCTGCACGACTTAGTCGTCATATTTCTAGGTACTCAAATTAATTCCAAGACTAAGAGACATACTTCTTAGGTATTACTTTATCAACCTGAGTCAGGTCTTAGCAATCAATTTAGAGGCTTCGAGCAAAGAAGTTCATACATTCCAATGGCGTTGCACTCGCCATGTCAGCACCCACTTTAACTAAAAGCACCAAATCACGAAACCTTGTCATTAAATCTGACCAGTAACTACAAATAACCAACTATTATGCCCATTATAGCCAAGACCTTCTGACTAATTTCTGAAAAGCTTGCCCAGCCTTCGACACCTAAACGATCAAAAGTCGTGCCTGCGTATCGTTGAAAACGTTTAATCGGTTGCCTTCCGTCATACATACACTTCCGTCATTGATTGCAGCCGACCTCAACATCAGTTATTTAGATGTCACGACCGATTCTCGATTCAAATCACGATCGATAAAGGTCATGGCTAACACATAATAGCGTTGAATACTTTTTGGTAATATCCACGGGACGCAAGCAAAAATCTATGAATTGCACAGAGTAATTAAATCTCAGTCCGAAGATAAGCTATCTTTAAGTGCGATAATGTTTTCGGGTAGGCTATGGTTGTCGGATGTGAATAAAGACGAGTATAATTTGACTGACATATCTTTTGTGATGACCACAACGTTATGTCCATTAATCATACTTTTTTGTCACCTGTTCGCTAACATGACGAAATTATGTTCTTTGTGACGGCATTGTAGGGTGCTCCTTGATCATGGGAGCCTAGTCATCGCGACCCGTAATTAGTTTTTAAATTGGATGCCGAGCAAAAAACCAGAGAAGTCTCCGTTATTATGTTCTAACGAAATTTTTATTTGGAATTTTTCGTGATTGGATTTGACAAATTACTGCGGACCGTCGATCAATTTATTTGGTCGTTAGTCATTACTGTTTTTCTTGCGATCAAAATTCTTATTCTTAGCTGATTTTCATACATTTAATGTATGATCTATGACATTTGGGATGCACCGTTAATCTTTGTTATGTATCAAAATAGCGTTTTTTTATATATTATCAGTGACTTTATTATATTCTAGTCACAAAAAATATTCAAATTATGATGGTATACGTTATTTGAATATTTAAATTATCGCGGTTTTTTTTTCTTGATTCCGTTACTATTTCATTATATGTTTGTGGTTTTTGGAAGAGTCGACCAACGCAGATGACACTCCCAATTCGAGGATTACCTACATGACAAATGTTGTTTAGCAAGATTATTAAAGTTTTATCTGTCATTATAATAATCTTTTGAGACAAACAGATTTCACTTTTAAGGATTTTATGTAGTTAAGTAGTCATTTGACACCAAATGACACTTTACTTTCTAATCCAGCATTAAAATAATCTCTTTACTCACTAATTAATTCGCCTTTTACTGTTAAATAAAGATCTCTATTATGCGCGGGAGCTACTATGACATCATAAATAGCACCTGCACTGTAAGCTTGTCTAATCTACAGTCTCAAGTGTTACGTAGAATGATTTGCTCACTCACTTAAGTAATACAATCTTCTAGTGACAAATTATGTCTCCCGGATTCTGTGAAGATAAGATTGAGATCCATTAAGTTTAGAGATTATGCAAAGTGATTTATTGTCTTAGTCGCGTTTCTGTTGCTAAATAAAATGAATGTTGCGAAATTGGGTTTGATAATTTCGTCGTGGTTGGGAATGAGAACAAAGTTGACGGTAGCATTATTACTAATGTCATAAAAAAGCCTGTTCTTTTTTATAGGTTCCCTTTTACTTCGGTCTCCTCCGATGGTTGGCGATGATGCAGTCGACGAAGAACCCAGTAATCTGACACTTCCAGGTATAGTTCATAAACACAAGTCACGGCAGGGGGGAGTTGTTGTCAAACACGTAACTAGATATCAAAACTTTCATACAGTTTTTAGAGAAGGTGTACACAAAAGGTATATTGGACATATATACTATAATGATCTATTTACAGACTTGTTACTCTTCTCTTTCAGATCAACAATGATTTTATCGTACAATCTTTCTACCTCTTATTGCCTTACCGGGTGGTCATCCATCCTCATTCCTCTACAAAAGTAGTACATTCTCACAGCATAATCACCATAAAACTCAGTGAATAAACATATCCGACCGATACCCGTCGATCACAAGTCATGGAAGAATCATTCTCCTTGAAATAGAGGCAGCTGAATATAAAACTTAATATGCCAAAGACACCCTTCAGATAAGCGCCATTATATTCAAAGTTCCACGAACAAGACGTCAATGGGATTTAAATACGTCTCTCTTAGGTATCCCACGTTTTTGGGGCCCTGAAGTTTGTTGGAGAAGAATTGGCAGGCGACTCTATCATAGTCTGCTTTATCCAATAGCATTATTCAATCAGTTCTCGTGAAGTTTGTCATTTTTTTTTTACAAAAGCAATAACATCGCAAACATGGTTCCTTAATATTTCCTGGTAATTTTTTTCTTATAGTTCGGGATTATTTTTCCTCGGCTGATGAATGCTGTTTGACGATGACGTTAAGTTCTTTCTATATGTTATGGTTGAGACTGAATTTAAAATATCCGTTTTGGAAAATATATCTCCTTTCTCGCTACTTTTTTCTAACCTTTCTCCGCTCACTTCCCAGCCCCAAGTCTTCAGTCAAGAAACAATCGAGCAAGCCGACGGCGACCGCTCCACTGTACTGTCAATCGTATCATTAAGGAACCCCGATGGTGGGTCACACATCAACCACGCACTTCATTAGCCACTCTTCAAAGTACGTGAGACACATTCCAGATGGATTTCGCAATGCTTAAGTGGATAGGAGATTGATGTATAATGGTGGGAATTAAGCTCGGTGATTTTTATTCTTATTCTGGCCGATAGGACATGATATGGGGAGATTAATGAGATATTGGTTTATGAAGTTAATAGGGGTGAGGATAAGCTTCTGAAGAAATACTAAGAACACCAACCACATGTAGAATATAGTTTAGTTGATGACTAAAATGTAGAGGACCTAGTATAGTCCCTTGTAAAATGCGCGAATCGAATAAAATCTTGCATTCCGATGGATGGAATGGATATCGAAGTGTTCTGACTGATCGGTTTGATTCAGAAGTAATAAGTTATTTTTACGAATGACAAACTATTTCACCATTGGGTTCCAGAAATATAAAAGTTTGTCATCTGCACACGTCAGTTCCAAATCTGTTTTATAGGAGGTTTACTCACAAACACATTTACATTTTATGAGTTTTTTCATAGCATAGTAAAACCATTTCAAATCATTTCTAGTTTTGATGTCATATGACGGATGTTTCTCTCTTTAGAGATTCATTTCGTATTGGGTTTAATATGTTTTTAAATCGTTTATAATAAAAAAACAGCATTTTTTATTATTTTCAAATTTTTACACGCTGTCTTTTATTATATCATATGGCTTTCACTTTTGATGTTGATTGTGAAATATAAGATCCATTCTACTTTTGTCTTGTTCAAAAATATATTATGCCATAAGGTTTTTGTTTCCATACAAATAGTAGTAGTTTTAATTCAGTTTTATGTTATTAAACTTGTAAAAATAAATAATCACACTGTGTAATCTTCTACGTTTGATCTTATATCTAGCTCGGCTTGCAATCGTCATGACAAGCATAATAATTATGACATGACGAGCAACATTATTGAAAATATTTGCATTATTTCTTTACACGGCAAATAAATGAGACTTGTAATTTGTATCAACTTTCTTTTCATATAGATGTAAATTACAGATAATTTCACCTGCCTAAGATCTAAATACAGGTTGTGAATCATTTCTCAGTATGTAGTTATGGTTATGGTCTAAGCCGTTACTCACATACCAACTCCTGCGCATCCAAATTTTTATTGATACTTCATTTATCTCATGACAGTTCGTTATAACACTTTCCTGTGACCCGAACCAAAAGAATACATAAAAATAAATATCTTTGAAAAAATGACTAATAATCCTTCAATATCTTCATATTGCATATTCAAAATTGATGTAAAAAAAAAGTTGTACTCTCACGTCGACCTGTTTGGGCCGTCTATCAACGTATGACGTACTGAGAACCTTCTTTTGCGCCGCAAAACCCCAAATCGTCTACCAAATTGTACTCTAGTCTGTTGGCAATAAGGTCTAATGTCAATTTTCCCGTGTGTATGATGTATGATTGTGGTGTACGTCGGGATGTCAAAGCGTCGCGAACGAGCGCCGACGCAGGACAGTCTCGTGCTGAGAGTAATCTCAGTCGACCTCGCGGCTAGGGATGTGCGATTATAGTGAAAGTATCGATATCGAGATTTTGATGGATAGTTCAGTGATCGTCTGTTATAGGCAATGGCATACGATAAACGATGCAGTAGATACAGGATTAAGTAAAGGTTAATTTTAGACTGTGCATATTTATTCATCTAGCAAGTAGTCAGGAACCAAAATCAAATAGTGAAGACATGATAGGTAAATTACTAACGAAAGCAGTCACGCAAGGAAGACATACTTTGCCAAAATAGCATGACAATTTTATACAGTATATACAAATATAACAGTGTAAAAATACACATTACTCATTCATCTATGCAGCTCTTATCAAGTTAAATAGCTTTAACTCATCGTCTTTTATCGATATCGACAATCAAAGTGATGGGACAACATCATTATTGTCTCAACGGGGCGCTCGGGTCAGAGAGTCGAGACAATCTGTCAAATGGAAAGAATCACACACGAACGAGCCCAGTCCCGCAACGCCGCCCTATTAATCATATTTCGACCTTTTTTTACCATTTCCGAACGTGTGTTCTCTCAGATAATGGCTACTATTCTGACGGCGAAATCACAAAGACCTTTGTCACACTGTAATTACATTTTAAACTCAATACAAATACTTTAGAGTCCAATTTTGATTGAGGAAACCCCCACGTATGGTGGGCTCCAACAAGCGGTAAGGTCTTTTAGACAATACTTGTCGTTTGATTCGAGATGTCATGTTTTCTGATAAAATCTTGACGAAAATTTCGTTTTGACGGGGTCAAATTTGGTGCGGCCATGTTCTTCAATTACATTTGACATAGTTGAGTCCATAGTAATGTACGTTTGTTTGTGTATTTAGATCATCTATCTGATTAGTCTGCTGATTTCGAAATGTTTTGACATGGCGAATTGTGACAGGTAATATAGATTACGCAAGAGTGTTTGCTGAAATAGGTAGTTTAAAATTCGAAGCTGTGTATATTCAGCCTTCAAATGCCCGTGTTAAAATTTCAAGATCGTATGTAAGATAATGATTTGAAGATAAACGATTCTCTGAAGTCTAAACAGTCAAGCTTAATGCGTCAGCACCTCTTGGAGTCAATCAACGTGTAATGAAAAATTACAATTATTTAGCTCTGCGTAAGCTTTGGTTGGTCATTGCATCAACCGTGGGAAATATAGCAGGTGCTATAGAATCAGAATTATCTATGTCCTCTTTCGATAGGTCACTATCACTATCTGAATATAGTTTGATTACTGTGGGTTGTTTCCTGCAAATGTCAATTGGTTTACTCATTGCCACTTTGATATCCATAAACCATAACAGCTACATGGTGTAAACCTTCACTTACACTATGAGGGATCCAAGGTGGGACTGATATATTGAGACTTACCAAACATTAATTAATAATTAAGATATCGACATTAAATCAAGACCATTAACTCATCAGTGACTTTGGATGCGAAGCAATAGTGACAATTCCATAATAGGTAATGCCTCCAAAACTCACTGTTAATCATTTGCGTCTTCATTTTATTTACCGCCAATTATATGTGGAAACTTCCTTCTGGCTTTATCAACAAAGGTTAAATTCGCTTGGCGAATATTTCGTGGTCTATTTGAAGTTTTAATATTGTACTTGACATAGATTTTGGTATGGTGCTCAAGCATCGCCTGGGGCGACATGTGGGCGATTCCGTTGACATTTTGTGTGAACTCCGTATTTGAACTTGCTTTAAGCTAGGAGCTTAATGTCTTTTCATTTATCTTTGCTTTGTTTTAGAATGTATTCGGATAAAGGCTACTACGTCCTGGAGGCTTGAGAAAATATGAAGCAAAGTGCCAAATAAGATTCGTGTTAGATGAGTCATCACAAGTTCAGCCAAGCAGAAATCCATGGCAAGTGAAATATAACTAATATTCGAATGTGAGTGATTAGTCGAATTCACAGCTTCTTCAACAGCATCTATTGGTGAAACACTTAGAGTACTTGGGTTTTTATTAATAAGCTCCTCTTTGCTGTTGTTAAGACCGTTATTGTTTTATAAATGTTTGCTTTACATGGTAGGCAATAGGTATTTTCAAGTGTTTAGTGCTTGACTTCGCATAAATTATGAAAAAAAAAATCGTATTTGATAAAAACGTTTCTGAGCATGTTTTTAAATTTTCGTGAGCTTTTGATAAATAAATATTTTGCTCAATCAAACCAACTGACATAACATACAACTCTGTATATAACAAACATGATAACATCTTATCCCCATCAATCTAATTCCCATACAAAATTCAACACATACATAAAATGACAGGTTCTCGTATATGTAGATGTGTATGACCCTTAGGTCATTGAGGTACCCGATAGCATCGACTTGGACCCGTCTAATTGTGACATCACGGATACAATTCATCAGTCAGATTTTGTGACCTTAGTGTCACGATGGAGATGTGGGAAGGTATAGATTGTTCAGTGATGAATTTAAAGATTCATTAATTTTGGTGGCTGTGGTTCTTACAATTGACAAGCAATGTTATTGATTTCAAGAGGAACTGACTGGTGAAGTTTTTTCGATCTCCTTTTTCTTTTTCGTTTGGTTAGTGACTAACCTGGTATCAGTGTTTTTAAGCCGCCTGTGGGCCTCTGACTTGATTTCAAATGCCGTCGAAATATCTCTCAGGCAAGCCGGCTTTTTTCAATAATTTCTTTCTTTATCGCTTAATATAATATATAATGTGATCATCCGTGGTCACGGAATTACCGTATTTTTCTATAACTTTGCGAATTTCTCGTTTAATGTAATGGAGAATTAATAATTAATTTAATAAATAAAAAAAAATAACAACTACAACACGATGACGACAAATTATTTTTGATTTTACAAAGAGACACACATACATACACACAAATGTATTTTTTAAGCTTTCTATTACCAATACCTTTAACAAGTTTTATTACTAAACTCTAATTTTTTATTTGCTAGACCAAATAGACAGCTGCGATCGACCTTTTTTAAAAAATAACACGTCTAATAATTAATATTACAGAGACATCCAGGTCCTCCAGCAGAGAACGATTCAGTGGTCCTTGGTGAGAGTCACTCAGTAACTAGATTATTTTTATGTCGACACCAAATGTCATTTTAGTCAGTCTCGCAAATTAAAAATCAGATTAGTTATTATGTAAGTAAATATTTACTATCCTTATAACAACTACTGAAAAATATGAAGCGGATTCTACTTGGCCAAGAATCTTATGGCCAAATAGGCTATGTAATCACAATAAAAACAGTAGGTACGCATGTCCCAGCAGTACATAATCGTGAACATAGTTAAATAATGATTAGTCACGTCTAAACATAATCAAATCTATCAAGTAGGCGTCTCCTTGCGCCGGAGTCGTGAGAACACCGAAATTGATTTCTTATTAAACGTTATTTGTCATTGAGTCAAGTTTTTGTTTGTATACGTGTTAAGTAATCATTGTTTTAAGGTTTTCCTTGTGTTATTTTTAAGAATTTTCTTTTGTTTTGCTTTTAACTTTTAAGCTAGATGCGATTTCGACCGTTTTAATACAGTTATAGATGAATTATGATTATTTACCTCTATTTTTTATTTATTTAGCCTTTGGTGCCCTAGTGCTGGCCAAAAGTCTCCGCCATACTTTGCCGATTCTGTTGCCTTTTCCGGCCATATTACAGGTGTTATTCAAATTAATAAAAGATGGCTAGTAGGTATCTTCCTTCGGGTCTAAACTGTTTTTATTGTAATTCACAAACATATTTACATAATTTTACTTAATACATTTAAATCTATCACGTCTTAAATAGTAAATGGTTTCATCACCACTGCACTCAAGACGATCAAGGAAAACATCGTGAGGAAACCGACATGTCCTAGGACCAAAAATTCGAAGATATGTGACATCCACCAACCCGCACTGGGCCCGCGTGGTGGATTACGACACACTCCCTCTCACCGAGGAGGCCTGTGTCCCAGCAGTGAGAACATTATATGCTGATTATCCTTATGCCACGAAAAACCAATAGGAAGACACCGTATTTTTCCTGATAAGTTCTGCACGTGTTAATTTTAGCACGATATTTTTTATAGCTATCGTAATTCGTTAGAACACCATTGGGTTTTTTATGATTATCAGACAATAACACAAATTGTACAGGGACTTTACAGATCAATAATTTTGTCGTAGTTTTTGTAGCGTTGTGAGGGTTCTCAGCTGCAAGTACTTAGTCGAGTGATAAAATATCGGATTTAGTAATTATCATGTCACAACACTAAAAACGGGGAACGTCACTGGTTTACCGGTGACGTTCGGTCATTCGGTTTCCGCTTGCAGAGCTGATGAGAAGTATCCCCTGACCCTCAGGATTCTATGTACCCCGACCTAGGGTGAGTTCCACATTAGCTTGGTAATTATACCAGATCCTTAGCGCTGGATGATCTATATTGATTAAATAACCTATATGTTTTCTGAGCTTGTGTGTGTCAATGTCGGACACGCGGCTACAAGTCATCCAGCGCAAAGGAGATTGAAATATGTATGTATTGCTACTGCATCGAAATGGTGTAGTGCCTCACTGTGTTATTCTTAGTGAGCCATCTACCATGGCCACGCCTACTTTGTGATTTATGCTCGCGTGTTCACATATTCGCATCCGCCATTGTGGCACGCTATGTTGCAAACTCTCTTGCCTGTAAACCGCTGCGATGTGCTGAGCTTTCACCTACAATGCTTCCCACACCGTTCCTTGGCTTAAAATGGGAAGGAGGTTGGCACATCGCATGCGGCTTGCTGCTATTGCACCGCATCTAACATGCGCTCCCTAACGCGCCTTCCAGGGTTCTTCGTACGGGCTGAGGGCAGGTGCTTGCTACTATATACTGCTGATGGTAGCGGTGCTGAACATTGCATGCGCACGCTGCCAAGGTCACGAAGGCCTGACAACCTGCGGCCTACCGCCGTAGCTACCTGTGCGAGCCGGTGCTGACCGCACACTGGTTGCGCACGCTGCTAAGGTCCAGAAGGCCTGACGACTCGCGGCCTACCGCCGTGAGCCTGTGCTGACAGGCCACAACAGACGCCAGTAACTATGGCATTGGCGGTTTGCTAACTCAGATTAGGGACGGGGTTGAACATCCCATAGCATACATGAGCAAATCCTTGACTAAACAAGAGCAAAACTATAGCATCACAGAAAGAGAAGCACTAGCAGTACTAGTGGCACTGGAACATTGGCGCTGTTACCTAGAAAATGGCATCAAGATCACAGTGTTCACAGATCATTCCTCACTAAAGTGGTTTCTCAAACTACAAAACCCTTCCGGTCGTTTGGCGCGCTGGGGAATAAGGTTGTCGGCTTTTAACTTTGACATACAACATAGACGTGGTGCAGATAACACCTTACCAGACGCGTTATCTCGAGCTTGTCCGATCGCAGCACTCTCACAAGAACACACCACACAGACAGTTCCGCCAAAACAAACAGATGATACATGGTACCAAAACATCTACATTGGTTGCCAACAGAACCCAACGGCATTCCCAAACTACATAGTAAAAAATAACAAATTGCACCGCTATGAGAAAAGTAAATTCGCGATAGTATGCGAGTTCGAATAGAAGGAAGTCATTCCGACGGAAGATAGGCACCAAATAATAACTAACAACCATGCTGAACCGACCGCGGCACATATGGGTCCATGCCACTTGGTCGCCTATGGTCAGCTAATGTCGTTGTCGTAGTTTTTTATAGCTACACCTACAAAGATATGAGACACGACATTCTACTATGTATTCGTAAAAAATTGTCGATGATAAAAATACTTAAGACCAAATGTGTGATAATGAAATCCTAATTCGTATTATACATCCGAAAGTGAGTTTATTTGTTTGTTACACGCTAAAACGGCTAAACGGATTTGGATGAAATTTGGCACATGGGTAGACCATGACCTGGGTTAAGACTTAATATACTTTTTATCCCGATAGTACGTTCCTGTGGGGATTCTGTCCGACTTCCAAAAGATAGTTGACAATATAATTTTAATGTAGGCGCTTTTCCAAGACTCCTTCTTTCTTGCATGACCTTGATGAAAACTCGTATTTAACTGTCAATTAATAAGCAAGCTTTGTTTATTAATAAGCAAGAAAAATTATTCTAACACCAACAAGAAGATGCATAAGTATGGATAACCACAAAGATCTTTTGCACACCTCGTGGAATGATATAATGTAACCATTTATAATTGAAAACCACTGCTTCGTTGGTCTAGTGCTCGCAAGCACTACTGCTGACCATGAGGACCTGGGTTCGATTCCCGGGTCGGGTAAAGTGTTATTGGGTATTTCCATCTGGAATTTCTCAGTAGCAGCACGGAGTCTGGATTTGTGACCGGTTGATGGCAATAGGCTCGCCCCCTATTACATGAGACTTAAACATAACTGGCGAAATGTGAGTGAACTACTGTATACCTCTGCCTAACTCCTCGGGGAATGGGCGTGATGGTATGTTATGTTATTTAAGACTTTCATCAAACCAAACGATTCATTAAAAAAAAAAACGAGCAACACTTTATGCAAATACAACGACAAATAGCTCTTGCTCAATATGCATATAAAATATTCTCAACTTAAAACAATACAGCATTTAAAAATACAAAACCCTTTCTTATCTTACCCGACATCCACGAAATGTTGAAATGTCGCAAGACAAAAGACCGTGTGAAACTTACTCTTGCCTCATAAGAAAAAAATAGAGGCCAATAACTCACTTTGAAGGCACGATGAGACAGATCGGTCATTCCAAAAATTATCTAGCTCTAGGCAATGTAATTGGAGTTACGAGACTCATTGCATAAGTTGGTCACATCACTATTTTTAGAGTTCCGTACCCAAAGGCTAACGGGACTCTATTACTAAGGCTCCTCTCTCCGTCCGTCTGTCTGTCACAGGGTTGTATCTTTTGAACGGTAATAGGTCTACTTATTACGGTTCACTTGAAATTTTCCCAGACTGTGTACTACTATGGCCGCTATAAAAACAAATAATAAAATAAAAATTAAAGGCCTTGGATTTTTTTACTTTATTTTATTTTACAATATTCAACAGGATTATTACTTATTTTATTTTACAATACTCAACAAAATTATTACTTATTTAATTTTACAATACTCAACAGAATTATTACTTATTTTATTTTAACCATACAAGAAACGTTCTTTTTCCGCGTTTTTTTTTTACAAAAGTCGATAAGTAAAATGTATAGTATTAAATATTGTACGGTGGTACGGAACCCTTCGTGTGGGAGTTCGACTCGCACTTGGCCGCTTTTTAGTCTATGTTCATTACGCACGCGACCTCTCTAATGTCTGAACATCTTTGGTTTAGCTTGTGTCATTTGCTCTTATTGCGTTTACATAAAGTTCATTTTTGCTTAGCTACGTAATTAAGGATGGCTGTTAATGTTTTTGAGCACATGACGTGTACATCACGAAGTGGATCACATACCAAATTGAAGCAGGTGATGTTTTTCCGAAGATTTTTTTTCTTGTCATTGACATGGAGATTTTGATCAAGAATTTTAAAGCCAATGTAATTTTTTTGGTATTAACATTTATCTGTGAGATCAAGTTCAAGTATGATATGAAGAGGTGTAGTTCAATGCTCCTCCACGTTCAAGCTCACGTGAAGTCGGTTTAAGAAATTATTATTTACCAGTTGTTGCCCGCGACTTCGTCTGCAATCCAGGATAAAAACTAGCCTATCTCCTACTCCAGGTTAAGGTCTGCTCATGTGCCAAATTTCATCCAAATCTGTTCAGCCGTTTTAGTGTGCTAGCGTAACAAACAAACTCACTTTCGCATTTATAATATTAGTCAGGATTAAATTGCGTTTAGATGAAAAAGGTGCTCAACAAGTGCATTAACAAATAAATGCATATGCAAAAAAACAAATGAACAACACACATGACAACACATGTCAACACACACACGTGTGTCATGTCACATGTTTAATTACTTATTGTATAGGTACATAAAATAACAAAGGCATTTAAAAATTAAAAAAAAAACTTTTATTCATGCATTATCACGAGAACCAAACACGTATGCCAAATTTCAGCCCGATAGCTACAGTAGAAGTGGGTGCAATATTGATTGCCATATTCCAGGACATACATACAAGTAAAGTTAAATAAAAGCTTTTAACAATAATAATGTGGTATTTTTTGTCCCAACTACGTAATATGAATATATAAAGCTACCGTCACGAGAAGCTATAAACATTTTATAATAAAGAACTTCTACTAAGTTACGCAGCGACAATTCAATCAACAACAAATAATCCCAAATTCAATCAACTCAAAGTAACATACGCGTAAAACGAAACTAACGAGCAATTTCACTTGGTCGGGCTATATTTTAGCGATATAAAGCGCTGTCGTCTCATGTTTTGTGGTACTGAACGCCTCTGAGTTGTAAGTTGATTGAATTTGGAATTATTTATTTTACTACGTAACTTAGTAGAAGTGCTTTGTTTACAAAATTTATAGCTGCTCGTGACGTGGACTTAAGAATAAGTAGACTCAGAAAATAATAAGCAGAGTACTAGTGAGATTAAATGAACACAGAAACTGAGCATCGATCAGACTTCGAGAAAGCATGTACCTAAGCCGTGGAATTTCTTGTTGGTTCTTTTCCATAGGAATTGACCATTTGCAACCATGCACCTACCTTTAGATGTTTCTAAGAGCCCATATTATATAGGTTTATTTAAAAAAAAATGCATTTTAATGCTTTTAAGGCTCCCAGCTAGCAGGCACGACGCGACACCAGTCGAACAATTTACGTGAAGTTTTCACACCAGACTCGCGTCGCGCTTGTCTGTGTGAGCCATAAAAGCAAATTCAAAAAAATGTTACTAATTTTTCCAAGTCAAAATCAACATCATTTTTTTCACAAAGATCTTTTCATGAACAACACGTTAGATCTACTTAAAAAAATATCCCAATTTTCTTCAACTTTCCTTGTTCCTCAAGGATCATACTCGTGATCATATCTATAGTTATATTTATCATACCACAGTTTCAATGTTCGGAGCTAAGACATTGTCTCGGCCTGCGGTGGCGGTTGGACAAAAGACTCCACTGTTTATTTGCCGCCCATACCCAACCTGCGGTTTATGGGAATTGGTTTGCATGTAAGTAATTTTCTAAGTCGGACCGACGACCGTTTTCTAAAGGATTTTGTCTTGGATGCAGTGGTGCTGGATGTGGTAGTATTACTGTTTGTATGAGCTGTCGTTAGAAACAACAGCTAAATCAGACACACGGATTACATATATTTTACACTTCACTGTATTTCACACACCTATTTATTTTTATTTTTTATTATAATTATTTAATTCTGTATCTATCCGACATTTTAATTTTTTTAATGTCGCGGCATCATGCTGAGATAGGAGCCTTTTGGCCTCGTACGGGACTTCATTCTTTAAATTTTAATGATACTTTTTTTTTATTTATGTTTAGTGTGTTTTTAGTTTAATGTGTGATTTCCTGTGCGAGTCTCAATAAATACTTTTTCTTTCTTTCTTTTAAATCATTACAGTACCTACGTTCGTTTTTCTTCATGAAGTTACACACATTTAAGAGCGTGCATTCTGAAATATTTCGCTGTTTTGATTAATTTGACAATATTACTGTATGGAAATACGAAATATGGCTAACTAGTGAACAAGAATATTGATTATGCAAAGCAATAATTAATGTTACACCAAATATTTAGTTTTAGATGTAAATAAAGTATTTGGAAATTCAATGTTATAATTGCAATTCATTATTATATTCTGGTTCACTAGATAGCCACATTTCGTATTTCGATACAGTAATATTGCCAAATTAATCAAAACAGGTAAATATTTGACAGCTATTTGCGACGTTGCCAACTTTTAGGATAAACGCTCTTAAAACCCCAAATACTTATTATAATGCTGTTTCACACAGTCAAGATTTAACTTGAAAGACATACAAAAGTGAGAGTTTTACTTTTAACTAAATACAATTATCTTAAGTCTCTAAATATATTATTTCGGCTAAATTATTTATTCTCTTCATATAATACCTTAGGTTGAGGTTTTTGAAGCCACATTAGGCAAAGCAATAAATCAAAATCAAAAGTCATTTAAGTATTCAAATTAGGCTGAGAATCAGCAATTTTTTATCGTCAAAATTACATGAGAAAGCCCCCAAAACCCCCGCCATTCACCACTTCCTAGTGTTTTACCTTGGAAGAAGAACTGACGCAACATACTCCCCAGCAGGGAAGAAGAATTGGCGCAACAAATATTATTTGAATGGAATGAAAACATTATTTTCATTACATTTCGACTGTTAGTCTGCAGATTTAACAAACTAAACCATAACGTTTCAAGTAACTTTACATCTTCAATCTTCCCACTGGCCACAACACCCGACAAAATTGAAACACACCGCACAGCACAGCTTTCCGACCAACATCGTGACTTTTTCATTTAGCAGCATCGATTTAGAAATTCGTTTTTCATGTCCATAGTTGATTATTTCATAACTTCCTTGCAGGATGGATCGTTGAGGTTAGATTAGTACGATTACTTCGTAATTCTATTACGCAGAACATTTTGGTCTTGCGCGCCATGGATTGTGGTCCTTGGTAGCCAATATAAGTTTAAAATACTTGGGTAAAAATGCAAAGCAATTTTTCTTGTAAATTATACGTTTTTTCATTGGTGATTTATTGGAAAATATTGTTCTGTTATTGACCACTAAAATGAAAAGATTTATTTCCATTTTGCAGTATTCAAGAAAAAACTGAGCTTTTTTTTTATTTTCAAGCGAAAGGAAAAGCTCTTATGAAAAAACATTTGTACAAAAAAAACACTTACAAGTGAAAAAATTACTTTAATTTCGGAAGTCGGTGTCTTTAGATCTTAATTTTTAGAAGATAATTTATATACTTACAATTGAACTTCTCTTGTTTCTGTTGAACAAGACAATATCCAGAACTGATTTGTGGAAAACGATTCCCAGCCAAAAATTGTCAGCAAAGTTCAAGTCACCTTTTTCAATTCCCCTCGGCTTTTCCATCTGTACCATATTAATCTCGGGTGTCAACGGTAAACATTTTCAAGATAGGAACTGGGTTTGGTTCAAGTTTTGAGAAAATTGAATTCATGAGTTCTTTGAACTATACCCAAACCCATTTAGCGTGGCAATAGCAGTCATTGACCCACCTACATGTTCTAGCATTCTTTATTTCAAAAACTGAAATAAAGTCCGTTAACGCCCTGAAGCAATATTTATTTATTTAGTACATGGAGGACTTATAGCTAACAAAAACACAACAATCGTGATCTTCAACATATTCCAATAACAAAAACCGATATATAGTATATTTTTTGGGTTCCTAAGGATAGTTAGTAGGGAACAGCTAATGCCATGCTAAAGCGATTCGGGTATACATCTTGTGTATTTCGGGCACGAAAATAATATCTTTCTAACGTGCCCCAGCGCATCACCTCTTCATGAGTAGGTAAAGCATTTCTATAAATGTATCATTTCGCGATCTTGTTTTCATCTCTATACCATCCTGGCTTTCCTTTGATTATTGATTATGTGTAAATTGTTAATATTGTGTATTTTTCCACACAACGTTTAAAGTTCCAACTAAAATTTTGTTAGGCATCCTAAGAGTTGGCAACGTCGCAAATAGCTGTCAAATATTTACCTGTTTTGATTAATTTGGCAATAATACTGTATGGAAATATGAAATGTGGCTAACTAGTGAACTAAAATATTGATTATGAAATGCAATAATTAATATCGTAACACCGAATATTTAGTTTTAGATGTAAAAAAAGTATTTGGAAACTTTCCAAATGCCTTTTTTACACCTTAAACGGTTACAACATCAAATTCTGTGTTATAATTGCAATTCATTATTAACATTCTAGTTCGCTAGTTAGTCACATTTCATATTTCCATACAGTAATATTGCCAAATTAATTAAAACAGCGAAATATTTGACATCTATTTAAGACGTTGCCCACTTTCAGAATAAACGCTCAAGAAATCAACATTTTTCTATTTTATTTCCGCTGTCTCTCATCCCTTGAACACGATAATAGAGATCAGGGGTGCGATTATTAACTGTCGTCTAGCTCTGCGAACTGCTGATCAATCATACGTCCTTAAGATATTAACGAAAGTAAGCTCCGAAAGTATTGTGGAGAGAAGTGTTTGCCTGCAATATTAGTTTATATTGTTTGTGTAGCAAAATATTAATAATTAATCAGGTGTTTGAAGGAGAAGACGCTTGCAATACTTACCTGATAATTTCTATTAATTTTCTATTTCCTTACTTTTTTTTCATGTCGAATCGATCTTCTTCTTCTTTCAAATGTACAGAGGTGGACTTGGTGCCATGGACATTTTCTATCAGTCAGTCTTTTTCGTGGCTTTTCGGGGCAACAGTTTCGACAGCAGTGAGAGCAGCGATAGCTTAGTGGTGTGACCGTCAGACTGCCAAGTCGTAGGTCTCAAGTTCGAACCCAAGGCACGTACCTCTGACTTTTTGGATTCATGTAGGTACGTATTGTATAATTATCACTTGCTTCAAATATGGTGAATGAAAAAAAAGTGAGGAAACCGGCCATGCCTGAGAGATATTTCTCGACGGCATGTGAAGCCAAATCAGAGACCCATGGGCGGCATAAAAACTCTGACACCAGGGGGCTTACTACATTAGCGAAATCCGTAGTTTCGGCCGTCGTTACGGGCGCTTCGTTCTCCTTCTCACTGACGGTATGTATAAGTGAGACGGAGAACGAAGCGCCCGTATCGACGGCCGAAATAAAAGATTTCGCTGAGGGAGTAGGCCTCGTGGTTAGTCACTAATCACACGAAAAAGAGTCATCATCATTTCAGCAGAAAGACGTCCACAGCAGGACATCGGCCTCCCCCGCACCGCCACTTCAACCGGTTCTTTGCTGTCCGCATCCAGCGGATTCCTGCGGCCTTCACCAGATCATCGGTCCAGCTTGTGGGAGGCCTTCCAACGCTACGTCTTCCAGTACGCGGTCGCCACTTCAGAACCTTTCAGCCCCATCGGCCATCTGTTCTGCGAGCAATGAGCCCTGCCCACTGCCACTTAAGTTTGGCAATTTTTCGGGCTATATCAGTTATCTTGGTGGGTCCGTGTGGTGCTGGAGTGACGTAAAGAATAACACCATCCCATTTCTTCCCGTGTGTGTCGTAAAAGGCGACTAAGGGACTTACTAGAGAATGGACAGCAGCGTTCTCTATGCATTTTAACGCCATACTGCGATCGCCAACCCGCCTGCGAAGCGTGGCGGTTATAGCAAACCTAGGGGTGCCAACCGTACTGTTAAAAACAGTATTATACTGTTCAACAAGAATAAAGTATTTGAAAATACTGTTTTCACTGAAATCTAGAGCTATACCTAAATAAAAAGCGAGTCGGTGGCAATAAACGAAGATACAATACCAAAGACACCGACTTCCGAAATGAGAGTTACCTATTTTTCACTTTGTAATGTTATTTTGGAAGTCGGTTGGTTTGTATTTGTAAAAAAATTTTTTTTTTTTCAGATAGGTACTGTTAATTTTCCCACTTCGACCATAATATACTTTATTTATAGTACAAAAAGTTGGCAATCCTAGGCAAACCCCCCAAAATAACAAGCACTATTAAAAAAAAAACGTCTCCTAGTCTGAACTGAAATACCCTAAAATAATCACTACGATGACAAACTAAAAATCACGTCGCAAACCCGTGAGAATCTCCCAAGTGTTCTCAACAAGCCCAGTGTGCCGTGATTACACTGATGTAATGATAAACAGACAATAATAAATGACAATAAATCGATGGACACTCCACTGATAAGAACGATGGCGTGATAGCGCTATCTGTGACAAACTTATTGCAAAATTATTGTGTGAAGTATTCCGACTGACATGGCTGATGCAAGCTTATAGTTAATGGCGATATTATAAACATGAGACATTTATTTATCTCTCGTTTCTGAAGTAGGCAAATCACTAGCTAAGCGGTGTGTTAATTTTCCAACTTGTTTGAATAGGTAATTCTAGTTAAATTTGGTTTTTGAAAACTAAAATGCGTGGCAAATTTACACGAATATTGAACAAATATTTATTCAAATTGTTTCAGATAACAATAAAATCAAATAGATTTGACTTTAGCAACGTATTTTTTTTTTTTGATGAGCGTTTTGTGGGTCCCGCAGACGGGCGCGACGCAACACTGGTAGAATAATTTCCGTGAAGTCATTATTCCACTAGAGTCGCGTCGCTCCTGTCAGCATGAGCCTTAATTTGAGGAGACCAACAATTTTTTTATTTCTTCTCACTTTTCTCTTACAGAAAATCTTACACTAGAGCTTACCTTCAAGGGTAAGTCCAGGCTCTCAATTAAACTAGACCACTAATATTTTCAGTCATTGAACTGGCAAATCTTCATTATAATTTTCAAGACATATAATTTCGGCAAGAAGCCCACATTCTCATCAACACAATAAAGTGTGTCGGTCTGTCACACTAAGTGTATATCTAATTAGTTGGATATAAGGGCTCGTGTCACGTGCCACTCAAGTGGACATTGATTGCGGTCCAAAAGAACAGGGAGGGACGCAAAGTGGGATAAGTCAAGTTAGCTGTGTTTTTGTCGACGTGATGTAAGAAATTATACTTCCCTTGATCATATAAAATTGGCTGCAAAGGACCAGTTTTAAATACGTAAAGGTATGTGTTCAGTGTTACTTAATGAATCACGTTTGAACACGTGAAAAATATGTTTCTGAATGCGATAATTTGTGTCCCAGGTCGGGCAAAGTGTTTTCAAAGGAATTTCACAGTACCTACCTAGCAACCCGGACTTCGTGTTGCTAAAAAATCTAAACTCCGGGAGTTCAGATTTTTCCATATTACTTGGGACTTAAACATAACTGACAAAATGTAGGCGTTGTATGATCCCTTGCTAGACTATACATTACTTTTAGATGAGGGATGATTGGAATGAAAGACCGTACAGGTGTACTATAGGTGCACCTCTGCTTATGATTACGGGCGTGATTTTATGTTATTATTTGTGTATTAGTAAAATCGGACACCGGACACAGTCCCAAAATAATTAGTTTATAAACATGACCAGAATTCCCGTGATAGATGTATGTTTACTTACTTCAAAAACGCAAAATAATACATGTAGCAGAATTGATGGTGAATGGTGGTGGTAGAGATGGTGGTATTGGGTTCGAACTCGAGACCTATGACTTGGCAGTCCGACGGTCACTCTACTAGGCTATCACTGATACAGAGATAAACTCGTCTATGATAGTTATTCGTTACCAAAACTACAATATCATAGTTACGTCACTTTACTTCAAACACAAAGTCACAAGAAGACCGGTGCCTCCGCCCTTGCCCTTTGTTTCGAGAATTCCCCAAACATTCCGCTACGATTAACTTTAGATAAATATCTGTAAGTGCCACTTATCTACTATTAATTAATAAGAAATGGAGTATTGTCACTGTCAATTTCGTTAATTTTGATGCCTTTTAATTGGCTATCTTAAAGCTGTACATTAAAGGCCTCGCTGTGAGAGTCCTTACGTTCGTAGTAAACTGCTCACATAGAAGTTCATATCTAACTAGTTTCATAACAAAATCCCGTGAACACGATGACCACATCTGTTACCGGCCCTGTACTATAGCCTTCGAGCGCTGCAAGCAAGAATAGTCCTTACGGTGGTTAGATATGAACTTCTTCGATGGTACGTGTATTATAGGTTCCTACTACTCGTACTAATAATATAAAATAATTAGTATAAACGATACTGAAGACAACTTGAGGGTTCAGTGATCATACTATTGTGACGTCATTTAGGTTTTTGCAAGCAGGATGTTTTCGATTCGTTTATCCTCTCTGTCTAATTAAACTCTATATGTTGTCATAATCTAGGAGATAGAAGATTTCTGAAAACCAAATGGCTTAGTAAATAAACACACGTTGTCTACATCTCTTTAACAACTTTCCTATCGCAGGTATGCTGGAAGAGATTTCTTTAGAAATAAGCATCACCTTTGTACGTAATTTTCTGTTCCTTTTTTCTTGTCTGTTTATATGTGTATACATAAACCGTTAAATAAATAAATAAATTACCTTAGCTTTATTTATTTATTTAGCACTTTAAGCACACAAATGTACAGAGGCGGACTTAATGCCATAGACATTTTCTACCAGGCAACCTTTGGGTGATGCAGAGATAAACAGTGGTAGGTGCAATATCGACAATTGTGGAATAAATATTTATTTAAATTAGTAATTAGTAATATATATATATTACTATATAAATAAATACAAGAACAGATAAATACACATAAATACACGAATATACTAAAACAAATAAGACAAACAATGGGAAAACATTACCGTTGTGATGATACTGCCAGCTTCTTACGAATGTGCTCGCGAACTTTAACTTTAAAGGATAATCGGTTGGTTGCCATCCTGATTTCCTGGGGAAGCGCATTCCACTGGGAGATAGATTGAACGAAGAAGGAAGAGTGAATGAAGTCAGTCCTTTAAACTACTAGTCATATTTTACTACACTGAAACGCGACATATGAAAGAACCGGCAATTGCGTAACACACGTAAAATCACAATCGATCGCAATGCGTTTCATTTTGAAAGTGTGTTCCCAATTAGGGTTGAAGTCTTTTATGTTACATAATCAGCCTATTATGTTCCCACTGCTGGGACACGAGCTTCCTTTCGATGAGAGGGATTTGGCCGTAATCTTACCACGCGGGCCCATTGCAGATTGATAGATGTCACGTGTCTTCGATTTTTTCGGTCGTAGGATATGCCGGTTTCCTCACGATGTTTTCTTTCACCGTTTTGAGAGTCTTTTAACTTAAGACACAGTAACTGCCATATTAAATGCACCAATTATTTCCACCACCGCAACTTAATTCAAACACAGTATAAAAACATCCCCTATCAACCGCTAATGATACCTCCACGATTGACAGACCCTTAAGAAAAACAAAGGACGGTGCGGCAGCAATGCCAATGATTGGCACTGCCCATTATCGGGTACAACACGTGTAAGTTCGGCCTGCCCGCATAAGCCCGGATTACGGACGATTGACCGGGAGGACGATCGTTGTGTGACCGATTTTGCCCGGGCTTGTTTGGTAGGTAGGTAATTGCTAGTTGAGAATAGACGACGTATTCCACATTGGGCACCCGCTTAAACGGCACCTAAGGTATTCCACATACGGCACCTATCGCTATTTTTCGCAGGTGCCATTAGTGGAATAATTTGTTATTTAAAATTTTATTCCACAAATGGCATCTACGGATCAGTACGTACTAGTGTTGGGACGATTATTTCTTTTTAGGACCTCAAATTAAAAAAATTCCATTAAAATCCGTGGAGAGTTTAATAACTTGATAAAAACATAATTTCTTTGTTTTTAGTCATTTTAATATCACAATCAGTTTTCTTAATCACATGTGTTGCAAAATCAGCCTCGAGTTACAATAGAATTTAGAAACAAAAACTCTTTAGGTTTATTTACGAAGAGAAATAATCCTAAATAAACCTAAAAAGTATTTGTTTCTAAATTCTATTGTAACTCAAGGCTGATTTTGCAACAGAAGTGCCAATTATTAATTGTGTGTTAAAAAAAACATGACAAAGTTTACTAAGAGTAACTAGCCTAGTTACTGGGTTGTGGAGGTTAGGTTGTCGCTCCATGTAAAATACCGATATTCAGCTGCAGCCGGTTAGACTGAAAGCCGACCTCAACATAGTTGCGAAAAGGCTAGGCAAATAGATCGATATTCTTTAGGTTATTTTTTTAGGTTATCACAGTATTCTTTATATTCTTTAGGTTATCACAGTATTTTATAGTCGCAATGCAGTGTGTGTCTGGATTGAGGAGCCATATCGGAACGAGGGTACTACCAATATTTAGTAGTAAATTAGCCGATTTTGTAGGCCGGATCCTGGAATTTGTAGTAAAACCCTTAAAAAGTTATACGACGTTAAAGGTGGCTCCTCAATCCTGACGTCTGGATTGAAGAGCCACCTTAGAACTCGAAAATTAGCCAACGGATATTTTTTTTAATTTTTAGGATTTAGTAGTACTTACTTATGCGTAATCTCTACAAAAAAATGGGGTTTGTACGGTCGAATTTGAGATAGCTACAACGTTTTGATTTTTCAGAAAAAACCATAAATTTCACCGCGCTGTATCTCGGAAAGTTATCAACCAATTACAACATATTTTTAGTATGATTTAGTAGTAAATGTGCTCGAATTTGTACAATAAAAATAAAATGGAAAAGCTATATAATTTTGGTAACACAACACAGCCTCTGTTGTTTTATCAATTTAAAAAACGAAAACAATAACGCAAAAAAATTAAACGCAAAAACAAAACGCGAAATAAGATATACGATATACGCATTATTCTGGTCAAAATGTTTGTAACGATACAACAATTATTTTACCAAAAATGGTTGCAGTGTTTATTGAAAACAATACCTAACAATTAACAAATCGCCAATTTCCATTACTTCAATATTACTTATTAAATATTATTATTATTGAATTACATAGCATTTAATTTAATGAGTTAATATTTCCATTGCTTTAATTTTAATGCATTAATAAACCACCTTAATTAAAAAAAACAATAACTTCGTTCCACTTAACGCTTTCCTTGTCGTGTTGAGACATCATTACGATTGCGAGTGTCGAAATATAAAATTTACATACACACAGTTTAATGCCGGAAAAATATTCATTCAATCATAGAGTGCTTCCTCTCAGTGCACGAAAAAAAACCCTTTTTCGTCATTAACTTATGTAATTGTAAGAAAGCTTGAAATAATTGAAACATAAAGTCTGTGTAACTATAAAAGTACAGTTTTCGTGATGCTAAACCATTCGTGACAGTCACAGCACCTGTTAATAGTTGCATCACTTTTGCACTCTCGAAAATGTGGTTTATTTCGCCTTTGATTTACGTAATGAAGATATTGTATAATCATAAAATAAATTTTTGATTTTATTTCAAGGATAGCTGAAGACTAATGTGTGATTTTAGAATTTCTTGATATGGTTTGCTAAATAATAGAAAAAAATACATTACTGACAGACCATATAACGATGTTGATAATATTTTTAAGATTCCTTGATTATTCATTATATCTATTCTAGTTCGCTAGTTAGCCACATTTCTTACTTTCATACAGTAATATTGCCAAATTAATCAAAACAGTGAAATATTTGACATCTACCACTTACTGAATAAACAACTCAACAACTCTTAAACTATACGAAACAGCAGACAGTAATAGATATCTGTGATTTGCTCTTGAAATTCTTCGTCAATATTAATACAGTTTAATAATACACACTCTTGAATGGAATTTCCTTTCTTCAAAGTATTACTATATCAGTCATATTAGAGTACCGAGAAATCTTATCTTACAATGACCATTTCATTTATTTTCAGAGACACAGGAGTCATACCACCTGCACTTGAGATGGCTGAAGCTTTTAGAGAAGCATCAATAGATTCTGATTGTGCCACTTCAGTTTATACAACAACTGAAAAAGAATCTAAAGCTTTGACAATAAAGTCTAATGTTGAGGAAGAGGACAATGTTGCTGACAAATCTCTCGAAGTTAATGAAATGGAACGAGTAATGAGTAAAATTGAACTTAATGATGCTTGTCTTGTGGTTGAATTTGGTCTGACAGGTGATGATATTTGTAAAGTGTCATTAGGTGCAAGCGACACTGAACTCAAAGTGAGAATAGTTATGGTTCAATTTTGTATATGTAGAGATAAAAGTTTCTTGGCGCCACGCTTTGTCATGCCGATACGATCTATATCCGGTGCAGTTTCGGGATGAAAATATTTTTACTTATCTTAAGTGGTTGTATCTGCTTATTAATTACCTTTGGAGGGTACATCTCGAGCTGTCAAATCAAACACTTTGTCGGTACTATTCGATCTCTTAACTAATAGACGATGATTCTCTGAAACAGTGACGTAGTCAATACTTAATGTTATGTCTAAATCTGAGTAAGCATTCGTAATGGAAAACCTCTTAATATATTAGTTAAGTCATCCATATTTCTAGCAGACAAGTTTTGAATCTGACATTAAAGAGCGAGTTTTTCTGATCGAAGATTGTAATCATTAGTTAATTTAGCAGCACCTTAGTCAGTAGTAGTATCTAATTTGTTATTGTATCAAATAAATAATGTTGTAGTTCTAGTAGCTGATGGTAGAATTCTTAATAGCACGTTTAAAATTACGTAAGCGGCTCCATTAGTATCCGCGTAGTAGTAGATCTCTTTGCAAAACTAAACCAAATCTTTAAATCTATTGTTTTGTAAGTTTAAGTACATTCTGTGTACCCCAGTTCTTAGAGGAATATAACTGTATTAGGCTATATTTTATTGAGTCCAAACAAACGTTTTATTATTTATATATTAGTCTGATTCGATCCAATTTTGTTCTGTAGATACTTCATGTCTTGTTTTTTTACGCCTTGTTGTGCTTGGAATGTGTTCATCTCTCTCATGTATTTCACACTTTTAAAATATTTAAATTATTTCAGTATCACACACCACCCAGATAACAATCAGTCCAATTAAACGATATCACCAAATCAGAAGCAGCTATTCACCTACCGTTAACTTCTTCAATCCTACTTCCTGCATTACTAAAAGATAATACATAGAAATTGTGTATTAAAGTCACCTCATAAATATGTATATGTTTCGGTCTGTGGTCACCGCGACTCTTGCGCAACTGTACTGCGTTGTTGATGACTGTGGACAGGAAATACGTGGGAGTCGCTTTGAGACTGATATTTTTTGGCTTTTTTAAATCTGCACTGGGATTGAAGGAGTGTTTTATAAATGCCAACTCAATTTGATAAACTGCTTTATTTGACATGAAAATTATTTTAAAGTAACTTATACAAAAATCTTAACATAATATTAGCATACATTGCATAATCAACCTATAATGTTCCCACTGCTGGGACATAGGCCTCCTCTCGGCGAGAGGGAGAGGGCCCAGTGCAGGTTGATAGATGTCATATGTCTTCGAACTTTTGGTTATAGGTTTCCTCACGATGTTTTCCTTCACGGTTTTAAGAACAGTTGTAATAAAATACACACACACAATGAAAAGTTGTGGTGAGGCCTGTGTCCCAGCAGTGGGAACATTACAGGCTGATTATGCTTTGCTAAATGATTTTCTCCATTTGTTTCAGAACTATTCAAAAATATTTAACGAGGTCGTATATTCATCTAGCATAAATGTTTTTAACCCTTTCACAGCAATATGAACTTTTTTCAACCCAATTTTGTCACCAGGTCTATTCCACCCCTTTTCATGTTCACCACATGGCGTACCAGGGTAATAGAAAAAGTGATAGGTGGTACACCGCGGATCCTATCACCGTTTGTTTGACGGCAAGAATAAAGCAATGTCTCTTGTGCACTGGTTTTTATGCACTTTTGAATGAGGTTTTTTGAAACGTTAAACGGTTTTGGTTTTTATTTCTTTATTTGAAGAAGGTGGATATTACTACTTTTCCTAAAGTTTGAGAAATGAAGAATTAATTTGTTTTAGGTTCGTGAAATAGTGCGGTAAAAGACTACTTGAATATTTGATTTTTTTATAATGAAATATGGAATATTATTTATTTGATATACCTATATGCAAGAGCGGTCGTTGTAGCAAATTGTTGGTGGGATCCCTTTCAGCTGTTATGAAAAAATAAGTTATTAAATTCTTTTGCCATTTATTCGTCCTTTCGGTAAATTGCATCATTACTTTATTTTTTGCAGAGTAATAAAAGAAATACAGATTATCAGTATCAATACCAGATCTTCCCACACAAGTCACATTAATGTCAACTTTAGGAAACTGATTGTTCATTAAATGCCCCGGGCATTCCCCTAGCTAGATAATAATTATAGAATATGTAAGTCTACGTTAACATGTACTTAATTACGTATTATTAATTTAACTAACAGAATCACTCACTGTGACAATGTACGTCAGCTAGTTAGTTTAATGAATGTCAACTTTAATTACTGTTTTTCAAACTATAAAAATTTTAATTTTTTTTTGTCGTATCATGGCATCTGTGACGACTTTTAAGACGATTCAACTCTTTGATGACATTACACATATTTTTATTTTAAAACTTATACTTTATTATTTAATATTCTGCGCTTAGTGTTATCTCGGTAATTCCATAGGACTTGCATCAAACACACTTGTATTTCTGTGCTAAAGAAAGATTTTAGTATAATTGAAAAATTAAAATGTCTTTCTTACACGAAAAAACATCATCCGTCCATCCAAATTATTTACTACATATAAAAACCACAGACTTTCAACCTTCCTTGCACACGAAGTCCCAATCTTTCGCCATAAATTAATGACAAAATATGAACAACTCACGATAACCATCCGTAAATAGGGTCATGCATTTTCGCAACAAGGAAGGACGGGCTCGGTCCATAACACCGGTAGCGCGGAAGGAAACTAGGGAAGTTACCTAACATTGGTCACGCCACGCCGTTTTAGGGTTAAATGTACGATGCACGGTATTTTTAACCGACTTCCAAAAAGGGGGAGGTTATTGTTACTTTTATGAAGTGTGTTGTGGACTTTGGTTTTGTTACGGTATTCCGTATACGTAATAAAATGCTTTTCATGTTTTTCATAAACTATGTTCTCATAAGGTATTTATGTCTATGGGTCAGCTATTCCAAAAGATCGCTAGAAGCCTAACGCGTCCAATATAATAATGTTTTTAGGATGCTGTTGGGACTGCTCCGTTTCTGTAGTGCATCAGAGATGTTTTCGCAAAACCGAAGGAACGGTCCACGTAGTCATAATACGAAAAAAAAGTTCTTCACTAATGGATCGAACGCGGTTCAGTAACAATAGTATCCTGAAATTAGTGGCAGAGAGTCCTTATTCCCCTGTTCTGAGGCATTTTGTGGACAGGATGGCCAACTAGGTAACTGATCTCTTGCTTGATCGTTCTCTGAGCTGTTCTGTTAATTCGTTAAGTATTGCCGGTGTTATGTTTTATATTACTAACATTAGTATCAAGTAAGGTATTTTTTCACTAACAAGATGGATTATATTTTTGTCCGAAACTGAATAAATAAAAAAAAATATCATGTACTGAAAATTACGATATCGATTCTATCGTTAAAGTTATCTCATGATAATATTTTATGTGTGAAATAAATCATGATCATCCGCCTAGCCTTTTCCCAACTATGTTAGGGTCGGCTTCCAGTCTAATCGGATGCAGCTGAATACCAGTATTTTACATGGGGCGACTGCCTATCTGACCGCCACAACCCAGTTACTGAGTAATACGATACCCCTTGGTACAGTCCGTACGTAACTTGGCAAGTTTTTGGCGTATTGATAGTAAATTTGCGCAACACAGTGTAACAAAAAAAATTACACTTTTATTGCATGTCGTACGATTCTTGCCATGAATCGTATGACATGCAATAAAAGTGTAATTTTTTTTGTTATTTTTTTTTAGCGTTTCGATAGTAAATTTGCGCAACACAGTGTAACAAAAAAAAAAATACACTTTTTTTGCATGTCATACGATTCTTGCCAAGTTACGTGCTATAGGTACTTACTATAAGACTGGTTGAAATAAATATCAAATTATTATCGGACGGTGTTGCGATTAGGTAAGTAAAGATTTAAATAGGAATTCAGTTTTTCAGGAGATCTTCTAATGCTAAATCTTTTTTTTTTTTAGTTTTAAGTAAAAGGCTTTCTTTTCCCCTTAGCATAGACCTCTTCCATCCTCCTCAGTACATCTTTACCTCCAATAAACGCCTCAGATTAAGTCTAATAAACTGTTTTATGACACCGACAATAATGGCGGCATCTCACTCGATCACAGCCTTAACTAAACCTAACCAGTTTTAGTAATAACTTCATCAATAACATTATTAATTTATTTTCCCTTTGCCGGACATAAATGCCGACAACATTCGATAATTATCCATAAAATTAACATGTTTGATTATGATTGATTATTGACTTGGAAACATTTGTAGGTTATGTTTCATTTGCTGACAAGTCAGATGATTGACAATCATGGCGATCATTAGGTAGCATAATCAGCCTATAATGTTCCCACTGCTGGGACTCAGGCCTCCTCTCTGTGAGAGGGAGTGGGCCGTCCAAAACGCGGGCTCAGTGCGCGTTGGTAGATCACTTTGTCTTCGATTTTTTGGTTCTAGGACATGCGGGTTTTCTCACGATGTTTTCCTTCACCGTTTTAAAAGCAGTGGTGATGAAATAATTTACACAAATTAAAGCGCCTGTTTGAGTTCGAACCTATGACATACACATCGTAAGTCGCAGCCGTTACCACTGGGCCACCATTACTCCTATATTGATAATAATTAACGTTTTTTACCGATCTACCGAAGTAAAAGTCGTCACATCTTCGATTGCATTCGAGTACCCACTTAAGCTTTAGTATACGGCCTCCCTTTCTTTCCTTCCATTTCCCTCTCCTGCTTCCACACAACTCGATCCTGATCGAGATGAGCACCAATCTCTCCTATAAGCGTCAAGTTCGTCCCGCCATCTAAGCCTAGGTCTTCCACGATGCCGTTGGACGTTTTCAGGAACCCAAGTTGTGGTGGTGTGGAACCCAAGGTATGTGTGTCCTGAACATAATTATACCTAACTTGTGCGTACCATATCCGACGAATAAATGTCTTTGTCTTTGTCTTTATGGTCTAAGCCCATAATGCATCCAACATGCTGCAAGTACAGCCCAGACCCATTTGAGCGTGGCTGCTTTTTGGGTGACGTCTGCGATGTGTGTCTTAGAGCGCAGTATCTAGAAATTTTACATATGTACTGCTTTTCTATAAATCTACTTTTTTATTTTACATGCCATTAACCGATAGCTTCGATTATCTTTCATGACCACGATTTCTCTGTGGTGATTTGGGTCCTTTGCCCCCATTATTTATTTGCTGTACATACATTTTAGTTATTTTAAATCCAATATTATTATTATGTCTTTGACATTTCTCGGGACCGGGTCCTGGACCTTTGGAAGGCGTGCGAGGGGCGAAGCCAACTCGCAGAGGCCCGTTCGGCGTTTTAATGAAATTATTATTATAAGCCTGTGTTGTACCACTACAGGGCAAAAGCCTACCTTCCGTCTTTGCACTTTTCCCGGTCTACTGCGATTGCGGGCCAATCCTTTAAGGAGTCCAGCTCATCCCGCCATCTCTTTCTGGGTCTGCCGCGTAGTCGTTTCCTGCTATTTGGGATCCACTGAGTAGTGATTTTTGCATATTGCTGCTCCGACATGCGACAGATGTGGCCAGCCCAGTTCCACTAAAGTCCAGCAACTGTGCAGCCAGAGTCCGCTATTTGTGTTTTGTAACGAAGTACAGAGCTCCTAATGTTCCTAATTTTAAATTCATAGAAACCTTAAAACACAAACTATTTTATAACTTTCACTTTAGGTGCTATGGCAGACCATTAGAATTAAAATGCAACAGCTTTTTATGGACACTGCCAAAGCTATTTTAATAAATTGAAAACCCAAGCGGTCAGCCCTAAAAACCGTCGGTTTCAGTTTGTTAAATCGTAAAACAAGCGACTAAATCATAATTAGTGGTACTAGATACCGACATAAAACTGACGACAGTCACTAAGTAACATATGAATGTGAGAAAAATGCTGAGAGTTTATTGTTAAGCTTGGTGTATAACATCAACTTACCGTATCGAAGTTCAAAGCTCAACATACATATACATAGTGTTTGTTAACGAGGTCGGCTATAGGTACTCATTTGTAAATTACGTATATCTAATTTAAAAGATATTTTTATGAAGATTTTAGTAAAAATTATTTTCTATTGGCATCATAGAAGAAATTAATTATTGATCCTTCGGTCATCAATATCATCACATAACAGCTCACACATCTTAAAATATCGAAGTTCAAAGCTCAACATACATTATGTCTCGTAATTTGAGCCCTAGTAGGTAGTTGGCGTTACGACACCTTTTTCACTGTAAAAAAAGTAGAATTCTCTTTAATTTGTTTTTATTCCGTTTACAAAAAGGGATTAAGTTTTTTGTTTTGGGACTTTGTAATTCCTCCTCATCCTCTTCTAGGAATAATTAATACTTTACTTATGGTTCGACATAATTATCCTTGGAAGTAACCATTTATAAACTCTAATTTTTAATGACTCGTTCTCATTTCCCACAAAAACATTAAATATGACATTTAAAAAAATTGGCTCTTACTTTTATCTTCACACGAGTATGTTCTCCGCTTACGAGATACATCGTAAATCTGTAATGTTAAAGATTTACGATATAGCTTACATTGTAGTGTGTTCAGTGCGCCGCCTTTAATGCTAGATCAATAATGAGTTGCCGTCTAATTACTATGCAGCTTTTAAGAGAGTTAAATGACTAGGTCCTTAAATCTCTCATCATCATCATCATCATTGACAGCCTCGTTCAACCCACAGCTGAGTAAGAATCGGCACAGTATAATTATGGACAGTACTGAAACTACGTAGTAAACGTTCGAAACGGCACACTCAAACAGACGCGCTCATAGACAAGACCCCAAAGCGATTGTCGCGGTGCTGTCAGTTGCAGGTGTCGTGTCGAGACGAGTGGTCACGCCATCTTTTTAAAAATGGAGCGTTGGTAATTATTTCAACAAATAGGCCATTTTTTTTTTTTTGAGTTTGGGAAATTATTAAATTAACTTCTCCCGCTCTGGACGGAGCGGGAGGGAGTGTCAGACTTTTACTGACTAAAACCCACCCGTGTTCCTTCCGTTGCCTGTGTGCCGGGGTCGCGATATCTGCCGGGGTCACGATAACAAATAGGCCTAGATTCCGTACTGTTCATATTTATAATGTATAGGCCTTCTTCTTTACAAGTCTTGCTTAAACAACTTTATGTTGACCATATTGTAGTGGACATCCATTTTATTTTGATGTCGTCCACAGAGCAGTGGTGCCCAGTGGTAACAGCAGCGACTTACGAGTCCGTGGATTCGAACCCAAGCAGGCACTTTACTTTGTGTAAATTATTGCATCACCACTATTCTCAAAACGGTGAAGGAAATCATCGTGAGGAAACCGGCATGTCCTGAACCAAAAATTCGAAGAAATGTGACATCTATCAACCAGCACTGAGCTTGCGTGGTGGATTATGGCCCACTCCCTCTCACAGAAAGAGGAGGCCTGTGTCCCAGCAGTGGGAACATTATAGGCTGATTATGCCACAGAGCACGGAATCGCCGCACCGGCAGCGTCTAGAGATGGCAGTACTATAAAATTCGTGGTTCCGAAAGTACGTTGAGTGCAAAACGATACGTCTTGTCACGTCCACAATTCAAAGCCATCAGTTTCTGTACGTCATTTGAGTCGTATTGCGTGAAAACGGTGACACGCTTGGTCCGTATGGAAAATGCTGACAATGGCGCCTCCAGCAGCGGTTGCTGAGGCGACCAGTAGCGGATCCAGGCGAGGGCTAAGAGGCTCAAGCCCTCCCCAAAAGCGTCTGAGTTCTTCCGTGACAAATCAACTTTTTAGCAAGTATTACACTATCTAATGTACAGTTATCCATAAATTAATATTAGTAATAGTTTTTTTTCTATAGGATGTTTTGTTTACGTGACGAACTTAAAATCCGCGTACCACTCACGCACGATACCCAGTTTGGCCGGCATGTATATTCACCAAGATATCTCTGGGAGTCTACACCTTAAGGAAGTCATTGAGGAAAGTAATCCGAGGAGGGTTGTTAAATATTGTGCTTTTTTAGTGTTTACTTTGCTAAAACCTACCCTCAGCGGGGTCAAGGCTCTCCCAAACAACAATCCTGGATTGGATTAATCAAGAGTTAAGAGAGTTAATTATCAATTGGAATAATATTAAATGGTAGGTCCAACAATCTCTATGAATGAAAGCCGGGATCAACGGCTTAACGTGATAGGGGTAGTCAGAAGCCCAACAGTCTGACAACCAGTCTTACCAAAGGGGTATCCTGTTACCCAGTCACTGAGTTGTTGAGATCAGATAAGCAGTCGCTCCATGTAAAAAAGTGGTATTCAGCTCCACCCTGGAAGCCACCCGAACCTAGTTGGGAAAAGGCGATGAAGTCCAACAATTTCATCACATAAAAAAATTTGTACACTATTTCTTCGGGTCTTTGGTCTAAAACCTCGATTTAAATTGCAGGACAATGACTCAGTCTTTCTTTTTCCCACTTTCAAATACAAAAAAAAGTAGAAATGCACTTGCCCAGTTAGTGGGGTCCAATTATAAACATTACCATATAGTGACCGGCGACAAGGTTCTCACAACGCTCCGGTGCGCCCGCCGAGACATTTCACTTCTGCGTTTTTACTTCTTATCGCTAAGATGGGTTGCACCGAGTAGTTAATATTAATTAAAAGGTAGTTTCTTGTGGTGAAATGCAGATTCCGTGTGTGTAATAGTGTTAGATAAGCGTGCAATTGTTGAGGTGTAGGTACATTAGTTTGGTGACGACAGGTTGGCAAGACGTCTATAAAATATACCAGCCTATTATTGTCCCACTGCAGAGCCAAGGTTTCTTCACATATAGAGAAGGTACGAGCATTGATCACCACGCTTGCTCAAGACGGGTTGGCGATTTCAAACTTATATTAACTGTAAGTCTAGATTTCTTCATGATGTTTTTCCTTCACAGATGTCAGTAAAACTAAGATAAACTCAGTACATATGAATTGAAAAAGTCACATTGGTGATCAACATATAAATTCACTCCTTAAGATTCAAATAATTTAATTTTCCAGGAAATGAATCCACCAGCAAAACCAACCCGATATCATAACATACATTTATCCTCAAACACGAACAGCAAAAAATAACTACTCTTCACATCTAAACCACAAAACCCCATTTAACCTCAACTTAACCTACAGTTAAACCACCCACCGTTCTTACGTTTTAATTAAATAAAATCAGGTGAGCTGAACTAATGAATTCAGTTGTCGGCGACACACTAATCACGAAGTAATTGTGTGACCGTTTTAATGCTAATGTAATCGCTCGATCGTCTTTCCTGTCGCAGGTCATTTTTAACACCGGTTAAGTTTTTCTTTGTCACATGGTGGGAACGACCTTTGAGTGCTTTAGAGTGGTCATATTTGCGTCGTAAATTGTTTATTATGTTAAATTCCTTAGGAGGTTGTGCGAAAGATCCTGCTAATTTTAATTTATCTTTTTCTTAGGTATTTGAGAGATTTCGAGCGTCGTCGGTGGCTATAAGTACTGTAGCGCTAGAAGAACGCTACCTAAGTAATGTGTATCTGGGGACGTAATAATAACTTTAATATATTTATTTTAAGTATATCAAAAGCATCTCATATAAAATGCGTTTACTTCTAGGCCGCTATCCCTTTGTTCTGCCGTCTTCATCAACCAAAAATCGAATTCTTTTTAAATTTAATTTGCTCGAATGTTCGAATATTTACCAGCCTGTACAACATAAGGTCGACTTTTGCATGTAACCTTTACAGTACCTACTTATGGGAGAAGGAATAAAAAATATTCGATATTTTATATATTAATGTGACTTCTGTCAACTTTAATGTTTAAAAGTCTACCTACAATATAACTCCTGCCTTGCTATTCTGTTTACATCTCACCGTGATAACTTGGGTGAAGTGAGCTCGATGTGAGCTGTCATTGCACCTAAAGTTAGGGATTGACACTATGGACAGCTCACTTCGTGCTCACTTCACCCAAGTTATGACGGTGAGATGTTTACAGAATAGCACGGCTGAATGAGATCCTTTGATAGCCAGTTGGTGAAAAAAAACTGAAGAATATTTATTCACATAAATAAATGAAAAAAGAGAGCGGGGCCTGGATTTGTGCCCGGTTGATGGCAATAGGCTCGCCCCCTATTATATGGGACTTAAACCTAACTGGCGAAATGTGGGTGTACTATAGGTACAACTCTGCCCAACCCCTCGGGAAAACAAGGCGTGATGTAATTTATGTGTGTTATGTTTAACCCAAAAAATTTAACAATAAATACAACTCATCGATGACTGTCGTATCATTTCTCAATACCAGTAATGATTTGCATGCGTCATAACAATTTATCACTAAATGTCGCAGACATAGCTTCGGGCCAAATGATAATACTTAAGTTATATAGGTATTCACTTGATGACAAATATTTGCCTATTGACGTCCCGCTATCGCTTCAGATGGAATAGTAGACCATCCAAATTCTCTAAGTTTATTCCTATTACCCCCCCCCCCTTTTTTTGTTTATTATTATTTTTATTTTTGTTATTGTTTTATTATTTCCTATCCTATGTTTGCCTAGTTCGAACCCAAGGCACGCACCTCCGAGTTTTCGGATTAATGTGCGTATTGTATAATTATCACTTGCTTCGAAAACGGTGAAGGAAAACATCGTGAGGAAACCGAATATCTGAGAGATATTTCTCGACTGCATGTGAAGCCAGGTCAGAGGCCTATGGGCGGCTTTAACACTCTGACACCAGGTTAGTCACTAACCACACGAAAAGAAGAAGAAGTTCCTATGCTTATGTATACACCTTAAATATCTTTGACACAGATACCTGGATGCATGTAAATTGGAATATTACGGTCGTTTTTAGGGTTCCGTACCTCAAAAGGAAAAAAAACGGAACCCTTATAGGATCACTTCGTTGTCCGTCCTGTCAAGACCCTTTTTCACAGGAATACGTGGAGGTAGTAAGTTTAAATATAAAATACGTAGGTCTATGGTCCCTTGGAGCTCTAAAAAAATCAAGCTTCTAAGTCAACGCAATAAAAAATATGGCCATTTATGCGTCATATTCGCAAATAAATCAAAACCTACAGGGTACTTCCCGTTGACCTAGAATCATGAAATTTGGCAGGAAGCAGTCTGACAGCACATGTGAAGGAAAAATACCGAAAATAGTTAATTTGTAATTTTATAGCCCAGTTTTTTTTTTGTTGCGATTTTTCGACATTTGCAGATGGAGAACTGACCGTGACGTATATCTATGTATGGGAGAACTCGTTTTTTTACTACAATGTTTTGTTTTTTTTTAGATAAATCCATCCCAACTACGGAACCTTTCATTGTGCGTGATTTGACACGCACTTGGCCGGTTTTTTTGTTTTAAAGTCACGTCCATAGCCTTGTACCGTCAAAAGCTATCATCTTTTTCGGCCTGACGAAATTTGTCTTTGAGTACTAAGCTTAATATTATAGACGTAGAATCTGAGGTCACAGGTCAGCTCCCGTGTGAAAGGTCGTGGGCATAATAATGCTCATGTTACGTTGTAATCGCTAAGCGATTACCATTAATTTTATTTCTATTTCGCTGGCTGAGCAATTTGTTTTACAAAGACGGGCTATTTTTCATCTAGTAATCGTTTGTGGGGACTTTGTGTTAATCAATTATTTTGATAGTAAGCTGCCGGTTGGTTACGTTGGATTGATTGTCACCCGTTTCTTATGTAAAATGATAATTTGAATTGAACAGTGGCGGACCACTGTTCAATTCAAATTATCATTTTAAACAACGGATTATTACAGCTAGAATTTTGTGGTTTTGTCCATTCTTAGTGTAAGAAAGATTGTAGATTTTCTTTGGTAAGTTTTATTTTAGGATGAAGTTTTGTAGGTATTACCAAGATAAATTAAAAGATTTCAAATTATTGGATACTGAAGCTTTGTGTAGATTTTATTGTTTTTTTAAGTCAAAGTCAAATCATTTATTTCAAATAGCTTTTGAACGTCAAAATTTACAATAAAAATGAATTGATTCTAGTCGCCCCTTCCAAAAGGTAGTTTTCGTATGGAGAAGAATGGACAAGAAATTCCACGGTTGATGATTACTGAGCGAGCTTTTTCATTTGAATCTTACGAATAAATATCTGAACTGAATACCACGTTTTTTTTTTTAAATCTATATTAGTCTCACGTTTGATTACTTAGTAGGTATCTCACTTTATGGTAAAGAATATTTTGTATTTTTGATATGATATTTTTTATAATAAAACCTGTAAGCATACCTAACTTCGAAGAAACGACAAGATTTTTTGCCCCGATTCAACATTATTTTTTATCCACCAAAGAAAATTAACCAAACAAAGCCTCTATCAACGAAAATACCTTCAGGCGCTATCGTTTTCGTGGCAATAAATCGTTCTATTACTTATATTTGGCGGTGTCGTGATAAATACAGTCCGCGTATTATTTACGGCATGTTTGATCAGATAACTTGATGTCCACCAAGGCTTGGGGCCCAAATTGGTCCAGTAAATCATAGAAAAATACTGATATGAAGACTTTTGATATATCGCTCCTTTGGTAGAACAAGGGCATAATTGTCATAAATTGCCAAACGAATGTCTTTGTCCCTCCAGTTCAAAGGGCCTTTTTAAAGCATTTCTGCATATTTAAGTCATTTTGGCAATTTATGACAATTATGCCCTTGTTCTACCAAAGGTGCGATATGTGGCTCTTTGTTAATCTTGAGCTGTTGTAATTATAAGTGTTGGGTCATGTTTGTGGAGTTTCCTTTGATTATTTTTTGTGTCGGTTTGTTGTCGTTTCTGCCCAAGGGACAGTTTTTGTGTTGATATAAAACTGGTTGGTCTTGTCGTTCTTATTTTCATGTTTTTATATCAATATGTAGGTTTGATTACATTTTCTCTGTCTCATTTAAGCATGAATTTAGGTAACAAACAGCCTTTTAATCTCGCGACAGTCTAAGAAGCCCGATTTCACACCTATCAAAATACTTTGTGTAGTGATGGGAAAAAAATCGGTTGCTTTAAAAACCGATTCTCGAGACATATCGATTTATCATACTTAGAGTTTGTAATCGACAATTTATCAACATTGCTTTAAACTGATTCTTTAGGCATATCATTTTATTACACGTCATCATCATGATCATGTAAATAAATAAATTCACTGAATTTTTATTCATTTTCGTCACTGCATGATCCAGAAAAATTATCATCACTTTCTTCGTCGGATATTCTTAAAATAAATTAATTTTCAATCATATAGTCCAAATGTACGTGTTCTAGAGTCTTCCGTTAAAATTTTCTTTCGCTCGATTTTGTTTTTATATGTCACATGAGAAACGTCAAATCGACTTCTTAGAATGTCGCGAGAAAAGTGAAATAATGAGTAAATAAATATCCTTACTAAACATTATATAAAAAGACAAAATATCACAATTACAACAAAAATGTTGTTAAGACACCTATCGTACCCCTACGGAATCACGTTATTTGGAAAGGTGATAATAATATTTTGTCGAATAATATTACCAATATAAAACGCAAACCACCTTACCACTAACATAATCACTATATTGGTGTCTCGATAACCCCACAAGGACATCCCTGCCACCCTCCGTAAGACAATAGTCGTAATGAACCCGTCAATATTGCTTAGCTCGACACGACTAATGGCAGGTGACTTATGGTGTATGTTGTTATTGTGAGGTATACTTACTGTTTTTTGTTTAATTTTAGTAGTAGGTATTAGTATCGTAGTAGTAAAGCTCGTGGCCAAGTAATAACATCCATTAGGTTAAGCTACTCTTGCCGGGGTTGGTCCTTGGGTGGGTGACCATCTTTACATACCGAGACTCCTCCATGCCTCGGAAAGCACGTTAAGCCGTTGGTCCCGACTGTCATTCGTGGATCTTTGACAGACGTTACGGGTCATCAAAAGCTCGAATGTCTGAGAACCAGTATTACCAAAGGGTATTATGTTACCCAGTAACTGGATTGCGGAGGTCAGATCGGCAGTCACTCCATGTAAAATACTGGTACTCAGCTGCATCCGGTTAGACTGGAAGCCGACCCTAACATAGTTGGGAAAAGGCTAGGCCGATCAATTGAATAGATATAGTATTTATTTATTTATTATTTCTATGTTTGTTTCTGAGAGTTTCACAAGTTTTTAATATATTTCAAAGATATACGATAGAAGTTCATCTCGATTTGATCGCTTAACAACCAGTTTTTTTTTTTTTTAATCTTATATTTTGAGTTGCACATTGAGTTTTACATTGTTCTCACATATAGAAGCAACAAGAATAAATATCTATATTTAAAAGAGCGTCCTTGGAATTTCTTGCCCGTTCTTCTCTATAGTGATCTACGTTTTGGAATGCGCAACTAGCTTCAACTTTCTGACTAACTGACCGAATCTTTGACAATTCAAAATTAATGCTTTGAGTTTGAGTTGTTCCATCAATTCCAACATCAACCAGATTTTAGTCAAAAGCAGCTAAATAATTCCAAAGTTATAAGTTTGAAAAGCCATAACAATCACCTGAAACAATCAGTTCATAAACAGCAAGGCAAGAATTTTCTTCTGACAGTACAGACGACCTTTAGCCACAGCAATGTTTCAGTTGCCATTTACCTTACCATAATAGCTACATAAAAAATAATAGCCACATAATCTCCTCCATTCTTTCAAGACGAGACGAACATTGATAATCAGATAACACATTACGACACAACTTCAAACGTTGAGGAACAATGACCAAATGACCCGTGAACCGAAAATATCTGTCAAAACATCATCAAAGGGATCTCATTTTGTAAGGGAGCGGCAATGGAACAATAAGCCCAATTTTCGTACAGCATTGATTGATGGGCAATCCCATTCCTTCGTTGACGTGACAAACGTTGATGCTTTGAATAAAGTTCGGGACATGACAATAGATGATATTAATATCAACTAAATGGGTGTTGAGATAGATTTGGTTTTGTAAAGATAAGATTAATTTGGGTTGGTTAATATTTTGTAAACTTGAGATTCAAGAATGATGAGGTATAATGAGTCAATCTACAAACAAATAAATATGTGAGTACAAAAGAATAAGAAGTCTCATTCGGAACAACAACTTTTTATATGGAATACCATTGGAAATTCCAGAAATATTATCATGTTGATGTCATTTTATTTTAGTTGAAAACTTCCTAACATGACCTGAGAACACTGATTCTTACAGTGAATAAAAGGAGCCCGAATAAAACACAGTTCCTGGCAACAAATACAATCAATTAAACAATACCTGCAGAAAATCTCAAAATACCTTTCCTCATAGCACAAAGGCCGTTAGTGGAGGCAGCTACCGTACCCTCAGAGGTCACAAATAACGGTACAGCTCGTAAACTAGTTGCCGCATTAACCATAACGAATAAAGGCACTAAAAGCACGTCTCTCAATCCCTGAGGGCCGTTTCGGCTGTCAATGCGAAAATTTAAGTTCGCCACACCCATGCACTCTGAAGGGTCGACCTTTACGCCCTTTGTCTCAACCGTTGTTGCTTTTACATTCCGAGAGTCCATTCCAATTGTACTCTGTACAGGATTAAATAAAAGTGTTCGGTAGTTGGTGCAGAATTTTAGTGCTGTAAGATTTGAGAGTATATTTTTTGATGTCGTTAATGTTGACTGCTTTTCCTCGTATTGTTATTAGAAACTTGGTAAACCTGTTAAAAAAGCTTATGTTCATTAGTGCATATTCATAAATGTATAGACGAATCTAGTATTTAATTTCGTAGTCTGCGAGAATTGAAGATACAATAAATAAAAACAATAAAAAACCTTCCTTATTCAAAAGTCAATCAGCATTGAAGATTCATTAATCTCAGCTCATTTGCGACTGTCTCAAATTGCACAACACCTTTTAAAACGTCTACACTATGACATTGCTTCTGATAGCCTCAGGGCTGTATCGCATTTGTTTATATTTATATCTCTTTGATTTTATTCATTTGCTGTTCTATTCAATTGAACAACAGACCTTAATTCCGACAACAGTTTGTGTATGTCTGTTCTAATCTTGTTGTTCAAAGGAATGTGTTACCGACTTTGTGTGGCCATCTATCTTGTTCTAACGACAATGTCTTGATGTATTTTATCACATTTAGCCCCGGTAGAAATATTTACTATCGTCGACCAGTATTCTTTGAACTTCCCCATCTCTCTTGATTCCTCTTTCGTTGGAATGATTCGGGGAGTTTGTAAGTTGATCTATGGATCACGTATCATTGGTTTTTGGTTCCGTGACTGTGGTGTTAACGGTCTTATTTGTCATCTGTCAATTTGCCTTCTATTTTTGTTGGGGAATATGAAAGCTTTCGTTTAACTACGCGTGTCGTCGGCGGTGTTTTGGCATCATTATTTTTGGCTCCTCATAATGATTATTGACAGGACTGTGGACGCGATGGATGGTTTGCTTTTTATAGTTTGTTGCTTAATTTTAGCCCTTATTTATGACATTGGTTTAACAATAGATTGAGTTGCATTTGAATGTTCCTGTGGTTTCGCAGCAGGTATTGTAGAATATATTAATTTTAAATCTTAGGTCCATCTTTGATATTTGGCATTTTGAGATGAAAAGAGCTAAAAGATTCGTTACTCTCAATTAGCTTTCTCCTTGACTGTTCTTTGGCCCGAAACAAAAGCGTTCCCATTGAAAACGAGTAATCAACAGAATTAAAGTCGAATCTGTATCAGGAGGCGAGCCCAATCTCGTGGGGTTTACGCCCAATTAATAATCGTGGCTCTGGGTTGTTCAAAGTTCGATGCATGTCTTTGATAAAAAATGATACATTCAATCGGTCTTGAATACTTGCAAAATTCTGTATCTCTTTTGAAACTCTAAATGTAAGCTAAAGTCGCTCACATTCAGAATTACAAAATATTAAACTGGACTTTTTACAAACGACTTATTTTGTTAAATATAATTATTCGATTTTAAAGGTCTTGTTGTGATTTTTTTTTTTGTGAGGTCAACTGTTTAAAAATTCTTTTCTATATATTTACGTTATTCATATGCATTTTTTAAATGAAGAAGGAATTTTCCACATATTCTTTTTCCAAACTATTTGACCGCCATGCGCCATAGCGTACCGCCTAAACTTGAGAACCCCTGGTGTAATGGCTGCCTAAGATTTTGATCCGTGGCGCAGGCGCATCATGTTTAATTAACTAACCCCCTTCAAGGTGCGTTCCCTAAATATAGTGACCGAAAAATAACAGCCCTCGTGTGCCTCCGATTTGTGCCTTTTTTCTTTGCGTTAAATGCATTTAATACGTTTTTTGTTCTAATTCTTTTAGTTTTAACCAACGGGGTTTAATTTTTCGTACTTTAGTGGATTGAGATTGATTTGGGTTTTATTTGTGTGATATATTTATTGTGATCGCTTTTACATTGTTTTTGTTGGGAATAAGATTTCTCGGGTTCTCTACAATCGGTTAATTAGAAATGACTTTAATGCACAAGCTGGGATGATTAGGATGAGCTCCGTCGCTAAGTATTGTCTTTACTTACAATTCGAGGTGGTGATATACACGATTTGCGATGGTGAGATACACGAAGTGCGATAGGCACATTGGAATAACCTCATCAATTAACACTGGCTGTCTAAACACCTATCTAGATGCTATTGAAGTCTTTTGCCTTAACACGGTTGGTGTAGTAAAATCGTTTATGATTTCTTTAAACACAGGTTTGAAGGCAAAAGACTTCAATAGCATCTAGGTCTAATAATAGGGTTGGTTAGGGTTTTAGTATTTTTTTAATTAGAGTAAAATAATTAAATCAAAAATATTATGACGACTTACATAGGTTAGTATAAAAAAAAACTAATAAACTTATTCAACAACAACCAGTTCTGGTTTTATTTTAATTCTCATTTTTTTCTTCTTTCAAAAACTATTAATAACATGACGAATAACAAGTTTGATTAAAGTTCAATTTTTGTCCCGCGTTTCGGTTCTATTATGGGGCGGCTTGGTACCATTACCTGGTACTACGTAGTGCCCTTAATCCCTATAATTAGAGTCATCCCATACGGAGTGATTGATAGCTGTAGTCTGAAGGAACACGGCAGAGGAATGGGATTCTAATCAGTTTTTATAGGGTACTGGATTTAGGGGACTGAATGATGTAAGATGTATTTACGTATGTGAGAAACTATTTCATTTGGCCTGAAGATTTGTCATCGATATGCAATTATAAAACGAAATAAAAAATCGGGGTGTTAGGTACTCAAAGGAATTTTATTTATATGTAATGGTGTTAAAGAATTTACTTTAAAATGTTTAAGGAGTGCTTTAGACCATCGAACAGCAAAGAAATCGCAAAAAAACCACTGTCCCATACAGTTTAAAACAGTAGGTATTAAACTTTAGTATGGAACAGCAGACTTTTTTTTGCGACTTCAATGTTGGTCCCGTGGTAAAAGTTATTCAGTTGGATGGTCTAAAGCACTCCTTAACATTTTTAAAGTAATTTTTTTTACACCTTATATTTCAAGAAGTACCTAAGTAAGTAGACAATAGAATTCGAATATTAAAATATGTACAATGCAATGAAAATGTCACCAACTTTTTTGATGTCACAAGTAGCGCACCTACCGCAATTGCGCTAAAAGTATTATTCAGAAAAATATAAACGTTAATGCCGCTGAGAATTACATAGACCATGCTGTGATGTATTGGTTCTGGTTTAAAAAAATATTTCTCCCAAAAAAAAGGCATTAATAACCACTCTTTCTCATGTAAGCTTCTTAATACAAATTTCGGTAGAGTACATTAATAGCTACCCTTAACGCCTCCCTCAGTTGCAAGCACACCCCCTTAATAAAAATACTATATTAGAAACGCCTATCTTGCTTACTTTTATTAAAACCATGTAATTTTATAAAATGGCTACCAATTTATCTACGAAATCGTGAACTTATAATGCTTTGTTACCGAATCGTGCGCGGGAGTCGATTTTTTACAGCCCAACCCCTCACTGATTGTATTTTTTATATATTCTAAAGTTAATAATGTTTAACGTATTTAGAGTTTTGTCCGATATTTCGCTCGTGGCATATATTTTTTTCGATAATAGTTTAATAATATGCCATAAGATATGTTACCACAGAATAGCAGAAAAATATTTTTTTTATATTAAATACTGACATAGGTACCGATCGTCCTATAATTTCTCCCACTTATAGGTTTTTTGTGATATAAGAATGCGTCCAGCAACAAAAATGGCATTCGTCAAAAGTCTCCCCTAAAAAAACAAATTTTCTGTGTCTAGGGAAAAACAAACAGAACACTTTTGAATTTGACTTTTAGTCCCAGTTCCAGTTACAGGAAAGACTTTTTAGTAAGAATGTTCCACCAATATTTTTCGAACTCTCAACTTGTACTAACGACGACCCGAGCAATTAGTGATGGCCGCATAATTTGAACAGAATGTGGCCTACGCGCAACGCCAACAGTTAGAAAGTGTCCTCAATGCATGGATTTACAAAAAAAAACGAATCTTCTCGCGATCGTTTCTTCTCAGACGATCCACATTTTTTCATTCATCACCAAAAAAATCTCCAATCATCGAATTTGGCGGATCATCATAAAAATGACGATCACTTTTATATGAAATATCACAGTGAAATATTTGGAATATCGACCAAATTGCATCTTTCGGTGATGCTGGAACAAAAAAATCCTTAAAGTCGATTTAGTTCTTTGTGTAAAAAAATAAAGGGCGTAATTACGGTCACAATGGTGGTTAGCCAGGCGGCACAATTAGATTTTGACGGGTCCATGATAAATGGTTGTCTTGGGTGCTGTTAACCCATAAAAACCGAGGAGACGCGCCGAGGTCACTTTGAAAATCATTTTTGGTGAAATGTAAAATTAATTCTTATTTTTGCGTTCGTTTTTCTTGTTGAATTTGAAATAAGAAGTGCAATCGCTGAACTGTGGATTTAACGAGTAATTATTCTGACGGCCACTCAAATCATATTCATTTTGTTTATTTAGGTATTTGTTTATTCCCCCAGATTCAAGTAAAGACATAATTGCTAGATATAAAATCACAGTCTGAACAAATACCTAGTTTACAGACAAATCAGCAATGCGAATGACTTTGATGTAAGAGAATTAGCATATTAATTGCGTGTAATTACGACCAATTTTCAGTAAGTCGTTAACTTGAAGTGTCCTCACCGCCGTTCGCAATTATTTCTTACAATTAGTACATGCTATTGCAACTTTATTATACCTATTTATTTACATGTTGTAAGGTCAAGTTACTGTGTAGAAACATTTTTACAAAATAAATCAAAATTTTTTGCGTTCAAAATTACTTTAAAAAATAAATAAGCTACATAAGAAAAAATGTTAAGTCAATCAAGTAGCATAAAAAAATAGTATGACACACATAAGTAAAACTTATGAAACAAAAAAATATATAGTTAGCTTTTTCTACAACTCCACTGACTCTCTGTTCCACAGGATAATTCACTAACAATTCGTCCCAACTTATTATTAAAACGATCGTTTCCCTAACCGCGAATTATCAAATTTCTACCATCTTGCCCTAGCATTATCACATAAGTCCAAATGTCTCGGGGTACCATTTAAAACAACCAGTTTCAAATGGACCTCATAAACCACGAGACCCTGAATATTTTGACCAGTTTTGGTAAGGAATGGTAAAGTGACGCGGGGTCTTCGTAAGCTGGTCACTTTAAACTCAGGCGATTAAGAGAAAATTGCAAAAGATTACAGAGCCAACCGTAATCCAGGAATCTGCTGTAATTATAAGTATTCCTTTAAAGGACATGGACAAAAAAGTACATTACATGTACACAAACATAGTAAATATATTGTATAATAAAAATAGAAAAATGAATTAATACGTAATTTTTAACCTCTCTGAACTTGTCAGGTTATAAATAAAAATATTAAGTAATTAGGATGAATTCAAAGTACCGGTTGTCAACTTCCGACATAATGGACCATAGAGAAAGATAATTATAATAGAAGACGTTCCATACCACGCATAGACATGTAATATGGACAACGAAATGCTCTTATTAGGAACATTTTATTCATATGAAACTGTCTTCATTGGTATTTTTTGGATGAATAAAATTATCTTTTCCTACTGTTGATGTTCAAGATAGTTTTTTTTATATTTTACACAAAAAAAAAACTTAAAACGGAACGCGTTTACTTCTTTGACAATGTGTCATTGTCTATGTCAAATGTCAGTGTATTTGTAATGCTACTGCAGATTCTACGTTGTGTACTGTGTTTTCTGTTTATGCGATTATTTTCTTATATATTTGACCCCCGCTTATCTCTACGGACTGATACCTTCTACCACTCGATTGCTTTGTTATTAACACTGGACTCTGATTTGCATTACGTTTCGGATTTGTTTTGTGGATCAATATGAGGTGCATCAACTGCGGAATAGCCATGCAAAGGTTGCAGAGGCATGTCATATCCTCCCTTTCTGCACACCATCAAACAAGACTTTCGCGTTGGATAACCAATACTCAAACGCAGGTATGAAGTTGGAGTAGAAAAAACTTAATCTGATATATTTTTTTAAACCTAGTTCTGGTATATTTTATGGTGTGCGATATTAACTTATAGTGTATCTTATTTTCAGTTGCCTCTGGATACATTTCTTTGCCATCCATGCTTCTTATTATTAAGTACCGAAGCTGGTGAACACGAGAGACTATTGGGGCATAACATGGTTTGCCTTGGTTGTGGGAAATCTGTGAGGAAAATAAGACACCATAATGTCAGTATGGACTGTCCATTGCTGGCTGTCTTATTATCACAAAATACTAATTATGTGGTAAGCATTTTATTTTTCATTATTATAATTACCTAGTTGTATTAATCCATAAAGAAATGCATTTTCATATAATGTGTGTATGATTGTAATATCTGTGTTTCATATATTTTCCATCTTTAGCATATATACTTGCCTAAAGTAAGCATATGGTAACATGTGTTTACACAATAACATAATATTTGAAAACATAAACAGATGTATACAAAAGATACGCTTGTTGCTAAAAATAATATAAACATAAGCTGTAATATCTGTGTTTATTCTAACTATGGTTTATTTTCAGCCCTCAAGAAATAACTACGTTTGTCATGTGTGTTGGATGCGAACAAATAGACAGGCAGTGCATGACTCATCACGAGACCCGCAGGAATTGGCTTCAGACAACAATGCAGAAGCCCCGAATGTTCAAGTGGTTAGCCCACCAGAGCCACCACCACTACCGCCTGTTCAAAGTGGGCCACTTCGAAGGGAAAGTCTTACTTTAACCTTACCTAATTATAAGCGAGCTTCAATCACATCGATTCATTTCATATTTCAACAATGCAGAAACAGAATGTTACATTTGGTCCCGCAATTCATTAAAAGACTGCTTTTGCAAGAACATAGTTTCTATGTTCCTCGCAGCTGTAGAGTGTGTGAAACACATTTGTACAGCAATCAGTGGCATTTATTGCCTCAAATGAATGAGACACATTCTACATTTAGTGCTATTCATATAGAAGATATAATTAATATTATGAAGACAAAAGCTAATATTTTGAACTTTGAGAATGTCTCAGAAATGCCCAACCATTTTTGCCATTATTGGACGGGTCTTACAGTACCCCAGTTTTTAATTCTGTATAATCTTTTACCTGCTTTTCATGTTAAGCAATCTAAACGCGCTTTAGCTATTTATTTAATAAAATTAAGAACAGGCGAGAGTAATAGACGCTTGGCAACTCTTTTTGATATACCTAGGTCAACCTTGGAACTGATAATGAAAAAAGTTAGGTTGTGTCTCAGTGAGCATTTTGTTCCTAATAATATTGGTGTAAACCATATCACTCATAGTGAAATATCAGAGAGAAACTTAAGAGTTCCTCAAGCATTATTGGGTGATCCTGACGAGTCTATAACTAGAGATAGGTCTGCAATCGCAATATTTGATGGGACTTATATATACTTACAGAAAAGTGCAAACTATATGTTTCAGAAGAAGACATATAGTTTGCATAAATATGACAATTTGATTAAACCATTTATGATTGTATCTTGCGATGGTCACATCATCGATGCTGTAGGGCCCTATGCTGCCACCCAAACTGATGCCGAAATTATGAGGCACTTGTTTGAAAATGAAAATGGGCCGTTCCGAAGACTTTTTAGAGAAAATGATATTTTTGTTTTAGATAGGGGCTTTAGGGATGCCATCCCTTTGCTTGAAAATTGTAATTATCGAGTATATAAACCTGAATCATTAGACGAAGGAGCAAGCCAACTTACATTTTCACAAGCTAATAAAAGCCGTAAAGTGACACTCTGTAGATGGGTTGTCGAAATCGTAAACGGGAGGTTTAAGAGGGATTTTAAACTGTTTAGGCAAAGATATTTTAATAATGCCTCAACACATTTAATGGTTGATTTCAGAATTGCTGGGGCTCTATTAAATAAATTCCATCCTGTCTTAAGGGATAGTCCTAACGCTGAAAATATAATCCAAAGAGCATTGCGCTATATGGATGAGCCTAATCATCTTGGACAATTTATTAATGATTATAATATAAACAGAAGACGAGTTATGTTTACCCGTATTGACGGTAACTTGCCTCAACTAAATAATTTCCCAGTTTTTACATACAATGATTTAATATTGTTTGCATTAGGCCCATATCAGGTGAAACAAGCGCGTTCGTACTTCGCTGAACATGTTAGGGATAATGGTATCTATGTTGTTGAAGTGTGTCCGGAACTGGAACACTCCCAAGAAATGATAATAAGGGTTGGTGGAAATAATCCTTATTTATTACGAGGACGTATTAAGTCTCGCCATGTTTCCCAGAGAATTTACTTTTCCTATGTTTTATTTGAAACTGAACATGATGGTGATTCTGTCTTGGAAGCTATTTTAGGGTACTATTGTAATTGCCTTGTAGGGAACAGAACCGTTGGTTGTTGTTGTCACGTTATGACAATAATCTGGTACCTTGGTTGGGCAAGGCACCAAAACAATATTCAAAGTCCAGCAGGATTTTTAGACAACATATTATTAACAATTCAAGAATATTAAAATAATCTAACAAAAGGTTAATCTTTGTTGAAAACCGTAATCACAATTGTAAAATAATATATACTTCTACGCTTGTATTTGTTTTAAACGTATGGTTATGTTTAAAGCAGTTATTTATGTTATTACTGAAGTACTAAAATACTTATTATACACTTAATCCAGGTTTGTATTTAAGTGAAATAAAAATGCTCTACGTTGACCTCAGTTTCTTTAACACTAGCGGTGCGTTGCTGTAATAAGTTATTTCTGTAAAGAATTATTGAGTTATCTAGGTAGGCATTTAAGATAATATAACAATATTATAATCCACAAAATATTTTTCTTTAATTTCTCTAATAAATAAATAATTATTTTAACTCTTTTGTTTTATTTTGTTTCCCTTGTTTATTGGTAATTAAACTATCAAAAAAATCTAAGGGTAAAGTGTAAAAATGTACTTCAAAGAAAAACATTAGTATCGAATATACTTTGTTATAATTGTCACGTTTTTTGAGACCATTACCCAGTTAAATAAATGTTTATCAATATACAGTTAAAAATCCTTAATTCAGGTGGCCATAACTTTGTTTAAATGCCTAAAGCTCAACACACACAAGGCGGGTGCGTGTCGGACGTTGGTTGCAACGGCAGTGCGGCGAGCTTGTATATATTGTAATTCCTTGTATTATATGGATGTCAATACACGAAACGCGTGCGTGGCTGCCGCTCCCAACCCGTTCTGCGCCCGTCCCGCTCCGCGCCCGACCCGCGCTCACCTTGTGTGTGTGTGTTGAGCTTAATAATACTAAAAGCATTCACAACTGTTCGCTATCTAAAAGCGCCATAAGTGTTTTATTGCCAAATTATAATCTATACACTTATTTCCACCGATCTGATTAAAAGGTTTAATGAAACTGTTTACGTCTAATCTGTTATAATGTCAAGTTCTTTGAGTTTTTTTTTTATAGCAATTTGATGTGTCAATATTCACGAATATAAAACACCAAGAATCATTGATGTACATTAAGTTCGATAACTATGCCGACGTCCATACAAAAATTGGCCATGTCCTTTCGAACATTAATTAGAGCATCAGTGATTTAAGGGGGCTATTTCGTACAAAATCTACCATTATGGTAGTTTTGGATAATCTATCAAACTTATTTTTGGCGTTTACTGTATTTTAATTGTTTTTTAAAGATATGGTATTTTGGTTTTTCTTTTTCTGTTTCGTTTTAAGCACTGTCTGTTTTATTTATTTTGCAAATCATATTTTATGTTAGAAGTTTTTAATCCCAACGTAGATATTGCAAAATACAAAATCCTTTTGACATTACATGACCTGTTAATATAAACACAATACTACTCGTTAAACAAATCTAAAAAAAATATACGACGTTCCAGTAAACTGAAATAAATATGTAACAGGTTTTTATGCGCCTGTGCTTGTTCCTAAGGTTGTTACCCACTGAAGTGTAACGTCGTAGATTAGAGCAAAAACGTGACGTCACAGTCGAGTGTGTTCGCAAAAACGTTCCTATCTTTGCATTAAGCTTTGTGCAGACCAGAGCGACTTGTCGCGCGACGCGACACCGGTTATTGTTATACCGTCAAGTTTTCTTAGAAATTGTATTGTTCGAGTCGCGTTGCGGCGTCGCGTCGCGCTGGTCTGCACGAAGCTTTATACGGACCTGTGACGGCAAATATACGTTGCAATAAGTGATTTAAAGATAAGTATTTATTAATATATATTTATATTTACTTTATTGTACACCAGAAAAGACATAGCAAATAATAAATTTATCACAGAAAACATACAATAGGCGGCCTTATCGCATTCTGCAATCTCTTCCAGGCAACCATCATATCATAGTACCTAATTAGGCTTTTTTTTTTAAGGAGATAGATAGTACACACAAAAGAAACAGCACAAGACATAAAAGACAATCAAATTTTGTTTATGTACACGAATATGAAGAAAATACAAGGTGCTAAAGTACGTTAAAAAAAAAACATTTTAAAGAAATAAAGTGACACTATGACTATGACATACTTCAATTCAAATAAAGAACAATCAAAGTGCGGTGAGCATCTCAAGGTTGCATCAAATGAAAGTCCAGCATGTGTCAGACAAATATACCTGCCATGCTATTCTGTAAATATCTCACCGTGAAAACTTGGGTGAAGTGAGCTGTCAATAGTGTCAATCCCTGTGGAATGACAGCTCACTCCACGCTCACTTCACCTAAGTTTTCACGGTGAGATGGTTACAGAATTGCACTGCTGGTGTTAATATTCTGCTAGATCCCTGCAGTGGCTTATAGGTACAAAAACTAAGTCTGTTAAAATTTCTCACCTTCCAAATACCTAACCTTGTGTAAAGATATCGCCGATGGACTGCTTTGTTCAACACTAAGTGAAACATACAACTCTTGTATGTTTTGCTTTCTCATAATACAAATCTATTTATTGTCACTCGGCGTCAAGTGGTCGCAAGCACTACTGCTGAGCATGAGGTCCTGGGTCGGACAAATTGTTTTTCTATCAGAAATTTCTCAGCAGCAGCCCGGAATCTAGATTTGTGCCCGATTGATGGCAATAGAGTCGCCCCCTGTTACATGGGACTTAAACATAACTGGCGAAATGTGGGTGTACTATAGGTACATCTCTGCTGAACCCTTCGAGGACTACAGGCGTGATGTTATATTTTATTATGTCATTCTGAAGTGCAAAATAAAAGCAAAAAATTGCAAGCAAACAAAAAACAGAGGAAATACCAATAGCACTTGACATTTAACTTAATGCAGTGTATTTCAAATGCACTTAATGTAATTACAGTCTTTTTCATCATAATTATATAAAATCTGTATTTTCAACGCAATTTATATTCATAGTATAGGTCGTATTTTTGACCGATGCAGTGAGTCCATTCCTTAACATTGTTTTCATGAATTAGGTACATTTACACGTACCAATAATGGATAAGTAGATGTTGTTGATATTATGTATATTTTTGTGTAGTTTCAGTTTACTCTTAGCCTTCATCTTCCCGCCAACAGCTGTGATAGCCTAGTGGTGTGGCCGTCGGACTGCCAAATCATAGGTCTCCAGTTCGAATCCAAGGCACGCACCTCTGACTTTTCGGAGTCATGTGCGTATTGTATAACTATCATTTGCTTCAAAAACGGTGGAGGAAAACATCCTGAGGACAATGCCTGAGAGATATATCTCGATGGCATGTGCAGCCAAGTCAGATGCCTATGGGCGGCATGGAAACCCTGAAACAAGGTTAGACACTAACCACACAGAAGAAAGATTCCACTGCAGGGCATAGGCCTGCTACCATAAAATTCCGGTCCTAAATTCAGTACATAATTACACTTGAGTAATTCAGAATTTTGTGGTGTGCAATATGGTGTGACATTTAACCATATTCTCTTCCCAAGTTGTATTGGTAGCTAACTCAATTCATGATGAATCCCTTCGTTCTTACAGGTTGATATTATATTTACAAATGAATGCATTTATTTATGCCCAACGACAACCGTTTACAACAGAAAAACTGACTCTGTATAGACACAAATAATGAATATGCAACATCCATTACTATACACAAAGTAAAAGCTTAAATGTAAAACAAGCTTTTCGCGGAAACACAACACCAGTAACTCAAACACCTTTTAAAGCCATTTTTACCTCCACTTTTTCATCAAACATATCATTTATTTCTTCATCCGTAAGTTCCTAACCACTCTTTCAACTATCACGTAATAGTAAATCATATATTAAGAAATCCTACAGGAAGGTGTCGTTATTTTTTACTTGGCAAGACATTTAATTACGTAGCGTATGAATTATTCACATGTGCGCAGTGTGGAACGGTCACACACAGTGGTGGTAGCGGTCAACTGCTCCGCTGTAAGATTTCGAATTATGATGACCACTTTTATTATACGTTGCTTAACAACTAAGATTAATAGAGAGATTAGAGTTGAAAAGTTTTCCGACGTCTCCGTGAATATATTTGAGAGTTGCTTGTACTGTTTTTTCTGTAATTATGGGCTGTAAATGTCCACTGTGCTGGCTTTCGTAATAACCGTTGGGTGGCGGATTAGTGATCGCTGTATGATTTTTATCAGTGTAACAACGGTGCTGCTTACTTATTTACCAAACGTAACACAAGAAAGCACTACACACAATAGTGTCAACTATTGAGTGTTCTCTTGTGTTACGTAAACTTCATGATGTTTATTCGAAGAATGTAGATAAGGAAAATTGTCAACTCAATCAAAATGACTCTGATGGCTCTTGTGATACAGGAACTCCTAGTACAGAAGAGCCAGGGCTACACAGATGTTTGTGACTTTGAAGTGCAAATAAAGAAAATATTAAATATTAAAAAATGAATGGTAAACTAAAGCATAGAAAATAAACCACAATCGTTAGAATCAGTACTAAAACTCAGATAAACTGCTAGGTACTTCACTACCTATTCACAGAAATTGAATCAATCTTAGAAAATGACTGACAATCAGTGAAATAATGACTTAAAGCTATCTTAGAGACTGATGAATCACCTTCATTGTATGCAAAAAATATTTCTGCGAACTAAAACGAAGGCTCGATGTCCCCGGGCGTCCATCAGACTCGAATAACATCGGCGATGGTCACATTTTGAGCAGAATTTTTGACATTCCGTCACCGCCTTTGGATGAGATTTTAGTAGGGATTACATGGCGCGATTTTGTAAGAACACAAAAGAGGAATTTGCAATGATGATCGACATTTGACACTCAATCGATTCGACTAGCTCTGACCAGCGGTTTCACCCGAATAAATCTCGACCCGTGGGAATATCGGGATAGAAAAATCCTATATTCTAACCCAGGTCATGGCCTACCTATGTGCCAAACGTCCAAATCCGTTCAGCCGTTTTAGCGTGAAAGCGTAACAAACATACAAAAAAACAAATGTTTTTAAAAATAAAAAAATCTATTGTAAAAAAATTGGTATGTTTTTTTTTAAACTGATATTAGTAGTGTCTACACTAACTGCGGTTGATGACTCCAAAAAAAACTCATCAAATTAATTTATATTTTGTTTTATCATGTTTAGATACCCACACGCCTGCGTAGTTTCGCTAGCTAGTTTAACTTTACCCTGTATACACTGTATTATGCTACAAGGATCTTTTGACATCTGAATGATATTGGGGGCGTCGTTGATAAACATTTGCGAAATAGTCACAGAAATTTAATAGTAAAAACAAGATGGCGAAAATCGAACAAACGCTATTGTTGTTTTTTTAATCCCAGAGAATATTTTGACATTTCAAGTGATTGTTGTTTGTTTTTTTCTATTTGGAGTTTGACATTAACACCTGTCAAATTAGTCTAGATTTAGATTTTGACCCCCGCCAAAATATCCATAAACCATTGCATTTCAGTTGATGCTTTAACTAGAAATGGGGAGTCATTTGAGGAAGTTATAGGCAAGTATTTTCATTTTGATTTAACAGAGGTACTACATTCTACTCCTTCAGGTAGTTTATCTTAACAAAAAGCTATAGTATTAAGGAGTCAAGTAGACGTCAATTAAGTTAAAATATTTAAGTTCTTGTCCATTGTATATTGACTGGATGTCTTGTCAAGGCAGGCGATCAAAATGTCGGTTATAAACTATTTCAAAGGCTAGAACGTTCGCTGCTTACCTGGATAGTTAATGTCTGAGTTGACAGGTGGCGTTACTGGGCCGTTCATTAATGGCGTTACTTGGCCGTCTATTTTATAATCAAGTGCTTTCCTGGTAATGTTTTCTGCACCCTTTTAACAAGTTTTTCTTGCATTATTTGCATATTTAACTATTTCTTTGCGTTCGTTTATTTATATTTCCTGGATATTGATGATAGGAGTACTACTCTAAGAACGAATATTGCAGAAATAGATTCACCAACATATTTTAATTCAATTTACCTTTCCAATATTATTTTTATCATTAATTGAACCGACTGTATCAATTGCCATTAATCATTCATAAATTATAGTTTTTCCTTCAAGGTTCGTTGAGTTTATTTAAATTGGTTTTTAAACCACAGTATCCTCTATACTCTATACTCTATCGTCTATTCGTTATTCCTCTTTCCTCAACTTTACCCAAGTCTTTTCTTTTCTCTTTTCGTTCCGTCAACAATTCACTACTTCCATCGCATTCTGTGCCATCTTCTCCATCGTCCTTGTGCCCCATGTAACCCTGGTACTCTAAGTCGCCGGTCCCCACGGGCGACGGTGTCGGATCTGCATAATAACACGCTACAAGCGCCCTAAAGCGATACAACTCCGCTTTTTTGACAAAATACTTTCCTTTGTTTTATTGAGATTATTACTGCATGTCTTCCATTTTGAGTTGGGGCGAGGAATGTGTTTGATTAGTGTGAATTTTGGCGAATTTTGAAATGAGTCATCGTTTACTAGCTTCTTCATTTGTTTAGATTTGTTTTTGATATGTCTGAATGTTAACGTTTTCTCACGACAGGGCTGGTCGACATCTCGTCTTGCTGCTACTGAAATCAAAATAAAGAGATTAAAGATTTGTTCATACAAATGTTCGTGAAAGACGTATATTTAAATTATATTATTTACATCTACACAAATAAATAAAAATGTAAGTGTCTGTTAACAGCTTTGTACTAAATGCATGTGAAAGTATATACGGTAAGTATAAAAAAAAACCTGTCTTTCTGTTTGTTCCGGCTAATCTCCGAAACGACTGGACTGATTTTGACGGGACGTTCACTGGCAGATAGCTGATGTTATAAGAAAAAGGGTCCACAAGGGCCGCGAGCTGCAGCTACAAATAAAAGAAGCAAAACTATCATCATATCTAAACTTAAAGCAATACGTTACCCAATGACGACTATAATATAGAAGAAAATTATAATTTTTAAACTAAGTTGGCTAATAAACTCTAATAACACACACAGCATAATTATTCACCCGAGTTAGATACACATTACAATCCCAATCAACGAAAATATGATTCAACAAATCTTCTTAATTGCAATTTACGAACTACCAACATAATAGATGATACAGCCAATAGAATAAAAGAAATATCGCTCAATACGGACTCAGTGCACGTAAAGATAGTCCGTTACACATATCAGTGTAATCATCAACACAGCACATTATCTACGACAGCTTTAGCAACCTCGGTGAAGCAACATGCGACCACCTAACCGTGACTACTGACACTTACTAACTCACCAACTTACATTTACCGTTCACAAAACAACAGCATACACAAAAATGGAACTAAAGTACAACAGAATAAAGATGACACAAATTCGAAATTGATTCTAGAACACGCAATTGAAACTTTGTTGGAGCACCCAGCCTTACCACAGAGTAATTACAAAAGAACAAAAGCCAATCACAAAAATTGAGGCACTAGATATTCATAGTCGAATATGACGTATGCTGTGGCACACAAGCCGCGGATGTTACGGTATATGAATTTGTCGCTTCAGGTAATTGACAGAACGGAGTCGTCCAATGGAATATGCGCAATGCGGACTCGTTGCAAGAGACAATAGGCTTGGTACATTATATACTACATAGTGTACGTGGTGGTTAGATGGGTAATTTTACGGTAAGTGCTTCCGACAATAGCTCCTACAAGTAAACAAAAGGCTCATCTGACTACACATTGTTCTCTATTTAAATAATTTATAAGACAAAAGAGTAGATAGCGGCCTTAATTCGGAATATTGCAAGTGAGGCTGATGGATTACGTGACGTCTTAAAGAAAGCAATGGCTTTGGGTTTTATTCAATAGAATTGGTGAAATCGACTGAGGATAGTATCTTGTGATCTTTGCGATAGCCGATCCATATTGGTATTGTATGGTTGACCTCGTACTTGCTGTCACTGTGTCACCTGCACGTCAGACAACGTCTTTTTTTGCTATCAGACTAAAAACACCGATACAACCTTCTTTATACAACGTAAAATCAATCTGCCTAGCCTTTTCCCAACTTTGTTGGGGTCGGCTTCCAGACTAACCGGATGCAGCTGAATCCTAGTATTTTACACGAAGCGACTGCCTATCTGACCACCACAACCCAGTTACTGGGTAACACAATACCCCTTGGTAAGACTGGTTGTCAGACTTTCCGGCTTCTGACGACCCGTAACGACTTTCAACGATACACAGCCGGGACCAACGGCTTAACGTGCTTTCCGAGGCATGGACGAGTCTCGGTATGTAAAGATGGTCACCCATCCACGGACCAACCGCGGCAAACGTAGCTTAACCTGATGGATCGACCCGTCCGGCTGTTATTACTTAGCCACGAGCTCCTCTTTTTACAACATAATAATCAATCAATCAAGGTTGCCTGGAAAGCCGCCCATTTTTTTTTTGTAGTATATTTTATTTTTTTGTCATGTATTTTCTGGTGTAAGTGTAATAAAGTATATAAATAAAATAAAATAATATTTTTTGTTAGTTAACTTTTTTATTATATTATACTTAAGATTTTTTTATTTTTTTTATTTATTAATTACTTCACACAAATAATTGAAAATAATTGCCTTTCTTGGGAAGGGACTGGACCCTACGACACAGTTAATCCTGGTGTGGGGTTCAGGGAATTTGTAAAAATCTAGCACCTAAGATTCCTATGTAATCTGCTACTAGTGTTTAATATTGTTCCGTGCTTTTTTCTGAACTGAATAAAGTTATTTTGTTTACATAGTTTCGACCTTAAGAGGCTTACAACAGCTAAAGCGCGGTCACTGTCGGACTGCTTAGAAATGAAAGAGAAGCGCGATGACACGACGCAGGTAATTTATTGCAAAATATTAAGCAGTTAGCGATTTACAGAAAATCTTTTGATTGGACTGTAAAATTAAGACACTATTATGCTAATATGTAGCTTGTAGAATAATCTGACAAAAAATCAGAATGATTGCATGTAAATTAATATGATTTTTAATCGTTAAAAGAAATTTTTAGAGGTATCTTCATGATTTTTTTCTATCGTATCAAATTAGTTGTATTATGTTTTCAACACACTATCATACTAGCATATATCCTGAAGAATATCATATATTTTTCTGATTTTGTTTACTGCAGTGGATCATATTCTTTTAGACATTATAAAACTTGCGTTTAGGCACGTTTAGGTCCTGTAGTCCCCTTAATGAAGATTCAATTTGCTGAGATTTTTTAAAGCAATTACAAGGTCGACTATACGAGCTTAAAGGGATACTAACGAGATTCTATTGTCAACTATTAGTACGATTACATTTTTGAGGTTACTCCTAAAAATGTTCAATGAAAGGGACTGAAATTCCAAGCATCTACAATCGAAATACAATAAAACCACTTGCAACCAAGGATAACTATAATAACCACCATGATAACTGATCGTTTAATATCACAATAGTGTATTGAAATATCGATTTAACAGTCCACAATATACTCATACTAAAGACTAAATTCATTCAGCATTCCTATTTAGGCTATATAAGTTTTGAAAATTATTTCATTTATATACATATAATATACATTTTAAATATTTTTATAAAAACGAAAATACCATTTAAAAATATAATTATAATTATTAGGTACTGCTAGGACCGATGCCTGCCGGAGTCGCGGGAAAGTCCGAAAGGGATAGGGACACCCAAAAAAAAAAAGGTACTATCGACCCGCAGTTGCGTCGCACGGTTTTTAAATTTTCATAAAACGTCGAGATTTCTTAATTCAACATAAGTTTAATATTAATGTATTAAACACATAAACCTTCCGAGATAAATTCTCTAAATCAGCATTTCCTAAACTATGGATCGGGACCCAGTGGGTCGCGAGCAAATATTGAGTGGGCCTCGAAAAATTGATTTTCAGCTATGATTAGGTATAATATTAAAACTAAATACCGAAATATTGGGTTCCCACCTATGAAATTGCCGTTTTTTTTCTCACAAGTAGAGAACCTCGTCACTTCTATGATTTAAAATATTCATCAATTGCTTGGTATTATATCGAACAATGACCATCATAGACAATAGTAAAAAAACCTTATTACTTATAGGTACTTTTCTAAACATAAAAAATACCTTAAAAATTACTCCTCATTTAGTTAGCAAAAATGACCACTATTTCTTTTAACTTAGCCAAAACTTATGTTTGTCGCTTAATCTAAGTGGCATATTACGTTATCTTAGTTTTTAAACATTAGTGTTCGTGGTTGTTATATAAATTAAGAAAATGTTAGTATGAAAAATGCAACTTCTTTAAAATTCTCCATACTAAACGCTGATGGACCTAGTAAATTGAACGTATCAAAGTCATTGCGATTAAAAATAACTAAAATTGAAGTTGATGCTAAAGCTATAATGACAAAACCAGAAAATGGGAAACAAATACATCCTTCTCATTGAAATAGCACTCCTGGTATTTAATTAACTATTAAAAGTTTCGATTGTAACTTTTTCTTATATGAACAGACCTTCATTCATATAGTAATCCGATTTTTTGCTCTATGACAGCGGAGAGTCCCGAATTTGGAAGTTTTTAATAGGTGGGTCGAGGTCCAGTAAACTTTGGGAACCACTGCTATGATGGTGAAAACCGCATCAAAATCCATTTAGTAGTTTTGAAGATCTAAGCAGTCACACAGAGAGACACGAAAAGCGAGTTTGTTTTACACTATTTATAGATGGTAAAAAGATAGATTTAATCCCATGGGGAATTTCTTAATCGACCTAAGAAAAGCATTAAAAATGTAAGTGAAAGATGTCGTTGTACACTTTTACCAGTTAACCATTATATCTAATCAATAACAGATAAATCCGAATAATATTTACGTGTTTATGGCCATCACGAAATACGAATTAAATGGATAACTTCAATTAATATTGACTTGTTTGTCAAGTAGACGAACTTTCTACAAATTGGTTTTATAAACACCACAGTTAATTGACGCATGACATGTATGTAGATTGCACAACACGATTTCTAATTATTAAAATTTATTAGAAAAACATGTTTTGATGGCACGATGGCCTAAAATGGTTTTACTCATCTTCCATGTGTAGTTGCTGGCAATTACGCCTATGAGTAATAAAAGTTATGTCGATGCTAAAAACTTGACTTACATAGAGTACCTAAAGCTTTGGTTTCTTTTAAGGCATGTACGCACGAACGAACAAGAACATGATGAACACGAACATCGAACACTTTGTTTGCATGTGCGTTACCACTAACGAACATTAAACACTGTGTTCGTCAAAAATGATTGTGGGGATCCAGTTTCGACCCTATGGCTGCTTAGAGAGCGGTGCGGTGGAGAACACAAGTCGAACTGTGTTCGTGCTCGCTTTGCTAATTTACGTCCACACGTACAAACCAAATGTTCCATGTTCGATGTTCGTGTTCACCATGTTTTGTTTGTTCGTGCGTAGGTACACGCTTTGTTCACGGTCACACAATACCGTCTGTCCAAATACCGAGCGTTTTTGACACCTTAATGTAACATTTTTATTTACACAGAAGCCTCGTTATTCTGAATAGTTTGTCATTTGCAGTTGTATATTGTTAAAGTATGTACTTCTTCCCAGCTAACGCACTAGGAAGTGGTGAAGGGTGGGCGTTTTGGGGGACTGTCTTATGTAATTTTGACGTTCGAAAAGTGCTGATTATCAGCCTAGTTTGAATAAATGACTTTTGAATTTTGAATTTTGAATTTATGTCTCGCCATTCGGCATGCCGCTTGGCAAAGGCCTCCTCAAGCTGTTTTCATTAAATTCCATCTCGAGACACTCTCCTCCAGTTAGGGCTCGCTGTAAGTTTTATCTCGTCCTCCCTATCTTTTGTTGTTTTCCTCTTTTCCGTTTACTATTTCTGGGATACCAATCATTTATTAATATTAAAAAAAAAACGTGTTTTTTTCTCATCATGTGTCCAGTTGGCCACCTCCATTATTGCTGGTCGATTCTGGTCAATATGTCTGTTACTTTTGTTTTATCTCTTAGATGTTTATTTTTTATTCGATCCATTTTACTTGTTCCTCTCTTACTTACAAATGTTGTTAATTGTGTTGTAAAGGTCAAATACCTACTGTTGAAAAATTTCAGATTTTTATGACGGCTGTTAATATAACGGAACCACTGTTCTAGGAAATCAAAACTTAAGAAGACAGTGAAAACCACTTTGATTGACAGACTCAAATGATTAAAAGCGCTTGCTAAACCAGATGGACTAAAAACTGTTGTAGTTATGACCTATAAACACTTTCTAAAAGTTTTTATCTTTACATATAAATCTTAAATACAATATACAATTTAACACAAAATTATATAACTAACTATACTCCATAGGTTTAGGTAATTAAATAAAGGTAAGCAAATCGTAAAAAGGGTTTTTATAGATTACACTTGTTTAAAAATACGATAAAACCAAATTCAATTTATTTTAGATTTTTACAATAGTTTACGTACTCTTTTATTAATGTATGTTAAACTTTATCATTCTTAAACTATACTTCGTAGATGTAACTGCTCGAGCACAATTTTTTTGTTAGATTTATAATAATAATATAATATTTTGTAATATGTCTATTGTAAAGAGCCCAAACCGTAAATGTCAACCAATTATAACGTTGCTAAATTGAAGAGTACAACTGTGACGTAGCGTGACCACTGAAGTGACAGTTATTACGTTTAGTCGGTTATTTGACAGCTGTCACGTCACGTGTTTGTTTTTTTAATTACCTTAATTTTACTGCCTAAACCTATAGAGTATAACTAACTAACTATACAAAACAAAACAACACTTAGGCGTCGAAGTATACTCGTCCCCTGTCATCCTGGAACGTGTTCAAAAGACTGGCAGCATTGCCACGTTGAATGTCAATGCTAATTCTTTCTAAAATGGATTTAACTTATTCCATTCCAGTAAAATGATAGATGGAAATATCCTTTATGACCAGTGCATAAAAATGGAATAGCAAATCAACAAATTACAATGAAAAACATATGAATAAACTGACACAGACAAACTGCAATTTACTAAAATAAACTTTTAAAATGTCACGACCGATGTCGATATTATGGGAATATCATAACAAATAATAGCTTCACCACAAAAAGACATCTTAGTATTTTTCCTTTTATATAAACGGTCGATGATATTTTATTCACCCATAAGTCTTCATTACTAATCTATTAAGAAAAACTACACAGAGTGCAAACGAAAATAAAAACCGGCCAAGTGCGTATCGGACCACGCACAATGAAGGGATCCGTAGTTGGAATGAATTTATGCTAAAAACAAACTTAACCATTGTAGTTGAAAAATATGTTCTCCCGTACATTGATATATGTCACGTTCAATTCTTCAACTGCAAATTAAGTGAGTATACGCAATTTTTTTTTTTTTTTGTTGTAAAACTACAAATTAACAATATTTGGACTGTTTTCTTTACATGTGCTGCCTGGGTTCCTGCCAAATTTCATGATTATAGGTCAACGGGAAGTACCCTGTAGGTTTTGATTTATTTACGAGTATCGAAATATGTCGCATAAACGGCCATATTTTTTTACAGACGAAAGGACTCACAACGAAGTGACCCAAGGGTTCTGTTTTTTCCTTTTGAGCTACAGAACCCCAAAAAGTAGAAAAAAAATGTGTTAGCACTTTCTAAAAATATCATTCAAACTAATAACTCGAACGTTTTAAACTAAAATGGTAATGGTATATATAGTAATGATGCCTACCAATAAAACCTTTATCCACGCACAATTTTATCGATAGTTAAAATCGATAGGTATCGAGTCAATGCTACTTAATTGCAAGCGTTTCGATTCGGATCATCGTTATAGGGACATATCGAATAGTTAGGAGATATATCGATGGATATATAAATATTTTATTAGAAAATAATTATTTTTGTGAAGGCGACGGTATTTCTATCGAGGCCGATGGCTAAAATAACAGTAAAACACTTGATGTCTATCACAATAGTCGTAACAGATGAAGATCTTGTCACGTTGTGCTCGTAAAAATATAGCATTTTGAATATAATGTCATTGTTATTGATATTTACGAAATCGTAGAGAAAATAGCGAGCCATTAACAGCCATACTAAAAGAAAAAAAACGATTTGATTTTATCTATTGAATCAAAAATATAAATACAGTCGGATACTGTTAAGAGACAAAAGAGTCGCTCTTTCTACTTTTCTTACAAGTGCTCATAACAGTAATCAGAAAAAAAAAATACCCAAAGGATGATTAAACACAGGGTGGGCACGCCACAATTGTGGCGATAAGTCCCCTCTTTGAGGAGTGGCTAGAGAGGCGCCACGGCGTCCTCACCTTCCGCCTGACACAGGTCCTCACCGGACATGGTTGTTTCGGGAGGTTCCTGTTCAGAATAAAGCGGGAGGAAACGCCCGGGTGTCACCACTGTGTGGATCGCCCGGAGGACACGGTGGAGCATACGGTGGAGGTCTGCCCAGCTTGGGCGGGGCACCGCCGTGTCCTCACGGACGCGATCGGCGGCGGCGATCTCTCGCGTCCGGCCCTGGTTCAGGCCATGGTCCGGAGCGAGAGTGCATGGGAGGCCGTCACCTCCTTCTGCGAAGCAGTAATGCTCGCGAAGGAGGAGGCGGAGCGCGCGAGGGAGAGGCAAAATGCGCCCCCTCGCGCCCCTAGTCGCCTCAGGAGACGCCCCGGGCGTCGGGAGTCGCGAGCCGACTTCCGGCCACCGTAGGCGCGGGCTTGCGGACGGTGAGCAATGGGTAGCTCGCCGTCCGATAGGGACCAGGCCCGGGTCGACGGCGCGTTGTGTTCCACGCGCGCCTCAAAGAGATGTCAGCACCAACTGACGGGGTCCGGAAGGGCCAATGCCTGCCGGGGTCGCGGGTTTGTCTGAAAGGGATATCGCGACCTCGGCACACAGGCAACGGAAGGAACACGGGTGGGTTTTAGTCAGTAAAAGTCTGACACGCCCTCCCGCTCCACCCAGAGCGGGAGAAGTTATTTGATAATTTCCCATCCTCAAAAAAAAAAAAAAAAAGGGTGGCAGAGACTGGGCACGCCACAATTGCGGCGATAAGTCCCCTCTTTGAGGAGTGGCTTGAGAGGCGCCAAGGCGTCCTCATCTTTCGCCTGACGCAGGTCCTCACCGGACACGGTTGTTTCGGGAGGTTCCTGTTCCGCATAAGGCGGGAGGAAACTTTTCGTCGGTTATTTAAAAAAAGATCTGCTGTTCCATACATTTTGACCGCGTTTTTCTATGAAACAGCAGATTTCTTTTTAATAACCTACGAAAAATCTCAACTCAGAGGGGTTCAGAATTATGTACCGAATCCATGGTAAAAGTTTTCGCGTCGATGCCCTGCCACCTTGTATATTCATCTATTTGTAACACTCAATTTCTTAAAAATGAATAAAGCTATTAACTTTAAATTGGCATAGTGATATATATATTGCTAATGGATATAGGTTTCAGTAATCAAATCAAAAAATCTGGTCTAAAATTACCTTCTAAGAAAACAAAATTGAACATGTCATAAAATTATAATTTGTTCAGATTGGTTCACGGAGATTATAATTTGATAAACGTTTTTTATCGCCGGCAGGTATGAATATAGCGAACACTTTTTGAGTGTACTATTTGTACCTAATCATTCAGAAAAATGCAACAAAATTTACATTCGTAAGCAAGACACACAAAACCGCTTCTGAATGAAACGAAAAACTAAATCTTCATCATCTGCCTAACCTTTGCCAGACTATATTCGGGTCAGCTTCCAGTTTATCCGAATGCAGCTGAATACCAGTATTTTACATGGAACGACCGCCTGTCTGACGTCCACAACCCAGTTACTGGGTTATCGATACCCTTTGGTAACACTGATTGTCAGACCAAAAACTAAATAAACAATATTAATGCAACTAATGCTAAATCTCCCACATTAAGATAAAATCAATCTAACAACGAAGACAATGATACATACTGCATCCATGCACATCATCTCAACACTTCACAAAGATCAAATGTTAAAAGCAGCACTATAAAAATTGAAAACGAACTAACTTATCTGATGACGGAACCAGTTGTGGGCAATTTAAATTAATGGATTTGTCATCGCAATTAATTTTATAGGAATTAATATGCGAGCGGCGAACGCAAAGAGTTACTTTTTATGTATATAAATTGACATATAATGGAGTTTGGACGATCTATGGAGCGGTGACGGCAAATTGATTGACAAATTGCGTGACGAATTCAAAATAGGTGGATTTCTTTTGAGTGTATCTGTTGTAAAAGTCGCTGTTAGATGTTGGGCCGGTGAGCGGGATGATAGCAGAGCGGGAGCGTGTTTCTGTGGACATGATCTGCAAATTAACGAGAGTTATAGAAAGAAGAGTAGAAGAAAGAAAGAAGTTATAGTAAGACGCATCACCGCTGCCCCTTACAATACTAAATGACGTCGAGAAAGAAGAAGATCTTTTAGTATTTAGAGCAGCGTTTTCTCTAGTAAAAAAGGATGTCAATAGGAACCTCAAGGCAATGTACAGAATCATCGTCAACAGTGCCGAAACTACCGGTATCATTATAAAAACTGGTATGCAGTTTAAAAATAAATATATATTACCTAAATTGATACTCTATAAAATAATTGTATCAACACTGATATTGCTTTCGGTGATGTCATGTACGGATTTGTCATGAAATTCTTGGTCAATAAGTACGGAGATGAAAAAATTGCGATCAAATATCGGATAACAAGATCGAAGTGTGACTCCATCGCTTGAATTAACACTTGACCTCCGATCTGTATCTTATTCTTTTAGGTTTAAAAATATCTGCTGCACTTAGACAAAATAAAGAAAAACATGGTTTGGTAAAAAATTAAAAAACTACTGTAGGAGCATATATTTAAAAGTTGTTAGCTGTATCTATTTCAAATTTATGTCGTTCTTCAGCATCGTCATTCAGTTATTTCGCTGCGCCTTTGTTTATTATTTCTTGAAATGGTTTCTTTGTCTTTATTATCTAGTTCAAAGTAAGATTCGAGTTTGATTTAGTTTTCGTCGTCTCCCCTATTCTCGCCGACTTCAAAGCCCCATTCAATAGTTGTAAAAGTCTTAGTTAACGGTTTGAAGTTCTCACGACAGATCGGTCCCGATTACGAGCCACGTTCATTATTAGTCAATCTGCCTTATTGAAAACGAATGCCGCCTTTGATCGACATTATGTCAATTTCTCTATATCGAAGCCAATCGTCTAATGTCTTCCGAACTTTATTGTTTTTTTGGTAATTAGCGGCGTTTTGATTCGATGTTTTTAATTGTACACCTCCGTTGAAGTACTGTGAGGTTATTAAGGAAACTTTAATGGTGACGCTCTGATCGGAAATTGGAGGAGGATTACAAGGTGTTTTGTCTATTCGATTGGTTTCAATGTTTTGATGTGGAGGCGTATTTCAAACTTGGTTTAGTTAAGTTTCATGATAGAACTTATTAAAATAAACAAAAATACAAATTGCTATTAAATTATCAATAAATTAATATACTCAAACAAACACGGATCAATCATCGTATCTAAAGAACTGACATCAGTTGCGACATTGACATTCCTCTACACAACACGCTACCAAAAAATCTATCTTTTAATTTATTTAATTTGCGCCTCTAATTACACACAATCATCATTGAACGTGACGCCTCTGACTTACAAGGTAGTCTTTTGTATCACCGTCAATGCTTGTCAGACATATGTTTTGCCGGGTAACCTTTTCATAAACCAGTTTTCCAAGAACTCCAATCAAACTACACTACCTCCCTTTATAACCTAACTGCGTGGTCATTCAGAGGGACGATATAGTCCTAGATAAAATGGCCGCTCGATACCATTATCGGAGACTAGTAATCAGGCGTAATCACAGAACAACGAATAAATCGAACGAAGAATTTTTCGTCGTGACTTATTTTTTGTCAAATTATTTTGTTAGAGTTTTTTTTTTACTCAGTCTTTTTACCGATGGACTTTTGATTCAATGTCAAAGATCGTCGCTCGTTCGATTGACAACAAATTATATGTGATTATTTGTGGTCAGTATAAATACAACGTAGGTAACTATTCGTCTTGTTCACATCCTGTTCAGCTCGTCTTTATGTACACAGATTAGAATGGATGACAGCAAAATTTTGATGGATCTAGTCATAAACAATGGTATTCGTCATGCACTTTTCGGATTTTTTGTCTGTCATCAAACTGTACTTCAGCTTTTTTCTATAAGAAATCGCACAAAAATTTAAAAAAAATCTCTCCTTTAAGTTACAATATTCTTGAATCAGCTGTATTTCATCATTTCTGAGGACGTTAAATTGACTAAGATAAATAAAAAGAATTATGTGTGAGTTCCAACATCATGCAATTTCATCAGTAACATTTGAACTTCACCACAGCAATATACAAAGGCACAACACATAGCAACAACCACATAAAACCATACACAACAAAATTATATACTCAACAAGCGATACCCCCTCCATTGAATGCGCAAGCGCAGGTCGTTAGGCTTGAAGCAGCATAAATAATAACGTACGATTTAGCAGGAGGAGTGCAACCACTATCTAATGATCAATGAGAGAACAATTGCCATTGTACCCTGCTGCCGGCGGCGCGGCTTGTCACTGGGTGGGTGCAGTTCGGTGCCGGGTCGAGCATGTGATGTAATGCACGATTATGTTGGGAATACGACATTATTATTGAGTTTAATGTGGGGGTTATGTTGCTTTGCTGGTGGTTTTGGATTTGTGGTGGTTGACCTTTAGGTTTTGTGCGAAGTTTGGGTGGGTTTTCGTGTTGAGTTTTGTGGCAACATCATTTTATTATTACCTGAAAAAAAATACTGTTGCAAAATGATTAATAATGATGATCTTTAATGATGTTAGGAAGCAGCATGAGGAGGATTCTGGCTGTTTTCAGTTACAGCTGGTCAAAATGCAATACAGGTAGTTATTTTCGATTTGACGCACATGAAGTTCTTCCTGAAGATAACTTTACAAATCTTAAAAGACAAAAAAAAAACCGGCCAAGTGCGAGTCGGACGAGTCCTCAGTACTTACAATATGTAGCAAAAAGACGCCCAAAAAATTAAGTTTTTTGTATGGGGAATTATTTAACTTTATTTTATTTTTATTATTTGTTGTTAGCGGAAATAAAAATACACAATCTGTGAAAATTTCAACTGTCTACCTAACCTATTACGGTTCGTGAGATAGTTAGTATTAGGGATCCATTTGGCACCCTTCGAGTATGGAACCCTAAAAACTCTAATCACTTCTAAAACCCCTGAAAGCAAGAGACATTCTTATCAGTACAACCTCCTTACCTAAGAAGTATTTGAGGTATAAATCTGCAGGTATCTGGAGGCGCAAACTGCGATGAAAGTTCAGTCGCGTATCGACGGCAAAGCCTGCAGGCTACGGCCTACGCGAGGGGCGATTCGGAGGAACGATAGTTATGCGATAAAGTTAAGAAGAAAAATTGTCAGATGTTTTTTCATTCTTGGAGGCTGCTTATACTGCGTGTCTGACGAAGGAACAAGAACATGGTGAAGGCGAACATCGAAAACTTTGTTCGCATGTACGTACCACTAACGAAAATTAACGTGTGTTCGTCAAAACTGATCGTGGCGATCTAATTTTGAATTCATGGCTACTAAAGACAGCGAGGTGGTTGAGCGCGAACTGTGATCGTATAGGGTTCGTGTTCGCTTTGCTAATTTACGTTCACACGTACGAACCAAATGTTCCGTGTTCGATGTTCGTGTTCACTATGTTTTGTTCGTTCGTACGTCCACGCCTTGCGGGGTAATTATCATTTGATATGAAACATTTGCAGTGCCCTTACAGGGTGCATGTCTTAATAATGTGTCATGAAATTTTAATGCATGCCTACTAACCAGTGTTTTACATGTTAGCAAATAAATAAATAAAATAAATAAATAAACTTTGCCAACTGTTAGGATAAGCGCTCTTAACTAGAGCAGCTATTACAAGAGTTCAGAGTCCAGAGTATTGTCCTGAGGATGTCAAATGTGACAACCGCGGTGTATACGTATTCAGGTAGTAGACTAGGACTTTTGCTGTCCCGGATAACAATATATTGCGTAATTTTGTTCGCGGTGTCTGCTCCAGTTTACATTGAACCTCAATGTCTTCAACAGTATCAAATTCTTTACTATTCAAAAAAAGAACACTTTAAAAATATCGAACTATGAAAACAGTCTCGCAAAATAACCGTTTCGTCACCGTCTCACCTCATAGCCTCTCCTAGCGCTGCTTCACCCACAAGTGCAGTGGACAAGCGATAGGCCATTAAGGATTTATAGCCAACAGATTGCTATCATTACTCGGCTCTGGATTATGTTGTTTGAATACGTTATTAGGACCTTACACGTCGGTGGCTTCAGTTTTATTGCTGTTATTTTTTAGAACTACGACATGTAATTGGGGCTACTAATGTGAGATAAAAATTGCTATGTTTGGTGATGTTGTGTGCAAATGTGTACGGGTTATTGATTTCTGTGTTGGTTGTGAGTCATAATAATATGAGCATGAAGCAGTATTTAATTACAAGCTTTTTTCTGAGATTGATTATTGAGACAAACACTCTTGACAAACTAGTGGAGAGAGAGTTCTCGTAGTGTGAGATTATTATTTCAGATAAGTGGAAATCGTTTTCAAAGCATTTCGTATTTCTACAAAGATCTTCAACAATATTTACATAATATAAGGTAATTTACCAAAATTACGTAAGTCAATCCAATATATTTTTAACTTTCCCATCATCGCTATCGCTAATAGCATGCCACTTTATCTAGATCCTCTGGACACTCATTTTGCTGCAAAAATCAAATGTGTAGCCTCAATTTATATCTTTTCTGCTTCTATTGCCTCCTCTCTTGATTTCCAGTCAACTGACTATTTTTCCATTTTATTTTCAGTAAGTATAACAAACCAAACACGACACGACATCAAACCACGCCACAAAAACTTTTCCTCAAATCGATTGGCGTCATCAAGAATTAGTCCAAGTTCTTTCATCCATACTCCGAAACTCCATATCGCATCCGAAGTGTTTCCTCTTTTAATTGCGATCCAATGAAGCGCCTCTAATTCCCTCCCTTGACCACCCCTGTCTCCTTTGGCAACCCCTGACTTCCTTAAGGAACCCGTCGCACCGCCGACGATTAGCGAGAAGCGAGAGCTAGCAACTAGAAACGATTTGGCGAGCAACGAGCAGCGAGTGTGTAGCTCAGATAATTTTGTCACTGGATTATGAGCGAGTACGATAAATGAATGAATGAATGAATGAAATGCACCGATCTCAGCGTGGTTTAACCAGACTCGATAAATCGAATGAATCACAACACTTGCACTAGCCCCTGGAGCCTCATGTTTCATGGTGCAAAAGAGGCCAATGCATATCAGGGAGTAGACCAGGTGGCGCAGTAATAGCAGGGACGACTTGGGCTATGAGCGAGTGCGACGAGTAGAATTAAGCTTCGTGCAGACCAGCGCGACGCGACAGCGCGACGCGACACCGATTATTGTTATACCGTCAAGTTTTCTTAGAAATTGTTTTTTTCGTGTCGCGGTGCGGCGTCGCGTCGCGCTGGTCTGTACGAGCTTTAACTGCCCAGTCCCTGGCTGGTATGCGTATGTACCTACCAAACGAGAATCTCTAAGCGAGTGTTCAGCCCGCCAAGCGAACAGTTAGCGAGCAATTAATACAATGTATCTTTTTTACTGACTCGGGAACTTTATCTGTATTTTTCATTGGCGAGAAAATAGTCGATAGTTTGTCGCTTCCTCGTCGTCGGTGGGACAGGTGCCTATGGGGTGCCCTGGACAACTGGAATTGGGTCCCTTTAGATAACAGTTGGGTATTGATTGAAAAGTTGTAGATTGTAGGTCAAATGTTAGTTCACTTGTTTTGTTTTGATTGGATATTATTTTTGTTTGTCTTTGGTTATCTATCGTTATTTATCGTGGTTCGGTGTGAATTGTTTTTCGTTTATTTTTGTAAGTTGTAATATATTGTTATTTAGTACAAATATGGTTGGTGAATAATTGTTGTTTTTGATTTAGTGTGATATCTTAGCTTTTTTTTACAAAAGTAAATATTGATTTGAAGAGCATTTCAAAGATTGATATTTTTAAGATCGCACTCACTAAAAGAAATATGGATAAACGTAAGTTTTTAGATTACGCTTATTAATGAGACACAATTAATTCCTATTATAATTAAAGTAGTAAAACCTAGGAATATTAGTTTTGAGTCAAAGCGTTATCGTAGTAATTGATCAATTATCTTTTGCTTGTTGCGATTCTGGCTCGTACTTAATTGTCCTTATTTTTACTAACAAACTCTTAATATACTTGGTTAACAGCAGTGATAGCCTAGTGGTGTGACCGTCGGACTGCCAAGCCATAGGTCTCGAGTTCGAACCCAAGGCACAACCTATGACTTTTCGGATTCATGTGCGTATTGTATAATTATCACTTGCTTGCCAAACGGTAATAGAAAACATCGTGAGGAAACCGGCATGCCTAAGAGATATTTCTCGACGGCATGTGAAGCCAAGTCAGAGGCCATGGGCGGCATAGAAATTCTGACACCAGGTTAGTTAATAATCACACGAAAAAAATAGAAGTGTACTATGTAGATATCAACAATACCAAATCACAGACAGACGGTACCACTAAACCACTCAAACTTCAGCCTCAGATCGTCTTCAAGCAAACCAATAAAGCGGTGTGTCTCGAGAAATCCCGGCCGCCCGGAGCATGCCCGGAATGCATTCCTGTCACATCGTAGTCTCCCCTACCCTGGACTGAAGGTATACCTATCTAAGTACATGTAGCTGTTTGTAATTGTGTCTTAAGTTCGTCAGGAACTCGAGGGGAAGACAAATGTTTTGATGTCACGTGTGAGGGTTCTAGTTCAGGTTCGGATTCTCACACTATTTATGCACTGGATTGGAGGGCACTATTACTAGGTTCGCTGAATAAAAACTCTCGATTCACTTGTCGAATATTATTTACTGTTCACTATTTACAAACTTAAAACTGAATGATGACTATTAGAACTCAATGTTGAAACTGAATACAAAATAATAAATGCGCCTATACTTATAGTAAGCCACATAGGCGCAAGTAGCGTCGGTAGCGATCAATAGTTAAAATAAATTAACAAATAAGAAAATTACAAATAAATTGGCGATCGCACGCAATCCCAGGTCCACCAATCAGAGCGAGGCAGAGGCGTGTCTATGTCGGACAAGTCCGTACAAGTTCAGACAGGTTCTGACACGCTCGGTCAGGCTCAAACTCGCTCCCGACTTGACCTAGAATTGCGTACGATCATGACAGAGTTCTTATAACTAAATAATAATGTTTATAACATTGTTCTTGATTGATTTCGATTACATTGGTCTTATCTACTATGTTATTACTAGGCGTCCTGCACATTCCTCCCGCCGTGCGTCGTCTGCTGTTGACGTCGCAGTAGTAGAAGCCGGTGCAGGTTCGCCGTGGTCGATCGTAGGTATCTCTCCCAACGTGAGAATCTGTTGGCGTTTGGTATAGCTTCGCTGATCTGTACGCTCTTGTCTCTGATGCTACAGGTTCTTTCTTCCCCCGTGATTATGAGAGGGTTCTTCTCATCAGCTGGCCATGTTTCTGGAGGTCCACGTAGGAATTCTGGGCCGTTGAACCAGCGATGATTTTGATCATAGTGTTCTGGCACGTCTCTTGTAGCGTCGTCTGCTGGGTTCAATTTGGTCGGGACCCAGCGCCATTCATTGGTGGAGCTGTGTTCTTCAATTGCTGCAATGCGGTGGGCGACGTATGGTTTATATGATCTGGACCCCGTTCTGATCCATGACAGCGTAGTTCTGCTGTCGGTCCAGAACGTGGTCGACTCTGGTGTTCGTTCATGTTCTTCCTTAACCGCTGTCGCCATGCGTGCGCCAAGTACTGCTGCTTGCAGCTCTAATCGTGGGATTGACGTTAGTTTCAATGGTGTCACCTTGGCTTTGGCTGTGATCAAGCAGACGTAGACTCTTCCGTCCCTGGTGACTGTTCGCCAGTATAATGTTGTTGCGTATGCAGATTCGCTTGCGTCGGTGAATATATGTATCTGTAGTGATTCCGTAGCGCTGAAGCCTGGATAGGTTCGTGGAATGGAGATATGTTCTAGTGCTCTGAGATGAGTCAGCCATTTCCTCCAGCTTGCAGCTAGGTCACTATCTAGGGCTTCGTCCCATGCTGTTCCACGACGCCAAACTTCCTGTAGTATCTGCTTGGCTCTGATGGTCACCGGCGATACAAGTCCCAATGGGTCGAATAGGGACATAACTATCCGAAGAGCTTCTCTTTTCGTAGGCGTGTCGTTCTGTAGGATGTTCTGAGGTATGCGTATCAGATTCAGGTTGAAGGTAAGCGAGTCTTCTGTTGGCCTCCATATCAGACCGAGGACTCGCTCTGTCTGGATGTTGTCTTCCAGATTGATTCTGTCTTCGGTCTTGGTTACTTCCCCTAATGCTTCAAGAAGGTGAATAGAGTTCGATGACCATTTCTTGAGTTCGAAGTGCGCTTCTCTGTGAATGTTACGCACTGCTTGTGAGACTCTTACTGCTTCTTCTAATGTGTCGAAGCTGTTCAAATAGTCATCCATGTAATGCTTTCTTTTGATAGCTTCGACTGCCTCTGGATATTCATGTTGAAATCTTTCGGCGTTCGTGTTCTTCACATATATGGCTATGGCTGGTGAGCAGGAAGCTCCGAAGATTAGAGACTTCATGCGGTATTGTTCAGGCGGCTGGTTGTCTCTTCGGTCTCCTCGCCATAAGTAACGGAGAGTGTCCCGATCTTCGGGTCGAAGTTCTATTTGTAAGAACATTTCAGTGATGTCGGCGGTCACGGCGATTGAATGTTGCCGGAAGCGCATGATCACTCCTGGTAATGATTGTAGAAGGTCTGGACCAGTGAGTATTTGATCATTTAGAGAGACCCCTCGGGTCTTGGCTGCAGCGTCACAGACAATCCTCAATTTGTCCGGTTTCATCGGGTTGTAAACTGCGAAGTGAGGTAAGTACCAGGTTCTGTGTTTCAAAGTGGTCGTTGGAGCTGGTTCGGCGTATCCCTTTGATACTAGTGCTTCCATTTGTTCAGAGTACTTCCTCTTTAGTTCTGGATCTTTATCAATTTTCTTTTCAACACTGATGAGTCTGTTCAAAGCGCTGTCGTAGTTGTCTGGCATCTTTATGTTTTCATCTCGCCATAATAGAGCGGTTTGATACCGTCCTTCTGCGGTTCTCTTCGTGTGCTGCTGCAGGATACGAAGTGCCTTCTCATCAGGATCGTTGATGGGTTTCTTTGGATTGATTTGCATATTGTCCATTGTGATGTGTTCTTTCACCAGTTCATGAAGGTCGTCGTCTATGTTAGCATGTCTGATGAAGTTCACTCTGTGGCCAAGTGCTCGTGTGTGGCTGCCGTGTAGGACCCAACCGAGTGGCGTTAGTGATGCCACTGGTTGGTTCTTCTTTCCTGTTTTGGTTTCTATAGTAATGAGGAGATCCCAGTTGTCTTGGCCGATCAGTAGTCTGGGTCTTGCATCTTCAGTTACTATGTCTATGTCTCGAAGATGTTCACAGTACCTGATTGCTTCTCCAGGTATCCTCTGTGCAGCCAACTCTAGCTGCTTGACTGTTCTTGCTTGTAACTTGCGTTCAGGTGTGTGAAGTCCTTTGATGAAGAAATTCACTCGTCGAGATGTTATGTCGATCGTAGGTTCGCCGTCGAAAGCTGCTATACGTAGTGGTTCACAAGATCCTTCTGCTCCGATTTGGTTGGCTAGGCTCTCGTCGATAATGGTTACCGTAGAGCCGTCATCTAGGAGTGCGTAGGTATCTACAGCTCCCGCCGGTCCAGAAAGTTGCACAGGTATTATTTTGAGAAACGATACCTTAGGTGTCCATGCTGAATGGATCTTCTCTTGTTCTTCTTTGGGGCATTCAGGTTCTACTTTCTTCTTGTTCACTGCACTATTGGCGTGTAACATCTTATGATGGAAATGTACACAGTCGTTTATTTCGCACTTTTTTGGTTTACAGCTGTGTTGCTTTGTTCGGTATTTGAGGCAACGAAAACACAAGCGATGCTTCTTGGCTATATCCCATCTAGCATCAGTAGCCGCTTTCTTGAATTGTTCGCATTCCATGGTGCTGTGCCCCTGACGTTCACATAAACTACACTTTGGTTTGTTCATTTCTTGTGTAGTATGTACTCGTTGCTGGCGTCGCTGCGTGTTCTGAGAGGTTTGTGGTGTTGCAGCGATGTTTTCAGGCAGGGCATACGGGCTGCATATTTCAGCTTCAATCTTGATGAATCGGGTGAACTTCATAAGATCAGGTTCTGTTCTGGGCTGCATTGCTGAGAATTGGTACCACTGCCTCTTCAAGGTTGGCGTGAGCTTCTCAACAATAGCTTTCGTTACTTCTGGATTGAAGAGATAATGTCCACAGTTGAGTGCTTGTAGAGTTCCAACTATGCTTTCAACTTTGGTGGCGAATGTACAAACTTCACGCGGAGATTCAGTGAGGCGTGGCAGAGTTCGTAAGCGCTCTATTTCAGCCATTGCGATTGAGTCCGACCGTCCGAAGCGTAGTTCGAGTGATTTCATAACTTCATTAGGGTCGGCGTTCACTATTAATAGACCCTGTACAGCTTCCTTGGCTAGACCTCGAAGGCTTCTTCTAAGTCTAGACATGTTCTCCAATGCTGATAGTCGGTGTGCCGTCTCACAGTAGGCGGCGCGGAACGTGAGCCAATCTTGATGTGCTCCGTTGAAGCAGGGTAGATCGGTATGTCGTATTGGCTGCTGATAATGCGAGGCTTGCACAGCGTGCGTGATTGCAGCAGCAAGTTCTTTCATGTCCGCTCTTGGTTCTTGAACAGCCAGTGTTGTAGGCTGTTGCACGACGTGCGCTGATGGCATAGACTGCGGCACCCGGGTCTCGGTGGCATACCTTGGATTGTAGCTGTGATGTGGTGCCGTAGTGTAGATCGGTTGCCATGATGTGTTCGTTGTCGCGTACGTCGAGTTCTGTGGCCAGGGTGCGACGGGTTCAGTCGGCACTGGCATTGATTGCGGCTTAGCAGGCACGTTCTGTTGCCAGGCGGCGATTACTGGCGGCGGGTTCAGGTGCCGTTGTTCTGTCGCAGGGTTCGGCTGCCAGGAGGCGGCGGTGCTCACTGGCAGCGTGTTCGAATGCGGCTGTTCTGTCGCGAAGTTCTGTCGCCAGGAGGCGGCGGTGCTCACTGGCGGCATGTTCAGGTGCGGCTGTTCTGTCGCAAAGTTCGGCTGCCAGGAGGCGGCGGTGCTCACTGGCGGCATGTTCGGGTGCGGCTGTTCTGTCGCAAAGTTCGGTCGCCAGGAGGCGGCGGTGCTCACTGGCGGCATGTTCAGGTGCGGCTGTTCTGTCGCAAAGTTCGGCTGCCAGGAGGCGGCGGTGCTCACTGGCGGCATGTTCGGGTGCGGCTGTTCTGTCGCAAAGTTCGGCTGCCAGGAGGCGGCGGTGCTCACTGGCGGCATGTTCAGGTGTTCAGGCGGTGGGTGCATGGAGCTGACTCCCGCCGGTAAGGTCGCCGGGATGGTCCAGGACACGGCTGCGGTCACTGGAACTGTACGTTCGGTCGGCGACTTTACTTCGGATTGATGTGGTCGGTCGGCGATAGCGAGTACTTGAGTTGATTGTAGCCAAGTAGTCACTCGTTGATCATTTCCAGTCTCAGAGGCGACTGAGCATGAGTCATCATCCGTAGATTCAGTTTCGACTTCGGCGAGGCGCACGGTTGCTAATTCTACTAACCTTTGTGCTAGCTCCGCTTTGGCCTTGGCTATGCGACGCGCTTTCGACACTTTTTCACTCTTCTGCGACGTAGGTTTGCTGCGGCGACCACTTTCTTTGTGTTCAGGTTCGGTTCCTTGTTGTGTGGCGGCAACTTTGACCGTGGATTCGGTCGCAGTGGGTGCTTCTGACGTATCAGCTGTCGTTCTCGTAGCCTCCGTACTGACCGTCTCAGTCGTAGTTTCTGTAGCGGTCTCAGTAGCGGTTTCAGTCGCGGTTTCAGTAGCAGTTTCAGTCGTGGTCGACGGCTGTCTGCCTCTTTTACCCGTAGATCTCGTAACTGGCATTGTTCTTGATTCCAAATAATATTTCTTCAAGAAGTTCGGTAGAGTTTAAACTCAATAGTGTTTTCCTCAGATCCGGCTAACGAAGGACCAGACAATGTGAGGGTTCTAGTTCAGGTTCGGATTCTCACACTATTTATGCACTGGATTGGAGGGCACTATTACTAGGTTCGCTGAATAAAAACTCTCGATTCACTTGTCGAATATTATTTACTGTTCACTATTTACAAACTTAAAACTGAATGATGACTATTAGAACTCAATGTTGAAACTGAATACAAAATAATAAATGCGCCTATACTTATAGTAAGCCACATAGGCGCAAGTAGCGTCGGTAGCGATCAATAGTTAAAATAAATTAACAAATAAGAAAATTACAAATAAATTGGCGATCGCACGCAATCCCAGGTCCACCAATCAGAGCGAGGCAGAGGCGTGTCTATGTCGGACAAGTCCGTACAAGTTCAGACAGGTTCTGACACGCTCGGTCAGGCTCAAACTCGCTCCCGACTTGACCTAGAATTGCGTACGATCATGACAGAGTTCTTATAACTAAATAATAATGTTTATAACATTGTTCTTGATTGATTTCGATTACATTGGTCTTATCTACTATGTTATTACTAGGCGTCCTGCACATCACGTGAGTGAAATACGAGGTTTGGTTCCAACAAATGAGTTTTCAAGACATATATGTGAGTGCAAAGGTTTCTTTATGGAAATTGTGTACCATCGCACCTTCGAATGTTATTATCATCAACTTAAATAAAGTGCAAAAGATGTCACACATATTACTAAACGAAATTATAAAATTTTACAGGAGAGCCAATATAAGAAAAAAGTCACTGTTTTTGTCAATATAATCTGAGTGCAGGGCTCTCCTGTAAAATTTTATAATTTCGTTTAGTAACGGTTTTACTTTAAAGGTGGGATATGTCCATAGAAATGAAGAAAAAACCCTACAGACGTTATTTCATCAAGAACGGATTAAAATAAACACAAAATGGATGGAGAAGATTTTGGTCTATTTTGTTGCTGGCGATTCAGAAGCGAATTTAACTACGAAAATTGGTTATGGAAGAAATACTGTTCATATGACCTAGAATGCGACTGAAATCTTAGCTATGGTAAAAACTTGAAGATAGAAGAAATACCAGAAAGTAATTACAATTTTCATGATTTATTACGATATTACAGATTATATTCGAATAAACAGTTATACGTTTTTTACATGTTTGTGTCACTTTTATACAAGGTGGGGTAATGTCACAATGTGAATGTGTCATAATTTTTGCAAATGGCGTCAAGTGTCATTGTGCTTTGACATTTAGATAATAGACAGATGGAGAATTAGTTGACAAGGTAATGGAGACATACACACAGCGTCTCAGGGCAATGACGGCGATTTTGAAACACCAATTTCCGGGCCGTATAATCTCTCGTTTTGGCGATTTGATCTGGCTGGCCAGATCGCCAGTTCTGACGGTGCCAGGCTGGTTCCTTTAGGGCTTTTAAACCACAACCTTGCAAGTCTTGAAAGCCAACATTGAACAAGAAATCGCCAAAATGGAGCCAGATTAATTCAAAATCGCATAAAACGAGCAGTAATGTGCATCAACTCATTTGGTAATCGGTACTCGGTAATTTAACTGATATATTTTTTTTTAATGTCATCTTTTTTACACCTTCAAATAATCTTTCCGTGAAAACAGGGCGCAATATTTTTTATTTTTTAACTAATTGGCAGCCAATTCACATTATAGCTTCCTAGCTGTCTGTTTCAATTAAATTACACAGGTCATTAACAGATTGTAGCTATTTATTAACTTTCTTTTGAATTAATGCTACTCGTAAATTAGATTATCAGATAGAAAAAGTTTACCCATACGTTTTTTTTTTCCTTTTATTCATCAACAAACTCATGCATTACAGAAAGGCATAAACGGAGGACACTCAACCCAAATCCCTGAAGGATCTTCAGCAAATTAACCTGTCGGGCGGTACTTCCGCACAATTTGGCACAAACGGCGATACATCCAGGAAAACACGAGGAAAAGCTTCCGCGTTTGATGTCGTCCGTGCAGGTACTCAGGTATCAAGTACTTAGTTGGGTGGGGTGGGTGAAGTAGCGGGGAGGATATGGGTTTTTTCATTTTATCTTAGACTAGCCCTTCCTCTGCTTCGCACGGGCGCAATTTACATGTGAAGACGGTATTCAGTTCCGGACTCGTTGTGCACTAGTTCTGAGCAGTAACCTAACAATAAGTACTAGGCTTGCATGAATTCAAGAAAGTATTTCATTAGTATTATTAAGTACTTTTTTTGTATACAGTGGGGCAAATAGGGCCGCAAATAGGTATCGAGGGCAAATAGGTACTGCAATAACATTATCAAAAAGTAATAAAAAGTATTATTAGTATTGAAACTAAAAATGTTATACCAAAATTACCATGAATTATTGTTATGAAATTTTCAACAGGGGTCATAAGTTATGACTTGTAGACACCCGCTAAACGCCGGCCATGTTATATACCGATAAAACTCCCCATTGATAAAAATGTGGTAACTTTTTTTTCGGTTTTCCAGAAAATTTTCACATAAATAGACTCAGTACGATACTTAACAACACCTTCACGGATTGAACAGGGTTTTTTTTAAATATAATTATTGTATATTTACATAATATACTTTGTCCATCTGGAACAAAGTACCTTTCAAATAGTGTATTATTTTTTCAAATAGAAGCTGTGGTTCCGGAGATTACCCTCCATACACAAAGTCGTTCTTTTTTTTCACTTCAAGTTCTCGGAAAATGGCGCCTGGAAAATATTTTTTTCTTCTAAATGATTAGGCATTTTCTTATTAGAAAAGGCTCTTGAACATGATTACGTAGTCAAGGACAACCTACCAACCCACTTTAAGCTTCGTGCAGACTAGCGCGACGCGACAGCGCGACGCGACACCGGCTATTGTTATACCGTGAAGTTTTCTTAGAAATTGTATTGTTCGAGTCGCGTCGCGCCGTCGCGTCGCGTTGGTCTGCGCAAGCCTTTATGTCTAGTGTAGCTTTTTCTGCAAAAAAGCAAATTAATTATTCAAGGAACTTTTTTGTGTATATTAAAGTATTCGATTTTAGAATAATAATAACCGAATAAAATAAGTCTTCTGGGCACGTTTCCGGATGACAGCGATGCGAACGAATACTTCGCAGTCTCCTTTTGTTTTTGTATTTATTTGTTTAATTAGTTAGTTTATCATTTATTTTAGTAACTAGTGTAAATAAAGAAAGAAAAAGTATTTATTGAGACAAGCACAGGAGATCTCAAATTAAACTAGAAACACTAATTGAAACATAAATAGAAAAAAAAAAGTATATATATATGTATATAAATAGTTAGTTGTGTTAAATATTGTAAAAGATATATTACTTATACTTGAAAAAAGTTATTATCATTGTCATTGACGTGTCATTCCAAAATTTTTTTTTTTTTTTACTCTCTCTTGCATTTACAACGCGGTCGACCGCAGCACGCAACTGATAGCAAAATGGTCTAATATAGGCTATCGTTATTGGATTAATTAGTCCTCAAACAACTCCTCAACCGTTAAAATCAATCAATTATTCAATAATTCCACACTTGCTTCACAAATCGCCAGTACCTAGGCCCCAACCTTTTCCCTACAAAGAAACGCGAGCATGTCCTTCACTAAGTGATGGGGCGACAAGCCAGGGCCGGATTACGATGACGTATTACTAAATAAATGACGCCATCTTTCTTTCCTACGTGACGAAAGCAACTGTTCTCCTTCAAATCACTTCCCTGTTTTCCTCAGGTGTTATATGGAACAATTTATAAGATCTATTCTCGTGTTTCTCGGAAAATTGCGGTTTCATGTTGATTAGTTTCGTGGGAATTTAAATTCGGGTTGTTGTTGTGTGGGTAGTACGATTGTCAAAATATTTATGTCTGCTTTTGGAGCTAAATTGTTTTGATTAAAATTAGGTGGAAGAAATCGAGTCATGATTATTTGCGTTTGCATTTAGTTTGCCAAATTGCTTTTAGGATTTTTCATTACAATCTAGTTATGGTTAGGCTAGGTTATGTGGAAAAGGGATGACGAGTGGTTTATTTTTAACCGACTTCAAAAAAGGAGGAGGTTATATTTTCGTCTGTATGTACTTTTTTTTATTTATGTTCATCGATATTTTCGTTATTGTGGATCGATGCAGAAATTCTTTTTTTTTCTTTTGCTTACGCGTTCGTCCCTTATCGATTTTATTACCGTAACTTAGATAGTTTTTAAATGATCGTTTAGACACGTCGTTTACATAGTATTTTTGTTCTCAAAATATAATTCATAAAGCCTTTTTGTGAGTTAAGATTGGTTTCCTTGCGCTTAGCAGACTAGTAGTCGCAATATTCGCGGGTTTTCGTCTACATAAAAACAATGAGCATGTACGTTGTTCTAAGCTTCCGAAAAGATGCCGTTGCCAATATGTACCTTTAATCAACCGTGGTTTTTTTTCACCCATGGGGAAAAATTGAGGCACTCATTTTGAATAATAAGAATAAGAATCATTTATTTGCAGAAAATATAGATGTTACCACTTATAAAAGTTGGTGGTATAATGTACAGTCCATATTTTGCCTGCAAATTAATTTTACATTACATCAGTGAATGAAAACAATGGCAACACACATTTTCTATCAATTAAAACCTAAAATCTGTCCTTCCAAGTCCGTCCGCCCTTGAAGGACATATGGCATGACATCGAGAATTCGCCGTACGCCCCAGAAAGGTAATTACAACTGGTTGATAGACAGTCCGACCCTTTCGTTTTTACTCCATCTACTTGACAAGACACTTACTTGTGCATCGAATTTCTTTATAAATGGTGGGAAAATAGAGTTTACTTAATGCTTCGTGTTAATGTCACAGGACCTACTTTGTAAGAGTAATTGAGCATGATATCGGCAAATTTACACCGTTTGGAAGGTTATCTACAAACATTTTAAAAGGTCCCTAATCATATCAAATCAGATTGATTATATCATGATTGACAATTTCCGCTCGAAAGAGTGAGTTACTGGCATATGACAGTCATTTTGATCATTTCATTTCAAAAAACGAAAAAGAAAATCTTGAGAAATATTTACTGTGGATATCTCGATAAATAACATGTTATAAAAACGCCAAGAGCCTGTGTAATGGTCATTATCTGAAAAATAAAAAAAACCCGCAATTTATTTTAAATGTGGAATGCATGGTACGCATGGTACGTCTTACAAGACATTTTTTTTTTAAATGTGGAATGCATGGTACGCCGCCCGTGTCTACAAGTCATAACTTATGACCTATGAAACTTTGAAATTTTGGTACTAAAAACGTGAATTTTAAATAACAATAACTTTATAATTTTAATTTTTCTTTTAATTCCTTTTGGAAATGTTATTGCGGTACGTATGCGCCCCCTTTCGGATCGGACAGGGCTTTTGTTACAAGCTGTATATCTATCTATACTCTATAATAATATTATCAGAATCATATTATGAGAAAGAGCTTTTAAGGAGAATGGGCTCCGAACTATGGCCCTGAAGCCCAATAGCCATATTATGATAATATACCAACGAAAAGAGCTTTTCAAGGGGATCTTTTCCTAATACGACTTTTGCCAATTGTTAGTCAGATCGAATTTAATGACCTAAATAGGTGACAACTAGAGCACCGAAGTCTAGGAATGTTCTTGACGCCTAATAGCCATAAGATATACACCAATAGAAAGAGCTTTTCGGGAAAACCTTTGCTACTAACACGACTTTTGCCAATTGTTAGTCAGTTCGGAGGTAATGACTTAAATAGGTGACGACTAGGGCACCGTAGTCTAGGAATTTTCTTGACGCCCAATAACCATAAGTCTTAAATCAATGGATTGTGCCTTTTAAGGGGAACATTACTTACTAAAAACGGCTTATTAAAATAATTATAAAAATATAAAATCTTTCTTAAAACGTCCATTATTTTGTCCATACGCTTTGAAACTCAATATCAGTCTGAGCATAGGCCATAGTCATCATACCAGATAAATATCTTAATTTAAAAATTCTATTACATAGGCACATTATGACTATTGTCGATGCAAATTTCGAAACTGCCATACAAATCACAGAAAAGAAAAGAATAATCCATCAACCTATGAACGGCCTCGAACAATTAGTTAATGGCGGCTATGAATAAAATATTAAAAGCTACTTTATACATATAAACTATTATTGTTAAACTGTAAGATAATAAACACGTTTAGGTTACGTTATAGTGTGACGTAACGAAAATGGAATGGTGATTTTGCGATTTGCTAAGGTGTCAAAGAGACTCAGCTTCAATGAGCAAAAAAAATTTGAAAATACTGATAGATCTTTTATTATTTAAAGAACTAGCTTTTGCCAGCGGCTTCGCTCGCGTGCTTGTTGAAAATTATCCCACAGGAACGAACTACTGGCATAAAAAGTACCTATCCTATATCCCAATCAAGGTCATGGTTTACCCGTGTAACAAATTTCATCCAAATCCGTTCTGCCGTTTGCGAATGCGTAACAAACAAACAGACAACTTTCGCATTTATAATAACTAGTGGTCGCCCAGAGGTCGAAATTCGACCATAACCATAATTCATTTAAATGTCATGATTCTAAGGTAGCCATCTTGTGTCAAACGCTGTCAAAGACAGGGTAATGTGTGTAATGTTTTTTTTATTAATTTAATTTATTTCTATTTTATATTAAATAAAAATATTAGCTTTCTGCACTCCTTCTCCATATAAACTATAACTGTGCCAAATTTCATACTCCTCCGTCCGCGTAAGTTTCGTAAAAAGGGGTACAAAGTTTTTGCTTCACATATTAATATACTAATTATTAGTAGGATAGTAGTATTGTAGGATAGGTAGAATATTTGATAGCTCAAGGCAATCTGCTATCTAATTACGCAACACATTTTCGTTGACAATTCCGACTAATCTGTTTCAATTTGACAGGTCAACAACATTCATTGGTTTATTTACGTTGTTGAGCAGTTTTTTTTTTCGAACGTACGAAGCAATGGATTAGCGATCTGTTTCAAAACGATTCAGATTCTGATTGATCGTGTATTACGTAATTAGGGTACATATCGTGATCATAATATGGCGAAAGAAACTACTGTTTTTCCTTCTTAAATACCAAAAAAACACAGAAATGATCTCGTTTCAAGCATGAAAAGCTAAAAAATCTCGGGCATCTGTGAGAGATGCTTAATTATTGGTTTCCCTTAAACATTTTCTAATAGGTAGGTAGATACATACACATACATAAACTCAGGCCTTATTCCCATGGGAGCATGCAGAAACTACAGAACGCCACCTGCTACATACCATACTAAAAAGTGATTGAACAAGCTTCTAACATTTTATCACTTTTGAATTTCCGTATGTTGTTGTTATTGTCCAGACAAAGTTCTTTCCAAATAACTTATATTTTCATTTCTTCTTCTTTTCGTGTGGTTTGTGACTAACCTGGTGTTTTTTATTTTTTTAGGCTGTTAAATTATTATTGTGAAATAGGGCAGATCTGATTGGAAGCGGTAAAACTTCACCTGGACCTGCAAAATCAAGGAATTTCCAATGTGTTGCTTCTTTCTTTTTCGTATGGTTAGTGACTAACCTGGTGTCAGAGTTTTAAAACCGCCCATGGGCCTCTGACGTGGCTTCACATGCCGTCGAGAAATATCTATCAGGCATGTTTCCTCACGATGTTTTCCTTCACCTTTTTTGAAGCAAGTGATAATTTAACTCGAGACCTATGACTTGGCAGTCTGACAGTCACACCACTAGGCTATCACTACATTTATATATTTTCACTTTTCCGCATAATCAACCTATTTTCTACGTCCGTTAAATTGTACAATTAACATCAAAATCTTTCGCATTTCTGAGTTTATCTTGGACATTATCGATATCGGTGACGGAAAACATCGTGAGGAGACCTGAATATATATAAGTCTGCAATCGCCAACCCGTCTTGAGCAAGCGTGGTGATCACTACTCGTGCCTTCTCTAAATCAGAAGAGGCCTTTGCCGTGCAGTGGGACAATAATAGGCTGGTATTCTTTTATTTTAATATTTCGCAACAAACCCACCACATAACGTAACCTAACAATGGCGCTAGAACAAACTCGTCGTGACGATTCCGACCGATACAAGTACTTAATGGCTCACCAGCTTTTAAATAACAATATGGCCACGCCCACAGCTATTAATGTATTTGTAATCGACGCGATCTTTCTCAGGGATCATTGTATACTACAGGAGTCCTTTCAAGGCCTTCACACAATAGCTGTGGATGGTATTCAGATTCTTTAGCTCATCTGGTTGAGGAATGTTTGATAGTTTGTTAAATAGGTAAGTACAGGTTTAGATCGTGGTGGCCCGGGGGTTTAGATAAACCCCTTTAAAGTAGATAAAGTTTGTGGGCTGAAAACTTGGTAGGTATAGGTATACAAATGAGTAGTACAGATCAATCAATCAACTCATTCTACTGCTATATCAAACTCAAACTCAAAGCATTTATTTCAATTTATATTCACTTTTGAATTGTCAAAGAGTCGGTCAGTTAGTCAGAAAGTTGAAGCTAGTTGCCGATTCTAAAAGGTTGATCTCTGCGGAGAAGAACGGGCAAGAAACTCCAAGGACAGTCTTTTAAATATAGATATGACAAAATCCTGAATACCTACATTATTCTTGTTGCTTCTATATGTGAGAGGAATGTAAAAAAAAAACAAAAACAATTCAAAATATAAGATTACATATAAGTCCTGGCAAATAAGAATGACCAGTCTCAACCTACGGCGCCCGTTCACGAACATGACGCGTGGATCAGCTAGACCAATCCAGCTCAACCATTTTGTAAGGAACCGAATGATCCAACACACTCGCCACCATCAGCGAGACATTTTTTATTCAGAGGGCCCTTCCAAGTTTCGTCAACAACCGGTTAAAATCAATGTGTTATTTGATAGATTAATTTGACAAAGAAATTGATTTTTGCAATATCAGAATATCGGAAAATTTTCAATAGGTTTGCTTAATGTTTGCGAGACTTTGATTCGCAATGGGGCGAATTACGATTAGTTTCGAATGACCCTTATCTTCAGTAACCTAGTTCAATTCCTTGCTGCCTTGTTACTTAGTAAAGGTTGTTTAATTTATTTATTTATTTAATTATTGGTAAGGCACCTCAACGACTTACTCACTAAAACATACACATACAAAAATCACATATTGTTTTAGGTATTGTGAATTCGTCACTTACAGAAGTGCACAGCACTAGCAGAGGACTTAATGATTAAAGGACGTTTTAGTTACGTTAGTTGATTTAGTTACAGAGAAACAAAAGATAAAAAGAGAGATAATATGTTCACAAATACGATGGAAAGTACAGAAATATTTAATTAAATAACAAAAAAGACCTTAAATTAAGGAAATGGAAGTGTATACAATTTTAATTAATAGGCGGCTTGTGTCGCACAGAGGTCTTGAGGTTCCGAGCTGGTTAAATTTAAGTAATTGTTTTCTTAAATAAAGATCAACTACTGAAAACTTTTATTGCGTAGGTGCTCACTAACTTTCTAGGTTCCGTTAGGTAGGTAAGTTTTAGTATGTGGGTAAACTCTAGACTCTCTAAATTGTTTTCAGTGTAGAAGAATAACTAATAACAGTGGTTGGTCATAGGTCGAACCCTGACGGGCACTTTACATTGTGTAAATTATTTCATCACCACCGCTCTCAAAACGGTGAAGGAAAACATCGTGAGGAAACCGGCATGTCCTAGAACCAAAAAATTCGAAGATATGTGACATCCACCAACCCACACTGGGCCCATGTGGCGGATTACGGCCCACTCCCTCTCACAGAGAGGAGGCCTGTGTCCCAACAGTGGGAACATTATAGGCTGATTATGATTTTATGATTAACTACGAGAAGAATAACTCAATCTTTCCTTTTTAACACTTACAGCTAAAGCTGTATTACAGAAACTCTACCATATAATTCATATTCTATTTCCAACGTATTAATTACCTTCGGCGATCCACTAAAAAGGCCTCGTATGCATTTGAAGGCAAGTGAAATGCTAGAACAGTTTGCCTGCGGCCTGCGCCCACGTTCAGATGGGCTTATACGTCTCCTGTCTGGCTAGGAACTGTGGGATAAGGCTGGCTGCATGAGTAGCGTCTGTCGGGGAGCGGTTCTTCACCATTCCCTGCCTAATGAAAAGATAGTGGAGCTAACAGGTAACACTAGGAAGTGGTGGGCGTTTTAGGGGACTGTCTTATGTAATTTTGACGTTCGAAAAGTGCTGATTCTCAGCCTAGTTTGAATGCCTTTCTTTTTTTTTTTAAATAAATAAAAGTGATTGCAAAGATCTGGAGCTTAAAAAGCAAATACTTAAAATACATAATAAAATCGAATACAAAAAAAAAAGAAAAATTGAATGGAAATTAAGGTTTTTCTTACTTCGTTGCGAGTTCCAAGACATTTGAATAATTTCTCCGGGACTCGTCCAGCTTTATTGTTTCGGCGCTTTTAAGGTAGTCGCCACTGTTGATTTTGGCTTTCAGAAGTCGTATTGGTTGACTTGCCGCGACAAAAAGATAAAAAAAATGTGCGTAGTGATTACCAAAAGGATGCTCAAGACGTTTATGCATCAATCCGCGAAGGTGCAAGATAGGTATTAATTAGGACTCAACCAATTTCTGGAAAATAAATGATGTTTTATCAAGCAATAGTACTAAGCGTGTTAAAAGCTTCTCTGCAAGCAGCCTAAAAGCCGCGAGCTGAGACCCTTACGCGGATGCAGCGCAACCTAATAATTTCTTAATGTCATGCGCTCTGAAGGGAATTATTGTTTTGTATTACAATAATGGTGTACTTAGATTCTTAAGTACAGATTAAAAGCGGCCATTCCCACTGACGTAGTGGCTTTCCATTCAGTACAGTGCAGTACCGTTAATCCTGAAAGTGTAGGCGAGTATCCCACCCTACACGAGTATACGGTTGGAAGCACGTTCCATATTGTGTAGTATAATACAATACTTAGCATAATTTTTGTTGTGTCTACTAAAACATTTAATTAGCAGCTTATTAGCGTGTTATCAAACTGATGATTTGCCAGCGTGTTTCCTGCGAGGCTATTTGTGAGCGTGCTCTCCGCGGGGTTATCTCGAGCGCGTTGAAAAATGGCCTCGCTGGAATCACGCTCGCAAATCGCCAATGTGATAAGGCCCTTAGGCCTGGCGCGCACTGGCAGCCAGGCCGCAGCGGCCAGGTCGCAGCGGCCAGTAAGATAGTCAGTGGGGCCGCTGGCCGCGTGCTGCCACGAGCGCGTGCTCCATGGCGATTCATACTAATGTGGCATCTACATCTCGCTGGCCGCTGCGACCTGGTCGGTGCGGCCTGGCCGTTAGTGCCCTATTGCTCTTAATCAAAGCTTGCCAGTATCTATCTTGCTGGCCGCTGGGACCGACCCGCTAGTGTGCTATTGACGGACCTTGGCTTAGGGCGTCGCTGGGGGAGGACAGCAAGAAATAGGGAGGATCGGATTAAAAGTCAAGACAGCAGGCAGACTTTAATATATATATATAGTAGGATTAAATTTAAAGTCTGCCTGCTATTCATTATATATATATATATATATACAAGGTCCCACTAAAATAGATGGACAAATTTTAACACAGCGTTCACAGTATGTCTAACCAAAGATATCCAAGCAAAAAAAACACAGATTAAAATGATTTTATTTTGACCTAAAATAATAAATGACATTGGGTAACCAACATTTTTAGTGTATTTTCGTTAGCTGATTAATTTTTCTAGTAAGCATCTAATGCGCTTTTCTTATTTTTTTTTTACGAAGCCGCGGGCGAAAGCTATTATTTATATTAATGCTTTTAGAAAATGACAAACATGACCTACACGTTAATAAAAGTAATAAACTAACGTTGCATTGGTATCCGTAGACGAAATCTCAACGACACTTTTTGCACCATTAAAATACAAGTCTTATAGAAGCTTTAACAAAATCATATTTATTTCCGACCGACCTTTCTGAGCAAGCCATAAAATTGGGTCGTTTTTATAATGTCAAGCTAAACGTTACGTCACGACGTTTAATTATTTGTAGCTCAGCCAGCAGTGGCAAATTGGTCTTATTACCATTTTGAAGGGAAGACATTTTGTAGAGACGTGATAGAGCACTGAGACTTTGTCACGTAGGACCATTGGTTCTTTAGTTTGTAAGTAGGTAGTTCGTGGTTTCTGGAAGTACTTTTGTTTGTAATGTCGTGGTGTTGGACAAAGTGAGGTAATTTTTTTATTTATTTATATATACTATATTTTTTTAACTACACATATTATTTTTTATTTATTTTATGCTTTATTTTTCGGAACACCGACACATATAAACATCATATAAATAACGTCTAAAAAACCCTTTCCGACCCGTGAGGATGTTGTTAGGTATCGTACTGAGAGTATATTTATGTGGTAATTATCAGGAAAAAAGAATTTAAAAAATTCATCACATTATTTTTCAATGGGGAATTTTACCGGGTTATTACATGGGACGCGGGCAGGCGTCATTTCTTGGGTGTCTAACACCCGAATACTGAAACGCCACTCAAAACTTAAGCGTTACTTAAAACTAGTTTCAACCAATCAAAAGGCTTTAAACGAGTCATAAGTAACGCTTAAGTTTTGAGTGGCGTTTCAGTATTCGGGTGTTAAAGTCATATATGGTATTGGGGTAATTTTGGTACTAAAATGTGATTTTTAAATAGCAATATTTTTTATTTACTATAATAATAATTCATAAATCATAAATCATTTATTACTTTGCAAACATGGGTAATAATTGTTTTTATTTTCATAAATAATAATAATAAATGTTCTTATTATCAATAATAATAATAATAAATGTTCTTATTATCAATAATAATAATAATAATTGTTTTTATTTTCAATAATAATTGTTTTTATTTTCAATAATAATAATTGTTTGTATTTTCAATAATAAAAATTGTTTTTATTACTTTTCGGTCATGTTATTACATAAGTCATAAGTAAGTCATAAGTCATTTATTTCATAACAATATGGAAACATTGTGTTGAAAATAATATAAAAATAACAAATTGCAATGAAATTAAATTAAAAATAACAATTAATACGGATCAAAATTCATTAAACGTTGAAAATATAAAACAGTACATGGCAATTAAATTACATTAAAATTACAATAATAACAAAATATAAATATATAATATAATATAAAAAATTACAGTACCTATATGCCGCTTTCGGATCGTACAGGTTTTTTTTATAATGGAAATTAAATGCTGTTCGTTGGTAAGCGCATCACTTGAGGACAAGTGGATCAAAAAGGCAATTTTTTTGTTTTAAAATTTTCGTAATAGTCCGAATTACCTAGGTTTTTATGGAAAGAAAAATTAGAAAGCTTCCCGAAAAATTTTCAAATTCGGGAAAAACTGAACGTCGTTTTTTCTATGGGATTTTTGTATGAATTATTGAAATTTGGACAGGAAAACGTCTGTCGTGTCAGCTAGTTAAAAATAAAATCAATTAAACACAGGATTCATCTAGGAACCCGTATCGATAATGTTCATATCTGAAATCGATTGATTTGGGACAATTCTGTGTATATTTGAAATCTTGTAAGATGTCAAGTAAAATCTTGGCGTATTTGGCACATCAGACCACCAATAGATTAATAGTGCGGTGTTCACGCCATTCTAAACTCATAATAATAAAGTTTGAAACTGCACCTAAATAATATATGTAGTTAATTATAATTGCAATAAATCTATCATTATGATTCACCAATCTGATTCTGATGAAAGACGTCCGTATTTAATTCATCATTCATCAATTCAGTTCAATTTAATCCATCATCACCTGCCTAACCTTTTTCCAACCATGTTGGGGTCGGCTTCCAGTCTAACCGGATGCAGCTGAATACCTGAATTTTACATGGAGCGACTGCCTATCTGACCCCCACAACCCCGTTACTGGGTAACACGATACCCCTTGGTAGACTGGTTGTCAGACTTTCAGGCTTCTGACGAACCGTAACAACTGTCAAAGATCTACAAATGCCGGGACCAACGGCTAAACGTGCTTTTCGAGGCACGGAGGTGTCTTGGTATGTAAAGATGGTCGTCCATCCACAGACCAACCGCGGCAAGCGTAGCTTAACCTGATCGAACGACCTGTGTGGCTGTTATTACTTAGCCACAAGCCCCATAATTCAGTTTAATCCATATACCTTCCTAACCGAAACTGTCAATGAATCAATCAAAATTACCGTTGTAACACATTATAAAGTTCAATTCGCGGAAACACGAACCGGAAAAACATGAAGCTGTCAACGCATGTAGGCTACGCCATTTTGTCACATCAGCGTGACGATCGCGTGTGCACCGCGCATGCGCGGGCATTGCGCACGATTCGATTTCGCACGTCCATCTGACACGAAAGATAGCAATTAAGATTTTTTCTTATTGTTAGATAATATTTTTCCGGTCTACGAGTATTCAAAGAATAGATTGAATAAGCAGAATTATTGATTGTTTGGTATGTCACGGAATAAGAAGTTGCGTGGATTATTAATTAAGGATAATGAAATAGGAACTCTGTCTAAAAAATTACCTTTATTATTTCCTAGTAAACGTTCAGAAGTTTTTTGAGGATCTAATTGATATCATCTCGGCACCTGAAAGCGGGTAGCGGGACTCCACGTAAAGGGAACAATTCCTTAATGTGGAGTCCCGCTACCCGCGAGTCTTAAGAGCCCTATTACATTGTTTACGCAAATTCATGATTTTTGACGCTGTCTTTTTCAGCAGCAGTAAGATATTTTAATTTTGATTATGAATAACGTTAGTGCCATTCTCTTTCTACAAGAAAGTCAGAGTTACACATTTAAATTTGTCTTTTCGTGTAAACTTTAATATTATAAACGCGATAGTGAGTTTTTTGTCTGTTTGTTTGTTACGCTTTCACGCTAAAAAGGCTGAACAGATTTGGATGAAATTTGGCACATGGATAGACCATGACCTGGATTAGGACAAAGGATTCTTTTAATCCCGATATTCCCACGGAATATCGGAGACTTATGCGGGTGAAGCCGCGGGGCGCAGCTTATCCATACTAATATTATAAATTCGAAAGTAACTCTGTATGTCAGTCTGTCTGTATGTTACCTTTTCACGGCTAAACCACTAAACGGATTTCGATCAAATTTGGCAAGGAGATAGATGGTATCCTGGAGAAGGACATAGGGTACTTTTTATCTCAAAAATAATCTTAGGGGGAGTAATATAGGGTATGGTAAGAATGGTAAGAAATAAAGAATTACACCTTTCAGCGTTTTTGTAAAAACATCCCCCAAAGGGGTAAAAAAGAGGATGATTTTAACATTCACATGTAATATTGTTTTTTTGTGTCTTCTTTTCGAGTGCATTAAGGTATTGGAAATATAGTCATAGTCCGTATCTTGAATTAACATTTAGTCTTTATTTCATTAAAATCAGCCCACTCTGTCAAAAGTTATTACAATTTAAAGTCATAAACTAACCCTTCTAACATGTAGGTATTATGTGTTCAATGGCGGCACTAGAATAGGTACCTATTACAAATAAATAGTGATAATAATAGTAAAATGATTATTTAGTTTTTTAAGTAAGGCATTTAGAATCGTATAAACCTGTTTTATTTATTTAAAAATCGGGACAAATGTGAGTAGGATTAGCGCCCTGAGGGTTCCGTCTCAAAGCTGTGCTTGCTTGGTCGCCCGAATTTCCAAATCTGGATTGAAGAATAAACTTAACTTTTCAATTGAAAAAAAAATAATAATAGAGTAAGTAGCTAATATAATACTGACTTAATGCTACTTCAAGACACGGCCTATGAATTCTTGATACTAGATTGAAGAACAAACTTAACTTTGCAGTTCATACATAAATTACCAATTTTCGGATTTTCCTCTTTAGTTGACCTTGCTTCCCGTTAACCTTCACGCTGCTGGGCCAACAGGAAGTACCAAATGGACTGGTTTATTTGCGAGTGTCAAAATAGGCGGCATATATAACCACATTTATTTATTGTATTGACTTTGAAGTCAATTCACCATATTTAACCTATTCCGAAAGGTTTATGTGTAAAATACATTAATATTAAACTTACGTATAATATAGAAGTCTCATTGTTTTGACAATTCGTAAAAACCACGCCAAGCTGGAGCCGCTAGCTCGTAATCCTATCTATATAATATAATTTAATATAAATCCTAAAAAGTGAGTTTGTTTGTTACGCTTTCACGCTAAAACGGCTTAATGGATTTGGATAAATTCGGCACAGGGGTAGATCTTGACCTAGAGAAGAACTACTTTTTATCCATCCTTTGGATCGCAAACGATGTTCGCGGGAAACAGCTAGTACATAATATAAACGTTACATATTATATACCTCCACTTACATGTTACATCTAACGCCTACTTCTATCAACCCGAGCAAACTCAACCGTGGCACATTATTTAGCCAAATTGCGCTACGTTATGATATTTAACAATATCTAAATGCTGGCATTGTCTTCGGAATTAGACATGGCTGCGAAGCTAAAGCCCTTAGCTCGGAGAGCTGCGTAGGAGTTGCATAGATTAATAGTTTTACCTCATTTTGTGCCTAAGGGTCGTATGTCGGAAATGTGTACGGGAATAACGGTTTTGTGAAATGATGTATGAGAATTAAGTGATTAACTGTAACATCTACCTACCTATAAGTACTCCATTTGAAATAAGATTAAACATTTAAACAAAACCTTTTTTACAGTTTGTTCAACCGATTCTGACCTTAATACCTTAGGTATAAGGATTGCATTAAAAGCTAAAAAGTGGTTACAATACCAACTGCTTACTGCGGCTGCCATTGTCATGCCACCAACGCCATAGAAGTCATAATCATGAAGTTTTCTGAAAGATCTTCTTCAATAAGTATTCTAATCTATCAACTTCAAAGAAGCCTATAAAGTTGTTAGAAACAGAACTTTTTTCAGGTTGAATTAGCAGTACCTTCATCATATTATCTTCATTTCAAAAGTTTCTTTTAATCTTTATAATTAAATTTTGAACTTCACTATCTACAACAAAAAATTCTTCATTTTAGAATATTTCCATTTATTTCCCCATATATTTTTTTTATTGGGTATTTCATCATCATTCATCATTTCAGATTCCCCCAAATTGGGTATCAAGTCTAAGGCTGGCTTCAAAGCTGTGCGGGAGACCCGTACGGGCTCCCGGAACGGAAACACACGTGAGGCGCTAAAACATTGTCTCACAGCGACGCGGATGGTCCGCGCGACCCGCTCCGGGTAGAGCCCGTACAGTGTATCGTACTACTCCCTCGTTTCAGAGCACTGCGGGCGCTAACCGTACGGGTCTCCCGTGTACGGGCGGGCGGGCCCGTGCGGGTGGGAGACCCGCTCAGCTGTGAAACCAGCCTAAGGGACTTGTCACACTGCATGCTTCCCAGCTAACGCACTTGGAAGTGGTGAAGGATGGACGTTTTGGGGGACTGTCTTATGTGGTTTTGACGTTCGAAAAGTGCTGATTCTCAGCCTAGTTTGAATAAATGACTTTTTAATTTAGATTTTTTTTTATGCGTTCTCCGTATTACGGTCCGGTCAAATCGAACGTAACGTAACATAAATGTTTGAGTTGAAAGGTTTCTAAAACAAATGACACAGTATTAAAGTACCGTCTGCATAATAATCTATGACCGTAAGCTTAGTCATAGGCAAGGAAACGACGCCCAAGGCGGGTCAAAATGGTCTCCAAGAGAGATCACTTTGTGCTGATAGTCTAGTCATAATTAACTGTAACTATACGTGGTAACATGTGAATATTACGACGGAGAAATTGTGTTTGTTGTTGATCTTTTTACTTTGGACTGCAAATCCACAGAGGGTAGGTAAGTATTAAAAAACTATGTTAAAAAAAATATTATTCTGACAAAGATAAAAAAAACATCAGCCAACAAACGTTTATTTTATTGAGTATATATAAAAAAATATAAAAAAAAACTGGTTGATAGACCAAAATGGTGTCCTGAACAAGTTTTGTTGTTTGAACTTTTTCATCTTCATTTTTGTGACAATACAATATTATTTATTTTTAATTATTCTACTATATTAACAAGAAAGAAAGCTTGAGATGATAAGAAACAAATATGTTAAACATTACGCCTGTAATCTCCGAAGGGCTAGGCAGAGGTGTACCTACAGTACACCCACATTTCGCCAGTTATGTTCAAGTCCCATGTAATAGGGGGTGAGCCTATTGCCATCAACTGGGCACAAATCCAGATTCTGGGCTGCTACTCAGAAATTCCAGAACCCGAACTTGGTGCTTGATAACAATATGATGTAATTTTAATAACTAGCGAAAGTTATAAAAAATAACAAAACATCCAAAACAAATGACAGTGTCAAGCATTCAATGTAGTGTCATTTTAAAACAAGTTTCCATACAAATACTTAATAATATGCGAGATTAACAACATAATAGAAACATTTATCATAAACGTTTTAATATTAATATTTTTAATGTGTCAATTTTTTATTGAGAAACGTGTTCTCACACCTTACGATACGTCATCGTTGTAACAGATGGGTATGCTATGTTACAAAAGTATGTCATGTTATTTTTAACAATAAACAATCAATTATTGTTATGTCAAATCTTTTATGCAGTGGTCACAACATTTTGTTAACCTAGTCTGTAACATTTAAATATTGTAGCCCTAGTTTGTATATAGGGTCATATAAAATTAGCTAGCCAAGCTCCGCAGATGTGACGGTTACCCATCACATCTGCGTCATCTGTTAGTTTTGTTACGATAACGATACATATCAAGTCTGTAAAACTTACACAAAAAAAAACTGGCCTTTATTTTAAAACTGATTTTACAATAAATAGTTATACTCCATAGTTTTAGGTAGTTAAATAAAGGTAAACAAAAGAAACCACGTGACGAGACAGCTGTCAAGTAACCGACTAACCTGCAGTTGTCATGCTACGTCACAGTTGTACTCTTCAATTTAGCAACGTTATAATTCGTTGACGTTTAGAGTTTGGGCTCTTTATAATAGGCAGCTTACAAAATATTATATTATTATAAATCTAACAAAAAAATTGTGCTCATGCAGTTATATCTACGAAGAGTAGTTTAAAAATAAATTATTAAGTTTAACGTTACATTAATAAAAGAGGAAACTATTGTAAATAACTAAAATAAATTAAATTTGGTTTTATCGTATTTTTAAACAACAAAGTGTTATCTATAAAAATCCTTTTCACGATTTGTTTACCTTTATTTAAATAGCTAAACCTTTGTAGTATACGAGTAGGTATACTGCGGTTAATAACCCCAAAAAAATCATCAAATTAATTTAGAATAATAACGTCTTTAATTTAAAAGGGCTAATCTCATACTTTGAAATGTTTTAAATTCAATTAGATTTAACCCCTATGTAGCAAATATCAATAAGATTGGCCGACATAACAAAAGTTTTCTTCAAGAAAAGCAAAAATAACAACTTACCAACAGCATAAATATAACCCTTACCAAAACAATAACCCGAATAAATAAATATCCCCCCCTTAACATGTCCACGTACAGCTAACACAATTACAATTCGGTCACGACAAGTAATAAAATAGCCAAAAGAAACGGCCATTCGACACTCGAGGCTAAAGGGCTATTCGGTATTCTTCTCACCAACCCCAAGGAGCCACGAGCCACGAGCCACGAAGGGAAAAGAGCAAACACTTTAGGCGAAGGACCCAAAATAGAGAACGTATTGAGTCGCGAAATAAAATAAGGGTACGTGTGGAAATTCTTGGAATAGAGATGTGTATAGAGTTGATTTTCTTTAAAAAATGTGGCACAATGTGAAATTGTCATGACTGCACAAAACTGGGAAAATTCTTCAACCATTTTTTTTATTTGCCAAGCCTTTGTCCAAATTTGGTGGGGTCGGCTTTTACATGGCTTTTTTTACATGGAGCGACTGCCTATCTGACCTCTACAACCCAGTAACTGGGTAACACAATACCCCTTCGTAAAACTGGTTGTCAGACTTTCGGGCTTCTGACGACCCGTAACGACTGTCAAAGATCCACGAGTGGCAGCCGGGACAAACGGCTTAACGTGCTTTCCGAGACACGGAGGAGTCTCGGTATGTAAAGATGGTCACCCATCCACGGACCAACACCGGCAAGCATAGCTTAACCTGATGGATCGACCCGTGCGGCTGTTATTACGTAGCCAAGAGCTTTTTTTATAAACATATAATGCAATTAAATACGAGCAATGGTAGCCCAGCGGTAACGGCCGCTACTTCCGTAAGTTCGAACCCAGACAGGAGCTTGACTTTGTGTAAATTATTTCATCACCACTGCTCTTAAAACAGTGAAGGAAAACATCGTGAGGAAACCGATATACCCTAGAACCAAAAATTCGAAGACATGAGACTAGATGTCTCATGTCTTCGAATTTTTGGTGTCAACCCACATTGGGCACTGGGCACATTATAGGCTGATTATGTATGTATGTAATGCAATTAATAATGTCAGATTGGTGTCAGATTTTTTTAACTAAGTGCTTAGATTTTTCTTCACAAAAATATGCTCGTTGTCTGTTATATTACTTACCTATTTCTTTATTTATAAATTGTTCATTCATTAATAAAAGAATCCGAGGCAATTTTTATGAATCGTGTAATTTTTTTACTATGTTTTGTTTCAACGGTTATAACCACTCCATGAACATACAGTCGAGTGGACAATAAGCCTGACCGCAGGTGGCGTTTGGATCTCGCAAACTTTTCAAATATTTGCCAGGACTTTCCCATGGATTTGTTCCTTTTTCCCCTTTTGTCCGAACTAACGTTAACATTTATCTACAGAAGCGGATCAAGTATGCTTTGACACAGAGCCACGAATATCTTTTGACGAAATATTTGAACGGGACCCGAATGTTTGAACTTTTTGTCTAAAGTCCCGTGATGTTTTGATTAAATTAAATTTTCAAATCTGACTTGCATTGTTGTTCTTTTTGATGGCGGCTTTTGTTTTGGTGTCATCAATTATTTTTATTTTTTCTATGTGATAATGATTAATTGGGTTTAATTAATCATATGAAACAAAGTACTTAATCTACATTCGCAATTTATTTGCCAAACACGTAAACTAACACGAGTGTTCCACTTAGAAAAACATCAACTTGATGCAAGTGTAAATAAAGTTGATTTTAGACCGTAATTTGACCTGTTTTTTCTCTCACGTTTTCACTGTTCACGAAAACAGACGAGCAAAACAACTTTATATGAAAAAAAAATACACCTGCAACAATCGACATCCACGCATAATTATTATGATAATCATAACTCAACAATTACCTCACACGAATTCACGTGGTCCTCTAACCAGCACGCATGACATAACCGATTAAAAACAAACTCCAATCGATTCCCGCTCACCGATGACCATCACTAATCTCATAATATTTGACATTTGGCAACACCACGATTATACATATTAAACAGTAACACTTTAAAAGCAAATCATGATGCACCTGACCTTAGGAAATTTCAGTTCCTACAATCGAATTTTTTCGTTTTTTTTTTCCTAATATATCAATTGAACAATTGGTTTCCATTATGGCAAATTGATTTCCTCAATGTGTTGAATGTAACGTCGCAAATTGGACAAAAAGTTAACCTGTGCAATTAGCACTAAGATAAAGTATTTGTAACGACCGTGGGAGACTGATTTTTTTACTCTGCGGCCCAAGGAGGTAATATACAGCGTGTAAAATGTGTGTTTACTAATTTTATTGCTTGTATATGCTGTTGTTTTTTTGGTTTGATTATTGTAATGTTGTTACGGCATCGTAACATCAGAATAACTTGATTTATATGAGTTTAAACTTGTAGACTATTTGCAATTTTCCTTAGGTAAGTAAGTGCGTGTAAATTGATACATATTTTGATGTTCATTTCACACTTTTTGGGTAAGACGAAGATGTTACCGACAAAGAATATTCATCGTAAAGGCATCTACAGATAGGCGCGACGCTACTTTAATAGAACAATTTCTATGAATACCTACTTCATGGAATTTATTCTACCAGAATCGCGTCGCGCCTGTTTGCGGCAACCTTAAAGAGTTCCGTCGCCGCAAGTTACTCGTACCAATTCAGTAGCTTGTTGATGAATTTCGAACTATATTTACACACAACTTATTTATTACCAAAAATTACATTCACAGTGCAAAGGCCGTCACTTCACAGTCCACTTCCCACCAAACCTGCTCCTATGACTTAAGCCTAACAGCGAACAATCTATAATAACAAGTGATAATCGTTCGTTCAGTCAACGTTCGTGTCAAGAGCTAAGAAATTAATGTTTGCAATCACCGTTAGAGGCCAAAGTAAGGCCGAAAGCCGAAATTCTCACGGCCGCACCCAATTTACGCGCTGCATTACGAATTTGTCATATTAAGTCGATTGCCGGTCGCGTGGAGGACACGACATAAGGTGAAGGTAGGGATGGGACAGGTTTTGAAAGGTGACGACGGGTTTCGGCATAGAAATACCCAGCAATTTAATGGACGAATAATTATGTGCACTAATTACTAGTTGCTAGTAATTCGTATGCGAAAGGAGATTGTAGCTGAGTTTAGAATCGTTAAGAGGCAATGCATGTCATTTGAAATTAGGGTAGTTATGTTTATTTGCACAAAAATATTACACTCAAAAGTATGATAATTGAGTCAGGATCGAGTTAAGTGGAAAAAGCAAAATTAGGCCTTTGCCCTGCAGTGGGACCGTACAGGCTGATTATAATGATTTATTTATTCATTAAAAGTATAGCAATATCAAAGTATAACAGTACTTACTTAACCGATTCTTAAATCAAAAGTTGAAGAAATGAGGAAGCAATCACAAGAAAACGCACCCATTATTGCAACTCAAACCAAGAAACAAAACTTCACCCAACCACAGTTCATAAATTTTGACATGCACAATTACTACAAAACAATTATGAGACAATAAATAATTCATCTACAATTTCGTACAAATCGATAACTGATTGGCACGTCACTATTTCTGCGAGTGATAGCCGCGACAAAGATAAATGTTCACGACACTAGCACGTTTAGCCTATCTACCACAGGATTATTAAATATTCAAAGAATAAATTGACTCACTGTTGTTTACAAACAGCTTTGTTGGTATTTTATCTTGGCTGTGTGCTTTACGATTTGAACCAGAGTGAGTCATTGGGAATCACTGAGCTTTAGAGGTTTCATTACATTTTAATTGGTGTGCCATTCATGAACAAACACTTTCACACAATAGGCATAACGGACAGTCCTCTGTGCAGGGCGTGCATGGAGGCTGAGGAAACAGTCACGCACGTGCTTTTTAAATGCACAGGCGTCACCCAGATTAGAACACAGACCCTCGGGACACCCAGATCTTTCACAGATGTTCTGAACAGACTAGGAGATTTAATTAACTTCTGGAGGCAGGTGGTTGGAGTAACCACCAACGGCCGCTCTGACCCACGCACAATGGTCCACTGAAGGACTAAGTATGGAAACCAAACCCCATAACATAAAACATTGGTGTTATAATTAGTGTAATGTGTACAAGCCATCAATTGAACTTGTCCGTCTGTCTCCATTTGATTTATAGACTTAAAAATGCTCTGGCTTAACGTAAAATTGGTAAAATTATAGACCCACTCCGTACTGTATAAGAAAAAAAGAAAATGTTTGATAAACAGTCTTGAAGTGTTTCAATTCACGTTGATCCTGTCCCTTGCTGCCAAACCCCAGCGACGCCCTAAGCCGAGGTCCGAACCCCACCGGCGATGGCCTTAGCATGTAGTCACGTAGTTTATAAGTCATATGCCCTGGCTGGAAGACTTAATTTTGTTAAAGCATCCACAGGATTGCCCAGTTAAGCAGCCGATATCCCAGATCCGCTACGAGTAGGTAATAGTGTTTCTATGTCCTAGGTTGACCTGCGAAATGCAATGAATTGTGGGGGAGACCTTTGCCCTTTGCCCAGCAATTATACTAGGGTAACAAAAGCATGACGCGTTATTTTTCTTTTCTCGAGTTTTAAAGAATAAGGTTAGGTCACTGAAGGTTGACAGTTACTTTTCATGGTGATTTCATTGGGATTGTTCATGGTAGTATATTTTTAACATCATAAATTAATAATCTATGCATACATACAAATAAAAAACTGAAGTTTCTGTTTGTAATCTCAAAATTACAGTTTTTTACTACATGCATAAATGAAAGTATATACGGTACTTACTTATAACAAAAAAACAATTTTATAATTTTTTGTCTAATGTAATAATTTCATCATCACGGCTCTCAAAAAGGTGAAGGAAAACATCGTGAGGAAACCGGCATGTCATCGTGAGCAAACGAAGACACGTGATATCTACCAACCCGCGGGCCCGCGTGGTGAATTACGGCCCACTCCCCTCACTGAGAGGAAGGCCTCACTGTGTCCCGGCAGTGGGAACATTATAAGCTGATTATATTAACATTTTCCGAACACATGTTATACACAGATCTAGATGACCACATCTTTTCTTACAATCACTGGAAACATGACTACAGTCATATTTACATCTCCAACCGGTCATCTTAAGAATAGGTACGAACCTCTAACCCGTCACCTCTGACGTCATTCGTGGGAAAAACGATTCGCAGCCGGAACTACACGATTACCTACGTAAACTCACGAAGTCCCCGCCTTATGCCCGAGATACACGAGACAACTAGTCTCGGGAATTTCAAGCCAGGATAGTAAGCTAGTGTTAGTAAACTAGTAAGCTTGTAACACTGGCTTCGTGTATACAGAACTAGCTTCATTTCTAGGCTACTAGCTAGTGAGAAAGCTAGTAAGCAAGCGTCTCAAGTTAAGCTTCGTGCAGACTAGCGTGACGCGACAGCGCTGCGCGACACCGGTGTTTGTTATACCCGTGAAGTTTTCTTACAAATTCTATTGTTCGAGTCGCGTCGCGTCGTCGCGTCGCGCTGGTCTGCACGAGCCTTTACGATAGTTAAAAAGGATGAGGTTCTATTTTTTTGAGCTAGTAGCACCCCAACCATTGATTTTACTATCCTGGTTTGTGTACTAGCTTCATGTGGCCGTTGAAACTAGAACTCGATTGACTAGTGTGCAGTGACTACGCGTTTTGTTTTTCTGACCGCAACCACGTGTTGTACTGTACTGGCTTAAAATTATGTGGCATCATGAAAGCAGCACTAGCATGTGCCAAGCCAGGACTTCAAGCAAAAAAAGAGTGTCCTTAGAGTTCCTTGCCCGTTCTTCTCCATATAAATCTACGTTTTAGAATGGGCAACTAGCTTCAACTTTGAGACTAACTACCCGACTCTTTGACGATTCAAAAGTGCCTGTAATTGGTTTAATTGAAATAAATGCTTTGAGTTTGAGTTTTAAGCCCGGATAGTTTATAGAAAAAAGAAAGAAAATACGTTTATTTGCGGTAAACATGACGGAAAGAAAGAACAAAAATAACAATTTGGGAGAAAAGCTCAGCATAATGCTGCGACCCTGTGCGAGACTGAGCCCCAGCGGACTGCACAACTAGGTTTTAAATAAATAAAATCATTTTAATTCAGACAACTAAGAGCTCCATAAATTGTTAGTAACAGGTTTGCACTTAAAACACTATTGTTAGTAACTTAAACTAAAGACGAATGAATGAGAAGACTATCTAGACAACGAGAAATCGAAACTAGGGTCAGGCAGGGTAAGTCTTCTCACAAATTGCCTTATTATGGCCGAAGAAGTATTTGCCGCCACAACCTTCAGGATGCTATTGTGACTGCTTATTCTGCTCAGGAGTGAGTCCGTTTTTTGCGGATGATGGCATGAAATCCATCGGTATGGTTTACCTCGAACATTTCTGAGGCACTGCAATAAGGAGGCAGTCGCAACAGCATCCTAAAAACATTGTTATATTGGACGCGTAGAACTTCCAGCGACCTTTTCAAGTAGTTTACCCAATGATTACCGGTGTAAAAGCTCTGAAAATAAGCTTTAAAAGGCGTAATCTTAACTTGGTCAGTACACCGAGCAAATCTTGGTCAACCCCGGACCGCCAGAGCCCTACGCTCCCTCTCAATGTCACCATGGTCACTGAGCTTACTATCCTAGCTTTAGCTTAATATCCTAGCTTTGTAGAACTAGCCTCGTGTAACTCAGTCATTATTAAATCGAGACTAATGTGATCTTTCGTGTAATGATACTTATCTGTCCAATTAATAACATTTTAATGGACTTGTTCGGAAAAGTATAAAAGCATCTGTCAATTCTGTAGTCATTTAGAAGAAAAAAGTTATTTATTGCATTTAAGGAGTCTAGATAGATTGGACTTTATATTAATTACTTATTTTACAATGTTTTACAGTTGGTTTTAATTAAACAGTATAGTTTTGATAATAAAGTTTTAGATTTAATGGTGTAATCTATCTTGGGGCTAATTAATGAATTTTAAGTGTAGGTACAAACTTATTCCGGAGAGACTCATTAAATAACTAGTTAATTAAAGAAACTGAAATGACGAATGTCGGAATGCACGGGATAATCTACAATTGTAAAATTAATTTGCATGCCCTAGACAGGCAAAATATGGACTGTACATTAACCACCAACTTCAAAATATGGACTGTACATTAACCACCAACTTCAAAATATGGACTGTACATTAACCACCAACTTTTACAACTGGTACCTGTATTTTCTGCAAATAAATGATTCTTATTCTTCTTATTCTTTATTCGCAGTGGCTAAGCTTTTGAAACGTATGGCCTAGATCCGTGTCTGTAAACGCGCACATGATAACAGGGGAAAAAGATCATGAAATGCGAATTTTTTATGAAAATGAACTCAATTCAATGCGTTTTTCCTGACTGTCTATCCAAAAACGGCCCATCGTTGCAGGAAGTTCAACACAGTCATGAGACAAGAGAAATTCCTAGGAAAGAGTGAGAGTACTATCAGAAAATTATAATTTCTTATAAATATTTTTATTTAAAAGTAATGTAATATTTTTTTTTTTAAACCACAAATAATTCCAATTAATTGATTAATTTATTTTTTTTCTTATTAATTTATAAAAATTTTAATATTATAAATAATTATGTTTTTATTAAAAAACTTTGATTAACAAGACCAAATATTTTTTTAAACTATAAATATAAATGATAATTTTTGAATATATTAATTATTTTTATTTTGATATTTGTTGTTGGAAATTTAATGTTTATTTCTAAACATAAACATTTATTAATTGTTTTGCTTAGATTGGGACTAAGACCAACCAACTATTTGCTTAGTGCTGCCTGTCCTTCTCAAATCCCCATGAGAGTAACAGGACCTTCAGTGCATCAATTTCTACAGATCCCTCGCATCGCAAACTTAACATAAACAGTGCCGAGAGCCCTCCTGGAGGGTTCACATTGTCGCATATGGGATGCCGGGAGCCCTCGCGGAGGACTCACTTTAAATATATGTTTTTTAGTAATATAGCGAAGACAGCATTTTATACCGTGAAAATAAAATATGATGTATATTTTAACAAGATTTATTAGTATATGCGTTGGTTTTAAAATCCAAGCATGTAAATGTTTTTTTTTTTTGTTCACGATTACAAATATTCACAAAAAAAATAAAAGGTTGGGAACTACGTATGCCTGCAAGACCCCCTGAAAACACTGTTTTACTTCGGTTTATAACACAGTTTTAAACCTAATGCCGTTGACCGTCCGAGATGGTTAACTTTAGCGCAAACGTAACACCGGCAACCCTCCCGGAGGGTTCACTTCCAATATGTATGGCGGCATGCCGTATGAGTACTATGAAAATAGGTGGAGTTGAAAGTGTTAAAGTGCACTGCAGCTGCAAATGTCTCGCAATCGATGCGTCCACGCTTCGCACCGATTTCCTTTCATCATTCGTCTACATCAGACAGTCGCATTACCGCTGAAGCCTAGCAATAAATTAGATATCATTTATTAATACTCTCGGACTCCTCGTGGGCGGAGTGCTAAAATTTTATGAGCAAATTCAAACTGATGCAATGTTTCATTGGAGGTTGTCGCGGAACCAATCCCACGATATAGTTTGTGAGTTACAACATTTGTTATTAAATATGTTTATTAATTGCTCTGGTAATCGTTTTTGAGATTTGAATTAGTGGTGCACTTGACGGGTTAAAGTTACAATAAACTTGATCTGTCAAAGCTTAGTATGGACGCAATAATAACTAAGAGTGTAATACTTATCTTCGTTTCAGATCCTCGATGTAAAATAAATAAAAGAAAGAAAATAAAGAAAAAATAGGTTTAATTTTCACAGAGACACGTACACACAGCTACATAGCAAGTTCTAATTTTCCAATATAAGATGATCTCGCATTGTATAGGATTTCCGTACAATGAGAGGTCAGCTTATACTAGATACAGATACAACAAAAAAGATAAGTTACCTCGAGTAGGTAATAAAGAAAAATAAAATAAAAAATCAAAAAAGATCTGACAGTCAAATAGACAGAAATAACCATGGAAGCTGTACGTCGTGACTGGGACAAGAAGGCTTCCACTCAGCATGATGCTGTGCTATGAGGCCCACAGCACAGCGCTGATTTTCAATGGTCTAACTTCACTGCATTCGACGATCTTGAGAGCTAATCCCAATCACCATGGTTAACCCTCTAAGTGTGAAAAGTCTCCTCCTGCCAAACGCTACAAGTAAAAGTATTTGGGGAATGGGAAGAACATTTAATTTTTTTTCTAGATATCAATCTGCCTAGCCTTTTTCCCAACTATGTTGGGGTCGGTTTCCAGTCTAACCGGATGCAGCTGAATACCAGTATTTTACGTGGAGCGTCTGCCTAACTGACCTCCACAACCCAGTGACTGGGTAGTACGATACCCCTTGGTAAGACTGGTTGTCAGACTTTCGGGCTTCTGACGACCCGTAACGACTGTCAAACTTCCACGAATGACGGCCCGGACCAACGGCTTAACGTGCTTTGCGAGGCACTTTAGATATTTTTTTTGTAGATATGTTGATAACAAATGACAACAATCTTCAATGGGTGAGTCTAAAGAATTTTCCAAGTAGGTAATGAGTTCACTCAACATAATAACTACAATCTTTAATTTTACACACAATACATATTTGAAACACATTACGAACTGATAGCTAGGTATATTTATTTACTTTATAACATTATTTGCATAAAATGTCAACTTAGAATAAGGCCAGCCAATAATTAATTAATTGAAGTAGAGAAGATAACGTGACAATTTCCGTAACTGTCTTAAGTATCACTTAACTTAAGAACTCTCATGAATAATTAGCAAAAGCGGATATGGAAATATGAGGAAGACTACCTAATAAAATGAAACGATTCATTACAATACCGGTCTTTTTTTATATCCACGGGTTCCGCAGTTGGAACTTATTGTAAAAACAAACAAATTGTAGGTAAAGTTAGCGACAAAATGGGGTATCACGCGACACTAAGGAGTTACCACTTCAGTTAAAAACAATATAATAATTTATTTTATTTACTCTCATATCGTAACATTCGAATTATAAACTTCAAAACGAGTTTATATTGACATACTTTATAAACACAATACCGAAATATTAAATTATAATCATATTAAGTATAACACTTTTTCTCTAACAAAATAATGCTATATATTTTTTTTTTTCTATTGTGATACAGGGCAAATCCAAGAAGTTAATATGACCAAGGAGTTTCCATCAACTTTTGTAATGGAACGTTGCAGCGCATGCGCGGTCATGTGCTGGGTGCAGGCGCCAGTCATACGTGAAGTTGTACTGAATTTCGTGGGAATTTTTTATTCTTGATCTTTAACTTTGATCTTTTTATTATTTTAGTAGGTTCAATCCCAATGTATGAGAGTAGATAAAGTAGTGTATGAAATTGCACATAACTAGGTATTAAAACACTCGTGTGATACTATTATACACACTCGTATTTTAATACCCCTCATTATGCAACAGTTTCATAAACTACTATTATTTGCGTAAAACATGGTGGTACAAGGTGGTATAATTATTACATTAAGAGATCATACATTCTCTACTTAAAAATTAAAGCATGAAAACCTGTCAAAGTTTTTAAAGTCTTACTTATTGAGCTAAACATTTAATTAAAATCGAAACCGTAGTTAAAGTAAAAGAATAATCATTCTCTTTTAAGATAATAATATTAACTCTTCTATACATAGAAAGAAGAAAGAAAGAAAGAAAATACGTTTATTTGCAGTAAACATGACGCAAAGAAAGAACACAAAGTAAAAAAAGAACAAGTTGGGGAAAAATATGCGTCACATTCACGCAAAACGGCCACCGCTCAGCATAATGCTGCGACCCTATGCGAGACAGAGCCCCAGCCCTGGTTTTCAGCAACTAAGTCGCTTTTCGCATTTGTCTGTATGTCCACGTTATTCTTCTAAAATACGCAACGAATTTTGATGAGGTTTTCAACATAATTTATAGAATGTATTCCGAAAGGTTTATGTGTATAATATATTATTATTAAACTTATAGATAATGAAGAAATCTCGATGTTTTGCCAAGTCGTAAAAACCTTGCGAAGCGGGGGCGGGCCGCTAGTAGCTAATAAATGAAATGCTGAAATACAATGTATCGAATAATTTGATTCCAATTTGTGTAAGAGTATCAATGTTAATCGTCTTTTATAACTAACCGCACTAAGTTTCTGTTTTATACTATCAATGGTAAGATGTGGTCTCTATACCTGTGACACAAATGGGCAGACAGATGGACATCACAAAACTATACCATAATGGCTTTTGACATCACCTAAGGATCCCTAAAAACGAAGTAATCGCCTCTTGATTAATCACCTACTTACCAGAAAGCATGCTTCCTTTACTGAGTTTTAATACCTTACCGTTAAATCCTCTGTCAATCAAATCACTCAGATCACTATAATTTTTATTACGCAACGATTACCTCCTTATAACACTTCGGGCATCTTCGTCAGTGTTCGGCAATCGTGTCCTTGCTTCGCCTAATTACGGTTTATACAGTAAAAAATGCTTCCTAGGATGAACCAATGATATTTTTTGGGCAACAATGGGTCTGAGTGTGTCATGCTTTGCCCACATTAGTGATAATAGCGTGACCATAGCTATTTGGCGGAACCTGTCATAGTTCAAGGTTGTAAAGCGACGTTCACAATAGATTCGAAATCGTCGCGGTCGTTTGAGAATATTAATGGTCTAGATAGTTATCGTTTTAGTGACATTCTTGTATAGTTATTGCTGTGCTTTTAGTTAATGGATTGAGACTGCAATAGTCGTTTATGCCATGACAAACTTGGAAATAATTTTAATTTATGATACTGCAGTCGGTTTTGATTTTAAATTGTGTCACTATACATACAGTGCAATTTTATTAAACCCTATTTATTGCAGTTCGGAGGAGCTCGTGATGGCTAAGTATCATCAGCACCACGAGTCGAGCCATCAGGCTAAGCTACGCTATGGTGTTGATCCGTGGAAGGGTGACCATCTTTACATACCAAAACTCCTCCACGCCTCGGAAAGCACGAAGCCATTGCCCGGCTGTCATTCGTGAATCTTTGAAAGTCGTTACGGGTCGTCAGAAGCCCGAGTCTGACAACCAGTCTTACCAAGGGGTATCGTATTACCGTCGCTACATGTAAAATACAGGTATTCAGCTACATCCGGTTAGACTGGAAGCCAACTCCAACATAGTTGGGAAAATCTAGGCAGATTATTACTGTTCACAGACCAATTCTTTTATATTCCAAACTAAATCGTAACAATGTCTAATCAATAAAAAAATACAGGGCATTCCCTTTCACTTCAAAACTCGAACCACGTCATCAGCGCGCAAATTGCTGGACATAACTTAGCACGTTCATTTACCATGTAATGTTAAACGCAGCGATCAGTAAGGCAAGTGTGTGCGCACGTTTATTTGCCTTCTCTGCAATGTTAATAGTGTCCTGGGGCGCTTTGACCACAGATTGAGACAATTACAACTGATTGCAGACCAGTCGCACAGATTGTGTGACTGCGTTTTTTTAGACTGTGTCTTTTATGTGATTTATGCTATAAATTGTATTCGCGTGTGTGAGAATCTTGTGCAATGTATGAAAGTATAGGTTAATGATACAATTGTGGAGTTTTAGGTGGTCTTCTGGCGAATTCCAATTTGCCAGAGGCTAGACGACATTTTCACAATTCTTCAAATTATTATAATGATAATGTGAATAATAACGTTGAACTTTACGCTCAAATTGCTATAAACATTAGGTGGGAAATTCCGTAAAAAGTCACTTTTTTGCTGACCAAAATATTCAAGACGTCATTGTATAATGAAGGTAATCCCACAAGATTGTCAAGCAGGAAAACCCAGCTAGGTACTTTAGCAAATGCTGCTTTAGTTCCAGTTTTCAATCTTTATTTAAATCACAAATCAAGAAACTGTTAAATTCCAAAAATAGAACACAAAAGCTTCGTTCAAAATAAGGGTCAAGGCCGCACTGTGTTAGTCACTCGACTCGCTAGTCCACGCCAGTGAATGAACGAGTAGTGCGTAGGTGTTTGTGTACCTAATTAATTCTATACACTAATGAACGATAGTACTCATTGTCAATGTGCATCGATAGCTTATTTGGGTACGCTGAGTCAACGACGTGGGCTTTAGACGACAATGTCGCAAGCGCATGAGGTTACTTAGAAGCTTTTGAGATAGTATTTACAAACTGTGGTAATAGACCAACAGCCAAGGCGTCGGGCTAATGAACGAAAGGTCGCTAGTTCGCCTGCTGTAAAAGTGACGTGTACGTTAATTCAATCACAAGTAAACATCACTTAGCTTGAAGCGTGGATAGAAAACTATTTAAATAAAATAACGTCTATTGATAATGGCCATAATCTTGATTTTAGAGCCACAATTTGGAACGATTACCCAATACTTTTGAAGATGTCAATTCGGTCCATGTAAAACTAGACCAGCATTACGTCAAATCTGACCAATAGTTAACCCTACGTAAATAGACATAGACTAGCTTGTAAGGCTAGGGTGACGATTAATGACTTAATTTTACTTTAGCAGGCATACAACTACACAATAATATATTCGATCTTGCCTAATATTGTACTGAATAAGGATTAAATCGACTTCCTCCGGCTGCAAAGCCCACAAGCCGCTTTAAATGACAACAATTTAATTTAATTAAACCTAAATTGTCACTATCCATTATGCTTCACACCATATTAGCACTAGTGTGAGTCAGTGACGTGGGCACTAGAAGCTAGTGTTGTGAGATAGTGCTAACCGACACTTGACTCGCCTGTGTCAACACGCCTACGGAGTTTGACATCCGATCCGTCTCTAAAGAGACCCAGCGATTAGGATTATTTACTAATTTCAGATTTGCTTCTAACTGACACAGATACACTGGCATAACCTAGTCGACAGCCTTATGTGTCTCTAAAAGTAGACTTTAGAAAAGAGTGCAGTGTCTACCTACAGGAACATTTAGTTGGGGAAATATTTCCATTTCAGTGTCTTATACAATACATTTTTTTTTTAAATTTAGTTAAGGTTCACCAACAGTTGTTACAGATAATAACAGATAGGAACATATAGGTAATAGTGTCTTAAATCTAACTGCACAACCAATTACAGGCAAACACCGCATGCAAAATGTTCTTTGTGACTATAACTTTAACTTTAATTTTAAAGACTTAATGTACTTAAATTCTAGATAAAAATATTAAAAACTAATACTAATTACGTCTGGCAAACGTCGATACTGAGTCTGCGTGGACGTCAACCAGGTCGCTGCGTTCGTTTACAAGTTTGCACATGCGAGGTATAGGCGAATTAGCACCAAACACTGTACGGCGAGGAGGTGGAGCTAAGGGTGTTACAGGTTTGCGAGGTGGTCTACGGGGAACTCTGAGATTGAACCTACATACCAATTGTGGGCAGTCAATGGTGTTATTGAGCAGTTTACATACATAATCAGCCTATAATGTTCCCACTGCTGGGACACAGGCCTTCTCTCAGTGAGAGGGAATGGGCCGTAATCCACCACGCGAGCCCAGTCCGGGTTGGTAGATGTCACATGTCTTCAAATTTTCGATTCTAGGACGATATTTTCCTTCTCCGTTTTGAGAGCAGTGATGACGTGATAATTTACAGCAAGTAAAGTGCCTGTCAGGGTTCGAACTTTACGACCTTAGTACCTACTACCTAGACTCGTAAGTCACGGCCGTTACTACTGGACCAAGTCTGCTCTTACCTCACAGTTTCGTAAGTCATTGTTATATGAGGACTGAGATGGTAAGAGAAGGTCGCTGCTGGCCAGAAAAGGGATCACAAGATAAAATGGATGCGTTCCCTTTAAGCCGCGCGCACTTTGGATGCGTTATCCTTCGAATTTCACTCGTGCGTACACGCACGTACAAACACGCACCAACGATCCCGAGTACAAAAGGACCGCGCAGACTGGGTGCGACTTAGTCCCGCCGTCCGAAAACAATTCGAACTTGTTGGGATTTTTCGTGCGTTCAATGCGATATCACCGGAACACTACCTATTTGACGGAGAAAAACATAATAATATCCAGTATGCGCACTCAATTCGTACGACCATGGTCGCACGTATACGCACGACTGATATTCGTACGAAAACGCATCTTAAATGCGCGCGGCCTAAGACTGAAATATTCCTAAGGGGGTTGCAGGACTTCACAAAATGGAGAAAGACATCCAGGAGTGGAAAAACAAAGTAATTAATGATTTCATGTGTGTCCGCATTCCTTTGTGAAATAATAAAGCGTGACTTCATGATCTCATAAAAACAAAAAGAAACTCTAACATAATTGTATCATATTCATATTCTAATCTTCTTTATTTGCATTCCATATAGGTTTAAAGAACTTTATTTCTCATAAGAACTTAACAGTTCGCTGACAATGAGATACTTAGTGATCTAATTACATTAGTTAGTTCCATATTCCATCTACATCATGGTATGCAAATAAAGAAGCTTTATACCTACGTATAAAGGTATTAAAATAGCTTAAAAGTAAAGTACAATTACGGACCCTGTAGCCAAAGCAAAAATTGCAAAATAAATTCTAAAAATAAAAATAAAAAGAAACAAATTAACAATCAACAATTTTTAAATATGTTATTAACATTAATTGAGATCAGTTATAGGTAGGTAGTAACAATTATTTGATATGATCAATTAAAAATATATCATATTATTATTATAAAATTTATTTATCTATGTATGCATGAATGATGTTTGTTTGTGGTACTTTTTTTTTCGTCATGTATGTATTCGTTTATTCTGTACTAAGTTTTTTTTATTTATATTTGCTTGAACTTATTTATAAACTAGCGACCCGCTCCTGCTTCGCATTTTTTTTATTACCTTATAAAACATTAAGTTCTTATTTATACGCAACAGGAATAAATTCTCTAAACGATGGTAAAAGCCTCATCAAAATCTGTTGCGTGGTTTAGAAGAACAACGCGAAGAACAACACTTTAATTTATAATATGTATAGATGTCGTACGTATCGCTGGTGTCATCTTTTATTGCAATAGCAATGCATTCGCACTATGCCAAAGCAGTTGACCATACAACTTTACAACGCTGTCCAGAACTTACCACACCTTACTTAGCCCATGGGGACACTTAAGTAACATTAAGTTAAATCATATAATAAGCTCTGTTTAATAGTAATAAGCGTACTTAGGCGCATGTCAATTGGTACTTCGTCGTAATGGTCATGTCGGTGTTATGTTCAAGTATGTTCTCATGTTATGAATTCTTCAAGTTGTTTATTCCGCCTCTACCAATTACAAGTGAGTTCTGCCAATGATAGATTTTACATGTAGGTACAGTATATACCAGGCAAGCGCTTAAAGCTTCGTGCAGACCAGCGCGACGCGACGCCGCGACGCGACTCGAACAATACAATTTCTAAGAAAACTTGACGGTATAACAATAACCGGTGTCGCGTCGCGCGACAAGTCGCGCTGGTCTGCACAAAGCTTTACTCTGTGTAAAGTGTATTTCCTATACAAAATGAAATAAAGAAAAAAAAAATCAGCTGGTCCCTTCATTATAACGAGCTATGCGAACATAAATGTATGGAACAGAAGATTTTTTTTTCGCGATTTATGGGTTGGCCCCATAGTGAAAGTTGTTCATAATGATGAGTACAAGAATGTTATTGACTACAATAACCACTTAAAAGGATGCAAAAGAATTAAATTTCACATTGTATAGAGCAGTTACTCTCAAAATGATAACTGATATTTTCTTTCACCGTTTTTCTTCACTGTTTTGAGAGCCACTGATCTCAAAATGAAAGAAAATATCGTGAGGATACCAAAGTATCCTAGAACTAAAAATTCGAAGACATGTGACATCTACCAACCCGCACTGGGCACGCGTGGTAGATTACAGCCCAGTCCCTCTCACAGCGAGGAGGACTGTGTCCCAGCAGTGGGAACATTATAGGCTGGTTATTTTATCCTGGTACAGCATATTATGGACTTGTTAAATCTCAGAAGGACAGTTTTATTCTCGTACTAAAAAAACGTTCAAATTCCAGTAGTCATCTCATCTCACCTACATTCAATGAATATAATGTAACTTGGCCAAGTACCTACTATTGATTGTATTTTTGACAGATTAAGTCTGAGATTAGTTTGCAAATGTTCTTAAAAATACGGGAATTGACCCTCAGTTTTCTTTTGTCGTGTAGGCACGTTCTTGGCTCTACTACCTACCTTAACTATGATATTTTTACTGACTGCACAGGACGTCTAAATGCCGTAAAATATAGTCCTAGTGCTAATCTGTATAACAAATAATTATTTTTCAACACACTTGCTCGTAAAGTGGCTTATTGGACCGCTTTTAGGTCCATAATGCAGTGTATTAAACACGCGTGCTTTTTACTTTATACTATCGCACTAGTGCGGTAATGTCCGCCACCGATAATTATTTACTAGTCAGAGTACATAGCAGTATGGAATTCATATGTACTATACATGGAATTAGTATGAACTATCCTCTATCAAATAAGTATTCTCTATTTTCACCCAAGTTAAGATGTGCACTTTTTTTTATCACTTCTTATGCTTACTGTGTAAATAAATAAAATATGATAAATTAACATAATATTTCATCAAATTATATATTTTTCACTACCTAACCTTAATTTGCGGCTACAAAGCATTATTTTGTGTTTATTCTATTTTTATATAGGCTGTGTAGCGGTTTTGCCAGAGCCTTTATTGACACCTGCGGGAAAAACAAAACCAGCGCGCCATTTTCCATAAATATGTGTTAACGTTTTCGTTGTGTGGTTAATTATTATAAAAAAATACGAAATCTAAAGTAGTGTCACCAAACGACGTTGAAAAGTTTTTAAAACAAGCTCCGGACAGTCAGTACCTGGCAACGCGTGTGCATTGATCATTACACACTTCATATCATAATTTACTATTGTGAAATTGGAATTTCATTTACACCGTCTCAACAAACATAGTAAGAAAAAGCTTCGTGTAAATGCAATCACAATTTTCAAAATGGTCAAAATTTTCATACAAGCAAATCATCCCAACGGATGCAGGACTACTATATCAACAAAATCCTGAACTATCAGATATTTCATTACAATGTTAAATCGTTCACCGTCTCAGTTTAGTGCTAAGATTCTAACGCTTATTTACACTGTACTGCCTTGTAGATCGATGACTCATTTAGCCACGCTGCCTTCAGACAGCACAACCAGACATTCTATATGAAGACATACTGTTTAATTACTATTGATTACTTGTCTTTGATTAAGTAATTGTTTAAGATTGAATAACGTATTGAATTTGCGGTGCCTTGAGCTGTTTGCTTCATTGCTTGAAAGGTGAATTAGGGTTATGCCCCCTTTTCTGCTTGATGGGAGCTGGAAGTTTAAGCAACAGTTTGGTGTTGGTACATCTCCTTGAAAGTGACATTCAGTGACCTCAATGAAACTTGGCTCAATGATGTTTAAATCAAATCATTTATTGGTTCGCAAACATGGCTAATTAGTACATAGATGTTTATTATTATATAGGTATTATAACAGTACTCTATGTTCTACCGTAACATGGGCATGCAAATCATATTATTATTAAATTTACACAAATTTTAATATATTATAATTTTAAATAGCAATTATGAAAATAAAATAATACAAAATACAAATTAATGTCAAAGCGTTTGAATTCAAAAGGTTTGACATTAATTTGTATTTTTGTAACATTATGACATTTTTACTGGTATTACAGTAAAAAGTATATAATAATACAAAAGTAAACAAGAATTTAAAAAAACTTACAACTTAAACTTACTGTGCCACTTTGGTGTAGAAAGTAAAAGTAAGGGGACATCGATACGCAAACAGTTACCATCTATACAGGACATGATCCTAGATCCTCACATGTTAAAAGTTTTCATCGGCTAAAAAAAAAATACAACTTTTCCATACATTTTGGCAGCATAAAAAAAAAATCACCGGTTTAAAAAAAATACAGCTTTTCCATACATTTTGACCGTGTACTTATTTTTTTACACACAAGTCCGGTTTCCACCTGTTTGCAAGGGTTAGTCGCTACCTTTACAAGTGATCTATCGATCTTTTCCTCGTTATCCAACACTCAGTTTCCAATTCTTAATCGCCATTCCAAAACCTTTATATTTTAATTGTTGTCATTTCTTCACCTAATATGACTGTTTCTTAGATCTACGTTAGTTCTTTGATGCTTGGACCACATTTTCGTAATAAGGCGAGCTACACTCTCTCGCACACCGCTCGCGCTCGACGTCTCGCTGAGAAACAGAGAGTGCGCAAAGTGTAGTTCGCATTATCTCGACAATGTGGCCCCAGTATTACGGACTTCCTCGTTCCTTGTGTCAGTAACAGTTAGGCCCATCGTACACGACGCTACTCAAACGAGTTACAAACTCAAATGACCAATGATAGCTGACTTGCTATCGCGTTATTAACTAGTTTATAATACTACGGCTACATTGTTGCGATAAAGCGAACTACACTTCGCGCGCTCTCTGTTCAATCGGTTCGCGGACGGTAAGCGAGGCACTATAAAAGTTTTATTGTTATGACGTCTATAGACGTCAAGCGTCAGTGAAACGTCGAGCGTTGTGCGAGGGAGAGCACGCGAAGTGTTGCCCACATTCGCAGGGGCGATTTTTTAACGCGAACTTTTTGACCGTGCTCTGGATTTTCAACTCTCGAACCGAACGTTGAGAATCCAACAGAGTGCGTCCCTAGCGCGTTGAAAAAGTACACGGTTGGATTTTCAACTCACGCCGCTAAGCAGATCGTTGAAAATCCAGTGTGCGTCAAAAAAGAGCGCCCGTGAGAACATTACGTAGCATTCATGTTTCTTTCGAGTAGCGTGGACGACTCCACCAAAGGGGAAACGAGACGAGAGCAGAGGAGGTATGGTATAAACAACCAATAGAACTTCATTATTCACATATCTCGTCTCCACTCAGCTTCAGTGGATACCACTGAGCGGAGATGTATCACATTTGTATGGCGCGATTGAAGCAGAGATGTGAGCTGTGCCTCCCAAGCTGGCGACGGCGCGCAGCGGAAATGAGAAGAGATGTGAGCGGTGATCCAATGCTCGCCGCACGCAGATCCGCTCTAACCAGCACACATCTCTGCTCTAGCCAGCAGACATCTCCGCTCCAGTCTAGCCAGTATGCATCTCCGCACAGATTCGGTGGATACAGCCTACCTGAAAAACATCTCTTCTCGCCTCCGCCTCGGACATCTCCGCACATTTCCGCTTCAGTGAAGTTCGGGCCTTAAGTTATTATCTTTAGACTTGATGCAACTCTCATCAAACCTAAGCACGTCAATTTACAGAAATCTTAACATTGTGCAAACATTATTAAATTTAATGCTAAATGGCTATTAAAAACGTAATGAAACGTGGGTAGTAATAGGCCGTAATACATTGACAATTTCCAATAACAGTCACATCAATGAATATTTAGAGTTTTAAGGCCTATTCAGATATAAGGAAAACATCGTGAGGAAACCGGCATGCCTAAGATATATTTCTCGACGGCATGTGAAGCCAATTGAGAGGCCAATGGGCGGCTTTAAAACTCTGACACCAAGTTAGTCACTAACCACATTAAAAGAAGAAGAAGCGATATCGCCGCGGTATCGCTGTCGCGCTCGGTGACGATTCTGGTACAAAGTGATTTACCAGAAGGCGGACCAGTATCGCTATATATAGCGCATATACAGCGACAGCATTATCGCTTAAATCTGAATAGGCCTTTAGTTGTCCAGTAAGTACGTAATAACTTGTGGATTCTCCTTAAATGCTGGTCTTACGGTGAATTGTGGCTGTGAATAGGTGAGTCATTTGGTGTTCAATGATTTTAATGTAGGATTGTCGTCGTGATTACCAGTGGGACAAAATGTGAATGGTTGATGTCGTATATTTCGAAATAGTACTTGGAATCGATTTTATAAGTTGATGTTAGGAGGTTGGGATAGATTGTGATCACTACCTAAGTATAGTAAAAGTTGAGACAAACATAGATACCGGTATTCAAATTAATTAGCAATATTAGGGGAAGAAGCTCTGAGCAAATAAAAAACCAAGATAGAGCGCTGTCAACGGTGAAGTGAAGCCGGTTTCGTAAACATGTGTGCTCTTTGTGTGGTGTAGTTTAATTGTAGTGTCATTGTTGGTTGTAAATGTGTGCGTGCGAGCGTGTATGCACAGAGCGGCGGTGTAGTTTTAGCATTCTTCACTGTATTGTTCGCAGCGCTCTGTCTTGGTTTTTTATTTAGTCTAAGTTAGGAAGCTATAACTACATTGTTATGTATGTTAAGTCTTCGCAGTTGTTCTCTCCGAAGTTTCAGGCAAAGGTGAAACTGTACACCCACATTTCGCAAAATCCAGACTCCGGGCTGCTAATAAGAAATTTTTGATGGAAACACCCAATAACACTTCGCCCGACCCGAGAATGCTCACCAAAGAGGTAGATAAGAAGATTAAAAATAAAATTATGATACTACAGAGGTATCAGGAACATCCTCCATAGAAAAGGGAGGATCCTCCGACCAGACGGGTGTTGTGACTTTTACTAAAGGGTATTGTGTCTGGTGGGCAACGGGCAACTGCCCGACGATTGATGTCAAGACGTTGTAGGTATTTAACGGTTTATGTACACACAAATAAACAGACAAGAAAAACAGGAACAGAAAAATACGTACAAAGGTGATGCTTATTTCTAAAGAAATCTCTTCTAGCATACCTGCGATAGGAAAGTAGACAAGTAGAGATGTAGACAACGTGTGTAAGAGTAGAAGAGAAAATAAAATACATAAAATTAAAACAGGAGTGGGACAGAGTAGGCTAACAAAAAAAACAAAAAAAAAAAAACACCTAATTATTCACTAATATATAGTAATAAATAGTATAGTAATATAATTATAGTATATATGCTAGTCGCGTGGCAAACGCTGCTTGCGCGATTTTGCGTGACGTCAGTGTGATGAATAGTTCGCATGTGGCGATGTAGATACTGCCAAAATACTAATGGTATGGTTGCTTATTTTTGCGAAAAATAGGCAAATAAATGCTGCACACGAAAATACTATAAACAAATCGATACCAATAATCGTTTTGCTAATTGATTAGACTTAAGTACCTTCAAATCCATATAACATTAGTAGCCACACACGTTCACCCTTCACTACCGTATTCATAAAATCCAATCAATGAACAATCCAATTGAAAATGAAGGAAAAATGCATGCGGAAAAGCATCATGGCTAATTGCTGTATTACCAACGTACGTGGTCGCCAGTCGTGACGGTGGCAGACCTTCGCGAAGCGTGGTGATAAATTTTTATATCAACTGAGTAATCAACATAATTGTTGGACGTGATTTGTGTTTCGTGTGTTTGTGGGCTTAGTTATCTAGTGGTTTATGTTATTTGTGATTATGTGCTATGGAGATATGAAATGAATAAAATGCGGAAAATGAAAGATAAAAAATATAATGTACATTATTTTAACTGACTAAAATTCAATAGACGACGTATATTTAGTAACCTAATCCGCTTAGCTGTTCTTAAAGAGTCATAAAGAACCCTGTAAGAAATCGACACGTGTTTCACCTTTCAACGAGGTATCCTTAGGATGACGATTGACTTGTTACGAACCCGGACCCGACGTGTTGATACGTCAAGCATAGAGAGCAGAGGAATTCGATGTTAATTGACGAATGGCGTTCCCGTTTACCCGCAATAGTATGGCGTCCATAAATGCAAAAAAAAAATGGTATGTACTTACCATTTTTTTTTCATTAAATATTCACAAAATATATTAAATTGATACGTAAAAGAAAAAGTCTGTACATGCGCACTTGTCGCACTTGCCATTCCACGCCGAAAGCTTTTTAAATTGTAATATTTTTTTTTACATAAATGGTCGCTATATCTACTATTGCGGTTTAACGGGAACGCCTTTTGTCAATTAACATACTGTATATGTATATAACGAGGAAGTCTAGAGTCTTACAAAAATCCTGAAGATTTTAGTTACCGTTCATATAAGCTCTTGCACTTTCACCATTACCGGAAACAGGACCGAAGCCTACCAATATCAGGGCTTTAGCGAGAGAAACATCCCCACTATGCTTAAACCTGATCTTTCATACCAGAGCTTCCAGGTTCCTCTTCTTTGTCTTAACAAGCAAAGCAAGACAAACTTGGTTATCATTACGTCGCCCTATATGCAATCGCATAGGGTGACACAAAGCATGAAGCCTCGTGCAGACTAGCCCGACGCGACTCTAACAAAGCAATTTCTAAGAAAACTTCACGGTAGAACAATTACCGGCGTCGCGTCGCGCCAGTTTGTACGAGATTTGATACCAGTTTTGAGATCATTCCTTTATTATCTTTTATCATCACGGAAAAGTTGCGTTGGTAGAATTATTTGGACGAACAAATCCATTCATGCATCCATTACGTCACACGAAACATTCAAAACTATTACACAAACAGCTGACCCGCGGTACAATCACGCAAAACAGTTATTATCTATCATCCTATTAGCTCACTGTTGTACAGAACTGTACCAACGGTCTGACCTTTCGCTGGAGAGTTTCAAGGCAAAAGACGAACATATTAATTTTGTCGCGAATTGCACAATAAAGCTATGTTTTAAATTATATTACTTGTTTAATGTTGCTCAATAGTACATTTTATGTTGCGCTCACGCGTTCACTTACAATCATTATTAAATATTATTATTAACTCTTATATTTATGTGTGCGAGGTTTGGAACCTGAAAAGACATTCATTGAAGTAATTTCTGACGGAAAACTGCTATTATACGCTTGATGAATTTCTCAATGATGTGTACAATATCTAGGGCACTGTTATGATTGTTAACTTTTTTTTTTTTTTTTTTCGTTTTATGTGTTTTTATTTTCTTGAGATTTTTACCGGTGTTAATGTACACAAAATTAATTAAATGATACATAGATTTTTTTTTTCTGGACTTTTGTGTTTTATTAATGGTACCCAAAGTACAGAACATTGTATTTGCAATTTTGAAACAGACCTATCACTAATATATTCTTATTATTTATATTTTTTATTTTTATTTATGTCTTCATGCTGTTTAGTTTATTATTAAGACATTTCGATGCAATGTAAAAAATGTTAGTGAAATAAAGAAATAAATTGTTTTTAGGTACCTCATTTCTTTGGAACTACGTCTACAACTCCAGACTAGAAATAACTACACTACGTAAAAAAGCAAAAAAAAAAACAAAATATATCATCTCCAATTTCATTAATTCCTTCATCTATTTGAACTCTCTTTTCATAGGCGACAACCTTTTGAGCATTTAGCTTGAGCATTTCGACCACATGGACTTTGGCACAAGATCCTTATGAGAAAAAAAAACTTATATATAACGACGCCAGAAACAAAACATTGGGACATCATAGTGGTAGAGACATACATTATATCGTAAAATTATTTGGAATAGTATCAGACGAATACATTGATATGGAATGAATGCCGAAGACCACGTGATCGTGTTTCCGCTTAACATTACTCTCAAGAAGAACATCGTATCGAACCGTCATAAAAATTAAATGAAGTTTAACTAATCAAATCAGCATCTTACTAATCAAAACAGCGATCCAAATGCAATTCTTAAATCAAAAAAAAGTTAAGCCCCATGTCCACGAACCGATCAATATATCATCAAAAACTGGCACATCCTTCAGAAAGAACATTGACTTCTGACCTCGAATGATCACAATGTTTTTATTTAAAAAAAACCGTTAACTTTTGAATCATTGCAAGCTACCGGTATTTAATCTTAATTCTATTAAGAATGAATGATGAAAATGATGACATTTTTATTAATAGTGGGCGCGCTGTGATAGCACCGTAAAAGAATGTCTGGGTTGTGGGTCGCGGGTTCGATTTCCGTATCGTTTAAGCTGGATTTTTGTGTCACAGCTGTATATTGAGGTAATGATTATGTCATTAACTTCTTGTTTGACAAAAAAATGCAACTTCATGTTTCAAAACATGCGGTTTTAAAAGTCTTTTGTCTGTTCTAATCAAATTCTTAAATTGTTGTTCTAAGATTCAATATAAAACTTTTAAAAAGCAATATAACACTGCATTTTTTTTCAAAAAACGTCTCATATTTTTCTCGAGTCCTGCCGTCAGAGGCGATCGTGAGATCCGTCACGTTTATCAGTTCGAAAGAACTGCTAGGGACCATGTCTCCAAAAGAGCATGATGCCGACGCAATGCTACTATAAAGCCGCTTTCGTCACTTTGATCGACGAATCGAAATTCAAAATTCAAAAGTTATAATTAAAATAGGCTGAGATTCAGCACTTTTCAAACGTCAATATTAAATGAGACCAAAAACGCCCAGCTACACCACTTCCTAATGCTTTAGCTGGGAAGAAGAAGTGGCGCAACAAACTCCCCAGCAGCACAGCTGTCAGTTAGAAAAACTCGATTCTATACAATATAGTACTTATGCAAAATAATGTACCTACATTACGCAATGCAAAACATTAAATTAAATTATTTGCGATATGTCAGCTAGCACACGCCAGTAGACCAACAAAAATCATCGAAATCTATACTCAATCGAAAATAAAAAGTAAACAGAACTTAATATCCGAATGAAAGCCTCCAAGCATAAAGAGCGTGACCGTTTACATGTCGCTATTAAAGCTGTAATAATCAAATACATTCTCCATTACTAAAAATGATATGGCAAGGAAGAAAGACACTGAAGAAGAAAGATGTTGAAAAAGAAATATGAATCCTATGAAAAAGACACACTTAGATACTGGGCACACTGTAACTAGGAAAACGGCAAGAGGATGGTATAATCGCGTGCATACTACTTTCGATTATTTGTCTAGATAATTAAATGAATACAGTAGTAGTACCTAGCCACCTGCATCATCATAATTATTCTCTAAACAAAATGCGAGATGAACAAGGATACCCATATCTCTTCGGTCATCAATATGAATATTAATATCCTTTTAAGTGACACAACATGCCGCCGATCACATTCATTTCAATATTACAACAAAGAAAGACGATAGTGCAAAAGGTTCACTAGTCTTAGTCCTCGGTGGTAAGCCAGCGGTAGGTACATTTTTCTATTGGCCGTCATGAAAGACGAAATGCCAGTAAAACGAGTGGCAAAAAACTACTATCCGGACGAAGATTACAGTTACGAGGCTGTTAGTGAAAATATATAATATGAAGTGATATCTAAGTCGGGGACAGCCCCGACTAAAAGCTCCTACAGACCAGCGCGACACGACGCCGCACGGTGGATCGAAAATCGACTGTAGAAGACATAGGATCTCGATGTCTTAAATGTTATTTTTTTTGCTGGAAATGACTTCTGCCGATCATTACTGTTCTATAAAATGTCATATGAAGTAATTGTGTGCACAAATGGAAGAGTTATAATTTTTATAAGAAAAAAATGTATGGAGCTGACATGAAAAATGAGGATATCTCTGGAATCGCTAGGATTGCCATTATATCCTTGTACACTGTTATAGTACTATTTATTTGTGAATTTTTGACATACTTAATATTGCGGCATCACTTGCGATTTTTTTTTTTTAAATCGTCAAAATAAAAAAATAAAAAATGTTTATGATATTACATTTTAATGCTTAAATATGGCTATACCAAGTGTAACTTACAATATTTTTTATACTTAGACCAAAACATTCTAAGAAATCACAAAGTCGGCCTGCTACCTGTGTTTGGCTAAGCCGACAGAAATGAATAAGTTAGATGTCATTGCGTCAAAAACCATTTCTTCTGGTGTGTATTAGTTCGGATTATCATCACTTCATGCCGCGTTGGGTCGCGTCGGGAGTCGCGAGCCGACTTCCAGCCACCGTAGGCGCGGGCTTGTGGACGGTGAGCAATGGGTAGCTCGCCGTCCGATAGGGACCAGGCCCGGGTCGACGGCGCGTTGTGTTCCACGCGCGCCTCAAAGAGATGTCAGCACCAACTGACGGGGACCGGAAGGGCCAATGCCTGCCGGGGTTGCGGGTTTGTCTGAAAGGGATATCGCGACCCCGGCACACAGGCAACGGAAGGAACACGCGTGGGTTTTAGTCAGTAAAAGTCTGACACGCCCTCCCGCTCCGCCCAGAGCGGGAGAAGTTATTTGATAATATCCCACCCTCAAAAAAAAAAAAAAAAAATGCTCGCATTAATGTGATGGAATGTCTTCTACACATAGCGTATCGTCTCGACTACAAAAAGTGGTCTGCAAGAGGAGAAGGTCATCAAGAGTTATTGCATTCACGAAAAAAACTCATTCAAGATCGATTCAAAGATGATCTCAACCTTTTGATTGACATCGTTAAGCAAGGATCAGGCACAACTAACGACGGGAACACAGCAAGGCGGTTTTTTGAATTTCCTGATAAAACTGCAGCGATCACTGGATTAGATGAAGACCTAATACGCAGATTTGCTGTGATTCTGCAAGCTATCACATCTGGAGAGATTGTAGACGTGCCGAAATTTAAAGAATACGCTAGAACAACCGCTGAAAAATACGTGGAACTGTACGATTGGTACTACATGTCATCAACCGTCCACAAATTGTTGATTCACGGAGGGGACATAATTGCAGAAAATGCTATTGTACCAATTGGAAGTCTTTCGGAAGAAGCTTCAGAGGCCCGAAACAAAGACTTTAGGAGGTTCAGAGAACACCATTCGAGGAAAAAGAGTAGACAAGCATCAAACGAGGATATCCTCAATATGCTTATCGTCTCTTCTGATCCTCTAATTTCTTTCACAAGACCAAAATTAAATGCCCACAAGAGGCAGACATACTTTAAGGAAACAGTAGAACTACTGAAACTTCAGGATCAGGAAGCTCCGACAGAGTTCTTAGAAGTTATATCTATTGTAGAGCCTGATTCTGAAGTGGATTCTGATGGTGACGAAGTATAAAATAAGTTAACTTTTATTGTTTATGTTAGGTTAGGTTAAGTTAATATTTTTTTTTAATAATTTGCTTTTATTTTTAATCATACAATAGTTTACCATTTATTGTTATTGACTAATGATCACGTTTATCTAATTACCCTCATTATGGTACGTATCCTTTTAACAGGTATATAGGTATTAAGTTTTATTAATCATTAGCTAATGTGGACTTGAGGCATTAGACAAGATTACATATTATGTAATTCATAATTACCATGTCATTTCAAATAAGTAGGTAATACGACTTTGTGATTTCTTAGAATGTTTTGGTCTAAGCATAAAAAATATTGTAAGTTACACTTGGTATAGCCATATTTAAGCATTAAAATGTACATATCATATCATTTTTTATTTTTTAACTTTGACGATTTAAAAAAAAAAAATCGCAAGTGATGCCGCAATATTAAGTATGTCAAAAATTCACAAATAAATAGTACTATAACAATGTGCAAGGATATAATGGCAATCCTAGCGATTCCAGAGATATCCTCATTTTTCATGTCAGCTCCATACATTTTTTTCTTATAAAAATTATAACTCTTCCATTTGTGCACACAATTACTTCATATGAAATTTTATAGAACAGTAATGATCGGCAGAAGTCATTTCCAGGAAAAAAAATAACATTTAAGACATCGAGATCCTATGTCTTCTACAGCCGATTTTCGATCCACCGTGCGCCGCGCCGCGACACGAACAATACAATTTCTAAGAAAACTTGACGGTATAACAATAACCGGTGTCGCGTCGCACTGGTCTGCACGAAGCTTTATGAATCGTGAGAGAGGATCAGAGCAGGCAGGCGCTTTACTTTGTGTCAATAATTTCATCACCACTGTTCTCAAAACGGTGAAGGAAAACATCGTGAGGAAGCCGGCATGTCCTAGAACCAAAAGTTCCAAGACATGTGACATCTACCAACCGTACCGGGTCCGTGTTATAGATTACAGCCCACTCTCTTTTCGAAGAGAGGAGGGGAGAGGGGACAGACAAAGGCCTGTCCCAGCAGTGGGAACATTATAAGCTGTTTATGCTTATGCTAGTGAAAATAGACTGCAGCTAATTCTAGTAATAAATATACTGCAGACTTTTAATTCATCATGACGTATTCAACACTTTGTAGCAGCATAGTGATAAGAAGCCTCTAGGAAAAGTGAAACTGTTAAAACTCTCATCACCAAAAAAAATCGGGTAGCTTTTGTAATGAACCTTCTGTTCAACTCTATGTTTTGTGACGGTACGAAACTTATCATAAACATACATATTTATTGATGATCAGACAATCATATTAATGGACAAATGTAGCCAATAACTTATGTTTTAGATTATAAACATTATTTGAGAGTCCTTGCATTTTATGAGAATGTTAATTGATATAGAATACTGTGCAGTGGCTAAATGTGAATATATGTAAGGTTATTCTTAGCAAACTGAGCGGATTTACTTACTTTGTAGCTCTGTTTATATCCTGCAAGGATTCACAGGCAAACTCCATTCGCAGATATGTACAAAACGGTGACAAAGTTACCCAAAATGTTGTTCACTACCTTTTTTACTGAAGAATTCAATAAAGCCAGGGTCTCCACTGCACTGGACCAGCGTTGTGGATGACAGCCCGCTTCCTCTCCCAGAAAAAAGCAGAAGGAATAATGCTACTGATTATGTGTTTTGCATAACACATAATTATGTTATAAAAGACTTGGCTGGCTGTTCACAATGTTATGCTGGTGCCTACGCTTATATATGGAAATTAATGTTGTGTGTGATGCAAAAGAAGCATGAAAGTAGAATAAATGCCATCGAAATGCATTCCTTGCGAAGCATGCGTGGCGTGACTATGAATGATGGGCTGAGGAATGATGTGATAAGACAACGATGCGGTTTCAAAGAAGATGTACCTAGTGACAAATTTTTTAAAGATGGGTTGGTCATGTTGAGAGGATGAATGAAAGGCGACTAACAAAAGGTATAGTAGGAAGGCAGATATGAGTGGAAACGCCGGGACGCCCTAGAGAGGACATAAAGTGACCTTATTGGTGATGTTCTTCAGAAAGGTCAGGAGCGTAGTACTCGCAACCGGCGTGCGTGTATGACCAGATGTATGAACGTAAACGAGGCAAAATGAGTATGTAAGGATTGTAGCAGGTGGCGTTGAGTGGTTTCAACCTACCCCCATGGGAAGCAGGCGTGAGTATGAACTCATGCCTTGTATATGTATGAATAATTCAAAGTCAAAGAATTTATTTCAATTAGGCACATGAAAGGCACTTTTGAACGTCAAAATGTATTAAAAAATATACATATATCGGGTGTAAAAAGACACTTTCCGAAGCCGAAAGCCACATATTCTACCCATTATTTGCATCATTTTTTTCCACTAGACCTTACCTGGGAATCCACTGGTTCTGGAGATATTGAAGGTCAAAGTCGCATTTTTTTTTTTTACTTTTTCACGAAAATGGATTCTATGCGATAATACAAAACTTTTTTCCAAACAAACATTACCTGAATTTTAGATTTATCTTAACAGATTACGCATTTGAAGTTACAAAAACGCAATGAACAACAAGTACCTACCTACGTAGCGTAGGGGCGGAGCTTAACTAACACTGAATCCGTTCATTCAAGCGTGGGTTCGCGTTACATTGCGCGCAATAAAAACTTGTTTTTTTTTATTAAAAAAAAAAAAATTACGGTTCCCAGCAATAATTTTTGCGCAAAGCTACTTAGCTATACGTATAGTATGCGTAGTTTACGGCTTTGTGATGTGTCTTTTTACACCCTGTATATTCTATTCGCTCCTTCCAAAATTTTGTTTTCGTATGGAGAAGAATGGGCAAGAAACTGCACTGTTTCTCTTTTAAAATATGTATATATTCATTATATTTGAAGACGATGCACCTAGAATAAAATTACTATACCACAATTGGTAAAAAGAATTAAAAATGAAGCAATGACAGATAAACTAATTATGTCATAGATACGAGTACATGGTGCTCACATATTTACAAAACAATATGTTATGAATAGAAATGTTCTTATTCCAAGAACAGCCAATCAGATACAATTCAAATGTTAATCATAAAGAGCAAGAAAGCATTTCAATTCCATAAGTTCATAAGTAGGTCACTATACTTACCTTTATCTCACTATATTTACTAAAAATTTTACGACGCAATCATAATCTTTAACCTTTTAACATCACAGCACAGTATTCTCCAAGATAATCCTAAAATCTATAAATCACAAACCCACAGCATGTCTTTATATGTTAGGTGACAAAAATGTTTTATAATTTACAGCCTCCAAGTCAGTAGTTTGACCTCTGCTCGCCTCTGTTACTCTAAAGGCGACTTATGCTAATTTGTGAGACGCAAAATTATAATCACTACCTATAGTTGAGATTGATGAAAATATAGTAAAAGAAAGAAATAAAAATAAAGAAACACGTGCATAAAAAAAAGACAATAAACTCGAGTAGATAACGACAACATATCGATACCAAAACGATAACAACACAATAACGAGCACAAAACAGAAATAGTCGGTAGCTGCTGGCACGTCATGACTGTGATAAGAAGGCTAGCACTCAGCATGATGCTGTGCTATGGAGACCCACAGCACAGCGCTGCAAAGCAAAGTGGTACTGTGTAGAGTGAGGTATACCATAATCAGCCTATAATGTTCCCACTGCTGGGACACAGGCCTTCTCTCTGTAAAAAACAGTGCACCGTAATCCACCAATGGGGGGCCCGGGCGGGTTGGTAGATGTCATATGTTTTTAATTTTTTTGTTCTAGGACATGCCGGTTTCCTCACGATGTTTTCCTTCACCGTTTTGAGAGCAGTGGTGATGAAATAATTTACACAAAGTAAAGCGCCTGCCTGGGCTTGGAACCCACGACCTACAAATACGTAAGTCGCGGCCGTTACTACTGCGCCACCATGGAATATTTATTTGGTATCAATTTGGTTGCTGGTATTTACTAAGGGTTAAATAGTTCCGATTTTTGTGTTTTATTGTGTCTTCATTCTTTTGTTTTTATTTTTTTTTAAACCCAGGTATGTGTAACATGATAATATTTTAAATATCAAATGCAGATTTTTTCAAATGCCAATCAATTTTAAGTAAAATTAAATAGTTGAAGGGATGTTTATCGGGCAATGTAATAATTTATTTCTTTAATTACCATTTCCAGGTAAATCCTTCATTGAATGTCATCTATACTAGTTAATGAAGTATCCTTACTTTTAGAAACATCTTTTACTTATCAATTAAATAGCAAAAAATCATCAATTAGAACCTTATCCGTCTCAATCTTGACTCAAAATCAAATCTGACCTCGCAAAAATCTAGCTGCACACTACTTTTGATCGATGACCTAAAGTTAAGAAACACATTTTAGTACAATTTCATAACTTCTTATGGTACTTGGTACCATTAGCGTGTGTTGCCAAACTCTATGATTCATGATGCTACGCTCATTGTCTTTGGTTTGTTTGTTTATTTTGTTTAGTTTTTTGGAGTTCCGTTTAGAAATCTTTGGTTTCTTTCATTCATAACTGATTGGTCTTTTAAATATATCTCTTTTTAAGAAATATGTTTTTTTTTTTCTTGATTAGTCATAGTATTTACATAATATATTGTACTCTAAAAATTGTTTTGTATGATTTTAAACACAACTTAGCCCATCGTAGTCATGAGACTTATACCCTTCCAAATTGCATTTCAAGTTGAATATGAGATTTATTGACGAACAAAGCTGAAGATACAATACTGTAGTACTCAGTATCATATTGGTAATATTCTTATCAACCTTTTCTACTCAGGTTGCTACTGACAACCAAACATTAAAATTCTCTAATACCCTTGCTTCTTCTACTGTCAGATTACCAACGTCTCTATAAACTTCATCTTTCAGGTCCAGTTGAAAACCAGCCTCAGGCGCTAGTTGTCTGGCATTTTTGCTGAAGTGGGCCTTTTTGGCAACCGAGAAGCACACTTTCCTGTTAATTTCTTACATCGCACTTTACACTATTTTTTTTTTTCTGATGTGTATGTATTATGCTATGTGCCTTTTAATCTGTGCTAAATAAATGTATTTTCATTATATCTTTTTGTTCGATCTGTGACCTACAATTTCCCATGTAACTTAGGATTATGTCTGCCTCTTCTATTCTCCCTTGACAGCTATCACGTTATTATTCACTGGCTTTTCATTCGACTACTTCACGAATTTAATCAGCAATGTATACGGAACTCTAACCCGTAACCCAAAATACTCACTTCACATTATTTTTTTTCGTAATACTCGCTAGTGTTTGCTGTACGTTTTAATGCATACGTGTTGATTGAAGAAAAATAGTTCACTGCAACATTCTGTGAATAAGTTCTGTTAAAATAATGAAGTTAGGTTCGTTATGGGAGATTGTGTGAGAGCTTTCGAAATGTAATTAGTTGGTTTTAACAATGGGGTTTCTTTTACAGGAAAATTGATAATTTTGAAGGTGTTTTATGATTTCGGTCTATTAGAAAACGTTTGGATGAAAATTGTGAAGACTAAACGTAACACACGACTAGTTTCTATGTATTTATATGAAGGCGAGGTCTCTACCTACGGAAGGTATTTCATAGACATTCATAGAAACCAGTCGTGTCGCAGCGACACGTCGCCTGCAGTTGGCGCCTGCGGTCGGCTACGGTATTGTACCTTCAGACGCTATTACTCCATTTAGGTATACGTGTAAGAAGAGATTTATAATCTACTAGCGACCCACTCCTGCTTCGCACGGTTTTTACGACTTGACAAAACATCGAGATTTCTTAGGTAAACGTAACTTTAATATCAACGTATTATACTCATAAACCTTCCGGAATAAATTCTCTGAACGATGATGAAAACCTCATCAAAATCTGTTGCGTGGTTTAGAAGAACAACGCGGACATACAAAGAAACGTGAAAAGTGACTTTGTTTTATAATATGCATAGAAGAACGGAACTTGAAGTCGAAACTACATAGTTGGGGAAAACCGCTTTTAAAATAAGTACGTACCTACGTGAGTAAAACTCTAAATATTAATGAAATTGATAGTTGACCGTTGCGATGGCCGTTATGCGTGAATTTGACGCTAATTTTCCCGCAAATTGTTTATTTTCGTGTTTTGTTCTTTCTTTGCGTCATGTGTACCGCAAATAAACTGTTAACAATTTTCTCTTTTTTTTTTTTTTTAGTTACACTAAGACCGTGCATGAGTCAGTCCGTGGATGGGTGACCATCTTAATATACCGCGACTCCTCCGTGCCTCGGAAAGCTCGTTAAGCCGTTGGTTCCGGTTGTCTTTCTTGGATCTTTGACAGTCGTTACGGGTCCTCAGAAGCCCGAAAGTCAGACAACCAGTCTTACTAAGGGGTATCGTGTTACCCAGTAACTGAGTTGTGGAGGTCAAATAAGCAATCGCTCCATGTAAAATACTTGTATTCAGCTGCATACGGTTAGACTGGAAGCAGACCCCAACATAGTAGTATGTATGTTTATAGTTAATATTATAGTTAAATTTGTGAATAATTAGGTGTTTTTATTTTATGTATTTTATTTTCTCTTCTACACACGTTGTCTACAGCTCTTTAACTACTTTCCTATCGCAGGTATGCTGGAAGAGATTTCTTTTGAAATAAGCATCACCTTTGTACGTATTTTTCTGTTCCTTTTTTCTTGTCTGTTTATATGTGTGTACATAAACCGTTTAATAAATAAATAGTTGGGAAAAGGCTAGGCAGATTGATTGATATTGATAGTTATACTAAGTTATGTAGGTAGTTTCTTGTTCTCATAGCCTATACGATAATAAGTCTTTTCAAAATGCTTGTCAAAGAACTTAGGAACAAAATGATGCTGATTAGTAACCATGTTTTACTTTCACTATCAGTGATGGAACCCACACGACTACATGCATCACAGACGAACCGATTTCATCATAAATATGATCAGTATCTGATAGCAATCAAAGTATTAGACAATAGCAAAACAATGCTTACCTTCAAACAAAAGACGAACAACGTTGCGCATGATTAGCGCAATGATCTACAATAGTACCTACTAGGCACGAATCTTGATCTTCATTGTCACCTTGAATACTTGGTATTCATAACAAATCGGTAAGTAAGCGACTTCAAAACTCATTGATAAACGTCTCGACCGGTTTTGATGATGAGTTCTAGGATATTCCGGAAAATCGACATCAATGGGGTAATGTCTGTTTCAAAATTATCTAATGAAAGTGTACATAAACAAACTCAGTTCAGGGACAGATTTATACAGATGGAACACTCCGTAGTTTAGGTATGAAGCTACAAGTATGCAGAGGGCCCGTCTTGCTGGGTCAATTCAGTGAGTGTAACGTAGTCAGAAGATCTAAGAGTCACGCGATAGAAAGATAGGGAACTTTTAGGTGAATATAACTGTACGTGATTAGCACTGTGCGACCTTTTTTTTATTTTTTGAGGGTGTGAAATTATCAAATAACTTCTCCCGCTCTGGGCGGAGCGGGAGGGTGTGTCAGACTTTTACTGACTGAAACCCACCCGTGTTCCTTGAATTGCACTTTATTGTGTCGTGGCAAGAGTCGCTTGTTATTTAAATGATTTTGCGGAGTGTTCCATCTGGATTAATATGTGGTCCCGATTAAATTATTACGCAATTACTTACTAAAGGGAATAAGTAAAACATTCATCTGTATTTAGAAGGTTTCAACTGTAAATCTCAACTGTAATCTCTCTTTTACTAACAATTATTGTTTGAATAACATTGTAACTGAAAATTCTAACCTCAATTGTCAAATGAAAAACATCTTTATGGTGATTTGAAATTAGAATTTCGGGTTCAAATATATAAATAATCAAATCAAAGCACTCAATTTGTAAATGGCACTACAAATTGACATCCACAGGTACGTTTTAATCCAATTGTTTACATTTTCATCAGATAGTTTTGGAACAGACCGTAGACGTTTTTAAGTGCAGACCGCGAAACAGCACTCGTTGGGTAAGACCATAGGCTGGATGGAGCGACGATCTTTGCAGGATTGAGTTAAGGCGCTGACAGGAGGCAAATGTTAAAAGTAGGGGTCTTAAAAAAATATTGCAAAATCTATATAAATTGTGGTAGGTAGCGGATATATTGTTAATCTTGAACATATTTCTCAGAAATTGGTAATAACCAAAACACATTTTGAAAAAATATCTCGATACAAATTAACGGTAAAGTAAAATTTTTCCTTGAGTTTGAATCCAAAATATCTGTATTAAAAATATCAACGTACGTGAGCATTTTAATTGATAGCAATAACTTCTTATTTGAATGCAGAACTTGGTTGTCTTTTATTTTTAATTACTCAACTTATTTTTGAGTAAATAGATAATTGCTTCATATTTTGCAATAAATACAAAAGAAAGAGAAACGCGATGACACAGTGCTTGTAGCGTTGTGTCATTGCGATTCTCTTCCTTTTATTTTCAATGCAGTCCGACAGTGACCGCGATTTAGCTCTTGTCAGCGTCTTAAATGGCGTACAGTGAACTACTACAAGTTGCTGATGATAATGAAAATGCTGGTAGAACGACTGATGGTTAAAATTAAATAAACTTTTGACCTAGCAAACCATGTGGCTAATTTCGAGTACTACTTAAGTGTGCATTACATACGATGTCGTAGAATGTCCAAATTCACTAATACGGAGGTCGCCATTAAGCCTAACTTATCTATGAAACGTAATAATCAAATGGTAATACTCTATATTTTACATTATGCCTAATAGTGTTTTTATTGTGATTTTTTTGTACCAAATTATGATTTAATTTAACTAATGTGACCACACGCAATGTCAACGTAAGTAAAGTATTACACACACTGAATCGATTCGAGGTCTCGGAAGACGCAAATCACGTGCAGTCCAATTTGATGGGTCCAGTAACACAGCAATAAAATTTGAAATGATTTTAACAGTATGGTGAAGTAAAAATCGACTAAAAGCTTGCTTTTAACGACTGTCAACCACTCGAGCCCGTAATCAAAATGCCTTTATGATGGGCCTCGCAATTAAAGTGATATGTTTGAAAATCTCCTGCTAGACACACTAGTAAGTACTTTGTACCATTAATTATATTATCATAAGGAAGGCCTCCCCACAAGGTGGACCAATAACCTTGTGAAGGTTGCATGAATCCGCTGTATGTGAGAAGCACAGAACGAACCGGTCGAAGTGGCGGTGCTTGGGGGTGGCCTATGTCCATTCGACGTCTTTCGACCGAAATGATGATGAAGGTTTAAGGGTATGAGGTACAGGGTGTAAATTTCACTCATCCACCATAGAAAAGGGAGAATCCTCCGACCAGAAGGGTGTCGTGTCTGGCGGGCAACTGCCCAGAGGTTGAAGTCGAGAGCTTGTATATATGTCCATCGCGCGGGAAACTCTTATTGCGCGATGCAGGATTTGTGTGACGTCAGGATGTTGTGTGACGTCAGGTCTTTGATGCGTTGTTCGCATGTGGCGATGTAGATGCCGCCACAAAGAATATTAAGCCTCCTTCGTTATTGTTAAGCTTAATTTGTATCAGACTTTATCCTAGTTCTGGAACCTTAACTATTCTCCAGTATGAATATAGATCTTACTATAAAGCACATTACGCAGTTGGTCCTACGCCTGATTTCTCTTCGGTCGTGTCCGATTTCTGTCACTTCGGAGTAAGAGGGTGAGGGAAGAGAGAGTGCACCACACTTGTGCATTATAATATCTCTCACGTCGATGGCTAGTCTCTGCTGAGATTGGTCGCCATGGCCGAAATTCGGTCTGGAGGACTATTATAATAATAATATTCTTTCATTCGGACTACACATACAAGTACACACAATCCATATAGTATTAGTAACAATGACTTAAAAAACTATGTTAGTAAACTTTTACAAACTAAAAACAATTGACATTGACGTGGCCCAACACACTTCGGCACGGGCCTCCGTACCCAGTGCCTCATAAAGGGACTGTCTATTTTGTCTAATAATGTGTTCAGGATGCTGTTGGAGCTTCCTCTTATTATTGACGCTGTTCTTTTCCTCATAATGGCATGAAAATCGTCAACACGGGCTTCCGCGAACATCTGCGAAGCGCTGCAGATCTTAGTCTACAGTTCTCAGGTGATCGAGGAATTCAATCAGTAACAACTTATTGCACCTGCTTACAATGTTCACTGTACCTTGTACCTATCACGTTAGTCGTGATTTTTATAACTACGCGTTACGCATCGCACGACCGCGGCTCATCTAGTGTGTGTGGGTACCTAACTCGAATCGAATGTCTCGCAATCAGTTGACAGGCGTGAAGGCTGCACCGCTGCACGCCGCGTGACGTCATCAACCGTGATTACCCGCAATTGTCATCAGTACTCTAGGGCTGGCTGTGGAAGTGACTGGTCCTTTGTTATTGTTGTTGGTCCTTAGTTTGTTGATGTGGATGGAAAGGACAGAAAGACGAGATACTTTGTACCTATGTGTTGTGATCTAAGAGAAAAAATAGATGTCACTAGTAATTTTTTTACAAACCTACATTGAATATACAACCGTGGCCAATAGGAGTTGACCACTTTTCACTCTTATCAGCGTTGTTAGTATTAAAAGGGGGTTTATTTATAAGCGTTGCTTAAAGCTAACTTATCATTAAAAGTTTGTTTAACCATAACCATACATTTTATGACGTTGAAACGTCTCTAAATCTAAGCAACTTTTAAAAGAAAGAATTTTGACAAGTGATCAACCGGAATTATCCATGCACGGGCAAGGATAATCATTTGCCAAAATATAAAAGCAAGCTATAAGAAATTTTTATATTTCATTAATTATTTTGAAGAATGAAAAAAATTTCGCACAGCCAATATGTTACAATGAAAAATTAAGGTTCAATTAAATGACTTGTACTCGGTCGATAGATACCTATTGTAATTTTGTCAAAACATTTGCAATGCAACAATGCAATGCAATTCTGAAGACAGACAAAAAGTTTGTCAAAATGGCTGTCTTTTATGAAAGTAATCAGACAAATATTATTATTAAGACCGATCAAGTAATACAATGATGTCATGTATAAATGAAGAATTAAATACATATTTCTATCGGTAATTAGTATTCCATTGATAAAAATCAGCCAGCTGCGAGTCAGATTCGCAAACGAAGTATTCCGTACCACCGTACAATATTTAGCAAATATTTACCAAGAAAATAATAAACGAAGAATATTATTATTATTTACATAAATGTAAAAAATTTAAAAATCGCAAAAATACATTTGTATTTCATAATGATACTATGAATTACAAAGTTATTAATAACAGTTGCAGAAAACTGCCCATATTTAAATAAAATACCTTATGAATCGGTGTTTTTAGTGTTTGTTGATTATATACAGTATATGGTTCATGATATACAAAGTTTCAAATTCCTAAATTGTTTAGTTATTGCGATAGAACTCATACAAAAATGGTAAGACACCTTTTATAAAAAAAAAAACAAGAATTATATTTGTAGTCCACTCGATGAGTTCAAGACAATGACACGATGATAAGAATTGTTTCCTTTTTTTTTAAACCAAACGTTTATTGTATGGGGGACCCCCTTTACTTTTTAACTTTATTAGATTTTTTATTTTAAGCTATTGCATAGCTTTTATCGGAGACTGAGCGCGGCGACCGAATGTAGAAATTCCGTAACGAAAAAAAAACCTGACGCGAAAGTTTGTGAGGATGGATGGATGGATGTTTGTTACTCTTTCACGCAAAAACTACCGAACGGATTTTAATGAAACTTTACAGTAATGTGGCTTATATATCAGAATAACACATAGGCTACAATTTATAAAGATTTTATGTGATTTAGCCATAATATAACGATAAGTATCCAGTAAGTCGGAAAAAATCCTGCCCTCTGAGATCTATCTTTGCGTGCGCTGCCTAAACCGCTGGAGTTACATGAAAATAATGTATTGTGGGGTTGTTTGTCTTAAAGAGTTCTAAATAAAAGTCCGCGACAGCATATATCTACCTTTTATGTGGAAGCCATTATAGCCAAAATAGTGAGCTATAAATACATTTAAATTGAATACTTTTTTTAAGTTGCATATTTTAGAGTATTTAGTTAATTCGTATCAAAATAAATACCTTCATCGCTTTCGGTATTTAATGTAGATAAAATTTGTCTTTTACACTAAGTAATTTGGACTAATATTTTAAAAGTTAGAACGATAAGAATGACCTGCGATGAGTCGACGGCGGGCGCGCAGAACGAGGGTGGAGGGGCGAGATAGGCAATGACGCGCGATCGCCGAGTGCGCGACCCGAACGCGGGCAGACGCGTGAGGGCAGACGTCATTGTCAGTAAAAGTCTGACACGCCCTCCCGCTCCACCCAGAGCGGGAGAAGTTATTTGATAATTTCCCATCCTCAAAAAAAAAAAAAAAAAAAAAAAAAAAAAAGGGCAGACGTCATTGACGGTTGTGTAAATTCTGCGATTTAGGGGGGGGGGTATAGGGGTATTTTTTTAAAAAAATATTTTAAATCAACAATATTATCTTCTTATTTTTGAATATATGCTATGCAATAGCTTTACCGCGGCAGTCCTCGAGTGCCACACGTATTTTTTTTGTTGTTAAGTTACTAACAATAGTATTTAAGTGTATAACTGTTACTAACAATCTATGGACCATATAGTTGCCCGAAATAAAAAGATTTATTATTATTATTATTTATAACGGCAAAAGAAATACGCAATCTGTGAAAATATCTACTTTCTACCTATTACGGTTTATAAGATACAGCCCGCTGACAGACAGACAAACGGACGAACAGCGGAGGCTTAGTAATAGGGTTCCATTTGGAACCCTTCGGGTATGGAACCCTAAAAACTAGAGTCTTTTACCGTAACTTCAATATATGGAGTCAAAACAACATTTACATGTCTCGTGAGAAGATTTATTATAGTTCAACTAAACTAAAATTGGTAATTTAAAATCTATAAAATAGTAGACTGAATATTATGTCTTTTGCATATTCATTTATTGCATTTACATGTATTTTATCGTGTTATTTTTAACATCAACGACACCGCCACGGATGTTGAATCTTTGGTGACTAATTTTAAGACTAACATTAAATTCATTTGTAATTAATTAGAATTTGAAAAGGTTATTTTATCGAAGCGGACTTACTAAATTGATTTGAACTTCACTTATTTACGTTAGCTTAGAATCAGCAGTGCTATTCTGTAACCATCTCACCGTGAAAACTTAGGTGAAGTGAGCGTGGAGTGAGCTGTCATTCCACAGGCATTGACACTATTGACAGCTCACTTCACCCAAGTTTTCACGGTGAGATGTTTACAGAATAGCATGGCAGGTGTTATGAAGTGTTCGACATTTAAAAATGGATTCTTTGGAAACGGTGAAGGAAAACATCGTGAAGAAACCGGCATGCCTACGAAAAAGTAAGAAAGTTTTTTTTTTTTTTTTTCGTCGTTATTTTTGGATGCAGCAAAGTAGTTTGCACAATTTTTTTATTAAGAATTAAAATAATATTTACGTAAAACAACCTATACCTAAGTAATTAATAAAAATAATAAAATAATATCCTAACTTAACTAAAACTATCACAACCTAAAATATGGCGTCGAAAAATTCATCCGCATTGCTGTCAACTGGTAATGTTCCCAAGACTAAACAAAATTGTTAACAATACATGTCTGAAACAACGTCAATAATTCATACTTATTTTATACACGATATGTTTTTGACAAGTCATTTACAAGATTTGTTGAAAACAAGTATCACAACTGGTATACGAGTGTAAACGCAGGGTACCATAAATGAATTAGTGTTCATTAAACTGGCTGGCACAGCAGTCAAATTTCAACGAGAATAACTAAACTATTCATCCATATACTGTCAACCCTAAACCGCTGATGATCACCGCGGCCTTGGCCATAGTCACGAGTTGACAAAACACCGTCGTTGTGGATTTGTTTAATTTTAGAGGAAAACCGACCGCCGCCGCCGCCGTGAGCGGCGAGCTAATCAGGTGACGAGTAGTTACATTGTAAGGAGTTGAGGCATGAGATGTAGCGGGGAATGGGTTCAATAGTTTTTTATTGGAGTTTGAAGGTAAGATGGCGAGCTGTTTCCTCGGCGCCTTACCACTGGTGGTTTTAGGAGCGATCTGCTTAGTACGCGCCATTGTAAACACAACATATAAATACAATCTCCAAACTCGTTCAGGAGGTAGAGCAAGATTAGAAAGAGTAATTGAAACGAAATCTGTTTTATGCATTTTATGGTACCGCACCTTAAATATTGCAAACACACGATTATGCCGCTATCTTACAATTCTGACAGGGTGATAATCTCGAACTTACCTAAGTATATCTGAAGATATTTATTTATTGAATGTAGTAGGTACTGTAGAGGCTTCGCTTCGAACAAAACCTTAGTGTGTTCAAATTGTTGGCACTTAAACGAGACAAACATTGTGTTTATATTAAGAATAGGAGAAAACTTCAGACAGTCGCTCCCCGGGTTGTTAAGCAGGCGAATAAAACATTTAAAATGTATGATTGATTTCTTTAAAATGTAGTTAACGGTTTTACTGAAAATAGTCATTTAATTGATATCGTCCGGGTACAATAGTCCACTCGCGGATTGTCTAAAGTACACACGTCATCATTTTGTCTTCTGCCCGTATCAGGAACTCATTTACGATGTAATCAGAATGTAAGTTCTGCCTTTAGGACCGCTAGAAAGAACAGCCTCAATAAATTGCAATCAAATCAAAAGCTTTTCACTTGCACCACACCAAAACCCTATCTCATCCGTAAATTCGTATTGATACGCGCATTTTCTATGCAAATGTCGATTACTTTAATTGGAATGGCCTTTGAGTATGTACACGATGTAGTAACGAAATATTGTTTCAAGAGTTTTTTATTTATAATGTCGTAAACCGACTAATTCGCATCGAGGACAAACGTTAAGTGTGGAGATAGATTTATGTGTGAAGAGGTCACATTATTACGATTAATCCGTGCAAAGATTAGGCAATGCAGTCACATAAGATTTGTCCTTTTTTTTGTTTTTGACACCTACTGGCCTTAATATAGTTTGACATTCACTGTAAAGTCACCTTTTGTTACTTTGATTTTGTTTTTATTTGAGAGTGATTGATTGGATTTGTGATTGTGAGACGAAGCCAAAAAAAATCTTAAACAGTGTAACTTATTAGAGAATGGTGAAAAAAAATCTTCGAGCAACCTGGAAGTAACCGCGGTTAGTCACAGTCCTAACCTTACTAATATTATCACCATTTTCTAAGTATCCGTGTCTTCGCAAAATCCCTATGGATTTCGCGAAAATACGAATTATCAAATCATCCTACGACATATCTAACCAGAATACCCGCGAAATTTGGCGGATTTTTTATATTTATATAATATTTTTAATTAATACTTTATGGTGGCACCTCTTTAGATCATGAACTCAAGAGCTATCAGAATAGCAAAAAATATTTTCTCTTTTCACGCGTGAAAACTGATTCACTATTACAATGTATACTAGAATTATTTATTTAGCCGTAGTTAATTAAGCAAGGCAAATAAGTATCTCCTTTATTTACTTCTACATGTTGCCTACCATTGATCGTATCCTCCAGGTGTGAAAAACCAATAAACAAAATAAATTTTGTTGAATCCAGCTATCTGTGTTGATGTGAATTTAACTAGCTTTAATCAAACGACTATAACATTATTATGATTTATAATTTGTCAGATTATAAAACGAGTATTTGCTAAGATTTCTTCGACATCGTAATAATTAACTTATTAAAATCAATTTTATGCAAAATAAAATCGTGTGACAAGAATTAAAAATAGTGGGAAAACCAACTGACAAGTCTGTTTATACAGAAATTGACGTCATTGGGTATAATAACTTAAATTATATATTTTAGAGATAATCTTAAGAGTAAAGTAACATCACATAGGTAATGCTCGGCCAAAATTACATGTTTGGTGGTACTTAGGTACATTTTTACGTATCCTATAAAACGACCAATATTTGTAATCACATTCTCGAAAACGGCTCTAACGATTTCGATGAAAGTTGCAATATAGGGGTTAATGGGGGCGAAAAATCGATCTACCTAGGTCTCATATCTGGGAAAATTCGTTTTCTCCGTATTTTCACCCAAGCAGAGCTCTATCGTCCAAAGTTCTAAAACAAGATGACTACCTTATAATAATTGACATTTGACAGACAATGGCAGCATGAAATTAGTAAGTACCTGCTATCATGGCAGCATGGAATTAGTAAGTACCTACTATCACAGTAGCATGGAATTAATATGTAGGTACAATACATGGAATTAGTATGAACTATCCTATACTATTAAATGAGAATTCTCAATTTTTTTCATAAATGAAGTTCTTGTTGACCTGTCTAAAATGTCCCGTAGAATAATTATAATATCAAGGATTCATAATGAAGACTGATTGATAGAATTTCAAATTGTTCACTTTTGTAACTTTTCAAAAGGCACATTGCTGATAATTATACAAAGTGAAATTTAATTCGTTTGCATCTTCTTAAGGAGTCATTGTACTCATCATTATGAACAACTTTCACTAAGGGGCCAACCCTGAAATTTATGTTCGCATAGCTCGTTATAATGAAGGGAACAGCTGATTTTTTTTCGCGAGTTCAGGATTGGCCCCACAGTGAAAGTTGTTCATAATGATGAGTAAAATGACCCCTTAAGAGGATGCAAATGAATTAAATTTAACATTGTATATTAAGACCATCATTATACCCTAGAATAGGCAGTACGAATGCAGACGAGGAGCTCGTAGCTATGTAATAATTACCTCACGGGTCGATCCTTCAGGTTAAGATACGCTTGCTGGGGTTGGTCTGTGGATGGGTGACCATCTTTACATACCGAGACTCCTTCGTGTCACGGAAACCACGTTAAGCTTAAGATCCACGAATGACAGCCGGGACCAACGGTCCCGGCTGTCATTCGTGGATCTCTGACAGTCGTTACGGGTCGTCAGAAGCCCGAAAGTCTGACTACCAGTCTTACCAAGGGGTATCGTATTACCCAGTTAGTAGTTAGGTTGTGGATTTCAGATAGGCAGTCGCTCCATACTGGTATTCAGCTGCATCCGGTTAGACTGGAAGCCGACCCCAATATAGTTAGGCAAAGGGGTAGGCAGATATAATAACACATACGAGCAGCTGCTGACATTCCGAAAAAAAAATAATATTGAAATTCTACCATAGACACCGTGCGTGTGCGCACAAAAATCGCGAACCGTTACGTCACGTCCTTTTCCTTCAAATTGGGGATTCACACGCTTGCACGGTGTCATTGCAATTAATATAATTTGACATTCGTCTCGCTGGCGAATCTTTTAATTTTTTGTTCCATACAATGGATAGTTGTAATCGTAATTGCAAAATTATTGAGATTCGCTGTTGACAGTCACGAATCAACAATAAATAATTTTCGCCACCATTTTTTTTTTTTTTGTCATAGTTCACAGATCCATAATATTCACTTCAGATTTTTTTAACTGGCTATTACGTAATTAATGCAAATATTAAGTTACATGTAAAAAAAACATTACAGAAGAATTGGAAGAAATCGCAGGCGATGCAGGACGCCCATTGTATGTTTTGTAGTGTTTCATTTATTTTCTTTGTAATTTATTTTTCTGGTGTGCAATAAAGTATACTTACGGGCGACAGAGCTCTGCTCTGGTGAAAATATGGGACAGTATAGTAGTAGTTCATACTAATTCCATGCTGCCATGTCATTATTCTAAGGTCATCTTGTTCAAAACTATGGGCGACGGAGAAAATAGACTAAACGAATTCTCCCAGATAATGCGACCTACTCGTAGCTAGATCGATTTTTCGACCCCGTAAACATGTATATTGCAACTTTCATCGAAATCGTTAGAGCCGTTTTCGAGAACGTGATTACAAATAAATACACATACAGAAATAATTGCTCATTTAATAGTGTATGATAAATAAATTTACAGTTTCGTCGTTGGCCGTGGAAAAGTATAGTAACAAGAGTGTGAAGTATTTTAGTTTTTTTTTATAAAAACTAAAGTATTTAGTTAGAGCCATCGTGACTCGACTGCATACCGTTATTAAATAGATATTATGTGTTCGTATCTTTTACACCTATGTTAATTAAAGGATTATAACTATTTATAACTGTTAAGACTAAAGGAAGATATAAATCACAGTTTTTAGCTAATTAGTAGATTTTTGTATGCACCAGAACCGATTAGTGGTGTTAATATTTATAATTATTCTATTCTATTTTGGAATGTAGACATAATAAAATTAGCATTTAGGTATATATTTCTGAATTTATAATTAATAATGTTAAGTAAATATGTTATTTAATAAAGCCAATGCAGACTGCAACATTTATTATACCATGTTCTAACATCTTAACATTTTGATTTAAATATGGGTGCAGTTCGGCTCGGAAGTGCGCTACTCTCTGCGCAGTACCGCACCCCTCACCCCCGCTGACCCGTGAATTCGTTACTGCGCAGCGACTCGCCTCATGTTCCGAGCCGCCATTAAGTTTGAATCGGGGTGTACCTACTATGGCGTGTAGAACCTGGATGAGGCTGACTGAGGACTGTGGGGATTTGCACAAGAAAATAGCGGCTTGTGCCCAGCAGTGGGAGACGTTGGCCTGTGGATGACGATGATAATGACCTTCCTAACATCCAACCGCGATTGTAAAACTTAACTACGTACTGTAACCACAAGGTTATCTGGCAGAAAATCCTTAATATAATAATAACCAATTTTTTTTGTTTATTTGTTTGTTTCGCTTTCACGCTAAAACGGATGACCGGATTTGGATGAAATTTGGCACATGATTAGACCATGACCTGGGAATATCGGGATAATCCTATGTCCTTCGACATAGGATTATCCCGATATTCCCACGGAATCGAGACAAATGCGGGTGAAACCTCAGGGCGCTACTTGCTAGTTTCATGTAAAATCGGCAGAAAGTTTCAAGAAAACAAAATTTAAGTATAAAGAAAACTGAAATAAACGACTTGGTTTTATTAGTTCCATGAACAGAATAAAACCTTGTCTTTTATTTCACAATTTTTAAGTCTCTGTTGGATTCTCATGGAGAATAGAGAGAGACATCATGACAGTCGTGTCTCTCTATCCTCCATGCTTTTCTGTGACACGTCTCTTCGGACCCGTGACAAAACTATAATTATCACATTCATTCACATGGAGTCAACGCCATTTTTTGCGTGTAAAACATTTTATGCCTAATATCTACTAATTGGTGGCTAAACAAGTTTTACAACAATTGCTTACGATACCGTATCGGCGACAATTTGAAAGTACCTACGATCACACAACTTATCGTGTGTCATGGAATATTTCTAGTTTTTGAGATTCAAACAGGTTTTGAGAGACTTTCATTGAGGTGCAAAAGAAGATAGATTACTTCACGCCTTTTTTACTTGGAGGTAGGTAGAAACTCATGTGACACTGCAGGACATCTTTTTTTTTACCACTTTTGGTAGCTCTTGGCCTGCATCTCACCTGATGGTAAGTGATTCACACGTAATCCTTGAGGATTACGTGTGAATCACTTACCATCAGGTGAACCACCATCCATGGTGGCTAGCTACCACCATCTTATCTAAGTCTGTCGCCATAATATATGATAATGTGGTCAACCACAGAGGAACTGACTATTTTATCTCTAACTGCCGAAATACAATCATGCTGTTAAAATTGTTGTTATGGCGACAGACTTAGATAAGATGGTGGTAGCCAGCCAGGCGGGCTTAGAACAAATCCTACCACCAACCAAACCGAGCAGAATTTTTTTCCCCCACTGGGAATCGAACCCGGGACCTCTGAGGGGTCTAACCACTAGACCAGAGAGGCGGTAAACACATGCAAAGTAAACGAAAATCATATCATTTCTAACCCTGCAAAGACTTGGGTTCAAGTTTTTTTATTTTTTATTATTACTTACTGTTTGTATTTCCTGTGCGTGTCCCAAATAAAATATTTTTCTTTCTTTCTTTCTTTTAGAACGTAGTGACCATTTTTTTTTAATATGCAAAAAAAAAAGATCAAGTTATTTTCTCGAGCGAAATTCATCATAAATTCTCCAAGAGACAAAATACAAGTTCACATGACATCGAGCCAAAAGTCTGAATATCATAGGCCAAGAACTTCTCAAAATCAATCTTCATTACGAAAAACAGTTTTAAGAACCAAGTATTAATACCAACACGTTTCTCGATAACTTATTTAAAACATGAGTTATTTCGATAGCGTGTTGAGAAAAAACTTAACCAGTTTAAAATTTCGGACGACACATCCACATTGGAGATGAGTACAGAATTCCCATTTTATTTGTTGGTTGGTGACATTTTAACGCGAGCCGTCCACCGCGAGCTAAACTAAGATAGTTTGCAGTTAGTTTAGTGTCACCAGTTTTATGAAAAACGTCTCGCTTTATGGTCATGTTGACAACAAAGATTGAAGACAAAGGTTTGCCATTGTTGCAGGAGTTTTCGCTTTTAAGGGAAAGGGTTTTATGGTAATTACAGCTTTTTTTGTGTGCTACCGTTTTAACGGATTTGGGCGAAATAAGTTTCAAAATAGGACTCCTGCAGTTAGCCTAGTAGAAAAACTATTTTTGGATTGAGTGGTATTCAAAAGTTTTAGGACATCACTGCCCAAAACGATATTATTATAGGAGCCTAGAGAAATGGTGAAAATTTTATGAGATAGTGGTTAGATTTTGATTCGGGAAATTAGCCGACAAGCCTGAGTACCGCCATTTGCTACGGCGCCGAGAGATGTCACGAATGTTGGCCTTCTGTTTGTCAATATTTGGTGACATGTATGTCTAAGTATCGGCTACTGTGGGAACTGGGTCGGGACAGGCTTTATTTTGTTGTGACACGGTGGCGCAGGCGCCGGTCGACGACAAACGTGTGTGGTGCAAGCGAAGAGCGGGATGTATTTTCGAGAAAAAGGATTTTTGGATTAAATTGTTACATGACTTTAACTTCATGCCATTTGAAGTGAGTCTTTCAACAATGTTAAAATTTTTTGATGTGGTCAAAAGTAATCTTGAAGGGATCTTTTTTAGTAGGTGCAGCAATTTTTACTAGTCTTATTTCATAGATCTTGGACGTCACACTTACTGCGTAAAATTGGAAAACAACAATAAACGCTTCAAAGCATAAACACTGATACTTAACTAGCTATTTTACCTATGGTGCACCATTCACCACTAACGTTTTTTAAATTATTTTTGCAGTAAAACTTTACTGCAAAAATAATTTTATTTTGTTGTGACATGGTGACGCAGTCACTCATATGAGCTTTGCATAATCAGTCTATAATATTCCCACTACTAGGACACAGGTCTCCTCTCTGTGAGACGGAGTCGGCCGTAATCCACCACGCGAGCTTAGTGCGGGTTGATAGATTTCACATGCCATCGACCCGGGCTGGTCCTTATTGGACGGTGAGCTACCCAATGCTCACCGTCCGCAAGCCCGCGCCTACGCTGGCCGGGAATCGGCCTGCGATTTCCGACGCTCAGGGCGTCTCCTGCGGTGGCAGGGGCGTGAGGGTGCGAAATTTGCCTTGGGTTCCAACAACATAGCCTTCGAATTTTTGGTTCTAGTAGGTATATCCCGGATTCCTCACGATGTTTTCCTTTACCGTTTTGAGAGCAGTGGTAATGAAATAATATATACACCAAGTAAAGCGCCTGTCAGGGTCCGAACCTACGACCTACAACTAGTAAGTTGTGGCCGTTACCACTGGGCCACCACTGTTCTACTTACGTTTATCAAATCCTAAATCGCGACTGCTTCTATCTTGGGTCTACTATCGAGACGTTTGACATTAAATAGTTCATTAGAAAGAAGCACCAATCCAAATTCGTTACGTGACTCCATCTCACCCGGGATTGGTAAATGACTCGCTTTAAGTGTGGTGGAGACAATTGATAAGGTGTGTTGACTTGTGATTATGGCCTGATAGGTTCCCATCGATGCTGTTGACTGTGTAGTAATTGGTATTGGTATTCGATATCTTGTTCTTCCGACTGTGTAGTTCTTAATTGGTATCGGTTTTTGGTATGTTCATTGATTGGCATCATCTTAGTTTTCCTAGGTACACTCGACAGTGGACAATCTGACAATCCGACAATTTTAGAAGTTACTTTCATACATTTTGCGCTTTATTAGGCAGCACCTGTCTTGAAAATGTGACAATGATGAAATTTTTTGACAAGTATGTAGCATTCTCGGTTATATTAAATAGGGCTACGGTTTTTGTTATTTAGGTACCTACTCACTGTTATTATTTAAACTTTTAGAGAATCTACTCCCGAATCTTTCTGCAGCTGTCCGAGCTTTCTCTAGACTTGCTGGTTTTTTTCTGGGGTTATTGTTAAGAGACACTACAGATAAGTTTTCTTCAAATTCACATCCACGAGCTGCTACCCGCCCACTAAGTATTTCTCGGCAGTCTTGTTCTTTTGTACCTGAATTAAGCTGAAAGAATATCATGAATACAGCTTAAAAGATACGAGATACGGCTTACCCGAAGGACGAGTTGTTCTTGACGAGCTCCTCAATTACATTTTTGTACGGTTAGGGAAATAATTCTTCATTCAATCCAATCATTCATTGATTATTTGTTCAATTTGCCATGTTATAAGCCATTTCATACAACTGCCAATCTATTATAATTGTGATTTGAATATACAGTACCTGGGCGACTGAGCTCCGCTCTGGCGAAAATGGAGAATGTTCATTTAATAGTATAGGATAGTTCATAGTAATTCCATGTATAGTACATACTAATTCCATGCTGCCATGTCATTATTCTAAGGTAGTCAGTCATCTTGTTCTAAACTTTAGGCGAGCTCGGGTGAAGTTCGAAAAGTGCTGATTCTCAGCCTAGTTTGAATAAATGACTTTTGAATTTAGAACAATTCAAGTTTGCAGTCAATTTGATAAGCAACTAATAATTTTAATTCTACTGAGCTTAAAGTTACTACTAACGTAGCATAGGAACTATTATTCTCGCGTCTTCCTTCATCTATTTGTAATTGAGAGACTCCTACGCACCCAAGACACTATAGTCTTTAAGGCGCTCTGCATGCGGTAACACAAAATGAAATTAATACTGTCATTCAATGTCGAAACACCAGATCGAGATGGCGGCCAAAAAAACCACTGTGAGATGTCATGAATGTAATTGTTTTTTCTATTTAAGATGTCGTAGGCGTCTCTTTTTATTTGTTGATAGACACTATTCCAACTGCAGACTCGGTGTCGTTCTTACCTTTAATTTTTTGTATGGAGATTGTTACTCTGTGTTTTACTGTGTCCAGTGTGTTCATTGGTGGGAAATGACGAATTTAATAGTAGATCCCCTGCTGGCTTCTCCATGTACGATTGATAGATGATACGAAAGTCGGTTTATCGTCCCGCGTTGGATGACTAGGTTTTTTATCATGGGACCTTTTAAGTGAGAATTGTCTTCTTATATAAATTGGATTTTTATCTTTTGTGGTTTGTTAGGATTTGATTGGTACATTGTGGAAGGAAGTTGTTGGGTTCTTAAAGCTTTTTTTTTAAATAGCAGCTGTTATACTTTTTAATCTACCAACCCGCACTGGGCCGGAACTTGTCCCAGCAGTGGGAACATTATACGCTGAAAACAATACTTTTTAATTTGCATTCCTATTATTGGTTTCTTGTATGAAATATTTAAAAAAAAATCAAAATCCTTTTTCCCAAGAAGTGATGACTAGTTGATGTTCTGATTGACATGTGATGACATCGTTGGTCTAGGTCGCCAGCGCTACTGCTGAGGTCTTGGGTTCGATTCCCAAGTCGGGCCAAGTGTTATTGGGTTTTTCTATCAGGAATTTCTCAGTAGGAGCCCGGAGTCTGGAACTGTGCCTGTTGATGGCAATAGGCTCGCCCCCTATTACATGGGACTTAACATAACTGGTGAAATGTGGGTGTACTATAGGTACACCTCTGCCTAACCTCTCGGGGATTAAAAGCGTGATGTTTTTTATAAGTTAAAGCTTTTCCAATTTCTACTTGTTAAGATAAACTTCTTGTAAGTTATTTATAACAACAATAACAAGAATATAATCAAGAGAGTTAACAAACCAGAATCTATCAACCAAAAAACTTCTCAAATTAAAATAAAAACACTTCAAATTAGCACTCAACAGACCAAAAACTACTTTATCTTCTTCATTCAAAGCTCATTTTTCGTTAGCTGTTGAAGTCTATTGAAATTATAATACAATTTTAAAGCCATTTGTCAAGCATTGGGTCAAAGGGTGCGATGGTGTGATTCGTCTAGTCGTAATCAACGTACAGACAGACACAGTCATCAATTATTATAAGTATATGGAGACTATGTGGGTAGGTATACAATGTGTATGAAAAAAAATACGTGTGGCACTCGAGGACTGCCGCGGTAAAGCTATTGCATAGCATATATTCAAAAATAAGAAGATAATATTGTTGATTTAAAATATTTTTTTAAAAAAATACCCCTATACCCCCCCCTAAATCGCAGAATTTACACAACCGTCAATGACGTCTGCCCTCACGCGTCTGCCCGTGTTCGGGTCGCGCACTCGGCGATCGCGCGTCATTGCCTATCCCGCCCCTCCACCCTCGTTCTGCGCGCCCGCCGTCGACTCATCGCAGGTCATTCTTATCGTTCTAACTTTTAAAATATTAGTCCAAATTACTTAGTGTAAAAGACAAATTTTATCTACATTAAATACCGAAAGCGATGAAGGTATTTATTTTGATACGAATTAACTAAATACTCTAAAATATGCAACTTAAAAAAAGTATTCAATTTAAATGTATTTATAGCTCACTATTTTGGCTATAATGGCTTCCACATAAAAGGTAGATATATGCTGTCGCGGACTTTTATTTAGAACTCTTTAAGACAAACAACCCCACAATACATTCTTTTCATGTAACTCCAGCGGTTTAGGCAGCGCACGCAAAGATAGATCTCAGAGGGCAGGATTTTTTCCGACTTACTGAATACTTATCGTTATATTATGGCTAAATCACATAAAATCTTTATAAATTGTAGCCTATGTAATATTCTGATATATAAGCCACATTACTGTAAAGTTTCATTAAAATCCGTTCGGTAGTTTTTGCGTGAAAGAGTAACAAACATCCATCCATCCATCCTCACAAACTTTCGCGTCAGGTTTTTTTTTCGTTACGGAATTTCTACATTCGGTCGCCGCGCTCAGAGTCTCCGATAAAAGCTATGCAATAGCTTAAAAATGCTTACCTCATTAGTATGAAGACGATGTGACTGTCAAGTATTATGAGATATACCTAAGATAAATTCCCAGGTGAATTACATAATCAGCCTATAATGTTCCCACTGCTGGGACACAGGCCTCCTCTTTTAGTGAGAGGTAGTGGGCCGTAATCCACCACGCAGGCTCAGTGCGGGTTGGTGGATGTCACATGTCTTCGAATTTTTTGTTCTAGAACACGCCTTCCTTGACGATGTTTTCCTCCGCCGTTTTGAGAGTAGTGGTGATGAAATAATTTACTCAATGTAATGCTTGGGTTCCAACCCCTCTTTTTTTTTTTCAGTCCTAGGAGACCCCGTCAGTTGTGCTGACATCTCTTTGAGGCGCGCGTGGAACACAACGTGCCGTCGACCCGGGCCTGGTCCTTTATGGACGGCTAGCTACCCATTGCTCACCGTCCGCAAGCCTGCGCCTACGCGGTCGTCAATCGGCCTGCGATTCCCGACGCTCCGGGCGTCTCCTGCGGCGGCAGGGGTGTGAGGGCGCGACATTTGCCTTGGGTTCGAACCCTTGACACAACTCGTCGTAAGTCGCGTCCTGTTACCACTGGGCCCCAGTTACTCTATTGGGCCAGGTCAAATAAAAATGCAGAAATGACAATATCAAAGACATCAATATTTCGGCTCTTTATAAAAACAATGGTAAACAAGCACATGTCATATTACGCCCAGTTCCTACCTTACCGATCATCTACATATTAACAGATGAAGTAGGTACCTTCCTATTCAAGCGAAATATACCTAAAGAGGTGACAGTATCTAGTGTTTAGTACACTCTTGACCTTATCAAAATCTAATCCCATCAGTGCCCTTAAAGACGATGGACAAGGGCACGTCAGATCGATGGAGCAAAATCGCCAGAAAACCTGACGTGAACAAGCACTAGGTATTCTACACATTAATGCCAATCGTGCTCCGAACGCTGCTACATTATCTACATCTGAACTAAAAGCAACAACCACAATTTATAATAACAACCACGAATTACGAATCACCCAGCAATTAGTAAGGAACAAATCGCTATTGCTATCAAATGTTTAGAGATATTCATCAACGAGTTAGAGTTGCACATGACATGTAATAATGCATTCGCTATGCTTATAGCAATATACAGTGTATAATGTTGTGAGACGTGCGAATGTCCTCGTTTGGCGTAAAGGACGTGCGCTGAGATGAGGTTTGGGTCCAATGTTGGACGATACGATATTTGTTATTAATATTCAATCGTGGTCTTGACAATTCTCCAAGCATTGCAGAAGAAAAATCGTGCAGTCTGCGTAAATTCACGTTAGCAACATCTTTAGATTTATTATCATTAATCTCGGCAATAATTTAAATTTAGCTAAAATAATTTTAGTACACCCTTTTTATAATATTAGTATAGATATGTCACCGTAAATAACGAAATCCTACTAACCTAAAAATCTTTTAGATTGGAATCGATTCGATCTTATCAATTGAGCCAGCATAACGGCTTGTAAAGCTAGTTAATTTAAAAAAGAAAACGATGAAAATCGCAACAATATTATTATTAGTAGGTACACTGTTTTCTAGTGTACGAGAAATTAATAAAATACCTAAGTGAATTCATGAGTTTTTACACAGTAAAACAGCCCAGACATACAAAGCTCACCACAATGTAACTCAAAGAAAACAATCAATCTGCTTAGCTTTTTCCCAACTATGTTGGGGTCGGCTTCCAGTCTAACCGGATGCAGCTGAATACCAGTATTTTACACGGAGTGACTGCCTATCTGACCTCCACAACCCAGTTCCTGGGTAACACGATGGCAACGCCTTGGCAAGACTAGTTGTCAGACTTTCGGGCTTCTGACGACCCGTAACGACTGTCAAAGATCCACACATGACAGCCGGGACCTAGGGCTTAACGTTCTTTCTGAGGCACGGAGAAGTCTCGGTATGTAAATATGGTCACCCATCCACGGACCAATCCCGGCAAGCGTAGCTTAACCTGATGGATCGACCCGTGCGGCTGTTATTACTTAGCCACGAGCTCCTAACTCAAAGAAAACGTCCCCAAATAATACGTAACAATGGAAACAAGCCCCCGATTAGTCACAACACAATCAGCCATTTACGCAAAAGTAACACTCGAAGAGTTCACGACTTCTCAGCAATTATACAACGATCGGGACTCTAATACGTCATCAAATCATGACTAAATCACGAAGTACTGACTAACTATGTTCCCATACAATCATTGCACATAAATAAACCTATTCCAGTAAAGCAAAAAGTTAGTGATAAAGTGATCTCACTGAATGAATGGCACGAAATGATATGCGTGAACCGTATTGTTAACAAGAATGGAATCAATTATAATGCTATTAATGGTAATAAATCTCTTAAAGTTGATGTAATCGGAGCTGATCTAGGAACAAGTATTGTAGTGTCAGGTGTTAAGATTCTTGCGCAATTACGTCCAGGAATGGAGTTTGAACAACCAATGGACCTTAAATTCAATAATATGTAGGTGGCCCAGGTTGTTCTTACTCGTACATATACTCAAATGAATTTGGGATATGATGAGAAAGTAACTGTTGTATTCGAAGATCCTACTTGCAAGAGAATAGATCAACTAGACTTCAGAGTAAAAAATCAATCTGCCTAGCCTTTTCTCAACTATGTTGGGGTCGACTTCCAATCTAATCGAATGCAGCTGAAACTTCAGAGTAAATTCTTCATTAATCGGTAACGACGTACGTAACGTAAAAGACGAGTCTTAATTTAACAAAAACATTAATCAATTTATAACCATCGGATCGTATCTTGCAAACCTTTTAGTCAGTACAAGTAAACGCTAATTTAAATATGCAAGCTACCACGCTCACGAATGCACTTGGAGGACAAATCCTTATACAATTAGTGACCATCACACAATCTACTATTGTACAAAATATAATAATACATAATAGTTAGGATCTCGTGATAAGACTCACGTTTTCATTAAAATGATCGATTCGCTAACATTTTTATTATAAGTAAACTACTGTCTGTGGACGTCTTAGCTTCCTTAACGCATTCTTTTTGTTGATTGATATCTACTTGTTTGTTATTTATTATGTTTAGACGTAGATTTGTAATAAATTTTTATGTTGGCTAATAAGTAGTTTTGAGATAGGTTTTTTTTTTAAATTCTTTACTTTTATGATTTTCAGGAAGAGTGTTCATTCATGAAAGGTCATGACTGTTGTATGTATCTTTACGTCATAATACTTCGCTAACTACTTCACGCTGTGAGACGCAAGTCTGTTTTAATAAAAGATTTCAATCAACAAATCAACTCTGCACTGCTGGACATAGGCCTCTCCCAGGCTGCGCCACAACACCGTCCTACGGCTTTCGCATACAAGCTGTCTCAGCCACCTTTCTAAGGTCGTCGGTCCATTTATCTGGGGCACGTCCCACAGTACAGTTGTCGATACGCGGTCTCCACTCCAGGACGTGGATAAAAGATTTATCAAATTATATTTGTGCTTACTCCCTTGTGTGAGCAGGGGTGGCCCAGTGGTAACGGCCGCGACTTACGAGTTGTATGTCGAGGGTTCGAACCCAAGTAGGCACTTTACTTTGTGTATTCAAAAATTATTTCATCACCACTGCTCTCAAAACGGTGAATAAAACCATCGTGAGGAAATCGGCATCCACCAATCCGCACTGAGCCCACGTGGTGGATTACGGCCCGCTCCCTCTTATAGAGAGGAGGCCTGTGTCCCAGCAGTGGGAAAATTATAGGCTGTTTATGCTATTATTACCTTAAAGACAATCGCAACGATATACCTACTACTAGCCATTGGCATCAGACAAATGTCATCTCGTATAAATACATCTTCTCGGATACCGACTACCTACTAGTTACTTTCTCTGAGTATTATTTACTCTGGTAATTCCTCAACTTCCTCTGGTAGATACCGGTGTACGAATTATTTTACTCCACAGTCGATTTCAGCACTAGTGAAATCCTCCGGCACCCTGAGTCCTCAATAACTTACAGCTTGTCAAAAAAGAGTAAAATAAAAATGAGGGCGCCACTATCGCACTTAGGTCACTCCGAATGGGAAGTGAGTAAAAGATTTTAAGCAAATAGCTAAAAATACTGCTTGTGGGTGACTCAAAACCTACTTGCGAGTCGACAAAGTAGTGCCAGCATTATAGGTCTGCATTACTTAAGTAAAATTATTAAATTAAATTAAATAAATAAAAATATTTCGTTCCAAATGTCACCACCTCAGGCTCTTATGTCGACCTTGATGCCAAATACTAAACCCATGTGAAGATAACCTACATCTTCAAGTTCTATATTACATTAATTGATATTTGAATAATAATAATAAATAATAGAATTTCCCTTCGACAAAAACTTCTGTACAAACTTTCATCCCTTTGATCATGTGAAACCCAACATGAAAGATGATATGGCTAGAAAGGGGGGGGTGACTACCGAGATGACGACTAATAGAGAAGTATGGAAGAAAAGGACATGTTGCGCCGACCACAAATAAATTGGGATATGGGCAGGAGAATGATGATGAATGATGATCATATATTTAACCCCTTTTAGGGGATGAATTTTCAAAAACCCTTCCTTAGTGCTACTTTCGTTACATAAGGAACTCTTGTGCAAAATTTAATGCACCTAGCGGTTTAGGCTGTGCGTTGGCTGTAAGTGAATGGGAGGAGCTCGTGGCTAAGTAATAACTGCAGCAGGGGTCGATCCGTCAGGTTAAACTACGCTTGCTGTGGTTGGTCTGTAGATGGTTGACCATCTTTACATACCGAGACTCCTCCGTACCTCGGAAAGCACATTAAGCCGTTGGTCCCGGCAGTCATTCATGGATCTTTGACAGTCGTTACGGGTCGTCAGAAGCCCGAAAGTCTGACAACCAGTCTTACCAAGGGGTATCATATTACCCAGTTACTGAGTTGTGGAGGTAAGATAGGCAGTCGCTCCATGTAAAATACTGGTATTCAGCTGCATCCGGTTAGACTGGAAGCCGACCCCAATAAAGTTGGGAAAAGGCTAGGCAGATTGTTGTCTGTAAGTGAATTTAAGATTTTTGTTAAGTAGATTTCCTGTTGCGTAGACCCAATCCTCTATAACTCAATACTTTCAAAAGTATCTGTCTTCAAACCCTATCACTAAGGGGTGGAGCAGATAACAATAAATAAATCAATGTCGAACACATATCCCAGCTACTGAATAAAATAGGTGTCTTTGAAATATACCCATATTATCGCGATACATTGCGGCAACCCTACAATGTCTACAGGGCGATGTCAAAGTGAACTGTCAGATCTGACGGTTGTATGAATATCTGAATGGTCGTGAATTTTTATTCTTAGAGTGGAAGGAAGATGGATAGGTGGGAAATTGATAAAATAGATGTGGATATTTTGTGATGTGAAAATAGAGTCTATTCTAAATTCGTGCGACCATTTCTGTTACTGTATTGTGAGTCAGTGTCATTTCATAATAAGGTGATTTTGTTTCATTTCATTTCATAATAAGGTGATTTTGTTTCATTTTATTTCATTTCATAATAAGGTGATTTTGTTTCTCATTTATCCTATACTATTAAACGAGTAATATTTGTATACAAATATATTCATAATCACGTTCTCGAAAACGGCTCTAACGTTTTCGATGAAAGTTGCAATATAGGGGTTTACGGGGGCGAAAAATCGATCTAGCTAGGTCTTATATCTGGGAAAATTCGTTTTCTCTATTTCCACAGCCTCGGGAATGTGATACAACGTTAGTATACCTGGACGATATATTTATCTATTTTCACCCGAGCAGAGCTCGGTCGACCAGGTTCTTAGATTTAATTGAAGTTAGTCGGTCAAGAAAGAAAATATGACATATATTTTCTTAAAGGAAGGTTCTTCAATGTTACAGTAAAATGCATGTATGTATGGAATTCTCATCATTTTTGAAGACAACTGGCACATCATACATCATACCTACATATTTCTATGAGCTAATGGTTGTCATTACTTATTTACTGATGAACTTTAGCCCAGCACGTTCCTACTTCATGCAGCTTAGAACCTTGCTGACACACCTACTGTTTCAATATATTGACTCATTGTTAGATATTTGCAAACCAACTTCTGGTTTGCCCGTTACTAACACACGCTCTTTGAAGTTGGTATTAACATTGCAAAATATCTATGTTATAAATATTATGATTTATTTATCTATACAAATAAATAGAAAGGCTCCTAGTTGTGTCCGGTTGGTAGACTGTTGCTTAACCACTGAAAAGTAATCTCTTCCTATTAAATAGGTTATTATAGCATTTATTGATGGCTGCCCTCGTACTTTAATGAAGATTGGTACTATAGACAGGCAATGTTAAGATCTATCTAGCTACCAAATTTGGTGATACTTATTATTATTATTGAAGCTCACCAATTATCGTAAGTATCGTATGTTATGTAAAAACATAAATGATGATGATACGGTTAAGTATTATTTCTTAACGTCTATGATTATCAGGAATAAGAAAGCATAAGAAATAACACCACTGGTTGGAATAACCACCGACGGCCGCCATGGCCCGCGCATTTTATTATTATTATTATAATGGTCCACCTGAATGACCAAGTGCGGAAACCAAACCCCATAACATAGAACAGCCTGTACTACACCGGACAGTCGCAACAAAAAGTGTTAAATCTCCGGAGGTCGCGATTACCATCAGACGGACAAGCTCATTATTTATGTATGGCGACGGACCCCGGCACGTATATCACACCCTACAGCTGGGGTTTTAGGGAAATTGGCGGAGGAGACAATCTCCTTATTAGATTTTGATCAATTTTGCACCTACTATCACTATAGTAGGTGCAAAATTGAAAACCCTATCGTGGGACTCTAATTTGATAAAGAGGCTTAAATTTGACTAACAGGAATCCGGACTCAACAACAAATCAAACCGAACATGGCACCCTAGACTGATTTGTTCATTTCTACAACGTAAAATTCAGTTTTGCTTTTTAAATATTTTTTTGCCTTTTTTTTAATGACTAATGTGGACCTAATTGACCCAAAGCTAAAATGGGTTAATACAGGAGCTAAAACTGTTAATAAATATATAAATATAGATGAATACATTTTTTCCCGATAGGTATAATAATCTTCTTCTTTTCGTGTGGTTAGTGACTAAACAGCACTGCTATTCTGTAACCATCTCACCGTGAAAACTTAGGTGAAGTGAGCGTGGAGTGAGCTGTCATTGCACAGGGATTGACACTATTGACAGCTCACTTCACCCAAGTTTTCACGGTGAGATGTTTACAGAATAGCATGGCTGGTGTCAGAGTTTTAAAGCCGCCCATAGGCCTCTGACTTGGCTTCAAAATTCAAAAGTCATTTTTCAAACTAGGCTGAGAATCAGCACTTTTCGAACGTTAAAATAACATAAGACAGTCCCCAAAAACGCCCACCCTTCACCACTTCCTAGTGCGTTCGCTGGGAAGAAGAAGTGGTGCAACAAACTCCCCAGCAGCACAGCTGTCTGTTCAGTTAGAAAGAAAAAAAAAAGATTCTATATAATGTTATTCAACATAATTAACCTAATTTCAATTATTATCTATATGTTAGAGAACTATATATACTCCATGCCGACGAGAAATATCTCTCAGGCATATAGTATAGTAATAATAATCAGCCTATAATGTTCCCACTGCTGGGACACATGCCTCCTCTCTGTGAGAAGGAGTGGGCCGTAATCAACCACGCGGGCTGACTGATTGCCGGATGTCACACGTCTTAAAATTTTTGGCTCTAGGACATGCCAGTTTTCTCTAAATTTCTTCCTTCACCGTTTTGAGAGCAGTGGTGATGAAAATACTTTTTACAAAAAGTAAGCCTTCTTGATATCAAACCCACGACCTAAAACTCGTAAGTCGCGGCCGTTACCACTGGACCACCACTGCTGTGGGATGGGTTTAACTAATACTATATTACTAATTATAGAATATAATTACTAATGATTAGATAAGGAGGCAGCCTTTGCTTGCTCTATGTGAACACAATACATAGGAAGTGGGTACATCATAGATATGAGAAGAAGGGGTACACAGATCGAACTCCACTATGCTAGGATATTCATAGTCAAGATTTACGTCTATTAGAAAGTGTGTCAGTTTATTAACTGTATCTGAGTTTCATCAACACAATCATCTGTTAGTTTAAACCCTTGATATATGTTCTGGCAACTATAATTCAAAATTGTAACAATAACAATGTGTGTATCAACATTATTGGCTGACTCTAATGTTTACTTGCTCCCTTGTTAAATTGTGTGATGGCTCGAATTATTTAGCACAGTCAAACATGCATAGGAAATGGGCAGCAACATCCTCTCGTGTTCTATGTCAACAATATTTCGCGATCTACGAGTAATATCCGTTTGCCAAAAGTGTAGTGTTTGATATTTTCATATATGCGCATTGAATAATTATCACTTGCTTCAGATACGGTGAAGAAAAACATCGTGAGGAAACCCGGAATGCCTGAGAGATATTTCTCGACGGCATGTGAAGCCAAGTCAGAGTCCCATGGGCGGCATAAGAACTCTTCTTGGTTGGCACCACACGAAAAAGAAAGAAGCAACACATTGGAAATTCTTTGATTTTGCAGGTCCATAGGCGAAGTTTTACCGCTTCCAATCAGATCTGTCCTATTTCCCAATCTGAAGGCCCACTCCCGTACCTAAAAACGTCGTTGTCGTCTCATCTCGCCACATAAACAATCTTAATTCAACACACAGAAACCTTGATACAAATGTCCAACAATTATCGTTAATCATCTTAAAACAACAGTACAGGACATATTTGTTGGCTACAGTATTCCGCACGTCCATTACCACGATTTGACATCGACAGGGCCTTTAGTCTATAGCAATAAGAGCTGTTTTCGTAGTTCAAGTGTTAGCACTAACCTATGGATGACTGTACGTACAGTATTCCGGGAACAAAGTGTTTCATGAGATTTAAAACTGTTTAATGTTTATATTGGACACATTAACTGTGGCTTACTCATAGTATGTGTATCCGGTTTTTGGTTTCATGAATTGACTTCATGATGTAAGGAATTTGTAGGAATCAGTAAACAATTCTGCTACAGCTTTTTTGTTTGAAGTTTTGTGGAAAGGTGACTTGGATTCGTCGCCTGCTGAAAATGGACCTTCGTAAAAATCTTTTTTTTATGAAAGGCGAAGCAAGAGTTGCCTTTCGTAAAAAATGAAAATCTATGAAATTCTGATAAAAAAAATATAAAATTGGTAAAGGTAAAAATTACATTATACCATATAATGTTTTTTTATTTTTTATTCATACATTAAGTAAATTCATAAAAAATATTAACATCGGCACATATAAGAGTTACGCGATAGAAAGGGAGGCAACTTCTTAGTGAATATAACTGTAAGTAATTAGCGCTGTGCGACCGGAATTGCACTTTATTGTGGCGTAGCAAGAGTCGCTTTTCATATAAATGATTTTGCAGACTGAACCATCTGTATTAATCTGTGCCTAGATAGTTACATTCTATCAGCAATAACGATGTTAAAAGGTTACGAAAAGCATATGTCAATCCAGTTTAAAGTCTTTGTACAAATACGAAACGCTTTGAAAGCGAATGTGACTTGTCGAGGCAATCTATCCTTGTAAATCAATCTGGTTAGCCTTTTCCCAACTATATTGGGGTCGGCTTCCAGTCTAACCGGATGCAGCTGAATACCAGTATTTTACATCGACTGCCTATCTGACCTCCACAACCCAGTAACTGGGTAATACGATACCCCTTGGTAAGACTGGTTGTCAGACTTTCGGGCTTCTGACGACCCGTAACAAAGATCAAGTGTCAAAGATCCACGAATGAGAGCCAGGACCAAAGACTTAACGTGCTTTCCGAGGCACGGAGGAGTCTCGGTATGTAAATATGGTCACCCATCCACAGACCAACCCCGGCAACCGTAGTTTAACCTGATGGATCGACCCGTGCGTCAGTTATTACTTAGCCATGAGCTCCTCATTCAATCCTTGCAAATATAGTAGGAAAAACAAATGAAGTCACTAACAATATTAGTAGGTAAGGTACCTAAGCAAAACCATCACTTGAACCTGCCAAAACTGTTATGGTATTTTACTTAAATACCATAACAGTTTTGGCAGGTTCTCAGCCATCTCCTCAAAATAAGTTCCAGTTGTATCCAACCAATAATATATTCATACAAGACAAACATTCCTTTGCAGATATTTATTTCCATACGTCTAAATTGAGACATGAAGTTAGTCTGAACGCCGTGTCAATCCGGTCGTCTCTGATACATTCTTAAAAATAAAATCTGCTCCTACATCTTCCAATACGCATCGATCTTCAACTAAGCCCGTGTTACTAGGGTTGTATAGATTTTCATTTAATTCTGCATTTTATTTTAAATGATTATTAAAATAGTTAATTAATTGACTCAGGCGTGACTTAGCGGAAATCCATGATAAAATACAAGAGACGACGTATATTTAGTAACCTAATCCGCTTAACTGTTCTTAAAGAGTCATAAAGAACCCTGTAAGAATTAGATACGTGTTTCACCTCTCAACGAGGCATCCTCACTGCGTTCGGCGCTTGACGTGGCAACATGTTGTGTTCTGGTTCGCAACAAGTCAATCGTCATCCTGAGGATGCGTTGAAACAAGTGTCGATTTCTTACAGGGTTCTTCATGACTCTTTAAGAACAGTTAAGCGGATTAGGTTACTAAATATACGTCGTTTATTCTATTTTATTATAAAAATATTCTTATGTTGAAATGATGTCGACTATTATGAACATAACGATTGCCACGGTTAGTTCGTGGATGTGTAACTATTCATTACATATCGAGACCCCTCCGTACGTCGGAAAGCACGAAAAGCCGTCGGTCTCGGCTGTCATTCGTAAATCTTTGACAGTCATTACGGTGAGTCAGAAGCTCAAAAGTCTGACAATCAGCTTACCAAGGGGTGTCGTGTTACTAGGTTGTGGAGGTCACATAGGCAGTCGTTCCATATGCATCCGGTTAGACTGGAAGCAGATCCCAACATATTTGGGAAAGGGTTACGCAAATTGATTGGATTTAGAAGTATTTACGGTCTTGACTATGAATACTTTAATGTGACAATGTGACATAATGATTTTACACTATAAAGAGAGATGAATATACCTTTTAGCTGATATGAAGTTTAAAATCTTTGGCAACAGACTTTCAGTGGGCAATAAAAGTTTTATGCCAGTCATTACATCAATGACGTAGAAATCCATTACAACTCTGTAGTACCCCGGTCATATAATCTTACGCCTCAAATTGAATTCATAAGTCTTTGTTTCCAAGAAATACTGCTTCCGTAAGTCACCATCACCGCAAAAATTGCCCTCATTCATTGCTCCATATTTTTGCATCATCAAATAAAAGATATTAGAGCACGACCATCATCATCGTGGTGGATTACATTATTTTGACAGCTGGTGTCTAAAGCCAAACGAATTCCAATAAATTTTAATCTCCGTTTTAGTTAAAGAATGTACGACGATAGATAAACGATGAATTCGTATTAAAATTAAACCTACATAGGTGACAGGGCTGTCAGTAAAAGAAAAACAAGAGTGGTCACACACCATTAAGTCACTAGTCAAGTGACTTTCCATTTGTACATTATGGAGTTTATTTATAAACGTTGCATACAGTTAAGTAATGATTAGCGACTGTTTAACCAAACATTTTTGACGTTTGAACGTCACATAACTTTAAGGAACGTTTATAAACAAACACCTAGGTTTCTGCATCTCAAGAGATAAAATAGGTCCTAGGCCAAGTGACATTCAATCAGTGATAACGAAGATGGAAAAGAAAAAATGTTACATTTTGACATAAACTACTGAAAAAAATATTACACTTTGACATAAGCTACCGAAAAAAAATGTTACACTTTGACATAAGCTACCAAAAAACTTATGTCCTGTTGAAAGACGTTTTAGAAATGCGAAACGCTTTGAAAGCGATTGTCACTTGTCTCACGCTCAGGTAAAATGATAATCACATAGCTGATGTTATATTAAAATGCAGCAAATCTAGCTTTAGTAGAACTCTTTTTTACAGAAAGATCTAACTCCAACGACTGCAAGTAATGTGTGACAGCAGAAAATGGACAATTTGGAATCGTGTGGAAGTCCCTACGTTATGTCCTACGGGCGCGTTAGATTTCCATACGATTCCAAATTGTCCGCGGACAAATTGTCCATCATTTGCTTAGCGCGTAACATGCAATTGATGATTACACTTACCACACACAACCACACCAAGAGCATTGCAAGGAGCTGCATAGCTCGTAAGTTGAGGAAGTGTCCCATTAACAAGCTTCCCACTTATATCCCATCGACCACCATCTGATTCCAATCCTTTAGACAACTTACCAGCCTGTTCCTACCAATATCAACACCAGCCTACAGCAGTCCACTGCTGGCCATAGGCCTATAGAGGTATTCGGAACAAGGCGTAAAGTTCACGCATCCTCTATACAAAAGGGAGGATCCTCCAACCAGACGGGTGTCGTGTCTGATGGGTAACTGCCCGACGATTGATGTCGAGGTGTTGTACATATATCGGTCGCGCGGAAAACACTGCTTGCGCGATGCAGGATTTGTGTGACGTCAGGTCATTTTGATGCGTAGTTAGCATATGGCATTGTCGATGCCTGCACAGGCCTCTCTAATTGCACGCCATTCAGCTCAATTCTCGGCAACTCTCATCCAGCTGCTACCTGCCACCTTGCGAAGATCATCGCTCCACCTAGCCTGCATCAATATAATTAAGTATAATATTATAATAAAGTAGGTAGCCCTAGCCCGTCGGTGTCGAGTGGGCACATAAACGTCACGTATCGACACAAACGCGATACAGCACTTGGCTCGTGCTCAAATTGATATTGAATTTATTTTCAATTTTAACGCGCCCTCCTTAGGTGTGCAGAGTAGTAGAACTGTTCAGAGGCTGCGACTATTGAAGTGTTGGTTTTTCATGTTTTTGAACAATAAGGGTGGATGAAGTTATTTTAACGAGATGTATAATCCAAATAAGAAAAATATTCAGTAATAAAATACCTACATTTGCATTACTGAAATTTGCAGTAATTTATGATTTTGTAACTTAACTTCAATCTCGATTCGATCTTCAATCGATTTCTTTCCTGCTCTTAATTAATTATTTTGTTCAAAGCGCCGAACTTTTGAAACAAATTTCTTCAACGCAACTTGCATTAGGAGTTGACTGGTAGATATCGCCACGTAAGGAAAAAGCATTATGCCCCCCTTCCATATGACTTTCTCTCTCTCTCTCTGTCTCTTTCTATTATATACGAGTATGAGTGTGCGTGCGAGTATTGCGTCTGGAACATCGTGCAGGACGGGGGCTCCCGTCCGCAGACGTAAATATTGTTATTTTTTTTCAAAAGTCCTTTGATATTATATCACTGTCTTTGACATACCTAATCGGTGGTCCTTATAGGTAATTCAAGAGGCAAAAAAATACCAAATCTGGATACAAACAATACCACCACACTCTTGCAAAAACGTACCTCCCTCAAAAAGTCCACTGCACAGTGAACCAAACTCAACGCCTCTCTCTGTTCCTTACCCTACTCTGTAAATGTTGACAATGAACAGGCGCCACCGCGGATACAAACGTCAAACTCTATTTCTGTTGCGACTGTGGTGTGCCCGATACCACCTCCCCTTTCACCGCTCCCTCCCCCTCTATCGCCATAGAGTTTGTCCCGTAAACAAGTGCGCAATGTGTGTTTTTGTATGGATTTTTCAAAAACTATTTTAGATTTAGGTTAAGACATGCGGTGGGCTTTGTATAGAGATTTGTTAGGTTATTAATAGTGGTTAAGTGTGATGTTGGTTTTAATGGAGTTCAGAATTAGTGGTTTGCTGTGATTAACTGGAAATGAGTAGTCTTTTAATTTTAATTCCGAGCATTAATTTCACTGATTTTTTTTAACATAAGGGGTCGTTCATTGGTTACGTGAGGCGACTTTGGCGATTTTTTGAACACCCGCCCCCCTTGGTGAGATTTAGCTCGAACTACACCCACCCACCCTAATCTCACGTGAGATTTTTCACAAAGCGTGTTTTTAGTGTAAATATGTAAAATATGTGCTTTATTGCGTTGGATTTATAAAAAAAAACATATTATGAATTATTATTTTTATTTAAGACAAGTATTTAAAACTACTAAGAACGTAATCTAGAATCACAGAGAATAAATCGAACAATAAAATACATAAATAGGAACCACAAAAAATTGTTAAAGAATATTCATTCCAATGCAATCCACGGGGACTCATGTGTGGTCTCAAAAGTGACTACTGGAACCATGTCCATTGTCCATGTGCTTTTCAGTAAAATCATCTGCTCCTTTAACCCCGTTCTGATTTAGCCACTCTAAGCCGTTGTCGTTTGCACACAGAAGCTCAGTAGCTCGACGTGTGACAATCCGTGAGGGTCGTGCCGGTCACCTTTCGTTTTTGTGCCATATTTTAGTGGAGAAACATTTTTTACTTAATTTAACCCAGTTTTCTCGCAATATTACATAGATTGTTGCGGAAAAATATTACGTGATATTTTCCGAGACGCCCCTCTCCCTCATGTGAGATTGGGTGAGATTTAGCGCGACCCCCTCCGCCCATTAACACCTCACGTAATTAATGAACGACCCCTAAGTATCCAGGAAAACATATAGCTTAGAATATAATTAGGTACTAACATTTAGTTTAAGTTATTTTAATTGTGTAATTTAGTTAAGGATGGCAAGAAATATAAGGCTTTTTATTTCATTTTATTTATATTATCACAACACCCTAGAATAAAATGGAGTGTTTCATTGGTACAGTTTAAATTGCAAAAATATGAAGATGGTCAACATTAATAAGTACCTACACACCACTTAGTTAGAGAACATTTTTGGTATCTAAAACTATTTTAGATATGAAATACACCTGCTATCTCATCCCAACACGATCGCATCCTACAAACCACATCTAACTTTCAAAAGAAAGTCACTTAACAGATATTTGATTACTCAAACAAGCGACACGCACGCGCCGAAAAAAAAACAAATAAAAAAGTGAAAAATAAAAAATATAAAGACCCCAAGTCACGAGACAGAAAAATAGAGATGTTTATCTATTTAACGATCACGATGCTTCGCGTCGCAAGCGCAACCGTGACAGATTGCGACAGATAGGTAGTGCGCGACAAAGGACCAACTTGCTTCGAAATTGATTGATACCACGATATGGTGGCTTTATATTCAATTTTATTTGCCGTAACGAGAATGTTGTTAGATGAAAATGGAAGTATCGATTTAATCCCTTCTTTACCGACAGCCATTACCTATACGTTGCAAAAATAATGACAGATTTTTAGCACATCGTTAAAACGGGAAACCAAAGTCTCTGAGGTGTTATTACTTTAAAAGGTATTAACGCTGTCAAAACTAAATTGATTTCCTTTGTAGAAAATTAATTCGAAAGGAATTCCAATTAAAAAGAGAGCGTTTATAACTAGAAATAATTATTTTACCTTTTAACTTAACTAAGGACCAGGTACACGTTGACAGGCCCAAACTGTCCTTTCATACATGTCTCATACCTAAAGCCAATTATTTTAAAAGTATTCTTGACGGCTCCTTTCCATAAGTAACGCAAATTATTGGAACCGTGCATCTATTTTCTGACGTTTCATAAGTACCCATTTATGTGGAATAAAATAATTTTAATTAGAGTTTTACCTATTAACACTGTAAAATATGAAAACAAGCCAATTATTTTAAAACAGTTTCTTGACGGCTCCTTTCCATAGGAAACGTAAAATATGGGAGCCGTGCTGCTAACTTCTGACGTTTATAAGTAGGTGAAATATTATTGTTCTTTTGTGTTTTTTTATTTATTATTATGTTTTACACTTCATATTTAGAGGTAAGGAAGTAAATGTTTATTATATCTTTCTTTCTTGAACTAAATCTATACCTACAGTACGACATTTACAAAACTCCTATCCCAAAATCTATCCGTTCCAACCTCTCTGACACTATCGTCACCTGTCGATCTAAACAGCTAGACTCTAGAATATCATAACCAGCGTATAACTGTTATTTTTGGCTACTGCGCCATCATCACGTAGGCAATCGCTCAAAAATATTCAGCGGTGCATTTTCGTGCCAATAGAAGTCTGTAATTCTCCGACAATGTCATGTAATTTTAGAGTCGGGTTTGTTTATTGATATTTCCAGACACAATGGTGTGTGATACCTGACTAAATATCTGCTAAAGACTACGATTATTACCAATATTCACGATAAGAAAAGGGAATGAATTATGAAAAATGGAGGCAATTTTCCATAATCGATGACATAATAACCTTTATTTGCTAAATAGGATCAAGAACGTTAGATAACAAAGTTATACAATAGCGCTTAGATATAAAATTTTACTGAGGAGTACAGCAGTATCTAATCAAGAATAACCTTAATTCAAAGGACTAATCCAACTACTTATTTCTTTTCTGCAAAATAACATCATCATCATCAATTCAGCTGAAAGACGTCCACTGCTGGACGTAGGCCTCCCCCAAGCCCCCTTCTTACATCCAGCGGATTCCTGCGGCCTTCACCGGGTCATCGGTCCATCTTATGGGAGGCCTTCCAACGCTAATTTATAAAAGCCAATTATTTTTAAAAGAGTAACCGTGGAGTTTCATAGCGGCTCTTCTCCATAGGAAACGACCAATTGGAACCGTGCACCTAGCTTCTGACATTGCATAAGTGCCCTTGTAGGTTTATGTGAAATAAAATATTTTGTTTTTCTTTTGCAACGTATTCCGGTAAAGTTATCCCTACATATTAGGACCGAATACTACTGAAAATAAGCTTATTAAGCTTACTCATATAACCAGTCTACAAAATTAGCTAAAGAACAGTCAGTTACAGAAATATTGTCCCCTCACCATGTCGCTGATCGAATACTTTACCGCTTTACCTCATTCAACGAACAATACCTTCAATAGAAACTCCCCTCCGTCACCCTCACATGTCTTTCAAACCTTCAAAATAATGTGACGACACCAATTCAGTAAAAAGCATAGAAATTTATACTCTGTGGTGCACATGTCAAAAATATCACTTCCGCGTGTTAGGGCTGCCTCTAATGTTCGGTGAATTTTGCATGTGAATACCCTTCAGGCGGGGCGGTAATGTGACAAGCGACAACCCTGTTTGTGTATAGAATGTAGGTCCGTCTGTCTGTTTTGTTTCGTATTGTTAAACAGGATGTGTTGCAGGAAATACGTGTAATGTTGCTCTATTTGGTTGACGCCTCATTAACTGGGATTGGATGAGGTTGCAGGTTCATCTCTGTTTTTGGGAAATAATAGTCTCAAATTTACTTTAACTTAATTCTTAAAAGTTCGTTATTTGTAGTCATAAAAACTGTTTCAGTCCCTATATTAATTTAATGACAAAAAATCGATCAAAAATACGTTTCTTTTTACTTCTTTTTATCTCAGAAATAACTTTTACAATACTTATTTTACGTACTATTTTTTACATAAAATAGGTGTACTTATGTCGCGGCATCTACACCGCCACATGCGAACTACGCATCAAAGACTTGAAGTCCCACACCATCCTGACGTCACTCAAATCCTGCATCGCGCAATTAGAGTTTACCGCGCGGTGGACATATATACAAGCTCACGACTTCAACCTCTGGGCAATTGCCCGCCAGACATAACACCCGTCTGGTCGGAGGATCCTCCCTTTTCTATGGTGGATGAGTGAACTTTACACCCTATTCCTCATATCCCTAAATTGGTGACCCCGACGTGATGACAAACGTGACGTGACGTGTAAACTCACATTTCGCCGGTTATGTTTAAGTCTCATGTAATAGGGGACGAACCTATTGCTATCAACCGGGCACAAATCAAAATTCCGGGATGCTACTAAAAAATTCCTAATGGAAAAAGCCCAATAACACATTGCCTAACCGATACGATAACGGGAATCGATACCAGGACCTAATTTCAGCAGTACCGCTTGCGACCACTAGACCAACAAGACCTGAGACTACTGAAAACTGAAATAAAATCTATCATCGACTATAACCCATGAAAACACCATAATAATAATATCCTAACACACGTCTTACCCCATGCTTACTAACGCTACGTTTATGGGATTTATCGAGTTCACCCCTTGCTCTATGGCGTGGTTTTATGGTTATCTGTATTTTATGGTGATTTTTCGGCGGCTGATTTTGGCGGTCACCCTTTTCTCGAGACGTTAAGTTTGGTACTGAAATGCTGTTGGTAGGTAAATAATAATTTTCAATATACGTAAGTATTTTTGTGTTTCTTATTTTTTTAATCTAGTGCATCCACTTCATATGTGACCGTTATCGGCTCATTGACAGAGCTTTTGAGCTCATTTTGTCAGCAAAAGTTGTATTAACTTATGCTGACAAAATGAATTCTAACACCAGGTTTCTGAATTGAGTTTTTGAAGTTGAGAACTTGTCAAACTGTACTTTAGCATTACTTAAGTTTCGAATTTAACTCAAACTCAAACTCAAACTCAAATCATTTATTTCAATTAAACCATTACAGGCACTTTTGAATTGTCAAGGAATCGGTCAGTCAAAAATATGAAGCTAGTTGCCCATTCCAAAGCGTAGTAGGTACCTATGGAGAAGAACGGGCAAGAAACTCCACGGACACTCTTTTAAATAAAATAAATTGTTACAAAGTATTGGTTACATCATTCATGTTGAAATTATACATGTGAGAACAATGTAGAAAGACGTGCACGTTAGAAGCGTCCGTAATACAAAGATAAAAACAAAGAACAATTCAAAAATTAAAAATCAGCCATGGCCGCTAAGAGTTGACCAGTCCCAACTGACGGCGCCCGTTCACGAACATGACGTATGGATCAGCACCATTCAGCTCAACCATTTTGAAGGGAGCTAAATGATCCAACACACGCGCCACCATCAGCGAGACATTTGAGTGAGCATGACATACTCACAGCCGCCAGGGCACATTCAAGTCAATAAAAAAAAATATTACCCGGTAAATGGTAGCTCTTTAGTACATAGTACTCACACCTGTGCTCTGGAATTATATAATACAAAGGAGATTGACTTTATACAATGCAAAGATGGTCTTAAAATCTTCAGCAGCTCCAACAGTATTTTCAGATGTTAATCAATTAGTTGTGGTTGTGGAGCAGGACCAGCATTGAGCCAAGCATTTTTATCAGAGATGTAATCCCCCAACTTATAATATGCCTGCCTGCATAGTGTGCGTTTTATACAAGACTTGAATTTCGTCTCATTCAGTTGAAGTATGTGGGGAGGAATTTTATTGTAACATTTTAAACAGTACCCCATGAAAGATGAGTCCACTTTAGCCAGTCTGAAACCTGGTTGAACTAATAGATCCCTATTTCTTGTACTATAATTATGTCTATCACCTCTTTTACTAAAAAGATGTAAGTTTTTTCTTACGTACATGATGTTTTCATAGATATATTGACAAGGTACCGTCATGATGTTAATATCCTTAAACAGTTCCCTTAGAGAGTCACGCCTGCGGAGATAGTACATGGCTCTAATCGCTCTTTTCTGCAGAATAAAAATAGACTCGATGTCTGCAGCCCGTCCCCACAGTAAAATACCGTAAGACATGATACTATGAAAGTAACTAAAATAGACCAGCCTCGCGGTATCTACATGAGTAAATTGACGGATTTTTCTGACAGCATATGCTGCTGAACTTAGCCGTCCTGCGAGAGATGTTAAATGAGGACCCCATTGTAGCCTTGAGTCTAGCGTGATCCCTAGGAAAACAGTTTTATCGACGAATTCTAGTTTCTCTTGATTCAATACTATCTCACAATCACTACATTGACATTTGGTAAAGAAAATTTTATACACTTAGTTTTTTTTCCATTTAATACTAAATTATTAGCAGTGAACCAATTTTGGACCTGCAATAGGGCGTTATTTACGTCGTCAAAATTTGTTGCACGTCTATCTACCTTAAAAATTAAGGAAGTATCGTCAGCAAATAACACCATTTGTGGTTGATTTTTTAATAAATGGAGTAGATCATTGATATACACTAAAAAGAGGAATGGACCCAATATCGAGCCTTGTGGCACACCTATTTTTACTTTTAAACCTAGTGAATTGATACCGTTTATTTGGACTTGCTGTTGTCTATTATTTAAATAAGATTTTACTAAATTGAGTGCAAGTTTTCCAAGTCCGTAATGCTCAAGTTTCAAGAGTAAGGTTTCGTGATCGACGCAATCAAATGCCTTGGAGAGGTCACAAAAGATTCCTATGGCGTCTTGGGCCTCTTCCCACGCGTTAAAAATGTGTCTTAATAAGGTTACACCGGCGTCGGTCGTACAACGTCCTTTGGTGAAACCATACTGTTGATCATGAAGGATTTTATTTGTGTTAAAATGATTGAGCATTTGATTAAGCATTACCTTTTCAAACACCTTGCTGAAAACCGGCAACACGGATACGGGTCTATAATTATTGGTGTCTTTACTGTCCCCGGATTTGAAAAGTGGTATTACCTTACTGTATTTCATTAAATCCGGGAAGACTCCTTGGTCCACACACAAATTAAATATTAAGGCTAAGTAAGGCGCTATGGTCTCAATTATCGAAGTACAGACTTTAATGGACATTCCCCAAAGATCTTCGGTTAATTTGATCTTAATTTGCTGAAAAGCTTTTATCACTGTTATAGGATTAATATGCTTAAAGTTAAATTTAATCGGGCAAGCTGAAACGTTCGCCCTTACTAAATCAAAAGAGAGCGAGGGCGAGGAATTTAAGGTTTCAGTAGTTTTAAGTGGGATACTGGTAAAGAAATTTACAAATTCTTGAGCAACTTCTTTGTTATCGCAAATGAGACCACCACATGACGTCTTCAGTGTGTAATCAGAATTATGGTTTTTGTTCCTGTTCGTTTCGTTATTGATAATTTTCCAAACCGTCTGTATTTTATTGTCTGCTGATTTAACCTTGTTGCTAATGTATAAGGCTTTAGCTGTCTTACAAGAGCTCTTAAAAATTTTAGAGTACGTAGCAACATACTTATTAAAAGTTTCCGTGTTAATATAAGGCTTAAGGCCATACAGCTCGAAAAGTCTATCCCTACTTTTCCTGAGTCCTTTAGTTGCCCAGTCACTAAATAAAAACTTAGGGCTGATAGTTTTTGTGTTCTTCTTAAAAGAATTATTGAACTCGGTCTGGACTAACGAAAAGAATTCCTCGTATAAAATATTAGCATTGTTCATTGTAAGGTCTTGATTATTTAACTTACAAACTAAAGTGCTATTAAATTTATTTAAATTAACTGCTGTTATTGGTCTGAATTGTATCCGCACTTTTTTTACTGGTATGTTGGATTCAAAAGTTACGGATTGACCACTGTGATCAGAAGGGAGATAATTAACGATGGCTTTATCTAAATAGTCGCAAGAACAAAACACATTATCAATACATGTAGCAGTAGTCGTAGTTACTCGGGTTGGTTCTACAAACACATTTGACAAATTGAATGATTTGAACAAATTTAAAAATCTACTGGTATATGAATAATTTTCTAAAATATTAATGTTAAAGTCACCACAGATAATTACTGATTTATTAGCAGTTGCAAGCTTTGCCAAAACATCTTCCATTACTGACTCAAATATAGAGTAGTTTTGATAATTTGGGGGTCTGTAAACGCACACTATGACATGCTTATCTAGCTCAACACAAGACAGTTCAATGCTATGTTCAACCGATAGTTCAACTATGTCAATACGGGTTTTTGATTTAATACAACTTTTAATTAATATTAGTGAACCACCACGCAGCATTGATTTTCGGTTAAAACAACTGACTACACTATAATTCTCATAGTTAATTAACATTTCATAATCTTTTAACCAATGCTCAGTTAAACAAATAATGTCAAACATTGTTTTTTCTAAAAACAATTCAATTTCCAATTGTTTGGAAGAAAAGCCTTGAATATTTTGGTGAAATAATTTCAAGGATTTCTGCTTAGCCCCTTTTGTACAGTTAACTATGTTAGTGCCAGAAAATACCTTGTTGTTATTAAGTGTAAATAAACTGTTAGAGGTACCTTCTGTTGTCTTACAAACTAGTTTAAACTATTTGAGCTAACCACCTTAACATTAGTACTATTACTAACTGTGGTACTAATTGTAGATGACTTAGACATACTAATTATGTCTGGGTTAATATTAAAAGCTAATAGCCTTTAGCGGGCTACATTGTAGCCTCTAGAAGGCCTCAATGTAGCGCGCTAAATTCGAAACCAAATACTCAATGGGTATGTCGACAAAAATAAAATTTGTACGTAAGGTAGATTATTTAACTCTAGATGGATTAGGTAGCTCGCCTTCCGTTAGGGGTCCATCGCCGTCCGATAGGGACCAGGCCCGGGTCGACGGCGCGTTGTGTTCCACGTGCGCCTCAAAGAGATGTCAGCACCAACTGACGGGGTCCGGAAGGGCCAATGCCTGCCGGGGTTGCGAGTTTGTCCGAAAGGGATATCGCGACCCCGGCACACAGGCAACGGAAGGAACACGGGTGGGTCAATATAAGTCTGACACGCCCTCCCGCTCCGCCCAGAGCGGGAGAAGATATTAGATAATTTCCCAAACTCAAAAAAAAAAAAAAATAGGTTAATTATTTCAACAATATTGGACACTTTTTTTTTTACGTATTCAAAAGTTTTTTTTACGTATTTAAAATGGGGCATGACGTCACTGGCCGGTAGATTTTATACGGACTTGTGACTTAGCGAGCCCCTACTGAACTTTAATGCGTTTTATCTAAATCATTTTTTATTAATATGATAAAGCAAAAAATACGTGTCTAATATTTATTTATTATCTGACTGAAATAGTTTTTTTTTCCAGTCAACATACCTATTCATAAATCGGGTGTAAGTATACGTTATTCACAAGGTTTTACGTGCGTTTAATTGAAAACTACGGGAAAACCATAACACATCGTATAAATTATTACGATAATTCTGATAATTATCACAGTTGTTATTACCCCATCCATCCCTTTGATTTCTATATCCCCGCTTGTAAATACCTATTTAGCACTCATTAATTTATGTTAGCAGCAAAAATATTAATTAGAAAATCTTGATATCCTCAAATTATGGCTGCAACAGGAATTCGACGTTCTACAGTTTCACAATAAAACTTCCTTCTTCAATTCTTAAGACAATAATAGAAACTCTTAGACAATACCTACGTATAGCTAAATTCGGGATACTACGAAAATTTTGATGTAAAAGTGCAACAAATTATGGTTAATAGTAAGGGCAAATTGAGTTCTAATTGAAGAATGTAAGTGTCATATTTGACTGATGGTCCGGTGAGCTGTGACTAATTTAGGGCAATTAATTCTTTATTTGTTTATTGGCATCGCGCAGGTCAACCTAGGTTGTCGGCTGCTTAACCGGACTTTCCTGTGGGTGCCTCAATAAATTAGGGCCTCCAGCCAGGGCATGACATTTTGAAACTAAGCGACTACACGCTAAGGTCACCCCCACTGGGGTACGGACCTCGGCTTAGAGCGCCGCTGGATCGGATTAATATTAGGACTAATTGTTGACTTATGTGATTATGAGCATGCGGTAAGTATATTGTGGGTGCTAACCTATAGGAATTTGTTACACTAAACTTAAATGTAATATTTAGTTACTTGTATAAATTGAAGATTGATTTACTTTAATTTCGCCATATTTCGGCATGTATTTACATGCCGAAATATGGCGAAATGTGTCATCACTCAAGAATATTTTTATCACCTTTGTATAACCGACTTTGACTAAGTAAAACATTATTTTAACATTGTAACGGTATAAACAAATTCGGTTGGACTTTAAAGAAACTGTTCTTTATTTAATTACCAACAAACCAATATAAATACCAATACCCACCAAACCAATACCAATATAAGGGTCATTTCTTAGCCTAAAGACCATTTGATATTGGTATGGTATAGTGTGGCCATACCATGAGATGACCCTTATTCTTCTTTGGATGCTTGAGTGATGACTTTCATTCTTTTAAAAGCGTTCTCAACGGTCTTGAAAAAGCTCCTGAAAGCCGCAACGTATTGACATCTCTTAAAAGTATTGTAATAATCGTTGATTACGTTAGTTTAATACACGAATACGTGATATTAAACTATATGATACGTAATCATTATTTCTAAATGACATTAATGTATTATTTATTTGTGTTGACATTGAACTTTTTATTTACTGCTGGGGAGTTCGTTGCGCCACTTCTTCTTCCCAGCTAACGCACTAGGAAGTGGTGAAGGGTGGGCATTTTGGGGGACTAGCTTATGTAATTTTGACGTTCGAAAAGTGCTGATTATCAGCCTAGTTTAATAAATGACTTTTGAATTTTGAATTTTGAACTATTTTAGTAGGATTTAATTTTGGAATTATTTTTCTATTCCTAATTTTAGTGAGTTGGCATTGAATAATTTTATTGTATTGACAAACCATTAAAAAAGTTATCAAAACCACCAAACTTTATTTGTTTTTTTTTACATAACATTTTCCAAGTTACTCATACAATGTAAAGAAATAATACACGTATGCGTACCCATATCACAGTTCTCACGAGCGCCGCCAGTGGAAAGTGCGAGTGTAGTCGCAAGCAACTCGCCCGATAACGTCTAAGTAATTGACAAGCCGCGCTCAGATAAAAGCCAATACTTATCTGGCGATTTGCGAGAACTGATAGTATGGGATTCTCACGGTGCGCGAAACTTTCAATTGTTTTTTGGGAATCGTAAAAAGCTGTGCCAAAATAGTGACGTGTGTTGATCACGTTTTGTTTTAGTGTTAAGTTGATGAATGGTGATGAATGTACTACTGTATACTTCATTGTTATTTACCTGCTTGTGGTAAAATTAGTACTTTCACGTGTTACATGGGACTTAAACATAAATGGCAAAACAAAATGTGGGTGTACTATACAACATTTAAAAAAAATCCTGTTCGATCCTTGAGGGTGTTGTTAGGTATCGTACTGAGAGTCTATTTATGTGGTAATTAACAGGAAAAAAGAAAAAAAAATCGCCACCATTTTTTTTCAATAGGGAATATTACATGGGGCGCGCGCGGCCTTCGTTTCGCGGGTATCCACAAGTCATAACTTATGACCGCTGTTGAAAATTTGCAAATTTTTAATAGATTTGGGGTAATTTTGGTACTTAAAAGTGTGAATTTTAAATATCAATAACTTTCTTCTTTTTAATAATATATATTTTTTTTTTGTTAATGTTATTGCAGTACCTATGTGCCCCTTGCGGATTAGACAGGGTTTTTAGCAGTGATAGCCAAGTGGTGTGACCGTCAGACTGCTAAGTCTCGAGTCCGAACCCAAAGCACACACCTGCGACTTTTAGGATTCATGTGCGTATTGTATAATTATCACTCGCTTCAAAAACGGTGAAGGAAAACATCGTGAGGAAGCCAAGTCAAAGGCCCATGGATGGCTTTATTAAAACTCTGACACCAGCCGTGTTATTCTGCAAACATCTCACCGTCAAAACTTGGGTGAAGTGAGCTTGATGCGAGCTGTCATTGCAGCTGAAGCTAGGAATTGACACTATTGATAGCTCACTTCATGCTCACTTCACCTCACTCTTCACGGTGAGATGTTTACAGAATGGATCGACAGATTAGTCACTAACCACACGAAAAAGAAGAAGGGTTTTTTTTACATATTTTAGGTACACCTTTGTGTATCCCTTCGGAGAATAAATATGCAGACGCGAAATGTATTGTAATATTATGAAATTAGCTTTTATAATCCTCGGCAGTCTTAGGACTGTCAAGAAAATAAAAGCACCAATTATGACGATCAAAAAGTTCTTCAGACTGCAAAGAAAATTAATCCTCTCATCTCATAATCTTGATAACAATGAAGGTAGCAAAGCAAAGGTACGTTTATAGGATTAACATGCTTTTTCTTGTATAAAAAATAGGTACCATTAGTTTCAGGAAAAACCAACATTTTATTAAATATCACACAAATCACGATCTTTTGTCTAACCTTAATACTCCTCACTAAACGGTAATTAATTAGTCAATGATTTTAGCACACATTACATCATTTTATATTATTTCACCTTGACGAACCACTTCTAATCGCAAACACCAGGAAACTCGCCGTGACAAACACTCACTGTATCTAAATTTATCCTATTATTATTTTATTTTGATTGCTAAAATTATGAGTGAATAGAGATGGACCGAGCTTTTAAATATCGATATTTTAGCTTACGCATTTTCTAACTAGATTCTTTATATTCTACATATTATTCCTTACCTATAAGGTCAATACATAGGTGAATATTCGGTAATTGTTGTTTTAATTTTGATTTTAATTTTTAATTTTTAATTTGATTTTAATTATAATTTGAAGTTTGAATTTTTGTTATTTTTTAATTTGTATGTGTTATTATTATTATTATTTCGTCGTGTTTTTTTATGGATCATGTGGTCTGCAATAAAGATTTTTATTTTTATTATTATTATTATTTCCATGGGTAACAAAAAGCTTTTAGTTTACCTAAGTCGGTGATCGGCAAATTCATGAGTCAATAGTGGCAAATATCAATACTATAACGATTAAGATTTCTAATGAGAGCCAATCCTTTCTGTGTCCAAACTGTCTCAATACACTTTTCTTAATCCTTAAAACTCCCATCCTCTTTCACTCCACAACGCTTCCTAAAATTAACTTGCTAAGAAGTAGGATGCCTTCATCATCAGCATCATATCAGCTGATAATAATAATGATGAAGGCATCTTACTTAATCTTTGAAAGGTATAGTAAATGTTTAATTTTAAGTCCTGTTAATTATTGGTGAAAAGACTTCGGAAATAAATATTTGAAATATAGTTTGAAATATAGTTTGAATTTTGAATTGATATCCTGCTTGATGATCGAAACACCGACCCCGCGCGTATCTACGCTCACATTCATCGACATTTGTACAGATCCGCACTTAAAGGCCAAAGTATGTCGACCACTGACCTAAGTAAAAATTCTCCAAATATCAAACACCTATTTGGTATTTTTACAGCGTTTGTAAGAGTTTCGGTTTTTCAAGAGCATGATTTTCTTATGTTAATGATCGGTAAATATAGTTTTGTAGTTATTATCGAAATATTTATCTTGTTCCCATCCCTATTGTTGACCAGAAGACCATACCAGAACTAAACTCACATTGGATGAGTAGGTAGGTAGGTAATTCACCTCGACATTTAATTTTACATAACCACGGTAATTAATATATACTAACATGAACTGTCGGACAAATTCACAATACTGTATGATTGATCACTACAGCTGGGCAAACAAGTACTTACCTACCTATTAGTTTTTTGTTATCTACTTACCTTCATGGCTTTGTTATTTTTAAGGACTTTTCTGGTAGCTTGAAAGAGTTTTTTTAATATTTTTGTTATTGGTTTGTTTTTGTTTTTGTTTTTTTTGTTTTTGTTATTTTTGTTTTTGTTTTTTTGTTATTTTTGTTCTGTTTTTTATTTATATATTTTGATTTTTCTATAAATATATATTACAACATTAAATCGTGTTTTTTTGTTGCCCTATCTAGCATAATCATCATCTGCCTAGCCTTTTCCTAATTATTATGTTGGGTCGGCTTCTAGTCTAACCCTGTGCAGCTGAATACCAGTATTTTACATGGAGCGGCTGCCTATCTGACTTGCACAACCCAGTTAATGGGTATTACGATACCCCTTTCACCAGTAGGTAAAGTATAGTTAACCAATAGGTAACCATATTAGCCTTTATCTCACTATATTTTTGCTACAAATTTTACGACGCAATCTTTAAACCTTTTAACATCCAGGACAGTATTCTCCAAGATAATTCTAAAACCATAAATCACAAACCCACAGCATGTCTTTATAAATTAGGTGAAAAAAGTTTTATATAATTTACAGCCTCCAAGTCAGTAGTTTGACCTCTGCTTGCCTCTGTTACTCTACAGGCCACTTATGCTAATTTGTAAGACGCAAAATGATAATCACCTTTCCGAGATACGACGATCGATCGACCCGTGCGGCTGTTATTACTTTGCCACGAACCCCTAGCACTATCTAACATAACATGAACTGCAATAAAAAAACTGCGTAAACAAAACACTATCACAAGTTCCATAGAAAAATTCAAAAGTAACCGTGATACAATACCTAGAACATGTAAATCCGAAGCTGACATTGCTACCAACATAAAAAGCATGACGAGACGTGTGACGGTTGGCAGTCCCGAGCCCAACACTTGACAGCTCAATTTTATTGTCTTTGATCACAAATACGTGAATTATTCAACAGCTCCCCCCTATGAGAGTTCATAGATCAGTTACGTGGAAAGAATGGCTGGAAGTGTTTATGGATCGGTATAGTCGTGTAACGTGACTATGGTTAACTTTGAAGTTAAGCGTCAATTTACTCGCAGAGATAATTTTACTAAATCTAGAAAAATACGAGTTTGCATTAATCATGTCTGTAGCGCCCAAGGTTCTTTTCTACACATATTTTTATCAATGAATGCTGAAAAATTCCTGAAATGATTGTTATCTGCATGTTGACTGGGCACTCAATTAGTAGGTAAATAATTAACAGGGCACATGTCAAATCAACCAAAAAAACATCTGTGATAGATAGGCTATGGTTTTTGGTTATTTGGTCTTCATAAATACTAACACGACTCAAATAAAAGTGAACTAGGGCACAAAAATATTCGGCATAAAACATTTTTTTTTTTTTATCGACTTTAAAAAAAAACACTACAAAGTAAAAAATAAATTTATTTCGGAAGTCGGTGTCTTTGGTTTTGAATTTTCTTTTTTTGCCACCGACTTCCGAAATAAAGTAATTTTTCACTATGTAGTGTTTTTTTTTGGAAGCTGGTTATTTTTTGTTTGTTAAAATGTTAAAAATACGTAAAAAATAATAATATAAACATTCAAATTGAGAACCTCCTCCTTTTTTGAAGTATAAAATCTGCCGCAAAAAATCACTTCTGTAAAATATTCAGAAGTCACCTCACTGTCATAATAGAGATCGGAGTGAAATCGAATTCGCATCATAAGGGCACCGCGACAAGTGAAACTCGTACCATTTTGAAGTTGAAATGGCATGACCCGTCATGGCCGTCATTTCTAGCTGCCTGGGTGAGTGAAAAGGGCGATTATTATTCAAAATGTCGATATGGAAATCTTGGGAAAATACTTTGCCATAAACCTTGAGTTTAATAAAGCCGTTTATTTCCAAACTTTGCGTACATCTGGGATCATGGAACCTAGAAACTCACGCTCAGCAGTGGACCTTTCAACTACTAGACCATGCAGTCATTCAAAGTAGGTAATTTAATTCATTCAAGCTTTAATATCATAATAATTATTAAAATTTTAATATTAATATAATGTAAATAATGGTAACTAAAAATGAATGTACCTACTTCAATGATTGTATGTAATAATAATAAAAACCTTCCAAGTGCGTGACAGACCACGCACAATAAAGGTTCCGTAGTTGGGATGAATTTATAGCAGGAACAAACTTAAACCTGTAGCTATACGAAATGTATGGGAGAACTTGTTTTTGCAACCGCAAATGTAAGTTTGTCGATTATTACTCGTTAACTTGTAAAGCCTACTTAGCTCTGATAGTTTTCCTTTTAATTTCGTTATATATACTACTGCCGTGTATTTTTTCACATATCCAAAACCAACCATTTAGCTGGCAGGGGGGGATACTTGACTCTAAAAAAAATTGCAGTTTAAAGCTTAATATTTCCTGCAGCCAAACACGGATGAAAGACCTTTCCAACGCCATACCACACCATAGATGAGAAATAAAAAATCCCCACGTTACGTGTAGGGGAGGTAGGTACTTAACCTAAAACATGATTTTATATTACCACTTTGTCGGCGTGATTAATATGTATACCAAACCATGTCAAATAACAGCTTTCTAGTACAAAGAGTCTCTGAGCTAAGTAGCGGACAGACAGATGGACAGGCAGACAGACGGACATGGCGAAACTATAAGTGTTCCTTGTTTACTACGGAACCCTAAAAAACTCAACAAAACTTCTTCTAAAAATACCTCCAAAGAATAATAATTAGGAAAACAAAATTCCCTATTAAAAAATACATAAGTAAGTACAAGTAACCGCCCCGGAGCGTTACTGAGCTAATAATTATTAACCGTTTGAACTCCTTTAAGAATTCCTAAAGAGATTAAAAGAATCATTATCTATTCTCACTTGAAGGACGAAGCATTTGAAAGAGACAGCCCAGATTAAAGCCACGCTTCGGGCATTTGGTTTCTCCAGAATATTTCCCGGAATAAAATTTTCCGGGATAAATTAATTAGGTACACAAAGTTGTAGATTTCTGAGAAGTTGTTGATGCTTGATATTTCAGTAGCCAGAAGAATATGCCCTTCGATAATTCTAAAGTTTTTTATTTTCGCTGAGTGCAAAACTTTAGTGAATTCATTGCCATGTACAACAATGCTAACAGTTTAGAGTTATGCATTAGGTATAGAGTAGGTATTTCCTATTATTTGGTGTTATAACAATAATATAAAATTTTAATTTTAATACTTTACTGTTTCTTTATTAGTTCTACCTAAACTTTTTATTTGTGAAAATGCTAACAGATAGATGACTGTTGAAACGGTACCATTCTGACCCAACCACAGCACGCGTAGCATGAACGCCATAGAAACGGGTTTTTTCGAGGGAAGAATAGACAAAATGACAGATTGTGATTGTTTAGCTGTCATTTTTGTCTATTCTTCCGTCGACAAAACCCGTTTCTACGGTGGTCATGCTACGCGTGCTGGAGGCAAGAGCAGGCGGCGTGTCGCCGTGACACGACTGGTTCCTATGAATTTCTATGAAATACCTACCGTAGTTAGCGACACGTCGTCGTTGGCAGGTACGGGCGAGCGACAGGTGACACGGAACGGTGGAAAACCACACCTACCTTACCTCCACCATAATATTTACCTGATCTTCCAAAAGGCACATTCCTCCACCACTTAAAATTACCCTGCACAATTACCCCGCTACTAATTTTAACCCCCCTTCACCCCTTGCAAATCCTTAAGATCTTTACCCCGGGGCAAAGCGTCTTTGTACATTTTGTCAAAACGTTAATTAAGAAACTGTGTGCCGTATACTGTAATCTGCAAATGAGAGATTATCTTTGAAGTTAAGTTATACTTATACTTAGAGATTTTGGTTATTAATAATTTACATTATTATACGTATCCTCTGTTATCTCTAAAAATATAGGTTTATCGTGTTTCATGGGTGTATAATTGAACACTATTTTCACATGCATTATAATTATGATTGTACATAGGTAGTAATAAAGGTTTGTAGCTACAAAGTAAAGTATTATGCGGTGAAATATTGGTGATTGTTTCAAATGCATCCTCGTAACAAAGAAAGTATAAATTCATTTGTTTCTATTAAGGGGGATGCGCTAAGGTAGCCCGCGAGATACAAATTTGCTTTCGTTTTTTGCATTTTGCAGGTCAGTGTCAGGTTTTATGTTTATTAATAAATTCGCGACCTTAACAAATATGGCTTTACTTTTATTATAATCATTACAATCAGCAATACAACTCCATAAGTTAGCATAATCGGCAAATGTCATGATTTAATGAAATAGTCATTCAATGGGATTACATGAACTTAGAGAGTTGTATTGATAATTTTTATGATTATAATTCTATAAATAAACATTTGATACGGTCGCGAATCATATTTAGATCAACATAGAACATGATACTGACCTGCAAATTGAAAAATCGTAAGAAAATTTGAATATCGCGGGCTGCCTTGACACTTTCGCCTTAAATAGGTTTCCAATCCATTAATCTATATAATAATAATTGTAGTAACGTTAGGAAGTGTAATTAAGTATGTGTATGCTAACGGCCCCGACTTACGAGTTATAGGTCGTGGAGTTAAACCCAGGCAAGCGCTTTACTTTGTAAATAATTTCATCACCACTGCTCTCAAAACGGTGAAGGAAACATCTTATGGAAACCGGCATGTCGTATATCCAAAAAATCGAAGACATGTGACATCTACTAACCCGCACTGGGCTCGCGTGGTAGAATACAAGGCAAGGCAAGGCATTAAGTCCGCCTTTGTACAAATAAATGATTGACAAATAAATGATCTTTATCTTTATCTTAACTTTTTTGAGTGTGAAAAGTTTAAATAAATAATAAATACAGCCGCAGTGAGAATAGGCACATTATACGCCGATTATAGTTATTTAATTATTTAACCATTTATGAACACCACACATAGGTATAAACAGACAAGAAGGAAGGAACAGTTATTCATGATGACTCCGGAAAAGGGCCCTGCTGCCGTGTTTCAGGAGTTACGTTCATTTCATTCTTGTAACAAATCTACAGGGTCAAATTAAATTAGCTAGCGAAACTCCGAAAACGTAGGTATATGTAAACATTTAAAACAGAAAAATAAATTAATTTGATGTTTTTTTGGGGTTACATAAAATCAGTTTTTTGTGTACAAACTTCACAGACGTGATAAAACAGATGTTATCAACTCACACTTCAAACACCATTACTAGCGGTCTTTGACCCTGAAAAAAATCATGAATTCTTTTATATTTTTGGGCGTGCCTTGATTTCGATAACCATCACGTCTGCGGAGTTTTGCTAGCTAATTTAATTTGACCCTGTATACTTATAAACAATTAGGGGCCACACAAACAAGCCTTAACTATGACCTGTCTGAAATTTAAAGTGACAAGAGACACTGTCTTCGATATCTCAAAACAATCATAGCACATTCCCTCCCTCGCAAAATCTTCCAAAATTGTCATCCCACGCAGACAGTATTAAATTCCCGGGTTCATAACTAAACAAAGGTTAGACGGAGGGTTGAACCGCACAGTTTGTCAAACCCTAATTAATAAACTAACCGTTAACTGTGCTCAAACAAACTAACTCAGCCCGCGGCGGCGTCTGTCTATTGCTTGTTACTCTAGCTGCTGTATTAAGATCAAGATTGGGTAGTATTAGGCATAACAACTTAGTGTGATTGTGGTTTAGAGTCAATCCTTTTGACACAACTACTCTGTAACTTAATCTTAAGATGTCTTGTTTGACAAAAGCTTAGGTGGCTAACTACTCTGAGCGTAATCATGGTTATCGCGGTGTCCTGTCATTTGACAAAAAACTAATCACAATTTTTCATAGTCAAAACAACGTTAAGTAAATTTATACTTGATAAAGTTATCACTTTGCAAACTATTCTTTCTGTAAATAACTCATTTGACAAATAATTGAAAGACAAGATTTCATAATATCATTTGACAAACAAATCTTTTTATAATCATCATGTTAATTGGTAAAACAACGCAAAGCAAAATAACGTTTGACAAAATGCATTTCTTGATAATTACTTACTTACTAAATTTATCAAAACTTATTTTACATACAAAAATCTAACCTATACAGAAAGTAGAATACGAGAATATTAATAATAACTTTAGGTTCAGGAAAACAGAAAAAAATATATATTTTAGTAGGTTACCCGGAACCGAACAAGTTAGATTAGGTTAAATATTTTTACTCACAAAAAAGTTAGGTTATCGTTAGGTTAGGTTAATACTACAAACATGTAGTTGAAACATTATTTTATGTATCATCAATAGTTTTCAAAGCGCACGCCAAATAATGACTTTTATAGGCAATTTTTTTTTCAATTTTCTTTGTGATCTCTATTTTTTTAGAAAAATAAAATAAAATGCCCACTCACTGATAATATAGGTTTGTATAGTTGAAAAAATATTAAAATCGGTTAAGTATTTTTTGAATTAATCCAATACAAATATGCATAAAAAAATCAAATCATTTCTCTTTATTAACCCGCGACGCAAAAAGAGGGGTGTTATAAGTTTGACCGCTATGTGTGTGTGTCCGGTTTTTTTAAATAATATTAGTTTAGATGTAGGTAGGTAATCATCAGTCATTGACAAAATACGGGTTTATCTTACAGTGTCTTTACCATACATATAAATACATATCTACTTTTCTTCTCAACTTAGCATTTAACAGATTTCAGACTTCTCCCTTTTAATTATTGTTAATATTCATAGAAATAACTACTACATTTCTGAAATAAACCACAAATGAACGTATTAACAATTTCAATGACCTACGTTTCGCGCCTAACATGGCCGGTGGCGCTATCTATTGGCGCTCTCTGAACAATGCTGTTCACGTATCTGAAGCAGGTATGTAATCTTCGTTCGCAATTTATTTGCCAAACATGTAAACAATTACAAGTTTTAGGAAAAACAACTGTAAAACCTTAACATAAGGTTCAGTTTGCGCTACAACTTCATATTTTTTATGACTTTTTCAAAAGTACTAGTCAGTCTAAAATCAACTTTATTTACACTTGCATAAAGTTGATGTTTGTTTTTTGTGGAAATAACATCAACAAGGTAAAACAAGGGAAACAAGGTTATAAATAGACCAAAGATGCCAACTTTATAAGTCCCTGTATTTTCATGTATCCATATTAGAAAATATTTCTTCAATATGAGAATTAAGACAACTATCAATTGTAATTACATATAGCAAGAAAAGTAACGAAAACGCCTGTTGATTATTTTGCAATAAATCGCAAAAATTGGCCAATTGCGAGTCGGACTCGCACACAGGTTCCGTACGACCGTACCTACAATATTTAACACTACGTTTTTTACTTTAGTAAAAAATACGTTTTTTGTATAGGTTTTGGTTTGCCTCCAAGGCCCCCTTTAACTTTTATTTTATTTGTTGTTATATCGGCAATAAAAATACACAATCTGTGCAAATTTCAACTGTCTTCCTATTACGGTTCGTGTGATGTCAGCCCGCTGACGACGCAGCGCAGACAGACGGACGGACCCTTCGGGTACAGAAGCCTAAGAAAGTACCTTTACTCTATGTAAATTATAAAAAAATCATTGAAGGTATACATACCTATTTGCATTCAGCTGGCACGTCCTTAAAATTTTACCTGTTACATGGTGGCTTGGTATATTTGAAACACATAAATGAAACTAAAACTTTAATACACTGCGTTAATCATCAATACGAAAAACGTCAAAACAATAAATTAAGTTAGGTAAATACACTTTAGAATGTTTCTAATCGTTTTGTCTGTACGCAAATTCATAAGGGGGGATAATGACATGATGGCAAAATCTTAAGCAAAGTATCTATGTTCTGAATACCTATACTATATGAACTTAACGTCAAGTTATTGGATTCCGTATGAGCAATTTGTTTATTTATTTGTTATCCTTTTAACTTTACAACCTTCATATTCTAAGACCTAATTAGATAGTGTGGCGAAGAAGTATCTTTTTTTTTTCCAATGTGTATTAATATATTACATATTTTATAAAAATTTTGCGAAAAAAGAAAATGACTATTATTAGGTTTCTGCTTATTATATTCACTTTTAAGAATCTTGCAAACTTAGATCAAGGCTAAGTAGTTCTCAGAAAAAATAAGTTAACACCGAAGGTTTTTATAAAATTACTGTGAATTTATAATTCACTATGATGGTAACCATTCATCAAGAGCAAAAAAACGAGTTTAGTTGAAGATCATCAAAATCAAAAAAGGTTTCAGAATAATAACTAACTGCAATTTTCTAATCAAACCACCTCAATATCACCTAAACTAAACTTCGATATTTATCAATAACACTTATTCCCTAATTTCGTTTGCATCCATATCATATAACCGTGCACGCAAGCCATCCGAAATCACGGAACCCTTGTTAGGGAACCCTAAATAATTAATATTTGGTGCGCCCGCGTCGCCCTATTATTAAATCATGGAGGCTCGTGTAACAATTAGTGATGTTCTCACACCGGTGGACCGGAGACTACGGTAATTATAATGTTCGGAAAACAGGAATATTTTTTTAGAAAAAATCTTGGAAGTAATTACTGTAAGGTCAACTTTTTAAAAGGATTTGTTTTTTTTGTATTTGATTTTGGAATGTTACATAATTATACGATAATCTAAAAACTACTTAAATAGAAGTAGTGTACGCTTTAATTGCGTTGTTTTGGATTCCTATTTAGATACCAAGCGTTATTGGTTATTTTGACGACTCGTTGCTTTAAAACTTACGAATAAATGTTGCGTTGTCTCAGTAGAGCAGTGGTGGCCCAATGGTAACGGCCGCGACTTACAAGTTGTAGGTCGTGGGTTCGAACCCAAGCAGGCACTCTACTTTGTGTAAATTATTCTATCACCACTGCTCTGAAAACGGTGAAGGAAAACATCGTGAGGAAACAGCATGTGCTAGAATTAAAAATTTGAAGACATGTGACATCTACCAACCCGCACTGGGCCCGCGTGGTGGATAACGGCCCACTCCCACTCAGAAAGAGGAAGGAGGCCTGTGTCCCAGCAGTGGGAACATTATAGGCTGGTTGGTAGCATTCGGCAGGTTTGTTGTTGATATTGGTTCTTTACAGGATCAGCTATGCAAGTTACCTACTATGTAAAAGAAGTTGCAACGAAAAACTATTATCTGTAAGGTTGGTTAGTTATTTTATGGAGTAGGTACTATACTTCATTTGAAATAAGATTAGACATAATGGCATAATTAACTAAACCTTTTTTACAGTCTGTTCAACCGATTTTGACTTCTAATGTGTTGGTGGCATGACAAATGGCAGCTGCAGTAAACAGTTGGTATCGTAACCACTTTTTTGCTTTTAATGCCATCCTTATGCCTACGGTATAGAAGTCAGAATCGGTTGATCGGACTGTAAATAAGGTTTGTTTAAATGTCTAATCTTATTTCAAATGGAGTATAGGTTCTGCCGGCGACTTCGTCCGCGTGCGATTTCTTGTTCCCCAGACCCACCTCATCGTTTTCGCTATAACGTTCTTACTGACTTTTTTTTCTTTTTGCTCGGTTCCTAAGGGTCCTAGCGTGATGTTAAATAGCCTATAGAATTCCTCAAGAAATAGGCTATCAAATGCAAATAGATTTTTTTTAAATCCGACTGCGAGTTCCAGAGATTAGCGCGTTCAAACAAACAAAAAAACAAATTCTTTAGTATTAGTATAGATATATAATATAAAAAAAGAGTCTTCTATATAATATAATATAATATATAAAGGCTGAGTTGATACAAATATTAATACAGAAGAAGGACCATCCCATCTTCCTGGGTCGGCGTGCTGTGCTGGTGCTGCTGCTGCGGCTGCAGAAAACCTTACAGGTAATTATATTTTCGAGCCGTTTGAGGTTGAAACCCCCGGGCCGTGGGGTCCGAGTGCTCACGGCCTCTTTAATGAAATATCAAAACAGCTATTTGACACTTCCCGTGACCCAAGGGCTGGTTTTTACCTTGGACAGAGGCTAAGCATTGCCATACAACGTCTCTTGGGTACATTACCAGTCGATGGCGAAGCTGATGAATTTTTCGATGGTATATTTTTAGTTTTTGAATAGTTTTAGTTTAGTAAGTTTTAATACAGGCTGGCAGGGACATCGACGCTAACACTAGTACCATGGATTCAGAACATGACAGCAGATTTTTTTCAAATAACCGATGACAAATTTCAGCGCAGGGGAGGCAATCATGTATTGAATCCATGGTATCAGTTTTCGCGTCGATGTCCTTGCCACCCTTTATAATTCTGCTACTTTTATTAATTAATTAGTTATTGTGTACCCACTTGTAAATGTTAAAACATGTAAATCTTAATTAAGATTAAAAAATATGACGTGAAATACAAAAGATGAAAGGATAAGGTAGATCTTTAGTGATGTAAATTCCGTGCCTCGGAAAGCACGTTAAGTCGTTGGTCCCGGCTGTCATTCGTGGATCTTTGACAGTCGTTACGGGTCGTCAGAAGCCCGAAAATCTGACAACCAGTCTTACCAAGGGGTACCTATCGTATTACCCAGTTATTGGGTTGTTGAGGTCAGATAGGCAATCGCTCCATGTAAAATATTTTCAGCTGCATCCGGTTAGACTGGAAGCCGACCACAATATAGTTGGAAATAACAAAATAATATTGAAAACCAAGAACTGTAATCTTACTTCCACAACTCAGAATAGTCATCATTGTACACACAAAACATCACGCCTGTAAACCACGAAGAGTTGGCAGAGGTGTACCTATAGTAGGTACACCTAAATTTCGCCAGTTATGTTCAAGTCCCATGTAATAGGGTGCAAGCCTATTGCCATCAACCGGGCACAAATCCAGACTCCGGGCTGAGAAATTCCTGATGAAAACCCTAATAACACTTTGCTAGACCTGGGAATCGAAGCCAGGACCTTATGCTCAGCAAAAGCGCTCGCGACCACTGGAGCAACAAGACAGTCATTGTGTTATCATTACAAACTGTATGCCCAACCTACTTGAATCTTGAAATGTTTTCTGTAAGGGTTAATATTTAAGTAAGCGCATTTTTTTGCGTTTCCACGTTTTTCTCAGGAATTAGGAGGATTAAAAAAAATGGATTTATTTAGTTATCTTTTAAACGTTTCAAAAATGAGTAAACAATTTGTTTATAAAATAGACTCCAGTTTTAACTTTTGTTGTTATATTACAAAACAAAATTTTAAATTGAAACAAAGTCAGTAGTACAAGCTTTTCAAACTAATATTAGATTTTTTTTAAAGCCTTTTGACTTTTAATTTTAAAAAGAGATTGCAACTAATTTGGCACAAAATATTTCTCAGCTCAATAAACTAGATAATAAAATAATAAAATCTTGCGTCTAATTATTATGAAGCCAGTAACATCATTTAAATAATTCTTTCAAACATTTCAAATGGTCACCTAACGATACATAATTACTTTCTCTGTAATTACGGAATATTAATGAATAATAACATAAAATAATATTAAAAACATTAATTTATTCATACAGCTACTGTGAATTTAGATTTACGCCATTATAAAAACTAGTTTATTGATTTATTCATAGCTACAAATTGAATGCTAACATTAACATATTGTTATTGTATTCAAGTTAACGGGTTTACAAATCTCTATCTATTGAAGTTAACAGCTCAAGAATTTGTAAAAGCTTCGGTAAGTCAATTATCCAATAAAGGCAACTTTTACTTTAAATCCAAGCATTGTTATCGTGAACTGGGTACAAAAACTGTGTAGGCAAATGCTTATTATGTTTCCAGTTGAGTAGCTCCCCACAACCGACGCCATTCCTATTAACAAGCGTAACCAGATTATCTCGTCAATAATTCGGCACACTCACCACACAAATAAAAACAATTGTATATTTTTTCCTCAATGAGTTTATTGCGGCAGAACAATAAATGAAGCTGATCATATAACGTTTACTTTCAACACCAATTACGAATACTCTACACGATATCATGTCGTACGCCAAGTCCATATTTATAATATTCGAGTCTGTATTGCACTTCGCTTCACAAACGCCAACTCAACACCCAAGCTGCTATCCCTAATAACTTACAGTTCGTGGGATCGATAATTACGATATATTTGTCTAAATATCACAAGAAAATACAAAAACGAAATACGAAATAGAATTAACACAATTAAAATTATTAACAATTAAATATACAGAGTCTGTGTCGCTTCAAGACGTGAGATATCACCAGGGCGAGCGCGGGTAGCGGGAGCGTCATGACACCGGCACGTGGTGCTGGTACAGTTGCTCCTGGCGCTCGCACAGCGAGGTCATCTTCTTGAACGACTCGGAGGTCTCGCGAAAAAGCAGGTTCGCGTCATCCCGGGGTCGTGCGTGAGCGGCGTCCAGCCGGCCGGGTGAGATCACCGGCGGGGACGACGCCGACAGCGGTGACAGCGACTCCCGCGCAGACTGTGCCCCCGCCGGCGCCCCGTACGGACCGCCACCTGCCTGCGGCACTCCGTTACCCATCAGAAAAGGGGACGGAAAAAACCCCCGCTCACCGAACTGTGGAAACAGCCCCGCTTGCAGCGCAGTCAAGTTCCGACTGTAGAATTTCATAGTTTCAGTCACGTAGCTGGGAAGCTGAGATGCTTCCTCGTTGCCACCGTATCGCAGGCTCTCTAGCGTTGAGGCGAGCCCTTTTATATCTGCATATAATTTATTAAGGAGTTCTGCGTTGACTTCGAACGCTGGTTTCTGTTCCGGTGAGCCGGTGGACAGCAGCCGCCGATGCAGGTCAACGTTCGAGCTGTGTCTGTCTCGACTCCGCCGAGAAGGGAAGGCGGCGTCACAACCGTTCACCTCGCACGGGTGAAGCAATTTCAAATGATCGTTTCTGTAATGCATGCGCAGTGTGAAGTGGTTCTGAAATACTTTCCCGCAAGCGGTACATCGGTCGGGGTTCTCATCGTCTATGGGTATTTCTAGGTCGTTGATATCTGACCTGTCATCTGTCCTGTCACTGCTGGCTGACGGAGAGCGCGCCCTTGCTAAGCGCTCTTCCAATGCATGCAAGTCACTCCCGCTGTCGCTCGGGGTATACAAATCGGAACGTAATCTCAGTCCTTCACGAACAACGCTGGGGGCACTCGACTCATCGTCCGACTCACTCTCAGCCTTAACACGCGTCACCGATTCCGAGTCCACAGTAGCTTCCTCACCGTTATGAAATGACTGCGTCCTTTCAGGTTTCTGTTTCTTGAGCGATAACGGTTCCTCCTCAGCGCGACTCGAGCTGGGAGTTGACAGGTTTCTAAATAAATCCGCGTGATATTCTTCATCGGACACGTTGTATTCATTGTTTTGTGAACACCGGGTGGGGTTGCCGCTCTTCCTCTTACGTTTGTTAGGAACTTGGGACGACGTCTTATCATCCGAGGCGGTGGGGTCAGCGCGACTGTTTACACTATCAGGTTTCACAACAATGGGTTTGGTATCGTCTCTGTTTTTATTCACACTTAAATCTTCAGGTTCATCCTCGTAGTTCAATCTTTCTACAACCGGAGATGTAGTCCGTTCATCAGATTTATCTTTATGATCATCATCAGAGATATCATCATTAATTTCACTATAATTATTGGACTCTTCTTCGTGCATAATATGAGGTTTGGCAAGATCTAGTGCACTGCGGTGATGATATTCATCCGAATGTGGAAGCTTTCTGTACATTTTTTCAATTTCACTGAAGTTGCGGAGGTCGTCGAGGGGCACACGTGGAGGAAGTGGAGTAGGTCCCGGAGGCCCGCTGAGTGATGGTGGCAGGCGAGCTGCCAGCTCAGGCGGCAGCAGCCCGTGAGGAGGTATGGGTAGCCGCGCCAGAGCAGGCAGCAGAGGGAACGGTTGTGATGAACGACCGTCGTGTGCCGATATTTTGCGTCTCACGTGCGGCGAATGCAGCTTCGGATTCGGGTTAGCACTGTGCCGGTTTCTCGATCGTCGTGAACTGAACATCATGGTGCATCCTTCCACTGTACACTTGTGCATCTCTCGTAGGTGCACCGCCGAAAAATGAATTTTTAACGCGCCTTTATCGCAGAAAGTCTTGAGGCAGACGTTGCACTGAACTCTCTTCTTGCCAGTCGCGGGGTTGACGAACTGGACACCGAGGCCGAGAGGCCACGGGGCCGGCGGCGGGTCGCGCCTGTCCGGCGGGTACTCGGGCGACCGTCGTTCGTCGCTCTTGTCGTCATCTCGGCCGCTGAAGCTGGCGCCGAGCTTGCGGAAATCGAACTGAGGCGCAGGTTGAGTCACTCGAGGCATCATAAAATAGTCCAGGCCAGCGGGTAGGCCGGGAACCGCACCGTACTCTTTGGGTTCCATCACGTCACTGTCATAATATGCGCGCGTAGTGCGAAGCGGGTGGCGCGCGTCGCGGCCGCTTTGCGACTGAGGACGTGCGACACAGGTGACCGAGCGCGGGCGGCAAGCGACAAAGGCCAGCGGTGCGGGGGAGTGAGGGGGCGCGGCGGGCGTGCGGAGGGCGGGGGCGCGGGGGGGTTGCCGCAGGTGGGAGGGGCCAGCGCTGGGCGGAGCGGATCGATGCGGTGGGGACAAGCGACTCGCGACACTCGCGCACTCCGCCACTGTAAACACTGGAGAACTAAAGCATCGCATGTTACGTAACCAGGCACATACGCCACTATTGCACATAACCCTACACGAACGATTGCATACCGACTCCGTTCCGTGTTTAATTATAGAGATGTCGACCGCTTTGCTCTTCGTGAAGGAACGGACAAGAAATCTTAGAAATAATTTCATTTTGATATCCGACATCCTTAAATAAGTCAAACAACCGTAACAGTACGTAATCCTCGCATAATTTTATTATAAAATACCCAAAAAAACAGGAACATTTTTTTGTTTGCAACCGTTCAATTCCATAAAAACAAACTCGGCTCTTCTACCTACTTCGGTAGAATATAAATACGGTGCAATTCAAGCGAAAAGCGTTTCTTTGAAGCTGTGCCGTGAACTCTGGAATTGAGCTGAAGAGCGGAGCGCTGAAACTTCTACTTATACGGTATTACCAGGATAAGTGGGAACTCAAGGGACTTAGGATTATTTATCACTTAAGAGGCTTTTCATTTATTGTGTGTACTTACTTCCCGTTTTCCCAAACAGTCAGATTTAAAATATTACCTATTTGTCATATTAATAAAGGCGACTAGCACAGGACGAAATGTACAGTTTTTCATTTATAGAGGTGAAAATGTTCATATAAAATCTGTCGCGTCCTGTCCAGACCAATATTCAAAATGATAAATTATTACAAATTGTCTCACTTATACAGGCTATTGAACTGTGAAGTCCCAATTAGAGAGGTAAATCTAACAAATGCATTTTTAATTATGAAGGTTTTAATTATTACCAGTAACAGAGGTATTTTAATGCCAAAGTGCCTTAACCTCAATTTAATTATTACCAGTAGAAGAGGTTTCTCACATATCAAGGGTCCACTTAACCAGGTTACACTGCGTTACAATATTTATTTTTCATAAATTATACAGCAATATTTACAAACAGAAATATTGTATATTTTTAGTCCGTTTTCTTTTGGACGTTTCATTTACAATTTTCAACTGGACTCTTTTGATGATCGAAAAGCGGTATTTTGTAACATTTTAATAATTAATCAGTTTTTATTTATTCAACTATCCTATATTTAGGTTCTTTAGATTCGTTCCGGCTTGCATTTAAAAACTATGTGAAAATTTTAACCCTGGTTCCGCTTAATTTAGAATCGTGGTCACTGGACGTTTTATATAGGTACAAATAACATAACATCACGCCAAGGGTTAGGCAGAGGTGTATATGTAGCAGGTACACCTCTGCCCACTCTCTCTGTCTACTCTGTAAGTGATAAGTGTGCATGCAGAGAGTACTTATAAGTAGTACCTACCTACGAAAGCATAGTTTTTTTTAATTAGTGAAATTGTAATTAACTACATAATATTGGATGTGTAACGAAGTTTATTTACATACAGGTGTGTATTTCCAAATAGGTAAGTACTCATAAAGTTTGCTTATCATTACGCCTTTTAACTTAAAGGGTAGACAGAGGATAGATACCTTATAGGCATCTCGACGCACTCGTATACTTAAGTTTTGAAGGTTAGTTTAATAGCTACTTAAGAAGTTTCACTTTACTTACTAAGATAAGGGGGGAACTTATTGCCTTTTTACCGGGACATTTATAAAGCATACGAGTAGGTATACAAATAATTAATGAACGAGAGGTTTTTAGTGCAGATTTAGGTTACTCGTATTAAGTGTGTAAATCTACCAATTATATTCTTATTTTTGAATTCCCTTTGATATATTTTACTTACCTGCAATAAATGCATTTCATTTTCTGAGTAGGTACCAAGTAAATTTTAGTAACTAACTGCGAAACTATTGATTTCACGGGTACCTAATAAAATTGTTATAGTAAGCTCTTTTCAATATTAAAACAAATACGATAACGACATACAAAATATAAATAAACATTACAAAACTAATTTTACCACTTGCGCCTGAGCTTTCATACTACTAACGCCATCTGTTTTTGTACTAACGAACTAAACACCACATCAATGAAAACCCTCAACTTCGGATCACGTATGTCAATAAATCATTGTTCTATATTTAAAAACGTTTTGGAACGTGTTAAAAAACAAAGCATGGCGGTTGTAATAAAGTAACGTATTTTCTTTTAGTTTTTTTTAAATTTGATGTTCAAGGAGGTTTTATACAAATCAAACGTATCTATTGTTTTGAGTTTGACCATCAAACAGGTTGAGCGAACGGTTTTCGGTAGTGTATTATGATTTTAATAGTGTTGGTGTAGGTAAATTTAAAGCTAACTTACCTCCCACAAGCAGATTTTAATAAGAATTTTTTATCTGCGTTCATGTTAGAATTGTGCATTACATACTAGAATTATTTAAAAAGATGAGAACAGTTCTGTCCAATTATAAGTAGTTTAATTTTACGATTGTGCAACCAGCTATCTAATTGCGTAAACATTTTCGGTCAACGAATAAGACTACTCTATTTCATTTTGACAGTTCAACAACATTCATTGCGTTATTTACGTTGTTGAGCAGTTTTTTTTTCGTATTTATGAAGCAATGGACTAGCAATCTCTTTCAGATTGTGATAGATCGTGTATAAAGCAATTAGGGTGCAGCTCGTCTAACTACACAAAAAAAAAACAATTGAAATAAACTTCCCCGCCACGCCTCGATCCACTTTTCTCAATGTCCTCTCCATTTCTAATTCGAAACATTCTTTTATTTAAAAATAATCAAACACTCCTCCAATCGTAAGTAAAGCGGGAATCGGTCCAATCCCTCTCTTTAACGCGTGATAACCGTCAGATGTGTTCGTTGGTCTGTTCGATGTCGTATCGCGCTTGCTCGATTATTCTTCATCTCGGAAACAGTTACAATCGAGTATCGTTCCGCGGTTCATGCGTAAACAGAGCTGTTTTATTGTGTGGTACAAGGCATAAACTGCTGACATAATGTCAAAATAAGTCAGTGCCTTTTCATACGTCCCGGTTGCCGAGTACCCGCCGGCTAAGTGTATGAGCATGTACGTTATCCTTTATACGTACCGGCCCATACACTGAGCCGCCGGGTACCCGACACCGGCTACCCGGCAACCGGGACGTATGAAAAACACTCTTATACAAAAATTTAAGTAATGATGGATGTAAATCATGATTTTTATTGGCAACAGTTAGCTCCAAACACGCTCTTTATATACTCCTTTTGTTTCGTTTACGTTCATACATCTGGTCATACACGCACGCCGTCGCTTATTTATTATAAATATTTTTATTAATTCTTATATTGTAAGTTTATCTTTAAGGTTTTGCTCTCTTTCCGACGCGACTGGTTCCAATTTTCTTTTCATAAACACACACACATATGTGTTCAATTAAATCAATAAAAGAAACTAGTAAAACACCCCTTTCATACCTACTTATTCACCCTATCTTTACCGTAGAATACCTCGAGAAAGTCCACAAACCGCTAAGTATCGCTTATAGTCAAATGCTAATATACCATTTCGAAATTTTATATGGCCGCAATTAATTAAATAGATTCCTATAATTACGACATTTTCACAATTTATCCCTCAAATCTGTAAAAACATATCTTTTTTTCCCCTTTTTTAAGGGGTTAGGATTAAGTTATTAATCTCATAGTTTGTTGTGTAGAGGAGGAGAGGAGGAGCTCGTGGCTAAGTAATAACAGCCGCACGGTTCGATCCATCAGGTTAAGCTACGCTTACCGGGGTTGGTCTGTGGATGGGTGACCATCTTAACATACCGAGACTCCTGCGTGCCGCGGAAAGCTAAGCCGTTGGTCACGGCTGTCATTCGTGGATCTTTGACGGTCGTTACGGGTCGTCAGAAGCCCGAAAATCTGACAACCAGTCTTACCAAGGGGTATCGTATTACCAAGTTACTAGGTTGTGGAGGTCACATAGGCAGTCGCTCCATGTAAAATACGGTATTCAGCTGCGTCCGGTTAGACTGGAAGCCGACCCCAACATAGTTGGGAAAAGGCTAGGCAGATTGAGTTATTTGTGTAGACTCATATTTTTTATGGTTTATTCTAGGTAAATCAAAAATATATTGTTTTGTACGCCATAAATAAAAAATACAAAACATACAAATCTACATGTTATTTTAAGACCTCGCACACTCATGTTTTATGTACAATAAATATATTCTATTCTATTCTATAGCTTATAACATCGCCTAGCCGCTTGTTTCTCGCCCGCTGTTCTCTCGTCACTTGTCCCGGAGTACAGTCACCCATATTATACTCTCAGTTTCGCGGTACGTAACATAAACAAGATCTCTTTTTGTCCTAAGTGATCCGCCTCTGGTCAACGTTGATTTTTATATCGGCTTTAAGAGGTCTTCACACTTGGTTCGAGTGTCGTTGGTAAAAGTTTTAAAGATTGCAAGTAAGAAAAAAATTGTGAAAATTAAACAGATTTTCTTTCTATTCCATTATTTATATTGTCTTGTCCAACTGTTTTTATATTCTTTTTCCAATAATAAATTAGGAACAAACACAAAATTACGACATTGACACATTTGTAAATAAAATGTCTTAACTTATGCTCGCTTCCATAATGCTCAAACTTTACCTAACTTTTTATACCAACAAAAACTTTTCATAAATTAACGTTTTTTTAAACTCTTTAGCAGGTACTCTACCTCCTCCATACAGTAAATTTTAATTAGACTGATACCCATTAAAATGCTAAGCGACTGCCACAATTATACAAAATTGTAATTTGTTTTTGAGCTGAACATCAAAATAAAAGCGAATCTGCATAATGATTCATTACACCTACGGCGTAGCAAGGTACAAGTGGCGCCATCTGTTATCATTTTTTGGAACTAAAATTTTCAAGTGCTTTGTACCGTTTATTTCCAAATGTTATTTATATTAACGCACGTCTAAATGGTTTTCGGCCATATAATTATAGAGTAGGCCACTAGGAGTTCTCATTTTGGCAATTCTGTCTTTTTCCTAGAAACCCAGAAAGATATAGTTTTTCATAGAATTAATAGGTATGTATCCTTTCCCTTGCTGAAACCTGAAATATCGTTTGGTGATCTCAGATATCTGTTAAGTTCAAGCATGGGCGGCATTTTGATTGTGGCACTGAAAAATTTACTTAAACATACTGATTTATGTTCTTCAATTAATTTTACAGCAACATCAGGCAACTTATTACTACCAATTACACGACCGGCCAGAATAATGTACAACCCTCCTAACTCGATCCGCCCGACATATTTATTTTGAAGAGCGCCGTATTTTGTTTGGATTAAAAATATTTCTGGCTACACTTGCACACGACACTGTACGAAGTATCGCCCTGTACAAAATTATAGACACGTGCCGACTTACTGTATACTTTTTTGTGGCCTGTGACGCACATAGGTCGAGTGGATTGGAATCTTGAGACGATTTTTCTGTATGTCAAGCAGAACATCTTGAAGGTTGAAATTTCAGTGGTTTTGCATTGAAATGCTGGTTGTTTGAATGGCATAATTATGTTTGGGATGTGAATTGACGTGCTCAGTGTGTTGTTTATTTTGGTCGACATGTGAACGATGTACTCGTATCGCGATGACGTCTTTAGTCACGGACGGAGTTTATCAAGGACATTGGTACTGCATGAAGAGAACCTTCACGAAAACATACAAAGAAAAAAAGAACATAAATAGATAGGTAGGTACGTTCTGCCTAGAGATGTTACTGAGCTTCGTCGATTCCGACTCCGAAATGTCGGAACTTTGCACAAAATCTAACCACAAAAACCACCAGCAAAGAAGAATCGAACCCTGACTTCTGTGTCTGATACAGGTGACTAAAAGACCACAAATGCGGTAAAATTTTCACGAATACAATACCATCTGATTGATTTCTCCTCCCCAAACTTCGACCATTCAAGGCAGGCGACATAACAGACTTACATTTTCTTTTCCTCAACTGTTCTAGCATGGAAGTGTCTTCGTGAACATGTAAGCAATACCAATACATAACACTTTCGTTGCCCACGCCTCGTGGGCACGGATCGCGTGCTCCATCCACACATCCGGCTGAACAAACGGAAATTATATCAAGTATCTGCGTTTTTTCCATCTTCAAGTATTATCAGTATCGTGTTTAATGTCATTAAATCGATGTTTCCTTCGATGTATTTTTTTTTAATCTCGTGGAAACTATGAAGGTTGTATCAAAAACGGTGGAACTGCATGAAAATATTTGATATTTCCGCCAACGTAACTGACAGGTTGTAATGATTTGTATGCTTTTGTGTATTTATAATCAATTCTGTGTCTTTATCTTCGTCTTGATTTTAATCTTTTGTTTGGTTAAATTATTATAAAATGATTGGTCTAATAAATTGTACGTTTTTGTGGTTATGCTGGTACCTATCACACCTATATATTTATTTTGATTGATTATTATACATCGGTCAGTTCGAGGCTAAGTTTCTCTATTATCTAAGTACTTAGCTACCACATTTAATTTTCACGGCACAATTTAATTCAGTTCTTTTGTTTTTAAGGTCAAAAGAAAAATAACGGAACCCTTATAGGATCACTTCGTTGTCAGTCTGTCAAGACCATTCTTCTCAAGAACGTGTGGAACTATCAAGTTGTAATTAATATCAAATACGTAGGTCTCTCGGAGCTCTAAAAAAATCAAGCTCCTAAGTCAACGTAATTAAAAAATACGGCCACTTATGCGACATATTTTGATACTTGCAAATAAATCAAAACCTTTAGCGTAGATACTACTTGCCTTTGACCTAGAATCAAGAAATTTGGCAAGATGCAAGGTCTCACAGACAAGTAAAGGAAAAATTCATCAGTTCATCTTTGTATAGTAGTGAAAAATTTAAAGACAAAGGTAGATGCTTCGAATCGGACCTGTCTATTTTTGGCCCAGCTTTTGTTTTTTTTGAGGCCAGTTATCAGTCGACCATAAAATACTGTCAATACTACAGTTCCATGAACAACGTAATGCAGAGGTCACCTTACAGTTTAATTAGATTCTAAACTTATGAAGTTTGTTATTAGGTACCTTACCGCACCCAAAACCACATTATCATAAATTACCTCTTAAAAATCTCAACAAACGTCAATTAAAAACACGCATTATGCTAACAGCTTCATAAATTCATAATTCTAATGTAAAACACGAGTTTTCAAGATGGACGCCGCCGAAATCCGTACTACTTGACAATCAGAGCGTTGTTATCGTGCGAGGTAGCACGCGAGGATATATCCTTGACTTGGTTGTTCGAACAAAGAATATGAGTAATTGGTATACGAGTATTATTGGTACCTACACGATATTGTGATATTGTGGAGTTGCAAAGGGCTGTGTATCTTAGATGCAAAATTTCCTGTCAATCCCTTCTCTACTCTCTTCTTGATCGCGTACTTCATTACTGAAGGTCGTGTCCCTAAAAGGCTTTCTTGGCTTTACGTATGATGTTCTTCCACTTCGTTCGATTCAATCCCTTCAACTGTGCCAAATATACCTGCGACAGGAGTTGATTTACCTCAATAGCACAATGCGTCAGAACGGCCAGTCTCGCTTGCCAGTCCAACGGTCTAGCCAAAGTCAAAGTCAAAGTCAAATCATTTATTTCAAATAGGCCCTTGTAAGGCACTTTTGAACGTCAAAAGCCGCTGGCTTTTTCCTGCTTCATCATTCAGCTTCCCTTAACTCGACATGGAACCTTCTGTAATACTTTACTCCACCGATGTTCTCCGCCTATAAAAAAACACCACTCTGTATTATGAACGACGGTTTTTTAAATGAAAAAGTTTGAAGTGACGGTCTGAAAAGTTGCTGGCATACCGGAGACTGGATCTCGGTAGTCGTGGTAACGGGGTGATACTTGGCAAAATGGTAATGGCTGTCCAAATTATTCTCCATTTACATACTGTATCAACACGAACTCAAAACGTCTTAATAAAATTTTCAACAACAGGGAATCTACATAATTACCAAAGTAATTAGCTATATTTAGTCGACATTCACACAATCCGCAACTACCTACGTACAAAGCCCTGACAAAATCCGCTGCCAAAGGAAATAATATATCACCCGAGTATATCAGCTGGTATTACGAAATTATCGGAGGAAAAACGGTGCCAAACGAAATCGTATCCTTTGCCATCAGACCTCCAAATATAATGACAGGACAATCCGCCCAACTTAACTTAAAAACTGCAAAAAAATATTTGAATAAATTAAACCTTAAACAGAAGGTGTTAAGGTTGTAATTGAGTTAGGTGGTTGAAATGTTAGTTAGAAGTACGGTAATTTATTAAGTAATTCGGTGCGCGGCGCGGGAGTTGAGCCGTGTAACGCCCCTGCGGATGCTACAAGTAAAAGCAATGATACATCGCGGATTTCGTCGCGTTGTTGTTGGGTTCTACTTGGGGCTTTTTAATAGGGATTCTGATGCAATTTTGTGAAATATAACTTCGTCATACAAAGATGTTGGATAAATTGCCAACTATGTCATCAAAAATATACATGGCCATCTGTTTCATCTAGTTGCCGCGGACAAATTAAAATTCTTAATACCCGTTCCCTTAAAAGCCATTTACGAAACCCTTATATGCCTAGTGACTGATATTTCTGTTACTCTTTCATAAACTTCATCATCAAATTCCTGAGCCTGAGATATCTCTCTCATTACCTCTCCTGAAAGCAGCTTGGTTGTTTTAGGGTCTGCTGATTGACGAATACCTAGGTCCTAGGGGCAGAAGTATTGTCACACCAACTTTCCGCCACTTCTGTCACAGATTTTCGATATATCTAGCATTTTATATCTCGAATGATATCTAGCATGTTACCGACTTATTGCTTGGTATCGACCAACCAATAAGTCGGTAACATGCTAGATATCATTCGTTCATTAAATAGTTCCTTTGCCGTAATGTTGACTCCACTGTTAAATTTTAAAAACGGAACTATTAGGTACCGCCGTAGCAGCATAGCGTATTCGTATTGGTCCTACAACAGTAGAACCAACATTACGGCATAGGAACTATTTGATAAAACGCACTCTACCATGGAGTTTTTATTGTTATGTCAAATTCACCTATGTGTTGGGATACATCGTAGTAATTTATTTCTCATTTTTCGTAGTAATATTTACGAAAATATTATGAAAACACTTTTATTGTAGGGAAATTCAAAACTAAATTATGACGAGAAAAGTAACTTTACGTATTGAATCAATACAAAGTGTCTTGCGTATTTAATTTTCGTATGTTGTTGCTATTACCGACTTATTGGCGTTAATGAATTTCGTGCAGTTCTTGATAAACGCTAGCACGTTGTTATTGTCAAGTTATTTTGAGCAAGCTCTAACTGTTAAGGAAACTAACAACGATTTTAGAGTAAATACTTAATTGATGAATAAATATGTGTAAAATTGCAATACGCATCAAATTTGAACACGTCTGGTTCCGTTTTCGACAAAAACAATATTTTGTAACCTATATCTACTGTTCAATTTAAAATAACCACAATAACACCGTAATAACTAATTACGTATCGTTTTTAAGATTGGAAATAACGTTGGAAGAGTCCGTATTGTAATGTTACATATCAACATTTTTTTAAAGGAAATAGTTTTTTTTTGGGCCCCCTGTATTGTAACGTCTATGAATCGTATTATACTTTGGAAAAAGTAACCAATTTATCATTTAAAATGGTTGATTTTCTTAATAAAGTCTAACCGGAATCACACATCAATAAAAAAATGTTTACTACCTACTCACTAAATAACAATGGCCCTTTTAGGGGTTACCATCGTATTTCTGAGTATTCCCGTTAGACAAACTATAATTATTACTACCACTGTAGTCTAGAGACCATAAGGAACAAATCAACATGCGTTTCAATAATAGACGCCACAATCTTTGGAGGGCATAATCGCCTTACAAAAAAACTATCTCCTTTACTGCAATAACAGCGTAAGTGTAGTATATTAATGAAACAATTTTCGTAACATATTTATTTTCTTAAATTGTAACGTTTATCACACACATAATTTAAGAGGGTTTATCCGTAAAGTTGGCATCGTCGCAAATAGCTGTAAAAAATTTACCTGTTTTGATTTATTTGGCAATATTACTATATGGAAATAAGAAATGCGGCTAGCTGGCGAGCATATTAATAATGAATTGCTATTATAACATTGAATTTGATGTTGTACTCGTTTTAGGTGTAAAAAAGGCAATTGGAAAGTATCCAAATGCTTTTTTTACATATTCGGTGTTACGATATTAATTATTGCATTTCATAATCAATATTCTAGTCCACTATTTAGCCACATTTATTATTACCATACAGTAATATTGCCAAATTAATCAAAACAGCGAAATATTTGACATCTGTTTGCGACGTTGCCAACTTTCAGAATAAACGCTCTTAATTATATTACACAAAAAAAAACTTTCATTTGATGTATCAATAACCTCAATATAGACCGACTAGTTAAAAAGACATTAAATAAAAACACAAAAACCTTTCTCCTGTAAAATTTGAGTCTTACGATTACCGTCTTATTGCTGGGGGGCGTCGATACCCATTTAACAATTTCTGCTGCAATGATGCATGATGACGTAGTAGGTCAAACAATCTGTTTGGTAAACCCGCAAGCTTTATAAACAATCAAAAATATTGATAATTCCACAGCAGATCGAACCTATCCGCCCCAAGTGGAGTAAACCGTCAGCAAGGCGAGGACGTATGTACACACAGAGGAAGTGATTCAGGCGAGGCCTGCTTGTTCAGCGAAGCAGCGCGGCGCTTGCGCAATAACCCGCGAGCGTACTCCCGCGCACGCGATGCATGCGGTATGTCCACTTGTCTTGTGGATTTGTGGAGGGGTTAGGTGTGGGTCGGTTTTTCAGGGCTGATGTAATAGATTATTTTTTTATGAAATGAAATTGTTTATTCTATAAATAGGATATCGGAATCACTTTTACACGTCATATTAAAATATATTCAAAATAAGCTCGATGAGGTCGGCGATTCCTATCTGACTACTCTGAGAAGAAAGGCCGCAACAAACTCAGAGGTCGCAGTCTCTTTTAAAGTGCAGTCATAATCTTGATCAGGCCATATGTATAGCATTATCAGCCTATAATGTTCCCACTACTGGGACACAGGCCTCCTCTCTACGAGAGTGGGCTGTAATCTACGGGGGGTGCGGGTTCGTAGATGTCACATGTCTTCGAAATTTTGGTTCTAGGACATGCCGGTTTCCTCTCGATGTTTTCCAAAAAAATCGAAGACATATGACATCTACCAACCCGCACTGGGCCCGCGTGTTGGATTACAGCCCACTCCCTCTCGCCAAGAGGAGGCCTGTGTCCCAGCAGTGGGGACATTATAGGCTGATTATGATAATGCTACGCTTTCAGGAACTGGTCGAGTAGTTTTATATTTCCAATTCTTGCAGTCAAAGAACGACAGTTACATGCCACATTCAGTTTTCACTTTAACAATTTCATAATATCGCCACCATCAAAGTAAAGCATGCAAAAACGAAGTGCTCATCTCCATTTCTCTGTATTTTCTAACATTTTAGAAACCCTCTTACCAAACGCAAGTTTAGCATATAATTCATCTGTAATGCTACAAATTACCACCCTACACAATGACTGTGTTGGATGTGCCGACGGCGTGAAAATTTATGGTTTCTGCTTGTGCCTTTTAAGAGGTTGCATGTCGTAAATGTTGGAGACGCGAAAATCGGTGCGGATCCAGTGGGAGCTATGCTAGCTACGTTGTTTTCGTTGGACAGCTGTGGAACACGCATACAAAATCATGGTCCTGACTAGTCAAAATGCTGTGTTTTTTATGACTGAAGACGGATAAGAAAAGATCTGTTATTTTATTTAAAAAAATCTCAAGATGGCAGTAACTTGACTTCCAGTTGTCAAGTTACTGCAATCTTGAGATTTTTTAAATAAATAATTTCACTAAGAAATAATTTCATTTAAAACAAATAATTACTTATAATTCATTTAATTACTTTTTTAAACATTGCGGCATCTGAAAGGTCCAAATATTAAAAGATAAATAATAAAATACTGATACGACTCAATATTTTACTTTTATGAAGAAGACACCAAAAAGGGGTACGAATGTTAAAGAAAATTCCTCGATTTGATAGTCTGTTTGCCTTTGCAATCAACTAGCAAAAACTAGCAAATAGTAGCTTTCGGTCCACAAAATATATCTTGTACTACACGACGCACCCCAAGTTCATTAAAAGGTTGTCGTTTAGCAAAAGCTCAAGTCACTGACGTCATTTATTTTGTCGCACTTACTCGCGACATTTTGACTTTTCATTTCGAGTCGACACACTCATTAACTGAGTCGTTAACTAATTTTATTTATGAAACTTTGTGTCTTTGGCTCAAGTCTTCAATCATTAGATGTTATGTGAATGTGAACGGCTTTTAGCAAAATGGGAAAGTTCTTAGTATTGTTTGGAACCTATAGACATGTTTAGAAGGCACTTTGAGTTTTCTACTATCACGTAAAATTGATAGCACAGCAGGAAAATTTGCCTAGCCTTTTCCCAACTATGTTGGGGTCGGCTTCCAGTCTAACCGGATGCAGCTGAATACCAGTATTTTACATGGAGCGACTGCCTATCTGACCTCCACAACCCAGTAACTGGGTAATACGATAGGTATCCCTTGGTAAGACTGGTTGTCTGACTTTCGGGCTTCTGACGACCCGTAACGACTGTCAAAGATCCACGAATGACAGCAAGCGTAGCTTAACCTGATCGATCGACCCGTGCGAATGTTACTACTGAGCCACAACGTTCAGCCCGGACTCTGGATTTGTGCCCAGTTGATGGCAATAGGCTCGCAGAAAATTAAAAGCGTTTATACAGAAAGTGGGCAACGTCGCAAATAGCTGTCAAATATTTACCTGTTTTGATTAATTTGGTATTATTACTGTATGGAAATAAGAAATATGGCTAACTAGTGAACTAGAATACTAATAATGCCTAATGCTTAATGCCTTTATAACACTTAATTTGATATTGTAACCGTTTTAGGTGTAAACAAAATATTCGGTGTTACGATACTAATTATTGCATTACATAACAAATATTTTAATTCACTAGTTAGCCATATTTCTTATTTCCATACAGTTATAATCAAAACTGCGTAATATTTGACAGCTATTTGCGACGTTGCCGTCTTTCTGTATAAACGCTCTTAATTCTCTCTAAAAACAAAAAGAAGAAAAAACCGTCATTTAAGGGTGGCATCCACTGACTCGAAATAAATGTTTTAATGACGAACATTATGCAAACACATTAAGGGTATCACCCTCGTTGACTATCGGATATGAAAGTGGTCTAATTTAGAAAAGGGGAGCGGGACATTGGAGTCGCGTGAAATCCTTTTAAGCTTCGTGCAGACCAGCGCGACGCGACAGCGCGACGTGACACTGGTTATTGTTATACCGTCAAGTTTTCTTAGAAATTGTATTGTTCGAGTCGCGTCGCGGCGTCGCGTCGCGCTGATCTGCACGAAGCTTTAAATTTAGTGATCATTTTAAAAAAAATATACTGTCTGCACTGGGTGTCCTTAGTCGTGCTAATACTAAAATCGTGGGTACTCGTTGGCAAGCTCTTCTCCTGAACACGGTGTGTTATGTAAAGGTGTGTCCAAACATAAAGTGGCAATCGTGCGCGACTGCCGCGCTGCTATTGGACGACTGCCGCACGCGAACGACGCAAACATTCATCGGTTTAGTCCTAACTAGAGCGCGGCAGAAATGTGTCCTGCAAACCCCGCGTGTTGCTGCCGCGCTCTTGCCGTTCAATGTTTGGACACACTTTGAGATTCTCTCTGGTGTCTTGAACTTGTAGGCATACTTTTGTTTTACCTACGTTATGTGAGAATCATGTGACAACCATGTACATATCTATCACATAAGTAAATAATTTATCTGTTATTGCTTTTTTTAAATACTTTTTACCAATTGTGGTATAGTAAGATTTTTTCAAGTGCATCGTCTTCACATATAATGTACCTACATATACAAAATATTATAAGACATTTTAAAAGAGTAACGGTGGAGTTTCTTGCCCATTCTTCTCCATACCAAAACCACCTTTTGGAAGGGGCGACTAGACTCAATTAAATTTTTTGTAATTTTTTACGTTCAAAAGTGCCTTGCAAGGTCCTATTTATGAAAAATGATTTGACTTTGACTTTGTTCAAATGTTTAAATTCTAATCACAGTTGTTGTTGTTTCCACACTATACCTACTTCATGGTTCCGAGTTTGGCACTTCGCCAGATTAGCTTACGAATCCTAAAATGTAAGTCTAGTAAATTGGCTACAAAAAATCTAAAACCATGTTTGCCCAATACCACGATGTAGCTATTCTCCATAAGCTCGCTACCCGCTCCGCTTATAACCCCGCTTTTCTCCTATCACTTGTCCTCCAAAACATTTTTACTTGCCATCTTGCCCACTAATGCGTTCGGAACACAGCAGTTATGACGTAATGTCTTCGAAAACGTCGTAATACCGTGACTAAGCCGGATTAAGGGCACCTAGGGACGTTTAAATTAAAACGCCTAATTGATTACGAAAATATGGATATTTTGTTTTTGAAGACTGTTTCTTTGTATGTTATTTTTTCTGAGGTTAACGAGGAAAGAAAATCTTATGGCCAATTTGATCCTATACCTTTTAATCTACTTGAAACTCTCCACAATTCCCAGGGTCCCTCCATAGAAATATACTAAACTAACACACTTATTCACATACCTACATTCACACACACATCCAACATCTCACCACACACTAAAACATAGGTATTCTGTTTTAAAATTAAATAGGGGTAGCATCCCTATTTAATTTTAAAACAGAATACCTATGTTTTAGAATTATTAAAAAAAAAAAAAATCTTTAACTTTTTGCCATTTTTTTAAATATTTTCTTTTAATTATTGTAAAAATTAAGTATAAATTGTATCTAGTCTAAGCCAACCATGTCAGCCAGTCATGTTGATCCTGTAACTGGAGAAACTTCGACTTCTGTCATACAGGATGTCTTAGTTCAAGGGTGTTGACCACATTGATGTAATGTGCACAGAAGTTTCTAAATAAATTACTATTACTCGTACTATAGTTTCTTCCTGTCTAGGAAAGCATGTCATAGGACAATAACTATAGAAATCATTTATTTGCCAATAATGTAGGTATACAGATATGATGGCAATTTTTATGAGAGTCCCGATACATTTTGCCGTACGGCATGCAAAATTATATAACATAAAACATTCATTAAACAAAAAAGAAAAAATAATAAACAAAGAAACATTAAAAAAACAAAAAAAAAATGCATTCCTTTGACTGAACAGCATTGCTAACATTATTAAGGATACTCATATTAATACATTCGGAATTAGGCCAACTATACAACTTACCTACATCAGAATCCGATTAATGGCCGATTCCTATAATTTACGGACCGTTACTGGTTAAAATCTCTACTCTTTTATCTTTACCAATAATGAAGCAAAGGCCTCATAGCTTTGCATAGTAGACCCTCCCATAATGAAGTAGCTCTCACAGGTAAAATTTGCTTACGAATCTATTTATATGCCCAATTTGGCAATCAAAAATGCTACCATTGGCAAGAGAAACGATTCGTGTTCATACGAACCGACTATATAAGAGAAATCTAACTTCTTTAGCAGCATATCGCACCCCCAGTGCGAGACTGTCACTAAAGCAATACAGTATTGAGTGGTCATTATTAATTCAAAAGTAAGTTAAAAGTTGACGTTGTAGTCATCTTGTCTAAATCTTGAAATATAATTATTTTTTTAAATGTCAAAGTTTTAAATGCTTCTCCTGAAAAATTGCATTTTTTCATAAGTGACAGTCTTGCACCGGGGGTGCGATATGTAACCCAGAATTCTGATTACCCACCACCCATTTCATATTAGCCGAATAACCGTTCTCTTTTGGGTAACCAACCCTGTCAAAAACCCAGGCTAAAACTGGGAAATAAAACTCCTTTTCCTATTTTTATATAAAACGATTTTCAAGGAAAATTCAAATGTAACTTTCAAACTTTTTACTAACCATTTCCTGAAAGACAGCGCCCCTTTTCCCTTATATTTCCCTACAAAAGCATTGTGACTGAAACTTCCAATTCACTGCCATTGTACGGCGACGTGTTCACAATAGTCGGACATGTCGCAACAAAACCGATCAACAAGTTGTTTAAACCCTTGTTATGCTTGTCACCACGAAATACTGAGAAATGTAACTTTAAAGGATAATTAACCTTATTTTTCAAGCCATAAGATTTAGTTTCAGTTATTCTTACGTAACAACTGAAGCCACAGCCTAAAGTAATATTGAAATATCAAAAGAGAAAAATCGCAGTATGTCAATGACTCTGTGTCAATTTCCCTACTCTGTGATGAACTCAACCCTCCAAAACGCAAAGGGTCAAACTAGAGGGGAGCGAAAAAAATCTTCGACGAAAAAAGAAAATAATACTGACTTATCGCCTTTACACTGCGGATCCGTACATAAATAATGATAAAAGGAAATTAAATCAAAGTCTTATTAGAATATTAAAAGTTTCGTAGGCGTTTTTTTAATGTCTCTCGCGGTGTTTAGGGATGCATATTTCACTCAATTTGGTAAATGGAGCATGGTGTGTTAGCCACCCAGCTATTAGAGGGTTGTTTAGTTGGTTTTTTAATATTTTTTTCCGGATATTAAAATGCATTTATTAATTAAAAATTATGACGTTTATGGCGCCGTTCGTTTTTATAGTTTGTGGAGACGTTGAAAGGGAAATTGATAGCATTCACAACAAATTGAACTCTTTCAAGATTAACTTTTCATCAAGATTTCCATTTTACTCATTCTTTAAAAATGGGCTATTTTTTCCCTCAGACAAAGGGCCCTCTTTTGTATTTTTTTTTAAATCGAGTTTCTTCTAAATATGAATTCAATGTTAGTACAATGTCCAAAACAACGTCAATTCGCTTTACACATTGGCATGCTTCATACAGCATTGGGTACACTATATGACACAACTAGGACGAAACCAAACTAGGAAAAAAACCTAACATTCTTAAAATCAGCCTAGTAGCACTCAACTCAAACATTAACACATAAACCTTTAAAGAAATCTAGGTACACATACCACAGCTGGTATCTAGTTGTAGCTGTGTATCCCTGGTGTAAGGCCGCTGTCTGGTGCCGGCCATGCGTCTTGTCTTTACCAGCCCGACCGCTCCCCGGATGTATCGTGTTGTGTACACCGGTACTTATAGTTTTGATACTTGAATAGGGGAATATGTTTTATCGATAAACCCCGTTTTAATTTGCCAAAAATATTCTGCATTTTGTGAGTTCAAAATGCTTATTTGCATAGATAGCTACTTCAATCCATTAAAAAATTCTCCTAGCTAAGCCCATTACTACATTAAATTTTTAAAGAAATCTAGGTACACGTACCACAGCTTGTATCTAGTTGTAGCTGTGTATCCCTGGTGTAAGGCCGCTGTCTTGTGCCGGCCATGCATCTTTTCTTTACCGGCCCGACCGCTCCCCGGATGTATCGTGTCGTGTACACCGAGGCTTATAGTTTTGATACGTATGGGGTTGTTAATAAATCGAAATTGGTTTATCGATTTTCTATGGTAACCTTCAGTCTCTAGTCTATCCAGGTTTATAAAGTACTGCTTTAGTTCTGATAAAAAGGGGTTTTGTTTGACTGCCGTTTTGCCTTTGAAACTGCTGTTTTTATATCTTTGTGTATGTCTGTATTTAAGGTGTGTTTTCCTACCTATTAAGTGTCTGCTATTTTGTTACTAGAAATAAATAAATAAATAAAAATAATAAGAAGTACTTAACTTTCAATCACAAACTACGATGTTACCCTTTCTTTGCTTAAGCGAACCACTTCCAAAACTATAAAGTATCAAGATCTACTCTCCCTGCTACACCACAGTCAACCATTAGGGAAATCTGCGCGGCAGCGAGTACTGTTTAATTTATACGCGGGAATATTCTTAAACTATCGGTTTTGTGGTCACTGTGGCGATTCGGCCTTTATTTATGTTCGGCCTCGGCGTCGGCCGACGCGGAGCCGAATTAGCGGACGCTCTCAAGGGATAGTACCGCTCTATTTTGTATTTGGAATGCTTAGACATAGTTTTATATAAAAGTATTTTTATGTTATTTAAATAAAGAATTACCTAGAATATTAGAATTTAACCTGGGTAAACATATACAATATGAAATTTAATTCGTTTGCATTCTCTTAAGGGGTCATTGTACTCATCATTGGTCTCATAGTGAAAGTTGTTCGTAATGATGACATTACACTATGGGACCAAACCAGAAATCGCGAAAAAAAAATCAGCTGTTCCATACATTTATGTTCGCATAGCTCGTTATAATGTAGAGAACAGCAGATCTTTTTTCGCGGTTTCAGGTTTGGCCTCATAGTTAATGTTGTTCATAATGAAATCGCGAAAACTCTAGGGATATTGCGAAAACAAGGATAATTAGACAATGATGAAAACATTTCTGTGAGCAACTTGGAAGTAGCGCTCGTTCGGCTCGCGCGTGGTTGGTCACAATTATAACCTAACCTAACCTATTTCACCCAATTTAAAATGACGAATCATACAATCTGCCGCAGAAATGTTTTCACCTTTGTCTAATTATCTAGTCGCAGGCAAATCGTATCATTCATAATTTTGAACTAGGTGCATAATAGGTTAAGTTAAGTTAGAACTGTGACAGACCGCGAGCGAGCGAAGCGAGTGGTGCCGCAGCAGCAGCCGGCGAGCGCTACTTCCAAGTTGGTCTCAGAAATGTTTTCATCATTGTCTAATTATCCGTGTTTACGCGATATCCCTAGAGTTTTCGCGAACATTCGAATTATCAAATCATCCTACTTCATATACGATGCAGGATGATGCAGATTTGGGCCCTATCAGAATACCAGCGCTGCGGTATTTATTTTTTAAATATCGCCGCATTATGCTGAGAGAGGAGCCTTTTTGGCCTCGCACTGGTCGTTATTATTCTGTTTTTTTTTATTATTTTTTTTTATAATTTTATTTTTATTTTTATTATTACCTACTTACTGTTTGTATTTCCTGTGCGTGTTCCCAATAAAATATTTTTCTTTCTTTCTTTCTTATACAATGTGAAATTTAATATAATTGAATATACATACGTACCTACATCTAAAATAAATATCACTAAAATATAATATACTTAATTATAATGTACTATAAAATAATAAATACAAAATATGCAACTATGACGAAGTGGAAAGATGGTAGTGCTCTTTCACTCTTCTTTTAAAAACTGCGACAGACATTACATTGACATTGACATTGTGTGTGTTAGAGATGTCAAAACGACAAAACGCGACCATCTTTTGACGCGGCAGGGCCAATCTACGATTAAAATCATTGCCCATAATCGAATTCCATTACACTAATCGACCAAAATTATCCGCACACATAAAACCATCGCCAAGGCTTATAAAACACCTATCCCAAACTCATTACGCTCCCAATTTACACATTTTGGTCACAATTCATATTGGGGCATAAAAAACCAATTTTGGGCGAAAAAGGGCATAAAAGCCAATGTGTAACATACGAGGGCATAATATCAATTTGCCTCTCATACAATATTCATAACACATCGTGCGAAGTCATATAATTTATATGTTAGAAACAAATTCACGAACGATTTGGCTGAGGTAAGAAGCGGAATATATTCACGGTGCGCGCTCTGGTGGGCAAGCAGAGGCAGTATTATGCATGCGAGGTATATGCCACTCTGGGGGGCAGTTACTTATGCCACGCATATCTGAATTTGTGAATATTTTTGGCGAAGGATTGGTAAAGGATTGTAACTCGGAAAAGTATTTTTTTTGCTAGCTTGGTATTGCTTTGTGTAATTTCTATATGAGTCGTGATTGGTCGACAAAGTTGAAGTAAAATTGAAACAGATTATAAGTAAGGAATATTTAAATGCATAAACTGCCATGCCATGTACCAAACTTCTTGTAATAGCATCTTTAAACCTTGACCCAAGAACCAGAAATAATTTCTAAGTTGCATTATGGAAAAATCAATAAATCCTACTAAACCATCTAAATAACCCTACGATTTTTTTAGTGTAGCAATTTCCATTATATTTTTTGTCGAATGCAAACCCTTTACTTATCTCCAAAAAAGCCTAGAAGAAAAGTTACATCTCTATTCGTGCAACCCTATACATTTTCACGTGGATTTCTCTGTTCATTTTAATTCGCGACATACATCATTCGTGTCAAGGTGTCATGACTTATCCTCTGTGTGACAACACAGGGAAATATGGAGGCAATTTTCTCCAACAAAAGTACATTAAAATATGTATTTTTTTGTAACAGTTGAGGTTCTTCGGAGTTAGCTAAAGCCTGCTACTAAAGGGGTCTGTTTTATTTATTTTATGAAATGTTTCTGTTACCTCAGAATTTTCTAAAAACTTTTTTATGTAGGTTACGTACCTACCTACGTACGTACCGTAAATCTTTTACGTATGTAAGTACCAGATCATTTATCAAACAACTTCAGCCTCTTTAAAAAGATTTTTTTATGGGTTTGCCTCTTCCTCTATTTTTTTTTGGTAGAATCTGTTTTCGCTACAAAACCATTGATTTTTTTTATTCAACTGAGAACAACTAGATCATTTGAAATTAAATTGTTTAATCTGTAATTTTTTTTTTTAATGTGCTGCTTGAGGTCGGCGTTTCCTATCTAACTACTCTGAGAAGAAAAGCCAAAACAAACTCAGAGGTCGCAGTCTAAACAAACCACTTAACTACCTACTTTCAAGTTTTGACCTTCTATCAAACTAATCCTCTTTCTAATTATTCTCTGTTCTCATCTCCCATTACAGTTTCAGCACGAATATCAAACTCGTAATTAAAATAATAATGGTGTATATCAACGATTGATTCTGATTGGCTGCGCCCGCGGCGAGCCGGTGATCAAGCGGACGCAAACATTGACCGCTCTGATCCTTTGACAAGGATTGAGCAAACATAAATACTGGCTAATGGAAATCATGGAGTTTGATTTTTTTCAGTCTTATATTTAATAGGAGCTCGTGGCTTAGTAATAACTGCCGCACGGGTTGATCCAACAAGTTAAGCTATGCTTGCCAGAGTTGGTCCATGGATGGGTGACCATCTTTACATAACGATACTCCTCCGTGCCTTGGAAACCACGTTAAGCCGTTGGTCCCAGCTGTCATTCGTGGATCTTTGATAGTCGTTACGGGTCCTCAAAAGCCCGAAAGGCTTAACAAGGGGTATCGTATTACCCACTTACTGGGTTGTGGAGGTCAGATAAAAATACTGGTATTCAGCTGCTTCCGGTTAGACTGGAAGCCAACCCCATAGTTTTCGTGGTTGGGAAAAGGCTAGGCAGGTTAATTGTTTAATAAGAGATACTACTGGAATCATTTGAATGTGAACAGCTAGAAAACGTGGAACAATGACAAAATATTCATGAAATGGCAAAAAAAACGAGTCTTCTTTAAAATAAGAAGAAAAGACATCGCTTGTATCTTCATGAAATGAAATGAGGGCAGAACACATTTGACGAAGAATAAGCGATACTTTTTGTTCCCTTGGGTGTCTTAAAGAATGACTAATGCCCGATTTCACTAATACCGCGACACCTAAATGTAATGCCCAAATATTATTGCAAGTTTGATTTTCAACTTCAGACGCTGAGCCGAGCGTTGAAAATCCAACAGCACGCTTCTATTCAGGCATTAATTTAGGTGTTGTCGAGTGTTAGTAAAATCGGGCATTATGCAGACCCGAAGACAGGTACGACTTTTACACCAGTTCTTAAAGGCGAAAGTTTACTGCGACTTCGTATTCTGCATAATTTTGTTAGGATCGTAGATATCTCGTATGATTGAATTTGTTAGTTTTTATTTCAGGTGCCACATTTTCATGTTTTACAATCTAATGGCAATCTATTCCCTAATTACGTAATGCACGATCAATCACAATCTGTATCGTTTTGAAACGGATTGCTAATCCATTACTTCATAAGTTCGAAAAAAAAACTGCTCAACGACGTAAATAACGCAATGAATGTTGTTAAACTGTCAAAATGGATCAGATTAGTCTTTATCGTTTACGATAATGTGTTGCGCAATTATACAGGGTAGCAGGGAAATCGACGCGAAAACTGATACCATGGATTCAGTACATGATTCTGAACCCCCTGCGTTGACATTTTCTTGGAAATTGTATTGTTAGAGTCGCGTCGTGCCGTCGCGTTGCGCTAGTTGGCACGAGGTTTTATGTGAAATTAAATGTTTTGATTTTGACTAACAGCACACGTTTTCTTCATCCCAGGGACAAAACAAAAGCCTTCGTCTACCATAAAACACAAAATAAACAACACTTCTTAACTACGTGCTACTAAATTAGCAGTAAAGACTGCGAGGGGACCCTGGCGAGTTCTGAATAAACCATGTGAGGCATTCCCAGGGGGCCCGGGAGGAATGAGTGTCTAATGGCCGAGCGACAAATACTCATTATAGTTTAGTTGTTAGGAGGTTTTTGTGGCCTCGTACGCAGTGGCAGGTGATGGGCGAAGTTGAGAATCGGTTGATAATTTGGGACAGCGATGGGAAAAGTTTAAAGGCGTGTGTAATTAGAAACGTTTAAGGCGACATAACCAACTTTGAATGATTTTATACTGTAAATCACGTCTAAACGAAGAGTGTTAGTGATTTGGAAGAAATATATGTTAAATTAGAACATTTTCTTAATAACTTAATATAGGAATATTTTAGATTATGTTTATATTACATAGTAAAATTAATTTGTAAAGTTACGTCTAAAACGCGGATAAAAAACTGAGAATCACGCAAAATCTGTCAAGCGTATTTTTCTGAAACCTTCACCATTTTAAAGATAATTTAATTATTGATATATTAGTATACATGTTTTATTAAAATACCTTTTGTTTTATGTATAATTTGTCTAATTTGGGACAGCGCTCCTTGATGGGTGAGTCCTATAACTTTGGCAATATTACTGTATGGAAATACGAAGTATGGCCAACTAATGAAATAAAATATTGATTATCAAATGCAACAATTAATACCGACAAGTAATTAGTAAGTAATAAGTAATACCGACTTTTTAGTAATAGATGTAAAGAAAGTATTTGGAAACTTTCCAAATGCCTTTTTACACCAAAACGGTTACAACATCAATATCAGTGTTATAATTGCAATTCATTATTCATATTTCCATACAGCTGTAGGTAATACTGCCAAATTAATCAAAACAGGCAACGTCGCAAATAGCTGTCAAATATTTACATATTTGACAGCTATTTGCGACGTTGCCAACTTTTAGAATGAACGGTCTTGTATGATGAAAAAGAGTTGCTGAAGATGTATTTGTTCTTTTGGGTTTTTCGTTTGGTAAAATTAAAAAGTTGTAAAGTATCACAAAGTTATTTTATTTGTTCTGAAGTAAAACCAAAAAGTTGAAAGCAGCCGATCTATTGTATAAAAAATTCACCATTTTGAAAACTTAGGTGAAGTGAGCTTGAAGTAAGTTGTCAAAAGTGTCAATCCCTAGCGTTACCCCGGGTCCACACTCTCCAGGAAGGAAGACGAGGTGAAGCGAGCGCGATAGTGTGGATGGCGCCCTCGCTTTCTCTCGTCGTCTCGCGCCTCACCTCGCGCGCATCGCTCGGTGTCGGTTTTTTGACCGGAGTCAAAGGACGCGAGGCGCGAGGCGAGCGAACGAACCACACTCTCGCGCTCTATAATATTGGTAAGCACACAAAATAGCGATCGTAGTCACTTCCATCACGTCCATCTTTAGGTAGATGTGGCGGGAAACTGAATAAAGCTTCGTGCAGACCAGCGCGACGCGACGCCGTGACGCGACTCGAACAATACAATTTCTAAGAAAACTTGACGGTATAACAATAACCGGTGTCGCGTCGCGCTGGTCTGCACGAAGCTTAAAACGAGGGTGTGGATGGGTAGCACTCGTGTAGCCTCCGCTTGCAGCGGCTTGTGCAAGGGCCCCACGAAGCACACTCGCGAGAGTGTGTACCTGGGGTTAGATGGGATGACAGTTCACTTCAAGTTCACTTCAATAAAAAAATTATGGTAAGTCTTTTACACAATAGACTGGCTGGAAACGTTCCGAGGCTGCGGTAGGCCGCACGACATCAGACCAATACAAGACCAGTATAAGCTGGCGTCTTATTCTATTGAAATTCCATACTACGCTAGGCCAGCTCAAGGTTAAAGTAGGTACCACTGACGTGTGCCCTACTACTCAGCAGCGTACCTATCCTACTTTTTAAGAACTGTAAAGGAAAAAGAACAGGTTCCACTCCGCTTTTCCCCGACGGCGACGCAAAACCAAAACCACACACATCACACAACACACACAATCACATTTTCAATTTCTTAGTCTGTTTTGTTTAGCTGTTAGTCTTCCAAAGAATATAAATAAAAGTCATTTATTCAAACTTTGCTGGAGAATCAGCACTTTTTGAACGTCAAAATTACATAGTCCCCCAAAACGCCCGCCCTTCACCACTTCCTAGTGTTTTAGCCGGAAAGAAGAGGCGCAAGAAACTCCCCAGTAGAGAAATACTCCACTAAATAGGCCACTAAATTGTCTTTTTCCATGTTTACCTATATCTAAGTTTACTCTACTATGCCATTAAAAATAACTAACCTACACCACATTTCAAAGTCACAACAGACAGTTCAAGAAACTTACCCTATCAATGAATTTTTAACTTAAACAAGAGAGCGTCATGAGCATACCTAATAGGGAAAGTCAGTAAAGCCATTAAGGGCAACATTCTCAGACCGCACTTTAACTTTACTTTGGTAAGCAAAGTAAACGTTTCATACGCACGTGACCTTATTCTTAAAATGTTCAGTAACTGGGCAACCGAACTCTGCTCTGGTGAAAATAGAGAATGCTCATTTAATAGTAGGTATAGGATAGTTCATACAAATTCTATACATAAATCTTGTTCTATACTTTGGGCGACCGAGCTCAAAAACGAATTTTCCCAGATATGAGACCTAGCAAGAACGATTTTTCGCCCCCGTAAACCCCTATATTGCAACTTTCATCGAAATCGTTAGAGCCGTTTTCGAGAACGTGATTACAAATATATATATGTACAAATACTGCTCATTGAATAGTATAGGACGGGGTGGTAGGCGGGGTGTCAAGAAATATCGAATAATCGAATGCAAGCGTTTCATACCAATATGAACATTAATCGTATATGCATAAAAATAACATTCATATGAGACGCTTACTTTACTTACCAAGGTAAAGTAAAATTGCGGTCTGTGAATCTTGACCTAAGACAGCAGTCCGCTACATGAGAATGAACCACATGCCTTATTCAAAAGCAAGCAGCAAGTTTGCATTGTTAAGGTCGCAGCCTTAACTAGTCCAGAGTTCACTGGAATACTATAGCAGTAGGTATTGTGTAATACTACTTCTACTAGGTACTAGGAAGTAAGGATGTACGAGTATACACACGGCTACTAGGAAATGATAACACAGTTTGAAGAACTGGCTTCGGCTCTAGGAAAGTTCAGATGAATGTAAACATTATTACTTAAGGTATCAGAAGCAATGGCGAAAGCACCATATAACGCGATTCGTACCGGCTTCCCCTCGGAGGTTCGCGTGTATTGCCAGAAAATATAGTTACACTACGGGTCCACTGCTAACTTTTCAGGGCTTGAAAATACTCATGAATATGAGCAACTTTCACTGTGAGACCAACTCTGAAATATCGCAACAAGTAATTTAAAACATTGCAAATTTAAGAAATCCCCCGATCAACAAAATGTACGTTACGATGCAATTTACACTATGAAATACGAAAATTTTATTATTTATCATCACCATCATTTCAGCCGGAAGACGTCCGCTGCTGGACATAGGCCTCCCCCAAGCACCGCCACTTCGACCGGTTCTATGCCGTATGTTATTTTTGCGTTAGGGGTTTATCGATTTTTTTATTTCATTTTTATACAGTTAGTCATACTTTTTAAGTATCAGGTACTAGTGTGCTGGATATCCTGGCTGCAGCATCAGCAAATTTTGTTGCCACCATTGCATTGTATGTGGAATTAAATACTGATCAAAACGAATCCAAACACGACATATCTGCACATTTTTTTTTCAAGAGTGTACTGCTGCAGCATCAGACCAAGAATTCCATAATCTTGCATAGTTATACAGCATACATGGGTGATTCAAATTTTAGGTCACACACATGTTTGAAAGTAAAGTAAATACCCATTATGCGTCTAAGATCCCTACCACAGCCAACACAAAAGAGCTGATGACCTTGAAACGGCAGAACTGATTTTGATTAAACCTGTCTAAGAACCATAGCTAGAAAACCTGCTTTAAATAAATGAACCGCATTCAAATCGGTTCACCCGTTTAGAGCTACGGTGACACAGACACACACACATAGTGGTCAAACTTATTACACCTCTCTTCTTGCAATATTTACCCGATGTAAATGTGTACCTATAGGTACACAAGGTCCTCTATTAGTCCGCACTTCCACAGTAGTAGGTAGTGGCTGACGTCAAAGTTGTGAACAACGCGGGAACACTTTTAACCCCGTAACTACATGTTTGTAATTATTTCCGGTGAGCGAGCATAATACTCAGCTGAACCAACTACCATATTGACGGGGGACGGAGCTACGAAAAGCGAAAATTATTTTTCAGTTTGGGAAACTACCGTTTACGGTTTTTACTATTTCGTATATCACGGGTCGATCCATCACGTTAAGCTACGCTTGCCGGGATTGGTCCGTGAATGGGTGACCATCTTTACATATCGAGACTCCTCCGTGCCTCGGAAAGCACGTTAAACCGTTGGTTCCGGCTGTCATTCGTGGATCTTTGACAGTCGTTACGGGTCGTCAGAAGCCCGAAAGTCTGACAACTAGTCTTACCAAGGGGTATCGTATTACCCAGTTACTCGGTTATGGAGGTCAGATAGGCAGTTTTCCATGTAAAATACTGGTATTCAGCTTCATCCGGTTAGACTGGAAGCCGACCCCAACATGGTTGGGAAAAGGCAAAACGAGCGACCCTTACAGTAGTCGCATATGATATGTAACATCTGACATCTCACCTTGGTAATAAGCAATAATAAAAGGGCGGAGCCTCGTCAAGGTCGTTTCTGACAGCCAACTCTAGCACCGCACGCGCTCATTGGACAAATTCAAATAGCGCGCGCTTCCCCAGCTTCTTGTAACAGACTTCCGTCCCTTTTCACGAAATCACTCCGAGAGATTCGATTTTTTTAGATTTAGATTTAGATTGCAGGAAACCAAGAGGAAACATGTTACACATCTAAAATATTTTCTTAACGAACACTCGTCCATCTTCCTTCGTAACTCATTGTCGGATTACAATTGAAGCGTGTGTTCCGATACATTTTCACGTCGGGGTGAAAGTGCCCTCCGCTGCGTTTTAAACTAAAACTAACACGTTAGCTAAAGCTGTTATGAGTTTTCCGACAACAGTTTGTCCTACTAACCAAAACTATGTAATAATCATTGGGAATATCACATAGTCATCACTTTTTACGGCCTAAAAGAAGAGCCACCGCGGCTTATGGATAATAATATCAGCCTGTTACTGTCCCACGGCAGGGCAAAGACCTCTTCTCATACAGAGAAGGCACGAGCATTGATCACCACGCTTGCTCAAGACGGGTTGGCGATTTCAGACTTAAATTAACTATAAAGTCCAGGTTTCCTCACGGTGTTTTCCTTCACCGATGTCAGTAATGTCCGAGATAAACTCAGAAAGTACCTACATATGAATTGAAAAATTCACATTGGTACTTGCCCGCGAGGCCTTAACCTAGGCCATCACGACATGGCTTAGGGGTGATTCGCCAGAATTTACTTGCCCGAAACGGGTGAATCGACATTTTTAAATAATATTATTTTATCTTGAGGCGATTCGCACGAAGTTAATTTATTTGTAAGCGATTCGATTTCTGGAGTTGTTGATTTGGCTTATTCTAGTTAGAAAGTAAAATGAGAATGATTGTTATAAAACTAAAAGATAATACGGACTATTTTGAAAAGTTACTCTTTTAAAAATAGTTCATATTATTATCCGTGGAGTTTCTTGTTGGCTCTTCTCCATAGGAAACGACCAATTGGAACCGTGCACCTAGCTTTTGACGTTTCATAAAGTTTTCAATGTACATAGGTTTATGTGAAATAAAATATTCCGATTTTTTTTTTATTTTTTGGACTTGCTAATACAACTAACGACCCCCCGCCCAGCTTGGCACGGGTGCAATGGCAACAAGTCAAAACATCGAGATTTCTGTGCCTAGATATGGCACAGAACTCTCGATGTTTTGACTTGTTAGATATTAATGTACATAAACCTACCGGTTTTTTTTTTAAATGATGTTGAAAAACGCATCAAAATCCGTTGCGCAGTTTAGAAGAACAACGCGGTCACACAGACAGACACTAAAAGTGACTTTAATTTATAATATGTATAGATAAGATATATGATATGATATATGTCGCAGTATGATGGTTATAGCCGTGATATAGTTATATCCCTAGGGATATAGCTATATACCGTAATATAGTTATATGAAAGCGGTTCATAACTGTCTTACTAGGAATATAACTATTAGGGCACTCCGACCAATTAGGTTGTTAGGTTACGTTAGAAGTGAATATTATTTATTTATTTATTTTTATAGGGAAAATAAATAGTAGTATAAGTACTAAAAATATACAAAGTATATTAGACATATGACTTAACAAATATACTACCACCTATATTTTCAACAGATTACTACTTACACTAAAACAAACTGATTAACAAACGTTAATTGTAGTCAGGGTATGTAGGAACATTAGAAGCTACTGTTGATCCTTCAACATTTTGATTATGATTATTGATTTTTGATTGTTTTAATGTTGTTTGTGTTTGTTGTTTTGTTTTTTGTTGTATTTTGTTTTGTCTGTGTGTGTAATTTTGTTATCCCTAGGGATATAACTATATCACGGCTATAACCATCTTAATGCTACATATATTTATGTCGGAAATACGTTGCTGAGTTGACTAATCGGGACGCCAGAGCCGCCGAGCGGCGTTCGACAGAGTCTACATCATAACGCACGGACCGGCCGGAGCTGGAGCTAAGCAGACTTGATGGGTGGCGGTCAAGCAGTGAACACGTTTAGAAACTTTCACGCGTTCCGTGTAGTTCTGTCGTGTACCTACAGTGTGTGAATTGCTAGTGTGATTAATTTGATAGTGAATTATAATTATCTGAACTGCAAACGGTTTTTCTGTTGCGCAATAACCAACACTACCCGTAGTACGCCCACAGTAGTTAAAATATGGCTGATATTAACGAAAGAGACACATACCCTCCATTACATATTATAAAATATCAGGTGGAAGGTGAAAGTATCTACTTCCCCAGTTTGCCTTTTGTAAACCTGTAAAATTTTACCCATGTGATGATGATATCTTTTAAAATTAATTTCAAATCATTCTCAGCAAACAATGCAAATAACCATAAATAAACAAACGAACAATCTGCGAGTGCTAACAACTCAATCATCCATTCATTCATTCACTCGCCGCCATGTTGCACGTATTGAATGAACGATACTATTTGCGAGCTATCGCTTGTCGATCTTCTGTCGCTGATCTACAATTATTGGCCATTTATGCAAAGTTCATCTACAATGGGCTCAGATTTAAAATATAAATATTTTGATCTTGCTGATTCCTGTTGTTTTGGTAAGATATTAGCAGCAGCACGTCATAAGCCGGCAAATTTTCAGAAATTAACAAAGATAGGAACAGAAATGCAGTGTTGACTCAGGACATTATACATTTTGATTTAGTTTTATGATACACTACGAAAATAACCACCGATACCTATCTTATAAGAAATGCGGAGAGATAGATGACAATGGCTAAATAAAAATGATAACAAGCTATTTCGATAAAAACGATTTTTAACGGTAAGTAAATATTTTTTTATTATACCAACTTACATTTACAGTTTTCACCACACATAGGTAGTTACTATTCACTTTTTCCAACCCATATGTGACCTGTTTCGTAATATTTCCGACCATTGTAGAACAGTCACTGTCAGTAATCCGTAAAACACCCACACGAGATTGAGACGTTAAGTTAACCTGTACTGCACAAGTATTATAATTTGTAAGCACTGTGTTATTGTGTGCACTCAAATAATTATGAGTTGAGTCAGCGTGAGAACATGATAGCCAATTATGATAGGCATTACTAATTGAGGTTTATTTTGTGGCCAACGTTGACATCACAAGGTAATAAATAAAATACGCTGCGAAATAGAAGCCAGCGCCATCTTGTTTTAAAAATGGACCAAAAAATTTACTTGTAAAAGTTTTCTAAAAGAACTGCTTACAGAAATAAATTTAATTTCATCAAATGTTTAACTGTCCTCTTTGGTGGGGAACTAAATCTTCATTATTATGTTACTGCTTGAGCATAACTTTAAAACTCATTGAAAAGTAAAGATGCCTAGTATTCCATTTTAGAATTGGATCTACCAAATCTCAAATCAAATAAAATTGGCATCTACATCGACGCATGCGAACTAAGCATCACGCTCACGACACGCATAATACTGCATCGCGCAAGCAGTTTACCGCGCGATTAACTTAAATACAACGTCCCGACATCATACGTCGGGCAGTAGCACACATACTCTTTTTCAAAATTCTAAAGTCATTTATTCAAACTAGGCTGAGAATCAGCACTTTTCGAACGTCAAAATTACATAAGACAGTCCCCCAAAAACGCCCACCCTTCACCACTTCCTAGTGCTTCCTTTGGCTTCGTGTATGTTCATCATATACGCACACTGGCGGTGTGGAGCAAGTAAATGGGTTTGTTTAATTAGTATTATTTAAGGAGTCTGTTTACAAGGGATGAAAAGATTTGTTTATTTGGGTTCTTCAACATAAGATACACATATACAATATAAATCAAATTATAAAAAGGTTATTTTACGTGTGCTCCGTCAATTACAGGAAACCACGGCATGCACATAGAACTTGGTGTAAGCGGAGTAAAAAAATATAAATACGAGAAAATAAATGATGATATTTGAAAACAAAAGAAAAATGAACATGTCAAGAAATCGAATCAAGAATCGAATCGAGAATCGTCGAATCAAGACTGAGTATTCATATTATGAATACTCAATCTTGACGTGATCACTTTTCTTTTGTTTTCAAATTTCATGATTTATTTTCTCTATTTATATTTTTTTACTCCGCTTACACCAAGTTCTATGTGCATGCCGTGGTCTCCTGTAATTGACGGAGCACACGTAAAATAACCTTATTATAATTGAGAGTGCCATCTTCCAAGACGCGTGTACTAAAGTAAAGCTTACAGTAATCGCAGAGTGGAGCGCGTCTTCGTTGATGGCACTATCTATACAGTTGATCGATGAAGATGTGGAAAGGAGAGTTAGGTAATGCGGGAAATAAAGTTAATAGTGCTACATGCGATTGTGACAAATCAGTTGATGTCCAAAAAGGTTCGACTGACTGTTGACCCAGATGAGAGTGGAAAAGCCGGGACGTTCTAGGAGAACAAAATATACATATAGTGAGAAAGGTCAGGTGCTTAGTATTCAATTTCATAGCATAATTCGGTTCCATCAAATCTTTAATCCAAATCGTGGATTCCAATATAGCTTTTATTTGAAGTATTTTAATATCTCTATCTCCAAAATGAAGCTTTCAGGAAACCTTAACAAAAACAAACAACACTTCATTTGTTTCTAAATTACCTTTACGACAAAACTTCATTTAAGGAAACTCAATATTTATTTAGAACTCGAAAACACTTAACCCTTCCAAACTGCGGGGGTTTTTTCGACCCTCGCGCTCAAATTACCTTCAACCCTTCACGTAGAAAGCTGTAAAATCTCGAAAAACTCCCAAAAGACGTCTCGAAGACAACATCAAGGACATAATTCATAATGAAAAAGTTAATTTTCACGGAGCGAAAACTCATTTACATATTTTTGTGTACGATGTTCAATTATTTGAGTGTGCGCTCACTCTTTCGTACTGAACCTTAATGGTCCTTTGGGTCCTTTGGGCCTCGTTCGGGACAGGGAACCCTTTCGGAGAATTAATTTTTCTTCGCCAATTAGCGAGCGATGTTAAGAGGATGTTTTGGAATCGATCTGCATCTTTATCTACCTCTTTCGTTATGAAAATTGTTTTGTTGCAGTATTTGTCTCATAGGTAAAAAAGTTATTCCTGGTCCCAATAACCAATGTGTAACTTAATTGATGCACACTATGAAAGTAAATTGTTTAGAATCGTTTACTGAATCAAAAATCAAGCATCATCGTGAGGAAACCATGTCTGAGAGATATTTCTCGACGGCATGTGAAGCCAAGTCAAAGGCCCTTGGGTGGCTTTAAAACTCTGATACCAGGTTAGTCACACGAATAGAAGAAGAATCTCAAAAATAATTAAAACCACTTAAATTACATTATTTGTAATGTGACCAAAATTACTCCCTCAATCAGTATAATTAATAAATAAACAATGTTTTATACATAATAGTAAAAATTCAGTGTATGTATTATGATTATAACATAATATTCTAATCGGTGTGCATTAATTCCGAGACGAGTAGTATATATATAAATATAAATAATAATAAAAATCGTTTATTCTCTCGCCACTATACAACAAAAACAGAGCAATCACAGTATAAATAATATTTAATATTGCGGGAGACTGGTGCCTAAACTAGGCTCGAGGTCTGTATTTCAGGACACCAGGACCTCCGCTTTATATTTTGTTCATAAATATAATTATATATAAACAAAATATAAATTTAATAAATAAATAATATAAATAATAATATTCTAAAGAGAAAAGATTTAATTTGATGTGTGTTTGTATGTTTTTTTGTTTGTTTGTAATGGATAAACTCAAAAACTACAGGACCGATTTAAAAAATTCTTGCACCAGTAGAAGAGAGTGCTACATTGTCACTGACTAACATAGGCTATATGCTATAATTTATAAAGATATCACGCGTACAAAGCCGCTGGCGGAAGATGTAGTGTAAAAAAACGCGTCGACTTGAGAACTTCCTGTTTTATTCTGTCGGAAAATATATTTTTTTCAATAAAACGTTAATATTGAGTCTTTTGCGATTGCCCTTTTATAAATATTATACAGTTTTCGAAATGGTTTCCTAAGCTACTTTATCTATGCCGTTTAGTATCTAATTTCCATAACAGACTAAAATAACGATATTTCTCCCTTCACCGTGTATATCCATTTGTCACACCCAATCATTTTAATATAGGCGCGTGCCTCGAGCCTTCAGGTCACAATGTCTTCTGAGAAGAGCCAATTGCGACGTTCTCAGAAGAGCCAATTGCGACCAGTGTGTAGCTATCATGGGCCATAGGACCAAGTTTTATGACCGTGCATAATGTCTTACTTGTAACCGAAATCAGTAAGTAGGTACTTCATTTCCACGCTGAATTGAAAATGAAAGTTAGAACTGAAAGTGGTAGGTCTCGTTGCTAAGTATCTAAATAGTTACTTACTTGATTTTGCTTGAGGTTAAATAACCCAACTTAAGGTTGTGGCGGCATCTACATCGCCTCATGCGAACTACGCATCAAAGACCTGACGTCACACAAATCCTGCATCGCGCAATTAGAGTTTACCGCGCGAACAATATTATTTAAGACTATCCGACATCAATCGGTGGGCAGTTGCCCGCCAGACACGACACCCATTTGGTTGGAAAATCCTCCCATTTCAATAGAGGATGAGTGAACTTTACACCCAGCAGTGCTATTCTGTAACCATCTCACCGTGTAAACTTAGGTGAAGTGAGCGTGGAGTGAGCTGTCAATAGTGTCAATCTCTAGCATTAGGTGGAATGACAGCTCACTCCACGCTCACTTCACCTAAGTTTTCACGGTGAGATGGTTACAGAATAGCACTGCTGTTCCTCATACCTCTAAAAGGTGTCCAGACTCATTTTCGTGAAGCTTAAGTACTGTAGGAGAAGATCAGTAAAACATTGGAATTAAAAATAGGTACTTATTTACGGAACCGTTTTACATTTTCACATTAATTTATCTCCTAACATATTATTTTCTAAACTGACACCTAATACTGCCTTCTAAATTCGTATAGCGTTTATTTCATAATTTTATGCCAATCTTATAGAAACTAGAAAAGGTTGTATGCCACAAAGCATGCAGATCTTATAGCGAGCCGGCTCGCTTGATAGTACCTACTAAAACACTCTTGTTTAATTTCCAATTAATTATAATAGGTACAAGTTATAATTGAAACTACTGAAAACCTCTTAAGAGGGCGCCCAAAGGTACACTAGCGCCACTCCTTTAAAAAATATTAAAGTTTTATATAGAGACACAAATGTGGCCGCTTTTCTTTAGATCGAATTTGGTTGCTTCGTGTCTCAATATGAAACTTTATAAAAGGTACTAGAAAATTCTAGACACACTTACCGAGGGTCCTTACTGGCCCGTTATTCATAATTTCTTCTGTGTCACGACATAATATTTTTTAAAGGAGTGGCGCTAGTGGACCTTTGGGCGCCCCCTTAAGGGGTGTCATTGTACTCATCATTATGAACAACTTTTACTATGTGACCAAACCTGAAACCGCGAAAACAAAACAACTTACCCCTATATTTTGTCAAGTTATGCGAACATATGTAAATGTCCAAAATATTATTAGTTTAAAAGCTTAAAACTTTGTGATACGTACAATATTTTTTCTGCTCTATAATTATACTTTACTAATATCATCAAGAAAGAGCCAACAATTCCTTTATACCATTTACATACTTTAAAATAGGAAGACTACATAAAATAGACATGTATTTTTTAAGCTCGCAAGCTCTGCGAAAGTAGACACAAGTAACAACATCCGAGACATCGCATACACAAAAAGCTCTATTCGAAAAATTCTGAAAGCGCCCTTTTGACCCGGCACTCTAATTGAGACCTGTCTACAAACGACCCACTCAGACGGTATTCAAGATCCAACACGTATACATTTTAATAAATGTATCGCCGCTGAATGGATCCTTTTATCAAAAAGGAGCTTGCTTACATAATGTAAAAAATATACAAATTAAGTGTAGGTGGTTGAATGGGCCCCGAGCGAAAATAAATGAATGGTTGTGAGCGCGCGCAGTTGGAGGGTTAAGTACACAATATTGGCGCATTGAATTGAGATGTTACTTAATAACACTGTAAGTGCTGCGTAAAGAGGGCTTAAAACTTAATTTTTGGGACTTTTTGATTATGGTCGTTGGAGTTATTTAGCGGCTCGTAAGTTATGCTAAATTAGGCCTTGTAGGTATATTTTAAGAGCATTTTTGACTTGAAAATAATACATCAGTCTCTAACTTCTGCAGATATAGTTTTTTTTTTAATTACCTTTGTACCTATATTGTGCAAAAAGTCTTAATGCCTGAGGTATTCTAGACCAATCAATCAAGAGAGACATTGCAGTTGCATTGTTTGAGAGTGTTTTTTTTTTATTAAAAAGGTATTATTATTATTAACAAAATAGGTTCACAAGTATTAAATAAATAGGTTGTATATTTATTATAATACACTCGAGAGCAATGAATCCGGGTCACTTAAAGAATCCTAAAAATCTCGGAAACTAAAAATGCTAGGTTAATGCAATAAATTGTATTTAATAGACAATGTAATACTCCTTAAATGAAGGTATTAAAACTTCTTAGTTATTGTAAAGTTACATCATAAAAAAATCAAATTTGAAAAAGGGCCACTTTCGAAGATGGAACTACGAAATTACAGCATTTGGTTTTGCTTTTGTTTGTAATCTGTCATTTATGTGGGTACATAAACCATGTTGATAGTGCTCTATATTCATTATTCAAGCTGAAATTATGTCGCTTACGCCTGAAGAATGCACCAGAATACTTACAATGCTGGAAACCGGCCGGAGTCAGCGCGATACAGCCAGGACTGTCGGTGTGTCGCTGTCAACAGTACAAAGAGTTCTCCGACGTTACGAAGAAACTGGTTCTAACCTACGCAGACCAGGAACGGGCAGAACCAGGTGTACCACAGCACGAGAAGACCGATACTTGGTGAACACCATGCTTCGAAATCGCTTTCTCACAGGAACTGAACTCACAAATCAGTTTCGACGCCTCGGAGGAAGTAACCCAAGTGCATGGACAGTAAGACGTCGGCTTGCTGAATCTAACTTAAAACCCCTTAGACCTGCAAACGGCCCTAAACTGGAGCGTGGGCATCGTATTTCAAGACTAAGATATGCCCAGAGCCACGTAAATTGGAGTATTGAAGATTGGTCAAAAGTTATGTTCTCCGACGAATCAAAATTTATGCTCTACAAGCACGATGGAAGACACAGAGTGTATCGAAGACCAGGGGAAAGATTCAAGCAAGCATGCATCGAAGAAAAAGTAGCCTACGGTGGTGGGTCTGTACTTGTGTGGGCCGGAATTTCTTCTGAAAGTCGCACAGAGCTGGTGATCATAGAAAACGGCTCTTTAACTAGCGTAAGATATGTGGAAGAAATCCTCAATGATCACGTTGGTCCATTTATGGTCAATTTAGGTGAGGATGCTATATTTATGCATGACAGGTAGGATTGTGAATGACTACCTTCAAGAGATGAACATTACTCGTATGGAGTGGCCAGCGCGCAGCCCGGATATCAACCCGATCGAGCATGCTTGGGACGAGCTAGGCAGATGCGTAAAACAACGAAACCCTCCCCCAATCACGCTTCGTGAGCTCAAAATTGCTCTCACAGAGGAATGGGAGAATATTCCCCAAAATCGTATAAGGAACTTGGTGTACAGCATGCCAAACCGCGTAAACGCAGTAATGGAAGCACGAGGAGGCAATACGAAGTATTAAAATTCAAGAAAATCGTAATAAAGTTCAAAAATTTCATGTTTCCTATTTTTGTTTTAAGGAGAGATCAGCAGTTTTTTTCTTTATGTAATTTTGTGTTAATAAAATGTATGGTGACTCATATTTTTTTTACTTTCATTTAAGGAGTATTACATTGTCTATTAAATACAATTTATTGCATTAACCTATCATTTTTAGTTTCCGAGATTTTTAACATTCTTTAAGTGACCCGGATTCATTGCTCTCGAGTGTATATACCTTTATATAAATTCATAGAAAAGAGGTAATTGAGATGACTCCACTGTTCATTCAGAAAATGAAAACGCAATTTCCGCTTAAATGCATACCGACTGGTTCCCGACCTGATACCGAGGCACTGGATCGTTCTATATGTAACTTTATGTAAAGATTCCAGCGTTATTGACCCCCACACATAAATACAAAGTCATCTCAAAAGGGTCTGTAGTACTTAATTCCCCTGAAAATCGAAGTGGTATTTTGAGAGCACCCAAGATTAGTTTGATATTTATTTAAAAAAAAAGTCGAATAACATAAAATAACAAAGCAAGGAGTCGCTGCACAGTAACAGTTCAACTATCCCCAACCCACCTTAGTCCACTATAACATCGCACATAAAAAAATCGCGTTCACAAAAAAAAGCCTGACCTGAAAAGGTTGAGCTTCAATACTTTTTCAGGGAAGTGAACAAAGGCGAGGTTAGTAAGGAAGGCCCCACTCCCCCCTCCCCCCAGTGGGGGGTCAAGATGCGCCTTGCCCTGTCGTTTATACGTCATTATGGTTTTATATCGCTATATACCGCTTAGGGAGAACCCGTGGATGAGGCTGTAAAATATCTTTGGGATATAAAGGAGGATATGCTAATTTAAGTTACTGTTTGTTTGTGTTCGGGAAGAAGGATGTAGGTAACAGATAAGATTAGGATTATGATGAGAAAAGCTGACATACCTTTACAATTTCGTAGAGGTGATTTAAAAATGAAAGAAAATCTAACAGTAGGTAGACGACGAAAGGGTTCTTAAAAAAAAAAAAAAAATATGATAGAGCGGTGACGGCGCAGTGGTAACGGCCCCGACTTACGAGGTGTCGGTCGTGGGTTCGAACCCTGGCAGACGCTTTACTTTGTGTAAATAATTTCATCACCACTGCTCTCAAAACGGTGACGGAAAACATCGTGAGGAAACCGGCATGTCCTAGAACCATAAATTTGAAGATATGACTATCTACCAACCCGCACTGGGCTCGCGTGCTATAATTAGCCCACTCCCTCTCGAAGAGAGGAGACCTGTTTCCCAACAGTGGGAACATTATAGGCTGATTATGATAGTGACTAATATGAAAATCATAGTCGTTGCTGTTTTTCACGTTCCCCACCACTAGAAACCTTTAATATGAGACCGACTTCGGAACAAAGCTAGGCAGATTGATTGATCTTTTGTCTGATGAGGATACCATTAACTGAAAATGTTTCCCTACAGTAAATTCACATAGCACACTTTCAGTCATAACTGAGGCGGCATCTACATCGCCACATGCAAACTACGCATCAAAGACCTCACGTCACACAAATCCTGCATCGCGCAATTAGAGTTTACCGCGCGAACGACATATATAAGACTATCCGACATCAATTGTTGGGCAATTGTCCGCCAGACACCACAGCCGGAGGTCGGAGGATCGTCCCTTTTCAATAGAGGATGAGTTAACTCTACACCTTATTCCTCATACCTCTAAATAACCAAGAAAACTATCAAATTATTCTGAACCACATACTACACCAATATCCCTCGAATATCCTACCATCCTACCTTACATACCCTACGATACAAACACTGCTTTATTAAACTTTCCATTACTTTAGCCAAGTCACCACGCCTTTAAACTTTTTATTACCACTAAAGCCTCCCACTTACGTAATGTTGACATAAAAAACTTTTCAGACTCTCCCCTGATTGGTGGAAAGTGTCGCCTGGGGCGTGGCCGAAGGTTTTGTCGCCAATGGGCGTGGCAGAGAGAGACAACGTCGCGTTGTCACTGCAGAGCCTTTAAAAAGCCTCCAAAGGGTGGGCAGGGGATTATGTACCGGATCTTATGTGATAGAAGGCTTTACAGGGTGGATTATCTTGGGCATATGGTCTTGTAAGGATTTTTCCTACAGTACAATGTCATCAAGGTTTACTTTTAATACCTATTATTATTTTAGTTGACATCAGTGGTGGCCCAGTGGCAGCGGGTGCTACTTACGTTTTGTAGGTTGTAGGTTCGAACCCAGATAGGCGCTGTACTTTGGGTTCATTACATCACCACTGCTCTCAAATCAGTGAAGGGAAACATCGTGAGGAAACCAGCATGTCCTAGAACCAAAAACTCGAAGACATTATGTGACATCTACCAACCCGCACTGCGGCCAGGTGGTGGATTACGGACCACTCATGTGAGAGTGTGTCCCAGCAGTGGGAACATTGTGTTATGTTATTTTAGTTAAGACACGATATCAGTACCATAAATGCTTCATGAAAATCCTCGATATAGGTAACAAAGGCTATTCTAAACCTAATTGCTGTACAACAATCTTGCACACTTACCTACTCGGAACGAAGGACCAACAAAAATGAATACGAACTCAAACAACTAATCCATACATTGAGTGGTTTATTTATAAATGTTGCTTAAAGTTAAGTAATGATTAACGACTGTTTAACCACAAATTTTTGACGTTTGAAAGTCACATAGTTTTAAACAACGTTTGTAAATAAACCTCGATAACACTATCTTCAATCTATAACAATTAATACTTCCAAACTATCCGTTCATTCACACCTCAAACTATAAAGATTACGAACATTTTTTGATTAAAGTTAAATTAACACAAACACATACATATACTCACGACTTCTTACCTTGGGGGTGGGCAGGAACTACAAAACGTAACTTCCTACGATCCTTTACATAGTTCTTTGACACTTTGTATCGATCGTCTGGATCCAGGCGAGACAATGGCTTTTTAATTACAGTTATTTATTATTTATTTATTTGCTCTCATGCACATCACACATTTTACAATTTATTACCGTCGGTTTTTGTACAGGAACCCTGTCAGGACACTGCAAAGCACAATGTCGGTTTGCTGTTGATTTTATAAACATTTAATTAACTAACATATCATAGTCAAAACTTGTTAAGTTTTGACTGAACACAATAAAATACAAATACATATATAGAAGTCGTTATGATGTCCAATTAATAGTAATAAGCAATACACAATAACACACATAAAGTCATATTTAGTCAGATTGCATTTGTAGGTAGTCAAAAAGTAGAGTAAAATGATAATAAGGAATAGGTAATAATACAGTCATGTCATGTCAAGTTATTGATAAAATTGAATAATGGTATGTCATTTTTTGTTTCTGTAATTACAGCATATACAAGAGGTTAAGCACACCTCTTGATTAAAAGCTTTATACATTACAATCTTCCTTAATCAGGCGCCCAACCTAAATAAAAGTAAAATAAACGTAAAAATAGCAACATCATATCACCGCCCAAGACCGGGCGGGGGGTTAGGGCGGGCGGTGCCGGGGCCGGGCGGGGTAGCAAAAAGCTCAAGTGCAGGAGGCTGTATCGATCCACGGACGGCGACCGGCGACATGGCCGGGTCACATCGATGGCATTGTGACTAGGTGATAAGCGGAGCGGGCAGCGATAAGCGGTAGCGTTAAGTTGGAGATGTGGCGGTTGTAGGATATGATTGGGAGTGTATAGGTGGGAAGGTAAAGTCTATAATGTATGTTCCAATTTTATTAGCTTCATTCATTTATTTAATTAATATTTTTGCATACTAGTTATTTTGTGTTTTTTTTTTGGAAACTGTAAAAAAATCCGACCATCGGTAATGTACTACAATTCTTGCAGGTAATTTAAATTTTTTTAAGGTTGATTGTTTGGATCATATTGTAAACGTTTTCCGTCTCATCACAAAACGAATTCTAACTTTGGTCCAAGCTTAAACTTTCGACCCATTTTTTTGTAATTTGTACTTTATTCCGACTGAAGTAAAGTTCCTAATTCGAAATTAACAACTTAGAGTTGAGTTTAAAATCAGTTTTTGTAATAAGAACTAAAGTTTATTCCAACAAAGTTAAAACTTTGTCGGACTAAAGTTCGAAATTCAAAAATCTATGGTTTGAGTCTAAAAGTCTAAACTTAAACCGTCTAAAGGAAAAACCGTATTTTGGAATAAGGCCGTTTGTGTTAAACTTAAAATGCGAATTGAAGGAAACTTAATTTCGAACCTTAAAGGGTTATAATTATTAGGTACTTCGTGAAAATAACAACTCTTGTAAGTATAAAGAGAAAATAACATACAGTGAAAACCGTTTATAACGACTTCGAAGGGACCGTCGGATTACGGTTGTTACAGCCGATAGTCGTTATAACCAAAATCTTTGTTAAATAAACAGAAATGCTGGGACCTCAAAGTTTCGCTGTAATAACCGGTACGTCGTTTTAAGCGAACTCATTAGAAACGGTTTTCACTGTAACATATTTCGCGATTACCAACTCGTTATATTGTTATAGATTTCCAGAATGACCATAGGTAGACAAAACGAGATAAACAGGCTGATTAAGTAAATAACCTGCAACCGAAAGGGATTCGACTCAGACCTGATTCGCCCTAGAACATTTTTAATGCAACGTAAGAGTAAAGTAAAGCTTTCCTTTCATCTCGAGCAGTCAAGTTGGAAAGCCTGCTTGCGAAGTAAATTGTAAATGTAGGAAAGTATTTACCTATTCACAAAATAATTTAACTTTTAACTTTAATGATGACATACTTATACTAAAACAGTCAGCCATACTTGCACATAAAGCAAATGGGAGAACATTTTCTCTGAGTAAAATTGAGAGCTTGTTTTCTGTGAGAATGTTTGCTGCAAGCTAGTAACAATTTCCTGGAAACTATAATCATCTTAAAAATATATTTAAGGCGATTATAAATTCCAAGAAACTGTTTGCGTGTAGCGCAGTCAATTTATTCAAAATAAATATTATCAGTAATAAAAAAATAAAAAACTTTATTATTTCCTTTATTTGTAATTGTTATGAATAAATGTATTGCGCTACACGCTTTCAGTTTTGATGAAAAATACCAGTATTTGACAAATATATTATTAAAGGTAATTTATCGAAAATTATATTCAACTTAAAACTCAAGAGTCATACAAACATTTTGTTCCATACAAGGACGAAAATCGCATACCTAAGTCCAGGAGACAGTACCTTAATACGCTGAAACAGAAAGGACATGACCAATTACTACTATTTAAAAGCGATCGTCGCGCGATTACGCAATCGGTCGCGTGCATATGTCACTTTTTTATCGGAAAACCAGAAAGCGCCCTCTGTCGGCGCGACCACGCGTTCAGGTTCTCCGAACCAAAAGTTCGAACCATCGTGTATTCGTGCGACGATCACTTTCAAATAGGACGCCGGATCACCCTTCAAGAAACTCAACGAAACATCACAAACAAAATACTCATGTCTTAATATTAAGGAGATAAGTCAACAAGCAACAAAGACTTTAAATTCCATAAACAAAGAACAGGCGTTAATTCATTCAAAACGTAGATAAAGGAGGCTGTCACTCCGCAAAATAAAATCCAACGACACCGAGGGGGATCAAAGAGAATATTAACTTAGAATAGCTAATACACGACAGGAGAATATCTTCTAAATCATTCAGAGCCAGCATTTTGTTCGCGAATGATATTAATAACTGTTTTCTTCGTCTCTTCGGCAATTACATTGTTGTCCGTATCACTGCGCGCGATTGAGGCATAGAGTAGTTGAAGAAATTTGGACAGAAGCGACATTATCCAGAAAATCAAATGTTCGAAGCACAACTAACGCTGATTCTCGTTACTCTTAATGACTTTACTAAAACATGAGACTCAATTATTTTTTTACTAGCTATGTGATAGACAGTTAGTCGACTATGATACAGAAGTTAACAAGAAACGTCTGAACTAGATCTTTTAAGCAACTTCAACTTGCCAACATAATTTGTAGGTATATGGAATTTTAGTGCTTAACATGTCCCCCTCATCATCTTCAATTTCTTTCTTGTTTTTTTTTGTGAGCAAGATGACAAAATTTAAGCCAAGATTAGTTGGTGGCGCTCTTTGAATTATGAGAACCACCTCTGCTAAACCAAACTGCAAAAAAAACGTTTAACTGAAACACACCCCTTTATACCTAAAAGTCCCTTCTCAACAGACACAGATGTCCTCCTACTCTGTGGCCCTGCCTCAAGAGAGGCTAATTTGACTCGCGACAACCGGGCGATTAAATTTTAATATTTGAAAAGCGAAGTCGAGACGCCTCGGGACTCGATGGGGCTTGTCGCTGTTTTTACGAGTACGACTGTACCGGCACAACTCGGTAGCTACACTGTGCTCGCCATTACTTTTTACGCGCCTTTTTCAAATTACCTATGGAAGCAGGTGTAATTTGTTTTAGAACGTTTGTTTGTGTTTATTTTTCAGTTTTGTTTTATTGTGAAAAAAAAAATATACGTTGGTACTAGCTACCTTCTTGACTGTCTGTGTGTATGTCTGCAACTTTGACATATTTCATTTTAATTGATTAACTTAGTCGTCAAAATTGTGGAAGATATCAACCTGCTAATAAACACATACTGTCATGACTGTGTACCTACTGCTATTAAACACGATGAAAATGACCTCATAAAAAAACGAAGTACACTCCCTAATTCACTTCCAAACGGTAACTGTTCAGTAACAAATATTTGGTCATATTTCGCCAATTACTCCAGGCGAGTGCCAAACAGGGTTCGAGTTCCGTAATAAAGAATACCAATCGGGAGGTCTCTCGGGAGGCCCTGACCTCCTCAGAAAGGGGTGAGATAAAATACACGTTCGACGCTTTAGTATTTTTTCAATTAACTAAACAGGGTTTGTGGTTTTAGTCGATTCCTATAGATGTGGGGAAGTGGAAAGCTTTGAACTGATTTGTAATAAAAATAAAAAAGGGTTTCGTTACGGTACTTGTGGTAAAAGGATTGTAGTGTTTTGTAAGTTAGCTGAAGGCATAAATCTGGAGACTCGTAAGTAATTAAAACCCCCGTTCGTCGTCTTTCTAATCCATGTTATTTTCTTGTGATTTTCCCTATATGATGTCCTTTTTATTTAGCAAATATTAATTTTAAACTTTATACCGTGCGCAAAAAGATTCTGCAGCCTAAAAAAAAGACTTAGATATAACTGTTTTCCTTCTATTATACGAGTACAATGTCGCCAATGGGCATGTGACCGCTCGTATTTTTCTAAATATACATCGCGTTTTTTTCGAAAATTAGCTTTAAAAGGGGGGTCTATCTTTAATATTTTTCATGTTATAAATTTTTTAATTTTTTGAGTAGCAAAAATATTACACGTTTGTGACCTTGCTTTACGTTTTTTGCCATATCTCCGATGTTATTGGCTCGGTTTGGATTCTGTTTATTATTTCTAAAAGCTTATGAGTTATTTTATCGGATTTACAAACATTTTTTATTCAAATTTCTCGACTATGAAAAAAACGGAGCTGAAGACATTTTGTTTTAATCAGTGTGAGTCCATAAAATACTCGTAAAAGGGGGATTTTGAAAAAAGAAAATATTATACCCCCTTTTAAAGTTTATTTTAGATACTTTTTTATGAATATTCAGAAAAATACGGGCGGTCACATGCCCATGGGCATTGTATAAATTTGTGGCGTTGAATGATGCGTTATTTAAGATTATGAGTTCCATCCATATGCATTAGATACGAGTATAACATCTAATCTATTTCATCACACATTTTTTTAAACTAACAACTACCTTCAGTTAATAATGACAAACGCACTCACCTTTAGGACATGCCGGATTCAGAAACCAAAAATTGGAAGACATGTGACATCTACCAACCCACACTGGGCCCGCGTGGTGGATTACGGCCCACTACCTCTCTCAGAGAGGAGGTCTGTGTCCCAGCAGTGGGAATATTATAGGCTGATTATGCACTCACCTTTAGAACCAAATCTTAAACCACAAAAACCTCGCCGAGGAAAAACATCTTCAATAATAAATCAATACTTTCACTTATTTCCATTCACTGGCGAACCCAAGAGATGATAGCTAATAACTCTTAAATATAATGTTCAGTACATTTTAGGATGCTTCGGGATGCTTAGTGCGGTTTAGCATGCGATACGCATCCCCGGGCAGACAAAATAAAATATATCCTTGGGCGTAAAACAGGTAGCCGGCAATCATTTAATTTGGTCGCAACCGCACGGATTGAGAGGTTTCGATACTTGTGTAACAAAATATTTTAGGATGTAGGTATCAAAAAGAAAATTAGAGATGTTTTCGTTTTTTCGAATGTCTATGCAGTAGAAGCTTGCTGCTACTTCTGAAAATAGAAATAGATTTAATTGAAACAAAACGCTAGGGATTTTTTTTTCAGTAAGTAGACAAAAAAATATATTTTACGATTAGAACTTTATATCTCAGTTACTTTGACAAGACTGTGAAGCCCTTTGATAGCCATGATTAGAAACATTATCTTTAGCAATATTTATTATTTTATGTGTGAAGCAAGTATCAACCACGCTCACACTATCCCCCACAAGAATAACGCGAGCAACCAACAAACGGTTGTTTATTGAAATTCGACGATTATTTTAATAGGACATCCGGTAAAAACGCGATGAGTCGAGATCATGCATTATTGGCGATACACAGAAAACCCTTCAAAATCTTCTGTATTAGAATAATAACACGTTTTTCGAAAATCTCAGCTTTGATTCTGCTGTATAATTAAGAAATGAGATGTTTTGAGTATTAATCTTGTATGCTAATGCACAGGTGGATGTGCGATACGCACTTTTGTTAATAACCGATGATACCTACCTTAGGTATTGTTTGGCGGAACTTAATGTGATCGGTAGGTACAGGACTTGGACGCAATCGGATGTGGATGAAATAACCAAAACAATGATTAGATTCGATTCATTCAAGGCTTTGATTCGTTCAGATTTCTTTTTTTCGTGTTTCGTACTTCTCAAATTTTTGAAAATTATAAATATTCGGGTTTTTACGAAAATATGAATAAAATTCATCGCTTTCTATAGATGAGACAGCGGCCAAACGCACTAATAATTTTAAAAAAAACTGTACCACTTTGAAGCTCATTGTCGACTTGCTTTTCTTCTTGAATTAAAGAGCTCTAATCATTGCATTTTCACTTTTCTCTTTAGAATAATCATTACTGAATCTGTAAATATTTATGTGGTGGCCTGAGTGATATAGTCCTGAAAGAAAGCTATTGAAAAAACAAGCCTCGTGCCTGATGAATTTTCCATCTGTAAAAATGACGAACTACCATACAAACTTTTATCCTCTACGTTACAGGGGGTGAATTTTCAACAATAATTCCTTACCTTTTCACTTTTGCAATATAACGAACTCTTGCGCAAAATTTCATGCTTTTAGACCCAGCGGTTGAGGCTGTGCGTTGTCTGTCAATGAATGAATTTAAGATTTTTATTAAGTAGACGTTGAAGGAAAACAAAAATACTTAACCCTCACAAAACTACAACATCCACATGCTTGAGAACCCGTGTACATATTTGCAAAGCGTTGAACCAAGGATTTTTCCCACCGTGCCCAATCTTCCCCAACCGAACTAGCTTCGTCCGGAGAATTCCCAAAACGCCCGGACGTGTCCGAGATCCTTCAGAGAGGGTCTTGAGACCCTTTTTCTTATGTGTCACACACGATCGGAAAGATTGACCAGCTTTCTGTGTCAATTTTTAAATCCAGTTTAAAAAACTAAGAGAGAAAGAAAATACGTTTATTTGCGGTACACATGACGCAAAGAAAGAACAAAACACGAAAATAAACAAATTGTAAATTGCAATTGCTATTGTATTTGTAATTTGTTTTGTTTTGTTTTTGCACTGGCACTTGAAAATAGCCCACAATATTTTTGGCTTCATCTTTTGATGCTACTTTTCTTGAGCACGCACCAATTTTTCTATGTTATTTACTGAAGAAGGTAACAGATTATCGTGATTTCCTCAACAGCAACAGCAGCAGCTGTGCATTACAGTTACGATTTTATTTTTCTTCACAACTTAGAAAGCATTTCTCACTAGTATAGAAAATCTATCCGTCCAATAACTTTCCTTAAAACCCACACACTCCATCCAACAAAATACATCCCACAAAAAAGCTATCCATCCGACCCACTCCTGAATCCCACCCACACAGCCCACGTATATGTCACCCGTCATTTAGATTGTCGCTTTTCATCACACGCGAAGGGGACTCACAGAATCCACATTGACCCTTAGAAGTGGCATTTTGTTCCAAGTGCCCATTATTTTTTCCTTACCATAAAGGTTATGGTAATGCCATTTGGATGGGGTGAGAGGGTTGGGAAGTCGTGTACAACAGATGTTTTGAGCCGTTTGGCAGTTAGCTTGGCCTTAAGATTGGTGTTTGAAGGACACGTCGTGAATAGAAATGGTCGAACTATTTGTGTTAGAATGGTTGGGAGTGTTAAATAAGTTTATTTTGTGACGGAAAGGTTTCTTTTTATGACTTTTTGAGCGTGAAGGTGTGATCTAAACTTGATGAAAATCATCAAGTAGCATATCGTAAGAGTTTAGATTATTTTAAATATATATTTATTTATAATCAGAATATAATGTTCTCACTGCTGGGCTTCCCCTCTCTCCTCTCGATGAGAGGGTGTGGGCCGTAATCCACCACGCGGGCCCAGTGCGGGTTGGTAGATGTCACATGTCAACGAATTTTTGGTTCTAGGACATGCTGGTTTTCTCACGATGTTTTCCTTCATCGTTTTGGGAGCAGTGGTGATGAAATAATTTACACAAAGTAATGCGCCTGTCTGGGTTCAAACCTATGACCTGTGATTTGTAAGTAGTGATCGATACCCTACTGGGTCACCACTGCTCCGCAGATTCCTAGTTGACAAGAATTATGTAAGGCAGTGCTTGAGAAAACTTATGAAAAGTCATATTCTTCTTAATAAGTAACTATGAAGTTTTATTTAACAACGCAATAAATTAATGTGAAACATATATACAGTGCCGCCCATGCGCATGTGACCGAGCGTATTTTTCTGAATATTCATGAAACATTATCGAAAATTAACTTTAAAAGGTCTAGTAGCCTTTTAAAGTTAATTTTCGATAATTTTAATATTTTTCATGTTATTGCATTGTATATTTATGCAAAAGAAAGGCCAATTATTAGGTACTACCTACTTCTAAAGAAATATTTTCCGGTTTTTTTTTCATTTATTTATTTTGTGTTTCACGAACGGTTGCCAAATATTTTTTATTCTTTCTTTCAAAAAAAGTTTAAACAAGAAAGAAGTAAAGGTAAAATAGTTAAGTTCTAATCTGTTTTCGTTAAAGTTCCATCATTCCTGTCCCATTTATCAGAAAAATCAACATTATTACGTAATGTCGTCCTAAAATAAGTATATTTTCTCCAAGGGTCCGCTACTTTTCCACAAGTTATTGTGCAAACTTATCTCTTGCATAATGGATATGCCCTGATAGGTTTCCGTAAGTGATTGATAGAGTCCGTCGTTCACTGCACTCACGTTTATGTGGGTGGATTTGATGCTGATTTGATTTTTCACTAGAGTAAGGAAGGAAGAGGATATCGGAACTATTAGCTCAACTTTGTTGAGGCAGTACTAGTTTGTGGTGACATCTACAACGCCATATGCGAACTACGCATCAAAAGACTTGACGTCACACAAATACTGCATCGCGCAAGCAGAGTTTACTGCGCGATCAACAAATATATACCTTCGGGCAGTTGCCCACCAGAGACGACACCCGTGTGGTCGGGGATCCTCTCTTTTCTATATAGGATGAGTGACTTTAGACCCTGTTTCTCATGCCTCTATAAGTTAAACTCTTTATGCAGGTCATAACATAAGTAAGATATGGCGCTAACCAGTGTTAGCGCGGAGAGCAATAAAAAGAGTGGACTGTATTGACTGACTGTTATACTTGTTGTGTACTGTTGTTTCTAGTTTTAGAAGAGCGGGGTCTCCTAGCACAGGTATTTTTTTACTTAAAAGCAGGCCTCTGTGTAAGATTAAATATTGCAGAAGTTTGTATAGTTAACTAAATAAATTTTATTGTATTTTAAGGAATGGGTTAATGCCGTGCTTATTATATAAGGTCCCATTAAATAGATGCACAAATTTTAACACAGCGTTCAGTACGTCTCACCAGATAATCAAGCAAAAAAAAAACACTGATTAAATTGATTTTATTTTTACCTAAAACAATAAATGGCATTAGGTTACCAACATTTTGTTCTTTCCTTGCGTCATGTGTACCGCTAATAAACGTATTTTCTTTCTATGTTTCTTTCTTTCTTCTTTAGTGTATTTTCGTTAGCTGATTTATTTTTCTTGTAAGTATTTATTACCATTGTCCTTATTTTCGTGGTCTGAATGATTAAAAGTTTGTCCATCTATTTTAATGGGACCTTATAAAGGTACAAAATTATAACTTTCCCAAACAAACAATCAGTAAGTAATTGAATTAGAGATGAATATCGTCCGTCGCGGTGGAGTCCGTTGAAGCGAGATAACAAGAGAAGTTGCAATACCTTCCCGAGTAGTTCATAAATTCTGTCACAGAGATATGAGCTAGAGCAGGGTAGAAGCAATTCTCGAAGTTACATCACCAGATGAAATACTTTTACTGATGTTTTTAAAAAGCATGAAGTTTCTACTAATAAAAACTGATTTGGCAAACATTGACTCAGGCATGACTTTACGGAAATCCATGATAAAATACAATAAACGACGTATATTTAGTAACCTAATCCGCTTAACTGTTAAAGAGTCATAAACAACCCTATAAGAAATCGACACGTGTTTCACCTCTCAACGCTGTCTCTCCGGGTTCGCAACAAGTCAATCGTCATCCTGATATACGTCGTCTGTTGTTCTGTTTTTTTGCAGACTTATTTAGCAATGGAATGATTGACTGCTACAATCAACTTAGCCCATCGCAATCCTCTGCTGGACATAGGCTTCTCCCAAGCTTCGCCACAACATCCTGTCCTCCGCCTCCCGCATCCAGTATGTCCCAACCACATTACTCCTTAACACTGCTTACCACGACACAATGCAATTTCAGTAGTATCAAATTCGGATATTTTTAAACTGGCATTCTAAAATATTTTCTCCCTTCCTTCGTGTTGAATCCCCCACCCTTAACAGTCCACCATCTGATCAAAAGTACATCTCCATTAAAATATATCAGTAGTCATGGTATGACGGATCGGTACGCTTTGTTGTGCTAATGTACGCTCGGTGTTGCCATGTTAGCCACCGAATATATGGAAATAAAGTTTTTAATGTATCGGTTGTGTTTGTACCGAAGGACCAGTGGGAGTTCCTGGCTTATGATGAGAAAATTGATTAGAACTGTCTAAACGATATATGACTAGTTCCAAATTTATTATTGAATAATAATAAATTTCCGGAATTTTCTGAATTTATTATTGAATAATAATAAATTAGTATATTCGTAGGGTTTTTGACAAATTGCCTTCCCGGAAAGGTACGCATTTTTTACAAAAGCTACAAAAAGCCTCTAAGAATAACTCTCCCATGGCTAGTTATTATTATCGTAACAGCTACACAAAGATTCGTTCCAAAACCAACCCCAACAATACTTCACCACTCTTCTATCACTGCATTACAATTAAAGCTGCCATCTTGCAACGTCATCGTGTCAAGATTGTCTATGACAAATGATCTGTCACCGCGAGGGAGCTGAAGTAAAGATTGTAGACGAAATTAATGTTCTCCCTCACGCCTCGTTACTACTGACAAGATTGGGAAGTGATGAGTTTTGTTTTTCGGAGATTTTGAATTTGGAATACCTAAAGAGGACCAGTGCAATATTTTGTATAGTTCAATGATTCGCTGTCAATTGTACACTTAAATTACGGTAAAAATATACGTCATCTCATTCTGATGTTCGAGGAAAGCCATTCCCAAGGGGATAAACACAAACAGGAAACACTAAATAAATGTAAATATGGCCACAAAATTGCTTCCAGATGCAAATAAAACCAAATAAAAGACCTCGCAGCGTCACAATTCTAATCCGCCAAATAGCAATGCAAATTCGATAGAGGTAAAAAATTGACACCAAAAGCTACAAACAAAAAGAATCGAACCGCAACATAAACAGATTCCGAAAGTCAATTTCCAAATTGCACCGAGTCGCGAGTATAAAGTCAACCCTCCTTAATCCAATCACACCCCGTCCTTGTCAACGTTTTGTTTCCTCTTTTTGATAACCCACCATCGTAACAAGAACCCTAAACAAACAAACAGGATCCCCTGTACTGGACAATTAACTTGCGTCAAGAGAAACGGGGAAGGTCGAGACAAATTGGCAGCTGAAATAAAGGAACGCTCAAAAAAGGTTGAAATTGTTTTTGAAAAAAGAACACACGAAGAAAATAATCCATTTAGTCGCGCGGCACAAATGCCTCCGCCGTTAAGGGGATGCAACACTAAAAAGATCAAAAAAGGCATTCACGTTCAAACCGGGATTCTATTATTTGGGCCAGTCAAAGCCGGGGGTTCGTTTAAAATGTACTTAAATTCAATTCCTATTTCCGTTTCGAGAATGTTTTACTTTTTAATTTTTCGCATTCGGCCTGTTGGGTTGTTTTGGTTCATTCATAGTTAACATGAGTGATCTTTTGTAGGGGCTCTCTGTGAAATTGGAGAGGGCTGTTTTCGACCTTTTTGCGAGATCAAAATTGCCTCTCCTGTGTCCTAGTGTCTCTGACCGTTGTACTGTGAATACTACCTTTTATTTTTTAACAGACAAATTCAATGCTTTAGTCATATTGGTTTTATGAATCGCTTGTATCAAAATATTCAGCAAATGCACGAGTGGAATATTGGGCTTGATTTTCGTTGCACTGGATTTTTTTACTGTAATAATCGATTTTCACTTTCCAATTTTAATTACAATTATTTTCAGAACGTGGCATAAGCTTATCAAAATCAAGGCACACAATTATACGTATCAAAGAAATACTGGATGCTGGTCCTTTTGTACGGAAGGACCACACGCCCTAAAGAAAATACCAAGTATTTTCCCGTAAACCACTGACTTTCAATTCACATAACATTTGATTCAAAGCTCGTTTCCCAAGATCCCGTATCAGTGGGAAACACTTTAAAATCCACTTGATGTCGCTCCCCTCGTTGTCGGTGAAATGTGGCTCGTCGACCGCCGTGACATACATTCTAATAGTTTTATTGGGGGACTCCATCTTGAAAGACTCACAAGGACCAGTTTTTAAGTCAGCTAGAAAAACTAAACACGAAATTATGGTCATTGAAGTAACTTTTAGCTCTAATTTCGAATTTCAGCTTAAGTTCCTAGGTTCTATTTAATTTAAATTCGTATTTAATGAAGAAAAATCTGTAATTTTCATAATTTCCTTTTAACGTTACGCAGCTGCAGACAAGTGGAAAAGTAAAAAATTCTACCCTTTTTGGGGTTTAGAGAATTTTTTGACGATCAAAATGTACAGATTTTTACCATTTTGCAATAAATATTTACCTTTTAAAAAGACATTGTCTCGGTTAATTTTATATACCTACATAATGTAGCTATATTTCTTATGTATCATCAAAATACCCCTTAAATAGGCAAACAAATCTTAAAAACTCCCTTTTTTCGACTAGCAAGGCTGAGTCAACTCAACCTCGTGTCTAATCTAAAGGAAACCATTCGAAAAACATCACTTAAAGGAATTCCCTGCTCGGGAGAAATCCGGAAATTTTCAATTGAATTTCTAAGGACGGTCACACACGGTAGATTAGTGGCGGTCCGATCTCGATACACTTGTGCGGCGAACGTTAAATCGTGTGTAAGCTGATAGAGGACAGGGGTCAAACGTCAAATTGAGTGGCTTGAAGTATTTTCAAGATGGGGGAATGTTGAAATTACGAACGACTTTTAGTTTTTCAAGTATTATTTTTTTACTGTAAATAGTAAAAGCACACTTTGCGTTTCATCGATGGCCCAAGTGGTTTTAATTGCTATGTCCGTATGTTTGTATCCTTACCATTTAAAAATCACATATTGTTTTGTTTTGACCTGGCTATTTAAGTCACTTAGTCATATAGTACCTAAATAAAACAAATTGCAATATAAGTAACCAACCATTGTCAATTTTCCGACACTTCCTCTAATAAATTTTCATTCTCTAATAACAAAGGCTAATGAAAAATCCAAAAAGTTACATTAATTTCGCGTTAACCCGAAAAATTGTCCATAAATTTATTAATATGACGACGACGGCGACGCTACGAAAACAAATTGCCATAAACAGGACTTTGTGTCTGCCACCTATATTAAAAAAACACCAAAATATACAATTACACAACTATAACATTACTGTGCAAAAAGCAACATCCAATTCAATCTCACCCCTATTACAGACGGATATGGCTCAAATTTCAACCGCGTTATGTTAAGCAACAGCATCATTAATGTGGTAAACATTTTATGGTGAATCTTCCAGTTGTAGTCGCGTTGGTAAGGATTCATCTTCGCGACAGGAGGCCGTGTTTCCCGCGCCCAACCCCGGGAGTATGCAGCTAATATCGGGTGTACCCACCTTAGCCAGAGTTTACTCGCGTTATTCAATTAAAATGATTGCGGAATATGTGTTTCATTTCATTATTTTATTTTATGGAGAGCTAGCTAGCTGGAGGCGAAGCTCCTCGGAGACGAGCACCTTTGCCCACGCGATATCTTTATAAATTATAGCCTATGTTACTCAGTGATAATATAGCAATCTACGGGTGAATTTTTTTTTTTAATCGGTCCAAAAACTGTTGGACCGATAAAAAAATTATTACACCAGTTTATTAATTACAAACATAAACACAAATCTTTTCTCTTTATAATATTAGTGTAGATTGATTAAGATTACTAACAACCAATAATCATCATCTTTCAAAAACAATGGTGGTCTTCTTAATAAACGTATTTTCTTTTTTTTTTTTCTAACATTAGCAAGTGAGCTTCAGGTCTTGTCCAAAGATATTACTTTATAATAGGCGCCATTGAGTAAAAACTTATACTTAGAGAAACCACAATATAATTACGAATATATTAGGTCCCCACCTATGAAATCAGCGTTTTGTATGGAGAATTTTAGAGAAGTTGCTTTTTTCATACTAACATTTTCTTAATTTATATAACAACCATGAACACTAATGTTTTAAAACTTTTATGCGCTAATGTTTCAAAACTAAGATAACGTAATATGCCACTAGATTAAGCGACAAAAATAAGTTTGGGCTAAATTAAAACAAATAGTGGTCATTTCTGAATGAATGAATGAATGAAATGCACCGATCCCAGCATGGTTTAACCAGACTCGATAAATCGAATGAACCCCAAGATTTGCACTAGCCCATGAAGCCTCATGTTTCATGGGACTTCAAAGGCTATTGCAAATCGAGGAGTAGACCGGGGGGCGCGGGTAATGGTAAGGAAGACCGTGCCCTTAGGATAAGGAAGGATTTGAGAGCCATACCGGATATGCATCCTAGAGTAAGCCTTGGAATAGTGGAGAGACGGGTGTTAATTATCTATGGATGGGCATCTTTTGCGACGTCGTCATTATCTTCACCGGTGAATTTTGAGACGGGGTTACGCTGGTTTCTCGGCTTTTTCCTATATTGCTGCTGAGCTGTGTTACATTTTGCTGTGTCTGTGTCTTCGTCAGAAGGCTCGCTGCTATCCGTTTCAGGTTTCTTGTAGATCTCGCTGGCGGCCTTCATGATCTTGTATCGGTCTGTAGCTTTGTCCATCCAAAAATTGTATTCCTTGTCGAAATAAGTCGAGTCCTGTTTGAGATTGTCGTTCCAAGTGTAAATAGGACGCCCTACTTTCTTGGATTTGGCCTTATATTGCATTGCTGCGTGTAAAAGGTGTGGTTTGCCGCGCCTGTGGACGTGTGCGAGAAAGCACATCCTGTGGTTCTTGATGCGTTTGGTTACTGTTTTCCCATCTAAGATTTCGTGCATCTTCTTTTGTCTAGGTTTATTTCTGGCGTGGTTAATCAGGTCTCTCATTATGACTCGCTCATATCTTCTCAGTCTAGACCTGTTAGCTTTGGTGAGTGCCGATACTTTCAATCCGTATATCATACAAGGTACGATCACCATTCGATACATGAGTCTGGCCAGTTTCCAGTCCATCTTTGAATTTATTATGAATGGTAATAGTGACTTTGCGTTTCTAGTGGCCTGTTCACACCGTTTTCTAACTGTGCTTCTCCTACTTAATGCAGATGTTATGTATGTGCCTAGGTATTTTATTTCGTCGACAGTATGTAGTTTTAATCCGTTCATGGACACGTAGGTCACTTTCTGTTTAGCTAATGGGTCTCTAATTAGAATTTTGGTTTTAGTTTCGTTTATTTGTAGGCCGACGCTACCTAGTAGGGGTTTAATATGGAATACAATTTTTTCTAACCCTTTTAAATCATCTGTAATGAAGATGAGGTCGTCCGCGAATGATAGCACCAGGGGGAGTGAGATTTCAAAGTCTTGGTCTAATTTGATTAAATGAGTTTCATCTTCGAGGGTTCTAAGGACCTCATCCATGACCAGTGTAAAGAGGCGGGGGGATAGCGGGCAACCCTGTTTGACTCCCTTTCCTTTGATAATCCAGCTGCTTTGCTGGCCACACCATTTGATGTGTGTTCGTTCATTCAAGCAAACTTTGATTATCCTGTTGGTTAGTGACTTGTTAGATCTTTGTATTAAAATGTCTCGCAATGCTTCGAGGCTGACGTTGTCAAAAGCTTTTTCTATATCCAGAGCGAGTACATAGACTCTTTTACCTGCGCGCCATTCTTCGTCCAGAACCCTTTTTAGTGTAAATATATGATCATCTGTTGATCTATTGTTTAAAAAAGCCGCTTGGTAGTTGCCCAATTCTTTTATTGTTTCGTCTAATTTTTTTAAAACGTAGGAGGCGTAGATTCTGTAGCCCGTATTGCAAACCGATATTCGTCGATAGTCATTTGCATCTTTAGGGCTGTTTTTTTCGGAATTGGTACCTGCATTGTTTCTAGCCAGGTGTCGGGTGCTTCATTTTGTGTCCACGCTTTGTTCATGTGTTTGGTGACGGCTTCCTGTAATATTTCCGGCATCGCTTTGAAGAGCTCAATTACCACTTGGTCTGTTCCAGGCGCTGTCCCGTTCCGCATGCTGTTAATTATTTCCATTATGTCATCAAGCGTGGGTCCTTCATTTTGCGCGATAGATACCGGCTTTGTTATGGTAACCGTTGGTATAGGTAGGCCCTCGGAGTTTTTTAGGATTTGCTCCCATTTGGACATTGGTATATAAGCGTTTCTTTTCCGGCATTTTGTTGCTCGCTTGTTTTTCCTGTAAAATAGATAAAGTACCTGCATGCGTTTTGAGGGATGTTTTTTCCCCAGTCCAGTGAAGAAGGCCCTGGATTCTTTGTTTTCGTCTTGAGTTTTAATCTTGTGAAGTATTGCCCGACATTCCTTTACACGATTATGTCTATTTGGGTTATCTAATTGTCTTCTTTGTAAGAATTTAGCCCTTTGGAGGTTAGCAAGAGCTATACGATGATCCCTAGAGTGACTCTGCTGAAAAATCAAGGTTTCCTGGGCCGCCGCTTTTAATACTTCAGTTATGGTACACCAAGGTATTTCGACGCTTTTATCTGTTGAGTCTATTCCTACGTTTTCCAGTTTTTTGATTATGCAAGCTTGGTATTTTGTTTTGGTTGATTTGATGTTAAGAGCAGCATAGTAACATTGTTTGTAATTGAAATTAATGGGCTCTATTGTTGTCTCATTTTTTTGTGTCTTGCGTTTAGTATTTTCATCTTTGTTTATACACTTGTTCAACTTATTGTTTGTTCGACTTGTTCTTAACTGCCCCCAAGTTATTTTATGGTCGGATATGGCCCTACCTGCCCATTCGCCTTTAATAAACTTAAAGAGTTTTTCTGTTGTCTGTGGTGTAATAATGTGATCCAATTGTGATTTCTGCTTGCCGTTTGACCATGTTATCCTGCATGATGATCTCGCTTTTGTTGTTTCTATTTGGAGTTTTTCCCTGTTGGCTATATCCATTAACATTTCTCCGTTGTAATTGGAGAAGTCGTGATGTAGATTTTGATGAATCAGCCCTTTGCGTTGGAAACTTATTGTATCTTGTCTACCAATGTGGGCGTTAAAGTCGCCTAGGATTATTAAAGTACATTTCCTTGGTTTTTGTCTAATCAGGTTAAGTACACCTGTGAAGGATCTGGTTGCTTTAGAGGTACAGCTGTTGATGTGAGAGTTAATTATATAAAGCGGAGCAGGTTTGTCACTTTCCCTACCAAAATTAAGAGTAATTGACATCACGTCGGTATCGAAGTTTCTGCTTATTATTTCAATTTGGGCATCCTTTCTTACTGCAATTGCAAGTCCTCGATGAGTTTTACCTGCGGTTCCAGATAGGTGCCATTCGTAGTGGATGGAGTTGTACGTTCCTAAGTTCATCCCTGTTTCTTGTAGGCAGGCTATGTGAATGCCCCTTTTTGAAAGTTCCGCGTCTATTTTATCTTTTTTGGCCGGTTTCGAGGCCCCGCGGACGTTCCAAGTTGCGATACGCAGGTCTGAGCAAGTGTACTTAGTCGCGGCACAAGGCTGGTTTCTAAGTATTGTGTAACCGGTATCGTCCGCGACTTCAACCGATAACGGTGTACCTAATGTTGGTGTTAATTGTTCACACGGTGTTAATGAGCTAGCTAGTTGTGGGCTATTCAGAAATCGGGGTTTTGTAGACAGCCCTTGTTCATCTCTTTTGTTGCATTTTTTTCCTACCGTTTCAGCATGTTGTGGTGTAATTATGTTGGTTCCTTCATGCGTTAGACTTTGCATATTATTGTTGTATTGTTCTTCGGCGCTCACGACCCAGCTATCATAATGTTGATCTTTGTAAAGGATATGTATGTTTCCGGGTACTGGTTCGCCGGCAGGTGAGTACACCAGTGAGTTCTCACGATTAATATGAACATGCACATTTACGAGATAGAATTCAGCCGCGGCGATTAGGATATCTTCTCCTCCCCAGAACGTCTCGTTAAACTGCGCGGTTATGTAGTTGGTTACCATTTGTTCCTGAGAGAGCTTGCTGTTAGGAATAATGTCTTGAATGTTATTCCTAAGTGCTAGGCAAATTCTGGCGTCACCGCGGTTTTCCGAAACATACGTAGCTAGATCTCGGCGTATTGACATATGGCTAAAAGTTATCCCCATTAAGAGATTTAATTGATGGGCGATCGCACTAAACAGACAATTGCCGTCCTTTTGCATGGCCACTATTCTTACCATTGTAAAACTATTGTTTGGGAGTCAGAACCCCACGGTGCTGATGGCCGGAAGGGCAGATTTAGTTTCGAGACAGAGATACAAAAGTTTGACAGGGTCATGCGTTGACTGAGATTTATTAGATACCCTTTCTTTTTCTATAGAAATTTATCTTGTTGTGCAGTTTTTGTTTTTGTTGAATGGGCTTAAGCTTGATCACACATGTGCCTTTCTTCTCAAAAACTCGGGTAAATTGTTCGACAGAAACACCACAAAAAAGAAGTTGCCTCAGACGCGGCTGTTTTATAGTGGCTAAAGAAGTTTCCAGATTGTTCCGAAATCAAAATCGACACTATTAATTATGTCAGAGTACATATACTATGTTACTTTATCTTGCGATTCTCCTTTTACTATATATTAAATATGTAGCTTAAGCATAAACGGTGTTTCTGTGCTTAGATTGCCACTAGCGGTGTTGAACCTCAATCTATCAAATACTATTCAGGACTTTGCCACCGACTCTTGGCCACGTACTTGAAATAAAGCCGGGAATTTAATTTAGTCCTCGTGATCGCTACACATACTAGAAACAATAGAAAAATAACAAATAAGACGTTTTGGTATCTGGATCTATTGTTGGAGTTAAAGTTAACCATGCGTTTGAAATATGGAGATTTGATTTATTGACGGAGTGATTAGTAGAACACCCTGAAATACATGGAATGATCTCACCGGGTTATCCTTGTTACAGCTTTCCTGGTTCACACCTCACTTTTGCACTTTGTAGTTTATTTGTCGACACGTGAGTCACAGCCGCATTGAACAAACAAAACGCTGTTCGTCAATTTATTTTTTGACCGGCAGTTAACGCGTTGTAACTTGTGCGGGCGCAAGCTGCACGTTAATACAATGAAACAAAGGCACGGAGCGCTTGAGACGTCCTTCCGCGACGGCGTCCAGATGAACTCTCCAAAACAAATAGTGGTCATTTCTGCTAACAAAATGAGGAGTCATTTTTAAGGTATTTTTTATGTTTATAAACTATAAGTAATAAGGCTTTTTTTACTTTTGGTAATTGTCTATGATGGTCATTATTCGATATAATACCAAGCAATTGATGAATATTTTAATTCATAGAAGTGACAAGGTTCTCTATTTGTGAGAAAAAAACGCCAATTTCATAGGGGGGGACCCAATATTTTCATAACAGCAACTAATTAAGTAGTTTCTGAAACACACATAAAACAAATCTAAAATTATCTTTGCCTGGTCACATTTACCATAACAAGAGTACCAGGGCAACAAACAATAAAGGACTTCTTTCTGCCCCTGTCAAACGCTTGTTTGGTATCCCGCAAATGTCGTGGCTTTGCTCCAAAATGTCGAAATTTTCACCACGCAAACTTTCAAACAGATAATATTTCATACTTCATAAAGCTGGTGAACCAGTGCGAGTTTTACTATGAATACAGTTAAATTTAATGAAATATCTTTGCCAAAATATAAAATATTTGCTTATCCCAAAAACACGCAGAAGACAGTACAGATTCTTTCACTTTTATTCCTAGGTACTCAATGAGTCACACTTGCTAATTCTGCTTACGGGGCATTCCTTGCATTTTTTATTTTTTGTAATTTTTTTAAGACATTGTGAGTTATAACAATAAGTCTGTAAAGGTGTTATAATTGTGATCTGAATATAAAAATATCTTAGTATTTAAAGCTATAGATATAATAAATATGAACTTAGCACTAGCGCTTAAAATCTTTCTTCATTTTCATGTGTACTTGTTGAAATTTACTTTTGTTTTAAGATAAAAACGCAAACCTACTATTCAAGTTGTTCTCTTACTTTCCACTTTACATCCAAAAAATAAATCTTGAAATTATGATGAAGATTTTTAAGATATTATTTAAAAAAATGGTCCTTAAGGTAAAATATGGTCCTTTAGGTACAAGTACCTAAACGACCATAATTTCAAGAACATATAGCTTCTCTCCCATCATACCCTGGAGGTACAGCCTAACATTAAAATAACAGAAGTTCCCCAGTCTTTTGTTTGTGGCATTCTTTGCCAGCGTTGTGCGCATAAATTAATTTTAATTTTACATCTCTGTCGCAGCCATCTTGTTTTTTGTTTACTTCTTTGATGAAGAATGTTTTGTCAACTTGGGATTATATATTTTGATTGTTATTTTGCATTCTTTTATTTAAATTGTTTAGATGACTTTTTATTTTTTTGACTGGCCTATCTTGAATGAATTTTGGTAAGAAAAACAAGCAAGTATTTTCGTTAATATTAGATAAATTATGGCATGACGTCACGTCCAATCCATCAATGAATGCTGCATCTTTCTATTGAATTTTTGATATACTAGTGCTGACTTAATATTTCCCATGCCCTAGTGCCAATCACTTTTTCTATAAACGGTGAGACGACCTAGTGTCACCCGTCCAGTTTGCCGAATCGGCACCATTCGGCAAACTTCGTGCAATGTCAAAAGATTGTGACACCTAATTTGGTTAAAAACCTTTTTTTAAACTTTTAAGTAGGTACATACCTACTAATTCCATGCATTTTTTTATTCTCTTTCACATAGTTCCTTATCCTAAAATCCATCCCAACTTTGACAAATAGTTCAGCAATTCAGCATTGACAGCATCACAAACTAATCCGTAGTGGCGCTAGGCTGGCGACATCCGGCGGGGATGCGACCGCTCGCGTCATTTCCGCTTCCTGCTGCAGGGAGGATAGAGGATATAAATAAACGGAGCGTGTATCACACTTTGCGTGAAATCAATCGCCCGGCTAATATGCGACGCGATTTATTTGTCTTTTGTTCGTGCGTGCAGCTGTCGCGACGTGTGAAATCATCTTTATTTTGAGAAATAAAGTGAGCTCTCATTTTGTAAGTTGGTCTCATTCAAACTCAGATTTTTAATTTGCTAAACCGAACTGACAGCTGCGTGCGCTGCGATCGACCTTTCTTTGAAAAATAACACGATAGATGATTAATATTACAGGGACACCACGAAAACAGGAAGGTCCAGAGAGTGATTCAGTGGTCCTAGGGAGGGGGGAGAGTCACTCTATAACCAGATTATTTCCTAGGTTATTTTTATGTCGACACTAAATGTCATTTTAGTCTAGTAAATTAAAAATCATTGTATAGTTTGCAATTTACATTTGAATTCTTATGAAGATGAACAAATGATGGAAATTCCTTTTTCATTGCGCTTTTATTTTAAGTTTTAACATGAAAAAAGTATTTTTTATGTTAAAAGTATCTTAATTAAATAAGATCTGTTCTGAACAAAAAAAAAGGTAAAAAGATAACGAAATTATCAAGTTAAAGCCTATTTCTCGTGAACACGATTTAATTTTAAAACATTTAAGAAAAAAAAAAAATTAAGTAGCGTCCAGTGAAGATTTCTTCTCATCGATGACTTAAAAACAATGCTTTCAATTTTCGTTAAAGCTAGAAGCCAAACAAAACATCTTCATCAAAACAAAAGCTACACGTCAACACAGTTACACCTATAGGTAAGTAGGTAGGTATGTCCCAAACACAACACCACCTAATCAAGCAAAACGAATTCGTCGAAACTTTCGTCCAACGCCACTTTATTTCCTCGTTTGGTACAAAATGACAGACCATTCCATCACGTTGAGCAAAAATACAATAAGTGTAGTTGCCTTGTCCTCTGGACCCCGGTGACCCGAGGAGGTCGTTTGGCGGGTTGGCTAATGAAGCAGCCATATTGGCAGGGCGCGACCAATAGGGTTACCAGATATTGGGTGACTGGATGTGATTAGAAGAGATCATGGAAATTATTTTAAAATTAATAAAAGGGTAACATGAATCATGTTAAATCATTCTTGGTAGTTCTTTGATGCCATACGAAATCATCTTCTTAAGATGTCTGTTTTGGTTTTTTATGAAGGGTGGGCGTTTTGGGGGACTGTCTTATGTAATTTTGACGTTCGAAAAGTGCTGATTCGCAGCCTAGTTTGAATAAATGACTTTTGAATTTTGAATTTTTTGAATTTATCTGGTTAAGTACTGAGTTAGTAAGACCTCCGGTTATTGGAAGCCTGCCAGATCTGTGAATATATTCAAAATAGTTTGTTGTTGGTACTTTGGTCAACTTTTCACAATAACTAACATGATAGTTGACGGGCTGATTAGAAATTATCATTAATTTTAAACCCCGGGAGTAAAATAATGTATTAATGTCACGAAAACTTATCGTGAATGCATCTATTTTTTTTTTTTTCTTTTCTCTTATAAACATAGCATCAGTTTTAGAAAATCCTTTAAAACGATCTAACCTGAAGCCGTGGTCGTAAAGAGATTAGTCACTAAGCTTGGTAGAGAATTTGTTTTAAAATACAACCGAGGTAGTTGTTAAACAAACAACTACAGTACGACACGACATAGATTTAGCATCGGCAAAATTCGTAAAAACCGATCACCATCCGAACTGAGTGCGCATTCAAAATCACCAATATTTATTAATGCTTTAGGTGAAAATGCAAACGCAATAACTTGTGAAGTCATATAACCAAATACATTTGTAAAATTGAAATGAATGAATGCAAATTTTCAAATTTATGCTACATAAAGTTGTGTCGTACTGTACCTATGTTGTATTTTAAAACAACTTCTCTAGATTAGCTCATCTAGTTCGCCAACCTCCCTGTATGCGGGGACGGTCGGACATTGGTTAATTACGTGCGATAGTTGGCGGCTGCTCACGAGAGAATGATTGCCGCTCTGTAACGACGCTCTGAGCATAGTCCAAGACGATGTAGGCTCTGAAAACAGCGGGTTTGAAAAAATTGGAGTTCACCCCTCAAATGAATAAGTTTTGCTGAAACTTGGTTCAATATTATGGTGGCATACCTGTTTACTTGCCGGCTGTTAAGGAGTTCAGGAATGTTTGGCTTGATCCAGATTTGCAGCAACTATGACTGCTTAAAGGATCTGTTTGAAGTTGCCATCAAAAAATTGTTTAGTTCTACCTACTTCGCAACTTAAGGCTGAAATTTCGGATCAGTGACAGCTCGGCCCGAGTCAAGTCAACCCGAATAATAATACCAGATACTAGATCGTCAAAATACCTAAAAAGGGGTGTGTACCGTCAGCATGAAAAATATCGACCTCTTAAAAAAATCTGTTTTTTTTTAATATTGTTTTCTGGCACTGACTCTCTACGATGGATAATAGGATAGGATCTCACGCTACTGCATAAAACATGTACTAAAAGGTATAGAAGTATTTTATAGATATCTATAGATATCACAATGGTGTTGTGTTCGCCCCTGATTGGGATAGCCTTAATTTTTATATTTTGTCGCCCGCGAAGATGGCGCCTTTGTCTTTACAAAGGCGCCAACTTCGCGGGCGAGAAAATCATGGCAATAGTCTCGCTGTACCATCAAATTCAATAGAAACTCTATAAATCAATCACCACACGGCGATATCATCGCGGCGACAATTTGATGGCACAGCGTTACTATCGCCGCGATTCTCTCGTCCATGGAGATGGCGCCAAAGACTTTAGTCCTGGTCTTCTTATACCTGTAATATTTATGGTGTACATAATAAAGAGTAGGTATTTCTATTCGATTCTATTCTTCGCTTTGTGAGAGTTATATCATCCGCCATGGTCATGGCCGCACAGTGGAGGCACGTACTCAGTAATGTCATTCGGCAGTCGGCACAACAACTAGTTTATGGTTCATTTTGTTGTCCGCACAACATCTCACACCACACTCTGTTCCCACATATATTTACACACACGTACACACATCATCTTCTGATGGTTTTCAGCTGATTATGTGACAAAAAGAGCACAGTTTCAGTCTGAAAAAGTTAGTAGTCTTTAAATATCATAAAAGATAATGGTTAAGGAAGACATCGCCCTTATTGCGTAACACAATTTGAATCACAATAGTTTTGAAGGATATTGCTAATTCATTGCTTCATAGGTTTGAAGAATTCGTCTGCTCAACAACGTAAATAACGTAATGGACGTGTGTGAAATAAAACGCATTGCAATCAATTGTCAAAATTCTAAATTTAAAAGTCATATAATCAAACTAGGCTGAGAATCAGCACTTTTCGAACGTCAAGGTCGGAGGCCGGTTTCGTAAACATGTGTGCAGTTAGTGAGGTGTAGTTTGATTGTAAATGGTTGTAAATGTGTGCGTGTGAGCGTGTATGCACAGAGCGGAGGTGTAGTTTCGGCATGCTTGCAAAAACCAAGACATAGCTATGTCTTGGTTTTTTATTTGTTCTGAGGTTACACATCAAAAAACGATCTCTACCTCCATCCGTTGTTCCAATAAGATAGACTTACGAGTATTTGAGCAAACTACCTCGGAAGCTGAACTCAATTAGGACAACAAAATAAACTCTCATAATTTAATTTTTAAAACCAATAAGTGACTCATGAACACGCCATGAGAACAAAATGACAGACGCACAACGCAAACAATTACGGCATAAAAGCACGTCAAAATTAAATTAAAAACACAACTCCACCATCAATAACATCGAACAATTAACTTGAACAAAATATTCGTACATCAATCTAAAAGATCATTAAACTGAATTCTACCGAAACTCATATGTCTCCCCGGGGCAGGTATGGGGAACGAGGTACCCTCGGTGCAGCGAACAAGTGACAAACTCATAAACATTTGTCACTGAACGGACTGTCCGAGTAATTGCGATCCAGCTACACACTCACCAGAATCTCTCGACCCCTGATTCCATACCAATCAACCCCTCTTGTATGCTGTACTAAGGTGCTCGGGGGAGGTGGGAAGGTCATTCGAATTTGGTGTTCATATTACTTATTGGTGCCCCGAAACGTTTAACCGATCCCGTTCTAAATTTGAACAAATAATTTACGTACGGGTCACTCTTGACACCGCTTTAAAATAGGGTTAGTAGTAAAATGGATTGCGAGAGAAATGCATTGGAACTTTAGATAACGCCTCAGACTTTGGTAAATGAGTGCACGTAAATCCCATTCAAATTGATGACATGTAAATCCTGTTCAATTATTACCTAGCCATTTGTTATGGACGCCTATGTTATACGTATAAGCTGTTAGTATTAAATACATTTTTAATTAGCAAAAAAACAAATGAAAGCTCTCATCTTGTATTTATTTCTATTTTCATAACTGACATAATTTTAAAATAAGACTCGTTTATTTCAAACAACAGCAAAAACAAGTCATTTAAATCGTTCCAAAATCTTGAAACACAAGTTAAGTTTGTAACGTCCAACCTTGATTAAATGGCCAATTTTTATGTTTCGGTATCAACCCTACAAAGTCGATGAATAATTTGGAGTGTGTCCCGCGAACGTGGGCCAGCGCTCATTATTGATGGGGACCTCGTCACAGCATCCAGTCCATACTGACGTAAATACACAGTCATATAGCAGTAGGTTAAGTAAGAGTAATAACAATAATTTGGTGTGAAGGAGGATTATTGTATTATTGGACTTCTAAAAGAACTTGATTCAATAATCCTCCTTTGCACCAAATGTCAGTCTGTTAAGGCGACAATAACCAACTTTTAATGATTTTATACTGGTCACGTCTAAACGAGCAGTGTAAATGATTTGGAAAAAATATAATTATGTTCAAAAAATTTATTATATTAATATTTTAGATAATGTTTGTGTGAAATGGATTTGTAAAGTTATGTCCAACGCAGATAAAAAACTGAGAATCACGCAAAATCTATCAAGCGTATGTTTCTGAAACCTTTACCGTTTTAATAATAATTTAATTATTGATCTTTTAGTGTACGTGTTTTATTAAAATACCTTTTGTTTTATGTACAATAAATTAATAATGCGCCTAATTTGGGACTGCGCTCCTTGATGGGCGAGTCCTATTACTGGCTGGACGTACGACGCGTTGCCTGAGCACAGTAAAGAACACGTAAGCTCTCGTTGCCTGAGCACTCAAGGTCTCTGGCATATCTGCGTGTTAAGGTAGCTTAACAGACAGATGTAGTGCTGGGGACTTTGTTGGGCAACCTTCTTTCCAGCTAAACACTACGAAGTGGTGCGGGCCGGCTTTTTGGGGGTCTGCCTTATGTAATATTTGACATCAAAAAGCCAGCTTCATTTGAATAAATGACTTTTAATTTTGTTTACGCTGGCCATATAAACATTCAAGAGAGAGCAGCACATCGAAGCTACCAAACAAAATGAGTAGAAACCATAAAGTACAATCTCTGTGGTGGAAATCGGTAAGATGGCATCATCAAATTATTATTACATACGTTCATAGGTCGCTGGTTCATATTCGGCTCGAAGGACACTTTTACATGTACAATAAAATCATGGCATAAGATTTTATATTGGTTTTTATTATAAAATCACAAACATATTTAGGTATGTCGTGATAAAAAATGAACTGGCCAAGTGCGTGTCGGACCACGCACAATGAAGGGTTCCGTAGTTGGTATGAATGAATCCCAAGAACAAACTTATCGTTGTAGTTGAAAAACATGTTGTCCCATACATTCCAACTGCAAATGTAAGTTTGTACGCACAATATTGAGCCATTTACTATGTTATTTTGAGACCATAGACTTGTAGGCTATAACAGACGGACAGCCAGACAGACACACGAGTGATCCTATAAGGGTTCCGTTTTTCCTTTTGAGGTTCGAAAACCTAAAAAGGATGCTTGTTTGGCTGATGGTGTTCCGGACATCAGTAACGTCACTTGAGGAATCTTTAGCCAGCGGGTGTAAGACTTCTGCGCTTCAACTTTTCCGTCCACGTTTAAATCGCCTAACTGAACTAAAAAAATAATAGCAACATGAAAGTTTTGCAACATAATGTGACCGCCATAATCTGATAATACCTATAATTTCCGCTCTTAAGGGTCGTTACGGGTGAATTTAAATAATTTCCCTTAGCATACTACATGGAATGTTTTGTTTAAAAAATCGTAACATGGGTAGTAACGTAACAAAAACTAAAAAGTCCTTTTTGGATGTTCCAATATGCGCATAAAGGATTTTACTGTCCTTGAGCATATACAAAGAAAGAAAGAAAAAGTATTTATGGAGACAAACACGGAGAACTCAAATTAAACTAAAACATACTCATTGAAACATAAATGACGATGTTTACTAACTAATTATGGAAATATTATTCTGAAATAAAATAATAATTATTATTATATTATAAATAGAAAAAAAAACAATAAAAATAAAAACATAGTAAAATTTAAATTAAAGCAGAAAGTCCTGTGCGGGGCCAAAAGGCTCCTATCTCAGCATGATTCTGCGACATTTAATAATAAATGTCGCAGCGCTGATATTCTTGTATGGAGCTAAAGGTTCATTAGAAAACCAGCCTCAGACAGCATCTGTTGATCATTGACGATAATGTTGAAATTAACCTGTTTGGCACAGTCGTGAGGCACACAATATTGTTATTAAAAACATTATTTTCAATTTGTATTTTGTGTTTCAACTGTGTCCAAATAAACTTTATTCTTTCTTTTTCTTTTATGGCATACAAATATTTTAGAAGAATATTTAAATTGAAGGTAATTTTTGCACGTAGGTATTTCTTACGTTTTCCTGAATTCAACTGAAAATTCGTGAGAAAAACGAGTTTCTGCTATTTCGACGATATTTATTTTATCTATTTCTTATTTTCCTTCAGCAAATCACTCCACATGTCGATACGATTTCAAGTACGAATTCCTAAATCCATTCAGTTTGCATTTCTAAACATTTCTTCAGTAAAATACTCTGTATTTATTTTTAATCACGACGAGGATGTTCTTGGCCTGGATCTCACCTGATGGTAAGTGATGATCAGGCCGAAGGTGAAAGCGAGCTTCACCCGGAATCCTCAAACCCAGAGGAACTGGCTATCTTACCTCTAACTGCCGAAACACAAAAATGCTGTTAACACTGTTGTAATACAACAAAACTAACTTCTTCAAACAACCAACAAAAAATATCATACTCGACAAAAACAAAAACAAGCCAAAGATTGCCACGTCCGAATCTCAGCGCGGGTTGCCAACATAATTAATGTGAAGACGTCGTTACGTGTCTTGTGGACCAGCCCCCTCACTTCACCCCCTTTAACCCCCCTGGGAGACCCTAGACGCTGACCACAACACCGTACTAGGAGTTCATAACATTAAATATAGGAGAGCTAATTACAAATAGCATCGTTTGTTTGTTTTGGCTGGAATCTCCGTACCAAAAGATTATAAAAAACGAAGGAGACATTTTCATTATTCAATTAGTTGTTAGCCACATTACTGCCAGTATTTTCTTTCTTCCAGAACACCACAGGAGTTACAACTCAATAGATGAAGATCACCAATCCGCCGCCAAGCTCGGAGATCACAACATTTTTTAAATTCCAAAAAATCTGTCTGTTTGAGTTGTGTGGGCTTGAGGATTAATTATCCTGTAATGTACATAAACACAGACCACAGCTTACTAAATTATCGAGTACACATGCTCTGATAAGAACATTATAAAAAAATACATGAAAAGCAACAATTGGCTTAGTATTACTATTATTAAAGAGACAATACAACAAAACCAAGCATTCTTCCCTCCAAAACAATATCTAATTACTAAACTCCTCTCTAAACGGAAAAAGATCACGCTACACGCTACAGCTACACATACCTACCGACCCTCATTCGTGTACGTGGGACCTCTCAGCAGGACCTCCGTCTGTCCTCCCAGTAATTACAAGTACGATTGTCTTGCGTGACCGATAAATAACCACCATATTTATTTGGGGCCAGTGACAAAATTATTTGCGAGTGGAGTCCCTTGGGAGATTTTTTCTTTCCTTTTTTTTGTTTTGGCAAAGGTTGAGGAATTTTAGTGTGTATGATTATGATTACGAAAGTACCTATACCTACTACTATTTAGTTTTGAACTGGGTGTTCAGAATACTAAACATAATGGATGGAATACAAAACAAAATCTGTTGTCTTAAAAGTATCCCCATAGGTGTAAAATCACATATTATGATTGTAATGGCCTGTGATTGTAATGAAATCAATCAGGGTACACAATTTTTTTTTTCTTATCGAACTGTATGGATTAAATTATTTTATTTATTTAACAGTTTATGTACACACATATAAACAGACAAGAAGAAAGGAACAGAAAAATACGTACAAGGTAATGCTTATTTCTAAAGAAATCTCTTCCAGCATACCTGCGATAGGAAAGTATTTAAGAGATGTAGACAACGTGATTATCTAAATTAAATGCATATTTTTTATTTTTTTTATTAAAATTGCTTATCATTGATTATTAAGAACCTGGTTCTTACTAATAAAGCATTAAAAAAACAAATAAATAGTCCCACAATTTAAGAAGACAACTTAGGGATATTATTTTTACGAATTGCGTTTCTTAGATATATGTAGACCAACCACCTTTTTTTGTTCGATAAGACTTGTGGCACAAGTTTTGCTGAATCTTGTCTAAAAATTCGCGATACATCCCATGGTAGGTGGCATAGTTTGTGCTAGGCCTGGAAGTTTAAACAACATAGATAACGCCTTGTACGCCATAGCAATAACAAAATCGAAAAAAATATACAGTGTGTCAGGAACATCGACGCGAAGCCGGTTACCATGGATTCAGTACATGATTCTGAGCCCCACTGCGTTGAAATTTTACGTCGGTTATAAAAAAAAAACAGCTGTTCCATACATTTTGACCACGTAGGTATTGCACTTTTCTATGAAACAGCAGATTTTTTTTTAAATAACCGATACAAATTTCAATGCAGGGGCGTTCATAATCATGTACTGACTCATGGTAACAGTTTTTGCGTCGATGACCTTGACTCCATGTATATATAATTGGTTTTTTTTTGTTGTTAATAATGTTACTTATGTATTAGATGCATAAGGACTAAGTGTGTAAGGAAAATAAAGCTATTTTATTTTATTTATTTATTTATTAGATAACGCAGAACCTCCCAAAATAAAAATGGTGACCATCAATGCCATAAAGCACCTGTAGTAGCCTTAATGTTAAATTAGGTGATCCATCTAAGGGCAAGGGCGCTAAGGGTCCAATAAATTAGTTGGGGACACCGGGGATAATAAACACGGCTACGAAATGGCCGTGCCAAATAACTTGTTAGGAGTTGCCCTGTCTCCCCTATTGACTAATTACGACACTTTGTTTTAAGCCACTGGTGGGATCGAGAACGGAAATTAGTTGCTGAAGTTCTCGCAGCTGACGAATTGTAAATACTTTGCTGTGAAGCTGGGATAAAAGTTGGGAATGTTTATTTGTTTTAATTGCGTGATAATTTGGGAGTTTGAGGAAGTCATCGATCTATAAAGGGCTGCTGTTTGCAACTGCAAAACCTACTAGCATTTTCTGAAAAAACAAATAAAAAATATTATTGAAGATTATTGATTACCACCGTGACGAGTCATGATGGGTGATAATAAATGAACTAAGGACAGATCATTGACCCCCTTTTCTAAAAACAATGTTGCTAGGTAACCTAGTTGCAAGTAGCAAACCCATTAAAAAATACACTCAGTAAATCAAAGAAATTAAATAAACAAAGAAAAAAAAAAAAAAAAAATTTACTAAGTGTATTGATACTGTCTCTGCGTTTTTTTTCCAAAACCGTAAGTCAGTGGTATTAACTTTTAGGAGCTTTCTCCAAGCCCGTCAATAAATGAACGATCAAGAATTCTACAACCAACATTAAATAGCACGCAACAGAGAAAACGTTATTAAAGGTAAGATTAGAGCACAAGAGCTCCAAATCAGTACATAGTGTACTGTGCTCTAACCATACATTAATTCCCGTACCAATGCACAACTTGCAGTATCGTCACCTCGGTGATAAGATCCGTCGTTGCTGTCTTCGTTGAGTGGCCCTCCTTGTTTGACAAGAAAACAAATGCTGGTTATAGAACAAACAAATAAGCATCCGATTATCACGCTGTCTCGATGCATCCAGCTGCTTTCAACGTAGTACTTATTTTATTTTACTATAAGTTTCCTTATAATAATGATCACAGTCAATCTGAGATTAACTTTAAAGCATAAATTAAAGAAAAACTCACATAATAAGCTACACCAATTTTTTTCCAGGTTACCATAATATGAAAAGTGCAATCAACTTTTGAACATGCAAAAACCGTATCGAAATAATCTGGCTAGAGCACCATAGCAGCACACTATAAACCCATACATTAATTCCCGCAACAATGCACAACTTGCAGTATTGTCACCTCGGCGATAAGATCCGTTGTTCTTATCTGCGTTAAGTGGCCATCCTTGTTCGACAAGAAAACAAATTAAACAAAATATAGAAAAAGAATGAACATCTGATCATTGCTGCGATTCCAACCTATCATATCCAGGTTCCCTCAGAAAATTAAGTTCTATAACTCAGTAGTGCCAACAATTAACCTAAGAACATTTTAAATTCAGGCCAGAGATTTTTGTCCTTACTTTGATGAAACAATTATTGAGCTGCACGCGTAGCATGACGCTTTCTATGTCTACGAAGAATAGACACAGCTCTTTCTATACAAAGTGACATTTTGTTTCTCCATTTTTGACATCGCACCGTAGAAATCCTTCTACAATCTGCCATTTTGTCTTTCGTTTCTAACAATCTTTGTCTAGGTCCTTTTATATGTAGACTATTTCACAAGAAAGTTTTCTATCCCAAACTGTCAAAACCACACTGACAACTGACAGTTGTCTCCACGGCCACAAAGTATAAACGGTTATCTACAAAGTCATGATTTTACAGGAGAGCATTTAAACACAAAACTGTGATATTTAATAAGCTATCTTCTCATATTTTACATCATTCCGTTAATAGGAAATATTATCAAGGACACCGTTAAGGCCAATATTACTGAAATACTTTTTGTTCTAAAATACGGTCCTCGACACTGAGAAAAATTGTTGTAGTTGTCTATATATACGTGACTTAATATCAGTAAAAATTGAGAATCAAACCGAAAAATAAATCTTATGACAAAACAAAGAAACCTGAGTCGAATTATGTAAGAGTGAATTTCGTAAAATGTGCAGTAAACTCTTTCTACTTTGCTACCGTCGTACTGTCTACACGGAACGTCAGTTTTGTCTACTCTTCCGTCGACAAAACGGTGTTCATGCTACGCGTGCTGTAGTTTATAAAAAAGCAATCAATCTTTAAAACAGAATAAACATTATTTAAGGTAAGGCTAGAGCACCATTGCAGCACACTATAAACCCATACATTAATTCCCGCAACAATGCACAACTTGCAGTATTGTCACCTCGGCGATAAGATCCGTTGTTGCTATCTGCGCTGAGTGGCCATCCTTGTTCGACAAGGTGGTTGCTTTACGCGGCGCCCGCGCTGGTGTGCCGCGCGGATTTATGTGCAGAATGCCGCATGCTACGTAGATTAGTCTGATAGATGCGATCCGAAGAGTTGTTGCGAGATAGGACTTTGATAATTTTTTAGATGGAGCGATTTTATTTTTTATATTTTTTATTTGGGCAGTTTTTTTTCGTAGGCAGATTATTTTTACCTGAAGAATAAATAATTATGACAGTTTGTCATATTTTCCGTTCAAACGCTGCACGCTGTTTAACCGCAATATAGGTATGTTGCTCAGATAAAAGTTATATGACTCAAAAATCAGCCCGTATTATTTATATTTTTATTATTTTGTGGTAATCTTTTTACTTTCTTTAACTTCTTTCTTGAGTCTTGCTTTAGTTCAAGTGGTGGAAATTCTATTTAACGAGGCCTTGTTTTGTAAAAGATGCAAATCCCGACTAATATAAATTTAAATCCTGACTAATATAAATTTAAACTAATATAAATTTAAATCCTGACTAATATAAATTATAAATCTGACAGTGAGTTTGGTTGTTTGTTACGCTTTCACGCTAAAACGGCTGAACGGATTTGGATTAAATTTGGCACAGAAGTAGACCTTGACCTGGAGAAGGACATAGGCTACTTTTTATCCTGGATCGCAGACGAAGTCGCGGGCAACAGCTAGTAAGTAGATAAAACGCCAGATGAAATCATTATTCAATCTTAACACTGCGTCTCCTGTTTTGTGTTAATTGGCGTATTTTATACAGAATATCTAACTTTTAATAATAATACATTGCTCCTTTTCTATATCCTGTACAAACTTTAATAAACACGGATGCTTCAATGTACAACAAAGTCATAAAATGATAGTAGGGTGACAACATTGGCTGCATTTCGCGGTACACTCCGGTGTTATCGAATTACGATTTACGACGTTGACAATATCTGTTGAAGCTCATGTCGCCTTCGCGTATTTTTATCTTTCTCACATTGTCTCGTGAAATATCCTTCGGGTGGACACCCCAGGGTTTTGTTACAAGCTTATTTAAGATGTTTAGTTGACATGTTTACCGGGTATAAGTAAACGCGGGAATAATTTAATATTCAGTTTGTTGGAAGTCTTGGAACACGACTAGTAGGTTTATTAGTATTTGGTGTTTTACTATTGCAAACTGAATTTAGGTTGAGATTTCGTAGGTGGGGATAATATATTAATTGATGTAGAACCATCTCGTGAAAATGTGTTTTACAAGTCACGTTTTTCGAGTTATACTTTTACAAGTTACGAAATCATTCAGTAAAACCTTACTGTGCGTTTGAACTGGCGAAACATGTTGAATTCCTGTCAAACATTTTATTAAAAACATTGACGTAAAATATGTGAATGTTTCGCCAGTGCAAACGCACAGTAATAAGTGATATTTTTATGAATTACACATACATTTGAGTGTAAACACGCATGTTCCCATTCAATAATCCCTTACTATTTATCGAGCATGAGAAAAAATAGCATTCCATTTACAAAACAATTTTATTACAAAAGAACTCCAATGAAAAACAAATGAAAATCTAAATCGAACACTCACATCACATAAAAAACAAAACTGCCAGTACTTATCAAATCCCTTTCAGAGTTATCACTCGAACTCCCAAAAAAACCGATAACCATCCGTAAGTTTAACGGCCTTTACGGTTGGACCGTAAAAGGCGGTCCAATCATAACCGTGTTTTTACCGCAACGTGTCGTTAGTGTGAATGTTTCAGTGGCTGATGTATGTCGATCATGTCCTGGTACACAGAGATACTGATATGTCCTGTAATGGAGAGGGGGCGGACTTGGGATTTAATCCGGATCCGTTCCGGAATTCCGGACGGACGTAAACTGCAAAGTAATAAAATTCGGGTACAGTCAATAACATGTGACTTATAATAGTTTATATTTAATTTGTTGTCAAATGTCAACCAACTAATTAGGTATAAATAGAAAACATCACGCCTTGTTTCCCCGAAGGGTTGGGCAGAAGTGTACCTAAAAGTAGTACACCCACATTTCGCCAGTTAAGTTTAAGTCCCATGTAATAGGGGGCGAACCTTTTGCCATCAACCGGTCACAAAATCAAACTCCGGGCTGCTACTGACCAATTCCAGATAAAAAAACCCTATCTAGGTTCGATTCCCAAGCCTTTTTTTTTTTTTTAATCTGGGATATTATCAAATAACTTCTCCCGCTCTGGACGGAGCGGGAGGGCGTGCTTTTACTGACTAAAACCCACCAGTGTTCCTTCCGTTGCCTGTGTGCCGGGGTCGCGATATCCCTTTCGGACAAACTCGCAACCCCGGCAGGCATTGGCCTTTCCGGACCCCGGCAGTTGGTGCTGACATCTCTTTGATCCCAAGCCTAACCTGGAAATCGAACCCAGGACCTCATGCTGAGCAGTAGCGCTTGCGACTAGTAGACCAACGAGGGAGTTTGTTTATAAATATGTTGGTTATTTTTATTTTGGCCAGATACATTGAACAGCTAACATAGAATTTTACATTTTTTTTTTTTTAACATAGAAGTTATTCAAAAAATAACTACTATTTTTTTTTTTTTTTCATAAATATCTTAGGGTTAGCTAGTCTAGATCCAGATGCTTTATGTTCAAATCAATATTTTAAATTTAAAAAATAAAACAAACTTGTGAACGTAAAAAATGCAAAAAAATATACTTTTTTATCTCTTCCTAAGTCCGTCACCCTGCCCAGCCATCAATACTAACGGTCCCACCCCAAGAGACTCGTAGTCGCAACGAAAAATCATTCCAACGCTAAAATATCAATAAAACACAAGCACCAAGTACCACGCTTGGGACTCGTTCGCTCCCGAATTACTAACGCGTTCGAGTGCGGCTCTGCCCTTTAGTAGGACACTTTATTTTTTTGTAATGGCCATGTTTGTACGTTACGAGACTTACATTCACTCATGTTCTTTTTATTGGTGGCGAGGGAAAATCGGTTTGTGCGTGTGAGAAATCCTTGAAAAGCTTGGTTTTTGAGGTTTCTGTTTAGTGTCATTTAGGGTAGAATTTTTATAGCCATCATATATAAAATATGGTTACAAAGTTGATGATCCAAATACAGAATTTGTGCGCTTATAGTCATGCCACTAACAGGAGCTTCAGTCTTTGATTCGTGACTGTGACATAACTTCGGTAACCCTCAAAATAAATTTGTAAAAAACCATTACTTTCCAATACACAATATTATGTAGGTATGCTAAATTAAACTAGGTACTTTAAAATCGTTCTTAGTTAAATACTCTCACTTATCTTTATTTTTACGGCTTATTATCAAATTTTCTCGATAATTCAGTCTCTTAACCTTCCACCCACAGCACTCCGGAAGCTATAAAGCCTTCAAATACATCCCTGTTCTCTAATGGGACACTTTATTGTTGTAACGGCCACCGCAACCACATCGAAGTCACATTTACCCATGTCTTTTTATTGCCATAACATTATGGTGGGGCACGGGAATCACTTGGATCGTGTGAAAAATTCAGGAAGTGGTTCCTGAATTTGGTAAGGTTTGCTGATATAACATAAAGTCAAGATATTATTTGTATTTCACGGGTGGGCCACGGGAATTCACTTCAGACGTGTAAAAAATTTGTAAAATAGTTTTAAAAATGAGCAAAGTTTGTTGATATAATTATCGTAATGTCAAGTTATTATTTGCATAAGCATAATGTTCCCACTGCTGGGACACAGGCCTCCTCTCTTCGAGAGGGAGTGGGCTGTAATCTACCACGCGGGCCCAGTGCGGGTTGGTAGATGTCACATGTCTTCGAATTTTTGGTTCTAGTACTTGCCGGTTTCCTCACGATGTTTTCCTTCGTCATTTTGAGAGCACCGGTGATGAAATAAATTACTCAAAGTAAAGCGCCTGCCTGGGTTCGAACCCACGACCTACAACTCGTAAGTTGGGGCCGTTACCACTGGGCCACCACTGATCCCATTTGGCCAGTTATTATTTGGATTTACATTTAGTAGTAGATTTAGTAATAAATTTTGTTTAATCAAAATATGATAAGCTTTTCACATCTATTGTCACACGTTCTACAACTTTGAACTGACCAATTTGCTTTTCAGTAGCATTTTTTGTTTGTCTACAAAACGAATTCAAAGAATAAAGAAAGAAAATACGTTTATTTGCGGTAAACATGACGCAAAGAAAGAATAAAGCTTTGTGCAGACTAGCGCGACGCGACACCGGTTATTGTTATATGGTCAAGTTTTCTTAGAAATTGTATTGTTCGAGTCGCGTCGCGCCGTCGTCTGAACGAGCCTTTAAACACGAAAATAACAATTTGGGGGAAAATATGCGTCACATCCACGCAAAACGGCCATCGCTCAGCATAATGCTGCGACCCTTTGCGAGACTGAGCCCTAGCGCTGGTTTCCAGCGACAGCCAGCGTTGACGTGATGACGTCCACCGGTGCAGCATATAGTGAATACACTAATCTGCCTAGTCTTTTCCCAACTATGTTAGGGTCGGCTTTCAGTCTAACCGGATGCAGCTGAATACCAGTATTTTATATGGAGCGACTGCCTATCTGACCTCCATAACCCAGTAACTGGGTAATACGATACCTCTCGGGAAGACTGGTTGTCAGACTTTCGGACTTCTGACGACCCGTAACGACTGTCAAAGATCCACAAATGACAGCCGGGACCAACGGCTTAACGTGCTTTCCGAGGCACGGAGGAGTCTCGGTATGTAAAGATAGTCACCCATCCACAGACCAACCCCGGCAAGCGTAGCTTAACCCGGTGGTTCGACACGTTCGGCTGTTATTACTTTGCCACGAGCTCCTCATTTAGTGAATACACCAAATCCTTCAAAATTGATTCAAAACTACGGTGTCAAAAGAACAACAAAATTCCATCAACGTACCAATACCTCATCAAAAGCCCCAGTTTCCCAGCGTCCAGTATCATTGTAAATCGAAGCACAGTGTCCAAGAGAGCGGTGTCTCCCCTATCTTAAATAGCGGCGGCGGCCTGCTGAGTGGCTATTTATTGGAGGTAATTAAAAAGAAAACAGACAAAAGGCTCGCAGCTGACTGGAACGTGCCGGGAACACTAAGTAATAATAGTGATGGGAGCATCGATTGGGAAAATTGGTTTCGACTATCGATAGTCGATTGGCTCGTTAGTTTTAGCGAATGGTTCGAACTGTCGTAGAAATTCAATCTCATTTATAACAAAAAACTGTTTTTTTTTACTCTAAGGTATTCCTACATAAAGACCTCAGAGAGGAGAGAGAGTGAGAGTCTTTGGTGGTGACTTTGTCACCTTGTAACTGCATGATTTATTTGTATATCTCATATATTAAGTGAACTGTCTTGTGTTCTTTATGAGAATAAATTCTTTAAACCGAAAGACTGAGTATGTTCCTAACGTAAGGTCCGGACAATAAGTTGGTGTTCGTATAATTATTAGAGTTGAAAGCATTATTATGGCTTACCTCAATTCATTCCAAATGAGGCTTTGGCCGGTCTAGTGCGTTAAAAATAAGACCACTAACACTATTAACACTATTTAGATTCTGGACAATAGTGAATTCTGAAGCGAACCTAATATTTAATTGGTAAAATATAAATGATTTAATATTCATCGATAACACCGGAAAGAAACCAATAGCCACATCACTAACAAAAGATCACAAGTCGCTCGTGCGAAAGAGGACTTTTATCAGTCGCGACCGATACCAATACTCCTAGATTCCGACACCTTATTTATTGCCACCCTACGCAGCACCACTTTATTTATACACACGCTATCGCTCTTATTGTCTGTTGATATACGGTCTATTTCAGTGTGGATCAACGCTTGATAAACTTTGCATTAATTTGCAAAGTCTTCTTTTGCATTAAAATAATCCTTATTCTTAAGGCAGCAGGGAAGATATTGCTTTGATTGATTGCGTAGTATTTGTTTGCTGAAAGTGACCCTTGGTTCTGGTGAAAAGTAATTGACAAATAAGTCATTTTTCATCGTCAAAGTGCGATAAATAGTCGAGTTGACCAGTGATTGATTATTTTTTTAACACTCGGTTTGAGTTTATTAATGTGTGTAATTCTGTGAATCAACCAATTGCTGGTAAGGGGCAGATAAAAACTGTTTGTAATAAAAAAACAACCCTCTCCACGGTCAATGTCAATCACAAGGTTAATCAATCAACTGTTATCAGGCCCACGTAACAAAACGCCATTTCAATTTTATTTTAGATATTTCCTTTATGTTCAACTCAGTTTATCACTCTAAATAATGGACTTGCTTGGACTACAGCAAAAAAAAAACAATTTAGACCTTTAACCCGTTTCTAAAAGTAAGATCATGTTAGTTTTATTGATATACCTTCAGGGTAGGGTTATCCCTAATACAAGACTAGGTCAGACCTACATTAAGTGATATTGTAACCTGAACTTTGATATTTCAAATTTCCTACGAACTTACCTGTATAATACGGGTATTGAACAAAGTAAATGTAAATGATAAGTTAAAGACATCATAACATTCACAGATCGTCTCACCAAAAAATCCAGAAACGCATAAATCAAAGGAACTTTCCAACTCTGAGTTGGTGTGTCAAATAGTTTGCCAACTTCGACTCGGTAGCCAAAGTTCCTCAGGTGTGGGGAAAAACTTATGATATATGCCAGCTCCCCAATGTGTTGTACGTCATATATTGCTGCTCTATATTCTAGCAAGGTACTGTAGTTCGAGTGCTATGGAAGGTATTGGTAGGTACTACAGGGAGAGTTTATTACACGGCTGCCCAAAAAGGAGTGTAATGTTTTCAGGGTTCATGTATGTATGTATGTGAGTTTCTTTTTTCCACCATAACTCTTAAATGTATGAACAGATTTGGATGTATCGTTAAAATCCTTACATCCTCCTCAGTGACAAAGGCTGTTTTTTTTTTCAATATGGCGTCAGTATGATTCTCCATTTTCATACGTGAAAAATTAAAATAAACAATTATTATAATATGGGTATCCAATTTATGGCCTTGATGAGCACATTCCAAAACTATATAATTTATTGGCATACATTTTATAAAGGTAAGGGTGCATGCAAAACAAATATTTCATCCCCACAAGCCATCCACGGCTCGTCTCGCCTTGAGAGTATAAAGCCACCTTTAGTGCTTAAAATTTAAATCCACCTAGCATGACATATTGACGTGTGCTAGCTGACATATAGCAAATAATTTATTTAAATGTTTTATGTTGCATAATGTACATTATTTTGCATAACTACTATTGTACAGGATCAAATTTTTCTAACTGAACAGACAGCTGTGCTGCTGGGGAGTTTGTTGCGCCACTTCTTCTTCCCAGCTAAGCACTAGGAAGTGGTGAAGGGCGGGCGTTTTTGGGGGACTGTCTTATGTAATTTTGACGTTCTAAAAGTGCTCATTCTCAGCCTATTTTGAATAAATGACTTTTGAATTTGAATTTAAAATAAATCTCGTCACTCAAATGTATAAAATAAAAATAAATAATAGATTAACAACTAGCACAACTTGCATTTTAATTTTTATTTGTTGGTTTTTTGGCAGGGCAGTCGTGTTTTTTTTTTATATCTGTCACATGGATAGATGCAAGCGAATGTAGTATAGGTAGGATGACCACAGATTCAAGGCTGCATTAAAACTATGAGGTGTTTGTTTGTTGAGGCGTTACATCCGCTGTTAAGCAAGCGTATAAAAAGCGAAATAATCGAAGTTAAGTGGGCTCATGTTCGTTCTAAATATAAGTAAATTATCGTGATGTCCAAATCAGTAAAACCCAATAAAAGCTTGTAAAAATCATGTCAAAGCCAAAGTCACATAATTCAAAAAGGTACTTCTGAACATCAAAATAAAAAATCTACTTTCCAAAAGGTAGTTTCGTATGGAGAAGATGGGCAAGAAACTCCACCGTTAAAGCTTTTTGACGTGACAACGTCTTAAATTAGGTTGCGGCTCGGAGTCACTCATGAAAAAGTGTAACGCCCACTCACGTCTGTTACGATGAGTCACCGCCGATAAAAAGACGTTGTCACGTAAAATCTTCGCCCGTAAAACCGACTTTACAGGCAACCATTTTTTTTTATTTTTAAACTATACTTTGTATTAATTAATTATATAAAAGCTATGCATGATCCTTATCACCTCCCCTAATCAGAGACATACACCGCTTTCATTGCTTACCTATTCAACACCGTTTCCTACCTTCACGAACTAGTATTCGTTATCAAAAACTTATCGATATATCTAGCACAACCTATGAATGAATCAGAAGCTGTCTCTCTACCCTTATCTTAGAAATTATTATAGTGAATACTATCTTAAGATATCGGTAAATTGAATGGACAAGTAATCTTAGAGCCAGCACCACGCCGATGCATGAACTCATAGAAAATAGAATAGACACGGCAAAACACGGGGAAACCAGCGTTTAGCAAATGACGACAAAAATGTTATTAGAGTTTTTTTTTTTTAAGTCTAACATAAAAAATCACATATGCAACCATTGAGGTTTAATGTAAACTAGAGCAGCTATTACAAACTAGAGATGTGTCCCCACGGATGTCAAATGTGACAACCGCGGTGTATGCGTATTCAGGTAGTAGACTGAGACGTTTGCTGTCCCGGACAACAACATGGTGCGTATTCAGGTAGTAGACTGAAACGTTTGCTGTCCCGGACAACAACATGTTGCGTATTCAGGTGATAGACTGAGACGTTTGCCGTCCCGGACAACAACATGTTGCGTATTCAGGTAGTTGACTGAAACGTTTTCTGCCCCGGACAACAATATGTTGCGTATTCAGGTAGTAGACTGAGACGTTTGCTGTCCCGGACGTCAACATGTTGCGTATTCAGGTAGTAGACTGAGATATATGCTGTCCCGGACAACATGTTGCGCAAAATTTTTATTCCCGGTCTGCTCTAGTTTACATTAAACCTCAATGCGTGCAACGATATAAAAACAGGCAATGAAGTACCTTCAAAATGCACCAAGTGACTTGAAAAAATCATTGCTCCAAATCAGACACAACAGCCGATCTATTCTGTAAAATCTCACTAAAAAGAGGTCAGATAAATTAAGCTTGAAGTGACCTGTCAATACCTAGTGTAATGACGGCTCACTTCAAGCTCCTAAGCTATTTTTACAGAATAGACTAGAACAGATATTAATTTGCAACAGCATCTTTGAAAGAGGTTCGGCTTTCCAAATAGACTAAAGGCCGGTTCCTATAATTTACGGACCGTTAATTATTAAAATTAAGACTCTTTTATCTTTACCAATAATGAAACAAAAGACCTCATAGCTTTGTATTGTACATTATTTCATATATGGAAGTAGCTATCACAGGTTTGCTTACGAATCTAATGCCCAGTTTGGCAATAAAAAAAGTTATCATTGGTAAGCATAACGATTCGTTTTATTTATAGGAACCAAGAATTAATCAATCTAATCGTTTGGAAGAAGTCTCTCTCTATGTCAACAATCATATCAGTTGCTCTCATAGAACTGACAGAACTACCCAAGGTCCACATACAAAAAAATCGAAGCCATCTAAAAAAATAACAGTCCACACACCGATAAAATCTTCACACGTTAAATGTTGCACATAAATAATAAAAATTGCGATCATAAAGACAATTGATACGTTATGAGTGGAGCCGTGTTGGCACGACACATATTTATGGTTAGTGGCCCTCATCGACACGGGTTCGATACCCGGTTCACGCAAAAACGCGTCCGACACATCGCGAGCGTAATATAATGTGAAATGATCGTTCGTAATGTGTGTACGGTGCAAAATATTGTGGTGGATCTGCATCGGAGGGAATGTTGCTCCACTTCCTATTATAAAATGTCGGACAACTCAAAAGGTTTGATACATTTGTCGGGAAATATTGGTTCGCTTTTAATTTTTGTTTTTTACAGAAAAGCAGCCGCTTTTTATGTAAGGCGAATCAGTTTTCATGAAGCCTGTACTTATTTACTTTCGACTATGAACGAGTTACTTACAAAAAGTCACATTACACAAAATGGTTGAAAACTCTATAGTTTTAATCAATTAGGTACCCATCTACTGTCGTCCCCTAAGATAGTGCAATACAAGAAGTTAAGTTTCATTACATATTTAACAAACTTTCTCGACCATTTACCTCAAAAGAAAGTGGTTACTAATTACCCATCATCATCATCATGTCCTGCAAGCCACATCATTCCTTTAACAAAGTCCTCGTATTCGAGTTAATCTTGAATAAACTAAAACAAAACGCAAAGTAGAGCCACTTACCCTCACAGCCGCCGTCATCGTCCCACGGTGAGGTTACTTTATAGTCATGTCATATCAGTTAATGGCGCGCGCCTTTGTCGTAACGCCGCCGGCTGCCGGTCCCGTACATCAGCCGTATCGCCGCGACATCGGACGACACGGAAAACCGAGTAGAGCAACATTCGCGCCGGTTGTGTTTTGTTTCGGTGTGCGATTTTTTTGAATTTGGAAGAGATAAAAGGTGTTAAATGTTTGGTGGGAAACTCAAAATGCGAATGTTTTAGGTACAGTATTGTCCATTATCAGCGCTCAGCTGAAAGACATCTACTGCTGGACATAGGTCTCCCCAAGCAGAGCTACAACGTCAGGTCCTGTGCTTTCTGCATCCAGCGAATTCCTGCCACCTTCATCTGAGTTTTTCTGTCCGTATGCAAAGGCAGTCGAGACCGAAGTATGGATTGATCTAAATACTTACTTAGGTCCCACATTTTTTAACGCAGAGCGAGTAATGCTAATGAACTGTAATTCTTCATGTGCGTATTGTATAATTATCAATTGCTTCCAAAACGGTGAAGGAAAACATCGTGAGGAAACCGGCATGCCTGAGAGATATTTCTCGACGCCATGTGAAGCCAAGTCAGAGGCCTATGGGCGGCTTTAAAACTCTGACACCAGGTTAGTCACTAACCACACGAAAAGAAGAAGTTCTTCTCAATAGGTATTTAAATATCTAATGTTATAAATGTACAGGTTGCTGTTCTTCCACCATCAAGGCTAGAAAATGATTATCCCTACATACCTACGCGTTTTAGAACATACATTGGAACAAGGTGTGCATGTCTTTATCCCTAAGGAAACATGTTTCTCAGCCAAACTTATTCAAATTAAGGACGAACTCCAGGTCCTAAGTCAATAATTTGAAAGCCTTTAATTTTATCTATAAATCAAATTTTAATATTTTTTTAGCCCAGGTAGGTCATAAAACACTAAAATTAATAATAAAAAGCAATAAACAGGGGTGTCACCCAATAAATTAAGTGTGACATTCGCGACAATGTAAGGCCGTGTTCTTAGAACCGGAGACCAACAGGCTATGGTTTAGGGTCACCAGTTTTTATTAAATAAGAATATTTTATTAGTCACCGTCTATCGATCAAATCAAATCAAAACATTTATCCGTATGATATGGGTAGATAGGTGGTGGCAGTGGCCTTGAGTAGCTTGAAACAGCTTGCGTGTTCTGTACTGAGCTCACGCAATGCGTCGTACGTCCAGCCAGTAATAGGACTCGTCCATCAAGGAGCGCTGTCCCCAATTAATCGCATTATTAATTTATTATACACAAATCAAAAGGTATTAATAAAAGATGTTTATAAAAGATAAATAATTAAATTATCTTTAAAATGGTAAAGGTTTCAGAAAAATACGCTCGATATTTATTGCGTGATTCTCAGTTTTTTATCAGCATTAGACATAACTTAAAAAATAAATTACACTATATAATATAAACATAATCTAAAATATTCACAAATTGAGCTATTAACGAAAATGCTCTAATTTAACAGATATTTTTTCCAAAATATTAACACTACTCGTTTAGACGTCATCTTCAGTATCAAATCATTAAAAGTAGGTTATCGTCGCCTTAATGTTAAGAGGCTCCTCATATTCACCATTCCTGGTATGCGAAACTTATCATAATACTATTTTAATAAAATTAAATACCTACATACTATTATTCAAATATCTAAGACAATTATTGGCTAGGAAAAAAAAGGTTATTAAAAAACAAAAAAAAAAGTAGTATTTATTTATTTGTGGGTGTTTATCCTATCTTCAACTAAATGATTACGTTACATGCAATTGTTTTTCATGATTGGAAAGTTCACTCATCCTCTTTAGAAAAGGGAAGATCCTCCGAGTAGACGGCTGTCGTGTCTGGCGGGCTAACTGCCCAACGATTTATGTCAGAAAGTTATATACAATGTCGATGGCGCGGTAAACTCTAATTGCGCGATGCAGGATTTTGTGTGGCGTCAGGTCTTCGATGCGTAGTTCGCATGTGGCGATATATTTGCCGCCACAGTACCTATATTACTTACATAGTTTCTAGTTTTAGATAGAGTGGTTCATGTGCATAAATTTTCATGTAAAATGTTATGAAAGTATATTGTGCGTTGCTGTTTAGACATCTGGTATATTTACTATACCGATACACCGATTACAAGGAATCAAATCGGATATGATGGAATGCCAAGGTATCGGAAGATATGGAATGCTCTAGATATTTTAAACACAACGACCCGATAAAAAACAAACAATTTACAAAAGTTAACCTGCATGTGCCAACCCTACCGATATCTCCTCACTGGCCAACTTACTCATACTACTTTATGTGACACTTTATTAGAACCTTAAGGACTTACAACAAAGGGAATATTCGGTTTCTAAGAAGAATCTCTGTCGTCGAGTTATGTGTACTTACGTTATTATATTCGCTTACTTTGTATTATTTTATGTTTAGTATTTAGCGATGACACATCTGGAAAATCAGTAAAGACATGAGTATGTCGTGACGTCATTAGAGAGAATCATTCTGTGTGACCAAAAATGTATCGTCACTTGTTTTTTTATACTTACACAAAGCGTAGAGATAACTATTTTGACTGATGGACATTTACCGGAATTCGAATCAATCAATCAACTTAGCCTATTGCAGTACACTGCTGGACATAGGCCTCTCCCAGGCTGCGCCACGACACCCTGTCCTCCACTTACGTATATCCAGTCTGTCCCAGCCACCTTCTTAAGATCGTCGGTCCATCTAGCTGGGTCCCACACTACGCTTGCCGATACGCGGTCCCCACTCTATGACTCGTCCACCGGCCATCGGCCCTACGACCAAGATGGCCATCCCACTGCCACTTCAGTTTGCTTACGTAAATTCGTCTATTTGAAATAAAATTCATTTATTTCAAATAGACCCTTGTAAGGCACTTTTGAACGTCAAAGTTTACAATAAATTAAATTGATTGTAATCGCCTCCTTCCAAAAGGTAGCTTTCGTATGGAGAAGAATGGGGAAGAAACTCCACCTTTACTCTTTTAAAAAGTGTTACAATATTTTGTATATGTAGGTACATTAGTTACATAATTATATGTGAAGACTACGCACCTAAAAAAAAAATACTTTACCACAATAGGTAAAAAGAAAAATTAATAAAAATGAAGCAACGAAAGATAAATTAATTTGTGATAGATACATGGTTCTCACATATTTACAAACATTGTAAAAGTAGATGATTTTCTTAAAATTTTACAATTAATAAGTCAATGTGTGAAGAACGCTGCAAGCAATGTCGGTTACTCCGGTCGTGTGTGTCTGGATTGAGGAGCCAATCTCATATCGGAACCAGGGTACTACCAATATTTAGTAGTAAATTAGCCGATTTTGTAGGCCGGATCCTGGAATTTGTAGTAAAACCCTTAAAAAGTTATACGACGTTAAAGGTGGCTCCTCAATCCTGACGTCTGGATTGAGGAGCCACCTTAGAACTCGAAAACTAGCCAACGGATATTTTTGAAAATTTTGTAGGATTTAGTAGTACTTTTGCGTAATCTCTACAAAAAAAATGGGGTTTGTACGGTCGATTTTGAAATAGCTACAACGTTTTGATTTTTCATAAAAAACCATAAATTTCACCGCGCTGCATCTCGGAAAGTTATCAACCAATTACAACAGATTTTTTTTATGATTTAGTAGTAAATGTGCTCGAATTTGTACAATAAAAATAAAATGGAAAAGCTATATAATTTTGGTAACACAACACATTTTATGTGGCTCCTCAATCCTGACGGTCTATAGAAATGATATGTACGTAGCTACTAAAGTAGTTGATCAAATCGGATAACAATAACACCAATATTTAGTAGAAATTTCTACTAAATATTGGCGTAATCCAACATCCTGCGCATTCAGTATTTCAAAAGATATTAATAAAATAAACATTCCTTAACAAATTAGTGAATAGGGTGACCATAAATAATTCAAACTATGATCATAAACAGAGTTTTACTTACACATGAATAATTCTTCACCAATCAGTACTTAAATTATGAACACAATATTAACACCAAGAATAAAAAATAAAAATAAACTAAAAGAGCAATATCCCATAGAATAAACAAACACCAAGAATAACAAAAGAAATCACAAAGAATTTTCAGCATCAGCACTAACTCCGAGCGACGACGCTCTAAAGAGATTCCAGCCCAAACTATAACATATCCACTGCCAACCGGCACTTTTTCCTCAAAACAAGCTGGAATAAAGTCTACCCCTGGCCGTCTGTAGACTCTTCGCCGCCCGTCACTTGCACACAGCATAAATCTGGATTCGTCAGAAAACATTACTCTTGCCCATTCTTCGTCTCCCCATTGTGCGTGTTCGCGGGCGTAACGTAATCTTGCTACCCGATATTCCCTTAAAATTTTGGACCATTTGCGGGTCTATGCCCCCCCCCAACTTTAAATTTTGCCATATGTAATATGAAAATATTTTGAATTTTGTACTATTGCGAATTTTGGTTTCATAATCGTCATAGCAAAAAAACTGACTATCCATAATGTAGTGACATTTATGCCCATGCCAATTTCACTGAGTGCTGGAATAAATTCTATAGCTCCAATGAGAGAGTATGTTATACCTTTAACTATAATGTGATGCGGATGATGATGTATATCTTCTAAAATAAATTTGTCACTGCCATTTAAATCAAACGACACAATATTGGATGGCACATAATTGTGAAGAAATTCAAGATGGAATTCCCAATTCAAATTATCTTATGTTTTGTGCAATTATCTGCCCGGTATCCATATATGATCAAAAAGTAAATGAAAAAAAACAACAACCCGACTGCGTAAAAAATGAACTTGAATGAAAGGAGGCAATAGGTTTTTATTAAAAAGATGTTTCCGACTGCATGAGATTGTATATAGTATTAAGTGGGATTGGAGACAGAAATAGGTCATCTTGTTTCCATCTTTTTTTGGTATTTTGTTTAGATTTTTTAAAATTTACTTTTTATATTAAATTTTTTAGTTATTTTATCATTTTTAAAATTACTTTTAATAATATAATTTGTTTATATTTTGTAATCAGCTGTTAAAGCCCTTCATTTTGAAACCCCACTCGATAGGCATTGAGAGTTTTTTTTTACATTGACAAACATTCAGTGTTACTCACGCAATAAAGAAGAACCTAACGACATATCATTCATGTAAATCGGTTCAGCCGTTTAGTAGTTACGAGGGAACATAGGGACGGACATACATAGATAAAAATTCAGCTCAAACACATAACACTCCTTTTTTGGCTTCGCCACAGTCGGGTTATACAAAAAAATTAACTCTTTATAATCATTCTTACGACTCAGTTTAAATTGTCCAAATACTGCAACGAAATCATGCCATTTGAGGCCAATTCTAACTTAGTGAGTTGAATTGTTGACTCTGGTGATTATACTTCCTGTAAATACATTATTTGATAAGCCGTCAGTCTCTTTGGTACATTATCAGTCGACAGAGATGCGGAATTTTAAGACACTTTATTTTAGTTTGTTATAATTTTAGTTAGGTTAAGGCTAATATAATGTATTGTTATTTTATTTATTAATTTGGTATACAACCTGGTTGTAAAATACTCCACGTCGTTCCATGTAAAATACAGGTATTCAGCTGCATCCGGTTAGACTGGAAGCCAACCCCAACATAGTCGGGAAGAGGCTAGGCAGAATGATTGATTTTGTTTATAACCCGTTTGTATAGTAGGTACTAAAAAAGTTAGAGGCGCCTGTTATGGTTCCTACACACTATGCTGGCGGCATGGCCGCCGGATTTTGTGCCTTCATTTCCTTTGCGATCCTTTGTGCGGCAGGGCAGTGCATTACAATGATCTGTAAATTTTCTATTAAAAAACTGTTAAAATGCTTAAGCGTTACCCTTAAGCATTTTAATGGAGTTTGTATCATTTATGTCTAACCGATTTTTTTTCTAATCTAATGCTTGTCTATTACATTCTTTACGTTACTATAGCAATAATGTTGTGAAAAATAACAGCGAAACAATAATGAATTTAAAATCATAACGTATGAATAGAAACTTTGACGAAGACAATTTATTTTACTATACACGAAGAGGTCATGTTTCTGCGGAGATTCCTATCACCGCGATTCAGCGGAGAGTGCTAAATGTACAACGCCATCTATCGATACATCAGGAACTAAAATATTGTTTAAATAATCAAACTAAACATAAGTTTGTATAAAATAAGTATCATTAAATTCATCATCGGTTACTGAATTTCATTTCATTAGGTTCATTACATAAATATCCTAACTATATAATATTATAAATGCGAAAGTGAGTTTGTTTGTTTGTTACGCTAGATATAGCGTAACAAACAAACAAACTCTCTGTGCAAAATTTCATTAAAATCGGATTCGGATTTTAATGAAATTTGGCACATGGGTAGAGCATAACAAGCGAGCATAGGGTAAGGACATAGAATACTTTTCATCCCAGTATTCCCACGGAATCGAGACTTATGAAGGTGGGTCCACGGGGCGCAGCTAGTATTTCAAATAATCTAAAACCACAATTACATAAGTTACACGTAGGTAATCGTACTTGTAGAATGATTTATATGCAAATAAAACTACTTATTTCAAACAATGGTCTTCTTTGAATTATTTATGGTCACCCTATTCACTAATTTGTTAAGGAATTTTTATTTTATTAATATCTTTTGAAATACTGAATGCGCAGGATGTTGGATTACGCCAATATTTAGTAGAAATTTCTACTAAATATTGGTGTTATTGTTATCCGATTTGATCAACTACTTTAGTAGCTACGTACATATCATTTCTATAGACCGTCAGGATTGAGGAGCCACATAAAATGTGTTGTGTTACCGAAATTATATAGCTTTTCCATTTTATTGTTATTGTACAAATTCGAGCACATTTACTACTAAATCATATAAAAAATCTGTTGTAATTGGTTGATAACTTTCCGAGATACAGCGCGGTGAAATTTATGGTTTTTTATGAAAAATTAAAACGTTGTAGCTATCTCAAAATCGACCGTACAAACCCCATTTTTTTTGTAGAGATTACGCAAAAGTACTACTAAATCCTACAAAATTTTCAAAAATATCCCTTGGCTAGTTTTCGAGTTCTAAGGTGGCTCCTCAATCCAGACATCAGGATTGAGGAGCCACCTTTAACGTCGTATAACTTTTTAAGGGTTTTACTACAAATTCCAGGATCCGGTCTACAAAATCGGCTAATTTACTACTAAATATTGGTAGTACCCTCGTTCCGATATGAGATTGGCTCCTCAATCCAGACACACACCTCCGGTCCGTGTCGGTTATTTAAATTCAAACTTAATATTATAAATACGAAAATAACTCTGTCGGTTGCCTCTTCACGTCTTAACGACTGAACAGATTTCGATGATATTTAGCGCACAGGTCGACCATGACTTGGGTAAGTACTCTACTTACATAGGCATTGACAAAGGATACTTTTTATCCCGGTCATACGTTCCCGTGGGATAATATCCGCACGGGAGAAGCCGTGGGCCAAAGCTAGTGTCACTATAAACGATAGTGAGGTGGTTTCTTCCTTTAAAAAGAAAACGTGATTCTGTATTGAGGAAAATTCTACAAAGTATGCAAAGATTATACAAGCCAGTAAGATGGCTACACTTTTTATGCGCATCAGGCTTTACGCTAAACAGCTGTTTGGTATAGTGATGCGAAACAATTGAACCTCCAACTCACAACCGAGTAATATCCCGCTAATCCAGTAAGCCAAAACGAGCTTTAATATAAGTCAATTCCCAAAACTAATTAAGTAAATAGAGCCCAAGTCCGGCCAACTATGGTAATCCCAAACTATCAACGTTCTACACATATTCTCTACAATCCAAACAACTTTAGAATTAATTCTGCTGATGGGACATAAAGGGACAATGGCTAATAAATATTAATTTCGGTCAGGATCATATCTCGGACATGAATAAATTATTGTATGACCACCGTGTAGTGAAAATTATCAATTTCCCGGGCGAGCCCGCGGTCCCGGGAGCGGGACAGACAACCCTTAACTTTGGAACTGTTTGACTTCATAGGGTTGGTACTTGTTGAGTTTAATTATTTTAGTATTTATTTTTTGTTGGAAGACATTGAAGATTTTAATAAATTGTGGAAGTTTTTCGCTTGGTTAATTTTTACTACTTAGGAATTATAAAACTGTAGATTAAGTTAGTTAACGATGGTCTACTTCTTGATGTACAAAGTCGTTGGATGGTCGCCTGGATAAACGTCCAGACCTTTGCATCAGTGTTGGACTTCAGTAAAGGTCTCATTATCAGATGAAGCTGACCATCGCTTTGCAACACACTTACAGACATATCATCATGAACATCCTGCCAAATCCAGTTAAATTGGAAAAACAACAGAGTTGGGAAAACATTAAGCTAAAAATTATTATTAAGGGGGCGCCCAAAAGTCCACTAGCCCCCCTCGGTTAAAAAAATATTATCTCGTGAGTGAGAAGGATTTATGAATAACGGCTAGTAAGTGTGTCTAGAATTTTTAATACCTTTTATAAAGTATCATATTGAGACACGAAGCAACATACTGAGAGGCGTTAGTGGACCATTGGGCGCCCTCTTAAGACCAATGACCATATATTTATTAACCGACTTCCCAAAAAGGAGGAGGTTCTCAATTCGGTTGTCAATGACCATATATTTATTACAACGTTAAACACCAAAATATTAACCTTTTCTCATGCCTACTTGTTACTTAAATCACGAAAACATTGACAATTTGCAAGTGCACCAGCCCTATTCCCACCCCTTCCCTTCGGGCCTCATATCAAGTACAACATAAAAGCAATTCAGCAAATTGTTATTGACATGTTAATAGTTTGAATGTCATGATGTCGCTACCGTCGCCCCGGAGTTGCCATGTTAAATATTATGACATGTCCCGCGAAGGGTTAATAAGATATGGCAACACTGGCGCGCTTTAGGTTAAGTTGTTCGTAATTATTTTAATTGAATTGTAGGTGATTGTGTGATGTTGTTATGTAATTTGTGTTTTGTTTATGCTTAGTTTTAGTGTGGATTACGTGGTAAGAGGTATAGTGAGGTATGTGGTACTTGAAGAATGAAATAAACTATTTATTTATTCCAATCTGTTTTTTTCGAAATCTGGCAATTTTGTGGGCTGTGCACTGCATCTGATACTACACTGAGTAGGTAGTATCGCGGACACTGGCGCATGACCACCTTTCGACCTTATTGCCTAATCAGTAAGGTCGAAAAGTGGTCAGGCGCCGGTGTCCGCGATGGTACGTACTGGTATAAAAGACCTCTTAGCAAAAGACAGAAGAATCGTCTGAACAGCTATACTTAGAAATTATCTACACAGCCATATTCTAGTATTTTCTTTCAGACTCAGGCATAACTTGCTGTACAAAAATGGATAAATATTATTACACAATATACCTATGTATTGTTATCTCGCCCCTGGCTTTTCAATACAAACCACAAAGCTGGGGTGCCTTTTACGGCACAAATTAACAATATCAAATACATTTTTCGATACAAAATCAAATTATAATGTAACCCTTTATCCGTTTACGTAATAAGCTTCCAATTAGCGACGCAACCCGCAACTCCGTTCCGCCGTTTCTCCGCAATGCCGTGATCCGGAGATCCCGGGATGTTAGACAATTTTGAAGATAATGAATATCGCCTGAGGACATCACTAGGTACTGTTTGTGCTACGTGCCATCTGTCACAACCCTTTGATGTAGAATGGCTATGAATTGGCTGTAGTGTGGATATTCTTTGTCTTTTTAAATGACTAAATTGTTATTTATTAATGCCCTTGTATTAATATTAGTATGGCCTAATACCGTAAATAAGTAGCCAATGTTAGGTGTAGAATAATATTTCAAAAGTTTCAGTAAATAAAATTGAGAAGCATGCCATAACCCTCTTTATTTTGCTAAATATTTCTAATCTAATCATGGCATACACATGTTAAGGCTAACGACTAAATATTCCATTCTTAATATCAGGAAATAATTTCACACTAAATTACACTTCAAATGACATGACACATGTCATGTCGTACTTTCTTGTCCCCGATCGGGGACAATTATCCGCAATCAACACATCGCGTGGACACCGCTACGACTCTGTATAAATAATTCAACTCATCAAGGGTCGATTGTGACCACACGTCGATCTCGAATAGTTTGTGTAGAGTAAACATCATATCTTGGGATTTTTGATGTTGTACCAACAAATATAATGATGCAAGTAGTTGTTGACATCTTTGGCGAAGTTGTACGTAGACGAATACACTTAAACTAAAAATAAGTACCTATCTATCATTGACGAATTAGATACCAACTATTAGTGAGGCTTGTGCTCAGTGGACTGATCTAAGCTCACTATACGAGATGGTGGCGCGTGTGTTGGATCATTTAGCTCCCTTCAAAATGGTTGAGGTGAACTGCTGAATGGTGCTAAACCATGCGTCAGGTTCGTGAACGGGCGCCGTCAGAAGAGACTAATAAAGTCATCTCTTAGCTGCCACGGCTTATTTTAATTAAATTGATGTATTTTCTTTTTTTTTTCGGACGCTTATAACGTTCTGTATCGTTTTCAAATGTATAATTTCAACATTTTAATTACGTAACCAATATTTTGTAACCATATTTTAATTTAAAAGAGTGTTTGTGGAGTTTGTTGCCCGTTCTTCTCCATAGGTATCTATCACGCTTCGGAATGGGCAACTAACTTCATATTTCTGACAGACCGAACCCTTGACAGTTCAAAAGAGCCTGTAATTGGTTTATGTGAAATAAAGGAGTTTGAGTTTGAAGATAATAATATCTAGTCTGTTCAACAGTGACTTCACTTTACTGAAAGTATTGTTATCGAAAGAAAACATTAAAGAAAATTCAACCAATCGAACAAGGTTGAACTTTAAGACGATTTTAGATAATAATGACACACACAGAAGGTAAAACTTCAAACGAGGTGCATTATGAAATATTATTATGTACTCAGGGTTTCAATAAGTCCCTCTACGTCTCGACGCAGGCCATAGAGATGATAATAGAGCTACAGTTGTAATTTCCAATTATCCGCCTTAGTGCGCGTCCTAGTAATTTAACTAAATAACCCATTTCTCTAGGCTGACGTTTATGGCTTATTGTCTGAATTCAGGTCTTCCTACTAAATGGAAAGTCTTGCTGTAGAATAGGACCCTACTTTGCTTGCTACGCTTGCTTGTTTATGTTAATGGTACGCCATATGTTTTTGACAATATATTATCTGTAATCATACCTATGTTTAACAAAATAAATGATTGATTGATTGATTGACTTAGTACGGTTATATGTAGGTATGATAATCCAAATCAAACTCAAAACTAACCGCAAATATTCCACGACTCTTAATGCGAAGCATTAGAGAGTGTTCTGCGATCGAAAAATTTGTTTTGCCTCCTTTCTGCAACTGTTTTTATTGTTACACTCCTGCTAGTACACAGAAACTACTTAATTTTTATAGTTATGACGATCATCAAGCAGTAATAGCAGAGTGGTGTGACCATCGGACTGCCAAGTTATAGGTCTCGAGTTCGAACCCAAGGTATGCACCTCTGACTTTTCGGATTCATGTGCGTATTGTATAATTATCACTTGCGTCAAAAACGGTGAAGGAAAACATCGTGAGGAAACTGGCATGCCTGAGAGATATTTCTCGACAACATGTGAAGCAAAGTGAGAGGCCCATGGGCGGCTTTAAAACTCTGATACCAGGTTAGTCACTAACCACGCGAAAAGAAGGAGAAGATGACGATCATAATAACATTCTACCAACAGGAAAATCTGTTTAAAAATGATTTATGCAGACAAAATGGCGCCTTTCAAAAACCTCAAGCCGTCGTTTAAACCCCAAGACATTTAATTACGCGTAATTTATCGCCGACACTAATCCGCGAACTTCTGGCCAACAAGAAAAATACAAAAAAATCTATCCCCTTGATTACAAGCTGTCACGTCGTAGGATTTTTCCTAAGCCCTCATTTTAATTAGTCACGTCGGTTTTGTACGCGTTCTCGAGTGGAGAACATCCATTTTCTTAACTACTGTAATTGCCCCCACCTAGCGATGTTGCCAGCCACAAAATTTATTGCTTAATTACCTCAAGAAAATGCGTCGCGCTCAACATCCCCGACAGATGTTTTTTATTCGCCGTGGAAAAACAAGAACGGTTTAAGAATGACATTAATTAATTCTTAATGAAATTCATCTTCACCCTCGGTCGTGTTTTAAATTAAACGCTCGATTTATTACTTGTACAATTTGTCGCGAACACAGCCCTCGTAATTAAAACACTGCCATCAGTTATTACGTTTATTAGCAACACAAATAGTTGTAAAATCTCCATTTTATATTACAGGTTGATTCTAACAATAAATACTACATTGATATTAAATGCTCTCAAAATATAATAGCTTAAAAGTGTTGCGTCGTTTGTGGCTATTTTTTAAAATTGGTTCGTTTGAAAATCGAGCCAGAAACGACGGTTTACTTATTGATAGGATCAATATTTCCTTTGATACGGTTCATCGACTGGTCCGTGGAACAGAGCGTCATCAAATCGAAGGTATCCGTCGTCCGGTCGAACTATATCTGGAAAACTTTTGTGTGCAATTGGCTCATGGTAAGCATCAGCGCTTTCATGGTACTGGTGACTGTTTATAAGATTCCTATTAGCGTTCATGTTCGTCTTAAACTTATCTTCTTTCTGGGGTAAGATCGGAGTAGGCGTAACTTTGTCATCTATTTTCTTGTCTTTGGCAACAGTGCCAGCTCCAGCCAGATCTCTGTAGTTCCTCTCATCTTTTCTTAAAGGAGCATAAGGGTACCTGCTTCTGAATCTATAGTCATACCTTCCGGTCCTTGCGTTTGCATACATATCATCATCATAACGCCTGTAAGGATCTACAGAGTATCTATACCTTAGATCCACACTGGGTGGAGTGCGAACCACTTCTGGCAAATGGGCATAATAGATTATTCGTTTCGGTTTCCTAGGTACCATGTTATCGTAAGTCTCGTCAAATCGATCTACTCTTGAACCATAGTAAGGGTAGTAACGTCTTCGGTCGATCATGTCGTAATAAGGATCCCGCCTGTACAGGTCATCTGTGACTGGGTAGTATCTATCATCATAGAAGAACCTTCTGGATTCTTCTGGAGTCTGAGGGTTGTAGATCGCTTGACGTGGGAACACTGGCTTATATTTGGATCTGTCTCTATCTTCATCAGGTCTTACAAAGTCTGTTCGTAGTTCGTCAGTCCTTGACGCTCTTTGTACAGATTCCTTATCATTGCGAGATTCTGAAGCTTCTAATGCTTTGTTTTGAGTGACAAAATTGACTCTTGGCATACGAGCATTGATTAGATCACCTGATGGTTGAGGAGGTGTCAGGATATTGTCTCTTTGTTCCCTTTGGTCTCTCTGATCCCTTTGATCTCTCTGATCCCTTTGATCTCTCTGATCCCTTTGATCTCTGTGATCCCTTTGATCTCTTTGATCAGGTATAGGTAGTTTGATCCAGTTCTCATTAGAAGCTCTCGCTCCTCGACCAGTAGGCTTGTCAGTCACTCTCTCTGTAGTATGATACAGAGGCAGGATTTCCTTAACCTCATTGGTGATAGATATTTTAGTCGTAGGGTCTTCGGGTGGCAAAGGACCTGGTATCCAGGGCTGGTTCATGTTCATGTTTGTCTCTTGATGATGGGATTGCATGTTGTAGTATTTTTCTTCTTCGATCACGCCACGTCGACCCCTGACGGAATCGGACTCCAGGTTGATCTGGAATTATAAAATAGGAGTAGATGTAAATTCCTACTTATGCAGTTAGGAAGGTACCAGCAGCGTGTAAGACAGCTTGAGAAATATCACGCTGTGTATCTTTAAATACATAATCTTCACCATTAATTGTTAATCGATCGCAGGTATCAAACATTTGTTTATTATTTACTTTACGAAATTCCAGACTTTCCGTTATTATACCTATTTTCGTTTCATGTGTCGATATAATACCGACATTTTGAACAGCAGTTTTGTCGACGGAAGAATAGACAAAATGACAGTTAAACAATCACAGCCTGTCATTTTGTCTATTCTTCCGTCGACAAAACCCGTTTCTACGGTGAACATGCTACGCGTGCTGGTATGGCTACATGCTAAGATTTTTTTTGCATTTCGCAGCCAAATCCGTGTACTAAATACAATGTTTCTTCAGTTTTGTGTTGATTATAAAACAGTTGTATTTAAGCAGGTGGGTTGTGAAAAATCTCGTGGGTGATAGCTCTGCACTGTGACCTGCCTGGGTATGTGTAAACACTGAGAAACTACGTCAAAAGTGCAGTGCTATTCTGTATAAACTCAGTTAGTGCTCGTCTAAACTATGTAAAGATCGATTCGATCTACTGTGAGCGGTCACAGTAGATCGAATCGACGTTTATATAGTCTTGTCTTTACACAGACTTGTGAGCGAACACAAGCCGAAAGTGAAATCATTTGTTTAAGAGTATCGACATTTGATTCGAATTTCTTTGGCATTGTGATTAACAATCATTATGTAGTTTAGAATTATGTGGTACTAACAAACTGGGTGAAAACCTTAACACCAGGAACTGTAGGTTTTTGTAGCTTTTTATATTTGAAAATAGTGACAAAGTAAATGAAAAATAATTTACTTTATCACTATTAATTGTATGTTTATCAAATTGATATGGACATAATTTCAATTGTCTGTTTTCCTACATCGTCATTTTTGACGAAAATCAGATTTTTATTTTATTTCATTCTACACGTTCGAACAAGTGATCCTGCATTAAAAATCTGATTTTCGTCAAAAATGTCACGACGACATTGTAACCTGTCTCTCATTGCTAAAATTGTTTTAACTGTGAATAAAACGATAAGTTGGATGAGTTTCATAATCATATACTTGGGGCGGAGACCTGATGGCTTGTAATACAGGCACCAGCCTCGCACAACATTTTTCTGTAAGCCCACGACTGGACAATACGGTTAGTTGTTTTTATTTCATTAAAGGAAATGTGGTGAGAAAATAAATAAATAATTACGTTTCAGAATAAGACTTCAGACCATGTTGTTTATTATTAAAACCCGGGTTAGGTTATGCGGTCGCGACTGATCGAAACAAGAAGCAAGCAGGTGTGAACCGCGACGTTAGGACAAACAGTTTATTTATCGATAATCTATTCGATAACAGCTTTACGTTCGTGTCAATTAGAACTTTATATTCTCTCTTTGCACAAGAGTTATTAGGTGATTTGTGTATCAAAGGATTTTTGTGGGTATGTTTAGTATTTTCTGGAAGATTTTGCACAGTTATCTTTTAACCGTCTTTGAACGAAATACCTACTAACTAACCGAGGGTTGCCAACCATCCTGTTTTTCCAGGACATGTCTTGCTTTTTGGGGTGTCCTGGGGTGTTCTGGATAGTCCCGTCCTGGGTTTTTTTTAAGTATCTTGGTAAAGTCCTGTATTTAAAATTTCGCGCCTTCAACCTTACGTTTATCGGTCGGCCCCACGCCCCGCGGTCATAGAAAAGTATTTTCTGTCCTTCAAAAGCGGGGCGTAGGGTATTTTAAAAATAAAGATGTGACGTGCACTCTGCTTGTTGTCTCTTTCTCACTATTATTTTTATGCCCTAGAGCTCTGTCTATCTAACAGTTAGATAGAGAGAACTCTAGTGCGCAAAAATTGAGTTTAATTGAACCTGTTTTCATTCCGTGTTGCTATTAACTACTGCTCTTATACTACGTCCTGTTTCAATCCAAAATGTCCTGGTTTTTTCTAAGCTTGGTTTTCAAAATATGGGGATGGCAACCCTAAAGTAACCTATGTTTTCTACTTTCATTATCGACGACTAGATTTTGCGGAGAGTCAGTACCAATTTGAAGAAGACTAAATATCTACAACGGTTCCATACACCTAAACTATTGAAAAACAATAGTACTCGTATCTCTTCCGTGAGACTATCTCACTTCTTTTTGAAAAAGTATTATGAGTAGAAATATTAGCAAAGCGTCAGCTTACAGGCTCCAGCAGACAGGCGCGACGCGACAGCGCGACGCAATACTAGTAGATCAATTTGAAAATGAAACTTTCATGGAAATGGTTCTACCAAAATCACATCAAGTCGTCGCGTTGCGCCTGTTAAACGATTCACATTTTTGAATCGGCAATCCTTCGGAACACTTTCACTACGGTTAGATAGGTATCCAACTTATTATTTTATACGGAATTACAGTATAACTATTTTCTTAATGTCCCTCGACAAACTTCGTGTTTCGTCAGTCGTCGGGTGTCTATCAGTTGCACTTGGTGCTTTACCGTGCTTGTACGTATTGACTCCTACCGCTGTGCCCGCTTTGCCTTCAACCATAATTACCAAGTACAAAGGGCAACTGATAGAAATCCTACGGTTGACGAAACACGAAGTTTGCCGAGGGACTTAAGAAAATAGTTGTACTGTACCTACCTACCATTGTACTGCTTTTCGCACCTCATAAAAATAACCTTTCTCTTGCTTTTATTGCCAACTTACTTCGGTATGTTTGTCGAACTCGTGCTGTACCTCCATGGGGAAGACAACGCGGACCAAGATCCCGCACCACAGCAGGATCGCCTTAGAGTGCCTCATGATTGATGCTGAACTTGTTCTCTGAAATATAACACACGAGACTTGAAAAGAATTTCAGGAGATTCGTGAGAAAATTGCTACTGCTGAAATCGATCACATAATCAGCCTATAATGTTCCCACTGCTGGGATACAGGCCTCCAGGCGTGCCCAGTGCGGGTCGGTAGATGTCACATGTCATCGAATTTTTGGTTCTAGGAGATGCCGGTTTCCTCACGATGTTTGCCTTCACCGTTTTGAGAGCAGTGGTGATGAAATAATTTACACAAAGCAAAGCGCCTGTCAGGGTTCGAACTTATGATCTACACATAAGTCGCGGCCGTTACGACTGGGCCATCACTGCTCAAAACTGAAAACGATCAGCCAGTTGAAATTTCAGCAACAGAACGCAGCCATTTTAGGGCTGCGTTCTGTTGCTCGAATATGTTTGTGTACGAAGGGTAGCAACACCAGCAGCATAGCCACTGTTTCAGAAGCTAACCTTTTTGCCCATTAAGATGTAAAGAAAACTATATTTAGTCGTACTTGAGACAAACAAAAATAAGGATAGGTTGCTGCAGGTATGCTAAGTTTAAGGCGAAAGCGTCAAGGCAGCCCGCGAAATTCAAATTTTCTTACGATTTTTGCAATTTTCAGGTCAGTATCATGTTCTATGTTGATCTAAATATGATTCGCGGCCGTATCAAATGGTTATTTATAGAATTATAATCATAAAAATGATCAACTATGACTCTCTAAGTTCATGTATTCCCATTGAGAGACTATTTCATGATATCATGACATTTGACAATTATGCTAACTTATGGAGATGTATTGCTGATTGTAATGATTATAATTATGTAAAGCCATATTTGTTACGGTCGCGAATCATATTTTAATAACCACAAAACCTGACATTGACCTGCAAAATGCAAAAAACTAAAACAAAAATGAATCTCGCGGGCTACCTTAGCGCATCCCCCTTAACGTCCCTATTTTGGTCAGTTCCCATGGCCTACGTAAATACTCTACAATCTACAACAAAAAACATACATAAAAATATAATATAAATCTAAATAGTTGGTGCAGTGACCGCGGGCAGTCGGAAGTGTGATGAAATCGGTCGGAAGCGCGGCGGCCGAGCGTGACTCTTATCTGTTGTGCGCCAAACGTTCGAGCTGGTCTGACGACCTCGCGTTTTGGCATTTCACTGAGTTTTCCATTGGTATATAAGTATATTTTTTTGTGGAAAAATTTAAAGTGCTGTCATGTCTTCTTAACCAATTTGTGCCTTATCTATGCCTTACGTAAGATGGAGGAGCTCGTGGTTAAGTAATAACAGCCGCACGGGTCGATCCATCAGGTTAAGCTACGCTTGCCGGGGTTGGTCCGTGGATGGGTGACCATCGTTACATACCGATAATCTTCCATGCCTCGGAAAGCACGTTAAGCCGCTGATCCCGGCTGTCATTTGTGGATCTTTGACAGTCGTTACGGGTGGTCACAACCCAGTATCTGGGATAGGTAGTCGCTCCATGTAAAATACTGGTATAGAGCTGCATCCGGTTAGACTGGAAGCCGACCCCAACATAGTTAGGAAAAGGCTAGGTAGATTGAGAAAGATCTTACCGAATAATGTCCAAGATTAGTTTATTAGAACTCCGGTATGAAACAAATTCACTTAGAATTACAGTGTGTTAGGTATCATACCTAGGGTCGGTAGGTACCTACCCAATAAAATAAAACGATAATATTGATGCTGTTATCTAAACCAAGCTAGACAAAATCAAACTGGTTGCTAAGTTAATTATATAGTTTGTTATTTTATTTTATTTTATAACACTGATTTTGCATTCTGTGATTACTTGAACTCACACACTGACTTATTAGTATTACTTGTTAAAATGTTAGGAATATAGTATAATTTTGCAATGTTTGTAAGTATGTGAGCGCCATGTATCTATCACATAATTAAGTTATCTGTCATTGCTTCATTTTTCATTATTTTTACCTATCGTGGTACAGTAATCTTATTCTAGATGCATCGTCTTCACATATAATTATATAATTAATGTACCTATACAAAATATTGTAAAAACATTTTAAAAGAGTAACGGTGGAGTTTCTTGCCCACAACTACCTTTTGGAAGGGGCGACTAGAATCAATTCCATTTTGTGTAAAATTGACGTTCAAAAGTGCCTCTTATGTGCCTAATTGAAATAAACTGTTTGACTTTGACTTTTGACGAGCACTATTGAAGTTGAAATCTAGCAGCCTAGGAACATACCTATTTAGTATCAGAAAAGTCTTAAGTCAGTTTCGATTTCGGATGACAAACTTGATCAATCGCGAAGTCGTCGTCCGGAACCACATTTTTTACCGGCTATGATTACCACGTTCAATCAACTACCCAGGGTTAGTATGACCTAAATATTCAAGGGAAAATGGTGTTCCACAAAATGTCCTCAGTCCAGTATATTGAGCTCTTGCAAAGCAAATTAGACACGAACACGTTCATTTATAAAATAGGTAGGTACCATGTCAATGGCGTGATGAGCAAATAATGATGACTATCATTGAATACCAAGGACATAGAAATAGTTAAACTACTATTATTGCTACATAATACAAATAGGTATGTAGGCCCAAATAGTTGGAGGATAATCACAATATCGCACGTGGATATGTAATAACAGCCGCACGGGTCGGTTTGTCTGTGGATGGGTGACCATCTTTACATACCGAGACTCCTCCGTGCCTCGGAAAGCACGTTAAGCCGTATGGTCCCGGCTGTCATTCGTGGATGTCAGATCGACAGTCGTTACGGGTCTTAAGAAGCCCGAAAGTCTGACAGCCAGTCTTACCTTGGTAAGACTGGCTGTCAGACTTTCGGGCTTTTTATATAGGTATAACAGTTTCGGGTTGTGGAGGTCAGAGAGGCAGTCGCTCCATGTAACTGGTCTATTTTTTATCTAGCGTCTATATCACATATAGGTAGACACACCCACAGAAATAATTAAATTTTTACATGTTGTAAAAGGTTGTAAAATAAATTACAAATTCTGACTATTTTCAACAACCTATCATTATTTTGAACTATTGTGAAACAATTGAAAAGGCTTTTAATTTTTTCAGCCAAAGTAACCTTTAGGTAATACTAAAAACGGAAAGAGAGAGAGTCATGGGCGTACCCAGAATTTTCATGGGGCAGAAGTATATAAACTCTATGTAATACTTTACTTTTTAAATGTATTACGTGTTTGTATCAGTGTAATCAATTGATGGAGAACCAAATAAAATAAAAAAATGAATTTCTCTCGATAAAACTTGATAACTACGCATGCGCACTCGATTCATCGATACTGCATTGTTTCGCGCGGTAATTTTAAATTTTAACGAATAAATAATTAATTTTGTTACTTAATAAACCTAAGTTTTTAGGTTTGAGTCAGGGACCAGGGTGGGGTAGATGCCGGGACCTTACCCCACCGTGTGTACGCCCATGGAGAGAGTTGCATAATATTGCCTGGAGACGACATGACTACATAGCCATAATGTCTATGATAACATAAGAACAAAGAAGAATAACATGAGAATCAGTATAAGTACAATACGGTTGATGAATCATGGCCGATCTGAACATAGGCTCTCCGAACTTTTGCGCGTGTTCGGACTCACACTCGCCGCACATCACCATTTGATTGCTAATAAATGTTATTGCGCAGCCCTCTACGCAAATTTCGGACCGGTCATGATCGTTACTATATGTGGTGAAGAAGCAGAACAGTTTAGAAAGTTACAGTACCAATGTGTCGAACGACAACCATAAACGAAAACTCCGCACTTTTAAATGGAAGGTTCCCCTTTCTGATGCTAATCTGCATCAAGTAGGTACCTGCAAAAAGTCGACGAACCCCGAAAATAACTAAAGAAAATCGTCACAATAGCCATCAAACTCAACAATAGTGCATGAGGATCCCACGACACGACAATTTGGTGACAGACTGATGTTCCGCTCCACAAAGCCGACAATTGTATCGATACCGTTATCCTGCCCATTGAAGGCACTGGCCTAGTTATGGGTATGGTCGTTAGCCCTGTATATCATGATTATCAGATCATGCTATTCAAATCACCTGGGAACTGTCGGTACTGAAATCTTTACGGATTCGCTGAACAGAGCGATCAATCAAGTTCAATTGACAGAGACAACTTTTCGGGGAAAAGCAAAGAAATGAATAAAAATGTATCACTACAACCTCGTATGTAATCTGCGTTCACGATTTAGTTTCCAATCATGTAAACAAATATATGTTTTTGGAAAAACAACTTTAAAACCGTCGCTTAAAGTTCAATTTGCGCTACAACTACAAACTATTTTATGCCGTTTTGAATAGTAGATACTAGTCATTTAGAAATCAACTTAATTCACACTGACATAAGGTTGATATTCGTTTAAATAGAAATAACATCAATTGGAAACATGGACTTGAAAAGACTTTTCATGCCTCGACGAAGTCAATTCTCTGTCAATTTCGCTAGACGGATCGTCGGGAATCAAATTTCCGATGGAAAAAAGGGTACCCAACCGCAGAAAAACCCAATGACGATTCCATTCGTCCTAGAGCACGATAAGGTTTCTCCACCATGATCTGACCTGATCCAGATAAGGGCCATTGAAAATCGTCATGTAAGTATGGAACCTAAAAGAAACCTAAACCAGTACCCTAATTGCGTAATACACGATCAATCAGAATCTGAATCGTTTTGAAACAGATTGCTTCATAAGTTCGAAAAAGAAAATCTGCTCAACAACGTTAATAATGCTATGAACGTTGAACTGTCAGAATGAAACAGTTTAGTCGTAATCGTTTACGAAAATGTGTTGCGTAATTAGATAGCAGGTTTTATAAAAAAAATTTGGAATGCCAAAGTCACTTGTTTGGTTGCCACAACCTGCTATGGTCTCTTGAAAAACCGCGTTGTTTTAAATGGAATTCGGCCTCGTTATCGGCAGTGTTAAAAAACGTTGTTGTGTTTCGGCAGTTAGAGGTAAGATAGCCGGTTACTCTGTGGTTGAGGATTCCGGGTGAAGCTCGCTTTTACCTTCGGCCTGATCATCACTTACCATCAGGTGAGATGCAGGCCACGAGCACCCCCGTAGTGGAAAAAAAATGAAACTTCTAAACACTTTCGACTCCACCCACTTTTCACAGAACTCATACGCTATGCATACATATTGGAAGTAAGCCCTCCGGGAGGGTTGCCGGCATTACGTTTGCGCTAAAGGTAACCATCGCGGACGGTCAACGGCATTAGTTATAAAACCGTGTAATAAAACACTGTAAAACGAAGTAAAATAGTGTTTTCCGGGGAAAAATTAAAATGTTGGATACGTAGTTTCCAACATTTTAATATTTTTGTGAATATTTGTAACTGTGAACAAAAAATAATAAAATACTTGGATCTTAAAACCAACGCCTATACTTATAAATCTTGTTAAAATATGCGCTAGATTTTATTTTCACAGTTTAAAATCAGTAACCAACATGTAAGAGCCCTCCGCGAGGGCTCCCGGCATCACATATGCGACTAAGTGAACCCTCCAGGAGGGCTCCCGGCACTGAACGTGTTAAAGAAGCTTGTAAAATTCTGATCAGTCCAACATGATAATATTCTAAGTTATGTTCTAATTAACAAAACGACTCAATCCATCTGCCTAAACAAAGGAACAAAAGTTAACAAAACCTAGGTCACTTATGTGAAACAATGGGACATCACAGATCGTAACTGAATTGCCTATAGATAAAGATGACATAAAGGAGACGAAAAAACACTTCTAACATACCTACTAAAATCAATCTGCCTAGCTTTTTCCCAATCTAGCTTTTTTTATAGGGTCGGCTTCCAGTCAACCCTGTAATTCTAAGTGAATTTGTTTCATACCGGAGTTCTAAGAAACTCATCTTGGACATTATTCGGTAAGATCTTTCTCAATCTACCTAGCCTTTTCCTAACTATGTTGGGGTTGGCTTCCAGTCTAACCGGATGCAGCTGAATAACAGTATTTTCTGGAGCGATTACCTATCTGACCACCACAACCCAGTAACTGGGTAATACGATACCCCTTGGTAAGACTGGTTGTCAGACTTCCGGGCTTCTGACGACCCGTAACGACTGTCAAAGATCCACGAATGACAGCCGGGACCAACGGCTTAACGTGCTTTCCGAGTCACGGATCCGAGGAGTCTCGGTACCTATGTAAAGATGGTCACCCATCCACGGACCAACCCCGACAAGCGTAGCTTAATTAACCTGATGGATCGACCCGTGCGGCTCCTCACACACTTCTAACATGCTAAACCCTAGTTAAAAGACTTTCGTAAATCTGGGAAATCAGTATAAAGTCTTAACACGCATTCGAGTGCCTTAATTTATGAAAATTTCTTGCCATCACCAATAAGGTAACTATAATGTCCTCCTGGGCGTCCCCTCCCGGCGTTTCCAGTCACATCTGCCTTGTGTTAGTGGTCTTTCATTAATCCTCCCAACATTACCAAACCATAATATTTTAAATGTTTGTCACTAGGTACATCTTTTAAACCGCTTCGTTGTCTTATCACATCATGCCTCAGCCTATCATTCATAGTCACACCACACATGCTTCGCAAGAAACGCATTTCCACAGAATTTGTTGTCTTAGACGAAGTCTTACCAAATATTTTTAACCAAAGTTTTAAGTCTTTTTTCGGAAATTCTCAAAATTTAATGTAAACTGCATAATTATGGCCAAATTGAATGATAAATGAATTCATTTTTTATTTATTTAATTAAAGTAATGTGTAAGCAATCAAGCAAAACATGTTTTAGGCTTCTGTGTCATTAGACATTTTTTTTACAGACATTTAAATCTCAGAAAAAATAAAATTGTACAATACGTCTTTTAAACCTTATTAAAAAAAAAAAAATTGGTAAGACTTCGTCTAAGACAACCATGGCTTAAATGGTTCTAAATTGTCTATACTATCTTCACCTTAAAGCTTTGCACCCATCTTCCAATCACCCTGTATATAGGTACACATATAAACTAAATAGAATGTTTGAGCGTGCCCCAAACTAAAACAGCAATACCCCAAAAACTTTCGAGAAAAAGGCGTACGGCTATGCCTCACCAAATAGAACTTGCTGCATGGATCGTTAACATCTTCGACTTAATACTACGTTTATTTCAATTATTTCAGAAGCATGCAAATCTTTGCCTGATTCCGATCAATTTACACCAAGCGTAGCGTAAAATAAATTGACTGCGTTTAGCGCAGTCAATGAATTTTCCTAGGTTGGTTTGGGAAAAAACAACTCGATTATTAAGTACCTTCCATTAGCTATGCCAGTCGCACCAATGAGGGCAAACAAAGGAAAAACTTTAAGCACATGGTTTCTGATGAGGACCTGCAGATAAACACAGTACCTGGGATTATTGCCTCGAAATTCCTGACTGGTAAAACTGAACTGCGCACATTTTGTCTGTTGTCAATAAGATCAATTTAGACCACCAGTGGGTTCAACTACAGATGGTTGAAATTAAACACCTAAACCGAAAAACATGTCTCTAATAGATAAAATCTCTACCGTACAAATGCATATACCTAAGTTTCAATATTGTATGTTTGTTAGTCAAGCTACATTGCTCGCAGGGGTACCTACCAATAACATGAAACGGCTAATGGAGACTGGGACAATAGAGGGCAAAAGACCTAGAGGCCGAAGCCCAAAAAGGTGGTCGGATCAAATATCCGCATTTGACGATACCTTTCAGCGCCGCACTCCACCGGGCCACTGATCGTAACAGATGGAAAAAAGACCGTTGACAATTTGATACGGAGTCACGATTCTCAGCAGTGAGAGAGTGATTGAAAATAAGAAATGTCAAGCTAAAGCGAGTCCAATGTGGTGCAATTTATGCATGGGTACTGGTAGTCATCAAATTCGGCGTGACACGAAATGACGGCACGGTTAGCGCAGTGGCTGACCGAGCCATTGACCGCTACGCTTTGTGTAGGTATAAGGCCGTGCGCACTTTAGATGTATTTTCGTACGAATGTCACTCGTGGCGTACAAGTACGACCATGGTCGTACGAATTGAGTGCGCACACTGGGACACATTTTTCTCCGTCAAATAGAACAAATCCCAACAAGTTCCGATTGTTTTCGGACGTCGGAACTATACGTACGACTAAGTCGCACCCAGTTTTCGCGCCCCTTTTTACTTGGAAGGTCGGGATCATTCCGTACGTGTACCTACGTGTGAAACTCGTACGAAACGCCCAAAGTGCGCACGGCCTTAGGTTCATTTCCCGCACGAAATATTTCTTTTTACCAGCCTTTTATCCCACTGCAAGGCAAAGGTCTCTTCTCATACAGTGATGGAACGAGCATTTATCTGACACACGCTTGCACAAGACGAGATAAATATGACTAAAATAAAAACAATAAAATACCTAATCGATTGAAATGGCAACAAACAATTTCCATCCCGGAAAACTATAAAATTTTCAGGCAGTTCGAGATCAACTATTATAATACAAAATTATCATAATTCGAAGATGAGTCTTACCTTATCATAATCCAGTCACAGTCACCAGCCTCGTCGAAGTTCGGCAGGGTAATGCCGACAGGGTCCGACCGGTCAGCGGTCACGGCTTGCGACCATATTGTTTGTCAGCACAATTGAACACCGTTTCCATTGTAAACCACGAAAATCTATGTGATACGGTTGATGGGAAAATGTGGGTATGATTACGGCTTTTGTATGGAGAGTAAGCAGATGTGTGTATGGATTACTGTTACCATTTTTCTTGGCAATCTCGTGTCGGTTTGGCTTCGTAAGTTATCATAAGATTAGTCTGCTTAAAATGTTGTAAGTTTCTGGCTGAGTCCTCGTTTTCGTCGACCACGAAGTCTCACAAAGGGATAATGTGTTTACTTCTAGTATGTACCCACCTATAAGTCGCTTGTAATTTAATCAAACTCAAATTTGAAAGTCGAATCATTAGGTATGCAAAACATTCGTCACTAATAATAGTGTAAATGTTTTTTTTGTTTTTTTTTTTATAAAAATATTTAAAAATGTAAATTTTATGTATAAAGATAAAATAAAGGAATATAAGTGATGTGAATGTAATGTACCTACGCGGTGATTAATGATCATAATATTTCACATTACTACATCAATGGAAACGCATACAAAATAACTGTAGATACATTTGAAATGTTAGTAACAATGTGCACGTGGAAGCGTGTCGCCTGTCACACCACCGCGCTCTCTGCCGAGCCCCATCTGTGATCGGCGCGCAGATTATCTAACATTTTGGTCAAAAACATTCCCCATGCATCGCGGAAGTATTCACATAATACTTTTGAAATTTTAATGTTGTAATCTGTATTTTTATCATTGTTACTATGTTGAATTTTGTGTTTTTATGCAGACTGGACGGAATCCGCAACATACCAACAAAGAACGATTCATAGTCATCATCATCGATCGTAATGTTCATGCTCCTGATAAATGTTTCAAACCTTTAAAGGTCGGAAATTATTCCACTGGGCGTACACCGGGATTAAAAATAGATCTATTTTCTAACCCAGTTCTACATGTATGCAAAATTGCATCGAAATCCACTCAGCCATTAATGCGAGAACAGGGCCAAAAAATCGATCTAGCTAAGTCCCATATCTGGGAAAATTAGTTTTCTCCATATTTACACCCGAGCAAAACTCGGTCGCCCAAATTTTAGAATAAGAATAATGACATGGCTGCATAGAATTAGTAAGAACCTACTATCATGGCAGCATGGAATTAGTATGTTCTATCATGGCAGCATTAATAGGAACTGTCATATACTATTAAATGAGCATTCTCTATTTAGCTCGGTCGCCAAGGTACTTGTATTAATACCTTACGGAAGTATGTATAGGTAGGGTATCTATAGACCCGCAAACGATTTCAAAGTAATTCTAAACCTATTCCATGATTAATTTGCTTTGTAAATAAAACTACTTGATAAAAAATTACAATAGGTTTTAATAAAATATAGAAATTGAATTAATATTCAAGGACTTCTTATTTCATAGCAGTGAGGTTTTCTTAGATGCATATCGAAAAATATTTTTCACTCAAATATCAGCATTGCTAAATTAACATCAAGCCAGCTTCAAAGAGTTTTTTGTGGTAAATAGTTTGAAAATTATAAAATACATATTGACGACAAAATAAAAACAAAACATTTCATATATAAAACTTTAATACTAGTGTTGTTCAGTTTAAAAATAGCAATTAATGAACTTAAATGCACTCTTGTGTACAGACGAAAGATATTATGATAAATAATAAGAAATACGTAGAGTAGTTATTACATTAGCAATTATTATTTTAATAAAGTGATGGAACGCTATAAATAAGGCATCGTTAGCACTAGATTATGCGAAAGCTATCTATACCATATCGCGGAACAGTTTCCTAATTGGGTAACACACTCTCAATCACAATCTGAATGATTTTGAAGGATATTAGCTAATCCATTGCTTCTTAAGTTCGAAAATTTTGTATGCTCAACAACGCTAATAACGCAATGGATGTTGTTGAACCGTCAAAGTGGTTTTTCAACCATTGCTACTGTTAGTGTGTTACGAAATTACCCCGCTGGTCTTTAAACTCTCGAGTTTCACGATAACTAAAAGCTAGTAATTTTTAATACGGTTCCGACATGTTCAAGGACTAAATCTGTAGTAAAAACTTTTGAAAATACTCCTTTAGGCCTGTCTTTGTCGTTATTCCTTAGAAACTAGATTATAAGTAACATTTTTGGATGAATTCGAGTCAAGGGTGTACTAAGGTGCTCTTGGGTGAGCTAGCGTTCTATGCGTGCACCGTTACAACCTGCACTACAGTACTCGCGAAATACTGATCGAAATTGAAGTCCGAATTACGACGATTATACACTCGTGCAAACAAATACAGGACGCTTCGAGTCCTTTGACTCGGGCGCAAAAACGGACAACGATCGGAAGTCGCCTGAGGCAAGCCGAAGATGCACGAAACGAACCGAAGTGCCTTTCTACTCTCGTATGCGAGTAGTGTAGTGCAAGTTTTACAACCTAAAACTGGCCTATAAGCAACATCATGATACCGGCTAACGATATCATGTTTATAATAAGAAATCTTCACTTAGTGCGAGTATTGTAAACAGACAAACAAACAACTCCAAGCTTACACAAAACTAAACCAATCCTTGGAACAATCCCCTCCCAAAGAAAATAGACAAACTTCTTTAATCTCAAGTTATCATACAACACAGACTTTCTAATCCTGTTTAAGTTGACCGCAGCGGTTGGACTGGAAGCCGACCGCAGCGCAACATAGTTGACAAAAAATTAGACAGATTAAGATGACCGCAGCAATAACAACAATAAAAGCAACTAAAAGTTTTTCTAATTGTTTTCGAATTGCTGTGAACAACTTTCGTTCTGCGCTTAGATATTTATCATTGTTAAAAGACGATCAATATAAATCGATAAACGGCGAAAGCCTGAGTTGCATATATCATTAAAATAAAAGATAGCCTCATCTATTTAAAACTCTGGTGCGCTACAGATTTAGTCCTCGAGCAAGTAAATTAGAATGTAATAAGCTAGTCTAGCGTTACTCCATGCCGCCCATGCCGGCCATCTGTGAGGGTGTAGCCGGTTCGTTGCCGCCGTCCCTCTTCTTGGAACCAGAGACAATGTCGTCGATTCTGAGGAGCATGATCGCTGTCTCTACTGCTGTTTTGTATACCTGGAATGTGGGAAAAGTGATCTTAGTTTGTGCGATTGATGATTCTAAAACACGCTGAGGGCAGAGATATGTGGAGTGGGCTCCATTCTTGCTGCCTTCGTTTTTAACACTTGAAAGTAAATAAGAAAAAGTTAATTCTGCAGAGGACTTTATTCAATGTAGTGAGATAGTTAGGGACAAATAAGCCCCTAATGATGCAAACGATTGTTCTTCTTTTTAATACAGTAGGTCGTGTCTTCTTAAGAGCGCTTATCCTAAAAGTTGGCAACGTCGCAAACAGCTGCTAAAAATTTACCTGTTTTGATTAATTTGACAATATTACTGTATGGAAATAAGAAATGTAGCTAACTAGCGAACGTTGTAAATGTTGTACCCGTTTTAGGTGTACAAAAGGCATTTGGAAAGTTTACAAATACCTCCAACTTTATCTGTGCAAAATATCACGGAGATTTGTAGCTTAGCTTTGACGTGGAGACGTAATAAACATTGGGAATACAAATTTTCGTCGGTTATTTTTTTTTAAAACGGCGAAGAATTTCAACGCAGGGGGTTTCAGAATCATGTTCCGACTCCATGGTAACAATTTTCGCGTCAATGTCCCTGACACTGTATTCATCCGACAACTCTGTGAAAAAATCTCTCAGGAAATGCAATACACAACGATCGGTTTTCCCTATAGCCATTAAATGGTCATGCTATTAAGCAATCAGTGGTCCATACCTGCAGTTTAACAGCGAGCGGCTCCCAGATGCCCTTGACGGCCATGTCGACGATCTCGCCGGTCTCGCCGTCGATGCCGGCCGAGCTGCAGCCGGCCGCGTGGCGCGCGCGCAGGGCCGTGAGCGTGCGGATCGTGTTGGCGCCGCAGTTCTGGGCGAGCGTGCGGGGGATTATCTCTGGAAGAAGCAAACGAAAAAAATAGTTCTTGAAAACATGTCTAATTAGTCCTGCACTAAGCAGTATACAAATATTTCTGCTACAGTTCAAAATTGTAAAAATATAAAATTGTATTTTGTCTCTGTGGAATAGCAAGGGAATATTGAGTAAAAGGGTATAGAGATATAGAAAAGAGAGGATCCTCCGACCAGACGGGTGTTGTCTGGTGGGCAACTGCCCGACGATTGTTGTCGGGACATTGTATATTTATGCTATTCGCGCGGAAACTCAGCTTGTGCGATGCAGGATTTCGCGTGACGTCAGTGCGATAGTTCGCATGTGGCGTTGTAGATTCCGTCACAAGGGTTTGAATAGTTTTCAGTTCAAGTCGTTCAAAAGGGGCCGAAGTGGCAAACAACAACACAGCCATCTGATAACAAGTAGTCATTGTCGCCTTTATACATTTTCATTACCAGAGACATGACAGGTAATTTGTTATCCTAGAGATACAGCTGTGTTATTTCATGTGTCTGTTATTTCACCAGAATCCAAACTTTTAACCCTAGATTACTGAACTATCGTAAAAATTACGACGGGTTCCTAGGAAAAACGAAGTTTGCGTCTTTCCCGCGACCTGATTAGTTCAGTCAGCATGCCACGTGTTGTTATCGTGGTTGGGTGTCATCTGTGTGTGTAGTAAACTAATGAGTTATGGTAAGCGATATGTGCTTTGTGCTAAGTCAAGAAAAATTACAAACTAATGCATGAAACACAAAACAGCATATGTAGGGGCACAACATGAATTGAATTTTTTACTCTACACGTTCGAACTGTGTAAAATAAAAAAATATATACCTTTTTCATTATTATATGATCTCTTAAACCCAAAGAACATAACTGTTAATTCTAAATAATTAAAGTTTATGATTCTTCAATTTATTGTTTTGTTTCCATGTCGTATTTTTTACGAATGTTTAGTAACAATGTCACCTGCAGAATAGTTTAGTAATCTAGGGTTCAAGCCGGAACCCAGCAATGCTGCTTCGCGGCCAGATATAGCTATGATGATATTTTCCCGAACAAGCTTCTTCACAAAGACCACTACTAAAACACTTAGGTAACTTATACAGGATGGCGATTTAGTCACCTGCATCTGTCAAGGGGGTGCTTTTACCTATCTTACTAAACAACTTTCGCTATGAAACTCATATCCTTACTAGACGTAAAAAAAAAACTAATAAGTTTTCATACATGCATCAAAATTGTCTGCCTATGGTTGGATAAAAGTTGTTTTTTTTTACATTAATCAGATATAGAAAGAAAGAAAATGCTTTTAATTGCAGTAAAAAAGAACAAGTTGGGGGAAAATATGCGTCACATCCACGCAAAACGGCCATCGCTCAGCATAATGCTGCGACCCTATGCGACACAAAGCCCCAGCGCTGGTTTTCAGCGACAGCCGGCGTTGACGTTATGACGTCGATATGAGTGTCATAGCAAAAGTTGTTTAGTATGTCGGGTAGAATCCCCCTCTTGACCGATGTAGGCGACTAAATCGCCACACTGTATATTCACCGATTGATTTCTGCAGAAATCAAACTTTACGCACCCTTAACATCGAGGTACCGAAAGGGGAAGTTTTTTATCGTTTTTAGTACGTAACCTACTGTGATTTAAAAAAAAGTCGGGACACCTGGGGTGTCGTGGGACACCTGATTGTAATGAATAAATACAGAAGAATGTATTAATACAGAATATACAGCGAAAGGACCGCTGTATATTCTGTATTAATACAGAGCCATCTAATAAGCTCTCAAAAAATGGGAATAGATAAAATGTGTCAAACTTTTCTGTTGTCAATAATGGATACGAGGCTTTTGGCTCATCTGTAAAGAGGTATTGTTTTTTTTTTTTTTTTTGTAATGTGCCTTTGGTTTGTGCAGAATAAACACATTTTCTTTCTTTCTTTTCTTTTCTCAATCTTATGACTTTTTCGGGCATAACGCTTTTTTGTTAGTGACGATTTCTACCAGCCCTCCGGCAAGTCCTCCGGCTTTAAAGAATTTCGTTCCAATAAAGTAACAAATAATATTTACCTAGCGCCTGTGCGACCGCGCGGTAGGGCGTGTTGTGCGCGGCGTTGGCCGACAGCGCCTGCGACACCGCCATCTCTACTGCTCCGCCGCCCGGGACCAGGCGCGGGTTCAGTATCTGCACATTACATTCATTCAGATTATCTACACATATAGACAAATAAATAAAATAAAAGTGTATGTTTGTAATGATAAATAACAGCTTTTTACTAAATACATACGGGTATTTACGGTACTTATTACAATAAAAAACATTTGTAACTTTTTTGTCTGTCTGTCTGTCCGTTTGTTTGTTCCGGGTAATATCCGAAACGGATTTTGACGAAACTTTCACTGGTTATAGGGAGTAACTGAAGCAAATTTTATTTCAGAATTATAGTCCACGCGGGTGCAGCCGCGGGCAGCAGCTAGTATTACTCAAATATGCGACAAACATTTATTTCAAAGGTATAAAATCGACGTTGTTAGTCCAAAGCTAGACTATTCTTCTCATTGATACTGCAAAAGGTTACGAACACATAGGCCGCAGTAGCATACCCTTGTTTTACCTATACTAATAAAACAAAGCTGAAGAGTTTGATTATTTGTTTGTTTGAACGCACTAATGTTAAAAACTACAAGTTGTATTGGTAATTTTTCAAAAGAAAAAAGTAAAAAAGACCTCTAAGCGAAAACGCAGTAATAGCGCGGGATGTTAGAACAAGAAGTTTCACGCAAACGAAGTCGCGTGCAGAAGCTAATATTTAATAAAAATGCCTCGTATATTGCTAGCTCCATTCCTTGAACAAAACTCGGCCAGTTGAGGTATGTTCTTTTTGGCATTTCATAGGTACTCCGCCATTGTTCTATTTCTTATGTTGCGGCCGCATCGGCGTCTATCGTGACAAAGCAATGCGTGCCAAGCTTCGTATGTTTTGCTAGCTAAAAGGTTATCCCGCTAATGTGGTGGGCACATTAGCCGCTTCGCCACGTTTAATATGTACCGCCACCCGGGCGATAAGTGCTTTGTAGCCCGAAATATCGCGACGATAACCGATAATGGTTGATCACATCTGCGTGTATCGCACCACTGTGCTAAGCTTCATCACGATAAACGCAGATAAAATATTGATTGAAATAATAAACATATTAGTAATGGTTCCAGTGTCGGCTGGTTGCTTACCAAATTCTTAGCGACGTGGAGAGCGTCCTGGAGATTCCTCTCAATCTCGTTAAGTATGTCCTTTGAAGCGCCGCGCAGTAAGATGGTACACGCCTGGAATACAAGAATATATTAGTAAAATAACAAAATATTATTGATGGAGGAAAGGTTAGCTTGCTAAGCTTTAGTAGCACCCTAATTGTGTTTCATTTGTTCATCTGTTTCATTTTGACAGTTCAACAAAATTCATTGCGTTATGTACGTTGTTGAAGAGGCAAATTTTTCGAAAGTTACACAATTAGAGTGCAGGATAAGATTTGAACTTATCAATGATGAATGTTTTGTTTTTCCATTAGATGGCATCTAAGAGGAAGAAATAAGTAGAATTATAATATTACACTGTTCACCTGCTTGTCAATGTCCCCAACTTTCGTTCCTACAGAGTTACTGAGAAACCTGAGCGGCTTTTGCAACATTCTATATTTTACAATGGATTTGCTCGACGAGAGCGTTTTCCAAGCAGCCAATTTGTGCGGAGTGTCACTTTTTTCACTGTTGCTTAGACTTTTTTTTTTTTTTTTTTCATTTTTTACTCCGTCGTCAGCCCGTCGCAGTTTTTATTATTTGAAAAAAGTTTTACAAATTAGATGATCATGACGATGGCGATGGCGATGGCGATAGCGATGGCGATGTCGATAGTGTTTAGGGGTATGAGGAACAGGGTGTAAAGTTCACTCATCCCCCATAGAAAAGGGAGGATCCTCCGACCAGACGGGTGTCATGTCTGGCGGGCAATTGCCCCGAGGTTGAAGTCGTGAGCTTGTATATATGTCCACCGCGCGGTAAACCCTAATTGCGCGATGCAGGATTTGAGTGACGTCAGGATGTTGTGTGACGTCAAGTCTTTTGATGCGTAGTTCGCATGTGGCGGTGTAGATGCCGCCACACAGTCAAAGTCAAAGCCAAATTCATGAATGTTGTTTATATCATGTAAATATACATCAGCCAATATGTCAGATGTTGTACATCATATGCGACTACTATAAAGCACGCTCGTTTCGTCAATGGGACGTCAACGAGAACGAGAGTACATTTACTAAGGCCGCGTAATCTCGTTTCTCGTCCCGTTCACGGTGCGGACAAACAGTGTTAGGGTTCTTGCACTCGTTGCCGAGCTTCTTGATCTCAAACATGCCAGCGCCGGTGCCCAGTTCCGTATCCTTAATCTTCCTATACTATACGTCATCAAACAGGTGTAACATACCTTGGGGTTCTTGCACTCAGTAACGAAGGTGAAATACTCGTCGCCGATCTTCTTGATCTCAAACTTGCCAGCTCCGAGGCCCACGTCTGATTCCTTCAACTCCTCGGTACGATTCACGATGGTGGCTCCGCAGGCGCGTGCGAGACGGTTGTTGTCGGTTTTACGCAGTCTGCAAGATAGAAATAGAAATCAAATGTTTTGACAACTCACGAGCTGTACCTTAATTACGCTTAAATACACGATCAATCAGAATCTGAATCGTTTTGAAACCGATTGCTAATCCACTGCTTCATAAGTTCGAAAAAAAATATCTGCTCTTTAAGGTGGATGTATAGACAGGCCTCGCCATACATTTTTCAGGCGTTCTAATCTCCGTAAATAAACGGTTTCTGCAGAATAAAAGCAAGTATAATGAGACTTTATAATGTATTATGTCCGCCTAACGCCAAAATTTTATAAAAAAAACTGTATTTCTAGGAGAATTAGACCCAATAAAAAACGAAAAATCTTTACATGTGTGAGTGACCTGAATCGCGCCATCTAACAGAAATTTAAAGAACCACCGAGAAAGAGTTATTTACATTGTGTTACGAGTTTACGTTCGGTAAACATTTATAATAGATGGCGCTGTTCGAAAATTCGAACTTATTGCCAAATTGCTCCAGTCAGTCTATGTGTCTTGACAACTTGCGAATCGTTTCCAAAATAATTGTGTTTCTAGAAAGTTAGCGCCGGCGCGCGGGTTTGCCCGCGGGTTTTACATTTTATGATTGATAAAATGTTTTTTATTAGGGAATGAGAAAGAATGCTAGAAAGTGAAAAAAAAATTCTGCGATCTGCATTTGGTTCACACAGATACAATACTAATGTAATTATTGTAATATCTACTTTAAATATAAAGTACCTAAAGATTTAAAAATCTTTCTACTGTATGTAAGTAGGTACTGATAATACATTTTCTGACACGGTTAGGTACTAATTCATTGGTTTGGGTTGAATAAAATCAGAGAATAGAAGTTCATGTAAACTTAGGGTATAGGTACCTAAATCAGGCGATCAGCGTAGGCAAATTTACCTATTTTTTTTCTAATTACCTACCTACGCAATGGTGTCACCATTGCGTAGGTACTACTTACATCTATTGATTGAATCATATTTAATTTATGTGAAACCATCAAGATAAGTGAAAACACAGACAAACCACATTGATTTTTCATAACAATTGCACATTTTAGTATTATTAGCACACGTCAAAGTGCGTCGAGATAAATTGGTCTTGCCATCAAAGAAGTTTACCAAGAAAAAGGGGAAATAAAACATAGGGCAGTATTTTAGTAGTAAGTTGTAGGATGTTCTGATATTTAAAACGATGAATGATATAGGTACATCATTCATTTATGGTTTCGGGGTTTTTAACTGTCAGCGAAATGACGTTCTCAAAATGGTAGCTGTAGTTCCAATTTCGCTCGTCTGAACAGTTGTAAGGAGTTTTTATTTAAAAGTGAAGTGTTTTTGTGTTTTATTGACGGTAAGTGTTATTTTTATGTCCAAAGGATGCTTTTCTGCTTGAAGGTGATACAGAGTTATATTATAATAGTAATTACCCTTAAAACTTAAAAAAGTGTAAGATTTAGAAGAGAAATACAAAATCAAACGTTAGCAACACTCGTTGATTGTCATCACATCACATACCTACCTACTCTAAATTTCAAATATTTCACCCTAATAGGGACGTCAATTCTCTTTAAAAACTCACTTTGCCTGTCCCAGAGGAACGTTATTTCTGACTAATACAAATTTCTTGAAGCATTTCATATTTAACGATACTTTTGCTGTTGTGTTTAATTATTCTTTTTGATTACAGATTGAATTGCAACTCTGCCTAAGATGAATCCGACTAATAAACTTGCCTATATACGACATATGTATTCAGGGCCGCGAAAATCACGGAAAAAAGTGCAAGCAACATTGAAAAGACATCATGGAAATTCTTCTAATGATTTTTAGTGAGTAAAGGCTTGTGAAGACCAGCGCGACTTGTCGCGCTACGCGATATTGCGATATTTTATCCGTAGAACAATTTCTATGAAAACGCGCGCAACACTTCACACAGGGGCGACCTGTAGCGCCGCGACACAGATAATTCGCGTCACGTGATACGAAACCCGAATAACAGAGCGGCATCAACAAAGGAGTATATTTCTTAGTAATTGTCGCGCTGCAAATCGCCGCCAAGAGAGTAAAGGCTTGTGCAGACCAGGGCGACTTGTCGCGCTACGCGATATTGCGATATTTTAAGCTTTGTGCAGACCAGCGCGACGCGACAGCGCGACGCGACACTGGCTATTGTTATATCGTCAAGTTTTTTTAGAAATTGTATTGTTCGAGTCGCATCGCGGCGTCGCGTCGCGCTGGTCTGCACGAAGCTTTATCCGTAGAACAATTTCTATGAAAACGCGCGCGACACTTCACACAGGAGCGACCTGTAGCGCCGCGACACAGATATATCGCGTCACGTGATGCGAAACCCGAATAGCAGAGCGGCATCAACAAAGGAGCATATTTCTTTGTTATTGTCGCGCTGCAAATCGCCGCAATATCGCGTAGCGGGCGCTACGCCACACCAAGAGAGTATAAATGGCGGTGCATTCCGAGCTGAGTTCAGTAGTAGACGATCTTTGTCATAGGACGGAGGCAGGTCTGTGCGTGTTTGCTGAGCGTGGGTCCTAGGTTCGATTCCCCGGTCGGTCAACATAACCCAACCTAACCGAGGTACCTAAACTTGCCCACGCGAGCACGAACGGTGATGCTTTACATCCGTGCTAACCGAGGGCTTAGTTTTATTTAACGTTTTATTCCAAAAGGTAATAACAGCCGCACGGGTCGATCAATCGTACTTCGCTTGGCGGGGCTTGGTCCGTGGATGAGTGACATCTTTATATAGGTAGGTACCGAGACTCCTCCGTGCCTCGTGGTCCTGTTGTCATTCGTGGATCTTTGTCAGTCGTTACGGGTCGTCAGAAGCCCGAAAGTGACCACCAGTCTTACTAAGGGGTATCGTATTACCCAGTTACTGGGTTGTAGAGGTCAGATAGGCAGTCGCTTCATGTAAAATACTGGTATTCAGCTGCATCCGGGAAGACTGGATACCGACCCCAACACAATTGGGAAAAGGCTAGGCAGACTGACAGACTTGTAGGCTATACATACATATTACATACATACATATTACATACAACACAAATACATACATATACACACAACAGTAATAAAATAATTTCATAATTAAATATCCACAACCGTGTGAACACTGCCTAATCAATTCACTTGTCTGTACACCGCCTTACTGCCTACCTACCGCTCGACCGCGCGCTACGGCCAGCGGAGCCCTACGCCCGCGCTGTGCCGCACGCCGTTAAATACCTACGACACGACCGCGAGGCGAATTCGTGGAACACCCGACGATCGGACCGCCGCGCGGCGCCGCCCGCGCCACTGCTCTCCCGCGCATGGCCGCGCCCCTGGCCCTCGGACGCCCTCGCTAGACTTGTTCTTGCTCGGTCACTGAACGGATCGCTCCGATCTAGTACAATCTGTGAAATGTACTAGTTCGGCCTTCTAGTACTATTAGTACACTAACTGAATGAAGAGTTTTACGAGTGCTTGGTGCTTGGATGGTAGGGTAGCACAGGCTCATAGGTGCTTACAACGAAAAACAAAATTTTAAATGAACAATAAATCATATCTAGTATCAGTCACAGAGAATAATAATAGTAGTGTACTAAATACAAAATGGAAACTAACTGGAAGTGGAAAGTAGGTACTTATTATTTTAAGAAATCATAAAATAATTAAAAATATCGGTAACCTCGCATACCTATAAGTTTCGTAAGAAATAAGGCAAAATACCGAAACTATTTTCGTATTAGATCTAAACACCTTGGCAAATCAGAGTTATGAAATTGTAAGTTTGAGAAGTTAGAGTACAACAGAAGTGAAGAGTGCGTCTCGTTCCTCGCTCCCTGGCGACCGGTCTGTTTCCCGCGCGATCCATGAATCGAGAATATGCGTCATCAATGTCGTTAGTCTGCGGATCCAAGTCCGAGCGACCGATCGGGCGGAACGTAATCGAAACGAAGTACTAAATGACCGAAGTACTATTAAGCTTACGGAATAGTTCATTCTAGTACAGTGTCGTGAATGAATTCTTAATAGTACATAGTACTTGTACTACACAAGCCTAGCCCTCGCCAGTCCGCTACAAACATCTACGGCGAATGCATGTCTTTTCGCGACTCGCGCCGCGCATTATTGTTATTAGTTTTATGATTTATTTGTATGTTAATAAACATTTAATATCAATGCTAAAGTAGTGTTAAATTAATAGGTCGTTAACCTACCCTAACACACTACAGACTATTCCAAAGTGAAATAAAATCATAAGCAAAATAGTAAGTCATTGCAATGTGACTCTTTTCTCATTGTTTTAAGGTATAAATCAGGATGATTGACTACCTTTACAAAAAAAATAATCATTTCTCTATTTCCAACTAAAAAACTCCTCGCAAATATCAATTATTCTAATTTATACCTTATCGCAATTATATAAGAATTACATTGCACTGACTTACTAATGGTTTTGGCGGCACGCGTCGGTGCGGTCAAAGGAATGAGTAGCTTTTGTCAGCCGCGCCGCACTTGCCACCACCTAGGTACCAGGTACCTATATTATTCGCGGATTTTGACATTATGTTTCTATCTAGCTGGCACACCTGAGCCACACACAGCAACGAAACCGATGTAGACTGTTAGCTTATTGAATGTACATGTCTAATCCTCACATCAAATAAAAAACCAAGACAGAGCGCTGCCAACAATGAAGTGAACAGCACGGCAGTACGGCACAGGTTGTAAATATGTGCGTGTCGCATGCTTCACTGTATTGTTCGCAGCGCTCTGTCTTGGTTTTTTATTTGGTCTGAGGTCTAATCTTACGAAAACATTCAATGTACAGATGGCTACACAGCCGAACAACTTTCACGATGGGACCAACGTTGAAATCGCGAAAAAAAAATCAGCTGTTTCCTACATTTTGACGAGCTATGCGAACATAAATGTAGGGAACAGCTGATTTTTTTTTCGCGATGAGTACAATGACCCCTTAACAGGTGTCGCATGAATTCAAATTCACATTGTATATACGGGATCGAGACTTATGCGGGTGAAACCGCGGGGCGCAGCTAAGTACTTATAATTGGATCACTCATCGTTAGAATTAAGTTATCATCGAGCATTTCTTAAACATCAGAGTATTTCTTAAACATCACGCCTGTCATCCCAAAGGATTAGGCAGAGGTGTAGGTACATACGGCTACACATGACATCAAGCTTTACATTTCCAGTTTATGCTGATCTCGCATTGTATAGGATTTCCGTACAATGCGAGGTCTGTATAAACTGGAAATGTATAGCTTGATGTGTACCTACCTATAGTACACCCGTATTTCACCAGTTATGCGTATTTATTCATCTGTGGTACCTTCCATACTTATTGAACATAATTTTATTAGAGAAGATTCTCGGAGATAGGTAGGTACTTACGGAATTAGTTTGGTAAGTAAATTAAAAGTAAGTAGGTACCTAGGTTAGTTCCAATACTTCCAATATATCTACCCAAGCGTACCTATACTCCATTTGAAATAAGATTGTACACCATGTAGAAATTTTAATTTTTCCGAAATCACATAAATTGGAAACTAAATTTAAAAAATCTTGACTTGTAATTACGTACGTAATAATTCTACGTACATAATTCATTCTAATACTAAATTCAGAATCATAATTGTAAATATCAAAATATTGAAAAAAGTACTTATGTTATCTTTGTGTGGTGGTACCTACGAGTCGATGGTTCGAATCCAACCAGAAAATATTTAGGTAAATGCAGTGAGAGTAAATAAAACGATATTTGTATGAAAATATTAACCATAGATAAATATTATTAATTTATAGTAAGATACAATAAAACGCTTTACAATTGAATACATCATCTTTTATTTATTTAGTACAGGTCACAATTTATTTACACGTTAGGTACTATTTAGGTTCAGTCACATTACAACAACCTATATAGGTACAATATATGAATATACTCGTACCTTTATTACCCAAAATAATTTATCTAAATAATTTGTTATGGTGAAAAGGTATCTGATATCGAGCCTAGAAACAAAAGTATGCATATCCCAATAATTATATTATTAAGAAATAGATTGGAACATTACAATCCTCTAGTAATTTAAAGTATGCTAAATTAGTAAATTAATATTTGTTTTCAGTTTTTGCTATAATGTAAGGATATTCATCTTATAAATAATTTGGTCCTCTTTCTTTAAATTAACGCCATCTGGACATTTTAATTTCCAACCATGTTTTAATAAAACGACATCTAGTGGAGTCGGAAGTTACTACTATTTACTTTGCATGTGTGTGTAAAGAGTAAATTCATGCGGCTAAATCATTAAATTGTTCTAATCTTTGTATGATACCAGTTAACAAGCACAGTGATGATCTAAAAAAATCAAGTTAATGCCCTAGGTTCCGCTTATAATAAAGTTGTTTATTAAAAATTTCTATGTTAGGTGTAAAAATTGAAAATGTTCGAAATTGTGGATGTGTCGCCATCTAGCGACAAAATGGCAGTGAGATCATCTATGCATCCGCCTTAACGTAAATAACGCAATGAATGTTGTTGAACTGTCAAAATGAAACAGACTAGTCGTAATCGTTTACGAAAATGTGTTGCGTAATTAGACAGCAGATGGAAAGGGTTATTTTATTTTCTAAAGCTGTTATCAGTCGCTGTGAAGGTGCAGGTTCATTTTTCTCACATCCCACGACACCGACAATATTATATAGAAATTCGCGTGGAAGTCATAAGATATACAATATACTCAAATACGGCCCACACGTCGTTTTCTTTTTCCTTTGGCGCGAGACGTACCCAAGTAGCGAGTGGCGTGGGCGTGGCGACGGTGTGGCGCAGGCGTTTTTTTTTTAAATTGCATGTCCAAATATTAGCTCGTTCAAACAAAAAAACTCTTCAGCTTTATTATAATTATTAGTATAGATTTTTTAATAATATTTTTGTTTTATCTTCATGTTTAGATATCTATACCCCTCACGTCTGCGGAGGTTAGCTGATTTAATTTGAACCTGTAGATTTAGGCAGAAAAGTCCAGTTTCTTCCTTACCTGCGAATAGCCGTAATGCCAGCTTTGACGAGGTAGTGCTGCGCAAGGTCAGACACTCCCTTCTCTGTAAAGACGACGTCGGGTTTCAGAGCAATGATCTCTTCGCACTGACGCTGAACGTGCTCCTCTTCCAACTGTAGTAGCCTTGTGAAGTCCTGTACAGGAAGACAGGGCGTTTAGAAATGTATGAATATGAAAATTAATTATAATATTGTATTGTAAATTGTAAAATTTTGTAGTTGAGATTTTGTCTAGGACTGTGGGGAAATATAGTGGGGGTGCATTTAAAAATCCCTGCAAAATGACACAATGTCTAATTGTATGTTGAGCACACCATGGGCATCAATTCAGTTATTAATGTTGCTGATAGATAATAGTAATTATTCTTTAATGCATACTGAAAGGACAAAAACAATGCATTTTTGTTTTTAAACAATGCTTGTTCACACTTCTGCTTTATTGCACACTGTAATTCATATTTCTTCTCCACAGTAACCGAAAACAATAGATTTACAAAAAGGGGGGTCCCTTCACCAAGCTAAAAAACCTATTTTGTAACAGCGCTCTCCACTACAGAAACAGCTACCTTATGTCCATAAAAATTTACAACCATATTCCAAAAGTAATAAGAGACCATTTAATGACTATAAAAGAAATCTAAAAACATGGCTTCTCCAAAATAATTTTTATACATTAAAAGAATTTTTTGAATATACCCTTATATTCAAAAAATTCTTTTAATGTATAAAAATTATTTTGGATATAGATTTATTTAGTTTTATAATACTTACAAATATTGTTGTTGTTGTGTTTTATCTTAATTTTATATTATAATGGAGTCTAAATGTTATGTCTATAGTATAAGTTTTTTGTATTGTTATTAGAGTTTATGTAGTAATAAGTTAGGTTTTATAACCATGTAAATGTAAATATTCGTATGCCGCTTTTAGCGGCGGATGTGTCCTGAACATAAATATACCTAACCAACTTGTACGTACCATATCCGACGAATAAATGTCTTTGTCTTTGTCTTTGTTTATTAGCAGTTAATGTTGTTTTACAGTCGTGTAACTCGTGCTGTCGCGTGAATGGTTTAACTCATACCTGTTCTCCCAAGATCTCGATGTTGGTCTGACTCTCTCCCTTCTTGTACTCCAGAGGGCAATCGAGCAGAATGATGCGCGGATTCTCGATGTAACGACGCATCTTGGTGTGAGTTACATCCTTGTTGAACATAACACCATTTAGTACGCGAGACTCTTCGATGGTACCACCTGGAATCTTCTCTACTTTGGCGTAGCTGAAAGTTTGTCAAGCTGGTTAGTTACACATCCTGCTCAATCCTAAGTCATTCGGTGAAATTAGCAGTATGATAGGCGGCAAACAATGTATATAAAATAAAAACTTACTTTTTGATGTCAACTTCAACTCGTCCATTCTCGTTGACTGTGACAGTATTGACAGCATCAAGAGAAATGTCCACAGCAAGGTCAGCCCAGCGACCAATGTATTTTGTGCCCACACATGAACGAATCTGAGGAAAATAAAATAGTTTATTGTTTTTGAAACCACATAATGTTGTTATTGTGTAAAGCATTGTGTTAAATGATATTTTTTCTATGACTGAACTTTTCCAGAAGCATATCTAAGTATGCATTTCTGAAACATGGTCACGAAACTAAAGGCATGGTCCTTATTGGTTCTGGGCCAACATAGCAGAAACTAATGTAGGAAGTATTTGCCAAGTTGATAATTGCCATACGGTTACTGGTTACTGTCAACTTATAAAAACCTGGTCCAGGGTCCATTAATTGCACCCAACTTTCTGACTATCATAAAATGGCCTTGAGGTTCCCATTTTTTTGGAACGAAAATGGAATGTTTATGATAATTTAAGTTGCTGAGGAAATAAAAACTATACAATGAAATACTCACAACTTCCTTCAACTTTTCCCTGTCATTTAAGTCAATGGGGATGGAGATCTTATCCTCCAGCAGCTTGATGGCATCTTCAAGCGCTTGCCGGTACTGCCTGATGATCACTGTGGGGTGAATATTCTGTGACAGGAACTGTTCAGCCACTGCCAACATCTCTCCAGCCAAGACGATGACTGATGTTGTTCCGTCACCAACCTGGGAGAAGTTATTTATATATAACATATTTCATAATAATTGCTTGCTGCACTTACAGATTAGTTTTACATGTTATTAGCATAGTTAATATAGAAATATTTGTTGTTATAGAAAATATATTTGGTGGTGCTTTATAAAATTAATGTTTAGCAGAATGTTTATTTAGAATACTGCAAGCTCTGTAACTAGCAACAGCAGTAATTCGTTAAGGTTTTTATGACATTCTGGATATTTCAGTATTTTCTCTATTAGGCTTGTGTCTATGTGAATATTGCATGTAGTAAAGCTGGGGGCATTTGTGTAGTACGTGCTGGATTTACAAGGCAGGACTTTTTGTGGTTGCACAAAATATTAGCAGAAAATACATGCATGTGCTATTAATGAAAAGAATAATAATGTGTACTAAGTAATGTTTTTTTTTCTTTGTAACAAATATTTTTTGTTTCTTGCTTCTTAAATGGGCAAATACAAACTCAGGGTAACTATTTACAAACTGCAAGTATAGTAACGGATAAGAAGTACCTACTCTACAGCAAAGTACTTTACCATTTTAATGAAATCTGCTTTTTACTCCCACACAAGCAAATACAAAATGACTCACAAAATAATCCAAGAATAATTACTTACTTAATTTAAATCTCAATTTCATTTTCCTAAGTATGAAATTGAGATTTTTATCTTCCAGAGATTAAAACATAGATGTTTTCTCAAAAGACAAAGATATCAAACCTACTCAATCATTCAGTTAATTTTCTAACCTCTTCATCTTGTGTTCTGGCGATTTCAATCATGGATTTAGCGGCCGGGTGCTGCACGGTGATCTCACGGAGGATAGCGTTGCCGTCGTTGGTCATCACGATGCCTCCCATCGGGTCCATCAACATTTTCAACATAGCTTGAGGCCCGAGGCATGTTCGAATAACGTCGGCTATTGTCTAAAATAAACCCGATAAAACAAGTTTTAGTATTCTATTTGACGGATTTCAGTGAAAATGTTCCATTACAAGTAATTTTTGCGTCAATTCACCTTTCCAGCGTTTATATTCTCCAGTTGAACTTTCCGGCCGGACTCACGTTTTGTGTTTTGGCCTGCAATAGGTAAACCACTTGAATGAAATCCTAGATTACAACGACAAGAACACAGTAAATAAGTCTTTATACTTACTCAGCACTAATATAGGTTGGTTTCCGTACATTTTGATAGTGCTTTTATTGAACTAAATTCCGTGACTCAAATAATTTCTTCCAGAAAATCTAAGAACTTCAAGAGATTCACAAAAATCGCGTGGTGACTGAAATTGTTGCCAGAATAAATAATGCCGTCATGCATTTTTTTTCATTTACTCAGAAAAATAAAAAAATGGAAAAAGTAAATCAAAAGAATTAAATGTAATGGTTTCTTTTGTATTTTACTATTATTTCGGCTATGAAATAAACACTATTAAGCTTGTATGAATTATTTTAGTACCAATATATTTTAAAATATCTTTTTTTGCTGGTAACTTATAACTACCGCTGTCAATTCCCGTAATTGCCAACTCAAAAATTAAATCTTTGTTTTTATCTTTTGTGCAGGTAATATGTAAAAAAAGAATTATTTTGATTTACGAAATACTTATCGTCTCAGGAACATTTGGAACTAGCATTTCAGATTTTACAGCAGGTGGGCAAGCACACCGACACGTGAATATATAGATCTGTCAACTGCTAATAGATGGCGATAAAGGAGCTAGTTTAGTATCACAGCTTAGAAGTAGATGGCCGCCCAGCAATTCTGGACTTGCACTGAATAAGAACTTTCTTAAAATATATTCTTACCTACGCCAGTAAATAGGCAGTTAAAATTACTTATCCATACTTAATAACACAAATGGCAAATTGATCCCTCTTCTCTCATGTCAGCACGATAGCAACTTACTTTTTTTTTACTATCCTTATTTATTCGTCGCTGCTCACTGTATAAAGATAAGTCTCATCTCTATTCTAGTCTACTTATCTGTAAACAGTGACCAGGTTTTTACCAAAAAAGTTGATTTGCTTATCATCTTAGCAGGTAAGGATCTAAAAGAAAAGAAGAAAGAAAGAATGCCTACCACTATTAGATTTATCTATTTACATAGACGATGGACAGAGTAATCTTTCTACCCGGGGTGAATCCGAAACAAGGAGGATAAATTTGACTTAGAATCTGGTGTTAACTATGACATAATCTTTAAAAAAAATCAGTGAGGCTAAAACCCGAAAATTTCCTGTATTTTTTAAATTTGTGTGTTTATGTATCATCATTTGATTAGCAAACAAAATCATAAGTATATTCATACGTTGGTGTATAATTCAGCACAGTCTATTTAACGTTTTTCTTTAGACTGGGAAATGAAAAGCCTCGCAAAGCTGATGTCGCCGAAGTCTAAATTTAGTATGGCGCCGCCACTGAGCAAATAGCAAACATTCTAGTTCGCTAGTTAGCCACATTTCTTATTTCCATACAGTTATAATGCCAAATTAATCAAAACAACGAAATATTTGTCAAAATGCTGCTAAGATGTTGGCAAAAAACACTGCTTTTATAATATTTTGATAAATCTTCTAGGTGAATAAGCTGGGAATTGAACCCGATCCTGCAAATCCTCCGTCAATGGAAGGAATGGTCCTAAAAAGGTCAATAAACTTTACTCCACCGCGCACCAGAGGTGCTTTTAGCATAAGCTGTTGGAGTAGGCAAGATAAGGTTAGCCAGGGCCGGATTTAAGGCAGGGCAACAGGGGCCATGGCCCCGGGCCTCCACAAAATAGGGGCCTCCACAATTTGATTTTTATATACGCTATACGCTAAATTTACCGTTTTGTATAAAAACGATTATCAAAAAGATCAATCTAAGGAAATCTTCTATTAGCAAATACTTACTCGAAAATTCACAGCTACATTTCCAAATGTTGAAATTACGTTGAGAATGTACTTGGTGTTGATTGCGTCGAAGTGCACTGGATAATGCTCACTTTCGAAGATGAAATTATAAAAAATAGACTTCGGACTGCGATGACACAGAACCGCCTATGAAAGTTATACCTACTTAGTATTAAAAGTGATTTACTCCGAGAACTGGATTTCACCGAAATTATCAATGATTTTTCGAGGAAAAAAGCTCGCAAAGTTCCATTCGCCTAACATTTATCATGTACCTATTAAGTATAAATGATTGAAAACTATGTTTTTTTTTGTCTGTCGGTGCCTCCACTTCTTGGTTGCCCCAGGGCCTCCACACCTTTAAATCCGGCCCTGAGGATAGCCAAGAAAGCGGTTCATCAGTTTTGTTAAATTTCTTATCAAAAGAAAATATCTTATGTAGGTATACCGTAAACAAGCTGTGTGGGGGTGGGTTCACCCATCGGGAAAAAAACCAACTCCTATACAAACTTTCATCCCCTCTAGAACCCCTTCAGGAACGAATTTTCAAAAATACTTCCTTTGTGATCACTTTTGTTATAAGGAACTCTTGCGCAAAATTTCATGCTTCTAGACCCAGCAGTTTAGGCTGTGCGTTGTTTGTCAATTAATGAATTTAAGATTTGTGTTAAATAGATTGACGTGCAAACGAAAAGAGCGGTATAAGGTCACTCTTTTGGCCGACTATCTACGATCGACTGCTTCGGTCTAAGTATATTATAATGCGGGACAGCGGGAAACTATAGGACCTGGCACTGGCAGCAATTTAGGGCCAGTGTTATGCTCGTCGAAAAGAGAAGAGATCGACTAGATGCAACACGAGTGTGGTTGAGAACCTCCAGTTTTTGTAACTAAATGTCATTCAGTTGTCAATATCGCTTAAAAGTACAACCACAATCAACTCACAATATTTTAAACTATTTTAGGAATAAGTATCTATGTACTTTAAATTCAGTTTTTCTCCTGATTCCTTAGAATTTAGGTGCTCTTAACACCAGGGACTCAATGAAACAGTGTGTATAGAATACAAGGATCAATTTTAATATAATATTCATCATAAGTAGGTACAACATTTTCATATTTAGGATTATTAGGTATTATCTTAAAAGGTTATTTAATACAGACTAGACACTGAGATCAATTTGTTATAAGCTCTCACAAAGGAGATGATATTTCAACATTTATCACATAATAATTTAATAAAAAGCTATACATTTTAAAATTGGTTTTACATAGTTTTAATCTATGATGTCATCATCATCAACATCAGACGATTCAGCTTTAGTATCATCACCTTTGCTCATTTTAGCACTTTCCTTCACATCTTGCAAATTGTGGAGATCTTCATACACCCGTTTTAGATTCCTCATGATATACGAAGTACCATTCACTTTACCTGCTGGCTTTGAACCAGAGTGATCGAAATACTTCTCAGATTCGGCTGCCGTGTTGCCTGAGCGAACAGGTACGGAGAAAGCCGACACATGCCGAGGTCGCTGCCCGAAATCTCTGCCAAGCCTCTTGTCTAACCCAGAATCTTCCCTCGTCTCTTGGTTATTCTCCATACCTTCAGCTAAAGCCCGTTTTCTGTCATAAATGTGTCCAGATACACGCAGATCTATGAAGAAGTTTAATGGATCTACCCCGAAACCTCCAGGATTGTAGAGAGGGGGGTACCACATCGGCGGTGGAGGTGGAAGAATTAAGTTTGATTGTGGTACTGACGAAGTCTCAGCACCTCGTCCAATGCAAGGTGAGGGTTTTGGCAGTTCTTCTGTTCCAACGTCTACGTAGGAAGACTGCCTACCTGGTGGGCCAGGGCTACTACTTGGCTTCGCTTGTTCGGCCTTAGGCGATAACCTCCTTGGTGACGGCTCGCGAACCCTGGAATGCTTATCCACAGTCAGTTCCAACGGTACTTCTGGCCGTGTCTCAGGTTCTTTCTTCTCTTCCTCTTGTTTGGGCCACTCACGTCGCCAATCGTTTTCGTTTTCAGCGAAGTATTTGTGCGTGCGGCGCTTGAAGCGACGATGGTAGTGAGGAGGTCTACAGCCGTGACGAGCGTTGACGAAAGACCGCAGCATTTCGCTGAAGAAGAACGCGTGTGGCTGAAGCGGTAATGCGCTGTAGAGGTACGGTGGTGTGGCAGCCAAGAGGCGGGAGACCAGCTCTGTGTTCCTCAGTTCTCGAACATGTGTCTTGTTCGGTCCCTCGGTAGGAGCCTTCTCCTCTTGCACGGAACTCATCCTGTAACAAAAGAATTCGTGTTACAATCTAAATCAATTCGCAAATGAGCGAGTGAGCCCTACCGGGGATCGTGATGTGAATGAGATGCGATGCACTTGACTGAGGGGTGTTTGAAGCAAGTTATACTGTACGGCACGACTTGAGAAGTGTGATATCCATATATTTGAAAAAATATTGAGCACCTGTGTTATTGGAAGGGCTCTAGTCTCACAAAGCAGAGCATATTTTTTTATTATGTTGCCTCTAAGCTGAGTGCTTATTTTTACTGTCGGTAACCGAATTGACTTTTCTACAGCATCTAAAGCTATAAGTATCAAATCTTATGACGATTGAACGAAAGTAACCCTTTTTTTAAACAAAAATCGTGAATCATTTTAAGAAACTCAATAACGCATTTCACGACACGATTCCTATCCCAGAAATAAAATCGCACGGTGTAAACGCGCCAATCTCTGCTAAGCGCACAGTGAGTGGAGAGTGAACGACTGAACGACTGTACGAGTGAACGAGACAGTCGGCCGGTGATTATCGCGGCTCCTCGTCCGCGAACAATGCGTCCGACGCTATTATGTCTAAGTACTGCATTTGTGTTGATGAGATACCCACTGCGTCTACGTACTTGCAAGTAAAGGATACGCTTTGTCTGCTCTGGGATGGGAGATAGAATTTATATTTGTGAACGTAGGGATAGTATGCAGATGGAAAATGGTGTCTTAAAGCTAGGAAAAATTATGCAGCAAATGACGAAAATATAAGATCTGTAATATATATCCCGCGCGTAAAACTCTAAGAAATCACTCATTAGTTTCATTAAAGGTCTAAGATACCTACCAAACCATTCATTAGTAGCAATTTTGTAGAAAAAACAACAGAATAACGCCATTGTTTGCACAGAGTATTAATTACCGACATGTTGCAGTGACGCATGACGTCACAACACATAATCAAAATAGAACAAAATATTTGAAATTCAAACTGCGACTACCGTTGCGAGTGATATAGTGACGTTCTACATTCGCGGTGTCGGTTCGTCTGTCCACATCGATTTTTCAGCTCATCGGTGTTTTATTGGCAATATTCGAATGACGATACATCCGCATTCCGATAGCTCGGTGCGGATTTGTTTTCGGTTTCGTTTTTCGATGCGGCTCGCCCGACGGAATATAATTTTAAGTCTTTTTTAAACCGAACGTTGGCATTTTCTTCCAATTTAAACTCCGCTGTTCAATCTTTTTGTTTTTCGTATTTGAACTTCATATAAGCTGTATTCAATTGAATACATATAATAATATATCATGCTGAAGATAAACTTTCAAGCCTATTGAAACTATAAATTTCATTTTCAAATAGCCTTTTTTAGAAGACTTAAAAGTAGTTTAACAATTGATTTAAATTATACAAAATTAAAATTATCACTTGCTTCAAAAACGGTGAAGGAAAACATCGTGAAAAAACCGGCATGTCTGAGAGATATTTCTCGACGGCATGTGAAGCCAAGTCAGAGGCCCATGGGCGGTTTTAAAACTCTGACGCCAGGTTAGTTACTAATCACACGAAAGGAAGGGGGTTGGTTTAAATTAAAGGTTACAGATTGCTTTGCTCTTTAGCATAGGTCTCCTCCAGGCTCTTCCATAGCTCACGGTCGTGAGTTATCTCACGAAATCTATAAACAGCCAGTATATAAATTTTCAATCCTTTAATCGTAGCTCCACACTATTGAATCAACAACAAAGGAATTCTCTATTAAGGGTGGCATAGGAATTAAATGTCACATTACCATATTATCACTGAGTTTGAAGTGAAAGCGATATATCGGATTTGCCACAATATACCGTGGGTGGGGAGGCAGGGGAGATGTTCACAATAAATTCAGAGTGGTGTATCTCTATTCAAACAGTGTATACGGAGCGTGAATCTTACGTACGCGACGACGAGCAAACATGACGGGAACAGCCCCAAGTCTGCGTTTAAATGTTCGTAACGTTTTTAATATTGTCGACAAGGGATATATTTGTTACTTTTTTTGTAAAACGGTTTTGATGTTGGCAGTATGTTGGAGATACTTTTACGTGACTGATGATATAACGTAAATGAAAAATACTTTTACCGAAGACGTTACAAGAACTTAACGAGATGTTACGACGCTACGACAACGCTACGCCAGTGCTACGAGATGCTACGTCAACACTTCGAGACGCTACGTATAAGATGAAGGAAATAACAAATAGTTCCTTCATCCACCATAATGATTACCTTAAAAAAAAAAATATTATGAAAGTTTATTTATCCGTTATAAGATAAACTGAAATTATTATTATTTTAATATGTTTCCTTCCCTTTCTACATAGAATACCTACATAACATGTTGATTTTAAAAATAAAATCTCGGAAAAGTTTCCAAACAAAACGAATGCGTAGGCACACAGGCATAGACGATATGCGGAACAAATGTAGACAGGAATAAATTGGAATCGTTACGTTTCTGTGGCTCGGAAATATTCTGAATAGGGTGAAATTGTATACCAAACAAAAATTAAAAAAAAACAGACATATAGCTTGGCTACCGTTGTTTGAATTACCTGTGAGTAATTTTTTATACATCCTAATAAAATTATGCTGTTATAATTTACTAATTACTTAATTTTACTATTTTCGCAATATTTTAGATATTGCGTAAATACTAAAATGGGGATGTTGTTTAAAGGGATAGATAGCTAGAAACAGTTAATTTCGATTGCTAAAAGCGTTGTGATTATGACAAGCTAATTACTAGTCAAGTCAAATAATTTATTTCAAGTAACTTTGGAACGTCAAAATTTTCCATTTTTTTTTTTTAATTGTATTCGCCCCTTTCAAAAGGTAGTTTTCGTATGGAGAATAATGGGCAAGAAACTCCACCGTTACTCTTTGTAAAATGTTTTACAATATTTTGTATACATTAATTATATAATAATACTAGCTGCCCGCCCCGGCTTCGCTCGAGTAGCATCTAGAATAAGATTACTATACCACGATAGGTAAAAAGAATTAAAAATGAAGCAATGACAGATAAATTAATTATGTGATAGACATATATATACTAACATAGTAAAAGTAGACGATTTTCATAAAATTCTACAATTAATAAGTCAGTGTGTGAGGAAGTAATCACAGAATGAAAAATCAATGTCTGATAATAAAAATAAATTATACAATTAAATTAGCAATCAGTGAGATTTTGTCTACATTCTAGATTATCCTATGGAGCAGGACCAGCATGTTTCCAAACATTCTTATCTTGGATATAATCCCCTAATTTGTAATATGCTTGTTTACAAAGTGTACTTTAAATATGAGTTTTACAGTTACATATTAGTAAACAGGCTTGAAAAGTTGCACAAATATAAAGCCAGCAAACCGCCAGCTACGAATAAAACAAACGAAATCACAGAGAAAAAAAAATTCAAAGCCACTGTAAAAGTACATAAAAAATTCAATTAGGCGGCTCACAGCAACGCATGGATTTTAGCGACAAATTCGCCCAACGCTCAGCGGTAAAACCACTTTTTTTAACAAGGAATATTCAAAGGAAAAACAACCTTCCGCCTTTGGAATAAGGTTGGTGAAGATGTGCGGGGAATGGTAAATAATATGGTTGTGGAGGTGTTTCGTCACACGGCAGCGAACGTTAATTTCCATATTAAAACCGTCACAAAGGAAGCAGATTCAAAAACCGCTCCGCGGGCGGTGAACGAGGAGCGCGGATGTTGGATGAAAATAATATAGGAATCAAGAAAAGGATGCGGTAAGTTGATGCGGAAAATCTTTGCATTGAACGAAAATTTTTGTAACTGATGACAGACATTTTTTAACCTCAACGGGGAAGCTCTTGGCCTGCATCTCGCCTGATGGTAAGTGATGATCAGGCCGAAGGTGGAAGCGAGCTTCAACCGGAATCCTCAACCACAGAGGAACTGGCTATCTTACCTCTAACTGCCGAAACACAATAATGCTTTTAAAATTGTTGTTATGGCGACAGACTTAGATAAGATGGTGGTAGCTAGCCAGGCGGACTTAGAACAAGCCCTACCACCAACCAAACAGAGCAGAAAATTTTGCTCCAACTGGCAATCGAACCTGGGTCCTCTGAGTCTGAGACAGGAGGAACCGCTAGACCACAGAGGCGGTTAAAACCCTTACCGTAGTTGAGAAACTAGTCCCTTAATATTTTTATTTTTTTAATAGCCTACGCTGTCCCACTCCTGGGCAAAGGCTTCCCTCCACTACTTCCATTTTTTCTTGAGCCCGCGCGTCCTCCGTCCAGTTTTGACGGAACCTATCCAGCTCGTCTCGGCATCTCCTACATTACTAGTTCCTAAGACTGGTAAATGATTTGTTGCGTTGAAAAAAAAAACTTGATGTTCGTCTTACTGTCTCAAGACGAAAGTCTATTCATATTACAATTGGAGAAGCCCGAAAGCTACATTTGCACTCAAATAGCATTTGCAAATGTATAAAGCTTACCACAACATTTTACCACAAGTGTAAAAACAACAAAAAATAGGTACTGAGAGGCAATTTCTACAACGGCTCAACACCACATCCAACCCTAAGCAACTCGGTAACACAAACAATATTGCGCGCAGATACCGGCGGGGTATGATAATCGCGTCAAAACGCACGTGAAGTACCTCTGACGCAAGGGGGTGAGGCGAGGGGTGGCGGGAGGGAGGTGCTAAGCCGATGACGGCTTTAAAACGCACAGATTATCCCGACAAGTGCGCTTTCAAAGAGGTATGATTTATTGCTGCCTCATTGTGCGCGGATTAATTTCTTTATGACGATTTTATTGGATGGCTGGATGAGTTTGAGTTTTAGGAAATTGATGGATATTTGTAACTGTTTGAGAGTTTAATTGATGTTTTAGTTCTTGATTTGAAATATTGGTTTTGATCAGATCTTAAAAACCAACAGTTCTTTTTTAATATTTTCAAGAAAATTTCATTTTCTAAAGATAGCTTCTGACTGCAACTTCTTCCACGTGGAAGACAACTATAAGTACCATAAAACATATTCCATGGCACTTGGCAATAGTGTAACTTTCTATAAGTGAATTATAATAGATAGATAGAATACTCTTTATTATGTACACCATACAAATTACAGATAAAAATGTAGATTTTACAAGTTGTGACACAATGGACATAATTTATGTTTTCGGATCATAAATTCCACAGATTACCTCTTACAAATCAACAACCAATTTTACCTCTTTATAATGTTTTTCGTCGTAAGTTTATAGTTCATTAGAAAAAATAACAATTTTAGTACGGTTTCCCAAACCATTCAAATAGGCATCCGGTTACATTACACAAATACAAAATAACATCACGTACTGTGCGTTCATTATAACTTTTCCCGTGACGCGATTGTTAGCATTGTTCTGTCACTGTCAGTCGCCATTTTGAACTCTGTTAGTATTGAAACTAAGCTTGACAAGCAATGGTGCCAACATGACGGCAAGGGACAAATTACAGTGAACGGTTTGTACACAAAATATTGAAAGCATTTCCTTTTTCAAATCCACATTTTTATTTTTTTCATTCGATTCGCATACTGGCACCGTGTCTCTATTTATACGTCCGTCACAGGTAAACACAAAAAACACAAAAAACGGTGTACATGTTTAATGACAGGCAGACTGGTACTGCTTTTAGGCCGCATGTGCTGCGTCGAGTGTGGTTCATGGGATTTAAAAGGCACGCAGCATGGTGAAATTTTTAAAATATGATAGGTATGTTTTATAATATTTTATCTTATAGTGGGTAAAAGCGTAGATCTTTTAAGTGCTGCTAAAAACAGTGAAATCCGTCTTGGTTTCTGAAAGCCTTTTCAAATTAATTTGTGGGAAAATCAAATGCCACGTTTGACCGTCTGTTATTTTAATTTTATTTATAATTTAATTTTACCGTGATGCATTGTATGCCAGTCTATGACATGATATGTAGATCATAACCCTATTATTAAGACTATTATTGTATGATGTGTTAATGCAAATAAATGTATTCTATTCATTCTATTCTATTAAGTCAACCAATCAAAGCATTGGTCATGATAATTGACTGTGTATAAATAGTTATTTTTTGTATTAAGCCTTTTAGATTTCGGTTTTTAGTATCATCATTTTGACTACCTTATTCGTTCACGTGCAAGTTTTGCACCATTTGCATTTTCAATGAGTCACCTCACCGCTTAAAAATTGGCAAAAAAGAGCCAAAAACTCCATTACCTACTCTTGCCTCGAACCCGGAACCACGGCACAGTAATCAAGCAGCCCAGTCGACCAGAAAGCTGAATGTACCCAATTTCCTAACCAGATCCATCTCCAGATAACGACTGTATTACGACCGAGTGAATGTAATGAACGAATGAATGTAATGACGCTTGAATGAACGATCGTGGATCGTTTTGAGGACTTTTTTTGTGGTGTGGTGATATATAGATATGAGCGCCGATGGTCAGTCTGTCGGCGGCGGCGCGCCGATTTTTTGAAGTCGGCGGCGGCGGCGTCAGCGGCGTGACCTTCATAAAGCTACCTTCATTTAAGAAAATAAATAAAACGATAATTTACGTATATTTAATAATTATTATAATTTTGACGTTAAATTGAATAGACAAGATGAATTTTAAAAGAGAAAACTAAATTAAAATAGTCTGATATTCAGTAACTTAGTTGTTAATCAATAGGAATTCAGGAACTTAAAACACGGTTTAATTACGTTATTAATAAAGAATAATTAAATAATCAACAAGATATATCAAACAACCAACAAAAAACAAACAAATCGGTAACGGTCAGTATCGGTTGGATATCTTCAACTCAACAAAATTTGTAAACATTATTAATACTTTAACGTTATTATTATTATATAGGAACTTAAACACACGATAACTAACGAACGACAACAACTAACGAACAACTACAAACCAAACTCTCTCTCTCTCTCTCTTTAACTTACGATATTAATAAAGAATAAATAAATAATCAACAATCAACAAAATTTGTAAACATTATTAAAAACTTTAAAGTTATTGTGGTGTGGTCAGTGTCCATAGTTTAAAACCGAGGAGTAGGAGTGCCACTGCTGATTTCCCTATCGGAAAACAGCGTGGGATAGGCGCCAACAAGAAGACGAGTCCTCACGTTGGTCGAGATGATGAACTTCTGTTCAAAATGCTTTTGACAGACATAACGCTTGTGAAGATCCTCTGGTTTCGCAATTCTTCACAGTTCGCAATTCTTCACTCTAACCACTTGAGTCTTATCTCACGTTTGGGAAATCGAAATATTTTAACGTCCTTTCGTTTACTAGCGCAATTCACAATACAGCAAGTACGGAACATACTGCACGTTGTAATTACACTATTACAGATTTAAATTTGAGAGGATAAGTTACGGAAATAAATCAACGTAGAACTTCACTCGATCAACTTTAAAAACTGTAATGGCGGAGTGTAGCCCCGCGATTACAGTTACACAACCACAGACTACGATAGACTTAAGAACAACAAACAATTATGGCGTCGACATGGGCGACAAAGGGACGAGAGGCGGTTGTCACTTTGAGGAGTTTCACCCATAGACAAATACGTCTATTAATGCCAGGATTTTTTATTCCGAGATTACCAGCCGAGGGTTAAACTGAATGCCACCGCGCGGGCTCGGCGCGCCATCGCCTAGGGCCGGCGGCGGCGGCGCAGAGGGAATCATGGCGGCGGCGGCGCGCCGGCGCGGCGCTCATATCTACCTGGCGCTCCTTAAGAACGTCAACTTACGACTAGACTCTATATAGAAATGGTACAAGAGCTTAACTCTGACCACCGTGCACCGTTCCGTAGTACTAAAACTAGACTCCCGCATAGGTCACCCTGACTCTAACTTACCCTTCGCTACCAAAAAGATAACGTACTGGAGGCGAGTAAGCGAACAGCTGAAACCCACCACGTCCCCCCTATTGGACTCTATCCCTAACCAGTTTGACTTTACCGCTGACACGACGGACGCGATCGACTCCCTCACTGAGCATGTACAATCTGACCTGAATGATTGTTCAAGGGAGGTTCCGGCGACGGATGACCGTCGCTGGAAACGGCTAGGCGTCGGCGTTAGGTTTCGGTGTTATAGGCATCGGCGTTAGGCGTCGGCGTAAGGCGTCGGTGTTAATGGCATCGGCGTAAGGCATCGTTGTTATTGGCGTCGATGTTATAGGCGTCGGTGTAATAGGCGTCGGCGTAAGGTATTAGGCGTCGATGTTATAGGCGTCGGCGTAAGGCGTCGGTGTTGTAGGCGTCGGCGTTAGGCGTCGGTGTTATAGGCGTCGGTGTTATAGGCTAGGCGTCGGTGTTATAGGCTTCGGTGTTATAGGCGTCGGCGTAAGGCGTCGGTGTTATAGGCGTCGGCGTTAGGCGTCGGTGTTATAGGCGTCGGTGTTATAGGCGTCAGCGTAAGGCGTCGGCGTAAGGTATTAGGCGTCGATGTTATAGGCGTCGGTGTTATAGGCGTCGGTGTTATAGGCGTCGATGTTATAGGCGTCGGTGTTATAGGCGTCGGTGTTATCGGCGTCGGTGTTATAGGCGTCGGTGTTATAGGCGTCGGCGTAAGGTGTCGGTGTTATAGGCGTCGGCGTAAGGCGTCGATGTTATAGGCGTCGGCGTAAGGCGTCGGTGTTATAGGCGTCGGTGTTATAGGCGTCGGTGTTATAGGCGTCGGTGTTATAGGCGTCGGTGTTATAGGCGTCGGTGTTATAGGCGTCGGTGTTATAGGCGTCGGCGTAAGGCGTCGGTGTTATAGGCGTCGGTGTTATAGGCGTCGGTGTAATAGGCGTCGGCGTAAGGTATTAGGCGTCGGTGTTATAAGCGTCGGCGTAAGGCGTCGGTGTTATAGGCGTCGGTGTTATAGGCGTCGGCGTAAGGCGTCGGTGATATAGGCGTCGGCGTAAGGTATTAGGCGTCGATGTTATAGGCGTCGGTGTTATAGGCGTCGGTGTTATAGGCGTCGGCGTAAGGCGTCGGTGTTATAGGCGTCGGCGTAAGGCGTCGATGTTATAGGCGTCGGTGTTATAGGCGTCGGTGTTATAGGCGTCGGTGTTATAGGCGTCAGCGTAAGGCGTCGGCGTAAGGTATTAGGCGTCGATGTTATAGGCGTCGGTGTTATAGGCGTCGGTGTTATAGGCGTCGATGTTATAGGCGTCGGTGTTATAGGCGTCGGTGTTATCGGCGTCGGTGTTATAGGCGTCGGTGTTATAGGCGTCGGCGTAAGGCGTCGGTGTTATAGGCGTCGGCGTAAGGCGTCGATGTTATAGGCGTCGGCGTAAGGCGTCGGTGTTATAGGCGTCGGTGTTATAGGCGTCGGTGTTATAGGCGTCGGTGTTATAGGCGTCGGTGTTATAGGCGTCGGTGTTATAGGCGTCGGTGTTATAGGCGTCGGCGTAAGGCGTCGGTGTTATAGGCGTCGGTGTTATAGGCGTCGGTGTAATAGGCGTCGGCGTAAGGTATTAGGCGTCGGTGTTATAAGCGTCGGCGTAAGGCGTCGGTGTTATAGGCGTCGGTGTTATAGGCGTCGGTGTTATAGACGTCGATGTTATAGGCGTCGGTGGTATAGGCGTCGGTGTTATAGGCGTCGGCGTAAGGCGTCGGTGTTATAGGCGTCGGCGTAAGGCGTCGGTGTTATAGGCGTCGGTGTTATAGGCGTCGATGTTATAGGCGTCGGTGTTATAGGCGTCGGTGTTATAGGCGTCGGTGTTATAGGCGTCGATGTTATAGGCGTCGGTGTTATAGGCGACGGCGTATGGTATTAGGCGTCGATGTTATAGGCGTCGGCGTAAGGCGTCGGTGTTATAGGCGTCGGTGTTATACGCATCGGTGTTATAGGCGTCGGTGTTATAGGCGTCGGTGTTATGGGCGTCGGCGTAAGGCGTCGGCGTAAGGTATTAGGCGTCGATGTTATAGGCGTCGGTGTCATAGGCGTCGGTGTTATAGGCGTCGGTGTTATAGGCGTCGGTGTTATAGGCGTCGGTGTTATAGGCGTCGGTGTTATAGGCGTCGGCGTAAGGCGTCGGTGTTATAGGCGTCGGCGTTAGGCGTCGGCGTAAGGCGTCGGCGTAAGGCGTCGGCGTAAGGCGTCGATGTTATAGGCGTCGGTGTTATAGGCGTCGGTGTTATAGGCGTCGGTGTTATAGGCGTCGGTGTTATAGGCGTCGGTGTTATAGGCGTCGGTGTTATAGGCGTCGGTGTTATAGGCGTCGGTGTTATAGGCGTCGGCGTAAGGCGTCGGTGTTATAGGCGTCGGCGTAAGGCGTCGATGTTATAGGCGTCGGTGTTATAGGCGTCAGTGTTATAGGCGTCGGTGTTATAGGCGTCGGCGTAAGGCGTCGGCTTAAGGTATTAGGCGTCGGTGTTATAGGCGTCGGTGTTATAGGCGTCGGTGTCATAGGCGTCGGTGTTATAGGCGTCGGTGTTATAGGCGTCGGCGTAAGGCGTCGGTGATATAGGCGTCGGCGTAAGGTATTAGGCGTCGATGTTATAGGCGTCGGTGTTATAGGCGTCGGTGTTATAGGCGTCGGCGTAAGGCGTCGGTGTTATAGGCGTCGGCGTAAGGCGTCGATGTTATAGGCGTCGGTGTTATAGGCGTCGGTGTTATAGGCGTCGGTGTTATAGGCGTCGGTGTTATAGGCGTCGGTGTTATAGGCGTCGGTGTTATAGGCGTCGGTGTTATAGGCGTCGGTGTTATAGGCGTCGGTTTTATAGGCGTCGGTGTTATAGGCGTCGGTGTTATACGCGTCGGTGTTATAGGCGTCGGTATTATAGGCGTCGGTGTTATAGGCGTCGGTGTCATAGGCGTCGGTGTTATAGGCGTCGGTGTTATAGGCGTCGGCGTAAGGTATTAGGCGTCAGTTTTATAGGCGTCGGTGTTATAGGCGTCGGTGTTATAGGCGTCGGCGTAAGGCGTCGGCGTAAGGCGTCGGTGTTTTAGGCGTCGGTATTATAGGCGTCGATGTTATAGGCGTCGGTATTATAGGCGTCGGTGTTATAGGCGTCGATGTTATAGGCGTCGGTGTTATAGGCGACGGCGTATGGTATTAGGCGTCGATGTTATAGGCGTCGGCGTAAGGCGTCGGTGTTATAGGCGTCGGTGTTATACGCGTCGGTGTTATAGGCGTCGGTGTTATAGGCGTCGGTGTTATGGGCGTCGGCGTAAGGTATTAGGCGTCGATGTTATAGGCGTCGGTGTCATAGGCGTCGGTGTTATAGGCGTCGGTGTTATAGGCGTCGGTGTTATAGGCGTCGGTGTTATAGGCGTCGGCGTAAGGCGTCGGCGTAAGGCGTCGGCGTTAGGCGTCGGCGTTAGGCGTCGGCGTTAGGCGTCGGCGTAAGGCGTCGGCGTAAGGCGTCGGCGTAAGGCGTCGATGTTATAGGCGTCGGTGTTATAGGCGTCGGTGTTATAGGCGTCGGTGTTATAGGCGTCGGCGTATGGTATTAGGCGTCTATGTTATAGGCGTCAGCGTAAGGCGTCGGTGTTATAGGCGTCGGCGTAAGGTGTCGGTGTTATAGGCGTCGATGTTATAGGCGTCGGTGTTATAGGCGTCGGTGTTATAGGCGTCGGTGTTATAGGCGTCGGTGTTATAGGCGTCGGCGTAAGGCGTCGGTGTTATAGGCGTCGGTGTTATAGGCGTCGATGTTATAGGCGTCGGTGTTATAGGCGTCGGTGCTATAGGCGTCGGTGTTATAGGCGTCGGTGATATAGGCGTCGGCGTAAGGCGTCGGTGTTATAGGCGTCGGCGTAAGGCGTCGGTGTTGTAGGCGTCGGCGTTAGGCGTCGGTGTTATAGGCGTCGGCGTAAGGCATCGGTGTTATAGGCGTCGGCGTAAGGCGTCGGTGTTGTAGGCGTCGGTGTTATAGGCGTCGGTGTTATAGGCGTCGGCGTAAGGCGTCGGTGTTATAGGCGTCGGTGTTATAGGCGTCGATGTTATAGGCGTCGGTGTTATAGGCGACGGCGTATGGTATTAGGCGTCGATGTTATAGGCGTCGGCGTAAGGCGTCGGTGTTATAGGCGTCGGTGTTATACGCATCGGTGTTATAGGCGTCGGTGTTATAGGCGTCGGTGTTATGGGCGTCGGCGTAAGGCGTCGGCGTAAGGTATTAGGCGTCGATGTTATAGGCGTCGGTGTCATAGGCGTCGGTGTTATAGGCGTCGGTGTTATAGGCGTCGGTGTAAGGCGTCGGCGTAAGGCGTCGGCGTAAGGCGTCGATGTTATAGGCGTCGGTGTTATAGGCGTCGGTGTTATAGGCGTCGGTGTTATAGGCGTCGGTGTTATAGGCGTCGGTGTTATAGGCGTCGGTGTTATAGGCGTCGGTGTTATAGGCGTCGGTGTTATAGGCGTCGGCGTAAGGCGTCGGTGTTATAGGCGTCGGCGTAAGGCGTCGATGTTATAGGCGTCGGTGTTATAGGCGTCAGTGTTATAGGCGTCGGTATTATAGGCGTCGGCGTAAGGCGTCGGCTTAAGGTATTAGGCGTCGGTGTTATAGGCGTCGGTGTTATAGGCGTCGGTGTCATAGGCGTCGGTGTTATAGGCGTCGGTGTTATAGGCGTCGGCGTAAGGCGTCGGTGATATAGGCGTCGGCGTAAGGTATTAGGCGTCGATGTTATAGGCGTCGGTGTTATAGGCGTCGGTGTTATAGGCGTCGGCGTAAGGCGTCGGTGTTATAGGCGTCGGCGTAAGGCGTCGATGTTATAGGCGTCGGTGTTATAGGCGTCGGTGTTATAGGCGTCGGTGTTATAGGCGTCGGTGTTATAGGCGTCGGTGTTATAGGCGTCGGTGTTATAGGCGTCGGTGTTATAGGCGTCGGTGTTATACGCGTCGGTGTTATAGGCGTCGGTATTATAGGCGTCGGTGTTATAGGCGTCGGTGTCATAGGCGTCGGTGTTATAGGCGTCGGTGTTATAGGCGTCGGCGTAAGGTATTAGGCGTCAGTGTTATAGGCGTCGGTGTTATAGGCGTCGGTGTTATAGGCGTCGGCGTAAGGCGTCGGCGTAAGGCGTCGGTGTTTTAGGCGTCGGTGTTATAGGCGTCGATGTTATAGGCGTCGGTATTATAGGCGTCGGTGTTATAGGCGTCGATGTTATAGGCGTCGGTGTTATAGGCGACGGCGTATGGTATTAGGCGTCGATGTTATAGGCGTCGGCGTAAGGCGTCGGTGTTATAGGCGTCGGTGTTATGGGCGTCGGCGTAAGGTATTAGGCGTCGATGTTATAGGCGTCGGTGTTATAGGCGTCGGTGTTATGGGCGTCGGCGTAAGGTATTAGGCGTCGATGTTATAGGCGTCGGTGTCATAGGCGTCGGTGTTATAGGCGTCGGTGTTATAGGCGTCGGTGTTATAGGCGTCGGTGTTATAGGCGTCGGCGTAAGGCGTCGGCGTAAGGCGTCGGCGTTAGGCGTCGGCGTTAGGCGTCGGCGTAAGGCGTCGGCGTAAGGCGTCGGCGTAAGGCGTCGATGTTATAGGCGTCGGTGTTATAGGCGTCGGTGTTATAGGCGTCGGTGTTATAGGCGTCGGTGTTATAGGCGTCGGCGTATGGTATTAGGCGTCTATGTTATAGGCGTCAGCGTAAGGCGTCGGTGTTATAAGCGTCGGCGTAAGGTGTCGGTGTTATAGGCGTCGATGTTATAGGCGTCGGTGTTATAGGCGTCGGTGTTATAGGCGTCGGTGTTATAGGCGTCGGCGTAAGGCGTCGGTGTTATAGGCGTCGGTGTTATAGGCGTCGATGTTATAGGCGTCGGTGTTATAGGCGTCGGTGCTATAGGCGTCGGTGTTATAGGCGTCGGTGATATAGGCGTCGGCGTAAGGCGTCGGTGTTATAGGCGTCGGCGTAAGGCGTCGGTGTTGTAGGCGTCGGCGTTAGGCGTCGGTGTTATAGGCGTCGGCGTAAGGCGTCGGTGTTATAGGCGTCGGCGTAAGGCGTCGGTGTTGTAGGCGTCGGTGTTATAGGCGTCGGTGTTATAGGCGTCGGCGTAAGGCGTCGGTGTTATAGGCGTCGGTGTTATAGGCGTCGATGTTATAGGCGTCGGTGTTATAGGCGACGGCGTATGGTATTAGGCGTCGATGTTATAGGCGTCGGCGTAAGGCGTCGGTGTTATAGGCGTCGGTGTTATACGCATCGGTGTTATAGGCGTCGGTGTTATAGGCGTCGGTGTTATGGGCGTCGGCGTAAGGCGTCGGCGTAAGGTATTAGGCGTCGATGTTATAGGCGTCGGTGTCATAGGCGTCGGTGTTATAGGCGTCGGTGTTATAGGCGTCGGTGTTATAGGCGTCGGTGTTATAGGCGTCGGTGTTATAGGCGTCGGCGTAAGGCGTCGGTGTTATAGGCGTCGGCGTTAGGCGTCGGCGTAAGGCGTCGGCGTAAGGCGTCGGCGTAAGGCGTCGATGTTATAGGCGTCGGTGTTATAGGCGTCGGTGTTATAGGCGTCGGTGTTATAGGCGTCGGTGTTATAGGCGTCGGTGTTATAGGCGTCGGTGTTATAGGCGTCGGTGTTATAGGCGTCGGTGTTATAGGCGTCGGTGTTATAGGCGTCGGCGTAAGGCGTCGGTGTTATAGGCGTCGGCGTAAGGCGTCGATGTTATAGGCGTCGGTGTTATAGGCGTCGGTGTTATAGGCGTCGGCGTAAGGCGTCGGCTTAAGGTATTAGGCGTCGGTGTTATAGGTGTCGGTGTTATAGGCGTCGGTGTCATAGGCGTCGGTGTTATAGGCGTCGGTGTTATAGGCGTCGGCGTAAGGCGTCGGTGATATAGGCGTCGGCGTAAGGTATTAGGCGTCGATGTTATAGGCGTCGGTGTTATAGGCGTCGGTGTTATAGGCGTCGGCGTAAGGCGTCGGTGTTATAGGCGTCGGCGTAAGGCGTCGATGTTATAGGCGTCGGTGTTATAGGCGTCGGTGTTATAGGCGTCGGTGTTATAGGCGTCGGTGTTATAGGCGTCGGTGTTATAGGCGTCGGTGTTATAGGCGTCGGTGTTATAGGCGTCGGTGTTATAGGCGTCGGTGTTATAGGCGTCGGTGTTATACGCGTCGGTGTTATAGGCGTCGGTATTATAGGCGTCGGTGTTATAGGCGTCGGTGTCATAGGCGTCGGTGTTATAGGCGTCGGTGTTATAGGCGTCGGCGTAAGGTATTAGGCGTCAGTGTTATAGGCGTCGGTGTTATAGGCGTCGGTGTTATAGGCGTCGGCGTAAGGCGTCGGCGTAAGGCGTCGGTGTTTTAGGCGTCGGTGTTATAGGCGTCGATGTTATAGGCGTCGGTATTATAGGCGTCGGTGTTATAGGCGTCGATGTTATACGCGTCGGTGTTATAGGCGACGGCGTATGGTATTAGGCGTCGATGTTATAGGCGTCGGCGTAAGGCGTCGGTGTTATAGGCGTCGGTGTTATACGCGTCGGTGTTATACGCGTCGGTGTTATAGGCGTCGGTGTTATAGGCGTCGGTGTTATGGGCGTCGGCGTAAGGTATTAGGCGTCGATGTTATAGGCGTCGGTGTCATAGGCGTCGGTGTTATAGGCGTCGGTGTTATAGGCGTCGGTGTTATAGGCGTCGGTGTTATAGGCGTCGGCGTAAGGCGTCGGCGTAAGGCGTCGGCGTTAGGCGTCGGCGTTAGGCGTCGGCGTAAGGCGTCGGCGTAAGGCGTCGGCGTAAGGCGTCGATGTTATAGGCGTCGGTGTTATAGGCGTCGGTGTTATAGGCGTCGGTGTTATAGGCGTCGGCGTATGGTATTAGGCGTCTATGTTATAGGCGTCAGCGTAAGGCGTCGGTGTTATAGGCGTCGGCGTAAGGTGTCGGTGTTATAGGCGTCGATGTTATAGGCGTCGGTGTTATAGGCGTCGGTGTTATAGGCGTCGGTGTTATAGGCGTCGGTGTTATAGGCGTCGGCGTAAGGCGTCGGTGTTATAGGCGTCGGTGTTATAGGCGTCGATGTTATAGGCGTCGGTGTTATAGGCGTCGGTGCTATAGGCGTCGGTGTTATAGGCGTCGGTGATATAGGCGTCGGCGTAAGGCGTCGGTGTTATAGGCGTCGGCGTAAGGCGTCGGTGTTGTAGGCGTCGGCGTTAGGCGTCGGTGTTATAGGCGTCGGCGTAAGGCGTCGGTGTTATAGGCGTCGGCGTAAGGCGTCGGTGTTGTAGGCGTCGGTGTTATAGGCGTCGGTGTTATAGGCGTCGGCGTAAGGCGTCGGTGTTATAGGCGTCAGTGTTATAGGCGTCGGTGTTATAGGCGTTGGCGTAAGGCGTCGGCGTAAGGTATTAGGCGTCGATGTTATAGGCGTCGGTGTTATAGGCGTCGATGTTATAGGCGTCGGTGTTATAGGCGTCGGTGTTATAGGCGTCGGCGTATGGTATTAGGCGTCTATGTTATAGGCGTCAGCGTAAGGCGTCGGTGTTATAGGCGTCGGTGTTAAAGGCGTCGGTGTTATAGGCGTCGGTGTTATAGGCGTCGGTGTTATAGGCGTCGGTGTTATAGGCGTCGGTGTTATAGGCGTCGGTGTTATAGGCGTCGGTGTTATAGGCGTCGGTGTTATAGGCGTTGGTGTTATAGGCGTCGGCGTAAGGCGTCGGTGTTATAGGCGTCGGTGTTATAGGCGTCGGCGTAATGCGTCGGCGTAAGGTATTAGGCGTCGGTGTTATAAGCGTCGGCGTAAGGCGTCAGTGTTATAGGCGTCGGTGCCTATAACACCGACGCCATACGCCGACGCCTAACGCCGACGTGGTGACAATGTATGGAGGCATTTTAGGTAAAACATGCTTTATTTATTTGCATCTAGTTTGTATAGCTTATTGGTTATTGCCAATGAGGCTTACATATTCATAATTATTGTTTAAAGAATATAAATTCTAGTAGAACTACTAGCTGTTACTTTGTAGGTTTAGGTTTTAATTTTGTATTGAATCAATCAAATTTAAAGGCTCTTGTCACCGCAGGGGTGCCAGCTGTTTTAGAACCCAATGGCTTGGCACGTGACGATGGGAAGAGGCCAGACGGAATGACCATAATGCCTTGGAAGTTGGGTAGGCCTTTGGTGTGGGACGCAACCTGTGTCGACACCCTCGCGCCATCCCATCTTCCTAGCACGGCGGGCTGTGCTGGGGCGGCTGCTGCAGGTGCAGAAAACCTCAAACAGCGCAAATATAACAACCTTATTGGTAGCTATATTTTTGAGCCGTTTGGGGTTGAAACACTAGGGCCGTGGGGTCCGAGTGCTCATCGAGTATTTCGGAACATCGCCAAGCGGTTGGTCGACTCTTCACGTGACCAGAGGGCTGGCCAATTTTTAGGTCAAAGAATCAGCATTGCCATCCATCGTGGCAATGCTGCCAGCCTGTTGGGCACTTTTCCCACTGACAGCGATGCCGACGAATTTTTTGATGCCCAATGAGCTCTTCCTTTATTTATTTTTTTCCTCTTTATAATTGTTTATAATTTATATATTTTAGTGTTAGTTGTATATTAGATCTAAGATTATGTCTATATTTTGAATAAATGAATTGAATAGAAAAATTTTTTTTTAGTGTAATTATAATAATGTATATGGTGTTTAATAAAAATTTACCCACAGGCTGTCTATATTTCAGGGCAAGGCCGTTGTAATTTCAGTCTAAGAGAAACAATTGTTTTTTTGTTTCTTTTTTCTACGCACGTCGTATCAAAGGCGAAGTAACATTCTGGTAATAGAGGGGTATTATAAAGCATTATTGAAAACATACTCCCCCACACGTGAGTGTGAAATCGCTAATTGTGTGTACTAAGTGTTATATTAATGAGTTCGCGATGTCTTCCCTCTGCTCAATCAAAAACGTTGTTACAAGATGTGACTTGTATGAAACAGTATCGTGTGGAGTTACTACATATTTACATAATGACAAGATTAATTATGCAACTTATCGTAGGCTCCACACATTTGTGGGTAAACGTAGAAGCGAATAATTAATTAAACAAATCAAGTGATATTTGTAGGTATAGAAAACATGCGTAGCTGTTGTAGTACTTAGTTGTGTATTCTGTAAACTTGATTAATATTCAGCTAGGCAGTGACACAAATAAAATGAAAAAAAAATCTACACTCGTGACAATTTAAGAAGTCCGATTTGACGTATCGTACTAGTACGTGAAATAAAATGAAATGCCCTTAGAATCAGTTGTAAGCAATGTATATAAATCGTCGATTACAAACTCTCTAAGTACGATAAATCAATACCTATGTGTCAAGTATCAGTTACCGATTATTTTTTCCATCACTACACAATTTTTTATAGCTGTCAAATCGGACTTCTTAGATTGTCGCGAGTTTAAATATGAAATTAAAACATTACTTGATCCTTAAATAGACTTAGGCTTAGAACGATTATCGTTCTTCAAGGAGTCGAATTTCATGTCAAAATGGAAAGAGCATTGTGATAACCGTAGAATAACTCAAAATTATATTATGAAGTCGCTTTCAAAGAGTACCTTTCAAAATCTCTTGTTATACGATGTTTTTACGATGTGCCGACTACTGCCTACCCCACGACTGCTAATAATAATAAAAGCGTTATCGTATCGCTACACAATGCCACGCCGACGTTTACATTCCGTCAAAGCAAACGACAAGGAGCTATGAAATGATTTGATAAGTTATCTTGCTGTTTCATGAATTTTAAGACATTGTTAGTACTGTTTTTCTTAGTTAATTGGCATTTTATTTGTAGCAAAATACATTTGCACTACCTCATTGGTTTAGTGGTCGTAAGCGCTACTGCTGAGCATGAGGTCCTGGGTTAAGTTCTCAGGTCGGCCAAAGTGTTATTGGGGTTTTCCATCAGGAATTTCTAAAGTCTGGATTTGTGCCCGGTTGATGGCAATAGGCTCGCCCCCTATTACGTGGGACTGGCGTCATGTGGGTGTACTATAGGTACACCTCTGCCTAACCTTTCGAAAATACAGGCGTGGTGTAATCTTATGTGTGTTAAAATACATTTGTTCAAATAAAATAATAATACAACGAAGAAGCAAACAGAATCCGGCGCAGCGAATTTTGTCGAAACTCTAAGATCATCAAAATCCAACTGCTATTAAGATAAGATAAAAACAAGAAGATTTAATAATAGAAATAATCAATGAAAATAATCATCAGTTGGTACCAATTTCAAAGATACCGTACTTCTATTATTTTATTTTCACGTTCATTATTGGCATAATGACATAACTAATCTCCCATGTGGTCATAAATAACATACCCATTCAAATTTCTTTTTCATTTGGTCTTCCAAATAAATAAACACTTGTCAAACTTATTGTATCTACCTAGATTCTAAGAGAATGATGTGGTCTCCATATAGTTGGAAGCGTACACTAGTATTTGTCCCTGTTCTTGTAAACTTGCATGGAATTGTGTAGCCTCTATTGGAGAGCCAATAAATAAATAAAAATAAACATGGTACTCATTACAGCAATGACCACTTGACAAAGTAACCAAAAAGTAGGTAATTCTTTCAGCTCTTACTAGTGCTCAAAGAAACCTTATCTGTAATTAGACTTAATAACATCCAGATTATTGCACTGATTTGTTTAAAAACATTTAAGAAAGGAAAACAGCAAGAGAGTATTATGTTATCCTATTTTCATATGAAACCTGGCATTTGTTCTGTGATTACATTACAATATTACATACACACAAATTGTGAAAGCCTTAGTTAATACAGAAAATTAGTAATTCATTTTAAAAAGCCACATAATTACGTTAGTAGCCAAAAAATTAGTTGTTACATTAAACATACAATGATGGACAGTGGCATAGACATCAAGAAATTCACTCCTCATTCAACATGTCAAGTTTCAATGGCGAGTAGAGGTGTGTCAGTAGATATTAAGTATCTTTAAAACGATTGGTTGGTCGATAGGATCAAAAGTTTTTTTTTGCTAACATTATAATAATAAAGCATTATGTAAAATGTTCTTCTCATTATATTCAAAATGTATTTTGTCACCTCCATTTCCTAAACCTGTGTTATAACATCCCTGTATTTTCTATTCAAAGCTTCGTAGCGCGGTTTCTTTGTGTCGTAGGCAATAAAGGTACGTGCTACGCCGCTACGAGGCTACACCGCTACGGCGTAGACAACACGCCGCTCAATGACGAGTCGGTTTGTATGCAAACTTCTTTTTATACATTTTTCTTTTACAGTAAAAAGTATGTAACGTATGGAAATGATGTGTTTTTAGTTTTCCGTACCAAGGTATTGAATTTTTAATTTCTACTTTATCTGGTTACTAGAAAATCTACTGTAGGTACCTTGATTGATCCGTCATCATTTTTCTGTTTTTTATAGAATTGTAAAAACCTACCACCTCATCTAGTAGGTAGCTGAATAACTGTCCGTTTATAACGCCATACCATCGACGACCTTCAATGCTTCATTGCATCATTTAATTAATTTATCATTTTAATTTATTGCTACAACTAAAACCTTTCACATCCAAATCACAGCCAATGTAACCAGCACCGAAACACAACATTCCAACTACAATTTTCAAATTCGTAACGAGAATAAAAATGGCGATCGCGGCGCGGCGGGAATATCGCGTTTCGACAGCGTGTCACTGCATCCCGATAGATGTACACGCAAACCCACTCTCGTATTTAAATATTACTCGACGTGTGACTCGGTATACGTTTCGTGCCTATCGGAACATGGAGCGTGTTTGAAACATCATTTTCTGATTTGAAATCAATGAGAATATGTAATAATGCAATCTTTAAAGTAAAGGCTACCCTAAATCGAAGTAATTTTTTGTAAGTATGTTTTTAGTTTATCATTAATATACAAAAAATAATTTACTTACAGCTAATTTACTTAAAATTATTCTTTTTTCTTGTCATACCTACATGCAATCAGTAAATTATAACTAACTAAATAATTTGCGTAACTGTCATCATGTACCCATGATTATTGTGTGTTATGTTTAAGTTGTTAACAGTTATAAAAATATCCCTTAAAAGCTTTGAAAGGTGTTTCGCTAGCCTCATAAGGTGAACATAATTATAGTGAGTTAATGTGGCTTAGGTTAAGTGCATTTCTGTTCATTGTACTGATGTGAAATAAAGATATTTAAAAATGAAATGAAAATGAGTTTGTCATTAAATTCAACGTTATTAATACCTTCACCATTTGTGTGTTGATAGAAATTCAGTTACCTATGTTGTTTCATTTCTCAAAACTACGTAACATACCTACAGAGATCAACGCATGAGCATCCTTATTTATTACGGCTCTCAAAAGTATTAAGCACCTAAGTAGAACAAATTAAAGAATGCGATAGTAATTAGAGCTATCATTTTAACAAGAAACTGTTATCATAAATCCAAGCGTGATGTTGGCGGTCGATTTTGAGGCCAATATTTATCAGTTCCCTTTCACAAGCCATGCCAGTTCTCATTGAACCAAGTTCAGAATTCGTATCTATTCCAGTGACATACTATCTGCACTGCTTTCCCAAAGTCTACCTTTGAGAAATGTTCATTCAATATTCGGCTTGTTTGTCCCAAAATACGAATGGAAGGCAGACGCACGTCATGTTAAATATTCGTCTTTGTGAGACATCGAGACGTGTTCCATTTCGAGTCGATTGGAGATCGGCGATACGTGCTCGAATGCGTATCCGATACGGTGTTACGGTACAACCAAATGAAGTGAGAAATAAAAAAATATTTTATGTAAAATACTGTCGATCCATTCTGTAAACCTCTCACCGTGAAGAGTGAGGTGAAGTGAGCATGAAGTGAGCTGTCCATAGTGTCAATCCCTAGCATTAGGTGCAATGACAGCTCACATCAAGCTCACTTCACCCAAGCTATCACGGTGAGATGTTTACAGCCATGCTATTCTGTAAACATCTCACCGTGAAAACTTGGGTGAAGTGAGCTGTCAATAGTGTCAATCCCTGTGGAATGACAGCTCACTCCACGCTCACTTCACCTAAGTTTTCACGGTGAGATGGTTACAGAATAGCACTGCAGAATAGCACGTGTATCGAAGAGTGAGTTTCATGGTAAAGCAACTTACATTTAAGTGAAAAATTAGTTTGAAGGTAACGAACGTGTTGTCATGTTGGGTTAGCTAATATAGGAACACACATACCCAACCCTTACCTATAGTACACATTGTGGAATGCAATAAACGATTAAGTATTGAAAAAAGCGAGCTCGATACATAAAATCAAGCGCTTCACGTAATGGCGCAGCTAGTAATTTAAAAACCGGCCAATTGCGTGTCGAACCACGCACAATGAAGGGTTCCGTAGTTGGGATGTATTTATACTAAGAACAAACTTAAATTTGTAGTTGAAAAACAAGTCTCCCATACGTAATGTATGGGACAACATGTTTTTGCAACTGCAAATGGAAGTTGATCAATTATTACTCGTTAACTTGTAAAGCCTATTTAGCTGTGATAGTTTTCCTTTTAATTTCGTTATAATATATACTACTGCCGTGATTTTTTTCACATTTCAAAAAACTCTTCTCCTATCACTTGACTCTAACAAAAAATTGCACTTAAAAGCTTAATATTTCGGAAACGGAACGCTGAATCCAACCCAATAGGTGAAAAAAAAAATCGCCACACACACACATTTTATTTTATTTTACCACTTTCTCGGCGTGATTAATATGTATGAAAATCTTAGTACTAGAAAACTGTAATTTGGCATACCCATATATACGAATGGATGTTGTATGTTTTCTAGTACTAAGATTTTCTGAGCTAAGCCGCGGACAGACAGACAGACGGACATGGCGAAACTATAAGGGTTCCTTGTTTACTACGGGACCCTAAAAACCCTACAATATTATCAAAAAATAAAAGGTTCCTTTTCATTTTCATTTTATTTCTCATCTGTCTTTCTAAAACTTTGTCACACACACGTTCTAGACATTTAAACGGGAAGTCTGGTGCAAATCCGGTAAGTCTAATGAGCAAACATCGGAACGAAATTGAGACTTGGTTTACTTAGGGGGACTTACCTGTCTACGTACGTATTTCTAACTAAATTAAAAGACGTTTCGTGGATTGATGGAATGCTAGAGAAAAAGAAAAAATGCCTGCCAAAAAACACACTATAAAGTGAATAATTATAATTTTAATTGGCGGTGGCAAAAAAAGAAAAATTCAAAACCAAAGACAACAAAATTCTTTTTATTTTGTCTTTTTTTTTTTTTATGTAAAAAGTTTTTATTTTTGCTTTTTGGTTGTGGTACCTAACCCACACAAATTCGAATACCACTACCTGCTATGTGATAGGCACTATAACATCATCCGTATAGACTAAGTGAGAAAAATACGTATTATTGAAGCTAGCTCAAAAACTACCTCTGAAGTGACCTACCAAACAAAAAAGAATCTTGAAAATCAATTCATAATTGGCGGAGTAATCGCGTAACAAACACCCAATAAAAAAACATACAGACGAAATGAGAACCTCCTCCTTTTTGAAGTCGGTTAAAAATTAAGCGAAACTTCTCAGAAGTTTATTAGATAAATATGTGTGTTACGTATACTGTCAAAGGCAAAGAATTTAAATTATTTTTCATTAATTTATTCGCAGGGTGGCTGGTAGCAGCTGGATGAGAGTTGCCGAAACTCAAGCTGAATGTCGTGTAATTGGAGAGGCGTATGTCCAGCAGTAGCAGCAGCCTATGACTACTGTAGGCTAATGATAATTATTCGTTTGAAAAGTAGTCTTTTTTATCTTAAAAGTTTTACCTATAGTCATCAACATGTTTTGAAAACCCCTTCTTGAACCTACAAAATACAATTTAAAAAATATTTTGTATGCCCACTTTGAGAACTCCTAAAATTGTGTGAAATATTTATTTATTTAACTGTACAGGGCTACTGGTAACTCGACGTATTCCTTGCAGGACGTCATAGTAGGATTAAAATGCAACAAATTAAGCCACCAAATGTGCTACCGAAGTTCAGTCGTTTTTGAGCTAATTACATTTTCAGTTTTTTCATGAAAAATCCCAGATTAAATCATTTGGAGCCAATTTAAAAATGATTTACAGCGCGACTGTACTGAAATTTAAGTTAATATCATAGTTGATGCCGTAGCAGATCTTTGTTCATAATTAAAAGTTCAAAATGCCAGAAACCTTGGCAAATATCACTAAACAAACATTTTTTTTTTGTTTTTTGCTGTTACTTCATACAAAATGTTGCCTAGTGAAAAAAAAAATACTACGCCTGACGTACAAATTACTAGGAAAATATCCTTGTCTTATCAGCTATCCAAAAAGGTATGAAAGTTAATACAAAGTTATGGACTACATTATGTGCGTCTCACAAAAAGGTGATTATTCGGAAAATCAAATAAAACAATTTCGTGAATATTAGCATTATTTTTAATCAATATCAGTTTAAAAACTTTAATTACACTTTCACACGTCTTGTTGTCACGTCGTCTTGCAATATCGAAAGTTGTGGAATAAATATTTATTTAAATATAAGGAATACATATACGTATTAAAACTATATATTGTATAACTGGGATTCATTCTTTCTTACAGCACACGGCTGCTTTCTATAAACCATAGTCTAAAATTTAGACTCTAAATAAACAATTGTCTATATCTCACACAGTTTCCGCCGATAGTGTGCTATATTCCATTCGCTCTCATTTTAACACTGGGCGATTCCTACGAGAGATACCTACGTCACTACGGAAATTGTACTAACGTTAATTTGCAAATTCAAGCTATTGGTTCCGTACGGAGTTTTATGTTTTACAGTATTTTACAAATACTACGTGGTGTACTTAACTTTGTTGAGTCAGGAATATTCAAGAACAATCTATGGATTGTTTAAAGAAAGTATTTATTAAGTTTTTGTAATCTACAGGGAATTTCTGACGTTACTAAAATTAAATCACTAAAGATAACGCAATTCTTACAGATATAGAAGAAATCCATCTATAACTTATACGTGTAGGTACACGAGTAAGTTACAGATAAGTTTATATTAAAATAAATCAATTAAAACGATTTCTGTACCTAATGTGTGTTATGCTACACATATTTACAGTAATTTGATTCTGCGACAATTAACGATGATCTACACATCAAAACCAACTAAACAACTCCATTTTTATCTCCATCATCCTTCAACACACAGAACCGTCAGTCAGCATCCCTAAAACCCCGGGTACACGATCCCCAACGGATGACGCGGACGCGACAATGGCGGCGGCGACGCGCGGGAAACGGTTGAAGCACGCATTGTTCACGCGATGTGGAAATAGACACACATTCTGAACGACTTGAAAAGAATGGGTCTGTAATGATTTTACATTTGAATTCTGGGACGGTATATTTTATTTTAAAACGGGAACCTTTATATATTTATATACGCCTGTACTTATACTTAAATAATATATATATACCTTAACCTTAAATTATTATAAATGAAAGTAACTTTTAGTGTCTGTCTGTGGGACCACGTTGTTCTTCTAAACTACGCAAAGGATTTTGATGCGGTTTTCACAATCATTCCGAAAAAAAATCCGGAAGGTTTATGTATATATAACCTAAGAAATACATATAAAAACCATGTTGAAGTCATCCGCGCACGGACTAATTACGGTAGAAAGACTATATTATTTGAAGGAGCACAGCTGTTCAATGGATTGCCGGACGATATAAAAGAGTGCGATAACGGGAATACTTTTAAAAATAAGCTTAAGAAATATGTATGTACATTGTAATTTGTAACTTCTAATACTCTGGAAGAAATTGTATTGTATTATCATACGTATTACTTTGTATCTCATTATAAGCGGACTGTAAGTTCTTATGAGAATAAATTTCTTTAAACCGATATAATACCTAAATTAATATTCAACTTATCTTTAATATATAAAAATCACGTGTCATTATCTTCGTACACGCTAATCTCCGAAACCAATTGCAATGAAATTTTGTGAACGTATATGGATGGTTCCAGCTTGAAAGATAGAATAGTTATATATATATAGTTTGGACCCGATAGCTGCGCTCCGTGCGAAGCAGGGGCCAGTCGCAAGTAATTAAATAAATGATAAGCCTGTTATTCCAAGTTTTTTTTTATAAAAAGGGAAAATAATATAAACATAATTATTAATTAGAATAATAAAAAAAATCCCTGATAATTGTATAGGTGAGCCGCTAACCCGAAATAAATATCTTCCCTACCTACCTAGCAGTTTACTTGGTGAGTTAGATATTTATTTTGGCTCACTGATCCACCTATAGAAATATCAGGGTATTCGAAAGAAAGAAAGAAAGAAAGAAAATACGTTTATTTGCGGTACACATTTTCCTTACTGATCTTCTAATTTTGTATCTAATCCTCAACACTATTTAAACTGGGAACACTTTTTAACTTCACATCCGTCAAGCCAACGTTCTGCAATGGGTCCCGCTCTGTTGCGACAATAGCACGGCCGCGGCGTTACGGGAAGCGGTAGACGCATTGTGTGCCGCGCAACGGTGTGTATGGACGAGGCTTTATTTGTGACGTATGCGTACCTGGTTTTAGCTTTGCTTTTGGTTGATGATGGATTTAGAATTTCAAAATATGGAACAGTTTTGAACCTGCGTTTTATCTATGTAATTTAGAAACAGCTCTGTTGGTTTCGTGGCCGCAAGCGTGACTGCGTAGCTGAGCGTGGGATCCTGGGTTCGATTCCCATGTCGGGCAAAGTGTTATTGAGTTTTTTCATTATGAATTTCTTAGTAACAACCCGGAGTTTCGAGTGAGGGAAGAGAGAGTGCACCTATGTTTGCGCACACACTTATGCACTATAATATCGCCCACGTTGAGATTAGCTGCCATGGCCGACTACGGTCTGGAGGTCTATCAATTTAGATGACATATAAAAAAAATAATGAAAAAGCCAGAGTAAGTAAATAAAAGCAAACATGCCACATGCACATAAACTTGATCTTCGTTATTTACATAGTATTATTTAAAACTATCTTTACCAATATATTTCTACTATATCAATGTTTCCACTCTAAAAAGAAAATATTGCTACTCGAAACTTTTTGTATTTGTATTTTTTTGTATTTGTATACAAAAAAATACAAATACAAAAAGTTTTATTGGCAAAAAGAAAAGGTGATGACAGTGTAGGTGAATATTGCTACCCCACAGCGAAAAACACAATATTGACAGTGCGAAGCCAGCTTTATGCACCAGGGGGCGCCACACACACAAGATATGAAAGAGATCGTCATAATGCCGCTTTAAAATGGCTGCGAGGATTTTAAAATTGCATAGTCAACATAATATAGCTCTCACGGTGAAAGGGGATTTATAATATGGCAGCAGAATCAATATTCTTTTCTGCCTTTTTATTTACATGTAAAAAACATCCTTTAAACAACTATTCAAAAGAATAGAAAAAAAGAAAATCGATGTTTTCCAATACATATTTATTCCATATTCCATATTTCCAGTCAACAGTTCCAATTGAATTTTAAAGATAAGACCAAATAAACGGATTTAAACACATCTTTCTTTACCATTCTTAGAAATGTGGAAGTTTTGGTTGCCTACCTGAAAATAAATAAATTATAGAAGTTACAACAAGACTATACGACATAGCTTCGCCACGATTACGAAATTGCTACGCTAAGATTACGACATTGCTACGATTGTGCTACGAATTGCTACACGATGCTACATCATATTGCTTGCTCGTAGCACTTGTCTACGAGTATCATTGTTTGAAGTATCACGTAGTGAAGGGGTTATAATGGAAACTTGGGATATAATTGTTATTACGTAATGGATTCTATAGTTCTATATTTATGTACATATAATTTAATACGAGTATAGTACCGAAGAACATTTAATATTTTTGAAAAAAAGTAATTGCTACGAGATGTGAAAACGAGTCTGATGCCGAAAATATAGTTTTTGACATTTTTGTCTATTTGTCTGGATGTATGTTCCGGATTGGCGCAAAAAAACAGTTAAACGGATTCGTATGAAATTTTGCACAGCACAGAAAGTTTAGAACCTGAATATTTTAATACTTTGAATCCCGGTATTACGTTCCCTTTAGATATTTTATTTTTAATGTTTAATTTTGGTTCGAGTCATTAAGTGCTTTTTGCTCTCGTGTATTGAATGCATAAACTAAAACAAAATATTGTCATTCCAATAATATTCCCCTACATTTAATTCATAAAATACCAATCAGTCTTTGAACAAAATTAGCGTCGCTCGCAGACAATAGGGATGGCACGAATGCGACAATTCTGAATACCTTTCAAATCTCATCTGCAAATATCTGGAGTAAATCTTAATCCGCACCCGTTCTCCCCTCCCCCTCTCTCCCTCGGACACCCCTCTCGGCTTTTGTCTACCGTTAATAACGTGATTTTAACCACTGTGCAGATAAGTTATAGTAGGATTTGGACAAGTGACACTTACCAACAAGTGCTTAGTATTATCATTGATTTTTACATCAATGAATATTTTCATTGATGTAAAAATCGATGATAATATTTTGCAGATAGCAAGTGCTCGATATTTAGGTTAAATATTCGAGAATTTACCTGTTTTAAAACCCAGGTAAAAATGCACGATATTATAAAGCAAGAAGAAGGCTTAGTTAAAAAGCCGCGAAATTAAGTCACAAATTATCTGTTTTGCTTCTTGCTATGTTCATAGAAAAAAAACTTCCCAACGCCACCATTTCAACTAACAATATCCACTGCTAACTTTGAACAGTCATCAAGTCGGGAGCTAGAATCCCTGTCCTCTTAACGCAGCGTTGGAAATCTGCTTTCAAAGGAATCTAACCTTCTGCAATATATCTACCCAATATCTGGCGACATCTTTCAGATATTAATTTAATGTAATGGTCCCACAGTCGGTTCTTAAGACAGACACAAGTGCCCGCGGCCACTGACGTATGCTGTTGATTTATCTTCCATTGTCCCTTGACGTACAGTCCACTGCATTTCAGTGTAACTTCCTGTTATTTATATTTCTATGGGTGTAACACTTTGACCTGGAGCTGGCCTAGCGTAGTACGCAGTTTTAATTATACAGGGTGGCAGGTGAATCCATGGTATCATTTTTCGAGTCGATATCCCTGCCTGTATAGTGACCGACCGAAGCTTCGTTTTCGTTTTCGGCCATAAACCAGGCGAAGCTTCGGCCAAGGTAAAAATTAGAAGTTCGTGATTCATCGCCCGTCATTCGGCCTACTTCGTAAAGCTCGGCAATATCAGAAGGCGAATTCTAGTACTTAAGAAACGTTCGCATTCAAGTCGCAATCTGTCAAACTTGTCAATAATGTTGGTAAATTTATTGTATTTTTGACAGATTGCGAATGAGATTAGAATGCGAACGTACTTTAAAATTACAGGAATTGCCCTTCAGGTGAATCAATACGACAAGAAATTTTGTATCCTCTAAAATGGAATGATCATGTTTTATTTCTTTTATAGCCTATATTTGCTCTTTCTTTCCCTAGGTGTAAACAAGATTTCAGAGTACAGCAGAAATAATTATATTTATACCATTCCCCCTCTAAAAAGCTTATTTTATTCACTGAAAACAGTGAATAAAAAGCTCTTTTAATCACTGTTTTGGTGTTTGAATTTAGAACACACCAATATATTCGACCTCCATCTAAATGCTATACAACCTCCTTGCGAAAAAATACTCGATACACAGGAAATATATTTATAGCGCTTCACAAGTTGACCAGCCGAATAACAATAATAAGAAAATTACTCTTAATTTTAGTAATTGTTTCAATTGTAATGTACATTTTAATTAATTTAACCTTTTTTTTAGGGTTCCGTAGTAAACAAGGAACCCTTATAGTTTCGCCATGTCCGCCTGTCTGTCTGCGGCTTAGCTCGGAGACGGTTAGTACTAGAAAGCTGTAATTTGGCATATGTATACATATTAATCACGCCAAGAAAGTGGTGAAATAAAATCAAGAAAAAAAAGATTTTTTTAAGGTACCTCCCCTACACGTAAAGTGGAGATCTTTTTTTTTTCTCATTTACCCCGTGGTATGGGGTATTGTTGGAAAGGTCGTTCAAAAATATTGTAAGTTTGTGAAAATCATTTTTTAATTAAGGGATCCGTTTGCGAAATAGTAAGGTTTTAACTGAAATTTTTTGTTAGAGTCAAGTGTCCCCCCCACTGCCAGCTAAATGGTTGTACTTGGATTTGTGAAAAAAATCATAGCAGTAGTATATATAACGAAATTAAAAGGAAAACTATCACTGCTAATTAGGCTTTATAGGTTAACGAGTAATAATCGACCAACTTCAATTTGCAGTTTGGTAAACATGATCTTCCCATACATTCCGTATGGGAGAAAATGTTTTTCAACTACTTACATTGTTAAGTTTTTTCTTGGGATAAATTCATTTCAACTACGGAACCCTTCAATGTGCGTGGTACGACATGCACTTGGCCAGTTTTTTTTCTTAATTAAATGTCTATTTTCGCTTAAATCTTTCTTTTTCTCGTAGTCATGGTATAAAGTATAGTATGCAACTCATGAATAAAACGGATTTATATCGAGGGCCATGAATCACTCGCGTCGTTCAGGATTCTAACACTTGAATCACTCGCTACGCTCGTGATTCAATCATCATGAATCACTCCCTTCGGTCGTGATTCAGTCGTTAGAATCCTTCACTTGCTCATGATTCATCTATGGCCCTCGCTTTAAATCCGTCCTTTATTCACTAATTGCATAATATACTATTTTAATGTCGTTTTCAGCTCCGTTTTCGGCCAAAAATAAGACTAAAGCCGAAGATGGCGGACACTAGTTTTAATTGAATAAGAGGCTAGCTTATACCGGTTTTGTTACCACTGACGTTCGGCCTACTGTACCAACCTGCTCCAGTTTTCAACGTGTTGATTTATTAGTTTGACAGATGTGAAGATAGAGGGAAGATTGTCAGTAAATGGAGGTGTAGAAATTGATCTTTGGTAAGACAGTGTTGGTTTAGAATAGTGCTATGTAATTGGATTATTTGAGATGGGTTAAGTCAAAAATTGGTTTAATAAAGCCTTAGTTTTAGTTTAATAGTAGACTAGATAGACCGAGTTCATAGATTGATTCATACAAAATAAGAAAGAAAGGTCTTTTATTTGTAACTAGTCTTATTGCAGTTAAAAAGAACAATAAACGTGGCGAAAAACTTACCTATCACAAAAACAACATAGAGCGCTCTATGGTTTATTTTATTTACAAGCATTGTCTATTACGCACTATTCCGATGCAATTAAAAAAAAAACATAAAAAACAAATGCCATTTCCTTCTGTAAACTTAACTTTCTTGTAATAATCGTAAGAAAATAACAATGTTTACTTGTTGATCCTCCCCTACCGCGAAAATAATCAACCCTATCCCCCGAAACTCGTCGCCAACAATTTATTGCTGCGCCATAAATATTAAAAAGTTGGCGCATAAATCTCTGGTTTTATTAATAAAGGCTCTGCAAAGAGGTAAGTTTGCGGTGACGTATGCCGAGGCAATATTCTTGGTTGTTGCCGCCATCTTAGTGATAAATCAAAGATTTCATAATTCATGCGCTGCGGGTGTTTTCAAACTGTTTGAGTAAAGTATTATTAGTTTGTGCTCGGCATTACTTTTCTCATTGAAAAGTAAGAAACAAAGGTGTTGATACAGTGCCTTTTTATACGCCCTTTGAAACTTACTTATTACTTAAGATGTGTTTCTTTTGGGCAGTAAGTAAGTTACTTTTTATCTTCTTCATTGAAACCAAATAATGATCATTAGATATCAATTAGGTAAAGCATAAAATATCATCAAAATAACGGTCTATCAAAAACAGATCTAAACCACCCTAAAAATTCATGTCAATTCCCAAGTAAACATAATAAACAACGGATTAAAACTTTACCGAGCCCCAGAAAAGCCCACAATAGAATCGTCGAGACGCAAAAACAAAAATTCAATCCCAAACTGCTTTACAAAAGAGACCATTAGCGGATAAACTTCGCGGGAGGTAATAAGTCTATGGAAAAACTCTCTATGGAAATCAAGGGAAGGCGACTTTTGATTAATTAGCGGTATTCTTTTCGCCAGACCGTTGAGACGCCGCGTCGGCTCCCGCCATTAATCCGCGGAAAACAATATGGCTGCTTTATTGGGACATATCCTGTTGCAAGAAGTTTCGGTTGTAAAGTTTAAAGGGTTTTCTTATTGGTTCAGGAAAATTTTATTGTGGTTTGATTTTGTGTTTAATTTTTTGCTTTTTTCCTGTTTACAACTTAACTTTTATTTTTAGAATCTTTTAAAATAAAATGCTTAAGCCACTGGCCATTCCGATGTTTAGGTATAACTGTGGTTTCTAGTAAGTACTATAAATTCCAAATTCAAATTCAAACTTGACATTTGAAAGTGTAATTTCGAAAAGCTATTGTTTCTTTCGACAACTTACCTATTGCTTAACTAAAACAATACCTAAAACTTAGCACCTAACTAAATCTGAAGGAAAAAAAGCAGTCTGAATCTCTTAAAGGCTCGTGCAGACCAGCGCGACGCGACGTCGCGACGCGACTCGAACAATGCAATTTCTAAGAAAACTTCACGGTATAACAATAACCGGTGTCGCGTCGCGCTAGTCTGAACAAAGCTTAATTCCGTCGATATCATCTCTTGACCTTAGGGCCTCGGTCGATCACTTTCAAAGCCTTTTGGTATTCCTATAACGATTTTCAACGGGATTGACATAGATAGCTTATGTCAATCCAATACATTGTTCACTTGCTGGTAGAATATCTGTTTGTCTAGGCCCTCTTATTTCCAAAAATAATCTCCAGTTCAACACGCCTTGTCCAAGTCGTCAAAATTCTCCATTCGGAAAGTTATATTTGTTCAAAAGAACATTACACCGCCGAGCCGGTGAGGTAATCAAAGAAGGGGAGGAATTAATATCAGTCACCGTCTGCTCAATGCTAATTAATGACAGGCTAACAATCCGGATCCCTTTCATTACATTATAATTGTTTTTAAAAGATATCCAGCGAGATTGGACCGTTTGTTTTAAAGTTTTGTGTGGAGAAGGAGGCATGAAAATGTTTGTGATGGATATTTTTACGACCGACAGCTATTTTTATACTTCTCATTATATATTTCTCACCATGGAATTAGGCTTAAAACAAAAACTACAAATTTTCAAAGGTTTAAGAGTATCTAGTTTTGAACCCCATAAGATATTCAACAAAAAAACATATTTTTAATCCAACCACGATAACCGGAATCCTATAAAAAATTTCAAACTACTGAACACCACAACATCTGCGTCAGTAACACGACTCTTCCATACGTCACACGATAATAATTATATTATTATATTCGTCAAAACGTCAACCTTCATCGAACGAAATTATAAGGTGCAGAACTGCTAAGGGTGCTACTATTAGGGGCTATTCACACACCATATCGGATCACACACCACACCACACCACAGTCACAACTATCTACTATTCAAACTGATTTCGCAGTTAGCTTTGTCTCAACATCTTGATTACCAATTAAATTTCATTTTGCTATTCTTATTTTACTTGCGATATCCAGGATAACATGCAAACACATTTTAAGGAAAACGCCGTCACCTGACGGTTCCATAACGTCCCTTAGCTTACAACACCGCTTAAGTCATTTTTACCAACTTTACAGGAGACGGAAAAAACTGTGCGGTGTTGCGACGCCAACCGACTTGAGCGCTGTCACTATTTTTTTTAATTACGGCTTCTGATTGCCTGAAATCTATTTCATGAGACCAATGGTTCGACGCGCAATGCGCAGCTTCATCCAATGGCATTAAAATGTAAAAACCGCCAATTTTCGACTTGAGCGGTGTTGTTAGCTAAGGGACGATAATTAGTTTAAGTTTTAATTCAGTCTAACGCAATCTATACAGCACAAAAGTTTCCTCGTCTTTTTTATCGCAACGACTTACAAAACGATTTAAGAGACATTCATTACATTTTTTATGCAAATTCATGATTTTTGACGTTGTAATTTTCAGCAGCAGTAAGATATTTTAATTATTTGATTATGAATAACGATAGTGCCATTCTCTTTCTTGTAAACTGGAGTAACACATTTTAATTTTTCTTTTCGTGTTATTTACTATAATATTTTACGCACTCATGCAGTTTACAAGAAAAACCGTCGGTGGTGGAACTTTGACTCTCAAATTCACATTGTTTCATTCAATACTAATAAAAGCTAAAATTACAAAAAGATAACTTGAATATTTTACTTGTTTATAAGAGTTCTATAATTTCTTTAAATTCCTTGAGTTTTCACGGAAACATCGTAAAGAAAAGCAATAAATGTCTTGATTCAGCGTCCATTATATTCCAAATAAACACAATTTCATCAAATAAACTAATATGATATACAACTTCTATCTACAATGAATACGTTTCAGTAGTTTTCGTTTCTTAATATAATAAGACAAAACTACAATAAATCAAATTAAAGTATTATATATTCCGCGTCAATTCAGCAAATTACACGAAAATTATGTGTAATCCAACTTATAAGAAAGAGAATGGCACTGTCGTTATTATAAGTAATCATAATTGAAATATCTTACTGCTGCTGAAAATTATAGCGTCAGACCCCATGAATTTCCGTAAAAAAAAATTAATAGGACCAAAACAAAAGCAAAGGAAAGCATTCCTATGCTTTCCTTTGCTTTTGTTTTGGTTTACCATTTGTCGTCAAGCGAAGTCACATTTCCACTAATTCCACTGACAACTATGATTTATGGTTATGGTTATTGCGAGTTAAGTCTGAACTAGCCTTAACACACGGGGGTTGAATGGTGAATGATTTCAACCCCACAGTAATAATCATATTAGTTGTAACCCCGTATTTAGTGCAGGGAGTGTGGGCAGTCCCCGGGAATTTTATCAGAAACTATAAAGACAGTGTGTGATTTTAGACATGTGTTCTCATTGTGACTGTCGTAATGCAATTTTAATTTGGTTGGCGAGCCGGCGGCGGCGGGTCGCAGAACACGTAAACTGTCGGTCCTGGCTGCCAGTATTATCATAATTAAGTTACGTAATAACCTATAATAATAATAATAATAACCCCACCGCCGTATCTCTACGTTACATTTAAATAATAATAATAATTTTTATTTCAACTATGTTACAGACAAGAAAATACATATGTAATTGTTAAAATTAGGTTAAAATTAGGTAAAAGATGGATTACTACTGGTTGGCTTAAGAGTAAAGACATATTATGCTGTAACCACAAGGTCTGTACAAGAATTGGTTGAGCCCTGCCTCTTAAACTAGGTATACCTGTATCTTAAGAGACAGTACCTATGACAGTTGTCAAAGAAATCCATAAACAGTCTCATTTAATTGTCTCTTACCTATTAAATCTTTTGATGAGCAACTGATGAGCACAATTCTTATTCATAAACGCTTTTTAACAACTAAATAGTTTTGTTTTAAATAGCTGCATGTAAAAATTAAACACCACCGAAAACAGTTAAGCAAAACATTTAAAGGAACTTACCAACGTCCTATCCTATTCAACCTAATCTGCATTTAAATTTTTATATTTTCTTCGAAAACGCCGATGGATCTGAAAGCGGTTACCACTGCTGACAGCGCGACGCGACTCTAACAAAACAAATTCTAAGAAAACTTCATGGTAGATCCATTACCGGTGTCGCAATTCGCGCTAGTCTGCATGAGCCTTAATTGATACAGGGCCAAAAACCAACTTTAAAAATAATAAAGTCGATATGCTTCATGAGCCTGTAATTTCAGCGACGGTAGCCCAATACTTTATAAACTGGATCACAGCAATGCTAGTCACTTTAGAAATAGCTTCAATACTCCTCCGAATGCTTATCACAAGGAACTTCACTACATATTATTATAAAACAAAGTCCCCCGCCGCGTCTGTCTGTCTGAACGCGATAAACTCTAAAATTAACGAACGGATTTTCATAAGGTTTTCACCAATGGACGGAGTGATTAATGAGGAAGATTTAGGTGTATAATTAATTAAAGGTTTTGAGTAATTTGGCTGAAATATGACGATAATTGTTGAAGATGTCGGAAAAAATTATGCCACCTGCGAGCTTTACTGGCGTACGCGTTACGGTAGTACGTTTCCGTGGTATAATTTCCGAGATCCACGCGGGCGAAGCCGCGAGCAAAACCGGTCGGTCGATTCTGTAAAAAGATCAACGTGAAACTTAGGTGAAGTGAGCTATCACTGTCACAAATCGACCGGCAGGATGCTAGGGATTAACACTATTGACAGCTCACTTCACTTAAGTTTCACGGTGATATTTTTACAGAATCGATCAGCTGTTATTAAATAAAATATACCTAGTTAAGGTGGTAATTGACTAAAGTAGGTATAGTGCCTACGTATTTTGCAAGAATTCCAAATCTAACATTATGCATATTTTTCTGCATCTATTTGCGAAGGGCGTCGGAAGGGGTCGGTAATGTCAGTAATATCAGAAGTCCCCAAGCCACACAAATGTCAGTGTCGTGATAATTGCCGTAACGAGCGCGATCCGTCGCGGTGTGTTGTGTGGGCGACGAAATGTCACACGGACGACAATTTGCTCGTTCACCCTATTAATGAGACACGTAATGTTTCGATATTGAAATATAAAGCAGAAGAAAATAGTCCCGTCTATAGAGAGACAAAATAAATTAGGTACCTACCTATCCTTTCTATTGGATTTTTATCGACGGTTTTTCTGTCTCTATAATTTTGAATACTGTTGGTGTTTGAACAATCAATCAATCTGCCTAGCCTTTTCCCAACTATGTTGGGGTCGGCTTCCAATCTAACAAGATGCAGTTGAATACCAGTATTTCATGAAGCGACTGTTGGTATTAAAACAATTTTAGTACCTATAAAAATGCTAACAAAAAATCAGATTGCGCTAAGATATTTCACAATAAACAAGATTAGGCTGAGACCCAATCTTGTTTATTGTGAAATAAAGTCAGTATCAATCAGATACTGTTCCACTAGACACATCTGGAGCTGCCTCTTTCAAGATCGTTCTATTTTTACGCGAGTACGGCATCCATAAGAGGGCATAAGAGGGTTATAATTATAACAGTTTATCTATTTATTTGTTATCTTGAAACTCCAAAGCGAAAAAAATCACTTAATGCTTCAGATGAATAACCGCGTAAATGCATTTTCTTTTTCATCAAATTAAGTATTATGACGATAAACCGGATTAAAAGAGATTTCCAATTCAAGCGTGTTTTTTTTTTTTTCTCAATTTATATTCAAAGAACTGTCGACTCCCTTTTACTTCAGCTGTTGTGGATAAGATTCTTACAGTCATCCAACCACTACTTAGTTTTTCATATTTTCTCATTCTTGGAGTGAATTTATTGATACGAAAAGAGATAGTTTAGTTACCTACGTAATATAACTATTATAAGGAACATGATGACGCATGCAAAATGTCCATTCTAATAATTTCTGCATTAAACTAACGCAAAATTATATTCCCCAGCTATGATAAACGCGGTATAAAGTTACATCACGTCAAAATGCACTACATGAATGAAATCTGTGCTACACATTGTACGAGAAGACAGGTCACAAATATGGACAATACACATCACACAATGGCCGCCGCTGACATCTGTATCAGATAATATGACACGCGATACGCAACTAATAATACACCACATTCACTACCATTACAACCATTATCCACTTAAAAATAAGGTTTAAATTACAATGTGCAGTGTTTTTTTTTTTTGGTAATAGCAACATTGACAGGGTCGCGATATGCGTGTAAAGGGGGATGTGCATTGGCTGATTCTGTGCATTCATTCCGCTCGGTTGAGAATGATTGGATTAAAGGTTTTTTTCGAGATTATAAATAATAAGGTATAGTTAAACAATAGGTATCTAATCGTCCTCCGAAAAGCTGCAGTTGTAGTTTGGTATCTAATAAACTTAGTACCTAGGTACTAGGTACCTACCTATCTCAGGAAAAAAAAAATGTTTTTTTTCGTTATCTTGATGTAATCGACAGATTAAGGAAAAGGTACATTATTCGGAATCCAATTCCGAATAATGTATTCCTTCCCATATACTTAGTATCTAACTCAGGAAGTAGGTATTTCAAAATACGAAAATGCTATCCACATTTTTAATGATCTTTATTGTTTCACCGTCGTAGGTAGTATAGCCACGGCGAAGTCAATTACCAAAATAGACAAAAAAAGCAAAGTTCGGTTAAACCACTCGAGAAAATGGGAAAAATTAAAAAGTAATAAAAACACAAATGAGGTGCTTTCAATCATCCCTCTGACAACACTGTCGTGTGGAGGCGACGAGGAGGGAGGGTGGAGGAGTGACGTCACATGAGATTAAAAAGTTTGACGGCTCTCCCACGGAAATTAGCATTTTGCCCGTGGGCTTCATTTGCATACTGTCCGATCTAATTTTTATCTTTTGTTGTTATTAATGCCGAAGGGAATACGTCGAGTACTCGTGTATGTGAAATGGTTCACTAATTAAGTTCTGACTTTGACAGTTTTTTAGTTAATTAAAAAATAACTCCCGGCTATAGACGCCGAATAATTTAAACCGAAACAAAAAATACTTATTTGGTCTATTGCGTACTGCATATTAAAACAAATACAGGAAAAAGAATTGTGGCCATTTCAAAGCGGTCAAAGAACCAACATTTTGATTGGAACTGTAGCGTAGGTACCTATTCAATAAGTTTTTGTTTTACCTATTTTAAAACGGGAAAAAATGCTTCTGAAACAAGCGAAGCGGTTTGCAGGACATAATTTTGGCTACAGTTCTATTTTTGAAATTTAATTTGTTTTTTTATTATGACGATAAATAACGACATTAAAAATTTAAATCAAAACCAGCCTTATTTAGTCCCAATTTATACGCATATTTTCCGATTTCAAACTCTTTTCAAATAGCTGATACATTATGCAGAAAAAAATTGAAAAGCCTAATTGTAAAATGAGAAGCAGCGTCGGAACCATTGTCGACGAGGACAAAAAATATGGAAAAACTTCCCCGGAGACTTCAGAAAATAAGTAGAAAAGTCCCGCTTCATTTTAAACGTAACTTCACTTTTTCCCCTTCTGTCTTTGACAAAAGAATTTTTGAAATAGATATCGAGTTTCACGGATCTGTCACTTAGTTGAAAACATTGATACAGTTTTATTCTTAAGCTTTAGGTAAAGTTTAGGAAAATGAATTGTTTAGCTAATAGAGATGTTGACAATTTTCATTTTTTGTCCGTCAGGTGGATTATTAAAAAGTATTGGACACGTATTTTTTCTTTTTTTACGTAATCAAAAGATTACGGCAATACATTGAGTAGGCAATTGTTACAATGTGGCGTGACGTCACTACCCGGTAGATTTTATACTGACTTGTGACATAGCGAGCCCCCACTTCCCAACTTCAATGCGTTTTACCTAAACCATTTTTTGTTAATATGATAAATCAAAAAATAGGTGTCTAATATTTTTTTATTGTCTGTGACGGACTAAATAGTATTTCCCTATGCCTATTGAATAAGTAGGTACCAAGTTAAATTGTCCGTATAATCAAATTGCAACTTTTATTCTTTGACAGCCGTTTAAAATGGCTAGAACAGGGCAAATTGGCGTAGTGTGTCAATTTGATAAGCAATTAATTTTCCTGACTACACAGTATTTGAGGCACGATTTTGCAAGCCGAATTTTACTTTTCGAACTCAAACTAAGCACCTACATGGCTATTAACGGTAAAAACGCATTATTTTTTTCAACCAAATCAATTTAAAATGACATTCATTTGTTACATTACAGTTGACATAACGCTCAAGCCAATTAACATCAATAAAAAAATACCTTCACGTACAAAAAACCCACACTATTCAATTCCCGACCCTGTAATCGAACCGCGACCAACCGCTCACGGTAACCGCAAGACCGCGGGGCTCGGCACAGCTGTCACTTAATAATTTAATTGTGCATTTCCCCCCTTTTTCACGGCGCCGGCGCTTGCCGGGCGATGTTCACTCTATTATTATTGTAGCTATGTGTAGCTGTAAAATTTTTGTTGTGTGAATATTTCATAGGTCTCAGACCAAATAAAAAACCAAGACATAGCTGTCAACAGTGACATGAGGCCGGTTTCGTAAACATGTGTAGTTTTGGCATGCTTCACTGTACTGTTCGCAGCTCTCTGTCTTGGTTTTTTATTTGGTTCGAAGCTGTGGTGTACCAAGGTACTGATTTTTGTTTTATTTCCAGATTTAGCTGCGTTTTTAAATGATAGGCGAATTTAATAACAATAGGTAAATTGGTAGAGATTACTATTACTAATTTAGTATATTTTATTAAGACATCAAGTTATTTTTTTCAACCTAATCTAAGTTGCGTTCATTTAGACGTCATTATTTATTGTTGTTGATGATGTTTTCTGCTTTCAGTAACTTAATTAAGTACAGTTACGCTTTTAGACGTAACCGTCAGTAGATTTTCGAAAATTTATAAAGGGTGGCAAGGACATCGACGCGAAAACTGTTACCATGGATTCAGTACATGATTCTGAACCCCACTGCGTTGAAATATTTCGCAGGTTATTAAAAAAAAAATCTGCTGTTCCATACATTTTCACCGCGTAGGTATTGGCACTTTTCTATGGAACAACAGATTTTTTTTTTAATAACCGGCGAAATATATCAACGCTGGGGGGTTCAGAATCATGTACTGAATCCATGGTAACAGGTTTCGCATCGATGTCCCTGCCACCCTGTAAACTCCGATCTGATCATTACTTAATTTAAACTGCTCACTAGTAACATATCTTTTGTAAACGTAAGTATTCGATTGAATTTCAAAGTAACGTATTACACACACACACCTTCCGAAATAAATGATGATGAAAACTGCATCAAAATCCGTTGCGCAGTTTAGAAGAACAACGTGGTCACGCAAACAGACATAAAAGTAACTTTAATTTATAATATGAGTAAATATAGGTACAATGTCGCCAATGGGCATATGCCCGCCCGTATTTTTCTAAACATTCATTACAAAATTTACTTTAAAAGGGGGTCTATCTTTATTTTTTTTCTATTTTTTATATGTTTTTTTTTTTTAATATCCCCCTGTGATTTTATGGACTGGACTTGTGTTTTTTAAATAAATACTGAGTTTATTTAGAAAAAAATTTCTTCCTTCACCTCCGTTTTTGTTCATAGTAAATTTAATAAAAAAGTGTTAGTTAATTCAATAAAATAACTCATAAGCTCCAATGCTACTAATAAAAATAAAAATTGAGTAACATGAATAATATTAAAGATAGAACCTTACCTTTTAAAGTAAATTTTCTTCGCCCGTATCTTTCATGAATATTCAGAAAAATACGGGCGGGCACATGCACATGGGCGATATTGTATATAATTTCTAGAACCACCTACTAATCTGTTTTACAATATTTAGATTTTATTAGACTTTTACGATTTTACCACAAGGAAAATTTGGTCGATCATCACATTCATCACAAATTCACAATTTGTAACAGTTATTTAACTCTACAAATTCTTAATATTTAAACTGTTGCAAGAACCCAAAAGTAAATTAACGATTTCCTCTACCAAAAAAGTAGAAAAGAGAATCCACGACCAGGCATGCTAAAAAAAAAAAACTTCGTCGCTCTTGCTAGAAGAGCGATCAGAAGGACTATTTTCTTTTAAGGGAATCCTGGAACTAATTTAAATTTAACGAATTAATTTCACACATATTGCGGTCAATGGCTATCACAACTTTTCTAAAGTAGATTTGAAAGTTTTATTTGCTGGAAAAAATAACCCAGTGGACTTAATCATAATTATTTTGGAAATATTACTACTACTTACTTTCGCAGAAGAATTACCTACGTTTGCCACAAACGAACTTATACATTTTAAACTATCGCTTATAAAAAACTACGTAGGTACGAAAAAGTCCACAAAAAAGAAGAAAATACGCATCAATCAACGTGTGGAGATTTTTTAAACCAAAACAAAAAATCACAAACAAAATATGCATACACACCTGTTTCCAGTTCCACCAACACCGCGTACACACGTCAACTAAAATACAGTGACTGATAATTTCACGGTGCGTTCTCTTCGACGGCTCAGTGCATACTGGCAATAAATCCAGGAGTTCGCGCCAGCCGCCCAGCACTGTAGGCGGGGCCACGGCTGGGCGGGACTGGGAGCCCGCAAATCAGCTTCGTTTCAACTTCTTTTCTTCCCATTCCAAGAAGTTTTGGTCAGCTGTAAGTGGGCAATACAGATGGTAGTTACCGCGTTCTTAAGTTGCAAAGTGGGTACGTAGCTAGTATGTTTATTAGGTATGTGAAATGGGATGATACGAATGAGATAATATGATGTCTTTATAACTTACATTTTAGTGGTAAATTATTTGTGGTTCGGAGTTTTGTAACAAGTTTAAAAATTTATTATAAAATTACTCAAATTATCTTTTAATTTGATGTGATAAGGTTTAAGAAATACCATTGAAGGAGCAGCCATGACCCACATATTATTATCTAATTAATTAGGTATAAGTACCCTTTGTCACAAAATTGTCAGCTCAGAGATTTTAAATGAGCGCCAGTCTGTCATACGTCTAGGCCCCTCTTTTTCATAGAGCACTCTGGGCAAGTGCCCAGGGCCCCGCGAACGACGGGACCCGGATTAAAAGTTAAACAACTACTGCGTGTTGCTCAAAAAAATTAACTTCTTCAATTTTCTACTACTTACAATTCAAACGTCCATTTCTGTCGCGGTAAGGATGTGACTTCATTTGGCACGTTACTGCTTCGTTTACAACTGTGTTTTAAATATATTTTTTAAGCCCCAAATCATATAAATTAAATCGTTTTTGTGCTAGCTATTCAAGAACAAATAGCACTTAGACACAAACTTACCGTAGTGAGAATTCATATTTATAGGGAGATATTTATTCACGCCGTTTGAGGTCACTTTCGGCATTTTCGAAGACGACGCGTTTCGAGTTTGTGTTCCGTTCCATCAAAAAACATAATATAAAAAAAGAATGAATTGTAAAATAACTAATGCATTAAAAAAGACAAAACAAAAATAATGAATAAGTTTTGAATTGCGTGCATATTTCCTATTGCGTTACACACTCAAAATCCTATTAATGCCATTCATTTTGAGAATGTAACTAGCAATATTAATTGCGTTATTTACGTTGACGAACAAACGAATTTTTCAAACATATGAAGCAATGGATTAGGTTTTAAATAGAAAGTGTGTGTTTGCATAAGTGAGATTGGGATGCTGGACTGCTGGTATTCAGCTGCATCAGTTTAGACTGGATAAGGCAAGGCAATGCAGAAGAGCATGAGGTAGGTCTATAAGGCCATGTATGTTACCATAAAAAAAAAGAAAAAGAAAAAGAGAAAGTGTGTAAAAAGTAGGTAAGTAAGTTTGTTGTGAGTTTTCGTGTGATTTACTTTGAATTCGGTAAGTTTTACCACGTGATATAGCATAAGAGTAGGTAGTAAACATCAAAAAATAATTTAATATAACAAACTAATACATAGATTATAATAGAATCAAGTTTAACATATCTTAATATTTTTTTGGTAATTTAACTCACTCGCTAATGCTAAACCTAAACAAACATTAGTTAGGTACTTGGTACTTACTAAAGTGCATTAGTGGTGATAATATTAAGGATTCAGAGTTTCAAAGTTCATTTTAATAATTATTACCAAGGTATCCAAGTGGCAAGTACAGTTATATACTTACGTACCTACGAGTAATTGTTTTTTTTGTAAAATTAACACACTTATAATTAAATAAGTAGGCACTTATATAGGTACCTACCTAGGTATCCGTATAATAACGTTAACGATTATAAATACCTACATTTAAAATGCATTAAGTAGGTACTAAATACTAGCTATGTGTTTTAGGATAAAAAATAAAACTGACTGATTATAATATAACGTTTTCTCTATTTTTCCCTCAAAACATGATCCTTTTAAGGAAGTCAGGTTTCGGCCGGACACTAGAACCTACGTATAGTGAAAGGACGCCTGTAAACACAATTTTACTTCGTTTTACAATCAGGGCCGGATTTAAGGCAGGGCAACAGGGGCCATGGCCCTGGGCCTCCACAAAATAGGGGCCTCCACAGTTTGATTTATTTGATAAAAAACAAAGTTTTGTTGGTCCATTTTACATTTACCGTTTTGTATAAAAACGATTATCAAAAAGATCAATATAAGGAAATCTTCTATTAGCAAGTACTCGAAAATTCAGAGCTACATTTCCAAGTGTTGAAATTACGTTGAGAATGTACCTACTTGGTGTTGATGGCGCACTGCACTGGAGAATGCTCATTTTAGAAGATGAAATTATAAAAAATACACTTCGGGCTACAATGACACAGAACCGCCTATGAAAGTTATCCCTACTTAGTATTGAAAGTGATTAACTCCGAGAACTGGATTTCACCGAAACTATCAATGATTTCTCGACGAAAGAAACTCGCAAAGTTCCATTCGCCTAACATTTATCTTTTTTCCTTTTGTATATTTTTAGTACCTATTATGTATAAATGATTGTTTTTTTTTTTCGACTGGTCCAAAAACAAAATCGGTGCCTCCACTTCTTGGTTGCCCCAGGGCCTCCACAGCTTTAAATCCGGCCCTGTTTACAATATTTTATAACACGGTATTAAACATAATGCCGTTGACCGTCCGCGATGATTACCTTTAGCGCAAACGCAATGCCGGCAACCGTTCACTTTCAATATGTATGGCGGCATGGCGAATGAGTTCTATGAAAATGGGTGGAGTCGAAAGTGTTAAATGTAGTAGAACAAATAGGCAAACACGCACAGTAATAAAACATTACAATCACGAGATTATTCTCAATTAGTTTTTGCCAGCGGTTTCGTCCGCGTGCATATCGGAAATTATCCCACAGGAACGTACCTACCTACTACCGGGATAAAAAGTGTCCTATGTCCTATTCGTGTGTTCCAAATTTAATCAAAGTCCGTTCAGCCGTTTTAGCGTGAAAGAGTAACAAACAAACTCACTTTCGCATTTATAATATTATATAGTTAGGATCCCTTATCTGACCAAGCCTTTCTGGCCTCTCCACAAATACCTTCAGAACAGAACTGTTGCTGCTGCCTCTCACTGCGTATTCTCGACGCAGACCTCGCTTAGCGTAACACTGTTTGTTGTCCAACTCAGCGTGAACGGGACGTCAACGAGAAACGAGATTACGCGGCCATAGTAAATGTAATGTCATTGTGTGTTACGCTAGGCCAGGTCTGCGTCGAGAATACGCAGTGAGAGGCAGCAGCAACAGTTCTGTCGGCCTTAGTCGTCGTCTCTGTGAGTGAATAGTACTTACTCATTCCATACTGCCATGATAGTAGGTACTTACTCATTCCATGCTGCCATGTCATTATTTTAAGTTAGCCATCTTGTTCTAAACTTTGGGCGACCGAGCTCAGCTCGGGTGAAAATACGAAGAAAACGAATTTTCACAGATCATATGAGACCTAGTTAGGTCGATTTTTCACCCCCTATATTGCAACTTTCATCGAAATCGTTAGAGCCGATTCGAGAACGTGATTACAAATATTGCTCGTTTAATAGTAGGATAGGATTAGGTAATCCATTGATGTAAATCGATGGATTAATCAAGGCTCGTGACTGGAGAAAATTATTAGAGTCTAATAGCCGCAGCCCACGGCAAGCGTGCATTCAACCTTCGATTTTCACTAAGTACCTATCTGTTTAGGTTGGTAGGTTGGTACCTAGTAGGATATATAATTATAATATAATATAGGTATTAATAAAATTATAATTATTATAATTAGAATTTTATTGACTGACACTGTTTATCGGTACCTACCTATGCTTGAATAGTGATTAGGTAGGTATAATGAATATCAATGCACTTGCCCCACGAAATTAAAATTTCTTTACGTATTTTGCAATCTGCAGGTCCAGTGTCAGGTTGCATGTTAATCAAAATATGATTTGCGACCGTAACTAGTTATCATCAATACTTACAACTCTCTAAGTTAGAATTCACCTAAAATGTCACTATTTCTTAAAAATAAAATAGTCATTCAATAGGGTAATTTGAACTTAGAGAGTTAGAGAGTTGTATTGATGATTTTAGTGGTCATAATATACCTAATAATAACCTGGTTCGAGGAGGGTTGGAGGGGTGGAGAGGGTTTCGCAGGTTATTTTTTTTCCATTCAAACTTTCTTATGGTTTTTGCAAAATACAAAAAACCTGAGATAATTTGAATTTCGCAGGCTGGTCCTAACCCGCCCAGCACGCTTAGCTCCCACTTTATTATTATACTCTTTGACGCTTAGCATGAATACAATAGAAGCGGGTTTTGTCGACGGAAGAATCGACATAATGACAAGACAGATAAACAATCACAATCTGTCATTTTGTCTATTCTTCCGTCGACAAAACCCCTATAGAAACCCGTTTCTATGGTTGTTCGCCGGCACCTACCAAGTGGAATACCCGACTGTTCAATTCAATATACCTACCACCAGCCCTGCCTTGAACAGTCTGGTAGTCAACATGTAACGTTTTTTTTTATACTTTCCTAATTATTACATTCAATCTGTTCCGTCTCTCTGCCAAGCAAAGGCCTTCCACATCTCTCATCTATTTCTATGTTGCCTTTTACTTGTCATGAATGAATCTAAGTCATCACACCAGCGCTTCCAGCCCTGCCTCGATACGAACGCCCGTATGGCACCCACTGCGTAACTAACGATTATTAACTCACGCACTCTGACCCGTCTATCATGATGCATTAGATGACAGATGACCAGCCTGATAACTCACTTCAGCCATGCAGACTAATCGCTTACATAGATTATCAATTTATCAGTGATGCCTGCAATCTTATAGCATAACAACTTATGGTTGCAATGCGTATTCCATCAGGGTAGATCGCCTAAGTAGTAGTAAGGATTTTTTTTTTATAATCCACTTTGTACCTAAATAGGCAAAACAAAATAAATTAACTACAGATCGCCGCCGCCGCCGCGCCGTTAAGAAGTTACGGGCAATGAATAGGTACCTAGGTCCAGGGCCGGATTTAAAGCTGTGGAGGCCCTGGGGCAACCAAGAAGTGGAGGCACCGATTTTGTTTTTGGACCAGTCGAAAAAAAAAAACAATCATTTATACATACTAAAAAAAAACAAAAGGAAAAAAGATAAACTTTAGGCGAATGGAACTTTGGGAGCTTTTTTCGTCGAAAAATCATTGATAGTTTCGGCGAAATCCAATTCTCGGAGTTAATCACTTTCAATACTAAGTAGGGATAACTTTCATAGGCGGTTCTGTGTCATTGTAGTCCGAAGTGTATTTTTTATAATTTCATCTTCTAAAATGAGCATTCTCCAGTGCAGTGCGCCATCAACACCAAGTAGGTACATTCTCAACGTAATTTCAACACTTGGAAATGTAGCTCTGAATTTTCGAGTACTTGCTAATAGAATATTGATCTTTTTGATAATCGTTTTTATACAAAACGGTAAATGTAAAATGGACCAACAAAACTTTGTTTTTTATCAAATAAATCAAACTGTGGAGGCCCCTATTTTGTGGAGGCCCAGGGCCATGGCCCCTGTTGCCCTGCCTTAAATCCGGCCCTGCCTAGGTCGGGTGGCCTAGGTAGTGGTATCGGATGACGAATGGGTACTCTTCATCCGTGTACCTTTACATGTTGTAAAGGTCACCAATAAAGTATGACGATAAACTGATGCTCCCGATGATAAAAACTGCAATTTATAATGTGTCTGTTTTATTTCAAGAGCAACCACCAGAATCGCCTACTTAGGGTTTGACCGTGGCCATCGTAGAATAACTCGGGGCCCTGCAGACCGTTTATACTGAGCGGTTTAAACCAAGGCCATGAATAAAAAGAGAAAATTTTACTAGTTATAAATTTTAAAAACACAGATATTTAATTATAAAACCGCTAAATTACCGCATGCACTTATTTAGTAAAATAAGAAACAACAATGCTGCAATCAGAGCCCTCTATTGCCCTATTATAGTTACCATAAGTAATAATAGACAACCAAAGTGGGTTCCGTTTCGATGCGTCATTTTCACTTCCCGCTGTGTGAACACCGCTGAGTAAAATTAGAACGCGCGCAATCAATAAGTTCGTAAAAGTACGTCGCAGATGGCGACACTGTGCAATTGTGCGCAGCCATGTCAATAACATTTTAATGAAATAAAATATATTAAGCCAAAAAATAACAAAATTACATTCGTCATGGAGCTAATTATTCTATAGCTGTAAGTTAGCTAACAAAAGTAATTTTTTTGCGTAAAAAAAACAACCAAGTGGTAATCATTATGACTACATAACAGCATCTCTATCAAAGCGTCAAACAAGCTTCGCGTTTCGTATTGAGGTCGCCGCTGTACACCGCCATCTTACGTCCACCGTGTCAACTTGTGTTGAATTTGGTGCAGTAATTTTGTGTTTGATTGTGACGAGAGCAAGTTAACGAAATACAAACTATTCCGTTTGGCCGATATCGGTAAGTTCCAAGAATAAAACACTGCAATATGTGGCGGAAAATTCAAGTTAAAAGCTAAATGTGAAACCCCGTTGGTCAAACTGGGTGTATAGCATCATTCCGATCAAACTAACAATAAAATAATATGTCAAACATTTTCTGGATCAATAGTTGCCGCATTTAATCGCGTGTAACTATGTTGCTGCTTATTTCTAATGGCGATGAAATTCTGTTTCAGCGCCTGGTATGCTGCTTAAATAGTCGGTATTATGGCCTGCTAAATCGCAACAATGTCCGACGTGAAGCAAGTGAAAGTTGACAACTGGGGAATATATTTTCTCCAAAGGTTAAAGCACTTCTTTAACCGAACCGACTACTGTGACCTGACGCTTCAGTTTCAAGACAATGCCCAGCTGAAAGTACACCGACTAGTACTCAGTGCGTGCACTGAGTACTTCGAACTCCTGGAACGAACATGTGAAATGTACGAAGACTGTCTCGTGATGCCGGACGACCTGCAGGCGGATGTTGTCGTGCCGATTGTAAACTTCATGTACACGGGACATTTAGAATTCAAGATGGATATATTAGAAAGATTGTATCAAACATCTCAGATTCTCAATATGCCAGTGTTAAGTAAACTACTGGAGTCACATCGCAACTTGGCGCCTAAAGCACCCGCTCACAGTTACAGTGGTATCAAAAAGTTTAATAGGCAAAGTGAACCTAAACCTGCGAAGATAACCACACCTGCAGGCTCCAGTAATAAACGCTCCTACAGCAAAGCATTCGACAATAATATAGTATACAGAGATAAAAAGACTTATCAATCTGTTGCTAGAACTGAAAATGTTAATAATAGTGCATATCGTCCTCCATCTCCTATATCGAAAGACTCTTTTACTGCTCAGAAACTGGTCATAAGTGACCCACGGCCAACAAGATATGAAGTACCTGAAGAGCTGGATAATGACAACATCTTTGACAACTCATTCTGCAGTATATCATATACTTCCCAGCCATTAATGGTACATCCTGATACGGTCAAGCGCTATAAAGCTAAACGAAACAATGTATTCAGTGAAGCATCAGGCTCAAAGAAAATGTCTGGTTTGTCAACAATTGATATTGTTGAATGTAAAAGGATAAGATCTAGAGATGATAATTTATTTGATGATAGCACCACTGAGCATAATTTTAATGATGAAACTGAATTGTTCAATAGTTCTTCCTATATGAACAATGAAAAAGATCCAAATCAGCTTTTTGATCAAATCTTGGACCCTAATGATGGAACTGGTGGTCCGAAAGTCACAATAGAAACTAAAGACAGTAAAGCTGCTTCTAACCTAGACCATGCAAGGATAATAAGTGAAGTCTTAAAGAAGTATCCTCATTTGGTTAAAAGCAATAAAAATATAAAATTGAAGATTCTGGATCCTGTGCCTAGTAAAGGTAGAAAGCAACAAAAACAATCTACAGCTCCTGCTTATGTAGAAGATAAACCATTAAAGTTAAAAACAGAAGAAGATGATTTTACTTATGAAACTGATGTTATTGATTCTAAGCAAGCAGCAAAACTTATTGCAATGGGTGCAGACAATACTAAAGGTCCTTGGATATGTTTAATCTGTGGCACACCAGGAAAAGCTCTGCATTTCAATTCATACTATAAATTCCGCCGTCATTTAGTGGAAGTGCACAACGAAAAGCCAGTGGCTAACATTTGTGAATACTGTGGCCTTAGATCTTTGAAGAGAAATTATTTACTACACCACCTTTATGCTCAACATGGTGTACAACCGCCACCTCAGTATCACTTCCCTAAATGTAACATGTGTACTTATATTGCATTAACTGATGCGCTGCTTACGAAACACAAACTGAGCCATAAAGATATTAAGAACTTCCGCTGTAATGTTTGTTCTGTAGCATTTGCTACTTCTAATCAACTATTACAACATATACAAAACACAGGACACAAGTACAGTGCTGAAAAGAAATCTAATCTGCAATGCATCTATTGCATGAAAGTGTTCTTACGTGAGATAAACCTTTATTCACACATAAAAACACATCACAAACAAGAAGCAAAGACTGACTGCATCATTGAAGACTCAGATGAAGAAAAGCCAACTGTAGTAGAAAGACCAAGAGCAAAAGGTGCAGTCAAGTTTGAACCTAGTACAAGCTATGACAATGATTATGAAGAGGTGGATTTACAGTTTCCAATACAGCGCAGACCATCAGCTGACAAACAAGTTCCAGCTAGACGACAACATATTGTTAACTCCAATGCAAAGCAAAAGATTTTAAATCCCGGCTTTGGTACGCCAAAACCAGCACTAAAGGCCAAACCAAGTAAAAGTATCAATCATACTCAATCTGTACACAATGATTTTTTCCAAGATATAAAATTACCAGTGGAATCATTATCAAACAGTCAGGATGAAGAAATTGTATTAATAGACAACAATGAATACATCCTGAGAGATCATCAACTTATTCCTAAAAAACGGAAGCAAGACAACAGAGACTACATCATTTCAGATATGATTGAACCTGATTCTTTAGAGACTATTCAACAACCTACTACATCTATGGAATACACTCATGTTCAAAATACAAGCATTGAAGAAAATGTGCAGCAACAGTCCAGTATGGTAATAAAGAAGTCAGCAAACCTAAATCAACCCATTCAAATTGTGGTATCAAATGAAGAAGAATACAAAGCTTTGATGGCTTCTAACCATCCCATTATATTTGACGATGGTGGCACAAACAAAACCCTAACTGTATTAACTGCACCGCACCACAACCCAGCAATAGAGACAACTGCAATAGACTTAGACAATACTGCAGGAAATGAAATGATGATTCTTCCACATGAATATCCTTTGAATGTCTCCGAGGCTGTAGCTACTGAAAATTCTAACATTGTAGTTGTGTACAGTCACCCTGTTGATGATCAAAATAAGCAATTCCAGATTTTGACTACAGGAGGTATAGGAGCACAATTTGTCCAGTCCTCTGCAATCATAACACAAAATTATGAAACTGTAACTACCACTACGCCAGCAATGAATACTCATTGTATAGAAACACAAGTGGAACAAACTTGGCAAAATAATATTCAAAGTTTAGAAGGTCAACAAATACAGTTACCGCCACACACAATAATGCTGGATTCTAATCAAGTAGTAACTGGGCCAATTCATAGTGCGACAGGTAATCATTTAGATGAGCTTCCAGAAGTACATTTAGTAGTACCTGAGCCTCAAAAAGGGCTATCTCCAGGTGAAACGGATGTTGACCTAAATGAATCAGATGTAACAATTGAACATATAAATCAACAAGAACAAGTTGAGCAAGAGACTATAGAAGAAAATGTATCATGCATGAGTTTGATTCAAAATGAAACAACTACTATAACTGAGACTGTTGAAACTCTTCCTCAAGCTAAAACAATGCCTGACATCCAAACTAACCATGAAAATATTGAGGAACCTATGGAAATGGAAAATATGCTAGAACAACCACCAGCCTCAGAAGATGTAATGGAACAACCAATGGAAACAGAAATTGTACAAGAACAGCCAATTCAGACGGAAAATGTATTAGAACAACCAACGACGGAAACAGAAATTGTACTAGACCAACCAATAGAAACAGAAAATGTAATCGACCAACCAGTCGAAACAGAATATGTCATAGAACAACCACTTGTAACAGAAAATGTGATGGTAATGGAACAACCACTGGAAAATGAAAGTGACCAAACAACTGTTAATATGATGGAACAACCAGTAGAAACAAGCAATATTATGGAACAACCACTGGAAAATGAAATTGACCAAACAACTGTTAATATGATGGAACAACCAGTAGAAACAAGCAATATTATGGAACAACCAGTAGAAACGAGAAAAATTATGATAGAACAACATGTGGACACTGGAAATGTACTGGAACAACCGATCGAAACAGATACTCCTATGGAACACCCAGTAGAGATGGAAAACATAATGGAACAACCAGCAGAATTAGAAAATGTAATAGAACAACCAGTTGAAAGGGAAAATGTAATAGAACCAATTGAAACAGAATGTTTAATTAAACCATCTCTTGCCCCCCAAAACCCGCAAGAACACATCGTAGATTCTGTGACTATTAACAAATACTCAGAAGTTGAAAATCCTGAGAATGACACATCACAAGGCCAGCAACCAGAACTCATGGAATCACAAGTATATAATGATATTGTAGAAATCAACCGTGTCAATGATGAAGAACCTGTATATGCTAAAGTATCTGAGAAAAAGATAAAAAATGTAACTTTGGATTGGTCTGAGGATGAATATGATGTTGCAGAGGATGGCAATAGAATTGCTAAATCAGTTTCAAATGAAGTCTCCCAAAATCAACCTTTAGTTGAAGAAATACCAGAAGTAGAAGAATCAATAGAAAACATTCAACAAGAAATGCAAAAACAAATGGCCGCTCACCTTGAAGCAGGGCCGGCTGCAGATCTCGAAGAAGAGGCAGCTGCAACTACATACCCTCCGAATGTTACAGATGTCGAAACTGAAGAAAGTGCTATTTCTTCACAAGAAGAAGACTCATCAAGCCAAGAAATGCAACTAGCTCCATTCAATAACTCACCGGTTCTTACTGCTGCAGCTGTACCAAATCCACTTGTACAACAGAAATTATCGTCACTGCTAAATGATTGGGAAGATAATGATTCCCAAGAGGAAATGATTACTGTCAATGAAAATGTTGTTGATCCAACGACAGAACAGTCACCAAAAGATACTAGTGTTTGTTCACCAGAAATTCCAGAAGAAGTCCCAAAAACGATCAAAAGCTTGGTTAGTGACTGGGATGATGATGAGGAGGAAACCAAGGAATGAATAGTATGCTAATAGACTATGAAATCTTCATTAGATGATGGGTAAAAAGATAATATTGGTGATTGGAAAATAAAATATTATTTCTCACAAAATATTTTGCCTATCGAAAAATTGCTAAATAACTTGGATAGAAATATATTTAAAATACTTAGGTTATAAGTAGTACTACTAGATTTTTAAGTAAATAGTTACGTATCATGTAAAAATCAATGAGTTTATGTACTTGGTGGTGTGTAATGTAAAAGTAAATTCCCTTATTTTATAAAACATTGATGAACCCTGTACATACATGTACTTTTAAAACTTTATACTTAGTTATATGGTAAATAAAAAGGTGGTGCAGCCTCGTTAAATGTTTTGTGTCTGCCTTTTTCCTGTAACCTTACAGAATACATTGTATACAAGCATTATAGTACATAATTCTGTCTTCTATACAGTTTCATACAATTACTGTAACACTAAATTATGGAAATGATACTGATTATGTAGGTACCTATTGAAGTTAATGAAATAAATGGGTTGATAATAGTCAATAATTTTTATTTAATTTTCCACAAATAAAACAACATTTCATAGAAAAATACCATTTTACTAGATTTTAAACAATTTGCAGTTGCTAAAATCAACAGTACGATGATTATTAATTATAATCACATTTGTATTTATGTGTGCAACATTACATGGCAAAATGTCATATTATTGGCCTTACCTATACTGTATTTTATGACTTGTGTAAACACTTTGATTTATAAGATTTACAAAGTTAAAAACATGAGTTACCTACCACTTCAGAACTGTAAATATCGCTAGATAAGAAAAGGCAATATGGGACAACAGGTTCAACTTAAGTACTTTTATTTATTTAAAAAAGATCAAGAAATAAGGTAATTTCTGAGAGAACTTAAGTAAAGACATAAATACTAATAAAATAATGAAATGAGTTTCATACTTCAAATAATTTCTGTATAGGTAAATTAATGTAATTGAATATTATAGAGATGTTATACTGCCTTTACAGCCAGACAACAAAAGCCATTACACACATTAACTAAATGAACACTAGCTAGTGTTCTTTTATTTCCAACATTCAGGTTCATATTTCAGTTTAAATATTTTCAATATATTTCATACAATTGCTACAGGGGACAACACAATTTAAATGCAGTAGTAGGCTCAATATAAACATTGAAAGATTACACATTTCTTAGGATGAGATGATACATGATTATCATGCTATATGTAATATGTCATCTGATACAACATGAAATACTTTTACGACCATATTTGGAATAGTAATATGTAGTGACTTAACAAATTACTGGCATACAAGCAGAAATACATCAATGTTTGTTGAGATTACATTTACTAGATATAGTAAGTTTATAAACTCGACAAATTGATCTCACATTAAAAGCTATTTGCAATCTTGACTGAGAATATTTGCAAGAGTGAAAAACTATATCACAAAAACTACATTCTTTCTCTAATTTGAAACACACTACCTAGCTATTCATCACAAAGAATATCTAAAAACTATGATTGTGTGTATGCTTTAAAACAGTTAATAATGTAAGTGCATTACCACTCAACATGTACCTATCATAAATTAAATTATAGAGTTTGTATTTGTTAACGCTACAATAATTTCATTTCATTTACATAATTTAAACATTATAACAAAGCAGCAAAAAAGTGAACTAACGCAGATAACTGTGCCTTCCTAATAAAATAACATCATGCTTGTATTCTCTGAAGGCTTAGGCAGAGGTGTGCCTGTGGTATACCCACATTTTGCTAGTTATATTTGAGTTCTATGTAATAGGGGGCGAGCCTACTCCCATCAACTGAGCACAAATCAGACTGAGCTGCTACTGAGAGAATCTAGATGGAAAAACCGAACCGGGAATATAACCAGGACCTCATGCTCAGCAGTAGCATTTGCGACCACTAGATCAATGAGAGATAAAAAATAAAATATATGATAATTAAAAACAGAATAAAATGGGAGAAACAATTTAAAGAGCTGGTAACTATGCAGGTGCAATATACCTATGTAGTTAAGAAAATTGTGTAAACTTAAAAAACAAAATTTCTTGCAATGAAAAATGCAATTTCGCATTTTGTTTACTTCTTCTGCCAATATTGGAGTCACTATTGACTATGTCAATATTTTGTTTGTCTCAATGTAATAAATGTATGAGTTTCATACTACATCAATTCAGTATGCTTAGCACAACGTCAAATTAACTTCAAAATTTGCCTCTAATGGAATAAATGTATTTACAAAATAAATTACAATATTTACATTAAAAATAAAGCATTACATATTTGCCTAATCATTGGATATTGAGACTAACACATATTTAACCATGTATGCCAGAAATACAAAGCCTACCAACACAAATAAATTGGTCAAAATATAGTACATGTTGGACTGTTGCTCCGTTATCACTTCACCTTCACTTGAGGTGGTGTTCTCTGCCTGCAGCATTGCCTCTTGCCGCAGCTTCAGTTGCTGCTCGATCTCCTCAACATACTCCGGGAACAACTCGCAAAACATTTTGTTTTTAATATTTGTATCCAAGGATTCCGCCGCCAAGCAACGCTTCTGGAAATCCGATGTCTCAACAGACCCCAATGTTGGTGTCTTTTCTAACATGAAACTTAGTAGACCGGTGAGGATCGTGGATATTGACCAAGCTGGGTTCCATGTGTCAGGATGGAAGTCCGTGATGCTAAGGCACAGTCGCGTGTTCGTCTTGAACCGACCATTAGGGGTGATCATGTAAATAGATGGCGGTTTGAATGGGAACTCCCTTGGAAATATGATTTTTCCATGATAGTACCCGCCTTCGTATGGACTCTTCTCTGGTCCTTTGACCACGTAATGCCATTCTAGGATATTAGACGGCACGGGTTCCGCTGTTACATATGGAACGGGGTCATTTTTAAGCCTAAGGTAATCTTGCTTTAGTCTGCTCGTAGCTCCTGTAACTTTGGTTTTTGCCATGACTTAGCACAAAACAACAACAATATATTACTTTAGTATGCAATTTAAACGAGTGTCACTGCAATCATACACTATTAATTCTTCATTAAAGTCCGCAAATCTTATTTTTGGTCGATCGGAATCAATCGCGAATAAATAAAATAATACATACGTCAAATGATTTGCAATCATACGATACGTCATTTGAATAGAGGTGTGTAAAAGTAACAAGTTTTAAAAATCGACTAATAGCCTGTTATTTTAAAGACTCATACACTAATCGGGTAAACATTTTTTATCATCCTTTAACGTTCCTAACTTACCACTGCTGCTGCCTCGAACACAGGACATAGGACACGGGTCGAATATAACGTAAATGATCGATGCGCGATTTACATATTTGTCTATCCTCGACCAAGTAACTTCAACAAGGAGCCCCATCCACAAATCCTACACCCCCCCCCCCCCCGTCCCCCCCGAAATGTGAGAATCCAGAATCTCAATCCAGAGATCGACCCCTCCTAGGGTACTTCCTCACTCTATTACAGATAATTGTAATCTATTTCGCATAGACGTACTTTATAAGAGTACGTACAAAAGCAGTAAAAGTACGGTTAAAAATATTGTATTTTTATTTAACCGACTTTGTATTGAATTAATTCCTGCAACTTCAACATTCTCTCAGAGTCTAACCTATCCCAGGCGGGGTAGTATAATTTTCGAGCTCACTTCGCTCGCTCTTGCGTACTAGGTACCTACATTATTTTAGTTCTCAAAAATGTCTGCGTAAATTACTTCTATTTCTGTATGAATGATCAAAGAGAAAGAAAACCTAACTTATTCAAAGTGGGATACTAAAAATTTCGATAGATGTCGAAAGATGTCTCTATTTTTGGTCATGATTGCAAAGTAGCAGGAAACAGGGCTCTATTGAAATTGATAACAACTAAGCTCTTCATCAATTTGAATTCAGACTTAGAATGATAGTAAAAACATATTTTTTAATGATACAATAATCAATAAGACTCTTTTTTATGAGTACCTGAGCATTTTCAAAAAAAAATGTACCCCCGGATTTTGCCTTGTCCCTCGACTTCGTTAATTTATTTTTTTGAGATGAATAACTTTTAGCAGAATACATTAATTTAAGTGACAAGAAAATATATTTAAATACATATAGAAATTGTCGTTTTGTTGTTACTTTACTAAATATAAAACTTACGAAGATTTTAAAATATTGAAGACCATCAAATTTACCTGTCCCCTTCCCAACTAAGATAAGATAAGATTGATTTAAAAAAAAATCCAGTCTAATTTAGTGATTTCTATATATAATTTAAATTCTTAAAAGTCGAATTTATCAGTTAAAGGTATCAATTATATATTTTTTTACATATTTTCTTTTCAAAATAAATATGAATTTAAAACGAAAATTTTAGCTTTCCGGAAGATTCCGTCTTGTGACCGCTCGTTTGTGCAAAAATTCTTCTAATAGCGGAAAGTATTCGACACGAAATGGCAACACAAAATATCATCCTTCATCGACAGACGCCATTTTGCTTTCACTAGCAAACTAACTTGTGATAAGTGCGGACGTATTGTTGTAGTGCAGGTGTGTCGATTTCTTTGCTCAGGTATGTGACCAAGTTTTACTGTTATAAATCACTTTTCTTTGATTATTGTTATTGTGTACACATTGAAAACTTTGTATAGTATTTGATACCAAGAATTTATTAGTGCTAAGTAAGATGGGTAATTTTTAAACAATTTAAAACTACAAGAAGGTAGCATTATGTGACCTCCGTTATGTGACTTTTTCTACGGTCACATTTAACGGAACGATAAGTCACTATAGGTCGGAATGCATAAAGCTTAGTTCATAATGCAAATGTTTACTCTCCGAATTAACACATAAGTACTAAAGTTAATTTTATGTAGCTTTTTTCTTATTTAATTTCAGTTTCAAATTACAAATTTCAAAAAAACTTCAATCTGTAAAATTGAAGTTTGCTGACGACGTTCAAACGTTAGGTAAGCTTTTGTGAATTTAAAATAACTATTGTTTTCCATGTACCTACCTGGGTAGTGTTTTTAATTCTTACCCATGAGATCCGCGTAGAACTAAGTAGGTAGATATTATTACGAGTAGGTACCTACTAGGCAACTGTTTAATTTACACTTGCTCATAAAATGAACTTATTTCATCTTTAATTGAGTTTTACTTAAAAAAACAAATGTTGTAAGCTATTGCTATTATACTGTATTTAATGAGCTTTTGTTTATTTAAACATCGCTCTCTGGTGTCAGAAACTACTTTGATAAAATGTTTACTATTCAAATTATTATCATTAAATGAATGTCTTATTGTCTAATGTCGAATATACCGTTTAGTCGATAAATGTCAGATTCATTTAAATAAAAAGAATATTTAAAATGATTGTTTTATTTCTTACCTACTATGTTCTTCGATTTTTCCGTAATTATAATTTTTTTGAACATAAAACTAGTTCCAATTTGAGAAACGGCTAAGAATTTTGAATTATTAATTGATGTCATAATATGTTGACTTAGTTTCAGTTTCAGTAAGTACCTACATAGTAGGTAGGTCGACCTACTATGTAGGTACTTACTTATTATTTAGGCAATTTATAATTCATTATGAACCCAGCCTTATCATATTAAAACTTCCATTTTGTGACTGTCCCTTCTTATTGATGGCGTGAAATCCATGAAATCAGATGAATTTTTGCCTTTTAAATCTGTGCAAGGCACAAATATATTTACAGTGAATGTATTACTTTTCTAAAAAGGTACACATATGAAGTAAAATATTATGTTCTTTGAGTAAAATTTAAAAATAACCAAGTAAAAAGCGATAGAGTCACCAAACCGAATAAAAAAAAGTATTTTTGTATTAATACCAGAAGCTAAGGCTATTATATTTGACTTATCAATTGATGACACGTAATATTAATTGAAATACGTTTAGAAAGGGCTTATTAATTTTATACTTTTGTTTAATTTTGCTTTTAAATGTAGTCACAAAGCGGAACTAGTTCCGTCAAAAAGTCCATTTTGTTTTGATATTATCGGGAAAATGCCACGTATTCCGCGTTCTTTTTTATTTTCCTGTATAATAAACTATATTTCCCATTATACTATGGAAAATTAAAAAGAAAAAATAACTTAATAATTAAAATCGAATTTTAAAACAGGGTACACTTTATTTTGAAATTGCTCACCTACTCTCTATTTACCCTCTCTGAAATCGGAAATACTTTATTTCTTCTAAAAAAAGTTGGCAACCCTAACCCCCTGAATTCCTGGCTAAAGCCACAAATGCTCTGTGTGCCTAGCTACAGCCCTAAGGGGGGTATTACACTATCAAATATCTAGGATCACAGATCTATGAGTCATATTTATATGATAATGTAATATAAACATATGAATCAAATCGCCTTTGATCAAAGATTTTTGACAATGTGTTGTTAGATAGGATCATAGAAACAGGTCTTGCCATATTGAATATTATATACTGAATTTTCACATTTATTTTAGATTTTATTTATTTTTTATTCATTTCACATTTCCTAGATATATGATAGTGATCCCCCTATGGCCCACTTGCACAATAACAGCTAACTCACAGGATTAATCCAATTATTCTCTTTGGATTAACGCTGAGTTAGCTTTTAACTCTGCGTTATACGCTGCTCTATTATTTTAAGTATGTAATTAAAATCAAATCAACAGTTCCTAAAATGTTTATTTAAAAATAATAAAATGTCTATCTTACATCATTGTCAGTCGCCAAATATATTTTAACAAATCCATTAAATAATATCTAGTCAACGAAACATGATAATAAATAACATCAACCAATGATAAGGCTTAGCGTATCTGAGACGCAGTCTCCTGCGTCTCAGAGTACGGTCTGCGCAACGCAGGGCAGAGCAGTTTTTTAATGCATGAACGTACTGACAGCTGCATACGCTGCGGCGTAGGCACGTGCGATGCAAACATGTGTCTGTACTGCTCTGCATCTTGTTGTAGAGCCGGCACAGATTTCTGGACGACGCGTGCAGGTCTTCATTTGTTTTTTAGCTGAGACGCAGGTAACTCAGCACAGCCGTCTAATGTTTGTACTAGCTAGGACGCGAATGTGTCTGTGTAGCTGCGTCGCAGCATACGCTCGCGGCCTATGTCTGCCTCGCCTGCCCTACCCTACCCTGCAAAATCAGTGTCAGCATATGCTTAGCTTGATTCAGTTATGCGGTATATTTAGCTATTAAGGGTACACACGTACAGTCAACCGAACATAGCCGAACGAGTAGTAGCACTTGCTTGTCCCGATAGCGCATGCATACAGCACTTCGCGCGCTCTCTCTAGCACATCGCTCGAAACGTCTCGCTTTACTACACAGAGCGCGCGAAATGTAGTTCGAATTATCCTGACAATGTAGCCGTATCATAACTGCTACATTATGTAAAATTTTCACCACTGACGTACAGTTGACCGTGCCACAATCACACTACAACGATAACTACGTGCAACAATGTATGAAAATACAGTTTTACTCATACAAGCGACATTTAGCCGTCCAAGTAAACCGTGTGGAAGTAATTAGGTATTAATTATTTGATAAAAGGTACCAATTAGGTACTATTACTAATTATTTATAATATTCAACATTCAAACTTTTGACCGTCCCAATTCTTTTTTTTTTTGTAAGTTACCACAACGCAACTGCAAGATGCTTGCAGTGAGGTTTTTCACATAATTATAACCACTGCTTGAACAATTGTTGTCGCTGCGATGTGGTGTAACTGTGGTACATGTGAATGAGCCCTAATTAATTATTTCATTTGGAAGGCATTTTATAGTCACGACTGATTTTTCAAAAGCCTGATAACTTTTACCTGAGGTATAAATATGACTTACATATTTTTTAAACAAAATCTGACGCCGTAATAGTTATTCCTTTAGAAAAGTTATGGAAAATCTGACTATTGGAAAAATCTGCCTTAAATGGTGGTATATACATAACCCAAGTCGATTTTCAGTTCACTCCCGCTACTCGGGAAAACATTGCATAAATGCATAGTTGCATGGGCCATTCGTTTCATTCGCGATTCCGGTAGGTCCGGCAAACATCGGGTTGAAACTACAATTGACGGATGCAATTTGACACACCATTACATATGACGTCAAAAAAATTGACATTTCATGCTGGACGCTTAGAACTTGCGTTTTCGAATATTAATTCTATTTTTAAAGCTGTGGAATGGTAGCTTCACGATTTGCCGGTACTTATCCCAGGCAACATTTTAGTAAGCTCTTCCAAATGCATGCCTATTAAAAATTGTGTTGCTCGGTTATACCGACAAAACACGAACGGTACAGTATAGGTTCAATATTAACAGTAGGACGAGTCTGTTTCGTTATGACGTCATGTGCCACAGTTGAGTAGCATGCTTCGTATTTCGTGATTCAATTGTTTGAGCAACTCTTCGTCCGGGTTGTCTTGCTGGACGAGTCTGTCGCGTTGCGCTATCAATTCGTTGATTCTTTCGCTCATCGGATTTTTTGGAGCGTTCCTGTAATATTAAGAAATAATCTCTCTTACTAAAGAATACAACTACGATGGTCTCAAACCACAGTCATCGAGTGTTCCACTGTGTCGTGACAATGTTTTTAATCATTGTTAAAACAATTACGTGTCGTCGTATAGGTGTGTGAAAAGCTCCACTTATAAAATCATCTACAGGGTCAAATTAAATTAGCTAGCGAAACTCCGCAGACATGACGGGTATCGATATCTAAACACGATAAAAAAAAAAACAGATTTTATTCATACTTCAAGTAACTTCACTACTAGCAGTGGCAGACTGCAAAAAAAAAAAACTAGCGAGCCTTACGTAGTCGCATATGATGTAAAACATCTATTCTGATATCTCATCTTGGTAATAAGCAACATTAAATGGGCGTTCGTCAAGGTCATTTCTGACGGCCAACTCTAGCACCGCGCGCGCTCATTGGTCAAATCAAATAGCGCGCGCTTCCCCGGCTTCCTGTTACTCTTGCGTCCCTTTTCACGAAATTACTCCCACAGATGCAGGATAGCGAGAGGAAAGATGTCATGATCAAAAACATCAAAACATTTTTATTTTTCGCGTTTAGCATATATTTTCATAACCATCACGTCTGCGGAGTTTCGCTAGTTAATTTAATTTGGCCCTGTATGTGTAGTCACGAAACAGTTGGAACATTCTCTTATACTCACTTTAGATCATTAAACATATCTAATTCGTCGGGACCAGCTGGATCTGAAATAACAGAATATTTTTAGTTTTTATCAAGCTTGAGCAGTGGTGGCCCAGTGGCCGCGACTTACGAGTTGTAGGTCGTCTGTCCGAACCCTGACAGGCGTTTTACTTTGTGTAAATTATTTCATCACCACTGCTCTCAAAACGGTGAAGGAAAACATCGTGAGGAAACCGGTATGTCCTAGAACCAAAAATTCGAAGACATGTGTCAACTACCAACCCGCACTATCTCACAGAGAGGAGGACTGTGTCCCAGCAGTGGGAACATCATAGGTTGATTATGCTAAGCTTGTCATATCAGGGTAACGCTTTCTGGGCTCTGATCTGTGGATAGAGGTTTATGTAGCAGTTAAAAAAAAAACTGACTTATCAAAGAATGAGTATTGAGTGCAGGCGTGTTCGCGAGTATGTCCACATAGAAGTCATCTTTTAACTTCTTTAAATCAACGGGCATTTGAGTCACAGTGTCTTCTAGGTCCTCTATCGGGTCCAGTCTGAAACAAAATGAAATGGTTTATAATTAGCATTGTTAATTTGTTACTGCTGTTTATTTCCCAGCAGCTATGGGTAGCTGTTCCCCTAAAATATATTAAATGGAATCTTTGCAAAGAAATAGGTGGCGGCTCCCTACAGTGCATTGAATTTTGAAGTCTTAGTTTCAATACCAATAGAGTTCAAAATGGCGAATGACAGAACAGTACTACCAATTACATGACTGCAAATTTCAATGCTACCAATAGCATCAGGGGCAAGTTATAATGAACGCACTGTAGATGGTAAGTGGTCACCACAGCTATGGACATCTGTAATATCAAAAATATCGCAGATTCTTCGCCATTCCAAACACAAAGGTGAAATATCCGGGTCCCTTCTTAACCGGAACAGAGCTACGGTCCTTGGCGGCAGAAATAGGCTTGGTCGTAGTAGATACCATGGCGGAAAGCCATTAACACCTCAAGGACTATTCTTGCTTGCAGCGCCCGGCCGCTATAGAACCGGGGCGGTAACAGAAGTGGTCGTCCTGTGCACGGGATTTTGTTTTTATAGTGGTTAGTTACGGGTTTCCGCGATGGTACTGCCCAAGAGCTCTCTCGTCCTAATCGCTCTCTCACTTCTGAGAATCCAGACTCAGTTTGTCAAGGGTTTTTCCACATCTGTTACTATCAGTGGCCTGGTGGAGTTCGGCGCTAATAGGTATCTCCAGTTGCGCGGATATTTAATCCAACCATCGTTTTGGGCTTCGGCCTCTAGGTCTTCACGAGCTCGTAACTACTAATAATGTTCAGGCCGGATTTCGGTGACGACGGCCTATCTCAATAGAGACTAGCCAACTACCTAACCTTATTATAGTGTTCAAGTGTGTGCGCAGACATATCTTGTCTCATAATCCGATTGGACAGCAATCCGATACGACCGGGGAGAGATCACGCGCAGGACTGACAGCATAGCGTGCTCTTCGAGGCTCTACTACTAATCTAGTACTACGTCTTATGCTGCGGCCGCAACTGCGTCTATCGTGACGAAGCTTCGTTCAATGATACGATACACGCAGATGTGACCAAACATTATCGGCTATCGTCGGGATGGTTCGGGGTGCGTAGCACTTATCGTCGGGATGGTTCGGGGTGCGTAGCACTTATCGTCGGGATGGTTCGGGGTGCGTAGCACTTATCGTCGGGATGGTTCGGGGTGCGTAGCACTTATCGTCGGGATGGTTCGGGGTGCGTAGCACTTATCGTCGGGATGGTTCGGGGTGCGTAGCACTTATCGTCGGGATGGTTCGGGGTGCGTAGCACTTATCGTCGGGATGGTTCGGGGTGCGTAGCACTTATCGTCGGGATGGTTCGGGTGCGTAGCACTTATCGCCTGGGTGGCGGTACATAATAATGTGACCATCGCATTAGCGCGATAACTTTTTAGCCAGCAAAACATTAGAAGCTTCGGCACGTATTGCTTTGTCACGATAGACGCAGATGCGGCCGCAGCATTATAAGTCTCCTAAACACAGGTTATTTTGTAACCTATCTAGGTGAACAATACGGCACCCACTAGATTTAAAAAACTTTATAATAATAATAAAAAATAACAAAAATCTTTATTGCAGACCACATGATCCATAAAAAAATTAAAAAAACACGAAACAAAAAAAAAATATTACAACAAATTAAAAATAACAAAAATTTAAACTTTAAATTATAATTAAATTTGAAATCAAAATTAAAAATTAAAATCAAAATTAAAAATCAAAAAATCGAAATTAAAATCAAAAACAAAATTAAAATCAGAATTAAAATGCTATTTTTATGCTTGTGCTTTATATATTACCTTGCCATGTAATCTAGTCCTAGTAGTTAAACAATAAACAATTTAATTTAGAGTAACATACCCCATCTCGCCAAGTTCCCTCCTGTCCTGCTGCAGTTGCGTCAACATCTGTTTCCTGGTGTGCAGTTTGACGAGATGCAACTCTCTGACGGCGCGGCCCCACTGCTCTTTGAAGAACGACTTCGATTGTACTGCGCTGTCGAGTTTCTCTTCTAAGTAGCGCTGGAAAGGAAATACTGTGTTATTGTAGAAAACTTTATAGATAGTACACCATATAAATAACTGGAAATCTTTGATTATTTATTTGTCTCTAGTTGTGCTGTAAAAGAACTAAAACAAACAGGCCAACTTTTTAATGCTGGAGTGCGTGACAGCTGTCTTACAATCGCGCCACGTCATTGTGCTGTCATTATACTTTTCTAGTGTGCGAGCATTTAGCGGCTAACAGTTGGACGCTATGTTTTTCGACGAGGTCACAGTTGTGTCTATCTAGCTAGACATATTTATATCCTTACTGAAAATTATAAATGTAGGAAATTTTACACAATGTCTTTTCGCTAAAAGCGATCTTTTAAAGACAATATTTGGATGGATTCAATACGGCAAGAGAGACAATACTGTAACTAATACAATACGGCAAGACTGCAGGTAGTTAGATAGATTCCGATTGTTTTGTTAATATTTTAGCGTGTGCTAGCTGTCATATAGGAAATAATTTAATTTAAGGTTTTGTATTGCGTAATGCACATTATTTTGCATACTATTGTATAGAATCGGGTTTTCCAACTGAATAGACAGCTGTGCTGCTGGACAGTTTGTTGCGCCACTTCTTCTCCCCAGCTAAGCGCTAGGAAGTGGTGAAGGGTGGGCGTTTTGGGGGACTGTCTTATGTAATTTTGACGTTCGAAAAGTGCTGATTCTCAGCCTAGTAAGAATAAATTACTTTTGAAAAAGTGTGTGGTGTACCATTTACATATACATTAGGTATGCAATTTAAGTACTGCCAGGTAACAAATCGATTTTGCATGTGGATTTAGAATTAATTGATTGGTTTTCCAGTTTAGATTTATAAGATACAATCTATCTGCCTAGCCTTTTCCCAACCATGTTGGGGTCGGCTTCCAGTCTAAGCGGATGCAGCTGAATACCAGTATTTTACATGGAGCGACTGCCTATCAGACCTCCACAATCCAGTAACTGGATAATACGACCGCTTGGTAACACTGGTGGTCAGACTTTCAGGCTTCTGACGACCCATAACGTCTGTCAAAGATCCACGAATGACAGCCGAGACCAAAGACTTGACGTGCTTTCCGAGGCACGGAAGGGTCTCGCTATGTAAAGATGCATGATCACCCATCCACGGATCTAGCCAAATAACCGCGGCTTAACATGATGTATCGAACCGTGCGACTGTTATTAAGTTATTACTTAGCCTCGAGTTTTAGGTTTTAAAGATACACAAAAGAATAAATGTTTTGGTAATAAGTTCAAAAATAATACTTACTAATTCCTGTATTAGACTAGCAGTTTGATCTTTGGTCAATCCGGAATACCGATTCTCAGATTCCTTCTCAGTATTCTTAATATTGTTCTGAAATACATAAAAAAAAGTTAAGTAACAATTCACAAAAAGTTAAGTAGTTCCCAGTAGTGTTTATTTATTTTATTTATTTATTAATAGTTTGGCCTACAACTGTTTACACATAACATTTCATTTAAAAGTACACGATATACATTTATAAGTGCAACAATTATTTACAGGCTAACACCACATGCACTATGTATTTAATTTTACATTTTTTCCAATTAAGCTAAGCTAATCTAGTCTAGTCTAGCAATATAACACCAATCAAAATTCAAATTAAATTAATGTAAAATTAAAACAAAACAAAAAAAAAAAAAGTTCTTAAAATAAAATAAAAAATATCACATAAATTGGTAATAGCTAATAGGCTAGCTGTTGTTAGCCTTTTGTCAAGTGCTGACCCAAAAATAACATTAACATAATAACTCCACGACTTGTTTCCCCAAAGGGTTGGGCAGAGGTGTACCTATAGTACACACATATTTCGCCAGTTATGTTCAAGTACCATAAACATAATGAGAGTCAATAATTAGCCAGGTGTGGTTATTAGCAAAATTCTGTAACGAAACGACAGTTACTTGTAGCGTTATTTTTGGAAGTTAGGTTCAGCGGCGACAATTAATGATGGAATTACTATGATGAGTATATAAGCAACAATTATCGATATTAATATTTATCATCTAGCTAGCCTTTTCCCAACTATGTTTGGGTCGGCTTCAAGTCTAACCGGATGCAGCTGAATACCAGTATTTTACATGGACCGACTGCGCATGGACCTCCACAACCCAGTTACTGCGTAACACGATACTCATTGGTAGGCTGGTTGTCAGACTTTCGGGCTTCTGACGACCCGTAACAACTTTCAAAGATTTACAAATGACAGTCGGGACCAACGGCTTAAAGTGCGGCGAACCCCGGCAAGTGTAGCGTAACCTGGTGGATCGACCCGTTCGGATCTTATTACTTAGCCACAAGATCCTGATCGATATTATAAATGCGAAAGTTACTGTCTGTCTGTCACCTTTTCACGCCTTAGCGGTTGAGTGGATTTGGATGAAATTTGGCACACGGATAGAGCATGACCTGTACCTAATTACGTAATACACGATCAATCAGAATCTGAATCGTTTTGAAACAGATTGCTAATCCATTGCTTCGTACGTTCGAAAAAAAAATCTGCTCAACAACGTAAATAACACAATGAATGTTGTTGAACTGTCAAATTGAAACAGATTAGTCGGAATTGTCAACGAAAATATGTTGCGTAATTAGATAGCTGGGTTAGTTTTCCGTGTGATTTGAGTTTAGTTACATTTCTATATTCCAATTCTAATGTTATATATTTTTTTGACATTTGTAATTCAATTTAGTGATAGAATTTGCTGACATTTTAAAATTAATTTGTTGACATTTTGTAATTTAATTTATTGAGTTATTAAAAATTTAATTTATTGACATTTGTAACTTAGTCTTCTGCCATTTTTAATTAAATTGATTGACATTTGTAGTTTAAGTTATTGACATTTTATTTATTTTTCTAATTATTATTGGCATTGGGTCTAATTCCGAATGTTTTAATATGAGTATCCTTAATAATGTTAGCAATGCTGTTCAGTGAATGTTTTTTTTTTTTTTTAATGTTTCTCTGTTTATTGTTTTTTCTTTTTTGTTTAATGACTGTTTTATGTTAAATAATTTTGCATGCCGTACGGCAAAATGTATCGGGACTCTCATAAAAATTACCATCATATCTGTATACCTACATTATTGGCAAATAAATGATTTCTATTTCTAGGACATAGGATACTTTTAATCTAGGTAGGATGTTCCCGTGGGATAATTTCTGATCTCAGGTGACGCCGCTGGTAAATAAAAGGATGTTTTATAAATTCCTTCTACCTTGAGCAAATCCACCTGTTTCTGGAGCTGCTGTATCTTGGCCTCCAACTCCTCGACCTTCATATCCTTCAGCTTGAGCTGGTGGTTCATGTCATCCTCCATTTTCTGTGAGGCTTCCCGTAACTCCTGGTATTTGGCTGTGTAGTGAGATTCTAGGGCTTTCTTTGCGTCTAGTAGCTGAAATTAAAAAAAAACTGTTTAAGTTATAAGGTAAAAATCTAGAAGATGTAGTGACAAAAGTTAAAAGGCTTAGATGGTTTGTTCATGTTGAGAGGATGAATGAAAGGCGACTAACAAAATGTGCGAGTGGAAACGCCGGGAGGGGACGCCCAGGAACATATACAACCTTAATTTTTGTTTACCCTAGACCTCTTAGTAAGGGGTCATTGTACTCATTATTATGAACAACTCACTATGGGACAAAGGCTGAAATCGAGAAAAAAAAAAAAACAACTGTTCCCTACATTTTGACGAGATATACGAACATAAATGTAGGGAACAGCTGATATTTTTTTCTCGATTTCAGCCTTTGTCCCATAGTGAAAGTTGTTCATAATAATGAGTACACATTCCCACGGAATCGAGACTAATGCGGGTCCAGGTTTCCTCATGATGTTTTTTCTACACCGATGTCGGTAATCCCGAAGATAATCTCAGAAGTACATATGAATTGAAATAATCGCATTGCTACTTGTCTGGATTTGAACCCACAACATCGAGCTCGTGAGGCGAGACCACTGAGACGTCACATCACATTTCTACGATATAGCATACCTTTTTCTCCCTCTCCGTATTCCGGTACCCTCTGAGCCTAAAGTCTTCAGTGGCGCGACTGAGATCCGCCGCTAGGTTGCGACACTGCTCAATACCCTTGCTGAGCTTGCACTCCAACTCAACCTGCTTCTTCGCCCACTCTTTAGCTAGGAGTTCTAGGTGATATTCTTCTTTGCGTTTTAACTGAAATTACAAAGAAATCAATATACTTTTTTCTATGGGATTTTGTACGAATTGTTGAAATTTGGATACGGCTACATCTATCGGGTCAACTAGTAAACTATACTTTATTGTGAATGTGAAGACTATGTGGGTCATAGTTTTATTTTCTCACTTAATTTTACTCATTTTTTTTTTTTTTTGTGGATGTGAAATTATCAAATAACTTCTCCCGCTCTGGGTGGAGCGGGAGGGCGTGTCAGACTTTTACTGACTAAAACCCACCCGTGTTCCTTCCGTTGCCTGTGTGCCGAGGTCGCGATATCCCTTTCAGACAAACCCGCAACCCCGGCAGGCATTGGCCCTTCCGGACCCCGTCAGTTGGTGCTGACATCTCTTTGAGGCGCGCGTGGAACACAACGCGCCGTCGACCCGGGCCTGGTCCCTATCGGACGGCGAGCTACCCATTGCTCACCGTCCGTAAGCCCGCGCCTACGGTGGCCGGAAGTCGGCTCGCGACTCCCGACGCCCGGGGCGTCTCCTGCGGCGACTAGGGGCGCGAGGGCGCGCATTTTGCCTCTCCCTCGCGCGCTCCGCCTCCTCCTTCGCGAGCATTACTGCTTCGCAGAAGGAGGTGACGGCCTCCCATGCACTCTCGCTCCGGACCATGGCCTGAACCAGGGCCGGACGCGAGAGATCGCCGCCGCCGATCGCCTCCGTGAGGAGACGGCGGTGCTCCGCCGCTAATTTTACTCATGGGTTGGCAGTTTGAGTAATTTATGCAACCTATCCAAATGTCCTTTCTTTGGTATTTTTCGTCGAATCGTTGAGCTCCCAAAGTTCAGAGTTGAGCAGCACGATTACTTACAAATGCGTGCACCGACTGCACAGGTCCACTCAATCTGTATGGTTCTTTCCTCCAAAGACCATTTCAGACACAAATGGGTTTCACATGATCTGACCAAGATTATGTCTGGACTTCAAAAGACCTCTGAGTTTGTTTCGGCCTTTCATCTCAGAGTAGTCAGATAGGAAACACCGAACTCATCTAGTTTAAAAATATTATTGAGGTGTAAAAGTGTTTGTACGAACCTATAAACGGATAGGTATTGGTCATCGACAAGAATTCATATGATTGTCTACATTCTACAATGGGGATGAGGCATGGGTAAAAAAAAAAACATTTATATTAGTCCGTCAGTGAGATAATAAAAAATATTAGACACGTATTTTTTGCTTTAACATTATTACTAAAAATTACTTAGATATAGGAACGCATTAAAGTTTCGGAGTCGGGGCTCGCTACGTCTACAGAAAATAAATGATTTCATCATACAAAAGACGCGTTGCTACTGCATGCATTTTTTAAACTTACTTGGCATTTGAACAGTTCTTGCTGTTGCTCCTTCCAGTCTTCGAGCTCGTCAACAAACCTCTGCATTAAGGAGTCGCGTTCTATTGCGGGGATAGCCGTTTTCACCGTATCTGTTAATATTATTATAATTGTTGTAAGATCTTCAACTTAATAAAAATCTTAATTTCATTGACTGACAGAGAACGCGAAGCTTGAACCAACTGGGTCTAGGAACAAAATAAATCACAAGGGTTCCTTATACTGAGTGATTTTTGAGACGGAGCCAGATCAGGATCGGGGGAAGTATAGGTACCTTAATCTTTGTTGCTACAGAAAAACGGTCTTAGGAGACTTAACAGACAGCAGTGCTGCTGGACAGTTTGTAGCGCCACTTGTTCTCCCCAGCTAAATCACTAGGAAGTGGTGAAGGGTGGGCGTTTTGGGGGACTGTCTTATGTAATTTTGACGTTCGAAAAGTGCTGACTCTCAGCCTAGTTTGATAAATGACTTTTGAATTTTGAATTTTTTAAGAAATTTTGAACGGCATTCACAGTTTAAAAAAAAGGGGCAGTCAGCAAAAAAATTGTCAATTTTCACAAAAATATTTTTGTATGCCATTCGGTCCGACAGCCATTCGGTTTCTTATCAAAATCAAATCATTTATTTACAGATCATAAAATCTAAATCTCTATTGGACCAACTGAGGTTAGAGTTCTAGAAAAGACGGAAATCGCAAAAAAAAACAACTTTTTCCCTACATTTCGTAAGAAATGAGATTCCAACTAACATTTTTTTTTATGATAAATCCATCCTGTATTTCGAAAATGCACATTATGGAAGGATTTTTGAAAATAAATTAAGATGAAAGTTTGTATGGAAGGTCATAAATTTTGCCGATGAAAAATCCCACCGGGTGGATTGCTACACTAATATTATAAAGAGAAAAGATTTGCACTTTTGTTTGTAATGAATAAACTCAAAAAATACTGGACCGATTTAAAAATTCTTTCACCAGTATAATGCTATATTATCACTGAGTAACATAGGCTATAATTTATAAAGATATGAAGCGGGCGAAGGCGCTGACGGAAGCTAGTAGTACTATAAATTTGTAAGAATAAAATAGAATATGGAAAATTATTTACCTCGTTCATTATGTGTGATGTAGGTATCGCTTTTGCTCGTCTCTATATGTATTGGTCTGAAATAAACAATGAAAAAAAAATTACTTCAATATTTTGGTATTTCAGTACACATGTCCACTGATTTTACAATAAAAAATCTTACAATAACTCGTTCTGAAAGCCTCGTCGGTCTTAGTGGTCGCAAGCGCACTTCTGAGAATGCTAACTTGGGTTAGATACCCGAGTAGTCATTGGGTTTTTTTTAATTCTCAGTGTCATCCAGGAGTCTGGATTTAGGCCCCGTTAGTGGCAATAGGCTCAACTTACCAATCTTGAATCCTACTAATATTATAAACGCGAAAGTTTGTGAGGATGGATGGATGTATGGATGGATGGATGTTTGTTACTCTTTCACGCAAAAACGACTAAACGGATTTGGATGAAATTCGGCACACAGATAGTTTATAGCCTGGATTAACACATAGGATACTGTTTATCCCGATATTCCCACGGGATCGAGACTTATGCGGGTGAAACCGCGGGACGCTGCTAGTAAGTATATAATACAAAAAGTATATAATATTTAATGTCATAGCAAATAGCAACACTTACAGGGACGGCGCTCACTGGCGGCACGGCACGGTAAAAGGTATTTATGCGACGAATAGAAATATTAGGTCCCCACCTATGAAATCAGCGTTTTGTATGGAGAATTTTAAAGAAGTTGCTTTTTTCATACTAACATTTTCTTAACTTATATAACAACCATGAACACTACTGTTTTAAAACTTTTATGCGCTAATGTTTAAAAACTAAGATAACGTAATATGCCACTAGATTAAGCGACAAAAATAAGTTTTGGCTAAATTAAAACAAATAGTGGTCATTTCTGCTAACAAAATGAGGAGTCATTTATAAGGTATTTTTTATGTTTATAAACTATAAGTAATAAGGTTTTTTTTACTTTTGGTAGTTGTCTATGATGGTCATTATTCGATATAATACCAAGCAATTGATGAATATTTTAATTCATAGAAGTGACAAGGTTCTCTATGTGTGAGAAAAAAACGCCAATTTCATAGGTGGTGACCCAATATAACTTATGTGTATGACAATAAAATTTTAATTTCAATGATGATGCCTAAAGACGTCGCGGCATGCCTAATGATACTGCGGTATCGCTGATTTCAATTTTATTGTCAAACTATTAAGGAATACTTCTAATTGTCGCATAAACCGCTTATCGTGCCATGCCGCCAGTGAGCGCTAGCCCATAGACTTAATCCATTGCTTTCCTACAGGCGATATCGTGTTCAAGACCAGCCGGTCGATTCTGTAAAAATATCACCGTGAAACTTAGGTGAAGTGAACTGTCAATAGTGTTAATCCCTAGCATCCTGCCGGTCGATTTGTGACAGTGACAGCTCACTTCACCCAAGTTATCACGGTGAGATGTTTACAGAATAGCACGGCAGGTACCAATCGTAGTAAAAAAAAAACTATGCTGAAATTGATGGTGACGCTCATCAATTTCAGCATAGTTTTATTTTAGGATGTTTCTTAACAATTTGTTACTAAATAACTTTTATATTATTATTTTCTTTATATTCACCTATCTATCCTCGTCTCTTTCCCACACATAGGCTCATGCTCGCTCTTGCCTTCTCCTCGCACATCTTGCATCGTCTCGCACTGTACTTGCATGTCAGCCGTCACTGGCCTGACGCGAGAGGCGAGCAGCTTCTCCTGGCTCAGAGTGAACGAGTCACACATCTTCTTTATCAGTTCCGTAATCGCGCTAGATTGGAGGACTGAGTCGCCGGAGGCTGTTTTGTACCTGGAAGAGTATTTTAATGGGTTTGTATTAGAAAAGAGAAAAAAAGATAAACCTATCGGAAATAATTACACGCAGAATACGTTCCTGACACCTGTCAATTGGACAATTTGTAATAGTAATAAGGATCAAATTCGCAAAACATATTCTGGCATGACTGACAGGTGTCAAGAACGCATTCTCTCGACGGCCGAACTGTAACTAAACCTAACAATTTTATTTTTCGCACAAATGTGGTATATTTAACTTACCTGGCAGTATTGCTAGCATCTTTATTAGTATAGGCGCCCCCCCCGCCATGTAGCGGTAAGTCGGTGCAGCTGCCGGCGCGGCAGTCGAGCTGCGCGTGCGGCGCCGCAGCGCGACGGCCTGCGCTGTCCAGGTGTGTCGCGCTACGGGCTGTGAGGTTGTTTGGTTTCTGTAAGTATTATGCAAGATTTTTTATTATTGGACAGTCAAGTAAAAATACATAACATAATTCAAAATTCAAAAGTCATTTATTCAAACTAGGTTGAGAATCAGCACTTTTCGAACGTCAAAATTACATAAGACAGTCCCCCAAAACGCCCACCCTTCACCACTTCCTAGTGCGTTAGCTGGGAAGAAGAAGTAGCGCAACATACTGTCCAGCAGCACAGCTGTCTGTTCAGTTAGAAAGAAAAAAAAATATTCTATATAACAGTATTCAACATAATTAACCTAATTTAAATTATTATCCATATGTTAGCTAGCACACGCCAATATACCAAACAAAATCATCGAGAACTATACTCGGGCTGAAATAAAAACTAAACGTAAACAAAACTTAACATCTTAATAAAAGCCTCGAGGCATAAAGGGCGTGCCCGCTTACATAAAGCTGTAACTGGAAGTTGTAAATGATAAACTAGGACCATTGAGATAAAATAAATAAACAGTTAATAACAATGAATAATATATTATGATCAATTGTCGAGGTCACTAGTTAACCACATACAACTCATTAAAAAAAAACATTGTAATGAGTAGATTATGTCAACAATAAATAAATAAATTATTTAAATAACTTGACTTAACAAGTCAAATAAAATGAACAATTATATAAACTCATATAACCTGTTAGTAGGTAAGCTAATTCTGGAGAAAGAACATAAACATTGTCTTGAGTTAATCACAGCGACCATACATAGTCAGCCTAGTCAGCCTTTTCGTTGCTTATATATTTAGTATGTATGTATTTATGTATCTATTATTTAGGATATGTATTTATCTGTGTATCTATTCTAGTATATTGTATACCTAATTATTATTTACACCAACGATAGCCCCATTTTATGTCCAGGCAAATCACTGTCCATTCTAAGGTTGCCTGGAAGAGATCGCGGAAAGCGATAAGGTCGCCCATTGTATGTTTTGTAGTGCATAATTATTATTTTTTTGTTATGTATTTTTGTGGTGTACAATAAAGTATATATACATAAATAAATAAATAATAATGTTCCTATTGCCGGGCCCAGCGCAGGTTGGTACAGGTCTTCGAATTTTTGGTTCTAGGACATGCCGGTTTCCTCACGATGTTTTCCTTCACCGTTTCGAGCGAAATATAAACTTCTAGCAAATAATCAATATGGTTTTAGACGGGGAATCTCTACTGAAGATGCGGTTCTGGACCTTACGAGTGCGGTGGTTGGTAAGTTGGATGAGGGGTTTAAATGTTTCGGTGTCTTTCTTGACTTATCAAAGGCGTTTGACTCGGTTTCTATACCTATACTCATTTCAAAAATGGAAGGCGTCGGTATCCGCGGAGTGGTACTCAGGATATTCTCAGACTATCTGACAAATCGTTCGCAGTGTGTCAAAATCGACTCATTGTATAGTGATGAGGGGAGCATCAGTTTTGGTGTGCCACAGGGTAGTATTTTGGGTCCTACCCTTTTCTTACTCTTCATAAATGATCTGTGCCGCCTATCTATACCTAACTGCGATATATTCACTTATGCAGATGATACGGCACTAATCATATATGATAATAACTGGGACAACTGTAAGCTAAGAGCGGAGCGGTCGCTTCAACGAGTGATGGCATGGCTCTCGGCGAATTTGTTAACCCTCAATATTGAGAAAACCAAGGTTGTTCGCTTTACTCTCCCTCACACGTCCACACCTCCCGCGGGTTCTAGTATGGTCAAAGCCCATACTTGCCTGAACTCTTTGGATCACAGCCCCAATACTTGCACCTGCTTAACCCTATCACTGGTTCCAAGTACCAAATACCTCGGAGTCCACATTGATGAGCACCTTAGCTGGCGCCCCCATATAGAAACACTCTGCTCGCGTATTAGGAAATTAATATATATTTTCAAAGAACTCAGACACTCAGCTGATCGAGAAACTCTATTCCTTGTATACCAGAGCCTGTGTGTCTCTGTTCTTACCTACTGCATTTCTGCATGGGGAGGAACCAGTAAAACCCACCTGATTCAGGTTGAGCGAGCTCAAAGAGCAGTCTTAAAAGTTATGCAGTTTAAACGCAGAGATTACCCAACTGCCCTGCTCTACTCCGAGTCAAAGGTCCCAACGGTGCGCCAATTGTACATTCTGCGTGCCGTATTACGCCGTCATTCTTTGCTTCCTCTGGACAACAAAATTTTAAGGAAACGCAAAGGTCATCCAGTTTGTACATCAACTCAAGGTCGTACTTCATTCCGGAGCCGGCAGTTCGGCGTCCTCAGTGCTAGAATTTATAATAAAATCCATTGCCTTCTCGATATATATCCTCTCAACAGAAGTAAATTGATAACCAAGCATACGAATTGGCTGCAGGAGTTGTCTTATGATAGCACCGAATGTGTCCTTATAGTTAACTCGTAGTCCTTCAATGTCTTAGTATACCTTCTATATACATAATCTATTCCCTATTAAATACCATTTACGCGTCCACTTATCTAACATCATATACACACAAGCATACATACACTATCACACACACATACCATACACACCCTCTTTTTACTTACCTCCCACAACACTGTACTTGCTGCAACTAATTGTATTGCTTTAGTACGTCCTGACATTGTTACTCGGAGTGGGGACCTGGTGTCCTATAACACAGGTTATTAGCCTAGCTTAGGCACCAGTCTCCCACAATATTGTATATTTTATTATAATTACTAAACAATATCTTCATGTTATGTTTAAATATTGTGGTGAGAAATAAATGATTTTATTATTATTTTATTTTATTATTAATGGTGATGAAATAATTTACATAAAGTAAATCGCCTGTCGGGGTCCGAACCTATGACCTACAACTCGTAAGTCGTGGCCGTTACCACTGGGTCACCATACCACTGCTTTGCAGAATTGCTCCATGTCGATTGCAGAAACATTTCAAATCGTTGACTGATGTGTGAACTTGCCAAAACAAGTTAGCATGCTGAATCTGTTATTGCTATTCTATTTATTAGAACTATACGCGTAGCATGACCGCCTTAGAAACGGGTTTTTTCGACGGAAGAATAGACAAAATGACAGATTGTGATTGTTTATCTGTAATTTTGTCTATTCTTCGATCGACAAAACCAGTTTCTACAGATACAGATTCAGCATGCTAAAAACACAAAGAAGTGTAACCATTACCTTTACACTATTATCATTTTTCTTGCCAACATATTTCAAACTCATCTCGACATCCACAAAGGGTCGCCTCCCGCTCTCCAACGCTGGAGTATCGTCACATCGTAATATAAAACATCGTTCGTGTATCGTCAAAGCGTCGTCAGAGTTACAGAACTTGTCTAGGAAGTGGCGCGTATCGTCTGTCGGGATGAGCTTGCGGAGATCCAAGCTGCAGATACCTGGGAAGTAAAGGGGTTTAAGTTAGAAATAAGTTTTTAACAAATTATACTTATATCAATTATCAATCAGGTACCTAACCCTTAGGCTACCTGTACCATTGATGCGAAGCGGTGCAGCGGAGTGGAGCGAGGGAGTAATGCGGAGCGGAGCTGCGGACTGTGTCTGTCCATTAATACGGAGCGAGGTAGGGCGGAGCGGAGTTGCGGACTATGCAGAGTTACTCCGAGTTCACACGACTAGTACTTTAAGCGGGCGGTGGCGGAAGATCAGTTCCACGCTCCGCTTCCCGTTTCCGCTTGACCGCCCCGCTTCCTCGCTCCACTTCCCGTTTTTCTAGGAGTTTTTAAACTAGCTCGCAAATCTCTGTCCACTGAAGCGGAGCGGAGATTTTATGCAATTTCCCATGGGCGGCATAAAAACTCTGACACCAAGTTAGTCACCAACCAAACGAAAAGAAGAAGACTGTATAGCCGTTGATTTCAAACTTATTCAGGACTAGCTTGTGCCCGCGGCTTCGCTCGCGTTAATGTAGATTTTACTAGATGAATGAAAGGTACCCTATTTTCTTTTCTGTACCCCTGCCAACGTGTGTTCAAAATTTAATGATGATCGGTTGAGTAATTAATAATATTAGAAGATTAATACTGCATTTCACCCCATCTTTGGCATAGGTTTTCCCAATTTCATACACGATAAAGAATCTTAAAATTTAGATTATTTATCGTGTATTTAAGAGTGCACAGTATGTTTATGATTCTAAAACATAATGATGAGTGCTTTGATCATTTTTTAAATCCAACTATAGAAATGGCATCTTTGTCCAGAAGCTCACAGGTTCATAGATAATAATAGATTAACATACCCACGTCCTTCTCACTAGCACACACCCTGGTGACAAGATGCGGACATTCAGTGAAGTACCTTCCCAGTGATGCGAGATCAGAAAGCAGTCGTAACGATGTGCGTTGATTGAAATGAACGTTAGATCCGCCCGTACTGCGTGTGGTCGCAGACATCCTGGGGAGCATTAAATAAGTCAAATAATCTTAGGCCCACTTGCGCGTTAACAGGTAAGTCAGGATTAATCCAATAATTATCTTTGGATTAATCCCGAGTTAGCTGTTAACTCAGAGTTATTTAGCTAATCTATGAACGCGCAAGTGGGCCTTAGCCGGAGCGATATCCTCTATCGTGTCGAATCAAAATTATGACAGCATTATTAGTAGCGTCCATTAGCTCCATCAACGTGCACGTTTAGTGTATGAGGAACAGGGTGTATAGTTCACTCATCTCCCATAGAATGGGGAGGATCCTCCGACCAGACGGGTGTCATGTCTGGCGGGCAATTGCCCAGACGTTGAAGTCGTGAGCTTGTATATATGTCCACCGCGCGGTAAACTCTAATTGCGCGATGCAGGATTTGAGTGACGTCAGGATGTTGTGTGACGTCAGCTCTTTGATGCGTAGTTCGCATGTGGCGATGTAGATGCCGCCACACACGTATGGGGTATAATAAAGTAGCTTGATTCCCTCACATAACAAATATTTGTCCTACAGAAATTCCAAGTATTTTAATTTATACTCTAAATCTAAAGTTTTCTGGAAACTGTATTTAGCTTTCAATGATGTATCACATGGGATCCAGGGTCATTGTGTTTTGAGTTGGTTATCCCACTGTGGACATGATCACCCTCAGGATCATGTAAGTATGTAGATGTAAACATACATACCTATCCGTCATAATGTTGTGTGTAAAAACAGAATAGCTAACGAAACAGTCTACTTCTTTAGTAGCATTCGGGTCTGGCAGCAACTGAAAAATGTACAGAAATAAATTAAATTCAACATAATAAGAGATAATATGAGAGCAGTGGTGGCCCGGTGGTAACGGCCGCGACTCACGAGTTTTAGAAATTTGTAATTTTCTGTAAATTAATTCAATTTAAAAAATAAATTATTACATATTATTAAGTATATATAATTTTTTCTTTTTTTTTTATTATGTCATCATGGTGAAGGAAAACATCGTGGGGAAACCGGCATGTCCTAGAACCAAAAATTCGAAGACATGCGACATCTACCAACACACGCTGGGCCCGCGTGGTGGATTATGGCCCACTCCCTCTCACAGAGAGGAGGCCTGTGTCCAAGCAGTGGGAACATTATAGGCTGATTATTATTATCCTATACTATTAAATGAGCAATACATGTATTTTTTTTTTGTAATCATGTTCTCGGAAACGGCTCTAACGATTATGATGAAAGTCCATATATAGAGGTTAACGGGGGCGAAAAATCGATCTAGTTAGGTCTCAATTCTGGGAAAATTCTTTTCTCTATTTTCACCCGAGCAGAGCTCGGTCATCCAGGTACTGCAACATAATAAGCTTTATTGCGACGGAAAAGTGTCGACAAAAAAATAAGAGACTGTTTTTATCAAGAAGATGGTCGAAAGCATTCTACAGTGCACTTGTAACTAAATAGCTCCACTCAACTCATTTACTAGGACATAAAACATGTCAGAGTTTTTAAGGCAGTATACAATTTCAAGACTGTTTATTGTAACAGCCTATTGAAAAGAATATGCACCAGGGATTTCTGGTGTATATTCTTTTCAATAGGCTGTACACACATAATACACCACACACAACACCATCACCAACCCCAACACCTATAATCACACATTTTATATAATAATATTATATCCTGGATTCAGGATATAATATTATTATATAAAATGTGTGATTATAGATACAGAATCATTCTTACCAAATCCAGATTCTCAATTGCGCCAATAACGAAGCTGAGTACAAACAGCTGTTTGCCGGTGCCAACCTGGATGAGACCTTCATCGCATAGCAGCTTTGGTACAAGATCCAGCGATGACACAGACTTCTTGCTTTCAGTTATGTACTCCACTGCAAATAATAATCATTATTATTAAGGATGGTTGCCATCCTTATCCTAAACTAATATTGGGTTCCCACATATGAAATTGGCGTTTTTTTTCTCACAAATAGAGAACCTTGTCACTTCTATGATTTAAAATATTCATCAATTGCTTGGTATTATATTGAATAATGACCATCGTAGACAACTACCAATAGTAAAAAAAACCTTATTACTTATAGTTTTCTAAACATAAAAAATACCTTAAAAATGAACTCCTCATTTTGTTAGCAGAAATGACCACTATTTGTTTTAACTTAGCCAAAACTTACTTTTGTCGTTTAATCTAAGTGGCATATTACGTTATCTTAGTTTTTAAGTGTTCATGGTAGTTATATAAATTAAAAAAATGTTAGTATGAAAATGCAACTTCTTTAAAATTCTCCATACAAAACGCTGATTTCATACTTGGGGACCTAATATTATAAATGAGAAAGTGAGTTTGTTTGTTTGTTTGTTACGCTTTCACCCTAAAACGGCTGAACGGATTTGGATGAAATTTGGCACATGGGTTAGGACATAGGATACTTTTATCCCGATATTCCCACGGGATCGAGACTTGTGCGGTGTGAAACCGCGGGACGCAGCTTTAGACTTCTTCAAGTTTTGACAAGGCAAAACAATGAGAAGAATAGCCATGAAGCAAACAACCAGCAGCATTAGTAACTGGCTATTGTATAAGGTATTGTTTAAACAACAAATAATGGTCCTGTTATATGGTATAACATGAGCATTATTTTGGTATAACTTATACCAACTTTATTGCTGCTTATCAACTTAAGTAAATATAAATAAATAAGTACTATAATAAGTAGCGCAACAAGAGGATTGAAAAAGCGAAATTCTCTCATATACCACACCACTGTTCTTAAATAAAATATGCGTTGTTTAAGCGATAAAAATAATTAGAAGAATCCATTCCAAGGTCCACTCTAAGGTTGCCTGGAAGAGATCGCGGAAAGCGATAAGGTCGCCCATTGTATATTTTGTAGTGCTTAATTATTATTATTTTGTAATGTATTTTTGTGGTGTACAATAAAGTATATATAAATAAGAATAAAATCATAGCAGATCAAAAATATACTTACTCAAAGTCATTGTCATAGATTTGCCAGCAGGCGGAGTTGATGCTGAGACGGCAGGTGGGTGCGCTATCTCATTGCTGTGGAACATGCGGAGCTCATTCCTCTGGAATAACATGCAAGGTCAAGATGTTAGTTCAAAAACTGCATGAAAAGATGGTCTTACTAATCTGTCTGTGAATTTTCCAGAGCATACATACATACGCAAACTCAGGCCTTCTTCTCAGTGGGGTAGATAGAAACTACAGAACGCCACTTAGTGCCAAATTAAGCCAGCGCGGGGCCTGTAGCAACTTCTATATACATGCCCTCTATCATAGAACTTGGTTTATTTTAAGTTCTAAAGTTTAGGAGATAAAGTAGTAAAATCTATGTTTCTAGACAAATACGTTCTGTTCCTGTTCCTAAACCGGCAAGTAGGTACTTCAACGAAATTACTTTTTTCAAACAATGCTAACTGTAGTACCTACTGTTTGAAAAAAGTAAAAGTTAGTGCAACTTTTTAAAAACCTTTTTAGAATAGCTAGTGCTGGTGGTGAATTGTTACTGTGTAATTCTTATAAGAGAGCCTAGATTCGAAAAAATATTGCACCTCGTATAGTCTAGTCTTCCTATTGACCATTTATACTGCAATAGGAGTTACTTTGTCGACTAATGTAGAAAAGTATATGAAGGAAGAGAAACTAAGATGCAAGAGCGAGCGAAGCGATGTCGATGTTTTTTTAAAGCCGATAGGTTCAGTGACCTTAACAAATATGTAAAATGTTGCAAGCAGCAAGCTCGAAATTTTTTAGCACCTCTGCTCAGAGAGGTTTTTTTGACAATACATACAGAAATACTAGAAATAGGATTTGCTGTGTTGACTTTTGCCCAAAGCTGTAGAATAAAGAGCGGATTCAAGAGCAAGCAAAGCGAGCTCGAAAAATTTTGCATACTTTTTGGGTGGGCCTTGAAAAATTGATTTGCACCTATGATTAATATTAAATTTCAACTAAATACCGAAATAAATTGGACGTATCAAACTAATAGGAACGACAATAGGAAACAAATACATCCTTCTCATTGAAATAGCACTCCTTACTTATTTGTTTTGAACATTTGTATTTGTATATTGTCACTGAACGTTTTTTTCTTATTTGAACAGTCCTTCATTCATATAGTTAAGTATGCTCTTTTTTTCACCATAACAGCCAAGATATGAGTCCCGAATTTGGAAGTTTATGTTAGGTGGGTCACGGTCCAGTGAACTTTGGGAACCACTGGACTGTAGATAATAGCCTATAATAATGATTAAAAACCAAGTATTACAGTTTAATAGAACTGCAGTAATAAATCACATCAACCACAGTATCTTCCTCATTTCAAGCGATAATTTTACTTTACCTAACAGCTTGTGTGTGCACTTCAGGCAAGTTTTACATAAACAATATTGATTTGACAAGTGATTACAGACATGCAATACAAAATTATGTATGAATACAGAAGAGGGGTTTTTTACTTGTTGTTTGCTGACTAACTGCCTATGAAATGGTTTTTTAATTATTTCCAGCATGAAAAAGGAACTGACGATTATAATAATGGCCAAGCATTGTTCAAATATTGTGCCTTGGTGATTCTCTTCAGTTATTCGGGAGCTCACACCAACACTGTGCAGAAGATGTTGATGGTGAATATATTTTATCTTGGCCTCAGTTGCCATGCAAACACATAAAATACCTAGGTGTTACAACTAAAACCTAATTTGATGTGTAACTACTTGTACTTATTGACTGATATCTTGTAAGTGTGATGCAGACTGTGAGTATAAGTTGGTTATTAATAAATAAACTTGTAGAGTTAACCGACAAAATAATAGTAGTAGGGAAATGGGAACTTCTTTATGGGGTCTAGTGGAATACTCCCGTTACCACCTTGAGAAAATTACTGATGTTCTCTTGAGTAAAATAAATCATTTTATAGCGCTGAAAGATAAAACTATTCATTACATTAACAGGTATGCTTACAGGAGTCGGTGTGTTAACTCTGTCTTCGATTGAAAGACTCATCAACAACTGTGGATGACAGCATTTTCCTTCAGACTTAACTCCAAGTAGCCTGTGCCAAGAGTGTTTGATCTAAAAATAAAATAAAACTGTATTAAGTCATCTGACAGGAAGAGATATATCATAGTAAAAGAATATTCACTTGTCAGACACACTTTGAAATTGTTATACTGTTTAATTTGATATTGATTCATAATCTGTGAGTTCTGTTGCAGTCAATTTGGGATAAAAACTGTGGATTCTGACAAATATGTTGATATTACCAGTTACTGATTGACAGATAATCAAACAACGGTTACATTATTCTATTCAGAGCAGCAAACTGAGTGTCATTTCAGATCAAAACTACGCCTAAGAGCCAAGTCAGGTTGGACGTTAAGTAAAAATAATATCAAGAGCATACTTCTACAATTTTATTGGAAGGGCATGGCTGTGCTCCAAGTAAGCTCAGGAGTAAGTATCCCACTTTGTCCTTGCGTCCCTGCGTGCAAGTTGTGTACACTTCCACTTTCACCGGCACATTCTGGACTCGTAAACTGTAATATTGACATTGATAAAAAAAGATTTGCTGGTCAGTGGGTCGTCCTAGGTTATGTTAGTCAAGCTCTTACAAAGTAGAGCGTCAATGCGAGTGAAATCCTGAATTCTAGAAGAAGTTCAATTGATTTGAAATCAATCAGACTTGGGCTGAAACTCTCTTGAAAGATTCATTCAGATCTTTACTGATCTGAATAAATCTTTCAAGAGAGTTTTAATAGCTGTTTTTTAAAGGAATAAATCATATAAATATGGATGAAAAACAAAAGTTTGTTTACCTTCGAAACCTTCTTTTGTCTGCTTCCCAAACAAGTTCAGCATCAAAAACAGGAGCATGTGAAGGCACAACAGGGTCCGTCTCTAACATATACCCATTGAGAGATCCACTTACAATAAACGGCGAACGTAAAAATCCATACCCAAGTCCTAGAAACATTCGAAAATTTGAACAATGTTCATGCAAAGATTTTGATAATGCAAATTATATTTCAGGCTGACATATATGAATCTTGAAAAGGTATACCTTCTTTCACGTGCAGGACTATCTGAATATTTGGTCCTCGTAATTCGTCCATCAATATTTTATTTGAAATATATCAAAATATTATAAAAATTCAAATCAAACGCAACTGTAAACATTGCTTTCCAAAATCAAAGATGACATACATGACATAACAACATCAGTGTTGCAAATCTATCTTCTTCTATCTATATAAATAAAAGGGTAAACTGATTTTACTCAAACCGTTGTGCAATTTTCACTTTCCTAGTTTCAGTTCTTAGTTTATAATGTAGAGTAGGCGAGCACTAAGAATGGGCTTTTGGAAATTCGATCTTTGGGGGTGAAAATCCTCCCAGATTTTGTTAGTATGAATAATCGTATTCCTTGAGTTGAAAAAAAGTCCGAATATGATAAAGTTTGTCATTATTCGTTTTTCAAACCTACTCCTCAATGGAATTTTAGGCGTTGTTAAAGTGTATAAGGAAGAATTTAACGCGCGGTCCGATCCTGGATGTTGGATCCGCACTGGTTGCCCGCGCAATTCAGTGCTCAGTGTCCATTGAATGACTTTTTCATGAAATCATGACATTTGAGAACAAATCTTACATTAAGGGATGTATTAATGATTATAATTCTGTAAATACATATTTGATATGGTCGCGAATCATATTTTGAACAAGGTACAACCCCACACTGACCTGCAAATTACAAAAAACGGTTTTCGTGGGCTACCGCTGCGGATCCTGAGATTGTTGATTTAAAAGAGTGTCCGTGGAGTTTCTTGCCCGTTCTTCTCCATAGGAACCTACTACGCTTTGGAATGGGCAACTAGCTTCATCTTTTTGACTGACCGATCCCTTGAAAATTCAAAAGTGCCTGTAATTGGTTTATTTGAAATAAATGCTTTGAGTTTGAGTTCCTCCACTGCAAACTCGGTACACAAACAATTGACAAGATTTTTTTTATAGCTATTTGGGTTTTTTGCAAATCAACCCATAACGGGGCAAAAAGGCGTAATTCAGTTTTATGGCGAGAATATTACTGCGTGTTGCACAGTTGCATGCTGCATCAACCTCTGTTAGGTTAGGGGGGGAGGGGTTATAGTTCATACACTGGGTGAGTTCACAAGGGCCACGTACTGTATAGCATGTAGGTAAGGTTAGTAGCATGTAAGTTAAGTATATTTTAAGTTACTTTATCGCATTAGATTTAGTCTGTAATGGCAAAGGAAACATGTCTTGTGAAATAAATAAATAAATAATAATTTCTTTCTTTTTGGTAGTAAAATTTTATTAAATCTATAAAATACATTGAAAACTACAATTTTATATAATTTGTACCGTTTTAATTTAAATAAATGCTATAAGTTTTTAATTTATGTAAATAATTTTTTTTCTTTGATCATTAATTGACTCGAATAATAAACAAAAAAAAAAAAATTTAGGTGTACATAGTATTTATTTACGGGAAAATACGGAATCCATACGGTACGGACGGAGTCGCGGGCGAAGTGTTTAATGTGAAAAAAATTGTAAGGAAAGTGTGTTGCCATTGAAAAATAAAATCGAACAACAGGATGTCATAACAATTAAAAATCCTTCGTTTATTAATTAGCTATCACACCACTTGTTTGTATTTTTAAAAATTATTAATTTATATGCAAGCTTCCAGCATTTTGGTGTACTGTTACCTAAAAAGTTGTTATCATGTTTACAGAAATATCGAAATATCCACCGTGATACCGGAAGTTAAAACAAAAAATAATTTAGTGCCCTAATGATTTTATGCATTTTTACAATACAATAATTACAATAATAACGATAAAAAAGTTATTGTTGCTTTTATTTAGTTGATATAAGAGCGTATGGTGAAATTCTTATAAGATTTGTATTAAAGATTGAATAAATGTTTATTTGTTTTGTTTCCGTTAAAATGACAGCACTTTTCAACTTTGAGTCTTCTTGGAAAATTGAAGTTTTGAACAAATAAATAAAATATGCTTGACCAATATGTGTCATTAATCATAGGTGTTATATAAAATTAGGTCAAACCTAGATAATCCACAATGAAGAAGTTTATAAATGAGTACAAAGCCAAAACTACAAAAGGTCGGAGTCAATCAGAAACAAACACTGGACTATGGTAAACAATCGTTCATCGACTTTTTAGTTGACTTTTCTTTTATCTAATAACTACCTACCCTAAAAGTATTATATAAATTAGAATCAGGTATTGTACGGTAGTAAGTGCACATTCTACGGTTGACGAGCCGCCTGTGACCGCAGCAGACTAGAGCTGAGGAGGGCCGACGCTCGACAACGCGCATGAAGTGGATCACCGGAGCGCAACGAAAAGTAATTTGTACAAAAAACCAAATTCAACTCATTGCGAATGCCGCGTTGTTCGTGATGTTTTGTCTGACCGCACAATATATCGGCGGTCATTGTTGCTAGTCGTTTTTTATAACGATCGGACTTCTAATGCGCCGGTAATGTCCCGCGTGTTCCTCGCATCGACGGACATTCCGTTTTAGTTTATAAACTTATTTATATTCGATAAATGTTATTTAGTTGCTAATTGCAAACGGCTTGTTTACTGTGTTACCGTTCTCGAACAAAAAGTGGATTCTTTGCAGGACATGGGAGTTTTTAAGTGGTTGCGCCGGTGAGTACTTACGTGTATTTTGTTGTTTTCTTTTTTCATTAATTACCTACTTATTTTAGGTACGGTAGGTACGTATTTTGTAGAATTTGTGTAAGAAAATAGATTCAGTATTTAGCGGCATATTTCTGTTTACCAAGAAATCTATTTTTTCCTGTAAACTTCTAGACAGCTGACTTGAGATGGCGCTAATATAGATCGATTCATAAAGTGCAAAAATCGTACGAATGTAATTTAAAAATCTGTTAAATCAAACATTCGATTTCGTATCAGATGATTGCACGAACAGTTACTTTTAGACCATACAACTCAACAAAATGTCGATCACAATAGAACAGGTATGCACAATGTCCCAGGATGATGTAAGTGGTCCACCTAACGTTGAATCATCGGAACTGTACCCACAATAGATTTGATTTAATTCCAATAGAGGCCAGAAGCTTTGTGTACGATTGCCAATACAAATCACAGGTGAATGCAGTTAATTATTGCAACAAAATCTAGTTCAACAATCACGCCTAGTTTAGTCATTTTCTGAACTTCAGGACAGGTGTACCTTGGGAGCCTCACTGGTAAATATATTTAATAAATTCCCACCTAATTTCTAAATCAAACATCCTGAATTAGGTCGAAAGCTAGAGTTCATTGACTTTTCGAAAATGGTTCGTTAACATTAGTCATCTCTATCTATTGCCTAAATGTGATTTTAATTATTTATTTATTAGCAGGTCTATTATGAATCTGATAAGAAAAATCGTGTGTGGTTTTCGTGTTTAATTATCTTCAATGAATTACTGTTACTGCGTTTCTAAGTCAGGTGCACTGTGTACCTGACTTAGACATGGTTTACAATTAACCTACCTACCAAGGGGAAGGGCAGATGCACCAACCAAGATTACGACTTACGAGGCTTGCCTCACATTCCTTAAGGATTGCGGAGGTTAAACGGATGGATACCTACACGTCCTACCTATTTACGTTAAACTAAAGCCATATTCATACTTATCCCCGATAGATAGTTCATTGTATCTGGATAAAGTTATTGTTCATTCCCAAAGAATAAAAAAAACAATAGAACGATTATGTATCTTAAGTGATGATTGAACGAAAATTTCAACTGTAGGGTAGTCGAAAATTCAAAATAGTTTTCGACATATAACTCGTCAGCACATAACTCTTTGTCCATAAATTTCATGAGTTATCTTTAGTCAGTCAATAAGACATTGAAGATAATCACTTTACTACAAACTACCCGACTTTTCTCTCGTCACTTTCCGGCCGAACACAGTAGCCTATCTCCCCTTTGATCTCTTGGCGCCAAGAAATCAGTCGTCTGATTTATCTTATGGATCTTCCCTGAGCTTTTTGTCCATTAAACCTTTGAGAATAACAGTTGTTGAAAGTCCTTACCACGACGAAGATCGTACAATACATTAGTTCACCCTATTGACAAGCAAGTCCCTCTCCAGTTTGTCAAGTCATTCGAATTTCTACGAGACCAACTAGCAATAGTAGCAATACAATAACAAGCACTAAATAGGTAATTCGTTTCTACCCCAAGGCATCTAGAAGACAGTCTAAAATCAACCTTCAATTTACTGTAATGGCTTCGAAACGGCCGTGTCGGAAGCATGAAGTGCTGGTGAGGATGACTGACAGTTATTAAACCTCCACAAACTAGGGGAGTTAACTCAAAGGTACATAAGGCTCCTAAAACACTGCTCAATTAGTGAAGGCTTTTGTAGATGACGTAGTTCGATGTCAAGGGTCGAAGTCGTGAACTTTTTAAAGTACGAAAGCAAAAGTGCACCACTCTCTAAGTGGATTCTAGTATATATCGCCCGAAATGGCCCGAATCTAAAATTGCTGTACGTTGAGTCAGTTGTTGTACTATGAAACAAGATGGTCTTACTTATGATATGTGGAAAGCTTGTGCAGATGTTGCTTACTGAAAAATTTGTCGGCAATATGTCCAGTCGCGGAGCGGTTACTGAATGTCTGAATCTGCTGAAGTACTGTTTTCACGATCCACCAATTTCTCTTTGTCGTGGTGCTTATCGTCCACATCTAGACATTCTGAATTGAACATAGGAACCACAACCGCAGCTACTTTGAAAGCGCGACACAGATAGCCACATTATGTTTTGACAAGACTATTAATCTTAGTACTCACCCGAAAAATCCATTCAAGCAAATAAATAAAGAAAGATATATAGTGCTTTCTGTCAGGTTCTCTAAGGCTCACAATACTTTCGTTTATTGAAGTCAAACACACAGGAACTTATAAAAAATGGTGTCCATGTTTTTTTCAATGCTTCATTCACTGCGCACGACTGAGTAATTTCGAAAAAGTAACTACAAAAGAATACCTCCCGGTACTCAGTCGTGATTGATGCTTCCATTAATTACTGGTTCGATTCAATCTGAAGCCTTTCGATGGTTCTAAAACAGTGTTATTGAAATTTCACTTTCACCAAACTTATTTGTGATAGCCAAGCGGTGCGGTTCTCTTATTGCTTTGCAAATAACCAAAATTGTTGGTTAGACAGCTTCTTATTTATGTAAGCATTATCATCGTGTCAGTAGATATGGGCTGCTGGGACGTGCTTTCTAGTTTAATTACAATATTACGTAATGTATTGTTTGTATCGAGATTATAAAATGAAGCTTTGTTATAACTTCCGGCGTATCGGAGATTACAATGGATGACTTTAAAATTTTCTGGTATAAGTAACAAAGACTTTGCTAACAAAGCAGAAATGAATGTTGCAGCGTTGCTGAAACTTTTTGTGTGGCAGAGGCCACGAACTGGAAAGTACTGTTAAGTGGTGTCCAATAGGTCACACGAGACTTTAAGTGCCTTAATTAACGCAGCACTTTTACTTTTAGGTAAAAACGTATATGTAAAAGTAATTAATGCAAAGATGGATGCTGCCCAATACTTGTCTCAAATCCCTAGCTATCCTCCTTGATACCCACAGGAAGATAACAGAAAGTAACGCAAAAAAATAACCATCATAGGTCTAACACTGATTGGCGAAAATAGATCACCATTTTAAGTAGCCTTTGAAAGCTCTTTACACTTCTTAAATGATTTTTAAATTACTTCAAAATATAAAGGAAATAAAATTCCTTTCTCCACTCGCTTTCGTTGACAAAAACTTGAAGCGTGACAAAAATAGAGTATCAAAATGGCAATATCTAGAATGGCCGAATTTTCTCTTATAAAATTTTAGTACTAGACATTTCAATGATATAACTACGCTTTGTCAGACACGACCTATCAGTCTATTGGATCTAGGAGCTGTTTCTCAAGAGATCAAATTGATGTCAGGTGCACAATGCCTGGGAACAAATTTGCGAGCCTGATCAAATTGCTAATCGGTAAAAGTGTATCGATCGTCCCGCTTTGGTGGTACTCGTGATTATGATCGCCTCTTACTTTGCTCTCTTATCTACTGAGTTCATTGTTTTTTTTCTGCCAGGTGTTATTTAATCGAAGCTTTGTTGCTAAGGCTGAGAGTAACGGATTTACAATGCATGGTGGCAATCATTTAGACAAGTTTTAGAACCGACTTCTAAAAAAAGGAGGAGGTTCGCAATTCGTTTTTTTTCATCAATTGTGATCCGATTTTGAAAAGTCTCTTTTACAACAAGAAAACGATTTAACATTTTCCGGGACACTAAACGCCCATAGACGTCACAACAATAAAAGTTCTATTGCGTCTATTGATAAGGGAGTAACCAAAGCTGCATCGTAGATTTTAATATTTTTTGTAGCTCTAACGCTTCTCAAAGCATTACAATTTCAATTCAATAAGAAATTCCACTTATTTCGAGTAGATCTATCTCGTCGTTGCGTCGCGCCGGTGACCCGCGACTGTCCCACGCTTTTGCTGCCTGAATGACGCGACGTCGGAACTACCATTAGTTGCTGTTATTTGTACTTCTATATTGTTGAGGTTTTTCTCAGACCATTGTTGGTTTTAGCGCCTTAAAAAAAGATTCGGAGAATGGGCCTCATTGAGAGACAACCGAATAATTCGTAGTAAGGTCGATGACAGTGAATGTGATGTGAGTTTTCTGGTAAGCAATTGACTACTTTCCCCCAAGGGAGTATGCTGCATCCTGCCACCTAATTGCGCAATACACGATCAATAACAAACTGAATCATTTTGAAAGAGATTGTTAATCCATTGCTTCAAAGGTTCGAAAAAAAAACTGCTCAGCAACGTAAATAACGCAAAGAATGTTGTTGAACTGTCAAAATTAAACAGGTTACTCTTAATCATTTACGAAAATGTGCTACGCAATTAAATAGCCGGTCTATGCTGGACCTAAAAACACTGTCCCGGTAGGGAGACACTTGTATTGTTAGGGAGGACTACGGGCTAGTGTACCTAATTATATTTTTATGTTTGTTGGCAGCGAGCGCGTGACTGTGACAACTCATCACAGCGTGAACCCCAGCTCCACTACACCCGAAGCACAGGCTGCACAGGGCCCCCATAGCACCACACAAATCGGCACTATTCGCACAGAGGAATACAAACGAGATTTAGCCGAGTTTCAAGCGAGAAGATCCTCAGTAAACAAGGAGCTACCAGACACGCCTGTTAAGAAAAAATGCGGTAGACATTCTTTACCTGCCTCTTGTACCGACTGCACCGCGGACCACGATAACACTTTCAATTATGAGAAGAAATCAGGCGTTAAATACAAAAAGAAATCGCATAAACGCGCTCGAAGTACGACCCCAGAACGAACAGTTTACGGAGGCGTCCCGAACATACAGTTTTTATTCCAAAATCAGGTGTTCATGCCCGGAAATCTGTACCCGACGACGTCGTCGTTTTCAGAACCGCAAAAATTCAAACGTATATCAGGCCATAGAATAAATAGAATCTCTCCAGACTTCTTAGAACAAAAGCATTTAGAATTTAAAGATGATAGTCAGGCGGACTCTCCACCTGCGTTCTACAAGAATAACTCTCTTCCTTTTGATGTGAAGAACTTCTTGGAATGTTATAAGAGTGAGGAAGATGACGTCGATGGGTTGAGGGCAGCGGGAGACGTTAATTTATCTAGTCAGAATAACTCCATGAGTCCCGCGAAGGATGAGTCCGATGATAAGCTATGGGAAGTGATGAGTGAGTTGAAGAACTTGGATCAGTGGGCGGACGAGCAACTGCAGGTGCGGTCGCCGAACACGAGCAAGTCCGACGACAGTAAAGTATGTCTGTCAGGGCAACGCCCGGCTGAATCCGTTTATTTCTAAGTTTTATTTGCATGATTGACTTTAGTGAACTTACACAAAACTGAATCAATTGCACTAGCCACAAGATTTAGATACTGACTTTGATGCAGATAATTGATCGCGTTAAATTGGTATTGTAAAACGTAAACTTAAGCAGCGTGAGCAGATGTAGCCCAGTGGTACGGCCGCGATTTACGAACGTGTAGGTCGTGGGTTAGAACCCTGACAGGCGCTTTACTTTTTGTAAATTATTCCATCACTCTCAAAACGGTGATATATCGTGAGCAAACCGGCATGTCCTAGAACCAAAAATTTGATGACATGTGACCACCTCGCACTGAGCCCGTGGTGCATTACGGCCCAGTCCCTCTCACAGAGAGGAGGCCTGTGTCCCAGCAGTGGGAACATTATGGGCTGATTGTGATAAACGTAAAACCCCCATTAAGATACTTTTCCTTAATTACGTCTCATCGAGTCATTTACTTAGTCTCAAGTCGGAAATGAGATCATAATGATTTCCTGTATTAATATCTACTTTGGTTCTTATTTTTAGAGCGATACGAGTGCTTACGGTTTGCCGATAGCAAGTGCAAGCAACCTTGATGTGACTGCAGACAGGAATAAAACATGGAACCTTGGGAAATGGGGCGTGGTTCCCGTTCAGATAAAGAAGTTAATTGGTGTCACCATTGAGCATGTTAGGAAGAAACGTAACACGGAGATAAATATATTGAGGTAAGGCTCTGACATCATTCTTTATATCATAAAGCCTTTTTAGCACTTCTATAGTGGTATTTTTAGATGTCATTGTCCTTTTAATGGAGTGAGGTGAGACTTGGATGTCTCATAAACACCTGAATGCAAATATGTTATAGCTGGGCCCAAAATCGTAAAGGAAGTTGAAGGCGGGAAGAAAAGCTCAGTTTTCTTAGTTATTCGTTTATTTCAGAAAGTGTCGCCATCCTAATATTATACTTCTAATGGGAATCTATCCGGACATTCACAGTAATGTGCACTTGATTTGTGAGAGATGCGTCGATTCCCTCTTCGGCATACTGCACGTGCAGGTAACTTTTAAATTATTGTCTGATTATTGTGACTCTAATAACAGCTGTGAAAATTATTCCAATGCCTTATATTAACCCACTTCCTATAAAAATGATTACTAAACTGTTGAATTCTGTTTGCATAGGATTGTATCTTGGTATAAAGACTCCTTCGTCCTTAAATATTATATTTTTATAGCACACCGTCTCTTTACCGATCCATATACGCTGCTACTTTTAAAATTAACGCGTTCACCTTAATAAAAAAAAATAAAAACGATGTCGCAACGACTATACTTTTTACAGGGTCGCATTCTAAGTGCGCAAACAGCAGTGCAATATGCCCTCGACATAGCGAACGGTCTGGTCTTCCTGCGAATGCAAGGTTTCCTCCACACAGAACTGTGCAGCACTAGTGTGATGATAACAAGCCATGATGCTGCGAAACTGGCAGACGTAGGCTCCTGTGCAAAGTTGGAGAAACCAGATAAGAGGATGCCGAAGCCATATGAGATTTACTCTCCTGAACCACAGTATGTTAATATTGAAGGTGAGTTTCGTTAAATACTTAGAGCCTGTGCACACGATGCGTTCCGGCGCCGCACCGCAAAGCGCGTAAATGTCATCTGATAGGGCCAGGCCACAACAGTGCGTTGCGGCGTCGCATCGCAAAAACAACATTGCACAGCTATGCGATCAGCTTTGTGATTTTTGCGATGCGACGCCGCAACGCACTGTTGTGGCCTGGCCCTTAAACGTCTCTGTTTTTGACAACGCACAAACAACTGAACGGTGCCGCTCCGTCGTCGCAACGCGTACACCCCTCCCCGCCACGTCTCGCGGGCTGCAAGTCCGCTGTACGTGCGGTGCGATGCCGGAACGCACCGTGTAGATAACATGCATATTTGTATGTAGGACGACGCAGCGACGCCGCTCCGGAGTCGCGCCGCTGTCGCAACGCATCGTGTGCACAGACTCTTGGTATCCTATAAACTTGAATTTAGAATCCCAGATAATTGCCCTGTCATGGAACCACAAACTCCATGTTGTACATGGTAAAGTTCAAATTCTATTAAAACCATTTAAAAAAAACATTACGACCTTTTTATTACAATGTTCACTCGAAAACGAACTTAGACTGCATAACGCTAAAGTAGATAGTTAAGCAAGTGGCAATATTGAATGTAAATTACTGAGATTCTGAATTGAAGCATATACATAGTAAAGATTCTTTTGAAGATACTTTTCTGTAGATTAGGTTGTACACACAGCTACATATCAAGCTATACATTTCCAGTTTAAGCTGATGTCGCGTTGTATAGGATTTCTGTACAATGAGAGGTCAGCTTATACTGGAAATGTGTAGCTTGATATGTACCCGTTTGTACTATGGCAATAATATATTTTTCTGCCGCTTTGTATCTGCGGTGTTCCGGTTCGAATTCACACGAGACATTCTAACTTGTCAGTAATTTTGTATTTATTGCTAGTAACGGATCGGTAAACCCTTTGGTGCTGCAGCTGTCTAAACGGGCGGTAACGACTTTCCGTTAGGCGAGTCATATTCGCGAACAAATTAAATGAAAAAAAAAAAAAATGTACGACCTTTGTTTTTGTTTACCCTAAACCTCTTTAGGGGTCATTTTACTCATTATTATGAATGACTTTCACTATGGGACCAACGCTGAAATCGCGAAAAAATTATCAGCTGGTCCAGCCCTACATTTCGACGAGATATACTAACATAAATGTAGGGAACAGCTGATTTTTTTTTCGCGATTTCAGCATTGGTCCCATAGTGAAAGTTGTTCATAATAATGAGTACAATGATAAGAGTTTAGGGTAAACAAAAACTAAGATTGTATACGTCTAGCTAGCCACCTAGTTTCTAGTTCAGTGTTCGCTAAGTTCTAAGTTGAATGCTCGTTCAAGGTACACAACAAGCTAACAATGATAGCGAGTTTTATTACAATCCAGAGATTACATCTAATAAACTTTGTATGCACTTACATTTTAGCATAGTTGCCAAGTAAACAACAGCTGTTCACACAACATGGCTGAAAAAAGACTCATGCCCGCTCTCACTAACACTAAGCGACACCTAAATTAATGCCTAAATAAAACCGTGCTACAGGATTTTCAAAGCTCGGCTCATCGCCGAAAGTTGAAAATGTTGAAAACGGGGATTAGATATCATCATTGGTGTACCTAAGAAAAGATGTAAAGGAAGCATCCATGCAATTGCCAGTACGTAGACATTTTCATTGTTCTATGTAACTTCAAGGCTACGAATTTAATTTTGCTAAAATTATATCTTTATCTAACATTATGGTAATGCAGTCATTATACAGATTTATAATAAAACGCGACGTTCTGACGCTTGGCAGTGTAGTAAAAAACATCTTAGTTCTAAGCAATCAAATTACTTCTAATTACTGCTGTTTTGATAAAAATAACAATCAATCGCGTCGATTCATTTTAATTGTAATAAAAATGCGTGTAATCCAATGAAACGGTCGTAAATATATACAATGTATCTTACACCCGTATGAAATATGCCGTATAATTCTGGGGCCTCACTTGAACGGTCAACGTCAGCCGATCGATTCTGTAAAAATATCACCGTGAAACTTAGGTGAAGTGAGCTGTCAATAGTGTTAATCCCTAGTATCCTGCCGGTCGATATGTGACAGTGACAGCTCACTTCACGCTCACTTCACCTAAGTACGTTGATCTTTTTACGACAGTGCTCATTTGCCGCCGCTCGAGTTATCGCCTAGCGTCAAACGCCAATGTGAATGCCGTTGTCAAATTCCCGCGATAAGTTATGGCTACACCGTTAACGTCCATCATTGCGATAATCAACGGCGTTTCTCGTGGGTGTGGCCCCAGCATGTATGTAAAATGTTACATTACATGACCTACTGTAGAAGGGTAATATAATTATTCACCTGTTCATAGCAAGGATATAAATCTGTTTCTAGGACTCTACCTTTTTGTTGCCATTCACAACAGTGTTGGACGCTCTTCATCCAGTTATAACAGTTTTGACGATGTCATCAGCCAAACGCAGATATATGCCAGTGACCTTGAGTGGTTAGCTTGCGTGTTCTTTACTGAGCTCACGCGACGCCTCGTACGTCCAACCAGTAATGGGACTCGCTCGCTCATCAAGGAGCGCTGTCCCAAATTAAACGCATTATTATTTTATTTTATTAATTAGACGCATAAAACAAAAGGTATTTTAATAAAACACGTATACTAAAAGATCAATAATTAAATTATCTTTAAAATGGTGAAGGTTTCAGAAAAATACGCTTGATAGATTTTGCGCGATTCTCAGTTTTTTATCCACGTTAGACATAACTTTACAAATAAATTACAGTATGTAATATAAACAGAATGTAAAATATTCATATATTAAGAATGCTCTAATTTAACATATATTTTTCCAAATCATTAACACTACTCGTTTAGACGTGATCTTCTGTATAAAATCTTTAAAAGACGGTTATCGTCGCCTTAGGGACATCTTAGAATTCTTTGACCTGACCTTGACTATAATCCATTAAAAAAAGATTGGCCATCTTCACGTCTAGCCAGATTTCCTAAAACTGTCAGTGTAACAATCTATTCTATGCAAGAAACCGTTAGAATTTTTCAGCAGCTTAACTGATTTCATTTGGTAATTATAGACACCGTTAGCTGAAACTCCTACCCCTGGCGACGCGCGTCAAACCATTCCTCGCTTATTATAAAATCTAAAATATTCAGTTTATAAATTCATTTCATGTTTGACGCCAAATAAGTAGTATCTTACAGTTGGTACAAAGTACACACTGATTTACAAACTCGCAAGATAACTGAAACTGTTTTTCTGTAAATGACGTCATCAACTAGACGTAAAATTCAGTGAAGCGTATGCCATCGTCCATACTACGTTGAATACACCGGTTCTCGTCCGATCACCGAAGTTAAGCAACATCGGGCGTGGTCAGTACTTGGATGGGTGACCGCCTGGGAACACCACGTGATGTTGGCTTTTTGTTTAAATTTTTTAACTATTTTATTTTTAATATTTCATGTTAGGAGTATTATTAGCATAATTAATACTAGCTGTCCCAAAATACGTAGTTACTTTGTACCACCGAAACAATAAATCCCATAAAAAGAAGGACGTTCAGTTTTTCCCGAATTTGAAAATTTTCCGGGAAGCTTGTCCGATTTTTCTTACCATAAAACCGGATTCGGACTTACGAACATTTAAAAACAAAAAATAGCCAAATCGGTGTAACCATTCTCAAGTGAATGCTTACCAACAAACAACATTTTATTTTTATTTGTATAAATCATTTTCAAGGGTCACATAATTCATAACTGAAGAATAAATATTGCCATCTGATACATTTTGTATTGAAAATGGGTCAAAATGTCATTATTTAGAATAGAAAAAGTAGTTTTTTTAATACTTTTAATGAATTAAAAATTATAAAAACAATATATAAGTTTATATAAAGTATATTATCATTTCACCTTTTTTTGATGTTGAAGCTCTTGTTTCAGCGTCTATAATTTTAGATGGTTTTATATACAAATTAATCATAAATTAACAAAATATATAGACTTGTTTACAAAAAACGCTTAAATTGACTACTGGAAATCATGCCCTTCCATGTTAATTTATTCGGCAGCGTTAGCGCAATGTTATCAGTTCAGTTGAATGCACTAACACCACACCGCACAAGCGGATTCTTTCAAACAATAGAATGCTCAGCCATTTCTATAAAATGACGTCACAAAGTTGCTGCTAATCGAAAAATTCGACTTGGCATTCGCCAACGTCCATACTACGTTGAATACACCGGTTCTCGTCCGATCACCGAAGTTAAGCAACATCGGGCGTGGTCAGTACTTGGATGGGTGACCGCCTGGGAACACCACGTGACGTTGGCTTTTTGCATTTAGTTTTATTTCTACTATTCAATAATGATTGTGATACCTTTTAGTCTGCAAAATAAAATATTGTCTTTCTTTCATAAAAAAAAAAAACTACCAAACATTATTTATTTACTATTTTAACAACTTTTTAATATATGGTTAAATTACTCAGCATCGTTTGTCGCCGTCGAATGCTCAGCCAAGTTGAGTTTTTAATTATATGACGTCACAAAGTTGATACGAACCGATAAATTCAACTTAGCATTCGCCAACGTCCATACTACGTTGAATACACCGGTTCTCGTCCGATCACCGAAGTTAAGCAACATCGGGCGTGGTCAGTACTTGGATGGGTGACCGCCTGGGAACACCACGTGACGTTGGCTTTTTGCATTTTAGAAATAAAAACTCCTCAAAACATTATTTACTTTTTAAAATATTTTGGTTAAATTATTGAGCTTCGTTAGAAAGTTAGAATAATGCCCCAGTAATTTACAATGTTCAGTCGAACGTACTAACACCACACCGCGCAAGCGAATCGTTTTTAGACCGCTCCGTGAATCTAAGTAATTTTTGTACAATGATTTTAGTTTTTTTATTAAATGATGACATCATCAGGTTGTTAGTCCACGTAAAATTCGGTGAAGCGTATGCCAACGTCCATACTACGTTGAATACACCGGTTCTCGTCCGATCACCGAAGTTAAGCAACATCGGGCGTGGTCAGTACTTGGATGGGTGACCGCCTGGGAACACCACGTGACGTTAGCTTTTTGCTGCAATTTGTCTAGCTTTTTATATTCGTTTATTATTTATTGAATAAATACTTTATAAAAAAAAAAAAAAAAATACTTGGGTATCGGCGTCAACACGCACATTAAGGAGAGACAGAACGAGGGGTTTATTAATGTTATTGAATAAGTGAATAATAACACACCTTATTTCAGCGTAACCGATCGAGGAGCCATTCAATGCTTGTACTAATGTGCTCGCATTAATGTTGTAACTGTTTGAACAACTTTTTACTTCATGCGTTCGAAAATAATTCATGAAATTAGCATTTTGGTTTTATTTCCTTTCTCCAAAACTTAAAATCTATTAAAGGTTTAAACGTAATCTGAATATTCGTTTCAGATACCCGTGAAGCAGTAGGTGCAGAATTCGAGCCTCTCATATCAGCGAATCCATCAGAAACTTACATCTCGTCCAATGCGACTTCGAAGGACTACAAAATGTATCAGAAATCTGATCGATATAGATGGCAAGCGCCTGAGTTGTTTGTACCGGATGACGAAGGCTTGGTGTATCCGTGTTCGAAGAGCGACGTATATTCTCTATGTCTGGTACTGTGGGAGAGTTGTAACGGTAAGTAAACTAAATGTATTCTAGAAGTATGAATGATAATTATAGATGATAGGTGCCTGAGTTGTATGTACCAGATGACGAAGGCTGTGTATATCTGTGCTTGAAGAGTGACGTGTATTCTCTATGTCTGGTACTGTGGGAGAGTTATAAGTGAGTAAACTTATATTCTAGAAGTCAGAACGATATAGATGACAGGCGCCTGAGTTGTTTGTACCGGATGACGAAGGCTTGGTGTATCCGTGATCGAAGAGTGATGTGTATTATGTATATCTATCCACCACTACCATATTACTGCTTTGTTTACATCTATTTTATTTTTTGCCACAAATCATAGTTCGCGTCAAATAACTTTCCGCTCTGAAGTTAGGTTGCGCATGCGCCCTACTGTTTTTTATGGAAGATTGACTACTGCGCAGTCTTTTGTAGCCTACATCAGAGCGGCAAAGTTATTTGACGCAAACAGAAAATAAAATTATTTTTTATTTATTTATTTTATTACTTACAAATAAAAAATATATATTATATTGTTTATTTTTGTGGTTTATTCAAGCAGAAATCACACTTACTAACCTTAGTGAGATTTCAAGCACTTTGCAAAGAATACTTAGATTTTTTTTCCCATCGTTTTTTACGTCACTTCCGGCATTGTCGAAGGCGGCGCGTTTTGAGTTTGCATTCCGTTACACCAAAAAAACCCAACATGAAATAATAAATTGTAAAATAACTAAAGCTTTGTGCAGACCAGCGCGACTTGTCGCGCGACGCGACACCAGTTATTGTTATACCGTGAAGTTTTCTTAGAAATTGTATTGTTCGAGTCGCGTCGCGCCGTCGCGTCGCGCTGGTCTGCACGAGCCTTAATGCTTAAAAAAATGAGCGAGCCTTACAGTAGTCGCATATGATGTGTGACATCTAACCTTGGTAATAAGCAACATTAAAGCGGCGGGACCTCGTCAAGATCGTTTCTGACGGCCAACTCTAAAACCGCAAGCGCTCATTGGTCAAATCAAATAGCGTGCGCTTCCCCGGCTTCCTGTGACAGGTCTTCCGTCCCTTTTCTCGAAATCACTCCCACAGATTTGATTGTCTAGATTTTTTTAGATTTAGATTTGGACCCGTAGTAAAACTTTTTCATAATGATGAGTAGAATGAGGTTGAGGGAATTTGAATTAAGAGGTTTTTAGGGTAAACAAAAAGTAAGATTGTGTTTTTGTTTATTTTCCTCAGCCGCCATGCCATGGAAAAATTTTACTTACGATAAATTGAAGGAACAATACACACTATGGAAAACGGGCATAGCGCTGCCAAAAGATGGCACCTACCCAGGATGTTTACTGTCCTTACTTGAATCTGGACTGACACTTCAGCGACATGAGAGAATAGATCTGGAAATGCTACAGAATACACTACAAAATGTGAAGGTAAATTATTATAATTATTGTTTATTTATTTATTATTGTGAAACTAATATTTGGTACTGCAAATGTCCGATCACCGAAGTTAAGCAACATCGGGCGCGGTCAGTACTTGGATGGGTGACCGCCTGGGAACACCGCGTGACGTTGGCTTGGTAGGAACATATTATTTTACCTAATCAGCCCAACTGCTGTCTTAAAATTTGGAACAGTAAATACCTATATAAATACATAGTAATCAACATAAAAAACGCTGACGATTTGTGACACGAAAATAGAAGTGACTCACGCTTACGATAAGTTTTTGTTTTACATAAGACGTGCCTATAAATTTAATGGAATGACGTCATAGATATTTATGATAATAAACGTAAAATTCGATTTAGCATTCGCCAACGTCCATACTACGTTGAATACACCGGTTCTCGTCCGATCACCGAAGTTAAGCAACATCGGGCGTGGTCAGTACTTGGATGGGTGACCGCCTGGGAACACCACGTGACGTTGGCTTTTTGCATTTGATTGGTTTTTATTTTATTTCTATTATTCAATAATGATTGTGATGTGTGTGCGTTTCGTCTGCTAAATAAAATATTTTCTTTCCTACTTACAAAAAAAAAACTTTCATCAAACATTATTTATTTACTATTTTAAATACTTTTTTATTTTAAGGTTAAATTACTCAGCACCGTTAGCGTAATGCCCCATTTATTTATAAATAATCCTCAGTCGACCAATCAAAAACCACACGCGCTCATACGAACCGTCCGTCGCCGTCGAATGCTCAGTCATTTCTATAAAATGACGTTACAAAGTTGCTGCTAATCGACAAATTGGGAATAGTAATCGCCAACGTCCATACTACGTTGAATACACCGGTTCTCGTCCGATCACCGAAGTTAAGCAACATCGGGCGTGGTCAGTACTTGGATGGGTGACCGCCTGGGAACACCACGTGACGTTGGCTTTTTGCATTTTGTAGTTATTTTTACCTGGCTAATTGCTTATTTGTGTACCAATTTTTTTTTGCTCGTTTCCTTCACCAGCCAGCTCCGTCTTATGATTTAAAAGTAGGTCGCTTGCCGAAATGAGAAGTCCGATCAAACCACAAGTTCACAAGTGTAAAAATAAACTTAACACAACGTGACGCTTTTCAAAACTATTTTTACCCTAATACAAGCTATTTAATCAATTTCTTATTTTGTTAACTCGAAATATGTTTTTCGGGTAAAATAATAAAACATTTATAATATTATACTATTTTTAGCTCCGCTCAGGGCACAGAATTTTCATTCAGTAATAAACTTTATGGTAATTCACATAAAGTGCAAAGTTCTCCTTTATAAAGATGCGATGCGCCTTTGACAACTTCAGCTGGCCTGTCTTGCCCACCTATTACATCCACATTATGAGGTTTGTGCCTATCGAGCCGGCCCACAGTGGTCTGAAAATCAAGCTCCATACTCATAGAAACTTAACGTCAGAAATTAATAAATAAAAATATGTTTTGTGTTTAATATACCTCCCTTTGTTTTACTAATATAGTATGAAGGGTATGAGTAGCTCCATGCGTGAGAAAAAAAAAATTTTCTTTTTTTTTGTATGGAATAAAACACTTAAAGTGCTTTTTTTCAAAACTGAATAGAACTGATGGGCTAGTATTCACATGAGCTATTGCACCATACACGGCGATCAAGATGACATACAATTCTTGAGCCTTTCGGTGCCGCTTTGCATGTAGCAAGCTTTGGAAATTTTGAATTTACAGTCGGTGATCTTTCAAATCTTTGATGGTATTTTGTGAAGCTACATATTGCTTTGAATATGAAAATAGTATGTAAACTAATACTCATGTAAGAAGAGACAAACATACACACACACACACCCTCACACACTCGCAAACTTTCGCCTTTATAATCTTAGTGTGATTATAAAGGCGAAACTTTGTGTGTGTGTGTGTGTGTATGTTTGTCTCTTCTTCACGCTCAAACAGCTGAACGGATTTGGATGAAATTTAGCACACATAATAGTTTATAACCGGGAATAACACATAGGTAATATATTTAACAACACACAGGTATATAATTAAATGAAGTAACCAACCACATAACTGATATTGTCGTTAGTTAATAACCTGCTAATGACTTTTATAATGAAAATATTAGAAAACGATGTAGATTATTTACATTTTACTACAAAATTAATTTCACGAAATAACTCATTTGTTAATCACCGTCATTATTGTTGAATTTTAATTTAATAAGCATTATGGGACAGCGAGTGTTAATGAGGGTAGTTATAATATAAATAGGACATTTAAACTAACTTCACTCAGTAGCTCTTTGCACTTGTGCTTTACTATACTTATTACGTTCGATTTGTTTTCGTGTTATGATGGAAGCTTTTAGTACCAATTTGGATATTTTTATGTTTGTGGCTAACAATAGCTGTTTCTCACAGCCCAGTGTTTATGAAGTTTTTGTCAATGCCGTTGATTTGTCAGAAATCGAAAATAAAGAATTGAAACAATTCTGTCAGACTCGTGTGTGTTCGTTGAGGAACAAATGGATCTCGTGTAATCGCACGAGACATACTTTCATAAAAAAGTATGAGACATGGCTGCAAGAAGACATAAAATGGCCTGAGTTCATGAAGGACAAGATGACACCTTGTTTAATGTTAGAAGAGCAGCAACCATGTTCCAGTTTTGACTTCGGTGTAAATGAGGGTGCATCAACATCATACAAACCGGAGACGTACAGTGTTGGAACATCAACTGTTGTGAGTCCAAGAAAAGTGTTCTCGGAGGTAAGCCCGCTACAGAAGAGAAGAAGAGTGAAAGAGCTCCTCACGCATAGCACTGAAAGCCTTGCTTATGCAACTGGTTTAAGTGCAGATATCAAAAATGTAGCAGATATAATAAAATTGATCACAGAGCATCCCGAAGAGGCTACAAAGATAAAGGAATTGTTGAAGTCCAAGAAAGCTATGCCCATATATTCCGCTGATAAAGCTTTAGGAATTCTGACTTCATTGAAGCTTTCAAAATGGCAGTATACAATATTAAGAGCTTGTGCAAAAGAAGGAATACTACTATATCCTTCATATACTGCTATCTTAGAGGCGAAAAAGGACTGTTACCCACCAAAAGACACCATAGAAATTACCGAAAGAGGGGTAAAAGTAAAGCTTCAAGCGATTTTGGACAAAACTGTTGCTAGATTTGGGAAATTCCTACGTTTGGAATCTTCGCTAGATGGCAAAGAGCTAACATTGATATGCAAGTGGGGCTTTGACGGTGCTTCAGGGCAAAGTTTGTACAAACAAACTATGGCGGGTGAAGATGATTCAAGCAATTTTATGTGTTCTTTTGTGCCTCTGCGCTTAGTTTGTGGTGAAGAAAAGTTATGGGAGAATCCAAAGCCATCTTCCACAATGTTCTGCAGACCGCTCTATTTTAAATTTGCAAATGAAAACAAATTAAATATTAAGGAAGAACAGGCTTTGATTGAAGCTGAGATTGCAGCACTGGAGCCGTCTATTATGGGAATTCATACTGTTAAGCACTCAATGCTTATGACCATGATAGATGGTAAAATCACTTCGCAACTGTCAAATACTTCAACGCAGACTTGTGACATCTGTAAAGCTACCCCTTCGGAAATGAATAAGTTAGAGAAGATCTCAGAGTAAGTTTTGAATAATTTGTTATATTTCAGATTACCGTAATGCTGTGTATCTTTTTATTAATTAATTCACTTTCTTTCCAGAAAACCTGTTTCAACAGATATATATCAGTATGGTTTGTCTACACTTCATGCTTGGATTAGATGTATGGAGTGCCTACTCCATATTTCGTATAGACTAGACTTCAAAACATGGCAAGCCAGAGATGCAGACAGCAAAGAGTCATTGAAGAGTAGAAAAAAAACTATACAGCAGAAGTTTCGTGATGAAATGGGCCTCCTAGTAGACATCGTTAAACAAGGTGAGTTATGATAACAGTCGTTGTTCTTAAATCTTATTTTTTCAAATAACGTTAGTTCTATTTATTCTTTACAAAGTTGTGGATTAGTTTTGATTCATTTATAATTTTCAGGTTCCGGAACCACAAACGATGGAAACACAGCGAGGAAATTTTTTGGTAATCCTGCCAATACTGCAGCTATTACAGGCTTGGATCCTAGTTTGATCCAAAGATTTGCAACACTTTTGCGTGTGATGGCCTGTGGGGAGCCCATAAATGTTGAGGCGTTTAAAAACTTTGCGCGCCAAACAGCAGAATTATATGTGGAGCTCTATGGCTGGTATTACATGCCTTCGAGTGTCCACAAACTTTTACTGCACGGTGCTGAAGTTATTAAACACTTCAATATTATGCCCATTGGCAAATTATCTGAAGAGGCATCGGAAGCCAGAAACAAAGACTTCAAGAAAATCCGAGAACAGCATTCGCGCAAATTTTGTCGAAAAGCGACAAACGAAGACATTTTCAATGGTCTCCTTGTCTCGTCAGATCCCTACCTGTCCAGCATAAGACCTGTGCTGAGAAAATCAGTAAATACACCTATTACTGATGATATGAAATCTCTTCTTATTGGTGACGATGCAGATCTAGACAAAGAGAATGTTGAATTTATTGATATTAACGCGTCAATGCTGGACTCGGATTTAGAGGACTGACGACAGCAAAGATACTCTCTGCTAATCGTTTTTGTATAAGTAGTTATAGCAAATAATTATAATAAAATAATAATAAGAATATAATTAAATTAATTAATATAATTAATTAGTAATATAATTAAACAGTAATATTTAATATATCATAGTTATAGGAGCTGTAAATAGTTGTTGTAGTCTTAAATTGACAATTTTGACGTTACTTTTATTGTTATTGCCTTTCTTGCACATAATTTTTGTTGTAATGTATTAGTATTAACTATTTCATTAACAGCTCCCCCAAACGTATTATACATTAACTATTTAATACATGTTTTTATCTTTCTTCACTTTTAACCATATATTTAAAAATAAAAATATCCTTAGTACATATTTATTCCTTACTAGCTGCACCCCGCGGTTTCACCCGCATAAGTCTCGATTCCGTGGGAATATCGAGATAAATAGTAACCTATGTGTTATTCCCGGTTATAAACTATTATGTGTGCTAAATTTCATCCAAATCCGTTCAGCTGTTTGAGCGTGAAGAAGAGACAAACATACACACACACACACACAAAGTTTCGCCTTTATAATCACACTAAGATTATAAAGGCGAAAGTTTGTGGGTGTGTGTGTGTGTATGTTTGTCTCTTCTTGCATGAGTATTAGTTTACATACAATTTTCATATTCAAAGCAATATGTAACTTCACAAAATACCATCAAAGATTTGAAAGATCACCAACTGTAAATTCAAAATTTCCAAAGCTTGCTACATGCAAAGCGGCACCGAAAGGCACAAGAATTGTATGTCATCTTGATCGCCGTGTATGGTGCAATAGCTCATGTGAATACCAGCCTATCAGTTCTATTCAGTTTTGAAAAAAAGCACTTTAAGTGTTTCATTCCATACAAAAAAAATTAAAATATTTTTTTTCTCACGCTTGGAGCTACTCATACCCTTCATACTATATTAGTAAAACATAGGGAGGTATACTAAACACAAAACATATTTTTATTTATTAATTTCTGACATTAAGTTTCTATGAGTATGGAGCTTGATTTTCAGACCACTGTGCGGCCGGGGCCGGGCGGGCGGTCTTACCTTGTCATCTGTACGAACTATTTTTTTTTCATGAATAGTAGAATTTTCAGCCTATGCTCGGTGAAACCCCCAATGAAACAGCTATTTTATTTTGTGTTGTTTTTTTTTGTTTTATATTTTCGTTGCCAACTTGATTTCTTATTTATAAATAATCTCTACCATCAGTAGGTAGGTATGTCAATAGATTTCAATCAGTCTGACAGCAAAATTACCGGTTTAAGCTTTCAATGCTACAATAAATGATTAATTGTTACATAAATAACTTTACTCTAAACTAATCAGTAGGTAATAAAAAAGTTATTTAAGTAATATTAAATGCCTAAACCAACATATTTTAAAATACATATTTTTCTGTAAAATATTTCACAATACCATGATTCTGGACTATGGGTTTAATAAGGATTGATGTCAGTAAAGTGATTAGGTAATATAATTGATCAAAACCGCATTATAGAAATATATAAATAAAAGATTAGAAGTAATTTTAAAGTGCACATAATTATTAATTTACGTAAGTAAACATTACATTTCTACTCAATAAAATAGTTAATAAAAATGTATTTATATAAGAAACATTCAAACAAACAGTAGATCTGTATGTCTTACAGTAGGTAACAACTAATACACAACTGTTATTTTACCATTTCTATCGCCAACGTCCATACTACGTTGAATACACCGGTTCTCGTCCGATCACCGAAGTTAAGCAACATCGGGCGTGGTCAGTACTTGGATGGGTGACCGCCTGGGAACACCACGTGACGTTGGCTTTTTGCATTTTATTGGTTTTTATTTTATTTCTACTATTCAATCATGATTGTGATACCGCAGACTAAAAGTCTGCTAAATAAAATATTTTCTTTCTTTCTTTAAAAAAAAACTTTACCAAACATTATACAGAGTGATTGGAAGATGGGTGCAAAGCTTTAAGGTGAAGATAGTATAGACAATTTAGAACCATTTAAGCCATGGTTGTCTTAGACGAAGTCTTACCAATTTTTTTTTTTTTTAATAAGGTTTAAAAGACGTATTGTACAGATTTTTGATTTTTTCTAAGCTTTAAATGTCTTTAAAAAAATGTCTAATGACACAGAAGCCTAAAACATGTTTTGCTTGATTGCTTACACATTACTTTAATTAAATAAATAAAAAATGAATTCATTTATCATTCAATTTGGCCATAATTATGCAGTTTACATTAAATTTTGAGAATTTCCGAAAAAAAACTTAAAAATTTGGTTAAAAATATTTGGTAAGACTTCGTCTAAGACAACCATGGCTTAAATGGTTCTAAATTGTCTGTACTATCTTCGCCTTAAAGCTTTGCACCCATCTTCCAATCACCCTGTATATTTACTATTTTAAGCACTTTTTATTTTAAGGTTAAATTACTCAGCATCGTTCTTCGCCGTCGAATGCTCAACCAAGTTGAGTTTTTAATTATATGACGTCACAAAGTTGATACGAACCGATAAATTCAACTTAAACTTCGCCAACGTCCATACTACGTTGAATACACCGGTTCTCGTCCGATCACCGAAGTTAAGCAACATCGGGCGTGGTCAGTACTTGGATGGGTGACCGCCTGGGAACACCACGTGACGTTGGCTTTTTGTAATTTCTTTTTTGTTTTCTCTTTGGTCCCAAACCGCATTTTAGGCCGAATTTAGTTGTCGTTTTTTTTAAACCATTTTCAGTCGGTCTCTAGTTTTTATTCGCGCGGTTAATTTATTCGGTAGCGTTACCGTAATACTCCAGTTATTTATATTCCTCAGTCAGTCGAGCACAATCGCCACATCGCGCAAGTGAACCGTATTTCAAACTACAGAATGCTCCCCCATTTTTATAAAATGACGTCACAAAGTTCATAATACATGAAAAATTCGACTTAGCATTCGCCAACGTCCATACTACGTTGAATACACCGGTTCTCGTCCGATCACCGAAGTTAAGCAACATCGGGCGTGGTCAGTACTTGGATGGGTGACCGCCTGGGAACACCACGTGACGTTGGCTTTTTGCATTTTGTAGTACTTTTTGACTAACTCCGACCTCATTGTAATTTAAATATTTTTGACATGTTTGTTAAAACTAATTTACAGAATAAATATCCTTTACTAGTTTTTTATTTGCGTTCTATATTTTATTGCATGGTTTTGTGTACACCAACTCCAAACGATGAATAAAAATATAACGTCTTGTCGAAAGGGAAGTCAGTGACAGGTGAAAGCCCCACAAGTTCACCTGATGTATAAAAATAGTTGACTTTACAATAATACGTGCTGATGCCACCAAATTCAAATAAGTCAATGAATGTATGGCATACAATGTATGTTCTGGACCTAAAATTAGGAGTACAATTCGCCAACGTCAACTTTTAATAATTTCCAAATATATGAGAAATTGAATCTTATTATTTTTCATTACAGCGTAATCTTGACGAGCTTGGCTACATAATTATCCCGGCCCGTCTACAATCCAAACGATCCACATTCAGTTCTACAGCCTGGGACACCACTTCCCCAACCGATTCCGAATGTCTTAGCCCACAAAACGTGGAACACAAAGCTGTAATTCACAACGTTCGAGAAAGTTCCACCGAAAGCGAGAAGGAATGCAGCAAAAGCGACGCGAGCCCTCTGTACGAAACGATAAGAAATTCTCGTCTTAACTCCATGTCCGTCGCAGAAAAGTGCTTTATCTCCGACGATGACCAAAACGACCATGCCCCGATCATAAGATACGAACATTTACCGGACAAAGACTTATCCAGTGCCTGTTCTACCCCTATAGCTAAAATAAAAGCTAGGATCAAAGAAATGGACACGCCAGGCAGTTTACACAGGAGTGATTCTACCGAGTACTGTAGCATTTTCAGTCCGAACCGTACTGCTAACTTTGCAAACGATGATAGTACGAAAGACCAAAGCGTTGAACGCCCTAATACAAAACTTAGTAGAAGTTTCACTCCTAAATCGTACACACCATTGCACATAAAAGTTCCTGAATTCAACTTTGATTCGATCAAACCTTTACTGAAAGATAGGAATAGCAATGAAAAGTCGACGTATAACTTCGATATAAAAAACTACAGTTTACCGAATACGCCTATTGCACGCAGTAACAAACTTAGGAAGAATGCGTGGCTGTCCGGAGATTTGAGTGCCACAGAAAAAATTAAGGCTGATTCTGTAACGCCGGAAAAAGAAGGTATGAATTATGAAATATCTTTATCTATACTATTATAATGTGTAACTCCGATAATAATAATCTACCTTTTTCTTTTAGAACGCAAAACCACGATCGACTCGCCTACCGAGGCACCTACTACGCCAATGAACACATCGGTTGACAACACTACAAATAATATGGACAATAATTACCAAGAAACCACAACTCCAGTCAACGGTTCCCCAGAAAGTATCGACACTGTGATTCGAAACAGCTGTACTGGATTGCGGAAGTAACACTTTTTTATAATTATAACCTGTATTAGTTAGTCCACTGATATTATTAAGTACTAGGAATTTTCTCAGCATCGGCCCAGAGGCCGGATTTGTGCCTGGTTGATAGTGAGAGGCTCGCCCTCTGTTGCCATGAGATTTAAAATTTAAACAAACTGGCGAGAATCCGGTGAACTTATACACCACTGGTTGCTTACTCCTTTCCACAATACAAGCGTGATGATAATATATTCTTTACGCTCTATCGATTTAATGCGTACTTTTCGATTCGTTTGTCAATAACATTAGAACACCAAGTAGTTTTCTTGTTTTGAATTCTTTTTATCAATGCTGTCTCGTTGTAATATACCGCCCTTTGCATGAAATGCACTGATTCATTAGGTATATGACGTCACTTGTTAAGTTTGGTAGTAGTCTGCTAATTCAGTCTTAAAAGCGTCAACGTCCATACCATGTTGAAAACACCGGTTCTCGTCCGATCACCGAAGTTTAAGCAACATCGGGCGCGGTCAGTACTTGGATGGGTGACCGCCTGGGAACACCGCGTGACGTTGGCTTTTTGTATTTTTTTTTATTAGTTTATTACGAATTTAAAAGTACTTTTAATGTAAAGTCAGCATTATAAGTGGAGGAATATTTTTATATTAGTCGATTTTTTTAAATAACGTTCTTTGGACTCAAGTTCTTTTGATCAGTCTATTAAAAAAAATCGGAAAGTTCAAAAGTAACCCACTAAAAGGCAAAAAGCCAACGTCACGTGGTGTTCCCAGGCGGTCACCCATCCAAGTACTGACCACGCCCGATGTTGCTTAACTTCGGTGATCGGACGAGAACCGGTGTATTCAACGTAGTATGGACGTTGGCAATGGCCAAGTCGAAGTTTACGCACAGTATCTGAGCGCTCAGTATCCTAGGAATAGTAATAATGTCATTTATATAAAAAATAAATCTTTATTTATATATAGAATAAATAATCACTCGTGTGATAAAAATCTAACGTGACTTTAAAAACTAAGTTACTTTCCATCAGGAGGCTAAAACAATAAATGTTGCTATTGTTTTTTTCCAATTTGTACAAAATTGATATAAATAAATGTGACCACAAATATGTTTGATCATCATTAATATATTAGTAAGCATGTTATCATAATAAACAGTTTCTCTCTCTTTTTCTAATAACGGCTGTTAGTTATAAGCACGCCAAGGAAACCACCTCCCAGGTTCACCGCTCGACACGGCATCGACCGACGGGTCGACTGTTCGACTTCAATCCCGAGTTGAGAGTACTAGGGCTGCAGAATATACAAGGAGGTTCCTTTGGTAGAACATTGAGTAAAGGCGACATCTATGTATTACTCTGTAGGTAGCGCCACTTAAACTTACGGCTGAATTAAGAACTAGCGAAAGAACTGTGTTACGTCGTATCCTATGTTTTTTATGTTAATAACGATAGATGGCGCTAATTAACATTATTTTTGCAAGATTTCATGATTGTTTTATTTATAACTAGCTGCCCGCCCCGGCTTCGCTCGAGTAGCACTAAGTACTTATCTACGGCGCACCTACCTGCCTACCCTACCCTACCTACCCTACCTACCCTACCCTACCTACCCTACCTACCCTACCTACACTACCTACCCTACCTGCCTACCCTACCTACCTACCCTACTTACCCTACCTACCCTACCTACCCTACTTACCCTACCTACCCTACCTACACTACCTACATTACCTGCCTACCCTACCTACCTACCCTACCTACCCTACCTACCCTACCTACCCTACCTACCCTACCTACCCTACCTACCCTACTTACCCTACCTACCCTACCTACCCTACCTACCTACCCATTTTCTTATAAACCTCACGGAGCCCGAGACCTTTCCAACGAATGCAAAACCGTGGAAATCGGTTCGTGCGTTCTGGAGTTATAGCGTCAGGAAGGAAAACCCGACTTATTTTTATATAGTAGATAAGCCCGTAATGATAGTTGTGAATATGGAAATGTGTTTCTATTTTACAGAATAAATCCACCTCAAGATTTCCTCTCGCCGGAGTGTGATGAAGTGAGAGACCGCATGAGTTCTTGTTCTCTGAAGTCAAACAACCAAGACCGAAACGTCCAGTATAAAGTAGATGAGGATATCCTTGCCAACTTCAATGTGAAACCCCTAGTCGCGATACACGAGCGGTGGATTTACGAAGCGAACCGAAAAACTTGCCGGTCGATGTCCTTGCCTGAAGATAACAGGTTAGTAGTAACAATGACGTCAACACAATATGTTGATTATGATCGACTATTTGAGCAACTTTATCGCCAACGTCCATACTACGTTGAATACACCGGTTCTCGTCCGATCACCGAAGTTAAGCAACATCGGGCGTGGTCAGTACTTGGATGGGTGACCGCCTGGGAACACCACGTGACGTTGGCTTTTTGCATTTTTAGAAATAAAATTCATCGAGCCATTTCATCTTTAAAATAATAGTGCCATCTTAATTTTATTTCAACATGTTAATTTATTCGCTGGTGTTACGTCCCCAAATAATTTACATTCCTTAGTTAGCAAGCGAACCGTTTTTCTAACGCTCGAAAATACTCCAGTCACTTTTTACAAACAATAATCTAGGTTTATTTTATTCAAATGACGTCTTAAATTTGATAATGATCAAATAATTCGACTTAGCATTCGCCAACGTCCATACTACGTTGAATACACCGGTTCTCGTCCGATCACCGAAGTTAAGCAACATCGGGCGTGGTCAGTACTTGGATGGGTGACCGCCTGGGAACACCACGTGACGTTGGCTTTTGCATTTTTTGAAATAAGAACTCGTTAAGCCATTTTCATTTAAATATTCGTTTTTTATAGTAACAATTTTATGTCATATTTATTCAGTAGTGTTCATACTATTTTGTAGATAAATTATGAAAATTTTGCGTTAGTCCCTAACTAATAAATTAACCGCTGCTTAAATATAATAAGATAAGTAGGGAACTTATCTTATTATATTTAAGCAGCGGTGAATTTATTAGGTACCATAAGAGTAATACTCCTGTTATTTACAAATTCCTCAGTGTCGAGCACTAACGCCACTCTGCGCAAACGAACAATCTTTTCAAACGCTCCGGAATGCTTCGCCCTTTGTATAACATGACGTGACAAAGTTGATAGTACACAAAAAATTCGACCTAGCATTCGCCAACGTCCATACTACGTTGAATACACCGGTTCTCGTCCGATCACCGAAGTTAAGCAACATCGGGCGTGGTCAGTACTTGGATGGGTGACCGCCTGGGAACACCACGTGACGTTGGCTTTTTGCATTTTGTACAGATTTTTACATTACTTTCTTATAAAATCACATACAATTAAATATGATTATACACAATATTGTACAAAGAATTTAAAGGGTAACTATCGAGTTTCTTGCTCATTCATCTCCATACGATACTACCTTTTGCATGGGGTGCCTTGAAACAATTTTATTTTTAACCGACTTCAAATAGAAGTAGGTTCTCAATTCGACTGTGTATTTTTTTATTTGTTTGTTACTCCGCCAATTATGAATTAATTTTGATGATTATTTTTGTTTGGTAGGTCATACTTCAGAGGTAGTCCCATATAAATTCTATTAACTTTGCTTGGGAGTTAGCTTCATTAATACGTATTTTTCCCACTTAGTCTATACGGATGATGTGATAGTTCTTGTCAGTGTTATTTACATAGCAGGTAGTGTATTCGAATTTGTGGGGTAGGAACCACAACTAAAAAGTGAAAAAAAAAAAATACATTTTACAGAAAAAATACAACCGACTTCCAAAAAACACTACTAAGGGCACACTTTAATTCTGGAAGTCGGTGGCAAAAAACGAAAATTCAAAACCAAAGACACCGAATTCTGAAATTAAAGTAATTTTTCATTTTGTAGTGTTTTTTATTAGGAATTCGGTTGTTTTTTTTTGTAAAGACGTCCATAAGCGCCTTTTTTAATGGCCTTCTTGAAATAAATGATTTGACTTTATCAACAAAAAATAATGTAAATTGTAAAAGTATCATAGCAATTTTTATAAACATATCCCTTCCCTTTGGCTTTGCCGAGTCGGGTAAAAACAAACACTACGACCAGCCTGTAGCAGAGGCGCTTGTGATGAAATTGAATAACTTGAATATAAATGAGAGAGTTCCTTTTCACCGGCTTCATAAAGTTAATAACTCATTTGTTGGGCTTGGTATAACCTTTTATAACAAGTTACCCTCTTCTTTGCTAGATTTGCCTTTTAATGCGTTTAAAACGAAAGTAAAATCCAACCTTTGTTCAAAGGCATACTATTCTATCAACGACTACTTAAATGATAAGAATAGTTGGTCGCTGTGATTAACTCAAGACAATTTTTATGTTCTTTCACCAGAATTAGCTTACCTACTGACAGGTTATATGAGTTCATATAATTGTTTATTTTAATTTATTGTTGACATAATCTACTTATTACAATGTTTTTTTTTAATGAGTTGTATTGCAATATGTAACTAGTGACCTCGACAATAGATCATATTATTTATTGTTATTAGTAATTAACTGTTTATTTATTTTACCTCGATGGTCCTAGTTTATCATTTATAACTTCCAGTTACAGCTTTATGTAAGCGGGCACGCCCTTTATGCCTGGAGGCTTTTATTAAGACGTTAAGTTTTGTTTACGTTTAGTTTTTATTTCTGCCCGAGTATAGTTCTCGATGATTTTGTTTGGTATATTGGCGTGTGCTAGCTAACATATGGATAATAATTTAAATTAGGTTAATTATTTTGAATACTATTATATAGTCTTTTTTTTTACTTTCTAACTGAACAGACAGCTGTGCTGCTGGGGAGTTTGTTGAGCCACTTCTTCTTCCCAGCTAACGCACTAGGAAGTGGTGAAGGGTGGGCGTTTTGGGAGACTGTCTTATGTAATTTTGACGTTCGAAAAGTGCTAATTATCAGCCTAGTTTTGAATAAATGACTTTTGAATTTTGAATGTCATAAAGTGCTAAGTTGTATAAAGGGGGTCGCAGAATGATATCAACCGCCCCGCCCCGCCGCCGCCGTCGACCTTGAGTATGCCCACCCAGTTTGCACGTTAACAAACTGCTAATAAAGTTCAAAGTCAATGCCATTAGAAAATCCTCTGCTCTGCGCCGGGCCATATATTAAAGTATGGAAAATATTTATTTAATCCTCCTAGTACTTATTGATCTTCAAGTAGATATTCACCGGTAAATTCGGTGTAGCTTTCGCCAACGTCCATACTACGTTGAATACACCGGTTCTCGTCCGATCACCGAAGTTAAGCAACATCGGGCGTGGTCAGTACTTGGATGGGTGACCGCCTGGGAACACCACGTGACGTTGGCTTTTGCTTTTTTTTTAAATAAAAACTCATCAAGCCATTTCAAATGTTAATATTTTGTGATAAATAGTACCAATTGCAACATGTTAATTTATTCAGTGTTGGTGAAACTTTCCCAATTAATTTACATTGGAAGCATTAACACCGCACCACGCAAGCGAATCGCTTTCCAACTGCTCCTGTTGTTTTTTACTAAATGCTAAACTTTTTATTAAATGACGTCATAAAATTGAAACTAAATAAAAAATTCGGAGAAACATTCAAACAACCAGTAGATCTGTATGTCTTACAGTAGGTAACAAGTTTAAATGTATGACGAGGATACACAACTGTTATTTTACCACTTCTATCGCCAACGTCCATACTACGTTGAATACACCGGTTCTCGTCCGATCACCGAAGTTAAGCAACATCGGGCGTGGTCAGTACTTGGATGGGTGACCGCCTGGGAACACCACGTGACGTTGGCTTTTTGCTTTTCTAGAAATAAAAACTGCTCTAATCATTATATTTAGCTAATTTTGAATATTTTGTGTTAAGTACCCATTTATTTGTATTTAGACAGGTTAGTTTATTCAGCAGCGTTAGAGTATTACATATTTACATTCCTCTGTCGACCGAAAAAACCATACCGCCATGTCCACCGCGCAAACGAACCATCGCGGTCGCTAGGCGACGCCTAAACGCTCCAGAATGCTTAGCCATATTAAATAATAATTTAAAAAAGACGTCACAAAGTTGATAGGTACTACACGATAAATTCTACTTAGCATTCGCCAACGTCCATACTACGTTGAATACTCCGGTTCTCGTCCGATCACCGAAGTTAAGCAACATCGGGCGTGGTCAGTACTTGGATGGGTGACCGCCTGGGAACACCACGTGACGTTGGCTTTTTACATTTTGCTTCAGGAGCCAGATAGCAGCGGTGAAGCCGGCGTCCCACTGTGTCGATACGCTGCAGAAATCTTTACCCCAGTTGACCACGAAGAAACCAGGGACTAAAATATATCGCACGCGTCCTGCTTCGCCTAGCAACGGAAAAAATGGTCAGTCGCCACTAAATTATACCCTTTAACCTACTAATGATGGGTGTAAGCCAAAGAGGAATATTATGTTGTATTGTTTCCCGTAGGTATTTAAGATAAAACACTATTTTTACTAAGCTTCTAATACAATATGAAAATTAGCTTTACTTAAATTGGATTTTAGTACACATTTTTTTTAAATTACCATGAGCAAAACTGTTTGCATATTATGCCATTTCAAATTCTGCATCTTATTGATTGCATAAATACCTAAAACGGTATTCGCATTCAGCATTCACAAAAGGAGAGGCTCGCAAAATACATGAGTTTGCAAATCCTCCCCTTTTCGAATGCTTACTGTTGTTTATTACGTGCTTGCAATCGGCTTGGCGGTTTATTATATCCGTTTATAAGAACGATGCCAACGTCATAGAAGGCTCCTACTTACATCACCCTTTTTTTTTTCTTTAGGGGTTAATCCCTATATTTTTAACATTGCAATACTCACTGTTTATCTGTATAAGATCACTTGCATTGTGTTGGTAACACAATAAAATCTTATATGTGCATGAGGCTTTTATTTCTAATTTATACATGATGTTTGGTAGAAAGGACCGTCACAATTTTCGTAGGGATAGGGACCGTCATATCCTAGTTTTCAACCGTAAATCGTGTCTTTAATGTTATCGGCAATGCCATTTATGTACGGTTGGTTTTAGAAAATGAATAAAGTCTTAAAACTGTGTTATGGTACGAAACGTTTCATCCTATAAAATAATTCTAAAAACGAAATATAAAACTATTGTATGCTAGCAAATGACACAGCCAATCCCTCAAAAAAAATTATCGATCCTTCTACCAAACACCGTACTAATAATACTTAAATCCTTTTGACATGACATAGCAGGACTTCTAGTTTAAAAGTAAGTATTATTTGTGTATTTGATATCTTTTTCGCCAGTGCGCCTTCCCTATTTCATTCTGCAGGATTGATTATTCTCGAACGGCTTTAGAAAAGTATGTATAACCCGTTTTTTTTAAACTGCATCTATCAATGTCAAAATATTAGTGTTTTAGGTGTAAATACTATCAATAACAGCATGACGATTATTAAGTCAGAACTGTGCAGACAACACGAGTTGTGTAGACCGTATTAAGAGCCGTCGTGGCACTGAGGTGGTAACTCGGCAGGTGAATTCCATACTAACAACCTACGACTGACAGCTCCAAGCGCACAGTTCGGTATAAAAATCGAGTTAATATGCCATGTTCTATATGAAAACCTTTACGAAGGTGGTTTGTAACCAGTCTCTGCTTCTAATAAAATTGTTGTTTTCCTACTTGTAGACATATTTTTTGTTAAAATTTACTACAGAAATAACCTAATATTTATTGATGCTTTTATTATAATATATTTTACAGGGCACCAATGGGAGCAATTTTGTCAAGCGCGGGATACAATCGCTAAGAGTGTCAACTTTTCTCGAAGCCCTGAACTTCGACACCGGAGCCCTGAACTTCAACACTGGAGGGCTGAATCAGAACGAGGGTAATTATTTTATTACTTATCATCATAATACATAGGTTTCGTTTCAATAGACCATGTTTTATGGCCATTCTTTCGCCAACGTCCATACTACGTTGAATACACCGGTTCTCGTCCGATCACCGAAGTTAAGCAACATCGGGCGTGGTCAGTACTTGGATGGGTGACCGCCTGGGAACACCACTTGATGTTGGCTTTGCATTTTTTTTAAATAAAAACTCATCAAGCCATCCTGTTAAATTTTTGTCTTAAATAGTACGTAACAATTATATTTCAACATGTTTATTTATTCAGTAGTAGTGATATTTCCCCAATTATTTAAAATTTCTCAGTTGGGAACATTTAACACCGCACCGCGCAAGTGAACCGGCTTTTGAACGCTCGAAAATCTACGTTTATTTTATTCGAATGACATCATAAAATTGATATTGAACGAATAATTCAACTTAGTATTCGCCAACGTCCATACTACGTTGAATACACCGGTTCTCGTCCGATCACCGAAGTTAAGCAACATCGGGCGTGGTCAGTACTTGGATGGGTGACCGCCTGGGAACACCACGTGACGTTGGCTTTTTGCATTTTATACTGGTTTTTACATTATTATTACATACAGGGTGTCAGGGACATCGACGCGAAGCAAAAAAAACAGCTGCTCTATACATTTTGACCGCGTAGGTATTGCTATGAAACAGCAGATTTAAAAAAAAATAACCGACGACCAATTTCAACGCGGGGGGTTCAGAATCATGTACTGAATCCATGGTAACCGGCTTCGCATCGATGTCCTTGCCACCCTGTATAATTATAACCAATGTATACATAATATTGTAAAAAAAAAAACTATAGAGTGACTATAGAGTTTCTTTCCCATTCATCTCCATAGGATACTACCTACTTTTTGGAAGGAGCGCCTAGAATCAGTTCTATTCTCTTGTAAATTTTGACGTTCAAAATTGCATTTTAATGGCTTACTTACTTGAAATAAATTATTTGACTTTATCCACAGAAATTACGTAAATTGTGAAAGTATCTTATCAATTTTTTTATAAAACATAACGTTGTTTTGGCTTATAACATTTTTCCGTAGAACTTCGTTATTTTTGTAAGACAATTTGTTTGCATCCCATTTATCTAATCTGCGTTCGCAATTTATTTGCCAACATGTAAACAAATACGAATTTTAGGAAAAACATCTGTAGTGCTTTCGCATAAGGTTCAGTTTGCGCTACAACGTCATATTTTTATGACTTTTTCAACAGTCTACTACTAGTCAGTCTAAAATCAACTTATTTACATTTGCGTAAAGTTGATGTTTAAGTGGAAATAACATCAATTGGAAACAAGGATTTAAATAGACATTGCACAAGTTCGCGTTGTTTCTAAAATTACACTGAAAAACACTTGCCCCTAAATTTAATTGAATGATGTCATATATTAAATACTTAAACGTAAAATTCAGTGATGCGTATGCCAACGTCCATACTACGTTGAATACACCGGTTCTCGTCCGATCACCGAAGTTAAGCAACATCGGGCGTGGTCAGTACTTGGATGGGTGACCGCCTGGGAACACCACGTGACGTTGGCTTTTTGCATTTTATTGGTTTTTATTTTATTTGTACTATTCAATCATGATTGTAATACATTTAGTCTGCTAAATAAAATATTTTCTTTCTTTCTTAATAAAAAAATATTACCAAACATTATTTATTTACTATTTTAACAACTTTTTATTTTAAGGTTAAATTACTCAGCATCGTTCGTCGCCATCGAATGCTCAGCCAAGTTGAGTTTTTAATTATATGACGTAACAAAGTTGATAGGAACCGATAAATTCAACAAAGACTTCGCCAACGTCCATACTACGTTGAATACACCGGTTCTCGTCCGATCACCGAAGTTAAGCAACATCGGGCGTGGTCAGTACTTGGATGGGTGACCGCCTGGGAACACCACGTGACGTTGGCTTTTTGCATTTTGTCGTAGGAACATATTATTTTAACTTATCAGCCCAACTGCTGTCTTAAAATTTGGAACAGTAAATACCTATATAAATACATAGTAATCTACATAAAACACGCTGACGATTTGTGACTCGAAAATAGAAGTGACTCACGCTTACGATAAGTTTTTGTTTTACATAACACGTGCCTATAAATTTAATGGAACGACGTCATAGATATTTATGATAATAAACGTAAAATTCGATTTAGTATTCGCCAACGTCCATACTACGTTGAATACACCGGTTCTCGTCCGATCACCGAAGTTAAGCAACATCGGGCGTGGTCAGTACTTGGATGGGTGACCGCCTGGGAACACCACGTGACGTTGGCTTTTTGCAAATTCTTTTTGTTTTCTGATTCGTCCCAAAATGCAATTTAGGCCGAATTTTGTTGTCTTTTTTTTAAAACCATTTTCAGTCTGTCTCTAGTTTTTATTTAAACAGCGCGGTTAATTTATTCGGTAGCGTTACATACCGTAATACTCCAGTTATTTATATTCCTCAGTCAGTAGAGCACAATCGCCACATCGCGCAAATTAACCGTATTTCAAACTACAGAATGCTCCCCCATTTTTATAAAATGACGTCACAAAGTTCATAATACACGAAAAATTCGACTTAGCATTCGCCAACGTCCATACTACGTTGAATACACCGGTTCTCGTCCGATCACCGAAGTTAAGCAACATCGGGCGTGGTCAGTACTTGGATGGGTGACCGCCTGGGAACACCACGTGACGTTGGCTTTTTGCTTTTCATATTTTATTGTTTCAAAAGACTTCAATTTTTCATTTTCAAAGTAATTATTTCAATTGAAAAATAACTTTTAATTCCAGAACTTTAACCGAAAGCCAAAAATCCGAGCTAAAGATCGACCAATCAACAGACACGAGAAGCATCGAAGAGTACATCAGAGATATGATACGCAAAGAGTTCCAACATCTATTGCAAGAAATATCCGACGAAACCTCTTCTGAGTCTAAAAACGAAGATATCGTCAACAAAGGAGTCGCGAATATCATGGAGTCTTTAACCAATAACGAAGAAGCAAGAGCCACGAAGAAAGAACCAGTGAAATCGTTCTCTCGAGTCAAGATCAACGGGAATAACAAACCTCTTCTACAAATCACTTTCACTCGTTCTGGAGAGAATAGTCTCCAAGTCCTCGACAACTGTGTGAATGTCACTATCTGTGATGGAGGCAATAATAATGTTAGTACAAACAACAATACGTGTACTAAGGACAAAATGAACCAGTCAATGGAAGACACGCCGACTGAGGATGTTCATGTGCATGCTTTGAAGAGGTGCCAGGCTTTCAATGCTTTACAGGTAAGAGTTGTAGACTACTTCAACGAAGGCCCACTATCCTTGGATACGTATTTTTATATACCTTAGGGATATTGCGAAAACACGGACAATTAGAAAATGTTGAAAACATTTCTGCGAGCAACTTGGCGGTAGCGCTCACCAGCCGCTGCCGCAGCTCCACTCGCTACGCTCGGTCGGCTTGCGCGCGGTTGATCACAGATCTAACCTAACCTATTTCAACCAAGTTGCTCGCAGAAATATTTCCATATTTTCTAATTATCCGTGTTTTCGCAATATCCCTAGGGTTTTCGCGAAAATTCGAATTTTTAAATGGACGTAGTTAAACGGAAAGTATCCAACCCACACTATGGGCGAAAATAAGTTACGTATACCAAAACACTTTTTGTAGTTAATCCTACGACATATTATGCAAGTATTCGTCAGTTTGCTCTTCTGAATGTTGTATATACACTCTCGTTACAATATAATAAGTTTGCTGTTGGGTTGCCGTCGTCTTATTTGTGCGTAAGTTTTTAATAATTATGTTAATAGTTTTTTTCCTAATCAAATCATTGCTTTCATTGTCAACAGGAAGCTAGAAGTACCGAGGACTTATACATAGACGACGACCTATCAACGATGCAGGACGCTTTCGGCGGTAAGGTGAAACTGATACCGCTGCACGGCTCCTTGCACGAGATCCTCTGCGAGAAGGAAGACGACTGCTGCCTCATCAAGGTCAAGCAGGAAAACGGCTGCGATACCATCTACTTCCGTTGCGACAACTCCGACACAGAGTCACGAGACGCCATCGATGGTTGCGCGCACGACCAGCGCCCACAAGACACCGTCGTCTTCAAACGGAGCATTTCACTCGTCGAAGAGAGAATCCAGCGCATATTCCCCAAAGAAAAACACTTACAAAGCCCCCTCGCTCGCAAACGGAAGCCTGCCAACATCAGAATACGACCCAAATCCGAAATATTAATACCGACTGTATCTAGCTTATCTCGAGCTCTCAGCAACAGTAGCCCATCCTTACCTACATGCGACAAAAATGACGAGGTTGAGGTCAACATTGAGAATGTGCTGAGCTACCAAGACTCTTCATCCGATGAATGTCTCAAGTGCCAAGCGGAGAATGATGACTTCGAGTTTCTTGAGAGAAAGATAGAAGAAGACCTCGCGAACAGCTGTAAGAGTGCGAGGTCTCCAATGTCTAGCGGTTGCTTACCGAAGATATCCGAAGAAAACCTCGCGAATCTGAACGAGGATAAGGACTGATTAATTCTGTTGATCCAGAATTAAGATTTTTTGTTTAGTTGTAACACTAATGTTGAAGCCATAAGTACAAATTACAATACTGCATGATGAGGCGTTGGAAGAACTTACTTTTTTCTTCACTGATTGTATTCAAAGTGTCCAATTTGACAAGTACAAAGTTGATAGATTTTTTGTATTACACTTTAATTGGTCAATCATAATAAATTATGTCGCTGATGTTGTTACTATCACCATTACGTTACTCATACGTCCAATTTGTACTCGCATTTAGAAAACCCAAAGATATTTTCATAGGTTTTCTTGTATTTTTAGATAATTTCCGTGTTTTAATTTGTATCGTTTTTAGTGATTATAGTGCAAGGCTATGTGATTTAGAATATCTAAGTGGCACCAATACATTCCACTGTTGTGATTTTTAGAATAGATGCACCTTATGAAGGTTTTGCCTTGTTATACTTTAATATTAGCACTAATCTGCGTTTCTATATTTTTTTATTGTATTGAATACACCAAAGGTTAATTAGTTGCCTGGTTTGGTACTTTTATATAATTCTTTGATTTTCTAAAGTGTAAGTTGATTTATAAAATGAGTATTATGTGATTTCTAAAGTTTCCATTTTAAATGCTATTGTTACTCTGATGTGTGGCCGATTTTAGATTTAACTGTTAAAAATAAAACTTTGTACTTATATTACTGTTTTTTATTTTACAAAAATAAAAAGTAAAATAGAAAAAAAAGCAACAGTAAATGGCACTTTACAATATTTATGGAAATATACATTGTGCTTATTATAATACATACGTGTTACGTATACTGGAAGACATTTGGAATATAATTTCTTGGTTCTAGTTTTGTTGCGTCCTACATACTTTTTTGGATGTAAATGCACAATATTAAATGATTTCTCATCCTCGTAACAGTTTAACATAACATCTTAAACGTTAACTATATTAACGCGACACGTTAAAGCTTACAAATCTATGTAGACCACGATTTAGAGAAAAGTAACAAATACAGGGTCAGTACCTTACAATGCCAAAAATCTCGAAACAATAATGGCAAAACTGCCCTCAACAAACTGGTAAACCAAAGTAAAATAACAAGTTTGCGAATTTACATCATCATGCAGGGAGCGACAAAGTAAATTTACTTAATCTAATTTTTATGCGAATTACATTGATTTCTTCACTAAACGCTTGTAGTTATAAAACAGACATTCGGACAGTTCATTTCTACATACACGGAGTAAAGAAATAACTCATACGAATTTACTGAAGAATGCCAGCAGAAAGCAGGCGATTTTACCATTTAAATAACAATTAAAACGGTATTATCAGAGCCCAAGATATCTGCGTCTATGCTCAAACAACTTTGCACTTTATGACACTGGACACAAAGTTATAACACAAGATTATTAGAAAACCCTCTGCTTAAGCCCAGGTACGCACGGCCGGCGATTTTTTTCGTGCACTGGATTTTCAACGTTCTGCTCTGCTTCGAGAGTTGAAAATCCAACAGAGTGTTATTTGAACGCGCTGGGACGAGATTGTGTCCGAGCGCGCGTTGGATTCTCAACGCTCGGCTCAACACCGAAAGTTGAAAATCCAGTGCGCGATAAAATCCAGCCGCTATATTTTTACGTCCATGCAAACGTGGGGTTATGCAGAGCCCTGTTTCATGTTCTACTAATACGTTTCTACTGTCTACAAAATTTACGAAGTCTTATCAGTAAGCCTAGTAACTACTGCCTTCACTTCGGTGTAGTTCTTAATGCCGTAGGGTCCGTTCTCGCGACCGATGCCCGACTGCTTGTAGCCGCCGAAGGGAACCTGGTTGCTAAGTACGTTGTAGTCGTTCACCCATACTGTGCCGGCGCGAAGTCTCTGTAGATGAAACAATGGTTTTATTGATTTTCGTGGAGATAGAAAAGAAAAAGATAGCTCGGTTTCTGACGGTCAAATTAATCTGATGTCAATTAAACTGAACAGACAGCTGTGCTGCTGGACAGTACGTTGCGCCACTTCTCCCCAGCTAAGCACTAGGAAGTGGTGAAGGGCGGGCGTTTTTGGGGACTGTCTTATGTAATTTTGACGTTCGAAAAGTGCAGATTCTGAGCCTAGTTTAAATAACTGACTTTTGAATTTTAAAAATACATAGTTCTCTGATTGTGGATGTCATCAGTTGGCAGCAGATTTACTAACCACAAAGAAACTAATTAAGGCAAAATAGAGGTCCCCTAGAATTTGTTCGAAACGCCACATGCTACAATCCTTACAAACTCCTTTTGCTTCATAGGCGTTATGTGCTATACTGCCCTGCTAAGCCAAAAGGCGCTATCTCAGAGATACGCCCTTGTAGTTTTTTTATACCATTCAATAGCTATAACAATTTCGCATCTAATGGTATAAGCCAAATATCGCTATCTAACTTAAAACATTAAAAAAACCACTCAGAAGTTTTTTATATCCATATGTTTCCTTAAACTACAACGAACAAAAGTCAATTTTCTCAAAACTTACTCCGATTGAGATAGCACCTTTCGGCTTAGCGGGGCAGTATATTACTATCACTGTAATATGATCTGTGTGATCCCTTATACCTGCACAACATAGTTGGCCTTGTCGATGTCCTGCGTGAACACGGCGGAGGCCAGTCCGTACTCCGAGTTGTTGGCGCGCTCGATCACCTCGTCGACCTGCGAGAACTTCAGGATCTGCTGTACGGGACCGAAGATCTGGAGTGGTACAGAAAAAAACATGTTGTGTATTCTTTCGTAACAGGACGAATTAAATTAAATGAAATTGTTTATTCTGTAAATAGGATATCGCAATCACTTTTACACGTCATATAAAAAAATAAGCTAGATGAGGTCGGTGTTTCCTATCTGACTACTCTGAGAAGAAAGGCCGAAACAAACTCAGAGGTCGTAGTCTCTTTTAAAGTCCAGACATAATCTTGGTCAAGTCATATGAGGACCATGTGGATTAGTGTCTGAAATGGTCTTTTGAGGAAAGAACCACACAGATTTGAGTGGACCTGTCCAGTCAGTGCAAGCATTTGTCAGTAATCGTGGAGCTCAACTCGACGAACAATACCAAAGAAAGGATATTTGGGTAGGCCGCATCAACTACTCAAACTGCCAGACCATCATTTAAACTACCTGAGAAAGAAAAAATAAATGAAAGAGAAAAAATTAAAATAAAATATCCACATAGTCCTCACATTCACAATAAATAAAATAATATAATTTACTTTACTTTACAAAGTAATGTGTGCAGTTTGAATGAAATGAGACTAGCTGATGTCGTGCAGTTTCTGTAGCGGACTAGGACTACCCTTGGGTGCGTATCGGCCTTCGTCGAGTCTTCTGTCAGCAAATAATAACCGAAGTTCAATGAGGTGAGGTGAGCAGTTTTTTTACAGTTAACCTGCCAAACCCACGTTAACTTCTGTTCTTCTGTGAGATATTTGTTTTGAAAGAAAAAGCGACCTGGGTTTATCAGAATACGGGTACAGATAATTATTCCGAGTCTAAGATTTGTCCGTCAACGCACGCATGAGAAATTCCTACTTTCATAAAGACTGTCATACCTCAGTGGTAGCGATATCCATATTATCCTTGACGTCGCTGAACACGGTGGGTTCTACGAAGTACCCGGTATCTGAGGCGCGGTTGCCTCCCGCGACTAGTTTGGCGCCCTGCTTCTTGCCGGTCTCGATGAGGCCCAGGATGCGGGTCTGTTGCTCTAAGTCGATCTGGAAAATAAGTGTTAAAAAGGTTACATCAAACTGGGCGGAGTTCCGGATGGAAGTCAGTTATAAATAACAAAACGAGATCCGTCCGTGCCTCGTTCGCTCGATAGAGTTCGTCGGTCCCGCTTTTTACACGATTATCCTCAAAAATTAGTGTAATGTTTTAGGGTTCCTGTATATGTCTGTCATACTCATGCTAATAGCTTTGAGATTAATTGTCCAACTCTTGGTACCCCGGACAAGTGGGTAAAAAGTTTTTTTCATGGGTAACTTTTTTTTTATTTTTTTATGTGGCAACTCGTAGTTGACCCCTGAGCATCGTAACTACTTAACCGGGCTGTCCTGTGGCTGCCTTATGATACTGACTTAAAGCCTCCAGCCAGAGTGTAAAATTACATATACTAGGCGAACGCTAGCTAAGGGCACCCCCTGTGGGGTACGGACCTCGGCTAAGGGCAGCGCTGGGGGGGAGGCAGCAAGGTGGGAGATTAATTAGTACGTGCAGGTAGGGCCGTCCGCGGATACGAGCCCCGCTCCACGATTACTGCACTGTAAGCTGTACTTTGTCTTTAGCGGAGTGGGGCGCGTCTTCATGGATGGCACCTATAATCACATTCGGTTGGACTAAAATTTTGAAACAAAAAGCATCAAGATAGCAGTTCATTAATAACATCAGCAGATACCTTGACCACAAGTCCTCTCCAGTTGAAACAAGTAGTAGTCGTAACTACTGGAGTATAATAACTAGGTAAGTATGATATACCTGAGGTCCCTGCTCGGTCTCAGGTTTGAAGGGGTCTCCCACGACGCGTCGCTTGGCGCGCGCCGCAGACATCTCCACGAACTTGTCGTAGATCTTGTCTTCAACGAATGTGCGGGAACCTGAATAGATGATCATCGTCATTATTTTATTATGCTACGCAAAACAGGAACAAAGTACGAATTACAAGTGGTCAGGACTCCGGAAAGAGGATCTTTGTAACCACCGCCATTTTTCAGTGAAACAAGTATTGACATTCAAGTTTCTTAATTAAAATCTCGCTGCCAGGCAGTGACAAAACATGCATTTATAGACATAATTGGACGTAGTTAAGCAGAAAGGATCCAACCCACACTATGGGCGAAAATGAGTTATGTATACCAAAAAACTCTTTGTAGTCAAAACTTTAATATCACAAAAACAATCCCAACGCATCATGTCATTATGACCATACATTACCAACCCGTATGTATGGCAGGTCATACGATCACATAACACGATCTGATCTTAAAACTTGAATATCTCAAAACTAACTCTGTGTGGGTTGGATCCTTTCTGTTTAACTACGTCCAATTATAATAACGACAAAGGGAAGAGACAAGGAGAAAGGGGGTAAAATCTATGTTTTAGTCGATTTTTCATAGAATCGGGACCAATACAATATTAACGTTCCACGGTTATTTCATGGTCTTTCAGTGTTTGCTGAAATTGTGATGTCCAGTGTTCCTACCAACGTGAATAGTTCAATTAACTTTGAATAGATTATTCGTACCAGCGCAGCAGCACTGTCCCATGTTGAAGAACAGCGCGAAATGCGCCGCCTCGACCGCTCGCTCTATGTCCGTGTCGGCGAAGATAATGTTCGGCGACTTGCCGCCCAACTCCAGCGTGATGCGCTTCACTGTACCCGCTGAATTGCGCTGGATTATCTTGCCTACTTCGGTTGAACCTGGGAGAAAGAAATATAGGAGATTTAGATTTCACCATAGACAAGTAGATATGCATGTATATCTTTGACATTTGTTCGTTGTGTGTTAGGGTCTTTGTTATCTTTTTTCGTAGGTAGCGTCTGCAAAGAACAGAGAAGAAGACTTACTGGACTATATCCCGTAGTAAACTGCGATTATATACAGGGTGTGGCGTAAATAATGGTCCAACGTTAAGGGGTCGAAACACAGTATATTCAGCTATCACATACCATAATTTCTCTCCGTAGGTCTCAGAATAAAATATTTTTTATTATTTTTAAAAAAGTGACACCGTGCTTTCATAATTTGGCCGTATTTTCTATTTGTTTACATGCAAGTAACATTTTAAATGTAATTTTTAAGGTAGTAAAGAAAAAATTGTGTTTATTTCCAATTTCAACTCGTATCTCTAGAAAATGATGTGACTTGGGGCACAGAATAAGTAATAGTACATACGTACTATGTAAAAAAAAATTACTATACTGTCGGTACCCATTATTTTTAAAACTATTCCAGTCAATGCAGATTGTAAAATAGTATAATAAAACCTGATTCCATTAGTTAAACAAAAGATATAGATATTTCTATTGAAAAGGAGCTGGATTTAAAAGAATACATAATTTTATATAAATTCGTTACAGGTATTGTAAAATGTTTTGGATCAAATAAGTTATTTTTTTACTTTTTTGGTTATTCTTCGCGTAAATCCGCTTCACGTAAATTTACGCCACAGCCTGTATAAACTCCGTTTAATTTGGGCAAGGTGGGCATTCCGGAGGCTGTCTTTTGTCCCTTGTGTTAATCAAAACCTTTTTTATTTTCGATTTGTATACAATGATTTTGTCGTATTCAGTATAATTCGTTTACCAATTCTTACTCCAAATACGGCACATAAAAAAAAAAAAACATTTGCTAGTTGGTTCTTTGACATGGTCTCATTAATACCCTAAAGTTATGGGATATCAAAAGGAACACTTTGTATATACCGCATGACTTTTTTTACCGTCTCGAAAAAAATAGGGTATAATAGGTGAACGGAGTAGAAGCCTATGGCATAGAAATTATAATGTTTTAATTTTTTTCAATAAATAAAAAAAAAAAGTTCCAAATATCCTTAAAAAAACATGAAAACTATCCATCATATATCATGATAAATTCCACGCATCTAGTAGGGTGCGTATGAGGGTAGGGTTCTTTTTTATTTTCTATTTTTAATGTTCTGGAATGAAAAGTTCACTTTATATGCTTGGTATTTATCGATAAATCAATTTCATTCTAGGTTATTGAAAAAAATTAAAACATTAAAATTTCTATGCCATAGGCTTCTACTCCGTTCACCTATTATACCCTATTTTTTTCGAGACGGTAAAAAAAGTCATGCGGTATATAACGAATGCACATCGTAAAGTGATTCGTGACTTGTTACAGCTGTAGTGTCAACCATTGTCATTTGGTTTAAATAGGTTTTTATTTTTATTATTTTATATTATCTTTTATATAGATTATTTTCTTTTAAATTTTTGTGAATGTGAGATCGTTTTAGACATAACAGACTGTAGATCTGTGGACCATTTTATATTTTGCTAAGTACCTGGTACATGTGGATGGGCCTACACTGTCCTCTCATACCTTTTAACCTTCGATCAACAATACCAACGTTGATCGAAGCTTTTAACATTGTAAAAACCATTTACTTTTAAAAGAGTAACCGTGGAGTTGCTTGCCGGCTCTTCTCCATAGGAAACGACCAATTGGAACCGTGCACCTAGTTTCTGACGTTTCATAAGTGCCCTTGTAGGTTTATGTGAAATAAAATATTTTGAATTGAATGATATCTTTCATTTCAGTTTATGTAACAAGTACTTAAGCTACTACGAAGATTACCCGATGATAAATATATTAGCACTGTATTAAATGGACTAAGACGTTATTTAAATAATAAAGTTTATCAATGTAATCAGTTGCAGCTGTGACAAGCGATTAGCAGTTATGTCAATACTTGCCCAAGATTATGCTTGCATTATGATATTATTTCATGTGTAGTTTTCTTCATAGAAATCTGTTTCTTTTTTTAAAATTTTTGATCATGAACAGGTGAATTGAAGTTACTTATTTGACTTTGACATTGAGTAGTAAATCATGTGCGCTATTACTTAAAAATACGACCGTGCGATCATTATGTTTTCATTATAAATTGGCCTTCAAAACTTAGTACCCCACTTTCAATATTTCAATAACTTATATAAAGTACACAAGATATTATTTTCGGGAGAAGTTATTTGATAATTTCCTATCAAATAACTTCTCCCGCTCTGGGTGGAGCGGGAGGGCGTGTCAGACTTTTACTGACTAAAACCCACCCGTGTTCCTTCCGTTGCCTGTGTGCCGGGGTCGCGATATCCCTTTCGGACAAACCCGCAACCCCGGCAGGCATTGGCCCTTCCGGACCCCGTCAGTTGGTGCTGACATCTCTTTGAGGCGCGCGTGGAACACAACGCGCCGTCGACCCGGGCCTGGTCCCTATCGGACGGCGAGCTACCCATTGCTCACCGTCCGCAAGCCCGCGCCTACGGTGGCCGGAAGTCGGCTCGCGACTCCCGATACATTCAAGCCTGCTTCACAGAAATAGTCCAAATACGATGGAGGCTCTGTACACTTACACATATGGGCTGGCATCTCTTCAGAAGGTCGTATAGAGCTAGTGGCCATAGAAAATAGCACCCTGACTGGGGAAAGATATGCTCAAGAGATCCTTAATGAGTATGCAGGGCCATATACAGGGTGGATTTCTGAAACAGGGCAGTAAGGGCAGGTACCTTTTGCGTTTCCCGCCTTTTCAAGTACTCAAACCTCAGATGGTCCAATACTCTTTGGGTCCTTTAACAGGATCGATTGGCATCAAAAAAAGTTTTGCCAATTTTCTTGCTGACTGTACTATTTTTCAAAATCTGTGAATGCAGATCAAAATGTTTCAAAAAGTTAAGGATAGTCTCCTAAGACCGTTTTCTTGTAGCGACAACGGTTTATGATTTAAGTTGATGAAATTTGCTATAAAACGTTTTTTATTTCAAAACTCTGACTTCTAAAGTTTAAGAGAAATTGCAATTTTAAAAGTTTTGACGGCCACTTTATTTTCATATGAAATAACGCACGCTCTTCAATAACTCATACCTTTGTTTATAAGTAATCTGACACAAAATAAATCAGTAATATTTTATTAATGACCAGCAAATTGACCGGTTACCATTTCGCACTTTTTCATTAAAAATTCATGGTAAACAAGTATAAAAAAGTGACCAAGATCGAGTTGTGTTCACACAATTAAGATTCCGAACCGAACTACACTGAGCAGTTTGTGGACCGATCGCTGGCATGCCGTAAGTACTGAGCGTAATTAATAAACCTACGCTGGCTCCTAAACTATTAAATGACATAGTAACAAGGAAAGCCAAATGATCTGGACTAAATAATTCACTGAACTAACTTTTTCTATTTGAAATAGATTCATAGTAATATAATGTATAGGTCAAAAGACTTTTGCAAGCTAGCATCTATTCTTGGTATTTTTTTCAGTAATTATAACAGTGTCGCAATCCGCTATAATTTTCCTATAAAATATGGATCATTCATCATCATTTCAGCCGAAAGACGTCCACTGCTGGACATAGGCCTTCCCCAAATGTGGGATTTGCCATAATCGCCACGATTGGCAGGGGGTTGACGATCGCAGTATGGTGTTAAAATGAATAGAGAACGCTGCTGTCCATTCTCTAGTAAGTCCCTTAGTCGCCTTTTACGACACCTACAGGTAGAAATGGGATGGTACCACACGGATCATTACCATCTAATAACTTTTATTAAAATCTAAATCAGAATTTTTGCTTTAGAAACCTGGAAGATAAGAGGGGGTAATTTTTTGAAAATTTTGAGCTTCAAGGCCACTTAACGAAACATTATTAAAAAAAAAACTATAATCCTTGAAGAAAGCTCTTTCAAATTATACGTTAATTACATTTTTATTCCTAAGCTCGAACTGACCCCTAAAATCAAGAAAAAACTAAAAAAACTGATCTTTGACTGGCGATCTGTGTGCGCGTCAACGAAACTTAAACATTATGCCAAAATTCAAATTCACATCTCGAGAACAACCTATGTGACAGACGGACAAAAAACTGATGTTATAAAGGCTCCGTTTTTTTTAAGTCCGATACCTTATCAGCATCTTAAAAATGTTCATGTTTACCAGTAAAGGCGATCTTGTCGATGTCAGGATGGTCCACTAGCGCGGCGCCCGCGTCGCCGTAGCCCGGCAACATGTTCACTACGCCCGGCGGGAAGCCGGCCTCCTGGAGGACAAATGAGGAAGGTGTTAAGGCTCGTGCAGACCAGCGCGACGCGACTCGAACAATACAATTTCTAAGAAAACTTCACGGTATAATAATAACCGGTGTCGCGTCGCGCCAGTCTGCACGAACCTTGCCAAAAGCTTTATTAACATTATAACACCACGCCTTGTGTCTCCGAAGGGCTTGGCAGAGGTGTACCTAAAGTACAACAACTTATCGTCAGTTATACTTAAATACCAGGCTTTCAGTTGCTGGTATCTCCAGCGCGAATCACTGAATCAGAAGTGTCATATTCATTCATTCATTTCCGCCGAATGACGTCCACTGCTGGACATAGGGCTCCTCCAAGCGTCGCCATATTGACCGGTACTGTGCTTTTCGCATCCAACGGATTCCTGTGGCCTTCACAAAGTCATCAGTCCAATTTGTAGCGGGCCTCTCAACGTTTGATGCGATGTTTGTGCGTGTTATGAGGCGTGTGTCATATTATAGATTACTAATTATAAGTTACTTCGGCTTCGATTATTATACAGGGTTGAAAAAAATTAGCTAGTAAAACTCTGCACACGTAATGGGTACCTTAACATGATGAATCGAAAAAATAAAAAAGAGTTGTGGTCAATGACCGCAGGTATGACTTTTTAATCGTTTTGTCATTTTAACTTTAAGATATCGATACCTAGGTCTGCGGAGTTTCGCTAGCTAATTTAATTTGACCCTATATAAGTAAATGAGTACTTAAGAGCGTTTAAACAGAAAGTGGGCAACGTCGCAAATAGCCGTCAAATATTTCGCTGTTTTGACGATATTACTGTATGGAAATAAGAAATATGGCTAACTAGTGAACTAAAATATTGATTATGAAATGCAATAATTAATATTGTAACACCGAATATTTAGTTTTAGATGAGAAAAAACAGGATTTGGAAGCTTTCCAAAAGCCTTTTTTACACCTAAAACGGTTACAACATAAATTTCAATGTTATAATTGCAATTAATTATTAATATTCTAGTTCACTAGTTAACTATATTTCTTATTTCCATACAGTAATATTGCCAAATTAATCAAAACAGGTATACAACCTTAGTTTTTGTTTACCTTAAACCTCTTAAGGGGTCATTGTACTCATTATTATGAACAACTTTCACTATGGGACAAAGTTGAAATCGCGAAAAAAAATCAGCTGTTCCCTACATTTCCACGAGATATACGAACATAAGTATATTTGACAGCTATTTGCGAAGCTGCCAACTTTTTGGATGAACGCTCTTAAGGGCCATTATCATGGTATTTTACCTTGACAAGCTGAGCGAGGTAGAGCGCAGTGAGCGGGGTCTGCTCGGCGGGCTTCATGACCACGGTGCAGCCGGCCGCCAGCGCCGGGCCGAGCTTCCACGCCGCCATCAGGAGAGGGAAGTTCCAGGGGATGATCTGACCGCATACTCCTACGAAATGGGGGATACGTTTTAATATACAGTAGGCAAGTTTTTAGAGATACGTTAGGATTACTACTCAGGATTGAACCTGGGCGATACGTACATAGTTTTATTAAAAGCTGTTCTTTACAATACCTTTATCTTTTACAATCTGAAGTAGCAAAGATAAACCTAAAATTTAGATTTCAGAATCATCAATGCAATCAGTGACGATATCTAGATCCCAAAAGTAGATTAAGTTATAAAAATATCTGATTGTCTTTATCTTTATTTTAAAAAAAAAATTGCACCACACGCCATAAGTAGATACTAATGCGAATTTAATCATGTATGTGCCTAGTAATACGTGTGTAGGTATGAAGGTACTCTTAGCAACAACAACAGGTCTAGCTGCAAAAAGGTTCTAGAGCAGCCAGGACTATTCATGTATCTAGTGCTGACTAAATTATATTACAGGTTGAGAGACAATTAAAGGGAGTGTAGTACTCCTGAAAATAAACAACAGTTACCATGTTCCACAAACCTGAAAACGCATGAAAACAACCCATCATAATTCGACTGAATGTAGGGAACAGCCATGGAACAACACATTTTTTTTTTCACATTTCAATGTTGCTCCAAGATTTTTATGTGCACTACACTCCCTTAAATTAGTTTGCCTAACACCCTGTATATCGGTATTCTTGTAAACCACAACAATAAACTGGCATGAAAAAAGAAACGATTTTGATATAATATAATTATCGTTTTAGTTTTAAACGGGGTTGTGTTTTTCGCCTCAATTTAACCTTGAGTGTGTATGAAAAAGATAACATCTCGCGTGTGGGCTAAACAAAAACAAAGTTGCTAATTGTGTCGAGTTCATACAAACGTTTTATTTGATTTTCAACCGACTTCTAAAATGAGGAGGTTATCAATTCGGATGCTTATGTATGGTGGGGCATAACTCTGTCATACATAGATGGATTTGAAAAAAAAAAAACAACCGACTTCTGGTTGGGTGGGTCTGGGTGTCTTTGGTTTTGTATTTCCGTTATTTGCCACCGACTTCCGAAATTTAAGTAATTTTTCACTTTGTAGTGTTTTTTTGGAAGGCGATTGATTTTTTTGGAAAGAAAGTTTTAATATCAATTATGTATTTAATTTTTATGTCAGGTTTTAATATTACATGGTATGCTTTGACACATATAAATAATGCAGTTACACTTCAATACTCATACGCCATACATATCGGGTGTAAAAAGACACTTTCCGAAGCCGAAAGCCACATATTCTACCCATTATTTGCATCATTTTTTTCCACTAGACCATACCTGGGAATCCACTGGTTCTGGAGATATTGAAGGTCAAAGTCGCATTTTTTTTTTTAACTTTTTCACGAAAATGAATTCTATGCGATAATACGAAACTTTTTTCCTAACAAACATTACCTGAATTTTAGATTTATCTTAACAGATTACGCATTTGAAGTTACAAAAACGCAATGAACAACAAGTACCTACCTACGTAGCGTAGGGGCGGAGCTTAACTAACACTGAATCCGATCATTCAAGCGTGGGTTCGCGTTACATTGCGCGGAATAAAAACTTGTTTTTTTTTATTAAAAAAAAAAATTACGGTTCCCAGCAATAATTTTTGCGCAAAGCTACTTAGCTATACGTACAGTATGCGTAGTTTACGGCTTTGTGATGTGTCTTTTTACACCCTGTATTTGGAGGGTTACGGAATTGTAACTTCATTTTTGTTCAGCCATTAAGGAAGAACTTATTTATCACTTACTAACGATGAACCATGTAAAGAAAGATCATTATGCTTTCCTAAACATACCTAACATAAACAACATGTGATACAAAATCACATAAGTCCCTATCGATCATATATAACAATGTTTTTCAAATTATCTAAGATGATACGGCAGAATGAAGTTTATCGGAATGACATACTGTAATGTTTATTTGCTCTTAGAGGACATTGGTATCTAAAAGAGACGTTTACAAAAGTTATCAGTTTTCACACGACTCATACAATTTAATTTGATTAGCACAAGATAAATGAAGATAAAATATTCAAAACGGTGTATCAATAATGAGATATCGAAAAGATATGTCGAATGATATACTTAAATACATACTACATATTAGGTCCCCACCTATGAAATCAGCGTTTTGTATGGAGAATTTGAAAGAAGTTGCTTTTTTCATACTAACATTTTCTTAATTTATATAACAACCATGAACACTAATGTTTTAAAACTTTTATGCACTAATGTTTAAAAACTAAGATAACGTAATATGCCACTAGATTAAGAGACAAAAATAAGTTTTGGCTAAGTTAAAACAAATAGTGGTCATTTCTGCTAACAAAATGAGGAGTCATATTTAAGGTATTTTTTATATTTTTTATATTTATAAACTATAAGTAATAAGGTTTTTTTTACTATTGGTAGTTGTCTATGATGGTCATTATTCGATATAATACCAAGCCATTGATGAATATTTTAATTCATAGAAGTGACAAGGATCTCTATTTGTGAGAAAAAAACGCCAATTTCATAGGTGGGGACCCAATATTAACATCGCAAATAGCTAGGTACATACATATTTTATACGGCTCTTATTCAGCGATTTTATAATATTTGCCTGCGTGGTTTGGTTGTGTTTATAATATTTTTGCTTTATCACGTTGTTATTTTAATTAACACTCGGAATATACCTACTACACTGTGGTGTATTCCATAAGAGTGACCATTTAACAACTTTGTTTTCCTAAAGGCATGCGAAGGTCATGCTCATGTGAAGATATAAATATCTCAGCAACACGCTTAGCATGATCACAGTAGAAACAGGTTTTGTCGACGGAAGAATAGACAAAATGACACATGAACAATCACAATCTGTCATTTTTTCTATTCTTCCGTCTACAAAACCCGTAGAAAACCGTTTCTATGGTTGTCATGTGCAGGTTTTAGTTTTGAAGATGTTAGGAGTATGTCCCCCCCCTGACCTGACTAGAGATGTTTAAAATTCAGATAACAAAGACAATGTATGAGCGTGCATGCATAGACAAAATGACAGATAAACAATGACAATCTGTCACTTTGTCTATTCTTCCGTCGACAAAATCCCTTTCTTCGGTGGTCATGCTACGCGAGCTGGTGTCATTTTTATGGGACATAACTTTCTTTACCCTAGAGTTGTCGAGTGCATTTTGATAAATCTGCGAGACTCATGTGAGAGTTTTCCGAGCTTCTCTTTGAAATACCGGTTTGCTAGATCGATGTTTTGTGTTGTGTAGGTAGTTTTTGAAACAATTGCGCAGCCAGCTTCGCAATTGACAAATCTGTGTAACAACTTACCAACAGGCTCATGCCGAGTATACGCGAAGTATTTCCCATCTGTGGGCAACACCAAGCCGTGGCTCTTGTCTGCCCAGCCAGCGTAGTACCGCAGGTTCTTGATAACAGCCTGCACGTCGCCGTAGTATGCAGCTGTGTACGGCTTGCCGTTGTCCAGAGTTTCCAGACTCTGTATAAATGAAAGGTTAATTCAGCGTCCGAAATTATTAATATACTTATCGCAGATACATTAATAGTTTCAATGGTGGCTTGATGGATCGATGGATGTCTTATTGATGGCTACTTGGGATTCGCTCTCAAAACTAAACTGCTCGCTGGAAAACTCGGCCGTTGTTTGGTTATAGACAAAAAATCGGGTTCAAGATTGGGATTGAAAATATTTTCTGTTGTGGAAAAACAAATCTATCAATGAATAACGTTTACGTTAGCCTATTGCAATCCACAGCATCGCGAGGTTGTTGGTATTTTGCATATTGAAGAATCAACCAAGATAAGAATCATAAATTCTAATTTCAGGTCAACTCACGATCTACAGTTCTTTAACAATAAGGTTGTTTTCATTCCTACGGATAAGTTATTCCCTTAACTATCCTTACTTTATGGGAATCATGAACGTGACTAGAATTCCAATCCAAAAACAACTATGGAGATACAATGTTGCGCCTTGGTAGCAATAAACTTTGTGGCAAGAGCATCATTATGGAGGGAATAGTTACTTATAACTAACGTACTTGTAGGTACCCTATGTTTTACTGCACCATGCGTGCAATGATAGGTTGAATGATCGTTCAATGGCCGTTCGTCGAGAGCAAAGCACTGGTTTGCCGGTACAAATACTAAGTGCCTATAGGTCTACTTGTAGCTAGTGCTCTTTTATTATAGTGCCTATGGACTACGCTCCGTCTTCATTACCAAAAAACAATGAAGAACAAAATATGTATTAATGTTCTAATTTAGAACAAAGGCGAGAAGGCTCCAAGGCGGCGATTATGAAAATAATGTTAAAAAACATAGTAATATCTGCTTTATATTTAGTTCACTTATTATGCAAAGTTTAATGATCTAATTTGAAGTATTTTTTTAATACAAGCGGTTTATTGTTCGGTTTGGCCATTGATAGATAATAATGATTTTCTTTCTTTTTGGTAGTAACATTCTATTAATCTCTCAAATACATTGGAAACTATAGTTTTGTATAATTTATAAGCATTTTTTTTTTTTTTGTAAATGTGAGTAGTAACATGGAGCCATTTATTATGTTATTAAGATGTATGTTGACTTGAAAGAGCAGTGCAGTTGAGAGCATGTCATGCTCGCTTAAATATCTCGCTGATGGTGGCGAGTGTGTTGGATCATTCGGTTCCCTACAAAATGGTTGAGCTGGATGGTGCTGATCCACGCGTCATATTCGTGAACGGGCGCCGTCGTCAGTTGAGACTGGTCATGTCTTATCTGCCAGATAAGAGATGAAGAAAAAAAAAAGTCTTATTTTTTTCATTGTTTTGTATATTTTTTGTACATTGTTCTCACATATAGAAGCAACAAGAATAATGTACCCAGGATTTTGTAATATCTATATTTAAAAGAGTGTCCTTGGAGTTTCTTGCCAGGTCTTCTCCGTAAAGATCTAGGTTTTGGAATATGCAACTAGCTTCAACTTTCTGACTAGCTGACCGACTATTTGACAATGCAAAAGTGCCTGTACTTAAATGGTTTATTTTGAAATAAATGCTTTAGTTTGTAATTCGCACAGAAGGCCATAAGGCTATTGTCTAAGTTATTCAAAATGTTTGCTAATGTCTGTAATATCACGCCTTATCAGGGGTTGTGAGTTTATGACAAACAGAGATATTATGTTTGTTTACGTACCTATAAGTAAGCCGCTTACATAATTTTATCTTGCTGTTGTTCATAATATTTGCCGTGCTATATAATGAGCTATGTGAAGAAAGAAATCACTTCGTGTTAATGATATTAATATTTTTATTCTATTTATTTATTACTAGCGACACGCCGCTGCTTCGCGCGGTTTTTAGCGGTTGATATCACAATACAATGAGACGTCAGCTTATACTGGAAATTGATAACTTGATATGTAGCCGTGTGTACACAAAACCTTAATGAATTCTACACCTAAACTTTCCTCATGAATCACTCCGTCCATTGGTGAAAACCGTATGAAAATCCGTTCGGTAGTTTTTGAGTTATCGCGTTCCGACATACAGATAGACGCGACGGGGGGAATTGTTTTTTAATATTTAGTGATGAAGAGTGATGTAAAATTCTAGGCGAAATTAGGAGGGTATTATTTTGATGCCAATCATTATAAAGATAGGTAAAGAATAAGAAGAAATACTAATAACAAATAGTTATGGTACCGACGCCAATGCATAGCAAAACTACTGAAAAAATAAAAAGTCTGGTGCCTGTAATTTCACCTGTGCGTCCATAACTATCAGCCATTTCAACTAATACCTGCGACTGTCTCTTTATAAAACTCGATGTGCTATATACACGTACGGTTACTGTTATGTTATATATAAGTTCTAGAAACTATATCCCAGAACGCGCCCTTTTTCCCCGTTTAAATTAAGTAGCTCTTACTATTTGCTAAGTCGAAAGTGTGCGATTATGGCGACTATCTTGTGATTTTCCAGTACCTGCTATTTTTACCGATACTTAATCGATTGTATGAACAAACAACACCCCACGCCCAATGCTATTATTTTGCTTTGCAATAAAACCTCGAACATGCACAATTTTGTAGATTTTAATCTACGGGAATCGCTTAGATAGCCCCCAAAATTCAAGTTTTCTTATAATTCTTTATAAAATACATATATTTTACGGTCGCGAATCATATTTTGATCGACATGAAACCTGATGCTGACCTGTAAATTGCAAAAAACGTAAGAAAATTTAAAGTTCGAGGGCAATCGTTTTAGAATAAATACTTACAGCCAGGTATGTCCTGTCTCTCTCGACCAGGTCAGCTAGTTTGCTGAGGAGATAGCCTCGCTCTGAGGCGTCCATTTTTCTCCATGGTGAGCCGAGCCTGTTAAGAAAATATAATTTGTATTTCTACTTATCGGGAAAAGAGATAGCTGCGGTGTTTGGCGTTCGGGATAACATATTATTCTGATATAGAAACCCTGCGTCGAATTTTCGTAGACACAGAACAGAAAAAATTCAAGCATAGAATTGTAATTTGGCGTATTATATCCCCTCAAGCTGTAGGTAGAAAATAGGGCAATTTTGGACGTGTTCGGGTTCGGGGCGGTAGGTTAGCTCACGAAGTATCATTTAATTTTTTATGGCTGTGATTGGATAATTAAATAATAGGTAAATTGCGCTGGTATTGCAGTGGTGGCTGACTTGACACGACCGCGACCTATGAGTTGTAAGGGAAATGTTCGAACCCAGCCAGGAAATTTACTTTGTGTCAATTATGTCATCCCCACTGCTCTCAACACTGTGAAGGAAAACTGAACTCTAGAACTAAAAGATAGATGACATGTGACATCCACCAACCCGCACTGGGCTGTCGTGGTGGATTATGGCCCACTACGTCTCACAGAGAGGAAGCCTGGGTCCTAGCAGTGGGAACATAATAGACTGATTATGCTATGCTTTTGCTAAGCTGGTGCTACTATGAATTTAATCCCGATTGCACATACCTGAAGGCATCTTTTGCAGCTTTGACCGCCTTGTCCACATCAGTCTTGTTAGCCTGCTGGACCTCAGCATTAACCTGACCGTTGGTGGGGTTCTCTGTCTTGAATGTCTTGCCGTCTGATGATTTCACCCATTCATTGTTGATGAACAGCTGTAATATAACTGATAGTTGAGATGAAGAATAAACAGTTTTCCATCAACATGCTAGCTCTGGGATTTTCTTCTTTTTATAACTGGGTCTTATGGATGTATTTTTCTAATGGAACCAGTACCCTAATTGCCTAATAATTAATATAATAATTTTGAAACAGATTGCTAATCTATTGCTTCATAAGTTCGAAAAAAAATCTGCTCAACAACGTAAATAATGCAATGAATGTTGTTGAACTGTCAAAATGAAACAGATTAGTTATAATCGTTTACGAAAATATGTTTCGTAATTAGATAGCTGGCTCTCCTCATTTTATTCTCATTATCTAAAACTAAATCTGTCTAGCCTTTTCCCAACCATGTTGGGGTCAGCTTCCAGTCTAACCAGATGCAGCTGAATACCAGTATTTCACATGGAGTGACTGCCTATCTGACGTCCACCACCCAGTTATTGGATAACACAAATCAAAGAGTATCTAATCCTGTATGGTTGATAAATGTGTAATATTTAATTAATAATACAGTAGAGATTCCAGTGTGTATAACATCATATTCATGTTATCAGTTTGCTGATTGTTTGATGCATTGAATGTATGATCAGCGCAACCAAGTTGATAATCAAGTGGTCTTTCACCATTATAGCTGATTCATGTCAACAAAGCCTTTATGTGGGTAATGTGGCTAAAAATAATTGTAATACTTTTAATGAAAAAAATATCTGATACTCTCCCACAGCTGGGCAGAGGCCTCCACAAAACACTTCCAGGTATCCTTTTCCTGAGTCACCTCATCATACCCCTTGATTATTTTGTTTAAAAAAAAAACGTGCAAGTGCCCATGTGTCCCCCCCCCCCCCCTCCTGGATCCGCCCTTGCCTATATTTATATTATTACAATGCTTACCTAAATAAAAAACAAGTATTTTTCTATTTTATTTTAACCTTGATAATGTAACTAAATATTCAATGTAACTAAAATAATAACCACTCCAAGCCAGTTTTTATTTTGTGATAATTATGTTATATAAGTAATGATAAAACATTTAACTGAGTAGGTACATAAGGAAAACTAATACAAATATGTAGTCAAGAATGATTGTACTCTTCTCTCTCTTTGACTTGACTACATTTTATATTTTTTTATGGATGTGACTGCCTCATGCACATTAGATACTGAATAGTATTGTAAGTAATTCTGATTATGAATTAAATTATATCACAGAAACGACCACAGAACTTGAATTATGGTCGCATATATAAATACCGGCTTGGCGTCGTAGACAAGCCGGTATTTATTTGGGTGCCGGCTGGCTGACCTTGAAAATTGATAATAAAATAATGTAACACCTTCCTAATTCTTCATACATGGAACACGATAAAACACAATCATTTGCCGATTACTTTACTTCATACATGTCTCCTCAGAGTACATTCATGCATGTCACATGTCGCTGATCGTAATAAATTATCACATAATTAAAATAAATTCATACCAATCACAACCTATTTTTTAAATATTATTTGTGATGTTTACATTCGTACGTACCCCGGTGTATAGAATCTCAGGCTTTGTTGTAGGTGCAGGGGCAGCAGCTGCTGAGGCGAATCTCGCCTTTTGCTGAACCGCTTTGCTTAATTGTCGTAACATCTCGTATCTCGATAAATACGCGTAAATTCTACTGTTACGAACACCGGACTGGAAAAATTGGCAATGTTCCAAGTTCCCGCGCGACGCGTGCTTGACTGCTTGACTGCACTTGAACTTGACTGGTTGGCTTGCCTGCCTGCCTCTTCTTTTCACTGACAGTCAGACAGTGACAACTGACAGTGACAATAAACATCAACGACTGACATTGACAAATTCCATTCAGCCGGTTATTTCTCATATGGCAATAACACAGTAAACCGATTACTGCACCGCTTTTGCACGCTACTCTTAGGATTAGCTAAAATTAAACCATTAAGCTGGGAACAAATTATCGGACGCGTACGGACTGCAGTGCAGTCGCGACACTCGCGACCGATGAGTGTGCAAGGAAGGCCTAAGATAAGGACTGATAGCTTACACAGTGTAGTGCTATATAGAATTATAATCATTAGAATCTTAGAATCATATGTGTCTCTGCCAATCCTGATTCCTTCGGGGCGTAGTAGCTACCAAGAGAAAAAGTAAAAAAATAACCTACTTCTAAAAAACACTACATAGTGATCATTCAATTTTAGAAGTCGGTTTCTTTGGCTTTGTATTTTCGTTATTTGCCACCGACTTCCGAAATTTAAATTATTTTTCACTGTGGGTGGGCGATGGGATGCGATGGTCGGGGACCGAAATTTCACGCGGGCGAAGTCGCTGGCAGCAGCTAGTTCAATAAGAAAAAACATTTACTGCAAAGGCGACTCGATTTCCATGGGAAAAAGTTAAACTAGCGAAAGTTTACCACGTGCTAGAAAATCTTGCACAAGTCGAGATTCTTTGGAGGTATAAATCATTGGGATATTCTTATTAGTTTAAAAGTTCCGTACGCAAAATACGCGCTTTGACGTGGAGTTGCGGATACCAGCCCGTATTACCTAGTTTAAAAGTTAGAGAATTTTATTAACAATTGTAAATTTTCTAAGTTTCAATTTTTCATTTGTCCTCCTCCTCCTTTTAGAAGTAGTAATAAATATTGCTATTGGTAAATAACATGGTAACACCAGTTTAATGTCAAGGTTGTAACTGTCAATATTGTCAATGTCAATACTGTCAACACGAACGTGAAAATCTAATGAAAAACTGTCAGTTGTTTGATACAAACTACTCTGTGGTTGTTTGCTTGTGTTGGGTTTCAAAATATTTATTAGTGATTTTTTTAACTTTTAATTCATAAAATTACAGAGCAAATGGATAAAATAAGCGAGTCACCTTTATATCAGAAAATACTTGACACAAAATTGGTACAAATTCTCATATCAGTTGATAAGCAAGTAACGAAAAATTTAATATTTGGTCATATTGCTACGAGGTATTGAACTTTGAACATTGTATTAAATCCGTGTTGTTTAACTTTGATCTGTTTCATTATGCAGCTTATGAGAAAAAAACTTTGTTTTTCAGACCATCTGGTACCAATGGACTATGGTGTTGTGTCCTTCTGCCAACAGTGCTTGTGCTATATTCAACCCTGTACAATGTCTCAGAACTATACACTTTACTAGCCTTCATATCTATTGGATTACTGTGTTATTGCTTCTTATTTATTGTTTTTCTGTCCGTGTCATGCTTGGTCCTCAAAGAGAATATGTATGGAGGATGTCTAGCATCAAGTCTTGCAGCAACACTGTTATTATATGCATTTCTAGAGAAAGGTAATATAACTCAAAATAATAACAAAATTTCTTCAATTCCTCAAACTAAATAAAGGGTTAGAGGGTAATTTAAAATTTTTGTGACAATAATGTAGATTGTTTATGAAATTGCATTTTGTTCATGATTATTTTATTCATTTCCAGATTTCTTTTTCTCTCTCATATACTCCGTAACCTCCGTGTACTCATTCAGTGTACTGTTAAGACGGGCCCTCACAAAGTGCTCCCAGACATTCACAATAGGGGAGGCGATGGTTGTTGTACAAAGCATTGTATTGTTTGGTGTCATGGCTGTTAGCAAGATATTCTACAATATGGGTGATAATTCAGATGAAGAAATGAAATTCCTGAATTCTGTTATATTTGTAAGTATTCTGGAAGAGTGAAAACACAATACATTATCTGAAGTTAAAAGTTAATAAAAACAATTGAACTTAACCATGAAACTATAATTAAAACACATTCTTGTTTTGTACTTGAGAATGAGTCACTATGGGAACATTTAGTAAAATAATTTGGACACCTGTGTGAATACTAGTGCAGTAATGACTTTTTGTTTAATTTATATATCTTTGTCTTTTTTATCTTTATTTCTGTGGTTTTTTGTTTATTTCATTTTTGTCTTAGCCAAATGAACAGTCAATTAATCAGTGGTGATTTGTGCATTTATTGCTAATTTGCCACAAATAATAACCCTTTTTTTATCTATCACAAAAAATATTCCCTATTTTCAGACCATATTATCATCAGTGGGAATTATTGTTACAGCATTATCTATTTTGGATGAATCACAAAAAACCATTAAAACTCTTGCGTACATAGTAAGTGTAGTGGGGACATATGCACTAATGATCTTACATGCTCAACTTGGAGTTGATTGTCTAATAGCAATTGCTTCATATATCCTGCTGGATGATAAAAAAGTGAGTCTTTTGATCATTATTAAATTTATTTAGAAAGGATGTCAAAGTGTAAATTCTATGAAAAGCACTCATCATTTGCTTTATGATTGAAATCATACAGGCCATACACACAGAATGATTTGGGAACTCATTCATTGTCTGTACATCCCAGCTAAAGGAATGCTCTTCCTGAATCAGTGTGAAAATCACGTGCTTAAAATAATGTCAGCCTATCAATGATAATAAAGATATTCTATTGTTTACAATAATTTTATGGTCTGTTGATACTGATGATGATTCTGTATACTTGGCCATTTAACTGTCCTGTTGGTCACGTGGTTGCAAGCGCCACGCTGCTGAGCATGGAGTGCTGGGTTCGATTCCCAGGTCAGGCAAAGTGATTTTGCATTAGGAATTTCTTAGTAGCAGCCTGCATTTTGGAATTTGGTGCTGGGACACCCCGTGCTTAGGTGTCGCCGTTGGAATATGAGAGTGAGGCACCTGTGTTTGCGCACATACTTGTGCACTATAATATCTCCTGCTTACTTGGCTAATCTCTGTTGAGATTGGCTGCCGTGACCGAAATTCGGTTGGGAAGATATTATACTTACGCCCGGTTTCTGGAACGAAATTCAACAGAAAAGTTAGCTAACAAATCAAGCGCCCGTAAACTGTTGTGATTGGTTGGCTGAATTATCAACAGCCAATCGGATCACTTGACTCGCGTTTAATTTAGACACGTCAGTAGTTCCTGCAAAGGAACTACTTAAGGAACTAGTGAGCACAAAGGAATAATTTTCGTTACAAAAACCGGGTGTGAACCATTTATTATTTTCAGGTAAATCTTTTCCTATTCTGGTTGAGCCTGGTTGCTATATCAGCGTTTGTGGTGCTATCCCGTACTCGGCTCAATGTCAAAGCGAGCACTGTCACCCGCAAGACATTCCACGTTCTTGCATCGATGGTGTTCCTCTCTGGCATCTTGTATGACGTCAATTTGATGATCCTCGCGGCTAGCGTCGGGTTTGGTCTTCTGATATTAGTTGAGGTTAGTATTCCATACTGATATTTAGTACGTGGTCGACCAAGCTCTGTTCAGGTGAAGATAGAGAATGTTCATTTTATACTATAGGATAGTTCACACTAAATCCATACTGCCATGATAGTAGGTACTTACTCAGGGCCGGATTTAAAGCTGTGGAGGCCCTGGGGCAACCAAGAAGTGGAGGCACCGATTTTGTTTTTGGACCAGTCGAAAAAAAAAAACAATCATTTATACATAATAGGTACTAAAAATATACAAAAGGAAAAAAGATAAATGTTAGGCGAATGGAACTTTGCGAGCTTTTTTCGTCGAAAAATCATTGATAGTTTCGGTGAAATCCAGTTCTCGGAGTTAATCACTTTCAATACTAAGTAGGGATAACTTTCATAGGCGGTTCTGTGTCATTGTAGCCCGAAGTGTATTTTTTATAATTTCATCTTCTAAAATGAGCATTCTCCAGTGCAGTGCGCCATCAACACCAAGTAGGTACATTCTCAACGTAATTTCAACACTTGGAAATGTAGCTCTGAATTTTCGAGTACTTGCTAATAGAAGATTTCCTTATTGATCTTTTTGATAATCGTTTTTATACAAAACGGTAAATGTAAAATGGACCAACAAAACTTTGTTTTTTATCAAATAAATCAAACTGTGGAGGCCCCTATTTTGTGGAGGCCCAGGGCCATGGCCCCTGTTGCCCTGCCTTAAATCCGGCCCTGTCTTACTAATTTCATGCTGCCATGATAGTAGGTACCTACTTACTAATTTCATGCTGCCATGATAGTAGGTACTTACTAATTCCATGCTGCCATATCGCACCTTTGGTAGAACAAGGGCATAATTGTCATAAATTGCCAAACGAATGTCTTTGTCCCTCCAGTTCAAAGGGCCTTTTTAAAGCATTTCTGCATATTAATTTAAGTAATTTTGGCAATTTATGACAATTATGCCCTTGTTCTACCAAAGGTGCGATATCATCATTCTAAGGTAGCCATCTTGTCCTAAATTTTCTCAGATATGAGACCTAGCTAGATCGATTTTTGCCCCCGAAAACCCCTATATTGCCCCAACTTTCATCGAAATCTTCAAAGCCGTTTTCGAGAACGTTCTAATACATACCTATACAACCTAAGTCTTTGTTTGAAGCTGAAATCGCGAAAAAAAAATCAGCTATTCGCTACATTTTGACGAGATATACGAACATAAATGTAGGGAACAGCTGATTTTTTTTTCGCGATTTCAGCTTTGGTCCCATAGTGAAAGTTGTTCATAATAATGAGTACAATGACCCCTTAAGAGGTTTAGGGTAAGCAAAAACTAAGGTTGTGTATATTCAAATATTGCTCGTTTTATAATAAACCTGGCCTGCGCACACTGGCGGACGGCAGGGGAAAGCATCGAGGGGGATTCCGCTATCCGCCAGCGCACACTGACAAGAAAAATCCTCTGCGATACCGCGAGCGTCCGCTAGCTTACCGGACCATCCGCCGGTATGCCGTGGCATGCGCCGGTATACTCCAAGGTTGATCACCGAGCATTGAAATATATACCTTATTTCGATTGGATAAGTATTAAATTCCGCCAGTCTGCAAAGGCCCTTACTCTGTCTGTCTGTTATTTTCTCTCGCTGCAACGGCTACACAGATTTCGATGAAATTTGGCTCACGGGATAATTTTATCCCGCTAGGAAATTATCAGTATGACCATGCCACCCTCATAGGGCTCGAGGCTCATAGGGCTCGAGGCTCATAGGGGTCGAGTTGTTGGATGTGAGTTGACGAAAACCACAGACTTCACGATAATTCAGTTTATTTGTAAAAGTTACAGGATAAGTTCCATTGGATGCTAATCCGCGGTTATAGCGCTACGGCAGCTATTGTTCAACTAAAGTATTATAATCTATACTTATAATAAATCTGTAGAGAGGTCAATTCTGTACATGATATATATTTTCAAAATAACTATCAGGCGGTAATTAGTGATCGATACTGATGCCAAAAATGCAATCAGTAAAATTTTTGTCTGTCTGTCTGTCTGTCTGTCTGTCTGTCTGTCTGTATGTTCCTTATAGAAACAAAAACTACTCGACGGATTTTAACGAAACTTGGTACAATTATTCTTCATACTCCTGGGGAGGTTATAGTATACTTTTCATCACGCTACAATCAATAGGAGCAGAGCAGTGAAGGGAAATGTTGGGAAAACGGGAGAAGTTGCTCCATTTTTTAAGCTTCCGTCGCGTGTGAAGCCTTAATGGTTAAAGCTACATAGAAATCATTTATGACGAAAATGTTCTAAATAAAATTATCTAAAAAATATCCCACAACAGCATATGTCTATCTTTTATGGTTGACTCACAATAACACGTGTAACTCCCGATAGCTTAGCAGTTCGGAGCTTTCTGATTATATTTGTTTACTCTTACGTCTATAATACTCTCACTCATCCCTAATTAAAAGAAGTTAATATTATTACCTATTCAATAAAAAAAGAATCATAGTAATCGGTATAGAAACACCAAACTTATACATGAAATACGCTAATAAGCCATCGCGCCGTCGCGCGTGAATACTGAATCATGCCATAAGGATTATTTTTGTGTAACGGTTGCCGCGCTCGACGCGGGTCGTGGCGGCAGGGTATAAAAAGGCGGGAGGTCCGAGCGCGAGCTTCATCATTCAATATTTGGCTGTTGATGCGTTCAGAGCGTTCGACCTTATTGACAGACAATAATAATGATAGTTGCAACAAAATGTAATCGAGGCTCAAATTTTAACAGGCTGCGGTGCAGGAGAGACCGTCTTTATTCCCATAATTCCCATAATACCAAATCATTTTCCATTCCAATTTAAAAGAACGCAATTCCCGGTATCGGTGTGTTATGCAATGACAATTAATAAGGCTCAAGGGCAGACTTTTCGTGTTGCTGGAGTAGATCTCGGTGTCAGTTGTTTCTCGCATGGTCAGTTATATGTCGCTCTTTGCCGGGTTAGCAGTTCTAGAAATCTTTATGTTCACGTTCCGGACGGGTCAACTTTCAACATAGTTTACCCGGAAGCTTTGCGCTGAAGTATTTTCGTTCTATAGGTACTTAAGCCTCATGTGAAAGTGATCTAAACAATATTACCAATACATTAACTTAATAACATACAAGGAGTTACACGCTGACGGAGTCGCGGGCACAGCTATTAATAATAATATTCTGCGGTTCCTTATTGCGATATTTTTCAACAGTATTGTGGATTGACATATTATATTTCCCTACTAAAATACGAAAGTTAATCTGTCTGTTACATCAAAACCACTGAACCGTGACGAAGGACATATGGTACTTTTTTACGAAAAACGACGGAAACGCGGACGAAGTCGCGGGCAAAAGCTAGTTATAAAAATAAATCAAACGAGTAGCGATAAGTAGGTCGCGCCGTTCGCAATTTGCCTGTACGTGAACCGTACAATGTAGGTATGTATGTTCCTCATAACTTCGCAACTGCTTATCATAATTTGACAAATGAGGTATCGTTGGAAGCGTTTTGCTCGTCCGCTGGTTATAGGAAATACAAATTAAAAATCCGGAGTCGGAGTTTGGACATAAATCGAACAGATTACGTGTGACTCAAACTATTTTTAATTTGTCTGTCTATGATATCTTGTTTATACCTTTTTAAGTTGATTTTTTGTCATAGTTGGGTTTTAGGTTTTCAAAACTGTTTAATTAAAATATTTTCTGTTTTTCAGGCACTTAGAAAAGCTGGAATAGAAAAAATATCACCAGCTCTCCAGGCTGCGTTTGATGTGTATAGTGATGAAAAGGTATCCATAATCCACTAATATTATAAATGCGAAAGAGTTTGTTTGTTTGTTACGCTTTCATGCTGAAACGGCTGAACGGATTCGGATGAAATTTGGCACATGGGAATGTTTTGTAAATTTTAGAGGTTATCCAGAAAACATTTTTTTTTACGTCCTTACCTACTTCTATTAATTATTGTTGTTTTTTTCATTTAACACGTGTTAACTGTCTGTATAATTGTAAAAAATAAGCCTAATTTCAGTACACAATAGTTTTTTGACATGTCTAAAAAGTTTCGGTTTCGGCCGAAACTGAGACAGATACTGAAGATTCGGTTTCGGTTTCTGTTTCGGTTGGACACTTATGTAAAGTCCACCAAATTTACTACGAATTTGTCATATAACGAGCACGGCCGGGAATCGGCCTGGGATTCCCGCCGCCCAGGGCAACTCCTGCGGCGGCTAGGACTGTGAGGGCGCGATATTTGCCTCTCCCTCACGCGTTCTGCAAGAGATTACCGCCGCCGATCGCCTCGCCACGGCTTAAATTAGTTAAATAACGAATGTCTCTAACAACCATTTTTTTATTTTTTCTAGGATGTTGGTTGTTTCGCGATGACCCCGATGTACCTGTACGTAGGGCTGGCGTGCCCGCTGCTGCTGGTCCCGGTACATCCGGAGCACGAGCTCGAACTGCTCAGCGGCGTCCTGTCGATAGGCGTGGGAGACACCGCCGCCAGCTGGTTCGGATCCAAGTATGGATTCAATAAGTGGGCAGGTGGGTTATATGTATAGTTGAGTAAGGATCTTTCGATGCGTGGCCAAATTCGGAACTAACGCAGTTATCTTGTTTATTTTTTTTTAAACAACTAATTCTTTTTCTAAAATAAAAGCAGACTGCTTTTTTTTTCCCTTGATCGGGATTAGGTCTTCATGGTAAAATAATTATATCTCAGTACTTGCAGAGCCAAACCGGACATGGCAATGGTCTCCTCCTTAAGAGGGCGCCTAAAGATCCACTAGCGCCACTCTTTAAAAAAAATATTATCTCGTGACTGAGAAGGAATTATGAATAACGGCTAGACAGGACCCTCGGTAAGTGTGTCTAGAATTTTCTAATACCTTTTATAAAGTTTCATATTGAGACACGAAGCAACAAAATACGATCTAAAGAAAAGCGGCCACATTCCTCTAGATCGTATTTAGTTGCTCCGTGTCTCAATATGAAACTTTATAAAAGGTATTAGAAAATTCTAGACACACTTACCGAGGGTCCTGTCTAGCCGTTATTCATAATTCCTTCTCAGTCACGAGATAATATTTTTTTTAAAGAGTGGCGCTAGTGGACCTTTAGGCGCCCTCTTAATGGGCCTTTCTTTCAAATTCAAATGAATCAGAAGCGCGATAGTACAAACCTATACAGCGTGTACAGTGCGTTCATTATAACTTGTCCCGTGACGCTATTGGTAGCACTGTTCTGTCAGTCGCCATTTTGAACTCTATTGGTAATGCAACTAAGCTTGACAAGCAATAGTCCCAACATGGCGGCAAGGGACAAATGATAGTAAACGATCTGTAGTACTGAAAATGGTGTTTTGACAAGTTCAAATTCTGTTGCAGATGGACGCAAATCAGTAGAAGGGACGGCATTCAACATTTTATCACAATTGGGAGTGACGTATTCGCTTGTCCTCTTTGGTACGTAAATAAAAAATGTATAGAGTGAATCTGTAAGTACGCTGTACAGAGCGTTCACTGTAACTTGTCATTTACCGTCATGTTGGCACCTTTGCTTGTCAAGCTTAGTTTCAATACTATGGCTTGACAAGGAATGGTGACAACATGACAGCAAGGGAAAAGTAATAGTGAACGGTTAGTGAGTATTCGCTTTTGCCCGCGTGGAGGCCGGAAATTATGCCACGGGAACGTATTACCGCCATACAAAGTATCCTAACTCCTAACCTAGGTCATGATCAACCTGTGTACCATCGAAGAAGTTCATATCTAAACAGTTTCAAAACAAAATCCCGTGAACACGATGACCACGTCTGTTACCAGACCGGTGCTACAGCCGCCGAGCGCTGCAAGCAAGAATAGTCCTTACGGTGGTTAGATATGAACTTCTTCGATGGTACCAAATTTCATAGAATTCCGTTCAGCCATTAAAGCGTGAAAAATTTAAAGAAAGACATAGTTACTTTCAGATTTATAATATTAGCACAGATGAATACAGATGGTTCAAACCGCATTTTAGTTATGAAGCTACAAGTACTTGGCGTCTTGTCGGGCCAATTCAGTGAGCGTAACGTAGTCAGAAGATAAGAGTTACGTCATAGAGAGGCAACTTCTAGGTGCGACCTGAATTGCACTTTATTATGTCGTAGCAAGAGTCGCTTTTTATATAATATGATTTTGCTGAGTAAACCATCATGTGATATTAATATGGATATTAAATCCCTGGCTGGCAAACACTTGGCGAAAAGCAACGCAGTAAGGTTTGACTGCCAAAAAATATGAACTTTTCTTGAACCTTTCAGATCTTGAATAAGAAAAATTAAATAATATATTTACTTACAGGTTTATTGACACCACCGTACGCTTTGCTTCGGGTCGCAGTCACAGCAATCATCTCAGGACTCGTGGAGGCAAAAACAGATCAAGTGGACAATTTGATACTACCTTTAGTCAGCTTGATTGCATTTCAAGCAACTACGATATTTAGTTATTAGCTGATATATTTATAGGTTATCATAGAAAAAATATTGTCAGACATTTTGCTATTTATCTTGTACAGACCGTTTGATATAACTTGTCCCTTGCCGTCATGTTGGTACTGGTACCATTGCTAGTCAAGCTTAGTTTTAATACTAATAGAGTTCAAAATGGCGACAGAACGGTCAAACAGTGCTAGCAATCGCGTCACGGGACAAGTTATAATGAACGCACAATAAAGTTCACAGAACACGGACACGCCTCGGCGGCCGCAGCTAACGGAATAATCAACATTTTCCATACAAACCAAACGTGTCACGACATAAATGATGTACCTACAGAAACTGACGGCTTCTGCTCAACGTATTTTCGACGGCACGAATTTTAATAGTACTGCCGTCTCTAGATGCTGTCGGCGATTCCGTGCTTTGTGTAATAACATGTTTGAAATGTTTGTGATAAAATGGTGTGTTCCTATAGGTCAGTTTATGCATTTCAGTGTATAATTATTTAGTACTAGCTAGAATGTACTATCGGAATAAAAAGTATCCTATGTCCTTACCCAGGTTATGTTCTACCTGTGTGGCAAATTCCATATAAATCAGTTCAGCCGTTAATAGGATATAATTTATTTGGTCGGTGTAAATTGGGTACTTAGATGTTTTTATATTTTTATACAAGAATTAGGAGTCTTACTACTAATTCTACTTCGAGATAATTAAATTATCTAAAAGAAGAAAGAAAAATAGATGAGATTTTTAAACATTTTACATTCCATGTTACCAAAGACTAAAGAGTAGCCATAAATATTTTGTAAATAAAAAGATGTTTTTATAAATAAATTATTTATTTTACTGTATCATTTTATTGTTTTATTTATCAAAACATGATCATTGTTCTTACATTTGTATTTGTTCTGTTGAAACATATTCTTAATACGAAATTGGAAATAAATAATCCGTTTTGGAATGATTTGTACGTACTTACCAACTAAAAAAAACTATTCGGTAAACCATTGCTTTGTCAACTACTGTTTGCCATTATTAATTCAATTATGTGAATTTATGTGTCAACACATTGACCATTTGCAGTTTTAAATAAAATAGTCATGAGGACTGCCAGCCAATAGAAGTGAAAACTTAAAACTATGAAAAAGCAGTGGTTTATTTGAATTTTGAAATTATTTGTAGTAGGTATCAAAAATTAAAATGTCATTTAAATTATTAAAATTATTTATAGTGTGATTTTCACATTTATTGGCATTCTGAGCAACAACAAGTGCAACATGTCATACTCATAGGTACAGATAGCATGTCGGTGACGCGAACCCATAAGTTTTTCCTCTACCAAAAATCGCTCAACGCGCCTAAAGAATTTTTCACTTCAAAAAACTAAAATATGTAAGAAATAAGGTACGCTTCCTCGGGTCGACATGAATTGTCAGAAGCTGGGCGGAAAATTGAATACAGTGTACAGATAGTGTCATCCACGAAGACGCGCCCCACTCCGCGATTACTGGACTGTAAGCTGTACTTTAGTACCTACGGAACGGAGCGGAGTGGCAAGCCTTCGTGGATGGTACTATCTATAACCTGGTTAAGTGGTCCCTGGATATATCAGAAATCTCTTCTACTGATAATTACAATGAGGTCCTGACACTTTTGCATTGAAACCTGTGTTACTGGGAATAATTAATTATTCCCAGTAACACAGGTTTATGATTGAATACCAGATTTTTTTAAATTTTTACCTCTATGATTGGGACTCGGATTCACACAGGAAGAGTTTCGTACCGTACTAAGATCGAGCAAAAAAACGCCGAAATAAAGACGTTTCTTGTATGGGGGTATACATGAAACTTGTTTTTTTCGGCCATTATTAACTATTTTTTTTTGTTTTTTGTTTTCATAGCGTCGGTTACGGTTCATGAGATACAGCCCACTGACCGACAGACGGACAGCGGAGGCTTAATAATAGGGTTCTGTTTGGCAGCCTTCGGGTGCGGAACTCTAAAAACGGTACATTTCGACCTGTCTTAGCAGGGGGCCTCTAAGTAAGAAAACTGTCATTTAAAACCTGACTATTTGGAAAACTGGGTAAGTGAGAAAACTCTTTAAGTGATAAATAATCCAAGGTCCCTTGAGATCCTACTTGTCCAGGTAACACTATATATTTTGCCGCTCGTCTGTGGCGAATTGTGCCGAATCATGCCGAGCCGAACAAGGGTGTGGCACTCTAAGACTTTCCTGCAGTGGGACACTTCAGCAAACCTCCTGCTTCTCCTCAGCCTCAGTTAATCAATAATAATACTATCTACAGGTACAGGGTTAACTTCAACATCACCGTTTTGCTCTTCCTTAACTTCTAATTTGATTATTTTCGCTTTATCGTCTGCAACACCATTCACTGAGCTAACTTCAGTACTATTTCGTTTACTTTTTATTAATATTCTTTTCTTCTTAACACCTTTGCATTTGGCTTTAAACGTCTTCTCTAACTGAAGAACGTCACGCCTGTCGATCGTCCATTCAAGGGGTCGGTGCAATGCTTCTAGTGTGGGGTTCGCGTCCTTACAATATGTTGGTATTTCTATGTCAAGAATGTCCATAACTTTTTCTAGCACCTCGTCTACATAGTAGTTTATTATTAGGTCTGCTTTGTTGTTCTGGAACGAAAAATAAATTTATTTAAAGACTTATTGCAGCTTCCCGATGTGTATTGAATATGTTATATAACATCAGCATCCTCCGGAGCTTATTCCAATTTATTTATGGTCGGCGTAACATTTCTTCCGACATCTAAAGTCTGCCATAAGCCGACAACGAGAAGCAAAGATGTTAAGAAGACAAACAAATAAGGGACCGTGTTAATATTTATTAACTTACTAGCTGTTACCCTCGACTTCGTTCGCGTGGAATTCTATAATTTTATTTTATTTATTTATATAGCTGGCAGTGAAAGTTTTGAAGTAGTAAAAGTTTTCGGAGATTAGCCGGAACAAACGGATAGAGAGACGGACAGACAAAAAATAAAAAATTGTGTTTTTGTTGTATGTACCGTATTTACTTTCATATGCATTTAGTAAAAAGCTGTTATTCGGACATTACAAACAGACACTTAAATTTTAGTTATTTGTATGTATAGATGTATTAGATACTGATTTCATGAGTTTTAATGTTTTTGCGCGGAACCCTAATTCTTTTTATAAAACAAAAGTAGCTTAAGTTACTCCTTATAACACGAGCTATAGTCCAGTGAAAGTTCCGTCAAAAGCGGTCCAGCCGTTTTGGAGATTAGCCGGAACAAACAGATGGACAGACAAAAATGTAAAAATTGTGTTTTTGTTGTATGTACCGTATAAATTATCTTATACGCATTTAGTAAAAAGCTGTTATTTTGACATAACAAACAGCCACTTCACACATTTTATTTAATAATAATAATTGTATAGATGTATGGATATAGATTTAACTTATTTGTAAAGATATTTGAAGAGTATTTTACTCACATGTTTGGTGGGTTGTAAGTTGCAAATGACTAGTTTTCCCCCATACTTGACCGTCTCTATGGGTAAATTTCCACTTGGCACGATTTGCAGAGTTGTTCCTAAGCAGATACTTAAATCTGCAATACTGAAATAGGAACACAGCATATAATATGAATTTACAAAATAATGAAATATTATTGAATGCTATCATAAAATTTAAGTCCTCAGCACAGAAAAATATGAGTAGATTAAAAGTGAAAGTAGGATCACAGTACTTTGTATTAGAACAACAAACAAAATGATTAAAAAAAAAAAAAAACATGCTTAGAAGTTCTCATTGTAGCATGTCTTTGAGACACAAAGGCCTCCTCTAGCACTTTCCTCTGATATCTTTCTTTTGCAATTGCCATAGTGGACCAGTGCTATTCCTTAGCTAGTTTGTCTGACCTCTCTTTTACTTGTATATCCTTGTAAAAAATAATTTTAGTTACCTGGAATGCAACTCAGCCATGGTGAGATCATTTTCAGGCAGACTGTGCTCCCAGTCCAGGACTCCATCATATAACTTCCCCCTGCATGGCCTAGATGAGGTAAATTCAGCCGGACATGAATTTCCACTGCACTTCTTGCCCACTGTTTCGACTGGGAAACCTCTGATAAATTGTCTGAAAGTTATTTGGACTTAGTTAAGCAGAAAGGATCCAACCCACACTATGGGCGAAAATGAGTTATGTATACCAAAACACTCTTTGTAGTCAAAACTTTAATATCACAAAAACAATCCCAACGCATCATGTCATTATGACCATACGTTACCAACCCGTATATATGGCAGGTCATACAATCACATAACACGATCTGATCTTAAAACTTGAATATCTCAAAACTAACTCTGTGTGGGTTGGATCCTTTCTGTTTAACTACGTCCATTTAAAGCTTTTTAAATTATGAAATTAATATTATGGTACTTTGAAAGAGCTACTCTTTCTAGTGAGTGAGGTTACCAGTATCCACTAGGTTACTGATCTTGTAAGTATTATATCTAGAAAATTCAAATCTGAAGTTGCAGGAAAAGCAGATAAGTTCTTCAGAATACCTTCAGATAGTCGTCAATCAGGCAGGTTTATGAAAGATGATTAGGAAAGAGCCAGTGTAAGAACAAAATAGTTTCATATTACCTAGATTTTGGGATCTTGGAGCTGTCAAAATCATAGGTTGTTAGTATTAAGTTCAGTGCCTCATCAGTGCCCCGACACCTCTTAATATGGTCTACACAACTTGTGTCATCTCCACAATTCTGTCTTATTATTTGTTAAGTTGTTATTATTTAAACCACATACACTGTAATATTTTGACATTGAGACGCGCACTGTTATAAAAATCTGGTTATTCATTTTCTACAGATTGTAGATTAGCGTTCAGAGAAAGAATTCTTACCTTTTACACAAATTACACTCGTCAATAAACATGTTTCCATGTAACTCAGCCAGGTGCTTCCTAGACAGGCCAGACTTCAGATGCAGACCATCAATGTTCTGGCTGACTATGTAGTGTATCTTGCTGCATTCTATTAACTTCTTCAGTATCATGTGGGTCTTGGTGGGAACAGCATCATCAAAGGAGATGTTAATGTTAGGCTTCTGGCCTTTTTTTTCTAAAGTCCACACTCCATTGGGTCCTCTGAAAAGAGTTTAGTATATTTTACTGAGTTTAGTATATTATACTGAGTTTAGTATATTTTAACTGTCTAGTTTATGTTTCGTTCTTTTTTCTATGATTTATAGTTGTTCATTCAAAATCACAGACACCTTTACAATCTTACATTCTACAGCTTCCCTAGCGAATTATTTGTTATCTCCTGAATAAAACTATACTTTAAATTTCAAAGACGACATATTTACCTGAAGTCTGGTATTCCTGCTGAAGTACTAATGCCTGCCCCAGTGTGAACAACCACATGCTTAGCTTCGCTTATTAACTGAGCCAACAGCTTACACTTTTTGTCAAACTTATCCAACGTGTCGAATTTCTACAATCATAAAACCGTATGTAAAAATATGCAAAAATGTATCTAATAAAGACAAATCTAAAAAAAATAACACGAGAACAAAGCTAATAAATATTGGCTTGTTAACCTCTGGTACTCCTAGGATTCCTTTATTTTCATACGGAGATAATCCATCAGCATAATTGCAAGACATTCTGATGAAAACATAGACCTTTTAGCGAATTTAACCAATTTAAATTCAGTATTGGTACACAAACAAACCACAACTATAAATACATAAAACAAGTTTATTTTGATAAAATTGACATATGTGACAGTTGTACGATCGATTGTGTAAATCCAGTTCAGAAAGAAATCTGAAAAAGTAATGAGAATCGATCGCCTAATACTGTAGATAATCTTACTATATAATATGCTTGAAATCCGAAATATCTGAATCAAAACAAAAATAAACAACTTTTAATACACCGCTCCACCAATCGTGTAAAAAAAATGGAATTCTCCTCTTTAGTCGATTTAGTTAGACTTTGTAAAGACCCGAGAAGGGAGCAACAAGAAAGAACACAAGAACAACTCTAGTGTCAACTTCGTTCGATTTCATTCGTCGTCGTTCATTGACTTGTTTGTTGGCGTTTTCGCAAAATTTAATTAAATTACTGCATTACTACACTGTTTGTTATACTTTTCGTGTAACCCAACTTTCTAAAATGAATCGCAGAAGGGCCCATGATGATGAAGATGGTTACGGTGAGCTATGAAAAAAATTGCTTAGTAATTTGTAGGTTAGAAACTAGATTCGTTTGATGACCCTTGTTTTATTTTTGTTTTAGAGCGTCTCAATCGCAAAAGACGTCGTGTATCGGAGAACCAGGAGATTGAGGATAGGCTAGAGTCGCTGATACTGAGGGTCGGAGAGAAAAGTAGCTCCAGTTTAGAGAGCAACTTGGAAGGTTTAGCGAGCGTATTGGAGGCCGATTTGAGTACTTTTCGCGTAAAGATTTTACGTATTCTCACTGACTGTGCTATTCGTATGCCGGAAAAATGCACCATATATGCTACATTAGTGGGTCTCTTGAACGCCAAGAACTACAATTTTGGTGGCGAATTTGTTGACTACATTGTTAAGACTTTCAAAGAGAACTTGAAGATTGGCAAATGGAACGCAGCCAGGTACTGTCTCAGGTTTATAGCTGACCTGGTGAACTGCCACGTGCTGGCTGCTTCCTCCTTGTTGACATTATTGGAGACTTTAGTGGACTGTGCCAATGAGGATGGAGTACCTCAAGTCAGACGAGATTGGTTTGTGTTTGCTGTGTTATCAGCACTGCCATGGGTCGGCAGAGAGCTCTATGAGAAGAAGGAATCTCAACTAGATCATTTGTTGACTACTATTGACATATTTTTAAACAAGCGCAGTAAGAAACACTGGCCAGCACTAAAGGTGTGGTCTACTGACACTCCTCATTTACAGGAAGAGTATCTAGATTGTCTATGGGCTCAAATTAAAAAGTTGAAACAGGACAACTGGTCTGAGAAGCACATCCCTAGGCCTTACCTTGCTTTTGACTCTATTTTGTGTGAAGCTCTGCAACATCAACTTCCTACAATACAGGTAAGATTTTTGTTTTATAATGTTTGTGTTGTTAGAATGATAAAATCGAATTGCCTTCGATTTTATATGAAAATTTACGGTATTTGTCTATACTGTTTACTAGCTTTTATTTTGTCATCATCAATTAATCATTTATTATTGAATAGATTTTAAGTATTCAACTGCCTCTAACAAAAAAATATCTGTTTCCAGCCACCACCCCACAATGACACGGACACATACCCCATGCCGAGGGCCATTTTCCGCATGTTTGACTACACCGACTGTCCCGACGGTCCTGTACTACCAGGAGCACATTCCATTGAGAGGTTCCTTATTGAAGAACATCTTCACAACATCCTAGAAGCATACCATGCAGAACGCAAGGAATGTGCAGCACAGTTACTCTGCTTTCCTTACAAAGCAAAGATTCCGTTAGAATACTGTATTGTAGAAATAATATTTGGCGAATTGTTCAACTTGCCGAGACCTAGATACTTGGAGATTTGTTATGGGTCTATCTTGATTGAGTTGTGTAAGCTACAGCCTTCGACAATGCCGCAGGTGTTGGCTCAGGCTACGGAAATATTGTTTATGAGAATTGATACCATGAATGTTGCCTGCTTTGATAGGTAAGAAAAGAATAGAAAACTATATTATATTTACCATATAATATACCAAACCCTAAGTTATTTATAATATATAAGAGTAAAGTTATGAATTTTATAAATCAATGTGGTTGTGTATAATTAACCTCATAATATGCTGTATGACTTTAAAAAAAGAACTCCCCATAATTTGAAACTTCCCTAATATTGAAACTATCTGATAGGGATGATGACAATTATTTCTTTAATCCATCATGGAGATTATTAAAAAAATATGGGACGCGTATTTTTTTTTTTAACGTAATCTAAAGATTACGGCGATACATTGAGTTAAAATGAAGTCACGAGTATGTAGATTTTATACTTACTTGTGATGAAGCGACCCCCACTTAACAACTTAAATGCGTTTTATCTAAGTAATTTTTTATTAATATGATAAAGCAAAAAATACGTGTCAAATATTTTTTTATTATCTGATTGACGGACTAATGAGAATTTCTTTTTTTATAAGGCATCATCCCTATTTAGCAAAAACACCTAATTAAATTTTAACCTTTCAAGAAAGTAAGTTAAGGATGTTTCATAGTGAATATGAGTATGTAGAACTACATACTTTGTACAAAAGACAGAGCTTGTTCCATAACCAACAACAATCTCTAAATCAAAAATAGACCTTGATATTTATGACATTAAACTCAAGTGTTGTATAACAATTACAGTTGTCTGCATATTGTTACTTGACCATGTTTTTCCCATATAATTTCAGGTTCGTCAATTGGTTCTCATACCATCTCAGCAACTTCCAGTACCGCTGGTCTTGGGAGGACTGGGAAGGATGCACTCAGTTGGATATTGATCATCCTAAACCTCGATTTGCTAGAGAAGTGCTTGGAAAATGTCTTAGGTATAAACAAAATTATTTATCACTAGCTTTTGCCTGCGGCTTCGCCCGCGTGGATGTCGGAAGATATCCCACGGGTACATACCTAATGGCTGAGGAAAAGGTCATTGACTCCTACCGCTGCGCCCGCGTTGTCGTTATTCATAATTATTTTGTTACGCGTAATTTTGAATCTGTGATATCTTTTAAAGTATTGTTTTTAATGATATGATGTCAAGGCACATTTTAATCTAAATTAAATTCCGAATTTAAATAACACATTTTATTGCTAAAGGATAATTATGATACTGGTCAAAATAGCTTCGGAAATACCAATTAAATTTTTATGAAATTCTGATGATAAAAATGGTTACTGTAGGTGATCCTTAGAAGATAAACATAATTATGCTATTGCGGACTTTTTGTTGAACTTTTCAAGATCTACAATTGGACGTAGTTAAACAGAAAGGATCCAACCCACACAGAGTTAGTTTTGAGATATTCCAGTTTTAAGATCAGATTGTGTTATGTGATTGTATGACCTGCCATACATACGGGTTGGTAATGTATGGTCAGAATGACATGATGCGTTGGGATTGTTTTTGTGATATTAAAGTTTTGACTACAAAGAGTGTTTTGGTATACATAACTCATTTTCGCCCATAGTGTGGGTTGGATCCTTTCTGCTTAAATACGTCCAATTCTGTAGAACATAAATTTGATGTATCTCTTATGGCTTACGCGGCGCACGCCGGTGTAGCTCCCGACATGTTCGACAATAATCGTCATATTTCAGCCAATTTACACAAAACCATAATGAATTGTACACAAAAATCTTCCGCATGAATCACTCCGTCCATTGGTGAAAACCGTTTGAAAATCCGTTCGGTAATTTTTGAGTTTATCGCGATCAGACAGACAGACAGACACGGCGGAGGACTTTTTATAATATGTAAGAATATAGAATAAAAACGTAAAGTTAATTCTTTGTAAAACAAGAGAACTCAAAATTTATAATGCAGGCAGTTTATTTTTCATTGGACAAGGTTTTTCTAATGCTCAGTTGTTCAAATAACTTATTTGAATGACCAGTCCTTAAATTTTTTATTGTTATTAAGGCACTAGGGTGCCACTCTAATTATGTATATATCCTAATATGTATATAAAACTCTTGTCTTTATAGATTGTCATACCAGCAGAGGATTAAAGAAATGGTTCCGGAATCCTTTGCAGCATTTGTACCTTTGAAACCAGAACCTATCTACAAGTATTCCATGGAAGGGGCAGGTGAGAACAAATCATAAAATTACCATATTTATAATAATTTATTACAAAAATATTAATAATCTTAATTTAAACTTAATTGAACTTAAATATTTACATTCCGGTAACACAGAAAATAGGATTCGTGCAAGTTTTATTACTCTGAGATTCTAGGCATCACACGAGTCTAAAGGCACTCGAAACTCTTACTGCCGGAAACGCTTTTGATTCCTGTTTGAACATTGCAGTCTAGTTGAATAAAAAGTTACGAAAGCATCAAGAAGGTTTCACAAACAAAAAGTTTCCAGTGAATTTCGGCGCTAAATGCTTGTAACTTATTTGTATCAAAACACTCCACATTTAATAAATAGCTTTCATTGGTCACTGCCAGTGCTCAGAGATCAATGACTGACACAGCATTTAAAGCTACAGCACTGAGTATGAGTATTAGGTTAGGACAACATTCAGTCTATTCCATATCCATTAATTCTAGTAAGCTAAACGGCCGATCTTGACTTTCTTGAGCATCTTGAGCATCTTCAGCATCTTCGTAGTAATCTTCCTTAAATAGTTTACTATCTTCATGAATATTGAAAGGTGAATGTTCCTCGTCTGATTCCTCGTCATATTCTTCGTCTGTCTTATCATCGTGTGCGTTACTTTTATCTTCTAGGGAATGCAGGAAGTCTTCGAGGTCATCGTCAAGGTGTAAATAACGTTCGTGATTTTCGCTCTCGCTTGGTTTTTGTTCTGGCTCTGGCGCTGGTGATGGGCGTTCTCTTGCAGGTTCCTCTGTAGCATCATCCATTGTGAAGCCTCCGAATAGTTCGTTGAATATGTCGGGTGTAACTGGGCTTGCAGTGGTCGAACTGGTCGAAGTAGTGCTAGAAGTCTTAGGTCTATCAGTAGCTTCTGGCTCACTTGACGATTTAAACGTTCCTTCGGTAGTAAGATTATTATGTTTCTTCTTTTTACATTTCGTCTTATTCTTTGTAGCTGAATATGGTGATGCAACAACGGTTAATTCGGTGGTCGGTGTTTGATCATCTAGACCGATATATTCTTTGACTTCTTGTATTACGGATGCAGTTGGAAAGATGTATTCATTGTCGTCTTTGGATTCCTGAACATCCGTTGAGGTTCCTCTATGCTCTGGCTCAGTTTCACTGTTTTCTTCTTCTTGTTCTAATTCATCATCATGTTCTGTCGGTGGTTCATCTTTCATTTCCTGCTCTTCATAAGTCGGTAGAGTAGTTTGTAGTATTTTTACCAGAACGTCTTCTTCTACTTTTTCTGTAGTGCTGTTACTAATACTTTCCTCATTAAAATTATAAGCGTGATCTCTATGGTCCTCTCTATCCCTCTCAACTTCTGGACTTCTAGGAGTACTCGCAGGTATATATCCTGTGAATTTAGATGCTTTTCTTCTTAGTGCTTGTGATGTTGCAGTATTCGTTCGGATTTTGTCGAGTGTACTTGTTGACCATTTGTCGTGATTCACCGATGTGCCTTTTTGCATCAATGTGGATTGTCTGAAACGGTTTTTACTCTTCGGTTGCGTGGTTACAACCGGCTGTTCGGTGTCCACGGTGGGGCTCGATGTAGTGGTTGTGCTAGAAGTACTCGTTGTAAGTTTAATGGTCGGCGTAGGTCGTGGAGTGGTACTACTTGTAGTGGTACTTGCAGGCGTCCTGTTTGTCTTTGTTTCCCATATAGAGTTAGTTGCGCTGGTTGCAGCAGAGCTGGCTTGAGGCGTCAAGTCATCCGTTTGTTTCTTTAAAGGGTACTTTCGCGTTGGTTTGAATGTTGTTGTGGTTGTTGTCGTCGTCACGCGTTTATGTTTTTTTACCTTTTCTGGTTTGTTGAACTTTGGTGGTGGACGTGTTCGTTTCTTAGGTTTAGGTGTGGTTGTCGTTGTGGTGGTAGTGGTAGAACTCGTTGATGGAATCTCCTCTTCATAAGAAACTGCGAAATTTTCTTGTCTCTCGAAAAAATCTGCTTTTTTCGTTGTTGATAAAGGTGTTGTTGACGTAATATGGTCAATGTTTTCCTTAGTACTCTGTTCTTTGTGTGATGCCATTGGAGTAGTTTTGGTGAAAGCTCCCAAAATATTAGCCCATTCCAACTCATTATCATCATCACTGTTCATCGTCACATCACTGTCAGCTGTTATTATTTCGGGTGTTACTGTAGTTAGACGAGTAGATTTTATATTTTCATGCTTTTTTGCCGGTTTTTTAGCTGCACCCGGCTTTCGAACGTTCATAATAGTCTTTTTACTGATTATATCGTCGTCTTTAAAGTCGGAGATTTCTGTGAAATTCATAGTTATAGGTCTGAATGCAGTGTCGGCCATCGAATCCTGTTCAGAGAATTGAGTGTCAAGTACTTGTGGGCTCGGACGGAAATCCGGAAGAGCAGCTTTTTGTGGCTTGTTCAAGTGAGAATACTTCAGCGGAGGCATTGGTTTGAAAGGCTTTTTATCCATAGTAACGAAAATTCCCGGCGGGGCGTTGTAAACTGGCGGTCTGATGTGGTCGGACACGTAGCTGATCTTCATTGGTGATTGTTTCTGATGATGATAGATTTTATAAGTCGTTGCAACATCTGGTTCTTTTGTTGTGTATTCTGTGGCGTTCAGTCTAGTCTTGACAGGTACCTCAATAGTTGATTCCTTGAGAAGTGGATAATTTGTGATGGGTGTCGGCAAAACAGCTGGCCTAGTTGTCTTTACTACGTTCGAAGGCAGAAATCTGTTGTCTGAGTACGGCTGTACGTATGGGGGGCGGTTCCCTACAGAATCTACGTTCAAGTATGGATGCTGGGCATACTCCGCAGGTGGAGGTACGATAGGAGGGTGCGAGTATCTGTGTGGCTGAGGCTGCGGTATCGGGTAAGGCGTCAGTTTCTTCTGATGATATGGTTCCCTGTCTTCTACAATTGCTAATTTTGCGTGCGGAAGGTACACGTTAGGCATGTAAGTCTTCGGCTTATATCTATACGGTTCCTCGTAGCTTTCTTTATCAGAGAACAATGAGGAGAATATTCTGTCTAAGCCGCGTGTGTTTGGTGGTGGTCGCTTTTGGTAACTCGGGATTGGATATATATTCCTATGGAACCATATGGCCCTTTGTGGTCTGTCCTGGTAGATTTTACCACGCATACGTACATTTTGGCGGTCAATGGTTGGTATGGTCTCTTTAATAGTGAAAGTTCTGACTGGGTTTTCATAAGGTTTTTTCACCTTCTTAGTTGTTTGCGAGTTCACTGAAAATGTTAACTCGTAATGATATTTCCCGGGTGACGATTCTCCTTGCCTCATCCGTTTTACTGACCACAACGCTTTGACTCCTTTCGGGCAATGACTGTCACTGCAGTTATTTTGCGATGCATCGTCTTCAATAAATCGGTAACCCTGTTCATCTTCCAGCAGTCTACCTCTTGCTAATATAGTAACATCGGCCGGTGGAATAGGCTCTTCCTTTAATCTGTCAAAGCGAGCTGTTTTAATTTTATCCCAAAGGTCGTGATCGTCGATGTTTTTCGCCAAAAGGTTTTCTGGTTTGCTGTCTGGCGATATGTAGTCTCCTTTCGCTATTAGCTGATCTATTTTGTCTCTGACTAGTGTTAGATACACACTGTGCCTCAGCGCGTCTTCCCAGTAATGTGCGGGCACCGCAGCCGCTGCTGGAGGTTCCTTAGTTTTGACGATCTCCTGTAATGTCCCTGGAGGCTCTAGTATGTCACGCGGCCAGTCGCTGAGCGGGATCGGCGTAGGGTTGAAATCCTCCTCATGTTCACCGCTTGCCGTGCTACTTCCGTCCCTCTGCACCTGTAATGCGAGCAATGATCTTTTAATAAACATGAAGTGACCAATCAAACGAACGTTAATTAAGTGGCCGGCGATGACTATCATTAGAATTGTATCTGACAAAAAAAAAGTGGATATTTCAGTATGCGTTTGAAAGTAAAATGGCGGTGGGCGGGAAAGTGCGCCGGAGACGTTGGCGTGTTACAAATCGGTTGCGTGCCGGTCGATCCAACCCCTCCGCGATGAGTTTCCAATTGAATAATTTCAGTACAATCCAACTTATTTGGATCGAATATTACTAAATATTGGTTCTTTCTACTATTAATGGGTTTTCCCATAATTGATCACAAATATTTTGTAAATTGTTTCTCGGGATGATTATTGAAAACTTAAATTGGCAACCATATTCAGATGCGAAGTAAGTTATGAAGTGATGCGTAATAAAATTAAGTTTTTATTAGATCATATTTGATGGAATCAGTCAATCAATCAGCTTTAAATTTTCTGACTGACCGACTCCTTGACGGCTCAAAAATGCCCGTAAACGGGTTAATGTCAATCGAATCATCGTATGGTTTACCACCTAAAATCAATGACATTAATTTGTAAACATACCAAAGAACCAAATGACCTTTGATTCTTAAAAAAAATGCTAACACTTCACAATAGAACAATCAATTGGGTTTAAAAGGGCAGCTAGTAAAATGCCTCAATAGTGAGCATTTTTGTTAAACAATCGTTTATCAGAAACACGATCATATTGTGCGCACGAGTCTATGAGATTTCATAACGTTACAACGCGATCCTAATCTCTCGTTTAGCAATTTCTTTGTATCGTCTAACAATATACGGACGGATTAAAAATGGCTTCTGCGGCTGATCTAGACCTAAATATCCATTCACCGTGGCGATATCTTTTACGTTTAACTTTATCTAATATATGCTTTTAGAGAATTCGTGATACTGTAATGTTTATTGATTAATGAACGATTTGCACTTATATTTGCGGCACGTTTTTCTTTTTATGGTAGGTAGTATATAACAAAGATTGAGATAGTTCCCTGCACGCGTAGCATGACAACCATAGAAACGAGTTTTGTCTACGGAAGAATAGACAAAATGACAGATAAACAATCACAATCTGTCGACAAAACCCGTTTCTATTGAGGTCACGCTACGCGTGCTGGATGGAGTAATGTAGAAATTTGAAAATGGCTTTCAATTTCATATTTTTAGGGTTCCGTACCCGAAGGGTGCCAAACGGAACCCTATTACTAAGCCTCCGCTGTCCATCTGTCTGTCAGCGAGCTGTATCTCATGAACCGTAACAGGTAGACAGTTGAAAATTTCACAGATTATATGCATTTCTGTTGCCGCTATAACAATAAAAAATAAAAAATTAAAGGGGGTCGCCATATAATAAATATAACATTTTGAAAAAAAAAAATCTAGCCTTGCATGTGGAGTGTCATTGTCTAGAACTCAACGAGTAAAAAACTATTATATTTTAAATTTCTGTATATTATGTACTTTAAATAATCAACAAATACTAAAAACGTCGATTCATAAGTTATTTTATTTTAATATAGATGATTTTCTGCAACTGCAAAAATAACTTTGTAATTCATAGTAGGTATCATTATGAAATACAAATTTATCTTTGCGATTTTGAAAATGTAAGATGAAAAATAATAATATTCCTCGTTTAGTATTTTCATTTATATTATAAATAATGTACGGTGGTACGGAACCCTTCGTGTGCGAGTCCAGCTCGCACTGGCCGGTTTTATTTAAGACTAATGAGTTAGCTGTAAATTTCCCGAACAGACTAAAAAAAAAAAAAAAACCTTATTTATTTAAAATAAGGTTTTTTTTTTTTGTAAGTAAACCTTTTTTCTGAAAATCTCATTTCATACATTATTCTAGCGTCTCAAATTTTATTGCATTTCACATTTTACAACCAGAGCCACTTTGCAAATATCGTCTTGACCTAAGGGCGCTATCTAATTCGTGAACTTTGACTTCTCAACAAAACACCTCTTTTAATCCTTTGATTACCTGAAACATCAAAACAGTTGAAGTCTGAAGCCAAAAACAAAACATATTTTTTTTCCAAAGTATTTAGTGTAAAACAATACAAATACATGGTTATTGCTAACAACTTGGTTTAATTCACATGAGTGGCCATTGAGACGATTCGACTACAGATAGTGTGAGACTAAGTTAATCATTAACTGCATAGTTTTATGGACGGTTTCTGTGTTTTAAGTATATTATTATTTTTATAATAACCTAGCTTCTGCCCGCGTCTTCTTCTGGTGGACTTTGGAATCGGGTCCAGTGAGAAATGAAAAATGCTGATAGGATATCTCGACATATAACGTTGTAACAGTTTAATAGTTTTTTTTAGAGGAAGGAATAATTCCTTAATACATTGTTTTCAAATAACTATTGGTATAGTCAGTAGGCATTGATTTTTCCAACATCTTCAATCATATCATAAATACATATATCGGTATCATAATCGGTATATCATAATCATATCTTCAACAATCATCGTCATATTTCAGCCAATTTACACAAAACTTCAATGAATTATACACCTAAACCTTCCTCTTGAATCACTCCGTCCATAGATGAAAACCGTATGAAAATCCGTTCGGTAGTTTTTGAGTTTATCGCGTTCAGACAGACAGACGTGGCGGGGGAACTTTGTTTTATAATATGTAGTGAGTCACATTACGCTTGTATGGTTTGAAGAGGCGGGCAGAGATATACCGTAGGTCTTTCGATCCGTTAACGGTATCTATAGCGGTCTTACTTAATATAATGTCTCGATCCTCCTCCCGTCATCCCAATCACAACATCTCCATAATCACCCCTTTTCTAGTTATATTATCTTTCGTACCGTCCACCCATCGACCATTCCTTGGTCTTCCTCTATACTAGGGCTTCCCTAACTGTGCGCTTCGACGCCCTGGGGCGCCGCGAGGCGATTGTCCTGTGACTCCAGCCGCTCCAATACGACAACAGCTTGAATTTTTGAGCTCAGTTTCTCATGAAGACCGTGCCCTCATTACTGCAGCATTGAGGGTTCTATTAACATTTGCGACATCGTACTTGTGCGAAACAAGCTTATCTGCAGTTGCAGCAATAAAGAACAAGTACAGGTTGCAAATAAATGTTATTTGGAGTTAAGTAACTTGTTACTAGGCTTTCTACACACAGGTTGGCTAGAAGGGGGGATGGGGTCGCAAAAAAATCGCCACATTTTTTTTTTTCAATGGTGAATTTTACCGGGTTATTACATGGAGCGCGGGTGGCCGTCCTTTAGCGAGTGTCTAAAAGTCATAACTTATGACCCCTGTTGAAAATTTGTAATTTTATAGATTTGGGGTAATTTTGGTACTATTAAAAATGTCAATTTGAAATAGTAATAACTTTTTTATTTTCAATAATAAAGTTTTTGGTAACGGTATTGCAGTACTTATGTGCCCCTTTCGGATCGGATAGGGATTTTTAAACATATTGTATACAAAGCCCAAACCCAATAAAAAACCAAAACAGCGCTGTCAACAGTGACGTGAGGCCGGTTTTGTAAACATGTGTGCGCTTAGTGAGGTGTAGTTTGATTGTAAAAGAGCGGAGCGGAGGTGTAGTTTTGGCATGCTTCACTGTATTGTTCCCAGCGCTATTATGTCTTGGTTTTTTATTTGGTCTGAGGGTTGTAGGTAAATAATTTAATTATACATATGAATGTATAATTTAATTTAATTGTGTAAATAATTTATTTATGCATATAAATGTATAATTTAATTATTTATACAATCATACTGTATGAACTCAAAACTGAACGAAGCACCTAGGAAGGACAAGTCTTCATAAAATTAAATAATCTGTTTAAAATTTTAAAGTGTATCACAAAAGTTTAATGGCTTTATATATGCAATACAAACTTTATGTATTAATTAATAATAACGCGTCGACCCTAATTCTTTTTCTAATAATGTAAAAGTGGCCTTAGTTACTCCTTATAACATCAGCCGTTTCGGAGATTAGTCGGAACAAACGGACAGACAGAGAAAAATTAAAAAAAACAGTTCTTTTTTTAATTTATACTTACCGTATAGACTTTCATATGCATTGGCATATGAAAGTATATACGGGTGTTATTCAATAATACAAAGCTGTTATTTTGACATTACAAACATACACTTCAATTAAATTTATTTATATTTAATATGCATGCATACATAAATACATAATAGATTAGCTATGTCTATGGTAATGTGTTGGATGGTAATGTTCTGTGTATAGTAAAGTGTTGAAGAAAGTTTACATAATACTTGATGCTATGCTATATAATATGCTATGACGCAACGTTAAGATCATTTTAATTTAATGTCAATATTGAATTTGGTACAGACATTATAATAACACCATCTACAGCAGTCATTCCCAAAGTGAACTTTATCGACCTCCAGGGGTCGACGAAGAGCTGCAAGGGGTCAACGTCAGCGGAAAAGAAATGGAGTTGCATGGGTAAATGGGGGTCCACGATAGTGGATATCATTGAAGCAGGTCGTGACTTTAATTTTGGCTTTCCATGAATGGAATACTTAATCCATATTTATACACAGATAACTTATTTACTTCTATAATACTTAATTATAAATAAATAAACACAGATATGTCTATATATAAGTACCTAACGTTTTTATTTTCTCTGCATTTCAGTTATTATTTTGTAAAAAATATTTTTCCGCGTTAAATAGCTGTGGCAACTTTTTTGCTGTCTAGACATCGAACTTTATCCGTGCAAAATATCACGAAGATTTGTTGCTTAGTTTTTACGTGAAAACGCAATAAACAGACCTACCTACTTGATGAATTTGCGAAACATCAGTATTAGCTAAGCAGGGGGAGGGAGTCTACCCAAAACCGAAAAATATGCCGACGTGGTCGACGACATAAAAAAGTTTGAGGACCTCTGATCTACAGTCTACACTAATATTTATAAATGTAAAAGATTTGTATTTTTGTTTGTAATGAATAAACTCTAAAACTACTGGACTGATTTAAACAATTCTTTCACCAGTAGAATGCTATATTATCACTGAGTAACATAGGCTATAATTTATAAAGATATCACGCGGGCGAAGTTGCTGCCGGAAGCTAATCCTGAATAAATGCGCATTCCGCGTTTGGACGTGAAGTGGCAAGTTGTCGAAGTGCAGTATGGCAACCGGAGACTGCATTCGATGTCCACGATCGGCTCGGAGAGCTGGATTGTGCGCAGTTTATAGACGTATGTGCTTAGTACCGATATTAATTGTAATATTGGTTCCAGGGGAATACTTCCAAGATGTAGCAATAGTTAGCAACAAATTTCACGTACGTAAAAAAATGTTATGAATGAACGGTAATGATATCAATAATTTTAACTACAAATTGTATCCTCTAGTAACACATTTCTGTCTGTTGTGACTTTGTTAGTAAGGCCATCTACAAACTAATTCCTTTGTTCATACCATATATTTAATTAATCACAGCTTTTATGAGACCCAAATGTCAATCCACGCTTAAGTTCACACTTAAAGAAAAAAAAGTGTGCAAAAAAATCCCATTAGCATTCCCAAGCCGTTATCGCCTTTAAAGTCGCTATTTTGTCTATTTTAATTTAACAATATTGCGTGTAGTTTCCACGCAGAAATCATTCATAGTGTAAATGTAGTTGATTGCTCCACTTAGATGGGAAAATCTCATCTAGTAACAATAGGGTAACTCTAGGTTATTGTCTATTACTATTGTATAATTTGTTTAATAATATTGTTATAACCTACTTGTCTATCATGATCATGAATGGTCACTATGGTTTGGTATTAAGTGTGAATTAAGAACAATGAATACATTGATGTAGTGCAAAGGTCGTAACCGGGCAAGCAACTAGCTGTCCTACCATTCGGTAAGATTCAGTCAGGCAAAGGTCAGTCAATCAATTATAAAAAAAATACCTTAAGGATTGTACGAAAAAAGAAAAACAATGTTACACAACTAGCATTTCAGAAAACACTTGATTTCCACATATCTTAGTAGAGCATTATGAGTTAGAGGATTAGTTTCACTTGTTAACACACATTCCTACAACCTAATCAGTAATTAGCACATATAACAAGATGCCACTTATTAGAATTTATTATTAAGAAATACTGCAATTACGAACCGAGAAAATCAGTCACATAACGTCTCACGTTTTGGTCAATTAATTCGTAGGAACGCAAGCCGGTTTCTAAAATAAAATATTTTATTTTAGTGTCACTGAACTATCTTTCGGCAAAACTTTCATTTTTGGAAATTAAAAGGAATTAATAATAGTATCGTAACGAAATAGCGGCTTGATTCAAGGTTAGCAATTATTATTTATCTTGAAGATAATTTATACTAATCTATACTTACAACAAGCGTAAAGAAAACGCATATCAATGCGGATCTCATGATTCACTGTGTCACGGCACTGCACGATAGTTCCCCACTGTGTTGACTACTACTAGTGCGTCGCGGGCGCACTGGCGGCGCTTACTGGTGTCCGGCGTTCAAACGCTCCTCGTACCACCCACCCTTACCACGACACATAGAGATCACGGATAACTGAAATCAACATTCCTTTTTGTAGTTCCAAATCCGTAAAATAAATAATGCTCTACATTTTTTTTTGTGTAGGATTTAATAATATTTAAACTTAAACAACTTTATTAACTTTAGAGCTTAATAAATTATACACATCATTTTGTTACTTAGCTTACCTAAGTAACAAAATTTATTTGTTTTATTATCAACTGCGATTTTCTGGATAAAACGCCATGTTTAGAAATAGCACAAGTCTCTAAACCCATGATGTTACATTTAATTATATGCAATTACAAACAAATACGGATTTTAATGGAGAGAAATGTACGGGGTTTCAAAATAAAGGTCTCCTTAGGAGTTTTCGTGTTCATCTGGGATTGTTTCAGGCTTCTGGCATGAGTTTGCCATGTCTACTAAAGATAGGGGCTTAATTAACAGGTACCGAACAGTTGACCAAACGATCGGTGTGTTAATTCATAGCTATGCTTTAACGAACTCCACACCCACGGAATGGACACCATATCAATATTATATTGTAGTAGATAATTCGATAATGTCTTTGCACTGATTTTCCTTTGGTTTTTGTATTTGTTATATATACTAGCTGCGCCCCGCGGTTTCACCCGCATAAGTCTCGATCCCGTTGGAATATCGGGATAAAAAGTATCCTATGTCCTAATCCAGGCCATGGTCTACCCATGTGCCAAATTTCGTCCAAATCTGTTAAGCCGTTTTAGCGTAAAGGCGTAAGAAACACAGTTTCGTATTTATAATTTTAGTTAGAATTTGTGAGAACTTTTATGTTTAATATGTGTTGTTAGCACCAAAAATATTTATAAAATTATTTATTTGTATAGATTTTAGAGTATTCTCTCACGTTATTCACTGGTAAACTTAGGAGTATTATGACTGCTTACAGGTCAAATAGGTGACTGCAGTAAGTTTTGAATTTGTTTTTTGTTTTCAACTTGGGACAGTAATACAATAGACAATTATTCAGAGTTCAGTAGGTACAACTAATTGTTCTGTTTATTGGGTATCCACAAGCGTTTAAGCATAATAATATTGACAGTAACACGTAATGACGTGTAAGTTACGCGATCAATATGAATTACTGTTCGGCAGTAATAATTATGGACCGCATTCGAAAGTATCGCATTGAAAAAGTATAACATTTACATTTCAATGTTGCGTAGCTTGCACGACTGTTTGACGTCATCTGCCGAATTGAAAGCTTGCTCTATTGGTTCCTCCTTGTCTGCTTGTTTAAAACTTTGATATTTTAATAAGAACTTTATAGAAATAGCCATTTAAATTAATCGCATCCTGTGTTATCATTCTATGGTACCATTAACCATACATACGCACATAACATCACGCCTGTAATCTTCGAAGGTTAAGGCAGAGGTGTACCTGATAGTACACCCTCACATATACATAGTATGTCCCTGGATAAAGTGCATAAACGAGAAAATGGGTGAAACTAAATTATTCAGAGACAAAAAAATAAGAAAAATCTAAAAAGCCAATAAAAAACAAAAAAAATAATTATTGAGAATCAGAGAAAAATTTCTTTGTATTTGCCATGCAATATCAACCCATCATTATTGTTTTTATTTTAACGAAATTCACTTAATTAATAAAAAGTTATTATGTTTTCAATACAGGGGAAATTAATAAACAGTAAAAAAACGATAAATTATTATCGATTTTTTAACTTTTTAACTTAACATATTACGTATTTTTTTTTTTTAATCCATTTTTTTTTGGCGATGAATAATGGTCTAATTTCACCCATTTTCATTTGTGCACTTTACTGTCTGCGACCAGCCCCAAAGTCGACCGTTGATGCCAACTCGTATGTCATCATTTTGATTACAATGTATAGCTAGGGATCCCTGTGGCTTATTTCAGACCTTACTTACATTATGTGTTTTCGGGATGTTTTGGTAAAACCTGTGATTGAATAGGGCATTGACATAACTAAAGGCCGTGAAGGTGTTCCGTGTGGTGCCGGACGTAAAGAATAGTACCATCCCATTTCTTCCCGGTGTCGTAAAAGGCGACTAAGGGACTCACTAGAGAATGGGCAGCAGCGCTCTCTACGCATTTTAACACCATACTGTGATCGCCAACCCGCCTGCCAAGCGTGGCGATTATGGCAAACACCCCCATTTGGGGGAGGCCTATGTCCAGCAGTGGACGTCTTTCGGCTGAAATGATGATGATGATAACTAAAGGCAGTTCACAATATATGTAACTTAGCTTTACAATACCTTTTGTCGGTAAACAAGGAAACTGACATAACGTTAGCGGAACGTCCGCGCGTTAACGAGTTTTTAAATACGCCATTCTTATAATAAAGTCCGATATTCATAGAAATTGTGTGCCGTGGTGCAACTTGGGGGAGGCTTATATCCAGCAGTAGTTTGCGATATGCTGTATGATTGATTGAATCATGTAAATACTTTGTAATATCTATTTTGTTATTTGTTTGATACAGTTTTACATTCGATGCTAGTTTTGAACTTCCTGTCTGTCTTTTCATTGTTGAGTCAATCAAAATTACAAAATGAACGAGTTTTGATTGTTTCATTCTTGGAGATTTTACTATTCGCGAAGCTCAGCATAGGCAACCGTCCGTATTAAGAAAGAATACATTCTAAATTTTCGATCTTACCACGGGGTATCGTGTTACCCAGTAACTGGGTTGTCGAGGTCAGATAGGCGGTCGCACCATGTAAAATACTGGTATTCAGCTGGATCCGGTTAGACTGGAAGCCGACCCCAACATAGTTGGGAAAAGGCTAGGCAGATGATGATGACATACACAGTTCTTAGTTTCTTACACAATGCATTATTATAAAATATATAGGTAAAAAAAAGGAGAAAGGCTCAAACTCGGCTATTTACAAAAATTCCTGTCTATTAATAATTAGCTATTTACATAACGCTATCCTAAACTACGTCCCCACTTTTCCAATCAACAATATCTCATGATTATTCTTACAAACGACGTCAGTTGAAAAACTATTATCTTCCAAGCGAGGGGTGGCCGAGTGAAATTCCTACTTTGCGTGCATACTTTCCATCTCGTGGACATTTCGCCGTTTTTATACACGACTCGCAATCGCACGCGGAACGCTAGTCTGAAGTCTGCCTTATAAAGCATTCTCTTAATTTCAAAAACGTTGTTACACTTTCAACTTAATTAGTCTATAAATAGGGTTGTAAATTGTTTGTTGATTTGTTGAAATCAAGTGCACATATTACTTTGTCAATAATTCTTATTATTGGTTTGCGTTGAATAAACGAAGAACATGAGACGTTATGCATGAACGAATAGGGAATCCGACTGCTTTCCTTGTTGACTGTGTAATTTATGCTTATTTCACGAAATATGATTTATTTTTCTTGAATTTATGATCGTGTAATTAATGAGATTCTTTCAATTCGCGGACTTTTGTAGATGATTGGCAAAAAATATACGCTTAGTGACGAAATAAATGTATGCATGCTTCGAAATAACCGGTATAGGGTTGAGGTTTAAACGTTAGAAGAAATAGCGACTACGAATGCATTAAGTAAGGCTTGAAAGGGTGAGTATAGATTTTCATAACTGTTCAGACTGGGATCTCTACAAAATGTAGTTCCTGAAAATTTTGTTTTTGTTAAATTCAATGACGTTGAGAAAGAACTTTAACTATAAAATCTGTCTTAAGGCGACGATAACCGACTTTTAATGATTTTATACTGACGATCACGTCTGAACGAGTAGTGTTAATGATTTGGAAAAAATATATGTTAAATTAGAGCATTTTCTTAATAACTTAATATATGAATATTTTACATTATGTTTTTATTACATAGAGAAATTAATTTATAAAGTTATGTCTGACGTGGATAAAAAACGGAGAATCACGCAAAATCTATCAAGGGTATTTTTCTGAAACCTTCACCATTTTAAAGATAATTTATTAATTATCGATCTTTTAGTATACGTGTTTTAAATACATTTTTGTTATGTATAATAAATTAAAAATGCGTATATTTTGGGACAGAGCTCCTTGATGGGCGAGTCCTATTACTGGTTGGACATACGACAGTACAGAACACGCATGCTGACTACTCAAGGTCACTGGCATAATATCGTCTTAAATTCTTTATTGAATTGATGGGTATTGATTTTGATCATGTTAAGGTGAAGTTTTATGTCTTAGAATATATATATTGATTATTTTTTTCTTAATTTGGGCCTAATTTATTATATTATTAAAATATTTGTTATTTTATTTGTCAGCCTAATTATTAGGCTAGCAAATAAAATAAGAAATATTTATAAAAGTCGCTGCACTCACGCACTGCCACCTACTCCCATCCAGTTCTCATGATCTCTATGCGCGCGATAACGGTGCGTTTGCGCAACATACCCTGGTATTGTTCGTTGGCTATCTCTCACCGAATCTACGTTAATTATCGCCATATTGCTCTTAGCGCGCCCTCTTATTATATCTTTTATCGCTCGAACTAGTGAAGAATTGCATGGTGTTGTTGGGAAATTTTGTAGCTATGGCGGAATAAGGTTTCGCCTTCTTCCCATGGTTGATAAACTGGGTAAGCAGTAACTGTAGAACGTACCCTGCTACTATCCGTATGCTCCTTTTGATTCGTCGGTCACACAAGCACACTGGGTGCAATTTGTTGAGTAGGTAGGTACTTTACTTAGAAAACTTTGTTAGGATTGACACTTTCCTTAAGGGTACGCTAGTCGGTGATCCTTCCATACAAACGTAGTATGGTGATTACTTGTCTGTTTGACGGTGTACGTTAAAAACTAAAAATTATATCAATTGGTCTTGTCATTATCTAGCCCTGTATGGAAGCAGAATTGGAAAAAATACATTGGTTTGGAAGTTATGAACATCGAAACTTCCATATTTCAACTCTAATTTTAACTCGTGTTTGGGCGTAAATAAATAACTTATGTAGTAAGATAGATTATTTATTCAATAGTTATAATAATTTCATTTTGAGTAAATATATTCAGTAGTTTTATCATAATATCTATACGCCCAAAGGTCTGTTCATGAAATTTTACGCGCTCATTTTCGGTATAAATCATTGTCTATTTCACTAAATAAATTATGAAATATATTTATTTATTTATTTAAAACACACCACAATTACGTTTACGGCAGCCGAAGGATCGAAAAAAAACCGAAATGATTTTAATAGCTTTTAATTATAAAAAACTGAATTACAATTAATTAACCTACGAATATTCATTCCACGTCGAAGTAGGAATATGGAATGCGTATTCTTACAAAAATAGTCATTAAAATTAGGTTGCACCGACGACTGACGTCAATGCTGCATCGGCGATTAGTAGTTGTCATCCGGTATTGGCGTAACTGCAACGTCGGCGATCTTCCTTTAGTAGAGCTACGTAATTCCTCCACCCTTAGAACGGCGACTATTTCAGCACGTTCAGTGAAAATGTTGCCGGAATGTTGTCGGGATCTGCATTCCTTTCCAGAATTATGGTCGGAGGCTGCTGGTTATTTTGATTAATTTTCGTAGTATTACTACATTTGCATATGTAGCGCCTGGCCATTAAGATGCTGATAAGTATGGCTGCACTTAATAGCACACCGTAGAACGGGATTGTGGTGTGATAGAAGGTGTCTGTTTGCACGTTGTCCAAATGCACGGGAGTCTGGATCGTAATTTTGTCCTGGATGCCACGTAGTCCTTGAAGATCCACGGAGTTCAAATTAATATGAGTAGCTGTGGTAACTTGTTTCCCGGAATCGTAGGGTATTTTCATCAGTTTGAGTGGTTGGCCTTTGATTTCATCATAGACATTTGCTATAGTAAACTCTTCAGATTTCAGTCGACATCCAACGGGAATTGTAGCAAGATAACTTCCTTGGAGCGATGTGTAGTCCTTCTGGTGGCAGATGAGTTGTACTTTCGTTTGTTGAGGGAATGACAGGACATAGTGTTGGTCATCGAGTTTCTCCATAGCCTCTCTCATCAGGGTAACTGTAGTGAACTGGCAGGAGTCTAGCAGAACTTGATTGGTGATCAACTCCTGGATGCAGTCAGATTTGGTTCGGATCTGGTGGGTGATTTCCTTCTCGCAGAGGTACCAGCTTTTTGACTTCGGGCATTCAGCCTCCATGTACATGAATGTCAACTCGTTGGTTGCTAGGAATGGGAAGGTTGGGATAAGAGCCTGTGCATGTTTGTTAGGTACTGCAGACAACCTATATAGGTCGTAACTATTCTTTGAAAAGATTGGAAATTTAAAAACGAAAACTATCTGTTTATCAATGAAGTACGATCCTGGTTTTATAATATTGTAGTATTCCCTAAGTTCTAAATCTAAAATCTGTTCTTCAGAGTATATAATTTTCAGTTTCCTGACCATTGATGCTAGTATCTCTATGTCTACCATAGAATGATGCATGGTAGATGCATGAATAAAAGCTAAACAATTTTCTATCCTAAGTAATTCCTGAGTTAAATCCTCTACGTTCTCACTCATTACTTCCAGAAGTTGGGCAAACTTTGCGTATTTTATTAAGCTGTTTTCTCTTAATGCATCGCTCTTTAATATTGATTCTAATGTATTGTTAATTCTATTCTGATTATCAACTATCTGTGCTAGTACGTCAGTGTGTTTAGACATCCACTCTTTACTTATGCTAATGTGGTTATTAAATTCAGTTGCTATTCTATTCTGATTTGTCTCTAATGTTTTAATGGCCATATTATAGTTTAGCGCATCATTGTGGTCTAGGTTTCCAGTAAGGCTTTTTATGATGGAACCTAGCCCGTCTACAAGACCTCTTTTAACTCTATTGGGCTCCAGAGATTGTAATTGTCTTAGAACATTGCCAAGCTTGTCAGTAAGATGGTTTATTTGGATATCATATAGTAAGTAGGTGTCATTGGTCATTCGACTTTGATAGCTTAGTAGTTGAGTCTGTAGTGAGTGGACGTTGTTTTCGATATCATTCAGACGTACATATTGTAGGAATGTATGGTGGTGAGTCGTGAGTCTCATGGGCCCAAGTTTGTAGGGTAGCAGTCCTGGTCCCTCATCGAGGCTCTCGAGTTTTATCTCCTGAGGTCGCATCATTGGGAGAATTGTTATTAACAGAATCCTGTAACAAATTTACTGATTTAGGGACACGCTTTAGTCTTGACTTTGCTATGGGGCCACGTTTCTTCGAAGTATAAATATGAATCGGCAGGTCAGCTAGAACTATATCTTGTGTATACCGTGGTGCGGTCTTTTGACGATTAGCGAGAGGGTTTGTTACAAATACTTGCTGTTGGGGTGCGTATTCCTTCTCGGGTTCGCGGGTTTTATTTCTACTCTCGATTAATGCTGTTCGGTTTGTGAGTGATGAGGCGTTGACAATGTCATAAACCTGTTTCATGCGGTCTTTATGAACTAGAACATACTGTTGTAACAGCTGTTGTGTTATGTCAATGTCCTTGCAGTCTCTGGGGTCAAAGTGTCCTGTCAGTAAGTCAAAAGGTCTGCATCTTGTGAAACTGTGTATGGAACTGTTGTAGGCTATGATAGCATAAGGTATAAGGTTTACTGTGGGTTCGTCTTTGTACTGTAATTTGAGGAGTCTGAGGTGTTCTAATAGTGTTAAATGAAATCGTTCAATATTTCCATTGTCATTAGGTGAGTAAGCTAATATTCTGTGATGGTTGATCTTGTGAAGCCGTGTAAATTCCATGAAAAGTTGGTTGGTGAACTCAGTTCCATTGTCTGTGACAATAGTCATGGGGACGCCATGGTGAGTACAGTATTGCAAGAGGGCTTGTAATATGCTAACAGCTGTTCCATCGCGCAGATGGTAAGCTTGACCGTATTTCGTAAAGACGTCGATGAAAGTGACGTACTTCTCGCTTTGTACAGTGAATAAATCCATATGGACTATTTCAAATGGCTTGGTGGCTGGGGGCACAACGTTAAATTGTGGTCTGACTGGGTTTCTATCGTATTTGGCTTGTCCGCAGATGGTACATTCACCTATAAATTTGGTAATATGGTCCTTCATTTTTGGCCAATAATATTTGCGAGACAAGGCTAAATGACACTCGGTGATTCCGCGATGGTTAGTTTTACCATCATGGTAGTGACGGATTATCTCCTGCTGACGCAGATATTCTTTGACGTTTTCCAGCTCGGATTTAGCGAGAACGAGGTTTAATGATGAACTTTTAAACTTGTTCTGAAGGATCGGAATAATAGAATACATGGCTAATGGAGGATCTATTAAAATACCTGTTTTAACCTTGGGGTTAGCGTACTCCTTTATAGCGCTTATGACATCCTCCTCTAAGTTGGATTGCGATAGCTGGATGCTGATACGCGTGTGTGTGTCAAATGGTTTTGTCACTGAGGGTCGTTTCTTTACGTCGCTAACAAGGATAAGATGTATCTGTCGATTGAATGTATTAAGAGGTTTATCTGTTATAGGAATTTCAAGAATTGGATTTTCATTACTTGTGTGAGCTGTTTCAGTGGAAGAGTCTGCTTGGGCGAGTATTGTTTCGGATGGGTTGCCCATTAGGGAATTGAGTTCGTCAATTTCTTCTATTAGAGACATAGCTTCCTTAGTATTTATTTCTATGCGGGAAAGGGCGTCGGCATTAGTGTTCATTTTCCCCTTCTTGTAGATTACGGAAAAGTCGTACTCGCTGAGTCTAAGTCGCCATCTTGTAAGTCGTGAGTTCGGCTCTTTCAAATTCATCATCCACTGTAATGGTTTATGGTCAGTGAGAATTTTGAATCTTCGTCCAAAGAGGTATGGTCTGAAATATTTGGTAGCCCAGACTATGGCGAGGAGCTCTTTTTCAATGGTGCTGTAGTTTATTTCACTCTCGTTAAGAGTTCGAGAGGCGTAACAGACCGGTTTGTCTGACCCTATGGGACCTTGGGATAGTATAGCTCCAATGGCTACGTTAGATGCGTCTGTGGTTAAGTTAAATTCTCTATTAAAATCCGGGTATTGCAAGATGGGATCATTGGTCAGAAGAGTCTTACATTTTTCAAAACAGTTCTTATAGTCAGTGTCGAGAGTGATCTTTCTTCCTTTTTTCAGACATTGCGTGAGTGGCTTTGTGGTACGGGCAAAGTCGGGGATAAATTTTCGGTAGTAACCGAGAAGGCCTAGAAATTGCTTGATTTCTTTTGGGGTTTTCGGTATGGGGTATTTGTTTATGGCGGATATCTTATCGGGATTTGGCTTTATACCATCCCTACTAATTATGTGCCCAAGGTACGCTGTTTCAAGCTTAAGAAATTCAGATTTGTCCATCTGGATCTTGAAATTGGACTCTCGAAGTCTCTGAAACACTTTTTCGAGATTGGTCACGTGTTCCTGAAGGGAAGTGCTGAACACGATGATGTCATCGAGATATACGAGACATATCTCGTTCTGAAGCCCTCTGAGGACATTGTCCATCACACGCTGAAACGTTGACGGAGAATTTTTTAATCCCATTGGCATACGAAGAAATTCGAAATGCCCATGCTCTACGTTGAATGCGGTTTTCTCGACGTCGATAGGGTCCATCTCGACCTGGTAGAAGCCACTTGCCAAATCGAGGGTCGTGAAGTAGTGGCATTTCCCTAATTTGTCAAGGACGTCACTAATATTAGGGATAGGGTACTTGTCGTCAAGTGTTTTTTCGTTAACCTTACGGAAATCCACCACGAGACGCCACTTTTGCTTTCCGGAAGCGTCTATCTTCTTTGGCACTACCCAAATAGGGGAGCTCCAGGCAGATTCAGATGGTCGTATGATACCCTGTTCTAGCATTTTTCCTATCTGGTCCCTAACTTCCTGGCGATGTACGAATGGATACCGATAACTTTTGGTATGCACTGGTACTTCGTCTGTGGTCCTAATTCGGTGTTTGACTTTGTTGGTAAAAGTTAGTCCCTCGCCCTCAATATAAAATACGTCCGCGTAACGAGAACAAAGAGCTATAAGGTTAGCCTTTTCCTCTGGGTTAAGGTGATCCGTTCGTAATCGTGAAACTACATTTTGCGCGCGAGTTGACGTTTGTTGAGTACGCGTGCACTCAGTATTAAATAGTTCCGCGTGCGCCGGGCGATCAAGTGAGAATATGACGTCATTGGGTGTCGGGTTCTCAATTTCTAAGTAGCCACGGTTGTTAGCAATGGTGGTAATGCATTCGTGAACTATGCAATTACAAAGTATTTGTTCATTAATGAAAGCGTCTCCTTCCGCGATGTCGACAGGGATACGGATAACTTTAGAAGTCCCTGCTGGAATTATATCCTCATATAGATTAACGTTGCATGAGTTGTACATTTTGATAGGATTTGACGCGGTTCGAGTCAATAGTTGACCTTCTCTTAAATCTATGCGGGCCTCCCAGCTACTCAATAAATCTAAACCTATTAGTCCGTCAAAGTATTCGTGAAACCTATAAATGAATAACTTCATATTATCGGTGTCATTAAATTCTGCAAAACAAGGCAATGTAATAGAATAGTCGTTTCTGCTTGTTGCGTGTATATTTGTCACTTCAAACGGATCAAAGTTGAGGGCAAAATCGGAAAAGTACTTTTGAACGGCTTCGGGACTTATAAAAGATTGATTGGCACCCGTGTCTATCAAAAGTTTCAGAGGGGGTTTCGCGATTTGTATGTATGGTAGCTGTCTCTGCGCCTGTAGGTTTAATTCTATCTTGGTTTTGGTGAGATTGAAGTCTCCGGAAAATCCTGTTCAGCATGGTTAGCATTTCCTTGTGGCTGAGGATCGTCAAGCGATTGATTATCCGCAGTCATAAAATAAGTCGAGTCACCGGTGAAACCGGGGGCAAAGTCACTGTCCGAGTAGTTATAGTCAGCATAATAATTGTACGCCGGTTCTTGGTAGTAATTGTAATGTGAGTCGTCATAGGTAGCACATTCATTAACATTCATTTCGCGGGTCCTAAAATAGTTTGTTGGCGGCGGGTTTCCTGATCTATTCCAATCATGACCTGCTAACCCGTTGGTTGGGGGCAAAGATCTGGGGGTGAAACGTTGTACTCCACTCATAGGTTGAGGACCTGATGGTGGACGGTTTTGAGACGGTACCCGGAACACATTACTACGGGGGTTATAATTAGGTGGTGGTGCACTTAACATTCTTTGCGTGTTAGTGGGGCCATGCTGCTGATATTGGATCGGTCTTGCAAATCTGAAAGGTTGAGGAGGGGGGCCCATAGGGCGTTGTCCTACGGGAGCTGGCCAATTAGGCACCTGGAAGTTATGCGACCGCTGGGGAGCAATTGCTGCTGGTGGTAATGTTGGGGTGACCTTTAGGGTTGACTGGCCCTTTTGGGGTTCACTGCGTTGCTGCAAATACATGATGTTTAATTCCTCCTGAACATATTCAAGAGCTTTGTCAATGGTAGCCGGCCGCATGCAACGTATACGGGATCCTAAAGGTTCCTTTAAACCACGAATAAATGCCTGCATAGTCACCTTTTTATAAAGTTCACGCTTGGCCTCTATAGTAGTCGGTATAGTCTCGTGCAAAGTCACGTACGTCATCATTGTACTGAACAGTGTTTGGCAATGGTCATAAAACTCCTGGGGTGTCTTGTTACCCTGCGTAGCGACAGAAAGGTCATTGTACAACGCGGTTTCATCGCGTTGGTCCGAGAAATTGTTAATCAAGGCAGTTCGAATGCCCAACCAACTCTCTGGTATCCCATTAGAGTTTATGGTACACGCAGCGGTTCCAGAGATCTTATTAAGAATTCCGTTTAATAGGCATAAGTTTGAAAATTCGCTTCCGGGCGCACCACTTAAGTATTGCGTTGCTAATGAGTCGCAGATTTTAATAAACCGTGTAAGCACATTAGGGTTACCATCAAACTCCGGGACAAGGCGAAGGGCCTTGAAAATAGTGTCTGGGTCGTGCTGAGCCATATCTAAATTAAATAAGTTACCTAAATCCAAATTATCTAAAACTATGTCTCTATTAGTATCTACAGTTCGTCGGCGGGCCTGACGTGATTCAGGTTCCCGCGCACTCGAGGCTCTGGGATGGTAAATCTTGAAGGTTAGGATTTCGAAGGGAGCAACACGAGAATAATTCTGATGTACTTACAAATACTTCATTTCTGGTCTCCTTCCGTGAATCGATTTCCAGATTCTCCTCTCGGTCTGCAGCAGGTCCGTATGTTCAGGATATCCGGAACGGTGCTTGATAGCCACCCGGGTGACACGCGACGCGATTATCGATGTGAGATGCGAGTCCCGACGTCTCCCGCGGATATCCTACCGACTGCGCCAATTACGTTTACGGCAGCCGAAGGATCGAAAAAAAACCGAAATGATTTTAATAGCTTTTAATTATAAAAAACTGAATTACAATTAATTAACCTACGAATATTCATTCCACGTCGAAGTAGGAATATGGAATGCGTATTCTTACAAAAATAGTCATTAAAATTAGGTTGCACCGACGACTGACGTCAATGCTGCATCGGCGATTAGTAGTTGTCATCCGGTATTGGCGTAACTGCAACGTCGGCGATCTTCCTTTAGTAGAGCTACGTAATTCCACTATCATCACAGAAAATAAAAAATATAAATAAATCATTTTTTTTTTTAATAAATACTAAATAAATAAATAATTAGACTAATTAGCCTGCATATTAGTTACGCCCACCAACGAGTTCGAGCCGTCGACTAGGGTACCCTTAATAGCTAATTGATTTTTCTAGTTTACCGGGTAATAAAGTAGAAACCGAACCGTGTCATGTGTTTGTTTTTGTAACATTTTATTCAATAAAAACTTGCAATTGTAATGGACAAACCGCTGCATTATTTCTTGAATAAACGCGATTGCATTTTAAGTGTTACATGTGTATTCATTTTCTTGTACCCGAAATAATTGATAAACTTTTCACTAGACGAAAGGCGTCTACGGGTGTATACTATTAAAGAGCGATCGTCGCTTCCATATGTCACTTTTTGTTCGGTGAACCTGAACGCATTGTCGCGCCGACAGCCTTCCGGTTTTCCGAACAAAAAGTGGCATATGGACGCGACCGCGATCGCTTTTAAATAGAACGCAATACTAGCATTATTGCGTCCTATTTAAAAGAAAGAATTCGCCTAAGCATCAGTACACTGCCATGTTCTGAGGTGCACTCAGCGAAGTCCTGCGACCTTTTCAGATCGTTAGTCCGCCCTAGTCTTACACTTTTGTGTATATCGATAAAAATTACAATTATTTTGTAATTACAGCATCTCTGCCCGGCACCGAAGCGGCTCACCAGTTAGTAATATGCGTCCGCAACAAATGTACTCCCGAGGAGGCGCTGAACGTTCTCCGAGACCTCCCGAACCCTCTTCGTGAGGGCGAACAGGCAGCGACCGCGCAAGCAGCGGCCTACAACCCGCTGAAGATCGATGTCTTTGTGCAGACGCTGCTGAATCTCGGCAGCAAGAGTATATCGCATAGCTTTGCTGCTATTTCCAAGTTTCATTATGTTTTTAAGGTTAGTTGAAGTTTTTTGTTGAGATTTCATTTATCCAAGACTTTTGGAGGAGAACTTAATTAGAAGCTTTAAAATTAAATAAATTACAGATCCTAGCCGAATCCGAGGAAGCTCAGATCTGCATTCTCCGCAACGTATGGGAGCTGTGGCAGCGACACCCACAGATGGTCTGCGTGTTAGTAGACAAGATGCTCAAGACTCAGATAGTCGAGTGTAACGCTGTGGCTACATGGCTGTTCTCCAAGGAAATGGCGTCTTTCTTCACGCATAACTATTTGTGGGAAGTGCTGCATTTGACCATTGATAAGATGAATAAGCATGTGTCGAAATTAAGTGAGTATATAAGTTTTTAGTTGATTCTCTTGTCAACCTAAAACTTAGAACTTAGTCTGGTATTCCAGGATTTGCTTTTTAGATACTGTCTGCAGATCTGTTTGCCAGTCGGAAAAGGCCTCCTCCAACAGGAGGAAGGCAGGAGTGATGTCGAACAGAGTGGCTCAAGAAAGACACGAATGGAAATGGTTGGAGGAGGCCTTTGCCGACTGGCAAACAGATCTGCAGACTGTATCTAAAAAGCAAATTCTGGAATACCAGACTAAGTTTTAAATTTTTATATGTCAGAGTAATGTAGTAGTTAGATCTGAATAAAGGGCTATATTTATTTATTTATATAAACTTTATTGTACACCAGATTATACATTACATAAAGAAAGAGTAATACACTACAAAATATACAATGGCCGGCCTTATCGCTTACTGCGATCTCTTCCAGGCAACCTTGGATATTATTATTTTTAAAGTAATTCTATGTATTTATTGCAACGTTTTCATAAAAAACATGTTTATTTTCTCAGGCGGTGAGCTTCAAGAAGCGAGGGAAGCGTTAGCCAGAGCTGATTCCAGCAGTTCCGACTCGGAAGACGAAAATAATAGCAAAAAGAAGAAGGACCAGGATAAACCTACTGAAGAGGTATCATCATAATATTCTGTTCAACATTCCAAAAGACATTTCCGTTCCAACTCAATTGCTGTCTTTAACTGACTGCCAACTTACTTCTAACCTCGTGAATTGAATGATTCAACCTTCCTACCTTATTGACGGCATGTCAAATGACTTAAACACTAAAGTTCTAATAACCTTAAGATGGGCTATGTGGTTGTGGTGAAATCAACACAACTACAGATTTACTGCTCGTATAGACACTTGATAGAATTTCCAAAAATCAAGCATCATAAAGTAATTATATTATATATATATATTTTATTATTTGGTATTTTGTAGGTTTAATTGTTTGTTTTCATTTTGTAAATGTCGCAACATATTATGTAATTATAAGTAGTAAATTGTCCTTGGCCTCTGATGACCCTGACAGCAAGCAATAGATAAAATTTGTCAAACTTATCTGTGTTAATAATGAATACGAGGCTTTTGGCTAATTTGTAAAGTGGTATTACTTGTTTTTTTTTTTTTTTTTTAATGTGTGTTTAGTTTTTGTAGAATAAACACTTTTTCTTTCTTTTCTTTTTTAATGACGTAAAATCTTCATTCCAGGCCGTAGAACGCATGGAGGAGCGCTTAGAAGCGGCCCACATGGACCAAAAGCGTCTGTTCCTGATCGTATTCCAACGGTTCATCATGATCTTATCGGAACATCTGGTGCGCTGCGACACGGACGCGCGCGACCCCGACACGCACTGGTACCGCAGCACTGTCGGCAGGCTGCGACAGGTCTTCTTGATCGTGAGTACCTTCATCATTCACTTGAGCTTAGACATCTTCACCATCAAATGCCATAGGGCAGGGCAATAAAAAATACTTTAAAAAAAATCATGAAAAGAAATAAAACAAGGTTTGTTTGTCACAGAAACACGTGCATATAAAAACCGCATTCAAATCGGTTCACCCGTTTAAGAGCTACGGTGCCACAGACAGACACACACACATAGCGGTCAAACTTATAACACCCCTCTTTTTGCGTCGGGGGTTAAAAAAAATAAGTTAGCGCCGTTATCACGTGATGGTTGACTGATTATAGAGATAACTCCCCCATAGATAACTGCTTAACCTGTCATCAATCTCCTATTTTTTTGTTGCAATAGCAACTTGGATTTCAATCCTATTTTATTTATATAGGCTGCCGGAGTTCCTTTCTATGAGAACTTCTGCTTTCATACAACCATCGAGAACGAAACAAGAAAAGTGATGTTGCCTATTTCCGGTCAAACGCAATGTGGTTCGTTGGCGATGATGCTCAGACGGAAAAGGACCCATAACCCATACATCAAACAATCAAGCAAGTCAGCCTATCGCAGTCCACTGCTGGAGATAGGCCTCTCCCAGGCGCCGCCACGACACCCTGTCCGCCTTCTGCATCCAGTCTGTCCCAGCCACATTCTTAAGGTCCCAATACATACCACATACTAAAATGAACCTTATTCTTTCCAGCACCACGAACAAGTCCAGAAGTACAGCAGCACGCTGGAGACGCTTCTCTTCACTCAAGACCTGGACCCGCACATCCTTGACGTTTTCCATCAGTTCATTGCTCTCACCGCTTAAATATGTATTGCTAAGAGAATAAACTGAGTTTCTAATAGGCTTAAATGACCAGGCATTGTCCAGTATACATAAGATGGGGTTGGCGAAACTGTATGCTTGATATTTTTCTAAGTCATACCGTTAAGACAAGCGCACATTAAGGCCGCAATGGACCGTAGCGCAACGCATTTTTATACAAAAATGTGCGTTGCGGCCTGTAATGTGCGTTGGTTCATAGAAAATGTACGAAAGTAATAAGGAGGATTTTTACGGCCCGCTCCAATCTGCGGTAACCTTTAATAGAGGACACAAGCTTGAATTTCATTGAGCATGAAGTCTATATAAGACTTGATTTTAATGAAATAATTCATCGCCATCATTTCAGCCGAAATACGTCCACTGTTGGACAGTCCTCCCCCAAGCAGAACCACTCGAACAGATGGCCGATGTGGCCGAAAGGTTCTGGAGTGCGGACCGCGTACCGGAACATGTAGCGTTGGAAGGTCGACCGATGACCTTGTGAAGGCAGGAATCCGCTGGACGTGGGGCGCACCGAACTGGTCGACATGGCGATACTTGGGGGAGGCCTATGAAATAATTAGTTTGCTATTACCGGCGCCCGTGTATGACTAGAGGGTCAATCCACGTATTTCTAAGAACGATCGCATTCTAATCTCAGTCAAACATTTTCTACAAGTTTTCGACATTGATTGTCGCTAAGATAAAATTGCGACTAGGTTTTGATCGTTTTTTAATACTGGAATTCGCCTTCTAAAAATTGGATGCAGCAAAAGGAAGGCTGTTAGTATCGTAGCACATGGAGTCCTGTACCCTAATTACGTAATACGCGATCAATCAGAATCTGAATCGTTTTGAAACAGATTGCTAATCCATTGCTTCGTTCGTTCGAAAAAAAAATCTGCTCAACAACGTAAATAACACAATGAATGTTGTTGACCTGTCAAATTGAAACAGATTAGTCGGAATTGTCAACGAAAATGTGTTGCGTAATTAGCTATCTGTACATTCTGTCTAATTTTATAGCAAAAGGCGAAGATGATATTTATGTACTCGATTGATGTTAGCATGACCACAGTTTCGCCACCCCTATCTCAGGACACAACTCCTATAAAGGAAGACTAAATATAAGTAAGGTTTGATTAATATTTATGAACTTGCTACAAAGTAATGGTGCGTTAACAGTTATGTGATAAGTGTTGCGTGGTATAAGACTATTATTGCCATGACCAGTTTTATTTAATCCCTCCCATCTAGCTATGTTGCATTTCTTACTGCTCAAGCCAGTTTGATCTTTGCTGGTATGTAACAAAAACCAACCGTATACTGGTCATGGTACCCAAGACCATTTACTTTTAAAATATGAATATAAGACTACTAAAAAGAAATAAGATGTATTCTATAGTACATTACTGTCGCAACAAAGGCATTGATGGCCGATCGTAAATATGTGGGCCGAGGCGAATCCGAGGTCCGGAATACGTGAGTCCATCAATGCCTGGTTGCGGCCAAGGCTTGTATAGTACTTTTCTCAAATAATGCGCGGGAATTCAAACTAACTAAATTAATTATAAATTCCAGAATCAATGCGCGAATATTTCATGCGCCATTATGTTCATTTGTTTTTTCTTTACTTGAAACAGCTCTAGTTGCAAATCAAATCGAAATTTAAATAAAATCTTTGATACGTTGCCTCCTTGGTTGCCATGTGTTGAAGTAAAAAGTTCGTTCTATGTTTTTAAATAACACGACAGTTTTGAGTTTTTATGCAAACGTTGCCGGCCGGGCGCTCGCATGTATTCGGCCAGTACAGCAATTTCAATTAATCTCGGAAGAAGCTTGTCAAAATACTGTTCGAATATCCAAGCAAATTTGAGAAAAAAATATTTCTTAAAATTTTGACTAACAATATTGAGTCAAGACTGGGTGTAGCACCTTTTGAGAAAACACTAAGCGAAGTGCATAAGTAATGTATGTATTATTAATTTTTTCATGTAAATAAATAGTAGTTAAGTTTAATAAGTTCAGTGTTTTACTATGTAGAAAGAAAATAACGGAGCTAAGTTCATTTGGCGTCGCTCATGAAGACCGCGTCTTTTCATAGTTCGCGGTGAGCAAAGCCAAATGAACTTAGATTCGTCCCCAGTGTGGCCTACGTTTAAGGGTTCTCGCGCAATAGACGGCCACGAGCACGACCAGTGATCGCAGCGACCATGTAAACTAGAAACCGATACGAATCGCGTACTTTGTCTCAACGGCCAACTAGCCGCAGACCGAACCACGAACTACGACTGGCCGGAATCATACGGCCACGATAGTTCGCCAGATCCCTAAGACGCGTTTGAGACACTCACTATAGCCATGGTTTATTGCGTCATATTAAATGGTTTCTTGAAGGGACTCCCGACTATAGCAATTATACGAAGTATTATTTCTCCATCTATGGCTTTCCTACCTTTCATATTACCTAATCATCACGAGTAAATAAAAACTAATTGATATCAACAAAAACACAACTTATCAGTCTTCTTACACAATATAATAATTATAACAAAATAGTTAACATCTTATAAAACATCCACATACACACAATTCTCTCCACATATCTATATATACAACACGTCTACTTCAAATACGAGAGTAGTTCTTCAACGTCCTTCTTAGAGCCGAGGTAGCATGGCGCTCGCTGGTGAATGGCCGTGGGTACGATGTCCAGGATGGGGATCAGGCCGTTGCTGGCCAGCCCTCCGGCTTCCGTCACAATGAAAGACATGGGGAGGCATTCGTAGAGTAGACGTAGCTGAAAAGAAAATAAAAATTAACTTGTTACCAAGTATGTCGCGGAGATCATTTTCGATTAAAAGTTGGCATTGATGTGTTTGGATTTTTAAGCACCGCCGCCTTTATTAGGGTTCCGTACCCGAAAGGTGCCAAACGGAACTCTATTAGTAAGCCTCCGCTGTCTGTCCGTCCGTCCGTTGGTCTGTTAGCGGGCTGCATCTCATGAACCGCAATAGGTAGACAGTTGTAATGTTTACAGATTGTGTATTTTATTGCCGCTATTATAACAAGTAATATAATTCACCACATTCGTTAAACGTGTTTCTTATTACAATTTTTTTTTAAAGTAGTGTTTTATATTGTACGGTGGTACGCAACCCTTCATGTGCGAGTCCGACTCGCACTTGACCGGATTTAAACTCAAAATTTTGTGAGATACAAGCTGCTTGTACTCAAAATTCCAAAGAAAAGAAGTGAATAGACCCTTAACATATTGCCTATGGCAATCATCAAAGCGTGGCGATTTACCTAAGCTAGATTTGGGAAACATAAAAAATCTTGGTTCAATCAATATTTTTTCTAATCGAAATCTATCTCTAGCTATCTCAGTAACCGTATATTTTTCGTATCAAAAATAGGAGTGTCGTAATTGTTTACCATGAAACGGTGCCCTTTCAGATAGCCTGCTGTACGGGGTCACGACTATATTGTGTCTGATGCAAAGTTATATCTTTCACTGCATTACTCATTTATTGAATCAAAGTTCTTAACTTGGGATCCTGTTTTGTACATTGAAAGTCTGTCTATAAGTCTTGTAGATCCATAGCTCATTAATATTGTTAATCCACGCCCTCAGGGTCAATCCAATTTAACCTTCCGATTGTTTCGATTTAGCTCATATCACAAATGAATACAGATGGTACACTGCAGTTTAGGTATGAAGCTACAAGTACGCAGCGGGCCCGTCTTGTCGGGCCAATTCAGTGAGTTTAACATAGTCAGAAGATCGTTGCGCGATAGAAAGAGAGGCAACTTCTAGGTGAATATAACTGTATATAGCGCTGTGCGACCTGAATTGCACTTTATTGTGTCGTTGCAAGAATCGCTTTTTATTTAAATGATTTTGCGGAGTGTGTTTTTGTGTGTATTAATCTGTGCTAATATTTTCCCCGCAGCTCGAGTTTCTTATTTGAAACGAGAAAAATTTGTCTGCTCATAAACGTAAATAACGCAATGAATGTTCTTGAACTGTCAAAATGAAAGCCATAGCTACTGTTAAGCGAGCCGTTCACCGCCAGCAAAACTAAGTTAGTTTAGCTGGCGGTGAACGGCTCGCTTCATTGCGTTATTTACGTTTATGAGCAGACAAATTTTTCGAACATAATATTGCCATGAACTTGGATGGATTCGATGAACATAGAATAGCAATATTTTTCGTGTTACGCAATTAGGGAGCTGTTATCGGTGAACTACACTAAAAGAAATACGTTTATTTGCGGTAAACATGACAAAGAAAGAACACAAAACAAAAAGACAACAAGTTGGGGGAAAATATGCGTCACATCCACGCAATACGGCCATCGCTCAGCATAATGCTGCGACCCAGACACCCAGCGCTGGTTTTCAGCGACAGCCGGCGTTGACGTTATGACGTCGACCCGAAATATCCCCTTAATAGCATGCACTAATATTACTTACAACCTTAATTCACCCTTTCGTATGGGTATCTTTAAGTACTTACTTTTCCGGTCGGCGCAGACTTAGTCGCGGGGTACAAGAAGATGCCTCCATACTTGATAGTTCTGTGCACGTCAGCGACCATGGAGCCGACGTAACGCGCGCCGTACGCCTTGCCGGTCTTAGGGTTCTTCTTATCTTCTATGTATAGTCTCAGACCTTCCTCCCACTCCGCGGAATATCCTGGAAAATGGTGCGATAGTAAGGTTTAAAAGGACGTACGTTGTCGAATCGAAAATAACATATTTTCACTTACTGATTTTCTTGGCCTATGGGCTTGGGGCTAAGGAAAATCAGTCTGCAAATAGTTGCCGGGGGAATGGCGGTCATCTATTAGATTTAAACTGACAAAAATTTCGGGTTTTGGATTTGTGAACAGCCTTTAGAGGTGTCTTTTGATAACATTGATTGATGTTCAATTCGGCACGAAAGCGTGTTTGAAAATGAGAATAGTTATGCCCTCAGACCAAATAAAAAACCCAGACAGAGCGCTGCGAACAATACAGTTAAGCATGCCAAAACTACACCTCCGCTCTGTGCATACACGCTTTTTATTTCACTTTTTTCACGGTTTTTTATTTGGTCTGAGGTTATGCTTATGCTGATAATAGAGTATAACGTGGTCGAAGCAAAAGAAGTATGTAATAATCGTGTATGTAATTATCCCTAGCTTAACCCTATAGGCAAAAGGCGCGAGTCTTTGAAAGGAACGTAAAGTAATTTTAACTTTAGCTTCTTCAAGACTCCAACTGTAATAAGTCGAACGATAACAGCAGTGCTATTCTGTAACCATCTCACCGTGAAAACTTAGGTGAAGTGAGCGTGGAGCGAGCTGTCATTCCACCTAATGCTAGAGATTGACACTATTGACAGCTCACTTCACCTTAGTCTTCACGGTGAGTTTTTTATTTGCAGAATACGTCGGCAGAAGTCGCGGGAGTTTAGCGACCCTTGTATTGGTAGTTATTTTTCTCGTTATCTCGATAGAAACAGTGCAATTATCATCAAATATTTATTTAAGATAACTTTTATAATGAATGTGAACTTACTTGTAAATTAAAATGAATATGTTTTCGAAGTAAGTTAAAAATAAATTCAAAGGTCAGTTGTTGATCTTCACAAACTCGTTTTGACACACCCACAGTAATTTTGTAAAAATACTTTATAGATACCAATATTATGCATTCATATCCTGAGTACACAGATTAGATTATAAACGGAGTACGCACTACTCATCGGTATTTACCGAAGCATGTTGTACAGTCAGCAACGACAGTCAGATCAGTCAGTCTTCAGTTTATTTACCTAATTAAATCATAACCGAACACAATTTCATTGAAAAGAAAAACTAACACACAAACTCGTACATGAAATGCTGAAAAGCAGTGTCTCTATATTAATGTGTCCATTAGGACATTTGAATGACATTCTGAATTCAAACCAGTCCAGTACCCAAACCAAACCAGTTTGCAGTCGGGTATTTTTTTATAGGTACGAGTATGTAACTTTTTTTATTTTCAGCTTTTTTGTTTTTTATCATTTGTCATTCCAAATTACATTCAAACATATAATTTGTGTATAGTTTTGTAATCACCTTTTAAAACCCTTCATTTTGATACCCAACTCGATAGCATGGTTGTGTTTTGTTTTTTAAACACATTTTGGCGCAAAAATCCGCTTTTTATAATTTTACGACATATCATTCATCAAAATCGGTTCAGCCGTTTAGTAGTTACGAGGAACATAGAGACAGCCATACATACATACAGGTCAAACACATAACCCTCCTTTTTTATCTTCTGTGAAGTCTAGTAAAAAACAACCTACCTACCAAACAGACGGTTTCACGGCTATAGGAAGTATTATTTATATTTATTGTGAAAGTAATAATGATAATCAATTTCATTTGCTGACCTTACCTACATAATGCAAAATGTTTCGGACATAAAGTGACTTTTATCGATGAGTGGTTTTTAAAGCATGACTATTAGTGATAGAATCAGTGCATGCTCGTAATAATGATTTTACATTCCATGTCAGATTTCGATTAGATATGGTACATAATGAGATAAATAATTAAAAACTGTAATATTTTCGAATGCAAGTAATAATAAATGCTTGGAGTTTTCGTAGAGCAACGATATCCAAGTTAAATCGCGTGAGATTGAAGACGCTGTGTCCAGCAGTGGATTCCCAGATGACATTCGGAATAATTTCCCGGTAGATAGTGGTTACAAATAGAAGTTAGGAAGTTACTACTCTAATCATAAAACTGTGTACCTACTGATGTGTATTCAGTACCAGACTGGCGTTATTACTTGAACCACCGGCCTCTTATTTTTCTAAATTATCTGTTATTTAACTCTGTTGTTATTTATATCTTTTTTTACCCGACTGCGCGACCGCAAAGACAGGGTTATGTTTTTCTCAAATTTTTTACTGTACAAATCTACAAAGTTTATACAGGGTGATTGGAAGATGGGTGCAAAGCTTTAAGGTGAAGATAGTATAGACAATTTAGAACCATTTAAGCCATGGGTGTCTTAGACGAAGTCATACCAATTTTTTTTTTTTTTTAATAAGGTTTAAAAGACGTATTGTACAATTTTTTTATTTTTTCTGAGCTTTAAATGTCTGTAAAAAAAATGTCTAATGACACAGAAGCCTAAAACATGTTTTGCTTGATTGCTTACACATTACTTTAATTAAATAAATAAAAAATGAATTCATTTATCATTCAATTTGGCCATAATTATGCAGTTTACATTAAATTTTGAGAATTTCCGAAAAAAAACTTAAAAATTTGGTTAAAAATATTTGGTAAGACTTCGTCTAAGACAACCATGGCTTAAATGGTTCTAAATTGTCTGTACTATCTTCGCCTTAAAGCTTTGCACCCATCTTCCAATCACCCTGTATATAATTTTTATATGAATGGGCCGAAGAAACGCAGCGGATTGCATAAACATTTTGAGCTCGCTCCTGCAGCCTGCGTTCTCTGCAGTCTGAATTCTCAAACTTTTCTGTTTATAAGAAATCCTAAGTTATCTGTGGCGGCGTTTTAAATTTTTCGAACTCGCTTCGCTCTCTCTTGCGTCCTGCATTTTCCTATTCCTCAAACTTTTCTACATGAGTCGACTCCTTTTTTCTGTATGAACGAATTGACACATCCAAGGAGGGTTCAAACATTTTCGAGTTAGCTACGCTCGCTCTTGCATCCTGCATTCTCCCTTTTCTGCATAAGTTGTAACTATTATTACACTGTATCAATGCACAGGAACAACAGCAAAAAATTTCGCCCCTCTACTCTCCAAGAGTAGTGAGGGGCGCCACAGAAATATCGCCCGGGGCGTGGCCGGTATTTCTAAAACTGTGTATTTATGGGTGAAGCTATTCCTTTTAAAGATTGTCTGGCAGATATTATATGGCTCATTGTGTTATACCACCTATTGTACTATTTATTATTTTATTATCTGTTGTGTCTCTTGATCTTGGAATAAGTATGTACACTGTAGGGAGGCACAGTAAAGACTTATCTATTTCAGTAACTATTCCTATGCCTATCAAGGTAGGTACCATCAAAGAAGTTCATATCTAACTAGTTTCAAAACAAAATCCCGTGAACACGATGACCACATCTGTTACCGGCCCGGTTCTATAGCCGCCGAGCGCTGCAAGCAAGAATAGTCGTTAAGGTCGTTAGATATGAACTTCTTCGATGGTACTTATTCATGTTTACACATATTTTATTAACTAGCTTTGTAATATTTTTATACCACTTCAAAAACTCGAAAAAAGCATTTTGGTAGGTACGAAAAATAGCCTGAGAGACAGCAGTTTTTGAACGTCAAAAGTTACAAAACCCCAAAACGCCGACCCTTCACCATTTCCCAGGCGCAACAAACTCCCTCGTAACATGATTTTATGTATTAAATTCTTACCTTCATTAATAGAATAGATGTTCCCCTTCTCAGGTATCCTCATGTTAGGGTCTGTGAGAATGAACTCTCCGAGAGAAGGATCGTACATGAAGCCGTTGACGCCCTTTCCTTTGCCGAGTGACAGGACCAGCATGGTCGCAGAGCCGTATAGGGCATAGCCGGCGGCCACCAGTTCGCTGCCAGGCTGTAAGGCGTCAGCTAGGACGGGGTCGCCTTTAGATTTCTTTCTACAAAGATAAAAAAATTGCTTTAAGTAATTCAAATTCGATCGAAGATCTTGTTGTTGTTGAATTGTCCCTTTTTTATTGAGCATTGAGCATAGGTAAATGTTTGATGTGGCCTTTTTTGGCAGGCCACCGACCTGAGGATTGTTTAACCGCCCATCGACGAATAGGCATGGGCCCTTTTATGCCACTTATTTCGAGAAGTTAGCAACATTTTCTTTTAATTCACAATTGAATAGTTACGTCATTGTGGTTCTGTCAGGAAGAACACAAATAATCGAATTGAGTACATTGTGTAGAAAAAATTATCTCCGTTTTCCCTTTAGTGCCGTTAGAGAAGTTTGGTACCTATTATAGTTGTGGTTTTCCTTCACTAGGTGGAGTTTATGATGCAGTATTTATCGTAATTTAACAATAGATAACACGTGGTATAATTCTTAGTTTATGACTTTTTATTATGGTGCTTAACTCCAATTACTTATATCTAATCTTATATTACCTATAAACCTTGGAATCAGTGCATATTTGATTATTGTTGTATTGTCTGCTATTTATAAGGGTTAGGTACGTATGGTTAGTGGTTACGCCTCAATACAATGGATGTTTTCAAACAACTTATCATAAAGACGCGTATGTAACATACTTAGGTTCATATGGCCCGGTGTATGATCGCGGATATTCATTGCCAAGCGGGATTTATTACCTATCGACATAAAGGCTCCTGCAGACAGGAGTGGCGCGGCTTTAGTAGAACATTTTCATGAAGTTTTCATAGGAATTGTTCTACATACGAGAGCCGCTGCGTGCCTGTCTGCGGAAGCCTTTATGTCGATAGGTAATAAATCCTGCTTGGCAACGAAACAAGATCCTTTGGATATACAAAAAAAGAAATCTCCTTGGTATTCCTACCATTATTTGTACTCGCAGTATCATAGTTTGGCATCTTTAAAAACAAATATCCGCGTTGTAACGCTGCCAGTGGGTGGGCACACCCCAAACTTTGTCCCCTTACTTTTACTTAAGCTGGCTCAAACCGGTTTGTACCCTAGCGGTCGTCGGTGCATCCCCCGCGCGTCTTGTCGGTGACAGGTCACGCACACATATCTGTGCGTGTAGTAGTGTTCCGGCGCACGGCGGGCGTTAGTATGAAGCTTATAAAGTTATAATCAGCTCTTTATTTAGTGATGTGTGTTGCACAGCATAGAGAACGTCAGCAAATAGATACTTACTTGAAAATAGAGAAGATAGATCCAACTGACACCAGACAGTCGATGTTGGAGGAGCCGTCGAGCGGGTCGAAGCACACCACGTATTTACCTCGTCTCTCACTTTCTACCTAGGAAACAAATAGGATAAATTAATAAGTGTTTACATTTTGATTATTAGGTTGCGGGGCGGTGGCGATGGAACAATTTTGTACCGTCGTCGCCTCCGCCCCGCTCGGCCGTCGCTTCTCGCCGCTGGTTTCGTGGCCACAGTCTTAGGTCCAAGGGAAATGGCGGAATGAACTTTACCATTTCAATCAATTTTATGAACTGCACGTGTAGCATGACCACCGTAGAAACGTGTTTTGATGTTTTGTCGACGGAAGACAAAATGCCAAAATGACAGATAAACAATCACAATCTGTCATTTTGTCTATTCTTCCGTCGACAAAACACGTTTTCAACCCGCTTGGGAGTACAAGCGGGATATTACTACCGGGAACCGACCCCTCCGGGCGCCACTGGGACTTTACGTGACGTGGTCATGCTACGCTTGCTGGACTCATATAATCTAAGGATCGTGTAGGTACACTCGCATCAGGTAGACTGGCTGGACAGAGACAGGTGCAAGATAGGTACATGATAAGGAGGCCTGAGTGCTGTAGTAGGACGACATGCTTGATAGGAGTTTCAAACTCTAAAAAATAAGTTATAGAATACTAATTCGGCTGGGCGGGAATTGATTGAACTGCAGTGCTACCTATTCTGCAACCATCTCACCGTGAAAACTTAGGTGAAGTGAGCGTGGAGTGAGCTGTCATTCCACAGGGATTGACACAATTGACGGCTCACTTCACCCAAGTTTTCACGGTGAGATATTTACAGAATAGCATGGCTGGATCTGGTTAGACTGGACATCTTTCTCGACAAATGTCAAGGTAGGCGACCTCGACATTTGTAGGAAAAGACTAATTAAGCAATAAAGTGACGCAGGCAAATATTCCATTTCAAGATTATCTGCCATTTGATCTGGCGTGAAACTCACACATCTTGGGTGACTTTAAGATAGTCTTGAATCAGATATAATTATCTACTATTGTTTTAGATTCAAAATAACAGATTCACAGTTTAAAAACGTAACATTGTTTTTACTCAAGGCGGCGCGGCGGGGTATCTGTATCTTTCACTGTGCCACATTTGACCCTGACTGATAGATAACTCATACTTAAAAATATCAAAGGAGCAGTTAATGGTATTTAAATAATTTTGTTACGATACGAAGAATTTAGAGAAATATTATGTCCGATTCCACTAACACCCAAATAAATGCCTATATAAAAGCGTCCTGTTGGATTTTCTACTTTCGGCGCTAAGCCGAGCGTTGAAAATCCAACAGCGCAACTGGATGTTAGTGAAAAATTAAAGAAATTAGAGTTCGGTTGAATAATCCACAGACGCGTAAGGACTTAGTACAAAGGGCAAGAAACAAAGGGGTCAACATGAGGTAGACGTTATAATTATCTACAGCTGTGTTGATTAAACCGCTTGACTATTGAGAAATATAAGATTTTAATTAGGTACTTACCACCTAATTAAAATCTTATATTTCTCGATAATTGCGACCTCATTATAAATTTAAGTGGGTTCAGCTGCGTATCTTGAGCTAGCTTTTCGGTATCTAGTACCCTAATTGCGTAATACACGACCAATCAGAATCTGAATCGTTTTGAAACCAGATTGCTAATCCATTGCTACATAAGTTCGAAAAAAGAATCTACTCAACAACGTAAATAACGCAATATATGTTGTTGAACTGTCAAAATGAAACAGATTAGTCGTAATCGTTTACGAAAATATGTTACGTAATTAGATAGCAGGTCAGGTAAAGTCACTAGATTTTCTTTTCATTCTTTGGTCATGCTTAAAAAATCAATCAAAGATCTCCGAAAAGAGCGGCGCTTGTTTAGTAAGTAAAGATTAAATAAATTTATTTGTTCCTCTTAAATATTTTCACCAAGATACTTACTTCTATAACAGTGGGATTTTCCTCTGAGACCAGTAGGCACGCGGTGAAGGAAGATTTTAGCATATTAATGAAGAGGTCATTGGACAAGACGTCCAACTTCTTCACCTGTTCGCCCTGTACGTTGGTGTCGCCGGATATTCCATGCCTGATGACAAAAAGTAGTTTCTACAGTCCTGCGAAAGTTTGGGAGGAACTTGGTAGACGTCCAAAATTGGACTGCTGAATATAGGCAGTCTTGGTTTAACTCCTATAAAACCTATAGCTACCGACTTGAAGTAATGCATAGACAATGTTAATTTGTTGCAAACTATTGGTTAAACAGCCAGCCAGAAACGAGCTGAAGACTCGACTTTATTGGTTGTTTGATGAAATTAATGAAATCATTAGCGTTAATTATAATTATCCATTACGTAATGGGGCATTAATGTTTATCTTTGTGCAAGTGTGTGGAAGTCTTCAACAAACTAACACAAGGCACTAGGGAGTTAAAAATTATGCAGTGGATTGTGAAAATCTGAGTTGATAATTAGTATTATATTCGTAACGGCGTTCGATTGGCTTATGTGGCCTGTGGTGTATGTGTGTGGCCAACAGTGGATTGCTATACTGATGAGGACGAGTTTTTAGTGTGCAAATTTTAACTTTTGAATACTAGAAAGTTATTCGAAACGCCAGAAAAGTTATGGATTTATCAATCGGGGTCGGGGTAGGGACTGTATCCCGGAATTTAAGCAGCAGAGTTCGCTTTTAATTAATTGACGATTATTCGGAGTTATTTCCTTGTCTAAAGATAACATTCAAAAGATACAACTAGTTTTGATTACAACTCGTTTGGCCAGTCGCGGGTGTGTCTATTACGTATTGGCTCGACTTTGGAGGTGTGGCAAATGCAATGTTACCAAACTGCGTCGAGCAATCAATATCAATAAGAAATACTATTAGAATGGTTCTGTAATCGTTTCTTAATGTCTCGGTAGTATGCTCAAAAGTTTATTTTTGGAGACATCGTTAATTTTAATGTCATTGTTTACTCTTCGAATGCAGCGAAAGGTACAAGGTCATGTTCTCATTATTTGCATTTTGTCACCGTGTTTATCGTAAATAATATAAACATGATATAGGTAGTTACATTATTTACTTTCATATCCGGGTTAAAGGCCTAGAGAAGCACATAAGGAGATATCTAACTATTTGTTAGTAAATAGAGCTGCAATAGATAGTAGGTAAGACCGACGTTACCGCCGGGAAAGTTTTATAACAAAGTGCACATAATAATCTCTAATATACAGGTATCTGTTCGAGGTTTATTTAACACTGATCAAAACTATGTTATTTTCTCTAAAAGAGACAACATAACATATCAATAATGTGCAAATTGAAATAGTAACGGCAAAAAAAAATACGAACAGTTTAGCGATGCCGGCTTTCCTCACGGCCGACTGAATAGCCTTGACAGCAGTCTGGATAGAGTTCAGGAGTTGAGTCAAGTCACCAGTAGCCGTTGGTGCCGTCCGCTGTTGGTGCAGCACCCACCGAGTCAACGTCATCGCGTTGACGTCAAACGCCGGGCCTCGCTCAGACATGGTGACGTGTGAATGTAGAACAGTTTAACAAAATACACGTGATGTTCTGCCAGCTGCCGGCAACCAACTGAAGCTTGTTGCCGGTCGCTGTCGTTGGCCGTGCCTCCCAAAGAAGGTTGTTAGTTTTCGCAGTTCGGCGTAATGATGTAAGAACCAACTAGTTTGTGATATTATTTTGTTTACAAACTTGTTATCAGACGTAGAATTGCGGGCGTGTACTCGACAATATATGATTGTGAATGTCCGATTGTTATCAAGGACGCGCAAAGTGCTATTCGGGCATGAGTTTTTGTATTTTGGGATCGAACAAACAATTTGGGGAAAGTAGATTTATTTATAGAAGGTTGAGTTGCTTAAAAAAGAATGATAAAATCGTGAGACGAAATCCAGATTTCCACCAGGTGCCACCAGAAACTTCGCTTTAACTGTTTAAAAGGACCTCAATGAGTTGAATCTGGTTCGTGACAATTTCAAACAGTGTATTTACAAGCCAACTTAAAATATGGCATGCTGTGGGCACCGAATGAAGCTTGACACGAAAAACACAATAACCATCATGCCTGTGTTCCCTGAAGGGATAGGCAGGCATACCTTACGCCAGTTATGCTATGAAACCCATGTAGCTAATAGGCGTTAGCATAAGGTAGTTACCTGACACAACTCTAGACTCCAGGTGGCTACTGAGAAACTCAATAAATCTGTCCGAATCGGGAAGCGAAGCCAAGGAGGCGGCGATTTGGTGAAGTTCTCCCATTGCATGTGTTGATAAGGCACTTTCTTGTCCCACCGCCGGTGATTAACGAGAAGCGAGTAGAGCTAACACGTTAACGAGCAGCGAGTGCGCGACCGCGACGACCGAACCCGCTGGTACGCATATGTACATTGTATGTATGTACTTGTACGAAGCGTGAGTGAGTCTCTCAGCGAGAGTTCTGCTCGCCAAGCGAAGGTAGCTGAGCGAGTCAAGAAAAGTCGCTAATCGCTTCTTCATCGGTGGTGTGACAGGTGCCTAAAGGTAACATTCCGTAGCCGACCACAGGTGGCAACTACAGGTGTCGTGTCGCGACACGACTGGTTTATATGTATTCCTCTATAAGTATTTCTAGAAAACAGTCGTTTTCGGAACTGTACCTTAAAGGAGGCCCATTTCTGTTATTGTAGTTACCTCTTGGTTATCATCCATGCAACTCCACCGCTTACTTTAAATCTTCAAATGGAAACAGCTTCAGACTCCAGTGGTAGGTAGGTATATATTTATTAGAAATTATTATTTGTAGGTATGTCGCTGGGTCAGAGCGTCGTCGGCCGGGTTTCCACATTAATTGGACGCCTACACAATAATGGACGGGCAGCTGGGAATCCTGCTAGCGACAGAACAGTGAGCGTTCTTTCTGGTTTTCGCCACTTTTGAACCCCTTAATCCGCCGCCGTCTCCAAATGCAATCAAAACTTTTAATCTCTATTGATCTCTATCTTGAATTTAGCAGTTAACTTTTACAAATCATTACTATGACAGCCAGTGCTGCCAACTTTGAGTTCTTCTTCTTCAATCAATGGTTCTTCCGGTTTTTTTAGGCCAGCCGCAAGCCAGCCGCCTTAGAGTATATGTATAACACTGGAGAAGCCTTATGCACAATATTCCGAACAAAAAAGTCTGTCATTTTTAGCGGGGGACGCGGTATACTATGTAGTCTGTGCGCGGTTCCTACTACAAAAAATGAACAAAAGCTGCTCGCCCTGAAAGAGAAATCCGTACCCTTAATTTTTATTTTATCGATATCGATATATGAACATTCGGAATTTTGCTTGAATCCAAGAAATAAAACAGCTGTTGCATAAAATAGTTACATTTTAAAAAGAAGAGAAAATAACTACAATTAAATAAAAGTAACTAAATTTGTAATAAGTAAATAATCTCAATAATAAATTAGGGCAAGTTAAAAAAAAACATACAATTTGAAATTTAATTCGTTTGCATCCTCAACTCATTGTACTCATCATTAAGAACAACTTTCACTATGCGAACATAAATGTAAGGAACAGCTCTCTGTGCCCCATCTAAAATGGAGACCCCCTCTAAAATTTTGGGCTGCAACCGTTCCTGCTGCACACATCCAAAGAAAAACGAATATAATGTATTTTTATTTTCTTTTAGTCAATGATAACTGTGCGAGTAGATTTCGAAAGTTTTGAATTTTCTAGGCAATTTTTGTTCTCTGACACAGTATCGACTAAAACTGGAAATCGACTAATAAGTGTTGTAATAGCTACCACAGATAAGTCAAATTTACTTAGTCTGTGGTAAAACTTGAAATTGGCAGCCCGGCAGCCATTTGTAATTTCTGCTGTAAATAAATAAAAATAAACATGGCACCGAAGTTAAAGTTTGCCGACGGTAATGATTATTAGAATTTATAATTAGAAAGTCCTATTGTTGTGTAATGCTCACTAATTAATGTATTGTTTAATAAATGATATTTGTTGTAATATTCTTTTACAATTTCAGGTGAAAAAGTGCTATGTTTTCATGGCCCTCTAATTTACGAGGCAAAATGCCTCAAAAGTTCTGTGACGAAGGATAAGCATGTAAGATATCTAATACATTATGCCGGCTGGAATAAAAAGTAAGTTATCCATAGACTTTGCACATTGTTTGTCATTATGTATTCTTCCTCTCCCAGTTTTGTAACCTTAACAATTGTAAAAAGAAGCTATAATGTAATTTCAGTTGGGATGAGTGGGTTCCTGAAAGCCGTGTACTGAAATACAATGAGGCGAATGTGCAGCGGCAGAAGGAGGTCCAGCGGGCACACTCTGCGCAACCCACCAAGACTAAAAAAAGTATTTCACAGTGTTTACAATACATAGACCAAATTAATCATTGTTTTAGTAAGCCTGCATACAATAAATGTATACGCTACAATACCAAATTAACTGATGCTTGCATACATCATACTTTGCACTGTTACTGTCAAACATGGCATCAAACTAATAGGAAGCATAAATCATTTTCAGTCAAAATTTAAACACTGAAAATTTGTATTATTGCTGAAGTTATTATTATCTTGAACTAAAAATTTGTAGACTATTAGAATATAAATTAATCCCAGATACAAATCAAATCTTTTGAATATTATAACTAAATATCACTAGTTCCTTCATTTATTACTCTTTTATCTTTCTACAACACCTACCAGGCAAACTAAGACATAATGAACCTGTCTTGTGTACACAAGATACAATAGAAATTTGATTGTATCTATATTTGCTGTACAAGCAATTAATTAATACATGATTAACTTGTTAGCTCCTCATGCAACTTCCCTTATCACTAATTAATAACTTTATCAAGGTTAGTCATAATGCACTTTGTACTAATTTGTGTACCTATTATAATAGCCATTTTTCCAGCCCCTGCCAAAGGTCGCAAGTCTGAGACAGCTGCTAGTGCCACTCCAGCAAGGGAAGAATCCAGGGCCTCTACACCTGCAGGTAAATATTTTTTTTCAAATATTAATATGGGCAATACAGAAGCAGCTGTGGTTGCAATATTTGGAGGAGCCCTATATCCAGTAGTGGCGATCTTTGCCTGAGATAATGATGATATTACCTATTTTTATCACTCTTATGTAGTATCAGCCAATCTCCAAACAAGTTAATAATGTTATTAGAATAGAAAACCTGTAGGCCAATTCCCGGAATTAAAAATGTTCTAATCTAGACACAATCTCTACTCAACAACAATGTAAAAATTTATGAAAATTAGAATGCAGAATGTAAAAAAATACGGGTATTACCCCTCTTTTACTTGTGATATTCAAAGCAATGAGCTAACATCTACTCCATTTTGGACAAAAAATATGCTTCAAACTAGTCTTAAACAAAGTTTTAAAATGTTCTGTTTCCTGTAAAATTATTTCAGGTAAAGAAGTGGAAACTACTCCCGTACCAGCTAAAGCCACCAAGACTCAGAGTAAAGATACCCCAGCGGACTCCGGATCGGATCAGCCCAAGTAAGTTGTCTGTTACAGACAGTGTCAAAAGTAGTACGCAAAATACGCGCTTTGACGTGGAGTTGCGGATACCAGCCCGTATTACCTACAGACATAGTGGCACGGTCTTGTATAGCAAGCATGTATCTGTTTTTAGTGGTTTATTACTTTTTTTTGAACTAACAAAAACAATAACCTTTCTTCCAATCTAGCTTTTTATTGAGGCTTGACTGCATTTAGGGTTACAAAACTGAAAATAATGATCTTATCCTATAATGGCTGGTGTGGTGAATAACCTTGCTTCATAAAATTGGCCTAACATACAGTATGTGCGTGAGTTCATTAGAAACGATAGAATTAATTGAGTTATAATAACACGATTATCCTATTTTGAACCTTAGGTTTGAAATATTTTTGCTGGATGGATATTAATTATTAGAATGATAATAAAATTAGTAATTTTAGTAAGTCTACTACTCGCATAATGACACCCGCGCGCACTGTAGGACGTTGTTCCGGGATTTGCTGTTTGTGCATGTCATATTTTGTCTGTAAAATGCACCCATAATATATGTAGTTGGCCTTGGCCATTTTATGTTAAATAAATGAACAAATCCTAACGTGGTTCAAAATCGAAAACAGGTGTCATCGTATTGATTTTGTTTATAAACTTCCCAATAATGCTAATAGATGGCGCTAGTGGTCTCGTAAAGTCAGCGTGAGTTTTCTGTCAAGGTTCGCAAAAGGTCGGAGGCAGTTCTTCTGGCGGAGTACACACTCATTTGCATGCTTGTTTTCTCGCTTGATTGCCTGTTTGCATACTAAAAAGACTGTCTAGCATGCTAGCTTGCTTTTCACATGGTGGCATGTATTTTGTCTGTATGGTAATCTGCTTATGCACTTGGTGGCGCTTGTTTTCTTACTTGGATGTTTCTCAGAAACCATAATATAAATCAAATTTTCAGGTGACTCATTTTCAAATATTTGTTTCCAAATTAATATTAATTCTTTCAATGTATTATTTTGATTAAAAACACTTTTAATTAAGGAGTTTAAGATGAAAATCGAAACTCATGTTCATTCCTAGTTCAACATGCGTAGATGAAAATTAATAATTATATTTTTTTACCAGGAAAAAGCGCGGCCGCTTGGACTTATCAATCGAATCTGAAGAGCAATACCTAGCAAAGGTCGAAGTGAAGATCAAAATACCGGAAGAACTGAAAGTATGGCTCGTCGACGACTGGGACGTTATCACACGGCAACAGAAGCTGGCTATTCTGCCTGCTAAACTAACTGTTTCACAAATTGTGGACAACTATCTAGCTTTTAAGAAGTCCAGTAAATCACACAACCAAGCGAAAGAGTCAGTGTTACTTGACATCACAGAAGGTATCAAGGAATACTTCAATGCGACATTGGGATCGCAACTGCTGTATAAATTTGAAAGACCTCAGTACAGCGAGATATTAACAGAATACCCTGACACACCAATGGCCCAAGTATATGGCTCCATACATTTGCTGCGATTGTTTGCGAAGATGGGACCAATGTTGGCCTATACGGCTTTAGACGAGAAATCTTTGCAACATGTCTTGACGCATATACAAGACTTTCTGAAGTATATGGTGACTAATAGATCTACATTGTTTAATTTGCAAGACTACGGTAATGCGACGCCTGAATATCATAGAAAAATTCAGTAGTATTATAGTTATTTTAAGTTGACTGTTTAAATAAATGACTTTGAATGTTCAATATTTTGGTTTTATTTTTTTGTAATTTATATGAAGTAATGCCAAGTATAATTAATTATGCTACATAATTATCTGTAAAAAGAATGTAGGTACAGCAAAAACATTAATTAATTTTAATGAGAAAGTAACTGATACTCAACTTCACCTTTATAACGAGATCAGTTTAGTAAAACGTAAAAATATTTATAGCTGTTTATTACAAAAACGACGGATAAATAATCACCTCTACAGACTTAAATATTGCGTTTTAATTGCTACATGTTTATAAATGCCATACAAGACTGGTAGTTGGCCCAGTCGTGAGTCAGCGCGGGAAAAACTCGACCGCGCCGAACATGGCCGTCCGACCCTTATAACAGTACCTAGCACTTTATTCGTTTTGATGATATCGTAACCGTTTAATTGGTATAAAAACAATACCTTGGATTATTAAGCTGTCGTTATGATATTTCTGTTCTGATCATAAATAGCTAATGAAGAAGTTGTAAAAAGGAATTCGCACTTGGACGTTTTATTTGAATACGGCGCTAATTATTAAAATTGTGCTTGCTATTTTGCCCCATGCGCTGGGTTAGATAAAAGTAGGCGAACACTAAGATGATATTTCACCGAGATAACGCACGTAGTTATCACATTACATCTGCAGTGCTATTCTGTAACCACCTCACCGTGAAAACTTAGGTGAAGTGAGCGTGGAGTGAGCTGTCATTCCACAGGGTGTTTTCACGGTGAGGTGTTTACAGAATAGCATGGCAGCTTCATAGTCTCGACAAAACAAGTAGGTACCCATCTAAAGGCATATCGAAGGATTGGAGAAACAGAAAATATTTTCTCCGATTAGTCATCGACTACGTACTCTAATGATTGGCAACTCAACGTGCCACATGCCTAGTTGACCATACCAGTACAATAATACTAAATTAACTATATAAAGCATTACAAGGCTCTTAGAGTCTAGAACATATGGCTGCAATGTATAATGTGTTGCAAGCGTCAACGACGAGATGTTAACAATATGCTTGAGTAAACAGGATACGAATTACTACTTTGTGTAATTATGTAATCTGTATGACAACCTATGTTAATTATGTTGGCGCCTTGTTCGCATTTGTGCGATACATGATTAATTGACAAACAATCGGAAATTCTTTGGGCATTCTATACAGGATGCTAGCTATTATATTTAATCGGGTGACATACTTTAAGGGGGTGTAGTACCTACTCAAGAATATAAACTACTTTTGCAAAAGGGACCATCGCTGAAATCGCGAAAAAGCAATAAGATAATCATATATTTGCTCAAACATGAGTAACGTACAACACAAATTGTCAGCTCAGATAATCTGAGAGATCTTCATATTTTCAGTGTTACTCCCATATTGAAAGAAGTGGTACATTTTCCTAAGTAAAGTATAAGAATAAGAATCATTTATTTGCAAAAAATACAAGTGTTACCAGTTGTAAAAGTTGGTGGTTAATGTACATTCCATATTTTGCCTATCTAGGGCATGCAAATAATTTTACATTAATAGGTATCTAATAGGTACCTACTTATTGTAATAAGATACAGGTAGAGAAAAATACCCATGTCCTAATATAGTTTTTAAATTAAGATAAATTTTAAACTAAATAAAACACTCCACAAAACAATAGGAAACTTAAAATATATTTTTTCTATATGTTGCAGAAATTCTTGTAAACTATTAAAACAGTTTTCTATCAACCATCTACGTAGTTTAATTTAAAATATTTAAATGTGACAAGTCAATTTTTTATAAGTTACCAAAGATCATAGGGGGAGCTCCTATGATCTTTGGTAACTTATAAAAAATTGTAATGCAGATATGATAAACATTATTTTTGATTAGAGAGTTGTATTACAAAAAGGAACTAAATTTTTTGTTGCATCTATTGGTCTCTGTTTTGTTTAGTATGTCCCTCGTTTACCCTAATCGGCATCAGTTATACTGGTGCCAGCCTTATAACTTTTTATCATCATCGTAAACATTTGGAACAGTTGCCATCCATGTCTAAATCTGACTCCTTTTGTTTTGCCGATTCTCTTTCGTTCCATATTCACCACTTACGTATCTCACTTTTAGTAGTATCCTCTTACTTACCTATTGTTTCCTCAAAATATGTGCTTCTGCGCACGTAGGTTCTCCAAGCTTTTGTGCTGCTATGAGATAATTATTTTGATAAAAACGCAACCCGACAGCCGTTAACACTCGGTACATAGTTGTGAAAACGTAATCAGGGTCTGCGAGTGCCATAAATGGTAGAAAATATTCCGTCGAGTTTGCGCCGGTCGGTCGGAGGTCGGCGCCGAGGCGGCCGCCAGCCTGCCTGCCATTAATTGTCACTTGCAAAATTATGCATTGTCCACTGCACTTTTATAGCAGTTTGTCAGTATCATGGCAAGGTCTGGATGAATTATTTATGATAATAGAGGTGTTATTTCAATGTTTGCCTTTTTGAGATCTATCCGGAACATGTTGGTTGAATGATTCAACCGTCAGATCGGTAGGCAAACCTACCTCAAGCTACGTTGAATTTTCATGTTACTGCTAACAACTCGAAAATAAATCTTAATTACGCGGAAGTTGTCATAAATGCATGTTATTATCAGTATCACAGCTGTGTAGTTAAAGCTGTGACTAATGAATTACTAAACATAGGTGGATATAAGCTCATCTCGTATCTGTAACCGGATAACGCAAAGTACGACTACACGAGACCATAGTTGTGGGTGTGTTACTGTATACCTACATGTCTCTTACTAAAACATCACGTTGTGGATTAGAGATTACAGTGAAACTCTTCCTACTACCTACGGAGCTACATTACCAGCTAATAGCTGGTAATGCCGAACAAATGTTGTTGGGCGAGAATGGGAGTCCTCCCATACCTACGATTATTTATAAGTTGATTATCAAATCATCTCACACCGAACAAATTCCTCTATAGAATCGATTAGGTATAACAAGAACGAAATTTCGTCTTGTTGTCCTTGTCTAAAGTTCTTTTCACCCTAAGTTTTGTTAGTGTTGAGCCTTGGTTTATTTTTAACTCCATCAACAAAAAGTCCCCTCTCAAGCAGGTCCTATGTTAAACATTTCTTCATTCACCAAGCTGTTAAATGTTAGCCTACTCGTTTTTTAAACCGCCACATGAACGTAGGTATAGTATGAAAATAAAAAACTGTAGTCAAGTCGATTGTGTGTTATGATGAAACCGAGTTATTTCAGGCATGCGCCGGAGCACGCTGGCGGACAGGAATAGTCGTATGTTACATGTGCTGCATTGCTTTCTCTATTGATGAGCTGCGATTTGATAAACTAATGATTTTTAAAACACGTTTTAAAAGAGGGTAACGAGATCTCTTCAAGGTCCATTCTCCTGGAATATTTATACTCATTTAGATTTGTATTGACCAGCTTAGGTAGTGCAATTTTTTTATGACAATAGCTGGACATCTGAACCCTGAAACTTTATAAAATTAACCAACAGATTTTGGCGCATACCTATTATTCAGAGGAAGTAGAATTTCCTGCAAAGCAATGCCAATATATTTTATGTTCGTAGCGCTTCAAACACATGTCCGTTTGAAAGACGTCAATGTTCTGCTAGTAGGTATACACATTACAATTCCGTTTTGAACAGTAACAAAGTGAAGATTTATGAATGTATTCCGGTCGATGGGTTCTTGTTAGACGTGATGCTTATAACAACGTAGATACTTAAACTAAACATATCTTCTATTTTTTATCCTAGAATGCTATGTTATGGTGGTTTCGCCTGTTACCTTCCTACGCGTGCGCTTAGATACGCACTTGCATCTATGGTATTGAACGAATGCATCTATGGTATATACAATGTCGCCCATGGGCATGTGAACCCCGTATTTTTCTGAATATTCAAGAAAAATCTATAATTTTTTTCATGTTATTCAACATTTTATGTTTTGAGTAGCGTTTGCCATATCTCCGATGTTATTGGCTCGATTTGGATTCTGTTTATTATTTCTAAAAGCTTATGAGTAACTGTGCTTATTCGATTAACTTACATTTTTTATTAAAATTTATCGACTATAGAAAAAAAATGGAGTTGAAGACATTTTTTTCTAAACAAAATCAATATTTAGGTATTTAAAAAACACAAGTGTAAGTCCATAGAATCATAGAGGGATATTGAAAAAATAAAGATAGACCCCCTCTTTTGAAGTAAATTGTCGATAATTTTTCATGAATATTCAGAAAAATACGGGCGGTCACATGTCCGTGGGCGTCATTGTAGGTACCTATATCCTCGTTCTTTTATAAACTAGGCCGGCTCTCGGGTAATTTTTTTGATGTCGGCGGGACGTCTCTATTAGCCGTCATCTCAGAGTTCACTTCTTTCCTAGCCGTATCAGCTTTCATACCAATCCATCTTCTCTTATGTCGTCACACAATGCACGTCATGCGAGTTCTAGCGGACTCGTCCTACTTGCACTCTCATTGCATCAGCTTGAGCATAAAGGACCGTCGTCCTAGGAAATTGGATCGCAGGCTTTTAAAAGGAAAACTGGGAAATGTATACTGGGTTACCTTTTTCTTCGAATATTATATCTGTTGTAGATAAAATGCGTTGATGGTGTGTTTGGTGCGTTTTGCATGGCTGACCTACAGATCAAATTCAAATTAAAAATATTTTTATTTCACATAAACCTACAAGGGCACTTATGAAACGTCAGAAGCTAGGTGCACGGTTCCAATTGGCCGTTTCCTATGGAGAAGAGCCGGCAAGAAACTCCACGGTTACTCTTTTAAAAGTAAATGGTTTTTACAATGTTTCCAAGTTACAGTGTTAAAAGGTATGAGAGGACAGTGTAGGCCCATCAACAAGTACTAAGTACCTGTAGCAAAATATTAAATGGTCCACAGATCTACAGTCTGTTATGTCTACAACGTTCTCTCATTCACAAAATTTAAAAGAAAATAATCTATTTAAAAGATAAATGAAATACCTAATAAAAATAAAAACCTATTTAAACCAAATGATAATGGTTGCCACTACAGCTGTAACAAAGCAAATTTAATAAAAAATATAGAATATTGTAAATATACAATGTCAAATAATAAAAAGATTATGTAATTTGTAAATTAAAATAAAATAAAAAAGTAAATTAAAATAATTATCGTAATTTGGGAGCAGTTAATAGACATTTACATAGTTATGCCGTTAATGAGGCACCAGGGAAGCCACATGTGCAGAAGGAATTATTGCCAAACTTCCTTGTCTTCAACGTAGTCTTTAATCTTATAATGCTTTTTTGATAAGGGCACGTTTGATGTGGGCTTTGAACTTTCCATCGCTAAGTTCTGTAATCGTGCAGTTTTGTCTTTAGTCTAAGACTTCGCAGGTCATGCACATTCATACAAGTGCCACCTACGGCTACCTAAGTATTGCTATCCCTAACTAAACAGCACGATATCACCGGAAGAAGAGTGGATTACGTTCAAATATTTTAGTAGGTACTGGTAGATATTCGTATAAGTATGTACTTAGATGGTAGTAGTGCGTGTGAAATGCGATGTTTGTGTAACTGAAAATACTGAAATCAATGCCTAGTGAAGTAGTCGTGGATTTTTAATTCGAATCCTATTTTAGTTTAAGATTTTATAGATCAGCGTGGTCGGATAGAAGCGTGGAAATGTCAAAATAAAGAATCAGACTAAATTAAAATTCCATACTCAGTCTCCGTGTCGTAAACTGGAACTTCGAAATACCAACTCGATGCGTCTGCGACGAGTTGAGTAACTTAATTCTTTCCGAACTTACTTCCTATTGTGAGTCAAAATATTCTTCATTAGCCTCCATGAATCACCTTCTTTTGTTAATGTGCTGAGGTTCAAAATGCCATATGTCCGTTACATATGGCTGATGGGTCATGTAAATATTGCGTAAATAGGTACTATCAAAGAATTTCATATCTATACACCGTAAGGACTATTTCTGCTTGCAGCGCTCGGCAGCTATAGAAAACTCATCAACTTTCAAAAAAACTTTCTCTTCCTTGTTTCTTTTGTTCTATTCCTAACCACAAAATATTACTATGTATTTTTATTTCATTGCTAGGTGCAAAAAGGGGCGTTAAGCTTTGTGCAGACCAGCGCGACTTGTCGCGCGACGCGACACTGGTTATTGTTATACCGTCAAGTTTTCTTAGAAATTGTATTGTTCGAGTCGCGTCGCGGCGTCGCGTCGCGTTGGTCTTCACGAAGCTTTAAACAGATTTGGTCATCGTGTTCACGGGATTTTGTTCAAACTGCTTAGATATGAAATTCTTCGATAGTACCTACTTCTTGGTAGTGAGTATGTTTAACCGTTTTCAGAAGCTTCGGTTAAAACACCTGTTCAACAAATAAGGTTGTTATTCTTGGTAAAGGTTTGTGTACTTCGAAAATTGTGGTTAATTACGCAATGGTAGATTGCCTCATAGTAGGTATGTTGTCTTAGGTGTCTGTTTGTTATGCAGTAACCGTTTAAGAATATAGGTTTCCTGGGTTACTCCATTATCGTCTGGGGTTGTGCAGAAATTAATGAACACCAACTGCTACAGTTACACACTTCTTTTAGTTTTCTTCGACAAAGGCCATATACTCGTATTTCCTGTAAGTCTATAAAAGCTACCGTAGTGATATGGTTCCCGCCATAGCACAGCATTATGCTGAGTGAGAGCCGTGTTGTCACAACCACGAACGTGCACCTGCTAACGTAAGTAGGTATTCCAAGTCTAAGTTCCATGTTATTATTTTATAATCTACTAGCTGCACCCCGCGGTTCCACCCGCATAAGTCTCGATCTCATCGGAATATCGAGATAAAAAGTATCCTATGTCCTAACCCAGCTCAAGGTCTACCCATGTGCCAAATTTTAACAAAAGCCGGTCAGCCGTTTCAACGTGACAGCGTAACAGACAAACAAATAAACTCACTTTCGCATTTATAATATTACTAGCTGTTGCCCGCGACTTCGTCTGCGATCCAGGATGAAAACTACACTATGTCCTTCTCCAGGTCATAGTCTACCTATATGGTAAATTTTATCCAAATACGTTCAGTCGTTTTAGCGTGAAAGCGTAACAAACAAACAAACTCACTTTCGGATTTATAATATTAGTCTGCAGTGCTATTCTGTAACCACCTCACCGTGAAAACTTAGGTGAAGTGAGCGTGGAGTGAGCTGTCATTCCACAGGGATTGACACTATTGACAGCTCACTTCACCCAAGTTTTCACGGTGAGATGTTTAAAGAATAGCATGGCTGGATTATGAAAGTTAGGATAGTTAGGTTTAATTCCAAAATATTTAACATATTATCTGTGCATATGTTTCTGTGTCTAACAATAACGTGTCTCTCTTTCTATTTATACAGCAGTGGATTTTTATTGATTGCATTTTTAGTTGAGATGAACTCACAAAATTATGCAAAAATGCATATTTATACACACAAATATCAGATGCAAGCCGTTAATTTATTTCTGCATTGCATAATTCACCTCAAAAGAAAATTAATATTGACGTAATGGAATATTTCACATATTTATACATATGTTGCATGTCACTAGGCTATAAGCGGTAGTAGGTCACAAGCTCATCCGACGAAACACGTTCTCATCTTATATTATCTCTATGATGAAGGGACCTTAGCATTTAATATAAAAAAAATCGTGTGGTTTGTGACTAACTTAGTGTCGAGAGTGTTTATGCCGCCCATGGGCCTCTGACTTGGCTTCACATGCCGTCAAGAAATATCTCTCAGGTATTTTCTTATTATATATTTACCGGTTTCTTCACGATGTTTTCCTTCACCGTTCACGCTTCATGTGCGTATTGTATATCACTTGCTTCAAAAACGAAAAGTCAGAGGTGCGTGTCTTGGGTTCGAACTCGAGACCTATGACTTGGCAGTTCGACGGCCACTTCAAACTAGACGGGCAGGGGTATTTGTAAAAGCCATACCCATAACATAATTAAACAACACTGATGTTACCTAGGCTAAGTTTTTGGTAAATAAATGATTACTCACTTACTTACATACCACTAGGCTATCACCGCTGATATAAATTAATTAATTATCGGCAAAAGTGTTAATTCCTATTCCTAGAACCTACGAGTAGGTCGATTCTTGCTGGTCTTGTATTTTAAACTCATCCAGTCTTCTCGGAGCATAAGTAAGAAGTGTCTACATGAAGTTTCAAATTTTCTATAAAAGGTATCTCTTTATCCAAGCGGGCCACGCACCTCTGAATATTCGGATTCATGTGCATATTGAATAATTACCACTTGCTTCAAGAACGGTGAAGGAAAACATCGTGAGGAAACATGCTTGAGAGATATTTTTTCGACGGCATGTGAGTGAAGCCTCAGAGGCCCATGGGCGGATTTAAAACTCTGACACCAGGTTAGTCACTAATCACACGAAAAAGAAAGAAGAAGCAGGCCACAACTGCCATAAGGTACCATCTGCCGTTGCTCTACTGACCTCTCTCCTTTTGTTAAATTTGACCTTTGGTCAAGACAAAAATTTTCTTGACTTTTACACATCTGTGTTTATGTGTTTATCTACGACGCCGACGTTTTAAAGGGCCCTGAATATAAATAGGATGTCTAGAGCAAGCTGATAACTCCAACTTTGTAGAGTCGATAGAAAAAGCGGTAGCTTATGAGTCCATAACACAGGTTCTCAACTAGCGGGCCGCTTGACGCTTGACGTGGGAGTTTGGAGTTCAGCGATTCAACTCGTACCTACTGACGAGGCAACGTTATGTCCAAAAATAGAATTAATATTTTTAACCAGGGGCTGCAGTCTCGACATAGATAGCGATCGCTATACGAGCGAATTCGGTCGCAAAGTCCTAATGGCGTCTCTCGACGGTCACAATTGCTTGACAAGCACGAAAAAATCACGTGCTTGTCAAGCACGTCGCGCGCGTCTAGGGACGCCATTACGACTTTGCGAATATCGTAGTTTCGGCCGAAGATACGGGCGCTTCGTTCTCTGTCTCACTTATGGAAATACCGTAAGTGAGACGGAGTAAGAAACGTCTGTAACTTCAGGACGCTAGATTCCAGTTAGGTTTCAGACAGCACGAGGCAGGCTCTATTCTGTATGTTGGGTTGACTGAATCTTTCAAGAGCTAAGCTGTAAAATCATAAATTTTTGCCTTCCAGTTATTTTTTGTTTCGGCAGCCCGTGTCTGGTACCAATAATCCACTCTTACTTATGCGGCCTGTGAAAGAAACGAGTAGACTATCGCTAATCAGCAACCTAGACCCAGTAACAGTGCAGCCGGCGTCGGGTCGCGTTGGCGAACATGTGCTCTTGTCGAGCCAACTGCTTACTCCTCAGTGTTTAGTTTAATAGATAGCCTACTTACTAACTGGTTCTCGGTTTAATGGAGCGTTTATAGAGCTGTTGATAATGTAAAATAAATGTGCTTAATATATGTAATTAAACGTTAAAAAACTCTGACTTTAATTTATTGAATTGATAGCTGCACATTAAATATCAAAGATGGTGCCCTACGATGGTGCCATAAGGTTCTTCACTAGGATACAAGGCTTATGCATATGAAGATTGATCCTCTCGGCTTTGTCATGATAGCTATAACTATTCAATATATTTAGTTTCAGTTAAAAACAGCAAATGTGCGAAGTAGGACTTCAAAATAATTATGTCCCAAAGCTACTAGAAATAACATACCTATCTATATTAAACTCACGAAGTCGTGATGCAGTTTTTCTTTGAAGTCCCTGAACTGACGTTGGTACGTACTTTTTTGCTGTGATCTCCTAATAGTAATTCGTCATGTAGGCCCTAAAGTGGGAATTCCGTTTACTCAGGCTTTTTATGTAGGAGTTCCAAAAATTCAGATTTTGAGTTAACCATCCTTGCTTTACCTAAGCCTACATCTATTATTATAACGTAGTAACATAAACAAACATTAAAAATAAAACCCACCCTAATACATCTAACCATAAACGTATATACGATGCAAGTTCATTTAGGTCCGCGGACTTACAGCGCTAAGGTAACGCTAAGTATTTAAAGACCTCCAAAAATAACCTTACCAAACCACAAACAAAACAAACAGATTTGGACAATAATGTTCTCGATGTGTAGATAAGCCAGTTACAGCCTATGATCATAGCGAAGGTCAGTTAGTTGTCGTACTGTGATCTATGGTGAGCTATGTAACACTCTTTAGAGCCATCTGGGTCAACAGTTTACATAAAATGGCACGCACATGTTGACTCATCGATATACGGTGAATTATTCCGAAAACAATTATTATCGACGTGGTTTCTTCATAATTTAGCTGTACGTCATACGTCATTTAATTACTTGGTTTTATTTTTTGATTGGGTTATATCAGTACTAGGTTACACTTGTTTGTTGGCATCTGTTCTAGTTTTCATGCAAGGCTAGCCAGTTTTCAGCTGCATTGAAAAGAAAAACAAAATATGTACTACAAATCCAAAAACTAACAATTCAACAATTAAAATTATACTTGAATTAATAGTGTATTTTTACACAGGACTACAGAGTCGTAAACTTGTAACCTACAGGTTACGAGTTTGCGAGACACTTTGATTTTTCTCTGCATTTTCTCTCTGTCGTCAGTATACAGAAAATCATTTACCAAAGTTTTGCTGAAAATGTTATAAAATAGAGAAGAGGGTTAAGGTTAAGGAGAGGTGGGAGGGCTTATTTATTTACTTTAATAAAAAACGTTTTCTAAGAATTCGGGTTATTGTTAGGGTGTTATCAGTTCATGAATTCACGGCATGACGTATTTGGACCAAGGTTTTATTGTGGTTACAATTAACGCTAAATACTACGTAAGCACATATCAACTACCAGGTACTGCATATAATAGGTATGTATATAGGTCATCATCATCATCATTTCAGCTGAAAGACGTCCACTGCTGGACTTAGGCTTCCCCAAACACCGCCACTTCGACCGGTTCTGTGCTTCCCGCATCCAGCGGATTCTTGCAGCCTTCATCAGGTCATCGGTCCACCTTGTGGGAGGCCTTCCAACGTTCTGTCTTCCGCTATGCGGTCGCTACTGCAGAACCTTTCGGCCCCATCGGCCATCTGTTCTGCGAGCAATGTGTTGTGGTTTGGCAATTCTTCGGGCTATGTCGGTTACCTACGGATCTCTTCGTTTCTGATTCGATCGATAGGGAAACTCCAAGCATACCCCTGGTATATAGGTACCGTCTATCAATGGCACATTACGTAGATTAACGTTTATGGTGTTCACAACATCATATTGTTTAAACATATCATTATGAATTGGCCCAAGGCCTTATTCTTATTGTATTCATACTATAATAATTAAGTTTCTAGCATACATATACACACACATATATACCAGGATACTATGCTAGATGCTGTATCTATAGCTCTCCTGGTCTTTTTCTTTAGTAATCCATATTTAGGCCATTGGAGTGCATATAAAATGTGGTAAAATCAATTCCACTGTTGCTGACACCTAGGTTGGCGAGATTCTTCTATTTTTAAAGACTGATGGTACTATTTTTGCACCTTCGTCGAAACAACGATTCCAAACTGAAACCCTGGATATTTTTGACCCCAGTATCTACCTAACTGGCTTGCCCTGAATCTTAATAACATAGACCACATCTATTTCAACTTTCCACAAATTTTCTTTGCTTGAAAGTAACCGTCCCAGAAGTTGGACAACTTCTACAAACTTCAGTCGTTTTCTAAAGCCTTTATGTTATATGCAAACCATGATGGTAGATATCCAAGATTTAAGTATAGTAACAAGTTTATTAGAAATCTCATGACGTCAATGATTCCTCGGCCACAAACTCGTGAAACTGAAGAATAACAATGTTTAACTATCCCACAAATGATACTCACCAAATGACACCTTATTTATCAACATTGGTTTAGGATTTAATGAGAAAATGCACGTTACTATATCGCAAGTTATGGTTATGTCAATATTTGCCTTCTTTCGTCTGTCTGTTCAGCTTTCAAACTGAAGAAAACGAAAGGAATTAAAAATAAAACCTCTTAATTAAATAGAGAAATTTTTGTAATGAAAATCAGGTGTCAAGATATAATGGCTGGGTAAGGCCAGCCACTGTATCTTCTTCTTGAAAACAACCGGCGCCTTTGAGATCTTCTAGAAGCAACCGGTCAAGTGTTCGTAATGTCTTCTTAACAGGGTCAATTAATTCGTATATGCATATCGCATGACCCCATTACCTGTCATCAGGCACGGCCTTGGAAGCATCCTTTAATCATGTTCGAAAATTAAAGTTTTCGAAGGCTTTTCCCCAAGAGCTGTATTCTCGGAGCGGGGTGAGACGGCTGCGCCTCATCTCCTTTCGCGGCGGTAAGGCGACACCGCGAGAACTCCCGCGACTCTCGCCAGTCGCACCACAGCACGCGTCGACTCGACATGTAAGTACGACTACGCTCTGCCAGTGCCCCATAGTGTACCAAGTGAAAAAAATAAAGTGTTTTTTTTTTATAAAGCCAAGGTGCATTGATCTTGCCTCGCCTTTAATCGATTGTCCGTCCTGGTAAGTAGGGTGGTAGTGCAGTGCTTATCGATGTTATGGTGCATTTATCGGCAATTTACAATTAGTGCTCGTAATTCTTCAAAGTTAATTCTGTTGAACTCGTTTTATGATGGGAATAAACGTTAAGATAAAATATTTTTAAACATAATTATTAATACGGAGCTTTTGATTAAAACCTAGCGATTATTTTCCAGCATTTTTGTTAAAAATTATGGTGTATAAATACTTTTTACTTCGATCTACGATACGTGTCCTAACATGCCAGCAGTTTTGTAATCGTGTTCATTTCTATTTTTGAATATCGCGGTGCTCGGTTTCATTTTCGGTTGGCCAATAGGAACGGGCTACGCTGAAGTTTTCCCGCGCTTTTGGCAGGTTGCCAGTTGTCGACCAATAGCGTTGATGCGCGGGATGTGGGGGCGGCTGACGAGCATGCGCGGTTGCGCGCGCGCTGTCAAACTTCTAGTTCGCCCATTTTTTTTCTATTTTATATTTAGACCATATAAATTTCAAACCAGCTGGTGCTCTATATATTTTTTTGAAAAGAGAGCGCATACCGGAGCTTCCTCTTTTAACAAAGTATGAAGTGTGAATTCGGTAATGTCGTAGACTACCAAAGAATATACTACTCTCTTACGAGGGTAGACTACTTACCGTCTCTTGTTCTTTTAAATCTGTTCTCAAATGATCCTCTTAAAACCGAAACCTTAAATTTTATTATTGATTGATTTCAATACATACAATTTATTAAAACTAGGCATCCTACAGTACACTAAAGCCAACCATTTCACAATAAACATTGAAACACTTGAAATACTGGAAAATTGATGGCCGCCTTGAGACCGAGTCGATTGTAAAGAAAGCCAAGGTTATGACTAATTGTAATTATTGTCACCATAAGTTGGAGACTTTGTAAATCTTTCAATCAAAATTAATTAATTTAGTTTACTATATCAGATGACGAAAAGGAAGTATATGTGAGCACTGCTGAGCTGTATCATAAATTTAAAAAATCTGGCCAAACGCCTCCCCCCACTCTTTCCATATCTTACGGTTGTACTTACACAGTTGTAGTTCAATCCCTCATGAAATATTTGCATCAAAAACTTGGGCCAGTTGGGCCCAAAATCCCAAAACAATTCACAGATAGATAGTAGTTAGTAGTTACATATATATGGATATATGTTCCTCAAGAATGGATTGCCATTGCGACTACAGCGTACCTAAACATCGTTTGCCAATATGTATTTTATTTTCTGCCTTCTTCTATTTATTCTCCATCTAAAAAGTTGGCATTAGACATGGAATTTGACTCCTGTATAATCAAATAACAGCTTCGGAAGCTTCAAAAAGAGTTTATTTTTACTTCTTCAAATCTTTCCACAGTTGTATTAACTGAGGCAGAAGTCTGGTTCTTATCAATCCAGTTGAAAAGCCCTCTTATATTGAGTTGAGATATTTATTATTCAAGTTAAATTGAAACTTGGTTCATATCAATATCCCTTCTGCTCACCAAACATAGTGACTTGCGGGTCAACTCGGCATACTTTATTAAAATATCTAATGTTTTTGGACCGGCGCCAAAAACTGTTGTCTGACGTCACCCGGTCTTCTAAACAATAGCACACATAACCTTAATATTTCAATTAAATTGTAAACAATGAGCTATATATTATAATCGCTCAATGCTACAAAAGACGTGCTCCTATGTATCCTTAATCTTATTCATTTGTAAGGTCGTTTGTGGTATTGTGTTTTCGAAGCCTTTTGCGAAGAACTACATTAAAAAAGTCCATTTGTCTGAAGGTTCTGACCAAGTTTAAAAAGCCTTGCAAGACCAATCACAATTTATTACTTGCCCTTTAAAATAAAGCTGTCCAAATAAGTTAACCCTCTCAATTTTGCATGATGTGCGCTCAAGAACGAGTTTGCAAGGAATGTGAATACAAACATAAACAATATTAACTTACGACGTAAGAATATAATGTAGGAAACAATGGTGCCGATTCTCTTGTACACCGAACTAAACTAACTTAAACTAAGACTAAAATTACTTACTTTTGGCTATGAGAATCTTAGAGCTATTCTGCAAATAAAATTCTCTAAACTAAAAAATAATTTTGACACAACTAAAATAGAATTTGACAATCGTGAATCCACGTGGTACCCGTGGTTTGCCCTAACCGGTGATTTTTTTTAGAGCCGGAGGTGCGTATGTGGTGTAGCCTCGACGTGCTTTATATGGAATTTTTATTTTTTTGTATGGAAAATATGAAAAAAATATTACCTACGTGTTGAGTGTTAGGTGTTTAAGGGTTTTATAAAGGGGGTCGAAATTTTCATTATTTTTGCGATAGGACGCACCATTTTCGAGATATAAGCAAAAGAAAAAATAAATACAGTACTGTTTTTGCACGTGAAGTCGAGATGTTGGTGTGAATTTTAGTTCATAACAACTTATTTTATACCACACCATTTTAATCGCGATTAAAATTTGTCAGGTTTAGTCTGATTTGGTCTTTTACAACCAAAATTTTAGGTGAAAAACGTCATATTCAGAATAGCAAAATTGCCATTTTCACTAAACTAAAAACTCAGTACTATTTTAGCGCTGTCAAACTAAAATATAGTTAAGTTGTGTCACTTTAGTCTATTTCAGAATAGGAAATCGTCGTTTGACAGGAATAAACTAAATTTTAGTGATTTTTAGTTTAGTTTAGAGGCATTTGTGACAAGAGAATCGGCACCATTGTCTACATTATCTAGAGAATGCAAATATGGCGAGAATGCGTTTATTTGTTTGGCGCGTGTGCTGTATCGTGACAACTTGTTCGATGGATGCATTATGAAATACTTTTTATTGTATTTTGCAACATCATATGTATTCATAGATGTTATTATCTTGGACTTAATAGCTATGTGTTTTCTGAGAAACAAGTCACGAAAATCCCATTTGATCTATAAAGCAACTAAGATCAGTCGATCCTTTCTGCAAACATCTCACCGTGAAGAGTGAGGTGAAGTGAGCTGTCCATAATGTCAATCCCTAGCTTTAGGTGCAATGACAGCTCACATCAAGCTCACTTCACCCAAGTTATCACGGTGAGATGTTTACAGAATAGCACGGCTGTACCCTAATTGCGTAATACACAATTAATCAGAATCGTTTTGAAACAGATTACTAATCCATTGTTTCATAAGTTCGTAAAAATATCTGCTCAACAACGTAAATAACGCAATGAATGTTGTTGAACTGACAAAATGAAACAGATTAGTCGTAATCGTTTACGAAAATATGTTACGTAATTAGATAGCTGATTTGCTTAATGGAAATTTATCAATCTTGCTAAGACAACTTCAATTTGTGATCTAACTAACGAATAAATCAATTACAATACAGGCCAATAATCTCGGCGTGACAATAGAGCCTTAGAATAAGGACAATAGAGGCATTGGTCATGAAATAAAAGTAGATTATTTCTGGTCCAAATTCATTCAAAATATCTAGATCATATTGATTACAGATGTTGCCAAACAATCTTAGCAAGTACCGGTTTGAGAGAAATTGATGCATCATTCTATAAGATTATGTATAGTGGTTTGTGGCCTAAAGAATTTCATTAATGTCGCTGGTCCATTGACCGCTGACTGGACCCTTTGAAATTTATCGCGAAATGTGAGTCACGCGCAAATGCTTTTCTTTTGAATCACACACGGCGCAGGATTTTGCGAGATGATGTTGATTTAGGTGTGTGAATTGGTAAAACAAAGGATTTTGTTTAAGTAAGGTTTATTGTCGTTATGAATAGGTCATAATGGAATTTGTGATGTAATCGAACTGGTTCATTCTTCGGATACGTACAACTTCTAAGAATTAAAGTTCTTGAGTCCACTGCTGGGCAAAGGCCTACTCTCCCACTTTAGAGCTACTGAGGTCTTTACTAAAGGAGTCCAGTTTCAACTATTTTAGCAATTCAGACACCAAGACACGTATCATAATCGTTAAAAGACTGTCATGTTAGTAGACCATCGGTTTCACTGAATCCGAATTATCCCTTATGAAGGAATATTCCATGTAAGGAGAACGATGGCCTCGTAATGAAGATTTGGAACACATAGACAATGGGATCTATCGGTACTTTTTGAAATCGCTTGCTCGTGGGCATGGGACATGACATGCATGTACGATTCTGTTCGAATTTTAAATAGTATCCCAATAATCCCCATCCTAACTGCCCATTCTGATGATTCGACTAAAACTGGAGGTAGAAAGAATGTCTTCGAAATTAAATTATGATAGATAACACACGTTCTTATGTAGGACGCATTTTTGCATGTATAGCATTTAACAATACGTGACGGAATTCATGACCTGCCCGTCAATAATCCTCCCTAAGTCATCCATAAAAATTCTGTCGTCTACAAAATGCATCATAACAAGGAAATATTTCGCAGTGATCTAAAACATCGGTTCTCCCATCGTTTTTTATCTTTTAATCGCCGTGAAGCATTACCGTTCTATCGCTTGCCGGTAATATAGTTAGTGGCAGAGGTTCTTAACCTTTGTCTGCTGTAATGACTAGAAAAAAGTTAATGGCTTGTTAACTCATTCCAATAATCGGTGGACTTATTTAACTTTATCGGAGTAACTCTGTGCAGTCGTTTACTGACTGAGGTTTTTAACTTTTTATGATGGATCTAGATTATTGACTTTGTTGTTTATACATGGGTTTTTTATTAGTTCAGTTGCTTATATTCTTTTAGCTTTCTTGTACCCAATTTAGAACTTTTTTTCTAGTCAAAGATTTTTTTTTTCTTTTGCGTCGAAAAGTAGTGACTTTAATAAAAGGAGAACACGTTTGATGTGATTGTTCTTGGTAACGGATAAACATAATCCCAAATAATGAATGGAAGACAAAATTGTTTTAACCTTTTTGAGAATTACGAGCATCAAAGCAAGAATGAAACAGTACAAACACAACTAAACCAAAAGTAAATCCCTGCACTCAAGATCAATGCACCCTCAGTTCCATAAATAGGTGTTCTACAAACTTACTTGACTTATAGGCACTGGTACACGGGCACTTATGCCTTTTTTTTAAATTTCCTCGATGAGGCATACACAAGGCAGGCAGGTCGCAAAACATGACTTATTCGTGATTGTTACACGTTTTAATTAAGGCTGTTTATTTTTGTGGCAGCTCAGCGATTCGGTGCCTGTGGTTTTTGCGTTGAATTTGTAAAAAAAGTCGTGGTTAAGTTAGACTACCAATATAAATCAGAAATGTTGTGCCAAGTCAGGGCCGCCACAATACTCTTTTTCCAATTGTTGGGCGTTGAAATCTATATTATGTTGAACCTAAAGTCGTGAAATGCTTAAAGTTATGAATAGGAGTTGGCCCAGAAATTTGTTATAGTAGTAAAGTATAGTAGTGGAAAACCATAGATAAAAGATACCTACTGCCTGCCAATGCCCTACAAACACAGTCCGAATGAGAGGACAGCAAAGAGTGCCTTCATTCCTCTTGATACTGTCACAAACAACTTTTCACCATCATCTTTTGTTACAGCTTTTGCATCTAGAGGAGTAAACAAACACAAACCGCCAAAATGGACGCGATCAAAAAGAAGATGCAGGCGATGAAGCTGGAGAAGGACAACGCGCTTGACCGCGCCGCCATGTGCGAGCAGCAGGCCAAGGACGCCAACCTCCGTGCCGAGAAGGTACGCGACACACTTCACCGTTTATGGTTAAAGGGCACCGTGTGCACATTACTTTATGTGTAGTTTTAATAGTCGATTATTGGCAATCCAGTTACATCACTAGCAGGAGAGATATTTAAAAATAAAACTTTAAAGAAGGTGTGCAGCGAATTGAGTCTAAGAAAGACCTTTCTGGTCAATATGAAAACGAAAAAATCATTTGTTTTGCGATATAATTTCATTGCCAAGAAAAGAATTAATTTCATAATCGATGCACTATTTAAATTAAGACATAATTTGTTTGATATTCTCACATTTACAAATGATGAAACACATAAGGTTTCGCAAACAAATTATTTAATCGCAGAACTGTTTTTTTTTACTATAGAAGTTTTTCAATGAGTTTTTATGAGTTGGTGTCAAGCGTGAAAAATCTTTTGTTTTTACAAGTGCAATGCAGGACACTAAACTTTTAAAAAAACATATTAATTTACAAATTAATTGCAATAGCGTTGTCATGTTGGGATCTACTTACAAAGTAGATTGAGTATCCATTACAAATTACGTATTCTTGACTTACGATACATAAGTACGCACGCCTAATAATTGAGACAATACGGTGCCGTACCTACTGAAAATAAATTTTGTTTTAATTAAAAAATAATAAAGCTATATCTATAAAAACAGATTCGAAACAGCTGTAAATTAAGAAATTCTTTACCGATTATACAACTGCAAGGCCAGTTGTAATTATTTAGTAATAATTTAATTTAAAAAATATACGAGAGCAATATTTCGCTTTGCCGTGTGACAGGGCGAAGCCTTGACCACGGGCGATGTGTCAGGGCTAAGGACAGCAACCTCTGTCAAGTTAGATATATATTATTGTTTTTATATGTATGCATCTTATTGCATTATGCGCTTATTCTTGCAATTGTATAACTTAGTATATCTGCATAATGCAGGTACAGATGCACATTGTGAGTGTATCCATGTAGATAAAGCATGTGTTGTGCTTATGAATTAGAGTTCACATAAGAGACGGTAGAAAATAATGTAAGATTTGTAAAAATATTATTGAAATAAATTCAGAAATTTCTATCTCGAATGAATTAGTAAGGAGAGCTGGCATTGTTATCGACCAAAGAGTTTTCACGAGACTCAACGTGAGAACTAATATGAATGAATTTAGTACAGGAAAGAGATTTTGAAAAACAGCTTTGTAATCGTAAAATGTATTCTATATTCCTGCCCTGTATAGCTTTATCCTGGACATAGGCTAACTAGACTTTTAATTGTGGTGACCAGTACCTTAATTGCATAATACACGATCAATCAGAATCTGAATCGTTTTGAAACAGATTGCTAATCCATTGATTCATAAGAAAAAAAATCTGCTCAACAACGTAAATAACGCAATGAATGTTTTTGAACTGTCAAAATGAAACAGATTAGTCGTAATCGTTTACGAAAATATGTTACCTAATTAGATAGCTGGGTAGTCAATAAAGTAGTTGACTAGTTTCATGAGATGTAATGCTGAAGTTCTTGATCATATTCAGCTTCTGATAAACAATATTGATAACATTTTGCTTGTTACCCTCTCCTAGGCCGAGGAAGAGGCGAGGCAACTCCAGAAGAAGATCCAGACCATTGAGAACGACCTGGATCAGACCCAGGAGGGCCTCATGCAGGTCAACGCCAAGCTTGAGGAGAAGGAGAAGGCTCTTCAGAACGTGAGTACTTTATATTGTCCTGTTACTGGCTATATAGAGCCTATTTGATCACTTGAATGTTGGAGTCCATTGATTTTAATTTCTAAATTTAAAGAAGCAGTAGGTAATTGCAGTTTGTAAATCATAATTCCAAAATGTAAAGGAAAAGTCATCTATAGATAAGAGGAACTTCCAATTGATCTGCAAGTTTATGAATCGAGATCGTCGACCTACTTGCCAATTACGTATCCTTCTTTCTACTTCATTACCGAGGATCGTGGCCGTGACCCGCAATGCCCGGTGATATTTTAGCATAAAACGCGTCGATGTCCGCTTTCCTCCTCTTCTTTTCGTGTGGTTACTGACTAAACTGGTGTCAGAGTTTTACAGCCTCTGACTTGGCTTCACATGCCGTCGAGAAATATCCCTCAGGCATGCCGGTTTCCTCACGATGTTTTCCTTCACCGTTTTTGAAGCAAGTGATAATTATACAATACGCACATGAATCCGAAAAGTCAGAGGTGCGTGCCTTGGGTTCGAACTCAAGACCAGTGGCAGTCCAACGTCACACCACTAGGTTACCACTGCTTTGGCCATTGTATCTTCCAAGGAAGAAAACATAATACTGTGGTATAAGGGCAAGCTTCCCATGCTAATCGGAGTAAATTCTATTGATATGGTATGATACAGCCACAGCGTCCTTTTTGTCAAGTCTAATTAAAGTGAAATAAACAAACATAAGATAAGTAAGATCACATGAGTAGTGGTTCAATATCTCCCAGTCCCAGATAAATGCTTTTGCCCGGGGCTTCGCCCGCGTGGTAGTCGGAAATTATCCCTCAGGAACTACAAAACTAACAGGTTCCCCATACAAACTTCTCATCACCTATTTTACCCCCTTAGGAAATGATTTTCCAAAAACGTTGAAATACGTGGTTTTTAATTTCAAACCAAAATGCTAAATACCAATTTTCATGTTTTAAACTTAAAAAATGACGATTTTTCCATACAAACTTTCATCTTTAATTCTGCTGGGCTGAATTTCGAAAAATTCTGCCTTACTCTTTGTCCACATTATAAAGGGAACCTCTGCGCAAAATTTCAACTTTCTAGGTCCAAGGGTTTGGGCTGGGCGTCGACGAGTCAGTCAGTCAGTCAGTCAGTCGGGACTTTTCTTTTAATTTATATATAAGATAAATTTACATATCTGATTTTCACCAAAAAATTGTAGTTGGTGGCTGTATTACCTAAGTAATACGGAAATATTCAGGCTCCTAACATCTTACAAGAAGTAAAGGATTGCAAAAAAAAACGACATGATTGATTACTAGAAAAAATTTTTTGATGAGCCGACTGTAAACAATGATCTCATTGCAATAATTAACAATGAGAATTTAAATTAGATCTCGCATGTGTCAATAATGTAACAAATGATACAAATCATGATGCGAGCCAAAAACCTTGGCCGTTTGGCAGAGAGATCGAACGACAATTGACAAGCAAATATCTAAGTGATGAATATGCCGATCAGTTGAATGGTCGGCGATAAAAATAATCATCGATATAATGAATACAAAATACCATTGTGATTTTTCTCCTCAATGAAAATAAACGAGAAAATAAAACATGCACCATATGTGGCCTTGAACTACTAACTTCGATAATTTTAGAGATGATATTGATAATATTGTCATAATCGATTTATCTTTTATTGAATCAAGATCAGTCTACTTATTCAAAAGATATACTTATGTGATCTTTAATAAAATAAGAATAACTACTTAATAATGTACCGAAACAAAAGTAGAACTCAAAATTGCACCTTAAAAGAATTTAATTTCTTATTGCGTTTTCTCCAGTGTTATTCTGCTTGTCAACTCAGTATTTCGATCAAAATTCATTATAATGACGTCATATTATTCTAAGAGATTTTCAATACAACACGTGTAGTAATACCAGATGCCTTGTATACCGGAATGCCGCGTGGTAGGGGGCTGCGTTCTGTGCGCACCGAGTTATTTTCAGCGCTCGGCACCTAATATGGGCCCGCTGCCCGGCGTTTCAGTATAAATAGCCGCTGGACTCACTTGATACGTCAGCCACCTACATTAGCTAAACTATGGAATTTTCTGTAAAAAGTGTTGTATAAAAAGTGTTTTAGAAACAATTAACTAACGATAAAGAAATTCGCTCATTAAAGAATTCAGTAACATTCAATATAAATTTACAAGCGTTTATTTTTTTACTTAAATACAATATATTTAATCCCTGCAAGGCATAAAAAATAGAAGCTATTATTTAAAATACCAAAACATTTAGGAAGCATTTTAAATTCCCGCGTCTAACTATAAACAAATGGGCGCAGCTCAGTGGGTAAAACAGTGTAATAAAAACAAAAGATGGCAGCAAGTTAGGTGCGACTACAGCGCTGCGGTTGTTCATTAGGAGAGTCAGTCAGTCAACATGGCCGCCGGCGCTGCGCGGCCGGTCGGACCGCGCCGAGCGTAGTAATGTCCGCGTCCGCGCCCCACGCCCACGGGCGCGCCCCCGTGCGGCGCAGGGGGCACCAGCACCACCCGCGCCTGCGGGGCGAGCGCGCCCCCGCCCCCGGGGCGCCCCCGAACACTGATCCGTCCAAACGAGTGACCTTACAAACAGACGATGTTGTGCCTTGTGTCAATAGTGTTAGTGAATCTCAAGAAGTGACAAGGACGAATAGTGACGATGCACTTTCGAATCCGAATAGTATAATCGAGGACTATGCGAATAATGACGATGAAATTGAATTCGAACCTAGAATACAGGACCCTGAGTCGCTTGATACTTCGGACGACGAATTTTCGTTCCGAGAAGAGCGGACAGCGGGAGACGGCGCTGAATTTATTACGACAGTCGCCTCAGATATATCAGATGATGACCCTGAGACGGCAGAACTTGCAAAGCTCAGGTGTACGAGTGAGTGCACGGAGGTCCTGGCAGAAAGGGAGAACAGGCGGAGGAGAAGATGTGCCGATTATCCAGGCTTGGCCTTCGGCAGTTCTATATTCTCTTCGGACACTATGATGAAATTTTCCATCATCAAGAATGAGTTGCAGAACATTAAGAACACTGCACTAAAAAGGGTAATGTCCTATGTTATTTATGCTTCTGTTCGGTAGTGTGAGTGTGGCTGGCGTGGGCCAAATGCGCACAGTACTATTTTTAATCGCGTACCGTCGGGAAAGCGTTGAATCTGCTCCACGAAGCGAGGCAGAGGCAGCACATCTCGCGCGTGGCGATCAGCTGAGCCACTGACATTCCATTTGACATGTTTACTCGGACGATTACACAGAGACGCCGCTAGATGTCGTTGCTGTCGATAGGCGCACGTGGCTTTTACATGCCAGCCCTTGCCCTTATTTTCGAAACAAATTCAATTCCTTATCGAGTTATCGCCACTGACATTTTTTTTCTGGTTTGCCTTATGTTTAGATAACTCAATTGCTTCATTTTGTGATTATGATGACTCAGATATTACGTGGATTATCTTTTTTTTATTTTTTCTTATTTCTTTTCACAAAAATCCAACCAGAATTTCTAGATGATAAGCATGAGTGCAGTTCTATATACCTATCGTAACAGCGACCAATATTTTATGGTAGACGTTCAGACAGAACCATAGTTATCATTTTTATCTAAACTAATTAAGAAGAACATTAGTACAGTCAATTATTAGTTAATAGACTTGTAAGTTTTTACTCAATTAAAGTATAGTTAGTGCGTATCTACATTCCGCATGCTATTACATTCTATTCTTTACAACTTTCTAAATTATTCATGAACAATACGTTGCGATGGCCAATCGTATTTACAAGGCGTAAAATTTCGAATTGATATTAGAACATAATCGTAGCAATGTTTTACACAAACGGATATACCAACCAATTAACCTTTACAACAAATTATAAAATTGAAGCACAAACGTCATGTTAGAATACGGCAATAATGATGATATGAAGAAAACCTATGAACCTATGAATAATATGGGTGGAAAAAATAGATTATCATCGGAATGCTATAACTATTAGATTCGGTCAAGCCTGAAACACTAACACTATTGTATGCAAAAGAAATCTTGATTTAAATATAGCTACAAGTCTGCACAGGCGATTGCCGCAATGAATATTCTAATTAATGTCGAGTAGGTACAAACGAAAATGAAAATAGAAAGTAAGCTTATATTCAAACGAAGACGAAAAACACTTGAAACGGCTACATAAACATTAGCAATTAGTGCCATATTAACGAATAGACACATGTCTGTTATTATTCCACACGCTTTTCTGTGATACAACTGACTTTGTAACACATTAGCTTCGTACAATTATTATTGTACTATATTACTTGTAACATTAAATACATTTGCACTTATATTGGTAAATTTATATACGTGAAGCAATTACTTCACATTATTTACAATAGCTGCAACGTTGTTGTTTTCATGCAATTAAAGAACATTGTCTACATATCGCTATATTTATTCTTTTTTGATTCAACGACGATTTCATAAATTGCGATGGTCTAAAATCCTATTATTTTTGTTCATTAACAGTATTCTTGAGCTGACGCTACTTTATTTGGAAAAAGTTGTTTCATAAGCTTAGTCAATTCTATTCAAGTATGATTCGTGTTCGATGCGCATTTGGCAAATTTTTCCTTACCAACCAATATCGTTGCGTGTTTACTCTAGATATAAACGTCTGCAATGGTGCGATTCATACCGATATTGAAACTCATATCCCGTTATGCCCAAAAGTGCTATTTGTTTGCTCAACTCTTTTGCTGCGTTGGTCATACAGCTTTATTAGAATTACCAACCCTTATTTAATTAACAGGTGAAAGTAGGTACCTACTGATGTTTGGCCATGTGATATTTTTAACACTGCACTAAAATTTAAAGGAATTCGCGTCTTTAAATTAATGTAGGTACCTAGTAACTACTAAGTACTTACCATAATTATTAATGTGGTGTGGTGACTATGTGACTCAGCACTTCCCGGTCTGAAGTATTGCTCAAATTGTTCTGAATCAAAAGATACGGAAAATAGAACATGGGGTCATAATCTTGTTAGTAGATGTAACAATGCATAGTTTTTAACACTTTCCGGGACACTGAACGAGACACGATAGAAGTTTTATTCGTATGACGTCTATGAGCGTTTAGTGTCCCGGAAACTGTTAAAATAAAAACCATTTTGCCAAGTCTTTTAATGTGTTACTAATTAAAACAACAAACAACATTCTATTTATAAATTACTGAAGGCGTTTCACTCATTGTGTGCCGCCTACTGCCCATAGTTTAACAATAATTGTGGATGCTGCCAAATTACAAGACTTAGGATGCTCTGTTGCAGCACATTGTGCCAAAAATATCCACAAAAATACTTAACCGTAATGCACAGAAATATTATATTTAGCTCGAGATTTTTACAAAATGTATTTATTATATTTGCACCTTTGAGCTCGTTCAGTATTCAAAAACTTTCCATTTTGTCGTAGAACTCGGTAACTCCGTATTACCCCAGTGATTTGTAAAACGTCATGAATCATGATTTATGTAATTCAATTAATGCTCTACGTTGCGTAATCTATCAATAGCCGACATATGTCCATGCACGTCACACTGAGCCTATTCAGAGTGGCTATGTATCATATATAACAGAAGTATGTAATTACATTGCATTCGACCATGCCCATGTACGCTATAGCCTTCAGGTTCAATAAGTTATTACTGACCATATGGCAGTGACAGACGGATGACCAACTTTCTACCAGGTATAAATATGGAAGCATCTCATATTGGGAAAACGACCCTTGACTTTTAATGAAGTATCTTAATCAGCTGAAGAAGTGTTAATGAACACTGATGTTATGAAACCTATAACCAAGTTACCAAGAATGGCTATTGATGTCGTTGCTCTTGAAGTTCTTCAAAGATTTTTTGTGTAATAAGAATTGGTTGGTGTGATCATTTTTTATCACATCTAAATCGGAGCAGTTGAGCTCGAGATTATTTCGATGTACAGTAAAAAGAAGACGGATTTCACTGTATAAAAGATACCGTATACCGTGTACCTGAAAACTGGCAAGGTCAATAAAATTAGTGCACATATTTTGCGCTTGTTCTCTGATGTAATAAAAATGAGTCACCTTTCCAGAGGTTATTGCTCAGTTAATGTCGCATAAAATTAAAATTACAATCGAGTATTAGAATCATCTATTCATATTATCCATTGTATTCAAAAAGCATAACGACTCGTACGAAATGTTGGTCGGTTATTGTTTCTGCAAGAAGTAGATTTGAGAGACAGAAAAATTCAGTCTCCACCTATCGCAAAAAGTTTCGTCGGTAGTCAAACATTGCAAAAAACCTGTCTACCTGTGCATTGTAAAAGTTTAATTCGACCGTGTTTTACCTGAATTTCACTTTAGTTATCACTGGCCTCGTGGGAGTACAGTTTAGCTGCTTTACCGACAGATTTTTTGTTACAATCGCTCGGTTACTTAACGGAATTTAAAACAGGCACATACTTTCCAAATGACGTCATATAATTTCGGCAGTCTTGTGTAAATTTTTGTTCACTTGTCTGTTCTATCATTGGCTTCAGACAACTTTGTTAGTTGCGAAATATCAAACTAGATGGCGCTGTTTATTCCATTTCAATTCTAGTTTGCAAGTTTATATGCAAGCAAGCATTGAAATCATTTTATATATTTACAAGAATCGGAATAATCATGTTGTTATCCTTGCCTCTCTCTATTTTGAAATAACCGAGTTCATCCTATTCATGACAGTCTTTGTATTTCCCATGATTCGAATACAAAAGCGGTAATAGCCCTCCACTAAATCTAAAAAATTCCACTTCCGTAGTGTTTATTGTATAAGGTCAGTCTACCGTTTCGCCCATCCCACATTTTTGGGTTTTCTTCCCAAACACCGCTTGTGACCCTACGGATGTTGTTTCCGACGAACTCAAACAGGTGGAGCTAGCTGCCCTGCAGGCAGTACGGTCGATTGTGCTTATCGCGTTCGTCGTGTCCGCGCGGGTGACGTTTCTGTCCATGTTTCGCTGTCAAAGTCATTTTGAGAATGTCTAATTGAGTGAAATATTAGTACCTATAATTCCAATTAATTGCTCGTTATCGGTTACTGATTATTTAGTCAGTGGTGTAAGTTAGAAACGAAGCTAATTAGCACCATTCCAATAAAGTTGCAGCGACTAGGTTCGGTAGCGGCCATTTTATTTGCCGGCTGTGTTCATTCGTGCCGTGCCCATCTCGACGATACGGGGCTATAACGAGCGGGGCCAGTCAGTTGGCATTTTCGCGAGTAGAGCGGAGGTGTTTCTAGTTTTTAGCATTTAAGCATTCCATTTAAACACAAAAGTGCATAAAAATGACGACAAACATGCAGCAAGGAACGATCCTGGACGTTCTGAAAAGAAAAATGCGCCAGACAAAAGAGGAAATGGAGAAATATAAGGACGAGTGCGAGGAGTATCACAAACGTTTACAAGTGGAAATAATGCGGAGAGAAGAAGTAAGAAAACGTGTTTTTAGTTTGTGCTGTGAATTTTGTGAAACGTCGGTTCCTATGTGTACCTGTGTTGAGCTCATATTGGGTCATAATATGAGAGTTATCAGTCTTGTACTATCTACCTATAGTGAGTAATGTCCGGCCATACTTAGGTGTGCAAGCAACGTACGCATATTGACCTCTCTTTCGGATTCATCTCAGCTTAATCTCTCAGAAAGAGAAGGCGAATAATTTATTCTTTTCGTTGAACACGATTCCTTTCGTCGAGTTGAGTGTTGTTCCCAAAAAGTGTTGCTTCTCAGATCTATGTAGGGATGTGAAGGTTTTCTTGAAATGTGTCTTTACATAATTTTATTGGTGCTTGGTTGAGCGCCGGTTTCTGTTACACGTAACAGGTTTCGTTGCGTTGGAGGTCGTATACCTACCGGTCTTTTGTGGCACATGTAGAGCGAGCCGGCTGGATTCGTGAAGCTTAACACCCTTTAGTACATTCCTGTTGTTCGGATGTCCTCGAAGGACCGCTGGCGCCGTGAAGGCGTGTCCGACTTGCTCGCCGTTATCGTCGTATGACGTAACTCCATGAGCCAGTAATGCTCATAAAGATCATAAACACCTGCTATAGACTAGATTTGACAATTGAACATTTTAGTCCTCATTCAATCCCAAATAATTGATGACGCGCTTGTTCACGTTCCTTAATGAGTGTCCCATAATCTATGCTAGGTTATGTTAGTGATATCTCGTAGAATATTACCTACACGTCTTATCGTCTTAAGTGTATCAAAACGATGATAAGAAAATTGTTAAATTGAGATAGCGTGAAAGAGTAATTACTAATCGAGGAAAAAGCGGACTTTATAAATAATGTTTGTCTAAAGAGTTGTAAATGGAAATCGTTTAGTCAAATACGACATAGACAATTTTTGTAACACGACGTGGGCGTGTACTAACATTGAGAGCTGACGCTGTTTAAACATTGATAGTTGAGGTCAATTAAAAAGACTGCTCAAAGGAAACAGTTTGAGGAAATAACACTGTTGCCAAATAAACAAAAAAATTACCTGCTAATCTAAACAAAAAGCAATCGTCATATGAAAATATAAGTAAAAAGATAAAACTATGCAACAAGTTCATTATTTTAGACTTACTCCAGAGTGAAGTGTTAAACAGTTATCAAATTAGAACTCATTAACTTGCAAAAGGCATTGAAATTCTTATTACAAGAACCTTGTACTATATCTTACTGATTTTAAGAATGTAACAATGATAAAAACGAAAAATGTTTGATGCCTGATAAGTGCAACAGGAACTAACAACGATAATGAATTCGTTTCATTGCACCCAACATGGCATCCAAAATTACGGGCCCTTCGCGTGACGGTGTTGTGTTACAATTTATGGAGCTTGCAAGGGCTAGTCTTTTGTGATCGACGTTTCAATAGACACAATGCCAACGCCCTAAACCGATCCCACAAAATTTAAACAATGTGCTTAACTATCGGTGAAAGTAAACCGTGAACAGGTAATATATGCACCTGTAGAGATCAAACTCCACAACCATCCAGTAATTGATTTAAGAACAAGAAAATGATGCTCCATGCTTTCCGAATTCCATTGATCAAAAGGTAAAGGTCGTCGAACTTTCCATAAGAGGCTTTACTCATCAATTTTAAAATAGACTCAAGTAAACGTCAATTTGAATTATAACCGAAGTTCAAGGTGACGCTTGGCTACTGATCTCTAAAACATAGCCTCGAGTAGACACCTATTTATCTTGAGTTCTCCTAACAAAAAATATATATCGAACTTTTAATTTTCTTGTCGACTGATTCGCTAGAAATGAAGTCTTTTTTTATAAAGACACACTTGGTGACTTGGTTAATTGCTGCTAATATCGCGTGCGAAGAAAAGTATTAGAATAAAACCTGTCCTGATTTAGTTGGCTAGTCCCGTCACGACTATTATTAGCATCCACGCACTGATGACGACACAGGATAAAAGGAGGTGAAACTGGGACTCGGGTGTGCTTCCTCGCGGCAAGGACGCGTGATGTCATGAGCATGCAGTGACTGAATATAAATAACGTAACGCAAAATGTTCCTATGTCTTATGGTTAATTCTTGACACGTATAGTGTTTCAACGTTTAACAATGTCTATTGTACATTGACATTCTTACGACCAAAAGTAGCTGTGTATCGGTCGCCAACATTGGAAACCGAAATTACCAGAATATTTAAACTGACTACGTTGCTTGCACAAGCATGGAATATGTCTGCATTTACTCATTTCAACATTCTTACCGTCCCATATTGGATGATATAATTTTGTATCTTAGAAGTATTTTTGATATTCCTAAACTTTCGAACTTCTGTTGAATTCGTATAACTATTTATTATTATGACTGATTATACCAATATAAGCTAATCCAGGTCCGGATTAATTCTACATCAAACGTAATGAGCCGATATTGAAATTACATAAGAATCCGTAGAATTACGCGCATTACTATAAATAGCTGTGAGCAAAGGCTTACCAAGATTTGTAACCTTATCTGCATTGCTAGGCATAGGAAATTCTTGGAATTGGGGGCTTTGCCATAAATTTTGGAATAAAAATATTGGTTGTAGTAATATTCGAAATAATAATTTAATGTCTGCAGATGACTTTACCTGCACTATAGGTTCTAAAGAGGAAGGTATTTTAGCAGTTAAGAAACTTTGGACTCCAACATATATTAGATGTATCGGTATTCGTATTTGTTTTAACATACCTACGAAGATATACATGTATTTTTCTTGAAACAGACTGATCCCATTTGTAACAACTTTCCAAACAAATTCTAACTAGTTTTCTTGTTGATCCAGGCCGAATCCGAAGTGGCTGCCCTCAACCGACGCATCCAACTGCTGGAAGAAGACCTGGAAAGGTCTGAGGAGCGTCTAGCCACCGCCACCGCCAAGCTGTCGGAGGCCAGCCAGGCTGCCGATGAGTCGGAACGGTGAGTCCACGCCGTAACAGACGACCACTTAGTTTAATGGAGGATATAGAATGTTACGCTCACTCGTTGTGAGTCCACATAAATAACTGGATTGCTGCATTTGAATATGTCTGGGTTCAAAGCCTAGTATTACTATTGTTTTGCCACGAATTTTATACCAATATAAAGTAGATGAAAATTAAATTTAAAGTCATAAAGAGTTCAATATTGTTAAGAATTATTTTGAATTTGAAGAAACCATTTTGTATAATAGATAGGATTCAGATTTAATAATCTAGATGGAAAAGTACCGGAAGTACATAAAATCTCTTGCAAATCTGAACGCTATCTCACATCGTGTTAGGTACAAATAAATTCATATGAGATGGATTTAACTAACCGTCCTTAGTAACACAAGACAGCGACATTGAACCCACATACATACCAACCTATTGAGTGGCTTCTTCAAATTCAAAGCTAAATTGGATTACCAATAGAGTACAAAGTTCTATTTTTATGTTTTGTTGTAAATATTTATCCTTTTATATAACTGTGTGCATGATTGTTTCTATTGTTTTTATTTTTATGCCCATAACCACCATATTCTTGATTATTACAACTATTTCCACGATTTCTGTCTTTCCTAATCTGTTTTCTGTTCAAATTCAAACCCTGTTTTCGAAATAATTTTGGAAGTTGTTTATTTGCCACTGAAAATAAATGATTTTCAAATCGGATAATTTAAATCAAAATAGCCACATACCACATAACGAGTGTTTTTATCGATGTTATAACACGCATGTGTTTGACCCCGCACTAACCAGAATACGGAAGGCGTTGGAGAACCGAACCAATATGGAGGACGATCGCGTCGCCATCTTGGAGGCACAGCTGTCGCAGGCCAAGCTCATCGCCGAAGAGTCCGACAAGAAATACGAAGAGGTGAATGCTTGTCCAACGTCCAACTCGTTAAAGAATCCGCCAATCGAAGTTCCTTCAAATTTTCTCATTCCATTACGGAATTTCAGTAATAGCATAATATAAACACTTCATGCTTAACCATAATGGTATGCGAAACTGAAAAGAAACTTCTGTTGACATCAGTGACGTGTTATTACTAGCATTGTCCCCTGTACCACAAAAATTAGCATATTTTAGCACCGTAGTCGTGCCGTGATAATTAAGTTAAAAGTCATCAGTGGCGAGGGGGCATGTGTTCCATATTCAAATTACTGTGACACCATGGCTTATGAACCGTTAAGTGTTAGGTTCCATTAAAAACATAAATGTGGTTTTCAAGCTAATCTAAAACATCATTAATCGCTGTCGAAATACAAAATGAATACCAAATTGATTTATAATAAACTTGGGTGAATAAATTGAAGAGTTTTGGTGTCACGTTGATAAGAATATTAGTAATAACACAAACTGCATTAGATTTATGGCATTTTAAAACCTGATAATCTTGTTTTGAATTGGGAGTTCGTAATTATTATAAACGCAACATATTCACATTAGTGACGTAAGAGAGACCTAGATTATTGGGTTTTAAATGTTAATTCCGAATATTGCAGAAAGCGAAGTTCTCGAGAAGGTTAAATTACGTAAAATAAGTTGCAATGAAAGTCACTCAGCATTATTTCTAATGAGAATTTTATTTTACGAAACCGGTTTGTCTTATCAAAACTGTAAGGACAAGCCTGTATGTAATGTTCGGAATGCTCAAAGTTACGTTTGCATTTTAAAGCAAATTAAAATCCTGCCACGGGTTTTCATTTGCCACTTTATATCGAAGCGGGCAATAAACTAAACATCGCACACACACGGCGATGAGCTCACTATTGCTCGGTTCACTTTATATTTCAGCTGTCCGGTTCCAGGTTGTTTGTCGCTTTTTATGTTCCTCTCTAGCGTGTTCGTTACTTGCATGTCTTCTAACAAATGGGTTACCCTTGACTACGCCCTCACCTACAGATACCACTCGATCATTTACTAAAGTTGTATTTCGTGGTCCAGCGCCCGTAAGATCCTCGAGAACAGGTCGTTGGCCGATGAAGAGCGTATGGACGCCCTGGAGAACCAGCTCAAGGAAGCCAGGTTCCTCGCCGAGGAAGCCGACAAGAAATACGATGAGGTCTTTATATGGGAGTTGAGATGTCGTTTGGTTTGGCTTGTGTTGCTTGCAATACGCATGTAATGAATATTTCATAAAGATGCCATCTGTTGCATCGTCTTGAATAATCACATCGCTATTTTTCCATATTCGGTCAATGTGTTTCAGTGTTTAACGAAAGGCTGCTAAGTTCATGTGAACGAGCTGCGTTTCCAGTGTTGAATTTGTTTTCCTACTTACTGACTTTGTTTTTTCCTTCAAAATAACTCCATTGATGTTTTTCAACGTGAAAATGTCCCCCAATGAACCCTTTGTAAAATTCAAAATCTTCCCTACTAAACATTGAGGTGTGAATTTCGAAGTGATATTAACCAAACCCCGCAAATTAACTCGTGTGAGCTTGATTTCGTGTTCGTTACGTCATTGAGCAAATAGTCACGAAATACAGAGCAACGATTCTCGAAAGCGACGTATTATCGCATCATGATTAGATACTGCTATCCATCTACGACGTGTTTTCTTTGAAGAAGTAGTCCCCTTGCTTCGATGCCAGATGGTTAGCAGAGCTATTATACGTCCTAATTCCCCTGACATATGACCCTGCGTGGTGAAGTGAAGGCAGTCGTAAAAGCCAGCATCCCAAGAAGGAATCGTATCGCGCCTGATCTTGCTCTGTTCGCCTTATATGGCGGACTAGCCTCCTTCGTCGCACATGTTGTTACATAAGCATTACTTCCATATATGTAGGGTGTACTTGCTCAAGACTGCGCCGTGACAGACATTAAAGCTTAACGATTGACATACATGCTTGTTGGTGTCAACACAGTTGTGATTATTGGTTGTATAACGTAGTATGGTATCTCCAGGTTGCTCGTAAGCTGGCCATGGTTGAGGCTGATTTGGAGCGCGCGGAGGAGCGTGCTGAGTCCGGCGAATCGTAGGTTTCCAATCCAAAGCGCTAACGGACCACTGCCGCGTTGCGACGCTGACATACCGCTCAAATAAGAATGACACGAAGTTTCCCTTGCGCGTCTCAGTCGGACATTGTTATTTCGGTGTGTCACGCGATACTGGTCGTTAGCGCGGTGGTCCCGACGCGTGGTTTTGCAAGTTTTCGCCTCCGTTCTGCATGGTTGTTCATTTGCATTCTTAACATTCTGCACAGTAACCCGATTTACCTCCATAGGTATTTCTAACATCGGCTCTCACTGTTATTCTTATTGCATGCCCCATTCTAGGTCGCGTTCCAGGCACAAGCTGTTCAACAGGACATTTAATTAATTTGCATTGTCATGACATTAATACGGTGCTGCCGGCTCATGCTGTTGATTGAACCGGCAGCACTGCTTAATTATAAGGATACGGTGCAGATCAGTGACCCTCGACGTCGCACTCGAGCGTCGCTGCTCTCTATCAGACTAAAACAAGGGTTGCCCCATTTCATGGATATTTCTTATGCAAATGTTAACTATCATGTCCATGTGTCGACTAAACTTCTGTCTTCAGTGTGTGTATAAATCTTAAACGTGGCTATAGGTTAGGATGTCAGGAAATATGTGTGGTATAGGGCAATTTTCGTTTTCAGATATGCACCGCATTACACCAGAATTACTGGCCGTATGCGTGCCGCACATATGCAAGCGCACACATCACCTAATGAATACGATAATGCACTAGATAGCACTTAGATAATTAATAATGTTTTATTGAAAAAAGTAATATTTAGAACTAAATGTTTTGGGACAACCCTCGTTTATTTTTTAATTATGTGAGTTCTGACACCGCTCTCGACTGCCCCTGCTTTGTGTGATCCTTTCTGACTTTGTTGTTTGTGTTTTTGCTCAAGTACCACTGCTTTGCTTTTTAGTTTTAGCAGGACATCACCAGGATACTCATTTCTGCACTTAACTTACAAATGTCTGCACTTGATAAATACGTGCACCTGCTACGGACGAAAGTCCATTTACATAAAGTGCGAGTCTCGAAAGAGCTCGGTAAACACTGGTAGTAAGGTTTCATTTTCTTGAGTACTTTCTACTTGTCACCTAGTAATTTGTTGTAAGCCATCTGGCGACATTAAAAGATTTAGCTAAAACATAATCATTGGTGCACTTCACCTGCATTTGAAACACAAACGTTGTCACAAAGTTGGACACTTGTATGTAGCACTGCACTGCGAAGCGCGTGGAGAGCGGTGCCCGGCTCGGTAGTTGTAGTATTGTGTGTGTGTGCGTTGGCGTGTACTAACGCTCGGCTGGTAGGTGGCGCGCAAACTAGTGCTGATGGAGCAGGACCTCGAGCGGGCCGAGGAGCGATCGGAGCAGAGCGACTGGTGAGTAGCGCTTCATGACTGGAGAGACCAGCTACCATGCGTGTAATCGGCTCCAGATGTTCTACAACCAATGTGAATTGATCTCCGAATGAATGCTAAACAGATTTCTATGGCCGTTAACGGTTGCTTGAAACAAACACCTGTAGAAATAATAATGTGGAGCCGAATATACGAGTGGTTTGACAAGCTGAAGAAACAGAACACGTCGTAGGCTCTCCAGCTACTGACCTCAGGTTTACTCTTGTTCGTGATCAAAATTTTGATGACAAATGTAAAGAATTATTTAAAGTAATTGGAGCTATACAATAACTAAATGATTTAGATCCCCCGAATTTCGGGTTTCATTGAACAAGAGAAGACCTTGTTTCAGGCAGCTAAAGAACTGTTGATATTAACAGGAGACCTGTTGGTGTGGATAGTGCCACACGATATTGTTGAATTCATTAATGAATTTGACAAAAACATCGATGCGCGAGATCATGCTATAGTAACAGTACGTGTCAGTGAAAACGAGAAAGTCTTAGCTTGAAGTAATTAAATTGCAAATGAAACTCTTATCTGTATGCGTTTGAATTATTTTCACTGATACATGCTGATAAGTTGTATATATCGTAAGTTGCTGAGGCGATGATAATTGTATCGCGAGCTCGTCAACTCGAGGCACTTCAGATTTGTGATTAAAAGTTGGGTACACCTAAATTCGTCGTCTTTGCAACATTGCATGATTGTGTTGTTTGATAGCTGCTTGATTCCTTATCATTATTGTTGTGATGAGTAACATTTATTTTTAGAAAATTAAGCAACTACTCAAATGACAAAGTTCATCCTAATTATTAACCCTAACATGCATGCTTATTTTTTATTTATTAAACTTATAAATAGATGTTAGACGACACACTTTAAATTGTCAAATATGTCGGTCACTGATCAAGTGACTGTCAGTTAATTGATATTGATTAGAAGCTGTTAAATTTTCGAGTTAAATAGAGCAAATAGTTAAACATAATGACTGTATTTATCTTGTTGAAATATTTAATTGGTGTTTGGAAAAAACTGAATTGCAACTTGCCAAATTAGTACATCAGAAAATTACAAAATCTTGCCCTAGAAGTTTCAATAAAAATGATTTATTTGGCTCTTTGATTACAGTAGAAGTTGATTGTTTCACTTTCTGTTCCTCAGCAAAATCGTCGAGCTTGAGGAAGAACTCCGCGTCGTTGGTAACAACCTGAAGTCCCTGGAAGTCTCCGAGGAGAAGGTATATTTCTGTGATTTTATACTCTAGACTATTTAGGCTAGAAAAAAATAAGCTAAGAATCCAATTCAAGGGATGATATCGAAATCCCTAGAAATCGACAAATATCTTTTTACTGATGTTGTTAATGATAATGGATGAAATATTCCGAATGATGCACCAACCTTTGCAATCCTTTCAAAGTATCGCAGTAAGTTCCCTACATTGTCTTGAACTCCATTTTAATGAATAAGGCTAGGCCGAAGCAGTTGGACTTCTAACTAATGCTAATTGTATGTAAGATGCAAATGAACGAGTGTATGAAGTGTTGACTGTTCTACCCGACATAATGTACGCCAAGAGTAACCAAGTCACGTTCTATACAGGCCAACCAACGCGAAGAGGAGTACAAAAATCAGATCAAAACCCTCACCACCCGCCTAAAGGAGGTGTGATATCGAACGAGATCGGTTCATATAGCGAGTGTTTATGTTAGCTTGCCTAACTGCATTCTGCTGCACACCTCTAGTCTAGTCTCTCTATCTGATTTACCATTCAATGTACTAGTCTCCCGACTTTGGTGATGGTAAATAGGATTCAGAGAGAAGTGCGTCTGTAACTCGTGTTCAGTTTTCCTCCATATTGATACTTCCCTCTTGTTTGCTGTTTGAATGTTTTCTTTCTATAACAGTTATGTCGCTGTAATATAGTTTTAGCGTACTTTATATCCGTTTATTTTTACTTCAGTATCGTACAGCGTTGTCTATAGTAACTGCAACTCTGTGCGATGCCGCATGACTCAGTTTTCGCTGTTTTGTGTTTTTTCGTTAACCAATAATACTCGCAGGCTACGCAAAGGGAAGAGACATACGAGGGTCAAGTAAAAGTGCTGGATGCTCAACTCAAAGAGGTAAAAGGACAGCCGGACCGGAGGATTTCCGTAGATAGACGGTTTCGGTTGTAGTTTCGTTTCATGTTCATTGCCATTCAGTGTTTTGGGATAGTACGAGTGTTGGGCCGTGGGCTTCAAAAATGACAACTTAATTATAAAACATTATCAGTCAAACGTAAAATTTTGCTTTATTATCATGGTATATTATTAAGTGGTTGTTTTTGTGCGTTCATGATTCAGCTTCGTAAAGGCTACGTTCGTTGGTGTAGGTCTCGAGTGTCGAGTGGCTGACGGCGGTTGGTGCTTCATCTATGTATCTATGTACAAGACTATCTCCTATTTCTGTACCTACCTGTGTATTAATTACTTCTATATTAGCTGTAAGAACTATGCCTGTGTTGTGATTGTACGCTTTATTAGTTGGGGGTTTTGTATATGTACAAATTGTGATGGGAATCCTTTTGCTATTGTATCCCTGCTTTACTTTAGTCCGTTTCTTTAAGAAACTCTTCATTATTTACTTAGGGAACTTCTGTCTTACACAGGACTTCATTAAGAATTCTGTTTCGTGTACACTTTCAAGATTTTATATCAATTTATACTGCAAACTGTCAATGCATCTATATATTCAGAAATTAGAGTTTTCTCTGCCTCAAACGTCAAAATCTTAACACCGGTTTTCAAGTATTGTGGTCCCGTTGCACCAGATGAAGAACACCACTTATTTTTGGGTTGAACAAAGCCATACTCGCCTTCAACTCCACAATAATCAGGCATGTTATGGATCCTACATTCGTCCATATTGGATAAAGAGTACAGTCACAACACAGTAGTGGCATATCGGTGGCTTGCCGTTAGTAATTCGTCCTGTGTGGCTAGGCAATGGCGACTCGCGACCACGTCGAGGATAAGATACACAGCCTCTCGCAGAAACTATCGCAAGTAAGTTGTGCTCGATGCAGGGGGTTCTGGTCGTCCTATAAATAACATTTAAAAAAAAATTGAAAGAAAAAATTAAAGGAAAAATTTATGCCCGTGACACATAACATGAGTTATATTTTGCATAAAAGTGATATTGATATTACTCATATTTATAGCTAAAGGACAATTTTATCAATTCTGATTAATATTAGTCATCATTCCATTATTTGCTATTTATATGTACAAACGTTATACGAGGTATATCCAATTCTAAATTTGCACTTGAAAATATAGATTCTATTTACAATATCTATGGGCGACCGGGGCAACTTGTTGGTAATATGTTTTTATATATATTTTCACGATTATTTATTTTTCTATATTTTGGGTAAAATGGTATTTGGTATCTAGTGTTGTAGTTTCATCACTCAGCACTTAGCCGCTTTCGGTAAAGGTAAAATGCATGGTGATTGTGAGGCTTTAATTGTTCATAACATAGTTTGTTTTTTTTTACTAAATTGTATATATTTTTTCATTTTTTGTTAATAAATTAAAGATATTGAAAAAGAAAAATTAATAATAACAGTAAATTCATTGCATGCCTGATTGTGTAGTAAAACAGTCTATTTTCTGATAAGATTTATGTTTTAAATTAAAAAAATTATTGTGAAATAATAATGAAACTTTTTAAAATCATCATTATTCATTTTTAAAGACAGAGATTTTTTTTATTGTATTCAAATTGAATGATATATTGGAAAGAATAATGATATACAGAAAATAGGCTGTTTGCCTCAAGAACAGAAGTTAAAATAGACGTAAAATGATTTCAGGCTGAGGCACGCGCTGAATTTGCTGAGCGCTCCGTGCAGAAACTCCAGAAGGAGGTCGACAGGCTTGAAGGTAATCTATCATTTCGTATATTTACAAATATATACAATCTGATAATATATTTGCCCGAAGAGGCACTCCATAGAAAATATATAAGAAAAATAAGATACAATTGTACCCATATTGTATTCAATGTTTTTTAGAGCAAGACACAAAAGTCAATATTATTTGTACTGGTAACATTTTATTGATGCTAGTTTTCCAAGTTTTCAAGGGTCTCCAGATATATTACAGAATATACAACGTACAGCAGTATGGTTAAGTTTTAAATTGAAATATTTCACAAGTCAAGTTAAAATAACATGTTTGAAAATAACAATGCTTTGGACATTACGCACTTAAACGATACCATATCAGCCGCCATTAGATCTGGCTTAACGAGTTATAATGCTGTACAATAGATTTGAAAGCTTTTTTTTCTGTCATTTCTGCTACAATCTCAAGCTTATTTTTTATCTTAATTTCATAGTAACAGTGTTAGAGTTTTATTTTAATTGCACACAGGATTGTTTTTGTTAAATTCACAACCCATGCACCCAATAAAATAAAAAAACATCTTATTATAAACTTCTTTCACCTCACTATTTTGGTGCTTGTGACTCAAATTCAATTCTGTTCTGTGCGATATATTTTGTTAGCATGACTTTTAAGTGTCTCCTACTAGACTGCTCGATCCTTTGATGTGATTTTTTTTTTGTAATTTTGGCATGGTTTTATATTGATGTTGTTTTTTGCCTGTGCTGTTTGATTCAAATGTCAAAATCGGTACCTTTTCGTCAACAAAAATTGCGATTTTATCATTCGCTTGTATGTTATCCTCAGTCATTTATACACGATTTCGGAAAAGCCAATCAACTTTCTGATCTATTAATTTGATGTCAAATCTCACTTCAATCTAATTAATTGGTATGAGATGTGACAACAGACTATACGGAACAGGCTTTCAGAAACCGGAGTTAAATGTGGTATCCGATGATTTTAACGTTTGGACCAAACGGTTGTTTGTTGTGTGTCCTACTGACCGTGGCCACGTCGCCCTTGCAGACGATCTGGTGTCCGAGCGCGAAAAGAGCAAACTCCTGCAGGAGGAGATGGAGGCCACGCTGCACGACATACAGAACATGTGAACACTCCCGCACGCGCCCGCTCCGCTCACTCACCGCACTGACACAACACTGACACCTGTCACTTTAGAGTTGCCACCGCGAAAATATTTAAAAGGCGCCATCTAAGTTGTGCAGTGACCTAGAACGAAAGAAGTTTTTATTTAATTGACATATTTTCCAACTTCTTTTTATTTCAAGACTACAGAAAGTGAGCCGAGCGGGCGCCTAGATGTTATTAGCTATAGAATAATTGCCAGCCGCTTTTTAATGTAACTTCAAAATCGAGTGTTTGCTACGAAAGCACTGCCATGTGCAATTTTTTTATTTCATCCACAAATTACTAATATTTATGTCCGTATAGTTGAAACGTGTAATTTGTTTTATAGTCATTACTTTACGAGCGTGCCTGTTATGTCAATGAGCGATATTTATATGACGTATGCAGTAATCGCTTCTAGCAGTCTAGTGTAAGGTATAAAATGATAGTATCGACATTCCAAAAGGGGTCCAAAAATGTTATGCATTTTACACTCAACTTAAAAAGACATTATTTGCATTAATTATAAAGAAATGCACATAGTTTTTGTACAATATTTAAATTCTCTATGTATTTGTAGAACAAATTAGTCGCTGTATCCTGTTTCGATAATTTTATATTTCACTCGAGGGGATAGTGCATACAATACGTCGTATGCTATATTTTTCATATGCACTGTTTGCAATTTATTATGAACTTAATTTACTTAATGTTAGTGAAGAGATTAGATATTTTTATTCAAGAGTGACGGTAATACAATAAATAATGATATTTATAGGAATATTCTTGCTAAATTGGAAATAATTGATATTCTATTATGTTTGAAGGATGATTTTCTCGTGTCATAATTGAGTTTGTTGTTATTTATTTAAATTAATCGATGAATAAATGGCGACTATTCCAAGTTGTAATGTTCGCGCGTCGTCTGGTAACACCGCGGCTCAGCTGCATGCTCACGCGTGTGACGTGTGACGTGCACGCGCCCGCTACATAGTACGTCCGTACGAACGTCACAGTAACATAGGGAGTCCGTCTTTTTTAATATTATCGGTTAATGAATTGATAGATAAGTTCGTGAAAAATAATTTAATGATTTTTAAGAGTATTCTAATAAAAGTGTTTATGAATATATATTATTATTTTTAACCCGTTGTATTTTTTTACTAACTCGTGTGTTACCCTGTGGTTGCCCTTCAACTAACGCCCCGACGACGATTCTATCAGCTATAACGTCGATCATTATGTAATATAAAGTCATCTGCATCACCATTGAAATGTAATCCGGTAATCAATTCGGGAAGTTCGGGGCGAACCAAAATTTATCGCACAACACGAAGAAAAGCTCGGTGGCGAGCAGGTCATGAGGCACGAAGCATTGTACATTACCATGTGGGCGGCATGAGAGGACCCTGCACGTCCCCGTAGAGTAGCGCCGCTAACGAACGCATGCGAACACACCGCTCTCACGCGCCGACTGACGCAGATGACCTCATCACCGAGACCGAGAGGTTCAACGATATCGGCGACGACATCGACGACTCCTTCGTGGAGCTCATCCCCGGCGTGGACCCCAACGACCGCCAGATGGCCGCCATCCGCGAGGCCGCGCGCAAGGAGTACGAGCGGCTGCATCCCAAGGCGCCCACGCCGCCGCCCAAGGAACCCACGCCGCCGCCGCAGGAGCCACCCGCGCCCGAAGCCGCCGCGCCGCCGCCCGATGGCGCCGCCCCGCCCGCCGACGGAGCCGCGCCTCCCACTGACGGAGCCCCCGCCGCGCCCCCGGCAGAGGGCGCTGCCCCTCCGGCTGAAGGCGCCGCACCGCCGGCCGAAGGTGCAGCTCCACCTGCCGAGGGCGCAGCTCCACCCGCCGAGGGCGCAGTCCCACCCGCCGAGGGCGCAGCCCCACCCGCTGACGGAGCTGCCCCACCGGTGGAGGGAGCGCCCGCAGCTCCTCCCGCCGATGGAGCCGCTCTTCCGGCCGTGGGCGCCGCTCCTCCTGCTGACGGGTCTGCTCCGGCGGCCCCGCCAGCAGAGGGAGCGGCACCTCCCGCAGAGGGTGCTGCCGCCGCTCCCGCTGCGGACGGCGCCGCGCCCGCTGCTCCACCTGCAGAGGGAGCCGCTCCCGCCCCTCCCGCAGAGGGTGCGCCGGCTGCTGCACCCCCAGTGGAAGGAGCTCCCCCTGCGCCCGCGGCTGCACCGGCACCCGATGCAGCTGCAGCGCCCGCGCCGGCCGCCGATGCAGCTCCGGCTGCAGCACCAGCTGCAGCCCCGGCTGCAGACCCAGCGCCAGCTGTAGCCCCGCCCGCGCCCGCGGAAGCAACCCCGGCCCCCGCGGCACCGGCGGCCGAGGCGGCTCCGCCCGCACCTGCCGAAGCCGCGCCGCCCTCCTAAATACGACGACCCTCTGCTCGTTACTTTCGGACTCTCTATTACTACTACCGCGTCCCGGGTCGTGGTCCCGGTGGAAAGTTAGTGCGACATCCCCACGGAGATTTATTTTTTATGTTGGCAATAAACGTCTGAAATTATAGCTGATGGAATTTCTGTCCCCGTTCTGCCCCCGCCGGGTCCGCGTCTGCATGCGTGTGAGTGTGGCGCTAACGTGTCGTGCCGCTGCGAGTGACCGCGCCGCTGTCCGCAGACGATCTGATCGCCAGCAAGGAGGTGTTCCACGAGATCGGCGGCGAGCTGGACAGCGCGTTCGACGACCTGGGCCTGCGCACGCCGGCCACGGCGCCCGGGCGCACCTGCGAGCGCTGCACGTGCTGCCACTGACGCCGCGCGCTTACCACGCTCATATGCATTTACGTTACATGAAAATCGCGTCTTGATATTCTAGTCAATCATTAAACCATAACAAAACTACTTAACGAAAGCTTTCTAACTGAGTTTGCATGCTACACTTCGACGAATCGGAACCTTTCATTATCGACGCAAAAACAAACAAGCTTTATAACCCAGCGAGACGACGCATGGCTTCAGAATAACAAGGATCTAAACATGTAAGCATTACATTTTTATTACTACCGCTGCGCTGCTCTTAGTGCGCTTACAGACGGATATGTTGCAAGCAGTCAGTAATAATGGCACATCATGTTGAGCTGAACACGCAAACTAAGATCAGATCATTGCCTTACAATCATCAAGCATTTGAAATCGAGGCTTTGAAAGAATGCGCTTGCGCACAGCACAGTTGTGAGTCGCGACCATACAACACGTCGCACCGTCTGTAACCGTCATTACGCTGAAACTAATTTTCCTTACGACTTGACTTAGGAAAGAGATAATTCTACATAAGTATTAAAAAAGAATCTAAGACAGGTGTTATATTATTTGAGATACTGTATTATAATTTTGGGCAAATGATATAATGTTGTGTCCAATACGCAGACGAACTTGTCGCCGAGAAGGAGAAATACAAGGACATCGGAGACGACTTGGACACCGCTTTCGTGGAGCTTATCCTCAAGGAATAAACTGGCGCGGTCGGTCATGTTCGGTAAAGTTCGGGTCCGTCCGCCACGCGGCAACTACCAGCTCCCGCCATTCAAATATCCGAATACATGTATTTTACTTTATAATTTTATACTCCTAATTTAAAGTATTAAAATCCATAGCTTTATGGCGGTATTTATTTTCGAGTAATATAATAAATTAATTTATTACGTATGACTGGTTTTATTTGATTTCCTGTAGATAGCACCTACCTTGCCTTGTACCTAAAATAGTGGGAGATCTGAATAATGTAGAAATGGTGATGTGATTGCAATATTGACGGCTTTGGCTTCGAACAACTGTATTTTATCTGCAAACCAAAACAACACTGTAACTGCACTGATGTACCTGCACAAAATGTACCTATAGTTTTTGGTAAAAATAAAACTACAACGATTTGGTGATTGATTTGTCTTAACTCTTTTATCCACAATTCCAGCTCTTACCTACTTTGTAGATTATTTCTGGAAACGAATTAAAAGCTACTACGAAATTGACTAGAAGGTAGGTAAGCAGGTAAGAAAATAAAAAAATGAAAAGAACATAGGCACTGAAATAGAAAAAAAAATTGCCTGAATGTGTTCAAAATATCTGCATCAGTTTTTTGAGAATATGAACATGGAATCAAAATAAGAAATAATACAATACTTGTTGCCAAAGCCATGCTTGAAGACTGATCACCATGCTTTCGTAGATAGTGCCTGTAAAACTGCTTCGTTTGCGTAAGTAGCGAATTTACATATTAAAGTAGATAGAAAGCTATTTTTATTTTTATTTGCACGCACTTCAAAACGATATTCAAAAGAGATTTGGTATCATGAGGATACTAAGACCTTAGAAAACGCCCAAGAACTGATCTTTTGAAACATTTCCATCGTCTCTGGATTAACCCTTTTTAAACAAATAAACCAATTAATTACTAATTACTAACTTTCTATCCGTGTTACTAACCAACTAACATTACTAACAGACGAGGTGGTTGAAGAGCGCAGTAAATACAAGGCTATAGCGGAGGAAGTCGACCAGACGTTCGCTGATCTGTCAGGATACTAAACTGAGAGCGGCCATGTTGGGGCGGCAGCCATTTTGCGGAGAAATGGCGGGAAGACTGCGGGCGCACGCGGTGGATGTTGCTTCGAAAACGTGCCTATTGTGAAAGAACAACACATGAAGCCTTAAAATAATACTCAAATTGGTTAATTATAAAACAAAGAACAGTTTTCATGTATTGTACTTTATAATGGACTCCATATTCTTTGCACAGAGCTCACGTTGAGAATTGGACAAACTACTTCAACGATAGATCACTTTGGATGTTTTGTTTGCATCTGATAAATTCCTAGGTCTGCTTAAGTAACGAAATATGTTGGACTGAACAGTAGCTACCTACCTTCTCGAGACGCTAACGCTACTGAGTTATGTGGATTCCGTTGGTAGAAAATGACATCGTAATCGATGAATATAACAGAAAGTAGGCCGGTTTGCATTTAGGAGCTAAGGCTCTGATGAAGTAGATACCTATAGTCGCAAAATTAATAATGTGCTAAAGACAATGACAATGTGGAACATTAGGAACTAAAGAGAGTGAACGCTTACCTAAGAGATTTTCTCGCGAACTATTTTATGTCTTACTTAAGACGTCTGGTAATGCTATTCCTTCAAATTATGATGTAAAAAATGTTGTTTATTCTCATTCAGACGCCTCATTGCTATCACTGCGGTCAGGCGAAACAGTCTCTTAAGAAATCTACCTAAATGTTCAAGTTTAAAAAGCAACGTTGCTTTTTTTGTTAAAGTTATAGAGAAACAGTTGCATAATTCAAAATTTGGATGTCCAGAATTATCGTTGTTATCAAGATGTCTATTTGTATAAATATTTTTGAGAATTGTACAATATGTAGTGTAGTGTACTACCTATCATTCAAAATATTCATGTATACCTAAAATCATTAAATCTAAATTGCTTTAATTTGTCAGATTAATTTGATATGGGATGTCTCTAAACATTTTTGGGCTTATTTGCTCTAGTTAGGAACGAATTCCAAAATATTTTGTCTATAGCTGGAATGTGAAGCACTAGCTACATTAGTTGCATGTTATATAACTAAACTATGGTGGATCACCCTGTAACTGTATCAAAGTCGGGAAAACCGGGTGTCGTAGGAATCCACCCGGTTGGAATGAAGTTCATGTTGCTGTATATTATTTACCTATTAATACAGAGCCATCTAGTATAAGTTTTTAGAAGCTAAAAACTTTTACTGGTTCTGTATGTCCTTACTTATACCTTGAAACTGACATTTTCGGGAATAATTTACGCTACGTAACGCTTTTTTGTTACGTGACTATTTCTACCAGTCAACTTCTACTGCAAGCCGCGTTAAAGCACTTTGTTACAAAAATATCAGTAGCGGAATTAACGTTACAGTGGAGAAGAACACCAAAATTATGAATCAGTGTGAATGCATTTTGAAGCTCACTCAAAATATCTTACTTGCTTTGTGTAAGGTTGTATGTACATTCGTTTTCGTTCTATTCTTAAAATAAAATAAAAAAATGTCTGTGCTAAAGAGAGGGAACAATAAAGTATGATAACATGCAACGTGAAACTACTGCTTCCGTTCCTTGTAGATACGCCTTCGGAGTAGCTCAAACGCTGTCGTAAACTGAGTTTGTGCAAAGAAAATTATATAGATATCTAAAGCTATTTTATTACTTCAAGGCTCACTTTTATGTAGCATTGAATGCGCCTTAATACACTGCCGGAGTTTTGTGTATCTTCGCCGCGAGTTTTTACGAGAATCGTTTTTTATTATGTGTAAAACATAATCTTATGAAATGTGTAACGAGTTTTTTTGTTTGAATTATAGACACTATTTTTATGTCTTGGTCATACTTTGAGATACATCGACGATAGAATTTTGTCTGCCAGCCATAAGTATTTACGATTTTGCATCACATTAGATATAGCAATAGCTTTCACCAAACGATGGCATGCAGCTATCACAGTAGGTTAAGTTTTAACAGTGTTAAATGATAGTTAATTGATTCAGGCGTGACATTACGGAAATCCATTATAAATTACAATAGACGTAGATATATTTAGTAACCTAAAGCTTGGAGTAATAAAAAACCCTGTAAGTGGTGTTGTCGGGCGTTATGGCTCATTCTGCGTCCGGCGCTCGGCGTGACAACACGCCGTGTTCGGGTTTCCGACAAGTCAATCGTCATCCTGAGGATGCCTCGTTGAGAGGTGAAACACGTGTTGATTTCTTACAGGATTTTTTATGACTCTTTAGAAATAGTTAAGCGGAATAGGTTACTAAATATATCCACGTTTATTGTATTTTTTTAGGTCTAGAAAATTTTAATTATCCATCCAGAGTCAAAGTGTGATTAAGACAGCCAATAAAACATAATCTTATGATCATTAGGTTTTGAGAACTTTTGTACTTGTTTGTACTCATTTAGCTTAGATTTTGTACGACAATATGATTGTACCTTCAATTATTATTGTACCTTCTTATTTCTATGTACGCTTCATACTTCCCGTAAGTCCCTTCTTCATAACTGTATGTCTTTTTTATGGCAGCTTCTGAGGAAGTGATACCTATCAGCGCTTTAAACTGTTCACTCTTGTAAAATAAATTTATATTAAATCTAATCAGTGTTTTATTTACATATACTATTATATCACGCCTGTATTCGCCGAAGAGTTAGGCAGGGCATTTCGACAGTTATGTTTAAGTCCCATCTAATAGGTGGCGAGCCTATTGCCATCAACCGAGCACAAATCCAAACTCCGGGCTGCTGCGAGAAATTCCGCATGGAAAAACCCAATTACACTGCCCGACCTGGGAATCGAACCCAGGACCTCATCTTCAGCAGTATCGCTTGCGACCACTAGACCAACGAGACAGACATTATTATTAATTAATAGCTTTTGCCCGTGGCTTCGCCCGCGTGGAGGTCGCAAAATATTCCACGGGAACGTACTACCGGAATTACATACCTAATAGCCGTGGAAAAGGTCATTGACTCTTACCACCGCGCCCGCGTAGCCGTCAACCATAATTATTTTGTTACGCGTAATTTTGAATCTATGATATGTTTTGAACTATTCATTTACATGATATAATGTCAAGGCATATTTTAATCTAAATTAAATGCCCAATTTAAGTAATATATTTGATTGGATATGGATTAATATAATACCGGTCAAAATAGCTTCGGAAATAACTATACAATTTTTAACAAATTCTGAAAGATAAAAATGGTTACTGTGGGTCATCCTTAGAAGATAGACATATACCCTCGCGAATTTTTTGTTGAACTTTTTAAGATGAACCATTCTGTAAAACATAATTTGTATGTATCTTTTACGGTTTACGCGACGCACGCCAATAATGCTCCCAGTCAGCATGACATATTCAACGATAATCGTCATATTTCAGCCAATTTACACAAAACCATAATGAATTATTTACTAAAACCTTCCGCATGAATCACTCCGTCCATTAGTGAAAACCGTTTGAAAATCCGTTCGGTAGTTTTTGAGTTTATCGCGTTCAGACAGACAGACGCAGCGGGGACTTTGTTTTTTATAAATATGTAAGGATCATTATTTAAAAAATCCCCCCAAGTGCGAGTTGGACTCGCACACGAAGTGTTCCGTACCACCGTACATTATATAGCAAATAAATGAATGTACTAAACGAAGAATATTATTATTGTCCATCTTAAATTGCAAAGATAAATTTGTATTTCATAATGATACTGTGAATTACAAACTTATTTTTTTAGTTGCAGTACATCACCCATATTTAAATAAAATACCTTATGAATCGGCGTTTTTAGTATTTGTTGATTATATACAGTATATGGTACATGATATATTATACATAAGTGTCAAATTCTTAACTTGTTTAGTTGTTGAGATAGAGCTCGTAAAAAAATTGTCTAAAGTTGACAACTATTACCGCCCCCTATTTCATAATTTTTGAAGATAAAAATAAAAATTATATTTGTTCTCTACTCGATGACCTCTAGACAATGACACGAGGCCAGCCAGGGTTAGAAGTTTTTTTTCAACACCTAGAGTTTATTGTATAGAGACCCCCCTTTAATTTTATTTAATTTTTATTATTTGTTGTTATAGCGCAATAGAAATGGATTATCTGTGAAATTTTCAACTGTCTACCTATTACGGTTATATGAGATACAGCTCGCTGACAGACAGACAGACAGACATACGGTACGAGGACGTAAGGTATTAAAACAACGATTATCATCAGGATTAATATTTAAGAAATACGTATACAACGTTAGGTGATCTACAAATTAAGGGTGCCTGAAACCCGATGTGCATATTTTACTTAGCTTTTTCTTAACGGCAAACATTTTTTATGAAAGGAATTCGAGGTCTACGGTGGGACTATATTAGCGGATAAGGTCTGTGCTACGTGCTACGCCACGCTACGAAAATGCTACGAATCCTCGTAGCACCATGAATTAGAAAGAGAATGAGGTTTTGTACAGTTAGCATTAACAAGCAATATTATTTATATTATCGTTCTCGTTTTCCTGTCGACAATTTAGTAGGTATACAAATACCAGCGCTTGGTACCTATTTTAAGAACTAAACCAGCACTTTTAAAAATGTAGGGGTTTGGATTGCGAGAAATGCGTCATTATAAAGCTGGTAAGACTGGTTGAATCACACGAGGATATGTTATTGCATTCAGTAACTAATTGAAGGAGCTCAATTATAAAACAAAATACACTCATGTATAAAAAGGTTACACTCATTAAAAACTCAATTAGCTGAATATTTAATCACAAACAATACCCTTCCGAAAAGCTAAATGCATTGGATGGGTATAAGTCGTATAACATAATTGCTACCGTGACGTCTGAACTTCCGAACTTTATCTTCATAATTAATTTTAAGCATTGTTCTCATGTAAGTGTCTTTTTTTTAAATAAATTTCTTGAAATCTGTTTATATGGAAATAAACTGGAAAAAACGTTGTGCACATTATAATTTTTAAGTTTTTAAAGCAAGAAACTAAAAGTTTCAAGGTGTTTTTTTTTTTTTTTTGGTAAACTTTAACTTTAAAGGATAATCGGTTGGTTGCCATCCTGATTACTTGGAGGAGCGCATTCCACAGAGAGATAGACTGAACGAAGAAGGAAGAGTGAATGAAGTCAGTACGGTGAGTGGGATATTGAATAAGACGATTGTGCGATGAACGTAGAGTTAAGATCTATGCTAGTAGGTAACTACATAATATAATAAAGTAATTATTTTTAACAGTTACAATCTTCCCGTACTTAACTATTATTATTATATATTATATGAATAGGTTTGGATGCATGAATTTATTTCAGCCTCTAACAAAGGGCAATTCATTGACGTTCATAGACCGGTACTAATATAGCCCCATATGCAAGTTTTTAGTAAATATTTGAGTTTCTCAAATGGATTAGTGATCGCAGTATGCTGCGGTATAAATAGCATCAGGGTCGATCTTTTGCTCTAAACTTCACGGTCGGATAACAGAGTAAAGCGACAGCCCTAGCTTATAAGGCGCTGTGGTGTGGAACTTGCTTTAAGATAGCGGGCATTTATAAAAAACTACTGACGTTAATTTAGGACCAATTTCCCCAATGAAACTGAACGTGATCAGCACGTCTAAACCGCTTTCATGAGCTGTTAGTGTCAATATTTCATAACAGACAGCTCTTGAACGCGGTAAAGATGTGCTGATAGCGTTCAGTTTCATTGGTGAAATTTATACTTAGTGTCTGAAAAGCCACCGTGCAGGAGAACATGCGTCAATGGTCAGAAGTAAGCTATAGCACCACCGGGTGCCTTAAAATAGCCTAAAATGTTGGTCTGGCGCACCCTGGACTGTCAGCTGCGACCACCTTGCTGACTCACCAGTATTATTTATGAATAAGTAGTTCGTGGTGATACGAGTGAAAGAGCAGTTCTGAGGGCTTACTTTAAAACAGAGTTTTCAATGCCGAGGACTAAACATTTTGAAAAGACAGCATATCTACCTTTATGTAGCGTACTAACTTTTATAAGCGCGATGCATTCAACTGCACCCTAATTGCGTAACACAATCTGAATGATTTCTGAAGAATATTGCTAATCCATTGCTTCATATGTTTGAAAATATTGTCTGCTCAACAACGTAAATAGCGCAATGAATGTTGTTGAAAAGTCTAAATGAAAGCAATCGCTTCTGCGAGTGTGTAACGCAATTATCACGCTGCTTACCACTATTCTGTCCAAGTCAGCTATTGTAACTGCAAAAAAGCTTTATCTAATAGTCAAAATAATTCGTTTTTCAAAAGTTTAGTTTAGTTTTAGAAAACAGTAAAAAAAGTAACTACAATACAAAAGGTGGAAAACTGGTGGAAACACAGACTTCATTGACCCTTCATGAATATAAAAAAAAGAAAACGAAAAACCTATATTATGTATATTTTTTCTATATATTGATCTACTACGGAAATCTGAGTTGCGATATTTCCTGATTTTATTTTCCTTCACAATATACAATACAAGCAGCTTGAAACCTGCTTAGCTATGTCTTCCCACTCGCACTAGTGACATTGCTGTTGCTGCCCTTGAACGTGGTGGGTATTTAGGGTAACAAGTTGGATGTTTATCTCGCACTCTGTCGATCGTCAGAGCTGTGCAAATGGTGGGGTAGACAAAGTTAGTATTTGACGGCAGTTAGATAGCTTTTGTGGGCTGCTTTTAAATACCATTTTGAAAATGAATGGAGGAATGTTCAATTAAATGAAGGTCTTTCAGTACACTTCGTTTTTCCCTGGTATCTTTGTTTTTATTTGGTTGAGGAAAGTAAAAACTCGTCGTAACTATAAAGAGCGTAGAGGTAGCACACAGCAATATCGTCTAAAATCTTTGGTAGTGTGGGTCTTACGAGACCCACGCTCAGAAATGGACGTCAAATGGTGTAAACGGGAAGGTATCCTATTACTCGTACTTCTCCTCTGTCCTATTTGAGATCGCCGGAATCTAATGAATGAAATATGCCTACAGCAATTAACAGCCAAACAAACATGAATCATTGAGTGGACCAATATGCAAATAGTTTTGCTGTTATTAGTTATAGCCAGATGAAAGCCGCGTGTCGATCTCAATGAGTTCGGTATTACGCTAAATATAGTAGGGTCGGCCAGCCGAATGGCTCTCGGAATTTGGGAAATCTGCAACATGAATCTTAGCGTCGAGGGAGCGGGACAGTGCCACCTGATCGATATAGCCGGCATTGACAGCGAGCGTGTTTTTATATCATCGATCTATCAATCTGCTCGATATTCACATCCGCCGACGTCGTCACAGGTCCGTCTGTTAGCGATCGTGGCAAAAATAGTGGAGTAGCTGTGTGTGGGAGCGTGACGGGTGGCGGTCGGCATGTTCGTTGCGATTGCTATGCTGGATCGGAATCCTGGATTTTTGGCACCGAAAATAGTCGGGTGGGAGCGCGGCGAAACCGCGAGGGCGGGCGCGGCGCAGTGCGTGTCGCTCCGCCGTTTGAACAGCCCGCTCGTGAGGTGAGTGCAGCCGCGCGCCGCCACGCCGGCAGCTTGGATACTTCACCTGGACCCCAGTCACCACACCCAGCCGCGGCCCAGGACTGTGCCAGTGACACATCAGTGCCATCATGTGTGGAGTATCCAAGCTCCTGGATTTTGATTCCGGCGATTCTGTGCTTTCGTTCTGTGATACATTGTTCTGTATTTTCTGGCTCGGGTTGGCATATCTCGTGTTAGTACGGCAGTACGCCAGTGTGTATTGAGTGTCAGTTGTAGCGAGTAAGGACGGGCGGTGTGCGTGCGCGGTTCGCGTTTTCCTTGGATATGACTCGGGTTTCATCGCTCGCGCGTCCTCGCTGAAAATAGTGAGTCCCCCGCGCGCCGCCCACGCCGCGCGCTCACATCGCTTGTAACCTATTTGCGGCATGCCTGAACATCAGTATTTATTTAGCGAGATGAGGAAACTCGTCTCAATTTTTATTTAGCCTCAGTCGTGGCCCATATATCGTGTAATTAGGACGTTCGGTCCACAACTCTGTTGTTTACTGATGTTCGGTTTCCGATTACAGCCCCGACTGTCCAGCTATTTGCACATTGTTGGGAAGTCACTGACTTAATGGATGTAAATGATAGTTGAAATAACTAAGCTTTTAGAAAAGCTGTTATATTTAAAATTCACCCAAACACCACACCATATTCACATTTAAATACGTAACCACAGAGACATTTTAGAAGTTAGAAAAAAGACTTAGTTATTTCTTTTAAACCAAACAAAAGCAATATTAAACAGATTATAAGAACAATACTAGAGCCTTATTTAGATAGTTATTTACAACATTTACATTTAAGATAATACGTATAATATGCTACATCTCAAACTATAAATCATCTTGGGATTAAAGTATAAGAGATGACGGTTGTCACTTGAACGAGTCATGATTACCGGCGTGCCTGGAACTCGGAGTGTTGGCACCTCTTCAAAGCGCCTACTATTACATGCAAGCTGAACTATCCCTGAAATTCGGGAGATAGTTACAGTAATAGCTTTCATATTAACTATTTTATACTTTGTGACATCGTGTCGTATATTTGGATCATCTCTTTTAAACGTAGCAAGCATTTAATCAATCTTCATTTTTACCATTGGCACTTTCCGATACCTAATTAAAATTCTTCACATGTTTTTCACTTCGAATTTTTAAAGTCACCTCGTAAACTAAATCAGTTGAACAATACTTCGGTTTTTACGAGGCTTCGAACTATTCCTTCTCCGAATATATTCATACATCGTGGACATTACTTCGCTAGGCTGCCCGCGTATCCACCCCAAATCCCCCATATAACAATGATTAATTACTACGTGAACCTGACCCCATCGGTCACTTTACATCTGGTCGACAACACATTCAACTGACCATTACTTAATCTATAATTTTGACGCTATTTCTTGAAACCCTTTTCATATCAAAACTATTCCATCATCTTTCGTTACTTCAATTTTGATACATATTCACTTAAAGGTTTCTTTTCGATACAACAAGTTATTGTTTACATCAAGAACTTGCCAACTTTTGTTGGTGACGTTGATTGACTTCATGTAACTTGAAGCTTTCAAAAGCGTGAATACAGTCTGATCATAAACATGTTTTCCCTCGGGGTAACCAGTTCTGAATGAAGTTGGAGTAACTAAGTAACTTTGCTTATTCAGATGTGAATAAGATGTTGTTGTCCAAATCTTGAGGAACTCTAAAACTTATTAGAAACTTAGTTACCTTCGTGTTCAGGATTACAACCGATTGATTGGAAGCGTTCATCTGAACAATTTGACTCGGGATAAAATAGTTTAGATAGTTCATTGGAAACTAGTCGAGACTTAGATAAATTGTGAAGTACACAGTGACGCATTGTGTACTCTGCCCTTGAATTAAGGGTTGATATTGACACTTTGAACTTAATTCAATTAACTATATCAATGAATATCGCATCGTGAAACTCTTTTATCAGTTTGGATAGCTTTGATTGAAGAAAACCTTTTTAGTGGGGTTAAAAAAAAGTTTTGTCGATAATCTTTAAACATTATCAGAATTCAAAAGGATTATTTCTTGAGGTTTAATTTTAAAGAAGTTGTGTTCGGTGATAGTCTTTTGTAATTTGAAAGAAAGATATTAACACAATATAAAAGTAAAAGCTTTTGCAAATTAGATACCTACCTAAGCCATATACGTAGGCACCACTAGGCTGCCTTGAAAAGGCGAGTTATTTCGTTGAAATTTAGCAAATGGTTTACAGCATAATAGGCTAATGAAAAATTTGATAATTATTTAACAATAATAGGACTATTGGTTTGGTTTAGAAGAAGTCGGACACAAAACGACTTATTTGATTGTTCAAATATGTCGTCTTGTGTCAGACATCTTCCTTTTTCTGATAGTAGAGAAAAATCTCACACTAAATAAACCATTACTTTCAATCCCAACTTTTTTATATTCTGATCACTATTTTACAACAAAAAAAAAACTTTTTTATTTTGCTAAAGCTTTCGTTCAAGCCCGAGCTTCGTAAAGAATGACATGGCTATGGATAAGGTTTAAATTGAAGAAATAGAAATACAAGATGGGAAAGTGATACAAAACCTTGAACTTTCTATCTTCAAGAAATTTAAAATATCTAGTAGAAATTCCACGCTTATCCTCTTCTATCTTAAGATTCTCTCGAGGTCTATTTATTTTATTTTATAAGGGAGATAGGCACATGTAAGAAATACGGTAGGTATTGCTTACATGTGCCAATCACCCACAGTTCTATCGAAACCAACTGAAAAGCTGTGCCAACCAAGTTAGGAAAAAGCGTAAACGATACATAAATTAACGCTCGTTCTAAAATTCCGGATTTATATTTAGTCTCCGGCCTGCAACAGCTGTAGTGATGTGAAAACACGGTTATTTTCGTAAACAATATGTCGGTGGCGTTGTCAGAACGCCAGCACCACGTCACCGCGCGAATACTCGTGTTATTTTCGCAACTTTGCCAGTTCGCCATCGCGGGCGGCGTTTGTTCCGTTTCATTTAACTCGTGCTTTATAGCGGCAAGTAATGGTTGTAAAATATTGATGTGTGATCGTTAAATCTGTTGCTAGGTGTTTTTGTGAAATGATCCGGTTTTACAGAAGCTTCTCAGAGATTGGATTTTAGACATTCTACATACGAACATTACCAAGAATTAAATAATTAATACATGAGGACATAATACACATCACGCACATAAATTCAACCAGAACAAAACTAATTTCAAATACTTACACAAAAAACTGAACAACATGCAAAAAGCTCACGTTCCATAATTTACGTAACATTCGCGCATCAAATGCCCTTCAAAAATTCTCCAGCATCGTTATTTCAGTCCACAGATACATTGAGCTACATTTTTTTTTACTTATTGTAAACAAACTGAGCTACCGATTCTCTCATCATATAAACCAGTCAATACAAATGTGGTGCAGCTAGGAAAATATCGGCCTTGGCCGTTCTACGGAAAAAGTAATCATAATTCATACTTTTATAAACACAAAACAAGAAAATATGTAAATGTTTTCTCCATGTATCGATTTTCAGAAGATACTGATATCATAAATGATGATCAAATTGAGAAAACAAATTAAGTCTATGAGAAAACACAGTGGGGATTGGTTAGACTTATTGTTCATAAAAATTTATGATTGCTATCAAATTCCGTCATTGGAAAACTGGAAATGGGTTTATAAAAATTCATACCTACAATACAATATGTAAAAGATTGGTAAAACAATGGTTTTTTCTGAATTAAATAAATTCTATAAAAATAACCGAAGAATATTTGTCAAAACTCAATTATGCGAACACGGAAAAACTACTAGAAATAAAAAATAAAAAAATCTTTACCTACTGTAATAAACCAAAGTCCGAAAAAAACCGATTTACGAGTTTTTGTGTACGACGACGACGCCGGCGTGTTCATCTATTTTAAAAGATTTCCCAACCCAATACATTCTCACATAAAATATGTATACACAGACGCCATTACTGACGTCACACCATAGTTTCACACCCACTCTGCTTTACACCCACCCATAGACATAGCAGCTAATATTTTTAACCCTGCCAATACTGTGGAAAGCAAAGATTTAATTACTAGAGCCAAACAAGAGCAAAAACAAACAACAAAGGATATATTTCACGTAATACAATTTGGTCCCAAAACTCTGTTATATTGAATTACAACACAGTAAAAGGTAAAACAGTCTACCACAAGTCGCGAGCAAAGGGTTGAATTATGTAGCCAATATCAAATTAAGTTGTAGCAAATAAAATTATAACTTTATCGTCATTTGTCTTTTGACACGAACTTTGTTTTTGGGAATGAGTTTAGTGTTTTGTGATTGAGTTGGATACAAAGTTGATATTTATTTGGAAAACGATTGGGACCTACAACTTACAGGATGCAATTTAAAACACCAAAAATAAAATATTTAAGGTATAAAAACTCGGTGAACGATTGCACTTGAATCTTGAATTAACAAAGCAAGGACAGAAACTGTTTTTTTGCTCTTGATTTGAGCTTGACTATGCCTAGTGTTTTACTTTTTGTAAGGTTTACTATAACCAAGACATCGAGCAGATTCCATGACATACATATTTTTCAAGTTCATTTCTATATGCCGAGTCTAATAGCAAGGGTTGTGAACTCCCGAAACAGGGGTGTGTTGAGAATTAATATTTCAGCAAGCCAAGTGTGCCATACCCCTCCGTAATTAGGTTAGAATATAATTTAGTATCAGGAACGTAGACTCAATAATTATGCACTGCCACATCTGGCAAGCTGGCAGAGTGCCATATCGAATGGCAGAGTTAAACTTTTCAAATTCGAATAGTTTGTATTTTTAAATAAGTTTATAGGAATGTTTCGCTTTTATCCAACGAAGTTGTTCGTGATATAGATTTATGAATATAGGAACCGTGTATTATTTGTGGCTTGGGATGCTCTAGTCAATACATTTTGTGTTAAACGCGAGGTTTTGTTACTAGCTCAATAAAGTCATCTTCAAGACTTGATTTAAATAGATATTTGTGAAAGAGCCACCACAATTTTGCCAATGCTACTGTACGTACTTTATCATTATAATATATCATCAAACGTTTAGGATTTATCTGTGACTAGCTTTCGCGAGCGGCTTCACCCGCGTGGTATCTTAAAAATATAACCTCGGTTACTCAGTGATCATATAGCATTCTACTGGTGAAAGAATTTTTTAAATCGGTCTATTCATTTTTGAGTTTATTCGTTACAAAGAAAAATACAAATCTTTTCTCTTTATAATATTAGTGTAGAATACAAATTTCTTCTTTGAAACATGCAGATCAGAGGTGTGTTTTCTAACATTCAATGCAATTTCAAAAAGCGAACTCTCCATGTTATGCGTTTTTCGATTTCAAAAAGCGAACTCCTTTTGTTATGTGTTTTTCAATTTCAAAAAGCGAACTCTTCATGTTATGAGTTTTCCTCTAAAAGCACACTAGAGCGCGGAGCGTTTCAAACTGCATTGTCACGATTTCAATTAACTTCGTACCTATATGTTTAGAACCGTAGCAGTAGCTTTATTAAACCCTGCTGCATTGTGGGTTACACAGAGAACGTTTCACTGAAATTGATCCGGTCAATTCCCTTCCTTTTTACATAGTAACAGTACAAAAAAAAAAGCTGCGAAGGGAAAGCTGATGAATTAAAATACTTTCTGTAATATCAACGATGAGTTTGTGTCTAGATTCAAAAGAATTGTAAACCTTTAAATCGTAAAATATGTATTCTAATTAATTTTAATCCATCAAATTTTAGCTTTATTGACTCAATTATTTGAAATCTTGTAACTAATATTTGTATACCAGTTGATAACTTGAGTGAAGTGAGCATGATGTGAGCTGTCATTGCACCTAAAGCTAGGGATTGACACAATGGATAGCTCACTTCACCTCACTCTTCACGGTAAGATGTTTACAGAATGGATCCACTGGTGTCAGAGTTAGTTTTCTAATGGACCTCTGACTTGGCTTCAAATACCGTCGAGAAATATCTCTCAGGCGTCTTCACGATGTTTTTTTTCACCGGTTTTGAAGCAAGTGATAATTATACAATACGCACTTGAATCCGAAAAGTCAGAGGTGCGTGTGCCTTGAGTTCGAACTCGAGACATGACTTGGGAGTCCGACGGTCACACCCCATAGGCTAAAAAATTCTTAACTTTTGTAGAAGATATGCCATTCCGAGCCATACCTAATATTTAGACAGTCATTGAAATTGTAAATGTCGAAAACATTTTATACTTATTCAAAATCGTTGTTCTCTTTCAGGCCGTAACTGGCGTATTTTTTGACCGGACCGTAGAAGACACAAAGCCGCCACCATGGACGCGATTAAGAAGAAGATGCAAGCGATGAAGCTGGAGAAGGACAACGCCATGGACAAGGCCGACACCTGTGAACAGCAGGCTAGGGACGCCAACCTCCGCGCCGAAAAGGTACAGAAATTACTACACAACACCACGCCTGTAATTCCCGATTTGGTTAGGCGGAGGTATACCTATGGATAGTATGTACACCCATATTTCGCTAGTTATGTTTAAGTTCCATGTAATAGGGGGCGACCCTATTGCTGTCAACCGGGCATAAACTCCGGGCTGCTACAGAGAAGTTCCTGATGAAAAATCCCACACCCCCCATTTACTACATCTTTATATTCAACTGGGCACTGCTTCCGAAATATATGAAAAATACTTTGTCATCCTAAAGGACTTACAACTTCTTTATATTTGCAACAGGAGGCTGCCACAAGCCTCTCTAATAGTTGAAGTATAAAGTATATTTCGCTCAGTATCCGACAAACTTCTATTCTCAGTCAGCAGGATGGTAGCGAAGCTGGCTTCCGGTCTGAGTATACATACTCGTGGAAGTGTTAGAGGCTATTTTAATTTATTTCAATAAAAACTGGAGAAGCTTTGTATTGCCCTGTTTGACTATTAATATCTTGCCATGTTAATTTGCATTCTTAAGAACAATCAAGATAGGACGGTCTCTACAGGAATTCAAATTTAGATCAAGTAATAGATCAAATCCTTTATTCCGGTATAGATCGCAGTACTCAAGTACTGACATAAAATATGAATACAAAAACAACATATCGTAATCTCCTTTACGAAATTGGTATTTAGATAAGTCCGCTGATCTCTTTGGGATAATCGAGGTCAGAGGGTCACGTTTGATGTAGTCACTCTAAAAACATAAGGACGACCCATATTTCTAAATGTTTCAAGTTAAATATACGTTTTTCTAGGCCTCTATAAACACAATTAATAAATCTATTTAAATAAGAGACTTGTCCCATTTGTGCCCACGCTAATTGTATTTTTAGTTGGTATTTATGTGAGAGAAAAGAAATAATTCTCGGTTCTTTGGAATAAACTTTCATTGGAATTGATCAGAATTAACATATTTATTGTTTTCTTGAAACTTCGTAAGGGTCGGGAGGAATTTCCCAACGGAATTTGCGTCCTTAACTACGCAACCTTCAGAAGGGGGTATGGGGGCTTATGGATTCCCTAAGGGCCTATTCTAGGCCCGATGCTGCCGATTCTAATTCCAAAATCTCTCCCCCTTTTCAGGTCAACGAGGAAGTCCGTGAGCTCCAGAAGAAGCTCGCCCAGGTGGAGGAAGACCTGATCGTCAACAAGAACAAGTTGGAACAAGCCAACAAGGACTTGGAAGAGAAAGAGAAGAATTTAACCGCCACCGAGGCTGACGTCGCCTCCCTCAACAGGAAGGTGCAGCAGATTGAGGAGGACCTCGAGAAGTCCGAGGAGAGGTCAGGCACCGCCCAGCAGAAACTGCTTGAGGCCCAGCAGTCTGCTGACGAGAACAACCGGTAAGATGTACTTTCAAACATAATAAATATTAATAATGCCAGTCTATTACTGTCACAGCGCTGGGCAAAGGCCTCTCAAACGGAGAAAGCATGAGCAAACATAATGTATGATCTAAAAAAACAGATGTAACTTCTAAAAGTTTTATCTTGACTATTGTGAAATTTTTAGCGTTTGTACCATAATAGCAAACATGAATACTTAGCTACTTACAAGTCATTATGTACGTCCAGGTTACGAGATGAAAAATTACGTCTCTCTCTCACGTCTAACTATTTCCTTAGCGTAGCCAGAGAAAACCGTTTCTCTTCACAGTCACACTTCTTCAAATCTAGTTTCAGTTTCATTTGATGCTATGATTATAATCATGACTATTTTAAACGTGTAAAATACGTTTAATCTTAGTATTAGACGTAGGTATTTTTCCGGCCGCATTTGATTTATTATTAAAGCAACAGTTGGATTACGTGAGGCACTATAATTAGAAACACGGTGTGAATTGGAGATTAGCTTATGAAATATTATAATTTTGTGAACTAACAGAAATGTTATCGTTTATGTAGTATTATTTGAGTTAATTTACATCACACGCAAATGTAACTAAGAATTTTCCAGTAAGTGAGAGTGACTACTGAGAATATTGAGATCTATTTATACTCAAACATCAATCTAACTACATACAAACGCGTCTCATAAAGTTCCTACCTACACAGATCATTTTCGTTTTTTTATTATACTCGATGAAATTCTTTTTTTATTGAACCAACGTAATTACTGTTCAAATAGTTTAGTCAAAATAGATTTTTTACTATTATATAAATATGTCCAGTTCAGAAGACACTGTAACTTCACCCGTATTGAATTCAAGCTCTTGGTGTAACTATACCTAATGAATGACGTATCGTTTGTTCCAGTATGTGCAAAGTGTTGGAGAACAGGGCACAGCAAGACGAGGAGCGCATGGACCAGCTCACCAACCAGCTGAAGGAGGCCCGTCTGCTCGCTGAGGACGCTGACGGCAAGTCCGACGAGGTAAGCGTCATCTTCCAAGTCTTCTATATGATTAATTACATATCTCAGTAGTCAGTTCTTTGCCCTTATCATCTTTCACAACATCCATTCATCGTTTCTTTGGTCTTCCCCGACTTTAGAAATCTAAATTCTTCCTCAAAACTATGCTCACAACATGTTCTTCAAATAATTATAATGTAGGTCGAATTTTTACTAGTTTTCGGAGTACATGTCTTATCCAGTGCCATAAAAATGAGAACGTTTGTACAAGCAGATTTTTTCCGAACATAATTTTGAATTTATACACATAATAATCTTTGTAGTATAATTATGTCTTATCATAAACTTCATCCATGGAGAATCCAATAAAACACAATATAACGTTATGCATGAACACTAAAATGTATAGGTACTAAAGTGATAGCGTATGATGTTCAGGTATCCCGCAAGCTGGCCTTCGTTGAAGACGAGCTCGAAGTGGCTGAGGACCGTGTCAAGTCTGGAGACGCCAAGATCTCGGAACTTGAGGAGGAATTAAAGGTAAATATGGCTACATAGGTAAATATATACCTACACGTATATGTCTAGACTGCAAGAAAACACATTGCTACTCCCGTAGTCTGGAGTTAGTCAATGAGTCTTTAATTTTAGAAGCAACAAATATCCACTAACGAAACTTGTCATCCAGGTCGTAGGTAACTCCCTCAAATCTCTGGAAGTATCGGAAGAGAAGGCCAACCAGCGTGTCGAGGAGTTCAAGAAACAGCTGAAGACCCTCACCGGCAAGCTCAAGGAGGCCGAGGCCCGCGCTGAGTTCGCAGAGAAGACTGTCAAGAAACTACAGAAGGAAGTCGACAGGCTCGAAGGTATGACTCTAACCAATATCCTCCCTAATCAAGTAACATAAGATCAACTTAAATGAAACAAAACTAAGAATTTTTTCTTGACTGATATCAAAGATTCAACTAAAACAAATCTAAATATCAAGTAACGAAATCTTCTATAACTTGATAACTATTCTAACAAAATGAGAATACTATGGCTTCTCTCAATTGCAAAAGCTTCTTAATCAAAACTTTTCTAATAAAAACTCATTTTCTTACTTATCTTTAAGTCCAGAGGCCGGGATAAAGTTGGTTCGTTTCATAAGATGTTATCAAATCACAAAATTTAACAGACGCAGTATTCGGCGAGAAGGAGAAATACAAGGCGATATGCGATGACTTGGACGGCACATTCGCTGAGCTGACAGGATACTAACCAGCCCTCACAGCACATAGTTTAAGTCAAAACCGTCCGAATCACTTCACCCTAAAGTCCATTTTGATACGTCACCTTGCATTGCCTTCTACCCTTTTCAAAGTTCATCGTTTAGCCCGACTGTAGATTTGCTGTCAAGAGCGAGTTCTATTTTTTTCAGATTCTCTAAACTGTTTCTTCTAACGCCTAACCTCTTGTTGAATGTGTGAAGGATTGTCTCTGTACAGAATAGCGTAGATGTATGTTTACGGAGCATTTGCGACAATTCTTTACACTTTTTTGTTGAGCCCTGCTTTTTTTGTTTGTGATTAACATGTCTATCGCTTTGCTGCTACCGTCGCGGACCAATGCTTCCAAGGTAACGTTGGTAATCTCTTAATTTTTCAATATAAAAAGATCTATAAAGCTATCCGCTTCGCCATAAATATGTATTAAAGAACATTATCACTAAAATATAATTTACAATGGTAAAAAAGTAACAATTCTAATTCTAATGAGACCATTTCTTCAACCTTATTTATATTTATTTAGGTAACCTGATACTATTCCAAATAATTATATTTTAGACGTAGATATATACCTATCAGTTTCAGAACAGTAACTTTTCTCTTCTAGTTTGCAGTAGTTGACTCTATAAAGGGGCTTGTCAATAACTTTTACTGCTATTCCGTCACCAATCCCTACCTTTTACAAGAACATGATATTTCAAACGTCGCGACTCCCCTAAGTGTTGAGTCTTTTAAGTAAGAGCACCAGTTCCTCACTGTTATCCAGCTGGGATACTGATCAGTATAAAACTGACTGGATATAAAAGTTAATGGTAAAGCCCCGCGTTCCTGTCTAAGAACTATTCTAATATCGTTGTCTATTAACAGATGAGCTCGGAATCAACAAGGACAGATACAAGAGCTTGGCTGACGAGATGGACTCGACCTTCGCCGAGCTGGCCGGCTACTAGACACCACTCCTTCCACACATTCACACACACACACGTACACACACACGCAGTCCGCTGCCACCGCCACAGACACACAACACAACAAACAAATACGTTTGTACACGTGATGTAATATTTATTAATATTTTATGTAAATTTATTTACGATTTTCAATAAAATTAATTTATAACAAGTTAGTTTTGGATTTGTTGTTTCTCTCCTCTGAATAATAAGACAGGTTTTCTTTGAAAAGTTCTAGCAGTTGGGCTTCAAAAGGATATAATGAAACGTGCCAGAGAAAGATTCAAGTTGAATTTGAAAAAGGATTCTCAAAATACGTTCCATTTAGCCTTCCCTCATCAGTCTGCAGGACGCTCTAAGAATTATCAGATAAGAAACGTTAGCTCAATGGTAAAGCCAAAAAGATGTTGCTGTAGGCTGTTAGATAATTTTCAAGTTGAAATTCTATTCTATTCTATTCTTTTATGGCAAGGAAAGCCGATGTCAACCATTCTGCCAATGTCTAAAGTGAGTTGGAAAAGCAAATGTGTATTGAGATAAAATAAAAAATTAACAAGTAGAATGATAAGAATCTTCGATGATAAATAGTTGATCTTGTAGGGTTAGTATTGGACTAAAACAAACATAAAGATAACATTACATAAATATTATAATTGTTAGAACATTTACATATACCTACATATACCACATCCACATAGACAGAATATTTGGGGGAAAGAAATTATAATTGAATATTATTGTGACGGATGAAAATCATCAACGCCACAAGCAGTTCTGGAGAGGAATATGTTAAAAGGCAGGGGAAATTAATAGGAAGAACCAGGATAGGATCTTGAATTTAAGGAGACTGCTATACAAATTTAGAGGTTGGATGTTGTTAGGACATTCAAAAAGTATACAGATTTTTTTCAGAGATTTTTTTAAAGTTTTTAATAACAACCTCCTAATAAAACTCAGTTCTATTGTTAAAAGAAATGAGTGTAGAATGTGATGATGTCCACTTCATCTTACATCCGATATTTAAATTATTTGAGGGAAGAGGACCTTAAGAGGTTATATATAGATGTAGTTTTTTATTATGTTCAACAATGTTAAAACATTAATCTCCCACGTAGACAACTCTCTGTATTTGATAGCCTCGCATTTGCATAACAAACGTATTCTATTACAAACCAGCAACAAACGTATTTATTATATCAATCCATTTTCCTACTGAACGCCGTATAAACACATTAGTCATCGGAAAATTAGATTGTACGTCAATTATTAACAGCGGAAACGCGCCTTAAAACTGTCAACTGTCACATGACGTCTTTCCGCTTTAACATGGCGGCGGCGGCAGAGCGCATGCGCGAGGACAGCCGCCACACGCATGCGTGACTACCCTCAGAACCAGATCGATAGTGCAGTGTTGAAACAGCCTGTTGGGCTCCAGTTATTTTCCCTTATTTTCCCGATAAATCGTCGTTTTCGGTGAAATTGTGAAGTAATTCGTCATCGTGTCGGTGTCAAGTAGCGTGTTACCTGGAGCCATCACTATGAAGATGCTAGCGCCCCACGACGGCCCCGACATAGCGCCAGTCGACTCAGGTCAGTGGAAAACAATCATTAAAATCACATTATAATTGCATATTTAGTACATTGTCTGTTAACCACCAATATTTGAACAAAATATAGCCGTTGGGTTAGTTAGAAAGAATTTTAAAAGAAAAATACTTGGTGCGCAATACATAACATATAGAGAAAGAGGCTTTGTTATGTCGACACCCTATAAATAAATATCTAATGATTCGTTTTGGTAGCAAATTATTGACGGCTTGTTGAACCTTCTATGAGGAAAATATGAGATCTAGTAATTGCGAAAGTTACAAGATTAATCTAAGTTTTTGAGATGATACGGTCTTCGATTTAGGATGGATGTATGTTTTCTTCCTTTATGCCAAGAACTACGCAGGAGGCTTACGCAACCGCCTTCCTACATGTACCAGTATTTCCGAAGATACATATGTAGTCATAAATATATTATACTCGATATGGTCCAGTCAGTGACACCAACTAGATAATATTATATTGAGGTCTTTGTCCTTTTATTATGACCTCTTATTGTATGGATAGCATTAAAATAAACATATCAAAGGATAATAAATATTACGTCAAACTTTATAGCAGATATAAAATATTTATGTTTCATAATATTATTGTGCGCCGTAGAAAATTATTTATAGTCTATTATTTTTCCAGCCAATAGGATATATAGAGTCTTAACTTACAATCGTACGTATGATTATTCATATTTTTTTTATTTTGGTTTCGTTCACTAAAATACTGACTCACTAAATTCAGCTGCATTATTTATAATTAACACTCTAGTCTATTTATTAAGTTAAGTGTAAATTGATTCGATCAATTTCAAATGACGGTCACATAATAATATTATACAATGATGATTGAATTTCTGATAATAGATATAAAATTATAACAGGAAACTCTTTTGTTTTAACTAAAAATAATGGTTTTACAACGTTTATTAATGTTTATTTTTGAGAAAGAAGGAAAAGTGTTAAAACATTTGTTATATTATAATTTATTGTAACATTAATTGTTACCTTTTAGACCAGGTTCGTAATCATTACGTGTGTATTGTAGCTATATATTTGTGTCACAGGTATTTTCATTCTCATTGGCATCAAAAATGCATACGTATTCCAATAATGAAAAATTTATGAAAATACCCCGTAGTCTGGATTTGATGGTAATAGATTTGCCCTATGGTTACATGGGACTTACATAACATAACATAAAGAGTGTACTATCTCTGCTTACCCCATTGTCAAATATGTAGGAACACGTGTTTTTTTCTTCTAAACTTGTTGTTGTTTCTTTGTAAATGTCACCGCATTTGTTTACTCCGCATAAATACAAAAATAAACTGATATTATAAGGGGACAAAATGGCATCCTGCTTTCCTCTGAAGATCAAAATAATTATAAACGCTTGAGGCGCTTTTCTCTAACATAGCTTTGTTATTTTTAATTGTGCGCTGAACAAGGCATCATTAAGGGCTGCTACCCACTCGGGCACCGATACAGACCAGATAGGTCTTGTTATAATCTACCCACTTAAGAGTATTACTTTGAGCTCTGACTTGAAGCTGACGTGGGTATTTGCCGTAGGCATTTTGGGTATTACGAGTATACATACATTTTGTATAAAGGTCCATTTTGGCGACAATAGAAATAGCCCGTCTTAAGCTATGTAAGTATGTATATTGTTGAGGATTCTTTTTGTTAGAAGTATAATCCAGAGACAGTTTAATAATAATAATTATTTTAACACCTATTAGCTACCCAAATTCGCAAACCCTTACAGTTACGTACAATCATTAAATTCGGGATATTGAATAAACTTCTAGGTTAAAATTCTAAGTAAACAATAACTTAGAAGGAAACGTCCACTTGATATATTTTGTGGCAATGACTTGCACTCTGTCAACCCTCGTTCGTTTTGTAGTCCTGAAAGTTGAGCAGTGTAACATAAACTTTATGGTATACAAGGTATACAGGCGTATCATTCTACTAATTGATTCCGTGCCTCGGAAAACAGGTTAAGCCGTTGGTATGTACCGGCAGTTATTCTATGTTTGACAGTCGTTTTTTTCGAAAGTGTGACAACTAGTCTACTAAGGAGTATCGTGTAGATAGGCAGTCGATTCATGTAAAATACTAGTATTCAGCTACAGCCGGTTAGACTGGAAGCCAACCCCAACTTAGTTAGGAAAAGATCCATTAATCCTCATAATTTTTCTTTCCTATTCGATACAAATAACAAATTGATCTGTAGAGTGTTAAAGTACTACGCTAAAGAGACAGGAAAACGGATACTTAAGAGAAAAGGCACAAAAAGATATTTTCATCATAAACACTGCACTAAAACCATTAAAAGTAGCATCGCATCTCGCCTCCATAAATCTTCATCAACGTCACAAGTCATTAGTCAATCAACGCGATATAAAAGCCCGAGTGGACGAGAGCGACGGCTATCGGCGACCTAGAATTGTTTTGCCTCTTATCCGTCAAACACGATACTATTCGTGGTTTGTTCTAAGAAAATATAATATTTGAGGTGTTCGTTTAGTGGAAGACCAAAGACGATGCATGGACTGTGTGAAAGATGATATGGCTAGAAAGGGAGTGACTACCGAGATGACGACTAATAGAGAAGTATGGAAGAAAATGACATGTTGTGCCGACCACTAATAAATTGAGATAAGTGCAGGATAACGATGATTCCTGTTCGTTTAGTTAGATTAAATAATATATGAAGTGCTAGGATTGGAGCAAGTTCTGTTGGGTAATGATAATATATATGTTATGTCTCAGGCCCGAAGGCAGGGGGGGGGGGGGGGGGGGGGGTTTATCAGCTATGAATGAGCCTATTGTTAGCCTGTATTTCAGAGGTTCTCAAACTTATTTCATCTTAAAAACCACAATGACATTAATTAATTTAATTATAGTGTGCTATATTAGTCTGGTCTGGAGCAATTAGAACGCAAACTCGTTTATCTCAATCGTACTGAGCAAGTATCGATGAACCAGCCTATTGATACAGGATTGCACAAATCGCGTTATTTAACAGAAACTTGTTAAAACTTGGTTGCTCATGGGCTATCCTACGAAAGCTCTGTTAAATATTTTTAGTTTTTATACAATCAAACTGGGCAGAAATATGAGCGAAATAATCGATGTTGTGTAGTAGGTAGATAAAATTTCAGTGAATTTTAAAATATTAAGTAGATGAAATTATAAAACAGACATCGCCCCCCTAAACCACCTCAACACCCCCAATTTTTTCTGAGCCCCTTAGGGGGCGTTACGGCCCACTTTGAGAAAGACTGCTGTATTTGTTTGTACTAGTCATAAATCAGGTTAGAGGGGATAAATAAAATACTTGTTATTAGTTCACGCGATAGTCCATTAAGACATCTAGCACCTTTCTCATCATAAGTTCGAATGGACGAGACGTGACGACGGCGAACGAGGATGTTTTGTCTCTTATTTGAAAAATATGATAATATTATTTGTTTGATCTTGGAAAATAGGTGTTAAATTAGTAATACTAGGTATAATAAGTGGTAGGATTGGAGCAAGTTGTGTTGGGTAATGATAATGTATAAGTGATAGGATTGCAGGGCTCCCGTCGGCTATTCGTTAATGTTAAGTGTCGTTTCTCAGACGATTATTTGAAGAGCCTCATAGATTAAAAGAAATTAAAACCCTATCTAACTAAGATAGGGTTTTAATATATTTTAGAAAATTTCAATATTAGTGTGTACAAGTACGCCTTGTTTATTCATTGATGAAGCAAAATAGTTCCAATTACAGGGGAGGTTGAAAAAAAATTTTAGGTACCTACCTATATTATTTTCTGTGTTTATAAAAGCATTTTCGTTTTATTTTCCGAATAAGCAAAAAATTAACCTAAAGGTTTCATTTTCACGTTCCAGTTTGCAAGTCATTTAAAATCCTGAGTGGACGAGACCCGACGGCTAACGGCTAACGGGAATGTTTTTTCTCTTATCTCACAGATATGATGATATTATTTGTTTATTGCTGGAAAATCCAATATTTTAGGTGTTATGAGTTGTTTGTTTAGATTAAAAGCATGTGGGAAGTGAAAGGATTGAACCCGTTCCCATTGGCTATAGATTAATGAGGATGTTTTGTCTCGACTACAAGTTCTTATCGGGAAGATATGAGAATATTATCATCATTTGTTCTAGGAAAATGCAACTTCCTTTCCAGTGCACTTAGCACTGGAAAGGAAGTTGAAAGTCATTATTTCAGCGCACGTAATTTTTTCAGAAATGAGCTTAAATAAAACAATACTTTATAGCCGCAACACAGTGACTGCGCTGGGACTCTGTCTCGCAGCTCTAGGGTCGCAGTATTATGCTGAGCGATGGTCGTTTTGCGTGGATGTGACCCATATTTTCCGCCAACTTGTTCTTTTTTTGTTTTGTGTTCTTTCTTTGAGTCATGTTTACCGCAAATAAACGTATTTTCTTTCTTTTTTTTTCTTTGCGACGCAATAGAGCCATTTTTGTCAATTTGCAAAGAACATAAAAGCCCAAGCGAACGAGACGGCTATCGGCTAAATAGATGTTTTGTGTCTTATCTGACAAATATGATGATAAATTGTTGGTTTTTGGAAATTATTATATTTGAGGTGTTATTAGTTGTTCGTTGAGATTAATATAGATATAAGTAGGAATTGATAGTACTAAACTCGGTTCCGTAGATAATTGAGGATTGATTAGGTTTTTTCTCGGTTACATTCCCTTATCTGAAATTCTGAACTGAAATATAATGAGAAATGCCTTTTAGTTGTTTTTTAAAGGAAGTTGAAGATCACAATTTCAGGGCAAGTAATTTTGGTTTGGAAGTAAAAATAAATAAACCTTTTATCCATTTCTGTTAACTTTCCGGTTCATTAGTCAATCTTCACAGAATATAAAAGCCCGAGTGGACGAGCCCCGACGGCTATCAGCTAACGACGATGTTTTGTCTCGTTTAGGGGCTCTTATATCACAGATGGTGATTATTATGAGTTTGATTCCTGTAAAATGCAATATTTGAGGTATTATGCGTTGTTGGTTGGTTTAGATTAAATCATGTAGGAAGTTAAAGAATTCAACCCTGTTTCTTAGATTGCCTAATGAGGATGTTTTGTCTCGATTACATGCCATATTCTGAACTGAAAGATATGAAAAATTATTTTCAGTTACATTTGAAAGGAAGTTGAAAATCACAATTTCAGCGCAACAACATTTTGTTTTGGAAGTAACAATGAAAGCTTTTATCCATCTCTGTTAACTTTACGATTCATTAGTCAATTTTAACAGAATAAAAAAGCCCGAGTGGACGAGACTCGATGGCTATCGGCTAACGACGATTTGTCTCGTTAAGGGGGGGTCTTTTCTAACGGAAATTATGATTATTATGAGTTTGATTCTTGGAAAATGTAATAATTGAGGCTTTATTAATTGTTTACTGTTGGCCTGTATCATGGCACTGCTGGGCAAATTTCTTCCCATGATTTCCAGTGTTCGTGATCCAGTGCTAATGTGGCCCACTGCGGGGTAATTAGTTAACAGACTTACAGTAGCAATCGTTTTCATTTTGACACTTCAACAACTTTCATTGCGTAATTAACGTTGTTGAGCAGACACATTTTTCGAACATATGAAGCAATGGATTCGCAATATCCTTCGAAATGATTCAGATTGTAATTGAAAGTGTGAGCAATTAGAATGCTGGTCATTTGTTTTGTTTATTATTAATCGTTTATATTCAATAAAATAGGAATTGATAGAATTGGAACCCAGTCTCGTCGGTTACAGAACAACGCTAATGAGAATGTTATGTTTCTCTATCGACTTGTTAACATGGAAAGCCTTTATCTGCTAAATGCGGTTGCTATTTAGAAATTGTAATATTTGAAGTGTTTTTCATTACTAGGTACAGGAAGTCATAGTTCTCTATCATTAATAGATGAGGAAGAATATAAATATTCTAATATAATTTTCAAGAATATAAATATTCTTGCTTCTAAATATGGAAAATGTCTAAGCGATGATTCTAATCGGTATGAAAAAAAAAAGTATAATTTCCTCGATATGTCGACCATAATGAATGTGTGTTGTTAATAATCAAGTCTCTAATGAAATAATATATAAATGCTCGTCAGCTTTACAAGTCGTTAGTCAATTAGCACAAAATATTAGGTCTTTACCTATGAAATTGCTGTTCTGCAGTACTGGCCATTTCAAATCAAAATAATTTTTGTTTGGCTAAGAATTCTAATTTCAAATTAATTTTATTTTAAAAACATGTTTTTTTTTTTTCAAAAGTAGTCATTTGTTTATTGATTAGTGTTACATTTTCATCGCATTTCAATCTTTTTCGTCATCATGGAAACGTTAAAAAATCGAGTAATTATGGAATATGAGTACCGTCGTGGCAGCAACGCGGCACAAGCGGCACGCAACATCAACGACGTTTACGGAGCTAACACTACAAACCAACGCACCACCTGTTATTGGTTTGCTCGCTTCCGTTCTGGAAATTTCGACCTTAAAAATGAACCTCGCGGTCGTCCGAAGACTGGTCGACAATGACGAATTAAAGGCGATTGTGGAAGCTGATGATACACAATCTACGGCTGAATTAGCAGCAGCTTTCGACGTTAGCGTCAAAACAATATTGGTCCATTTGCGTCAAATTGGCAAGGTAAAAAAGCTTGACAAATGGGTGCCCCACGAACTCAATGATCGCCAGCGCAAAGTACGCGTCGAGACGTGCCTTGCACTGCTCAACAGACACACAAATGAAGGAATTTTGAACCGCATTGTTACCTGCGATGAAAAATGGATTCTGTTTGATAACCGCAAGCGCTCAGCAAGTTGGTTGGATCCTGGTTCAGCACCTAAACAATGCCCTAAACGAAAACTTACCCCTAGAAAAGTGATGGTCACTGTTTGGTGGTCTAGCGCCGGTGTGATTCATCACAGCTTCTTAACAAACGGGGTGAGCATTACTGCAGATGTGTACTGTGAAGAACTGAACACAATGATGGAGAAGCTGGCACATCTCCAACCAGCATTGGTCAATCGCTCGTCTCCGCTGCTACTGCACGACAACGCGCGACCTCATACTGCACAGCAGACGGTCTCCAAGTTGCAAGAACTGGGGTTGGAAGCTCTCCGTCATCCGCCCTACTCACCAGACCTTGCGCCTACAGACTACTACTTTTTCCAGAATTTGGATAACTTCTTGGCGGGAAAAAAAATTCAATACCCGAGAGGCAGTACAAAATGCCTTTGAAGAATTTGTTGCCTCCCGTCCAGCTGATTTCTTTAAGAAGGGCATCAATAAACTGCCACTGCGTTGGCAAAGATGCATTGATTGCATGGGTGATTACTTCGATTAATACAAATAAAAAATACATGATAAAAATTCGTTTAAATTTTTTCATACAAAACGGCAATTTCATAGGTAAAGACCTATTATAAAAGCCTGCATCGACGAGGCTTCGACGCTTCGGCGACGAGGATCGTCAGCTATCGGCTATCTTTAAAGTACTTCATCTTGTTTTATGTCTGCTTTTCGTAAACCAAATGATAAGATTTAATAGAAAACTAATTATCCTTGCATCTAACTGGAGTTTAGACTTTACATCGTTTGTCCACCCGCCGCCGTCAACGGGACGTCACGAGAAACGAGATTATTCGAACCGAGTGTGACGTCCCGGTGACGGCGTGCAATTGACACGCGGCCATAGTAAATGTTTAAGTATCGCTACTTCGGCACCGTCATCTCATTCTCGTTGACGTACTGTTGACGTGGCGGTGGGCAAACGACCTTAGTTTTAACCACACTAGCTCATATAACTCGCTGTCAAAACAAGCTGTCGTAAATGCCAATTAGGTTAGGTACTTATTAATTAATTAGATAAGTAATATTCTTCGCATAAGTTATTATTATTATTTATCTGTCTAAAGCAGCAAAAGAATTTGTAGGAATAGAATTAGTAGAATAAAGGTACAAAAGCACACATACACCTACATGGGCACTTATAAACGTCAGAAGCTAGGTGCACGGTTCCATTTGGTCGTTTCCTATGGAGAAGAGCCGGCAAGAAACTCCACGGTTACTCTTTAAAGTAAATGGTTTTTACAATGTTTTCAAATAACAGTGTTAATAGGTATGAGAGGACAGTGTAGGCCTATCAACAAGTACCAGGTACTTAGAAAACGGACCACAGATCTACAGTCGTTAAACGGTAAATCTAAGAACTGAGTCTTAATTAGGGTATAATTCCTGGAGAACCTAATTTCGTTTCAAATGTTATTAAATGCCTTTAAATGTGAAAATGAGAAATAATATACTTACTAAAGTAACTAGTATTTCAAATTTTCACATCTAAAGGAATGTGAACTAAAATATTTTGAATTGAATTGAATTACAAAAGCCTGGAAGACCATTAATAGGTTTTCTAAACTTTCAAAGCAAATGTTTTACACTAACGATTCACTTCTCAATATTTTTAACTTTTACCTAATTTTTAGACAGATTCTGCTAACTCTAGAATTCCTTGAACATATACTAAGAAAAGAAAAAACCCTTTAAGTTGTAACATTAGATAAACCTAGTTAAGCTGATAAGTTACATTTTCAAAGCTTCGTCTCTCGTATTTTACTTTGCCCGACAGGGTGCATAATGATCCCGTTTTTAGGGTTCCGTACTAAGCCTCCGCTGTCCGTCTGTCCGTTCTTCCGTCTTTCAGCGGCCTGTATCCCATGAACCGTAATAAGTACACAGTTGAATTTTTCACAGATTGTGTATTTCTATTGCAGCTATAAAAACGAAAAATAACAATTAAATAAAGTTAGTCAGTTTCTTGCTCGATCTTAATAGGTTACGGAACCCTTAATGTAAGAGACCACCACATTGTGGAATGCAATAAATACAAAACATTAATTAAAAAAAGCATTGCCAACACTCTAGGTAGGTGATGTCCAGCCTGCTGAAGATGTTCAACGCTGAGACCGTCATGGCCTTGGGGCCTTGCCTCTGGGGACTTGCCTCTGGACATTGACTTACTCGTAACAGCCCAGGCTACATTTTTAGAGTTAACTCTCGTACCCACCTGACCATAACATAGCATATCGACTCCCTAAGAGCAATTTAATTTAAAAAGCCATGAGGGTCATTAATATAATTATGTTCTCTAAAGTAAAGTAGCAATTGTTTCAAAACGATTGAAATTATCCTAATATTAAGTCCCGTTTATATCTTTTAAGTACCTAGTTTTTTTTGTATTTGTATTTATTTATTTGCCTAAAACATGGTATACAAAGCTGTTACATGAGTTAAGGATACGATCATACATGTTTTGTTTTTAACACTAAAACATGCAAAATGATTAACACAACTTATGTTCAAAGTATTCTTAGATAGATTCTGCATTTTCTAAAGAACTCTTTGAACATCTCGGATCACCAAGGATATAGGCAGGTATACCCTGAAATACATGTGTCGTTTCCAGGCACTAATGTAATTGATTGACACAAGTTCTCATGATTGATAAGGTCAGACGTAGCACGCGCTACTGTGACGCGTGTTCCTACTATGTTTGACGTGATTGCGACGAACAGAGTAGGTATATGGGGATCGTAGCACGTGGAATAGAGCTTGTATTGTCTTTCTATACTCATGGGAAATAGGTGTGAGTTTATGTAAGTTCTCAGTCGTCCCGTGAATTGTTCCCATGTCATTCTCATAGGTTTCACTAATGTTGTCATACTATCCTTCCAGACAAAATATAAAACAGAATGTCTCTCTGTTTGTGTTACCGTAAGAGCGCTTACAACTCGAGAACCACTAATCTGATTTACGTGATTTGTCTTTTATTCGATAGATATCTGCTCTGGCAAGTTTTTATTTTGTTACGTTACGTGAAATAGGATACCTTCTACCTATTTTCAACAGAGGCTTTTATATTTTACATTAGCTGCGCCCCGCGGTTTCTCACGCAGAAGTCTCGATTCTGTAAGAATATCGGGATAAAAAGTATGGTAGGTATGTATGTAACCTAGGTCATTATCTACCCATATGCAAAATTTCATTCAAATTCGTTTCGCTGTTTTAGCGTGAAAGCGTAACAATATAATAAAATATTTTCTTTTTATAATATTAGCTTAGACATATTCAAATTATTTATTTTCTCTTTACAAACAATGACATCAGCCGGTCGATTCTGTAAAAATATCACCGTGAAACTTACGTGAAGTGAGCTGTCAATAGTGTTAATCCCTAGCATCCTGCCGGTGGAATTGTGACAGTGACAGCTCACTTCACGCTCACTTCACCTAAGTTTCACGTTGATATTTTTACAGAATCGACCGACACATCTCATATTATTTCAAACAAGCTACAACACTACGTGACATTAGTTTGTGAGAGACTGGTTCTTTGACAAGATTCTTATTAACATCCTGGTATTGGTGTTAATAAGAATCTTGTCAAAGATCAAAGATAACATGAGGTAGGCCTCATGTCATCTTTTATGACATTCGCTAGCACAGATGTCCTGACCTACATACTTCCAGTATCTAGATAACTGTGCTATAATTGGAAACTCATTTTATATGCTAAATGCACTTCACTTCGGTAATTGAATTCAATCATGATTGAAAATGGTTTCATCTGACATCCTCACTTTTAAAATGTCAAACCAATTTGATGGAGATTGCGTTGTGCGATGAAATTGTGTAGATACTCGTAATGATGGAAAATCTAGATTTATAAATTTTATTAGTAGTTCGTTTCTTTGCTCTGAAGTCTGGATACTATTTCCTTCAATTGGTTTAAGATTTCATGATTGCTTGGCAATGCTGATTGTTTTTGTTTTATCCTTAGAATAGCTCTTCGTTAGTTTCTCATTGATCTCATATGGAAGGAATATGTTATCAAGAGAAATTTCACAAAAATTTGTTCACTGACTTATGTCAAAACAATTAATATTTTCATGAAAATATCAGGTGTTTTTCTTTCACGTTGGCACGACTTTATTTTAGATCTTTTTGACCCAAAACTTTGCCACTTCCACGGCGTCGTCGGTGCCAGCTCACATTGATTGCATGTTTTGCGACAAAATATTAATATCTAACTAAAAGATACTACATATTTTGTATGATACTCATACATTTTTCCAAACACTTTTGTTCCATCCTAAGTAAGTATATTCTCGATCGTAAGCCGTGACTGTCCTACACCCATTCAATAACTGTATATTACATTCATGACCGATTTGTGTGTGAACCTATGCACCTGACAGCCGGATTAATCGTGTGATCCTATTATCTCACAAACGTTTGCGGAGGCCTAATATAATCCCTTGTCGGACCACCCACTGAGAGCGAAAGCACTATATTGAGAGGAAGAGAGAGAGACAGAGCGAGCGAGAGAGAGCATTTACTGGAAACTGGTCTGAAATTATTGATGTAATGGCGATGTTATAGAAGCAAACTGATACTGTACATTGTATGACGCTTACCTAATTACAAAGGTTTCAAACCACCGGGTCATCGCGTTTGGTTCGAATAATCTCGTTTCTCGGTGACGTCCAGTGGAGAAACATTATAATAATTATGCTGGCTACGTCAAAGTATGACAATGTGGGCACAGAAAGAAAGAAAAGGAAAAAAAAACATTGGATTTTTTTCTCGTTTTCGTGCTTTTTTTTATTGTTAAAGAATCATTGGTAGGGACGCGTTTGATCTCTAATCTCACCTAGCGACCCGTAAGCTATGATGTGTTCGAAGATGGAGCACGCTTGCTTAGAAGTAACCTATTTAATCTTGAATTGAAGACCCCCAGGTTATAGCTATCAGAACAGAGACTCAGTCAAATATCCGTTACCGTCCATTTCAAGAAAATCTTGCAAATCGCAGCCTACAATCATATTATCATAAACTTCTTTTTATCAAGATTTCGTATCAGCAATTTGACCTCTTATAATAGAAAAATACCTGGGCGCCCGAGCTCTGCTCTGAGAATAGAGCGGGTGAAAATAGAGAATGCTCATTTATTAGTATACGATAGTTCATACTAATTCCATGCTGCCATGACATTATTCTAAGTTATCTTATATGGAGAAAACGAATTTTCGTAGATATAAGACCTAGCTAGATCGATTTTTCGTCCCCGTAAACCCTATATTGCATTTTTCATCGAAACCGTTAGAGCCGTTTTCGAGAACGTGACTACAAATATATATATATATTTGCAAAACAAACTTATACACATACACTTACACAAATATTGCTCATTTAATAGTATAGGATGTAAAGACAGTCCAGGACCTTTTCTTTTGTTTTGTTAATGCAAGTCAGATAGGTAAGTAATTGAAAATGTCACGCTATACGCACTGCCTCGTAATAACTACACGATTACGTAACAATACTGTAAACACGTGCTTGTGGTCACGTGCCAGATCGTTAACGTTTATTGAAGTCTTTTCCATAAATAAATTATGTTCTATATAGTTTAAAAGGTGGTGTAGTAAAGCTTTTAAATGCAAAACGTGAGTGAATGTGTTACCAATGATACGCTTTACCTGCTTCTCTTATATAGCGCTATACATATAAAGCTGGCCAGCAAATTAACACTACGTCAATTTGCCGTATTACAACCATTTCATACAACTGTCAAAGAATGATAGTTGTGATTTGAATTTGACAGTTCTGTTGTGATTGAATATGCGGACAATTTATATTGGTAGTCAATTTGCCTAAATCTAACTTAACATGCTCCTTATTCTTCTAAATTACAAACGTACCTATTCATAGATAGTTTTATTGTGAACACCATATGACTTGCATAGATACCCATATGTGGGTATTTTTTTTCTACCATATTTCTAAATCGTTTTGAGATAAAAACTGCATCACGACCCTACTTCTACTACACGAAACAAAATTATTTCTTTCATATATATAAAGACCCGTCTTGAGGAAATCCAATGAAATTATCTCTATTCACATTTTTAGTGTTATATCATTAGTTCTTAACTATTTAAAATTAGCGCCAATTATGACTCTTCATGAAACTGAAACGTTTTGAAAAAGCCCACTTCTACGTAGAGTCCAGAGGTTTCACGATTTTTCTTTTCGTTGTTTCACATAACAATAACAATGCATCAACCTTAATTAACCACCAAAAAGAAAGAAACAATTTCTCCATAAACTAATTACGGTCCTAATAGAATCAGCAGAAAGATTTAATACACCGTAATGCGTAGCTTTTGGACCCAAATGAACTAATTTAGTTACGTGAGCCAACGCCAGATGGCGACACTTAGCTAATACAAATAGACCTCGTTTGTCCGGTCAGAGGTCAAGTAGGGGTATACCTGTATTTATTACAAGTATAAACGTATTGACGAATAGGTTTTTATGCCTTATATGTCTGGTTAGATCGTAATGTTAGCAAGGCTGAGTTCCTATTCATGAGTCATTTGTAGACGGTGTAGAAATCAATAGGTTTGTTATTTAATAATAGGGTTATTAAATATATTAAAGAACTTATGTAAGTTACGTTGGCCCACTCTTACAAAGAAAAAGCCTGTCCCAGCAGTGGGAACGTTATAGGCTGGTTATGTTGGTGTGTAAGTTAAGATTAATGATGAATTTTAATATGTTTTTAGAAGTCATCGATTAATCTGATCAGGAATAGGTACCCTAAGTTACAAGAAGAATAACTAAAAAAAAACAGATTTGGGCTACGAAGCTTAGCGAAACCGGCTACGGAATTTTCTAAATATTAAATAAAAAAATTGAATTGTTGTTCACCTTTTAATAAGAATGTTGTGCATGCCTATAAGTGATGTAGGTATTTACACAGTATCGAAGACTGTGATTACCTATTGGTAATATCATTGTAAATATATCGTTGGAGTGCCTTGCGCAATAACAAAATTCTATTCCATAAAAACTGGCTCCAACAACAAATTGTTATACAAAACTATTTAATTAAACGAATGAACTAAATGACCTACTTATTTATAACAATAACAAGGTGAATACTGAAGAGATAACATGTCGCTCGAGCTTATCGCGATATCATCCGGAACTCGCGTTTCCTCCAGTTGGCACCCCCTACTTCCGTTGTACAATTGGCTTTAGGTACGTATGTACTGTTGTATTTCCATTGATATTATATAAACGATATTATTACCTACGAGCATCGTCACAGACATCTACTTATTAATATTATGACACGAGGACGGTTCAGCGCAGGTAACCCATTAGTTACGGCACAGAATTGGGGTTGTGCAATTTCTTTCATCACCCATGCTTAGCGGTGAATCCTTCATCACTATACACCTTCACAGTGAAGGTGCATATTATGAAAAAGCTCGTAAGTCTTATAACCAAACATTTTAAGACAATGACGCTAGCTCGCTAGAATATTAGTCCATTCCCTGCCAAAGATAAGAGGCCGTAGTCCCAAGAGTGCAAAAATTATAGGCTGGTTACGTTATGTACAGAATCGAGCGTCGAAAGAGACTTAAGGATTATGACATAAAATAAATAAATAATCATTTACTTGCTTACAAAGTAGGTACATAAAATAAAGGTTTTTACATATTTTTTTCGATTCCTGGTGTACAATCTATCTTAAATTAGGCATGCAAACATTGAAAGTAAAGTAGTAATTACAAATAAACACGTCGGTCAAATTAAAATTGTCAAAAAGAAAAAATATATAACTAAGCGAGCATAGTAATAATAAGAAAATACACAATGTCATTAATTAAATCTAAAGTGTAGTGTCATCAAAAAAATACATTTAATGAATAATACCACATAGAAAGTACTTAATAGGTTTTTTAAAGAACACCACTAACGCTGCTTTTAACGTGGCCACCTACTGCACAACTAATTTAAAAAGCACCATCGACTCGAAAAGAAAAGTCTTTTGATACAATCACCAGCACTCTAATTGCATAACACACGATCAATCATAATCTGAATCATTTTGAAGGTTATTGCTTCGAAAAATTTGTCTACTCAACAACGTAAATAACGCAATGAATGTTGTTGACCTGTCAAAATGAAACAGCTTGTGATTAATCGTGTTACGAAATTAGGGTGCAGATCTAAGCAGACAAAAGACAGACAGACGGCGTTCTTTAGTCTAGCTATGTAATCCTAGGTTACTATTCCGTCTAGAATCGGTGTGATAGTGTCAATGTAGTCTTGAGTGCGTTCGAGCTAATCCGATTTAGTTTGTAACGTCATTAATTACTTTTAATCAACTCGGGCTATTGTAGGACACAGCTGAACAAAGGCATTATCATCATTCTCTCATTGAATTGAATTCTGTATCGGTTTTTTAAACATGTGGGTTAGACATCTATTGAAAACAGATCCAGATCCTTCTGGAAACTTACATTATATTTCCATAAAATTATGTTGTTTGCTTATAGCCCCTTGTGGCTAAGTAATAACAGCCGCACGGGTCGATCGATCAGGTTTAAGCTACGCTTGCCGCGGTTAGTCCGTGGATGGGTGACCATCTTTGCATACCAAGGCCTCGGAAAACACGTTAAGCCGTTGGTCCCGGCTATCATTTGTAGATCTTTGACAGTTGTTACAGGTAGTTAGAAGCCCAAAAGTCTGACAACCAGTTTTACTAAGGGTTATCGTGTTACCCAGTAACTAAGTTGTGGAGGTCAAATAGGCAGTCGCTTCATGTAAAATACCATATTCAGCTGCATCGGGTTAGACTGAAAGCCGACCCCAACGTATTTGGGAAAAGGCTAGGCAGATGATAATACACTTTGTCCTAGAAAATCATTTTTACTTTTTGGTTATGAAACCTGTTTTATATTTTTTTTAATAAATATGTGGAAACCTGGATCTCGACGGGATATATCATCTAAGCCTTCTAAGGTAACAGTGATAAATCAACTTAATACATACAACAGATGTTCAGACATATTTACATACATTTATGTACCTTCGTGTAGCTTCCCACACGTTAGAACAAAAAGTATTTCCATATAAATACATATTTATGAATTCAAATGATTTTATGAAACTCTTGTGTATCACAAAACATATTGGCATTATGTAGGCTCTTGGATGTCGGAAAATATCCCACGGGAATTTACTACTGGGATTAAAAGTACCTACCCTGTGTTAATCCAGGTTATAAATTATTCCGTGTGCCAAATTTCATCCACATCCGTTCAGCCGTTTTTGTGCATCCAACATGCATCCAGATGAATAGACAAATGAACAAATATTCTAAATATTTTCGGCATCAGACTCGTTCTCACACCTCGTAGCAATTATTTTACCTCAAAAAATAAAATTTCAATGTACCGGTTTGGCTCCGAGACTTTTTTATTATTCATATAATATAGGTGGTATTCAGCTGTATAATCTGCCAACTCATTTGCATGAAACTAGCCTTCTTTTCAGGGTTTCAGGACTTCAAGTAATTGCTGTTTTAAATACCAAAGGCTTGAATGATGAATATTATCTTAAATGCTTAATTGAAGGTTGATACCTACTATCTATTACTTTGATGTCTATAACTTATATATTTTTTTGAGTTACTACTCAATAAACTGGATACGAGTGGAGGTCCAGTGGTAACGGCCGCGACTTACAAGTTGCGGGTCGTAGGTTCGAACCTGTGTAGATTATGTCATCACCAAAACATTGTAAGGAAACCGGCATGTCCTAGAACAAAAAATTCAAAGACAAGTGACATCCACCAACTCGCACTGGGCCCGCGTGGTGGATTGCGGCCAGTTCCGAGGCCTGAGTCCCAGCAGTGGGAACGCTGCTGGCCTGATTGTGAAACTGGATACCTTAGTATCTTCTGACATTTAATGTTTTTATCATCTGATATTCATTGTTAATTAATCTTGTATAATAAACTCGGTTCTCTTATCGATTCTTATCTATTTCAAGAAGCAATAAGTCCATCTATGTTAATGAAAACCAATCAAGTAACATAGGTACCTATTCAATTATAAGTGAAAATATCTAGAATCAGCTAAATGTTTTTCCTTAAAGGTCACAAAACAGATACCTCGATTCAATACAATTCAGCTGTAATGATATGAGCCAGAGTATTGATCGTTGAACGACCTGAGCGCATTACACTAAACGAAATCCCATACTATTACAATAATATTATGTTATCCGTGCCTGTAAGTACGTACATTCTGACTGCCTGCCAAAAGATATTAGCTTGAGTTGAAACGTTTCTAGAAATCGATATAGCTTTGGCTATACAGTACATACAACACAAGCGTATTACTATTCATTTGTTTCATTGTTACAAGTAAAGGATACCGCTCATTATAATAACAGCAGCGCTCCGACACGGCAAATAGCTTGTCATTCAAGTTAGGATTTTAAATTAAAAACATTAAAGTCTAAGTACTAGTCTCCGCCACAAGACGACCGATGTGTGCGCACGACAAAGGTGTCGGCGAGTGAGTCAATGGCGGACCGAAGACCGCGATCGCGATGTGTTGTGTGGCCCGATGTGACGTCAGACACACAAGAATAGACAGTGTGTTTTCTGATATCAACGACCTGTGATCATCAATTTTGTTCTGTCAAATGTAGTGATTTTTTGTCATTTCCCCTTTTTTATTTGTTCAATGTCTTTTGACTACTGATGATCACGAGCCGTTGCTCGTGATCATCAGTAGTCAAAAGACTGATATTATGATGAAGTTTAAATCTACCTTATCTTCTTTGCTTATTGTCCCTAGGAACATAATTTCCCTTTCATACAAGATAATATTATTATTACGAAAAATATTTTCATAAAATGAAATGTATTTTAATATAATAAAAAAACAGTATTATGTTACCACCTTAATATAACTAATATATACGATCGTAATAATATTACGCCATATACGTAGCCGCTACGTTCATACAATAATAACATCACCGTTCGGTCGTAGAAGTGCTACGGCGTAGCGCTACGGACTACGGGCGTAGCAGTTATCTTTGATATTATGTTGTGTACGGTATTTGATATCTTTGCCTTTTGTGTTGAAGGTTTACTGATTATTTAGCAAAGCAATTTCATTAACATAATATGATATCACGCTTGTATTACTTGAACGTGTAGGCAGAGGCAGAGGTGAATTGCATATAATAGTACACCAACATTTGCCCAGTAATTCATACATTTATCACCAATTTTTTTTTATGTTCCAGAACATGTTTTTTTTGCCAGCGAAGTCTGTCAAAGTCAAAGTCAAACAATTTATTTCAATTAGGCACATAAAAGGAACTTTTGAACGTTAATTTTACAAAAAAAAAAAATGATTCTAGTTCTGCTTTTATACCTCTACGTTAGCATATTTCTCATTGAAACTAAACCTATTGAATATCTAAAGCACTTAGGAACACATGTCCAGATGTCCAGCATTGCTCTGTAGAGCGGGCATTATTCTATTACGCTGACTGTACAGATCGCATGACTTCATACCGTTATTACACAGTTACAGTATTTAAGTACTATGTAATAGTGGGCGAGCCTAATGTCATCAACCGGACCCAAGCAGACTCCGGGCTGAGAAATAAGGATGTCGACTGGGAAAAAAAAAAAAAAAACCTTAAAAAATTAACTTAAAAAATTATCTGACTGACGGACTAAATAAGTCCGTCAGTCAGATAATAAAAAAATATAAGACACGTATTTTTTGCTTTATCGTATTAATACAAAATTATTTAGACAAAACGCAATAAAGATGGGGGTGGGACTCGCTACATCACAAGTCATTGTAAAATCTACTGGAGAGTGACGTCATGCTACATTTTAACTCAATTTAAATAATCGTAATTCGTAATCTTTTGATTACGTAAAAATCGTCTAATTTTTTTTTAATTTTCTATCTGACGGACAAAAAAAAATGTATTGTCAACATCCCTCTCTTAAGTATCAGTACTAGTAGTAGTAATACTTTACCCTACCAGTGAATGAAAAACGACTCAGTAAATCATGCTCAGCAGAAGCGCTTCCACAAGAAAATTACTAATATGTTATTCAAATGTGACTATAAAAACTTCATATTTCATAAGGACATATTTTATATCAAATCATATTTGAACAGACAGCAAGACACAGGGGACAAACCACACGGGTACCAACCCTACTTGTATCTGAAAGCCCTTCCTTTGCGTTAAGGGTAGGAAAGAGGATTTTATAATGACATACTCAAGTAGTGTCAAAAGAATACAAAAACGTTATACAAGTTTTCCACGTTAATTAAAAACCACTCAAAAAAAAAGGTATTTTCATATGACGTAATGAACGAAATTATGGGCAGATAAAAAAATTGGGTCTTTTGCTACTTGGCTTGGTTTCTTTTCCTACAAAAATTCAGACGCAGAAAAAAGGCCTGACCTTACCCTTCAAGAGCCATTCATAAATTTTCATAATTGAGCACGTAACGAACAACGGGTCCGTCTGTTGCCAACTCAACATCTGAACCCACGCGATCCCGAACGGACCTAATTTTATTACTCTGTGGTCGAGACGCAGACGTGACCACGGAATGTGACCTGTGACCACAAAAGTCCCCTTTGTAAACACAGCTGTTTTTAAATGAGATCATTTTCATTGTTACTTTTTGAGATAATTTGAGGAACTTTTTTGGGCTCTGTAACTTCAGGTGTGGTTTGCATAATGATATTGTGTACGTGTCTTATTATTTCAGTGTCGCCTTTAAAATTTATTTTATTTTGGCAGGAAATATATTAACGCCTAACCTCGCATCCGACGCGTTCGACGCGATCGCTGTATGTATTATGAGGTATAAACGCAAATTCACGACGATCGCGTACTCACGCGACAATTGCTTTCGGTTACAACGCAGCCTAATTTACCTTCTTTATTTAAAAAAGGCATCATTTAATGACATTAAAAATACGAGAAACTGTCAGATATCATACAATAATTTGCGTCTCACATTATCATGTCACCCCAGTTGAAATTGCTATCCTTTCTTAAGTTAATCGCCCACTGAAAAATCCAGAACAGTCACTTTGCATCCAAGTTTCCCCCGCTAAGATTGTAATATCATACGTCAATTGCAAACGGGTCAATTATTCTTTAACCTTTTCTCCGGTCAGAGGCAGTTTCAACGTTATGGAATAGAAATAGTTTTCTACAGTATTCCAGAGAGAATTTTCTAGCAATAACTATACGTAAAATACATGTTGAATACTTGACCTTTAGGTCTGTTGATAAGCCCATTTGAAAGCTTCGAGGGGACTTCTTTGCAAAATTATGTTTAGTAAAAGCCTAAAGGCTCTGGGAAAGTTTAACACGTTTTCAGTAAGTGTAACAAATATTATTTCTTGCTCCAACGACCCTTGAATCTCTGTTAGTATTACGTGCGCAAATGTGGCGTGTTTTATGTTAGAAGATATTTTTAGAACAGGGATTATTTTGCTTGAGAATGTTGTTATTTTGTTAACAACACTCATGGTGTGAAAGTAACTAAGAATGAGCTTAAGTTATCAGCTACTTTAAGGATGAAACGTTCGTATTTAGGAGTAGAATGAAGTATATATTTTTTGCAGGACAAAATATTGCAGGATTAAACATAATACGTACACGTCTGCCCAGCACCTAACCCTTCAATAAATACTGACATGATGTTTTGTTATGATTGAAAGGTCTTCGATTAATAGTGTTTTGTGACAAAAATTCAAGAAGAAAATACAAGTTACATTGTTTTTTTTAATACTCCGGCAATATTTACTAAGTTTAAAAGCCATAAGCTATTCATACGGTGACAGGTCAGTCCGTATAAATCATATCCAAGGTAGCGGCACAAAGAAGGGTATGAATCCTAAATGTGGTCCTCAAATATACACGGAGGGTCGTTTCAAAGGGTTCTCTGCTTTATAACAAAGGATACATGTGTAGGTAAAACTATGAATAACAAATCTGGATTCCTCTAGCCCTCGAAAATTGTTTCCCTTTATTTATGGAGTGCTAGAGTATCTTTCGGAGATTTTGACTAGATTTTATACCAAATCCTTGCTGATATTTTTTTGGGTTCTTTGGTATTGTTACATACAGTACCCAGACGGTAATATAACACAGCTAGCTATGGAAACAGACTAGCTATCATACAAGTATGTAGTACAAGAGATAAAAGCAACGCTCTACCGACTCAATCATTTCCTAAACTCGATGTGATACGGCTTGAACTAATACCATTACGATTACTAATGTTAATTGATTATTTTACCCGACTACGGCGAAGCAAAACGGAGGGTTATTTGACCGGTATGTATGTTCATCTGTTACCTCATAACATTTAAACTAGTGATCATTATTTGACAAATGAGGTATTGTTGGAAGCGTCTTGATAGGAGCTGGTTATAGGGTATAAGCTGGATATAGGCTATGTTAAATTAAACATCCGGAGTCACACGTAATCTGTTCCATTTATGACACGTGTCACTCCGGAATTTTAATTTGTCTGTCATGTCTTGTTTATACCTTTTAGTTGACTTTTTTGTGGTTTTAGTTAATATAATTGACTATTGTTTTTGTTAATTATTGTTTTTTTGTTGTTGATGATTGATTCCCAATCAAAAGTCTTTTATTCAAAATAGACTGAGAATCAGCACTTTTTGAACATTAAAATTACATAAGACAGTCTCTCAAAACGCCCGCCCTTCACCACTCCCCAGGAGCACAGCTGTATCTTCAGTTAAGTATAAGAACTTGATGCTATATAACAGTATGCAAAGTAATATCATTATAAAACACAAAACATTCAATTAAATTATTCGCCATATGTCAGCTAGCACACGCCAATATACCAACAATATACCACTGATTATATCATCTTATTATTGTATCGTATGTCCCGGCATTTACATCGGTGAATTGTCGTAAAAGGTAGCTACGGAGTTACGCGAAAAGGATTCAGTAGCGTCATCTTATCTTCTTACAATTAAATAGGTAACCTTTCTGCGACAAAGTGACAACCCATTTATCTATCTAGAGTGTAGGTTATGGTTGGTTTTATATCGTCTACGTCACGAGTTGAGAGCCTCTTTCTTTCCTTCTATTTAATAGTCTTTCCGTAGCTGCTAAACTATTTTTGCTTACAACTACGTAATTAATTATAACATAGACACAGTAATAATAAAAGTAAGGGTCCAGAAAATCTCAAAAGAAAGCCTATAATAAATGGAAAGATTGCGTATTTTCCAACCCTATTCTGGGATGAATAACCAATTCCATTCATGAACTAGTGATAATTGGCGGCCATTTTATAACAGTGACGTCATTGTCTAGTGCGCCATTACTTTGTGACGAATTACCTACTATTGATTTCTGTGTTTCCGTGTCATAAACATTATAATTATACTCGAAAACAAGTGTAAGTTAACAGATGGGTATCTATGTATGTAAGTGTGTACATGTCATTTCCGGAATACGTGATTATCCTAACTATTATTATAAATGCAAAAATGAGTTTGTTAGTTTGTTTGTTTGTTAGTTACGCTTTCACGCTAAAACGGCTGAACGGATTTGAATGCAATTTGGCACATGGGTAGACCATGACCTGGGCCAGGACATAGGATACTTTTTATTCCGATATTCTTACGGAATCGAAACGTATGCGGCTGAAACCGCGGGGCGCAGGTAGTTAGAAAATATTGTGAAACCGAGAAATGTTCATATTTCAAATCGATATGTGGTTTTTGGATGAAGTTTTCAGTTTACAGTTTAATTAAAGAAAACATTAGTCATCAAAATCAATCAAATAATAACATTAACAACAACAATAAATTTTGTGTTTCGTAATGTTAATTATTTTGGATACGATTGTATAATTAAAATAAAAATAAATAATAAAATGTTTATTTCAATAACTTAAAATACGTTTACTTTGACCTAATGGTAGGTTTAGGGGAATTTCCATTTAAGTAAGAAATATACTTGTGTTAGGAAGTTCCTAACACAGTATAGAATATTTTTTTTCTAACTGAAAGGAGACCTGCGGTGCTGGAGAGTTTGTTGCTCCACTTCTTCTTCCCAGCTAAAGCACTAGGAAGTGGTGAAGAGCGGGAGTTTTGGGGGTCTGTCTTCAATAATTTAAAAAGTGCTAATTCTCAGCCAAGTTAGAATAAATTACTTTTGATTTTGCATCAATCAACAACAAAAAAAAACAATCAATAACAACAACAAAAACAATCATCAATTAACATTATGTATCGTAAATTCGTAATGGTATTAGATCCCCTGATGGCAGAGTCAAAAAAACGTAAAAATTATTTATACCCGACTTATAGTCATCAACAGTATAGCTACAGCTCTGTATACTCCCTTTGGGCATAACAATGAGTAATGTTTAATGTATATTAAAATATATTTAATATACATTAAACATTACTCATTTTCATCATGTCCTCCGTATTCCCCAAACACATGCTTTATTAATTAAAAATGTGTAAAACACGAAGCAATATCTCGACTACATAAATAATAAAAACTTTCATCACGTAATAATTAATTCGTCTGACAGTAAAACCATCAGAGCGATCCTGCATAGGTATATCTATCAACAATTTTTAGGGTTCCGTAGCCATAGGGTGCCAACCGGCCCCTATTACTAAGGTTCCGCTGTCCGTCCGTCTGTCGCAGGGCTGTATCTGGTATTAAATTTAAATATATAACCCTGTTTTCGATTTTTACTAAAGTTCTTAAAAAAAATATGTAGTGACACGAACTGTTTCGTACCACCGTACTTAAACACGTATTTAATACTACATATTTTTGGTGTAGTTAAAACCCAGCATAGTTTGAAGCTCGTCAATATCTTAATTATCGTTCAGTAACTACATAAGCTTGCAAAATTGCGAAAATAACAGTACTTTTCAAACAAAACTAACTTTTTAATGAAAACTAAACTGAGGGGGGAATTATTGGACCCCTCTACATAACAGGAACTGACGTCAGAGTAAAGTGCTTTCAATCGACGGAATTAATTTGATCGTTTCGCAGAATTGTAAGGTTTCAGTTTCATTAACGCGTTTGCTAATATATACACAGGTGTATGGAGAAAATGTTCCGTCGAATTTAATATGTTTGTTCGGATAATATTATTAAGAGACGGAAATTGTTCCTGTTGACATTCTTAGTACCTACCTACTGAGAAATGTTGTAAGAAAGAAAGAAAGAAAGAAAGAAAGAAATTTTATTTGCTCGGACATGTGTATACATCAGTGGCGAAGGGTGAGTTTATGAGAAAGGTAAGCCGGAGCAAAAACAAAAAAAACAAAAAAAAAAAACTGCCGCGCCGTCGTAAGACTGACCAACTAACTTATTCCTACAACGATACTGGTCAAGTATTTCTAACAACTGTTTGTATAAAACTTCAGCAGTTCGACTTCCGCTAACATCGTAAAAACCTAGGAATCGTTCTTCGATTCCAGTTTCAGATAAATATCGAAAAATTACAGTCAATTGCTCCCTATGACTGACATCGGGAGTTTCGTCAATCATTACAGACAGAAATGGAGCTTTATCTATCTCGATTCTAATGTGGTCTCGTAAAACGGATGCAATACTATGTATTAAATCATTTTGAATATCACTTGAAAGACCAGAAAACGCGGGGTTCTGAACTGAAGAACATAGTTCCAAATGAGAGTCCATTACGGTGTCATACTTGCTCAGATATAACAAGGTTTCAATATAGTTACCGCGGTTATCAGAATTCGGACGTTCATCGTGGCCGCGAAAAGCTACTTCTTGTTTACCTAACAAAATAACGGTGTCAATAAACCGTTTCATTAAATTCCTATTTCGAGCTACTTTCCTATTATGAGCTTCAAGCGAATTAGTGAAAAATGGTTCTATCCTACTATTCCCGAAGTCATGTAAATCTAAACAGCTACGAATATGCTTTTCAGTCTGCACATGTTTTTTTGATGAATTCGTCAGATTATTAATATCTGTAAAACCCCCTTTATTCCATAAACTACTAGAATCTGAGAAAAGTAAACATGGAAAACAAAACATCTTATTTAATTTACAACTACCAGTCAGCCATTGATATTTATCGTAAAGGGAAACATTAAAATGTTTGAAAACCCCATCACGTCGTTTGTAGTTTATAGTCATATCTGGTCGAGCACGACCTAGCCTAAGTAATTATGTGTTTCTTATTTTCAAAACTTAACCTTGAAAAGCATGTTTCCTCACGAAGCAAATAATCTGTCACACAAAAATCTAAAACTATTAATGCCGCCATCCTACTAATAACTTTTCAAATCTACTCTAAAAAAGTAATTTCAACTTGCTAATCTTTCGACTTACCACAAATTCCTAATTACAACGACGGCGAACGCACAATTTCACAACAAACTCACGATTATCCAATTCTAATTGTTACACTAATACTACACTAATAACTTATATAAATACAACGAACAAAATGCTAATTAACTACAAGTATCAACAAAATAAAAGGTTATAAATTCTATTAACTATTTACGTCAATCGTCAACAAACATTTAAAATTATTGCGTGCGTGGAGCGTGGAGCTTGTCCCTCCCCCCGTCCCGAACCAAACCGAACGCTTACGAAATTCAGCGAATGGATTCCTACACTGCTGTACCTATCATAACTCGACTTTTTACGGCTTACTATTGCCTCAAAAAACAGCGTGTCACGTGACCTGAAGTGACGTCATGACGAGATTATTTTGTATAGAAATTTAAGTTTTCATAACCCGGGCGGACAACGAGTTATACTGGAAGCACAAGAGCAAAATTGGCGCGCACTTTAAATGTTTTGTTTTCGTTGGAATATAAAGACAATTTTTTGAATGTAGGTTAGGGTTTTGTAATACTTTAATTTTATGGTGTAAGTATTAAATAATACATTCAGTGTGATTATTAAACACTGCTGAGAACTACTGCGCTGCGACATTTTAATTTTTTTAATGTCGCGGCATCATGCTGAGATAGGAGCCTTTTGGCCTCGTACGGGACTTCATTCTAATTTTGTTACTTTGGTTTTTATTTATGTTTAGTGTGTTTTAGTTTAATGTGTGATTTCCTGTGCGAGTCTCAATAAATACTTTTTCTTTCTTTCTTTTCTTTCTTTCTTTCTTTACTGACTGTCATAATTTCCTAAGGGAAGCCGACAGGAATCGGGTTATTGGTTAGCTGCGCCCCTGGTATACATACAGATACAAAACAATACATACATGCAAGATCTTAAAATAAGAGTGGCTCACGACATGTCTGCCATTTTTCATAGCGTGCAAATATTCAGTACAAATGGTTACTATTGAGTTGATTAATAATTTTTACACTTATACATTAAACAATAATAACAGTTCAATAAATTTATTATATTCAATCATTTAGGTACATTATCCAATTATTTATTATTATTTTTCATTGTCTATTATTACTAATTACAATTATCGCAATGACGATTTACTTTTAATAGGCATTCAATTATAATATAGGTAGTTCACCACTACTACATGACCTTAATAATTACTATTATGTTAGTTATATTTAATTATTTAAAAAACCTTGTCATTTAAAAATTCTGGAATACTATAATATGCTTTTTGCGCCAAAAACAATTTCAGTGTGTGTTTAAGTTTAGGTATAGTTTGCTCTTTCCAACTTTTGGGCAATTTGTTGTAGATAATTGGTGCCATGCAAAAAACACTTTTGCGCATAAGTGCAGTTTTCGATCTATGTCCACATATTTTGCTATCATCACGTCTATTTCTTGGAAATTTGTCTGCCATACGAGGAAACAAATGTGGGTTTACTTTTACAAACATTGCTATTTCTAATATATAAAGTGAAGGTAATGTTAATATATGATATTTAGTGAAATAATTTTTACAGGTATCGGTAGTTTTGAGATTAAACATAGATCTTACGCAGCACTTTTGTCTTTTAAAGATGATATCTCTATCGGTTGAGTTACCCCAGAAGATAACACCATATCTAATGACGGATTCAACTAACCCATAGTAGGCCGTTAATAGCGCTTCTATATTTAGAGTACGTGATAATTTATATAACGCATATGCACCACTACTTATTCTTTTGGCGAGAGCCTCAATATGCGCTTTCCAATTTAAGTTTCTGTCGATTGTTAGGCCTAAAAATTTTGTAGTATTAGCTGTCTGTATTTTATTATTATTATATTCGATGTCAAGTCTAGAGAATAATGAGGATCGTTGGCTAAAATGCATAATCAAAGTTTTATTTATATTAATTTTTAAATTATTATTATTAAGCCACATTACCGCTTCAATTAATGTATTTTTTATGTCAGTTTCATATGTATTCTTATTTTGGCATGGTATAGTTATCGTACTATCATCCGCAAACAGTGTCATAGGATGTTTAATGGCCTTAGGAAAGTCATTAATATAGAGTATAAAAAGGAGTGGTCCGAGTACACTGCCTTGCGGAACTCCATGAGGGACTGTACGCTCGCATGACCTGAAAACTTCTTCACGTTTAGAGCTCGTATTTATTCTACTAATTTGCGTTACCTCTGTAACGGAAATATTGACTCCTTTGATGAATTTTCAGGAATACTTACCGGTACTAATACTAATACTTAGGTACTTAATTACCAGAATCCGTGACATTATTTTTACGTAGGTATGTAAACAACAAAACTTTTTTTTTCTAAAAAAAATCCTGGTCCTTTGAACGCAAACTGTCAATCCGTGTCAACTTTAACATCAAACGATCTTCAAATCATAAAACACACAAAAAAAAATCCAAAGATTTAAGATTTTTCCAACATATTAAATTATAAAAGCACTTCAGTTAAAAATCAGCAGGTTTTCACTTTCATTATAAGTCTTCATCAAGTTGAGCGTGAAGTGCGCGACGGCGGTCGCACTTGAGAAGGGCAAGGTCGCACTTAAATATGTGCTTCCCGAGATTTATTGCTTCAAGCTGTCTGTCACTACTCCCTTTTAGTAAACATTGAAGATTCCTTCTTATCCAGTGATTTTAGACTTTATAAAACTCGAGTTTCTTTTTCTTTGGACTTTATAAAACTTTAGTTTCATTATTTTTTGCTTCTCGTTGGATTTTAATTAAAAAAACCCCTTAATGGGATGATAGTAAATGTTTTTTTAGTCCGTCATGGAGATTATTAAAAAATATTGGACACGTATTTATTATTTTTTACGTAACCTAAAGATTACGGCGATACATTGAGTTAAAATGTGCCATGACGTCACGAGTATGTAGATTTTATACGTACTTGTGGTGACGTAGCGACCCCCACTCACCAACTTAAAATGCGTTTTATGTAAGCAATTTTTTATTAATATGATAAAGCAAAAAATACGTGTCTAATATTTTTTTATTATCTGACTGACGGACTAATTAGTTTTTTTTTTTTTTAGCCAGGCGTCATCCCTATTAAGGGTTCCGTAGTTTGGAAGAAATTATCCTAAGAACAAACAACATTGTAGTTGAAAAACATGTTCTCCCATAAATTCCAACTGCAAATATAAGTTTGTATGCACAATATTGAGAGATTTGCTATATTATTTTAAGACCATAGACCATAGAGTATAGAACTATTTTTTTGCATTTTCTGTGTATAATTTTAGGCTCAGTAGTTTTATTTTATTTTCCTAAATTACTTTATAACTATTTATTTTAAAATTATAAAAAATATACTTGAGACCCTCACAGTAAGCCCTTTCATTTGACGTGTCACACGGTACAGAGTGCAAAACTTTTTTTATACATTTATTATTTGCCGCTCAAAAGTGACGCCCATATTCATAATTAATTTATTTACGTTACACGTACATACGTGTGTGGGTTCACACAAATTGATTTGTGTACCAAATTTCAATTTAATCGGTCCATTAGATTCGGAGTAAATTTGCTGTGACAGACGAACAGACACACGAGTGATCCTTTAAAGGTTACGTTTTTCATTCGGTCATGTGGAACCTTAAAAAGTCTTAAATTGTCTGTCACTAGGTACTCCGTTTTTATTTATTGGTATACATTAAAGATTTTCTTTCCAGAGACTAACACCCGAATACTGAAACGCCAATCAAAACTTAAGCGTTACTTATGACTCGTTTAAAGCCTTTTGATTGGTTGAAACTAGTTTTAAGTAACGCTTAAGTTTTGAGTGGCGTTTCAGTATTCGGGTGTAATACTCTAAAATCTTTGCTTTACTGTCACTATTACTTTTTACATTCTCTCCTATCTAGTGATCACAAGTTATACTTTATAGACTTACAAAAAGTTTTGAACTAAGGCTTTTATGAGACCTCTTTGTGTTTTAGAAGATTACCTTTAAAAGGAAAGTGTCGTAACTTTTACTAATATACAATAGACCGTCTCAGTATTCCAATAAAAGTAATGTTTATTAGTATTCTAGACTTAGCACGTTACCTGTGAAGAGGTAGGCTGAGGTACTTTATTTTCTCTTGCTCTTGGGCCGCTGATGGGCCTCTGACTTGGCGTCACATGCCGTCGAGAAATATCTCTCAGGCATACCGGTTTCCTCACGATGTTTTCCTTCACCGTTTTTGAAGCAAGTGATAATTTTATTATACAACTAGCTTTTGCCCGCGACTTCGTCCGCGTTTCCGTCGTTTTTCGTAAAAAAGTACCATATGTCCTTCCTCACGGTTCAGTGGTTTTGATGTAACAGACAGATTAGGTAACTTTCGTATTTTAGTAGGGAAATATAATATGTCAATCCACAATACTGTTGAAAAATATCGCAATAAGGACCCGCAGAATATTATTATTAACAGCTGTGCCCGCGACTCCGTCAGCGTGTAACTCCTTGTATGTTATTAAGTTTATGTATTGGTAATATTGTTTAGATCACTTTCACATGAGGCTTAAGTACCTATAGAACGAAAATACTTCAGCGCAAAGCTTCCGGGTAAACTATGTTGAAAGTTGAGCGGCCGGCACGTGAACATAAAGATTTCTAGAACTGCTAACCCGGGAAAGAGCGACATATAACTGACCATGCCAGAAACAACTGACACCGAGATCTACTCCAGCAACACGAAAAGTCTGCCCTTGAGCCTTATTAATTGTCATTGCATAACACACCGATACTGGGAATTACGTTCTTTTAAATTGGAATGGAAAATTATTTGGTATTATGGGAATTCTGGGAATAAAGACGGTCTCTCCTGCACCGCAGCCTGTTAAAATTTGAGCCTCGATTACATTTTGTTGCAACTGGGTTACTTTTAGCCGAGTTCCATTGCAAAGTTGTGGTGGTCTTAAATTTCGGAGCAGAATAATCGGAATGCCTATTTTTAAACAAATTTCATGAGAAGGAAGTCCGGGCATATTTAAAGAATTTAAAAATTCTATCGAGTAATTAGTGGTTTCTTGTTCATCGACCATTCCATCGATATTCGACAGTATTTTATTATTAATCTCAGATGCCTGGTGATTGGGAGGAGTTAAAATGGACCTTTCGAATAGCCAAGAATTGTGCCTATTTAATATATTTGTTACGTCACCGTAAACCGACGATATAAGATGTTGTTGGGATTGCACTATACAACATAACTCAGGCGTCAGAATAAGTTTTCCTTGGTGTAGGTACCTTCACCAATCTTTAATAATATATCAGAAAATTCACGATCATCCGGGTTATCTCCAGTTCTCACTCGCATGTTTATAGTCATCGTTACAACAAAAAAAGAAATGAAAATAAAGCTGAAACGCCTGTGCAATACTATCTACCTATACCTACTTAATACAAAAATAAAATTGAACATAAATTAGCCAAAACTTACCTATCGGTATCTAAAAGTATATATGCGTACTACTTCTAACAAACTATTAATAATTTGTAATTTGAACGAATATTTAAACACTACCAAAACAACTAATACCTATTTTATAAGATAACAACAAAATAAATTCAAATAAACTATTTAATGACTAAAAGTCGCGCTGATAAGCACGGTTTGTTAATATCAATTATTGTCTGTCAATAAGGTCGAACGCTCTGAACGCATCAACAGCCAAATATTGAATGAAGCTCGAAGCTCGCGCTCGGACCTCCCGCCTTTTTATACCCTACCGCCACGACCCGCGTCGAGCGCGGCAACCGTTACACAAAAATAATCCTTATGGCATGATTCAGTATTCACGCGCGACGGCGCGATGGCTTATTAGCGTATTTCATGTATAAGTTTGGTGTTTCTATACCGATTACTATGATTCTTTTTTTATTGAATAGGTAATAATATTAACTTCTTTTAATTAGGGATGAGTGAGAGTATTATAAACGTAAGAGTAAACAAATATAATCAGAAAGCTCCGAACTGCTAAGCTATCGGGAGTTACACGTGTTATTGTGAGTCAACCATAAAAGATAGACTTATGCTGTTATGGGATATTTTTTAGATAATTTTATGTAGAACATTTCCGTCATAAATGATTTCTATGTAGCTTTAACCATTAAGGCTTCACACGCGACGGAAGCTTAAAAAATGGAGCAACTTCTCCCGTTTTCCCAACATTTCCCTTCACTGCTCTGCTCCTATTGATTGTAGCGTGATGAAAAGTATACTATAACCTCCCCAGGAGTATGAAAAATAATTGTACCAAGTTTCGTTAATATCCGTCGAGTAGTTTTTGTTTCTATAAGGAACATACAGACAGACAGACAGACAGACAGACAGACAAAAATTTAACTGATTGCATTTTTGGCATCAGTATCGATCACTAATTACCCCCTGATAGTTATTTTGAAAATATATATCATGCACAGAATTGACCTCTCTACAGATTTATTATAAGTATAGACAATACGCACATGAATCCGAAAAGTCGGAGGTTCGTGCCTTAGGCTCGAACTCGAGACCTATAAGTTAAGTAGAGGTGTAAGCCTTCTAAAACCAAAAAATATAATATATTAAAATCAATGTTTTTCCGTTATTAGTTCAGACGCAACGGATGATACCCACACTAACCATTGTAATTGAAAATATTATTAGACTGTATTCACGTATTGAAAGAGCCAAATCGCTCATTATTTATACAGGGTGGCAGGGACATCGACGCGAAAACGGTTACTTAAATTTTATGTAATACATTTTTCGTCGGTTATTATAAAAGAAATCAGCTGCTTCATAGAAAAGTGCAATACCTACACGGTCAAAATGTATGATGAACAGCAGATTTTTTTTTTAATAGCCGACGAACATTTTCAACCCAGGGGTTTCGTAATCATGTACTGAGTCCATGGTAAAAGTTTTCGCGTCGATGTCCCCGCCACCCTGTATAAATAATGAGCGATTTGGCTCTTTTCGTACGTAATGAAAAATCCAAATAATATTTATGAAAAAATTAAAAGCATTTCGATAAATAAAGTCACAACACCCACATTTTACCTATTACTATTCTTCAAACAAAAAAGCCACTTTATTCTAAAAGAAACATAATGCGGCTCTTTCCTGTAATCCGGCACGTCTTTCCCGACGGCATAATAACAATTTCCTGTGGAAATGAGCCGCTCAGTACATTGTGAAAGATGACGGTGGGAGAGTGACGTCATGACGTACTAACTAGTCTCATTTGGTGAAGGAGCGTGCTTGTAAACTCAGACAATTTAATGTGAAGCAAATTGACACTTTACGTCAATTTGACACGTTGCAGCCATTTTATACAACCGTCAAAGAATGACAGTTGTGATTTGAATGAGATCATTATGTAGAAAATTTGCTAAACAATTAATTTCTTAACAGGTCTGATGGTAATATTACGTTAAAATAGTTTAACATGATCACTACTTGGTGTGGATTTGATTTTATTTAATCTGTCGGTAATGTTTACTTAAGTGATATTCGATATGTAAGTATATAGTATGATATTAAGGTAATACAATGCTATCCCTAATATATATTCATTGCGTAAACGAATATAATAAACAAGTTTTTTTTATGTTTATAAAAGTCAGTATTAAGCCTTTTTTTCTGTGCTCGGGCCAATTACAAAATATTTTCCTCAAGGCAATTAAGATCATCACCTACCCAACACAAGAAACTCTTAAATCTCACCTCAATGTAACTCTAAAACAAACGAAACCATGTCACGTTTACCCCTCTCTCCTCTAGTTAACTCGTCTGCCAGTAAAACAGGGTATTTGGGACCGTCACCGATAGCGACAATGTTTACGGAAAGGGTGGAACGGGGCTTATTGGAAATCTGCTCGTTCCATGGTCGAGGGGAGGTAGGGGAGTTATAGCCATTGCGTGCGTCACCGGTAATGCAATTTGATCCTTGAATTAACTCAACGTTGGTTATGTACTACGTAGGTAGCTCACTGTAATCTATCTTAATTATATTTGAATTCATTGTAGGTTTTATTTTGTTATTGTGTTTTATGTTTAAAACGTGCGCTGTTTAAATGTTTACACGATTGTTTTGATGAAAAGTGCGTTCGTCGTGTCTCTTAGAAGAGATACCATCAATATCTTAATATTACATTTATGGAAAAGACAGTGTAGTATGTAATCTGCGTGTGCAATTTATTTGCCAAACATGTAAACAAACACGAGTTTTCCACTCAAACAAACATCAACTTTATACAAGTGTAAATAAAGTTGATTTTAGACCGACTAGTATTGTTGATAAAGTCATAAAAAATATGAAGTTGTAGCGTAAATTGAACCTTATGTCTAAGCATTACAGTTGTGTTTTCTAAAACACGTGTTTGTTTACATGTTTGGCAAATGAATTGCGAACGCAGATTACATTATAGAATCCATCGATTTTCGTCGATTCCGCTTCGGTTCAGCTAGTCGTTTTCACATTCTTCCGAAATAGATACAGCCAACTTTAAAAGTGGCAACAAATGTGTGGCGTGTGTAGCCCGTAGATTGACAACTGATTCCACCAGAATTGCAGTTTTGTACTTATCAATAGCAATAGATAGTAAACTTATTATGAAGTAGAGGACATAATAATATTGTCGAAATATACACCTTTAACTAAAACGTTTGTTGAAACTGCTCGTATAGCTATCGCTGTATGCATTTCCCAATCGATATTTATGTTTAGTCCAGAAACAGCGAAATATGACCTAGATCTGTTTTTAGATCCGATATATCGATTTTACACAGATCAAGTGGGCGGGGAATAGAAACGAAGATAGATAGAATCTGTACAATAGCTAATTACCTATGTATTCTGTATGTTTTACGCAGCTTATATTGCATGGTTATTTAAAAACTGAGTTGACATTTTCTGTTTATTTTTATAAAATATTTGAAACACAATCTAAATAAAATACTGCAGCCTGGTATTACGTCATACGCCGCTTCGTTATTCGTGTTACTCAGTTCTGAGTAAAGCTCAAAGTTCTTAACTCAATTTTAAAGAACCACTTTCAACTTGAACTTGGAAAATTGGCAACATTCGGTTTGAATTTCGAGCTAAATAGAACTCGAGATCTACAAATGGTAGGTATAAAATAAACAGCCAGAGGAAAGAGCTATTAAGATCTCTACGTCCACCGGAGTCTAGTCGTTTTAAACCTTCAAGCTTTTTGTTTATTTAACCTAAATTGACATAGAGCGTCCCCTCACCGGATGCCGAACAACATTTTATTACCCGACTCTACATAGATCTAGCCGCTACATAGAGTTCGTATAAAAAATGTATAGTTCAGAAGTAGGGCGCCGACGTCTCTCGGCTTTTCTCTATAAAACTATTTCTTTTTTGTGAAAGCACTGCGGACTCTATGTAGAGATCCAATGTATCTTATTTATTTATGTCGACTTGTTTATTTCTGTTTGTTTTGATACAAAGCAATTCGCAGTTACTTGACCCAAAACGTAATAAAATTATTCAGCTGGAAGCCTAATAATAAGACAAATTCCGTCAGCACGAACAAAATAACAAAAAAAACCTTTTATTACTTATTTCTAATACATTTATGACGTGCTTGTAAAAATAATGTCCCTATAGTGACTCCTTAATTGTTCAGTTATTTATTTATTTATTTATTATACAATTCCTTAAGTCTATATTTACAAGTTACCCTAATAATAATAATAAAAAATAATATCAGCCTGTTATTGTCCCACTGCAGGGCAAAGGCCTCTTCTCATACAGAGAAGGCACGAGCATTGATCACCACGCTTGCTCAAGACGGGTTGGCGATTTCAGACTTATATTAACTATAAGTCCAGGTTTCCTCACGATGTTTTCCTTCACCGATGTCAGTAATTTTATTTTATTTTTATTTTATTTTTATGTCAGTAATGTCCAAGATAAACTCAGAAAGTACATATGAATTGAAAAAGTCACATTAGTAGGTACTTGCCCGGATTTGAACCCACAACTTCGTGCATGAGCGGCGAGGCTTTAACCACTGAGCCATCACGACATACCCTTACCTACCATTGGTTACCCTAATGCGATAGTTTAATTACAAATACAGTGTTATAAACTAAATTCACAATAAAATAAACAATCATAACATCTTAATTTAACTTAAATTATAATATAAAATAATATAATTAAGAAAGACAAGGTAACATTATGAAGACAAACAAAGTTCCAACCTAACAACATTGCTACTCGGCGCAAATCAGTGAGTTCCTTCCGCAGACGACGTCCTAATGTTATGTGCAAACAAACAATTAACGAACACGCGTCAGGAATACACGTGTCACATACATAGGAACGAAGTATATAACACACCTGCACGCTTAGCATGATCACAATAGAAACGGGTTTTGTTGACGAAAGAATAGACAAAATGACAGATAAAAAATCACAATCTGTCATTTTGTCTATTCTTCAGTCGACAAAACCCGTAGAAAGCCCGTTTCCATGGTTGTCATGCTACGCGTGCTGCACATAGTTACCGTAGGCAGCACGGTATTGGTACCAAAACTAAGCTAAGCTAGGTTAAGCTGGTTTCATGTTCTTTTGAAACACTGTACTACGCTGGGCCAGCTCAGAGCTAAAGTGTTATTACCGATGTCTTGTCGACTGTAGCTATACCTATGTACCATCGCGGACACTGGGGCGGTGGACCACTTTTCAACCTTATTACTAAGAACATAAGGGTGAAAGTGGTAGACCGCCATTGTCCGCGGTTGGTACAAACAAAGTAGAAGTTTCACAGTGACCAGGATTTATTGAAATGTTTGTGTTTTTCCGCGTCGAAGCGATGAGTCATGTTTAAAAACTCGGGTCTAATGGATAAAACTTCAAAAGGGTTGGAATTTTTCTTTTGTTTTGCAGTAATTATGTTTAACAGTTTCTTTCAAAAAACGGTGGTTTTATACATATCGCACCTTTGGTAGAACAAGGGTATAATTGTCATAAATTGCCAAACGAATGTCTTTGTCCCTCCAGTTCAAAGGGCCTTTTTAAAGCATTTCTGCATATTTAAGTCATTTTGGCAATTTATGACAATTATGCCCTTGTTCTACCAAAGGTGCGATATTTAGGTAGGTATCATAAAAGTTTTAAAGGAGTAGTTTTACCTAGTGATATCAGTTTTAATTGTATCTTGATGATAATGATCATTGAAAAATTAAATCACCGACTCTCTTGTTAAGTAATAAAAGACTTATCTCTTTGGATCTTAAAAACAAATGACAACAACATACAATACAACTATACAACTATTTTCTTAATGTCCCTCGGTAAACTTCGTGTTTCGACAATCGAAGGATTTCTATCAGTTGCCCCTTGAACGCTCGAGTTGCAAGTCGATTGAGAGCGTCCAAGGGCAACTGATAGAAATCCGACGACTTGTATTTTACGCTTATATTACACACAATATAGACTACATTGTCGGTGTGTTTACAAAAATACAATCTCCAAAACCTAGTTGAGAGTACATATGACTATTACAGGCAAACTTATGCAATATCTCTCCACAATAACCGATAATATGAATATTACAACGTGCCCACTGATCGGTTATTGGATAGTTGTTCTCATTTCGTATGCGAACGGCTCATCAAATCACGGTAATAGGCCATTATATGAACGGGTAGATTCAATGGATCGATGAAAGGTAATGTGCTCATTTGTGCGTCTAGTGTGAACATTACCTGTAATGTTTTCATTATTGGTAAAGTTAAGGGTCTGTGTAGGCTCTTAATTGGGTTTACTGTTGACTTGTTGAGGTTAATCAAGAAGAATCAATTAGTAGTACTTGAGAATAGGGCAGGAAGAAGTAGCTGTTCATTTGAGTAGTTAGTTTTAATGCAATAAGTTAATTAACCGGCTGGTGGTCTACCTCGTGGAATTTGTTACCGCCGTTTCTCGCCACATCATGAATAGATTTCGCTCTTTGTTATTAACCTATAATAGACAAAATTGAACTTAATATTAATATTCAAAGCGGAACTTTCCATGTCACAAAGCTTCAGTTCTACTGAACTTATGCTTATAGTAAACTGAGGTATAATAATAACACATTTTTGCCAATCAAGGTCTTTATGTTCTGTTGGTTTTTGAAATCCCCAATAATAGAAACAAATTCTTTTCTAGCTGGCGAGCTACATGGTGCCACACTATGGCTGGTGGTGTGCGGCGCCGCAGCTCTAGTGGCTGCTGCTCTCGGCGCCCTCGCCTGCTGGATCGCACGTCGCAGGAACTCGCTCTCCCATAAACTAGGTACGTAATACCGAAAGTTGGTGGTTCAGATTCAGATGGTTGGCTGGCAGGAACTCGCCCACAAATTAGGTAAGGCTAATGTACTAATTCCATAACTTATCGCGCTTACCTAGCGCGATAAGTTATGGAATAGGAGAGCCAGAATTCACATTCATTCTTTCAGCCGAAATACTGTTAGACATAAGCTTCCCTCAAGCATCGCTACAACGTTCGGTCCTGCGTTGTCCTCATTCAACGTTTCCCACGACCTTCGCCAATTTGACGTCCAACTGCAATCACCATGGTACTATTAAAGTGCGTGTGTTGTTTCGCCATCTAGCTGAAGTCAAAGTTACTTACTGCAGTGATAGAAATATAAAGGTTATACGAATTGCTCTTTCTGTGATAGTAGGTAGTTTACGTCTAGTCTCCATCCTGTTCAAACAGGAACGTGTAAATGACCTTACTATTCCTTTACGCAGGCGGCAAGCGCGGCCCAGACAAGGCCCTGGTCTTCCAACCACCTCGCCGCGCCACCGCCGTGCGCTCGCCGGGCTCGGCCACGCACTACCTGCGCAAGTCACCATCACCGACAGCACCCGCGCCGCCTGCCGCCTCCCCGCCACAACCAACGCCGCAGCCGCCGACCATCAACCCTGCTACCACAGTAAGTTAATTATACTGTTCGATAATTCGGTTCCCTTCAAAATGGTTTAGAATAATGGTGCTGATCTACGTGTTATCTTCGTAAACGGTCACCGTCAGTTTGACGAGGGTTGGTTATTTCTTAACTGTCAGCTGCTTATCTTTAATCTTATATTTTGTATTGTTTAATGTTGTTCTTTTACATTGTTCTCATATATAGAAGCAATTAACAAGAATAATGTACTCAGGATTTTGTAATATTTTTATTTTAAAAAGTGTCTATGGAGTTTCTTGCCCGTTTATCTCAATAGGAACCTACTACGCTTCGCAATAGGAAACTACTTACCTTTATCTCTCTGACTGACCAACTTCTTTGATAATTCAAAAGTGCCTTTAAATGGTTTAATTGAAATAAATAAATGACTGTCAGTTTGAGTTTGATTCTGTAACTTTCTGGTTTGAATTGGTGAATAAGCTTGCACATGTAGAAAAACAAATTGAAACGTCAAAAGTCATATCGTGGGCTATCTTTTGTCATAGCCTACAAAACGGCCACCACCCCTTTCTAGCGTTGCACCTGTGTGCAGCACAAACATTGTGCAGGGCCGACGTAACGTTATATTTTTTGTTTGCGACGTGTTTTTTTTTTTCGTTTGGTTTGAAACACACTCCGACCGCATCTATTTCAAATACACTCACTCTGATTGTCGATGGCAACACGATAACGGTTACTAGGCATACTATTTCGTTTGATGTCCGTACTGCCAGATGTAGGAATTCCCATGCTCACTCCCAATTGTTAGTGATTCGACATTATCTATCAACATTAACAGTTTCGACTCCACCCATTTTCATAGAGCTCATACGCCAAGCCGCCATATATTCCAGGAGGGGGCACCGGCATTACGTTTGCGCTAAAGTTAACCCTCGAGGAGTGTCATCGGCATTAGGATTGAAATCTTGTTAAAATATTCAACTGATTTTAGTTGTACAGTTTATAATGCCGAATTTGCTAAGAAAAACCTACATTTCAAATGAGCCCTCCGCAAGGGCTCCCGGCATCCCATATGCGACTTGAACGTGAACCCTCCATGAGGGTTCTCGGCACTAGACGGCACTGGGTAAACACTTTGGTCTCAAATTCTCCAGGTTTAATGCTCAAAGTTGTAAAATATCGTAAGGAAACCGGTTTTTCTAGAACCTGAAATTCAAACACATCTGACATCTACCAACGGGCCCGCGTGGTGGATAACAGCCTGCTCTCTCTCTCTCATAAAGTAGAGAGTTCAAGGCGGAGGGAACAATGTAGACTCGTGTAATAATGAACCCGTTTCTCAATACAGCCAACTGGTGGCAACAGCCCGCACTCGCCCACCGCGCCGACCGAGCCGGCCCCGCTCAGCAAGGAGCTCGCCGATGCTAATGCCACGGAGAAGACCAAGACTACTGAGCCAGAGATCAATGACGGACGTCTGGGTGATCTGCATTTCAAGCTGCGGTAAGTGATTTTAAAGTTACCTACCCTCAAAATTACAGTTCTTTACTGTTAACTTTATTTCATCAAATACATGCAGGAGCAGGACCAGTAGTGGCCCAGTAGTAACGGCCCCTACTTACGAGTTGTAGGTCGTGGGTTAGAACCCAGACAGGCGCTTTACTTTGGGTAAATAATTTCATCACCACTGCTCTCAAAACGATGAAGGAAAACATTGTGGGGAAACCACAATGCATGTTCATGACATGTTCTAGAACCAAAAATTCGAAGACATATTGTAACATCTACCAACCCGCACTGGCCCGCGTGGTAGATTACTCCCCACTCCCTCTCGAAGAGAGGAGGCTTGTGTCCCAGCAGTGGGAATATTACAAAGGCTGATTATGCTTATGCATCAAATACTTTGGACTGTTACCATGTAATGGTAATATACAATAGGATATAATTACACAAACAATTTTCACTACGTACTAAATTAATAAATAACTACCTCAAAATTCACCCTAACCTAAATTAACCCCAGTTTTCCGGAATTCTATTGAATGTTTTCATAATAAAAAGTGCGATAGGTTGCCACTTTTCCGAAATATAAAAACCCGGATTTTGCTTTCGACTATCCCCTTGCGTTTATCTAAAGTAAAAAAATCTATCTAACAATTTATTATTGACTGTAAAAATCTCATTGTAAGAACTTACCTAAACAATGAAGTTATTACAACTGAGCTGTCATTCCACCTGATACCTGGGGGCCTACCACCACCGCACCACAGTATTATTTTAATACTACTTAAGTGTCGGAAAGGGATAAATCTCTACAGGACGTATAGCTCCATCTCTTTGCTTGCTATAAAACAGCAGATTTTTTTTAAAATAACATACATACATACATACATTAGATACATACATAATCAGTCTATTCCCACTGCTGGGACACAGGCCTCCTCTCTTCAAGACGGAGTGGGCTGTAATCCATATACCACGCGCAGAAGTAAATACTGCAAACTAAATATTTAAACGCTTTAGATACGCTCTGTAAAGCCATCCAATTTAAAATTCTACTTAATCGTAGTATCCAATTTACCGAGTACCTATATAAACAGGATCGCAAGTCTTTGAAAATAACTAACGCAAAGTACATAGACCTGTATCCGATCGAATTCCCGACGGTACAAAGTGTACACCTACGTACCAAGATGTCGCAGACTTGGTCATAATCCGGTTACACCCGATCAATCTGAACGCCCAATGTCAATAAGTGCTCTATTCATTCGTCCCTCATCTAATCTACTCCGCAATTTATCAAAAGCTTCATTTTGACGGATTCAGACATCTTTTTTTAATGTCGGGGACTGACGGATTCTGTTTGCTCTTCGTTAAATATTAAATGAATATTCAATTAGTCGGGAGTCTGCCGGGAATTTACATGATACGTCAAAATGTAATCAGTTCAGAGATTTTTTGGTTTTTTTTCAGTAGAATTTATTTCTTTTTCGTTTAAATTAATGTACTTTGTGTAAATGTTATTTTGTGGAACATTTTGATTTAATATCTCAATTTCTTGTACGTAATATGATTATTCGCAGACTACTTTATTTTAGTCTGCTTAGTTACGAATGTTACGATATTTTTGGACATCGTCCTTTTTCAAGAATATGAAAACCGCTGTTACCTAGCAACGTGAATTTGGGTTCGGTATTTAATAAATATATTGCGTAATTATAGGATTAGTGGCCATTAACGACTCTTAATTAACAGCAACCTGATACCTCATTGAGACTAACTAGGGGTCATTGCAATTATAAAAGTCATTTCTTAATTAATTGCTCCGCGGTCGGCTCTAGGCGCCATGTAATGTATCCGTCGTACTTAATGACTACATACGAAGAATAAAACTGCTGTGGAGTAGCGCAATTATTAATGAGTCATGTATTTTTTTCGGCATCCGTAACAGTGTTTTGTTTTTGTACTATTTTTGCTGCTAGAAAAACACTTTGTTATTTATTCTGATTTGCATTTATATTGGAATTAAACTTAAGAGCGTTTATTCTAAAAGTGGGCAACGCCGCAAATAGATGTCAAATATTTCGCTGTTTTAATTAATTTGGCAATATTACCGTATATAAATAAGAAATGTGGCTAACGTACTAGAAAATAGATTATGAAATGCAATAATTAATATCGTAACACCGAATATTTAGGTTTAAATGTAAAAAAAGTATTTGGAAACTTTCCAAATGCCTTTTTTACACCAAAAACGGTTACAACACCAAATTCAATGTTATAATTGCAATTCATTATTAATATTCTAGTTCGCTAGTTAGGCACATTTCTTGTTTCCATACAGTAATATTGCCAAATTAACTAAAACTGGTATTTTTTTTACAACTATTTGCGACGTTGCCAACTTTTAGGAGAAACGCTTTTAATACTTAGAGTGTTCTAGAAATAATGTAAGATTGTATTAACTTGTGTTATGACGTACCTACTTAATGCTTGCAAATGTCCTCTGCCAAGCATAAATTGTGATAAGATTATTTTCTTATTAGTTTTCTTTGAGTACTTCGATGAAAGCATTTGGAAACTGCATTATTAAACAGTGTGACGACAAGATAGCAAGCAAGTAAAAATAATACGACTTTATATATTACTAGCTGCGCCCCGCGGTTTCACCCGCATAAGTCTCGATCCCGTGGGAATATCAGGATAAAAAGTGTCCTATGTCCCCTAACCCAGGGTCATGGTCTACCCATGTGCCAAATTTCATACAGATGAACCGATCTGCATGAAATTTGGCACATGGGTAGACCATGACCCTGGGTTAGGACATCAAACAGATCGGTTCAACCGTTTAAAGTTTCGTACAGACTAGTGCGACGCCACAGCGCGACGCGACATCGGTTATTGTTATACCGTGAAGTTTTCTTAAAAATTTTATTGTTCGAGTCGCGTCGCGCTAGTCTGCACGAGGCTTTAGCGTGAAAACATAACAAACAAACAAACTCACTTTCCCATTTATAATACGTATTAGTTAGGATGTTGCTCACTGATAATATAGCAGACTACTGGTGATAGGATTTTTAAAATCGGTCCAGGACTTTTTGAATGTTTTTATTACAAACAAAAATACAAATCTTTCCCTCTATAATATTATAACCCGACTGATTTAGAGCTCTATTTATATAAGATATTGGTTTCGCTACACTAATATTAGTGTAGCTAAACCCATATCTTTATGAAAGCTACATTTTATTTCATATTGATACATTAAATTCAATTTACTATTTCTAACACTTAAATATACAGGATGGTAGGGACATCGACGTGAAAACTGATACCATGGATTCGGTACATCTGAACCCCCGCGTTGAAATTTTTCGTCAGTATTTTTTTTTAAACCAGTTGTTCCATAGAAAAGTGCAATACCTACGCGGTCAAAATGTATGGAACAGCTGTTTCTTTTTAAAATAACCGAATAAAAATTTCACCCTGTATATGTATATTATGTACAAGTATGATAAAGTAGAAAAAAAAGAGAAGAGCTCATTGGGCATCAAGAAATTCGTCCGCATGCCTGTCAGTGGGAAAAGTGCCCAAAACTAATACATCCGGCTCGAAGGACCAAAAATGAAGGTGATGAAAATGGACTGTAGGTATGTATTAGTGGTTGGTGGAATAAAATAAAACTAAAGCTCCAGTGCGATTACAAAATTATATGCGATTAAATATAATTATTGGAAACACAAACCAAACCTTTTGACAGATGGTACAAGAAAAGGCAAAAAAAACAGAAATAACAAATAAAAAATATATAAATCTTTTTAAAAGTTTGCCACAACCAACGAGTATGCAACAGCGTTGTCACGTTGGATGGTAATGTTGATTTTACATGTTAATTCTCTTGACAACACACACAAAACATGGAAATTCATTTTCGCCCTAGCTTCCCTGTTTATGACTCACGCAACGATAACATCGGCACACGATTTCACTTAGTATTTCATGTCGACAGGCTGTCACAACAGTCGAGTACTTACAAACCATGCATTACAAAGCCGATATTCCCACATTATCGACACGTCACCACTCTATGTAATGGGGAAGTCTACGAATCAATAACTACCCTCCTGCCCTGTCGACCACAATTACTTCACACGACTCCGCACGACATCGCACGACATCGCACGACGCCGTACGATACGACACCGGATTTGTTTTGTGTCGACGCTTTGTCGTAACGTATGCTCATGAAGTATACCTTTGTATTGGCAAGCCTTTGTTCACGATAAATTGTAGGTACTGTACCTTTGTTCGGTGTAGAACCTCCGAAGCTGGCTGTGTAATTCAGGAAAATAATAGTTTTCTGAAAAGGGCAGTAATTGTGTGTATAGATTCATATTTTCTTGTTTGCCTGTGGTTACTATTTATTTGTTTATGCTTTCGTAACCCCCTTCGTAAGCTTGATATTGGGTAACTGTTTTAATTGGAACACTATTAAGTAGGAATAGAATATTCAAATATATTCTGAAAAGAAAACAATTTCCTTCCGTGTGTTTCAGTTACACAAGTTTCGTAAAGTAATTCTAATGCACTTAGGGCAACACAGATTTGCCGTGTGATATAAAACAAATGAAATGCTAGCGGAAACCGCTATGGGTCCAAGGTCTTCGACTAGACATGCACTCCTGCCACGAACACGGTCAGTGGCTGACCTTGGCAATAAGGTGTAACTCGTGTATATAAAGGATATGCTATATAAGCAGCATTCAATTCAACAAAATAATTACGTAAGTAATTATGTAAGTTGTTATTATTAAGTTTGCTTCACTATTGCACTGGGATGTACCTGTAATAATAGTTGTAAGTGATTATATAAATAAATAAATAATCTCTGATCTGAGAAACGACAGTTCCCCGGGCCCGGATAACTACACTAGCACATCTCCTTTTGTTTTGTATATTAATTTCCCTTCCTCTCAGTACTTGGAGCTTTAACTAACAATACCTACCTAAATCAACTTCGCTTTAATTAAAAACCGAAAGCATACCTCTTCAAATAAGGCGACTGATATCACTATGTCAGAAATTCCAAAACACGCTTAACGGTAAGCAACCAAAATACCACATGCAAATAACCACAATCGTAATTACGGTTATAGCCTTATATCGCCCATGGCCACAGCAGTCTCCTTTACTCGTATTTTCAAAGGTATATTACGTCCATAATAGCCCTATTTTCTGGGAAAGAATCCCGACTATGTCCATCATTTCTCATTAGCGCTGGAAGGATCAAACTGGAAGCCGTATTATCTGTGAGACGATTATACGAGACGAGATAATGAGGACGGAATATTGGAATAAAGAGAGGAGAGGAGGATTCTTTGAATAGTTTTATTTTAGAAGCTTTAGTTTATGAGTCTAAACTAATATTATAAACAGAAAAGATTTGATTTTTTGTATGTTTATAATGAGTAAACTCACAAACTACAGGACCGATTTAAAAAATTCTGTCACCAGTAGAATGCTATATTATCACTGAGTAACATAGGTTATAATTTATAAATAAACAGTTGATACATCCTCAAAATCTACGATCCTAATAAAAATCTACGAGGTTTTTTCGAAGTCTGAGACTCTGAATACGGGCCAATAGGTAATCGTCCCACTGCGAGGTAAAAAACTCGACTCGGGACGAGTAGTGATCATAAAGATAACAATTTCTTAAAACTTAAGCCGTACTAGAACGGCCTAAGATCATTTTCAAGGGTATTTCAGAGTATAACCTTTCGAGGGTCAAGTGTTCTTCAGCGTCAAGTAGACAAGGTCGATATATTATGTTGCTTTTGACCTAAGAATAGTCGCAGATTTCTTTCTATATTAGTTAATTTAGTTTTTGTCCTAACAGAATATCTTACGTAATAATGATACGAAATACAGCCCACACTTGGATGATAGGTACTGGGTCAAAATGATAATATTAGATACAGAAAATATCGCAACATTAGGATGTAGGTATTCTGATTATATATACTTACTTAGATACAATGTTTACAGTAAGTATAAGAATATATAGATATTGTTTCGATGTTTCTCTGTCGTTAGAGCCTTGTTGCATGTATTTAGTAGTCTAGGTAATAAAAAGTTTTTCATTCATTATTCAGTGCGAAAACTCTCGACTTTTAATTGGGTGTGATGTGCCGTTAAAAGTAAAACTCACATGACTCATGCTCCAGCAACCCTTAACTCTTTGTACAAAGTTAAATTGTCTCATTAAATAGTTTCGGTTGTTTACGCACCGGCGACGTTTTGTTTGTCACCCCGGATCTGCGGAGCTGCGGAACTTGCGCAGTCTACGGAGTTCCGGTAATTTGCAGACTTATAACAATGTTTGTCTGCGGTGACCGCGGCCACCCCGCGGTCATTATAATGGACTTGAGAGCTTCACGCCGCGATCTAATTGAGTTCTCGGGTTTAGTTTACGTTGTTTATTGTCTTTGTTTGAAGAGATAATAATGCTGTGGTTTTGACAGTGATAATGAAGTGTTAGAATAGGTGTCGGTTTTATTTACAGTTTGTCACTTTTTGGACATGTATTTTACAAAATAGGATTTTCCGATCTACGTGAAGGTACAGGGTGTCAGGGACATCGATGCGAAAACTGTTACTATGGATTCGGTACATGATTCTGCCACCCTGTATAATTACAGTAGTTAAACTACTTAGAAATCATTAAATTATATCCTACTCAACGGATTAAGACATAATATTATGATTATATTTTACAGCTTCAAAGCTCTCTGTATATTCTTTTTTTTAACCGCTTTTCAAGTAAAAGAAAAAAATGTAATGATAAATGCCGTTATAAACGTTAAGCGCTGTTCACCGAAGAATTACTCATGTAAAGCGTTATCTCTTAAACAATTACAGAACTTTAAGCTTCCTTGAGCTTTTAATCGCATTTAAAAAGCTATTGTTGTACTGCTAAGTCCCAAAGGTTCGGGGATCTAATCGCATCAAAAAGTAAGTAGGGACCGATTAATAAAAAAAAGTTGTTAATTTTTTAATGGAATAAATAAATATTTATTATACTTAAACTTTTTACAGATATTGTGTCTCCCTAACCTTCATGCTCACAAAATATCACCTACTCAAATTATTTAAATCGCTTTTCCATTATAAAAGCTCTTTAAAAAATGCGGTGAGTACTAACGTTGTATAAGCAGCCGAGACTAAATTGATATTAAACTCGAGTACAACCATAGACTTTACCGCTTTACATAAATAATAAATTCAAGTTTTTTACCGCCATTAGGGTTGTACATCATCATAACTCACCTCTCCTCTCGCTAAACTTCACTCGCACTAAACCTTTCGGAATATTACTCTAGTCTCACTAAAAAGTAATCCATTTGTATAACCCTAGGGGGTGTTTTGTTACACGGAGGTATAAAAGCCTTTAATGGTATCTAAGCCTTTTTACTGTGTTTTAATAATAAACTGCCGTAGCGTCTGGCACAGGCCGTAAACTTGAATATATTCGTTTTACGATAGTCATCCGCTTGCAAAATGTTCCTCTTATCAGGTACAAATCAACTATTTGCAGGATTATTGTTGTTGTAAAGGTTTTAGGGGTTGTTTTGTTGATAATAAGTTTGATAAATTGGCAGTAGGTAGACGTACGAAAGTACTTGTTCGGTAAGATTTTTTTAATGTATTCACGAATGAGGATGAATCACTTGTGAATAATATAAGACTTTGATGTAAGTTGGTGACCACCGGGGTGGTTTTAGTAAGGTAAAATTCACACCCCTCGGTCTAATTCCCAAACCCCGGGCGACTTTTGAAGGTATCCCCCCGAAAACCAAAAAAAAGATGTTTGTAAGACTACAACATTTTGCCTGGAATTTATTCGTTCGCCAATAAGGTAGCATTTGTAACGAAAGTAACTAATTTTCGGGATAAAAACTCGTTTTATATTGAATGTTTCCTAAAAGTAAATTCGACGAGATTTTCCTGTCATACTTTTAATTAGAATACTTTTCCTATCTACAAGAAGTTTATCTTCGTAACCAAATTTCTTGCTCAGATGTTCCAAATATTTACAATGCTAAATGTTTTCTTGTTTACCTACCCTTTAACGTGAAATAGCTATGTTGATTTTCTTGTTATTTATCTGCGTAGGTACCGACCAATTTTATGATTTATACTAGTCATAACAAGCCTTCGGGTGAAAGAGTTAACACGATGACGATCATGAGTCATTTCGTTCTTTCCTAAGGGTGAGGTATCAACATAATGATCATCATCCGTCTTAAGAGCAGGAGGATTTATTTGAGGATCAGCGCATGACTTTCTCTATTAGCTGTCTTATCATAACAGAGTTTGTTCCTAGAATATTATCATCCTTTGAGCAGTGGAAATGGCCCCCACTTACGAGTTGTAGGTCGTGGGTTAGAATAGAACCCAGGCAAACACTTTACTTTGTGTAATTTTTTTATCACCACTGTTCTCAAAACGTTGAAGGAAAACATCGTGAGGAAACAAACCGGTATGTCCTAGAACAAACAATTCAAAGACATGTGACAACTACCAACCCGATGGAATACCCACTCCCTCTCACAGAAAGAGGAGGCCTGTGTCCCAGCAGTGGGAACATTTATAGGCTGATTATGCTATATCATCTTCTTCTTTTACCACCCAGGCATTGATTCATCGTTCTTTATTCTGCCACGTTCTCATTGCAATCATTCATATTAACACTTTTCAATAGTTGACATTAATTGATTGATTCACTTTACCGATACGTAACGTGACACCCTCTCACATATATTTACCAATAAAACGTAAACTAAACCGGTCCCTAGAGGTCTAATCGTAAAATATCGGGAAAGTGTCGCCCGCGCCCGCTCCAGCGCCATCTCTATAAACTTTGTAACGTGTTACTTTCGACCCCTATTCACTCACGTAGTACAGTACAGTCAGCGGTAAAAATATAGGGGCGAACAGATTGTATACCTTCTGAAGAAGTAAAAATATAATAATTTTATATTTATAATTTTATTTATTTAACGGTTTATGTACACACATATAAACAGACAAGAAAAAAAGGAACAGAAAAATACGTACAAAGGTGATGCTTATTTCTAAAGAAATCTCTTCCAGCATACCTGCGATAGGAAAGTAGACAAGTAGATAGATGCGATGGTGGTTGGTGGTGGTGGTTTATTTGATATTTATAAACGTTGCATAAAGAAGAGACGTTCAAACGTCAAAAAATCTATGGTTTTAAGCAGACGTTAATCATTACTTAACTTTAAGCAACATTTATAAATAAAGGGGTATTTACCCCTTTATTTATAAAAATAAAAATTATTGAATAAAAATTAAAAATACATTATTTATTACTTCATAATAAGCAGGGCAATTCAAGTTAATAGTTAGTGGGGCTGCCAGCCTTTTGGGCACTTTTCCTGCTGACAGCGATGCGGACGAATTTTTTGATGCCCAATGAGCTCTTCCCATTTTTTTTTTCCTTTACATACTTATGCATAATATATATAACAGTTTGTATACATAGTTAATAGTTACAGAGCGCATAATCGCTTGACACTTCACTTTTTAATAAATATTACCTGCTCCATTACGAGTGTAAATAACGTCTGATGGTTCTGAACAGTCTGTTCGTGCAATATTTTCGTGGTTGCCTGTACCTATAGTTACAGGGTTCACGTACGTTTACAGGAGTATCCTTATATAGTACTTTCTATTTGTGGACATCAAATAGAAAGTTTATTAGTTTTCGGGATGTAGAGACCACTCGATTACGAGATTGTGTTTTGGTAAAAAGACATCTGCTGGAAGTTAGGATAAATTGTCATATTGAGATGTGTATGTAGGTAAGTCCCCCACAGACACTCACAGCCACTCACACAAACACATACAAAAACTCATACAACATAATACCCGCTTTACTAAACTAGCCCTGTAATCTGACATATTTCTTTCTGCTCAATCGCACTCCGACCCCCAAGATACAAGCTTAGTTTGGGGGTCAACGGTCAAACCAAAACATTGTGATGTATACACATAATTGTATCTATGTAAGATCACTATCAACTTTTCCTTTGCTAATAAACTTTTGTATTTTTTTTTTTTTTTTTAAGTACCTGTATTATAAGTTTATAACTTATTAATGTACCTACTTGTGCACCTATTTTTTTTATTTATAATTGACTAGCTTTCACCCGCATAAGTCTCAATCCCGTGGGAATATCGGGCTAAATAGTATCCTATGTCCTAACCCAGGTCCATAGTCTACCCATGCGCCAAATATCATCCAAATCCGTTCAGCCGTTTTAGCGTGAAAGCGTAACAAACAAATACATAAATAAACAAACTCACTTTCTCGTTTACAATATAAGTGAGGATTAATATATCTTTTTGGAAGTGCATAGAGTGCCGCTATTTGCGGCATAGTAGTGGCGCTGCCTCGTCCCGACCAAAGTGCCGTAAGCATTGCATTGCATTTGTCACTCTCACATGTTATTTTGTTTGATAGTTGAGGTTAATTCGCTGCCCTTTGATTGTATCGTATTTATTTTAGATAATAACTTATATCAAAAGTCACTACAATGATTGAATTTAGCAAATCAAAATGGCTGAAAGGTGGGTTAGGTTAGGTTATAATTGTGACCACACAACGCACGAGTCGAGCGAGCGTAGCGAGCGGTGCCGCGGCAGCGACCGGCGAGTGCCATCAGGGTCCGTTTGAGAGAATGTAATGTTTTGGGAATGTGGCGTTTTACAGCGAACTAACCTCAAAAATCAAACAAAATAACAAGTGTCAGTGACAATGCAATGCTTACGGCACTTTAGCCGGGCCGAGGCAGCGCCACTATTATGCCGCTAGCAGCACTCTATAGACTGCCTATCTTTTTAATTTTTTATTATTATTATGTTGCTCTCAAACCTAGCACCTATCATCTAATCTCTTCACCACCTTTGGTTGACTGGTAGAGCATACCTAAGGCATTAATTATAAGTCCGCCATTGTACCTTTTCTGTGTACGAGAAGTTTAAATAAATAATCATTTGTAAAGAATTGAATGCAGTTGTTATTCTTATAGATGAAGACGGAGTTTCAAAGTTGATTTTAAGAAAGTCTAAAGCTACATTTTATTCCTCATAAATATTCCAAAAATCTTGAAGAACAACTGAAGAAAACAAGTTACAGAAACAGCCAGAAATAACAATTCTTCGTAGCGACACCGACGGGGTCGATACAAATCCGAACAAGTATTGCTAACAATATTGCCTGTATTTCGACCTAGTGTCCCGATATGACCTAGATTACGTCTAGAGAATAACGCATATCTACAAGGGTTATTGCCTTAGTTCACGACGGGGTGTAATCGATAACAAATACCAGACGTAATTTGGAAAGTACTGAATATTCGTGTATGGTAGGAATACTTATAGGTTTCCGTGCAACTTTGTCGTATTGGCTAAAGTATATTAAATGAGTTTCTATTTGTATTTTCGTGTATTGATTTGTATTACGACTTGGAGATATTCAGTTTTCGGAGCAAATTGTTATGTTACAGAAAGAAGAATAGTATTGTTCGGAATTTTGCATGTTTAACTACCACGAGCTTTCTTTACCAAACTTCTAAGTAATTACTATTTACAAAAGTTATTTTTAAAGATATAATAATAATAATTTAATAATATAATAATTTATTTCTTTGACGTAAAAAGTACACATATAGAGTGACACTTAATCAAACGTGGAAATAGCCTGGTACAAAATATTGATCAATGACCCCTATGCTATATATAGATAGCCAAGTCGAAAATAAGCTTACCTACTCGTACCTGACGGAAAGTTCGGAAACGAATGAATCCCTTAACGTTATTTAAGAAGCAATTTTTTTCATTTTGCGCTCCGAGCCAAGGCAAATGAGGTTGTATCTAAATATAGGATAGGCCATGAATCTTAGAAAAAATCGTTGCTTGCAAGAAATTGAAATAGATAAGCATGGTGAACTTATCAGAATATTTTTATTCGGTTGAGGCTAACCTGCTATCTAATTACGCAACACATTTTCGTAAACGATTATGACTAATCTTGTTTCATTTTGACAGTTCAACGCCGTTCATTGCGTTATTTACGTGGTAGAGCAGATTTTTATTTCGAACTTATGAAGCAATAATAGATTAGCAATGTGTTTCAAAACGATTCAGATTCTGATTGATCATGTACTACGTAATTAATACTAGATAGGTAGACTAAACTGACTTTATTGACTTCCAACACCCAAGATGGTAATTAAAATGCTAGATCTTGTGCCCAACTATGGACTTCAATATACTGTTGATAATTATAGATTCACATAAACATAATATCACGGCTGTTTTCCATGGGTTAGGCAGAGGTGAACTTATATAGACATAGTACACCCACATTTTGCCAGTTTTATTAAGAGTTTCAAATCCCTTAGCGTGATCCTCCGTTAAATCGAAAATACTGCAGCATAAATTTTGAAATAATTTTGAAATGATGAGGGTGAATGTTAAGTAGGTACCATGTTTGAGGGAAACACAATGATTTTTTTTTATAAAGTTACAAAGTTACCTCCAAACCGCAATAACCCGCTAGTATTTAAAAAAAAACGCGTAATTAGATCATGCAACTTCACATAACTGAACTAAATTTGAAGCAGATATTATGTTTTTTTTTATTACCATTATTTTGCACCGTAAAAGAAACTACCTAAACTATCGGCGCCTTAGAGCCTTCTCCTCGCCGCTCAGTCTCGCTCTCACTCAGTCCGCGAGCAGTAGTGTGCGAGGGAGATAAAGAGTGAATTCGAGCTGAGGTATTATGGACTCTTAAGTCCCATGTTGGCAATAGGGGAGAGCCTATCGCCATTCCGGACTGTGACTGAGATATTCCTGATGGAAATACCCAATAACACTTGCCCCTCATGCTGAGCAGTAGCGCTTGCTTGCGACCACTTGACCAACGTGATAGTCGAAACAATCATAGATTCGTTATTTGAATTTGCCTTTATTTCGTCCACAGGTATGAGAACGAGAAGAACGCGCTGGTAGTGTCGGTGGTGTCGTGCCAGGGTCTACCAGGTCGCGAGCCCGCCGGCCCCGACCCCTACGTCAAGCTGCAGCTGTTGCCCGACAAGCAGCACAAGGTTAAGACACGGTCAGTACAACAGTTCCTTTATTTTACTAAACTCCCTGGCACGAGAAGCTATAAATTTTGTAAACAAAGAACTTCTACTAAGTTACGTAGCGACAATTCAATCAACAACAGAAACTGGTACTGAACGTTCCAGTACCACAAAACATTAGACGACAGCGCTTTATATCGCTAAAATATAACCCGTCCAAGTGAAATTGCTCGTTAGTTTCGTATTACACGTATGTTACTTTGAGTTGATTGAATTTGGGATTATTTGTTTCGCTACGTAACTTAGTAGAAGTTCTTTATTAACAAAATTTATAGCTTCTCGTGACGGGAACTTTAGCAACCCTTCCCTACTTTGCACAGTTTTTACGATTTGACAAAAAAACTGTTTTTTTTTAAGTATAATATAAATATATTATATATAGAAACTTTCCGGAATTAAGAAGTAAAAGTGATCGTAAAAACCGCAGCCAAATCCGTTGAGTAGTTTAGAAGAATAACGCGGTCACACAAACAGACACGAAAAACGACTTCGTTTTTTACAATCTGTTAAAGATAGTAAAAAATGCCCCCATCGTCACAAGAATTGGACCAACGATCCGAGGACAAAGAAACCACCAAACATGCTATTTTTTGGCATGAACACCGACTGGCATTATCTGCGTTATGAACTTATAATAGCGTGGTGCCAGTTAACATTGTTTTGTACATGCTTCAGTTCAAAAGACAAATAAGGGTTCGACTGTGATTGCAACCAATATTTTTTGGACGGCCAAGTTTTTTCGTATGACAGACGTGATATAAGTTATCACAAATTTAAGGAAAGCCTTAAAAAGTTGGTTGATTGATGACGGTATTAGTTGCCTAAGAACTTTTTGATAACTATAGATACTTCGCATTTTCTTTCTTTCTTTTCTTTCTTTATTTTCTTTAATTTATTCTTTCTTTTCTTTATTTTTTTTTTATTTTCTTTAATTTTTTCTTTCTTTTCTTTATTTTTTTTCTTTATTTTCTTTCATTTTTTCATTCTTTTCTTTCTTTATTTCTATCTTTACTAATTATTGAGCTTAATACTTTCAGAGTTGTTCGCAAGACCCGCTGCCCGGTATACGACGAGGACTTCACTTTCTACGGCATCGCCCCGCACCAGATCGCTGCCATCACCCTGCACTTCGTCGTACTCAGCTTTGACAGGTAAAGAGTTAAACTTAATTACCCTGGTATTTTTTCTACCCTCACCAGCAACCGTTTTCTGATATGGCCTATACAGTCAGCGACAAAAGTCGATTAACATTTCAGGTTTAAAATCCTAATTATTGAGCTAAAGATTTAATTTAAATCGGATAAGAAGTAAAATAAAAATAATATTAACTCTTAGCTATTGAAATACTTACTTGAATAATTTTGTGGCAATTATGATGAAGTGTAAAAGTTAACAGACTTTTGTCCGCTGCCCGTACCTCCACGAGTTACCATCAGTTGAGCTCCACGGTTACTGACAAATGCCTGCACTGACTGGATAGGTTCACTCAAATCTGTGTGGTTCTTTCCTCAAAAGACCATTTCAGACACTAATCTGCATGGTCCTCACATGACTCTAGATGCTACTTTTCCAAGAGGTATTCACTCAACTGTTTACTGCTGAACGAAATTCTTATCGAAACTTCTTCAGATTTAAAAAAGATGAAGTTTGGCATATAGTTGTTACCTTTATGTTCCAGATATTCCCGTGATGAGATAATTGGAGAGGTTGTGTCCCCGCTGACGAGCTTGCAGCTACAGAGTGGCGAGGCCATGGCGCTCTGCCGCGAGATACAACCACGTAGTCTCAAGGTACATAGAAACTTCATGTGATACATGACAATTTTAGCAGTTCATCTGCCTAATAAAATCATTAGTTTATTTACATCATCGGAACAAGCTTATTTATTTATCACGATTTATTGCAATCAACGTCTTCTCAGTTCATCGGGCACATGTACATCAGTCTTATCTTGGTAGGGCTGCTCCACCATCGAACCGGAATAACTTGGCTAAAAAGCATAAATCTAAACCAATAGTTTTTATGCTTGTGTCGCGAATGCACATACTAGTGGCACAGATTATTGAGATGATGCACATGATTCTTGATCTTAGCCAACCCATCACTACGCTCATGGGCCTATTCCAGTGGTCAGCGATTGCAGCTTCCAAAATGTTTTACGAAGGAAGACATTTGTAGAGCAAAGATTCCGTCAACAGATGCCACAAGGGGGATGAATGTCGCATTTCACAAGCCATTGAATATTTCCTTAGTTTTTCTTCTTCGGCGGATTTTAGTAAAGAGTCGACAGGGCTTGTAATATAAGAAGGTGCGTCAGTGTTTAAGACACGGATATCAAATAACGCCTGTCTGATAAACAGTTCAGACATTCGTCCTTGGAGAGCACTACGTAAAATGTTTGGATTTTATTCTTGACCATGATGTGGCGGCATCTACATCGCTACATGCGAACTACGAATCAAAGACCTGACGTCACACAACATCCTGACGTAACTCAAAATCCTGCATCGCGCAATTAGAATTTACCGCGCGGTGGACATATATACAAGCTCCCGACTTCAACCTCTGGGCAGTTGCCCGCGTGGGCGTCCTCCCTTTTCTATGGTGGATGAGTGAAGTTTACACCCTGTTCCTCATACCCCTAAAATGACATTCGCGGACCTGTGTCAAGAGAAACAAAATATAAGCGCGTTATACTTTCAGCACTCGTCACATCTTGGTGTCGCTATTGTAGGGTTACCATCCATCCGGACTTTATCCGGCGTTCTCAATTGTCCGAACTTTTCTACTTTACGTTTTTTTTTTTTTGGAAATATGAAGAGAGTACTCAAAAAAGGAAGATAAAAAAGTAAAATGTCGGACGTTTTGTCAGGATTTTTCAAATTTGTTTTCAACTAGTTTTTCGCCCCACTCCATCATGGCCCTGCTGCCTTTTTAACATAACTTCTATGACCCTTCACCCACACATCACCTCTGCAGCTACCAGCCTACCATGTCTCCACTCGTGTGTTGCAGATGCGCAGCGTGGGTCGCGGCGAGGTGCTGGTGTCGCTGTGCTGGCAGCCGGCGGCCGCGCGCCTCACCGTGGTGCTGCTGAAGGCGCGCAACCTGCCCAAGATGGACGTCACCGGACTTGCTGACCCGTTAGTATTTAACACCACATATTTTGTCTTTTTACTGTCTTATCAAAAGGACTGCATAATTTAAAATAACGTAATATTTATAATGAGCCCCTTGAAATACATACATTTGATGATATCCAAAACAGGTTCAGCTTTCTGGATTCGCAAACATTGGAGATTGAACTTTACAATTCGGTATCACGAAGTACTTACCTTTTAAACAAAACTAAAGTAGGAGGTGCTTGTGAAGTATCACCAACATCTAAGATTTTGGATATTCTTACAAATTCGCTAACACGTACGTTTTAAACAGAGCTAAAGTAGGTACTTAACACTTTCGACTCCATCCACTTTTCATAGAGCTCATACGCCATGCCGCCATACATATTGGAAGTGAACCCTCCGGGACGGGTAGCGGCATTACGTTTGCGGTAAGGTTAACCCTCGCGGACGGTCAGCGTAAACACAGAAAACCGAAGTAAAATAGTGTTTTCAGGGGTTCTTGTCAATATACGTAGTATCTGCGGGGGTATTTTTATGTACTAGTGGAGTCCCTGACGTGGAATAATAAAAATTAAGAAAAGTATAACAACTCGGTTTGTTCCCGAGACAGGGGTGAGTGGGTGACTAACCATTTAAATTTTTTGTGAATATTTATTTATAATAGTAATCGTGAAAATGGGTTTCTACCCCTGAAATATGAGCATGCTGACACAAAAAAAAAACCAAATAATTGGTGGTACTTGGATTTTAAAACCAACGCTTACACTAATAAATCTTATTAAAATAGACAGCAGATTTTATTTTCCCAGTTTATAATATTCGCTAAGAAAAACCTATATTTAAAATGAGCTCTCAGCGAGGGCTCCTGGCATCCCATATGCGACTTGAGTGAGCCCTCCAGGAGGGCTCCCGGCACTGAAAGTGTTAAACTGTTGCATCAAGTTTTCATTAAACCTTCACCAACGAGTCATTGTTTCAATTAAAAGCAAGGCCACACTTTACATTACATACCTACAGCAGTCTAACCTGTAACCAACTCTTCCTCATCAGCTACGTAAAGATGTACCTGCTATACAACGGCCAACGCATCGCCAAGAAGAAGACTCACGTGAAGAAGCGCACACTGAACCCGGTGTTCAACGAGTCATTCGTGTTCGAGGTGCCGGCCGCGCCCAACGCGACCCTGGACCACGTGTCGCTCGAACTGCTCGTGTTGGATTGGGACAGGGTTACTAAGAATGAGGTGAGTCTGAGCCTTTTGACTCAAAAATACTGAAGGATGATCCCTGTAGCTTGTTGCATGGGATATTGTTTAGCAGTCAACACAACGGATTAAAATATGTCGCCTTGCAGATGCATTCCAATTTTAAAAAGCAAATAGTTCAGTGAACCGTACATCTATGCAGAAAATAGCCATGATTGATTTTTTTGCTGGTACTAATAAAAACATTTAGAAAGTTGCAAATGTATAATATGAAAAACCATAATCTGAAAATACAGAAACATTGCCATTGATACCAGATGTCTCTCAACCTCCTGTGGTGGCAGCAATAACGCTACATACGGTCTACGTAATAGACAGTAGGTAGCTTACCTGCCACAACACCCGTCTGGTCGGAGGATCCTCCCTTTTCAATGGAGGATGAAGAACTTTCCATCCTGCGTCTGATACTTTTAAACTCCTGAAAATTCTTCCACAATTGACATCGAGCCAAACCCTCATCTTCTATTACATGTGGACCATTTATTTTTCCAAATGTAGGAGCTAACAATGACTGTCCCATATCCCAGGTGATCGGCCGACTGGAGCTGGGCGCCGTGGGCGCCGGCAGCGCGCGGCACCACTGGCGCGAGGTGCAGGCGGCGCCGCGCCGGCAGATCGCCGACTGGCACAAGCTCAAGGAGTGAACCAGCACCACACATACTCCCACGGTCCCATCCCCGTCCCACGTTCATACTGCACTACGCTGCTGACCTGTAGGAAGTTCCTGGATTCCTCCCAAAACTGCAAAAAAAAAACTCGTAATCAACTGGTTCTTACCTAACTCTTGACATCTTAAACTTTAAATCAAATCAGAATTTATTCAAATCAGTGTTTCGATTAAACACAACAACATTTGTATCGAATTCGATTCGATTCAAAACTAAAAAATGTCGTGAGTAAGCCAATACTCCTAGAAAAACTTAAAAATGCATGTTGTTTTCTGTCTTTTCATTATGATCCATGATCCCATGGACAGTCTGTAAAGAACGAAGCCACGACACATTATAGTGCCTTGCAGAACACCCAAAGTCAGAATACATAATAACTCTTAAAGGCAATTTTACAAGCATGTGGTATTATTATCATATGCTTGTAAACTCATAGATAGGTACAAGACAACACCTGTTTTGCATGAAAATACAGACGTCAATACACCATCGATTACATTGGAAGACAATCCATTAAAGAAGGATCAGGAAGCTTGTGCAGTATCAACAAGGACTCCACGGATTTTCCTTTCATACTTCAACATGTTTTATTTATTAAACGGTTTAGATGCTTATGTAATCCTTTCTATGTTCAGCACATTGAGCTTCACTATTGATATCTTCAAAGAGTACAACAGCTATTGTACAGATCTTAACTCTAACAAGTATATTACCCAATTTGCTGATCTGGGAAGCATTCCAGTAGTGTCTGAGTCTCTTGTCACTAGAATTCCATCTAATTTTGGTGTAGAAATAGTTAAATCATTTTGTCATAGGCGACCTGATAAAGAAGGTCACTTCCGTTTTATTTCTATAAGATCGGCCATAACAATTTGGTTCGTTTATTTTCTCACTTATTATTATTGCACCGAGTACGGTAAGAAGTAGGATGGCAAAGCCAAAGTCCAGCGGAGATTACGAAGAGTTTGTTTTAGCGTTAATTTGTAAACTAAAAATGATATTGTATATTAGATAGACGAAATTATTTGGTATTTATTCGCGTGAAATATTTTGTATATGTTTGAAAGCGCACAGCGTCCCCGCCCCTCCCCTTTGTTGTAAAACATTGATGTATTATGTGTAATCACAAAACACAGTGCAAACTTGTGTTTATTCAAATGTAGATTAACTTATTGTTTTGAAACGGGAGTGAAATAATGGCGGTCGAGAAGAAGGAAAGAATCTGAACAGAAGATAGTACAAGGAGATTTTAATCTACATAAAACTGTATCATCGCCGATTCAAACTTCTTCAATAGTCTGCTGAAAACCGAACGCAGAATGCTCAAAACTATTCATGATTATTGTGAACTTGTCAGCCCGTACGAAACAAACCAATCTCTCCCGTTTCAATGTCTTCTAATTACTCTACATATCTAATTGTAAGAACACTTGATGTAATGGAAATTCACTCGTTACGGATATTTATGTAATGTCTGACAAACTATTCATAAGCCTAGATGTATTTATTTTCAGTCTAGTTCTCATCAACCTTAGTTAAAGATTCTGCAGTACTATTGACGAATTCTAATTTGTTTTACTGTCAAATGCAAAGTATAAAATCGCTCTACGTATATGTACAGATTTCGCTGACTTGTCACCGTTAATGCAACGTTTGGTTAAAGAGTTCGGGTAATATATTTAATTTTAACTCTAAACAATTCCAGTGGTGGGTGGAAGTCTCTACGAAATCTCAAATAAGGTCATTCGATTTTGAGTCCGTTTTGACTACGACATCAAATGTTGTATTTTTGAGCAAGATTATCAAATAGGTAACTTGGTGACTATATATCTGGGTACAGACAAATACTTAGATAACATTACTAGATTTGTTTAGAGTTAACTTTATGCTAACGACACACTGACAGGTAAGTTTACCTAAAGGTACGATTCCGTAGCTGACCGCAGGCGGCAACTGCAGACGACGTGTCGCCGCGACACGACTGGTTTGATGTATTCTTATGTATTTCTCTGAAGGCGACGTGTCGCTAGCTACGGAAGGTATTTCATAGAAATTCATAGGAACAAGTCGTGTCGCGGCGACACGTCGCGTGCAGTTGCCGCCTGCGGTCGGCTACTTGTTAATTGTACCTTAACATTTTGATCGAAAAGTAAGTAAAAGTCCAGGTTTTAATCATTCACCCAATATGTAGCAGTGGATTCAATACTGTTCATGCTTTAGGCGGGAATCAAACATTCGATTTTGAAATGCAAGCATGCGCAGGATTGGAAAGTAATACTCATTGGTCGACTAGAACATAATATGTATAGTTTATAGGTTAGAGAAATAAATCTATTTTATACCTAAAATTACTTTGATAGTCGTTTAGGTATGTGTAAGCTCAGGACGAAGCTTCGAGCTTTCTGTCTCGTAATGTACTCTCATAGTGTCGCTGTGTCACCATAGATGGCGCTTTCACTAATGATCTCATTCAATTGATATACATATTTTTGAAATTGTCGGATATTGTAGGGAATATATTATTTACTCATTGGTAACGTATTTTATAATGTCGCAGAAATCGTAGTGACAATATACGAATTACAAATATAATAAGTATTTCCATAATATGTACAAACACTCACTATGTATGCCGATATTGATATCAACGGTTGAATTAGTTAACTTCGTTGTCGTAGAGAATATTAAAGCGTTGTAGCCATAATATGTTACTAATAACATCACTATCCCTTTGTTTAACTAACTCCATACTTAAACATTCCAGAACTAATTAAAATTGTAAATAGTCATTGCTTTAATCATCGATAAACCGCTTTCTCATTCTAATTATTAAAATAAGAAATTATAATTAGATGTAAGAACTTTACTATCACTAAATGTTTCTGTTTTAAAGATCTCATATGTTTTATTTGTATACGTTCATAATAATTGTTCATGTGTAGTAGATGAAACCCATGCGAAACTGGTTCTTATCGCTAATGACTTATGGTCTGTTTCGTTACTAGGATATGCTGTAAGTAATTAGAAAATTTGATGAAGTATCATTTTTGTATGATTTTGTGTAAGCAATGAAACAGATCCTAGGTTTAAAAAATAAATATATTTAAGTTCTATTCTGATCAAGACATTATGAAATAAGCTGATGAAGTTCCTGATGATATAAGAATAAAAATGAAAGAGGATGATCAAATATTACTTAATGGTGACATACAAACATGTTAGACAGACAGGAACTCGAAAAAGGATATGCGTTTCTTCTTCTTAACACCAAGACTCACCAAACAACAGAAGATGAGCCTTATAATCCCCAGCACGCCACAGTCACGACTGAAAGAAAGACAGACACCCGGTTTCTGGAACGAAAATCAACATAAAAATTGGCTAACAAATTGTAATAGGCATGTCTATTATACAATGTGAAATTTAATTCGTTTGCATCCTCTCAAAAATCAGCTGTTCCCTACAGTATATCGAGCTATGCGAACATAAATGTATGGAACAGCTGTTTTTTATATTCGCGATTTCAGGGTTGCCCCATAGTGAAAGTTGTTCATAAAGATGAATACAATGACCCCTTAAGAGGATGCAAACGAATTAAATTTCATATTGTAGGTATGTACACTGTGGCCTGTGATTAGTTGACTGCATTATCCACGGCCAATCAGATCCCTTGACATGAGTAATTTTTGGACACGTCGCGCGTCGGTGATTGCCGTTCCAGAAACCGGGAGACTGTCACATGCTAGGCACAATATGGCTTGTCTCCTTTTTGGGACTGTGGCAAGCAAAAGGATCAGTTAACTTATAATGTCTTGGTGGTAATGGCAATCAGATAACCAGATATACAAGCACTTGTAGTATATAGACCACGTCATCCACATCACCAATATCAGATTTGTATACTAAGGGAATTTTAGTGAATAAAATTTATTGACTGGTGCTTTCACAATAATCGCTCGTTTTATTTCTTACTTTTGTTTGAATTTTCCTCCTAGTCATGAATATGAAAATGAATGAAGAATCTGTGCAGACAGATGGTCTACATTTGGATAGCAAACTAGCTGCCGTATTGCAGTTTAGATACGGTTTTGCGCAGTTTCGAAACTGTCGATCGATTGAGTCTCATACAATAAGGGGCGCCTAACGCCATCTAGTGGGCGGAAGTCCAGACTCCGAGCTATTAGGTGATTATCACACTGAGCACGGCGGCCATTGGAAACGCGGGACCCGTTCTATACGCTTCATAATGTGCTGATAATCTCATCTCTGCCGCCCGCGCTATCCGAGACGGAGCGGGGTGCAGAGTGATGATCGCCTAATCGAAAAAAAAATACCTACCCAATAAAATTTTCCCCGGCCTGGGAATTGAACCTAGTCGCTAAGCAGTCAAACTTACAACTACTAGACCAGCGAGACCTACTATCGGATTATTTATCCGGTCTTGCTTGGGGCCTGTCCGGTGAACTGTTAGTTTGACCTAATACATATAGAGTTGGGATAGCTTGTGTTTTTGTTGCACGAGTTTAAATACATAAAGTACTTGACTTGAATGTGCCCTGGCGGCTGTGAGTATGTCATGCTCACTCACATGTCTCGCTGATGGTGGCGCGTGTGTTGGATCATTTAGCTCCCTTCAAAATGGTTGAGCTGAATGGTGCTGATCCATACGTCATGTTCGTGAACGGGCGCCGTCAGTTGGGACTGGTCAACTCTTAGCGGCCATGGCTGATTTTTAATTTTTGAATTGATCTTTGTTTTTATCTTTGTATTACGGACGCTTCTAACGTGCACGTCTTTCTACATTGTTCTCACATGTATAATTTCAACATGAATGATGTAACCAATACTTTGTAACAATTTATTTTATTTAAAAGAGTGTCCGTGGAGTTTCTTGCCCGTTCTTCTCCATAGGTACCTACTACGCTTTGGAATGGGCAACTAGCTTCATATTTTTGACTGACCGATTCCTTGACAATTCAAAAGTGCCTGTAATGGTTTAATTGAAATAAATGATTTGAGTTTGAGTTGAGTTCGAGTACTAAGGTACCTAGTTAGTAGAAACTGCACTTAAAGCTTCGTGCAGACCAGCGCGACGCGACACCGGTTATTGTTATACCGTCAAGTTTTCTTAGAAATTGTATTGTTCGAGTCGCGTCGCGGCGTCGCGTCGCGCTGGTCTGCACAAAGCTTAACTGGGTATCGGGTACGTTTTATTTAAGTACCTACTGTTATCGCTCGAATGAGTGTAGGTACTACTAGGTATGTTGTTATAATATCACATTACTTAAGTTACCGTAATTATTTTAAATGTTATGACTTTTGACCGTACGTTTGCAATTACGAGAACTCAACCCTCGGTCGAAATGCAAACATGTTTATTTCTTTCATTTATATCAGACTCTTTTGTTGTTATCATAAAAAGATAACCTGCGTGTGAAAGAGAGAGCGGTCACGCGTTCCGCGATAGGAGTTCAGCGCTCTCTGTCCTGCATGCGATTTCTAGAAACTTCACGCAAGCTGACAGTTCGACCGCAGCGGTCAATAGGAACGCACGTAGCCCGCCGCCCGCGTTCTACGTTTCTTCCCGCTGACGTAAACACCGCCATCGCCGCCATGTCTGAAACAGAAAAATTGATTGATTTAGTTAGAGAAAGACCTTTCATATATGATATGAATGATCCGGAATACAAAAATCGGCCAAAGAGACTGGCAACTTGGAAGGAAATCGCCAGTGAAATGGGCTCAGGCAATGGTAAGTTACCCCATGTTCCATACTACAGCGCATGTACCTGCAGCGCCATCTATGTTTGTAGTGTGTAAGTTATAGTACACGATTGCTGAGTGAACACAATCCGGAGAGCCACGTTAGCTCATTCATTATTCCATTCAATATTTTCGTTCTTATTCAGCGTTGGGCGTCGAATACAAAATGCGTTTGGAACTAATTATTTTGTTTTCTCAATATTCTTTATAGACATTCTATAATATTAACTGAATTGAAGTGTACATGCTGCTAAGATAATATTTCAGCGATATCGCTTATATCTGAATTGGCCTTTACTTGCATAGGCCGATGGTACGGCAATCCGTCCGGAGACCCACCAGACCCAAATGTGTATGAATTAAGACTTAAAAAACAGCAACAAATACAGAACAAATGAACATAAGTACCCGTTACACGCTACAATACCGTCCTCGACGAACATGACAATGTTAGTCTGACGAAAAGAGGTAAATATGAATTGACACTCAACATATTAAAATATTTTTTTATTTTCAGCGGAAATTTGGAGTGCCAAGTGGAAAGGTTTGAAAGACAACTTCGCTAAGTTCAAGAAGTCCACGGAACCTCCTTACTCCGAAAATTATAAGAAGTACAAAAACTGGCCCTGGTCTGAACACGTGAGGTTCCTAGACGAATGCAACTTTACCAGCAGCAGAAGAATAAGATGTACACCTAGAAGAGCTACTAATAACATTGCTGATGTTAACACGGAAGAGTCAAATGACGCAGAACAAGAAGTAACAGAAATTAGAAGAAAAAGAAACAGACATAACTCCGAACCGTGTGAAGAAGATCAAGAGATCAACCATAAAATTAAAAAGAATAACAACTCATCACCGGACGGAGTAGACCAATTTTTCCTAAGCTATGCTCAATCTTTTAAGAAATTACCAAGTAGAATGCAAATAATGTTAAAACTAGAGATAGCGACTTTGTTCACTCGGTACGAATTACAAGCGAACGGTGTTACCCCCGAGTCAGTTGATAATATTCCCCGGATCGTACCGCATCCAGTTAAACTTGAATTTGATTTCTTTAATACCATTGACGACTAAAATGTAACTGTAGTATGATTTAAGACATAATTAGAAAATAGCAGCTTCAGAGTATATTCAGTCTTCTAAGTTGTTTCTCGTGCAATGTGCAATTTTAAAGTATGAAAAAGTGTGCAATCCCATAACATCGTATGGCGTCGTGTCCCTGAGCACTAAATAAAACTATCATCTTCACGCAGTTTCTGTTATCGTGTGGTTGCGATACGTGTGAAAACGCGCTATTTGTCTTTTTTTCGACTGACAGAATAAAGACGCTCCGAGGTGTTTTTTGAGGTTACCTAAATGTTAACTGTGTTATTTTTTTGGTTGTAAGTAACAAAATGAACAGTGTATGTCTAATTGAAATACTACAAACTACGCTGGCCTTCAAAACTTAGTACCACACTTTTAAAATTTCAATTTCACCAAACCTATAAAAAAAACTGGTAGGTACTCAAAAATTCTGTACTTATTTGATAACGCAGCATAGAAAAATAATATTCAATACCGCATAACCACATTCACACTTGGACGAATAGTAATTTTTCCGATAGTTGTACATGTCGCCTGGGTAATTTTTATCAGTACATTGTTTTGTGTATGTCAGACGCGTCACGTTAATTTCTTAAATTAAGTTAAGAACGGTGTATTATGTAGTTGTTGTGATAAGTTAATTTCAATAAAAAGAAGTGTTGGAACAGCTTTCTTCTACCTCCGTCTTTCACTCCGGCTTCAGTTCCGACTCCGACTCCGGTTCCAAGTCCGATCAATCAAATTTATAATCTCCGACTCTAGCTCCGGTTCCGGTAAAGCAACCTCCGTAACATTTCTAGTCACAATAGTCTGTGCTGTTACTACAAGCAAAATATAAAGGGTTGGTATCGCAGTTGAAATAAATACTCAGAAACTCTTATCAATTGTATATTTGATATCAAATCTTATTACAATAACACAGCTTAACAAAAAATATTACAATTAAGTTTCCGGCTCCACCCGTCTCAAACGCATTGATGACGTTCCTGAGAAGTATCGTGAAATAGACCTACGATCAGTAAAATGTCATGTACGTGCCATTATGTGCTCAGTAATAGAATTATAATTCTTTAACGGTATTGAAATTGGTGAAAAATTATTAATGTGCGGATATGTTTGTCTAAAAATATAACTAATCAACAATAAATAAGTAACGATATAAATATAACAGATTGTTTAGTGTTTGAATAAACAGATTAGACTTGAAGAAGAAATATTTCATTTTAAAGAAATTAGAAAATAAATATTGTTCATTTCTTGTTGGTCTAGCGGTCGCAAGCGGTACTGCTGAGCTTGAGGTCCTGGGTGCAATTCTCAGGTCGGGAAAAATGTTATTTGGTTTTCCAATCTAGAATTTCTCAGTAACAGCCCGGAGTCTGGATTTGTGCCCGATTGATGGCAATAGGCTCGCCCCCTATTACATGCGACTTAAACATAACTGTGGGTGTACTACAGGTACACATCTGCCTAACTCTCCAGGGTAATAAGGCGTGATTTTAATGTAATGTCATTTTAATGTTATGTCATTTTAATGTTATGTCATTTCAATTTCAATACCGTTTGTCATTGTGTCATAAAACGCTTCACTGTCATTTAATGTGTTCTGAAACAAAGTTGCAATGTGAGTCTCTATTAGAACATTTAACTCATTTAATTAATTAATTAAAAATACCTCATAAAGACTGATGTTTCATTTTAAAACCTGACTCAACCATAGAACTTGATACTTAACATTTCATTCATTGAGATTTCGACATTGTATTAAAATCCTTTTAAATAGGTACCTAGGTTTGTGATGTATGTGTAACAAATAGGTTTTACTGAAGAACTAACGCTCACCTCAATTCACCCACAGGCAATTCTCTCAAAACATGAACTATCAACCAAATTGCCTTTATTTCGGCCAACATAACTTGAACGAAATTTCAAACTAGCCACCGATTCTCCTTACCTTTAACATTAAACACTTGAACTTTAATGAGGTGAACGTCATCTTCATAAAGTACGTATATACCTACAATGAAACATTCAAAAGTTGAGAAACTAACTCCTAACATATAGCTAACATATAAATCACACCAGTTTTTTGTAAAAAACAACTAACTTTTAACATTCATTTCACGTCAATCCACCACGTAACACCTCGTAGAGAGTCGTCTAGGAATCAACATTTATTATATTACACATTGATATTGTCTTTTTAATACAATCCCTACTTGGACGTCTCTTTGATTTCATCTAGCTATGACATTTGGTGGTTCCCATTCAGAGATGCACATACGAAACATTACCTCGAGATTCTTTGAAGCAACTAGATTCACAGATTAAGTTTATTTTTAAAATAGCAAATTACGCTTCGTTACATTACATCCTTGGCAATTTATTCTCAGAAGAAAGACCTCATGTATCGTACCAATCACACTGCTTCTTGTTTTCAAGGGCCATGACAAAAATGCCCATGATCCTTGCTACTGAAAACTATAATGCATTCAATTGAATATGTGAATTCTCTAAATGGAAATCGCCATAACACCAACACAAATAGTATAAAACACTAAACAGTGACACGATTAGGCAAGAGAGTTAGAGATGTGCGTTCTATAGTGAGAGTACCGCACTACGACTACAAATAAGTAGTTATACAAATCAATATAGTTACGAACTATGACTATCCAAGTTTATTGCTAATAAAATAATTAAGATATGAATTCTAGTTCAGATATGTTAGAACTGTGTAGATATTAAAGTTTTGGTCCAAAGTATTTTATAAAATTTTGCAAGAGTCCGACTTGTTATTAAGATTAATTTTATGAGATTTGTGTTTGATCGAATACTTGAGTAGTAGGTTCCTAACAAGGTGATAAATGATATTTAATTATACAAAAATCTTTTTACATACATCGTTGAGATTTTCATAATTATACAGATATGAAGAATACAATAAAACATTTATTTGATTCATATTTGATTATAAATTATTCATTGGATCATTAAACTACGAAATCAAACATTCTGATATCATAAAGTAATACAAGACCTAGAACCAATACATGTTTTGAAAAGTACAAACTCCAAATGACCAAGTTAACTATAGATGTCTTGATTTTATTGAGTAATGCAATAGGGCCTTAGTTTGATAGATTCCGTATATTCGTAGATGTGTAGGCTTGAATATGTTTGTTAAAGTCTATTTTTTTTCGTTTACATAAGTTAACAGTAGATTACAATTTAAGGCTTTACTGCCAGATCCATAAATAAGTAATTTCTCCATTAGAAACATACATGACACTGTACCAAGAAATTGATTGACTCATTAAAATATCTAGGGATCTGAATGTAAAAATGTTTAAAACCACATTATTGATATTTTTAAAAGAACGACTTACCTTACTGGTAACTGTTCTCTTAACGTCTATTGCATAAAACTAAAATATAATTACAAAATTAAATTAATCGAGTAAGTATAGCTTAAAATATGTATTAAATATTATATACAAACTATTAAATGCATTCTAAAATAATAATGCTGTGTAATCATCTTAAAAGTCGTAAGACAAGGCAAGATAATAATATGTATCGACATAGTCATGAATGTTAACATAGAAGTAAGGAGACTTCTTGAAATCAATCGATAAAATTGGCAGATATACGGCAGGCAAGTTTATATTGGAAAGAAAGATTACGAATATAAGCAGTCAAATATTCAAAATTACTGGTATTATAATTTATTATATAAGTCCTAAGAAACTGTGGGCATTGGACAAATACATAATAATATGATTGTTATTAAAGATTATTTTCGCTGTTGACACTGATAAAGTCGTCAATATAAAAACCCTAAACTTATTTTAAGTGTCGTGATTATGAATCATTGGTATCGAACCACAGAGAATAATCATTAACTTGTAGTTTCCTGCTTATTAATCAATAACTGTGTATATTAACGCGATTCAGCATACAATAATAAAACAATGGTATTTGGCAATAACCCGCAGTCAGATCCAAGTCAAACATAATGCCAATAAAAGATGTTTAGTTACGCGCATATAAGGGACATATAAATAATTATATAATAATTTTATGACAATAAATACATATTTCAACATAAACTCACTGAGTATTCATAGAAGTCTTGTAAATTGCTACTTACGCCATATTTGAAATCACGAACATCTTTGCCGTGTAGACTTGAGAGAGCTTTTCAATGGCGTTTTTATGAAACATTTTGTGTGCAGTTAGTGAAACGAATGCTGAAGCGATAATGCCCTACATCACAATGCCGGCTTTGATTCCAATGATGCTATTTCTGGCATATCTTATCAGTATACGATTTGTGGTTAAATTAACTGTAATAAACTTGCTGTTTTTTTATGCCAAATTCATATACGAAGTTTATTTGTAATTAAGAAAATTGTTCATAAAGTTTTAATTATCATTTCATGCATAACAATTTATTAAAATTCTTGGTCGAATTTTAATTGCAATTATTAAACAAGCCAAACTCAAAGCCGGCACTTAATCGAACCACCGATTGTGCAAATTGTATGTACATACAATCTAACTAGAAATATTGTTAATCATAAAAAATCAAATCTCCATTTGTGGAGATAACGATATTGTAAGTGTTCCCACAGTCGAGTTTCAGGGACATGTGTCCCAACGACATGAAGCCTCGTCAGAGGAAAATCGTCCAAATACGTTGGTACGTCTAGCTTTGGTTAAGGACGGCACAGGATGTGTGATACTATGAGATTATAGAAGGCCTCTGTCCAGTTCTTTGCGCAGCATCCTGGATAGTTTGAGGACATCCTCGTCGACCTGCCCGGCGAATAGTGAGTCGAGAAGCTCACCTCGAGATGCGATGGCGAAAACACCAGCGAGCCTAGATACTGACTTGTCTGTGAGATGTCGCTCTACTACGGCTCTGGAAATTAAAAACAACATTGATTTAAAAATAGTATTAATTCGCACGATGATTTTCAAAGAATCCTTTAACAACTCCAAATCCTATCAAATCAACATTAACATGCCGCTTTTAGTAAATGATTACTTACTTCAGGGACTGATGAGATTCGCGCAGTGCGTCCTGTAAGAATCCGCGGTCGTATGAGAAGTCGACTTCGCAGAACGACACGACCGCCATCAGCACAGTCTGGAAAATAGAGAAGATAGACAAACATAAGTATTGGACCTGGTGGTGAGTTTTGAAAGTAAATTAAGAAAACAGACATTGAATATGCTTGCTTAGGGAAATCATTACACTTACACTCCTATCTTAATCCTAGAATACTTACTAGAATCAATAAGAAGAACAGACAGACAATCTTGTATAACATACATGTCATACAACGAAGCTTGTAGATATTAATCTGTTGTACGTAAGGTAAGGTACTGGGCTGTATGCCAAGTGTTAGTGACAAGTACCTACTCGGCTACTCTGTCCATAACGAACTTCGCTCTTGTGAATACTTACATGAAACTTAGAGCGGAAAGCCGCCAGTGCTCGCTCGTCACCCGCGGACAACTGACCATGTCGGCGCAGCACGCCCAACTTCACGGCTGACTTGATCACGTGCTTCACCAACTTCTCCGCTTCCCTCTTCTCCAGGCGCTCGCGGAGTACTGTCAGAAACTGGAAGTGAGAAAGTTAGATATAAGTAAGGCAGACTAGATGTGGAAGGCTGAAAACCGTGTGGCGCAACTTGGGAATGGCCTATTTCTAGCTGTGGACTGCAACCAACCTAAAAAGGCAGTTGGTGAATAAAAACTGTCACTCCTTAGTTCTACTTGCTAAATAAATAAAAACTTGTCGACACCCTGATTTCATGAGTGATCCTACTCTGTCACAACTTAGGTACAGATGAAGAATTCGAGTCTTTGACTAACAGCTATCCCAATATTTATAAATGTACAAGAAGCTGACTCTCTGGTCACCAATCGACTGATAAGCCAGCCACTTTGGTTTGCTATAAGCTCTCTTTATTAGAGTGATATGACTATGGATAAATCTGAAACTAAGTATAGAATAATAAAAAAAGAAGTGGTACCTGATCCAGCAGCTTGGCCGCATGCTCGTCAAGCACGAGCGCACGCGCACTGGCAGCGCCACCGACACGCGACAGGAACTTCTTCTGCGCACGCAGCGAGATGTCGCGGGCGCACCACGCGCCGCCCTCCATTGCTGTTGACAACCAAAACACAATCGTTAGTAAGAGTCGAACTATCATAATAATGAATCATGGCTCTTTGGTGCTAGAGTAGAAGTTAAGTGTCGATGCTATAATACAAAGGCAGTTAGGTATTCATTATGGTCCTAGACAAGACAGAGAAACCTATTAGATGCAAATAAAAGAATGCTACAGACGAAAGAAAATACGAAAATAATTTCCAACATAGCAAAGATAAAAGAAAGGCATTTAATGTAAACGATTTAAAGATATGCGCCACGCCATTACTAGAGCATTCCAACGTTCCGTGCTCATAAGAATAAGTTTTTGCAATTTCACCGTTCAATAGCTCACGATTATTCGTAATTACTCACAAACCAAAATCTGGACTAATAAATTGAAAGCGAGCGATGATCAAAAGATCGATAATTTATTCTAAAACAAAATGGTGACCTCGATAGCCCAAATTAGGCTAGCTAATGATAAACGATATACGAAAGCTAATGCAATTAAAATACTAGATCAAACAATTTTGCTAGAACCATGGTTATATTCGCGATGATATTAATTCATCGCATCTGCCTACATCTGTCTCGACTATTTACAATTGCCTAGAGGAATCTATTTCAATTCTGTGCAATGAACAATAGTGTTTTCAATTGAATCTCTGTTAACTAGGACATTGCATTGTGGGCTGCTTGCTTTCATTGCATATTCCGTTTATCTATCTACATCAACATGAATATTATCATGTGATATTACTTTAAGTGCATTGTTCATGAGGTAATATGGGTTTTTAGGGTAATTGGGAATATCTGTTCACTTAAGTAATTACTTTGATAAATGATTTTATGCATCATTGTCACATTGACGAATTTCAATCAATTTCTGGTTTTAATTCCGTAGTAACACATATATTCTAGTGCCAATGAGGAAAATGAAAATAATATTAATGAATTATTAATATAATAACAACACGTAATATTACATTACCAAATACTTCCATCAGTTAATTCCAGCTAAACAACGTCGTGGTCAATTAAAACTTTCAGTCAACCTGTTTGAAATATTATTTCAATGGTATCCAACTTGCTGTGTCTAAAAACTAAATCGACTACCTAACTAAGCTCAGGTATCTGTAAACAAGAAAGCTTATCCCTTTGACGTCGGTTACCATGGCAATCGACGCGACGGTAGCAGACAAATCGTCGTCGGATATTGCGATCGTGTCGTCCGAAGGGAGGAGGGTGCAGACAGCCTTGCTCTAGCAGGTGAGCTTCGACTTGTGAATTGCCTGTTAAATGATAATCCCGAATCTATTTAAAGGGAGCTTTCTGTTTGATAAAGGATATATTCCGAGATATAAGATACGTTTACGGTACAGGCTGCTAATATGAGTGTATTACACGAGTTTCACAAAAAGCAGGCATTGTAAAGTTTCGACTCTGCTACTATATTACTGTATCTTTCTAAAACTGGATCTGCATTATTAACGGCCGTGTACTGTACATCAATTCGTCATTCATGTTGACCTTAGAGCAGCTGAATGTTATTAACATAAAAACCAGCTGAAATTGCAGCTGCTAAAACCAACAGCTGTTAATTCTTACAATTAGCTCGTACAGCAATAAACTAATTGGCTTGTCATCGTCAAACAAACAGCAAAAATATATTGAAATATAATATTGTTTAATTTATGTAATAAATAAGAATTTATTTTATGACCTCATACTATGTCAATAATAATTCGGGTTTAAACTGACAATAATAACAGCTGAAGTGAAGAAGGTTGTTGTTGTGACAAAGGTCCAAGAGGTTCAGGATGCCTTTAAACCTAAGCAAGAAAGAACAATGTTGATAGACGAGAAACCGAACCAAAATAATAAGCTAGCGCAAGTATTTATAACAGGTGAAAAATGCTAGTTCTTTAAAGTTAAATCCTCACGTACTCAAAAATCAAAACAACCCATTGGGGGTAGAAACAACCATTTGAAGTGTTGCCAAAACCGATATAATATTTTGTACTGGCAGCACTGGCTACTCATACAGCTGCGGGATGCCGGCTAAATGTCCAACGAGATCGTATATACGGACTCTATTGCAGACTTACAGTAGTTTGGTTTAAGTATTGGACTCGTATGGAGTCTGACACATTTTTAATGGGTTAGGAATTTCCAATTTGGTGAAATGGTATTAAGATGGTTAAATCATCAGTTTATTTTTTGTTCAAACCTTCAAATCAACGAATTTGTATATGTACATATTGTACATGCATACATACATAGGTTAGGAAACTAAAAAACGCAATTTGCTACGACCCTTACATACACCAGTATATTATACTAGTAGGTAATTCCTCTTTATTTTCCAAATAAACCGTCTTTTATGTTGTTGATGTTTTCGTATTTATTTATTTGCAGGGAAATGACAATGCTGTTTCTTTATTAGGCTTACATTTTAAGCAACTAATGGACCTAACATTAGTTGCTTTAACTTTTTACCCAGTCATTCCACCATTGCTTAGTCACCTGAATTCAAAAGTTCATTGTCAAAAATACAACCAAGGACGCGCACAGCTATCGATTTGATTGCGAACGCATTATTATCGTTTAATGATATTTTGTCATCGCTCATCCACATAGATTAATCATGTTTTTATTTATTTATTAAAAACCAACTTATATTTACAGTTTGCACTACTCATACAAGTTACCGGTCAATATCTATTAGTAACAACACATATAATAAAAAAATATTTACTAAATTAGATAAAACGAGACAACATTTGATGAAATTAAACAAAATCAGGTAAAATTTGACAAAATTAGATAAGATTATAGAATTGGGACTTTAATGAGAATCGAAATCGCCGTCAGCAGAAGTGGTTTCTATGTTTTAAAAATTATCACCTTTTGGGCGATGGAAAATTGGTCGAAAATAGACGAATTTATGCAAAATACAAAAGCTAAGCATAGCATCGTAGGTAACTGAAGACCTTAAACAGGCGGCTGGGACGATCTGGATGCGGAAGGCGAAAACCCCGGGGTTATGGTACAATTTGAGGTCCAGCAGTGTGATGCAATAGAAATGCGAATTAATTGGGACTGTGTTAGTCCACTGCAAACCCACGGTGAAAACAATGGTAGCCAACTAATGATCAAAGGCAAGAAACCATGATTAAAGCAGTTCTCATTATAACCTAAAAACCCTACGCGTAGCGGCGAAAAAAAAAATAAGGCAAAGGATAAAAGTTAACAAAGTCAGAAACTACTTTGAAGTTAGGTAGTGAGTGTTAGGTTTTATGACTAACTCTGCTCTACTCGTATTTCCAGTAGTTTGCATGCAGATTATCAGATTACTCGTACAAAACTTCTTGAAATTCGGTTTTAAAGTGGTTTTATAACGGTTCGTTGGAAGTGCATGATTTGCATGATAATTTTGCTGCATTGTTGAAGCTACATATTTTATTTTAGTCTTAGTTTGTCTCTTTGCGTGTTATTCGAGTAGGTACTTAATGTATTTTTTTGTGAAAAGGAGAATTTACAAATTCCTGTACTAACCTACCCATTCTCAAAATCTTAAAATTTAATCAAATTACCTAAATACTTATCTAACTTTACTCTGAATTTCGATACAGTCCAAGTCAATCCTCCTATTGTTCTTTATAATTTGATCCTGTTATAAAAGGACTTGTCTACTGTTTTTAAGGTACCTTTCAATTCTTTTGAATCAGATTACAATTATCGATAAAAATCGAAGCATGAAGACGCCCGAATGATTGAAATGAATCGCGTTCAGAATTTGGCCAGCAGAGAGTTAAATTAACCTGTTATTTTACTTTCAAATATCCGGACTAAAATGGTTATGATTATTAGGGCCATTATCTGATATTGGACATCAATATTGTCCTTTCCTTAATTGGGTTTTCTCAGATAATTATTGTACTTAAAACTCAATAGTTTTTTTTGCAAATAGGTATGTGCAGACAATTTTTGAATATCTCTAAATAAAGGGGATATCTCCGGATACGTACCCAAAGCTCCTTTCAAGATGAAAACACAATGCTCAATAAGAATAAAGCATGGCAACAGCAAGTAATATTTACAAAGCCTATTCGACAGCTGTTTGTATACCACATGACTCACAAGACTAAATTAAAATTCTAAATACTCAATCAAACAATGACTAACCTTGGTAACAGTGACTAAGTATCTACTAGGTAATTGTTTTCAACACAAAAAATAACAAACAATTTGAAAACCTATAACTACTCGCTAAGGTCGAAAGTTCAAGACAACGTAACAGCCTTGCAACTTGAACTTAAAGTGCTTTAGTCAAACTGATGACTAAGCGAGTAATTTTCTCCGTGTATATGTATAAAAATGGCGCGCCCATATAGCACTTTCCGCCGGGAACTGATAAACGAATATTACCATATAGCGTGCTTCACAAGCCTTGAAGATTGGAGGGGTGCCAAACTTTCTACCTATTACCAGGGTGGAGTCATTTGCAGTAGTTTAGAGCCGTCATAAAGGGGATGATACATATGCGGTCGTCTGCCTGACTTTATGAGGTGTGTGAAACTTTCTTATGACCTAGGGTTTAGTAGTAGACAGGACAATGTTGTTATATCATTTTATGAATGTGTGTGTAGTATGTGCTAGAGAATGGAAGGGGCTCGAGTAGCAGAAATATGGCTCACTTTACTTTTGCAGAATAAGTAGATAGAAGACAATAAAAAGGACGCTAACGAATACGCAATTTGAATTTGAATTTTGAATTAGAACGTAATTTTTGCTCTATGGATCAAACATTTACTTTTTTCATTAAATCGTTTGGTATTGTTATTTATTGGGTTGGCTGAATAAAGTAGGTACTACTATAACATTAACTTACTAACACCATCCATAGCAAGCACAACTAAGGACTGACCAAACTGAACCCACTGTTTCCTACTTTTCTGGTATTATAGGCACAATGTCAAGTTCTAAACGCGCCCCGACAATGTCAATGTTCTGATTTAGCTGGCCCAGACCTTGGGGCGGTCATCTTGATTACGGCTTGCGTAACATACCCTTCTATGCCGATGGTAATGGGTGCGGCTACATTACCGATAAGAGGTGTATTGAGCTTTTTTTCGGTCAAGTTCAGCTTAGAAGGATCTTTGCGTTGTGTTAAGGTAAGGAGAAAATAACTGTGTTTCTTTATACATCTATCCATACTAATAATCAAGCTGAAGAGTTTATTATTTTTCTTATTTCTTTGTTTTAAGGCGGTAATCTCCGGATTTACCAGTCGGATAAGAAAAATCTTTTTGCATTTGATAGCCCAATTCTTGAGGAAGGTTACAGGCTTGTGGCGTCACGTATTGTGCATTTGTGAACGCACATTAGTATACGTGGTGTCACCTGTATTAGTTTAGATAAGTATTTATAAGTTAGTAAGGAACGCACCCTTGTTAAGGCGCGTTCCCGTGCGAAACACAGGGGTAGCCGTTTTTAGGCTGTTTTTGGGAGCCAACTTCTCTTTATCTAAAAGAACTAGCAACTAATAAAAAATACATTAAATTTCTACATAATCTTGACTCCAAAATGGTTTTTTTTTTTTTTTTTAAGCGGTATTATATTTAATTAAAGGGCCACAAAAAAGCCACAGAAATGAGAAATAATGATTTATAACATGCATCTCCTCCTAAAATAACCATTATTTTGATTTGCTTCCTAAACTAATGGATAGGTAATTTAATGGAATACTCTCCACCTACGTCCCCAAAGGTTTTTTAACATCTTGCTACGACCCTTAGGAGCCAGGCAAATAGAGAAAAGGTCAGAAAGAACGCTAAGCGACAGCGAAGTAATAACGCGAGCAGGCGATACGACGCACAGTGGTCTGAAAATCAAGCTCCATACTCATAGAAACTTAATGTCAGAAATTAATAAATAAAAATATGTTTTGTGTTTAGTATACCTCCCTATGTTTTACTAATATAGTATGAAGGGTATGAGTAGCTCCATGCGTGAGAAAAAAAATATTTTAATTTTTTTTGTATGGAATGAAACACTTAAAGTGCTTTTTTTCAAAACTGAATAGAACTGATAGGCTGGTATTCACATGAGCTATTGCACCATACACGGCGATCAAGATGACATACAATTCTTGTGCCTTTCGGTGCCGCTTTGCATGTAGCAAGCTTTGGAAATTTTGAATTTACAGTTGGTGATCTTTCAAATCTTTGATGGTATTTTGTGAAGTTACATATTGCTTTGAATATGAAAATTGTATGTAAACTAATACTCATGCAAGAAGAGACAAACATACACACACACACACCCTCACACACTCACAAACTTTCGCCTTTATAATCTTAGTGTGATTATAAAGGCGAAACTTTGTGTGTGTGTGTGTATGTTTGTCTCTTCTTCACGCTCAAACAGCTGAACGGATTTGGATGAAATTTAGCACACATAATAGTTTATAACCGGGAATAACACATAGGTTACTATTTATCTCGATATTCCCACGGAATCGAGACTTATGCGGGTGAAACCGCGGGGTGCAGCTAGTAAGGAATAAATATGTACTAAGGATATTTTTATTTTTAAATATATGGTTAAAAGTGAAGAAAGATAAAAACATGTATTAAATAGTTAATGTATAATACGTTTGGGGGAGCTGTTAATGAAATAGTTAATACTAATACATTACAACAAAAATTATGTGCAAGAAAGGCAATAACAATAAAAGTAACGTCAAAATTGTCAATTTAAGACTACAACAACTATTTACAGCTCCTATAACTATGATATATTAAATATTACTGTTTAATTATATTACTAATTAATTATATTAATTAATTTAATTATATTCTTATTATTATTTTATTATAATTATTTGCTATAACTACTTATACAAAAACGATTAGCAGAGAGTATCTTTGCTGTCGTCAGTCCTCTAAATCCGAGTCCAGCATTGACGCGTTAATATCAATAAATTCAACATTCTCTTTGTCTAGATCTGCATCGTCACCAATAAGAAGAGATTTCATATCATCAGTAATAGGTGTATTTACTGATTTTCTCAGCACAGGTCTTATGCTGGACAGGTAGGGATCTGACGAGACAAGGAGACCATTGAAAATGTCTTCGTTTGTCGCTTTTCGACAAAATTTGCGCGAATGCTGTTCTCGGATTTTCTTGAAGTCTTTGTTTCTGGCTTCCGATGCCTCTTCAGATAATTTGCCAATGGGCATAATATTGAAGTGTTTAATAACTTCAGCACCGTGCAGTAAAAGTTTGTGGACACTCGAAGGCATGTAATACCAGCCATAGAGCTCCACATATAATTCTGCTGTTTGGCGCGCAAAGTTTTTAAACGCCTCAACATTTATGGGCTCCCCACAGGCCATCACACGCAAAAGTGTTGCAAATCTTTGGATCAAACTAGGATCCAAGCCTGTAATAGCTGCAGTATTGGCAGGATTACCAAAAAATTTCCTCGCTGTGTTTCCATCGTTTGTGGTTCCGGAACCTGAAAATTATAAATGAATCAAAACTAATCCACAACTTTGTAAAGAATAAATAGAACTAACGTTATTTGAAAAAATAAGATTTAAGAACAACGACTGTTATCATAACTCACCTTGTTTAACGATGTCTACTAGGAGGCCCATTTCATCACGAAACTTCTGCTGTATAGTTTTTTTTCTACTCTTCAATGACTCTTTGCTGTCTGCATCTCTGGCTTGCCATGTTTTGAAGTCTAGTCTATACGAAATATGGAGTAGGCACTCCATACATCTAATCCAAGCATGAAGTGTAGACAAACCATACTGATATATATCTGTTGAAACAGGTTTTCTGGAAAGAAAGTGAATTAATTAATAAAAAGATACACAGCATTACGGTAATCTGAAATATAACAAATTATTCAAAACTTACTCTGAGATCTTCTCTAACTTATTCATTTCCGAAGGGGTAGCTTTACAGATGTCACAAGTCTGCGTTGAAGTATTTGACAGTTGCGAAGTGATTTTACCATCTATCATGGTCATAAGCATTGAGTGCTTAACAGTATGAATTCCCATAATAGACGGCTCCAGTGCTGCAATCTCAGCTTCAATCAAAGCCTGTTCTTCCTTAATATTTAATTTGTTTTCATTTGCAAATTTAAAATAGAGCGGTCTGCAGAACATTGTGGAAGATGGCTTTGGATTCTCCCATAACTTTTCTTCACCACAAACTAAGCGCAGAGGCACAAAAGAACACATAAAATTGCTTGAATCATCTTCACCCGCCATAGTTTGTTTGTACAAACTTTGCCCTGAAGCACCGTCAAAGCCCCACTTGCATATCAATGTTAGCTCTTTGCCATCTAGCGAAGATTCCAAACGTAGGAATTTCCCAAATCTAGCAACAGTTTTGTCCAAAATCGCTTGAAGCTTTACTTTTACCCCTCTTTCGGTAATTTCTATGGTGTCTTTTGGTGGGTAACAGTCCTTTTTCGCCTCTAAGATAGCAGTATATGGAGGATATAGTAGTATTCCTTCTTCTTTTGCACAAGCTCTTAATATTGTATACTGCCATTTTGAAAGCTTCAATGAAGTCAGAATTCCTAAAGCTTTATCAGCGGAATATATGGGCATAGCTTTCTTGGACTTCAACAATTCCTTTATCTTTGTAGCCTCTTCGGGATGCTCTGTGATCAATTTTATTATATCTGCTACATTTTTGTTATCTGCACTTAAACCAGTTGCATAAGTAAGGCTTTCAGTGCTATGCGTGAGGAGCTCTTTCACTCTTCTTCTCTTCTGTAGCGGGCTTAGCTCCGAGAACACTTTTCTTGGACTCACAACAGTTGATGTTCCAACACTGTACGTCTCCGGTTTGTATGATGTTGATGCACCCTCATTTACACCGAAGTCAAAACTGGAACATGGTTGCTGCTCTTCTAACATTAAACAAGGTGTCATCTTGTCCTTCATGAACTCAGGCCATTTTATGTCTTCTTGCAGCCATGTCTCATACTTTTTTATGAAAGTATGTCTCGTGCGATTACACGAGATCCATTTGTTCCTCAACGAACACACACGAGTCTGACAGAATTGTTTCAATTCTTTATTTTCGATTTCTGACAAATCAACGGCATTGACAAAAACTTCATATAATACACTGGGCTGTGAGAAACAGCTATTGTTAGCCACAAACATAAAAATATCCAAATTGGTACTAAAAGCTTCCATCATAACACGAAAACAAATCGAACGTAATAAGTATAGTAAAGCACAAGTGCAAAGAGCTACTGAGTGAAGTTAGTTTAAATGTCCTATTTATATTATAACTACCCTCATTAACACTCGCTGTCCCATAATGCTTATTAAATTAAAATTCAACAATAATGACGGTGATTAACAAATGAGTTATTTCGTGAAATTAATTTTGTAGTAAAATGTAAATAATCTACATCGTTTTCTAATATTTTCATTATAAAAGTCATTAGCAGGTTATTAACTAACGACAATATCAGTTATGTGGTTGGTTACTTCATTTAATTATATACCTGTGTGTTGTTAAATATATTACCTATGTGTTATTCCCGGTTATAAACTATTATGTGTGCTAAATTTCATCCAAATCCGTTCAGCTGTTTGAGCGTGAAGAAGAGACAAACATACACACACACACACAAAGTTTCGCCTTTATAATCACACTAAGATTATAAAGGCGAAAGTTTGTGAGTGTGTGAGGGTGTGTGTGTGTGTATGTTTGTCTCTTCTTGCATGAGTATTAGTTTACATACTATTTTCATATTCAAAGCAATATGTAGCTTCACAAAATACCATCAAAGATTTGAAAGATCACCGACTGTAAATTCAAAATTTCCAAAGCTTGCTACATGCAAAGCGGCACCGAAAGGCTCAAGAATTGTATGTCATCTTGATTGCCGTGTATGGTGCAATAGCTCATGTGAATACTAGCCCATCAGTTCTATTCAGTTTTGAAAAAAAGCACTTTAAGTGTTTTATTCCATACAAAAAAAAAGAAAAAAAAATTTTTTATTTATTAATTTCTGACGTTAAGTTTCTATGAGTATGGAGCTTGATTTTCAGACCACTGTGCGACGGGTAGGTCGGGTCACAAAAAATTTCACGCGGTCGAAGTCGCGGGCTGTTAGTGTGTATATATATGCTGCAGTGAGTATGTTAAAGCTCTGATAAAAGATAATTTATTTGTCAAACATGTGTTTACATACAAATCGAGCATGCAAGATCTTAAATATACGTAAAAAGTCCGTACATGTTTTGCCTGACGAGGCGTATTTTTTTATTTTTATATAACGTACAAATTATTAATCCCGAAAAAAAATCAGCTGTTCCCTACATTATAACGAGCTATGCGAACATAAATGTATGGAACAGTAGATTTTTTTTTCGCGATTTCAGGATTGGCCCCATAGTGGAAGTTGTTCATAATGATGAGTACAATAACCCCTTAAGAGGATGCAAACGAATTAAATTTCACATTGTATATATTTTATATAGTAACTCAAAACTGTGCGTACATCGGACCAGCAAAAACTTTAGTTTCTGAATGCTTCATAAACTACTTGTGTCACAGATTAATGTTGTAGGGTCTACTCAAAATCAGCTAGAAAACAGTAGAGAGGTATACCCACGAGTAACATCTGTCACGCACAACAACGTGATGTGATTGCAAAACACCAGTATATTCAAATCAGTTGATTTATGCTTTCTAAACAGTATTGAGTTTACTTCTCATGTGGATTTACATCCAATAGGCATAGCCACTCTAGCCAGATCTGGAGTCCAAATCCTAAACTCTAGTAGGTACCTAACGGGCAAGAAACTCCACGGACACTCTTTTAAATAAAATAAATTGTTACAAAGTATTGGTTACATCATTCATGTTGAAATTATACATGTGAGAACAATGTAGAAAGACGTGCACGTTAGAAGCGCCCGTAATACAAAGATGAAATAAAGAACAATTCAAAAATTAAAATCAGCCATGGCCGCTAAGAGTTGACCAGTCCCAACTGACGGCTCCCGTTCACGAACATGACGCATGGATCAGCACCATTCAGCTCAACCATTTTGAAGGGAGCTAAATGATCCAATACACGCGCCACCATCAGCGAGACATCTGAGTGAGCATGACATACTCACAGCCGCCAGGGCACATTCAAGTCAATAAAAGACGTATTAAGCTTTGTACAGACCAGCGCGACGCGACGCCGCGCGCCGCGCCGCGACACGAACAATACAATTTCTAAGAAAACTTGACGGTATAACAATAACCCGTATCGCGTCGCGCTGACGCGTCTCGCTGGTCTGCACAAAGCTTTACCCGGTAAATGGTAGCTCTTTAGTGCATAGTACTCACACCTGTGCTCTGCAATTATATAATACAAAGGAGAATGATTTTATACAATGCAAAGATGGTCTTAAAATCTTCAGCCGCTCCTCCTACTTAACCACACCCTACACTTTCATCCCCGTGATATCACTACATATTATAAAATAAAACAACCTGGGCCTGGGTTTGATTCCCACGTCGGGCAAAGTGTTATTGGGTTTCTACCTGGAATTTCTGAATAGCAGCCCTGTGTGTCTGGAATTGTGCCCGGTTGATGGCAATAGGCTCGCTCCCTATTACATGGGACTTAAGAGGGCGCCTAAAGGTCCACTAGCGCCACTCTTTAAAAAAAATATTATCTCGTGACTGAGAAGGAATTATGAATAACGGCTAGACAGGACCCTCGGTAAGTGTGTCTAGAATTTTCTAATACCTTTTATAAAGTTTCATATTGAGACACGGAGCAACAAAATACGATCTAGAGGAATGTGGCCGCTTTTCTTTAGATCGTATTTTGTTGCTTCGTGTCTCAATATGAAACTTTATAAAAGGTATTAGAAAATTCTAGACACACTTACCGAGGGTCCTGTCTAGCCGTTATTCGTAATTCCTTCTCAGTCACGAGATAATATTTTTTTTAAAGAGTGGCGCTAGTGGACCTTTAGGCGCCCTCTTAAACATAACTGGCGAAATGTGGGTGTACTATAGTTACACCTCTGATCAACCCTTCGAGGAAACAAGGTCACCTCCCCCCGCGGCGTCTGTCTGTCTGAACGCGATTAACTCAAAAACTACCGTACGAATTTTCATACGGTTTTCACCAATGGACGGAGTGATTCATGAGGAAGGTTATAGTTAGTTGTTCATTTATGTTTATTTCAAAATTATTGTTAAGTTAAATGCTATACATGCATAATTAGTGATAAATAAGGTTATCCTTTCGTTGATAAGCAATCATTTGGTTTATTTATTTTCCTTTTATAATATACCTATCCAAAAAGTATCTGCAAATATTATTATATATACATGCAGCTGTTTCATAGAAAAGTGCAATACCTACGCGGTCAAAATGTACGGAACAGCTGATTTAAAAAAAATAACCGACAAAAAATATCAATGCAGGGGCATTCAAAATCATGTAATGAATTCATAGTATCAGTTTTCGCATCGATGTCCCTGCCACCCTGTATATACAGCAAAGGTCCAACATCCACATAAAGGCTTTTACAAACAGGCGCGACACGCGACGCGACACAAAGACACAGCACGTCGCGCGCCGAGCGGTGTCTTTGAGTCGCGTCGCGTGTCGCGCCTGTTTGTAGGAGCCTTAAATCGTAATGAATGAGCCTTATGTGTACCAGAGGTTAGTAACCTCATTAACAGCAAGACCTACCCTTTATTTATGACTTATATTAAATGTGTTCACAGACCCCAATAACACCCCGATTTTTATCAGAGCCCCAAAATTTTCTACATTTCAGTCTAGATTGTAGATATATTTTAATTTATGATAATGAGATTTTGCCACGAAAGCGTGCAGCTGGATATAACATTAAATCATCTTTAAATTAAAGTAAAAAATATCAGCAATTTTACGATCCGCAAAACTTAATGGAAGAGAGCGCGTTAGGTACCTATCCAATTTTCCGACACTGACTGACTATTTCATCAACGCTTAACTGAAATTGCTGAAACCAGCCGATATATTTCGTAAAAATCTCACCGTGATAACTTAGGTGAACGGAGCTTGAAGTGAGCTGTCAGGATTTGGATCATTTAGCTCCCTTAAAAACGGTTGAGCTGAATGGTGCTAATCCATGTGTCAGGTCCGTGAACAGCCGCCGTCAGTAGGGACTAGTCATCTCTTAGCTGCCACGTCTTATTATTTTTTTGTTCTTTTTATGACGGACGCTTTTAACGTTCTTCATCATTCTCACATGTATAATTTCAACATGAATGATGTAACCAATATTTTGTTACCATATTTTGATTTAAAAGAATATCCGAGTAGTTTCTGGCCCGTTCTTCTCAATAGGTACCTACTACTCTTTGAAATGGGCAACTAGCTTCATCTTTCTAACTGACCGCTCCTTGAAAATTCAAAAGTGCCTGTAATTGGTTTATTTGAAATAAATGCTTTGAGTTTGTCAATACTGCCAATACAAGTGAATAGCTTCAGGTGGAATGACAGGTCACTTCACTTAAGTTTCCACGGTGTTGTACAGAATGGATCGGCACAAAGTCCTGTGAGTAATGGAGTCCGAACATACGTGTTTACTTATGGGAAGGAATATCGATGCCGGCGGCTACGGAACAAGCCCAGTTTGGAAGTTGTCTAACTGCACGAGAGCTTATAAATTTATACCCCAATGGTATACAATCGCGTAATCTGGAAGCCGGAAAAGCACAAAGCCACCGGCACAATGGCATTCCGCTTATAGACATAGCATAGGAGGTCATGCCGTCAGAAGTAGAGCCTATTATTTAGCAGTCAGTTACGAAGAGCTTAGTTTTACATGCGTAGTTTGGTAAGTTAACTTATTGATTTAATTAAAATCGAGGTTGTAGCGTAAGGAAGAAAACCAACATGTTTGGTTTACACCTGAGGGCCTAGTCATAGTGATATTCTATCAGCGATTATAATGATGGAAAAGTCAGAGATGTATTCGATTGCAATATGCTACCGTAAAGCTTATTTCAATCCTGTTAAAAGTCGTTGTAGAAATACGAAACTCTTTGAAAGCTATTCTCACTTGTCTAGACCTGCTGGTGATTTCACAAGCAACAACATATCTAGAGCATGGCGTATTACAAACACAAAAACATCGTGAGGAAACCGGCATATCCTAGAACCGAAAATTCGAAGATAAGTGACATCTACCAACACGCACTGGGCCCGCGTGATGGATTACGGCTCAGTCCCTCTCACAGGAGGCCTGTGTCCCAGCAGTGGGAACATTATAGGCTGATTATGCATTACAAATAGCTTAAATCAATCATAAAGAAGATCATATCTATAGAAATAGAAAATAGTTTATTGTCCAGGTTATAAAGGAAGAAGGTTCGGAGCTTAACATAAGTTGAGACTACCTGTACCCTAATTTCTTAATACACGATCAATTAGAATCCGAATTGTTTTGAAACAGATTGCTAATCCGTTGCTACACAAGTTCGTAAAAATTATATGCTCAACAACGTAAATAATGCAATGAATGTTGTTGAATTGTCAAAATGAAACAGATTAGTCGTAATCGTAACGAAAATGTGTTGCGTAATTAGATAGCTGAGTAGCTATCTAATTATTTTTATATTTCCTACAGTTAAGTTACAAAGTATTATTCGCCAGTGAGCCCAAAACTAGACAGTAGTCTGTGTCTTAGATCTCGGGGTAGCAATTCCATGTCCCGAAATTGATCCTTGATCCATTGAATGTACCATTTTCCTAAGTGTAAGTGTAACCGTGCATTTTATAGGCGTATTCTAATTACAGAATCCGTTAACCCCTTGGCTGCCGATACGATCGGCTCTTGGATGCGCCGCGTATATTGTGCTCGTGTAATGACACACGTATTTGAATAACAATCGCAGGCGCATACGCACCAATGGGCGCAAACAGGAAAGTAGGTACAGATATGTTCAAAAGACCATCAAGATGTGTGTTCGTGGTTTTCGTGTTACGGTTTAATATTTTGTATAATTATGAAAGTGTTTAAACATTAAATAAATGAGTATTAAAGTTATGCCAAACCTAGAAAAAATTGTGGTAAATCTGGAAATTGGCCTGGCCTCGTTGGTCTAGTGGTCGCAAGCGCTACTGCTGAGCATGAGGTCTTGGGTTCTATTCCCGGGTCGTGCAAAGTGTTATCGGGTTTTTCCATCTAGAATTTCTCAATAGCAGCCCGGAGTCTAGATTTGTGCCCGGTTGATTGCAATAGGATCGCCCCCTATTACATGGGACTTAAACATAACTGGTGAAATGTGGGTGTACTATAGGTACACCTCTGCCTAACCCTTTGGGGAATACAGTGTGATGTTATGTAGTAAATCTAGAAATTATACGGATGCCGCTATACTCCGCGATTTTCGAAATTAATATTATAGAAGCAAAACGATTGTGAATTGTTCTCTGAATTAACTCGACTATTCTAGCAATCTGTCACAAATAAATCTGCCTAGCCTTTTCCCAACTATGTTGGGGTCGGCGTCCAGTCTAACCAGATGCAGCTGAATACCAGTATTTTCCATGGAGCGACTGCCTATCTGACCTCCACAACCCAATAACTGGGTAATACGATACCGTGGTAAGACTGGTTGACTTTCGGTCTTCTGACGACCCGTAACGACTGTCAAAGATCCACGAATGACAGCCGGGACCAACGGCTTAACGTGCTTTCCGAGGCAAGGAGGAGTCTCGGTATGTAAAGATAGTCACCCATCCACGGACCAACCCCGGCCAGAATAGATTAACCTGTTGAATCAACCTGCGCGGCTGTTATTACTTAGCCACGAGCTCCTCAACGTACTCTAGCAATCTGTATTGATTTAAAATCATTACATGTAGGCAATGAATCCCTTATCATTGAAGTGTAATTTTGAGTATAGGGAAAAATCACAAAGATTTCCATTGCACCTGCACGCGTAGCATGGCCGCCGTAGAAACGAGTTTTGTCGACGGAAGAATAGACAAAATGACAGATTGTGATTGTTTAACTGTCATTTTGACTATTTTTCCGTCGACAAAACCCGTTTCGACGGTGATCATGCTACGCGTGCTGGGGTTGCTCTCATTACCTGCATGTTATTGTCATCAATCCTGCCTAGTATGGGAGTAACTCTGTAAATTGTTTACATATGAGGCGGATGTTTTGCAGTGGCCAGTGTTATGTCATGATGATAGTTCTCGGTTAATTTCTTCCTTGTTTTATACGACAATCACGTTGCGAGAAAAAATTGGATATGATTGTCTTCGATTTATTATATTCAAACGTCGAGGAATCTATCAACATCCAATCCTCCTACTTACAGAATACCACAGATTACCTCTTACAAACAAACAATTCTACCTCTCTATAATATAAGATTAGAATAAATAATAGTAGGGAATATTGTTGATTGGAATATAGGAGGCTATTAACAAGACATGATTTCGTTATATAGGTACCTTTTTATTTTTAATACGAATCTAGCCAGGTACGTGTTAGATGTCACGGCATGCTCGATCGTCAGTTCGTCGGGTAATTGAGGCAGTTGTCCGATCCCTGTCCGATCCTAAAGGGGCATATAGGTACTGCAATAACATTACCAAAAAGTAATTTAAAAAAATATTATTATTGAAAACAAAAAATCAATTAATTAAGTTTTTTTTTTTAAAGATTCGTTTCAGCCGTAGGAGGGAACCCTATTGAAAATAGCTCTTTTATTCAAAGTAGTTTAATTACAATTAATAAAAAACTAACTAATATAATATCTATATCTGTTTATATTTCCAACTTCGACCCTCTTCCGTTGCCTAGCAACCAACAAAGCAAACCTAAACAGTCTTTGACAGTACGTAAAGATTGCGAGGTAAGAAATTTTACCCATATTTATGGGTAAAATTTTTGAATGAGCGTTATGTGGCGTGCGTTTTTGGAATTTCCAAACATTTTTTCTTTTTTCCACAAAATTCCCACGTACACGGGGTTTTTTTTACATGTTGTACATTGGAATAAGCAGTTCAACCTGAGATTTTTAGGCATGGTTACGTAATACAGGGTCATATTAAATAAGCTAGCGAAACTCCGCAGACCTGACGGGTATCGATATATAAACATGATAAAACTTTAATTTAATTTGAACCTATATAGAATAGGTTAGTGCTGCCCTAGTGTGCACCATCAGTGACTGTATCATGGTGAGATACTGTTCAAACGCAACCATTTTCAATAAAAAAAAACCTTTAACATGTCTTTTTTATAACAAAGGTTTTATTTCCGCACTCAGTGGTTCCAGCAAACAGCCGGAGGTCGTGTTAAAGGCAAATAAAATAAAAAGGTCACCACCATAAACACTTGGTAATACAAACATTGCGGATAATAAACAAAAACGTGGTCAAATTCCTGAGTGGCTTCCCTTCAGTGTTGCCGTTTATTGGAACTCTGTTACCGCCTAATAAAGTCATTAAGAGTTAATGGATATTTTAATGAAGTACCATGTTTGTTTATTGATGCTTTTATGTTTTGTAATTGAACCTCAATTAACTTTTGGGGAAAGAAATATTTGTCTGAAAATAATGATGGGTAATTCCGCGAGGAATTTAATTAAGATTCTGATGGGAGCAGGGTGAAAAGATTGTTTTATTTTATGACAACGAAATAGAGTGCCAATTTATTGGGTAAATTTTAATATTTGCCGCACGGGTCCATCCATCAGATTAAGCTACGCTTGCCAGGGTTGGTCTGTGAATGGGTGACCACCTTTACATACCGAGACTCCTCCGTGCCTCGGAAAACACGTTCAGCCGCTGGTCCCGGCTGTCATTCGTGGATCTTTGACAGTCGCTACAGGTCGTTAGAAGCCCGAAAGTCTGACAACCAATCTTACCAAGGGGTATCGTATTACCCAGCTAGGTTGTGGAGGTCAGATAGGCAGTCGCTCCATGAAAAATACTGGTATTCTGCATCCGGTAAGACTGAAAACCGACCCCGATATAGTTGGGAAAAGGCTAGACAGATTGATTACTAAGTAAATGTAAGCTTGCATCTACATACACTCATGTGTTTGAAGGCAATTTTTTTTTTTATTAAATACCAAACTTCCAAACGAATGTTCCACAAATAACTAGATTACTTTACCATCAGCTTAATGATATGTAAAGCCTTTACACACGAATACTTTAGCTTTTCATTCGATGTGATGGGCAGTTGGCAACCAGCGTAATCCCTACCTCGACACCTCTTCGTGCCAACATTTCAAGGTTCTTTCAATACCCCAAGCTCTAAGAGCCCTATCTGTACTAAACATGTGTTAGATAATGTTTTTTGGCAGAAGAATATAACGTGTAAGATTTTAGTACACCCTTTTTGCGATTTCCGAGGCTAAATAAAAAATAACGGTGTATACGCTAAGAACGAGCAGGGTGTTGCTTTTTTTCCTTTTAAATTTTCTTGTTGCTAGGTAAGTATGTATTTTCCTGTTCAGGATAAAGCGGGAGGAAACGCCCGGGTGTCACCACTGTGTGGATCGCCCGGAGGACACGGTGGAGCATACGGTGGAGGTCTGCCCAGCTTGGGCGGAGCACCGCCGTGTCCTCACGGAGGCGATCGGCGGCGGCGATCTCTCGCGTCCGGCCCTGGTTCAGGCCATGGTCCGGAGCGAGAGTGCATGGGAGGCCGTCACCTCCTTCTGCGAAGCAGTAATGCTCGCGAAGGAGGAGGCGGAGCGCGCGAGGGAGAGGCAAAATGCGCCCCCTCGCGCCCCTAGCCGCCGCAGGAGACGCCCCGGGCGTCGGGAGTCGCGAGCCGACTTCCGGCCACCGTAGGCGCGGGCTTGCGGACGGTGAGCAATGGGTAGCTCGCCGTCCGATAGGGACCAGGCCCGGGTCGACGGCGCGTTGTGTTCCACGCGCGCCTCAAAGAGATGTCAGCACCAACTGACGGGGTCCGGAAGGGCCAATGCCTGCCGGGGTTGCGGGTTTGTCTGAAAGGGATATCGCGACCTCGGCACACAGGCAACGGAAGGAACACGGGTGGGTTTTAGTCAGTAAAAGTCTGACACGCCCTCCCGCTCCACCCAGAGCGGGAGAAGTTATAAGTACGTATTAAAAACAATATACTTACATATGGTAGGTATTCGGCCGACGACTTTAAAAAGGTAGCTGGGACAGAGTTGATGCAGAAGGCGGAGAACAGGATGGTGTTGTGTAGCCTGGGTGAGACCTATGTCCAGCAGTAGTCTGCGATCGGCAGACTTGGTGAGGTATTCGGCTGGTTGGCTCCTCGAGTTTTGGAAAAAGTTCGGCTTTAAAGAAAGTCGTCTGCGCCACTACGTCTTCTTTTATGCCTCGATAATTCCTATTTACGCTCGGGTACCCCTTTTGTGAATGTTAATTTTCCGTTTATAATTTTCCAGTAGGTAAACCATAAACGGAAAATTTTGTAGTATTATCTATCACCTTAATTATGGCTTAATTCAATGAAAACCACCAATAGGCATTATAATAATAATTGAAGTAATTTTTGAACAATACTGAACGTAGCTCTTTGGTGTTAGTACCAATAGTTAGCCCTGGATCTACGGGGGGGCAAACCGGGCTCCGTGCCCCGTGCGCCAACTTCAGGGGGCGACAAATTCAAGCGTAGCAGACAAGTGCACCACCCAGCACACAGTAAATGAGACGCGCAGCACATATAATATTTCTATTTCTTTCTTTTCTTTTTTACAACAGTTTTGGCGCCCCTGTTGGATTGGCGCATTATCGATCGATAAAACTTGATTAATATGTTGCTGCCAACATTTTCATTCCTAGAATTTTTTTATTTCGCGGGCTATCTTAACGCATCTCCCATGACGGATCGGCGGGGGGCGGCAGAGAGCTGATTTTGCCCCGGCTCAAAAAAAACTAGATCCCTATAGTAAAATACGTTTATTTCACAAAAAAACATCAATCAATATGGTATATTATATATAGGTGTCCTAGAGAAAACAGCTGGCACCAGCTGGCTGGGATGATTAAAGAAGATTTTATTAAAAGCCTTTGTTATCTTTCGGCGTATTCCTTTTCTAGCAGACAGGGCGTAGTCAAAGTTTTGTCAATATTAATATGTGTAACGCGGGCACATTAAGTTCGTCCATTATACGCAGTCGACCTTGGCGGCTCGCCCAGGAAATAGCTCCCTGGGGTAGCCGTTAACCCCTTATAATACCACGCTTGAACCAAAATACCTTTCACTCGATTTTTTTTAAAGAATAAAGAAATATGTTTTGTTGTCACAGAAAAATACAAATTTACTCGAATTGAATAGAACCAAACTGTTAAACACTTCCAGGAAACTCAAGAATATTGTTTTACGAAATCCTTTTATTACATGTTAGTAAAAAGAAACAAATACTAAACAACAACAAGCAACAAACAAACATCGACAAATTTTTCAGCAGCTGCATGTCGCGACTGTGACAAGAGGGATAGTTCTACTCAGCATGATGCTGTGCTATGGGGGTCCCATGCAACGGACAACGCTGATTTTCACGTGTGGTTTACGTTTATGTTTTTTTTAAATTATAGGCATTTTACTGAATATTTTTATGGCCAAAAGGTCCAAAAGTACCTGAGTATTTAAAAGGTTTTTTTTATACCACTACGGGGTTGCTCTTAGCCTGCATCTCACCTGATGGAAAGTGATGATTAGGCCAAAGGTGAAAGCGAGCTTCACCCGGAATCCTCAACCCCAGAGGAACTAGAGCTATCTTACCTCTGACTGCCGAAACTGCTTGTTTAGAAATATTCATAAACAATCCTACCTCTAAAATGTACAAACAAGTTTTCTCATAAAACCTAACTGAGTGAGCTTATACAACCTTAAAACGGCAACCGTTCTAGGCAAAAAGAATGTTGTAGTAAAAAAGCCGAATTACCTTTTTCTACCTTCAAAAGAAAAACGATAAAGTAGGGATTTATCGTTATAATTTACAACTGGTGGAGGAGAAAAGTTCTTTTTATGTTGTTCATCGGAGTATTAAGGTACCTTGTTGCCTAGAGAGATTTCAACTCTTGAAAATATTTTATAGATCAGATAACCTTCTTATAAGTATGTACCTCGATTTTCTCATAACTTTAGGTACACACAACAGAACAGCAGTTCTATTCTGCGAAAACTTATTGTCACCGCTGTTGACAGCGAAAACAGATAAATTCATAGAAGTGAGTTTTACAGAATCAGCCAGCAGTCTACTTCAAACCATTTACAAACTACGTATTCCTGTAGCTACATTTGCATCTACAAAACTTAAACAAGGTACTCTATACTTCTCTATATCAAAGTTAAAACGTTTAACTTCACTACCCAGTTTCTCAAAACTTAATATCATGAAGATCGAGATCTATTACATACAAGCACACAGGTATATATCAAACTTATATCTTGTATAACAGCCCGTAACCATGGCAACGGAGATCTTGCTATTGGATACTACGGATATTGAATGCATTCACACAGTTCAAAACTTGTGCCGAGAATAATAGGGTATTCGTAGTGCATTGAATCTTCCTAGAATCCCCTAAAGGTGCTGATAAACTTGAGCATTGACTTGTAACAGAACATCGAGCATTCGCCGTTTTCAAATTTGTCGAACCTGAACAACGAACAGAGCCAAGCATAGAGCCAAACATCGCTACGAACATTATCACGATCATTCTAGCGAACGCTCTAGAAAAACACAGGGGTGCGGGGGTCATAGTGGGACGGCGGCGGAACAATGACAGAATGGCTCTCGGCTCGGGAAAATGCTCGAAGATAATTTACTGTCCTTTAGAATGCTCGCTAGAATGGTCGCTAGAATGCTCGCTAAAATGCTCCCGTATTTTTTGCTGTAATGTAATATTCGCCAGAATGCGCATTACAAGTGAATACTCAAGTTTATCAGCACCTTTATATTGTAGGAACATTCAATACAATTTTGATAGATCTGTGAGCTTTAATGAAATTCCTGTAGGTCATTGATTTGATGCCATACCGTTCTGCGTCAATGGTTTTAATTTAGAATTTCATCAGCTGAGCGTTTTGCAGTCCAGTCGGGCGAAGGCTAATCTGAAATTACAATGGTCTTCGGCATAGGATTTATCTAAATGTAGGTATACAATTTCTTATGTTTTTAAAGATTGCAGGTTGCGCATGCCCGCCCGATTTTTGCATAGCCTAAGTCAGTGGTCGGCAAAGCGCGGCTCGCGAGCCGAAAGCGGCTCTTTAGCCTATAGAGTCCGGATCTGTCTGTACGGCTCTGTACAATTAATGTCGATGGGTGCGAGCGTAAATACGCGTGGGGGTCGGGGTTTCGCTCATTAAGCAAGATATCAAGTTTTATTCAAAATTCAAAATATATTTCAAAGATTTATTTCCGACATTGTTTCACCAAAAAATAACTGGACATCGAAAGCGAATCATTTCCTATACCTTTCAAAGTTTTCCAAGGCTTACTTGTTAATAAGTAAGATGCCTTCATCATATTATTATCAGCCGATATGATGATGATGATAAAGGCATCCTCCTTCTTAGCAAGTTAATTTTAGGAAGCGTTGTGGAGTGAAAGAGGATGGGAGTGTATTGAGACAGTTTGGACACACAGAAAGGATTGGCTCTCATAAGAAATCTTAGTCGTTATAGTCTAAGTCAACATTTCAACTTTGATAACAAATATTATTTACTTAAAGACTTCCTGACACTGGAACTAGAACGAACTAATATCCAACAACAAGGCCACTTCCCCTGAAAGCCTCAACTTTAATATTATTGCAGTCTACATTAATTCAAGGTTTCTCTGTTATCTATGAAATCAACTACAGCTACAGTAGTGCAACGTTCAACTTTGTTTTATAGCTCGGAAACGACTGAACAGCCGCATTTTCATTATAACTACAAGGGAAACTAAATCTGATACTCGACTCAACCTCGAGCGAGCAATCAGGGTTACTTTAAAAGCTTTCAACTGAGAATGATATTAAAACTTTGTTTTTAAACCAATTATGGTAGACCGGTTTCACTAAAGGTTGTGTTCCTAGGAAAGCGGTTCCGTCATATTTTTACGGCCGTCATAAAAATCTGACGTTTTTACCATTATGACATTTAGATGTCAAAAAATGCTCTGTATTTGAACAGCTGTTATTGTCCGCTTTCATAGGGAACCAAAGCTTAAGAGCGTTTATTCTGAAAGTGGGTAACGGGTCGAATATACGTCAAATATTTCGCTGTTTTGATTAATTTGGCACTATTACTGTATGGAAATAAGAAATGTAGCTAACTAGCGAATAAGAATATGAATAATTAAATGGAATATTTATTATCGTAACACCGAATGAATATTTAGTTTTAAATGTAAAAAAAGTATTTGGAAACTTTTCAAATGCCTATTTTACACTTAGAACGGTTACAACATCAAATTCAATGTTATGATTGCAATTCATTATTAATATTCTATTTCTAGCGAACTTTTTACGTTAGCCACATTTTTTATTTCCATATAGTAACATTGCCAAATTAATCAAAACAGCGAAATATTTGACATCTATTTGCGACGTTTCCCACTTTCAGAATAAACGCTCTTAATACTTTTGCAGTTTTTGCCAAGACTTAATCTGCACTTAATAGTTTTATTTTCGGCCTATTACAGACAGTCAATCTAAGATCTTTCTATTTTAAAGCATTTTATTATGAATACAACACAAAATACAACATACATTACATATACATATATTATGTGTACAACTTACACTGTTATTCACATTTCAAAATTACCTAAAAACCCAAAATAGTACCTAGACGGTGTCCACGAAGAGAGTCTTACACACCGGTGGGTAACGACCGTATACATTGTGAGCTCACCCACACCAACCTCGAGTTCAGGGACCCCGACTAGGGAATCTTCAATTGTTTTGATTCTCAAGCTTATCATTTACATATTCAGGGATTTGTCAGAAACTACCTCCTGGTTAGGTACAGTTTGACAGCTAATCAGAGCTACCTGTCATTTCTGGCTTTACATCCGGTAATCCGACTACGGAATTAGAATCCCCTAGTGATATTATCGCCCTATTAGAATCTCCAGTTACAGATAGTTTCTGTTCCTTCATTCATGCCTCCTCAAAGAACAAATGAACAAGTTTCACTGGGTCTGCACGTGTCAAGAAAGTTTAAAGGTTGTGTTTTCCTTACAGTGGAGTTGTTATTACATCAAACACCTGTAATAATGCCTCCGGGATTGTATCAACTTATAATTATCTCGTGACGAAAGTCGCTGCTAAAAAGATGTTCGATCATCACGTAAAAGGTATTTTATAAAAGCTCATCTAAATGCACAACTATGGAACGGAGCTTTTGAGTAAAATCACAATTCTGTAAGTCTTCCCTTTACACACAGGGCCGAGGCAAGCGAGACCATCATTAACGATGTACAAAGATGAATTATTACGGAAATTAACACTGTAGGGTCATCGTACCCAACAGCAGAATGTATGGAATCGATTCCTAAATGTGTACGACTGAACGTTCCTCTACTCGTATTAGGACCCTCGGCCCTTTCTTTATCTTCCTTCACAAGTGTTATAAATCTTGCAATGCGTCAGTGTAAAAGCGCAGGCCATTATTGTAAGATTATTTTTATATAAAATCAGGCCATTATTGTAAGTATTTTGATATAAATCTAAGAAACCATTATAGCAAACTTTGGAGCATTACAAAATTGTATGCAAAGAACTCATTATTTTTCTTAACAAGCGTCATTAATAATGTTTAGTGGATTCTTTTCCAAACAAAGATTCCAGTATAATTAAAAGTTTATTCCCGGAATCCTCTCAAACTTTTCCAAGTTCCAACTCCACCTTGTTATCGATAAACAATCGTTACCTACAAAGAAATTCGAGACTTGGAGTATACACTCAATTTGGAACAAGTCAGTTGATCATTACGGTACGGCCCTAGGAAGAGAGCTAGGTCAACGACCTCGCCCGGGAAGACAATTAAGAACAATTTTTTGTTAATTGGAGTAAGTGAGACTTTGAAGCTCAAGTGGACGGCGCGGACGCTGATGCTTGGTGAAAACAAATGACAAACTATGGAAGTGGAAGAAAGGTATTATTTGATGAAGGCATTCCAACTGATGATCAGTGATTCAAACTCAACGCATTTATTTCAATTAAACCAATTACAGGCACTTTTGAACTGTCAACGAGTCGGTCAGTTAGAAAAATGATGGTAGATTGTAAAGCTTATTAAGCAAGGTATTGACTTATGAAGCATAAGCTGAAAGGTCTCACCTACGAAGAATCTGAGAGACTTATACAATGAATGGAAACTGACTTTTTCACCAACGCATACTCACTCATACCTTCTGGACTCACACTATCAAACACACGCACACGAACTACAACACATATACACACACACACACTACAACACATATACACACACACACATCTCTCTCACACACACATCTCTCACACACATACAACAACACATATACACACACACATCACACACACACACCTACTCCTTTTGTGTATATCCTTGTTTGTATAAGTTAATAGTATTTTTGTTTAGAATTTATTCAAAATTTAATTGTAAGTTTATAGAACTATCCTAGTTGGTCCGGAGGAAGGTGACATCATTCATCGTGATACAGTGTAATCCTAGTACCTATGAGTGTCAAAGCACTCCATTGACACCTATGTACATATTACATAAGACAAAAATTGTTTTAAGGAGATTTACTGTACCCATTCTTCTAGTAATAAAGATTTTTTACTTTATATATTTTCTAAGTAAGGTCTTATAGACCGTCCAAGTTTACATAGATCTTAGGTAATGCCGGTGCAAGACGTACAATTTTTCCAAACTTTTCAGACGAAACTAATTTATGTCAGCACTTCAGTAGCAAACTTAAAAAAGTTGTTCAATGTCAATATAATTAAGGTACTTTCATAAGTGAATAACTTTTAGTCCATAACTTGGAAAAATCCCTAACTCCCCGGTTCCCGTGGAGTTGGGATTGCGAAAGTTTCAGCTTTCGACTAAATTTAGCGAAACTTGTCGTCAACCGCTGTAAGACATGGGTCTTTGTTGATATTGTGATTTACAAGTTTTATTCTATAGTTTCATGAATAATTATGAGCATAATAACGCCATTTTCCTGCCTATAAACTTAACAGTACATTATTTGGAATAAAATCAACATTTCTTAGTCCCGTTTGAGATCTAGAATTCAACTGATAAGGTGCTTAGGAAATTGACGTAACTGGTCCATACCAAATAGCTTATACGATACGACTTGTTGAGATATAAATCTAGATCAGTGATTTGCATACATTTCTAGTTTACCACGAAATATTTAATCACCAGTTTAAGATGAAAGCGAAGGTGACGAAAGTGGATCTGCAGTTGTAACCCGCGAAATTCGAATTTTCTTACGTTTTTTGCAATTTGCAGGTTAGTGACAGGTTGTATCTTGATCGTATCGAAAACGTAAGAAAATTTTAATTTTCGCGGGTTACAACTGTTCTGCAGATCCACCTTAAGGGGGATGTGCTAAAGTAACCCGCGATATTCAAATTTTCTTGAGTTTTTCCATGTTGCAGGTCAGTGTCAGGTTGTATGTTGATTAAAATATGATTCGCGACCGTAACAAATATGGCTTTACATAATTATAATCATTATAATCAGCAATACAACTCCATAAGTTAGCATAATTGTCAAATGTCATGATTTCATGAAATAGTCATTCGGGTTACATGAACTTAGAGAGTTGTATTGATATTTTTTTATGATTATAATTCTATAATTAAACATTTGATACGGCCGCGAATCATAATTAGATCAACATAGAACATGATACTGACCTGCAAATTGCAAAAAACGTAAGAAAATTTGAATTTCGCGGGATACCTTGACGCTTTCGCCTTAAGAGGCCATCGTCGGCGATATCGAAGACTTTAATAGAGGACCTATTTAAAATTCATGCTGAGTCGGGGATCTTTTACAAAAACTGTTTAGGGCCATTCTCAGTACGGTACCTATTCCCGAAATGTGGGACAGGCAATCACCATACAATGAAGATCATTCGAAAGGAGAAACGATATTTGTTCGAACCTTTTTGCGAAATCTAAAAATGTTGATCAAATCTTAATATTTGATTTCTCATCTCCTGTCCAATAAATCATTATGAAATTGATTGAAGTGTGCCTACCAGTTTATTGCGAAGGTAAGCTTCTTTACAAGGAGTTCACAGAGTAAATATTTATTGGAAAATGTCAGTGTTTATATCTCGCTTGTCAAACGGGTTGCCATGGTGGAGACTAGTTCCTGACATGACCTAGTTTTAAATTATTCATAATACTTGGTAAACAGCTCTCTGATATAAACGTTACATTACAGAGACGTTTCTGCTCTGAAAGTCGTCTCTCTAACGTATATTAATTTTGAACCCGGGAAGATACAGAAAACATTCTAAATTACTACTTATTTTTTTTTATTTTTTTCTTTTATTTACGGACGCGTTTAACGTTCTGCATCGTTCTCAGATGTATAATTGGAACATGAAGGATGTAACCAATATTAGGTAATCATATTTTGATTTAGAAGAGTGTACATGGCGTTTCTTGCCCGTTCTTCTCCATAGGTACTAAGCTTTGGAATGGGCTACTAGCTTCTTATTTCTGACTGACCGACCCCTTGAAAATTCAAAAGTGCATGTAATCGTTTTATTTGCAATAAATGCTTCGAGTTTGAGGTTGGCTAATATTTTTCGCTTTCTTTCGGTTTTGAAAAGTTATTCATTTATTAATATTTATTTAATTTAAAATGAAATGGCTAAAACACAATTATTTAAATAAGTAATTTAAATAATTATGTTATAGCCATTTCACAGTCAAAGAATGACAGCGGTTATTTGAATTACTTAATGGACAATTTAAGTTGGTAGTGAACTTGCTAAGCTATTCATTTCCCTGCCTTTTACGTCACAATATATTTCGATACAAAACATAATTGTTTCATAAATGTTTGATGTAGGCCTATTGACAATTTTGAACCGACCACGGCTCTGAATAATAGATGACAAAGAACCATCGAATCAATCTACGCTCAACGCTTATGATCGAACGAACAAACTTTATAACAAAGAAGGTCCCTTTACTGCAAAACTTTCCGGTAGTCAATTTACGTAACAAAATGTATATTTTTATTACAAGAAAAAAGACGCAAGAACTCTTGGGGCATGAATGATTCACAGACAATGTCCCTGACAGCCGCAGTGCTCAGATATTTATTATTTTGTATCGCAGTCTCAACTGTCCTTTACACGCCCGGCCTTTAGGCTGCCCGCACACGGACTAGTGGCGACAGCGACAATCACTTTTCATACATTTCACCGCGGCGGCCAATCGTTAAATGTTCATGAGAAAAGTGTTGAAAAACCTCAAGTGGCCTATGAGCGAGAGCCCTTATTTTCTATTGGCCTTTTTAGAAATTCCTTTAAAAAAAAATTATTTGGATATTAGGCCTCTCGCTCTAATTTTAAACACTTTTCAATACAATGTCGCCCATGGATATGTGACCGCTCGTATTTTACTGAATTCAATTCATGAAAAATTATCGAAAATTAACTTTAAATAATTTTAATATAACTATTATATTATGTTATTCAATTTTTAATTTTTTATGTAGTGTTTGCCATATCTCCGATGTTATTGGCTCGATTTGGATTCTGTTTATTATTTCTTAAAGCTTATGAGTTATTTTATGGGATTAACTAACATTTTTTTATTAAAATTTGTCGACTATGAAAAAAAACGGAAGTGAAAACTTTTTTCCTAATAAAAACAATATTTATTTAAAAAACACAATGTGTAGTAAGTCCATAAAACCATACTAAAATAGTTTTTTTTTTTTAATATATAAGAAAAAAAGAAAAAAAGACCCCCGTTTTAAAGTTAATTTACGAAAAAAATTCATGAATATTCAGAAAAATACGGGCGGTCACATGCCCATGGGCGGCATTGTATAGGAAAGTTGCTTGAGTCATAATTTGTGTTCATGAATAATAGAATATCAGGCAAATGTGGTATTATTTTGTTCTCGTTTGGTATTCTATTAGTGTTCGTACCATAAAGATATTATTTCGTGGTCCTGTTCGTCTTTATGTCTGGCTCTATCAGGTCCCTCGGTTCTTTCATATTATTCATGTAGAATGATTTATATTTTCTTGTATTATTAGTTTTTTTTTTGTGTATATCGTTTTTGCTTATAAATGATTAAAGAACATAATATTGAGTTTAGTTACAATTACTTATTAATTTCCTGTTTATAAAACTAAGCAAAAATTTTTTCGTTCATAATTAAGTATGCAGAATAACGTCTATAAAACATGAGGGAATTTTGCCATAAATTGAGTGAACACAGAAATTCGAGAACAGCGTAAATTAAAGGCATCCACGGTTAGGTGTCGTCCAACCGTGTTACAGATAGGGACGTGACAACGGAACGAAAACTTAAATCCGCTGATACGAGAATTAACGTTTTTACCGTAAAATTAACTAAGCGTAGCTTCTGCAGGCGTATCACATATTTCCTTAATCGTATCCATTTAAGAATCATCATAAAGTAGGTATCTCATAAGCGATTATATCCAGTCATTATTTGGTTGGCAGGTTGAAGTAAATATTTTATAAAAGGGATTTACAAGAAACCGATACGAATCTCTATTCGTCGGACATCCGTTGATATCCTCGGATATGAATACGGAATTACGGATACTAGGTAGGTAATATACTAGCATCACTAGTTGCGTGACACACGCCACCATATCGATCCACGTGTTTCCAGAACGAAACTGTCTCTAAGTATATAAAAAAGATTTATTTATAAAGTCATAGGTAGGTTAAGTCAACCGTAGGATGTTAAAACAGATGCCTATTAACGTTTCGTATGCCGTAATTAAATAAACAGTTAAAAAGCCATTGTGTCCCGCGGGGATCCACGTTCCGGTAATACGAAGGGTTAAAAGTTCCAAACAGAGCTCGAGCCTGACCCCGTCCTGATCTTTGTAAAGATATCGAAGGTTATTAAACACTGTGCCGTATTTTTAAATAATACAGTAAAAGATAATTTAATATTAATGACACTACTCCCGCAGACAGACGCGACGCGACTCTAGTAGAACAATTTCTATGATAACTTCATGGAAATTGTTCTACCAGAATCGTGTCGCACCGTCGTGTCGCGCCTGTTTGCGGGGAGCCTTTATTCTCTGGTCGAGATCTGTAAACGTTATTTAGGAGATGCTCTGGCTTAGACATGTTCCCGTCTCTGCCATGTAGTTTGACAGTTCTGCGAAAATGACAGGAATAAAGCTTAGCTAAAGTACGTGCTAGTAACGTTTATAGATTTCGGCCTGAATGTGTTTAGTTTGATGTCTGTCCTAATATTAAATGCTTCATATTGCTTTTCATGATTCCATGTAGAAAATGCTACTAAGTTTAAGTCCAATAGGCTTTTATTTTGGTTACTTAGGAGGATTATATTATATCATATCGTTTAGATCAATTTCATTTTCCATGAAAGCGCGACGGTCCTCGCAAAAAGCTTAGTGACAGTAAGCTTTTTGCGAGGACCGTCGCGCTTTTTTCATAATTAAGTTCTGAAAATACTCAAATTGTGATACTGTTCAAAGAGACTTCCAAGTAATGCCAAGTATATTCAACACAATGTTTACGTCAGTAAGTAGGTGGCTAATAAAATAACTAATATATTTTTTATAAATAAATAGCCATACTTAGAACATTGTAAAGGTTGTATGTTAAGCTACATTACTTAGTATTAAAATGTCAAAGTAATTAGTGCAAACGTCATTCCATAATATAATTACTATAACATGACCTATAAGACAGACACACATATTATTTATAATTTACTTATGCCATAAACAATGGACGTAAAGCTTAAAGCGAAATAGAGAACTATATGGTTACTGCATTTGACTGATTTTAGACATGTTCTCTTTTCAAACAGTGCCGCCATTTTTTTTTTTTTTTTTTTGGATGGGAAATTATCAAATAACTTCTCCCGCTCTGGGTGGAGCGGGAGGGCGTGTCAGACTTTTACTGACTAAAACCCACCCGTGTTCCTTCCGTTGCCTGTGTGCCGAGGTCGCGATATCCCTTTCAGACAAACCCGCAACCCCGGCAGGCATTGGCCCTTCCGGACCCCGTCAGTTGGTGCTGACATCTCTTTGAGGCGCGCGTGGAACACAACGCGCCGTCGACCCGGGCCTGGTCCCTATCGGACGGCGAGCTACCCATTGCTCACCGTCCGCAAGCCCGCGCCTACGGTGGCCGGAAGTCGGCTCGCGACTCCCGACGCCCGGGGCGTCTCCTGCGGCGACTAGGGGCGCGAGGGGGCGCATTTTGCCTCTCCCTCGCGCGCTCCGCCTCCTCCTTCGCGAGCATTACTGCTTCGCAGAAGGAGGTGACGGCCTCCCATGCACTCTCGCTCCGGACCATGGCCTGAACCAGGGCCGGACGCGAGAGATCGCCGCCGCCGATCGCCTCCGTGAGGACACGGCGGTGCTCCGCCCAAGCTGGGCAGACCTCCACCGTATGCTCCACCGTGTCCTCCGGGCGATCCACACAGTGGTGACACCCGGGCGTTTCCTCCCGCTTTATCCTGAACAGGAACCTCCCGAAACAACCATGTCCGGTGAGGACCTGTGTCAGGCGGAAGGTGAGGACGCCGTGGCGCCTCTCTAGCCACTCCTCAAAGAGGGGACTTATCGCCACAATCGTGGCGTGCCCAAAAACAGTGCCGCCATGACACGCATATATAAAACTGTGTCAGCCTTCTAAGCATTTATAAACAATAGACTGCATGTTTTCGAAGACCCAAAATCAGTTTTTCTCACTCTCTTCACAAAAATGTGAAACCCCATTTAGCCGAATATGACCCTATTATAACGACATTCGTTTCTTATTACAAAGTATTTCAGGATCAGCCTAGCTATCATATTACTTGGGATATTTCGTATTAAGATTCTTGTTTAGTTTTACGAGGTATAATATTAATATTCCCACATTATTCGTTATTATTAGTTTTATTGAAGTGGTTCCTCATGCTTTACGACTTAACTTTTATAAACAGACAGTCTTCGAGCGGATATATTGACTGAGTTTTTGAAAACGATGCCCATCACTATTTATTCCCGTTGTATCGTTAGTAATTAAAGTAATTATATCTTTAATTACTAAATGAGGATAGTTTTATATCACACCATAATATTTATTACTTGAGTCGTCACAGTACGTATTGGCTGTTTGAAAAGCCGTTTTTCTTGGAATCGAAAATTAATTTAATAAGGTAGGTTGTTCAGAATGACGGGTAGAATAAAAATCCTTAAACCTTAAATGAAGCAGGTGACAAAATCAACTGTCTATATAATTAAGGCTAAAGCAGAATCCAACATTTTCGCATTTTCTATGAACCAACGCACAGTATAGACGGGCCGCACCGCACTTTTGTATAAAAATGCGTTGCTGTTGTAAGGTGCCGCACATTACAACCGCGAGGTATTTTCATACAAGTGCACATTATGTGCGCTTGTCTTTACTGACCCATTTTCAAGACATACTATACAGCGGATGATACATTGACACTTCGCCCTCTTTCTCAGTAAGCCCTTAAACAAATTAAAATACCCTCATATTCTTTAAACATACAAACAAAGTGACTGATGGCTGCGCCAAAGTGAACGAATACTTCGTAGTCTCACCACTAACCTAATTGGACGCGACATAGACTTGCGAACCGACCTGAAATACTCTATGACTAATGGATTAACTATTATCCAGGTAACTAAGGCTTGTACGATGACAGAATAGTATAAATTTGATACTCTAAAATACTCTAAATTCTTGTATTTACCTTTTATACTCTCTATGCGAAAGCTCTTTTATAGGGTGGCAGGGACATCGACGCGAAAACCGTTACCATGGATTCAGTACAAGATTCTGAAAACCCCTGCGTTGAAAATTTTCATCGGTTATTAAAAAAAAATCTGCTGTTCCATACATTTTGACCGCGTAGGTATTGCACTTTTCTATGAAACAGAAGATTTTTTTTTTTTCAACGCAGGGCTTTTTAGAATCATGTACAACATGGTAACAGTTTTCACGTCGAATTCCCTGACACCCTGTATACTTTGTCTATTTAAAAAAGTTGCGGTATATGCTATAAACCTTGCTGTCATCAAAAATATAATTATCTGCCAAGCCTTATCCCAACTACGTTGGGGTCAGCTTCCAATCTAACCGGATACAGCCGAATTCCAGTATTTTACATGGAGCGACTGCCTATCTGACCTCCACAACCCAGTTGGGTCTTCATCAAAAATAACATTAGTACTTAAAATAAAAAACATCAATTTTCGATAAAATCGCAAACATGCCAAACGGATATGGAAAAAACATAAAAGCTTGCACGCTATAGAGAAAATTCAGATTATACCCAAGGTGTTTTCATCAAAAGAACCGCGAATTTATTTTCATGGAAGTGATTGACCTCATGGTCATGACCGTGAACGTCTTTCACGCGGCCTTTAGGGAGGGAAATCATTACTTAACGTTTGTATATCGTGGAAAGTATTTTCTGACTCAATGAGTAACGAAAGCAATTTATTTACCTAACGTTTTTTTTTTGGTAATTAATTTACTGATTGGTATAAAATAATAAAGTAACATTGTTTTTACTTCCTGTGTAATTAAAAAAATGTTTTTAATTGTCTTGTTACAGTGTTTAAAAAGGAAAGTTTAAATTGGCCAATCATATCATCCTCCCACGCACAAAAATACTCAATTTGAGTGAAGTATCGTAAAGTCATAAGTTATAACTTGAACCAATCAATCTTTTTCTTGAATAAAGACATAAAATATATGAAAAATGTTATGGCACTGTCGGTTCTGAAGATAAAAATATCCGAATTGGCCTTACTTTGTATGGTATAGAGTCGTAAAGTTCCCACAATAGCCGTAAACGTGAAACAACTGCAGCTGTTTGCAAAACGCAAATATAAAATGCCAATGCCTGCGTTTCGACCGGTTTATTAAGTTTGACTTACTGACTTTTGATGCTCTCAAACTCAAACTCAAAGCATTTATTTCAATTAAACCATATACAGGCACTTTTGAATTGTCAAATAGTCGGTCAGTTCAGTCAGAAAGTTAAAGCTCTATGGAGAAGAACGGGCAAGAAACTCCAAGGACACTCTTTTAAATATAGATATTACAAAATATTGGGTACATTATTCTTGTTGCTTCTATATACAAAAAATTATCAAAACAATAAAATAAAAAAAAACCCTGGCAGATAAGAGATGACCAGTCTCAACTGACGGCGCCCGTTCACGAACATGACGAAGGATCAGCACCATCCAGCTCAACCACTTTGTAGGGACTCTAGCCAACAAGCAGTAGGTACATACCTAAGTACCTGACTCTTAAATAATCTACAATGAACTCTACAGATGAACATACTACAGCTAAATCACAAATAAGACTTGTTTACGAATATAAACAAGATATTGTATGTTGTATTGTTTTGGTAGCTAAATAATTAATTTATTCATATGGCTATTGACAGGTAAAGTACTAGTAGGTATTCAGCTGCATCCGGTTAGATTGGAAGCCGACCCCAACATAGTGGGGAAAAGGCTAGGCAGATAGAGAAGATGATGATGATTTATGGCTATTGACATTACCGGTCGATGTTACTCGTACTGTGCTTGGGGGAGGCCTATGTCCAACAGTGGACGCCTTTCGGCTGAAATGAGGACAATTATGATAATTGTGGCCACTGCAAAAACTTAAACTGTGGAGTAATAAGGGTTTTCTGATAAAACGTTCACTAGGTGGCAGTACTGAGTCGTCAGGTCCGTCGGGCACCTGTCAAAAGTGTCAAAGCGCCTATATTTTCTTTAGTCGTGACTAAATGATGAACGAATGAATGAAACGAATGATGAGCGTCAACATATATTCATTGTCGAAATAGAAGACGTCTTGTCAAAGTAGCGCCATCTGGTGGCGTGAATTTTTATGAAAACCCTCAACACTAACAATAATTGCAATGACTTTCACTTTGACAATTCGACAACATTCATTGCGTTGTTTAAGCTGTAGAGCAAACGATTTTTTCAAATATATGAAGCAATGGATTAGGAATTTATTTCAAAATCCTTCGAATTGTGAAATAAAGTTTATTATGCAATTGGGGCACTCATTGTCGGAGTTGACTGTTGTTGAGTTCGTAGAAATACAAAATAGTAAGAATTGAATTAACCTTCAACTTAGATAGTCGAAACCTTGACCTAATTCATCAGTTCTAAGCATTATAGAACACAATACAAAACAGAGCTTCTAAAGCCAACAACATGATGTGTGTTCACTTCAACAAGTTAACTATTCAACGGTAAGCCCTCGTACCCACGGGCGATTTTTTCCTGCAGCTATTCATCGTGCGCTGGATTTTTAGCGTACTGCTTAGCGCCGAAAGTTTAAAATACACTGTACTCTGTTGGATTTTCAATGCTCGCCTCAACACTGAGAGTAGAAAATCCAGTGCGCGTAACAAAATCGCTGCGGGAAAAAATCGCCAGGGGTACGAGCGCTAAGTCCCGTCTGCTCATTTATTAGTCTGAGCCCCATTTGTCGTCAGGCAGTCAGGGTGATCGATGCGACACCTTCGTTTATTGCTCATTCTTAACTCTTTATTTGTACAAAGGAAAGAAAAAAATGGGACATTCTTTTCAGATCTTTTTCTCAAACATTGCTTTTTCTTTTGAGTTTTTGGGTATGACAAATGGAAGTCTCATTTATAACTAGAGATCGGATATTCGGATGCATATTTACGTAAAGTTAAGGTGTTGGCTATTATGGAAAGCACTTTTGTATCGTAAAAATCCCGGGATTCCGGGATTGACAAATTTAGAGTTCTGATTAGAGAATCTAATTTATATTTACTTACGATCAGGTGTTGGCTAATATGGAAATGCACTTTTATATCGATCGCAAAAATCTCGCGATTCCGGAATTGATAAATTTTATACTTTTTGACTGTAGAAATTTTAGCTAATGTTGTAAAGCAGGTTGCCAAATTGGCATAGCACATAGCGACAAACAACTGGGTACCTTGAGTTTCGTTAAAAAATGTTTACAGTAGGTATATTACCACCGCAAAAGCAACCTTTATGTATTCGATTAGTTGTGCATTCCCGGACTTTATTGAATTCCGGGATTTACATTAAGATTTTTTTTTATTAAGAAGCCACTTCCATAATTTGGTAGCGAAAAATTAACTTTAGGTAAATATGCATCCGAATATCCGATCTCTATTTATAACTGTCTGGAATTAAGACAAGTGTCCTAATTATGGATGTTAATTAATTCGACACGTGTATTTTGGACATGCAAACGCTGAATTAATGCGACATTCAAGGACTAACAAGACTAATTTCCGAACTGACTATACAATATAAGTACTTAATCTGCGTTCGGAATTCATTTTCCAAACATGTAAATAAACACGAGTTTAAGGAAAAACAACTGTAATACCTACACATAGGTTCAGTTTGCGCTACAACTTTATATTTTTAAGACTTTTTCAACAGTACTAGTCGGTCTAAAATCAACTTTATTTACACTTGCATAAATTTGATGTTTGTCTAAGTGGAAAATTCCTGTTTGTTTACATGTTTGGCAAATAAATTGCGAACGCAGATTATGTACGTTTGTGACATGAGTGTTTTCGACAATGTGAGCTTAATCGTTGATCCTCCGCCTCTCCCTTGGTAAATAATAGATGTTGTAGGTACCTCAGTTACGAAAGAGGTGTACATAACAAACTGTGACATGTCTAACTATGACTCAAAACATTACCTAAGTTATCACATTATTATAATACAAAAGAAACCACTGAAACCACAAAGTAAGGAAAAGTTTTAATTCTTTTGTTTAGGATTTTTTTTTTCTGACAGCATTTCTCAATAGATGCCTATAGCAAAAAATATATAAAAAAGTTGTTAAAATATAGTTACAGTTAATTAGTTAATATATACGTAAAATATATATTATTGTAAAAATGAAGTGTATTTAATCTAAGCCTTCTCATGCTGATCCATGTAACTGGAGAAACGTCGACCCCTGTTATACAGAATGTCCTAGTCCAGGTGTCGTGCTCACAAATCCAGACTCCAGGTTGCTACTGAGAAATGCCAGATGGAATAAACCAATAACACTTTGCCCGACCCGGGAATCGAACCCAGGACCTCATGCTCAGCAGTAGCGCTTGCGACCACTAGACCAACGAGGCAATCCAGTATTTTATTGTAGTCAGCCTGTCCAATAGATTCTTCAACAAATCCAGTTGTTCCCAATTATCAGTCCAGCTTTGATCGTAAATCAAAGCAAATACTCCAGTCACCACAAAAGGCTTTAATTAACCGTTAAAGGCCTGATAAACAACTAATTAACGTGCTAATTGACGTGCTTGAGGGTCACCCAGGGCTTTACCGGTTAAACCCCAAAGGATGGAAAATCCTCTTCAAAAACTCTCTCGACCTACATTTCAGCTTTGAAACATCCGTTCCGACTGACAGCAGCATTCATTAGAACGCTTCATTGAAGCAAAAAGCGTAAACAAATGGCAGCTCTCATTACTAACATCGCAAAAGTCGGTATAACGAGTAACGATCGACTTGACATTTTACCACACCTGCTGGTCGAGAAAACATGGGGGTTATATTCATTAGGTTATTTAAGGCTTTGTTAACATGTATTAGCCATAGATACAACGACGGGAATAACTTTAAGAGCTATGAGGAACAGGGTGTAAAATTCACTCATACTCTATAGAAAAGGGAGGATCCTCCGGGTGTCGTGCCTGGCGTGTAGCTGCCCAACGATTAATGTCGGGAAAGTTATATATATGCTGTTCACGCGGTAAACTCTAATTGCGCGATGCAGGATTTATGTGACGTCATGTCTTTGATGCGTAGTTCGCATGGTGCGATAAAGATGCCGCCACAAACTTAACTATAAAAACATATACATGTTTAAACTTTTTGGAGTCATCGACAATCTGCCATCCTGAGGTATATGATGACTTGGGAACGTCTCATTAACGTCCACTACTGAAGTTAATGCCTGATTCGTTGAATATTCTGAAGGGACATTACCTACACATTTTAATTGCGTAACTACGGTTTCGGGATTGGAATTATTGTTGTTTATAGTGGACACAATGATCACGGCAGCTGCATATTCATTTGATGTAAAATTCTCGCCCTTAATGATACTCAGAGGTTGACACCATTATTAAAGCAATGAAGTAGGAAAACCAGCAAGATCTAGCACAATTTTCTTTTGTTACTTCCGAGCAACAAGTGAAAAACTCTTTAAGCTCGGAAAGATTTATGACCAAGTCTCCGTTCTGCATAGCTAAATAGTCGTATGTTTTTGCACACAGACTTTGCACATTGTTCAGCGGAACCATTCACAATTTGAAATTAAAACCATCATATAAGTACTGTAAAATAAGATCTATGTTCGTGCCTTGTCTGTAGACTGTATGTGAAGAGGCCTATGCCCTGCAGTGGGACAATAATAGGCTGGTATTATTAGGATAAAGGTACAATTCCGTAGCCGACCGCAGGCAGCAGCAGCCGGCGACCTGTCGCCGCGACATGACTGGTTTCGTCGCCTTCATAGAAATACAAAAGAATACATAGAAACCAGTCGTGTCGCGGCTACACGTCGCTTGCAGTTGCCGTCTGCGTTCGGCTGCGTTCGGGAATTGTACCTTTATGATTTCTACCATCCCTTATAGGACTGTAAAGATCCCATGCTCTAAAGTGCGACAAGGGTGGATAATGTATGATCTTCCTTCCTTATTTACTGGCCAATTTGCCGATGGGGATTGGTAAACAAACAAACCATCACTTCCGTAACTTAGACCACACTTAAAGACAATACAATTTGCTCCCGAATGAGGTATTTTACTACTTGTAGGTAACTTGAATTGTGTCGTGTTTTCGCCTAAAAATAGCAAACCCATACATATCCCATGGGTGCCGTAAAAGGCTGGTGAGGTTATGTCGGGAGGTCGGGTCTACCTGTGTACTTTAACTAGGACATTTACGTTTGTCAAGCGTGGTACTGTTGATATTATAGCTAGTAGTTATCTATTTATTCAAAACTTTTATTACATTAAACAATCAGACGGTTTTGCTGGTTGAATCATCACCCTATAACCAATTCTAACTAAAAGGCCTAACTCTAAAGAAAGTTACAACTTCAGTTCTGTTTTTAGATCTTAGTAAAGCTTTCGATTACGTAAATCATTCCATTCTCATTGATAAACTAAGTAAAATGGGTATAAGAGGTCCAGCCCTAGAATGGTTCAAATCTTATTTATCAAATAGAACTCAGATCACGAGAATCACAAAATTTGATGACAAAGTAAATATTATCACCGACTTTAACTCTCAGCCTCGACCAAATTACTTCGGAGTTCCACAAGGAAGCATCTTAGGGCCACTACTATTCCTTGTATATGTTAATGATCTCCCTCAAGCTATAGAACAGGATTGTGTTCTGTTTGCTGATGACACAACTGTTATCCTTGATTGTAAAAATGAGGAATCATACGAGTCTGATATAAATAACACCTTAAATAAAATTATTACTTGGTTAGATAAAAACGCTTTAAAAGTTAACTTAGAAAAAACTAAAATAATCAATTTCAAAACACAGAAAAGTAAATATACCCACTTTAAAGTATCGCATAGAGATCAAATAGTAGAACAATTACATAAAACAAAATTTCTTGGTATAACACTTGATGAACATTTCTCCTGGAAGCAGCATATCGATGAAATATGTATGAAAATCAATAGGTTTGTTTTTGCATTAAAGAAAGTTAAAAATGAGACATCCCGAGAAACTGCTTTAATGGTGTATCACGCCTATGTTTGCTCCGTCATCCGGTATGGTATAATTGTCTGGGGAAACTCTTCTGAAATTGCTAGAGTTATGTTAGCACAAAAAAAATGCATACGAGCAATTTTCAATATGGGCTGGACTGATTCCTGCAGGCCAGTGTATAAATCACACAACCTTCTCACAGTTCCTTGCATTTATATATATGAAATCGCTAAGTTTGTTAAAACAAATTATTCACTTTTTGAACTTAATAATAATACAAATAAACGTAAAATCACACAATATTTATTAAAAATGCCTGTCCCTAGGATCGAACTATTCCGACGCAGTTGCGTATATATGGCGCCACTTATTTATAATTCAATTCCAAATTTTATAACTGAGCTTCCTTACAGAAAATTTTGTGTAGTACTAAAAAAATGGCTCATTTCACAAAGTTATTATTCAATAGGTGAATTTCTAAAAAAAACTTCTTGTAGGTCCTATCATTTCAGGAATGCATTGTAGACTAAACTTAAAATATATAAAATCTGCGATTGTAGATATAATTTGGTTTAGTTTATTGTGCCAAATGTATTAATCTTTTGTTCTGTTGTGTAAATTGAAGATTGATTTACTTTAAATAATTTAATGTTTAGTAAATATTTTCAACTTTAGTTATAGTTAATTGCTTATTTAAATAAGCATTACCATTAATATTTGCATGCCAAAATATGGCGAAATGTGTCATCGCACAAGAATACATATTTATTAACACCTTTGTAACCGCATTTATAGCAAATAAATGACTTTGACTTTGACTTTGACTTTTTCTAGTTTTTCTTAGCAGACAGGTGAAATGTTGCTTATCTTCTTGATATAATTAGGAACACCCACGGTGGAAACGGTTCAGGGACAGCTCGGCCCGAGTCAACCCAACCCGAAGAATAATACCAGATACTACGTCGTCAAAACGCCTAAAAAAGTAGTGGTGTATACCGTCGGCGAAACGAGGTTGGACTAATCCTTAACAGGTAATTTATATATCTTATAATATTCATTAATTCCTTCGTACTTAATTCAATTTCCGATATAATTACGAATCTCCTACGTTAGTTGCGTAGTTTTGGTATTAGGTGCGTGCGATAAAGCCTATTCCGACCTTCGTGTCAATCACCCCTGTATCAGATTGTAGGTACCTAATATATCCAGTAACCCGTGATGAAGAAATATAGCGAATAGAGCTTATGCTATAGAAATATTTCGTAAGGGCGGAGATTTTGGTAAGCAGGTTTTATTAACGATATTCCCGAATGAAGAGCATTTTAGGTAGAGCCTCTGAAATTATAAGAGGAGACATACATACTCACGCCTTTTTGCCATGGTGTAGGCAGAAACCACAGAATACAATTTCTTAGGGAGGGATGTTATAGGAAAAAGTGAGTAGACAAAATATTCCATTTCAGTAAGTGGTATCTACTATCAAAAACAAAAGCAAATCAATCAAAACCATAGGAGAAGCAAGGACGACGCCAGCTAAAAAGACAGACTAACACCTCATCATACCAACTGAGTGAGTGAAATTTGGTTGAAGACGATTGAACATTTTCCAAAGAAGAAACGAAACCTTAAACTAATGGTATACTTGAAAACATTGTATATAAATGCTATATAAATACAAAAAGCTTAAGAAAGAATATCATTACGAAATACAACGAAAAAAGCGTAATAGAATTTAAAGCTCTCTCATCGAATTTATTTTGTAAAGTAATAGTACCCGGGGAAGCGGGAACAGGGCGTAAAGCCGGGTCACCGACCTCAAATACTCCTTTCCCTGATTTACCCCAATGAGAACCGTTCCTGTTGTATAAACGATTTTATCAAAGTACTTATACCTATAGCTACTCTACTCTATACAGGAAGTTAATAACGAAATTATATTTCCAATTTAGCATTTGAATTCGGTTAATTCAAGAATATTGAACTTATGTTATTTTCTGCTGAAGGTATTAAATGATTTTCAGTACATGGAATATCAAGTCGTCGTTTTTCATATGAAATATCAAATCTTCTGTCTCTGAGTTCTGAGTTTGATAATAATATGGCGGGAGACCCATAAGCTAACTCAAAAAGCGGATTAGCGGAAGTTCGTAGGCTAAATGGATGTAGATGACATAACTTATAATTTTATTTAAAAGGTATTTTTATTGGGTTGTTGCCCTTTGAAACTTCTTCACCAAATCACATTAGATAGCTATTCTTTCCCAGCACTTTCCAGAAACAATTCGATTCAGCGGAGTTAAGCCACTTTGATCCTTAGTTACGTGACAATATAAAATTCAATTGTGTTCTAAGACAGGTGCTATTAACGTGTCTCGACAGCGCCACAGGAGACATTCGATATTCTGGATTCTTAGGTAACATTGGCCAATAAGATTGAGAGGAAATAATTACAAATTGATTTTTAATTGTTTTTAAGTGATAAAACCTTTGTACTCTCTACTTAGTGCGTCTCTATCACCATCATCATTATCAGCCTTATACAGTAGTCCACTGCTGGTCATAGGTCTCTCCAATTGCACGCCATTCTGCTCGAGTCTCGGCAACTCTCATCCAGCCGCTACCAGCCATGCTGCGAAGATCGTGACTCCTAGGTGGAGTGACGGACAACGCCTGAGGGCATAAGTCATAAGTCATAACCGCTCAAATATCAAGAAGAACCACAAGATTGTTGGTTGTTGTTGTGATTTTGTATTGTAATAACATTTCTGGCGCATCTTCCAATTTTCACCAATAATTTCTTAAAAGCTTTTAAAACTTCTTCAAAGTTCATGGTCTAGCATAATGATTTATTTTCAAACCAATTAAAAAGTTAATAAAACCTTGTAAACACAGCGGAGTATAAACAAGCAATACTGCGACTAGACTACAAATTCACGGAAAAACGCCATCAAAATTCTACGATGAATTATGCTACAATACTTTGTCCAATTTATGCTCGGAAAGATTTATGACCAAGTCTCCGTTCTGCATAGCTAAATAGTCGTATGTTTTTGCACACAGACTTTGCACATTGTTCAGCGGAACCCTTCACAATTTTAAATTAAAACCATCATATAAGTACTGTAAAATAAGATCTATGCTCGTGCCTTGTCTGTAGACTGTATGTGAAGAGGCCTTTGCTCTGCAGTGGAACAATAATAGGCTGGTATTATTATAATAAAGGTACAATTCCGTAGCCGACCGCAGGCGGCAGCAGCAGGCGACCTGTCGCCGCGACGATGAATTTCTATGAAATACCTTCCGTAGCTAGTACGGAAGGTATTTCATAGAAGCCAGTCATGTCGCGGCGACAGGTCGCCTGCTGCTGCCGCCTGCGGTCGGCTACGGAATTGTACCTTTATACTATAAAATATTGATGCACCGGATGAATATTTATAGATTTTACATATACTTGTTTAATTTCGTTGTTTCCACCGAAGATAAGTTTGCCTCGTTCTGCTATTGTTTCTTTGTTACATATTTCAAATGTATTTTCGTCATAAATGGCCAGAAAAATCAATATGTTACACTATACCCACATGCCGCATTTATTATTAACGTTACCAATTAGAAACTTTATTACATATACGTAACTTTAATCGTACTATGAAATATAAAAAAATGATTCAACGAATTTGAAGAACGAAATAGTTCTCATGTCATTTAGAAACCACTGCAAGAACGATTTCATTAGTGCTCTGCGTACAAACTGTAGTTAAAAACATATTAGAGAAAAGGTTAATCACTCAACGATCAACTTTCCCACTCTGAGACATTCATAGACATATATGTATATGTTCGTATATGTTCTGTCTGACTGTGGGAGTGCCTATGCTCTAAGTCAGAGGTTCCGTACCTGATGCAAGATAAATCACGTACGACGTAACGTCATTTGATAGTCTTGTCATAGCATGCTTGGGTTTAGTTAGACGAGTGGAATTTAATGTGGGTTTCGATATTAGAAGATTTTTTTTTTGTTATAATGGCTATTGTTAGTAAGTGGAAAATAATAATATTTGCGTTTACGAACAAAAAGTCACTTATATAGGAATGTTTTAACAGAGCTAAGCATGTGGTCAGACTGTATAATATGCATCATTACATGTAGGTTTTGTAATGAGTGATAAATTGGTTACTAACTTTATTTAGGTAAGTACATCAGTATCATAATCAATTTATTACCAATATCGTCAAGCATAACTCATTGTAAAATCTATCGAAAAACTTAAGAACATTTTTAGAAAATATGTTTTCAATAGAAGACAAGAACGCAGTAAAGCAGAGTTTATCGCAAACAACCATTCTTTCACTTCACGATCCGTTCAAGATAAGAACCAAACACCCAACACTAAAAACGCCACATTTAATTGAATCTGCTGGTATCTACCCATAAAGGCGTTATCTAACACTCCACGACCTGGCTCGGAGGCTCCCAGTCTCCAAGGATACCCTAACGACCTGCCAACAAAGCCTTATCATGTTCCCCAAGATATTACGCCGAGCCAAGAGAATATTATATATACACTTAATTTTTTCGGATTATAACATAAGAGGAGAAGCCGCCATTATTTTGCCTCCCTCATAAAAAACTGCTCACATTTTTCTACGTGCGTCGGGAATATTAAAAGCATTCGTCTGTGAAATTTTATCAAGGTAAATTAAATTGGTAAATGCTGCCTCTGAGCTCGAGGTATGTTATAAGAAGCAAGAAAAACAAAGGTTTTGTCGATTGAAATGTAGATTGCATTTACAAACATAACTTTAATTAAACAGTCTGGCACACGTTGTTATAACATATTTTTCTTGGTCAATATTCAAGCAGGTTCAGTCAGTATGATTGTTTTCTAGGAGGATTCCGAGAAAAGGGCGAGTAAGATTTCTCAGAACATCAAGCGCTGCAGGAACCTAAACTTTTAATTGCAAATCTAATCGTATTAATTAAACGATTTGAGAGATTAGGAGAGACCAGTGGTGGCCCAGTGGTAACAGCCCCGACTTACGAGTTGAGGTCGTGGGTTCGAAACTAAGCAGGCGTTTAACTTTGTGTAAATAATTTCAACACCACTGCTCTCAAAACGGTGACGGAAAACATCGTGAGGAAACCGGCATGTCCTAGGACCAAAAATTCCAAAACATGTTACATCTACCAACCCGCACTGGGCCCGCGTGGTCGATTACGGCCCACTCCCTCTCACAGAGAGGAGGCCTGTGTCCGAGCAGTGGGAACATTATAGGCTGATTATATATACGATTACATTTGCAATTAAAAGTAGTATAAATTTCAAGAAGCAGTCGTTAAACCTTGGTACACAAGTTATCTTACAAATTGCAAGGAAGACTGAATAATGTATCAAAAAAACCTTCAATTTAACATCGCATTCAATTGGCTAATATACAAACGGTACAAGGTAATATCCTGCTTAAGAACAACCTTCTATTCAGCTGCTTATCTTTATGATCTACATATTTGTAAGACCTGCAACTTGCATTGGAATTCATAGTCACACAGGCAGTTACGGAAAGGGGTCTCCTTGAGGGATCAAATTCCGACTAAGATCGGGCGATCTAGTCTGTAAAAATTTCGGGTGAAATGAGCTTGAAGTTAACTGTCAATAGTGTCAAATCCTAGGATGTAAAATGACAGCCCACTTCACCTTAGATTTTTACATATTCTGTAAAAATCTCAGGTGAAGTGGGCTGGCAGAGTTTCGACTTTACCCATAGAATGAGCAAGCTGAAGTGGCAATGATTAGTGTTGGACAATCTTCGCAGGGTAAATGGTTGCAACTGGAGGAGAGTAGCCGAGGGTCGCGGAAAATTGCTTGCGATTGGAGAAGTCTATCTCAGCAGTGTAGAGTTAAAACAAACTAGCCGAATGAGGACTCCGTATTGATGCTATAGACGAATGAGGTACAGAGTGTAAAGTTCACTCATCCTACATAGAAAAAGGAGGATACTCGGAACAGACCGGTGTTGTGTCTGGTGGGCAACTGCCCGACGATTTTTGTCTCGCGCGGTTAACTCCGCTTGCGCGATACAAGATTTTGCGTGGCGTCAGTGTAGTACGTAGTTCGCATGTGGCGATGTAGATGCCGCCACAATGCTAATAATAAAACAAATTCCTTTGCGCCTTAATCCATATCAACTTATAATAGAACGAATATATTATAAGTTCCCACTAATGTGTGAACTCAAGTAAACTGAAGACACAACGTTCCCCTAGGCCCTAGGGAACCCTAAAACATGTTTAATAAACCATTTACCATATCAATGTTTGCCGTATATTTCTTTCGCACATGTGATGCGGTCACCTAGGGCGTGTCAAGGATGTGCTGCTCCACTTATTACTTCAGACCTTCGGATGCAAGGACTATGCTAACTGTGATTTATTAGCCAAGTATTTCTAATTGCAGTATGTAAAGTTTTACCTTGTGAGACGGGTTAAAAAAGGGTAATTATTTAAATAGACTTCTATTTTAAATCGCAAAAACTTGCTTGGAAAAAGTAATTTCCAACTTTGGTCCTTGGTTTGTTACTATGATTGAGCTTCGATACTTTAAGCTTTATAGGACCAAAAATAGTAGGAATACTTTTAACCTTGACGGCTGTGTTTCCACACAGCCGTCAATTAATTATTAATTAGTAATAAAATGGGAACGGTTTCACTGTATCTGGTACCATCTATAAGATCACGTATCGTCTTTGAACCGAGTGGGTTTGACTTTGCAAGATCTTATCGAGAACGGAAAAAGCCCATAGCAGTATCGTTACTGCTTCAGTAATAATTTTCAAACACTTAATGAACCGGTATGAGGTATTGAAGATTTCCGCAGGTATCAAAACAATATATGCCTACAAACATGTCTCTTTCAACCCAATGGTAAGGGAGTTTTGCCCAATAAAGGCAGCACTATCGAGACAACTAGCGTCCTCAATTACAGCTTAATTGCTTTTAGAAGTTTCAAGGAGGAAAGCTCTTCGACAATCAGATATTTTGATACTTCTGCGAACAATTAATAATCAGTGGGGTGGTCTGAAGAAGCAGATATTGATTTAATGGAATGTTTTATCAATTTTAATAGATTTGTACTGCAGCTAAAATGGCAATAGAATTGCCTTCAATATTAATCAAGAGTAATTTTTCAGGGTCCTTTTAATTTCCATGAAATATAGCGGCAGTGTTTATGAAGTATATACTTATTTAACCTATGCAAATCTTAATTGGACAGTACTATATTATGCCATTAAACTTGTTCTAAGATAACTACACCCGGCAAAGCTTCATCGAATAGGTAAATACATATTATACCAAATGAGGAAAAGATTAATTTCCGCTCTATACAACCTAGCAATTACCCACAATTTGTATCAAAGGATCGATAAATCATGCGAATATCTTTATGCCCTTTTCTGAGGAAGTACGCCACATTGCTGCAATGACCTTGGACCTTCCGGGTGGAACTCGGTAACCTTGGTACCCGACCAAGGAGACACCTTGGAATTGGGAGGTTTTATGGTCAACATAAAATGTTCACAAATTACTGAAAGCTTCCGTATTGCTTTTGTCATGCAAGGAATTGATGGACCTCTTTTGTTTTTTTGCTTTTTAAGGGCGTTGTGTTTTGTTTCGTATCGTTGTATGAACTGAGTGGTGAGTTGAACTATTTCATTTATATTTATACAAATTAAATGATGTTTAAAAAGCTAATATGATTGCATTTCAACAATTCTAACTACTGTAAAAAAATTGCAAATTTCTTTGATTTTACTTATTTATGTCACCTTTAAGTATAAAATAAACTGTCCTTCTTTAGTAGGAAACCATGATAAACATGGCGGTTCAATCAATAACCAATATAACGAATTTGCGACGCTTCACAAACCCAAAATTCCTCAAACCATATTTCGCGTATCCTAAAGAAATCTACAGCAAATTCCACATCTAGACCTTCCGGGACCCTGTTATCCAATCCTGTAGATAGATTTGAATAGCTGAGATACCGAACCCGGTTCACCGGATTATTTATACGGCATCTCGTCAGGGTGGGCTTTTTGTCAAACATCCGTAAAATAACGTCAAATTGAATTGTCCCGTCGTCCCGTGCAGGACCGTGTCCGTTTACGAATTGAAAAATTCCGGGTGACATGGCCCGGAAATTGAGGATATGAGTCTTATGTTATATGATGTGATGATGATATTCTTTTGGTTTATCAAAATGGCGGAGCAAAGGACCAAAGGTTATCATTGGTCCTTATGTTAGTTATTTGTTTTCTGTGGAGAAATGTGTTAGTAACATAAGTGAACGTAAAAAAGTAAAAAAAATAAAAATAAAGAACCAAAAATTAAATAAAACTTACATGATACCATGAAGAAAACTTAAAGAAACTTGTGGTAAAAATAATAATATCAGCTACACATCCAGCTCCTGTAAAGAAAAAGAAAAAAGGAAAATTAACAAATATAAATAAAAAGAATATAAAAGAAAACGTACACGTGGTTTTTCAATATTTTAACTTAAAACAGTGGCTTTTCAGCATAATGCTACTTTCTAGGTAATCAAAAGAAAACAAAATAAAAATGCAAAACAAATTCGTTTTTGAAGTTAACTTCTAGCTACATTCATTTACAGAGCGTTTAATAATCACACAGACAATCTCCATTTGAACATTCAGTTGAAACGTAAACAACTCAAACGAAAATATAACAAACAACAAACATGATTCACAAATGACTTTGATGTTGCCAGTGTTGCCACAAATTAAAACACACATTTTAATTAAAGCAAAAATACAATGTGGTGGAGAAGCTATTGTCTAGTAATATACAATTTGTCTGTATATTCAAATAAAAATAAAAAAAACAAAATTCAAAATATTTTTATTTCACATAAACCTACAAGGGCACTTATGAAACGTCAGAAGCTAGGTGCACGGTTCCAATTGGTCGTTTCCTATGGAGAAGAGCCGGCAAGAAACTCCACGGTTACTCTTTTAAAAGTAAATGGTTTTTACAATATGTTTCCAAGTTACAGTGTTAAAAGGTATGAGAGGACAGTGTAGGCCCATCAACAAGTACCAGCAACTGAACAAATAACAACTGTCATTATTTATAAGTCGTATGAAATGGCTATAACACGGCAAAAGTAGCGTCTCTATCAGCTACACGATATATTTTCCGGTCTAAGTACAAAGTATGGTCTCGCTTGCACCACTTCAATGAACTTATTGTGGTAAGCTTTCAAGCCAAGCTTTTACTAACGAGCCACATGAGTAACAAAATAGCCGTTACATTTTCCCCGTTCTATATTTAAAATCCTTTTATCTCGCACGTCGCCAGTTGCGTCCGGATGCCGTGGTCACGGAATAAAAAAAAAGAAAATGCACCCTGCGGTCGATGCCATATGCGACGCAGTTTCTGACTGATGCCTAGAGCCGCTTAATCGCTTTATCGTGTTAACTCAGTATATACGTACATGAAATATAAAACGCTTTTTATGCTACAACGAAAAATTTACAGCTTCCGGTACCATAGTATTGAATGTTTGCATAATATTCATAGGTTATTGGCATTCACGCGTGTTTGAAAGCAGGGCCGTAGGCAGGTGGGGGTTTTGGGGGTCAACCCCCCAAATTTAAGAAACCAGAATATCATCGACCCTCCCTAGGGTACCTTCACACTCTAATGCAGATAATTGTAATCTATTTCGCATAGGCGTACTTTATAAGCTACAAAAGCAGCAAGCAGTTAAATACTGTATTTTTATCGACTCTGACTTAGTAATTAATTAATTCCTGCAACTGCAGCATTCTCTGAGAGAGTCTAACCCATCCTAGATGGGGTGCTGAAATACTATATTTCTTCAAAAAAAAACTTGGCATCCTTAAAACTCCCCGAAATGAATTCCTGGCTGAAAGTCTGGTTTTATGTATCCTCGATATTTATGTTCTTACGGTTCACAACAATTTAGTTAACGGCACAACGTGTGTTTGCAGTTTGAATAGTGTCTAGCCATCTGAAGTTCTCAACCTCTTCGTTATTGGCTGTTACACACTTTATATCTGTATATTTGTAAACGAGACAACAAGCTCATATTTCAATTGGCAAACACGTGACACTTAGAGTCACTTGGCTCTCAATGTAGATACGGATACACACTTGACCGGGTTTCAGGTCTGTTGGCCGAGTAAATAAGGGAAACGTTATTAAATACGATCTCATTTGGCACTGAACGTGTTAGGTCTAAACTCCTCTCCTCTCCTCTCCTCTTCTTACCTACACCCCTGGTAATACCTATTTAGTTCAAGGATTACGTTCATCATCATCATCAGTTCAGCCGAAAGACGTCCACCGACCGGCTCTGTGCTTCGCGCATCAAGAGCATTCCTACGGCCTTCACCACCGCTACGTCTTCCGTTACGCGGTCGCCACTCCAAAACCTTTGGGCCCCATCAGCCATCTGTTCTGCGAGCAATGTGCCCTGCCCACTGCCACTGAAGTTTGGCAATTCTTCGGCCTATGTGGGTTACCTTGGTTCTCCTACGGATCTCTTCATTACTAATTCGATCACGTAGGGAAATTCCAAGGATAGCCCTCTCCATTGCCTTTTCGGTGACTTTCAGCCATCTAATGAGGCCCATTGTTAGGGACCACATTTCAGTGCCATAGGTCATCACTGGCAACACGCACTGGTCAATGACTTTCGATTTCGAAGAATTACGTTTAGGTAAACGTAAGGAGCTTGACTTGAATTTGAATATTTTATGTCCTATTCTCGTCATAGACGTTAGAGGAGAACAGCACGAAATTGGTTGGTTGGAGACTACAGCGATACTGGCTATGTTGATAAAGATTTTTTTCTACCTAAAGTGCGCCATAGACAATAGAAGCTGTCATTGAACTCCACATCAGTGAGAAACTAAAAAAAAAATCACAATGATATCCATTTGAACCAAAATCCTTTGAATGATTGAAGATCTAAAAATACGATGGAATTTAAAAATGTTCCCGAAGCCCACACCATAATATTTCATCAGAAATATTTATATACATTAGCGAACTTCTGAAAGATTTATGCTGGTAAAGTTTCATCCGTGTGCACGACATTAACCTGATCTGCTTCATGGGATTATATGGGTTATGAGAAAGTCATAAATGTTAGAGTGGCTCGAAGTATTTCAGTCGTATGAAGTGGCATTCGAACTTTTATATTCAGAGCAGATTTTGTGAGATTAGTTTTATTTTAAATATTCATCTTGTAAAGGAAAGCTTCTAAAAAGCTGTGACCGAAACAGGCTAATTGGCTTGCTTATGAATATTTTATTGGAACTTTCTAATTATGGCATGATTTTCGACTGACAAGAAAATAACATAACTAATATTAAACTACCAGAGTCCAGAACAGACACACTCAATCTTCACTTTTATTAAGATATTAAGTTCTGTTTACGTTTAGTTTTTATTTCTGCCCGAGTATAGTTCTCGATGATTTTGTTTGGTATATTGGCGTGTGCTAGCTAACATATGGATAATAATTTAAATTAGGTTAATTATGTTGAATACTATTATATAGAATCATTTTTTTCCTTTCTAACTGAACAGACAGCTGTGCTGCTGCGGAGTTTGTGTTTCGCCACTTCTTCCCGGCTAACGCACTAGGAAGTGGTGAAGGGTGGGCGTTTTGGGGGACTGTCTTATGTAATGTTGACGTTCGAAAAGTGCTGATTCTCAGCCTAGTTTGAATAAATGACTTTTGAATGTCAAAATTCAAAAGTTTGGTTTCATTTACTTACTAATAAAATTGCAGCAGTCCAAAATAATCATGATGGCTAGATATTCAGGCACCTATGAAAGACAAACTACAAAGGCGTCTCAGATGACTGGACACGTATGTACAAAATTGACATACATACAATTGTTTATATTATAAACACGCAAACAGACAAATGCACCAAGATTCAGAGTCATCGTATTGGACGGCTTCTTTATTTCAAAAATAATTAAAGATTAGAAATGGCTTTAAAAAAAAAGCTTATTTGAAAAAATTACAACGTTGCTAATAAAAAATTTATTGGTAAAACAAATACTATACAGACGGACCATGAAACTGATTTATCTGATCCAAATAATTATACCCAACAGCCCAATTCTCTGCTATAACGACAAATAGAACGTCTGATGGGCTATCTGGATACTCCAATCAATTTACAACCATTCCTTTAAATCAAGTTTAATTATCAGGACTGTGAGGACCACACGAAGACCGATAAGGACCAGGCCCGGGTCGACGGCGCGTTGTATTCCACGCGCACCTCAACGAGATGTCAGCACAACTGAAGGGGTCTGCTAAGACCGATGCCTGGCGGGGTCGCGGGAAAGTTGAATGGGATACCGTGGCCCCTGGCAACTTACAGGCAAGTAAAGGACCACGGGTGGGTTTTAGTCCCTCCCGCTCTAGAGCGGGAGATGTTATTAGATAATTTGCAAACAAAAAAAAAAAAAACAAAAAAAAGGACCACACAAAGACGTAGGACTTAACGAGCTAGTCAAACAATAAGATTTCACGGTTCTGAAGACTTCCAACCTTCAAGCACACGACACCAGTCAAACCAACACACACATTCTGACTCACAGCTGAACAGACGGTTAACGGTGACCTAATCATCGTGTACACCATCCTTGAATTGAACATTTATCTCGCACTATTGCGTTGTACAGCTTGTTGTTATTTTTGTACGGTTTAACGTACGATGAACACTATTGGGGTCATCGTTTTCCTTGTAAAACGTTTAATTGTGTGGTGTGTTTGTAGTTAATTTAATAGAATGAATGAAAACAAGACGAATATAAAGAGATGACCAACGTTAATATGGCCTCACTGAAAGCCGCAGATGGTAATTCTGTTGTACCTACTCTCTAGAGAATTATACTGTACTATAGTTAAGGTGGATTACTCGAGTCACATTGCTGAGATCCCACGAGAATGAGTACCTGCCTAGTTTATGCGTAACCGAACAATTTACATACGAGCAGTACTTCGTAACAAGACTAAAAGAAAATTTGCATCCGTCCAACCTAGTCGGTAGCTGGTTGGTTTACAACGCAATACATTATGACTACAATACAACAAGGAAACCATGTTGGTATAACTGCATATACATAGGTTATTTTTCCTTACACCTCATGAATTATATGTGGGCTGTAATATGTTATAAGTTTATAACATAATATCATACCTATATTCCACAGAGATATCAATTGCTGGCGGAGGTGAATAGTAAGACTATGCAACTTCAATGTTGGACTAAGAGGCGAACCTATGGCCATCAACTGTGCACCCCGAGTTACTAGTGCCACTACAGACTAGCGAGCACGGCCTTGTCACACACGGCTCGAGTCACACATTTTATCATTCATATAAAATGTGATAAAATGTGTGACTCGAGCCATGTCACAGCAGGCCGTGCTCGATAGCCTAATAATCCTGGAGATCTCAGCAGTCGTACTTGTGATCACAAGACAAACGACACTGTCATTTGAGGCGTTGATAAATAATAAATTAAGGTCTCGATCTTGCTTTCCATAATTGTACAGAGCTAATTGAATCATTGTAAATGTTTGAACAACATCGACTCGGCCGTTCTGCGGTTTGTTTTATTTTTTCTTGAAACCCAGCTTCAGTAATTCGTATCGTTTTCACGTCACTGAGACGGTTACATGGTAGGTCTACTTATTGTTTTATTTCATTCGTTTGATACAGCAAAAGATGCAGCGAATATTGTCCAGATGGCAAGCTCTCGATTCCCACGTATTGCAGGCACTCATTGTAATATTTATGAAGAAATGAGTAAGTAAGTACATCAGCCATGATAAAAACTGGGAAGACGAAAATATGTTTTTTAAATCGAAATTCGCAATAAAGCACAAAAGCAAACAATTTGTAAATTGTTCACACAGGAAACTTAACAATGAACAAAAACGTGAAGACCAATCCGAATTCAACATACAAAACGATCAATACGAAATAACAGACGCAACAACAGGCTCGAATAAGGCACCTGAGGAAATCCCTTTGCCTATAGACACATAATACCGACCCAACGGTATGGCTGAATGGGGGACCATCCAATTACATAGGTACCTATTCCTTTGATCACGTAGGACATAGCGCCCCCTTTTGACACATCATGTACAATGAACAAATATAAACTAGTTGTGATCGAATACAATGATTGTGAATATTGAGTAGCATTGCAGGCACAAGCTATTGGTTTAGATGATATAACTTTTGAGCTTGAAGACTTTAGAGACAAACTCCTGAGGATTTTAAATAAGGCAAATGAAAATATAAAAGTAATTTTAACAGTTTTGGATGTTATGAAGCAAAATATGAATGAAAGAAAAGATTAAGCCGGACGACTTAACCCGGCAAAAGCAGGGATTAATTACGCCTGACTGCAACAACGATTTAGAAATGTAAAAGACACCATAATATTAGAAAGATCCTTAAAGTTCCAAGTTATGCTTACATCAATATTTGCTCCTTTGCTTAAGTACTTCCTGCCTCAAACACTGCACTACAACAGATTTACATCTGGCTATTCAACTTTCAATAACAATATTCATATTCTTTCGGTGTAAAAGCGGCGGGGTGAGCTAGAATGTGGTGCGTGAGAACATTCGATACCACGATCTCGTCTCACACCGTTCCGGTTTCATTCCATTCCATTGCCCGCAAATATAGATGTTCCGTCCCTAAGATTAGACTGCATATTTAATTACGACATTATCGTTCCCGCGGTCAATGCCTGATGTGGAGCAAAAACTCGTTCTACTATATAGATGTGACAAGTTTCTTGTAAGCGTCCGGTTGTAAGCAAATGAGATTAGATACGCATTTGAATATTGTGTTACGTTGCACATATCCAATATTTTTTGGTTGATCGAATTTTTTCATTAAAATATCATTTGGTCTGTAATTGAAAGCTTACATGAAGAAAGCACAGACAATGAAATGAACCCTACAAAGAGTTGAAGAAAACGTTCCTGATTACACAATTTAATAGACTTTTAGAGGTAAGTTCCACGCCATACCAAATTCAATCCAAGTCGTAGTAAATAAACAGTAATTGCCTTTTAACTTTAACAATAAACCTCAATCTAGTCAATTACTTGGTTACAAGGAGATCGTATCGAAAGCGAAGACGCAGTCTGTCAATTAAATAACAACGGAAACACTGTGGGGTACAAACATAATAAATGAATCATTTCCCCTGACTTTCGAGAAACAAGTAAAATCGTGAGAGACGTTGAACAATAAGCAGTCGACGCCGCTCATATTACGTCTCATAAGAGCAACGCGGTTGCAATTATAGCAGACATTAATACGCTTCTTGCTAACATATGTTAAATAGAACGAGACAGTATTTCTCCTCTACTTTTTATTTGCTTACACATTTCTAGCAAACCGATTCAGAGACCATCTTTAGAAAATTGATAAACCTTGATAAAATACTAATAATAATAAATGTATTAGTAGTAGTAGCAAATAATCATAAAGATAACTTTCGATTGACGAAACAAATAAAAAGATTAGAAAAACAAACTGTTAAGTGAAAAGCAAATGAAGTTTAAGTTCAATAAATCGACGATATCATAATATCCACAAAGTAAGATAACATTACGGAATGATTGAAACTACCAACAGGATTTCTCAGAACCCTACAGGCGACTGACAAGCTACACGCACCTACATTTGAACATACATGTCCCATACTAACAGAAATCACTCAACCTAAATATGTAGCAGTATTACTTGAGTAAATTACTTTGGTGATTCTCAGAATCGTGACACCGACGCGACACAAACATTTCCCTCGACATCCTGTCACAGACTTAAAAGCGTATGAAAGCAAGTCTACCGGCAAATAAAAACGACATTACGTTCCCTATATGACTCTAATGGTCTCCCTTTGTACAAATAACGTCCCTACACACAAGGCCACAAAGACCCTATTTCATTATTAAATACCATACCAGAAAATTGCCGTCTAATAGGAAATAGTTATCATAACGCGCTAGTTTTATGTCGGCAATAAAATGTTCAAACATATTCAGTGGACCAGCGCATACAACTTTATAGCTGACAGATCTTGAATGATATACGTACAAGGATGTACGTTCATTCCATCTGTTAAACGATTTCCCGTTTAATCTAAATGTTACACGAAAAAATTCTGGAAAGATGACAGCGATTACTGAAGAGGAGGAAATGTAATAGTACTTAAGTAAAAAGGCCAAAATAATTCAGGCCCAATTTGTTTAGAAGCAACAAAAACGTTTGCTCTTGTGCAAATTAAAGCTCGACATCTTGTAGGTTTTTTTCATATTCCCGGACTTAATTTGTATGACTAATAAACTGGTATCAGCCTAAATTAAATTTAAAGTTGACGTCATTCTGCAGAACCACGACTGAGAGGACAAATTCGAATTATTTGAGCGAAGAAACCGGAATGGGGGGGTCATTGATTGGCTAATGCTAGGAGCTCGAGTAAACTGAGGAAAATCATTAACGCCTATAATAAAGTATGTCCACAATAAACTGAAGAATTCACAGTAAAATTTGTCATAAATATGGATAATAGCATAACGGATGATCAAGATAAACATAGTTTCTGACTTAATTAAAAGCCGAACGGGATATTAATCGTCGTTGAAGAACGATTAGTCTTTTGTTTCGGAAGTGTGTCATGGATCGGCAACCCGGAACAAGTCGGCTAGTCTTACAGTATTGTAATACAATCTTTCACATAACAAAGGCCAGCATTGTGGTGACAATGTAGCTATCAAGTATCCGTCGTATGTTGTGTAATGTGGATACAGGGTTAATTCTGAGTCGCAAACAATAGGTAGTTTTGGATACAAGCTTTCTAGAAAGGATGTTTGATATTACAAATGACCGGTGTTTATGGTTGTTCAACACTAGCCCCGTTTTACAGAACCTCACTCAAGACTCAAGCATTACTTAAAACTAGTTTCAACCAATCAAAAAGCTTTAAACGAATTTTAAGTATGCTTGAGTTTTGATTGAGATTCTACAGAATCTGATCATACGGGCCCTAAAGTCGAATTATTTACGTAGAAAGTAAAAGACAGTAACGACGACTCAAAACACACCGTAACTCTCAATCACTTTAGAAATAATATAAGCAGCAAAGCTTCTCAAGTTTACAAATCCATTAATCATGACTCCATGAAAGTAAAATCCAACAGCCAAGTACGCCAGGCGCCAGATCACAAAAACAAACAAATTAAAAACGAACATGTGCAAGTATTAACAAAACAAAAACTCACGACACTCGAATTCAGCGGTCAATTTCACAGAAGCATCGAAACTGTTCATACTGAAGCGGAATAACCAATTATGCAGACCGGCGCGGACGCATCGCGGCCCAAAAATTACAAACCGTTACCATTACTGTTACAGAATCTTGTTTACAAGCAACAACGCGATTCGCATTTTAAAGACCAGTGTAATAAAATCAATACCTACTCAATCATAAATAATGAATGTTTTAAAACTAAATTCAAACAGTTTATTAAAATGTCTCTACATGGCTTGCTGCTAAATGTCCCGCTAATATTTATAACTGAAGCATAAACATATCATTAAAGCTAGCAAAACAGACTGTCTGGAGGCTAAACTTAACGACCTTGTCAGCCTAACCTCAGCCTACGCATTTTCACTCCTCAGCAAGTAGCAATAAGGACCACAATTTCTCAAGTGATAGTCTGAAAGATTGCAAAATAATGCCTGTATTGTATGGAGGTGAGGACTATTATTTATCATTTGAATAATTGACAAGCCATTATAGTCTTTGTTGCAAAGTACTTAAGATGATCGACGATTGGAAATAAAATATATGCAGTCAGGAAATATGATACTAAATCTTGCAACAATAATTAGAGATATATTATTAAGTTGGGTAGGTACTTCATAATCGCAGACAGGAACTTACGTAGAGGTGTTTGCGATTAGTCAATTCAAGCCTAGCTTCCCCGAATTATATAGTCACTGCTTGTTTATCAAATAACATCTCCAGAATTAGTCATTTCGTGACAAATTTATTGAAATTTAATTGAAGTTCCTTTGTAGAAAGTTCCTTGATGATGGGAACAAGAATTCCCCTGAACATGACAATAACCTAGAATCCTGGACATGACAATAGAGAAGTTAATAATAGTGGCGGTAGACCGCGACACCTGATGCAGGAAAAACCATGTATGGGCACAATTCTTGGAACAATAGAAACAACTGTTGGTCTGTGGAAAATTGAATATTTTATTCAATAAACCGTTAAAACTGTAACAAAAAAAATCAAGCTGGGAAAAAACCCTAGAGTTTAAACGTAGGTATCTAATTTTACGGCAGACATTTATAAATCATAATCTTCAATCAAAGAAGAAAGACACACCAAGTCAAAACTAAAATAGACTCCTTCAATGTAAGTGCAAAGGCCAACAACGGTAGTCGGCGTATATAATCGATCGGTTCGACTAAGTTTATACTAGACGGAATATGTGTGAAGAGTGTTCATAAAAACGTAGATATCGGGTAACGGTTAAAAACCGGACCTGTGCGGCACTCCTTGACAGATTAATGTGAAGTAGAGGTATAAAAAACAATTCGTTCGTACATGCATGACGAATTTAGTGGGTAATAAAGATCCTTACAGTGCGGTAACGATTTAATTGCGTCTTCATATTTCTTGTTAGAGAACAAATAGGAACAAGACAACAGAACTATTATAAGCAAAGTTACTCACCGTAACATCTTGACTACAAACTTTGCTATAAATGCTGGAGAATACGTGGTTACGTTCTGAGAGTTACAAGGACCCAATAAAACATTGGTAAGATTATATTACGTATCATGTCAGTCAAATAGCCATTACTATATTTATATGTGTCTAAACTCTAAGTCATATAACTATATGACTTAGATGTGTCCAAGTCATTACTAATAATGACTAATTAACTCACGACTAATTTATCAGCAAAGAAAACCATATTAGTAATTCGCTTCGTTCATTGTGCCTGTTGAGACACACTCAGTTTTTTTGCTTGCAGATAAGCGAACAAATTCACCAGTATTGTACAGTTTGCTACATGTATAATGACTAATGCAGATAACACGTTCCATTCTGAAACATCAGCATGTTCATTTATGTATCAGTTGTTTGTTAGGAGACATAGAAATAAACTTTTGATCCGTCTAACGAAATAGTACCTATATAGTTCGATACTCACAAGTAGTGTGGCCAAAGAAAGATAATCCTGCTCTCATTTATCTATACCCTGCGACCATCTTCAGAATAGCACCTACTAGTGCCTCTATCTAGAAGTGTTTTATTTAGAGCTGCAAACAACAATAGACTCGCAAGAATAACAAATGAAAACAATAACCCAAATGATGTCACTACGTAACCATTCACTTTGGCATTTTTGCAAAAGATTATTGCGATAGTACCAAATGAAACGCAATGGTTAATGCCAAAACTTGCACGAACAGTATTTTGTAATAAAACGATATGACCACATTTTTTTTTTTTATTGTACCTGTGGTTTGTAAAAAATATTCATTTGAAAGAAAGATGGACCAATGTCATCATCACATTTAAAGGCTTCCCTAAATTTAACCCCCAATTATGAAAAAAGATTAACAAATGGAGCTACAAATACAATGCAACTTGGGTGAAATTCAAAAGATAGGTTGCCAACTCTTTGTTGTTTGCCACATTTTCTTCATTTCATTTAACTAAGTAAAGACAAAGTTAAATATCAGTTAGAACTAAAGATAGTTCAATAACGTCCTCAAGCGCGGAAAGCCATCTGATCTGATTGCTGAAGTTAAGAACTCGTGAAGAAACCAATCAAACTTTTTGTTTGCCAACTACGATTGAGTTTTGAAATATCTTTCCAAAAGCCTTATATTCTCCAAGAAATTGTGTTATTAGTTTGTGTCTGAGTCTATTTTGAGGTGCTTGTTTTGAATAATTAAAAGCAAAACAGGGCCATTAATTGAAAGTCGTCAGGTCAATGTTAAGATCAAGAAAATAAAAAATGGACGATCGAACAAAACGTAGAACTATTTGAATTCAAAAATAAGACAAATACGATGTTTTTTTTCATCCTGATTTCGGGAGAATTACGGGAAGATCTCGGGGCAAAGGACGATGATGCGCAAATTTAACAATGTTTGGCCTGAAGGTGAAAAAGAAGAATCATATTTGATGCTCCATTAAGAAGCTAGTCCGCTTTACGAAGACCTGCTATCTAATTACGCAACACATTTTAGTAAACGATTACGACTAATCTGTTTCATTTCGACAGTTCAACAACATTCATTGCGTCATTTACGTTGTTGAGCTGATTTTTGTTTCGAACTTATGAAGCAATGGATTAGCAATTTGTTTCAAAACCATTCAGATTCTGATTGATCGTGTATTGCGTAATTAGGGTTCTGCTTAAGGGCCAAATTGTTGAAGAAAATATGAACCTTAATTAAGTTTTAATTTCACTTCAGCTAAAATATTTGAGAATATAATAGTATCGTGTGCAAGTATGCAAAAACCTTTAATTAATGAATACCTCAAGAACCGTACCGTACTTGACATATTCTTAAGGGTTGTTGCTTTGGCAGCTGGCTGTAGGGCGAAGAAATTTTCAAAGAAAACTGGACCGGCCACGTAAATACTTGATCTAAATACTTTAGTAGGAGGCGAGTGAGTACCTACGTATATCAAATCAAATGAATGTGCTATAACATAACGATTACCAATTACCCTGTCAAGGTTTGTATGTATCATACCACGTTTAATAGCTGTTTTTCGGTATATAACTTGACTCAATAAGATGACTTTCCTAGTAATAACTTAAGGCTCTATCTGACGTCTCTCGCTACCCCTTGTTCGCTTATATACCTATTTGTCAAGATGTCTCTTTAGGTCCAAATCCTAAACCCATTAAAAACTAAAGAGGCATCTTGACAAATTTCAAAGCTCACAAAGGTGAGAATCCTGTAACAATTTCTAACGGTGACTTTACTATTTTGCTTTTTATTCATGCTGGACTCAAGTCTTCCATTCAAGGGTGGAACTTTCCAAAATATCACCTAAGTAAGTCATGGTTTGCAAAACGAATTACACTGGAGCATTTGCATTTTGCATGCAGATATAAACATCGTCAATATGTACAATATCATAAACGTGCATAGTTAGTTCATTATTAATCATTCATTACGAAATATTCCACACGCAGGAACGTGACAATGAATTTATTATGTTCCGATACAGACGGACACAAGAATTTTATTTATATGGATAGCTGGCGCGCCATTTCCTCGCGGATTTGTCGTCATTTCATACTTATGTGAATTATTGTTTGATTGTAGGTGTGGACCTGAAGGTTCATACTATGTTTAACTAAGAATGAGATATTATACATGGTTTCAACTTGGCACTAAGGACATAGGCCTCTCCAAAACCGAAAATATAGGCGTTGAAAGAAAATTAAAACCTCAGAATGGTTTATAATTCTGTCAAGTCACGTAATAGCTGTACCGACAATGTTATATATAGATCTCCCCTATTGATTTTCATATAGAGCATTAAACGGTATTGGGCGACCCTGACCCGCAATCATTATTGGGTCATGATACAATCTACCAGGCTGTCACAAGTTTTTTCTTTGCTGTCTGATCCTACAATAGATTTCTTATCAGTTATGAAGCTTACAATTGAAGAAAACACCGGATTTCGTAAGCTTGAGGCCTTAGATTCTAGCACAGTTAGGGCAGAAGGACCAATTTGAACTCAGTAATGACTTTAGAGTCGGAGTCGATGTCTACAAGCAATCGATCATTATAGAACCTTCCCATTAAACCCCAGTCTTAGTGGCCTAGCCGACAGACGAACGAGATCTTAGTTATTTAATTAAGGGAACAACCTTGCTTGGTTCGGATTATATCTGGTAGTTGGGCACAATAGAGATTCTGACTTTCACTTGGATCGAAAAGATAGTTCCAATATCGAAATTCTAGGGATTCTGGTCTATTCATTAATAATATTTCTGGTCCTTTATAAACTGAGGAGGTTCAGTTTATAAAGGACCAGAAATATTATTAATGAATCAATTGTAAGTTTATAAAGGACCAGAAATATTATTAATGACTTTTATTTTTTGTGCTGCAATAAAGTATGTATAAATAAATAAACTATTCTCGTACATAAAGGAATTTTGTCTTTAATGATCGTTTACGGGAAGTAAGGCATTTAGTTGAAAGGGTACTAGAAGTAACAGTTAAAATGAAATGACAACTTGCTAGTCGGCTCTCGTTAATTATAATGGGATTCGTGAGAAATAGGGTAAGTAGATTCTATTCTCTATAACCAAATAAACTTCAACTTGATGACACCTTTATCTACTTATAGGGAAAATATTGAACAAAAAGAATTAACATGATTAACGTCAAAAGGATAATGAAAAACCACATTTATTTATATTTAAATTGTGGAATTACCCATTTAATGCCAAACCCAACCCATTTAGTGCCGTAAACAACATTGTATGTGTGTATACACGCCTTAAATTCCTTAGATGGCAATGTAAAGTATTTGAGCCGTGACCATATCATGGATTTTAACTCAAAATGTTTATTAAATGTTAATTTTCTATTATGATTAAGATTATTACACAAATTCAAAACACAATCTTGAATACTAAAAATGCAACTTAGAATGTTGACTCACCTATCGTTGTTAACATTATGTTAAATACTCATTTACACAAGTATTTTAAAGGTAAACAGAATCCAGATCGAATTCTAAACAATCCACAGTTTACCGAACATGGTTCGCGAGGCAGCCATATTCCAATTAAAATTCATACCCGCTTAGTCATGGTACTGTCGCAGTGCCAAGAGAAAAAAACCAACCTAGCTATATATAAAAAATTAAAGAAGTTTTCACCTTAGTACTTTTTGCAAACATTGAATTTTTAAAAGCAAACAGTTTCTCAGTTTGAATTTGAAAGAAGAATGGCGGGCCGCACACGCCGGCGACCGTTACAACGATGGGAAGGGCAGCTGGGATCGCACCTGCCACGCAACAGCTGAGCAAGGAACCGACGCATTATTTCGTTCCGATAAGGACTCTTGTAGACGAAGGGGGACTTTGAACGAAGGAGCATTGTCACTAACGTTTCAAGATCATTATGTCTGATCCTTTATACTTTTACCTCGTTGATTAACAAACTTACTGAGTTGAAATCTACTAAAATTGAGGACACAATAAACGTGAGACATTTTATTACGCAGTAGGAAGGGTCCGATATGAGTTAAAATAAAGACATTCGGCGAACTTTTGTGCCTAAATAAACTTCACAATACTTGGAATGGTACATAAAACCCACCGTTAGGGAATGCAGGTCGGCCATACGTGGCGATATTCCGATGTGCGAATACTGGACAAAAGCTCGTGACCTTCGGGCTCCACATTCCACACGTGGAATTCAGAGTAATCCTTGGCCGAGCACTTTGGTAAATTGCGGTCAAGCCGCTGAACTGTGATATTCATTCAGCGTAATCGTTTTTCGTAGCCATAGAGAAATGGGAAACGAAGTAAAAACGCAGCTTTGGAAAAGCCGATTATGAAAGTTATTTCTTATATATATCATGTATCATTGTTTAGAAATGAGACTGTTTCATAACCTGTATCTTCCTGTCCTTTGCAGCCGTGTTACAAAAAATACCAAAGAACATTTCAAAACGGTTCAAAATCGTTATAATGTTTAGTAGGTGAACACTCTTGCGCTTATTTTATACATCATGCAAAGCATCAGAGTCGGTCCTCGCATGGTTGAGTTTGTTGGTATTGCTACACCCAATTACACCTTGTTGTCCTAATTTATTTTAATGAACGAATATCACATTGAGTCCGCGGTAATTCATTATCTACATGAATTCAGCTAGAATTAAAATAATGTGATAACATACAAATTGGAGACTACAATACGATAATGAATTTCGACATCTTTCGTATATATTTCTACTGATGTTCCCAGTCTGCATGCAAAGATTCAACTAAATCTATCCAATAGTTTAGCCACTATAGCTAGTCAAAGATTGGCAAAATCCATAGTCAGCACATAAACTATTAAGTTTGTTTGAAAAAATCACGTTTTCAATTTCAATGTTAGAATTTATTTGATTTCAAAATAATCATATGCATTAGTACAGTAAGTGTTTCATTTTATTTTTCTATTGTTGAGCTATTATTGATCGAAGATTGTTGTCTCAACATTGTTTAACTAAGTTTGAAAAGATCCCCAAACTTACCAAAAAGAAGGTCATTTATAAGAAATGGAATGGTCATTTATAAGAAGATTTAACCGCATCTTAATTGGAACAAAAAACGCGTTTTAACTATAATTAAGAACTTCTAATCCGTGTCTTTAGAATTGAAGGAGGTTTGCAAACATTCGACGAAGCCACAAACATTTCCACTTGTGTTACTTCGGAAATTAATTTATCTTAATAAAGTCTCAATTTTGGTAACGTAAGTTCTGTGAAGTTCAGGAGATAATCTTTCTACATTTTTTTACGAGACATCCATGGGTCTTTTTACACTCGTTATTCTGATTTTGGGTATAATATTTCACTTTACAGCATCAGAACTTTATTAATTCTCAAAATGTAGAGCACGTTTCACAAAACACATAAATTGATTTTAATATATATTTTTTTTACTCGCAAATGTATGCTATCACTGAGGCACCGATTTTATGACTTACAGTGTTAAAAATAACTTTAAATATTATGGCAGTCACGATTTTTCCTCAACGGCTACAACAAAATTGGCAATTTAATTTCGAGTTTGTTACAGTGCTCTTATAGAAAAGCCATTTCAAAGTTGCTGTCTAGTGTCTGCACTTTAGGTACATTACCTTTTTTAGAAAGTTTGGAAACTGTAAAATTATTTTTTCTTCTTCGCTTCGGCTAACTTCTCAGATTTCGAGACGTTCTAGATTTTTGTAACAAAATTGAACGATGTTATTACTTTATTAGCTCTCAGCATGAATCTTGTAACATAAGGATCGACTATAAACCAGGTATGTTACACAAAAGACTGGATTTGTTCCATAAACTTCCTCACGTAAATGTCTTTAATTATTTTGCTGGATAATTAAGTTCTCCATTAGCTTTAAGTATCGTAATTATTAGGCGGCGCTCCTTGATCGATGTCGGAAATTCCTTCTTTGAACCGCGGGTCATTCTATCTGAACCTGATTTTATACCAACTCGTTTATTTTCCTGAAATTAAATGAAATTGTTTATTCTGTAAATAGGATGTTAGAATGACTTTTAGTCATTTTAAAGAAATATTATATATTAGCTAGATGAGTTCGGCGTTTCCTATCTTACTACTCGAAGAAAGAAGAAAGGCCGAAACAAACTCAGAGGTCACAGTCTCTTTTAAAGTCCAGACATAATCTGGGTCAGGACATATGAGGACCATGTAATTAGTGTCTGAAATGGTCTTTTATGAAAAAAAAATATTTTCTTTTAATCTTTCGGTAACTTTATGATACATAGAATATCATCAGAAGTTATTACGTCTGATGTTCTTCCCGTAAGAAAGTATTTACCAACGGGAAGATCCAAAGATCCAAAAATGTGGAATCTGGCGTAAAAGGATGGAAGCGTGTAGCTCGCGGCAAAACGCAGTTCTTACCGCGATAGAGAAAATGCGTCATATTATAGATGTTGTCCGTAGGTTTCCACCTATTCATACGCATAGCATAAAGTCAACAAAGGGGTGTGTGGTCTCAACAACAGAGTATTAACCTGTACCTACTATAACATTGCGTATTTATTGTGTACGCCACAGTAAACATAAAACGCTATATACTTTACACGTTCCTTGTTGTTCGGGTCGTAAAGACCTGGCCGACGCCAAGGACACGTCGTTCATAGAGCTCCTGTGTGTCATGAAGACTCAATCGATCCACAGTTTACCTTCAAAACACTCCAAATTGTATGTACACAACAGAGACGACCCGTAGCACGATCTACTCTGATGGTAAAACTGTTACTTATTTGCAATCTATCTATTGCAATGACACTTCGATAGTAAGTTTCTATTCGCGGAAAGGATTTTTTGGCATTGCAACTTTTCAAGTCCATCTCAAGCGAGAAAACGCTTTACTTCGACTTCAGAAACATAAATCAACTTCCACAGATTTTCCGTAAATCTACAAAGCTATTGTACGCGCCCAATTTTTTTTGTTACACAGATTTTTACAATCTGAACATCAAGACAGTGTATGTAATAGGAAATGGCAACGCGTTAGACATCGAGAGCATGTTTCTGATTCGGATGTAACGTGATTGGTTCCGAGTAAAAGCCTCTTCCGGGCAACTTGTTCATGTACTTGTTGCAAACTGTTAACGATCTTGTTGTTGCTTATCTCGGCCTTAGTTTAATGCTCCGATATGTAATCCAGTTTCGAAACAACTCTTGAATCTTGTGGAAATTAGAGACCATGAAATTTCTAGTCCGTTCTTTTCCTTTGGAAGGGTCGACTCAGTTCTTATTCAACTTTATGACTGAAAAATCAAATGTCTTCATTATCCTCTTGTTCCTATTCGGGGTCGGCTTAGAACCTCTTCCATACATTCTATCCGTCTATCGTCTTCTCAATATTCACTACTATTTAGTTACGTCATAAAAAATGTACAGGTAGGTACTTAAATGCTCTGTTTTTTAATCCTACTGAGTCTTGATATGCTCCCAAAATACAGTTACAAATTTTTTATTCCAAATAAGTATGTATAATTAGCAGCACGCTTCCAAACGCTCATGCTCCATTGAGGACTAACAGACACCGCTTCGGACAGGGCATGTGTTCATTTATGAAGATGGTAAGCAATTAACGTTAATTAGGGGTGCCGTTCGAGCGTTCACGATTACTCGTGATCGTTACTTGTTTCTCGGAGACGCCTCTTATCTGCAGAACAATTCAATAAAAATTGTTTATTGTTCGTTTCGTGATTGAAATTGTTTGTGCGGTGACGATTTTTTGTTTGATTTTGTTTGAGCTTGCCGTTTCGATGATAATTTCGTGATAGCTAGACCACTTTTAGGCAGAATATAATTCGTGAGAGGTATGATAAATTCTTCCTAAAAGTGATTAGGTGTCTATTCTCCAAGACGCAGGTGTTTCTAGACAGAAGTCTAGTACCCATACGTAATATGGTGGCTTAGGGAATCCGTTGCATAAAACCTGAAAATTATTAGGGTACCTTAGAGCAAGGGCCTTTCAGAGCGCTTTTACTAAGGATAACAAGACTGAGGACACGTGAACGAGGCAATAACCTAGGAAGGGGTTACGAAAATATTCACTCTGTTCTTATTAGGTACTAGGCTCCCATAAACACCCAAGCTGTTATTGGGTTCCCACCTCCTTAACCTGGTTCTTTTTTTAATCTTTAGCAACAATGTGGACTAGTTTTCTTGTCGTAAAAATGTTATACGTTGGTCATCATGAAATCAGTTAGTTCGACCCAATATTCCATTGTAGATGCCCAAATGGACGAATAGAAGACGTTATGCCTATACGAATAAAATTGCAATTTCAAATAAGTACAATTAATTGATTCCATGTTGATGTGAGTCATAGGAGGTAATTCCCAACCTGTCGGTACCTAGAGGTACCTACTTACAATTAGTTCAGTCAGACGGGTACAATAAAAATAATGCTAAAACACTTACCTAGCTATAAAACATATTTGTTAAGTTACTTACAAAAATATAAAGTAGGTAATTTTATTGTAGGTAACTGTTGAGTATGATACCTTTGTTGTTTGTTTTAATTAAAAGATTTTTATTTTTATTATTATCTAAAAATGTGCTAAAATTATTCAGGCTTAGGTTAGATTAGTAATTAAGTACTACAGTGAAATATTTTTTTGTTAAAAAATATTAATAGTTACTTCTGTGTGTGTATTCAATAGGTACAATTAAAAGTATACCGCTAGGTAACGGAAAAAGGAACAATTTATACAAAAATAAATTGAGGAAACTATTTACCTGTTTTTTATTAGTTAAAAAACAAATAATTACAAAATGTTTAACGTGATTAAGCACGCGCTGGCTCGTGCGGTGGATATCTGATGAATTAATTATCATAATAATTGATACAATTACTACTTACAGCTGTTAGACACATGGCATTCGTTCAGCACACACTGGTAGATTATCCAGGATTCCAATTCAATCATCGTGGAAGCGGTCATTTTCGACACAAAATAAATATTCGCACAGTCAATAAGTTAAAAGGCTAGCCTTATTACGACAAATACCACTTAAATATATCACTGCATCTCTGTAAACGTTAAAAGCTAAATATTTTCAGTCAATGTTTAGAATTTTTAATTTGTAAATAACACGCGCGGTCTTCAATACAGAACGTTGTTTTGATAGGTATCGCCCACATAGGATCGCGAGCTGAATGATTTGATTGGACCTTCGAGCCATATCGGCCCGCCCGACAGGAACCCGGAAATTCAGATCGGTGTTGCAACTTTATTTGTTAGTCTCCCCAAAGTTGCTGTCAAAACGTCAAGGCATATTATTTTTGTAAGTTTAATTTTATTATTGAAAAGAATCATAATGAAAACGAGGTATCTGGGTAAATTAAACAATGAATAATATTGTAAAATGTTTTATTAGCTTGCTTCTACATAAATCTAACGAGTAACGACAAACGTATTTTTTTCTGTACTAAACTTGTAGTTTAATATATCATAGTCATACTTATCATCTTTCTTTTGATTACTCAACTATGTATAAGTTTGGACATAATTATGTATTCGACAAATACAAACCTCAAATTTTAATAACATTCCCCATATGAATAGAAAAACATTTAGCCTGGCAACATTTTTTCATAGACATTGTGCTGTGACATAGACGATACTCAAATCTATTCCAAAGAGTAATCGATTTCAATGGTTGTGAACATTGCAAATCGAATGAAAAGAGTAAAATATTTTTCTATTTATTTACGTGAACAATGTTATTAAATTTATTATAGTTGTTTATTTTTAATATACATTATAATTGTTATATAGAATAATGACATAGCTATTTTCACTAGGTACTAAATTAAATGATTAACTAACAACAACAAAGAAACACAAAAACAAAAGGACACTTAGGCGTTAAAGTACTCGTCCGCTTCGCTGTCATCCGGATACGTGCTCAGAAGAGTGGTAGCATTGCCACGTTGAATGGCGATTTTAATTCATTGGTCAAAGAACTAGTCAGCCCTCCAGTCACGTGAAGTATCAACCAGTCGGCGAGCAATTTCCTGCAATGCGACCCGAGCGTTTCGACCCCAAACGGCTCAAATCTGTAGTTACCCATAAGGTTACAGCATTTGCGCCGCTTGAGGGTATCAGCAGCCACAGCGGCGACGCCAGCAGTGAGCAGAGTCAGCTGTGCTTGGAATATGAGATGGTGCAAGGCTGTCGACACAGGTTCCATCCCACTGCCACACCAGAGGCCTACCCACCTTCCAAAGTAACAACGTCATGCCTTCTGGTCTCTTCCCATCGTTACATACATGTCAACTAATAAGAAATATGTAGTTTTAAGGAGTATACTTAGTTAATTCATGTTATATTTTGCTATCCGCTGAAACTGCTGAATCTTTGATGCATAATTTCATTTTAATTTCACAAATGTGGTTTGATTATAGTATTCGAATAAATTTAAAATCGAGTGTTAAATGAATTTATTATATTGTCAACAACACTAGACGTCCAGCTGTCAGTGCGGCCAGTCTATTTTTGTTTTTGGTTTTTATAAGTGCTGCGCGCAGTAGAAAGTGGTGTTTATTTGTAAATATTGTAAAATTGTAAATATTCATAATTTTCAGTCTTTTATCTTTGGATTTGTGATATTAATCGAAGTGCAAGTGTTTTATGGAAATACAGTACATTATAAGGACTTTTTGCGTTTTATAAGGTAAGTAAATTGTGAACGATGATCAAACACCTGTCGTTTTGTACGTAATTTCTATGCAAACGCAATTCATTGTTAAATATAGCGTCATTATAATTTCGTAATGAGTTTAAATCTGTTGTTTTGTCTGGAACGTGGGCCAGTTGCGCTGTTTCGTGTAACCTTGAGTGAACGAAGCGGAGTGTCATCGTCTAATTCGGCCTTAGGCTTGTGCCCTACAAGTATTTATAAGGCAACGCAATACTTCGGGTATGTACTTGTAAAGAAAACAAGCAATACATAGCATACACGCACGTGTTTTAAAACGTTTTGTCCGTACCAACATATTCTTTTGTTTGTCAATAGAATAAAAAATCACCTTCCAAATTTAAAAAAAAGAGTTTGTTACCTATGTTTATTTTGTGCTGAAACTGAAACAAAAGAATCTGCACTACCTTTGAAATAATCATCGTACAAGAAACATAATAACTGTTATTGCTATTTGTAATTCAATTAGCAACTGATTCCCCTAACAAATAACAATATAAGTATGTATTCATTATGGTAGAAAAGATTATCCCCATTAGACAGCTCACAGACCGACTTGTTCACACCCCATAAACAAGTAGACTTTTCTACCTTATTACACCTCTTTGGTACATTATCATCAGAGTAGAACTAAGTACATTGCTTGATGATTTTGTAGGTTGATCTATAGCCTATAATTACCCTTATTAAATTTTACATCTGTATTATGGCCTGGTATTACAAAACCTTGGTGCTTATGGTTTAGTAACTAGTTTTATATACTGCACGTATTACTATTAAATAATGATAAAGCAGTTTCACAGCTGCATAATCAACCTATAATGTTCCTACTGCTAGGACACAGGCCTCTGTGGGAGAGGGAGTGGGCTGTAATCCACCACGTGGGCCCGGTGCGGGTCGGTGTATGTAACACATGTCTTTGAATTTTTAGCTCTAGGACATGCCTGTTTCCTCACAATATTTTCCTTCACCATTTTGAGAGCATTAATGATGAAATAATTTACTCAAAGTGAAGTGCCTGTCTAGGTTCGATCCTCCGACCTACAACTCGTAAGTCGCGCCCGTTTTCAAAGGACCTCTACCACTCTCAAGCAGTTTCATAATTTTATGTTGTATAGACTAATAACTAAAAATCTACTGCCCCATAGTAAATAATTGTTGAAGTAAAATTATAATTTTATCTGAAAGCAGACTCATTTCAAGGGAGTTTGCAACTTCTCACTTGCCAGTAACATAATACATGATATTGATACTCTGTGGTTTCAGAATGTTTAATTCTGGAACTGACGCTTTGAACACCTCCTTTGTTGAGTAGCTTTTGTTAATTTTAGAAAACACAACTACTATTTTAAAAAAAACAAGGTACAACTTTTATTTTGAGACTACTGAAATAAATAGGTAATCTGTTTTTGGTCATAGAATTATGTTATTTTATACTAGTTCTTCAAATATTTATAACAAGTGCATTTTTTTAAATCTTACATATCTGTTAGAAACTGGTTTTGTTAATGACCAAGTTATGTAATAATTCCAGAAAAAAAATAGAAGGAAAATATAGAAATCAAATATTTCATGTTTAAGATCATATTTTGTAGAACAGTTAAATAATACTTATGAATAAATTGTCACATAATATGCAAAATAAATGCGGACCTGCCAATTAAACAAAGATATGTTTCTGTTAGGATTAAAACAAACAATTTATTACCACCGCTGAAGAATTAACAATACTAAGTACAACAACTTAATAAAAAACACTAAATCCCTAAAATTTCTTTACGCTAACGCACGTAGCATAGTGAAGCCAGGAAAACTAGATGAGTTAAACTGCATTATTCAGCACAACATACCCGGTCCTGTGCATGTGATTATACTATCGGAAACCTGGATCAAGTCCGAATCTGAAGCCAAGACTTTAAACCTGCCAAACTACTCGCATTATTATAATATTAGAGAAAATGCAAGAGGCGGCGGAGTATCCATTTTTGTCCATGATTGCTTAAAACATAATTACATTGAAGATCTTTGTAAAGAGGACAATCATTATTTATGGGTTCATTTGGATAAATACTCGTTGGATATAGGCGCAGTATATAAAACACCAAAATCAAACAATAATGTTTTCTTGGAGGAATATTCACAGCAGCTGACGAGAAGGAAAAGAGCTTTAGTGTTCGGTGATTTCAATTACGATCTGCTTAATCCGAACCGATCGATTAATAATTATACAAAAATGCTGTTAGAAAATGGACACCTAATCATAAACAACACTGATGAAAAATTTAGTACCCGCGATACTGCTACAAAAAAATCGATCCTTGATCATGTCTCATCCAACCTAAAGAATCATAAATTTCATGTAACTATTGTGGAGTCTCCAATGTCAGATCACAAGCAAATCTATCTCGAAGTTGGCAAATATGCACCTGAAATGAAGAAGAAAGTAAAGTACCATACCTTAGATTACACAGCGCTTTACCAAACAGTAGAAAGTAACATTTTGAATGTCTCCGAGAGTGACTACGAAAGCTTAGAACACACAATAAAGGAAGCAGTAATTAAAAATAGAATACCTAAATTCAAAATTCAAAACACGATAAAATCAGACTGGATCAATAAGGACATAATTGGAATGCTAACTAAAAGGAATCAGCTGTGGTCTGCTTATAAGGAAAATTCCAATGACGACTCAATAAGAAACAATTTCATAACCCTACGAAACAGCGTATTGGAACAAATTCAAAATATTAAAAGTTGTTACTACTACAAAATTTTCAAAAACTGTGAAAGAAAACCTTTAAAGATGTGGAAGCTAATCGGGAACTTAGCTGGAAACAAGTCTAAATCATGCTCCGCTCCTTCAAAGCTAGATACGCGAACCGGCCAAATCACAGACATTAAAGAAATATGTAATTATCTTAACACCTTTTTTGCTACTATAGGGTCTGTTTTAGCTAATAAAATTACAATGCCTATAGAACAAATACATACTCTGCCAACTACACAAACAAAACTATCTAGTACAAGTGAACTACTACACTTAACTCTAACTACTGAAGCAGAAGTCAGCAAAATCATAGACAATCTTAATTCAAACACCAGTACGGGCTTAGATGGGATTAGTTGCAAAACCATAAAAAGTATTAAAAATCTAATATTAGCTAAGCTCACGATGAGTATCAACTGCTGTTTACAAAACGGCCTCTTTCCGGATTCTTTGAAAATAGCGAAAGTTAGTCCTATCTTTAAGTCGGGGAAAAAGACTGACCCAGGTAATTATCGCCCTATCTCTGTCCTCCCAATAATATCTAAAGTATTCGAAAAAATACTATATAAACGTTTAGATGATTACCTCAAAACTATAAACTTCCTCTCTAAAAAACAGTATGGTTTCCGTGCAAAATCTAACACTCTAGCTGCAACAATTGACCTTGTGACCAATCTAAAAAATAATATCGATGAAAAATGCGCAGCACTTGGCATATTTATTGACCTGAAAAAGGCATTTGATACAATTAGCCATAGTCTCCTTCTCCAAAAACTGCATGACATCGGCATCAGGGATACTGCCCATGACTTGTTCCGGTCTTATCTCTCTAATAGACAACAAATTGTACGAATTGGTGATATGCAAAGTAATTGCGAAACATTAACCTACGGCGTACCGCAGGGGTCCATTCTCGGTCCCCTGCTGTTCGTATTATACGTGAATGACATACATAACCTAAATCTGGCGGGCGACATAATACTTTATGCTGATGACACAAGCCTATTTCTATTTGGAAACAATATCGAAGAGGTCATCGAACGAGCACAAAAAGACTTAGACACTCTCTCCAGATGGTTCCAAGACAATTTGCTCACTGTTAATACCTCTAAAACAAACTATATTATTTTTAGTGCTAGGAACAAAAAAGTCACAAACATCTCAAACCTACATATAAATAACGAACCTATAACCCAAGTTTCTTCAGAGAAGTATCTTGGTCTCCATCTAGATAAACATCTGACTTGGCAAACACATCTAGATAAACTAAGATCTAGACTATCTTCTGTCATGGGCGCACTTCGAGGGATCGTCCGCTGTTTGCCGACATCTGTTAGGTATATCATTTACAACTCTATGGTAAAACCTCACCTAGAATACCTAATAGAGGTGTGGGGCACTGCAGCTAAAACACACTTAAAGCAAATTGAAACATGTCAAAACAAAATAATAAAACTCTTATTCCATTACCACTACCTAACTCCGACAGAAAAAATTTATAAAGAAACAAAATTGATGACACTTTCACAGATATATAAATATAACACATGCATATTAGTACATAAGCTATTAAATAAAAATATACACTCTAAAATAACATTTACAAAAAAGGGGCAAACACAAAAACGTAGCACTAGACGAAAAAACAACATTTGCTTAAGACCACCACGAACAAATTATGGAAGGAAAAATATACTATACGAAGGAGCAGAGTTGTATAATAAATTACCCAATGATATTAAAGAGATACAGTCCTTTACTTTATATAAAAAAACCATAAAACACCACATCTTAAAAGATTTCTCTAGGTTTTAAATTTAAACCCACCACACCTCATTTAATTTACATCTGTATCAATTGTTAATACATAATTTACTAATTTGCTAAGTACAAAGACTACTAGAATACCTAATCTGTATTTCCGAAACATTACTGTACGAGTACATATAAATAGTTCAATGTGTAATTGCTATCGACTTGCCTTCAAGAATTTATATGTAATAGAATCCTCACTTTTTCCTTTATTTCCTTTTACCCACAACACTGTAAATAAATAACTTATTTATTTACGAGTACCTACCTTCTTTATAAGTAATTCGTATATTTAGTTTTAAGATTAACTTGTATTTCTCTTAGTAAGTGAATTGTATTCTTTTTGAGAAATAAATGTCTTAAACCTTAAGTAATAATTTCCTAAAGAAACGATGAATGGACTGAGTGAAAGATGATGATATGGCTAGAAAGGGGCTGACTACCTAGTCAACGACTAATATAGAAGTATGGAAGAAAAACATAGTTGCCCCGACCTCAAATAAAATGAGATAAGGGTAGGAGAATGATGAAGTAGTAATTCTTGTATTCCCCAAAAATTGCAAAAATTTGAATTTAAAAAATCTCCATTTCAAATTGCAGCATAAAATTAAATATTTCGATTCAAATTTGAAAGCTGGTGTTCTGTCCACGCACAGCTGTAAAGATAAGGCTTCTAATCAGGCAATGGTATGATGCGTCATGTGTTCAACCATCACTCACGGCTTAACTATTTAGCAAATAATGTAAAAAAGTAGTACACAAATATTAGTCCTGATAAGCTTAGTTAAATATTATATTACTAAAAAGATTAATATGTGGAACATATGACTGTTTCAATAGTATTTTATTTATAATATTAGATAATGGTGCAAACACCTGCACAATTTTAGTACCTAGTAACCAATACGGGGGTTGTCTAAAAAATCTTTGTGTGTCCCTGCTATTCTGCTCTGTTTTAAATTCATAAGTGAAGCATAGGTAGGTACTCCAAACAAGTTATAATGTTGAAGGCAAATAAAAGACAAACCAAAGGTAAAAAAATTCATGTATTAAATTTAAATTTTATTTTAAACTAGCTGTCACAACAGACGTTGTTCTGTGTTCCGGTCCAAATAACAATAATTCATGCAATAATCCCATAGAAATAAGATGATACATTCCACCCGAAAAAAAAAAATCTGAGTGACTTTCCTTAAAAACCTAATTCAGATTACTACCAACCAACGAACAGCATTTCATTTTTATTTATATAGATTAGTAGGCATTAACGTCGACCTTTGTACAGTATTTTTTTACTTGTGCATAAAATTTTAATAAATAAATTATTCGATTTTTTATCGCAAGTTACAGAAGAGCCTAAAATAACCACGTAAACAACAACCATTATTCTTATCTTATGTCTAACAAACAAAGGAACATCTGTGTCAAAAAAAGAAACAGTATTGTACAGTTCTTTTTTTCATAATCTTCATTATTTTAAGTACAATCTTGCATACGAATTGACGTCACTATCACCCGTCATATAAGTGTCTGGCGATATCCTGAGTTTGTCAGAGCATATTTTTAAAATTATTTATTTATGTTTGAACACTCTTTGTCATAGATTGTTTACTCATTTTTATTTTTACCTTTTGTAAATATTTAAAGAAAGCTTTCGGATATTTATAATTAATTATTTGTATTTTTGTATGATCAGCTAGTAAAAAACCAACTACGATTTTAATTATTAAGTTCTCTATTCAAATAAACAATTCCCAGTTCTTGCTAACAAGCTAGTAAACACCCCACTCCAGTTTGAAGCAGTTACCTGTAGAGAGGAAAATTGTTCAGTAATTTACACCGGAGATACGAATTAATGACGCTAGATTCGATAACAACTAGCCCTTTTATTTAATCGTTTGATTAGATTATTTTATGTTTAGTCTTATTTAATCCTTATATATCACGTTTTTCGTCACGAGTTAAGCTCCTTGGGTGTATAGTTTAAAGCATTTAATACAAGCACGTAGTCTTGAAAGGCACTGTTTTCCGGCGAGGATTCCTAACAACGAATTATAGGGGCGTAGCGACCGCCGTATATCAGCCGTAGCAATGATATGGGACCCCCGAGATACTGCTATTTTATGCAATACCCTCCTTTTGAGCTTCGCCACAGTCAGTAAAAAGGGCCCCCAACATATTTTCATACAGCGCCCCTTTGACTAGCTATACTTGAGGAATCATTCCTAGTGGAATGATTCCTCAAGTCAGCCTATTGCTGGTATTGCTACACATAGATTTCTAGACGTCTCCCAGGTTGCGCCAAAACATCCGACGCGGTCCGGCCTTGCTTGAATGTTGACCTTAATATTGTCAAAGAGTCAAGTCTCAGAACGACGGCTAGGTAGACCGCGTTTTACAAATCCCTGAAACACAGCCGCTTGAGCTTCAAGATCTCTTCATTATGTGTGTCAAGGATGAAGCTGTTTATATACAGAAGAAGCCCTTGCATTATAATATAAACACGACTGAGATTTATCAGAGAGATAGCATAGTAAATAAAACAATGCTGATAGAAATCTCCCTGGCTCATGTTTATATTTTCATCTCATCGACATTCATCGTCATTTAAGAAAGAAGTTATCTCCAATCAACTTGTGATGATAGAAATAAACCTTATCTAGACTGGATGCCGCATACCTAAATGTTATATTTAAAAAAACTTTAGGCCGGGATTGCCTCTGCCTCTCCATCGATCAACGTTTATATTCATCACTGTTTTAGTCACATGCGTTTACAAATCTATACAGGGTGTCAGGGACATCAACACGAAGCCGGTTACCATGGATTCAGTACATGCTTCTGAGGCCCCTGCGTTGAAAATTTTCGTCGGTTATTAGAAAAAAAAATCAGCAGTTGCATACGTTTTGACCGCGTAGGTATTGCACTTTTCTATGAAACAGCAGATATTTTTTTAAATAACAGACTAAAAATTTCAACTCAGAATCATGTATTGAATCCATGGTAGCCGGCTTCGTGTCGATGTCCCTGACACCCTGTATAATTATATGAACATGAAAACATTAGTCCATTAGTCAAATACCAAATACCCTCACGTATTTTGACAACTTCCAGTAGAAATTACAAGAGGGTACTTACAACGTCCGAACTGCCGCATACCAATGCCTAATACAATACAACTTTCTCTCGTGCAATGACATGTTGTGTAGAAATACGATTCGGTTCGCAATAACCATCGCTCTACACAAAAAGTCGATGCGAAAGTTGCTGTTCGTATTGATACTTCGCTGAGACTTAAATGGATAGATTTTTTACACTTGTACCGAAGGTAGGTGATGGCGAACGTGTACCTATATGGCATTAAAACCTTTCACTGCTAAATCTTATACGCTGTGAATTTGATCAGATATTTTACTGAGATCAGGAGTAAAAACAGCCTTGTCAGGATGTCCTAGCTTGGCCATTTGGCAAGTCACTTTGGTATACGCCAAATGGCCAATACTCCTTGTATTTGCGATTTAGCAAGTAGCACCAGAGCTTGCATTGAAAATTAGCCAGATTACCCTTCTGAAGATCGGAAAACAATTGCTCCATGAGGAGTCAGAAAGGCCCAAGATTAATGATGACTTTGTCACCTAATTGTTCTACTTTAGATATATTATCGATTCAATGATTCGCTAGCCCTAGTTCCCAGTTAAAGGACTCTAAACAAAATTCAGCCGTGACAAGCCATGCATAATAATGTCAAAGATTCCTACAGTGCGATCAACCAGAACCCTAGAACTGAGAATAGCGTGTATATTGTATAGTAACATATACAAGAGTGTTTTGGTTGCATGACTTTAACCAATATGAGGCCATTATTGAACTGTGAGAATGAAAACCGTGTGAGATTTTGATATAAACCATTGAGAAAGTGTTAACTCTGGTACACATAAAGAATGGAATAAAACACGAGGGCAATCAAATTACTCGGATGACATCGAAACATCTGAAAGTCATGGTGGTTGTTGACAAAAAATTGGTGATGGAAGTTTGGCAGAACGCCAAAGTTTAAAGATACTTCCCGAAATGATAAAGTCCAAAGTGAATAGCATCTTGGAGTTTTCTCACTCTACAAGTTTGAACATGGTTCTATTGGACAGTAGTTTATCGACTATGAATGTCGAAAAAAAGTAATTTCATTGGCTTTTTTAGAAGGCATTCACTTGTTCTTAGGTACGTTCACGGCAAATTCGTCGACCCTCGAGCATTCATTAAGCAAGGTTGAATTGTTGTAAAGCAATTTGCTTACGCATGCTAAAAATCAATACTTACAGCTAAGTTAATTAAACATATTACACTTCGGCATCGTAAGGTAATTAGTCAACAGACTTAGGTTCTAAGTTTCATACGAGTAAATACAAATAGACGTTATACTTACATATTATTTTTTAACAAGTGTACAAAATATATCTTAAAATAATTAACATTGGTGCTACGAACGCTGCTTCCTACGCACTCCCTACTCCCTGCAAAAGGCCAAAAGTAATTTTATTCGGCTGGAAGCTGGAACAACGGAGCGGGTTAAAAATAAAACACAAAAACCAAACGCAGACAATAAAACCATCCTCCCTACTCTAGACAACGCAACGAATCCAAAAGTATAAAAATACACTCCCTAACTTCAAGTGGTGTTTCTGATTCTGAAGAGAAAACTTTCCATTCCCAGTTCCCACATATCTGGGTGGCGTCACTGAAGCACAACGTCAATATCATCTGCACTGCATTAATATTCTAACTAACGCACCACCATACATAGTAATATCCCGCTGTGTCTCCCATTGTGAACTCAATGTCATCCCCATTCATGGGTTGACCTCTTATTAATCTGGCCGTGACGTATCCGGCGGTATACGTCATCCCGCTCAATATTTTTATTGTACGGGATTACGGATAACAAGTTCCGACTACGTCAGAATATCATACTGAAAGAATGGGAGACTCAGGTAGAAAACCCGTTATATGAATTCAAAATATTTCAAAGGAGCATACCATTATGATACTTAATTCACTATGGTTTAACGAATTAAAAAAAAAGCTAACCTTGCTTAGCAAGTAGCAAGGCCTGCTAGTTTAGTAAGTAACAACAACAACAATTTTTGATATGCCATATCTATGTTGTTTTGAAACCACACATGATTGCAATATTATATCTAGCAAACACCTTGAAAAATTGAATAACAGTGAAGTATTTCCTAGATTTGCTACATGTGAAGCCCGGCTACTTACATAAGTGTCTTAGCACTTAAGTGCTAATTAAGTAAACAAAAGCGTAGTCAGGACCGCCAGATTGCTTAATTTGGGAAATATGTATATCGCTTTCAGTTGAGTAATTAGTAAAACTGACCTCCATATTTCCTCCTTTATTGCTTTGTTTTTTTTCTTCAAGGAAGGCAATGCCGGTTCATTTCCTCATGTTTTGATACGTCGAAACGAATACAAACATGAGTCATAGCTAGATCTCAGACGGCCTTGTTTCAATCGCTCTCTTATCTACAGCATGCTTATGTGTCATTAGAATGCAAAGTTATCGTTCAACCGCGGATAAAAACCTTAAATATCTTAGCGGTTCATACAATGCAAGGGCTTCTTTCTGTTGAAACAGCTTTATCGTTGTAAAACATGCACACATCGTGTTTACATTTATAATATTATGTATACCAACCGTTTTCAATGTCTCCTTATCAGGTATTAATCACTATTAGCATAACAAAAACAACGGCAGGTACTGAGTCGTGATACCTACACGAATCTTAGTCAAGATCTGCTTTTATGGCCATTGACAGCAAGCTCCTAATGTATGTAGGAAGGCGTCGTTTAGTGTAGGATGTAAAATTGCAAACATATCACAAACATGTTTATCATAATTTCGTATTAAGTAATTCTGCAGCTGACCTGTGTTTGACTTTACAGGGTTCAAAGCAGTTGCTGCTTTTGTCGAACCATTTCTATAAACAGCGATGACAGATGATGTACGTGGAAGCGCAAATTCTCATGATTACATATGTAATTGCATTTTTACAATGATGGGTGATTTGCTACGACGTAGTTTGTACTCCGTAGACCATGATAATATATCACGTTACGTAATTCGCCAACACACAATCCGTACGCTATAAGGTTTGATCAAAGATACGATAGGTAAACATTAGTGACCATTTACCTGTTCGATTAGGTATTCTAATAAGGTTTGTTGTTCGATATCGTCACCATAATCAACGTCAGATGTAAACACAAGAGACACCTCAAAGACCTTCCTGCCCGTCTTATTGACTTCTAAAAAAAGCGTCGTAAGCCATATTTACCTATATGTTTGTCCAAGAACACAATTAAATTGACGATCAGATCTGGCAATTTAAATCTATTTAAAACCCTGTGTGGGTGGTACGTATCATTATTGCTCATGATGATATTTCTGGACTTAATTCGTCATTTTCCATGCTGGCAAGTCTCACTGTAAACAGTGTTTTTTGTCCAATAAATAACGAAATATTATTTGAGTTGTGTTTTGTGTGCATGTGGTTGACGCAGTTGGCTTGTTGGCAAGCAAGGTACTATCGATTCGCATTAAAGCTAGAATGAGGACTATTTTGTGACACTGTTGTAGTTTTTCCTTTTATAAAACTTTGGATTTGAAGAATTCATTTTGTTGCAGGGTAGGTAAGCCGGGATGGTGATGGAAGCCGACCCTATTGCTGGCAAACATACTGATGGTAAATATGAAAAAGATCATTCTCCAATAATTTTGGCGTTACGTTTATTTCGAAATGTTATTGAATTTCTGAATGCATAACAAACTGAGGTCTGTAATTGAATAATGTGGAGGTCTTTATGACTGCCAAAAACTAATTTATGGAGTACTTACTGCAATAACGCTTTATAGAACTATTCAGAATTCGTAGCAATTTGTAGGCTTGTTTATTTACATATTTTTACCACAAATATGTAAAGGCTTGGTTTATTTCGTGATTTTCTTTTAGACGCGTTTGATTTTTTCCAAATCTTCATAAAATTCATTCTGGTTTCTGTATCTATAGAAAATCTTGAAATATACTAACTCTAGCTGCTGACGTTATCAGTCGTTGACAGTTTAGGGCGCTAAGTATCGTCTTGTGCTATGATTTATTGTGTAATCTCGTGTTGCTATGTGTACGCTGATTAATAGCACGTGTCAGGCGAGTCATGTCCCGTTTGACGCCTATCGTCCTATTTCTTTGCCTCCCATTTTCTACGTTCGCTCAGAAAGTCGTTGGCCCAAATTTTGTCTGCCTGATGCTCCGCTATAAATACTGGGTAGTCTGGGCACGTCCCTGTTTTATCTCAATGTCTGACTTAAGTTATAAACACACATTTTTGACGCATAATATGAATCATTTTTGTTTATGACCAAATTGTAAATTATCATTATCAATATCTTACTATTGGACGACGGTTCGATCGTTATCAATTCAATTACGACTGTCGTTGAACGTATTTCCTAGATTTATTATTAGATTGAAATTTGATAAGCGTCTTTTTTCCCGCGTGTGGAACGTGTCGATAAAATCTATTTCTGATTTCTGTAAAACTAGCAATATTTTTAAACTGTCTTAGTTTTTTGCGGTTCGGGTTATCTAGGTATAACTGACTCTCCTACAAATACAGTTTCAGGTGTAGAAATATTTAGTTCATGTAAAACCCAAAGTGCCAACTAGCTTGCCAGCTATAAACCCATAAAATTATGTTGGAATCACCTAATTTGCGGGAACGGAAACTAAATTGTCGGGACACAAATCAGAGCCAGACAAAATGCTGCTTTGATCTTCGAACGTGATTTGTAACCGGTTCCCCCTTGAAAACTTCTGTCTAGTGTCTTGGTCTTCTTGTGCCCAGTTCACTGCTTCATTATTTATAGCTTTGTATTTATTCAACGTATTGTTATCTATATTCAGAAAAAATATTACACGCTGCAGGTCACGCTTATTGATATGAGCATACGTTTTTTGGATGCACTATTCCTACCACTCCTTTGAAATAATTAGTCTCTCTTACAAATCAATCCCTTTGATCATTAATATCTTCATGCTTTGTCATTATCAATCACATATTTAATAATAATGTTGATTTATTTTCTTGTAAGATTTGCTAAAGTTTGATCGTACTTCATGTTCGAGATTGGGAGTCTGGCAACCTCATGCCTTTCATCATCTATCTGATAGCGAATCTACTTGCGTCGACCTTTGACAGCTTCAAACCACAACATGTAAAAATAACACTGATAGACAAAAGAGTTAAATGTGCAAATTGCATTTCAAATTGAAACAACGATTTACAAAGATTCAATGTAGCGTAACTTTATCCGATGACTTTGAATGTCGGCCATTATTCAGATTGGCCATTGATGTTGTCAATCGAATCGTACGGTCTTGCTCCGTCGCTTCTATTGTGTTCGATTTTTATTTGAATATCGGAAGCATCGCGGTGTAGCACCACTGATCAATCAATTTAGGTTTGGTTAAATTCATGTTTTTGGGGTGATTAGTGATTACCCCTGGCTATATACCACTCTACCACCGTTTCATAATCCTTAAAGCAACAAATCGAGCAATAATCATTCGGAGGTAGATATCTGGATAGGCAGGCGCGGCTTCGGTAGGGCTCTGATGGTGCTTTGCTGTGTTTTATGATATAGATAGGTAATGAAATGAAATCCGACGTTCTGTTCATGTCTTAATGATTTAATTCTTAAATTCTATTTCAAAATATCCATCTTATTTACTACCCGTATATCTTAGAAATTGTTTTATTAGAGTCGCGTCACGCCTGTTTGCGTGAGCCTTAGACTCTAATAAAACAATTTCTAAGAAAACTTCACGGTAGAACAATTACCGCTATCGCGTCGCGCGAGCCTTTATGCCAGCTATGATGATCATTTCTACAGGATGTGGCCTAAATTGTTGAACCACAGCTATCATAAATGTTCTGAATACAAAGTTCCCAAATAAAGCAGTCCATCGTGTCTCCAGTTGAAGGACTGTCCCCAATCAAGCGTTTAAAGTCGTACCCAATCCATTGTTCGTGACACACTTCCCTGCAGGAAATTGTAATAGTCGCCATTGCGATACATTTTACGTGACTTATCTACAGTCAGCTTGGATAAAAGTAATCCTCATTACTAAACATGGAAAAAACATCATATCCCGGGTTTTTTCTCTTTGATTATGGGTTTTTAATTCCGAGGTGGCATTTTCCGTTCCCGTTTGACGAATATTCAGTATTTAGTACTCAATGCTTAGTTAGTATTCAACGTCGATCAGTCACAGCATTGTGCATTTCAGTGTCGACTCGTATTGTCAAACAAATTCCCTAATAGCCACCTAGTTTTACAGTAGATCAGTGCTAAATTCTGTTAGGAGCTTAAGTATAGTTATTGAAGACGGCCGTCAGAATGAGTAACGAGACAAGTATGTATGTTTTAGTTAATTGCATAAGTTAAGCGCAGTTTAGCCTCAATTTAGCTCATGTTTGGAATATCGAAACTCGGGCATTCTCTAAATAAACCGATGTATGTATACCTACGCAGATCGCAGTCTCAAATTTATAATATGAATCAGTGTGTCTTATAAATAGTCGTACGTAATACCCGATGCGTTATATTATCTCGGTTTGTGTCTTTCAGAGAGAGTGCACGGCGCATCGCTGAAGGCGCGGGCTGGTGGTGACGTCATCTCTCCGGAGCGCTCTGTCGGCACCCTCGACCTCAACATGTCGTTCACAGCACCTTCCAACCTGGTCCTCACACCTGCTCCTGAATGTGAGTTATACAGACGTATCAATTGAGATCAATTAGTTTCTTGAAACATTACTTTACTTGTTGAGCCTGGTAGAATCCAAGCCAAAAGACAAACATGCACAGTACAACTATTTTCTTAATGTCTCTCGGCAAACTTCGTGTTTCGTCAGTCGTCGGATTTCTATCAGTTGCACTTTGCACTTGGTAATTATGGTTGACGGCAACGCGGACGCAGCGGTAGTCAATACGTACAAACACCAAGTGCCTAGGGCAACTGATAGAAACCCGACGACTGACGAAACACGAAGTTTGCCGAGGGACATTAAGAAAATAGTTGTACTGTATTGTAAATGGACGTTAGTATGGCCCATCGCGATTTAGAAAGATTCTGCCACACAAGTATGACTGACAAAAGCGAAGGTCTACGAAACCGAACCTTTTCTAACGAGCCTTATTACCCCCCGTGGACACTACCATAGATCTCTAAAACTGAAATGTTCCTGAACATAACTCTTTGAAAACCAGTTTCTTGTTCTACCAGGTCGAAAGCTATCCCGAGGCATCTCCCGTGCGACAGACAACGAGGGCCTCGTGTGGGCGTTACGCAACAATACAGAACCAGAGCCAAACACAATCAATTCCGATCACATACTGCTGCTTCCAGATATTTCTGTCTACCCACCTGATTTTAGGTAAGCATATAATCTTGGTAATTTAATATTATGCGAACAGACTAAGGTCGAACTACTTAATCTGGTACTAAAAGTGGATTGCCTTTTGGCTATTTTGGAGGCAAGGCCACAGTGGTATGTTCAAGAAAAACATGTCATGACGGCTCATCACTGACAGCCTAAAATTAGGAGCACTCCGCGTACCTTTGTTTTGATTACCAAATGGATTTCCGCAAACCGATGTTCGATTTGATTTATCGTTCGGTTATTTACAAATCAAAATTCAGCATTTGGGGAATGGCAGCATAAAAATATGAGAATGACTTGCGAGACAGAAAAATAAAAGGATGACAAGCGTGTGGCTCGCACGCCAACGCTCAACATTTTGCATTTTTTTGGATTAATGCCCTTTAAATTAGTCACGAATGACAAATATAGTGGTAGAACCGTATATGTGTATAAGGCCGTTGTTGGTGCGTACGTACGGTCGGCAGCTAGCCAATATTCATTATCGTCGCACACGCAATCAGACCGTTTGTTGCCGTTGAACTTTCTGTTATTGTTTACCGTTCTTTAACCTTTTCGTGTTTTGGACACATGAATTCGACATTGGCCACATTGATTTTGGCGTAGATGGAATTCTGGCCATGTATGAAAGGAAATACTAGGTTTTTTAGGTTTAGGAAAAACTTTGTATTTTCCACGCCCCGATTAGAATCAGTAATGTAAAGAAAATATAAATTGGAGTTACATAATAGATTGGAATTTTCGGTTAAGTTCTAATTGGATGGGCACTCGGTAACGCAGTGTCTACTAATCCTTTACCACGATGGCACAATTCGGTGTTTCTTAAGACTCAAACTTCTCGTTTGAAGTTCCTATTAGGCACCTATAAAGGAGCGAATGCTGCAGCAGCAACTCCAAGCAGTTTTTTTACCCGACTACGGCGAAGCAAGAAGGTTTATGATTTTGACCGGTATGTATGTATGTATGTTCATGTGTTCCCTCATAACGTCTAAACTACTCATCATAATTTCAGAAATGAGGTATCGTTGGAAGCGTCTTGATCGACCGCTGGTTATACGCGACGTCACATTGAATTGAATATGGCGCCTTCTAGAGCTAAACGTAAACCCAAAATCTTTATACCTTTTCCAGAACATTCTTAGAAAAGGACCTTCTAGAGACTGCGACGTTAGTTACTCTAGAATCCGCCAACATACTAAACTGGTGGCGCCACGGTCGCGTCCCGGGGGCCCCTCGACTACTTCCACTGGCCACTTCGGGCGACGGCAACTGTCTGCCGCATGCTGCATCACTTGCTGCCTATGGCTTCCATGACAGACTGCTTGCATTGAGAACTAAGGTTCAGGCGCTGCTGTCTGGAGAAGGCGGTGAAGTACTGACTAGTAAGTGTTATTCTATTTATCTGTAAGTTTAAGACCAGATGGAACAGTATTGTTCGGGGAGTGGCTGGTGATGGTGTGAGAGGCCGAGGATCTAGCTCAGTGACGTGCTATTGAAGAGTCTATTGAGCAATAGTGTTTTACTAAAGTCTGATATGACCCTCAATATTTTTTAAGACCCGTCTCTTAATTTCTAAATACTAGAAAAATCTGTTGCCAATCCAATCTGGCTAGCCTATTCCCAACTATATTGTGGTCAGCTTCCAGTCTAACCGGATGCAGCTGAATACCAGTATTTTACATGGAGCGACTGCCTATCTGACCTCCACAACCCAGTAACTGAGTAATACGATACCCCTTGGTAAGACTGGTTGTCAGACTTTCAGGCTTCTGACGATCCGTAAGGACTGTCAAAGATTCACGAATGACAGCCGGAATCAACGGCTTAACGTGATTTCCGAGGCACGGAGGAGTCTCGGTATGTAAAGATGGTCACCCATCCATAGACCAACTCCGGCAAGCGTAGCTTATCCTGATGGATCGACCCGTGCGGTTGTTATTACTTAGCCACGAGGTCCTTTAAAATCTGTCTGTAGCTATCCATGATTTATATCAAGTGAGACTGTTGTATGCATTCTTAAGGTAGGATCTCCTTGGATATGACCAGTCACTCACTAATGTAATAGTTAACTTGGGTAAGATTAAAATAAAATTTACTTGACATAATTTCTCCCCTTTCCAGACGCAATAAAACGCCGCTGGCGTTGGTCAGAGAGCATATCGCTCCGCTCAGCAGGCCTCACGCCGTCCGAGGCGGAGTGGGAGCGCGAGTGGGCGCAGTGCGTGAGCGCGGCGTCGCCCGAGCCCGCGCGCGCCGCGCCGGCCGCCGCGCCGCACTACGCCGCGTTGGAGCACTTGCACGTGTTCGCGCTGGCGCACGTCATGAGGCGCCCGGTCATTGTGTTCGCTGACGTTGCGCTGAGGGTTGGTATCATTTTTAAGTACCTACTACATATTTTGATTTCTGGTATTTCAATACAAGTTTAATACGAGAAGATCACTCGAGACACACGCAGTGCTGCGTGTTTTGGGTGTTAGCTTATTTTTTTGTACTGCAGGATAAAAACACTAAAACGGAATAGAATTATAGTCGACATAAAGTTGTTACAGTAAATTCAAACTTAACTAAGGTTGAAACTATCTAACTGTCACATTGGTCTTGAAAGCAATAATGGACCTTGTCGTTTTATGACTTGCGAGTATTCAACCTTATGGCTCCTACAAACAATGCCGGCGGCTTGCCCGGTGGCTGGGCCGGCGGGCATTGTGTGTAGCAATTAGGGTGATAAAGCAATTTCGAGTTCGACAATCTACTAAGTCTTTGGTTGAGATCGCAAAACCCAAAATGTAGATTTTGAAAAATAGGATATCATCCTGAAAACATTATAATATTATAATTATAGTTAAATAATGTGAAAATGTTCGCCACTTGCAGGACTTCCGCGGCGACCCCATAGCGCCCATCCCGTTCGGCGGCGTGTACCTGCCGCTGGAGCTGGCGCCCGACGCGTGCAGCAAGACGCCCATCCTGCTGGCCTACGACGCCGGCCACTTCTCCGCGCTCGTGCCCAGCGAGCCGCTGCCCAGCGACGGCGCCAGGGTGCCGCTGGAGGACCACGCCGGGAATCCTATGCCCATCAGGTAGGACAGCAAGAAAATAAATAATGAAATAAAAAAAATGTATCGCCACAGAAACACATGCAAAAAAATTGCTGATTGAAAAAACTCACGAAGCGAAAAGAAGTTCAGATATTAGGCAAGAAGATTCCTACTGCAATATCTAATTACCCTCATCTACTATACTTTGTAACAGCGAATCAATTTTCACGCCTCCCCCTTAAGATCTAAGCCAAATATTTTTTTTGATATTCAGATAGTTCTTGACTTAAAAAAGTGTCATATAGAATATGAATTAAAAATCTCGACTAATTAAAAGTTATATAACAAGCGGGTATTCTAGTACCACTTGATATCACAATTACGACGAGCATTTATCTATAATTGACCTTGAACTACTTCCTTGTGGCTACACTAAATTATCGCTAGAAGATGCTCGTGATCATCCATTCATACTTTTCTGATCTCAATCCTGACGCCTTATATCAGTTTTCTCTTCTTTTTGACAAAAAAATCGTCAATTTTAGGATATAAAAAATTTCATACAAATTGACTATTCACAAAAATAATAATATAATATCTTTAATTTCAGATTCAACGTAGACCCCGGCGAAGACTTCCGCTGGGACGTCGAACCCGACCAGAAAACCATAAACAACATCCTCCCCGACGAATACCAACGTTCCTCTATGCTGGCAGCTTACTTAGACCTAGAGCCAATCGAATGCATCTCACTTAGCCAACCGCCCGAAGAACTGCGAAGATCACTCGACGCACTATCAACAAAAAGCTCAAAGCAGCTAAACTCAGTGGCCAAACAATTCGGAAGTATTGGAAGGTCTATGAGCAGTAAATTGAAGAAGAATTTTGGTTCAATGGCGAAATTGGCGGGTAAAAGCAGTGGGAGTCATAGCAATCCTGAAGAGAGTTTGATGAGGACCCAGTCTACATGTGAAGTGCTGTGCTGTCGAGTGTTGGCGGCGAGGGCGCCCGTGCAAGAGGAGATGGTCAAGAATTATCTTAATGAGGCTTGGATTGGGTGAGTTGCATTAATTTTTCATTCACATGTTTTGATATCTACACTGATTTTTCCTGTAGCAGCCCGGAATCTGGATTTGAGGCTAACTAATAACAATAGACTCGCCGCCTTAGGCCGCACCCAAGCCAAGAGCGATCATCGTGCTTTTTTATATGAATACTAGCTGCACCCCGCGGTTTCACCAGCATAAGTCTCGATCGCGTGGGAATATCGGGATAAACACAAGCAACAAACTTTTCGCATTTATAATATTAGTTAGGATGACATACTCGGGCGATTAATCAAATCTTGTCGATCATTTTTCGTTAGGACGCAGTGTTATATGAGACTTATTCAAAATTCAAAAGTCATTTATTCAAACTAGGCTGAGAATCAGCACTTTTCGAACGTCAAAATTACATACGACAGTCCCCCAAAATGCCCACCCTTCACCACTTCCTAGTGCTTAGCTGGGGAGAAGTGGCGCAACATACTGTCCAGCAGCACAGCTCTGTTCTGTTCAGTTGTCTGTTCAGTAGGAAAAAAAGAAAGAAAAAACATTTCGTTAAAAACAAATATTCGTTAGTTGTGTCGTATACATCTTGCCTCTGTCTATCCTTGATGTTATGTGTTATTTTGGTATAAGCTCTAAGAAGGTCATTATTTTTTTTCCTAAAAACTCCAGGTACACAGCCGAAAAAAATCGCAAGGAACAACCAGTCGCCCCGAGCCAACCTCGCTACGGCACTGGCCGATCACAGTTCTACGCAGACGCGGAGAGACCCGCTCACGACGCAATTCGAGTGGCTACGAACACATCTAATAAGTCTGGGCGAGCTCCCGTGGACAGGACGCTGTACCTGAGCCGCTCCACGTTCTACGACGACCGGCCGCCGTCGCCCGCGCCGTGCCGCGCGCCGCTGTGCATGTACTACGGCAGCGCCGCCAACGGCGACTACTGCTCCCGATGCTCGCGGCTCCAGTAACCGCCTCAACCCCAAACCGTGTGATAAACTCTAAGGAGTCTTAGGTTAGTCCGGCTAGCAGCCCGTGAAGCTATGTTTTATCAAATTTTAATAAAAAGTTGATCTAAAATATTCTGTATGTCGAGTATTCTGAATTTTAACTACGAACTTAACAATTTGAAAATTGTTTTTTTTTTACGATTATTTTTGATGCCCGACTACTTTCGTCTCTCATACTAACATGATGTTAGGTTATGTTAAGCGTTAATATCGTTCGAATTAGGCTTATTACTTTAATAATTATTAAAAAAGTAATATTATCGTTTGCGTGGGTGATATTTTTTTTATTGTTATTTAGATTTAGTAAGTCACCTTTGTGTTTGCCCCACCATTATTAATAATGCATAATAAATAAGTAAGCACAGATAATATCTGTGATTTAATAATTATATCATAATTATTACTGTCAATACCTGGATAACCAACCATGGGCGTGTAAAGGTGTATTCAAAATGTAACGGAAACTAAAACATAAATGACCAATGAATGTTATATCTAATTTTCATACCAAATAGTAAAATAATATCCCAGATATCTTAGAAAAACCAGTTTAATAAAAATATTAATCACTATTTTCCCCTTCATCTACGCCTGTGGTCTGAATGATCTATGCGACTGTTATTATATTATCAAGTGCCAAAAAGTGGCTTCTAAACGTATTTTACAAAAGTATTTGGACGATGTAAATGTCTATGAGTGTCTAAGTAACAAATGTGTTCAAAATTCAGTGCCAGGTTGGAAACGGGAAGTAAATTTTGGACAATACGGCGACTATGACGTGTTTCATACATTTGTTTAATAAATAAATTATATTAAAAATTGACAGTGTATAAAACAGGGTAAAATCTGTTTAGACACCGACAGTGTATACTTACCTTTAAATTATGTTGCCTTTATAATCGTGTCTTCTCGCATTGGACAATGTACCATGAGTATTTTTTATTGTATTTTAAATTGAGGATTATATTTAGGGTGTTAGTAATAAATGTTTAAATATATTGGCGGCTAAACTTTTCAGACTTATTTAACAACATAGAAAGGATGATGAAAAATATAATACTTAAATAAAGATACAAAATGTTATACCTAAATTATATTTATCATCTATATTACCATTATTATAAATGTTTAGGAAGAGTTTATTACTAAAATAATTATCATAGTTATATACCTACCTACTATAAGTAGGAACTATTGCAGCTTAAATTCTGACCATAGCCTTGTGGAATTGTGATTTAGAGGTTATGTACAAATGGAGAAGAGACAGATGTATATTTTTTCATTTAAATCATCCGACTACCTCATTGATGCAGCAATTTAGTGTTAAAAATAGAAGACGAAAGACTATGGCTGGTTGAAATACTATGCTGGAAGATAGTGCTTCCATTAACGTTTCAGCAATACCTTTTATTATATCCCATTTAAAACAAAAACTTGGTAACTTAATAAAGTTATTTTTCGTTCTTTTTCTAGTGCCAACAAATACGCTTTTCTGGGACAAAAAGTTTTAAGACTTGTCCTTTCCGTTTTTAGACGAATTTTAGCATTCTGGCTTACAGGATATATTTATAAAACCACTTTAGTATCTTAATCAGCCATAGTTACCTGATATATTTTGGACTCAGGGTAAAAAATTACGATGCACTAAAATTCCTAAGATAATACCTAGTAATTATATCCTCTCCAATATAAAAATAACGAGCTTGGAGTTCGTCTCCGTCCTTAATTTGCTGGTTTAAGAAAAAACTATATTGAGGCTTTATTTTACCACTGCTGAACTGTATCTTAAATTCCTACCAATAAATGGTCTGTGTCAGGATAACTGGACCAAGAGATATTGGAAGTTTAAGTTCAATACCAAGCTTTGGTACTATTTGCTACCAGACATCAAGTAATTGGTCCCTCACTAAAGAGGGAAAACGATTACGAGGAAAGTGGCCAGCGATTCTGAATTCAGAATGGCTGAACCACGTTTGTTTCACCTAGTTGTAGGCGTTATAACTAGTACATCTTTTCGATAAAATGTAACACCCACCTCATTGGTACCTCTTCACATGTTTTCCCTGTTTAGCGAAGTACCAATTATTTGATATCTGGTACCAATAGGTACAAAAACTTGGTATTGCTCAAACTTCCAATAGCTCTCTTGGTCCAGCCATCCTGACGCAGACAGTAAATGTTTAAATATCTCTTCAATATGCTTTTTGGTAGTGGTCAAACCCAGCCTTAATTATAAAAATTTTGATCTTCTAGTCCCGTATGATAGAATACTAAGATTTAGTTGTTAATGTGATAGTAATAAGTGCAGTGATTAATCAATTACTGATGTTAAAAAAACTATTTAAAAAATCAGTTGCATAGTGTGATCATGTTGTTTATGTTTTCGCTCTAATTATTAATTTTCAAACTTCTGTCCAACTAATATCTGTTGTCTAATATAATAAGTACCTATACCTTTTGTATAGCTTAATAGATCTGTGAAATTGTAAAAAGATTGTGAGAAATCATGACAAATATAATTCTTTCATATTATATGTAAAAGTGTACACAATAAATCATGTTAAAATCAGAGGTAACATTATATTTTTTCATATGTTTAACAATATAGAGACAGCATATCATGTTTTGTAGAAATATAAATTGATATTACTTATGCAAATTTAATATGAATGCTTTTTATTTAAACCCACCACCACACATCAAAAACATGCAAAATACGATACTTTATTTTCTATTGGAAATAATGACCATTACAATTAGAGACACTAACAAAGTCCAAAGTATCTAATACATATTAGAAATAAACAATAATTAATGAAATCGTGGTAAATACGGACCTACAGGCGGCGCTAAAGAAAGTCCTGAGTATTAAGAGAGAAGACAAAACAAGTTTTACATACCTAACACCATGATTCTCCGTAACTCTGTGCTTTCATTCCGATTAGATAGACATTCGTAAGTGAAATCATTTAAAAGAAAAAGTATTGCAATACAACAAAGTAAATTAAATATTCATCCAAAAAATAATAATTACTTTAATTTTCCCGCCACTTTGAGTGAACGGCGGCGCGCGGCTGTCAAGTGTCAATCAATTGCTGTTTAAGCTATCGTCCATGCATGGAAGGATTGATACCTAATTGATATTCTCTTACCTATAGATTTTGAACAGACCAAAGTAATTTTATGCATTTGTAGTCAATCGTGCATAATTATTAAAAGCCTGTGATATCTCACTGCAGGGCCTCCCTATTCTCTTTCCACTACTTGCTGGATCCCGCCATCTCCGTCTGGGTCTGCCGCTATGTCGCTTGCAATGTTAAGATTAAGAGGGACCCATTAGGTCGTAAGTTTGGCCCGTTGGTCGTTTGAAAAGCGGCAGATGTAACGTGGCAGTTTTCCAAGTGAAATCAGCTATCTTTGTGATGGAACAGATGGTCACATTCCTAATCCAGTATTTTGGTTTGCTACCCAGAAAACTCAGCTCCATAGCCCTCAGGCAAACCTCGAAGCGTGCAAATCACAAAAATACATAAAAATTGAAATCAATTTACTGGAATATTCCTAATCCAGTATTTTGGTTTGCTACCCAGAAAACTCAGCTCCATAGCCCTCAGGCAAACCTCGAGCGTGCAAATCACAAAAATACATAAAAATTGAAATCAATTTACTGAAATATTACGAGATTTTCTCTTCACCTTTTCGATATTGCATCGAGAATATCAACCCCAACATATTAGTAATCGGTGTCTATTTTTAATCGTTCAAAAACGATACGTCTCTTTTGTTTGAGCGGAGTGAAAAAACAATTTTGTTTGCTAATTATTAGTAGTTAGAAAATATAATGTTATTAATCCTGAAAATCCTAATAAAAACTCGCAACAAATTGCAACTAAGCTGTCGATTTCCACTCTAAAGAAAAAACATTTCTGGCTTCATGTAATATGTGGCTTCTTTACTATTTACTTTAGAACGAAACGCATTAATGTCAAAAGCGCTTTTTCTCCCTCCTGTGGAAGAAAGATGCTTTTCGCTAAAATCAAATAAATGCTATAACATTCTATAAAAAGCGATTATAAATGATGTCCGGTGGTCTTATAGATAAAGTTTATATCGGTCTGGATAATGCGCCAGCCGCATTTGATATAAAAGGACGTATTCTGGGACCCGTAAGTTTTTGTATCTTTGGACTCCATTTCAGCATTCTAAACCGCATATAAAAACATTGTAATCAATTTTGTTTCAGAATGGCACTAACTTGGAATATATTAGGTCAGAGACTGGTGTGGTAGCTGTGTTAAAAAGTGATAAAATTGAGCCGTTGCATTTGGCTCTGCATCATACGAGATCTGAAGCTTTGGCAGGCGCTAGGTCACTCGCGCAGAACTTGATAGAGACTATAAGGGCTGAGTTGGCGCAATGGAGTGCGGCGCAGGCTGGGGGACCGCCGCCTGCGCTGAATGTGCCTCCGCCGACGCTGACGACGACTAGCGCGCCTCCCGCTGTGCCGCCGCCTGTCGTGACAGCGGCGCTGTCGACTCCTCAGACTTTAACGTCCACCGCCGGGCACCCCGCTGTCATCCCCCCAGTGGTCAGTGTGGCGCCTGCGACAGCTCCTCTCATGACAGTTCGTCAACCCACTATGTTACAACTGCTCCAACCTCAGCAGCAGTATGTCTTGAACCAAGAGAATGGGCAGCTAATACCTATAGTACAACCTGGGATGCAAGTTTCCAATGCTAACTTTACATCTCTGCCTCTTGGTCAAACATTAAGTTTGCAGCAGCCAAACTTTGGAACACAGATAGTAGATATATCTAGTATGCAGCCGGTGAATGTGACTCCGCTGCGGCTGAGTGGTGTGCCATCTTCTATGTCAATGATTTTACCGAATGGGCTAACCTTTCCTCAAGCGAGTCTTTCCACATCTGACAGTACTACTGTGAGCACAGCAACTTCTACTCCTGTTGTTTGTGCTGCTCAGAGTACCAATGCGTGTCAGAAGATCCTGTATAGCACTGACAAAGGGGACAAAGAAGTGAAGTATCACATACAAGGGGCTGACACTGTGCAGTGGACTATGCCTGGCTCTCAGACAATGTTGATTCCTTACCAACAGCTGCAGGACCTAGCAGCAGGTCAGCAAGGACTGACCAACTTTCAACCTCAACAGTTTGTATCTGTAAGTTATTCTGTTGGTTTTACTTAAGTCATACAAATTATAAAAATCAAAGCATATCACATAATGCCAAAGGTGTAGAGCCAGACCTTCTATTAAAACAACTCAAGGAACCATTCCCTTTTTGCTTGCTTTGAACTTTAGAGGTAGTCCCAAAATAGTTCCTCAGCTTGAGGCGTGTAATATAATTCAAATGATGTTTATCATACTCCACCCTGCTAAACTGCTAACATACTCAAAACTCAAGCATTACATAAAACTACAGTCCGGCCATCGAGACAATACGTTCCTGACACCTGTCAGTTGGACGATTTCTAGTAGTAATAAGGATCAAATTTGCAAAACATATATTTGTTAGTATGATACTGACGTGTAAAGCCATTTGAATGATTTAAACTAGTTTTGAGTAATAATTGAGTTTTGAGTGAGGTTCTGTAATTGTCTTTTTGAATAATTAATCATTTATGTTTACAGATAGCCCCAGCTGGTGGACTACAACAAACTCTACCTCTAACAGCAGGTCAGTTGCAGCAGCTACAAGCCACTGGCACTTTCATGCAGCTGAACCAAAAGGTAACACTTTATTTCTTAAAACAATAAACTTACTTTTAGCAAAATTATAAAGTTAGTTCTTATTTTTATTACCAGCTTTACAATTTCTATGAAACTACAAAACATTATTTAGTATGATTTATTAAAAAGTAATGAAATATTTGTATAGATGGTGCTATTCACGACGACGCGCCCCACTCCGCGATTACTGTATTGTAAGTCGTACTTTAGTATGGAGCGGAGCGGAGTGGGGCGCGTCTTCGTGGATGGAATCTAAACACAATATTCATTTAGATTATCCAATGTTTTAAAAATAAATCTTTTATTATGTAATTTAATTCAATTCAATGAAAAACACTTTTGTTTACCGCAAATATACAGATACATTATGTTTCCTCTGATGTTCCATAGAGTATAATAAAATATAGACCCAGGGCTAAGACATAACATTGATATTGTTTTAAATTTTCCCAACAGCCAATAGTAAGCAGTGGTTCTTTGATAAACATTATATCAACTGGACAAGCGTCTTCACCACAAATTATTTCTGTGAGCATTAGGTTTAAATACTAGCACATACTAATATATGATGCTTAACCTCACATGCCTTTGGTGTTTGGTCTAGGGTTTTATTTTCACAGATTATTTGGCCATTTCCTTTGTCGTCATCCCTGCTGAAACCTGCATTTTATGTAATTTTCATTCATTCATTACTTTTGGCGGTTGTTTTCTTAGAAATGTTTCTTTTCCATTAATGTTTAACCCTTTCTAGTGGCATAGCTATGTCGGAGCAATTTATTAGGTAAATCCCTGAACCCTAATAAAAAAAGAATAAAAAATACAATTGGCCGTCTAGCTATGCCACTGCTGAATTCATTTGCTTCTTTAATTTCTCCAATGCCATATGTTTCAACCCAATTAATAAAATAACAATTGCTTCTGCCCTTATTAGCGCCCATTATCTGGTCTCTTTCAAATGACACAATATCTCAAAAATATTTTCGTTTTTCAGAATTCGACTACTCCTTCAAAAAGTGTTGGACAGGAATCTCGAGGTCAAAAGAGGTTGTCTGATGGGACACCAAGCCAGTTGCAGCTAAGGCCCATAGCTCCGGCTGTGTAAGTTAAATAGAATAAGCATAAGGTTTTAGTTATACTAATTTTGACCCCTTTTCAGATTATTTTTGTTATTAGAAAAGGTATTTGCTATTTGTATTCTAATAGATTTGCTTCTAAATACTGTTAGAGAAAGTTTTTATAATTATTTTTATATTCGTTTTTTTTATTGTTATCAATATAGCAACTATCTTTTCGACAAGATTTTAATATTTGCTGAAAAGACGTGGACATGGAATTAATGTAATAAATTACGATAAGCATAAAAAATAAATCGAAGAGGTCAAGCAATTGGCGTTACTATAAGGATAATACTATCTTTTCTTGCAAAAATTAAAATCTCTCTCATTAACCTGAAGAATGAAGCTTTATGAAGAAAGTCGCCACAAATGAAAACTGAAGACCCTAGATGATTATTTTTTTCAAGCTTTTTTATTTTTGTTTTGTTACTATTCTGACTATCCTCTGTCTCAAAATAAGCATCTCTTTTACCTATTTATTTTCCAATGCATCTCAATTTAATAATAATTTAAACTATAGTTCACCACTTAGGTCACAATAGTAATGGAACACGCTTTTTATTCGACTTCTGAAAATCATTACAAATCAGCCAGTTCTACAAGAAAGAAGAAAAGAAGAATCACGGAAGATATTCTCGTTACAGAAAATGACTTCTACAGTTTTTTGAACCTTCATACCCATCGCCTTTCTGAAGAATTCAAATGAAGAACACCTAACTCTTGTTCCTTTTTCAAATTGTTTTTTTTTTTGTTGTGTTCGTGTATTGAAACGATGTGATGCTCCAGGTCGCATGTGAGCCATGACAAGAACTCCACGAGAGATTCGCGCACCTGGACCGCGGCACCAGGTACTTTGAAGATTATCTGCTGTTTTTATATGAGATGACTCGAAGCAATCATTATTTTGTCTGCACTAGTTCTGCCTTAAGCATTTGCGTACTATTTGTTATGGCAACAGCGTACTTCTTAGCGTATTAACTGCGTAGATCATGCCAGTAGAAATAGTTGCGTAATCTTCAACCTTCGAACGTTGATATTTAGAAGACACAGAATTTATATTTGGAATGGAATGGCAGGTCTTCTGTTTTCAAACTAAAAAAAATGGATGAGATCTGGCCGTATGTACGCGAACATTTTGTGTTTAAAAAAAGCAACCTATACACGCATAGTATACGGCGGTTTAGAATCATTATACTGAATCCATGGTATCTACTTACCTACCTGAAATATGATTCAGCATCAACTCGAAAGGGTAACTATTTCTTCAAGTCATCTCGTGTATAAAATATTTTTGTAACGTAACCAGCACCTGCTTACTTACAATAATCAATTAACTAAGGCTTGAGTTGCGTATTTTTTTAAATTCTGTGTTATTTTTAAGGCGTCTGCGTTTCGCTATCAGTACGTCGACAAAGAAAGGGGAGAAGCAATTTGCGAATAATTATTTTCTTTACAGCAGCTTTCCTTGGCTGAGACCTGAGAAAATAACAATGACATCGCTGCAACAAGACCTCTTGGACTTTTAAGCATGTTACCCTGTTTTTGTGCAGATTTTAGCGTAGCGTAGCATAGCATTGCCGGCGTCTGCAAAATTCACCAGCGTTCAGCTACCTGTTAAGATGGCGATTTGAGCGATATACCCAGATAACATAACAAACATAATATGACGCGTTGTTCTCTCGAAGGGTTGGGCAGAAGTGTGGTTCATCCACATTTCGCCAGTTATGTTTAAGTCCCATGTAATAGGGGGCAACCCTATTGCTAGTAAGTACTTATTTTTAACATACAGTAAGCCATCCTATCCATTCTGTTTTTCTTGTTTTTATTTGTCGTTTATAGCCTACCAGAATCAAAAAGCAGACCTTGCACTAGGTATTTTGTTTCCGGGCTGATTTTTTACCAGTTTTTTGTTGTCGTTTATTCCTGGCTAGCTCACTCTGCAACGAAGTGTACAGTGTCAAGACAGCAAACGAAGCTTTTCTACATTTTCAGAGCCACAATCTAGGTATATTGTCTATAATTATGTACAAATATACCGACCGTCCATCACCCGATTATCAGCGCCGTTCATCACGTGGGCTGTTTGGATCAATCGCCTTTGCGTCAATGAAATTTTTATACTTTTTGGTGTAGGTGAGCAATGACGGCGGCTGTTGTGATGAATGTAGACTTTGGCAAAGGGCGCAGCGAAAAAATTGAAATCTTGAAATCATCTCCCTTGCATTAGAATTTCTGTGTTTTCAGCGGACAATCGTGGCTGTGGATTTATGTTCAGAACTGCTTTTGCGTACATTGAACAGATTGTGTGAAAGATTATATTTATTAGCTAGGAAGACAGTGTGAACTGATAATGACGGCTGATAGAGAAATTTATGGATGGAGAAGATACGCGCTGACTCCAAATAAATTGTGCAGGAGTATGTTGACTGCTTTTGCGTAAAGCATAAACTACGTTTTAATCAGGGACCGAAACCGGTATGAACAATACGGGTATTTTTACGGTAATATTTTTTTTTATATACTGGTATTTTTAAAGGTTACCTTAATTCTTAAATTGAATACAAGCAGTATTAATAACGGTTACCGAAAAAAAAAACCTTTTTTGTACACGTGCCGGCGGCGTTAGTCAAAGGGCGCGCAAAAGTCAAAACCTGTGTGTGTGTCAAAAAGTCGAATCTACCCGCGGGCCGGCGAACGCAATCACAGCGTAATGTTAAAAGTATTTTCTAATACCAACAAATTGTCGGCATTGCGATATTCTGTGTCTCGTAACCAAGGCAATTTTTAGGTAACCGGTATGAAAACGGTAACCTAAATAGAGGTAACATGTTTCTTCAATAGCGGTAACCAAATCTCTTCGATAGCTGTACCGTAATTTATAAAGGTTCTCGGTCCCTGGTTTTAATAGGTAAATTGCAGTTATAAAAAAAATCTTGTAAGCTAGTCTTTGAACGCAATGCGTATACTTACATTATTTTATGCCTTATAAAAAAAATCGATCCTTAGTTTTCACTTACTGGCATTTTTTGCGTTAAGGCTTAAGCGTGATATTTATTTGAAAGACGTAAACGCATTGGCGTCTTCCGGCGCAATCCGCAGTTGTAGCAGCGAAATTAAAATTTTCTTCTTGCAATTTGCAAGTCAGTGTCAGGTTGTGTCTTGAACTTGAACTAGTTCTTATGGAACAAATCTAACTTAAAGAGATGTATTAAGGATTCCAATGATTATAATTCCGTAAATACATATCTGTTATAGTCGCGAATCATATTTTGAACCTGACGCTGACCTGCGGATTCACGTTAAGTATATGACAATCAAATTCTGACTAATTCAAAAAAGGTATTCGGTTTTAGTTAGTAACTAAATCGCGTGCCTGGCGTAGAAGTGAACCGCTTTATACCTTGCCCCGCATTTATTTAAAAAAATCTTCTCGACAGCCTTGCAGCTACTACTAAAAAGAACTTCCTCGCAAGATTTTTTCTTCTCTATTTACTTCTACCAATTGATATTATAGAGCACCTTGTCCTTTGCAGAATATCTCCAACGAATAACGATGGCAAAATATACAGAATCCAGTGGAACACAGTGTAAGAATTTGAAGAGCCGACTTCCAAATACTTATTACTAACGTTTGCCAAGCGTAGTTTTGAAGCAGTTGACTGCGCATTTTGCGTCAAAGCGTATATTTTTATTTCACTGTGTATTTTTACTTAACAACTTAGTTTTTTTTTCCATTTTATCCTTGAAGATAACACATGAATGGTGCGGAGGAAGTATGTAGTAGATTAGAAGCATTAAAATAATTATTTACAGAATTCGATGGAGAGTTCCGAGATCATCATCTTTGCAATGCGCAATTTTAAAAAAAACTGTAGCGCTACCACATTACTAGTTATTTTACTAACAGCATATTAGTACCTCACTCGACACTCCTGCAAAGCCTAAGCGTAGAGACCAAAGCGTTGTTAAAACTTACAGAGTTTGTACTACAACTTCACATTATTTTACAGCTAAAGACAACACCATTGTCAGTATGGGAATGAAAATTAACCCGGCACACGGCACCATTATTCAAGTGTCTTCGGGACAGCAGACGAAGTAAGAAACTATAATTTTGACCCTAAATACGGAAACATAAAAAGTTTCTAACTGACCTGTATTGTTTAATTGCAGGGTGAAGGCCTCCTTAACTTTATTAAAAAAAAACTTATGTTCACTACTAATTATGTCGGTCCTTTCTGTAGGAATCAAGCTCGTCCCGCATTCGCATCTTCTTTAATACTAATGTACTAACTATAAAATATCTCTTCACAGTGTCTCATCCCCCGGATTGGGCCAAGATGGTACAGGAATGTACATCCGCCAGATTGACAGAAACGCGATACAGATCCAAACCAGCAAAGATGGACAGAAGCAAGATCTCAGCAAAGTCCAGAATACTGCGCAGAACGTGCAAATGATCACAGTACCTCAAGGCATGACAGTGTTACAGAACCCTTTAAACATAGGCCAGGTTCCAACAATGCTGGGGCAGCAAAACAGCCAGGTCTACATGATACCTGCAAACCATCCAAACCTCATGCAAAGTGCTTTACCTCCAGGGTTCCAACAAGTCCTCCAACCGGGTCAGAATGTCACAGTGATGCAACCTAACCAGTTGGGTATGCCGGGAGGAGTCCAATACAACGTACCTCTAATGAACATGCCAGCTACCTCGCAGTATATGCCGACGGGACTCAACTTTAATACGCAGCTATCAGCCCAGCAATTGAACGCAGCTCTAGCGGGACATCAATTGAACCCTAACTTAGGGACGATCCCTATCGTGCAAGCTCCCCCACCGTCGTCTCCTATGACAAACCCTGGGCAAACAATCCCTGGGTCACAACAACCGCCTGTACACCAAATAGTACCCAATTCATTTCTGACGCCCACGTCACAGTATACAGGGATGCCCCAACAGTATATGATGCAAGGAAACTCTGGTACTATCACCGTACCCACTAACAATCCGACGGTGCAGTACAGTATACCAGCCACTCAGAACACCTCCAACAATGGCAACGGACAATCTACATCCCCGGAAACTGAAACTAACGGGGCTAACAACCAAACTAATTACATCACATCTTCATCACAAGATAACGGGTATTCTTTGACGGGTACAGTGCAAAACCAGCAAACATTTACGTCTGACGGCCAATCAACGCAGACGACAGGCTTTACGCCGACCAATCAGAATGGAACACCGACGTACGGGTCATCGAATGGCAGCCAAACCGCAACTTACGTCAGTCAAACGACGACGACACAACCTCCTCCAACCTACAACCCTACAAACGGGTCGAATCAGACTTCTAATCAATCCTACGCGCCTCCAAGTACACCAACATCACAAAACTCGCAGCAAACTAGCTTCTCTCCGTCTACGACGCCAGCGCCACAGACATATCCTGCTACCAACCTTCCGAACATGCCGAACGTGGCTTTCGCACCGAACCAGACACCACAAAACCCTTACCCAAACGCTACTGGACAGAACTTGGCAGCTTACGCGAGTAACCAGTATCAATACACAAGTAGGCCGTGGTTCCGACCAAGGTATGGCTCCCCACAAGGTTCACCTTACAGTGCGGGGACAGGACCCCCTCCGAACGGTCCCCCCATGCCCGTTCCTCCCCCCTCAGGAAACTATAACTATTGGCCGGACAGCTGAGACCTAGAGTGTTTTATTGGGACTGAATTTGACCAGTGATAGCTATAGAATAATTTGTAATAAGAGAGACTGCTTTATAAATATACATTTATGAAATGTAAAGAAATATTTTAGAATTTAGATCAAATAATGAGTATTTCCTATATTTTTTTGTTTTATTGTAGGCAGGTCGTTTTTTTTAATTATTTAAATGTACTGAAATGGTTGTTATTATTGTGGGGCCACACTAACGTAAACATATATTTAAACGTTCTTCTTTTCGTGTGGTTAGTGGATAACCTGGTGTCAGAGTTTTAAAGCCGCCCAAGGGCATCTGACTTTGCTTCACATGACGTCAAAAAATATCCCTCAGGCATGCCGGTTTCCTCACGATGTTTTCCTTCACCGTTTTTGAAGCAAGTGATAATTATATAATACGCACATGAATCCGAAAAATCAGAGGTGCGTGCCGTGGGTTCGAACTCGAGACCTATGACTTGGCAGTCCGACGGTCACGGTCCGGCTATCACTGCCTAACGTTTATAATGTGTGCAATGTCGCATTTTGTCATAGTGACGAGACGTTGCGTTTGTGTGGCCACAGATGAGTACAGATGATTCAATCCGCATTTTAGGTATTAAGTGAAACTACAAGTACGCGGTGGGCCCGTCTTGTCGGGCCAATTCAGCGAGTGTAACTTAGAATATATAAGAGTTACGCGATAGAAAGAAATGGATCTTCTAAGTGAATATAACTGTAGGTAATTAGTGCTGTGTGACCTAAATTGCGCTTTATTATTTCGTAGCAAGAGTCGCTTTTTATTTGAATGATTTAGCGGAGTGATGTCCATCTGTATTCATCTGTGGTGTCGCCCTAGTATTATAGTAAATTAAATGAATCCTATATTGTTTAAACTGGCACGTTATTGTTCACGCACAATTTTGCAAGAATTTAGACGGTAACAAGGGCACTACCACGTGCACAGCCTCGAATAAATGGTGACCTATTTCTTATTTCAAGACTTTTTTTTTTGAGTTATCGGATACTAGATTACTACAAGGATATGTTGGCCCCTGAATGACATTGACCGGAGGGGTTGTTGGTAAACATTTGAGAAATTGTATTGACAAAACAAGATGGCGACGTCAGTATCAATTTTGGCCACGGGCCTAATAACCTTGTAGCATCGTACTTTCATCTATGTCACCGCTAAAGCTACGGTTTCATATAAGAGCGGTGGCCGCACTTAACGGCCGCATTGACAGCTCTCAAGAAAATGATGACAGCGGCAAAGATTTAAATCGATAGATTCGGCCTACTGCGTCAAAAGATAGTCGCGTTTCTGTTTCGTTTTGACACCTCTGACACACAAGGACGCAGGGACTTCACTTGATTGTCATGGATACGCTATTAAATAATGTGTAAGCTCAGTTTTCTCATTAGGGACACTTTTTCTTGTGACTTAGTACGGTGAGGGTAAATCTAGCGATTTAAATCTTTGGGCAGCGGGGTTTGACTTGAATGTCAAATACTGGTGAAAATGACAGATTTTCTGAGTTGTAATATAACGGAACCGCTTTCCTAGGAAACCAAAGCTACTGTCAAAATTTGATATTAGCCACCGTCAAATAAAGTAAACTTGCCCCTATTATTATGTATGTAGGTACGAAAGCTTTCTACAAATACATTATATTTTTTATTAGCTAAAAAACGCAAATCTTTTTATAGATACGCCAAGTGGATTGTCAGCATTCGATTAAGTCCAGTTCCATGGATATAGCTGACGATGATGCCATGCCCACTAGTTTCATATTGTGCGGCAGTACTGCCCAAGGAACAATATATCTACGACTGGCTTATGGCATGAGTCTTGCCATCATTTACGAAATTGTTACAAAAAAGTTTGTAGTCTACAAAAAGTTAACCCTATGCTCGATTTATTCTTCTCACCGAACGTCATCATTATCTTTCACAATTGGACGTTGACTGATCAACTAAAATCTTCACTAAAATCATCTCAAAAAGAGTTTAAAACGTACGTAAAAAAAACATTTCATAGAACAAGCAGTAGAATGAATACTGAGAACCGATACCCGGTGACGGCGTCTCTCTTCATGTTAAAAGAAATAAAACATAGGCAGGAGCAGGTAAACCGCGGGTTCCAACTCTTGAAACGCAAGGCTGAAGCCCTACGCATCAGGGGCAGACAAGCGGCCTCAGAGTTGGCCTCAACTCAGGCCATTTTGGGCCATACTCTGAGAGAAGCTTACATAACTTTGGCAGCTATTAAGTTCACGAATGGAGAGTCAAATGCATTGGTGCTTGAGAATATTGGCCAAGTAAGTTAATTTCTTTAACTATACGTTCTGCATAAAGTCATAACAAGTCTCGGTCGAAACATGACCCTACTTAACGCAACTGGTGGCGATGCGGATGACGTGCAGTCTGCAAACTTTACAAAACGCATAAGGCAAATTTGAATTTCGCGTACCTTAGGATCAGGGACCGAAAACTTTTATAAATTACGGGTACGTACAGGTATCGAAGGATTTTGGTTACTTCTACGACTAAGGTTACCGCTATCTGGGTAACCAAGAAGAAGAAACATGTTAGGTACCTCTATTTAGGTTACCGTTTAAACCGGTTATACCTACACAGACAGGCGATGCGCGCCCTTTGACTAATGCCGACGGCAAGTGTAACATAGAGGTAATTTTTATTTCGGTAAACGGTGTAAAAAATATAAATGTAGGTATTGTAACCGAAAAAATACCCGTATTGATCATACTTCGGTCCCGGCTTAGGATATAGGGAACGCCCCTCTTCTGAGGTATTCCGCGAAATTAAAATAAGGCAACTTGCACACCTGATTAAAAATATTGGAAGGTACCTACTTTAAATTCACAATTCTTATATATAATACTATCCCATACCGATTCAGGCCCAAGTTCGAGTTCAGCGTGTACCCGAGAACATATCAGGAGTTTCCACAGTATCTCTTCAAGCTTTAGAAGAGACTGGTGTCGAGGACTCTATGCGCTACGCAGGCCTGGGCGCGGGCGGCCACCGCACCGGTGAAGCTAAGAAAGCTTTCAGACAAGCCGTTCGAATACTCGTCAAGTTTGCTTCATTAAGGAATACTTGCATACTCTTGGATGGAGCTATTAGGTCCACATTAAGGTAGAACCGTAGAATTCATTTAAATCGTTGACACACAGCGTGATAGTAACAAAACTTCAAGTGAACTGTTTGTATAAATCTTCACAGGAAGGTAAATGGTATCGAAAAAGCTATCATGCCGAAGTTACGTAACACTGAATCTTATATTATAACGGAAATGGATGAAAGGGTAACAATTTTTCCATAAAATATAGCTTTTGAATTCAATGAACTATCAGTGATGGCACCAAATATTAAGGGTCCGATGATAGTTTAATCCTTGAGATATGCAGTGCTATTCTGTAACCATCTCACCGTGAAAACTTAGGTGAAGTGAGCGTGGAGTGAGCTGTCATTGCACAGGGATTGACACTATTGACAGCTGACTTCACCCAAGTTTTCACGGTGAGATGTTTACAGAATAGCGTGGCTGATCTGAATTTAGAAATGTATTATTTGTAAACAGAACAGGGAAGAGTTTCATCGTTTGAAAATGTTAAAAGCGAAGAAGGTCAGAACTCAAGTGCGCCTTCTCTTGCGGAAATCCATTAGCGCAGTTGGCTCCGGGGAATCTCAAGGCATGTACCACTCAAATATTGTAGTCTTAGTCCGAATCCCTTATAATCATGTCCTCGAACAAATGAAACTCTGGCGCCCTGGGCCAAGTTACAATGGACACAGACCACAAGAGGTTATTTACGATGTTCTACATCTTAGTTTCATATATAACGAAATTAGGTATTAATTTTTTGGCTGCAGTTTTATAGTGTACAGACAGGCACATCAGAGTCTCCCCTAAAAGAAGCATGTACAGGAATAATCAGTATTTCCTTTCCCAGAGGTACTCGACGTCCCTGCACCGTTCGCGTTGCCCGCTCGCCGTTCTATCGAGTGCCTCACCGGTATTCTGACCTACACTTCCACACTTTCCATGACCACGGATTCTGGCGACTTCAAGCCTGTTTGTTATCCCCACAATTGGGATGACGACGACTTATTGTTTTAAAGTTAACAGCTTCTAAAACCTAGTATCTAATTAATTCATACGTTCCTATCTTCTCAGCGCCGCCGCGCCGCCGGCCCTATTTGATTAGGGTAGAGCAAGATTGTCTTTCGGCGCCCTTTGACCGACGCTTTCACTTCACGTAAATTCTACTTCGGTTTCATGTTAAATAAATAATAATTAATTCCCTTTTCAGAAATCATATTTTATTGCAAATATCAACACTTACCTATTGAATTTAAATTTAATTAAGTAGCTTTAATTACTGTTTCTTATGAAAGCTTTTACTGCCATTATAATGAAATTAGTAATTGGTGTTAATTTCAATCAGTATCTAAATAATGAAATACTTCCGCGCCTCTCAAAAGGCCCTACTACCTAGCGCCTTTTGAGAGGCGCGGAAGTTTGTGGACGGAAATTTAAAATTTCTTTAAATATTTTCCATAAATTTGACTTCCCTGTTAAGGTGATAACGCGACGTAAACGGACGTTAGAAATTATAAAAGCGTACATTAGGTATAAGTAGATACTCCTAGCTTTAAGGCTCGTGGAAACTAGCGCGACACCGGTAATTTTTCAACCGTGAAGTTTTCTTAGAAATTGTTTTGTTAGATTCGTGTCGCGCTGTCGCGTCGCGCCGGTCTGCACGACGCTTTAGGCGGCCGAGTCCATAATAGGCCATGTCATTTCCGCTATACCTACTCGGGGGTGGGATATGGTTTTACCAGTGGAGTAAACGAAACGACTTCGAAACACAAAAGTGATAAGTTTTGTAAGACTTTATTAAATTCATCATAATTTTAAACAAGACTATTTGTATGGAAAAGAATATAAATAATTTACAAAACCCAGCCGTCATCCAGCCTCTCCTCCATAGGCCGAGTAAAGTATTGGCATCTTCGGAACTTCTCCAAAATTTCTCCCTGTAATCATAACGGGGCCAATATATGAGATCGAAATGTCTCTACTAAAAAGTAAAGCCGGACGCGGAACAGCCCGCACCGATGCGCCATGGGAAGAGTATCGTCCGTGGTAGCGCAGACAGGTCCGTCGCGGTGAGTCCGATCCGCGGCGAGTCAGTAACATCATGCGGTGCGAGCTCTCTTTCACTTTGCATTTCGGAATGACAAAATGGATCCAATCGCAACGGGCTGGTCTGCGTCCGTCCGCAATATCACGGACCGTGTTACGAGTCTTGGTGTGCGGTGCGTGGCTGTACCGTGGGAAACCGCCTTAAGAAGGCATTGGTACTAACAACAGGGCGATGTTATGCTAAACTACAATGTACAATGAAGGGCGGAAGGGTCCTTTAAAAGGGGATAAGTTGAGTTACTTACAGGCCCAGTCTTAGTAGTATTTTCGCTGTAATAAGTAATGGCGCTGGATCCAGTGCCGTACAAGGGATACTTAAGGTGCATCTGCAACAAGGAATAACTGGTAATATAACCATTGGCTCTAGATAATTGAGCCTGACCCTAGTTAATAGCTTGAGTGGTCGCCAGTGCGGTGTGATGTGGTGCAGGGATGTTGCGGACATTTGCATCCGTATTCCGTATCCGCAATTGCTGAACTTCCGCATTTATTTAGACATCCGCATTAATACGGAGCTCATGCGATTGCAGATGTCGATGGAAAATGGTAAAATCAACAAAATGGAGATTATAGTAATTTAAATCATCATTAAAGCTCTAGATCGTCACATTTCCACGAAATTTTCTTATATCCATCAAACACACATATAATTTCGAGAGCTATATTGATTTTTAAATGATTATAATTTAGTAGTGTACCTACTTAGATAAGTATGACGGAGAAGGGTAGGTATATGTCTCTTTCATTATTATCAGGCATATTTTAAGGTAAATCCGCAGTTGTAGCCCGCGAAATTAAAATTTTCTTACGTTTTTTGCAATTTTCAGGTCAGTGTCAGGTTGTATCTTGATCATAATTTATGTAAATACATACCTGATATAGTCGCGAATCATACTTTATATCAACCTAAACAATGAAACAGCGCTGCAGTTTGCAAAAAACTTTGAAATTTTGAATTGCACCTTGCCGCCTTTACGGATTGAGATCCGTATTCGCGGATGTGGGTACTATGTTAAAAAGTCTGCATCCGCAACATCCCTGATGTGGTGTGGGGTTTTGAACAACACGACAACCTTTACACTTATAACTACCTAGGTACTTACTTAGGTATTTAGCGGTTTAAGAAGTTGAACCAAACTTACGTTTTTATCAGCAGTCACTTGCAAATTGCGTGGCTCAAAATCTTCCTTGACGTAATTGGCGTCATATTCTGTGCAATACTCTGAGACTGGCTGGGATGTCTTCAGCTCTTCGATCACTTCGTCCAGCATTTGTTCCCAAAAGAAATCTGTTAGCATTCGCCTGCGGATACCTAGAAGTAAAATTTAAAAAAAAAAAATGTCCACTCCAAAAGATTTAAAGCTTCGTGCAGACTAGCGCGACGCGACAGAGCGACGCGACACCGGTTATTGTTATACCATGAAGTTTTCTTAGAAATTGTATTGTTCGAGTCGCGCCGCGCCGGTCTGCACGAAGCTTAAGGAGGCCATAAAAATAATTTATTTGAATTTTTCACTGTTTTCAGTTCTCTTGATAATACAAGGAATGTCGTTATTTAATTTATTTATTAGTTGTTAGTTTTGAATTTAACCCGAGTTAGTCGTGTAGGTATACAAAAACCGATCAAGTGCTTGTCGCACCACGCACAATGAAGGGTTCCGTAGTTTGGATGTATTTATCGCACAAACATATTATCCCGTACGGAATATATAGGAGAACATGTTTTTGCAACCGCAAATGTGGTCCAATGTTGGTCGATTATTAAGTACTCGTTAACTTGTAAAGCCTAATTATATAATATGCTACTGCCGCGAATTTTTTCACATATCCAAAACCAACCGTTTAGCTAGCAGGGATACACACTTGACTCCAACAAAAATTTGTACTCTAAAGCTTAATATTTCGCAAAGGGATCCCTGAATCCAAAAATAATTTTCAGAAACTCACAATATTTTTGAACGACCTTTCTAACGACTTCCCACACTATGAGATAGATGAGAAAAAAAAAAATATCCCACTTTACGTGTAGGGGAGGAACACAATTTTTTTTCATGATTTTATTTTAGCTCTTTGTCGGCGTAATTAATGTGTATTCCCATGCCAGATTACAAGCTTTCTAGTACAAAGAGTCTCTGAGCTAAGCCGCGGACAGACAGACGGGCATGGCGAAACTATAAGGGTTCCTTGTTTACTACAGAACCCTAAAAACCGATAAATTTATGTTCAATAAATTACGCCAACTCATAATTAGCGTACTATACTATGGAATTTCAAAAGGTGAGAATGTTAAAACATTACATTAACTCCCATAATCATAAACGCTGCTTATAAAGTACTTACCTACATTAATACATTTTTGACGTTTAAACGACACAACTTTAATCAGCGTTTATGAATAAGAGGGTAAATTCATACCTATCTTTATCTAGAATAAAAAACATTAATTCTTTACATTATATCAACAAAAAAGCAATACTAATAACATAAACCGCCATGTAATAGTATTCGTAAGAGTCAGCTTACCGCGTCGTGCCTTTTTTGTTACACGCGTACTGTATTCAGGAACGGAATACACTAGGTTAACTAGAGCTAGCGTAATGTAGTCGCGCGATTGCAAAACATTACATTCACTTAACGTGATGTAAAATTTGTAACTTCGTTATTTATTTTAATTTCTCTATAATTGTTTTGGTTTTAAAAGTCCATACTATAAATAATTCGGCATTTTAAACGGAAATTGCCCAAAATTCAAGTTAGCGTAGAGTAAATTGCTGGTGTCGAAATTACCTTCCCCGTGTTTTGATTTCTTGGGGACTTTATAGCAGCGACGCATCTCGCTTCCTTTATCAGGAGCTTCGCGTCCATCTTGTAGAATCCATGGTCGGCTGAAATTCTTCCCTTTGCCATACGCAGATGGTTCAATAGGAACTTTAGGATGGAGCTTGATTCGTTCTAGTGGTCTTATCTTTAGTGTTTCTTCTTCATTTTCTGGTTCCGGAATATCAGCTTGAACACCAGCATCGGTAGCTGCAGGATTCATATTTTGCTAAACTTAAATTATTAGTTTACGCGGAAAATATACTCAAAAGCGTCTTAGTGGTTGTTATGGATACGAATAATAATGCTACTTTTTTTTATTGAGAAATCGTAATTTTGGTGAATTGGAACGCTAACGTCAAAAAATTCTAAATGTCAGTCAGCTGTTGATCTGGAAAATCGGCTTTTGTCAAATCGGAACTGGAAGATGGCTTGTCAAGTAGCCCGTAAACAAGATTTGCCCCCTCCGGGGGGCTACCAACCGATTCCTTATAAAAGGATACCTGCAAAAACATTATTTAGCGGTAAGTAAAATAATAGTTTCACTCACTTTGATTTGCAAACGAGACTAATACCAGATTATGTAACTTACGTTTATAGGTTAGGTTGTTTTGCTTTATAAACAGTATATTTCGTTCTACTGCCAATAGGAACACAAAGCATTATATAATTATGTTCATAAATGTAACGAAAAAACAAAAAAAAAAAAACAAAACGATGGTGCATTGATTGTAACTCATGTTTTGCATTTCATGACCTCTGTATTTTATCGATTAAGTATAAATATTTTTGTTGTACCTAAGCTTAGACTAGTTAAGATAAATATTACAGGATATTGACGATATTCAACCCTTGTCTTGCATTGGAATACTGAAAGACTAACATTTAAAGCCTACACTCATCATTTTGTTTTGATTTATTTTCAGGGTATACTATGTTTGCTGGCTACTTTGGAATCACAGCATTTGCCATGTATCTGTATAGTAAGAACTACAAGCAAATAACCAAAGACCAGATTGAGATGCGGTCCGCCAAGATGGCAATATTCCCGTTGTTGCTGGCTGAGAGGGACAGGGCATTCTTGAAGCAACTCCGTAGGAACCGTGACGCTGAGGCTGAACTCATGAAGGATGTGCCCGGATGGGAGGTAAAATTCTGCTTTTAGATATTAAACATAACATTACATCACTCATGTATTGCTTGAAGGATAGTTAGAGGTGTACCTATAGAACACCCACATTTCGGCAGTAATTTTTAAGTCCCATGTAATAGGGAGCGAGCCTATTGCCACCAACCAGGCACAAATCCATGCTCCGGGGTCCGACTGAGATATTCAACATGGAAAAACCCTATAACTCTTTGCCTGGCCCGGGAATCGAACCCAAGGGCTCATGCTCCGCAGGAGTCCTTGTGAACACTAGACAATTAATATATGTACTTATATTAAAGTTACTATAAGTCTATCACTCATAAAAGGGCTTTGATACTCTTTGTATGGATAATAAATAATACCCACAGGAAATTATATTGAACAAATTTAGGTTGAATAAATTAACAATTCCACCAATATTCAATATCCTTTCAAAATATGTAGGTATTTTTTTACAAACAATACCATTGCCTCTGGAATTGTTTGGTTTAATAGATGTGTTTCACAGGAAAGTAAAGTATACATAGTTACCTACTTTTCTTCCTTAAACTCTTTGTATGGAATGTAAATCCACACCACACAGAATGGCTTTTTAATTGTTTCTGAAATTACTGGCATACAAAGGGTTATAGCCTATTTCAATTGTTGAAAAAGTACTGTGAAGTGAAAAAACCTATTAGGTATTTATCATAATTATGTAGTAGGAGCTTGTGGCAAAGTAATAACAGCCGAATGGGTCGAACCATCTTACCAAGGGGTATTGTATTACCCAGTTACTAGGTTGCGGAGGTCAGATAGGCAGTCGCTCAATGTAAAATACTGGTATTCAGCTGCATCCGGTTAGACTGGAAGCTGACCCCAATATAGTTGGGAAAAGGCTAGGCAGATTGATGTTTTATTATGTAGTAATAGGTTTTTAAGTAAACAGGATTGTATCCTTTTTGTTCCTTATGACTTCAGCTGCAGCAGCTTTATTTATTTTTTTATTAACTATGGATGACTTACAGCTAAAACAAACAGAATAAAAAATTGTATGTGAGACTGACAGCCAATTAAAAGTCTTCACTTCTAAAAAACAGATTGGCAAGAAAGAATGTGAACAGCACAACACAGCTACCAAAAAAGAAGAGAAAAATAAAAAGTATAACATTCAAGCCAATTCACATTTTATATTTATACAAGAATAAAGACCTGAATATACAAAATCTTAATTAAAAAAGCCAAGGCTCAGGCACTTGACCTGTCAAGAAAGGATCAAAATCATGCTGTTTGCACACACTATTAAACTACTATAAATGAATTTTGCCTGTAATTCGTAGAGGTAAATGGAACAAATGGTAATGGAATTTAGTAGTGTAGATTCCAAGTATACTAATGGAACTAAAGATAAATCAATAAACATGTAATAACCACTTTTTATTATCCGACAGCAGGGTTATGGTTTTCATGCGTATCTATGTATCTTTTTAATAAAGCATTTTCTAAAGGCTGACAAGACACACATTGCCACGGGTTATTCCAATTATCCCCACCCAAAGATGGATAGTTGGAAATGTATGTCCGTATTCGTATATTATTTTTCTTTCGATTTTCTCCCTCAACTGTGTACAGTTATTTAGAAAAATATCATAGAAAAACTGGCCCAAGATACTTAGTAGACATTAGTATACCTTAAAAATACAAACATCGTTTGTAATTACCTATCATTCAATCTGATAATGACTGTACTTGGAGTAAAAAGTCGGAAGAACAATCATAAGTGGCGACGAAGTGGTGACGTGTGCTACTTTGACTTGAATGCGGTTTTGCTGGATAAGCTCGACAGACTGCTCAAAAATTGTATCTGGTTCATTTTCAACCTCAGAAAATATGACCATGTGTCAGCTATAGGTCTGAGCTCAAATGGATGTCCATTCGCCAAAGGAGAAGTTGACGCGCTTTGACCACGCTTTTATCCCTTCTCAGCTCTCCCATTCCTCCTTCTTATCTTGTGTCTCGCTTCCAATATCTATGTTCTTCACACACTGCGTTCTTCTAACAATCTTCTCCTACTCTGTCCTTCTCATCTGACTTTGTTCATTCTTCCTTTCATATTCAGTACATTCTTCTTTGAAATGCGCTTCCTCTTGATATCAGGACGGCCACCAGTCGGTATGCATTTAAGCGGAAATTGCGGAGTTATTTTCAAAATAAATAGTCATCTCAACACCTCTCTCCCTTGAATTCGTATATATATTTAATATAGGTATATATTATAGTAAATATATGTATGTATGTGTATGCAGTTTTTAAACTTAGAATATATTTTTTAATTCTTTTTCTCTGTTTCTCTCAAATAAAGCACCTGCCATCTAATGTCTTCACCACCCTTGGTTGACTGGTAGAGAATGCCTAAGGCATTAAGTCCGCTTTTGTACTTTTTTGAGTGTGAAAAGTTTAAATAAATAAAAGTGATTTCCGAGTATCCACCCTAGGGTGGACAAACGGAATAACCGATTGCTACAGTTGCCTACAGCATAAACTAAATCAATTTCCGATGTTTTCAGGTCGGCACCTACTACGGTGAGAAGGTATACACACTTCTTCCTCCTGATACCTTGGTGGAGCCCATCTTCCATGAGTACTACGCCCACTCTAGGCCCTGGGAATGGTTCCAGCGCGCTTACCTGAAGCTGCGCTCTTAAGAAGGCAGAGACATGGTGCTCATAATGCCATTTGTGATCTAAAAAGCCTCCCTGGTGCAAAGTTACAGTTTATTATTTTTATTCCTGCTGGTGACTCAAAGTGCGGTTATTGTGTCTTTAGGTGATTTCATTTTAATAAAGCATAGTATGAAATGGTGAGTTTTATTTTTATGGAATTAAGAATAAGAATAGGGGAAAAGTGGAAAACCACAGAAACAATGGATGGACTGTGTGGAAGACATTGATCAATATCTTCGTTCAACAATACCAAATGAAAACATCATTTTTCTTCAACAATTCAACAGAAACATGGGAATTAATCATAAACATGAAACAACTTCTCCATTTTATAAACAAAACATTTATTACTTTCACCATCCAGTATACAAAAATGTAAACATAATTCTTACAAAAAATCGCTTCATACAAGTTCATTAGGTATTTATTTATTGAAAAGAAAATTCATAATTTTCATTTCAATAAACAAACAAGTGTTTAATTAAATAAATTGATCAAATCACCAAAAAACAAGTTTGCAAATTAAATGCATAATATAAGCTCATCCTTAACCACCAATTCCGTAAAAAAAGTTTGCATTTCACCGTGATGCACAAGCACTTTACAACTGTATTGCATCGACATAAGGTTCAAACTGCAATGATTTACGTACGCGCAACCGTAAAATGCAACAAATAATGTAGAAATATTAAATCGAAGTTTATTATATGCATGTAGGTACTTATCTAAGTAAAGAGGACATAAGACTTTTAATATATCCTAATTTCTAATCGTTTTTCAATAACAGAACTAATAATACCTACACCCAATAGGAAATTCAATTAAAACTTAGGAGGGATTTTTAAATAGATGCCTACAGCCTACCCTTCAACTGCATCAACACAGAATAGGGATGACGGCTGGGTAAAAAAAAAAATCTAATTAGTCCGTCAGTCAGATAATAAAAAAATATTAGACACGTATTTTTTGCTTTATCATATTAATAAAAAATCACTTAGACAAAACGCATTTTAAGTTGGGGAGTGGGGGTCGCTACGTCACAAGTAAGTATAAAATCTACATACTCGTGACGTCATGGCACATTTTAACTCAATGTATCGCCGGATAACGTAAAAAAAGAAAAAATACGTGTTTTATGTTTTTTTATAATCTCAACGACGGACTAATTTTTTTTTTTTGTCATCATCCCTGTTGTACTTTTTGGCTGCCAAAATAATTTAATTGGACCAAAATGTCCGATTACTATACAAATAATCACACAATATACTTTTAATAACTAAAACTTATGATTGCCGACAAAAATGGGTGTTTTGGGATTCAAGAGCGGAAGCTCACAACTTCACATTACTTATTTTTGTTGCTAAGTATCGTTCTCCCTCGGGCAAAATTGTATGTTTAATTTGTAATACTTGATACGATACTTTAGAGACTTTTACGCTACACTACACAATATACGCATCGTTTTATAACGCAGTCTATGTCCTCCTAGTCACTTACTGTTAGTGTGAACGAGGCTTTATATTTCATAAAATCGACGTTTCACTAAATGCCCTTATAACTTTATCATCATTGAAATCTTAGGTTGATAAAAAAAAAACTGTATTGACACGGGCCACAGAGCACGGAATCGCCACACGCACAGCGTCTAATCTGCGTTCGCAATTCATTCGCCAAACATGTAAACAAACACAAGTTTTAGGAAAAACAACTGTAATACCTACACATAAGATTCAGTTTGCGCTACAACTTCTTATTTTTTATGACTTTTTCAACAGTACTAGTCGGTCTAAAATCAACTTTATTTACACTTGCATAAAGTTGATGTTTGTCTAAGTGGAAAAGTCGTGTTTGTTTACATGTTTGGCAAATAAGTCGCGAACGCAGATTATAGACGGCAGTACTTATAAAATTCGTGGCGCTGAAAGTGCGTTGAGGGCACAACTGTCATCTTCGCCATTCATAGCCATTTCTTCACGTCGTTTGAGAGGTAGTGCAAGTAAATCGGTGACACGCTTGGTTTGTATGGAAACTGTTGATAGTGCGTCCCCGTGCTGTGATTTGGGCTATATTTTACACACCTAGGCGAATGTAGGTACTGCTAATGTAATTAATTTAGTAGTCATGGCAGGAGAAATGGCTGAAACTGTTCTACCTAACTATTGAGGTAAATATTTAAATGTATGAATATTTATTACAGTATTAGCTCTGAATTCTTTGGTTACACAGTAATATGAAAGGAAACTTTACACTAAGTGGTAAGTTCGTCGCTGGATTAAGACCGTACAAATCAAATAACGCGCACCCAATTTAAAAAAAAATCCCTTATCGTCGTCGGAGTAAAATATACTGGCGCTGAACACAATGTTTTCCGCCATAAATAATATACCTGAATTGGCTGGGAATTCCGGATACGGTCTTATCCCAGTGCCGAACTTACCCCAACACACCGAACAGTGCCGAACTTATGCAAAACACATTTTGTGCACAATACATATTATTTGAGTAAATTATCAGTTTTCTAACAAGTCTTCCCTTTAAATAGTTAATATTTTTTATATTAAACGTGGACTTATAAGGGTTTGTTTTCCATATTCCTCAGAAATTCACACCATTTCTCTAAATATTGGTGGGAAACGACTCCGCCTTACCTATTTGGACTTCTTAATGATAATCTTTGGCTTCAGCTTGTGGGTCCTGAGTTTATGCATATGACTCATGACGAAGTACATTCCTGGGAAGGTCAGAAACAGTAGGTAGACTCTAAGGAACGTTGGCATATGGAAGGCGAAGTTCCATTCATTTGGCAGTCCAACTGTGAACCTATTAGTTTCTTCAAAGTATGGTATGTTCCGGAGTATAACTATAGCTTCGCATATAATGCCGATAGGGTAGAGAGGTATCCACATCGTGTACCGCAGCCAAGTCAGTATGTAGATTTCCTTTTTGTATAGCTGTGAGATGTAGTACGGGTACCTGAAATAAAACAAAAGAACCCATAAAACACCATCATAAACCATTAAGATATTTGCCGTAACTGGATAAATGAGAGAAAAATCGACAGTGATATTCTCAAGAATAATCAATTTTTAGGTAATATAAAAAAATTAGCGAGCCATACAGTAGTCGCATATCATATGCAACATCTGACATCTTGGCTGACAGTACCAACCTCTCCGAAAATGGATTGGTACCATCTGACGGTCAACTCTAGCAGTGCGAGCGCTCATTGGTCAAATCAAATAGCGCGCTTCCCTGGCTTCCTGTTACACACTTCCGTCCCTTTTCACCAAATCACTCCCACAGATTGCAGGAAAGCGAGGGGAAAGATGTTACACATGAAAAAAGACTTGCAGGAGGTCTATGCAGGAAGCAAGACTGATTAATTAAAATTAATTTGCTGTTAAATCTCAACCAAATCATAACAGTTATGAATTTTTAATCGATATCGGAAAACAGTTTAAAATAATTAGGCTTTCAGAAGGTCTAAGCCTCAATAAGGGTTTCTTGCAGGTTGACTTACCTAACAACTTCAATCATGCTCCACATGACGAAGAGATAGAAGACCACAGGCTTCGAATGCATGCGTGGCTCAGCTTCAATCATCACGAACAGGACAAACGCTCGACCGGTTACTTGCAGGAACGGAACGAGTACTCCACCCTGAAAACAAAATGGTGATTAGGTGATATATTAAAATGAAATGAATTATATGGGGTCTAATTAAATAAAGCCGCATACGTCCTATAAACATGATAAAACAAAACAAAAAATTTTTTTTTTTTTTGGGTCATTTACCCTAATTATGTAGTGTACTTGGATTTTTTTTTGTAAACATTACAGAAGTAATAGGTAAGTATCGATACCTAAACACGATAAAACAAAACCTTGTATTCTTTGAAGACGGTTAAAAAAAATCTGATTTTCTTAATTCATACTTCAAGTAACTACACTACTAGGGGTCATTGACCCCAGAAATAGAAACATCAAATCTTCTCGCATTGAGGTATATTATATTACAACGAACACCACGCCGAACGCGATTAGTTATAACTAATTTAATTTGATCCTGTATTACAAAAATACGAAATCGGTGACAACAACGCCATTTGCTATTCACCTAATAAAATAAACAGTTTGGAGGTGTTTTAGAGGCATGAACAACAGGGTGTTATAGTCCACTTATCCTCTATAGAAAATGGAGGATCCTCCAGGCCTCCGACCAAACGGGTGTCGTGTCTGGTGGGCAACAGGGATTATGACTAAAACATTTTTATTAGTCCGTCTTTGAGATTATAAAAAAATATTGGACACGTATTTTTTCTTTTTTTACGTAATCTAAAGATTACGGCGATAAGGTTCAAATTATGCCAATAGGATAAAGTATTTCAAGTTATCAACTCACCCTAGTATATCCAAACAGCGGATGCATAACTTCAAGATACTGTAGCAGCTGTAAGAACTTCATGGCTGGGCCAACATGCTCATACGTATCAGCAACTGATTCATACTCGAGCTTAGCGTATCTCACGGCTATGACAGCCAACACGTATGTGTAGCCCACGAATTGGAACAGGTTGTATAGCTTCAGGTATACTTTTTTCAGGTCCTCTGGAATGGGAGATGGTATTTCGTTATTATATTTTCAGAAACTCAAAGTCAAAGCATTGCCCATTCCAAAGCGTAGTAGTTTTCTATTTTTGGAGAAGAATGGGCAAGAAACTCCATGCAATGGATACTCTTTTAGACAAAACAATAACTGGAAACTAAACAGTTAAGTACGCCTTAAGTAAATTAAGGCCGTGCGCACTTTGGACGCGTTTTCTTACGAATTTTACTCGTGCGAACACTAACGAACATGCACGAACGATCCCGACATTCCAAGTACTAAGGGAGCGAGCAGACTGAGTGCGAGGAGTCGTACGTATACGCACGTGTAGTTCCGACGTCCGAAAACAATCTGAACTTGTTGGGATTTCGAGCGTTCAATGCTATATCACCGGAACACTACCTATTTCATTATTTATTATTTTATTTTTTGTCTTAGCCTATAGTCATCAGAATGTCTTTATTTTCTTCTTTATTTTATTTATTTGTATATTGGCACCTTATAGCTATATTCATGTATTTAGTTATTATTTAATCGTGTTTTTGTATTTTATGCTGTCTTTTGTGTGCACCAAATAAAAGATTTATCTATCTATCTATTTGACGGAGAAAAACGTATTCAGTGTGCGCACTCAATTCGTACGACTACGATCATACGTTTACGTACGATAGAAAATCGTGTCCAAAGTGCGGGCGGCCTGAGGCGTCATTTTCTGAGCCTGTAAATAAAGTCAGTTCACGACAGTTTGTTGATTACTTACTAAATGCAAATGCCTTATTTTATATATTTCATAAAGATACTCTCATTTCATAATGACAAACATTTTAGACCAAACGAAGGCTGAGGCTCAAGGAGTTGCTTCAGTTTAGCCATCCACTTAAAGTATTTTGCAGAGATCCGATTTTTAAGTAACAGCATTATAATATATTTCTTGAAATTACTATGTTACAGGTGTTTATGCAAACAGTATTCATTTTACCATTCAATTCAAATATTGTGTTGTAATGTAATGTAAAGCCGCGTGCAGACTAGCGCGACGGGACACCGGTAATGGTTCTACCGCGAAGTTTTCTTAGAAATTGTATTGTTAGAGTCGCGTCGCGTCGTCGCATCGCGCCAGTCTGCACGGCGCTTAATGCACATTTCGGCAATGCAATGGTTCAATGAAGTTTAACAATAAATGTATTTGGAATGGAAATGTTTAGCTTCATTAGCATTCAATAACCAGTTAGACGAATATTTTATGTATAAAATCCAACAGCGCGCTTTTATTTCGGCATTCATTTAACTGTCGCTTAATGTTAGTGAAAATGTACACTTGTCTATTGAGAGATGAGATCTTCTTGTCATAGGGGGGTATTACATTATCAAATATCTAGGATCACAGATCTATGAGTCATATTTATATGATAATGCAATACAAACATATGAATCAAATCTTCTTTGATCAAAGATTTTTAACATTTTTTGTTAGATAGGATCATAGAAACAGGTCTTGCTATATTGAATATTATATAGGTATTGAATTTTTACATTTATTTTCATAATTTGCTGAAACAAAATCCGTCTAAATGATGTGGTTTGCCTTTTCAGTTTTGCTATTGCCACATTCTAAGTTGACGGTTTGGCGTAAGTTCACAATACGCTTTGGAATTCTAAAATTATTCTTTGGCAACACTGCTGTACTAAAAAAAAAATATAGGATCCTAGATATATGATAATGTAATACACAGATATGATTTTAGAAGTCAAATATGTAGGATAAAAGATAGGATCCTAGATATTTGATAGTGTAATACCCCCCTTAGCATGACCACAATAGAAACGGGTTTTGCGACGGAAGAATAGACAAAATGACAGATAAACAATCACAATCTGTCATTTTGTCTATTCTTCCGTCGACAAAACGTGTAGAAATCCCGTTTCTATGCTACGCGTGCTGGACATAGACATGAACTAATATCTCTCAATACACAACCAAAGTCATTAACAGTCACAACAAGGATATCAATAATTTAATTATTGCTTCTAAGAATAGGAAACTACATTGATCTTTGGCTTCACATTAATTGTATGTAATGTAGCTGATATTCTTTGTTTGTTATTATTATTTAATAACTGTGACATGGGTGTCAAGGATATCCTGGGCTACGTTGTTCAAGATTTAAAAAATGGCTTGAAAACGAAGTGAGAATGTTTTGCAACCTACCTCTTCTGTAGCCCATTTCTTCTTTGTGAAGTTTGTCGTACATGCCAGGGTAATCCTTCATGACGTCACGTTTCTCGTCTTCACTGTCTGCAGCGTCCTCTGACATCCACAGGTCGAAGTTTATCTGTAAAAGTTACAAAAGCTTCTCAATGAAAATGCTATATTCTTTAACTACAATGGATTGTTTTAGGGAGTAGGAGCTTTTGCCCGCGGCTTCGAGCGCGTGGATGTCGCAAAATATTCCACGGGAACGTACTACCGGGATTACATACCTAATAACTGAGGAAAAGGTCATTGAAGAGGCAGGAGGAAGGAGGAAGCGGCGCACGCCAGGAAAGCTCCCAGTCGGCACGATTTCGTCATATTTCAGCTAATTTACACAAAACCTTAATGAATTATACACCAAAACCTTCCGCAAGAATCACTCCGTCCATTGGTGAAAACTGTTTGAAAATCCGTTCGGTAGTTTTTGAGTTTATCGCGTTCAGACAGACACACAGACGTGGCGGGGTTTGTTTTATAATATGTAAGAATGCTTTATAATGAACTAGCGACCCGCCGCTTCGCACGGTTTTTGCGACTTGATAAGACATCACAATTGCTTTATTACATAAAATTTAATTTAAATATTAATGTATCATACACATACATTCCGGAATGAATTCGCTAAATAATGGTGAAACTCGCATTAAAATCCGTTGCATAATTTAAAAGAACAATGCGGTCACACGAAATAAGTATAGATATAGATCCAATTAATATTTTCTGTATTACACTATTTTGTAAACTGCAGCAACCACCGTCTAGCTGTCTCGTTAGTGGTTACTTGTAAACGGCTGTCCCCGAAAATGATTAAACTAAGAATGCATTATGTTAGCTAGAACAACAGTGAATTAAAAATGATAATTAATATCCATTGTCATATTATCAAGATCTGAAGTTCAAGGGCAAACAACTATTAATTAAGTTCTTGAGATTTTTTTTTTAAATACAGGCTAAACATTGGATATAATAACATTTTGGTTGAAGGCAATGATATACACAAGTCAAACTGGTTTCTGATAATCTTTTTTTATATATTTTAAAATGTTTATGATAAGGTTAAAACCCTCTTTAATAAATATAGAAAAAAAAAAAAAAAAAAAAAAAAAATATTGTTTATGATAATTTAAAGATTGTTACAGCACTAATCTTTCATTGATAGATAAGTTAAAGATTGTATGAATCATAAAAGATGATTTTACAAGTTTTGTAATTATTTCCAGTCAATAAATATCTTACGGACATGACAGACCGCACCGACGGCTTATATGCAATTATACGCAAAAAAACTGCGTTGCTACTAAGGAGAGTGAGGGGCAGTCGGGACAGCATCCTGAAAACTGTAGCCGAGAGCTTCGGCTCTCCCACTGTACAGCAGTTTGTGCGGAGGTTGATTTTTACTAACACTAGGCATTAAGTTATTTTTTGTATGTTACACTATATGGATATTTGTCCGAAATAAAACTTTTCTATTCTATTCTATTCTAAAACTAATGCTGGCTGTGCCAATCCCAAATGAATTGGAATAAGGGCAGGAGAATGATGTTGAAAAGTATTACAAAACAAAAAGAACAAAAAGTACTTCTAACTTTTTTTTTCTGACCAGTAAAAGTAAACAGAAATGTGTCATACCATACATTTCATTTTTTTCACGGGTCTTTCAGATACTTTTTAAAGTAAACAGAAATGTATAACACATTTCTGTTTACTTTTACTGGTCAGAAAAAAAAACATTCTTAAGGAAAGTATTATCTTACTTTGAGCCATGCAGGTTTTTGTGGCTGAGCAGTCAGTCGGGGCCACCAAGCAGCCTTTTCCTTCTGCAGGATAAGTTCCACTCTGTTTTCAAACACACGGACTGTGGTAATGTGATCATTTTCAATCTGAAATAATAAAATCATTATTACTGCTGAGCTATACACAGTGCATGCCTACATTGCTGTTTCAATAAAATAAGAAAAATAAGGTCAGTGGGTTGTCTTAGGGTCATCTTTCCGTCCGTCGCCCCCCACTCATCAGGACCCGAGGTGGCGGCGCGTAGTGTTCCACGCGCGCCCCTCTGAGACGTCGCGGGGGAGTCAAACACCTCACTCCCCCCCCTGACCCGAGAGGAGGCCGGCACCGGCTGGGGGTTGCGGAAGATTCTTTCGTTCCCGCGACCCCCGGAGTAGGTGTGAGTCGGAACACCGGGGTGGTTTTTAGTCAGTAAGAGTCTGACAGACCCCTCCGCCCGCCCCAGGGCGGAGGACATCCATGAAGATTTTCCACCCAGGAACAAAAAAAAAAAAAAAAAAAATACGGTCATCTTTCATGAGTCTTTCAGATATTTTTCAAATTAAAGTTTTTATTTAAAACCCAATTACAACACCTTTACAGACTACATCCAACATTACATTACATACAGTTTATTATTACATTGTCTTTAAATTTAAGTAATACAACACAAACTACACTTAAATAAACTAGCTTAGACTTCATATACTTGGATAAATTATAGCTTTGATATGGATGGTGATGATGGCAAATATATTTCTGTTTTTACCTGTGAGAACCTGTAATTGGCTGTATGTTTCATATACAACTGTTATCCATTTGTAATAGCTGTTGGTTCTCCTATCAATAAATAAATATAATTTACCAGTTTTCAAGGTGAACAGGGTCTCGCCATGAAACTTTTTAACATAAGTTTTATTAAGAATATTTTACACAAGTCATTACTACTGTTCAGAATACAAAATTAATGAAAATATGGCACAGTTAATCAAAAACTCATAAAATAGTATTACCAATAAATTGTATGGATTATTTTATAGATTTTTTCTAAAGATTTAACTATTGTATGCTGACCCAGTGGGGTTGACAAGAAGAGCCAATTCATGCATACATTAGCATGTAACATTGCAAGGCTCGTTTATAAATGTCAGTATAGAATGCCTAAAACTAACTTTTTTTTTGTGTGCATACGTTCATATAGGTTTCTAATATATAAACTATTTGAAATCACATAGTAACAACAGACTTAAAGATCGGGAATAAGTAATTACACCCTATCTTCTGAGATAAAAGAGATTAAATTCGGCGTTTCAATACTTGATAAAATAATCACAGTAGTGTACTTACTGTTTTTACAGGTGAAAATAAATCCAAATTAAATTCATAGAGACTCTCGCCCCGCGCGCCAACGCCTTGTGCCGAGAATTTCAAGTTATTCTCGAGAACTTTCACATCAGGTTCTACAACATTTTTCAGCTCTATCTTCAATGATATTATACTCTCAGTTTGTGCCCAGTAAACAAACGGGCTTGGGATGATCATTATTGTCTCTCACACAAATTCACTGCACAACGTTGTAAATATTCTACCAGAACAATCCAAAATTGTACTGGAACTGTTACTTTGTAATCATTTCAGCAGAAACGTGAATTATTATAATAATTTTGACCTGTCGTATCAATCCAGCCGACCGGCTAAGGGTGTTGTCAGCTTAAGCAAGATTAATTGATTTCATTATCTGGTAGTTTTTTGTTGTTGTATAAAATGGTAGTAAAACGTTAAACACACATAATTATGTCGCAATCGCAACCGAACTGCGTGTGCGATCGCAAGGATAAGCCCTAATAATTCCAACGTTGTTATTGGTACGGCAATTGCCGTATTATACGGCAATTCACGATTTTATTTCAGAAAATACGGCATACGGTAGGCCTCTCATTGCCGTATCGTAAAATACCTCAATTGACTATAAGGGAAACGAAACGGTTTTTCACTAGCATATTGAATGAAACGAAAATAAAACTCAAATATCTGAAGAGGTGGTGCGCCACATTATTACTGTGCGATTGCACTGGCGAAACATCGGAACAAAACCTGTTGAAATCTCTAGTTCCTGACAAAAATTATATGGAATATTGACAGAAAATAGAAATTCCAACATGTTTTGTTGTGAATGTTGCGCCAGTGCAAAGGCACAGTTAGAGAATTTTTTTGGTCAATGTTGCCACTTAACCCAGAAACTATCAGCAATAATTGTCAAAATAGAAAATGACTTTAAAAAAATCGATGAGAACTGATTCAAAATCAAGGATACTGTACCAAGTTTCTAACTACTGAGTAAGTTCGTCGGCAATCCAACAGGTTTGAAATTTTGCTCGTAGCCCGCCCTGGGTCGTATTTTGTACGTCTGTCATCACCGCGAGTCGCGAGCCGCCATTTTGTTTCGACATTATTTTGTGTAATGTTTGTTTAGTTTGGTTCAGAAAATTCGACAACATCGTGGCACAGTGTGAGCAAGCTTCACGTGTGTCACCGACGGCGAGCCGAGTACGTTCGCGAACTTAAAAACCGCGTACTTTAAGTTCGCACGTCTATCACTCGTTTATTCCCGTTGTCCTCGTATGCCATATCCCCGTCACGGGGACAGCGGGACGTGATTCAATTTATTTCCAGTTGTCCCCGTAACGTACATTCAGCTAACGGGGACAACGGGAAGTAAAAGCTTAGTTTTTTAAATTTTGTTTTATTCCCCTTTTCTTTTTCCCATGCTAAAAAACTAAGCTTAAACAATGCAGATTTAAGAGGACAACGACTCGTGAAAAGTTTACTTCCCGTTGTCCCCATTAGCCGAATGTACGTTACGGGGACAACGGGAAGTATTTTTAAATATTTAATTGAAGTACCGCTGTCCCCGTAGGACGGGGACACGGTGTACGGGGACAACGGGAATAAACGCTATCACTCACTTAAAACCTTGAATTCTACCATTATTTTTAATAAACTACCATCGACTAAAAGTAAATGCATGGTACGTCTCTAATTAGGCGACTATGCTCGTATTGCTTTTTCATTCTGTGAATTTCTGTGTGTCTGTCAAAAAGCCGTTTGCTGCTGTTGATGGGTGTCGAGTTTCTATAAATTTCTCATTTTAATCGTCTTTCTTTGTGATTCAATATATTCCCCGTTAACTAAAAATGGTTTAATTATTACTTCGCGCTTTAAATTACGTACAGTGGTTGTTCTCTGACTCTGGTAGAAGTTGTAAACAAATCCAAAATGTCCGTTCCTAGCTCTGGATTAAGCAAATTGAAGAAGAAACACATTCGTGTAAAACATCAAAAAGTGAAACTGTTTCGTGCAAATGAACCACTACTATCTGTTTTTATGTGGGGTGTGAATCACACGGTAATTACTTCATATTTTATGCATTAATTGCAGTAGTATGGCGGGTGTATAATCCTATTTGAAACGATCTCGGCGAGCGAAGCATCGTTATTATGTCATTTCCCACACAACTGGTTTGTTGTGGTTTTACAATGTTTACCTTTGAATTTACCTTTATAAAATATCTTTAATTTAACACCCAAATCGTATTGTAAATTCTGGCACTTTGTCAATACATTATGTTTTTATGTCTCCTTGCCATTGAATATAAATAGACTAATAAGTTTTATTGCGTTGGACACAGGTCCAATACATTTAAGCATGTTGGTCACATCAACATTAATTTGCATAGAGTATTGTGTTGATAACTAAATAGTATTTTTCGTTTTCAGATAAATGAGCTAAGCCATGTCACAATACCAGTCATGCTTCTCCCGGATGACTTCAGAGCTTACTCCAAGCTTAAAGTTGACAACCATTTATTTAACAAGTAAGATTTTGCCAAAACTATCACTAAGTTCTTATTGGAAACTGGTATTTAAGTAGAATAAAGACTAGTACCTGGGCAAACGTGCTCTGCTCTGCTGGAAATAGAGAATGCTCATTTGATAGTACAGGATAGTTCATACTAATTCCATGCTGCCATGTCATTATTCTTGTTCTAAACTTTGGGCGAATGAGCTCTGTTCGGGTGAAAATATGGAGAAAGCATATTTTCCCAGATATGAGACCTAGCTAGATTGATTGTTCACCCCCAGAAACCCCTATATTGCCACTTTCATTGGAATTGTTAAGAGCTGTTTTCGTGAACGTGATTACAAATATATATTCACATAAATAAACAAATATTGGTTGTTTAATAGTATAGGATTCATGTTAAAAGTCAAATGAAATAAAAGTTAATCGTGTTTTGAAAGATAATGATGAGATGTGCAGTAATCAGGAACCGTATACCTTTATAAATTACGGTACAGGGATTGAAGAATTTTTTAAAGGTTACTTCTATGACTAATTAAGGTTACCGCTATCTGGTTAACCAAGAAGAAGAAACATGTTAGCTCTATTAGGTCACTGTTTTAATACTGGTTACACACACAGGCGATGCGCGCCCTTTGACTAATTTTTATTTTTATTTATTTAATACCTATGGCACGTGTAATATAGAGGTAATTTTTATTTTGGTAACCTGTATTAATGCTTGTTGTATTCAATGTAAGGTGACCATTAAAAATACCTCTAATAAATATAAATGTAGTAACCGAAAAAATACCCATATTGATCATACCGCTTTCAGTTCCTGGCAGTAATATTAATAATACATTCAGAAACTTTGTTCCCTATGCTTAGATGATCTTCAGTTGTTATTAACTCTTGTGACGAAGCTAAAAGCATTTCCTGTAACAATAGTTTATCACAAAAGAAGTCAGAGTTCAAATCTAAAATTCAGTAACATAAACCTTTTGTTACATTATACATATTGTGTTCAAAATTTAAATTCTTTCAAAGATAAAATTGAGAGAATTTACAATTTGTACTTTGAACAAAATAGACACTCAAGGACAAACAATTTTCATACTTGTTATTGCTAATTTATAGCACTTATGTGTTTTACAATGTATTGCAACATAACATAGATTTTCCTTCAAGGAAATAGGTTTCTAGTGAAGATTAGTCATGTGTGATGAAAATTGGCGATAATATGTGCAAAGTGTAGAAAAAAAAAATAGATAGAAAAATAGTTATGAGGTTAGATTAACTGATTGGAATACTGCAAATGCTTTAGAATTTAAAAATAATGCAATAACTCTGGTCATTTAAGCTTTTCCTGTCCAAAGACAAAAAAATTGAGAGTGAAAGAGCCCTCTGTCCTTCTATACAAACCCAGCTGTCTCTCTGTGAATCTCATCAAAATCAGTTTAGAAGAAAAGCCCAAACTAACAAAATCTCTACCACAGACAGACTGACTTTACCTGATTAGCATACAATTAGTAAGTTTATTCTAATGTAACTCCATTTTAGTGCATTTTGCTGTGTTCTTTTATTGATTATTTCATGCAAGTATTTATAAATAAAAAAGAATGAGTTGCATGTGAGTAAAATAATGTTGTAATATTTTTAAAACTTCTCAATTTCCCATGCTATGAGTATCCATCCCATCGTAAAATAGTATCATAAAATAGCACTATCAATAGATTTCAGTTTTCAGTTTTGAGAGCAATTTTTGGGATACTTCAGTACCCAGAGAAATTAAAGACACAGATGCAGATCATTGATAAAATAATATGACTGTCAAAAAATCAAAAGTAAGACATTCAAAAAAAAGGAAAATCCACACTTTTTGAATGTCAAAATGACATAAGACAGTCCCTCAAAAACGCCCGCCCTTCATCACTTCCTAGTGCTTTAGCTGGGAAGAAGTGTCGCAACAAACTCCCCAGCACTGTGAACTTACAATCAGTATTATTTCGATAAGCAATTTGTTAGAAGATTATAAGTGTAATGTCTTGTTATTAAATTCAATATAAGGATAAAAAATAATAATTGTAACTGATAAGAACAAAGTTGGGTCATCTAGTTTCCTTATATTTTAATAATATCACACTTAATCAAAAATATATTACCGTGTTGGAAAACCACAAGGCACCTGTCCCACACGCGAGGAAACAAGAAGCTATCAAAAATGTTCCTCGCTAAAGAAACGTGTAATAGGTAGTAGGTAAAAGAGATATATACATTCATAGTTGATCGCTGACTGTTCACACAGCCGGCGAGTATGTATATACTCGCCAGCTGTCAAAGAGAGTACTCGCTCTGCGACACTCGCTTAGCGGGCAGAACACTCGCTTAGCGGGCAGAACACTCGCTTAGCGGGCAGAACACTCGCTTAGCGGGCAGAACACTCGCTTAGCGGGCAGAACACTCGCTTAGCGGGCAGAACACTCGCTTAGCGGGCAGAAAAGGACTGAGAGACTCACGCTGGGTTCATTATAATATACACATACCAGCGAATAATCGGTCGTCGCCTTCGCGCACTCGCTGCTCGTTGCTCGCCAACTCGTTTTTAGGGTTCCTTAGTAAACAAAGAACCCTTATAGTTTCGCCATGTCCGTCCGTCTGTCTGTCTGTCTGGCCGTCCGTCCGTCTGTCTGTTCGCGGCTTAGCTCAGAGAAGGTTAGTACTAAAAAGCTGTAATTTGGCATGGATATACATATTAATCACGCCTACAAAGTGGTAAAACAAAATCAAGAAAAAAAAAATCTTTAAAATGGTTTCAGAAAAATACGCTTGATAGATTTTGCCTGATTCTGTTTTGTATCCGCATTAGACATAACTTTACAAATTAATTACACTATGTAATATAAACATAATCTAAAATATTCATAGGGAGGCATATTAAGTTATTAAGAAAATGCTCTAATTTAACATATATTTTTTCCAAAGAATTAACACTACTCGTTTAAACGTGATCTTCAGTATAAAATCATTAAAAGTCGGTTATCGTCGCCTTAACAGATGCCTAAGTTGAATTGACATGGTTAAAACTTTTATACTGAATGAATCATCTTCTAACTACTAGAAATTTCCCATCTTTGGAAAAGTCAATCGTTCACTTAGACTTAACAACTTCTTCAAGAAAATTAGCATCATTAATCGCCACTATTATCTATTATACTCGTTATTTATACTTGCATACTACAATATGATGTTTATAACGCCAATGAGTAATGATGCTCTTGCTCAACCCTCGACGCAAGCGACAATGCATTCAGGGGGTTATGCAATTTTGCTCTTCCATAGAATGCAAGTAGTTCATGCTGTGATAAGCATCCCTATTAACCAATTAATTATTATTCAATTCAGAATCTCAGATAATTTACATTCATTGCCACTTACACCCGAATACTGAAACGCCACTCAAAACTTAAGTGTTACTTATGACTCGTTTAAAGCCTTTTGATTGGTTGAAACTAGTTTTAAGTAACGCTTAAGTTTTGAGTGGCGTTTCAGTATTCGGGTGTATTTCGACTATCTATGTTAGTGTTATATAAGTAGTCTAAAGTTTTTTTTTTCAGTGACCATTTGTAACATAAAAGTACCAAAGCAATTTTGGCTGCAAAGGAATTTGAACTATGTCACCACAACTTTTGTGGTTCCAACTTCCAAAACATGTCAATTATCTGAGATTCTAAATTTAAACGCTGCACTCCTGGAAGCTAATCTAATGCACCCCACCGACTTTGCTGTCTAATAATTTTGCCAGTAATTTCGCTATTGTCGTCACTCGAGCCGACACGGAAGAAAATACAAACAGATGAATACTGTTGCCCATACTCTATGATATTATCTTAGTCATTATAGTCAATTATACATAAATAGCTACGCTACGCCATCATACAGACACTAATCTGTAGACTATTAATATCTATTAAACCATTTTATAATCTCGTTGCTAATAAACGACTATGGTTCGTCAATGTTAATAAAACTGATAGAGCTAAATGATTCGCCTAATGGTATATTAATAGCTTTACACCATTTGTTGTGGTACCTCTCTGAATTAAATACACTAGGCAATAGGGATGATGAGAAAAAAAATTTTTTTAGTCCTTCTTTGAGATTATAAAAAAATATTGAACACTTTTTTTTACGGAATCTAAAGATTACGGCGATACATTGAGGTAAAATGTGCCATGACGTCACGAGTATGTAGATTTTATACATACTAGTGACGTAGCGACCCCCACTCCCCAACTTAAAATGCGGTTTATCTAAGTAATAATTTATTAATATGATAAAGCAAAAAATACGTGTCAATTTTTTTTTATCATCTGACTGATGGACTAATTAGTTTTTTTTTTTTACCCAGGCATCATCCCTAATTACTTTGTGCACTATCATACTATTTTTAGACAGTATATCATCCTAGATTAGGCAAAAATACAATCAATCTCATGGTTATAAATATGTATTTGTTTTAGTTATCTTTTCTCCGAAATTACTTATCCATTTCTTATTATCGTAATGTATTTATGGTAATTCAATGATGAGGCAGAAATACTGGTGTTTTTCTTAAAGAGTTGCTAGGGCTGCGCCTTTTATGAAAACAATACACAGAAAATTAACTGAATAATTGATTGTTTCAGAGAAAATATGCCTTCCCACTTCAAGGTCAAGGAGTACTGCCCTCTTGTGTTCAGGAATCTACGAGAGAGGTTCGGAATCGACGATATTGACTACAAGGAATCACTCACAAGGTACAACCCTAACTATAAAACCCAACCATAGCCAATACTGAAGTCAAACTCGACTGGCACGAGTGATACGCTAACGATAATTTATTTCTTTATTGATTATGTATTTATTTATGTTTATTTTTATCCCCATATTGTATTATCTGGCATCCTCGATCCCACATCCCATCCTGTGGTCCCTAGGTTTAGAAAGCCAGATAGCTACCTGTGCTCGAGGGCTCAGAAGAGGCCTTGCAGTATGCTGCGGCGCTCGGCGACGGCGCCTACCGGGGTTGCCAACCTGAAAAATGAAACACATCAAGAGAGCATATTCCACGATGCAAGCGAGTTCGTCAAACGAGGGCTGACGATAAAACGCCTGAGGTCAGCGGAGTTTTACTAAGCAGCTGTACGATTTTTTTCCGTTTTTTTTTTTTTTTCTCAAATAACAGTATGTAGTGTGCCTTTCGAACTGACACGGCGAGCATAAGCATTCACGATCACTGGCTGTATTGTGAAGTCATTTCCCTTGTCTAACCGCTTGAAAGAGACCTCATGAGAGATGGTCCCAAAAGTTTGGATATAAAACTGGATTTTTGTTGGATTTTGGTTTTTGTATGCCTACTGCCCTGTTGTCCATTCCAGTTTAGGTTAAATGGGTATCAAGAGTGCCTCGATCCTTGATTGACCGTGACCTCCATTTACGTTCCTTAACCTCCGCAATTGTCCCGTATGTCTCGGTTATTTAATATATCGTATATATTTTTCTTTAACATTAACACTACATGTGCACATAAATGCTGTAAGCACATTCATGTGCACTTACACCGGTCGGTAAGTATTATTTTAATATTCGCATCTCTTTCGCACGTAACACGAAATAGAAATGAACGAGAAAGACCTCACATGAATCAACTTGCATTATGAATTGGATTAATGAAAGGATATTCAAGGACAAGTAATTACTATGACATTAAGGTAGTTGAATACTTTGGTTGACCTTTGTCGAACATTTGCGTGTTACTTTTTATGATCCTCCACGTTCGCACGAACGTAAAAATATCGCGGCGGGATTTTATCGCGCACTGGATCTTCAACTGTCGGTGTTAAGCCGAGCGTTGAAAATCCAGTGCACGAAAAAAGGTCGTCGCGGCAAAAAATCGCCCGAGCGTATCTGGGCTTAGGGTCGGCGCACATACAGACAATCGTGGTGCAATTTGTTGTCCACCAAAATATTCATACGACGACGCTAGCAACACACAAAAGCGTATTCTAAGATTTCTAAGACCTGTAAGTTTCTTTGAGTATCCTTAATTTGTTGTTTGTTAGGGTGTGTGCAAGAAATAACGTCACAAACTCACCCACAAGTCACAAATCACTGTTGATTGTAATTACATACACTTTGACTTCTAGCCATATACTTTGTAAAGTAATTCAGTTTCATCATGTAATAATGTCTTGTATACTATACCACAGATGAGTACAGATGGTTGGGACTCTCCGCAAAATCATTTAAATAAAAAGCGACTCTTGCTATGACACAATAAAGTGCAATTCAGGTTGTACAGCACTATTTACCTACAGTAATATTCACCTAGAAGTTGCCTCTCTTTCTATCGCGTAACTCTTATATCTTCTGACTACGTTACTTGTAGCTTCATACCTAAAATGCGGACTGTCCCATCAGTATTCATCTGTGACTACTAAGATTATGATCAGGTTCTGCTCACGTGAAATTATATTAATTGATAATTAGGGTTCAATTACAAATACTAGTTTTTTAACAAAGAGTTACCACATCAGTCTGTCCATTTTTTATACATATACTTAAAGAAAATATACCTACTTGGTATGCAATCAAAATTTTGGCGTTTCATACGCCCCTGTGCTAGTAGATAGATTAGTGTGTGGCGGGAGCGAGAAATGTACTTATACAGGGTCAAATAAAATTAGCTAGCCAAACTGCAGAAAAGTGATGAACGACGATATCTAAACATGACAAAAAAAATATTGTTCCTTCCAGTATGAGTTTCGAAAGTCAGTATTTTTGTTTTGTTTTATTAGGTATGTTTGTATATCCATACCCATCACATCGGTTGGGTTTGTATAGACTAATGTAATTTGACCTTGTATACAAAGTACCTATATAAACTTTTTCTATGATTTGGTATAATAGTCCAAAATTGAACTAACTAGTTCCCGATAGGGATTTGAAGAGGTCACAAGAACGCTATCAGACTGCTTTGTTCTTTAATTTCAATTAACAGCAAGGTCAAGGCAAAGTCGTCAATGTCGCGATAGCCATACGACATTCATTAGGTCCTTTGTTGTCAACTCGTGAAAAGAAGAATTTATCTTTTTAATGTTAGTTATTTTATCTTGTATCTTTTTATATTCTGAAAATAGCTTGGGTTTTATTTTATCGATAAGTAGTGTCTTAAAGGAACGTTCTTATATGACATTACTTATCAATAAAATTAAAATAAAAGATTTTCCTTTATGTCAGGTATAAAGGAAAATTGGTATTAAAATTGTACGATAAAAACTCACTAATGTTGGTATGTTCTTAGATTTGTAAGATTATTATAATATTTGCACAAATCTCTGAGTCATTGATAAAAGTTCTTTGTTTGCCAACAATGTTATACAGGTGTCGAGAACTCGATCCATTTTGGTGTTAAATTAACACCTTCTTTTAGTAGACCGACAAGAACGTAGCACTTAGATATAGAAGAATAAACGAATGCCCGTTTTCATTAACACGAAGAGACACCCAAATGAATACGTAAATAAAAACGAACTGTTGGATTTTAAATGCTCGGCTTAGCACCGAAGGTTGAAAATCTTACAACGCGATTAATAAGTATGATTGCTATAAAGCAGTTTTGCCTGAACATCAAGTTTCAAAGCTCCTTAAAACCTTTTCAAGTTTGAAACCCAGAGAGTTTTCTAACAATCGACGAGTTGTCGGAGTTTCGCGATTTCGTCTTAAAATCAACATTGAGCGTCAATATTTGCCAATTTCTTCGAAGGATAGACGTGTTTACCCGGACGTTTTATAGATACCATCTGACCTTTTCCCAGACTTCCTGAAAATTAAGGCATACCCGGGAAATCCGGTAAACAGGCAAAATTTTTGGAAGTAAAATAAAACTATACCTGTGTTCGAAATTTATTTGCCAAACATGTAAACAAACACGAGTTTTAAGAAAAACAACTGCAATGCCTACACATAAGGTTCAGTTTACGCTACAACTTCATATTTTTTATGAATTTTTCAACAGTATAGAGTCAGTCTAAAATCAACTTTATTTACACAAAATTGATGTTTGTTTAAGTGGAAATAACATCAATTGGAAACAAGTTTATAAATGGACCTTACGTTGTTTGTCGCCGGCACTTTGTCCTTCGAAAATAAAAGCATTAGGAATACATTAAAATAATGATGCAGTACCGTGTTTTGTTTAGCTTTCGTATTAATGGGAAATTATTTTCTTATCAGTAGAACTTTACCTACAACACGAAATATATTGATTTACATAACTTCAGTTTACATGGTTAACATGACATTAGGAGCAGTTTAGACTAGTGTTCTAAATAATAAATTATTAATCCACTTTAAAAAATAGCTTTGTTTTTCACCTAGCCACCATCGTATAGAAAAAAACTCAAATACCACAAAAAAAAAAAAAAAAACAAGAATTTCGAACCCCCATTCTAGGTGATAAAAGCGTGAATATGATGTCCTTTATCAAACCTTTCTCCTAAACGGGAAGGACTACTATCAATTTCCTTTAATAGGGATGTTGACAAAAAAAAAAAAAACAACAGGTTAAAAAATATTGGGGCCGTATTTTTTATTTTTTTACGTAATCAAAAGATTACGGCAATACATTGAGTCAAAATGTGACGTCACTGCCCAGTAGATTTTATATCGAATTATGACGTTGCGAGCCCCCACTCTCCAACTTTAATGCGTTTTATCTAAATCATTTTTTATTAATATGATAAAGCAAAAAATACGTGTCTGAAATTACCTATCAATGTGTGCCACGACATTACGCATCGGGTACTTCATTGAAGCTGCACACTGATACAGTATTATGGAATACAAATATAACACAATATACAAATATTGAACGCCAGAGCATAAACGCACGCGCGTGCCCTCCACGCCAAGCCATAATTTCACCGCAAATACCTACAAAAAGAATAGGGATTCCAAAACTTTATCGATAAACAATATATTTTTGTCTGTAATTTTCGAATAAACGCTACTCATGACATTGAAATTTTATTTAACTTCGCACTAATTCCCACTATAGTAGTCATGTTGAAACCAATTCTTTTCTTCGAGTAAACGTTTTCAATAACCTTGCTGTCAGATCAAATGTTGACCTACAAAATAGCTGTCGAATCTTGATATAACCCATTGAGATTAGACTAAATGAACAACAAAGGTAAATCAAATCATTTACTCCTTTGCAAACATGGGCAAAGTAGGTACACACAAAATAGGTGTTTTACATATTTGTTCATTGTTCTCCCGGTTTCTACAAGATTTGACTACAGAACTTAGAACTTAGGAATAAGTATAAAGGGTGGCATTGGTTCAAGCGTAAGGTGATTGAAAAAGTGCTTGTTGGCGGTTGTTGGGCAAACCATTGATGTATTAGGATTTCAGCGTACCTACGCGGGTGTCATGTTAGTTATAGTAAGGTTATCGGAAAAGTGTGTCAGGTAAATGGAGGTAGGGCAGCCAGTTGAGGAAGTAAGTTAAACAAACACTGACATTTTGTCGACAGATCTCAGCCGATCCCTGACGACTCCTCTGGCAAGTCGGGGGCGAAGTTCTACCAAAGCTACGACCGCCTGTTCATCCTCAAGACCCTGACTTCGGAGGAGGTTGAGAGGATGCATTCGTTCCTTAAGCAATACCATCCCGTGAGTATTACTAGATTATGGGCTGCTGAAAATGTGGTTTACTTATTAGGGGTCGTGCATAATCAAGTGATGTTTTTTAGCGACTTTCTAACCCCTCCCTCTCCCCCCTGGTGATACGTGGTGAGGTTTTAGACTAACCCCTCTCCCCCTACCCAAAGTCACGTGTATTCTTTTGGTTTCGGTTTAGTTCGGCGCGTTAAACGAAAAATTAATACACGTGATATCTCACAACACCCCCCTGATTTTTCGTGATTTTTTCCGAACCCCCTCCGAGCCTTACGTGATTTATGACTACCCCTCATTATTTAATATATATTTATTTATTTATTCAATCTTATGCACTAATAAGAACATACTGTACAAAGGCGGAGTTAATGCCTGAGACATTTTTTGCCCGGTTGATGACAAACAATAGCCGTTGATGGAAATGTAGGTTGGTACCATTGATACACCATCCTCTGCTGCAGAAGTAGTAGAGGTTCGCTTGTGAAGAATTCAAACGCGAATCACTTATGCGTTCTGCCTACTACGAATGTAATGTTAAATGATTGTAAGTAGGTTTGTACAAACACTTTTACACGTCAATCAATTTTAAAAACTAGATGATGTTGGCGTTTCCTATCTGTCGGTCGATTCTGTAAAAATATCAACGTGAAACTTAGGTGAAGTGAGCTGTCACTGTCACAAATCGACCAACAGGATGCTAGGGATTAACACTATCGACAGCTCACTTCACGCTCACTTCACCTAAGTTGTACGGTGAGTTTTTTACAGAATCGACCGGCTGATTACCTTTTCTGAGAAGAAAGGCCGAAACAAACTCAAGAGGTAGGCTGTGTACCTTGTATGGCTGGCGGTTTGGTAGTCATCAGCAGAGTATGCATTTCACATATTGCAGAGTGTGAACTACTACGTGTGGTCGATGACAGTGTAACTGCTTCATTAGGAACGGAGGCAGTGTAGTGAACTGGGGGCCTAATGCCCGTTTTCACCGATCCCCTAAGTTTTGGGATCCCCTAAGCATAGTTAGGGGGCTGTTAGGTGGTGGGGACTCTTCTACTACTTATGTAGGGGATGTCGGTGTAAACGGGCATTAGGCCTCCAGTTCACTACATTGCCGCCGCCATCGTAAGTTTTTGACAGATTTGCCAGACAAAATCTGTCAAAAACTGACAATGGCGAAACCATTGCAACATTAGTAAATTAGTAGACCTACGCCCCTGGACGGAAAAGTCAACTGCTCGCTATAATGCAATGTGTGGTATCACTCTGTTTATGTGTTCGAAGCCTGTACACATATACACGCAGTCTTGCGTTATGTCATTCATTATGCCGATTATTCATGCATTTCGGTCGTAAAAGTCACCTGACAAATAAAGTGTTTGAGTCATTTTGGTAACAAACAATGATCCAACTACATACGTACGGTTTTCACATAGGTAGTTTTAAAACCACATCAAGAATTTAAGGCAATCGTTTTGTAGTCTTGGCAAAAAAATGCCAACTTTGTGTGTCCAAAAAGCTGTCCGCTTATAAAAGATGACGTCAAGAGGAAAGTCAGTATCGTCCTATCTACTATCATCAATCGTTTCCTAATCGTGGTTATAATAAGACCTAGTTGTCATTATACCCTCTTTTGTATCGATAATTGGGCACATGATATTGGTGGATGTTTATAATCGCTTACCGCTGATATGCTTTGTTTTCGTTTTTTTTGTTCCTATGTGGAAAATCCTCATGGATGTCCTCCACCCTGGGGCGGGCGAAGGGGTCTGTCAGACTCCTATTGACTAAAAACCACCCCGGTGCTACCTTCCCACAATTGGACCGGGTATCATGAGATCTTGTGCGCCTTTTATGATCCCCGAAGACTGATATCCTAACCTAACTAATCTCAATTAATGTTAAGAACATATTTAAAAATTGTTGATTCTTACATACTTACTTTGTTTTTAAATTTTATAATTTTTGCTCTGCACTGAGGGTCCGTAATTGTACCTCTAAAGCCACTGTTACACCTTTATACCAACATTATGGAATGCAAATAAAGACATGAATATGCCTAAATGCAGCAAGCTATCTTCAGCACCATGCACTTGAATTTATGATTATAAATTTTTTAAGAGATAGTAACATGATTGACAAGTTATCAATCGGCTTGTAAACAAATGATAGTCTCCCCCTATCTAATCGTAGAAAGTACGTTACGTGTTACTTCCGATAATATATGAAAGATAGCGTCATTGTCACTTGTGTGAGTAATTTAGAACAATTTTGTGTAAATTATTGTTTGTTGTAAAACATGTAAGGCAGGTTATCTTTGTTTCTAAGACACGTTGGTTTAGTTTCAAAAGAATATGGGTCGTTTTTATTTGCGGTTTGTTACTATGTGGGTAAAAAAGTTTGCAAATTATTATAAGGACGAGTCAACAGCAGACAGCTTATTCTTATTTATTTGTTGCGGTCAGATAGTGGTGACGCGACTTTTCAACATTAAAGGAATAATAATACATTTTTACATAATCTGTAGAAATATCATCGACAGATTCCCAATACGTGATGAAGAAATAAATACTTCTTAAATTTGTAACTGAATGTATCTGCGTTTTTGTATGTGTATTATGTTATGTTAATCCTGTATACATGCATTAAGATCAAGTAGTAAAATATGTTAAAGATGGAAACTATTCTTTAACTTATTATTCCTCTTTTGCACATGAGTCTAAACAATATTATGTATATTTCCAGTACATAGTGGAGCGCCACGGTAAGACCCTGCTGCCTCAGTACCTGGGCATGTACCGGCTGACGGTGGACGGCATCGAGCACTACCTCGTCGCCACAAGGAACGTGTTCTCCAACCACCTCAACATACACAGGTATTGTTGAAAAACTTGTTTTTTTTTTCAGCTTGGGGATCGCCCATTAATCACGTCAGGCTCGAAAGGGGGGGGGGGGGAGGTCGGAAAAATCACGAAATATCACAAGGGGGAGGGAGGGTGTAGTGAGATATCACATCACGTGTATATTTATGTTTTCGTTGAAACCAAAAAGCGGCGCGTGCCCTGACTCGCGTTTGCTATGCAACGATTTGTATTTAAAGGTAAAATATTCGACCTGTATTTAAACATAAAAATATTATGAAAATGTTTACGATAACTACTTTGTAGGTACCAAAACAATATTTTGGTACAAAGTACCAAATATTTTGGGTATGGTAAAACCTCACCTCTTATCACCGGGGGGTTAAAAGTTGCTAAAAGCATCACGTGATTAATGGACGATCCCTTGAAGGGTTTAGTCAGTCGAGGTTAAAATAAAACTATTTCTACAAAAAAAAGTATAAAAAGAACTACTAGCTATGGTCGATCTATCCCATAATAATATTGCCTAAAAAATCGAATCAAATTTTTCATATGCCACAAGGTAATTTTTGAAGATATGAATATTTTTATTGTTCTCCTTACTGAGATTATAATGGGGGCACTCAAAATCTTTTACAAAAATTAAATGGTTAGTTTGTTGCAACGATCCTCTCACCTAATTGGTTGACCTACAGTCGGTTGTAATAATCATTCAACAAGTCGAGTAAGTACTAGCCAGTATTTGGCAAAATAATCATTAGTCTGAACTCTGAAATGACAGACTTGGTGGATTGACTTCTGTTCTGCTTTCGCCAAGTTTGAGTTGCTATCTTTATGAAGGTTTTCAGCCGTGACATTTAACTAGTTTCGGTGATTAGCGACTACCCGCAAGTTTTCCTTATAGATAAGGAAAATTCTTATCAAAGTATTAATATGAAGTTGATTTTTAATCGAATGTCAATCACTATGGTTAGTGCATTTGTACTCGGTTGCGTGAAATTGCGATTTTGTATCGGTACACTATTTTATTGAGCCGCAGATGTCATAGAGTCAAACAAAGAATATACGGCTATTTATTGTCAATGACTGTTAATTGCAGCGACCAATGAGAGTGACCAATATTTAGCAGTAAAATAAAATGTTACTATGTAACCACTTAAATAAAAAATGTAACTAAAATGTTACTATGTAACCACTTAAATAAAATGTAACTAAAATGTTACTTTGTAACCAGTAATATAAAATGTAACCAAAATGTTACTATGTAACCAGTAAAATGAAATGATTCTTATTTACTTTTGATTACATGAGTATTTCTAACACAAGTCTTAAAATCGTAGGTATAACATAAATGAACTGTAGTAACCAGTTTGTGATTGCGCGATTTAATTATCGGGTTGTCCGTTAAGGAAGATTTGGAGCAAGACGTACTGCGGCAAATGCCACAATGCCAATAGTTCTAGAGCCCCTAATCATTACCCATTTAAGGCGAAAATGCTAAGATAGCCCATGAAATTCAAATTTTCGCACGTTTTTAGTGTTCCGTACCCGAAGGATGCATAACGGAATATTACTAAGCCTCCGCTGTGCGTCCGTCTGTCTGTCAGTGGGCTGAATCTCATGAACCTTAATAGGTAGACAGTTAAAATGTTCTCAGATTGTGTATTGCCACTAAAACAACAAGATATAAAAAAAATATAGAGTAAATAATTAAAGGGGATCCCCCATACAAGAGACGTGATTTTTTCTTCGTTTTTTCCTCGATCGTAGTACGGTACGGAACCCTTCGTCGGCCGGTTTTTTTTTTCTGCAAAATGCTTTTCATTATCTGGTTCTAACTTGGTTCCACCTCTATAACTAAATACAAAGTAACAATAATTAACTCGATGCCTCTCTTTCTAGGAAATACGACTTAAAAGGGTCGACAGTAGACCGCGAGGCTTCAGAGAAGGAGCTGGAGAAAGACCTGCCCACACTCAAAGACAACGACTTCATCAAACAAGGAGTTCGCATCGACATCGGTGATGCTGCCAAAGAGAAGTTGTTGGAGACCCTTACTGCTGATGTTGAGGTAATTATTTTAATATTATATTATTTTATTATATTATTTTATTATATTATATTATTTTATTATATTATTTTATATTATTTTATTTTTTTATTTTTTTTATATTATTTTTCCAGCCCAAGATATGCATTCCTGGTCATAACCCAAAAAAAAACCTACACAATTACTACATTCATCTATTCTGTTTTCTTGTTATCGTCGTCGTACAAATACAAACAAATCGTAACCGTATTGCCATGCCATAGGACTCTATTCAATTCGTTTGCGTCGAGAAAAGAAACATGAATGCAAAAATTTGCTATTTTCTTTAAAAAAAAAAAACAAAACGAACTATTGTTTTTTTATTCTGCGGAATGTTTTGTGTGCCGTTTAGTCTGTGTATTTAGCACATTTTACAGGCCAAAATTCAAAACGGTGAAGGAAAACATCGTGAGGAAACCGGCATGTCCTAGAACCAAAAATTCGAAGATATGTGACATCTACCAACCCGCACTGGACCCACGTGGTATATTACAGTCCACTCCCTTTCGAAGAGAGGAGGCCTGTGTCCCAGCAGTGGGAACTAGAGATGGGCTGAGTGATGATTTTTCTGTATCGGTGACTGCATGACAATGACAAAAAAATATCGGTGACGGGAACAATGACAAAATCATCAATGATTTTTATTTGAGTTTTAGATCTCGTCAATTCATTTGTGAGTAGATACTGAATGATCGCGGAACGGCTTAGTGAAATTATCATTAGTTATAGTAGGCATGAGTCGAGTTTGTCAGTTGGCCGCGTAATTTAAATTTTCTTAGTTTGTGACATTCATTGCAGGTTATTTAGGTATTGATTTATCGTTATGGAAATCATCAATATGTTTCCATTTGTGATATTTGCTGCAAGATATGACTATTTAGTATATCATGGCAATTTGTCGTAAAAACTTGGTCGCGTAAATATGCACCTCCCCAACAAGTAATATTCCAATCTTCCCTTCATGCTTTTTCCAGGCTTAGGACTAGCAAAGACTAGCAAAGTAATAGTACATACTTAGTACCTAATAAAAGAAATATATCAGTCTGCTAATCTTTGGCGCAGCGCCCGAGACGGCCCGATACCGTCCGATCCGAATCACCGAAGTTCGCGTTCATTGTCATTCTTGTAATGATTTTTAAGCATTGATGATTTTGTCTTTGTCATTGCATGATGAAATGATTTTAAAATATCGATGATTTTTACATGTGACATGATATCGGACTCATCTCTAGTGGGAACATTATAGGCTGAGTATGACAGGCCAAAACAGCGTAGTGTCCGAGCCTGCTGCTTTAAAACTGGCACGCCTATATAGAGAGCGTTTCATGATTTTATTTATTTAACGGTTTATGTACACACATATAAACAGACAAGAAAAAAAAGGAACAGAAAAATACGTACAAAGGTGATGCTTATTTCTAAAGAAATCTCTTCCAGCATACCTGCGATAGGAAAGTAGTTAAAGAGATGTAGACAACGTGTGTAAGAGTAGAAGAGAAAATAAAATACATAAAATAAAAACACCTAATTATTCACTAATAATAGCCAATAACATTTTAATTTTAATAACCAAGTAATGAATAAAATGAGAAGAGGCCTCTGCCCTGCAGGGGGAGTGCAGTGGTATAATTATGAAGAGAAAAGATTTATATTTTTGTTTGTACTGAATAAACTCAAAAACTAAAGGACCGATTTAAAAAAATCTTTCACCAGTATAATGCTATATTATCACTGAGTAACATAAGCTATAATTTATAAAGATATCACGCGAGCGAAGCTAATGAATGAAACATGTTCATTTCCAGTTCTTAACAAAACTCCACCTGATGGACTACTCCCTGCTACTGGGCATGCACGAGTGCGGGCGCGGGGAGGCGGAGGCCGAGGCCGCGAGACAACGAGACGCAGAGAACGACAGCGACAACGGAGACACCGATACCGACAGCGATACCGATACCAGGCATCATGGCGACCGGTAATAGCATGAAAACAATCAATGTGACGACCAAAGTTTTGTCAGCATATTTGCAAAGCAAATAGTATTCCGCAGTCTTTAAGACTGTACGTTCTGAAAGTTGGCGACGCAAATAGCTGTCAGAATTTATACTATATATTTATGATGTTTGGACGTATTTGATTTTTTTTAGATTAACTAAAGAGACTAACACCCGAATACTGAAACGCCACTCAAAACTTAAGCGTTACTTAAAACTAGTTTCAACCAATCAAAAGGCTTTAAACGAGTCATAAGTAACGCTTAAGTTTTGAGTGGCGTTTCAGTATTCGGGTGTTAATCTCGTTATATGACGTACGTCAAAAAACATAAATAAATAGTTACCATCACCGTGTGCCCTGATATTACGATTATTCTCTTCGTTCCGGAGATATAAGCATTTAGCTCCATACATTGTTCCATAAGTTGCTAATTTGCCTACCTGATTGTATCCTATGATATATTTATACATAATATTGGCTATTAGAAGCCATATTAAGCAAATAACCGACACTTTAAAATTTAAGCTCCTATTTCTTGGAGAGCCTTTTTTGATCCACTGTGAGCCGTGCAGGAGCCGTTATACGGTAATAAGACCGTTGTAATATTGTAATATACAGTGAAAACCGTTTATAACGACTTCGCTTAAAGCGACTTACCGGTTATTACGACGAAATCTTGAGGCCCCAGCATTTCTGTTTATTTAACATAGATTGTAATCCGACGGTCCCTTCGAAGTCGTTATAAACGGTTTGTTCATTCGAATCCCTAATATTGCTATGTTTCCCCACAGGTGGGGCTACAACACTCCGCCGGACAGTCCGCGCGGCTTCGCTCGCCAGTCGTCGCTGCGGTACGAGGGCATCATTCCCGAGCTCGACATATACGCCATACCCAGCCAAGAGAGTAAGTCTAAACTATAATAATATCAGAAGGCCAATTCCCGTTTTTAAAAACGTTCAAAATGTAGTTTCAATCTTATCTTATCGACAAAAATCAATGTCAAAAATATAGTTATACTAACGGTACAGTAGGCGCTCGGTAATCCGACACCCACTGATCCGACACGTCCAATAGTCCGGCGTATTCTAACTTCGCTCTCCTACCATAGATTTCCGTCTCCTACTCTGTAATCCGGTAGGATTAATGCACAAGTCAAGCCGGATTACAGAGCGGGCGCATTGATCGGTGTCGTTCTGCAGTCCGGTCCGATTCTACGAGTAGGTAAATACGTAAACTAAAAAGATTTTTTACTTTACAAATCTATGTTAAAATTATTTCTTACTAGCTAGCTGAAATTTCTTAAATAAATCCAGTAATTCGATGTTTCCGATAAAAAAAAGGGTCCCGGATTGCCGAGCGTCTACTGTATTACTAAGATTAGAATGCGATCGTTCTTAAATATATAGGAATTGTTGTAATGTAAGTTGGCAAGAACGCAATTTTAGTTGGAAAAAAACAATGTTAAATCGGACCTGTAGGTTTACTAACGTATATGTTTAAACCTACTGTGGTATCGTGGTATTAGCGAACATAAAGTATCTATTTTTATCATTTTATTCATATCGCACCTTTAAAGTAAAACCGTCACGTCACCGTAATGTCTTAAAGAACCCTTTGCACTCAGATTTTATTGACAAAAAACAGTAACTTTTTTCTAATATTGGCTCTCCTGTAAAATTTTATAATTTCGTTTAGTAACGGTTTTACTTTAAAGGTGCGATATTATTGGTTGTATAGTAGCATTATATTATAAGTACTATTTATTTTATTTTTATTATGTATAATTCATTAAACCTGACTTGGTTTCCGTACGTCTTTTTCGGGTGACCACTGAAAATCAGCGCTGTGCTGTGGGTCTCCATAGCACAGCATCATGCTGAGTGGAAGCCTTCTGTCACAGTCATGACGTGCCAGCAGCTGCCGACTATTTCTGTTTTGTGCTCGTTATTGTATTTAAATCTATTGTTTTATTTTTTTGTTATACTCGAGTTTATTGTCTTTTTTTATGTACCATCAAGGAAGTTCATATCTAACCAGTTTTTAAACAAAATCCCGTGAACACGATGACCACATCTGTTACCGGCCCGGTGCTAGAGCCGCCGAGCGCTGCCAGCAAGAATAGTCCTTACGGTGCGGTGGTTAGATATGAACTTCTTCGATGGTACGTGTTTCTGTGACAAATAAACTTATTATTATTTTTCTTTCTAAAGGCGGCAGTTAATTTATTTGCTTTGTGCTTTATTGTCTTCAGGTGCCCCCAAAAAGGAGATTTATTTCGTCGCCCTGATTGATGTGCTGACGCACTATGGTGTCAAGAAACAGGTAAATATTGACACATTGATATTTTTTACCCAACTGCAAAGACAGGGTTATGTTGTTATATCCCAGGATTTTGTCCAAACCATCAAAATCGATTCAATTTGCGACGACAAAAGAAGAAGAAGCTGTTTTAGAATTTTTGATGCTTATCATATTGTATTTGACATCAAAAAGTTTCAATAATTTAATTACCATATTTTAGGCGGCGAAGGCAGCGAAGACAGTGAAATACGGCAGCAACGTCGACGGCATATCGACCTGCGATCCCGAACAGTACGGGAAGAGGTTCATAGAGTTCGTAGCTAAGGCCATTGAGGGCAACTAGGCGGGCCCAGCGCACATCGGTGCTTCTTTTAGTACTTATTACACGTCACGGATTGGTAAGCAAATGGAGGGCTAATGTCAACCAAGCTAAAGGTGTTTATTGTTTAGCAATGGCATTCTAACAGTCATCGCACACTGAAATAACTCTACACTAAGGCCGTTTGTCTACCGCCACATCAACGGGACGTCAACGAGAACGAGATGACGGCGCGGAAGTAGGTACTTTAACTATGGCCGCGTTTCTTCCGCACACCACCACCGCGATGTCGCGTTCGGTTCGAATAATCTCGTTTCTCATTGACGTTCCGTTGACGTTGTGGGCAAACAGTGTAACTCGATCCAAAGTAAAGCAATGAAATGTCATTTGAGTTTGGTGTCATCTTCATAGCGTGCCTATGGCAATTTAAATGGAGTCGGCCCAGAAGTCTGCTACGAGTTTCGTATTGAGTCATTACTGTGTGCGACGGTCATATCTAAGAGTTACAAATTTTTGAATTGTCACGCGGATGCTTCGATTAGAATCAAGTTGTTTTTTTTTGTCAACTTACTATGATGCGTTCATGTTATTGCAAATCTTACTAAAAAGTTGTCTAACAAACAGATTGGCAATACCTCTGCTATAATATTAAAAATACTTTTTTGCCCGCATATTAACACTCCATTTGGTTACTACTCTGTGTTTATACTACTTATAGATGGCGCTACTGTCTCTTGAGGGATTGAAAACATTGCCTAACTTTAAAATTATTTTTCATAATCGGCAAAATTGACTTAATTGTTTCTTGTGACAGATTCGCTTTTACATATATCTGGGTACTTTAAAAACATAGGGTGCGGAACATCCATGAGGAATTCCACACCGAATATAAAGGGACTTGTTTGAGAGTTTTTAATGGCACAAAACTTTAAAAAAATTACATAAATTTAAAAAAAGTAACTCAAGAGCTTGTAGCGCCATTAACGAATATGTTGGACTGAAAAGATACAATTTTTTCTAGTTTCTCTTTCGTAGTTTTTTTATCAGTATGGATACAACGTTACTTCTTATCGAAATAAAGGTAATAATGTATGAACGATTTCAATAAGCCCAGGTACGCAAGGATGATTTTCTACGCTCTGCTCTTGGCGCGCGGGGATGCATTCGTTGGATTCTCAATGCTCGGCTCATTATCGAGAGTTGAAAATCCAGTGTGCAAAGAAAAAATGTCGCGTAATTATATCTCCCGTGCTTCCTGGGCTAAGTTTCGAATGTGTTCGCTACATTCATCGTTTAGTTCCCGCTAGCTCATTTATTAGACCTAATTAAGTTCGCTCATGATCCTTTGTTGTTAAATAATTGGAGTTTACAGGGTGACGTAGATTATAAAGGGCTGGTAGTTTATTTAGATGCGTTTTCAGTTTAGACGGTTAAAAATAATTACTCAGTTTACCCGGCTTATGTCAGTGGTGAAATCATACACGCATGTATCAGCATTTTTTCTGTATCTTTCTCTTTCTATCATTTTTTCTAGAACGAGAAGTCCGCAATCCGCACAAAAAGTGTTTTTACGTGCGAATTTGGACCTCTCGCTCTAGTGAATTACACTTCTGAGTGACAGAAAGGGATAGAGATACAAGGTAAATATTGATTTGTGCATGTAATAACGCCCACATTAGGATGACCTAATATGGGCGTTACTCGGGTGATGTCGATAAATTATAGGTGATCTCGGCTTTTGACGTTTATTATTTCCACGTAGTTACGTACTGAAAGAAGCACCGCTTAAATGTTGTTAGAAGAGGGTGCTACACACTTTCGGGTCGGCATGATTCGGCACAGCCGGGCGGGAAAACCGAATATATTTTACCGCCCGGCTGTGCCGATTCATGCCGACCCGAACAAGTATGTAGCACGCTTATCTTGTCCAAGACAAGTCCCACGATACAGTAAGTGTAATAACGTCGATTCTTATTGAGAAGATAAAATATGGAAAAATAAATAAAATTCATAATGTTAAAAAAAAATCGTAGTGAAGAGGCATGTCATTGATATTAGCGATTATGTGAAACTATCGGACAGTCTGGCGAAACGTTTGTCGTTTTTATCAAATTAAATATCGTATTTTATTCGCTTTGCGTGCGAATTAACACAGTTGTGCAATAGACACGTTTAAAGGCTGTTTTGTGCTAAATCGTGGAAAGCACGAACCCGGAATTTCGTCTGAAAAATATGGACGTAGCTCGGTAAACTGGGCGTAAATATGACACAGTTTAGAAAGAGACAGACGTGTATGAGAGACAGAGAAGACGCTTGATAAAACCGAACTTTTCCGAAAACTCGAAGTGCTGTATTTACGACGTAAGTTCTTCCCTCGGGTCGGGCATTCCACGTTCTAGCATGATTCAAAGTTCCGGGTCGGTATTGTCCGAAACATCCCGACGGTTACGGGTTGAAAGGGACCCATATTTTTACAATTAATAATGTTCTACACTTTCGTCTTGATGTTTGCAATAATAATAATAATAAGCGGACCCTTTTTGACAATATTCATATTTTATTCTCACACTTGAGTCCCTGTTTTGTCCTATTTGAATCTTATTATATTGCTGAATTCGAGGCAGCCTTGTTTGTATAAGTGAGTTTTAATGTTTGGTATTAAGACTGTTGTCCTTTGCACACAAGTCACAATACAAATTCTATTGTGACTCGTACAACCGCTGACATCACTTTTCAACCTTATTACTAAAGGCATAAGGTTGAAAAGTGGTCAACCGCCATTGTCCGCGTTTGTACATCTACGTTATGCATACGAGTTATATTAGCTAGGATCTAAGATGGAGTGATGTGAGATTGAACTATGATAGTTCAGTTACGAATCTGCGATGTGAGCTTTGTATTTGAAATGCAAGTCCTATCAAGGCAGCCTCGAATTCAGTAATAAAGCTACTGCGCACTGTCCCCCAATACCCGATGAAATATCCATTTAAAATAAACTGTAGTTCGATTTAAGAATCGCTCATTTCTTTGCGTTTAAATCTCGAACTATTCATTATTCTGAGCGATTCAAAAATAGAACTTTTTAAAGTGCGTACATGTTGGCAAACACGAACAAAAATTCGCATCACCCATACAAATGTCATTGTGCTAAGGAGCTTAAATAAATCAGAGACTACTTGCTGTCTTTCAAATTTTAAATAGAAATAAAATTTAAACGTTTCACTTAACGTTTCTTTTGCATTACCAATGGATGATAGTGTTCTCCTATTCAAGACCGACTTTTTGGTGCTTGTAAGCATTCCAGTTGTGCTATGTAGTACTTACTAATTCCGTGGTCACCGCCGCACCGCAGCTGGTGATACGGTGACGTTCCCTTATGACAGCTGTATGGAATATTGTGACCCGTGCCCATGCATTACATACAAGCCGTTGTTGTGTTGATGTATGAAAATGGACGTGTTTGTCAATGTATATGCATCTCATCTTTGTATGTAGACTGCGTTTAGACTACAAACTGCATGCTGTTTAGATGTTGGGATTCAACCTACCCGAATGCAATTGCAGTCGCAACACAGTCCGACATTACACATTCTCTTATAATAAATCCACAAAGCACGCTCGCAATAATTTTCATAACTCGTTATTAGCTTTTTATAATGTTCCGCTAACGCGTAGTTTAGTATTGAAAAATTATAATGAAAAATAAAAATGTTAAAATATCATTGAATTAGGATGTTGACGTGTTACGGTTGGCCAATTTAAATTTATCAATGAAATTACATGTATACTATTATAATCGGCCGTTGTATTATATATCTTATTGTAATGCCTTCGATATATTGTATATTGTTTGAAGTACATACATGTTTTGTTCATAATAAAAAGTTGTGAGAATATCCCCCTGGGGAGTATGGATCGACTCAGAGAACTAACTTATGAAATTGTCAATAAACGGTTTTGAATTTGATTTTAAATAGTAGTGAAATGTTGATAGAAATTGATTTGTTTCGATCCATATTTTGAGGAACATGAGGTCTATTGTTTATAATATTAAAAAGTGTTGAAAATGTCAGGATTATCCCAAATATCTCGTAGTCTAAAGTACTCAATAAACCTCATAATGTTCGATTCCCAGGGAAGACTTATCAGTGTATTCGTATTCGGTATTGTACTCGTTAACTAACATTTAACTTAGTATTCTATTACAAGGACAGTTGAGTCCAAAATTGTATAAAAGGAACGGCCATTGTTAAGAGTCGGTGTTTCACCTATTACATAATGTCGTTTTTGCCAATAACCCATACCTAGTTCGCTTAGTTTCTGTCTAGAGTAGTGTTTTTAATAGTACGATATAAGATTTTGTTATTTATTATTCTATATTTCGAATAAGACTTGGATTGTTATGAAGTCTTTGTGATTTATTCTGTGAAAATTCATGTGCCGTTTACGGTGAACTAAATAATATTGGTAAATTTTATACTTTTTAAGCGTCGAATCCTTCGCGGCATCGACTAGCGTGATCGAACACGCCATATCGAATGTTTAGCTGACCTCAGAATAATTATATCGCTCTTCATGTAATTCTTTTTAACTTTTGACTGTTTATCGGGGAAATATTACAAGATTTATTCATGAAAATCAGTATTCAGGGCTCCATTCGGTACGCCTTCGATTTGAAATAATTTGTCAGACATTAGTTTTTTTTTGTGATAGATATTGTTTACTTTTAGATATTAATTTTATATTAGATTTCGAGTTATCCACTTCTTCATGTTTCTAAATTAAAAACGAAGTGAAGTCCTATTTTGTTACAGGGTGGGTCAACTTTAATAATCATTAGAAATCCTTTGTTACCCTCTTAGTGAAGAGGTTTTTTTTTAATTTTATCCTGAACCCTTGTCTACATATTCCTGAACAATGTGTTAGTCATGAAATGATTCAAATTATGTCATATGTGTTGCCATTGTTTAGGTCGGTAATTGTATTTTAATTTGTAGTTATGTTATTTCGAATAGGTTTTATCTTGTTATCGGTGACGGTTGAAGCCACGAGCCCGCAGTGTACGGCATATATTTATTAAACGATAGCTTCGCTACATACAAACATATTCGGCATGTAAGCAACACGGTTGAAATGTTAATTCTCTAGTCTACTACTCTTGTAAAGACAAAAAATGTGTATGAAAAATTAAAACTTAATTTTTTAAATATTCGGTTTATAAAGATTCTGCATTAAAAAACGTTTTTTCTTTATTATTTTACTTCACAACCCTAAAATGTTGGCATAGAAAGTACATTGCGTTTCATTAAATAGTTCCTATGCCATAATGTTGGCGTAGCGAACAACACTGCAACACTGGAACAGTGCATTGTTGTAGGACTAATACAAATTAGCTACGGCGGCGGCGCAACCTAAAAGCTCCTACACACAGTGCCAGCGGCTTAGACGCCAGCTTTTGCCGAGCGGCATCTGCCATCGGCTTTTGCGCCTCCATTTCCTTTGTGATCCTTTGTGCGGCAGGGCCGGGTGCTTTGCGGCTTGCCCAGCGGCAAGGCCGGCATTGTGTGTAGGAGCCACAATAGTTCCGTTTTTAAAATTTAATAGTGGAGCCAACATTACGGTAAAGGAACTATTTGATGAAACGCACTAGCTGAACGTTTCTCATTGACATACATCAGTATGTTTGGGACACCCACAGAAACTATTATTACTCCTAGCAGGTGTCCCCTACACCTGTATAGGTTCTGTGGGTGTATTTATACATGGCACTGTAAGTACAATAAAGGAGTAGATCATGGTATACAGGTATAATAATATACTTCGCCAGGTATAGCATTCCGAGACAGTGGTCACGTGGGTAACAAGTCTACGTCGTCACATCTGTGTTACCAGAAGTTTGTAATAATAACTGCCCAACCACCCCACCTTTATTACCTGTGCGAATCCGATAAAACAATGAGGTTTTTTTTTAACAATTACGTTGGTTTATGTTTAAATTGAATTGTTTCGTTTGATTAGACACACGAAACGACAATGTAAATGCTTTGTACATATTTTTTAACAGAATGGTGGCTGAAATGCTTTCCATAATTGTGTTTTGTTGCAATAAATTGGCAACTGGATAGTGACGTAAGCATGTCTTAGGGGGGTATTACACTATCAAATATCTAGGATCACAGATCCCCGAGTCATATTTATATGATAATGCAAGACAAACAATTGAAAAAAATCGCCTTTGATCAAAGATTTTTGACATTTGTCCTTAGATAGGATCATAGAAACAGCCGGTCGATTCTGTAAAAATATCACCGTGAAACTTAAGTGAAGTGAGCGTGGAGTGTGCTGTCAATAGTGCTAATCCCTAACATTCTGCGGGTCGATTTGTGACAGTGACAGCTCACTTCACTTAAATGTTTCACGTTGATATTTTTACAGAATCGACCGACAGGTTTTGCCATATTGAATATTATATACTGAATTTTCACATTTATTTTCATAATTTCCTGATACAAAATCCATAAAATTATGTGATTTTGCATTTTGTCATTGTAAAAGGTTGATTGTAAAAGTGTGCGTGTGAGCGTGTATGCACAGAGTGGCATAGTTTTGGCATGCTTCACTGTATTGTTCATAGCGCTGTCTTAGTATTTTATTTGGTACGATATATGATTTTATTGATGGTCTAATGAAGCATTACCTAGGTGCCTCGAACTAATCCCTGAAGCACGTTCTAATCGACATGTTAAATTATGTAGGTAGGTATTCGTATTCTGCCCAGCCTAACTTGGTTCCTGGCCGAGTCTTAAAGCCCAGTACACGTTGGGCTACGCGGCCAACGTTTATTGGGCCTTTTTGTGTGATTTGCCGTTTGATTTGCATTAGCCGAGCGCGCTAAGCCAACCGGCTCCCCCAATGTGTACAGGGGGCTTAAGCAGATAAAACCCACAGACACAGATTCAACCACTTATAAACATAGGTACTCTTTGGATCAATCTCAAGATACTCTTTGGATCAATCTCTAGCGTTTGATGGGCACAGTTTGATAGTCAGTCAACCATAAATAATACACTACCTACAAATGGGCACGACCGCACGTTATTGGCAAAATTGTGGTTTTTCGATTTATTTGTTACTTACAATAATTATTTTTGAACTATTAGATTCATGTTTTGCTTTGGAAGTCAAAGATTGTTTGAAATAGCTTGAATTAGATGAGTGAGGCTCCGACTGCAAACAGCTTGAAACAAGAATTAGAAAAAGAAGCGCCTCCAATTCCAGTGCGGCGCCATGTCGCGCCCTCCAACCAACTAAACCAGCCAACGTTGGGCCAGATCTTTCGTCAGAGAAAAGGCCTCGTGATAGCAGTAATATGTGTTGTCATCATCGTCATTATAGCCTTTGCCCAGCTTGTAATTCTTCAAATTCCACTAGATATCTCGCATGTTAGCCCTAAAGTTGCTGACTGGTTTCAGCAACCACAATGAGTTATGGAACTTTTTCATAGTCTATGGCACACTGTTAGCTATAGTTAGTCGAAACTAGTACATGGTTACTGTTCAGTTTATTGTTGTATAGAAGAAAAGAAGCATATTTTTTAGGCACAAGTCAGTTTTTCTTTTGCTACAGTATTTTTATCTAACGAAGCGACGCGCGTTTTACTTGTGGTAACCAAGACGTGTACAAACACACGCGAATGTGTGCGTGCAGACGAGTAGCGTTAGCCTACAACACTTCCGACTTCACCCGTGTCTCGGCCGGTACCGAGAGCTCCTGCGGGGGCGCCGATGCGTTTACGCTCTGGCGTACAAAAGGTTAAGGGCGTGTTTGTACACGTGGTAACCACAAGTAAAGCGCGCGTCTCTTCGTGAGATAAAAATACTATACCTTACTGGTTATAATAATGTACCTACACTGCAAAAAAGGCATTAAATCCGCCTTTGTAAATTAAAATATTTATTTCTTTGCAAATATGGGGGTTATTTTTTACTTGTGCATAAATTAGATATAAATAAATTAAAGCACAGATGACGAAATTAAATCGCAGCATGGTACAAACATGGGATGGCGAGGCGTGATTGCTTTAATGTGTTTCGACTGGGCGGGCCTCCAAGACAGGCAAGAAATAAAGCACACTAAAATTTTAAAATAATTTTATTAATAAAAGCTCCCAGACCACGGTGTATCTTACAACAAACTAGTCCATCCTCGTCTTGACATGCTTCTCAGTGATCTTATCCTTCTCAATGATGTAGACGATGGCGCCCCAACCGGAGATCGCGTCACGGTCAGCGGCGTTCACTAGCGCCTGAGAAAAGAAACAGTATAGGTGCCTTTTTAGTTCAGACGAAAAAGATTATCATTGGGGCAAGAATCATGGAGCTGTTTCAGAGTCTTGGAGTGACTTGTGTTATGCAAGCTGGTTTTTTGTTATTTGGTGGCTTATCTGATGGTATCATCTGCTTGGGTCTAACAGGTGAGTTACAATCATAGTCAAATGATTTACTTCACATAGGCCATTAAAAGGTACGATTAAGAAGAAAATAGAATTGATTCTAGGTGGCCTTTCCAAAAGTTATTTCATATGGAGAAAATTGGCGGGTTGAGACAAACGCTGAAACATCTCCTATGCCATTATTGGGACAAATACTCTTCAAAATAAAGCAGAGCAAGTGCTGCTTATCTACAGAAGTGGTGGACAGTGGACTGGGCTCTTTCGGAATGAGCTCTACTTCTATTTTAGATTTTTCAACAAAGAAGTTGGGTAGTTTGTCAAATTATAAATCTTACCTGTGAGATGGTTTCAAAGAGCTCGTCAGGTAACAGGTTGGGTTCCCACAGAGCTTCACACATACCATACAGCTGCTCAGAACAAGTTCCTGACACCACAAAGTCTTCAGGCTCATTGGGGCACCCGATCTATGAAACAAAATAAGTAACACATTGTCAAAGCTAATTTGAACAAGCCACTGTTCAGAATGGATAAGAAAAGAGGCCTGCAAGTAGCTTAAAATGTGGATACACTTTACACTTATTGAGGTGGAGGAATAAGTGAAATATTCCCAGATGGAAGGAGGATCCTCCTTACCATTGTCAGGCCACTGCCCAACAGTTCTGTCCCCGATAGAAAAAAAGACACATCTACAATTTTTTCCAGATTTGAGTTATATATATTGCCGGAATCAGAAAAAAGGCGCATCTGCCTGTATTTTTACATCAATCTGGAAAAAATGTTAGATGCGTCTTTTTTTCTCTCGGGGGCAGAGTTGCTGTTGTGCTCCTGCATGTAATATAATAATGAAATCTTGTTGTAAATTGCTTACATGATGTAGGTTCGTGGTATATGCAACTACTTTGTGTATCCTAGAAAACTCACCAGATCCATATTGCACACATAGGGCTGGTTATCATAAGGGTCCAGTCCAGCAATAACGGGCTCAATGAAGTAGGGTCCGAAGCGCTTTTCATATAACAGGTTAGACAGCATCGCGGAGAATGTCTTGGGTTTCATCATTCTGTTCTCTTTCAGCTCATAAAGGTTCATTCTGGAATTACAGACATAAATCTAGTTTACATAATAGAATTTCATCAAGGGGTTATGTAGCATAGTTGTACAAATATGAGATTCTTTTAGTTAACTTTTGAGAATGATCCTCAATATGCAATAGTGATGAAGAAGCACTTTTGTTATGTTAAACATTCGTTTCATGTATTGAAATCACATGAATTTGACTAAAAGATGTAAGCAATAGTACCTGAATTTTAATCTCTGGAACACGGTCTGTGTGTCAGTGGCTAAGCCGGGGAGGCCGACATAAAGCGTGGGTCCCATTTGATACACCTTCGGGAAGTTGGTCGACACAGTCTGAGCCTGAATACCGTAACGTTTGTCTGTAGCGATCGCCACGCAGTCCTTCCCCTTCATTGCAACTACCGCGCCTCCATTGTAGGCTAAAATAGACTGAAAACCATAGGGATATTAGACAGAGGGAAGTGAACACCGACATTATTTTGGAATAATTTAACAAATGATACAGTAAAACGTTGTGAATATTGGAGAATATGTGAATTTCTAATGGATATGAAGCTATTAGGACTATTAAATACTTCAAACCAAGTTGTTTTACAACAAAATACAAATTATGCTTTGTAATGTTCGTGACGCTATCATAACCAATATTCTTAAGATTCTCGAAATAAATGCCCTAGAACAGCTATTATGAGTTTAGTTCTGAAAAATACACTTACCATTTTGCTTTATGTAAATAAATCCAGTTATTTTCTAGTAAAAACACAGCATTAAACTTTACACGGAAACCGAAAAAGTGACAATTCATCGGCGACAAGCGACAATATAAATCACAGATTAAAAATTAAAACCACAGAGCATGTAACTTTAATTAAATCCAAAAGTTGCCATTGACAATTTTTAGAAGGGTCTGAATCTTCGAATATAGACTATAGTAATAGATTGGGAACTCTAAATTTTAAAGTCTAACTAGGGCATGGTCTAGAAGCCCAGTCTCTCTTTTTTTGCGAGCTTTAGTCTTTAGTCACAGATATCTAAACCTTTATGTGTCTGTGGGCTAAGTAAAGGGCAGCCAGTAGCCATTTGTACGTTTTCCGACTTTATAAAACGAGGACCTCTCTTACGGATGCTTTTACGGATGTTTGGCACAGTAGGAACTATACATGTTTAAAAGTAAATTAAAATTCGGAAACTTGGTACAATAACAATTTTATTTGTTTACTCAATAATAAAAACTATACAAAAACAACAAAGATTTCTCAATTTTGTGCTTTGGGCAATGCATCTTTTATTTCTTTAGCATACACATCCAGCCGAGCCGTCATGTTAAATCCCCAATGATCTCTTATTTGACGACAAAGATTTAAATCCATTTCGACAATGAGAAGACCGTCTTTGTCTCTTGATAGTCCAGGAGTTCTGCATCCATTGGGAGCTGTGACGTAACTCGATCCATAATAACTTCTAGTTATCTTTTTTTGATTGATTTTGGTTGCAAAATCTTCAGTGCCAACTCTATTAAGGCTACATGTGTAATAGCCATTTGCAATCGCTGCGTTACGGGCTTCTATGCCCCAAAACGATTCTCCAAATTCAGAAATGGTTGCTGCAGGATTGAAAACTATTTCTGCTCCATTGAGACCGAACATTAACCAGTTTAATGCATGATGACGACCGTAGCAAATATTAACAGCAATCTTAGCGTATTTCGTTTCAAAAACTGGATGACCAGTGTTGCCAGGTAAATAATAAAACGTCTCACTGAAACTACCAACACTGGGTAAATGGTTTTTACGGTGTTTTCCCATGAAGTTTCCATTTTCATCTATAACGACTGCAGTATTCCACCAAACCCCGTTGTCGTTTTCCAAAATTGGTGACACCATAACCATATCGTACTTTTTAGCAAATTTACTCAAAAACTGAAAGCTTGGACCATTCTCTGCTGACTCCGCAAATCCTTCCCATTCTTCCTTCTCTCGCGTACACAAGAAAAATGGAATGGACCATGCTTCTTGCAAACAAAGAATCTGGATCCCCTCCGAAGCTGCAGCATCAATTAACTTTTCCACTTTATCAAAAATAGCATCTCTCTGTTTGTCTATGGGTTCATTAGTCGGCAAAACAACTGAATGTTGTATTAAACCGACCTTGACAATTTTCGGAGATCTAACCTCTTTTGCAGCATCGAAAGAAAAGGCTGCGACTTCAAAACCATGCACCTTACCTGCTGTTAATGTTGAATCTTGAAGTTTTAGCTCACAATGATCACTTCTTCCATAATGTATTCGGTTGTACTCTTTCAACTGCTCTGAGTTCATATTATTTTTGATAATTTCGTCCAAACTTCGCACTGGTTGGGAGACCATGTTTGGAGTTGAATGATACATAAATTGCTCTAGTATATAAACAAGTGATAAGTTACGTAATGTTGAGTGCGATATAAATAAGTGTGGCTTGTGTAAATAATCGATGTTTAACTTATCGACTTGTTTTTAACACTAATTTATTATTCGAGATAGGTCAATATTTGATTAAGTATAAGATATTATTACAATAAATCGGTACTTTAGCGGTTTTAGCAGATCAGCTATCTAATTACGCAACACATTTTCGTAAACGATTACGACTAATCTGTTTCATTTTGGAAGTTCAACAAAATTCATTGCGTTATTTAGGTACGCTGTTGAGTAGATATTTTTTTCGAATTTCGAAGCATTGCATTAGCAATCTGTTTCAAAACGATTCAGATTCCGATTGATCGTGTATTACGCAATTAGGGTACCGATAACTCTTGATTGCCTGTAGCAACTTTAAATACTGGACAAGCTAGGAGAACCCGTTCGGTTCTCCTTGTCCAGTATTGGGGTATCATTATGTAGGTACCTATGTTCAGTAGGTAGATAGGTGCCTAACCGATGTTAAGAACAACGAATCTGTGTCTTAATTTAATATAACGAGAGGAGCTTGTTTTTTTAAATTAATTATATAACTGTGTTGTTGGATTGACAGTCACCGTGTCTGGCTTTAAGGCTACGGGTTGCGGGTTCGATTCCCGAACTTTGTGTTTGTGAGTTTTGTAACTGCAAAAGGCACTAAGTTTTAGGGGATAACCGAGTGGGACGGGACGCAACCTGTTATTTATACCTACGCTCTATGGGCAATAGGATCCAACCCACACTATGGGCGAAAATGAGGTATGTGTACCAAAACACTCTTTGTAGTTAAAACTTTAATATCACAAAAACAATCCCAACGCATCATGTCATTATGACCATACATTACTAACCCGTATGTATGGCAGGTCATACGATCACATAACACGCTCTGATCTTAAAACTTTAATACCTATCTCAAAACTAACTCTGTGTGGGTTGAATCCTTTCCGTTTAACTACGTCCAATTATCCATCCCTATGTTGGATTCAATTCAAGCCCGTTTTGTATTCAAATCAGCTAGGTAAAGGTGGTCGTGGGTTCGAAACCCGACAGGCGCGTTAGGTACATTGTGTAGATTATTTCATCATCATAGTTGCTCCCAAAACGGTGAAGGAAAACATCGTGAGGAAACGTTCTAGAACCAAAAATGCGAAGACATGCATCTACCAACCCGCACTGGGCCCGCGTGGTGGATTACAGCCCACTTCTCACAGAGAGGGGGCCTGTGTCCCAGCAGTGGAACATTATAGCCTGATTATGCTACGTATAAGTCAGATACCTATTCACGAACTACCTAACCATACTTACTTAGTTATCTATAGTACCTAATAAGAATAAACAGAATAAAAGCCTTCCTCAATCTAGGGCGCCCTGTGGTTACTGTATCACATAATATGGTCGTCTAAGTTGCCATTACCGCAATATTTGATACACTTCGTTCATTTCGAAACCTAAAAATAAAAGTTTCATAGACGGTGCAGAAATCATTGAAAAAAATAATTAAGTAAAATAATAGAATTTTTTGACAAAGGTAAACCAAGATGTACCTACAACAAATTATAGAATTCTCTGTCTCCTGCGCTGGTAATTGCATTTTGCAGATGGTTTTTTTTTTAAACTATCCCCATAGGAGGTAAAACAGGGTTAATAAAGTATGTAGGTATCCTGAGCGTTGGTAAGAATAAGGAAATCATAATTATTCCTTGTTGAGATTAATCCTAGATCTTCGTTTGTAAGGGAAAAAGCAGAAGTTCTCATCGCTTTCTTAAGAGGCTTACAACAGCTAAAGCGCGGTCACTGTCGGACTGCATAGAAATGAAAGAGAAGCGCGATGACACGACACAGGTAATTTATTGCAAAATATGAAGCAGTTAGCGATTTACAGAAAATCTATTGATTGGACTGGAAAATTAAAACACTATTATGCTAATATGTAGCTTGTAGAATAATCTGACAAAAAATCAGAATGATTGCATGTAAATTAATATGATTTTTAATCGTTAAAAGAAATTTTTAGAGGTATCTTCATGATTTTTTTCTATCGTATCAAATTAGTTGTATTATGTTTTCAACACACTATCATACTAGCATATATCCTGAAGAATATCATATATTTTTCTGATTTTGTTTACTGCAGTGGATCATATACTTTTACGCATTATAAAACTTGCGTTTAGGCACGTTTAGGTCCTGTAGTCCCCTTAAGAATTTCGATCATTCAACTCAGACCAATGCCAGATAACTTTAGACTTAAAAGTTGAACTTGAATGTTACACAACGAGATGCCTTCTTCAGATAAGTAGTTGGTAAATCAGGCTTAGGATTTATAGTAACTGTTTGCCACAGGGTGGTCAAGGGGCAATGTTTGTTGAAGGATCGAAAGCCCTTGAAGACGACCTTTGAGGAGCCGAATATAGGTAGCCACCCTAATGATTCTACCCTATATAGGTACTATATCTAACCTATATAGGTACCTAAATTATCGCAAATTAATTTGAACTGTAAACAAAATCACATGACTAATTAAAGTTTGTGCACGCTCATAACGACGCCGACGCACAAAACGCTTAACGATAAATGCCTAATAAAATTCAAAAATAATAAACAAACAAAAAATTCAATAAACAACTGTTACCAACTAGATATTGTAACATCAGAATGTATTTTCACATTCTACTATCGTCCTACGACATCCCGGATAGCTCTTATTTCTCCGGTCACGTAGCCGGCAAGATAACCAAATATTTTTCAGACTCGCTTCTAAACTTATCTCAAAGGGTCGAAGGTCACAACAGCCGGACCACACAGATAAAACAAACAAACCCACGGCCAATGCATCACTAACAACCTCAAAGGTATTTAAACGCCGGCGCAGGCTGACAAGCGCAGTCGTTGGCGGGTAATCAAAGGGAGCAGACATATACACATTAATATTTCAAATATGGAGAACGAAACTCTGAGTTTAGAAGCCATCATCAACAGCAACCTCAGCGGCCGAGACCTTGATGAGTTCAACAGAATCCACTATGGAAGAATTGATAACCACGAAGTTAAGCTGAAGGATTCGTCGATCGCAGCAGCAAAAGAAGCCGACTTCGAAATCGCTGCCTACGCATTCCCCGCCAAGAAAGAACAGACCAGGCCTCCCAGGATTGTGAAGGTGGGTGTGATCCAGAATTCCATCGGCGCACCCACCGACCGCCCAGTCAATGAGCAGAAGAAAGCCATCTTCGAAAAAGTTAAGAAGATGATCGACGTTGCCGGTCAAGAAGGAGTCAACATTATCTGCTTCCAAGAGCTGTGGAACATGCCTTTTGCCTTCTGCACGAGAGAGAAGCAGCCATGGTGCGAGTTTGCTGAGTCAGCTGAAGACGGCCCTACAACGAGATTCCTGAGTGAGTTAGCTGCCAAATACGCAATGGTATTCGTGTCCTCTATTCTCGAAAGAGACGAGAACCACTCCGACATTCTGTGGAACACTGCCGTGATCATCAGCGACACCGGCAGCGTCATTGGTAAACACCGCAAGAACCACATCCCGAGGGTAGGAGACTTCAACGAATCTAACTACTACATGGAAGGCAACACTGGCCACCCTGTCTTTGCGACCAGGTACGGAAAGATTGCTGTGAACATTTGCTTCGGGCGTCATCACGTGCTGAACTGGATGATGTTCGGTCAGAACGGAGCGGAGATTGTGTTCAACCCATCATGTACTATTGCTGCTGAAGCTGGCAGTGAGTACATGTGGAACATCGAGGCAAGGAATGCAGCGATCACCAACTGCTACTACACGGCGGCTATCAACAGAGTTGGGTATGAGGAGTTCCCTAACGAGTTCACATCGGCTGATGGAAAACCTGCCCACAAAGACATAGGGCTCTTCTACGGTTCAAGTTATTTCACCGCTCCTGACGGCGTGAGGTGCCCTGGTCTCTCTCGCACGAGGGATGGTTTGCTGATCAGCGTGATGGATCTGAACAAGAACAGACAGATTAAGGACAGGCGCTGTTACTACATGACGCAGCGGCTGGATATGTATGTCAACAGCCTCAGCAAGGTACTCGAATTAGATTATAAGCCACAAGTCGTCCATGAAAATGAGAAGTGAAACTGTAATAGAAGCTTTGATAACCGGCGATACTAACAGTTGTATGAAAATATAACCGAAATATTTACGCAATACTTAACTAATCTCATGTATTAAATGTCATAACAGCCTTGATTCCCTGTCGAAATGTTTTTAATAAAATGTTTACAAACATTTGTCTTGTATTTTTCTGCATAATATAATTAATTTAAAACATACCTACCTCCTACTGTGATTATCTTTAGAAGTAAACATGTTTATCTTTTTAAATACTTATGTATTATTTAATTAACGTTGAACTGTGAATTTTTTACTTAACTGTTGTCAATATTTACTTAGTGGGCTACGTGCAATCGTGCATTAGTGTATGTACCTACTTACCTAATACTTTTTTTACTTAGTTCATGGGCGAATTTTTGGCCTAAAGCGTCGTGCAAACGGGCGCGACGCGACTCCAACAAAACAATTTCTAAGAAAGCTTCACGGTAGAACAATTATTGGTGTCGTCGCGCGACAAGTTGCGCTAGTCTGCACGAGCCTCCAAGCTATTGAAGTCAATGTTTACATAGTGGGGTTTAGGTACACTTCGTTCATGGGATGGATATTGTTCAGTTTAGTATAGTTTGCCGGAAGCACCCAAATAATTATTCTGTTGCAGGGATCAATACTGGGCCCAACTCATTAATTTTAGGTTCAATGATTGTATTATTGGAAACCGTCCTTAGCCATACTACTTATAATTTAATTATTATAAATGTGAAAGTAACTCTGTCTGTCTGTTACCTTTTTACGCCTAAATCACTGAACCAATCGTCATGTATGACAAATAGGCAGGCTGGAGAAGGCATTAGGCTACTTTTAATCCTGGATAATATCTGTATTAAAAAACCGGCCATGTGCCAGTCGGACGCGACATGAAGGGTTCCGTATCGTATTAAGATCGAGCAATAAACGCCGAAAACGTTTCTTGTATGAAGAAGACAAGAAGTGAAGTTACAAGAAGATTATTAATTTTATTAATTAATAACAGCCGTACTATTCTGCAAACATCTCACCGTGAAAACTTGGGTGAAGTGAGCTTGATGTGAGCTGTCATTGCAGCTGAAGCTAGGAGTTGACCCTATTGACAGCTCACTTCACCTCACTCTTCACGGTGAGATGTTTACAGAATGGATCGACTGGTATCATGTTTTTGAGTGAAATAAAGACGTATCTATCTTCCATTTCCATGTTATCATTAAGGTTGTCTAGGTTTGGTTTTTTGCTAAAGTAACATGTGTCTTGTCTAGACAAGACACATGTTACTTTATCAAAAAACCGGCCAAGTGCGAGTCAGACTCGCACACGATGGATTTCGTACCAACAAAACGCCGAAAAAAACAAGTTTCTTGTATGGCGACCACTTTAATTATTAACTTTATTTAATTTTTATTATCTGTTTTTATAGCGTCATTACAAATACACAATCTGTGAAAATTTCAACAGTCTGCCTATTATGGTTCATGAGATACAACCCGCTAACAGACCGACTGACGGTCGGATGGACTGACGGATACCGGAGGAAGGATTCCGTTTAGCACCCTTCGGGTACGGAACCCTAAAAATGATGTAATAAAAATGCAACAACAGAAAACAGTAATATATATAAACAGCTTAATATATACCTACATACAATAAACATCCCACACACAGAGGTGATTAGAAATTGTCAATAAACTCTTATCATAGTTTTCTTTTTGTCTCTCGATATTAGCATAATTACTTCATTATGGAAGCTATTAATGAGAGCAGTTACTGTCTCCACTAGGTACCTACTCATTATCTTATGTAGTTAGACATATTATTTTTGAGATAGTCTAATAGGCTAATTATGCATTTTATTATTATTTCTAAACCAATTATTCTAATATTATTTATCAGAGCCGCTCATCTATAACTTAACAGACTAATATTATAAATGTGAAAGTAAGTTTGTTTGTTACGCTTTCACTCTAAAACAGCTGAGCGGATTTGGATGAAATTTGGCACATTGGTAGACCATGACTTGGAAAAGGACATAGGATACCTTTTATCCCGGTATTCCTACGGGATCGAGACTTATGCGGGTGAAACCGCGGGGCGCAGCTAGAATTATAAATGCGAAAGTGAGTTTGTTGTTACTCTTTCACGCTAAAATGGTTGAAAAGATTTGATACAGAATATTATATGGTATGGTATGTATCAATTCGTCATCTGTCTAGCCTTTTCCCAAATATGTTGGGGTCGGTCTAACCGGATGCAGCTGAATATCAGTATAGAGGATCAGTCATGGAGCGACTGCCTATAAGACCTCCAAAACCCAGTTACTGGGCAATGCCATACCCCTTGGTGAGACTGGTTGTCATACTTTTGGGTTTCTAAAGACCCGGTACGACTGTCAAAGATTTAGGAATGACAGCCGGGACCAACGGCTTAACGTGCTTTGCGAGGCACGAAGTGGTCTAGGTACTTATGTAAAGATGGTCACACATCTACGGACCGAAAGCGGCAAGCGTAGCTTAACCTGATCGATCGAACCGTGCGGCTGTTATTACTTAGCCACGGGCCCCTCGTGGCTGATGTGCCTCGTGGCCATATAAATAATAATATATAAAAAATAATTAATAACCGGGTCCAAGATGAAGGCTAAAGAAGGAAGTGAAGGAAATATGTGATATTGAAAATCAATGAAACGATGGAGCTGGACCATAACATGATGACATGTCCCTGGAGGTATGGATCAAATCGAAAAGAGACGTGGGCAAGGTCATTTCCAATTTTTTTAATGCTGAGAATGTCGGTGCAATTTTTAATGATTCAAAAGTTATGAGCAATTTTCGACATTAGGTACTCAAAGGAAAAAAAACATTTAAAAAAACTATCGGGGCTATCATTTTTTTTTTCCAGGACGTTGTAGAAGAGTGGGCCTTTCCTGTAGTAATACTTCTACGCACTTGAAAAAATGTGTTCAATAACAAAAAATATTTACAGAAAAGTAAAAAAAAAAAGAAAGAATTTTGTGGGTTGCAACTGCGGATTCACCTTAACAAGTTTGCAAATGACCTTGTCCACGCCCCTATTCGATTTGATCCATACTTCCAGGGACATAGAAATGAAATAATAAAAATAAAGAAATGAGCTAAACAGAAATAAAGATGAACGAAGAAGTACGGAAAGATTGAAGAAAACCATAGCCGAATGGACAATGTGGATGGAAGATAACCATGACATAACCTTACCTACGTGTTAGCTTTATAGACAAACACCATAGTAATAATAAAAACGACATTAATTTTATTTACATCTGCGCAGTTTGTGATACATTTAACAACCGGTATGATTGATGAATTTTAATGTGTATGCTGATTGCTGATAGCCGGTCTGATCGGTACATACCGGTGCGTTTATTAGTAGTCTAGAAAGGTTCTCGTTATGTGGAAGTGGGACGCATGCCTAGTTTGTTAGGCGTTTGATGAAGGACGACTTAGGGCAGTGCACTTATATATTCAAGCAATAAGGTCCAGCCTATTTAATAATTGATTAGGTTGTTAATGTATTTCTGAAATGGTTTTTAGGGTTCCGTAACTCAAAAGGAAAAAAAACGGAACCCTAAAGCTTCGTGCAGACCAGCGCGACGCGACAGCGCGACGCGACACCGGCTATTGTTATGCCGTCAAGTTTTCTTAGAAATTGTATTGTTCGAGTCGCGTCGCGGCGTCGCGTCGCGCTGGTCTGCACGAAGCTTTATAGGATACATCATATACCTAATAAAAATATTTTTAATAATTTTAAACTTTATACTTATATACCTACAGGTTTGTACGGAACTCTAGGTGCGCGAGTCCCACTCGCGCTTGGCCGGTATTTATTTATGTGTAACATCTTTTCTCTCACAAATCTATCTAAATGATCAAATCTGTGGGAGTGATTTCGTGAAAAGTGACGGAAGTGTGTACCTTGAGATGTCAGACGTTCCGTGTGGTGACGGACGTAAAGAATAGTACCATCCTGTGGGTGTCGTAAAAGTCGACTAAGGGACTCACTAGACAATTGGCAGCAGCGTTCTCTATGCATTTTAACACCATAATGCCATCGCCAACCCCCTGCCAAGCGTGGCGATTATGACAAACCCCCATAGGGGGGAGGCCTATGTCCAGCAGTGGACGTTTTTCGGCTGAAATTATGAATGATGATGATGAGATGTCTATGACACATCTTAAGCGACTACAGTTGTTAGGCTCGCTCTTTTTTTTATTCTTTTCATTGTGTTTTAGGAAAGAATACCGCGGCTCTGATGTTTCATGATTACCTCTTACGGCTTTTGTACCTATCCTTTGAGAGTTACGTAGAGTCGTGAGGTCCCTCCGATCTTTTCAGTTCATTATTTCTAGTAACTCGTTCCAAAAAAAAAAATTACATAAAAAAAAACAAGTATAATGGGCGTAATTATAATCTACCTAACCTTCCATGGATCTCGCAACCGGTAGGATTATTTTTTAGGTAAAAACCTTCACTGAAAACTGACAAAGCAGCTGATATACATGTATGGGAGATGTCATAAGGTACTGCGCCCGACCAACAAATTGGGATAAAGGGATTGAAAATCAAATTGGGAACCAAATTGGGAAGACGATGATGATGATTAGTATTCCATCTAGGAACCTAGAAAACAAGGTTTTAGATCTTTCAGAAATATAGTTTCTATGATTGTTAGACCTCTGTTCCAAAACAATGAAAGTTATAAGGAAATTGGCAAAGTTTGAGCTGTGACCATACAGTCTGTCTCTACGATGGTCAACAATGAAGGTGCAAAATTCAATAATGCACATCAAAACCTAAGCAACACTTCTAATTGTGTGCTTTGTAAAGAACTTGTAATTTATAAAATAAATAAATAATAATAATACTCCCTTACGACCATATCTACGAGGGTGGCACTTATAAAAAAACTGAAGTACAGTACACGCTTCATGCTGAAAGCTCCGACACTCGCCAACGTCGTCGTAATTCCTCTGTAATTTTCTCACTCGCCGAGAGATGTCGCTAATGTGTTGCTCTCGCGATTGTCGCACCATCTAGTCTTCGAAACTGCAAACTTTGTGGTGCATTTTGTTTGCAATTTATTTTGTTGGGGGTAGAGTTGGTTTTCGCGTGTGTACGGGAGCAGTTGTTGGTAAAGCCACTACTTTCTAGAGCACTTGTGGAGTTGCAGCCCGTGACATCCATTACAATAATGATGTCTTTGGTTTAGGGTTGGCGATTGATGAAAAGAAAAAAAAAAAGCATTAAAAAAAAAAAAGTTCGTGCTGAAGAAGAAGAACTCAAGATTTAGTTTTCATCGGAAACTACTACTTGGCACCGATGTATATACACCTGTTTCTAATGTCTGCAGTCATCAATCACAATTTATACCTGGCAATGCAAGCAACAGGACCAGCAAGCGTTTGAGTTTGGACAAACGATACTTTTTCATTTGTCTTTTGCCGAATGTCAATGCTTATACCGTTGGTGGCATCGAGCGCAGATGCCATTTGTGTAGTATTTAATAAAGTATCCTTTGGAGACAGCAATTCAAGAAGGTAGGCGGACCGATGAGCAGCACGCTTAGAATGACCAAAATAGAAACGGGTTTTGTCGACGGAAGAATGGACACAATGGCAGATAAACAAACACAATCTATCATTTTGTCTATTCTTCCGTCGACAAAACCCGTAGAAAACCCGGTTCTATAGTTGTCATGCTACGCGTGCTGGTCGCAAGAATATGCTGGATGCAAGTGCAAGAAGTGGTCGATTTAACGATGCTTGGTGCCTTCCTACCTATGTCCAGCAGTGATGTCTCTCGGCTGTACGACGATGATGGGGTTACCATGAACAGAGAGTTATTGAATAATAAAATCTGCTACTCTAAACACACCGGTCGGTGTATTCTGTAAAAATCATACCGTGAAAACATAGATGTAAAAAACTAACGTAAACTTAGGTGAAGTGAGGTTGAAGTGAAGTCAATAGTGTTGTGCCGGCATCTACATCGCCACATGCGAGCTACGCATCCCACTGACGTCACGTGAAATCCTGCATCGCGTAAGCAGGGTTTACCGCGCGATCAGCATTATGTATAACTTCCCGACATAAATCGCCGGGCAGTTGCCCACTAGACACAACACCCGTCTGGTCGGAGGATCCTCCCGTTTCTATAGAGGATGAGTGAACTTTACACCTGTTTGTCATGCCTCTAATAGTCTCAATTTTTAGCATTCATCAGGTGGAATGACACTTTGAGCTCTCTGTACCTCACTTCAAGCTTTCTCACCTAAGTTTTCACACCGAGATTTTTACACAATAGACCTATATAGCGATATCCCTTTCGGACAAACTCGCAACCCCGGCAGGCATTGGCCCTTCCGGACCCCGTCAGCTGGTGCTGACATCTCTTTGAGGCGCGCGTGGAACACAACGCGCCGTCGACCCGGGCCTGGTCCCTATCGGACGGCGAGCTACCCATTGCACACCGTCCGCAAGCCCGCGCCTACGGTGGCTGGAAGTCGGCTCGCGACTCCCGACGCCCGGGTCTCCTGCGGCGACTAGGGGCGCGAGGGCGCGAATCTTGCCTCTCCCTCGCGCGCTCTGCCTCCTCCTTAACGAGCATTACTGCTTCGCAGAACGAAGTGACGGCCTCCCATGCACTCTCGCTCCGGACCATGGCCTGAACCAGGGCCGGACGCGAGAGATCGCCGCCGCCGATCGCCTCCGTGAGGACACGGCGGTGCCCCGCCCAAGCCGGGCAGACCTCCACCGTATGCTCCACCGTGTCCTCCGGGCGATTCACACAGTGGTGACACCCGGGCGTTTCCTCCCGCCTTATGCGGAACAGGGACCTCCCGAAATACAGAATAGACCTGCTGTTCAAACTGCAGACATTTTCAAAACAATTTTCCTTTCCAGTATTTTCATCCTTTTCTTTTAGTGGCAGCCCTACACGATAACTGGGTTGCGTGTAGTGTCATCGCGGTGTCGTCGGAAGTCACGGGAGCACTCGCGACATGTACCTACAGAAAATGCACTTTTATTTACACCTACCCTCCAAATTATTTTTATTTTATTTTGTTAAGTACTTCAATACTCAATACTCAATACTCAATTCTTTATTGCATTCCACAATGTAGGCTTAGGTGGTAAACATTTATTTGGTAGGTAACAATCATGGACCCTGTCGGGCACAGCAAAAGATATAATAAATAAATGTGGAGAGGACTTATCATTATTACAATACAACTTATTCTAAAAACATCGACATAACATTAACATTACAACATTTTTACTTCAGTAAAGGGTTAAATGGGGAAGGGATGTAAAATAAGTAAGAATAGGTCTACCTACTCTGATGTTCTTATCTTGTTTGGAACGGGCACTTACACCCGGCTTTTGGAACAAAAATCAGCACAAAATTTTGGTTGGTTGAATGAATTATCAACAGCCAATCGCAACACTCGACCTGCGTTCAATTTTGACGCGTCGATAATTTTTGTTTCAGAAACCGGGGTTTAGGTCCGTATTACAAAACCTCATTAGAAACTTAAATATTATAGTTTGAAGCCATTTTATTGCATTTAAGTAAGTAATGCTTGAGTCTTGAGTGAGGTTTTAAAATACGGGCCTTAGGCCCGTATTACACAGCACCTTACTCAAAACTCAAGCATTACTTAAAACTCATTTAAATCCTTTTGATTGGTTGAAACTAGTTTTAAGTAAGTCTTGAGTGAGGTTCTGTAATACGGGTCTTAGGTCCGTATTACAGAACGTTCTTCAAGTTCAGTTTGATCTTCAATCAGTCGATTACTGTTTAAGTATAGAATCAGTACTTGAGCATCGGTCTTATTCCAGAACGGTAATCAAACTATACTCATTACTCAGATAAATCGAGATACAGATCCAGCCTCAAGCAGAGATGTGTACCTGTTGTCTATGCATATGCATCAGATATTGTTGCATGTTTTTTTATTACGTTTAATAACTAGCTTTGCTAATTTATTTAATCATAATATTATCACTATAAAATGACAAGACGATGGAATAATTTCAGTCCATTGGAAAAATCCTTTTAAGTACATAATAAGAATTCTAACGGATTTCAAGAATATTGTTGATATATCATCGTTGAATAAATTATTGTAATGATATACTTCTCCAAATATATCCATTTTGTAAGTAATCATTCAAAAAACATCAATATTTACAAACTCGACAACGCAGATGGACTTGAACATAACAAACATTGACATGACAATCTATGCTCAAGCGCGGTCTTGACCATACTTGGGTGATTACAGATCCAATCACTGCTTGGGTTCGATTCGTGAACTGAGTAGGTAACGAGCCAAACTCAGCTGAACATCAATAAATCTATGCTTGAGGAACATTCTAAAATTAAAACTCGACTCAAAACTAGATTTAAACAGAGATCAGTGCTTGAGTTTCCTTAATATGGACCTTAGTTTCAACAGATTGAGTCTCAGTGGGAAATTATTAAACCTTGATAGAGCTGAGCATCGCTATCTTTACATACCAGAATAAATAAAATGCAGCAAAGCCCCTGAGGTGGCTTCCATAGTAATTATAATACTTAGATATTATTATCATAATCACAATGCAACTGTAATTTACAATGTCCCATGATAATATTAGTTACCAGTGTTGAATGAAACATAACCTACCACTAATTATTTGATTGTATGTTCAGCTTGGCAAAAAAGAGTAAAATGAAAATGAGGGCGCCACTATCGCACTTATGTCACTTCGAATGGAAATGAGTAAAATAATTTATATAAATAGCTAAAAACACTGCTTGTGGGTGACTAAAAACCTACTAGCAGTTGTCGGCAAAGTAGTGCTTATCATAGGTCTGCATTACTTATGGAAAAGATTTAGTTCCAAATGTCACCACGTCAGACTGTTTTATGTCGACCAGCCGGTCGAATCTGTAAAAAGATCACCGTGAAACTTACAAACACTCCATCAGATTGACATCCACTTTTGGCAGATTGACTTCAAGGTAGATAACGTAAAAAAAAAAAAAAAAAAAAAACAGTTAATTAATACCCATTGCCATATGTACATAGATTAATAGAAATCATCAGATAAAAACAAATAAGATCAAATAAAATAAAATACAGATTAAATGAAAATAAATCAAATAAAATTAAAATAAATACATAATAAAACAATAAAATGAATAGCTTCCCTCCAAAACTGGTACAGCAACATGTCTGCTGGAACAATGCATGAACGTGGTTGAACTGTCAAAATTAAAGACATTGCGATCGATTGCCATTTTTGATACCCCGCTTTTTAGTAGCACTTATTAATAACCAGCAGTCAAACTAACTATATACTAACTTATTATGTTGACTGCCAAATGGGTATTATAGTGAGAAACAAACTTTTCTTTAATTAGAAACTAAAAGCCAAAAAACAATACCCCGCAAATTGAAAGCCGAAGTCATTTTTAATTCGATCAAAAACAATAAATGTTTCGTCGGTTTGTTTGTCGCCGTAATTAAGGCCGTTCCATGAAACATGGCCGTGTTTCCGCATCCGGCGGGGACTTTTTTAATTTTTCATTTTCGAATGGCTGTTTCAATTTTTCCTTCTAATTTCTCATTAAACTTAGATGTACGTTTGGCCTGAGGGTTTATTTTTAAAATGTAAATTAGTGCGACAGATAATTAATGTCGTGATTTGTTTCTGTTTTTTTTTTTTGTAATTAGTGAGTAAGAATTTTAATAAAGGAAGTGGACTATACTTACTGAATGATGTCGTCAGTAAATTAATCTTGAAACGATTGAAATGCTTTTAAGTTTTTCGAGAAGAAAACTTATTTAGCCTTTTCCGGATTTAGCCTTAAAAACGCAACCAAGGACAGGAAATGCCCTATTTTTTATACGCATGGCTTAAATAAAAAAAACTGCTTACATCTTCCTTTAAAAACTCTATTTTCCTCACAAAACAGGTTGTCTCCTCCGAATGTCCCCATATTTATTCACAGAGTGTACCTATCTATGAAAAATAAAATTCACAAAGAGGCTCCTTTATTTTTATATCGTCAAAGAAATCAGCATTTTATTATTGTCTGCGTGCGTTGCGGTGTCCTGAAAAGAAATACAAAATGTTAAAGAAAAAATGTTCTAAATATCTGAAGTGGATGACAAAAGACGAGAAATAGAAAGAAACCATAGCAAATAAATAAACAAAGCAATTGTGATATACAACCTCTGTAGTGGTTTTATTAGATTTAATGAATCATGTATGTACGTTTAAGTGGTTTTATCAATGGTTCTTTAATTAAATGTAAATAAATTAGAATGGCAAACTAATTTGGTCTTTGCAGAGCTATGGACAAATAATTATATTTATTTGTCCATAGCACAACTTTAAGAGTAGTCTTTAATTTGATATAGGATTAGGTAGGTTCCTATATAGCTTACGATTTGGTTACAAAGTTTTGAGGCGTATCGATTTTTCATTTCATTTTCGGTGTTATCAGAATAATGCAAACATATTTCAATTTTATTTTTCAACGCAACGTTCTTTATTCAATTTCGTTTTATTTTACCACAACAGCTACACAGGTGCGTTCCTTTTTCGATTGATGACGTTGATATTTTTTTCTAAATTCCCGCCACGTTTGACAAGTGTCGTTTCGCTCAGGAACGTGGCCACACGACAATAGTTCGCTGGCCGATTTCATCGACACATGCTCCATTTCATTTCCGTTGCACTCTGTTCGCAGTGCGAGAGGTTTTTGAACGGATCCATTGTAAAAAAAAGTTTCACTATTACACGAACTTGATTTGACCAAGAACAGAGAAAACTGGTGAGACGTATGGTAATGTTTTAAACATGAAATCATTTTTGTGTTTATAAAGATAATCGTTTTAGTCACCTACAAAGTTGACAGTAGTTCAACAAAAGTTCTTGCAACGCCGGAACTTCCTCGACCTTTCCACCTTTCTTTCGAACTGATTTGACTTTGTATTAGGAACTTATTACTGACTATAAGACCAACACTGTACCAATACTTATTGCAAATAAATGATTATGATTATGTAAGATCTTATTTCTGACTGTTCTATTCTAGGAAACTCCTTTCTTGAGGGTTTGCTATCGCCGATGTCACTTCATGAACCATACTCGTGGCTGGTTCAGGCTTTTTGTACCAAAAACTGCCTCTTTGTGAGGGGTGAAACTTATAAAGTCAAGATAAAACCTGACCAACCTCAAACCAGACTAATTTACAAAATAATGTTTATAAAAATATACAAAGAACAGGAGACTCAAAGGATTTCCCTGTTCTACTCGCCTGAGGCAAATTGAAAAGCACACTCGAAAACCCCTTTAGTGTCATGTGAAGGCCGCACAATAGAACACACACCACCCTCGCACGAACACAGTATCTGAATGCGTTTTATCGTTTAAAAATTCAATGTATTATAATGTCCTCTAAGGTTTAAATGTATTGAAGAATGAAAAGTTTTTTCTAAACGAAATATAAGTACGTATTGGCTGTAAGGATAAGAACAAAAAGAAACGGCTTATTTGAAATTCGAATTCTAAGGCCAGAAGGTGTTCTCAAGAATGAATCAACACTGAAACCTCGACTTGTGACACTACTTGAGGTTTGAATTAATAAAAAGTATGACATCTGTCTGTCAGATTTAATTGTGGAATATCTGAGTGGGAATATAAAAGATAAAGAATTTAAAAGATGTTACTGTCTATAAGGAATAAGCGTAGCCTATTAGCATAGCGCATTACTATCGTACATTGTTCCCACCAAAATTTCACAAAACTAGACACATGCCATAGACAAAAAAAGAACATACATTTCACACGTAATAACCTCTCATCTCAACTAGTCTGCGGGTGCCATCCATCATAGCGCTTTATTGAATTACTACCCTCTGACGGAGGACGGCCCTCGCGACCCATCCAATTATTACCACTAATTATAATTATTGCACTTGATACTGTTTTGTGTTCACTTTCATATGGCTTTATTAGAGTTTGTTTGGAGATTTGCTTTTGTTTTCTCATATAGTTAGAAGTTCAGAGGGTGTGTCCAGACAACACTAATTTTACTTTTGATTAACATAAAGTCTAGGATTTTTTTATATTTTTTATTTGCAAGTAAAAAATTAGGAGCGTTTTACGGTGTCTGCTATAGGCACTATCCACCAACAATCACAGAATATGTACCTATACTTAAAATTATCAGGCAGATAAGTTATCCTTTACAGCCAAAGGTTGGAGCTATAGCTAGAGGATGACTACACAGGCCTTGGCTGTATTTTTAGTTGTCTTATGAAGGCTTATCCTAAAAGTTGGCAACGTCGCAAATAGCTAACAAATATTTACCAAATTAAATAGCTAACAAATATTTACCTGTATTGATTAATTTGGTAATAATACTAACTGTATGGAAATATGAAATGTGGCTAACTAGTGAACTAAAATATTGATGATGAAATGCAATCATTAATATCGTAACACCTAATATTTAGTTTTAGACGTAAAAAAATATATTTGGAATCTTTCCAAATGCCTTTTTTACATCTAAAACGGTTACAACATCAATTCAGTGTTATAATTGCAATTCATTATTAATATTCTAGTTCGCTAGTTAGCCATATTTCATATTTCCATACAGTAATATTCCCAAATTAATCAAAATAGCGAAATATTTGACATTTATTTGCGACGTTGCTCATTTTCAGAATAAACGCTCTTAACGTTTGGTATTCCTGCATCCTAATTATGTGTGTGAAGGATTTTGAAGGATATTCATAACACATTGCTTCATAATATGTTTGAAAAAGCGCTTGGCAACGTAAATAACGCAATGTTGAATTGTCAAAATGAATAGCTTTTTGGCTTTGTGTGTTACGCAGTTACCCTGCGGATTTTCCTAGTATTCGAACCTTTGTGCTTATTTTTCTTCTTGCACTACTTCCTATTCAGGTGCTATGATTTTAAAACTTGGCACCCTTGTTGCCGTTCGTTCCGAGAGGTTGAATCGTTCCCTCAAAACAAACAAAACAAGAGATAAATGTTCTGTACCCACAACACTTGTTCACTAATCCCTACATGTGACTTTGTCACCCACCTACCGTACACCACATTAATAATTGCATAGCTCCTTGACAGTATAGATTCGTCATACAACAACTTACTTGCCAATATTGAATACCACCTAAAAACCCTTAACACTACAAAAATAGAGTCTATTTTCCACGACTCTAACTGTAATGGAAAGTTGGCAATCTAGAGTGGAGTTGATCACCCCCGCGGGTGCCATACGTCATCAGGGCTAGGGACGACATTGGACAGTTTAAATTTCGAATTACACGCAATCCATTTTCGAAATTGTGAGGCTTTCGGTTCATTTTGAGTATTGTGTACAGTCACCTTTTCATAAGGTCGTGAGCTAAAAAAGTATTTTAATAAAATGAGGAGTATATGTGGTCTATCTTAATGGATAGAGAGGGACCTTCCAATAATTTATCCTTGTGCAACTCACTCATTTCCAATATGCATTGTTTTCGTTACTTTCGATACTTCTAAGAGGCCCGACACTTAAACCATTCTCATCATGGAGCCTGAGATCCGGTCTCAGGTTCAAAAAAGGATCTGTCAAAATAAAGGTTAGCTTTTCAAAATGACACTAGGTATAAGTTCCACACAATAGTTCAGAAAATGAAGGCCTGAATCTAATATTTACCGAATCAGTCTGAATGTTATATTTCCCGAATCAGCCTGAATCTAATCTTTCGCGAATCAGTTGAATCTTTCCCGAATGAGTTCTAGACAAACAGTTCAGCCCGTAGCATTCACACAATTGTGTTTAGCGGCGATGTTTATGGTATTCCTATGGGGCCAAAGCGCAAAGGGCACGACATTTGGCTATGGGGTCGCGACCTTTCAGACGATATGCTGATGATTCCGCAAAGGGCGCCAAATACATAAAATCTGTGCGGTCTTTTATAGTGGTGACATTTTTGTCAACTTATGGGGAAAAGTGGTACTTGTCTTACGAAATGGGAATTGTATAGGGCAGAGACAAGTGAAGGTGCCTTGTTTGTATTCGGTTTTATTTAGTTTATATTTAGAAACACAGGATTTATGACTTGAAACAACATGACGGGACCGCTGGAGACCATAGAGTAAATAGAGTAGTGGGACAATTTGAATGTCTTTCTTAAGATTTGGCTAGAAAATTTGCAGATTCGTGAGCAAAGGAAAGATTGGAGAGGGGCCTTCGACCTGCATTGGAACAGTAGGGGCTAAAAATTTGAACTACGTTCATGTTTAGAATAATTCGGAGTTCAGATATTTTAAATTAAATAATAATATCTTGCATGGCACGTGCTGGTGAACTGTATGCAATTCTGTGTGGCATACGTTGTAAATAGTCCTTTGATATTTTATGGTCAATACAGATCTGAATAGGTCTAAGCTTCAACATGTCCGCAATATTATGGGGATGTCGACTGGACAAAAAGAAACTACTTAGTCCGTCAGTCAGATAATAAAAAAAATATTAGAAATCATATTCATAAAAAATGGTTTAGATTAATTAAAGGCATTAAAGTTAGGGAGTGGGGGCTCGCTACACCACAAATCAGTATAAAATCTACCGGGAGTGACGTCAAGCCAAATTTTAACATATTGCCTACTAAAAGTATTGCCGTAATCTTTTGATTACCTACGCAAAATAAAAAAAATACGTGTCCAATATTTTTTAATAATCTACCGGACGGACAAAAAATGTTTTTTGTCAACATCCTTAGTTATTGAGCAAATGATGTACCATCTTGTTTGGACGTCAGCTATGAATCGGGGCCATACACAACACAATCAATTGAGGCGTCTATGTGTTATACAAATAGAGCTATGCTAACAAACTTTAAGTCTTAATTCAGTTACACAGTCTGTTCAGTTCGGTTTGTTAGCACTCAGCCGCTAACAAATTAGAGATTATCTTCACAAATCGCGAACCTATTATTACGAACACCGTCACTCTGTGCTATTAACTTGGAATTTGTACTAATATTGCTATAAAATACAAACCAATTAATATTGACTTCCCTTCCCCCGCTTTGCATGGACAAAATTGACATCAAAAGGGAGATGAGAAGCTCTATGATAGATCTTTCTATGTTGGTTATGTCAGCAATCAAGGAATGTATTGGCGACATTTTGATCAGTGGAATAAAAACTCTAATGCTCTACAGAATAAGGGCGGTTATATTATAAATGGATGGTTGATACTGTAGGGATCATGAAAGAACCCTTTCTTTTAGATAATTACGAGCACCTGTGGCTAAGTCAAGGAATGAAATGGGGAAATACGGAACTTTTGTTTTACTGTTATTCCTTTTGTTATAAGTTTATTCTTACTGAACCACCATGTGGTGGTATACCATTTATTATGAAACTTATGTTTATATCTTATGGTGTAGGAAAGCGGACACTGGCTTGAGATTAGATAGAATAATTTAATCAATCTTCAATCTACCTAGATATTAATTGTAAACTAATTAATTTTCCTAAAATGCGAGCCATTTGCCATGCATGACGTATGAAAATGCTGAGGTATATGACATATAAAAGAATGTGTTTTCGGTGCATCCTACTTCGCATTGTCTGAACGCACCTTTATGAAATTAATGGAACTTGATGAGCTGTCGGTTGGGCTTATATTGTGTTGTAAACATATAAACGAACCCATAAATCCATTAATCGCGTTATCAGTAGTTATATTAGCCTTGATTTTGCGATTTCTTCGGCCTCAGTTCTACCATGTTAGAGCACAAATTACTAAGGGTTCGATAAACACGTCTTCTCAAGTATCACTTTTATGTAGAAATATTTCAAAGCTGCATTTATATTCAATATCAATAAATCCCACACATTGTTATTCAGCGATTCCAGTCACAAAATGTATCCAATCAAGTACAGTCAACATCACAGTCACCTTCACAATTCTAGATCACAATATTTTTGCTCGATTAATCCACAATACACGACGAAGAAAAATTAACAATGAGTCAGATCGAAACGGTGAGCTTCGTCTATCCGATTGCACACAAAGGGGTAAGGGGGTTGTGAACAAATCGTGTACTCGACTGTACATATCTGAGCGGCGACGACTTATAAAAACAGCAAATAACACTCAGAAGGCATTTTGAGGGGAGATATGAGAATGTAAATTATTTTATTTTTGTATTATTTATTATGGCTAATGATGTCGGTTTTGTAAGTCGAATAAATCGAGTTTTGGGACATTTCTTTTTAAAATTAGAAGAAGGAAGGTCATATCATTTTGATAAGCCAGATAAAGAATTAATTAATTCCTACCCTGGTTTCTTACAGCCTTAACCAACCTATAATCTGCTGTCAAGTCTTGTATTTGCGGTTTTGATTGTACTATGATAACAAACCGAAGAAACTTGGGTCGATCATAGATTAAAGTAGGTAGTATACCTAAACTGAAGTAAACAAAATCTCAACATCAATAAATTGAACATAATACGAAGCATTCAAAAGGACATTAATACAAATCAGTGGATTAACTAATAAAATTATTCTTCCCTTGTTCTTCGATTTGCCAAGCGCCTACAAACCTACTCTTAGCAAAACACTCGCTCACAACAAAGAGTAGTCAAATTGTCGTAAGTAAAAGATCTGTGACACTCCCAAATTGACAAGAGAGACAAGAAGACTGTATAAATATAAAACTGAATAAAAAAAACTCGAGTCGTTGACTTTGCTTTGCGTCTTGGGATTCTTTTACGTCACGCTTTTGGCGGGAAAATCATGGAAATGTCACCTGTGAAGCGGAGTAGAGAGGTTTTGATACTTGAGTTTGTTTTGTCATTTAAATTTTTTGAACTTTTATAAAGTCTAGTCATGTAGGTAGTGAAAGCTGATATGCAGACTTTGGTGTAGGTATTGAAATTCGTTTATAAACTCAGTTATCAACTCAGGTATCTTTCTGTTTTGAGCTGCTTGCTTACTTTTATGGTAAAGTTACATGAAGATGGCTAAACCTAAATATTACGTTCTCTGTTATACAATCAATTATTGTCAGCCGTCTACGATGATTATTCACACACTGACCTATTCAAATAAATTCTAAATATCAAAACTAGGGACTCCAACTACACTACAACTCGCAATGCAAATGGCCGCCGAACAATAATCACGAAAGTAAGCGATACGAATAAAAATATCGTCTCAACCGCCTCACATCCCCCTGAGGGCCGGGATTTAACATACCTAATGCGATTTACGTGTCGCAGTCCCCCTTCACACCTTGAAGACTGTCGGTAATCGTTTTAAGACGTTGTTGACTTGAGAATACGCACCTCGTTCCTTGTTGGTATTTTTTTTAAAGAGGGTTTTTTTTATCTGCGGATTAATCTGTTAAGAAAAATGCAAATGTGCCATAGATAAGTTTTCGCGGGCTTTTAGGCGGACTTATATTGCGGATAAGACGTAAGATTGGAGACTTTCTAAATGTTCAAAAATGCTTTTATGATTATATGATTTCGTAGCGCTACGTAAAGCGTAGCGCGTAGCACCTGTTTCAAAACTGTTTTTTTTAATGATACTTATCTGTATGAATACTGTAAAACTTCCTTTAAAATGTTTGTAATACCTAGTAAGTAAATAGGCCAAGTTCCTTCTACAGCAATTTTTTTTTCTAAACACTTTATTTCATGTGATTTGTTCATTTGAATTGAATTTTACCTCATTTCTAATAAGTATCGGTTCAGCAGTGTTTACGTAGCATGAAGCATACCTGCTTCATTTTTCGATTACATAGGTAACATTATTATGTAATGCGTTAGGTAAAAAACTAGGAACACATTTAATGGGTAATACCAATACATTGGGTGAGATAACATTGTTATTTAAATGTCAATGAACTTTTATCACAATGGTAAAATACCTCTTTACCTATAATTATTTAAACATTATTATATTTCGATAAAATTTGACCTTGCAGTTTTCCCGCTTCATGAGTTGTCTGTGCATAGACATAATAACCGTAAAGCCGATTTAAGTATGTTAAATGATTACTTTGCTAAAATTGAATGTATTTAAAAAGTTAGTTTACAATGCTATGTATCCATACATCCTCAGAGGCATTTCTTACAAACAGCACGGTTTTTTGAAAAACGCTCGACTTTATCGAATTTGGCTAGCTTTTCAAATTTTGTCCTTGAGAATACAATGGAGGTGGGCAGGTTGACGTGATCTACACGGATTTCGAAAATGCTTTTGACCGCGTAGATCATGTCATCCTGCTCAACAAGCTATACAGACTGGTCGCATACGCGGCGATCTTTTGCGATGGGTCCAATTATGTTTATTTAAAAGATCATAAGCAAAAGTAATACGAGGATACCTTTCTAACTTTTTTGAAATCCTTAGCGGTGTACCACAGGGTTCTCATTTGGGACCTCTCTTTTACAACGCATATTTATTTGATATTACTGACTCTTTTAAACACTCTGAACACTTAATATGTACGCTGACGACAAAAAAATATTTTATAAAATAAGATCACTCGATGACTGTAGTGCCCTTCAAGAGGACCTTAATAACTTAAATAATTATTACATAAAAAACAAGATCACAGTAAACGTTACAAAGTGTCAATGTATTAGTTATACACGTAAAAAAACCCTATTGCTTACTTTGACTTTAATGGAATTTTCATTAATAAAGTCAAGATAGTTCGGGATTTAGGAGTTATGTTCGACAGTAAATTAACGTTCTCAGATCACATTTACTTTTTTAGTACAAACGCTTATAAGAACTTAGGCTTTGTTATTAGGTCATGTAAGGTATTTAAAAACATCGAGGCTCTTAAATCGATGTATTTTGCATATGTGCGCAGCGTCTTAGAATATGCGTGCCCAATCTGGTCCCCCCAATACATTATTAATAAGAACCAACTAGAACTGGTTCAAAGAAAATGTATTAACCATCTTAACGATCGCCTCCGTAAACCTTCGGGGGCTTATGAAAATAGTTGTCGAACATAATGGTCTGCTGACACTCGATGAAAGGCGCAAGGGTATGGATATCTGTTTGTTTTATGACGTACTTAATAAACGCCTCGATTGCCCGGAGCTGGTCACACAGGTAACTTTTAATACTCCCCTACGGCGCAGTCGTCACACTACGATGCTACACGTGCCTCGGCACTCGACTAATTACGCCAAAAAATGTGTATTGACCCGTATTGCTCGAATTTATAACACAGAGCTCTCTCAAGTCGATATATTTAACTGTAATAAAAATACATTCAAATATCAAATAATAAAAACCATAAACGAAGGCAAATGATAAACTATTGATCTCTTAATGTTGAAACGTTTTTTTAATCGTCAACCTTTTTCTGTTTTTCTTTAAAATTTAAACTTAACTATAAGTAATATACCTAAAATTGCACTTTTTGAATTTATATATTTCTAAGTAGTCCGTTTGCATATTTTATGCTTATCCTAGTTATACAGGGAAACCTATTATTATACATACAATACTGTATGTAACATACATACTCTGTAACATACTATATGTACCTATGTTGGTTGCCTAAATAAATAAAATACACTACATCTAACATGGACGTCTAATACTTCCAACTTTTCTGACTTTCATTCAAACTGTAATCTATGAACGCAGTTAAAGCGCCCAACTTTTACAGAAATAAACTGCAGCGAAAAAAAAAGAATAATTTTTCTTGAGAAAGAAAATGTCGCCTCACAAATTTCAATCACAAAAGATTAAAGAGCTACAGTAAATTACTCTGAAATACCCTTCTTCCCAGGTGTTTATTAAAATAGCTTGCTAATTGTACAAAGTGCTCATAAGAGTTGTCAGTAAGAGTCTGCAGAGGGCGCCACGTATTAAGCGACAGACAATGGCAGGTGAAGTTGTCTAGGCCGTTATGCATACTGACTTTAAGTAATTGGCCTTAGGATAGGGCTGGCAAGAGATAGGAATGCTATTATTTTTTAGAAATTAACTTGAACTCTCTGTTTCTGCTGAAAATCCCTTCGACCTTAAAACGGTTAGCTTGATTACAAAAATCAGTAAACCTACCATACAACCATAAACAATAAACTGATCTCTCTCTGAACCGGTCTATCCGAAAAATATGCGCTGTAATTTGGTGATTCTTTTTGGAGAAACTCCTACAAATAGTTTACCTACTTAATTCTGTACACATCAATTACATTTAAGTGCACTGAAGAAGAACAAGGTCAGCATCAATTGGCAGTATATATTGCAGTATCCAGACAACTTTAAAGCTAATTTCTAGGTAAGTACTGAAGAAAGTCCTTTGCATTTTCAGCCCAGACGTGCCTTAGGTCATTTATTGCCAAACTATAGAAATTGTATTGTTGTTGTGTTGTTGTATTTATAATCGGAATGTTAGCCTCAAGATCAGTCGGGGTCGCTGGAAAGTCCGAAAGGGATACCGTGACCCCTGGCAATATACAGGCAACTGAAGGAACACGGGTGGGTTTTAGTCAGTAAGAGTCTGACCCGCCCTCACGCTCCAGAGCGGGAGATGTTATTTGATAATTTCCCACCGTCAAAAAAAAAAAAAAAGCCTCAAGATCAGTGGCAGGTGGCAGCCCTACGCCCAGGGGTGTGGTTAGGTCGCCTTCAATGGGGCTTCAATCACAATGAGTGGCGCCTTCATTATTTACAAATGAGCGTATAAATCTCTCGTGAACGATCCAGTTTCATTGTCGCGCAAATTAAAAGTGCTCTGTCTCTTTTTCTACTGTGATATATGGGTATGTGAGAGAGAGATGCAAGTGTTAAAAATTAACAGACAGAACAAATAAGTTGAGACAAGATCTCACCGCGGCAGACAGCGGTGAACTATGTTTTTCTGATAAGTCAATCCGGGTTCTTTTTACTCGGTCTATGGTTTATTAACTTTGTCTCATGATTGATTACCTTGTCCCTAGTTAGTAAATAAGCCACCCTATTTTCATCGAAGTATTATTAAAGAAAAACAACTTCTGAAATAATAGGTGTTTTAGGGATAGTAACACATGCTGCGAAAAAAAATCAGGATTTCCGTAACCTTTGTTCACGAATTCTTGACAGATAAAATTTGTTCAGATATTAAAACAATTTAGTTGTCAGGTTAAAAATACAACTTCACAAAATGAAGGTCGCCTCCCCCTTAAGACCGACAAATATTTTTTTAATATTCGGATAGCATGACTTAAAGAGGAGGAGTATATAATAAGAATTAAAAAACAATCAAAACCGAGAAATTTCGCGGGTATTCTGAATGAATTACAAAGCAGGATACAATAAAATAAAATAATCTTTATTTCGGATACATAAAATCCATAAGGGTTAGTAAATAAAAAGATAACTTATACTTATGTTAGTAAACTTATTACCTATCAAGTGTGTTGTTCAAAATGCATCTTCGAACAACATTACCTAACAAGGAATAATCGTACCTCCCCGCTATGGTCTTCAGGAACAAGTTGGAGCTTTCCCGCACTCTGCAGAGCAAAGAGGTAGATTTCTGTCTGTCGATGGCTTGGAACCCATCGACGTGTGCTTATGCAAACATACCTGATGCACTGCAGAAACGGGGCAGCCCCTTCAACATCCTGAACCCGTTGACAAAGATACCCTTTTTTTTTTTATTGTGGGAAATTATCAAATAAATAACTTCTCCCGCTCTGGGTTGAGCGGGAGGGCGTGTCAGACTTTTACTGACTAAAACCCACCCGTGTTCCTTCCGTTGCCTGTGGGCCGGGGTCGCGATATCCCTTTCGGACAAACTCGCAACCCCGGCTAACTCGCAACCCGGCGACAATGATACCCTGGAATTATTGCAGTTCTTATGTCGCAGTGTCACAATGGAACCAGTCCTTACACCAATTACGATTGTTCTTTAAAATTTATGAGGTCGCATCGCTAGTGATTACCTGATGATGACACGACCATCGCAATGCGTTTAGTATTCCTACAACGTCTGGGCGATCATTATTCATATTTAATATACAGCGAGGCATCAATTGAGGCATATATTAGGAGTATAACGGAAGGCGGGCCACACGCGTCACGTCAGTGTCTTGAATGAAACACTTCATTCATTCATTCATTCAAAGGTTTTTTACTTAATGACAATGGCAACAATCAATTATTGTTTTGTACTTAATGACAGTAACTAATTTGAATAGTTAGACAACGTGCTCAGCGCATCAACCTTTCAAAGTTTTCGACCTTATCTATTAAAGTTATTGGAGCTTGCTACAGTCCGGCCGTTGACAGAATGCGTTCCTGACACCTGTCAGTTGGAAAATTTCTAGTAGTATTAAGAGGGTTTATCCTAAAACTTGGCAACGTCGCAAATAACTGTAAAATATTTACCTGTTTTGATTAATATAGCAGTATTACTGTATGGAATTGCAATTATAACATTGAATTTGGTGTTGTACCCGTTTTAGGTGTAAAAAAGGTATTTGGAAAGTTTCCCAATACTTTTTTTACATCTTAAACTAAATATTCGATGTTAATTATTACATTTCATAATCAATATTCTAGTTCGTTAGTTAGCCACATTTCTTATTTCCATAGAGTAATATTGCCAAATTAATCAAAACAGCGAAATATTTGACATCTATTTGCGACGTTGCCTACTTCATAAACGGCTATACAGGTGTCAAGAACGCATTCTCGCGACGGCCGAACTGTAAGTATACAAATATACATAATATCACGCCGGTATTTCCAGAAGTGTTTGACAAAGGTGTACCTACTTATATATAGTAAATATGCCTTGCTAAACATGTCAAGGAGACACGTAAGTTTCAAGTTTGGCAAAGTTAGTCGTGAACTCGTGACATTCATGTACTATCCTCAGAAAACTAAAACAGTGCCGCAGTCCTTTAAAAGCGGCATGTTTTTCCTTATTAAATACCACACGGCGGCGTTTCCTTTCCATTGCTTTATTCCTAAAGTTTCGCCAAAAATAAAGTTCCTCAAAAAAAAATGGCACTTAGTAACTTGTATCTATAACACTATGCTATGCAACACAAAACACTTGTATCAAAACAGTCGGGTGTCAGCCAGTAATCTAGCTAATTGTTTTGATGACAGTGGCCTGCCCCGCCCCGGGCCATATAACCCGGGAATTTCATTACGACCAGCAGGCCACGGACGGCCGGCTGGATTAGAATGCTGGCCATTGTTCATTGAGTTATAGCCGCTGGACGTACGGCGTGGTTGTAGTTGATAGATAGATTGTAGGAAGGAATAGCGACGTTTGGAAAACGTCTGGTTTTTGATATGAGGTGGGATTTTACGAAGAAACCTGCTATTTAATTACGCAACACATTTTCCTAAACGATTACGACTAATCGATTTCATTTTGACAGTTCAACAACATTCATTGCGTTATTTACGTTGTTGAGCAGATTTTCTTTTCGAACTTATAAAGCAATGGATAAGCAATCTGTTTCAAAACGATTCAGATTCTGATTTATCGTGTATTACGTAATTAGGGCACTGAACAGAATTAACTAGTTGTATGTAGGTCGGTACTAAGTATTTAATGAATGGCGCGTTTTTTGATAAGTTAACATATTGTTTTTCAGTGATTCACAATTTTTCTTACACTCGATTTTCCTCAATCAACAAAAATCAACTTAGCCTATCGGCCCACTGCTGGACATAGGCCTCTCCTAGGCTGAGCCACAACACCCAGTACTGTCCTCTCGATTTTTCTATCCAAGGCACGTTAAAACTTAATTAATGAGACACAAACATCGCTTGCAAAAAATATAAGTAGATGTAATTACTTTCGGGATTGACTGTCATCAGTCAGCATTTCAGCAAAACTGACCATCAACTTTCTGGTATAATTTGATTTTCATTTTCTCTTTGTTTCAGGAAATTTCGGAAAGTCCTATTGCGCTCTACTCCATGCAACACGATGGCGGTCGTTGGAGGCTCAAATTGGCCGCGATTGGACCGTCTAATTGTTTGAAATATGCGCTCGATGCCATAAGGAATAGTTTAATAGCCGCGTGCTCCGTACATTTCACACTGCAATAAAGTTGAGCGTATTTCGCAGATAGCTCTGGTGCTAATTGCTTGTTTTTATTATTAATTAAACCATCAATTAGGTACTAGTTTATTTCTTTGCTAAAATAAATTAGTGGAAGACATTAGCAATTTAGCCGCATTAATGATAGTAATCGTAATGTTTAAGGAAGCTAGCACTAGAAAAAACTGTGGTAGCCTAGTGTTGTGACCGTCAGACTACCAAGTCATAGGTCTCGAGATCGAACCATCGTGTTCATCACTTGCTTTAAAAACAGTGAAGGTAAACATCGTCCGGAAACACGGCATGCCTGAGTGATATTTTTCGACGGCATGTGAAGCCAAGTTAGAGGCCCATGGGCGGCTTTAAAACTCTGACACCAGCCATGCTATTCTGTAAACATCTCACCATGAAAACTTGGGTGAAGTGAGCTGTCAATAGTGTCAATCCCTGTGGAATGACAGCTCACTCCACGCTCACTTCACCTAAGTTTTAACGGTGAGATGGTTACAGAATAGCACTGCAGGTTAGTCACTAAACCACAGGAAAAGAAGATTAGATAAAAGGTGTGTTTTTGACGAGTTTTTCTTTAGTGGTGAGTGTTCGTGGTCATCATGACACTATTTAGTATTTTGCTCATCTTACCTCGGCTTACCAATAGGTTCCAAAACGCAGGTAGATCATGCCTTTGTAGCTATGTTTTGTCCTCGAACATAGTAGCTATAACAGTGAAGTTTTAGACAAAAGCAATTATGACATTATAAAAAAAAAATGTTCCCACTGCTGGGACACAAGCCTCCTCTCTTCGAGAGGCCCGTAGGCTGTAATCTACCAGTGCGGGTTGGTAGATGTCACAAGTCTTCGATTTTTTGGTTCTAGGACATGCCGGTTGCCTCACGATGTTTTCCTTCACCATTTTAAGAGCAGTGATGATGAAATCATTTACACAAAGTAAAGCGTCTGCCTGGGTTCGACCCACCGACCTACAACTCGTAACTCGGGGCCCAGACCACTGGGCCACCACCGCTTACAAAAAAACTACTTATTTCCAATCCTCAAACATACTTACGAAGCTCTCAAATCTATAATAGCCGCTTTAACAGTTACAAGCTTCTTATCTCACAATGAGTTATGAAGCTCCACTATCATATCTCTATTAATTTGTTTATCAGAACTTCAGATTTATGACCACTCTCTCACTATCCCTACGTTTGAAGTTAGAAGGTTTTATCCCTCGCACTTTTGAGAGCACGCTTCGGAAACTTTTTAAATGGACTTTTAAATTCTATTATTAGGTTTTTGAAGTGTAGAAGTCGATTAGTAGGAGAGCTTGAAAATTTTTAATTGATTAATAACGTTATGTAGTTACTGTATTGTCAGTGTGTAGTCGTTCTAATATCTTATACTATTAAATGAGCCATACTTGTATTATATATAGGTATATATATGTAATCACGTTCTCGAAAACGGCTCTAAAGATTTCGATGAAAGTTGCAAAATAAGGTTTACGTCGATCTAGCTAGGGCTCATATCTCGGTAAATTTGTTTTCTCTATTTTCACCCGAGCAGAGCTCAGTCACCCAGGTACTGAATAAAGAAAAGAAAAAAAAAGGGACGAGGGAAGGGAGGGGGGAGGGGACAAAAAGAGACTACGAGCATGTTTTCGTATTAAACAAGATAGGAAAGATTACATTAGTGAAAGACTCGTAATAAGCTATAGTTTTTCAGAAAATGTCCCACTTACCTAAAAAGGTATGATATACATACGAGGAAAATAAAGAAACTGCTCATTATTCTTCCCCTTTATATTAACAGTCACCCACTTAGAACAATTCAAATTTTTTCCAAAAACAAAAGTAACTAAAAATAAATGAAAGTCCCCAAAACAGAGGGCTATATGACGTCACCACACGTGAGTGCTCACCATAGGGTGTGTCTACACCCTCACGTGGGGTGGGGTCAAAGGTGTCGGCCAATGGCAAGCGGAAGCGGCTACCAGAGCGGAACTTACTTCCGGACGATATTTTTTTAATTATCGCATTGGTTAAGGCACTGGCTTCCGCCAGGTGTGGTAAACTAGTACTTATTTGATTTTGATTTGTTGATTATGTATTGGACGTTTAATTATGGTAACGTTTCTCATATGTAATTTAATATGAATACACCCTTTACCGCATACTTTATTTGAGGAATAATATGAAACGTTAAATTTCTACAAATATTCAACACCCTTTCAATGATTAGATAACGTATAGTCACCGCACATCAGTGGTAAGTGTTAAAACTTCCACTACAAAATATTAATAGTTTAAAAAACACTAAAAAACACGCTTTTACGTGCACCTATAGGCGTATTCAGACCTTGAAACCCAATGGTGGTCAAAGTTCATTACAAGACCTTTCTAACAAGTCCAAACACGGCTATGATACGATCATCCATCATGAAGTTCCAGTTCATATCTTCCGGCTCCATCATCAGATCAGCTCGACAGTACCATGTTATTGTATTGTCATCAAAATCACATACAACTGCCAATTTTCATAACGCTACGATCTTTAGAAGATGGTTAAATTAGTTTTCTTAGATTTGATTACATACACTCGAGAGCAATGAATCCGGGTCACTTAAAGAATGTTAAAAATCTCGGAAACTAAAAATGATAGGTTAATGCAATAAATTGTATTTAATAGACAATGTAATACTCCTTAAATGAAAGTAAAAAAAATATGAGTCACCATACATTTTATTAACACAAAATTACATAAAGAAAAAAACTGCTGATCTCTTCTTAAAACAAAAATAGGAAACATGAAATTTTTGAACTTTATTACGATTTTCTTGAATTTTAATACTTCGTATTGCCTCCTCGTGCTTCCATTACTGCGTTTACGCGGTTTGGCATGCTGTACACCAAGTTCCTTATACGATTTTGGGGAATATTCTCCCATTCCTCTGTGAGAGCAATTTTGAGCTCACGAAGCGTGATTGGGGGAGGGTTTCGTTGTTTTACGCATCTGCCTAGCTCGTCCCAAGCATGCTCGATCGGGTTGATATCCGGGCTGCGCGCTGGGCACTCCATACGAGTAATGTTCATCTCTTGAAGGTAGTCATTCACAATCCTACCTGTATGAGGTCGGGCATTGTCATGCATAAATATAGCATCCTCACCTAAATTGACCATAAATGGACCAACGTGATCATTGAGAATTTCTTCCACATATCTTACGCTAGTTAAAGAGCCGTTTTCTATGATCACCAGCTCTGTGCGACTTTCAGAAGAAATTCCGGCCCACACAAGTACAGACCCACCACCGTAGGCTACTTTTTCTTCGATGCATGCTTGCTTGAATCTTTCCCCTGGTCTTCGATACACTCTGTGTCTTCCATCGTGCTTGTAGAGCATAAATTTGATTCGTCGGAGAACATAACTTTTGACCAATCTTCAATACTCCAATTTACGTGGCTCTGGGCATATCTTAGTCTTGAAATACGATGCCCACGCTCCAGTTTAGGGCCGTTTGCAGGTCTAAGGGGTTTTAAGTTAGATTCAGCAAGCCGACGTCTTACTGTCCATGCACTTGGGTTACTTCCTCCGAGGCGTCGAAACTGATTTGTGAGTTCAGTTCCTGTGAGAAAGCGATTTCGAAGCATGGTGTTCACCAAGTATCGGTCTTCTCGTGCTGTGGTACACCTGGTTCTGCCCGTTCCTGGTCTGCGTAGGTTAGAACCAGTTTCTTCGTAACGTCGGAGAACTCTTTGTACTGTTGACAGCGACACACCGACAGTCCTATCGTATCGCGTGTATCGCGCTGACTCCGGCCGGTTTCCAGCATTGTAAGTATTCTGGTGCATTCTTCAGGCGTAAGCGACATAATTTCAGCTTGAATAATGAATATAGAGCACTATCAACATGGTTTATGTACCCACATAAATGACAGATTACAAACAAAAGCAAAACCAAATGCTGTAATTTCGTAGTTCCATCTTCGAAAGTGGCCCTTTTTCAAATTTGATTTTTTTATGATATAACTTTACAATAACTAAGAAGTTTTAATACCTTCATTTAAGGAGTATTACATTGTCTATTAAATACAATTTATTGCATTAACCTAGCATTTTTAGTTTCCGAGATTTTTAGGATTCTTTAAGTGACCCGGATTCATTGCTCTCGAGTGTAGTTACATACATACAGGTCGACCTAATAAAAGCATGTTAAAAATACCTCTTACTGTCAATGTCAAACAGCTAGTGGTTAGACCACCTGTTTCAGACCCTGAGGTTCGATTTCCATTGGGGGCAAAATTTTCGGTTCGTTTTGGTTGGTGGTAGGGCTTGTTCTAAGTCCGCCTGGCTAGCTACATCCATCTGGCCATCTTTTCTAAGTCTTTAACCATAACAATAATGCTAACAGCATGGTTGTTTCGGCAGTTAGAGGTAAGATAGCCAGTTCTTTTGTGGTTGAGGATTCCGGGTGAAGGTAGCTTCCACCTTCGGCCTGATCATCACTTACCATCAGGTGAGATGAAAGTCACGAACTTCCCCATGGTGGTAAAAAAAGTGTAATTAATTGTAGGCACTTAAGTGCGGTTGACGGGATGCAATTGAGATTGTAAACCATGTTCTCAGTCTTAGTTTTATTTCGTTTCGCGTAAGTTTTCATCCTTCTTCAAGGAGAATGCTTAAAAAATGACAATGGCGCCTATTTTCTTGTACACCGAACTAAACTATCACTAGAATTCCTTAATTTTGGCTTTGAGAATCTTTAAGCTATTCTGCAAAAAAAAAAAAACTCTAAATTTAAAAATAATTTTGACACAACTAAAATTGAATTGGCAATCGCGATTCCACGTGGTACTTGTTTGTCTACCCCGTGATTTTTTTTAGAGCCGGTCGCGCGCATGTGGGGCAGCCCCGTCGTGTCTTATATGGATTTTTTCACTTTTTGTATGGAAAATGTGAAAAATTATTACCTACATGTTGAGTTTTAGGGGTTTAAGTGCATTATAAAGGGGGTCGAAATTTTCGTTAGTTTTGCGATAGGACACACCATTTTCGAGATATAAGCAACAAAAAGAAAAAAAAGATAATAGTACTGTGTTTCCGCCTGAAGTCGAGGTGTTGGTGTCAAATTTAGTTCATGACAACTAATTTTATTCCTTACCTTTTTAATCGCGATTAGATATAGTCAGGTTTAGTCAGGGTTGGTTTTTTACAATCAAAATTTTAGGTGAAAAACGTCAAATTCAGTTTCACTAAATTAATAACTCAGTGCTTTCAAACTAAAATATAGTTAAGTTGTGTCACTTTAGTCTATTTCGGAATGGGAAATCGTCCTTTGACAGGAATAACTAAATTTAGGTGATTTTTAGTCTAATTTAGAGGCATTTGTGACAAAAGAATCGGCGCCATTGTTAAGCTATTACTGGTTCGTCGTAATCTCCACTTAGAAATAAGCTTGACTAATACAAACAACATCAACATCTTAACAAAAGAGCATAAGCAGGAAATACAAATTACGGAGGTCTTGACAAAGATGTAAGTTTTATTGCAACGCGGTGACCAACAGGATGGATCCATTTGACTTGGCTCAAATAGTTGGAATACAGATTTGTTACGCTCGTTTAAAAATGATAGAGTACTGAGATTAATATTGTTAAGAAGGGCAAGTATACGTACAGTCGGTCGATTCTGTAAAAAGATCAACGTGAAACTTAGGTGAAGTGAGCTGTCACTGTCACAAATCGACCGGCAGGATGCTAGGGATTAACACTATTGACAGCTCACTTCACCTAAGTTTCACGGTGATATTTTTACAGAATCGATCGGCTGTAGTGGAGATGACATGTGATCTTACTCTTAAGTGCTGAATGGTTTGAAAATGTATTTCTATCTGTTAGACATCAGCACTTTAATTGCGTAACACACTGAATCTCAATCCGAGGATTTTGACGAAAATTCCTAACGTGGCTGAACTGTCAAAATGAGAGGAATTGCGATCGACTACCATTTTGTGTGCGCTGGTCCGCCTAAGAGATTTCTGATGTGAGCTTTCTAATAGATCTTACTAAACAGGTCAGGTAAATAAATTAACCCTTAAAATATTGCAACCACACAGAAAATAGCAAAGTCTCGTATGAAAACACATAAACTTACTTTAATTTTTACAAGGAAATTGTCTATAATATAAGATACCTAACTCAGAAAACAACTAACTATTTCTCGAACCTCTCACTGTTCCTTAGACAGGTTCCAATTTATCTCGTGCGAGTATATACAGCACACTCGACATGGTATACCATGACAAAATCCGGCCATCCCATCGCCCCACATTGTTTTCCGCTAAATTGGACTCCGTGATTAATTTGTTTAACTCCCCCACCGTGTAATTTGTCATCAACAACTATTTCCTGATCCCCCTCACCCCCCTTTTTACGAAAGAACTCTAGAGTTGAAAAGGCAAGGTGTGGAAAAAGAGGGGCCTTGTTAAAATGGTCGGAGTTCTCCTAAAATTCCTTGCTTATTTGGTTAGTTGACATTGGGAGCTCAATAAATAGTGGAATTCACGAGATGTTTGCTGAGAAGTAATTATACGTGTTTGTTTCTTTTGCTCCGATGATTCTAAAGCTGCTTGCTTGAAGGAATTTGATGGCAATATTAAAGTGTGATCGTTCAAAGAAAACGAGAAGCTTAACAAGGTTGAATGGTGATTTTTTGTCCAAATTATGACATTATGTCCTAACAACTAAGTTTTCATTCAAAGGATTTGGGTTCTCGTGGCACTAAATGCTGTTGGTCCCGCAGGCATTGTATAGAGTGGGTAGCGTTTCCAAATATCTTCATTCTTACATTGGCTTGAATATCTGTAGCATCTGTCCCTATTTTGTCTTAAAACTTGTTCATAATTCTAAAAAGGTTCTTAAAACAATTGAAAATGCAATTCCACCGACGCCTAATTCCGTATTCTCCTAAAACAAATCCAAGGTAGCTACTACGTGACCGTTTTATCTTGCGGTTCGTTTTTCACGCGGCATCTGGTAAGGGAGGGTATCTCGACGGTATCTCAGCCATCCCCTGGGAGCTTGTTACACCGCTATAATTACTGGGACACCTATCTGCTTCAATTAGAAACTAAGAGTTATTTGCTTACGCGGAATCGTTGGCGACGGTGTGAATGGCGGCCTGAGGCGGTTTGCGGTTTACGAAGATTATGGTAAGACAAGATTGGGTCAAATCAAATATATTTTACGAACAATTTAATTAGCCCAAACATTTACGTAGAGATTCCTCTCTTTACATCGGAGAAAAAAAAAACACCGTTCTTAAGGGGACTACAGGACCTAAACGTGCCTAAACGCAAGTTTTATAATGCGTAAAAGAATATGATCCACTGCAGTAAACAAAATCAGAAAAATATATGATATTCTTCAGGATATATTCTAGTATGATAGTGTGTTGAAAACATAATACAACTAATTTGATACGATAGAAAAAAATCATGAAGATACCTCTAAAAAATTATTTTAACGATTAAAAATCATATTAATTTACATGCAATCATTCTGATTTTTTTGTCAGATTATTCTACAAGCTACATATTAGCATAATAGTGTTTTAATTTTCCAGTCCAATCAATAGATTTTCTGTAAATCGCTAACTGCTTCATATTTTGCAATAAATTACCTGCGTCGTGTCATCGCGCTTCTCTTTCATTTCTATGCAGTCCGACAGTGACCGCGCTTTAGCTGTTGTAAGCCTCTTAAACAAATTCAGTAAACTCAAGTACGTAGTTCAGTTTCTAGTTTTTGGCCAGATTGACTATAGAATTGAGTTCACTTTGTCATTACCCATACATAGTATAAACATAAACTCACACCTTTTTCCTATGGGTGTAGACAGATACCTACTACAGAAAACCAGCTGGTCGATTCTGTAAAAATATCACCGTGAAACTTAGGCGAAGTGAGCATGAAGTGAGCTGTCAATAGAGCTAATCCCTAGGGATTAGCTCTATTGACAGCTCACTTCATCCTGCCGGTCGATTTGTGGCAGTGACAGCTCACTACACGCTCACTTCACCTAAGTTTCACGTTGATATTTTTACAGAATCGATCGACAGCTGCTAGGATCCTTACATGCTCCTTTTGCTTCGTTTACGTTCATACATCAGTATTAATTGCGTAATACACCATCAAACAGAATCTGAATCGTTTTGAAACAGATTGCTAATCCATTGTTTCATAAGTTCGAAAAACAATCTGCTCAAAAACGTAAATAACGCAATGAAGTTTGTTGAACTGTCAAAATGACACAGATTATTCGTAATCGTTTACGTAATTAGATAACCTTCGGTCGATTCTGTAGCGTGAAGTGAGCTGGCAATAGTGTTAATCCCTAGCATCCAGCCGGTCGATTTTTGACAGTGACAGCTCACTTCACGCTCACTTCGCCTAAGTTTCACGTTGATATTTTCACAGAATCGACCGGCTGGTCATAAAAGCACGCCGGTTTCGCGTTCTTACTCCACTTTGTTACTGATTTATCTTTTTTACTATTAGTGCGAATAATACGTTTTTAGTTCGTGTTCTCAAACACCATCATACAAAAGATGTTTCAAGACCACAACCAATCTACTACCAATGATCATCATTATGATAATTTCCTGCAGACCTGTACACAGGTATTCCTAGTATAGGCTCCAGTCTCCACAACATCAATGTATACACTTTTATGTATTGTACTGATAGGTGCAGAAAAAATCTTTTTTTATTATAATTCCTTTATTTTATCTTTATACTTACATATAATTTTCATTTTTAAATGTTAAAAAAAAAAAAAAATTGTAGCCCGCCGGTATCGGGAGGTCAAGGCTTTATTATTATTGTTATAATTCTTCTGCACTCATCCCAATTTATTTGTGGTCGGCGCAACATGTCCTTTTCAGCCATACTTCTCTATTAACCGATTATATTACCCTTTTATTTTTCTCGATTATTATAACTAATGTTTATTAAAATGTAATGTATTGTAATAATTAGAATCAATATTATATTATGCAATTTAATCATTAATTTGATATGAAACATTTGCAGTGCCCTTACAGGGTGCATGTCTTAATACTGTGTCATGAAATTTTAATGCATGCCTACTAACCAGTGTTGTACATGTTAGCAAATAAATAAATAAATAAATACCCTAAATAAATAAATAAATTAGTCGTCATCTCGGTAGTCACCTCCTTTCTGGACATATCATCTATTTACAACCAATGATACAAGCACAAAAACGTTTTCTTATCCTTCCTCACGCATTCCTGGTTGCACTCCATCAGCTCGATAAGGGGTTACAAACGGGTATCAGTGTAAAATCTTGGGTTTCGGTGAACAAGGGGTTCCTTAAGTTATGGTCGCAAGTCGCCGACAGGGGTGGCTAGGGTGTTGTCAACGGGTTAATTTAAGATGTTCTTCTTTTTGTTGCGTCTTGATAAGAGGAGTTCATAAATTCATTATTCTTTTTGTGGAGATAGGAATTATTTATAAACGCTTTGTTTTGATTGCTGTGTTATGAAAATTAAGGAACTTATGAATGTTGTTTTTTTTATTCGTTTTTTTTTAGTTTCCTAATTATTTTCATAAATTGATATGTTTACTATTTCATGAATATCTACTGGTTTCTTAACTACAAGATTTTCGTGTATATTTCTATTTTCCTTTATCGCTGTGGTCACCTAGCTAGCCCTTTTTAATTTTCGGTTCAGAAACATTTTCATACAAAAAAAACCTTCCCATCAAAAAGAGAAAAAAAAAACTACTTTTTTGTTGAAAAATAATACGAATGCCAGCCGGGACCGACGGCTTAACGTGCTCTCCTCGGCACGGATCTCAATATGTATGGATGGTAACCCATCCACGAACCGATAGCGGCAAGGATAGATTAACCTTCCATCGACCCGTGCGGTCATTTAGCCACGAACCCCTTCAAAATTCAAAATGGTGGATGGGCTATTACAAATACAAATAGTTTATTTTTCTTTAACAAGCTTTGTACTACATAGCTAGTGATAGAAGTGTCCTTTTAACCAAGTAAATGACTGTATTAGGACACTCCAGTCTTCCGTAACTTAAATTTACGCAATGGTTTAATAATAATATAATAAACATTTATTTCTCTTCCACAAAGGTGCCTTAAAAATATAAAGATTACAAAATCTGATAAATCCTTTGTGGGAGACTAGTATCTGCACTAGGAAAACCTGTCACACAGATTACCAGGCCCCCCCCCCCAAAAACAGTGTTTGAGTATTTAATCATAAAAATTATATTTACAAAGTATTTTTACCTTTGGTATGAGAACACAGTAAACAAAAAATAAAAGACGATAAAAATTAAACAAAAAATACGAAAATTAAATTTATTATTGAAGAGTGTGGGTATCAGTGAAGTGGGTGATATGGTGAAGTGTGGTGTGCTAATGTGTAGTGTCGTGTGATGTGATGTTGTGTGGTGCCGTCTGGTGTAGTGTAGGTGTTGTGTGGTGTGGTGTGCGGTACGGTGTGGTGTGATGGACAGGCTAAAAACACTTATCTTAAAACAATAAGGAGACTTTCAGTGCTATCGTAATCAAGGTTCAGTAAATACGTGGAGAGAACTTGCTTGCACCTTGCTTTAGTCAGAAAGTATATTTTTTAAATATAGTTTATCTTATTGTATAAATAACTGCCAAGGAAACAAAAATTGCGGTGCGAAAGACCACTTTTACATAGTTGAGTGGAACATACATTTGTTTTAATGCGTTTATGAGCGTTTATGATGGGTTGTAGTTCAAAGTTGAATGTTTACGCAAGATTGTTTAACGTCTTAGGCTATTGAAAATCAGTAAGAAGTCAAGAACGGCAGCAGGACGTGGATGTGTTTTGTAAATTATGTTTCACCTTCTATCCTGCTCTTTGTGCTCCAAAACATGCAGTCAAAGTGACCTCAGCGCTGCCACCGATAACGATGTGGATGTGGCCAAGTTTGGGCCAACAAAACACCTAAAGGTGCTGATAAACTTGAGCATTCACTTGTAACACAACATCGAGCATTCACCGTTTTTAAATTTGTGGAACTGAACAACGAACAGAGCCAAGCATAGAGTCAAACATCGCTACGAACATTTTCACGGTCATTCTAGCGAACGCTCTAGTCAATGCTTGTCAAAAAAACCGGCATAGAGGGACGGCGGCGGAACAATTACAGAATGGCTTAGCTCGGCAAAAAGCTCGAAGCAAATTTAATGTCTTTTAGAATGCTCGCTAAAACGCCCCCATTTATTTATTTTTTCCCACCAGCGCGCAGCGTTCTGGGGCTCTGTCTCACATAGGGTCGCAGCATTAAGCTGAGCGATGGCCGTTTTGCGTGGATGTGACGCATATTTTCCCCCAAATTGTTTATTTTTGTGTTTTGTTCTTTCTTTGCGTCATGTGTACCGCAAATAAACGTATTTTCTTTCTTTCTTTCTTTTCTTATTTATTTTTTTGTAATGTTTCACTAGAATGCTCAAAACAAGTGAATGCTCAAGTTTATCAGCCCCTTAAAACAAAATCAAACAAATGAACTCAACATTTTATTTTACACGTCATCCCAGAAAAACAAGCCCAGCAATTATTATTTGTCATACTTTTACAAAACTGACCCGAAGTACTTTATCAGCGGGATTAGTGTTGGACATTATAAACCCCGGGTCCGCAGTCCGTTTGAGGACCAGCTATAAATCAGACCTGAACTTCGACCAAACCTGAAGTATTATGTTTATTTCATTTGGACGTATTAATCTCTAGGTATTAAGTGTTTCAATTTATGTTGAATTGATAAGAGGATATTGGGAAATGTATTGTTATTTAATATTTTACTTGGGCTAGTATTAATGCCAACTGTGTGAGTATCGTGGTTTATGTACCTGGGCGACCGAGCTCTGCTCGGTTGTAAATAGAGAAAACCAATTTTCTCAGATATGAGACCTAGGTAGATCGATTTTACGCCCCCGTAAACCCCTATATTGCAACTTTCATCGAAAATGTTAGAGCTGTTTTCGACAACGTGATTACAAATACATATACAAATATTGCTCATTTAATAGGATAGGATAGGACTTGGGCTAGTATGAATGCCAACTGTGTGTGTATCGTGGTGTATATTGTATATCTGGAAAACGAGCAGATCGAATTAGAGTGGAGTAAGAAAAGGTATCTTTTGGCGCCTAAATGACATTGACAGGGGGGCGTTGTTAGTAAATATTTGTGAAATTGTCACAGAAATTGTATTGACAAAACAAAGTGGCGGCGTTAGTTCCGATTAAGTAACTATATTGATTACCAAAACGAAGATTAGTCATAAGAATTTCATCAATAGATGACTGGCATGCGTTACTGGGTCCAGTTAATGATTTCAAGCAATCACAGTCTTCTGCTGTGCATAAACCTCTTAAGTCAAATCAATCCTAAGGTGGGGCCTCAGAAATCTCTAAGTCTTAGTTGTGAAATAGTAATTAATAATCTAACATTGCACAAGTAAGAGATAGAGATTTTTAAATCCTACTAAGTACTAATATTATAAACGCGAAAATTTGTGAGGATGGATGGATGGATGGATGGATGTTTGTTACGTTTTCACGCAAAAACTACTAAACGGATTTGGATGAAATTTGGCTTACAGATAGTTTATAACCCGGATTAACACATAGGATACTTTTTATCCTGATATTCCCAAGAAAGCGAGACTTATGCGGGTGAAACCGCGGGTCGCTGCTAGTAATCTAATAAAACTAATAAGTTACTTAGAATATTCTTTAAAAAATACTAGGTAAGAACCTAGTTTTTGGATCAATTGGGGACAACCCTCCAGTTCATAATTTATTCGAAAAAATCAATGAACGATACATAATCCACTATCATTATTTTATTTTCCACACAGATGTCTGCAATCACCGCAAACCCACACATAAATTAGCCAAGAACAAGGACAATTTGTCCGATAATCCCTGTCGATCGGGGATTATCCGGACAATTGGTGGTAAATGTGGTAATCCCACAACACTGTACCAATTTACTGGGTCCAGTATTTATTGGGGGCTGGTCACCCTATGCCATTGGTCTTGACTCTTGAGGAATTGTATTTAGTTGTAAATGATTTTAGGTGTTTAGGATTTCTCGTGAGGGGTGCGTGAAAATTAGTTGTAGAGATGAGGCCCCTCTTACTAATTTGAAAGCAGAATCTCTAAAAATCACTCTTAAGTAACTGTTTTATAATCTTATGGTCAAAAGAAACCTACAGTTTCAGTAAATATTTAAGCAATATGTATACTCTAGTATCTACTCGACCACTTTACGTTAAGTGAAACTACAAACTTAAGTCTGTAAAATATTTTGTTTTATAAAAGGCTGCTCTAAAGTTAAAAGTTCTTCAACGGGTGTAGAGAGAATGTCAAAAGATCGAACTGGCCTATTTTTGTTCCTTATTTTATGATAAAAGTAAAGTTTACCTTTCTTCCTTGTTCTTCTTTCATGGTACTGTACCAAATAAACGTATTTTTTCTTTCCTGTCTTTCCTTTGAAAGGAAAAAATACTATTATAAGTAGGGTTTGAAAATTCGGCCGTAAGTGTATTCTCAAAATGATCTTTTTTGCTAGACAAAAATGTAATTCTTTATCAATTTTTAACAATGATTTTTACCTTTGGCTATTCAAAGCATAAAAAACCAGTAATATTTATCGAAACACCTAGCACAAAAGTCCAGTACAGTCAATTCGCAAAGTGGCAAGTGGGCCGGTGTAATGACAGATTAGCGGGCCGGTCGGCCACCTGAGCTGGCCAAAATATGCAATAACTCAGGATCCCCTCTAATTCACCCGGACCGAGCCAATAAATTCGTCACAGTGATTAGTGTAGTACTTAGGGAATTGTGTGAAGTGGGATCCTCTGTTGTGAAAGAGAAATATTAAGCATTGTAGGTGAAATGAGATGTTATGTTATAGATTCCGCTCCTGAATTGGAGAGGTCTTTTCAAAGAATGTTGATAGAAAGAAAGTGCCCCTGCATCTAGTAAGCATTTAGAAAAATAATTACAAATCCTAAGAGTGGTTTTTTCGGTTATAAAACAAAATGTATGGAATCTTCATAGTGGGATTAAACATTACAGGAGTGAAATAAAATCTTTTTTAACATTGAAAACCAATTATATTAATAACAATATCAAATTAATTATAACAAGGACATAACAACTAAAATTATAAAGTAAAATAAGAACTAAAATATAGCTAGTTTCATTCTGAAATGTCACGCGTAAGTAGAGAGGTCGCGGGATGATGGAATTTGACAGAAAATTGGGAAATAAGTGTCATTAAAATGAACCGTTTAATTTGCTCTCGGCTGATTTTGAACAGTGGCACGATCCCAAATCCAAGTCATCAGCAGTTTTCTTCTTGAGTTGAGGAATTAAGCTTTTGTGTTTGTCGCCAGGACTTGAACTGATGGACTGTCTTCCTGATATGATGCTACAGGTAGCAAGTTTAGGGATTTTGCTTGGTCTGTACGGCAAAGAATGTGTTCTACATTGAATCATATCTACGCAAATCTCTGTACCAGGCCTGTCAATTGTAATCTCTAGGTAAGGTTTTCCGGAAAACAATTTTGAATCTGCTTTGGCCCCCTTTGTCTTTAATTCTTTTTTTACTTTAAAGCGTGAGGTCTTTGTATCAACTTTTTTGTCCAACGGACACTGCATATCGCTAAGACTCATTCTACAAGAAGTCAAATTTGAATGGATAGAACTCTGTTTTATGCATTCTGTACATGGACAAATTGCCTGACAACGAGTTTCTTGAGTAGGACTTTCTCTACAGTACAGTGGTTCATCATAATCATTGCAATCATCTGCATTATCTCTCTCAGTTTCCAAGTTGTCATATTTAACTTCGGTAACTATACAAGAATCATCAGCATTTAAACGGCTTCCGTCACATATTACATTATCCTTGGGTTTACTACTGTCATCGAATTCTGTACATTCTTTGTATTCTCTCCTTTCATCGAAATCAAAACAGTTATCGATATCTAAACATTGATCGACTTCTCTACATTCATCTAGTTTACGGCGTTCTTCCAGTTTTCTACATTCATCTAGTTTTTGGAGTTCTTCCAGTTTTCTACATTCATCTAGTTTTCGGAGTTCTTCCAATTTTCTACATTCATCTAGTTTTCCGAGTTCTTCCAGTTTTTTACATTCTAGTTTTTGGAGTTCCTCGAGTTTTCTACATTCGTCAAGTTTTTTTTTTTCGTCGGTTTGTTTACAAAGCTCATCTTTATTGCGTCTCCTACATTCGTCAAGTTTTCTCCGCTCTTCAAGCTTCTTATATTCATCGACTTCACTTTCATTTTCATCGAGTTTCCTGCATTCTTCGAGCTTTTTGCGGTCTTCAAACTTTTTACATTCATTGCGTATTTTGCGATCTTGAAGTTTCCTACATTCGTCAATTTTTTTCACCTCATCAATTTTTCTAAGGTCATCAAGTTGTCTAAGTTCATCAAGTATTCTAAGCTCATCAAGTTTTATAAGCCCATCCAATTTTCTACCGTCATCGGATTTCCTGCATTCATCAAGTTGTTTAAGTTTCCGACATTCTTCAGCTTGCCTTCGTTCTTCAAGTTTTCTACATTCTTCAAATTTTTTATTTTGTTCGTGTTGCCTACTTTCTTCAGATTGTCTCCGTTCTTCAAGTCTCCTACATGTTTCAGCTTGTCTACGTTCTTCCAGTCTCCTACATGCTTCTGCTTGTCTACGTTCTTCAAGTTTCCTACATTCTTCAGCTTGTCTCCATTCTCCAAGTTTCCTACATTCTTCAATTTGTCGTCGTTCTTGTAGATTCCTACGTTCCTCAGCTTGTCTTCGTTCTTCAAGTTTTCCACATTCTTCAGCTTGTCTACGTTCTGCAAGTTTAACACTGTCCTCGAATTGTCTGCGTTCATTAGGTTTCCTGAAGCAGTCATCTGACCTTTTACCCCATCTTTTTTTACTCCTTGATGGAACGTCTACCACGGGTGGACTGTTGACCACCCGTGATAGACGTTCCGTCATCCCTGGACTAGTCAAATAAATTCCACTTTGTTTCGAACCGAAAGTTTCCTGACTCGTTAGCGCCATCATTTGTGTAGAGTTACAAAATTGTGCAGAAGAGATTTTGCATAATGAAGATCTTTTCGAAGCATCACACATTTCAGGAGTTTTCGTTTCAATAGTTGCATGAACACTGTCTAAACACGGAATGGCGGAAATCTTTCTAGATGGTACGGTTCCAGTTCCAGGGGTAGTCGTTTTCTGCGACGGACATTGGCCTATAAACTCAATGTTACTGTACACTGTTTTACGAACTATTTGAGTACCGCCTGGAGTATTTTCTAAACATGCCGAACAAATATTATCACAACAACTTGTTTTTGCTTCTCCACGGTAATTTGTTTTTGATCCTCTTTTATCTTTATCCTTTTTATCATTGTCTATAAAAAGATAGACGTTGCTGCTACAGTCTTTTTTTTGGAACCTTTTAAAGCATAATACAAAAATTAATGCTGGTACGCACCAGGCTACTTCGATTAGCAAAATTATAGTTAAAATCCACATCTTTTTGCTTGATATATCACATGGTATAATGATTTTTGGTTTCTCCTTTGGTTTGCATTTGTTGGTTATGTATATGTCTAAGACGTTATTGCAAAGGTCTTGAGTCCTGTTAACTAAAGTTAGTACACTACCTAACGCAAGATACAAATTCTCGTCTTTTAAGTGCGGCACAACATCTTCTACCAGCCATTTTTGGAATTTTTCGTCAAATCGTTCCTGTTGGTTAGGGTCACTGGTTTGAATACAACTTCTTGCTGCATTATAGTATTTTATGAGACTATTAGATGTATCTGGAGTGTTCATCGATATTATGGATACATTCTTAAGAGGCACAAACATCGTACTCGACTTGTCATTCCAATTCACGTTTGGGGTTGGTATACTAAAGCCTGTAGGGGTCTTTTCAAAGTACGCTAAATGATCACAAGGGTCTTTCATACTTCTGGTATTTGAAAATAATTGAAGAGGGGCAACGTTGATTGTCACAGAATTAAGGAACTTCTCATCAGGTTTGCGCCATCCATCGCCATTGGTGTCTAAGTATCTTTTAATTTCATTGTAAAACTGAAATAATTTGACTACGTTGCCTTGTGCGATCGTGCCTCCGTAGTAGTTTAATTTTGTGACGGGTAGGACCCATTCTTTAAGGTAGCCTCCGATAGCATCCGAGAGTGCTGTTGTCATGATAGTGTCAGTTTCAGGATCTTTTGCTTCCTTTTTGATGGCAGAATAAGTGTCTTTGAAGTATCCAAGTAGAATGTTGACATGATCTTCATTGAAAGTGTTTATGAAGATTGGTGGGGGGAGAAGGTTCTGGAAATACCTTCTAGCTTGCAGTAGTCCTATTTCGCTCTTGCCCCACTGATTCTTATGAATATCACTGACAGAGAACAATACTGTGCCTACATTAGTTGCATATTCTCTATCAAGTGGAAGGCTTCCGCACGTTACTGTAAAAAATATGGTGCATGCGTAGTAATATAATATCATGTTTGTACATATATCGATTACAAAATTTTACAAAATAAATTACTATAAAATACACGCGACACAAAATGACAATTATATTTCGTAAGTAAGTTTGACAGTGACAATATTGCTTTTCTTATTGAGTTTTCTATATGAATATTTTTTTTTTTAATGAAGGAGGCATCAAAAAAAAGTTTACCGTCCACCGGGCGGCCGGGTCAGGCCGAATTGGGCCGCATGCACAGAGTGAGTTTTCGAGAGAGAGTTGTCTGTCTTCAGTGTAACGACGTCTCCCCAAACCGTAGCCATTGTCGCCTTTCTATGTCCTACCAAATGTTATATACAGTCGAAGAATCTAAGGCTTACAACCTCTGATTAATAGCCTAGATTATTTGGCTCTATTATCTTTTTTTTGTAATCCTGCCAAGATATTGTTGACAAACTATGACGTCATCTTACATAACATCACGCCTGTAATTCTCGAAGGGTAAGGCAGAGGTGTAGGTACCTATAGTACACCCACATTTAGCCAGTTATGTTTAAGTCCCATGTTATATGGGGCGAGCCTATTGCCGTCAACCGGGCTGGTACTGAGAAATTCCTGATGGAAAAATTCAATAACACGACCGATGAATTTTAAAATCTGTCGCATTTTGTGATTAGTGGTGTAAGCGAGCCTAAAAGTTTTAAAAAGAGGTTTAGGAGTTTTTAAAATAAATTTTATCCTGTTGGTCCACTGAAACAGCTGTCTTGCATTAACCACTTTTTTTTAATGTATCGCTCATCATCATCGTCATTGGCAGCCTTGTTCAGCCCACTGCTGATTATGGGTCTCGTCCCTTTTGGGCCATGCTTGCCTGGTCAGTGCGAGTCTCATCGGCGATATAATCTGACCAGTAACCACCAACATATTTGTGATTTAAGTACATCTGTCTTTAGGCAAATTTTCCAAATCATACATGTGATTTGTTTAATACATCACAGCATCCAGGTGTCTGGGCGATAAATCACAGGCGGTATAACTACGGGGACAGATGTAGGGGGGGTGAGGGGGCGCTACGAGACCGCCACGTTAAATTGTTTAATTAAAACCAGTATCAAATTAGGGGATTACACATATGTGGGGTACGGTGTCTTTAGGAGTTTGGGGGTAATGACATCGGTGCAGAATTGATTTGGGGAGTCTTGTAGTTATGTTGTTTACTAAAAGTGCATTTGCTATTAAGATCAAAGAATTATGCAAAATAATGGAATAACCTATGTAAGTTTGGAGGTAAAATAAATTCCTCATGTTATAAAATTGTATTCCGAATCTATAATATCGACAAAAAATTCACACGGTACATTTCACCTTCCCATTTCTCGATTTCTGTTGACTGTGGAAATAATATAACGAGGTGAAACGAAAACTTTCGCTAGAAGTTTCAGTGCTCTAAGTGGCCCTCCAAGATGACATGCCCACATACCACATACCTCTGACCAGAATTACTGATCCCACTAATTACAAATTCGCGTGGGTCGTCGACCAACATATTCATATTATAATTAATAGTCAAATTAACATATTAAGGCTGATAGTCAAGGATGGCGTGACTTCAGTCCTCCACGTCACGTCGGTTTAATTGCTGTTATTGTGACAAATGACATGCTTGTTGAATGTAGAATGTAACTAAATGGTGGTGTGGTTACTTTTGGGATGTTATGTCACGATTGTGGTTTGTTGAAGAATGTAGGATTTGCAAAGAAGCGCTTATGCTCTGTTGTCTTGTGCTGCGACTGCATCTGTGTCTATCGTGACAAAGCTTCGGCACGCAATTCTAAAAAAATATCGCGCTAATGCGGCGCCCACGGCTTCGCCACGTTTATTATGTACCACCACCCGGGCGATAAGTGCTACGCAGCCCGAACTATCGCGACGATAACCGATAATGATACATCTGCGTGTATCGTATCACTGTGTGAAGCTTCGCCACCATAGACGCAGATGCGGCCGCAGCATTAGCGAATTTCACAATTGAACGCGATCAGCGTATATAAATTGCGTTCAACAGCTGTCAGTGCTATCATTGTTGTGGAATATCGACACTGACAGCTCTTGAATGCGCTTAAGAGCGTGCATTCTGTAAGTGGGCAACGTCACAAACAGCTAACAAATATTTCGCTGTTTTGATTAATTTGGCAATATGTATTACTTAATGTATGGAAATATGAAATGTCGCTAACTAGTGAACTAAAATATTGATTCTGAAATGCAATAATTAATATCGTAATAATCTAATATCTAGTTTTAGATGTAAAAAAGTATTTGGAATCTTTCCAAATACCGTTTTTTAAATATAATGTGTATATATATAAAATAATTTAAGATTTGAAACACTAGGGCCGTGGGGTCCGAGTGCTCATCGAGTATTTCGGGACATCACTAAGCGGTTTTACGACTCTTCACGTGACCAGAGGGCTGGCCAATTTTTAGGTCAAAGAATCAGCATTGCCATCCAACGTGGCAACGCTGCCAGCCTTTTGGGCACTTTTCCCACTGACAGCGGTGCGGACGAATTTTTTGATGCCCAATAAAGCCCTTTATTTTTATTTTCTTTCTTTACATACTTGTAAATAATATAAAAAAAATTGTGTTAGATTGTGTATTATATTTAAAACTTGTGTTAAAAATTTGAAACTATTCATTCCATAAACATTGACTGCAATTTTCGAAACCATCTTTACCCAACAACCATTAGATATAATAAACAAAGCCCCGTTTACATTTACCTACATACACGCACTAATCTGACATAATAGTTGATTACGTATCGGTAATCAAAGAGTATGTCGAGCCGATAACCCTCCCATGCTCTGTGTAACGCTTACCATCCCTTAATGACGCGTGTAACGGAATATCCTTGTGGATATGTAGAGATGGGACACGTGCGCACTGGACTGCTGATGTTGCGATTAAAAGTCGCAAGACATTTTATGTGTTGACTAAAATAGGTCATTAGGATGGTCATAAGTTTACAATGTTACTTTACGTTATTTTAACGTTAACCGCTAAACTTATTTAAACATCGCTCTGTTTTTGACAATCGTTTGAAGTTATTAGAGACAGAATGACGTTTTAAATATGTTGAGTATCAAGCTCCAGGTATGCTTCTGGTGGTCTAGACTTCGTAATGAAACTACTTGATTTCGATAATATGACAAGTACTATTTCATGGGTACTGATTATAATTTTTAATGAGACGACCGATGTGTGCGCACGCTCAGTGTGTCGGCAAGCGAGTGAGACGCCCGCGAATCGCAGTGTGGTGTGTGGCCCGAAATGACGTCAGGAACAATATGTTTAGCTCTAAACGCATTGACTTTGTGGTGCAAGCACGCCTTAGTCATTTCGATTACCCTAAAACTTTAATTCTTTGTAAGACATTTTTTTGTTTGGCAAATTGTTTTATTTTTTAAACTCCCAAGCTTTGTATTTTTCGTCTGCTGTTTAGTTTTTTGTTTTCGTTCCGAATTGAGTGATCATCTGCCTAGCATTTGCCCAAGTATGTTGGGGTCGTCTTCTAGTCTAACCGGATGCAGCTGAATATTTTACATGGAGCGACTGTCTATCTGACCTTCATAACCCAGTTACTGGGTAGTACGATTATACGATATCTCTTGGTAAGACTGGTTGTCAGACTTTCGGGCTAATACCGACCCGTAATGACTGTCAAAGATCCAGAATGACAGTCGGGATCAGGACCATCTACGAAATATGAAAATAACAAAAATTCACGAAAAATGTGAATGTTTGTTCAATTCATATGTCGTACCTTCCAGCCTACCGATATTAAGCGATTTAACACCTCTGTGTACAATCACAGTTTTTTTTTTACCTATCAAATTAAAAAGGTACATACTTTCACCAATTTTTACTCAACACAAAGTATAGAACGACAGAAACCAGCTTTTAAAAAAAACATTCATAAAACTCCATATCGACCGCACTATCAAATCTCATCAATATTTCCTGCCCACATGAGCGTCCCCTTACGGCCGTATGCCGTATCGTCGGTATCAATCAAACATTATCGCGCCGTTGTTTGGAGAGCCACCAATTAATACACGGCAGCGGAGGGTTGATAGTGGCTACAAACAACCGATGTTATGAGCCGATGTCGGCATTAAGTTGATTTTAATTGTGTCGTGTATGTTCATTATTGACTTGCATGAAGCCACTGAATCTGGAATGAGGAATGATGAAAATATTGAGAGGAAAGTTTTGAGTATGAATAGAAAAAAAAGAGTAGAGGTAGACCAAAAGGAAACTAAGGAAATGACGACTAATAGAGAAGTATGGAAGAACAATATATGTTGACGACCATGATGAAGCCACTGAACTAGTTGCAGAATTTGGAAGACCGGTTTTCAAGCGAAAACAGGCCGTTCTACAGTGGATTGTTATAAAAAGTCTGTATTAAATAAAGTATTTATTTTAAATTTAATCAAACTAATTCGAACAAACATGTTCTAAGATATTTAATTTCTTGAGAAATGTTATAGGACTATTGTTTATTTTCCACTATAAAAGTAATACGATGTGACACAGGGTTGGTTATGGAATGATTTAAATAATGTGTTAATTTATTGACGTCTACATTTCATAGACTAATTGCTACGAACACGTGGACATCTCATTGTTTGTCGAATGTCGTGAGACAAAGTCAGTAATTAAAACAAGGCGACGAACGGGTTGGATAGTTGTCATTGATGACTGACGTAATAAACTTATGAGCCTATTTTGATATTATAAAAGTTATCTGTACTGTTGGCAGAGTAATTACATAATTATTTCTTTTGTGTATCATACACCAAAAAAATATGTTATTGCTAAATTACAGATATTTTAGTGATCGTAACAAAGCCAGTGTGTTTCTCTTTAATTTTTGTCTCATAAATTTCATTTTATTTTAGACAAGAATTAATACGCAGCAAAGAAGGGTTGTCTTGATAGCTGCTACAAATGACTGATACTAAAGACGAATATTAAATTATTTTATTCTATTTTAATTGCCTTGTATGTGGAATTTGTGTTAATTTCTAGCCGTATTACTTGGGATACACATTTGTCTCATTAATATTTTACTATCTCTTTACACTTTTAATGGCACATAAAACTCATGTTTATTACGCCACTCATTTATTCACCAACGCATTCAAAAGGGTTGGACATAGGTACTCCGTGGGCTGGGCTTTCTAAAAAAATAAATTAGTCAGAATTTCTGAAAAAAATGTTTTTTTTATTTTTTTTATAATAATGTTTTCTGTAAAAATCTCGCTGTTTAAACTTAGTAGTGAGCTTGAATTGAGTGAGTGAGTGTTTTTTAAAGAACTATTTAGACAGTGGTCCCCAAACTAGGTGGTTGTCTGCTTTGTTTGGGGACTACTGACTTAATTAATTGACATAATAAGAAAATTACAGATTACCAAATATAATTAATTTTTCGATAACAATGGATAATTTTCAATTCTACATTATTATTCACTAGCGAACCACTTCTGCTTCGCACGGTTTTTACGACTTGACAAAACATAGAGATTTCTTAGTTTTACATAACTTTAATATTGACGTATTATACACATAAACCTTCCGGAATAAATTCTCTAAACGATGGTGAAAACCTCATCAAAATCTGTTGCGTGGTTTAGAAGAACAATGCGGCCAGACAGACAAACACGAAAAGTGACTTTTTATTTATAATATGTATAGATTTTATTTGCAGCCCAACATGAAGATATCTCAATATGAAATTAATACAGTACCACTAGAAACATGACAAGTAATTATTTTTCCCGCTACCCTTAATTAGGGGTAGCACTCACTGTGAGTTATAGTGAAGGTACTTGGATTTATCGCTGTGCGTCTGCGCGCAATGAGCACCTTATGGTTAGTTAAGAGTGTGTGGATGTCGGGGATATGGAAGTGGCTTTGTTAGATGGTTGTCTGTCTCTATGAGCGTAGCGCGAGTTTTTTTAATTTTTATAGTAGGTACATAAATAGGTTTTTTAAGGAACATTTTTCATGAGATATCAGTCTTCGTAGTTTCGTTGCATGACTGTAAATATTAATATCTAACGTGTTATGATATTTCATAAAGGAGAGAGTCACATTAGCCATTTGCAATATTACTTAATTCAAATATATTTTTAGGGTTCCATACGACCGAATGAAAAAACGGAACCCTTATAGGATCACTCGTGTGTCTGTCTGGCTGGCTGGCTGTCTGTTTGTCCATCTGTCACAGCCAATTTGCTCCGAATCTACTGGACCAATGTAGTTGTTTGGTACACATATGAATTTCTGTGACCCAAACACGGACGTGTAACGTAAATAAATTATATTATAGATCATACATTTTTAATATGATAATTTATTATCTATAATATAATTGCCAATTTCTGTGACCCAATGCAAATCGTACTGTGTGACAAGTCAATTAATAGGCGCTGATTGTGAAGATCAGTATTTTTTTTAATAGGTGAATAATTTTAAAGTTATTTAAGACAATAGATGAATACTAAACTACACTACTACATTCCACATTCATCACTACTATACATCATGTACATCACACATTCATCATTCCGTTGTCATTTACTACCATATTCTATTCTATTCTAATACTGACTATTCCCCTTTTTACCTCCGAAACTACTGAGCCTAAAATTGTGAAAATTTCTACACTTATGGATTACAGAAAAACCTCTAAGACGTCTATGGTGCAAAAATAACATAGTAAACGTCTCAATATTGTTTTCAATCGGTTTAAAATAACTAGCAGCGAACTGATATTTTTATTTTATAAGTGACATAGTTTGTTCGGAAGTCAGTTAAAAAGAGTTTAATTAAAAACTACATATATAGCTGCGTGCATAATTCCCCTCCACATTAAAGTACAGTCAAAACTGCAGTTACACAAAAATCCATTACATTTCCAGTCGTCTGACATCTACGATTTCTGACAGATTATCCGACAGTCGGTATGTTTGCGCGCGTAAAAAGCTCTCCGCGTAATGGCTTGATGTTAATATTGTATGCTGAACGATAGCGGCTGAACATCTATACTATTATTCTATTTATATGTAGGTACTGCCCATGAACTGTGGGTAGAATGGTTGATGGTAGATTAGAAACTTATTTTTATGAGTAACATTGGTTAGTAGGTATTAATTATTATGTCTGCTTTAAGTTCAATATAAAACAAAATGCAAATATGGTGAGTAACTCAAAAGTTGCTCACCATTCTTGCATTTTTTCTTTCAAACTTAGACTTAAACGTAACTGGCTTGTTACTATAAGCGACCGTGATTATAATAAAACTAGCTGTTGCACGCGACTTCGTCTGCGATCTAGGATGAAAAGTAGACTAAGTCCTTTTCCAGGTCATAGTCTACCCATGTGCCAAATTTCATTCATATCCGCTCAGCCGTTTTAGCGTGAAAGCGTAACAAACAAACACACATATTCACTTTTGCATTTATAATATTAGTTAGGATTAGGATTTATCCCCTCTTTTCCCTCCCTTTTCATTCTCCTTCTTCTCTTCTTTTGTTCCTTCCCTTCTTTTTATATTATGTTTTATTATATTATATTGTTTGCTGTAAAAATATAGGTATTTATGTCTATACAAATGAAAAAAAAAACTAAAAACGTTGATTGGAGGTGCTGGGATTTGAACCTAAGACTTTCAGCATGCGAGGCAGACACTGTACCACTGAGTTACAATCCCTATTAAAACAACTGTTATTTTACTGATATGGTTTCTATTATTATTTGAAAGTGGTTCATGAAACATTTAGATTATATCAAAATGTAGTTAGTTTAATTGATGATCTTAATATTTGCTATTAACTATTAAGAAGGCGCTTTTTAAAACAACTCGTAGTTTTATTTTTTCAAATAACAGGAGAGTATTTTTGTGGTCCTGCACCGAAATATTCGAGGCAAATCAGTGGGTTACCAACTACATCCGAAAGAAAAAGACAAAAATATTTCTAACCGCCATAACCTATATGTTCAAAAACCATAGCTTTTTCTATGACTCCGCGGAAAACCCATGGGGTGTAGGGGACAAATTGTACGTCCCCATGGGAAATCTGCGGTTATTAGCTGTCAATCATAGCAGTGGCGCCCCCCATCGGTAATGCACAAACGACGTGCCGAGATTCCTTTGAAAGACATTTTTTTATTTGTGTTTGATGGAGTTGGTGGATTTTTGAAAGTATTTTCATGGTATGTAATCTTGTATTTGTAAAGATTTTTGGCATACTCTACAAAATGTAAAAATAATATGGGTATTTTAATATGTATTTATGGTGTATGCTTTGTTGGTTGTCCTTAAATAAATAAATTGTTTTAATACATAGGTACTTGCGTACAAGCGAACTTTGTGTGCTCATAAAATTTTCTATAATTCGAATAAATGGTAAAAGAAAGTGATTGGAGGTGCTGGGGTTCGAACCCAGGACTTTCAGCGTTAGAAGCAGACACTCTACCATTGAGTTACACCCCCGATGAAAACACGCAGGTTTTAGCGAACCCCTTGAAATACGTAGCCTTTTTTATATTAGTTATAAAGTCTTTATCCATAATATTTGAGGAATTGGGACTTTTTATTTTTATTTGTGTGGGAAAATATCAAATCAACCCAGCCGTGTTCTTTCAGTTGCCTGTGTGTTGCCAGGGGCCACGGTATCCCTTTCGGACTTTCTCGCGACTCTGGCAGGCATCGCTCCTAGCGGACCCCGTCAATTGTGCTGACATCTCTTTGAGGAGCGCGTGGAACACAACGCGCCGGCGACCCGGCCTGGTCCTTATCGGACGGCGAGCTTCCCATTGCTCACCGTCCACAAGCCCGCGCCTACAGGAATTGGGACTGCGTCTTAAAAACGTGTGGTTGGTAGGTATACAAATAATTACAGTGATAGTAGATAACTGTAAGTCCGCAGGCGAGTTCTGGAGTGGGGACCGCATATCGACAAGCGTAGTGTGGGACGCCCCCCAGCTGGATGGACCGACGACCTTAAGAAAGTAGCTGGGACAGACTGGATGTGGGAGGCGGAGGACACGGTGTCGTGGCGAAGCTTGGGAGAGACCTATGCCCAGCAGTGGACTGCGATAGGCCGAGTTGATGAGACAACTGTAAGTATCTAGACAAGATTTTCATAATTGATTATGATAGATTAGGAAAAACAAGTGATGCTTAGCATTTGTTTTTCCCGATACAATCTTCAAGTAGGTATGAAGTCGGCAGTAAACTTCAGAGGTATTTAAAAGGCAAGGCAATCTAAAACATCTGTGTGTCGTCAAGTAATAAAAAATGACGTACTGTCCTTTAAAATCGTATTCCTGAGCAAGTCAAATACCATTTATCCATTTATTGAATTATACAAGATTAGCACCCACATAAAAATATGTTCCCGCGAACGCAGCAAGTGAACACTTTGCTCGGCTCAGGAAATGAAGCTGCGACTCAATTTCCACAGCTCCGGGTAATCCGCGCGGAAATCTAACGCGACAATATCACACCTTTTGCCTTTTTGTTATTTTATATCCGTGGACGTTTTTTAAATCAGGCAGGTATGGATGTCGAATGGATGTTGAAAAAAAAAGCTTGTCAACTGGTGGTGTTATCCTCGACGGATTTTAATTAACTTTTGCGCTAGTAAATAGGTGTTGCACTATCTTAGTATGAGTATAACGGTTTGGGCTCTATGTTTATAGTGTTTAATGATTATTGTAGGTGATTCTTCTTTTCTTTTGTGGTCCACAATGGGAAGTATCTGGAAGACTGAATCAATGTAGTCCAACACGGAACGGACCGGGGAATACCTTCTGTACATGCCATTTCATATTCTAGTGAAATAAAACTTAGTCGTTCACCCGAATTCAGATCCCAATGAAAAACGGTCTAATGATCGGATGAAGTGTAAATTAACGGTAAAATAGAATAGAATAGAATAATTGTTTATTGTTACTGCAGGTAGTTAACAAATTAAGTTGTTAAAATTAAAAAAACGTATCTCTACAACATACTTCTATACCTAATGTACAATAACAAGATTTTTTTAAATTCATAAATGTGATTCAAATATATAGGCACATAACAACTTATAGCAAATTAATTATTCAATATAACACAATGATATACTAACTTACTAACTAAACAAGAAAAAGGATTTGAGAAAATTATTATTTTTAATATTCTTACAGTGTCATGACATTTTTAAGTAATTTGAATCGTAGTGACATTATAAATTATTGTAATAATATTTGCATGCCATTGTTTAACGTAAATGTGATGATCTGTTTTTATCTCTACTGTTAAAAGTATCTCTTGCATACTGACAATTTGTATTGTATGTATTGACTCACGAACTCACGTTTGACCAAATAAATGTTTATATTTTATTTCATCGAATAAATAAAAATAACATGGATAGGAATCATAGATAAATAATCTATGCCAGAAAGTTGAGTCGTTCGTCCAGATTCGTCGTTCAATTCCATTGACACTACCGAATTCGTGAAATCTGACAGCGTCAGTATCGATTTGTCGGGTACATGAATTCTGAAACCTGTACACCAAGAACCAAGAGATATCAAAGTTTAAGAGTAAATGGCGCCTAATCCGTGTTGAAATAACTTCTTTACTTCCTTTTGTGGCCCTCAAGAGGACAGTTATCAGTTATATACTATTAAATGAGCAATATTTGTATATACATATATATATTTGTAATTACGTTCTCGAAAACGGCTCTAACGATTTCGATGAAAGTTGCATTATGACGGTTTACGGGGGCGAAAAATCGATCTAGCTAGGTCTCATTTATCTGGGAAAATTCGTTTTCTCTTTTTTCACCCGAGCAGAGCTCGGTCGCTCACTTCGTAATGAAGACTATCTTCTGACGCACATTTCCAAGTAACCGGGAACAATTTACCACTTAGCCGTAAGCGATGTATTTTACACCAATGTTAGGTTCTTGTGAACCTACTAGGTTCGTCTGTCAATTGTTTAGGAGAATGCACTTATGTTGTATCTACCGTTTATAGTTCGCACCTTGTAACGAAACATGTGATGCAGAGGAATATCGAACAACTTTAGCAGAACTGGATTCAAGAAGGCAAATCGTAATAAGTGTGTGGCTTCTGACGATCTTTAACTAAAGTAGTACTAAATTGTACCTGAATGAAACTACATATTACATACAAAAATACGTATTATTGAACCTAACTCAAAAACTATGAAAGCAGAGGTACCTACTTAATAAAATTTGACCCCGCAAGCTTCCTCTACCAAATGAAAAAAGAATTTTCAAAATCGGGTCACTATTTTAGTGACGAGAAAATTGCGATGAACATAATATATACTTATGTTGGTATCAAACATTGTGGGTTTGCAAATTTTTGAGATTTTTGTGAGTATAGTGTCAGTGCCAGTGCCCCCTGCCAGCTAAATGGTTGTACTTGGATTTATGAACAAATTCACAGCAATAGTATACATATACAGGGTGATTGGAAGATGGGTGCAAAGCTTTAAGGCGAAGATAGTACAGACAATTTAGAACCATTTAAGCCATGGTTGTCTTAGACGAAGTCTTACCAAATATTTTTAACCAAATTTTTAAGTTTTTTTTCGGAAATTCTCAAAATTTTATGTAAACTGCATAATTATGGCCAAATTGAATGATAAATGAATTCATTTTTTATTTATTTAATTAAAATAATGTGTAAGCAATCAAGCAAAACATGTTTTAGGCTTCTGTGTCATTAGACATTTTTTTTACAGACATTTATAGCTCAGAAAAAATAAAAAATTTGTACAATACGTCTTCTAAACCTTATTAAAAAAAAAAAAATTGGTAAGACTTCGTCTAAGACAACCATGGCTTAAATGGTTCTAAATTGTCTATACTATCTTCACCTTAAAGCTTTGCACCCATCTTCCAATCACCCTGTATAACGTAGTAAAAAGGAAAAATATCACAGCTGGATAGGCGTTAACGAGTAATAATCGACCAACTTAAATTTGCAGTTTGATAAACATGTTCCATACATTGTTGAGAACATGTTTTTCAACTACAATGTTAAGTTTGTTCTTGGGATAAATTCATCCCAATTACGGAACCGTTCATTGTGCGCGGTCCGACACGCAGTTCGCCGGTTTTTCTTTATAAGTGCAATTAAATCTGCTGATCACCTTCAAAGTTCATAGCACACCTGCCAACCAAACACAGGTCATTATTAGCTAGGCATTTGATCAGGAAATCCATAATCACCACTCAAATATTGATCACCATTTCGTCTGATGAAGCCGTCCCTCATATGTTATTCCATTTGCCCTGACATTTTGGCGGGCATCAACTATTCATTTAGGCCGCTGTACCTACTTAGTGGGGTTTACCATTAAGAATGGTGGTGGCCACACTGTTGCCACCTGATAGAATGATGGTCTGACCTTTGAGCAGTGGTGGGTTTTGATTGCTTTCGCGTTGTGTTAATTGGTTGGCATTTTGTTGGGTTTTATGTGGGGATGTATTTTCTATATTTGGATTAACAAGGAGTAACAATAAGGGGGTACCGTGTTACCCAGTAACTGGGTTGTGTTGTGGAGATCAGATAGGCATTCGCTCCATGTAATGTACTGGTATTCAGCTGGATCCGGTTAGACTGAAAGCCGACCCCAACATACTTAGTTGGGAAAAGGCTATTCAGATAAATTGGTAAGGAGTAACAATAGTATGTGCTAACTTAAAGGAAACCAATATAATGTTTTTCTTCCACACACCAAAAAATCTAATAAATCGTGTTTACCTTTACCCATATAGTACACTAGCATAAATATCTAAAGTACAAACAGAACCTGGAAATCATACAAATATGTCTTCAGTGCTGGATCTTAAAGACGCCACTGCGCCAATACTAAGAATTCTGAAAACTCAAAATGAATGAATGATATCCTTGACCTCATGTACCCAAACCTGTGGTTATAAACTTCTGTACCAATCTACTTCTCTCATGTTGAACCATATGAGCGTGCATTCAGAAAGTGGGCAACGTCGCAAATAGCTGTCAAATATGTCGCTGTATTGATTAATATTACTGTATGGAAATATGAAATATCACTAACTAGTGAACTAAAATATTGATTACGAAATGCAATAAATAATATTATAACACTGAATATTTAAAAAAGTATTTGGAAACTTTTCAAATCTCATTTTTATACCGGTCAACTCCCCTAACTTCGCCTGGCGTCCTATGTTTCCCTATAATGAAAAAGCTATAACTAATATCTTATTCATTTACTTTGAGTTCTCTGACTTTTCATAGAGAGCTATAAGTTTATATTATATCTTTTCATTTATAGGCAAACAGGACGACAGGCGAAGTTAGGGCAGTTGACGGTACCTAAAACCGTTACAAAATCAAATTCAGTGTTATAATTACAATTCATTTTATTAATAATTTAGGTCACTATAGAGCGATATTTCATATTTCCATACAATAATATTAACAAATTAATACAAGCAGGTAAATATTTGACAGCTATTTGCGACGTTGCCAACGTTTAGAGTGCAGGCTCTTAAGTACCCAAGCCTTCATCAAGTCACTAGACTCAATAAACAAATCTCAAATCAACTATGTCATTGCCAGATATCAATCAATTTTATCCTGAATGGACAGCTGGTCAAGCAGTCATACCAAGTCAACCATGCAGACAAAGCCTATTATAAATAAAATAAATGAATAAAGACCTGAGTAACCACAGCACGTGCTAAAAACTCAAAATAAATACTGCACCAATTCGTCAGTCATTACATTTGATTGTCCAGGTGGCTGCCAATCACAGACATACACGGATTCTCTAATAATAAAGTGTGTGTGTCCACGGGTCTGTCGCGGTTTCTCGCTCTATTGGCGCGTGAAGACATTTGACAGACAGACGGACAGTTGTGATTGTGTATGAATAGTTATTTTGAGGGTTTCAAGGCGTAAATGTTAATGAATTCAATAGTTTTTGTTGAAACAAACATTTATTTTACCGATACCGCACTAGTTGAAAATGACAAGACGTACATGGGTGTAGAAAAATGACTTAAAACAGGAAAAAAATATTTTTTTGTCACACTGGTGTTACAATATGGGTGTGACTACGAGTTTGTAACCATTAAAAGTTATATTGCGTAGAAACTGTAACTATTAAATTGATATATAGGTAGGTAATGTCAAAAATTGGCGAGGTATTTAAATATACAAAAAAAAAAAAAAAACTTTGCATGTTGGTAGATAGGTGTAAAAGTTCAAGCAAAGGTGAGTAATAACTTAAGTTAAAAATGAAAATGTAATTGCAAAAAGAACAATTTGGAGATGCTGGGATTTGAACCCAGGACTTTCAGCATGCGAAGCAGACACTCTACCACTGAGTTACATCCCCGGATAGACATCTTGTCGAAATAGTCAATCATAACCTTCGTAAGTGACATCATCAAACTGAACACGAAGTGGGTGGTCATTTTGATTGGTGTCAGTTTTTGTTCAGACGCATTATTAATTCAGATGATTGGTAGATAAAGTTCCTTTTAGTATTTGCGGTGATTAATTACATTATTATCAATCATCTTGCTTTTCATTATGTATTGAACATACAAAAAGTAAGTAAATAAAATAAATAATAATAATAATAAATGCGCAAAAAAATATATATAAAAAACATGCATAAAAAAATGCATGCATAAACGCATGTTTATAAATGCATGTGTTGCATAATAATATAATAATAATTATGCAACACATGTTTATTTGCTCTCATATAATCCGCTAGATGGCGCTGTTCTTAATTTAATCGGTCCGCCATTAAAACAGTTTCCCGCGTTCAGTATTATCATGTGAACTGTTTTTACAGAGCTTCCCTTTCAATTAACTAGTGAAAATATTAAAGATTCAGGGTGAAATGAATGATTATCACTATATAAACATTATTCTGCAGCGAGCGTTGTAATTGGGTGCAAAAATATTGTGAACTAGCGCCCCGCGGTTTCACTTGCATAATTCTCGATCCCATAAGAATATCGGGATTAAAGTATCCTTTGTCCTAATCCAGGTCATGGTCTACCCGTGTCACAAAATTCATCCAAATCAGGTCAGCCGTTTTAGCGTGAAACGTAACAAACAAAAAACTCACTTTCTCATTTATAATATTAATTAGGATTAGGATAGCGCGTTAACTTTTCACGGCTATGAGCTAATCCTACTATCGACATCACACGGTTATTATTCTATTTATTTACAGGATGAACATAACCTACTTCGTTTTATCTATATAAATGTGTTTTTTTTTTAATAGCTTCCTAGTTTGCATTCTCAAAAAAAAAAATGCCAGTCATGGGGACTGCCGAGAGAAGTGAAAACTTAAAACTGGTATTAGCGCCATCTATATTCTAAACCAAACTATTCTCCTACTAAAAATCGTTCAACGGGCCTAAAGAAGTTTTCACTTAATAAAAACAAGTTAGATTAGGTTTGGCCAATTGGAACAAATAGATCAAATAGAACAGCTAAACCTATAATTTAATAAAAATGGTAACTAATACTTAAATTATCCACAAACAAAATAAAAAATCATAACCATCACTCCTGTATTTCCCGAAGGTTTGGGCAGAGGTGTACCTATAGTACACCCACATTTCACCTATGAATCCCGTGTAACCGGGGGTGAGCCTATTGCCATCAACCGGGCACTAATCCAGACTCCGGGCTGCTACTGAGGAATTCCAGATGGAAAAACCCAATAACACTTCGCCCGACCCGGGAATCGAACCCAGGCAGTTGCGCTTGCGATCACTAGACCAACGAGGTAGTTCATAAAAAAATTAATTACCGCAAAACAAGAAACCACAAACAAATACAAAAACATTGGCATTACAACGTTTCCTGTGCCTGTTTGGCGATGCGTGAAAATCACATAAAAATCATTGCGCGCCTCTTTTGTTCCCTCTGGCATCCCCTTTTCAACCCTAACGTCACTCAATGACGTAATCACAATGGCGGGCACCCGGACTGTCTCATTATGGCTGCAACAGTTTTAATAGGTGTGGTGTCTAATTTAGTTATGTACCTATTGGTTTGATTTTGAGGCCATATCCCCCTATATTTCTATCAAAAACCTGATTTTATCTTTGATCAGCTAACTAGCTGTCAATCGAATGTAAAACGTTGTGATTGGATGGTCAAAATGACAACAAACAGACAAAAAAGTGTGTGTATCAGCTCCGATGCATTACTGGACTGGAGTTTACTTCTTATTGTCTTTGAATATGCAATAGACAGACAGGATAAAAGAATGCAAAAGCTGAAAAAAAAAACAGCCGAAATATCTATATAATTATGTATATATATAAGTATGAAATATGTAAAAATGATTTTTTTCCAAATTTTAATCCGTTATATTTACAAATACAACATAAAGTTAACTCTTGTATGAATTTTACTCCTCATAACATTTCCATACCCGGCCTTACATTGAAATCGATTCTTATCACCAAAAAAAAGAAAATATTATATATGTTTAATAAAATTGACCTTATGAAATAATTATTATGCACCACACTTACACTTATATCTGATCTTAAATAATGTTAAGAATACCTATATTTAAAAATTGTTGATTGTTACTTCATTTTCTTTTCTTTTAATTTTTATTAAGAATTTATTTTATACTTTTTGCTTTTCATTATTTATTTCTTTTTGTGCCCTACAGGGTCCGTAATTGTACCTTAGCTCTAAGCCATTGTGACACCTGTATACTTACATTATGGAATGCAAATAAAGATATGAATATGAAAATTTATAAAAGATTTGACAGTTGATCAAATTGTAATATGCTTTCAGTATTCGGGGGATGAGCCTTATTTAAAATCGAACATAATCTTCGAAAATAAACAAAATTTAATCAAAATTCTACTCCTATCCGTCAAATTTATGCTACAATTATTTTGAAAACTAGAGTTTCTCTTTAAGCAACTAGTGCCATCTTTAACCGTATCATCGCTTTTACAATCTACGTACACCTGATGGTACTGTTACACTTGTTACAGTGGAAAAACACGAGCATTTAAGAAGAAAAAAAAATTGACTCAAAAGAAACCCACGAAAAGACACAACTGTCAGTCGATTTTGTAAAAAGATCAACGTGAAACTTAGGTGAAGTGAGCTGTCACTGTCACCAATCGACCCGCAGGATGCTAGGTCTAACACTATTGACAGCTCACTTCACCTAAGTTTCACGGTGATATTTTTACAGAATCGATCGGCTGGACTAAAACTAAGCACCCCTTCCCCACTTCCCCGAAAAAACTATAAGTAAAACAATTAACCAGCCAATATTTTACGGGTACCAGTACCTACTAGTACTAGTAAATATAATAAGTACCTAGTATAATATAATAAGTGTACAGGTATGTGTAAACTGGGTGTACAGTTAATATGTATGTGTGTGAGCGAGCGGTAAGCGCGTCTTCAGTTTTGATAGTGACGCGCTTCACGAGTTGATTGTGGAGGTTTCAAGGGTTTTGGTCGTCTAATTAGAATTTCAATGGTGAATTCTTACACAACTACATACGACCGGCGAAATTAATGAAATCAGCCGATCGATTCTGTAAAAATATCACCGTGAAACTTAGGCGAAGTGAGCGTGAAGTGAGCTGTCAATAGAGCTAATCCCTAGCATCCTGCCGGTCGATATGTGACAGTGACAGCTCACTTCACGCTCACTTTCACGTTGATAGTAAAGCAATACGAGTAAAGCTTCAACTAATAAGTTAAATTCGATTCCAATTTGACAGTTCTATTTTTAACGCATTAGGTGACAGTATTAGGTGGATTTCTGAGTACCCAACATCAACATTAGGATATTTTCGTTTTGTTCATATTTCCGTGAAATTATTGGATAGTTGGGTAATTTTAGATCTTAACGGAAAAGCTAATTATCAACTGCCTTAAGAAATGAGAAGGGCAGTCGACCGATTCCCACAAGCATTTGGAAAAAAAACCATTAGATTATTGAAAGAGTCGCAGGCACATGAAATAATATCGCCATATAAATTATGTATGTACAAATAAAAATTCAATGTGAAATTCAAAACCCAATTAAAACCCAATCAAAACTTTTAAATCCTCAATTCTTGTTCCGAGTCACCAACTGCAATTCTGAGGATACCCGGATCCACTCGCATCGGATCGTGCACGGCGGGACAGGGACAGCTATACACATGGCAGCACGAGAGTGAAGGAGACAGCACACGTCTCGAGATGACCAGAGGCAGTTAGGGGTCAGGGGTGAACGCTCTCGGGTGAGATGTTATGGGTTCATAGCGACTTCGCTTTAGGCCGTGGGCTTTAGGCTATGGGTTATGGCCTATGGGGCCCTGTGGTGGGTTTTGGGGATCAGCAACGGCAATTCGGAAGGCCATTTGAATAGCGAAATTGATGAATGATGTGAAGTTTAAGTGCAGGCGAAAGGGAAACGGCAGATCGGTAAAGATGTTTCTCATAAGGAATATTGTTTTATGTTAATTTGCCAAAGACAAGAATAAGTTTATGCTTACAGTACAATACCGTACGATGTTAAGATCTATGTTGTCGAAGGTTCTATCTAAATCTTTTCCAAGAACAAGTTTCATCGAATACTCTTTCGATACCAAAGGATCAATAAGGAAGGACAAACCAACGACAAGGATACATAAGGCCGGCGCTTGAGCATCTTCATACAGCGCTACGAGGTTATTTTGGCGCGTGGCCGAAATCAGGACTAACGCCACCATCTTGTTTTTTTTTATTATAATCAATAATTTTAATTAATTAAATAACTTTTCAAATGTTATTATAATACATATTTGTACGCCGTTAAGGTAAAACATGACTGTGATAATTTCTGCAATGTAACATAACATCTAGCATACTCTTGTTTCGGACAGATAAATTATCATTCATTCATTCATTCATTCTTGTTTTTCAAAACATTTCAGTAAACAATTATTGCACTGAATTACACAAATGCTAAGCAACCACAACTACATGTCAACGTCAGTCGGGCGCCAAATGATCCTTCGAGCAGTGTACTTTGAAAAGGACCTCATTGAGCCATAGAATGCTGTAGGCTAAGTTAATTGATAGTATGATGGCGTAGGATATCATAATCAGCCAATAATGTTCCCAGTGCTGGGACACAGGCGTCATCACTGTGAGAGAGAGTGGGCTGTAATCCACCACGCGGGCCCAGTGCGGGTTGGTAGATGTCACATGTCTTTGAATTTTTGGTTCTAGGACATGCCGGTTTCCTCACGATGTTTTCCTTCACCGTGATATTAAGATAAATGATAAATGATTTTTATTTCTGTAAATAGGTTGTACAAAACACTTTTACACGTCAAACATATTATTTTTAAACTAGATGAGGTCGGCGTTTCCTATCTGACTACTCCGAGAAGAAAGGCCGAAACAAACTCAGAGGTCACAGTCTCTTTTAAAGTCCAGACATAATCTTGGTCAGATCATGTGAAGATTATGTAGATGATTTATGTAGAGTGTCTAAAAATGGTCTTTTGAGGAAAGAACCACACAGATTGAGTGGACCTGTCCAGTCAGTGCACGCATTTGTCAGTGACCGTGCAGCTCAACTCAGAATTTAAGGAGCTCAACGATTCGACGAACAATACCAAAGAAAGGACATTTGGGTAGGCCGCATAAATTACTCAAGCTGCCCGACCATGATAAAACTAAATGAGAAAATAAAATAAAAAGGAATGATCCACATAGTCTTCACATTCACAATTATTAAAAATATAAAATACTTTAAAAAGTAAATATTCATGTCATAGTATATAATAAATACATTAATGTCAATGTGTATAAAACCCAGAAATAATCTTGGTCAGATCATTTGATCATTTGAGGACCATGTAGATTTGTGTCTGAAATAGTCTTTTGAGGAAAGAACCATACAGATTTGAGATGACCTGTCCAGTCAAGATAAGTAAGTTACTATGTATTTCTTTGTGTAGGTACTTGAGGTTCCATTTAACGGTCAGTTGAATATTGTATAACTATCATTAGAGGTATACAAGCTCAACGCACACAGAAGGCGGGTGCGTGTCGGGCGCGGGTCGGGACGGCAGTACGGCGGGCTTGTACACACATAATTATATACAATCCCCCGTAATGCCGTCCCGACCCGCTCCCGACTCGCGCCCGACACGTACCCGCCTTTTGTGTGCGTTGAAGTTAAAGGTAATAGGACCCCACTTGCTTCGGTAACAGGGTCCAAGCTACCAGTGGTCAAGGTTCCAGAGAAAGGACTCTCCTTACAAAATTAACTACTGAAGTCCAAAATTACAGATTTTATTACTATGAGAAATCATTTTTATTTCCCTAACCCCGACAAGGTTCCTCGTCAACATGCCATTAACATTTTTGTTTTCATAAATAAATAATTTGATTCCAATAAGAAATTGTTATGGCTTTCCTTTGGCAAAACATTATTTGGGCCACATTAACAGTTCTGACGGTGCGTGAAATGAAGAGTTAGTTCCACGACATTAGTGCTTATACCTCTGGTGATTTACGAGCGGTGTCGCGGCTTCGATTCCCGGCTGTGTAAAAATAGCATGATGACTGGACCGTGGAAATGTATTGCATGTTGTATATGTAGTATGTGAAGTTGATCACTTTCGTTACGAGTATTTTGCCGAACGATATAATTGTGATTTTAAACGAAAAAGCTTGAGTACAATGTTTTAGAATTATTTTCCAAGTGGTCCATAGTATTTTTTTTACAACTAATATTATAAATGCGAAAGTGTGTTTGTTTGTGATTTGGCACATGGGTAGACCATGACCTGGATTAGAAAATAGGATACTTTTTTATCTCGTAGTGGGATTTATTGTTCAAATACCTTAACCAGATTTCTAGATTATAAATAGACGCTGTAAAGTACGCAAGACCTAGCGTCTTGCGCATACAGAACATATAAAAACTGCCAGTCGCGAAAAAAAACAGAAACACAAGACATCTTCAAATGTAAATCACACCTCATTTCCCGCATAGACAAAATGGCAGACAGAAAGACGATGCCATTGTTTATATTCCACTAGATTAGGACGCCTCACAGGATACCACCAGCCATTTGTACAAAGAAAATGATATACTAGTCATCCGTGCGTGTGACGACACGCACGTCATTTACAAACATAAAAATAATCCCGAAAACACAGAAGATGATAAACAGAGTTCTTATTCCAAAGCAGTAAGCACTACAGGGCTGGAAAATCAGGTGTTCGTGACGGTAAATGAAAAGGATGTTGCAAATCCACAAAATTCCGAGTGGAGAATAAAATATGACATGTGTGGCCCCGGATGCAATAAAATAAAAATTTTTGTGTCCGCCCCTCAGGCATAGTTTCAGTTTTTCGAATAGTTCCGCGTCTTTGAGTAAGTAATTTTAGATGGTCTAAGTTTTCGAGGGGATTGTGGATTGTTTTAGAGGCTTTCGGTTATTTGTGCTTGATCCAATTCTTTGGTGTTCTTTGATTCATAGGATTCGGAATCTGAATTCATATAGGAATCGGAATTTTAATGATTAAAATCTAGATAGAACAGAATATGGTTTTTGACCGAATTCTGTTATGATTTAAAATTCGAACAAGAATCATAGTTGTATTTTTCAGTGGTGTTTTATATCAACTTCGGAATTAATGTTTTTCTAACAATATGTAAAGTGACTTGGGAATAGCTTAGAATTGAGACGTTGTACACTGCTAAACTAGTAAACAATATGGTACAGTCTACAGTCGACAGCCACCAAATGCACTGCTCACAAACATGTATGCACAACAGTGCAGTCAAATGAATAATTCAGAGACCATCGAATCACACGCAACAATTAAAGAGGGGCAAATAGAAATTAATTAGCGAGTGCCGCAGGCTATTGATGAATTATACCATTTATATGTTGAGAGAGTGGGGAAGGGAGGAAGTGGTAGTGGTTAATTGTTTTATTGAAGTGTCAAGGCATAGGGGTGAAGATGAGATTGTTAATGGTGTTAGTAAGTTAAATGATAAGTGAAGGATTGTAGCAGCCAGTTTCGATGAACTGACGAACTTTCAATACAATAGACGAAGTATATTTAGTAACCTAATCCTCTTATCCTGTTCATAAAGATTCATAAAGAACCCTGTAAGAAATCGACACGTGTTTCACCTCTCAACGAGGCATCCTCAGGATGACGATTTAGTTGTTGCGAACCCGGACACGACGTGTTGCTACGTCAAGCGTCGAGTGCAGTCTTTGTGTGGCTTTCAATGATAAGCCACATAAAGTTAAATATTATAAATATAATAATACCCATAAAAAATTGAATTTTCTTGTCTTGCGAAAACACAGAATAATGTTACCCAGTCTTTCGACTCTTTGGGTTTCCTAGAGAAACCATGCTTACAGATTATGTACCTTGTGCACTTATAATTAAATGTTAAATTTATGTTTTTCATGGGTGCAAAACCTGACTTGACCTTTTGCGAAATAAAGGATACATTGGTTAGCACAAAATCAGGAGATGCAATGTTAAGATTTTATGAACCGTAGATATACTCAAGAGCGTTTATCCTAAAAGTTGGCAACGTCGCAAATAGCTGTCAAAAATTTACTTGTTTTGATTAATTTGGCAATATTACTATATGGAAATAGGAAATGTGGCTAACTAGCGAACAAGAATATTAAAAATGAATTACAATTATAACATTGCATTTGATGATGAACCAGTTTTAGGTGTAAAAAAAGCATTTGGAAAGTTTCCAAATACTTTTTTAAAATCTAAAACGAAATACATAGTGATATTAAGATATTAATTATTGCATTTCATCATCAATATTCTAGTTCGCTATTTAGCCACATATCTTATTTCCATACATAGTCATATTGCCAAATTAATCAAAACAGCGAAATATTTGACATCTATTTGCGACGTTGCCAACTTTTAGGATAAACGCTCTTAAGTAAATCTACGGTTCATAAAATCTTTCAGAATAAACGCTCTTAATGTTAAAGTAAACAGCAAGTTATGCCCCTAAGCAATGGTCATCAAAAAGGACAGATGTTAATAAAAGTGCGCCCTGTGGATCTCTGCCATGCAAGTGATCCCACTGAATAATTGCAAGTACTCCATTATGTGAGGGTGCAATATCATTTATTAGGCATGCATATGACTAATGTAATAAATCTGGAAATGCGCACAAAATACAATTGGGTGGGTTTGACATTAACAAGATAATGACAAACACGTGCATGATCTTTTTATTAATATTTCAGAGAAAACGACTTAATAAAAATCTTAAATTCGCTCATTCAGTGACAGAAAACGCACAGCCTAGCCTGTTGGGTATAGAAGCATGAAATTATTCAAATTTTTTATAATTTCTTGTTTAAGGTGAAGATTTGTTACATATGAACTATATATATGATTTGTTCTTATGTAACAAATCTAACTTAGAAAGATGTATTAATGATTGCAGTGATTATAATTCTGTAAAGAAATAGTACAGCACAGCATCCTTAGCATGATCGCTAGTCGGCTGGACTGTAGTTACATGAGTCATGAGATTCCTGTCCACTGCTGCACGTTACCTTGACTCCATAGCTGCACCTAGTACCATCTCATTGCATTGATTAACCAAAGCTGCTATATATTGATATTTGTGTACCTACTAATTTTAATTAAACACTATTAATAATTCCATCCTAATTCTATTTAATTTAATTTTGTATAGTTCTATTTTATTTGTTTAATCCTATTAAATTTTGTATAACTTTATATAATTTTGTATAATTACGGGTAAATCTAGTTTTGTTTTGTTTTAATTTAATTTCATGACTGTCTCTTATTAGCCTATAACTTGTATGTTTGGTGTCTTACTCCTATTAGTGCAAGTTGGTGATAAATAAATAAATAAATAAAATAAATAAGTCATTGCTGCGTCATTTGTCATGGAATGGCGCAGGAGGGAATGTTGAGTTTACTTAATTTTATATGTTTTGTTGCGGATAGTATTAAATATTACTAACACTAGTCTATAAGAACATTGTTACGAACAAAATGGACACCATGGTCTGAAATAAAGTATTTATTATTATTATAGTCGCAAATCTTATTTACATCAAAGAATTTCGCGGGCAACTGCGGATTCACCTTAACAGAAAATAATTACGGAACTTTTTGTTTTGTAACCGTGTTTATTTTTAATTGATTGATAAACGCTGCTCTAGTAACCATGACTGTTCATTTTTGTGTCATTGGCTGTTCTAAGAGCTCTGTTGTTACGTTTTCATTGTCACAAAATTCGCTAACGGTCACTTCACCACAACATCTTTATCATCAACATTTGAATCAATCTATAACAAAGCTCACATTCCGACCCATTTAGCAACTTAACTGTCAAAAGATCACAATTCCATTGCCAAAACCGTGTTCCCACGATACTTAAATAATATTTAAGCACATCGGAACACTAATGCTGCGCCTACGACATCTAATAAATCGCGGCTGACCAAAGAGCGACCCTTGGAACACAACCTCCTTACCATGTGTTTGGACTACTACATGATGCTATACAAAAGAGGTTTTGTTGCTCACAAAGATACGTCTACAGCTATGAAACCCGAAGTTCTGCAACTTTAGATTTTAGTCCTTTGTGATAAGGATATGTGGGAGTTTTAAAAGGTGTTAGGGTGTTTGGTGATCTTGGTGGTATTTTTGAGACAGTTTCAATTGTTTTGCGGGACAATGTCGTGGGTCATGGGAAGTGAGGGTGTGTTTTCAGTGTTTAAGCTCGAATGTATTATTGACCGACGGACATTGTCGGTTAGTTTATAACGCGGTATTTAGCGGTTGTTGTTGGAGGGAGAGGTTTTGATACTTTGGTTTATTTTGAAAAATTATATAATTAATTATTTTATAAAATCTTATAAATAATAATTGATTATAAACAATCATAATTTGCTTAGTCAATGACTATGAATAGTCTAACTTAATGTTCATCGTTAAACTTTTTTGAACGTCGTTTTCGTTGTAGACTGTACTTACTTAGCTTGGTTTAAAAATTTGATTCTATTACCCAATGACTGATTACTACACAGAATCACAGAATAGAAACCAAGAAATCTGCAGTAGGTAGACAAGAGTATCTTCAGAAAATGAAAGTTTTTTTTCTTTTAATGGTACATATTTACCATTTCCTAACTCCTCATCAATATATCACAAAGTATCAAAACTACTTCCTCCCGCAGGCATGCGCTAGCGCCGGCTGCGCGGGCGCCATTGTTCGGGCGAGCCGCGATGATATACAGCCACAAACATTCATTGTACGAGTATTGTTCCACTCGATACACTCGACTCGATACGAGAGCCCGAGTGATGTTGTCATGTAAGAATGTACTTTGTTTTTGTAAATAGGGAATTTATTTCGGTGCTTTTTGCAGTTAAAATATTTCTTAGGGATGTTGAAAAAGTTGAGTTTTACAAGAAGAAAACAGAATAACAGATAGAAGAAGAAAACAATAAGATAACAGAATTAAACTAAAACAGGAAAAGAATATTTAAGATTTATAGGACAAATCCCGGACGATGCTTCTGTAATGAACTAGCTATTTAACACGTTCAGTGCCGGGAGCCGTCCTGGAGGGTTCATCAAGTCGCATATGGGATGCCAGGAGCCCTTTTTCTTAGCGAATACAGCATTATAAACTGATAAAATAAATGTGATGTATATTTTAACAAGATTTTTTAGTATATGTGTTGGTTTTAAAATCCAAGCATTATTTTATTTTTTTATTTTTTGTTCATGGTTCCAAATGTTCGCTAAAAATTTTAAAGGTTGGAAACTACGTATAGCGAAAAGACCCCCTGAAAACACAATTTAACTTCGTTTTACAGTGTTTTATAACACGATTTTAAACCTAATGCTGTTGATCATCCGCGATAGTTGACTTTAGCGCAAACGTAATGCCGGCTACCCCCCAGGAGGGTTCACTTCCAATGTGTATGGCGGCATGGCGTATGAGTTTTATGAAAATGGTTCTATGATTGGCAAAAAGCACTGGTCAGATGGAAATCATGCATAAAAAGGTATACTGTTGGAGGAGTTGGGATTGGAATCCAGGACTGCATGCGAAGCAGACTCTATACCACTGAGTTACACCTCCAATGAGACTAGATTGAAATTAAAAGGACAATATTCTGAAACTAAGCCTGCTTTTTTTTTTTTTGTGTGTTGGAAATTATCAAATAACTTCTCCCGCTCTGGGCGGAACTAAGCCTGCCTAACGTGCTAATTGTTTGTTATCAATTTTCAGTATGTTCCTATAAACTGAATTTCAAAGGACCTATTCTGCCCTGCTAAGCCGAAAGGCGCTATCTCAATCGGAGTAAGTTTTGAGAAAATTTACTTTTTGTTAATTGTAATTTAAATAAACTTATAGATATAAAAAAACTTCTGAGTAGTTTTTTTAAATGTTTTAAGTTAGATACCGGTATTAGGTTATACCATTAGATGCGAAATTGATATAGCTATTGAATGGTTTAAAAAAAACTAAAAGGGCGTAATCTCTGAGATAGCGCCCTTTGGCTTAGCAGGGCAGAATTCTGGAACGAAAATTGTATCTGTCCTATATTAAATTTTCAGGAAGGACCATCAATCATTTTATACCTTGGGATATGAAAAAAGGTCTAAGGAGACTAGCTAAAGACATAGGTAGTAGATAAAAAACTTCTAGGATACTTTCAACCCAAGTAAAGGACTGTCGCCGAATTGGTCCATTGCGAAAAATAAGAACTTAAAGTAACCCTTTTATTTTACTTTTTTTTGGGTGGGAAGTTATCAAATAACTTCTCCCGCTCTGGGCGGAGCGGGAGGGCGTGTCAGACTCTTACTGACTAAACCCACCCGTCTTCCTTCAGTTGCCTGTGTGTTGCCAGGGGCCACGGTATTCCTTTCAGAATTCCCCGCGACCCTGGCAGGCATCGGCCCTAGCGGACCCCGTCGGATGCCGTCGACCCGGGCCTGGTCCTTATCGGATGGCGAGCTAACCCTCAGGTTTCAATTCAAGCAAAAATTACACGTACTTTCTCCAAACAAAGTAACACTTTTAAAATTCTAATTAAAATCATTGAATCGAGTCGCGAATCGATATGCAAGTCAATCGGGACATGGGGCGGTGGCTCCATGTTTTTCATTACCGTTCGCCCCTCTCCGATGTCGAACAAAACCATGGTGCCATTGTCTTCTAACCATTGCGGTTGACTGTACTCGTGGTAAGGTTGGCGTATTGATACTGGTTTTAATAATATACTTCTTAATAACAATTATAAAAAATACATTGGTCCATCTGTAATTAGCTTGAATGGAGCCTTAAAATGTTCGCATTCGTAGTCCACATTTTAACCTATTATCTCATTGAGTAGACAATAGGTTAAAATATAATAATTCAATTCAATCTTTAAATTACGTAAACAAAGAAAAAATACGTGTCAAATATTGTATTTTTTATTTTTTATTTGAGGGCGGGAAATTATCAAATAACTTCTCCCGCTCTGGGCGGAGCGGGAGGGCGTCTCAGACTTTTACTGACTAAAACCCACCCGTGTTCCTTCCGTTGCCTGTGTGCCGGGGTCGCGATATCCCTTTTGGACAAACTCGTAACCCTGGTTAATAATCAACCTGAAGGACAAAACTTTTTTTTTGACAAAATCTCTATTGTTCCAAAATGGCGTTAATTTGGTTTTTATGTTTCGATGGTCCTACTTTCTGTTAGACCCACAAACTTTAAATTCTGTGTTGGTGCATGTAGCTGTTCATAAATCGAGACAGATACATTATTGAACATCATTACAATCACAAGCTCGATAAAAACAAAAAACACATAGTAGTTATTATTTTACGATGTGACACCAATAAAGTGGTCTGACCACAGTGACCACATCAATGTGTCCGACAATATTAATACGCTGATGCTCGTTTATAGCACTTTTTGCGTCCATTAACTGTGATTGATTTATAGTACGCTGTCTAAGTACAATTTACTTATCATAAAAGTGATTTTTATCTAGTGTTTAGATTTTATTTGCTTAGTTTAGAAGGACTTAAAACACGTATAAAATGTTAACATTGTATTACTAAGAATGTAATAATCCCCGCTATGACGAATTAACATGGCGAAAAGTTGCAATAATAATTGAAAAAAAAAAATGTGCTGTCTTGCAGTGCAAAAAATTTGACAAAAAGATAAAGAGATTAGCGGCATAAATACTGGTTATAAGGCAACTTAGACTATAATTATGGCAAATGATGATATTTTTACTGGCTTTTCCACCGGATTAATTTCCAAAAAAAAACAATGTGTTCAGCGCATTCTAAAATAATGCTTCAAACAGCGTCGAACCTCCCAACATTCACGAGAGGCTTACTCCACAAAATAAAGTTTTCCCTGCGATTAGGAAGGAGTTCAAAGTAAGAGTTTTGTCATCGGCGCATTGTGTCGTGATGGGTTCTTTAATAACGCGCGTTTTGTCTGCGACGCCATTCAGCCAGCAATAATGTGGAAAGTGCCTTATGTTCCGCGTTCGTGCGCCACAATTTTTCGGGGTTGATTACCTTTATTCGATTTTGTTTAGGTATTTGTGCTGTTTTTCTTCGATACAATATTAAGGATGCTTTTTTATCAAGTAGTGTATAATATTACGTCCGGGGTTTGTATGTGGTTACACGGCGACGAAAGATTTTTTCCCTGAAAAAAATATGCTTATCAGTATCTATTTTGCAGTCTCCAAGGACAAGGACCCAAGTGATTTTATTAGACGTGCCAGCTAAGTTAACACTTCCTAGTTCCCAATTAGGGAATTGGAAATTCAAAGAGGAATCAGAAAATCCTGCTCCTTTATGATGAGTGCATTACATACATACACCCGGTCTTTGAAACAAAAACCAACACTTAAAAAATATTGTTTGACTATAAAGGTACCATTCCGTACCCGACCGCAAGAGGCAACTGCAATCGACGTGTGGCCGCGACACAACTGGTTTCTATGAAATACCGTCGTTGACAGGTACGGGCGAGCGACAGGCGACACGTGTAGGCCGACCGCAGACCAGTAGTGCCGCCAACGCTCGATAACACGTTTTTCTATATTCTGTCTACCGACTGGAATATGGGCTGCTGTCACCTGCGGACATGATGCCGCGACATGACTCTGCGACACGTCGCCTGCAGTTGCCGCCTGCGGTCGGGTACGGAATGGTACTTAAAGTCACGCGTGAACTGCCGTGACTTGTCAACAGTTAATCAGATGATTTGACATGCTTTTAATTCTGATATGTCGCTGTTTTTCATTCCAGAAACCGGGTATAAGTCTTTTATAGCAAAAAACTGACATCATAGAGGTACTTACTTATAGCTAGATCACATATCAATTACAATCAGAAGAGGTGTAAAAAGTTAATATAATTAAACACAGCTGGGACTCGAACCTGGTACACACAATGCCCATCAATTAGCGGCCAGTGATCCATCAGGGGGAGGCTTCAATGTTTTAATTAAAGAATCCACCCCGATAACGAGGTGGTGACAATATTCACCCTTTTTATGAGTAATGAACTGGGTAGGTATCTAGGTACTGTGGATATGTAAGTATTAATAATTACGATGTTTATCTACCTATCTGAAGGTAGGTAGGTATTAGCCATCGAAATCTTTGGAATTAAGAGGGTTTATCCTAAAAGTTGGCAACGTCGCAAATAACTGTCAAATATTTACCTGTTTTGATTAATAAAGCAATATTACTGTATGGAAATAAGAAATGTGGCTTACTAGCGAACTAGAATATTAATAATGAATTGCAATTATAACATTGAATTTGATGTTGTACCCGTTTAAGGTATAAGAAAGGCATTTGGAAAGTTTCCAAATACTTTTTTAAAATCTAAAACAAAATATTTAGTGTTACGATATTAATATTTGCATTTCATAATAAATATTCTAGTTCGCTAGTTAGCCACATTTCTTATTTCCATTCAGTAATATTGCCAAATTAATCAAAACAGCAAAATATTTGACATCTATTTGCGACGTTGCCCACTTTCAGAATAAACGCTCTTTACATTTCATGATTCTGTTTATTGTACGAACGGTTCAAACAGACAATGGTGAGATTAGCGCTGAGAGTATTAAAAGATCTCTTCGAATATTTCCAAGGTCTTCTATCTGCACAGGTAAAATTATCTAAATACCAGTTTTGGTACGATATCAGAATTTTGGGCCTACAAGACGCTGGCCTTGACATTTTTTCCTTAATTAGCCATAAATGTTATCTTCTTCTTTTCGTGTGGTTAGTGACTAACCTGGTGTCAGAGTTTTAAAGCCGCCCATGGGCCTCTGACTTGACTTCACATGCCGTCGAGAAATATCTCTCAGGCATGCCGGGTTTCCTCAAGATGTTTTCCGTTTGATGCTCTTTTTGCTATTTCACTGGATTAATTAGTTTCAAAAGTCAACAAGAAGATCAACTCCTGCTTTTTGCTTGGGTCTACTCAACGCATGGTAAAACGGGTCAGCTTGCTATGGTATTATTTGTCTCGAAACAGCAGAAGAAAGGGCAGATTAAAAAGGCAATAAGCTGCGTCTGGTGGGAATATGTTTAAGGCTCCGTGCGTGAAAAAAACCCTTTTTCGTCAATAACTTATCTAATTGTAAGAAAGCTTGAAATAATTTAAACATTATGTCTGTGTAAGTATAAAAGTACAGTTTTAGTGGTGCTAAACCATTCGTGTCAGTCACAGCACCTGCTAATATTTGCATCACTTTTGCGCTCTCGAAAATATGGTTTATTTCCCCTATGATTTACTTAATGAAGATATTGTAAAATCGTAAAATAAAATTTTGCGTTTAGTTCAAGGATTTCTGAAGACTAATGTGTGATTTAAATGAATGAATGAAATGAAATAATTAAATGTCTTGATATGGTTTGCAAAATAATAAGAAAAAATACATTACTGACAGGGTTTAAAAAAAAAAAGGTTTTTTCAACCTTACTTATCTGCTGTATTTTAAAAAAATGCTTCAGTCACATGCAAGTAGACCATATAACGATGATGATGATATTTTTGAATGTTCAAAATTAAAAGTAGTTTCTTGTAAAAAAGTGATCAAACGTCAGTCTCGCATCAAATTACGGAAAACTTGTTGTGAATATTTGTGTGTTAACTTATTTGAAAAATCCCTTCCAGCTATATGCAAAACAAAGAACTCGACTTTTCAAATCACAAATAGTTTTGTTTAAATTCTTTTTCCCTTTCTCAGAACTAATGAACAAAAGTGATCAAAATCAGTCGAATTCATGCACGGCCTCTTAAAAAAAATCAAGCTAAAATCTTATTTCCTTAATTATGGCTAATTAAGGAAAAAATTGCAAGGCCTGCGTCTTGTAGGCCCAAAATCCTGATATCGTACCAAAACTGGTATTTAGATAATTTTACCTGTGCAGATAGAAGACCTTGGAAATATTCGAAGAGATCTTTTAATACTCTCAGCGCTAATCTTACCATTGTCTGTTTGAACCGTTCGTACATTATGCAGAATCATAAAATGTTAATTTCAAAGATTTCGATGGAAGTAATTCGACCTAATTAAACCTTATTCCAAAGACAAGCGTTATCTTTGAACTTACCTGCTTTTAAATGTCTTTCTACCTTCTGCTGGGAAATTATTTGGGTTTTTAAGAGAGTTTCAACGCTGTGGCTTGAGTGGTAGAGTTGGTTATCCTGTGTTAAGGGCTGTGAGTCGAAGATTTTCGCGATGTGGTAGGGTTGCCTAAAATAAAATCAGTTTAGAAGAAAACTTAAAATAAGAATTTCATCTATTCTATTGAAGTTTTCCCTAAATTTTACTGTGAAACCAGAGTAAGTGATGGGAAATGCAAAAGAAAATTGATTTAACTTACTTAAAACATAACTGTCTTTAGCTGTAAGTTATCTTTTTTAGAACTGATAATTTCGAGCGAGCTGAAATCAGTAAAGGCCAAGTGACCAGGAATTAAGATACTGTATGCTAGTTCAATAAGTTACAGAGGTTACTTCTCTGTTCGTTTATTGTAGCAGTCAAACATTTACATTAATTCTACAGCTACATTTAAAACAAGTTTTATTCCTGTTCCCCCTTCCTTATATATATTTTTTTTACCACAACGGGGAAGCTCTTGGCTTGCATCTCCCCTGATGGTAAGTGGTGATCAGGCCGAAGATGGAAGCGAGCTTCACCCGGAATCCTTAACCACAGAGGAACTGGCTATCTTACCTCTAACTGCCAAAACACAATGCTATTAACATTGTTGTTATGGCGACAGAGTTAGATAAGATGGTGGTAGTTAGCCAAGCGGGCTTAGAACTAGCCCTACCATCAACCAAACGGAGCTGATTTTTTTTCCCCCACTGTAAATCGCATCTCTGTGCCTGAGACAGGTGGCCTAACCACCTGACCTAAACCACAGAGGCGGTTATTCATTTCTTTATCTTGTAAAATCTTCTCCAGGTAAACTCCGCACAGCCCTACGCACAACCCTCCTTGGCCAACATTAATAAGGAGAATTAAGATTAAAATGATATTAAATTTTGATATTGTGTTGTGTACGGATTATTTCGAAGGAAATTTTAATATGGGACTCGCTCTTTGAGTCCTTTGTGGCCCGGGGAGGCCTCTCTGTTTGTCCTGCTTAGACGTATTACGCGAGGTGGGTGAAAAAAGGTAAGCAGAGATACCTACGTGATTATACGCATGTAGAAAATATACGTAGGTTTTGTGAATTCAATTTTAAATACATTTAATTTTGGGACGCTCGGAGGGGATGCCCTAGAAGGACATATTATTAGAGTGGTGTTCATCACCACTAATATTAGTGATCATCAGAAAGGTCGGGAGCGTAGAACTCGCAACCGGCGTGCGTGTATGACCAGATGTATGAACGTAGACGAGGCAAAAGGAGTATGTAAGGAGGTTTATTTGTCAATAACTTAATTGTTTTATTTAATCTATTTAATTTTAATGTACTATTATCTGCTTAGATTTATTGTTATTTTAATTAATTAATTATTGTTATAGTTGAGTTCATTATTAATTTGACTGTTTTTATTATGTTTTTACCAATTATTCATTAGAAATTATAATTAGAAATATTTGTACGCCGTTGACGGCAAGACATAGCGCTTATTTATTAATATTGACATCTGTATTTTTGTTTACCTATGTTCTACAAATAAAATATTTGAATTTGAATTTGAAGGATCGTAGCAGGTGGCGTTCTGTAGTTCCTGCCTCCCCCATGAGAAGAAGGAGTGAGTTTACTTATGTGTAGATTTTGGAAACTAAAATATTAAAAATAAAAATAAAATATAGGTGTAAAAACATTCAGAACTAAAGAAATGTCTGAAAACGCCTAACACAAAAATAAAGAACTTCACCTATTCGAGGTGAGATTCGCTCGCTCTTGCATTTTTCAATCTCTCAATTCTAAAGCTTCTGTGCAGTGGTCGACAAAGTACCGAACTCCTATTTCCGAAAATCGAATCGGCACCAGGCGGGGTGTTTTTTTTTTTCAGTATTATACATGAACCTACTGCCTATCTGACCCTCATAGCCCAGTAACTGGGTAATACGATACCCCTTGATAAGATTGGTTTGTAAGACTTTCGGGCTTCTGACGACCCGTAACGACTGTCAAAAATTCACGAATGGCAGCCGGGACCAACGGCTCCGGAGTCTCGGTATGTTAAGATGGGCCCATCCACGGACCAACGGACCAACCTCGGCAAGCGTAGCTTAACCTGTTGGATCGACCCGTGTGGCTGTTATAAGAATAAGAATATGCCTTAATTTGACAGCAGCAGTCCTTACTTCCTAATTCATTAGATTAGCTGGCTTCAACAAACCAATTAATTGCCACCATCAGCATTGCAGTCACACCAAAAATGTAAGAAACTGACAAACAATATCTTTAACAAGAGTTCCTTCGTCGGGACATACTTTGAATAATTAATTCTATCGGGTCAGTACCCCTCCCGGACTGGGTCCAATCATCACTAATCAATTCCTATTGTGCTCGGCTTTTTATAAATGGTGTATTTATAAATGCGCTTGCTTGTGTTGAAGTGGGAATGATATGTAAGTGGTGTGGTGATAGGGTATCTTAAGCGAATACTCTATAAGGTTATAGTTTGATACTTTATTTAAGACAACACTTAGTTATTAGGGTTCTGTACCTTAAAAGAAAAAAAGAACCCTTATAGGATCAATCGTGTGTCTGTCTGTCTGTCCGTCTGTCACAGCCAATTTGCCCCAAATCTAATGGACCGATTAATTTGAAAGCTACACGTATTTCTGTGACCCAAATACGGACGTGTAACGTAAATAAATGAATTTTGGATATGGGGGTCACTTTTGGGGGCAAAAAAGGAAATTAAAAAAATAAGTTTTGCAAACGGTACCGAGTGACATATCAAATGAAAGACAATTTTTTTTTTAAATAATTTTAATTTTGAAGAAAATAGATGAACTTTGACTATTCACCCCCTCATCTTCGAAAATTCTTCAGAGAATAAAATTTTGAAAAAATTACCGAGAATGGTTCTTTACAGACTTTTTATAAGTTTTTTCAGATTTCATAACATAAAAACTTATAAGAAGTCTGTTGTCTTAAAATAACATGGTAAATCTCAATATTGTGCGTACAAACTTACATTTGCAGTTGGAATGTATATAGGTATGGTAAACATGTTTTTTTTAATGAGGTATTGGTAACAGCACTAAACTTTTACGACGATATCATCTCACAAGAGCAAAAATTAAGAAGAGCTTTTGTAAGAAGAGCTTTTGCTACATCTAAAAATACTTGTCTATGATATTTCCGTCATAGATTCACAAAATCGCGATTAAATTCGCTTGAATAATTTGGTTCAAATCAATATGCTGCATCCATCCATCCATTTGGATCCATTTCTGCATCTATTAGGTCGGCAGGTCATTCTGTCGAGATTTCAATCGACTACTGAATTGTTGGAGTTAGGAGCATCGACAACAATATTGAGATTGGAATAAAATAAATAAATAAAAACAAAAAAAAAGTAACAAAAATAGTAGAGTTCTCTATTGCACTCATAGAGAAAACGACATAACCCATAATAAATTAAAGCCAAGACCACATTAAATGGATCCTCATGATAGTCTCGTAAAGCTATCATCCAGTTTTGACAAACGAGGTGTTATTCAAGAGATAACATAAACATATACAAAAATAAGATAAATGTTAGCAGGCGTTTGGTTTTATGTTTTATTTCTATGTTTATGCAAATATGGACGTGTTTTATTATACACAATAGCTTGTATTGGATACTATTTCTTTTTTTGGTTATGAATTATTTACGTAAATGATAGACGTGTGATTTTGAGAAGCAGTCCAGTTCATTTATTTCTAACTACATACGTGCGAATCGCCTCAAGAAAAAATGATATTACTTAAAAGTGTCTATTCGCCCGTTTTGGGCGAGTAAATTCGTGCGAATCAACCAATAAGTCATTTTATTTTGGTTCTATCGGCCGTCCGCGTTCTGCGAGCAACGTGCCCCGCCTACTGCCACTTAAGTTCGAGCAATTTTTTTGTGTTATGTTGGTTACCTGCGGATCTTCGCATTCCTAATTCGATCATAGAGGGAAACTCCGGGCATAAGTAGTTCATAATCTCTATTAACACATAATATATATAACATAGTTTAGTGTCACTTACTCCAAGCCAAATCTTTAAACTACTAACATAGGTTACAGTTTGGTAGCACTTTCTACAGCCTCTAGGCTCAGACCAAATAAAAAACCAAGACAGAGAGCTGTCAACAGTGAAGTGAAGCCGGTTTCGTAAACATGTGTGCACTTTGTGTGGAGTAGTTTGATTGTAGTGTCATTGTAAAAGGTTGTAGGTAAATGTGTGCGTGTGAGTGAGTTTTGGCCTGCTTCACTGTATTGTTCGCAGCGCTCTGTCTTGGTTTTTTATTTGGTCTAAGCCTCTAGGTAGTCTAGACAGAATTCGTTATTCATGCTTATCTATTAAACTTTCGCGACGATTTGCTTAGGAAATGGTTCTGATAGGGGTGGCCTTAGAGAGTCTACCAGAAGTTTAAAAAAAAGCATTTTTACTCTAAGATGGTAGATCAAAGAGGCGTTGTAGAGATTGAAGAGAGTTAGGGAATTGAATAGTTAAGCAATCATCTTATTAAAGAAAAAAGAAAGAAAGAAAATACGTTTATTTGCGGTACCTACACATGACGCAAAGAAAGAACAAAACACGAAAATAAACAATTTGGGGGAAAATATGCGTCACATCCACGCAAAACAGCCATCGCTAAGCATAATGCTGCGACCCTATGCGAGACAGAGCCCCAACACTGGTTTTCAGCGACAGCCGGCGTTGACGTGATGATGTCAACCGGTGCAGCATATAGTGAAATAACAAAATAAGACAAAAATAAAATTAATAAATACAATATGTACTTAGTCCTAAATGTTTATATAAAATATAATGTTAAAGCTAGAAAATCGTTTTCATAAGTTATTAAAGATTCTCTAGGTCAGCTTTTCCATAATATTTCGTATCATTTATTTACCTATTAATTGATACTTCATTTAACTCTAAATCGAGCAACTTGACACTCGATTCTACAACCCTCACTTGTCTAACTCGCGATCGTTTAGTCACTACTCTAGCGAGGCAAAGTGACAAGTCGTTGAATGCACTATTAATCAGTGACAAGCTGTTTTATTTATATTGCTATCCGTACTTACTGTCCGTGTGTTTGTCCCTAGCGTTGAATGCCTCGACATTCCAAAATATGTAGGTATCAATCAGTAAAATGTTTTATAAGACAGTCGTATTTATTTTAGCGTTAAAGCAGTTTTTTTCATCAAAAACTACTTTTAAGACATGTGTAAATAAATGTAAAGTAGTTTATTATGAAAATTTTGTAAGAATCGCCAAGAAATATGTAATGCTAAAGTAAAAAAGTGCTAAAAAGCATTTTTAAAGAAATAAGCAAGAATGTTAGTCACTGTCATTGACTGAAATTGTGAAACATTTTCAAAACATAGTAAAAAAAAAATGTATACACACTATTATGGTTACGAAGATGCTCATATAGTACTATCGAAGAACTTCATATCTAAGCAGTTTGAAAACAAAATCCCGTGAACACGATGACCACATCTGTTACCGCCCCGGTTCTATAGCGGCCAAGCGCTGCAAGCAGAAATAGTCCTTACGGTGTATAGATATGAACTTCTTCGACGGTATACCTACTTAAGTACAGATTGATATTGTGAAATATTTTTATATTATTATAATATTTTAGATACTTACCTACATTATAATCTATAACACGTGATTGCATACAATAAAAAAGATCCACCGTTCTGTTTGCTACCGGTTTCCTTGCAAATGTTGTGAAGTTTTGTAGGTCGCACGAATATACTCGCCCGAAACGGGCGAATCGTCACTTTCGAATAATATTATTTTTTCGCCTACAGATTTTTTTTTATTATGTAAAAGGGACCATTCGGTCGTTTCGGGCGAGTAAATCCGTGCGAATCGACCAATAAGCCGTTGTGAAATGTCGCACTCTGTAATTATGAATCATCAATTTATCTATTACTTAGGCGGTTTATTTTCTATTAACATTTGTCATTTAACTTGTAATGCAAATGTTAATAGAATATAACTTTTATATTATGCCTGAAATAACGGTATGATTAAGAATTAACTTTTATTAATTTAGTTTTCAGCTAGACTATCATTATCCAAGTGATCGAAGGATTGACGAATTAATGGTTTTCTATCTATTGGGGTTAAATTAAAATTTCAAAAGTCATTTATTCAAACTAGGCTGAGAATCAGCAGTTTTGCGTCAAAATTACATAAGACAGTCCCTCAAAACGCCCACCCTTCACCACTTCCTAGTGCGTTAGCTGGGAAGAAGAAGTGGCGCAACAAACTCCCCAGCAGCACAGCTGTCTGTTCAGTTATAATAAAAATATATTCTATATAATAGTATGCAAAATAAATTTCATTATGCAACACAAAACATAATTTAAATTATTAGCCATATGCCAGCTAGCACACGCCAATATACCAACCAAAATTGTGGCGGCATCTACACCGCCACATGCGAACTACGCATCAAAGACTTGACGTCACACAACATCCTGACGTCACTCAAATCCTGCATCGCGCAATTAGAGTTTACCGCGCGGTGGACATATATACAAGCTCACGACTTCAACCTCTGGGCAATTGCCCGCCAGACATGACACCCGTCTGGTCGGAGGATCCTCCCTTTTCTATGGGGGATGAGTGAACTTTACACCCTGTTCCTCATACCCCTAAATTGGTGACCCCGAGTATGAACGTCAACGCAGCCTTCGTGCAACTACTTCAGCGTGACGTCATCATCATCATCACTCCCGCAAGCTTTCGTGAGGCGAGTCACACAGCCAGCCAGCACCCACGGCTTCAACGGGTATCCTGACCACCAGCATGCAGCGAACGCGCATTCCTGGTCATCACCCTCAGCCTCATCAGCAACCTTGGCACAGCACCTGCACTTTCGGCCGGTCTCACAAGCAGAGCCCATTCTACCCTCTCCTGGTCGACGCCAGCAGCCAGCCACAACCCAGCGCTGTACTACATCCGACCCACTGGATCAAGACGCAGCGCCACCCCCGACTCACTGGGGAATCACCGCAAGCACCGCAGACAGTTCCGACTCACCGCGAACTATGCGGCAGACAGTTCCGACTCACCGCGAACTATGCGGCACCCGGTTCCGACTCACTGGAACCACAGCTGGTACTGTGAAGCATCGCAAGATACAAAAACTCAGCCCACTATCGACCTCCGGTCTCCGGAGGGGAGTGATGTGGCGGCATCTACACCGCCACATGCGAACTACGCATCAAAGACTTGACGTCACACAACATCCTGACGTCACTCAAATCCTGCATCGCGCAATTAGAGTTTCCCGCGCGGTGGACATATATACAAGCTCACGACTTCAACCTCTGGGCAATTGCCCGCCAGACATGACACCCGTCTGGTCGGAGGATCCTCCCTTTTCTATGGGGGATGAGTGAACTTTACACCCTGTTCCTCATACCCCTAAAAAATAATAATCAGGCAGAACTATTATTCAGGTAGAAATAAAAACTAAACGTAAACAGAACTTAATATCAAAATAAAAGCCTCCAGGCATAAAGGGCGTGCCCGCTTACATATAGATATAAATAGCTGTAACTAGAAGTTATAAATGATAAACTAGGATCAGATTTAGGAAATGGTCAGATTTAAGACCATAGTATGCAGTTGGAAACAAAAGTCAAGATCCTGAACAAGAAGGGATTAAAAATACGCTTTCAGCCCTTAGTTTAGGTAGCAAAAACCTGAATATCTTCGATCTTCAAGTTTTTCACATTTAAAGCAAACTTTCCCTAATCAACGCCACCACATCTCCTCACATATCAAATTAACATTTCAATTTGAATTTTTTGTGGTCACACGAAACCCTTCATTAATTGGGTTACAGAGGGTTACCTCAGGGGAGGGAAGGGTTAACTCCTCAGGGATGAGGCTACAATTGATTGAGATGGATGTTGTCAGCGAACAAATTCAGAGACAACTTTTTACTCCACTTTTTTTTCTCCCCCCGTATTGTTTTTTAATCTTTTTGTTTATTAGTTAAAAAAGGGTGGTTTTGTAACCAGCCAGTTAGTTAGCTAATTGTTTTTAACTTCTTGAGTGGTTTTACGATTGGTCCTAAGATGTTCTTTTGTTTTGTTTTTCTGTTTTATGGGTTGCGTGGTTAGGGGAGCTAATTTGGAGTTGAGAAGTCGTTATTGGTGTTTTTGTCATGGTTGATTTAGAAAAAGAATTGGAGGATTTATTACTATGTTAGTATATTCACATTTTTGTGCAATAAATTAATGTAACGTGCCAAATTAAAGTTAATAGCAACAGTAAATCATCTGAAGGAATATTATTATGTAAACAGTTAAGAAGGAAATGCAAAAATCTAGCCAAACGCAAAACAAAATTATGCCTAGTACTATTATGTCTATGATTCTAATTGATTATCGCAATCGAATCAAATCGAATTTCTACATATATATCTGTGTGTGTGTGTGTACGAAAAGTGCACGTCTGCTTAATCCTACAAGGAAAACAGGCGTGATATTATGTTATATATGTAATTTATATGGTGTAAGTACATAAAATAAAGAGTAGTTTATCATTCTATCTATTGCTGGCCAAAATTCTAAATTCAAAAGTCATTTATTCAAACTAGGCTGAGAATCAGCACTTTTCGAATGTCAAAAATTACATAAGACAGTCGCCCAAAAACGCCCACCCTTCACCACTTCTTAGTGCTTAAGCTGGGAAGAAGAAGTGGCGCAACAAACTCCCCAGCAGCACAGCTGTCTGTTCAGTTAGAAAAACTTGATTCTATGTAATAATGCTTTAATGCAAAAATAATTTACATTAGCACAAATTGCAATCAACTCATAAAATAAAAACATTTTAATGAGTAGATTATGTCAACAATAAATCAAAACAAAATTTAAAATAAATTGACTTACAGTCAAATAAACGGCCTAGCAATAACAACAAAAAAAAAAACGAAAAACGTCCATAGACCAGAAAACGGTACCCGATATCCACATCCTGTATCAACGAAATATTATCGATCACTTCCCATCTGCTCTTAGTACAGCGAACAATGCCAATAGTTCCCTCAGACAATGTTAGTATCGAAACGTTCGATCGCTCGCGACGATACAGCTTTACATAAATACCTTATGTAACTAAGATCATGCTTCCACCGTCCTAATCTTTTGCAAGCGTTTCGAAGACATCACACTCCGATGAACGGAGAAAATTCGACATACACTGCGAGTTTAGTAACAGATGTGAATTTGGAATGTCAAGACGCGAAGGCAATGGATTGGGGGTTATAAGTTATGGTCACTGGAAGTAAAGCAATGTTCGTTGGTAAGAGACAGATGTGCGATAACCCAAGATAATCCTGCGATAAAATCTTCTACGATTTGCCTTAGCGCACGGTAGTGAGGTTTACGTCTAAAGTCCGAGTCGGTAAAGTCGCGTAAGTAGGGATCGACGACTGATATTTGATAGGTTTACTTTTACGTAGCATCTGCGCTTTGTTCCGAGTTTATGAGGCGTGTTTTGGACTGCCGTATTGTGTTGCAAATTATAATAGAGACACGATTGAGATATTGAAAAGACAGGTCATGTATGTATCACACTATCTTGACCAACATATAAATCTTATAATTAACAATTATTTTCTTTGATAAACGAGCAAAATCTTCACATAATTCAAAATGCTAATTGTTGGAAAAACGCTCACCGATGTTTTTATATTTTTTAACTGTAGATTAATAACCTAATATTTTGGAAAGTAAGTCATTTATGATAACATGCAGAGAAGAGATATAGGTACAATAATCAAACCAAGATCAGTATCTAATAAAGCTCTCGGGACTTTTGACGGGAAAAGAAACCCTAATCTAAAGAAAATAAACAACATTCCCTCAAACCATCAAAAGAGCCAATCAAGCCAAAAGCTGTGACAGCAACCAAGATCCACCGGTTGACAAATGACACAAGTCATGACACGCTAATGAAAGTATTATACAACATTATGCTGCATTATGCTGCAACATGCTGATGAAAATCAGATGCTTTGTGATGCTAAGAGTTCGGAGAAAGAATGTTTTGATGTGAGGAAGAAATACTTGGTTTATGTAAAGAAGAATATTCAGTCAGTGAGAAGACTCTATTTAGGGAATTCAATTAAGGTCATTGTAGAATTGAGGTCTTAGGTCTCTGGCTAGATAAAGGCAAAGTAGTTAGACACTAGAACAAAAAATAATGAACAGAGCCAATGAGCAAAAATTTAAAAGTTTGAAGTCAAAGATCAAACCAGTATGAGATTGAAAAACATCATAAGAAGGAAAAATTAATCATAACTACACAAAACGAGCTACTACATATTATGTATTATAAAAAAATGCAGATATTCTTAACAGAAAGCATAAAAACCGAAATATATTTGACTAATAAGTTTAATAAAAGAAGGCAATATAAAAAAATCAGTAAACATTCCAAAAAATTTACATCCCACAAATTGTCTTCGAACTCATCGTTTTAGCTGCATATAAATTTAACACTAGCAATATAAGCTTTGACACTTTTATAAAACGTGCATATTTATCCAAGTGTTGTTTACTTTCTATTTAAATTTTACTATCCGTCATCGTGGCGTAACGGTCATTGGGAAGTGTTTACGTGTAATAAATTAACGGTCGGACAATCCGACCGGTCGGCTTGTGTGGATAATCATTAATTTCCATGCGACATTGAATTCTTTGGGAGATCTGTCTGAAGCATTAATGTACGCTAAATTTGTTTTCTCATTACTGTCTCCAGTATATTCATTAATTTCCTTTTGTTGCTTTATGATTGGTGACTGCGATGCATTTGTTGCTACTCGTATATTGCAAAATTTTACTACCATTGCTCGTAAAAACAGTGGCATTTCTTGTGTACGTTATGTAAATTTAAGTTACGGAAGAGAGGAGTGTCCTAATACAGGCATTTACTTGCTTAAAGGGTCACTTCTATCACTAGTATGTAGTACAAGCTTGTTAAAGAAAATAAACTATTTGTATTTGTAATGTTCTATCATGTTTTCTTCCTAAAATCCACTCTCTAAGTTAGGTATTTTATTTCCATACAAGTTTTGTATAAAATTAACGTGTACCTACATGTATATTTACCAAGAAAAACATCTCGCAACAATAAATTTTCAGAAATGTCGAGTAACATTACCATTTTACAAATCGCAGCATGCAGCGTTCAAGTTATGCTAATGTCAATCTGTTATAATTCCCGCATCACATACATTTTACTTTTAAATTCGTTCATCTCCCCATTTTTTACTTCGCCTCGTGTCCACTGTCACTACTGGACATTAAAAAACATCTTAATTTCTACGTCATCCCCAACTTTATTGGGAATTTGTAAAGAAAGCGTGTTAGGCTCGTGGCACCTGTACATCTGGCCTTTGACCCAGGGATGCTGTGGTCATCTCGCCTTTTTATAGTGACCCTACTTTGATATGTTAATTTTTATGATCTTCGCGTTTTTTACGCCGTTTAACTTCTGAATGAGAGATATTGATTGTACAATTTGTAGTCGTTATTTATATTTACTTCACATGTTTAAACTAAATTAGGCTATTTGAATAAATTTCTTCGTTCATGTCATAATTTTGGACACTCATTTCATTTAGATATACGGTCTGTTATTTTCGAATTATGCAAATTCACGAACATTATTTTGAGGTCCGAAAAAATAAATCAAAGTAATAATATTTTCTGACCCTTGTCCAGCGCTGTAAATACCAGCACATAGATTTTATGGGAACCCGAAATAGCTAATAATTCATAAATATCGGACACCGGACTCTTGTGTCCGGTGCTCAAAATCGCTAATACCAAAACCCGTTGGGGCAAAATACGTCATTAATTTGAACAAGTCCGGACAAAGGGCGAAGACTGTGCCCTTACAAGACTAGAAAGACTACACGACGAAGTATAATAGTGGATAGTCTCCTCACTCGTTTAAGAATGATAAATTACCTAAATGGAGTCGGTATGTCCATTCCCACAGATATTAAAGTGGAGGACAAAAGAAGGACCCCCGAGTAGTTGGACCCATGCTGGGGTATTGAAAATATTGCAAAATACACCGTTCATTGTGTGGACCTCATGCAAATCTCTTTGAGGGCTTCCTTCGGATAGAAATTGGAAAAGTTTTATGATCGTGACTTTGATGTTCTTTGTTTTAAGAAGTCTAATCGCTGATGATACGCTTGTACCTATACCGCTCGGAATCCGAAGCTTATGTATACTGGGATAAAAGTCAAGTAGGTAGCTAAAGTGCAGTAAACATTAGTAATGAGGGTCTGACTATATAAGATCTTGTAACGGTTATCTTTCCTGAATATTTTCGATATACCACTTTACATTGCCTGGGTAGTTTTGAATTGTTACAAAGATTCCTATAAGTCGTTACGTAGTTGGTATTTTTAACATTATTATAAATTAACTGATTGAAAATTAAAGCTTTTTCGTTTGAATGACAGTCGCAATAAAAATAATGACTTGGAACGCGAAACGGATGATACCTCACCTGTCACTAATAATTTACCTCATAATAAAAACAAACGGTATTTAATTCTAGTTCTCTATGGATTAATAGCAAGGTAAATAAATCTTTACCACATGAACTCTGGACTCATAGTTGTAATGTATATTTTTACGCTTTTTTTAATTTCGTGGTTTTATCTATCTATCGTTTATGCATTTAAGCAGGGCTTGTAGAGATACTTTATTTGAACATATTAAGCTTAATTTTAAATATATTGATAATATAATTATTTTATTACCACTAAACGTCAAACCTACCTTTGCGAAATTCCTAAAGCCATGGTCAATAGACCTAAATTACCAAAAATCTATTACAGGTCAAGATCTAACATGACATTTACCAATTTGACCACTTTAAACTATAAAGCGAAAAACCACCCATGAAATTGTATCCCTTCATTTGCGGTCTATTATCTATAACCCCATTATTGCTATAATATAACACCTGAGTTGTCCCGATTACGCATAATGAGTACAAAACCCTTTGTGTTCATTCAGCCACCGATATTAATAAAAAGGGATAGTGACTAAGCCCTTTGTGCCGACTTGTTTATTCTACAGAATGACATGAATGTTTAGAAGCAAAAAATGGAGATACAGTGAGGTAAGTTCACAAAGATACCATTGCAGCTCGGTGAGGTTAATTTTCATATTGATGCTACGAGATAAAGAATAGTTTTGGTTGGTTTATAATTCTGCTTGGGTACACAGAGAGGTGGTATATTTGTAGAAGACGATGATCGGTGACCTCTGCCACCCAGCGCGGTTCTTGATTGACGTTTGTATGACGCGCGCAGCCGGAGAAATTTTAAGAATTCCGACTATGTTTTCTAATTGTTATGGAAGTTTATGAACTACTGTAATATTTGGAATATTTCATGAATATGAATAAGGTTTTTTTATATTTTTGACAATAGGTGTGAATATGCAAATCATTAACGAATATGTAAAACTTACGTAAAAAAAAATACGTGTGGCACTCGAGGACTGCCGCGGTAAAGCTATTGCATAGCATATATTCAAAAATAAGAAGATAATATTGTTGATTTAAAATATATTTTTTTAAAAATACCCCTATACCCCCCCCCTAAATCGCAGAATTTACACAACCGTCAATGACGTCTGCCCTCACGCGTCTGCCCGCGTTCGGGTCGCGCACTCGGCGATTGCGCGTCATTGCCTATCCCGCCCCTCCACCCTCGTTCTGCGCGCCCGCAGTCGACTCATCGCAGGTCATTCTTATCGTTCTAACTTTTAAAATATTAGTCCAAATTACTTAGTGTAAAAGACAAATTTTATCTACATTAAATACCGAAAGCGATGAAGGTATTTATTTTGATACGAATTAACTAAATACTCTAAAATATGCAACTTAAAAAAAGTATTCAATTTAAATGTATTTATAGCTCACTATTTTGGCTATAATGGCTTCCACATAAAAGGTAGATATATGCTGTCGCGGACTTTTATTTAGAACTCTTTAAGACAAACAACCCCACAATACATTCTTTTCATGTAACTCCAGCGGTTTAGGCAGCGCACGCAAAGATAGATCTCAGAGGGCAGGATTTTTTCCGACTTACTGGATACTTATCGTTATATTATGGCTAAATCACATAAAATCTTTATAAATTGTAGCTTATGTGTTATTCTGATATATAAGCCACATTACTGTAAAGTTTCATTAAAATCCTTTCGGTAGTTTTTGCGTGAAAGAGTAACAAACATCCATCCATCCATCCTCACAAACTTTCGCGTCAGGTTTTTTTTTCGTTACGGAATTTCTACATTCGGTCGCCGCGCTCAGAGTCTCCGATAAAAGCTATGCAATAGCTTAAAAATAATAATCATCTTATTGTGTTGTGAATAAATTACGTCTTCGATTTTATTAGCTCCTTTAATGAAATCTATGTCTCTGTCTCATCCAACTAAACTCACAACAACAACAGTTTCGACATTCTGGGAATCAAACAAATAACCCCTTTCATTAGTTCTTATTTAATATTCAATACTTTATACAAAATTCGACATTCTGTTTATCTGAATTTCATAATTTACATGTGTGCAAATGGTGATCAATTTTGCTTACTTGAACAGTAAGGATATCGATAAGTCGGTGCTAATGCGGTATCGGACTTTTATTGCCGACCACTCGTGCTATAGGAGCTGTTATTGAAACACAACTTGTATTCTCCTTAATTAACCAACAGTAGCATCAAACAGCCACACAATTTCAGTTGCCACACAAAAGCTAACAAAAAATATCTACAATAGTCCACAAAGGTGACAATGAACACAATAGGACCTATGGGAAACAGTACAAAAGTCCTCCGTATTTATTCATTGTTTGTTTTACTAAGAAGTGACGGATGAAAACAAATAGCCCTTTTTAGAATAAGTAGCAACCCCATCTTCGTACTATCCATTATAGCCAGACCTCTACCTGTTCCCATATTCATTGATGACATGGTTCTTGTTATACTGGTTAGCCCGTCCAGTATAACTTGGTCTGTGTCATGTTTAGAGTTGAGGGCTTCAGAAAGGTCATGGGTTCCTGGTACATAATGTTGTTCTTCACAGTTCTAATTGCCTATTATAATGATACTTGATACGTCTCGACTTGTTCGATGTTTCAGCAGTTAGAGAATACTTTCTATTGTATTGGGTATTGGTTACTATTGTTTTGTAGTTGTATTAAAATCTTTGAGATTCACAATGGATAAGTTTTCTGCTTTTGATGATTGAAAGAAGATCCTTCTAACATTTTGGGGGTGTTAAAATTTGCATCAACACTTAGTAGGTACTCCCACGTTGTACAAGTATTTATATACCTATATGTGTTATAGACCAGGATCAGTTAGGTGCAGTTTTTTTTTTACTAGCCAAGCTGACTCCTGCTATCTTAATACGCAACACATTTTCGTAGACGATTATGACTAATTTGTTTCATTTTGACAGTTCAACAACATTCATTGCGTTATTTACGTTGTTGAGCAGATTTATTTTTCGAACTTATGAAGCAATTGGGATTAGCAATCTGTTTAAAAACTATTCAGATTCTGATTGATCGTGTATTACGCAATTAGGGTACTGGGCAAAGGCCTCCCTCCACTCCTTCCATCGTTCGCGAGCACGCGCGTCCTGTTTCCAGTTTTGACCTGTCCAGCTCGTCCCGCCATCTCCTACGTGGTCTGCCGCGACCCCGTTTCACTGTCTCAGGGCACCAGTTCTGTGCTATTTGGGCCTACAGTTTGTCCGACGTGCGGCAGACATGTCCTGCCTAGTCCCATTTAAGTTGGGCAGCCTTTTGAGCCACGTCAGCTGTCTTTGTTTTGGAGCACAGTACTTATTGTGTTTAAATTTATTATTGTATTAGCGACCCGCTCCTGCTTCGCACGGTTTTTAGGACAAAACATAGAGATTTCTTAGGTAAACGAAACTTTAATACTAATGTATTATACTCTTAAACCTTCCGGAATAAATTCTCTAAACGATGGTGAAAACCTCATCAAAATCTGTTGCGTGGTTTAGAAGAACAACGCGGACATACAGACAAACGTGAAAAGCGACTTTGTTTTATAATATGTACGGATAAGGTTTGTTAATTTCAATGATAGGTACGCACAATGGTCCATTGAAGGACTAAATGCGGAAACCAAACCCCATAACATAGATAGAACATAGGTATTGGAGTTTTTGTTTTGGTAAATAAATATGCAGTAGCTAAGTTATTATTATTAAAATCTGAAGTGATATAATATTACCCACGTTTCCTACAGTCCATTTAAGGACAGCTTAATTTTTTTAAATAACGATAAAAGTCACACCTCAAAACAATCCAAATTAGCGTAACCGAATAAATCTTAAACTCTAACCAATGAATAAGATAATAACTTAAACAAACAACTATAAAAGTTACCTTAATGGTTAATGGACTTAACACTAGAATGTCCACGACCGGTCTAACGGACCCCGCATGATTCATCTATCACATTAATATAGCTTTTTATACTTTTGGCTTTGTTTAACCCTTTTGTGCTACCCAAGGGACATCCCATTAACTTCTTGAGGCCGCCATTGTTATTTTTGCGTATGCTAATCTTGGTTCCGGGTGGAAGTGTGACTGATTGGTGCTGAGATTCTCATGGCATGGTGACGGTCAGTAATGATGAGAAAATCCTGGTGTATGACTTGACAAATTTTCGTGTATTGTGTCTTTGTAAACCTGTTAGAATATGGGAAGTAAGAAGAACGATTAATAACTAACTGGAAGAATAAGATAGCTGCAATGTTTTTAAATACAGTGGCGGAAATTTGTTAAAAATAACCAAACGCACCTTCATTTATTTATACTAGTGGTCGCCCAGAGGTCGAAATTCGACCATAATTCATTTAAATGTCATGATTCTTGTGTCAAACGCATGGTAGTGTGTGTAAAGTGTTTTTTATTAATTTAATTTATTTCTAATGTATATTATATAAAAATATTAGCTTTTTGCACTCCTTCTCCATATAAATTTTAACACTCCTCCGGCCGCGTAATTTTCGTCAAAAGGGGTACAAAGTTTTTGCTTCACGTATGTATATAATATAATAATAATAATACTTCAAGGACATAAATGTACAGAGTCGGACTTAATGCCATAGGCATTTTCTACCAGTCAACCTTTGGGTGAGGCAGACAAAACAATGGTAGGTGCAATAACGAAAATTGTGGAATAAATAATTATTTAAATATAAGAATATATTCAACATAATCGAGACACTTTTTTTTTTCTGCCCGACTGCAGTATTTCATAAAATGCAATGTAAGTACTTTACACAGTTTCAAATTGTAACTCCATTTGCAAACTAACTATTTGTATTTATTACGTACAGCCAATAAAAGCTTGAAAATGAAGTCGGTTAAAAAGTAGCTCTGCTATGTACTATAGCTGCATTTAGCAATTCGTCGCTTATGAGCGCTTATCCTAAAATTTGGCAACGTCGCAAATAGCTGTCAAATATTTACCTATTTAGAAAAATTTGCCATTATTAATGTATGGAAATAAGAAATGTGGCAAACTAGTGATGTAAAATATTGATTATGAAATCCAATAATTAATACCTAAACACCGAATATTTAGTTTTAGATGTAAACAAAGTATTTGGTGACTTACCAAATGCTTTTTTTACACCTGGAACGGTTACAACATCAAATTCAGTGTTATAATTGCAATTCATTACTAATATTCTAGTTCGCTAGTTAGCCACATTTCATATTTCCAGCATCAAAACAGCGAAATATTGGACATGTTTTTGCGACGTTGTCCACTTTCAGAATAAACATAAATTTGTATCGGTGTTGCACAGAAATGAAACGGCTTTTTTTTCTCTCCTCAAAAGTTGCGTATTTTTGAGATCCGCGGTGTTAGAACTTGAGCGACGAATTATTACTTTTATAAGCGAAGCCATTGCATAGGTACATACATCTACTTGCATATCCATCATCAACACATCAGCATATTAAACAGGACCTAAATCTATAATAACATAATCTGTCCCCAACCCTTCGCGCGCTACGGACGGCTTTAATAATGCATTCGCCATTAGTTAACCCGCAGATGCCGAGCCCGTCTTGCTTCTAATTCTAATTGCACAGAAAGGGTGAAAGGATTACATTTGCCCGATTTTACCCGAGTCTGTTTTAACTTCGTACCTTACTTTTTGGGAATTAATTAGCTACCATATTTTCGTAAAGGTGTAACTTTGAATCTTTTGTAATGGAACAAAAACATTAGATTCTGTTTCGCTGAATTAATTTGTGGACAAAGAATGGTTTGCTAATATTTCAGTGCTCGCTTTACTGTCGGTTATCGCAAAGCCATTAGCTCAAAATCTCCTTTTTACAGAGCAGGACATAACGTAATTAATTTTTGACGATCCCGTTGACAGAGTGGCTTTTTAAAAACCCGAGTCACAGAAGGTGTCCGGGGCCCGGACGCAGCTGGGATGGCATTACGCTAATCTGTGTGGCGTCGCACTTGTTAAATATTAACGCAGTCTAATTACAACTCCCGTCCCCCGCGTCCTCTAATGGCTTTTAAAACTGATTCCCGCCCTCAAGGATGCGTATTTGATGACAACTCTCGTCGTTTTGGTGGTTTTAAACAAGGGCTGTGCGACTTCCAGACACGTGTCGTACTTCAGACCAGAATGTTCCGTTTACAATCCAATTCTCGACATTGCCACCGTTTTCCTGTATTCACGAGTTGCAGGAGTGATGTATAGCGTACGAGGCAATAAGTCGTTTGTAACTCCTGAATGCATTAGACTTTATATGGCTTGTAAAAGGTGCTGAAGGGTGCATGCATTTAGCTTTAAGTGTTTTGTAAGAACCTAATTGACGTGCGTTGAAGAATGGCGTTTAGTTTCAACTTATTTGATAACAGTTTAATACATACTGAGATCAATCTGCCTAGCCTGTTCCCAACTATGTTGGGGTCGGCTTCCAGTCTAACCGGATGCAGCTGAATACCAGTATTTTACATGGAGCGGCTGCCTATCTGACCTCTACAACCCAGTAACTGGGTAATACGATACCTCTTGGTGAGACTGGTTGTCAGACTTTCGGGCTTCTGACGACCCGTAACGACTGTCAAAGATCCACGAATGACAGCCGGGACCAACGGCTTAACGTGCTTTCCGAGGCTCGGAGGAGTCTCAGTATGTAAAGATGGTCACCCATCCACGAGCCAACCCCAGCAAGCGTAGCTAAATCTGAAAGATCGACCCGTGCGGCTGTTATTACTTAGCCACGCTAGCTCCTAATATATACTGAGAATGGTCGTATATTTAGGCGGCAAAAATGGCAGCTTATAACCTTTTACTTTCGTAGCATCCCAGGTTTTAAATAATTTCCGACAAATAACATCAAAAGGAAGGGTGCTAACGGATCTTACACAGCCGCCTACAAATCCGTGCGAATATTGGTTAACAAAGCTAATAATTAATGATGTCGCGACAGCCATTTTGTCCAACTGGCGATCCTAAAGCAAACAGGTCATTCTTAAAGGGAACCGTTTATTTCGCTAATGGTTCTAACAACAATTACTTGAACACATTACACGTATCATTAGTACATGCGTTTATTCGTCGTTTGTTTTCTTAGTCGGGGTCTTTTGGACCCCGCGCGCGGTGGCGGGTTGATATCATTAATCAAAAGATTTCGGAGTTCGGACGGTATCTTGACAAAAGTATTTTTTTTGCTTTAAGCAAATATGGGAATGTGGTGACGAGAAATGACTTCTAAACCGATATTTTATATAATTTAAAACCTTATTTCTTTAGTAGGATGGGTGATTGTGCTGTGAAAGATCGATACCGTTGCCGTATATTCTATTGTGTCAAGGAATTTATATTTGGTTTGATAGACATAATAGTTTTGTGTGGATCTGATAGTGACGTGTGGGAAGATCCTGTAGGAAACTGTGCTTATAAAAGAATTCATGATGTTTTCCGATCATCCATCATCAACCCGTATACATGTCCAGTGTTGTGTATGGCCATCTGATAAAATATTACCTATCAAGATTTTGGTTGAGCCATTGAAGGGGCTTATTGGTGATTAGCATGAATTTACTCGCCCGAAATGGGCGAAACGACACTTTTAATTTATTTGTGGGCAAATCGATTTCTGGAGTTGTCGATTTGCCTACAAATAAAGTAACATCGTGCGAATCGCCTCCAGAAAAAATAATATTATTTAAAAGTGTCGATTCGCCGGATTTCGCTGATCCGGGCGAAATTCGTTCGAATCACCAAGAAGCCGATTAAAAGCTATAAAAAAATTACATTGACGATATTAAATGAATTAAGTTGAAACATACAAAACGTATAATGTCGTCCACAGAAAACTTATAATTTCAAACGTTTTAGATTGTTTCATATCCACACCCCCTTATTTATAAACGTTTCTTGAAGTTAAGTAATAATTAGCATATGCTTAACCATTTTTTGACGTTTTACTTTAAACAACGTTTTTAAATAACGGGGCTTATATAAAAACTCTGATAAAAATAACAGTAGCAAACTTACATCTCAAGAATAATTAAAACAATCAAATTTTTCCCAACTTTTTATCAACGAAGGAAAAGTTACGATAGCCCAACTTAACAACTGACAATCTCTTGTTTTACCCAACGAACGCGGCGACATCTGTCAAGACTTGACATGTCTTATCTTTGGGGTAAAAAAAACCCCTGGGGTGCCCACCCACCCCACAGAAAAGACAATGCAATGTCGGGAATCAAATATATTTATGACTATGTAAATTGGCTCAATTCACCGCAGAATTCAGAATTTAGCTAAAAGGTTGGCTAAAGTAAAAGGTAAAATTTATTTTTTCGCACCAGATGTCTTTGAGTGGGGTTTTCTTGATTTTCTTTGTTTTTTGTTCTGGAAATTGTATTTTTTACGTTCCGTTTTGCAGTTTATTAAGGTGTGAAGAGACGTGAATGAAACGATAAAATTGGATATTGTGTATTGGCGTGTAGCAATACTTTTATGACGACTCGCTACTTCAGTTCAGTTTTTTATGTTAATTGGTTTGTATTTGAGTTTTCATACCTTTCCCAAACCACAGACTCCATTAGACTCCATTAGACTCCATTCAATCTCTTAACATTGTATAATTGCATAGAACATGTGTGAGTACTATGTACCGACTATAAAGCTACCATTTAGGTGCAGGGTATGTCTTTCATTGACTTGAATGTGTCCTGGCGGCTGAGAGTATGTCATGCTCACTCTAATGTCTCGCTGACGGTGGCGCGTGTGTTGGATCATTTAGCTCCCTTCAAAATGGTTGAGCTGAATGGTGCTAATCCATGCGTCATGTTCGTGAACGGGCGCCGTCAGTAGGGACTGGTCATCTCTTAGCTACCACGGCTTATTTTAATTGTTTATTTTTTTTCTTTCTGTTACGGACGCTTTTCACGTTTTGCATCGTTCTCACATGTATAACTTCAACATGAATGATGTAACCAATAATTTTGTAACCATATTATGATTTAAAAGAGTGTCCGTGGAGTTTCTTGCCCGTTCTTCTCCATAGGTACCTACTACGCTTTGGAATGGGCATCTAGCTTCATCTTTCTGACTGACCGACCCCCTTGACAATTCAAAAGTGCCTGTAATTGGTTTATTTGAAATAAATGCTTTGAGTTTGAGTTTGAGTTTGAGTTATTTTAAAAAAATAATGTCTTTTGCCTCTGACCCTGACAGCAAGCAATAGATTTTCTGTGTTAATAATGGATACGAGGCTTTTGGCTAATTTGTAAAGTGGTATTGCTTTGTTTTTTTTTTTTGTAATGTGCGTTTAGTTTGTGCAGAATACACACTTTTTCTTTCTTTTTATTAATTACACGATATTAGCAAACTTATTTGGATATATAAGGAGTGATTTTATGTTGTTGTGTGTTATTTGGATCTCAAAACGGTAAAAGAAAACATCGTGAGGACGTCCTAGAACCAAAAAATTGCTGGGCCCGCGGGGGGGATTATGGCCCACCGCTGTAAGTCATAAGTCATTTATTTCATAACAATATGGAAACATTGTGTTAAAATAATATAAAAATAACAAATTGCAATGAAATTCAATTAAAAATAACAATTAATACGGATCAAAATTCATTAAAATACATCAAAAACGTTGAAAATATAAAACAGTACATGGCTATTAAATTACATTAAAATTACAATAATAACAAAATATAAAAAATTACAGTGAAATCAGATTAAAATTACATAACATAAAACATTATAATTAAATCAGATTAAAATATTTAGAAATGTCAATAAATAAAAACACTAATAGTCAATTGAGAATTCAAATACAATAAGATTATAAATAATAAATGTCAAATTAAATTATATCAAATACAACTTTACAATAATATTACAATGTCAAATGTCTTCCATTAATTCATTGATACTATAATAGCCTTTCCTCAATAAATGGGCCACAGCTGGGACACAGGTCTCACAGAGAGGAGGCCTGTGTCCCAGCAGTGGGAATATGCTAGGCTGTTGGTTATGGTTGGCAAGATTTTAATATAACATTGTTACAGTCATGATTCTATGATATCTACAACTTGTTTACCCATATTTTTATAAATGATTTTGAATTTAATTTTAAAGAGATATTTTTTTTTATAATTTAACTATAATTATTATAATTAAGTATTTTGCTAGGAAATCTAAAAAGCAAACCATCGCGAAGAAAAAGTAAAGGACCTAATATAGGTATATTATACTTTCTCCCACATTATAGTAAGTGGTAACGCGAGCAAGCCACAAGCCAACAGGTTTTCCTTATTACCGCCCTAAAAAAGTGCGGATATATTTTAACGTTAAGTGGATGACGTCACGGATGTCCGCAAAAAGTGCGGATAAGCGGACAAGGGACGAGACGTTTGTTTTTACACGTCCGCGCCAATTCTTGTGAATGTGGCCGGCAACACATGAGGAGGGAGAATGTGGATAGATCTTTTATTGAAAAGTTGTTTAAGGAAAATTCCACATCACGAGTGACAGTAATGTGAAAAAGAAAATAATGGTCTTCTTTGACAACATCTTTAGGGCAAACAGATTAGAAAATTATTACTTTGTGGATGAGAAATGGTTGATATTTATGACGATGATCATGAAACTTTAATAAAATTATAAGATAGCAAAATTCTGATGGATGGAAGTCGTCGAAGACGTAGTACCCCAAACAAATTGAGGCAAGTGAAGTAGAGTAATAACAATGTTGATGAAACTACAATCAAAGATTGTTCACATAAACTATAGACATTTAAATAACCTTGCTAATATCAATCCTTGTGCCAAATAGAATACTATTTTACTCCATAGGTGTATTTCTACATACATATCCCGCAAGGATTTATAGCTATGGTATTATGTAAACCGGTGGCTCTCGTGTGTGGCAAACTGCCTCAAGGCTCGAGCTGTCGATACTAACTTATTGCATGCGAAGCGTTAAACTTGGAGTAAATCTAGTTTTACTGTTATTTAACAACATGTTGCCTGAAACGGAGTGATGATTTTGTTTCACTTTTGTTTGTTTATAGAAGATATTGAGGTAGCAATTTGACGAATTTACGTACAGTTTCAACATCTATGATTTATGGTTGAAAACACTTCATATTTCTAAATTCAATTTCCAAAAATAGTATTGCAGGATTTACTTTTGAATTATGAACAATAATGTTTGTACAACTGGTTAAATTTGTAGGTCTTTAAATAAAATGTCTCTGTACAAATATTGTAAAATGATTAATCAAGTTTTATGTCTACAACTTACCTTATTTGTTTCATCTTAAGACAAATCTCCAGATACATCCCGCTTGTGCACCATAACTCGTCAATTTCATTAGGGTCGCGCGTCGCAGTAAACCGTCCAGGGCGGGCGGCGTAGGGCGGCACAGGGCGGCGTAGGGCGGGAGAGCCTCTCTATAAATTGTCACCGTCGATAGTGCTCCGGATTAACTGTTTTATTGTTTCTCCTAAGTGTTTATTGTTTTCTTTGGGATTTTTTGGCTGTAAGGGAGAAATTATGTGGTTTTGAGAAAATGTGTGAGGTGACTAATGATTGGATTTAGTTGAGACATGATTTATGGACTATTAGTATTTATTACACACTTGATTAGCCCTGTGAAAAATTGAAATGAACGGTGAGCCCTGTAAGAGGGCCGTCACAGGGCTCACCGTTCATTTCAATTTTAGAACCGTCTGTGTCTTGGAAAGCACGTTCGTCACAGTTATGGGCAAGGTGGATGGTATGTGACATTTGTTGCAACCTTAAAAAATACCATAGAATATATATATACAGGGTGTCAGGGACATCGACGCGAAGCCGGTTACCATGGGGTCAGTATATGATTCTGAACCCTCTGCGTTGAATTTTTCGTCGGCTAAAAAAAAAAAACAGCTTTTTCATAGAAAATTGCAATACCTACGCGGTGAAAATTATGAAGCAGCTGCTTTTTTTTTTTTATAACCGACGAAATATTTCAACGCAGGGGCGCTCGAAATCATGTACTGAATCCATGGTAACCGGCTTCGCGTCGATGTCCCTGCCACCCTGTATATATATTTATATTAGAATAGCCAAGCTTAAACACACACAAAGTTACATCCGTAGTAACAGACTGGCTGCTACAAAAGGACTATGCCTACACGGAGTCCTTGCTCACATACATCACTTAGTAATACTCGTATAACACAGTAGGCAGTACTCACAGCTTTTATATAAAAAATGCACACAATTAGGCACTTAATTCCCCAATCATAAACTCAAACGTATATGTAACGCGACATTTAATTTAATTTACACTACATTTCTTCACAAATCCAAGTACAACCATTTAGCTGGTGCGGGGGGGGGGGGGGGCACGACTCTAACAGAAAATTTCAGTTAAAAGCTTAATATTTCACCAACGGATCCCTGAATCCAAAAATGGTATAGACAAACTCCCAATATTTTTGAACGATCTTTCTAACGATACCCCACTTTATGTGTGACGTACCCTAAAAAAGAATATTTTTCTTGATATTATTTTACCACTTTGTCGGCATGATTAATATGTATACATATGCCAAATTACAGCTTTCTAGTACTAATCGTCTCTGAGCTAAGCCGCGGACAGACAGACGGACATGGCGAAACTATAAGGGTTCCTTGTTTACTACGGATCCCTAAAAATGGGTATTATTGAAGCTAACTCAGAAACTACCTAAGCAAAGTTAATGAATTTATAAGGGACCACCTTTAAAATATGACCTATCAAACAAAAAAAGAATCATGAAAATCAAATCATAATTGACGGAGTAATAGCGTAACAAAAAAAAAAACATGCAGTCAAATTCAGAACCCCTTCCTTTTTGAAGTCGGGTAAAAATTACCAACCTGCAGGCAATCCACATATTACACGTCTTTTGCTCCAAATAGAGCAAGCTGGATTACAGAAAGTATCGCCGCTGTATCATTGTGTTCTAAATTACAGCTTGTATTTGTAAGATCACACAGTACAACTACAGTTGAATGCAGTGTTCTGTACCGCATTTGGTTGATAACTTTCAATCACAGGTTATCCGATTCTAAATAACTCTGAAAACATTAAATCTGTAGTACAATCTGTACGAACGTTTTCTGTTTGTCATCTGTTCAATATTATGGACAGTACCTGGGCGACCGAGCTATGCTCAGGAAAAAACAGAGAATACTCATTTACTAGTATAGGAAAGTTCATTCTAATTCCATGCGGCCATGATAGTACATACTAATTCCATGCTGCCATGTCATTGTTCTAAAGTGTCATTATTCTTGTTCTAAACTTTGGGCGTCCGAGCTCTGCTCGGGTGAAAAGACGTAGTAAACGATTTTTCTCAGACATGAGACCCGGCTAGATCGATTTTTCGCCCCCGTAAACCCCTTTATTGCAACTTTCATTGAAATCGTTAGAGCCGTTTTCGAGAACATGATTACATATGTATAAACAAATATTGCTCGTTTAATTGTATATGATGAATATCTGCAATATCCTTTTTTGATAGTCTGTTTCAAGGTCAACGATGTATTAACTTGGTTCTTGAAGCTACATTTGCTGGCATCCTGAAACGATAAATCAATCATTTGACGTCATTAGATTAATGAGGCAGTTATTAAATCAAATTAACGAAAAGATAGAACGAAATATTGTGCTTTTACCTTATTTAGAATTGTATCTGTTTGTCTCTGTATTAACTAAATTACATGTGATAGACTGCCAGTACGCCTGAGCATGTGATTCCGTCGGAACACAAACCGATACAAATACATATCTTTTATTCTATATGTATAGCACTCACTAGAGAACTCTTTAGTCTTACTGACCTGTCAGGCTCACGCGTTACTGGCACCGACACTTTCAAGAAACCAACATTCAAAAGGCACATTTGAAAGCCTACTATCGTCTGAACACCCATTTATTTACCCACCAAAATTATCAACATAACATACATTGCTGGCTTTTTATAGAGCTGTAAGTTCTTTGTTGATGTTGGAGCGGTAATGTATGGTGTGTTATGTGGAATTGTATGGGTAGTGTTGGACTGAATGCGGTGCTGTGACGTTGTGTTGTCAATCACAATCAAGCTCGACCACCCGCACGATTAGGCGCGGGATAGTGAATGAGAAGGCTGTGGAGTCGACTTAAAATTGGTTAAATTAATTGAAAGAAATTAAATGTTATGTATTAGTTAATGTTTATTAAAATACATTTTGCAACTTGTTTGATTTCATCTTGTGTCTAGTTTAAAGTTTTGCTACATTGTCAAATTCAAACTCAACTCAAACCATTTAATTCAATTAGGTACAGCACTTTTGAATCGTCAAGGAGTCGGTCCGTCGGAAAGATGAAGCTAGTTGCACATTCCAAAGCGTAGTAATCCTATGGAAAAGAACGGGCAAGAAACTCCATGAATACTCTACCACAAACGAGCGTCTTTGAATTCATTGGCATCCTTACTGGATTAAATTTCAGAGTTGGTCCGATATTAAGAGTTGTTCATATTCAGGAGACCTTTTGCCCTTGGAAAAGGTACTTATTAAGTTTAAGTCAGCCATTATGTAACATAGCTTCACTTAAATTCAACGTCTCGAGTTTCCTTCACAACTTATATCACATAGATGAAATAACGGTTAATCGAAATCTGGTAATTGGTCCACTTCGAAGCCACTAAATAAACAACATGCGACTCCACGCCACCTATATTCCCAATCATCTAGGTGTACAAGCACCACGTTTACCAGATATCTGTCTGTCTGTCCGTCTTATCGCTCCTATCTCCACACCTCACAATGGATGGAGAAAACAATATTTTTGATTTCCACATTATACTGTTTGGGTTCCCGTTAACCATTCGTAGTTAGGTATTGTTTACGGCTGGTATGTTGATCCGGGTATGGTAAATGGTAAATGAGGTGATTGTGCAAATTTGGAGTTCCGATGGATAGGTGAGCCTTTGTTAAGGCTGTCCAGGAAAACTGGGCTATCCAAAGATCACTTTGAATCGAAACATGAATAGTAAATCTAGATGCTTACCCTGGGAAAGTCTAAAAGTAAACATAGAGAAAGGTAAATGGGTCTGTAGCACATTAAAAAACTAACGTTACTAATTCCCTTCTGTGTATGTTACATAGTGAAAGCCTCTTAGTGACAGAATCAAATGAGGTACAACTACAGCAATGAGGCAGTTATTTGAGTTCTTAAAACTTTCTTCTTGACTCACAAAGTACCCCAAAAAGCACACAAAGTTATGAAATTGCAACTATACTCCTCAAGATGCTATTTCTTCGATTTTTAATATAGTGGAGCATTTTGAGAGGTTTTTGATCATTATATTGACACTGGTGTGTGTTTTACAACAACGACACAGTGTCGTCACAACAGGAACAAGCAACAGAGTCTTCCCGTCACATCAGATCACCGTGTCGGATCAATGTTCATTAGATCACAGTTTCGGATAAGCTGTCCTTGTCTAGCCTGCAAGGGTGACCTGGCAGTGACGAGACATCCAAGATGTCTGCTATATTGGTAAGTATACTGTGGATAGAAAAATTAAAGTAGCTTATTGTGGAATGAAGTTCAGATCGTATTAAATATTATAGTGATTTGTAGTGACATGGGTACAAGCTATGTCCTAAACCCGTCCAGCAGTAAACTAGTGAATAATAATGATGATAAGCATATTTAATAAGTGTTTCTCGATTGTAACAATAATTAATTATGTAATACGCATATTCATATGGCAATACCACCCAAGGACTCCATGAGACAGGGTCGTCTTAGTGTGGAGTTCATAAGCAAAGTACTTCATTTGCATCTTATTTAATTAAATCATGTAAACCTAGCTATTAATGTAGATTATAAGGAAATGTAAAGCACAATTTTTGGCAAAATAAACATTATTATTATAATAAGCTGGAACCGTGGTAGTAACAAGATTATTTGACATCAACGAAACTTGATTGGTGGTTATCAAACCATTTTGTAGTACCATCATGAATTGAACGAAATCAATACATGAAATATTAACTATAAGATTGTGACTGTAAAGCAACAATTCCTTATTGTTTTTTAGTTAAGTCACCTTCCAGACTGACAGACTACCCTAATTGATTGACCAATCAGAATCTGAATCGTTTTGAAACAGATTGCTAATCCATAGCTTCATAAGTTCGCAATAACTGACGCAATGAAAACATTCATTGCGTCAGTTACGTTGTCGAGCAGATTTTTTTTTCGAACTTATGAAGCTATGGATTAGCAATCTGTTTCAAAACGATTCAGATTCTGATTGGTCAATCAATTAGGGTAGTCTGTCAGTTGTCTGTTGAACTGTCAAAATGAAACAGATTAGTCGTAATCGTTTACGAAAATGTGTTACATAACTAGGGTGCAGATGGTAACTAAGAAATTGCTTGTAGTTAAGCGAATTTATGCCAGTTTAAAAACATAAAACATAAATTAGTAATTCTCTGCACCGAAACTCCACCTTTGAACTGCGCAGCTATTTAGCTTCTAATCCATACCTACGTACTTACAACAGGGGCGTCAAAGCAGGCACGAATCAATCGTACTTCGCGGAGGAGTATGCGCGAACTCGCGGGTCGCCCGGGAGGTCGGGGGTCGCGACCTGTGACCTTATTGGGCGACCTTTGACACGCCTCCCGCCCTCTACCTCCTGAAACCTCGCTGAAAGCATCGAAGAAGGATGCCATGAGGACAATTCCAGTATATTGTGTGTATGTTTAAGATTAGAGGTAAATGGTTACTTGATTCTGTTGAAAACTTGAGACAGTTAAACTTTAAGTCCTCTTGAAGATTGAATTATCAACTGAAATATACTTTAAAAGGAATACTGGAATTTACTTTATTTCTGGTTAAAGGCCAGCTTATCAACTCTTACAACAATATTTTCAACTTTAATGTAACACGTAAACACTTTTGTTTCAAGTATTATAGTATTCCATTGTAGGTACAAGGACAATCAGTTTGGTGTTCGTTTTCCTGTAGAATATGCCTGAATTTTGTTTGTTATTGGTTAGCATATTTTGTATATAGTGGCATGTAGTCCTATGGGTGCTAGGCTTGAGGTTTCCAGCAGGTTATAGGTTTCTTCATGTGGGCAGCCTAATATGACACCAAGAGAAGAACAACCAGAAGTATCGTGTTGCTATCACCAATATGAATTTCAAGTGTGGTGATTATTGGTAATTTTTTAGATGGCCTTGGAATATTAAACACAGGATGCGTTGGAATAGCCCAGTGGTCGGCAAGCTCATTGGTCTATAGAGCCAAATAACTAACTATAACGACTAAGATTTCTTATGAGAGCCAATCGTTTCTGTGTGTCCAAACTCTCTCAATACACTTTTCTTAATCCTTATAATTTATTAAAATCCTATTCTCTTTCACTCCACAACGCTTCCTAAAATTAACTTGCTAAGAAGTAGGATGCCTGCATCATCAGCATCATATCGGCTGATAATAATATGATGAAGGCATCTTACTTATTATTAAGTGCAACCTTGAGACGCACACCGCACCTAATTTATTTGATTTGAAGCATGTCATAATTTAACTCCATTTATTTAAGTATGCTTTTCTTTTTTGGAAATCGGCATTTTGTTTTTATTTATATTCACGTATTTTGTGAAAACATTTAATTGTGCTTTTGTGTGCACTGAATAAATGTTTCATCTATTTATCTAAATACCTTATTTACCACAATAATCACCACACTTGTCAAACAACTCACACACTATTTTCATCATTGTACAACATAACACACTATCTTCATAAAACACCAGTTTCAATATCGCACTTACCGTTGACCATCCGTTTCTCGCGTGACCGACAGTTGATGACATTTGACCTCCTGCACTGATTGTCATGCACCTGTTTGGAACGGAAGGTTTTTGATGACTTGATACTTTTTTGTCAAATGACTTTTTGCTTTAAAGGTGGGTCACTGTCACGATGTGCGTGTCGAATGTCACTTTCATTTGTCACGCAGCGTCATATGGTTATCGAGGCGTTTGGTCTATTGGTTGCTGAGATTTCAGCTTGAAACGTTCAAGGTTGTATTTTTTAGGTAGCTTCTAGATACTGTAATTTTTTTAACTTCAAAATATTTCATGAAAATAATTAAGATTTCCGTGCAGTCCGTGCTTGCTCAGGGTTGGCTGCCATCTTCATTTATATGTAATGTCGTCTGTCGTCTGGCAGCGCCATTAAGTACAAATGACAAAGGTACCTTTCGCCTATACATACTCTTGAAAATTCTCTAAAGGTCAGGAATCAGGCATATTAACAGACAGGTCTAGGAATCAAACTTCATACCCCAATCACAATAATCAGAAAGTTCGTTTTCACCATAACTTTACTAGCTACGCCCCGCGGTTTCACCCGCATAAGTCTTGATCCCGTGGTAATATCGGAATAAAAATGTCCTAACCCAGGTCGTAGTCTAAATCCGTTCAGCCGTTTTAGCGTGAAAGCGTAACAAACAAACAAACTCACTTTCGCATTTATAATAATATATTTTATTTATACAATGTTGCCCATGGGAATGTGTCCGTATTTTTCAGAATATTCATGATCTTTTTTTCCAAAATTTACTTTAAAAGGGGATTCTATCTTTAAGATTTTTCATGTTATTCTTTTTTTTTTTTTTTGTAGCGTTAGCCATATCTCCTATGTTATTGGCTCGATTTGGATGATGAGTTATTTTATCGGATTAACTAACATTTTTAATCAAATTTAATGTCTATGAAAAAAAAAACGGAGGTGAAAATATTGTTTTCTAAATAAAACAGTATTTATTTTAAAAAAACACGAGTCCACGAGTCCATGAAATCAAAGAATAAAAAAAAAATATAGAAAAAAAAATAAAAAATAAAGATATCCCCCCATAGTATCCTTTTAAAGTTAATTTTCGATAATTTGTTATGAATATTCAGAAAAATACGGGCAGCATATGCCCATGGGCAACGTTGTATATACTTTATTGTGCAACGGATAAAACATAGCAAAAATAAATACTAAAGTAGCAACACGGCGCGCGGCGTCATAAAAAGACCGACCTCATAAACTAAACGAATTATACCTTTAATTAAACACTTATAACTCGATACCTTAATAACTTGAAAACCGTGAAACCTCCTGCAGCGTACATAATATCCCTAACACGTATAGACACACATACTTTATAAACAAAATACACACATAATAAACAACCTTGTTTTACAAATCACCAAAGCATTTAATTTACAAAAACATGTATTTAAAATTAAAAGGTGCACCTCTAGTGATTTGTATCGTAGCTCTAGTATTAAAAAAGTTGGTCACGTCATAATGTGTGGGCTGCAGGTGTCAGTCACGTGATTGAACAGACAACCCGCTGTGACAAAATAAAAATAAATTTGAGGTGTATGAAGTTTATGTGTTCATGTACACGTGTGTGGAGCAAAGATAATTTTATTATTGATTTACAGGTGCTTTGTAATGCATCATATAGAAAAATGGCAGACACAAAAAAATTGTGAGCCTAAAACCCAATCCTGAATTTGAATACAGTCTGAAGTGGCGAAGCATGCATTTCTGAGTTCCAGTAAAGATCTTTTTACACTCTGTATAAAATATGCCTAGCCTTTTCCCATCCATGTTGAGGTCGGCGCCAGTCTAACCGGATGCAGCTGAATACCAGTATTTTACATGGAGCGACTGCCTATCTGACACCACATCCCAGTTACTAGGGAACACGATACCTCTTGGTAAGACTGGTTGTCAGACTTTCGGGCTTCTGACGACCCGTAACGACTGTCAAAGATCCACAAATGACTGCTGGGAACGGCTTCTCGTACTTTCCGAGGCACGGAGGAATATCGGTATGTAAAGATGGTCACCCATCCATGGACCAACCCCGGCAAGCGTAGCTTAATCTGATGGATGGCAGCCGTGCGGCTGTTATTACTTAGCCACGAGCTCCTTTTTACACCCTGTGTATGAACCTTTTGCTAACGTTGCTAAGTAAAATGTGACATAACGAAGGAATAACGTCACTTGCAGCATCATCCTCTCATCTCGGCTGATATCAACAAAGAGAGATAACGCGAATAGTGTTAATCGTAACTTCAATAGAATGAAAGTTGGGAGACCTATGATCAGCAATGATTCGCAAGAATTTCAACTTTATACAATTTTAGTTAAGATTTCTCGAAGACTGTCAGCTGCATGATCCCGCAGATGCAATAATCTAACAAAGCATGTAATTCCCAGTGTACAAGCTACCCATCTAATCTGCTAATCCTTTAAACGTACAATATCATAAGACATCCACACAGTAAACACAGTAGCGTGGGAGTTCCCTGCCGTGATTCCGGACAAAATTCCCGCAGTGACAACCCTAGAACAGGTGTGTGGAAAGGGCTGTTTAATTTACGTAACTACGTACTGTACCTACATATTATTAGTATCGGCTTGATCACTCTATTAGGTACTCTGATGCTTGTTTTCACCTACAACTAAGTGACACCTAAATGAATCCCTAAATAAAAGTGCACTGTTGGATTTTCAACTCTTAGCGCCTAGCGTTGAAAATCTAACTGCACTTTTATTTAGGGATTCATTTAGGTGCCACTTAGTGTTGGTGAGATTGGGTATAAGACATACTTCAAAAATTTGATCAGATATCAAAACACCTATGTTTCGACGGCTGATTTAATTACTGAAGTCTGTCTTCTTGCATTAAAAGAGTGAGTACATTGCAAGTCTAAAACATGCATTACACAATAGCGTGGGAGTCCCCTGCCGTGATTCCGCATAACATTCCCGCAGTGACAACCCTAGAACAGGTGTGAGGAAAGTGCTGTTTAATGTGGTATGACTTCCTACACTTTCGTGATTTTTAGTTTATGGGAATTTGATATTTTTGTAATTACATATTAATTATTGTGGGATAACAAAGTTAGCAATATTTTGTTTAAACTGCTGTAGTTTGTTAATTGATATCTGTAAACAACATTAGGCCATAACTACCTACTGATGTAGGTCGATTCTGTAAAAAGATCAATGTGAAACTTAGGTGAAGTGAGCTGTCACTGTCACAAATCGACCGGCAGGATACTAGGGATTAACACTATTGACAGCTCGCTTCACCTAAGTTTCACGGCGATATTTTTACAGAATCGATCGGCTGATCTGATACTGAAGAGCTTTTATTCTGAAAGTGGGCAACGTCACAATTAGATGTAAAAATTTCGTTGTTTTGATTAATTTGGCAATATTACTGTATGGAAATCGACCGGCAGGATGCTAGGGATTAACACTATTGACAACTCACTTCACCTAAGTTTCACGGTGATATTTTTACAGAATCGATCGGCTGATCTGATACTGAAGAGCTTTTATTCTGAAAGTGGGCAACGACACAAATAGATGTAAAAATTTCGTTGTTTTGATTAATTTGGCAATATTACTGTATGGAAATAATTAATCTGGCTAACTAGCGAACTAGAATATTAATAATGAATTGCAATTGAATTTGATGTTGTAACGTTTTAGGTATAAAAAGGCATTTGGAAAGTTTCGAAATACTTTTTTTATATCAAAAACTAAATATTCTGTGTAATGGCTCCTACACACAAGGCAGGGCCGCCGGCTTTTGTCGAGCGGCACGTGTCCCCCGGATTTTGCGCCTCCATTTCCTTTGCAATCCTTTGTGTGGCAGGGCCGGGCGCTCCGCGGCTTGCCCGGCAGCAGTGCCGACGGCCATGCCGCCGACATTGAGTGTAGGAGGCATTAAGAGCGTTTATTCTGAAAGTTGGCAACGTCGTAAATAGCTGTCAAATATTTACCTGTTTTGATTAATTTGGAAATAATACTGTATGGAAATAAGAAATGTGGCTAACTAAGTTACTAGAATATTGATTATGATATGCAATAATTAATATTGTAACACCGAATATTTAGTTTTAGGCGTAAAAAAAGCATTTGGAATGTTTCCAAATGCTTTTTTTACGCCTAAAACTGGTACAACATCAAATTCAATGTTACAATTGCATAACATAATCAATATTCTAGTAACTTAGTTAGCCACATTTCTTATTTCCATACAGTATTATTTCCAAATTAATCAAAACAGGTAAATATTTGACAGCTATTTATGACGTTGCCAACTTTCAGAATAAACGCTCTTAAGATAAGTATTAATTATTGCATTTTATAATCAATATTTAAGTTCACTAGTTAGCTACATTTCATATTTCCATAAAGTAATTTTACCAAATTAATCAAAACAGGTAAATATTTGACAGCTATTTGCGACGTTGCCAACTTTTAGGATAAACGCTCTTAAGATTATTTAATACATCTTAAATTTATGGCGTCTTTTATTACATCATCAGACCATCGACATGGCTTGACTGCCTACACTGCCTGCCTTAACCAAAGCTCTTTTGGTCTTCCAAATGCAATGTTGATGTTTTTGTCTAGCCATATTCAGACAACAGTCCATTTTTGCAGTCTTAGTACCTACTAAAGAAATCACAAGTTTCACTGTAGTGTATCAACGTCATTTATAAAGGTGTCTTTACTTATCTTTATTTTCCTACCGGACATCTCACCTCTCGACAAACCTAATTTCACTCTCCACAAATTAACAGCACCAATCAGCGCCGAGCTAATTGCCCAACAAGTGTACATTCCCACGTAAACAGAAGTATCGCGTGCGCAGCCCACCTGCGCAGGCGCACACGACGGACAACACTCTCACGCGCACTTATAGTTTCACACGGTGACAACCAACCCTAGACTTTAATACAGAAGGCTCACTCCAAACCTTTCATAGTTATTGTACTGTCACAGTTTTATTCGACAGTAAGGCTACGTCCTACTCAAACGCGATCGTTGCGTGAATACGCGATCGTCGCGTTCGTATTTCACGGTTTAATCGGAAAACCGGAAAGTGACTCAGTTGGCGCGACAACGCGTTCAGGTTCATCGAACAAAAAGTGACATAGATGGGGTAAAGATCAAAATGAAGATCACTATGTTGCAAAATCAGAGGTACCATAACTGTACAAGGACTGTTATCATGGAGTATTTAGCTAACGATGTTGTCTGTAAAAGAGGGTGAGATCACCAACGCAGTACGATGGATCGTAAAGAACTTCTTCGACCCTTTGCTACATCCAAAAGATTACTTGGGAACTGATACAGTACCTACATTGTGGTTGTGGGTGTGGAAAATCAAGGGTCTCAAAAACGGGACTTGATGTTTACGTTTACGCATGATGATCGCGCCACGACCATGCTGATTATACTCGTATTAATGTCGTAAATCTCCGTATCGCAAAAGCGTCAGTCGGTTGTGTGGCCTGGGATATTGGCTGGCAATTTGAGCTTTTGACAGTTCTTATACTCTTCCGTTTTACTCTATGCATACTTAATATTATAGCTAGCAGAGTCACAGAGTAAGAAACTTTCGTTACTCATAGTCGAGTACCGCATGTGCAAAGCGAATACTTCGAGAACACTGCGAGCTTCACAGCTAAACACCCCTTGCTGTTATCGTGTTTTGTCCACTGTGGGTTTTCTGTATTTCCCTGCGTTCACACGACAACACCGTCACCGGATAGACTCCTGTTTGTTATAATTGGGTGATTAGTGTAAATGACCGCTTCCGTGTGTGGCGATTTGATTTTGACTTTTGATTTCGTTTGGGGGAGGGTAGTTCGGTGTTCAGATTGATGTTAGTGATTTAGTAGATAGTGTTAAGTGTTTTTTGACAAGATTGTGTGACTTTTGGCACTTTTTGATTGATTCCTCATTTAGTAAATGAAGGCTGTTTTTGTATTTCGGACAAATCGGCAGTTTTTGCCAGCGGTAAAGCTTAGTTATTTCTCTAATTAAAAAATTGCAGTAACAGAAACCCACAAATGCTGAATATGTAAAGATCTACTTTCGTTGTCGATATTTCCATTTATTTTTTGTATTAATATGTGTTTCAAAATTTGGTGACAATAAAACAAAATTAATCAAAATCCAGAGAGACATCTTTTATTCCTCATTAATATTTAATTTTTTTATACAACTCCATACATTCTCATACACACACCGACATTATTTTACAACCGTTCACTGTACATATTATTGCGAATAAATACATTGCTTCTCTTTTACTAAAGGTTTATACTTTTTCTTTATTTTGTTGTAAATTAAAACAATTGCTCGATGTGTAAACAATTGATTGTAAAGTAACATTTTCATTCTTTGATAATTTAAAACGTTTTGTTATCATAGTTAATTCATGAAATAGTAAGAGAGAGATTTGTCTTATCATTGATAATTTTACATTAGAGCTTAATAATAGGTCCTTGTCTACTCGTTGACTGCGATAGACTGATTAAATTAATGTTACGTTACAAGCAAATGTTCTACTTTTCAAACTTATAAGATTACCATGACAAATCCACAATTTGCATCAATTACAAATTCAAAAATATCTAAAATGACTATGGTCATTATGAAAAAATTAAAATAGATATATTTTAATAAAAAAATCGTTGCGCTAAAGATTATAATTTATAAATAAAACATTTCTGTAAAGTTACTATTCTTATATAATTTGTATTTCTCACTATTGTTTATACATATAGACACACAATAAGTAAAAGAACAAAAACAATTTTACTCAAACATGTTTTATATTTTTACTAAAAAGAATAAAATTATTTGTAAAAGTTTTTTTTTTAAAGGAACGATACATACCTATAAATGCTTTACGGAATCAGTAAATAAGAAAATACGCATAATTACTTGAGTTACACATATTTGAGTTATTACAGCACCAGTCGAAAATAAAAGAAAGAACCTCGTCCAATCGTATTTGTTGTACCATCGAAGAAGTTCATATCTAACCACCGTAAGGACTATTCTTGCTTGCAGCGCTCGGCGGCTCTAGCACCGGGCCGGTAACAGATGTGGTCATCGTGTTCACGGGATTTTGTTTTGAACTTCTTTGATGGTACGTCTGCCTATTTATAATTTTAAACTGGGAATGTTATCCGACTATAAAAAACATGTAGAAAACAACTTTAGCATAAACAAAAACAAAAAGTTTATACACAAGAAGTATTATTTTATCACCAGCTTCATTAGATAATTTTAAATGGTTGTACACGATTTCTTTCCTTCCTCTGATATGCCCTCGGGTAATTCCCAGTTTAAAAACTTGAGAATGCTTCATACCTACTTAGCCGTATAAAAAGATTTTTCAATCTTCGAAAAACTTTATCTATCTCTATACATATAACTACACACCAACATTGCACGACCGATGTACATATTATTGCGTTATCAATCCAAAATTGCTTTTCATACAATTTCTACACAGGGAGAATCAGAAAAAAAAATATAAAATAAAAAAAATCCATCCATCATCGTAGAAAACTCTTAACTATCAATTTACAATAATAAAAACATTTTTTATTTACAATATTAAATAGTAAACTATTTTTACAGAGGAACAAAAAAACTTGAACTAATACACTACGGACCCCACTGAACACCGTTACTTCATATCCGGTATGCTACACTCTTGTCGTATGTTCAACAGATTGTCTATCATCAGGGATTTTTGCGCGTTTTTCTGAGTCTCCGAAGTCGTTTCGAACTCCTCGTTCGATTTCGGAGCATAGAAAGCTGATATGGGATCGAAGGTCGGATCGGCTCTCTCGCTTTCCCTGCTGGTTCTGGACCCGAAGTACTCTTCGCTCGCTTCTGTTTCGTGGAATTCGCTCGAGGAGGTCACTGCATCCTCAGGCTGGGCTTCGCGCTGGTACCTCTGGAAAGGGTCGAACCGCTGGCTGGGCAGGTACGGCGGGAAGCCGTAGGGCGTGGATCATGCCGCTGCCAGCTGCCTCCACATCGTATGTCACATGGTCGCCATGTAAGGCCAAGAGAAGGAGCTTCCGGAGAGTAGCATATCCCTGATGAGGGTCTCTATGGGCGTCTTGCCGACGAGTCGCACGAAGAACAGCTGTTCTATGACTTGAGAGCTGACTGTCCGTAGGGAGGGCAGTCGTAGTAGGAGTTTGCCGAACCTGGTGGGCTGGTTGGGGTACTGACTCCGGCAGTACTCCTCGAGGGCGCACTGGGACTTCTCCTGTAGGCTCTCTATGTGTGGCACGTCTGATAGGCCACACGCATCTGGAAGGAAGAAAGGAAGACGTTAGCTTTTGAATTGATATTTATGTTTTATTTTAGACTTCGGGAAATAATCAGACAGACTCTGTGAGTCTCTTAAGGCGATTAAGGCCTTATCCGACTTTTAATGATTTTATACTGAAGATCACGTCTAAACGAGTACTGTTAATGATTTGTAAAAAATATACGTTAAATTAGAGCATTTTCTTAACAACTTAATATAGGAATATTTTAAATTATGTTTTATATTAACATGGTGAAATTAATTTGTAAAGTTATGTCATGCGTGGAAAAAAAACTGAGAATCACGCAAAATCTATTTAGCGTATTTTTCTGAAACCTTCACCATTTTAAAAATAATTTAATTATTGATCTTTAAGTCTACGTGTTTTATTAAAATATCTTTTGTTTTATGTAGGTATAATAAATTAATAATGCGTCTAATTTGGGACAGCGCTCCTTGATGGGCGAGTCCTATTACTGGCTGGACGTACGACGCGCTGCGTGACCTCAGTACAGAACACGCAAGGTCACTGGCATATATCTGCGTCTTAAATGGTATAATAGAGATTCTTGGTTTATGTTCCCTTCACTGTTGGTAAAGCTCCTTTTCCCCAAGTTTCCCTTTTCCTGTCTGTTATACCTTTGTTTCTCCAAATTGTCGTCATAATCTCTTATTATTGTTTTTAATGCGTCGTAAATCTATTTTATGCCCCTGTAACAGTGAAAATACCTGTGCTTATACTAATGTTGCCATCAAAAAAAGGTTTAATGTAATAAAAAACGTTTGCTACATTTAACTTGGTTATTTTCGCTTAATATTACGTTTTGTCAATAATATAAACTCTTTAGCTTTAAGGGTGCTGGCACATTGGCCAGCTTTTTAAACGATCGTTTAAAAAAAACTTTCTGTAAACTGTGTTATCTTAATTCTACTTTCTTGGTCAGTTAACACTCAATTTAACAGTTTTCATAATAACTTGCATCCCAAATGCATTCATTATTATTTTATGTGTTGTAACAACTTCTAAAGAATCCTAATTAACTGTCAATTGGAGTTTGAAGCCTCTATTATCAGCGGGTTTCATCATGTTACCGCAAAAGCTTTGTATTCAGACTATTAGCACTTATATGTTAAATTTTCGCACCAAGGCGTCAAAGGTATTATGTTATTTCTTAACGATGAATTCGATGAATCCATGGGGGCATAAAGCGACTTATTATGGTGTGTTTATCGCGGAAATCTCATATTGCCATAATAAATTAAGTATCATAATAATTGATGTAGGGGCGATTGCCGATTGTGACAAACTTTATATTTATAATTTAGCTTAGAAGCATTGTTCTCATGTAAAAATAAGTCATTTAAAGGGGTTTTTTCACTATTTTCCTTACCTACACATTTCAATACGAAAAGAAAAGTGGTTCGCGCTTGAACCTCGATACATTTACCAATAAAACTAAAAGTTTGAAAATCGAGTGTTGATTCCATGAGAATTAATGGAAAATCGCATTCAATGCGCTATTATTTTGCCGGGTGTTTTCCAATGTGTGCAATTCCTAAGATTAAATAAACAAATCTATGAGTTATTGTTGTATTGAATGGCGAGGTGAAGATGTTGGGTCATTGTACCAAGATTTGTGTTGTCATAGAGGTAAACCATGAAAAACATGGTGTTGAGTCACTGTTGAAGTAAACTCTTAGTTGATTTGTCATTGGAAAATATTGTATTGGATAGTGCATAGATTTTAAAACGAATAAAGAGAGGTACAATGCAGGTAGAGTTACCATCTATGTAAGGGAGGATGCCTGTCTACAAAAACCAGATTTATCAGAAACATGCTTGTCTATTGTAAAAATAAGGGAGAACATGTTTTTCAACTACTCGCATGGATCAGCACCATTTAGTTCAACCATTTTGAAGGGAGCTAAACGATCCAACACACGCGCCACCATCAGCGAGACATCTGAGTGAGCATGATATACTGACAGCCGCTAGAGCACATTCAAATCAATAAAAGACGTATTACCCGGTAAAATATGGTAGCTCTTTAGTACATAGTACTCACATCTGTGATCCCAACAACTGTATCCCAACTATATACAAAACCCTTCATTATGCGTGGTGCGACACGCACTTGGCCGGTGTTTTAAAGTTTTCTTGGGTTAGTAATAACGCTTTTACCGACTCTATTCTCAGGCGATTCGTTTCTTTACTCAACTGTGCTTGGAAATTAAAAAAATACCTGACTCGGCTTAGCGCCGGCCGCACGCCTGTCTTATCGTAATGTGCCTGTCAAATGCGGCAAATGCCTGTCAGATGGTAACCTTGGGGTTACCATGCATGCACCTGGATGCAGGTGACTTTTATTGACCAGTAAGATAATCAGGCAAATAGATAAAAGTTACAGCAGTCACCTAATAAAAGGGTTCTACAAAATCTATTTCGAGCGAAACATTTCACGTCTCTTTGCTGCTACAAAATGCATAAATGATTTATAACCATAATCCCTACAACCCGTTACCCAAAAAATAACCGTCCTCAAAATCTTAAAGAAAGCTCAGGACTTCGGAAGTAACCGAAAACAAAGACAAGATTAATCCTTGCTACCCTCAAATAAAAACGAATAAGCATAATAACCCGTGAATGGTTGCAGGGACGTAGGGTCCGTAGGTCGTAATGCGATTAGGCCCCCGGCACATTGGCGGGGCACATTAATATTTTTTATTGTTATATACTAAGATATGGCTCGGTAAACAACAACGTCGTTATGAGCTCGACCAGATGTCTGCTTCAGTGGCTCTGGGTAAGTGTTATGAATGTCGGGGCTGATTAGTGTGGATCGTCTCTTGTTTTGGGTGGAGAAATAAAGTAAGTGATATGAGGAGCCGTTTGTGCACTGTATCGGGTTCGTATTCGATTCGTAAATTCTCACTTTGAGTCGTTTTTTGACGAATCAAAATCGAGTATATCAAATAAAATGAATCAAGTATGGATAAATGCGCAGACGCTATGACGTGATGACGAAACGGATACATATTAAACGCCCCTAGATTTTTTTTGGTCTTTATTTGAATTATTTCTGTCTTTAAGGTAAGAAAATCAAATTAACTGGCATTGCAAATTCGACACTAAGGACCAGAAATGTATCTGAGCAAAATAATATAAGAATGTCTACGCTCAATTACTTAGCCCCCCTTCGTGATATTACAATAGAATTGAAATAGTAACCCCCTAGTCAAATGGGCCGGTGACCCAAAGCAACTGACTGTATCACCTATATGCAGAAGGGTGAAGATCAACATTTTTGTGGCTCAATTTGGGCGAGTAATGTATACAGGAGTTAACTGCCATAGGTGCAGCTTATGAATGAATGAAAGAAATGCTCGGATCCCAGAGTGGTTTAAACAGACTCGAAAAATGGAATGAATATGGAGGATTCATGGGGCTACAGAGGACATTGCATATCAAGGAGTAGACCGGGAGCCACGGTAATGGTAAGGAAGACGTGCCCCTAGGATATGAAAGGAGCCATACCGGATTGAGTAAGTAATGCTGCAGCTTATGATACTAAAAATAGGAAGGATTATATCCAATGGTATTCAGCCAAGTCTTCACCCAGCGACAAGGTTATAAAAACGCTAATCAACCTACGTACTATCGAAGAACAAAATCCTGTGAACACGATGACCACAACTGTTACCGCCCCTGTTCTATAGCGGCCGAGCGCTGCAAGCAGAAATAGTCCTTGCGGTGTATAGATATGAACTTCTTCGATGGTACATCGAATGAAACAAGTTGTATGTTCAACTAACATTAAAACTGACAAGTAATCATCACGGGTAATTATAAATTAACCTACTTGTGCGATGAGAATGCTTCAAGTGGGTAAGACAATTATCTGTTTGTTAATTCAGGTTTATACTGGAGATATAGGTAGTTTGATGGTGGAAGTAATGTGCATTGTACTGAGATTCAGTTTGAGTAAACTGCATAACGGTTACGGGGCCGACTTACGAGTTGTTGGTGGGCAAGGCGATTTACTTTGTATAAATAATTTCATCATCACTGCTCTCAAAACGGTGAAAGAAAACATTGGGGGGAAACTGCCATATCCTAGAACCAAAAATTCGAAGGCATGTGACATCCGCACAGGGTCCCCTGTGGTAGATTACAGCCCACTCCCTCTCGATTAGAGGAGGCCTGTGTCCCAGCAGTGGGAACAGTATTGGCTGATTATGGTTTTATTATGCTATAAACTGCTGGATTGGATTTTGTTTTGTAAAGCTGTTTTAAATTTTATAGGTAACGGTTCTTGACGAACATAACTATTTGGACATCTTGAAAAAAGCTAGTGCTTATGATTTACGAAATTGTATTGTTCTTGGTATAATTATTAATCTTTCTTCATATTAATCTTTCTAGCGGATGGGTGATACTTTTGAGAGAACAGGAGAGAGTTGCAAGGCTACTAGAATGTCAAAAATTAAGAATGATAAGGTATGATAGCTGTAAGTTTCCATAGATGCTGCTAAGCCCAAGACAACTACAGAACTTAACAAAGATAATATTGATGATCACACTACAAACACAACACCACCCCACTGTATCATGTTATCAATCAAAATGACGTCATAGGAGGCCCGAAGCTCCAACAACCTACATTTTCATTCAATAAAAGGCAACTATTAATTCTAATTCGTGCGTCTACGCTTCGCAGCGTCTTGGGACAAGATGACGCAATCCTGGGACCATAATTGTGGTCACTTGTCCTAATTGTTCCAGCGATGCCACTAAATGGTGACAGCTGCTTGATAATTGATACACTTTGCGTGCACAAAAGAAACTATACCTTATCAATATAGAGCCAAAGTTGATTTTAGGTTGGGAGATCTCAAAGAAAAGAACACAAAAATCTGTGGAAACGATTTTGAGGTTTCAGCTGCAGTGTTAAAGTTGAAACTTGAATGGGGTATTTTTGAGCTTATTGAAGGATGTTGTGAGGCGTTTGTTTGTAAGCTGGACAATAAGTTGTGTAATTTGCATTTCCGCGCAAAACGGCGGAGAAAGATGGCTTGGTATGGCAAATGAGTAGTTGTAAGATAAGGGCTTGATTATACATACCATCTTGACAAGCTAGCATACACTATATAATAGAGGATACATCATTTACATAATAATTATGACTTTGACTGGTAAAATACCAAATAAATATAAAGGTGAAAGACAAACGTAAGTTTTGTGCCGAAAAAAGAACACGGTTCGGGCGACTTATAAGAAATCGTTTTGCTTATTAATATTATTAAAAGCCTGTGATGTCCCAATGCACGGCAAACCCTTCCTTCTTTCCATTTTTCTGTTATATTTAATCAATTTTTGACACTTATCAATAGCAACCCCAAAACTCGAATCATTTTAAAGATGATATTAATTGCCTCGTTGTGTGTGGTCGCAAGCGCTACTGTCGAGCATGAGGTCCAGGGTTCGATTCCCGGGTCGAGCAAAGTGTTATTGGGCTTTTCTATCTGGGATTTCTCAGTAGCAGCCCGGTGTCTGGATTTGTGCCCGGTTGATGGCAATAGGCTCGCCCCCTATTACATGAGACTTAAACATAACTGTACTATAGGTACACCTCTGCCCAACCCTTCTACACAGGCGTGACGTTATGTTATGATACAAAATCTATTTTTGCTACGAAAAGGACCAACTTGTTTTAAATCCTTCATAAACAAACCCTACGAAAGTAGAATACCTTCCTTCATTTAACAAAGCATCTCTCCACTAACTTGGATAGTTAACTACGACGATTGAAAGCCACACGAAGGAGGTCAAGAGTAGACAAGCGAAGCAGGTGGCTGCTGAGTTCAACTGACTCTTAATAGCTCTAATAGAGCGATCTTCTGCCGGCGTAATGCTATAGTTTTCAGGCAAATCTATGAGGTTTTTACAAGTGTAAGTAAGGAAGTAAGGAATCTGGAAAACATGGTTTCTCGAGAATATACTTAGATAAGACTGCCATGATGCCTTTTGGGACAAAATCTAAGCTGAGCAGGGTGCAGTGGAGATAACATACATTTCGTTTTGGGACAAAATCAAAGCTTAGCAGTGGAGTAAGAAGCATTAATTTCGTTGATGAGACGGAATTACAGGGAATATACTTTTGTCTTAATGAATACTTACTGGAATTGTCTTAGAACTTTTTGAACCCCAAAGTAACATGATCAAGAGTTCGGATTCAGTAATGCAAAGCTGATTAAATATCTAATTTCAATTGAAGTGATATTTATCTAAACGTAGAAATCTACATAGAAAAGAAAGGAGATTTGAAAAAGCTCAGAATTTTCAAGATATAAAAAATTAAGAAAAAAAGGAATCAATTTAAAAAAATGTACAGAAATTCCAATTTCCCCAAAGAATCCAGAGGGCAGGCAATCTCAACCCTGCGCTATCAAATCGAAAGGTGTACGACAATGATCCAAAAGACCAAAGATCAGGCAAAGACGGTGCAATAGCAATTAACCCTGCGCCCGCCGGACATCGTAACAATGTAATATATTTTAATTGAAACGACCCCGCCGTAGATGCAGTAAATATTGGTCGGAATGAACGAATGGACCTAATTGAATGGATGAAGGAGTGTCGTGTTAAATTTTAAAGTAGGTTCTGAATGAGTGACGTCATTCGTTAGTTGTGTAATTGTTGATTGTGATGATGTTGATATGTTTAAGGAGCTTGTCTTGTTTTGCCAAGGAACATATGTTTTTGTTGTGGTCTAAGATTTTCCAAAGAGAAATTAAATAACTTTCATTCTAAGTAACATTACTTGGATTCCAGGCCGGCCAAGTTTATGATGATTCTCAGCTGGAACACAACAAAACCATAAAAATGGACCATACTTTTTGGTTTAATTTATATATTTTTATCGTGCTCAATTCTATTTACTGATTTTAAAAACTTAACCGATCCGTAAATCTCCAACAAAATAGTATATTCTTTAAAAATCTTTCCAAAATTCATTTGAAACAAACCCAGTAGGTATAGACAGCGCACACTAATAAACCCTACATGCGCATGATTCGAAGCCCGTTCTTAAACAGTATTGATGGTAATGTCAACAGATTTGACCCAGTGAATCAATGTTCTATCATGACCAATGAATGCTTATAAACTTATAAGTTTGCCTCTTGGCGCCGATGAGTCGAGGGCTCGATTTCTAGTAGGTATTGATAGCCAGTGTGAAGTTCTTTGTAAAGGTATTGATATTGAAGAGGAAATGATTGTCAGTGATTATATAAAGGTTATGGATGAAGAAGAAATTACCAAAAAAAGTAAAATAAATAAAAATGCGATGGATACTGGTAGAAACGTGGAAAAGTGGCAATCAAATAAGGATGCTGTGTATAAGAGCTAAGGATTGGATTTCAATGGGTGTGTGTTAAAAAGCAATGAAAATTTTTACAAAAGCATAAGCCCAGAAGATAGTCGTCACTCCGTAAGTGTTTCAGATGCCGATTTTGCGAAGGATAATGAAAATATCATTCAGTAATAGTCATGATGATAATAATATTAATAAACTTGATGCCTAATATCTAATGGCAAAAATTTAGAGTAATTTAGAGTAGCATATACAAACAGAGGTCGTAACAATTGTTTGTTAGCGAGCCAGATAGTCGAGTAATTTAATGTATCAATCATCATTAAACCAGTTGGTTGTAATTTTGTTGATTTTGGCTTCGTTTTCATTATATGTATGTTCATTTACAGCTGTGCCATTGTTTGTATCTTTGAATTTAGCTTAATTTTCAATCTCATCATAAAAGGATTTCCACTAAATCTCTTCTTCAATTGCAACGCTGTCTGCTGTCACTGCCGACAGAGTGACCAAAGTTATTACCAACTAGAATATAAATAAATCGTTATTCCACAAACCTATTGCCCTCCAGATTTCAGTGTGACGAATCTCATTGACTCTCATTAAATACTCGACTAAAGGGTGATAATCGAGAATTAAATCGATGGCCCGCATCGATGGCCAGTGTATCGTTTATGAAAATAAAATAATCGTCGCTCATTAGTCGATTTACGGGTTATGCGGGTGTTTATAGTGACACGCTTTTTATATCAATGGCTCTTAACTTTCATCGTTCCGTTGATTGTATTTAATTTGTGTTGTGTTTTCTTTTTGGTTTTTTTTTGTGAGTGATTGGAGCATTTTTTATCATTTGGGAGTTTATAGTGATTGTAATTGGCCGTTAAATGATTCTTGTATTGGCCGTTACTAATCGAACTGTACGCTCGTCTACGTTTTGAGGTGCTCAAGTTAAGCATTTCAAACATTTGGTATTTACTTTACCAACATCAAGTCTATTAGAAGCTTACAGATAATCGGAACTCAAAGAGTAACAAACACAATAATCCGTTTAAAAACCAACAAAAGTTTATAACATAATAACAAATGTCTATTAATCCTAACAGACCATAAACGTAATAAAAAGGCCACAAAATGAAAGAGCAAACAGCCGTCTTTAGAAATCTATAATCTTTTGATGCAAGGAGGCGTAACTGCAAACTGTAGGCGGCAAAGCAGATGTTTGTTCAGCGTCCGAGGATGGACGAAGAATGTCCGACAATAGACGAAGCGGTACACGGTACAAGAATACTTCAAGAATTTGGTGAAATGAATATTCTACGTAGGCTATCGAATTTATGTGCGTTTGATTTGATGCATTTTTGAATCTGGGTTTGAAGCAGGTTGTGGACTTGTTTGGATTTGCTTATGTTAACTAAGGTCCTAAATATAATACTTGTCATGATAGTAGAGATGTAGACTGGAAAGTTGTAAAGCTCGCTTTTCCAAGTTCTTTCAAAAATTGCAAGAGCATGTTTGATTTGATCATTTAAAGCTTCGTGTAGTGGTCTGCACGAAGCTTTAAGCCACGCGACGCGACGCCGCGACGCGACTCGAACAATACAATTTCTAAGAAAACTTGACGGTATAACAATAACCGGTGTCGCGTCGCGCTGTCGCGTCGCGCTGGTCTGCACGAAGCTTAACTCAAATTAAAATTGTTTTCAGTTTAGCACTTCCTTACATGACATAAGATTATTACAAACTAAACCAATACTCTCTACCCATTTAAGACATCCAATTCCACATTTTAGGGCACGCTCCGACCGATATAATCTCGAACGGTTTTACAATAATAAAATAATCTTGTAAGTAGATCGGAAATAGCGAAGCAAATTTAGCTACCACAATAGGCCCGTGGTGTTTGTCACCAAGATTGGGATCTTGAGAATAACACCCTTCTTATCTGGTACCTACGAGATGTTTATTTGCGTTTATAATGTGCTGTAAATATAGGTATGTTATTTGCGTCTTCGTTCGGTAAGTTATGTCATTTTTTAAATGAGAAAGTGGACATTTTCTTGGTTCTGACAATTAGGTTATTGCTTCTTCAGCCCGTCATTGCTATTTCAGTTCAAAGAAAATGTGGAAAATTCTGTTGATCCGCTAAAGCCCCAATCTGTCAAAACGAAGTTAATAAGATTATGATAGTTTTACGCAATTAGGAACGTACCAAGAACTAATAGGTAGGTATAGAATACTTTTAGCTCAATAACCCCACAGTAAATTAATAGCTACTTATTTATTATTGAACAGTAGCCAACCATAATGGAAAAAACCGTAAGCGATCCGAAAACGCAATTACTGCTAAGTATTATTCATTTGTTACATCGGACATTTAGCACATAGACGTTGGCAAAATGATGAAGAAAAAATACATCTAACTTTTATGACAGTTAATAACATTGAAAAGTATTAAATTCAAAAGATTCCTAACAATAGATCAATAGACACAAATTGGACGTCCATAGGAACCATAGACACGTGTCCGAAAGGAGAAAAAAAGAGACGGCCAGCCTTATCGTACAACGTTGTATTTACCGTTATGAAAATTGAATATCGAACTTTGTCACTCTTAAAATGAAGAAGGAAGGATGTAATTTATTTGGCAGATATTTTGAGAAACGCATTGTAATGTTGGTGGTGTCAAACAGCATCAAATGGCGCGAAAAGTGAAAAAATGTGACATTTTAACATTGTGAAATAAAATTTTAAATAAACACCTTTTGAGTGGGCGTTAGCGGAGTATTTGTAAATAGGTTTTGTTGATATTACAATGGTATTTTTAACAACGGTTCCCTGCGGGGGTGTTGTCTGACAGTCTCGTAATGTTGCCACGTGCTTTTAATATTGGCATTTGTATTGTTGCTATGACAAATAATAATAATTTGTAGTTACAGTTTACCTGTATTTTGTACCCACATACTATTGGCTAAACATTTTTCTTTATTGATTCAATTTGATTATGATTTTATGACTTTAATTTAAAAATCAATGTAAGTATAAAGATCAAGCTTAGCCGATTAAGTAAATCGAAAGAAGATTATTCCAATCAAATGACTAATCGCTTATCATAAATTATAGAGTAAAAAAGTAAAAATTCAAACACTTTTTTTCCTATTTCACACAATTATATTTAAAACGAAATCGAATCACAATAAAAAAGTCATCAAATTAAACTTCATAGGTATTAAGCAGACTAAAACCGTTTAATCTTGGAAGCTAGAACCGTCTACGGAAAATTGATATGTAAGCATTCCATAAATAATACTAATAAGGCATTTATTGTCCATGGTCAGCGATAGCTTACCATTTTAGGCGCGAGATTGTATAATATTTTAAGCGACTACGTCATAAACGAGAATATACCTCATACTGTAAATGAAATCTGCAAATTAGATTTACCTAATACGGATTAAGAATAAGTTAAGGCAAATCGCATATAACTTCTAAGGCATGTAACATAATACCATAAAGGTGCGTGCACATAACATTGGCGCGATATCGCACGATCGCGCGGCATAAACAACGCGGCGGGTGGCGCTACCGACGCGCCGAGGTACCAACTACACTTTACGACGTCACAAAAATACTCGCTACCGTACCGACCTTTACGGCACCTACACAATATTACCAAGTAAAAAAATTAAATTATTCGATGAAGAAATTACAAAAATTGTTGAAGAATATTTTCCGGCGTTTATGTGAATTCTTTAAACATAATGATATTGTAACGGCATCTTGAATGACATACCTACATAATTTTAAGATGTATATGCAGAGAATGCGTCGCAGTTATCGTGGAACTGTCTTTTTAATAGAGTCATATTGTAACGGGACTTGATAATTTTGGAGAAAATTCAAGTTCTAGTCTTTAAAATTTACTGCGTAACGACATCTAAACAGTGCTATGGTAACGTACAACGTAGCTTTTATGTTGACAGTTGTTACTTTTATTTATATTCAGCACATTTAAGTTTCCAGTAAATAGCAAGGAACTGGTATAACTTTATGGTCCTACTTCTATGCGTTAGTTAGAGGAACATAATTCTCTCAGATAATTACAACTTGGAATTGCTTTCTTAACAACGTAACTACATATAATTTTCCAACCCATTCCGATTTGAAAATTCATTACATTTCCCTCAAACCCTTGCCTATTCTCTAAAAGGGCAAGAAGTAACCCGTCAGGTCACACGCGACGACACACAACAAAGCACATCCTCCTGAACAGTCATTTGACTGACAAAAGAACAATACAGTTCCCAAGTGGGTCAGGGAGTCGTTCACAACACTGGCCCGGTGTCACGTCACTGATAGTGAGGTCCCGAGTTCGTCCCGCATAATGGCAAGCTGACACCACGCAAGACGGAATGCGGTCAGTGTGTATGTTGCCTTAGTTCGTAGCGTTTTCTTTAACCTAATCGATGAATACTTATTATCGCAATAAGTTGGGTACTGTAGAGAAAATAAAACCCATATTTGGCCAATAGATTCTGATATATCGGAGTAGAGAAATTATCTATCAGAAAAAGAACAATAATTTATATTCGTAATTGGAAAAATCAAGAACACGCACTATAAATCGAGAGCCTTATTTGTCCGTAGATCCAAAGATTAGATGCTATCTCCGAGAAAACATTCTTACACATACATACATACATACGAACTGTCAAAACCATTAGTTAACCTTTCAGCTCTGCCGCAATCGGGTGAAAATCCAATAAGTTAATATTGGTATTTATTGATTGGGTATTAATTAGTCGGGCCATTTTATTTAAATAATTAATTATGTTGTTTATAAACAGACGAAAGGTTAATCAGTAGTTTCCGTTGATTGGATCTGATTGATTCGATTTTTATGATGATTAGAATATTGGAAATATATTTTTAAGTTATCTGATGTATCACAGAAGTTATAGTCAATTATAGAAACGGTTGTCAAATATTTATAGACTATAAGTTTAAGACAAATTATGTTTTTACTTATGTCATAATTTTAGAAATTATGACAAATGTAAAAAGATATTTTCTAAAATTATGATTCGTTAAATATTGCAACAGGTTCTGATATATCATGTCACACCCCTACATATTTTAGTTTATTAATTATTCATAAATTTTATGATAAACCAATCAAATAATAAAAATAATGTTACATCGTAGTTTAGATTATTTTGCGACAGCCTTTTTCGATAGAAAGTTTATTACCAGCATAGTGATAATCATGGCATTTAGAATAACCTACTTCCCAGTTTTATGATACCGAATATAAAACCTTTTTCTTTTATTATCCATCAAAAGGAAGTTGTAAACACCTCATATACATGTAAATAGCGCCAATCAATTTCAAAATGGACATTAAATCACATATTTCTGTTTAATGCCGCTTTTCATTATATTAAAACGTATAACTTTTATCTTTTATGATACGGAACGAATACAAATAGCATATAATCAAACAACACTACGCTGACACTATAAACCAGGCTATCTTTTTCGCATAAATGTTCAACGAGCTGTGTCACAAAACGTACATCTTGTACTGTAGGACCAATAAACGAATCGCGGATTAAGTTTCGCTACAAATTCCATTGCTAGCATCACACCGATTGCAATAACGTAAATTTAGTAACAAATGGAAAAATGCAGCAATGTACAGACGCCAGCACATCAAGCTACTACAATCTGTCAGATTTCTTCAATAGATTTTGAACTTTATTCCTATTGTATAAGGTTCAAGGTTGATTGGGAAAATTTGACAGTTTCGGGTAGCTTGACCTGCTGGCGTCTGTACAAGAATTCCGAAATAAGTTTCCCAACATTTATTTCATAGTCGGACCCCAACTAACGCAAGTGCCGTACGCTGTGAGTTTGTAGCGGCGCGCGGCGTACCATCGCATCGTTGTGATAACATTAATGACGTCGTAAACCTGCCCCGCATCGCTAGAGCGAGATAGAAACAACGCAGATACGCGAGAACGCGGAAGAATTAGCCTTCACTAACGATGGAGTAAATCACCTGTTAGGCTGGATCCTAGCTTTAGTAGTGAGATTAAATTTAAAGTAAGCTTAAATCACACGACGCATAGAAAACTTGTTTTATGCCGTTGATTCGTGGCTCACCGCCATGAAGAATTTGATGTCCGAAATGATTTATCAAAGCGGTGAATAATACTGAAAATATTTACACACCCACGTGAATACATTAAAACCTCTTTAATTCCCAATTTGGATGCTAAAATGTTTCCATTTACGTGGTAAAAAGGTATTTTTAAAATACATAAGTTAATTATTCCCCCGTGCGCGTCTGTCCATCTGGGCGTGTTTAATTTGAATAACAAAGAGGTCTGACCGCGCGCTCGTGGCGGAAAAACGAAAGATTGACACACACTCGTGTTCGGGGGCGAGCCACCGATTATGATATGTGGCGCGAATCAGAATAAAGGCATTAAAAGCCAGAATTTATTAGCTTGTAATGAATAGCTATTTGGAAACACTCGAACTGACATGTGTCAGGAGATTTTATATTAGAAAAATGCACATATTTTGAGGCGAACCATACAGCTATAATCTATTAGATTAGATACTATTTTGATATTAGTTAAGATTTAGAAGACAATACCAAGTTATGGTTGTTATTTGTTTTCAGATTTTTCTACTGTACTAAGGTCTGCTTTGCAATCAAAAGCACGCTACGTTGTGCTTGCACGCGGCTTAACGTACGAAAAGCCAATGAGCAACTATCACCGCCGATCTCCATAATATACACTTTGTTCTTGAAAACAACAATATTTGCCGGAGGGAAAAATAAATTGTTCTATTTTGTTTTTGGTATTAAAACATAAATCTTTCCCCGTCATAAGTATCTATAAGTTTCCATTAAACCCCCATAAAATACACACATATTACTTGCCGCGAGCAATTTTTTGATGAATGAACACATCAGTACGGGAAGCATTGACTGATGGGAGCGCAACAAAGGGCCGATCTTTGCACTTTGACATTCGCGGTTTAATCACGTACTACAAGCTTTGTAGTGGCGATCGACGAAGATCAGTGCACACTTGACACTGACAATACCTCTTGACAAAGTCACTTCAACCGGAACGAAAGTGCTCAGCTTAACGTATTGTCTAAAACGTGTAACACGTGCTTCGAATCGATCTTTATCGATACTTTTGAACCGTCTATTATGGCACTAAGCTTTTAATAACAACAAAAATTTTGTAGCTTTTGATCGGAGATTTTAATCGGTTCGGTAACGACGTAATTGTTGCTCAATTTAGAGATTAAACGCTATTATTGCTCATTGGGCATTATTTTTTGTGTTTTTTTAATGGAATTAACAAGTGGATTGTCTTTTTTATGATGTAACTTGAACTGATTACGGGCGTGAACGGTGGTTTACAATCGATTCCGTTCGGTCTACTTGCGAACAGTAGGTAACAATTGATGACATTAATGAGCGCCATTTTGAATATGGAATGAAGGTGACCTAGACTGAAATGAATGAACGATTCCTGAAGATCGGCCAAAACTTTATTGCATTTGTTTTTATTGAAAATTATTTTTCTATGTGCATTTTCAAAAACTAAACCTTTATAAGCAAATTGTTCGTAGCATGAAAAGCAAACATGGAAATATTTGAATAGTGTACAGTAGCGTACAGTTTCATTTGTGACACTGCTAACACTTAGCGTTGAGCTGGACACGACTGTACTACGCGGAACGGGAGGACGGCTACTGTCCGAGTTGAAAACTAATGCACGGTTAGGGTTGTCGATATTTTTTTTATCGATGTTTTTTTCCAAGTTCTAAGAACTGCTAAGTCGGAACAGAAAACTGATTTCTTTCTTATAGAAATGTATTGTTGTAATATTAAAAATAAACTCTCTACTTAGGTACTAGTGAAAACTTTATGGAACAGTTGTTGAAGAGAAAATTTCTTAACTATCGATGAAAAATTATTGGCAAAAGAAACTCCAAGGAAAATATTGTACAGAGTCGTGGTTTTATTGTAACACAAGGTCTTCTACACGATATCTTATTACGTAAAAATAAGCGAGAGATTTTTACATAATAAAATAATCTACTACTACACAACTTATTTAAACTCCAACCAACTTACCTATCGTAGTCCAATTCGGAACCAACCCAAACCAGATCATTCAAAAATTAGCACCGTATCTTTTCCAAACAAAAGAAACAAAACCGTATCAACCCTAACCGCTGACGGGGTGAAATAAAGCTCTCCTGCTCGTCGACCGAATGGAGTGAAAAAATTCCAGTTCAAAAAGCCACGGACGGACCGACAAAAAGTCGCATTGTCGTACTACATGATGCATGTAGTGCACGATTTTTTCGCCAGACTATTGAGGCGGTTTTGTTCGCTTTTTCGACCGTCTGTCTAGCTTTGAAGAGATTTTATAATGTATTGTTTGTGTCGATACGTTAATGAGAAATGACACGAAAATGATGTAACAGAAAAAATAAAATTGTTCAAAAATCTTCGCATTGTGTCTGAACTTCAGATAACATAAGGAAAGTACTCAGATTATATCATAAATATGGCACGCGAGCTAAGTTTTTTATGTGAAAAAAAAAACCTATGTATACAACAAAGAACCCACTACCAGCTGTAAAACGATACAGCACTGATAACCGATAATTTAAAACGAGGGACATTAACAATAAGATTTGCCCTCAGGCACCCTCAAAAATCGAATTCTATACAACGAAATACGACACTGGCCGCAACCCTCATTAGAGTTGCCACTTAATTAAATAAAAAACATTTCTAACCGTATCACAGTTCGAATTTTGAAAATTAATAAAAATGTCAAGCGTGACTAAATATAATGACGTCAGTAGACCAATGCGGGCTCGTAGATTAAGAGGCGGTAATAGAATCGCAGTACCGTGAAAAAAGAGAAAAATGCCTGTGACGTCACACCCTCGCCCTGTGGCGCTGGCGTGGGGTGTCAGTGCGATTCAGCACTTTTGCAGAATAAGCTTAAACGTTGAAAACCCAATTTGACGGCTCGATTAGCACAGTCGGGTTTTTATTCACGTCACATGATTGATTTTCGTGATACAGAAATGGGCTTGACTGTTAACGGCGAGAACAGTGTATATTGCTAAATACTGATTCTGATATTTCACCAAAAAGACTCCACGATACGTCAAATCAATACGTCACCACACAAAAATCATAATATTAACCCTTCCTCTGCGCGCGTCAAAAATCTCACTAATTACAAAATTAATTTCGCCAAACAAACGCGTCTTCCGCATCGGATGGGTCACATTTCACGCGGGAACACGGGCCCGGCCGTGTTCGCCAGCCGTACGGCCGAACATTCTGTGTAAGTCGTGCACAGGACGACCATTGTGCTCAATTCGGGTTCCAGTTAATTGTTTTTAATTCGCCAGTACTGTATTGTAACTCTTTTAATTACGCCCACGGTGCTGCGCTAATGGCGGCTTCGTGAGCGCCTGCGCCGATCACGAAAGTCCTTTTGTTTAATTGTACAGTTCTAAAGAGATGGGCTTCGGATAAGCCCCTGTGTGGGCAAACGCATTAGTTTTTAGTACTAATTATGGGTTTTATATGGTGATTTAGTGTCATATGAGATCATGTTTCGTTTTCGTCAGTAAAATGAGAAAAGATTTTTTTATTTGTTTTACGGGCGTGATTTTGGAGATTAATTTTTAGTTCGGAGTTAACGAACTGCGGAGTCATATTTTATAGTCTTATACATTTTTTATTTCCTTATTTGGAAAAGCCGTGATAAATAATAAAAACTAATGAGAACACTACCGAAACATTTATATCGAATAAAAATATACATAATTATCATAAATTAGCGTCATAGAGCTGAACCTACCTACAATGAGAGAACCAAATGAAACAAAAACAGTCCATAAAACCAAATGACAGTCACAGAAAACAATTCAGTGTTCCCAAATACGGGAGAATATTTCCAATTTCTGCTAAGCAGGCTCCCTTCGATTGTACTAAAGGTAAGGAGAGCAGCACACAGCAGTGTATCGGCCTCATTTGGTTAATTCGCCGTGTGTAGCTCCACAATTAAACAGCACAAAAGAAGAAGTTCGACGACAACGGAAATCACGACTCGATATTACACTCATGATACTTTTAATGAGCTTTTTAGGCAATTTTATTTCTGAATTTTGTATGAACGGGAGTTTTAGTGTTAACTTTGCGTTGTGAAAACGATGGAATTTTATATTGGACTACGATTTTCTGATATTGTACCTATGAATAAATTATGTCTTTCACTTAAATAAAAACGGTAGTCATTTTCTTAATTAACAAACAAATACGATTAAAATCGACAAATTCTTAACCATCCCCAATAAATTGTCATCTCTTGTACTCCAAAACTCACTCCATAAAAATCTCTGTTAACCCTAAAATAGCCGTAAACCTCATTCCTCAATAGGATAACCCGAATGCCTAAAGTGTGACAAGCCACAAACCTTGTAACCCTAACACGCGGGGAGCGACCCTCGGGTCTAAACGACCCGCGGTCGCGACGCAATCCCATATCTACCGCGACTTTTGCCTCTACAATCCGGTAGGTTAACACATGGGTGTTACAAGTGGGATAAATCTGATGATTGTTTAAATAAAAGATTATTTGTTTAAAAGCTTACTTTTTATTTAAAATAAAAAGTGAGGTTAGTTTATAAACCTGTCCAAGTTATCTACGTAAAGCAAAAGTTGTAAGCGTCTCTAGATTTCATAATCTAATTAAGGCACATATTTTTATCAAAAACTAGTTCTATATCTTTTTAAACCTTTTATATGACCATTGCCAAAAAAATAGCTTTTTCAAAAAAGGATATTCTGTGAATAATACCCAAATATTCGTGAGTAATTTCATCAGATTTATCCATGGCATAAGCATGCACGTATGCAGTTTTTTACCCGTCACCCCTAGGGGTGAGGATAATCATATCTGCACACACGTCACTTGAGTGCGACACGTCGACTTGACACCCCTACACTCACTGACCACTAATCATTGATCAAAAAACTTTTCAAAGGCATTTCTGATAACCGTTATTAAGTGTAAAATTGAATATTGCGAACTGTACTATTAAACATCGAATTCAGTAGGGGACTTGTAACTTATAACCACAACAAAAAACTTCGCAACCAGTGATCAAGTAACCCTACGCTGCAGGGCACGCGTCAAAACGACCACGAAAAAAATAAAATTACAGCTTCCCATTTACTGTTGATTACACTCGAAACAAAAAACCATGTGATTATTTTCACAAGGTATTAATCTCACGCGTCAAACGCGCGATTAACTTATAAATCCGCCATAATTGCGGGTACCGACAGATGTCGCTGGCGGCGCCGCCACTGGAATTGCGCGGGCGCATGCTTTATTATGTTTTTGTTCGGACAAAGAGTACCGCCTACGTTTGCCATTACTGTTTATTATTGTGACACATTTTAAGTTAGATATATTAACCTGTAATAAAAATCGTTTTTCTATAGATAATGTAATTGAATAAAACTTGGAACTTTTATGGGCTTAGATTAAAAACAAGGCTTTTTATCTATAGGTAATGGTAATATTATCTTGATAAGACACCATCATTTGTGCACATTAAGGAATCTTGGAAACTTTAATATATATTTGTAATGATTACCGAGATACCATGATGGAAATTATCGTAACTTTCTAAAAGTAACTACTTTTAGATTGTGTAAGTATTTTAGAGGCGCCTCCTTCGCAGTTTGTAAGATAGAATTCGCCGTCGCAGAATTAGGAAAACTAACTGCTACAGCTGCATTTGTGATAGATTACAGAAGCGAAGAGCGAGAGAAGTTGTAGACAACTTCTTAAAATTATATAAATAATAACAACAACCAAAAAAACAGGCAAGTGCGAGTCCGACTCAAACATGAAGAGTTCCGTACGACCGTACAATATTGAACTATACATTTTTTTTTAATAGTTAAGTATTAAAAAAAAACACTTTTCTTGTATGTAGGGTAGCCTTTAATGTTTAACCTTATTTTATTTTATTATTTGTTATTATAGCGGTCATAGCAGTACATCCTCTTTATATAATTTCAAGTATCTATCTAATACAGTTCAAAAGATACAGTCCTGTGACCGACAGACGGACGGATAGCGGAGCCTTAGTAAAGTTCGCGTCACTTAAAAAGAGCGCTTACTAGAACTTGTGCAGTAAGCGTTCAGCGTCCTTTTTACGTGACGCGCACTTCTGATAGGGTCCCGTTGGCACCCTTTGGGTACGGAACCCAAAAAACAACCTATGTATTAGTTTATTTTTTCTTTTGCTTTTGTATACAAGTAAAAACGTTTTCCAAATAGTAATTGTCAGTTTTAGTTAAGGCCAAACCATCGAAGGTAAAGCGCTTTAAGTTAATCAACTTTGAAACCCTCTCCATTGACCACAAATTTCATTAAAAATCCGTTTTTTAACTACGATACACCGCTAGGTGTGGACAAATTTAATTAATTCGTCCTTGTAGCGCACGGCCGCTGCATATTCATGCCGGTCACAGCTCGTTAGGTCGTCGACGGTCAGTATTAACAATATGTCGCCGAGGGGTCCAGAATCCCGGATTTATTTGTTACTAGAGTTTTACACCGGAGCTGTGATGTATACCTATGTTGGGGCGAAATTTGCATCTGTGTGAAAGTTCAATGGATGACGGAATAACGATTTGTGGAGACGAAAATGTGAGGAGTTTTGTTTAGAACACACCATATAATAGGTACTAATATTAGTTTTAGTTTTTATTTATCAACTTACATTTACGATTACAGGATAACCCCATGCGATAAATGCGCGTATCCTAACTTAACAGATACTAACATCTAGGACTAATTACAAACTCTAAATAAATTAAGGCGCTACCCTGACCAAATAACCTTGAGATTCGTGGCATACTAACTCTGCGCAAGAGTTACTTAGCGAGTACGCTCAGATTTTAGAATAAAATCTTTATAAAATCAAATTTTCATGTTTTGAAAAAAATTAAACTAGCAAAATGTTCTTTATTAAATTACCTATCCATTAGTTTAGGAAGAAAATCAAAATAATGGTTATTTTAGGAGGAGATACATGTTATAAATCATTATTTCTCATTTCTGTGGCTTTTTTGTGGCCCGTTAATTAAATATTATGCCGGTTTGAAAAAAAAAAAAAACTACCGTTTTGGAGTCAAGATTATGTAGAAATTTAATGTATTTTTTATTAGTTGCTAGTTCTTTTAGATAAAGAGAAGTTGGCTCCCAAAAACAGCCTAAAAAACGGCGCTTTAAGTGAATAAGAAATAAAACTGCAAAAAGAATGAACCAAAACTTCTGGGTCACAAGACGACTATCTATCTAGATATTTTTTTCTATCAGTAGCGACATGAATAGCACCTAAAGCTTAAATATCAGCTTCTAAAACACGACTGTCCGTATTTTACATCCTGCTAAGTAATCAAAACACTCAAAAACGTAAGCACTAAATCCATCTTCAACCCTAAAATACCTCGGCATCTAATTCCACATGTCAATCAACTATTCATACATCCACAGAGGTGACAGTCTCCTAGTGACAGGCGGTGACAGGCCGATGCTCCCTTCCCTGCCACTAATGAGCAAACAAGCTCAAACGTGGACATAGGACATGCATCGTATGGTCTACCGCACTCTTGGTGTTTGCTTTGCTGGAATCCGCTTTGATTTACTAAAATTGCGAAGTTTGGTTTTATTTCATTAGTAATTGGATTTTGTTTATTGATTTAGTTTTTTGTAGCGTTTAGTTTGTGTCAAAATTTATAAACCACACGGTTCATTTTGGGTTTCCATAACATTATAGTATTTTTTTAGTATTTCTTGTGCTGCGAAATAGCAGCTACGGAGATATTTTTGTATTTATTTTATCTTTTCATCATTAAACGTGCTTAAAACAACACTTAAAAATCCTTCGTTATCTTCGAGTACGTACTCAAGCAACAATTAAATTCACTTCTGCAGACAGAAACACCGTCAAAACACTTCAAAACATCTAATCTAACACTAAAACTTCCGTACTTCAAAACAGGAACGAGATTAACGTGAACGAATGAAATAACATAATCTTGTTAGGCATGCCGTCACCTTCGCGGCGGTGCGAATAATTAGCAATCCCCTTACAAAGTAAGAGCGTTGAGCGAGATAACTAAATCTAGGCTTAACAAGTTTCACGAATTACGCGATAACCTCCTCAGCAGATAGGGCCGGGTTTGATAAAAACCATTAAGTACAGGGATTGCTGATACGTTGCTGAGATAGCTTCAAGTTAACACCTCGCAACCAGAGTTTAGTGGTAAGACTAAATAGTAAATAATCTATGAGTCAACTTATGGGCGGAGATAGGAGCCTACGTGAAGTGCCTCTTTAGAGATTTTCGTTGTTTAGTAATAATGTGCACTTTGTTGTATAAAATTAAACTGAGATTAGTCTTCTACGGTATCGAGTTCACTTAATTTTCTGCAGAACTTTGATACCTTTCTATAAAAATACCCTCCTTTTTAAGCAGTTTTTTTACTTGAAAAGTCTTTTCAAATCAAACAAACATAAAAAGCTACGCGCACTTCATAGATATATGATCCAAAATAATTAGAAGGCCGTCATCCCCCGACATTTGGACAAACAGTGCCCCGCGGGGTCCCGGCGTCTTTTTATCGGCGGGGGACCGCAAATTTCTATTTGCATATCTGTGCACTCATAAATCTCTGTTTCACTTATTAGCCGCGTCTCCCTACCGGGGTCCGTCGGACCCACCACCGCAGAATAGGGTTAGTTTGACGTGTTAGTATTATTAGTACGGTTTTTAAATAAAATGGAACATGATTTTTATGATGTAATTATTATCATAAAAAGTGCAACTAAAAAGAAATAAAAAAGATTCTAGCATAAAATTAAGTTATACATTTTATCTTAAATGCAATCTGCAAAATTATGTTTATTTATAGCTTTATTGTAGAGTCTACAAAAATAGCTGTTTATAACAAAAACTTGATACCTACTGTTATAAAAGTCTAAATGATTGCTATTGAAAAATCTTTTACAAAAGCAGTAAAACCATAAGTCACTAAGAACTAAAATTACATAACAGTGTTGCAGATTGCACTTAAAAGTAATTTAACAATGACATAATCATTAAAAATAGGCCTGGCGTTCATTGAAGCGAATCATATCTTTATGCTCTGTGGAATGACATAAGATTGACATTTAAGTAGATAAAAATACCTGAGTGTTTACCTACCTAAATCTCAGTGTGCAATGTTTGTTTACAAAATAGAATAATTAAATATAAACGCACTATAGGTACAATGATTCGCTTCAACCAACCCTGTTCTACTGAGTTAGTGCTTTTTACTTACCGTCGTGATTCTGGTCGGTTGTACCCCAATGGTGGAATGTTGAAGCTCCAATGGTGGAATGTTAGTGACAGACTGACAGTGCTACAGTGGACTGGTTACTTTAGGTGAATAATGCTCAACAGAAAGAAGATGTGGTTAGTATAGTGTTATCATGATATTTTAACAGTTTACCACCACCAAGAGTAACCGCCACCACATTAATTTTTAGGACATGCATAATGAATTACAGAAGGAAAACAGAAACATGAAAAATACATGCAAAAGCAAAATTAAAAGATGAAAAATAAAAAAACACAACAGTTTATAGTAGCCATGAGTAAAAAGAAGTATTTTTGTATTCGATTAGCGAAATTAAAGTGTGATTTTCTTCTAAAATTTGTCGATGTTGAAAGCTAGGTAACATGTAATTATTAATTCATTGTAGTTTCTATATTGTCTGATACTATTTAGAAAAAAAACACTTTTGTGTTTCGCTAAGTGTCATCTTTCTACACTCAGCTATTTATTATTGCAATGAATTTCAATTTGAAACTTCCTGTAAAAGAACCTGAAAAACATGTTAAAAAATTCCCAAATTACCCCAACACCAATGTCTAGTAATAGAACAGCTGATCTATTCTGTAAAAATCTCTTTCGAAATCTTAGGTGCAGTGACGTGTAACGTATGGTAGGTATTCAAAATGATTTTCATTTTAATTGTTTTATTATTGCTTGATGTTAGTAAAAAAAAATCTTTATTAGGTAATTTTCTATTACCTACCTACGCTAATTGATAGTGCCGTGCTTTCCTATAATTCAGATACACGCGAGATCTATATTATCACAAAGACTTTGGGTTAATGTTGTGTAAGTGCTTAGTTCATAAGCCTTTATAAATAAATATATAGTGTCAATCCCTAGTATCGGGTGAAATGACGTAACAGCTCACTTCACCTAGGTACGTTTTTACGGTGAGATTTTTCAGAATAGATCGGCAATTCCAGTTGACAGCACAAAAGAAAAACAATAAAATGTAACTTCAGTTGAAAGAAAGAATGACAAAATATTTATTGAGACTCGCACAGGAAATCACAAATAAAAAAACATAAATAAAAAAAAAAACAATAAAAAAAAAAGTTAAATTTAAATAAAAGCTTGCAACTGTTATTTCATGACGCAAGCAACAGTTGCTCTAATGACCTAATATTTGTAAACACACTGTTTATAATCAATTATTACCTTTTAAGTAACATCGCTTATCATGGCGATCTTACGTCAACCGTGAAATGCGACCGTGAAAATTATCGTGACAAATAGTAAATCTGTAAAATCTGTGACTGTAAAATTTTCACGTGATAATTCTGAAACGCGATTGGTCATGAGCGCTCTAATTCGACGAATAGACACGCATTTTGTTTTGTACGGTAAGAAGATCCAATGATCAAAAATAGAAGTTATTTAAAAATAGAAAATGTTTTGCACTTAGGGTTTTTTTAATAGAGCATATATTAGCTACAGAGAATAGGGCACAGGAAATAATAAATCAATTTTATAAAAAAATACTTATATCTCAGAGAAAATATAAAAATAAACAGGTTTTCAATAAATTGTTCTCATAAAATTCATAAAAAAACTTTTTTTCTAACTAATTTATTCAATATTGTCAATATTCTTGAATAAATATTCAATATTAATCGATATGAATTAATAATTAGAAATTAAATTGACAATAAAGTGAGTAAAATATTCCTATATTTACTTAAAAGGAGACTTAATAAAATCGTTTCCATGTTAATAACATTAATCGAAAATTAAAAGAGCAGTATTTTTAGTTCTATGTTTATTTTGACAGTAATTATCTTACTTTTAAATATTTTATTGGAAAGTTCTCTAAAATATAGAACCAAAGCTTTTTAAAGGTAACAAACAGAATTCGTCGAACATTTCGTTAACAGTAATTGTAGAATATAAATTATAGAAAGTTAATTCGTACGGTTATTTGTAATACAAATATGTTACATATAGATATGTTAATTAATTGAATCGATACAATCGTTGTCGGGTATCGTATATCACAGGGAGACGCCCCCGGCGCCGCCTACGTCGTGTCCATAATGTTTATCTTTGGACGAAATCTGTTAATGTTAACGTTGCGACTTTTATCGTCGCAGCGAACGGGTTGAATCGACGGACTTTGATTGTGAATGGGTTATTAAAGTTGGCAACGTTTTGATTGAGGTACAATTCCGTAGCCGACTGCAGGCAGCATCAGTGGGCGACATGTCGCCGCGACACTACTGGTTTCTATGTATTTATTTGAAATACCTTCCGTAGTTGGCGACACGGTATTTCTTAGAAATACATTGAAACCAGTAGTGTCGCGGCGACACGTCGCCTGCTGCTGATGCCGGCAGTCGGCTACGGAATTGCACCTTAAGTTTCTTGCGAAGCAGAGTTAAAGAGATCATCAGCTGCTGTGATTTAGCAGTTGGTAATTCATGTGGGTGTACTATAAGATGCACCTCTGCCTTACCCTTTGGGGTATACAAGCGTGATGTTATGTTATGTAAATCCATTGTAAAGTAGCCTACTCTTTCTTACCGAACTAAGTACAATACTCAATGATAGTAGGAAAATAAAAGTCCTGAAAAACTCTAAAAAGTAACCTACACCCTCTTACTGACCCAAGAAGACAATTCAATTCCAACTTTTTTATTTTATCAACTCTGACGGTCCACAGACCTTCATACTAATAATATTTCTCAAGCAATTGGTACCAGGCGCCCAGAGCACTGAAGAAAGTGCGCGGTCAAGCTTAAGATCACCATTTCAAAAAGACCTTTCTCATTGTTCCGGATATTCCATGTTCACCCATTGAAAATCGGACTGGAGAGGTCAGCCTATTTTGGGCATAGGTTATGCGGCCAAATTATGTTTGCCTGCGAATTTGACTAACATGACTTTTATTCCACTGTGTTAAGAGTTATTTGAAATGTATCGGATATTGGCGAGTGGTGTATATCAATTTCAGCAATGGGCATAGCGACAAGTGAGGGCGAACGTGACGCGAATGTCCATTGGTGGACCTTTTTATTGACTGACCATATGATATTTGAAAGTTTGATACCCATACCCGGGTACTATTACATGTTTTTTTGAGGGGGAATTCCCTGCTACGCAGTTGAAATAACTATCAATGTAAATTACTATAAATTAAAGCCCCATGTGTTCATTTTGGTTAAATCTTCCTTAGGTATACATTGACGATGTTTGCTACAAACTAAAACAGGCCATGCATAATTAATCAAACCAAAACAAATGAAACGCTAAAATTAATTCCATGTTTAAATGTGACAGCTGCTAATGATCTGTATAAACACCGTTCCATTTAAAAAACCAAAAAGAAGAAATAAAATTTAAAAGCCCTGTTACACGAGTCAAAACGCACATCAACGCGAATTTATTGGATTAATTGAGCAATAAAAAATCTGTGGCTAAGGAAAAAGTGAAGAAAAACCAAAGGGGAGGGAAACACTTCATTTCACGCGTTTTATACGAAGAGGGCCTATGCTGTGAGTAAGGTGGCCTATAAATCTTCTGCCGGAAACATTTTTTTGTTCGACGAAAATAGTTTCCTCTTGTTTTTCGGAATATAGTTTGGGGGAGTCGCGGAATGCGAGGGGACATTATATTTTCACTTAGTTATTAATGTTTTTCGGTATTGCAGTTTTAAAAATGTTCTTTTGATGAAATATAGGCGATCTGCCAACGCCATTTGTCATTTTTGTTTCATAAAAATCTGCAGTTCTTTTCGTGTGTGACATTTTAAATGTATTTTTTATGTTGACTACATGAACGGAATTGCATTGCAGAATTATACATAGAGACCCATAGACAAAAAAAAAACCACTGTTCTCTTGTTTCCAATATTGTGTCCATTGTTGGCGAGTTTTCTTACCAGTAAATAAAAACTCCTAAATCTCGCATTTACCATAAAGGATAGAGACAAATGGCCGCTCGGGGCCGTTAGTTCTTTATTCATTCCGGGGGTTGGCGCGTATAAATCAATGGCCGCGCGTCAATAGCAATGGCACTAGTGGACTAAGGACCGAGATGGCGAAAGCTGTAGGTTTTATAGAGGCTGTATGTGGCATACTCTTGTTCCTTTGTCTTTGTAGATAGGAAGTATAGAGTTATTGGTTTAAGGTAGTTGACAAGACACAGTGTGTTACCGCGAAAGACTTAGGGCGATTTTCAGCAATGAAACTGAACGCGATTAGCACATCTGAACTGAGTTCAAGAGCTGTCAGTGTCATCATTGTTGAATATTGACACTGACAGCTCTTGAACGCGGTTATTAGATGTGTTGATTGAGTTGAGTTCCATTGATTCACGTTTATACTACCGTGATTGAGTTACAAACTTCCAAACATCCATACATTCAAACTTTCACATTTTTATATATTAGTAGGAAGAATGCTTTTTTTGTAAATAATACAGAGACTCTGTAGTTTATCTAGGATGTAGTTTAAAATCGAAACTGACCTATAGTATTATATAGGTACCTATATTCACTGCAGTTTACCAGTCAACACACCTTCTTATTAGCTAAAATACTGCATACACTACGTACTTAATTTCCAGTTCAGGATGTAATAAATACAAACTGGTAATTGCAAGATTACATCCAATTGCCTATTCAAATTAAATTATGAATCCGTGAAATACGATATCACAGCTGCTTTGAAGCAGGCTTGTAACAAAACTGACTAAAGTTGAAAGGTACTAGAAAATCGAGGTTTGTCTTTGGAAAAGAGGTCATGTTAACTTGGTTGTATTCTTTAACACCAAGAAGTCACTAATGCAGGAATTTCTTCTTTTCGTCTCAGGTTAATTAATGGCAATAGGTTCGCCACCTATTACATGGGACTCAATCATGACTCGCGAAATGTGGTTGTACTGAGGTACACCTCTGCATAGCCCTTTGAGGATTACAGGCGTGATGTGTATATATATGTACATATAGATATGTAATATATCACTAATGCCAAGCGATTGAACACATTCTTTTTTAAAGACATTTTTTTTTTTTCATTTTTTTTTTTTTCTCTACCTGGTTTAATTGTTTGGTGACAACGGGCCTTAATTTCATACAATTTAAATGATAACTCAATAGTGTTACTGCGTTGAGCGTTGATTAGTTTATATTTTATTTTATGCATAAATAATTTCGTTGTAAACAGTTTTATGTAAATTTTATAAAGTAATGGTATAAATAATTATACAAACTACGACGGCCTATAGCGTATGCCACCTTCATTAATTCGTAATTTGAGATTTTAATTTCTTGGGAAAATTCGTGAATTTTTAATGTTTGTTCTTTGATTTTATAATTTTATTTGGTTTATAAATTAATTAGGCTTGAATTTTTAACTATATTATTTCATTTTGTGTTATTCATTACAAACTGAATTTAGATATTATGCATTATGTTGTAATAAAAACCTATAACATAATTTAACTAAATTCAATTTAGTTTTTTTTTTATAATATTCCTATTTTTGTGTGTAGAATCTAAGTAGGTAAATAAAAAATATATTTTGATTTCGTTTATAATGCACTAACATAAATGAAAATAACTAAAACCACTACTAAAACACAACCTGCTTTACAGCAGTTGATAAAATGTACTCAATAAAGAAAATCACAACAGTTTTTCCTGACAATCTCTTAGCGAATACATACCTTGCTATAAATAACTCGAACACTTGGACAAAGTAAAATGGCGCCTAGTGGTAAAAAGCCGTAAGGGTGCATAAAGAATTAGGCTTTTAGTGCTAAGTGCGTTCACACTGCATATATAAGTCTGAAGGGCTCTTTCTTAAATTATATTAAAATATTATTAAGTAGGCTGTATAAATCATAATCCGTGTCTTACGCGTACGCCATTAAAAAAACTTCTACTTAAACTATGGTTGGATCAAGTTGGAGAAGGTTCAATCAAATTATGACAACCAGGATTTTGGCGGGAAAAGTAGATAATATGCTTGTCAAAGCATGGAATTAGTATGTACGTGACAAGCGATAATAAAACATAATTACTGGTCCTGGATGATAGTTAATATTGCATGCGTAATAAGTAAACTAATTAAAAAACCGTAATCTCATCCTTTTTTAATCTTTTTGTAATGATAATGAAGACCATCTTTAGATTTTTTTTGGAATTTCTACAAAGAAATAGAAAAATGTGTCGTAGTTTTTATTAAGATCAGCTGACAACCTGACAGGACGATATTTAGTGCATCTTTTGGCACTAAATCTTTCTGTTAGATGCAGGGAATATGTTATGAAGATGCAGGGCCGTATTTCACCTGTGTTCGCAACGCTTTGATTAAGTAGCGTATCAAGTAGCCCATGCAATGTATTCGTTACTGGGAAATGTTTAAATCTTTGCTAATATTAAATATTACTGTAGGAGTAGAACGGCTATATTTCTCCCTCAGTCCAAATAAAAAAACAAGACAGCGCTGTCAACAGTAAAGTGAATCCGGTTTCGTAAACATGTGTGGACTTTGTGTGGTGTAGTTTGATTGTAGTGTCATTGTAAAAGGTTGTAAATGCGTGCGTGTGAGCGTGTATGCACAGAGCGGCGGTGTAGTTTTGGCCTGCTTCACTGTATTGTTCGCAGCGCTCTGTCTTGGTTTTTTATTTGGTCTGAGTTCATACCTTACTGTTTACACGATATGGTAAATCTCTATTAGAATAATGGAAAGAAAGAGAAAGAAAATACGTTCATTTAAAATCGAATAAAACAAAAACAAGCTTAAAATCTTCTAAGGCCATTGTGTAGTCGCACAGAATAGTACAGAAGGCGCACTCCGCATTTTAGGTATGAAGCTAAAATTACTAAGTCTAAGTACGCGCGGGCTCGTCTTGTCGGGCCAATTCAGTGAGAGTAACGTAGTCAAAAGATATAAGAGTTACGCGGTAGAAAGAGAGGCAACTTCTAGGTGAATATAACTGTAGGTAATTAGCGCTGTGCGACCTTAATTGCACTTTATTGTGTCGTAGCTAAAGTCGTTTTTTATTTAAACGATTTTTCGGACTGAACCATCTGTATTAATCTATGGTTGTGGTATAGATTTCAACATAGCATAGAGTTTTTTAATTATAGTTAATTGGAAAACAATGTCGGGTTTACATTAGTGCGTAACAAGGATCCATTAGGTAATATTTGATAGTCTAACTGATCTAATTTATCTATACATATTATAAAACAAAGTCACTTTTCGCGTTTGTCTGTATGTCCGCGTTGTTCTTCTAAACCACGCAACAGATTTTGACGAGGTTTTCATCATCGCTTAGAGAATTTATTCCGGAAGGTTTATATGTATAATACGTTAGTATTAAAGTTACGTTTACTTAAGAAATCTCGATGTTTTGTTAAGTTGTAAAAACCGTGCGAAGCAGCCGGGCCGGTAGTAATTTTATAAAGAATTGCTGGAGGTTCTCCAGCTAAGCCATCTCACAGATAACCTGGCGGCTGTCTGCTGGCTGTCGCTGAAAACCAGCGTTGGGGCTCTATCTCGCATAGGGTCGCAGCATTATGCTGAGCGATGGCCGGTTTGCGTGGATGTGACGCATATTTTCCCCCAAATTGTTTATTTTCGTGTTTTGTTCTTTCTTTGCGTCATGTGTACCGCTAATAAACGTATTTTCTTTCTTTCTAGATAAATATCGTTTTCTCTATAAACGATCTAAACTCTGCATTTATTCTAACTATAACGAACTAAACTCTGCCATTTACAGCTGGATTTATAGCCCTATAATATCGGGCAATTATTGCCTATAATAATCGAAGACCGTAACCGGGTCATAGTGTACTTGTAATCAGGTTTACAGCATCTGCCAGGTCATAGAGTACCTGCCGACTTAAAGTTCGGAACATACTTGTAACGAGGCACAAAAGACGTGAGGTTAGTCGGGTGGATAATAAGACAGTAAGGATTTAGTGGAGATGTTACAAATCTGTTTCCAGCTTTGCCAGTTTTGTATGAGCAACAAAGTTGTTAATGATTTGAAATATAGTGAACTCTAAATATCGTTAAGGCTCGTACAAACCAGCGCGACGCGACTCGAACAATACAATTTCTAAGAAAACTTGACGGTATAACAATAACCGGTGTCGCGTCGGCGTCGCGCTGTCGCGTCGCGCTAGTCTGCACAAAGCTTTATGTTGAAAGGGAAACTTAAAGACTCCCAATTTTCATTTAGTGTGACAATCTGTTTAATAATACATTTCCACACACTGGAGCAAAACCCAGCATCCTAATTGCGTAACACGCTTTCAATTACAATCTGAATAATTTTGAAGTATATTTATGATCCATTGCTTCATATGTTCAAACAATTTGTCTGCTCGTCAACGTAAATAACGCAATGAATGTTGTGGAACTGTCAAAATGAGACCCATTGCTTCTGTTAGTGTGTTAGGCAATTACCCCGCTATTTCTATGAACACTTAGGAAGGAATTATTCTTAATTGGCATTTTAACTATTCTACAATGGATAGCGCAATTCGGAAGAAGCCTAGCTGAAAACGAATGGCTTGTTAAAAGTCTGACTTTCAACGCGATTTACCAGATTTGTAGCAAATTGCCATGTGGTGAGATTGTATGACGAAAGTAAGAGAAGTCTCAAGAATTTTGTCGCATCTCGACCGAGATGGGAATATGTAATTAAATCTTTCGTTTTCTCGACACATGTCCCGTTTTGTCGGCATATATATTGTATGCAGTATGCCTTAACTTTACTGTATAAAATTCAAAATGTGCTATTGCGTATTTCGCGAATTGTCGATTCGCCCACAATATAAATTAACTTAGTGCGAATAACATCAAGGGAAAAAAAAAAGTGTCGATTCGCCCGGTTCGGTCGGGTAAATTCGTGCGAATCAACCCATGAGCCGTTTTGTCACGGTGTTGCAGGAAAGTGCAACAGTATTAACATTTAGCCGTGCTCGGTAAAAACTGATTGCAGTAATGATGCTACCTTTAATTGACTTGTAGTGAAATGCATCAGCCCTTGGCTTGGTGCGAGTTGGAGCGGGAGCGAGAGCGATTTTTAATAAGCGTTTATCATGCGTTTTAATGTGAATTCTATTTTTTCCCAGTTATTGTAGTTATGCCAAATGTGTATATTTATATTAAACAATTATAAAGAGAAAATATTTGATTTTTTGTATGTTTTGTTACGCTTAACGACTGAACGGATTTGAATTAAAATTTTCACCTAGGTAGATATGACCTGGGTTAAAACATAGGATACTTTTTAAGATATTCCCGCGGGATCGAGACTTATGCGGGTAAAACCGCGTGGTGCAGTTAGTAAGATATGTTTGTTTTGTTGAGTTTAAATTAATTAGTTCATTTTATTTTTCAGATATTTGAAATGACTAATTGGCGAATCTGAACTTTAATTAGATTTGACTGAATTATTTTGCTTTGTATTCGGTCATACATAATTAGGAGAACTACGAGTAACAAGCTCTAAAATTTGTTCCGCTATAACACAATGTCAACGTAATTGAATCTAATAGTTTTTTTTATACGCAACTGGGAAACTCTTGACCTGCATCTCACCTGATGGTAAGTGATGATCAGGTCGAAGGTGGAAACGAGCTTCACGCGGAATCCTCAACCACAGAGGAACTGGCTATCTTACCTGTAACTGCCGAAACACAACAATGCTGTTAACATTGTTGTTATGGCGACTGACTTAGATAAGATGGTGGTAGCTAACCAGGCGGACTTAGAACAAGCCCTACCACCAACCAAACAGAGCAGAGAAATTATAATAAAGATGATGTCGTATACTTTCAGCTCATTTCCTCTAATTTCCTATAACATAAGACTCAAGTACACGAGAGCTTCTAGACACGGAGCACGCCCGCCGCATGCCGGCTAGCCGACACAAATTTATAGGTAAAAGTTCGCGACCGATCCAACCGGTTCGCGAACAGCGACCCACACAATAACAACCTTACGTCCTTCTAATACAGTCCACATTCCAACCACACATTCCGAGCCTTATTGGATACTTTCTTAATTGTGTTTTAAACATCGACCGTGGGAATGTTGACCTTATTACGTGTCAGGTAAGTTTCATTTTAAATTGATCGGTTTTCTCGGCCTTGCCGCCGGTGGATCGCTCTCACCTTAGGTTCACGTGTGAACTTACATTAACCTGCTGTGTTATGTTGGTGTATCAGGTGTACTATATTGTTTGTTTGTTGATGACTATTTCAATCGGTCGCGTTGTAGATGTTAAGATAGAGTTATTGGGCGTGCAACGTCTAATTCCTTAATGTGGTTTTATGATTATTCATATTGGGTCACGCCTTTTGTTCTACGGTTTAGAAGATGGTATATTATTGTTTAAATTGTAGTCTATCATCGGTTCAATGGATTACACGGCTGTTTGAGAGTCGTAAATCAGTTCTTGTACGAGTTCTGTATAGGCTTTTGGCCCATAAAATTATTTATTATTTTGCTTGGTAGTGTTTCACGGCAATAATTCTTGAAATTCTTCAACAAAACAGAAATATAAAGTCAAAACATCTGTTCGAGTCGGGGGCTCGCCCAGCGCCAATGTTTCTTCGTATCGCGTGACAGACAGACAGACTGTACTGTAATACATATACGGTGGACATTGATTTAATAGGCAAGCAGCGTGAATGGATGCTCTACGCTCAGATATGCTCATTTGATCTACGCTTTATTGGTACAAGCCGTTAGACGGGTGAAAATCTTGCGCTGTTTATGTATGGAAACGTGAAGATATCGGTTTCATCGTTAGGTAAGTAAATTTTGTTGAAGGGGTTTATTAATTGAAGAACAAATTGGAGATTCATCATTAGAGATATGATTAAAGAGACTGAATTAGAATGAGCAGAAGATGAAATAACTCCGTGAAGCTTTTGTAGAATAGTAGTGCAATTAGATTAGTTGTCATATTGACGTGATTTCTGATAAGGCAGGAAAAAATTATTTACGAAATTACTCAAGCTTGTATTTGGAGTTTTTGTTCTTTTCTTTGGTAACGCACACCTCTTACAAAAATATTTCTCATAACGCTAAAAATCTAGACACTCAACATTTCCGTACCCCGTTGAGAGCCAAACAGGTATTACTTAATAGCCATGACTCGACTAATTACGATGCGTACGCGCACCGCTCTGCGTACGATTTAACACCTGTCAACGTTGCTCTGACAGACGGACAGACGCGGCGTGTGGTGCGCCCAGTGCAAGGGTAGAGAATTTTATAGGTTTTTGTTGGTCGTTATGTTAATGGTTTAATAGAAGAAAGGTATTTTGTATTAAGTTCAATTGATGTGAAACTGTACATTGGTGGACTTGTTTTGCTAAGCTGCGCGTAGCGTAGTCTAGAGATTTTTATTTTATTTATTTATTTATTAGTTGGATCCTAAAAACTAGACGATATGCATAAGCAAATAAGAAATCTAGGAGAACCTAGTAATGCAGCTTTGGCGAGAGTCAGCCCCACCCCTTGTTCAGAAGAGCATCGAATTTCGAACGAGTGATGACCAAAAATATTTCATTTCTGAGAACGTAGTTGGAATACACAACTGCGAGGTATAGCCAAGTATTATACCAAAATATTTCTTCATTCTGGCATCGCATTACCTTCCAATCTGTCGTAAACGATAACTTTTGATGGGTATGCACATACACGTAGCAATTTATCTGTTGGTTTCGAAATTACGATATCGGGACTAGGATATATTATCAGTTCTGTACTGGGGTATAAAATTAAATACCTAGTAATATTTTCCACGTTACTTTTACAATCAATTCAGGTACCTTAGCTGCATTTCTATTTCTTACAAAGTTTTTTTATGAGTTTAGTTCCAGTTTTAAGTAAATGTAAAGATAATTTAGAGGCCAATTTGTGAGGACTAAGGGCCGGCGCTCACTTGCGGCACGGCACGGCAAGGGATATTTATGCGACAATTAGAAATATAACTTAATAGTATGACAATAAAATTGAAACCAGCGATGCCGCAGTATCCTTTGGCATGCCGCGGCATGCCGCGACGTCTTTAGGCATCATCATTGAAATTTCAATTTTATTGTCAAACAAATAAGTTATATTTCTATTCGTCGCATAAATATCCTTTTCCTTGCCGATGCCGATAATGGGCGCCGGGCCTAAGACCTATGCAGTATGCACATAGATTTTTATATAAATGCAGATATCATACTTAACATGAACGTGCATTATACTAAGCATTTGTGATTCGTTATAAAAGTTAAGAGTCCTTCTTTTTTACGTCGGTTTGAAATGTGCAGGTCAACCTTTTTTTTTCTCCGAGTGCCCACTTGACGAAATCGCTAACGCTTATACCTCAGACCGCACCTCAAACCAAAACTATAAACATGGGTACTATGCGCTGATCTAAGAGATAAGGTTGTTTTTTTGAGTAATTAACTTGGAGCTATCTCAGAAATTCGTTACGTATGTTACGATATGTCGGCTCTGTCAGATGTTTGTAGTTTTGTACCTGATTGTATCTTGAAAACTAGGTAAAGATGACAGTTTAGTTCATAATAATTTAAAAAACAGTTTTTTTTTTTTTGGATTGGTTTATGCTTCTTTCATAAAATATCTACAATTTCGTAATTTCAATCTTATTTTAAGTACGAGAATAACTAATTTTTACCCATTTTGTTTTAGAATTCAAAAGTAAAGGGTACTTACTTTGTTTGATTGATAGGCAAATCGACTAGACAATAAAATTGTCCGTAAATTCAAATCACGTTCCCATGCTCACTTATGTGAAAAAAATATATTTTGATTAAGAAATAATTTTCCAATAATTTGATTATGTAAATATTAACTTGCTCTTTGTATAGTCGAAGAACTTGATTGTGTGCCCACATGGGCATTTTATGAAACGTCAGAAGCTAGGTGCACGGTTCCAATTGGTCATTTCCTATGGAGAAGAGCCGGCAAGAAACTCCATGGTTACTCTTTTAAAAATAAATTGGCTTTTATAATGTTTTCAAACTAGGTATTGAAGGACATTGTAGGCCTGTCAAAAAGTACCAGGTACTTAACAAAATAGAAAATGGCCGACAAAATATCTTGGATCTCTTTGCAAAATATCTCAGATCCAGATCAGATACTATTTTATATGAAAATAATAATGAAAGATCGACTTTCCCACGCTCTATAATACTTATAGATGCTCGCATTACATCGATCGGTAAATCGAATAAATTGAAACAATGGCCGATCGATTGAATCTAAGTCGTAGCGGTGTCTTTAGATAAATCTTAGGATTCTATCTTTGTGTAAATTTTAAGAGGAACCTCTTATGAGGTCATGTGGATTTTTAATTTATTGGGTACGTAAAGATTTCGCAAAAAAATTAAAAGGTGAAAATAATAAATGAAAGATTTTTTTTTTATATAGAAAGAAAGAAGAAAAAGGGAAAGTTGATGAATTTCTTTTCAATAATAAAGTGGACTTTCATGGAGGAAAAATTAAAATTGCAGTCTCTCTTTATTTTGGAAGGTTTAAGTTTTTAGTAGTTAATACTGTTGATGATAGACAAAAAGATATTCGATATTATCATTAACTTATTTGATAAAGTAGCTCTACATTAGCATGCAAACCCTCACTAAACTCCTTAAACTACAAACCAGACCAATTACAAATTACAATTAACGGAATTACCTCCCCTTAACAAGATTTGTTCCGACGCACTGAGTGTTCGTGACAAATGCGGTATCGATAAGTTTGTATCGATTCAAACGACTCGATAAACGTGCATCGATAGATTAGATCGATATCTCGATATCGGTAGGGTGTAACTTATGGCCTAAGATACTCGATGTCCAGGCTACTTGCATTTAACATACAAATGAGATTACGTTCATGTGTTGTTCGATTTGCGACTTTGTGTGGAGGAGAAAGAGATTATAAAAGTAGCGTGCATTCATAGGTACTATCTAAGAAGTTTTCTTAGGGTTTTCTGTTGATTTTTGAACGTTTATTGAGATTATAATAGATAAGAATGCAATTAAAGTGTTGGACAATGTGCGCTATAGATTTATAATTTCTAAAGTGACGTTATTATTGTGGACATCGGCGTCCACGTCACGGCATCACGATAACACAGGGAAGTAAAATGTACGGAAATATTTGAAAATGCCTTTAAATTTCCCTCCACGATAACTTTATAACGTGCACGTAAGTATTTCCATACATTTTATAGAGATGGACGCCCACGATAATATCGTCACGTTAGTAATTTTAAAAGAGCTTTTAGTGCGACGATAACCGACTTTTAATGCTTTTATACTGAAGATCACGTCTAGACGAGTAGTGTTAATGATTTGGAAAAAATATGTGTTAAATTTGAGCTTTTTAAAATAACTTAATATAGGAATATTTTAGATTATGTTTATATTACGTAGTCAAATTAATTTGTAAAGTTGTGTCTAACGCGGATAAAAAAACTGAGAATCGCGCAAAATCTATCAAGCGTATTTTTCTGAAACCTTCACCATTTTATAGATAATTTAATTATTGATCTTTTAGTATAGGTGTTTTATGAAAAAACCTTTTGTTTAATGTATACTAAAATAATAATGGGTCTAATTTGGGACAGCGCTCCTTGATGGACTAGTCCTATTACTGGCTGGACGTACGACGCGTTGCGTGAGCTCAGTACAGAACACGCAAGCTAACCTCAAGGTCACTAGCATATATCTGCGTCTTAAGTTAATGACGCAATTATCGTCACAAGTTAAATTTTTTAATAGGTATGTTATTTGAGGAAAGTGGTCGCCGGCTGTCGCTGAAAACCAGCGTTGGGGCTCTGTCTCGCATAGGGTCGCAGCATTATGCTGAGCGATGGCCGTTTTGCGTGGATGTGACGCATATTTTCCCCCAAATTGTTTATTTTTGTGTTTTGTTCTTTCTTTGCGTCATGTGTACCGCAAATAAACGTATTTTCTTTCTTTCTTTCTGGTAAGTATAACAATTTTTTTTTGTAATGCCCTTGTGCAGGCAAGCCAAATAATAAACAACGAAATGAAATTAAACGTTCAGTAGAACCAAAAGCGAAACCATAACACTACCAAAACAAAGATTAATTAAAACAAAACTGCGAATTAAAATATCAAAAGGGAGACTGATAAAGGAGATATTTGCAAAACAAAAATCCTGTTTCACACCAATGAAATTTCAACCTTACTGCACAAGTAATAAAGTTTATATTGAAATGAATTATGTGTTGATTTCAGGAGGGTGTTGGAAAACTGTTTTGACCTGATAAGAAGATAATTTGAATAATTACGGCACACGAGAGTAAGACTTAGAAGATGAATGGCGCGTACGTCTTCAAATTAAGACAACATCGTAATTAACATCGCTGGCAATTTATGGCTGCTGAAGATGGCGGCGAAAGAAAAATATATAAAATTGAATGAAACTGTTTACTGTGATAGTATTAGTCATGCTGTTTTTAATTCTTTGGACATAGGATAAATGGACCTCCTACTGAGTGAGTATTAAGTTACACTTTTCTCTGTAAATGATGCAGGATATAACTGTAAATTTTACAGCGATATTCTGCATCAATCTGCCCAACCTTTTCCCTACTATGTCGGGGTCGGCTTTCAGTCTAACCGGATGCAGCTGAATACCAGTATTTTAAATGGAGCGACTGCCTATCTGACCTCCACAACCAAGTAACTGGGTAACACGATACCCTTGGTAAGACTGGTTGTCAGACTTTCGGGCTTCTGACGACCCGTAACGACTGTCAAAGATCCATGAATGACAGCCGGGACCAACGGTTTAACGTGCTTTCCGAGGCACGGAGGAGTCTCGGTATGTAAAGATGGTCATTCATCCATGGACCAACCCCGGCAAGCGTAGCTTAACCTGATGGGTCGACCTGTGTGGCTGTTATTACTTAGCCACGAGCTCCTCACAGTAATATTCTGCGTGCTGTACAATAATGGAAATTATTTACGCTCTGAGTAGTAAAATTGTCGACTAAGGGCGAATTTCACCAATTAAACTGAACGCGATCACAACATCTTAACCGCGTTCAAGAGCTGCCAGTGTCATAATTTTTGTGGAATATTGACACTGATAGCTCTTGAATGTGGTTCAGAGACATACACCCTAGAAGACTGTTAAGTTAAACGTAAGTTTACTCTGAAGCTCTACTGCAAGTTCGACTGTTAAGTTTATCTTTAATAAACTTAACAGTCCAGTGATTTAATCCCCTTTTAAATTAAATTTAATTCGAGATTAGATTCATTTTGTACGTAAGTTTTTCGTACTCCAAAATAGGGATCTAAGATTAGAAACATTAACACAATGATGGAAGCTACAAAGTATCACCAATCAGGACTAATTCTATGACTTTCAAACATAAAATAGCCACTAAACAATTCAAAACGCACTCAAAAGCCTCGTAATACTATTAGATCCGCCATCTTGTAATGCATATCAAAATATCAGCCATCATAACATCTCACGCTACACTTGGGGACATTAAAATTCATCTAGCGCGTGTAAGGGCCAGTTTAAACATTGCCCACCGTAGATCCCGCCGATAACCATTAGGATCCCTTAATTTGTTCGGAGCCCTTCACCTTATCCCTTCCGTCTCCCTTTACAGATCGTTAAGTAAGGAATTAGTGGAGCTGGATGAGCAACGAATATGTTAGTTTCGTGGTAGTAATGGCACACATAATAGTTTGTTTGGTTTGATTTGGGCATTTTTGACTACTAAAATGCGCGAAGGGTTATTCTAACTTAATAAATAAAAAATAAATCCTAAAAGAAAATAATAATTTAAATTAACCTAGCAATTTCCAAGTTTTGGCCCACTGGCACCACAAATCAGTTAATGTGTTTAATGCTAAACGTACCTATTTAAAACATTATTCTGTCTCTGTAATCTTCAATTAACGATTTGCAGAAATACAATGTTGTTTTAAATTCGTTTAACGCTAAATGCAATGGAGTCATCTGTGATGCAAGTGGACCTAAAACTATCACGACTTTTTCATTTTTTTTCTTTTTTATCCCTGTTCTATTTTCAATAATTGACAGAAGCCGCCATTACAATCTTTAAACAATGTCATATCCAGCCCTAACAGTAGCCTTAACCCTTAGTTATCGCAATGTCGCTAAACCCCCTTAGTTTAGCCGTTTAGCCGATATTCTAATGTTATTGTACCCGAGATTGAATATCTCACTGATTTGTGGCTATTCTTGTTTCGTGCGGGGCTGTTAACCCTTTAATGGTCGTTTACGTGGTCAGTGTGGTCAGGTACAGAAATATTAGGATATGGGTTTGGGTGTTTGAGAAAATTATTTTAGTGGTTTGTGGTAGTTTTGCTTATTTTGTGTTTAAAAAGCTATTATGGGTTCAATAAACATTAATTCATCTAGGAAACATTATTTTAATATTAATCAAGTTTTAACAGTACGAATAGTTTTATTTTTAACTGCATTGTATTATATCCTAAAATCTAATTATAATTAATAAATAAAAATTAACTAAAAACTTAAAAAAAAGAAAAAAAAACTGTTGTTTTTGAACTCGTTAAGTCGAGGAAGCACTTTTGATTTTGCTAATAAAAGATTCATTCAGCTACAATTTCTTAAGAAATTGTCCCTTTATTCACCGCAAAGCCAACACATAAGTACTAAACATTAACCCACCATTTCCTAGCAACGAACCCTAATTCTTAATGAACATCATTACAGCGATAAGCACAACTATCATTTGATTAGCTCGTAATGACGCTAAGCTGTGTTTAAGCCCGACACAAATCAATTAAGGGTCAGCTAAGCAGTGGACCTCGACCCCTGCGAACAATGCTGTGTTGTGCAACCAGCGAATGGGCTGAACATAGTCTGGTACAGGGGGTTGGCGAAAGCGTGAACGTTGAATGTAAATTTTGTATTTTTTTCTTTTTTCAACAAAAATATCGGAGGATTGCGGTAAATCCCACGATATTTTTGTTGTTATAATCCACTATCCCATAATATATATTTTTTTTCTAAATTTATTCAGAATAGTTGGGTATGATTTTTTTTCTACAAATATGTCGTCGGACAACAGATTTACCACCTATTTATCACATTGATGTTTTCGTGAATATTATACAAAACATATATATTGGCTTGGTTTTTGGTTTTTATATTGGTTTATTTTTATTTTAATGTTGACATTATAAAAATATGGCGGAAAATATGTTTTTGTTCTTAAAATCGTATAGATCTGCAAATAATTTGGGAATGATTAAAAATTGTGTTATTTTAGTTCATTAGGTACCTAGGTCCACTTAATACTTTCTAAAATTATTAACATGTACTTAAATCTTTAATAATTGATTGCAAAGGTGAAAAATGATTTCCAAATAAGATAGGAATGAATTTCCACAACCACGCCGCGTAAAACAAACGCGCTCTTTACAAACTCAAACAGTGTTAAGTGTTAACCCGTCTCCGGCCGGTAGTTTCGTTAATGTAATCTCAACGCATTAAATACGAATACACCGCGATAATAGTAATATCGGTGTTAATGTGAGCCCCGGGGTGCCGTCAACGAGCACATTCGTAAAGTATACCACTCTTCACTCTACGCCCTTTTACGACTCAAAACTGTTGTTACACACACATTTTACGAGAATATTACGAGTTTACAAGACATTTGGGGCTATTTTTACTATTTTTTGTCACATGTTTACACCGAATCCAATTATTTTTCTAATTTATTTTTAAGCGACAAGGTGTAAACTGTCGTTTTGTAATTTGTCGTTTTCGATATGGGAAATGAAATTCGGCGTCATAAAATTTTTGTAATTTACGGAGACATTTTGATGTTCAAAGTTCTCTCAAAGTAATGCAACCAAATTCATTTATTTAAAGAATGTAAAATTATTCCGACACCCAATTCTTTTTTTACTGACAACAAAGAATAAATTCGAAAATAGAAAACGTTGGTAAAACCAGAAACGTCGGGCGCCTTATTCCGAACTTATCGGAGTAAACACACAGATAAGCAAAGAAAAGCGTTTCACCTGTCGCTTTTGCAACGTCTAAACGGTTTCAACGGCTTTTCAAATCCCCATGTTAACAAACTTGGGACCTATACATTGTGGGCCCATCTCCTTATCAGACCCGAACTTCGGCGGTCGAAGACAATGGCAAGATACAAGTAGTTGGTGACGTCTGTCCTTACTTTGGGCGGAATCATTCCGTTCGGATTGTTTGCCTCGGAACTAGTGGGGTGGTAAGCGCGTACAATCATCTAATCGGTGTGAATTAAAAGGGTGTTTGCTGTCAAGAGATAGGAAAAGAGCTTATTCTTTGAGGTGTTTCAGAATTGTGGGAAAATGGACAGGATTTTACTAAAGATTTTGAGAAATTGTGTGATTCTTATTCTAAAACGATGCTACCTCTATTCAAAAATTCGGACTCGGATTTTCGGACCACTCCGCTCAAACCTATTTTAAACCAACTTCAAAAAAGGAGGAGGTTATGCATTCGGAGAGCTTTCTTTTCAGAATATGGCTCGTAATATTTTCTTCATCAAATTAAAGTTGTCACAATTCCCTCGCAACTAAAACGCCTACTTACAATCATAACTCCATGGATATAGGGAAGTTCTTACACCAATTTGTGGGAGTAGTCATAAAGTAAACTCAAATAGTAAACCCGACGCGGGCATAATGTGAAGCGACACGTAATTCAATTAATGTGGTCACCCCTTACCAAAGTGATTTGAACAAACACGGTCTAAAAAGTTATACCGCTATCATTGCGAGGGGTATTTACACATCCTAAAGAATGAAGGGGTAAGTGACTATTATTGGAATGGTTTTTCTTTTAGTTTTTGATTAGGAAAATTTTGTTTTCAAGTGCAGAAAACGAATATCGGGTATAATTACCTACCTAAAAACCAAAGTGACTGGTGTTGTAAAGTTTTACAATGGAACAATGTTTTGGCGGGTATTTACTCATCAGATAAGGGTTGGATCAGCTCCAGTAGTTCCATAGATAAAAAATTACAAGGTTTTTTTTGCATTTTTTAAGCTAAAGCTAATCTTTTACAGGTTAATATCGCGTAAAAATAATTGAAACAATAATTTTCAAACAAAAAAAAAAACTAAAATATAAAGCCGCTAAAAACCAATCAAATTCATTTACCGTTTTCGTAAACACAACCCTCAAATGCTAGGAGGGTTAAAGATTAGGCGAGCGTCCGATAAACGACATCTGTGACCGCAACCCTACGCCATTGTCTCAGTCCCGCCGACCCCTTGACTCACTGTTTTTAGCTTCTCATTTATCGATCGCAGTTGATGGGTTATGGATAATTATGCTGATTTCTGTTTGTGGATTGTGTTGTTATTTTTATTTGTGTTAGATTTTTTGAAAAAAATAATTCATGAGGATATGAATGAATGGATAAAAGATTATTTTGTAATGACTTATAATAAATAGTATTTTAGGAATGTGTTTCTAAATAAAATAACGAAAGCACACTTTTAAGATCTTTTTTCAGCACGTATACCTATAGTGAGTAAAATTTAGACGGAATACATATAAATTTTACAATGAGACGTTGTCAACAATCGGTCGATATAAATACAAGCTGTTCCACAAACAAATAGCGTATTTCTTGACGTCTTATGTCAAAAAGACGTCATCCGCTATTGCGTGGCACATTTATTAGATACAGGTTAAAGATCGAACGAGAACAGGCAGGTTGCTAACCTATCACGTACGAGCGCGATTTAGGGTTAACTGAAAAGTAATTTATTATGGTTATAGTTTAGTTAACTGCCATTAATTACAGGTTTTATTGAGATTAACTTAGCCTGAGATGACAGCACTTGTTAAAAGAGGTGACATTGAGAAAAAAATGGTGATTCGATATATCGATTCCGTTCAACTGGATACACTTGCGGTCAGTTTTATTTTCTTTGATATAAAATAAAATTTACAAATAAAAACAACAAATTGTCCATAATATTACTGACCTGGAAACAATGGGCGATAAAATATTCAATATATTTCACTTCATGAACCTTGCCGTATCCAATCCGATTACATTTTGTTTATAGTTATATTTTACAAAAATAATTCGATGCACCAATGTTGGATCAATAAATTGAAATACAATAATATTGTTAAACTTTCCTGTTCCCTTGGCATTTTGAGGATGCCTAAATGTATTTACATATTCGGTAAAAAGCGACGAAATAGGAATCGATCCTTAATTTTACGAGAGTCTAGCTGTACCGTACTTATTTTATATTCTAAAACCAGCCGGGCTATCTGTAAAATCTCACATCGAAAACTTAGGTGAAGTGAGCTTGAAATGAGCTGTCATTCCACGTGATACTAGGGATTGACACTATTCCTGCATGTCTTAAAAAACCAGCCGGTCCATCTGTAAAAATCTCACCGTGAAAACTGTAAGTTAAAGTTGAAACTTACAAATGAAGTGAGCTTGAAGTGAGCTGTCATTAGTGTCAATCCTTAGTATCACGTGGAATTACAGCTCACTTCAAGCTCACCTCACATAAGTTTTTCACGGTCAGGTTTTTACAGAATAGACCGGCTATGTAGGCAACGTAACTACAACCTGTTTCAAAATAACTGTACTTCTAACGATGCGCCATTAAAGCCATAACACTAATCCTATAAACTCTATAGGCACTTAGCACGGAAAACAAGCAACAATACAAAGTAAATATCTACTAATACTCCATTAAAAGGTCAATACAGACCGTAGTTTCGTCTTCAAGTGAACATTACTGGCTTAACAAAATGGCCACACTACGATATTTTGTATTGTGGTGTTGCCAATTTGTGTGAGGAACAAAAGTCTCTTTGGAGACTAGTCGTTGTGATTACAGTTATCATTGTAGACGACAGAGGAAACAAATGGATCTATTATTTTATAAAGAACGAAAGATAGATAATGCGTTTATTGGCATAAAAAATTGAAATTATTAAAAAATATATAGTTATGGCAAAAGGGCCTCAGCTCAGCAATGGCAACACTAGGTGCACAGACTAGTAGTGCAGTTCTGTAAAAAATCTCACCCGGAAAACTTCACATGAAGGGAGTTTGAAGTGAGCTGTCAATCCCTAGACAGCGCCAGTTAGGATGACAGTTCACTTCAAGCACACATCACTTAAATTTTTACGGTGATGAGATTTTTACAGAATACTGTACTCCCACTTCAATCAATCTGCCTAGCCTTTTCTCAACTATATTGGGGTCGGCTTCCAGTCTAACCGGATGCAGCTGAATACCAGTATTTTACATGAACCGACTGCCTATCTGAACTCCACATCCCAGTAAACGAGTAATACGATACCCCTTGATAAGACTGGTTGTCTGACTTTCGGGCTTCTCACGACCCGTAACGACTGTCAAAGATCCACGAATAACAGCCGGGACCAACGGCTTAACGTGATTTCCGAGGCACGGAGGAGTCTCGGTATGTAAAGATGGGTCACCCATCCACTGACCAACCTCGGCAAGCGTAGCTTAACCTGATGGATCGTCCCATGCGGCAGTTATTACTTTGCCACGAGCTCCTCAACTACTGTTCTCCCACTTGATCAGCAGTGCTATTCTGTAACAATCTCACCGTGAAAACCTAGGTGAAGTGAGCGTGGAGTGAAATGTCATTCCACCTAATGCTAGAGATTGACACTATTGACAGCTCACTTCACCTAAGTCATCACGGTGAGTTTTTTATTTACAGAATACGTCGGATGGTAAAATATATTAGAAATAGAGCCAAGTCAAAAATCTAGAAAACTGCAATTTGAATTTCGAAAACTAAATTAAACGTGTCATCATTGTGTGCGTGCCAGTACCGCATTGTCGACCAGACATTCTGTACTTTATTCCGTGGTTTAACCCTCTACCGGTATATATGACGACCTAGGCAGGGTCAGGCGGACATGCTCACGGCAGACTCTAAATAAGACGAGATAACCATCTGCTAATTAATATTGGTTGCACGAACTAATGTTCTGCTTTATTTGGTTTCGAGTGGTCGGTTGGGTACTCGAAATCGATTGCGTTATCTGGAAGATTAGAGGCCAAGTTTACGGGATGAGTAGGTATTTTTGGTTACGGAAATTAGATTTTACAGTTACTATACTGGGGACTAGTTATTTTGGGATGCCATACACATAAAAGTAAAAAAAAAAACCAGCCGGCCATTAAAAAATATGTTGTATGATTTAAAAAAATAAAACTATTTCTATATTCAAAATATGCTTTAAAGCAACAAACATTTTGAGAACATGACTCCCTGTATACCGAGGTGAACAAGATGAATGAATGCACAAGACCGAAAAGCAAAAAGGTCTTTTATTTCAAGCGTTGAAGCGAATTATCTCTGGTCACTGATAAAACCTGCGCGTGTTATTGTTACAACCCTTACCAACCCGTCACGATGTCATCAGATAAACAGACAGACAAACGCAATCCGAACAGGAATGTAACACCCCACACTTATCATCCTGATTAATATTTGCATTCATCTTTTTAGGGTTAACATTTTTCTATCATTCAAATTTCAATTTTATTCCATGCTAATAAAGCCTTTATCTAATTGTCAGGATTAACAGTTACGACTTTATTCGATTGATGGATTGACGTCGATTTCTTTCAATAAATTAAGTTGGACAATATTGCATTTTGTGTGTTAGAAATTAGAGTGCTATTTCTCTTGTCTGGGAAGTTGCAATGATTCTTTGACACGTGACGAGGGTCCAATTGGAAACGGGCGAATATCAATTTTTCCTTTATTTGTTGTGTTTTTTGGTGTATATTAATATTATGCAACGAGTGTGACCTCAGAATTCGGTACACATCTGTGTATGTTTTATTGCTCGTCTCCCTTTTGTTACATTTCATATTGTTTATTGTGTTTATCGCGGAAATTGTTTGCGAAGGAACATATTGGGAAGTTTGCGGCGCCATATTGAAGCAATGCAAGGCAGAATTCTATACACACGAATAAAGGTCTCCGAACGACCGAATTTTCAGGGAAGGTGTTAATATTTTGCTTGAATATCATTTCTCAATCAGTACTCGATAGCCAGGAAGATACAAGCTACTCCACAGAATAACATCTTAATGCAAATTCTATTTTCTCCGTATATTATTATCTATTACGACGTCTGCATATTTGTATTGGCCAGCTGTATGCAAAGACAAGCCAAGAATAATGGTCCTACAATCAATTTCTCAACAAATTCCTATCGTACATCGTGTAACTGACATTTCAATCATAAAGTCGATAGTCATAGAAAATCCATATGTCTTGACCACAAAACCACATGTTGGGCTGCCGTTATCCAATTATTTTACACTACCGTATACATTGCGTGATCCCCTATTTCCATTTTACAATGACTCGTACTAAAGTTACAATGGTTGTAAAAATTTTTGGCTCTGCGAAAATTTCTTCGCTATATTTTAATAGAATTTGCAAGTAATCTGGGTACAATAGGTTGGTGATTGGCGCGGTCAGGAAGCGTTCGGAAAGCTGGTTGGTTACCATCTTGGTTCCAACAATAAGCCAAATTTGGACGCGGCAAACTTATTGTTGAGGTTTTAAAAAGTTTTTGATTTGTCATTCAGATTGTGGGCGCTTAGATTATGAGTTTGTGGGCCTGTGGTATAATATAAAGAGGTTATTAGGTTTACTTTGTAATATAGTAACGGATGAAAATAATGCCGATTCATCCGTGGTTTAAAATGAACCATCCTTTTTCAAATAATAATCCAGTATTATAACATAATGCAGCACAATACAATGTACTTACGTAAGGAAATCGGGGACATAATTTGTATAACAACATTTCTAGATCATTTATCCTCATTTTAACCGATAAAAATGAGGAGATTCTCAAGGTGTTATATTTTTTGCAAATATAGGTGTCAAAAAAAAGCGTCCAAAATATTTTCGGTTCAGTTTTGTGTCTTCTTTTCCATTTTTTAGTTCTTTCTTTTCTTTAGTTCATATTTATCTAATGTCATAGATTATTAAAACTCAATATAATTTACTACGTTCGCGCAATTTGTTAAAAGTTAACCGCGGGAACAGGTTCCAAGGATCGGAGGCTATCGTCCGGGCCACGGCCATGTTCATAGACCATCGGCTATCGGCTATCGGGTAAGTGGTGATATGTTAAGGACTATTGCTATTATGCAACAACGTATTGGAATGTCTAGAACAAAGTAATGAGAAGCTTTACAAAGTAACAATTGTTTATTTATATACAGGGTGTCCAGTAAATAGCACGACATACTGCAGGGGGTGATAGCTAGGGTCACTACCTATCAATACAACACAATATATGTTCAGCAAAATCTTACGGATTTTGCGGCATTACGACAAGCGAAAAGAAAATCGTTCTGTGAAAATTTTAACAAAAAAAACTATCTCTTCCAAACTTTCTTGTTTTTGATTAAAAAAAAACTTATAATGAGTAGAGTAACCTATTCACGAATAATTTGATGTAAAAAAAGTTCTAGAAAAGGATTTTTTCATTACGAGATACTTAAAAATCTGTTTCAAGGTAGAGATTTTTCGATATTTCGGAAATTTTTGTAAAACTGTAAATCCGTAAGATTTTGCTGAACATATATTGTGTTGTATTGATAGGTAGTGACCCAAGCTATCACCCCCTGCAGTATGTCGTGCTATTTACTGGACACCATTTAGATCTGCAAAGTTTGGTGAAAATATTTCTCATTCCTCAAGTACCTAGACTAAGGAGTATTTATTTATTTAGATATCGAGATATCTGACATGGCAGGCGCAATAGTTTGTGTAAATTAATTCATCACGGTGAAGGAAAGCATCGTGAGGAAACCGGCATGTCCTAAAACCAAAAATTCGAAGACGTGTGACATCTACCAACCCGCACTGGGCCCGCGTGGTGGATTACGGCCCACTCCCTCTCGAAGAGAGGAGGCCTGTGTCCCAGCAGTGGGAACATTATAGGCTGATTATGGTTATGGGCTGATATGAGAGAAGGTAGGCACTTCAAAACATCACGTCTTAATTCCCCGAAGACAGAGAAATATACTTACTACACCCCTACTCCCACAGTCGCCATAGTTATATTTATAATCCCTGATTTGGGGCACACCAGTGGGGCGAACATACTATTCTTTTTTCTTTTTCGTGTGGTTAGTGACTAACCCGTACCCTAATTTAATACACGATCAATCAGAATCTGCATCGTTTTGAAACAGATTGCTAATCCATAGCTTGAAAAGTTCGAAAAACAATCTGCTCAAAAACGTAAATAACGCAATGAATTTTGTTGAACTGTCAAAATGAAACAGATTAGTCGTAATCGTTTACGAAAATATGTTACGTAATTAGATAGCTGGTGTCAGAGTTTTTATGGCGCCCATGGGACTTTGACTTGGCTTCACATGCCGTCGAAAGATATCTCTCAGGCAGTTCCTCACGATGTTTTCCTTCACCGTTACCCACCCACACCGTTAATCCACAAATAACCGGGTACAATGCTACACTTGCTGTTATTGACCCTACTGGGAAAATCTAGTAAGTATATCCGATATATTTTAAACCCAGGACTCCACTATTCGCAGTTCCACTAGCGACCACTGCACTAGTCTTATACAAAATATCCTGTAACCGTATCTTCAGATAACCAAGCTGAAGGTACTTTGCAGTGAATTTTCCTAAGTATACATGTTGCGAGCGTCTCATGTATTAAAGTTTCGCAGATATAAAGAACGTGTAATACTGTTGCAGTATGCAGCTAGGCTGCTGTGGTCTAAGTTAGAGGCGAAGAGGGTTGAACGAAGAAAATGTAAAAGATGGTTGATACTGGAGACTTTTTAGCGTTATGAAGACTTTGGTGTCCACGAAGGGGGTGTTTTGAGGAAGGGAAAATTCCGTTTGACAGACTGCTTATGGTGGCTGTTCATTTTGACAGAGTACGCGACATACATAAAAAGAGGTGTAAGGATTGGTCTGTTACATTGCTTACAAGAAAAGGTTTTTAATGGTGCTTAGCTAGCAGTGGACAGTAACAGCCGTGGTTGTTAACCCGGACTTTATTTTAAGAGAAATACTGTCAGAACTAGCAGGGAGAACTACTTTTTAAACTTAGTGATTATGAACATATAAGATAGCGGCTTCCTTTCCATTCTCTTCCGCCTTCCTGCCTGTTTCACAAGCTCAATCATTGGAAGTCTTTGACACTCAATAGATCCAAATAGGACCAGAGGTCAACATGGTTCAAATCCAAGGTATTTAGCCTACGTCTTGCACCAAGCAATATCATCTCGGAACGCAGGGACTTCGTCCCGTCGGCCCGACACTTTTTCAAATCGTGACTCGTCCCGCGGCCTCGTCGTCACGAACTGTGTACCGTTATCCAGACGTACACACCACTCACACTAACCTGCTGCACCTATGGCTAGAAAGAGATAGTTGTATTTGTCACCACCGCCTTTAGGCTGAAGGATATGCTTGAGGGAACAGTCTTTGTTTTTGATGTGTTAACGTATTAAAATAGTGTGTTCAATGCGGAATTGGGTTTGAATTAAAAATAGAATGGCGTAGGGAACTGGGAAACCCCGCTTAGGAATACCTATAGAGGTTTATGAATCGTCATTATAGGAAGTGCTTATGAGGCAAAGATAAGCATTCAACAGTGCAAAAAAAAAAGCGATGGTCGGTATTTAAAGGGTATGAGGAACAGGGTGTAAAGTGCACTCATCCTCTATAGAAAAGGGAGGACCAGACGGGTGTCGTGTCAGGCGGGCAACTGCTCGATGGTTGATGTCGGAGAGTCTTATATATTTCGTTCGCGCGGTAAACTCTAATTGCGCGATGCAGAATTTGTGTGACGTCAGGATTTGGATTGACGTCAGGTCTGTGATGCGTAGTTCGCATGTGGCGATGTAGATTACCGCCGCCATAGTATATTCAATCTTTTTTTTATATCAGGTCAGGAAACTTTTAGCTAAGGTCCTATAGGAATTGTTTCAATGGATTTCAGGATTTTCAAGGATAGGATTAGTATCGAAGAATCTGTAATAATCGAATTGCATCTGTTTAAATGGAGGGAGGCATGGTGGGTCGATGAAAAGTACCGGTAAGGTTTTGATGGGTATCCGAAGGTTCTATACTATAATATTTATAACAATAATATTATATTATATTTTAATAAATATAATAAACCTGAAGAGTTTGTTTTTTTTACGCGCTAATCTCTGGAACTACTTAAAAGTCGGATTTGAAAAAAGTTGTTTTGCTTTTAATAGCCCAGTTCTTGAGAAAGGTTATACTTATAGGCTATTTAACATCACGCTACAACCCTTAGTAGCTGAGCAAAAACGAAGTAATAGCGCGGGCGGGCGATACAATGCGATGTGGTGGGTCAGGGGAACAAGAAATTGTTGCAAACGAAGTCAAGGGCAGAAGCGAGTTGTAAATTTAATACCAAAACGAAAAAGAAACGTGGATTCCTTCACAGTCTTTTCATGAATGAAGCAAAACATTCCAGAAAGAACAAAACATTTATTATTAGCAACGATTAAAGCTAAACAAAGGGACAGTAGACGACAGTCGTGACCTAAATTCCTCACAAAATTCAAATGTTAATAAAAATAAATAAATAAAATATAGTCACACGCGTCAAACGTGACTACGCGTAAACAGAAAATAAAGAGTCGGTCTCACTATGCGACTAGATTGGGCAATATACTGCCCAATATATTGGCAAAATTGCCCTTCTCGATGATACTCAAGCAACAAGAATAATGTACCCTGGATGTTGAAATATCTTGATTTAAAAGAGTGTCATTGGAGTTTCTTGCCCGTTCTTCTCTATAGAGATCTACGTTTTAGATCGGGCAACAAGCTTCAACTTTCTGACTGACTTTGATAGTTCAAAAGTACCTGTAAATGCTTTGAGTTTGAGTTTGATTTAGTTTGCGAGCTGATGAGATCATTAGAAAAATCAAGAAAATAGTCTCTAGTAATCTAGGGCACACCAAACTTAACCCTCGCTCACAATCCGCTGTCACAATCAACAGTTAGGTCAGTTGGTTTTCCATACGCATATCTTGAACTTGACGCTCAAAGTCAATGGCAGTCTATACGTTTAGTGTGAACTCGGCCTAAGCCATATCTAAATATAGATAAGGCTCTATTTTCCGAATTTCTAGTGCATGGCAGGAAGGCGTTTTTAGTAAACACTTGAAATTGTATCGAAAAAACAAGATGGCAGCCTTAGTTCCGATTTTGTTTCGCGCCAAAAGATACAATTATACATTATTCTGTCTGTCAAAAAGAACATCATGCGGCTTCTTTTGTCTATCTGAGTGTAATAGAGTACACCGATCAAATGCCCATAGAAAGGTGTGTAATTCCCTTTAAATACAACTCAACGGGCTCTTGGGCAGTCATCGATACAACATTTACGGCACTTAGAAAATTACATAACCTCTTATAAATTGTATGGGAACTAACGTGGTCGGGGATAAGAATAATTATATATTATTAATTTGTGTCTAATAAGTTGTAATTGTGATTTCTGTTGCAGAGTGCGTTGTCATGGTTACGGTGCAGGTATTGGTCGAGTTTGCTACATTGTATTGTAGTCTCGAATGGAATGTATGAGACTCGTTTTCTGTAGTAGGTACCTACCTACAATTTTTGCGTACTATTATACTGACTACATTTATTGCATAATAATTATAGAGATATTTAGGTACTCGTCGGTTGGTGAAATCGCTTTTCGTGTTTGTCTTTATGACCGCGTTTTTCTTCTAAACTACACTACGGATTTTGATGCAGTTTTCACCATCATTTAGAAAGATTATTCCGGAAGGTGTATGCGCATAATAAATTCATATTAAACTTAAATATTGTAAGGAAATCTCGAAGTTTTGTCAAGTTGTAAAAACCGTGCGAAGCGGGGTCAGGTCAGTGGTATTGTATCATTTGTATTGAGATAAGTAGGTAGGTAATATCAGTTTGTGAATCGACCTTATTTCTAAACAGAAAAAATCGATTCAGAATGCACAAAACTAAGATCCTACATCATTTACAAGAATTGTCAAGAGAAAAGTTGAGATAAAACGATGACAATATTTAAATAAATTGATAGTGTTTATTCGAATGCATTTTTTATTTTAAATTTTATTGATTACTAAGTGTTAAATCCAAGCAGATCGCTTTAGATTTATTTAATCAAACAACCCATAAATTATCGGCTCAAGTATATTAATAAAAACTCGTTCAATAAGCTGTCACGAAAAAATAAATTAAAATTCTGCACGATACAACATTTTAGCAGCGCTCGAATATTTCGCTAACTGTTTTATTACTGACACTATGAATGATCACTTAACACGTTTTAAAATTAAATTAATCGAGATGGGATAAATATTCGGTGCACATCCGGTATTTCGCACAACAACCGAAATTTTGCCGAATAGCAAGCAGTCTTACCAAGGGGTATCGTGTTACCCCAGTAACAAGGTTGTGCAGGTCAGTTAGGCAGTCGTTCCATGTAAAATATTGGTATTCAGCTGCATCCAGTTAGGACTGGAAGCCGACTCCAATAAAGTTGGAAAATGCTAGGCAGATTGATTGTTTTCGAACCGAAATTTTGCCGAATATCCAGGACTACGTATCTACCTACCAAAGGCTTATCAAGCTGAAATAAGGACAATACTTCCTACAACATACGCAATTCGTCTAGTTTTTAATAAAATTACATTTGTATTTGAATAGCCATCACCACAAATACCTACGAAGCCATTTGATAATATTAATCATCTACAATAAACCTACTTACATTTTTCTTCGCAAGTAATTATTAAGCTTCAGAATAAAATATTGAATTCTTAACGGATTTTGACGTTTATGTAAATTTTTATATAAATTACCTTCGTTTGTTTTCTGTGAAAAATATAATTGATAAGCTTGTTAAGCGTTGCTCAGTCTGTAATAATGTCGTATCTCATAATTAGTTTGTTTTCCTGTTGTAATAATAATAACGTCAAGTCATGCAATAAAAATACTGTTCATTCAGTTTCAAACATAAATTGTGGCGGTCGCATGCAATATTATAATATAAAATGTATATTATACCTACGTTTATAAGTTATGGCTTTGTACCCACTACACGATTACCAATAGGTAAGTAGGACCGTTTTCGTCGTATCATCCATTGATAGGATACAACGTTGTTCGGCTGCCATTTTGTAGAAGCGAATAAGGCAATAGGTTTGAATTATTTACCTAGTAGAGGTTATCTACTAAAATGTGTGATGTTTTAAATGCACCTATCTTAAGTGATGTCTTATTTTATAAAACACGATAGTTACGTCATATTCAGATTTATTGCAATATTGGAAAACAGTGTGTCATACCTAACCTTAATTATGTCTTGACGGTTGGCGAATATGACAAATTTTAAGAGACTTAGGCTTAGTTGTTTATATCTTTGCCTTTTTTGCCTTTTTAAACAACTACAGAAATAATAATATTTTTAATTTAATACAATTAGCCAACCACCAGCACAATTAAAATTAAAAAATCAATCTGCGATAATCCAACTACATCGCAAAGTTAGTTCGTACAACTATTACCCGACCGAGTCGAGTTGGGCCCGTGGTCGGAGAAAGTTAGCCGGCGTGGATAAAACTACATTTATTGGTGTTGCATATTCATCGTACCCCCAGGCGTAATACCGAACCATTCACACTAGAACCCTCTATGGAGGAGCAAAACCTTCCCTGTTTAACACTTCCTTGTAGATACAGGGGAACATGGAAGCTCTAGGTATATTGGTCGTTCAGTACCTACTAGGTAACTAGTTTTATATTCAGTTTAGAGTAGTGACAGTGTTGTGTTAGGTGTCGTACTTATAGCTGTTAAGTTATATCGGTTTATGGATCTGGAAAAAGTATGGTTCTGTAAGGAGGTTTGTCTATGTTGAATATGACGCGAGACTCTCATAGTATTTTTTTTTTGTTGGTATTCACAAAAAAAAATGGCATCTATCTACAAGGCAGGGTACCAGGTGGTAGACAAGGTAGCGTAAAAGATTTACTTACACAAAAAAAATCTTGACATTTAACAATACCTACTGACATTTCTGGGCCAAATGCATTATTATATAGTGTTTATATCAGACCTAGTATTAAATTCTACATTTTTCCACAAAAAATTACCAGTCAATCACAAGAAAACTAAATGAAAATGACGGATCAATCTTTCTAATAAAAATTGAAGTCACGACACCTGTCATGCTGCGTTGAAATTACACTCTACCCCACATAATGACTTAAGTATACTGTATTCAACACACTTTAACGCCCATCGCTTTATACGTACAAGAACTTCATCAAAGAAATCGATCAATAAAAAACATAAAATACCAAGCATTTCTATCGATAATAGATTAATTTCTTTTGGGTGTTTTTTTATTCAACTCAATAGAAACCATCGATTTGTATTTGAAACCATAGGCTACTAGCTAACAAGTTTTCCTTTGACGGAATCGAAATAGTTTTTTTTTCCTATAAATAGTACATACTAATTCCATGACTACCTTTTCCCCATTCCGTTCCATTCGCCAAAGACGCCCTTCGAAATGTCAAAATGCACATTCAAAATTCGAACGATGGACTCCGGGCGCAACCCTTTCAATGCGATGCCCATTTGACAGCCAGATATATCTCGGATATATCCGAACTTGTAATATCCTTCAATCACTGCCTGTCTGCTAACTTTACGCATTCAACTGTTTACTACCGTTGCATTGGCTACAACACAAGCCGCGAACGACCACTAAAACTATGATACAGCACTAAATTAAAATCATTATTGAAGTAGTGAAGTTGAATTTTAGTAAGGCTGTCATACGATCGGACTAGTAATTGAAATTGACAATTGATTGTTATTTGTTTTAGCTTGTTATTTTAGTTAGAAATACTTAGATGTCGGACTAGAATAATTTAGTCTATTTGAAACAAGTATTTAAAGGATGTGTTTAAAAAGTCAAAATTCTACAAAAGCTTGTAATCCCCGATGGGTTAGGCAGAGTTGTACCTATAGTACCCCCATATTTCGCCAGTAATGTTGAAGTCCTATGTATTAGGGGGCGAGCGTATTGCCATCAACCCGGCACTAATACAGACTCAGTAAAGAAACAGTATGTCTAAAAATTACAACCTTAGTTCAAATTCTAAACTTATACATTATTATCAAAACTTGGTTCCCAGTTCGCCTATCAAACAAAACCGACCAACACAGAAAATAACAATAATCTATAGGCTACTATTACTGGTCTGCTATCAAAAGTCTAACACGCCGGTGTATGTGGCGAAAGTGTCGTCGTCACGTCGGAAGCGTCTCGTCACGCGCTCGAGAGATTATCGTACGACTAGCCGACGAGTGCGGGACGAGTTTTGTGTGGACAATCGTAGGGGACGGCTAGTTGCGACGACGCGACACGGTACAAAATACGGTAAAGTTGAGGGACGTTGAATAAAACGCTGTATGTGAAAATGTAGTAGGTGTGTTTAATTTTTCTATGAGATACGTGTTTGCAAATTATGGTCGTCAGACGCGTTTTCCAAAGAATTGGTAACTAGTTGTTAAAGGGTTAAACTTAAAATTCATAATATTGCATTCATATAAAGACAATGCAATTCTACTCGGACATAACTGTGAAGAATGCATATTACATTTATTTTCTGTAAGTACCTAATTTATAGTCGAATTTTAATGTATCCACGCGTGAAATGTGATCTCGTATAATTATCAGTATATTAATAAATACAAACTTATTAATTATACGGAACATCTTGTTTTACGAATTTGTTTACATCTTATTTGAGGCCTTAATTATGATGTTTTAATGTCATCGAGCTACCAGTAGTCTGATTTAGTAGAAAGCGTTAAAAAGACACGGAAATTATATGTAAGATTATAGGAATCTAGAAAAGAACTTGGTTACCTATTATAAGTTACTTTTACCTACGTGTAAATGCATTATACACTTAATTACAGTATTTAGAAAACTGTTATATTAAAACAATAATAAAACATTAATAATACTTATAAAATTTATAATGACCAATAAAAAGTAAGACAATAATTCCGAAGTAATACTTACTTAGTAATAATTCCTAACTTCAAATATCAAAAAGAAATTAAAATCCGCGTAATTCGCGCAGAATATCCGCATTATGCCACGATTACAACCCTAAAAGTTAATGTCGGATAAAATTATACAAGTAGCCATTAAAATTTGTCAAAGACTTTTAATATGTTGTAAAACTGGAAATTTCGCGATCGTAAGCCTGGGAAAGCGAAAGTTTATTACCTATTTCTGTATTAATTTCTAGCTAAGTTACTGTGCAGTACTTGTTTAATAATATGCTGGCTTTATAATTTTAGTTGAGTCCGTGAGAATTGCTTTCTATAATATATCTTTCAATCGGTATCTAGAAATAATACCCCACTGTAATACAGTATCAACTATTACGGGAGTTATTGTGACTGTTACTGGCGGCCTTATATATTGTAATGTCAAGAGTATACATAAGGTAATAAATTATAAACAAATAAAAAAATAAAAAATATCTATCATGAATTTTATGAAATATAATATTTAGATTTACCTAATTATCTTATCTTCAATAGGTATAAATTAATATGAATAGTATTTTTCATGTTATTATATGTAGGTAATGTAGATGTGTATAATGTGTTAGTGTAATGTATTTTCTTTTAAATTGAAAAGAAATAAAACCTATTTTTGAAGAAATAAACGTAATACCTACACAACTTTTCCATGATTTGCGGAGTTTTTTTCTGTTCATTATGGCATAAATATTCCAAAATTACAAAACAAAAATTAAGTTTAAAGTTATTTCTTTCCTAATAAATTATTATTATAAATACTGATTCATTTCTGATTGCACAATATTGACGCAATCGTTTTAGACCACATTCCAAACAAGAAATTTCTTAATCAACTTCCTTATTATAAGATTAAATTAAAGTCTATATATTTCTCGAAAAACTGTAGACAGCGACACATTTATCAAACAAGACATATGAATTGTAACTTCGGTAGTTCACTAATCCCCTAAACGATCTATAGACTTCATAAATCTGTTGCTAACCAACTATAAACACCAAAGTAATTTGATTTATAATTCATCTATCCAATAAATTACTGTTAATTACGAATATTTTTGCCAAAATCAACATATTTATAAAACATCGTTAATCCAAATTTATCATCGAAAGCTTAATTAAATTAATAAAAAGGGTTAAAACATAAAATGGAAATAAAACGAAAGTAGTTAGTAATAAATTACGCGCGTGTATTCATATTAAAGGTTAGTTATCTACATGAAAATAAATTAAACTTAATACGTTAAGACGTCTCGACGATATTAGTAATCGTTTTCAACGAAGCTATGCCTATATATCACGTATTTTATACGTAATATTTACAATAACGCGAGATACGCGGAGAAATCTTCGAGAACAATAAGTCGCGTACTCCCCGGACGAATGGAGTCCGACCGCTTCGGGGAGCGAGAGTTATTATCCCCCTATACAAACATATTCTAGCAATACGTTAACGGTTAAATACGCGAGCGACTCCGATCATACGCCAAGCGTTCCGTCATAACCCGACACCTCAGTTCCGACCCGTAACCGATACGGTAACACGTCAACCTCCTTGATCCGTCTTGGGAAGCTTCCCACTTCCCTCCCACAGTTTAAAAGGTGATAAATGTGATGATGTGCTAGCCTCAGGCATTCTAGGACTACTCGTGTAGTTAGGTGGTAATCTAGAAGGGGTAGATAGGAAGCTCCCGTAAGACATCGAGGAGTTGACGCCCAAAGACGTGTCCAAAGTGGAATAGTACCCGGATGAAGCGGTAGACGGCTGCGGAGCTGGCGGCTGCTGTATCTGCACGCGCGCCGCCTCGGCGTACGCATCCAAGTGCGTCCTCACCAAAACAAGCAACTCCCCGTAGTTAGTCACAGAGCCACCAGCCCCCGCCACTCTGTAAAGCAACAACCGCGCCTCCCCAAAAAGACTGTCTAAAATTTTACCTGTCGTGAAGAGGACGATGGCCTTCAGACAGGAATACTCCGCTGAGTCGACGTGGAGCGCTTTCAGCTTCTCCACTTGCTCTTGGAAGATCCTGATGTGGTCCATGAAGGCTACGACTCGGTCGGCCGCCATCGGCGACGCGTGGAGTCCCGCGGCCGCCAATAACGGCGCCACGTGGAGGGGCATCGAACACTGAGACGCGTTCAGGACGAACAGCTCCGACCAGACGAGTCTTAGCAACGCGACCTGGTCGGTCACTTGGAGTTCGGGGAAGAAGGGGATGTTCCGCGCCCATTCGACGGCGGAGAAGAGTAGCCTCGCGGCTAGTTCGCAGATATTGTCTATTCCCATGACGTTGGCAGGCTGGACGCACTGTCCGTACCGGGAGGTGGGGTAGGGTTCTGCCCTGAGGAGCAGAGAGATGTAGGAAGAGAGGTAGGGATGGCTGTTGAGGCCGGCTGAGGGATCGCCGTTGGCCAGCGCATACTGGCCAGGTAGGGAGAGCCCCGCCGGCTGAGTCGGGGGAACTCGACCTCTTTGTACAGCTGCAACAAAAGAAAAATAAAACACGTTAGGGATTACATTCTAGATTTAAAAGCAGAACACTTATCAAGCAGTAGACCAAGAAATTCTCACACCATTGATTCTACATGAAACGACCACATTATATTCTCACAAATCTCAATTACATTTCTCTGAACTCGGAGTTCGCACCCACTAATTCAGCAGTAACATTCGATATAATGTTACCAGTTCCTCCTTTACAAATAATTACGACATTATAAATTAGTTGGCTCATTACTTCATGTTTGCAATTAATAGTCGAAGCCGTAAATATATAATTTGTGCTAAAACACTAGGCTCTCTTGCCGCTGCCTTTATGACTAGACCTCGTATGCAATCGCAACTTTAATAGAATGCAACCAATAAACACGATTTAAATAAAGAATTTTCTATTAACTAAGAGACGACTTTAAAAATTGGCTGTAAGAGGCAGTTTCCAGTACCTATAAATATAATAGAAAGTACGGGATTCGCACAGCTGTATATTACATGCTCATAGCGTTGTTGCTTGCAAAGTATAACCACATTACGCCAGATATGTTTAAGTAAAAGAGTAAATAAAAGAGTCTCCGGGCTGCTACTGCAGTCGGCCATTGAGAGAATTCTTTCCTGACACCTGTCAGTTGGGCAATTTCTAGTAGTAATAAGGATCAAATTCGCAAAATACCTATGCGTTAGTAGGAAACTGACGGGTTTCAAGAACGCATTATTTTGACTACGGAACTGTAAGTAGTGACAAGGTATGTTAAACGGCTATTTAGTACTAAATATTATATTAAATTAACGGTGGCTGCATTGGTCTTATTGATAGTTTCTATGGCTTACGAAATAATGAGAGTTACAGAAGAAGTGTGGGAGGTGTAAAAACGCGCTTATGATCGAGTCGTCCTTGGCATCCGCAGACGCGAATCTTTAAGGGAACTGTTTAAGAAAATTAACATCATGACGGTACCTTGTCAGTATATATATGAAAACACTATGTACGTTTGAAAAATTCTACATATGTTTAGTAAGATAAGTGACGCATAATTTTAACACTAGAAATAGGAACAAATCAGATCAAGCACGTTTCAGATTGTCTTAAGTGCACACTTCTTTTATGGGGACGTACTGTATAAAATGTACTGTAATGTAATACTGTGTAAAATGAATGAGAAGAAATTTAAAACATGCATTAAACGCACACTATGTAGACAAGCATAATTATAAGTTGGATGATTATATCGTAGATAAAAATGCTTGGCTTAATGCTGGTCCTGCTCCACAGTCACTTGGGCTCACTAGTTAAAAAATTTAATGTTTGGAAGAGTTGCTTTCCCTTTTTATTTTTTCAGACATTACGAACTTAATATTTATTTTTTTAAACAAGTTTTAATTGTTGAATATTCCAACGGATAATAAATTTCTTTCTTTTTGGTAGTAACATTCTATTAATTTCTCAAATACATTGACTAGGTATACTTTTGTATAATTTAGAAGCATTTTTTTCAATTATTGTAAATGTGAGTACCATGGAGCCGTATTTTATATTATTAAGATGTATGTTGACTTGAAAGAGCATGGCAGTTGAGAGTATGTCATGCTCACTTAAATGTCTCGCTGATGGTGGCGAGTGTGTTGGATCATTCGGTTCCCTACAAAATGTTTGAGCTGGATGGTGTTGATCCACGCGTCATGTTCGTGAACGGGCGCCGTCAGTTGTGACTGGTCATCTCTTATCTGCCAGGGCTTATTTTTAATCTTATATTTTGAATTGTTTTGGTAATTTTTTGTACATTGTTCTCACATATAGAAGCAACAAGAATAATGTACCCAGGATTTTGTAATTTTCTATATTTAAAAGAGTGTCCTTGGAGTTTCTTGCCCGTTCTTCTCTATAAAGATCTACGTTTTGGAATGGGCAACTAGCTTCAACTTTCTGACTAACTGACCAACTATTTGACAATTCAAAAGTGCCTGTAAATGGTTTAATTGAAATAAAAGCTTTAAGTTTGAGTTTGAGTTTATCAATCGAGTATAACAAAAGGATCTAAGGATTTCTGTACTGTCGGCAATATTATTAATTATTTTTCGGTATGTTCTGTGGGTGCTGTGGTTCGATTACTGACAAACGCTTGCACTGATTGGAACAGGTCCAGTCAAATCTGTGTGGTTCTTTCCCCAAAATACCATTTCAGACACTAATCTAGATACTATCAAACTTTGAACAAATCTAAACCTGTAAATACATGATCCATTTACGCTGAGAAAGCTAAACACTGCTTGTTTACGAATCGAATCTTCTTTGTTTCTTCTTTCTGACGAATAAAATAAAATTACGAAGTGAAAGAAAATAGTGACAATATAGGGTGCGACTATTATTGTCACTATTTTATAGTACATCAGTTACAAGAGCGCCTGTTTCTGTCCCTAATTCAGCAAATTATTCGTGCAGCATTATCAGCCTATAATGTTCCCACTGCTGGGACACAGGCCTCCTCTCTGTGAGAGTGAGTGGGCCGTAATCCACCACGCGGGCCCAGTGCGGGTTGGTAGATATCACTTTTCTTCGAATGTTTGGTTCTAGGACATGCCGGTTTCCTCACGATGTTTTATTTCGTGGAGAATCAAGTTAAATCGTTGATCACTATCAATCAATCTGCCTAGGCTTTTCTTAATCATGTTCGGATCGGCTTTCAATCTAACCTGCTGCGGCTGAATATCAGTATTTTACATGGTGCGACTGTCTGTCTGACTTCCAGAACCCAGTTACTGGATAACATGAAACCCCTAAATCGTTGATGACAATAACTAGTGCTCGGTTCCTATAAACAAATAGATTTTCTTACCAATGGTAAGTTTTTTATTGCCAAACTGGCATATATAAATACAATGTCGCCCATGGGCATGTGCCCGCCCGTATTTTTCTGAATAGTCATGATAAATTATCGAATATTAACTTAAAAAGGGGGGTTTATCTTTAATTTTTCTTTAAAATTTTCGTTTTTTTCTTCACTTTTTTTTATTTTGTATTTTGTGTTTCACGAACTGTGTCCAAATAAACAGTATTCTTTCTTTTTTCTTTATTTTTTTTTTTTTTCAATATCCCGCTATGATTTTGTGGGCGTACACTTATGTTTTTTTTAATAAAAACTGTTTTTTTTTTAAATTTCTTCACCTACTTTTATTTTTCACTGTCGTCAAATTTTACTAAAAAATATTAGTTACTCCGATAAAATAACTCATATGAGCTTTTAGAAATAATAAATAGAATCCAAATCGAGCCAATAACATAGGAGATATGGCAAACGCTACAAAAAAAAAAAAATTGTATAACATGAAAAATATTAAAGATAGACCCCGCTTTTAAAGTTAATTTTTTGGAAAAAAAATCATGAATATACAGAAAAATACGGGCGATTGTAAGTATATAGATTCGTATTGTAATTTTACCTGTTATATCTACTTCCATATGGGAGGATCTGCTATGCAAAGCTATGAATGAGGTCTTTGCTTCATTATTGGTAAAGATACAAGACTCTTAGGTAATGTGTACTGATAACGGTCCGTAAATTATAGGAATCGACCCTAAGTATATTCCATCTACATTATTACACCTACCTACCTAATAAAAAGAATTCTAACAAAGTAAAAACACGAGGTTCGAAAACTAATTAAAAGACAAGGAAAATCTTGAACCAACAAACTCAAATTAATGTCTAAAACAATAATTACATGACAATCATGATTGATTCGTTCACAGACTATTATTAGCTGTGGATTACTCGTAAGTATTTACAATGGTATGTATACCTGGTGTTTCTGCATGTATTTTATCGATACTTAGTAAATACCAGTTGTTTACAACACTATAACGTGTGTTTTACACAGATTTGTAAATCGAATTGATGCATTTGCAAATATTAATCAATACATACTTATTGGTTTAAATAATTGTTCGAAGTTTGTGTAGTTGGAAATGTTTTTTTTTAATATTTTTTATAGAGAAGCACTGTAATTACTGCCGATTCATCATAGTCGGTTCGAACTTTGCGCTGTAGGCTACCAGAATTGGGTAAATCAGAAAGGTGTAGAAAACTTAATAAGGTACCAATACGAAATGATGTCGATATTTGCTGTTCTATATTCTATTCTGTTTTATATTTTACGTTATTTTTATATTAATTATCAATTCAAGATTGTAAAAAGAACTGTATTTTCTTACGCTTGCCAAATCTTGCATATTTAATTTTATTTATTATTATTCGCAAACGATTTCCGGTCGCTATCTCGTTAGCTTGATGTCGATAATCTCATTAAACTTGCAATGTCAATTAGTTCTGTTTATCTCGATTGAGTTCGCGTTTTTAAATAAACTAACTTTGCCAAATGATAGTTTGTGTTAATTCTTCAATCTTAATGTGCGAGATCGAGATAAGAATGAATTTAAGTATGTGGAATAAAAACTAGATTATCGTAGTGCATAAAATTAACTAAGATGGAATCATTAGCTCGTATAATTTTAGAAAATAGAAACAAACATTAAAAGACGCGACGGCGGCGCGGCGGCCACAACTGTAGGTACTATGAATTCAATGATGTCAAATATTATGAACAGAAGATTGATTTAAAGTTTTCCCTCGTAAAAGGAGGGATGCTTTAATGCTTGCTTCAAGTTATTTTTTATATATACTTTCTTGTTTCTGTGACAATAAAAAAATCTTTCTTTCTTTCGTCATCTTTCAGCCCTGTATGCGGAACATTAATTTTTAGTTTTTTTTTTTTTTTTTTCAAAGTCATAATTTTCTGCTCGGTTTGGTTGGTGGTAGGGCTCATTCTAAGTCCGCCTGGCTAGCCACCAAAATCTTATCTAAGTCTGTCGCCATAACAACAATGTTAACAGCATTGTTGTGTTTCGGCAGTAAGAGGTAAGATAGCCAGTTCCTCTGTGGTTGAGGATTTCGGGTGAAACTCGCTTCCACCTTTGGCCTAATCATCACTTACCATCAGGTGAGATGCAGGCCAAGAGCTTTCTTGTAGCGGATAAAAAAAAAAAAAAACTGAAAAAAAAGACTTCAAAGTCACAAACATCTGTGTAGCCCTGGTTCTTGTACTAGGAGTTCCTGCATCACAAGAGCCAATTTAGTTTTGACTATCGCTTAGAAAAAGTAATGCCATGCTTTATTTTATGGTAAAACAAACGATTAGATACATACGTCAATGTCGAACCGAAAAGATTTTAATTCGTGAATCATAAAAAGCCATTGACTTTTCCAAATTCAAATACCTGCTGAGAAACCGTCACAATCAATTTAAAAAAGTTCTATCAATTGCTAAGCTTTTTTAGGTGTCACGATCATGATTTTGCCGAACAGGTGAATAGCATGCAAATAAGTGAAGCCTACTGTAAATTCAAATAAAATACCGCACGTAACGGTACATTATTTCAAGACAGACCGAGACGATTTACAAATCGTCAGCAATCAGAAAAATCTCAATTCCAAAACCTAGTATCTATTACTATAATGGACAACATTTGTTTTAGTGGATTCTAAATTACGAGTCAGCTTCACAGACGTAGACGTTAAAGAATTAACCTGTTGTTTCTCAGTACAACGAGGCATTTGAAAGATCGTGACGCCACAAATCATCGATACGATCCGAGACGAATCGACGTGAAAACGCGGAATCGTCGCTTCTAATCGTCCATTCGGAAATGCTCACAGGGGAACAAAAATGTATAGCGCGCCAAGCATTCGGAGCGCGCCACGTTTTTTGGCGGGAACGCATCGCGGGCCGGCGCGAATGCCCGCGCACGCGCGTACCGCCTTTTTATTTCTTGTCAGTGCAGTAAGAAAAAAACAGAACGCGTAAACAGGTTGTATTATTATTTTTTCCTTGAATGACAAGATGACTGGAATTCGCCCCACGGTTGTTTCGTAACGAGCGCTTCCCACAGTAAAACTTACAAAATTCAGATTCTTATAAATTGTTATGACATTTGATTTCGTAGATTCGGGTTATTATTACAGCGATTACATACGGATTCATACCTTCGTTCAATATCGATATTTACCAACCAAATATCACGATACCAATCATCGAAATAACACGCATTCACGAATTACGGCTCGCATCAACAATTCAATTAAAGTGTTACATCGCCGGAATAATTCCGTTTGAATTAGAGTAATTGCGCGCGTGATTAGCCGGTTTCAGAAGGAAATGTAGGCCGCGGGCTCTCCCACGCCGCGCCGCGTCGACACCTAGCCTAATAGCGCGTCATTACACAATCTGCCGATACATCTCCGGTATGTCTCGACATCGACGGAACATCACTATCTGCTCGTATAATCGATGACCACTCGGCGCGACTCCAACAAAGCGATTGTTCGATCGCGTTCAACACTAATTACGATTCGGATTTCGAACGCGCGAAAACGTCATTTCAAACTGAATATTTTCTTAATTTGCTTTAAGTATAGAGAATCAATTCTAGCCATTGACAGGTGGAAGTTTATGAATGGAAATTAATGTAAATTAGCGTTAATATGAGTGGGCTTCCCGTAACGTTAATACAACTAGGTCCATTAGCTGTGATTTGCATAAGACTACGTCTCATTTCGGATTTCTCTTGTATAAATAACATTGATTAAATCGTCCGGCACCCACGGCGCATACTTCACGGGATTAAGTGAAATTAGCAATGTGTTTATTATAAATTAAATAGCTACCTGATAACGGTTCAGTTAATAACGCGTCAGTTTGGTAAATAAAAAATTGTTATTACGTTTTATTAATGTGAAAGGAGCTTATTATAATTGTTTATGGTCAAAGGTGAGTCATGGACAAGAATTCTGGTGGACTGGTCACAACAGCGAGCGAAAACAGCCTTGTTTATAAAAATAATATTGAAGTTAATTTGGAAGGAGAACATTGTTATTGTTTTGGATCTTCTTTATTAGGAAAAAATTTAGAAACATCTTAGAGAATTGCGACACAAGACTAAGAAATCACGACACGTCCAACCTATTTACGTGTAGACCACACTAAATGATCTCTTTACATTGTTTTTATTCGAGATCCGTACACAGATCAAAACAAAGCTATTATTTTCGTTTTATTTAAAGAATTTTCGACCTTATGGCCTCAAGATAAGGGTGGTGGAAGAATGATTGTGATTGGCCAAGTGTGATCTTGACACAGATTGCGTTGAGGAAATAATATGTCATGTCATTTCTGAGATGCGACGACCGCAATGTACCTATACCTACAGTAACTTAGAATAAACGTAGGCAAGTTAGAATTGCTTTATTTAATATCTACATAACTATTTAGAAAATTACGAGCTACTCGTGAACTGATTAATAATTTTAGTGCTATTCTTGAACCGAAATATTTACAATTTTTTTTTTTTGTTATCAAAAAGCTTTCTACTTTTTTAAAATTAAATAATTAGATAAAACACAGCTCACATCAAAAACATTACCAACTTCAAAAATAATAAAAAATCCTAGCATAATTACTTAAATTTTTTTCATACAAAAACAGTCATGTCCATTTGATTGACGGCTTGACACCTCTATAGCGAAAACTTCAATAATACTTTACTAAACAAAAAGCATGAAATTAATGTATGAAGATAAATTAAATCTTGATACGTTTAAACTTTGGCAATATTTTTACAAGTTAAATATTAATAATGGTCGTCAGCTGCGGACGTTATTTAGCAATAATATTTGAATAATAAAATAATCTTGGCTAGGCAAGATAAGGCCATCTTCTTTATTTTCTGTTTTTTTGGTACAGGCATATTACTATAAGGAATTTAATAAGCAACAATACCTAACAACTAGGTTATCTAACGACCTACTAATAAAAGGCAAAAAACATCAAAAAGTTACGTTTTTTTATTTATGAATGCGGTCAACCATGCTGACAGCCTAAGGAGAAAGGTTATCGTTCTATCCGTCCTAGGACTCTTAAAAAAAAGAAATACAAATAACCTGTTTGAATATCAAACTGGCGCCAATATAACTAAACATTAAATCATTTTCGCGCCATAAAGAAAAAAGTTTGCTCGTAAAAATATGGCCTTTTCACGACTAACGATGGACGGGGCACACGTCATGAATTTATTGTGAGACTATAGTAACCATAGATTTGATGGTTTTTTTTTTCTGTGTGTCCTTTATGACGAGTTGAATAAAAAACTGGTCTTTAAATCTACGAGTAAGCGCGCCTCTACATGTTCCAAAATCCAAATATAACACCCTCAAAAAGTACCCAGTTACCTTAACGTGGGATGTAAACCTTAGCAGGGTCTCCCCCAAAGGCGATACTGCTGGCGGTCACCGCTCAGGGCCTGGATGGTGTTACCAGGAACCAGCCAATCTCGTTCCCGCCCGCCACCAGCTAACGGCAACTTACAACTAATATTTGGAATAACAACTTGGACACACACATGCAAAATTATCATAACATAAATTGCCGTTCTGCTATATTGTCCCATTTCAGGTCTAAGGCTAAGAAGGCACCAGCCTTGATCACCACATTTGTTCACAGCATATTGGCGATAACAGACCATAAAGATTCCCATAAAGTTACAAGATTCTCGAGAATATCAGTTTCTAATAAAGTTAAAAATTTCCGAAAATTACAGTCTCTTTTGATTTGTGCTGTCAGTTATGCCTTATATTAATTTCCTACTAAGAAAGCTCCAATGTGGCTTTTCTTTCACTTTTCCTACTAAGAAGTGGGTACTCACCTACTATCTATAAGTTCTAGGGCACTACGACACGTTTGATTCTACTACTGGCAGTTTTATTTATTGACTCAATGACTCAATACCGATCGACGTTCTCAAGTACATATTCTAAAGTATGATTTGCTACAATTAACGATTGTCATAAGGATAAAGTAACTGTAGTTAGTGTATCGTTTATAACTATTTAAATGGCCTACAATTATGACAGGGCTGTCGAAATGCGCTTATTGTCAGTTTTGATATTTAAGCTTAGTTTTAATTACTGATTCTTTTGCAAGAAGCTATAGTTCCTTGGTCGAAGGTCGGAAATTACCAGGAAAATCTACTAATTGCTGTCATCGGGTAGAATTTTGTTTTTGGGTTCATTTCTGGGTAAAAAGCGTATTGGAATGGAATGTATTGGTTAGACGGGAAGCCGACCCCAACACTGTTGGGAAATGGCTAGGCAGATGATGAGGCGTACCGGAGTGACGCGCTAGCCCAGTTGGCAATAACTTAGTTCTTGGAAAAAGCTCTGAAGTAGATTTTGCTTATAAAGTCTTTTCAAGGATGGAGAGTGTAACTTAAGCTAAGTTTCATTTTGATATTGTTGGAGATACGAGGGCTTTTAATAGACATAGAAATCGAGTATAAATAAACTTGTAATAGTACCTTAGCTAAAGGGAAAAGGTTAGTCATAGAAAGGAGATGCGCTGACCTACTAAATTTATCAACTTTGAACTTCAATATATGAACGACTAGCTGCGCCCCGCGGTTTCACCCGCATAAGTATTGATTCCGTAAGAATATCGGAATAAAAAGTATCCTATATCCTAACCTAGGTCATGGTCTACCCATTTGTCAAATTTCATCCAAATCCGTTCAGCCATTTTATCGTGAAAGCGTAACAAACAAACATACAACAAATCTAATATGTTCTCTTTATCATATTATTACTAGCTGTGTCCCGCGGTTTCACCCGCGTCAGTCTCGATCCCGTGGGAATATCGGAATAAAAAGTATCCTATATCCTAACCCAGGTCATGGTCTACCCATGTGCCACATTTCATCCAAATTCGTTCAGCCGTTTTAGCGTGAAAGCGTAACAAATAAACAAACGTAAAAAAAATCGAATATATTCTCTTAATAATATTAGTCCAGACGAGACTTGCACAGACCAAGGAAGCATGCACAAATGGGAGCTGCCATGCTATTCTGTAAACATCTCACCGTGAAAACTTGGGTGAAGTGAGCTGTCAATAGTGTCAATCCCTGTGGAATGACAGCTCACTCCACGCTCACTTCACCTAAGTTTTCACGGTGAGATGGTTACAGAATAGCACTGAAGGCCTGTACTCAGCAGTGGGTAGAACAAGGCTGCTTATTATGACGATGGTATAAACGACTATATTCAGTACATTTTTGAACTTGAAAGCATTCGTTTTGGATCAAAAGTGTCCTTCACTTAATCCAGTCCTATAAATGCACAGTTTTTAGTAACGTTTTAGCACTAATACGTTAATCTAAATTGTATGGTTTTGATCGCCTTTTTCCTCTTTATGTGGAGTCGTCACCGTTTCCGTATTGTGAATCTGTTTTTATAAAAGCGAATGGAAATACTTTCTGATCGAGTATTTTTGAAGACCTCACAATAGCTAGTTAGTACTGAAAAAATCTTGTTAAGATCAGGTCACTACCGTGGGGAAAGTGTCTCACTGCCAAGGTTGAAATATAATGATATATGATGTGAAGTGGTAGATGACGAGCGCTATCTCTGCAGAAGTGAATCAGTACCCTAATTGCGTAAGACATTTTTAATCACAATCCAAAGGATTTCAGGCTTTCCAGGAATTAAGAAGGATTGCCAGGGTCGCAGGAAAGTCCGAAAGGACTACCGTGGCCCTTGGCAACACACAGGCTATTGAAGCAACACGGGTGGGTTTTAGTCAATGAGAGTCTAACATGCCCTCCCGCTCCGCCCAGAGCGGGAGAAGTAATTTGATAATTTTCCACCGAAAAAAAATTTCGAAGGAAATTCTTAATCCATTGCTGCATCATGTTTGAAAAAAATCGTCTCCTCAGTAACGTAAATAACGCAATGAATATTATTCACCTGTCAAAATGGCAGCAATGCCATTTTGACAGTTGAATACATTGCATCACATTGATATTTAGGGAGAGACGTGACGCAGGACTTCATCTAAATCATTTACTAGTTCGCCCGCGTCATATCTATATAAATTATAGCCTTTGTTACTCAGTGATGATAATATAGCATCCTACTGGTGAAAGAATGTTGAAATCGGCCCAGTAGTGTTATTCATTACGATCAAAATAAAAATCTTTTCTCTTCATAATATTACATACAAGTGTAGATGGGGCATTGATACGTATATTATTATTTGTAATTAGAATATACATATTTACAAGTGGGTACAAACAACTTATAACTAATTAATTAATGAAAGTAGTAAAATTATATACTAACTTAACTAAAACTATTTATAAACTAAAATATAGCATCGAAAAATTCATCCGTATCGCTGTCGACTGGTAATGTACCTAAGAGACTGGCCGCATTGCCACGTTGTATGTCAATGCTTAGCCTCTGCCCAAGGTAAAAACCAGCTCTTGGGTCACGGGAAGTGTCAAATAGCCCTTTGGATATTTCTTTAAAGAGGCCGTGAGCAATTAGATTAAATCATACTGACGATTTCAAATCCGCACAACCCTAAATTACCGGCCCTGTACTAATTTGTTCCAGTGAACTGATGGATGCTATGAAGATTATCTATTAAATTGATTCTCAATAAACTTGTATTTGCATAACAAATATTAATAAAACTAAACTGGTACACAATTTAGATTCCAACATTTTGATACCACGCAAAATTTGTACCTGTACGTAAAACGACCTAAGGCCTGATTCTAAGCTTTAAAGTTCGTAAAAAATCGAACCAGAATTAACAATAATAGAGTTGATAGTTCAAAATCATGTTTGTAGGAGTTATGTCGTTTATTTTTAAAGATTTGTTTTATAGGTCTGTTACCGTTTATACTGTTTAAATTAACAGCTTTAGTAAAAACTTAAAAGTTATGTTTATTTAATCATAGAGAAATCTTTCAAATGACGTTTATTTCCGATTGGTGACTGAATTATTTCAAGAATATGTTAAGTATTCATTTATTTAAGAGCGATGACAGATTCGAAAAAATTGTAGCTTAATGTTAGACGAAAAGCTAATAATCATCTAAGTTTTTTAATTATTAAAAAGCTGTAAGTTTATGGGATCTGACGCTCTAGCCGGCCACGACTTCGGCCAGTCGTGGCCGTCTAGTAATATTGTATGGTCTGCGGCTAGTTGGCCGTTGCGACTAAGTGAGCGATTCGTATCGGTTTCTATAGTATACCTGGTTGCTGCGACCACTGGTCGTGATCGTGGCCGTCTAGGGCGCGAGATCCCTAAGACTGACCGATGACCTTAAAAAGGTGGCTGGGACAGACTAGATGCGGAAGATACAGGATAGGATAGTGTGGCGCAGCCTGGGAGAGGCTTATATCCATCAGTTGACTGCGATAGCTGCGTTGATTGAAGTATAAGACTACAAATTTTGCCAGACTGCCTAAATCCAGCCCTTTTCGAAGTGACAATTATTTGACATTAGAAACAAATAGTAGGAGATATGAAAGGCTTTGATTTATTTACATGGCGCTGCAAAAAACAAAAAAAAACAAAATTGGACAACTTTTTTATGGTGTGCGTGACAGCTACCTCTTACAGTCGCGCCACGTCATTGTGCTTTTCTAGTGTGCGTGCATTTAGCGGCCAACAGTTGGACGCTATTTTTTGACGAGTTTACAGCTTTAACTGTCTATCTAGACATATTTATATCTTTGATGAAAGGGTTGGTCAGTATGTCATGAATGACTGTCTTTGGAACTGACAACCGAGACATACAGAGACTAGAAGTGACAGCATAACGATAGCTCTAAGGTATGAGACCATATTCCGTAGAGGAAACGACTTAAACGAGAGGGAAATGCCATAAACACAACGCTTAGAAAACATTATTAGAAATAGTTCCTTGTCGAACTGTAGTACCTAAACGACTGTCAATCGGTTTTGTAATATCACAGAAAGAGAAGAAAACGAGAATTCTCAAGAAAACGAAGCATACAATTGAACATTTTTGAAGTACTACATTAGGAGCATCTATACTGAAAGTGGGCAACGTCGCAAATAGCTGTCAAATATTTCCCTGTTTAGATTAATTTGGCAATATTAGTGTGTGGAAGAAATATGACTAACTAGCGAACTATATTAAAAAAAAATTGCGGCAGTAGCCGAGGCAGTCAGAATGAAAGAAGTACATACATTAATACTTGGCATCAGAAGCTATACATGAGACCACTGATAACCCCCTTTAAGATGTAAGCATGAGTAACACGTGCCACATGACAAGGCGAAGAGACACAGAATGAATTATGTTATAATGTTTATACAACCATGTTAATTACTTTCCAAGAAGTAGGAGTATTAATCCTATACTATTAAATGAGCAATTTTTGTATATATATATTATTATATATATATTTGTACTCACGTTCTGGAAAACGGTCTAACGATTTCAATGAAATTTGCAATTTAGGGGTTTAGGGGGGCGAAAAATTTATCTAGCTAGATAAATTTTTCGCCCCCCTAAACCCCTAAAGTTTCATTTTTGGGAAAAGTCGTTATCCCTATTTTCACTTGAGCAGTGCTCGGTCGACAAGGTACTGTTATTATAATTCTTCGTAAAAATGTTAATTCCTTAAACAATAAAAACTTAGCTGCTTTTTGCTAAGATAGCGGAGAAGGAAGAAGACATTGAAGGTGGCTCCTCGATTCAGACGTCTGAATCGAGGAGCCACCTTAAACGTCCTGTAATTTTTTAAGGGTTTTACTACAAATTCCAGGAGCGGGCCTACAAAATCGGCTAATTTACTACTAAATATTGGTAGTCGCGTTTAAATATGAGAAATGGCCGCTCAATCCATACGGACACGAATAATTAACTGTGAATGATACCTATACACTATTTTCTTTAAGAAACTTGACACTAATAAGTATACGTGGAAATAATTTTATCTGTTACAACGATTCAGAGAGCCTCTTTTAAGATAGATAGTATCACCTATCAGCGAGATCACTAAGGTTAAGCATCACAATGAGGGTTTATATGAAAATTGGCGATTGAAAATGGTGGCTATTTGGCGCCAATTTGACAAGAGGTCTTCCATTTCGAATGAATGAAATGCACCGACTCCAGCGTGGTTTAACCTGACGTGATAAATCAAATGAACCAAGATTTGCACTAGCCCTTGGAGCCTCATGCTTCATGGGGCTACAGAAGCCATTGCATATCAAGGAGAAGACTGGGGGGCGCGGTAATGCTAGGGAAGACGTGCCCTTAGGATATGGAAGGATTTGCGAGCCTTACCGGATATGCATCCTAGAGTAAGCAATGGAATAGTAGAGAGACGGGTGATATTTATCTATGGATGGCCATGACAAGAGGTCTTCCATTTCGACATTAAATATAAAATATACGATGACGTTCATCATTCCTTTTATTCATTCGTTTATCATTCAGTCACGACTAAATATAGGCGCTTTTACACTTTTGACAGGTGGCCAGACCTTACGTCTCAGTGGTGCCACCTTGTGAGCGTCATTTCAGAAAACCCTTATTTAATTCATAAGACTGGAATATCTATGGAATATTAAAGATGCGATGATCAGGAGAAACCTTGAAGATCGAAACTAGCCTCCACCAGAATCAACAAACAAGCCATTAAATAACAAAATTGCAACTGAAGACTATAACGTCATTCAAATAAGTTATCTCGTCCATCAATACATAAACACTAATCAAGATAACATTTCACGGCTAATGGCTCACAAAACGACTAACAACGTATAAATATCCAGCAATAAATTGTATCATTAACGAAGGCAACTCGCAGTCATTACTTACTTTAAGAGATACATATTATACATCATCCGTACATTTTAAATTGTAAAGTTTGGTACACAACTTCATTTACCGTTCGCCTATTTATTTTAGTTGTTAGCCACTATCTCGTTACGACTCGATACAACTTGATAATCCGTTATTTATGTCGGACATTTTTCAACAAGAGCCTAGCACGCGACTTGTCGCCCGACTCTTGAACACCGACAAATGGTCGACCATCCACCTTTTGTTGCTCTAACGGTTGTGTTTTGATATCATTAGGAAATTCTCGGCTTTTACGACAGTGAGAAATATTGTTTCTAATATACAGATTAGAGATTTGTCTGTTACTAATGTAGAAAGTAGTAGACGCAAAGTCAGTGACGGATGGGACACACGATTAGAACCTCGATTACTGCGACATGGAACGATAAACGTACGATTTTGATTTGTTGCACCCAGTGGTAGATATAGATTCTCTTAAGCGAAAAAGAATGTCGGAGACGATATCGACATTCGATAGAAAGTCATTAACTCTAAGGAATGTAAACAAAGCCGCCCACCGAGAACTGCATATCTAAATGAACACTAAAAACCGGACACGGAAGACATCAAAACAGTACCAAATCAAATAATTAAAGTTATCGTAAAGATAAACTTGGTTGGGAAACGTTAAAGATTTGTATAATAAAGCTATTGGGAGGCACGTGCTGAGAATTAAGCGCATTCCTTTTGAGCACTCCACAACCCCATTAGCTCGCGTTGGGTTTTTGTAATTATCGACTTATTAAATGCCGCGAGAGATTTATGTCAGACCCGCAACAGGTAAATCTGTTTCGTTACACCCATGCGCTGATAAATGAACATGCAAATGTATCGGAAACTGACGACAACATAAATGTGCATATTACTTAATACGTTCCAAACGATATTAACCCTCATTTAATCCATATTTACTTATGTTTGACAACAAAAGAGCATTAATAAACCCACAAGAAGCTCCTAAGATGTATAATAAATTTCCAAGATATATTAAAGCAAATTGTGCATATAAAATGATGTTAGGGAGAAATAAAACGAAGGCAGCATGCACAGAGTCACTGACCACAACAACGTACGAGCGACGAAGACGAAACGAAGCCTTGCGATAATCATAATACGCTTGCAGATATGTGATTAGCTGTGGGGTCACGAAACGGTCGGCGTTAGACAGAGAAGACATACCGTATCCTTTTCAAGCACATGGACAGTTGGATGGCGCCGTCTCTGTCAGGCAAACGACCGCAGGGCGCCTAAACCGCTATAGTAAACTGTGACCTCACGAAATTCTCAGCGCACGATACCGAGGATGATTCACGTGTAATGACGGACGTACAGACGGACTGACATATAGAGATGCGGACGCCAGATGAATTCCAAGCGACAGGTCGGGAGAAAAAGTTATTTCAATTTTAAATATGGCCATGATTAATACGGACTGTTATCGTTAATTTTATTGAGCCATCACTGACATTAACATATTAAATTAGTTTTTGTTTTTGGATATCGCGATCTGTTGTGTTTATTTGTTCGTAATCTATGATTTTGATGGGAGCTTCGCTATTCCATTAAGCTGACAGCAATATATAATTGGAAGAATTCGCATTTGTTGGCATTCTGTGACCTTGATTGGTATCTGGCCGAATGACATGGAAATTTTGAATTCCGACGCAGACTCAACTGTATGTGAAGTTCATAAAATCATAAGCAATGATGTTTAAATATAAAGTGAAACTATAATGTTGGATGCAGATGTGCTTTAGCTGGATACGGTACAGAGGGCACGACCAGACGGAACAGGTTTGCTGAGACTACTAACGTAGTAACCAATATACATGCAGACCGTGCATTACTCTCAAGTATTCAAGATTATACGACGTTAGAACGGAACGAGTTGGCTGTGAGAAAATTTCACCTGTAGGAGCCCTATCAATGTTGATTTAGACGACCTTTCACGTATGAGCAAAATGTTTTCTGCACAAATACAGTAAGAGTTTTTGGTCGAGATATAGATGTTTGAAGAAAAGGAACAGGATTTCAGAATGTTAACATAAGTAACGCTACGGAAGATGTTAAGCCGAAAATTAAGATGTTGACAAATGTCTAATTTAACCCAATTGATTTGGAATTAGATTTAAACTTTACTGATCATCTTGATTTCTGAATATAAATATATAATATATATATATATATGTTATTCATACGGCAATTTATGCCTTTGATATCAAATTCAATCTTTAAAAAAAAACGAAGTACTAAACACTAAAATACATGCCGATAAACGTAAATTAGATATTAAATCTGCCGCAGATATATTTCATGAGCCAACATCACACATCGTAAAGGAATTAGTATCGAGAGTGTGAGAGTACGTACAGATAAATCACCTACACAGTTCGTTAGGAACGGGCTGTGCGCCGCGGGGGTCCACGTTCGATCCCGTGCCGGCAAGTGGAACGCTATTGAGGAACCCCCTGTAGAATATTTTGACGGGCCATACAGTGCCATGTTGGGTACAGGTTGATGAATGGTGAATTTACGATTCGTTGCTCTTGTATAAGCTTCGGAATTTCTTCTAAGTTATGCTGCTGCTTTGAAATTATCATCAGCACTTTCGTTAACATTAACTCCTTTTATGGTTAAGGAATTCTTCTAATTGATTATTAATTCGTTTAATAAGGATATGCCAATGAATTATTAATACTCTTCTGCGAACAACGACCGAGTTTAAAGATTACATCATTTGACAGGTCAGTCAATCGCCTTTGATCACACAGTTAATCACATTAGTATCAGCTTTCACACCATATTGGACGAAATGAACCGACAAAAATGTAGCAATTAATTAATACAGTGGTAAAACTACGTAATATTCATAATGTATGAACATATTTAAATAATTAAATAACAAAATCTATTGTTGGCGCCATTAGAGATGATACCATAGACACATTCCGCATACCAGCGTGTTTGTCGTAAGCAACAGGTTTTTTCATCATTTACAACACAGACAAAGGAATTTCACAATCTGCCACATTCGGCGATAATACTTGTTCATATTTTTATACTAAAATAAAAGGTTTATTTCCCTGACCGAGATGAAGGCGTCCGTCAAATTTTAAAAAGTTAATTATCGGATACTTTTACCATTTCGTGTGGCTCGCTCGGCGATACATCATACGAACGAATATAAATCACCGGTTGATTGATAGTGGTATACATCTCACGCTCGTTCGCTAGCTCCTTTTTTAATCCGACACAAATGATTTTACACTTTGATTCCTTTTTGTGACGCCATTTCGCTTCGGAGTTTACGATTTGTTCGGAATGGATTTTGTACACCTGAATTTGTTGGGACTTGACCACCTTTTTATGTTAAAAGAGCCTTTTGATCATATTGAATGGGTTTAGATTTAATAAAGGTTGTGTGGAAGCGTGCCGTCGAAGCTAGCCTTTATATTGTAAATGTAATTTTAATACTGTTAACAAATTCAATGTGTAATTCTACGCCGAGTTTATGATTTTGTTAAAGTCTATTTCGAACGGTTTCATCGATTGTGAAGTTTGACCCGAGTATTTGTGTACTATGAATTGCAATCTTTAAATCCAATATCTTCGTGCGTGACCCCATGCTGCCATTTTCCGAATGCTGCTACTTTGGAGTACGCCATGAGGAAAAGTGCACGAGCGTGACATAAAGACTGTGTTATTTAAGTGCCTATCTATTTTAAGGGCACAATAACTCGATGAAATCTCCTTTCATCGCAATGTGAAATTTAATATTCACTACCGTACACTGTAAAGCCAATGTTTATAGTGAAAACCTATCAAGTTTCTAACAACTATTGAGCGGAGACCCGTCCGTATACCTGCGTACAAAAACCTCTACTAGAAGAGATTAGCGTGGCGTTTTCTATTGTAGTTGTACCCCGATTCTCATGCAAATGCGTGATAAAACGTGCGGAAATATAATTAGCTTAGGCAGTATCGAAGGGTCGTGCACCTTGCCAAAAACTGGTTTATGTACCGCCTTTTAATTAATGTTTTGGTAGTGCTGTAACTTTTGACCAGTGTCCACTAGGGTTGGGGTGTTTTCGCGACGTTTCGTGGGAAAGCGTGCGTTACGATTGTATCTTTATGTTGGTCGGTAAGAGTCTGTTTTTCCGAGAAAGAGGCCATTACACAAAGTACGAGAGCGTCGTAAGACATGTCACAGTTATTATGCTCACTAGAAGCGATATAATCTTTCGGCTATGACGCACACAGAGGCGGTCCGTATGTGCGGAGTTATTCTCGTCGTCCAAAGCGTTGGTACTGATTGTTGACACGATTAAGTTGTATCAATCTGTGGGTAAAACCGTATGAAACGTTATTTGTAAGTGCTATGTGTTATCGTTGAAGTCAGTTTGGTTTAACATTGTATTATTATTTATAATGTAGAAATTCCTTTTTACGTTTTCATCCATATTTGGCATAGCAGTAGAATGTTTCCCTAAATTATAGTTACCGAGAAACCTATATACATTAACTGCATCCATTTAATTAAAACCTAAATACTTTCATCCTCAATCCCACACTTCCAACCAAAACTAAAAGAATCAGTTCCAGTCTTCAACCCATAATCCACCATCATAAATCATAACCACAATCCATTAGTAGCAAAAGGCAAAAACGTTACATTTCTCACGCTTCAATATTTGCAAAACTAGGACTGGTCTAATCCAAACAAACCGGGGCTATACGGTCTTTACGGTCAGTTGACCCATAATAACCAGGTGTCCGAAAACCCACCCTCTAAGAACCTACGTCATTGTGACGTAGAGGCGTGTTTAAGGCGTAAGGGACAAATATTGCAATATTGCCCCTTCGATCATGCCCTGGGAACGCAAAGATGATTTTTTTGACATGTTCGGGACAATGCATCGTATTGTGTATGGTCAGTGGTCATTTGTGCATGGATTCATTTGTGATGGCAGTCGAAGCGAAAGGTTAAGGAAGCTTGAAACTTTTGTTGCTAAGTGAACTGTTTATGGGTTAAGAAATGTTGAGTTTAAACTTTATGTGAGCAGTAAATTGTATGTGCTAAATAATATCACTGACTGTGAATGGAAAACACCTGGACCATATGAAGTATATCAAAGTAAAAATTTTGAAACCGAAAATAATGTTGATCTAAAAACCATCACTCTAGTCTAAAACCGTTCAAACCTTGCATACTCGTATTAATGAATATTAAATTTATTCCAAAATACCGCTCATCATTACCAAAAACAACACGGAAGATACTTTTCAATCTACACGCAAAAATCACCCATTAAAATTCAGGCCTGGGGGACCCGGAATCTTTCTAAATGACCGGCCTAACACAAAAACTTATTAAGATATAGCAAACAATGAGAAGTGATTGATGTGCCGTGAACAAAAGGTGCTTGTCCATTGTTCAACTGACGAGCAAACCCGAGGAATACTACATGTTCACCTTTTATGCACTTTTTAATAAACCGGTCCACTAATGCGTTTAATTAATCAATCCATATGTAAGCTTTGTCTCATATTTGCATTTGCATAGAGTTGATAACTGTACTGAAATTATGGACCATATATGCCCCATTCTGCTGTGATAGATTAATAATGTACCAGGATTAATGACTGAAATTGAATGGACTGCAAGTAATAATAATCGACCGTTAGAATTGTAAGTACTGGTAATTAGAAAAGGATGTATTGTCAAGGAGAAAGTAGGAAAGCTAAATCTGAATAAGACTATTGAGCAACTCATAATATTATTATCTCATATCGTGATGACAACAAAGGCTCTCTAGAATCTCAAATCCAAACAAATAACTAAAGCGTATAAAAAGTTAAAAGCAAAACTGACCACTCATTTACAACGGTTACATAAACTAAAGAACGGACATCACACAAAAAACGTATCTCTTACATCAAGTTCTATCACAATTAAACGTATTAGGTGGTAGCTTCATACTCAATGGACCTTTTCAAAGCTAAAACGTTTTACAAAACATCCACCAACTGTGAAACAATATTATAAAAAAAGTACAAAAGATCTTCTTTAATCTCCGCATCTACCAGTTTGATATCTAAGACGATTACAAAGCGACAAAAGGGGCACACTTACTTTTTTCTATTAACAGTTAATCTCGTATAAAAAGGAGACTGGAGTTCGCACCTTTCTATTGTTCTGTGGGCAAACAAATCGTTTGTTGCCCAAAATATGAAGGGGTCGAGAGACTCAATGTTGTCCTCAAGGGTTCAATGAGAGCAGCGGGTTACCGTGTCCTTTCCGGTACGAGCTGGCCTCTGCATTATCAAATGGAGCAACCCTAATGACGCAAAGGTGGGTCTCGTAAAAAGTTTTGTAGGACTCACAGATACAGAGAACGATAATGAAGTCGGTGATCATATTTGGAAAATAATAAATGTTATGGAAGGCTATAACGAGGTCCATATAGAACCGGCAGGTGGTGTTAAAGCTGCCGAAATAGTTTGCGAAGAAAAAATATATTTAGAAACAAAAATTTAATGTGAGAGGTCGTCAAACGGGTGCCATTGGAGGCTATATGGGTTATAATAAGCGCCTCAGCGGGTGTTCCGTCCACGTTATGAACTCTTCAACCTCGGTGCCCTCCGTCAAGACCGTTTCCTTTATGACATGAGGAAATTACTTCGGTCGCGTGTTATCTTTTAAAATGTGCACCTGTGCCGTTCCGAGTTTTGGGATAATAATTTTACCTACACGCGTACTTTTGGTCATGTAATGTTTTGTAATGATCAAGAGCGCAATAACTTTTTCGTTATATTTTTTTTTATTGCTGGACGATTTGGAAAAGCGAAAAGCATTAGTTACGCTGCAGTAGCTTACAATTTCCATTGTTCGTTAAAAATCAAAGAAACACCATAAGTCAATGTTTTCACAATGTTGTATTCAAAGGGCTATTAAAAGCAATATTGTCGCACATCATAAAACTGACAGTTCGTCAAGGTTCACTCATTGCTGTGCAGCCTTGACCTGATACAAAACTATTAATACAAGCAAATATTACGGATTTAAGTAAACAAAACAAAACCCTTTTTTCTCCATCAACTAGCAAACTTTGAATCATTAACTTTGTTCTTAGTTTCAAAATTGTTATCACTACCTTTTAAAACGCACGAGGTCACACGAATTCCTGAATACCATTAATCACAGCGCTGTCTTTAAAACAATAACCGGCCATATTAATTCCCTCGTGATAATAACCTATTACAGCCCATAACTTTATATTAACATTGTTCGTCAACAGTTACTTAGAGCAGTGCCCTTGGGCAGTCTCTCCAGTAATGACTCGACAAGATTAATGATTTCACTAATTATACTTGTGACAATCAATGTATCTTTAAAGCGAGCTTTTTGTGTTAGTTACACCGCATATTCTAGTATTATTGATGTCTTATGTAATTTATCAGTAGCAACTAATAATTTTGTTGTAATTGTAACAGAATGTGGGGTCACGATTCAATCAAATAAATTCCATGTGGTAATTAAATGTAGACGTAGTTTAAAAATAATAAAGGAATGAAGCAGTTAAACAAAAAACTACAAAAAATAAAAGGGAAAGTTCAACAGAACTTAAATCTAATGAAAGGGAAAATTATAAAAAAAATGTCTACGAAATACGCAAATGTAAAGGATTTGGTGTGAGAACATTCATATTGTCATCATACTAAAGCAAAAAAACTTGCGAATTTATAGTATCTTATCACCTAATACTTACATACTGACAAAAAGTACCGGTGAACAAAAGAAAATTTCAGTTTAAAACGCGTATGAAATGTCTCAATACAGGCATGGATGTTAGTTGCTCTTCTATCTACGTTGCCAATTTTGTTAGTATGTATTTACCAAAATTTTGACCTGGTAAACAATTTGAAAATTTCATGCTGACTTTCTTTAAAATTTTATAAATTTTCTCAAAATATTTTTGACTCACCTTCTCTCCTCATGCCCATTTTGAGACATTTTCTTAGCCTGCAGTACTGGCATTGGTTTCTATGGTGTTGGTCGATTGGACAGTTTCTATTTCCCCTGCAGGAGTACGTCAGATTCCTTCTCACGGACCTCTTGAAAAAGGATTTGCAACCTGTGGGAGAGATTTCACAATTGTAATGTTATTTTTTACACTTTCACTTTGAACATCATCTGTTGGAAATACTTCGTTGGGATTTTTTTTAAATGTTTTGATAGCGTGGTTCTGACTTCTATTGCTATTTACGATATAATCACTTCATAAATCTGGCTTCGATGCGACAGCGTGTTTAAAATTCGGAAGTTTGTTCGTCATCATGGGCGTGTAAAATATTCGAGACTGTCAACAAGCTTCCATATTTTGTGATCGTATGCAAACATGGGGATATCCCAATATAATTTACTATACTTTACGATTGTCGGTAGTAATTACTTGTTAGCCTATTTTGTTAATATTCTTAAACCTATTAGCATAATACCATATATCAAAGGCTACTCGATATCGAAATACGGCGATTTGTATGGAAGCGTCAAATATATACGAATTTACAAAACAGTTAAAATATCAACTTAACGATCTTAAGACGGTTAAGACCAATCTCATGAATATATTATGCGTAAATATTAGAATAAGAAACAATTTGCTTTGAAACGTGCTACGTGGCGCCTTTGGTCAAAACACAATGAAATATCCTGGAATTTAGACGGCAATAAGGTTGACAATCGGGTGATGTGATGTTCACAATGAGATAGTTAAACATAGTTTGAAGTTTAAGAAAAGAAATCGAGTTTTCATTAAAAACTGATGTTCACCGAATCGCAGTAAAATATTTAGAAAAACATCTTAGTTATCGTATGAACGTCATCTACTCGTATGTAAAACTATCGCATATGTGTATACTTATACTACCTTAAGCTATAGTTAGACAATTTTAGAACATCGGTGTGCGTAAAAATTTCAATTTTGTCACAAGTGCGAGGTAATTTACCAATTAAACATGCTTTTTCAGAATTAAGAGTATAAATAGCATGTTTGCTGGCTATTAAATAAAGTAATAAAACATTGTGATTGTACAACTCCGTGCGTTTGTAAGGAAGTTATGCAAACATCTAATCATTATGTATTAGAACATTTAAATATCAAAGACATTTATCCATGTTTATCTATAAACAAAGGGAGCTGTATCTGTTACTTATTACCTCAGCAGGCCTGCTTGTTTGGGCTACCTACTTATCTAAGAAATACTTAGTGATCTTGGTAACCTAAATGGTGCAGTGTAAAAACACAAATTTTGATCCTTGAGCATAAACGTATTGAAAGTAAAATTTTGAATATAGAAAATGAATTATCTTATCGACGATCTTAGCGACCTAAATGGTGCAGGATAAGAATGCCAATTTTATACAAGGGCATAAATGCATTTAAAATGAAATTGTGGATACAGAACAAACCTAATAAAATATTGAGAGACGACTGATATATATTTTTGATACTTAATAACAGTATAACATCATGTCAGCTGCTGTGTGTCTGTGTGTGTGTGTGTTGGAATTTAGTTGGACTAGAAATTCATATTCCTTAAGTAGACCAGCTATTGGATTCATTGTAAATTATACTTATGACTCCTCGAGTCCCATCAACACTCCAAGCTTATAGTTGTTTCAAGTTACATTAGACACCCATTTTCTTTTATTCGAAACCCACAGAAAGTCGATACTTCTACAAATCGTGCACAGAGTCCCATCTATCGATTTGAACCAGAGATCTTAGATTACAATCGAATTACTCGATATCTTAAACGTTTTGACTTCCGAAATAAAATCAGAGCCATAAAAGATATCGTTTCTTTTTAAAGTAAAGTAAACTTCTTCATTTTAATTACTCATTTAATTATGGCTATCACGTTTCTTTTATATGGAGCTTGATATGGTAATAAAATTAGGGTATTTTTAAGTATCTGATATTTGCTTCTAAGTGGAATGAATATAAAAAATGTTGCTACTGTTGACAGAATGTTCTCAACTTTTTGTAGCGCATATTTTAGTATATTTCCAATGTTTTTAATCGCTTTTGTATGAAGTCCTCTTATTTTATTATCTTGAAATTGTATCACCTCTTCGTATCCAACATTATCCAAATTAATAGTGTTGTCCACAGTTTCTTTTTTTTTTAATCTACCCACCCAAAGAGTTCCTTATATCTACAAATTACGTACATAATGGTCTGTAATAATATTTTACCTGTGCAAATTGTCCGTACATTAATGTCAAAGTAAGAATATTTTGTTCCTTATAGCCTTATAGAGCCAGTTACAGTAAAATGTTAAAAGTATCCTACGTCATAAAGTACAATATCTTGTTTTTTTTCTTCTAGGTACTTATTCTTGTGTAACTATTTACTGAGTATTTATATATTGTTCGGAGTCCCAAGGTTTTGTTATTCAGAATGAATAATGAGGAAATAGTCTTTCGAAACTATACTAATACCTATTTTGAAGTAGCCAATGAACGTTTACGGAGGAAATTTTGAGGCATAAACCTAAAACTCGCAATTTTGTTTGAAGTTTTGTAAATTTGGATCGATATAAGGATTTAATTGAACTTTGTCTCGTCTTTGGCAAAGTGCACTCAGCAATTATAATTATCTCACCATTCAAAATCGTGACCATAGATTGGAAGATGTCTGGTGAACTAAAGGCGACGGTAAAATTGTTCTAAATATACATTTACACGCCATTAAAGACAAGAAAATTTCATATAGCAATGAAGTCATTATTATTGAGGATGTTGTTGGTAAAAAAATAGATTAGAAAGAAAAGAAAGAAGAAAAGCAAAAGAAAATGATAAGCCTCAAGACAATGAGATAAGATTGAACAACAGCCTTTTGGCATAGGAAAGAAAGCAGCTATGACAAACCCATAAAAAAACCAAACACAATCATAATCTCAAAAATATCGCTAAACAGCCAGACTACGCTAAAGAATAAGCAGGCAACTGAAAATTCAGCGTGTTTAGGCAACAAAGCGCAGCTCTCGCGAGGTTTCTTGCTAGTTGCGATACCGTTAGACGTTTGCTCACGTACCCAGTGCTCAGATAAGCCGCTGTGCGGTTAGCGCAGGCTGTCGGTACGTGCGGCGGGTTAGACGCTCGTTATAAAATGGTTGTGGTTTTTTGGATTAGGTTATTTTTACGTTTTGGTAGATGTTAGGTCATATGCAAATTTAAATAAAATTCTTAGATCTACGAGTATTTTTTAACTTTTACGTTCTAATCACTCTGACTTAATTTTTAGTTTCATAAACAATGTGACGGTTAGAATATTAACATCATGTCATTTCAGTCTAGTATTTCCAAAAATACATTTTCTATATTCTGTCATCCCTAGCAATATCCGCGTTCCAACCGCAGCGTTTCCTCGCTAGCACCGCACACCACCTCTTCGGGAACACTGCCTCCCAATTACCACTTATCGTTGGGAACATCAGCAGTTGCAAATTGTATTCCACGCGAGATGATAAAGAGTGCATCGACACAAAGATTTGAAGTGAAAATAAAAACAATGGTAAAGGCTTCTTTGACATAAATCCCGAGAATTGTTGAGAAAGTGAACTGGAAGGAAATAGATAGTGCATCGCGGCTAAACAGAGTGTGTTTTGTTTCTCAAGAGGAATTTATAGAGTTGACTTGGGTGACAAACTTAGGGTATATAGGTGTGGACGCAAATAATCTTAGAAAGGATCTCTTGGTAAATCTATTTCTTGATATGAAAAGGCTGAAAGACGTAGATGATCAGATTAGACAGGTTGGTGAGATTCGGATTCTTAACCTTTAAAAACAGATAAGCAGGCTAGAAGTTACACAACTAGAGCGTATTAAAATAATCGGTACTAAGCCCTAAGCAACCAACATTAGGTAAAGTAACATAAGCATAATCAGCCTATAATGTTCCCACTGCTGTGACACAGGCCTCCTCTCTTCCAGACGGAATGGGCTGTAATCCATCACGCGGGCCCAGTGTGGGTTGGTAGATGTCACATGTCTTCGAGCTTTCAGTTCTAGGATATGCCTGTTACCTTACGATGTTTTCCTTCACCGTTAAGTTTCAAGTAAAGTAGGCAACTTTTAAATTCACATATATAGCTAAGACCAATGCAAACTAATATAAACTGAATACCAACTATAAATTAACAGTATTTTCCTAATAGAAGGGAAGAAATAACTGTTTAATATGAACTGTCATTAAAATCATTGAAATACTGCTCATAATTTAAGACTGGTGTTCTAAAGGAAGAGAAATTTTATGGAGCTATCGTACTTGTATTAATGGCTGGTAAAGGTTTCTGTACCAATAAACTTGGAATTGAAAGACTTCATAGTTCACAGCATGATTTTATTTCCTAATTTATAGAGAAAAACGGAATCAAAGGTGTATAAGTAAAAAAAAAGTACTTCTGATCTTGTACTATTGACTGTCAGTGTCTGACTGAACTGATCAGGTGCCGATTAGGTACATTAGAAAGTACAATACCAGTTGTCTTACGGGAAGTTAAAAAATCTTTGCTAAACTCAATGATACCCTTTAGCAAGAACTAAATAAAGAATTTGTTATTGTCATCTAGTAAAAGTTAAAATGGCAAGGACCTTTCAAAGAAACAAAGACAAAAATTTATGCAAAAACTACAATATTTTTGCTAAATCTTCGACAGGTGACTAATAGTGGGTAAAATAAAGAAATAGGTATGATATCATTAGATACAATCGAAATGTGAATAAACCGACAGGTTGCTTGAATGTCAACTTGGCAATGGTTGACGCATTATAAAGAAATAAACTCGTCAAGCGATTGCTACTGCTGTGTTGGGTTCAGTATATGAATCAAAACATACTGATAATTTAGTATGGATTGTAGTGTCGAAAGATGTTCATAAAGGCTTCGAAGAGTCAGAATGAAACAATGAGAAAAACATGAAACTTTCATTAGCACTAACTAGTATCATAATAAGTACCTACTAATATTCAAGAAGGTGACATAGTAAACGGAAAATGAGAAATCAACTGAATCATAGCACATATATTATCTAGATCAAAAGAAGAGCCAACCGAGGTTCAAAATTATAAAGACAGAAACCATAAAAGTAATCTTAACAATATACCAGCAATAAATGTTAAAACTTTAGAAGTATTCGCAGATGCGGAACTCCATCGGCAGTAAAGTGTAGTGTCCACAATTATTGGCGAACTAATGACGCCTAGATTACAGGTTACTGCTGACCTACATATAGCACGAGATATGACGTAACACCGGCTTGACCGTAATGGCGGCTTAGATGATGGATGCGAGAAAATTTTGGTTGGGATTCTAGTTAATGGGAAGCTAAATGGTGTGTATGAGAGTTTAGAATATGAAAAGATGATAGCAGTTGAACATTTTCTTTAGTCAAGTAGTATGTAAGAGAATATCGAGACCTTTAGAACTACTCCAACAATGAAGAAGGTATTAGGAAGATTGAGCTTGTAGAAACTAGTGTTAATTAGCACATAAACGAAATTGACTCTGGGTGTAGGTAGTGCTTTGAAGAACTATAAAATCGATGTTAGCAAACAAGCTAGGTAATGTGGCGTCTAAATGTGGAATTATCGTTTTAAAATCAGTAGAATTATGAATCTTTGCTCATATTACTTAAAATCTGGAAAGTGTAATTATTTGTACAACATATTGATACTACAAAAACTATAGAATCTCTGTCTATACATATACATTTTATAACCAGTCGGGATCAAAGTTCGAAAAAGTGTAAGTGGCAGGTTGGTATCCCATCCCAAGCATCATGCATCACATTTACGACTTCACTAGCGAATATTATAGCCACAATGAGTTATCACCGCAATAAAAGTCGCAGGGCTGTTGCGCAATGCGACTTGCGACTGACCAGGCATACGTGCGACATTATTGTACCATAAACACAATTGAATATTGCTGTACTGCTGATATTTATAGAAGAGATTCATTGAAGAATTTAGGTTCATTAAAATTGCAATTATGCGCATATGTTGTCTTGTGATTTATGAATGAAGCTTGTGAGAGAATGAAGGTAACGGATGGTTTTGTCGGGAAAGCGGTAACATTATTTACGGCCTGTCAGTTTAGAACGCTCTACGGCTTATCGACGACTGGTCGACATGGTGCGAGAAACTGAAGTAATGTTTTAAATCGTCACTTTACACTTGGCTACGTATGTTCGGAATCAGACTTCTAGTGGTATCTTATATTGATGACGGCTCTTTCAATGATGACGAGCAGCTTAATCAATAACTAACACAGTCATATGAAGCAGTGTTCATGAGAGCTAACGACTGTTTGTTAGATTTCCAGGGAACTGTCAAAGATCTTTTACTAGTCGAAAAGGAATTTGAAGAAGACTACATTGAAATAGTTGGAATGCACACGACACGGTATGTGACTCCAAGTAATGTAAAAAAAAGGCCTCACATAATAAGGAATCTCTTTGTAACTCCAGAGATAAACAAAAAATCTAATGCAGAGACGAGCGTAGCACTATTATCATAGTTGAAACGTCAGGTGGAATTTTTTTATAGGCTTGCAAGTATTTTGTTGTATGCCATAAAAATCCCATCAAAGTGATTAGTAATAAATATCAGTCATCTACTCAAATGCCTTTATTGAGAACGTGACCTCGTAATGTATTACCTACTGGCAATTTTGTAACAGGCAACATTCATACTGAACATAAACGTGGCTATTTCAATGGTGACAAAGTAGATGTGAAGCATATTGTCATATTTTTTGTTGGCCTAAATTATGACGATATAAGTAGAGATTCTCTTTTGAAAACAAATACAATTCTAAAAATGGTCCAAACACTTTTGTAAATGAAAATAATTGGCAGTTTGAATCATATTCAAATAAAAAACACAAAAAAGTCACCTGTCAACACACAAAATCAGAGTTCATTATTTTTATAAAACTAGCAATATCAAAATAAAATAAAATAAGCCTAATTTGATATAATAGGTATTTACTGCACCTGTCGGTGTTGCTAGCGTAATAAATAAAGATAGCTAAACGCCATTAAATCTTCATTTAGTGGCCAGTGCTGTTGTCTTGTAAGACAAGAGTTTCCGCTTTTCTCCCAGATTTATGTATTTGTGGCAGTAGTGGAGATAATTAATTGTAGATAGCTTTCATGTTTTTATTGTATTTAATAAAAAAAAGAATACTAACGTCTTCACAGTGATTATTTTCTTTCCATTGTGTATCGGAATTGCAGGAAACATGGTTTTAATTTTTATAAAATAAGGTTTTCAAAACTATATATTCAACTTTATTTACAATTTACATAAACTGCAGTTGATAGATTATCAGCCCACATAATTATATTGCAATAATCAACACGATTTGCAAAGGGAATGGTATTGATATTATTTTGATCGCAATAAGTAAGTACATTGCAAACAGTTTTTGAACTAGAACGATTTCTTCCAATACTTCCGCAGTAATTAAACACACACATAATGAACCAAAACAAAAGTACATTAAAATCGTACCGACCCTTAAAATTGAATTAGAAGTAAATCAATTATTCGAGATGGTCATTAATGCTATCCATCAATCACTGAGTTAGGACTCAGGTCATTAGGGCCTTCGATTCGTTAGCTATAAGGCCAAGTTCTCGATTCTAAGGTAGGTAGACTTGGCCTTGACATGGTAATACAGGTGCAAAATAATATGGAATTATTTGTGTTAATGTCTGTAATTTTAGGTTTAATGGATATTGTGGTTTCGGAGATTTAATAGCAAAATAAATGAAACATCGCGAGTTTTAGATAATGAAGAATTTGTAGAGTGCGCTGATTATGATCTTAACTATGAAGGCAAAAGTTCGTAAAGAAAAATGGATTCAAAAGATTCCATGACCCATCTGTAAAAAGCTACAAAATAGCGATGGTAATTGCAAAAAATTAAACATGCACTCCAACTAGTGATGGGCACATACACGTATAGCCATCAACATTCATATCGATACTCAACTTCCCTTAATCATTTCATTAAGACACGAATGCACAAAAGAAGGAGTCTAATGAAAAATTACTCGCTTTAATGACCCATCGGATCGCCTTAATGATCTAGGTCCTGTTCTTGAGAATGTATCGGCACACACACGGGCATACGAGGCTCGCGTTAGCGAACAATTGTTATTAATTTTAATGTATGTAGATGGACACTTGACCAGAATCGGTTTATAGAAGTAGGAACAAAAGAGCATTGTAACTTGAAGTGTATATTAAATGATTCTTTTGGGTAACGTGATTTATGCAAATAGGTACCGAAGTCTTTTAATTTTATAAATATATCTTTGGTTATCGTCAAGTGTACAGCAGAATGACTTTGATTTGAATAAAAATCTAAATTGTAAATTAATTCCCTTTGTAACCTGACAGTATTGGGTTTTAAAATGGATCGGAAACAGATTACGATACGGTTTTGTTGATTAGATATTTTTCATTGCTTGCATTTCCTTCACAAAAGCACCTCAGTTTTAATTTATGTTACCCTGTGGCGCTTAATGAAGCAAATAATGAATATTAATGCAGTTTAACAATAAACCATTTAAAACGCAACGTAAAGGACTGATGATTTACATATAAATGTATCGACAGACGGACAACGACATCCATTTTATCGTAAAACTCGGCTACATAATTTTCTTAATCAATCAACATTATGCATCCAACTTTTCTTTTTAAATCAACAATAAAATTAATTCACAATAAATTCCCAATAAAACTACTCAAGTTTGTCGAGAAGAAAAAATATAAATTTTGTATTTACGACGTGACAAACACGCGTACTCTTTAACAATATGGCGGCTTTTAAATTTCGAAAATGGTCGTTAACGTCACACGGTCGAGTGTTTACCTTATTAAGGCGTAGCTAGTACTTGTTTAATTCACATAAATAATATATTAAAAAGAGTCAAATTTTCATTAAAAGGCGACATGATTCAAGACGTTCGAGCGTTTTATTGACAGTTTTAGTAGAAAGAGGAGAACCACACACGCGCCGAACTTGGATTCAATTTAAAAAGTGGAATGAGATAAAAATAAATAAGTTCGGAAAGACACTTATGTTTAGAGTCGCTCGTAAAGATAAGGTTAACTGCCACGGTATCGCCGGACAAAACATACCATAAACTGACCGGTTGTAGTGGTCGATAGTGATGCCACCGCTTGTCGATAGCACGACGGCGTTATTCATTGCTGCGATATTTATTTTGTATAATGAAATTTAAATAATAATTTATTGCATGTTTTGCGTCAGTACAAAGCGATGTTTTCGAAATAAGATCTACGAGGTGTGTTATCAAAGTAAAGGTGATAAAGTAAATGTCTTATGATTGAAACTCTATTGAATTTTAATATTTTAAAGGTTTTGTTTATTACTGGAGCGGCATGACGGTATGGATTTTGAAAATCCGAAACATTGGAAGCAAATGGAAAAAATAGGGTATTTTAAGGTTGTCTCTATCTGTTCTAGCCGTTTTGAAAAAGTCTAATAGACCTGTAAGAATGGGCTGCAATCAATTTTAACATTTAATAAAAGTGTACACTTGAAGTATCGACAAAAAAGATTCATCGACATCACACATCCCTTCACCCAGGTGTCAACTGCGATCACTATTGTCGCTCACGGACGCGAGCATTTAAGTCAAAAGAAGCGCTTCGGCCAGGGACTTTGTCGTTATAACGCCTATAAACACTTTTAGTGCAAGTTGACCTCAGAGACTGCACGGTCTCACTTCGACAGGGTTCTAATTCTATCAGCGGGGGGTCCGAGCGCTAATAAAGTGGATTTGTCGACATCAAAATAACACTTTATGAGCACAACACTAATGCGCTTTATCGATACACTCTTAGGGAGTTATCATGTGATAGCGGAGCTGAAATGTTGTACAACTTATGTAGATTTGTGGTTAATAACGTACGCATTTAGTTGGATTTTTACATATTTACTGGATAAACCAATCTTATTATTTGGATGGTAGCATCGAACGTTAATGGTGTCTGAGACTGCATAATGCATATTACCTATTATCTGTCATGAGTAATTTTCAAATGTGAAGAAATATCAAATAACCAGAATATAGTGAGAGAAATGACATCCGGATCCTCGATGAAGATTTTAAATAAGCAAAAGGTTCACACGCGCTTTCTGAACATATCAATATCTTAAGCAAGGATGTATCTAATGAACAAGTAAATATGTACTTATACGAAGTAGAAGGACTTCAGCACTGGTGGCATTATATACATCATCAAAAATTCGGAACGTAGTTTAATTAAAAAGTGCAGATATCAGTCACAAAGCTTTAAATGAACAACCACAAATTCTTCACATTACAGACGAAATAACTCATCACGATTCTACTGAACTTACAAAGCTTACTCACAAAATAGAACAAATTAAGTTCCACAAACATCCTCCCGCTCTCATTCACGATATGCGTGACATTTTCAGAATTACGTAATCATAACCCGATGACAGACAAAGCATAATGAATTTTCTAGTTTAAATTACATTTATCGGTTCCGAGGCGTTTGATATCAAAGGTCGGGACCTTACTGGCGCCAGGTCTGCCTATATCGATAACATGACGAAAATAGTTGCGACCAATTAGTTTCGTAAAAAATGTACCGGATACTTGGCTTTATTTTGGAATTATTTACAGGAGTGATAAAAGCGGTGAAGTGAATGGCGGTCAAGTTAAATTATAATATATAGTTGATAAGTTAGGAATGAATGGAATAAAGAATTAGAAGTAAGAAGAATTTGGAATTGTAATATTATTTTGTTGGAGTGCTGAATAAAAGTCAGTACTAAGATTAGATTAAAAAGATCCTGGTTTAATTGCAAATCATAAAGCTACTAGTGACAATTTAAATGTACCGAGTCCTGAATCTTGTGTTTAATTTTAAAGAAACTAGAATAATTTAAATCTCGTCATTAAGGATGAAGTGATATTTAAGTAAACCAGAAAATCAATAAGGTAACAAGAATGTCTATACAAGAAAAGTTTACGAAAAGTCGTTACACAAGCGCAATCTTCTATCACTTCTAAGCCTTCAATTTCAACAATGTCATCGTTAGTATGGTGAAAATATAAAGGGAATACCCTTTATATCTTCACCATACTAACTTACAAAATCCCTTATACATTTCATAACCTCATTTGAAAGTTGACTGACAACCTGTAAGCCAGCTATCATGATTGCGCAACAAAAGCTAAAATACCAACGGCAACAGTAACTATTGTGTGAATTAACAATTTTAATTCTGACACGTTAGAAAGACAATGCAATGGTTGTACGGAGTATGTGCATTGAGTAGATGTACGTAGGAAGTTTCAAGCTTGTCGTAGTGAGTGCTAGTTATGTGAAGATGGGATAGCTCACTATCCATCTCCAAAAGCTGCAGGCTGTGAATACAACATTATTGATAAAAAATACTTTATGGCAACAAATAAAACTTTGACTTTGGCTAATATTATTCAGATCGAATCAGCTTGTAGTAGTCCACTGCTAGATATAGACCTGTCTCAAGAAGTGTCGACTCTTTTTTATTAATAACCGACGAAAAAGTTCAACGCATGGAGGTTCAGAACCATGTATTGAATTCATGGTATTAGTTTTCGCGTCGATGTTCTTGCCCTGTATAGGTTGATAATTGAAATAGCTAAGATGAAACAAATATCGTTAAGGTCCCGTATTATGTGCTAGCTTTCGTTGGAGTGTTAAAAAAATTACAAAAAGATGGTTATGTTAGTTATTTTGCAGAATAATATTATATAATGTCAGGGGTAGAAAAAGCTCCTCCTTTCACAAAAATTAAGGAAAATAAATATGTAGCAACTAATGAATTCTCTTTGTGCAAATCATTCAGTGTGCTGTTTAGAACATAAGACCTGTTTATGCAAATCTTATAACTTTATGCAGTTGGTACGCCCTAAATTATTTTAATGCATGAACATTCGAAAAGTAGATATTCAGTAAGACCTAACCAATAGAGAACATTAGGTATCTACTCTGGGTAGATTTAAATACAAAAAGATATACATAAATTTCTTTTTTCTCTAAACGTCTTTTTAATTTGACATTGACACGAAAAACCAGCATGATATTCAAAAACTAGTTGCACTTTGTGTTGTGAATGCCAAAATGAAATCAACTAAAAATAAAAAAGAACAGGTTACGAAACTAAAAAATAAAAAAACAACGACAACAAAGAGAGCGTCCCTTTTGAAAGCGTTTTGTTTACAAGCGCATATCACGAAAGTATGGTTCATGCAGGTTGGCTCACCCGAGGACCGAGGGTCAAGGCTGAGAGACCAATGTAATGACTACACTTGATGCCAACTATTATGTCATCAACGGGTCGGGTTACTATCGTGGTTGTGGCGCCTTTTTATTTTGATTTTGCGGATTCAAGATTAATTTTGTGAATTTTCAGTTTTGTATGTTCGAGAATTTTATAGAAATACAATTAAAGAATTAATTACATTCTCTAGGTACTAAGTAGGTAGCTACTTATAGTTAATGATGTAATGTTTGGGTCCACATTTCTATATCTTAAAACAAAAACCCACTTTAGATCTATGATATAGCTAAGCTCTTATAACAGTTTCTGATATTTTTATAAGAAGAGAGCTAAAGAATTTTTGCAATAATATCAATCAATTACAATTAAAACCAGGCACAAGCCGTCGAGTAACGCATAAAGATTCATCTATCACTCTATAAGTATCTTTTTTATCAATATTCACCTCCAATTCATGATAAATTCTATTAGACTTACCCGAAAGCTACTATCAAATGCACTTAACAACGAGAACATCGTCTAGATAGACCTAACTTCTGAAAATTTAAAAACCTTAAGTTAGTGAAACCTGGTCATAGAAAATAATTGTAGTAACTATTATGATTAACAGTCTAGAGTTAACAAAGTAATCAGATTATGTATAGAAAGCAGTTTTTCTGAAACAATAAGGTGTAAAGACGGCGTTCCCAAGCACATCGCTTGCGGTCATCTACGCCACTTGAACATAATTATTTGGTGACATGCACCCGTAATTGTGGTTTACGGTGACACGTTTCACTTGATGTTGTATCTGTTTAGTTTTTTAGTTGCTGCGTATTATTATTTTTAGTTTTTATTTTGTCGTAGTGGATTTCACTAGATCAATTTTTGTTAGATTTTTTTTATGATATGTGATCATTTTTAATTAGTTAAATCATTTTAATTTACATGTCAACTAAGTTTTATTTACTCACAGTTATTTTTATATTATTAGGAAAGCAATTCAAAATCACAATTCAAAATGCAATTAAACCAATTCTACAACAATAGTTCTCCTACCGCCCATTTTCACCATAAAACCAAAACGGTATAACTCAAAAAACAACAATTTCGCAGTAATTTGCATAAAAGTGAGGAACCCCTTATCTTTAGAGACAGACACTTTGTGAAAACTTTGTCTTATTGCATTCTGATTAGAAATTTCGCGAGTCGAGTCCCGGTAATTGAGATTTTAAAGGTCAAAGGGGGACGAGAATTTACCGTTCTTGTTTTATTTATAGCCTTTATTAAATTTAATTCAGCAAGATTTTTTGGTGGTATCAAAAATAAAATATAAAGGAAAATGTGAAATAAACATGACAAAACACCTAACTGCGTATTGGCGTATGTTGAAATTAACTTACAGATTTATGACGGTTTCAAGATGCACAAATTGGGAACATTGCGTAGTATATAATTTGTAGCCGCGGTAAAAATGGGCAAAATCGTAGTCATAATTCCCTTTGATACGATAATTGGTGTTTCATTCGATCATCAATCAAGTTAACTAATAGTCTCGTATCGTAACTTGTTAAGTTTTTAGTATCAAGTCATTGATCTACTATCGACGGACTTTTTTATTTTGCGACTTATGAGTTTTTCTCACTTAAAACCACAAGTTTTCAAGTTGTCTTAAAAGTTTTCGCTTACTACGCATCATTTGACAGCGATTAAGAAAAGTTTGGCTAACTCTACATTTTGGTAAGTTTTTGGACTTTTGTCCCATTTTCTATAATTTAGGTAACCTAATTCTGCCCTAACTATACTAATGAACTTTGTGGAAACTTCTAACCACGCACCGAGAACCAAGAGCCTAGAACCAGAGTCCTCGATCACTCAAATCAAAGGGACACCGCACAGACACACGGCTAATTTCCGTCGCTGAGACACTAGTTCACTTTCACTTCACACAAGATTACGTACCCTCACAAGTGAACTGGCCGTAGTGTTTCCCCGACGACTTGTCGCCGCAGACCACACACTCCACATTCTGGCCCTTATCCGTCGCAGAGGACCCGCTCTGCGTCGACGCGGCCTGGCTCGCGGGCGTAGACGGCAGAAGCTCGTCTTCCCGCCAGCTGCCGCGAAAGCCGAGTTCGAGAGGCGGGAGGTCAGGGGCTCTCGGAGGGCAAAGCCCCGGGCCTCCGACCCCGCCGTAAACTAGCGCTCCGTGCGTGATGATGCCGGTTGCCGTCACAGGGCAAGAGACCGCGCGACGCGCTTGTGTGTCAAGGGTCGCGGTTCAGTCGCGACTGAGCCGGGTCGGGCCAGGGCGCGCCGCTCCGCCATTGGCCCGGTGGCCTGCAGGGGCAGGGAGCGAAGGCCCCGCCACCTCGACCGCGGCCCCCCTCCCCCCCCGGACGCGGGGTGGAAATCTTTCAGCCGAGATACCCGAGTACCGTCGGTAAGAAAATTTGTTGGGCGGTTTGGGCTTTGTTTATTTGTGCAACGTTTTTAGAAGAGTCGTGTCTTATTATGTAATGTGTTACTGTCTCTTTCTAACTCTGTTTATGAATAGAGCAAACTGGTTTGTTATAGGTTGGACGTTAGTATAACGATTTTATCGTTTGTTTGGGGTTTTTTTAATCATCATTTATGTTCTCGCCTATTTCACTCACACACACTATTACTAGTAGGGTTTTCTCAGTATTTAATACAAATAAAATTCAAGTCAGATGTCTATTTTATCCCAACAGACTTTTCAAAGGCCAGTACGCCTTATTTAAACCCTTTTACATTCAGTATTCCTTTATATCAACACATTCTCTTACAATATGTTAACAAAAATTATCTCGTCGACATTTCAGTACTTGCGGCGCAGACGGTACCTGAAAATCCTACTTTGTATCAACTTTCCCGCTGCCTCCATATTTCTGCGGGCTGATAGGCACTCCGTATACTTAACTATCCACATACCTACAGGTGATCAAGTGGCTCTCCTTTTAACCGTAATGTATGTATTATTATGGCTGTTATTTTAACATTTTGTGGAGCTGTATGAATTTGGGTAATGTTTACTTTTTGGTTATCGCTTTAGGTTATAATTTCACGTAGGAAATTGTACTGGTAGGTTAGCTGAAACAGTCATTGAGTAGCATGATCGGCCGAGTCAATGCCCTAAAAAATAAACCAATACCAATAAATCGAAAACCAATAAATAACACATGAACTAATAAATATTCACTTTGTTGAATGAATATTTGTATTTCCACACCAATACATGTGAAGTACAATGGCTCACATTGAGACGCAAGTTACGTTATTTAGATCTAGATCAATCTAGATGGCCGGTAGGCGGCGCGTGCGCCGGAGGCGTGGCCTCACGCGGGAGGGGGGGCGGCACTCCCGCGCACTTGTCAGCGTGACGTCGACGCAGTTTGACGCATCGCCGACGCGACACTATGATTCGACAATTTTTTGATAATTTTACGAGTTATGCCGTTTTTCGTTTGAGTTCAACTCAAACGAAAAACGGCATAACTCGTGTTGTTTCATGATTTTTTATTCATTTGTTGCGAGATGAAATGAATGATGTTGAGTTTAGGGTTAATGTTTTAGATTTAAACTGATTTGGATGTTTTCAGTTAAAATGTTTCAGGAGTCATTCACCAGATTTTATGTTACCAGCATAACATTGGTCATCAAACAAAATTTTCTTTTGGTAGATATTATACGTTCAAAACAACGGAAACAATAGAAATTTACATGTAGCACGTCATTTGATAAATTAATGAATTCATTGAATAAATTCTTAACTACGAGTAATTCTAGTAAGACTTAAAATTCTAATACGCTTAATTTTTTTCTACTTTAACATAGTTCACCACTTTTACTTTACTTATCTTTTATATTTCATTAGGTGCATTTCATCTAAATTAGATACTTCTCCAATTAATTAATTTAGTAGGTATTACACAATCTTATTCAATACAGTGTCGTCATTTCACATGTTAATACCACGTGTTTATTTACTGAATTTCGGTTGAAAAGAGGTTAGTTTTTACAACTATAACATTTACCAAAAACATAAAATCAAATTAAAATATTAGAAAATTTGATCAATCTTGGTGACTGCGACATAAAATGAATATAAGTAATTTCTATGCTATTCTATTTTCCTTTATGGCCGATGTCGACAATTCTGCCTATGTCAGATGTGTTATTAGAAAACGTGCGAAGGAGGAAACGAAAAAGAAATGTCGTTAAAAAACTATTTGTAATTTTATTCGTCTACAAGAGACAGATATTACATCAACATTGATAAATTGTTTAGGATCAAAGTACAATCATAAAGTAGTATCACAAAGATGACTTTAATTCAATAGTCAGTTTTAATGGAGTACACAACATTGAGACTGAATATAAATGATTACAATAGAGTTTCTTAGCGACTTTTTGCCAAAATCTTAAAGCCTAACTTAGTTTTTTCACATTTTAATTAAGTTTATAAACTTTTCAATTGGTGAGAAAAGGGAATTTAGATTCAATAGACAGTAACACTACAGTCGCCACCCTACCACAGATACTACTCCAATATATTAAACTACTAGGTATCTGTAAGTAGTTTGTTGCGATAGTTAGTAGCTTTCCCCTAGGTTCAGACGACCCTAGACGAGACAAGCTATGCCCGGGCTAGGTGACAGATGTAGGTACCATAGGGCTGTCTCTAAATATACGAATCTTTTTGCATGACTAGGGTTGCCACTTAGCACAAAAGTCTGGAGATTGTCTCATTTAAGACAAGCTTAACTGTACCAACGAGTAACTGGTACACAGGTTAGGACATTATAACCACAAATACTATAATATGTATCGAACATATAGTCAAGTGACGATACAAGTGGACACAAATCTTATTGACGTCTTCAACTTGCAGTTGCAGAAGATATAATGAGCATTAGACGAGAAAGTTCGTTTTATGGCTAGGAAAGTCTTGAATTGAGATAGCAGAAAAATAAGTTCTCGGAGTGCAGAGAAGATTGAAGAGCAGTGATGGCCAGTGGAAACGGCCACGTTCAAGTCCTGACTGACGCTTTAATTTGTGTAAACTATTTCATCACCACTGCTCTCAAAACGGAAAACATCGTGAGGAAACCATTGGTCCTAGAACCAAAAATTCGATGACATGTGACAACTACCAGCCCGCGTGGTGGATTACGGACCAGTACTTCTCACAGAGAGGAGGCCTGTTCCCCAGCAGTGGGAACATTATATGTTGATTAGAGAGGAGATTATACGTTTAAATAATTAAACATTCATCGTAGAATATATTTAAGATTTGGGCATTATTCTATGGCATCCGAAATATAGGTATATTTCAGAAATAATGTGTTTTCGCATCTCATATTTGCAGACTCGGTATGGACACACCAAGCATTATCAAGCTAAATGGTTTTCTGAAAATGCCATCTCTACCCACCCCTACATGTAAAAAACCTTTTGCCTCTATGCATACTACATAACCAGCCATTTTCCGCATCAAAGCCTCAAGTAAATTTCCCTTTAAAAATAAATAACAAGAAAGCTTGGGATTTCACCCCCGAGGTGAAAGAGCGGGGGTGAAGTGAGCGAGGTGAGGGGGTGGCGAGGGCGGGTCAGAGGTCGACCCCGCCCCGCACACCTACGCATATCTATGTGTACCAAGAATTGTTACTTATAGGCTATGGATTATTTATTGGTCCTGTGTGAGTAAAATGTCTTGTAGAGACATCTTCGAATCGTAAGTTATTGTTTTGTGTATAGTCGGGCTGTGTAAACCTTGTCCACGCCAATACATCGGAAATGTCAAAGTGAAATAGGCAATATCTGTCAATTGACAAGTACAGCGCTACAAGGTTCTTTTGGCGCGTGGGCAAAATCGGAACTAACGACGCCATCTTGTTTTTTTAATACATCTCACAAAAGAATTGCACAAATGTTTACCAACAGCGCCCCCTCTGTCAACGTCATACGAACGCCAAAAAACCTTGTAGTAACTAGTTTATTGTAACAAAGTCTAAAAGTGACCGACGTTTTTGTACCTACTTTATTTAATGGTATAACCATAGCTCAATGTCTAAAACGTTGGCTGGTTATCAAGAAGTCGTGTGTTCAATTCCGTTCCAGATGAGTTGTCGTGAGGAACCCACTAGTAGTGTCTACTTGGCTTGATGGGTATTTTAATTTGAATATTTTCTACTCAATGACTACTGGGTAGGTATATATTTTATTTCTGATGAGATTCATTTATTTTTTCAAAAGAAACTTATAATTTTTCTCTCTGACCTCGCTGATAACCGTTATATTACCGAATTTGGACTGTTTATCACCAGGAAAAAAGCTTGTAACTACATAAAGATGAAATAACTCTTTACTTTACTGTAGGTATACTATATTAAAATTAATACTAGGATAGATATATCTTAAAAACAACCTTGCGTACTAGTAACTACTTAGACTTGCTACCGAAAGTATATCCCTAACGAACAGACCTTTAAAGAGACCTATTCCTCAAATAAACCATATTCTCCGTTCCTTCGAAGGCGGTTGCCGACTTGCCGCAGTAAACTTATCTCCGGAGTTATCATCGATCGTGACAGCGGTGTCTGTATGTCACCCCCCTTCCCCCATTCCCCCCATTTGGGTGACTGAGTAATTGGGTGCAGGTACCCGAGTGCCCGAGACGTCCCCCGACCGCGCTGTTCTTTCTTTCTTTACTTTTTTTTCAGGATATTTTCGAGGTTTTTTGTGCCGCGCTTGTGTTGAGTTTGGGGGGCTAGACTCTTAATTTGGGTAGTTGTTGAAGACTGCTTTTGTGTGAAAATTGTGGTGTTAGATTTTATATTTGTGCTAATAAACTTCAGACTTGAAACGAGCTACTGAAACTTATTAGATAAATCTTTTTGATTATTCTTTACACTTACCACCAGGTTTACCTTACTCACCACCTAAAAATATTAATTAATTGGTCGATGCATGAGGAGCTCGTGGCTAAGTAATAACGGCCGCACGGGTCGATCCATCAGGTTGAGCTACGCTTGCCGAGGTTGGTCCATAGATTGGTGACCATCTTTCATACCGAGACTCCTCAGTGCCTCGGAAAACACGTTAAGCCGTTGGTCTCGGCTGTCATTCGTGGATCTTTGACAGTCGTTACGCGTCGTCAGAAGCCCGAAAGTCTGACAGCCAGTCTTACCAAGGGATATTTTTTTTTTGTTACTGATTTGTGGAGGTTAGATAGGCAGTCTCTCCATGTAAAATACTGGTTCTCAACTGCATCCGATTAGACTGTAAGCCGACCCCAACATAGTTGGGAAAAGGCTAGGCAGACTGATTGGTCGATTGGCCTATGATTTACTAGATTGCAATTTGTCGGTTGTTGATGGTGAAAATTGTACTAATGTAAAACAGCTACGCTAATCTCTAATAAAGAATAAATTAAGGTACTAAATTATAGAAATAGCCGTCCCAAGCAATTGCTTGACCGTACCTCACGCCAATTTAAATCTTTATATCCAAAAAAAGAAATCAACGCATCACCGCTTAAAGCCCAAAGCGTTCCCCACCGAAACGACATGGACACTAAAAATTTCACTTACCGTAAAAAATAAAAACTGTAAGACAGTCACATTACTTCAAAAGTACTTTACGTTTTGTGGGACACATAAATTGTAAAATAAAAAGCACAGAAAGACTTGTCTTGTAATGTCACATGTATCAATCGTCAGGCTTTAAGATAGCTTTGCCATTCAGCGGCTCCTCGCGACGGAATGTAGTGGTAGCAGACACATTTCGTTTAGGAGAGTATTTTTGAGCATCTGCTTGGACCATGAGGATATAAAGTCATAGAGCATTTGTTTGAAGGACCATAGAATTTAAGTACTTCCTAAAGGCATCATTTACACGACTTCAGTAGTGATATAGTAAAGTGGATATCTTGAAAATTATACAAAAATTTAGGTCATGGAAATGTTTTAAAATGTTACTACTAAACATACCATAAAAAAGGAGATGGTTCGACAGATATCTATTGCGTACACAATTATAATATATATATAGATATATATATATAATAGCTGGTAACAAGGTATGAGATTCGAATAATTAGTATGAAGGAAAACAAGAAGCAGAGTAATTGAGAGTTAAGGATACCGTAGAAGATAGAATACATTTAGAAGAACACATAGAGCAGGATAAATGAGCTAAACCTGACGTCACCGCCACGAAACAAGCACTAACAAACAATCCTAAATATACCTTTAACAACAATTTCAAATATTCCCAGTAAAGCTCTGAATAAATCAATCAGTCCCCATTACAATTTACACTAAGATCGATACGATAAAACGACAAACGAGAACCGAGTATGTCAGCGTTAAATCACGCGTTTGTTGTTTTGCTTGTCTGTTTGTCCGCTTGCCTCTTTGTTTGTGTGCTACTGGATAAATTAAGAACGTCTGCCAATGTGTCTTGTCGGGTCTTGTTTGTAAAAATGATGTATTTATCACCTTTTATTATGTATTTTTGGCGCTGCATCCGTTAATGTTTCTGTCATGTGCAGTTTGGGTCGTGTGTTTTAATTTAAAGCTGAGCCTGCTTCAATTGTATTGAATCTTATTCATATTACTGAAAACATCTGTATATTGCTAATTAGGATTTCAGTGTATTACACATACTTTACTTAATTGGTATTATCTGCTTCTCTGTTACATTTATTGGCCCTAGCATTTAATACAACATCCATGCAGCATTCACTATTCATACATTCATGACATCATTCTAAAATCTATAATTACCTATCTTTCTAACAACTGGTCATAGCGTAGATACTATAGTATATTATTTTCTATTCGAAAAGGGTAGTAATAAAAGCTTCGATTTTTTTTTTTATATGGGCATACTCAAAATATGAAATTTACTGCTTTAAATATTAATTTTCCGACTACTTTTATGCGAATGCAAATAAAGAAACGAACGAATAAAATACAGAAAATTCCGAAAAACCAATACAGCATTTGCTGACGTAATATTTTTCCACCAGCTTAAATTGCGTTTTAACGAAAACTACAGTTAGTCATTGTCATCCCAAAACCCGGATTAGAAAATGGTGAAAAAAAATTATTCTACCTTCTTACTACCTAACTACTTACTAATGCAATCTGACTAAATATGACTTTATGTGTGTTATTATTGTGTATTGTTTATTACTATTAATTGGTCATCCTAACGACTTCTAGATAATGTATTATTTTTTTATTCCTGAAATGTATCGTATTGTGTTAGTCAAAACTTATCAAGTTTTGACTCAATATGTTAATTAAATGTTTATAAACTCAACAGCAAACCGACATTGTGCTTTGCAGTGCCCTGACAGGGTTCCTGTACAAAAACCGACAGTAATAAATTGTAAATGTGTGCATGAGAGCAAATAAATAAATAAATAAAACTTGATCCTTATTATTTTGTTAACATATAAAATGGAATATTTCGATACATATATCATATTAAACACATCGATACTACTACAGTTCCTCAGTAGAACTCGGTCGGTTATTTTTCTTCAACGATAAGACTTCGGTCTAAGGTTATCTGCCAACCTCACGTGGTGGCTCCATGCAAGCTTTATCTTTGTTATTGTATGTTCTTCCCTGTCTTGCGTGCTCTATAATATGTAGTTGTATGAATAAGGAAGATGTTTTATGGATTTGATTGAAAAATGTCGGGATCTCGAACACAACAAAGCGTTAATCATCGAGTGTTCCGGATGTATCGTTAATGCTGATTAGTTTTTTACATGTTAGAGTCGCTTCCAGTATAAACAGATGCGCATTATGATAAGTGTCTTAAAATTATAAAAGAGTTCTGTTTCTTTTCATTATATATATTTAATTGTAAAACGTTCTCGATTTCGATGAAAGTTACAATATAAGGGTTTACGGGGGCGAAAATCGATCTAGCCAGGTCTCATATTTGGGAAAATTCGTTTTCTCCGTATTTTCACCCGAGCAGAGCTCGGTCACCCAAAGTTTAGAACAAGATGGCTACCTTAAAATAATAACATGGCAGCATGGAATTAGTAAGTATGATCTACTATCATGGCAGCATGGAATTAGTAAGTACCTAATATAATGGCAGCATGAAATTAGTAAGTACTTACTATCATGGCAGCAGGGAATTAGTAAGTACCTAATATCATGGCAGCATGGAATTAGTAGGTATGTACTATACATGGAATTAGTATGAACTATCCTATACTATTAAGCGTCGTGCAGACTAGCGCGACGCGACAACGCGACGCGACACCGGTTATTGTTATACCGTGAAGTTTTCTTAGAAATTGTATTGTTCAAGTCGCGTCGCGCTGTCGCGTCGCGCTGGTCTGCACGAGCCTTCATTCTCTATTTTCCCCAGAGCAGAGCTCCGTCGCCCAGTAGGTAACTTATTATAATCGCATCATACCCTTAATACATACTGCTACGGATTACATTTGGGCCATGAAACAGAACAGACTCACCATTTGGTTGAGACAGAATTTTAGGGCATGTGCCTAAATCAAGTCAATTCAACCTCAATACCCAGAAAAGATCATTTCTATCAGACTCATATCGAACACAGTCCATTAATGAGTGATGTAAGTCGTCCACAACTCCATACAATTAGGAAAGTTAGTTTTTTCATCATGAGCGCTACACGGAATTTGTCCAGATCTGATTCTCATTGATGAAAAACATAAACATCACTCGTTTTTTGCCTTAAATCCATAAAGGCTTCGCTTTCATGCGAAGCGTTAAAACTCTAAAAGTTTCCAGGAAAAAAGTAATTCTAAAATCCATGGTTCGGTCAGAGGCTCTCAACTATTGGTCGCGCGCGAGTAACTTGTTCATGATCCGATTTTACGCACGGACGCCCGGGACCCGACGACTCGCCGCGTCTGCAATGCGAAAAAAATTGCGATAAAATAGATCCGGTTGGCTTTTTTGTTTCAGTTCCACTGAAAGATGGGCGGGTTGAAATACATCGGAGTTTACTGTAAGAAATCAAAGCATTGCGTTTGTTTTCCTGGAAATTGAAAGTTTACAGACTCGGTTTTGAGAAATATGCGGTAGCTATTCAGTTGCAAATTATAAACAGAATTCTATATAACTATCAGTTTCGTATAAACACAACGATCACTTAATGTGCATTCGCGTATTAGCATCTATTCAATTCGTGCATTATTAGCTTCGTAATACCCTCAATATTAATACCTCAAATATGCTTCAGTTATAATCCTTCAAAAAAGCGTCATCCCTCACAATCCGTCTAATAAAACCGTAGCGAGTTGTATACAATATCGTAGCGCGGCGCCACTGTCGCTTTGTGCGGAGGCGACCAATTGTGCAGAACCCCTGAGCTGATCACTTAATTGACTAGCGAGCGAGAGCTTTTGGGGGAAACGATACCCATCAGCTACAATTTACCGCATCCGTCATACATTACCGCATCTCTTTAAACGTACCTTAACACGCCACAGTTTTGACTCAGCAATGGTGCTCGTAATAAAAATTATGCAAGTTTCATAGTACAGGCTGTGGTATAGGATTAAAGTGCAGTCGAAATGAGATTTGTTGGCAAGTGATGGGATTGTGTGGGAGCGTTAATGCCACTTAATCTGAACGATTAACCGGGGACTGTTGGTTCGTGGCTGAGCTCAAAGAGAGGCAGTCGAGTGCATCCAGAGGTGCTAGTTACGCACGATATTGGATTTTGGGATGAGAGCCTCCCTTATTGAAAGATTGGATGGCGATGGAAAATTTTACTAATGATTAGAGTTTAAGAATTGGTGAGTAAATAACTTCAAGAATATACAAAATACCTACTCATTGAAAGTGTACGAGTCTCTAATGAGGCTGGAGATTCAGAAGTTGAAAGTTTCTTTAATCAAATTACCTTGTGAATACAACAATCATTCTTCATTCTTCAGCTCATCATTACCTCTGCTTGACATTATAAGTATGTCCCTTTAGTTAACACACTCAACTTATTAGAAAGAAATCTATAAGACACACTAAGTAAAACTATGTAATTTTGCAAATAAAACATGGTCTTCAGATTTTTATACCATTTTTCTGTTACCTACTTACTGTTACTACTTAAGGCTCGTTCAGACTCGTACAATACAGTTACTAAGAAAATAACACGGTATAACAATAACCGTTGTCGCGTCGCGCTAGTCTGTACAAAGCTTTATTTTATTGTTACTAATATTTAAAAACTCTACAACAATATTCTGACAAAAAATTGACTATTACTATTAGATAACTCAATTTTTTTTTTCTTACAATAAAGAAAGACCTTTATTTTCATATCTATGGATGGCTTTTATAAACGTTATCATCAAGAGGCCGGATACAATCTCAATCGTACAGATCACCCTTGACAACATCGTATTTCCCTCGAGACAGGATTAATCAATGCAAAAGATAATGTACTTGACCACTCCATAATATTGTGATTCGATTTTTTCTGAGTCTCGGAATTACAAAGGTGGATAAGTAAGTAATCTACTTAAAGATTCTACCTTTCGTCAAATATCTTTGAAATTACCTCTGCATCTGCCTAGCCTTTTCCCAACTATGTTAGGATCGGCTTCCAGTCTAACCGGGTGCTGCTGAATACCAGTATTTTACATGAAGCGACTGCCTATCTGACCTCCACAACCCAGTTACTGGGTAATACGAAATTACTTGTACCTCCCAGCCGAAAAGATAAATTGATTTCGTTAGAAAATCTATTGAAATTGACTGAAACATACCTACATACAGAAAATTTACTAAAACATAAGTATAGTTGAATAAGGTTTTTATTATTTATTTATTATACACATAAAACAAAAGGTAGTTTAATAAAACACGTATACAAAATTATCAACAATTAAATTATCTTTAAAATGGTGAAGGTTTCAGAAAAATATGCTTGATAGATTTTGCGCGATTTCACTATGTAATATAATAGGTATGTAATGTAATATATATGTAATAAGGTAAGTAAAATATTCATATATTAAGTTATTAAGAAAATGCTCTCTCTACTTTAAGACACTTTTTCCAAATCATTAAAGGCTCGTGCAGACTGTGCTCGTGACATGTCGCACGACGCGACACGGGTATTTGTTCTACCGTTAAGTTTTCTTAGAAATTGTTTGGTTAGAGTCCCGTCGCATTGTCGCACAGCGCCGGTCTGCACGACGCTTAACACTACTCGTTTAGACGTGATCTTCAGTATAAAATCATTAAAAGTTGGTTCTGGTCGCCTTAAGTGACCAGTGCGAGTGTCACACTGTAAGTAAATACACTTCAACAAGAGCAAAGAAAACAAGAATTCTACCTACCCCATAAAAAATCTCATAAAGATAAGTTTAAGTAACAATTACGTAAAGTCACCCTTTCTGTCATCTTCACATTTTTAACTTAACCCTCATCTCGGCACGTGGATAAGGGTTATGGTTGTCATTACCATTATTAACCCTTAAACTGTTACGGATGCTGAGACTTTTTATTGTTGAGAACTCGTTTTTTTGAGTTAAAAGATTAGGGCGGGGTTAAAAGAGAAAAAAATCCGATTGTTCACTAGAATTATAAGTAGGTACTGTTCTTTAATAAGAATTTTCGAGAAGTCTCTTTAAAGCTATAACTGAGATTTTTTCCTACATTACATATAGAAATCAAACATAAGAATAACGGACAAATACCGAAAAAAACCGATCTCTGTAGCAGACGTCATACCATAAAAAGTTAATTTAAGTTCCCTACACCTACATTACATTTACCAAGAAAATATTGTTATTTGTCCTACAAACCTACTAAAAAAGTTGTCAAAAAACAATCTCATCAAAATTCATAGCCACTGAAAACTTGAGACACCAACAAAAAACATTCAACAATGAAGCCAATCAGCCTCTAAGATACTTTCAAAAACGGTATTAATTTTCAATGAGATTATTTACAAATCCTCGAACTCAACGTCAAAGCTTCAACGGGGCCTGATCTGTCAATATTGTCACAAAACATTATGAAAAAGGTAAAAAAGATATAAAAAAAAACTTTAAAGAAAAAACCTATGAATGTGGCCTAATTTTCGCTCTCAATACCCACTTTCTGCGTAAGCATTGAGGCGTTACATAAATTAATTCTTACATACTCGGACCTTTTTTTACGTAAAAAAGAAACACGGAAGACCGTTACCTTTTATGTTTTTTTTTTCTTTTTATTTATGGTGTAAAAATTGGGTTACTTAACGGGAGCGCAGTCTATTGTGTCTCCTGGGGATTTTTTGCAAAAAAAGTTTTTAACAAAAATGTTGTTACTTTTTTTTTAGTTTGGAACACGTGATACAAAGAGGCGGTTGGCACGAGTATATTGCGATTAGGAATATTATTAATAGATCTTAGATTCGCAGTTATTAATGATGAAGTCATCTTGAAGTGTGATCATGGTTAGCACTCCCATCTTTTTTAGCAATATATAGATATTTTTTTTATAAATCATTAATCTTTCTAACTTATAATAGTAAGTAAAAGAGCATGTTTTCCCCAAAATCTAGTTAACAAAGTAAGCGTTCGCAGATAACTAGTTTTATATAGGTAATACCTGAATGTTCTATATACCTAATAAAAACCGATTCATAAGCCATATTAAGAAAAAACTGCCACGTTATACGGCTTATATGTATCTTCGTTATATACACGTTTATATAGAATCTAACGTCTGTTAGTCACATAGGAGAACGCAAACTGCCCCGACCACATACAATCAGTCTCGGACATGTATTCACTTCTCTGTGAATACCAAACAAAACAGCTAGACACGCTTTTTTCATACAAACTAGATTTCAAACATTCAAAGGGTCCTGGGGTCATGGGTCACCATCGTATTTTTCGTCCAAAGAAAAAAGACGTTACGAACACCCCTATAGAAAAAAAGATAAGTAAAAAAGGGGCTTCTTCTAATATTGTGAATATTGATGAAGAAAGGAATCTGGTTTTGGATATTGAAGATTGTAGAAGTTTCATTCAAACGCATGTGTGGTCCCACGGGGTGGGTTCACGTGTTCCAAATGTTCTGAGAATCGCGGATCGCGCTCAAACTTGATTTGAACTGAAAGTTCTTTAGAAAACTGGATTATTTCATTGGGAACTTAGACGTTGAAGTCACCATTTTTATCACTGGGAATTAAAAATTATTATTATTTAAAAAAAACACTCAAAATTGACAACAAAAATTTGAGCTTAGATAGTACTTATAAAATCATAAGTTTATGTAAAAAAGAAAAAAACGATAACCAATAAAAGATAAAAACTAACTGATACATAAAGGGGCAAGAAGTCTCCAAAAAGTAAGGGTTACCATCTCGTTTCCATCTTAACAATACGCACGCGATAAGTACAGAATCCATGCGCACGATTCATGTACCCTTTAGCCCTGTAAAAGGGATAAAAAGGGATTGTGCCCGAGATAAACGGGTACAATAGGGGTTGAGGTATCTCGGAGGTGGGTCGTATTGATCCCGGCACGCGTTCTCGGGTTAACAGCGGCAGCGGTAGGGTTGGATGCTGCGCAGAGGCACGAGACGACGGGTTTAAGAAGTATTTAAAATCTGGTTTTGGTGTAATTCGGGGTGCATTTTACCCCTTTTGTTGATTTTTGGTGAGAGTCATGTTTGATATTATTAATGTTACGGGGCTTTGAATTAATAAATTGAGTTTTTAGGATCCCTACCTACTTAATGAGGATTTTGCCAGAAAGTTTAAATATTACTTTTTTAACGATTGAATAGGTACATAAATTAGTATAAAATATTGTTAAACATAACGGAACGGAACAGTAGTCAGTATTAATTTGACAACTTTATGACTTTCATGTGACCGTAACGTCTTCCATGTGATTATTTGAGGTCTTTAATTAACTTGCGACCCCAAAGTCGTGTTTTGCACACGACTTTGGGGTCATAAATAAGTTTATGTGTCAAAAAAGGCTCCTGTTACTGTTTCTACTCACAATTAATCATAATTTACGTGGGTTTAAGTTTAGATTTAAAACATTTTATATTTATAGAGAATAGAGAACAATAGTGAGAGGAGCTCGCGGCTACGTATTAACAGCCGCACGGGTCGATCCATCAGGGTAAGCTACGCTTGTCGCGGTTGGTCCGTAGATGGGTGACCATCTTTACATACCGAGACTCGTCCGTGCCTCGGAAAGCACGTTAAGCCGTTGGTTCCGGCTGTCATTCGTGGATCTTTGACAGTCGTTACGGGTCTTCAGAAGCCAGTCTTACCAAAAGTATCGTATTACCCAGTTACTGGGTTGTGGAGGTCAGATAGGCAGTCGCTCCATGTAAACTACTAGTATTCAGCTGCATCCGGTTAGACTGGAAGCCGCCCGCAACATAGTTGGGAAAAGGCTAGACAGATAAGTAATAGCTTCAAGTGCAAAAACTAAAATATGTTTGTGGATATTAACATTTGTTTAATCCAAGGAAAATATTTTGATAATATTTTGGGCAAACTGATATTGAGATTTTATATCTACAATTTCTCAGTAGCAGCCCGGAGTCTGGGTTTGTTCCCGGTCGATGGCAATAGGCTCGCCCCCTATTACATGGGACTTAAACATAACTGGAGAAATGAGGGTGTCCTAGAGGTACACCTCTGCTTAACCATTCGGGGAAATAAGGTGTGATGTTATTTTATATTTGATAACTATCACATATTTATTTCAATTAGAGAAGGAGACTAACTACGTGTCCCCAGCATTCGATATGGGACGTAAAACGGAGTTAAAGTAAAAAAAAACATTCTAAAAATAAACCCTCCCCATTAATTTTGTTTACACTCAAAGAAAAAATTTGGTTATTTATCTCAAAAACCTGTCAAGTCCGAACCGGGGTCCCGATAAGATTGACTTAACACCTCAAGACAGGTTGACAATCTCTTAAAACAAAAAAAATGCCGCAGAGCCGTTCGCCACTTACGGGAACTATAAAATTTTAGAAAAAAAAAAGGGCATATATAAAATTAGCAAAAACTGTCGTAAATTTGTCAATGTGACCACGCCTCGGCATCGAGAGGGCTTTGTTTTTACCGTTATTTTTAAATATTAGTGGCATTTCAAAGATTTAAACTAGAAACAGCAAAAGTTCGGCCACAAAATGACATGCACAGCTTTAGATATAATATTTTGATTGAATTTTGAATTGGTACATCATCAGTAAATTAAAGCGCACCTTGGTTAGACCCCACGACCTACAACTTGTAACTCAGGGCGTTACCACTGGGCCTCCTCTGCTCTCCTGGTCCACCATTGCTCTCCTGCTGCAGGCCCTTTACTTTGTATAAATTATTTCATCACCACTGCTCTCAAAACGGTGAAGAAAAACATCGTGAGGAAACCGGCATGTCCTAGAACCAAATATTCAAAGACATGTTGTGACATCTACCAACTCGCACTGGTGCCGCGTGGTGCTATACGGCCCACTGCCTCTTACAGATTGGAGGCCTGTGTCCCAGCAGTGGGAACATATATAGGCTGATTATGCTTATGCTATAAAGTAGATAATCATTACAACCAAACTTTGTTTTTTAACCACAACGTTGAAGCTCTTGGCCATCATCTCACCTGATAGTAAGTTATGATCAGGCCGACAGTGGAAGCGAGCTTCACCTGGAATTCTCAACCACACTGAACTGGCTATCTTACCTCTAACTGCCTAAACTCAACAATGATGTGAACATTGTTGTTATGGCGACAGATTTAAATAGGGGTAGCTAGCCAGGCGGACTTAGAACAAGCTCTTCCACCAAACAAACCGAGTAGAAAATTTTGCCCCCCCCTGGGAATCAGACTTCGGGGTTTGAGACGGGTGGTCTTACCACTAGACCTGAGAATCGGTTGAAAATGATTTGCGACACTTAATCAGAGCCGACCTCGTTCCAGCAAAACATAAAGTAAGACCTTTGCACACTATTAGCCACAATATAGCATGTCGGTGTTTATATCTCTGAACTGGCTCCAATCAGATGACCCCACTAACATTGTACATCTACATACAAACATAACATAGTTATTAACCCTGAGATTAATAGTTTCAATTATAATTGAAATTGTTTTGCATAAATTATAATTAGCCTGTGTTTGCGTCTGCAGAATCTCGTGGCTAAAATAAAAACCAGACAAATACTGTCAGTCTCGGTTGTCAGTTGAATACTCGGAAGTTATCAAGTCTTGGGAAGATGCTCTCATTTTTGAAAATGGAATGTTTAGTCATTGCGACTTCGACATTTGTGAAGTAGGAACACAAATGTAAAATACATATCGTAAAATCATGGTGCGCTATACTCTACAAGAAGAGAACACTGTAGAAGAAGTGCCAAACGTATTGCCAGAAGTACCAAGAAAAGTAATGCAAAATGCCGAAATGCACAAACGTGCCAAAATGTACGTCAATTCTGGCGGTAGCCATTCAATTTTTTCGGCTTTAACAGAACAAATTATAAGTCCAAATAAACAATAACAGAGTATATCCGACCATTAGGTCGTCGTAACTGAAAACCTAAACTAGATCAGCGATAGTGTCCACTGTTTGGTAATTGGCTTGTGCCAGACAGACGACAGTCGCTCAGTGTAAAAAAATGATTTTCGGTAAGAAGGACCAAAAGCAAGGTTGGTAAGTTTGGTTGGCCGAAAGCAAATGTAAGATAAAATAAGATATAAAGTAGCAACAGCATCCTGAGTGTGATCGCGGACCGGTATGACTGTCCGTTCTTCAAACGTTTATGTCTGAACTAACATTGTTTTAAGCACTATAATTATACTAAAAAATTGGATCATGTTGTCTGAAATATAATTTTTTTTTTTTTTGTAAAGCATGGGTAATTATACAATAGATTCGCATAGTCTTAAAATAACATTCGGAATCAGGATCATGTTTCGGACAAAAAAAAAATGTCTTCTCGTTCAGAAAATAAAACCGCCAATCACCTAGTAAGGTGGTGGTGATTTGGATATGGCGATTTGGAATAAAAATAAAATCACTTATCAATCTCCAGTGTTTGATGATCATAGTACCTACTAGTGATATATAGCAAAATTCAAAAAATTCAAAATTCCTAATATAATTATTTCACATAAACCTACAAGGGCACTTATGAAACGTCAGAAGCTAGGAGCACGGTTCCAATTGGTCGTTTCCTATGGAGAAGAGCGGGCATGAAACTCCACGGTTACTCTTTTAAAAGTAAATGGTTTTTACAATGTTTCCAAATTACAGTGTTAAAAGGTATGAGAGGACAGTGTAGGCCTCTCAACAAGTACCAGGTACTTAGCAAAATATTAAATGGTCCACAGATCTACAGTCTGTTATGTCTACAACGTTCTCTCATTCACAAAATTTAAAAGAAAATAATCTATATCTAATCTATAAATGAAATAATAAAAATAAAAACCTATTTAAACCAAATGATAATGGTTGCCACTACAGCTGTAACAAATCAAATTTAATAAAAAATTAAGTTGAAGTCGATCATATAGCCGGCTTACGGTTTTAAATTTAAACGAAAACTTTTGAATTCTCTGGTAACCCAGTTAAGGTTGCGCGTCGCTGATGGCGAATCCAAATTTGGGACTAAGAAACCAACGTATTTTAATTTCGAACTTAACAAAGTCCTTTTATAATACAAAGAACTCTTACGATTACAATGCTGAGTACAATAGAAATAATATGTAAAACAGTATAAAGTACGTCGCATGCGTTTACTAAATTCTTTTATTTTTTTTCTCAAGTGAAGTCCTCACAGATCTCCCTATTAATCAATCATCATAGGGTTGCCATATAAAATAATCTCGCCCCAATCAAGGGTAACATATTCGCGGTTCAAACGCTGGGAAAACAATACAGCTTTGTGTGGCCATATAAAAGAGCTTCGTATCAATTTCTTGGCGATTAAAAAACTATATTAATCATTCCAATTCCAAAAACAAGATCCACACAAAAATGTACCTTCTGTGACAGAAATAAGGTTGTTGTGAATGGTTGAAGCAGTAAATATAAATTGGGGGCTAGGGGCATAATTTCGATATGGAAAAGGATACTTGAGCCAAATTAATAGCTTATCTGTGATCTGTAGTTTGGTTATTATGTCACTCATTGCGTGGGCTTTCTGTGTAGTCACCTTTTGTCGGAATAGGGTTGCCAAAGAAAAAAATTTCACAAAAAAGTGTGCTTACATTTTTTTGCTGAAAGCGAACTGTCATACATTTTGTAAAAGGAAAAAAAACAGTTTTGTATTTAATTTTGTTTTGTAGGTTAACCATTCGAACTGTTAAGATAAACAATCCTCATTATAATAATTATTCCTTGAATCAACTGCAGAGAGGAAAAAAACATTCGCAAACTTGACAATATTTACCATTTAGGTATTGTAATGAAATGAAATGAAATGAAATTGTTTATTTTGTAAATTCGATATCGGAATCACTTTTACACGTCATATTTAAAAATAAATAAAAATTTGCGAGATGAGTTCGCCGTTTCCTATCTGACTACTCTGAGAAGAAAGGCCGCAACAAACTCAGAGGTCGCAGTCTCTTTTAAAGTCCTGACATAACCTTGGTCAGGCCATATGAGGACCATGTAGATTAGTGTCTGAAATGGTCTGGTGAGGAAAGAACAACACACATAGGTAGATAGGTAATAGGTACGTATTTTATTATATTCGATACATTTGTATAATTTTACTAAAGATTACCAACTTTTTACAATAGCATTTTAGTTTTAGTTATTAGGAATTAATGCGGAAATCCAACACATAAATTGTACGTTCAACCCTACCTACCACCCTGGGGGTGTAATGTACCCCAGTGCAGGGTTATCTGCTACATCTAGACTTTTGTTGTCGACGTAATCAGAGCCATATCGATGAGGATTATTAGCGGATGGGGTCGTTTTTACCCACACGCGGTTTTTGAATGTGTTAACATGCATTGCACATGCATTTGTAGAGAGCGAAATATTTATTTCAGTTGATTTTTTAAATTAATATAATGAAACTCGTCAGAGTTATTGGAATAGTTTTTATTTTTATCATGAAGTTCCCAACAATCCAAACATCAAAGAATCCATATCAAATCTGTCCCGTTAATTTGTCATAAAATTCTTTCTTTTTTCCTGCATCTGTTGGAATTAACAAAGGAACGGCACTTGAACACAAGACACAAATGGGTCAAATACGCAAATTCCCAAATTCACACTACCTTTAATTCAAAACTGTATTATTCTAATGAATAAATATGCATCGATGCATACGCGGAACTAATCCGTATCGCTTCCGAAATAACAACAATAAAGTTATGTCGTCCAGAAATCCGTAAATCGTAAAAATAATACGAATATAGAATTTAGCCGTCATGGGAAACGTCGGCGACTTCACGGTCTCGCTAATAAGGATCGTCCAGATGACACAATGGACACATCGATTCAGAAAATGACATATGTTTTGAATACGAAATGTCATCTCAATTTTTTTCTGTACACTTTTTTTAAATCCCGTAATGCGTGAATGGCCGAGGGGGCCAAGGCAATTATATTTTGTGCCAAGTTTACGCAAGGAGCTCGGACAATGCATGCCTGCACTTTTGTGCGGTCGTCTGCACCGTCTTTGTTATGCCGACGTGTTTTGCTTTCGAATTTGGAACATTAAATCGTTATCTTTTAAAATTGGAACTTTGTCGGCGATTCGTATGAATGTTTATTTGAATTTTGGATTAGAACTAGGTGGGGTCACGTCCAAAAATATGGTGCGACCATTGCATTTATGAAAACTCATATATTTGTACGCAGAAGATTATTATTAAAATTTTAATAAGTAAGTAATTTGGTTCTATCTTAAAACAGATTACTTAGTTACGAAAGAAAATATCTATTTTCATATAAGATTTACTTAGCAAGGTGGTTAAAAATTATCTTTTTAGTTTTAAAATAAAACTAGGAATCCATTTTACCTTTAAATTCAACGAGGCTCAAGCTCACAGCTGGCACATTTTTTTTGTCCCCTGGTCAAAGATCTGAAAGGACCAAAAAAAAAGTTAAAAATAGGGAAAGTGTTCCAAAATTCGCAGGGCGTGAGATGCTCTCTTTTAAATAGAGCTTGTTAGTGGTCACTCCATATCTTTTTTTATAAAAAAAGATTTCAAAAGATAGGCAAATTGGCAAGCTATTCACTGTGAGTGGCTGTGAAAACATTTTTTTGTGTAGTTTTCTTAGATGTGCGTCCAGGGATTAAATATTTATGGCGATTTGTATAAAAAATGTTTACCAGCCTTGTTGTCAGGTATGTTTAAATTGGGGTAGTTATGTGTCACCATGTTCGGCCACTCTAGACATTACGTATAAAAATTAGTTACTTACATTAAAAAAAAAAAACAAGGTTAAGTTTTCTTTAAATGATCAAGTTAGTACCTAAGGGGAAACTTTCTACTTCGTTCGTCTTTCTACATCGTTCTCACGTGTATATTTTCAACATGAAAGAAAAGAAAGAAAGAAAGAAAAATATTTCATTTGGGACACGCACAGGAAATACAAACAGTAAGTTATAATAAAAAAAAGAATGTAAAATAAAAAACAAAAAAAAGAGAATTCAAAAACAGAATCATAACGACCTGTGCGAGGCCAAAAAGGCTCCTATCTCAGCATAATGCGGCGATATTTAAAAAATAAATAAATACCGCATCTCTGGTATTCTGATAGGGCACACATCCACATGAATCATCCACATGAATGATGCAATAAATATTTTTGTAACAATATTTAAATTTGCGTGGAGTTTCTAGCCCGTTCTTCTTCATTGGCTACTACGCCTTGGAATGGGCACCTAGCTTCATCTTTCTTGAGAAATCAAAAATGCCTTTGATTGGATATTGGATACTTGACAATTCAAAAGTGGATTGGATATTGGATATTATTTAAAATAAAATATTTGAGTTTGAATTTGTTTCCATATAAAAAAAAATACTTACCTACTTACTTCTTTTAATGATTATGTTTAAAAGAAAGAAAAAAAAATAAGTTTATTTGTCACAGAAACACGTGCATAAAAAAAAAGATGATAAACTCGAGTAGAAAATAAGAAAATGAAACAGAATAGATTTAAATACAATAACGAGCACAAAACAGAAATAGTCGGCAGCTGCTGGCACGTCATGACTGTGACATGAAGGCTTCCACTCAGCATGATGCTGTGCTATGGAGACCCACAGCACAGCGCTGATTTTCAGTGGTCATCCGAAAGAGACGTACGGACACCAAGTCAGGTTTAATGAATTTTACATAAATATAAAAAAATACAAATAGTACATAAAATATACTGCTACTATACAACCAATAGTAGTATATGTTTAGTATATGTTTTATTCTAGTGCTATGTAGGCAATATCTATCTAAAAAAATACTATTTACCTACGTGTAGTGTACACTAGCACTGTAAAAGGTAATACCTACAGATTAAGAAATTCGATGCAAACTTGAAATCATTAATTATTGTAACTGTTAGTTACTTAGTTAAATAATTCAGAAGATGAGTATTTTTTTTTTGTGTCTCATAATTGTAATTGTAAACATAACCCAACAGCTGTGGCTCTATTTTTTCTCTTTGATTTTATATTGGGGAAAAAAAAAAAATTGGGCTTGTTGTCTCTTTTTTAAATAGAACTTGTTAGTGGTCACTTCATATTTTTTCTATAAAAGATATTGTCCATTCATCAAAAGACGTTGCCTTAAAAAAAAAAAAAGCGTCCTCAACAAACACACCGTTGATTTACCCATTTTCGTCAAAAAGTCATAAAAAACCAGGATGAATATATTAACCCCAAAATGAGGCATTTTAGTGCAAATATTATTATATATTACATCAATATCGTACCCCTATCCATCAAAGAGGGTAGGAGGGAAACTATTGACATAAAATTTACGAGATTAATATTTACAGAGACGACCCTCCTAGTACCTACACGTTATAGAGGTATGCATGCACAAGTCTTGCGCTTTCTTTGAGAAATTCCTTTCTTTAGAAAAATGTTTAAAGCGAGCTCATTTTGAAAGAGATTGAAGGAAGATATCTTCTATCTAGCCTCTATATCATCAGCCAAAGATATAAATATGTCTAGATAGACAGTTGAAGCTGTGAACTTGTCGAAAAAAATTGCGACCAACTGTAAGCCGCTTAATGTAAGTACGCACACTAGAAAAGGACCAATGACGTGGCGCGAGTGTAAGACGTTGCTGTCACGCACCCCAGCATAACAAAGTTGGTCTGTTTATTTTAGTTCTTTTGCAGAGCGACACTATCTAGACCTCAGACCAAATAAAAACCAAGACAGAGCGCTGCGAACAAAACAGTGAAGCATGCCACAACTACACCGCCGCTCTGTGCATACACGCTCACACGCACACATTTACAACCTTTTACAATGACACTACACCACACAAAGTGCACACATTATTACGAAACCGGCTTCTCTTTACTGTTGACAGCGCTCTGTCTTGGTTTTTTATTTGGTCTGAGATCTAGACATAAGTAATCAAAGTCATCAGCATCTACACAGTAGGTAACTGTCATATGAAATACCATGCATGTCCGCATGAAAGAACAATAACACTCCTTTTGCTTCGCCATTGTGGGGTAAAAAAGAATATAGTTAATTTGTGCCTGATAGGTATAACGGATTACATCTACGAGTATATCTATTAGAAAGATCCAAACGTTCTATTGATTCATCAACCGATTAACCATACAATAACATAACATCACGCCTTACTACCCCGAAGGGTTAGGCAGTGCTGTACCTATAGTACACCCACATTTCGCTAGTTATGTTTAAGTCCCATGTAATAGGGAGCGAGCCATTGCCATCAGTCGTGCACAAATCCAGGCTCCGAGCTACTACTGAGAACTTCCAGATGAAAAACCCAATGAAACTTAAACTACATAATATTCCGTAATAAACAGGCCATTTTTCTTCAACTGCTTAAAACATTATTAAGTCCCATATTCTCGACTCGAAACAGAATTAAATCAATAGGAACTCTGTTAAAAACTCTGTTGTTCAAGATTACATTACATTAATAATGGTAGCCTCACTATCTATGAATGTTTTATCTAAAACTAGCAGCGTCTCGCGGTTTTATGGAGATAAAAAGTATCATATGTGTTAATACAGGTTATAAACTATCTGTGTGCCAAATTTCATGCAAATCCGTTCAGTAGTTTTTAAGTGAAAGAGTAACAAACATCCATCCGTCCATCCAAGCACACAAACTTTCCGTTTATAATATTATTATGTAGGATTAGCGGTAATCGTCAACTTCTGCACTTCTCTTTATTTTTAGGAAAAGCCCAAACTAGCTATTGATATGAAAAAAAAACAAAAAAATCTTTCAATTTTCTTGTGGGAACTTACAACATAACTCTAAACTCCGGTATTGCAGCGAAACCAAAAAAAACGTTTCGCCCTATCATAGCGAATCTCCCTATTTTTTCAAATCGGGTGCATTATTCAAATGTCCTAAAATCTATATGAATAAGCCGTTGTCCGGCTTCCCCGGTGTCCCCGCTGTACGTTTCTCACGGACATGGCCACCACCGTATAATTTTGCTATAAATAAAATTGCACTGTAAAATTTCTTGGACATACGTAGTTGAGGGTTAAGATGGCAGTGGAATCTTGTTTTTGGTATTATTTTTGTTTGTTTTGTCGCTAGTAATAATTGCAAGAATTTCTAAAGACAAAATTGATGTAGGATTGAGTAAATTGAATGACATACCTAGTTAGTTTTATTGTTCAAATAACGAAACTAAACGAAAAGACATGTGCAAAGTAATAATGTATTAGTAACTACTTAATTTAATATTTCCAAGTAATTAATTTAAAAATCCAATGACTTGATTCTTGATTTAATATTTTTTTCAGAACAAAAAACATAAACGCGTTCTTCACCAAAAAAAAAAAAACTATAATTAAAATTGGCTTCCGCCCACGGCCTCGTCCACGTGTTATATCAATAAAAAGCCTATATCCTTCCCCAGAGTTCAAAGTATCTATATACCAAATTTCATCAAAATCGGTTCAGCCGTTTAGCCGTGAAAGCGTAACAAACAAACATACAAAAAATCAAATCTTTTCTCTTTAAAATATTAGTTTAGAAAAGTCCATTCCACTGTTTGTATTCGTCAGGTCCGTTGGATAGTAATCGCAGTAGCCCTCGAACCCGGCATGGATATCAAAATATAAATCGTGAAGGTCCACCCATCGAATACCGCTAATACTTCCTCTATGTGCATTTTATACAATTTCGTTTCATTTTCATCACATAAATAAAATTGTAGGTAAGTTATTCTGACTGTGTTTACTTAAATTTTGTGTTTAACTTGAAATATTCGGAGGCAAGGACCAAATGTCGTAACGATAATATGCTTGGTCCTTATGTCCGAAAATTATTGTCTCATCGACCTATTGAATTTTTAACCCCCGACGCAAAAAGAGTGTTATAGGTTTGACCGCTATGTGTGTGTCTGTCTGTGGCACCGTAGCTCTTAAACGAGTGAACCGAATTTGAATGCGGTTTTTTATTTGAATGCAGGTTTTCTAGCGATGGTTCTTAGACATGTTATATCGAAATCGGTTCAGCCGTTTAAAAATTATCAGCTCTTTTCTAGTTGATGAATGTATGTGAGCATCTTTCACAGGTCTGATCGATTTGAAATTTGGTATTCTGTTACTTCAATGATGTTAGAAGAACATAGTAACCTTGACCTGATGCTGCAGCATCACCTGGAATTTGCAGGATACCCAACTCCCTTACCAACTTACAGCACAGGTATCGTGTTTCGGCTCATTGGAATGGTCTCAATGAATAGGTTATAGATAGATGATGAACAGGGTCTGGTGATGGAGTAGGAAAGAGAAATGAGGAAATGTTTGTTTCGGGGTTTTTAATTTTTTTAATGTAATTTAACTTGTAATAAAGGAGAAACTGTAAATAAAATGGAAACATCGAAATCTTTATGATCTAACTAAGCTACTATCTCTGTGCAGTCAGTATATGTAGTATCAGCGTGGCAATTTTAGTAATGTATGCGGCCTACCCAAATGTCCCTATATTGTTCGTCGAATCGTTGAGCTCCTTAAGTTGTGAGTTGAGCTCCACGATTACTGACAAAAGCGGGCACTGACTAAACAAGCCCACTCTGTGTGGTTATTTCCTCAAAATACCATTTCAGACACTAATGTAAATTGTCTCCACATTATATGACCAAGATTACGTCTCTCGACCTCTGAGTTTGTTTCGGCATTTCTTCTCGAGTATTCAGATAGGAAACGCAGACCACATCTAGTTTTTAAAATATGATTGACGTGTAAAAGTGTTTGTACAAACCCATATAAAGAAATAAAATCCTTTATCATTTATCTGTAAGTTATATTTCGGTTAAAACACTTTTTCGTACTTTTCCATACAACGTTGCTCAGCGGCGTGCACACAGTTTTAAGACAGGGTAGGCAGAAAATTTTACTCACCAAAAATACTGCACGTTAGTTTTAGTTCGTCGTCTTGTCGATTGATGATGTAGGTAATTGCCAAATGCCAGCTCAAATATCCATAGATTGACTGATTTTATAGACATATCAATTTACGGATATTCGAAGTGGCCTTTCGGCGCGTTTGTTTGATGTTTTGTAATGTTTATGTGATTCGCAAAATTTAAATAAAAGCAGTGAAAAGATGGTGGTGTGAGTATACTATATAAGATTGTTTTATTTGTATATTAAATCTACACGCCTATCTTTCTGTAAGAATGTCTGCAATATGGAATCGTAAAAGTTGGGAAGGCGTTTTATTTCCGTAAGAAGGTTTTTTTCTATTGAAATCATGGAAAGATCTGTAAGTCGTTGCTGGCCTTGTGTATTTCTTAAGTAGGTGTGTATACGTTTTAGCGACGAGAATGACCTTTCGGTTGACGCACTGCTCGCGGGAACTGTAACAATTAATTTTGCCAAACGCAGCACTTCGGGAAAAACTGTATTTATGTTATTTTCGTAAAAATGTTCTATAATTTTGTAAATACTAAGGTTTTTGAATTCGGCAGATTTATAAACACATTTGAGCTCATTGATAAGGCGGTCTAAGTTAAAGTCGTATAATTTATAAACATTTACGAATTGCGATACTAGTTCAACCGGAAAATTTACATTATATTTATTGAAATTTTCACATGAAAGTAGTCCAAAAATTTTTAACTCTTTCAGATTTTTATACCGGTCGCGACATTCGTTGGATATATTGTCTATAATTTCAATAAAAATCCGCTTAAAATTGATTTTTGCGTCCACAACATTACGTTTTCGTTGTGGCGGCCCTGTGATTATTTTTACTTTTTCAAAAATTAATTCAAACCTAGATCTGAATGATTCTAAAAACGATTCAAACTCGTTAATTTTTTTAATGCAATAAGTTACATCTGACGTCTTTTTTTGCATAATTTCGTAAAGCACATCAGTTTCTGCGAATATTTCGTTAAACACATGGAGTAAAAACTGGAATTGAAAGTCTTTTAAATTGTGTAACAAATACGAAACTTGACTTAATGTCTCACCATCCCAAGAGTCTTCGTTTTCAGCCATATCCTCAAATAAATTAATTAAATGTATAGAAGAATTGAAAATTACATTTACAGTACGCGAATTGTAAGTCCATCGAGTGTCAGCAACGCGAGGCAATTTTTTCATATCAGCCATTTTATTATAGTGGTTTTGCCTTTTGGTACTATTATTAAAGAAATTTGCTAATGTTTTTATGAGATTGAAAAAACGTTTAAATTCCGGAATACGTTCGCACGATTTGGAAAGTACCAAATTAAGGACATGGGCGTAACACCAAACGTATTCAGCAAGAGGACATTGCTGGCGAACCAGCGACTGAACGCCGTTCCGTTCAGATGACAGGACAGCTGCACCGTCATATGTCTGAGCTACTAATTTCGATAAACATTTAAATTCTGATAAAATCTGCAGTATGATGGCACTTAAAGTTTTCGCGGTGCGGTCGGAACTTACGTCAATATATTTTATAAATCGATCAAACACTTCTGATTTATGAAAATATCTTAAAACCAGTACTAGTTGCTCTTTGCCACTTACGTCTGGTGTTTCATCGACCATCACAGCTACAAAATCAGTGGAAGCGATTTGTTGTTTTATTGTTTCGATCATTACAGACGCTACACTAGAGATTAGGTCATTTTGAATACGATTTGATAAACCCGTAAATGAGCTAGTGCAATTTTGTAAATGGTTTTCCAACACTCCGTCGTATTTCGCGAGCACGTCGACCATTTCTAAATAATTGCCCTTATTCACTGACGAAGCAGATTCGTCATGTCCACGAAAAGCGAGCTCTTGTTTCCCCAAAAAGCAAACAATGTCAATTAGTCGTTGAAAAATATTTCGGTTCCGATCCACTTTCGCGTTATGTCTGTCAATGTCGATTTGTATCTGAGAGTTTAAACGCGTCTCTATACGATTTTTTCCAAAGGTGTGATATTTAAGGGCAGCTTCCAAGTGTTTTTCAGATTGTTCATGTTTTCTCGCGGCGGTAGGAAAATTATGAATATCAGCGTAACCGATGTCGTTCCAGACGGTTTTATTATTTGAAAATAGTAGACAAACGAAACAAAATAACCGATTACTGTGTATGCAACCTGTCAGCCAATGATATGAATCATATTGTTTTTTATGGAATCTGCGGTTCACTTTACCTTTAGTTTGTATTAATTGCAAATCCGGTGTACCACGACCTATCTCGATAACTTGTTTTTTTTCACCGAAAGATAGTTTTGAAAACGCATCATGTTTTATTTTCTCAATACACACACCATCTGAACAAGTTTCACAGACAATATTATCCATTTTACACTTATTATCAACATTAAAATTCTAAATACCTGATAGCGTAGTCACAAACATAACACACATCAAACAATATGGCGATTATTGACTTTTGAAAATAAGTAGTAAAAAGATAAACATAATACGACAAAAAATTATGGTCATCTACTATAATAAAATTCAATGAAACAATGTTACTTTCTAAAATATTTGCATTGCATAGCAAACTTTCGTTCGGAAATGTTCGGTACGAGTCGTAATTTTTCGTATTAGCTGTTTATAATACTACAAAAAGACACTGGCTTTTCATGCAGTTGTGTGCGTGATTTTTGTCATTGTGTGTCAGCAAAGCCCACGTAGCTATAGGAACGCACACAAATTAAATCCGCATGACGACGACTTACCCAGAGAGCACACACACTTATCACTAAGGGACTAATAGTTTGTGTCTTTTGCCGTGGCAATGGCGAGGCGCTGCTAGTGCAGCGCGAATCGATGATGCAAAATTACGTCTTAGTCTTAATGATACCACCGGCACTCGATAGGTGGAGCTGATTTATGTTTTTTTTTTATGTTGTTTTATTTATTGATCAAATAATATTAGATCTATTATCAGAACTAGGGTAGGCAGTGTCTTTCTGTCTTTATGGGCCGCACGCCACTGACGTTGCTAGCTATGAGGAATTGATTTCAACACAAACCATGACAGCCAACTCTTATCCATGCCATAAAAATTGATGACTTTCTGCATGGCAACTGGTAAAAAATCCGCTAAACTACGTAAGTGGCATTAATGTGGCATAAATATGGCATGTGTTATCTTCACGCCATCGCGATAGGAGGCCGGCTCAACGGATCAACTGACAACCCTTTGACGGTGCAAGGATTGGGGTTTGAGTCCATTGTCTATGGTGGTACGACTGTTTATACTGTCCGTCATGATGGGAATGAAGACAAAAAAAAGACTGGTCATTCATTACTGTTATTTTATACAAACATACGTTTATGATAGTAATTTCAAATCGGGGAGCAAATCCGGATCTATGGGCCCAGTACGAACGCGACCGTAACGTTAATACAAACGATTTTTTCATTGGAAATACTCGTTTCGCTCATAATATTTATATCGTTTCAGACTATTCATTATTTATGGTTCATACTAATTGTTCTTGCCGCACAAATTTAAATCAATATTCTAGTAGATTTTTGTTATATGTTTGATTGAAAAATCGCTGGAATTTACGTTACGTTTAGGTACTTTGCGCGATCATGTCACTGGACATAGGTTTTATTCTCAAGCTATCGCCATCATTCGCTTCCACAATTACAGCATAGCTGTAAATGATACTTTATTTTCTACCAACAGCTTATTTATCCCAGCACGTATGCAAAAAAGCCCTACTTCACGGCACAAACACCGTCCATCCAATCTCTATAATGGACACAATCCAACGCTTGACTGATTCCTTCCCTCGAAGAACTCGTAAAATTTTATCACTGACGCTTAAATCGGAGCTAAAGACTCCCCTCCAATATGGTAAAAAAGCTGCTTATAAAAAATAGGAAGTAGGTGTTCTTGATAGAGAGGTGTTTTGTGGTGTATCAAGACTTGCATTACATAGCATTAGCGTCATCTATACGTTCAAGTTAAGCTATAATGTTCCCACTGCTGGGACACAGGCCTCCTCTCTGTGAGAGGGAGTTGGCCGTAATCTACGACGCAGGCCCAGTGCGGGTTGCCGGGGTTGCGGGTTTGTCCGAAAGGGATATCGCGACCCCGGCACACAGGCAACGGAAGGAACACGGGTGGGTTTTAGTCAGTAAAAGTCTGACACGCCCTCCCGCTCCGCCCAGAGCGGGAGAAGTTACTTGATAATTTCCCACCCTAAAAAAAAAAAAAAAAAAAGGCCCAGTGCCGATGTCACATATCACATGTCTTCGATTTTTTGGTTCTAGGACATGCCGGTTTTCACAAATTGTTTTCGAGACTTAGCAGCTTTAATGTTGGCCGAAGTTAGATGATAAAAACCATCCACGACATGATGTAATGATAACCTTCACTTAAGAGCGATCATTCTAAAAGTTGGCAACGTCGCAAATAGCTTTCAAATACTTACCCGTTTTGATTAATTTGGCAATATTACTGTATGGAAATATGAAATATGGCTAACTAGTGAACTAAAATATTGATTATGAAATGTAATAATCAATATCGTTACGCCGAATATTTAGTTTTAGATGTAAATAAAGTATTTGGAAACTTCCCAAATGGCTTTTTAACTCCTCATACGGTTACAACATCAAATTCAGTGTTATAATTGCAATTCGTTATTAATATTTTAGTTCACTAGTTAGCAATATTTCATATTTTCATACAGTAATATTGCCAGATTAATCAAAACAGGTAAATATATGACAGCTATTTGCAACGTTGCCAACTTTTAGAATAAACGCTCGTAATAATGAGAGTCAACGACCAGAAAATGTGCATGGACAAAAGATAGGATGTTTGGTTGAGTTTTTGGCCTCAATTCAACAGTCAAAAACAATCCATGTTGTTAGGCAATTGAACTATGTATAACAACTTTAATTTTGTACTATGATCGACCCGCCATGAATGTGTGACGGCAATATCTTAAAATTTTAATTTCAGGAAACATACCTAGCCTTGTCATAAGCCGCGTTTTATTAATTCATTACGCGATCAACCAAACCACATGCAAACCAAAAGATATTCCAACAAAATTCAGCTAAGAACATCTTCATATCCCTACATCCAGTTCAATCCTCGAGGGTATAATGATTAAAATAACGATCGTCCGGTAATCCGGGTAATCCACATTGATTGATGACCAGTCCGATAGCGGATATTCTCCAATTTTTTCCCAAATCTTTGTTAAACAGGGGCGGGCATAATAAGTACGGACCTGGAGTCGATTTGATGAATTGTGTTTGCGATATGAGATTTTTGTGGTATTGAATAAAATCGCTCCTTAATTTATTCAATAAATTAAGGAGCGATTTTATTAAAGTAGAAGTAGTGTTTTTTTAAAAGTATTAAATGTTGGTATGTTTAAAACATTAGTTAAGTAGGATGCATGTCTTGCAGTGCGACACACTAAATAATATTAATAGATATACCTACCTAAGTACTTAATCAGTTACACGCCAATAAAATTAAGCGACAGCCATTTTAGCGATCTTGACTCAAACAGCAAAAAAAAAACTGAATTCGCTGATTGAAAAATTACATTTTAATTAAATGCTTTCGTCAAATATTCGTGCTCGTGACTAAGTAATAATAACCGAACGGGTCGATCAATCAGGTTAAGCAATGCTAGCTGGGGTTGGTCTGTGGATGGGTGACCATCTTTACATACCGAGACTCCTCCGTGCCTCGGAAAGCACGTTAAGCCGTTGGTCCCGATTGTCATTCGTAGATCTTTGACAGTCGTTACGGGTCTTCAGAAGCCCGAAAGTCTGACAACCAGTCTTACCAAGGGGTATCGTATTACCCAGTTACTGGGTTGTGGAGGTCAGGCATAGGCAGTCGCTCCATGTAAAATACTGGTATTCAGCTGCATTTAGACTGGAAGCCGACCCCAATATAGTTGGGAAAAGGCTAGGCAGATTGATTGCTCTCGTCAAATATTCATGGTTATATCCAAAAGACTAAAAGAGAAAATCAATTTTTGGACTCTTATATTTTGGATGACCCCCGATAAACGAATATTTTCGATAAAAGTACATTTGCAAAATTTTAATAAAACTACAATTCGAATTCACGCAACCCAATAATTGTGTATTGTAAATAAAAATTTACTGTGATTAAAAAAATAGCCATAGGTCAGTTCTGTTTGCATCACCTGCTTAAATTTGAATAATAATACGATGACACTGCACTGCGCAACAATGGCTGACCGATGGCTCACAAAGCCATGTTTTCTTTCACCGAAGGGCATATTCAAATAGGGTCCTTTGAGTCGAACGCATTCTCACGCATCAAACGTGACCTCTAGTCATTCGCGAAGGATTTATAATTAATGTTCTTGCAAGTCCTTCTGTCCGAATTCGCGGATAATGGTCGCGGACACAATTTATGCGTGAATAGAAAAAGTAGAATTTCTTGAATATTGATAAGGGGCCCTTGAGAACTACATCCACTTGCTGACCATTGTGGACTCGACCTTCCGGTTTGTAGTATGCAGTGGAAATGATTAATTGCCTATAAGTCCGTTAGATTTGAATAGGATTTTCTTATTGTTATCTTGACCCCGTGTAATTTAAAAAAATGTTGCACTCTGAATAAGTGTCTGTAGACGATGACACATTCACATGCAATTTTAAAAATAGAACTGTAATCACTGGCTGCAATAAACTTCGTATTTTTTTATTACGTCAATGATATACAGAGGAAAAAGGGATGTGACATCACAAGCTTCTCTCATAAGTTCCTATTTTAAAATCATTGGTTCTCTCGGCTCGCCTTCCGTTCAATTTTCTCCACATTGCTCGACTGTCAAGCCCTCAATAGGCAGCACAGCCCAGCCAAGCCATTGTAATGTGTCCAGCGTTACCTTGAGTCAGACATGTAACACCTTCCAAGCTATTTTCATGGTGCGTGGCTATTTCGAAATATTCGCATTGATATTAGGATGTTCCGAGCTCTTTTTGATAGGGATACGATATTTTATTTTATACATCGTTCCGAGCCGTGTACAAAGGGCCTTATAAAACTATAAAAAATATATTTTTTTTGGATAAGTACGATATTTTTTGTAAACAGCATTTACTAGCACACCTTCTCTTTTAGTACTGAAATTAATTGCAAATCATTACTGAAAAGTATTGCAAGCTTTTTATACGATAAAAATTAAATATTGTATTCGAAAACGGATTAAAAAAGTACAATCACACACAAACCTATTTATAACATTTAATTATCTATCAAAAGAATGAAGTACAATCGTGAACAAAACGTCGTTAGCGTGGCAAACCGCGTATTTGTCGGAAATGTCGCCCTCACGATTTATGTCGACAGAAACTGTGGCGAGGATTAGAAACCCAAATAAATACAATGAGGTGGATATATGTGGACAAGCCCGGGCGTTTTCGATAGCGACAGTTTTTTATTATAGTCGTAAAAAAATATGTCATACCCAGAAGGCGAATTCTATTAATTAAAACGTTTAAAATCTAGTTGTAATCTCATCTCAGCAATAAATGTTAAAAACATGACAAAAATGTATGTAAATTAGAAGTGTTTTTGTCAGATTGAGTTTGAGTTTAGAATGCGAACGTTAAAAAAAAAACTCGAAATGCCTCTCAGAAGTTTAGTGATGTCTGTATATCTTTCTTAATTTTTAACAGATAAAATATTCTTAAAAGATGGCATAATTTTAAGAATTAAGATTAGATAAGTAAGCGCTACCTACTTATTACAAGAATACAAGCAGCGTCTGAATTTTATATCAAGTCTAAATATACATAATTTTATCATCAGTATGTAACTGCCATGCTATTCTGTAAACATCTCACCGTGAAAACTTGGGTGAAGTGAGCTGTCAATAGTGTCAATCCCTGTGGAATGACAGCTCACTCCACGCTCAGTTCACCTAAGTTTTCACGGTGAGATGGTTACAGAATAGCACTGCTGTACTTAATGTACTAGTTAACTTTAGCTTTCAAGACCATTTGTGAGGATTTGTACACAAAATAAAATGAGCATAGCTTTACTTTAGTTGCTTTCATAAAGTATATTATTATAATACGTGCATATCTTCAGTACCTACCTATTCCAAAACTTATAACTTTTACGATACTATTCCCTGAAAAAAAAACACAAAAATTTAAGCGAAAGCTTATCGCTTCAACTTTCGAGTTCCAACAATTTCGACGCGATCTCGAAACTTTCCGGTCGACGCGCTCAAAAAACCATTCAGGAAGATGTATCTCAAAAACTTTAGTCGAGCGTAGAGTATTTATGGAAATCTAAATAACAGAGAGCTTTTTTTAATTGAGTTTTTTCTATTTTTTCTATGCGTATTTTATTTATTTTCGTACCACAGTGATTTGTTCGACAGTAAATATTGCGGGAACTTTGTTGCCAGTCGTCTGTGATGTGTAAATGAAGTGTCTCTTATAAGCGTTTGAACTACTAAATATGGCTCGCTGGGGACAGATTTTTTGGTGAAATATTCGAAATGAGTGTGGCCCGATTTAGAATTTTGAAAAAACAATTGTGGTTTTTTATTGGATTTTATTTTTGACGGTTTGACGATTGACGTTTAATAGGGGTGTCGTGATTAGTTAGATGAGGCCGTTTCGCATTTTTTTTTTTCCTAGTTAGTTTTTTTATTCCTTACATGATAAAGTAGGATTTGAGCTGATACTGGCCTTAAAAACGAATTTGAAATTAATTTATACCAATCACAATGTTTGTGACTACTTTATTGAAATAACGAATCTGCCACATAATGATTGATTTGAAAATATGTGAATGCATTCGCAGCAAAATAAAGAATGGTAGTTAGCTAAGTGACACATTGAGTCACTGTAAAGCTTCGTGCAGACCAGCGCGACGCGACAGCGCGACGCGTCACCGGTTATTGTTATACCGTCAAGTTTTTTTAGAAATTGTATTGTTCGTGTCGCGGCGCGGCGTCGCGTCTCGCTGGTCTGTACGAGCTTTAAAGCTCCATGTCCGGATATCAATAAATTACAAGACGTACCTACCTATGTACACATCCTATGTAAATCATAAAGTCTGGCAGTACCTATTCCGACTCCGACGCTCGGCGCTCACGTGCAGTCGACGAGAATAAACCGAAGTAGTACGAAGTAGTACTGTCACATGCAAACGTGCACGAGTGTTCGTTGAACTAAAGGAACTATTAGATTGTTGAAAGAATCTAGACAATTTCCAATTTTGAACATTGGAAATTACAGTATGAATTCTGAGGAGATGACTAAGTATCGTAATATTCACGATTGGAAGGCAGGTATGATGATGGACGTGGTCGTTACCCCTACTGCCCATTCTATTCAGATACAGCCAACGGGTCAAGATTGTCCCGGTATCCTTTAAAACAACTAGAACAGTCATCTTCCCTTTTTTTATTACTCAATAATTAATTTTCAAAACCAATCAATTTCCCCACGCCTGTACCCGACCAGACGCTCCAAGAATAGATATCTCTCATCCCACTCTATCTCACTTCTTTATCTGCATGACGTCACGAGCCGCCATTGGTCCGTCACCTTTAACCCCTCCCATGCACAAAAAATATCTCCCATTAAACTGTAAGAGATCTTTCAGCTTCAGATAGGTGGCCGAAGTGCTATTAATGGGACGTCTTATCTTACGAGGGAAATAAACTCCGGATTTTAGGAAACGGAGTTACGGAACAGATAATGTTCGCTCCGTGACTTTATACATATGGGGCTATGTATTTCTGGAGATACGGTTTTTGGGAGGATTTTGAGGTAGAAAATAGTAGGAAGAGCCCATAGGTTAAAGCACAAATAATCTATCGCCGTCTATTTCTGATTGGACTCGTCGTAGATTGCCAAAACAAAAGAACACAGTAAATAAAGTTACAGACAGTTTGTCACCTCAGTCGTGTGCTGCTGTCAAATGGGTTGAGGAAGATTGTATTATGCGCTGTCACATGGGTTTTAACTGTGCTAAAATACATTGTAGGTAGATAATTATTTGATGTTTTGGCAATCTAAAAAGGCAGAACGAAACCGACATAACGCGATACAGTGCAAACAATCGTTCGGATCGTACAAAAATTCTTCATTCCATTTCTTCGAATGATATCCAAAGAAAAACTCATTCAGTCTAACCATTGATAAAAAGACACTGGCAAAACATCGCTCATTCATTCTAAATTTAAAAATAAACCACGCAACCACCAGATCTTTCGTCCATGACTTCTGACCGGAGTTAATGGATACCGAATACTGATACCAGCTGTCAGAAATATGAACTTTAGTGCTATTTTCTTAGTGAATGTTTTAAGATACGAGTAATCTTATCGTAAGCTTTCGGCTACTGCAGTTTGTGGTGTGTTTTAGACACAATATTCGTAGAATATTAAACTTGATTGTGTCTGGCTGTCTGTATTTGGGTTATCTAGAAAACAGCTGGTCTGAATTTTGATACAGTTCTTAGAACGATCATAGTATTTTGTAAGCTTATGGCTTGAATAGATAATATCTCTATGAAATATGTAGACGAACGTATATTGGTGGTATCAATTTGGTGAATGAATGTCTTTACGAACGATGTCCAAAGTTATCTTTTCCCTGGAAACGTGAACCGTCTAATAATATCAGCGCCAATAAAAAAGAATCTCGGCTTCCACCGGACTTGGTGGACAAAGCCAAAAATTACGACATTTTTTTTTTCAATAAATCGTCTGAAATCCCGCCAATTCTTCACGGTGGGGGGAGACAAAAATATTTGAATTCAGAAACCGTGCAATCTAAAGCAATAAATCGTAATAAGTTTAAAAATGGAACGCAGCCCCATTACAAGTATGAATTTGATGCGTTCCGCTACATTGAGCGCGGAGCGCGATATATTGCACATGTAACTCGATTTAATGCAGACGTTTTGCTAGGCTTTAAGAGCTTTTTTGGTTAGCTGGTGTGACTTTCAAGTAAAATCGGTACAGCAAATTGGTATCGATATAAGTATGCGTTTATTCTAAAAGTTGGCAACGTCGCAAATTGCTGTTAAATATTTACCTGATTTGATTAATTTGGCAGTATGGAAATATGAAATATCGCTAACTAGTACGATATTAATAATTAATTGCAATTATAACACTGAATTTGATAGTGTAACCGTTTTAGGTGCATTTGGATATTTTCCAAATACTTTTTTTACATCTAAAACGAAATATTCGTTGTTGCGATATTAATTATTGCATTTCATAATCAATACTTAAGTGTGTGAACTAAAATATTGATTATGAAATGCAATAATTCATAATCTATATTTAAGTTCACTAGTTAGCCACATTCCATGTTTCCATACAGTAATATTGCCAAATTAATAGCGAAATATTTGACATCTATTTGCGACGTTGCCCACTTTCAGAATGCACGCTGTTATGCGTTGTTGCAATACTGGATATCCATCCGAGACTAGCTAAATATAATAAAAGCTGTATATATATGTGTACGTATTTATGTATAATAAGATACCAAGCAATCTAAATACATTAAATATGAGATTATTCATAAATAAATTACATTAATGGTTGTGTATTCACAGTTTTTATAGTGTCAAAGACTTCTTTGAAACTAAATGTTTACAACGCTTGTGAAAATTCGTATTTATTACTGTTAAAAAAAAAACATGTATGCTCTTCTTATTATTATTTTTGTATTTTACCATCTTTTTAAGCAAATAAATATTATTCTATTTTATTCTAGTACGATTGAGAATAACGGCATGGCTAAAGCTTTATTCTTCAGCAGACTGAATTTTTCCTGATAAGAAAAAAAATGCTCAACAGACATTATTACCATAGAGAGATAAAGACACAAAATAAATTGTCATAAAATAAATTAAAAATAACAACGAATTTTTGTTTTATTTGATTGACAGACTATTGACATAACATCAGAGGTATGATAGTAGACACACATTTCGCCAGTTATGTATAAGTCCCATGTAATACGGGGCGAAACTATTGCCCTCAACCGGGCACAAATCCAGACTCCGGGCTGGTATTGCTGGTAATAAGAAATTGAGGTATAATTGAGTAGGTATTACAAGCAGACAGACCAATTTGAATTTAAGCCAGACTTGTTTTTCGGAATCATGAATAAAATAAAATCTAGTCTATTCAGGCATTATTCAGGCCAAAATTATTCCAACTTCCCATATAATGTGGTTATAAAGCTGACACATTTCGTCCACGCCCCCCCGTCTTCACGATTTGATATCGCAATACTATCACAAACTTACATTTTACACTCAAATAACTTGAAATTCACCTTATTACAAGTAGATAAGGATAATTTTGAGTCAGTTTTATGTTTTTGCAAAGCATCTGTAACTTTGTCGTTGTGTCTGTAAGTATGGAAATAATATGGCGCGAAGACTACGAATTGTCTTGTTTTAAAAATGTGTGTTGCCAATTTGGAAGAATTTTGCTCAAATTCAGGATATTTTAGATCTTTTAGTATTTTTGAATATTGTTTTTCGGAAGTGTTAAATTTATTTCAGGGCTACTTAATGGAATTGGACTCTATTCTAAATTATCTTATTGGAAAAAAGAATACTTAGATACTTTACATCCTTGGAAATACTTTTATGAAGATTTGTAAAACATTAGGCCTCAACATCAACAAGTCCTCTACGTACCTACTTACCTATTCGAAATAGAAAACGAAGTTATTGCATAAAACTCAGAAACTAAATTCAAACACACACAATAGAAGACCTAACGAACTTAAAACTTAACTTTTTGTCCAATAAATCGCTTTATGACATCTTGATAACGTGACCACTGATTTTATTTATCACTTCTACAGGGAATTTGAAATTTCACAACTGGCAACTCAGTAAAAAGGGAAATATGCTCAGCGGCAATGAATTTTAATGGCAGCTTTTAAGACAACATTTATTACTAAAGCGTTATGCTGTTTCTTTGTAGGATTCTTTTTTATTTTCCAAAGATTTTATGTGAATTTTATAGCTACTTGTGTGGTTTTTAATATCATACACATTTATTTCATTAGGTAAGTAGTTCATTCTATTAATTTACTTACCTATTTTTATTTTCTATGGTCAGTTTTATGTTTTTGCAAAGCATCTGTAACTTTGTCGTTGTGTCTGTAAGTATGGAAATAATATGGCGCGAAGACTACGAATTGTCTTGTTTAAAAATGTGTGTTGCCAATTTGGAAGAATTTTGCTCAAATTCAGGATATTTTAGATCTTTTAGTATTTTTGAATATTGTTTTTCGGAAGTGTTAAATTTATTTCAGGGCTACTTAATGGAATTGGACTCTATTCTAAATTATCTTATTGGAAAAAAGAATACTTAGATACTTTACATCCTTGGAAATACTTTTATGAAGATTTGTAAAACATTAGGCCTCAACATCAACAAGTCCTCTACGTACCTACTTACCTATTCGAAATAGAAAACGAAGTTATTGCATAAAACTCAGAAACTAAATTCAAACACACACAATAGAAGACCTAACGAACTTAAAACTTAACTTTTTGTCCAATAAATCGCTTTATGACATCTTGATAACGTGACCACTGATTTTATTTATCACTTCTACAGGGAATTTGAAATTTCACAACTGGCAACTCAGTAAAAAGGGAAATATGCTCAGCGGCAATGAATTTTAATGGCAGCTTTTAAGACAACATTTATTACTAAAGCGTTATGCTGTTTCTTTGTAGGATTCTTTTTTATTTTCCAAAGATTTTATGTGAATTTTATAGCTACTTGTGTGGTTTTTAATATCATACACATTTATTTCATTAGGTAAGTAGTTCATTCTATTAATTTACTTACCTATTTTTATTTTCTATGGTTTTATGGTTCTTAATTATTATAAAATGCAAGCTTTTCGGAATCAAATTGCTGAGAAAACCAGATCAATTAATTCACAGTGATCGTTAATACTGGCAATTAACTTTATTTTAATAGATTTAAGACAATAAAATAGGTACTAGGAAAGTTATAAAAATATGCAAATACTTACCTTCTTTTTGGTAGAACGTTTTCAGAAATATTTGAGTAGGTATGGTTCAATAATTTGGAGATGACCTGCCTGTTTTTGCACAAGGTAAGTAAGTAACACCAAAGATTTAAATTGTTAGATTTGTCCGTAGGTACTAAGTCGCCGTTTTCATGACAATCAGGTCAAGTTTTCTATGTGACATTGTGTGGGTCGAAGGTGTCAAAAGAAACGCGACCTTCATTTAACGCGATAGGGCGAATCTAAGATTAAAAAATTTTTTTTTTCTTTTTCCACCCAAGGGAAATGTCGAAATTAAAGTCATATGATTTTATTAGCTATTGAAAATGTTTTTTTTTGCCGGGTACCCTGTTCTCGTATCTTTAAAAACCCGACCATGAGAGTGGACAAAGAAAAATAAATTTGATTTTTCATGTAAATTAGATTTTTTATGAATTTGGCAAGATTTAGGTAGACAAGTGAAATTATATTAAAATTAAAAAAACTCTTGACACAAATATTTCCTCTGTCTCTATCACCAGACCCTGTTCATCATAAATATCTATAGCCTATTCATTGCGACCATTCCAATGAGCCCAAACACGATACCTGTGCAGCTGTGCTGTAAGTTGGTAAGGGAGTTGGGTATCCTGCAAATTCCAGGTGCATGTTCTTCTAATATTATTGAAGTAAAAGAATACCAAATTAATTTTAATAAAAAAATCGATCAGACCTGTGTAGGCCGCTCACATTATTTCATCAACTAGAAAAAAAGTTAAAATCTTCAAACGAATGAACCGATTTTGATAAAACATGTCTAAAAACCATCGCTATAAAACCTGCTTTCAAATATAAAAAAACCGCTTTAAAATCGGTTCACCCGTTCAAGAGCTACGGTGCCACAGACATACACACACAGCGGTGAAACTTATAACACCCATTTTATGAAATTCCTTTTATTTTTGGATTTGTTACGATAGAACGCTTTCAGCACTTGTTTTGTTCTTGTTCCGAGGAAAAAGTGATCTTCCGCTCCATTTTACGATAAATATAAGCATACTCGTATTTTTATTTAACAAATCGGGGGTGTGCAACGTCTTAACACTTTAGAAATTAATGGGTCGGATAATTAGGCACACAGATACCTAATCACGGACTCACGGTGAAGTACCCTTGACCAGTGGAAGTGGTCTCAGTTCTCAAGTGTCCTGTGAGGAAGTAGCACGTGCCCCGTACGGTGTTGAGTTACCACTGGACTTCCGGGGAGTGTCTTACTGTTGGGTTACTTGTATTTCCTTTTGGTTAGCAACCAGAGGGGCAATCCCGTATTTTAAATAACGTTTATATTCCAATCTAAGATTTAAATCTTTCTCAATCTGTCCAAAATATTTTTAATTTATTTAATTTTTGACATTTATTCTGGCTAAGATGAGATGGCGACTAGATTTTGAATATTTTTAATTAAGGGAATTGGTCTTCTGATTAATGTTTGTTCTATCTATAGACTGTTTAATTACTTAAAGGCTGAGCAGACCGGCGCGACTTGTCGTACAACGTGCCGCATTACAACTATTTTATCATAGAAATTAAATTGTTCTACGGATATATATCGCAGAATCGCGTCGCACTGTCGCGTCGTGCCTGTCTGCGCAAGCCTTAAAACACTTTCAATATAGCTTTTTAGAGTAATGACTTAAGACGCTAGCGATTTGTAAAGGTTAGTTATATTTAAAGCGGAGACAAAAGGTGACTAAGGGCCAATTTGGGTGTTGTTAGCCCTGACGGCACAACGACAGACTTTTAAGGCGACGATAACCGACTTTTAATGATTTTATACTGAAGATCACGTCTTAACGAGTAGTGTTAATGATTTGGAAAAAATATAGGTTAAATAAGAGCATTTCCTTAATAAATTAATATATGAATATTTTAGATTATGTTTATTTTACATGATGAAATAAATTTGTAAAGTTATGTCTAACGCGGATAAAAACTGAAAATCACGCAAAATCTATCAAACATATTTTTCTGAAACCTTCACCATTTTAAAGATAACTTAAGTATTGATCTTTTAGTATACGTGTTTTATTAAAATACCTTCTCTTTTATGTATAATAAATTAATAATGCGTCTAATTTGGGACAGCGCTCCGTGATGGGCGAGTCCTATTACTGGCTGGACGTAGGACACGTTGTGTGAGCTCAGTAAGACACGCAAGCTAACCACTCAAGGTCACTGGCATATATCTGCGTCTTAACGAACTAACGAAATATTGGATAACCTGGAAGAAGATTTGAATTAACTTTTAAAGATGAGTTAGTAGGTATACTGACTATGCCTAACTATGTTATTAAGAAGACCATACTCACTGCATACCGGAACATTTCGCTCGCTATTTGCATTTCCCATTCCCATAATTTACAGGACATGCCTATCAGCATATGGGTATTCTCCATGCGTAATGTGACGTCACCTTTACCCCAAGGTATATCTTTCAGGAACCATTAGACATGTTCAAACACCCTAATGGCGGAACTCACCCCTAACCTCACTTCCACCCTTAAATTCTTGTAGTTTATTAATAAGTTACAGTTCATTTTCTTCATAAATCTCTTGAAAATTCTGCTCATTTGAAAATGGACTTTCACATTATTGTGTAGAGTTGAAAATCGCTTTATTTTCGAGTAAGACAATCGATGTAAAAAATTGAACTTGAGTTCCAGTAGTAATAAGACTTAAAATCTTTCATAATAAAGCGATTTGTAGATGCAGTTTTGTTAAAGGACTTTGATTCGTAACTACATTAATTTAGGGTTTAAAATAATGAGATATTTTAAGTAAGAAGTGTGTAAAAACATGCATCTGTTTTGAAGACGCTCATGATGATAAGATTATCAAAACAAATTAGATAATTAAATATTATTTTGTTAGCAATGCATCATTTTCAGGAAGAAGATTAGATAAACTTCAAGAAGGGTAATTAAAACAACTGAAATATCATGTCCTTATATGGATCTGTACTCTGTAGATAATTGATTTCCTGCAGTATTTATTTTGATGTTTTTGGTATTATTGATTGGCAAAGAGACTAAAAAGAGAGAGAGAACAAACCTAATGGAGTCTGAATCTAATCAACCTTCGAGATATATGAGATAAAGTTTAATAAGGGACGTCACCTCGCCGTTCGGGTATGAACGTAAACGAGGCAAAAGGTACTTCTTTTGCCTCGTTTACGCTCATTTACTTACTAGTAAGGATCGTACCCCCATGGGAAGTAGGCGTGAATTTATGTATGTACCATCGAAGAAGTTCATATCTAACCAGTTTGAAAACAAAATCCCGTGTACACGATGACCACATCTGTTACCGGCCCGGTGCTATAGCTGCCGAGCGCTGCAAGCAAGAATAGTCCTTACGGTGGTTAGTTATGAATTTCTTTGATAGTACCTATATGAAACTTTTGTTTTAGATTAAAGAAAACTTTAATTTCTCGAGGACCTCAAGGATCCGATGTTTCAGCTATACATTAAATTAAAATTCATTTATTTCAGGTATCTCTTTACCCATATTAGAAAGCATCCTATTCAATAATAAATACAAAATCACACATAAATAAATACAAACGAATAAATACAATATTAATACAAACCATAATTAGCTCATATTCATTACAGGGGCCATGTTATAGCTACCATTGTTCCATTGTGAAAAAGGGATAATGCTATTCGTCCTGTATAGCTCCATCTCTCTCTGACACTGGAACAACTATGGCTTTAAAACGTCATAGTACTGCCCCCGGTAGTCTCTTACGTTTATAATAGGGTTTTGTTTTTTTTGGTTCTTCAATACCTGACCCATTCTTCAGCACGAATACACAGCAATCTTAAAAACATATTCGGGCCACGAACTCCTCAAGTTTTGCGTGAAGCCTTACAAACGGCGGTTAAAGACGGGCAAACGTAAGGCGGGTGGGGGTGGGGGGGTAAGAGGATTGCGTTTGACATGTAATACTATTGCGGTGACTACTACAGTGATTGTGAGGTGACCATCATGCTTGGTAGAAACATGAGTTTTTAGAGATATTAGGAACAGGGTGTAAACTTCACTCATCCTCCGATCAGACGGGTGTTGTGTGGTGGGTAACTGCCCGAGGATTCAAAACGTTTTGTACTCGTCTCGCGCTAAACTCTGCTTGCGCGATGCAGAATTTTGCGTGAGTTCAGTCTGATGCGTAGTTTGCGTCGTAGATGCCGCTACAAATTAAGTCACTGGTAGATCAACATCATCGTCTACCTAGCTTTTCCCGACTATGTTAGGGTCGGCTTCCAGTTTAATCGGATGCAGCTGAACACCAGTATTTTACATGGAGCGACTGCCTATATGACCTCCACAATCCAGTTACACGATGGCTAACACGATACCCCTTGGTAAGACTGGTTGTTAGACTTTCGGACTTCTGACGACCCGTAACGACTGTTAAAGATCCTTTTAAGTTACTGGTAGATAGTCAATATAATGTCGGTTGGTTGCATGTGGTTAGGACTCCACATGTATTTCTGAGAGACAGTAGTAGGTCTTCCGTGTGATATACGCTAGAATCACTCTTTGTTACATCGCAAAAAGTATAGCCGTTAACCGTGTTAAGATCGCGCAAAAAACGCCAAAAAAAAAAAAAAAAATTATTTGCTGTTATAGCGGCAATATAAATACCTACATAATCTGTGAAAATTTCAACTGTCTACCTATTGCGGTTCATGTGATCCTACAGCCCATTGACAGATAGACGGACGAACGGACAGCGGACGGAGGCTTAGTAATAGGATCCCGTTTGTACAGCCTATATGTTCCCACTGCTGGAACACAGGCCTCCTGTCTTTGAGAGGGAGTGGGCTGTCATCTTCTACCACGACGGCCCAGTGCGGGTTGACACATGTCACATATCTATGAATATTTGGCTCTAGAACATGCCTCCTCGTTTCCTTCACCGTTTTGAGAGCAATGGTGATGAAATTATTGCCTGGCTTTTTTTTTTGAGGCTGGGAAATTATCAAATGACTTCTCCCGCTCTGGGCGGAGCGGGAGGGCGTGTCAGACTTTTACTAACTAAAACCCACCCGTATTCCTTCCGTTGCCTGTGTGCCGGGGTCGCGATATCCCTTTCGGACAAACTCGCAACCCCTGCCTGACTGGGTTCGCAAACTCATAAGTCGGGGCCATTACAACTGAGCCACCACTGCTCTGCTCTAACCAGACTTCCTGGGTATACCTAAACTGTCGACACTGCTCTTCCAAGTAAACAGTTTTATATTCTCCGAGTTACCTGGCCACCCTAATAAGAAGCCTCGAAGCAAACGGAAGTTAAGTCACGAAAGACGGAAACGAAATTGTAACTTTTTCTATTGTAGAGATAGTCGTGCAAGTAGGTAGGTCCGTGCCCTAGTGATCGTTACTAGGGCTTCGGTATAATTAGATTCGGTTGTTGGATTGTAATGCCTTCATATTTTAAGTTGGTAAGCTATTTTTTTTTTGCATAAGGAATAGATACGTCCGTCAGTCAGATAATAAAAAAATATTAGACACATATTTTTTTCTTTATCATATTAATAAAAAATGGTTTAGATAAAACTCATTAAAGTTGAGGAGTTGGGGCTCGTTATGTCACAAGTCTGTATAAAATCTACTGGGGAGTGACGTCATGCCACATTTTAACGTATTGCCGACTTAATATATTGCCGTAATTTTTTGATTACGTAAAAAAGGTAAAAAATACGTGTCCAATATTTTTTAATAATCTACCTGACGGACGACTTTTTGTGAGCATCCCTAATGCTGCGCCCCGCAGTTTCATCCGCTTAAGTCTCAATCCCGTAGAAATATCGGGATAAAAAGTATCCTATGTTCTAACCCAGATCTTGCTCTACCCATCTGGCAAATTTCATCCAAATCCGTTCAGCCGTTTTAGCGTGAAAGCGTCACAAACAAGTAAACATAAAAACAAAAATCTGTAAAGAGAAAAAAAAGAAAAGAGAAAAGTTTTTTGTATTGTGTTTAATAACAAAAAACTTTTCCATCCGGTTAGACTGGAAGGCGACCCCACATAGTTCGGAAAAAGCTAGGCAGATGATAATGATGTATAATGGCTCCTACACACTAGCACGTCACGTACCACCGGCTTTTGCGCCTTCATTTCCTTCGCGATCCTTTGTGCGGCTTTGTGCGGCTGGGCCGGCCGGCGGTAGAGCTGGCGGCCATGCCGTTGGCATAGTGTGTAGGAGCTATTAGTTTAGACAAGAATCTGCAACTACGAAATGAGTACCTACCTACCTATAGACAGCACGTGAGCCATTGCATGAAGAAACCATACCGAGTAATTTTTGTGAGACGAGCAAATCATAGACAAAAAACCATCAAAGTTAACCGTCATTCGAAATTTAACGCCTATCAAGCTTTGCACAATATTCCTCCACAATATAATAATGACATTTCAATAGAATCAACAATAGGAAAACATTAATGACCATGTAATATCCTCATAAAAAGTTGGTCGCATGCCAAATGTGGGTGGACATCGTAAATCTGTCAAAAAACACAAAATGGCTGACCGCAGCTGTCAATGAGTATTGAGACGTCAAAATTCGGACAACGTTTTATTTGCGGCCAGTCTTTCCTAGCATTGGCACTTAAGATGTAAGTCACAGGGTATATTATTCAGTGTTCTTTTGGTTTTTGTTTGTAAAGGTATGTTGGTAATTTGAGATAAAAGAGACATTGGCCATTACGGGTAGTGTCACGGTAATTTCGGGCGGTGTGAAAGTAGTTACATTAGTAACAATTAATTTTATGGATATTTCTGTTCAATTGTCGTGGAAAACCTGGACATGTGGGTGGGTTGTGTTCCGGTACTTTGATGTCTTGGCACGGATGTAACTTGTACAATGAATGAAGTGTCTTGTGAGTAATGTTTATTTCAGACTAATTGGATATTTTGGTTTGCTAATAAGATATTTTTTTGTAAGATGTCCCAGTGAATTTAAAAAGTTTTGAGATTTGGAAAACATGAAGGAAGAAAAACGGTTGTATCGTCTAATAAACTTCACACTGACATTTCGTTAAGAATGTTCTAAGTTAATGACAAAATGTCAGTGACTATTGTCATTTTACAGCAGCTAATTAAAAGTCCGAGTGTAGAAAATGATTATTGATAGGTACCTACAATCAAACTTCTAAAACAATAGTAAAAAAAACCTTGAAAACTACTTCATTTCCCTAAAATTCGATTTGAAAACCCGTAGTAACCCTATAAATTTGTAAGACAAAGTTGTCAGAGTTCCGTGAAATTAATCTGAGAACGTTTGCGATCAGCCAGCAATGATTTATTGCATCTCAATGAGCCATTATCGCACCAGAATTTCTTTAGGTTATATCTTTGCTTATGAAAGTTTTACTTTTTAACCGATATCCCAAAAAGGAGGATGTTATCAATTCGGTTGTATTTTTTTTTTTTTTTGTATATTACCTCGTAACTCCGTCATTTATGAACCGATTTGGAAAATTATTTTTTTACATTAAGGTGCTTGCACAGTCCAATACAATTTGGAAAAACATATCATTACGCCTGTATTCCCCTAAGGATTAGACAGAGATAATATGGTAATATCGTACACCCACATTTCGCCAGTTATGTGTAAGTACCATGCTATACGCGAGCCTATTGCCATCAACCCCCATACTAAGCCTCTGCTGTCCGTCCTAACTACTACTGTCCGAACAAGCTTCATCTTTCTGACTGACCGACCCCTTGACAATTCAAAAGTGCCTGTAATTGGTTTATTTGAAATAAATGCTTTGAGTTTTGAGTTTGAGTTTGAGTCCGTCCATCTGTCTGTAAGCGGGCTGTATCTCATGAACCGTTATTAGGTAAACATTTGAAACACGTTTCTTGTAAAGCCGCTTTAACAAAAAATTATAAAAATATTTAATATTTATAATTATTTTTAAATTAATTTTTGTTTAATCGGCATTAAAAATTAAAGAGGTTTCCACATACAAGGAACGAGTCCTTTTCTTCGTTTTTTGTTAATATTTTACGATAATACGGAACCCTTTGTGTGCGATTTCGAATCACAATTAGGTATTGGCCAATTTTTTGTATGTAAGGTAAACGCAGGTATTAACGACCCCCCTTTTTTTTTTTTTTTTTTTGGATGGGAAATTATCAAATAACTTCTCCCGCTCTGGGTGGAGCGGGAGGGCGTGTCAGACTTTTACTGACTAAAACCCACCCGTGTTCCTTCCGATGCCTGTGTGCCGAGGTCGCGATATCCCTTTCAGACAAACCCGCAACCCCGGCAGGCATTGGCCCTTCCGGACCCCGTCAGTTGGTGCTGACATCTCTTTGAGGCGCGCGTGGAACACAACGCGCCGTCGACCCGGGCCTGGTCCCTATCGGACGGCGAGCTACCCATTGCTCACCGTCCGCAAGCCCGCGCCTACGGTGGCCGGAAGTCGGCTCTCGACTCCCGACGCCCGGGGCGTCTCCTGCGGCGACTAGGGGCGCGAGGGGGCGCACGACTAGGGGCGCGAGGGGGCGACCCCCTAAGGCAATTAACGACCCCCCTAAGACAATTTTAAAATCAACCATATTTTTTTAGTATACTGGTTCCTCTAAAGATTAATAGTTTCATTTTATATGCTAGTGTTATGTATAAAAAATGTATTTACTGAATCAAATACATTTAAATAAAGGATTATCTTGTAAAAAATAATTTACAATGTGACTAAGTCGATTGTTGCAATTACCGACCCATAAAAACGGCTGTGAAGCTATTAACGATTTTTATGCAGCTATTCCCGATCGTGTATGAGAGGAGGCCTTTTTCCAGCAATGGAATGTATATAAGCTAGTGATGATGACGATTACCGATCTTAATAAAATAAAACAACATAAAAATGCAAATACTTATTCGTATTTTTTTATTATCATTATTTTTTATAAAACAAATTAGTACTTCTTAGTAATACCTATGAACTAAAAAATTATAAACTCTTAAATTAATCAACATAATACTATTAATACACATATATATTTTAATTTAAGGATTTTAAACTCTAGGATATTTCCTTATGCTATTGAGATCATAATAATTTTTTGAGAATTTTAATATTAATCATCACAGTCACTGCTTCACCTCTTTTTAGAAATAAATTGCAACTAATTAGTTACATATATATGATTTGGTACAACTGGTGCTTGCAAACGAAACATTAAAGTCACTTAAAAAATACATTCATCATCACTATCATCAGACGTTTTATGTTGCTTTAGCCAAGAAGTAGTATTTATTAATAGGTACCTATTATGTCATAAAAGTAGGTGACAAACTAAATAATCTATATACGATCGGTAATAGCTTCTTATAGTTGCTATTGCCGACCCTCATGGGTCGGTAATAAAGTATGTAAGTATAAACATAAATTGTATTACCGACTCATAAAAATATGGTTATTTTAATTCAATTGACCTTCGGACTATAAAATAGATTATAATTGATTAATGTCACAAAAAATATGAACAAATGCACACTGTTTTAAACACAAAAACAATGATTTATTACTGTAACTATTCAATATCGATCCTCGAAAAATATCATAACTTTGGTTAAATTGACAACGCTAAAAGGAAAAAACTAGACAAAAAAGTTTAGTCGCTAATAGATTTTTATAAAGACTGATAGAATAGATTTAAACTGGTCCATAAAAATACTTGTGTTAGTGTGATTTAGTAACATAAAAGAAAAATAAAACGAAAAGTTACGTTGCTGCCATTGCCGACTTATGGGTCGTTGATAGCTGCCACGACTAAAACTGATGAAGCTAACACCATCCCATTTTAATTTAAAGTTTTATCGTTTCAAATTACTTTTTATTAATAAAATGTCGTAAGAAATCAAGAGTTGATACTTAAATGAATACATTTAGTAATATAAGATAAAGTATAGATGTCATTTGTTTGTATAAATGTCTTAAATAGATAAGTCACGTACTTACTTAAAGGAACAAGGGAACAGTACGACAGTTCCTGCATCCACGCTGCCCCGCAGTAACTGACGTATTTTATCTCTTTTTTGCACAGCTACTCACACTAACGTAAAAGTATACGATGCTCAAGGAATAAACGCGTGTGGAACTTAGCCTACCTATAGCTAGAATAGTTCTGGAAACGTAAAGATTTCGAATTACTTTTATAGGTCGGTAATAACTACAGATTTTCGATGGGTCGTTGATAGCTGCGTTTACCTTAAGTGTGTGGTTTCCAATTCTTCAGTCAACTTTTTAATCAGAACCCCTTGACAAAAATACATAACCCTCTTCTGGTTCCAGCGTGGTCCTCAAACACTTATCTTAGTTGGTGGCTTGCCAATAAACAGCCTTTTAAACATCTAAGAAATGATGATATCAAGTCTTCATAGAAAACGTCGCAATAAATTAAGTTTTAACACTCCTTATCAGTAACAAACCACCTTGTTTAAGTTTTATGACTTATTTTATTGAAATATTGGAAAAACACTTAAATACATTTTGTGGGCTATTAAACTTTTATAGGTAGGTAACAACTTTTTGTTGAGAATTTCCAGCTGCCAAAACGAAACTATGTTAAGTCAAATTAGAATATTGGATTTCTTAAAAGTAATTAGACACTGTAAATATTTTAGGATTTAAAGTAGTTCATTGTTAAGAAACAACTAACTTAACTTGTACAAAACAATTCAATATAAGTTATTTAACTGGCTAAAATGTCTACTCCCCAAACAAACACTGACCCAAATTCGAAATCCGAACTCCAAGTCGATTTAAACGTAAAAACAATGTAAGGACATTCAAATAATCGAATTCTATGCAGATTTTGTAATTGGAACACATGCGACCCATTTCGTGGGAACCAGCGAACAGGTGACGTTCGAAAACCAAATGTTTTCGCTGACAGCGTACAAATCACGCATCAGGAAATGGAAAAAAAAGTTTGGACAACATTCCCATAGACAAGCAGTGGCTAATAAGTGGGGTGGCGATTGTTATGGGACTAGTAATTATTGGTTATCGTAAAATGAATTTAATGGTATTTTTGAATAATTTGTAATGTATCTTTCTTATTAGTGTCAATTAGATTCCTATGTTAAACATATTTTGATGGCCATTGCTCGCTTTGTAAGCAAGTCCGTTAATCAGTTTTATTTAAAAATCTGCTCATTGTAACGTGCGTTGATATAGCGAAAGAAAGGCACAGATCAGAGCTTGAGTTTTATAAACATATACTTACGATTCTTTTATATCCAGGTAGGTAGGTGCCTACATGAAATAGTTCCCATAGATTCGCAGACAGTAGAAAGTAAGTCAACAAATACGAGACGGACCTAATTTTTTTTACAGTACTTATTCCTATACTCGACCGCAATGTCAAATACTCACAAGATTCGTATGATTTACTCTCTGTCTACCCATGCAATGCTCCAACAAAAACAGTTATTTCCTGGTTAAGGTATATTGGTAGAAATGATGCGTCTACCGTTCCCACGGGATCGAGTTGCGGGATATAGGGTGCTAGCGTAATTTGGAGACAAAAAATTTTTTTTTGTAAAGTATGTAGTGTTTAGATTTTATTATATAGAAATAACTAAAATTTAAATAATAATAATAATAATAATAATAATAAATCTTTTTATTTCGGGCAACTATATGGTCCATAGATTGTTAGTAACAGTTATACACTTAAAATACTATTGTTAGTAACTTAACTAAAGACGAATTCATGCGAAGACCACCCAACAACAACACCCCCAGAAACTATGGAATAAGTCTTCGCACAAATTGCCTTATTACGGCGGAGGACATGTCTGTCGCCACAGCCATCAGAATACTATTTGCGATTAAATGAAAATGCACTAACATTAATAACGCTTAATTCAATGTCATTATTTTCCAGGTTGATCTTTAAGTAATAATAAGTTTGGAATACCTACTGTTTAAGAAAAAATACGGAAAAACAAAAACTCTAATTCTTGACATTTTCGTGAAAAAGATGACACTTAGAAGAAAACGCGCGTTTTTATTTGTTCTTGTTTAGAATAAAGAACAAACATTTCAACCTAGAATAAGTAAAATGATATTGGTGTTCCAGTTTCAAATTGCAACGTAATTCCAACAAGAATTCCAAATTCAAACTTTTAAACCGTCCTGTATCATAGAGCCGTGAAAGTATGTGGATTATGCACAGGTGGTTCCGCCCCTCGGAATTCCGTACTTTTTGTACGAATTCCGCTCACGCTGTGCAAGGATTTCCGAATTGAAAATAACTTTCTTTAATTTGGCGTTCGGCTCTAGAACGAGTGTCGCTAATTGCAGTTTGTGAGAAGTTATGCATGCTGGTTTGAGCTCTATGCATAATGTACTGGGAAAATATTTTTTAGGCAATAAGAGTACCTAGGCTTATTCGATAGATTATCGACAACTGTGCAATATTTACTTTAAGAGATACCTACTAAAGGACTCAACACCAGAAAACACAGGGATTGCATTTCTTTTTCTTTTCACATTCGATTTGATCACTCGATTCACAAGAGGCTTCCTTCTAAAATAGAAGCAGCTCAAATATAAAAAATCTAAGATTCTTTATTTAAAAATAACTTCCTTCTAAAATAGTACCAGCTCAAATATTAAAAAATTAAAGCTTCTTTATTTAAAAATTACTTTATCATTCGTTCTAAGCTGTCATCACGAAGGGTTAAGATAAGCAGGGCTTAACCGCTCCCCGATACGTTTGTTCAACAGCCGCTAATCTGCAGATTACAAGACTTACACTATCACGACAGTTAACGTTCTGGGGTACGCAGAGAGCGGTGTATTGACATCTATTTTGCATAAAATAAGTTGAGAAAGAATACTTCAATAGAATGGAAGCCCACGCCAACATACTTATAGGAATAGCTAAGAAGGTTACGTCTTATTCCTAGTCTTGAGTGAGTCGTACGATTTATTAGAGATTTTGCTTATTTATCTATAGCTTTATCTTTATATCTTTAGAATATACAAATAAATAAAATTGAAGTGTCTGTTTGTAATGTTTAAATAACAGCTGTCACTAAATGCATTTGATAGTATATCCGTATATACTTTCATATATGCATTTAGCAAAATGTTTATTTGTTATAAATACCGTAAATTAAAACAAAAAAAAAACATATATAAAATTTTGTTTGTCTATCTGTCTGTCTTTCTGTTTGTTCCGGTAATCTCCGAAACAGCTGTACCGATTTTAACGAGACTTTCACTGGCAGATAGTTGATGATACAAGGAGTATTTTTTTTAAGAATAAGGGTCCACGCGGGCGTAGCCGCTGGTATCAGCCAGTTAATTTATAAAGATTTACCAACAGCTTCTTTATAAAAATATCGTAAGTCAATATCAAATCTGTCTAGCCTTTTCATAAGTATCAGGGTCAGCTTCCAGTCTAACCGGATTCAGCTGAATAACAGCCATAAACTCTGACAACCAGTCTTACCAAGTGGTATTTGTTGAAAGGTCTACACTGTCTCCCATACCTATTAACACTGTTATTTCAAAATATTGTAAAAGCCAATTATTTTTTAAAGAGTAACCGTGGAGTTTCTTGCCGTCTCTTCTTCATAGGAAATGACCAATTGGAACCGTGCACATAGTTTCTGACGTTTCATAAGTGCCCATGTAATAATTCCACTTACTCAGTTCTTATCAGAACTAAATGCAACCACACAAGTCACAATATTTACTCATCATCTTATCACCCACCCTTCCTGAACAACACCTAACAAACATAATCACATCATCACGCATTCGCACAAGATTAACACACACACACACACACACACATAAATACACAAACACAACACAGGCAATCTGATCGCATTACGAGTAATCCTCTCACTATCGAAATGCAAACGAGATCCGAAAGAATCGCGAGTCCCATCCCTATTGGATTCCCATCCCTATTCGATCACTGACGCGATTTTCTGCCACTCGAAGACTTGACAATCCGAGTCGTAATCGACACCATTTTACAATGGCCCCCCCTGTTCCCCTTCACTATGCAATTTTAAGGAACTGAGGAGGTAATTCGGTGGGTTGGTGCGGGTCGTACTAAAATGGTTTTGCTATAATACGGGTTTTACACCACTTATCGACACTCCGTTCCGATTTGTTATCCGATCTTTATTTGTGCTTAAAATGTTTGGATTTCATTCGTGTTATGTGTGATTACTTTTTGGGGTTTTAAATTGAGCTGTTGTTAACGTGAACGCATTAGGTAAAGCTACGAATTTCTAGAAAAGTGGTGCGGCAGCGGAGTTTTGTTACTATGTGAAAAAATGCTCTCTACAGTCCGGCCGTCGAGAGAATGCTTCTTGACACCTGTCAGTTTACTAATAAAGATCAAAATAGCAAAATAGGTATAAATAGTGCCACTTCGCTCCGCTTCGTACGAAAGTACAGCTTTACAGTACAGTACAGCTGCGTTTCCACCAGAGATGAGCGAGGATGCGTAGCGAGGGATCTGTGTGAAACTAACCAATAACATCGCTTCACTGTCATAGCTTGAGCTAAGCTAGCGTTGTTATTGGTTAGTGTCACACACATCCCTCGCTACGCATCGCCGCTCAACTCTGGTGGAAACGCAGCGTAATCGTGGAGTGGGGCGCGTCTTCGTGGATGGCAGTATCTGTATTCGTTAGTATGATACTGACAGGTGTCAAGAACGCATTCTCTCAACGGCCGGACTGTAGGCACACATCAACTGACTTTCATGAATAACTGTTTCAGTGACATTATTCACCGGTAAAATTTGGACGCTATATGAGTTGCCAACGCTCTTCTACCGTCTCCTCACTCCAGCACGAATGAATGAAACGTTTTTCCATATATTTTTTATCGATGATGAAACGATAACTATAACATGGAGTAATTGGCATCAGAGCACCTGCCATCTAATCTCTTCACCACACTTGAATGCCACCTTGGTACCTTTTTGAGTGTGAAAAGTTTAAATAAATACCTAAATAATTATGGTCAAGTTGCACTTTTTATAATTTAAAGGCCATGAGATAAAGGCAACAATCAGTCACAAATTAACATCACAATAAAGAGCTAATACATTTCATTCAATTAGTAGCAGTGTTTACCCACTGAACGAAGACCGGGAAAACTTTGAAACATTAAAAAATTGCATTAGGTACTAAATAGTTTAGGTGACCAGGTGCCAATTTACGTATTCAGAAGAATATATATGTATATTTGTAATCACGTTCTCGAAAACGGCTCTAAAGATTTCGATGAAAGTTGCAATATAGAGGTTTACGAAAATTCGTTCTAGCTAGGTCTCTCATATCTGGTAATAGTCGTTTTCTGCGCATTTTCACCCGAGCAGAGCTCGGTCGCCCAAAGTTTAGAACAAGATGGCTACCTTAGAATAGTGACATGGCAGCATGGAATTAGTAAGTACTATCATGGCTGCATGGCAGTATGAACTATCCTTTAATATTAAATAAGCATTCTCTATTTACACCAGAGCAGAGCTCGATCGCCCAGGTACTGTAAATAATTAGTAAGTATATATCGGAACTTCTTTTGTTCAAGGAGTCTCCCAGTCGTCTACAAGTTATTCTATTATAATTCCGCTCGCTCGTTCGTTCGTATTTTTTTGCTTTCCGTGCCTCGAAACGCACTTTCAGCCGTAGATAGGTGCCGGCTGTCATTCGTAGATCTTTGACAGTCGTTACGGGTAGTCAGAAGCCCAAAAATCTGACTACCAGTCTTACCAAGCGGTATCGTGTTACCCAGTAATTGGGTTGTGGAGGTCAGATAGGCAGTAGCTCCATGTAAAATACTGGTATTCAGCTGCATCCGGTTAAACTGGATTGAGACCCCAACATAGTTTTGAGAAGTCTCGACAGATTGATTATTTAATCTTCGAAAAACTAAATAAAGTATGCCTGCCAGACACCGGAATTGTAATCACATTTTTTCTAAAATTTTTCAAGATCTGTAAAAGTTCCTAGTTTCAGTAGTTAGTTAGTTCAGTATATTTGCTGTCTGTCGACAGGTTGTGTTAGTAAATTAGCGCGGGTATCGCGGTTCAATCCCGCTAATTAACTGCGGGCTTATTTAGGCGGGTTTGCTAATATTTGAGTGGGATCAGCGGGATACAGACTCGATACGAATAGTGGACGACTATACTTTTGATAAAGGAAATTTTTTTAGCTTTGTCGAAAAACGAAGACAGCTAATTCATATTCAAATATTTGTAAGTATTTGTAGAAAATACATATGTTATTGTGGCGGCATCTACATCGCCATTTGCGAACTACACATCACACTGACGTCACGCAAAATCCTGCATCGGTCAAGCAGAGTTTACCGCGCGACGAGCGAATACATAAAAACGCTAATCAACCTACGTACTATCGGAGAACTTCATATCTAAGCAGTATGAAAACAAAATCCCGTGAACACGATGATCACATTTGTTACCGCCCGGTTCTATAGTCACCGAGCGCTGCAAGCAAGAATAGTCCTTACGGTGTATAGATATGAAGTTCTTCGATGGTACCTATACAACGTTCCGACATCAATCGTCGGGTAGTAGCCCATCAGACACAACACCCGTGTGGTCGGAGGATCCTCCCTTTTCTATAGAGGATGAGTGAACTTTACATCCTGTTCTTCATATCTCTATATTATTAATAAAATGAACGACTTGCCGTCAACGGCGCACAAATATTCAAATAATAATTTGTAATTAGTTATCTACTAGACAAAATAAAGAAGAATTATCAAGCCTTGCCCCTTTGACAACTTATTTTATTGGTAACTTTCACTCTATTTATCTACCGCTGAATAAAACAATATCTGTATGTATTTTAACAGCCACTACTTGTGTAAGTGGACATGAAAAAATTAAATTAAAACATTAAATGAAAAAATCGGATTTTGAGAATTAAACTGGTAGTAGGTAAATGTTATATCATTCTATTAAGGCGACGATAACCGACTTTTAATGATGTTATACTAAAGATCACGTCTAAACTACTAGTGTTAATGATCTATAAAAAATATATGTTAAATTAGAGCATTTTCTTAATAAATTAATATATCAATATTTTAGATTTTATTTATATTACGTAGTGAAATTAATTTGTAAAGTTATATCTCCAATCTGCCTAGCCTTTTCGCAACTTTATTGGTGTCGGGTTCCAGTATAACCGGATTCAGCTGAATACCAGTATTTTTATTTTACACTGCCTATCTGACCTCCACAACCCAGTAACTGGGTAATACGATACCCCTTGGTAAGACTGGCTGTCAGACTTTCGGGCTTCTGACGACACGTAACGACTGTCAAAGATGCATGAATGACAGCCGGGACCAACGGCTTAACGTGCTTTCTGAGACACGGAGGAGTCTTGGTATTTAAAGAGGGGACCCATCCACAGACCAACCCCGGCAAGCGTAACTTAACCGGACGGATTGACCCGTGCAACAGTTATTACTGAGCTATGAGCTCCTCTGTAAAGTTATGTCTAATGCGGGTAAAAAACTGTGAATCACGCAAAATCTATCAAGCGTATTTTTCTGAAACGACCACCAATCCTTCACCATTTTAAAGATAATTTAAGAGGCTTACAACAGCTAAAGCGCGGTCACTGTCGGACTGCATAGAAATGAAAGAGAAGCGCGATGACACGACGCAGGAAATTTATTGCAAAATATGAAGCATTTAGCGATTTACAAAAACTCTATTGATTGGACTGGAAAATTAAAACACTATTATGCTAATATGTAGCTTGTAGAATAATCTGACAAAAAATCAGAATGATTGCATGTAAATTAATATGATTTTTAATCGTTAAAAGAAATTTTTAGAGGTATCTTCATGATTTTTTTCTATCGTATCAAATTTGTTGTATTATGTTTTCAACACACTATCATACTAGCATATATCCTGAAGAATATCATATATTTTTCTGATTTTGTTTACTGCAGTGGATCATATTCTTTTAGGCATTATAAAACTTGCGTTTAGGCACGTTTAGGTCCTGTAGTCCCCTTAATGATTGATCTTTTAGTAAAATACCTTTTGTTTTATATAAAATAAATTAATAATGAGTCTAATTTGGTACAACGCTCCTTAATGGGCGAGTCCTATTACTGGCTGGACGTACGACGCGTTGCGTGAGCTCACTACAGAACACGCAAGCTAACCACTCAAGGTCACTGGAATAGATCTGCGTTTTAAATCTCTCACTACAAGGCAGATACCTCTAACATACAGTGAAGGAAAGGTCATTGATCACCAGGTTGGCCCACTAACACATAAGTAACATTGTTATAAACACTACTGGGTATTATTCTAACGATATCCTCTACAATTCTAACTGCAACAATATTTAGTCTGGCAGCACAGCACAGTGTTTGTGGTGCGTCAACCTGTCTCACTAATTACCACGACCGTGGTTCACTTCCCGTAATTAACTGCGAATACTGATTTCATATTGTCTTGTACAACGGTTGGTATGTTATTACTAATAAATAATATATTGCTGAATCAAGTTAAAATAATTAACTGGCATTACGCGAAATAGGAAGAGATGTATTTAGAATTGTACCTATTTGAATCTGTCGTTTTGTTGGAAATTGAATTCGAAACACCTACTACGGTATGACGTATAGCCCGGCCGACGAGAGAATGCGTTCTTGACACCTGTCAGTTTCATACTAACGAATATGTGTTTTGCGAATTTGATCCTTATTACTACTAGAAATTGTTCAACTGACAGGTGTCAAGAATGCACGTTCTATGTAACTGTAGCAACCAGACGGGAAATCAAAAACTCAAACAATAATCTTAGTTTGACTCGCGTAGCGCGTGAGCTACGGCGTAGCACGCTGTATTACAATCTCGTAGTCAAGTATGGTGTGGTGCTGGACGTAAAGAATAGTACCATCCCGTTTCTTCCCGTGGGTGTCGTAGAAGGCGACTAAGGGACTCACTAGAGAATGGACAGCAGCGTTCTCTATGCATTTTAACAGCGATTATGGCAAACCCCCCCATTTGCGGTAGGCCTATGTCCAGCAGTGGACGTCTTTCGGCTGAAATGATGATGAGTCACGTATTTGTTGTGATGACCACCAATTTTTTCAGTTTAGGTTATATTTTAAGTTAAGTATTATTTCATTTATGGTACATAATTCATCAGTTTTTGAACAAGTTTGATATATTTCTGTCAACCATTAGTAAATTCCCGATTTGAACCTTCTTTTCCTTCTGCGAAGAAGGTTACATGAACCAACTATATACATCAACACTATATAAAAAACCGTAGTTAATCCTCCTATCCTTCAATATTTTCCAATAAGCCCACTAGCTTACAATTTGCGTCAACCGTACAGCAGTGCCGGATCAAAGGACGGGCCGGATGAACGGCATCAATGGGGGATAAAGGGGGCCGAACGGATGAAAGCGGATCATCCCCTTACAACCTTAGCTTGCCTGTTACTGGAACTGATTGAAGTGATTAAAATATAGGCATTTATCTTTTGTGGAAAGTATTAAAGTGACTAGATTTAATTATGGAGATTTGGAATTTATATGCTGTAACTGTTTGTCAGTAAATTCAATCAATCTCATTGTCATCAGGTCATCTCTTAGCAGCCATGGCTTATTTTAATTTTTGAATTGTTTTTATCATTTTATTACGGACGCTTTTAACGTGCACGTCTTTCTGCATTGTTCTCACATGTATAATAACAACATGAATGATGTATCAATATTTTGATTTAAAAGAGTGTCCGTGGAGTTTCTTGCCCGTTCTTCTCCATAGGAACCTACTACGCTTTGGAATGGGCAACTAGCTTCATATTTCTGACTGACCGATTCCTTGACAATTTAAAAGTGCATGTAATTGGTTTATTTGAAATAAATGGTTTGAGTTTGAATAATTTTTCTGCAAAAATTTCAGTTTTTCTTTTCTCTAGTTTTCGCCTGGTAGCCGTGAGAGATTTGTTTTCAGAATTTTGTTTTCAAGGTATTTTTTTCTATAATTATACACTCGATAGTAAGACGTGGATTGTTGATGGTGTTTTCATATGAAGTGGTCGTTGATGGTGACTGTCCACTGGAGCGGAGAGCAGAGGAGCGGAGCGGAGCTGTGCCAATATTAACCAATGAAATTACATAAAATCTCCGGTCCGCTTCAGGGATTTGCGAACTAGTTTAAAAATTCATACAAAACCGGGAAGCAGAGCGAGGAAGCGGAGCGGGGAAGCGGAAAAACCCGGCCGCGAGGTATTGCAGCCCGTTCAAATAAGGCGTCGCGTGAACTCGTCCTTGATCCGCACAGTCCGCAACTCCGCTCCGCACCAACTCGCTCCGCATCAATGGACAGACAAAGTCCGCAACTCCGCTGCGCATTACTCCCTCGCTCCGCTCCGCTGCCTCACTCCGCATCAGTACAGACAGGCAGCCTAAAGGATTCAGTTCATCCTTCATACAGTATTGTTATTACGAGTACCAAGCTAAGGTGAGATTGTGATGGTCTTTGTTTTTAATATTTATCTACATAACATCACGCCTGTAATCCTCGAAGCGTTAGGCAGAGGTGTACCTATAGTACACCCACATTTCGCCAGTTATGTTTAAGTCCCATGTAATAGGGGGCGAGCCTATTGCCATCAACCGGGCACAAATCCACACTCCGGGCTGCTACAGAAAAATCTCTGTCGGAATAACCTAATACCGTGATTAGAAAATATTAACATAACAAACAGTTCCTATGTTACTTCATTATTTTCAGGCTCATACGATGTCATTCAACTAAGCTCCCACCACAAAGACTTGTTAGTAAAAAAGTCAACTAAGTTCCCTTTATAAAAAAAAATAAAAAACCCCCGACTCACAAAGTAAATACAACAGAACATAGGCTTTATCCACACACGTCGTGTAAACGCTGTACATAGGTGGTGTACTATGCCTACATTCAGCAGGTCGAGATCAAAGAGAAGGTCTAATGAGGGTGCTCTGTGCAGTGTTTGATGTCAGTTGAGACTCATTTGTGAATGAGCTGTTATTATTTGAGCGTTTTCCTGTTTTGTAAATGCTGGTTTTGTAAACGCTGGATTTGACTGAGTAAGTATTTACCTTTTAATAAATTATTTTATAACGATAGGAAACTATCTTCTCACATAATCATTGGTTGAAGCTTAATCACTGTGAATTAGCAGTTTTGACTGCTCGTGCTTAGCTCGTGGCTAATTAATAGCAGCCGCACGGGTCGATCCATCAGGTTAAGCTACGCTTGCCGGGGTTGGTCGGTGGTTGGGTTACCATCTTTACATACCGAGACTCCTGGCTGTCATTTGTGGATCTTTGACAGTATTACCCAGTTGTATTACCTAGTCGTATTATCCAGTTACGGGGTTGTGGAGGTCAGATAGGAAATGTCGACTAGCTTAGCTTATTTATTTTTTATGGTTCCGTACCCGAAGGGTGCCAAACGGAACCCTATTACTAAGCCTCCGTTGTCCGTCCGTCTGTCTGTCTGTCAGCGAGCTGTATAACATTAACCGTAATAGGCAGACAGTTGAAAATTTCATAGATTGTGTATTTCTATTGCCGCTATAGCAACAAATAATTAGTTTTTTTTTCTTACCCTGCAGGTGTCATTGTCATCATGGGCTCATCGAGTAGAGCACATTTTTTTATTTTTTTATCTTCGGATTTCATGATATAGGGGGCTGGGAAGAAATGGCGAAACAAACAGCAATGGCGAATCTGGGTCAGATCATGTGAGGACCTGTGAATGTGTTAGTGGCTACTTACGCAAATCATCTAGTTACCGAAAAACATTCTGGAAATAAATAAATATGTTCCAAATATGATACGAATACCCTCTGAAAATCTTTCAAACACCTTCACCAAGCATCACAAATCTTAAAAACCTCCCAAACTATACGGTTGCGAATTTTCAGCGGTTTTCAGCGGACGAGTGGCAAGAAAGCGGCGTCTTGCTGAAAATCAATAGAGCGAGGGTGGTGACCCCGCCCCGCGCCACACGCGGTCAGCTCCACTACCTTGACATTGCAAGTCGAGCTACAAGCTAAATGGGCGGTTTTTTCGTATATTTAGTTATTCTATATCACACTAATATAATAAAGAGAAATATTTGCATTTTTGTATTTTTGTTTGTAATCAATAAACTCAAAAACTACTGGACCGATTTTAAAAATTCTTTCACCAGTAATATGCATTATTATCACTGAGTGACATAGTAATTAGAAAGATTAATAATTTATAAAGATATCACGCGGGCGAATCGGCTGCAGGCAGTGGCGGCGCTAGACCAAACGAGGACGTAGGCGACATCAGCTTTGCGAGGCTGCAGAGGCCTTTCATTTCCCAGACGAAAGAAAAACGTTTAATTGAATGAGCTGAATATTAACTAATACAAATGAAATAGACGAACTTTACATCTATTAGTCTTACTGATTTTTTTTTCAAGATTATATCGCACACCTAGATAAAGAGTAGCACAACTCAAAATACCTCTTTTTTTCAGGAACAGCAAAAAACGGATTATTGCTGTTAATTAATCCGTTTTTTGCTGTTCCTGAAAAAAAGAGATATTTTGAGTTGTGCTACTCTTTATCTAGGTGTGCGATATCTTAGCTAGCATGCAGTTTGAGAAGCAGGATGCAAGAGCGAGCAAAGCGAGCTCGATTTTAGCACGCCGCTTCGGATGATTTTAATTAGGTTGTATTCCATTCTTACAGAAATAGGAGATATTTTGTTAAGTTATATAGAACATTTTGAGAATTAGAAGAAAGCAGGACGCAAGAGCGAGCGAAGCGAACTTGATAATTTTAGCATGCTATGGTCATATTTTGCATACGTATGGGGACTTCCAACTACAAACTGCCTCTTTGTTACTGAACATAATTTTGACCTTGCTTGTGATTTGATTGAAAAGTATCTACTTCACGAGATTTGGGGTCCGGGGGCTGGGTGGGAAATAAATACAAATAACTAAACGTTTTTGCGAGGCCCCCACAGGCGCGAGCCCGTTCGGCGGTCGCCGACGTCGCCGACGCCTAACGCCCCGCCACTGGCTGTAGGCTCCTTTAATATTATATTTATGTAACCAATATTTTTATTTAAAAGAGTGTTCATGGAGTTTCTTCTCCATAGGAACCTATTACGCTTTGAAATGGGAAAATTGAGTGCGCGCCACGAAAGAAGGCCGGCGGAAAATTGTGAACTACATTTTTTTATGCAATGCTATAGACACTAGCGCCGCGTCAAATGGACTTCCATGGCGTGGACTCTAGCTTCATGATTAATATTTTAGTTCACTAGTAAGCCATATTTCTTATTTCCATACAGTAATATTGCCAAATTATTCAAAACAGGTAGGTAAATATTTGACAGCTATTTGCGACGTTGCCAACTTTTTGGATGAACGCTCTTAATATGCTTAGCAGTGTTCATTATTTTATAGGAATGCGTGTTGAATGTCAATAAAACAGTAAGAATACATACATCAAATTACTTCACTAATATTTCTTTACTGCTACTCATTATGTGCGTAGCAGGTCAAAGACCGAATGAAGCCGTGTTGAGTAGCTGTGCTAAAATAACCCTTATTGAAATGGTATAAGGTAGGGTTAAGTTAATTGCATTGACACTGCTCATTTCCATACGATTGCGCATTTTCCTGGTGGGTCCGTTAATAAACATATTTAAGTAAATAGGTAAGTAGGTATATACTTACATAAAAGTGTAAATAGTCTTACCTATGTTTATAATCTATGCAAATAAATGTTTACTTTACTTTACTTTACTAAGCACGTACGAAACGGTAATTATTTTTGTGAAGCGACGTTTATCATCGTCAAAAAACTGAAAAACAAAAAACAATAGGTATTTTTTTTTTATTACTATACTTCAGTTATGCCAGTTACGCCAACAATGTTCTATAGCTGTATAAATGCTGAGTATTTTAACAGTTTTGTGAAATAGTTTAGTTTTGACTTTCTACTTTTACCCAATTTTCAATTTGGCGCACCAAGTGACAGTAAGCAGCAGCCTACAGCGAAGAAAATGGTAAAAAAAGCACTATAAAAATAACTATTTAGCTACATCCTCCACTTAAGTATAACAAAATTGAGGTTGTACCATATAGTACATACTAATTCCATGAGACAGTCACGGCTTCAGTAAGTAATTACGCAAGGCGTGACCCCACCAATGACGCGGGGTCACGACCCGGGCCTTGTCACCATTGGCTGAAACGACACACACACATTCACAGCGATTTCATGGGCTTTCAGCTGTGTTAGGTGGTTTTCAGTTACGAATTTACGAGCACATAGGAATTACGATTTCGTATGGAATTTAATAAATAAGCCGTGCTGTAAGTACACTTGTTGCGGTAAAATCACATAATAATTATGTAGTAATTGCACCGGTTCGGCTTTTTTGTTCAACAAATACAGCTGAAGTGAATGTGCCGACCCGAACATACCTACCACGCCTAAGGTAAAGAGTAAATGAAACGAAATTTTTTATGTCAAAAATAATGATTGTTGATTTCTGCAGGAAAATACATAAGTAGAGATACGACATATATCTATCCCTTTGGCTTATGCTCAGAGCTGACTCTTCTAGTCTAGGTATGTGTTTTATTAAACTACCAAGAAATGAAATATCTTTATAAATTATAGCCTGTGTTACTGGATGATAATAAAGCATCCTACTGGAGAAAGATATTTTTAAAGCGGTCCAGTCGGTTTTGAGTTTATTCATTACAAACACACATACAAAAAATCAAAGACAACGACCTTTGATTGGTTGATGGGTTTCAATGTTTGATTGAATCAGACTTTGACATAAATTATAATATCTAATGTTTGATTGGGGATGTCGTTTCATTCACTAGTCTTTTAATAGTTGTAAAAACTTAGATGCAATAGGTAGGTACATTTATACGCTCTTCTAATAGTACTCCATTCGAAAGAAACAAAAAAAAAAGCAATCTGTCAAAAATATCTTTCCCGATATCAACAAAAAACAGTTTATTATCATAACCGCTATATATTTCGGTGCTCCAAATGGTAAGATAGTAGTGACTGTTCTCTGGGGACACTTTCCCTCAGAATATTATTTTTTTGGGGGTTCTTTTAACACCATATTATTCTTATCTGTGGTACTTGTTGACGTCGTATATTTTGTGTTTTGTCTATGAGTTTTGACGTTTTTTATGGAGGGAAAACCTACCAAAAAGTATATTATATAAGTATATATAAAAGCATTTTTTGCAGAACTCTTTTGTTTTATGTAGTTTTTTCCGTGGCTGTCGTAAAAAGCTAAAAGAGTAAGAAAAGGGATGGATGAGCAACACCTTTTTGAACATCTTTCTGCTGCTAGCAACAACGAACTGCATTGATGGGTGAAAATTCACACTGCAGAAATCTTATCAATGTATTAGCATTAGAAGGCGTTCATCATGAATCACATTTGGATGCCCTGTTTCACCACATGAAGATAAGATCTGTAGCTTATGTGTAACTGGTTGATAATTACACTCAAATTCAATTCTATTTTTAATTTAGGTGATTGGTAAATAGTACCAACCGGAGCCTGTGAAGACAAGCTCAATCTTCTTAGACTTCCTCCCCACATAATGAAGGAAACATAACTCAACTAACATACCTACGTATCGTGCAACATTATTATATGAAACGTATGATCTCAACGTTCTTTATCACCAACGATAGCAGGACGTAAACAACTGTTCGTTATAACATTTATAACGTTCATAAAGCTTTATCTTGGTACTGACATGTCTTGTGTTTATCGGTCGCTAGGATACGTCCCCTGACGAGGTCTCGGGAATAAAGTTATGTTTTTTTTTAAATAGTTTTGTAGCTGTGCGTGGAGTGGGAGTTTTCTGTTCCTACAGAATCTGGATTGTGGTGATGCTCAAGTATGCTTATATGGGTAGGTATGTCCAGAGCACGCTAGGCCTTCAGCGGAGTGTTTGCGTTATACATTTACAACTGCATTGCCTCCCATTTTGACAATTTAGCCACATTCATTTAGTCCAGTCAATAAAAACATTACAAACGCGCATGTAACTACGAATTTTTTAAATATGTTGTCAGGTCTCCTGAGAGTAGTTTATACCCAAGTTTGCAACCCTGAAAACTGCCACTTGATTCAGTTTTTTTGAAAAATATACCTTATGGACGCGTTTATATAATAGGCCTAGAGTAATTGGGTTCGGCTCAGATTGTAGAAAATTTAGCTTGTTTCACAAAAATATAGAACAAAGATACATAAAACGCGCCCTTAAAGTATATTTTCGTTGACGAATTTTTCAAACTTATGAAGAAATATTTAGAAATTTCCTTCAAAACTAACATTACTCAATACTAACATTACTCAATACTAAAATTACTTACTTATTTTACCACGGCTTGGTTAAACAATCGTAGTATTAACATTGTTTTTGAGAGACAATTCTGTGTGACATTTCTCGATGCCAGTCCCTTGTGCTAAAAAACAAATATTTCGTTACAAATGAACCTACTACTTGGAAAAATAAATGAGAATGGTAGGTAGGTAAATAAGACAGAATGCATTTTGTAATGTTTTAAAGTTTATTTATAAAACAGGGCAATATTAAAATGTCCCAATTAAAACACAGAAGTGACAGTCACAAGAGTGATGTTGAAATAAACGAGCATGATAAACTTTGACAAGAGCCCGATAACAGTAAGTAGGTAAAGTATATAATCTAAATAATTATGTAAGAATATGTACTGCGCGTAGGCATTTATTTGGAACACAGCAGCTCAATATCTTAGGTATAATAATTATGGTTACAAGTTTGGTCATGCAACAAAAGTTTTAAGAAGAGTGAACAGTTTTTGCGCGTTTGGTGCTCTATCCACTACCTGTCAAAAAGTACATTACTGAGTAATAACTGTATTATCCAGAGACCCTAGCATCAAAGCGTGACGTAGGTAAACGTTACCTACGTCACGCTTTGATGCTAGATTTTTGAATCGAAAACACATTTTTTATAATTATATCGTACTAGATGACCCGGCGAAGTTTGTACAACGTGAGATCGATACATTTTTTTTCGTTTATTAGGTTGTTCCTGTGTTTGGGTCTATCCTTATTTTCTTTTTTCCGAAACCACACCAGTAGGAAAGCAAACAAACCAAAAAAAAAAATCAAATCGGTCGATTCATTTTTGAGTTTTTGCGAGACTCTACAATTGATTTTTATACATATAGATAAGTATAGTATAGATTGTAGCATTCTGGTTTTAATTTTTGCTCCAACACAATAAGTATCGCCCATTGATTTGAATAAATAAATTTATATTATGTGCGAAACGAGAAATTTAAATTTTAAAATCTATCAAATTTAACGTTACGTTTTACTCCGCGCATTCGTGCCCACTGAAATATCAAAAGTCACTCACAAGTTTCAGGTATAACGCCTTCATCATGATGGCAATCATCGAGTTAAATCCTCCATATTTCTAGTTTTATAACAAAACAAACTTGCTTATTTAAAATCATGTCACATCCCTGCTAATCCGTAACATTAAACAGCACAGCGCGTCTGGTATGTTTGCTGAAGCGCGTACGGATAGCTCTCAAGCCATCATGCGCAAGAAAGCAAACTCCTCGCTGTACCGTCTACGAAGCAGCAGCAACAGCATCTTAAATGCTATTGTTGCTCATTTTGACTGTCCTTTCCTAAATCTATGGATAAGGACAGCCAGTAACAATATTAACATAATTTTAGGTACAATTTTATTACTTATACACTAACATTTTATGATTCAATGTTCTTTTTGTGATATTATGATTATGTTAATTATATGGAGATTCTCTGAAATAAATAAATAAAATAAATTCTTGCTAAAAAAAAACATACGACTCTTTGGTTTGCATTGCATTCTTTCAAGAGCTTTCACGTCGCTTCTTCGAGAGCCACTTCTTTGTTTACAACCGTAGAAATATTTCCACAAAATGCTAGGTCTCAGATTATCTCCACTTAAGTATATTATTTTGAAACAGGAGAAGTCTATAAGCCGATGCAAGACTTATAAATATGATCGGAGTCATCTTGATTCAATAATTGTAAGATGATCATTTCATGCTTCGCAACAGTTTGTCAGCACTAATCAAAGATCAGCATCTTAGGGGTGTAAACCTAGGTATAGTGTCCTCCACCGCATATCCTAGGCTATCTTCAAAGCCTCAACGCACTGCAATCCATTCCATGAACGATTTCAATTCACAAAATCCTTCGCACTTTCAAGTCACTTCACTTTTTAACTTCTTATCCACTTGAAGGGTTATCAACCACCTCTCTGCCAACACCATATTCTCACATACCGTCACATTATTAATTGTTATCTTCATATCTTTGAGCCAGAGTCTTTCTATATCCTAAAACGAGTAAAGAAACTTTAAAATTGTCAAATTTCTCACAACCAACCCCTAAACGACCATCAATATCGTCTGTTTCAAGTTAACTGGATTGACGAAACGTTCTAAAGATGCTTTATATAGGTAACCTTAAGCTTGGCCCTATGCTGGCCTAGGGTTAATAACGATACACTTTTGCTGTGGGTTCACGGTATCTACCATTCAACCCCAGGTCAGGCATACTGACTGTATTGTTTCGTGATAAATGAGTTTTGCTTTTTATTCATTATCTTTCAATGAGGTCGGTGTTGTTTTTGAAAGGAATTAAAGTATTTTTATTATTGGTATTTTTTAAATTATTTCTTGGTGAAAGTTGTAGTATACAATTTTTTAAGAATCCTTCACAGATTCTAGAAATCGTTTGCAGAATTAAGTTCTCATTAAGATCTTCTAAAGTTTTGCAAATTATTGTTTATACCGTCTTTATGCTTTGCTATTGGTTAGGAAAGTTATATTAATTAATTTACAAGTTTCTAGTCTGAAGTATATAGGTACTTCAGTATATAGGTATCGTTGAGTAGCTCGAAGTCCCGTATCTCATGTCATTGACTTCTGTAAGGGTATCTTTGTGGAGTAAGTTGGTACACTATAATCATGACTTATTATTATTATCGCTATGCAAAATTGCATTGCATGAATTTCCGTCTGTTCAATGGATAATATTCTATCGTTGAAAAAGTGCCACCCAGGTAGGTGTACCTAACTGTTCGTGTTCAATACCCAATGTGAAGATAAAATAAATAATTAGGTATTTGACTATTACAGGGTGGCAGGGACATCGACGAGAAAACTGTTACCATGGATTCTGAACTCCCCTGCGTTGAAATTTTTCGCCGAAATGTGCGATACCTACGCGGACAAAATGTATGGAACAATTGTTTTTTTTTAACTAACCGTGTTTCAGAATCACGTACCTACTGAATCCATGGTAACAGTTTTCGCGTCGATGTCCCTGCCGGCCTGTATAACAACGAATCACGATTCTTTGTTCTCCATGAAACTTTATGTACCTACCAATTACATAGGTGCGTAGGTAGCTAGTGGAAGTTGAACAGGAACAGTACAAAACCACTACAATATTTATGAATCCAACCAAGTTGGAAGCTGCCATCTGTTGACGTGAGCAATCCGTGGAAATAAAGACGACCCACAGATATAAGGACGGCGGAAAAAAACAATAAAAAAAAAAAAAAACACTGATGCAAATAACAAAACAGCAATGCCATCTTTTGGAAAATAATAGTACAAGTTGATTGAGGATTAGTGCCATCTAGCGGATTTTTTTAAATAACTTCAGGATGAAGTGCTAGTTGTTCTTTCGGTACGTAAGTAAATAATCCACTAGCTAGATGTCGCTAAAAGCAAAGATTCTATTTCACAATACAAGATGGCGCTGTTTGAAACAGTACCAATTTTATTTCAACATGTTTATTTATTCAATACCAGCTGCCCCGGCTGACGTTGACCAGTTCTCCAAAATTCCTATAGAAAATGCACCAATTTTCCTGACAACTTTATAATTTTTCTTTTCTAATGAACCTGATTCGGACTATTACGAACATGTTATAACAATATTTTGCCAAATCGGTCCAGCCGTTCTGATGTTATGCCCTTACCAACGAACATATATTTAATTATTAATATATACATTTGTAATCCTTCCTCAATTAATATTTTACATTCTTCTGTTCCACGCACCGCTCAAGCAAACCTTTCGAACACTCCATTTCCGCCATTTTAAATTTATTTGAAACTAAATGACGTCATAAAGTTGATGCCAAACGAAAAATTCAATTTAGCATTCGCCAACGTCCATACTACGTTGAATACACCGGTTCTCGTCCGATCACCGAAGTTAAGCAACATCGGGCGTGGTCAGTACTTGGATGGGTGACCGCCTGGGAACACCACGTGACGTTGGCTTTTTGCATATTTTGTTTTTTTTGACTGCTTGCTTATTTCTGTTCAAAAATGTATAATATTTTTGCACGTTTCTGTCTCCAACGACTTCGTATTATGGATGAAAGGTCCATTGAGAAGGGAATTTAAATAAATATTAATGTTTAAATCCAATAAAAATTTTATGTACACAATTAGTTATCAGCCTACCTACCTACACAAAACGAAAGAGTAGATTAATATTAAAATTGTTAACAAATATCTATAATAGCCCTCCTCCTAATTTTTATGTTGTTATGCCCGACAGGGCCCACAATGCTCCAAAACGAATGTATGTCTTTATGTACCTACCACCTAAGTTCACATTGTGGAATGCAATAAACGTATTGAGTATTTAGTATTGTGATGTTTCGAAGAACAAACTCATGGTGATAATGGTGTTTTCATTTCACCATCATTTAGAGAATTATTCCTGAAAGTTTGCAGTGAACCAATATTTTGAATTTAAAAAGTCATCACATCAGTACTCAATAGATTACACAGGATCGCACCCGAGCAAAGCAAGTTGTGTGAAATAAAAAACAAAACCATATTTACTTCTATCGTTTTATTTATAGTTTACACATTACATGTCTATCTGACTCCTTAACAACGAAGATACAATGATAGAATAACAAAAAAAAAACTAACATCAAAAGAAAATGCAACACAAAATGTATGTAGTAAAAAAATCCAGTTACAGACAAAAAAAATGCACTTACACACTAAAAGTCACTTCAAGAAATTTTACATCAATTTTGATTGGCACACACTAGCCCTCACTTATTTACGTAGACACTTTTAGATTTTTAGCACAATATCTATTGGCAGCCACGCACTTATATAACACAGGAATATTCTCTATACTGTATGTAATTAGACTAATTAGTTTCAAAACATTCAAATCTAGTATTATGTACACATTCAGATTAGAATAGATTATACTTTACTGTACAAGAAACTGTAACTTTAACACCAGACTATACATTGATATTTCAGGATTACATCATTGGCCACATCTATTGCAAAATGTACAAGAATTTGGCAGGGATTTGTAATATTTCTGGCCTCGAAGCCTGTTAATTATTTGACTACGGATATCAACCATTTTTAAAGGTACTGAACATTTATTACTACTAAAATGTAATTTTAGAACGAATTGAATTATTTGACAAACTGCAGTACGCATTTGGCGCAGTACGCAGATTAATTGTAATTTCTTTTTTACATCTAACTGCACACGCCGCATTCACGCAAACACATATTTATTTATATAGACAATAACACCATTATTTTATACTAAACAGCTGTCAAAAATCATGAAGAACTAGTGTGTGCTATAATTAGAAAAACATCACAATTACTATGTACAAAGTCAGATCGAATTATGATAAATTTCAACATTTACCTACTTGTACATAATTCCAGTATTCCCCATAAGCCGAAAGCATCAAGGCGGCCCGCGAAATTCAAATTTTCTTCCGTTTTTTGCAATTTGCAGGTCAGTATCACGTTCTATGTTGATCTAAATATGATTCGCGGCCGTATCAAATGTTTAATTATAGAATTATAATCATAAAATCATCAATACAACTCTCTAAGATCATGTAATCCCATTGAATTACTATTTCATGAAATCATGAGATTTTAGGATTATTCTAACATGAGGAGTTGTATTTCTGATTCTTATGATTACAATTCTGCAAAGCCATATCAAGATACAACCTGAAGCTGACCTGCAAATTGCAAAAAAACGTTAGAAAATTTGAATTTCGCGGGCTACTTTAACGCATCCCTTTAAACGACCAATCATACCATTCTTGCTCCCTTCGCAGAGATCAACAAGTGAACTTTTCACCGAATTTGTAATAATACATACACAATTTACTTAAACACTGATTTCTTTTACTTTTTAGTACATCAGGTATTTCCCTCAGACCAAATAAAAAACCCAAATGCGAACAATACAGTGAAGCATACCAAAACTACACCTCCGCTCTGTGCATACACGCTCACACGCACACATTTACAATCAAACTACACCTCACGAAGTGCACACATGTTTACCAAACCGGCCTCACGTCACTGTTGACAGCGCTATGTCTTGGTTTTTTACTTGGTCTGAGGTATTTCCGTATTTCCTAGCATTGCCTATCCCTCGACTACTACCCACCCTCTTTTTATATAATCTCATTCATAGTTTACTATTGTAATTTACAAGAGACATATTTGTTACAGTACAGTTTGAGTAGTGCAAGTAAGCAGCCGCTTTACATTTATTTCTAGATGTTACTGGCCAAACGAAATAAGGAATTTGTTATCTAATTTTGATGATGTTAGCCTTTTATTGGAATAGCATGATGAATTCCTTCATGTAACAATCTGAAGACATTGCTTGTGTACATCAAGTTTTCGAAAGCTGTTGCAAGTTTCCTTACAATAGATATTCCTTACTTGCACTGAATCAAAGAGTAAAAAGAATTTTATTTGAACGACATCAAAGACAAAATTGAGAAATCAAATAGAACAGAATGTCAATGACAATTAGAAATAAACATCGATCGAGCCACCTTAGTTCTAATTTTGTGACACACTACATTACATGTCAAATAATTATACACAAACCAAATACTGTCGAAAATCCATGATTCAATCATATTATTATTTAAAGGAACGAATGTCAATTTAAAAGAAAAAATAACAAACTGATTTATTGATCGTATTCAATCCTACTCTACCTAACACGTGAAAACTTAATTGAAATAAACAAGTCATCATACACCCTTAATACTCGCTACAGATCGAAATAAATCAATAAAAAATAAATAACAAAATGACATGATATTTAATATTGTTCAAGAATAGTAATTTAAACATTTAGTATTAGCTCGCTTTGGCTAAACATCGATTTTAAATCGATACAATTTTAATTGATGACTTTCTCAACTATACAAAATTATTCACAGAAATGACAATTTTATATAAATTCTTACGCTAAATGAGACCATATACAATTGAATACCAATTTATTTCTATTAGATTATACTTAGCTACCTATATTACCATTCTCTTAAAGTCAGCAAGTCTTTGAACTTTTTAGTGTCACTTACTATTAAAATACAAATGATTCCTGCAACTTACTTTAGGCGTTATCCCACTTCAACAGCTTTATTTCCCCTCTTCTCTTTCGTTTTAAAGCTGCCCATGGGCCTCGAGACCTATGACTTGGCAGTGCGACGGTCACACCACTAGGCTACCCAGTACAAATGAGATAGAACAAGATGTTAAAATGAGACAAGCCATATCTTTGTAGAAAACCAGAACGTTAAGGCCTTGAGTAGAAATTAAGTATATTTTTGTAATAGACATAAGTTTAGAAATCAGTCGCAGTATGAACCTTTTAATTTAGAAGTAAAGAATTTATTTTATCTTAGTATAAGACTTCAGAACATCAAATTTTTGCTAACCCAATGACGACTATGGCTAATCCGATCCTACCTTAGACCAAGCCATCTACTACACGTACTATCGAAGAACTTCATATCTAAGCAGTTTGAACACAAAATCCCGTGAACACGATGACCACATCTGTTACCGCCCCGACTTTATAGCCACCGAGCTCTGCAAGCAGAAATAGTCTTTACGGTGTATAGATATAAGTTCTGCGATGGTAAATGATTCGCGACAGGCCATCAAAGGGTTTACCTACGTCGCGATAATGCGGTCAGCGAAAGCAGCCATGCAGTTTAATATAATACACTGGAATGTTCGAAATTTAAGCTTATATAGCTGCCAGTACATGTTGCCTTTAATTCAGCCAGACTAAACAGAAATACTCAAATCTAGATATACAGCGGGGTAAATGCGTTACACACTTACAGTAGCAATAGCTTTTTATTTTGAAAGTTCAACAACATTCATTGCGCTATTACGTTGTTGAGCAGACATTTTTTTCGAACATATGAAGCAGTGGATTAGTAATATTCTTCAAAATCATTCAGATTGCGATCTGTTATGCAATTAGGGGGCTGTTCCAGTAAAGGCCGAATTACCGCGACGGCATCGTATAATGGTGGTACTTTACATCGCTATTTGTGTTCGCGTATTCATCTCATTTGACCAAATACGACGATGTCAAGTTACTCTATTCGCCTATTTTTCACGAATTAGACGAATATACGCAAATACACGAACGCTCGTATCCCCCGGTTGTCGATTTTTGGTCACATATCAAAGGATTGCGAATATACCCAATAAGTTCGTTTACCGTCCACACATGACTTGCTCAGTAGAGTGTGGTGTTTTTTGTATGCATAACATGTATTGGTAATTAACACAGAGGAAATAATAAGTAGCTGCTGCCGTCAACACGTCCATCTTTGCCTTCAGAGTAGCAAAAATATTCTTGAATGTTCGTCATAATCGTTGTTCATGGCGATGTGTGGACGGTGTGTTCGAGTTATTCGGGCTTCTACACTATAATAACCGAATAAAACACAGTAAAAAACGCGAATACTGAATAGCGACGTGGAGTGCCACCATAACAACAATAATAAGTCCATTTTACGAATACCTTTACACATTTCTTAAACACTATTAACACAAAGACTTTCGTTTTTAGAAAAAAATCTCAAGTCTTTTTACCTACACTTGCTTGCAGTTATAGTTTTACACTTGAATATTTGTTACTTCACTCTGAAAACTTACTAACCAGTGGTAGAGGCAGCGCTTCAGCAAAAATAGCAACATATTGCTTTAACATCGAAGCTAAAGCGTTTCAGTGTTTTTTGTATACTTTATAAACCTCTAAACACTGGAAGTTGTCACCATACATTGTCTATTATACTCTGTAAATTTATGCCTAGCGTAACCAATATACTTTGTACTTTAACAACCTTGTGCAGCCGGCGTATGAAAACCTTGACCATGTTTTGGACTTTGTCACACTCTTCATAATCAGCCTATAACGTTCTTTGTGAGAGGGAGTAGGCTGTAATCCACCACGCGGGTCCAGTGCGTGTTGGTAGATGTCACATGTCTTAGAATTTTTGGTTCTAGGACATGCCGGTTTCCTCACGATGTTTTCCTTCACCGTTTTGAGAGCAGTGGTGTTGGAATACCCTGCTTTTTTCGTCGTCGTCATGTGTAAATACACATGACGACGACGAAAAAAGCAGGGCGTTATATCAATCGAAAAGTAACGAGTTTAATGTGACAAAGTCCAACAATGACCAACGTTTTCGTAAGGCGACTGTCCAATCGCCACCACCGCCTAAACCACTGGCAAAGTAAGCAATTCATCTATTCCACTTCACTAATCACTAAGCGTCACTGTCGCGTCACCTCAAGTGTCAATTTTCACGTATTATGAGGATCTTTCGGAAGTCCCAGGATCATTCTGGCTCAGCGAACATGAATGAGAACTTTTCGTGGGAGGTGGGAGCGATGACGCGAGCCTCTATTAGGCTTTGCACGACCCATGTAGTGGACACAAGAGGGATGTTATCTTGATTGGCTTTGTTCTGTACTTCGTGGGGACAGTCCCATTCTGTCACCAATGCTAGGGCGCCGGACATATTGAGGTCTTCTTCGTTAACCACTCGGGTTGTAGCACCAGCTAGGGTGCATACTCGCTCCCAGAATTTTACAAAGGTGTCCTGATCCCCGCATAGTAAGATGATCTTGTCTTTGAAGAACGTGGCGTTGCGTCGGCCTGACGGCGGCATCTGGTGAAATAGCATAAGTTAACAAGTGTTGTCTCGAGGCTAGGCTTTTAGGCATAGTCTTACTTAGGAATCCAAAAAAAAAAATTATCACCAACAAATAATATTCTGCTTACATAACTTTTTAAAACATTCAAAATAAGTTACATACATAGTGTTGAACTATTCCTGCAAGTATTTTTGTGATTGTTATGCGCTGCTTGTAAAGGGGAAGACGTCAAAAACGGTCAAATCCAGTATATATATTTTTTTTTTAATTTCGCCATGTGCACACGGTTCGCATTAAGAACCGTGTCGGAAAACGACGATATTCAGTATGTGTCAAATGTTATTAAAATGAACACTCATGCATGACTGATACTCGCCGCAAGGCACTGGATGTACCATCGAAGAAGTTCATATCTAACCATCGTAACGACTATTCTTGCTTGCAGCGCTCGGCGGCTGTAGCACCGGGCCGGTAATAGATGTGGTCATCGTGTTCACGGGATTTTGTTTTGAAACTGGTGAGATATGAACTTCTTTGATTGTATTTGCGCGAGGTCTTTGCTGAAAATCAGCGCTATTGACAATAGGTTCGTCCGAAGTCACTGCATTCAGCTGACCAATGACCTATTCTTGCACAGATACGACGCACAGTTTAATTGTTCTTGTTATTGTTGTTACACAAACTGTTATTTTTCCACTTTGCAATCAGCATTTTGTAGGTTTGATTGTTTGTTTTCATTTTGTAAATGTCGCAACACATTATGTAATTGTCTTTGGCCTCTGACCCTGACAGCAGGGAATAGATAAAATTTGTCAAACTTTTCTGTGTCAATAATGGAAACGAGGCTTTTGGCTCATCTGTAAAGTGGTATTGTTTTGTATTTTTTTTGTAATGTGCGTTTGGTTTGTGAAGAATAAACACTTTTTCTTTCTTCTTTCTTTCTTTCTATTTGTGTTACTACTCACCCAGTTAATGAACCTCTGCTTGAGTATAGACCAGCCAGCCGGCAGAGCGAACGAGTCGATGTCGTGCAGAGTGTTGTCGATGCAGCTCATGATGACCCAGCCATGCGACACTGAACGGATATCCGCTGCGAGGCACTGGATGTACTTGGCTGTGAGGCAGGGACGAGGCGCGATTAACTTGCAGACGGTGTATTTGTTTCTTGGTACGTCGTCGAAGTGGCTGGGAAGCGGAAAACGAAAATATGTTAGTTTTTGCTTTAAAGGTAAGTTATGTATTGTGGAGTTCATTGGTTTGTGTGAAGACTGAAGCTCATGCGTGAGAGATAAATGACAGATCAGATCACACCTGGCTAAGACTGGTTTCACAGCTGTCCGGGCTCCCGAAACGGAGACACAAGTGAGGCGCTAAAACATTGTTTCACAACGACGCGGATTGGTCCGTACGCGACCCGCTCCGGGTAGTGCCCGTACGACGTATCGTACTACTCCCTTGTATCAGAGCACTGCGGGCGCTACCCGTACGGGTCTCCCGTGTATGGACGGCCCATACGAGTCTCCCGGACAGCTGTGAAACCAGCCTACAATTAGGACCAACTAATTCTATTTCATATCTAACCTAGTACGACACAACTTAGATGTAGCATAGATTTGAAAATTTGCATTCATTCATTTCAATTTTACGAATGTATTTGGTTATATGACTTCACAAGTTATTGCGTTTGCGTAAAGATCATTTTCACCTAAAGCAGTAATAAATATTGGTGATTTTGAAGACGCACTCAGTTCGGATGGTGATCGGTTTTAGGAATTTTGCCGATGCTACATCTAAGTTGTGTCGTACTGTACTTAAAGTAAGTTTCCAACCAAAATTACTTCACAAATTTTTACCGAATTTTTTTCAAATACACGTACCATCAAAGAAGTTCATATCTAACCAGTTTCAAAACAAAATCCCGTGAACACAATGACCACATTTGTTACCGGCCCGGTGTTACAGCTGCCAAGCGCTGCAAGCAAGAATAGTCCTTACGGTGGTTAGATATGAACTTCTTCGATGGTACATATTTTTTAAGTCATTAGAAAATCGATACTTACTGGTGTTGCGTAGCTTTTTTTTAAATTTATTTTTTTGTATTTACCTGTACACGGTCCCTCCACCGGCTTCCAGCTGTTCCTTGAGGCGCTCCTTGTTGAAGGGTCGGTCGCAGAACTCCAGGTCTTCAGTGTCTGTGCCGGCTACTGAGGAGGTCGTCTCGCCGTCCTCTTCGGAAGAGTAGTGTCGGGTTTCCGCACTTTGGGTGGCCTTGAAAATAAACAAACAAGAATTTGTAAAAAAAAAAAACAATTAAAAAAAAACTGCTTTATTACTTACAAAATCTTTCTACTTATTTTTATTAGTAAGGCTGAGTGTTATGCTTGGATCTAAATTTAAATTATTTCTAAATTACATGTCTCTGATCTTTGAATGATAGTTTGTTTTGCGACCTACTCTCGAAACCATCTATTTTTTTAACCATACTTTTCGGTTATCTAAATATAAAATAAGTTTTGTTTTTTTTATTGCGTTTTATCTTTGATCTTTTCTTTATTTTCATGGCAACATATTATATCCAAGTTGCAAACATCCATGTTCATACAGTGTTCAAATGCAAAACATTTTTTTTTCAATGAACTGTCATGGAGTTGGTCAGTTAGTCAGAAAGTTGAAGCTAATACTTGCTCATCCAAAACGTAGATCTCTATGGAGAAGAATGGGCAAGAAAATTCATGTCATACTCAATTTTTTATTTTGCTGTGCCCGACAACCATATCATCATAAGTCATATATTTCATAACAAAATACATTGTGTTGAAAATATTACAGTGATGATAAGTAAAATAATAATTTAAAAAAAAAAGCATATACATAACATTCATATTTAAAGATTTCTTTCATTTTAAGATCTAATTATAAGTTTACCACCTGAGAATACCTACATGTGGAACGCAATAAAAGTATAGATTATTTTTAGGAGCAAATAAATAAAAAAACAGGTGATTTCCCGTTGACCTAGAATCATGAAATTTGGCAAGAAGCAAGGTATCGGCGCAGTGCGATTTTTTGTTTTTTTTAAAATAACAATTAACCCTTCACTGTGTGTTGTCCGACACACACCTGGGACGGATATTTTTTAACTAATGTTACCTTATCAGTAGTAGCAGCGGTACGCGTCCGTCGTGGAGTCTCAGTGCAGGTTAACAAGAAGTGCAGTCCCGCAAACAGCTTGGAATCCGGTCCCGGTATCGGTCCCATTTTAGATACCGTGTCCTCATCGTTCTCAAACTTAGTCAGCTTGGAGTTCTTCTTGCCAATGTTCTGTTTCGAGGCGCCTTTTAGCTGCAATGGTCCGGCTGGGGAGAGGTAATGTTGAGTAATTTTGTGACTTATTTCTTGCAGGGTAAGTAAGATTATTGATTGAAACGAAATACCGATTAACTTCATAGCTGCTTATTGTTTTTGTTTTTTGGGTCTTAGTTTTCTTCATGTTGTGTCAGTGACACTGCTGACAAACGGGTGAGTTATATAGATGGTGAACATACAAAGGGCAATCCTACAAGCAATGATAAGATTTCTTAAGACAGCATTGGCGCCACATAGAGACCGCAGTACCTACGACGATCTTATAGAGGCACCTGCGTTCTGAGTTACGCTGTAATCGATTTGAGCGTGCAAACACCCGTTCCGAATTAGCGTGAGCGCGATAACGGGAATCGTCATAGATGACGTCATGACATGCGCCATCTTGAGATAACGCTGACCATGCACTAAATTAATATCCCAACGTCTTAGGAGCCGCTAGCTTTAGTGCAGATGCATATATTATAGAGGTATGAAGAACAGGGTGTAAAGTTCACTCATTCTCCATAGAAAAGGGAGGATCTTCCGACCAGACGGGTGTTGTGTGGTGGGCAACTGCCTGACGATTGATGTCGGGACGTTGTATATATGCTAGTCGCGCGGTAAACGCTGCTTGCGCGATGCATGACTTTCGCATGTGGCGATGTAGATGGTCGCCACACATACAAAACGGTTTGACCTAGTTGGCAAACACTCAACAATCCAAGCTCTATATTGGAAGTAATATTTAAGTAGGTTAGAGGATTTTTACAACTGGGAGACCGAAAAGAATTGAAATTCACATTTGAGAAATTAAGATTAATTATGATTTTCTTCATGATTCATGTAAATTTAATTTAAAAAATAATTTAATAATAAACTTGTTTCTCACTTATGCTCTCACCTTTAACGCCGTCAATCTTCCGGGGCGTGCGCTGTACTTCGGGCTCCACTCCAGCCACTTCTTCCAGTCTGACCGGGGGGGCCGAGTTGCTACTCTCACTAATTTCACTGCTCTCGCTCGCCAAGCGTTTGCGACCAATCGGTGTGCTCTTGGTTTTTGCACCTAGGATAAGGAATTCAGCTTATTTAACCTTTACCACCGCGTACTATCAAAGAAGTTCATATCTAACCAGTTTCAAAACAAAATCCCGTGAACACGATGACGACATCTGTTACCGGCCCGGTGCTATAGCCGCCGAGCGCTGCAAGCAAGAATAGTCCTTATGGTGGTTAGATATGAACTTCTTCGATGGTACCTACATAAACCGCTGTCAGCCGCGGCATATGGTACGCGCTCCAGCAGCCTACTGTAACTTATATTGGAGCGTTGATCTACGTTCGATCCGACAGCTTAAAGATAACTTTTTATTTTTGGAACGAAGTTCCTTATCGCGCGTTGTGAAAGGGGGCTAGACGGAAAAAATTCTCACGAAAAGTTGTAACGACACTTTTTGCTATAGTAAGCTATTGTAAGCTGTGCGGCGTGCGCATGTTCCTCTGTCTGTCTCTCTCTCTCTTCGAACTTCGTTCCATCCGGGTGTCCCTTGACACCTCTCAAATTTTTATTCAAGTTACGCCCTATTACATCACCTCAAAGTCAAATAATTTATTTCAAGTAGGCACTTTTGAATGTCAAATGTACAAATAAATTGAATGGATTTTAGTCGCCCCTACTACATGGCAGGTGATTTTATACAAATTCTGTTCAATTTTTTTATTTATTTGGTGAATCTTGTGCTATTAGGATCTTAGGACATTGTGAATCTGATTAGCCTTTTCCCAACTATGTTGGGATCAGCTTCCAGTCTAACCGAATGCAATATTTTACATAGAGCGACTGCCTATCTGACTTCCACAACCCGGTAACTGAGTAATACGATACCCCTTGGTAAGACTGGTTGTCAGACTTTCGGGCTTCTGACGACCCGTAATGATTGTCAAAGATCCACGAATGACAGTCGGGACCAACGGCTTGACGTGCTTTCCGAGGCACGGAGGAGACAAACCCCAGCAAGCGGAGCTTAACCTGATGCTTCGATCCGTGCGGCTGTAATTACTTAGCCACGAGCTCCAAAAGTTAGGACGTTGTGAAGTAATAATTTAAAAAGTTTTTAGTATTGGGGACCCATCTTGGATACTTTCTTTCTGCTAAATACCAAATAATTATATTAATATATAATAATTTCGCGGGTTACTTTAGCGTATCCCTGTTTTTTGCAATTTGCAGGTCAGCGTCAGGTTGTATCTTGATTAAAATATAATTCGCGACCGTAACAAATATGGTTTTACAGAATTATAATCATTAGAATCAACTCCTTATGTTAGAATAATCGTAAAATCTCATGATTTCATGAAATAGTCATTTAATTGGATTATATGAACTTATAGAATTGTATTGATGATATATCTGAATGTCTGAACACGTGAACAAATAGTTACTTATTGATAATACAGCAGGATAAGAACGACACATATAAGATCTTATATGTGCCGTTCTTATGAACTTAGAGAGTTGTATTGATGATTTTTATGATTATAATTCTATAATTAAACATTTGATACGGCCGCGAATCATATTTAGATCAACATATAGATCGTAAAATCTCATGACTTCATGAAAGTCATTGAATAGGATTATATGAACTTTTAGAATTGTATTGATGATATATCTGAATGTCTGAACACGTGAACAAATAGTTACTTATTGATAATACAGCAGGATAAGAACGGCACATATAAGATCGATAACTGATAAATACTATTGTAATGTTTACCTATACAATATTTGTATATTGAAAACTAACTGCAATAAATGATAAAATGGTCTATTCAAATTGATGTTATTCAAACAAATATCAACTTTATTGTAGCGTAAATTAAGTTGATTTTAGTGTTCCTAGTACCACCTAGCGCGTATTTATTTTTTATTTTTTGTAGCGTAGGTAAACTTGTTGGATCTCTGAGTAGTAGGTATACTATGGAGGATAACTCATATTAAAAGTACACTTTGTAAACAAACATACACTCGAGAGCAATGAATCCGGATCACTTAAAGAATCCTAAAAATCTCGGAAACTAAAAATGCTAGGTTAATGCAATAAATTGTATTTAATAGACAATGTAATACTCCTTAAATGAAGGTATTAAAACTTCTTAGTTATTGTAAAGTTATATCATAAAAAAATCAAATTTGAAAAAGGGCCACTTTCGAAGATGGAACTACGAAATTACAGCATTTGGTTTTGCTTTTGTTTGTAATCTGTCATTTATGTGGGTACATAAACCATGTTGATAGTGCTCTATATTCATTATTCAAGCTGAAATTATGTCGCTTACGCCTGAAGAATGCACCAGAATACTTACAATGCTGGAAACCGGCCGGAGTCAGCGCGATACAGCCAGGACTGTCGGTGTGTCGCTGTCAACAGTACAAAGAGTTCTCCGACGTTACGAAGAAACTGGTTCTAACCTACGCAGACCAGGAACGGGCAGAACCAGGTGTACCACAGCACGAGAAGACCGATACTTGGTGAACACCATGCTTCGAAATCGCTTTCTCACAGGAACTGAACTCACAAATCAGTTTCGACGCCTCGGAGGAAGTAACCCAAGTGCATGGACAGTAAGACGTCGGCTTGCTGAATCTAACTTAAAACCCCTTAGACCTGCAAACGGCCCTAAACTGGAGCGTGGGCATCGTATTTCAAGACTAAGATATGCCCAGAGCCACGTAAATTGGAGTATTGAAGATTGGTCAAAAGTTATGTTCTCCGACGAATCAAAATTTATGCTCTACAAGCACGATGGAAGACACAGAGTGTATCGAAGACCAGGGGAAAGATTCAAGCAAGCATGCATCGAAGAAAAAGTAGCCTACGCTGGTGGGTCTGTACTTGTGTGGGCCGGAATTTCTTCTGAAAGTCGCACAGAGCTGGTGATCATAGAAAACGGCTCTTTAACTAGCGTAAGATATGTGGAAGAAATCCTCAATGATCACGTTGGTCCATTTATGGTCAATTTAGGTGAGGATGCTATATTTATGCATGACAATGCCCGACCTCATACAGGTAGGATTGTGAATGACTACCTTCAAGAGATGAACATTACTCGTATGGAGTGGCCAGCGCGCAGCCCGGATATCAACCCGATCGAGCATGCTTGGGACGAGCTAGGCAGATGCGTAAAACAACGAAACCCTCCCCCAATCACGCTTCGTGAGCTCAAAATTGCTCTCACAGAGGAATGGGAGAATATTCCCCAAAATCGTATAAGGAACTTGGTGTACAGCATGCCAAACCGCGTAAACGCAGTAATGGAAGCACGAGGAGGCAATACGAAGTATTAAAATTCAAGAAAATCGTAATAAAGTTCAAAAATTTCATGTTTCCTATTTTTGTTTTAAGGAGAGATCAGCAGTTTTTTTCTTTATGTAATTTTGTGTTAATAAAATGTATGGTGACTCATATTTTTTTTACTTTCATTTAAGGAGTATTACATTGTCTATTAAATACAATTTATTGCATTAACCTATCATTTTTAGTTTCCGAGATTTTTAACATTCTTTAAGTGACCCGGATTCATTGCTCTCGAGTGTATTACAAATTAGAAGATTATATCCAAGATAAGAATGCTTGGAAACATGCTGGTCCTGCTCCATAGGACAATTTAGAGTCTAGACAAAATCAAACTGGTTGCTAAGTTAATTACTTATATAGTTTGTTATTTTATTTTATTTTTATATCACTGATTTCACATTCTGTGATTACTTGAACTCACACACTGACTTATTAGTATTACTTGTTAAAATGTTAGGAATATCGTATAATTTTGCAATGTTTATATGTATGTGAGCACCATGTATCTGTCACATAATTAATTTATCTGCCATTGCTTCATTTTTCATTCTTTTTACCTATCGTGGTATAGTAATCTTATTCTAGATGCATCGTCTTCACATATAATTTTATAATTGATGTATACAATATATTGCAAAAACATTTTTAAAAGAGTAACGGTGGAGTTTCTTGCCCATTCTTCTCCATACGAGAACTACCTTTTGGAAGGGGTTACTAGAATAAATTCTATTTTGTGTAAAATTGACGTTCAAAAGTGCCTCTTATGTGCCTAATTGAAATAAATTCTTTGACTTTGGAGTAAAATACTTTCTTCACACATCAGTTTGTTTTATTGAATATTACAGATCACTATTCACGCACATAAACACTCGATACAGTTTGTAATGTGTTTTAATGACCGACAGACGTCAGTCAAGCGGGGAATAGAGTTCACAGAGCGTAGTCACGGGACACTTCCGGCTGCAGAGTGCGGAGCCTTGTGCCATTCCCAACAAGTTGTAGCGTAAGTAAACTCAACTTTATGTGAAGGTATTAAGGTTATTTTTCTAAAAACTCATATTTGTTTATATGTTTGGAAACTAAATCGCGAACGCAGATTAGTTTTGTTACTATGACTCTGTTGTCAAGTCAATGCTATTAACTTATCTCAGTTTTCTTGACCTGGCGTAATGCTTATCTAAATATCTATTAATAGGTAACCTTTATCTTAGAGAAACATTATTAATCCTTATGATTGATATCTACCGAATACGATGTTAGAAATTGCTAATATTCATAAAAGTAGGTTTGGACTTCTTCATTGTATGTTGGCTGAGTAATTCCGAAGAAATTTTGGCACTGCTTCTGACCGTATTTCATATACGACAATTTTATTTTATAAATAAAGAATAACTGAAAGCCACTTAAAATCTTTTAAATATTATTTCATAATGTCAGAAATCAATTTGGAATTAGTGATTATATTTCCTTTACGGTCAATACTGATAATTAAATACTATTGAATATTCTGAAAAATACTACACCCATTGAGAAAAATAAAACACCGAATTTGAAAAAAGTAGCCGCCCGAACAGGGACTTGAACCCTGGACCCTTGGATTAAAAGTCCAATGCTCTACCGACTGAGCTATCCGGGCCGTAGCAAGCGAGCTGAAATAGCAGTGGGTATTGAACAGAAAATAAATAAGAAAAACTGAACAGTTTCGTGTGTTGTTGGTCTAGCGGTCTCGAGCGCGGCCTACTAAGCGTAGAGTCCTAGGTTCGATCTCCAGTTCAGACAAAGTTTTTTTTGTATTATTTTTTTCCTAATTTATATTTACCGTTTTTTTTTTTCTTCTTTTTATCTGGATTTATGCCTGCACGGTTAGCATGACCACAATAGAAAAGTGTTTTGTCGACGGAAGAATAGACAAAATGGCAGATAAACATCACAATTTGTCATTTTGTCTATTCTTCCGTCGACAAAACCCGTGTCTATGGTTGCCATTCTACGCGAGCTGGTTATAACAATAGACACACCTTATACATGTTCTATTATATCACATGGGACTTAAATCTACGAAAAGGTTGTACTTTCTGTTCTGTGCTCGTAATTATAGATCTGTTTTGTTTTAGATACTAAGTATCATTTATTGGAGTTAATTCATATTTTTTATAAACACGTGTTTCTATGAAAAATAAACCTATTTTTTTCTCTACGCCTCTGTGTACCATTCATGTGTGATGTTAATAATAATAATAACTAAGCGATCATTGTGCCGGTAGTCGTATCAGCCAATAGCTTAATTGCCAAGAGCCTCGACCAACACCTAAAGAGACTCTCTTTGGGCGGCTGGATCAAGGGCTTGATTCAGAAAGCGGTACTCCTAGACACGGCTCGCATTGTCAGGAGGTTCCTCTCTCTGGAGCCCTGACCGCCGGTGCGGCCCTGAGCTTGGACCCTGTTCCCGATACCGGTGGGCTACTATTTTTTATATTTTTAAATGTTTTAATATTTTTTTATATTCTAATATTTAAAAATGTAATTTATAAGTATTTTAAATGAAATAAAGGAATAATAATGTTTATTTTTGCCAAAAGCAGGGCTTTATATTTCCTTATAGTCTTCAATAATAGCTAGGTTTACATTTATTAAATACGACGCAAAGGAAGTACTTTGCTTATGAACTCCACACTAAGACGAGCCTGTCTCGTGAGTTCCTTGGGTGGTATTGCCATATGAAAATACGATGTTATTTTTCGTTCTTTACCTGAAATACCAGATGTGGATGCTTTAGGACTCTTAGGTGAGGACACACGTTTGCGTGCGCTCGAACTGCCCTTATCTCGGCTGCGAGCGCTGCGGGGACCCTGTAATTAACACAAATAATTAATTAATTAACAACCAATATGAGAGTCCAATCAAAGATTTAGACGATCAAGCAAGTTAGTTCCCTAATAAGTTTTCGTCAAATAGAGTAGAATTCATCCAAATGGAGCAATATAATTAATAAGCATAATAATCAGCCTACAATGTTCCCACTGCTGGGACACAGACCTCGTCTCTTCGAGAGTTAGTTGTTAGTTCCAGTGTGGGTTGTTTGATGTTACATGTCTTAGAATTTTTGGTTGTAGGACGTCCCGATGTTTTCCTTCACCATTTTGAGAGCAGTGGTTATGAAATTATTTACACAAAGTAAAGCGCCTGCTTTGAACCCACGACCTACAACTTGTAAGTCGGGGCTGTTACCAATGGGTCAGCTCCTCCTCCTCTGTTCAGATTTTTTAAATATATAGAAGTTGTAATTTTTTATGGAGCAAAAACTTTTACAGTGGTAGAAATATCTTTTGGTACTTGTGGCGAATGTAATGAGTCTCATATGCTCTTGACCTCGATCTCGCTATGATGGACGAGCGTGCCCAGAAGAAGCCTGTTCACTCTTGCTTTGAAGGCAGACTGGTTAAATGTGGAGGGGAAGCGCTGGGTAAGACTGGTCTGGATACCAAACAAGTGCGGATGGTAACCTGCAGTTACTCTGTTTTTGTTTCAATAATTATTAAAAATGCATGAATATTTGTAACTCGGTGTGTACCTGTATAATATTATCGAGGTCCAGTTCCCTGTTGGCTCGGCGCCGAGGCGTGGAGGGCGCGGAGGGAGAGCGAGTGCGCGCGGACTCTTTGAGCGAGCGCGCTTGGTCCTCCGTCAGGTATAGCTCGCTAGCTGTTACCATTACTAGGGTGTCGCTGGAAAAAAAATAGGTATACATTATTAATCGGGCATATACATAGAAAGCTTTGAAGAGTTGGCGCAGGAAATTTTAACTATCAGTGAACCCCACTAAAACTGAACTAGTCATGTTTACCTAAAAACGAGCAGTAGGCCCTTTCCGCCTACCCAAACTGTTCGATACAGAACTCCAGTTGGCCAACAAGGTCAAGTACCTCGGGGTCATTCTAGACAGTAAGTTAAAGTGGCTGTACACAGCTGTGATCCGCCCCATGATCGCTTACGGGGCCGTGGTCTGGTGGCCTCGCACTCAGCTGGTTACAGCTTCCAACAAACTACAACGCATGCAAAGACAAGCATTGACAAACGATATTTGAGAAAATGTCTTAATTCGACATATTAAATTAGTTATTTACAGGCAAATTCGATTGCTTCTTTCTTTCTTAGTGACTAACCTGGTGTCAGAGTTTTTATGCCGTCCATGGGCTCCTGACTTAACTTCACATACCGTAGAGAAATATCTCTCAGGCATACTGGTATCCTCACGATGTTTTTCCTATCATTCCTTGGGTTCGAACTCGAGACCTATGATTTGGCAGTCTGACGGTTACACCATAGGTTATCACAACTGCTGAATTTGAACTCGTCATCATTCTCTTGCCCGTATCCCAGTTACCTTGGGTTTGGAGCAGCATATCTCAATAACCAGCATAAAAGTAACATTATCACTTTTCACACAATTCTAAGGCTCAGTTGCACCAGAATTTAGTGCTAAACATAGGTAAAATTATAAATGCGAAAGTGAGTTTGTTTGTTTGTTCCGCTTTCACGCCAAAACGGCTCAATGGATTTGGATGAAATTTGGCACATGAGTAAACCATGACCTGGGTTAGGATGTAGGATACTTTTTATCCCGATATTCCAACAGGATCGAGACTTATGCGGGTGAAACCGAGGGGTGAATCTAGTTGTTTATAAAATCGAGTAACATGTGTCTAATATATTTTTCTCAAACTTCATTGAAAAGGATAATCTACTGCATGCAAAATTAAAACTTAGAGGTAAAATAACTCACCCATCAGTAGTACATTTGTAGGTCACAGTTCCACTATCATTCTCCTCAACACCAAGTACCAATCCAGGTTCATAATTCTGCTCTTCATCAACCATAGCATACACTGACTGACCCTCCAAAGGCAACGTCTTCATATCACCGAAAATTATGAAATCGTCTAACAACACCTTGCTTTGGCCATCGTCGAATTTGATCAAATATTTGTTTGGCTCAGTTATCTCCAACACTTTGCCTGAGTAATAACGTTTGTCCACCCATTTGGCCAACACCACTGTGTCTGGAGCAAATCCTGGGTATTCGGACTTGACGACTGCTTTTTCTACTGGAGTCGCCGGTCGTGGTGACGTTGGCCGTCGTTTCGTCTTCAATTTGCTCACAGATTTTGGCGTAGCAACCAAAGATGATAGAGGCTTCTCATCTTTGGGAGATTTTACTGGCGAATCTTTGCCGTTTTCGCCGTTAGTTGGCACCATTTCGGGAGAGTTCATTCCGTGCATGTATTCCGGTTCTTCAGGCTGGGTTGGCAGCAAGGCTCGCTTAGTTTTCCCGGCTATATGCCGTCGACCACGAACGCGAGTCTTTTTCAACGAGCTCTTTGGCGTCGCCTTATCGCATTTGTTCACTTCCTCTGGACTAGCATTCCCGTTACTCATGGCACTATCATTAGAAACAGATGTTTGAATACCGACGGATACTTTATCATCACTCAGACCCTCATCTACTGAAGTCTCTCGGATATGCGAGAATATGTCTTGTAGCTTCTTCATTAAGGCTTCATATCCCTTGACTGATGTTGTTGGGTTAGAGATCGATTTTCGCGGCGGCTGCGGTACGACGAATGCGCCGTCACTTGTTCGGTTGCTAGATGTTGACGTCGAACTGACTGTGGATGCGAAAGAGGTTCTATTCGGCAAATTGATCATTCCGCCACTGGTAACGCTTGACGGAGAATTACTGACAGACACATCAGCCATATACGGATCTATCGTGAACCGTTTAGAAATCCTCTGGTATTCCCGACACATGTCCATACCGAGATCATTATCTGTTCGCACGACGTAAAGAGACAGAAATTCGTTATCCTCGTTATGACTGATATGGACGTCAAACACTGGTATTTGCGGCGTGTTGATTGGCAGAGAATGGCCGTTCGCAAGTGGCGAAATCGTCGACGGAGTAGCATTGTTGCTGGACCGGAAAGAATCATTCTTTCCTCTTTTGGTCTTAATTGAGTTAAGTTTCGTCATATCGGGAGTACTGTCACTGTCCTCACTATTTATCTTGCCTTCCCCAATCTCAGAGGGAGTAGATGAGTCTCCATTGGAAAGTTTGGAGATCAATTTGGATGTGACGGTTGGCATAATGTGTTCTGGGCTCTCCAAGTTAAGCGACCCGACACTATCAGTGCTTTCCTGGTCTGTAGTCTTCTCAATATGACATTCCTTTGATTTTAGTTGCGAGAAGTTGCCCTGATCTGAGTATTTGTACCCTTCGCTTCGAGTTTCACTTATTTTTCCAGGATTAAGTTCTTCGTTCCTATTCCTAACAAGCACTGGGTCACTGTTGCTCGGAGTTTTTGCTTTATCGCCATTTTCTGTGCTTTCCGGTGTCGGTGAAAGTTCAAGATGAAAACCTTGAGAGTCGTCCAACTCCGAATTTTCCTCGGCAATTGTCTGTGGTACTTTCAGGGGCGGTATTTCTGCGACGAACTCTATGCTGGGTCGCGAGCTCGAGCTGTCAGAGACAACGAGGACTTCCTTTGGCTCATCTTTGGCCAGTTCTATTTGTACTTTGCGCGGTGTTTTTCTGGACTTGGTGATGTCGACGCTGGCTGGTCGGGATTTCGGTGTCTTTGGCGTGTTGGGTTTGGATATTTCAGCGCTGTTGGATCTTTTAAGTCTCCTAGGGCTTGACCGGACCGGAGTACGAACGCGGGAGGTCGATGGAAGCTCCAAATCTTCGAGCTTTCGTTTGGTTGCGCTCGTAATCTCGGACACTTCATTGTCCAGCGATTGGGTGGATACGGCGAATTCATCGTCGGTCAGTTCTAGCTTTTGGATCTTCGCGCTGCTGTCTGAAGGGTCGTCTGACAGTTTTCTTTTAGGTTGGGCGGTTGGTTCTTCTGTAATTTATTTAAATCTTTCTTTAGCATTTATTTATTTAACGTTTTATGTACACAGATATACAGGGTATTTGGTAATATGTCAGCTATCCATTAAGGGGATGTAGAAGTAATTTTCAACCAAATGTATGACCCATGTCAACAACCATTTTCGAGTAATTGGACATTTTATATTTCTTATATTTCAAAATATAAAATGTAGTCAAAACGAAAATGGTTGACATTTGCATAGGATTTATAAGGGGTTATTTGGTTGCAAATGACTTCTCCTACATACCGTTAATGGATTGCCGACATATTACCAATAACCCTTTAAAAGCAGACAATAAGAAAAGAAGAAACATACAAAGTTAGTATTTTAATGAAACCATTATTTAATTTTTCAAACCTACCTTTTGTATCCGACGAAATAACGTTGACGTCGTCAGTTCCACTGCTAATAGTCTGAAAATGTAAAAATATACCGAATAAAACAAAAGGTTTCATAAGCTACATGTCAACATTTATAATAGTTGTTTTGTACACCACAAAAATTATAAAACAGACAGATATTTATAAAGAAATTCTTATTTAAAGGTTTAAAGGCCCCACACATTAGAGCTTTGCGGAATCTAATTCAAGAACATTTAATATGGTGACATGAGTAAAAATTTTCGCACTACAGCGAGTCGACATGACGAGCAAAGTCTTTACTAGGCAGAATATATTTTTATTTTTAAAATAAACGAAAACAAACCACAATGTCATCGTCAGGCTCGTAAACAGGACTATCCGGAAACAGATTTTGAGAATCATCCTTATTTTCTTTAGTCCCCAAACTGTCTCCTGTGACATCCACAAGAGGCACTTGAGGGGTTGGTTCTGAAAAATAAACAATTTTCAAAATTATTTAATGTCAAATATTTCATCATATATTTTATTTATTTTATTTATAAGTAAAACTATGAAATAATGGATGGGTCTGAAACATTAACTGATGACAGTCCTATTTAGAACTTACTAGTTTTAAATAAGAAAATATTTTTACAGCAATTTTTATTTATTAGCTTATTTATCAAATAAGTTCAATAATTAAGTCAGAAGGAATAATCAATTTTCAATAAACATTAGAATTTTCTTAGTAACTAGGCTGATATTCAAATTACATTCAAGTTTGTTATCACATTAATATTCTAAAATAAATTATACTTTGTTTATTCTCATTTTTGTACATGACATATAAAACTGCATACATCAAAAATACCATTTCTATTTTTAAATAAGGAAACGGTTGGTCTTAAAAAAAGTACAAGTGGTTTAACGGACTCGCTAGTCGCTATCAAGGATACAGCACTCAAGAGGCCCGTAATTTTACAAGTTATTCAACACAACTCTTGTTTAGGCTAAACTAGTTCCTATGTGAACATGTTGCAACTTGTCTGCAAACAGACCCACTGGAAGTGTTATGAGGCGGTTTAAGTTCAAGGTCCCTGTTAATTACTATTTTGAGTTTTAATGTGGGACGGGCGAATATTTTTTTTATTTTTTTGATATGTTTATATTAGGGACAGTACATTTAAATATTGCTTTTTGGAGATAATTCTATTTCAACTATCTTATATCAATCTGTACTGAAAATCTTGAAATAAGTTTATACATTTTTTAGACCGTTCGGCAAATACATAATAAATTATTTTTAATAAATTTAAGTACATACATAAAATAAGATTTTAACAGAATTAATAATTTTAATTAATTTAATTTAAGTACCTTTAGATTTATCATATTAGTTATTTATGTTTAACATTTGTGTTTTTAACAGTGAGACATTTAAAGGATGCTAGTGTTCTACCATCACTAAATACGGTTAATTGTGACTTGTATCAATGTATGTGGGTTACTGCACATACATGAAATGATAATGCATGAAAGCCTTCTATGCATGTCTGATAATAACAATTCTACACAGAAATACAAAACTCCCTAAGACGACCCACTGACCCTTTTTATATAAATAGCATTTCATAAAAGAAAACCCAAATCTATGATACAGAACTGGCACAATGAGTCTAACTTTCATTATAACCTAAAAAAAAAAGATAAACCACAAATGAAATTGGTTTAGATATACGCATAATATCTCGAAACATTCATATGACATCAATATATACTGCCATTTCTTAGAAGAAACAACAAAAGCGAAGTTAAAAGGAAATGTATTTGTAACTCAAAAATAGATACAAAACCGTATTGATGTTTGGATTATAACCCGACCAAGGAAAATAGGTCGATACTAGGGCATATAATAATTACGTTAATCTAAGAGTTTTGCTAATTTTATGAATATCCTCGAATACCGACAAAAAGACTATATGAAAAATATTATATTGGTATATAAATTTCATTTACAGTCGATAGTAATTGCGAAAATATACGATAATTCTTATTGGATTGAAAGTTACATGACGGCATTTTAATTTCGGTCGGGTTATACGAACGAACGTCAAACATGAGCGTGAAAATAATAGTCAATTACTGAATGAATACTACCGTTACCTGACTCTGCTAAGTTACACTCCATTTCAACGATGGTATCCTTGCTTTCTTCCATATTTTATTCAATCAAAAACAAGTAATTGATCCAAAAGTGGCGCGAGTTAACACCGTAACATCTGTCACTTAGATTACGTTGAATCTCCAAACATTTCTAAGTAGATAAATAAATATAGATATAACACAATGGAATAACTAGAACTAATACACGTTGAGATTACAACAAAACGCGGGAAACTACTTGGAAAATTATATTTTTGTAAATTTTGCGAACAAACCGACCTAAGCAGACCGCTCGCTTGTTGATCCGGCCTGAGTTGCCAGACTGCGGTCTCATAAATATCTACCAATTTACCAAAACAGTTAATTACGTAATTTGCGTTCTTTCCTGGCAGAGAAAGTATAAATAATATAAAAAGAATAGTTAGGTTTTATTTGAAAGTAAGTTTTTTATTTATTGTACTAATTTAGGTTTAAAAATCCTACATAGAACAGTAGCAACACCAAAATGTTCGATTTGGAAAAACATTATAAGAGCGCGAAAACACAGAATGATTCACATTTTCGTTTATTTTTTTGAAGCGCTTACGAAAATGGCATCGAGTGGCAGGGCTACTCGTCTTCTAAAAGCAATGGATCTTTTAGCAAAGAAGATTACTTTTGATTATGGTACTGTTCTCAGCAAGGTACGATATTTTTATTTTATTTATTCTTTCAATAAAATATAGGTACATAATAAAACTGATGATGACCACTGAAAATCAGCGCTGTGCTGTGGGTGTGGGTCTCCATAGCACAGCATCATGCTGAGTGGAAGCCTTCATGTCACAGTCATGACGTGCCAGAAGCTGCCGACTATTCTGCCCTGCTAAGCCGAAAGGCGGTATCTCAATCGGAGCAAGTTTTGAGAAATATGACTTTTTGTAAATTGTAATTTAAGGAAACATAAGGATATAAAGAACTTCTGAGTGGTTTTTTTAAATGTTTTAAGTCAGATAGCGGTATGTGGCTTATACCATTAGATGCGAAATTATTATCTAGCTATTGAATGGTATAAAAAAAACTAAAAGGGCGTACCTACCTCAGAGATACCGCCTTTCGGCTGAGCAGGGCAGTATTTCTGTTTAATGCTCGTTAATGTATTAAAATCTATTGTGTTTTATTTTCTTATTATCTACTCGAGTGTATTATCTTTTTTTTTGTGCACGTATTTCTGTGACTAATAAACTTATTTTTCTTTCATTCTTTCTTTCTAGACGAGTTATGTTTTTTTTAAATAAAATTAAATGTTTCCATGCACGTTACCTATTCATTAGATTTTATGTTATAAGGAAACCACAACTTTCCTTAGACATCTTTTTTTTTTATATCAGCCTTGAGAAATTAAGTGAATATAATATTTCTGTTGAGCATCGTCAGGATTGGTGGTATGAAGGTTTCTTCATATCTATACATGACATTTATTTTCAAAGTGTAATAGCAAAGTCCTCTAAGAATACAAGTCAATGCAGTGCAGACAGGGTTTGCTCTATGACTTATTTTTATCAACTGCGCTGGTTCTTGTGCTTGTTTTTACAAATCTGATTATGGATAGGTACCCATTAGCTGAAATAACTCGATTCAGATGTGTTCGACAGTGTCTGTAGGTGCTTACGGGGTAAACCGTAAAATGCTCCATTCTTTTTCTTATCAATTTCGATGCAGTAGCTATCAAAATTGGTAAGTAAACGACGCATCTTGCAAAAAAAAACAACATGATAAAACAATCAATGTGCTTATTTTTTTGTTGTCTAAAATACTTAGTGCTAGCACGCAGAATGTCAATTTAAAAAAATAGGTTGCTAATAAAAATACCAAGATAGTACTTACGTAAAGTTTATTATAGGTACCTTAGTACCTACTAAAAAACGCCGAGCATCGTTACCTTTTGATCTGATGGCATTGTGTTTGTTTTCTTCACATTGGGATTTAATGACACTGATACTGATCGTAAAATGATGCAATTTAGGCAAGTAGTTAGATACCAGTTTTTTTTAATACTCTTAGTTTAACAGCGTTAGTGTAAGTTTTTTCATAAAGTAGGTAGGTATACGCTGTATGAGCTGCATCTGTTTCTACAGATAGCTGGTAGTGTAGCTGCATCTTTTATTAGGTATTTTAAATAGTACCTAATATTATGTTAACCGCCATTTTAATTAATCGCAGCATCATATGGTATTATGACTATCATTTGTGGCTTATGAGACTGAAATTCGGAAAAAACTATACTAAAATCACATCATATTTCGATTGGGTGTTTGTTACGTTATAAAAAGAAACTATTTATTTATTAATTCAATCAAGTAGGTACCTATTTATGCATGTGTTAACTAAAATAAAGAATCACTAGTGATGGCAATTCATTTTGAAGGACCAAGAATGATGTAATTTTTTGATTAATGTGAATGTTTATTAAGAAGACTGTTATGTAAATACATAATTGTCTACTGCCTAGCAATTACCGGATATGTACTATCGGAGAACTTCATATCTAAGCAGTTTGAAAACAAAATCCCGTGGACACGAGGACCACATTTGTTACCGGCCCGGTTCTATAGTCACCGAGCGCTGCAAGCGAGAGTAGTCCTTACGGTGTATAGATATGAAGTTCTTCGATGGTACCTACTGATCCTTGTTTATCGCTGTAATTTAATAGATGACGTTGTTTTAAACATACAGTGTAAGTACGATGTATGGAATAGAACGAGTAAAACTTGTGTATGTACAATGCTTTTCTCTACACTCAAACATGATTCACTTCTACCCCAATATGCCATTGGTCCCAAATTATAACAAAATACCGAAGTTATAATACACAACACAATACAACAATACAATACAACAACACAATACAACAACACAATACAACAACACAATAATACAATACAATTTATTTTTTTAGGTAAAATTGCAATCTTTTTCAAATGGGACGTTTCAAGGAACATTTATTGTGGACAAAACTATGTGCAACATGGGAGGATCACTACATGGAGGATACATTGCGTCTGTGACCGATGTGTTATCGTTTTACACACTGGTCAGCAACAATGATGCCAGATTGTGCTGGACCACCAGCATGAATGTCAAGTAGGTGGTTATACCTACTTGTACTTCTCACACTAAACTTTTGTTTTAGCAATAAGGCATAGGATAAAAGTTTTATTTAGTTTTAACATAAAACAATTAGAAAACGCACAGCAGAATCTGTTTGTGGACGGTCCCCCAAAAAAACGTTACCAACATTTTGTCTTGTCGTTGAATTCGGTTGAGTAAATTGCGAAAATTGGTAGGTAACAAAATTCACCGTTAAATCGCAAAACTGGCAATCAAAAGTTATCTTTAAGTTTACCTCATAGTACATACTTGCTTAATTTTTAATTGGCATGATATTTAAGAGTTGGCTTCTATTGATTTCCGTATTTTAATAATTATATTTTGTCAACAGTTACGTCGGATTAGCTGGCAATGGTGAAAAAGTAAACGTTGAAACCAAAACACTGAAAAGTGGCAATTCTTCAGTAATAGAAACATATTTCACCAATGAAAAAGGCACGCTTTTGGCAAAAGGCACCACGTCGTTTCTGAACGCGAATGATAAATACCAGGGAATAATAAAAGAAACTTTAGATTTTGATGTATACCAAAACTGAAAAAAAAAACTATTTAATGGGTAGTATAATTTAAGTATCACTTTTACAATAAATAAAAGTGAACTAGGAATACTTGAAAACTATTGCTAAACTAGCTGCCATGCTATTCTGTTAACATCTCAACGTGCAAACTTGGGTGAAGTGAGCTGCCAATAGTGTCAATCCCTGTGGAATGACAGCTCACTCCACGCTCACTTCACCTAAGTTTTCACGGTGAGATGGTTACAGAATAGCACTGCTGAAGATGTGCGTGCACCTGTGTTGAGGCACTTCGTTCGTCTGGTGATCTTTTAGGTAGGTATCTCCCTATTGGTTATCTTGACGGGCCGGGGTGTCTCAGCACAGGGCTATTTGTGTATACAATTGGTGTGTCCTTTGTAATTGTATTTAAGTGCTAACAATAGTTTCTAAGTTTTTGTATACTAACCTTTGGATCTAGCTGTCCCAAAATAAATAATTTTGAATTTGAATTTGAATTTAAATTTGAATTTAATAGTACATTTGGATTTTCATTACTTAACTACTAATTTTACAAGTATTTTTTGATAAGTGCAACCCTGATACTAGGCTATGTACAATTAATACATAACATATCATCACGCCTGTGTGCCCCGAAGGGTTAGGCAGATGTGTTCCTAATAGTACACCCATATTTTGCCAGTTATGTTTAAAATAGAGCGCTACTACAAGATGGTTTTGGCGCGTGGCCAAAATAAGAACTAACGCCGCCATCTTGTTTCATTTACCAATAGACAGCACCTCCCTATAAACGTCATTCGATCGCCAAAATATCCTTGCAGCAGTGTATCCCTAGGTTTCTAAGACCAGAATTTCATTACAAAAATAATCACTTTCAGCTATGCCTCCGCTCTTCACTGCAGAAGCACTGATAACTGATCAGCGATTCGATGGTCTGACGATCATACATACATGTACAAGTGTGCACCTACTTCGGCCTGTGCTGCGGCGGCGCCCTACAGCACAAGTGGCGGACCAGTATTGTATAGTGCTCTGTGGGCGGGACTTAACTACCTACTTACGTTTCTGGACACCAGCATGTTTTACCCAGTTGCGGAATGCAGATACAGCACTGCTGTTAAAAATTAATACATACCTACCCCAAGGAATACTTACGTATAATATTGACAAGGCATACCTATCTTATGTTTGTATTTCCATTTTCTCGCCGGCCAAGATACTGAGCGCACTGTGCCTAGACTTCACACAAGCGTGACCAACTTGAACCACCGCTTATAGCATAGTCATCCGATAATGTTCTCATTGCTGGGAATCAAATCACACTTGCCTCCCCTCTTCAGGAGACCGTGTATTCAAAGCCAGGATTTTATTTTCATCGATAGGTATAGGTACCTTTTAAGTATGTTGTGTGGGTAAACACACGTTATTTCCATTTTCGAAATTACCCACATAATTCTTGTAATTTATTCGTAACTTGTTGACAATGTACAGCGGTGGTATTTTCGTTTTTGGCGCTAAAACATTTTACAAAGAAACGGGGCGGGATGCCATTTCTGCTTTGCCACTGGAGATGTCTTGGAAAATATTTTCGTGAGTTACTGACGACGAAGGTCGTATTTCTTAAGTTAACTTTTTGCGTTGTATTTTTTTTGGCATGCTTATATTTGTTGTTTATTTTTTGTTATAAACTGCGTAAGTTAAAAATTAACATAAGTAGGTGCTGCTTCCGCTCGTTTAGTGGTCGCAGACGTGACTGCTAAAGGCTCGTGCAGATCAGCGCGACGCGACTCGAACAATACAATTTCTAAGAAAACTTCACCGTATAACAATAACCGGTGTCGCGTCGCGCTTGTCTGAACGAAGCTTAACTCTGAGGCTTTAGGTTCGATTTATTTTACATTGAGAAAAATATCTTTATCTAACTAACTTTTATGAACACGGTAGGCCGCACGTCAGTGGTAAAAAAAAGGTAGGTAGGTATAAATCTGACCTTTTATTCTATTGAAACTCCGTACTACCGCAGTGTATATACGTAACTGTATTATATCTTCATCGAAAACGGCCGATAGGACGCGCTTGCATATCTCAGATTCTCATACGCAACAGTCTCGAGTGCGCGGCAGTTACGCACGGACGCGGAAGTTCTATCTACCGAGCGGCTATAGGTAATTATTTCAAGGTGAGACATAATACTGCTACTTTATTATACTGTGGTACTACGCTAGGCCCGCTCAAGGTCAAAGTGTTACCAATGACACAGTATAAGTAACAGTACTTTCTCAAACATGCTTGGAAATTCAAGTATTATTTTACTAACCTTTATCGAGATAAATCGAAAATACTGTACTGGTCGAATACATGCGAGCACCTGGCAAGCAATGTTTGCATGAAAATCAATATCTGTCGTATTTAGCGGCCGAATAAATTACTATGAAAACTCATATCTGTCATGTTATTTAAAACCGGAACGAACTTTTTACTTCAACAACAACCAAGGAGGTAACTTATCAAATCTTTAATTTAAATTTCGATTTGGTTATCAAATGTTTAAAGTAAAGAAGAAACAAATGAACATATTATAAGCGCGTGAATAATGATCGTGGTTCGTCATTGGTTCTGGAATTTATAATTAATTTACTTAGTGTGAATTTCGGCGCATTATTTGAGAAAAGTACTATACAAACCTTGGTCATAACCAGGCATTGATGTTGCCTCACGTATGTGTGCACGATCGTCCATCAATGCCCTTGTTAAAGGCCACGACAGTAATGTACCATATACATATTATCTTCATAGCACACGGCAGAAACGACGCGCTTCAAAATCTCGGTGTATATCAGCCGACGTATTCTGTAAATAAATAACTCACCTTGAAGACTTAGGTGAAGTGAGTTGTCGATAGTGTCAATCTCTAGCATTAGGTGGAATGACAGCTCACTTCACGCTCACTTCACCTAAGTTTTCACGGTGAGATGGTTACAGAATAGCACTGCAGTACGCAACAGTATTGAGTGCGGGGTAGTGCACGCACTGACGCGGAAAGTTTATGTACCGAGCAGCCGTAGGTAATTATTTCAAGGTCACTGCACATGAGACATAATACTTCGGGATTGCAATCCGGTCTCATTTTTAATCCGGCCGGATCCGACCGGATTTCCATGAATCCGGCCGGGTCCGACCGGATCCGGCCCGATTGACTCAACGAGGTTAGATAACCAGGATAACTTAATTTTCCGTAAATAAAGACTAAATTAAAACAATACTTAAACACAATCAACTTTATTACGACAAATTATAAAAAGAGAAAACTTATATTTTGAAGATAGAAGTCAACATTAATAACAATCTATATTTGTAACATTAAATATAATATGACAGTTAACCTTAACTGAGATCACAGTATTCACAGTACTTAGCATAACACAATACAACAATAGCAGACTCACAGTAAAGTAACTATTCTTTATAATATAAAATTTTTGAACAATTAATCAATTATTTAGGTATGGTTTGAAAAAACGATCTTAGAAAACAAATTGTGTTGATTGTGTCATCTGTCGACTTTTAATAGTGCTACAAATATAGCCTGCAGCCGAGAAGGTTCTCTCAGGCTCCACGCTTGTCGGCTTAATTGTCAGCAAGTAATCATGAATAGCAGACAAGCATTCTCCTCGAACTCCTTCACTTTCAAACGCAGTCATTTCCTTTTATGGTATTTTATCAAAATCCTTATTTTTTTTTGTTTTTGCGGTCTAAGACGCTACTTCTTGCTGAATCTGTAATTGTAACGACTCCAGTAACAATTACAGATTCAGCAAGAAGTGTTCTTTGATTGAAGATATTTTGTTCTTCCTGTAACGACAAATCTTTTTTCGGTGATTGTGAATCTAAATCCTTATCTAAGTAGGTACCATGTCTTCCACGAGTTCTACGCTATCGTTAGAGTTATTATGTTTGTTTAATCTTTCCGAGATTTTTGTCATTTGCAGTCGCATGTCTTTTTTCTTTGGAATAGTCAATGTGTTATCAGATAAATTTGAATCTTCTTGATATTTCTTTGGATTCTGTAAGTATATCAAAATTCCTGTTACTACTGTGCGACGTTCTTCAATTCTCGCATGTAGTGCTTTAGATAAATCATTACTTAGCACCGTGTCGTAAGTGAGAAATTTTTATAAAACAAATTTGAGGGTTGTTTCAGCAGTTAAAAGTGTCGAATCCCTTCTGCATAACGCCTCTACAGCTATTTTAAACGGCTGCAAACTGTCGATTAATTCTTTTAGTTTTGACCACTCAAGATCACAAAATTTTGTGTCAGATCCTATGTCTATTAAAGCTTTATCATTATATTATACACTATATTATTTTAAGTTTATAAAATCTTTCTATCATAGCCAGAAGACTATTCCAACGCGTGCGGAAATCCAAAATAAGGCGTAGTTCTTTACCCGTACCTTCTATTACGTATTTTTGCAGAAAGATATCGTATTTAGTTGGCGATCTTTTGAACAAATTCACCACTTTTCGCACTTTTTGGAGAAGGTCACTCACGAAGCAGCTAAACACAACAAACGCTGTTAACTCGACCAAGTCGTTCGCGAAACATCAAACGACTCGCACGCACAAGTAGGTACCTACCACGCCTTTTATGGTGCCTCACACATTCAAAGGCGCGGTTATTTTGCCAAATTATGCAATCACCGGGTCCGATACCGGATCCGGAATATTGGTATCGGATCCGGTAAGTGTATAAAGATGCCGGATTACCGGATCCGGTTTTCCGAATTGCAATCCTATACTGTTACTTTATTATACTGTGCCAATGACGTACATTGGAGTCACATAGGTAAGTATTTAACTGTCGAAATGTGATGACAGAATTCAACAATAATTCAATTATTTTCCTGTACAGTTATTTGGACGACACATCATTACAAATTGCAACCCGCACGCGCAAAACATGGGCGCGGATTATTTTAACAAACGAAAAACTAAGGAATCGACTCAACAAATTCGAACTGGCAATTAAACTGGGCTCTGAAAGCTTAGCAAAGTTTTACAGGAAAAATAAAAGAACGCTACGTAAGGAAAAGGGAAAAAATTATTTGCCGCTCGGCAAAACTATGGGTGGGTAATACAATTTTTTGCCCTGTTATAACACGATTCGTCCATTACTTACTTAGGTACCTTTTAACGGTTTTTTTTAATAGTCTGCAAAAAAGCAAGGTCTTGTAGACTTACGAAACCGCCATTTTGGATTTTTATAGGTAGGTAGATGTCGCGTCGTTTCATAAGTATTTTGTTATTTTTTTCAGTTTGTGCTTCAGAGAAAACGTTAGTTAAATCCAAAAGAGGAGGACAAGAATTTGCGGTTTATACAAAAAGGTTCAAACTTTACTGAACCACACATAACTACATTGTAATAATGAAATTGCCTGCAATATTAAGTTCACATTGACATTCAAAATTAATCTTTAAATCGAATCTGGCCATTAAACCGATAAGATCATACTTACCTTCTATCAAAATGTACTTACGAAAATACATTATCTAAAATATTTATCTCCGACTTTGAATTATGACCTTTTAGCTAAGAGCCGAGATAAAGGCTTCTACAAACAGGCGCGACACGCGACGCGACACAAAGACACCGCACGTCGCGCGCCGAGCGGTGTCTTTGAGTCGCGTCGCGTGTCGCGCCTGTTTGTAGGAGCCTTAAAACCGAGCTGCAGTAGGTAGATACAGTCAAAGGTAAAAATACGTTAAGTACATGCACTTAGTGGAATGCGGAGGAGCTCGTACCTAAGTAATAACAGCCGTACCTACGGGTCGATCGAAGGTTAAGCTACGCTTGTCGAGGTCAGTCTGTGAGCATCCATTACACACCAAGACTACTCCGTGCCTCGGAAAACACGATAAGCTATTGGTCTTGGCTGTCATTCATAGATCTTTGACAGTCGTTACGGGTAGTCAGAAGCCCGAAAATCTGACCACCAGTCTTACCACGACCCCGTGGTACTAACCCTTTTTTTTTTTTTTGAGGGTGGGAATTTATCAAATACTACTACTAACCCTAGTATAAACTAACCCTAGTATCACGATACTAATACGATACTAACCCTAGTATCGTGTTACCCAGGAACTGGCTTGTGAAGGTCATCAGTCGCTCCATGTAAAGTACTGTTATCCGGTTAGACTGGAAGCCGACCCCAACATAGTTGGGAAAAGACTAGGTACAGCTTGGCAAAAAAGAGCCAGAAAAAAATGAGGGCGCCACTATCGCGCTTAGGTCACACTCACGTCGAATGGGAAATAAATTGTTATAATAAATGTGCAACAAAATACGATGCTTGTAGGTGACTCAAATCAAAACCTACTAACGCTTGTCGGCAAAATAGTGTCATCGTATGTCTGCATTTAGTTCCAAATGTCACTACGTCCAGGCTCATTTTTGTCTTTCTGCTCTTTGATGACTTCGAGAAATTTAAAAATGGTTACCTCCTAGTGGTAGGTATATTGACTGCTGCTGTTTATACCATCTTCGCTAAAATACTTTTCCGATACTCTACGAGAAACTCGCTTCAGAATTTTCCTAAGTGTTTACATATTTTAGCCCCTTACTGTACATGTAGGGCGATACGATCCATACATTATCGTGTGAAGTAAATTGTAAAACATTTCATGTGTGAACCGACCCGACGTGATATACGAGTACCGGCGACGCTTGCGTATCCACGCACATTACATGGTGTGGAAATGTACCGAAATTTACATCAAAATACTTTATTTATTGGTGTTGGGAAGCTTTAGGAAATGAGAGCTGCATGTCTTCGTTATGATGTTTTATTATAACTACTGCTGAAAAGAGAACAAAAAAAGTAAAACTTCTTTAGGCAGACCTTTGTTGAATTGAAGGTACTTATGTATTTCCTAGCAGCCATACTTACCTACCTGAATGCGGCCAATTGACTTCAAATGATTTTATTTTCTGTACATAACTAGGTTTATAAGCCAGGGCTCGGAAACGTTATTTGAAATAACGTTTTTAAAACGTTTCTAACAGTTTTCGATCTTCTTCGTACATACAACATTTTGTTCGGAAGGAAAACGAAATGAGAACGTTTTAAAAACTAGATGAGGTTGGCGTTTAAATTTTTCGTCGGTTATTAAAAAAAAAAAATCATAGAAAAGTGCAATACCTACGCGGTCAAAATGTATGGAACAGCAGATTTTTTTTTGAATCTATGGTTAATCTATTAGTTTTCGCGTCGATGCCACCCTGTATTTTCTCTAATATCCTAAAAAACATGAAAATTAAATACTTCGAAGAAATCGTATAAATGCATGATTTTTAAAATTTACCTTACAAAAACGGTAAAATGACAATTTTATTCCAGAGCAGAAAGATACCTGACGTTGGAAGCCCTACTTATGCTACTATAAATGTGAAGATTGGAATGTTTGGATTTTTGTTACTCAATCACGCGAAAAAGGCTAAACGGATTTAGATTAAATTTGGCACACAGATAGTTTATAACCCGGATTAACACATAGGATACGTACTTTTTATCCCGACATTCCCGGGCTCGAGACTTATCCGGGTGAAACCACGGGGCGCAACTAGTAAAGAATTAAAATAACTTCAGCATTTAAAGGTAAGTTAATCAGCCTATAATGTTCCTACTCTTGGGAAACAGGCCTCCTCTCTGCAGTGCGGGTTGGTGGATGTCACATGTTTTCGAATTTTTGATTCTAGGACATGTCGGTTTGTCACGATGTTTTCCTTCACCGTTTTGAAAGCAGTGGGTGGAACTATTTTTTTTTTTTGGGTTTTTATATTATCAAATAACTCTCCCGCTCTGGGCGGAGCGGGAGGGTGTGGACATCTCTTTGAGGCGCGCGTGGAACACAACGCGCCGTCGACCCGGGCCTGGTCCCTATCGGATGGCGAGCTAGCCATTGCTCACCGTCCGCAAGCCCGCGCCTACGTTGGCCGGAAGTCGGCTCGCGACTCCAGTGGGTGGAACCTGGGTTCAATCTTACAACCTACAACTCGTAAGTCGGGGCCGATACCATTGAGCCACCCACTGCTCTAAAAACCAGTTACCTACCCTCACATGAACCCCGTACTTTATTCGAAGCCTGAGACTCCAAGGTGCTGTAAGGAAGTCACGTAAAAAATTAAATAAAACTTCGCTCCACTGAATATTAGTACGTGCAGAAAGAGATTATTCCAAACTTCGCTGGAGTATCTTTATTTGCGTAACTTTTTTATTGCTTTTGACTGTTTTACTTGACTTTTGATCTCATTTTCGTGTGTCTTTAATATTTTTATTTTTATTTATGGAAACAATTGTATGATAACATAAAATCACGCCTGTCACCTGTTCTCCCCGAAGGTTTAGGTACAGGTGTACCTATAGTACACCCACCTTTCGCCAGTTATGTTAAGTCCCATGTAATAGGGGGCGAGCCTATTGCCATCAACCGGGCACAGACATCCAGACTCAGGCTGCTGCTGAGAAATTCCTGATGGAAAAACCTAATAACACTTTGCCCGATCTGGGAATTGAACCCAGGCCCTCATGCTCAGAAGTAGCGCTTACGGCCACTAGACCTAGGAGAAAGTTGAACTATTGTATGATTTGCACTTTTAGCGGAGACTGCATTAAGCACTTCGCTTGTCTTTAGAAAACAGTCCTTTCAAGAGGAGCACTGAAAATTGTCGGGTTATTTATAGATTTTTTTCTGATGGTGCAGTTTTATTTGTAGTGTATCAATTTAATAAATGTAAACTCTATTTCACAACTGATGTGCAATCAGTAGTGAGGTAGCTGTCACTAATGTCAACTGTCAATCACCACGAATGGCGGGAAACAGTTGAAAGTGAAGCGGTGCCTGCACGAGAGGCTTGGTGTGGTGATTCGCCAGTGTAGTGAGTGATATAATCAGTGTAAATACGGGATAAACAGCCATGCTATTCTGTAAACATCTCACCGTGAAAACTTAGGTGAAGTGAGCTGTCAATAGTGTCAATCCCTGTGGAATGACAGCTCACTCCACGCTCACTTCACCTAAGTTTTCACGGTGAGATGGTTACAGAATAGCACTGCTGGATTCTACAATATTAAATTAGGCAGCCGCGCAACGTTGCAGATTTATTCCTGTCAAGATGGGAATTGGAGGTAGCCAGGTTTAAATAAATGGTGTGAAATCACCCTTTCAGATGTAACAGTATCTTCGTAAGCAAGCGTGTTGATTACCTAATTCTCGATCCTTTTATTTACGAATAATGGGCCTCTGGCCTCTGGCTTATACAGGGTGGCAGGGACATCCACGCGAAAACTGTTACCATGGATTCAGTACATTATTCTGAAACTTATTTTTTGTTATAATGGACGAAAAATTCTAACGCATGGTGCGTTGAAATTTTTGGTCAGTGGGTCGTCATAGGGGTTCAGAATCATGTACTGAATTCATGGTAAAAGATTTCGCGTGGATGTCCCTGCCACCCTGTATAAGTAGTGCTGCATCTTAACACTTAACCCCCCCTCCCCCATAAAGGTATTTAATAAAATTTAAATTCAAAACGGACTCAGTGTGTAAAGATGCGGATAAGTAATTAGTTTGCTTGTCATACCCCTGTAACAATATTTGGAGCACAAATGCCCGCGAACCAACAAATTCAGTGCGGGCACCTCTCCGTGATAAATGGTCGCACACTTCATTAGTGAATGAGGTTTAATGGCGATAACTCGTGCACAGACTATATATTAAATCGATTATTCAGTTATCGAATAGATAGTGTTGTTCTCTTGTATACAATGGGCAATGATTGTCTCTTCATTATATTGGTTTAAATTGATACATCGCATGTATGTTATTACTTATCTATGTGTTAAGTTAGATGGAGTAATGTCTGCACAATAGGTTTTGTTAGTATTATCGGTGTTGATTGAGCTATATATGATATTCAGATACTTAATCATATTATTAGCTAGTCAAGAGGATAAATCTTAGGCAGTTGGTAATTTATCTTGATAATTTATTTATTTATTTATTAAGGTTAACCAACAATTGTTTACACCAGTACATTAGCGGTGTATTATTTATAATAGGATACAGTTGCGGGTGCAAAAATTAATTATAGGTTAACACCGCTAGCACAGAAAACAGCAGTGCTATTCTGTAACCATCTCACCGTGAAAACTTAGGTGAAGTGAGCGTGGAGTGAGCTGTAATTCCACAGGGATTGACACTATTGACAGCTCACTTCACCCAAGTTTTCACGGTGAGTTGTTTACAGAATCGCATGGCAGTGGTATTACCATTAATTATACTAAATTACGACAGATTAGTCAAGATAATAAACGAGTAGACAAGATACAGATTGAATGATAATTGATATTAAAACTACATTATAAATTAGACTAAAATAAAATAAATTAAATTAAATTAAGTACATTGACCATATATGAAGAAATTAAAACAACTACAATCCAAATAGTGACTGTGGTAAGGTAAAAAATATAAAAGTATCCAACTCCATAACAAACACAAGAAAAATCATTCAGACGTCACGACGATGGAGCAATCTCCACATCAGTAGAAGACCAACTCCATTAGTAGCATCGTCTGCCGAGCCTTGTCCCAACTGTGTTGGGTTTGCTTACAATCTAACCGGATGCAGCTGAATACCAGTGTTTTAAATGGAGCGAGTGCATATCTGACATCCACAACCCAGTTACTGGGTAATACGATACCCCTTGGTAAGACTGGTTGTCACACTTACGGGCTTCTGACGACCCGACGTACTTCTGTCAAAGATCCACGAATGATAGTCAGGATCCACAGATAGGTAAACGTGCTCTCCGAGGCACCGAGGGGTCTTAGTATGAAAATATGGTCACCTATCCACGGACCAACCGCGGCAAGGATAGCTTAAAACCTGATCGATCAACCCATGCGGTATTACTTCCAAAAGCCCCATTCCGCTGAATTTCCTCTATCAAAATTTAAAATAATTCTTATTGAAGAAATTTCTTTAATCAATTGTACACATAAAATACTTCACAGTGTCCCTAAGATCTAGGTCAAGTTCCATAAAAGAAGATTTCAAATCCCACACATCCCGAAGTCAACGAGATTCCAAGATGGCCCCGGCTTCAAATTGACACATCCGGCGGGCGCTTTGACGCGGGCCCTCGCCGGAAGCACACTTACAGCCTCCTGATATCCACTCCAGTGAAGACCGTCTTCCTGCTAAAGTGTCGCCCTCTGACGACTTGTGTGTCGATCTTTGTAAGTGAGATCTATTTTGTTGTGTCCTTTGCCTCAACGAGGCGTTTATGAAACTTTTTTTGGCGCGGGAAAAAGAAGAGGTTGTTCTTTTTATCGTAATATTTGGAAGTTTGATGAGGCTGTATCTAGATTGATAGCGAGGAAATACTAAGTAGCTACTAGAATTTGGTCGGCTATCAAACAATCGATATTTTTTCCATAAAATAACTCTTACCTATTCAAATGAGTGTAATTAAATAGGCAACATGCACCGCGTGTGATTGCCCGCAAAAAAGGTTCAGGCGTCTTACCGTGACTAAAAGATAGAATTTTAACAGTTATTTATTAATTATTCTGTACTTATTCTTCTTTTCGTGTAGTTAGTATTCTTTTACCTACTCGTAGATTTAGATTCCAGAATGATAGAAAGCATCTAATCAATCTGCCTAGTCTTTTCCCAACCCTGCTGAATTCCAGTATTTTACATGGAGCGACTGCCAATCTGACTTCCACAACTCAGTCTCAATTATTGGGTAACATGATCAGACTTTTGGGTTTCTGCCTACCCGTAACGAATGTCAAAGATCTACGAATGACTGACGAATGAAAATCTAAGAAACAAAATCAAAATAATTTTATTTATTTCGAAACGTCAGAAGCACGGTTCCAATTGGTCGTTTCCTATGGAGAAGAGCTGGCAAGAAACTCCACGGTTACTCTTTTAAAAATAGTTGACTTGTACAATATTTTCAAATAACAGTGGACAGTGTAGGCCTTTCAACAAGTACCAGCTCGCGTTGCATGACCACCGTAGAAACGGGTTTTGTCGACGGCAGAATAGACAAAATGACAGATTGTGATTAACTGTCACTTTGTCTATTCTTCCGTCGACAAAACTAGAAACAAAATTGAAAATGGTCAACAAATCTGAATGATACAAAACATCCGTTGGCCTCAAAATTAGTACCTGTTTGAATACAAGAATAATAATATTATGAAGGAAATAACAATGAAAACTTGCCCGTTGTAAGTTGTAACCAAGTTCAAACTGTTTTGATGTTCATGTTAAAGTTTATGTGTTTATGTAAATATAACACACATAACCTGAATTAGCTATAACTAACCTTGTGTTGGTTTGGGCGGTAGGTTAGTACATACTGGACAAATATTTGAAGGTGTTAGGTTAATCGCGGTGGAATGGTCGCTGGGTAATTGGTTTTAATAAAATACCTTTCGTGTTATTTTGCACCGGGTTTTTTTTTCTAGTGTTCTTGAACATAACAATTTTTTGCCTGGCTTAGATACATATATAGACACAATATTCTATACTGTTTGAATCATTTCAACGTTTTTGTCGTAGGGGAAAATCGTACACAATATTTAAGGCTGCGTCCATACTCATCCCCAGTTCAAACTCGCCCGCTTTTTAACCGACTCCAAACTCAAAGCATTTATTTCAATTAAACCATTTACAGACACTTTTGAAATGTTAAGGAATCGGTCAGTCAGAAATATGAAGCTAGTTGCCCATTCCAAAGCATAGTAGGTATGGAGAAGAACGGGCAAGAAACTTCACGGACACTCTTTTAAATAAAATAAATTACATATAACATATCTTCTATACATATAATAAAACAGTAGAATCCGGTGTCTATCTATTTGTTTGTATGTTCGCGCACATCTCCGGAACTACTGAACGGATTTTCATGTAGTTTTATTGATTGTAGTTCACAGGTTGACAGAGATAGATATTTGGAGTTGAATATAGGCTTTGTTTATAGTTTTAAATTAATATCACTAACGACTGACGAAGTGGAAAAACAGTGTTCTTTTACTAATTATCTGATACTCATTAATGATAATTCACCTCCTTCGAAGGAGGAACCTACATGCTCACACACGTGTGGTTATTTATTCCTAGAATGAGACTGCTCAGCTGAAGGATTCATAAAAGCTAACTCTATCCAGAAATGACCTGTGAGAACATCTTTTATTCATAGCTGAAAATCAATGATGACGACCCTATCAAACAGAAATGCTGGCTGTGACACACATTACTTCAGGTCTCAGGTTAGCCAATTTAATTAATATAACATCTATAAATGTTTATTATGTATTTAATTTCAGGGTATCCTGGCGTACGACCTGACACACTCCGGCGCATCAGCTAACGTGACGCAGGGTGGCTTCGGCTACAACTTCGTGAACCTTCGGATGAAGAGTGACACCGGCAAGACATAGCATTACGATGTTTATATTTATGCTTGATTTTCTTTATTGTACTAAAAAAAATTGCAAAAGAATTATCGCGCTTATGCGGTGATTACATTAGTGTAGTGATGCAACGAATACTACTTTTACGAATACGAACACGAATACGAATATCAAACCTACTATTCGGCGAATACGAATACGAATACGAATATCTCGCCATAGTAATAAAAGACTTATTTATTTGATGAATGTTTACTGTTCTAATAATTAAAATTTACAATAGGCAAATTTTTATTTAAAAAACAAAATTTGTAGATTTTCTGGTTTTAGGCGATTTCTTTTTTCAGTCTGAATGTTCCCAGCCGTTGAAAAAAGTCTTTCCGAGGCGACTGTACATGGCTTCAGTGAAAAATATTTTTGGGCGAGCTTTTTCAGACTTGGAAAATGGACATCTTCTCGCCAAAAGGCCAGTGGATCAGCAGTCGGCGGTAAATTTGGGAGCTTTAGATAAGCATGTATCTCGTTTTTAGTTTGCGAATCCCCTGTAAAAAACATTTTGAAATTAAATTTTACATTTACTATACTATGTAGATGACAAAGAGTACCTATTCTATTACCTATTAATAACTTTTCTAACTTTCTTCATACTCACCAGAATATATTGAAATTGGCTCTTCCATTTCGGCTTCTTCAATTATTTCTTGGCATACTTGCCAAATTCCTCTACTTGTCGACGGTTGAGGTTCTTCTGGAGGTCTTGTCGGTCTTACGGCCTCTCTGTTATCAACGAAGCGCGAAGGCGCGGGCAAAGTGTAGTACTACATAGACGCAGCCATTACTAACGTTCGTCTAAGTTACTTACTATCCTACTTTTTGTTGATACAAAAGAAATACAGACCATATATACTTACTAGGTAATTTATCGAAGTGTTTCCATATGTCACTTTGTTCTCGTTTACGAGAAGACATTTTCAATTCAACTTCAACTTCTTTAAATTCGCAGCAACCTCAGAAAATAAATAAAACAATACTCTCTTGCTTGACTTGTGCTCACGACTGACAAATGAAATAAATGGAATGAATGGTTCGTAATCGTAATGATAGGGAAACTCCCGGAGCCGCTGAAATTGTATAAACTATGGCCGGGGAGTCCCCCGTCGCGTCGTCGTTGCGGTTAAGGGCCCCTGCATACGTTATATTTTTACGCGCGTTTTTCAAATCTGCAGTAATTAGAGTTGCGTACAAAAATATTAGTTTTTAAATATTCGTATTAGTATTCGCCGAATACGAATATTCGGTAATTGTCTACTATTCGGCGAATACGAATATTCGTATTCGTATTCGTTGCATCACTAATTAGTGGCTTCATAATTTTTACGAATTATCGTGCATTAATCCAAGATGGCCGTCCATTATTTCGACAGAGCGTTTACGCAGTCCGGAAATAACAGTCGAAATGACAAACGCTAGTTCGACCACGCGCCGCGCTTATTATAGGGCGATAAGTGGTACGCAGCCCGAACAATCGCGACGATAACCGATAATGGTTGGTAAGATCTGAGTGTATCGTATCACTGTGCGAAGCTTCGTCACGATAGACGCAGATTAGTATGAAACAGTACTAGGTACCTACAGCACATTCGCGGCATATTTCACTAACATGAAATAAGACTGACTCGAGAGGAATTCATATTAGCTTCCAATGGTTAGGCAAGTGGAAAATATATCTACTACGTGGGCATATTCTGGAGAATCGGTTACGGAGTTTTGTTCTTCCGTGGTTTTTACAGGGTGGGTCAAGTCACCTGCATCCGTCAAGGGGGTGATTCTACCCGTCATACTAAACAACTTTCATCATGAAACTCATACCCGATACGTCAAAAAAAAAACCTGTACAACAGTAGACAGACTATTTCGATTCATGTATGAAAAGTTTTTTCTTTTACGAATCGTATTGTGTGCTTCATAGCGAAAGTTGTATACTGCCCTGCTAAGCCAAAAGGCGCTATCTCAGAGATACGCCCTTTTAGTTTTTTTTATACCATTCAATAGCTATCAATTTCGCATCTAATGGTATAAGCCAAATATCGCTATCTAACTTAAAACATAAAAAAAACCACTCAGAAGTTTTTATATCCATATGTTTCCTTAAATTACAATGAACAAAAACTCAATTTTCTCAAAACTTACTCCGATTGAGATAGCACCTTTCGGCTTAGCAGGGCAGTATAGTAGCATGGAACGACGAATGATATAATCAAACAGGCCATCAATAATAACGGCAGAGCAATTTCATACAGATTATCATGAAAGTCAAATTAACAGCGATCAGATTTGTTCAAACACACGATTTTAAATGTTCAAATGTATCAGTGACTGTATTATCTCATCAAACGGCCGAGCGGTTGAATCACCCCCTTGACGGATGCAGTTCACTAAATCGCCACCCTGTATAGATATATCATCAAGTCTGATAATATCCCGGAGAGTTTAGTAGGAGTAACATACAAAACATAATATCACGCCTTGTCCCCGAAGGCTTAGGCAGAGGTGTACCTCATAGTAGGTACAACTAAACTTCGCCAGAAAAAGAACAAATCCAGACTCCGGGCTGCTACTGAGAAATTCCTAGTGGAAAAACCCAATAACACTTTGCCCGACCCGGGAATTGAACTCGGGACCTCATGCTCAGCAGTAGCGCTTGCGGCCACTAGGCCAACGAGTCAGTAGCAGTGTTTACGTAAAGTCAAACGGTTAATTTAATTTGGTAAACTTAAATTGTCCGTTTCTTCAAATTACAACTGTCATTCTTGACAGAATAGCATAGAATACTCTTTATTATGTGCCTCGTAGTTCCAGAGATAAGATCGTTCAAACAAAAAAAAACAAAAAAAAAAAACTCTTCAGCTTTATATAATTCTGTTCTTAACTATACAGGTTCATTAAAGGTTATCTTTTCTAGCTATTTTAAATGCCAAATTATTAAACAATAGTTCTTGATAAGATTCTGAATACGCAGAAAGATCTAGAAAAGGTCGGTTTAAGGTTGCAGAATCTACTCGTGTCAGCTCAAAGAATGAGGAAGAATATTACTTTCCATCTTATGGTGGGTTCAATAATATAAGCAATATAATAATTATGAGGTACGCTATCTTACCTGCCATAACAATCACAGAACCTTTTTTTTCTGGAATAAGTTACATGTACGAGCCAATAATGCTCATACAGAAAAAGTACGTTTATGCGTACTAAACACTAATAATCACTTATCAGTCGTAACTAAAACTCCGTCACGCGATGATGTGCGGCTCAGATAAACAAACAAACATAACTTGTAACTGTGTCCATAAATAAACTATTAAACTTAGCAGTGGTTTGGTGTAATTTAACTAACTTCCTACAACTACAACCGGGTATCCGTCAACGACGAGAAAACCACAATATCTTTTGGTCCTTCGAGCCGGATTAGTTACACGTTGCAAATGTGTGCGACTTACGAGTTGTTAGGTTTGAACCCAGCCGCTTTACTTTGTGTAAATTATTTAATCACCACTGCTCTCAAAATGGTGAAGAAAAACATCGGGAGAAAACTGCCATGTCCTAGAACCAAAAATTTTAAGACGTGTGACATCTTCCAACCCGCACTGGGCCCGCGTGGTAGATAACGGCCACCTCCCGGGATCTAAAAATTCAAAATTCAAAAGTCATTTATTCAAACTAGGCTGAGAATCAGCACTTTTCGAAATTTAAAATTACGTAAGACAGTCCCCCAAAACGCCCACCCTTCACCACTTCCTAGTGCGTTAGATTCGCGATTCTGATCTCACCGAGAGGAGTGCCTATGTCCCAGCAGTGGGAACATTACAGGCTGATCATGCTTATTCTAAATGTGGATAAGACAGGTGACTAGTCTTAGTGATCGTCATCTATAAAGATTGTATTTCTGAATTCGGTAGTATTTTCATAGATAAATTTCTGTAAGTATTTACCATCGGTAAAATGGACGAACTTCCATACAAATTTTCAGCTCCTATCTATTAAGGGGATGAATTTTTGAAAATTCTTCCTTAATTATCGATTTCACTATACAACGTGTTCCTTTTTATGTCCCATATCTCTAAGGCTATAAGTAAAAATAAAACAGAAATTCTTAGAACAAGTGCTCCAAAAATACATACGAGTAGTTTCGAAGATAACATAACACTAGACTTTCGATGTGTGTATCAAAGTTTCATTGATAAGTACGAGTAAATCATTTTCATTCAAAGCAATCATTCATAGTTAAAGCTAAGAAAATGCGACGTTGCCGTTGTCATATTTCACGTAAGGGTGTTTTACATAAATAATCGTACCGGTCGAATTATTTTGTATGAAAAAGAAAAAAAAATTACATGAAAAATAATTCCTATGCCAATTGATTCTTTTACATGGTCTCATTAATACCCTAGGGTTATGAGATATCAAAAGGAACACGTTGTATAATTCCAGGTTCACGGAGTTCGATTTTAATTGGTCAACTGCTAAGTCGCTAGCCATTTGGACCGTCTCAACAGACTTTCAATCAAATTGAATTTCCAATTCAAAGTATTTTTTGTGGAACAGCAGAACTTGTTCAACTAAAATCGAACCATGTGAACCCGGTATTAAGAACTCTTTTGCATACATTCATGCTTCGGTACCTAGGGGTTTAGGCTGTGCGTGATCTGTCAGTGAAAAAATGAATTTGGGATTTTTATTACATAAGTAATTTGCAGATAATCCCATCAACAGTAATCCGTTAAAAAAAACAAGAAAAACCATCACAAATATAATATGGCAACACGAATTCCTTTATTCTGTTAATAATATTATTGAGTTTTAAGCGTAAATGTAGACGTCGAAGTGTATCTTCTCTCCGCGGGCGCTCTTCATCCGAAGGTTCACGAAGTTAAACCCGAGGCCGCCCTGTGTCACGTTAGCGGATGCAGTTGAGTGTGTCATGTCAAACGCCAGAATACCCTGCGAATTGGACAATGTTTGTTCAAGTGAGCGATACGGAAATGCCAGTTTTTGATGTTTGAATAAAGAATACGATTAGGTAAATATGGCGCGACGAGTGATAAGTACCTCCTACACTCTACAGGCTCGTTTGAACCCAGTAGCAATGGATCGAAATATCCTGCAAACTGGACAATGTTTGTTCAAGTGGGTCATACGGAAATATTATAATTGTGTCGTTTTTTAGTAAAGACTGCCACCAGGCAAATATGGCACGTAACGCGCTAGTTGTCTTGCATTTATGCTGAACTATTCTGTAAAAACACCGCGTGAAAACTTAGGTGAAGTGAGATAGAAGTGAACTTCACCAAAAATCTCACCTGACTCTAAGCATTGACAGCTTATTTCGAACTCACTTCACCTAAGTTTTCGCGGTACGATTATTACAGAAGCTAAGCTGAATAACACTCAATACTATACAACCTGTTCTTTTTGATGTCCCATAACTCTAAGGATATATGCTATAAGTAAAAGTAATACAAAAATCCTAGATCCCGTGTTCCAAAAATACATAGTTTTGAAAATAACATAACACTAGACTCTCGATGTGTGTAGCTAAGTTTCATTGATAAGTACGAGTAAATCATTTTCATACAAACCAATCATTCATATTTAAAGCTAAGAAAATGCGACGTTGGCATATTTCTTTAATTATAGACAAAAATTGTCTGAATTAAATGCAATTTTTTTAACTTAGTGTGTTTTACATTAATAATAGTGACTGTCGAATTATTTCATATAAAAAAAAAAAAAAAAAAATTAAAGAACATTTATGCCAGCTGATTCCTTGTCTCATTAATACCCTAAGGTTATGGGATATCAAAAGGAACACGTTGTATAACTAAGCTATTTTCGTTTTTTTTTGTTTGTATAATATTGTGTGCCGCAACCTTCTTCCCAAAGGGCAAATGGAGACAGCTGTGCTTGTAGTTTGCTTCTGTGATCGAATCAGAAATGAAAAGATCCGTATGAGAACCAAGGTAACGGACATAGCCTGAAGAATTACCAAACTTAAGTGGCAGTGGGCAGGGAGCATTGCTCACAGAACAGATGGCCGAAGGGGCCGAAAGGTGCTGGAGTGGCGACCGCGTACCGGAAGACATAGCGTTGGAACAAATCCCACAAGGTGGACCGATGACCTGGTGAAGGTCGCAGGAATTCACTACGAAGAACAGAAGCGGTCGAAGTGTCCAGCAGTGGACGTCTTTAGGTTGAAATGATAATGATGATGATGAATATCGATCAGGTTTTACAGGATTCCAGCATAATCATAGCCTATAATGTTGTCAATGTTGGGATACAGGCCTCCTCTCTTCGAGAGGGGATGGGCTGTAATCTACCACGCGGGCCTAGTGTGGGTTGGTAGATGTCACGTGTCTTAACATTTTTATTCTAGTATATGTCGGTTTCCTCACGATGTTTTCCTTCGCCGTTTCGAGAGCAGTGGTGATGAAATTATTTATACTAAGTAAAGCGCCTGCCTGGGTTCGAACCCACGACCTACAACTTGTAAGTCGTCACCACTGGGCAACCACTGACTGGACAGGTCCACTCAAATCTGTGTGGTTCTTTCCTCAAAATACCATTTCAGGCACTAATCTACATGGTCCTCACTGCGACCGCGTGAGTTTGTTTCGGCCTTTCTTCTCAGAGTCAGATAGGAAAAGTCAACCTCATCTAGCTAATTTTTAATATTTTTTTAATTTTGCAGGTAAAGGTGATTCCGATATCCTATTTACAGAATAAACAATTTCATTTCATTTCCACTGCTCCCCCTGGATTCCAGCGCTAGATGAATTAATGGATAAATGTAAATCAGCCTTAGCTAGCTGTGCGCGTTTTTTCTAGGTGCCCTGCCATTCCTCATGTGGTCTGAACCAAGTAGAAAGAGGTCGAGACGCAACATTAACATTGATGTGCGCATACGACAGATAGTGGATGACTTTGTGCGTGGACAAATTGAGGCTCTCGCTTGTGTAAAACGTTTGTGTCTTCTAAGTCTTGGTCATAAATTTTATGTAAAAATTAAAATTCTTATTTAATTTTAATCTTTAAAATCCACAGTGAGTTTCTGTCTAACCTGTTGGAATAGTGCTAATAAAAGTGCATAAAAAATAAAAGTTGAACTCATGCGACGACTAGTGTGTGGATGTTATAAAAGTTGGACTCCTGAGAAAGTTGGACTCTTGCGAACAGACGGTTTGAACAGACAATCCAAAACTTTTCCAAAGTATGGGTATGGATGCATTAATCTTTCAGGAGTAATATAGTCTCCATGGGCGATTCTTAAATGTACAGCCATGCTATTCTGTAAACATCTCACCGTGAAAACTTGGGTGAAGTGAGCTGTCAATAGTGTCAATCCCTGTGGAATGACAGCTCACTCCACGCTCACTTCACCTAAGCTTTCACGGTGAGATGGTTACAGAATAGCACTGCAGTTCGTTTTTTAATCCCAGAGACTAATTTGACAGGTGCAGATGTCAAAAAACAAACAACAATCACTTGAAATGTCAAATTGGTCTCTGATATTAAAAAAACGAACTTCAGGTAAGTCAGGTACTGTGTATGTATTGTGATCCATTATCGTATATTTATACGGGACTGATAAACGGCTATCTAATTACGCAACAAAATACTTTGGAAAACGATTACGACTGATCTGTTTCATTTTGACAGTTCAACAACATTCATTACGTTATTTACGTTGTTGTGCAGAATATTTTTTCGAACTTATGAAGCAATGGATTAGCAATCTGTTTGAAAAAGATTCAGATTCTGATTGATCGCGTGTTACGTAACTATGGCGGGACTGGCAAAATGTGGGTGCACTATAGGTACCATCGAAGAACTTCATATCTATACCTACACCGCAAGGAGTATTTCTGCTGGCAGCGCTCGGCGGCTATAGAACCGGGGCGGTAACAGATGTGGTCATCATGTTCGCGGAATTTTGTTTTCAAACTGCTTAGATATGAAGTTCTTCGATAGTAGGTACACCTCTGCCCCACCATTTGGGAAAATAAGGCGCCATGTTGTTTCTATTTCGCAAAACTAAGCATTTTGTCAATAAAAGCTTTAATCTAGTAAAATACAGATAACCTATTGCCTTGAATAATTTTTATGATAAGTATCATAGAAGTAAAACAAAAGTGACACCTTCACACATATCAAGTGACCGTAACGACGATAAGGCACTGATTACGGAATTTTTTGTAAGAACAAGGGACGAGAAGAAAATATTAAATTTTGCAAGATGTAGGAGCTCGTAGCTAAGTAATAAAAGCTGCACGGATCAGGTTAAGCTACGCTTGCCGCGGTTGGTCCGTGGATGGGTGACCATCTTTACATACCGAGACTCCTCCGTGCCTCGGAAAGCACGTTAAGCCGGTGTTTCCGGCTGTCATTCATGGATCTTTGACAGTCATTACGGGTTGTCAAAAGCCCGAAAATCTGACAACCAGTCTTACCAAGGGGTATCGTATTTCCCAGTTACTGGGTTGTGGAGGTCAGATAGTCAGTTGCTCCATGCTCCATACCGGTATTTAGCTGCATCCAGTTAGACTGGAAGCCGACCCCAACATAGGTGGGAAAAAGCTATGATGTTGAAGCTGGTTGAGAATTTGACACCCAAATTGAATATAGGTAAGTTAGTAGGATTCAGAAGGAGTTGAACCAAGGTACCTATTAGGTAATAATGCCTTCTTCTTATTTTGAAAAGCAACTCTCTCCAGCACACATGACCACAATGCATGAAACAAGAAACGGGTGTAGTCGACGGAAGAATAGACAATATGACCGATTCACAATTACAATCTGTCCTTTTTGTTTATTGTTCCATACAAAGTAAATCATTGTGAGTTACACAATGATTCACTTTATTAACATTTTATTTACACTTTATCCTTAAACACAAAATAAACTGAAACTACAGGAAAATCTCTGCTATTGAAATGTTTGTTGTGTAAAATCTTGGGTTTCTTAGGGATTCCCTATATGCGATGACGTGACGTCACGCGTCGGTCGAGAATTCATTGTTCTAAAAAATCCTTGACTGTGTACAGTCAGCCTCAAAAAGATGTACGGGTACAAGAATTATTATTATATTTCTCAGTAGCAGCCCGGAGTCTGGATTTGTGCCCGATTGATGGCAATAGGCTCGTACCCTATTACATAGGACTTAAAAATAACTGGTTAAATGTGGGTGTACCTACCTACTGTGGGTACACCTCTGCCTTACCATTTGGAGACAAAAAGGCGTGATGTTATGTTAATTGTAGCTACACAATAATACAAAGTGTAGACAACACAATGAATTCTTTTTGTTGTACGTAACATACATCTTTTCGATGTAGATATACATTTTTTGAGGCTGATTGTACCAATACAGTTATTTTTGTTCTCGTCATTTTCTCATTAAGTTTTCCTACTTTCTTCCTTCCTATTTTCCTGTTGCCTATAATGGACACCTGTGACTCTTAGATATCTACGGATCAAGCTCAGAAAAACCATTGATCACACGTAACTATTTATGTGTGCTATTACTAGTAATTATTAGCGGTAATTGATTGCATAAGCGATTGTTGAAAACAATAATGACAACATTAATTTGATTAATAACAATAAAAGTATTGCTTGGAAACCAGTATTATTAATACACGAACCTGTTTTTTAACTACATAAACAAAAAAATTAGATAAAGATTAAATAATTGCCGGCAATTATTTCAATAGGCCAAGATACATGTTCATATCGATGTTATTTGCGAAGATAATGTAATTTTTCTTAAATTATTTAAGAAAAATTCAATGAATGTATCTATGTAGATAAGTATTATTGAAACACACATATACACTAAATAAATAAAATGCAAAAAAGATACGTTTAGGTATAGAAAGAAAAAGTGTTTATTCTGCACAAACTAAAGGTAGACGACAAAAAAAAAAAATACAATACTACTTTACAAGTTAGCCAAAAGCCTCGTATCCATTATTAACACAGAAAAGTTTGACAAAGGAGACGGATACGCTTTCATACAATCTTGGGCCTGGATGTAAAGAGACGAAATTGGTATCAATTAATAGCTACTATATTATCAAACCATCACTGAAAATTTTGCGGATTTTAGCAATCTGAGAGCCGAGTTAAAAGAGATTTTGTCAAAGTGAGGTTACGTAACAAAACAGCTGATTTTTGAAGTGCGATGTATAACCTCATTGTGAGATAGGTAGTTGTTTTTTTTAAAGATAGGATGCTGTTACAAAATTATAGAAGGTGTATACAGTGCCGCTAGCGGTTAGTTCGCTGTAAAACACCAAATTCCGAAAACATTACATTCTCTTGTGCCTAAACGGAGCATAGGTGGCAGCAAGGGTCGTACAAGAAGTAAGATCAGAAGTCCGTAGAAAGAAAGCAGGGGTCGAAGAAAATATCAATAAAACTATGGGAGGAAACACTCAAAACGCACACGCACTAAACGATACGAAACGAGTGACTGACTGACATGTCACCATAGACAAAAAAATACAATAATCGATTAGCAAACGTGAATCGATTTTAACATTTATCTTTATAGATATTTAATTTGTTTAAACTGTTTAATACGTTAATTCTAATAATTAATGTATTTGAATTAATCATCTGGTAAAAGCATCTTTTAAATAGTATGAACTCGGTCACGATAGTCGATTATAATTTAATCGATATTCCATTTTGTTCGTAGCCATAACTTAATTTTTGGATTTCTCAATTGCCAGATTGTAAAATGGGCTGATATTTCACATTTTGTAATAGAAAAATATAACCTTTTTTTTTAACCATACGTCAACTTATTACAATCAGGCCCAGAAATCCCCGTCTCCTTTTATCTATTGCTTGCTGTCAGAGTCAGAGGCCAAAGACAATTTACTATAATTACTTAATGTGTTGCGACATTTACAAAATGAAAACAAACAATCAAACCTACAAAATGCTGATTGCAAAGTGGAAAAATAACAGTATAAACCTAAATATATCATTTTTTCATTTTATTTTTTAACTTTTAAGCTTTTAAATGTAATGATAATGGAGAAACATTACATATGTGAAGTGTGTGTTGTGTGTGTGTGTGTGTGTGTGTGTGTGTGTTGTTATGTGTTTAAGTTAATTACATTCTTATTAAAACGTAACTAAAAACCTCACCTGAATAGAACGTCCAAAATAAGAAGGTACAGCCGGCAACGCGAAGTACAGATTCTCTACCCTTTTTCTGAAGACTTTGGAACTGTACTGGACATCATGATGGTATACCATTGGCCTCAACACAGAAGTACCTAAGAATGTATGGTTACACTCCACAAATACTACAGCTGCCAGCAAAAAAGCTAACGCACACAGCTTCATTTTCAAAAGTAAAGAAAGAAATAGTAAAAAAGATTTGAATTTCGAATTAGACGTCTGAACGACTCGACAGACCGAACGTGAATGGATACTGAAGTTTACTGAAGTCGTGTTTATGAACGTTTCTACCTTTTATCTCTGTATGATAAACTAGGTGTCATAGTTTGTTCTTATTCACAGTTAATTATAATTTCATATTTAATAACTAACTTATCTCTATGATTCTGGTCTAGTTATCGCAAGCTTGGTCGTGACCGCGAATTTCGATTTTGATTGTTTGCTTTGAAATGTTGTCACCGTTTGGTTCCCGTAATCTGGACGACTCGTCATAATACTTTATTGAAAGTCTATTTCATGACATTTAGGGCCAATTCTAACTTATAGAGTTGTATTGCTGATTCTAATATTAGATATAGATACATAATATTGTAACATGCTTTGTATTTCTTCTTTTTGCTAAATAAATTATTATTATTAATGATTATAATTCTTTAAAGCCATATTGTTTACGGTCGCGAATCATATTTTAATCAACATACAACCAGACACTGACCTGCAAATATATAAAAAAAATGAATATGGCTCCATAAGCGCATCCCCCATAACTGCATGGTGCACATAAAAAAACATCCAGGTAAAAATATCAAAAACATCCCAGTCATTCTTAATCTGCTTTATTAACAAAATAGTACCAGAAAAAAAGCTAAATATAAAATGAAGTCCGATGGCCGTCAGTTTAGTTTTACCGCGAGGGTTTCGGTTCAAGTCTCTACGGCTCGGATTGGCTTCGAAATAACAAAATGGTAAAAAACTGACTTCACCTGATAGCGTGTGACAGACCGACAGACGCGACGGTCGGCGGCCGCCTTTACATAGAAATGGAGCTATTTCCTCATTTATTTGCTGGCTTTTTTCCTCATGTGTCACAGGCGTATTCCGGGACTTTTCTTCAAAAAATTCGTCATTGTAACACTCAACTGATTCGGCATTGTTTGTGCTATAAGCTGACTATGACTGTTCTCTTAATATTCAGAGTTCATCATCAGTAAGGTAATACAGAGGATATACTTGCAAAAGTGTCTTTAAAAGATGCTAGTCTAATCTGACGCAGCTGAGATCGAATGCTTCCTGACCTTTGCAGCCTACAATAAGTTCCTTAAACTTTGCGGATTCAAAAATGTGCCCGGAAAAGTAAAACAAAGCAATAGAAGCTAATTCACATATTTTTAGCTTATAATTATTTCAGTACAAGTAACAAAATCAAGCGTAAATATAAACATCGTAATGCAACTCCTTGGCGCGGTCACTCTTCATCCGAAGGTTCACGAAATTGTAGCTGAGGCCACCCTGCGTCACGTTAGCTGATGCGCCGGAGTTTGTCAGGTCGTACGCCAGGATACCCTGAAATTAAAACATAAACGTTTATAGATCTTACACAGCCGCACTTCACCAGGTCAAGCTACGGTTGTCGGGGTTGGTACGTGGATGGGTGATCATCTTTACATACCGAGACTCCTCCGTGCCTCGGAAAGCAAGCTGTTGGTTTCGGCTGTCATTCGTGGATTGTTGACAGTCGTTACGAGTCGTCAGAAGCCCGAAAGTCTGACAACCAGTCTCACCAAATGGTATCGTATTACCCCGTTACTGGATTGTGGAGGTCAGATGGGCTGCCGCTACATGTTCAACTGCATCTGGCTAGACTGGAAGTCGACCCCAACATAGGAAAAGGTTAGCCAGATTGATTAATTAAAATTTAATTGATTTAATTAATTGGCTAACCTGAAACCTGAAGGAATGTGCGTCACAGCCAACATTTCATTTTGATACGGTCGTCATCATTGAATTTCAGCTATGAATAACAAGAGTAAATTTAAATAGAACGATGTTCGTACTGGTAATTTCTGGATAGAAAATTTACCTTTTATGAATCCCTTAGCTGAGCAGTCTCATTCTAGGGATAAATAACCACACGCGTGTGAGCACGTAGGTAAATATCCTTCGAAGGAGGTGAATTATCATTAATGAGTATCAGATAATGTTGATCAATTGAATATGTATGATGGTACAGATGGGACACTCAGCAAAATCATTTATATAAAAAGCGACCCTTGCTACGACACAATAAAGTGCAATTCAGGTCGCACAGCGCTAATTACCTATAGTAGCTTACAGTAATATTCACCTAGACGTTGCCTCTCTTTCTATCGCGTAACTCTTAGATCTTCTGACTACGTTACACTCACTGAATTGACCCAGCAAGACAGGTTCTCCGCGTACTTTTAGCTTCATACCTAACTGCGGCACTCTGCAGTTAGGTATGAAGCTACAACTACAGTGGGACACTACAGTGGAACACTTCCCATCTGTATACATCTGTGCATGCATGCAAATCCTTAAATATTATAAAACAAAGTCCCCCCCGCCACGTCTGTCTGACTGTCTGAACGCAATAAACTCCAAAACTACCGAACGGATTTTCAAATGGTTTTCACCAATGGACTGATTCATGCGGAATGTTTTAGCAAATAATTCATAATGGTTTTGCGTAAATTGGCTGAAATATGACGGTTATCGTTGAAGAAGCCGACTGGGAGATTTACTGGCGTGCGCCGCGTAAACCGTAAAAATACATAAAAATTATGTTTTACAGAATGGTTCATCTTAAAAGAGTCCGCGATGACATATAGACATGTGTAACCAGCCTGCCCCGGTTTCTCAAAGAGTGCGAAAAATAATTTAAGGAATAACGAATTACCTGAATACTTCTTGAATAGCCATGGACAGCGGGCAGCGTGAAGTTCAAATACTCAATCCTCTTCTGGAAAGTCTTCGATGAGTACCGAGCCTCCTTGTGGTGCATTAGAGGCCGCAAGAAGCTGGTCCCCATAAAGGTATGGCCACATTCCACGAATACCACAGCAGCAAGCAATAGCACTACAGTGTACACCTTCATTTTGTCAAAAAGTTTGAGGACTTGGTGTTTTCGGTCGACTGTGTGAGGTCGGTTTCTCAAATGATGGTCGTAAAGTGCGCGGTTATATTTTTACCTGTTATCGTCTAATTTTGCATCGTTAGAAGCTGTATTTAGGGCTCCTTAATCGTTTTTATTGTAACGTTTATATTCATTGACAATTATTAATGATTTTTGTCTATAAAACTTACAATTTATTCCCGCGAGTAACCTATAAGCGTCTTCGTAGAGAAAGTGAATACATTACGCCCTGAACATCGTATTATTTGTTTTTGGTTTTGACGTCAAAGCAGCTTGCAGAAGGTGCTGTGGTGAATTTTTAGAAGGGTTTTTGTGATTGATCTGAACAAAAATTACACTAACAGAAAAGCAAATAATTTAATGGTAAGATTTTATATTTTCCGAAGCTGGGGAAACAACTTAGGTATTTACCTGCTTACCTGCTAGATACCCATTTATGGCCCCACGATTCTTCATGATGAAATTTTCTACTTTTTACGAAGATGTACAGCTTGTGGCTAAGTAATAACAGCCGCATGGGTCGATCCAGCAGGTTTAGGTACGCTTGCCGGGTTTGGTCCGTGGATGGGTGACCATCTTTACATACCGAGACTCCTTCATGCCTCGGAAAGCACGTTAAGCCGTTGGTCCCGATTGTCATTCGTAGATCTTTGACAGTCGTTACGGGTCGTCAGAAGCCCGAAAGTCTGACAACCAGTCTTACCAAGGGGTATCGTATTACTCAGTTACTGGGTTGTGGAGGTCAGATAGGCAGTCGCTCCATGTAAAAACTGGTATTCAGCTACATCCGGTTAGACTGGAAGCACACCCCAACATAGTTGAAAAAAGGCTAGACAGATTGATTTTTGACGAATATGTACAGGAAATGACAGATGTGAAGGTAGGACTTTATTTAAAGGTGTTTAGGGCATTAATGCAATGTTCTTGAAGTATTAAATAAATTAATGTACAGAACCCTCTTTGCCTATTAAACTCGACCTTACCCACTATTATTGATGTTAACGTCACTAACAGTAACAAATGCATTAGTTTTCCTAATGGCCGTGTTATCAGCCGATGAATGGCGTCCCATATTGATATGGTTATGACTAATCATCTGTTGATTGTTTAGATAATTATGTACCGGTTTGTTGTTTTCATTCAAATAGGGTTGGATGTCAATAGTTTACTGTGCTAGTGGACTAAACGGTTTGAGGGAATTCCCTTTTAAGGAGAAATGATGCGTTTGCGATTTGGTGTTGAGTTCACATAAACGTTTATAAAATGGATAACGTTTTTGTGGAAAGGGTAAGTATTCATTGTGCTGTGCATGAATCTAAGTTATAATTAACTGTAAATAACATCGAGATATAAGTACTAACGTACTAGAGAAGACACCGTAAATTCCTACTTTGTCTCGTTCAACTGCGGCGATCGCGCCGCACCGTCGCCGCATGATTTATGATTACCGTGATTTACATGGCGCTTAAGACCTTTTTGCCGAGAATAAATACACTTCCGCAGCAAATCTAGCGCTGTGGTAAATTAGTTACGGTTTAGAAGAATTGTTATTATTTTAGCGCTGCAGCGAACTAAAGATTCAAATTACGAAGAATAGGACAATTCAGTTATTTGACGTAGCTTCTCTAGTACTTTAGTACTTATATCTCGATGGTAAATAAGTAACCTATTAGATATGAGCGAAGTGAAAGCCAAAATCGGTGGAATTGACCAACTGGTCAACAGCAGGAGAAAAAGAGAAGCTTCCATTGTGAAACAAGTTAAGTGCTGTGCACACCTATAAGTGACGAATTCACCGCAAAACTGTTAAAATAGAATATATTTAATGTAATTATTTAGTGAATAAGTCGTTGGTGTGTCAATAAATAAATAAATAAATAAAACCAAGCTGCGAACATCCTATAAAAGTTAAGCCAAGTTACACTAACTAGCTCCGCCCCGCGGTGTCACTCGCATTAGTCTTGATCCCGTAAATTCCCGTGGGAATATCGGGATAAAAATAATCCTATGTTCTCAGCCAGGTCATGGTCTACGGATGTGCAAAATTTCATCCAAATCCGTTCGGCCGTTTTAGTGTGAAAGCGAACCAAACAAACAAACTCACTTTAGCATTTATATTATATTCATCCTATTAAAACTAATATTAAAAATGCGAAAGTGAGTTTTTATAAATAAGTTAGGATATCAGAGATGCCTATTGAGAGCACTTACTAAGACAACTAGCAGTCTCCTCAAAGTCGAGTTTAGTCACTTTTATAAAAGCATTTACGTGATGTCAAAACGAATTTAGTTGATTTTCATTATACTGATACAATTCGGTGTAACAGTCGTCCAGTCGTTTTGTACGAAAAACCTCACGGACTCGTTTGCCGGGAGGTATCAAAATATTTTGACAAAAATAGATTTGTGGGCTTTGTGCAATGCGATACCACAGTTTGGCTGGTGACGTGATATTTTCTGACATTGGGATAAACGCTAAATCATGTTATAGGTGAATTTAGATTTTCGTACTGTCATATTTTTGACATGAATATCTTTAAATATAATAACACTTTTGTAGCTTTGCATTACGTTCGTTTACTTGTCATTTAGTACGTATTTGAGTAGGTACAGCTAGCGACAAAAGTCGATTAACACTTCAGTTTTTGAAATCTTAATTAATTAGTTAATATTGTGTGTTGATAACTCGTTATTTCTTTGGAGGTGGAGTTAAATGTATTTTTTTTATCTTTATTTATTTATTTATGTACACACAGCAAAATAGATACAGTTAAGTACGACATAATCATAATTTTGAGTGCAAAGGTACTGCTCATTCATTTCTGTGCATTTCTTATTTATTATCTTTGTCAAAAATTTGTTGGTATGACACCAAGCTGATTTAAAAATTACCTATACAGGGTGTAAAAAGACACATCACAAAGCCGTAAACTACGCATACTGTACGTATAGCTAAGTAGCTTTGCGCAAAAATTATTGCTGGGAACCATAATTTTTTTTTTTTTAATAAAAAAAAACAACTTTTTATTGCGCGCAATGTAACGCGAACCCACGCTTGAATGAACGGATTCAGTGTTAGTTAAGCTGCGCCCCTACGCTACGTAGGTAGGTACTTGTTGTTCATTGCGTTTTTGTTACTTCAAATGCGTAATCTGTTAAGATAAATCTAAAATTCAGGTAATGTTTGTTTGGAAAAAAGTTTCGTATTATCGCATAGAATTCATTTTCGAGAAAAAGTAAAAAAAAAAAATGCGACTTTGACCTTCAATATCTCCAGAACCAGTGGATTCCCAGGTATGGTCTAGTGGAAAAAAATGATGCAAATAATGGGTAGAATATGTGGCTTTCGGCTTCGGAAAGTGTCTTTTTACACCCGATATAAAAAGAGACTGATTTCTAGGGATTTTGTAATGAGTTTAAATATTATTTGAAATGCTCGAACATAACAAAAAAAAACGTGTTTAGATTATGTGTGAAAGTAGCAGTTCTAATCGACTTTTGTCGCTAACCTTTAGCTATGTCTGAAAACTGTTTCATGTACAAATGACAGCATTTAATTTTATTTTTTTATTTTAGCTTCGACATAGTTGCATTTTTTAAAATTTTATTATTTTATATTAAGTACATTATAATTAAGTATATGTATATATTTTAGTGATATTTGTTTTAGAAGTATGTATGTAAGTTTATTCTTATAATGTATGTTTATAGTTAAATTAATGAATAATTAAGTGTTTTTATTTTATGTATTTTATTTTCTCTTCTACTCTTACACACGTTATCTACATCTCTTTAACTACTTTCCTATCGCAGGTATGCTGGAAGAGATTTCTTTAGAAATAAGCATCACCTTTGTACGTATTTTTCTGTTCCTTTCTTCATGTCTGTTTATATGTGTGTACATAAACCGTTAAATAAATAAATAAAATAAAATAAAAACGTTAATAATTATTAACATTTTTATTTTATTTTAAACATACTTGAGGCGTTATGAAAGTTAGTATGTAGATAACGTGTGATATTGGGCACATTCCACCCACACAGTTTTTATTATTTGATCCAAAACAGACGGCCGTAAATTCCAGAAAACGTCCGAATTCTCCATAGTAATGTTAGTCATATCAATCAAGTATGGAGTTGAAACTTTGTTGTTAAGTGTGCTAACGACAATCCTAACTTATAATATTATTTATGCGAAAGTGAGTTTGTTTGTTTGGTACATGGGTAGACCATGACCTGGAAAAGGACATAGGATACCTTTTATCCCGATATTCCCACAGGATCCAGATTTATGCGGGTGAAATCGCGGGGCGCAGCTAATAATAAATAAATCGATACCTATTTTATTATATTATTTTCTTCCCTTCCAATAACTTCTCCCTGTCTACTTCGCTAATTGCTACATCACATCACGATATGCATAAAAGGGTTAGCAGAGGTGCATAATATACTAGGTACACCCACATTTCACACACCACCTTTATTATAAACCTAGGACGCAAAGTGTTGAACTTAGCAGCCTCACCTTGCTGTATATTTTCATCAAGTCATGAGCTATTGTTACGGCACTTTGATCAGATATAGCCTGATACTTGCTGCCCCCCCCAGCGATGCCCTGAGCTGAGGTTCCCCCACAGTGGCTTCCCTTAGCGTGTAAAGTTCGTTTTTTAATCCCAGAGACTAATTTGACATTTCAAGTAATGGTTGTTTGTTTTTTCAATTTGGAGTTTGACATTTGCACCTGTCAAATTAGTCTCTGGGATTAAAAAACGAACTGTAGTCGCTTAGTTTATAAGTTTTATGACCAGACCCAAGGCCAATTCTCGTACTTAAAAATCGTTCACATTCTAGTCGCAATCTGTCAAAAATTATAGACCATTTTTTTTTTTGTTAATGGCATCTCGCCGGTCAACCTAGGAGGTTGTCGGCTGCTTAACCGGGCTATCCTGAAAAATATAATGGTATTTTTGCCAGATTGCGAATGAGATGCGAATGCGAACGTTCTTAAAAATTACGGGAATTGCCCCTCTGGCTGGTGCCCTTAATATACTAAGGCATCCACAGGATAGCCCGGTTAAGCAGCCGACAACCTCCTAGGTTGACCTGCGAGATGCCATTAACAAACAGAAAAAGATGGTCGTGGTTCATGGTGATACGAAAAAAGTTGTAGTCGAACGAGGCTGTCAACTAATCGATACTTTCTAATACAGAGTTTCTACTACACTGAAAACGATACAGATTTTCCCAGATTATTCCTATCCAAGCTCCCCATTGTTATCAACGTTATCAGCCCACTTTCCATACAAATAGCTTCACAATACGCGATAAAAACTTCTAACAACATTGTTCAAGCGTTTGGGTGCTCAATTTGTTCGCTTTAGCTAAGACGGGCAATGTTCAACAATGGCCACAAGTCTCGAGCAGGTATGGCTAAACTTGTATAAATTAAGTTGCCAAGTTAAATTGACTCTGCTATCACTACCCAGGGTAAAGGTGGTGGCACACAAGATAGTTTTTTGTTGTGACTACGCTGTTTTTGTGTGTTGATAAGTCGTTTTTTCTTTGGAAGTGGAGTTTTAATGTATTTTTCTTATCTTTGTAAACAATTTATTGGTATCTTTATACGAGCTTTTGATTTTTTTGCTTGCATTTGGATGCTTAATTCAATTAGAATATGTACATGTAGACGGATGGATAAGAAAGCAATATGTTACTACTATTAATAACAGTTTAAGTAAGGAACACTTAACGTGACTGACTCAATCATAATTTTTTCGTGATCACCTAAAATTATATAAAAAAAATTGTATAACATTTTAAAAGAGTAACTAGTAATAGAGGTTCTTGCCTATTCTTCTCCATACGAAACCACCATTTGTAAGGGGCAACTAGAATCAATACTATTTTATTGTTAATTTTGACATTCAAAAGTGGCTTTTATCTTTGTGCCTAATTGAAATTTATAGAAAGTTAACCACAGTCACTTTCGCTGTTCTATTCAACAGGGTCAAATTAAATTAGCTAGCGAAACTTCCCAGACATGATGGGTATTGATATCTAAACATGATAAAACAAAAAAAAGAATATTTGTTGAATTACTAAAAAAAACTGATTTCTCTTTGGAAAATATTTTTGTTTTGTTTTATCGTATTACGTTATCGATACTCATCACGTCTGTGAAGCAAACAAAAAAATTAAAAAACCTACATTTTTTGCTATATTATGTTAAGATATCGAAACCCATCACGTCTGTCGGTTTCGCCAGGTAATATAATTTGACTCTGTAGCCCAACCCCAGGTAAAATCTCCTCTCTATCTTGTAACTACTTCGGTCCATAGACACTAAACTACTTTCCATTTTCTTTTTAATTCTTTATGCGCCCACATTTAGTGTAAATAAAGGAGAATGCCCAAAAAAAACCCAACGTCGCTTAAAAAATCTTTTATGTACGATAGTAGTAGGTCATACACGGTAGATATCAAAATGTATATACTGCTAAACAATTTTATTTAAATGAAGAAGCATTATGTATTATTTTTATTTTATTTTAATAGCCAATCATGGGCATAATTCCATAGTTGTTATAGCTACAATTAATGCCCTTTTACCCCACACAAGATTTTTAATCGACTCTGGATTTTTTGCCCATATATTTGTGAGCTTTCTCCATATTTTCTTCCTTTCTTCACAGTTTTAGGCGTCAAATACCCGCGCCCTCAGTGAGCACCCAACCTATACCACCTTAGTCAAAGTTCGATATTGTGCGGAACAAACATTGTTCTATAGTTAGTTGACTTGAATAATTGATAGTTAGCTGTATCCTTCGTGATACATTGTTGATGAAGACGAATCGAGATGATTGATGTTGGAGAGGCGATAAGATGCTCTTCTTTTTCGTGTGGTTATTGACTAACCTCGTGTCAGAGTTTTTATGCCGCTCATGGGTCCGTGCCTCTGACTTGGGTTCAAATGCCGTCGAGAAATATCTCTCAGGCATGTCGGTTTCCTCACGATTTTTTTCTTCGTGAGTGATAATTAATTCAATTAATTTATATAATTTATTTTATTAGTGAAAAGATGTTGATGTTATGTAAGTACTTCGGAAAGAATATAGAGTGAACTACTAAGCTCATGAACCGTAATAGGTAGACAGTTAAAATTTTCACAGATTGTGTATTTCTATATTTTTGTACCATCTTCTATACCATGTTTTTATGCAAATAAATTTTATTCTATTCTATTCTATAATTGTCCCTATAAAAACAAAAAACAAAAAGTTAATAATTTAAGGGGGTCATAAAAGAAACGTGTTTTTTTCGGCGTCTTTCGTGCTCGGTTTTAATACGGTTCGTTTGCGATTCCGACTGGCACCCGGCCGGTTTTTAATTTTTTTATTTTGCAGTATAATTGTGTACATTTTCTTTCTTTATTTCAACTAGTAGGGGGAAATAATTAAATGCATTCTGTCTGCTTTTCATTGATAATCAAGTGATTTTGCTGGAAAATCCTGTAAGTTTTAAAGTTTACTGCTTCAAACTGTAGGTGGCCTAATTATGTAAGTTCAATGTGTACGAGTCAAGTTGAGGAGGAGCTCGTGGCGTAGTAATAACAGCCGCACGGGTCGATCAATCAGGTTAAGCTACGCTTTCTGGGGTTGGTCCGCGGATGAGTGACATCTTTACATACCGAGACTTCTCCGTGCCTCGGAAAGCACGTGGTCCCGGCTCCCATTCGTGGATCTTTGACAGTAGTTACGGGTCCTCAGAAGCCCGAAAACCAGTGCAAGGGGTATATCCCATTTCTAAATCAATTGATGATGTTAGCGTTTGTTTAGCTCACTGTACTTTTTACCTAGTAACCTATTTCAACCAGCGGTTATGAGCGTTTATTCTAAAAGTTGGCAACGTCGCCAATAGCTGTCAAATATTCCGCTGTTTTGATTAATTTTGCAATATTACTGTATGGAAATATGAAATATGGCTAACTAGTAAACTAAAACATCGATCATGAAATGCAATAATTAATATCGTCACACCGAATATTTAAGTTTAGATGCAAAAGTATTCGGAAACTTCCCAAATGCCCTTTAAACGGTTACAACATCAAATTCAGTGTTATGATTGCAATTCATTATTAATATCCTAGTTCACTAGTTAGCGATATTTCATATTTCCATACAGTAATATTGCTAAAATAATCAAAACAGAGGAAGGAATATTAGACATCTATTTGCGACGTTGCCAACTTTTCAGATTAGCTTTTAGATAATTAAATCACTCAACACTGTTCATATTTATCACAGTATCATGTCACAGATATGATACTGCCATGATACTGCAATAATAATGCATTTGTCTGGCATTAGTGCTGATATGAACCTTTTTGGCGCAGCCTTGAGGCACACACTAATTGTCAAAAGATTACTTTCACTTTTAGTTTGTTGGTATTTTGTGTTTCACGAACTGTTTCCAAATAAACGTTTTCATTCTTTTAGAACGTTTGCTGTGCGTGAGGTCCAGGGTTCGATGCCCAGGTCAAGCATAGTTATATTGGGTTTTCCATTAGAGATATCTCAGTGGGAGTCCGAAGTCTGAATTTGTGCCCGGTTAATGTCATTCGGTTCGCCCCCTATAAGACAGAAACTATCTGCAGTTTTATAAAATAAGAGCCTGTGCACATGATGCATTGCGGCGCCGTACCGCAAAGATTTAGCCGCATTGGCGGGCCCACGGGCGCTGCGGCGCCGTAGCGTTTTGACGCGGCACCGCAAATATTTCGTCGCACTGGCGGTCACACAAACAACTGAGCGGTGACGTACCGGTGCCGCTCCGGCGTTTCAACGCGTACACCCCTCCCCGCCTTGTCTGGCGGGCTGCAAGTCCAGTGTACCTGCGGTGCGACGCAGGAACGCACCGTGTGCCATACTATGGATATTTATATGTAAAACACCGCAGCGACACCGCTCCGGCGCCGCGCCGCCGCCCCAACGCATCGTGTGCACAGTGCCTCTGGTTGAGTACTCTAAAATTGTCGACAGTTCCAAATAAAAACCTATAAAAAACAATTGAGCATCGCCCTCTTTTTCGCCTACCTTTCACATCTAAACGAGCGCAATAATATTCAATTGGAGCATGCTACCCTGCCAAGTTGATTGCAGTAAGGAAATTATGTTTAAAACTATGCGAATTTGGCACATGCAGCCGTTGATAAGGTCGGTTGCCATCTTTGATGACCTTCTTCTGTTTGCATCTTACAGTTTAGTTACTGCCTTTTATTGAGAAAATGTACCATAATAGGTATTTGGTTTTGTATTGGGACTATCACATCAAACCATATCAGTGCCCGTTTAGATGCTGATATTAAAACAAGCAACGTAGGTCCAAATAAATTCGAGGGAATGTTGCTCTGTCGACAGACGTCTCAAGAAATGAAGTCTGACAGTCGAACAAAGAAAATCATTTTGATTCATCATATACATATAACGACATATATGTATATGATGAATGAAAATTATTTTCCAGTTCTTAGAATTGACCATTTCATGAAATGGTCAGCTATAATTGACGATATCGTTTAAACGTCAACGTTTAATGATATGTCAGTCGACATTCGGCCATATCATTAATGTAGGATATCCATGGCTTAAGGTGTAGTAAAAATAGCCAAGTAACTGCGACCAACTTGGAAGTAACGCTCGGCGGCCGCTGCCGCGGCACCGCTCGCTTCGGTCGCTCGGCTCGCGTACGGTTGGTTACAGTTCTGACCTATCCTAATCCATTTGGTCGGGGTACCACATAAGCGGCGTAAATTTTTAATTTTTCAAAACTAACTTTAAGTTGCTATCAAATCAAATATTTCTTTATTGACATAATAGGTTACATAAAATTGTTTGAAACCTCTGACTCCTGAACTAGGTGTACCTGTAGGTCAGGAGTCAGCGCCCTCTCACATTTTATTTGGCTTTAATACGAATGTCAACATAGGAATAGACAAACATATTTATGTGCAAAATACAATTTTAAAGGAAGTAAAAACAAAACAAAATAAAATACTATAACAGAAATGAAAAAATATGAAAAATATCAAAAATATAATTTATTCTTAAACTATTATGCTGTGTGGGAGGTGTGTACGTGTGCTCGTGGGTGGGTTCCCGTTGGTGTTTGTGTATGAGTAATCTCGCGACAATCTAAGAAGGAAACCCAATAAAAATCCATCAAATTTGTTTGATTTGTTGTATGTCACCGCCATGATGCACAACAAAAACAAAGCGACATCAATGCCTCTACCGGTGGATAATCTAACTATTTTACAATATGATCACTAATGTTTGGCCACATCATGAAGCAGTCGTGCGTTTAACTGTTCATATCGTCAAACGTTGAGTCTTCAAAGATCAGGCCAGACCACATCATGATGTGCCCAGTGACCAGTGGTTGATGTTCATTTAATGAAATGATCAATTCTATGATCTGGGCACCACATATATGTACCATCAAAGAAGTTCATATTTAACCAGTTTCAAAACAAAATCCCGTGAACACGATGACCACATCTGTTGCCGGCCCGGTTCTATAGTCGCCGAGCGCTGCAAGCAAGAATAGTCTTACAGTGGTTACATATGAACTTCTTCGATGGTACATGACATAAATGACATAATCATAACTAATATTATACTAGCGAAATTGAGTTTGTTTGTTTGATTTTTTCTTTGTTTGTTACGCTTTCATGCTAAAATGGTTTAACGGATTTGGATGAAAAAAAGAAAGAAAAATATTTTATTTGGGACACGCACAGGAAATACAAACAGTAAGTAATAAAAAAAATAAAAAATAAAATAAAAAACAAAAAAGGAGCATTCAAAAACAGAATAATAACTACCTGTGCGAGTCCGAAAAGGCTCCAATCTCAGCATAATGCGGCGATATTTAAAAAATAAATAAATAGCGCAGCGCTGGTATTCTGATAGGGCCCACTGTGATGCCACGGACACACCTACGGACTAAGATAAATCCCATTATGGGATACACCAAAATAAATAAAGCAATAAAAAAAATAAAAAAATAAACTGAAAATAAGTAATAAATAGATTAATCTATTCACGCCCGACGTTCCAACATCACTTGTCCATAGTATAGACTATTATCTGTGGTGACAAGCGAAGGTACGCGGGCGCACTGCGAATCAAAAATTCCATTTTTTCCATTATTTTTTCGATGGAATTACCAGGCTAGTGATTAAAATATAAAATCATAATAATAAAGCGCCATATTGTTTATTTTGTAATAAAACGTGATGCACTGCGGGCCCTATCAGAATACCAGCGCTGCGACATTTATTTTTTTAATGTCGCCGCATCATGCTGAGATAGGAGCCTTTTGGCCTCGTACATGACTTGCTTTAAATTTAAATTTTACTTTGTTTTTTATTTATGTTTAGTGTGTTTTTAGTTTAATTTGTGATTTCGTGTGCAATCAATCTGCCTAGCCTTTTTCCAACTATATTGAGGTCGGCTTCCAGTCTAACCGGATGCAGCTGAATACCAGTATTTTACATGGAGCGACTACCTATCTGACCTCCACAACCCAGTAACTGGGTAATACGATACCCCTTGGTAAGACTGGATGTCAGACTTTCGGGCTTCTGACGACCCGTAACGACTGTCAAAGATCCACGAATGACAGCTGGGACCAACGGCTTAACGTGCTTTCCGAGGCACGGAGGAGTCTCGGTATGTTAGCATGGTCACCCATGCATGGACCAACCCCGGTAAGCGTAGTTTAACCTGATAGATCGACCCGTGCGGCAGTTATTACTTAGCCACGAGCTCCTCATCGTGATTTCCTCTGCAAGTCTCAATAAATACTTTTTCTTTATCTTCTTCCATTTGTGGCTAGTCGAGGATATTGTTCAAATGAACATATTGAAATAAATAGTGTCACAATTGTTATTAAACTGTCTTCTAACAAAATAGAAACTGCTTTTCATTTTATGTATTTTTATTTTCTCTTCTATTCTTACACACACCCACTTGCCCGGTTGATGGCAATAGGCTTGCCCCCTATTTCATGGGACTTAAATATGACTGGCGATTAGTGGGTGTAGGTACTACAGGTAGGTACAGCTCTGCCTAATCCTTCTAAGAAGACAGGCGTGATATTTTGTAATACTGACTAAAAATAATAGATAGGTACTTGCTACACATACAAATGTTTTTTTTTTGTATTTATTATTTTATACTAAGTACATTATAATTAAGTATATATATTTTAGTGATATTTATTTTAGTAGTATGTATGTAAGTTTATTCTCATAATCTATGTTAATAGTTAATATTATAGTTAAATTAGTGAATAATTAGGTGTTTTTATTTTATGTATTTTATTTTCTCTTCTACTCTTACCCACGTTGTCTACATCTCTTTAACTACTTTCCTATCGCAGGTATGCTGGAAGAGATTTCTTTAGAGATAAGCATCACCTTTGTACGTATTATTCTGTTCCTTTCTTCTTGTCTGTTTATACATGTGTACATAAACTGTTAAAGTACCTTCTTTATTTTATTTATAACGCACTCAATTTTTAAGTACATTGACATAATTAGAACAAACAGCTTATAACTAATTAATTAATAAAAGTAGCAAAATTATATACTAACTTAACTAAAACTATTTACAACCTAAAATATTGCATCGAAAAATTCATCCGCATCGCTGTCGACTGGTAATGTACCCAAGAGACTGGCCGCATTGCCACGTTGTATGGCAATGCTTAGTCTCTGCCCAAGGTAAAAACCAGCCCTTGGGTCACGGGAAGTGTCAAATAGCCGTTTGGAGATTGTTAAATAAATAATCTAGCCGTAAAATAGATCGGCATTAATTGTAAAATGGTGTAGTCATTTGATGTTAGAGTTAAGCATTGAACATTGGCTTTTATGATAGGTAATGAAAATATATTGCAGAAAGGTCACAGTCTCATAATATCTAATAGCGTACCTCTATCTACCGCAAGATAGATAGCCAAGATAATATTCTAAATCCAAGTTCCAAACTGAAAACTTGAAGCAAGAAAACTTTCAGAAACTTCGAGAGAAAGTAGATTCGAGCTGTTAATATTAAAATCGATAAGAGGACGCTGTGAAAGTCGTGAAGGAGCGAAGAAAACTGATTTTGAAGTTGTGTTAATTTTGTTTCAGCCGATTATCGAGTCGGTAACTTCTGTAAGGTCTGTAAATGGCTGATAACTGCTCAGGAGTTTGCAATGTTGATTGTTTCAGGCTACATTGCCCATTGGTAGCTCGTTTGAGTTTCGCTTGTGGAATTTCGAAGTATTATTTCCTGTGATTCTGGGTTTAAAATGTATTGAGTATATTACTTTGATGGTGGTTATGGGCGTGGGAATTTTAATTATGATTCTTGGGTATAGTTGAAATGAAAACTGCTTTTCATTATTTGAAATATCGAAATTATTTGCACGATTCAGTAAGGGAAAGAAATAACGTTAAACAATGACGTTCCTTAAGCTCGTGGCTAAGTAATAAAAGCCGGAGACGCCTCCGTGCCTCGGAAAGCACGTTAAGCCGTTGGTCCCGGCTGCCATTCGTGGATATTTGACAGTCGTTACGGGTCGTCAGAAGCCCGAAAGTCTGACAACCAGTCTTACCAAGGGGTATCGTATTACCCAGTTACTGGGTTGTGGAGGTCAGATAGGCAGTAGCTCCATGTAAAATACTGGTATTCAGCTGCATCCGGTTAGACTGGAAGCCGACCCCAATATAATTGGGAAAAGGCTAGGCAGATTGATTGTTCCTTAAGTCCGATCTTAATTATTTTATCATCATCATCATTTCAGCCGAAGACGTCCACTACTGGACATAGGCCTCCCCAAGAATCGTCAATCGTCCAAAGAATTGCCAAACCAGGGCACATCGCTCGCAGAACCGATGGCCAATGGGGCCGAAAGGTACTGGAGTGGCGACCGCGTACCGGTAGACGTAGCGTTGGAAGGCCTCCTACAAGGTGGACCGATGATCTTGTGAAGGCCGCAGGAATCAGCTGGATGCAGGAAGCACAACGGTCGAATTATTTTATAATAAAAAGTTATTGGTTACGAGTATGTTTTATTTTCTTCCTAGGTATGTTAACAAATCCCCTTTTTAATGAATATTTAGCTGATTCGATCGAACCAGTAAGCTTCATACGACGAAAATGCCAACGAGTTTGCATTGAACTCACAAAATCAGCAAAACTTGTAAATATACAGATTCTTTACAACCATTTTCTAAATAAACGATCTTATCAATACACTTGGGGGGATGCGAAGCTTCAAACCTAATCGCCCGAATAGATAGAAGAAAAAGGGGAGAAATATAAAATTCAAATTTTATTTTTTAAACTCCCTTTTCAATATTAGAGTAAAAAATATTAAATTCCGGGCATCGTTACGTTCAGAATAGACATTACCGTAAAATGAAACGGACTGGCCAAGATACCAACCGGAAAAGTTGGTTCCAACATAATTTTTAACGTAATTAAAACTGTTATTACTTCGGGGACCCTTCTCTTTCTATTACGGTCAGCTCTGTTTTTTGTTTTTAGATTTTTAGCACTAAATGTGACCTAATTGGTCCTCCGAGACGGTATCTCGTTAGATTAGCTAAATATTATTGCGGCTTCTTCCATTTTTCGTCGCGGAATCACCCTTTGTTTGCGGATGATATAATTTTAATGGTTTATTCTTCATTTTTTAGGGTAACGGTTCTTCTGTTCGTTCGTTCGTTTATTTTGTTTTCATTATTTTACACAACGGCGCGCGAATTTAAAGTTTTAATTTATACAGTTACATGATTCAAACGTCGGGTGAATTAAATAACGCTGCAGGTACGTCATCCTGTTAATGTTAATTTTGTTATGTGTTGTGATGAGAACGTCGTCCAATATTATAAAATAAGCCATTCACAAAATTAGAGACTAATATATAATGTATTTATTCAGACACCCATTTTAATCCATTACATTTACATTTATATTGTTAGTATGGACTTAAAAAACTATGTTAGTACCTAATAACTAAGAGAGACTAATACTAATTTTACACAGCTCCAGAAAAAGATGCAAATAAGATAATCTTATTTAAAAGTAAGTAGTTCCATCAGCCATAATCAACACCGCTTCCAAATCATTATGTCTAAAATTTTATAAATGTAAACGTGGTTTTCAACTGTTGTGGAGAAAATTACTTTCAGTGCGACATCCCATAATGTTATTAGAGATCCCTTTTGGAGATTTATTTACTCTAAAACCTATTTATGTGAGTGTTTGTGTATTTTTACGGCGAGAATGCCGGATAAAGATTTTCATAATAGGATATTCATTTTGTGAATAGGTTGTTTTCAAGAGTTTCAAGTTACTCTGCTAGCTGGTTCGAGCCTTGTAATGTGTGTTTGTTTGTGGAAATGGAAACTAAAGCTATGAATGCATGAATATAAATGTCATATTTTGAGATTAAATAATAATATAATAATAATTTATTTCATAAGCCTAATACAATAAGGAGAGAAAAACGGGTTAACAATGCATAATGTCCTTACATAACTTATATCCTTAAATAGGCTAAGTATAAGCACGTTGATGTCATTCGATTATGTATAATGAGTGGGCTTTAACAGTTACAGCATCAAAATCAAAATATTTAATGGTACATTAACCTAAATGGACATTTTATGAAACGTCAGAAGCTAGGTGCACGAACAATTGTTATTGAATTAAAAGAAATAATTTCTCATTCTAACAAAATAATTGTATTATTTTTAATAAAATAAATTATTAAAATAAAATATTATTCTTATATAATAATAAAAAAATTAATGAAATAAAACAAATTTAATACTTTATATTATTAATAATCTAAAATGAATTTATCGTATGGTCGTTTCTTATGGAGAAGAGCCGGCAAGAAACTTTACTGTTACTCTTTTTACATACTTGCTGGTACCTGTGAAACATGTGTTTGTAGCTATCCTGTGATGTACTAAAACCAAGGCCATAATCTGCCACATACTGTCGTTGATGAAATGTTTCTATACATTTAATAAGTTGAAGTCGCTATTCATGTCTGTTTGCGTTGTTCTTCAAAACTACGGTTTTGTGGTTTGTGGTTGGGAGGTTTATGTGTATAATACCTACATTCAAATTGAACTTAGACTTACTAAAGAAATTTCCATCTTTCGTCAAGTTATAAAATCCGTGCGAAGCAGGGTCGCGTCGCTAGTTGTAGATATAAGGGTATGAGTACCGTGTTTTTTTTTCGGTTGGAATCCAAAATGGGTACCTGTAAATAAAAGTTCTGGAAGACTTCTATGAAGATTTACGATGGGTTTACGTAAGACACAACCTGGATTATATGGCTTACGAAGTAAGCGAGGTAAAGTTCAGTAAATATAGGTAATCAACCAGTAAATAAACTGGAGGGGCTTGTGGCTAAGTAATAACAGCCGCAAGGGTCGATCGATCAGGTTAAGCTACGCTTGCCGTGGTTGGTCCATAGATGGGTGACCATCTTAAGATACCGAGACTCCTCTGTGACCCGGAAAGCACGTTAAACCGTTGGTCCCGGTTGTCATTCGTGGATCTTTGATAGTAGTTACGGGTCGTCAGAACCCCAAAAGTCATACCAAGAGCTATCGTATTACCCAGTAAATGGGATTTGGAGGTCAGATAGGCAGTCGGATTTGGTTACAAACAAACAAACTCACTTTCGCATTTATAATATTAGCTAAGGTACTGTAAATGTTCTAGCGGGCAATGGATAAATCAACAGGATGTCGTAAGTTTCTTGTCGGCAACTAATAACATACACACACACATACATACTTTTTATTCCTAAATTTTTCGTAATTGTACCTACCACTGTTTGTCTCTCCATCACCCAAAGGTTGACTGGTAGAAAATGCCTATGGCATTAAGTCCGCCTCTGTACACTTTTGTGCTTGAAGTATTAAATAAATAAATAATAAATAACAAACTAACCTTTAATTTTAACATTTATAATTACGTCTGCGAATATTAACCTTAGAAAACTATTCATCTGAAGTAAATATTAAATATTGGCTGGGTAGCTCTCTTCTGAACCTATGATAGCAACAAACGAATATTTATCTCTTCAAAGGGACACGAAAAGTTCAATTTTAAAGATTGAGACTTCAAGATGGCCTCGATATTCACAGGCAGAGGTCACAAAAATGACCTCATCGGCCTTCGTAAGGTCAACAATGATACGCACCGAAAAACCCTTAATACCAAATAGCGATACAGTATTATTGCTAACAACAACAATAAAATTGTTTTATCGTACCAATATCGTGCGTTTTATTTGTCGCTGATGTTCGCCGGGTTAGCTCCGGGTTGCCAGCTTTAAAAGAGACGGTGTTTTGGGTAAAAAGGGGAATAAATGTGGGGTGATTTTTAAATAGTTTTGCAAAGTAATTAAATCCACTGTCAGACTGACAGTTACGTTTGGAAATGAAATTTATTTATTTGCCAGAATATAGGTACTTATATAATAACATGGTAAAATAATTTTAGTCTCACTATATTCGACTTATCAGCCGTGCAAATATTTACTAGTACATGCTTTAATAATTATCATGAAATTACATCAATGTCATTAGTCACACACATCATATTCAAAATAAAAACAGCCTGAAGATCCTGAAAGGCTGATCAAGTGTCTAATCAGTCAATCTTTTGTAGAATATCACGAAATATTTGGTTGACAGAAAGACCAACAAACATTTTAACTATTGCTTTGGCAGTAGGTGTAGGAAAGTTAAGTTCAACAAGTAAGGAGACGTAGGTCATGACTCTTCCCAAAAAATAATCGAATAAAACAAATATAGTAAAAATAATAAAAAAATAATAAAACACAATACCTATTGTGTTTTATTATTTTTTTATTATTTGTACTACTAGCGCAAAACTCAGTCCTACGATGATTTCGTACATAACAGAGGCAATTATTCAACAGCAATATCAGTCTCAGTACTTTTAACTTTATTTCCGGAGCTTTTGTAACTTTTATCTGGCAACACCAGCTTAGCCATACAAAGCGCTCGCGCTCGCGACATTTATAGCTGTAATTATGACTGATTTAGTGACTGACCAGCCTGCCTCAGTGTTGCCCGTTTATCGGAAATGAGCGAAAGCGATATTTATTGTAGCCCTGTATGTTATTGTCTTTTAGAATGTGTTCGGTCCAATATTACGCCACATAATTCTGTATTGTTGACGTGTCGTTAAATGTTATGCTTCAAATGAAAGTGAAACCAGTGGTTGTATGTGACTCAATATTGAAAACGATATTTTGAAGCCAATATTTGTTTCGGCGAATTATTTATTTGTATTTTATTTTAGGCTGCAGGAATCCGCTGAATGCGGGGAGCGCAGAACCAGTCGAAGTGGCGGTGCTTGGGGGAGGCCTATGTCCAGCAGTGGACGTCTTTCGGCTGAAATGATGATGATGATGATGAAGAGAATTTTATTTTCAGACAACGTGATCCATTCTGTAGGTAAAAAAAAAAAAAAACTGATAATAATAATGACTACACGCAAAAAATAAGATAAAAGAATATTAATAGCGAACAATCGAATTATACCACAAACTTAGCTCGGTAGCTAAGTTTGTGGTATAATTCGATTGTTGAAGATTTCCTCATTATCATCTCTTGTTCGGAGATGATAATGAGGAAATCTTGTCTAGGACTTCTCGTAGACAAAGTAACATTCTTGCAGCGATAACGATGATGAAAAGTCAAAAATGTCTTGGACTAGCTACCTAGTGGAAGCCAACTATACCATAAAATATATACTATGGCACTTGGCAATAGTGTAGCTTTCTAACAGTGAAATAATTTTTGAAATCGGATGACTAGTTTCGGAAATTACCTACTACATTCAAACTTATAAAATTTACTTTCGGTGATGCAGCGCGAGCGCCCTTATCACCGCGGGCCACGCGCCCGCTTCGACAGCCACACGCTTGTTGTATGTGCACTTACTCGTATATCTGGACATTAAAAGATTTAATTTTATTTCATTTTACATTTACCGTTATTTTAGGAGGTCGTGACTAAGTAATAACAGCCGCACGGGTCGATTCATCAGGTGAAGCGACGCTTGCCGGGGCTGGTCCGTGGATGGGTGACAATCTTTACATAACGAGATCATTTCTCCGTGCTTCGGAAAGCACGTTATGTCGTTGGTCCCGGTTGTGATTCTTGGATCTTTGACAGTCGTTACGAGTCGTCAGAAGCCCGAAAGTCTGACAACCGGTCTTACTAAGGGGTCTCGTATTACCCAGTTACTGGGTTGTGGAGGTCACTTAAAAAACGGTGAAGAAAAACATCGTGAAGAAATCGGCATGCCTGACAGATATTTCTCGACGGCATGTGAAGCCAAGTCAGAGGCCCATGGGCGGCTTTAAAACTCTGACACCAGGTTAGTCTCTAACCGCACGAAAAGAAGAAGGTACGGCAATATCACCCAAGGACTCTACAAGACAGGCTCGTCCTAGTCTGGAGTTCATAAGCAAAGTACTTACTTCCTTCGCTTTTCTTATTTTAAGAATGTAAACCTAGCTATTAATGTAGACTAGAAGTAAATGTAAACTGCTTTTGGCAAAAATAAACATTAGTATTATTTCGTTTGTAGATTTTTATACTTATTAAACATTTTAAAATATTTATAAAAATCTTTAATAAAAATATAAAAAATTGTAGCCGGTATCGGGAACAGGGTCCAAGCTACCGGCGGTCAGGGCTCCAGAGAGAGGAACCTCCTAACTTATTATTATTATAGGCATTTCCCAGGCTGCGCCACAAGACCCTGTCCACAGCCTTCAGCATCCAGTCTGTCTGTCTTTTTAAGATTGTTCACATTGGATATTCTGATATGCTTGTTGGACGATTACAAGCTACATTTAACTTAGTACGTAGTAAGCACTAGAAACTTGTACCCCGGGGTTGCGTAACAGTTTTGGATGTTGCAACTTGGAAACTTTAAGCACTAGTTATGTTGCCAACATAAACATAACTAACAATATGGTAAACTGTGAGGCTAATCGATATAGTTGGTATGGGAGTTGGGATCATCCTGTAACTAATACTGAATTGTTTAGAATGAGTACTTAACAATTCATCCGGATGGATCGAGCTATACAGACAATATTATAGTCATTTAAATGCTCCAGTAAAGAAAAATGGCAGGACTTGATTGGTTGTCGCATTTAGACTTCACGAACATTCTTAAATATACTCTGAAAAGATAGATCTCGGTCAAATTAAGATAAAAGGTAATTACAGCATTTTCTTTTATTGGGTCTCGCCGGGTGGCTCCAATTATGCTGACCCCATGACAGTTAACCAAAGAGCAAAGTAAAATATGCTGTCAACGCAAAAAAAAATAATTAAATCGTAGACTTGCCCTCACTGTACTAAGTCGCACGAAAACTCGTCCATACTGAGCGGAGCGAGCTCACACATTAACAATGGCGTTTTCATGACAACCAAGTCAAGTCTCTGCGAGACTGTCTGTCTCAGAGGTGTCAAGACGAAACAGAAACGCGACCATCTTTTGACGCGGAAGGACAAATCTACGATTGAAATCTTTGTGTCAACGACATTAAAAGTAGGTGGAAATTAATAGTTGCAATCATTATTACTGAAGGGAAATGTGACACTGATGACCTGCGTAGACTGGCGGATAGGACGGCAGAAGATTTTAAAGGACCATTGGCAAATGGGTATGGAGTTTGGTCTCAACTCTCAACAGTGATGAAACTTATGCCATGTAAAAGCTTTTCTGGCCAGAAGACTAATTTAGTTTACAAATTCAACAAAGAAATCTTTTTGTAAAAAAAAAATATTATCACTTTTTAGTTGTGGTACCTACCTCACACAAATTCGAATACCACCTGCTATGTAAATAACAGTGACAGGAAATTATCATCATATCATCCACATATACTAAGTGGGAAAAATACGTATTATTTAAGCTTACTCAAAACCTATCCAAGCAAAGTTAATAAAATTTATATGGGACCAATTTGGGAGCATACCCTTTCATACAAAAAAAGAATATTCAAAATCGTTCTACAATTGACGGAGAAATCGGCGGACATACATAAAAAAAAAAACATACATACGCGTCGAACATATAACCTCCTCCTTTTTGGAAGTTGGTTAATAAAATAAACATTGTTCCATATTTCACTTTACCATGTTTATATCACAGTTCATTGGAACCCTTATAAACAGTCGACGACATTTAAAAAACTTCCGTCAAACAAGACTTTTCTGGTACGCTTCATTTATTATCCCCTTATTGTGTAAAAAAAGCAGTTTCTTTTAAGATATAATTACATGGATTCTGTATTCCTTGGAGACGTAAAAATAGGTGCAAATAAAAGTGGAGTTTTGGAAAAACATCTATTAACTATACATATTATAAATTAAAGTAAATTTTCGAGTCTGTCTGTGTAACCGCGTGGTTTTTCTAAACTATGCAACGGATTTACTTGCTAAGTTCTTCTCTAAGGTAATAAGTAAAAACCTGTGTTAATTTAACCGTAGCAATAACAAGACACAAATAAAAAAACTAAACATGTTAGATAGAAACTTGGAAGAAAATCGATGATTTAAATTAAAATCTATTTCTAAATACATTTGGTTCGTGTTATAAGATAAAGCGATTTTTTACTATTCTCGTATTCAAAACTAATCTCATGGTTTATTTCACTAATGAAACTGAACGCAATCAGCACACCTTAACCGCGTTCAGGAGCTGTCAGTGTCATCATTGTTTTGGAATATTGACACTGAGGCTTCATGTATGACGCCGGAGCCGCAACGGCGCCAGATCGCAAGATGAAAAAAAAAACATAATATATGTCAGATCTACACGGCGCCGGTGTGGCTGCGGTGCAGAGCTCCAGTGCAGCGGCGTTGAGACGTATTGGCGATATTCATTCGTATACACCAACATGCGGTCCGGCGCCAAGGCGGCTCCAGCGTCGTGTACAGGAAGCCTAACAACTCTTGAATGTTTAACGTGCTAATCCCGTTCAGTTTCATTGGTGAAATTCATTCAAATATGTAGGTGAATAACCCGCCTTTGGCACGTTCATAATGTTCAACTACGTTTTAGCAAACGAAGGTTCATGTAGGTTTTGCGTATTAATGTTTTACCATTACAACAAAACTTAACTTTAACTAATGTAAACAAATAAGTATTGACAAAGAAATACTACTTTAGCGTTTATACTGCAAGTCGGTAACATCACAAATAGCTGCCAAATATTTCGCTGTTTTGATTAATTTGGCAATATGGAAATAAGAAATATGGCTAACTAGTAAATTAAAATATTGATTATGAAATGCAATGATTTATATCGTAACACCGAATATTTTAGTTTTAGTTTTTATGTATAAGTGTTTTGTAACTTTCCAAATACCTTTTTACACCAAAAAAGGTTACAGCATCAATTCGGTAAGTAAGTAAGTAAGTATTTATTTGCATAAAACATGGTATACATGGTGTTACAAACACGGTGTTATAATTGCAATTCATTATAAAATTCTAGTTCACTAGTTAGCCATATTTCTTATTTCCATACAGTAATACTGCCAAATTAATCAAAACAGCAGACCTTTGCCCAGTTGTGGGACAGTAAAGTTTAAAAGATTTGCAACGTTGCCCACTTTCAGTATAAACGGTCTTTTTATCAGTTTTTAAGAGCGTCTTTATATATTTTTTGGTAATACGTTAATCGCTAATATCTCATCCCTCAAACCTTTCGCTAGTCTAAATATCAGTGGGGATTAAAAGCGAGCGTTCTGTAAATTTATTAAACGTTTCTGTGGCCAACGATAGCGTCATTCCAATACTGTTTGTAGTACTTTGATAATTTTGCTGTTAATTATAGAATGTTAATAATTTGTTTTCGCTTCGGCGATGAGATTTATTTATGTTGCCGAGAAACGTAAAAGGGAGAAGTTTTGCTTAGTTTCTAGTTGTTTGTTTGCTTAGGAAAATTATGTTGAGATAGAAAAATAATTATGTAGTTTTATGCTAATAGAAATATGATTTGTTAACATGGTTTGGTACATGTTACAGCCGACAAAGAAAGATGGCGTCGCATCGTGGGGCAAATCACGGCTGTCAAAAATCTCACTGCAACAAAATGACCACGACCGCTCTGTCAAGAGTGCACCGACAAAGAAAAAGAAGGACAGCATGTCGTTTGCTTTGGCCTTAGCCGTGTTGAGCAGTAACACACCAAATGTTACATTATCTCACCAAGATTATGTTTGGACTTTAAAAGAGACTGACCTCTAAGTTTGTTTCGGGCTTTCTGCTCAGAGTAGTCAGATAGGAAACGCCGACCTCATCTAGTCTTTAAAATATGATTGACGCGTAAAAGTGTTTGCGCAAACCTACTTACAGAAATAAAATCATTTATCATTTCCAAATTATACCAAAAAATAATAATTCAACAGGCATAAAACCAATTGACTAGACGAATGAATTTGATGAAGGCCTACGAGATTAATTGCTACGCGCTACGACGGCTACGCTTTTGTAGCATGTAACCGATGTGCTACGAATTCGTAGAATGTCATTAGGGTCAGATTTGACAAACAGTCGGTATATCTTGTCCAGCCTGAAATGACGCGCCTTACTACCGCAATTTATGCTTTAGTGGGGCGCGTCATTTCAGACTGGCCAAACTATATTTCTATTTATAATGCTGGGTTATACAAACACGAACATATTTCATCTTTGTTCACATTTAATTAAATACAATAAGGAAGAAATAATAGTGACCTTTTCCCAGGTTGGGCGAGGCGTTATTGGGTTTTTATTTTAGAAATTTCTCAGTAGCAGCTCGGAGTCTGGATTTGTGCTCGGTTGCTGGCAATAGGCTCGCCCCCTATTACATGGGACTTAATATGACTGGCGATTTGTGGGTGTAGGTACAGTTCTGCCTAATCCTTCTAGGAAGACAGGCGTGATATTATGTAATACTGACTAAAAATAATAGATAGTTACTTGCTACACATAAAAATCTGGCATTCCGCAGATATCCAAAAAAACGTCGCAATTGTGTTGTGTTTGTTGTAGTTAGCGACTCGACAGATTGGCCGACGATGTGATTCGCTCAATTGATTGGCTGTCCCACTCTCAGGGTTGATACATTAACTGGTTTTATACAGTGGCGGCGCTAGACCAAACGTGGACGTCAGCGGCATCAGCTTTGCGAGGCCTTTTTCATTTTCCAGACGAAAGGAAAAAGTTAAATTGAATGAGTTGAATAATTATAATAATATAATAATAATAATATCATTTATTTCAGTCGACACAGGCCCATAGAAAAATACCTTAACCTAAACATACATATTTTAATATAAACAAAAACTTGTGTTAATAAATAAGGCTTAGACTATGTTAGTAGCACTTCACTTTGCACTAGCTTGACTTTGTGCTGTCGTGTGGAACTTGTCCGCGGAAGCGACGGAACACCACATCTTGAGGCCAAAAGTCTTCTTCCATGACGAGGGGCAGGTAACAGTTCGACACTAATGTATGAGTATGTCGTAGTAAAATGGTTATAGTCGTGATATATACCATAATATAGTTATATGAAAGCGGTGTATAACTGTCGGAGTGCCCTAATTTTGTTATTGCTATAAAGGTGTAAGGAACAGGGTGTAAAGTTCACTCATCCTCATTAGAAAAGGGAGGATCTTGCTGGGTGTCGCTACAGAGTATTACATAATTCAATGTGGTCAAATATTGATAGTATTTATTCAGATAATAAAAATCAAACATTTTATATTTTAGTAAATAACTTTTATATGCTTTCTTTATTCGTTTTTTTTTTAAATTAAAGGTTTGATGGCAATAGATTCAACTCACATAACTAGCAAAATATAAGTGTTAACTATACTAGTAATAGTTATGTTCAAGTCCCATGTAATAGGGGGCGAGCCTATTGATAAGTACACCGCTGCCCAACCCTTCAAGGATTACAGTCGTGATGTTATATGTTAAAAAAAACTAACTTAAAAAAAAATACTTAAAAGTGAAAAATTACTATAATTTTGGAAGTTGGTGCCTTTGGTTCTGTATAGTTATTTTTCACTTTTTCGTTGCGTTTGCCAAAAGTTTTGAGATGTTTTTCCTTTGACACCACACTGTAGTGCTATTCTGTAACCATCTCACCGTGAAAACTTAGGTGAAGTGAGCGTGGAGTGAGCTGTCATTCCACAGTGATTGACACTATTGACAGCTCACTTCACCCAAGTTTTCACGGTGAGATGTTTACAGAATAGCATGGCTGTAGTTCGTATCAATAAGTCAGGCCGTCACACTTACACATATACCTACTCGTACATACCTACCTTGAAAACTACTGAACCGATTTTAATAAAAATTACACTGTTCTCTAAGTTGAAGTAAAGGTAAGCCAATAAAAAAAGGTCACAATCCGATTAATAGTTTCGGAGAAATGTGAGGACAAACATACATATAAACATACACCTTTTTGTTTATTTTTTTGGAAGTAATAATATTACATACATACGTGTCGAATTGATAACATCCTTTTTTTTTTATTCGGTTAAAAATAGACAAATATCTCAAACATAAGCGACAACCCTAGCTTGTTATGATGAATTAAGCAAAAAAAAGCAAATAACGTCTCCATATAATATTACGGGCATGATTCAGCCTGTATAAACGTAATATTAATATTTACTATGTATAGAAACTGTCTACGCATTCCTACGAACGTTTAGGTACAGCCGGCGAAAGAGACAAGTAAGCAGCTTTCGACCATGAGGGTTTTTTGAAAAGACGTTCACTAGGTGGCAGTACTGAGTCGTCAGGTCCGGGCACCTGTCAAAAGTGTCAAAGCGCCTATATTTCAATGAATGAATGAAACGAATGATGAACGTCATCATATATTTTGTATTTACTCTCGAAGTGTGTTACCTAGTTACTAGGTTGCGGAGGTCAGATAGGCGGTCGCTCCATGTAAAATACTGGTATTCAGCTGCATTCGGTTAGACTGGAAGGTGACTCAAAAATAGTTGGGAAAAGGCTAGGCAGATGATGATGATTTTCGAAATGGAAGACCTTTCCTCAAAATGGCGTCATTAAGTAAAACTTATTTTTGTTGATCGATTGTAAATGAGTCACGTCATACATCATAAGGCCCCGATCTGGCGTCGAGCGATGCGACTTACGTCAAGCGACACGCAGTTCACCGTCACCGTCGTAGTCGGTCACTCCACAAGTCGCGTCGCGTGTCGCCGCTATACGTGTGTCGCTTGAGCATGTAGCTTATGGCCACAAACTAGGCCTCAAACTACCTACATTAAAAGTCGTCCACCGACCGTAGTCTGCTTGCACCCTTTTGCGTGTGCTACGCCACTTGTCACACTGCACGAGTGTATTGGTATCCTATACAGGGTATTGATTTAGTCACCTGCATCAGGCAAAGGGGTGATTTTACCCGTCAAACTAATAAACTTTCGCTATGAAACTCACATACTTTAGTGGTAAAAAAGTTAAAAAAAAAAACTTTTTCATACATGCATTGAAATATTTTGTCTAATGGTTGAATAGAAATTGTTTCTTTTCACGAATCTGATATGAGTGTCATAGCAAAAGTTGTTTAGTATGGCGGGTAGAATCACCCTCTTATCGGATGTATATCGCCTATATATTCAAAGTATCACGTAAACAATTACATTGAGCGAAAATGTTTATTTCTCGAGGGCATACCAAATAGTTTTGTCAACTGTACATAGAGGTACCTATTTATATTTTGGTAAGTAATGGAAGCTTATTATTAAATGTTGCTGTTTGCTCAGGTCATGAATTATTTAGAGACATTCTCGTACATTTGTTAAGCGTTTTTCTGGATGGGGGATGAAGAATTATTGAAATGTCTTTGGTAGTTTTCGACGATAATGAAATGAGTTTGAAATATTCTGCTAAGTCAGCACTTTCAAGTTCTAAACGAATTCATCAATAAACATGTTATTCAGTAATTCTTCTTCTTCTCGAAGTAACTTAAGGAGCCCAACAGCAACAAAAAATAAAAGCATTTGATTTTGATAAAAAATATTAGATAAGAGTAGGTGTAAATTACTGAGAACTGAGACTTTCTAAATACTTAAGCCTCCAAGAAATTATAGTTCCTAATAACATTGTCAACTCAGCCTATTGCGATAGGCTGGGTTGATAATGCCACTACTGGATATAGGCCTCTCCCAGAATGCTCGCGAAGGAAGAGGCGGAGCGCGCGAGGGAGAGGCAAAATGCGCGCCCTCGCGCCCCTAGTCGCCGCAGGAGACGCCCCGGGCGTCGGGAGTCGCGAGCCGACTTCCGGCCACCGTAGGCGCGGGCTTGCGGACGGTGAGCAATGGGTAGCTCGCCGTCCGATAGGGACCAGGCCCGGGTCGACGGCGCGTTGTGTTCCACGCGCGCCTCAAAGAGATGTCAGCACCAACTGACGGGGTCCGGAAGGGCCAATGCCTGCCGAGGTTGCGGGTTTGTCTGAAAGGGATATCGCGACCTCGGCACACAGGCAACGGAAGGAACACGGGTGGGTTTTAGTCAGTAAAAGTCTGACACGCCCTCCCGCTCCACCCAGAGCGGGAGAAGTTATTTGATAATTTCCCACCCTCAAAAAAAAAAAAAAAAAAAAGGGTGCGCCACAACACTCTGTCTTCCGCTTTCCACATCCAGTCTGTCCCAGTCACCTTTTTAAGGTCTTCGGTCCATCCAGCTGGGAGATGTCCCACACTACGCTTGCTGATTCGCGATCTCCACTCCAGTCATTCGATTCTGTTAAAATATCAACGTGAAACTTAGGTGAAGTGAGCGTGAAGTGAGCTGTCACTGTCACAAATCGACCGGCAGGATGCTAGGGATTCAAATTCAAAAGTCATTTATTCAAACTAGGCTGATAATCAGCACTTTTCGAACGTCAAAATTACATAAGACAGTCCCCCAAAACGCCCACCCTTCATCACTTCCTAGTGCATTAGCTGGGAAGAAGAAGTGGCGCAACAAACTCCCCAGCAGCACAGCTGTCTGTTCAGTTAGAAAGAAAAAAAAAAGACTATATAATAGTATTCAAAATAATTAACCTAATTTAAATTATTATCCATATGTTAGCTAGCACACGCCAATATACCAAACAAAATCATAGAGAACTATACTCGGGCAGAAATAAAAACTAAACGTAAACAAAACTTAACGTCTTAATAAAAGCCTCCAGGCATAAAGGGCGTGCCCGCTTACATAAAGCTGTAACTGGAAGTTATAAATGATAAACTAGGACCATCGAGGTCAAATAAATAAACAGTTAATTACTAATAACAATAAATAATATGATCTATTGTCGAAGTCACTAGTTACATATTGCAATACAACACATTAAAAAAAAAAAAAAAAAAAACATTGACAGCTCATTTCACGCTCACTTCACCTAAGTTTCACGGTGATATTTTTACAGAATTGACCGGCAGGACTCGTCTGCTCCACCGGCCATCGGTCCTTCGACAAACTTGGCCAGCCCACTGCCACTACAGCTTGCTTACTCTGCAAGCTATGTCGGTAACTCCTATTTTATTCCGGAATATAATTCCATTGCCAGAATGAAAAAAGCGCCGGTTATAGTTAATTTAAGAGAACCCACATTTTTACAATACATTTTCTTGAAAGAATTGAAGAATTGAATTTTAATGTAACTTTCAAATCTTTCGCGAATCTATTCATGCCTCCACAGGTGTGTTTCAAACTTGTGTGACAGTCGTGAACGTGAATAAAATAATATTTCACATTTGTAACATTTCAAATAATATTTACAATATATTCGTAATGCCTAAACGAATGTTTCGTTGAGATTTATTAGATTTAACTTTGTTTAGTTTTGTAATTGTAAATCAGCTACTGTTTGTAAATGTTTAATTTGTTTTTTTAGACTGATACTGAAATTAAGCTTTTGTATAACTACTATTTGTCTCTGTAAATTATTTTGGACAATCTTTAGTTGTTTTAAACATCTTTATTGCCACATGATCCATAAGGAAAATAAAGTATATTTTTTTAAATAATAAGTAAAAATAAAATATAATAAAATTAATGGCACAATACACATACATAAACTCACGCCTTTACTCCCTTGCACAGTATTACTTATTTGTTATGCAAGGCTGCAAAGTAGTATTTTGGCGCGAGTACTTGTATTGAAAACTGAGCAAGCGAAGGATTCTAGGATTGAGAATATAGAATCCTGAGCGTAGCGAGGGTTTCAAAGGTACGAGACGCAGAATAACTTTGCTGCCGAGCGAAAAACACAACTTTTTTTCACTACAGCGTGGAAAATGCTAGGTGCAAGAAAAACAGCTTAAATAATAGATTAAATAAGTGTTTATTTATTTAAAACATTAAAAGTAAAATTACTACAATTGGTAATATCCAAAGTATTTTTTTTAAATGTTATACTTGTGTTTGTCACTTGGGTACTATTACTAGGTAAATTATTTACGGAACCGTTGCTTAGTTTCTTTGAAATTCGCCGTTGCTGGACACGCTCATATTTTATGATTTCTTACGATTTTATCAAAAACCAAACCAAAATGATGGAAAATTAATTGCGTAAAGAAAAGATTTTTTTTTAAGTCTTTATTTCTTCATTCAGTCGTCGTGCTGGCCAGCAGTGCGATTATTCTAAAAATGGGGTTGGCGCACTAACATGAAATAAGTATTAATGCATTTTCAGTGGACTGGCGGTGTAGAACATTTTTGAAAAGAAAAAATCGATTATAAGAAAAACTTTCCACGCTAGCGGATAAAATGCACTTTTGCACTCAGATTTCGAATGAGAAACAGAATCTTTCCGTGGTTGTGAGGTGAAAAGTATATTAACGCGGCTGTCAACCACCATTTGTAGGTTTTGGAAGCAGTTTTGTGAAGTGGTAAACTTAACCATTCAAAAATTAACCAGTCATTTTATTTTATTGTTGCCGAAGAAGCAAATCATCATCATCATTAGCCTACAGCAGTCCACTGCTGGACATAGGCCTCTCCTATTGCACGCCATTCTGCTCGATTCTCGGCAACTCTCATCCAGCTGCTGCTAGCCACCCTGTGAAGATCGTCGTTCCACCTAGCCTAAGGGCTTCCTACCTTACGTTTGCCGAATCGCGGTCTCCACTCAAGAACACGTCTACCCCAACTGTCACGGGTTTTACGGCTAATATGGCCGGTCCATTGCCACTTTAGCTTGCTTATTCTGTGAGCTATCTCGACAACTTTGGTTCTCGTTCGTTTCTCTCAAAGATATTTATTTATTTAATACTTCAAGCACAAAAATGTACAGAGGCGGACTTAATTGCCATAGATATTCTAAGCTTAGCTCGTTATGCGACCTTGAATTTGAGAATTCTGAGAATCAAATACCACATATCATTTATAAAACATTCCGAAAACCTTTCGAAAGATATTCAACCAGAAGTTTTATTGTATTCCAACATGTATCGCCCGGCTATATTTACGGTTCGGATAAGCCAATTCGTGTTCAACTGACACGGGGTTTTTATAAAAAGGGTGTGAAGAGGGTCCCTCAACACATCTCGGAGGCGTCAAATTATTGTCAACGTCATTATTTTCCACGTAATTTCCTTCAGGTTACAGGTAAGATGTGTTTTTTCTTGGAAATATTTATTTGTTTGTTCACGATTTTGGATAGTGTAACTTGTGTTTTAGCACTTTTGCTGATGTTCAGATGGGCTTTTCATTGTGTTTCAGAGATCAAGGCTTTTTTACGTTTCATCATGTTAAATTCTAATCTTATATTCTAAACCATGTTGACAGTGATTTTGATTAATAACATACCTTTTCAACAAATGCTTAAACATCAGAAAGTCCTGCGTTGACATCAAAATTTGACAAATTCTGTTAAAACCAGAAAAAAAATCCGGCAAGTAATCTAACATCTCAGAACCCTCAGTTACATTTGTAGAATAATATATTTTGACAAAATCTTTATTATGACAAACTTCAAAGCCGACAAAATTAATTTCCAATGTTTCTTTTTCATCTCGTTCAAGTTTTTCATCAAGTGTCTTTGTCTGTTCCGAGATTACTTATTTCACAGCCAAATACCTACTTCTTTTTCCTGTTTTAATCTTGTTTTAATTTAAAAATATCCTCGTCGTTACCTGGCTGCTTCTGTCGTTAATTTGATTTTTGTATTTAACATTATCCCGCGTTTCCGCCATTTCGTGCAGTAAAATAATGTTTATTTTTACTGACTCTGTTTTTGTTGTTATTCACAGTTGTATTTATAAACAAATTATTCTGCAAAGCGTATATTAATGGTTGTAACGCTTTACATAACAGCAAGCAAAGGAATAAATACATTAACAAGACAGTTTGATTCATTGTCACAGCCGAAATAACCTAATATTCTGCTTCAGAAACAGCGCACACATTACTAAATTTCTACATTACGCTTCCCATTTACGAAAACAAGAAATAACAAGGATCAGCTAAAACGTCTGCGAGTATAAACTTATTTCTCTCATAACCTAACAATTCCATTTCCCGCCAAGATGCGGCCGGCATCTAACGAACTGTCACATTTTCGCGCGAAAATGAGCGTCGCCATAATTAGGTTCAGGCCTCACTACCAAGATGTGGAACGATACGCAATATCGGGGTAGTCGGTTTTATTGGATGTCTTGTTAAGATATTTTTGGAAAGGAGTCGGTATTCGTTACCCGATGTTGTAAATATGTATGTCCATCTATTTCGCGGAAAACCCTTATTATACGGCTACTGGAGTTGAAGTTTTCATTAATATTACAGATTTCCGAGTAGGTAACTTCTGAGTATTTCATTTATTTTTGCTTACAGGTTACAAAAAATGCTTCAAAACTGACTGGCAACCCTATTTAGAAAACACCACATGAATTTCAAAGAATATTTTTATTTTAGTCTGTATTTCTAAGGATTCCAAAACTCTATTGTGGTATCTTTACCCACAATACCGCGGTACAGGGTCATAAGATTTCCATAATAAACATCAGGCTAGGCCGAAGGATAAATAAAGTTCATTAGATACATATGAAATTATTTAATTAACACTGTCTTTATTAGAACTCGCTGTTTCTGAGAATTTTCTTTGATTGCGTTACGCAATGTTTACTGGGTTTAGAATATGATTAGGAATTTCGTGATGGTGGTTCCCGTCTTGTTGATCTATGTCCAATTACTGTTTTCTAATTATATTAAATCTAACACCGTCTCGTGTCTTCGTCAATATCAAAGTGTAGTCTATAAGCTTAGCATCGAGATTGTCTTTTCATTGGTATTACTTACCTATAATGTAATATTATTTCAGGAATCTTTTCGAAAGGTAATCGTAACTTTTTTTTTGTTGACAGTCAAATGTCTTATTAATATAATATGGGGAATTAAAATATTATGTACGTAAATAACAAGTTATACGTAATTAATTAATAAAAATAACAAAATTATATACTAACTTAACTAGCACTATTCACAACCTAAAATAAGGCGTCGAAAAATTTATCCGCATCGCTGTCGACTGGTAATGTACCCAAGACACTGGCCGCATTGCCACGTTGTATGGCAATGCTTAGCCTCTGGCCAAAGTAAAAGCCAGCCCTTGGGTCACGGGAAGTGTCAACCAGTCGTTTCGAGACTTCATTAAAGAGACCATGAATAGAATCACTAGAATTTTAAATGATTTAAAAATGTAAACTAACTTTTGGAGGGCACTCTATGTTTCTGGTTAATCTGAATTTGTTTATGGAACGCACATAATGAAATGGGGTTGCATACGATTGAGTCCATTTTTATGGAAGAACAGTAAGCTTGTTGTTTGTTTCCCAACCTTACTTTCTGCGATAAATACCAACTTCATGTAGATTATTGTCTCGTGTTCGTAGTAGTTACTGAAACATCTCAAGTTGAAGTTTTCAAACAGTTTTTAAGGCACTTGAAACAAAGCATTTGGTTTTATGATTAGGTCTGGAGCTGATCTCGTGAGGATAACGATGTTCTGCAGACTATAGCCATTGATTTAAGTACTCGACATTTGAAGTCCATTGCCCCTGCATTTTTTTTACAGTTACCTTAAATCATAATGACCACTTTTACTTTAAGAGTGATCATTTTTGTGAGGCTAACGCTCAGTCCAATTCTCTATGTCTATGGACCATACAAACATGCACGCGGCGCTTGAATGATGTTGACAGGTGAGCGCTATTGTTAAATTTCAAATGTTCGAAAAAACAAGATGGCGGCGATAGTTCCGATTTTGGTCACGCGCCTAAAGATCCTTGAACAGCTATTTATAATACATATAATATAATACCAGCCTATTACTGTTCCACTGCGGGGCAAAGGCCTCTTCTCATATAAAGAAGATGAGCATTGATGGTGATCAATGCTTGAGTCGGGTTGTCGATTTCACCCGCGTGGAGGTCGAAAATTATCCCACGGGAACGTACTGGGAAAAAAGTTATATATTATTATGTTAATCCAGGATATAATCTATTTGTGTGCCAAATTTTTCAACCAAATCCGTTCAGCCGTTTTTGCGTGATTGAGTAACAAACTCACAGACATACAAACTTTCACATTTATAATATTAGTAGGATAGTAGGAAGTAGGTACGCACAATATCGTGTGATTTACCATGTTATTTTAAGACCATAGACTTCTTATAGGTTTTCCTGTAATCTATAAATATAGAACTATTTTCTGTATTTGTTTTCAAAATTTTAGGCTCAGTTGTTTCGGAGATAAGGGGGGAATGTAACCATTCCCCCCTTATCTCCTTTTTATTATCTTTTTTTTTATTAAATATCTTCAAAAGTATGTATGTATTTAAAAAATAAAAATAAATTATATTTGAGATCCTCACAACGAGTCCTTTCATTTGATATGTCACGCAGTACAGTTTAAAAACTTTTTTTTAAAGTTTTCAATTCGCCCCCGAAATGTGATCCCTTATACAATATTAATCTATTGTCATTACACGTCCGTGTTTGGGTCACAGAAATTGATGTGTACCTCAACTTAATCGGTCAATTAGATTCGGAGCATATTGGCTGTGACAGACGGACAGACAGACACACGAGTGATCCTATAGGGGTTCCGTTTTTCCTTTTGAGGTATGGAACCCTAAAAATCGCATTGGTAGGTATTTGCCCGGATTTGAACCATCGTGCTTGAGCAGCTATACTGTGTTATAAATGATCAAAGTTCATCTTTGTCGTCATAAAATCGTAGTCTTGTCTAATGGCTAATCGCAAAAAGGTTTAAATGTAGATTGAAAGGAAATAATTTTTGCAGTATACACAAAATTGTTAGTGAAATGTGAATTGATTATAGTATGAATTTTTAATTAATTAAATTTTTATAAAAAAAATGCATCTAATATTCATTACAATAATCGTCCATTCCCCTCAAAAATTCTATAGAAATGATCTTTGTTTTTATTTTACAAGCAGATGTTCCCCCAAATTAATTCTCCTTTCATTTCGTGTAGAGCTAAATGTGGAATTCTTTTATTTTTCTATTATCTATTTCTGGGGGAGTGTCTGCTCCTGATTACTGTCTCTGACTGATTTGGGGGCTTTATTCATCCTGTGAAAGGGGGCCAAGTACTCGGGTAGTTGATAATTTCGACTCTCTTTGTGATTGCAGCGCTCTTTTGCGTTTATGTTCAGTAAGTGCGCTCTTCAAAAGGTTTTGATTACTTTCAAAGTTGTTGTGGAATAGGGGTTTAGAAATACTTATACCTATACAGCGCATCTATCTATTTTCTATTTGTGGAAAATCCTTTTTGCTTATTTTTGCAGACACATTTTATATTTCGAAATAGGAACCTGCAGTGCTATTCTGTAACCATCTCACCGTGAAAACTTGGGTGAAGTGAGCTGTCAATAGTGTCAATCCCTGTGGAATGACAGCTCACTCCACGCTCACTTCACCTAAGTTTTCACGGTGAGATGGTTACAGAATAGCACTGCAGTACTAAGTAGTTCCAAAATTGAATTTTACAACTTGTCTTGAATAAATCAATATGGCTAACCTGTTCAATGATAATTTTATACTGAGAATTGTTTATCTATGAAATCTCTCATAAATATCCATCGAAAAATAGACAGTATTTGTCTGGCATTAATGCTGAAATGAACCTTTTTCACGGAGCCGTTAGGCACGCACTATTATTGTTAAAATATTAATTTTTATTTTGTATTTTGTGTTACAAAAACTGTATCCAAATAAACGTTATTCTTTCTTTCATTTCTTTCAAAAGAAAATCCATATCTTTTACAAACTACAGATAACGTTTTATTGCTTCCTATAAGAAAGCCTTTATTCAAAATCTGGATAAAGCTTAGTGCAAGTTCTCACCGCGAAAATACATGATACAATCATATTCCTCGTGGCAATATACCAAATATGACCCGAAATCTATTCTCTGTACCGACCAAAGGAGGTAAATAATAATAAAAAAAAGGAAAACAAACAGGCTCGATAATGCGGGTATCTGATGTAGGGGGGAATTTACCCCGAATGATGCCACGGGGTAAAAAAGAGAGATTTACCCCGGCCAAGACGCTTATAGACAAGCTGTGATTGATGACACGTGCTTCCTGGAGGCGTATGAGCGAATGCTGGTTGGAGTGATGTGTAAATAATTAAGATTTGTTGTGTGATAATGCTCAGTCATTACAAGATAACAAACAGTATCCAAAGGTTATTTTCTCGTAATTCATCGATTTAATCTTTTAACGAATTTTGTATTTTAGTCTAGAGTAAGTACTCGCAACCTTAACATTGTTTAATAAATACTCCTGTAAGTGCTCTTCATAAAGTTGGATATGCAACTTCCAAATTCAATAGTTACTGGCTGAAAATGTATTATTTTATATCTTGTATATAGCCTGAGAGAGACGATACTTATACGAACATCCTGAGCATCATGTCAATCCTGCTACCACCTTTCTGACTGGCTAATATTTTACTGAAGTATGAGCTCTTTTCATATACATACTTAGATTAAAGCCGATACGAGAAAATATAGTTTGAAAATATGTCCCTAAAGAACTCTCGGTAAAAAAATCCTACCCGACTCCAGCTCAACAAAAACCGTATTTCGTCACCACGCAACCCCGAGCCATGGCTATGACGCGAAATGAAAGGGTTAGGTGGCTAAAACGCAATCAATCTGCTTGTCAGTCAGTCAATCTTTTTGTCAGTGTGTGATATTAATTTCTATTGACGTTTGATTTTGATTTACATAATATTTTGGATAAGGCGATGACGTTATGCGGGAGTGGAGAAAATGAATTGTAAGATATTGAGAATCTTTGGAATACTTTCAGTTCTTCGAAGAAATTACGTCGTGTTTTTCCGAATGTTACTGAAGCAAGCTTTGCTCTAAATATTTGATTGTGAAGTGAATAGATGGAATGTTTATCAGTGTAGATAATACTAGCGAAAAAGCACTTAGTTTATAAGAAAAACAACCAATAATGGTGTCTTTGCGGTCACATACTTATAACATTATAAAAAATCCTAATCAAATTAATCTTCTCCACAACACTATTCCTGTACCCTAATTACGTAATACACGATCAATCAGAATCTGAATCGTTTTGAAACAGATTGCTAATCCATTGCTTCGTACGATCGAAAAAAAAATCTGTTCAACAACGTAAATAACACAATGAATGTTGTTGACCTGTCAAATTGAAACAGATTAGTCGGAATTGTCAACGAAAATGTGTGGCGTAATTAGATAGCTGTTCGTCCGTCTGAACCTAAAGGACTTTAAGTGTTAGACCGATAATAGCTTTTTAGTTTTTACTAGGTTGGCAAGAATCGTTATACTTTGTTTCAAACAATATAATATTTTACAAACTTAAAATAATATTATGTAAATGTAAATAAGGGGTCGTCCATTAATCACGTGAGCCTCGAATCACGTGAGTTCGGAAAAAGTCACGAAATATCAGAAGGGGGGAGGGGGGTGTAGTGAGACATCACGTGTGGCGCGTGACCTTTACTCGCCGTTGCCAGGCAACGATTATACCTGTATTTAAAGATAACATATTCTGAGAAATGTTAAAATAATTTGTACCAAAAAAAAAACACGTTATGTTGGGTAGGGGGCGGTTAGTCTAAAACCTTATCACGTATCACTAAGGCGGAGGTGGGGGGAGACCCCTAAAAAGAGAGGAAAGAATAGGCATCAAACAATTCGTTAAATCCAATAATCCTTAAAAATATTTACAAGTGACCAACTACTTACATAAAAGTACTCTAAGATGGCATGGCACCCACACATGGTGGCTGTAAATGCATGACCAGTCAGTGTCCAGCAAAATCACAGTTTTATTTTGCAATCTTTAGTCCCAGCAACAGTGTCAAGCGCCATAAACATGGCGCCTGTGCCGGCAACTACAGTTGCCAATAAAACGTTCTAAAACGTTCGTTGCGTACAATTGCAACAAAAACAAAGCTCGTTCGTCCAGAAAGTGCCGTCACATTTTTTAGTTTTAAGCTTGGGGCTGTTAGAAAAGCGATTACATTTTTGTTTATTTAAAAGGCATTTGGATCTGCTTAATGGAACAGATGGTAGCGGTCAATGGGTGATAGATACCAATTGAAATAATTTCGGTTTTTTTTAATACAACTTTTAGTTTTTTACTTACTTATTGGATGTGTAACATATTATCATACTCAAAAGAATAGGGTGGGAAAAGAGAATATAGTGTTAAAAATATATACAAATAAGTTACAGAATTGTCATTAGACAACGCATATCGTAGGTGTCATCTATTTCCAGTATCTTAATATCTAAAAACATACGTAGCCTTTCCTTTAAACTAATAAAGTTTAGAATAGGCTTTCAAATACTAGAAAATCGTTGGTATTGGCAGGAATATGGCATGAAATACCGGTATTTTTGGGAACCGTTCAAAATCATTGGCTTTGGAGTAATACCGGTACCAGACCTAGTACCTGTACTATTATTACTGGTACCAGACGTAGTACCTATACTATTATTACCGGTACCAGACGTAACACCTGTACTATTGGTATTTGTAATCAGTATCGGTATCAAAACCGGTACCAAAAAAATATTTCAGTAAGTAAGAGTGAGAAAACAGATATAGTAAAGAAAAAGGATAGTTAATAGGCATTAGAAAAATAACTTCAAGGTTGCCTACCATACGAGGATCCTCGTACAAATATGAGATTAGTGGTATGCGCCGGGTACCTGAATTTGGTACCGGTATCCGTCTGGAACCAGTACCCAGGAACCAAAATGGCAAGAACCGCTAAGTACGATACAGAACCTGTACTTTCGCAGCACTTTTCGTGGCCTTGTGCGATAAAAACTGAAATGAACAGCATAAACAACAATGTCCTGCGCAGACCGCAAACAGACAACGGATTTATAATAGCTGGAACTGAAATAATAGGCTGTATTTTCAAATAAGAAGTGGGATAAACCACTTATACCTGTATCTGTTTATTTTTTGCAGTGTACCCATTTCCGTTTGTCTGACTATAGCTATGTATATAGTGTGTTGCAAAAAGGCTCTACGAGAGAAGATACTGCAACAGCCTGCTCTATGGCCATTTCTTCTTTTTTCTTTTCTGCCCTATTTCTTGCCCATTTTTGTCCATACGAAAACTTCCTTTTGGAAGGGGCGACTAGAATCAAATCTATCGTTTTGTAAATTTTGACGTTCAAATATTTATATATAATAAACGATTTGACTTTGACTATGAGCAGTCAGCCTCCCTTACCGAACTGACCTGTTCATCCTTTTGCCTCTTATAATTTTTACAACGGTTCGTTTTTAGACAAATAAACGGTACAGGAATAGTAACCTTGCCACGGAACTATGATAAATGATTTATTTCTGTATATTGGACGCGTCGAAAAGTGTTTCCTAACCGACTAGTCTGAGAAGAAACACCGAACAATGGTGGCATTCACGCTTCAAAATACGGTCACCGAATGTCCCCGAAAGGCCCCGAAAATGTCAAATCCAGTCCACCTCTACCTCCGTGTTCATCGTAAACTTGTCAACACTGTAACCACACTATTTTTCTTACGCTTTCAGGATTATTGTACCTAGTCATACTCTATTTATTCTTTGTTTGCCAATAAAATATGGTAATGACAGCTTTTTCTTATGTATTTTCCTTTCAAAGTTACATTGTGTTATGTCTTACTTATTTTTCGTGTAAACAACTATCTAATTACGCAACACATTTTCGTTGACAATTCCGACTAATCTGTTTCAATTTGACAGGTCAACAACATTCATTGTGTTATTTACGTTGTTGAGCAGATTTTTTTTTTTAACGTACGAAGCAATGGAATCTGTTTCAAAACGATTCAGATTCTGATTGATCGTGTATTACGTAATTAGATACAGGTTTATAAACTGAACCAATTAGCAACATTATTACAGTGAGTTTTTCTGAATTCTACAACAGATGGGATTATTTATTTTCATTCTTGCGTTTTCCTTGTTTATTTTCTGGAAACTTTTCTGCGAACTCGTTACATGTTTCTCAATGTAATTGCTTATAAACTCACATGAGAAGATCCATCTTTCATAATAAATATGCCTATTAACCTCTGCTATGACCTTATTACAACATTTTTCACTAAGACTGAGTTTCTGTCAATATTTATTTGACGTTGACTACGCCTTTATGTTGTAGTAGCAAGGGTGATTTTTGTAATAATGATTTGCTTTAATTGTACAAAGGTTAGGACACGGGAAATCGGGTTCGCCCGTCAATGCTTTAAGAGGGAACAGAGCCTGCAAGGAATTTGAAAAATAGGTATTTTTAGGAAGTATTGCCGTCGTCTTACCTTCATTCTGCCTCCGTAGAGTGCGATAGGGTCAACTGCAGCTCAGACTAATCGGTCTGAGCTGCAGTTGACCCTATCACAAAAAAAATTGACGAGATCGATGTTTGGGTTTCCCCTTTTTATCCTCGAGTAAATTTTTAAGAGGTTCCTATCATTTTCTTTTATGTTAAAACCTTTTCGAATTTGTCTGGTAGTCCTCTAATGACGGCGGTAAAAATGCGGCATTTTTGTAATTTTTGAAGGGTCATATTTTCTTTACCAATAAGTTGCTGAAAAAAGGAAATAACAGGGACGTTTACAGCAGATCTGTATTTTATGAAAAAAAAAAACGATTGCTTTAGAGGTATTATTCAGGAAGAAAATAGGGGAATACAGAATAGAGAAGGTACGGGGTATGGAGAATCGCAGGCCGTGTTCCCTTTTGAGATATAGTTTTCTCTATTTTCGAAAGAAGTGTGATCAGTTAGCAAATACTTTACGCAACAGTGGTATTATAACAGGCTGGTATTGTGAAATCGACACAATAATTATATAGTTCATGACATTTTTTATCAAAAACAAAAGTCAGTTTTATTCACTTTGAATGTGAAACCCTGCTTGAATAAAAAATTACCTTCCTTGGAACGAGTTTTTTTTTTTGATCTGGGCCTTCTTCGATCTTGCCCCATGAAAAGCGATGGATGTGGTATATGATGGAACGAGCGTGCCCAGAAGATGCTTGTTCACTCTTGCTTTGTAGGTTGAAGGGGTATACGTCTTAAGGGAATTGAGACTATGAGTGCATAATACCTACTATCAATGAACCTGTAACCATAATAGCTTGCTACCTACAGCCCCCATAGGATGCATGTTCAATACCTATTACCTAAATACCCTATCAATAACAGTCTCACAATAAACCCATCGAGTACAATAACCCTAATTCAATAATCGATTCCGCAGCAATCGAATTATTTCCCGCATCGATTACAGCTGCTTATGTAACGATTTCCCAGCGCAGCAGCACAAAGTAGATAGTTACAGAAGGCTGGCTGCATACAAAGAGCGAAAACAGGCGCAAGCATATGTGGCGGCATCTACAACGCCTCATGAGAACTACGCATCACGCTGAGTCACGCTAACTCCTGCATCTCGCAAGCAGAGCTTACCGGTCGACTAGCATATATACACTGTCCCGACATAAATCGTCGGGCAGTAGTCCACCAGACACAACACCCCTCTAGTCGGACGATCCTCCCTTTTCTATAGAGAATGAGTGAACTTTACACCCTGATACTCATGCTTTTATATACTGGTGAACCTGAACATGGACATTGGCGTAGCCGTCCAGCAGCTAGGTGTGGCGAAGTTGGTCGGAGGCCTTTCCCTTTTCTATGGAGGATGAGTGAACTTTATATCCTGTTTCCCATACCTCTATACACACATGGACGCGTACGTACGGCGACCTCAAACAAATGCCGGTCACGAGTGCACTTGCACTCGCTGTACGTGAAGCGAGTATATGTGTACGTGCGTTTTCGCTCTACGTATCGAGCCGGCCTTCTTTAACGTTCTATTTTGTGGCTGTATACAAAGCTGCTGGTATCTAAACGTTAACAAACGGGACTGGGAAATAAGCTCACATGTAGTGTCGCTAGCATTCCCCTGGGGAGTAAACGAACGGGATAGTGTTGGGAAAAGATTCGTAATTAGCTGCAGCGAGTTTTTATTATTATTGATTATCGTTTAGCTTTCTTTTTCCTATTTCTTAACGACGATCTACCTATCATATTGCTATCTTAGTAGATCGCGTCATCTGTGGCGTTGTTCAGATCGTAAAGGTAATCTTTTTATTCTAAATAGCTGATTTGTTGTATGTAGATTGTAGAATATGCTATGCACTTAAAAAACAAATGTTTTTAACTTTACACCCTAGTAATTGGGTAAAAAAATTACACTTCAGATGTTTACGGTACTTATGGTTAATATATTAAAATCAAATGGTTAAAAGAAATAAATAATCATGGGGATTTTATTAACTTAGTATGTTTTGATATTCCAAAGAAATTGTAACTGTCTAAAAAAGAAACATGAAAAAATATGACAGCCAAGACCTTGTTATTTAAGGAGGTAGATATATTTGACAGTATATACCTCTCAGTACATACCTATTGACTTGACAGTTTGACATTTTGTGGTATTCATCATAGATTCTCACTCCAGCCTGTGTTCCGCCTGTTGTGCAGATCGGATATGTGCTCGCTGAATGCGTTGTCCCACAACGTAATTACGTCAGTATTTAAAAATATTTATTCCTGTGAAATCGATGCTCTATTTTTTTATAAGTACCTTCTTTGTCCCATCCCTAATGTAAGTACGGATATGTACTGAACCTGTGTTGCTTGGGGAATACCTTTGCAGCGGTTTAAATACATGTTTAACTCTAATAAGATCTAGTACATCTCAATTGACCTAGTTTACATCGTGATGTTGAACTAAGCATAAAACGTTGAGGAAAACAAGTAATTGCATGTTAAATAAAAACTGTATTAATAAGAACTAAAGTTCTTAGTGATGGGTTACAATCTAACGTAATAAATAGGCTTATCAGGGACTGAATTACTCAAAAATTAAGGTACCTTTAAATTTCGGCATGACGTCATACCGTTAAATAAGGGTTACCAAAATATTTCGATACCGTTCTTTTTTTCAGTAGCGGAATTTTGAGGTTGGAAATGCATACCGGTATATTTCGGTAGAAATATCGGTACCTTTATAAATGTATCGGTAGCAGTGCCTAAACGTTCATAAATACACAAGTTCTAACGTGTTCGATCCCCCACGCGCAGCCACGCCACATGTTTTTCGGTACCGAAATCTTGTAAAGGTTAAATAACGGTTTAGCCCAACCTTTATTTAAAAAGGTATCGGTATAGCTCAGACCTTATTTTAAACCGGTACCGGTATATTTTTGAGGTATCTTAACCTTTAACCGTAATCGCTTTCAGTCCCTGAGGCTTATAAGCTATTTAACTCTAACTTAATATTTTACGAGATAGATTATCTTGTAACTATGAATAGTGTCAATTTGCACTTTTACACTATTTCGTAGCACTTTCTCAGGGTCTGAAATTGATGAAAACACTTTGTTCATCAGTTACCTACATATATAGCACAGCATCGTTACTATTATTTATTATTAATTGCATGTTAAACGATAATTATTATGAAAGAAACCTCCTTGAAATGTTGTTGTTGTCGTTGTATTTTATGTTTTATACCCGCTGGCCCGAGAGACGTTCTCATGTCCAAATTTAAATAATTCGTACAAAGTTCCGCATAGAAAATGCATCTTAATTTTTTCCGAATTTTACAACTTTCTCGGCATCTATTCAAATTTGTCTCTCCGTAATAACTTGATTGATTGTGTCGTGATGGCCCAGTGGTTAAGGCCTCACCTCTCATGCACGAGGTTGTGGGTTCAAATCCGGGCAAGTACCAATGTGACTTTTTCAATTCATATGCCCTTTCTGAGTGTATCTTGGACATTACTGACATCGGTGAAGGAAAACACAGTGAAGAAACCTGGATTTATAGTTAATATAAGTCTGAAATCGCTAACCCGTATTGAGCAAGCGTGGTGATCATTGCTCGTGCCTTCTCTTTATGAGAAGAGGCCTTTGCCCTGCACAGTAACTGTACTGGACAGTAACAGGCTGGTATTATTATTATTTATTAGACTATTACGATTATAAAAAAAAAATTGCCAAGTTGGTTCAGCCGTTCTCAAGTTATGCGCTTACCAACGAACATCATTTTATATTTATTAAATGTATGGATTTTATAATAGTGTTTTGTATTTTTTATAAGAGTATAAATACCTAGTATAAGTAAGGTTTTCTAACTATGTTCATTTAATGTTTTAAATATATATATATGCAATTTTTAGCGGCGGATGTGTCTTGAACATAACTCTACTTACCAACTTTGTATCGTGTCTTTGTCCCACTACCGTAGCTCGATACGCCAATAGCATTTTTCCGTCAATTTTGCCAATATAAAGAAAAGGAAAGAAAGAAAATATGTTTATTTGCAGTAATCATGACGCAAAGAAAGAACACATACACGAAGGGGGACAATATGCGTCACATCCACGCAAAACGGGCATCGCTCAGCATAATGCTGCGACCCCATGCAAAACAGAACAGCGCTGGTTCTCAGCGACAGCCGCGACCCTATGCGAAACAGAACAGCGCTGGTTTTCAGCGACAGCTGCGACCCTACGCGAAACAGAACAGCTCTAGTTTTCAGCGACAGTTGCGACCCTATGCGAGACAGAACAGCGCTGGTTTTCAGCGACAGCTGCGACCCTATGCGAGACAGCGACAGCCGCGACCCTATGCGAGACAGAACAGCGCTGTTTTTTAGCAACAGCTGCGACCCTATGCGTGACAGAACAGCGCTGGTTTTCAGCGACAGCCGCGACCCTATGCGAGACAGAACAGCGCTGGTTTTTAGCGACAGCCAGCGGCGCGGCGGCGTTGACATTTTGACTCGAGTCAATATTGTTTCATTTGTTCATCTTCACTGAATAGGCCCATAGCTAATTATCGAGGCTGATAATAATGACACCATCCTTTTCATAATGAATGCAACAACATCGGAACTGCCTATTCTCTTTTTCATTTCCATTCAAGACAACAAACTCCTGAATACATTTGTTCTGATTTCAATGAAATTGGTTCGTCCAAACTTTGGCTTCCCAACATCAGTTGCTAGATTAATCATTTAGTTCGACTTGTATAGCACTGTTTTGAGATGCATTGTTGATTTTTGGGGCACCTGGATTTGGACCAATGTTTGTCTTTGGATAGAGAATGGTTTCAACTTTGGTAGTTTTTAGGGTTCCGTACCCGGAGGGTGCCAAACGGAACCCTATTACTAAGCCTCCGCTGTCCGTCTGTCTGTCTGTCAGAGAGCTGTATCTCATGAACCGAAATAGGTAGACAGTTGATAATTTCACAGATTATGCATTTCTACTACCGCTAGTAAAAATTTAATAATATTAAAAATTAAAGCGACCCTCTCCATACAATAAACATACATCTAACATGTGGGATGTAATTTTCTAGAGCTCATCGAGTCGAGAACACATATATATATCTTCAAAAATAATGAAATAGAGGGCCGTAAAAGTTGTCAGTTTTAGACCAGCCTTGTACGAGCCCTATCTCAACAACTAAACAAGTTAGGAATTTAAAACTTCTGCATATCATGTACCATATACTATATATTATAGTCAATAAATACTAAAAACGCCGATTCATAAGGAATTTATTTAAATATGGGTGATTTTCTGCAACTCCAAAAATAGCTTTGTAATTTATGTAGGTATCATTATGAAATACAAACTTATCTTTGCGACTTTCATTAAGATGAAAAATAATAATATTCTTCGTTTAGTAATTTAATTTTTTTGCTAAATTATGTACAGTGGTACGGAACCGTTCGTGTGCGAGTCCGACTCGTAATTGGCCGGTTTTATTTTTGTTAGCTTCTTTGTTTAGTCAATAATTTGGTTTCCAAAGTCTAGTTAATAGTCAGAGTTTAGTACCTCATGGGGCCTTTTAAGGGTTCCGTAGAATATATAAATATAAATAATAATAAAATATAAATAATAAATAATAATAATATAAATTGCAGCTTTAAAAAAAGTTTTATACAAAACTACTACTTACTAGTTAAGTGTTGTAAGTAGTTGCGTTTTTTAATACCTTGATAGATTTTAGTATGTTTTTTAATAAATATTGTTTAATTGTTACCTTTCAATTACCAATTTCTATAACTTTCAATAAAAGGAACCTTTCAATATTTGACCGCCAATTAACATCGTTTGCATCTTGAATAATCAACAGTGTCTTTGGTTTTCTTTCAACAAGAAAGAAATCGAAAGACTGTTGATTTTCACGCCCACCCCAACGAGACTTTTATGCTGATTTATTCACCCCCCATAGATCTTTGGCTGTGTTTCACCGTAAACTTCCATCCACTACCAAACATGCGCACCATGTATTGAGATTTGTGTTCGGAAAATAAGGAAAAAAATAAAATGGTAAGGGAATTTTCCATATTGAGTTATCAGGCATAAGAAAAAGGTGATGAGGTTATTAAGAGGTTATTTATTGAACATAACCAGTATTTGATTTAAGCCCCATTTACCACGGTGTAAGTTCTTGAACGCAATAATCGCATGCCATAAAGTACGTTCAATTATTGCCATTCAAGAATTGCATGCAACTGTTTACACGCGATTTCCATAAAATGGCATACAATAATTGAATGCAGGTTTTGCCATTCAATAATTGCATGCGACTTCTGTTTACACCAAGGCAATTATTGCATGCAAGTTTTGCATCGTCTAAACACGGAGTTGTACGTCCGTATAAAATTGATTCAAGTATTGCCCGTATTTGCGCAACATTTTACTGAACGTCTTCTCAAGAATTTTTAACTTGTTTCTATTCCCCATGTTTTAATGATAGAAAATTTTCATTCCAGAATTGAATGCAATTCGTGCAATTTTATTGTACGTGCGATTTTATTGTACGTATTGTTTACACCTATACCAGTTGTGAACGACAACTACATAACTTGCTCGTATCGTGCAACAATGTACGTGGTGTTTAGACAGTGCCAGTCAATTGTTGCTTCAATTTTATGGTAGGTATGCCACAGGCAATAAACTTGCTCTGTGTAAATGGGGTTTTAGACACTCAGCGGCAACGTAATAGAGAAATCTGGATTTAAATATAATAATATCACGTCTTTGAAATGATGAATGACGCTGAATACAAACCGAAGGAACGATAAAAAAAAAACAAGATAACGGCATTGATCCAGCGATAATAAATCACACACTAAGGGAGAAGACAAAACCTTACCGCGACGCATCTTACATAAAAAACCAATACAAAATACTTACAAAAAAAAAAAAACAGTTTGAAAAACAACCATCAAATCAGAATATAAGTCGATACTCCTTGCAGTGTACGTAACAACTTTCCGCCACAAAATAGATAGGTACAGAAGGTCGACTCCATACAATGAGTGATAACAGGCGCACGCACACATAGGCGCGTACGTACGGCGATCTCAAACAAATGCCGGTCGCTCGCTCGCGAGTGCGCTTGGACTGTACGCGCTGTACGTGAAGCGTGTCTATTCGTGCGTGCGTTTTCGCACGTTGTATAGAGCTGACGTTCTATAGACTATTTATTCTGTGGTTCCGACGCCGACAAGTGGAACTCTTTTCCCATGCAAATACGTCATTAGGTTCGAACGATAACAATTTGCTGTGGAGCCGAATTTTAATGCATGATAATGCCTCCTTCGATAAACGTCGCGATGTTCCTTAAACCTTTATCGGAAATTTCGGTACTGTTTGCTTGGCGGATTGAATTTAGGATTATTTGGTAGTAAGTTTTTTTTTTTGGAAGCATTATTTACGACTCGAATTTTTGGAACGGAATTTCTAGAAAAAGTTATAAAACTGATGCGATAATTTTGACACAGGAAGTTTAAAATATTTGAAAAAAGAAAAACATTTCGTTCATTGCCATTGCGCCGAAAAGGTCTCTCAATTTGAATCAATATTTTGGATTGAGGGTGATGTTGATTCTAACGATGTTTCATTGTTATAACTAACTGGTAACTTTAGCACCCTAAAATTATAAAATAACGAGTTAAGTATTAATCTAGAAACACATAAATATCTATTTTATTTTATCTAAAACGTAATCCCTTCTTTTAAGAGATGTTTTATTATCATAGGTAACTTTAGCACACTAAAATTATAAAGTAATGAATTAAAAAATAATAATATTTATGGGTTGGTTGCTAGATAGCAACCAACCCATAAATATTATTATTTTTTTGTCTATAACGTAATCCCTTCTAATACCGTTAAAAATCTTTAGGTAACATTTTATCGCAAAGTCGAATAAACAAAATGTTTTAACAAATATTTTCTTAACGCCTACAAAAGAATACCACTTTAACTTCGGCCAGAACCTTTTAAGGCTCTTTGAAAAGATTTTGTATCTAATTTGGGAATATAATACTTAGCGGGACTTGTATTTTTGGGAAAGATTAGGTCAACGACTTTGTTAAAAGATTTCATTGTATGGGCGCACTTATAAAATAATTTATAACTACTTCGTCGTTATTAATGTTCATTTGTAAAAAAATGGCTAAATACGAGTTGGCCGTCACGAAGGGTTCCGTACCGTATTAAAATTCTCTTTTACTCTTACACATTGCATGTTGTCTACATCTCTTTAACTACGTTCCTATCATAGGTATGCTGGAAGAGATTTCTTTAGAAACAAGCATCACCTTTGTACGTATTCTTCTGTTGCTTTCTTTTTGTCTGTTTACATGGTGTGTACATAAACTGTTAAATAATTAAAATAAAATAATATGCCGAAAAAAACGCGTTTCTTGTAATGGTACTGAATTATTATCCTTTTTTGCTGTAGCGACAATACAAATACACAATCTGTGAAAATGTCAACTGTCTACCTATTACAGTTCATGAGATACAGCCTGCTGACAGACAGACGGACGGATGACAGAGAGGCTTTGTATATGGTTCCGTTTGCTACCCTCCGGGTACGGAACCCTAATAACGATATTAAAAGTACCTACCTAAATCTCTTTTTGTACTTAGGCGCCAGTCGAATTGCAGGCAATCTGGTCAGCTGATAAATACTTTAATACAATCAGTATTGTCAAAGGTTGTGTACACAATCTTGAAAAACGAATATAAATATTTTGTAAACGAGAGCTTTAAGAGTTATTCTCTTTTTATCTTGATGAAGTTTTTCCTTATTTTATCTTTTACTTTTCTAATCCCGCCAACTTAGCTACACCCTCAAACACAACAAAACAAACCCTCATATTCCCGACGCCATCTTTCAAAAAGACACATGACACAAGTCAACTCAAAAACCACACGAGCAAAGTGCAACTTTGAACTTGTTCATAAAGGGCTGACGCGGACGTCTCGACGAAATTTGACGACTTTTAACGAGAATATCCGAGTGAACTTTGCGCCGCGTACAGATATAGCGAGGCGTGCGCCGCGAATAGTTTGCTTGCTACGTATGCCTCACACCGCTTAGAGCGGTTCTGCACTGCATCCGAACTGAATCTGAGAAAATAAGACTATCCGAAGTGCTCGTAATAGTACGATTTGTATATCAAGTTACGCACCCTACCTGAAATTCGTCCGTTTCAATTTAGATATTTTTTTGACGTTTTTACATTTGACATTTTGGGCCGTAGGGGTGTTATGTTATTTGGGTATATGTATTTCTCTATTTCAGATCGGATGACATGCGCAAGCAGTATAACTGCTGGATGTATGGGCGGGATGCTCGCAGTAAGCAACCGTCGCTCGCAGCGGCGAATTTGATTGAATGTTCGTTGAGCTTTTGGCATGCGTGGCAAACCATTCGCGGCGCTTGGCTCGCGGTGTCTGTACGCTGCTTAACAGAGAATATTCGAGTGAACTTTGTGCAATTAGTGGCGGGAACTGAACGGTAATAACCCTATGGTTAATGATGGTGTCGTAATTAAAGCATATGGGATAGTTTTATGAAAGGAACGGCGGCATTCATAGAATAATGAGGGTTGGGTTGCGAACATTTTAATGGCTTGCAAGTTTTGTTTTTAGTGCCAAACTTGTGTTACTTCCGTGTGTTCATTTGACGGGTTTTTGATTGGAGGAGTTTATTTTAGCGCTGTTTATTAAAAGATGGCTTTGTATAATTCTGATCGCAGCCAGCAATTTTGTTTCTTTTAAGTCCAGGGTTCAATAAACAAAGGGGTAACTCCGTTTTGTTAGTAAGCATGTACGTAGCACAGCATATCGAGGTGAATCGTCATTCGAAAAAAAATTAGTTATTTCAAAAAGCTTTGTTAACATCGTCCGTCTAACTTGTGATTCACTATTATTTTAAAATAACACGAATCTCCTAATAAGTACATTTCATCATCATCATTATCGTTGGTAGCCTTGTTCCACCCACAGCTGAGTATAGGAATACTATCAAAATCAATTTGCCTAGCCTTTTCCCAACTATATTGGGGTCGGCTTCCAGTCTAACCGGACGCAGCTGAATACCAGTATTTTACATGAAGCGACTGCCTATCTGACCTCCACAACTCAGTATCTGGGTAATACGATATTTCTTGGTAAGACTGGTTGTCAGACTTTCGGGCTTCTGACAACCCCTAACGACTGTCACGCTTAACCTGATGGATCGACCCGTGCGGCTGTTATTATTTAGCCAAGAGCTCCTGTTATGAATATACAGTACAATACAATACAGGGTCAAATTAAATTAGCTAGCGAAATTCCGCAGATTTAATAGTTATCGATATCTAAACACGACTCAGTTTTTTTTGTATAGTTCACAGAGGTCATCACGTCTGCGGAGAAAAAACGAAAAAACTGATGTTTCAAGTTTAGATCGATACCCATCGCGTCTGCGGAGTTTTGCTTGATAGTTTAATTTGACCCTGTACCTATATCTATATATCTATACTGATTTTATGAAGAGGTAAATTTTTTTGTTTCTATGTTTGTTTGTAAGTTTGTATGTAGGGGGTAATCTCCGGAACTGCTAGTCGGATTTGAAAAATTATTTTTGCATTGGATAGCCTAATTCTTGAGGAAGGTTATGGGGCCGCGGGCAGAACATAGTATAACATAATAGGATAACCACAATCAATTAAGAAAGTTATGGAGGCAAGCTTGGTTTCCCAAACTTCTTCATATATCAGTGGTGTTATAATTACGCGATGGAGCAATATAACTGTAGAAGTTAGGAGTTCGCGTTTTGTCGCTTCCTTTGTTAACATTCGGAAAGTCTCGGTTCACAGTTTTCTCTCGTGTATATCCGTTAATGTCATTGCGTTTTATATCAAAACCAGTTACAGTTATTTGCTTGTGGTTTTGATTATCTTTATTTTATTTATCAATAACTTTCTTTTTTATGTTTTTTCTTAGGTATTGTGAAATTAAGCTGATAGACTGCTATTTTGTTCCCTCAAAACATTTCGAAATCAATGTCTCATTTTATACTAGGTAAGTCATATTGACATTTATATTCGGACATTTTATTGTGTTTAATCTTAATTTTATATTATAATAGAGTATAAATGTTATGTCTACAGTTTAAGTTTTTTGTATTGTTATTAGAGTTTATGTAGTAATAAGTTAGGTTTTATAACCATGTAAATGTAAATATTCGTATGCCGCTTTTAGCGGCGGATGTGTCCTGAACATAACTATACCTAACCAACTTGTACGTACCATATCCGACGAATAAATGTCTTTGTCTTTGTCTTTGACACTCAATTCATTTTGATTTTTAAGTTATCAATCTTCAGGGCACTTAAAACACTACTTACCCCTTAAGGCGAGATCTGCTGAAGTTTTGGAAACGAAGATTCAATCAACCTGCCTGCCTTTTCCCAACTATGCTGGGGTCGGCTTTCAGTCCAACCGGATGCAGCTGAATACCAGTATTTTGGCTGGAGCGATTCCCCTCGGTAAAACTGGTTGTCAAGACTTTTGGGCTTCTAACTACACATAACGACTGTCAATGATCTACGAATGACAGCCGGGCCCAACGGTTTAACGTGTTTTCCGAGGCAAGGAGTGGTCTCGACATTCAAATGAAGCGGTAAAGGATCGAATACTGCGACGTTACCAAGAGTGAATCTTTTAAGCAGAGTCGCATCGGGGCGGAATTGTTTCGCGGCGAAAGTTAACGAACACGAATTTTGATGAACCCATACTCAAACAGTTATTTTTGTAATTACAACTTTAAATAGGATACGAATGTTAACGAGGCCACGTTATGCAGTTAATTGGGGGCGACATTTAAGATGTGTGGTTTGAAAGTTAATTAGATGATTTTCGGGTTCTGCTAGAAGGGATTGCAAGAGCATTTCAGAAGTGGCGTAAGAACATAACATACCGTCACGATTGTTTTTCCAGAAGAGCTAGGCAGAGGTGACCTATAGTTTACCCACATTTCGTTAGTTTGTATTATAAAACTACAGATAATTTTATTTTGTTGCAGTTATTATTATTAAATTATTAAAATCGTTTATTGGGAACAAAAAACAAATACATACAAGACAAAAATTTTAAACGATGATAGCTGCAAAAGTTAAAACTGTGGCGCAGCTACCAACGCCCGACTCCTAGTGAGGGGGTAGGTTGTTCCAAGACGAATACATAACAAAGGTATTTTAACAAATATTTGAAGAAAAAAAAAGTAAAAAAATGTTGGTCATAAGCCTGTCTTAACTTACGCTCCCAATATCTTTGTTCTCGTCGTCTTCCCGTATTGGAGAAAATAAAGAATATTATATTTCACTTACATTTTCTCAAACGTATATCGCGTAACATTAACTGTATTTTTGAAAACGGTTTTTGAAGTGAAAACTTTAGGCGCACTTTGCGCTCTCTCTGAACAGTAAACGAAACTGGATCGTCACGCTCGGTTCGGTAACGCTAAATCGGGTACTCGGCTCATATAATATAAGTTGTAATAAGGTTTCACTTCTATCATGATGCCCAGTCAAAATCGACAGAAAAAAAAACAATACAAAGTGAAAAATATTTTTAATTCCAGAAACTGTAAAATTATCATTGTGATTTAGTGCTCCTCATAGCTGCATCTTGTGGGTAGCCAGTGACAATCTAGCTACGTTTTTACCAAAGTGGTCCAAAACATAGCTGACGTATCCCACCACAATGGCTCTGACTGATTCATTTCGATGCCAGCATCGAACATTGTGAAAACAACATACAGAACAACAAACATACCTAAAACGTGTCCTTGTTATATTAAAAAAAAATACTGAAACAAGTGCCAGATGTTTGCAGTTTTTCGAGCACCATGGGAGTAGCACCAGGTTTTCAGGGTTGCAAACTTGGGTATAAAATACTGTCTCTAGGTCCCCCTAACAACATATAAAAAAATCGTAGTTACATGTTCGTTTGCGATGTTTGGATGTTGTTACTGACTGGGCTAGTATGGTAGTAAGGACACGCCCTCTTTTTTTTACAAAAGTGTTACTAACTATATTGACAAATGTCGATACTTTTCGAAAGCTCTACAGATAATAAGATTGCGTTTTCTGCTCGTGTCTGTACCTACCCCCCATAATGGAACCATAGCACGTATCCAATAAATACTCGCAGAAAAATAAATAATTCTACAATAAAAAATTGCTTTTCAATATCCCAAGACATAATTCAAACGTTAATATCTTCAATACGAATTCATGGTGTGATAAAGCCAGGATCAGTCTGAAGTGTGGAGGTTGAACTCATAATCTATATTTTATGCCACTCGGTTTCGAGGGTCGAGCTGCTATAACGTTATATTGATAGCTATGTATAGTTTTTGATTTTTGTATTTTTGGAGAGAAATTAGAAAATATGTTTTGATATATTTGTGCCGCTGAACCAAACATAGCTCTCGATTTGTCTTCCGCGGTTTTGTACTGTGTTCATCATCTGTTCCAGTAGCTGTGGTGTACCTTTTGGATATGAAAGTGGAGAAATGGATTGAGAAAGGCAGAAGTGGACTTCTAAAAACTGAGATGAAACTCGCAAATAAAAATAGACCTGCCGATCGATTCTGTAAAAATATCACCGTGAAACTTAGGTGAAGTGAGCTGTCAATAGTGTTAATCCCTAGCATCCTGCCGGTCGATTTGTGACAGTGACAGCTCACTTCACCTAAGTTTCACGTTGATCTTTTTACAGAATCTACCGACTGATCACCAAGTCTGACTAACAGTCTAATCGGCAACGGATGTGCAGTATGGTGCACTTTAAATTATAAAATGGTGAATTGGGTCATGGTATTGGATGATGATGAAATATTAGTGACTTATGATTAGAAGAAAAAGATCAAAAAAAATAATTTAAAGCGCTGTGGCGCGGGTGACAGCACTGAAAACAAAACAAATCAATAAATAGTTCAATGCAGTCCCACTCTACTTAGTTATGACTGTTACCCGGAACCAGTCGGTAAACCTCGGGTTTCGCCGCAGTCCGGTAATAAAAACATTGTACGTTGATATAACTGAAAAAACAAATAGCGAAGCATCCACAAAATTCCCAAAACTCAAACCGCCTGCAGTGCTATTCTGTAACCATCTCACCGTGAAAACTTAGGTGGAATGAACGTGGAGTGAGCTGTCATCCCACAGGGATTGACACTATTGACAGCTCAGTTCACCCAAGTTTTCACGGTGAGATGGTTACAGAGTAGCATGGCTGCTCTAAACCTTTGCTATGTTTTAACCAAAATCTCACCTATTTCAATAGAGGTAAACCCGCTGAGTTAACGATTATAGGTGCTATCGACAAGTGAACGTCGATATTCGAACCGTCTGTAAATTGAATGGACCGTTGGGTTCCCGCAATTATAAAAAGAACTGACAGTTACGAGGTTGCAGTTTATATCGTTTTTATGTACGAGTAATGAATGAATGAACAATGGAATGATTTGAACAGTGTTTTAAGCATTACAAATAAAACTTTTATTTCCTTTATTCTAGGTCAATCAATCAATCTGCCTAGCCTTTTCCCAACTACTTTGGGGTCGGCTTTCAGTCTAACCGAATGCAGCTCAATACCAGTATTTTACATGGAGCGACTACCTATCTGACTTCCACAACCCAGTAACTGGGTAATACGATACCCTTGGTAAGACTGGTTGTCAGACTTTCGGGCTTCTGACGACCCGTAATGACTGTCAAAGATCCACGAATGACAGCCGGGACCAACGGCTTAACGTGCTTTCTGAGGCACGGAGGAGTCTCAGATTGTAAAGATGGTCACCCATCCATGGACCAACCGGTAAACGTAGCTTAACATGGTAGATCGACCCGTGCAGCTGTTATTGCTTAGCCACAAGCTCCTCCTTTATCTAGGTATCCTGTGAAATAAAAGAATGTTGAACGTTATGAAGGTAGTAAACGAGACACGATAGAAGTTATATTGTTATGACGCAAATGGACGTAAATGTCCTTCAAAGTGTTAATAGAGCCTTATTTAGGTATTCCAGTATTTGTCGAATATTGTCATATCATTCAAAAAATCATTTATTGAAATTAGGCTGAGAATCAGCACTTTTCGAACGTCAAAATTACATAAGACAGTCCCCCAAAAACGCCCGCCCTTCACCGATCATACTGCTTTAGCTGGGAAGAAGAAGTGGCGCAATAAACTCTTCAGCAGCACAGCTGTCTGTTCAGTTGGAAAAACTTGATTCTATACAATAGTACGCAAAATAATTTTCATAACGCAACACAAAACATTAAATTAAATTATTAGCTTTATGCTAGCTGACATAAAGCTAACACACGCCAATACGCTATATGGTTTGGTTTCCGACATCATAATTCCTTTACGTCAACTTTTTAAATCGACAGCTGAATAGGACTTGTCAACATCTTTCATTAGTGAATTTACTACAATACGGCCGATCCGAATTTTGCGCAGAAAGCTGCGCAATAACATTTTTTTAGAAACTAAATGGTGACATGAGGCGAGTGCGAGTGAGAGAACATGCGCAAAAGTTCTAAGAGCCTATGTTCCGACCGGCCATGTTTCGTCGGCTGTACTGTACTACAAAAGCATTGTAGGGATCTCAGACCAAATAAAATACCAAGATAGAGCGCTGCGAACAATACAGTGAAGCATGCCAAAACTACACCGCCGCTCCGTGCATACACGCTCACACGCACACATTTACAACCTTTTACAATGACACTACAATCAAACTACACCACACAAAGTGCACAGATGTTTACGAAACCGGCTTCACTTCACTGTTGACAGCGCTCTGTCTTGGTTTTTTATTTGGTCTGAGGTAGGGACCTATTCAAAGTATATCGATAAATTAACTGAATCTATTGTAATAAGATAAAATATCGATACCTACTACCAATTTAGCCATTAATGCCATTTAGCCTCCAGCGATGTAAAAAGTTAATTACACAAATTGAATATCTAACATTAACAAAATGATAAAAAAACGTACAATAAAAAGGTGAAAGCAATACTTTAAAAATTTATTGTAACATCTGGCGAAGAAAATGGACATAACAGTTAATAATGAACTAATTAAAAATTATTATGTTTTGAATGTTTGATGGCGTTTTGAAGGAACGACTTTACGTAAAAACAGATTATTACGACGAAAGAGTTTTTTGTAATTGCCTATGTATTATTTTGTGCTGACTGTTGTTTGGGAAGGCGCCATGTTAGCCTTCTGTAATTCACAATCATTTTTCATAGGCCTATTTCTGTATAAGACTATAGGAAGCAATAGAATTGGGGTTAGGCCTCTAATCAAATCTGGTGGATAAGTTTTTTTTATATAATTCTCAAACATTAGTACATTATTTGTTGCTTTTAAAATTTTACCCGCCAAACTTTCCAGTTTGATGGCGAGAAGCGCTTGAATGAAATTATTATAATACAATTCAACGATCTCAACATAAAACTACCTGATTTAGATGTGTTATTTGGTTGCCTGCCGCAATTCAAAACCCTCTTGCGCATTCATTTAAACAAACATTTAAATATCCAATGTCATATTTAGTTAAGCTTATTTGATGTTTATTGATATTTACATAAGTCAATTTTTTGTTCTTTTTAGTCTTAAGTCAAAGCTGTTGTTCAATGTTATCTTGGGACATTGACTCAGCACTCGGCCCGGCTGTCGAGCGGCCCAGTTAAAATAATGATTTGGTTGCATCTTCATAGGATGCAAAGAGTTTCTATAGTAGTATGTGTTAAGAAAAAAAAGTATGTAAGCTGTAACATATTGTCTGATATGAATTTTATATATTTTTTTTTTATTCTTGTGTCATTACCCATCACTGTGGACCAAGACACCTTTAGCCATCTCTGATCAGTCTCGTGAGTCTGCGGGCCTGGCAGTGAGCGTACCCTTCACGAACTTGGAAATCATGTCTACTATCCATCTGTAACCTTCGGTCGCATGGTGCAGACATTCTGAACTTATTTATATATTTATTTATCACATATACACACATCATATCTTTATCATTTATCATTTATCACATATTTATTTATGACCTATTATTGCACAGATACGACGCACAGCTTAATTGTTCTTGTTATTGTTGTTACTTGTTACACAAACTGTTATTTTTGCCACTTTGCAATCAGCATTTTGTAGGTTTGATTGTTTGTTTTCAATTTGTAAATGTCGCAACACATTATGTAATTGTCTTTGGCCTCTGACCCTGACAGCAGGGAATAGATCAAATTTGTCAAACTTTTCTGTTGTCAATAATGGATACGAGGCTTTCGGCTCATCTGTAAAGTGGTATTGTTTTGTTTTTTTTTTTTTGTAATGTGCGTTTGGTTTGTGCAGAATAAACACTTTTTCTTTCTTTTCTTTCTTTCTTTCTTTTTACATACTAGGTAAATGATAGGTCTGGGCTGTAGGGGTTACTGGGCTTAGAGTCGAAGGGACTGTTAGGCTTGTAGGTCTTAGTAGGTCCCTTTAACTTATCATATATTTTCATGTATTGTTACACCCTTAACAGTATTGCGGTCTTACCTGACGTTTGTTAAGGGTGGATGTACAGCTGTTTTATTTATAATTTTGTTTTTCATTTTAATTTTTTAACTTTATATTAATTTTCAAAGGTTGCTTTGTTGTGAATGTCGTGTACTGTAATTGGTATACTTATACATGACCTGATGACTTTTATTATTTAATGTACAATGTATATGCTGTTGGCGTACCTATTTTTAAACAAATACACTATTTATTTCGTCTGAAAAAGGGAAAACTTTAATCGAAACAGTTTTCTTTCTTTCAGTATAATTTAGGGTAATCTTATACAGTGTGTCAAACAGGAAAAGTGGTCGCATTTGGAAGGAATTTTTCTGCTGTATATATTCTCTGAAAGCAAACTGGAAGGAGGCATTGGAATGCGGAACGATGTCCCACTGCGTGCTTTATTGCGTTCTACTCTGAGTTATAGACTGTAGATGAAAAGGAAGATAAATTGTGTGAGAAGAAGCAAGCGCTCAAATTCATAGTTCTGTTTTATCGCGGATCTGATACTCCGGATGATAAAATTATGAGAGTTGAGAAAATCTTGCACCTTAAACATTCGCGGGTTTTCTATAGGTACATAAAGAGGCACAGCCGCAAACAGTCTCAATAAAATATAGCACCCTCTATTTGATTCCAAAAATAGTACCACGGTATAGTCGATCACGTAGTTGCTAAACCACTCTTGACAACAAATCCCAGTACCTACGAGTATACTTCACTAAAATTGAAACCACCAACCAATTTCCATTTATTTTTTATTTATTGAACCATTGTTTTGAAAGCAAAATAAACCTTGACGATTAATGATGTGCAAAGAAAATTCAACCTTAGGGTAGTAAAGCAAACGAGCTCGAATACACATTATTTCCAACGCAAACAAGCAGTATCAAATTGTTGTTTAGGTTTGAAAAGTACCTTTTCTTTAGGTGGCAGTGTACAAGACGTTCCATTTTTGATTTTGTCCAAATCCATGAGTGAATGTGACAATTTTAAGCATTTATTTATCAGTTACTTATGTTTATTTGACATGTCGCTATCTCCTATCATTTGGAACAAACCCCTAAGCTTGCATGACCCACTAACAAGAGAAAATTCGCAAACTATTTGGAGTCTTTAAAAACAGTTTCCTAAAAGAAATACAGTGTTGGAATTAGACTTTTTTCACTCAAATGTGGTGTGAAGTGAAAATGGCTGCAATGTAATTAAAATTTTCTCACCTCACAGAAATGCTACATATGTGACCTAAATTATTAGTAATTTGGTAAAAAAAGTATTTTATGTTTTCCATTTTATACAAAATGCTTTAATGTACATGTTACCGGCAAAGCATGTAATTCAGGGATTGTTTAGAATACCTAGTGATTATAAACAATGCCGAGCTCGTCTAGGCATTGTATAGCATATTTTATGTATCGTTTATCATTATATATCCTGCCTAGTCAATGTATGCATTGCTTCGGTATTGTATAGAATGCCACGAGAAGATTAGGTAAAGTATAAAATGAAGGACAAATAAAACATCTTTTGCCAACTCAAAATCAACTTTACTAAAAAGAACAGTATTTAACTAAACATTTCATATAAAAATAATATGAAACATCTCTGAACGTAAGTATTAATCATTTATGCTTAACATTAGTAAATAATAAAATTAAAGGTAACAAAAATAACTGTTTTTTTAAATAATAGGAACTATGTACTGAACATAATTGTTCAAATAAAAATGGTAGGTATTTATTTGTTCTTACATTAAGAACTATTATGACGGCTTAATGTACATAGAATTTTCTTGGAATTTGTTGGAATAAATTATATTTCATACATTGAATGTATTTCGGCATTCTATAGAATGTCTCGGTATTCTATAGAATACTGGATTATACAGATTGCCGATAACATACACACATGAAATTAAAAAAAAATGTGTCATGAATCTGTAGGTACTAAGGTGGTCCTATAGATAACAATCAATGTGATAAACACAAGTGTCTTTGAAGAATTTATTTGTTTATTCATTTGTGCACAATTTATTACCTTAAGTATACTGTTGACATTGCAATTTACAACGTGCCGCTACAATGGCCACATTAATTTAACACACGGGTAGATCTAGTGGCCAGTAATAATAAAAATATAATGAGAAAAATACATTCGTTGATTGAAAAATTAAAAATTTCAAACGCTCACCGACATAGGGCTCTCCCTTTCCTTCAATTCGCCTTCTCTTTGTACGTTATTCATTTTATTTTCATTGATGCGATGTTATGATCCGTGACACCGGTAAGTGACGTCTGCGCTACGGTTGTGTATACAGGTTTCTCCAAGAAGCTATTTTCGAAAATTGTAAATTAATCAATAAATAATAACGTTTAATGAAATTAAAATATTATTATAAAAAGAAAACGCTAATAAGGCCGCCAGTAACAGTCACAATACCTCCCGTACTAGTTGATACGTTATTACGGTAGGCTATCAAATAATCACTGCTTTTTAATGTGGCCTTTTTGTTCTTGTTTAATATTTTTGTAGAGATTCCATATTATGTCAAGCACGATTTGAATCGTCGACTTTTATAATGATTTAAAATAAATAGACTTTTTAAAGGTTTAGTTTTATAAAGCCTTTTGATACAATAGGGATGTAGACAAAAAAAAAAATTGTCCTTCGATATTTATAAAAAAAAATATTGGACACGTATTTTTTCTTTTTTTACGTAATCAAAAGATTACGGAAATACATTGAGTAGGCAATATGTTATTTGGTATGACATCACTCCCCGGTAGATTTTATACTGACTTGTGACGTAGCGAGTCCCCAGTCCCCAACTTTAATGCGTTTTATCTTCCCCATTTTTTATTAATATGATAAAGCAAAAATACGTGTCTAATATTTTTTTTATATCTGACTGACGGACTAAATGGTTTTTTTTCCCCAGTCGACATCCCTATTCAATTAAAATAAATGTACCTTTGTAAAACTTAGACAAAGTCACCTTTATCTGTTACTTAGACTTTTTTCCAATGTTACAGGTCACAAAACTCATTTATACTAATCAATAGTTTAAAAGTTAAGTTAGCCATTAACTTTATCATTTACGTGTCTATAAAATGTTATTTCAACAGCTAGTAATAATAAAAGAAGTTAATTGTACTCTATAAAAAGAGGTTTACGGAGATAATTATGTAAGTTTAGTAAAAGTGTTTTAGGTTATGTATTTACAGCGAAAATATGAAAATGAACAGTAAAAATCTCGTAATCTCATGAAACTGAAAACATTAAGCTTGACTATGTATTCATAAAACTTTAATAATGTTGCTAAATCCACAAAAAAACTTATTTTAATAATAAAAACAACAATAGCTAACAATAGAATATTTTTCATACAAGTCTTGTCGTCACAAAATGGCGCAGGCACAAAATGGCCGCCTAACAAAAGCATAGACAAAAGAATAAAGGCCTGGCTCTCCTCGTGGCCCTTTAATGAGGGTTTTGGTCATTTTACGCTCATTTCGATGCAAATTCAAGGGTTTCATGATATTTAGAGGGCTATGCAAATACGACCGAAAGATTTTGATTAAAATTTATCAAGATACTAGTTACGTTGCTCTGGTTTGCCTCGCGTGGTTTGTTAAGGAAAAGCGAAAAGGTATTATTTTGTTGAACTTTATGGTGGTACCTACCTGGCTGAAAAATACTTTAGATGTAGGCTTTCAGGCTTGGTTTACCTTAACATATTATTCTACCGTCTTTTGCGTTTTGCTCTAACCTTACCTACATATACCGCAAAAGTTAGTATACAAAGACTAAATTAACAGTATATTAAGTGGTAAGACCATTCTAATGTCTGTTTGTACACTATGCTGTATATTTTAAAGGATCTAAACAATATATGGGAAGTAATAGGAATGGCTATTAAAAGCATTTAGTAAGATGTGTAACACACTGTAGTTGAGAAAGATAATTCAACTGTTCTATGTATTTAATTTAATTTAAAATATTAATTGTTGACGGTTGATGGTAATAAACTCGTGCCCTATTACATTTAAGTTAAACAAAAGGAGCTCGTGGTTAATTAATAACAACCTTGCGGGTCGATCCATCAGGTTAAGCTACGCTTGCCGGGGTTGGTTCGTGGATGGGTGACCTTTACATACAGAGATTCCTTCGTGCCTCGGAAAGCACGTTAAGCCGTTGTTCCCGGCTGTCATTCGTGGATCTTTGACAGTCGTTACGGGTCGTCAGAAGCCAGAAAGTCTGACAACCAGTCTTACCAAGCGGTATCGTATCACCCAGTTACTGGGTTGTGGAGGTCAGATAGGCAGTCACTCCATGTAAAATACTAGTATTCAGCTGCATTCAGTTGGACTGAAAGCCGACTCCAACATAGTTGCGAAAAGGTTATGTAGATTGATTGATTTTTTATGAGTGAGTCACACGGGTGTCGGCGGTGGCTGGATCACTGCATATCAACAAAGGCTGCTTGGGATACTGTGATAGCGGCTGACGTCATATATGACGTCTTGTGGTCTGATCACTATCCCTTGCGTATTGTTTGCGATATAGCCTGCATGACTGTTGAGTCAGCCGTTGCCGATTCCAGTAACCACCAGAATAAAATCAAATGGGGCACGCGCACCAAAGAACAAATTAATACATACCAAAAACATTGTTCCGATAAATTAAGTGACGATTTTAATATCTTTAAGTGTGATTGTGAAGACAGTATAAATTGCGAACATTATGTCGAATATTGTGAGACAATAAACTTGTATTATACTTATATTGTTGATACATTGCAGACTGCTGCTGTACTGAGTTCTCGTTTAGGTGAACGAAAGCGATGCAAAAAGGTGATTGGATGGAACTACCACGTGAGGGACTATCATCAAACTGCTAGGCACCATTTCAAGGTGTGGGTGGTGGCTGGTAGGCCTTTACAAGGTTTGATTTTTGAAAATATGCATAGTAGTCGTTCGGTGTTTAAAAATAAAATCAAGTGGTGTCAGAAAAATGAGGATAGAATAAAAATGAATATTTTGGCCTTACATAGAAAAGAAAACAATTTTGTTAAGTTTTGGAACGCGACTAAAAAGTTTAATTTTAAACAGAGCCTTCCTGTCTCTGTTGATGGATTGCAGGAAACATGTAAAATAGCTGATTTATTTGCTAGTAAGTTTAAAGTTGACCCCCTGCATGCGGATTGCGAGCTCAGCAACGATACCATCGTGACTGAGTTACTGCCACCATTTACGCTAGAAGATGTAATCTCTGCAGTGAGGAATATGAAGCGTGGTAAGTCACCAGGACACGATGGTCTCAGTGTGGAGCACCTAGTCTGGGGAAGCGCCAATTTGTTTCCACATTTATGTGTTTTTTTAAACTTATGTGTCAAACACGCCTACCTGCCGGAACTTTTAATGAGAACTGTGGTGGTTCCAGTCGTCAAAAATAGAACAGGCGATTTGAGTGCATCTAGTAACTACCAACCAATTTCACTCGGTACGGTTATAGGCAAGGTGCTGGAGCGTCTCATACAGCCTGAACTGCAGAAGAATTTAAAAATTGACGATGCGCAGTTTGGTTTCCGACCCGGACTCTCAACGGACTCTGCGATTATTAGCCTTAAGAGTACGATTGCCTACTACACCCACCAGAGAACCTCAGTGTATGCTTGCTTCTTAGACCTGAGCAAAGCTTTTGACCTGGTGAATTATGAAGTTCTCTGGGACAAGCTAAAAAAGTCACAAGTACCCCACCAAATTGTAGATCTGTTGGGGGTCTGGTACGGAGGCCAAACCAATCAAGTGAAATGGGGGGACACTCTATCTAGTAGTTACAGGTTAGATTGTGGTGTTCGCCAGGGAGGGTTGACTTCTCCGGACCTCTTTAACCTCTATATCAACGATCTGATTGCGGAACTCAGAAGAACCAAAGTTGGCTGTCACCTAGGCAATGTCTGCGTGAACAGCTTGAGCTATGCTGATGACATGGTTCTTTTGAGTCCCTCAATCAAAGGCTTGAGGAAACTTTTGTCTGTCTGTGAGCATTATGCTGATGCCCACGGACTGAAATATAATGTTCTTAAAACAGAATCCATGGTATTCAGGTCTGGAGCTGGTCCGGGGTACATACCCAGTCTGTACTTGAATGGGGCGACCATAAAGGTCGTAAAGCAGTTCAAATATTTAGGGCACATTTTGACGGACAAACTTCACGACGACTGCGACATAGAAAGAGAGCGTAGGGCCCTCTCAGTGAGGAGTAACATGCTCGCACGCAAATTTGTGAAGTGCACCAAGGACGTAAAGAACACTCTGTTCAGGGCTTATTGCTTGTAAATGTACACCTGCCAACTCTGGTGCAACTTCACAAAAAAGATGTACAGTTCATTACGGGTTCAGTACAATGATGCTTACCGAACCCTTATGAAACTGCCAAGATATTGCAGTGCCTCGAGCATGTTTGCTGAAGCGAGGGTCCCGGACTTTTACGCCATCATGAGGTCGAGGGTCGCGTCTTTGTGGCAAAGTTTGAGACGCTCCAGTAACAGCATTTTGAGGGTTGTCTCGTGCAACCTTACAAGTCCCATATTTGTACACTGGATTTCTGTTCACCTAAACGAGAATAAAAAATGACGAAAGAAATGAATGTTTATTTTTAAGACTGATAATTTTTAATGAATGTTTTATTTTATTTAATGATAATTTTTAATGATACGTTTTTAATGATAATTTTTAATGATAATTTTTATTGATAATTTTTAATGTTAATGTATTTTTTTTTTACTACTTATTTATTGTTTTTTGTATATGGGTATTTTGCCTGAAATAAAACACTATTTATTTTATTTATTTTTATTTTAAACCTAACTGTCATAATGTGAGCGTACTGTAGGTATATCTTTGCCTAACCCTTCCGGAATTACAGACGTATGTTATGTTACTTACCAATGTAACTTATTCTATTCATATGTAGGTTCCTTCTAAATTCATCTTAGACATTACAGACATCGGTGAGGGAAAACATCGCGAGGAAACCTGGACTTATAATTAAGACCTAGATATATGTTAGTGACCTTGAGTGGTGAGCTTGCGTGTTCTGTACTGAGCTCACGCAACGCGTCGTACGTCCAGCCAGTAATAGGACTCGCCCATCAAGGAGCGCTGTCCCAAATTACACGGATTATTAATTTATTATGTACTAAACAAAAGGTATTTCAATAAAAACACGTAGGTATACTGAAAGATTAATAATTAAATTATCTTTAAAATGGTGATGATTACAGAAAAAATACGCTTGATAGATTTTGCGTGATTCTCAGTTTTTTATCCGCGTTAGACATAACTTTACAAATTAATTTCACTATTAATAGTAATTTAGACATCATCTAAAATATTCATATATTAAGTTCCTAATTTAAAGATATTTTTTCCAAATTTTCATTTTATATCGAGAGCCCTTCCTGCTTTCAAGAGCACGTTAAGCCATTGTCTCCGACTCCCGAATGTGACACGTACATCTATGACAGTCGTCGGGAAGTCCGAAGCCCGAAAATCTGACAGCCCTTGGAATCGTAGAATATCGGTTTTCCTTAGTAATTGGGCTGTGGAATATGGAGCTTAAATTGGGTTGTAGAAAATTCAAATATTATTTTGTAACAGATTCTATGTTCTGTGAATTCGTCACGTAAAATCTTTTAAAATTTTATGTAGTCGGAAAATTCATAATACTCTATTCCTGTATCTGGTTTTCTTGCATATATGTATAGGCGAACTGCTAATATGAGAATAGATAATGGCTGTTAAAAAATATAAGCCACTCAGCAAGGTGTGTATTTCACTAGCACTACGAAAATCATCCTTATTGCTATAACATAAAGGCGCAGTCAGTGTCACATTATAACCACTGATTTGCAGTTGACTGTACTTTTGAGTCCCTATTAACTATAAGTTTTCATAACATCTTAAAAGCAGTTTAAACTTTGTATTATAAATGAAAGTGGCTTTCCGTGTCTGTCTGTGTAACCGCGTTGTTCTTCTAAACTAGGCAACGGATTTTGATGCGGACTTTACCATCATCCAGATAATTTATTCCGGAAGGTTTTAGTTTAGTGTACAATACATTAATATTAAACTTACACATAATAAATGCTTAAAAGGAGGCTCCAATCACTAGTTGTTAAGGTATTTACTTGTAAAAATAATAAATCATTTTTTTTTTCATAAATAAACCTCATGATTTTGTTAAGTCGTAAAAACCACTGTTTTAACTAGCGACCCGACCCTGCTTTGCACTCAAAGCAGGGTCGCACTCGCATGCACACACAGACTCGTAAATAATAGAAAGAGACCGAGAGAGAGAGACAAAGTCGCATGGAGGGGGCATAACGCTTTTTCCTTACGTGACGATTTCTACCAGTCACGACACGATGCCATCGCCGCGCCGCCGCCGCGCCTCTTAGCTGTGTATATGCAACGTTACCAGCCCGCTACCGCACTAAAGCCGCGCCGCTGTTGCACAACCGCCGCGCCGCTGCCGAGGGTTGTAAAGTGATATGGCAAAATCAAGCGGCGACAATGCGGTGACGAAGCGCGGCGGCTCAGTCTACATGATTACGCGAAGCGGTGTTGGCGCGGCTGCGGTGCCATCTACATCAGCCCTTAAGGAACTTTGTTCTAATAATATGGCATTACAATAATCACAGAACCTTAATACACAATATAAACATAGTTTCACTCATTCAATAAGAGTCAAAGTTTCATCAACGCGCTGCAACATTGTTACCCGCAATATTATTATTTTTATCACCCCATTCTCCTAACGCAGTGCAAACAAACTTGGACGTTTTCGGATTAACTTTTGCGAAGTATCAGAGATCGCGAAAAAGAAAATGCGCCCTTATCTTGTTATAAAACCATTATTATTTACAACAGCATCGTTAGAGGTTTGATTTGTTTATTTATTTTTGTTTACGAAACACTATTTTTGGTTTTTATGTTGTTTTGGGTTGAAATGGGTTGCCGATCAGAAATGTTGATGTCGGAATAGTACATTAGTGTCGCGGCCTGCAACAAGGGCATTGATGGACGATCATGAAAATGTGGGCCGAAGCGAAGCTGAGGCACAGATACGTGAGACTATCAATGCCTGGTTGTGGCTAAAGCTTGTATAATTATGATACTTTTCCCAAATAATGCGCGGAAATGAAACTAAGTAAATTAATTATAAATGACAAACAACGATAATTTTTCACGCGCCATTATGTTCATTTAGGTATTTCTTCTTTACTTTAAAACAGCTCCATTTGCAAGCTTAATCGACATTTAAATAAAATACGTTAATAAGTTACCTCCTTGGTTGCCATGTGTTGAAATTGAAAGTTCGTTCCATTTTTAGGGTTCCGTAGTAAACAAGGAACCCTTATAGTTTCGCCATGTCCGTTTGTCTGTCTATCTGTCTGTCTGCCTGTCCACGGCTTACCTCAAAGACGGTTAGTACTAGAGAGCTGTAATTTGGCATATGTATACATATTAATCACGCCGACAAAGTGGTAAGTAACATAAAATCAAGAAAAATAAGTTTTTTTAGGGTTTCCTCCCTACACGTAAAGTGGGGATGTATTTTTTTCCCCACCTATCCTATGATGTGGGGTATCGTTAAAAGTGTCGTTTAAAAATATTGTGAGTTGTGAAAGCCATTTTTGGATTCAGGGATCTGTTTGCGAAATATTAAGCTTTTTACTGCAAATTTTTGTTTTTGTGGACAAGTGTCCTCCCCCTGCCCCCGCCAGGTAAATGGTTGTACTTGGTTTTGTGAAAAAATTCACAGCAGTAGTATTATAACGAAATTAAAAGGAAAACTATCAGAGCCAAGTCGGCTGTATAGGTTAACGAGTAATAATAAACCAACTTACATTTGCAGTTTGAAAAACAAATTCATCCCAACTACGGAACCCTTCATTGTACGTGGTCCGACACGCACTTGGCCGGTTTTTAAATAACACGACAGATATGAGTTTACGTAGTAATTTATTTATCCGCTAAACACGACTGATACGGATTTTCATACAAACTTTGCCGGCCGGGCGATCGTATACAGGGTGTAAAAAGACACATCACAAAGCCGTAAACTACGCATACTGTACGTATAGCTAAGTAGCTTTGCGCAAAAATTATTGCTGGGAACCGTATTTTTTTTTTTTTTTATAAAAAAAAACAAGTTTTTATTGCGCGCAATGTAACGCGAACCCACGCTTGAATGAACGGATTCAGTGTAAGTTAAGCTCCGCCCCTACGCTACGTAGGTAGGTATTTGTTGTTCATTGCGTTTTTGTAACTTCAAATGCGTAATCTGTTAAGATAAATCTAAAATTCAGGTAATGTTTGTTTGAAAAAAAGTTTCGTATTATCGCATAGAATTCATTTTCGTGAAAAAGTAAAAAAAAAAAATGCGACTTTGACCTTCAATATCTCCAGAACCAGTGGATTCCCAGGTATGGTCTAGTGGAAAAAAATGATGCAAATAATGGGTAGAATATGTGGCTTTCGGCTTCGGAAAGTGTCTTTTTACACCCGATATATTCGACCAGTATAGTAATTTCGATTTATCTCGAAGAAGGTTGTCAAAATAATGCTCGAATTTCCAAGCAAGTTTGAGAAAAGTCTATTTACAGGCTTTATTAGTAGAGGTCTTATTGTCTCTTGTGCGTGGGTAGGCAGGCGAGGAGATGTAAGTGTGGCGGTATCTACATCGTCACATGCGAACTACGCATCAAAGACGTCACACAAAAATCCTGACGTCACACAAATCCTGCATAGCGCAATTAGAGTTTACGGCGCGAACAACATATATATGTCTATCCGACATCAATCGTTGGGCAGTTGCCCGCCAGACACGACACCCGTCTGGTCGGAGGATCCTCCCTTTACTATAGAGAATGAGTGAACCTTACACCCTGTTCCTCATATATCTAAATAAGTAAATGTCAATAATATTCTGCATAATTATAAGTCTCTGATCAAATTAGTAAATGAACAATAATATAAACGACGTTCAATTCCCTACACTGCAAGGGTGGTCACAATGATCACCAATATCACGTAACAATATTCAAAGCCGGATTTTAGATCGATCTCCTCCATAGATTTAGTATATACTACGTTAGTTACAAAATCTATGATCTCTTCGATCTTAATTTGTTTTCCATTTTGGCGGGCCGCCGCCTTAGTACCCGAGGTTACGTCATGTTGCCGCGTCATCATATTCATCTTATCATTTTCCGATGGTCGTCACAAATATCTTTGAACTTTAATTCCCTGAAATCTTGATATCAAACTGAATTGAGATAAATCTTGAATTGAATGAAATTGCTATTTTCTATAAAACAGGGTCTATGAATTGATTAAAAGGGTTCCGCCCTCTTCGCTGAAATGTGTCGGAAAAGCGTGAAAAGAAATTGCACGAGCGTGATCTTCCTTCTTTTGGATAATGCATTACACATACAGGGTGGGATTCTGAACCACCCTGCGTTGAAATTTCTCAAACAAAAAAACTGCTGTTTCATAGAAAAGTGCAATACCTACGAGATCAAAATCGGTTTAAAAAGAATAACCGACGAATAATTTCAAGGCAAGGTGGTTTAGAATCATGTACTGAATCCATGGTAACAGTTTTCGCGTCGAAGTCCCTGACTATATTTCCTGAAGGACTTATTATAGTACAGCCAAATTTCGCCACTTACATTTAAACTTAACACAACCCCCGCCCCGCACCTGGGACTTAAGTCCCATGTGACAGGGGGCGAGTCTATTGCCTTCAACCGGGCACAAATCCGGACTCCGAGCTGCTACTGAGAAATTCCAGATGGAAAAACCCAATAACACTTTGCCCGACCCGGGAGTCGAAACCAGGACCTCATGCTCAGCAGTAGCGCTTACAACCAGTAGATAAACGAGACATGACGACCACTATTTATTTATTTATTTATATTTAAAATAAAGCAACTAACTACTGACCACTAGACCAATGAGGCAACATTGTATTTACAAAATACCTATGATGTATTGGCTGACAGTACGCTTACTATGGCCTGTAAAGTCAGAATTTCAGCCCTCCAAGAAGTACATAAAACATCAAATACATCAACATAAATATACGACAGCTCTAAAACAACTTATCCTGTATAAAAAACAAGATTATGCTCGATATTGAGTGGGTATAACACAGAGAGCGTAGATGCTTCGCTGCTAATGTTTCAGATAAAACGAATTGCCTCCGAAGTCTTTGCTAGAAATTGCTCTGTAATTTCTACATTTAGTAGGTACTTAGTTTGAGTGGGCCTAAAATGTATACAGTCTTGTCTTGGAATTTGTTTTTTGTTCTTATATTTTTACGTAGTGTTTGGGATATTCTTTTTAGTGTTATAGTTTCATTTCTAGTACAGAGCAGATTTTTTTTTCTCTCTGGTATTTTTTAGGATCTAGCGGAATAACTCAATCTATTACATCTACTAATCATTCTCTCACTCTTAATAAAAAGAGAATTCAGAAATAATCTTTTGGTTTCACCTGATGACTGTCGATTTTCTAATTATATCGAGCAATTAGCATGATCAGCCTATAATGTTCCCACTGCTGGGACACGGGCGTCCACTCTACGAGAGAGAATGGGGTGTAATCTACCACGCGGGCCCAATGCGGGTTGGTAGATGTCACAAGTCTTCGAATTTTTGGTTCTTGGAGATATTTTTCCGTCACCGTTTTGAGAGCAGTGGTGATGAAATTATTTACACAAAATATAGCACCTGTCTGGTTTGGAACCCACAAGCGGCTCATAACCGAGCAATCGAGATAATTAAATTGTCAAGTTCAGATAATTAATTATATACTTATTTTTATGTATATTCCATTTGTGTTAGTTAGTGCTCCAAATACTGATTCTTAAAAATAATTCTTCTGTGGTTGAGGATTTCGGGTGACGCGCGCTTTCACCTTCGGCCTGATCATCACTTACCATCAGGTAAGATGCAGGCCAAGAGCTTCCCCGTAGTGATTAAAAAAAAAAAAAAACTTCCTGGCCCTTTCCCAACAATGTTGGGGCCGGCTTCCAGTCTAACCGGATGCAGCGGAATACCAGTTTTTTACATGGGGCGACCGCTGATTCTTTAAAAGAAACGTTGTCTTTAATCAAAAATGATAAACGCAAAGCGCAATTTTAGGCCCCGTAGACTAATAATCATGGGGGAAGGTCCAACCCCTTTTCACCCCGGATTTATATTAAATTCCTTAGTCCAAATTTGCCGGAACAATCCCTATGGGGCTACCTAGCTGCGATTTTATTATTTCTTGCCCTTATTTGTATACCTAGGCGTGTATAGTATGGATATTGTATTAGACTGTTTTATTGCTAGGCGCGGAATTTTTATCTTCGAGTCCTAGGATGTAGATAGTAAATATTCAAATTGAGGAATAGGCTTTCATCGAGAAGGGTTCGGCATCCCAAAAAAAAAAACGTTATTTTTTTTCTCTTATTCTGAAAAAACTAGATAACATAACATCACGCCTGCAATCTTCGAAGGGTTAAGCAGAGGTGTACCTATAGTACACCCTCATTTCGCCAGTTATGTTTAAGTCCCATGTAATAGGGGGCGAGCCTATTGCCATCAACCGGGCACAAATCCAGACTCCGTGCTGCTACTGAAATCTGAAATCTTTTCTCAGAAGCAGCCCGGAGTCTGGAGAAAAACCCAATAACACTTTGCTTGACCTGGGAATAGAATCCAGGATCTCCTGCTCAGCAGTAGCGCTTGCCACCACTAGACCACCGAGACAGTCTAAAAACTAGATCACAAATAAAAATCTAGAAATTTACATAAAAATAATTATTTTTCTTCGCACATGTCATTCTTGGCACAGATCTGACGGCCAACCACAGCAGACAGCGGGTGACATCACTCCTGGTTTTCATCAAAACACCAAAGAATTTAACTCTAAATATTTATTTATGAAAGCCCAATAAGTACCACAAAAGAGGATAATGTCCACAAAATTGTCACAACCATGAAGGCCTGACCAATGGTCAAAGAATATTGAATTATGTCTGGAATCTGTTATTTAGTCAAAGTATTCTGTTTTGTTCGTTTGTAACCAAATATAAAATGTATGAGTCGTAAGCCCCTGGCCGAAAGGCCACACGTTAATAATAAAATGATCGTACTTCGTGAGTGATAGGGTTGCTAACAGAAATGTTGAAATTATGAACATTTATTATTATTATTTATTTATATTTCAGATAATATGATTCATTTTATTTGTAAAATAGTGCTTAAAATTATGATAGTTCACAAACGTGATCATGGCTCATTTTAACTCAATGTATCGCCGTAATCTTTAATAAAAAACTAATTAACTAAATAAATAAAAAATATGAGTTCAATATTTTTTAATAATCTCCAAGACGGACTTAAAATAAAAAAAAATCGTCATCCCTATTTTCATCAATTTGTTTTGTAGTAATTTTGTCAATCGCTTCAATTGCATTTGGTAGACGATCAATTTGGGCATCAATGTGTATCAATCATGTAAAAATTGACAATTGCAATTTATCGTTTCGTTGACCCTTTAAAGTAAGAACGAATTTCTTTATTTGGCACAGTACTATAATTTTATTATACGAAAAACACAATTGAAAACAAGCCTATATAAAAAAATTAAGAAAACATAATCACAATCGGTTCACCGTTTGGGAGCTACGATGGCGCAGACAGACACACAGATACACACGTTAAACTTATAACAGAACAACAACAAAAAACAAAACAACATTTATAATAAGTTGTTACCTGAAATAATAAAGAATTTAAATAAATATAACATCTTTACCAATAAATTGAAGCTTTTCCTTGTAAGCAAATGCTACTATAGTTATGCGAATACCTATATGTTAAATTATAATTAACTATATTAAACATATTAAAAATACGCCTACCTACTCTTAATACGAAAAAATATTTTAAATAAATATGAAGCGTCGAATAAATAATTTACCTTAGGCATAACAAATATTAATTACGTAATAAATCAAAATAAGTAATAAGTAAATAAATAATAATATATAAAATAAATGGTTTTTATAAAGTTACTAAATAAATAAATGTATATAATTTATAAAACAGTAATTATAATTCTTAAATTCAATTCTGTTTTAAGTTATAATAAAATGTATCACATTAAACACCCACTGCTCTTCCTCCTCTCTCCTACTTGATCTATGCTGTGCCCAACAGGGTCCATAGTGACTAATATAATTATTTCCCTACTAACTTTATACATTATGGTATGCAATAAAGAATTGAGAATTGAGAATTGACAACAAAACAGCGAGATACCACGAACAGCAGGTGCTCGGAATCAGCGCCCAGCGGCAGCGGCAGGCAGCACCCTGCTGCACGCAGCAGTGCTGCCGCGTGCAGCACTGCTGCGTGCAGCAGGGTTCGGAATCATAGCTTAATTTTAAGTAGCTTTGCTTCTACCTATAAGTAGCTTGCTTGCGACTTTGATGTGGTTTTAAATCAAGAGTTTCTGGGCGACCGAGCTCTGCTCGGGTGAAAATAGAGAAAACGATTTTCCCTGTTATGAGACCTAGCTAGATCGATTTTTCGCCCCCGTAAACGCTTATATTGCAACTTTCATCGAAATCGTTAGAGCCGTTTTCGAGAATGTGATTCGAAATATATATATATATTATATACAAATTTGGCTCATTTAATAGTATAGGATAGGATAGGATAATAAAGTCAACAGTTTTAGAAAGGTTGTTTCAGGTAACCCTAGTGGCATCATGATTACATGTAAAGTCCAGTAACATTATTCTAGAAATTTCACTTAAATATTTCAAAGGATTTCACAAAATTTGCCGACGTGAAATTGTCAAGTAGGTCAGTGGATCGAATGCTACGTTTTGAAATTAGGTAACGGATCTAAGTGGTGGGTCTTATTATGTATGTAAGGAACTTGGATGGCTCGTGGTTTGAAATATTAAATATCTCATTGGTTTTTAAGAAAAATAATGAGGTAAATGTCGTGAGGAAAGTTTTGAGTATGAATGTCGATGGCTTTAAGAGTAGGGGAAGACCAAAGAAATGATGGATGGACTGTGTGGAAGATGATATGGCCAGAAAGGGGGTGACTACCGAGATGACGACTAGTAGAGAAGTATGGAAGAAAATGACATGTTGCGCCAACCCCGAATAAATTGCGCATGATAGTGCTGATGGCTTTCAAGAATATTGCAAACATGCAAAAAGCAAACATAATTTAGAAAATAACCGGGCAAGTAAGCGTCGGGCGACGCTCAATGAAGGGTTCCGTAGTTGGGTTGAATTTATCCCAAGAACAAACTTAACTTTGTAGTTGAAAAGCATGTTCTCCCATACATCGATATACGTCACGGTCAATTTTCCATCTGCAAATGTAAGTTTGTAATCGCAAAAAAATATATAACTACAAATTTATGATTTTCGGCGTTTTTCCTTTATTTGTGCTGTGATACTTGCTTCGTGCCAAATTTCATGATTCTAGGTCAACGGGAAGTACCCTGTAAGTTTAAATAAATATAATATATGTCGGATTTGATGGTATGAATCTCTCTCGTTATCAGGTATATTTTAACTACTGTGGGCGTACTAATGGGTAGTGTTGGTTATGCGCAATAGAAAAACAGTTGCAGTTCAGATCAAATTATAATTTGCAATAACATTACTTACACTAGCATTTCACACACTGTAAGTACACGACACAAATAAGAAACAAACACGTGCGTTGGTACGTAGCGTCTGCCAAGACTGCCGGAGCTCGACTGTCGCAACAGTCCGTCCGCTCACCAGTCTCCGCTGCATCCCCTCTACCGACGATCGTGTCCAAGCGGTAGGGCGCGCTTGCGTTTCCGGTAACGATATTATTGTAAACTACAAAACTAAATAATAGATGGCGCTGCCTGTTGCACCGTGGCGCCATCAATCCACGACATATACATAAATGGCCATATTTTTTATTGCGTTAGAAGGCTGATTTTCTTAAAGCTTCAAGGCACCATCTACGTATTTGATATTAATTTCAACATGATACCTCCACGCGTTCCTGGTCTTGACAGACGGACAACGAAGTGATCTTATAAGGGTTCCGTTTTATCTTTTGAGGTACGGAACCCTAAAAATACCCTTTTTCATATATCATTTATGAATAGCAAAATACTTATCTCACATCGGAATCATAACATGTAAAATTAAGTTCTCTACCCAAAAAATCTTCGAAATTACTTTTGATAAACACCATACTTTATGGGAGCCCGAGTTTATCAGGTAAATAAATAAATAATCAAGTTTTCTCATCACGTTCTATGTTTATGGGTTAGCAAATTACTGAGTAAATACAAAATTATATTAATTTGTGAAAGAGAAAATTAGTGTAACTTCGGACTTTAGAATAAGAAGTGGTTTCTGGTATTTGTGATATTTTCTTCTTGATAAGCAAAGGTTCTAAAAGTGATTCTAAGAAAACAAGACAAAATGGTTTGAACGTAAGATTTACTGGCAAATCTCTTCTAATCACAAACTCTCATATTTATCAACGTTGCTTAAAGTTAAGTAATGATTAGATACTGCTTAAGGCGAAAGCGCTAGGGTAACCCGTGAAATAAAAAAAATCTTACGTTTTTTGCAATTTACAGGTCAATCAAGTTGTATGTTGATCTAAATATAATTCGCGACCGTAACGAATATGTGTATATAATTATTATCATTAAGCTCATCAATACAACTCTAAGTTTAATTACCCTTTAGAGGTATGAGGAAAAGGGTGTCAAGTTCACTCATCCCCTTTAGAAAAGGGAGGATCCTCCGACCAGACGGGTGTCGTGTCTGGCGGGGAATTGCCGAACGATTATTTTTTTGAATAGCTTCTTGCAGGTTCGACCTCTGAGGTTGTCGGCTGCTTAAACGGACTTTCCTGTGGCTGCCTCAATAAATTAAGGCCTCCAGACATATAGTCATGTATCCAGTCATATAGTCATACAACTTATAAACTAAGCGAGTCTGTACGGACTTCGGCTTAGGGCGTCGCTGGGGAGGACAGCAAGGGACAGGCTGGATCGGATTAATTGCTCAACGATTGATGTCGGATAGTCATATATATTTCGTTCATGCGATTAAATCTAATTGCGCGATGCAGGATTTGTGTGTCGTCAGGATTTTGTGTGACTTCTTTGATGCGTAGTTTGCATGTGGCGATGTAGATGCCGCCATAACCTATTGAATGACTATTTCATGAAATTATGGCATTTGAGGCCAATTCTAAATTTAAAGAATTGTGTTGCTGATTCTAATGATTATTATAATTCTGTAAATACATTTGTTACTGTCCCGAATCATATTTTAATCAACATTCACTCTGACACTAACCTGCAAATTGCAAAAAACGTACGACATTTTTAATTTCGCGGGTTACCCCGGCGCATTCCCCTTAACCAACATTTTTGGACTTTTAAAAGCCTCTTAACTTTAAGCAACGTTTATAAATAAAGTTGGAAGAAGTTTGTTACCAACATTTCGATTAGATTTCCTCACAGTTTTGTACTCTCACGTTTTGCTCTCTAATGACTTGAAAAAGCTGGAAGCCAATAAGCTGTATGCGACCTCAATAACTCTTCCCCAGTTAATCTCAAGATTAAGGTTACAACTGGAAAAAAATCCAAACATTTTCAACAAAAACCTAGCCTAAATTCCAGACTTTTATCTCAGGTAACAGTGCCAAATATACCCTTTAATTCCTTAGAATCACAGTTACATCTGACGACGGCGTCGCCCAGCTTATTAGGACATAGCGTCCACATTTCAACGTGGATTTGAGCGGGTCCGTAATTTGGGGAAAAACCGGGCGTTCCGGGCGTCCGGGGCGTATGAGACGTACGGGGTGTCCGTAGACTCGGTCCGGTGGGATCAAGGAGAGGACACGTCTAGAGATTTGCTCCGAACAGGTTGATGAATGACGCTCAATGTTTAAGGTAGGGTCCTGAATGGGTTGTATTTTGTTTGGGAATGGTTCGATTTTTGACCCTGAGTTCGGGTTACCGATCTGTTTGTTCGAGTTATTTTGAAAGCTGAGCAGACTCTTGTTGTATACTAGCTGCGCCCCGCGGTTTCACCCGCATAAGTCTCAATCCCGTGGGAACATCGGGATAAAATAAATTCTATGTCCTTTTTCAGGTCATGGTCTACCCAGTTGCCAAATTTAATCCAAATCCGTTCAGGCGTTTTATCGTGAAAGCGTAACAAACAAACTCACTTTCACATTTGTAATATTAGTTAAGATTAGGATTTTAGTGCAGTTAGGAAGTTAGGATTAAGTTAATCCCTGGCTCGATATAAAATCATCATTATCTACCTAGCCTTTTCCCACCTATGTTGCGGTCGGTTTCCAGTGTAACCGGATGCAGCTGAATACCAGTATTTTATCAGACTCTTACCACTTTAAATTGTGCCCAGAAATTCGACCCAAGTATTTCGATTTTAATAAAAACCCCAAAAAATTGTTGTCTACAAACAAAAAGACACTACTTTCACTCCACTTGACACGATAAATTAGTTAAGTAGCCACCCACGAAAATTAACAAAAGTCTCCTATAATTCACCCAGACAGCGCAAATTTTATTTTCGGTATGCATAACTATTTTTACCCGAACACCGAATTAAAGATGTCCGAAATAGGAACAAACGTGACCACAGCTCAAGGCTTACGAACGTGAGGTGAATAAGTAGAATTTCTTTAAATTATGTAACGCGAAACTGTAATGTGCACTTAGTAAGCTTTATTTATGCGATTTTATTATAAAACTTATTTGCTAGACTATTATATGGTAGTGTCTAAGATGTCATGATCGGTTTTTAAGCTCTTCATTGCTGGTTACCTATGGAACGTCACGGGCGCGTTCCGAAGACCAAATGGCATTCGTGTGAATCTAAACGTTCCAAACGGTGAGACAAAGCTAGTCTTGTCTTGGTCTTCGGGAAGTGCCTATAGCTTGATTGAAGGTCGATTGTAGACATGTATTTGCTTGATTGCCTTTGCTTGATGTAAAAGATCGTCAATCCGTGGCAGTGGTTATACTTATAAATCTGGTGGTTTAGTAGATCTTTGAGTCAGAGTCAGAGTAGTATTACCTCCATACCTACTTCGGGCGCCTAGTAGAGTTGCTCAGTACTTTTCTCAAATAATGCGCGGAAATTCCAGAATCAATGACGATCAACGATAATTTTTCAAGTGCCAATATGATCATTTGTTTCTTTTTTACTTTGAACAGCTCTATTCAGCATTTTCACGATCGTCCTTCAATGCCCCTGTTGCAGGACGCGTCAGTAATGTACTATTGTTATGTTACAACCTTGGTTGCCATGTGTAGATGTAAAAAGTTCGTTCCAGTTTTAGGGTTTCGTAGTCAACAAGGAACCTTATAGTTTCTCCATGTCCGTCTGTCTGTCCGTGGCACAGATCAAAGACTCTTAGAACCAGAAAGCTGTAATTTGGCATGGGTATATAATATAATGATTAATCACGCCGACAAAGTGGTAAAATATAATCTTTTTGTTTGCTTTTGGGTACTTCCCCTACACGTAAAGTGGGGATGTTTTTTTTTCACTTCTATGCCATGGTGTTTGTTGGAAAAGTTGTAAACCATTTTTGGATTCAGGGATCCGTTTGCGAAATATTAAGCTTTGAAGTACTAATTTTTGTTAGAGTCAAGTGTCCCCCCCCTGCCAGCAAAATGGCTCGTTTTGGGTATGTGAAAAAATCACGGCTGTAGTATGTATAACGAAATTAAAAGGAAAACTATCACAACTAAGTAGGTTCTACAAGTTAACGAGTAATAATTGACCAACTTCCATTTGCAGTTGCAGAAGCATGTTCTCCCTTACATTCCGTATGGGAGAACATGATCTCAACTATTATAATGTTAAGTTTGTTCTTGGGATAAATTCATTCCAACTGCGGAACCCTTCATTGTACGTGATATGACTCACACTTCTTCGGTTTTTAAATTACACGACAGATATAAGTTTTCATTGTAATTTATTCGGCCGCTTAAAGCTTTGTGCAGACTAGCGCGACGCGACACCGGTTATTGTTATAACGTCAAGTTTTCTTAGAAATTGTATTGTTCGAGTCGCGTCCCGCTGGTGTGTACGAGCCTTAACACGATGGATATGGGTTTTCATAGGTAACATTGCCGGCCGCCTACTCACACGTATTTGCCCAGTACAGCATTTTGGATTTATCTCGAAGAAGGTATAAGAATTTCCCAGCATGTTTGAGGAAAATAACATTCCATCTTTGCCAAAAGCAAAACTTCAAAAATCCTTCCCTGTTTATAGAATAGGGTAATAACTTTACAGGGGTGTACCCTGAAACCCTTTAAGATGTAGGTACAGTCGTAGGCAGTTAACTTTCCTCTTCAGAACTTCAAAAGCCATGTTTTTAATTTCCAAACGAGTGAACACGTGGCGAAGTCGGGGCACTTTTCTAACTGATTGTACATACTGCGGTTATGGTTGACCAACTGTTGTGATTACTTGCATGACGGCGCAGCAAGTGGCACCCGTCTAGTTCTGCCATCGCGGAACGGAATGTTGCCATTTAAAATATTATATTTAAATAAAAATCATACATTTTTATTTAAATATAATATTTTAAATGGCAACATTCCGTTCCGCTAAGTATTATATTTATTTTGTTTATTTCACTATATGCTGCACCGGTTGATGTCATCACGTCAACGCCGGCTGTCGCTGAAAACCAGCGCTGAGGCTCTGTCTCGCATAGGGTCGCAACATTATGCTGAGCGATAGCCGTTTCGAGTGGATGTGACGCATATTTTCCCCCATCTTGTTATTTTCGTGTATTTGCTCTTTCTTTGTGTCATGTTTACCGCAAATTAACGTATTTTCATGGTTTGTTTTATTCTGTATAACGAAGTTTCTAGTAACCATCGAAGATGTCGGATAAGAGTGACACTGGCTGATGACTGTCACTCTAGCAGAGTGTCGCATCAATGGTTGCGTGGCGGCTTTCTTCTGATGACAGATGATGTCAAGAGAGCCACTATTGCACCACACCCATGATGAACAGCTTTAATCCGGCACAATCCTGATGTTATTGAAGATGCTGAACCACTCATACGATGACTTCTGGTAAAGGTTATCCTGCAACAAACTGTGATTTTCAATCCATAATTTCGACTATATCCATTGATTGTGCTCATTGGGAGTCATGTCCAGTTGTCGATGAGTCTTGTTACCTAAACGTTAAATCACAAGATTACCTGGTTTTATCTGATGTAATAGTAAGTAAGCCGAACCGCCACCTGAAGGTAAGCATCTATTCACCGCTGACTATGAATCTGCAATACCAGAGGTGTTGTGCAAACTGTAACCTACATAGCAACGTTGCTTAGCTGCAGAAATAGCTATGCTGATAGTTCTTCCGTAGACATGTTTCTTTACAAAGAGCTTGTGGCGGCATCTACATCGTCACATGTGAACTACGCATCACACTGACGTCACGCAAAATCCTCCATCGCGCAAGCAGTGTTTACCGCGCGACGAACATAGGTATACAGGTTAGCAGGGAGATCGATGCGAAAACTGTTACCATGGATTCAGTACATGAATCTGAACACCCCGGCGTTCAAATTTTTCGTCGGTCGCGTAGGTATTACAATTTTCTATGAAACAGCAGATTTATTTTTTAATAATCGACGAAATATATCATCTCAGGAGGGTTCAGAATCATGTACTGATCAATCAATCGTCGGGCAGAAGCCCACCAGAAACGACACCCGTCACGTCGAGAGATCCTCCTTTTTCTATGCCTCCATAGAAAAGGGAGTATCTCTCGACGTAGAGGTTTGAGGAACAGGGTGTAAAGTTCACCATATATCCTATATGGGTTCAACACCCTGTTCTTTATATTTATTTTATTTATTTATTTTATTCTGAACAAAAATACATTTGTGTCGAATACAGGATTAATAATAATCAATAAAAGTTACAATTCATTACAAGTTAATGAATACACGGAATAATAATAATAATCAATAAAAGTTACAATCAATAAATAGATAAAATGTCAAAAATTAAAATAAGAAATCAACCCAATTAAAAAAAAAATTACATGTCAAGAATTAGACTTAAACAAGAAACAAGTTACACTGTGGCATTATTTTTGTCCCTAAAAAACTCTTCTATACTATAGTAGCACTTCGTCAATAGGAATGAGTTTAATTTGAATTTAAATATTCTTGGACTATTAATAATTTTTAGTTATAAAGGCAATTTATTGAAAATTTGTACAGACTGTACTTTAGAGCTATGTTTGACAACATTTAATTTTGGCTGCAAATAATTAGGCAAATCTTATACCTCTATAAGCTCTTCTATTTTATTCATCATCCTCCTCCCCCGTATGTACTATATACTAAGGTTAACTCCGTGTAAAAGTTGGCGCGTGTTCTATTAGAACGCGTATATTAAAAGTTCGCAAGTACCTTACATTAAGAAGCTTTCGCTACCGTCCTCAGTGTTTCCTTTAGTTTAGAAATAGAAATGTTGAGTGTGCAGTTCAGTTGGGAATTCATTGAATTATGTGTAGCATGTTTATAGGAATATGTTATTTTTTTAAGTAATAAGATTTTATATGGCCGCGACTTACGAGTTGTAGGTTGTAGGTTCAAACTCGTGCATCGTGAGGAACAGGCATGTCCTAGAACGAAAAAAATCGAAGACATGTGTCATCTACCAACCCGTGTTGGGCCCGCGCGGTGGATTGGCCCTCTCCCTCTCACAGAGATGAGGCCTGTGTCCCAGCAGTGGGAACATTATAGGCTTAATATGTAATACTTAATATGTATAGTCGAAGCTTTTTCATATAGTTCATTTTGTTACGATGGTTTTTATGTAGTGCGAGCAACATAGTATTTATGTGTAGTATATATTAACTTGGTGTGAATGTCCGTAGAATTTACTTTTTTTTTTCTTTCTGTATTTTATAAGTGGAGACCTGTAATTGGCTTTCAGACTATTGTTCTGTCTATTGATCTGTTTGTTTTAGCTGTAAGTATCCCATGTTATTTAAATAAATAAATAAGATTTTCATGGACGTACGCAGCTTTTCACTTAGGGGGGGGCAAAACTCAGAAACACAAATCAGATATTTCTTCCCGCACCTGTTTGACATAGTTTGATATTGCTGGTCTGCGTTCGCGTATTTTTAACCGACTTCCAAAAAGGAGGTTCCTTTTTTTATAGTATGTTCATCGATATTTTCGTCCATTGTGAAAAAAAAATTTTTCATAATTGCACGTTCATTACAGCCGAACATAAAATAGGTAGGATATGAAAGGCCGCGCAGTGCAGTTTTTTCTAAAATGTATGCATAATTATTGTAGTTAATTGTAAAGTTAGTCTTAACGTGACTGTAGCGTAACTTTTATCGACAACAGTGCTTAGGCATACAAAATCCATGGGGGCCTCCCCTGCCCCCCCCTCTGGGTACGCCCATTCAAATTCAAATTCAAATTCATTTATTTGTCCGAACATGGTACAATACAAGGTCTCAAACAACATAAAGGTCTCATCACATTCTGCCACATGGGGCGTGCAAATATCAGGTATACATAATGAATTATTACAACGCAAAAATGAAGATTGTGTTCACGTCCTGGGCACAGTTTCTTTTCTTCAAGGATTAACGGGAAACTTAAGGACCTCAGTTTTATTAGGAGTGTTCAGACTTCTGACAACGTCTGTAACTATGTACAGCAATAAATAGCAAAGTATGGAATGATAGATGTATAAAAAATGGCCATCCATCCGTTGACTGATCGCCATCAGCGTAGCTTATCCTTGTAGACCTATCGATCAAGTAATCATACTCAGACAGTCATTTATTCCAAAATATGATGACACCTACTCACACATATCATAAACTAGCTTCTGCCCGCGACTACGTTCTCGTGAAATTTCTGGTTCCTCCGATCCGTCGCGTCGCATCGTATCGCCCGCCCGTGCTATTACTTCGTATACCCTTAGTATTTCTTCTGTTTTTTTTTTCTTTTTGCTTGGCTCCTGAGGGCCGTAGCGTGATCTTAAATAACCTATAACCTTCCTCAAGAATTTTGCTCTCAAAATGCAAAAATATTTTTTGTAATCCGACTGGCAGTTCCAGAGATAACCGCGTTCAAACAAACAAACTCTTCAGCTTTATTATTGGTATATAGATGAGAAATCCCAGCAAAAACATGAATGTGTGAACGAAGTATTTCAGCAAAGCGTTTGGTAAAGGACCAACTAGACCCATATGAGGGGATGCAAACTGTGCAAACATAGCTGTGGCAAATAGCCCACACATACTTGAGTAGCCCCCAGCGTTACTTGAAGTGTTAATATATGAGTAGCCACGAAAACCGCGAAAGGACTTTCAGGAAATTGTATGGTTTTAACGGGTGAGGCTCGAAAAGACTAGGGAAGCATAGCACAAAAGGGCGGAGGCCTATATTCAGCAGTGGATGGAACAAAGCTTCTGATAATTATATTGATGTAAAAAAAAGAAAGAAAAATTGGTTTATTTGTCACAGAAACACGTGATTCTTATAAAATAGATTAACTCGAAAGATAAAGAAAAAAAGAAAAAAGAAAATAGGTCTATAATCACATTAATCACGAACACATAACAGAAATAGACGGCAGCTGCACGTCGTGTCTGTGACGAGAAGGCTTCTTCTACTCAGCATGATGCTGTTGTATGGATATTAATTTTAAGATTATAAGTATTTAAATGGAATAATATGAGATTTTTATTACTTTATTTGTTAATTTTAATGTTCTGTTTTTTTTTAATATTTAGTATGCAATTCTTGTTATTATTATTGATACTCATGAATTACCAAAAAAATTTAATAAATAAATAATAAATTTAATTTAAATTACTTTTTTGGCTTTTTAATATTATGTAAAACCATAAATGGTGCATGGTGTGATAGACTGTAACTAATTGTTGCACTTATAAATGTACTAATAAGGAAGTTATTTCAAATGTATTGTGTAAACAATTGCTGGCTAACCTAAATAAATATGGTTTCAATGTTATTATACCTACTTATGTACGTTTCTTGGTAGGTCCAGGAAAGGAATTAGAAAGAAAAGAAAGAAAGAAAATACGTTTATTTGCGGTACACATGACGCAAGGAAAGAACAAAACACGAAAATAATAATTTGGGTGGAAATAAACGTCACGCTAAACGGCCATCGCCCAGCATAATGCTGCGACCCTATGCGAGCCAGAGCCCCAGCGCTGGTTTTCAGCGACAGCCGGCGTTGACGTGATGACGTCAATCGGTGCAGCATAATATAGTGAAATAACAAAAAAAAGACAATAATAAAATAAATACAATAGTTAGTCCTAAATGAATTAGGAAAGTACTATACTTTAGTAATATAATATAAATAATAAGTAATACCTGTTCCTGCCGCTAAGTAGTGTTACTTTATTTTGGTTTTAAGGTTGTCGGCGTTTTGGGAATGTCTATTAATGTCATATAATATAATATTTGATTTCACATAAACCTACGTGGGCACTTATGAAACGTCAGAAGCTAGGAGCATGGTTCCAATTGGTCGTTTCCTACGGAGAAGAGCCGGCAAGAAACTCCACGGCTGCCTTTAATGTTGCAAAATATGTTCAGAGAAGGTCGTGACCACATACCATCAGCTTAGTCGCCGGCTTAGATACCAACTAATAAAGAACTATTTCAGTATTGGAATTTTCATGATTAAGAACAAAGAACACCAATTAACTTCCAAATTGATTGAAATTAAAATCCTTTATTTTACGAAAACTCTATGTAATCAGCTTAGACCTAGGTTTGCCCGTTTCGTGTTCTGTTTACGTAGGAAAAATTTTTTTGTTTAAGAGCGGTTATACAAATAAAATTATTATTTTTATATAATAATTATTATTATTCTGAAAATGGGACATGTCGCAAATAGATGTTAAATATTTCGCTGTTTTGATTAATTTGGCAATATTATTGCATGGAAATATGAAATGTGGCTAATTAGCGAACTAGAATATTAATAATAAATTGTTTTAGTACTGAATTAGACGTTGTAACCGTTTTAGGTGTAAATAAAGGCATTTGGAAAGTTACCAAATACTTTTTTTTACATCTAAAACTAAATATTCAGTGTTACGATATTAATTATTGCATTTCATAATCAATATTTTAGTTCCCAAGTTAGCCACATTTCATATTTCCATACAGTCATATTGCCAAATTAATCAAAACAGGTAAATATTTGACAGCTATTTGCGACGTTGTCAACTTTTAGGATAAGCTAAACGTGCATAAACACAAGTTTTATAATGCCTAAAAGAATATGATCCACTGCAGTAAACAAAATCAGAAAAATATATGATATTCTTCAGGATATATGCTAGTATGATAGTGTGTTGAAAACATAATACAACTAATTTGATACGATAGAAAAAAATCATGAAGATACCTCTAAAAATTTCTATTAACGATTAAAAATGTGTCTGGATTGAGGAGCCATGTCTTATATCGGAACGAAGTTACTACCAATATTTAGTAGTAAATTAGCCGATTTTGTAGGCCGGATCCTGGAATTTGCAGTAAAACCCTTAAAAAGTTATACGACGTCAAAGGTGGCTCCTCAATCCTGACGTCTGGATTGAGGAGCCACCTTAGAACCCGAAAACTAGCCAACGGATATTTTAGAAAATTTTGTAGGATTTTTTTTTGTAGAGATTACGCATTAGTACTACACTTATGCGTAATCTCTACAAAAAAAAATGGGGTTTGTACGGTTGAATTTGAGATAGCTACAACGTTTTGATTTTTCATAAAAAACCATAAATTTCTCCGCACTGTATCTCGTAAAGTTATCAACCAATTACAATATATTTTTAGTATGATTTAGTAGTAAATGTGCTCGATTTGTACAATAAAAATAAAACGGAAAACTATATAATTTCGGTCTATAGAAATTATATGTACGTAGCTACTAAAGTAGTTGATCAAATCGAATAACAATAACCAATAAATGGAAAAATGGCGTAATCCAACAGGTACGACTTTAGTTTATCATCCCTCGATTTAAGAGGTGGGAGTGGAGGGGGAGGGGAGGGGCAGGTGTAAAACCCCCACTGTGAAGGAAAAAATTCGGAGCCTTTTTGAGATATGATTTTTTTAATATTCTAACGCGGCGTCGGTGTCGGTGTTATAGGCGTCAGCGTAAGGCGTCGGTAATATAGGCGTCGGCGTTAAGCGTCGGCGTAAGGCGTCGGTGTTATAGGCGTCGGTGTTATAGGCGTCGGCGTTAAGCGTCGGCGTTAAGCGTCGGCGTAAGGCGTCGGTGTTATAGGCGTCGGTGTTATAGGCGTCGGTGTTATAGGCGTCGGCGTAAGGCGTCGGTGTTATAGGCGTCGGTGTTATAGGCGTCGGTGTTATAGGCGTCGGTGTTATAAGCGTCGGTGTTATAGGCGTCGGCGTAGGGCGTCGGTGTTATAGGCGTCGGTGTTATAGGCGTCGGTGTTATAGGCGTCGGTGTTATAGGCGTCGGTGTTGTAAGCGTCGGCGTTAGGCGTCGGCGTAAGGCGTCGGTGTTATAGGCGTCGTTGTTATAGGCGTCGGCGCTAGGCATCGGCGTAAGGCGTCGGTGTTATAGGCGTCGGTGTTATAGGCGTCGGTGTTATGGGCGTCGTTGTTATAGGCGTCGGTGTTATAGGCGTCGGTGTTATAGGCGTCGGTGTTATAGGCGTCGGTGTTATAGGCGTCGGCGTGAGGCGTGGGTGTTATAGGCGTCGGTGTTATAGGCGTCGGTGTTATAAGCGTCGGTGTTATAGGCGTCGGTGTTATAGGCGTCGGTGTTATAGGCGTCGGCGTAAGGCGTCGGTGTTATAGGCGTCGGTGTTATAGGCGTCGGTGTTATGGGCGTCGTTGTTATAAGCGTCGGTGTTATAAGCGTCGGTGTTATAGGCGTCGGTGTTATAGGCGTCGGCGTAGGGCGTCAGTGTTATAGGCGTCGGTGTTATAGGCGTCGGTGTTATAGGCATCGGTGTTATAGGCGTCGGTGTTATAGGCGTCGGTGTTGTAGGCGTCGGCGTTAGGCGTCGGCGTAAGGCGTCGGTGTTATAGGCGACGTTGTTATAGGCGTCAGCGTTAGGCGTCGGCGTAAGGCGTCGGTGTTATAGGCGTCGGTGTTATAGGCGTCGGCGTAAGGCGTCGGTGTTATAGGCGTCGGCGTAAGGCGTCGGTGTTATAGGCGTCGGTGTTATAGGCGTCGGTGTTATAGGCGTCGGTGTTAAAGGCGTCGGTGTTATAGGCGTCGGCGTAAGGCGTCAGCGTAAGGCGTCGGTGTTATAGGCGTCGGTGTTATAGGCGTCGGTGTTATAGGCGTCGGTGTTATAGGCGTCGGTGTTAAAGGCGTCGGTGTTATAGGCGTCGGTGTTATAGGCGTCGGTGTTATAGGCGTCGGCGTTAAGCGTCGGCGTAAGGTGTCGGTGTAATAGGCGTCGGTGTTATAGGCGTCGGTGTTATAGGCGTCGGCGTAAGGCGTCGGTGTTATAGGCGTCGGTGTTATAGGCGTCGGTGTTATAGGCGTCGGTGTTATAAGCGTCGGTGTTATAGGCGTCGGCGTAGGGCGTCGGTGTTATAGGCGTCGGTGTTATAGGCGTCGGTGTTATAAGCGTCGGTGTTATAGGCGTCGGCGTAGGGCGTCGGTGTTATAGGCGTCGGTGTTATAGGCGTCGGTGTTATAGGCGTCGGTGTTATAGGCGTCGGCGTAAGGCGTCGGTGTTATAGGCGTCGGTGTTATAGGCGTCGGTGTTATAGGCGTCGGTGACAACACCGACGCCTACAAAGGCGTCGGCGTAAGGCGTCGGTGTTATAGGCGTCGTTGTTATAGGCGTCGGCGTTAGGCGTCGGCGTAAGGCGTCGGTGTTATAGGCGTCGGTGTTATAGGCGTCGGCGTAAGGCGTCGGTGTTATAGGCGTCGGTGTTATAGGCGTCGGTGTTATAGGCGTCGGCGTAAGGCGTCGGTGTTATAGGCGTCGGTGTTATAGGCGTCGGTGTTATAAGCGTCGGTGTTATAGGCGTCGGCGTAGGGCGTCGGTGTTATAGGCGTCGGTGTTATAGGCGTCGGTGTTATAAGCGTCGGTGTTGTAGGCGTCGGCGTAGGGCGTCGGTGTTATAGGCGTCGGTGTTATAGGCGTCGGTGTTATAGGCGTCGGTGTTATAAGCGTCGGTGTTATAGGCGTCGGCGTAGGGCGTCGGTGTTATAGGCGTCGGTGTTATAGGCGTCGGTGTTATAAGCGTCGGTGTTATAGGCGTCGGCGTAGGGCGTCGGTGTTATAGGCGTCGGTGTTATAGGCGTCGGTGTTATAGGCGTCGGTGTTATAGGCGTCGGTGTTATAGGCGTCGGTGTTATGGGCGTCGGTGTTATAGGCGTCGGTGTTGTAGGCGTCGGTGTTATGGGCGTCGGTGTTATAGGCGTCGGCGTAAGGCGTCGGTGTTATAGGCGTCGGTGTTATAGGCGTCGGTGACAACACCGACGCCTACAAAGGCGTCGGCGTAAGGCGTCGGTGTAATAGGCGTCGTTGTTATAGGCGTCGGCGTTAGGCGTCGGCGTTAGGCGTCGGTGTTATAGGCGTCGGTGTTATAGGCGTCGGCGTAAGGCGTCGGTGTTATAGGCGTCGGTGTTATAGGCGTCGGTGTTATAGGCGTCGGCGTAAGGCGTCGGTGTTATAGGCGTCGGTGTAATAGGCGTCGGTGTTATAAGCGTCGGTGTTATAGGCGTCGGCGTAGGGCGTCGGTGTTATAGGCGTCGGTGTTATAGGCGTCGGTGTTATAAGCGTCGGTGTTGTAGGCGTCGGCGTAGGGCGTCGGTGTTATAGGCGTCGGTGTTATAGGCGTCGGTGTTATAGGCGTCGGTGTTATAGGCGTCGGTGTTATAGGCGTCGGTGTTATAGGCGTCGGTGTTATAGGCGTCGGTGTTATAGGCGTCGGTGTTATGGGCGTCGGTGTTATAGGCGTCGGTGTTGTAGGCGTCGGTGTTATGGGCGTCGGTGTTATAGGCGTCGGTGTTGTAGGCGTCGGCGTTAGGCGTCGGCGTAAGGCGTCGGTGTTATAGGCGTCGGTGTTATAGGCGTCGGCGTAAGGCGTCGGTGTTATAGGCGTCGGTGTTATAGGCGTCGGTGTTATAGGCGTCGGTGTTGTAGGCGTCGGCGTAAGGCGTCGGTGTTATAGGCGTCGTTGTTATAGGCGTCGGCGTAGGGCGTCGGTGTTATAGGCGTCGGTGTTATAGGCGTCGGTGTTATAGGCGTCGGTGTTATAGGCGTCGGTGTTATAGGCGTCGGTGTTATAGGCGTCGGTGTTGTAGGCGTCGGCGTAGGGCGTCGGTGTTATAGGCGTCGGTGTTATAGGCGTCGGTGTTATAGGCGTCGGTGTTATAGGCGTCGGTGTTATAGGCGTCGGTGTTATAGGCGTCGGTGTTATGGGCGTCGGTGTTATAGGCGTCGGTGTTGTAGGCGTCGGTGTTATGGGCGTCGGTGTTATAGGCGTCGGTGTTGTAGGCGTCGGCGTTAGGCGTCGGCGTAAGGCGTCGGTGTTATAGGCGTCGGTGTTATAGGCGTCGGCGTAAGGCGTCGGTGTTATAGGCGTCGGTGTTATAGGCGTCGGTGTTATAGGCGTCGGTGTTGTAGGCGTCGGCGTAAGGCGTCGGTGTTATAGGCGTCGTTGTTATAGGCGTCGGCGTAGGGCGTCGGTGTTATAGGCGTCGGTGTTATAGGCGTCGGTCTTATAGGCGTCGGTGTTATAGGCGCCGGTGTTATAGGCGTCGGTGTTATAGGCGTCAGTGTTGTAGGCGTCGGCGTTAGGCGTCGGCGTAAGGCGTCGGTGTTATAGGCGTCGTTGTTATAGGCGTCGGCGTTAGGCGTCGGCGTAAGGCGTCGGTGTTATAGGCGTCGGTGTTATAGGCGTCGGTGTTGTAGGCGTCGGCGTTAGGCGTCGGCGTAAGGCGTCGGTGTTATTGTCGTCGGTGTTATAGGCGTCGGTGTTATAGGCATCGGCGTTAGGCGTCGGCATAAGGCGTCGGTGTTATAGGCGTCGGCGTAAGGCGTCGGTGTTATAGGCGTCGGTGTTAAAGGCGTCGGTGTTATAGGCGTCGGCGTAAGGCGTCGGTGTTATAGGCGTCGGTGTTATAGGCGTCGGCGTTAAGCGTCGGCGTAAGGCGTCGGTGTTATAGGCGTCGGTGTTATAGGCGTCGGTGTTATAGGCGTCGGCGTAAGGCGTCGGTGTTATAGTTGTCGGTGTTATAGGCGTCGGTGTTATAGGCGTCGGCGTAAGGTGTCGGTGTTATAGGCGTCAGTGTTATAGGCGTCGGTGTCATAGGCGGCGACGCTTTACGCCTATAACACCGACGCCTATAACACCGACGCCTATAACACCGACGCCTATAACACCGACGCCTATAACACCGACGCCTTACGCCGACGCCTATAACACCGACGCCTATAACACCGACGCCTTTAACACCGACGCCTATAACACCGACGCCTATAACACCGACGCCTATAACACCGACTCCTATAACACCGACGCCTTACGCCGACGCCTATAACACCGACGCCTTACGCCGACGCCTAACGCCGACGCCTATAACACCGACGCCTATAACACCGACGCTTATAACAACGACGCCCATAACAACGACGCCCATAACACCGACGCCTATAACACCGACGCCTATAACACCGACGCCTTACGCCGACGCCTATAACACCGACGCTCATAACACCGACGCCTACAACACCGACGCCTATAACACCGACGCCCATAACACCGACGCCTATAACACCGACGCCTATAACACCGACGCCTATAACACCGACGCCTATAACACCGACGCCTATAACACCGACGCCTATAACACCGACGCCTATAACACCGACGCCTATAACACCGACGCCCTACGCCGACGCCTAACGCCGACGCCTATAACACCGACGCCTTTAACACCGACGCCTATAACACCGACGCCTATAACACCGACGCCTTACGCCGACGCCTATAACACCGACGCCTTACGCCAACGCCTAATGCCGACGCCTATAACACCGACGCCTATAACACCGACGCCTATAACACCGACGCCTATAACACCGACGCCTTACGCCGACGCCTATAACACCGACGCCTATAACACCGACGCCTTACGCCGACGCCTATAACACCGACGCCTATAACACCGACGCCTATAACACCGACGCCTTACGCCGACGCCTATAACGCCGACGCCTATAACAACGACGCTTATAACACCGACGCCTTACGCCGACGCCTAACGCCGACGCCTACAACACTGACGCCTATAACACCGACGCCTATAACACCGACGCCTATAACATCGACGCCTTACGCCGACGCCTATAACACCGACGCCTTACGCCGACGCCTAACGCCGACGCCTATAACACCGACGCCTATAACACCGACGCTTATAACAACGACGCCCATAACACCGACGCCTATAACACCGACGCTTATAACAACGACGCCCATAACACCTACGCCTATAACACCGACGCCTTACGCCGACGCCTATAACACCGACGCCTATAACACCGACGCCTTTAACACCGACGCCTATAACACCGACGCTTATAACAACGACGCCCATAACACCTACGCCCATAACACCTACGCCTATAACACCGACGCCTATAACACCGACGCCTATAACACCGACGCTTATAACAACGACGCCCATAACACCTACGCCTATAACACCGACGCCTTACGCCGACGCCTATAACACCGACGCCTATAACACCGACGCCTTTAACACCGACGCCTATAACACCGACGCTTATAACAACGACGCCCATAACACCTACGCCCATAACACCTACGCCTATAACACCGACGCCTATAACACCGACGCCTATAACACCGACGCCTATAACACCGACGCCTATAACACCGACGCCTTTAACACCGACGCCTATAACACCGACGCCTTACGCCGACGCCTATAACACCGACGCCTTACGCCGACGCCTAACGCCGACGCCTAACGCCGACGCCTATAACAACGACGCCTATAACACCGACGCCTTACGCCGACGCCTAACGCCGACGCCTACAACACCGACGCCTATAACACCGACGCCTATAACACCGACGCCTATAACACCGACGCCTATAACACCGACGCCTATAACACCGACGCCTTTAACACCGACGCCTATAACACCGACGCCTTACGCCGACGCCTATAACACCGACGCCTTACGCCGACGCCTAACGCCGACGCCTATAACAACGACGCCTATAACACCGACGCCTTACGCCGACGCCTAACGCCGACGCCTACAACACCGACGCCTATAACACCGACGCCTATAACACCGACGCCTATAACACCGACGCCTTACGCCGACGCCTATAACACCGACGCCTTACGCCGACGCCTAACGCCGACGCCTATAACACCGACGCCTATAACACCGACGCTTATAACAACGACGCCCATAACACCGACGCCTATAACACCGACGCCTATAACACCGACGCCTTACGCCGACGCCTATAACACCGACGCCTATAACACCGACGCCTATAACACCGACACCTTACGCCGACGCCTATAACACCGACGCCTTACGCCAACGCCTAACGCCGACGCCTATAACACCGACGCCTTTAACACCGACGCCTATAACACCGACGCCTATAACACCGACGCCTTACGCCGACGCCTATAACACCGACGCCTTACGCCAACGCCTAACGCCGACGCCTATAACAACGACGCCTATAACACCGACGCCTATAACACCGACGCCTATAACACCGACGCCTTACGCCGACGCCTATAACACCGACGCCTATAACACCGACGCCTATAACACCGACGCCTATAACACCGACGCCTTACGCCGACGCCTATAACACCGACGCCTTACGCCGACGCCTAACGCCGACGCCTATAACACCGACGCCTATAACACCGACGCCTATAACACCGACGCCTATAACACCGACGCCTTACGCCGACGCCTATAACACCGACGCCTTACGCCGACGCCTAACGCCGACGCCTATAACACCGACGCCTATAACACCGACGCTTATAACAACGACGCCCATAACACCGACGCCCATAACACCGACGCCTATAACACCGACGCTTATAACAACGACGCCCATAACACCTACGCCTATAACACCGACGCCTTACGCCGACGCCTATAACACCGACGCCTATAACACCGACGCCTTTAACACCGACGCCTATAACACCGACGCTTATAACAACGACGCCCATAACACCTACGCCTATAACACCTACGCCTATAACACCGACGCCTATAACACCGACGCCTATAACACCGACGCCTATAACACCGACGCCTTTAACACCGACGCCTATAACACCGACGCCTTACGCCGACGCCTAACGCCGACGCCTATAACACCGACGCCTATAACACCGACGCCTTTAACACCGACGCCTATAACACCGACGCCTTACGCCGACGCCTATAACACCGACGCCTTACGCCGACGCCTATAACACCGACGCCTTACGCCGACGCCTAACGCCGACGCCTATAACAACGACGCCTATAACACCGACGCCTTACGCCGACGCCTAACGCCGACGCCTACAACACCGACGCCTATAACACCGACGCCTTACGCCGACACCTATAACACCGACGCCTATAACACCGACGCCTTACGCCGACGCCTATAACACCGACGCCTATAACACCGACGCCTTTAACACCGACGCCTACAACACCGACGCCTATAACACCGACGCCCATAACACCGACGCCTATAACACCGACGCCTATAACACCGACGCCTATAACACCGACGCCTATAACACCGACGCCTATAACACCGACGCCTATAACACCGACGCCTATAACACCGACGCCTATAACACCGACGCCCTACGCCGACGCCTACAACACCGACGCTTATAACACCGACGCCTATAACACCGACGCCTATAACACCGACGCCTATAACACCGACGCCTTACGCCGACGCCTATAACACCGACGCCTATAACACCGACGCCTATAACACCGACGCCTATAACACCGACGCCTTACGCCGACGCCTATAACACCGACGCCTTACGCCGACGCCTAACGCCGACGCCTATAACACCGACGCCTATAACACCGACGCCTATAACACCGACGCCTATAACACCGACGCCTTACGCCGACGCCTATAACACCGACGCCTTACGCCGACGCCTAACGCCGACGCCTATAACACCGACGCCTATAACACCGACGCCTTTAACACCGACGCTTATAACAACGACGCCCATAACACCGACGCCTATAACACCGACGCTTATAACAACGACGCCCATAACACCTACGCCTATAACACCGACGCCTTACGCCGACGCCTATAACACCGACGCCTATAACACCGACGCCTTTAACACCGACGCCTATAACACCGACGCTTATAACAACGACGCCCATAACACCTACGCCTATAACACCGACGCCTATAACACCGACGCCTATAACACCGACGCCTATAACACCGACGCCTATAACACCGACGCCTTACGCCGACGCCTATAACACCGACGCCTTACGCCAACGCCTAACGCCGACGCCTATAACACCGACGCCTTTAACACCGACGCCTATAACACCGACGCCTATAACACCGACGCCTTACGCCGACGCCTATAACACCGACGCCTTACGCCAACGCCTAACGCCGACGCCTATAACAACGACGCCTATAACACCGACGCCTTACGCCGACGCCTAACACCGACGCCTATAACACCGACACCTATAACACCGACGCCTATAACACCGACGCCTTACGCCGACGCCTATAACACCGACGCCTATAACACCGACGCCTATAACACCGACGCCTTACGCCGACGCCTATAACACCGACGCCTTTGACACCGACGCCTATAACACCGACGCCTATAACACCGACGCCTTACGCCGACGCCTATAACACCGACGCCTTACGCCGACGCCTAATGCCGACGCCTATAACACCGACGCCTATAACACCGACGCTTATAACAACGACGCCCATAACAACGACGCCCATAACACCGACGCCTATAACACCGACGCCTATAACACCGACGCCTTACGCCGACGCCTATAACACCGACGCCTATAACACCGACGCCTATAACACCGACGCCTTACGCCGACGCCTATAACGCCGACGCCTATAACAACGACGCTTATAACACCGACGCCTTACGCCGACGCCTAACGCCGACGCCTACAACACTGACGCCTATAACACCGACGCCTATAACACCGACGCCTATAACATCGACGCCTTACGCCGACGCCTATAACACCGACGCCTTACGCCGACGCCTAACGCCGACGCCTATAACACCGACGCCTATAACACCGACGCTTATAACAACGACGCCCATAACACCGACGCCTATAACACCGACGCTTATAACAACGACGCCCATAACACCTACGCCTATAACACCGACGCCTTACGCCGACGCCTATAACACCGACGCCTATAACACCGACGCCTTTAACACCGACGCCTATAACACCGACGCTTATAACAACGACGCCCATAACACCTACGCCCATAACACCTACGCCTATAACACCGACGCCTATAACACCGACGCCTATAACACCGACGCTTATAACAACGACGCCCATAACACCTACGCCTATAACACCGACGCCTTACGCCGACGCCTATAACACCGACGCCTATAACACCGACGCCTTTAACACCGACGCCTATAACACCGACGCTTATAACAACGACGCCCATAACACCTACGCCCATAACACCTACGCCTATAACACCGACGCCTATAACACCGACGCCTATAACACCGACGCCTATAACACCGACGCCTATAACACCGACGCCTTTAACACCGACGCCTATAACACCGACGCCTTACGCCGACGCCTATAACACCGACGCCTTACGCCGACGCCTAACGCCGACGCCTAACGCCGACGCCTATAACAACGACGCCTATAACACCGACGCCTTACGCCGACGCCTAACGCCGACGCCTACAACACCGACGCCTATAACACCGACGCCTATAACACCGACGCCTATAACACCGACGCCTATAACACCGACGCCTATAACACCGACGCCTTTAACACCGACGCCTATAACACCGACGCCTTACGCCGACGCCTATAACACCGACGCCTTACGCCGACGCCTAACGCCGACGCCTATAACAACGACGCCTATAACACCGACGCCTTACGCCGACGCCTAACGCCGACGCCTACAACACCGACGCCTATAACACCGACGCCTATAACACCGACGCCTATAACACCGACGCCTATAACACCGACGCCTTTAACACCGACGCCTATAACACCGACGCCTTACGCCGACGCCTATAACACCGACGCCTTACGCCGACGCCTAACGCCGACGCCTATAACAACGACGCCTATAACACCGACGCCTTACGCCGACGCCTAACGCCGACGCCTACAACACCGACGCCTATAACACCGACGCCTATAACACCGACGCCTATAACACCGACGCCTTACGCCGACGCCTATAACACCGACGCCTTACGCCGACGCCTAACGCCGACGCCTATAACACCGACGCCTATAACACCGACGCTTATAACAACGACGCCCATAACACCGACGCTTATAACACCGACGCCTTACGCCGACGCCTATAACACCGACGCCTATAACAACGACGCCTATAACACCGACGCCTATAACACCGACGCCTATAACACCGACGCCTATAACACCGACGCCTTTAACACCGACGCCTATAACACCGACGCCTTACGCCGACGCCTATAACACCGACGCCTTACGCCGACGCCTAACGCCGACGCCTATAACAACGACGCCTATAACACCGACGCCTTACGCCGACGCCTAACACCGACGCCTATAACACCGACGCTTATAACAACGACGCCTATAACACCGACGCTTATAACACCGACGCCTTACGCCGACGCCTATAACACCGACGCTTTACGCCGACGCCTAACGCCGACGCCTATAACAACGACGCCTATAACACCGACGCCTTACGCCGACGCCTAACGCCGACGCCTACAACACCGACGCCTATAATACCGACGCCTATAACACCGACGCCTATAACACCGACGCCTTACGCCGACGCCTATAACACCGACGCCTTACGCCGACGCCTAACGCCGACGCCTATAACACCGACGCCTATAACACCGACTCTTATAACAACGACGCCCATAACACCGACGCCTATAACACCGACGCCTATAACACCGACGCTTTACGCCGACGCCTATAACACCGACGCCTATAACACCGACGCCTATAACACCGACGCTTTACGCCGACGCCTATAACACCGACGCCTATAACACCGACGCCTATAACACCGACGCCTTACGCCGACGCCTATAACACCGACGCCTTACGCCGACGCCTATAACACCGACGCCTATAACACCGACGCCTATAACACCGACGCCTATAACACCGACGCCTTTAACACCGACGCCTATAACACCGACGCCTTACGCCGACGCCTATAACACCGACGCCTATAACACCGACGCCTATAACACCGACACCTTACGCCGACGCCTATAACACCGACGCCTTACGCCAACGCCTAACGCCGACGCCTATAACACCGACGCCTTTAACACCGACGCCTATAACACCGACGCCTATAACACCGACGCCTTACGCCGACGCCTATAACACCGACGCCTTACGCCAACGCCTAACGCCGACGCCTATAACAACGACGCCTATAACACCGACGCCTTACGCCGACGCCTAACACCGACGCCTATAACACCGACGCCTATAACACCGACGCCTATAACACCGACGCCTTTAACACTGACGCCTATAACACCGACGCCTTACGCCGACGCCTATAACACCGACGCTTTACGCCGACGCCTAACGCCGACGCCTATAACAACGACGCCTATAACACCGACGCCTTACGCCGACGCCTAACGCCGACGCCTACAACACCGACGCCTATAACACCGACGCCTATAACACCGACGCTTTACGCCGACGCCTATAACACCGACGCCTATAACACCGACGCCTATAACACCGACGCCTTACGCCGACGCCTATAACACCGACGCCTTACGCCGACGCCTATAACACCGACGCCTATAACACCGACGCCTATAACACCGACGCCTATAACACCGACGCCTTTAACACCGACGCCTATAACACCGACGCCTTACGCCGACGCCTATAACACCGACGCCTTACGCCGACGCCTAACGCCGACGCCTAACGCCGACGCCTATAACAACGACGCCTATAACACCGACGCCTTACGCCGACGCCTAACGCCGACGCCTACAACACCGACGCCTATAACACCGACGCCTATAACACCGACGCCTATAACACCGACGCCTATAACACCGACGCCTATAACACCGACGCCTTTAACACCGACGCCTATAACACCGACGCCTTACGCCGACGCCTATAACACCGACGCCTTACGCCGACGCCTAACGCCGACGCCTATAACAACGACGCCTATAACACCGACGCCTATAACACCGACGCCTTACGCCGACGCCTAACGCCGACGCCTACAACACCGACGCCTATAACACCGACGCCTATAACACCGACGCCTATAACACCGACGCCTTACGCCGACGCCTATAACACCGACGCCTTACGCCGACGACTAACGCCGACGCCTATAACACCGACGCCTATAACACCGACGCTTATAACAACGACGCCCATAACACCGACGCCTATAACACCGACGCCTATAACACCGACGCCTTACGCCGACGCCTATAACACCGACGCCTATAACACCGACGCCTATAACACCGACACCTTACGCCGACGCCTATAACACCGACGCCTTACGCCAACGCCTAACGCCGACGCCTATAACACCGACGCCTTTAACACCGACGCCTATAACACCGACGCCTATAACACCGACGCCTTACGCCGACGCCTATAACACCGACGCCTTACGCCAACGCCTAACGCCGACGCCTATAACAACGACGCCTATAACACCGACGCCTTACGCCGACGCCTAACACCGACGCCTATAACACCGACGCCTATAACACCGACGCCTATAACACCGACGCCTTTAACACTGACGCCTATAACACCGACGCCTTACGCCGACGCCTATAACACCGACGCTTTACGCCGACGCCTAACGCCGACGCCTATAACAACGACGCCTATAACACCGACGCCTTACGCCGACGCCTAACGCCGACGCCTACAACACCGACGCCTATAATACCGACGCCTATAACACCGACGCCTATAACACCGACGCCTTACGCCGACGCCTATAACACCGACGCCTTACGCCGACGCCTAACGCCGACGCCTATAACACCGACGCCTATAACACCGACTCTTATAACAACGACGCCCATAACACCGACGCCTATAACACCGACGCCTATAACACCGACGCTTTACGCCGACGCCTATAACACCGACGCCTATAACACCGACGCCTTACGCCGACGCCTATAACACCGACGCCTTACGCCGACGCCTATAACACCGACGCCTATAACACCGACGCCTATAACACCGACGCCTATAACACCGACGCCTATAACACCGACGCCTATAACACCGACGCCTATAACACCGACGCCTATAACACCGACGCCTATAACACCGACGCCTATAACACCGACGCCTTACGCCGACGCCTATAACACCGACGCCTTACGCCGACGCCTATAACACCGACGCCTATAACACCGACGCCTATAACACCGACGCCTTACGCCGACGCCTTACGCCGACGCCTATAACACCGACGCCTTACGCCGACGCCTAACGCCGACGCCTATAACAACGACGCCTATAACACCGACGCCTTACGCCGACGCCTAACGCCGACGCCTACAACACTGACGCCTATAACACCGACGCCTATAACACCCACGCCTTACGCCAACGCCTATAACACCGACGCCTTACGCCGACGCCTAACGCCGACGCCTATAACAACGACGCCTATAACACCGACGCCTTACGCCGACGCCTAACGCCGACGCCTAACGCCGACGCCTACAACACCGACGCCTATAACACCGACGCCTATAACACCGACGCCTATAACACCGACGCCTATTACACCGACGCCTATAACACCGACGCCTATAACACCGACGCCTTACGCCGACGCCTATAACACCGACGCCTATAACACCGACGCCTATAACACCGACGCCTATAACACCGACGCCTATAACACCGACGCCTGTAACACCGACGCCTTACGCCGAGTATTACTTTCTTTACGTTACTATAGCAATAATGTTGTGAAAAATAACAGCGAAACAATAATGAATTTAAAATCTTAACGTATGAATAAAAACTTTGACGAAGACAATTTATTTTACTATACACGAAAAGGTCATGTTTCTGCGGAGATTCCTATCACCGCGATTCAGCGGAGAGTGCTAAATGCACAACGCCATCTATCGATACATCAGGCTCTAAAATATTGTTTAAATAATCAAACTAAACATGAGTTTGTATAAAATAAGTATCATTAAATGCATCACCGGTTCCTGAATTTCATTTCATTAGGTTCATTACATAAATATTCTTACTATATAATATTAAAAATGCGAAAGTGAGTTTGTTTGTTTGTTACGCTATATCGGCCGAGCGGATTTGAATGAAATTCGGCACATGTATAGAGCATTACCTGGGTAAGGGCATAGAATACTTTTCATCCCGCTATTCTCACGGGATCGAGACTTATGAGGTGGATCCACGGGGCGCAGCTAGTATTTCAAATAATCTAAAACCACAATTACATAAGTTACACGTAGGTAATCGTACTCGGAGAATGATTTATAAGCAAATAAAACTACTTATTTCAAACAATGGTTTTCTTTGAATTATTTATGGTCACCCTATTCACTAATTTGTTATGGAATATTTATTTTATTAATATCTTTTGAAATACTGATTGCGCAGGATGTTGGATTACGCCAATATTTAGTAGAAATTTCTACTAAATATTGGTATTATTGTTATCCGATTTGATCAACTACTTTAGTAGCTACGTACATATAATTTCTATAGACCGAAATTATATAGCTTTTCCGTTTTATTTTTATTGTACAAATTCGAGCACATTTACCACTAAATCATACTAAAAATATATTGTAATTGGTTGATAACTTTCCGAGATACAGCGCGGTGAAATTTATGGTTTTTAATGAAAAATCAAAACGTTGTAGCTATCTCAAATTCGACCGTACAAACCCCACTTTTTTTTTGTAGAGATTACGCATAAGTACTACTAAATCCTACAAAATTTTCCAAAATATGCGTTGGCTAGTTTTCGGGTTCTAAGGTGGCTCCTCAATCCAGGCGTCAGGATTGAGGAGCCACCTTTAACGTCGTATAACTTTTTAAGGGTTTTACTACAAATTCCAGGATCCGGCCTACAAAATCGGCTAATTTACTACTAAATATTGGTAGTAACCTCGTTCCGATATGAGATATGGCTCCTCAATCCAGACACACACCGTAAGAATTAAAAAATAACAATAAACAATATTTATTTATTCAAGACTCGAACCTATTTATAAATTATTGTACCTTAAATTAAACTATAAAACTTAGTGGCAAGATACGAGTACAACATATTTGCAACTGGGCTTAAACTAGGAGGACTGACCGGGCTGCAAGTACCAGTTATTTGCGTCACCACTGTGATCGAGTTGCCATTACAAGTGTGGTGCAGTTCAAATGTAAGTATTATAATATTATTAATTTATGAATTACTATCTTGCGTGTGTGTGTGTATGTGTATGTGTGTGTGTGAATGGGCCTGAGTGGCTTTTTTATTTTTATTTATAATTGAAAAAGTCACAACACCCTTACAACTTTACGTCACACACGGCACACATTACTTTTAATTTTTAATATTGATTAATAATTTTAAAGACACCTTAAACATGGACATAATTTTAGGAACACTTTAGAATGAAAAACTCAAGATTGCTCGCTGAGTTAACATTTTGATTAATATTTATGTTCGCCATTTTAAAAGCCACACTTCTTCGCTGCGTTTATAAATCAGACGTGAGAAATGGTCTCCAACTATCGCCGCTATAGATGGCGTAAGTTTTGACACACACTTTGCAGTTTGCAACTTTTTAGCAGAAGCTTCAGAGGCCCTTGCACGAACGCGCGAAGTAAATTCAAACGATATTTGAATCGAATATACAACTATGCTATAGCATTTTGCGATGAACAAAATTAGTATCCAATCAATCAATCTCCCTAGCCTTTTCCCGATTATATTGGGGTCAAACTCAAAGTATTTATTTCAATTAAACCATTTACAGGCACTTTTGAACTGTCAAATAGTCGGTCAGTTAGTCAGAAAGTTGAAGCTAGTTGCCCATTCCATAACGTAGATCTTTATGGAGAACAACGGGCAAGAAACTCCAAGGACACTCTTTTAAATATAGAAAATTACAAAATCCTGGGTACATTATTCTTGTTGCTTCTATATGTGAGAACAATGTACAAAAAATAATCAAAACAATTCAAAATATAAGATAAAAAATAAGCCCTGGCAGATAAGAGATGACCAGTCACAACTGACGGCGCCCGTTCACGAAAATGACGCGTGGATCAGCACCATCCAGCTCAACCATTTTATAGGGAACCGAATGATCCAACACACTCGCCACCATCAGCGAGACATTTCGCTGGTCGGCTTCCAGTCTAACCGAATGCAGCTGAGTACCAATATTTTACATGGAGAGACTGCGTATCTGACCTCCACAACTCAGTAACTGGGTAACACGATACCCGTTGGTTAGACTGGTTGTCAACTTTTGGGCTACTGACTACCCGTAACGACTGTCAAAGATCTACGAATGACAGCTGGGACCAACGGCTTCCGAGGCACGGAGGGGTCTCGATCCGCCCGCGACAAGCGTAGCTTAAGACGTAGATGTATGCCAGTGACCTAGAGTGGTTAGCTTGCATGTTCTGTACTAAGCTCATGCAACACGTCGTACGTCCGACCAGTAATAGGACTCGCCCATCAGAGCGCTGTCCCAAATTAGATGCATTATTAATTTATTATACATAAAACAAAAGGTATTTTAATAAAACACGTATTGTAAAAGATCAATAATTAAATTATCTTTGAAATGGTGAAGGTTTCAGAAAAATACGCTAGATAGATTTTGCGTGATTCTAAGTTTTTTTATTCGCGTTAGACATAACTTTAAAAATTAATTTCGCTATGTAATATAAATATAATCTAAATTTTTGTATATTAAGTTATTTAGAAAATGCTCTGATTTAACATATTTTTTTTCAAATCATTAACACTACTCGTTTAGACGTGATCTTCAGTATAATCTTTAAAGGCGGTTATCGTCGCCTTAACCGTGGATCGACCCGTGGAGCTAAGCACAATTAGTATCACTCATAGATATCTAAAGTCTTATGACTATATTTCGTCATAGCGAGTAATTTCAATTCAAAATAGTTTGAACGTTACGTTAACTCCACGCGGTCGTACTAGGCTCACTGTTCTCTTGATTTTCTCAGTAACTGTACTTCCAAGTTTCTGTTCTACTCATTAGAGGGGCCTCAAAAATGTTTTGTTTGACAGTTTGAAACTAATTAGTATGAAAGTGACGGTCAGAAGTGTCGATGACTTGCGGGAAAAGAAATAAGTTCCAAGTTTGTGGTTGAGTGCTAAATAGTTTGGCGAAATGTTCGACTTCTGCCGCGATATTTCCAGCACTTAATGGTACGGTGGTTGGTGGGAATTCTAGCTGTGTTTTCTTACTAAGAATAAAGTTGTCTGGTATATTTTGAGAAGTGTTAATGAACTTTTACCTAAGTATAGTGAATAAGCAATTAACACAAGAATTTCCAAGTAATCTTCTAGTCATCACTTTTGTCTTGTCATCCCACAAAGCTTGGATAAGGCGAAGGAAGATCTTAAAACCATCTTAAAACACTCAACAGTGAACTACGATCAAAAGGCATCACTCTGACAGCTGCGGACGCATACATGACACGAGCTTCATATGAAAACACTCCGTATTTCATGTCTGAAGCAGTAGCAAGCGACCATTTTAACTAGAAACGTAGTAAAATAAAACAGCGAAGAAATAAAGGGCTTCTGAACCTGGTCGGCTAAAACTTGAAGACATGTATCGCCCGCAGCGGACAAACCCCCTTTGTCTGTTGAAAGAAACAAAAAGTGAGCGATTGTGTCCCGCGCATTTTGATGTGTTCCATTTTTGAATTTGAAGCTTTTGCTCCTCTTTTTTGTGGCCAGTGTGTCAAGGAAAACGAAAGGTTTGTTTTAAGAAAAAGGTTCGCAAGAAAAAATAATATTGCTTCCCTCTCATTAAATTTTGCGAGTGAAACTCTTTAGCTAAAATTATCTATTTTCAAAACAACCCCGAGGGCCTCTTTTACCGTTTACTGATAAAATTACAGATTAATTTGTAGATAAAATACCTGTTTTACAAAATAATATAATATTAATATTAGCAGAAATCCTCGACAGGCTTAAAATTAAAATACATCAAAGCTTTCCTCATTACGCAATCATGGCCATCCGTTTTTGTGATAAGTTCAAAAATAATAAACAGAAACCAGAACAACTAAAACTTAAAAGGTTTTTATAGGTTACACAAAAAGACTACTATGTATTATCTGTGTTTTAGAAAAACGTACAGACAGAATTATTTATTTATTTATTTAACGGTTTATGTACACACATATATAAACAGACAAGAAAAAAGGAACAGAAAAATACGTACAAAGGTGATTTACCTATTGTCGTATAGTAATTTAATTCTAGGGACATCGTCTTCACATATAATTAATGTATATGTCGCAGTTAGATGGTTATAGCCGTATACCGTAATATATTTATATGAAAGCAGTTCATAGCTGTCCGAGTGCCGTAATTTTGTTACTGCGAACAATTTCGACGAGGCACTCGCCGGCGGCTGCCTTGGCTCCGCTCGCTTCGCTCGCTCGGCTCGTGCGTATTTCGTCACAGTTCTAACCTATTTGGTCGGAGTGCACTAATAGTTATATTAATAGATCGTACTCGTATCATAGTTATATTCCTAGTAAGATAGTTATGAACCGCTTTCATATAACTACAGTTTAAAGCTATATCCCTTAGGGATATAACTATATCACGGCTATAACCATCTAACTGCGATACATACAAAATATTTTAAAAGGATCTTTTGGAAGAGGCAACTGTCATCGATTCTATTTCCTTGTTTTTTGAATTTTGACGTTCAAAAGTGCCTTTTACGTGTGTACCTATTTGAAATAAATTATTTGACTTTGACTATGAATTTACAGTGCGTTCATTGTCCAACACAACATGTCCCGTGACGCAAATATTGGTAGCACTGAGTTTTGCAGTCTTAGTCTGTTTTAATCTGTCAGTCGCCATTTTGAACTCTATTAGTATTGAAACTAATAGAGTTCAAAATGGCGACTGGCAGAACAGGTCTACTAATCACAAGACTGCAAAATGCAGTGCTACCAATAGCTTCAGGGGACAAGTTATAATGAACGCACTATATACCCCTAACGCATGAAAACTCTTAAGAAAAGGTTTGCAATCATTGTTCGAGAACTTCTTTAAAGAAGTTCTCGAACAATGATTGAACAATGTTTGTTGATCCGGTGCAGCATACAATGAGATAAATATAATATTTAAAATGGCATCGGTTTTCTTTGCTATTTAAATAGCAAAGAAAACCGATGCCATTTTAAATATTATATTTTATATAAACATTTAGATTAATTGTTGTATATTTATTTAATTTTTATATCATAATTATATCTCATTGTATGCTGCACCGGTCGACATCATAACGTCAACGCCGGCTGTCGCTGAAAACCAGCGCTGTGGCTCTGTCTCGCAAAACGGCCATCGCTCAGCATAATGCTGCGAGCAATATAGGTACTGAGCGATGGCCGTTTTGCGTGGAAGTGACGCATATTTCCCTAACTTGTTCTTTTTTGGTTTTGTGTTCTTTCTTTGCGTCATGTTGACCGCAAATAAACGTATTTTTTTTCTTTTATTTTTTTCTTCTTTCTAAAACTAACAAATCGACCTTACCCTCGCACTCTTTAATCTAACCATTCATAAATCCTTTAATCACAATAGAGGACTAGCAGATATATAGCCAGCTGTAATTAGTAAGTACGTAAGGCCATTAGGGGCTATGGCCCGTGCTAACATGGCCAACTAATGGGTTATTGTGTGTGGCCCATAAATACTTATTACCGTCTGTTGTGAGAAAAGAGAGATGGGATGTTTGTCTGGGTTTTTTTCGGGTTCTGTACGCTTTGATTTTCTTTAGTAAGTACATTCTTTGGGATGGCTTTTGCCATGCTTAGCTTTGCTTTGCTTGTTTCTGATATGGGCTGTGAACTCATTCATGACCCAATGTTCACAGTCATAGCAGGCAAGCAAAAATGCCCTTAGTCGTTGTCTAGCCAGAGCACAGATTAGGCTGTTCTACATATGTCAAGTTATAGTCAGTGGTAGCTCAAAGTGATTGATATATACCAATAAGCTAACTTCCGACACTCATTATATGTTTTTATGTACCTGATTTTTGACCTCCGTCTAATTCATTGTTGTTTCGGCCTCTGAATTTGTTTCTGCCTCTGAGTTTGTTTCGGCCTCTGAGTTTGTTTCGGCCTCTGAGTTTGTTTCGGCCTCTGAGTTTGTTTCGGCCTCTGAGTTTGTTTCGGCCACTGAGTTTGTTTCGGCCTTTCTTCTTAGAGTAGTCAGATAGGAAACGCCGACCTCATCAAGTTTAAAAAAATATGATTGACGTGTAAAAGTGTTTGTACAAACCTACTTAGAGAAATAAAATCATTTATCATAATATTAAACAACAAACAACGACTTGTCAAGTACATCAATTTAGATATTCAGTAAAAATATGTTTAAAGTAAATGAAAGATTAAGTAAGAGAAAAATATGTTTATTTGGCACAGAAAAACGTGCTTGCCTATCGCAGGTATGCTGGAAGAGATTTCTTTAGAAATAAGCATCATCTTTGTACGTATTTTTCTGTTCCTTTCTTCTTGTCTGTTTATATGTGTGTACATAAATCGTTAAATAAATAAATAAGTAAGTTAGTCCGCTAAGACTGCGGAAATCAACAAACCGACATGCTTACCTTACTTTTCACAAGGAACCCCAAGATTTGGGCACCCTGCAAGCGATGTATTGTAATGTTGTCTTCACAGTGAGTTTTATGAGAAGCACTATCGTGTGCAAGCACCCTTAACGCGTTATGTTGTGGTTATGTCTCACTGTGTTCAGTTATTAATAAGGGCTCCACATTTGTATGGGGTAGGCAGTGAACTAAGTGGCATGGGGAAACGTAGGCACCATAATCATTACGTCATGCATGAAGGGTTTTCATGAGGTACGTATAGTAATACTAGCCTGAAATTGATCCACTTCCATGCAACGATCTGCCGATTTAATATACAAAATATAAAAAATAAATAAATAATGAAAAATATTTTTTTTGTTTTTTTTAAACACCGTCAAATTGCTTGCCGGACCACGCACAATGAAGGGTTCCGTAGTTGGAATGAATTTATCTCAAAAAGAAACTTAACTATGTACTTGAATAGCACGTTTTAATTAACTTGAATAAATAATAAAATAAAATATGTGCTCCCATAAATCGATATACGTCACGGGCAATCCTCCAACTGCAAAATATGTAAGTATGTAATCTTAAACAATAAAAAAAAAAGTGATATAACTACAAATCAATGATTTTTGGATGTTTTCCTTTACATGTGCTGTGAGTCCTTGTTCCTGCCATATTTCATGATACTAGGTCAACGGGAAGTACTCTGTAGGTTTCGATTTATTTCCGAGTATCAAAATATGTCGACAATATTTTTTTATTGCGTTGACTTAGAAGCTCCAAAGATCATAGACCTACGTTTTTTAAATTAATTTCAACTTGATACCTCCACGCTTTCCTGAGAAAAAAGGTCTTGACAGACTGAGAGACAGACAGACAGACACACAACGAAGCGATCCTTCAAGGTTCCGTTTTTTCCTTTTCAGGTACGGAACCCTAAAAAAGAAACAACATTGCTACAGACATTACATTTACAACATATAGAATTATTGTCTTAAATATAGGTCCATCATTTTGAAGTTAAGAGGGCGCCTAAAGGTCCACTAGCGCCACTCTTTAAAAAAAATATTATCTCGTGACTGAGAAGGAATTATGAATAACGGCTAGACAGGACCCTCGGTAAGTGTGTCTAGAATTTTTTAATACCTTTTATAAAGTTTCATATTGAGACACGAAGCAACAAAATACGATCTAAAGAAAAGCGGCCACATTCCTCTAGATCGTATTTTGTTGCTCCGTGTCTCAATATGAAACTTTATAAAAGGTATTAGAAAATTCTAGACACACTTACCGAGGGTCCTGTCTAGCCGTTATTCATAATTCCTTCTCAGTCACGAGATAATATTTTTTTTAAAGAGTGGCGCTAGTGGACCTTTAGGCGCCCTCTTAAGTGTAAAAACACTATGGGTTTTACTATTAAAACTTAGGCACTTGTTCAACGTGTGTCTAATACCAGTCTTACGTCAAACTCCATAATAATATACAAATGTCGTGTATAAAAGGTTGGTTTAGCCATGGTCTAATAAAACAAGGTCTGGCATTCCGGGACTAACACATGCTTACGTCACTATCCAGTTGCCACTTTATTGCAACAAAACACGATTAAGGAAAGATTTTCAGCCACCATTCTGTTAAAAAATATGTAGGTACAAAGCATTTAAATTGTCGTTTCGTGTGTCTAATCAAACAAAACAATTCAATTTAAACATAAACCAACATAATTGTTAATTAAAACCTCATTGTTTTATCGGATTCGCACAGGTAATAAAGGTGGTTGGGGAGTTATTATTACAAACTTCTGGTAACACAGATGTGATGACGTAGACTTGTGTTACTCACGTGACCACTGAGTTTCGGAATGCTATACCTGGCGAAGTATATTATTATACCATGGGTTTAGCCATCAATAAATAATAAATATAATATGCTTCCCTATGTTTATTATTCTAGTGTATGGCACTAGTGGGTTGCAGCTGAAAATCAGCGTCAGGTGGTTCACTTTGTGTTGTCATCTCACATGAAAGCTCGTACACACCAGCGCGACGCGACGGCGCGACGCGACGGCGCGACGCGACTCGAACAATACAATTTCTAAGAAAACTTTACGGTATAATAATAACCAGGGTCGCGTCGCGCTAGTCTGCACAAAGCTTTAAGCTGAGCTGAGGCCCTTTTAGCATTATAATAATTTGTTTTCTGTTTTTATAGTTTTAAGGTGTATGTTTTGTAATGCCAATAAACGCATTTTTCTTTCTTTCTTTCTTCTTTCTAATATAGTATATTAATTTGACGTGAAATGTACACATACAGGGTGACGCTTATAGCTAAACAACTGACAAACGGTTTTGTGGTAATAAGGTAAAATTCGACGAACGGATTTTTTTAAATGTGAGTAGTATTGTGCAAAAACAGTTTTATATTATTTAATTGTCTGATTAATCTGGATATATGTATTAAAATGTTGTAGAATGGATTAAATTTCAATTAGGTAGGTATTGTTATCTCATCAACTGAAATGAACAACTTTTAAATCACATTATAGAAGCAACAGAATCTCGTCCGAAGCTCGTTTCTTATTTAAATAAAAACCGACCCAAAAGTAAAATGATACAGAATCTTATTAAACAAAATGAAATCTATACTCACAAATAGAACCCAGGTAGTACAAAAAGGCTGCCTTAGCACTAATACAGATTACTTTATGTAATTCGAACATTTTATTAAGCTACATTCAATTTCGGGATTACTCGTACCCAAATCTATTCTTAACAGTAATGAATAATTCAACTTTTTTTCATGTAGATCTTTCCAACTAATCAACGTATAAAGTCCTGAATTACGCGAGAGCTGTATAATCCTCATGAATTACCAATCGGGCCGAGTATTCCGCTCGAATTTCGAGTTTTTGGCCCCGAAATTTCTGGCAAAGTTGGTGGAGTATAAATTTCTTCGCTCCCTCTTGAGTTCCCCCTTTTTTCCTTTAAAGTTATTTATGTGACAATCTATTGTTTCGAGCTCGGAGCATTTAGTTTTAAATTAACGATGCTATGCGAAGAATTACGGCTGGGAGCGGGGCAAAGACAAAACCCCGGGAGCCTTGCGTTTTGTAATCGGCAGATATCGGCGCCTAATCCGATAAAAGGTGAAATTAAATCTATTCGCTAGAGTTGTACTCGGTTCGGTGTAGGTGAAGCCGATCCAAATTTTATTGAATGCCCGTTATTTGATTTTTTATGGTTGTTTGTTTTAAATGTATTTTTATTGGGTTAGAATGTTATTGGATTTGCTTTTCATGTCCGGTTAGGATTATGTTGTTGACAAATATACACGATAGTTTGACGATCCAATAGTTTTATTGAATTTTTCTGTGTTGAACCTTTTTTTTTCTTATTATTTCTCTAGAAAGATTTATATATACGCCTTATTCAGATAGATTATTGAACCCCTTGGGTTTTAAGTTTCTCAATAAAACCTTTGTTACAAGACGATAAAGTTGAAGTACCATAAATACAGCGTTATTACTTCGTAGTTATTAAAATTTACTTCGTCTATTAACTACGTTATTTTAGTTCATAGTTATAAGGTTCTTTGTTTGCGAACGATGTCGTGGAAATACTTTGAGTTCTTGAGGAATTCTCGTGGGGTTTCAAAGTGTACCTAGCAGTTTTATTATCATTTTGATTAGTATTGTAGGTACATAGTTTTCTCATTGTGTTTTATAGATTAACTAAACTATCTAAATTAATCCTAAATATAACTAATATTATAAATGCGAAAGTGAGTTTTTTTGTTCATTACGCTTTCACGCTAAAACGGCTGAAGAAATTTTTGATGAAAGGCACATGAGTAGACAATGATCTTGATTAGGATATAGGATAATTTTTATCTCGATATTCCCACAGGATCGAGACTTATGTGAGTGAAACCGCGGGGCGCAGCTAGTAATATTATAAATGCGAAAGTGACTTTCTTTGTTTGTGACGCTTTCACGCGAAAACGGCTGAACGGATTTGAATGAAATTTGGCACATGGGTAGATCATGACCCGGAAAAGGACATAACCTACTTTTCATCCTGGATCGCAGACGAAGTCGAGGGCAACAGCTAGTATTATAATAAAGAGAAAAGGTTTTGTATGTTTGTTTGTTTGCTTTCACGCTAAGACGGTTGAACGGATTTGAATGAAATTTGGCACATGGGTAGACCATGACCTGGGTTAGGACAAAGAATACTTTTTATCCCGATATTCTTACGGGATCGAGATTAATGCGGGTGAAACCGAGGGACGCAGCTAGTAGCTTAACTAATTTTATTTGTCCATAATCAATTTTTTATATTATGTTTTATTTATTATATTATGTCCGTACTAAAGGGATTGGTAAACTTTGCGACATATCTCGGTGCAAAGTGTCGGAATAGATTTTTTAGTAAACTGGCTAATTACTGCTAATTAATTAAGAGTAGAGAATACTTTAAATAACTAGCTTTATGATGATAATATGTATTCAAAATTAAAATTAGTTTCTACAATAATAATAAACAGTATGTTAATTAACGAGAGGCCTTCCCGCAATACAGTATAGCAATGAATGCTATACTGTATTGCGGGAAGGCCTCTCGTTCGGCCACTCTCTCGGCCACAAGCAACAAAAAACAACCCTATTTTTTTTTTTGATTTTCTCTAAAATGTTAAATTAATACGTAAACGAATAACTATACACGTGCACTTGTCTTTTAACGTGGAAAGACAAGTCGCGTGTACAGAGTATTTCTTTTACGTATTTTTTTTTTAATGGCAATTTTTTTTTAGTTTGTTTTGACGCTATATTATTGCGGGTTAACGGGAACGCCTTTCGCTAATTAACATATCTCCTGTAAAGTCAAAAATAAAATAAAAAAATAATTATCAAATTGTATCGTTGACTGTACCTGATACATTAAAGCTTCGTGCAGACTAGCGCGACGCGACAGCGCGACGCGACACCGGTTATTGTTATACCGTGAAGTTTTCTTAGAAATTGTATTGTTCAAGTCGCGTCGCGCTGTCGCGTCGCGCTGGTCTGCACGAGCCTTAAATCGTCAAACCGTCGCGTCGCGTCGCCGTGAATGCAGTCACGGGCAAAACTTGCAAAACAAGATTACTTCCATAAATCCTACAGAAACGATACCAGTCACATTTCCCGATACAATTTACCATATCATTCGCCAAATACACCCATTGATACCCCATAACACAAAACATATACAAGTAAACTCTCATTACGAGGAGCGGTTATCATGGTTTTCCATCACCATAGTTTATGTACTAAGGAAATATCACATACAATTTTATTTCGTACATTCGCCCACAAAAGTAAATCATAAAAGGGCGTTATTGGACATTATTATTGCCCCAGCCAATGTTATTAGTAACGTGTTGCGGTGTCAGTGGGATTCCGGACCATTAGTGGAATGACTGGACCGTCGACGTGTGAATAAGGTTTTATTAAAATTGCGTGCGTCTTTGTAATGGTTTTGGGATGAATGTTTATCGTGGGACATGGCATTGATTATAGGGATCTTGTTTTTAATTATGTTTTGTGAAAATATTAACGTACCTAAATTGTTTTTGTTGCACTCAGTGTATTAGTGTGTCTTTAAAACCGTCTTTTTTTTTTTTTTTTGAGGATGGAAAATTATCAAATAACTTCTCCCGCTCTGGGTGGAGCGGGAGGGCGTGTCAGACTTTTACTGACTAAAACCCACCCGTGTTCCTTCCGTTGCCTGTGTGCCGAGGTCGCGATATCCCTTTCAGACAAACCCGCAACCCCGGCAGGCATTGGCCCTTCCGGACCCCGTCAGTTGGTGCTGACATCTCTTTGAGGCGCGCGTGGAACACAACGCGCCGTCGACCCGGGCCTGGTCCCTATCGGACACCGAAACCGAAAACCGTCTTGATACTGAAATTCAAGCATTAAATATCATTATGGGTGTTTATTAAATAAACAATTTCAATAAAATAAACAGAAAACAACCGTATTGTATCGTCTATTATAGTTTTTCACCTAATTACTGCATGCTGATGAAAAAAAACGGTAAAAATAACGGAACACGTTTTAAACGCCTTGAATGTTTATAATAATAAAAATAATTATTGCTTTATTTTTAGGCAACTAAGGCCCATAGACAAAATACACAAATTAATCATAGATAATAATAAACTAACACATAATTTAAAAAAAACATCACTGCAAAATCTAGTTAGTAGTTTTTATGCTGTTATTGTTTAGTTTAGAGTTTTATTTAACCTCCTAAAGCACACCTTTGCTATTCTAGTAATGCTCAAAAACTATGATTTCGTAGTTTATCAGCAGCATCCGTTTATATTTATTTAGACGTAATACCGGAATAAATACGATTGCTTTTGTGTAGCGCCAGTTATTATTTTCTTTTGTAATTTTCGGGGCATTTCCCTCGGCGCCATATTTTTCTTCAATAATTTACCGACTATCCTTAAGTGGTTGTCGATGTTATTAATTTATTTGGTCCTCTAAGGTCGCAAGAGGTACGTATTACCTATTCATGTAAACAAACGGTACCGGATTATCTTAATTAGAGAAAGGTCGGGAAATAATTAGGAGACAATTTTATGTGCGTAGCTACTAATCCTGCCTTATTTATATAGGTATTTAAGTACCTACTGTTACAATACAAAACGGTTAGACCTCACAAGTTATTACTTATTCATTTGATATCCACGTAGAATTTGTTAAGTAGGAATAAATTAAATGTGGCGATTTTTGGTAAGGCATAAACTTATGGATTCGCGTCACCGACATGCTCGCGCCGCACTGTGGATCGAAAAAAGGCTCTCGAAGAAATAGGAGCTTAAATTTTAAAGTGTCGGTTTTTTGCTTAAAATGGCTTCTAATAGCCAATATTATGCATAAGTATATCATAGGATACAATCAGGTAGGCAAAGTAAACTAAATTTTCTTTGAAAAAAATGGAAGGAGAGAATAACCATTTTATCCTTGCACACGGCCTCACCGTGTGCAAGGATAAAATGGTTATTCTCTCACAGTGCGCCGTAGTGTTGTATTATAGAATATAGATGGCGCTAATACCATTTTTAAGTTTTTATTTCTGTCGGCAGTCCCCTTGATTGCCTATTTTATTACAGTGAGCAGAACATTGCTCGTGGAACAGATCGACGATAGGGCCGAAAAGTTCTGGAGTGACGACCGCGTACCGGAAGACGTAGTGTTGGAAGGCCTCCCACTAGGTGAACCGATGACCTAGTGAAGGCAGTTAGAATCCGCTAGATGCGGGAAGCACAGAACCGGTCGAAGTGGCGGTGCTTCAGAAAGGCCTTTGTCCAGCAGTGGACGTCTACTGGCTGAAATTATTATTTCATTTATCTTTTATATAGATTATTTTCTTTTAAATTTTGTGAATGAGAGAACGTTGTAGACATAACAGACTGTAGATCTGTGGACTATTTAATATTTTGCTAAGTACCTGGTACTTGTTGATAGGCCTGCACTGTCCTCTCATACCTTTTAACACTGTAATTTGGAAACATTGTAAAAACCATTTACTTTTAAAAGAGTAACCGTGGAGTTTCTGGCCGGCTCTTCTCCATAGGAAACGACCAAATAGAACCGTGCACCTAGCTTCTGACGTTTCATAAGTGCCCTTGTAGGTTCATGTGAAATAAAATATTTTGAATTTGAATTTATGATTATGATAATGGTGCCTATTTATCCTAAACGTAATGCTGCTTAGCCTCTCAAAAATAAAGTCTTCTTCCATTTTTCTAGTGCCAGGAGAACTATAAAATATCACCGCAGTGCTCACAAGAACTATCGCAGAAAATCTTGGCAGAGAGGTTAGTTAGTAGAACTGCGAAACTAAATCATTTGGGATAGGGGCAGAAAGATGACATTGATGATCAATACGAGTAGTACCATATAATGCTTTCTAGAACTAAAAGATAAAGATAATATCAATCAAATCAATCATGATTTGAGTAATATTATCTTTATCTTTTTATCTTTTGTCGTTTGCTTTTATCTTTATTTTTTATCTTTTTTCTTTGTTTATCTTTTTTTATATTTTTTTTATCTTTTTTATATTTATCTTTTTATTCAGAGCTGATACTCAGCGTATCGCAGTCCACTGCTGGGCATAAGCCTCTCCCAGGCTGCGCCGCAACACACTGTCCTCAGGCTTCCAAATCCAGTCCGTCCCACCTTTTTAAGGTCTTCAGTCCAGCTACTATGTAGCTGGGGGGCGTCCCACACTACGCTTGCCGATATGCGGTCTCCACTCCAGGACTCGTCTGCTCTACGGTCATGGGTCCTTCGACAAACATGGCCAGCCCTAAGATAATAAAACTGCCTAACTATATCCTGTTATAACTCCACAGTTGAGTCACCTAACAAAACAAAGAAAGTAACGATAAATCACGACCACAAAAACAATAGACAGTCTACCACACAAACTTCCGACGGGTAAAAGTGCAAACTTTTTGACAAACAGACTACAGTCGAAGACGTTCATTATACGGAACATTGCGCTGCAAACAACTGCTCTGAAGTTTGGACGGGTTGCGCTTGGAAATACGCTGGATATACTGTCACGGGTTTTGTTTTTTGGGACTTTTGAGCGTCTTTTTCTTGTTGTGGATTTAAATGAATTGCCTCTTTGGTCCAGTGCTGTGCTGCTGAGAATGAGGTGCTGGGCTCCCATGCCAGGGAGTGTTATTAGATTTTTGCATTAGGAATTTCCCAGTAGCAGCCCGGAGTTTGTATTTGTGCCCGGTTGATAGCAATAGGGTTGAACCCTATTACATGTGACATAAATATAACTGGTAAAAGGTGGGTGTACTAAAGATACAACTCTGCTTTGCCCTACAGGGATTTCAGCCATGATTTTATAATAATAATAATAATAAACATTTATTTTAGACCAGCCGGTCGATTCTGTAAAAATCTCACCGCGAAAATTTAGGTGAAGTGAGCTGTCAGATGCTAGGGATTGACACTATTGACAGCTCACTTCACCTAAGTTTTCACGTTGAGATTTTTACAGAATAGCACCACAGGTCCATATGTTAGGTTAGGTACCTATTTAAAATAATTATTACTTAGGTAAGAATCCTTCTTGATTAATTCAGGCTGTTAAAATGATTTTGATCACCCATTTGAAGATCACGTATTTGAATATCACCCTCATTATTCCACATTGCGCGACTAATAAACACAGTTGTGTGTAATATTTCTTTTTTCTTAACCACTTAATTGTAGTGGTCGTTAGAAAGACGCACTACCTATTGTAAAACTTCAACGTCTGTTTGTTCCTGACGAATTAAACGGAATGTCCCACTTCCATATTCATGGTTCATGATTTTTAGACAAATATTTGTTAACCTGAATTATCATATACCTTGAACATAAAGTTCCAGGATGAACTGAAGTTAGTTTATCCTAAGAGCAAGGGCTTTCAAACGCTGAAATAAACTTCGGGTTCCATCTAATAGGTTGGTAACCAGGACGATGACTCACCTGATATGAAGTGGTTATAAACAAGAAGCAAATTTTCTTGAATATTCTTTTCTTACGAATGGTTTTAAATAAAATAAAGTATCGTGAATGTGCTCCGTAACCCATAACTAAAGGCTCGTTCAGACCAGCGCGTCGCGACGGCGCGGACGCGACACGAACAATATAGTTTCTAAGAAAACTTCACGGTATAACAATAACCGTTGTCGCGTCGCGCTGTCGCGTCGCCCTAGTCTGCAGAAAGCTTAATTTATGGGTAATGGGGCACTTTTTTTATAGCTCGTGTACGAGGGCAAAAGAAAAAGATCAAAAGACCCTGAGTTTTGGTTTTCTTTCACGAAATATCAGTCATCGACTTTACACCCGCTTCTAATAATCTGCGCACAATTCAATATTCCACGTTATTTTTGTTTTCCCAAATAAGTACAAGAATACAAACTTCGTGACAACCACAGAGATTCGAAGTCAGTTCATTACACGCCACATTGGCGTGCTCACAAACAACCTCTTGAAGTCGAACTCGGTTTGAAGTCGGTTGAAGTCCGCTGAGTTTTGGCAATACGCCGCGTATAACGAACGGTAACAAAAATTGTTGTGAATTTCAGTTACTTTGTTGTTCTGTGCGGATTATTTCTGATTGCACTAGTAATGTTCTTTTAAAACCTTTTTCCAATACAATACATTTCTTTTTTAATCAGATTTAAAGCAGGAAATGTTGCTTTAAGTAGGTAATCTAGATTGGAATGTTAAAAACAGTTGGTATTTAACAAGAATGTAAACAAATAAAATCATTCGTTTTCAGTTAACGCTCTATCAACTTTCAGAATAACTTCTGTAAGTTGAAAACTCTCACCGACCTGAAATGCTACCCTGCCCAGTCCATAGCTAGTTACATGGACTGCAAAAACGACCAAATTCATTATTCACCATTTCATGATTAAAACTATTGCGTATGTCATTAATTAAAAATGGCTTCCCCAAGTCCGAGCCTACTTCCTAAAATCCGAACAGCATAAGCATAATCAGCCTATAATGTTCCCACTGCTGGGACACAGGCCTCCTCTCTGTGAGACGGAGCGGGCCGGAATTCACCACGCGGGCCCAGTGCGCGTTGGTAGATGTCACATGTCTCCGAATTTTTGGTTCTAGGACATGCCGGTTTCCTCACAATATTTTCCTTCACCGTTTTGAAAGCAGTGGTGATGATGAAATCATTTACACGATGTATAGCACCTTTTAGTTCGAACCAACGACCTACAACTCGTAAGTCCCGGCCTAACATTGTCGCGGAATTTCAATTTCACTGTAGCTTAATAAAAAATAAATGTCCATTCTACACGAATGAAAATCAACTATTTCCAATACAGTATTCTTTTACATCGTTTTCGTAGACACAATAGGAATAATGGCGAATTTTTATGCATTGGGGAACGTAAACTTAGTCGTTTATTTGCGATTCATTAGAGTTGTTGTGAATTCTATAGTCGTGGAGCATTTAGAAAACGTTTTAAAATCTGTATTTTTTCTAAGGTTTTGTGAATAAAATGTGCCAGTTTTAAATGCTTTTCATAAGATGTGTTCTTTTCAACGTAGAGTGACGTGTCAACCTTCGTTGTAAATATGGAATAGCAACATGAAACTAAGCAACTTGAGCGATACAACCGAAACAATCAACTCAGGCTATTGTCGTCCACTGCTGGACAAAGGCTTCTCCCGAGCTGCGCCACAACACTCGGTACGCATCCAGTCAGCCCAGTACTCTTGCGAAAATCTCTATAAATCTAACTCCTATCAGGGTTTCGCAACCATATCTACAGTCCCAAAACCGCATACCCCCAAAATGTCGTCGCGAAATAAACAAGGGTTCCGCAGTAAAGTCGATAGCTAATTGATTAATCGTCGTTTGTGACGTGTGTTAGCGGTCAGGTTCTATTCGGAAAGTTTCCTTCAAAGGGTGTAGTGTGTGTGCTTGTGCCCGAGTTGTGTTTGGAGCGGTTTGGTCAAACATTTCATAGTTTTCTAGTTATAGTTGTAAAGTATTGTAGTTTCCTCGTAGTTAGGTGTTTTAAGAGGGACTAGGTGTGGTGGTAGCTTAGTAAGTTTAAACATATCCTGGGTTTCATCAACTCAGCCTATTGCAGTCTACTGCTGGACACAACACCCTATCTTTCACCTTACGAATCCAGTCTGCCACATTATTAACATCGTCGGTCCATCTAGTTGGGGGGCGCCCCCAAATACGCGGTCTCCACTCCAGGACCCATCTGCTCCACCACCCGTCGGTCCTTCGACAAATATGGCAAACATGACAGCTTGCAGAGTAAGCAAGCTGAAGTGAGTTCAGCTTGCTTACTCTGCAAGCTGTGTCTGTATCCTGAGTAGAAACTGGCAAATCTATTCGCTGCAGCATAATCTATTCTCATAGTACCTTTAGTTTTGCCGAATCGATAGAAGAAGTAGAACTTCTTGTAAAAGGTTTCGTCCTGAGTGGAGTACCACTAAAATAGTTGTTTTCATCTGCCTAGGGTAGGTTACCCGCAGAAGCTCCTGAGAATTTTTAACAGTCTTTAACTGTTTCCAAACTAAAGTGGCAGTGGGCAGGGCACGTTGCTCGCAGAACAGATGGTCGATGGGGCCGAAAGGTTCTGGAGTGGCGACCGCGTACCGGAAGACGTAGTGTTGGAAGACCCCTACATGGTGGACCGATGACCTGGTGAAGGCAGCAGGAATCCGCTGGATGTGAGAAGTACAGAACTGGTTGAAGTGGCGATGCTTGGGGGAGGCCTATTTCCAGAAGTAAAAGTAGTTAATACGTGTAATAGTAGTAGTTCGGTTGAAATTATGAGTCTGTTTACATATTTGCCAACTTAAGTACTAAGTTAATCATAAAAATAAATAAAAAATGTTGTATAATTCAAATCCTTATCCAGCTCTCAGAGATAAATGGTTGGAAATATGTTTCCATCAAATAAATAAACTTGGCTCCAGCTTAACTTTTCAAAGTAATTTCTGCTCGAGTCTCCTCGAATCGTCCGACTTTTAATTATTAATGAGTAACCCTCATTAAATAAGTTTGGAGACAAATTCTCGCATACTTTTGATGTTGCTGTATCTATGTAAATATATATTTATTTGAAAAAGGAAATCTGTTTTTCTGAAGTTGTATACGTTCAAGAGATTATGTTGAAGTTAAGGACGATGTAAGTTTAAAATGGAATGGGAGGAGATCAGATGGTAACGAAACTGTTGTCACAGAAGATGGGAAGGATTCTAGGAACCAAAACTCTAGAAGCCTTTCCATCTTGACAACTTGTTACAATATTATCATTTTCCTGCCCATATCTCAAATTATTTGTGGTCGGTGCAACATGTATTTTTCATCCATACTTCTCTATTATTTGTCATCTCGGTAGTGGGTGCCCCCTTGCCATAACATTTTTTTTTATCACTTGATATAATATAATTTGATTTGATTATATTGGTTTTATTTTATTTGATTTTCTTAGATTCTATTTGATTTTATTTGATTTAATTTTATTTGATTTTATTTGATTTTATTTGATTTTATTTGATTTTATTTGATTTTATTTGATTTTATTTGATTTTATTTGATTTTATTTGATTTTATTTGATTTTATTTTATTTGATATATTTATTTATATACTTATAAAGTATATAAATAAATAAATCGAAAGTATACACCACAAAAATAAATCGAACACACTATGGTCGGCCTAATTGCTTTCCACAATCTCTTTCAGTCTGATTTAATTTAATTTAATTTGATCTTATTTGGTTTTATCTGATGATTTCTATTAATTTATGTTTGGCCATGGTTCTTTTTTACCCGAAATAAATGAACTTATCGTTATTATAACACCTTTGCTTTATTCTAAGATCGGTTGCAAAGTCCGTAGTGAACGCCTGACTTACCTACCTAACAAATTTTTGTTTATGCATAATGTGTGTTTATATAAGGACAAAGACCCACGGAAATAACCTCGGGCGAGGAAAAGATATTTCTTAATAACATACTCTTCTGCTCATCCCCTCGGGGGAAGCGTGATGGCAATAACATTAGTTCCAGTAACCGCAATATTTAGTAGGCAACACGATTATTATTTAGTATGCAGCCGTGTGAGTCAATACTCAATATTCCGGCTCACGTGCCTACGTGAAAGATTTACAAACAGCGTGATTGCGGAGTGCCCCTTTGTGTCCCGTTTTCGACGGGCGTGACAGGACGAAACTGGTTTAGTCCAGTTATAGATTTGGCGGAAAAACGCTGTGAATTTTTTGGCGGTTATTTTTTATTGTTAATGTGGCTTTACTCGTCTATTTCCCGGCAGGGAGCTACAGTTCTGCTGGTTTTCAGTTTTCTCTAAAATATATACTTTTTCAGTTACTAGAATAGCTACTGGGCGTTTGGCTTTACTTATGGGTCAGATCAGGGCCAAAGAACGTCTCTAGCATACATTTGGTATGTAACCTCATATTTAGTGGTTCCCAAGACCCATGCAACGTGATGATAAAGGTACTTTGCGGGTTTCGTTTTCGACTGGCGTGACGGTAAAAAAATAAAATAAGCGATATTGACCTGTGAATTTTAGAAGTCTGTTATAAAACATTACACTACTTCTTGAATTTTATGCATTGCTGTTACTTTAAACTCCTGTTCCAATACAAATGCGACTATTGTTTTAGTATGTCCTTCCATATGTTAATATCTTTTTATAATATTTAGTCATGTTTTTATTGAAATTCAAAATCCTAACCTGATAATAAATTATGATTTTTCATTCGATTCAACCATCATTCAACATAAAACATGGCATGATCGAGTATTTTCCTCACATTGCTTCTGTGACGTCACCGAGTCTCGCTACATCTCGTTTTTATGTTTATAAAGATCAAAATACTTTTCTTTTGCGAAAATATACGTCAAATCAGCAAAATTTACATGTACTTGACATGCGATTATGTCCTTTAGTTAAAATGATAGCGAGGCTACCGTAGGATTGAGTTAATGTTTGAAACCAAAATTGACATGTCGATAATTGCTTTATAAGAATTACTTAGCAATTTTTTTGATTGTTCGATGTTTTATAATTTCCATTGAAATGGTTTTATAATTTATTTTCTTTTTTTTAACTTGTTCTATTTTATTATTGAGATTGTTACAAAAGTTACTGTGGTAAATAACTACAATTAGGACAATTGTAGTTATTTCCTCTTCATATTAAATGTAACTATTTTATTTCATGGATTCAAGCAAAATTCCGAATGAATATATTGATAACAAAATGGATGGTACTTCTCTTTTGTGGGCGAGCAGCTTTTGTTTTTTTTGTAGTAGCTACCGCGTCCCCCGCTAAAAGTGACAGACTTTTTTGTTCGGAATATTGCGCATACGGCTTCTCCAGTGACATATTACTCTAGGTATCTATACTATAATGTTACAAATATGAAAGTTACTTTGTGTCACCTTTGATTCACGCCTTAACGGTATGGCAATTGGCACACGGATTGACCTTGAGCTGGGAGCTTACCATCACTTCTTAAGAGTCTATAATACCGTCAAATTGCATAGCATGATCCTGTGTTATATCGAAAATACTGCAGCATTCATTTTGAAATAAATATTATGTTAAAGTAGGAGGAATAATTTTAAGTACAGTTTCATGAAAACACGATTCCATAAAATTTTCTCTATAGAAAAAAAATCCAAAGATAAAAAACCACCAAACCAAACTATATTAAAAAAATACTTCAAATAAGATCATGTAACTTTGCTTAATAACTGAAATAATTATAAAGCAGATACTATATTTTAATTTTTATACATTACCATTATTTTCGTCGTAAAAAGAAATGACCTAAACTATTGGTGCCTTGGAGCCTTCTTCCCGCTGCTCAGTCTCGCTCTCACTCAGTCTGCGAGCAGTATCGTGCGAGCAAGATAAGGAGTGAATTTGAGCTGAGGTATTATGGACTCTTATGTAAAAGCACTTTTTGTGATAATTATATTGTAATTTTTTTATCTTCCTTCATTGTGGGAAGGAAATGGAGCTGTACAGGACGTTGCTCCGACGACGGAGCACCATTTCTAAAATAATACTGCTTTAAGACGTGGCGGTAGGCCCCCTGGATTAGGAAACAAGGTGTTTTTTTTTATATCCCATACCATGACTCTAGGGCATGAATGAGACCATATCAAAGAATCAACCAGCATATTTTTTTTTCTTATTTTTTCTTTAAAATTATTCGACAAAGTCACGATTATTTATTTAAGTGAAATATAAAAAAAAACATTTAATTCAGACTATTTTTGTTCATAAAAAGAAAATATGAAAACGTCGCATTTTCTTAGCTTTAAATATGAATGATTGGTTTGAATGAAAATGATTTACTCGTACTTATCAGTGAAACTTAAATACACACATCGAGAGTCTAGTGGTAAGTTAATGAAAAAAAAATGTGCTAGTTGATTCTTTGACATGGTCTCATTAATACCCTAAGGATATATGGGATATAAAAAAACAACCTTGTTAGTAATAAGCAGGTAGGTACTTTTTATCCCAGTAGTACGTTTCTGTAGAATAATTACCGATCTCCAAACGGGCAAAGCCGCGGGCAAAACAACAAATATTTCATAGTCAAAGAAATATTATAATGACGCAACTGTTCTTTGGATGCTTTCAATTTAAACAAATAATAATTCTATATATAGTCCTTACCGTTATTATTTCACAAATCTTGCCATTACTTATCCATTTATTTATAAGTTTTCCAAATGTCACGTCCCGCACGGCAAAGCCCTATTACCTTTAATAAGCTGCCGCGGGAAATATGAATATTTCATTTGATTTCTACCTGCTTCCCAATGTTTTGATAATTTTTATAGGTAAGTTGTAGGTAAATCATTTATGATTGTTTGCCTCCTGACATTTAAATATGTCAATTTTTTTTAAGAAACGTCTCGATTTTTCTCGATAGACATAATATTATTAGCATTTCAAAATTTCATTAAACGTAATTATTTATTGATTTATTTACAATTTTCTAAATCATCAAGCATGTTGGAGCAACCTGTATACTTAACAACTATAGCGCAGAGGTCATTTGCCGGGGTCACGGACCATAACATCGCATCAATGAAAATAAAATGAATAACGTGCGGAGAGCCTTATATGTTGACGAGCGTTTGAAAATATTAATTTTTCAATTAACGAATAATTTTTTCATATTATATTTTTATGATTACTGGCCACTAGCTCTACCCGCGTGTTCAATTAATGTCGTCAGTGTAGCGGTACATACGTTATATAATAGATTTTTAATGTTTATTTAGTTTTTATGTAAATAAGTTAGTTATTAAATGTTTATTTTGATTACTTAGGCCGTTTGTCCACCACCAAGTTTGTCGACCGTAGCCCATATTTTAAACATTTAATAACAATAATAACACTGAAAGAATTAAAAAAAAAAAAGGCTGAAGTCCCCTGCAGCTAAAGGACACACGTATTTCGCCAGTTATGGTCAAGTCCCATGTAATAAGGGGCGAGCCTATTGCCATCAACCGGGCACAAAGTCAACAAATCAGAAGGAAATAAGCAGTGTTGTTGATAATATTCTTTCTTAGACATCATATATCTTTTACATTAACATCGTCGACTACGTAGGCAATATAATTAATACAAAACTTAGACACGTGCGGAGAATTTTCACAAAAGTAAGACTTTTGACACGTGCCATTGCCTATTTGGCACAGCCGTGAGGCACACAAATCATAAATCATTCATACAATATTATTTTCCGTCAAAATCAAAGTCAAATAAATTTATTTTCTTTCTTCCATTGAAAATTGGGCAATCTCAGAACACAAATTCATAAATACGCGGTACGTGATATTGCGGACGGACACAGATCAGCCCGCACCGACGCACCATGGGAAAAGTATCGTCCGTGATAGTGCAGACACGGCCGTGGCGGTGCGTCCAATCCACGGCGAATCGGTAACTTCAAAGGTGCGAGCTTCTTTTTCACTTTGCAAACACAACGGAATGACAAAATGGACCCAATCGCAACGTGCTGGTCTGCGTTCGTCCGCAATATCACGGACCGTGGGAAGAGCCATGGTGTTCGGTACGTGATTGTCCATGGTCGTCAGCCGTGCAGGCTGGTCCGCGTCCGTCCGCAATATCACGCAACGTTGAAAACCGCCTTTACGCGTGTAGGTACGAATACTTACAATAGATTCCTCAAGATTTGAACCTGTCAAAACATTCAACATTGAATTTAATTTTCATGTCAGAAATACAAGCTTCTCGCGACACGGTTGAGTTATGAAAAGATGGCCACCATAAGTACAGTCAGGGAAATGAATTGTTAAGTAAACTGACTATCAACTTAAATTGTCCGTATATTCAAATCACAACTGTCATTCTTTGACAGTTGTATGAAGTGGCTATAACACGGCAAATTGACGTAGGATGCCAATTCGTTTCACTGGCTGTACTTGTTATTCTATTACTTTTAATATTAAAGGATTTCCTCGTCTAGCCATATTGATTTCTTCCTTTTGACTCTCTATATAAACAGCTTATTTTAATTCTTAGTTCCTTGTAAAGATGAAGTGAATTTCTGCACCGTCTATTTATTTAAGCTTTGAGCTCTTTGAGCTCTCCGTTCAATAACGTCCGTATTCTTGAACGATGCTCGATTGAAATACTAGACTTCGATTATATTGAAACTAGCGACCTGCCCAATTAGTCGAAACATCGAGATTTTAATGTAAGGTTAATATTATAAATGTATTATACACATTATATAGACGTTCGTTACGTAGGTTAGACGAACAATGCGGTCACACAGACAGACACGAAAAGCAACTTTAACTAATGCCGCCTGCTGCTTCGCCTGCGTTGATCAGAGTTATTTTTCGTAAATATAAAACGTGTGCGGTCGGGGGCCGCCGTCAGGGACAAAGTTCCTTCTCACGTGTGATCCCACGACAAACAAAAACAAATTTTACGCAGCCGCCATCTTGTATTTACATTTTGCCCTCAGCACTATGAAAATTATTACCACGGTGAAAATTTTCTCAGCTGCCACCCTGAATTTACATTTGAATGCGACTATAGAAAGAAAGAAAGAAAGAAAGAAAGAGAGAAACAACAACGACGAAACATTAAAAAAAAATTGCAGCCTCACTATGGATTCGTATTTTGACCTCACTATAATTACTTTACTCTTTTCTTTTGTTTTTTCTGCCGGCGTTCTCTCTCTCTCTTTATCTTTCTTTCTCTTTGAATTAGAAGAAAACACTCGCAAGTATTAACACTTTTTAGCGTGACGATTTCTGAAAGTTTACAAGCCCCGTTAAAGAACTTCGATCCAAAAAAGAAACTCTTTATAATATCTGCCATGCTATTCTGTCAACATCTCACCGTGAAAACTTGGGTGAAGTGAGCTGTCAATAGTGTCAATCCCTGTGGAATGACAGCTCACTCCACGCTCACTTCACCTAAGTTTTCACAGTGAGATGGTTACAGAATAGCACTGCAGCTATCTGCCAATGAAACTCCTGCAAAAATCGGTTCAGCCGTTTCGGAGATTAGACGGAACAAACAGACGGACAGAAAAAAATAAAAAGCTATAAATGGTGGAGACGAAAATATTTACCATCGACCAACAAAATAAACAGTCAAATTATGTACCTACCTACAACATGTTTTACCAAGCTGTTCAAAAGTTTTCAACAAAAAAACGCCGCATGCGAACTCAGCCTTATACGTCCGTTACTCTGAGAAATCTGGTTGAGTTAGTAAAAAAGGGTAAATTACCTTTGTATAGACAACAGCGAGACGGAGGAATTTGTCTCGAGTCACGATTGAATTCGAATCGAGAACATGTTTATTTGTCATTGATAAAACAATTCAAATGTTATTTTTACGCTGTTTTTTTTGTTTTTGGATTTGAGTGGAATTTGAAGTAATTGTGATTGTTGGTTTGATAAAAAAGGAAAAGTTAATAGATTTTATTTGAATTCGTTATATAACATAACACCATACCTATATTCCACAAGGGGTTAAGCAGAGGTATCTATAGTACACCCACATTTCGCCAGGTATGTTTAAGACCCATGTAAAAGGGGACGAGCCTATTGCCATCAACTGGGCACAAATCCAATCCGGGAGAGATTCCAGATGGAAAAACCCAATAACATTTTGCCTGACCCGAGAATCGAACCCAAAACCTCGTGCTCAGCAGTAGCGCTTGCAACCACTCGACTTACGAGTCAGCCTTACAGAATTCATCACAAATGTCACTAAAAAATCAAGCATTACTTAAAACTCGTTTAAAGCTTTTTGATTGGTTGAAACTAGTTGTTAAGTAATGCTTGAGTCTTCAGTGAGGTTGTGTAATAGGGGCCTTAGAGCCCAATATTTTTTTTTTTTTAAATGGCAACATTTTGCCTTGAGGAGATAACCACAAGCATTGATTGATCTGCATTTGTTCATTACATATCAGTTGTGTTTTCTCACATTATTTACTTCTTTAAAAGTCAGTGTCTTTATATTATATAAGTCAGTGTAGTCAAAAACTTCTGTATCGCGTCGTGTTTGGTATCAATTTTCAAGCCAATCAAAGTCACCCAATAATTAAATCTTCATTCCGTAAAAACATTTCTCAGCAAAATACAAGAAACGGCTGATAAGTCATCCCAATGAATTGGCACGCCAGTTGACTATCCAAGACGTCAACACACACACATCAACACACATTACGCCGTTTGAGCCGTCAAACGGCGTAATGTTTTAGAGCTGTAAAATCGACAGTAGCATCAGGCTACCAAATATGAGTAGGTACCCTCGATGGAGAGTACACTCTTCATGCGAACAGCCGATACATCACATCTGCTCATAGTCCCAGGACTGATGGCCGATATTATAAGAACAAAAAAAAAAGTTTTTTTATTTTTTTGTTCTCTGACTCATCAGGCATGAATTTGCGGTATTCCATTATAAAATAAAATAGACGACCTATATTTAGTAACCCAATCCGTTTAACTGTTCTTTAAGAGTCATAAAGAACCCTGTAAGAAATGACACGTCAAGCGTCGAGAGCAGTGCACACTGCACACACACTGTACTGTACTGTTTACACTGCTCTCGGCGCTTGACGAGTCAACACGTTGAGTCCGGGTTCGCAATAAGTCAATCGTCATCCTGAGGCTGCCTCGCTGAGAGGTGAAACACGTGTCGAACAGTTAAGCTGATTAGGTTACTAAATGTACGTCGTCTATTGTATTTCTTTTTTTTTGTTCCTTTTAAAAGACAATCCTCCAAGCTTGTCTCTACACAATCCCACATCCGACCATGTACATAGCTACCTAAGTACGTTATAAGTACTCCCGTGATCACGTAGCGCCTCACTTAAGGCAGTACGTGGTACAAGACCGCTAACTCTAAGTACTCTACTTATTGCGTTCTCCCCTCGAACGCCTCGAACGGTTTCATTTCATCATGCTGTTTAAACATTGATAAAATGTGGTTTGGCTGTAGTAAAGTCAGTAATGGAGGGAAAAAATAAAACGTTTTTCCGATGGTTATAAAAGTCTGGCTGAGCGTTTATAGATTGGTTTTTTATGATGGCATAACATAACGTCTGCCTTTCGAAAACCTGCCCATTTTATATGCAAACCCGGTATACACCTCTGCATTGATAGTAAGCTTACATTTCACCAATTATGTTACTAGTCTAATTAAAATTGGTCTATTGAATGACATTTGCATGAAATCATGACATCAGCTGGTTCGTGTATTAAAATTGGATTCCATTCGTGTATTAAATTGTAATCAAATTTAGTTTTAAGACCAGATGTATAAATGATTCAAATTATTGTAATTCTGTAAATACATATTTAGAGGTATGGGGAAGGGGCTTTAAAATTCACTCATCCACCATAGAAAAGGGAGGATCTTCCGACCAGACGGGTATCGTACCTGGCGGGCAACTGCCCAACGTTTGATGTCGGATAGTCTTTCATATGTCGTTCGCATCGTAAACTCTAACTGCGCGATGCAGGATTTGTGTGACGTCAGCTCTTTGATGCGTAGTTCGCATGTGGCGATGTAGATATTTGTGTTGGCCTGTAATTATATTTTCAAGATACAACCTGACACTGACCTGCAAATTGTAAAAAACGAAAGAAAATTTGAATTTCGCGGGCTAGTTTACTTTAGTTATTCCAAGTTCAAATTTTCACATTCTCAGCAGCCTGAAAATGTGGCATCTTCAATACCATCACATTAGCACCTACATGATCAATGCTATCCTATACAACGGTGCATTGTTTCACTACGTGACGGCGAAGAGCTTTCAAGTAATCAGTGTTTAATGGAAAATGTATTAAGTTTAGCTCTCTTGGACCGTGAGTACCTCTGGAAGATATGAATGGCTTATCCGTGATGTCTTAGCTTATTGTGAGACTGGTCGCATTTTAGCTCTATAGCTACTTTGGCCATATTAGCTTCAACATTCACACACTACGGGTGCGGGTCGGGTCCTTTCTAGCGAGTGACCATTGATATGAGTAAGGGTACCTATTTCGATACGGAACTATAAATATAGTCATGTTTCACCTGCGTAGTAAACCTTGCAAAATATGCTGCCATGCTTATTTTGTTGTTGATAATTTGACATTTATTGAACTGCTGAAATTAATTATCGGTTGTTTTACGTCCACTTACACCACAAATCAATAAACATATTTAACGCTTACCGAATATAAATATTTCTATTTCTGCCATCGTTTGAGATGACAGACACAAAATGTTATTTTAAATACGTTTAGCCTTAGATGCATTTAGTAATTTGTGATGCACGTGGGCCTTAACGTTGGTGTATACACAGGGCTTACAGTCCGGTCGTCAACAGAATGCGTTCCTGATAACTGTCATTTGGACAATTTCTAGTAGTAAATAAGGATCAAATTCGCAAAACACATATTCGTAGTATGAAACTGACAGGTGTCAAGAACGCATTCTCTCGACAGCCGGACTGTAGTACTTTTCGGTGAACATTAAATTATGATTAGAAAAAAGTATTTTTCATTCTTGCTCAGTCTTATCACAGTCCGTTATAACTGTAGATTTACGTTTTTGTTAAGTCCTATTATTAAAGTTTAAGAGGCATTATCTTTATGTCTAGACAATTTTATTATTAAATTATTGCCTAGAGTACCGTTTTGAGACATTAAACAGACTTACAACTACACTAAAAAGGATTTTAACAAGATAATAATAAATGGTCCTTTAAGTTTTGAAGGTATTTGTTAGATTATTCTTTTGGGATAAATGTTTAAATTATACCTAAAATGTACTTGAAAGATATTGAAGGAAGATGAAATTATCAGGCATACCTGATAATTTTTAATCTATACATATATAGCTGCATATCACTGTTGTCCACCTTCTAGACATTATTCCTTTAACCAAAGATTTAAATCGTTAGATTTGCTCTGAATTTTCTTAAGTCGTGTGAAGTGTCAATACTGAGAAGAGTGAGCTCACACATTTTGTACGGCGTTTCCATGGCAGAATGCGTCATTATGTGTCTAGAGGTGTCAAAACGAAATATAAATACGAGCATTTTGTATATGTGGTAGGTTCAATCTAACGATATAAATCTTTGCATTTAACCACATTCTAAAATATATTGTAGAAAAAAACAAAACGAAATCAATCACGTTATTCTAAGAAAGGTAATGGCGGCCAGCACGGTGCCAAGCTGTGACCACTGATTGAAATCCTGCTCCAAATCGAGCCACAGTTCAAATGGACTGTGACTTTTGAACGTGGACGTAGTAAAATCTATTATTGTAAAGTCACACCGGCAACCACGGGTTTTTAAAAATATTATGTGGTTCAAGTAAGGGCATGTAGTATTTTCCTGTGAATCTCGTAAAATATTATTAAGGTCTTCAACAAAATGGGGTTTAGCATCTTTTTGTGCTAGATGTGGAATAAATACGAACTATATTACAACTAAAGTAAAAGTTCTAATTACAAACACTGACTTTGAAATCCAGTCTAAGGCCCACTTGTACCTCACTAAATACTAAATACATAATAGCGCAGCGCTAAACATATTTAAAACATCATTCTGTCTTTGTCATTTTCAAACGATTGGCAGAAAACAGAACAATGTTTTAAATTCGTTTAGCGTTAAACGTGTTTAGTGATTTGTGGTGCAAGCGGGCGGGAATTTACACAATTGACAACTTAGGCCGCTTGCTTTTAAGAACCAAATATTGTGGCGGCATCTACATCGCCACATGCGAACTACGCATCATACTGACGCGTATGAAAAATGCGCGATGTGAAGCAAAAATCCTGCATTGCGGCAAGCAGAGTTTACCGCACGACTAGCATATATACAACGTTCCGACATCAATCGTCGGGCAGTAGCCCACCAGACACGACACTCGTCTGGTCGGAGGATCCTCCCTTTTATATAGAGGATGAGTGAACTTTACACCGTGTATCTCATACACAGTTGGAATAAAGTTCAAAAATGGCTCGATGGTTTAAATCTGTGTCTGACATGACGTGTTAGTTAGAATTATTTTTGTAATTCGACGCAGAGGTATAGGTAAGCAATCGAAACCATTATGATAAATCTCATAAGACTGACCACTGGGAAACCATGACAACCATAATTATCTATACATGTGGGATTGGCTCAATGTTACTGGAATAAAACCGCTGATTGCTTCTTATAAATTATATTTTTATTTTCCGTCTTTAACGTCTTACACCTTTTCTTACACACGTATTCTACATTTTAAACATACATTCACTATCTCTTTCATTCCTTGACTACGTCATACATTCATCTCTGTCACTAGTTCATGCTTCACATTTTTCATTCATCTTCACTTCTCGTTTCACTATCCTGTCATAACGTTCCGTTCCTACATACATAATATAAAACTTTCGTCTCTGTCTGTCTGTATGACCGCGTTGTTATTCTAAACTACGTAACGCGTTTTGATTCATTGCGATTTTCATATTTTTATGTATAATAAATTATTTGATTTAGAAATCTGGATGTTTTGACATGTCGCAATTGCACCCCTGCAAAGCACAGGAGGGTCGCTAGTAAATTAATTAATCAATCTGCCTTTTCCTAACTATGTTGGGGTCGGCTTCCAGTCTAACCGGTAGCAACTGATACCAGTATTTTAACATGGAGCGACTGCCTACCTGATCTCCACAACTCAGTCACTGGGTAACACGATACCCATTGGCAAGACCTAACAAGGTTGTCAGATTTAAATATAAAAAAAAAACATTTCAATTTCTTACATCGTTATATTTATGTAATCAATCGAATATGGTGTTTCACAAGACACGTAGCATGTGATGGTTGATTGAAATCGTGGATCTAAATCAAGCTCACAATTTAAATTGAGTGTGTTTTGAGCCATAGAGCTACGATTTTCAGAGGAGTTATTATTAAAGGCGGCAATAATTTAATCAATGAAAGTCAATAAGTTAATGAGTGAGTGAGTGTGAGTGTGTGAGTGAGTGGGGTAAGTGTGAGTGAGTGAGTGAGTGAGAGAAAGAGAGTTAGTTATTAAATGGGTGTACTATAGGTACACGTCTGCCTAACTCTTTAGTGAATACAGGTGTGATATTATGTTATAAAATTAAACTACGTGCTTATGAGTGACTAAACCTTTTTGTTTGGTCTGTAATCCCAGTTGTAGTTCAAAGTTGGACCCTGGTTTTAAGAATTAAGAATCATTATTTTGTAGAAAATACAGTTATTAAAAGATAAATATAAAGTTGGTGGTTGATATTCAATCCATATTTCTACGGTTTCGGGCAGGCAAATTAATTTTACATTCATATTATTTTATTAAACATATACAATGATGAATAAATAATTTTAAACGTAAACAATTATTAAAATGAGTATACACACATCACTATGAAACTAGAGGTACCATCGAAGAAGTTCATATCTAACCACCGTAAGGACTATTCTTCCTTGCAGCGCTCGGCAGCTATAGAACCGGGCCGGTAACAGATGTGGTCATCGCGTTCATGGGATTTTGTTTTGAAACTAGTAAACTAGTAAACTTCTTTGATGGTACCTACCTAATTTTTTTTTTCTTCTTGCATGAATTCTTGCAATGTATTTAAAAACAATTTTCTATCAAACATCTAAGCAAAACTTGATGTTTTAGCCATAAATCCCAGCCAGTCTTTAGCACAGATTTTAGACTGTGTGTTATGTTACATAAGTTATTTATAGTTTCATCAATTTTAGTATTATACATTGTTCTACAGAGAGCAGTTAGAGAGCAGTGGTGGCCCAGTGGAACGGCCCCAACTTACGAGTTGTAGGTTCGATCTCAGGCCACTAGGAGTACTCTCTCTCTAGGAGGACTCTCAAAATGATGAAGGAAAACATCGGAGGAACGGCTGCACCGAATGTGACATCTATCAACCCGCATTGGGCTCGCGTGGTAGATTACAGCCCACTCTGTCTTCAAGAAGGAGGCCTGTGTTCGAGCAGTGGAAACATTATAGGCTGATTCATTGTTCTATGTTACAATCATACAGGTGCAATACTGCTATCCAATCTTAGGCCGGATTGCACTATAAATCTAAAAAAGTGCGTTTGGCACAATATTTATTTAAGTCATCTTTCGGTGTCTGTCATCTTCAAACGGTTGACAGAAACTGAACGAAGTTTCATATTTGTTTAGCGTTAAATGTGTTAAGTGATTTGTGGTGCAACAAGACCTTAATATGAAGCATGAAAATAAAACCAAACCAAAATTGAAATAAATTACACCCAAAATCATTCAAAGATCACACGATCCAACTTTCCTCACTACAACTCCTCAAACAAACAAAAGCAAAACGCATCATAACCCATCCTCCAGATTCGTACCTCCTCACCATTGGCCGGATCGCGGACGACTGACGTTTATTCCACCATTGGCACATCATTTACACTCGAACGCTCGCCGCTCGATGTCGGACGTCGAAAACGTCATTCCGACGAATAAGGGCGTCGACACGTCGGTGACGACATATTGCTGAGCTTACTCCCACGAAATCCGAATGACTGCGTTGACGTGTGGTTTGATCGAGTTGTCGTGACGTAATTGCTTGGGACCTGAGGAGATGGTCTAATCAGGTGGAGTGGAATCGTGAGAAGCATGTAGGAGTGGTCTGTGTTGGTTCTGGAAAGATTTATGTAAAATCTGAGTTCATAGTATCAATCCAATAATATTTAGTAGGCTTCCTATTCAGGTACCAATTGTTTGTCCGGTAATTGTATTGTATCAAAAGTACTTGAAAGTATATCATATTTGTTGACATAAAAAAAAAACCATAATGAGGTGTTCGAACTTTGAATTGATTCTCCTGTATTAGTTCAACGTTCGAAAGCTTGTGTTTACTAGCATACGAGTAGTACTTACTTAATAGTCCTGCAAAAGCTTCTATCTATACATACTTACATAATTTATAAAACAAAGTCGCTTTTCGCGTGTGTCTGTATGTTCGCGTTGTTCTTCTAAACCACGCAACAGATTTTGGCGAGGTTTTCATCATCGTTTAGAGAATTTATTCCGGAAGGTTTATGTGTATAATACGTTAGTATTAAAGTTACGTTTACCTAAGAAATCTTGATGATTTGACAAGCCGTAAAAACTGTGCGAAGCAGGAGCGGGTCGCCAGTTAGATACAAACATAAGTTTGCGTAGGTATTATAAAATCGATGGTGTTTTATTTCACAAATTGTTGTAGTGCCTAAAATGCGTTTATTCTTTTATTTTACGTAACTTTCTCAACAAAAAACCAATAAAAAAACCCGCAACAAAAAATCGTTCTAAATCTTAACAGTCTGTTTAACTTATCCAAAAAACCATTACCGAAGTATTGAGTTCAATCATTCCCATGATGCGTTCAGCCATAACTTCCCGCTTTCAAGGGACTGCTAAAACAATGAGGAGTTCTATAGTTCGTGACTTTTGTGCAAAGTTTCCGATACAGACCTCTACGACCCTAACCTAACAAGCTAAGGTTGGTTTTCCTTTGGTTGGAGTTTGACTAACTTTGTCAGAATTAATAAGAGATTAGCCTTGGGTCGGCGTTAACTATAAAGGTTGCTATAATATTGGTAAGTTACTAAGTGGTTTTGGGCGTTAAAAGACATCATCAAGGGTCGATCAGAACTGTGCAGATGTTCAAGGGTGGTTAATATTGGGTAGCTTGTGTCCTTTTTGTTACATTTAGGGTAATAATAACGAATATATTGGCAATATTGGAACCTTTTGGGATGATTTCGCTTTTGTTCTGTTTTAATTTTGATATTTTTGCGTCACCGCCTCGTTGGTCTAGAGGTCGCTAGCATTACTGCTGAGCATGAGGTCAAGGTCATGAGGTATTCGATTCACAGGTCGGTGTTATTGGGGTTTTGCATCAGGAATTTCTCAGTAGCAACCCGGAGTCTGGATTTGTGCCCGGTTGATGACAATAGGCTCGCCCCCTATTACATGGGACTTAAACATGACTGGCGAAATGTGAGTGATACTATACGTACACCTCTGCCAAACCATTCGGGTACTACAAGCGTGATGTTATGTATGTATTCTTGCGTTAAGCGAAAAGTTTCTAGTACTAAGTTTTGTTTATAATTTTAATATACATTATCGCTAACTACCTAAGTTTCTAGTCAGTTGGAAGAGAACTTAATAGAAAATTGTGGCGGCATCTACAACGCCACATGCGAACTACGCATAAAAAGCCTGACGTCACACAAATCCTGCATCGCGCAAGCGAAGTTTGCCGCGCGCTCAGCATATATATATATACTTAACTTCTCGACATCAATCTTCGGGCAGTCGCCCACCAGACAAGACACCCATCTAGTCGGAGGATCCTCCCTTTTCTATAGAGGAGGAGTGATCTTTAAACCATTTTCCTCATGCCTCTAAACTGGTGGCCCTGACGTGACACCCTAATAAAGGTAATGTTTCAGAAATAGTAACTCTTAAATTTGTTTTATGTTATGTTAGTGGCGGCCCAATGGTAACGGCCGGGACTTATGATTTGTAGGTCGTAGGTTCGAACCCAGACAGGCGCTTTACTTCGTGTAAATTATTTCATCACCACTGCTCTCAAAACTGTGAAGCAAAACATCCTGAGGAAACCGGCATGTCCTAGAACCAAAAATTCGAATATAATTATCACTTGCTTCAAAACCGGTTAAGGAAAACATCGTAAGGAAACCGGCATGCCTGAGAGGTATTTCTCGACGGCATGTGAAGCCAAGTCAGAGGCCCATCGGCGGCTTCTAAAGTCTGACACCAGGATAGTTACTATCCACACGAAAAAGACATGTGACATCTACCAACCCGCACTGGGCCCGCGTGGTGGATTATGGCCCAGTCTCTATCACCAAGAAGAGGCCTGTGTCCCAGCAGTGGGAACATTATAGGTTGATTGTGGATGTACTTATCTACCTATAATCTACAGCTTTTCTCCTAGTAAACTTTAATAATTAATTACGCTCTTGATAATAAGCAGCTTTATCATTTCTACCATAAGCAAAAAGACAGTCAAAACAAATAAGGTATTATCGTCTTTAAAAACAAAATCCCCTCAAAAACAATCCACGTCCCTCCCATTAATATTTTGTGGAAGATTTCTTCAGAAAAATGTATACTCTTCAAAGTTGAGAAGATTAGAAAGAATTTAATACATTTTCTCATTACATTTTCAGCAGTTTTCTCCTAATTCTGCGGTGAACTCATTACTGAGGAATGAGTGAAGTCTAAACTTCGTCGCACACTATACGACATGCGACTGCGACAGCTCGACAACAAAACGTAATCACAGGCTGTGACCGAAAAATTTCATATACAGTATGTTAATTATCGAAAGGCGTTCCCGTTAGCCCGCACCACTATAGCGTCCTCCACCATACATGCTAAAAAAGATACTCGTTACCGCTGCAAAAAAACTTTGTTTTTTAAATAATAAAATATTCACAAAAAAGATTAATGATACGTAAAAGAATCACGTAAAATAATCACACGCAGACTTGTCTTTCAACGTGGGAAGACAAGTACGCGTGTACAGTGTTTCTTTGAGGTTTCAAAACAATTTATTTTTGAATTGTATTTTTTTGCACGTATGGACGGTATACTATTGTGGGTAAACGGGAATGCCTTTCGTTAATTAACATACTGTATTTAGTTCAAAGCTCCGCACACTTGGCGTCGAGTTTCAGAGTCACAACGACAGGCTAGGGCTGACGCACGCTCACGCTACTTGTCACAGCGTCTAGACGCCCGGTGCGCGCGAACACCCGATGACAGTCGCATGCGACAGGTCAGCGTCTTGTCGTCGAGATGCGGGTCGCATAGTGTGCGACGTGGTTAAGTTGAGGAGATAATACATTCGGAGTACCGAAGTACCCAATTTGTAAGATTACAAGGTCGTTTTCATTTTGTCTCCATTACACGCCTGGACGAGCTTTGTTACAGTCTTCAGATGAATTCTAATAAACTTGTAACTATTGTCGGAGGATTTTTGGCGAGTTTCCGAGTTTACGGATGCCTTAATAAGGTTGTGTTTGGTATTCTCTGTTCGGGTATGCCATCTATTCACATTGAGTCTTGGAAATTGGAAAATTTCAGACGAATTTCTATAAGACCGTATAGAAATTTGTCTGTTCGTCGGTTCGTACACTTAAATGATGACGATGCGAGATTTCATTTTGGACATATGGCTAGTAAAATCTTGGTGTACATCGCCACATGCGAACTACGCATCAAAGACCTGACGTCACACAAATCCTGCATCGCGCAATTAGAGTTTATCGCGCAAACGACATAATTATGTAAGACTATCCGACATCAATCGTTGGGCAGTTGCCCGCCAGACACGACACCCGTCTGGTCGGAGGATCCTCCCTTTTCTATAGAGGATGCGTGCACTTTACACCCTGTAGCTCATACCTCTAAAGGCGATGTATTGATTTTTTATTGATATTTGATTGTACAACTCAATTGTAAAATAGAGGTATCTATGGTAATTATTTCAGAGATATTATTTAATGAATTATTATTTATTTATTTCAGAGAAATTCCATAAAGGTTAATGTAATCACAAAACTAACATAAACTCATAAAATGATAATGTCTTAGTAACAGAATTGTACCTAAAATTATGTTAGTACTAGCTTCCACCCTCAGCTTCGCCCGCGTGAAGGTCAAAAATTATCCCACGGGAACGTACTACCGGGATAAATCCTATATGTTAATCCAGGTCATAAACTATCTGTGTGCCAAATTTTATCCAAATCCGTTCAGCCGTTATTGCGGGATTAAGTATCAAATTCAGACAGTAAAAGCGCACTTCAGCATATCGCTCGATGCGCCTCTGGCTACAGCAGAGGTACATCGATAGCGTATGATATTTTAAAACTTATAATTATACTTAAAAACAATAATATAGAATGTAGATTGCAATGGGTTCCAGCACATATTGGACTAAGAGGTAACGAGGAGGCTGACCGTATATCCAAATCAGCGGTAATAGACGGATGTGTAACTAACTATGTACCTGATTACTGGGAATATACAGCTAAATTTAAATCGGCATGCTTTAATTCCTGGAAAGAACATTTTCTCAAAATATCTCTGGATAAAGGCATTTGGTACAAAAGCATACAAGGTCCACCATCTCGCTTTCCCTGGTTCGAGAATACTAAATTAGATAGAAATTATGTTAAATTGATATTAAGACTCCGTTCGGGGCACTATCCATCGGCAAAATTCGCATTTCTTATGAAAAAGGCTGACTCTCCTAATTGCACAGTTTGCAATCAAATCGAAGACATACAACATTTGCTGATGGAGTGTGCTCGGAACAGAGTAGAACGTGAGTTATTCGTGAATGATTGTAAGATAAATAAATTTGATGTAGGCATAATTCAATCCATCTTATCTACACCATCCTCGGAGATTATTAAAAAGTTGTGCCATTTAATTATTGTCCTCCACGAATAACTGTAATAAAATTGTTGTCTGTTAGATTAAAACTATATAAACTAATTAATTAAATTTAGTATATTTAAATTAAGTAAGCCAATTACTGTAAAAGGGTACGATGGGGCTGACATATCTTTGATAAAAGCCCCTAAACAAAATCTAGATAATAAAAAAAAAAAAAAAAAAAAAACTATCAAATGCACAAACATACAAACTTTCATATTTATAATATTATATATACAACCTTAGATTCACTATGGGACCGAGGCTGAAATCGCGAAAAAAGCTGTTTCCTACATTTCGACGAGATATACGAACATAAATGTAGGGAACAGCAGATTTTTTTTTCGCGATTTCTGCGTTGGACCCATGGTGAATATAACCCATGTTCATAATAATGAGTACAATGACCCCTTAAGAGGTTTAGGGTAAACAAAAACTAAGGTTGTATATATATTATATATATATAATATAGTAGGATTGTTAGTACCTGTGTAGTACCTGGTGCCTATGGCTGTCTTTATCCACAGATTTTGGAAAAATGGGCAGCAATACGTCAAAGTCAAAGTCAAACAATTTATTTCAATTAGGCACATAAGAGGCACTTTTGAACGTCAATTTTACACAAAACGGAATTGATTCTAGTTGCCCCTTACAAAAGGTAGTTCTCGTATGGAGAAGAATGGGCAAGAAACTCCACCGTTAGCTATCCGTACGCGCTTCAGCAAAAATACCAGATGCAAAGCTGGCTTCATATTCTTTTGAAACTCCATAAAACGCTAGGCCAGCTCAAGGTCAAAGGGTTACCACCGACGTGCGGTTGACTGTATCTATTACATTTTAGCCATGCATAGACACACCGTCAGGCACACACATTATTGTTAAAAGATTATTTTTACTTACTTACTTTTTTTACTTTTTTATTTTGTTTGTATTTTTTGTTTCACGAACTGTGTCCAAATAAACGTTATTCTTTCTCTCTTTCTTTCTAAACTTTACAATAACGAAGGTTTCAACGAAAATTCACGCCACCAGTTGGCGCCACTTAGACAAAAGGTCTTCCCTTCGTCAATGGATTAAAATCTGTGCATAACACTGTAACTTGCTGATCATGGTTTTGTTATTGTTATTAGTAATTTATTAACTGTTTATTTATTTTACTTCGATGATCCTAGTTTATCATTTATAACTTCCAGTTACAGCTATATATATCTATATGTAAGCGGGCACGCCCTTTATCCTGGAGGCTTTTATTTAGATATTAAGTTCTGTTTACGTTTAGTTTTTATTTCTGCCTAGGTATAGTTCTAGATGATTCTGGTTGGTATATTGGGGTGTGCTAGCTGAGTTATGGCAAATAAAGTATGTTTTGTATTGCGTAATGTAAATTATTTTGCATACTATTAAATAGAATCTTTTTTTTTCTAACTGTAAGACAGCTGTGCTGCTGGGGAATTGGTTGCGCCACTTCTTCTTCCCAGCTAACGCACTAGGAAGTGGTGAAAGGTGGGCGTTTTGGGAGACTGTCTTATGTAATTTTGACGTTCGAAAAGTGCTGATTCTCAGCCTAGTTTGAATAAATGACTTTTGAATTTAGAACTTTTTAATGTTTTTTATTTTATTTTTGTTTCAATGAGTGTGTTTTAGTTTCATTTGTGATCTCCTATGCTTGTCTCAATTAATACTTTTTCTTTCTTTCTTTCTTAACTCCATTTTTTACGATTTAGAGTTTTATACACTATCCTATTGTGTCCTTCTTAATATTATTACCTTATTAAAGTTTAATAGTGTAGTTATTAGTTAATAAAATATTTTGTCCAAAATGTTAGCACATTTTATTTCACAAGCTCCTTAAAGTCAAGATTATCAGTTATTTTTGAGAATAAAACATCTCCTGTACAGTTTCGATTGTGGTGCTAACAGTTATGTGCTTCTCGGGTACAGAAATTATATGATGACGTTCATCATTCAGTCACGACTAAAGAAAATGGGCGTATTGACACTTTTGACAGGAGCCCGGACCTGACGTCTCAGTGCTGCCACCTAGTGAACGTCATTTCAGAAAACCCTCGTTGAAGTGTGGGAATCAAATCGAAACTTCAAACAGAAGGTGCCAGTGTTATTCCCAAGTAGCAGGTATATTATCACTTACTTTGAAACCGTGGCAAGAGGTACCGATATAACTTACATGATAATACATACATCTAGTTGGTAGTTTCAAACTCCATCATGTTTGGGAGCGTATGGCGCACGTAAGTGCTTCCCAGTCACATCGGATTATGTGGTGAGCTTCACCCTGTCACAGTATATTAAATACTGATTTTAAGACTTTAATTTACCTTTCAATAACGTTTCATCTATGGGAATTTGTGTATTATCCAACATGTCAATCATAAAATCTCCTGTAATTATTATTCTATACTATTAAGCGAGCAATATGGGTATATAATATATTTGTGATCACGTTCTCGAAAACGGCTCTAACGATTTCAATGGAAGTTGCAATATAGCGGTTTACGGGGGCGAAAAATCAATCTAGCTAGGTCTTACATCTGGGAAAATTCGTTTTCTTCTTATTTTCACCCGAGTGCAGTGCTCGGGTGAAAATACGGAGAAAACGATTTTTTCCAGAATAATGATATGGCAACATGGAATTAGTATGAACCATCCTATGTTATTAAATGAGCATTCTCAAATTTCATCCACCATTCAACCAGTCGACCAGATACTTAGATATAATATAATACATAATACTAGCCTATTATTATCGCACAATCAAACGCCTCTACTCATACAGAGAAGGCACGAGCATTGATCACCACGCTTGCTCAAGACGGGTTGGTGATTTCAGACTTATATTAAATTAACTACCTATAAGTCCAGATTTCCTCACGATTTTTTTCTTTCACCGATGTTAGTAATGTCTAAGATAAACTCAGAAACTACATATGAATTGAAAAAGTCACATTGATGCTTGCTTGGCTTTGAACCCCACACAACCTCGTGCATAAGACACCACTCCCCAGAATACTGTTGAAGAACATTAAAATGTCAACTTATTCAAAGTTATAGATGAATATCGTAACGTGTTAGCTTTGAAATTGACTCTGAGGCACTTTACCCAGTCAGTAAATCACACACTCTCGACTATGTTAAAATGTATTTGAACCCTACAACCTCGTGCATGAGAGGCGAGGCCATAGCCATCACGACATTTTTAGTTATTTAATTAAAATAAAGAAACTTGCAAGTCTACAATACTCCTTATTTCCGAAGGAACTAATAAGTAAACAGTTTAATGCTCTTTTGAGCATTTTAGTTAGTTACTTTTAAATATCTATACCAAACTACGAATCATATAATAAAATTGATTTTTTTTTGTTGTATAATGAGCTTGAATGACTAATAAGGTCATGTTTATAATTTTCTTAGTTATTTTCATCATGGTCTGCCAGTTTGAGCAATTTATGCGGCCTACCCAAATTTCCTTTCCTTGATACCAAAGAAAGGAAATTTGGGTTGGGAAATTTGTTCGTCGAATCGTTGAGGTCCTTAAATTCTGAGTTGAGCTCCACAATTACTGACTAATGCGTGCAGATCCACTCAATCTGTGTGGCTCTTTACTTAAAAGACCATTTCAGACACCAATATCCTACATAGTTTTCACATGATCTGACCAAGATTATGTCTGGACTTTAAAAGAGGCTGCGACCTCTAAGTTTCTTTCGGCCTTTCTTCTCAGAGTACTCAAATAGGAAACGCCGAACTCATATAGTTAAAAAAGTGATTGACATCTTTGTACAAACCTACTTATAGAAATAAAATCATGTATCTTTTATAATTGTAACAAGGATCAAACTAAACGACTGTAGAAAATACTAATATATAATTGCAGCAAAACATAAAATCTTTAATACAGTACACAGATATAGTTCGATACCCACCAACACAAACACAGATCAAGAGAAAACCCCACCGCCTGAAGACGTTTTATCCTTTTTACTCTCTCTCTCTCCCGCAAATATTCCATAATTTGAACGGAGCTTCATAATTTCTGTAGATAAAAGAGCTTTTGGATTTTTTGTCAGACCAAAAATAAAATCTTGTATAGTCCTGATTCCTTGGTAAAAGAAAATGCAGCGTTGATGTTTTCTTCATTCAAATTTTAATATTTTACTTTCCGCTCCTTTTTCTCTCAGTCTTCGTTTCCGACGTATTTTAAACTGCTATTTCTGAGAGTACTACAGGGTGCAATTTTCGGTCCAATTAATACTTTCGACTCCACCCACTTTTCATAGAACTCAAACGCCATGCCGCCATACATATTGGAAGTGAACCCTCCGGGAGGGTTGCCGGCATTACGTTTGGGCTAAATTTAACCATCGCGGACGGTCAACGGCATTAAGTTTAAAACCGTGTTATAAAACGAAGTAAAATTGTATTTTCAGGGGGTCTTGTCGCGATACGTAATTTCCAACAGTTTAAATTTTTTGTGAATATTTGTAACCGTGAACAATTAGGTACTAATAAATCTTGTTAAAATATACATCATATTTTATTTTCACGATTTATAATGCTGTATTCGCTAAGAAAAGCCTACATTTAAAACGAGCCCTCCGCGAGGGCTCCCATGAGACGACTAGGTGAACCCTTCATGAGGGCTCTCTGCACTGAACGTGTTAAAATTAAATGGCAAAGCCAAAGATTTGAATAATTTATTTCAAATAGGCACATACAAGGCACTTTAGAATTTAAAAAATTTAAGAAAATAATTTTGATTTTAGTTGCCCTTACAAAAGGTAATGAAGAAGAATGGACAAGAAACTCCACAGTTACTATGTTTAACAATATTATTTTTTAGTATGGAAATAAATAATCAGGAATGGAGAACCTATTGTAACCATAAATGACTAATGCACACAACTCCTTCGTGGTTTACATAAAAGTCGTTCAGATACGGCTGCATTTTATTACAGGCAAGAAGTAGTATCACAATCAACCTCGTAATTGTTTTATCACCAATGGTTCAATGTTCACTTGCACGAATAACTTCATGAAACGACAAGCCGTGCTTTTCTGTAAACATCTCACCGTAAAAACCTAGTTGAAGTGAGCTTGTTGTGAACGGTCATTGCGCCTAATGCTAGGGATTGACACGATTGACAGCTCACTTCACCTCACTCTTTACGGTGAGAATTTTCCAGAATCGATCGACAGGTCTAATTAATGTTGTCTACGTGACAGTTGTATAGTTCAACCTCAGTGATGTTGAAATTTTCTGGGAGCTGTTGTCAAAAGTGATAAAGGAATTGCGAGGTCGACTCTACCTATTGTCTAAAGCCAAATCAGAATTTATCAACTAGTTCAACCAAACTGCAGTGATTGTACAAAATTGGACTCATTCCTCTAATGCATTGAACAAAATCGAGCGCGCTGGTTGAAAGTTGAGCCGGACTGTTGAGCACTGGATAGTCCGAAATGAGTACATTTTTCCATTGTTCTAGAAAACTCTATTTAGATTGAAGTTATTGTTACTGCTACAGATTGGAACATTTGAAAAGCGTGTGAAACTCGCTGCATTGGGAGCCAGTTTTCTATACATTTTTAAACTGGAATACAAACGCCAATACCTACAAAAATATGAAAATCAAATGTAACGGCAAGTGAAGCAGTATAAAAGACATACAGACATACATAAATTCGCGCCTGTCTGTCTTGGGGATAAGTAGTAACAAATATGCATTAAAAAAAAATTATTCGTTTTTCCAAAACTAGCGAGTCGTGTTTCCGCAATGATTACTGCCATAGTAAAATATAGCGCAATGTAAAGCGAAGTTAAAACCCCTTTTTCCTCTACACCGAGATCAAACGTCAACCCCTCGCTTTGCAGTAAAAAATATTTCCCCTTCTAAAATAGGAAACGCATACAAAATGAGAGGATATTGCAGCTTTCCCTGGCATCTTTTTAAATATGCAAATTTAAATACGATTACGGTGAGCGAGACAGTAATATGTTTAAAATTCTTTAAACTATCACTTGTGGGAAAAGGATAGAAGTACGTCCTGAGTTTGGACTCACATTTAAAAATGGTTAACCCAGATGCATAATTTAAAATACCCTTTGCGAGATTAGTGATTTAATCCTGCAGGCAAAGGTAATGGAATTATTAAGATTTCGGCAGGTTTAGTTGTAAGAAACATGTGGAGGAAATGAAGATGCAGAATTTGAAAACCAAGATAATACAGAATATCAAATGCACATGAAAAAAACATCGCTTGGGGATTCATAGAGTACACAACAATGCATACTTCATTCCATTTGACCGTAGAAATAAATTACAATACACTCTGAATATAGGTTCAATATTCAAAGTAGGAAATCTCGTTGGATATGCAGAAACAATCTCTCCAGTACCTATCCTTATATTTCACACCACAGATCCTGACAGTGCTAATACTTAATACTCCATTGACAAGAAACGGAGCAACGCAGACCTGGCATTGATAAGCCAACAAATCACGAAATATTGTGGCATTTAAGTTAGAAAGGTGAGCATAATAGTCATCGATGCAACATCGTCATTATATTCTGAATTTTGAAAATCTAATCCAAAACCATGAAACAAAATCCATGAATCTGCCTAGCCTTTTCCCAACTATGTTGGGCACGGCTTCCAATCTAACCGGATGCAACTGAATACCAGTATTTAACGTGAAGGGACTGTCTATCTGACCTCCACAACCCAGTAACTGGGTAATGCGATACCCCTTGGTAAGACTGGTAATCAGACTTTCGGGCTTCTGACGACCCGTAACGACTGTCAAAGGTCCACGAATGACAGCCGGGATCAACGGCTTACGTGCTTTCCGAGGCACGGAGGAGTCACGGTATGTAAAGATGGTCACCCATCCACGGACCTCCCCCGGAAAGCGTAGCTTAACTTGATAGATCGAACCGTCCGGCTGTTATTTCTCTGTCATATGTAAATCTTTGACAGTTGTTACGGGTCGCCCCGCCCGAAAGTCTGACAACTAGTCTTATCAAGGGGTGTCGTGCTACCCAGTAACTGGGTTGTGGAGGTCAGATAGGCAGTCGCTCCATGTAAAATACTGGTAGTCAGCTGTATCCGGTTAGACTGGAAGCCGACCTCAACTAAGTTGGGAAAAAGCTAAGCAGATGATGAACTGCCAAGAAAGTAAACTGACGTAGTATATCAATTTCATAAACAATTAATTTCCCTAACTTTACGAGACAGATATTTTGGTAAGTATTTTATTTTATTTATTTGGGACAAAATACAGTACAGCATTTACAAAAAGTAGTTATATTACAGTCGAAAAAAACGTATAACCCACACTATTGTTTACGAAGTGACATCGGAGTATGAAAACGACCGCAAGTTAAGAGGGTTTATCCGAAAAGTTGGCAACGCCGCAAATAACTGTCAAATAGTTACCTGTTTTGATTAATAAAGCAATATTACTGTATGGAAATAAGAAATGTGGCTAACTAGCGAACTAGAATATTAATAATGAATTGTAATTATAATATTGAATTTGGTGTTGTACCCGTTTTAGGTGTAAAAAAGGCATTTGGAAAGTTTCCAAATACTTTTTTAATATCTAAAACTAAATATTCGGTGTTACGATATTAATTATTGCATTTCATAATCAATATTCTAGTTCGCTAGTTAGCCACATTTCTTATTTCCACACAGTAATATTGCCAAATTAATCAAAGTAGCGAAATATTTAACATCTATTTGCGACGTTGCCCACTTTCAGAATAAACGCTCTTAAAAGGAAAAAAAAAAAAGAGGTACATAATGTATTTAGAAGAAAAATGACGAATCGAAGGAAGCGGACGACAAAAGCATCCGTCTTATAGGCGACTTGCAAGAGCTTGTGAAACCATTTTGATGACGATCACTTAAGCGGAATTCGTATTTGACTCCCATCCAGACAAATATCAGTGACGTTCAATTTATGAATGAATGGAAACTGATTAAACGTCGTCAGGTGAACAGTAAAAATCATAATACCTTGGCCTCTAATATAATTTGTCAAGTGCAAACGCAATAAGGAGAGCCCTCGTCATGCGCGACGGGATTAAATATTTCATGATTCCATGGATCTTGGAAACGTAAGACGAGCCAATTATAGGCTACGATCATGGCTGAACAAAATTCGAGTATCTTTAAGAAATTGTTGGTGGAAGTATTTTTTGGAAGTGATAGTTATTTATTTATTTGTATGTTTATTTACATATTTAATTATTTATTTTATATGTATTTATTTATTTATATATATAACAATTGCTTGCTGCACTTACAGTAAAAAAACACCAAAGCACGCAGCAAGCCAACAACATAAAATTTAACTAAAAATCCACCAAAGTTTCTTTTGTTTGCTATCTTTCAAGACATCAGCTATCTAATCACACAACACATTTTCGTAAACGATTACGACTAATCGGTTTCATTTTGACAGTTCAACAACATTCATTGCGTTATTTACGTTGTTGAGCAGATTTTCTTTTCGAACTTATGAAGCAATGGATTTGCAATCTGTTTCAAAACGATTCAGATTCTGATTGATCGTGTATTACGTAATTAGGGTACTGGGTAAGGAGTGTTAAAATAGCGGTTCAGAAAAAATGGGGGACACGTTGGTTTTAAACTCTTTTAAAATCAGGGCACTGCGCTTAAAGTCAAACACAAGATGAATCATAAACTAAATATCATAAATCAACAAGAAAAACAATTAGGGAAAACATAATAAAATAAACACACAAACTCAGAAAACGTATAGTTACATAAAGACGACGTACAAACCTATGGTGGTTATAATAATTATGTGAAAAATAACACAACAACTAGGCTTTGTTTAAATGTGTGTTACATTGCATCGATTTGCACGGTACGGTCGTTTCAACGTTTGTTACATTTCATGTTACGTATACCCACAACACTTTCTATCTTTCTATGAAAAACTAACGTATCCAAATCCTAGCACATCTGTAACTGGCGCAGTACCGCTGCCCCGGGGGAAATCAGGGATCACGCCGCGTTGGGCGTTAAGTCTCATGATGGGTGTGTCTGAACTCTCCCGCATCTCCCCTGGATTTGCAGCTGTCTAGGAATTCTTTGTTATTACGATATTTGGATAAATGGACATAACCTGGAAAGACTTAGCTGGACCCAAAAAAATCTTAAAAAACGTCTAGCTCCTGAACTATAATAAACTAAACATACATGGGGGTGTTTCGGGAAGCCCTTGAAGAGAGGCTGCAATTATTTTTATTTGGACTTAGTTTCACAGGCCACCCTGTATGAGGGCAAGTATTTTAGGGTTCCGTACCTCAAAAAAAAAAAACGGAACCCTTACAGGATCACTTCGTTGTCCGTCTGTCAAGATCGGATCAAGTTCATATTAATATCAAATACGTAAGTCTACGGTTCCTGAGAGCTCTAAAAAAATCAAGCTTGTAAGTCCACACAATAAAAAAGTACGGCCATTTATGCGACATATTTTGACAATCATAAATAAATCAAAACCAACAGGGTACTTTCCGTTCAATCATGAAATTTGGCAGTCTAAAAAGTCCGAAAATAGTTAACTTGTAGCTTGATCATACAACAATTTTTTTTTTGCCGTTACAGGCTTACATTTTCAGTTGGAGATTAATTGACCATATCGTAATATGTCGAATATCGGAAAACATGTTTTTCAACTACAATGTTAAGTTTGTTTTTGGGGTAAATTCATCCCAACTACGGAACGCTTCATTGCGCGTGGTCCGACACGCACTTGGCCAGTTTTTTTGGGATCCGTACCTCAAAAGAAAAAAACAGAACCCTTATAGGATCACTCGTGGGTCTGTCTGTCTGTCCGTCTGTCACAGCCAATTTGCTCCGAATCTAATGGACCGATTAAGTTGAAATTTTATACACATTTGTATTTTTGTGACCCAAACACGGACGTGTAACGTAAATAAATGAATTTTGAATTTTGGGGTTACTTTTGGGGGGCAAATAAAAATAAAACATTTTGCAAACTGAACCGTGTGACATGTCAAATGAAAGGGCATGTTGCGAGGATCTCAAATGTATTTTTTTATAATTTTAAACTGAATACTTTTAATGATATTTAAGAAAATTTATGAAAATTTACCATTATCTCCGAAACTATTGAGCCAAAATTTTGAAAAAAATGCAGAGCGTGGTTCTTTACTCATAGATTACAGGAAAACCTATAAGAAATCTATGGTCTTAAAATAACATAGTAAATCTCTCAATATTATTGTTGTCATTTTAAGTTTGTTCTTGGGATGAATTCATCTCAACTACGGAACGCTTCATTGTGCGTGGTCCGACACGCACTTGGCCAGTTTTTTTATTACTGAACCCTGCAGGTTTTGTCAGAAAACCAAAAATAAATTGCAATCTCGAGATAATTCAACGTATTCATGTTTTTAAGTTTCCTTTTTTTGTAAACGCTGCAAGCGATGACTGCCGCGAATTTAATTTAAAAAGTCAACACTAATTAAGAATTCAACTGTGAGGATTTCCCCTTAACAAGCTGAGAACTTAAAAAAATATAACGCACCGCATAAATTGCAAGTAGAGACTGAATTTTAGCAGATACGAATCCAGCTGTTGTATGATTTTTTAATACTAAAGCAATGCAGTGTTTTAATGTTTTATGCTTTTTATCAAGGCATAAAAATATCAACCATTGTTTTGTTCATGTTCAAATAAAACCGGCCAAGTGCGTGTCGGACCACGCATAATGAAGGGACGGAACCCTTCATTATGCGTGGTCCGACACGCACTTTACTTAGTTGGGATGAATTTATCCCACGAACAAACTTAACATTGTAGTTGAAAAAACATTTTCTCCTATACGGAATGTATGGGAGAAAGTGATCATGTTTATCAAACTGCAAATTTAAGTTGGTCGATTATTACTCATTAACCTGTAAAGCCTACTTAGCTGTGATAGTTTTCCATTTAATTTCGCTATATATACTACTGCCGTGAATTTTTTCACATATCCAAAACCAACCATTTAGCTGGCAGGGGGGGGACACTTGACAAAAATAGCACTTTAAAGCTTAATATTTCGCAAACGTATCCCTGAATTGAAAAATGATTTTCACACACCCTCAATATTTTTGAACGACCTTTCCAACGATATCCCACACCATGGGATAGATAAGAAAAAAAAACATCCCTATTTTACATGTTGGGGAGGTACCTACCCTAAAAAATAATAATTTTTCTTGATTTTTATTTTACCACTTTGTCGGCATTAATATGTATATCCATGCCAAATTACAGCTTTCTAGTACTAACCGACTCTAAGCTTAGCCGCGGACAGACAGACGGTTATGGCGAAACTATATGGGTTCCTTGTATAGGTACTACGGAACCCTAAAAACCAACTAAAAAAAAAACATTAAATTCAGATCAAACTTTACATTTAGATCCCTTATACTCTACGTTCAAACAATAAATTACTACTACAGTCAGTCTCAGAAATATGTTAACGGGGCCTAAAAAAAATGAGAGTGCATTTTTCTGTGGGATTTTTGTATGAATTATTGAAATTTGGGCAGGACAACGTCGGTCAGGTCAGCTTGTTTATAGAATTTTGTTCGATCGAGGCAAATAAACAAGTAAAAATATTTTTTGCAATAAAATTTTGATCTTTATTTCGCAATACTGCAACATTCAGGTAGGGACTCGTGCATTCCACAATTACTATACGAAGTTGAAAGTGGAAATATACTCGTATGAACGGAGAGTGAAAATTGTGAATAGTTTGTCCGAACTTTCCTCGTGTATTTTGGATTTAAAAAATTCAATTGTGACTTGGCTTGGTTTTTCTCGATTTTTATTACCTACTGGGATTTAATCGGTAAAAATTGAAATGTGGTAAAATTATAACAGTGTCTCTGATCTGATCACTTTAGACAACCATTAAAAAAAAATACTTTAAGAGAATGTCAAAAGCCTCTTTCATCTAAAAAAATTATAATAATTTGGCTAATTATATATTTGGTTTAGAAAGAGATGGGGAGGCTCAGCTCTGTGACACTCAGCAGTGTGACAAGACGAACGATAACATTAAAAAAATTGTATACATTAAAACCTTTGCCTGTACGGGTTGCACCAAAATTAAAAATCAATTATTTTCATGAATTTCAGTAAGCCTATTTACTTGTTACTGACTTAATAAGCATTTTGTTTTCCAAATACATTTTAGTTAACTTAGCTCCTTATTTCAAATTAGATTTAAATTAATTAAAGTTATATACTTGCTATCATTATGTAATCACTATTAATTGCATTTAGCCAGACACTCAACAATTCTCTTTAATATCTAACAAAACGAAACCTAAACTTTCACTCCTTACAAAGAGGTTTTTGAACTTTTAGGTTTATTAAAAAGTGTTTTTATTTTTAATCTTAACTCTAATTAATGCGAAAGTGAGTTATTTGTTTGGTTTTTACGCTTTTACGCTAAAACGGCGGAAAACATTTGGATGAAATTTGGCTCACGGGGAAACCATGACCTGGGTCAGGACACAGAATACCTTTTATCCCGATATTCCCATGGGGTTGGGACTTATGCGGGTGAAACCGCGGGGCGCAGCTATTTCTATGATTTAAATATACGGACGAAAGAAAATAATTATAATTTTGCGTCGCGGATAGTGAACCTTGTAAAGTTTTTAATTAAGTCATATTTTTGAGGAGGCTGTTAGAGAAAATTTCTAAAAAACTGTGCTTGTTAGAGAAATTATTTTATTTTTGTTTGAATTTTTACATAAACTTCTACCAACTCTTTGATTATACTTTTTATTTAGTGATTTCTATTTTTTACTTTGAAATATTTTGGAATTAAAAGCGTTATAATGGGTAGAAAAAGATGCTTAATGAGAATTTGAATCTATTTAGGGGTTCTTGAGGGTTTCCATAAGTCTGCGCAATTTAATTTTTTGCTGATAACGTGTATTTCCTTTAATTAAAATATAAAAAGTAGTATATTTTTGTGTTAGGAACGTAAATATTGGCTCAACTGTACTTTATGGACCGCGCGTGAGAAGCTGAAAAGTAACCACCCGGGCGGGTTACTTTTCATTTTATTCACTAAAAACGAACTACTTCCCAGGCAATGCGTAATTTCTCCTGAAAGCTGCTGGTGTCGACCTCAGGACGAGCTGCTTCTCACACGGACAACTGAACGTCGCTTGCTCCTGCGTCACCAGCCCTGACTCTCTTTATATTTTGGCTGTTGAGAGCAAAACTACAAATGTAGTATACCAGGAAGTTTTGTAAAAATGTACCTGTAATTTTAGTATACTGGGGTATCTTACAACTTCCACGGGAACGAAGTATAAAGTCAATAATTATTTCTTTGTAGGGAAAAATAACAAATTATTGATTTTAATTAAAAATTTACACATCGCTTCCCTAGATGGCGTTGACGTCGAATTATATCGCGCTATGGTTTCGTTCACAACGGACGCATAAATAGGAAATGTTTGCTTATCGCAGTAACATAACATACCTACTGTACCGGTAAGTCACTCGTGACTACCGCGTATAATGTATTTTTGTGTAGTTAGTTTACAGAAATGTAACTAACTAGTTTTAATGTAACACAGAAGATATTACCGACCCTTCTACGGTTGCCAGATGTGTTTCTTAATGCCATAATGCTGCCACTGTGAAGCAAGTTTCTTCAAATCTAGGGGCGAGCATAATGCCATTTAGCGGGGAGAAATCAAGATGAGAGCTGTGGTGGCCCAGTGGTAACGGCCCCGACTTGCAGGTTGTAGGTTTGAACCAGAGCAGGCGCTTTACTTTGTGTAAATATTTTGTCACCATTGCTCTGAAAACGGTGAAGGAAAATGGCATGTTCTAGAAAATTAAAATTCGAAGACATGTGACACCTAGCAACCCACACTGGGCCCGCGTGGTGGATTGTGGCCCACTCCCTCTCACAGCGAGGAGGCCTGTGTTCTAGCAATGGGAACATTATTGGCTGATTATATCTTACAGGGTGGCAAGGACCACGGAGGCGATCGGCGGCGGCGATCTCTCGCGTCCGGCCCTGGTTCAAGCCATGGTCCGGAGCAAGAGTGCATGGGAGGCCGTCACTTCCTTCTGCGAAGCAGTAATGTTCGCGAAGGAGGAGGCGGAGCGCGCGAGGGAGAGGCAAGATTCGCGCCCTCGCGCCCCTAGTCGCCGCAGGAGACGCCCCGGGCGTCGGGAGTCGCGAGCCGACTTCCGGCCACCGTAGGCGCGGGCCGACTTCCGGCCACCGTAGGCGCGGGCTTGCGGACGGTGAGCAATGGGTAGCTCGCCGTCCGATAAGGACCAGGCCCGGGACGACGGTGCGTTGTGTTCTACGCGCGCCTCAAAGAGATGTCATCACCAACTGACGGGGTCCGTAAGGGCCAATGCCGGCCAGGGTTGCGAGTTTGTCCGAAAGGGATATTGCGACCCCGGCACACAGGCAACGGAAGGAACACGGGTGGGTGGGAAAACTGATACCATGGATTCAGTACATGATTCTGAATACCCCTAAGTGGAAATTTTTCGTCAGTTATTTAAAAAAAAAACAGATTTTTCATACATTTTGACCGCGTAGGTATTACACTTTTCTTTGGATGGAATTCGATATGGATGGATGGATTCAATACTTATTCAGAATCATGTATTGAATCCATGGTATCAGTTTTCGCGTTGATGTCCCTGCCACCCTGTATATCTAATGAAGACCATGAACTGCTCCTAAGAATTGCTAAATGCAAAAATACAGTAATACTCTGCCGAACGCTGGCATAATACACAGGATTGCAGGAACACAGAACCAACAAGGCATATAAAACAAGATACACCCGGATTTTTTCTCGGATTTTGTCGTCATAGTAACGTATAAATAAAATTAGCAAACAAAATTCAAAGCTTTGCTAAACTGCATAAGCTAAAACAAGCTAAAATACAAACTAAACAATTCCGTCTAAAACCAGCAAAGGAGCAATATTAATGTTTGTATTATCGGCAACACAAACAGAACTTGTATCAAAGTGAGCGGAACCCCTGAGATTGCAGTTGGTATGGTACACAGATTTTTTTTGACTAACAGTAAGCGACTGAACCCAGTTACTGGGTAACATGATACCCGTCGGTAAGACTGGTTGTCAGACTTATGGGCTTCTGACTACCTATAATGACTGTCAATGATAGCCGGGACTAGGGTAACCATCTCACAGGCATTTTCCGAATTTGACAGGTATTTTACGATTAATACAGGCGTGCGCCGGCGCTAAGCTGAGTCAGGCACTTTTGAATTTCGCGGTATTACGCAAACACGGTAGAAACAGTAATATACTTCTGAAAGACGACATCCAGTTTACTGACAGTCTAAAGCTTCGTACAGACCAGCGCGACGCGACACCAGCTATTGTTATGCCGTCAAGTTTTCTTAGAAATTGTATTGTCCGAGTCGCGTCGCGGCGTCGCGTTGCGCTGGTCCGCACGAAGCTTAAGTCACAGTGGTGCAATTTTTTATAGTACATAGTTTACAGACATGAATGGTGACATCAGAGAATTTATTAAAATCTATCAGTTTGTATTTTCTCTATTCGCACACAATGCAAATTGAACACAATACAAAAATGTTTTTTCTAATAAATAAACAGTGGATTAAAGAAAGGAATCGCCTGACAAATAGAGTCGATAAAAGCGCTATTAGTAACTCAAGAAAACTTTAAAAACATTATAAGTGAAGATTTTTATATTTATATTATACAAGCTTAGTTTTTGTTTACCCTAAACCTCTTAACGGGTCATTGTTCTCATCATTATGAACAACTTTCACTATAGTACCAACGCTGAAATCGCGAAATAAAAATCAGCTATTCCCTATATTTCGACGAGGTAGGCGAACATAAATGTAAGGAACAGCTGATTTTTTTTTCGCAATTACGGCGTTGGACCCATTGTGAAAGTTATTCATAATGATGAGTACAATGACCCCTTAAGAGGTTTAGAGTGAACAAAAACTATGGTTGTATAATGAAAAAGTACTCTGGAAAAAATTATGTCTTCGGAAAAATATCGCTTAGTGTAGTAAGTTCGTTTATTTTAAATTAGTTTAGGGGTCGTATTAAATTGTTAATACTCTTCATTTTGAATAAATGTCTATCTAACTATCTGTTCGTATTATTCATTTTAATACAGTTTTTTTTACAATAGATAGGGATTTTCTGAAAATTCAGGCATTTTATACATCCTAGACACGCATCCTCCCTTAATAATAATACCAGCCTGTTACTGTCCCACTGCAGGACAAAGGCCTCTTCTCATACAAAGAAGGCACGAGCATTGATCACCACGCTTGCTCAAGACGGGTTGGCGATTTTAGACTTATATTAATAATAAGTCTAGGTTTCCTCACGATGTTTTCCTTCACCGATGTCAGTAATGTCCAAGATAAACTCAGAAGACTCATCCTCCCTCATAGCCCTACCCTAGCCAGGACCAATGGCTTAACGTGCTTTCTGAGGCACGGAGGTCTTGATTTGTAATTGATGGTCACCCATTCACGGACTGACCACGGCGAGCGTAGCTTAACCTTCGATCGACCCGTGCGGTTGTTATTATTTAGCCATGAGCCCCTCTAAACAAAATCACGCTGTTGGACTTTCAACGGTCGGTTCAGTACTGTAAGTTGAAAATTCAATAGCGCACTTTTATTCAGGCATTGGTTTAGGTATTGCCCAGTGTTAGTGAAACGTTAGTATGTATATAAAGGCAATGCGTCATCTTTGTCAGAAGACGTCTTATTGTCTCTTATGCGTGGGTTTGCGGGCTAGGAGATGTAATTAAATGAAACACAATAATATTCTGAATAATCACAAATCTCTGATCACATTAACGTATAATGAACAATAATGTAAACAACATTCCCCCGAGTATGTAAGACGCGAGCGCACATCAATCAACTCACTGCACTGCAAGAGTAGTCTAGTCACCAATCACCGTGATCACTATTATCCCAGTCGCCTTAGCACAGTCAATGCCGGCTGCGATCCAAGTTCGCGATCTTTTCTTCTGACAGGGGGCTGCCTTCTTAGTATTCGGGGTTACGTCAAGTTGACGGCTGTCAAAATCGTTCAAAAATCAACTCCGTAAGTTTAGCGTCGTAAAACCTTTAGACGCGCCATCATATAATATGATAATTAACATCTTGTATACAGTGTTTGTTAACAAGCCTTTCAGTCTTCAAGTGATACTGAAGTTACGTATGTAGGTACGGTGAAGGAGCGCAAATGTTAAGCGATTTTCCCACATAATGGGCATCTACCACATTCTCGAACAATCATTTTCGGAAACATAATAAGCTACATAATCTGATATTTAACCTTTTAGACTCTATCAGGTTACTTTTCCCATGTAGCTTACACTAGCACTAAATAATTCGCATATTTATTATCTCATCTGCTCGACGTCCGTATGTCACTGCAGGCATCCAGCAGAATATCAGCGACAGGTATATTTGCGTGACACATGCTAAGTTGGACTTCCATTTGGTGCAACCTTGAATGTCTTTATTTTATTTTTTTGTATATTATCACCTTATAGCTATACTCATGTATTTAGTTATTATTTAATCGTGTTTTTGTATTTTGTGCTATGTCTTTTGTGTGCACCAAATAAACGATTTATCTATCTATCACTATCACTATTGAAAAATACGGACATAATGCAATATTGCTCAACCCTCATAGCAAATAGCGTGATATTTTATAGACTGAACAGACTTATTGGGAATATCTATGCAAAATTTTAAAATTTATCCAGTAGTATTTGCCTGATGCTGGAACATACGTTCAGACAAACAGACAAAACATCTAAAAACTATATTTTCGCCATTAGAATTGTTCCCAGACCTCATAGAAATTTCTTTGTTTCAAGAATTTTGATCTGTCAGATTTCATACCGATCACAATACAGAGCCGTAGTGTCCCAGTGGTAACAGCCCCGACTTATGAGTTGTAGGTTGTGGGTTCGAACCCACTCAGGCGCTTTACTTTGTCTAAATAATTTCATCACCACTGCTCTCAAAACTGTAAAACAAATTATCGTGAGGAAACCGACGTGTCCTAGAACCAAAAATTCGATGATGTGTGACATCACTACCAATACGCACTGGGCCCGCGTGGTAGATTACAGCCCACTAATTCCCTCAAGCCTGTGTCCCAGCAGTGGGAACATTAAAAGCTGATTATGCATAACTCAGATCCATTACATCATTATTCGCTAATAGGGGTGTTGACTGGGGAAAAAAAAAACTAATTAGTCCGTCAGTCAGATAATAAGAAAATATTAGACACATATTATACTATCAGAAATAGGGTTTAATTTACCGGATAGGTACGTGGCGCGGCAGCGCAAGCCGCAGCTGCTGGTGGTGCCGAGTGCGCGCACTAACCTGCTGGGGCGCGCACCGCTGACTCGTGCGCTACGCACTCTCAACTCGGTGGCGAATGCCATAGACATATTCACCTGTACACTGGGTGAGTTCACAAGGGCCACGTACTGTATAGCATGTAAGGTTAGTAGCATGTAAGTTAAGTATATTTTAAGTTACTTTGTCGCATTAGATTTACTCTGTAATGGCAAAGGAAACATGTGTTGTGAAAAGTTTAAAATCTACCGGGGAGTGACGTCATGCAACATTTTAACGTATTGCCTACTCAATGTATTGCCGTACCTAATCTTTTGATTACGTAAAAAAAAAAAACATGTCCAATATTTTTTAATAACCTACCCGACGGACAGAATTATTTTTTTTGTCAACTTCCTTATAGTATTCTTGATCTAAATCTCGTCTCAAGTTAACAGGAGCCAGAGTGATTCCATCAATCGAAGTGCGCGGAAACCGTTCACGTAATGAATTAGTCGGTACCGGTAATTACAACCGTCCCGGTGCCAACCGCAATGCGGTCCAGCGGTCCAAGGTTCGCAAGCAGCTTTTTATAATTCACCGTTTTCCAGATGGTGCACCGTGTTGAAACCGTGCAAATAGTTCGCTGCGAAAAACAAAGTAAAAGTTGACACTGTGTATGGTGTTGGAGTTGTAAATTGTTTTTTTATGTCTTTATGTTTTTTAAGATTTAAAACTAAATACTTATAAAATGCTACGATATCCGCAAACAAATTTAGTACACTAAAACAAAGATTTAGGACTTTGCTTTAAAAAAATCAAAGAAAAAATAAGTAAAACAAATTCATTTTACCATGCAATCTTGCACACTTGTTTCTATAATTACACAAAAATTCAAGATTTACGTTTTTCATTCAACAACGAGTTCACATTTGATAAAAATATATTTCAAAAGTTTCAAAAGGTGACAGATCTCACGTAAATCAAAGTTCAATCGAGAAAAGTTAGCGAATATTTAAAACTACAGTAGTCAAGTTTGATCATATTGTTAAAACTTTTCTTATAAATAAAATTGTTCTAAACTTTTACAACATGGCGGAAAAGTTATTTCATTATGAATTTTCATTTCGTTTTCTTATACTAGAGCGATGAATATTATAAAGAAGTAAAAACTGTTGGGTTTTTATTATTTTACCTATTAACATTTTTATTTTAGGTAGGTTGAGGATCCTGAATAATCATTACGCCAGAATAAGGATGCCCAAAAACAAGAAGAAAATATTATTTGTCCAATCTTACTTATATAATCTTCTTAATAATATTTTATCAATCATTTTGAGTTTTAAGACATCGTAAAAGTTGCAATAGAAAATAAAAAAAATCCTGTACCCTAATTGCATAATACACGATCAATCACAATCTGAATAATTTTGAAACAGATTGCTAATCCATTGCTTCATAAGTTCGAAAAAAATCTGCTCAACAACGTAAACAACGCAATGAATGTTGTTGAACTGTCGTAATCATTTACGAAAATGTGTTACGCAATTAGATAGCTGGTTCCTGAAAGCTTAAAATTCTGTTGTTGTTCGGCTTAAAACAATGATATTTTTTTTACTGTTTTGTTCTGTGGTTTTTAGGGTTCCGTAGTAAATAAGGAACCCTTATAGTTTCGCCATGTCCGTCTGTCTGTCGGTCTGTCTATCCGCGGCTTAGCGCAGAGACTGTTAGTACTAGAAAGCTGTAATTTGGCATGGGTATACATACATACTAATCACGCCGATAAAGTGGTACAATAAAAATAAGAAAAACATTTTTTTTTAGGTTACCTCTCGTACTCCTAAAGTGGGGATGTTTTAGGCTTTACAGTGTAACGAGTAATAATCGACCAACTTAATTTTGCAGTTAGAAAAACATGTTCTCCCATACATTCCGTATGGGACAACATGTTTTTCAACTACAATGTTAAGTTTGTTCTTGGGATAAGATCCCAAGCAACTACCTTCATTGTCCGGTTGGCCGTCCACTTGGCCGGTTTTTATTTTAATTAAAAATAGAACGCCTCAAAAATATTCGGCAACCTGGCAGCAAGATTTAGAGTAGAGCAAGTCGACATCAAACCTACTTTAATCCTCAAACTTAATCAACCGAACCAAACCAAAATACCCCCATCCAATTTCCCACCTTCCTTGAACCAAACGGCCCGAAAAACACTTCTTCCAGCTTTATCTGCAATTGTTCGTTGTAAGTGCACTAACTCTTCTAGCGAATTAATGGTTCATTACCTCAGGTCTTACCTTATGGAGAGCAGGTGAGCAGTCTTTACGATGGTTTTACAACTGCTCCCGGTGCTTGCTAGCCCGCCAAAGTTATGGTCTCCGAGTCTTCAAAGTGTCTTATGTAATTGTGTTTTAGAAATATAATGGGTTCAGTTACGGGTGTGGGTTTTAGAGCTGTTTTAGAATAGTTATTAGTGGTTGGCGGTTAATTTTGAGGTTTTGTTGCAGCTTTGTTAATCTCAAAAGTTTTAACTTGATAAGACTCATTGAATACTGCTGAGTTTGAGGTCCTGGGTTCGATTCTCGGGCGCGCAAAGTGTTATTGGGTTTTTCCGTCAAAAATTTCTCAGTAGCAGAACCGGAGTCTGTGTGCCTGGTTGACAGCAATATGCTCGCCCCCGCTTTTAAAGTGCACGTCTTTCTACATTGTTCTCACATGTATAATTTAAACATGAATGATGTAACCATTATTTTGTAAGAATATTTTGATTTAAAAGAGTGTCCGTGGAGTTTCTTGCCCGTTCTTCTCCATAGGTACCTACTAAGCTTTGGAATGGGCAACTAGCTTCATCTTTCTGACTGACCGACCCCTTGACAATTCAAAAGTGCCTGTAATTGGTTTATTTGAAATAAATGCTTTGAGTTTGAGTTTGAGTTTGATTTAATGGGACTTAAAAACATAACCGGTGAACTGTGGGTGTACCTCTGACTAACCTTTCCAGGAATACAAGCGTGATGTTATGTATATGTATATGTACATATATATATATATATTTTTATTGCTTTATTTATTTTTACATCCCATAGTGGGATTTACCTTAGTCCGTAGGTGTGTCCGTGGCATCACAGTGGGCCCTATCAGAATACCAGCGCTGCCGCGCTGCGGTATTTATTTATTTTTTAAATATCGCCGCATTATGCTGAGATAGGAGCCTTTTTGGCCTCGCACAGGTAGTTATTATTCTGTTTTTAAATTCTCCTTTTTTTGTTTTTTTTTTTATATTTTTTTTTTTATTATTATTTCTTACTGTTTGTATTTCCTGTGCGTGTCCCAAATAAAATATTTTTCTTTCTTTCTTTCTATGTTATGTTATGAAAGTTCTCTATCATAGCCGTAGCTGTCATATTTTCCAAATGTAGTTCACAACTTCCTAAATGTGTTAGTGAAAAGAATAATGTTTGCTTTAAATTTTTGTGCCAGTAGCTAGTAGGTACAAGTGTCGAGAGTACGATGAAGTACCTGGGACTCGTCCTCGACAGCCGGTGGAACTTCGTGGAGCACTTCCGACGTTTGGCTCCCAAACTGCAGAGGGCAGGGGCTGCTTTGAAGCGGCTTCTGCCCAATCTAGGGGGTCCAAACGCCTCCTGCCGGAGGCTCTACGCGGGGATCGTGCGGTCCATGGCCCTTTATGGGGCACCGGTATGGGCGCGTTCATTGAGGCTGCGACCAGCCCAGCGGTTGAACGCGTCCCAAAGGGTCATGGCCATCAGGCTGGTACGAGGATACCGCACGGTCTCCCGTGAGGCGGCGAGCCTCCTTGCCGGACTACCGCCATGGGATCTGGAGGCAAAAGTCCTCGCGCACATGTGGGAGTTGCGCGAGGAGGCGAAACGCCGGGGCGTAACTCCGCTGCCGCGAGAAATCGCGGCACAGCGGACAGAGCTCCGGCGGGATCTCATGGCGGCATGGAGAGTGCGATTGTCGCAACCCAGCGCTGGGCACGCCACAATTGTGGCGATAAGTCCCCTCTTTGAGGAGTGGCTAGAGAGGCGCCACGGCGTCCTCACCTTCCGCCTGACACAGGTCCTCACCGGACATGGTTGTTTCGGGAGGTTCCTGTTCAGGATAAAGCGGGAGGAAACGCTCGGGTGTCACCACTGTGTGGATCGCCCGGAGGACACGGTGGAGCATACGGTGGAGGTCTGCCCAGCTTGGGCGGAGCACCGCCGTGTCCTCACGGAGGCGATCGGCGGCGGCGATCTCTCGCGTCCGGCCCTGGTTCAGGCCATGGTCCGGAGCGAGAGTGCATGGGAGGCCGTCACCTCCTTCTGCGAAGCAGTAATGCTCGCGAAGGAGGAGGCGGAGCGCGCGAGGGAGAGGCAAAATGCGCGCCCTCGCGCCCCTAGTCGCCGCAGGTGACGCCCCGGGCGTCTGGAGTCGATAGCCGACTTCCGGCCACCGTAGGCGCGGGCTTGCGGACGGTGAGCAATGGGTAGCTCGCCGTCCGAAAGGGACCAGGCCCGGGTCGCGCCTCAAAGAGATGTCAGCACCAACTGACGGGGTCCGGAAGGGCCAATGCCTGTCGGGGTTGCGGGTTTGTCTGAAAGGGATATCGCGACCCCGGCACACAGGCAACGGAAGGAACACGGGTGGGTTTTAGTCAGTAAAAGTCTGACACGCCCTCCCGCTCCGCCCAGAGCGGGAGAAGTTATTTGATAATTTCCCACCCTCAAAAAAAAAAAAAAAAAAGCTGGTAGGTACAAATCCGTTTGTCACCAAAAGCAAGCGACCATAATAATTATATTGTGACACTAATGCCCGTTTTCACCGACACTAAATGAAACCTAAATAAATCCCTAAATAAAAGTGCACTGTCACTGTATTTTCAACGCTAGGCTCAGCGTCGAGAGTTGAAAATCTAACAGTGTACTTTTATTTAATGATTCATTTAGATGTCGGTGAAAACGGGCATACTACTTAGATTGACATTAAAATTGATACATTTTAAACCAATTGCAAATGAGATCCATCAATCAATCCGTCAATCAATCAATCAATCAGCCTTTTCCCAACTATGTTGGGGTCGGCTTTCAGTCTAACTGGATGCAGCTGAATACCGCTATTTTACATGGAGCGACTGCCTGTCTGACCTCCACAACCCAGTACTTACCTGAGTAACACGATACCCCTTGGTAAGACTGGTTGTCAGACTTTCAGGCTTCTGACGAACCGTAACGACTGTCAAAGATTCACGAATGACAGTCGGGACCAACGGCTTAAGACGCAGGTATATGTCAGTGACCTCGAGTGGTCAGCCTAAGTGTTCTGTAGTGAGCTCACGCAACGCTTCGTACGTCCAGCCAGTAATAGGACTCGCCGTCCAAGGGGCGCTGTCACACATTTGACGCATTATTAATTTATTATCTATAAAACAAAAGGTATTTTAATAAAAAACGTATACTGAAATATCAATAGTTAAATTGTCTTTAAAATGATGAAGGTTTCAGAAAAATACGCTTGATCGATTTTGCGTGAATCTCAGTTTTTTATCCGCGTTAAACATAACTTTACAAATTAATTTCACGATGTAATATAAACATAATCTAAAATATTCGTATATTAAGTTATTAAAAAAATGCTCTTATCCAAAATATATTTTTTCTAAATTAGAAAAAATTACACTACTACTCGTTTATACGTGATCTTCAGTATAAAATTATTAAAAGTCGGTTATCGTCGCCTTAACGTACTTTCCGAGGCCCGGAGGAGTTTCAGTATGTAAAGATGGTCACCCAACCCCGGCAAGCGTAGCTTAAACTGAGGGATTGAGCCATGCGGTTGTTATTATTTAGCCACGAGCTCCTCCTGCAAATGAGATACAATATCCATGAAAAATAAATTGTGTCCCCAAATAACCAAAGACAACACTACCTCAACAAAAAAGGATCAACGCTAATCGTTTTTCGAACATCGAACCTCACATGACGAGTCAAAGATTACGTCGTGCCACAGTGTAAGATAAACAGCTAAACAATAGAGGGAGCTTGACAAAAAGCTTGATTGATAGACTGTGGCCTGAAGCTGACAGCCGTGATCGATCAACAGTGATTACCAGTTATAATGTGGTGATAAATCTAGAGGTATATGTGACCTGGGAAGAGGTTAAGTGTGTGTTGACGGATGGACGGCTTTTTAGGGTTATGTCCGGTCAACGATTTTGTTTAAAAAAAATATGAAGCAATTTTCTCGGATATTTTTATGGTTGTCGTGATAACACAAATGAGGACCTCGTGGTTAAGTAATAACAGCCACACGGTTCGATCCATCAGGTTAAGCTATGCTTGCCGGGGTTGGTCTGTGGATGGGTAACCATCTTAACATATCGAGACTTCTCCGTGCCTCGGAAAGCACGTTAAGCCGTTGGTCCCGGCTGTCATTCGTGGGTCTTTGACAGTCGTTACGGGTCGTCAGAAGCCCGAAAGTCTGACAACCAGTCGTATCAAGGGGTATCGTATTACCCAGTTACTGGGTTGTGGAGGTCAGATAGGCAGTCGCTCCATGTAAAATACGGTATTTAGCTGCATCTGGTTAGACTGGAAGCCGACCCCAACATAGTTGGGAAAAGGTTAGGCAGAATGCTTCTTTTAGAGAACGCATACTACAGCACTGACGAATTTCTGAAAGATAAATTAATCTAACTCTTGTTATTGTATATTTCTAATACTTTGACATTCAATGGACAATTGTTTTTGTTGACACTTTAACGTTAATTATTTGAATAATGGATTTATAATTATTTGATAAAACTTCGTACAGGCCAGCGCGACGCGACTCAAACAATACAATTTCTAAGAAAACTTGACGGTATAACAATAACCGGTGTCGCGCCGCGCTGTCGCGTCGCGCTAGTCTGCACGAAGCTTAAAATGTAATAACTGTAACATAATTTAATTTTAACATCTTTCATGCCATGAGTGTGTATACTCATGTTTTGGACAAATAAAAGATCTTTATCCGACTCAAGAGCCTGACTTAAGAGCCCGTCTCAAGAGCCCATGTCAAGAGCCTGTCTCAAGAGCCTGACTTAAGAGCCCGTCTCAAGAGCCCATATCAAGAGCCTGTCTCAAGAGCCGGACTCAAGAGCCCGGTTCAAGAGCCCGGTTCAAGAGCCCGGTTCAAGAGCCCGGTTCAAGAGCCCGGTTCAAGAGCCCGGTTCAGGAGCCCGGTTCAGGAGCCCGGTACGACAGCCCGGTACGACAGCCCGGTTCAAGAACCCGGTTCAAGAGCCTGTCTCAAGAGTCTGACTCAAGAGCCCATCTCAAGAGCCCGACTCAAGAGCCTGACTCAAGAGCCCGACTTAAGAGCCTGTCTCAAGAGCCTGTCTCAAGAGCCGGACTCAAGAGCCCGGTTAAAGAGCCTGGTTCAATAGTCCGGTTCAAGCGCCCGTCTCAAGAGTCCGACTCAAGCGCCCGTCTCAAGAGTCCGACTCAAGAGCCCGTCTCAAGAGTCCGATCTTTAATGATTGTGTTAACACAAATATCAGTGTACAAAAACAGCATAACCCCAAATGGTTAGGCATAGGTGTACCTATACCCCTTATTCGTCGGTTATGTTTAAGTCCCATGTAAAAAGGGGCCTATTGAATGGCATAACCTTCTTTCTATACTCCGTGGGCATAATAGTTTTTTGGTATTTCCATTTCACATCATTTGTGTGTTACTACAGAAGTTGACTAAGAACATGTAACAGAACCAACACCCCAATAATACACACATTGTTCAACAAAAAAAAAAAAACAGCTATTATAAAACCAGCAACCAGCTATTTAAAACTCCATTTATTCGTAAATAAATTTAAAAAGTTATTACTTAAAAAATCTTACTATAGTGTCGATGAATATTTAAGTGATAAGTCTCTAAAACTTGAAAAATAAAGTCTTTTGCAATTTTTATTCTAATGTTAATGTTATGTCTATGTTTTTAGAATAAGTTGTATTGTAATAATGATAAGTCCTCTCCACATTTATTTATTATATCTTCTGCAGTGCCCGACAGGGTCCACGATTGTTACCTACCAAATAAATGTTTACCACCTAAGCCTACATTGTGGAATGCAATAAAGAATTGAGTATTGAGTATAAACATTCACCTGCTATCTAATTACGCAACACATTTTCGTTGACAATTCCGACCAATCAGTTACAATTTGACAGGTCAACAACATTCATTGTGTTATTTACGTTGTTGAGCAGATTTTTTTTTCGAACGTACGAAGCAATGGATTAGCAATCTGTTTCAAAACGATTCAGATTCTGATTGATCTTGTATTACGTAATTAGGGTACTGGTCGACAACGTAAATAACGTAACGAATGTTGTCGAATTGTCAAAATGAAGGGCAATGCAATTATGTTAGTTACAAAATTACACCGCAGTATAAGGTGGCCTCGTATTCCATTGAAACTCCGTTCTATGCTAGGCCAGCTCAAGGTCAAAGTTTTACCAGTGCCGTACGGCCTACTGTACTACTAGTGTTAAATTGCCAATAAGTCACAGACTGATAATGAGCAATATTTATGTATATATATTATACATTGATATTTGTAATCATGTTCTCGAAAACGGCTCTAACGATTTCGATGAAAGTTGCAATATAGGGGTTTACGGGAGCGATAAATCGATCTAGCTAGGTCTCATATCTGGGAAAATTCGTTTTCTCCGTATTTTCACCCGAGCAGCGGTCGCCTAAAGTTTAGAACAAAATGGCTACCTTAGAATAATGACATAGCAGCATGGAATTATTACTAATTCCATGCTGCTATTCCTTCCAAATTCCTTGCTGCTATGAAAGTAAAGTACTTACGTACTTTACTTTCATAGCAGCAAGGAATTTGTATGTACTAGGTATACATAAAATTAGTATGAACTATCCTATCCTACTATTAAATACATTCTCTATTTTCATCCGAGCAGAGCTCGGTCGATTAGTCATCAGTACCTTGGTGACTTATATAAGTATTGTAATGTTAACTGTAAACTGAACCAATATGCACGTGCCCAAATCCCCCCACAGCTTGCAAAGAACTCTGAAATATTTGAGGTGATTTTCTTATAAACGTCAATTTACCAAAAAGATCAGGAAATATACAATTAAATTATTTCCCTCAACGACCCTAACAAGAAAATCATCAGAAACTCATTTAAAAAAAAACACACCCGCAATCTAATAACAGGACAATCATATTTCGAATTCTTGGCGAAAAAGAAAAAGAAAAATAAAAATGTAATAATAAAATACCAATAACGGTTATTAGGGATAGAATTCTTCTAGCAAAAATTATAGCCGCAATGTGCTCCCTTCGGCCGTGATATTAAATTTTATCATTATAGTGGCCGCTTCCAAATATCTTTGTTAAACAGAGCATGAATCGCTTCGTGTAGTTTTTCAGCCAGAATTTATTGGTTTGTTGGAACAATGTAATAATGAGAGTTTAATCGGTTGTGAGGGAAAAGGTGGTAATGTAATTTCAAGGTGTATTTTTTGCAATTCAGCGTATAAGTTTTACCTCCTATAGAGAAGAACCGAGCATGAAACACTTTGCTTGCTTACTGTAGACTATGGTTATTGCAGGGGAATTTTCATAACTTAGATAGAGCAGTGGTGGCTCAATGGTATCGGTCGCGACTTACGAGTAGGTCGTCGTAGGTGACAGGCGCTTTACTTTGTGTCAATTATTTCATCAACACTGCTCTCAAAACGGTGAAGGAAAACATCGTGAGGAAACCGGCTTGTCCTAGAATCAAAAATTCGAAGGAATGTGACATCTACCAACCCGCACTGGGCCCGCGTGGTGGATTACGGCCCACTTGTCTGTCAGAGGAGGCCTGTGTCCCGGCAGTGGGAACATTATAGGCTGATTATGCTTTCATAACTTTAAAAATAAGTACAAAGGTCCCTATGTCAGTGGTAACACTTTGACCGCGATCTGGCCTAGCGTAGTAAAGAGTTTCAATAGAATAGAGCCCAGTTCATACTGGTTTTGTTACAACTGATGTGTGGTCGACTGTCCCCAGAAGCCAGAAACCGGCCAAGTGCGTGTCGAACCCCGCACAATGAAGGACTCCGTAGTTGGGATGAATTTATCCCAAGGAATTTATCGTCCATTAAGCGTGTCCGTCCGCTGGCCCGTGGATGGGTGACCATTTTTACATACCAAGACTCTTCCGCGCCTTGGGAGAGCCCTTTAAGCCGTTGGTCCCGGCTGTCATTCGTGGATTTTTGACAGTCGTTATGGGTCGTCAGAAGTCCGAAAGTCTGACAACCACTCTCACCAAGGGGTATCGTATTACCCAGTTACTGGGTTGTGGGGGTCGGATAGGCAGTCGCTCCATGTAAAATACTGGTATTCAGCTGCAGCCGGTTAAACTGGAAGCCGATAGTTGAGAGAAGGCTAGGCAGATTGATTAAAAAGTAGGTAATGAGCCATTCCGTGAAAAATTGACCCGTTACTAAGTGGACAAAATGGACAATTTTAAAATCCCACTAATATTTCACGACACTAAACGGACGTGACGAACTCCCGCTTTACTAACAATAATGGTGACAAAACCAATATTCTTTGTTCTTTAGAGGAAATCAATTATTTCATTACATACGCAGATATATAAAGTATAATTCGCAAATTAAAGAATGTTTTAAGAAGTTCCGAGTATTACGATATAACTGTGACTATAGTGGTTGTTCGTACGCCTTTCGTCACCGATTACCGCATCACGGTTGCCCGATGGGTAAAAAGAAATGGCTGATCTACCATAATAATGTTACGATGACAATAAAATAACTTGTTTTGATATTTTTGTACTATTGAAAGCAAATAAAACAGTAGTGACTAAACTGGAATGTCCACCTTGGTGCTTATTTGATTATCATTATTTCAAGAATTTTATATTGTAATACAATAAGATTTGTTTATAAAAGTAAGCGTTTTTTGTGAGGTTTGACAGTACTCTATTAAACCTCACAAAAAACGCTGAGGTGTGTCTTAAAAAACCATGAAAATCGGTTAGTTAAAGTAAGCGACAGGAGGTGTGACACGCTAAAATTGCCTGTTTTGCTTCTTATTTTAAATTTTTAATCAGTTAAATAAGCAACAATTGACTGTGTTATACATGTTTTTTAAAGCTTATGAACTGACGAATACATTTAAAAAAACTGCATTCAATAGAGAATGATAAACTCTTGTAAATTGTTTGTAAATGTTTGTGACAGTACTTTTTTATTAGGTGCAATTTTTCTCGGAATAGCTCTAATAAGAAAATAATGAAAATTCTCGTACTAAAACATCATTATGATCTTAATTGCCCTGGGGACTCCCTAAAGGAACTTAAACGCCGACTATTGAGTTACTAGACTAAGATATTTCAACATAAACGAGGCATAACTCAATTTTCCTCAATTTCCTTAGAAATAAAAGGTCTACGCAACAACAACTAAAATAATGTTTGATATTTCGTCACGGAATTTGAACTTACCTAAGATTAAGTTAGCCTTAAAAGAACATTACTACACGTTAAATTTTTTTTTCGCACTATCATTGACTTTTATTTAACTTATTGGGGTATAGGGCAGTGCGCAGAAGTCTCAACTGTATTTACCCTTCCCCTTGGACCGCGAAAGCGAACGGACGTGAATCCCGTATGCAGTGTTGTTTTAAATATTTCTAAATTTATTAATTTTGGCATAAATTAAATCGTTACAAAATTCACAAAGTACTAGGCGCGCATAACACGGCGGTGCTGCGCAAGACTCGGAGCTAAAAGTGAGCAGGACAGCAACACGGTTGAGCTACGACTACGCGTGTGCGCGTCATCATCTACACCGCTTGCCATACAACAGTGTCCCATTGTATAGAGGGGTCAAGTTAGGCTGGCGGATAGGAAAAATGTTCTAAATCCTCGATCGTCGACCAGTATAGTGAGCCCTACGCTCCTCGCACCGGTGAAAGCTGTTCATAAGTTTTGGACGCCTGGTACTTCTACACCGAGTGAACCATCCAACATGCCTCTTCAGCGCTCCCCCCCGCCTGCCTCACCCGCTCCCGCGCCCGCCCCTGTGCTCGGCCCCACGCTCTCTGAGGTATGTGCGCCTGAGATATGTGAATCGGATACTGCATCTGAGAGAGGCGGTTGCAGAAACGTCAGTGTTAGACAGAAACGTAGACATGGCGATGATGACATCAAGGAACTCAAAGTTTTGATCTCGTCCTTATCATCTAAGGTAGACCAAAGCTTCCTTGAACTCAAGCAGAAAAATGAAGAGCTTAAAGAAAGTCTACAATTTATGTCAGACAAATATGACTTAATTTTTAAAACACTTCAAAACCTGCAAGAAGATAGAGCAGAAGATAAGAAGACCATTCAGAAATTGGAAGAAAAGTTTGAAGTTCTTGAGCGTAAAAGTAGGTCGGCTAGCTTAGAGATACGAAATGTACCCATCTGTTTGCGAGATGACAGGAAATTTGAGTCGAAGGAAGACGCCTGTTTGATAGTGAAATCCTTGTCGAAAACTGTCGAGGTGGATATCCAAGACTGTGACATAAAAGACATATACAGAATCCAAACCTACAAGGAAGGCAGTAAGCCCATCATAGTTGAGCTGAACAGTGTCCTTAAAAAGGACAGATTAATGCAGGGGGTCAAGAATTTCAACAAGAAGAAACCAAATGAAGAAAAATTAAATACTGGACACCTCAGTATACCCGGACCTGTCAAACCTGTGTTTATATCAGAAGCCCTAACACCAAACGCGCAGAAACTATTCTATGCAGCTCGACAGTTTGCAAAGGAAAATGGATACACGTACTGCTGGACTACACGTGGTTCCGTATTCCTGCGTAAAGCCGAAGGTGAGCCTCAAATTCGAATCGAATCCGCAATAAATCTAAAACTCTTAGCTAAAAAGTGACTATCCTGTACAAACTACCGCAATGTCATCTGTCACAGTTTATTCACTATACACTATTTTTATTCTAAGTTGAGTATTGCAGTGAATGGCCATTGTTCGCTGACAACTTGTATGGTGTATCTAAATGGTATAGTTAGACAATATTTAATAATTATTTGTTATTTGAATCCAAAGTCTGTTCTTGTAGAAACTGTCTTACTCGGTATTTCACTTTGTAATGGTATGATTCACCCTGCGAACAACCGTATTTTATTTAATCTCTCGTATGAAACAAAATTTGTTATTAATCACAACGCAACACAATTGCAGTTACACACCCAAAACATGCACACAAAACATTACTACAAACCCCTTATTATAAATAGACTAAACACACAAAATTCGAAATTCTACACTACAGTACTTACACAAATAATACTCTGCAGCACCAACATAAACTGGTCTATGACATTTAAAATTATAAATTCGATAAGGACAACTTAAATAAATTTATTGATTCTGTAGAGTCATTTAATATCTCACGGTCGTATGTGAGTTTGCCGGACCAATGTTTGAAGTATATAGACACTACCCAACCAACTTTGAACGTACTGCATGTTAACATCCGAAGCCTAAATCGCAACTTTGATGGCCTCAATATCTTACTACATTCCATGGATGTTAAGTGTGATATAGTAATCCTCTCTGAGTGCTGGTTGAGTAAAGTGACAGATATTCCTGTATTAACTGGTTTTACTTCGGCTAAATCCTCATTTAACAACCAAAATGATGGGGTGGTAGTTTACGTAAGTTCTGATGTGACCCATAAGTTAGTTGAACCGGTTTTCCAGGACGCTAACTGTCTTGTTTTGAGGCTAGGTCTAGATACAGCTATCGTTGCAATATACCGTTCACCCTCAGTGAGAAATATTGAAAATTTTCTTAACTCTTTAAACAATATTCTAGAATCCTTGGCGTCAATAACAACTGTAGTGGTGATTGGAGATTTAAACATTAATATTCGACTGGGTAATAATGACCCAAACTCTGAAGAATATTTGAATACTATGGCTTTTCATGGACTCCTACCTGCCCACGTACTCCCCACTCGCATTGAAAACTGCCTGGATCATGTCTTTTTAAAAACGGATAAACCCTCGACAACTTTGGTTCTGGACTCATATTTTACTGATCATGCACCTATCCTGTTCTGCACTGAACGAAACCCTCTTATTGCTACAAAACCTAAAAGTATGATACGGCATTTAAACTTTCAAGGTATTGTTAGTTGCTTAGAAAACTCCGATTTTTCAAGTGTTTTAACTAGCACTGATCCCAATCAAAGTGCGGAACAACTCATCTCCATTATAACAGACGCAATAAATCAACACAGTACGCAAAAAAAAGTTCCTAACAGAAAGCAGACTATTAAACCATGGATGACCACTGGCCTCCTGAGGTGTGTGAGAAATCGAGACCAACTCCATAAAAAAGCAATGTTAAATCCTAAAGACCTTACTGCTAATCTAATATATTCGAGATATCGCAATTACTGTAACAATTTACTGAAGACTATTAAATGCAACTTTGACCAAAAAGAACTCCTAAAGGCCAATGGTAACCCCAAAGCAACTTGGGACATTATAAAAACTATCAGCTATAAGAACACCTCACCCATAAGTAAGTCAAAAGAACTCCTTAATATGTGCAGCGATCCAAACTCCTCTGTCAATGCTATAAATAAGTATTTTGCAAACGTTGGAGCTGATCTTGCAGTGCAGGTTGCGCGGGGTCAGCGTGTAATTTGCCCAAACTTTGAATTTGACAGCTTGATAAATCCTCAAGGTAACTCATTCGTATTACTTGAAACGAATTTCTCAGAAATAGAAAATATAATTATAGATTTAAAACATAATTGTGCAGTAGGTCACGATGGAATACCAGCCTCGGTTATTAAGTCTGCCAAACATGTACTTGTTCCAGCAATAACCCATATCTGTAATTTATGTATCTTAAAGGGTATTTTCCCCGACACTTTTAAGAAGGCATTAGTCACACCAGTGTTTAAGGGTGGGGATGGTGACCGTGTTGAGAACTATAGGCCTATATCTGTACTCACCACACTGTCCAAAATTATGGAGAAGGTTCTGAACAAAAGATTGCTTAGCTATCTTGAATGCAACAACATAATTGCGCCAAACCAATACGGTTTTAGGAGAGGCGTATCAACAGAGGACGCTGTTCTTGAACTGACAAGCCGAATTGTTAAGAACCTTGATTCTAGGACTAAAACTATAGGTATATTTCTTGATTTAGCCAAAGCTTTCGACACGGTCTCTACTCCCATCCTTATAAATGGTTTAGAAAGTTTGGGGATAAGAGATATCACTCTCAACCTCTTCCGTGACTATCTCACAAACCGTAATCAACGAGTTAAGGTAGACAACTACATCAGTGACGATGTGAATCTGACCTTTGGCGTACCACAGGGCAGCGTGCTTGGTCCCACCCTTTTTCTTGTGTTTGTAAACAGATTGTGTCAGCTGTCAATCCCAAACTGCAAGATAGTAGTATATGCAGATGACACTGCGCTTATCATAAGTGGAGAGACATGGGAATCTGCTCACCACGCAGCTGAAAATGCTCTTAGCATAGTGATGGATTGGCTTTCATTGAACTTACTTACGCTAAATATATCTAAAACCCACTATGTCCCTTTCTCAGCGAACTCTGCTACACAGCCAAGTATGCCAGACGTTAAAGCCCATACTTGTCACTCTTTACTGCCCCCTTGCAGCTGCCCTACTATACATAGAACCTCTTGTGTTAAATATTTGGGGGTGCACATTAATAACACATTGAGTTGGCAAGAGCATATCAGTGTGACAGTTACGCGTGTTCGTAAATTAATGTTCCCTATGAAGAAACTAAGAAGAGTAGTTGCCGACCCCTTGTTAAAAACTATTTATTTTGCCTTAGCTCAGTCACTTCTTACCTATTGCATATCAGTCTGGGGTGGTACACCTAAAACGTATTTGCTTCGCCTTGAGAGGGCACAAAGAGCTGTCTTGAAAGTCATGCTTCACAAACCTTATCGGTACCCGACTACCCAGCTCTATAAAGACATATCTGTACTCACTGTCCGACAGCTCTGTGCACTTAACATCACTTTACGTGTACACTCGTCATTGACCTATGACCCAAGGTTACTACAGCAAAATAAACGACGTAAAGATCCTGTCTGCCCACCTGTCACCACCAAAACTGCTCTGGCGAGGCGAAGCTACCCGTGTCTTAGCAGCCACCTTTATAATACTATAAACGAAACCTGCAACGTATATTCTTTACCTAAATTTAAATGTAAAACTATAGTTAGTAGTTTTCTTCAAAAGTTAACTTACGATGAGACTGAACAACTCTTTGCAAGGAAATCTTACTAACGCATCTAAAAATATAATATTTAAACTGCTCCTTTATTATTTATTCTAAACTGTAACATATACGAAACACACAACTAAACACACACACACACACTCACTTACACACACACACACACACACACACGCACACACACACACACACGCACACACACACACACGCACACACACACATATACACACACATACACCCACACCTCGCATAACCATTCCTTGCTTTTATAAAATTTTAATAAGTGTTATGTACCTACATACGTTAAACTTAAGATTTATGCGTACCAAAACTCCTATCAAGTGAAGCAAATTATCAATGAACTGTAAGAGGAAGGCGCCTGTGTCTGTAACACAGTTTATACTAGCACAGACACAGACGTTCACTCTGTCTCAAATAATGCATAGTGCTTCATTGTTTTCTTTTTGTTTGATTGAGACGGACAAATTGTATTTGGCTTTTTGATAATAAACATTATTATTATTATTAAAAAAAAAAAAAAAAAAAACTGTATTTACAAAGACTTTCGCTCAGATGAAAACAATAATGGCGCGCATCATTTAACACAGTTGTTAAAAACCGACTGAAATTTTTTTTTTGACACTAGACAACAGATGACAAAACTAATGTAAATTGCTGCAAACAATCTTTTGGCGCTAGAATGACATTGAAACGGGGACGTTATTGGTAAGCATTTGAGAAATGGTTTCGAGAAATTGTATTGAAAAATCAAGATGGCGGCGTTCGTTCCGATTTTAGACACGCGCCAGAAGATGTACAATTTTATCTACTGCAGACAAAATTGTTGTAACGGGTGTGCACACTTCTTACACGTTGTTTTTAAGTAGTTTAAAGATTTTTTTTTCTATAACTGACTTTTAACAAATAACTTTTACAATTTCCACTCGCAAGTTACATCTAAGTACACGAACCCGCATTGCACTTAAGTGATTCCAGTACTAAGATTCCTGGCTATGAATATTTTAGCAGCCCATCTCACTTAGCCGACTTTAGCAACATGCGTGAGACAACGACCAGATGGGTTCGCCTTGAAGATTAATGGGCCCGATATTGTGAACTTGGCTTTATAGTAACCCTTTTGTATTAATATTTAGGTACGTATACTATAGAAATTTTGGTAAAGGGCTATTTTTGATAAAAATCGTAAGAAAACGGAACCACTATTACTATTGCTGCAGCTGAGAAATACGAGTATTACCTTCTGTGTTCCGGCTTGAAGAGTGTGTATTGATACAACAAGGTAAATCTAAAGGTGCATCAGTGCATAGCACTTTGTTCCTAAGTGACGGATTTTTAATAGGTATATTTATTCTACTAAAAAAGGAAAAAAAAATATGAATATTGATCGCCGATACATATTTCGTTTATTATAATTTCGAACATATAAAATACATTTTTAAATATTTCTTAAAAAACTATATAAAAAACATTTAAAAATTGTGTTCCGCCGGTATCGGGAGCAGGGTCCAAGCTACCGGTGGTAGGGCTGCAGAGACAGGAACCTCCGCACAATGCGAGCCGTATTGAGGAGTACTGCCTTCTGGATCAAGCCCTTGATCCAACCGCCTAACGAGAGCCTCGAGAGATGTTGGTCGAGGCTTTCATCACCGATACATATTATTATTATCAACACTAATTTACTGATCTTGGGAAGATAAGCTTTTTGCTGCAGAAGACCACAAACTACCGACAAAAAAGTACATTTCTACGCGCAAAGGTGTCAAAGGAACCACAAACAAACATACAGAGACGTAAATAAACTCCAATATTAGGTAAAGTGGTGGAAATATCCAGTCAACCGAAATGCGGTCAAAGAGCTAGTCTCGCAAATTCAAAAATTGCTGCAAATTTGTCTCGGCCTAGGCAGAAAGCGACATGAAAATTCAATTTCCCAATTACTGTGTTGGAATTCTAGAATATCCGTTAGCCAAGGCTGTAGGTTTTATCCTGTGACCTTTGACGAGGTCGTTAGAATGTTTGAAAAGTAAAAATAACGTGTTTATTATGTTAATTTCCTTTGGGTAAAAGATTTTTTCTCAAACAAACTTGGTAATTTGAGCATTATTTTGATAACCTTCATCGAGACAAATCGAAAATGCTGTACAAGTCAAATATATTTTTTTTTTAAACTGGCAAAGTTAGTATGAAAATCCGTGTCTGTCGTGTTTAGCGGCCGAATAAATTACTAAAAGATCCAAATGAACAAATTGGCGCGTGAAAAATTATCGTTGTTTGTCATTGATTTTGGAATTTTTATTTAATTAGGGTACTTAGTTTGAATTTCCGTGCATTATATTAGAAAAGTACTATACAAGCTTTGTCCGCAACCAGGCATTGATGGACTCACGTATGTATGCCGCGGATTGGCCTCGGGCCACATAAAAAAAAAAAAACATTTTCGTCTTTAATGCCCCTTTTGCTGGCCGCGACAGTTATGCACTATTAGAGGTAGAAAGTTAATTGTTGAAGTTATGCTTTACCGCCAACACGAGACTAGCGATTGTGGTATTAAAATCTGCTTCTAAATCCTACAATATTCATGTTTCTATAATTAACATGAATATTGTAGGATTTACAAGCAGATTGGAGGTGTAAAGTAATAGGAATTCTAAAATATTGCAAATTTTTTGTAAAGTACGAAGAATATGGAAAAGAAATCACCCTTGATCATAAAACACTTATAGTATCGAGGCTTTGCAATACATGGATAGATTGGGTTGTAAGGACTGATGCCTGCCGGGTCGCGGGAAAGTCCGAAAGAGATACTGTCAATGGACAGGCAACTGAAGGAACACGGGTGGGTTTTAATCAGTAAGAGTCTGACACGCCCTCCCGGGGGAAAAGTAATTTGAAAAATACTCACCCAAAAAAAAAATTGCATATCGGCCTCATTGGCCTGCTGCTGAATAAGGCGTTCCAGGTATCGAACCCCTCGTTAGCAAAACCTGTAATCTGGATAAGAGCAGACTCATCCTGTATTACATGGAACTAACATAACTAAACTGCACACCTAACCAACCACCACTCCACTAACTACTAACTATTTTTAAGGTGTGCTAATAAAGAATATTCTATCTATCTATAAATAGTAATACATTTTAATGTAGGTACTTTAAGGCGAAAGCGTCAAGGTATCCCGCGAAATACAAATTTTCTTACGTTTTTGCAATTTGCAGGTCAGTATCATGTTCTATGTTGATCTAATTATGATTCGCGGCCGTATCAAATGTTTAATTATAGAATTATAATCATAAAAATTATCAATACAACTCTCTAAATTCATGTAACCCCATTGAATGACTATTTCATGAAATCATGACATTTGACAATTATGCTAACTTATGGAGTTGTATTTCTGATTGTAATGATTATAATTAAGTAAAGCCATATTTGTTACGGTCGCGAATCATATTTTAATCAACATACAACCTGACACTGACCTACAAAATGGAAAAAAACTCAAGAAAATTTGAATATCGCAGGCTACCTTAGCGCATCCCTTTAAACGTCAATAAAATAATAATCATTACCCCTATTCTTAAAGGAAATTTACTCTAAAGCCTAAAACTTAAAATCTAAAAAAGCGCTACATTCGTAGACCTACGAGTAGCTCTAAAATATTAAGCGCAAATAATGTACGCTCTTCTGTCTAGACGGATGCCATACGTACCGATGAAATTGACTGGGAATTTCAGCCATTTTGTTTCAAAATAGGGTATCGAAATCAATGGGACGCCGTTTTGGGGAAATTTGGCTCAGAGAGATGCTTGTAACTGTAACTGGCTGTTTGCAATCTCTAGCTTGATTTTTCAGGTCGATTTCTCTTTATGATTTTCGTTTTCAGTTTCTTATGAAATTACTGAATTTCTTCCAAGTTTTCATTTTAGTTGTTTTATAAAAAAGGTCTCGTTTGAAGGTGTTGGGTATACAATTTCGCTCCCTTGATCAGAGAGCTGATTATCCTGAACAGGTAGGTACCTAAAAAAAAACAATAGTCGACGTATATTTAGTGACCTAATCCGCTTAATTGTTCTTAAAGAGCCATAAAGAACCCTGCAAGAAATCAACCACGTCGTGTCCGGGTTCGCAACAAGTCAATCGTCATCCTGAGGATGCCTGGTTGGGAGGTGAAACACGTGTCGATTTCCTACAGGGTTCTATATGGCTCTTTTAAGAACAGTTAAGCAGATTAGGTTACTAAATATACGTCGTGTATTGTATTTTATAATGGATTTCCTCAAAGTCACGCCTGAGTCAATTAAGTAGGTACCTTTTCAATAAAGCCTTTTCGGTCTTCGAGAACTCATACTCACCAGTAGCGGCCAACATGTTTGCCTAAGTTATACAAGTAAATAAGTAGAAACTATGCAACTCACTTGCCTAGAACTACAAATGTAAATACTTGCTTACTGTCCAATTTTTAGTTTACTACCCAACATGGCTTAGTCTGATCGGATTCCACTTTGCGGAATTTATTAGGAACGTGGATGAAGTTAATATTTTGTTCTGAACAGGTACCTAGTGCCAACCGATCCCAGTAGGTACGACATTCAACTACTAGAAATGATCAACTTCTATAAAACCATAATCAGCCTATTATGCCACGCAGCGCCAGTGCGGGTTGGTAGATGTCACATGTTTTCGAATTTTTGGTTCTAGGACCTGCCGGTTTCCTCACGATGTTTTCCTTCACCGTTTTGAGAGCAATGGTAATGAAATTATTTACACAAAGTAAATCGCCTGTCTGGGTTCGAACTCACGACCTACATACAACTCGTGAGTCGGAGCCGATACCTATGCACCTCCACAGCGAAAGTAAAAAAAAATGTTTGTACACACCGATTACATTAACGAGTAAAAATATATGAAAACACATTTAAAGCGTATTTTGACTTCGTAACTACAACACCTCTATAAAACATTTATGCAAAACTGAAACCGCGCTTGCTTTTAATTTTTGAAACGCAGTCAGCTTTGAGCGTCGGTCGGCATCTAATTAAACCACCATATTCTCTCAAAAGAGAAAATTACATTCACAAGGAAACACCACTTTTATACTAAAAGCCAATATGAAAGAAATACGTGTTATTAGTAATAACACAAATATAAACTTTATACTGTTAAATATTAAGTTGGTTTTACAATAACAAAATACTGCTGAAAAGGTCATAAAGTTATTTCAGTTGTAATGTAAATTCAACTATGTAAAGATGAAGATACAGTTCCAAATCGTATAGCACGTCAATTTTAAATATTGTATTACTAATTTGTAAAATTAATTTAAGAAGTCTGTAATATAATTATTGAGTGGTTAAATTCTTTGTGAGCTTGGAATTAACATTTTACTTTGATATTACAGCTGTTCTGTGTTTTTAGAAGTTTTATGCGATACGATGTGTTTGTAGTAACTTGTGTTGTTGATAGTACCTACCTAACTTTATAAATGACTAGAATTTCAATTAAATTTTAAATTTCCTTCGATGCTTTTCAAATGAGAAATATACTGTTCATTTCTCAGGTAGCATGAACCCACTTACTTTAAAAGCAGGGAATGCATTCAGGGTGCAAGTCGCACACGTTGCGCCGATAGCTCATGTTCAGTATGACAGATGGCGCTAGTCGCTTCGTATAGAAGTCCTCAGGGCATTGCCCATACTCGCAGTCGCAGAGATAGATATTATAGGTAGTGCTTAGGTATTCCAGATGCATGGTTCGAGCTCAAGTTTTCTTGCAATATTGTGGATATGATTTGTTACTGTTACTAGCAATTTTCATTGATTATCCCCATGGATTACCTAAACAAAAAAGGTACAGTCAACGTTGAAACAAAGTGCCCCCGTATATTATCAACAAGTAGCTAATGCGTTGCAAATTGCCTTTTTCCTAATTTTGTTTGTTAGGAATCTTCTTTGCGGCAGGCACAGAACAATTTATGAAAGTTTGATCACAATCGGTCGAGCCATTTTTGAGTTTTGCTATCTGATGAACGCATTGTTAAATCCTATCCTTATAAACGTGCAAGTGAATTTGTTGGTTACGCTTTCACGTTCAAACGGCTGAACAGGCTGGGATGAAATTTGGCATATGGGTAGACCATGACCTAGATTAGGACATAGGATACTTTTATCGAGACTTATGTCGGTGAAACCGCGAGGTGCAGCTTCAACTTGCAATCTAAATGAAGATGTCAGTTCGTAGTTTCTTGGTCTTTTCATACGATATAAATTCATAAAGATTTCCCCATGTAAAGGGCACGCGACCCTCTTTCATGGGGTTTCCACCCCATCGGCTGTAAAACAGTGCAACACAAACTATTGTATTTTGCCAACTTACTGTACTCTCTCTCCTTAGTCGGCAAACAGTCTGTATTTATCGTTCTTAGGGTCGCCATCTTGGATTGCTAAGATAGGACTGAAATTATGGCGTCATTAAATTTTATTTGAGAATATAAAATGGCCGATAGTGAATGTTTACGGTAACGTGTGATATTTGTAAATTATGGATAGTGTTATGAATATATTTTATGTTATTGACGGCTCTCTCTATTGATATTCGTTATTACTGATCAGTGATAACTTGATCAAAGTGATCAGTGATTACTTAGAATGTTTAAAAATGTTTTATAATAATTTTGCACAGTAATATCATTATCAACGTGATTTACAATTATTCATAGCTTTCATAAAACTATACTTTAAAATTCTAATACTAACAAAACAAGAATTTCTCCTTTGTTCCTCTCAAATAGAGCACCTGCCATCTAATCTCTTCACCACCCTTGGTTGACTGGTAGAGAATGCCTAAGGCATTAAGTCTGCCTTTGTACTTTTTTGAGTGTGAAAAGTTTAAATAAATAAACTTTAAATGCAAAAAATGAAGAAATAATCGTAAAGGTGTATAGATATTTCGTTCCCTATGAACAAAACCTTAGTACCTACAGAAAACCATTCCCAAGAAAATAACATCTTATACAAACTTAAAGGTAACAAAAGACAGATGTGAGTGGAAACGCCGGATATGGACGCCCTACGAGGACATAATATAGTGACCTTATTGGTGATGTTTTTCAGAGAGGTCGGGAGCGAAGTACTCTCAACCGGCGTGCGTGTACCTATGACCTGTTGCCTCATTGCGTAATACACGATCAATCAGAATCTGAATCGTTTTGAAACAGATTGCGAAACCACACTTCATAAGTTTAAAAAGAAATCTGCTCAACAACGTAAATAACGCAATGAATGTCGTTGAACTCTCAAAATGAAACAGATTAGTCGTAATCGTTTACGAAAATGTGTTGCGTAATTAGATAGCAGATGTATGAACGTAAAACGAAGCAAAATGAGTATGTAAAGATCGTAGAAGGTGGCGTTCTGCAGTGCTATTCCGTAACCATCTCACCGTGAAAACTTAGGTGAAGTGAGCGTGGAGTGAGCTGTCATAGTGTCAATCTCTAGCATTAGGTGGAATGACAGCTCACTCCACGCTCACTTCACCTAAGTTTTCACGGTGAGATGGTTACAGAATAGCACTGCTGTAGTCTCTGTCTACCTCCATGGGTAGAGTGAGTTTATATATGTATGTGTATGTGTGCCAACTAAAATACCTCGAAATATCAATTTCAGAAATTGCAACCAATTATTCTATCGCCGTGGTGACCCTAATTCAGAGCAAAGCGCTGCGAATTTGCCAGCAATGTCGACGAACTCCAAAATAAATAAGGGCTGCCGTTTGTCGCAAACTCAAACAAAACAGTGGCAAAGGATTCCGTACCATATAGCCCATAATATAGCCTACATGGGCTATAGTTAATTTTATAGCCGATTGATAGTCTTCGAGTTATGGGCCTTGGTTTATAGCTACAATAATTGTGAGGGGATTTCGCCCTTTTGATGTCTGGGTTTTTTTATTATTTGAATGATACTTTTCCAATGGAGATGATAGCGGGAAACGCAATAATGAGTGTGATTTGAAATTGAAAGCTAAATTGATTGTAAGAAGTATGAAGTAAAAAATAAAAGCTTAGTATAGAAAAAATAGACGTGGTTTAAGATTTAACCTGCAGATACACAACATTAAAAGAAATGGAAAAAGAAATCCCACTAATGAAAATAAACATCGTAATAATAGAATAGACTCACATTTATTTGCTTAAAAAACATAGTAAACATTTTCTTGATAACATAGTAAACAGAAAAATTATGTTTGCTGCAGCAAAGATGAACGAAATTGAACTAAGGCGTGCCATGAAAAAAGCTAGTTCATAAATTCACAGTGCTTGTTAAAGCAGAAAATTGGGAAAACATGAAAATAATGACCAAAGAAACCGTTACACAAAAATGATAAGCAGTCAAAACTGTCAACACAAATCCCGCACACCCATTTCAAATAGAGAATCCATCTCTAAACCAGAAACATTTTCATTCGTTTCTACATCCTTCCCGGAATCCTGACGATTTCCATTCACACGTCATCCGGGCTTCGAATTTCGAATTCTTCATTTTGCGTGCTTCAGCCGTGTGTGATTATAGCGCCAATTAGGCCGTTGTCCGTCTACCGTGCAATCCGGTTGTCCGTCTGTTTATCTACGCCAATTATCGCCGGAATGGTCTGATATCGTCATTGGCGTTCGTCTTGGGTACGTATTGAGCCGGAATCTTTAATGGTCTGTTCAGTTCAATTGCTTTATTGGTGATGGTGAGCGATGAATACCGTATGTGTTAGATCGATATGCTGGTTTGAGTATTCGTCGGTCGTCATCAGCAGTGTGTACAATTATGGTCATAATTGACTTCGCTGGTTTTCAATCTGCCTAGCCTTTTTCTAACTATGTTGGGGTCGGCCTCCATTCTAACCTGATGCAGCTGAATACCAGTATTTTACATGGAACGACTGCCTTTCTGACCTCCACAACCCAGTTACTGGGTTGTTAGTCTTACCAAGGTAAGGCTAGTTGTCAGGCTTTCGGGCTTCTGACGACTCGTAACGACTGTCAAAGATCCACGAATGACAGTCGGGACCAACGGCTTAACGTGCTTTCCGAGGCACGGAGGAGTCTCGGTATGTAAAGATGGTCACCCATCCACGGACCAACCCCGGCTGTTATTACTTAGCGTCCGCTGGTTGTAGAGTAAGAAAATAGTCAGGTCAGGTTTATTACTAATCTTTGAGTTGTTTAAAATCTTGTCAATGCATTTTCGAATTCATATTGGTTTACGTAATCATTGTGAAAGTCTGAATACCAACAACTACAGCTTTTGTTGTCCCTAAATTGTGTTCCTGACATTTTTGTGTGACATGTCAGTTTTACAGTAGAGAAAACGTAACTACTCCCAATAATACTAAAACACCATCGCACGTCAAAACTCACTGCAGAAATTTTAAGGGCCAAAGATTAACTTCCCACTCCTAGCTTACTATTTTCTAGCTTGTTGGAAGAAAAACTCGTACACAAAAACGACGTAAGAGGCTTACGTGAAGTTGTGAACGGGACATTCTGGATTATTGAGGCAAACTTTGGTTTTAGAAATTGGCATTTCTTAGTGCTGACGCTTGCTGTTTTGGGAAACAGTTTTAAAGCCCTGCCAGGTTTTTGTTTTTGTTCATTTGCTGTTGCAAATTGAAGGAAGAGTTTGTCTTTATGCAGATTAACGGTTAGTTAACAACTCAATACTCAATACTTTATTTTCATTCCACAATGTGTGCTTAGGTAATAAGTTAAAATTATATTGGATCATTATAGACCCTGTCGGGCACAGCAAAATAGTAGGAGAGAGGAAGCTTTGATAAAACTTAGCTTATCAGTTTTCTGAAGTAAATACCAACCAACCAACAACCAACTAACCAACCAACCAACCAACAACCAACCAACCAACCAACCAACAACCAACCAACCAACCAACCAACAACCAACCGTAATATTAAACACCGATACATACCAAACAAAAATGTTACCTACCTTTACTGCTTATTTGTAACTTAGTTGATTTGAGCAAGGTTGTTATGTTGGTTAAAGTAAATAATGTTTTTTTTTTTGGTTTTTTTAGCTTCATGCACATACATTTTCTTCCCGTAGAGAAGATACCTCCTTAAATACTCCTTTTTCTTCGTTTTCGTTCATACATCTGCCGGTCGATTCTCTAAAAATATCAACGTGAAACTTAGGTGAAGTGAGCGTGAAGTGAGCTGTCAATAGTGTCTAATCCCTAGCATCCTGCCGGTCCATTTGTGACAGTGACAGCTCACATCAAGCTCACTTCACCCAAGTTATCACGGTGAGATGTTTCAAGAATAGCACGGCTGGTCATACACGCCCACCGGTTTGTTTAGATATTAACATTTAAGATGATGATAAGTGATATACTATGTATTGTTTATGAGGGGCTCGTGGCTTAGTCATAACAGCCGCACAGGTCAATCGATGGTTAAGCTACGCTTTCCAAGGTCGGTCCGAGGATGGGTGACCATCCATAACATACCAAGACCCTCCGTGCCTCGGAAAGCACGTTAAGCCGTTTGTCCTGGTTGTCATTTGTAGATCTTTGTCAGTCGTTACACGTCGTCAGAAGCCCGAAAGTCTGACAACCAGTCATACCAAGGGGTATCGTACAGTAACTGGGTCGTGGAGGTCAGATAGGCAGTCGCTCCATGTAAAATACTGGTATTCAGCTGCATCCGGTTAGACTGGAAGCACACCCCAACATAGTTGAGAAAAGGCAGATGACGATGATGATGGATCGGTGCTGTACTCTTTGGATCGTCTTATCTTTAAAGCATTTTAGATTATTAGATCTTTTGTAAATATCAGTCTCATCTTTCACCTCATTCAAACTTCGGTTATCTGTAAGAGTTCTCCTTGATCATGATCAATAGCACCACCCATTGATTGTATCATAAGCTTTACACTATACCAAATGCTTATTATCAGCGGTGTGTAAACAATGAAGGAACGTTGGAAAGGGGACAGACTAGAGATTTTTTGAAAGAATTCGAAGATCCCGATCAGTTTTAGTTTTTTTTTAAAGCAATTTAAAGTTGAGTTTTAAGTTTTCTTTTTGTTTTTCAATAACTTTGTGAGTTAAAAGGGAACTAGATGTTACTAGCACGTAATTTTTAATTTTATAGAACCATATACAAGAAAATTAAAATTAAATTTTAAGGCTATTTATTGCTAATAACTTTAAAAAAAATAAGTTTAAATTCTGAGATCTGGATTTTCTAAATAAAAATTAAAAACTTTTAATAAAAAAACCAGTGTGACAAGGAATTAATTATTGGGCCTGAAGAGATAGCAAATGACCTCTTCTATCGGCCAATTCAATTCGGCAAACGTTGCACCAAACACCCTGTATAATGAAATGTAAAAATAAAGAAACATTGAAAAACGGCTCTGCATTAGTTGAAAGCCATTTCCTTATCGTCAATTTGAGACTAGCACGGATTTGCACGCTCTCGACATCAAATAATGCATGCACGATAGCAGAATTTGTGAGCTAAATCTAAAGTCGTGAGTCATCATTTCCGTGCACCTCCTTACAAATCTGAGCGAGGGCGGAAATCACTGAAACTAGCGAAGCCGTAAAATGAAATTGAAGTCTTGAAATATGCATAACAATTTTTACCAGCTATTTCTTCTAGTAGCATTTATGTACAGTATATAGTTTATTTATTTCTGTTCATTTCTTTATATCATTTATAGAAATTATTTACACAAATGCAATAAATAAAATGCTTTTTCTTTTTATTTAATTTATTACTAGCTTTTACCCGTGGCTTCGCCCGCGTTGATATTGGAAAATATCCCAAAGGAACCACTACCGGGATTAAAAGTACCCTATGTGTTTATCCCGGTTATAAACTGTGGCGGCATCTACATCTCAAACGACATACGCATCAAAGACCTGACGTCACACAACATCCTGACGTCACTCAAATCCTGCATCGCGCAATTAGAGTTTACCGCGCGGTGGACATATATACAAGCTCCCGACTTCAACCTCTGGGCCCGCCAGACATGACACCCGTCTGGTCGGAGGATCCTCCCTTAATTTTCTATGGTGGATGAGTGAACTTTACACCCTGTTCCTCATACCCCTAAATTGATGACCCCGACGTGATGGGTGTATATGTATATCTATGTGCCCCTCCAAATCCGTTCAGCCGTTGCTGGAATCCGGATCATACATCCAGGCAAACGGACAAAAATTCTTCGTTACTATTTTATAATAATATTTTTTCTCGTGTTGTCTGTAGTGTTTAAAGATTTCCTTCAAATAACAGTAACAGGTTGTACCTAAGGTATGCTTATTGACGAGGTTGCAGTTAAAGATGCCTAAACTTTTAATAATCACCGATTGGGTCACACTAAACGCACGACGACATCGTGGCAGGCCGTGACGTAGATGGCAGGACGAACTTGACTCCTACCGAAAGGACTGGCCAACACTAGCAATAGACAGAATTGTGTGGAAAAGGGGGACGGAGCCGGAGACCTTTGCCCTGCACGCGAAACGGGTTTTGTCGACGGAAGAATAGACAAAATGACAGATTGTGATTTTTTTACTGTCATTCTGTCTATTCTTCCGTCGACAAAACTCGTTTCTACGGCAGTCTTGCTACGCGTGCTGTAGTGAGACAATACAGGCTGGTTAGATAGATAAAAACTTTTATCTCTTTTTTAATATGTTGAATAATCTTTTTTTATAATAATAATGACTAATTTTACGAATGCGTGTACACCTATATGGTAGATTTTTGAGGAACAAATAAAAATCACACGAATAAATGAATTTGAATTTGAACGCGTTCAATAATACTACTTTGAATTGTTTTCTAAAACTGATCCACCAATTAAAATGACACCGTTATATGACTGGTTCTATTCGAAATTGGAAACAATGATTGCATTGAAACGTTTCATAGAAACTTGATACCAAGGTATTTAGCGAATGTCAATTGTTTTATGTAACATAGCATCACGCCTATTCCCCCAAAAGCTAGGCAGAGGTGAACCTATAGTACACCCACATTTCGCCAGTTATGTTTAGGTGCCGTTTAATATGGGGCGAACCTATTGTCATCAACTGGGCACAAATCCAGACTCCAAACTGCTACTGAGACATTCATAATAGAAAAATCCGATAAAACACATAAAAAAAAATGTTTTATATTTTTTCCAATTATTGAAGTTACGCGCGTATTTTAATATGTTTCAAAATAATATCGTATGTTTTATTTTGATTTTAAACGTGACGATGTAAATGGAATAGACATAAATGGTATTAAAGGCCTTAATATTTTCTTACTCTCTCCCAAATAACCTAAGAATTTAGAGCGGGTACTGAATATAACTGAAAATAAATCTTGAACACATTCAGACGCACCATTTGTAGAAACGTAACTAAATGATGTGAGTTTCTATTTAGAGTTGGACAATCAAATTTACTGCTTGAATAATGTAGTGCCAACGAACATCGTATGCTATTTTGTTCCCAACACATACAAGTATATAATGTTAGGAGTTACGAATGGACTTGGATAAAGGGACAAGGTGTTTTGTGTATAGAGGTATGGCCAAACTTGGTATACGTTTTGTGTTAGCCCAGGTTGCGAGTTTTTCCCGCGGCGATTTTTTTTCATGTACTGGATTTTCAACGCTCTGCCTAGCGGCGAGAGTTGTAAATCCAACAGTGTCTTTTACAACGTGCTGGGACGAGAGTGCGTCCCAGCGCGTTGGATTCTCTACGCTCGGCTCAACAACGAGAGTTGAAAATCCAGTGCGCGATAAAATCCCGCTGCGATATTTTTACGGCCGTGCGAACGTGTGCTTATAGCTTGTCCACTCTGAAATGACGCACCCCACTACCGCATTACCCATAGGAACCTTCGGTCACCTCACACGTCAGGTCCGTTGAAAACCAGCGTCAGGCACTAGTTGTCTAGCATTTTTGCTGAACTGGGCTTATTTGGCGCAGCCGCGAGGCACACTTTGGTTTGTTAAATTATTATTTAACACTTTTTATTTGTTTCCTTTTTTCATGTCGCATTATGATATACCCTACAGCACGCTTAGCATGACCATAATAAAAACGGGTTTTGTCGACGGAAGAATAGACAAAATGACAGATAAACAATCACAATCTGTCATTTTGTCTATTCTTCCGTCGACAAAACTCGTAGATAACCCGTTACTATGGTCGGCATGCTACGCGTGCTAGCACCGACTTCCTGAAAATGTCCTGAAGCTATTGAAAAGAATGCAATTCCTGGAAATCTATTTCAGTATAAACGTGCTTTCATCTCACTTTTCATAGACAACAAAAAAATCAACCAACCACATCCATTCTTCGTTCCTCATCTCCGTAAACCGACGGAGGCAGCTGCGTATTTCGCTTGGTGGACCGTCAATTTACACAACGTTGATTTATACAGATAGCGTGCAACGTAACGCGTATCTCATACTGTGTATACGTACAATTTTGCGCCATTATGACTCTGTTTGTGTGCCGAGTATAATGTTTCTGCTGTGGTTTGTATTTGGAGATTTTTTTGGGTATTTTTGATGATGATTTTGAAGAATATTTGGACGATTTCTAAAGAGGTAATGGTAAATTGGCCTTGTAGCTTAGGATGCCAGCTTTAGTATAGGCCCGTAAAGTTTTATTAGTATTGTAAAGAAAGCAAATATCTAAAATCGGAGTAGCTGAGTATTTCGCTCGGTGCCAATTTAGACAACGTTGATGTATGCAGATAGCGTGCAACGTAACGGGTAAAAAAAAAATGTATTTGTATTTAGAGGTTATTTTGAAGATATTTTTGATGACGTATTTGAAATATTTGGTGGATGCAATGGTTATACTCACAGCTTGCTTGGTGGACCGTCAATTTACCCAACGTTGATGTAAACCGATGATAGCGTGCACCGTAACGCGTATCTCATACTGTTATGACATACGCGTTACGTTGAACGTTTAATTGTACGTACATACAGATATACGTACAATTTTGCGCCATTATGAATCTGTTTGTGTGTTGCATAATGTTTTAGCTGTGGTTTTCTGCGTTTCAGGATTTGGAGGTGTTTCAAAGGATTTTTTATGCAGAAAGTTTTTTGTAACTGAGATATTTTGATGAATTCTAAAGGGTTTATTATGATTTCGAGTTGGACCATCTTAATATTGTAAGAAGTAACAGTCCACATATTGGAAATATTTAAGAATCCTAACTAATATTTTATATGCGAAAGTGAGTTTGTTTGTGTGTTTCTTACGCTTTCACGCTAAAACGACTAAACGGATTTGGATGAAATTTGGCACATGGGCAAACCATAACCTAGGTTAGGACATAGAATACTTTTTATCCCGATATTCCCACGGGATAATTGATATTAATGCCTCTGCATCTGATATTCTTGAAGAAAATCCTAACAATCCCATCTAGCTGAGTTAATATTGAAGATATATCCACCGAGGACAGTTACTTGTGCCAGGTTTGATTATGAAGATGTTCTTTGCGTGTTCTGTAATGAGATATGTAGGTTCACACCTATATGGTAGTTATGAGGCCCATAAAATGAACTGTTTACTTAACATAACACATAATACGTGTGTGATCCCCGAAGCGTTAATCAGAGGTGTACCTATAGCACACCCACATTTCGCCAGTTATGTCTAAGTCCCATGTAATAGGAGGCGAGCCTATTGAAGTAACCCATGAGCCTATGAACTGTTTAATTGCAGCGTAAACCGGTTTTGAGTTACATGACAAGTCCAAGGAGCCAACTCATAGGTCTCGAGTTCGAACCCAAGGAACCTCTGATTTTTCGGATTCATGTGCGTATTTTATAATTATCACTAGCTTCAAAAACGGTAAAGAAAAACATCGTGAGGAAATCGGCATGCCTGAGAGATATTTCTCGACGGCATGTGAAGCCAAGTCACCCATGGGCGGCTTTAAAACTCTGACACCAGGTTAGTCACTAACCACACGAAAAAGAAAGAAGACCAAGGAGACTAATATTCCTGATTTAAAAGAGGCCCAAATCTAATTAAGATATGTGGCTATGTTTGATGATAAACAGTTTTATTTAAATATAATGGAAATGAGTTGAGTACAAAAATATTATGTGTATGCAACAGTCTATCAACGCAGCTGTTGCAGCATAATATCTGTTAATATTATAACAATGGATTCCACCACAAAGCCAGCACATTTCACCAATTTTATATAGTTTTAAACCGTATCCATTGCTCCTTTTAAGAGGATTAAAATGTATGTAATATTCCACTAGTTATTTTGTGCACACATTTTTGAATATACCAAAAATTGGGCGCATGGCGGTAACGGGAATGTGGATAATATCATGTGAATAAATTATTATCTTCTGTGTGGGCATGAATTTAAATTATAAAGTGTCCTTTAAAATGATTATAATCATATTGATTACAATTTAATGGGGCAGTTAAAAATTAAGGTTATGATTGCTGATAACACAACACGGAAGGGACGAGATGGAGAGACAGATATGCAGGCGTTTATCATAGATATCCTTTCTAGAGTTGTAGGAGGGATGTCTTGCTCGACGACAGATTATGTCCATATATACGTACACAGGAGTATTTAAACATTATTGAACTACAAAAAACTCACTTGGTTTCCGTACGTCTTTCTCGGGTGACCACTGAAAATCAGCGCTGTGGTGTGGGTCTCCATAGCGCAGCATCATGCTGAGTCGAAGCCTTCTTGTCACAGTCATGACGTGCCAGCAGCTGCCGACTTTTTCTGTTTTGTGCTCGTTATTGTATTTAAATCTATTGTGTTTTATTTTCTTGTTCCACTCGAGTTTATCATCTTTTTTTTATGCACGTGTTTCTGTGACAAATAAACTTATTTTTCTTTCTTTTCTTTCTATTAGTTGCATTTCCACTGAAGCAGAGACGAGCAGAGCTGAGCGGAGCGGAGACGACCAAGAATCGACCAATCGCAGACAAGATGAGAAGTGCGATGTGGATTTCAACCAATATGATTGGTCGATTCGTGCATGTCTCCGCTCTTCTCGTTTCCACCTCAGTCGAAACTCATCCTTACTTCAGACTCCTACTGTGATAAATATCTCCACTAAGTAATTTCTTAATCACAAGAAAGGAAATCCTCTCTCTAAAATATCCTCGTTTTATATTCAAGAATTTGAACATCCTTAACAAAATATTCATTCCCTAAGGATTGATTCACGGCCGTTTCATCCTAATTTTTTGTGCCGCTAAATCCAAATGAAATTAGCTAATTGTAGCTAGAATACAAAATGTATTTCAGGAAATCTCTTCTTGAGTACTTTTCTATGAATATTCATTAGTTGAAGATTCGAAACAGCTTAATTATGTACCTACTGAGATTTGTATTAGGTACATCGTGAAGAGAGGCTCGTGACTAAGTAATAACAGCTGCTCAGGTCGATTGATTAGGTTAAGCTGTGCTTGCCGTGGGCAGTCCGTGGATGGGTGACCATCGTAACGTACCGAGACCCCTCAAGCCGTTGGTCCCGGCTATCATTGTTAGATCTTTGACAAAAATTATATAGTTGACTATTTGTTGGGCTAGATAATATCACTATAACAGTATTAACACAACAACTTAAATCTATACCGCAACGATGTAAAAGAGCAAGTGTGCTAGGGTTCAGTCCAGAACAGAGTGACAAAGATAGAACTATTAAGCCTGGGCGCCACTGTAACGGCTAAAGCTTTGCAGGTAGGCTGCGCAGGCCGCTAACTGATAGGTAGGTAGTCAATAAAAACACTAGGTTAAGTTCATACATATATTTATAGTTAATAGAACTAACACGGCTAGGTCGCGGGTAAGTCACTTTACTGTTCTGTTCTGAGCACTATCACAACTAATATTAATGAAAGGTACCGTCCTTGGCAACACGTGGCAGACGTGGGGGCCTGTCAGCTCAGGCTCACGGCGGTAGGCCACACGTGGCAGACGTGGGGCCTGTCAGCACAGGCTCACGGCGGTAGGCCGCGAGTCGTCAGGCCTTCTGGACCTTAGCAGCGTGCAACCAGTGTGCGGTCAGCACCGGCTCGCACAGGTAGCTACGGCGGTAGGCCGCAGGTTGTCAGGCCTTCGTGACCTTGGCAGCGTGCGCATGCAATGTTCAGCACCGCTACCATCAGCAGTATAAGTAGCAAGCACCTGCCCTCAGCCCGTACGAAGAACCCTGGAAGGCGCGTTAGGGAGCGCATGTTAGATGCGGTGCAATAGCAGCAAGCCGCATGCGATGTGCCAACCTCCTTCCCATTTTAAGCCAAGGAACGGTGTGGGAAGCATTGTAGGTGAAAGCTCAGCACATCGCAGCGGTTTACAGGCAAGAGAGTTTGCAACATAGCGTGCCACAATGGCGGATGCGAATATGTGAACACGCGAGCATAAATCACAAAGTAGGCGTGGCCATGGTAGATGGCTCACTAAGAATAACACAGTGAGGCACTACACCATTTCGATGCAGTAGCAATACATACATATTTCAATCTCCTTTGCGCTGGACTTGTAGCCGCGTGTCCGACATTGACACACACAAGCTCAGAAATCATATAGGTTATTTAATCAATATAGATCATCCAACGCTAAGGATCTGGTATAATTACCAAGCTAATGTGGAACTCACCCTAGGTCGGGGTACATAGAATCCTGAGGGTCAGGGAATACTTCTCATCAGCTCTGCAAGCGGAAATGAAATGGAAGAGCGTCACCGGTGAGCCAGTGACGTTCCCCGTTTTTAGTGTTGTGACATGTAAATTACTAAATTCGATTTTTTGTCACTCGACTACTTGCAGCTGAGAACCCTCACAACGCTACAGTCGTTAAGGAGCGTCAGAAGTCCGAAAGTCTGACAACCAGTCTTACCAAGGGATATCATGTTACCCAATAACTGGGTGGTGGAGGTCAGATAGGCTGTCGTTCCATGTAAAATACTGGTATTCAGCTGCATTGGGTTAGACTGGAAGCCGACCCCAACATAGTTGGGAAAAGGCTAGGCAGATTGATTGACATCGCGAAGAGTTTTAGCGAGAGAAACGTGCTATTAAGGATTCTTTATGAAAGCATCTTTAGAAATTACCTACTGCCTCATAGGTTACTTAGTAAATTGAAAACAAGGTACTTAGAGTAAGTAAGATAATTGAAGGTGACTCCGATATCCTTTATGTACAGAATGAAATAATTTTACACAAAATGCATATTGACCAATAAAATGTTAACGTGACCGCTTTCCAATGTCACCGTGCATTCGACGCCCACGCAGGCTCGCGACTGATTGACAGCTTATATATCCTATTTTAATGTATGTAGCAAATGCTTTTCTTTTACCTTTTTCAGAGTCGGTCCCACAGAAAAAGTAATTATCAGCCCTGGAAAGAATGCCAATGAAATCAAAGTCAGCCTGCATTAACATAATAATAACGCCCATAATGTTCCCACGGCTGGGACACAGGCCTCCTCTGTGAGAAGGACTGAGCCGTAATCCACCACCGAGCCAGTGCGGGTTGGCAGATGTCACATGTCTTCGATTTTTTTAATCTAGGACATGCTGCTTTCTCACGATGTTTTCCTTCACCATTTTGAGAGCAATGGTGATGAAATAATTTACACAAAATAAAGCGCCTGTCAGGGTTCGTACCTATGAACTTCAATAAGTAGGTATGTCGCGGTCATCAGCACTCAAAAAAAATCTAAATTCAAAAGTCATTTATTCAAACTAGGCTGAGAATCAGCACTTTTCGAACGTCAAAATTACATATTTAAGACAGTCCCCCAAAACGCTAACCCTTCTCCACTTCCTAGTGCGTTAGCTGGGAAGAAGAAGTGGCGCAACAAACTCCTCAGCAGCACAGCTCAAATTCAGTTAGAAAAAAAAAAAAATCTATATAATCATTGCTCTCTGCAGCCAGTATTAGACATTCATTCTTATTTCAAAACAAAATACGAGTATCATATTAAGATATTATTTTCTACTCACAAGGGAGCAACAGGAGACCAGCTAAGTACTGTACCAATAATCGTAACTTATAAAATAAACAGTCATGATTAATCCTTATTGTTGCTTAGCGCTCCTTATGTTGGTAATACGAATAACTTCTAATAAGGAGCAATTTGGAGCTTTTATATTAATAAGGAAGATAAATAAAATGAAGACGGTTTAATTTTTAATTATGATTATCTTCATTAAGGAAGTTGTTATTTTACCCTTCAAAGTATCGGTTTTTATAAAACATCGTTTTTTTTTTGTCGGTAACGGAATATTTTTTGTTAAAATTATATTTTTAGAAACTTGAAAGCTGGTTGTTGTTAGGCACTTTCTTTTTGTTTTATATAAAATTTTATTTATGAAGGAAATTTAACTGGCCTCCACAAGTACCTACCTACAACGATACTTCATGATCAGCCTACAGCAACCCACTGCTGGGTATAGGCCTCTCCAATTGCACGCCATTCAGCTCGATTCTCGGCAACTCTCATCCAGCTGCTACCTGCCACCCTGGGAAGATTGTCGCTCCACCTAACACGAGGGCGTCCTACCTTACGTCTGCCAACAAGAATACTTAAATGTACCGAGGAATCGATCAAATACCAGTGCTTGGCTGGGAGATGAAGGGAAACGACCAGTTCAAGGCACTATTGGTACTGTCATTATTTTAGAAAAGCTTAGCTACTAATACAAATTCTTATAAATATAAAAATCAAATGTCTTAAAAACATAAGATTTTGGATAGAACAATCGCTGCACAGCACGTTTTAAACTGTAGTTCTCGAAACACGACGGGGGCGCCACCATCGCGGTGGCGGTAGAGCTCTAGGGCTCCGCGGTCGGCCACTCGGCCGGCGCGCGCGGTGCGCGTATTGTGAGTTGATGATGCAGCTACGCCAGGACAGCCCCAGCGTTGCTACTATCAAGTAAGGTCTTTTATGTTGTCCTCTGCAGGTAGATAAAGTACCTACATTACATAACATCACGCCTGTCATCCTCGAGGGGATAGGCACAGAGGTAAGTACCTATAGTACACCCACATTTCGCCAGTTATGTTTAAGTCCCATGTTATAGGGAGCGAGCCTATTGCTAACAATCGGGCACAAATGTAGACTCCGGGCTGCTACTGAAAAATTCCTGATGAAAAAACCAAATAACACTGTACCTACTGTACATTACTGTACGAGATATCCACCGACCCACTAAGAGTAGCCATACTCCGGCAGCTTGCCGGCAAGCTGCCCGAGTATGGCCGCTCTAAGGCGGAACATTTTTTAAGCAGAATCAACGCATAGATTACAACAACAGCAAAATTAGCAAAAACAATTACAATAAAATGTTAACACTGATTAAAATTCAACAAAAACGACAATAAATCACGATACCGAAGTAAAAAACAACGGAGACAAGACAATTAATCCACGCCCATCTGTATAAAGCTGGGTGCACATTATTTGTTAAAAAAAATGCGTAGGTAAACACACAGGAGCGAGCCTGTGGTCGCAATAAAATGAATTTATTATCAGTCCTACGGTATTTTTATGCGATCGCGGGAAAGATTTGTCGTCGTCCCGTGATTTCCCCCGGGACCGCTGTGTTTAGTGATATTGTGTATGCGCCTTTATATTTCAATCAGTCGATTGCCAGTTTGGGACCTTGTTACCTGTAATCATTGCTGGATGGTTTATTAGATATGTATGAGCTGGTGACGGGGTTGGTCAAAGTTTTCGATTCTCTCGGGGGTCACAAGGGATGACCGGCGGGATTTTTATTGTACCTACTAGCAGCGCCTTGCGGTTTCACCCGCGTAAATTCTATGTGTTAATCCAAGTTATAAACTATATTTGTGCCAAATTTCATCAAAATCCGTTCTGTAGTTTTTGCGTGAAAGAGTAAATAAAACATCCATCCTAAAAAACTTTCGCGTTTATAATATTAGTAGTACAAAAAGAGCCAATCTATTCACGGCGTAGCGAACCCTGACCGGCACGGCCCAGATCGGCAGTACCGCCGATGTGTTTAACTTAAATTTCACCTCGAAAACTTAGGTGAAGTGAGCTGTCATTCCACGATGCTTGACGCTATTGACAGCTCACTTCACCAAAGTTTTCACGGTGAAATTTAAGTTAAACACATCGCCGGTACTGCTGGTAATAATCTTTCTAATGGTTTATCTTTCTGTGTTTTTTTTTCCTTTTCGTTCAATTTTGGTTCTTATACCAATAACAGCATTTTCTTTCTTTCTAGAACAAAGTGATGATGAAGGCAGCGTTTATTATGAAGCCCACATACTCTCGCCTTCTCATAGAATTTGATTCAATATTTATTACATAAGAGTCTTGACATGAAATAACCAACTAGAATCGTTATTATTCTTATTATATAAGAATAATTAAAGTATAATCATAAAAAAGAAAGTTCTATTACTATGATTAACATCTATTTAATCATAATAATAGAACATTTTTGTGCTATTTATTAACATATTATTTTGATTAACAAATGTTCTATAGGGCCTTTGTTAATCAAAATTAGAATGATTTAATAACTAATCAAGAAGTATATTATCACAATAAATAAATCGTAAGAATTGCACATATCCTAGGAATGACAGGTATATATAAACGCTAGGTAGCGAGTAGTCTCGAAACTGGACCCGCACAGATTTCAATACAATTTGCCTTAAACCGATACACCTCAGGTTTGCAGATATAAACTGAGAACTTGTGATCAATTTAGAATATGTGTTTATTTTGAATAAATAATAATAATATATTTATTTATTCAGACAACCAATGATCCATTACATTTACATTTATATTGTTAGTATGAACTTAAAAACTATGTTAGTACCTAATAACTAAGAGAGACTTAGTCCTCTGGGTGAGGCTCCACACCAGCGGGCTGTCCAACTTATTGGCTACTACATTCAGGAAAATCAACAATATAATTTCTAGAGGTTACAAAGGGGGTGACCCATAATATTGAACACAAAGATTAAATTAAGTCTTGAAAATTCAGCACCATTTTAAATTTGCGAGTGTGTGTAATGGGGAGTAAACTATGATCGATTCGACCTTCTTTTGGATATTGGATTAACAAGTTTAATGCAATACTGCATGACGTGATTTCCTAATCTTCTTTTTCTTAGCGTGTCGATTGCAATTCATATAGAGCCCAGATCTTGGCTACGAGTTTGGCACCTTCAGTAGCGTCCATCAGCTCCTGTATCGTGCAGGTAATAGGACACGCTGCACATGATATTAAGTGCCCCAATGTGTGTAGGACAGCACCAAATTTACACTCCAGGGCGGAGTCATCTCCTGCCAGGGTTGCGAGTTTGTCAGAAAGGGATATCGCGACCCCGGCACACAGGCAACGGAAGGAACACGGGTGGGTTTTAGTCAGTAAAAGTCTGACACGCCCTCCCGCTCCGCCCAGAGCGGGAGAAGTTATTTGATAATTTCCCACCCGAATCATCACCTGAGTAGGTTTTCCCTGCTTCGACCGGCTTCGGAGTCTATTTAAAGACTTTCTAATGTAGTAAATGAATAATAACTCCGAGTTTTCAGCATAAGTCTAATGAGCTTATAACTTACAGTTTCAATATACTATAAAATGATATATGATAGTGCCATCCATGTACTAGTACAGAGCAGAGCGGATTGGGTCGTGTCTTCGCGGATAGCACTATCTATATGATAAGTAAATAAGTATTCACTTTTCGAGAAAAATCCTACAAAAATCTACCTAGCTCCACTTCACCAGTGTCCACCCATCGATGCGTGCGTGCCTCAATCTCTCGTGAATCAGGACAATCCGCTCGTGTCTCTAAATGTCCGAACGGATCATACAGCCCGGTGGCACGGTCAGCACTTTACGTAAACCCTGCCCTGGACAGTCTCGTCCTCAATACTGAACACCCCACGTGTTTGATGTCAATGGAGGATTGAAGTTGTGTGGAGTCTTTAGATGTAGCTTGATTGTATAAAAGTTCCATATATGACACATTTCAAGAGTTTCATGGCATATCAGTAATATATATTTAAAAAATATATATGTTTGTAGGTATATTTTATTTTTGTCGTTTTTTTTTATGGATCATGTGGTTGGCAATAATGATTTTTATTTATAAATAAATAAAAAATATGTGTTTTTAGGTAGGAACGGCTACACATCAAGCTATACATTTCCATTATAAGCTGACCTCGCATTGTGCGGAAATCCTATACAATGCGAGATCAGCTTTTACTGCGAGATCAGCTTATTGAAATTGTAGCCGTGTATACAATTTACAAATCTTAAATACAATATAAAATCTAACACTAACATATACTTATATAACATGTAAAGTAGATAAATAAAAAAAAAGGGAAGAGCTCATTGGGCATTAAAAAACATGGTTGTTTTTTTGAATATAGATTCTAAATAATAATCCAACTAATATTATAAATGTGAAATGTGTTTGTATGGTTGAATGTTTGTTACTCAATCACGCAAAAACGGATGAACGGATTTAGATGAAATTTGGCAAACATATAGTTTATAACCTGGATTAACACAAACAATACTTTTTGCCTCGGTAGTACATTTCGGTGGGATAACTTCCGATCTCCACGCGGGCTAAGCCGCGGACGAAAGCTAGTAATTAATAAGTTAAAATATACATGAGCAACTAAAGTTGTTACACTATGTATTGTTGCAGACGTGAAGTTTATTTTCTTGGTAAATATAACTAGGTTGGAAAACAAAAACGAAGGGACAGTTTTTTTGAAGTTCCCCAATAAAGCCTGTCCACATTCCAGCGTCCAATAACAGTTTTGTTTGTCTTATCTAGCGAATACGTCGATGCTACGAAGGTTTTTACTCACATATTGGCCTGTACGAGGTTCGAGAAAAATTGGTAGACCCTTCTCTAAATAACAAGTAGTGGTGGCTTGTTCACACTGTTATTTAAAAGACAGTTTTTGACATGCACATGAAGTAAAAAAAAGGAACTTTTATAAAACTAACAAAAAATAAAAATATATATATAAACATCCGAATTGATAACTTCCTCCTTTTGGAAGTAGGATAAAAAGAATCATTTATGTTTTCGAAAAAACTTTTTTTAATTATTTTTTTTATAAATTAAGAAAAGAAGACACGGTCGGCGCTGTGCTGGTATTATTTTAAACGCTTAAAATCCTCTTGACTTAGGTCCCATAGCCTCAATAAGAATCGTGTTGATATGATAATGAAATATGTCTTTAAAAATACATGTTCTCCTACCAAAAAATCGCCCGCTAAATTACCCCTATAAAATAACATAATATGATTTCACAAGTGCCTACAAGACAACATACACATCTCAATTACCCCGAAACGAAGCAGCAACGGCTTTTAACCGTCTTTCAGCTAAAGGGGTGGTTCCGTACCCCAAGTTCCGGCCGGACGCGATAATTTCAGCCTCTTTTGTGCCAAACGCCGGACAAACAGACCGAGTGATGTTCAAAATGTATGGTAATAAAGGAAATGTTGTATGTTCTTGAAGCTGGTCGCTTGTACTTTTGTTCCGGTTCGTATCTTGCGTTTTTTGTTTTGTTTTGGGGTCAGAGGAAAAAGTAAGGTTATTTGTTTTAAAAGACGTGGTGGGTACCTAACTTAGCTCGCATAAATTTATGAAGATTGTAGCATTGCTGTTTGATAATATTATAAGGGTGTGATTCGTAGTGTCCACTTTGACCAAAGACAAAGTAAAAAAAAAAAAAAAAAGTAGCAGTTTAGGCACTTTCGGATATAGCGAAACTGGCAATCCTACCTTTAATATTATTAGTAATATCCTAACTAATATTATAAATGCGAAAGTAAGTTTGTTTGTTACGCTTTCACGCTAAAACAGCTGAACGGATTTGGATGAAATTTTGCACATGGGTAGACCATGCACTGGAATAGGACAAAGGTATTTTTTAACCCGATATTCCCACGGGATCGAGACTTATGCGGGTAAAACCGCGGGGTGCAGCTAGGCTATTATAATGGGAACTGCAATAACCATTTCAGCATGTTTGGGTACATCCTGGGTGGCGCAGACGACCATTGGCAGTTAAATTTCATTCACTGGTCAATAAGAAACAGTAAACAGAAAAAAATGTAGGTAGTGTACCATTATTCTGTAGATCCACAACAATATTATAAACGCAACAGTAACTGTCTGTCTGTTACGTTTTCACGCCTAAACCACTGAACTAATCTTTATGCAATTTGATAGACAGGTAACCAGGGACCTGGAGAAAGGACTTTTCATCTTGGATTCCAGACTAAGCTGGGGCAACAGTTAGTACATCATGAAACATTACCAAAAACAAAGGACAAGTATAAAAATATCTAGAAAAGCTAATTAAAATTTAAAAAAAATTGAAATAAGTTACCAATTTGCTGCCAATTACTGCAGAATGTAACAATATTATCCTTATATCAAACAGATTGTTAGTTATTAAAACAGTACGGAAGACTACTTTTAACAGCAAGCAAACACTTGCACTGGTAGCAAAAAAAATCTTCCGAGAGACAAACTTAGTAATTTATCTTGGCTGTTTAAGCTTCACAGAGTTTTTGTTTCGGCTCCATTTTAATTAGTTTTGCTGGCTGTACCGTCCGTGAGATTTAAAAGTAATAAAATTATTTGTCTCTTACATTTTCGTATGTACTTACTTTTTAAACGAATTGTTTAGATTTTTTCCGGTTTCGAAGAAGGAAAATACGGTGTTTTTCTTTATTTATTGTTGTTCCTTTTCTGTGAAATTTTTTCAAAGGAGATAAATATGTTTTCGTGTCTCGAGTTCCAGGAATTTTTCTTGTACATTGTAGTCTTATTTATAAGAAGTTGATACTTGGATTTATACACTAACAGCAATATTAGAAGATATTTAGGCAAATCTCGTAGGTTGTCGACCTCTGTTACCTACGTCAATGTCGGTGTTATTGAACGCTGCTAGACTTCTGTATTTGTTTTTTTTTCCAGAATATTGGATGCAAAGGCATTACTTACAATCTCATAATCCTATAAATGCGTAAGTGAGTTTGTTTGTTACGCTTTCATGGAGATGGATGAAATTAAACAAAAAAACACGGTTAGACCATGACCTGGAATAGGACATAGGATTTTGGCTTTTTATCCCAGTAGTACCTTGCCGTGGGATAATTTCCGACATGCACGCGAGCGAAGCCGCTGACAAAATAGTTAGCTCCCGCCAGCGGCTTTGCCCGCGTGATATCTTTGCCGAGACATCGTTAGAACGTACATAGGGTCACTGTGGTGATGCAGGCCATTCGATGTCCGAATGCACAAAAAAAGCCGCCATTCCGCAATGTGCAACTTGCTCACGCTTTAAAAAGCCCAGTGATCACAAAACGGGAGACGCTGCATGCCCTGCCAGGAAAATAGCAGAATACAGAAACATTAACTCCATCGATTATGAGGGCACCTAATGCGTCATCCTTGTTGCTGACTCAAAAATATCCCTGGCCATTGCACTGTCCTACTTACCTTCGATTTGTCGCTGTCTAAGCACATTAGTTGACCGCTTCAAAAATCTAACGTAGCCTTGAGGGTGATTTATGCAGTATTTGTTTCAACTTAGTATTATTAAATATTGCAAACACAATCATAATCGTGTAACTAAGTGCTAACACTATGTATTTTCCGTAAATAATATAGAAATTATTTACCATAATGATTAGTATTTATGTAGATTATAACGTAATAAATTAACTAACTATGTCACTATTATGAAAACTTATGTTAAATATTGTTTAAGAAATCAGTTGTCCAAATAGTAATTGTAAGAACTCATGCCGCCTGTAATACAGGTTTATCCTAGTACACGCATCATACTTTGTAAGGTACATTATTTCTAAGATTTATACTGTATTTTACCAATTTTTATTTTTGAATAAAAGTTATGTTATATTTATAAATTATACGAGCTGCGCCCCGCTGTTTCACCCGCATAAGTCTCGATCCCGTGGAAATATCAGTAGGAAAAATATTCTATGTCCTAAACCAGGCCATGGTCTACCTAGGCGCCAAATATCCTCCTAATCTGTTTAGCCGTTTTAGCGTGACAGCGTAACAAACAAATAAATATTACTCGCACCGCATCTAACATGCGCTCTCTAACGCGCCTTTCAGGGTTCACCGTACGGGCTGAGGGCAGGACCCCTTACCCGATCTTCTACACTACCTACGTACGCTAACAAAAGCCTGCTCTACCTGCGGCCTACCGCCGCAAGCTACCTACGCGAGCCTGTGCTGACAAGCCACCGCGTACTACCGACGCTCACTACCTGTCGGTCTTAGGAAGGCCGTCCGGCCTACTGATAAATAAGCTTGTGCTGAGCAGGCCCCCACGTCTGCCACTTGCTGCCAAGGACGGAACCCTTCCTATGTTTAAGTCCCTAAAAGTGTTGACCTCCCGCATTATATATTTTAGAAATAGCCATTTTTGTGAGAAAACATAAGAATTACTTTCTAACAGTATCAGAAACTAGAATAAGGCCTGTTAGAAGCCAATATAGGAACCTATTGCAAAATGGTAATTACAATACAGCTTTACTTACGAAAAGTGTTTTCGGCATGGGTCCTATTAGTCCTACCATTTATAACAAAATACCGAATATTATAAAAAATCACCCAATCCAAATATTGGGTCCCCACCTATGAAATTGGCGTTTTTTTCTCACAAATAGAGAACCTTGTCACTTCTATGAATAAAAATATTCATCAATTGCTTGGTATTATATCGAATAATGACCATCATAGACAACTACCAATAGTAAAAAAAACCTTATTACTTATAGTTTATAAACATAAAAAATACCTTAAAAATGACTCCTCATTTTGTTAGCAGAAATGACCACTATTTGTTTTAATTTAGCCAAAACTTATTTTTGTCGCTTAATCTAGTGGCATATTACGTTATCTTAGTTTTTAAACATTAGCGCATAAAAGTTTTAAAACATCAGTGTTCATGGTTGTTCTATAAATTAAGAAAATGTTAGTATGAAAAATGCAACTTCTTTAAAATTCTCCATACAAAACGCTGATTTCATAGGTGGGGACCTAATATTTAAAAAGAAACTGACAGCCCTATTACTTGATAAGTGTTATTATTCAATTAATGATTTTTTAAATGACCCACCCTACTCTACGAGTATAGATTTAATTATTGACATTGTATTTTTTTATTATATTATTCGCATTAACCTAGTTTTAAATTCTATAATTTGCATGCCTAATTGGTAGATTGTACAAGGATCTCAACATTTTGTAAACACCTTTATTTATGTAGCTACTTTCAAAGCAAATAAATGATTATTATTATTATTATTCCTTTTCTATATGTGCGAGTGCTCAAGACTCAGTGTTTAGGACCTTACCCACGACCTAGCCGTGTTACTACCATCTAAATTATATGTATAAACTTATCCTAGTGTTTCAATTATCTACCTAACTACCTACCTATCAGTTAACGGCCAGCGCAGCCTACCCTGCGCAGCCCTAGCCGTTACACCAGCTACAGGACGCAAGCCGCAAAATTTTTGCATCTGGTAAGTCCCTGAGACGATTCCGGAACTTTCTGCCAACTGCCACTAAAACTGCGCTTGCACAATCCCTTTTACTTCCCATCCTTTACTACGCTGATGTCAGTTATCTCGATCTCACTGAGGCACAACTAGATAAACTTGAGCGACTTCAAAACTTTTGCATAAGATTTATATTTGGCCTGCGCAAATATGATCATATTTCTGAATTTCGTACAAAACTCAAGGGCTTCCCATACGTCATCGCCGGAATTCTCATATCTTATTTCAGCTCTACAGTATTTTGTTCAATTCTGCAACCCCCTCTTATCTTAAAAAAACGTTTCAAGTTCCTTCATGACACACATACCTAATAGATATCTGAGGTCATCGGAAAACTTGAGACAAGAGATCGGCCGATGCATTCCACCAGCTTTTATGACAAGTCTTTTACAGTTCAAGCAGTACGGTTATAGAATTCTTTACCCGTGTCGATAAGGCGTGCTCAGGCTTTGTCCATTTTTAAATTTCTGGTGAAAAAACACTTCCTCTCTCTTTAAACATCATCATTAGATATAGTTCCCTGATCTTGTTTCTTGTTTCATGTTTATTATGGTATATATATATATATATAGATAAATATATGCTTTATGTATGTATGTACTTATTGTGTATGTAAATGCTACACACTGACTACCTGCAGTATTGTCTCTCCTTCTTAATCAATCAATAAAAAATCGCGGCGCATAAAATGGCGGCCATGTAAACAGATGTACCGCTTTCTAGTTGTTCTATTCCAAGCGCTGCACGCGATTTTATTACGTCTGTGCGAACGTGGGCTTATGCGGGTGAAACCGCAGGGCGTGGCTAGTATTAATATAGGCCGGTTATGTTAAGCAAAAATCACTGCACTACCTACCAGTCATTTAAAAAATATCAATTACCTTTACAAAACAATAACAATAATTTAAATAAAATAATAACTCCACAAATTCAGTAAACCGTTCACGCAAATCATTTACATCAAAACAACGTTTATAATTAGTACCTGCCTACTAAAATAACAAAAACACACAACACCATAACCCACATTAACATTTGGATTTAAAAACCTCTAATTTTACAGGCTGTCGCCCCCACTTTTGTTTTGAGTAATAAAATGTCAGGATGAAATTCGAAATGTACGTATTATTTTTGTTGCAAACATTATTGTGATTTTAAAACGTAATATCTCTCTGTTGATAGGCTGTTTCATTTTTCGATGTTTATTTTAAAAGCTGATAGTAGTTAAATGGGTTACTTTTATGTTTTTACAAAATAATCACCTCGCCGATTGCTCCGAGTGTTGTTTTTTGGCGATATAATTTCCTGAATTGAGACAGCGGACAATGTATATGTCCCATTCAATTAGCAGTCTTTTCCCAAATAGAATGCACGCACCATATCACAAATAAATCTATATAAAGTCTGAACCAGCATCCAGACAGTTCAGTTTACGATCTCAGTTTCAGTTAAACCTTGACACCTGATCAGATTATGATACAGCTTCGCATTGCACACTTGAAAAATTGTTATAAATTGGATGTCTCTTGAGCAGTAAGAAGAATCACATGGCACGGAAGAATAATTAGTCACTATGCAAGAATAGAATTTGCGATGACTGCTCAAAAAATAATCACATAGCGTTTATCTTAAAAGTTTGCAACATCGCAAATAGCTGTCAAATATTTACCTGTTTTGATTAATTTGGAAATGTTACTGTATGGAAATATGGCTAGCTAGTGAACTAAAATATTGATTATGAAATACAATAATTAATATCGTAACACCGAATATTGAGAAGTAAAAAAAGTATTTGGAAACTTGCCTAATGCCTTTTTACACCTAAAACGGTTACAACATCAAATTCAATGTTATAATTGCAATTCATGATTTATATTCTAGTTAGTTCGCTAGTAAGCCACATTTCTTATTTCTATACAATAATATTACCCAAATTAATCAAAGCAGCGAATTATTTGATAATTTGCGACGTTGCCCACTTTCAGAATAAACGCTCTTAATCCTCTTAATTCCGTAGTCTTCAGGTTTATCACCTTTAAACCAAATAAATACTCATTCATTGTCGTACACGGTTTCAAAAGGGTAGGTTTTAAATAAAAAGAAATTCGCTAAGCCCTATATTTTCCAGCCATTTTTATGGTCGCAAACTGGCAAAAAGTTCCTCCCGGCTTCGTTTAATGAGAGCCGACGAGAATGTATGCTTAGTAAATACTGCGACCACTTAGAATGTGGACCTAACGGTGTGTGAAAAGGGAGACTTTATTCCCTGAGTATTGTGGCTGATGCTTTTATGTTTTTCGGCTGAGCATACAGCGTTTTTTTTTTTCAAATGAATATTATGTGGGGGTGTGTAATGAGATGTGGGGGTATGTAATGAGATGTTTTGGAAGAAAAAAAGCAGGAATGTGTTCACATTGTCTTATGGAATAACCGAGACACGTGACACTCTCCTCAAAAAAACTTTCATCTAGTATGAAATGTAAGAGGATTTTTTTATTTACGAGAAGGAAACAGTTTTATCGTTATCAGTGGATTAGGTCTGCATCTATAATGTTATGCTGGGGCTACATTATCGCGTTATCGCGAACTAAACTTCGCGCGGTTTGTGGTGTGTGAACGAGAGCATGCGAAGTGTAGTTCGAATTATCGCGACAATGTAGCCGTGGCATAAGCTAAAGTATGAATGAGAATTATAAAAGCAGTAATCTATTATTATTATAGGGCTGGTATTGTAAAAATTCTATAGAACATTTTTTTTAAGTTATTTACAACGCGAGTGGAAACGCCAGGACCCCGGCGCCCTAGAAGGACATAGTGACCTTATTGGTGATGTTCTTCTGAAAGGTCAGGTGCATAGTATTCGTAACCGGCGTGCGTGTATTCATGACGACATTTACGAACGTAAACGAAGCACAAAAATAGGTATGTAACGATCGTAGCAGGTGGCGTTCTGTGGGTTCTGTCCCTTGGGAAAAAAACGTGAGGTTATTCAGGTACCTATGTAAGTACATGTTAATTTTTCAACTATCTAAGTCATAATTGAGCATAGTCCACACTCTCAGTGTCTGTGAAAAGAGCACTTTGTCCAAGCACAGCGTTGTGGTCACAGTTTTTTACGCTCTTGCTACGTAAAGGGCTAATTAGAAAGTTAGATTTTTATAATGAAAAGCATTATTTCTGCATATTCAAAGCTTTGTGATGTTACTAATTGTTTGGCCCCTTTTGAGGTGTTAGCGAGTTTAAGTGAAAATTTTTGCTCGTTTGAATAAGTAAAACCTTGTGTACTTTCAGTTTGTATGTGATTAACGTTTAATTGTATAAGGTTGGGGTTTTCTGGATTACAGGTGATGCATGTCTCATGTTTTGTAAAAAAAATCCTTAGATAATAAAGCTAACTCCCGCTTATGTTTATCTAATAATAAAACTATGTTATGTACCTGGTACTTGTTTACAGGCCTACACTTAGTTACTTGCCGGCTCTTCTCGATAGGAATCGACCGATTGGAACCGTGCACCTTCTGACGTTTCATAAGTGACTGGTTTACGTGAAATAAAATATTTTATTTTGATTTTGATTGATGTATTACTCAGAAAAATCTTACTACTGAAAAACTCTTAGTTATGTGTTTTATTAATATTTGCTATTTATTTAAATAATCTTACTGTATTTAGTCTGTTATTTAAACCGTGCACTTAGCTTCTGACGTTTTTTATGTGCCCATGTAGGTGTATGTGAAATAAAATATTTTGATTTTGAATTATCGTCCTATTGCTGAGAGAACTATCGCCAGTATGTTCAGTAATCACACAAATTATAGCTCCTTTTGTTCGTCGAGATTTTTTCACGATCGCCTACTTACTTACTAAAAGAATATTTATGACTGAATAAGTCGTGATAAAGGTACACTATGACATAGTCGTCGAAACCGGTTTATGTTAAAGTAAAAATAAAGTATAATAACCTTATCGGTAATTATATTTCCGAGCCGTTTGGGGTTGATAACCTCGGTCCGAGTGCCTGGCTGGTTGACACTTCCCGTGACCCAAGGGTTGGCTTGTACCTTGGCCAGTGACTAAGGATTACCATACAACGTGGCAATGCCGCCAGTCTCTTGGGTATATTACCAGTCGACAGCGATGTGGAAGAATTTTTCGACGTTATATTTTAGTTTGTTAACAGTTTTAGTTAGGTTAGAATATTATCATTTTATTTTAATAATCTGTTAGTTAATTTAGAATAAGAAGTTTATCCAGTGTTTAAAGTATTCATATTAAATAAAATAAAACTAGCAAAAAAAATAATGAAATAATAGTTGTTTGAATAATGTTACAATGACGCTTCCTCAAAACGACACTCCAGTCTTCGACACTTCAAAATACCCACGAATTTACAGTAAAAGATAACAATCTCGAATTTGATTGATCAGCCCTTCGGAACGCGTGATTCGTCGAAGTGACTTCGGAAATGAAGAGCGGCGCCCGGGGTAAAGTAATGATATTTTGTCTGCATGTAGGTGGTGGAACTCGAGGGAAATCAATGGGGAACATACTCGAGACACACGGATTTATTAATTTTGTGACTAGATGTGTTTGCGTTAATGAAGAGTGTGGTTGAGTGATCAGTTGTTAGTTCGATAACGGAAATTTGAACGCACTATAATTTGTTTTTTAATCCCGTAGACTAATTTGACAGGTGCAAATGTCAAACTCCAAATTTAAAAAAAACAAGCATCAATCATTTGAAATGTCAAATTAGTCTACGGGATTAAAAACGAAATTTACATTTGGATTTGGCAGGCCTTGGATTTCCTGTTTTCTTTCGATGGAAAAAGATATATATGTAAGTACGTACTGGTTGAAATAATTTTGATAAAATTTCTGTCTTTTATTATTAGATACTATATAATTATATAACAATACATTGGTACTAACATTGAGAACGCAAGGGGACCTGCTCCTTTTCGAACAAAAAGTAAACAAGGTTTTTTGTCATAAGAGGTTTTTGTTACTGAACATATAAAATCATTAAGGTTGGATATCTTTAAAAAAACCTACTTTTCATACCTTTACAAACACACAAAACACATTGTATTTCCATGTCAATACCTTGGGATAAAAATGTCAAGCAAGACCCATTATAAAAAAGTATTTCACTCACCCACAATTCCGCTCCAGATTTTAATTCCGCGTCTTAGAAGGTACAAGTACTCTTTTCATGTAGGTAGGTACCTATTACGCACACCGCGTACCTGGTTCCTACTTAATACTGATTGCTTTCCCCCGAATAGGGATTACGGCGCGTAATTTACCCGTTACTAGATTAAACCGGTATCAACCGGTATTATCGACTTTTTCGGATACGCGTAACGAGAAGACTTCGAAATTAGATATTCTGTGGTGTATCACTTTATATGATTTAGGTGGTGTACGGTTATTGGATATTTTTTTGCATGAAGTCTGGTTGATGGTTTAAACCTGAAAGTGAGCAGTGATAGCCTAGTGGTGTGACCGTCAGACTGCCAAGTCATAGGTCTCGACTTCGAACATAAGGAGAACCTCTGATTTTTCGGATTTAAGTGCGTATTGTATAATTATCACTTGCTTCAAAAACGGTGAAGGAAAACATCGTGAGAAAACCGGCATGCCTGAGCGATATTTCTCGATGGCATGTGAAGCCAAGTCAGAGGCCTATAGGTGGCTTTAAAACTCTGAAACCAGGTTAGTCACTAACCTCAAGAAAAGAACACCTGAAAGTGGCACCGGTGACTGAAAAGTTGTGTGGAAATCGATTGTTATGGTATGGGCATGTAATGCGGAGGAATGAGAAAAATGTCGTAAGGAAAGTTTTGGGTATGAATGCGGCTAGAAAGGGGGTGACTACCGAGGTGGCGACTAATAGAGAAGTATGGAAGAAAGGGACATGTTGCGCCGACCACAAATAAATTGGGATAAGGGTAGGAGAATGAGTCAAGATGGTTTAAGCCTGGTGAAATGCAGTGAGCAAGCGTGGTGATTAAGTTCTTATACTGCTCGTTATTTCTGTATTACTCGCTGCGCTCTGCAGTTTTACCTGCAAGTCCCGATCCCGTAAGAATATCGGGATAAAAAGTACCCTATGTCCTAATCCAGGTCATGATCTACCCATGTGCCAAATATCATCCAAATTTGTTCAGCCGTTTTAGCGTGAAAGCGTAACAAACAAACAAACTCACTTTCGCATTTATAATATTAGTTAGGATATTAATGAGGCCTTTGTCTTGCACTGGTAAAAGGTTCAGGTAATTTTTGTAACAGTTACTTCATAATCTTAATCGGTTAGCTCTTGTATGTGTGTTGAGTCTGTCAAACAATTTTAGTTTTCAAGGATATTCAAACGCATCGCTGAAGTTGGCGATAAGACCGCGAGGCTAAAACGGGCGGGCCACACTAACAGGATGCAACAGGACAGATAAGCTAGGGTCGTCACGCTGTTGGCCCGCTACATTGCAATACTGCGTAAGCCGCAGAGAGTGTCAGAGTCATTAGAGGATATCGCACTTACGAGGCGGCTTGCGCATTGGCCGAATCCCCGCTCTGGGACCTGGAGGCGAAGACACTCGCGTCACTGCATCTTTGGCGTGAGGAGGCCAAGACACGGAGCCAAAGACTGGTGCACCGACAGATCACGCTGCGCCGGTCGCAGCTCCGTCAGGTCATGGTGGCGGAATGGTGGGAGAGGCTCTTGCACCCTACCGCCGGCATCGCTACCGTCGAGGCGATCCGACCTGTGTTCGAGGAATGGCTCGGCAGGAGGCACGGCTCCCTGTCGTTTCGGGCAACGCAGGTGCTCTCGGGGCATGGCTGCTTCGGGAAGTACCTGTGTCGCATAAACAGGGAGCCGGACGCTCGGTGTCATCACTGGATGGAAGAATATGGCGGAGTCCGGGACAGAAGAGGTTAAAAAAAAATAGGATTTTTAAATAGCTGTGGTTCTTGACAAAAAAACGGCTATCCTTTTGCTACCCTTTAGCAGACTGTACTATAAGTGAAGAAGATTACATTCTTATCGTGTTCCGTCTGATAAGCGTAACTAGGTACTTATTATGACAATGCCCCGAATGACTCTTCATTGTTGAGTGGTCATCGAATAAGTATGTGCGAATAGGTGATAAAAGTATGAGTGCTGTTTTACGTTGTGTGTTAATCAAAATTCACACGGCAATAATGATGAAACTAGCTTTTACCCGCGGCTTGTCGGAAAATATCTCACGGGAACTGAAATTAAAAGTACCCTATATCGCACCATCGGTGGAACAAGGGCACAACTGCACGTTTTGTTATTTTCCACTAGAGACATTTTTTATGATTTTTGTAGAATAAAATAGAGTTTTTCTGCTTATATCGATTTTAAGTACTATATTTTTTTTGGGTGAAATAAGCCTTACACTTTTGCGAATTTACGTATTTACTTTACGGGAGTAAAATACTTATTATTTGTACTATAATTTAAAGAAATAATATTTTTGATGTGCAGTTTGGCCCTTTTTGCACCAAAATTTAAATAATTTTGTAATTATGACCCTAGTAACACACCTAACTCATTTTCAGATGTTTTGTTAGTTGTGCCATGGTTCGATATGTTAATCTTATAGACTTCGTTTACATTTTCACTCTTTATGAAATGACGCGCACGCGCCTATTATAAAATATGGCGCTATTGTAAATTTCACCCTCAGTGTTACTGAGGAAAAAAATTACTTACATTGTTATTCACAGGGGGTTTAAACTGCGCGGGCTTGCGGACGGTGAGCAATGGGTAGCTCGCCGTCCGATAGGGACCAGGCCCGGGTCGACGGCGCGTTGTGTTCCACGCGCGCCTCAAAGAGATGTCAGCACCAACTGACGGGGTCCGGAAGGGCCAATGCCTGCCGGGGTTGCGAGTTTGTCCGAAAGGGATATCGCGACCCCGGTACACAGGCAACGGAAGGAACTCGGGTGGGTTTTAGTTAGTAAAAGTCTGGCACGCCCTCCCGCTCCGCCCAGAGCGGGGAAGTTATCCTCACACACTGACTTATAATTGTAAAATTTTAAGAAAACCGTCTACTTTTACAATGTTTGTAAATATGTGAGAACCATGCATCTATCACATAAGTAATTAATTTATCTTTCGTTGCTTCATTTTTATTAATTCTTCTTTTTACCTATTGTGGTAACTTATTTTTTTTTTTTTTAGTTGCATCGTCTTCACATATAATTATGTAACTAATGTACGTGCATATGCAAAATATTGTAACACATTTTAAAAGAGTAACGGTGGAGTTTCTTGCCCATTCTTCTCCATACGAAAACTACCTTTTGGAAGGGGCGACTAGAATCAATTCAATTTTTTTGTAAACTTTGACGTTCAAAAGTGCCTTACAGGGGCCTATTTGAAATAAATGATTTGACTTTGACTTTGATAATTTCGCACACTCAAAAAAAAAAAAAAGGGGGTTTAAACTATTTATTTTTTAGATTATACTTAATGTACCTCTTTATATACTACATTAGAGGTTCTGCCCTCAGCTGCTAACACAACCAGACTGCTAGATGACCTCACTCTCACATTTTTACGTGATGAGCATCATCATAATCAGCCTATAATGTTCCCATTGCTGGGACACAGGCCTCCTATCTGTGAGAGGGAGTGGGCCGGAATTCACCACCCGGGCCCAGTGCGGGTTGGTAGATGTCACATGTCTTCGAATTTTTTGGTTCTAGGACATGCAGGTTTCCTCACGATGTTCCATTCACCGTTGTGATATTTAAATGTGCTAAGGAAAAGCCAGATTCTCTGTAAATTTAGTAAACTGCAAGAGATTTATGAACTTGTCTTCACTAGAAATACTAGAAGTTTCAAAGCTTATTACTTCCCTTGAACATCCGGGAATGTTTCTTTCCAACAATGTAGGCAATTTTACCCTTTATAAAAATAGATATTTATCATGAATTCTTCGAAGGAACTCAATAAACCGATCTAATTAGGTCCATACTAAGAATCCTGTAAAAAGATCAAAACGTAATTCAAAGAAAATAACTTTTTTTTTGTCATTAGATTTTTTGTTTCTGTTTGCATATTCTCAGGAACTGCAAATCCTCGATTTATAACATAACTAGTCAAATGTATAACTAGCTACTAGAGATGCACCCCTGACTGTTCTGTCGAGAATCATTTTATGCTAAGGTGTATCCAGACAGTACGAGGCATGCGCCACAAATCTTTTTTGTATATATCAGATGCCTTAGGCCGTTTGTCCACTGCCACCGTCAACGGGACGTCAATGAGGATGAGACGACGGCACTGAAGTAGCGATACATACATTTACTATGGCCGCATGTCCATCGCACGTCCGTCATACCGGCCCCCGAATTTTCCAATAATTCTAACTCAACCAAAGTTGTGACGGGTCGATGTGCCGACAATACAAAACGCCCTTGATCTTGTCCACACACTGCAGTCGTACTGGCGCCGTTCGCCTGGCTTTTGTTTTGTCTATCATAACATACTGAACCGCCGAGTTCAGTGACGGTAGACAAACGATCGCCGTCACCGGGACGTTACGTTCGGTACGAATAATCTCGTTTCTCGTTGACGTCCCGTTGACGTGACGGTGGGCAAACGGCCTTAGTCTGAAGCATAACGTACGCCTGCTGTCGTTGAAAACCAACGCTGTGGCTCTGTTTCGCAGAGTCACAGCATCATGCTGAGCGATGACCGTTTTGCGTGGATATTCCCCAAATTTGTTCATATTGTTCTTCTTTTTGTAAATTCAAAATGTTTTTTTTTTTTTTTCTTTTTGCTTACACACATGCGTGGCTTACTTTTCGAAGCTGTTCGACACATGCCTGCTTGCACTAGCCTAGCTGGCCACAACGCAATGACGTATGGTCTTATACAGCGTGTATCGGAAACCTGTGGTCATATTTTAAGAATGGTCTGTACGACCATAAAACTGTAAAGTTTTCTCCATGACACCAACATCGTAATCACGAAAAAATAATCACACAGTTTGATGGTCTGTAAATATGACCACAGATTTCTGATACACGCTGTAGAGTTATAGATAAAACACAACAAAGATTAAACTGCATCTTATCAAACAAGTACTCGTACCTATGTATTGTGCGTCACTAATGCAGCTGTTTTAAATCTCAATATATTTTTTTGACGCTGGGTGAGCCGTTTCATTCAGATAGATTAATGTTTATCAAACTGACACACTACGTCAGTTTGCCGTGTTAAAGCCATTTCAAACAACTTTCAGGAAATGACGGTTTGATTCGAATAAACGGACAATTTAAGTTAGTAGTCTATTTTTAAAGAAAAGAAGAAAGATTTCTTTTGATTCTACACAAATAAGACGTACATTAAATAATAAACATAAAATATCGTAAGTAGCGAAACGCCAAAAAATATTTCATTAATCTAAAAATATTTGTTTATGTAGGGACTTAAGAAATTAATTTCCCTGGCTTTAAATTATGTAGAGATTTAAGATTAGGCCTCATTGACATTATTATATTTTTATCATATTATGGACGTCTGATCTGACATTTATATTTTAAATGTTGTGACAGCAGATATGATTTATAAGCTGGGGCGCGTTATCGCGAACTATACATCGCGCGCTCTCTGTTGCTCAGCGAGACGTCGAGCGGTGTGCGAGAGAGAGCGCGCGAAGTTTAGTTCGGGATAACGCGATAATGTAGCCCCAGCATTAGACAACGTACGATATGAGTCAAATTCATAAACTACATCGTCATATTATCTATTCTGTAAGTCATATATTGATTATCGTAACTATGGAAATGCAATCGTGGCCTTAATCACTGGCGATTTTTCCAAAACAACGTGAACAACATTATCGTTATCAAAAAAATTGCTAAATTCTAGATTATTATATTGACGGTATGACGAATTGTTACTGTACCCCACCTTCATAGTGTGCAGCTGTGATAGCCTAGTGGTGTGAACATTGGACTGCCAAGTCATAGGTATCGAGTTCGAACCAGCACGCACCTGTGACTTTTCGGATTCATGTGCATAATTTTATATTGTTAAGTATATTATTATCACTTGCTTCAAAAACAATGAAGGAAAACACTGTGAGAAAACCGGCATGCCTGAGAGATATTTCTCGACGACATGTGAAGCCAAGTCGGAGGCCCATGGGCGGTATAAACACTCTGACACCCTGGTTAGTCACTAACCACACGACAAAAGTGAACAACTGAATAGTATGTTGATCCGGATGTTGTTCTTAAAGTATGAACGACATCTGCCTGCAACTTTGTCCACGTGGAAGTCACCTATACCGAAAAACATATCCTATGGTATTCGGCAATAGTGTTTAGATTTCTATGAGTAAAAGAATTTCAGTAAACGGATCAGTACCTAAGAGATTAGCTCTCAAAAACAAACAATTTTACCTCCATAAAATAATGTACGAAAGTTTGTGTATGTAAATTCAAGTGGGAGGCAAAGTCAAGAGACAACAAACAAATCTTTCTTTAGTGTTGGAAGTTAACATTTAAAGAACAAAATATTTGGTAATTTCTTTTGAGTATTTTTACATTAGTCAGCAAACACAGAGGGCAGCATAGGAGGTGAAGTATAGTTTGCTACACATCTTCACATCCGGACTCTGTTGCCGTTCTATCGAAGAAGCCCCATTTTACCAGTTTGGAGTTACAACTTCCCACTTGGATTCGGTGACGGTTCAATGACCTCCAAGTGGATAACGAAAGTCAACTAATATAAACAAGCTAAGAACAGCAATAGCTGAAACTCCGTCCATGGGCTCACCCACTGACGCAGAGTCTCCGGCTCCAGCATGTGAGGTTCCCTTCACGAGGAGAACTTACCTCCCCGCCCATGGCTCCTCCTACTGCGGTATCCAATGCGGACCACATCGCCGACGACAACGACGATGCTCCGGAGGTGACCGAGGTAGTGATGAGAGTGGTGGTACGTAGGCTGAATGCCAAAAATACCGCCCTAGGACCCGACGGCTTACCTGGGTAAGCCTGCAATAGCTATTTATAGCAATTTCTTGTCAATTCAAAAGTACCAGTAATTGGTTTATTAAAGTAAGTAAGTAATTGGTTTATTTGAAATAAATGCTGAGTTTGAATCGTACTCTATAAAAAAGCTAGGAGCTTGTGGCTAAGTAATAACAGTCAAGTTAAGCTGTGCTTAAGGTTAAGCTATGCTTGCCGAGGTTGGTCCTTGGATGGGTGACCATCTTTACACACCGAGACTCCTCCGTGCCTCGGAAGGCCACTCCACGCCCACGGCCACGTTACGCCGTTGGAGTCAGCTGTCATTAGTGAATCTTTGATAGTCGTTACGAGTCGTCAGAAGCCCGAAAGTCTGACAACCAGTCTTACCAAAGGGTATCGTATTACCCAGTTACTGGGTTGTGGAGGTCTGATAGGCAGTCGCTCCATGTAAAATACTGGTATTCAGCTGCATCCGGTTAGACTGAAAGCCGACTCCAACATAATTGGGAAAAGGCTAGGCAAATTGAGTGACTCTTTATAAAAGCTAAACCAACATAAATAAAGAAAGAAAAGAACATAAATTCAAACCGACCAATCCAAACACTTTAAAGTGAGTTTTCAACGCGCAATGTAAATAAAACACAATTTTAATAAAGTGGGCAAACAGCATTGCCAACTTAATAAGCCACAGCGATTTATGCTTTCATAACATAGCCTGGTTACGGAGATGTACGAAAATAGTCGGACATTCACGAATGAGTGTTTCATGTTAAAATACCAACCTTCCACATTTTTGTTCTGACTTTACCTTGAACATTACTGACATCGATGAAAGAAAAACATCTTGAGAAAACCTGGGCTTCTTCTTTCGTGTGGTTAGTGACTAACCTGGTGTCAGAGTTTTAAAGCCGCCCATGGGCCTCTGACTTGACTTCACATGCCATCGAGAAATATCTCTCAGGCATGCCGGTTTCCTTACGATGTTTACCGCCACCGTTTTTGAAGCAAGTGATAATTTTACAATATGTACATGAATCCGAAAAGTCGGAGGTGCGTGCCTTGGGTTCGAGACCAACGACTTGGCAGTCTGACCCAACCTGGGCTTATATTCAATATTAGTCTGAAATCGCCAACCCGTCTTGAGCAAGCGTGGTGATTAATGCAAGTGCCTTCTCTGTATAAGAAGAGGATTTTGCTCTGCAGTGGAATACATTAAACGTTGCAGTGTAAAAAAAAGTTTTAGTTTTTTTTTTTTTTAATATGTCTATCAAACAATACTGATTCATTTTTGCAATAAGGTTTTATTTTCTGTTATCATTGAGCACCTGATTTGTTAGTAAGCAGACCAATAGCCTGATAAAACTAATCTTATCATTCTATGCTTCCGTATTGTTTTTAGTTTTCTTGAACATGAGCCATGAATTGTCCAATATTAAACTTACCTACCAGTCTTATGATCACACAACAGCTCACACGGAAACCCACTTATCAATCGCAAAAGTTTAGTGTGCTACGATATGTGAGTATAGAATAGAGCATACATTTACTTGTAACAAAACATCGAGCAATCGCCGTTTTTAAATTTCATCGAACCGCACTTCGAACACGACCCTCGATGTTTTGTTACAACCTGATTTTAAAAACCAACGAGCTTATTGGTGTAACATTTTAACAGGCGAGCACGAGCGCGGGCGATGTGGAGAGAGGTGCGCGGGCCGAGCAGGCCGGGCAGATCATTATAATTTTAGGGGTATGAGGAACAGGGTGTAAAGTTCACTCATCCACTACAGAAAAGGGAGAATCCTCGTACCAGACGGGTGTCGTGTCTGAAAGTATGATAGAAAGAAATGTTACAGGTAGTCGCCGTGAGCATTAAGTCGAACACAGCGAAAAATTACCCCAAATCCATTAAAAATTAGCTAATTTTCAACAGGGGTAACATAGGTTTATGGTAGACTTGTAGTTGCCCGCTTAACGACGCGCGACGGCCGCTCGCGCCCCATGTAAAAAATACGGAAAAAAATTTAAATAAAAGTGGCGATATTTTTTTTTTCCTGAAAATTACTACATAAATAGAGCCTCAGTATGATACTTAACAACACCCTCACGGGTCGGAGACGGTTTTTTTTACATGTTGTTTATGTCGTAAGATGATTTGATGATTCGAATTTTAACGAAAACCCTAGGGACATTGCGAAAACACATTGATAATTAGAAAATGGTGAAAACATTTCTGAGAGCAACTTGGAAGTAGCTTTGACTCTACGCTTGCTCGGCTCGCGCGCGGTTTGTCGCATTTCTAACCTAACCATATCAAACAAGTTGCTCGCAGAAATTTTCTCAATTTTCTAATTATCCGTGATTTCGCAATATCGCTTGCATTTTCGCGAAATTTCGAATTATCAAATCATCCTACGACATATACATAACATTACACCACGCCTGTTTTCCTCAAAGGTTAGGCAGAGGTGTACAGCAACCTATTGTACACCATTTCACCAGTTATGTTTAAGTCCCATGTAATAGGGGACGAGCCCATTGGCATCAACCGGGCTCTAATCGAGACTCTACTAGGCCTCCGTCACTCGTTTGAGGTCGAGCACTAACGTACCTACGGCTCGCGTTCACCCGGGTGAACAAAAATCCAGTCGGTATTCTCGGCGTCTGCGGAACGTATTTTTTTTTTAAATCTTTTATCTATAGGGATGAATTATCTGTACTTTATTAATCTGTGACTACTGAGAAATTCCTGATGGAAAAACCCGATAACACTTTCCCCGACCTGGGAATCGAACCTAAGACCTCATGCTCAGCAGTAGCGCTTGCAACCACTAGACCAATGAGACAGTCAAAAACAATAATATCATATCCACAATACGATATACCACATCCAAAGCTCACTCTACATTCATTACAGCAACTCCTATTAAATGCAAGGTGCAGTAACAATGCTTCGTAAGTCGTGTATAGTGGAGCATCCTCAATGCTTACTTAATAAAACCTTCGCGGCATTTTATAAGTTTAATTAGGTGCTTCTTAGATCATTTCTGGTTAATTTACGGGGTTTTTTAACAACTCCGTTTTGTAAAGAAAGAAAATAGGTTTATTTGCGGTAAACATGACGCATAAAAGAACACAAAATAAAAAAAGAACAAGTTTGGGGAAATATGCGTCACATCTACTCAAAACAAGCAAAGCATTTATTTCAATTAAACCAATTACAGGCACTTTTGAATTGTCAAGGAGTCGGTCAGTCAGAAAGATGAAGCTTAAGCCAAGTTCTTCTTGATGATGCCACATTTTTTTGCAAAATATGAATGAACGCCCTTGCTATTATTATTGAAATACCCTTCCATTTAATTTTGTGGTACCATGATTGTGTAGAGCAAACATCTATGGAATGTTACAAATAAATGCATCCAATTTAATTAAACTTCTGCTTTTCGCGTTCGATCCTTCAATTTACATGTACCCGCAAATATTTTTGCTTCCATATTTGCCGTCATATTAGACAAACATGGGATGTTTGCGGTTCTAAGTTTAATAAGACCCAGATGGGCCCCGACCTCGTCTTTGATGTGTTTGACATCAATACCAGGATCCACGGTAGAGGGCCTATGACAAGTTCGATAGCGAGTAAGCCGCGTGTGCACTACATGGAATTTTACGATCCGAAGGTTCGATTTTGAAGTAAATATCACGTGATCATCCGGGAAATATAGGTATGAAGATTTTTCATCTGGAAGGTAAAATTCCGAGTAGTGGCCCTTAGGCAGAGATAAGCCATGATGGGATACATCCATTTACTCAAGGGGTTTTGGTAAATGAATGAATTGTAATTATTAGACGCTGAAATAAACTGCAATCTAATCATAATTCACACATATTATTATACTAAATTAAATAACTAACTTACTATATCTACAAATAAACACAAAAAAAACGATTTATTTATAATGTTTGACTAGACAATTTTTCAGATTTCACACGGAAAAACATACGGGATATCTGAATTAAAATTTATATAGAGCATGGATATAATTTTATAAATTATAACTTGATTTTTCAGATGTTTATGATTTTAAGACGAAGATAAAACTAAGACGAACTTGTCCTATGTTTTACATTAATTTATTATATGAAAACCGTTTTTGGTGAAATTATTATGTGATTTGTTGTTATGGGAGAGTATTACGTGTTCTGGGAGGCAAATATTTATGTTACCTGCACCTAAACTGCTTGTAGGTATATAATTTTGAAGCAGTACTTGTAAAAAATCGGCAAAACATTATTTTATTCCAATGGGCAACACTTAATATTCTACCCTACGGGTAGGGTCTGCCCTACCATTGATTTCGATGGTGTCGTGGTGAAAATAAACATTACATTCCAAGGAACTATCGAGTTTGGGCCCAAGGGTGGTGTGTCAAATACAGTATTAAAGTGTGACTTGAATAATTTTGGAGTAGTTACTTTATAAGTTGGGTTTATTTGTTTGAAATGCTCTGGATTTCTTGTCGTGAATGAGTTTCAAAAGTACCCTTTCTTGTACAAGAAAAATAATTATATATATATTAACGAAACAAAATTTTTATTTTGAATAATTTTAGTAACCCGTCTGTATGTATAATTAAAGTTGAATAAATAATGAACGCGGGATAAAAATTTCATTGAATATAGTTTTTTCTATGATAATGTTGTGTTTTATCATTTTAAAATATCTTATGAATTTGAAAAGCTAAATTCCTTTTAACATTAATATCAATTTAAAACATCTTTCCATTACCCTAAAGCACTGAAAAAGGCCTCTCAACATTAAACTCTGAAAAAAATGTTTCGAACCAACTCTCTCAGACACAATCCGGAAATGTGACGTCATTTGCCACCTAGGGAATCACGCGTTTTTCCGCGTTGCAATGAGTATGTACTTACATAAGCGTATAGGTAAACTGTACGTTTTATGTTTATGGTAATTTATTAAAAGGTTTTTTCGGTAGGTAGAACGCGAAAAAAGAAACGTGCAATACAGTTCTGAAGTGGGCATTGGTTTTTTCATTCGTAAACTGGTAGGCAGATACTATACCTATAGATCATTATTATTAGTTATTTCGTAGTATCTAGAAAAGTGATAGGCAACCAAAATAAATAAATAACAAGCCATAGCAGTCCATACTTTGACAAAAAAAATGGTATAAGTATTATATGTTTTCAACTACTGCCTCTGGGTAAGCAAAAAAACTGGCCAAGTGCGTGACGGACCACGCATAAAGAAGAGTTCCGTAGTTGGGATGAATTTATGCCAAAAAAAAACTTTACTTTGTACTTGAAAAACATGTTCTCCCATACATCAATATAAGTCACGGTTAATTCTTCAACTGCAAATGCAAGTTGGTAACCACAAAAAATAAATGTTTTGATAAAACTACAAATGAAGTATTTTCGGACTTTTTCCTTTACATGTTCAGTGAGACCTTGCTTCCTGCCAAATTTCATGATTCTAGATCAACGGGAAGTACCCTGTAGATTTTGATACGTCGCATAAATGGCCGTATTTTTTTATTGCGTTGATTTAGAAGCTTGATTTTTTTAGAGCTCCTAGGGACTATAGACTTACGTATTTGATATTAATTTCAACTTGATACCTCCACGCATTCCTGACAAAAAGGATCTTGACAGACTAACGGACGGACAACGAAGTGATCCGATAAGGGTTTCGTTTTGTCCGTTTGAGGTACGGAACGCTAAAAAGGTTGATGATCACTGATAATCTAACTGCCGAGATGACTACAGAGATGATGACTAAAAGAGAAATATGTAAGAAAAAAGCACGTGTTGCTTTGACTCCAAATAACTAAGGATAAGCTAGGGAATGAGTTGATCACTGATAATCTAAAAGTTCAGGCAAGAAATAACATTCAACCTTCTCAATCATCAACTCATCCCCTCAAAAACCATATTTCAAAAGGTATAAATATCAACAACTACATTCCCCAGTTTTTTTACCACCAAAAACCTCAATTAAACATCAAAACATTCTAAATTAACTTTCACAAACAAACTACGCTCATAAAACTAGCGAAAAACCTTTAACACAAACATCATAGCTCGAAAATTATTTCAAACAGTCCAAAGTTAAGGAACGCTTCGATCTAAAGGGACATCCCTTGGGCTCTGAACGACCATTCACGATGACCTCTTGAACTTTTACCAATCCCCTCTTTGATAGTCTTAGGGTGATACATTCTAAAGGGGGTGGTAGTTCAAGTGTTTCTGGCCACGTTATACATAACAATTGGTTGGACCCCTTATCTAAAAGGATCATTTTTCACGTCACTGCAACCGCGAGGAGACATTTGTCACAACTCCTTCAAGGCTTTTTATGGGTACCTTTTGCTACCTAGAAAACAAAGATTTATATTGCTAACGTTTTTGTTTTTGTTCGTAAATTGATGTAATTGGATTCTGTTTCGAATGTTTTTTTGGGCTTTTTCTGTTGGGAGTATTGGAAAATAGTGTATTATTAAAAGAAAGGTAGAGGTTGTTATACCTTGTTCTAGGTATTCCTTATTAAGTTAAAAGTGTAGGTGCTGGTTTCGAGATTAAAACCTGTCCTGAATTTCAGAATTGAGTAGCACAATAAATAAATATTAGGCTTTAATTATTCGTGTATATATATTAGTATATTATGGACTTGACAGTACCATTCCGCTAATCAAACCTTCAAATTTCCCACTTAATCCATAAAAAATCCATTTCTCCTCCATAAAATCCAATCTACCCCATAAGACAATAAAAATATGAAACTAAAAATCCAGCACGCTCAATGGAGCTGTAGTGCTCAATCGAGCCGAATGTAATTAAGCGTTTGAGCCAACAATCGCGTGGTCTGCCAGCCCTGATAGCGGACTGGCTTAACTCCTCAAGTGAAAAGGCAAGCGGTTGAAGCTTTACACTGTGAGCTAGGGTTGCCACACATTATTAGGATAATTTTCATGCAATATTTTTAGGGTATACAAGCCGTGCGCCCGATGGGACTTCACATCGGCAAAAATGACGAACTTCTATACAATCTTTCAACCCCTATGTTACCCCCTTAGGGGATGAATTTTCAAAAAACCTTTATTTGTGCTCACCTTCTTTGTAAAAGGAACTCTTGTACAAAATTCTAGACCAAGCGGAAGTTGCGAGACGCTAGGGTGTGCGTTGTTTGTTAGTGAGTGATGAATGAATTTAAAATTTCTATTAAGTAGATTTCAGTTACTATAAGTGTTCAAGCTGTAGGTTTGAAAGTGTAGGGTAGAAGTTATGTTGTAACTTCATACTGTAATCCACAAATGCTGGGTGATTACTATATACCTACTCTCGTTCTTATGTTTGAGTACGTCGCGCCTGCGTTTGTAGTCTGGCCAAGCACTTAACCCAGGTTCGCACGGACGTATTTTTATGGCGGCGATTTTTTTTCGTACACTGGATTTTCATCTCTAGATATTGAGCTGAGCATTGAAAATCCAACAGAGCGAATCTAGCGCGCATCCCAGCGCGTCGAGAAAACACACTGTTGGAAATTCAACTCTCGGCGCCACGCAGAGCGTCGAAAATCCAATAGGCAAAAAAAATCGCCGGGTTATAGTCGGTCAGTTGTAGAAAAAAAATAAGGTATCATGAGTTTTTGTACAAATGTTTACTAAAAGTCTGTTACCTTGATCTGTCCTGAGCATCACTTGCCCTGGGGTAACGTAGGGTTGAAATTACAAGAAAAATATAATTTTGTTTTATGGTAATTTTAAAGCTGTAAATGTGTAGCTGCAGCTTTCAATCATAAGGTATTTTGAAGTGTTATTAGTCAAAACATCCGAGGAAAGTAGACATTGAATTAAATTATAATTATTTTATGAGCTTCTTCCTAAAATAACCACGATGACGTTGGAAAGTAAATAAATATAATTATCTTACTATTTTCATATTTCCGCGTGCGTGACAGCCCTATCCCAGACCGGAACTATGTGTTTAAGGCGGACAATGTTGCAGTAACTTGTTAAAATCGGATTATATAAATGGTATCGTAGTTTACGAGTTTTGATTTAGGTGATTGTTCTTGCGGATTTCCTATACGTTCAATTTATTTATTTGTGAAGGTTATTGTCATTGCATCCTTATTTTAGTTTGGATGTACGCTGTGTACAGACATAGGTAGTATTTTTTTTTATTTTCAGATTTTTTATTTAGACTTGGTGCCTGACTAAGGATATAGAGTACTTACATTTTTATTATGTTTAATGATTGTATTTAGTGGATTGCATATCAAAATAATATTTATTTATAAATTCTAATTAATATAATAATATTTATTTATAAATTCTGATTATGGAAAAGCCATGGCAAGTACTTTCAAATACTCTTAAAGGTAGTTAACAGTAGTTTTTATTGGCTTATAAACAACATACTAGGATCTACAATATAACAAACATAGTAAATATGCAAAGATTTAAATCGTTAGATTTTTCCTCACTTTGGATCTGTCGCGTGTACACAAATAATGTATGTGGCGTTTCCATGGCAGCATGCATCGTTGTGTGTGTCAGAGGTGTCAAAAGAATCAGAAACGCGATCAACTTTTGTCACTGTGGGGTAATCTAACAAATTAAATATTTAGTAATTATGGTAATACTCAGCAGTTTACTGTAATACCGTTGAGACCCAAATTGACCTCGATGAAAATAACACATTGATCTGTTATCCTCAATTTTTAAATTAATCTAGTTTTAGAATACCATATAAAACCAGACTAATTTCACGAATGAATAACTGTTATAGTTTAACAACATTTATTCGAAAACCTTTCATAATAATTATTCAAAGTTGATCCAAAGCTATGAAAAGCCGAATGATCCCCGCTGTAAAATTAAGATACCATTTGATGCCATAATAATCTGAATTATGGACGTCCCAAGTATCTGAACCAACAGATCAAAGGATTGTGTACTGAGTACTATTAAGCTATGATTCTTATCTTCAATCTTTCATGTTTTAAGGTAATAAGTTGTAATTAAGTTGATTAATTGGAGTTTAGTGAAATAAGAAGGTAGGGTGTGTCTTTATATTTTATTTTAATATTCAAATGTCAACCCAGATTTCTCCAGTTTTGTTATAAACAACTTATAAGTAGTGTCAAGCAAATGAGGGGCGAATCTAATGCCATGCCTAATTCAGACTCCACGCTGAATGAGAATTTTTGATGAAAAAAAAAACAATGAGTTTTAATGTACTCAATATTATTGCTAATAATAATGTCTTAATTATTGCTTTTTTTTTAAAGTCCGGTATCACATTTTTATATAAAAAATTTCCTTTGATTCTGTAAATATCTTGTCAGTCAATCGTATGGATATGGTATCTCATTCGTAGCGATGACGTGGTAACAGATGCAAACATTAATTCCTTCTGAGTGCCACTGTGACACACGAACATTTATTTACGAAATAAACAAAACACAATACTTGTCTCACTTATATTACTTGCACACTTACCTATAATTAAACATTATCACAATTACCTTTTTTGATGTATAATATAATATCTATATCTTTCATCTCGCTCTCCTACAATCTGTGGGAGTGATTTCGGGAAAATGGACGGAAGTGTGTAACAGGAAGCCAGGGAAGCGCGCGATATTTGATTTGACGAATGAGCGCGCGCGGTGCTAGAGTTTGCCGTCAAATGGTACTAACCCATTTTCCGTGAGGTTGGTACTGTCAGCCAAGATGTCAGATATTACACATTATATGCGACTACTGCAAAGCAAGCTCGTTTTTTTTTTGCTGTACATTTAAGAGGCTTACAACAGCTAAAGCGCGGTCACTGTCGGACTGCATAGAAATGAAAGAGAAGCGCGATGACACGACGCAGGTAATTTATTGCAAAATATGAAGCAGTTAGCGATTTACAGAAAATCTATTGATTGGACTGGAAAATTAAAACACTATTATGCTAATTTGTAGCTTGTAAAATAATCTGACAAAAAATCAGAATGATTGCATGTAAATTAATATGATTTTTAATCGTTAAAAGAAATTTTTAGAGGTATCTTCATGATTTTCTTCTGTCGTATCAAATTAGTTGTATTATGTTTTCAACACACTATCATACTAGCATATATCCTGAAGAATATCATATATTTTTCTGATTTTGTTTACTGCAGTGGATCATATTCTTTTAGGCATTATAAAACTTGCGTTTAGGCACGTTTAGGTCCTGTAGTCCCCTTAAGTGTTTTTCTACGGCTGCATTGAAGTAGTCACCTTAATCTGTAATGCTAAAGTAGAGTTTGACAAGTTCTCAACTAAAAATTCTCAATTCAGAAACCGGTTTATAGATTATTTAAATTCCGTTCTTTCCCATATTTACACTTGTCACTCTTTCCCTCCCGTATGTTACAGGTAATTTTTTTCGAAGTAATCAGCATTAAAAAGTTTACGCGGATAAAAGTGGGAGCGATCATCAATAAAATATTTATTTTGCAAGCGAAACACGAAATCAGCCGTCTGGTGTGTGACGTCATTGATTTCCCGGGGGTATGCGGCCACCGATAGAAAATTTGATTTCAATTTTATGTATATGTTCTGTTTTGATTTAGTAGGTACATAGAGGGCGATTGTTATTTTTGAGTATTTGTTTTTCCGTAATTTATTTGGGTATATTTAGATTGTTTTTTAGTTAGTAGTTCACGTGATCAAAATCCAAATTTTTCTTATAATTAAACTGCGATGCGGTGCACTTGGATTTGGATGATGATGGATTTATTTCTTTATGAAGTGAATAATGAAATGAAGTTAAGTAAGGAAGAAACAGCTTACTCTACGTAATTCAGACGTTAAAAGTATGTAATAAATATACCAAAAGAAAGCATTACATAATTATTTTAACAGGGTTTTGACGTCTTAATTATTTAGACAATATACAAAAAAAAAATCATCTGGTCAAAATCAAGATGTAATTCCAACCACAGTATCAAATACCGACATGTAAAAAACACAGAAAATTAAAGGATCTGCGACGAAAGCTGCGCCAAAAATCACTGCATTTACCGAATTTTCCCCAAAACCCGAAAACAAGCCAGCTAATAAAAGTTGAAGGAACCCTACACCTTGGTGCTAATACAAAGGGTTCCGTAGACAAATGCTCGGCTGTCGTTCGTTCGATGTAAGGAATGAGCTCCGTTAGATAAGAGAATGGGGCGCCACGTACTCGCAAAGTAGACACAAGTAATGTTTAGAAAGGTCTGGAAAATGTGAGAAAAATATAAAGTGTTCAATTAAATCTATGGTATTGAAGAGCGAGTTTTTTTTCAGTCACCATATCTTTATAAAAAGTGCTTTATACAGAGAAACGTTAGATAGAAATTACTACGTGAATTGCTTTGATTAGTTGTCTGAAAGAACAACAGCCACATCATCCTACATGAGTTTTACTGCAGTTTATTTTGTTTTATTTACCGTCCAGAAACCGGTTGCAGTTACTGCAAAATTAGCGCAACATGCGCATTGCCTTCGATCCAAATCCGAAAAATGACAGTTCGAAGTGCCCGTAGAACTAAAATCACATTACAACTGTCATTTTATGACAGTCGTTTAACTATAACACGGCAAATTGGAGTAGAGTGTCATACTAACGGGTTACACACTAGATCCGAACTCCGTTCGAATTGGGAACGTGTGATATTTTGTTCGGATCGTCATTTCTCGGGTTTGAAGCGGATGCAGTGCGACCAATGTGACGCAAAGATAGGCAAACAGATATAGTGACAACACAGGCAACTGTGCACACGGTTTGTTATCTAAATGCAAACAGCGATATTAAAATATAGAAAAAATAATCTGATAACAATTCAATATCCCAAATGCCTTGTGCTTCAAATAAATCTACCTACTTATTTGCATGAATAAATAAATAGAACATTTAAATTATTCGGATGGGTTGACATTGAAAAATAATAGGAAAACACGCTCAGTTTTACAGACTTCAAAAAAGTGGGAGATTCTCTATTCATTGGAAATTTTATTTATGTATGCTCTGCGATAATGCTTGATCGGAGAGAACCAGACATATCGTAGTTCACCTCTATTCCGTCACAAACCGTCAGATAATTCTTAGAAATTACTTCATTTGAAGACATAGGGCGGAGGTTCGTAGGGTTTCATATAAATTCGTACAATTTGTTATATGGATGACATCATTAACCTTAAACGCGAGGGGAGCAAATTTTCTATACTTACAGCTACAGTATGAGTGGAGGAAATTATTCTATTCATCTGGAATTGAAAATAAAACTCGTTTTATCATTATTATATACGGTGGAGACAACAATACGACAGTAAATATGTATCCAATAGTTTAGTCACTTATTACTCTTACTCTCTAGTCAAAGCAAACATTTTCGCCGCCTTTAGTGGTTAGACCACCTGTCTCAGACCTAGAAGTCCCGCATTCGATTCCCAGTGGGGCAGAATTTTCTGCTCGGTTTAGTTGGTGTTAGGGCTTGTTCTAAGTCCGCCTGGCTAGTTACCACCATCATTATGTAAACATGTCGCCATAACAACAATGTTAAACAGCATTGTTGTGTTTCGGCAGTTAGAGGTAAGATAGCCAGTTCCTCTGTGATTAAGGTCTCCGAGTGAAGCTTGCTTCCACCTTCGGCATGATCATCACTTACCATCAGCGGAGATTCTAAAAATACTCATGCATAAGTATTGCAAGTGTTTTCACTCATTGTCGGATTGTCCTCTCCACATCCAATACTATTAAATGGGCAATATTTGTCTAGATTTATATTTTTATTTGTAATCACGTTCTCAAAAACGGCTCTAACGTTTTCGATGAAAGTTGCAATATAGGGCTTTACGGTGGCTAAATATCGATCTAGCTAGGTCTCATATCTAAGAAAATTCGATTTCTCCGTATTTTCACCCGAGCAGACCTTTGTCGCCCAAAGATTAGAACAAGATGGCTACCTTAGAATAATGACATGGCAGCATGGAATTAGTATGTACCTTCTATCATGGCAGCATGATTAGTGTGAACTATCTTATACTATTAAATGAGCATTCTCTATTTTCACCGGAGCAGAGCTCGGTTGACCATATACTGTATATAATATATCAATACCTATAACGTATGTGAAGTGTCGCTTTGCCCTTGTAGAACAGAATCATAAGAAAATTAAACGTGAACCTGCAATGACGAATAGATTTGTATAGTGATTAAACCTGTTTGCATCACAGCAAATCCTTTTTTTACATATAAAAATAATCATGATGAAATGACTCGTATTGTACGAGTAATTTAACACAAAAAAGTTGACCAACGAAATAATTGCAGACACCATTATCTAATCCTGCCCATTATCAATGTCATGCAACCTGTCAACACAAACACGACTTTATCGTTAAATAAATAACACTCAATTCCGAAGTGATACATTTAGGAGGATACAGGTACCTTATCAGTTGATAAAAAAGATATAAATTAATATCGATAAAACATAGTACCGAAATTGAAGTATTCATCGCAACAGATCGGATAGTGAAACTTGTGTGAAACGTAGCAAAGACAGAAATAAAGATGAGTAACTCTTGCAAATATTACACTGAGAGAACTTTGGGATGGATGTTGAACAACAAGATCATAGTTCTCTTGTCACTTCTATCATTCTCCCTGTTTGTGTCTACCTTAGCTTTGGCTGGTCAAAAGAACAGGTTAAGTGATGAGCTGGACCAATGTAGGAACAGTTTAACAACTGCGGTACCGACTGTTACAACAGAGGCTGAGACGACGACTATAGAGCCTGAGACGACGACTATAGAGCCTGAGACGACGACTATAGAGCCTGAGACGACGACTATAGAGCCTGAGACGACGACTATAGAGCCTGAGACGACGACGACTACAGAGCCTGAAACGACGATTACACAGCCGGAGACGGCGACTACACAGCCTGAGACGGCGACTACACAGCCTGAGACGGCGACTACTTAGCCTGAGACTACGACTACAGAGCCTGAGACGACTACTACAGAGCCTGAACTGATTGTTACAGACCCTTCGACTCCAGCTAATTCAGATCCAACTACTGCAACGGAAAATACGGAAGATAGGAAGTTATTACAACTACTACGCGGTGCTTCAGATTAACCTCTGCTTTTAATAGTGAAAGTGCTTGTATGATATTCGGAGTGGAACGATGTTTGTAATAAGTAAGTCTGTCACGTGAGATTTTTTTTAATGGGTAATCACCATAATTTTTCTGATCTACTATATTTGAAATATTTTCATTTTCCACCTGTACACTGTACATTGTACAGTATCCGGCCGCTATTAATAAGGCACGTCGAGTTTCAGATAAAGTTCGGCTTTGTAGTGCGTTGTCCCTGTTACACATACCAGTGCAATGTGACCCTCTCTTTCTAATGCTTAATGTGTCATATCTATGATTAGTTATTTTCTTCTAGCGATCTTATACCATGAAGAGATGGAAATATACATAGCATTTTATTACTGTCAAGTGTGTTTGAGAAAGACCCAATTGTTTAATATAGTAGCTTATTTTTATATTTAATATAATTTTGGGTAGTTTTGTAATTTGAGTTAAGGGCGATGATTTTTGAGGTTAGCTATTTTTCTTTACATTTAATATTTCGCACAATAAGTTAGTCGTTATTTTGAATAGATAAAGACTGCAAAGCATTCTTATGTTTCACAACTAAGTACTAAAGTGTAGCGGAGGTGTCCTTATGAAAATAATATATGAACAGCGATTTTACGAAGGTATCGATTAAGTGAAAGTTTTATGTTCACCAATTTATTACTAAGCTTTAGGATATTTCTAGACACTGTTATATTTGCCTTTAAAATGTTTAATATTGGGTTCCCACCTATGAAATTGGCGTTTTTATCTCACAAATAGAGAACCTTGTCACTTCTATGAATTAAAATATTCATCAATTGCTTGGTATTATATCGAATAATGACAACTACCAACAGTAAAAAAAAACCTTATTACTTATAGTTTATAAACATAAAAAATACCTTAAAGATGACTCTTCATTTTGTTAGCAGAAATGACCACTATTTGTTTTAACTTAGCCAAAACTTATTTTTGTCGCTTAATCTAGAGGCATATTACGTTATCTTACTTTTTAAACATTAGTGCATGAAAGTTTTAAAACATTAGTGTTCACGGTTGTTATATAAATTAAGAAAATGTTAGTATGAAAAAAGCAACTTCCTTAAAATTCTCCATACAAAACGCTGATTTCATAGGTGGCGACCTAATAAAAATGTATTATTCAAAAGTGTCATTAATTTAAGTCCTATGAATTAGGCAGTAAGTGGATAGTTATTAGAAAGTCTATGGCCAGATATGTGGTTATAAATTTTACAATATGAATATATTTTGTGTTCTGTAAATATTTGATACGTAAACAATTTTATTAATGTAATCGATCAGTATAAGTATATTATGATAAGATAAAAAAACTTTGTGTTTTATTTTCATAACAGTCATAATGAAATGAAATTATATTAATTACTGTAAATTGGTTAAAAAAACACTTAAACAAGTTGACAATATCTTATGTTTAAAAAAAAACTAGATGCATCCGGCGTTTGCTATCTGACTACTCTGCGAAGACCGGAACAAGCTCAGAGGTCAGTCTCTTTTACATACAGATAACATAATCATAACATGACATAATCTTGGACAGATCACAAATGATCAAAATCCTAAGACCAAAGACCATCTCAGACTGAAGTGGTCTTTGGTTTCTGATAAATTTCTGAGCTAAACACCACGTTATGAAATGAATTTATCATAATTCTCTCCAATTAAGTCTTTAGACGATAAGGAAAATTTAAACATTTTTTCATTTGAAATTGATAACTAATACTGTCGAAGTATTCATTATCTACGTGACGTATACGTCACGTAGATAATGGACCCCTATTTAAGATTGCCGCATTATTACCGATAGCCGCTTGAGTTTCCTTTTATTTATTTATTTAATAATTTATGTTCATACATTATATAAACAGACAAGAAAAGAACAGAAAAATACGTACAAAGGTAATGCTTATTTCTAATGAAATCAATTCACTTATTAAAACAAAACAAATAATAAGACAATATACACACATCTAAAGTGTCTAGGGATCAAGTACCAGTAATCCAATTAATATTTACCAAATCTAGTCTTCCAAAATGGCTTCTTACTTTAATTCCTATGTTTAAGTTAACTTAAATTAAAAACTTATCCCTATATTATTTTGTAAATATTAAGATTTTTTTTGCAAATTGTGTGAAATTAATTTAAGTTAATGTCGTCAATTAAATGCCCAAAAAGGCAAGAATTTGGATTTAAAAAAAGTTTTTTTTTTAATTTTTTATCTTTACAATAATTTGTAAAGATAAAAAAATTAAAAAAAAACTGTGTTCAACCACTGACACGAATCATACAAGCACAGCGATTTGGCATGCTTGAAATAATTTCATCAAAATCACTTTGAGGAATGGCCGCCCACGTTGGCCATTGAGCAGGCCACGACAAAACGTTGATGCAAGCATCCGCATGACTGCTTGTTACGACTCTAGCCGTGTGTGGACGTGTATTGTCGTGCATTAGTCGAAACGAATCACACAACCGGCTTCGCAAAGGGATGATCACGTCTGAAACAATCCTCTCCGCATAAATCTGAGCGTTGAGGTTGCCCCTGATCCAAATGAGATCGGTTCTTCCACCGATCCAAATACCGGCCCAAACCATTATTGTTCCCCCTCCATGAATGAACTTCCTGACAAAATTTCAAACATTCTTGACGTCTTGACGTAAGTCTGGTATCCGGACTCATACCGAAACGAGATTCATCGGAAAAGCACATACAACGCCAATCTTCTTCCTCCCAATTTCTGTGTTCGCAACCCCATTGTAAACGGGCCCTACGATTGCGGGGTGCTATAGGTGGAACTCTCAGCGGCCGTCGGGAACGCAGACCCACTTCACTTAAACGATTTTGGATGGTTTGGTCGCTTATCAGCCTGAAGAGCTGTGGATCCTCGTAGCCAACATCATGGCGGTCATGGTACGATTCCGTCGAGCAGTATTTTGGATGTACCGATCCTGTCTGCGAGTCGTCCTACATGTCGCTCGGTCACGCTGCCCGTGATACGATAGCGTGTCCAGAGGTGGCTTATGACGCTCTGTGTAGTGCCAAGAGCGACAGCCACAGTACCTACGTTGTCTGGAACCAGCTTGCAACATTTCGACGGCTCTCATCATCTCTTCTCGTGTCAAATGATGTGATCGCTCCATATCAATGCATTTTTTTTAGTTTCGATGCTGAAATTCTTATGGTTTTGTAAAAACTCTATTACTCACACTTATAAAGGAATCATGATTGACCGTTGATTTTCTATTTATAATCGAAATTTAAAAGAAAATTCTTTATTCAAATAGTGCAATTCACTAAAAATAATCAATAACGATCCAAAAAAGGTAAAATAATAATTCTACCGTTAATATAAATACGACTGAGGCGTCACGGGCACGAAAACATTTGACGCGTATTAATCCGACTGGGGCGGTCAATGCCTGAACTGGAAATGTACCCTATGCTGTCAGTGCCTCGTCTATTTATTGAAGACAACCATCATGTGACGTTACTTTAGAACTAAACCAATCGACTTTCGTCAGACCAACCTTAAAATCAGAATGTTCATAACAAAATGAAAGGCTCTTAACCGGTAAAGCCCTGGGTGACCCTCAAGCACGTCAATTAGCACGTTAATTAGTTGTTTATCAGGCCTTTAACGGTTAAGTAGTTTTCTTTCAAACCAGAATTTAAATATCTTAACCATATTTACAAAAGCTTTTGTATCTTGGTAAAGATCTTAACTGAGGGCACGATACAATCTTTTATCGTGCATTTTACACCGCAGTTTTGTCAGAACAGCTTAATTTAGTTTGAAAAGTGCTGTCATTGGCCACACCCTGCCCTCTAGCAGCAAGTCGAATTAGAATATAAATTGAACTCTTTATATAAACATTTATAATTTGCATTTAAGGGGACGTTTTAAGGCGATGATCGTAGTAACGCCGCGTTTACACCAATGCATAAAACATGTATTCTACGTGTTGTGTCAACTGTTTTCATTTGTCGTTTACACCTAAAACAAGTTGCAAAGACTAGTTGTATATAAATCTTGTCAAAACGATGAAAAAACTAGTTAACAAAACATTTCTGAAACAACGTTAACCACGTGTCACACGTATGTTACACGACATGTTTTTTACTTGTTGAAAACAAGTATCACTACTTATAATTACCCTGCAAATGCAGGGATTATGAATTTATGTGCAGAGAGTTTTTTGGCTAACGGAGAACACTTAACACAATACGCTTAGGTATTCTTTTTTTAAATATCTGTCGAGTGATTTGATTTTCAGTAATTTTTTCGATAAGCCAATCAAAGCAAGACAGTTAAACAGTCTGTTGGTAACTTTTTATCGAAATTCAACCGTGTTTAAAGCGCATTTTTGACGTTTGCTTTTATTGGTGTTATTGAACTATCAGACAACAACTAGTTGCTGATTGATACTGTCTGTTTTCTAACATAAAATTGTTTAATTCGTAAGTGGTTTATTATGGTAAAGAAGGGTTTCTTTACTAACGATATTGTTATAAGATATTTATAAGCCCATGGCCGCGAGCTACACACTCAAGCGACACACGTCTTGCGACAGCGGCTGCGGAGACAACAAATAAAAGAAGTTGTTGAACAACTTCTACGACGCGCGGCAACGCGCCTTGCAGAGCGACACAGAGAACATGCGCGTATAACATTTGACGCAAGTCGCATCGCTCGAGGCCGTGAACGGGGAACATTACCAATGTATTTTAATTATCTAGCTCAATAATAATCAAGGATCAAAAAAGGATCTCATAGCAAGTGAATAAGATAAAAATCATACCAACTACAATAATGTTAAAAGCAATACACTGAAAATATAATTCTGTTAAAAGCTATGTAAATTAAGTAACCACATTCACATATCAGAATTAAATTAAAATTATCATATATCCCTCACATTTCTTTTCTTTTTTACAATCACGAAAAAAAAACCTTAATAAATATATTATTTTACTCTAGCATCCCACCCTTAATACTCACCGGTGGCAACACAAACGACGTTCGGCTAATACGTTATAAATATTCATAGTCATAAGTAGCTCCCGACCTATCGAACGTTTACCACTTAGCCAGTGTTACTTGACCCGCTACCACGCATTCACTACTTCCCATAAATCCTTTAAACCATTCCACAAAGACGGGGTGGGGAGCTCTCGATACTTTGGTCGTCTACTCTTCACCAAGGAAAGGGATTCCGATACACATTATACGATATTTCAATTCAGTATTTATATTTCCTTCGGGAACATGGCTTTAAATCCATGTGGAATGTTCTGGTAAAAATATTTTTTTCATCTTGTTTCCGGTTGGTGGAACTTTTAAAATATCGGATGCGACTTTCATAAATATGAAACAACTACTGACCCATTTTTTCAAATTTATAATATTACTTGCACTGCTGTTTCGTCGTATAATTTAAATCGAAATGTACCAAGACTTCTGCTGAAATAAAGGATGATTTCCACCAAACGACTTGCATCGCATCGGATTATACAATCTTTACACGATTTTAAATTGTGTACACTGTATTGAAAGTCTATATTACCAAGCTGCGCACAGCAGCATGACCGCGGGCGTCTTCCGCGACACACGATCGTAGCCGAAAGTATGCTGCGATGCGCGATCGGCTCCGTTCTCCTGTCGTCCTATCAATCCAAATATTTTTTTCCTCTTCTGTGTTTTTTTAAATTTTCTTCTTCTTCTAATTTTATAGCCAACAATACTACGTCAACTTCAACCATTTTCAAAAATTAGAACACTTCAACACGGTAGGAATGAAATTATTTGACTAGGCGCAGAAACGGATACGTTCGCAAGCGATGGTACGGAGCCGATCGTATGCGTCGACATCCTGCCGGACGCCATCGGCTGTCGCCGCATCCGTTCGTATCCTTTCCGATCCGATGCAATGCAATGCGAGCCGTTTGGTGGAAATCATCCTTAACGCGACGGAAATTTTGGCATGTTTGTTTAAGCCTGTCAATGTTTATAAATTACCTATGAATCGTCAGGCCGAAATAAACGTCGCAAATTTTATTTTCATAGGGAACAGGTTTTTAAGCACGAGGAATTATGGCAAGTGTGTCGCTACACGTTATTAAAATAAAATATTAATCAATCTAATGTACGTAATTATAATATTTTTTCTAAGCTAAATCTTAATTAGTTAGATGCTCCCGATAAATAATTTACTATCGGGACAGAGAATCTAGTAGCACACTAATTGTATCTGTCTTTTACACTCTCTTTCTATCTTTTTATTCTACAAAATATTAATTACCTTATCCTATAATTGAATCTAGATCGTTCCAAGTAATAAAGTTATAAGCTTCACCCCGACATGGACGCATATCAACTTAATCCTGTATATTATGAAATAAAAATACTCATAATCTCGTACTGCCCAGTGCTCACGCAAAACCCATAATTATTTTGATTATACTGATACGAGTAGCCTGCGTTTTTATTTCGACTAATACAATTTATTTATTTTTAGTTTATAACTTTAATAAGTAAATGTTGACATATCATTCATAAATATAATAAACGTATCATTCATAATAAAAACTTGATATTTTATTAAAAAATTACGTATTTTCTTAAAATTGTATTTCAATTTAATTTATAATAATATTAATAAGGATATTATTTGGTAATCATCAGGCATTTTATCTTTTAATTCCAAACTTTTTTCTGAAGTGGTGACTCCAGTTATGAACACGTGACAGACAAACAGACTCAGTTTGGAATTATTAGTTAATCTTAAATGAAAGGTGAAGAAATTAGGCAATAAATTATTTTCATTAAATCTAGGTACCATCGAAGAAGTTCATATCTATACACCGTAAGGACTATTTCTGCTTTCAGCGCTCGGCCGCTATAGAACCGGGGCGGTAACAGATGCGGTCATAGTGTTCACGGGATTTTGTTTTCAAACTGCTTAGATATTCTTCGATAGTACATAAACATTTTATATCATGTGGACCCACTTAACGTTATTGGATTGCTGCCAAAATGTCTAGATTAAATAATTTAGACAGAATATTTTGAAAAATATAATTAATACAATTTTTGTATCTACGATAAGCAATTCAGATTAGAAATGATAAGAGGTTGTCACCGATAATAAACGATTGCCTGTGATATTATTTTAAGTTGTTGGTACATAAACAGTTTTTTTTTTGTGACGTTTACCAGCCACATTTCGAAACTATAAATAGCTGCTATCAACCTATACATTTCCAGTTTAATCTGATCTCGCATTGTACAGGATTTCCGTACAGTAAGAGGTCAGCTAGCTGTGTGCACAAGGATCTTTTGGCGCTGGACCAAAATCGGAACTGACGCCGCCATTTTCTTTTTTTATCTAATACAATTTCACAAAAATGTTTACCAACAACGCCCCCTGTCAGTTTCAGGAAAGCAAGGCGAGGAAACATAGAATGCTTTAAAATAGCAAAGTGCGTAATATTTTTTTACAACACTAACGAAACATACACCAACACCTGTTCAGAGAACATAATATTATCCAAAGAATTCCTTATTTATGAGTATTTTCATGAAAACTCACGCCAAGCCACGTTGTCGCTAGGCTAACAAGAGATCTTCCATTTCGACAGTGATTATAAAATATACGATGACGTTCATCATTTGTTTTATTCATTCGTTCAACATTCAGTCACGTCTATAGAAAATATAAGGCGCTTTGACAGGTGCCCAGATCTGACACCTCAGTGCTGCCACCTAGTGAACATCATTTCAGAAAACCTACCTGCTAGTCTATTCTGCAAAAATCTCACCGTGAAAACCAAGATGAAGTGAGCTGTCAATAGTGTCAATCTCTAGCATTACGTGGAATGACAGCTCACTTCACGCACACTTCACCTAAGTTTTCACGGTGAGATTTTTACAGAATAGACTAGCTGGTCCTCGAGCTAACACACAAACGGACAGACATTGCGTTTCATTATTTTTATTAAGGTAGAATGAAGTTTTTATAACCAAGTATTTTATATAAATATTTTATCCATACTTCACCAATTAAAAAATCTTGTAAAAATCAATCGTGCTACTATCGATAATTACGGTATTGAAGATTTCCTTTCAAGATCTGATGTTCTCATGAATGTAACGTATAAAGATAAGCCTCCTTTTATATAAGTAAGTTTTACAGCGGCCTAATGAAAGATTCCATCGGTGTTATGATAGCGATGGCGGCTGTATTCTGAAGAAATTGGAGGAAAACTTAAGAATTTGGAGTTAGAAATGGTTCTTGCTGGTTTATAAATAATTTTGAAAATTTTATCTACACTAATATAACAAAGAGAAAAGATTTGTATTCTTCTTTGTAATGAATAAATTCAAAAACGACTGGACTGATTTTAAAAATTCTTTCACCAGTAGAATGCTATATTATCACTGAGTAACATAGGCTATAATTTATAAAGATATGCGTGGGCGAAGCCGCTGGCGGAACCTAGTATTTAATAAAGTAGGTCTGTATCATCGTGCACAGTGAGCTGAGTTTTGCCAAATGAGCTTTGTCCACAATTTCTCACCAATTAACATAAATAAGTGAAACGAATCGAATATTCCAAATGTGGTATAATACTATGCAGCAAAATCAGTCCGATACACATCCAAAACTTATGTAAAAAAAATGTATTTAAACTATTACAATTACTAACAAAATGGAAGAAATTTAGATGTTCGTTCGAATTTCGATAGGTTCGTTCAGGTATAACTAAACTCTATTAATATAAGTATCTCCACAGGAAAGAAATTATAGCAATCATCATCACCAATAATAATCAAATACAGCTGAGCAATTCTGCAAGAATCTCACCGTGAAAACTAAGGTGAAGTGAGCTTGAAGTAAACTGTCAATAGTGTCAATCTCTGGCATTACGTGAATGACAGCTCACTTCACGCAAACGTCACCCAAGTTTTCACGGTGAGATTTTTACAGAATAGGCTGGCAGGTGTTGAATCCTTGATTTAATCGATGTTACCATCAACAATGTAGGTCGGAATCAAATGTGTCGGTATAAAAAATATTATATTTTACAGTACTTTAAATATTTTTTACCTCACTATATAAAATGTAATATTCTGCGGTACGCCGCTTTATTATAATATTCAGAAAGTAACGTAGAAATTATGCCAATAACTTGCATAATCCTTCCGAGAGAGGTAGGACTTTGAGCAGTCTTTTACTTATTTCAAAGTTAGTTCTTGTGCTTATATTTTTGTATTATGTATTCTTCTTACTGATAAAGCATATTATAATGAACTTCATTGCTCAGTAATGAAATGGGTAATGATTGTGGGAAATTGAAGCACTGACCTAAATACGTCATAATATGTAAATATATGATTAAATTTAGAACACATCTTAATGACGACCATATATAACAGAAATACGAATATTCTGTAGGTATTCAATGGTGTGAAAATCCGGGAAAACCCTACGTATACGTTGTACGTATTTTTGTGGTCCTTTCCTCCTGTCTTTTTATTTGTGTGTATGTCTTGCCCAGATCTTAGAATTGATCATTTCATGTAATGAACATCGACCGCTGGTCACATCATGATGTGGTGTGACCAGAAAATTGAATACTCAACGTTTGACGATATGAACAGTTAAACGCACGACTGCTTCATGATGTGGCCAAACATTAGTGATCATATTGTAAAATAGTTAGATTATCCACCGGTAGAGGCATTGATGTCGCTTTGTTTTTGTTATGCATCGTGGCGGTGGCATACAAGAAATGAAACAAAGTATGCAAAAAAGTTGATAGACTTTTATTGGGTATCCAAATAAGATATTAAGGAAAACAATCCACTTGGAAGTAGCGCTCGCCGTGCGCTGCCGCAGCGTGAAATGCAACACAGCACTTAAAATTATTTTTTATAAATTAAAAATTTACGCCGCTTATGTGGCACCCCGACCAAATGGGTTAGGTTAAGTTAGAACTGTGACCACCCGCGTGCGAGCCGAACGAGCCGTACTTCCAAGTTGGTCGCAGTTACTGGGCAATTTCACTACACCTTAAACCATGGATACCCTACATTAGTATCATTAAACGTTGACGTTTAAGGTAAATTTTAGCTGGCCATTTCATGAAATGGTCAATTCTAAGATCTGGCCACGACATGTACATAAAGAAGAGTGAAAGAACACTATCTTTCCATTTTGTCATAATTTCATTTTTTATTTATTTATTATTTTATTATAATAAAGTATATTTATTTTAGTGATATTTATTTTAGAAGTATGTATGTAAGTATATTCTCATATTGTATGTTTATATTTAAATTAGTGAATAGTTAAGTGTTTTTATTTTATGTATTTTGTTTTCTCTTCTACTCTTACACACGTTATCTACATCTCTTTAACTACTTTCCTATCACAGGTATGCTGGAAGAGATTTCTTTAGAAATAAGCATCACCTTTGTACGTATTTTTCTGTTCCTTTCTTCTTGTCTGTTTATATGTGTATACATAAACAGTTAAATAAATAAATATTTTAGTCCAAAAAGAACCACAATTTCTTTCCAGAATAAGACCTTGAGCCTCTTATACGTCGATACTGAGTCAGTCATCTCATCAAAGAACGCGTACAAATGAGATCGTTTCCCTCCCAAATTCCTCTTCCCCGGAGCCATCAATTGCTTGCTACAAAAATTGATCAAATAAAAAATGCGGTGGATATTTTTTGGTGTGCCCTTTGAAAATTCTTCTCTTTTGTATCACAATTTTGGTGTGAATAAGGTTATTGTCAATCAGCGAGTGAATTTTGTAGCCGGTTGGAAGTTTCTGTTGATTCCTGATTGACAGAGGATTCGAATTTGGAATTGGTGAAATTGATCGCTGCATTTAATAATTCAAAATGGCTGCCGAAATGTGTCAGTTTTTTCTCTATTTAATGTATTTTTTTTGCTGAAACCTAGAAATTATAAAAGACATCGGATATAACATTTTTATTGTAAAATACGAAGATCTCTTTGTGATTAAGGGTGGTCGCATATCTGACGGAAGATGCGTCGGGCGTAACTTTGGTCGCATCTATTTATTCGCTCGAAGCACTACCATATCATTGGTTGAGTGTGTAAGGTTGATTTTTTTATTATCTACTTGTCCATTCTGGCGTTACGCGACCCACGATACGCGGCGCATCTTGCGTCACATGTGCGACCACCTTTAGTGTGCTTATTACAGGAGAACTTCGAAGTCTAGCCGATATTCTGCGGTATCATTTCCGTTAGATTATAAACTGTCGAAAAATTTTTAACTGCAACAAACCATTTACAATTTAATGCATTATTTTTCGATAGTTTTTAATCTATCTATGGGAAACCGTCATGCTCTTCGGCCGCCGCCACGGCACCGCTCGCTAGGCTCGCTCGGCTCGCGCGTCATTGGTCACAGTTTTAATCTAACCCATTTCACCCAGTTCACAATTTTTCAACCATTTATAACGGAAATAATACCCATAGATTATAAACTAATGGTTCTTACAATCTTACGGTGACATAAACATACAAATAAGTAGGCACCTACCTACAAACTAACATTTGAAAGTATACAGTACCTAAACTATAACTAGTCTAATGAGACGACCACCTCGTTTGCAACAAACTGACACCGAAATACTACAATATGTTACATATTGCTACATAGTTAACAAAGACGGTACATGATACAAAAGGCTCCAATGAAACTTGTTTTGACATATAATAGCTGAAAGTTTGGTAGTTAGCGCGCCTAGACATTTATGATTTAGAAGTCATAAGCTTATGGTGCAGAGCGTTCATTCTAAAAGTTGTCAACGTCGCAAATAACTGTCAAATATTTACCTGTTTTTATTAATTTGGCCATATTACTGTATGGAAATATGAAATATCGCTTACTAGTGACCTAAAATATTAATTATGATTTTCAATTATTAGACTCAATCAGATTTTGTAACCGTTTTAGGTGCAAAAAGGGTATTTGGAAAGTTTCCAAATACTTTTTTTACATCTAACACTAAATAAAAGAAAAGAAAGAAAAATATTTTATTTGGGACACGCACAGGAAATACAAACAGTAAGCAGGTAAATATTCGGTGTTACGATATTAAATAGTTTCATATTCAATATTTTACTTCACTAGTTGGCGATATTCCATATTTCCATACAGTAATATTGCCAAATTAATAAAAACAGCAAAATATTTGACAGCTAAGTATTTGCGACGTTGTCAACGTTCAGAATGGGGCTTGTGGCTAAATGATAACAGCCGCAAGGGTCGATCAAAACTTAAGCTACACTTACCGCGGTCGTTTCATGGGTGGATGACCATCCATTACAAATCAAGACTCTTCTGTACCTTGGAAAGCACTATAAGTCGTTGGTCCCCGTCTTTGACAATCGTTACAGGTAGTCAGAAGCCCAAAAATTCTGACAACCAGTTTTATCAAGGGATAGGTACCTATCGTGTTACTCAGTAAAATACTGGTATTCAGCTGCATTCGATTAGACTGGAAGATGACTCCAACATGGAACATTCCAGGCAGATTGAGGACGCTAGACGGTTTCAAGGCTTATGATAATAATTCATAATATCTTGCATGAATAAATGACTATTCAGAGCAATGCACATTAATCTTAATCTATATTAATGTTCCAACTGAAGAGATTGTTTGAACGCGCTAATCTCTAGCACTCAATCAATCAATCTGCCTAGCTTTTTCAGAACTATGTTGGGGTCGGCAGTTTAACCGGATGCAGTTGAATACCATATTTTATATGGAGCAACTGCCTATCTGACATCCACAACCCAGTAACTGGGTAATACGATACCCCTTGGTAAGTCAGGTTGTCTGACTGGCTTCGGACGACTCGTAACGACTATCAAAGATTCACTAATGACAGCCGACACCAACGGCGTAACGTGAGCGTGGGCGTGGAGTGGCTTTCCGAGGCTCGGAGGAGTCTCGGTGTGTAAAGATGGTCACCCATCCAAGGACCAACCCCGGCAAGCATAGCTTAACCTGATAGATCGACCCGGGTGACTGTTATTACTTAGCCACGAGCTCAGAAGCCCGAAAGTCTGACAACCAGTCTTACACTGGTTGTCAGACTTTCGGGCTTCTGATGACCGATAATAACAGACAAATTTCCACGAATGACAGCCGGGACCAACGGCTTAACATGCTTTCCGAGGCACTAATCTCATACAACTGCTAAAAGAAAATAATTTTTCAAATCCGACGATTAGAAAAAATATTTTTGCTTTGATAGCCCAATTTTTAAGGAAGGTTATAGGCTATTAGACATCATTCACACTACAACCATTAGGAGCCAAGCAAAACGAAATAAAGTCAAAAAGTACGCTAAGCGAAAACGAAGTTACAGCACTGGCGGGCGATGCGATGCAACGTAGTGGGACGGTGGAATAAGAAATTTCACATGCACGAAGTCACAGGGCTAGTCATATGCTAAAAATTAAAATATATATGACATCACTACATGACGTTTTGTTTTTGAATAAGTTTCTTTTTATCGCAAGAACCGATTATAAATTAAAAGATAAGTAAATCAATCTATGTTCACAGTTGCTTAAAAATATGACTAATGAAAAACCTTATGCTTTCAAGGATCATGGAGGAATGATAATGAAATGATTTTGGAAATTGTAACTGAATGAGAAACATGCATCATACATTTAAAAGTTTTAACAAGGCAGATGTGACAAGTAACGCCGGAAGGGACGTCCTACATGGTATAGTGACCATATCGGCGATGTTCTTCAGAATGGACAGGTGCGTAGTACTCCCAACCGGCGTGTATGTATGACCACATGTATGAACGTAGATGAAGCAACAGGAGTATGTAAGCCGATGCTTACATACTCCTGCTACGATTAGCAGGTGGCGTTTTGTAGTTTCTTATGGGAAGAAGGCATGAGTTTATTTTATGTGTATGATTGAGATGTGTACAGGTATGTGTCTCCTGCCGGGGTCGCGGGAAAGTCCGAAAGGGATATCGTGGCCCCTGGTAACGGAAAGGTAACTGAAGGAACACGGGTGGGTTTTAGTCAGTAAGAGTCTGACACGCTCTCCCGCTCCGCCCAGAGCGGGAAAAGTTATGTGATAATTTCCTACCCAAAAAAATAAAAAGACTCTTTCGTTAATTATTAGCCATATTTTAATTACTGTGGGCGTACTATATTGGTTATTGCTCAATAGAAAAACCGTTTGCAGTTCGCATCAAATTATAATTTACGATCAAATTAATCACACTGTAGGTACACGACATAACTATTCGGAACGCGCCACAGTTTCAGACAGCCATTAACGAACTCTGTTTAGCTCCGGCCGGTCCGAGCGTTATATTGCAGACTCTGTCGAGCGCCGCTAGGCGGCACTGGCGCCCCGATGAGTCGAATCAGTAACGTATTTCCGACATGTAGAATACCTACATAAATACTAAACCTACGTATCTAATAAAGAAATCTCGATGTTTTTTCAAGTCGTATAAACCAATGCAGGGGCGAAAAGCAGAAGTCGCAAGCCGATTGGAGTCGCAAGCTGATTTCCGGCCACCGTTAGGCGCGGGCTTGCGGACGGTGAGCGATGGGTAGCTCGCCGTCCGATAAGGACCAGGCCCGGGTCAACGGCGCGTTGTGTCCCACGCACGCCTCAAAGAGATGTCAGCACCAACTGACGGGGTCCGTTAGGGCCAATCCCTGCCAGGGTTGCGAGTTTGTCCGAAAGGGATATCGTGGCCCCGGCACACAGGCAACGGAAGGAACACGGGTGGGTTTGAGTCAGTAAAAGTCTGACACGCCCTCCCGCTCCGCCCAGAGCGGGATAAATTATTGGATAATTTCCCAACAAAAAAAAAAAGGGGGGCGAAAAGCAAAATCTCCTCAAACCGCTCAAAACTTATACCGCACCCTGCGGTCCCACCTGCCCACGGTGTGTAGACATAACAGTCTCAGAGCACTTACATACTGGCCTTGTTCTAATGACCAAAGTTTTCAGCGCAGCCAACTTAATATATACAAAATTACCATACCTATAACATGGTAGGTTAATGGGGCTTGGATAAAAGGACATTAGTATCAAATTGGCTTTTGGGGATTATAATGTTGTTTGTAACCGATTTGGTGTGTTCTCGGGTTTGTTTTATCTCTGTATTGATGTTTTGTAGGTGTTAATAATGTTATTTTTGGTCGTTTGTGATTGGTTACATGTGTTTAAATACTGTTCTGTTCTTTGGAAGTTCAAAAGGCGTCTAATACCCATGCTAAATTTTGCCCTCTGATTGGACGGCCACAAAAACCATTTGCACCTCGCGTTTGTTGATGTTTTATGTTTTTTTTTTATTTGACGTAAAACAAACTTTACTGGTGGTTTTCCATTTTCATTTTCAAACAATGTTGTCGTGGGACGTTGTTCTCGCCAATCTCTTGAGATTGAATAGTTCCTTCGCATTGATTTGCTTTGAGCACACTACGTAACAAAAGAGTTGCAACTGAATAAACGGTACATTTGTCGCCAATACTTGTTGCAAACAGCGATCTTTTAAAGACATCTCTAAATAAACTGAACACTATTCGACTTCTGCTCACCCGTATGATAAAATGGCGTGAAAGTATACACAGAACAATAACGTGTCGGGCTTAAAGCTCATAAAGTAGTTGCTTCATTGTTTACGAGTGAAACTCACCCGTTTGACTTTAACAACTTTTGCCACAGAACATACGGTCTACATACAAAACCGCTTACCGAGTGGTCAGTTGGTTTTACGTACTTTTTGAGTAGTGGCCTTTGTTTTACTGGATAGAGAGAGGCTTAACTGAAATACGTGCCTTAAAAAGGCCTACTTTATAGGTCTAGTTAGTAGGTAATAGAAGATCTGGGAAAGAGCTCGCCCAGGAAAGTACTGCTATCAACATTGAGGTTCAATGTAAACTAGAGCAGACACCGCGAATAAAATTTTTGCGCAACATTTTGTTGTCCGGGACAACAAACGTTCCAGCCTGAATAAGCATACACCGCGGTTGTCACGTTTGACATCCACGGGGACACATATTTTGTTTGTAATAGCTTCAAGTTTACATTAAACCTCAATGGCTACCAAACAACTTTTCTGCGTTTCAGTTGATACGTTTTCGATGTTATTACAGGTACATGAGATCATGAGTGCAATGATTGAATTGATAATACAACTATGCAAAATACTACTTGCGACAACCCATAGATATGAGAATAGTCTATCTATCTATTTCTTTATGGCAATGGTGCCGATGTCAACTATTCTGCCAATGTCAGAGAGAATAGTCTTAAGAGCGTTTATTCTGAAAGTGGGCAACGTCGCAAATAGATGTCAAATATTTCGCTGTTTTGATTAATTCGGCAATATTACTGTATAGAAATAAGAAATGAGGCTCACTAGCGAACGTTATTATTGATGATGAAATGCAATAATTAATATCGTAACAACGAATATTTAGTTTTAGATGTAAAAAAAGTATTTGGAAACTTTCCGACTGCCTTTTTTACACCTAAAATAGGTACAACATCAGATTTAGTGTTAATTCATTGTTAATATTCTAGTTCGCTAGTTAGCCTAATATATTTTTATTTCCATACAGTACCTAATATTGCCAAATTAATCATAATAGGTAAATTTTTGACAGTTATTTGCGACGTTGCCAACTTTTAGCATAAACGCTCTTAAAACAAAATAAATAATATTATGTCCGAAACATATATTTAAAATTTTAAAATAGTTTCTATTTATCGTACTCGGCGCGTCGGTGCTATGGTCACCGGATTTGAGGGTATGGGTACCGAAGTAATCTATTAGGTATACATTGTAACAGCGACTCAGTTTTTACGCCTCCCCATTAAGACCTAGGCCAAATATTTTGTGATATTCGGATAGCTCAGGACCTAAAGAGGCGGCGTAAAGGATATTAATAAAAAATATATATAATATACAACATGTAAAAAAAAACCCTCTCCGATCTAAAAGGGGCACATTGGTACTGCAATAAAATTACCAAAAAGTAACAAAAAATCTTATTATTATTGAAAATAAAAAAAGTTATTGCTATTTAAAATTCACATTTTTAGTACCAAAATTACCCCAAATTCACAAAAAAAAAAATCAACAGGGGTCATAACTTTTAGACACCCGGTAAATGACGGCCCAATGTAATAACCCGGTAAAATTACCCATTGAAATGAAATGTGGCGATTTTATTTTTCTTCCTGTATTTTTCCACATAAATATACTCTCAGTACGATACCTAACAACACCCTCACGATTGGAGAGGGTTTTTTTTACATGTTGTATATATAAATCCGCGAAATTTCCCGGGTATATTCTGGTTACAGACACATGAGACTGATATAAACAGGAAAAACATAAAACAAAATTAGTCTCGAGTAAATTGTTTCCTTATGAAGAAAGCATGCATTATCATCTACCGCATCATCGCTTGATATAAGCGAGATAGCGTATCACAAAATACAGTTGATACTTCAAAACAGGAAAAAAAGTAGTAAAATCCGGTCTACAGACTAGATTTTACCTGTTTTGTTTTGTTTTTCTAATCGGTCAGGCATAGAGGTTTTATTTGATGATTTTTGATAAAATTCACAAACTTGAATTAAATAGTACCACTAAAACCTTTCCGGGGTTTGAGTATCAATCAGATCAAACTATCGCCCGACTAAAGCGACTAGCTGACATACGAGTATGGCTAATAATTTAAATTATGTTTTGTGTTGCGTAATGAAATTTATTTTGCATACTATTATATAGTTTTTTTTTTCTAACTGAACAGACAGCTGTGCTGCTGGGGAGTTTGTTGCGCCACTTCTTCCCAGCTAACGCATTAGGAAGTGGTAAAGGGTGGGCGTTGTGGGGGACTGTCTTATGTAATTTTGACGTTCGAAAAGTGCTGATTCTCAGCCTAGTTTGAATAAATAACATTTGAATTTGAATTTTAAAAAGTATATAGTGCGCGTTGAGTCTAAGCCCAGCGGTGACAACCCCGACTGTGAGCAGTGGTGGGTGTAGGTCGTCAGTTCAAACCTAAGGAGGCGCCTTACTTTGTGTAACTAATTTCGTCACCACTGTTCCCAAAACGGGGAAAGAAAACATCGTGAGGAAACCGGCATGTCCTAGAAGCGTGACATCTACTAACCCGCACTGGGTCCGCGTGGTAGATTACAGCATACTCCCTCTCGAAGAAAGGAGGCCTGTTTGCATTGCGAATATTACGCCGAGTCTAAAATCTTCATAAACAAACAAACAACACATCATGCCTATTTCCACGGGCTATTTATATTAATTGGGAGCATTAATAAACAATACTTAGAAGGGCACAAAATGGACGCCAAACACGCACAGTTTTCTTATTAGGGTTCCGTAACCAAAGGATGCCAGCGGGCCCTATTACTAAGGCTCCGCTGACCATCCGTCCGTCTGTCAGACAGAAAAGAAAAAATAAAGAAAAGGAAAAAAAAATATGTTTATTGGCATTACTGCAGAAAAATACTGCAGTAATGCCAATAAACATATTTTTTTTTCCATAATCTATAAAAACAGAAAACAATGAGTATAATGCCAAAAGGGCCTCAGCTCAGCATAATGTCAGATGACGACACAATAGTGCCACCTGACGCTGATTTTCAGTTGCAACCCACGAGTGCCATACTCTAGAATCCCACTGCCCTGTGAATCGTGATATATTTTTGAACCGTATTATGTAGACACTTGAAATTTTCACAGAACGTGCACTACTATGGCTACAATAAAAACAAAAAATAAAAATAAAATATAGAAACCAAATACAAGAAAAAAAAAATGTATAGTGTTAAATAGGAGGTGCGAATCCGACTCGCACTTGTCTCTATTTTCGCGAACATTATAACTAAGAACAATTTTTGTGTTAAGGCCACGACCGTGAATATTATGATAACGTTAGCATGTCGTTGTAAATGAAAAAAACCTTTTGAGCATAACATCCGACCATATGGCTTGAGAGGTTTTAATAATAATGTTGTGATGACAATTAACTTTCGAGTTCCAAGAAATATTTTTTCACCTCAGCACCTCAAACAAGAAGGTTTTGCTGTAAAGACAGTGAGCAAAATTCAAATTTGTCGCAGCAAAATTGCATTTTGCTCGCTGTCTTTGAGCGTGAGATAAAGTAACTTTTAAATTATTATTTTTAATGCCGAGTATATTGCTGGGTCTACTCACAAAATTCGAAAGATTTGAACTTCACTTTGTTCTGTCACTTTCACTTCAATACAAACAAGTTCATTCGAAGTTCGATTTTCAAATTCCATAACTAATAGACCCAAAAAGAAACAAACAATAAAACGTTCAGATACACATCTAATCGTAAAATGGCAAATCATGTGTTAAATATAATTATTATATATTTTTATAATCAAATAAAGAGAATGTTGAAGAAAAAAATACGACGTTTATCATGTATCTACATGATAAGTTATAGTTTTAACTAACTTTAATATTGTGACAGAATACCGCGGGTGCAATATCAAAACGCATCTTAAAAAAAAAACGGGACTCACATTTTTATTGTTTTCTTGCTTGTCACCCAGCAGTTGAAGCTGTGCTTTGTCTGTCAGTGAATGAAGTGGATATTATTATTTCTCTCATTAAACCAGAATACGAGACAAATTTTGGCTTATTTCGCTCCGCATTTAGTCATAAATATTTTGTCTAGTAGTGCAGTTCAATTATACACTTCAATCCCACTGAGCTAACCACAAAGCTTTACCCTAGGCTAAAATGATACAACAGTATTAACCTGTTACAGTCAGTGGCACTGTTGCAAACCAAAGCACAAAGAAGCAGCCAGCATACATCAAAGCAAACACTAAATGCAGGCACAAAACGCATCTAAACCCAAAGACAGAACATCTCACGTCCCACATTTGATCAAAACGACGTCATTAACGTTGTTAAGGCTGATCCACACGAGCGTCTTCGGCTATAACTCAAACGCACCACAACTCTAGTAAATCCTACTCATTAGTTGTCTCGACCCACTAATGTGTTCTGGTCCTATTAAGTGACGGCTTACTTGCTCCCTGTGTAGGTACTCTGCTTTTGTCGTGTATCTTATGTGATATAATGGGTGCTATTTTTGTGGTAAAGTTAATTGGGTATTTAGATGTACTTACTAAGGAAAGTTACTGCTTTGATTGAAATAATAATGTTTAATTTTGTAAAGTTCTAGAGTTCAAGACGGTCCCGTACCGTAAGGGGGTAGCTCGACTTAAAAACATCATTAATTTTGAAATTCGCAGAGGCGTATAAACCTTATAAAATTGAACATCTTTATTTAAGTATACATATCCTAATTTCCTAACTATAATAATATTATAAAAGAGAAAGTAAGTTTGTTTGTTACTTTTTTACGCTTAAACGGCTGAACAGATTTCGATAAAATTTTGCACATGGGTAGAACATGACCTGGGTTAGGTCATGGAATACTTTTTATCCCGATATCTTCACGGGATCGAAACTTATGCGGGTGAAACCGCGGGATGCAGCAAATTATTTTTTATATTATATAAAACAAAGTCGTTTTTCTTGTCTGTTAGTGTGACCGCTTAGATCTTCACAACCATACAAAATTTTGATTCGGTTTTCACCATTATTTAGAGAATTTATTCCGGAAGGTTTGTGTGTATAATACACTCCTATTTAACTTAGAAATTGTACAGAAATCTCAATGTTTTGACATGTCACCCATAGTACATTTCCCATTACGAATCATAGGTCGCTAGTTCATAATTATATAAAAACCGGCCAAGTGCGTGTCGGATCACGAACAATGAAGGGTTCCGTGGTTGGGATGAATTTAACCCAAAAATAAATTTAACATTGTAGTTGAAAAACATGTTCTCCCATACATCGATATACGGTCAATTCTCCAACTGCAAATCTAAGTTTGTATTCGCAAAAAAAAAATGTTTGATAAAACTGCAAATTAACTATTTTCGGACATTTTCCTTTACATATGCTGTGAGACCTTGCTTCATGCCAAATTTCATGATTCTATCTCAACGGGAAGTACCCAATAGGTTTTGATTTATTTGCGAGTATCAAAATATGTTGCATAAATGGCCGTATTTTTTTATTGCGTTGACAGAAGTTTGGTTTGTACCTACGTATTTGATGTTAATTTCAACTTGATACTTTCACGTGTTCCTGATAAAAAGGATCTGGACAGACTGACCCACACACGGACGGACAACGAAGTGATCCTATAAGGGTAACGTTTTGTCCTTTTGAGGTACGGAACCCTAAAATTACTACGGCTTATGTGCATACATGTGTTGACGTTAATTGAGCTAAGTGAATGCATTTACTTTTTCAGTGTTCTTTATGTCTAGTGACATTATTTTATGCATTAGCTAGCCTCTACTTCTTATGTAATTATATATTTTTGTAAATAATTCTAATATATAATAAATGCCGCATTCACATCTTTTACCCCACATACCAGGAAAACATGAACCCGAAGAAATAGATAGGTAGATACATAAAAGCTACACACAAAATATATTTACAGAGTAATATATACATATGCGGTAAACTATTACGTCAACACACAGGTAATATCGCACACAAAATAAATATTTTTCATGCTAGCAGACATTTCCATCCATCAACGTATTGCCCCCAAATCTTCAGGTGAATTTTCCTTAACATGACTATAAATGATGACCTGGTTCATATTTTATTGAATGGCAGCTTTTTCTATCTTTTTCCTCGTTTTTTGGGAAAGGATATGCAGAAAAATGCTTCGCAATTACGCACAGTTTTAGAATGATTTGATTTAATATTTTGTGCGAGGTGTAGCAATTCGTTTTCTTCGAATCAAAGGTTGGAATAAATAATTTAATATATACATACATATAATACTGAATAGTCTATTCTTTATCGAATATCATTTACCGACGATAAAGGAGAGTCAAAAGGTCTGTTACACTGATTCGCTGTATGAAAACATTCATGACAGTTTCAAAGACAAAACAAAAACAAAAAATAAACTAAAATCTGTTTTGACACAAGACAACACTGTTCTGTCACTTTCTAACTAAATAAAATATGAAGCTCTAGAAGGTTATTCTGGCGCGTCACCAATATTGGAACTAACGCTGGTACCTATCTTGTTTTTTCAATACAAAGGAGATAGTTTTTTTTTTTCAATACAAATATTAGTTATTAGGTATTCTAAACAATTGTAATAAGAATTCTCAATCTTGACATGTTAATTCTTCTTTTTTATTTTATTTTTTGGAATTTCATAATATATTTTCTCTATTTTATAATGTTTAAACCTAGTTATATGTGCATGCTGTGGTCTCCTGTAACTGAAGGAGCACACGTAAAAGAACCGTTTTAGTTATTGTGATTTATATTGTGTATGTGTATCCTTTGTTGGAGGTCCAAATAAATAAATAAATAGTTTTATTTTGTTCGACGATTAGGCCCTCCAAAGATTGTGGCGTCTATTAATGAAAATCATGTTGATTTCTTCCTTATGATCTTTAGATTACAGTGGTAGTAATAATTATAGTTTGTCTAACGGGAATACTGTGAAATACGATCATAACCTAAAAAATCACAAAAAGAGCTATTGATATTTAGTGAGTAAGTTGGCTTCATCGGCATTATAACTTTGTAAAATAGTGCACTGTTCAGTGGTAAATAGTAGGAATATAGGTGCTTTGAACGGTTCATGAAATCAAAAAACATATAAGTAACAAAGCATCTATATTACTGTAAGTATATCAATTTCAAGGTCAGATGACTTGAAGTAGATAGTATTTCATCTAAAAAGATGCAAGTCGCTCCACTTCCCATCTTGATTCCGAGTCCAAGATGAAAATACTTAAATACCGCACGCTCAATATTACACAACCAACAGCACCAAACGTTTGTCTACCAAACAGTTGCAACAGTATCCAGCAAGCTTAGCTCTAGTGTTAGAAATTGAAGATTTGTGTTTGAAAATAAGCGTATTCTAACAAATATTAGTATTGTTCTCTTTGGTGACAATGTCTTCGAACATTGCATTGAAATCTTACTGAACAATAACACGAACACAACAATAACACGTTTTGAAGATTCCATATTCATTATAATCCATCCACACAGGAAAACAGAAATATCAATTTCATGCTATTCGAAAGAAAAGGAAAAAAAAAATGAATGAAGTATTGTTGTCACTTGACACTTGTCTTTCTGTCAGTGTCAGATAGTGATGCGGTTCGATTTTATTTAACTCGTTACTCGAGTAAATAAAATAAAATAATGGTCTATTTTCTCTCGAGGTGCCACTCGATGTAGTCGCGGTTAGTTAAAAACCACCACCACTGCCACACTAGTTCAATACGTAGATATAGATATATTTCGTGTAATAAACTGCCAAAATACTGTGATGTACAGAGTCACAGAATTTTATTAAGAGTGAAAATATATGTTTTGTGGGTTAGTGCTGTCAGTTGATAACGTGTAATTTGTCATTAAAATATTCATCGTATCGTCATTAATTATCAGATTGACAGTGGAATGTGAGTAGGAAAAAGCTGATCTTAGCCGAATGTCACTGACTGAAACCACATTCAATGGTTGCTGTATTTTAGTTTTTTTGTTTTGTTTTTTTTTGTGCTTTACATACGTGTAAGGCTGCTGAGAACCCCACTCTAGAACATATACCTACCTTAGATCAACTTGAATTGAATAACATAATCGGGAAAATCGAGTGCCTGATCGTATGAGACTGAGTAGTCAAACTGACAAGCAACCAACAACTAAATTCCGTTTCAAGTTATTTTTTAAATACTTTACGCAGAATAAATAAACTTAAAAATAATATTAGTCACAGGTGTTAACCTGCTGTATCGGCAATGGTTTATTTTTATGTTACTTAGTAAAAACATATTTGGTTACCTCCTCGAGGTGTTATTATAAACATATTTTTTTTTCATAAAATCTTTAAGTCGAAACGATTTCTTTTTATTACAATTTCGTGGTTCCGTTAAGTTTATAAAAAAAAATGACAATTTTAAATGACAAATTGGTTACTTTTTTAGTTATAACACGATTAATAGACGTTACAACACAGGGGTCGAAAAAAAACTATCTTCTTTGCAAAAAAAGTTCTCAAATGTTTACCAACGCGCCAAAATTATCCTTGAAGCAATGTAATTGAGGTATCTCTTCTATAAAAGCCATTAATGAAGAGTTGTAATAATTTTATTCAAATTCTAAACTACACACAGTGACTGCCTCATTGGTCTAGTGGTCGGAAGTGCTACTGCTGAGCATGAGGTTCCGAGTTCGATTCCCAAGTCGGGCAAAGTGTTACTGGATTTTCTATGTGGAATTTCTAAGTAGCAGCCCGGAGTCTGGATTTGTGCCCGGTTGATGGCAATAGGCTCGCCCCCTATTACATGGGACTTAAACATAACTAGCGAAATGAGGGTGTACTATAGGTACACCTCTGCCTAACCCTTTGGGGAAATACAGGTATGATGTTATGTTAAGTTATAACACAGTGATTGTATCTTCGAAGTATTCAAGTAGCGATAGTATTCATTAATCAGCCTATAACGTTCCCACTGCTGGGACACAGGCCTCCTCTCTGTGAGAAGGAGTGGGCCGTAATCTACCGCGTGGACTCAGTGCGAGTTGGTAGATGTCACATGTCTTCGAATATTTGGTTCTAGGACATGCCAGTTTCCTCACGATGTTTTCCTTCACCTTTTTGAGAGCAGTAGTGATGAAATTATTTATACAAAGTAAAGCCTGTCTGGGTTCGAACCCACGACCTACAACTCGTAAGTCGGGGCCTTTACCTCTGGGCTACCACTGCAATAGTATTGTTTGTTACTAATTACCGACAGTAACTGGTTGAAGCTCCATTACCTTGACATTCAAGTTGACATTTAAACAAGTAAAATTGATAATTGCTTATTACTAACACCACTCAAGAGCTATCCTAAGGGCGTGTTCTCTTTAAAATAAAACAAGGTGAAAAACAGTCTTATTAGTTACGAATAGCCAATAAGAAAATTACGTGGTTTTATGGCAATTAACATAGACTCGCAGTCTATGATATAAGACTTTAACCAATCGGTTTAGCATAAGCATAATCATCCTATAATGTTCCCACTGCTGGGACACAGGCCTCCTCTCTTTAAGAGGGAGTGGGCTGTAATCTATCACGCGGGCCCAGTGCGGGTTGGTAGATGTCCTCCAATGTTCGGTTCTAGGACATGACGGTTTCTTCACGATTTTTTCCTTCAAGGGATTGAGAGCGCTCCGTCACAGCTGTCCGGGAGACCCGTACGGGCCGTCCATGCACGGGAGACCCGTACGGGTAGCGTCTACAGTGCTCGTAAACGAAGGAGTAGTACGATACGTTGTACTGGCTCTATCCGGAGTGGGTCTCGTACAGACCATTACACGTCGCTGTGAATCAATGTTCTAGCGCTTCACGTATGTCTCCGTTCCGGGAGCCCGTACGGATCTCATGGACAGCTGTGAAACCAGCCTTAGTCGCCAAAACGTGACCAAACCAAACTAAATACATGTTATGTAAAAATAAGACAACTTCTTTTATTTGCAGCTGCAGTAACTTTTAGCACATAATAATATTTATTATTGTAGTTCCAACAGGCGCAAATAGATATGCAACAGTGGTATATCTTGGCTCATTAGTGCGTACCCGCAGCCTTTGTGACGATGCTATGACGCTGCACGCGATCTTGTTCGTCAAGTATGATTGGAGCCATCCTTACGGGCGTAATGGTAAGGGAGGAAACAATGCCTCTTACCCATGACATGCTTATATGTTAGGCTTGCTTTCTGCGTTTCAACTCCGATGTTTTTCTTCTTGTCTGTATATAAATGGTAAAATATTTGCGTACGATATGAAATGTTATTAGAAATTAATGATTTGTATGAATACCTGCTTGGTTTGTGTGAAAGTTCATATAATACTATGTTTTATAACTTCTAATATGTTCTCAAGTACCTAAGTGAAATCCCTGTAATTTCTTATTGATAAATTTCTTTAACCAAAAATGATTAAAATAAATAAATATGAGCATAGGTATATTGTACATATTATGTTCAACAAAGCATATAAATGTCATAATATGAATGAGTGTCCATGTGTGTGGAACCTACTACGATTTGAAATGGGCACCTCTGACTCACCTACAATATGTATGACAGTGAATATAAATGGTTTTATTTATTTGAATGATATACAAGTTTTCGGCAGGTTCTAATTGTATAAAGGACTCTAGAAAAAAAGTATCTGTACGATGTTTCTTCACAGTCATGAATTTTTTTTACATCACCTCACTGCGGGGTCATGGGTATAGAATGCAAAGACGTCCATTACCCCAGGTCGATGAGTAGATGACAGGTGCTACATAGTTAGTACTTTATGGTCCTGGATATATAAGGATATTTGTGCCCGGTTGATGGCAATAGGCTCGCCCCCTATTACATGGGACTTAAACATAACTGGCGAAATTTGGGTGTACTATAGAGACACCTCTAACTAACCAATGCCACCTACACTTTCAGGCCAAAATAACAACACCACATGTTGTGTTATTTTGACCTGAAAGTTATTAAAACCGATTGCTCATGGTGATAACTTCATTTGTTTATGTTCTATGAGTGTTTTCTATAGAATGACTTCTAAACTTACGCATAAATGACTCAGCCCTTATTTAACTTTAGACCTTTACTTGAAAACCTTTGACCCTTAAGAGAATACAGGGTGTGTTTGTGTTCTTATCAAACATTCATAGCCAAACGCACAACAAGTGCTTTTCACAGGCGATAAAATATATGTACTGGCTGAACTAATCGAAACTTTACGACATTCAATTTTAAATCTTATTACGGGGAACCAAAGTTGAAATTTCGTTGCCGGGTAAGATTTAAGGCCTATTTTTAATGTCATTGGGTACTGAAATATTCGTGGGTCTAATATCAAAATGTCAGCATGTTTTTTACTAGCACAAATTCTTCTTCTTTTTTTATTAAGTTTTAGTTGAAATTTCAACTGATTTAATTTGGCCTTTAATTGTGTATATGTAATACATGGAATTAGTAAGTACAAGTACTATATCAACGAAATATTTTTACCTTTTTTTAAATATCAGCCTATCAAATATCATGAACGGTAATGGGCATCAAAATTATGGCTATTCAATGAAGGTAAGATTTGTGCCCCATTCGCCCCACAAAAAATCCGTGTTCGCCCCGCATTTTATTCCTTTTTGGCCCCGAAAATCATTTTAAATCACCACGTTTGATTTTGTGATCGCAATATTTCTTTTTACTAGAGCGTTTCAGCGAAATAATTTGAGTCACAACAGAGTGGACAAAAATGACGTCACAAGAGCTGGCCTCATAGTATAACTTAATTAGAGGTGTAATGGACATGAGGAGGCCTTTTTCCTGTTGCCACATTACGAAGGATAACAAAAGAAACCAAAAACCGAAATAAGGACTAGACTATGAACGGAAAACCAATTCACTTAATAATGTCAAACGGTCAACAATGAACATAGTACCGGTAACTTGTTAAATAAGACTAGAAATCAAAAACTGCCCAAAATCAACTTATTACATATTTATTAGGAGACCAATATATAATCATATTTAATAAATTCCCATTGTATTAGATATCATACACTACAGTCCACTCGAGAGAATGCGTTCCTGACACCTGTCAGTTCCACAATTTCTAGTAGTAATAAGGATCAAATTCGCAAATCACATACTCATTAGTATGAAACTGACATGTGTCAAAAACGCATTCTCTCGACGGCCGGACTGTAGACCTAAGTCCAAAATATCCGTGATTTTCGGTATGTCATGTTTATTGATTTATTATAGATATCAATGTACACATTCATCGCAAGTTCTTAATCCCCACTCCTTGCACCATAAGGCTTTACAAACAACATATTTTACACATACAATTATAAACGCCATTTACAAAGTCCCCTTGTAATTTTCACGACGGTCATAAAACAAGCAGGGATACTTGCACAGCCTTATTTCAAAGTCGTCATTCCTTTGTACATAGACACTTTTACTGCACACCATTCAGCTTCACGCAAGAAATCCAAACATACTTTGTGACACAAAACGGAATAGGCAAAAATGACACATTCCTATTCAGGCAAAAGGCGCAATGTGTAAGGGTTTGAACGATAACCTTTTCATGACGTAGTGAGTCTACGGCGTAGCTGTGTGCTACGCGCTACGCTCCAGTTTGCTACGAGACCCGCAGCGGGGAGGACGTTTCGTCGTTCACTTTCGTATCGCTACGATGCGATGTTCGTGGTTGTAACTTGTGTTCGCTTTTCTTAAATGAATGTTCGCGGTTTTTAAATGAACGGAGTCTTTTGAAACGTGTGTAGTGAACAGTGGTGTTTGACATTTGTTCATGATTTTTGTGTGAGTTGTAGAATTTGGTGTTTTCTTTTTTCTGGAGGAAAATGTGAAAATCTTTAGGCGATATTTTTTTTGTTATGTATGTCAAGAAATATGTAATCTTTTGTTCCACCAAAATAAAGCAACTCCTTTGTCCTAGCGATAGTTGGAAATGTTCTAGGTCCTACTTTCCGATAAAGTTACTTGCGGGTAGAAGCAATTTAACTTTTTGGGGTACTCAGAGTTTCATTGTTCAGAGTTCAAGACTTGGTCTAGAGTTTGTCTGAAGTCTCGATAACGGTAGACTAATATTGTAACATAAATATTTGAATAGTTGTCAGACTATTGTAGATATTCTACGAAATTACAACAATGTCAATAAAACAAAGGCTCCATTTAAAGCACTGTTAATTGGAAGAGACCAATTATACACGTGTAGACACTAGAATAATTGTCTGTTGAGCATACTATAATATTTAGTATAGTATTTAGTCTGTATAAAGAAACTAATTATATAGAAAGTATTGAGTTAACAAAAAAAATATCAATCAAATTGTGATTTCTTTCAAAATGCTACGAAAACTTTAACCAATATTTCATTCCCAGCCAACAGACTGAACATCTAAAACACCTGGACACTCAATTACAGAGTCAACATAAATTTTAACTTAAAAAAACACCAGATTTCACGAACTCCCATTTAAAAATATAAAAGTCGACACGTACGCAAACACGCGGCGTCCGCGTAAAAAAAACAAATGAAAGGGTGAAGAGATTAAATGAATCGTGACCGAAATAAATGAACATTTAAATGAAAGAACACAGAGTGACTCTGAGTGTAAAATGTACTGTTTTGGGTGAAATCGTGTGAATAGTTTATGAAAACGGAATGAAGAACGGGAAGACGTACTTTTGGTCGATGCTACAGGCCTTAGCTTTGTTACCCACTATGGCGTTAAAAGGTAAGCTTTGAATAAGTTATTACTTTACAAGAATAAGCATTCATTTGATGGGTTGTAAATAGGTGGTTAACAAAAACAGCGTCGGATGGACATTAGAGTTTTTTAATAATTACTCATCCATATTAATATTATAAAAGCAAAAAAACCTCTAAAGCCTTTAAACCTTTTCTCATCTAAAGGATTGAATCGAACGTTCTTAGATAGCTTGGGACCTGGAAAACAACATAGGCTTCTTTTCATCCTAGATATTTGTATTAAATAAACTATGAAACAAAATACAAGCAGTAGAGTCACATGTAGTTTTCTATTATGTACTTTCATTTTTATGATTATAAAAGTGTAGTTTAATATACAAAGTACTCGACTCTTCTATTAGCATTTCACAAAAACAAATTCTCAACTAATACTGCTTTAAATGCTGCTCTAGGCAGGTGGATTAGTTATCACAGTAAGATGTTATCAGTGCCAGAGTGTTCCCTGTTTTGTTTATCCTGATAATGTTGCTACTTACTCGGGTCTTTAACAACCTGGTATAATTTCTCAGTTGTCTTTTACGATGCTCTAGGGAGTGCTTCGGAAGATAATGAACATAAGTAGATATATCATGTATGTTTACCAGTTGATCTTCTTGGATGAATGTTAGCTTTTAATACGATGTCGGCATCGACATGAAAATTATCAAGAATGTACAATATACTTCTTACTTCATATACGGAAAAAATCAACAAAGGAGTTTGTAGGTATGATTACGATATGGGTGTCTGTGTCCACAGTCGAACAGGATTGTAATTTTGCAATGAAAGCTGCAATGATCGGGATGTTCAAATTATCACTATCACAAGGTGTGTAGTAATTAGCAGACAGAGGTACGCTGCTGCATACAGTTTTGACGTACAGTATTTACACGACCCTTGTTCAGGTACATGGCATGGAGTTTTAGACAGAAACTGTCACACATGTACGAGTATAGTCGACCTCATCGTACGGTTTGAATTCATTTATTTCTTAAGATTACAAATCACTTGTACAGAAATAAATACTAAAAATTACTTGATTTATACATTTTTGTTGTCCAGGATTAGTAAGAGCTTTTAGTGTTAACATTACGAATATAAGGAGGTAATTGTTAAAAGTTTTTATGTTTGAAATCTAAAGATACAAGGGCCTTTTGTGTGTCATCAGATTGCTCGAATGCCTAAAACATACCGCGTCACCTACACCTACGTACATGTCGGTTAAAAATATACTGAGTGCCTTGTGCCGTCGCGAAATAGTGTCTTCCATTACGCGTCCGGCTCGGCAAAATGCAGAGCGGTCACTAGATATGTTTGCCGAGACGCGATAAGCTGAATCTGTACCGCGCCATTCCCGCGCATACCATGCTAATCAGGAACGCTCTATTGAAATATAGGCGCTCGTTAAGCTTTCGAGCGTGCTGATGCACTGACAAATCAGAAAAGGCCCTAAGGTTGCAGTTTACTTGTACCTACATTATAAAACGACAACCTCTATTTGTCTTTGTGACAGTTACGTTTCAACAGTAATGTTTTATTTTCCTTAGAATTGTCAAAAGTGGTAAAGCAATCACGAGGCTTTGTTTGTCTCATCTTATGTTGTGCATGTACACTTAATCCTTTTTTTTTTTGAGGTTGGGAAATTATCAAATTACTTCTCCCGCTCGGGGCGGAGCGGGAAGGCGTGTCAGACTTTTACTAACTAAAACCCACCCGTGTTCCTTCCGTTGGCTGTGTGCATGTACACTTAATCCTAACTTTTTAATATTATAAATGCGAAAGTGAGTTTTTTTGTTTGTTTGTTTTACTTTCTCGCTAAAACGACTGAACAGATTTGGATCAAATTTGGCAAATGGGTAGACCATGACCTGGATTAGGATATAGGATACGTTTTATCCCGAAATTCATACGGGATTAAGGCATATGCGGGTGAAACCGCGGGGCGCAGCTAGTAAATAAATAAATGGGTGATAGCGACGACGCCCTACATATCCGAACTTCTCAAAACGCCATAATCAACAGCCTGGTACTCTAACTGGAATATCAAACGGAATGATAATATTAACAGACAGACAAGTTTGTATTAGGTAAGAAATGTATTGTGTTCGTAGACATCTTAATGACTTAATAATGGATTGTTTCTTGTCCACCAAACTAACGAGAAAGCCAGCTGCGTTAGTAAACCAATATAATATTTTACGTCAGAAATGTTTCAAGGGATTTCTCAAGAAATACTAGAGCTTTCGCTCGAGCTTTATAGATACCTACCTAATTTTTGTTTTGTCTGACTAATATTTTATTATATAACTTATGATTGTGATAAAAGGATCTCGTCGCTTGAGAACTTAGTTAAGTTAATATGAGAAATAAAAGGTACTTACTTGTTTTTTTTTTTCAGAAAAGAGTAAATCTAACCAAATCATAATTTCCGTCTATGAACTCATACATAGTCAGGTAGGTACAATTCTGGTTACTTTGACTCAAAATATAATATCACGCTTCCTTTACCCAAGTAACCCTGTATACTCTATTTCACGAGCAAAACCACAGCAAAAGGCCAGTTTCAAGCTAAACTAAACTTATTCATTAACGCCAGGCTTTTGGGCGGGCAGTTAAAATTCATATCTTATTAACTTAGCTTAGCACCACTTACCAAGTTACTTCTAACTTAGTAGGGCTTAATTAGAAGATAAACCGCAACGGTTATAAGTGCTTCATAATTTTTGGATTTTATTTACTTAATGGATTTTTGGTGGATTTGTTATGATTATTGTAGGTAATAATTTATGTTTATAGCTATAAGTTAGATAAAGTTATTTTAAACGTTACAAAAGTTTGTTTAAAGATATTATTGCAAGCGCTACTGCTGAGCATTAGGTTCTAGGTTCGATTCCCGGGTCGGGCAAAGTGTTATTCAGCCCACAGCCCAGAGTCCGGATTTGTGCCCACAGGATGGCAATAGGCTCGCCCCCTGTTACATGGGGCTTCTCACATATAACTAGCTACATGTATGTGTACTATACTGCCCTGTTAAGCCGAAAGGCGCTGTCTCAATCGGAGTAAGATTTGAGAAAATTGACTTTTTGTAAATTGTAATTTAAGGAAACCTATGGATGATAAAATAATCTTTGTGGTTTTTTTTTAAAGTTTTAAGTTAGATACACTATTTGGCTGATACCATTGATGAGAAATTATTATAGCTATTGAATGGTATAAAAAAAAATTAAAGACCCTATCTCAGAGATAGAGCCTTTCGGCTTAGCAGGGCAGCATAGATGCATGATGACGTCACGCTGAAGTAGCTGCACGAAGGCTGCGTTGACGTTCATACTCGTGGTCACCAATTTAGGGGTATGAGGAACAGGGTGTAAAGTTCACTCATCCACCATAGAAAAGGGAGGATCCTCCGACCAGACGGGTGTCATGTCTGGCGGGCAATTGCCCAGAGGTTGAAGTCGTGAGCTTGTATATATGTCCACCGCGCGGTAAACTCTAATTGCGCGATGCAGGATTTGAGTGACGTCAGGATGTTGTGTGACGTCAGGTCTTTAATGCGTAGTTCGCATGTGGCGGTGTAGATGCCGCCACAACTCTGCCTAACCCTTCGAGGAATACAGGTGTAATGTTATGTTATAAACTAAATTGTATATAAAAAAATATTTTACTGGCTAAAAACCTACAAAAAACATCTGAAGCTTCTTCATGATACCTATATAAATTATTTCTTGAGATAGCGTGGGAATGTAGTGAGTTTATTTAAATGTGATACTCTATTTATGTTATGAAAAATATTCACCCACGAGTTCTTTTACAACCGAAAATAGCAAAATAATACGGGTGTATTTGTAGTACAAAAATAACTGCGAATTTGAGAGCAAATATCACAAGCCACTTTCACATAGACTATTTTTATAACATTTGGTACGGACGAAAATAAAATCATTTGGTTACACCTACTGACACCTGAGACCAGAAATAGAAATAAATTGTTAATAAAAAATACACAGAGATTTATTAAATATTTACCCACTTACAGCCGCAACAGTATAACAATATTTAGCCACTTCTGTTTCTGTTTACCCAATAAATGTAAAAGCGTAAGTGCCAAACAACAATGAACAGTTGAATCGACAGTTAGGCGGTAAAACGCCTGACAGAGTCGGTCGAGCAAATAGTACGCGGGAATAAATCGTGCGAACAAATGCGAAATGTACGGTGCTTATTGAGGAACGTTTAGACTGGCCGAGGACTTTTATCCTATACTATTAAACGAGCAATAGAATAGAATAGAATAGAATAATTTTATTTCGGACAGAGTCCATAGGGTTAGTAACAATTTTACTTAAGATCTGTTTGATTTGATCTAGTGTTAGTAGATACAGACACGGATAAACATAAAATTAAAATTCAGCGAGGAGCTGCATCCACCTCCGCAACATCGAGGAATCCCACCGATCTGCGAACACACTGAGAATACTGTTGGTGCCGCCGCGAACACGTGACATCAGGGATGCACATCTTTTTCGAATAATCGCGGCAAAACCATCAATGTTATTATCCGTAAACATCCCTGACGCACTACAACGCCACGGCAGCCGCAGCAGTACTCTCAGTGCTTTATTGTACTGAACGCGTAGGTCGCTGTATGCGCGCTGGGTGAAGTTGACCCACAGGCTGCACGTGTAGAAGGATTGACAGTAAGCTTTAAAAATCGTTACAAGCAATATTTGTATATATATATTTCGATTAAAGTTGCAGTATATGGGGTTTACGGGAGTGAAAAGTCGATCTAGTTAGATCTCATATCTGGGAACATTCGATTTCTACGTATTTTCACCTCAGGCACCCAAAGTTTAGAACAAGATGGCTATCTTAGAATGTCATTATCATTTCATTACATTGCAGCGAGGAATTAGTATGTACTATACATGGAATTAGTATGAATTATCCTATACTATTAAATGAGCATTCTCTATTTTCACCTGAGCATAGCTCGGTCGACCAGCCGGTCGATTCTGTAAAAAGATCAACGTGAAACTTAGAGGAAGTGAGCGTGAAGTGAGCTGTCACTGTCACAAATCGACCGGCAGGATGCTTGGGATTAACACTATTGACAGCTCACTTCACCTAAGTTTCACGGTGATATTTTTACAGAATCGATCGGCTGGTACTTAGAATTATAAGATTATTTAGAGTAGAATTATTTTTGTGGACATAATTTATTTAGGGTTCAGCAACAGTAAGGTGTTCTTCAGTCTGGATTGGTGCCTAAGAAACAGGATGGCCCCATAACACTTGGGACTACCACACACAGACTACCTGCATTATTTGATCCTTCCAAAGGTTGTCTTTAAAATATCACGTTAATCATACGACCGCCCCTTGTGTCACCCTATGTAAAATATCTACCTATATTTAGATCTGTAATTTATAAGGAGAAAAATGTATGAGGAACAGGGTGTAAAGTTCACTCATCCTCTATAGAAAAGAGAGGATCCTTCGACCAGACGAGTGTTGTGTCTAGTGGGCAACTGCCCAACGATTGATGTCGGGATATATCGGTATGTAAAGATGGTCACCCATCCACGGACCAACCCCGGCAAGCGTAGCTTAACCTGATGGATCGACCCGTGCGGCTGTTATTACTTAGCCACAAGCTCCTCTCCATTCTTGAAAGAAACTAAAGAGTATGTTACAAAATAATCTCCACACTGAAAAGTTTTTCCCACTTCCGCTAGTAATACTGTCATTTGACGTGTATACCACGTCCTCTCGATATATCATAACGGAAGTGACAGCCGGTGATACTTATTGCCTCACTCTCCTCACTCCAGCAATACGCACGTTCAGACCTGTTATAAATGTGGCTGCACGTGTTTTCCTTAATCGTTATATTGTGTCACAAACCATTGTTACATTATGTGCCGGTGCTTAGGAATTAATTGTAACGCTTTAACGTACGGATTTCTGTGTGAAGTAGATTATTCATATTTTCTGGTTGGTTTATAGCCTGTTTTCTGATAGAGATTTTAACGTATAAATTCCTTGATATTTATGTTTGCATAGTCCTAACATCAGCGTTAGTCAGACCCTGATAAAACTTAGACGAAAGTAGAATTTTACAAAAAATAAAACGTGTGCTGTCGGCCCACTCCCGTCAGGAACCAAGTTCCTTTCGCGATACTCGCACGCACACGCAGACTATATAATAGAAAGAGACAGAGAGAGAGAAAGTCGCATGGCATAACGCTTTTTCCTTACGTGACGGTTTCTACCAGTCTACTCCCACCGCAAGCCGCGTTATGGAACTTCGTTCCGATAAGGCAGTAGCGTTGATTGATAAATAATGGAGTTATGAGTGAAGAATGTTCTAGTCTAGAGGTTAATTTTCCAAGATATTTTTATAAATATAAAAATTATCATTAATTACTTGTAGTTAGAATTTTAAGTGCTTTTGTTACGTAATTTCTTCTTGACCTTTTGAGTCACCTTTGTGCTACTCAAACGGTAACTTTCTTGAATTTCTAATTCTCCAAAAAAATATACTTTGACTACCGAGAAATACAAGACCTAAAAACTTATTATTTACTTTCTCGTCCGTTGATCTGGGTGGTCTAGTTTCGATGCCCGGGTCGAGCAAAAATGTTATCTACATTTTTGGTCAGGAATTCTCAGTAGCAGCCAGAAGTCTGGAAATGTATCCAGTTTACGGCAATACACTCATCTCTTTACGTAGGACGTTAAAAATACCATTCGAATGTGGGTGTACATCTCTGCTAACTCTTCCGGAGAAAACAAGCCTGTTATTCTATTATGTTTACATCCACGCCTCGAACGTCAGCCTACTTCAATATACATGCTCCTTTACACATGCCAAGGCGTTTTTGTGTGAACCCCATGCATTAGCATTTGGTGACAGGTGCGAACTGCCGCGGAGCCGTCACACCGTCACACCACACCCGGCCTTGCCCATTTTATGTTACTTATTTTATTGTTGTTTTAGAGCTTTTTCTTTATCGTTCACATTTAAAACGGGAGTTTCGAGTATCGTAAATTGGTTGATGATCGGGTTATGTTATTTTCGGTGTTTTGTTTTTTAGTCTTTTTTTGGGAGTTTTCAAAGGCAGTTTGTGAAGCTTGTGGTAGGTATTTTGTGGCAAAGTATCTAATATTATTCGATGGGATCTATATATTACAAGAAATGGAAAATGTTGGGTTTTAAAAGGTGGAAAATATTACGTTTTGAATGATGAATAAAGGTTAAATAAAAAGTATTCAAGGAACCTGCCGATGCCGCCAATAATACCAACAACACTTGATAACCATCATATCTGTATACCTACATTATTGGCAAATAAATGATTTCAATTAAAAAAAAAAAAACAACATTATTCATTCATCCATTGCTTATGTCAGAAGTCGTGATACACAATAAATACCTACCACAATAAGCAAGCAGTGAAAGCCAACAGAGATTTAGACAAAGACAAAACAAAAAGACTGTAGACAAAGTAGTAGCGTATAATAAATTAGCTTAAATTTTTTTATTTACATTTCTGCCAAGTTACCTTAGTTTAGATTTGAGAGGTATCTAATGCCTCCTGCTTTCCATAGCTGACAAAGAATATGGAGAGTGGGTGAATACGACAAGGCAAATTACTAAAATATGGTCCAGTTTTTTACTTGTAGCTAAAACTCACAATGTTTAACGGTAGACCTTTTTGTTTTGACCCAGGAATTGTAGCATTATCACCGTTTTAAAGCTAAGCCTCCTAATCTCACATAAAGGGTTGACCAGGGGACCCCGTTCAACAAAACGGACGTGAAACCCAAGAGCATAATAAAATAGACGAAGACCCGTTATTATTTATTTAACCCTAGGAAATACGGAGATGTTTTGTGTGACAAAATTTTTGCGTAGGATTTTTCCTGTAAACTCAACTCCATGACTCATTGAAGGAAGTCATTGTCAGGATACTTTCGGGGTAATTGTGTTACAGACAAACAATAGCAATCGATGGCAATTCCTTTTATTTTGACAGTTCAGCCACGTTCACGTTGTTGAGCAGACGAATGTTTCTAGCCTATGAAGTAACGGATTAGGAATTTCTTTCAAAACCCTCGGATTATGGGCAGTGTGTTACGCAATAAGAGCTTCGCCAAATAGAACGTATACCCAGCGCTCTTTAGAGCGCTAGCTTGACGCCGCGCTATAGCGCCGAATTGTGTTGCACTGTGACGTACGTCTACTATCAAATACAGCGCCGGCGCTAGCAACGCCGCGACACGCACTAAGCGCTCTAACGCGCGCTAAGAACGCGTTCTATTTGGCGAAGCCTTAAGTGTGCGTAACATTTAGAGGTATGAGGAACAGGGTTTAAAGTGCACTCATCCTCTATAAAAAGGGAGGATCCTCCTACCGGATGGGTGTCGTGTCTGGCGGGCAACTGCCCAACGATTGTCGGATAGTCATATATATGTCGTTTGCGCGATGCAGGATTCGTGTGACGTCAGGATTTTGTGTAACGTCAGTTCTTTGATGCGTAGTTGGCATGTGGCGATGTAGATGTGATTATGTGATGTGATGTGAGAACGCCAACGACATACGAAGTCTGAAATAGAAAACATGGGGTGAACAAGACAGTGTAGTGATCAAAGTTCCTCTATCATGAAACAAACGGCCTTTTCCCCTCTGTGTGACGGTTACCGGCTGGTACCTAAGCTATGCCATTTTTAGATAAATCGACAGCTGAAATAGGCCACAGTGATAGATTTTTCCAATTGAGCAGTCTTGAAGAATTCTCCCCTCTTCGCTTCTTTGTTTAGAAAAACAAATATTCCAGGTTAGACCAGATAACACACCTTTTTTTTTATTCTTTTTTTGAGGTTGGGTAATTACCAAATAACTTCTCCCGCTCTGGGCGGAGCGGGAGGGCGTGTCAGGCTTTTACTGACTAAAACCCACCCGTATTCCTTCCGTTGCCTGTGCGCTGGGGTCACGATATCCCTTTCGGACAAACTCGCAACATTGCAGCTCGGCAGGCATTGGCCCTTCCGGACCCCGTCAGTTGGTGCTGAGACATCTCTTTGAGGCGCGCGTGGAACACAACGCGCCGTCGACCCGGGCCTGGTCCTTATCGGACGGCCAGCTAACCAGATAACACACCTAAAATCAATCAATCAATCTGCCTAGCTTTTTCTCAACTATGTTGGCTTCCAGTCTAACCGGATGAGCTGAATACCAGTATTTTACATGGAGTGACGGTCTATCTTAACCTCCACAACCCGTTTTACACGATACCCCTTGGTTTTACCAGGCTTCTGACGACTCATAACGACTGTCAAAGATCTACGAATGACAGCCGGGACCAACGGCTTACTGAGGCATGGCCATCGTCTCGATATGGTCACCTATCTATGAACCATCCGCGGGAAGTGTAACTTAACCTTCGATCGACCCGAGAACCTGATATCATTTAGCCATCACCAGCACCTCAGAAAAAGGAGTTCCTAACGATCAATAACATAAACTGTCACCAACAAAGATAAATGTTCAAAACTTCATTCCAACTTCGTAGTCAATTCATACAAAAAATCTACCAAAAGCAAGGGTTCATTTGCTAACTACCTGCGAAATATCAAACTTTAAAACTAGGTTAGTAATAACAAAGAGAGTTTCAGTACTAAGTCGGCTCATCAATGATAGGGTATCGACACCCAATTCCAAACTTTATTTCACAGAATCTAAGGCTTAATTTTGCTCAGAAGTGTTTGTAGAGTTAATTATTGAATGGAATTGATTACTTTGATGCTTCTCAGCTCGTGAATGGACTTCGAAGGTATTGTACGAGTACAGTCCAGGAGGATTTTGCTGACAAAATTATTTCTTTATTTAAAACTTTTATTTTTTTTACATTTTTTTTTTAAAATACTTCTTTAGTATTTGAGCGATTTTTGGTAGGGAAAAATCTTATGAGTTCGCGTCACCGACATGCTAATGTAAACTATATATAGCTATAAGTATGACGCTAATGGCAATTAGCTTCAACTTCAACTAACTGACCGACTATTTGACGATTCAAAAGTGCCTGTAAATGGCTTAATTGAAATATGTGCTCGCAATGCCGATAGATGTGAAAACTGGCCTAATGTTAATAATTTTAATTTACAAATTACCTATGACATTTTAATTTTCGATACTACATATTTACACTCAAAGCATTTATTTGAAATAAACCGATTACAGGTACTTTTGAATTCTCAAGGGGTCAGTCAGTCAGAAAGATGAAGCAAGTTGCCCATTCCAAAGCTTAGTAGGTACCTATGGAGATGAACGGGCAAGAAACTCCACGGATACCTACTCTCATATCGCACCTTTGGTAGAATAAGGGCATAATTGTCATAAATTGCCAAACGAATGTCTTTGTCCCTCCAGTTCAAAGGGCCTTTTTAAAGCATTTCTGCATATTTAAGTCATTTTGGCAATTTATGACAATTATGCCCTTGTTCTACCAAAGGTCTATCTACAATTAATTTGGTTTTTTTTTTTTTTTTTTTTTTTTTCCAATAGTGTGCTATTATCTACCGCTCAAGCCGTACGAGTTGTTGGTCGTGGGTTTGAACCCAGGCAGGCGCTTTACTTTGTGTAAATAATTTCATCACCATTGCTCTCAAAACGGTGAACGAAAACATCGTGAGGAAATCGGCATGTCCTAGAATCAAAATTCGAAAACATGTGACATCTACCAACCCGCACTGGGCCCGCGTGGTAAACTCCCTCTCGAAGAGAGGAGGCCTGTGTCCCAGCAGTGGGAACATTATAGGCTGATTATGCAAGTCTGATAAAAAAATATAAGTCCTAGTATATTTTATGTAAACAATAATATTACTTACTTGTTTGTTTTAAATTCGTTTAAATGTGCTGACTGTGTTTGTACAATAATGTTAAATCCGTTATCATACCGCGGTTTAAGCAAAACATTTTGATAACATTCATCACTATTTCGAGTAAATTAGCAAATATGCTTTTGAAACATAAAATGAATCGCACTTATTTAATTCAATTAACATTATTATAACAACATGTTGGTTTTTGACGAAAAAAAATTACTAGTTAGCCTTACAGTAGTTGCATAATGATGTGTAACATCTGACATTTTGGCTCACAGTTCCAACCTCTCGGAAAATGGGTTGGTACCATCTGACGGGCAACTCTAGCACCGCGCGCGCTCATTGGTCAAATCGAATAGCGCGCGCTTCCCCGGCTTCCTGTTACACACTTCCGTCCCTTTTCACGAAATTACTCCCACAGATTACAGGAAAGCGAGAGGAGAGATGTTACATGTTACACATAAAAAAATACTTGAAATTATAAGTTATAATTTCAAGTACAGTTCCGGCGGTCATTGACCATGTTATCAACTGTAGTTACCTATTTGAAAATATTAGTTTAAAATAACATTGTTTTATCATCATTAGATATCGATACCAAGCACGTCTATGAAGTTTCACTAGCTAATTTAATTTGATCTTGTGCCTTGTCCGACGTAAACTGGGCAGTAGTTTAGCACACCTTCTTCCAAAGATCGTGCTGATGTTGTGAATAAGTATGTTGTGTGCGATGGCTAAGTCATTCTATTTATTAAAGAAATAAAGATGTCAAATAGATTAGTACTGAATAAATTAACAGACTTGGTTTTACATTAGATTTCATATCTTTTTGCGGTAGAAGGACTGGGTTGCGAGACTTGCATTTTATTACGTTATGTTTTTGATGGGATTCTATTTTCTTGTTAATCTTAAAGTTCATGTGCCTTATTGAAATAAATTCAAAGCATTTATTTCAAATGAACCAATTACAGGCACTTTTGAATTGTCAAGGGGGTCGGTCAGTTAGAAAGATGAAGCTAGATGCCCATTCCAAAGCGTAGTAGGTACCTATGGAGAAGAACGGGCAAGAAACTCCACGGACACTCTTTTAAAACATGATATGGTTACAAAATATAGGTTACATCATTCATGTTGAAGTTATACATGTGAGAACGATGCAAAACATGAAAAGCGTCCGTAACAGAAATAAAAAAAATAAACAATCCAAAAAATTAAATTAAATTAAAATAAGCCGTGGCAGCTAAGAGATGACCAGTCCCTACTGACGGCGCCCGTTCACGAACATGACGCATGGATTAGCACCATTCAGCTCAACCATTTTGAAGGGAGCTAAATGATCCAACACACGCGCCACCGTCAGCGAGACATTAGAGTGAGCATGACATACTCTCAGCCGCCACGACATATTCAAGTCAATGAAAGACATACCCTGCACCTAAATGGTAGCTTTATAGTCGGTACATAGCACTCACACATGTTCTATGCAATTATACAATGCTAAGAGATTGAATTTATACAATGCAAAGATAGTTTTTTAAATCTTCAGCAGCTCCAATTGTATTTTCAAATGCTAATCAATTAGTTTATGCGCCCTTGTGGAGCAGGACCAGCGTTGGGCCAAGCATTTTTATCAGCAATATAATCTGCCAATTTATAATATGCTTGGCTGCATAGTGTGCGTTTAATATAAGATTTAAATTTCGTTTCATTAAGTTGAAGTATGTGGGGAGGTATTTTATTGTAACACTTTAAACAGTACCCCATGAAAGATGAGTCTACTTTAGCCAGCCTGAAACCCGGTTGAACTAATTGGTCCCTATTCCTAGTAATATAATTGTGTCTTGCACCTCTTTTACTATAAAGATGTAGATTTTTCCTTACGTACATAATGTTTTCATAGATATATTGACAAGGTACCGTCATGATGTTAATATCTTTAAACAGTTCCCTTAAAGAGTCGCGCCTGCGGAGGCCATATATGGCTCTGATGGCTCTTTTCTGCAGAATAAAAATAGACTCGATGTCTGCAACCCGTCCCCATAGTAGTATACCGTACGACATAATACTATGAAAGTAGCTAAAATAGACTAGCCTCGCGGTACCTACATCTGTAAATTGACGGATTTTTCTCACAGCATATGCTGCTGAACTTAATCGTCCTGAAAGGGATGTTAAATGAGGACCCCATTGAAGCCTTGAGTCAAGCGTGATCCCTAGGAAAACAGTACAGAAATACGCGCACGTACGCGTCAAAGCGTTCCTTACGGAATAAATGATTTTACTTTGACATAAGCAAACCACATTTCACCAAATACACTTAAACATCACTAGATAGTGCTATGAAGATGAACTACCGAGACGAACAGTCTGTAGGTATAGCATCAAAGTTTGAAGTGATCTATGTAAATGAGACCGTTGAGAGAGGCTGTCAAAACACAGATCCGTTAACCGCTGGTATTCGGAGTATTATAATGAGCCTGGAAGTAGCGGAGTTGTAATACACTTGATGATTCAGTCTTAACCTAAAATTAAGCAGTTACTAAGCTAATTCTTGTTGTGTATTTTCCTCATTTTTAGTTAGGAAAATGAGGGATTTCTTTACTCTAAGATTTAATTTACCTCGAACTAATGTAATTGGTAAAGATTGCCTGAGGCATTAAGTCCGCCTTTTTACCTTTCTTGATTGCGAAAAGTTTAAATAAATAAATGTCACTAGTTCAAGTAAAATAAAAACTATTCAATCCAAAATTGAATAGTTTTTATTAGTTGTTTTTTTTTTTAAGTATTGTGTTGAAGCGCTTCAACACAATACTTTTTATTATTTAAACCATATGAATTACAGATACAAATATTTAGAAATTTACCTATTTTAAGGAATGTATTCTTATTAAAAATAAAATAAATAAATAAAAACAATATTAATAAATTAATTTAGGAGAAACAAGGGGGGGCGTACCGCTAATAACTATATTTTGAAGACAATCTTTGTGTAGTAAATTTATCCCTCGTGGTAGAATATGCCCTACTCCCTTTCACAGAGAGGAGGCCTATCTCCCCGTAGTAGAAGGAAGTAAAGTAAAAAGTTTATCGTCACACGTGTTTACGTTTACGTGTTTGTTGTTTGAACGTTGAATTGAAAGCGGATTATGCTTATTTTGCTATGCAATAAATTAACGCAACCTGTAGCAGTCCAGAGTTGAAATGCAATAGGTAGGTGCAGTTGGTTTGTCCTAATATAAAAGAAAATAATTAAGTGTTTAATGCATGCTAATTTAGGGTGATAAGGGCAGTCGAATGATTAATGCGATGCTTGTAAAAGTCATAAGTACTAACATAACATAGCACCAACAGTGTACCCTTAGTTCACAATAAATGTTTTGACTTTAACTTTGACTTTGACATGGACTTCTTCAAAGTAGTTTGATAACACCGGTTCACACTTTCGGCATCAATTTTCCCCCACCGCCTTTTTCAGGTTATTGGTTCATCTTCACGGGAGAGGGGAACGTACAGTTTATTCGTGAACTGCAACAGACTGCTCTCCCTTTTAAGATCCACTGTGGCCTGTTTTTCTTAAAGAAGAACAGGTGAAAAGCATTTCCTGTGTAACCAGATAAACCTAATTTTTCAGTAGGAAAACTCCCGCATCACTTCGAAAAATGCGGCAATGCAAGTCCATAAAACTTTCAAATACCGTCACGGCCTAAAACTCCCTTTTCTAAATAAAAATACGCAACAAACAGCCTTTGGTACAATTTACACGTCCTCGATCGAATGACGTCAGAGCTGTGTTGCAACTTGAAAAAAGAATAAAAAATTCACGTTGATTGGGTCTCGGAGACCTGATAGCGAGTTTTGAAGTGTTAACTAGTTTTTATTTGTTGGCAACTTTATTAGATCAGTGTTTAATGGCCTGTTGCTTCCGATGATAGGAAAAATAAAAAGATAGATTATGTGGGGTTCTCGAAATAATTATCTGGTCTATTTTAACGTCGTGGGTAATTTCTTTGAGCTGCGTTTTTAATATGGAGTTTAATTTTTATTCTTGTTAGCGTTAATAAACTAGCAATCATATAAGAATTGAAATGGATTTTTAGCTCTGGCCAGACTGTAGCGTATCCCGCGCGGAAGACGGGAAATATGCTCGCTCCGATGTTGTCAACTAAAGACAGCACTACTAGCATCTGACGTCACAAGACAAAACCGCCACAGTAACTTCGAGCTATTCAGTAGCAGAACTCGTATGGAGGTGTTCATACTGGCGCGAATAATCGAATGACATCCGTATCATTAAAACAATCGATACGCGCAGTCGCATTTTTGGTGTTTTTTTTTTTTCTGGGAATATTATGGACAGATTTTAAATAAGTTTTATAGTGTCTTTGCAGTTTTATTCACTTCTGAAGGCCAATTCTCGTACTTAAAAAACGTTCACATTCAAGTCGCAATCTGTCAAACTTGTCAAAAATGTTGGTAAATTGATTATATTTTTACAGATGGCCCCTCTGATGTAGGTTTATGTGATCCACAATGGTGTCTGAACGGCTGTATTTTTTTAAAGGATTTTAATGCGTGACTAACCCTATTAATGCAGCTATCCGTACATAGTCGTTGTATAAAAAGTTCATTAACCTTTTAAGTGACCTCTTTCCTAGTTCCTTGCGGAATAAAACAGAATAATAAATCATGTTCCAAAAAGTTCCCAACTCCTAAGAAGTAAAAATATTCAAAATATTATGAATTTAGCTTGCAAATTAACCGTTAACTTTTGATTTACTGCTAGGAGTTTTAAACATGGCTTTTTTAATGCTTTTGTTACGTTTATAATTGCAGAAGGGTTTATTTTGGGTCTGATTACTTTACATTACTGTGTTGTAGGTTGAAACTGAGACCCACCCTCATTGCCTAACACACTTTCAAATACAATTCAAGGGTTTTGAAGTAAATTCCTAATATTGGGTCCCCACCTATGAAATTGGCGTTTTTTTCTCACAAATAGAGAACCTTGTCACTTCTATGAATAAAAATATTCATCAATTGCTTGGTATTATATCGAATAATGACCATCATAGACAACTACCAATAGTAAAAAAAACCTTATTACTTATAGTTTATAAACATAAAAAATACCTTAAAAATGACTCCTCATTTTGTTAGCAGAAATGACCACTATTTGTTTTAATTTAGCCAAAACTTATTTTTGTCGCTTAATCTAGTGGCATATTACGTTATCTTAGTTTTTAAACATTAGCGCATAAAAGTTTTAAAACATTAGTGTTCATGGTTGTTATATAAATTAAGGAAATGTTAGTATGAAAAAAGCAACTTCTTTAAAATTCTCCATACAAAACGCTGATTTCATAGGTGGGGACCTAATACATTACTTCATAGGTTTGAAAAATTTGTCAGCTCAACACCGTCAATCATGCAATGAACGCGGGTGATCTGTCAAAAGTAAAGGAATTGCGTTTAATTGTGATTTTATGTGCGTTGCGCAATTTTTCCAAGGTAGACAACCTACTTCTCCGGGTACAATAAAGTAAGCACGCAGGCGCCATGTTCACGGAGTAGAGAATCGCAGCGATAGTCATGCTGTGCCTTCAAATTATAGCAACGACGATATCGCCGTATGGAGATTTATTCAAAGAGTTTCTATTGAATTTGATGGCATGGCGAGACTATCGCTACGACTCTTGCCCTTGGAGATGGCACCTTAAAGACAGAGGTTGATCATAAAGGTTGCATTTAAAAACGACAGTCTAGTGATGGTCGATGTAGCTATAGAAACCGTTAATATAGTCCATTATAAAAGTTGTCATGTTTGTAGGAATTGTCATAAATATTTTTTGGCTTTTCGGGTCTATCTATTTTATATTTTCTTTTTTGTAAATTTGTGTACACATTCTAACTTATAACATCGCCTTGGATGAGTCTGTAAAGGTGTTATAATTTTGATTTGAATAAATAAATAAATAATGAAAGACCCAAATAGATTAAAAAAACAGCTTCATTTAATATATTGTTTTACTCCAGTTTTAATCATTCTACATTTTTCCACGTGGAAAATAACCACCTGGGTGGACTAATTATGCCATAATCGTTTGCGTGAGCAGAATGAATAAATCAATGGGTGCATTTCACCTACATTAATACCTATTATTATTAACTGTTTATGTTTTCATTCCATTCTAACGCATAGGTAGTAACGTGAACCTATTATGGCATGGCCTTATGTAATGTTCGATGATAAATTATAGCAGCTGGACGGCCATTTTGACACTCCCGTTGGCCTACTTGCCTTGTACTGGCGAGTGTAGGATCCTAGGTTCGATTCCTGGTTCAAGCAGAAGTGTTAATGGGTTTTTCATTAGAAAATTTTCAGTAGACTACCTCGTTGGTCTAGTGGGTAAGCGGTCAAAATGATCCTTATACTAACTACCTTAACTAAGGCATGCAAACAGTTTACAAATATTATTAACAAATTCAATCAAATCAATACAAGTTTACATGTCAAGATGAAATTCAGAAAAAAAAAAACAAAATTAAAGTAGGCAATACAACACAAAATGTCAAGTTTAATAAAATGGGATTATAAATTCGTCAAGTTTGAGTCAATACATTTAAATTAAAAATAAAAGTTTTAGTAAAAGTCAGGAGTACAGAGATGTCATATTATCAATTTAAATTCTTATCGGTCGAAAATTCGCCAATTGAGTAATAACACTTAGTAAGCGTGAGCTCCTGGGTTCGATTCCTAGTTCGAGCAGACTGTTATTTTGCTTTTCCGTCTCTAATTTCTCAGTAGCAGCCCGGAGTCTGGAATTTGAGCCCGATGGTGGCAATAGGCTCGCCCCCTATTACATGGGACTACTGATGTCGGGAAAGTTATACATTTCTGATCGCGCGGTTCACTCTGCTTGCGCGATGCAGGATTTGTGTGACGTCAGGTCTTTGATGCGTACTTTGCATGTGGCGCTGTGGATACCGCCACAAATTCATAATTTCTGTCAATCCGAACCCAATAGTCAAACATGCAGATAAAGCCAGGTTTTCGTAGTTTTTAAATACACAATGTTTATTGTTCCAGATTCTCAAATGACGACAAAGAAGTTTTCTGAGGAGCCTGAGTTTGAGCGACCTATTGGCAACCACACGTTTTTCTTAGGAAGAGAAGCAGTGCTAGGCTGTGCTGTCCTGAATTTGGGCAAACATAAAGTAAGTATAAACAATTTTTTTCTCGTGTCGTGTTCAAAAGATTACAATATAATGAGTATGATAGTTACTCCAGGCTCCCGCAGACAGGCGCGACGCGACAGCTTGATACGATTAAATTAATGCTAGTATCAGTCTAAGGAACATAATATTTCATAATAATATGTACCTAGTTTTATTAATTACTGCCATTTATTCTACGTACATTTTAATGACTACAGTACCTTAAGTACCATTAAGCATAAATCTACCAACTATGTAATCTGTAGGTTGAATTTGAGAAAATAAATCAATTCAAGTCTACTTTAACTTAAAGTCTATTTACTTACAGTAGATTTGTCGTAAGTTATTGATACCTTGAAGTACTACAAAGTATTTACTTTGGATTGATTAACAAAGATAGGTACACAGATACAATGCAAAATAAACAGTAATAACCTAGGGGTGATACCGTCAGACTGCCAAGTCATAGAGCAACGAGTCCAAGGAGCCAACTCATAGGTCTCGAGTACGAACCAAGGCACGCACCTCTGACTTTTCGGATCCATGTGCGTATTGTATAATTATCACCTTCTTCAAAAACGGTGAACGTCGTGAGGAAACCGGCATGCCTGAGAGATATTTCTCGACGGCATGTCAAACCAAGTCTGAGGCCCATGGGCGGCTTTAAAACTCTGACACTAGGTTAGTCACTAACGTCACGATAACAAGAAGACTGATACAATGTAAATCACAACAATACGAAAGGTTCTTTTACGTGAGCTCCTTTAATTACAGGAGACCACAGCATGCAAATCTTACAAGGTGTAAAGATGATAAAAATAAAAATACCCTTTTTTATTTTGACACATAATTCGAATACCACCACCTGCTGTGTAAATAACAGTGACAGGAAGTTATCATCATATCATCCACATATACTAAGTGGGAGAAATACCTAGTATTGAAGCTTACTCAAAAACTATACAAGCAAAGTTAATAAAATTTATATGGGACCAATTTGGGACCATACGCTTTCATTCAAAAAAGAATTTTCAAAATCGGTCCATATTGACGGAGAAATCGGCGGACATACATAAAAAAAAACATACATACGCGTCGAACATAAACCTCCTTCTTTTTGGAAGTCGGTTAAAAATAGAGAAAATAAAAGAAGAAATTATTTAAAAAAAACTAATATTTCAAGACTGAGCATTCATAATACAATTGTTAAGTATAATAATAATTACAACGCAGTGTTGAAATCGGTTTGAAAATTATGTAGCGTGTCGACCGGTGATTTATAACAAGCAGTAGGCGCTTCACTGTTTTATGAGACTTATAACAAAAACGGCTTAATGTGGGTGTATTGTCACTACCTTGTGGCTAAGTAATAACAGCTGCACGGGTCAATCGATCAGGTTAAGCCACATATACCAATTATTTGCATACCAAGACCCCTTTGTGTCTCGGAAAGCACGTTAAAATGTTGGTCCCAGCTGCCATTCGTGGATCTTTGACAGTCGGGGTCAGTTACGGGTCGTCAGAAGCCCGAAAGTCTGACAACCAGTCTTACCAAGGGGTATTTTATTACCCAGTTACTGAGTTGTGGAGGTCATATATGCAGTCGTTCCATATAAAATAATGGTATTTAGCTGCATCCGGTTAGACTGGAAGTCGACACCAACTTGGCTAGGCAGATGATGACTGTCACTAGCTGACTACCTCTTCACTAAATACAGCCAGGTTTTTTTTTTTCCAAGCAGCATTTTTTGACGCGTGGCCAAAATCGGAACTAACGGTGCCATCTTGTTTCGTTAATACAATTTCTGTGACAATTTCACAAATGTTAACCAACAACGCCCTGTCAATGTCAATCAGGCGCCAAAAGATCCTTGTAGGACTCGGGGAGGATTTTTCAGAGGAGACAGTAAGGGTACGTACCTTTTGCCGATGTAACAACAGGAAAACGGACTCAAATTTTTGAGAAACTTTGATCTGCATTCATATGAAATGACAGTCTGCAAGAAAATAAGCAAATTTCACAAAAACTTTTTTTGATGCCAATCGATCCTGTTTCTTACAAGGATCAAAAACAGTATCAGACCAACCAAATTCAAACCGTATCCCAAGAACTTTTCCCATGCATTTCGTAGATGAGAGTCCAACTTACTTTTATAAGACAGATAGACTTGTCCCATTTTCTTGCAATCTGTACTTTATTTACAAAATCTGTGAATTCAGATCAAAATGTCTCAAAAACTTAGAAACGGTTTTCTAAGACCGTTTTTCCCGCTGCTCCATCATTCATTTTTTCTTACTATCTGAAATTGAATGAAATAAATGGTTATTTTGGCTTTGACATTGTGAGACAAAGAGGCCAAGCACATACGTTAAAGCGTAGTTATCAAAATTGAAAACCCCAAAGTTCCATAACCATATACCTTAATGATTAAAGTTAGATGGTTCTCAATGCGAGCACGTTAGGTTAATGTGGACACATCACGATACCGGTCATTAAACAGGCCAACTGTAATCAGTATCATAGTTAATGGTTTTTCATTTTAAAATGATTGTTATGGTTCATGTGGGTGTGTGTTTCATGGGAAAGGGGTACATGTTGGTATTCTTATCTATGTGTGGGTCGGAGACATCTGAAGGGTGGATCCTGAAATCAAAATTTGATGTAACCGCACTTTTATTCAGCCTATTATACATTTCGGCTTTCGGCTTCTTATAATTGACTTGGCATAGTTTTCTTTTAACTCGTTGATCAATCTGCCTAACCTTTTGCCAACTATGTTGCGGTCAGCTTCCAGTTTAACCGGATGTAGCTGAATACCAGTATTTTACATGGAGCGACTGTCTATCTGACATGCACAGCCCAGTTACTGGGTTACTCGATAGACTACCCGGTAGACTCGTTGATATGCAATAATATTTTATTCCTTTTCAAACAAATTAAATTCTCCGGTACAATATCATCATCATTACAGCCAAAAGACGTCTACTGCTAGATATAAGTACCGCCACTTTGACCGGTCCTGTGCTTCCCGCATCCAGCGGATTTCTGCTGTCGCCACGAGGTCATCGGTCCACCTTCTGGGAGGCCTTCCAACTACATCTTCCGGTACAATATACGGTGGTGAAAATTAATCTTACCAGTGTTTTTTAGCATTAAGTCGTGCTGACTTGCCTGGTCTTTAGCAATTCACTTTTGAAACTGTGATTCAATAAATAGCTGTAAGTTTTTCTACGGCCGATAAAAGGTAACTGTAATATAACAACGTCACGCCTTATTTACCCCGAGGGGTTAGGCAAAGGTGTACCTATAGTACACCCACATTTCGCCAGTTATGTTCAAGTCCCATGTAGTAGGGGGCGAGCCTGGATATCGCGACCTCGGCACACAGGCAACGGAAGGAACACGGGTGGGTTTTAGTCAGTAAAAGTCTGACACGCCCTCCCGCTCCACCCAGAGCGGGAGAAGTTATTTGATAATTTCCCATCCTCAAAAAAAAAAAAAAAAAAAAAAAATGGGGCGAGCCTATTGCCATCAACCGAGCACAAATCCAAACGCCAGAATTCCAAATAGAAAAACCTAATATTACTTTGCCCGATTTGGAAATGGAACCTCAGCAGCAGAGTTTTGCTCCACTAGACTAACGAGGTAGTCAAGCAGGGAGGGAGGCAGGTAACTGCAAATTAGTCTAAATACAATGCCAGTGTGTACTCCTGCCTATTTCTCATTGTGCCAGTTAGGTTATCTGAGTCTAAAACAAAAGGTGTTCTATCGAGTCTCGTCATCTTGATATTGTTCTTTGTCTAATATCTCGGTCGGGGCTTCTATCGTGATGAAGGTTTAGATATGTCTATATTACATGAAATATTATGTTTATCATGTGACAAGGGCTTAGATCTATTATTGAATGGATAAAATATTTCAAAACGGTGAAGGAAAACATCGTGACGAAACCGGCATGTCCTAGAACCAATCATTCGAAGACGTGTAACATCCACCAACCCGCACTGGGCCCGCGTGGTGGATTACAGCCCACTCCCTCTCATAGAGAGGAGGCCGGTGTCCCAGCAGTAGGATCGTTACCGGCTGATTATACTTCACTTTTATTTAAGTACTTTAAAATAAACACTTCAATGTTATTTTCAACCGAGATCAACATTAAAAGGCAATTTATTAAAACATATATAAGTACCTACGTACTACCATTACGCAGATAATGCTATACTGGGTCTTAGATAAAAAAATATAACTTTTGTGTAATGATGGCTTATATTTTTAGAGTGTTAGCTTTCGCCCGCGGCTTCGTCACAGTCGTGAGTCCGCGTGGAGGTTGGAAATAATCCCACGGAAATGTACTACCGGGATTACAAGTACTATATGTGTTAAAGTTTATAAACTATCTGTGTGCCCAATTTTATCTAAATCAGTTCAACCGTTTTTGCGTGATTGAGTAACAAACATCCAAACATACAAAGTTTCACATTTATGATATTAGTAGGATAGTAGGACAAGTAGGACAAGTAGGACTAGTAGGACTAGTAGGACTAGTAGGATAGTAGGATAGTAGGATTAGTAGGATTAGTAGGATTAGTAGGATTAGTAGGATTAGTAGGATTAGTAGGATTAGTAGGATTAGTAGGATTAGTAGGATTAGTAGGATTAGTAGGATTAGTAGGATTAGTAGGATTAGTAGGATTAGTAGGATTAGTAGGATTAGTAGGATATAATAAATTCTGATCTTAACTCTTATTGTTTTGTCAAGCCATAGCAAAAATATCAAACAATATTTTAACAGAGAACATTAACAATCAGCTGAAGTACCAGGTAAGAGATACTAATCAATTCTGTATTTACAAACTAAAGCTAAAATTAAGCCATAAACAGTAAATTGCATGAAACTCCATCGTCTAAAAGGCCGCAGCTGAGACTGCACACAAATGCACCAACTTTAAGCACTTTCCCTAGATAATTTACCCTATTTAGTCACACTTTAGTTACACACAACTTCGGCCAACATACCCTATAACAAGCCCAACATGGCTACCAACTATAACACCTTCGGAGCCAACACTTAAAGCCACTTGTAAGCCAGTTCCTAACATGTTCAGAACTTTCACACTTAGCTTGATATATCGCCAATAACCAACGTACATGGGCCAACTTGTACAGCCTATAAAATTAACATCAATCTGTATTTAAGGTGTTAATATTCAAATGTTTTATTTTTCATACTTTAATGGTTGTATTTATATGAGAAAGTTGGTGTTGCGTCAGCTTTAGGAGGCCATAAATTCTGTCTGGAAGTTTCTAGAACAATTAGGGAGCTGTATAGTGATGAAGTGAGAAATTCTTGAGAAAATTCTTGGATTGTTTAAATAGCAGCGTATTATACGGTGAAAGAAAGTGTTAGAATAATGAGTGCAGAAAATACGGTATCAAGAATGAAAACGTGAGAAATTGAAGTTTATTGAACTTTACAAGTACGGGCATTGCTGCATTGCATCTCGTCTCATCTTTTCAATATGTTTAGAAAACAATTTATACTTTCACTGGCAGAAATAGGAGCGACACAATACACTTGTTTGATTCCCTTATATAATGTATCATAATACACTCGCTCTTAAACTTCATTTATTAACTGACCTCAATACCTAAAAGGAGGAGTTGTTATGAACAGATTTTAATAATATTTTTTTTTGTTTGAAAGGTTAGGTATACTTGTATGTCTTGGAGTAGTCCCTTAAATACATTTGGTCTAGTTTAGATGAGCGGTTTTTGAGTTAGCTTTAATAATACGTATTTTTTTCCACTTAGTGTATGTTGATGATGTTACAATAACTTCCTGTGTGGGGTAGGTACTATAACTAAAAAGTAAAAAAAAAAACCTGAAGACGAAATATAAAAATAGAGTAATGATTAACACGTTTTGTTGCTAAGTCCAAAATTAAATAAACAGCAAAATAATATCACGATAAATCTGAAAAAATATCCGAATAATCTCCACCAAATCCTTACGATCTCCCGCGGACAAAATTCCCACGAAAAAAAATCAACACCAAAATGGCCGTGTCTTTTACGGAGAACGGGCACTGGAAACAAAATCTTCCTGCCTTTATCTGTAGCAATTAGAGCCACAAAAATTTACCGATTATCCTTCATTAAGAGTTGTTACACTGGCTGGCTCGATGCCTAGAATAACAATGCACGAAATAGTGCTGCACCTTTTCACCTCGTGAATTTTAATACCCGGTACACACGGTGGCTGAATGCTGTAGTATTCTTTGTTGCCTTTGCCTGTTTGGTTTCTTTTAGATTTTGTCGTGATTTCATCTTATTGTTTGCTGTAACATCTGCTTCTTTTGGTTATGGAAGTGTGAAATGGGAGCTGTTACTAAAAATACTAATGAAGGTAAGTATTTTTTTTTTCCGATATTATGGTTTTGCTTTTGAAAATTGCGATATGCGGGCCAGCTATTGTAACCGTGAAACATTATTAACAAATTTTTCGTTCACAATAAAGATAATTAATTAAAAATATGAATACATCTAAACACAAAACAAACAGCTGTTGTTGCTGTTTACCTACAAAGCAAATATAGATCAATCAATTTATGAAAAAACGCAAACAACCTATAGGTACACATTTTCAGTATCACCGCTGAATCACAAAACAACACAGCAATATTTACGACACTAAAACTCCACAGTGATCCCCCGGAAGAAATTTGACAGGCCAGAAAAGTATCAGAATGATAGATAAGGGCTGAACACAAAGGGATACGAGGGTCGAAGACTTAACTGGATCCCTGACCTAGAAAGAAATCTTCATCATTGATATCGAATGTTTGAACTGATTTCTAACTTGTCTTGTTTTAGTTTGTGATGTTTTTTCTTTGAAAATGTGGGCCATGTTTTAGTACAATTTATGCGTGAAAATGTGCGGAGGGGTTCGGAATTTGCAATCATAATTCGTTGTAGAGTAGTCATATATAATAATATATTATATAATAGTGTTAATGATTTGGAGCAAATATATGTTAAATAAGAGCATTTTATTAATAACTTAATATACGAATATTTTAGATTATGTTTGTATTACATAGTGATATTAATTTGTAAAGTTATGTCTAACGCGGAAAAAAACTACGCAAAATCTATCAAGCTTATTTTTCTAAAACATTCACCATTTAAAAGATAATTTAATTATTGAGTTTTTTAGTATACGTGTTTTATTAAAATACCTTTTGTTTTATGTATAATAAATTAATAATGTGTCTAATTTGGGACAGCGCTCCTTGATGGGCGAGTTCTATTACTGGCTGGATATACAACCCGTTGCGTGAGCTCATTACAGAACACGCAAGCTAATCACTCAAGGTCACTGGCATATTATCTGCGTCTTAATGGCGAATACCGACTATTCGCCTTTAATGAATAAAATACTTCACAAGAAATATTAAGCTATAATGTGATGTAAAATATGACGTATTCCACTATCGATTTAATGGTTGAGCTCAAGCTGGGTCAGCAGTGTCTATTATATTTCCAATTTTACCGTCTAATTTCTAGCTTACATCACTACTATTAAATCAATAAATCAAACCATTAGTACCTTAGTCAGTCCCCCACATTTTTGATATTTCGTTGGTAATTTGCTTTTCCCTAAGTAAATATTATTCTCACCTTTTGTATGACAGTACCCAATTATGTTATAATATTCACTTAATTTCATTTGTCGACATTATGTACATGGTAGGTGCTTAAGTAAATAATTACATGTCTGACGCCTTACGTGAGGTAATACACCATCACAAAGACTTTTTTCTATAAATAGACTTTAACAGTAGTCATGTAGGGCGCAAATGTCCTTTCACAAGTCATTACGCCTATAAGTAGTATTTTAGGGGTATGAGGAACTGGGTGTAAAGTTCACTCATCCACCATAGAAAAGGGAGGATCCTCCGACCAGAGGGGTGTCATGTCTGGCGGGCAACTGCCCAGAGGTTGAAGTCGGGAGCTTGTATATATGTCCACCGCGCGGTAAACTTTAATTGTGAGATACAGGATTTCAGTGATGTCAGGATATTGTGTGACGTCAGGTTTTTGATGCGTAGTTCGCATGTGGCGATGTAGATGCTGCCACAGTATAATCAGCCTATAATGTTATTTATTTATTTATTTATTTATTTATTTAAATAGAACGGCCGAAGCCAATTACACTATTTATACATAATTTATTTAACACAGTCATGCATTCTTCTCACAAAAATTCAAACATTCTGACAGCATCATCTTCCATTCATCCGCAAACATATCAATATCTGTGTTTGAGTTCAGGAGAGCGTTAATAGCGGCTAATGTCCGAGGAATAGGTGACTTGGAGTGTGCAACAGTACGGCAAGTTGGAACAGCCAGTAAGCGGTGTTTCCTGCCACGACAGTAATTGTCTGGGACAAATAGATTGCAGATTTCGTTATGCAGATCAGGAACATCAATAATCCCCCTAAGAATTTTAAATATTACAGTCATCTGATCGCGCGACCGTCTTACTTCTAGAGAATTGAAACTTAAGCAACCCAACAGGAATTTAGTGGGATACAAGAAAGGATAAAACCCGTACAAGTGCTTGTAAAGGTATCTAAGGAATGCTTTCTGAACTTTTTCCAAAGCTAAAGCATACTGCTTCTCAAAAGGGTTCCATACGCACGCACTAGACTCGAGTTTGCTACGGACCAATGCCCCAAAAACAAGCTTGATAACGTGGGGGTTATGAAAGTCACGACAGTTCCTTAAAACAAAGCCAAGGCGCCTAAAGGACTCCTTTGCAGTTGATGTGATGTGGTCGTGAAAAGTGAGCTTACGGTCGAATATGACTCCCAGGTCTTTCATGGAATCAGTTCTTGTAATTGCATCACCATTCAGTTTGTATAGAAACTTGACTGGGCGCCGCATTCGACCGAAAGACATCACGTAGCATTTTGATTTATTAAATTCCATTTTATTTTCTAAACTCCACTTATATACTGAATCAGTGTCTGATTGCAGAGCTTGGCAATCGAGCTCAGAATTTATTTCATAAAATAGCTTTAGGTCATCAGCGTATAAGAGGGTTCTGGCATTCGTAACCACATCAGGGAGGTCATTAATCATCAAAATAAAAAGGAGAGGGCCGACTACCGAACCTTGACTCACACCCGAGCGAGTGTGGTACGGGAGTGACTCGTACAGTCCTAATCTGACAAATTGTTGTCGGTCCCGCAAATAATCTGCAAGAAGCCGTAGAAGCCCTGGAGCAACACCTATCGCACTGAGCTTAGAAAGCAAGACGTCATTGTTGACTCTGTCGAACGCCTTTTGAAAATCAAAGTAAAGAACGTCTACTTGGCGTCTGCGATCAAGACTAGTAGAGATAAAATTAACAAGAGTAAGTAAGTTAGTATTAACTGATCTTTTTTCGCGAAAGCCATGCTGCTCATTGCACAGGTACTGTTTCACTTGCTTGTAAATTCCTTGATGTAGGACATTCTCGAAAACTTTCGCAGGAGAAGATAGTATCGCTATTGGACGATATTCATCGACTGAAGATTTATTTGAAGATTTCGGTATGGGAGTCACACGTGATATCTTCCATGGTGGTGGATAGACTCCAGATTTTAGTGCTAAATTAAAAATGTGGCTTAGGGGCCGAATGAGAAATTCCTTTCCCTCTTTTAAGAACCACGGAGGAATATTATCAGGACCGATAGAACTGTTGAGTTTAATTTTATTTATTCCAGTGCTTATATCACTTTCAGCGAAGTTTAGTATATTAATGTAATTACTAATATTGCAGTTGCTTGGATTGGCTATATTCTCGAGGTCTAACTTTGGTACTTCAGTTTGGAAAACGCTCGCGAAATATTCTGCGAACGCTTCAGCAGCTGCTACACCACTGTGAGATTTACCTTTATGGGATACGTTAGGCTCAAACCCACCTTTTGATCTTAGGTTAGAAATATGCTGCCAGAATTCTTTGGGGTTTTTCTTAATGTTCCCTTCGATGCACCTAATGTAAGTATCATAAGCAGTCGATATACGAGATTTTAGGCTAGATCTATAGTCAGAGAATTGCTTATATATTAGTTCACATTTACTCTTCTTCCAGGTGGAATGCAATTTAACTTTTACCTGGATATCCCGAATAATGTCCAACGTAAACCAGGTAGGATATCTTCTAGTTATCTTTCTGTTTCGGCGTTTTTTAGGGATACAAGCGTGTGCAATGTTGCCACTGCTAGTACACAGGCCTCCTCTCTTCGAGAGGGAGTGGGCTGTAATCTACCACGCGGGCCCAGTGCTGGTTGGTAGATATCACATGTCTTCGAATTTTGGTTCTAGGACATGCCGGTTTCCTCACGATGTTTACCTTCACCGTTCTGAGAGCAGTGGTGATGAAATTATTTACATAAAGTAAAGCGCCTGTCTGAGTTCGAACCCACGACCTACAACTCGTAAGTCGGGGCCGTTACCACGGCGCCCCCACTGCTCCTATACTCAATACTCAATACGTTTATTGCATTCCACAATGTGAACTTAGGTGGTAGGTACATATAGACATACATTCGTTTTGGAGTATTGTGGGCCCTGTCGGGCATAACAACATAAAAAATAGGAGGAGGGCTATTATAGATATTTGTTAATAATTTTAATATTAATCTACTCTTTCGTATAGGTATCTGTTAGAAACTATACAATAAACTAATCGTTTTATACTACAAATGACTACGATGTCAGTATATTTTTAGACACTATATCTACATTATGATAAAATTTTTACTTTTCAGTCATTGTGATATTCTTTTTTTTTTGTTTGTGTTCCCGTGTTTATGTAAGATGTAATACTAACACCCTATGGGCCTTGATGCCTGAACACAAAATATTTTTATTTTTATTTATTTTCATTTCATTGTTTAAGTGTAAACAAAACGCTTTGACGTGATTTTACCAGTCATACCAAGGGGTATCGATCAGTCTTACCAAGGGGTATCGTGTTACGCAGTGACTAGTTGTGGAGGTCAGATAGGCAGTCGTTCCATGTAAAATACTGGTATTCAGTTGCATCCAGTTAGACTGGCAGCCGACCCCAACTAGGTTAGGCAAATTGATTGGGTTGCATCCGGTTAGATTGGAAGCCGATTCTAACGTTGAGAAAAGACTAGGTAAATTATGACTTCGACGTGATTTTATGCTTTACATACCGAGACTCCTCCGTGCCTTGGAAAGCACGTTAATCCGTTGGTCCCGGCTGTCATTCGTTACGGTCGTCAGAAGCCCGAAAGTCTGACAACCAGTCTTACCAAGGGGTATCGTATTACCCAGTTACTGGGTTGTGGAGGTCAGATAGGCAGTCGTTCCATGTAAAATACAGGTATTCATCTGTATCCGGTTAGACTGGAAGCCGATCCTAACATAGTTGAGAAAAGGGTAGCAGATTTGAGTGTTTAACAGTTAACGTTTATTTTAGTATTTTTAAAGACATGTTATCACATTTAATATTAGGTACTAGCTACTGACCGCGACTTCTACCGCGTGAAATTTCTTGTTCCTCCATCCAACCCTATCGCATCGCATCGCCCGCGCGCGCTATTACTAAGTTTCGCTCAGCGTTATTTTCTGTTCGGCTACTACAGGGTCGTAGCGTGATGTTAAATAGCTATTGAGACAGCAAATGAAAAAAAAAAAATATATGACTGGAAGTTCCAGAGATTATAAGCGCGTCCAAACAAACAAAGAAAAGCAAGAAACAAAGAAAAGAAAGAAACAGAAAAGAAAGAAAAATAAGTTTATTTGTCACAGAAACACGTGCATAAAAAAAAGATAGCTGTCGTGCTATGGGGGCCCACAGCACAGCGCTGATTTTCAGTGGTCACCCGAAGAAGACGTACGGAAACTAAGTCAGGTTTAATAAATTATACATAAATATGAAATAAAATAAATAAAAAAACAAACTCTTCAGCTTTTATTATTAGTATAGCTTTAACAACTCGTAATATTTTGACTAGTTGCGGTAAAACACGATACATTGCAGATCTAAACAATAAATTAAACTCGCTTTTCGTGTTTGTCTGTATGACCGCGTTGTTCTTCTAAACCACGCAACAGATTTTAATGCGGTTTTCACCATCGTTTAGAGAATTTATTCCGGAAGGTTTATGTGTATAATACGTTAATATTAAAGTTACATATAACTACGAAATCTCGATGTTTTGTCAAGTCGTAAAAACCGTGCGAAGCAGGAGCGGATCGCTAGTATAATGTAATATTAGTTAGTACATATTGGTTTATTAGATACACATGTCTGGAAAATTGAATGTTTGTGTTCCAAGCGTGCCATCCGCCATGTTTGCCGTGAATTTGAATTTGACGGGAGATTCATGTTTGTATTGTAGAAAGAGTTTTTGTATCTCTATTTAGGTATGCGTCATAATGGAAACACATTAAAAAGGTTTATTTATTTTCTTTTTTTTAACATTTTAATATAGGTATATTTTTTTTTACTGAATAATTTTTTACTTATTATTTTTTCTGATCTAATAGAGTGTCCTTAAAATATGATTAAAATTTTAGTTTTAAATAAAACTTTAATCAAAACAACAAACAATAAACCAGCCAAGTGCGAGTCGGACTCGCACATGAAGGGTTTACCACCGAACAATATTGAGCAAAATAATGCCGAAAAAAGCACACGTTTCTTGTATGGGGACCCCTTTAATTTTAACATTATTTTATTTTTCGTTATAGCGGTAATAGAAATACACAATCTGCCAAAATTTCAACTATCTACCGATTACTGTTCATGAGATACAGACCGCTGACAATCGGACAGCGGAGGTTTAGTAATAGGGTTCCGGTTGGCATCCTTCGGGTACGGAACCCTAAAATCCACGGTTCAGCAACGTCTATTATATAAAAAAAAAAAACACCAATTACAGTGATTTCACCAATAATACTTAGGGGCAATTTGTTCGATAAAAGTGGTTACCATTTCTCACCACCTGCAGTTTTGTGATAAGCACACGAACATCAAAAGACTGCAGACAAAAGCTTGGCTTACCTAACCTTTTATAAGAGGATTTTCTGAAAATCTTCGCTAGAAAAGTGTGTGATTTTGGAATTAAATGTGCCGTTCATTGAGATCTGTTCAAATAAAAGTAAAAAGTAATGGGGTACTTTATTGAATAAATATTTATAAAAAAAACATTCTCATTGCTCTCTTAACAAGAAGATTACATTAGAACATTCAGCACAAAATTCGATTAACTTTAGTATTTTAAATATTAATTACAAATTGAGCAAAATAAATCTGTACTTATACACGTTTATGTACATATTTATTTTGCTCAATTTAAGAAGACTATTATCTCTTACTCATTAAATTAAATGCGATACGATGCGAGCCATTGGTTCCGGCTGTCATTCGTAGATCTTTGACAGTCGTTACGGGTCGTCAGAAGCCCTAAATGTCTGACAACCAGTCTTACCAAAGGGTACCGAGTTACCCAGTAACTGGGTTGTGGAGGTCAGATGGGCAGTCGCTCCATGTAAAATACTGGTATTCAGCTGCATCCAGTTAGACTGGCAGCCGACCCCAACTATGTTAGGCAAATTGATTACGTAAAATGCAGAAAACCGAATATCGAACCTTCTTGTATCAATTTAAATGTTACTTATAAGTTTGAGTATAAATCGGTTTTTGTTGCTGACTGTGCCTACCTCAAATTTTAAATTAGTATGCCTATTGGAGACCTAATAAAATAATCAAATGACATTTCATCACAAGTGCGTGTCAGACTACGCACAGTGAAGGGTTCCGTGGTTGGGATGAATTTATCCCAAGAAAAAACTTAACATTGTAGTTGAAAACATGTTCTTTCATACATTCCAACTGCAAATGTAAATTTGTACACACAATATTGGGAGATTTACCATATTGTTACTTTTTAAATCTCCCAAAAGTGACCCTCATATTCAACAACAGAAATGTCACAGAAATTGATATGTGTACCAAATTTCAACTTAATCGGTCCATTAGATTTGGAGCAAATCTGACAGATAAAAAGACATACACATTTTTTTATTCGGACATATGGAACACTAAAAAGTATTATTACCTTCATAGGCATGATTTCTAAACAAGCATTAGGTCCGTTCTGCTCGCTGTATTAAATGTATTATGTTATCAAACAGTGATAGCCACTACCAACCTAACTATTATGCCATTTTAATCTCACGTAGCCCTTTATTTGGGTCTAAAAAGTTAACAACTAACTTTGGTACTAAAATAATTCTATTTCAAGTTACTTTGGGAACAAAACCACGCCAATGTTCTGACGTAAACACGCATTGAACTAACAAACAAATTGATGACTGGAACGTTATTCTTGAGTATTTACGGAGGAGTAGGTCAACGACGTAGAAGCGGAGTGATTTTTGGACATGGTAGTTATGATTGTTTCAGTCTGTCAACATCCTTTTATAAGGCGACAATAAGCAACTTAAAATGATTTGTACTGAAAATCACGTCTAAACGAGTAGTGTTATTTTGATTTGAAAAAAATATATGTTGAATAAGAGTATTTTCTTAATAACTTAATATGTAAATATTTTAGATTATGTTTATATTACATAGTGTAATTAATTTGTAAAGTTATTTCTAATGCGGATAAAAAACTGAGCATCACGCAAAAAATATCAAGCGTTTTTTTCTGAAACCTTCACCCTTTTAAAGATAATTTAATTATTCATCTTTTAGTATACGTGTTTTATTAAAATACTTTTTAATATAAATTAATAATGCGTCTCATTTGGGACAGCGCTCCTTGATGGGCGAGTCTTATTACTGGCTTGACGTACGACGCGTTGCGTGAGCTCAGCACAGAAAACGCAAGCTAACCACTCAAGGCCACTGGCATATATGCGGCGTCTTAAAAACTGAAAGTCAGTGATCTAGTACAAAACTAATTATGTTGGTTTTGAGGGCTAGTTTGACATTGACCCCACTTTGTAAAGATGCGATTTGGGACCGAAGTATCGCTACTGATTAGTCTGCAAGAGTGCTGATTCTCAAGCTCTGGATGTTCATGATGAAATTACCATCCACTGTCCCATCATATCTATTCCAAGTAAATTTTTTCTTCTCCCTCAGGATGTAGCCGTCAAGATTTTAGATGTAAAGTTTCATTTACAGGGGTGCTGGCTTTTTAATCTCTTATGATAACTTAAATTTACGATAACTTCTTCTAGAAAAAATAAAATGTCTACTTCTAGAAAGGGAATGGAATCTTATTTGCACTAAGAACATAAAGAACTATTCTATTCTAAGCCAAGATATAAACGCAAAATATGTTCGGGTCCAAAAGTCAAAGTAAGATGCCGTGTATAATTCTTTGACATGTTCTAAATTACCTTATTTCTTCCCCAGGTAGGCTGGCTAAGAGCAGAAGACCAGACAGTCCTCACGATGCACGACCGAGCAGTCCTCAGCGCGAGGTACTCAGTCCACATGGACGCGCCCAGGACTTGGCAGCTGAGGATCAGACCTCTTCGGGCAGAAGACCGTGGCTGCTACATGTGTCAGATCAACACGCAGCCCAGCATGAAGTGGCAGATTGGATGTATTGATGTTTATGGTGAGTGTAGCTTTTGGATTATCAGATAAGTTGGTCTTACTTGCGTGCGATTTTATGTATATTCTATACATCAATGGCTTAGAAGATCTCTCATTAGAGATCTAGACGACCATAAGCGAAGAATTTACTCACATAATGAAAATAACAAAGTATTCTTTGCCGTAACGTATAGGGTTCATTTATTTATGGGACATAAGCAGAATTTCCAGTAAATAGAAAAAGTGGGAGTGTTTTTTATTCGAACAGCTTTGAGCCAAGCGATGCTTGGCTTGATATATGCAAGGTTAAAAACAATCGGTATGAAAACTGAAGACCACCTGGAAGATCTTGTTTTGAGCTTGTCTGTCTTTATTACTGTGGGCAAGTCTAAAATATATTTTAAGAAAGGCTGGATTAATAAAACTTTTCTAAAAGCTGTTATTGTTTTCTAATATCTTATCATTCTTCTTTTCTTTTATCTTACTCTCATCTAAAACAAAGCAAAACACAGACATAAAAACTAGCATTTCTCGTAGTTCGTACACCAAGATAAATCTCAGTTTTGTAGTCGGCTGACCACCCAGTTGAACGGGGTCTGACAACCTATCCATCACCTGTCAACGTTTAGCTGTTTGCTACTGTGACTTGAAAACACGAGCAACTTGATTTTTTATTTTATTTTACGGTTTCTTTTCATCGTTGATGTAGTGCAGTTTTTCTGTTGACCGCTTTATAGCGTTGTCGTGAAACATGAAGCTTTAAAAAACTTAGAAGGCTATAAATGTTGGTCTACAGAATAATCTTTTCGAGCTCCGTTTGGGTCGTTTTTTTTGTTGATAAAAAATTAAGTAGTTGACGAAATTTTGCTGGAAAAGTGGGATACGGAACAAGCTTAATAAAGAAGAGTAAAAACCTTTTTTCACTGCAATAACAACTTGACAGCGTATACTTGACAGGACATACCTCATATGGTATAAGTCATTGAAGTTACATAAGATTATTTTGCCAACCTTCGTTACTCTTCAACAATATATCAATTTGCCTAGCCTTTTCCCAATTAGGGGTCGGCTTCCAGTCTAACCAGATGCAGCTACATACCAGTATTTTACATGGGGCGACCGCCTATCTGACCTCCACAACCCAGTAGCTGAGTAATACGATACCCCTTGGTAATACTGGTTGTCAGACTTTCGGGCTTCTGACAACCCGTAACGACTGTCAAAGATCCACGAATGACAGCCGGGGCCTACAGCTTAACGTGCTGTCCGAGTTACGGAGGAGTCTCGGTATATAAAGATGGTCACCCATCCACAGACCAACCCCGGCAAGCGTAGCTTAACCTGATGGATCGACCCCTGCGGCAGTTATTACTTAGCCACAAGCTCCTCATTTTCCGTGACACAACACACAAACATTTTCCGTGTTTAAATAAAGAATATATAAATAAAGAATGCAACTTAACTGCTCAAGATTGATCGTTCCTCACACCACTTTAGTAACAAGCCCTTTTAAAAAACGATTACAAACATTGATAAAAAACCACAATAAAACTTCCACCAGCTTTTCGAAGGACGTTTGTTACACATTATCCACCACCCCACTGTTCCGAATTCCACCATAGATCAACCAATTAAGGCGAGGTTAACAACTTAAACGTCTTTTTATCTGCCCTAAGTGACGGATATGCGGCTTATCCAGTACACAGCTCGTATAGGCGGCGACCGTGCCTAAGCTCACTTAATCCGGCTAGGAATAGATTAGAAACGTCTTGAAGATATGGGTCACTCAGTTTAAGTGATAGGTGCGGCTTCTTGAATCGCGTGTGCTGCAGTTCTGTACGGGGTCGTTTTTGGAGGATTAGGAGTGTTTCGGAGGGTTAAATTACTTGTGAGGCGTTTGTGAGTGGGTCGATGGGACGTGGATCGTTTAATCTGAGAGTCAATTAAAAAATTTGATGAAATTATTTGAAACTCATGTTTCTGCTGTGATTGGCTGCCTGCAAAAACAACGTACAATCAAATCAACCTGTCTCACTCTGCTAGCTCATCTTAGTGAGGGCCTATTAATTTAAGATGTCCAAATAGCCACGATTAAATTCAAAAATGGAACAGAATTTTTATGAAGTTGTCTGCCAAGTAAAATGAAAATAAGCAAAGGTTTTCTGCTGTCCATCCGCTGATGAATATCTAAACAACCTACCGGGACACGTTCGCGCCTTAACAAGTATATTACACTTATGTTTCCGACTATCTTACTTTTATAAAGTCGTAACGGAAAGTCATAAGCCCGAAAGTCGGACAACTGGCATAACTTAAAGGTCAGATGGTAAGCGTTCCATATTCATTATTAATATTCAGTTGCATGCGTGGGTAGACTAGAAGAAAACCCAAAAATAGTTGGGTAAACACTCATTGGATGAATGTTCGTATATATAAAAGTACGTAAGTAAAACCACGCGTGACCTTTGACGGATTGAACGAAATAATTAATAGGTAATTCAAATCAACGTTGAGTACCGGAAACCTGGGTTTTAATGGTAGTGGGGTAATAACACTATGGGAAGTAGGCATAAGGGAAATACGTAGTAATGACCTTATTAATTATAGTGTTGACCAAAGATTTCAATCATAGATTGGCCCTACGCCGCATTAAAAGATGGTCGCGTTTCTGGTTCGTTTTGACACCTCTGACAGACACAACGTCGCAGATACTTGACTTTATTGTCATGGGAACGCCATTATTATTGTGCGAACTCACTCTTCTCAGTATGGACACATTTTTGCGAGACTTGTTCGTTGAGGGCAAATCTACGATTTAAATCTTTGGTGTTGACGATCTTTGCTTTAGTTAATAGATAGCGAACCTATAAGTTATTTGTATTTATACATTATTAATAGTTATATTGAGTTCCTTATTCTTAAAAATACCAATGGAAAACATACCAATAATAAGATTATTCTTGTGTGTCTGTTTGTCTGACGTTGACATCCTTCTCGAAAATAACGTGACATAAGTATTCCATTTTTAATGTGAATTTGACATCTTTCCGCCTCCTAAACATAACCGTTGGTCACTATAAAACCCAATATTTTATATTTATTCAGTCCAATTTTCTAGGCCTATTCAAAACCAAAAATATTATATCCGGCCATCCGACCATTCGACCTTTTTCAAGACATGATAGTAGGTCAACACATTATAGTGGGGTCACATTAAATTTATAATAGAGTCCGGAAATCAGAATCCACCCGTGTGGCGCGGGCCTTGGCAGCGATCGATCACCGTGGTCTTACTGTGCCAGAAACTGGAATGAAATAAAATGGGTGCGGCGACACGTAGGTAAGGTGGGTTTAGTTACCCACTACATTATACTGTCTTAAGTGGGTCGCATAGGTATAGTCGACCTTGAAGATTTTTCACATAATAATAGTCTCGGTAAATTGAAAATTCATTAAGGCTGAAACAGTGTAGCCAAAACTAATAAACAAAAAAAAAAGTCTTGTAAAAAATTCTACAAAGTGAAAAATTATGTCTTTGTTTTTGTATTTTGTTTTTGCCACCGACTTCCAACATGAAAGTTATTCTTAAAATTTTTTTTTGGGAGTTTGTTTTTTTCGTAAAAGTTTTTATTTTTCAGTTTCCAAGGGTGAAAAATAACGCCCGGGTGTCACCACTGTGTGGATCGCCCGGAGGACACGGTGGAGCATACGGTGGAGGTCTGCCCAGCTTGGGCGGAGCACCGCCGTGTCCTCACGGAGGCGATCGGCGGCGGCGATCTCTCGCGTCCGGCCCTGGTTCAGGCCATGGTCCGGAGCGAGAGTGCATGGGAGGCCGTCCGTCACCTCCTTCTGCGAAGCAGTAATGTTCGCGAAGGAGGAGGCGGAGCGCGCGAGGGAGAGGCAAAATGCGCCCCCTCGCGCCCCTAGTCGCCGCAGGAGACGCCCCGGGCGTCGGGAGTCGCGAGCCGACTTCCGGCCACCGTAGGCGCGGGCTTGCGGACGGTGAGCAATGGGTAGCTCGCCGTCCGATAGGGACCAGGCCCGGGTCGACGGCGCGTTGTGTTCCACGCGCGCCTCAAAGAGATGTCAGCACCAACTGACGGGGTCCGGAAGGGCCAATGCCTGCCGGGGTTGCGGGTTTGTCTGAAAGGGATATCGCGACCTCGGCACACAGGCAACGGAAGGAACACGGGTGGGTTTTAGTCAGTAAAAGTCTGACACGCCCTCCCGCTCCACCCAGAGCGGGAGAAGTTATTTGATAATTTCCCATCCTCAAAAAAAAAAAAAAAAAAAAAGGGTGAAAAATAAAAACTGTTTTTTTTTGTGTGGGGTAGATACCACTGGTGCAAAGTTAATAAAATTTATATGGGACCACCGATCAAACAAATGAAAAAATATATCAAAATCGGTACACATTTGACGAAGATATGGAGGAACATAAATAAAAAATAATACATACTGACGAACAAAGAACCTCCTCCTTTTTTCAAGTCGGTTTAAAATAGATTTTACATCATAGACAAGTGACAATAACTTTCAAACCGTTTTGTATTTCTACAATGACTTTCATCAGGATTGTCATAAGCTTTTTGGTAGCTTGAGTCAGCCCCATACTTATTTGACTTTTCCATCATCGATAACGCTGATATTTTGTCAGCTTGTCTAGGCCCTCTTGACAAGGTGCAAGTGACATTCAACCTTGTGTGGTAAAAGAATTACGAGGTCGACTATACGTTTAGCATGTAATAATGTCTTCGATTGTCGTGATGGCCTAGTGATTTAAGCTTCGTGCAGACCAGCGCGACGCGACGCCGCGACGCGACTCGAACAATACAATTTCTAAGAAAACTTGACGGTATAACAATAACCGGTGTCGCGTCGCGCGACAAGTCGCGCTGGTCTGCACAAAGCTTAAGGCCTTGCCTCTCATGCACGAGTTTGTGGGTTCAAATCCGGGCAAGTACCAATATGACTTTTTCAATTCATATATACTTTCTGATTTTATCTTGGATATTACTGACATCGGTGAAGGGAAACATCGTGAGGAAACCTGGACTTATAGTTAATGTAAGTCTGAAATCGCCAATCCGTTTTTAGCAAGCGTGGTGATCAATGCTCGTGCCTTCTCTGTATGAGAAGAGGCCTTTGCCCTGCAGTGGGACAATAACAAGCTGGTATTATAATGTCTTCGAAATAAAAAAACTGGTCATAGGTGAATGGAACGTTTAGAATCGATATAATTTATTTAACTGACTTTAATAATACGTCTCTTGACAAAAAAATACTGTTCGGTACGCAAATGAATAAAATAGAAAAGTAATATTTTCACATGATCGGTATTTTCGATGACGAGACCTTTTTGTGTATTCTCGGAAGAGCTACACGTATTTAGACATTTATTGCATTATGAATCACATTACATCCAATAGGTATTAATTCACTAACTAATAGACAATAATATATCATATGATTTAATACAATGTGTAACTAAATTACCTAATGCATTATGAAAGTACCTAGTTTGTTCAGGGTCGTTTATTGAATCAATTTTTTCATCTATACTTCTAGTCTATACATCTATACTAGTCTATACTAATATTATAAAGAGGTAAAATTTGTTTGTTTGTATGTTTGTTTGTATGTAGGGGGTAATCTCCGGAACTACCAGTCTGATTTGAAAAATTATTTTTGCATTGAATAGCCCTATTCTCGAAGAACGCTATAGACTATGTAACATCACGCTATGACCCTAAGGAGCCGAGCATAAAGAGAAAAAGTCAGAAAGAATGCGAAAACGAAGTAATAGCCTGCGCGGGCGATGCGATGCGACGCGGTGGGTCGTGGGCCGAAATTTCACGCGAACGAAGTCGCAGGCAAAAGCTACTTTTAGGTATAGGTATATATAATATATAGGTAATTTTTTATCCCAAAAATAATTAAAACTACGTAAGTAAATTACTTCCACTGCACAGTCAAAACAAACCAAAATGGACGAAGTGCCTAGTATGTTAGACCCTTGTAGAACGTGTCTCCCAAAATCAGTATAAATAATTTAATTAATAAACAACGTTTTGTACGTAACATAACATAATAGATGGCACACAGAGGTGTACCTAATAGTACACAAATATTTTGCCAGTTATGTTTAAGTCCCATGTAATAGGAGGCGAGCCTATTGCCATCAAGCGGGCACAAATCCAAACTCGAGGCTACTGAGAAATTCCAGACGGAAAAACCCAATAACACCTTGCCCAATTTTTTTTTTTTTTTGAGCCTGGGTATTTATCAAATAACTTCTCCCGCTCTGGGCGGAGCAAGAGGGCGGGTCAGACTCTTACTGACTAAAACCCATCCGTGTTCTTTCAGTTGCCTGTACATTGCCAGCGGTCACGGTATCCCTTTCGGACTTTCCCGCGACCCCGGCAGGCATCGGTCCTAGCGGACCCCTTCCGTTGTGCTGACATCTCTTTGAGGCGCGCGTGGAACACAACGCGCCATCGGGTCCTTATCGGACGGCGAGCCACCCATTGCTCACCGTCCGCAAGCCCGCGCCTACGGACTTTGCCCGACCTGGGAATCAAATCCAGAAGCTCTTGCTCTGCAGTAGCTCAAACGTATACATAATATTGTAGTAAAAATTCAGTGTTTGTATTATGCTTACAACGTAATATTCTAATTGGAGTGTGTGTAAAAATGACGTACACAAGATGTCCCGGATATCTTGTATATGTCATTTTTGCTAATGGGATTTTCCATCGCACACGGCTGGTTGCGTTAGTTAAAATCACCAACATTTTAATCACCTAAAAGCAAGAAAAATTCACAAAAACACCTTATTGAAATCATATTTCATTACACAAGTTTTGTCTAATTTATGGCGAAATTTCGAAGTAGACGGTCCAGAGTTTAGCAATTTTGTGTTCCCGCGATATTTGCATGCCCGGGCCGGGATTTCTTTTTCAATTTCGAAGTTGTTCGTGACTTTATTGGGTCGCTGTGTCACTTAAGTCGACAAGGCGGTAAAGAAAGGTAAACGTTTTGATTCCTGTTACATAAAGAGATTAAGTTTAGGTGTTAGAGGTTATTATGTTCGGGTATTGTTTTACATTTAAGGCATATCGCCGAAGACACTACTCAAAAGTACAAACTCAAATCACCAATAAGTGACCAGAATACCACAGCACTTGTATTATAATGAAATAAAACGACGCGATTTACTAACGCGTTACTATGGCTCAGCGCGCGACGATTTTATTTTTACCACACGATTATAGAATCGCGTATCATTCGCGGGGCACAGGGTGTGAGTTTACTATCGCAGGGCGCGCTTTTGGCCATACAATTTTGCGACAATCGCATCGCAAGCAGTCGTGCAAAAAGTGATAAATAACAATTTAAAAATCGAGGCAACAATTTTATCGCTTATGCGAGACTGTCATATAAACCATACGTTATTTTTTTTTATTATTATACGTTGTATTTCGGTGATAAAATAATCGCGCGATAGAAAATCGTATTGCGCGGTCGCCCTAACTGGTTTGTGATAGGTTGCATCGTGTAGGTACGGATCGCCATTAAAATACTAGTCGCCTAAGGCGCCATCTCCAGGACCGAGAGAATCGCAGCGATAGTCATAGCCGTGCCACCAAATTCAGAAACTCTATGAATCAATTTCCACACGGTATCATCGCGACGATAATTTGATAGCACTGCATGGTTATCGTCGCGATTTTCTCGCCCGTGGAGATGGCGCCTAAGAATCGTAGCAGGTACTCCCGTGGAAATGAAATGAAATGAAATGAAATGAAATGAAATGAAATGAAATGAAATTGTTTATTCTGTAAATAGGATATCGGAATCACTTTTACACGTCATATAAAAAAATATTAAAAATAAGCTAGATGAGGTCGGTGTTTCCTATCTGACTACTCTGAGAAGAAAGGCCGAAACAAACTCAGAGGTCGTAGTCTCTTTTAAAGTCCAGACATAATCTTGGTCAAGTCATATGAGGACCATGTGGATCAGTGTCTGAAATGGTCTTTTGAGGAAAGAACCACACAGATTTGAGTGGACCTGTCCAGTCAGTGCAAGCATTTGTCAGTAATCGTGGAGCTCAACTCAAAACTGAAGGAGCTCAACTCGACGAACAATACCAAAGAAAGGATATTTGTCTAGGCCGCATCAACTACTCAAACTGCCAGACCATCATTAAAACTAAATGAGAAAGAAAAAATAAATGAAAGAGAAAAAATAAAAATCAAATATCCACATAGTCCTCACATTCACAATAATTAAAATAATATAATACTTTACAAAGTAATCGTGTGCAGTTTGAATATAATTTTCAACAATGTCAATATGTATATAAAACTGGTTTATTGTGATGAATAAGCAAAATGTCAAGTTTTATGGTTTTCACAAGGCTTAGCAGAGCGAGCAGCTCAATCCCAAGCTTTTTTATCTTCTAAATAATCTGAAATTTTATAGTACCCTTTTTTACAAAGTTTGGTTTTAATACAGTTTTTAAATCGTTTAATGGGTAAGTTTCTAATGTCAATGGGAAGTTTGTTGTAAAAGCGTATACATTGACCCATGAACGAGTTGCCTACTCTGTGGAGACGTGTGCGATGTACAGCAAGGTTGTGTTTATTCCTGGTATTTAAACTATGAATATCGGACATTTTCTTAAAATTTGATATATTTTTGTGTACATACAATAGGTTTTCAAAAATATATTGTGAGGCTACAGTCAGAATATTTATTTCTCTGAATTTCTCCCGAAGGGAATCTCTTGGACCGAGGTTGTAAATGGCTCGAACAGCCCTTTTCTGTAGAACAAAGATAGTATTAATGTCCGCACAGGTTCCCCAGAGAAGAATCCCATAAGACATAAGACTATGAAAATAACTAAAATGGGAAGTGCGTATGATTTAGTGAAGGCAATGGGAACTCGCTAGTTGGGAGAGGCATAGCACAGGTCGATGGGTTATGATCATCAGTACCTACTATACAAAACACCTCTGCCTAGTTATTAAAAAAGAAAGTCGCGGAGTTGTCGTGGTATAAGTTTTTAGAAGCTAAAAACTTATACTAGATAACTCTCTATTGGAAAACAAAAACAAAAACTTTTGACGTTTAAAGCTGACTTTTTCGGGCATAACGCTTTTTCGTTTCGTGACGATTTCTACCAAACAACTCCTACCGCAAGCTGTGTTAAAGAACTTCGTTACAACAAGCGTGATGCGATGCAAAGAAGTTCGTTCATAAATAGATGAACTTTAAAAAAAAAACTACTATAGAACAAATCCTCTTCTTTTTGTGTGGTTAGTAACTAGCCTGGCATGTCAGAGTTTTAAAGCCGCAAATGGGCTTCTGACTTGGCTTCACATCGTCGCAAAATATCTCTCAGGCATGCCGGTTTCCTCACGATGTTTTCCTTCACCGTTTTCAAGCATATGATAATTATACAATACGCACATGAATCCGAAATTTCAGAGGTGCGCGCCTTGGGTTCGAACTCGTGAACTATGACTTGGCAGTCCAACGCACACTTGAATAAATTAAATGAAACAGTTTTATTGAGAACATTTTAATTACAAGAAATACTCGGTGCACTGTGACACTTTATCTAGTATACCGTATAAAACGATACCTTGTTAGTAGCGCACTGCTCTTAGTTAGAATTTAATATCAAGCACTAGGGTTAGCACAAATCTGCAGTTTAAAACTTCTATCAAAAAATCAAAACTGTTTAATGGCCGATTCCTATAATTTACGGACCGTTATTTATTAAAAATATGAATCTTGTATCTTTACCAATAATGAAGCAAAGACCTCGTAGCTTTGCATAGTAGATCCTCCCATATGAAGTAGCTATCACAGGTAAAATTAGCTTACGAATCTATTTACATGCCCAATTTGGAAATTAAAAAATTGCTACCAAAGGTAGGCAAAATGAAATTCAAAAGTCATTTATTCAAACTAGGCTGAGAATCAGCACTTTTCGAACGTCAAAATTACATAAGACAGTCCTCCAAAAACGCCCACCCTTCACTTAATTCGTTCTTGTTTATAGGAATCGAGCATAAGTGACAGGGAATCAGGTAAAGTTAGCCTCAAAAAGATGTAAGTATACAAATACATCGTCATGAATTTTATTCATTAATTAGATAGCCTACAATTTCTGTTCCATAATACTGACTTCGACAGTCGTTACGGGTTGTCAGAAGCCCGAAAGTCTGACAACCAGTCTTACCGTATCGTGTTATCCAGTAACTGAGTTGTAGAGTTCAGCTAGGCAGTCGCTCCATGTAAAATACTGATATTCAGCTTCATTCGGTTAGACTGGAAACCGACTCCAACGTAGTTGGGAAAAGGCTAGGCAGATTGATTGATTGGTTGGTCTCTGGACTAAGAGCAAGAGCAGCAATGAATACTGCTAGCTGACATAATACCAAATAATTTACTTTAATGTTTTCTGTTGCATTATGTAAACTATTTTGCATAAGAACTATTGTATAGAATTAAGTTTTTCTATCTGAACAGACAGCTGTGCTGCTGGGGAGTTTGTTGCGCCACTTCTTCCCAGCTAAAACACTAGGAAATGGTGAATGGCGGGCTTACGTAATTTTGACGTACCAAAAGTGCTGATTCTCAGCCTAGTGAATAAATGACTTTTGAATTGAATTTGAGTAACCTCTAGCATATTACGACTATCTTTTATCACCATGGTCGCCAGTCAGATAGATCTTGACATACCTTATCACCAAGCTTAGTATAAAATGAAACGGTGATACCAGTTTGTTGTTGTAGACAAGAAGAAGTTTAATACATCACGCTTTGTTCCCGCGAAGGGTTGGGCAAAGGGTCGGGTACACCCACATTTCGCTAGTTATGTTTAAGTCCCATGTAATAGGGGGCGAGCTTATTGCCATCAACCGGGCACAAATCCAGACACCGGGCTGCTACTGGAAATTCCAGATAAAAAAAACCCAAAAAAGTATATTCTATACTAATATACAAACAAACTTTTACCTCTTTATAAGAGGTAAAAGTTTGTTTGTCTGTTTGTAAGTTTGAATGTAGGGGTTATCTCCGGAACTAACAGCCAGATTTAGAAAAAAAATCTGCATTGGATAGTCCAATTGTTGAGGAAGGCTATGTAACATCACGTTACGACCCTTAGGAGACGAAAAACAGTCAGAAAGAACGCAAAGCGAAATCGGATTAATAATAACGCGGACGGGCGATGGGATGCGACGCGGTGGGTCGGGAGCCAGCTCAATGTTGGTATTGAGACCAAAGATTCTATAAACCTAAAAGTGTTTGCCCAACCTGGGAATCGTACCTAAGACCTCATACTCAGCAGTAGTGCTTGCGACCAGTGGACCAACGAGGAAGTGTAAATATTTACGCGAAAGTCCATCTATCTCTAACGACATCCTCAGTAATCATTTAATTAAGTTATACTCAAAATTTCTATCTCAGATTTATTTTATTTACGAATCCTTAGTCACAGTATTTTCTTTAACACAACCCTGACAAAGATGCTTTGCAAATCGTTTTTTACTGTCTTTGAGACATTGGAGAACCTTCTTCAAGCTTTCTAAGCAAAGATCTCACTTGCATGTGTTTCTCTTGCGAGCGAAATAGTGATTACTGGGTAAATAAATAGTGATTACTGGGTATATAAATTGTGATTACTGGGTAAATAAATAGTGATTACTGGGTGTATAAGTAGTAGTTATTACAAGTTGAATAAATTGTTATTGCTAGGGTGTTTAGTAGCGATTAGTGAAGTAACTAGGAGTATAATAGTGAATGATTTGTAGGTGTTAAACGTTTTTTTATTACGTGTTAATGGTTTAGCGGTAATAACTGTATTTATAAAAGTAGCTAAGTGGGTAGGTAAAAAGTTATTTCTAACTGGCTGCGTCCCGCGGTTTCGCCCGCGTGATTTCTAATTCTTTTTCTAAAATAAAAATAGCCTAAGTGACTGCTTATAATATAAGCCTTATAAATCGATTCAGCCATTTCGGAGATTAGCCCGAACATACACACAGACAGAAAGACAGATAACAATTTAAAAAGTGATTTTTTGTTACAATTATTTAAGTACCGTACACATATACTTTCGTTTGCATTAAGTAAAATCTGTTGTATGCTGTGTACAAACAGACACTTCAATTTTATTTATTTGTATAGATTTCTTAATTTTGGTGTACGACAAGGCAATTATTTTATATAGGACGCCTATTTAAAATAATTGGTTTGTTGTTGATGAGACATCATTTCTAGCTTTGATGTCGGGATCAAAGCAAGGCGTAGGCTATTTTTAGCCTAGACTTGGTTTCTGCTACAAATGACAATAAGTCTGGTGCTCTTCAGACTTGCTCTATTTTATAGAATGTTTGCTATTAATGAAGAATTAATTTGGTCTTTACACCGGGATATTTTGGGTACAATTAATTTCTTTGTCGTCGTGTATCAACAATATATTTTACAGCATTTTAAACTCTATTTAATCTTTTGATACAATTCGTACGTGTACCTTTATAAATTTGTTCCCATGTAAAAATCATAACTTAGTTTACCTACCTGAAAAGCAGAATCAATACAATCACATTTTTAAATCACAACAAAAAAATACAAGAAAAGCATTTTTCTATAGAGTTCAACGAATTTATTGAAGGCATTGGATAAGTTGGAAACTTGTTAAAACTTATCGCACGAACACAATCTCGGAACTTAAAATGTCGCATTGCTGATCTTGGAGTCAAAGAAAACATAAAAAGAAGTCAATATGGGGAGCGGATATTATTTTACTGGAAAGAGTGGATGTCGTCACAGACAGAAAATAATATTTCTTGTAAGCGTATCGTAACTGCTAAGCATTGGTATCCGTTCGCCCATTTATGCGTGATTGAGCAGGAATTAATGTCTTAAGAAACTTGAAGTCATACCACGATAAGGCCGTCCATTGTATGTTTTGTAATATTTATTTTATTTTTTGTAATGTATTTTAATTTTGATTTTAATTTTTAATTTTGATTTTGAATTTAATTATAATTTTAAGTTTGAATTTTTGTTATTTTTAATTTGTTTGTGTTATTATAATTTTTTTTGTATCGTGTTTTTTTATGGATCATGTGGTCTGCAATAAAGATTTTTATTATTATTTTTCTGGTGTACTTTAAAGTATATACAAATAAACAGTGTAGAAAGTAGTGCTTGGCGCTATGGTGACCTTACACACCTTTCTCGTATTGATAGGATATGCTATATTATAGTAAAAGTTAAAGTCTCGAATTATAAGGGAAGTAGCTATATTGAATCACTGTATCATTACGTTACAAGAAACTAACTTATTAGTAATATATATGGTAAAACGGTAAAGGTTTCGAGTAGATACGCGATGTCTCTTAGGAGGTCTGAACGCGAGCTGGCTCATATTTAGGTGAACGAGCGAATGTGCATATTTGCGTTCGATGCAATTATGCATCTTCGCGGAGTGTTCGATTAAAACTCGAACAAACAGTAAACAATAAAACGTGTAGGTTAAACCATGCATAGCTTTTAACGTTCCACTGCTCCGAAAAAGTCGTCAATCTGGGCCCTATTTAATAAAACTGACAAAATTTACACATTTTCACGGTCCTGTTTAAGTGAAAGAGAAAATAATGAAATAAACTAACTATTTGTCGGATTGTCAATAATATATTTATGTTCCATCTCGTCCTGCAACGGTAAACTAAGGCAGTATACTGCTATTGACATCTTGTTACCTTTGCGCACGCCTGTCTTGGACTGCTAAGATACGTGTATACTTGGTACCTACATAAGGTACTCAATGAGGGCATTGTCTGCTTCACCATGGCGGCTTTAGGCCAAGCGTTGTCTTAGCTTATTGTGATGGTGTCTGGTCATGGAAATTGACCGTGCGCTCATACATATGTAGGTAATATTTGGGTTGATTAGTCTAGTGGGGGATTTAATGCGACTGTGAAAGTGACTGTAATAATAGAAAATTATAGATTTATTTTATCTATGCTGTTACAATCTGATGATTACCGAGTAGGTACATGTAAGTAGAAGCAGCAGCCAAATTACGAGTATAATCAATTTTTTGCCGTTTTTTTTTTTGTTAATGGCGTCTCGCAGGTTGTCGGCAGCTTATCCTGCGGATGCCTTATTAAATTAAGGCCTCCAGCCACATTAGCCTGAGTGAGATCACAGATTTTTTATTTAAGACTGCACATAAACACTTCAACCAAATGTTCAAAGCAAGGAACACATAAAAACATTAAGTTATTTACAAGCACTCAAGAGACAAAAAAAATACCTACTAACAAGTCCACTCACGAAACTTAAAGAAAACATCAAACAGCGCCACACATACATAGTAATATCCTAAATGGCACGTCAAACAACCGGCACATATTGCATTTTAAAATGAAAAATTCTTAAGTAAAACGCGCCTCTCAAAGGGGAAGGAATAAAAATTCAACATTAAACATTTCCCGAGGAACTTGATATAAATAAAGTTTGTGCTGAACTCCATCTGTGAGGTCTCAAGTGGCGACACAGACGTAACTGTGATATACAGGAACATAATAGCGTGAAAACTTTAAGATTGCTTTCTATCTGAACTTGTATGCGATGAAAATCGAATGTTTTCTTCGTTTGATAGAGAGTAAACTTCGTTGGTGTTAGATAAAGAGGAGTTTTGTAAACCCCGGTTTATGTTTGTTTAGTTTTGTTGAGGTGGAAGGACCTAATTTTGCACCCAATTTGATGGGCTCTTCATTGGGTAAGGGATCGATGGTAACCTTTTTGTATGGACTATCATTCCCGAGTTCCTTTAGTGTATTATTCTTTATCTTTTTAATGCAACTTTGGAAGATGTTGCCAGTGGAACGTTACGCTACGTAAAAAGAGATTATTGCACTCCAACTATATACTAATAACTCTCGAAGGTCCAACTACACAATACAACGTGTTCCTTTTGATATCTTATAACTCTAAGTCAAAATAATACAAAACGTCCTAGAACAAGTGTTCCAAAAATACATAGTTTTGAAGATAACATGTCCCTAGACTCTCGATGTGTGTATCTAAGTTTCATTAAGTACGAGTAAATCATTTTCATTCAAACCAATCATTTATATTTAAAGCTAAGAAAATGCGACGTTGTCATATTTCACGTAAGGGTGTTTTACATAAATAATAATCTTCTGTCAAATTCAATTGTATGAAAAATTTAAAAATATGGACTCATTTATACCCTACAGATAAACCTTATGATTAGGACCTTTTAGATTGACCTTTAGATAAAGATATTAATTTGAAAAGTCCGGAAAAGTTGGAAATAAGAGTATCCAAACCGGACTTTTCAAATTAATATATTTATCCAAAGGACTAATAACTGCAGGGTATTAATGAGACCATATTTTTTCGTTTTTTGAACACTCTACAGTTTGGATATATTGATATCAACACCTTTATTTATAAACATTGCTTTACAACTATACATTTTTTGTGTTTAAAAGGCTGTTGTCTTTAAGCAACGTTTATACATAAACCCCTAAGTCTGCGTACGACTTACTAATCTTACTCTACAGGAATAACTGTTTAACAGCAGTGATAGGCTAGTAATGTGACCGTAGGACTGCCAAGACATAGGTATCGATTTAGATCCCAAGGAACGCACCGACTGTTCGGATTCATGTGCGTATTGTATAATTATCACTTAAACATCATGAGGAAACCGGCATGCCTGAGAGATTTATCTAGACGGTTTCTGAAGCTAAGTATGAAGTCCATGGACAGTCCAGGTTAGTCACTAACCATACGTTCGTGTTCTTAATAAAAATCAGACATTACAAAAATATTACTGTCGCTACTAAACGTGTTAACGTTCACACAAAGGAAAAGTTTCTTTGATGTAGTGATGGGACATCAATTTGTTACAGCTGAGTGACTCGACTCGCTGGACAAGTTGTCGCAAACTTGTGGTAAAGAGAGAATTAGGTATTTGCGTTTATTTTTGTATTTACACTGATGAAACTAAGCTTGAGACAATTTGTGGCATTTTTTTTAAAGCGTTATTTTCATTAAATGTACATAATGGACTAACCGTAATATATGACAACGAATATCTAATTTATTTAATGTTTATTCCAATTCATTTCTCGGTAGCTTTTATTGTAAGAATTACCAAAATCAAACATGATTCATTCGTTATTCTTAGTACCAACCTTATAACAAAGTGTTTTAGGAAAATCGCTATAATAGGTATACATACAACGACAAAATCAAAATTGATTTCATAGAAAAAAAACTGGTACAATAATTACTTCCTACATGACTTAATTAGGTGAATTGTTCCGTAACATTTTAAATCAACGAATGTACCTAAAAGTCGCTGTTGAAAATAAAATAGATCGATTATAATATAACGCCGAATCACCTGTTGTTTCCCAACACTATTAACTGTATGGCTGCAGTGTACTCAAAGTTAAGTAAAATACTTTTATTCTCGCTCCCATTTTACAGGACATTAAACGAAAACTTGAAATACGTAGTTTAATGAGGGGTTTGTTTTGTAGGTTTCACTTTAACTTTAGAAAACCACTCACATAATACATACTGTTGTATATTAACTGCACCTCTGAAGTTTGAATAGTTATAATGGTGCAAAACAAAACATTTGTTTGCATAGAATTACTTTATTATTTACTAGCTGCCCGCCCCGGCTTCGCACAGGTAGCACTATGTACTTATCTAAGGTGCACCTACCTACCCTGCCTATCTACCTACCCTATCTACCCTACCCTACCCACTTACCCTAGCTACCTACCTTACCTACCTACCTTTCCTACCTACCTATCTACCTACCTACCTACATACCTACGTATCTACATACCTACCAACCTACATACCTTCGTATCTACATACCTACCTACATATCTACATACCTTCGTATCTACATACCTACGAGTACCTACATACCTACGTATCTATATACCTACATACCTACCTACCTACCTACCCTACCTACCTACCCTGCGCAATTTTCTTAATTTTTCTTTCCGTAAGATACTTCTACTTACAATAAAAAATACAACAAAAAAAGAATTAGCGAAATTGGTCCAGCCGTTCACGCGTGATGCCGTGACCAAGGGAAATAGGGATTCATTTTAATATATATTTTGTATATACTTTGATATCTGTCAAATATTTTAATGCAGAAAAAAAATATGAATATTAATAACCTTAAAACTCTACCCAACCCTAACGTAACCCTAACCAAAACCTAATTAACCTTACGTTTTATACTAACCAAGGGTATAAACAGCCATGCTATTCTGTAAACATCTCACCGTGAAAACTTGGGTGAAGTGAGCTGTCAATAGTGTCAATCCCTGTGGAATGACAGCTCACTCCACGCTCACTTCACCTAAGTTTTCACGGTGAGATGGTTACAGAATAGCACTGCAGGTATTTTATAGTACTATTCAGGTATTCGGCTGCATCCGGTTAGACTGGAAGCCTTCCATAATTATATTTCGAAAACAACTAGGCAGAACCTAAAAATACTACAGTTATTTTACTGACAAATTAGTTACAAAATTAGACATATTTTTTTTAATTCAGTGATCTTAATCTAAGCCTATTAAAAAAAAAACTGTGCTTGTGTCAGCTCCGACGCACGACGGGACTTTACTTCTTAATACGATTGTCTTTGAATATGCAATAGACAAAGAGGGTAAATAAACGCAGCCCTTAAAAAAAAACGAAAATAGTAATAAGTTTTTTTCGTTCTGTGTTATTTACGAATATATCAAGTGTTACGCTTGTATAAATTTCACTCCTCATAAAATTGATTCTTAAGGAGTAAACTCCAAAAACATTTGTGTAATGTAATAGTTGTCATTCTAACCACAAAGAAATATAAAACAAAATAATATTCAAAATACAAAGTCTCTCGTCCGAGTCGCTCTCGTGGTTCCCTCAATTCCCAACACTACTTTTACCGGCCGCCGAGTACTTAAAGTTTACCAATTTACTTTTATTCGCACCTCCGTTTTGCATGATTTAGACGGAAGTCGCCAGTATTTCCAATTTCCAACTTGTTCCATATTGGAGCCACTTCGGGCCAATCGAATCGTTTTTGCCCGTTTTTTATTTGTAGTGTCCTTACTTTTGTAGCTGTCAAAGTGTCAGAGTATTGGTTGGCCTGTGTAGTATTGATTTTTAATGATACGTACGGTAGGGCTGATGTCCCCTATTCAAAATTCAAAAGTCATTTATTCAAAATAGGCTGAGAATCAGCACTTTTCGAACGTCAAAATTACATAAGACAGTCCCCCAAAACGCCCACCCTTCAACACTTCCTAGTGCTTAAGCTGGGAAGAAGAAGTGGCGCAACAAACTCCCCAGCAGCACAGCTGTCTGTTCAGTTGGAGAAACTTGATTCTATATAATAGTGCTTTAAATTAAATGAAACTGAACGCGATCAGCATTTCTAAAACGCGTTCAAGTGCTGTCAGCGACAAAATTGTTATGGAATATTGTACACTGACAGCTCTTGAACGCGTTTAGATGTGCTGAACGCGTTCGGTTTCATTGATTAAATCCGTACTTAAAGTTATTTTGTGTTGCCAAAGGTTTAATAAAAACGAAAGACATTTAATTTGAAAGTGTCCTGAAACTTCCTGATGTACACACGGCTATACATCAAGGTATAAATTTCTAGTCTAAGCTGACCTCTCATTGTACGGAAATCCCATAGAATGCGACATCAGCTTGGAAAATGTATGTGTCTGGAAATGTATACTTTGATATGTAGCCGTGTGTACCAAGATTTTGTCTGCAAAAATGTCAATGTGATTAAATGTCACGTTTATAGAATTTAACGTTTTTTTCTATTGCGCAATTACCAACACTAACCACAGTACGCCCACAGTCTGTAGTTAAAATATGGCTGACAATAATGAAAGACACATACCCACCTCCGTTATATATAGCACATTGAGTACTTAATTGTAGCTACACAATATTATTATGGAACACAAATTGTAGACAATCAAATACATTTCTGTCGATATATATGTCGCAGTAAGATGGTTGAAGCTGATATAGTTATATCCCTAGGTATATACCGTAATATAGTTATTATGAAAGCGATTTGTAACTGTTGGAGTGCCCTTATTTTGTTAATTTGTTACTGCGACCAATTTCGACGAAGGGCTCGCTGACCGTAGCCGAGGTACCGCTCGCGCGTAGTTAGTCACAGTTCTAATCAAACCTAAACTGTTTGAACAGAGTGCCTTAATAGTTATATTACTAGATTCTGCTCGTATCATTGTTATATTCCTGGTAAGACAGTTATGACCCGCATTTATATAACTATATTACGGTATATGACTATATCACTAGATATTTCTGCTGGGGAGTTTTTTGCACCACTTCTTCCTAGCTAAAGCACTAGGAAGTGGTGAACGGTGGGCATTTTGGGGGACTGTCTTATGTAATTTTGACGTTCTAAAAGTGCTGATTCTCAGCCTAGTTTGATTAATTGACTTTTGAATTTGAATTTGAATATCCGTAGGGCTATAATTATATCACGGCTTCAACCATCTTACTGCGACATATGTATACACCTTTTTGAGGCTGACTGTACTAATTGGCTGGTGATACTAATGTATATGCGGCTGATGTAATATCACTGTTTAGATATTGGTACAGAAGTCAAAAGAATACAGTTAAGTGGGCTGGCTCATATTCTGATATGTACGGGTTGGATTGTGGGGTGAGGCAGGGGGGTTTGAGCTCCCCCCGACTTTTTAACCTATACATAAACAAACTGATAGGTAGGCTCAGTAGCACTAAAATCGGTTGTCACGTGGACGGTGTTTGCGTGAATAACATAAGTTATGCCGATGATATGGTGCTACTGAGCCCATCTATCGGTGCAATGAGAAAGCTCCTTAAAATTTGTGAAAGTTATGCAGTGGCTCACGGGCTCAAATACAATACCGACAAGAGTGAATGGTTGGTTTTTAAATCAGGTACTTTAACCTACAAACATCTGCCTGAACTCTCACTCTCTGGGTCTCCTTTACGTCGGGTTTCGAAGTTTAAGTATTTGGGCCACTGGGTCACTGATGACTTAAAAGACAATGTTGACATAGACAGGGAGCGCAGGTCGCTGGCTGTCCGTTGCAACATGCTGGCACGCAGGTTTGCACGCTGTACAGAATCGGTTAAGATAACGCTTTTCAAGGCCTTCTGCCAGTCGTTTTACACGTGCAGCCTGTGGACCAAGTATACCCTGCGGGCATACAGCGACCTGCGCGTACAGTACAATAACGCATTCAGGGTGCTTTTGGGGTTGCCGTGGCGTTGTAGCGCGTCAGGGATGTTCGCGGAAGCGTGCGTCGACGGGTTCGCTGCGATCATGCGGAAGCGATGTGCTTCCATGATGGCACGCTTGCGCTCCTCCTCCAGTGGCATCCTGAATGTGTTTGCGGACAGGTGGGACTCTCCCCTCTTACGAAGGTGGGTAAGTGTGCATACACACTTATCCAAATAAGCGGTGCGGTGCACCATTGAACGAACAGTTCAATGGTGCACTGCTTGTTTATTATTGTAAATTTTAATTTAATACTAACATTAGGCTAAGTTATACTACTACTAACAATATATGGATGTATGTAATTCCGAAATAAAATATTTGAATTTGAATTTGAATGTGCTTCTGGCAAAAATTGTAACCAAGATACTAAGAATAGTTGTATTTTCGATTCAAAAATCGTTCGAACTTACGTTACGTTTAGGTTGCAGGATCGTTCTAGGGCCTATGAATAAAAGTGCAGATGGGCCTAAAATAGACGAGAGTTTTTCAATAAATTAGTTAAAAGATTTCCCCGTCCTGTCCAATTTCAATGAAGTTTTAATTCCGTAGTGTATACAGTTAAATCCGTAATGATTGATCGACCAGTTTTTGCACTCAGGGATACAACATTTTGGCAAGCGAGTATAGGGTTACCATGTGTTGGTTTTGGGATTGGGACTGGTAAGAGTCCACTAAAGTTGGTAAGGAGTTTCAAGATGGCAATATTTGTATTTATATCATAACTAGCGACTTGCCCCTTCTAACGATTGCAATGTGGTGGCATGTCAAAACATCGAAATTTCTGTGCTATACTTACATTTAATACTTTTATCATTTATTTACTAGCGACCTGCCCCAGCTTCGCAAGGACTTGATAAAACATATTTTATGCAAATAAATTTATTATATCGCTGATTTATTTTCTCTCATATATAATTACATTTTTAAATATTTCTTCCACTAAAACGATATTTTAAAAAAAAAATATATATATGTTTGAGATTTTGTTATTATAGTAAATTTAATATTAATTAATTATATACAGGTTTATGTGTTTCCGAAATAAACGCTCTAAATTATGGTGAAAATCGCATATAAATCCATTGAGCAGTTATGATAATCTAAGCGGTCAATAAGATATATACGAAAAGTAACTTTGTCTTATACTATGTGTAGATATTTCTAACAGACTATATACATTGTAAACTTTCCCATGTGTCACATAAAGTCTAGCTACCTTACAGCGCCACAAAATAACATTTTAAACCACGGATCATTGATCAAACGTTGATCGTCCCTGTCGTATTTTGATTGGCGGTCGCAAATGCACGTGAGCCTCTGTTCCCTTACGATGTTGATACATTTTGAACACGGCTTTAAACGACGTTTATGTGGATGACTTGTTAGTTTCGTCAGTGACTGTTTAAAAAGTTTTTTCACTATGCATGTTTCAGTAGCAGTTTGGAATAACATTACGGCCAGTTAGTGGCAATAGGCCTACCCCACATAAAATGGGGTTTAAGAAAGCTCCCTAAATTCTATGATAATTTGCATTAATATTCTGAAACAGTCACGCATACAATCAAAATGGAACTTTTTCTTTCCATGTACAAGACAGTTACGTAATTGTAACATTTTCGCTCGATTCATTTTTTATTCGGAAATCATGTCTTTTTTTAAAGATTAAGTAAATAAAATCAAGTATCCTCGACTTTTATGTCTATTAAAAGTATTCACAGTAAGAAAATATAGTTTATTATCCAGTCACAAGATATTTTTTCTCTAGATCAATTATTACTTTAAGCGAAATAAGAATTGAGACTTAGTTTCGTAAAAGCGCACGCGATATTTAACCTTATTACTGATGTGTTAGCGTTTAGTACAAAGTGAAGTGGCGGGATGCATGTGGGCGGAGCTTGCGTGGAAATTGTCTTTAGAGTGCCTGGCCTTAAACGTAACTGCCGAAAGTAGGGTGTACTACAATCTGCTCCAAAAGTATCTGATGAATACGTAAACAAACCTTATTCAGGTTAAATTCTTACGCAATCACTCACTAAAGGGAACTAATAACACATTCATCTGTATTCAGAAGGTTTCAACTTTATACCTCACCACTTTTTCCAACAATTATTGTTTGAATATCATTATTAAATTGTAATTAAAACATCATCAACGAAAATTGAGGTTATAAAATTAACCTCAATAGTCAAATGAAAAACACCTTAAAGATTTAAAAAAATATACATTCAAACGAATTAATAATCACTAGTTAGGCACCATAACCAGTAGACGTAATTTGATAAGTCCAACTAAAACTAGCTTACCTAATAAATAACAGAAGTTAGAAAAGTTTTAACAGCCTTGAAGCCTTTTAGCCTAGATAGATAATTGCTCAGTAAATATATGCGTGGGGCTGTAATTTGAAAACGTAAACAGCCAATGATTTATTACGTTTTATATCTTGTCTATATAAGTTTCATTTGTATCTAAGTATGTTACATAATATGCGGCCTTTGGGTAGCTATAGTCAGTTCCAAAAGTATCTGATGAAAATGTAAACAAATGGATCAGTAAACGCACCCGTGGATGCCAATTTGTAGTACGCTATATACTTTCGGCGTGTATACCTATTGAATATGTGATATTTTACCAAATATCATTCAGAATATACATTCTGAATGATATTTGGTAAAATATCACATATTACTACTCAACTCATATACTTCATCAAAAAACATGGATGTACATACGTACATCCATGTTTTTTGATGAAGTTACTACCAATAATTATTTATTTTAAAATATCGATTTTCTGCCAAACCGTACAAATCACCGTCATCGGGAGTGAAATATCTGGTATTATTATTCGGGTTGAGATGACTCGGGCCGAGCTGTCACTGACCCAACCTAAAGCCGATTTTAACACTTTGAGGGATACTAAACGTCTCCATAAACCTTCTAATTTGTCTTGTTCAGTGTCCTTGAATGCGTTTAATAGATCAGCCAACTATAGCCTGCTGCTGATTATGGGCCTAAAAATTTAAGAAATAGAGTAAAGTTCCCTCAATATTATTTTTTTATCCGGGTCGCGTTCATGCCGCTTGAAGCCTTTACAATATTAATGCGAAGGGTTTAAAAATAGTGCTGAATACATAAACGTAGCGGATCGAATCGACACAGTCAGTACGACGGCAACACTTACGAGTAATCGATTGTTTTTTCCTTATATACAATTTCTAGGCTGCAAAAAGGAACACTTTAAAAAATTAAGTTACCGTCGTTGTATTTTTATTTTGCGAGGTACGTTCTTATCTGTATGAAAATAAGGCCTAGAATGTGTTTTCATGTATCCATAAGTGTCAACAGTTTCACTGCTATTAGCTATTCATTTGGAGAAATAATTATTAATACCAATCATCAAGCGAAAAGTTGGTCCACACGAATATTTTGTTAACAAACAGATAGGTACTGTGTCCTTATGACCTTTGACCAAATTTTGACCCTGTACCGAAACTAGGCACTGCAAAAGGTGTGCACATCATGTCTCACATCTTTGCTGTCGGTAAATAGATTTGCATACAGAAAAAAAATGTAAGAAAACCTAACTAGCATTTTGCAATTCAAGAAAACTGAAGGGGCACTCGTAAATCGGGCCAATTTAAAAAACGAATGAATAATTTTATTACTTAATTCAAACCTCAGATAACACGAATAATTCATAGCCCTCATTAATTAGTTCCTTAAAAACCGCTTCTTATTTTTAATTACAAAAAAGTAGAAAAGAAACTTCAGCCAATATATTTTTCATTAATCAATCTGACCCAATTTAGGGTGGCGTGACCAAATCTTGACATTTTGCACGTTCTAGTAATTTATATGCCAGTTACGAATTAACGTTATATATAAGAAATTTAAAAAGGCAGACAGGTATTCTGTTTGATAAATGCATGAAGAAGAAAATTTTCATGTTTAACATTTAAATTTTTGAGTGAAGTATTTTTTAGTGGCACTTATGTGATATTTGAGCTAAATGGTTAAAGCTTCGTGCAGACCAGCGCGACGCGACGCCGCGACGCGACTCGAACAATACAATTTCTTAGAAAACTTGACGGTATAACAATAGCCGGCGTCGCGTCGCGCTGGTCTGCACGAAGCTTTATATTGTGAAGCCTAGCCTTGACTTGTTTATTTAAGTTTTAATTTTAATCTTGTTTTTTTTATTCCTAAACTATGCTAGAATGCTACTTTATTCTAATTTATAATAATTATAAGTAGCAATCTCAAAACATCCTCGGTTTTTCAATAATTTTTAACTCTTGTAAATTAAGACATAAATCAATAACGTCTCCAATAATACTCGAAGTAAAAACAATCAAAGCACCCGCAATAACTTATTCAATTCCAGAACAAAACCTAAACAAACGAATTTACGATATTAACAAAGATTTCAGAATCATAAATAAAGCAAAACTTAACAAAATTCAAGTCTCAGTTGAATGCAAATCGTTGGCGTCGAACGAAAACGGTTAAAGTACCGAAAAGTTTTCTACAACGTGCGCGGTACGATAAATCACAACAATATTGTGAAAATTCACCTTTTTTTTCACCCCTCTTCACCTTTTTTCACCCCTCTCCACCGTGGTTCACCTCCAGCAGCGGTACAAAAAAGTTTTCGCGTTAAAAATTGCCAGCCCCTTGCGGTGAATCGTGCCTACGTTTTTATGGTACACTTTTTGTTTTTAGGTTATATCGTACATATTTTATGTCTAAGTCTGGAAGGTGTTACGATGTTGTTTATATAAATGCTTAACTTAGTTTTCATGTTGGACTAGGGAATTCGGGCTTAAGGCTAGCTAGACCCTTAAGGGCCTTTAAAATGGTAATTCTTCTTCGGTCTCTTTAAAAAATAAGTTTTCATTTTGTTGCCTGCGATAACGATACTCCAGCCATTTAATAAATAATACGGCACTAAGCCGAACTGTCACATAAATTGCCAAGTAAATAACCTTATCTTTTTGCCCACAGTACCACCTGACATCATGAGTGACGAGACGTCAGGCGACGTGTCAGTCCAAGAGTTGGAGAATGCAACTCTCACCTGCAAGGCGACGGGCCATCCGCCTCCAAAGATCACGTGGAGGAGAGAGGACCACGAACCTGTGCTGCTGAAGAAGCCTCAGTCTAGGGAGTTTGATAAAGGTAAGGAAATGAAGGGTTGAACTTGGACAAATTAAAAAGCCCTTCAATCTTGAGCTTGTTTCTAGCTTCATTTAGTTATCGATATTCATCACGTCTACCAAGTTTTGCTAGATTATTTAATTTGACCTTTGCTCGGTTCCTATAAACACTAACGAATCGTTTAGCGTACCAATGGTAACATTTTTTATTGCCAAACTGGGCATATAAATAGATTCGTAAGTTAATTTTACCTGTGATAGGTACTTCCATATTCGAGAGTTTACTATACATAGCTCTTTGCTTCATTATTGGTAAAGAAGATACAAGAGTCTTAATATTAACCGACAACGGTCCGTAATTATAGGAATCGGCCATTAGTAGATAATACAAGCTTGCTTAGATTGAGACCTTTAATTATCGTTTACCATTGAGTGAGATAGTGTTCAAACGAGGTCATTTAATCGCTTTTAGCGATAAGACCGCCAATGTGTCACCATATGTAAAAAATTCTGCATTTATATGATGTACATAATAAAGAGTATTCTATTCTATTCTTTTCGTTTAACATATGTTGTCCAACTGCTAGATACTCGTAGATAGATAGATAGATAGATCCATCGTTTATTTAGTGCACACAAAAGACATCATAAAATACAAAAACATTGCATCCGCCTTTGTATTTACGCGACCTCATTTCAGCCTCGCAGACATATCGCCAACATCGGCGATACCTGTTTTGGAGCGTATTATGGTGATCCGAATGTGGTCACTGAGTTTGATATTTAAGATACTACGCACCAGTCACCACTGCTTTTTGGCAAACCTTGAGTTTGGACTTCTGAGCCTCGGTCAAAGACCAAGACGCCATAGGTTGGAATAGGCTGGATACACATGTCGACTAGTAGGCTGAATACTACTTATTCCGGCTATTAAATGGCAATTAAAACTTTTACTAAAACGTTCTCAACCCCTTTTATAATAACTTCCTTTGACACAACACTCAAAACCAAATCCTAAACCTTACCACAAAACACAACAGTTCAAAACAGAAGATTTGTGTCAACATAACTTTGTTTACATCTTAAAGTTTAATCTTAAGATTAAGCCCGACATGTATGGGATAACCGGGCACAGGTGCCGGAACAAATTGGTAGGTAAGGGAAACGTGTTGCTCCCATTACCCGGTCCGTTGACTGTCTAAAATACTAGATAGGTACACGGAGCGAAATCTGGTCCTTCGAGTCGTTTTGCTGTTTTTGTTAACTTTTTGGATTTTTTGCGGTGTTTGCCAGTTTGACGCTGGGTAAGGATTTTTTAAATAAGTTTTTCGTGTATTTTCGAGTGGATAGGAAAGTTTTGGTTTCTATTTTCTTTAGCAGATGTTTGCATGGTATTTTATTTCTATTATGAGAGGTACTGTTTAACTATGAGTTTTAACTCTATGTAATATTTAAATTTTATCGGGTATATTAAAATTTTAATTAAAACACTACGTTTGCTTGACATCTTGAACCGACAAAACCTTTTACGACAAATGAAAAATACATAATTCAATCTCATCATCAGTGCGGTATTAATACATAAATAAATAATCAGATATTTTGTCAGATTTTTAACTGCGTAAGTGTACAGTATAAGTGAAATTCTAACTTACTACTTAAACTAAATCTCACACGAACAAAGGACCAGTGTTAAGGCAGGCCACTTCATGACATTCCTAGCTCTATGTCATGCCCTTGTTCTTAATTCAAAGTAGGAAATGAGCGGAGGTAGCACCTCAACCAGACATATTTATAATGTCTCTTTACATATGTACCAAGGTAACTTTTCTTAATAAGCTGGCTTCTTGCCACGGTTTCGGCTCGTTTGTTTTGATAATTTAGTAAGGTGCAAAGGCACGTAATTTTGCGCCTATTTTTTAGAATTTGTCCTGTTCTAAGTTCTAATTTGTCTCTTTAAGTCAAGCGTTTTTTAAAGTTTGTGCTTTTTTTTTTGTTGGTCTCGTTCGTGGCTAAATAATATCAGGTTGGTTTGATCGAAGGTAAAGCTACCTTTGCCGAGGTTGGTCCGTGGATGGGGGACCATCGATTACATATCAAGACAGCTTCGTGCATCGAAAAGCACGTTAGGCTTAACGTGCTTTCCAAGGTTGTCCTGGCTGTCATATTATTATGTAGATTTTTGACAGTCCTTAAGGGTAATCATCCCGAAAGTCTGACAACCAGTCTTACTAAGGGTTATCGTATTACCCAGTAACTGGGTTGTGGAGGTCAGATAGGCACTCGCTTCATGTAAAATATTGGTATTCAGCTGCATCCGGCTAGATTGGAAGCCGAATCCAACATAGTTGGAAAAAGGCTAGGCAGATTTAATTGTTTTATTATGAACAGAAAGAATATAGCAGTTAGGGTAAAGACTGCGTCCTTGGTCTTGTGGTTGCAAGGGCTACTGCTGAGCATTAAGGCCTAGGTTCGATTCCCCGGGTCGGGCAGTGTTGCTGGGTTTTTCCCTCAGGTATTTCTCAGTAGCAGCCCGGAGTCTGGATTTGTGCCCGGTTGACGGTAATAGGCTCGCCCCCTATTACATGGGACTTAAACAGACCTATCGAAATGTGGGTGTACTATAGGCACACCAACTCTGCCTAGCCTTTTGGGGATTATTAGCGTGATAATATTATGGCTACTGACTAGGTGCGCCTTTGACACGTTTTAAGTCTAAGTCCTAATATTTATGCTATTGAAATAAAGTCCTTAAGTAGGATGCGCTAAGGTAGCCCGTGAAATTCAAAATTTCTTACGTTTTTGCAATTTGCAGGTCAGTGTCTGGAAAATATAATTCGCGACCGTAACAAACATGGCTTTACAGAATTATAATCATTAGAATCAGCAATACAAATCCTTATGTTATAATAATCCTAAAATGTCGTGATATCATGAAATAGTCATTCAATAGGATTATATGAACTTAGAGAGTTGCATTGATAATTTTTATGATTATAATTCTATAAATAAATATTTGATACGGTCGCGAATCATATTTAGAATAACATACAAACTGATACTGACCGCCAAATTGCAAAAAACCTAAGAAAATATGAATTTCGGACGCTTTCGCATTAAAACGTAATAATATTTACGGTAAAACTTGATTACAATAATGCAACCAACACATCATCTCATCAAAATTTTTTTTTTTTTTTTTTGTTAGCCTACTCTGTCCCACTCCTGGGCAAAGGCCTCCCTCCACTTCTTCCATCTTTCGCGAACCTGTGCGTAATCCTTCCAGTTTTCACGGAACCTATCCAGCTCGTCCCGCCATCTCCTACGTGGTCTGCCGCGATCTAAATAAATAATAAAAATCTTCCTGTCCTTATCTCATGTTACTTGGAGTCGGCGCACCACGTTTTCTCTTTCTATTCTCCCCTGTCAACCGTCACGCCACAGTATAATTATGATCAGTAAGTAAATAACCTACGTTCCAAACGGCACACTCACTCAGACGCACTCATTGACGAGACCCCAAGCGATTGTCGCGGTGCTGTCAGTTGCGGATGCCGTAACGAGATGAGTGGTCGCCGCGATATTTTTTTAAATGGAGGGTGGGTAATTATTTAAACAAATAGACCTAGTTTCCATACTGTGGTCACGCTATCATTCACTCCCTGCTCTTTATTTTATTTTATTTGGGACAAAAAACAGTTATACATTACAGCATTTATAATCTCTTTCATAATAATTCCTCTGACAATCCCTCTATCTTTTCTTTAGCCTCGCTCTCCCTCTCAATCCATCAACATTTATATTCATTACTCTTTAAGCCACATGAAACCAAGCCAACTTTCTAAAAACATGTATACGTAATACACGTCGTCCTGTTAAATTCGCCTACAGTGTAGCAACATGAACTAAATTATGTCTATTAATAAACAGCTTCTAACTTTCAATGTTCGGACTTGTTAACAGGTTGTTAGTGATGCACTAACCAAAACAGGTAATTCACGACATTACACTTTAATGTAGCCACATTACCTCCAAATATTCAATGTACAAACATAATAATGAACAGGTATTTTAAACCAAATACTATTAACACTGCGCTAGAACTAGTCGACTGACGAAAACTACCTTTTGGAAGGGGCGACTAGAATCAGTTCAATTTTTTGTAAACTTTGACGTTCAAAAGTGCCTTACAACGGCCTATTTGAAATAAATGATTTGACTTTGACTTTGACTGTCTCGTTGTTCTAGTAGTCGCAAGAGCTACTGCTGATCAAGAGGTCCTGGGTTCGATTCCCACGTCGGGTAAAGTGTTGATGGGTTTTTCCAACTGGAATTTCTCAGTAGCAGCCCGGACTCTGGATTTACACACGGTTGATGGCAATAGGCTCGCCCCCTATTACAGGAGACTTAAACATAACTGGCGAAATATTGGTGTACAATACAAGGTGTTTTTTTTAATTACCTATTGAGGTTTTTGTGATGATTTTGTTTTGTTCCTTAATTAATAAACAATAAAAAATATAAAAATCGTCTGATAACTTTTATCAATCAATCTGCCTAGCCTTTTCACAACTATGTTGGGGTAGACATCCAGTCTAACCGGATGCAGCTGAATACCAGTATTTTACATGCAGCGACTGCCTATCTGATCTCCACAACCCAGTAACTGGGTAATACAATATGCCTTGGTAATACTGGTAATTTTTATCTGCAGAGTAAATAATGAAGATTAGAAGATTAAAGTTTTCTGAAAATTAAAAAATCCGCCCATAATAGACTTAATAAAATTTTGCTGAAGTTTGATCCTCAATTCCGCTACGTAATAACTCAAACGTGGTTTAAGTCTTGAAATTAAAAAAAATAGAAACCGCGAAGCATCCAAATAATTTAAAATTACCAAAGACTTAGTTCCAATGATAACAGACGACAAAGTCTTTATAATCCAAATAAAATATATTATTATTTATTATGTACCATATAAATAACCACGAACTACGTCATTATAATCGAAACATCAAAATAAGTTGCGTAGGTGTGACAACATGATTTATTGATATGAATCGATAAGCATTTCGAAATAGACGAACTATTTTCGGAAAAATACTTCTTTATGTATTGATTGACCCCTTCACTTTGATAAGGGATCTTGTTTGAACAAGATCTTTTTTAGGGTTCCGTAGACAACAAGGAACCCTTATAGTTTCGTCATGTCCGTCTGTCTGTCTATCTGTCTGTTTGTTTGCCCGCGGCTTAGCTCAGAGATTTTAAGTACTAGAAAGTTGCAATTTGGCATGGGTATACATTATAAATCACGCCAACAAAGTGGCAAACTAAAGTCATAAAAAAAGGGTTTTTAGGGTACACACCCCTACACGTAAAGTGGCGATGTTCCCCCCCTGCCAGCTAAATGGTTGGTTCTGGATATGCGAAAAAGATCACGGCAGTAGTATATATAATGAAATTAAAAGGAAAACTATCACAACTAAGTAGGCTCTACAAGTTAACGAGTAATAATCGACCAACTTACATTTGCAGTTGCATAAACAAGTTCTCCGCTACATTCCGTATGGGAGAACATGTTTTTCAACTACAATGTTAAGTATTACTAAGAGGTATCGTGTTACCCAGTAACTGGGTTGTGGAGGTCAGTTAAGCAGTAGCTTCATGTAAAATGTTGGTATTCAGCTGCATCCGGTTAGACTGGAAGCCGACCCACACATAGTTGGGAAAAGGCTAGGCAGATTGTTTTTTTTTACAACCAACTTGGATGTAGCGCTCGCCGGTTTCTACTGCGGCAGCGCTCACTTCGCTCACTCGGCTTGCGCGCGGTTTGTCACAGTTCTAACCTAACCCGTTTGTTCAGGATATCCTAGCTTATTTACTGCGACCAACTGTGAAAAAACGTCAAAAATTTAAAAAGAGGCTCATTAGTGTGCGTCATAAGAAGCCCAAAAAGTTTTTAAATAATTTTAATTAGTTATACAGGGTGATTGGAAGATGGGTGCAAAGCTTTAAGGTGAAGATAGTATAGACAATTTAGAACCATTTAAGCCATGGTTGTCTTCTTTCCCTTTTCGAATGTCTTTAGGAGTAATTAAATAGTCAAACCGGTCGTGGGTTTCAAGGGGAGAAAAACAAAGAGTACCTAATAATAAAATAGTAAATTTACAACCTACTAGGTGTAATTGAAATAACTGAAAACCCCCAGAGGGGTCATTGTACTCATCATTACGAACTTTCTGTGGGACCAAAACAAAAATCGCGAAAAAGAAACAGCTATACCCTACGCCATATGTTCGCATAACTTGACAAGATGTAGAGTTTAATGTATGGAACAGCTTTTTATTTGCCTTTGAACTTTGTGCAATTAAACGTTGCATAATTTATTCTTTCATTTTTAATCATCGACCGCAGGGGAATGCTTTTACACTGTCTTGTATTATAAATCCTTTAAAAATAATCGTTATTTTGTAAGTACCAAAGGACCAAACTTCTGATCACAATGGCAAAAAAAAACTTATAAAGGGTTGAACTGAGAATTTATGGTCCTCAGGGGCGATTGTAGGTGGCGATAAAGAAGCGTTAAGGCACTTGATAAGAGATTATGTCAGAGTAAAGAGTTTGACATGGTCCTTTAACCCTAAAGTTCCCTAAGGAACTGTTATTTCAGGAGTTACTAGACTGTCGTTGCATTATTAAATAATACTAAGTCAAATTAATAATTGAAATAATTTTTTAAATGTACTTTCTGAGTGTATTTTGGACATTACTGACATCATGGAGGAAACATGGACTTATAAGGTTTAGTCAGAAATTGCCTACCCTTCTTGAGCAAGCGTGTTGATCAATGCTCGTGCCTTCTTGCCCTACAGTGGGACAATAATAGGCTGGTAATCAACAGCATGTATCAGAAAGTTGTGATCATATATAAGACCATGGTACAGACCATCCAACTTGACAACTATAGATCCATGCGACCAACATCGTACGTAATCGCGAAAAAAAAAACAGCCATCCCATACATTTCGGCCGAGAAGGTGTTGAAGTTTTACCAAGTCCAGTCTTACCAAGAGGTATCGTATCACCCAGTAACTGGGTAGTAAAGGTCAGATAGGCAGTCGTTTCATGTAAAATACTGGTATTCAGCTGCATCCAGTTAGACTAGAAGTCGAAACCAATATAGTTGGGAAAAGGCTAGGCATATTGATTAAGGTATTGAAGGTTCGCATGGAACAGTTGATTTTTTTATGTTTTGTATCACACCCTTAGGAGCATTTGTTCTAAAGAGATGTCGGTAAATAGTGAACTAGAATATTAATAGTAAATTGCAATTATAACACTGAATTTAATGTTGTAACCGTTTTAGGTGTAAAAAAGGCATTTGGAAAGTAACATTTTTTTTTTACTTCTAAAACGATATATTTGGTGTTACGATATTAATTATTGCATTTCATAATCAATAATTTAGTTCACTACTAGTTAGCCATATTTCATATTAACATACAGTAATAGTGCCAAATTAATCAAAACAGTGAAATATTTGACATCTATTTGCATCGTTGTTCACTTTCAGAATGCACGCTCTTAAATATGATCACACCTTTCTGATACATGCTGTATAAAAAAAACAGATTATCCCTTGAGGGTAATAAGTCACTTTGACAGCCCACTTTTCACGTCTTTGCATACGTATAAATATTCATTTAACATTAAAGCTTGAACTAATGGTTGTATTTCGATACGGTTCTGGTATATTTTGGGAATTATGTGTACCAGTCACGCGAGCCTAACAGCATATTAAGTAATTTCCCTCCGTTTACTTTGGTTAAAGCCGTTTGTCCACCGCCACGTAAACGAGAACGAGATGACGGCGCCGAAGTAGCGATACATACATTTACTATGGCCGCGTGTCCGTTGCACGCCCGTCAACGGGACGTCATGTTCGGTTTGAATAATCTCGTTTCCCGTTGACGTCCCGTTGGCGGTGCCGGTGGACAAACAGTGTAAGTATAAAATAAACGTTATGTTTTATGAGGAACCTATTTGGAATACTAAAATGTTTGTTCTCCATTTACGAGTAGGAGTGTCATGTGTGGGCTCAGTAAATAAAACTTATTTCTGGCAAGAAGTATGAAAGTAGAGGATTTGTATAGAATTTTGAATTTGTGAGAAAAGTTGTTGATTAACGTCTTTTGTTTTAACAAGGCTTTTCTTAAAAAGTATACAAATACATATATTCACGCCTGCTTCCCATGGGGGCAGGCAGAAACTACAGAACGCCACCTGATACGATCCCTAAATACTCCTTTGGCTTCGTTTACGTTCATAAACGCACGCCGGTTGTGAGTACTACGCAGCTGACCTTTCACCATCAAGGTGAAAGTCTGGTGATACGTCCTTCTAGGGCATGTCCTTCGTTTCCACTTACATCTTCTACATACCTTTTGTTAGTCCCCTTTCATTCTTTCTCTCTACATAATCAAACCATCGAAGTATATATACTCTTTTCAATAAAAAAATATGTCTAATTAAATGGCGCACTAGTATTTTGGTTAGTTTATTTTTAAACAGGAAAGAAACATACCTAGGCACTACTGACACAGGCTTATTTGCTTAAAAGAAAGCTCCAATCACTAGTTGTTAAGGTATTTACTTGTAAAAATAATAAATAATTTTTAATTTTCATTTTTCTCTGACACCTATAATTTAACAACACGAATAGATCGATAAAATATTTAAGACACGTTATTGTGTTAGTTTAATGATCGATCGACGCATCGCACAGCGTATTATCGTGTCGACAGTTATCATTCAATTGAATTCAATGGCGTAGCTGAGGCATTGACTGCCGTTGAGTTAATAATATAGGTAGATCTATGGACTATTGTGATAAAGTCACTCGTAGAATATACGTAGCTGAGTTTCCTGGAAGACTTTAATGACGTTGATAAATCTAAAGAAGAAGAGGGCGAGTGTAATAAATTGTATCATAAGAGTATAAACAGTTTTAAGAGCGTTATCACACTGGCGATTTGCGAGCGTGTTTCCGGCGAGGCGATTGTTTAACGCTCTCACTGCGTGTACGTAGCGAGCATCCCACGTGTGATCAACGTGTTAGCCGCGTTTTTAGAACGAGAGGAATTTACGTTAGTCTACAAGAGAAAATGAGACAAGTGAGAGTACAATAATTGTGAAAACGCGGAGATCACGTCGCGTAGTCGTGGTTTGCTCGCTAGGCACCCTCGGGGAGTGCGTTCACATATCGCCTCGTAGGAAACACTGTGATAAATTTCTAAGGGTTCGAGTTTACCACGATAAAAATAATTAAGGTCGTAAGACACAACAACAAGCAAGGCAAAGGCATCGTGGTAACGTGACAATGTTCTATCATTACTTCTACATATAAAGGTAAAGGAAAATACCAGGTTTGTAACGTCCGATAATAATAATATTATGATTAAGTAGTTAGTTATGAACAAGTGATGTTGGAGCGTTGGGCGTGAGTCGATTACAATATTTATGTACATAGTTACGGTTTTTGTTTACATTTGTTTTTATTTTGTTTGAATATTAAAAATTATTGTTTATTTATTTTGCAATCCCCTGGTGGGATTTATGTGTCCGTAGATGTGTCACAGAGGGCCCTATCAGAATACCAGCGCTGCGGTATTTTTTTGTTTTAATATCGCTGCATTTGCTGAGATAAGAGTCTTTTGGCCTCACACAGGTCGATATTGTTTTCGTTTATTCGAAAAAAATTGTTAGTTTTAGATGCTCCTTTTTAGTTTTTATTACTGTTTGTATTTACTGTACGTGGCCCAACAAAAAAAAAATCTTCTTCTCTTTCGTATCATCAGCATCATAATAATTATAAGTCTGTATACTTTCACCGCTAAGCATAAGCATTTACGCTTTGATTTAAATATGTAGAACATATTTAAAACAAGCTTCAATCTTGGTGGATTGTTGATTGCAGTATGCAGTAATTAGCCGAAGAAAAAACCGACCTTATATATTTTATATCTGCCACTTAATAACTGATAAACTAATTTGGATAATAACACCCGGTTTCTTACCTGAGAATTTGAAGTTGAGCACTTGTTAAACTCTTCTTTAGGTTAATTAAAGTGCCCGCAAATATCCAAATATTTCACCCTTTTTGCAAATAAATTTTGTGTTTCGCTGGAACTACTTTGAAGGAACCAACTTAAGTAATGCTAAAGTAGAGTATATCAAGTACCCAATTCAGGAACCGGGTGTAGTATACCAATTCTAAGTAGGTAATGTTTTAACAATAAATAGTTTTTCTTTATGTACAGTAAAATAAGCGAGAATTATATTCACAACATACTGTCAGCAGTAACTTCACTTATATCGTTTGCTAAGCAAAACTTAAAAGCAGAAATAATTTTTCTTCCATTTAATATTTCTGTTTTTCTATGCATTCATGACGCCGCCGACCTTCTACGCTTGCGTGTAACCTACTTAAGTTATTAGTATAACTAACGCTACCGTGGTGATAATTACTGTAATATTGATCACTAAGGAAGGCTTTTAGTGTTAATATATGACTTGTACGAAGCAGGTGTAAGAGGAAAAATATTAGGAACTTTTTCAGTATTTTTTATTTCCTTTTAATGGACCACGTTTGGTAAGATGATACAAATCTGGGAATTAACAGTCTTTTTGTTTTCTTTCGTCGTCTGTTTTTTACATTATTTCGTTTTCTCCACTATTGAACTACACTTTTACACGACAAGAGAAAATATACAGCAAAAATATAAATTACGCCATAAAAATTGGTTAAACTTACCAAGCTCTATGTTAAAAATGCACTCAACAAGTACACTAATCATGTCAATTAAAATATTATAATTATAATAAATTACCCGAAATAATTAAAGACGAACAACAATTTTATGCATTCATAAATGAATTAAAACAATTTCTATTATCTAAATACACTCGAGAGCAATGAATCCGGGTCACTTAAAGAATGTTAAAAATCTCGGAAACTAAAAATGATAGGTTAATGCAATAAATTGTATTTAATAGACAATGTAATACTCCTTAAATGAAAGTAAAAAAAATATGAGTCACCATACATTTTATTAACACAAAATTACATAAAGAAAAAAACTGCTGATCTCTCCTTAAAACAAAAATAGGAAACATGAAATTTTTGAACTTTATTACGATTTTCTTGAATTTTAATACTTCGTATTGCCTCCTCGTGCTTCCATTACTGCGTTTACGCGGTTTGGCATGCTGTACACCAAGTTCCTTATACGATTTTGGGGAATATTCTCCCATTCCTCTGTGAGAGCAATTTTGAGCTCACGAAGCGTGATTGGGGGAGGGTTTCGTTGTTTTACGCATCTGCCTAGCTCGTCCCAAGCATGCTCGATCGGGTTGATATCCGGGCTGCGCGCTGGCCACTCCATACGAGTAATTATTAAAAAAATAAACTATTAACTCTGCGCTAGTACTAGTCGACTGACGAAAACTACCTTTTGGAAGGGGCGACTAGAATCAATTCAATTTTTTGTAAACTTTGACGTTCAAAAGTGCCTTACAACGGCCTATTTGAAATAAATGATTTGACTTTGACTTTGACTGTCTCGTTGTTCTAGTAGTCGCAAGAGCTACTGCTGATCAAGAGGTCCTGGGTTCGATTCCCACGTCGGGTAAAGTGTTGATGGGTTTTTCCAACTGGAATTTCTCAGTAGCAGCCCGGACTCTGGATTTACACACGGTTGATGGCAATAGGCTCGCCCCCTATTACAGGAGACTTAAACATAACTGGCGAAATATTGGTGTACAATACAAGGTGTTTTTTTTAATTACCTATTGAGGTTTTTGTGATGATTTTGTTTTGTTCCTTAATTAATAAACAATAAAAAATATAAAAATCGTCTGATAACTTTTATCAATCAATCTGCCTAGCCTTTTCACAACTATGTTGGGGTAGACATCCAGTCTAACCGGATGCAGCTGAATACCAGTATTTTACATGCAGCGACTGCCTATCTGATCTCCACAACCCAGTAACTGGGTAATACAATATGCCTTGGTAATACTGGTAATTTTTATCTGCAGAGTAAATAATGAAGATTAGAAGATTAAAGTTTTCTGAAAATTAAAAAATCCGCCCATAATAGACTTAATAAAATTTTGCTGAAGTTTGATCCTCAATTCCGCTACGTAATAACTCAAACGTGGTTTAAGTCTTGAAATTAAAAAAAATAGAAACCGCGAAGCATCCAAATAATTTAAAATTACCAAAGACTTAGTTCCAATGATAACAGACGACAAAGTCTTTATAATCCAAATAAAATATATTATTATTTATTATGTACCATATAAATAACCACGAACTACGTCATTATAATCGAAACATCAAAATAAGTTGCGTAGGTGTGACAACATGATTTATTGATATGAATCGATAAGCATTTCGAAATAGACGAACTATTTTCGGAAAAATACTTCTTTATGTATTGATTGACCCCTTCACTTTGATAAGGGATCTTGTTTGAACAAGATCTTTTTTAGGGTTCCGTAGACAACAAGGAACCCTTATAGTTTCGTCATGTCCGTCTGTCTGTCTATCTGTCTGTTTGTTTGCCCGCGGCTTAGCTCAGAGATTTTAAGTACTAGAAAGTTGCAATTTGGCATGGGTATACATTATAAATCACGCCAACAAAGTGGCAAACTAAAGTCATAAAAAAAGGGTTTTTAGGGTACACACCCCTACACGTAAAGTGGCGATGTTCCCCCCCTGCCAGCTAAATGGTTGGTTCTGGATATGCGAAAAAGATCACGGCAGTAGTATATATAATGAAATTAAAAGGAAAACTATCACAACTAAGTAGGCTCTACAAGTTAACGAGTAATAATCGACCAACTTACATTTGCAGTTGCATAAACAAGTTCTCCGCTACATTCCGTATGGGAGAACATGTTTTTCAACTACAATGTTAAGTATTACTAAGAGGTATCGTGTTACCCAGTAACTGGGTTGTGGAGGTCAGTTAAGCAGTAGCTTCATGTAAAATGTTGGTATTCAGCTGCATCCGGTTAGACTGGAAGCCGACCCACACATAGTTGGGAAAAGGCTAGGCAGATTGTTTTTTTTTACAACCAACTTGGATGTAGCGCTCGCCGGTTTCTACTGCGGCAGCGCTCACTTCGCTCACTCGGCTTGCGCGCGGTTTGTCACAGTTCTAACCTAACCCGTTTGTTCAGGATATCCTAGCTTATTTACTGCGACCAACTGTGAAAAAACGTCAAAAATTTAAAAAGAGGCTCATTAGTGTGCGTCATAAGAAGCCCAAAAAGTTTTTAAATAATTTTAATTAGTTATACAGGGTGATTGGAAGATGGGTGCAAAGCTTTAAGGTGAAGATAGTATAGACAATTTAGAACCATTTAAGCCATGGTTGTCTTCTTTCCCTTTTCGAATGTCTTTAGGAGTAATTAAATAGTCAAACCGGTCGTGGGTTTCAAGGGGAGAAAAACAAAGAGTACCTAATAATAAAATAGTAAATTTACAACCTACTAGGTGTAATTGAAATAACTGAAAACCCCCAGAGGGGTCATTGTACTCATCATTACGAACTTTCTGTGGGACCAAAACAAAAATCGCGAAAAAGAAACAGCTATACCCTACGCCATATGTTCGCATAACTTGACAAGATGTAGAGTTTAATGTATGGAACAGCTTTTTATTTGCCTTTGAACTTTGTGCAATTAAACGTTGCATAATTTATTCTTTCATTTTTAATCATCGACCGCAGGGGAATGCTTTTACACTGTCTTGTATTATAAATCCTTTAAAAATAATCGTTATTTTGTAAGTACCAAAGGACCAAACTTCTGATCACAATGGCAAAAAAAAACTTATAAAGGGTTGAACTGAGAATTTATGGTCCTCAGGGGCGATTGTAGGTGGCGATAAAGAAGCGTTAAGGCACTTGATAAGAGATTATGTCAGAGTAAAGAGTTTGACATGGTCCTTTAACCCTAAAGTTCCCTAAGGAACTGTTATTTCAGGAGTTACTAGACTGTCGTTGCATTATTAAATAATACTAAGTCAAATTAATAATTGAAATAATTTTTTAAATGTACTTTCTGAGTGTATTTTGGACATTACTGACATCATGGAGGAAACATGGACTTATAAGGTTTAGTCAGAAATTGCCTACCCTTCTTGAGCAAGCGTGTTGATCAATGCTCGTGCCTTCTTGCCCTACAGTGGGACAATAATAGGCTGGTAATCAACAGCATGTATCAGAAAGTTGTGATCATATATAAGACCATGGTACAGACCATCCAACTTGACAACTATAGATCCATGCGACCAACATCGTACGTAATCGCGAAAAAAAAAACAGCCATCCCATACATTTCGGCCGAGAAGGTGTTGAAGTTTTACCAAGTCCAGTCTTACCAAGAGGTATCGTATCACCCAGTAACTGGGTAGTAAAGGTCAGATAGGCAGTCGTTTCATGTAAAATACTGGTATTCAGCTGCATCCAGTTAGACTAGAAGTCGAAACCAATATAGTTGGGAAAAGGCTAGGCATATTGATTAAGGTATTGAAGGTTCGCATGGAACAGTTGATTTTTTTATGTTTTGTATCACACCCTTAGGAGCATTTGTTCTAAAGAGATGTCGGTAAATAGTGAACTAGAATATTAATAGTAAATTGCAATTATAACACTGAATTTAATGTTGTAACCGTTTTAGGTGTAAAAAAGGCATTTGGAAAGTAACATTTTTTTTTTACTTCTAAAACGATATATTTGGTGTTACGATATTAATTATTGCATTTCATAATCAATAATTTAGTTCACTACTAGTTAGCCATATTTCATATTAACATACAGTAATAGTGCCAAATTAATCAAAACAGTGAAATATTTGACATCTATTTGCATCGTTGTTCACTTTCAGAATGCACGCTCTTAAATATGATCACACCTTTCTGATACATGCTGTATAAAAAAAACAGATTATCCCTTGAGGGTAATAAGTCACTTTGACAGCCCACTTTTCACGTCTTTGCATACGTATAAATATTCATTTAACATTAAAGCTTGAACTAATGGTTGTATTTCGATACGGTTCTGGTATATTTTGGGAATTATGTGTACCAGTCACGCGAGCCTAACAGCATATTAAGTAATTTCCCTCCGTTTACTTTGGTTAAAGCCGTTTGTCCACCGCCACGTAAACGAGAACGAGATGACGGCGCCGAAGTAGCGATACATACATTTACTATGGCCGCGTGTCCGTTGCACGCCCGTCAACGGGACGTCATGTTCGGTTTGAATAATCTCGTTTCCCGTTGACGTCCCGTTGGCGGTGCCGGTGGACAAACAGTGTAAGTATAAAATAAACGTTATGTTTTATGAGGAACCTATTTGGAATACTAAAATGTTTGTTCTCCATTTACGAGTAGGAGTGTCATGTGTGGGCTCAGTAAATAAAACTTATTTCTGGCAAGAAGTATGAAAGTAGAGGATTTGTATAGAATTTTGAATTTGTGAGAAAAGTTGTTGATTAACGTCTTTTGTTTTAACAAGGCTTTTCTTAAAAAGTATACAAATACATATATTCACGCCTGCTTCCCATGGGGGCAGGCAGAAACTACAGAACGCCACCTGATACGATCCCTAAATACTCCTTTGGCTTCGTTTACGTTCATAAACGCACGCCGGTTGTGAGTACTACGCAGCTGACCTTTCACCATCAAGGTGAAAGTCTGGTGATACGTCCTTCTAGGGCATGTCCTTCGTTTCCACTTACATCTTCTACATACCTTTTGTTAGTCCCCTTTCATTCTTTCTCTCTACATAATCAAACCATCGAAGTATATATACTCTTTTCAATAAAAAAATATGTCTAATTAAATGGCGCACTAGTATTTTGGTTAGTTTATTTTTAAACAGGAAAGAAACATACCTAGGCACTACTGACACAGGCTTATTTGCTTAAAAGAAAGCTCCAATCACTAGTTGTTAAGGTATTTACTTGTAAAAATAATAAATAATTTTTAATTTTCATTTTTCTCTGACACCTATAATTTAACAACACGAATAGATCGATAAAATATTTAAGACACGTTATTGTGTTAGTTTAATGATCGATCGACGCATCGCACAGCGTATTATCGTGTCGACAGTTATCATTCAATTGAATTCAATGGCGTAGCTGAGGCATTGACTGCCGTTGAGTTAATAATATAGGTAGATCTATGGACTATTGTGATAAAGTCACTCGTAGAATATACGTAGCTGAGTTTCCTGGAAGACTTTAATGACGTTGATAAATCTAAAGAAGAAGAGGGCGAGTGTAATAAATTGTATCATAAGAGTATAAACAGTTTTAAGAGCGTTATCACACTGGCGATTTGCGAGCGTGTTTCCGGCGAGGCGATTGTTTAACGCTCTCACTGCGTGTACGTAGCGAGCATCCCACGTGTGATCAACGTGTTAGCCGCGTTTTTAGAACGAGAGGAATTTACGTTAGTCTACAAGAGAAAATGAGACAAGTGAGAGTACAATAATTGTGAAAACGCGGAGATCACGTCGCGTAGTCGTGGTTTGCTCGCTAGGCACCCTCGGGGAGTGCGTTCACATATCGCCTCGTAGGAAACACTGTGATAAATTTCTAAGGGTTCGAGTTTACCACGATAAAAATAATTAAGGTCGTAAGACACAACAACAAGCAAGGCAAAGGCATCGTGGTAACGTGACAATGTTCTATCATTACTTCTACATATAAAGGTAAAGGAAAATACCAGGTTTGTAACGTCCGATAATAATAATATTATGATTAAGTAGTTAGTTATGAACAAGTGATGTTGGAGCGTTGGGCGTGAGTCGATTACAATATTTATGTACATAGTTACGGTTTTTGTTTACATTTGTTTTTATTTTGTTTGAATATTAAAAATTATTGTTTATTTATTTTGCAATCCCCTGGTGGGATTTATGTGTCCGTAGATGTGTCACAGAGGGCCCTATCAGAATACCAGCGCTGCGGTATTTTTTTGTTTTAATATCGCTGCATTTGCTGAGATAAGAGTCTTTTGGCCTCACACAGGTCGATATTGTTTTCGTTTATTCGAAAAAAATTGTTAGTTTTAGATGCTCCTTTTTAGTTTTTATTACTGTTTGTATTTACTGTACGTGGCCCAACAAAAAAAAAATCTTCTTCTCTTTCGTATCATCAGCATCATAATAATTATAAGTCTGTATACTTTCACCGCTAAGCATAAGCATTTACGCTTTGATTTAAATATGTAGAACATATTTAAAACAAGCTTCAATCTTGGTGGATTGTTGATTGCAGTATGCAGTAATTAGCCGAAGAAAAAACCGACCTTATATATTTTATATCTGCCACTTAATAACTGATAAACTAATTTGGATAATAACACCCGGTTTCTTACCTGAGAATTTGAAGTTGAGCACTTGTTAAACTCTTCTTTAGGTTAATTAAAGTGCCCGCAAATATCCAAATATTTCACCCTTTTTGCAAATAAATTTTGTGTTTCGCTGGAACTACTTTGAAGGAACCAACTTAAGTAATGCTAAAGTAGAGTATATCAAGTACCCAATTCAGGAACCGGGTGTAGTATACCAATTCTAAGTAGGTAATGTTTTAACAATAAATAGTTTTTCTTTATGTACAGTAAAATAAGCGAGAATTATATTCACAACATACTGTCAGCAGTAACTTCACTTATATCGTTTGCTAAGCAAAACTTAAAAGCAGAAATAATTTTTCTTCCATTTAATATTTCTGTTTTTCTATGCATTCATGACGCCGCCGACCTTCTACGCTTGCGTGTAACCTACTTAAGTTATTAGTATAACTAACGCTACCGTGGTGATAATTACTGTAATATTGATCACTAAGGAAGGCTTTTAGTGTTAATATATGACTTGTACGAAGCAGGTGTAAGAGGAAAAATATTAGGAACTTTTTCAGTATTTTTTATTTCCTTTTAATGGACCACGTTTGGTAAGATGATACAAATCTGGGAATTAACAGTCTTTTTGTTTTCTTTCGTCGTCTGTTTTTTACATTATTTCGTTTTCTCCACTATTGAACTACACTTTTACACGACAAGAGAAAATATACAGCAAAAATATAAATTACGCCATAAAAATTGGTTAAACTTACCAAGCTCTATGTTAAAAATGCACTCAACAAGTACACTAATCATGTCAATTAAAATATTATAATTATAATAAATTACCCGAAATAATTAAAGACGAACAACAATTTTATGCATTCATAAATGAATTAAAACAATTTCTATTATCTAAATACACTCGAGAGCAATGAATCCGGGTCACTTAAAGAATGTTAAAAATCTCGGAAACTAAAAATGATAGGTTAATGCAATAAATTGTATTTAATAGACAATGTAATACTCCTTAAATGAAAGTAAAAAAAATATGAGTCACCATACATTTTATTAACACAAAATTACATAAAGAAAAAAACTGCTGATCTCTCCTTAAAACAAAAATAGGAAACATGAAATTTTTGAACTTTATTACGATTTTCTTGAATTTTAATACTTCGTATTGCCTCCTCGTGCTTCCATTACTGCGTTTACGCGGTTTGGCATGCTGTACACCAAGTTCCTTATACGATTTTGGGGAATATTCTCCCATTCCTCTGTGAGAGCAATTTTGAGCTCACGAAGCGTGATTGGGGGAGGGTTTCGTTGTTTTACGCATCTGCCTAGCTCGTCCCAAGCATGCTCGATCGGGTTGATATCCGGGCTGCGCGCTGGCCACTCCATACGAGTAATGTTCATCTCTTGAAGGTAGTCATTCACAATCCTACCTGCATGAGGTCGGGCATTGTCATGCATAAATATAGCATCCTCACCTAAATTGACCATAAATGGACCAACGTGATCATTGAGGATTTCTTCCACATATTTTACGCTAGTTAAAGAGCCGTTTTCTATGATCACCAGCTCTGTGCGACTTTCAGAAGAAATTCCGGCCCACACAAGTACAGACCCACCACCGTAGGCTACTTTTTCTTCGATGCATGCTTGCTTGAATCTTTCCCCTGGTCTTCGATACACTCTGTGTCTTCCATCGTGCTTGTAGAGCATAAATTTTGATTCGTCGGAGAACATAACTTTTGACCAATCTTCAATACTCCAATTTACGTGGCTCTGGGCATATCTTAGTCTTGAAATACGATGCCCACGCTCCAGTTTAGGGCCGTTTGCAGGTCTAAGGGGTCTTAAGTTAGATTCAGCAAGCCGACGTCTTACTGTCCATGCACTTGGGTTACTTCCTCCGAGGCGTCGAAACTGATTTGTGAGTTCAGTTCCTGTGAGAAAGCGATTTCGAAGCATGGTGTTCACCAAGTATCGGTCTTCTCGTGCTGTGGTACACCTGGTTCTGCCCGTTCCTGGTCTGCGTAGGTTAGAACCAGTTTCTTCGTAACGTCGGAGAACTCTTTGTACTGTTGACAGCGACACACCGACAGTCCTGGCTGTATCGCGCTGACTCCGGCCGGTTTCCAGCATTGTAAGTATTCTGGTGCATTCTTCAGGCGTAAGCGACATAATTTCAGCTTGAATAATGAATATAGAGCACTATCAACATGGTTTATGTACCCACATAAATGACAGATTACAAACAAAAGCAAAACCAAATGCTGTAATTTCGTAGTTCCATCTTCGAAAGTGGCCCTTTTTCAAATTTGATTTTTTTATGATATAACTTTACAATAACTAAGAAGTTTTAATACCTTCATTTAAGGAGTATTACATTGTCTATTAAATACAATTTATTGCATTAACCTAGCATTTTTAGTTTCCGAGATTTTTAGGATTCTTTAAGTGACCCGGATTCATTGCTCTCGAGTGTACTACTATACGTATAATATCAATGATTATTTAAATGACAAAGTTTTACAACTTTTAAAATATAATTACAATATATTTAGAATAACAACTAAGTAGTCAAATAAAAGCCCTCTTCGTCTCTACTACTTTTGCTGTGCCCAACAGGGTCGAAAATGATCATATTTTTGTAAAACCTACCACCTAAGTTCACATGTAGAAGCAATAAATATATTGAGTATTGAATACTGACTAAATTATGATAATGCAAACAAAGGCAAGCCCCAAGTCTTAGCCAGCTTAGACAAAATCCTATAGGATTTACTAGCTGGACCTCGGAGTCGAACTCGAACTTAAAAATCTACTATCCTTTGATTTCTATCTAACCGGATGCAGCTGAATACCAGTATTTGACCTTCACAAACCAGTAACTGGGTAATACGATACCCCTTGGTCAGACTAGTTGGAAGTCTGTCAGGCCTAACCATAACGATTGTCAAAGATCTACAAATGACAGCCGGGACGAACGGCTTTTAACGTGCTTTCCGAGGTACGGAGGAGTCTTGATATGGTATGGATGGTCACCTATTCACGAACCGACCGCGGCAAACGTAGCTTAATCTTCGATCGAACCGTGCGGCTGTAATTAATTAACCACGAGCTCTTTCAACCCATGCGGTTGTTCTTATTTAGCCACGAACTCCTTCGACCCATGCGGTTGTTATTATTTAGCCACGAGCTCCTTCGACCCATGCGGCTGTTCTTATTTAGCCACGAGTTCCTTCGACCCGTGCGGTTGTTATTATTTAGCCACGAGCTCCTTCGACCCGCGCGGCTGTTCTTATTGAGCCACGAGCTCCTTTGACCCGTACGGCTATTATTATTTAGCCACGAGCTCCTTCGACCCATGCGATAAAATAAACTTATTTTCTATTCGTCAGTATTTACACATTTACATTTATATTTCAAATCAAAGTAGGTAACAAGCTCTACAATTCATAACAATACTAAACTTGTAGGTAAACAGTCAGAGAATTAGTAACGGTTTCATAACCACAGTTATTTCCCCTAGTTAACAGTTACTACTTCAGTGCGGTTATAAACGGTAAACCTCCATTACAGAATATAGGTCTTTTCTGTAGGCTATTATGATTAACGACCGTAGAGGTTGTGCTGTAATCTGGAAGCATATCGTGTGAATAGCATTCAATGCAATTGATATCTGTGATCTGATTAGTGCTTCTTGGTATTTATGATATCAAGACTCTTAGGACCAAAATAGAAAACATACACATTAAACTTTTTAAAGTCAAATAAACCTAAAACTCTATTTTGAACCTACAAGTTAGAGATTGTAATGTACTCCTCAAAAATAACAAGAGAAATCAATTGAAAAAAAAACCAAAAACTCGATTAACATTTTATTGAAATAAGTTTGAAGGCGGAAATTGGAAACTAACAAAGTTCTTCCTTCTTCTATATATAATCATTATTATGTTATATGAAAGGGTTTATTTATAAACGTTGCTTTCAAAGTTAAAGGTCGTTTAGACGACAAAGAATGTATGGCTAAGCAGACGTTAATTATAATTTAATTCTAAGCAACATTTATAAAATAAACCCCAAAGTGTTTGTTTGTTTTGTTTTAATTAATATATTGTATTTTTTTCCTCGTCTAGTTGAGAGCTACACGGGCAGTTCTCTCCCCCTGTGGCGCGTAGATCGTCGACAGATGGGCGCGTTCCTGTGCATCGCGGCCAACGACGTGCCGCCCGCTGTCAGCAAGAGAATCATACTTAATGTTAACTGTAAGTATATTTATTTACTTTTAACTGTTTTTAATACCGTGATAAAGGAGGGAATGAAGCCACTGTGACTTGTAATTGAAAATATACGAATAAATAAGACGAGGTGTGCACTTCACTTTGTGAAATTTGTTTCGGTACCGCTGCTATAAAAATGGTGAAGGAAAACATCGTGACGAATCCGGTATAATAACTTTGACTATAATTTGAAGAAATGAGACGTCCACCAATTTAAGTAGCTATCAGCCGTATGAAGATTTCCCTCTCACTGAGATTAGGCCCTTATATCACAAAACTTTACAAGACAAGTCTACAATTCCACAAATTTGTTAAATTGTATAAAAAACTGCGTAACACAGAAATTACAAATGTGTATGATTTACAATTTACTATCTACAAATCTTTCAAAAGCGTAACGGCTAAGTAATGATGAGGGCTAGGTAGACATTGCAGACTTGGCACTACAATTTACATATTGGTAAGGTTTTTCCGTTACAATTGTGTGACTTAGAGTTTGTGGACTTGTAAAACTTACTTTGTAGGTTGTAAATTGTAATTGTAGCAGTGGGAACGTTATAGCAGATATAAGCTTCATTATAGATCTGGCCATTACACCCAGCAATGGGAATATGAAACATTGATTATTATGAGGTTGTAGATAGTTTATTCCTAAGCGAATACTCTGAAAATCCAATTACAAACGGCACCAGTCAGATATGTAATAAATCTGCTACAATGGTTTCAGAGATACAATAACTTCGGACTTCACTGTTTTCCATGAATTTGCTATCGAAAATTCGAGCTTCAAATAATCAAATAGAGACTGACGCTGATAAACGTTTGAACTTTCAGTGGCCATCAACCTTTCATACGTGTTTATCATACGAACTGGTATGATTGATTTAATTTATTACGCTAAATAAGAAGCTTCCTTTTTTTTTTTTTTTGAGGGTGGGATCTTATCAAATAACTTCTCCCGCTCTGGGCGGAGCGGGAGGGCGTGTCAGACTTTTACTGACTAAAACCCACCCGTGTTCCTTCCGTTGCCTGTGTGCCGGGGTCGCGATATCCCTTTCGGACAAACCCGCAACCCCGGCAGGAAATATGAAGCTTCCTACAGATGGAATCAAAAAGTGTTCGTGAAAACGGCTATATTCACATTGACTTGCTCATAACAAGAATCAGCCTATACTTTTGAGATCTTCACCGATTCCTAGGGCGGCCACTACACTTACAACGAAGCGCAATATTTATATGCACAGTATGATTGAATCAACCCTTGCACTCAAACTATTCATTATTTTCACGCAATAACATTGACGGCCCATAAAGCTTCAATGTTCTCGCGTGTGCAAGACTTGCGCAATACTTATGCTACATACTCGTAGTGCAAATAAAATATGGTGCAACAAAAATTAAACTCGCTCAAAATTTTGTTCAATCATTGCGCAATCTTCAATATTAAGGCGAAAGCGTCAGGGTAGGCCGCGAAATTTAAATTCTCTTACGTTTTTTGCAATCAATGCATCGTGTCGTGATGGCCTAGTGGTTAAGGCCCCGCCTCTCATGCAATGTGACTTTTTCAATTCATATGTACTTTCTGATTTTATCTCGGACATAACTGATATCGGTGGAGGAAAACACCGTGAGGGAACCTGGACTTTATTATAGTTAATATAAGTCTGAAATCGCAAACCCGTCTTGAGCAAGCGTGGTGATCAATGCTCGCGTCTTGTCTGCATGAGAAGAGGCGTTCAGCCTGCAGTAGGACAGTAACAGACTGGTTCTTTTTTTAAATCTAAATATGATTCGCGGCCGTATCAAAAATTTATTTATAGAATTATAATCATTAAAAACATCAATACAACTCCCTAAGTTCATATAATCCTACTGAATGACTATTTTATGAAATCATGACATTTTAGCATTATTCTAACATAAGGAGTTGTATTGCTGATTCGAATGGTTTTTATTATGTGAAGCCATATTTGTTACGGCCGCGAATCATATTTTAATCAACAGATCAGATTTGAATTTCGCGGCTTACCCTGACGCTTTCGCCTTAACCATAAACGTTCAAAAACATTGTGCGATTCGCGATGCTGTGCAATAAAATTGATAGATTAGGGCCCGCTTTATTCTTATTTAAGTAAGCACCCTGTGGAAAGTTAGAAAGGCATATCCATGACGCTATTTCTCAAAAACTCAATGACATTACCATGTACCCAATAAAGACCTATCTTTTACCCAAACAACCAAAACTATCAACAGTCCCCCTTCCCCCCAAAAACCAATATAAAATCCCCCCATCGGTTTGTTTGTCACTTTGAATAATATAATCCGTTCAGAGTTGCTCCCGTCACGAATTTGGATGGCATCCAAAATGATACAAGTCCCTCTATGTAGCAGTAACCAGGAAACGTGACTTTGCACCGAACGGTTGCTACTGAATAGATGCAAGATTTATCTTTCTATTTTTGAATTCTTTTGTTTTTATAGTCCAGCAGTCGGGAGATTGCGTTCTTGACACATGTCAGTTTCATACTAACGAATATGTGTTTTGCGAATTTAATCCTTATTACTATTAGAAGTTGTCCAACTGGCAGATGTCAGGAACGCATTCTCTCGACGGCTGGACTGTAATAGTACTCGTAATAGTTGTAAAGTATCTGATTAAAATGTGAACAAATGGATCAGAAAAATGTTACTGTGGATGCCAATTAGTAGTGCCACTTACAAATTGAATGCTTAGATTTGATTATTTGAATACTTGAACCCAACATTCTAAGTTTTAACCATCATATAGATGTTTTTCATTTGCTAATTGAGGTTAATTTATTAATATTCTTCAATGATTTTTCAAATTATGTCATTCGAACAATAATTGTTGGAAAAAGTAGTGAGATCTACAGTTTAAACCTAAATACAGATGATTGTGTTACTAATTCTTCTTTAGTGAGTGATTGCGTACGAATTTAACTTGAACAGGGTTTGTTTACAATTTCAACAGATACTTTTGGAACAGAATATATTAGAAGACGTCAGCTTCGTTGTGATTTAATTGAGCTTTGAAAGTTCTGCCTTCATACGTTTTTCACATTTTGAATTCGTTTCGTTTGCCACATGCATACTACGCATAACACTGATGTCACGCAAACTCGTGCATCAAGCAGAGTTTTCCTCGCGACTAGCATATATAACGTCCCGATATCGATGGTCGGGCAATTGCCCACTAGACACAACCTCCGCGACCCGAGGATCTTCCCATCCTTGGGTCGGAGGATCCTCCCATCCTATGGAGGATGAGTGAACTTTACACCCTGTTCCCTATAGCTCCTCTCCTCGTCCTCTTTATCGATTCGTTGACTGATTTGATTCTTTTAATTTTTATTGCGAAACGACTATTAAACCGATTTTCGTGGTTCATAATAACGTTCCTTTTACTTTTTGTGATGATAGAATTATTTCTGAAAAAAATCATATGACACCAGCTGTAGGCATTGGCAGAAGGCAATATCAGTTCTTCTAAACATTCAACGCCATAAGAAAATATTCATAATCTTAAAACTGGAAAGTAAAAGAAGTTTTGACGGCATAAGATTAACTGCAGTCAACAACGGCTTAGTAAAGTTGTATTAAAATTTCAAACAAGTATAAAACTAGAGATTTAATCATATTCTATGAATTTTAATGAGTAATAATGAAAAGACACGAGCCCGAGAATTATCTTTTAACTGCAGACGTTAAAAAAGTTTTGGATTTTTTGTTGAACTCTTTAGAGAAAATGGCGCAGAAAAAAAAGAAGTGCCGAGTGTCTGGGGGTGTAAGTTCTTTTCATGTAGAAATTCCTCTGAAGAAATTGTAGACTCTTAAAGGCTAAAATCACAAGGTAGCCGACCTCTGTCATCTGTTTATGTTAAGGTTCCCGGAAAATCTCGCGACCAAAGGAAAGTATCGACTTTGGTTCGGTGTCAACTTTTCAAAAGTCGATATTTCTTCGAACGCCGTAATTCCTCTGAAATAGCTGTTTATTTATGTTGTTAGAACTTTATATTTTCACAAGGTTTGTTTTGTTGTTGTTCTCAGAGAAGCTAGATTGACAAAGTTATATTTTTTTTTTGCTATTGTGTCTCTTGCCCACTCAGTAAAGTAGTGAGTTTAGTTTGAAAAGTGCCACATATAGACGTCAAGTTGCTGTTGGGGCGACGGAGACGCGCGGGTGAATTGCACCTGCTCTTGACTCGCCGAAGAAATAGAACGTGTTTAAATGTTTTCTACCCAAACGTCACAGTTTAGAGCTGCTTAACTAACGCAAATGTAAATGCCATTAACCATCGTCATGCGGAATAAGTTATGTATCTACTTTTCGTGAAGAAAGAACTTGCTATCTTGCTTCTAAGAATTTTACGAAGGGTCTGTGTGCGGAATAAAATGAATATTTGTAAACTGTTCCATGAAACCTAATAAAATGTTGAATAGTAAGGATGCCATTGGTCGAAGTGTGGTTTAAAACGTTGTATAGACCCGCGCGACAAGACAGCGCGACGCGACTCTAACAAAATAATTTCTAAGAAAACTTCACGGTAGAACAATAATTTACAGTGTCGCGTCACGCGACAAGTCACGCTAGTCTGCACGAGCCTTAAATTGGTGCTCTAAGTAGAACCTCAAAATAACACATTATAATTACAAGCAACTACTAGGGAATCAGAAAATCTAGGTAGGGTCTAGAAAATCGTCTTAAAATATTCTGAATTTAGTAGTTCTTTGGAACGAATGTCTTGATGCGAACAGCTGTTGCCTCAATAAAGCCCTCGTTGTACGTTCATAAGAAAGATCTGATTGTCAGAACGTGTCTACTTGGTCGCTCTCATTGCATTGTCTACAAGAAATGAAACGTGTGTTTTATCCTAAGTTTATAAAGTTGAATTACGTTATGATGACGAGAGAAAATATTGGAGTGACATAATTTAGATTCCTATCAACACGCTGAGAAGTCTGTACTTGTTTCCAAAACCCTTTGCAATTATTGTGATTTAAACTAGGTACCTATAATTTAAAAAAAAATGACTATAGCTTCTTAATCATCAATATGCTCAAGTAAAACCTCGTGTTATCAATGTCATCTTTTCATCGTAATACTACGTTGATCACATACGCAACTGCCGTGCTATTCTGTAAACATCTCACCGTGAAAACTCGGGTAAAGTGAGTTTGATGTGAGCTGTCATTGCATCTAATGCTAGGGAGTGACACTATTGACAGCTCACTTCAAGTTCACTTCACCTCACTCTTCACAGTGTGAATTTTATAGAATGGATCGAAACGACAGCTCACTTTAAACTCATTTCACCTAAGTTTTCACGGTGCTGCGGTGCTATTCTGTAAAAATCTCACCGTGAAAACTTAAGTGAAGTGAGCTGTCATTCCATCTGATGCTAGATAATGACATACGGCTCACTATTGAAGCTCACTTCACTTAAGTTTTCATTTTTACAGAATAGATCCGCTTTAATTCCACCTTATGCAAGGATTGACACTGTTGACAGTTCACTTCACGCTCACTTCACCTAACTTCTGACGGTGAGTTTTTTAAAGAATAGCACGACTGGAGAAAAACATCGTGTGCTAACTCGGACTGAATGTACTTTGAATGAAATAACAGTGCTACAGTTACAACCTGATATTTTATAATCCTGTATTCCAAATTAACATTTATTTCTTTGTCAACAGTTGCACCCACAGTGAAAGTGCCAAATCAGTTGCTGGGTGCTCCTCTGGGCACCGACGTCAAACTGAAGTGCTACGTGGAAGCACATCCGAACACCATCAACTACTGGATCAAGAATAGAGGGGAGATGTTACTAGATGGGTAAGGATACTCTTATTAAGTACTTTTACAGATCTTATCATGTTAAAGGCGGTTCCAACCAAAAAAAGGCGAATGCACCATTCTAACCCCACTCTATCAAATTCTTTTCATGTAAATATGTAAACAGCATTCTTTCGTGAGTCAATCCATATCAAAATGTCAAGAATATCACGAAAATGCTCTTGAACTTGTTCTATTTCTATATTCGTTTGGTCTGAACTCACTTTTACAGCAACGACACGGAACGCGAATTTACACTTTTCTATTGTAATCCGTTGAAGAATTACTAGTTGTGACATAAATAATCATATAGCCAGTTTCTGAATCGAAAAGTTGATCACTTGTCAAACTCTTCATTTGACTTGCCTTTTCCCAACTATGTTGGAGTCGGCTTCCAGTCTAACCGGATGCAGCTAAATATCAGTATTTTACATGGAGCGACTGACTATCTGACCTCCACAACCCAGTTCCTGGGTAACACGATACCCCTTGGTTAGACAAGTTGTCAGACTTTCAGGCTTCTGACGACCCGTAACAACTGTCAAAGATCTACAAATGAAAGCCGTGATCAACAGCTTAACAGGCTCTTGGTATGTACAGATTGGTCACCCATCCACGGACCAACCGCGGCAAGCATAGCTTAACCTGATGGATCGACCCGTGCGGCTATTATTACTTAGCCACAAGGAGGGGCTTCCACTTGTCAAACTCTTCCTAAACATTAATTAAAAATTTTTTTGTTTCTGATTTATGTTTTCGGCTAAAAACTGCGCATTTTTACTTAATTCGACAGATAGTGTGATATCCCATGCAAAAGATCGTTAGTAGTTACTGACATAGCTTTCAGAGTAAGCAAGCTGAAGTGTTATTGGGCTGGCCATGTTTGTCGAAGAACCGACGGCCGCTGGAGCAGACGTGTCCTGGAGTGGAGATCGCGTTTCGGCAAGCGTAGTGTGGGACGCCCCCAGCTAGATGAACTGACAACTTTTAAAAGGTGGCTGGAACAGACTAGATGCGAAAAGCGGAGGGCAGAGTGTTGTGGCGCAGCCTGGGAGGGACCTATGTCCAGCAGTAGACATAGGCCTCTCCCAGGCACTGTGCCTTTTAGTAGTGTGTACTTAGTCCACGGAGACTGGAGGTATCGGTTTTGTCTAGCAGCTGGGTTGCACAGGTGCAAAATACTGAAAGTCAGTAAAGTATAGTTAGGCAAGTATGTTAAAAGCTACATTGATTTCTCCCCCAGAAAGCTGCTTATCTTCCTTGACAGGCAAAATGATTTCGTGTCCCGGAATAAATGAATAGATTTATTCCAGTCGCTTTATTTCACGTACGCACACATTTGAAATTATTTATTTATTCCTCCTTCCGTGTTTGCCTTTAGTCAATACGCAGGAATCACAAACACTGATTCAATTATTTGGTTCAGTTGATAACGTAAAGCATGCCAATTGGTTGTCAAACGTAAACCATGCGGCGCTGTTTTGGTAAAGAGCAACTCTCGAATACTATCGATACAAACGTTTCGTAGTAACGGAAAAGTACCTTTTGATTAATTTTTGTTCATTCGAATACAGTTTAATTTCATAAATAAATAAAAAATACAGCGTTGGAACAGTGTAATGTTGGAAACGGGACTATTAGAAATAAGTAGTTGTAGGCAATACATATTATGACAAGTACCTAAATTGCAAAGAAATAGTTAATTGATACAGGCGTGACCTTGCGGAAATCCATTATAAAATACAATAGACGTAGGTATATTTAGTAACCTATTCCGCTTAACTAAATAACTATTCCTAAAGTAAACAACCCTGTAATAAATCAACACGTTTCACCTTTCAACGGGGCATCCTTAGGATGACGATCGACTTGTCGCGAACCCGAACATCGGTTGGCACGCGGAGCGCCGGACGCTGAGTGAGCCATACCGCCCGACAACTCCACTTATATACTGGTCGGTCCACTTCGGCTCGGATCGTTATCAGCGCGATTAGGGGCGAACAATCGCGGTATAGGCTACTAAATATATCGTACGTCTATTTATATTATATATATTTTGCTAAGAAACAACACATTGGTATAAGTTCCGTCGAATATATATATAGCCGTTCATTCCAATTACCACCAATTTTAGTACTAGAGGAGCAGCAGGCTCCTCTAGTACTACTACTCTTTTCTGCTTTACCCATAAGCAGCAACTTCTTTCTATCAGGTCATCCGTTAACCACTTTGTCAACATTATTACGAAAAAAAAGTATAGAGTTTCATCAACCCATTAAATAAAGTTAAGTAAATCTTCCATTTTTGAACAGAAAATACGTTCATTACAGTTCTTGTTTTGTTATATAAAAACACCCTGGGGCCTGTTTACGCAACCCCCTCATATATTTTACGTTTTATGTATCGACATTCAGTCATACTGGTGTTTCAAATTACCGTGCATAAATATTTACAAAGTAAAACGTTATTTTGGCAGTGAGATATTCTGTAAATGTAAACAAAATACTGCCATGATTGTGAGGTTCCTATTGGCTGGTGGAGTTGTGATTTCATTAATCTTTTTTCCTTATTTCTTTTACAATATCGTCGTCTTAGTGAAAACCTCTTATATGCGAAAAACTGGTGGGCAACTGGTAATTTATATTATAATATGCTGATCGGGCGGTAAAATCTGCTTACGCGATGCAGGATTTTGCGTGACGTCAGTATGATGCGTAGGTTGCATGTGGCGATATAGATGCCACCACAAAACTGCGTGTGTTGCGAGGTTCTTTTTTCCAAAAATGTAGTAAAATAAAAAGTCAAAGTTGCATTCCCGGGCTTTTCACTCTATGGCGACGATATGTTACTTTATGAGTGTATTATTATGTTCGTATCATATTGTGTATCGTATAAAAATAATATAATATAAATATAGAGTATGTACCTATAAGTTACCAATAAGTTAAAATTCGCGAGCAATTCTTAAATTTCTTAAGAAGCCGGCATTATTATAACAATGGTAATGTTTTCTCATCGTGTGTCTTATTTATTTTAGTATATTTATCGTGTATTTATTTGTTCTTTTATTTATATATTTAAGTATATTATATAATATTTATAGTTAAATGAAATGAAATTGTTTATTCTGTAAATAGGATATCGGAATCACTTTTACACGTCATATTAAAAAATATTAAAAGTAATCTGGATATGGTCGACGTTTCCTATCTGACTACTCTGAGAAGAAAGGCCAAAACAAACTGAGAGGTCGCAGTCTATTTTAAAGTCCAGACATATTCTTGGTCAAGCCATATGAAAACCATGTAGATTAGTGTCTGAAATGGTCTTTTGAGGAAAGAATCACACAGATTTGAGGGGACCTGTCCAGTCAGTGCAAGCATTTGTCAGTAATCGTGGAGCTCAACTCAGAACTTAAGGAGCTCAACTCGACGAACAATACCAAAGAAAGAATATTTGGAGAGGCCGCATTAACTACTCAAATTGTCAGACCATCATTAAAACTAACTTAGAAAGAATTAATAAATGAAAGAGACGTTTTTATAGGTAGGTATATGTTTATCCTTATATAGATATAAATATTTATTCCACAATTTTCGTTATTGCATCTACCACTTTTTGTCTCTGCATCACCCAAAGATTGAATGGTAGAAAATGCTTCTGGCATTAAGTTCACATCTTTACATTTTCTGTGATTAAAGTATTAAATAAAAATACCTACTAAAAAGTAATTTCCAAAAATGTCAGGTCCAAAACCAAAAGCTGTTTGGACAATTTTGGATCACAGAGCTGGGTAAGAATTTCTGGATAAAATTTCCATTCACTAAAAATAAAAATGTTCAGACCGAAATTGTACGAAAAGTAACCATGTAAGTAGTTATTAAGTTTTGCTTTCGTGTTTATTACGCTGCAGTTAACGAGAAGGTAGTTACGAAACAAAATTATCATGTCAGTTAACAGAGCTGTAGAACATTCTTTCTGGAAAATTATTACAAAACCTAGTCGGTTGTCTGGTGAAGTTTTAATAAAAGTTGGTCAATTAGCGCCTTAGCGGTTTAGCATGTTGTGTATTATTAAAAGTTTAAATTGAAAAATGTGTAGAAGAATGTTACTAGCTAATATCTTGTTGGTATGAGGTATGAGAACAAAACAGTACCGTGCGATGACGGACTTAAAGAATAGCACCACCCTATTTCTTCCCGTGGGTGTCGTAAAAGACGACTAAGGGACTTACTAGAGCATCGGCAGCAGCGTTCTCTGTGTATTTTTAACACCCGCCTGCCAAGCGTGAGGATTATGGCAAACTCCCCTCCAAATGACAAGCCCCAATAACAAAAAGCCCCTTGTCCCCGGCAATCCAACTACCCTTGGCTACGGTAGCGGTCAAGACCTTGGCAAGGGATGCCAAGAATCTCCGGACCTCAATCCCACTGGACCCACAATCACTGAAAGCTGGACCTACAACACGCGTACACTCTGGGGAATGAATCCACCAACGAATCGGGGGAGACCTATGTCCAGCAGTGGACGTCTTGCAGCTGAAATGGTGACGAGATATGAACACCGCTAGTTTGTAACAGGGTGCAGCACCATCGTTCAATTCTTAATTCGCGAATTATGAATTGAACCTTGATTTGTGATACTACCGATAACCAGACCTACTTATAATAAGACCTTTATAACATGCTTATTGCAGTCTTGTCCTAACTAAAGCTTGGCAGCGGCTCAGAGAAAAAAAAAAAAAAAAAAAAAAAGAAGACTGACGCACCGCGGGTCTCAATTTACCCAATGGTCACTATGTATACGCAGAACATTGATCTAAAAATTGACCTTTTCATTACATGACCGACTTGACATTAGTATTCAAATTTATCCCACCATCTTCTCAAACTTGAGCCATGCCAGATTTAAGTTACACTTACCCCTATAGGGAAGTCTTATATCGAAAGAAGGAAATCTTTAAATATATCTAATTATTAACAATGTCCCTTTGTTTCAGGCCCAAATACACAATAACAGAAGAGAAGCAGTCCTACCAGGTGACTATGTGGCTGACCATCAGGCAGTTCTCCAGGAGTGACATCGGTACTTACAACTGTGTGAGTACCAACTCACTTGGCAAGAGTGAGGGGACGCTCCGACTTTATGGTGAGTGGTACATTTATTTTCGCATTAATTTAGGATCTCCATCAAAATATATTTATGCAAGAGAATGTTGACGAATTAATGATAACGTTACGAGTAATGTGGATCGTGTAATTTAACCCTTCACTGCATTTGCGCAAAATGTAATGGTATCATTTATATTAGTTAACTTGTCTTGTGCACTTGTTTCTGTGGCAATAAACCAAATTTTATTTCTTTCTTTATTACATTTACCATCACCATAGTGATGGGTGACAGTGACTAAATAACCAATGACAGAATGATACTGACGATTTCAAGCGTATTGTGCACATACTTTATGAGCGTGTATTTTGAAAGTGGGCAACGTCGCAAATAGCTGTCAAATATTTCGCTGTTTTGATTCATTTGGCTATATTACTGTATGGAAATATGAAATATAGCTAGCTAGTGAACTAAAATATTGAATATGATTGAATGCAATAATTAGAATCGTAACACCGAATATTTAATTTTAGATGTAAAAAATACCTTTTTTACACCTAAAACGGTTACAACATCAAATTCAGTGTTATAATTACAATTCATTATTCATATTTTATGTCACTAGCTAGCGATATTTGATATTTCCAAGTAGTAAAACTGCCTAATTAATAAAAACAAATTGTTGCCGACTTTTAGAATGAACGCTCATCAAATTAGATGATTTATTTTTAGATGTAAAGGATGTAATATTATTAAAGTATTTCGGTAAAGTTTCGCAGTGATTAAATAATGAATTAAGATCCTGTGTTAGATTTTCGAATCTTATTTTTTAGATAAAGCTAAAAGAAATTGTTTGTTCGCAGAAATAAAACTCAACTCATACTCAGAAGATTTTGGCAATCAGATCAGCGTTGCTGGTGGTAAGTAAGACAAGGTGGGGCAAAAGTAATGTCATAATGTGAATTGGCTGCCATTTTATTAAATTGAATAAAAGTTAGACTCTATTTTCACGGAAAATTTATTTAAGGGTGTAAAATTTATGACATTCAGTCGTAAAAATGGTATCGCTCAAATTAGTACCTCCTGAGTTGATGCACATGTGTTCGTTGTACGGCATTTTAAATTGTTGCTCGCAAAATAACCTCCAAATTGGTGACTTTTCTTCAATGTTGGCTTTTAAGACTTGCAAGGTTTGTGATTTGTTGTGGTAAACGCAAGATTTCAAAAAGAGTGCAGGCGCCGTTATATTGCGTGATCTGGCCGGCCAGTTCCTATCGCCAAAACGTTCCTATCACAAAGCCCAAGAAATGGTATTTCAAAATCTACATCGTTGCCTGTTGACAATGTAATGGAGAGATACACACTTCGCAGTGACTTTGTGTATCACTTTATTGCATTGTAAACTAATATCTTTCAATCTACAACGTATATATTAAGTCACAATGATATTATGACGCCATTTGCAAAAAAATATTCCACATTCACAACGACATTACTTTTGCCCCACCCTATGTATCGCAATAACATAACAATATCTAGCTAGCCCCACATACCTGTTGAACCCCCTCCCGTTTTAATGCAATCTCTGGTGTAGCCAAATGACTATGTCATTTACGTGAAAATGAAGTTTTATTTATCACCGCAACACACTGCAATAAAATTCCGTCCGCAACAGCTTTAACAGTAGCAATATTGTTAATATTCCTATTGATACCTCTTACAAAATATTTCATTGAAACTGTTCCGATATTGGAAAACGGACTATTCACGGCACTGAATAGGTACAGTTTATTCATTTCATATAAAGTATAGTTTATAAAGATTACTCGCGAAGAAAATTGCGACACTGATGTCTGAACCTAATTTTCATCTTATTCATGCTTGGGGGCACACGCATCCTCTGGCGTCTTTAAAAAGTTCTTTGAGACTTGTTTTATATCGTATTTCTTGCTAATACTTACCTATAATAAATAATGTTTTGTCTAACATTTTATTTGATAACACATAGAGGCCGTCCTGAATATTTTATTAAATTAAATGAATAAGTCGATATTCTTATAAATAGTGTTCTAGAAATTATGGGGTTTGTTTTTGTCTAGACAAGTATCAGAAATGTTTGTATCGGTTAATATTAATAACACGTTCCATTACGATTTCGGTTATGGTGACTGTTTCTGTTTCTAACCACTACAGGTTGTGAGCCTGTGATCTGATGACAGTCATGTGGCTAACCGTGTTGATAACTATACAGATTCTGTTCTGTCAAAATGTAGGTACTAAAGAAATGGAGAAAATATATTTATAACTAATACTATAAATGCGAAAGTGAGTTTTTTTGTTACGCTTTCACGCTAAAACGGCTAAACGGATTTGGATGAAATTTGGCACATGGGTAGACCATGATCTTTTTTTGGGTGGGAAATTATCAAATAACTTCTCCCGCTCTGGACGGAGCGGGAGGGCGTGTCAGACTTTTACTGCCTAAAACCCACCCGTGTTCCTTCCGTTGCCTGTGTGCCGGGGCCACGATATCCCTTTCGGACAAACTCGCAACCCTGGCAGGGTAGACCATGATCTGGAAAAGGATATAGGATACCTTTTATTATCACAATATTCCTACGGGATTGAGACTTATGCGGGTGAAACCGCGGGGCGCAGCTAGTTAATAATATTTTCGACCCTTTCTCGACGCTGGTTTTTGTTAAAGTATTTTTTATTATTTTCATGATGTTAATCATTTTTAACATGCAAATGAGCCCCTAATATTTACGCACAGTCCTTTCCCAAATCACACATCACAACGCAGCTAAAACCTAACCCTTCCTTACCGCAGGTCTGACGGAGGCGGCTAAGGGCGGCTGCCGACCATTCCACCGGGAGAGGACGCTGTTAACCCTGCTGCTGTTTTACGTTACCCTGCTATACTTGTTCACGTAGTTTTTGTGACTTTGTACATACTGTTAGGATGGGTTGTGGGTGTGATGTAGGGAGAATGTCAATTGAAAGGAAGGAAAGTTAATTTTGTATGGATGGTCCGTCTTAATTTTCTGCTAGGACCGGTGGGATTAGAGTTTAGTGAGTCAGAACGCTAGACACTAGCTGTCCGATAAAACCTTACGTTTGAATTGTATTTTAAATTAGGGTTATCTTCGTATCCAGTGTTTTTTTTATGAAAATATGAACTTTGTATTTTATTGTAATCACAACGATATTTTTTCCTGGAAGATATCAGACCCGATTACTTTACTGGGTAATCGGCAATGTTGTTCTGTAAAAACCGAATGTGAAAACTGTGTTAGTGGAATACGAGTGAAAGAGACATAAAGACATTTCCTCCACATTTATTATGCGCACAAGCAAAGTGTGGAACTCTCTGCCAGCGTCTGCGTTCCACATATAACCAAGAGTGAATAGGCACGATCTTCTGGGCACGCACGTTTCATTATAGACCCCATCCATCGCTCCCCATCAGGCGAGATCGGGGTCAAAAGCAGGCCAAATCTGTAAAAAAATTATTAAGAGGTTGGTTTACAGAATAGAATAGCATTCAGAGACTTCAAGGCGTGTGAATTCAGAAAAACAGGGTAAGTCACACAGCAAAATCTTCAATCTATCTTAAATCTTGTGTCTTACATCACACCCAAAACGACTCAGGCTTATAAATAAAACGAGGGAACGTAATTCAATTACATTGTTTCAATTCTTGTAAATATTGTCTTAAGGTGTATCTTTAAATGTAATGTAATGACAACGATAAAATTATTGTGAGATTAGATCGTGTATTCGCTTAGACAAACCAGCCAAATTGAAATATTGTTTACGTATAAAAATAAAATGTAAACTCATCGCTCGATTATAAGACTGTTTACAACAAATAAAAATAATTAAAAGGAAAAACTTTTTATTTCTTATGGCTCCTACACACTATGATGGCGGCATGGCCACCGGCTTTTGCCGTGCGGCACGTACCACCGGCTTTTGCGCCTTCATTTCCTTAGCGATCCTTTGTGTGGCTTTGTGCGGCAGGCCCGTGCGCGCCGCGCCTTGCCCGGCGGCAAGGCCGCCGGCATAGTGTGTAGGAGCTATTAAACTGCACCTTTTTCTTTCAGTATAGACAATTTCAATATAAATGCGAAAGTGAGTTTGTTTGTTACGCTTTCACGCATAAATGTCTGAACCGTTTGGATAAAATTTGGCACATGACTAGACCATGACTTGGGTTAGCACATAGGATACTTTTTATCCAGACGAAGTGGCGGGCATTATGAAAACTCAAACTCAAACTCTTTATTGCTCTCTCTTTTTTAACTCTTTTATTTTTTATTTTTTTTATTTCTCTTTATTATTTAATGCTGCCATTTCAGTTGGCTCTATAATCCTAAAGGTACTATTCCGTACTCGACCGCAGGCGGCAGCAGCCCGTATTCCAGTCGGTAGATAGAAGATAGAAAAACGTGTTATCGCTCGAGCGTTGGCGGCACTGGTGGCGGTCTGCGACCGCAGACCAGTAGCTACACGTGTCGTCTGTTGCTCGCCCGTAGCTACAAACGAAGTGTCACTAGCTACGGAAGGTATTTCATAGAAATTCATAGAAACCAGTCCTGTCGCGGCGACATGTCGCCTGCAGTTGCCGCCTGCAGTCGGCTTCGGAATGGTACCTTAAGGATTCTAACCTTTCAACCTAGATACCCACTCGGTTCAACGACTTCCACCGCGTCTATGACAGATCGTATCCTGGCGTGCAACTGCATTTATAGAACTAGGTAGCTACTATCTAGAGTACAATGCGAGCGAGTGAATGACTGCGCATTGCGCTATGTTGGTTAGCGCCTTTAAACACGAGATGGGTTGCATTGAAATAGTCACGAGTGCAGTGGCGATACCATCTGGCACACGCCGAGTTCCCTTCTACCGCCTAGTTGCTGCCTAGCAACATTTTTGCACATAACAGAACACCTGTATTCATCGAAGGGTTCGGCAGAGATGTACCTTTAGTACACCCAAATTTCGCCGGATATTATAATGTTTAAGTTCCAGTATTTTTGCTTGGGCATGATATCTCAAGAGCAGTGGTGGCCCGGTGGAAACGGCCGCGCCTTCTGGTTGGCTTAAAACCAACTAAATTTACTTACTTAATGATTTAATCACACTGCTCTAAAACGGGAAGGTCCTAGAACCAAAAATTCGAAGACATGGGACATCCACCAATCCGCACTGGGTCGGAAGGTGGATTACGACCCGCGTCCTCCCATAGAGAGGAGGTCCCAGCAGTGGGAAAGTAACAGGCTGATTGTGGTATTAGGCCCGTAGATTTTTCTTGCCGTTAGTGTTGTATGGATCACTATGGAAGCTTATTGATAGACACAGTGGCACTACGGCACGGCGCCGTCGCCGTATGCGTTGTCCGGTGGTTTGCCGTGCGGCTACCGTAAAGAAACCGTGCCGTGTACAACGGGCCTTATGCTATGATACTTTTCGTAACGACGATGTACGAGAGAAGAACCATGAAATGCGTTTCCTCACTTTTTCAGCGCTACACACATCATGCTTGATCATGCTCTAACTAGTTTTAGCACACAAATTGATTTTGGTCGAAAAGGCAAACAGTTTACTCGTTCATTCGCTCGGACGCTAACTGGATTGAGTCTAACGTGCTATCGATATGTTGAGCAAGCTGGTGACGATTATACATTCACTACACGTGTTTCTGAGATTCAACAATCTTTTTTTAAATTTTTTGTTTGGCAAACAAGCTAGCAATACTGTTAAGGCTAAGCGTATGCTGAGATGCAGGGGGCGCAGGTCCACGAAGCGCAGGGCAGAGCAGTTTTTGTAATGCATGAACGTACTGACAGCTTCGTACGCTGCGGTGTAGGCACGTGCGACGCAGACATGTGTCTGTTCTGCTCTGTGTCTTGTTGTAGAGCCGGCACAGATTTCTGCACGACGCGTGCAGGTCGTCACTTGTTTTTTGCTGAGATGCAGGGAACGCTGCACAGCCGTCTGTTTTTTGTACTAGCTAGGACGCGAATGTGTCTGTGTAGCTGCGTCGCAGCATACGCTCGCGGCCTACGTCTGCCTCGCCCGCCCTACCCTGCAAAATCTGTACTGTGCTGCGCTGCATCACCTGGGTTTGAGCATACGCTTAGTATTAACATAGTTACAGTCGGCCTCAAAAAGATTATTACATCGACAAGAATGTATATTTGCTTACAATCTTTCTTCCATAACAATAAATCAACGTGTAGTCACAAAACAAATTACACATAGGGTACTAACACAAATAAATGATTGTCGATAAATTAATCTTTTACTTTTTGGAAAGTGCCTTTTTAGTTTTTTCAGATGGTGGGGATGAATCGTGTCTGAAGTTCCGTTATGTTGAAGTTATGGTTTGTTGCAGTTCCGTATTAAGATATTCCTAGTGGTTTTTAAACTTCAGTCTCACACTCTGAGACAATAAGACATTATGATAAAATGATGGGTACAGCATGCATTGCGTACCAAACATCATCTGGCGAAGAGGGAGATTATCGAATATCTAATACCCAGTGCGAGAGCAGTGCTCCTGATCGGAGTGTGTACCGTTTGTTGAAGTGTCCCAAAAGTCCGTTCACTCTTGACTATTTGAACAACAACTCTGACCCCGCAATAAACTTGGCCACCTACTGGGCCCAAACACCAACGATACGAAGTAAAGAAGACTGCATGCTAGCGTATTAAAACTATTATTTGATGTGGTAAACCTAGGTGATATGAAACTTATAGATAAGATATTTAGGCAAAGATAACTCGTCAGTCAAGATTTTTTTAACTTTTATCTATACATGCACATGCAGACACTGCTGCTGTTTGACACTGCTCTGGGCACTTGACGTGGCAACACGTCGTGTCCGGGTTCGCGACAAGTCAATCGTCATCCTGGAGATGCTCGTTGAGAGGTGAAACACGTGTCGATTTCTTACAGGGTTCTTTATGACTCTTTAAGATCAGATATGCGGATTAGGTTTCTAAATATCCATCGTCTATTGTATTTGAATAGTAGCAAAGTCAAGACTGTACATTAAATATTTTTGTAAAAAAGTAGGTAATTGATACGAGGTGTGGGAACGAGTCTGATGCCGGAAATATAGTTTTTATAATTTTTGTCCGTTCATTTGTTTGTCCGGATGCATGTTCCTGACTGTCGCAAAAACGGCTGAACGAATTTGGATGAAATTTGGTACGTAGAAAGTTTATAACTTGGATATTTTTCGACATCGTGCAAAAGCTAGTAAAATAAAACCATATCAATTTCGTAACGATCGTCTCGCAATTCATTCTCACTAAGAAATTTAGCTGAAAAGAAAAAAATAAGGCAACATAACACCGAACGACAAAGCGCCATCATTAAAACCATTAAAACACATAAAATGTCAAACCCGACTAACACACGTTATATTATATTTTTGCACGAAACATTCGAATACTTTACAATTTCTGAGCGTGACCGCGTTAAGGAAATACCAAGATTTTTCTTTTGTCTTAGCAATTTTGCTGACAGGAGTATAAAAGATTTTATATTTTGAAGTTTTTTATTATTTAGGCGGTTTGGTTTTGATTTGAATGAGAATAAGTTTTAGCCTCAGTTTTTATAAATTAGTTCAGAATTGGTCATTCAACCGTTTCATTGCTGGCACGTGAATAAAGTGATTCAGAAATAATTCCAGGCTGAAATTGAATCTTCAATGTGTAGCGTACTAACACAACTTTTACATAGCATTATCACTTTCGATAATGCTATGTAAAAGATCAGTCACAAAATGACCACTTCTTAAATATCAACAACTTATTGAACTACATAAGCAAGATTTCACAAAAATATGAATCAGTAATAATTATGAAATAAAACAGCACAAATTCACAGACTATTCCATATTTTAACCAAAAAAAATCGCAAAAGTAACAATTTCACAGTACGACCAAAACCAGCGACGGTCGCAACACAAAACGAAGAAAACGCAATTTATTTGATAAAATATTCAGTTACACAGTTTTGTTTCAAGCTCCTGCGTTGTAAAACTATGCAGCTGAGGCAGGTTAGTTCCGTTGCTGTGTTCGCTTTAGACGGTTTATACGACGGAATTTCTTTTGTGTTAGCAGATTTACGCATTGTAAGGGTTAAGGCTCGTGCAGAATAGCGTGACGCGACGGCGCGTCGCGACTCTAACAATAACATTTCTAAGAAAACTTCACGGTATAACAATAACCGGTGACGCGGTGCGCTGTCGCGTCGTGCTAGCACGAAGCTTTAAGCTAGGATGCAAGTAGGGAAAAGTAAAAAAAAAAAAATGCAAAAAAAAAACATTACAAAGGGTTTAAATTGGCCCCAAACCAGGCATGCCTGTATCTTTGGCACCAATGTGGAGGGTTTACCATTTAAATATTTATATTAAAAATATGTTCGGTAAATAAAAGTAAAACAGGTTTTCTTAATATTACCAAAACATTAATAAGAAAGCTTAATAAAACTCTAAGAACCAAAATTAAAATTAAAGAAAATAATAATAATAAGACTAACTTAACGTTCATTTTCCTGTTCCCGGTTTAGTGCAGAGGTTGAAATTCATAAAGGTTAGCTATAGAATATAACTATATCTAAAGAGCAATAATTGATGTACTTTTTTGGCGGTCCCCCCTCTGGTAGTGTTTTTACTTGAATTTTGAGTTGAGAAAATCTGTTTTATTTTATTTTATCGTGTTAAGCCATGGAAACCCATCACGACTGTGTACTTTACACAACAATAAACAGATTTTTAGATTGATATTTCAAGTGACTACGCTAACTGCGATATAGATATCACTTACACTAATACCCTTTCATCTTCCACCTTTCGGGTCCGTGGCTTAGGCCTCCAGTGGTCGAGGCACCTGTGGCCGATGCCCCCGATTACATTAATTTAATATCTTTTTTTTGTGCTTTTTCACTTAGTACAAGTAAATGAGAAAAGTGTTTCACCTCGTGGTAATGTATGTTTATAGTTAATAAGTATTATAGTTAAATTAGTGAATAATTAGGTGTTTTTATTTTATGTATTTTATTTTCTCTTCTACTCTTACACACGTTGTCTACATCTCTACTTGTCTACTTTCCTATCGCAGGTATGCTGGAAGAGATTTCTTGAGAAATAAGCATCACCTTTGTACGTATTTTTCTGTTCCTTTTTTTTCTTGTCTGTTTATATGTGTATACATAAGCCGTTAAATATTTTTTTTATTTTTTTTTTTTTATTTTTTTTTGTATAATGCAAATTTTTATTTATTTTGAATTTTGGTTACTAGTTGCATATTGTGTTTAGTTTTCATAAGTTTTATCCATCGCATCTGCGGGGTTTCGCTAGCTAATTTAATTTGAACCTGTATTATTAACTTAACGTCTTTACTCTGTAGTTCAGTAAAAAATATATACCTACCCACAGGCGTGGCCACGAAAAAAGGCACAAATACACACATAACCTCACGCCTTCTTCCTATGGGCGTAAGCAGAGACTTCAGACTTCGATTTACGTTGCTTAAGAAAATAAGAGCTTCTTCAAAACGGTTGTAAAAGTATTAACCATTAACCATTAACCATTAATATTGAATGAATTTTGTACCATTTTCTCTGCCAATTAAAACCCTAAGAAATAGCTATATTAGAAAAAAAAAAACCTAGGCTATTCCTATGTTTTCGATTCTCACTATCAAAGCATACGAAACACCACCACCCCTAAACAAGCCAGTAAAAGCCACACCAAAAAGAAAGGGTGTGTATAATTTGTTAGCGTGACACAAACAGGTGCTACGTAATACACGGTACGTTCATACAATATTCAAGTTTGTGGTCGTTAAATGTTTTGACCTTTCGGTTAGCTATTGATAGTATTTTATGAACGAATTAATCATTCATTAGGTATTCGTACTAGGAGTGTAAGAGCTTTGGAAATCAGATATTAAAGGTAACAAGATAATGTAATTATACATTATTGACATTACTACATTTTGTTAAATATTTTCATGAATTACCTGACATTACCTATTGCATTTTATTAAATTACATTAAAAAAATTGACATTGATACTACTGAATTATTTTATTTTATATTAATTTACTTAATCGGTGAAAGCCTCCCATAAATGTATATTTGTACGCCAAATGGCAAAACATGGAGAAACTATAATGTATAACAATTGTAACATCTCGCACACTATTGTAACCTATGTTTACAAATAAAGAATATTGATTGATTGATTGAACAAAACGGTTCGGTAGTCGGAGAGGTTCTTGTGGATAAGTCAGAGGGGCTTGTGGCTAAGTAATAACAGCCGCACGGGTCGGTCGATCAGGTTTGTCCGTGGATGTGTGACCATCTTTGTATACAAAGACGCTTTGTGCCTCGGAAAGCACGTTGAGTTGGTCCCGACTGTCATTTGTGGATCTTTGACAGTCGTTACTGGTCGTCAGAAGCCCGAAAGTCTGACAACCAGTCTTATCAAGGGGTATCGTATTACCCAGTAACTGGGTTGTGGAGGTCAGATAAGTAGTCGCTCTATGTAAAATACTGGTATTCAAATGTATACGTGTGACTGACACTAAACATGGCATGGCCACCACCAGGGATTTTAATTTTGCTGACACAAAAAAAATTGTCGCTAATTAGTCGCCAATTACCAGAATTTGTCGGTCACTGGTTTAAAAGTTATAAAGTCGACGATACCTTAAAATTGTACTCATTATATCTTCTAAACTAAAACCCGACTAAATCTGTGACTTGGCGAAAAATTGCAATTAGTTAGCGACAAAATTTGGAAGAAAACAGATCTTCGTTAGGTGCCCTAGCTTTTGAGATTCAATTGGGCCAAGCTGCGGAGATGCTCCTCAGATCGGCCACCTATAAACTCTTATAACTTTTGAATCACTGACCGACAAATTCTGATATTTGGCGACAAATTTCGACTAATCACCGACAGTTTTTTTGTGTCAGTCACACGCTGCATACGGTTAGACTAGAAGCCAAACCCTAAATAGTTGGGAAAAGGCTAGGCAGATGAAAACGGTTCGGTTGTCGCAATAGAATTCGATTTAAATTTTTTGCTGAATTAGGCCTTTTTGGCGCAGCCTTCCTGCTACTTCTTACATCGCACTTTACACTTTCTATTTTATTTATTTATATGCTGTATATAATATTGTGTGCCTTTTAGTCTGTGCTAAATTAAATTAAATGTATTTTCTTTCTTTCCATTTCCTATCTACTTTTGGACGGTGTATAGTTGTTACGAGTAGGTATTTGTGTAAATAAAGTACAATAAAGAATTTTCTAGTGTCAGTAAAACATGGTAAAAGTTTTGTGGGTCAGCAACATAATTTATTTCCGACAACAGCAGAACATTCGTGATTTGTAAGTCAAAATCTCATTACACCTAAAATAACGTACGTATCAAAATATAAAGGTAGATGATGAAAATATTTTAAAAATGGATTTGGAACCACCTTAAAATTGATTATTGATTTTATTAATTTATTCCCAATTTTCGGCTTGTTCAATTTGAGCTCGTAATTAACTTGGCTACTGACAAATCTATGGTCATAATCAGTACAGAGTTATCTAATTGACATTTCTGACATCCAAATGCGAATTCGACACTAAATCAACTCTAAATCAATAGCACAATAAACAAAAATGATATCCAGTATCAAACGCGGCATCGTTAACGTAAATCAAGGTGACATACGTCGATTCGCGAGACATTCCCATGGGCATCGAATGAAATATTACCGCAGTGTTACTACTGCATTACGGATACTGATGTTACCGTCATTAATATATGCTTATTGCATGGTAAAGGGGTACTGATTTTAATGTGTTTAAATGTAAAATAACTCCCTTTACATAATGCAATTGTAAATGATTTTAAACTGAACTGAATGAGTTCGAGTTTGCTTTTATGAGCTTCATATACAACCTTAGTTTTTGTTTACACTAAACCTCTTAAGGGGTCATTGTACTCATTATTATGAACAACTTCCCTACATTTATGTTCGTTTATCTCGTCGGGTAATGGTATGGTCGGTAAATGTAGGGAACAGCTGATTTTTTTTCGCGATTTTGGCGTCGGTCCCATAGTGAAAGTTATTCATAATGATGAGTACAATGACCCCTTAAGAGTTTAAGGGCAAACAAAAACTAAGGTTGTATATTATTAAAATTTAAATAAAATCTTTGTTAAGTGGTTTCTATGTTTATCTTGTAGCTACATCACTGACAGCGGTAAAAGAAAACATTGTGGTGAAATCTGGACTTACTTACATAAATAATATCATAAAAATCAATAGCCATGCGTTAGTCTCGCAAAAACTCAAGAATTGCTCGACCGACTGTGATGATACTTTGATAAGTAATTGTTTGCGCGCCGGTGAAGGTTCCAAGCAAAAATAAAGGAATTGCAAGGGCGTTAGCTAGTACTTAATGTGTTTGAAATCGCCAACCCGTCTTGAGCAAGCGTGGTGATCAATGCTCATGCTTTAAAGTCTCTTTATGATAAGATGCCCAGCACTGGGACAGTAACAGTCCAGAGTTATTATTAGTAGTAAAACTAAATGTCTGTATCTCTGAAAATAATGAAGTGTCGTAAGTAGTCGTTGGTTAGTATTGAAGCTGTAATCCTATAGAAATGATTACACGTGTTATTGTAGACCTTTTAGAAATGAGTGTAAAATGGTTACATTCATAATGACGATCCGTGAACATCGGAGCTACGCAATGGATAAATCCGACTCACTGTTATAATAAGTCTAGCACAGTATTTACTTTCTTGAAAAAATTAACACTAATCACACAGCAATGGTGGCCCGAACTCAGACAGACGCTTTACTTTGTGTAAATTATTTCATCAACACTGCTCTCAAAACGGTGAAGGAAAACATCGCGAGGAAACCGGACCCCGGACCGGACCTGTCATGTGACATCTATCAACACGTACTGGGCCCGCGTGGTGGATTAAAGCCCATTCCAGAGATGAGGCCAGTGTCACAGCACTGGGAACATTATAGGCTGATTATATAACACTAAAACTGAAACATATCCAAAGACCACAACCGATAACAGTAAGTAACAAAATATTAATAAATCACACAACATAACTCTATCGCTCAATTTCTTCACACACATTTATTACGTTACATTCACACTAATCTGTGTAACGCTAATTGTTCGGAACATGCCGCCGTACATGTTTGCTGGGGGCGTCTTCATCAATCTTCTGTCGCCATGACAGATGGCATTCAAGGCGCGAGATATCATTATGGGGTGCGATGTCGATTACTTTGGGTTATATGGTCCATGAATTTCTTGGTTGTGTGTGTATTCGAGAGCGAAGGATTATTGCTGTATCGATTGTGTTAAACGACGTGTTTTAAAAGAGCCTCCATGAGTGATGATGTAAATTTCTTAGAGTTTGCTCCATTATTCTACCTTCTGGTTACTGCTGGTTACGTAGCCTGTGACACTAACAACCTTGTCGACTGACAAGAGGGCCTAGACAAAGTGACATAATCTACCAAAAAAATTATGGCAACCCTGTACTACTGGTTTCTATGTATCCTATACTTTAAACGAGCAATATAAAAATTTGTATATATATATATATATTTGTAATCACGTTCTCCAGAACGACTCTAACGATGTCGATGAAAGTTGCAATTTAGGTGTTGACGGGGTGAAAACTCAGTCAGGTAGGTCTCATATCTCACAAAATACGTTTTCTCCGTATTTTCACCCGAGCAGAGCTCAGTCGCCCAAAGTTTAGAACAAGACGGCTACCTTAGAATAATGATATGGCAGCATGGAATTAGTAAGTACCTACTATCTTGGCAGCATGGAATTAGTAAGTACCTACTATCATGGCAGCGTGGAATTAGTAAGTACCTACTATCATGGCAGCATGGAATTAGTATGAACTATCTTGTACTATTAAATGAACATTCTCTATTTTCATCAGAGCAGAGCTTGGTCGCCCAGGTACTTTCTATGAAATACCTTCTATAGCTAGAGACACCTCGCGCGTCGGTTTCATAGAAGTGCATAGAAACCAGTGGTGTCGCGGCGACACGGCACTAGCTGCTACGGCCCTTAAGGTACCTTAAGGGACTAGCATAGTAGGACTTTGTCCATTTTGGTTTGTATTTATTGTACGGCAGAAGTGTGACTGTAATTTACGTATTTTTAATTATTTTTGGGTTAAAAAATTACCTATATTAAAAATTACAGAAATTCATTCAGTAAGCAATTCTGAATAAACTTCTTTACTTTTATAATGTACATTAATTCAATTACACATTTTATACAACACATATCTGTGCCTTTTAAATGTCACTCTATTTTTTCAAGTTAATTCGCAAATTGGTAGTATTTTAAGAGTCAATAACCATTCAATAGACTAAAATGTAGCCAACATAAACAACCTTTCTTAAACTTTGCTCGATAACCCGACAAAATATCGAAGTCAACGCAAAATAAGCACTTAAAGAACTCATGAAAAACTTTTAAAAACTCGTCTTCCGAAAACTTCAACTATCCTTTATCTTTCGGATTTTTTTTAACAAAAATGACTAGTGTAAACCACGGAGCCGCTGCGACAGCCACTTATCTGTAAGATTTATAATAATATCATGACAGTTAGAAATTCTCGTCTCGACTAACAAAGACAGGAAAAAAATTCGCGAAGAATGCTCAAGTTTTTGTGAAAAAAATGTTTTATTCGTCTTTTGTTTGGTTGGTGATGAAGGGGGTTCGGTGTGGACAGAGGAGGCTTGTTTACGAGAAAGCCTACGCTGAACATACAATAGTATTTCAATACGCCATTGTTATTGCATTTCATCCAAACTAATAGTATATATGCGAAAATGAGTTTGTTTGTTTGTTACGCTTTCACGCTAAACGGCTGAATAGATTTTGATGAAACTTGGCAGATGGGTAGACCATGACCTGGGTTAGAACATAGAATAGTTTTTATTCCGACATTCTCACGGGATCGAGACTTATGCGGGTGAAACCGCGGGGAGCAGCTAGTTACAAAATAAATTGAAACAAGATCAAATCGAACCAAAAAAGATCATTTTTTTATGCTTGCGGTTAGTGATTAACCTGGTATGCGAGTTTTTATGCCGCCCATGGGCCTCTGACTTGGCTTCACATGCCGTCGAGAAATATCTCTCAGGCATGCTGGTTTCCTTACGATGTTTTCATTCACCGTTTTTGAAGCAAGTGATAATAAATTATACAATACGCACATGAATCCGAAAGTCAGAGGTGCGTGCCTTGGGTTAAAACTCGAGAGCTATGGCTTGGCAGTCCGACGGTCACACCACTATGTTCTCACTGCATAAGATCATTAAAGCAACATGTGAGACGGTGAAGCGTGAATTTAATGAAATCGGCCAAATTTTATTGGGTTTTTCTTTTAACTGCTCCAAGAAATATAAGTGTGCAATTTTTATGCCTATAATTAATATGAAGACATGTGACATCTACCAACCCGCACTGGGCCCGCGTGGTAGATTACAGCCCACCCCCTCTCACTGAGAGGAGGCCTGTGTCCCCACAGTGGGAACATTATAGGCAGATTATGCTAATTGTTATGCAATACTTAAATAGTACCTGCGTTGATCAAAATCCTATGGTAATTGCAAAGGACTACCTCTACCAACTCAGCCCTGGCGTAGCAACAACCTACTTCATAGAAACGCATTGAAACCTCACTAGTTCGGAACCCAATCAAATAGCAAAAATGTCTTTATGTGGTGTGATGGTGTAGTTATGTGGCGCACTATAGCCTACCAAAATATGACCTAAAACGTCGGCGAAATTCTCTAGTGGTAGAAACATAAAGTGGCCATTTAATTGAGTAATTTCAGAACAATTTTGTAAGATACGACACAATGGAGACTTTAACACGAGTATAGCGACCTAATTGCGTAACACTTCAATCACAATCTGAATGATTGTAAAGGATATTGCTAAACCATTACTTCATAATTATGTTCGAAAAATTTGTCTGCACAACAATGTTATTAATGCAATTAATGTTGTTGAACTGTCAAAATGAAAGCCATTGCTACTGTAAGTTTGTTACGCATTAGGGATGATGCCTGGGTAAAAAAAATGAAATTCTAATTAGTCCGTCAGTCAGATAATACAAAAATATTAGACACGTTTTTTTTTGCTTTATCATATTAATAAAAAAATACTTAGATAAAACGCATTTTAAGTTGGGGATTGGGGGTCGCTACGTCACAAGTAAGTATAAAATCTACATCCTCGTGACGTCAAGGCACATTTTAACTCAATGTATCGCCGTAATCTCTAGATTACGTAAAAAAATAAAAAATACGGGTCGAATATTTTTATAAACATTTTTTTTCTCTGTCTTTGATTACAAAAAAATTTTGGACGCGTGTTTTTTTATTGTTTTACGTATGGCAATACATTGAGTTAAAATGTGGCATGACGTTACTCTCCGGTAGATTTTATACTGAATTGGGACGTAGCGAGCGTCCACTCCCCAATTTTATTGCGTTTTATCTAAACCTTTTTTATTAATATGATACAGCAAAAAATACCTGTCTAATATTTTTTTATTACATAACTGACTGACGGACTAAATAGTTTCTTTTTTCCAGTCAACATCCCTATTGTAATTTTTATTGTTTTATTTTTGCCCCTCACTCAACTCAGGCGCAGATAATAATCAAAATGTAACGCTTTTCCATAAACACCTTTCATTCCATTCACTCCTTTTATCAAATTCAATCGTACCTACATTTTCAAAGCAATAAAAAGCTTCCTATTCAATAAACGAATTCGTTTGATTCACATGGAAATTATGTTCTTCACAAAAATCAACGGCATTCAATTTCTGTAGCTGTATTTAACCCCTTTTTATCGAAAATTAAACATAAAAGTAAAATTTCATATAAATGTGACGCTGTGAACTATTTGAATATAAAGGGTAGGGATGTGGACACATTTGTGGAAAAAATAAAAAAATTGTGATTTGATTTTCACTCTCATATTTATTACAGCGAAAAAGCTTTCCGCAAATCCCTATTGACCCACACATATTCTGAAAGTGTAAACAATCTAATTTACTTTTTTATTCTATTACTAGCTGCGCCCCGCGGTTTCACCCGCATAAGTCTCGATCGCGTGGGAATATCGGCCAAATTTCATCAAAACCCGTTTTGCCGTTTTAGCGTGAAACCGTAACAAACAAACAAACTCACTTTCTCATTTATATAGTCATCATTATAGTTCATTTTTTTTGTTAGGATAATTCCGTTTATTAATATTAAATAGTAGCTAGTTTGACGTCAGTTAACAAACGGAAATACGTAACATTGTTTTGGTGCGATTAAAGTATCTCATTGACCAACGCAATAATCATAAAATTGAAGTTGCGGACGGCATTCGGGTTCCAACAGTCAAGTCGTGCAGACGTTCATAATATTATGTGTAAAACTATGCTGAGTGATGCTTTGCTATGTATCATTCTGTTGTGGTAAATGAAGAAGTATATAAGTGACGTATTATTACTAGTTCGGTAATAGTGAAATGTCATTAATTTTACAAAAGGTTGGGAGAAATATTTAGGTTTCAAATATTAGAACACAACCTTCTTAGACAAGCGGAACCTCCTGTCTACTTAACTCTTTGCGATCATCGCGTTTTGATTAATTTCGTATTGATGATAGCAAAATTATGATTATGGAAATGTTTCACTGTCTGTAACTGTTCAGTAACACTTATACTCCATTTGAAATAAGATTAGACATTTAAACAAACTTTTTTTAGAGTCCGTTCAACCGGTTTTGACTTCTATAACGTAGGCATAAGGATGGCATTGAAAGCAAAAAAAGTGATTACAAAACTAACTGCTTACTGCAGCTGCCATTTGTCATGCCTCCAATGAAACAGAAATCAACATCGGTTCAACGGCCTGTAAAAAAGGTTTAGTTAAATGTCTAATCTTATATAAAATGGAGTTTAATTACTTCATGATTTTCTTGTTTTATTTCTGTTTCGTGTGGTGAGTGACTAACCTGGTGTCAAAGGTTTTATGCCGCCCATGGGCCTCTGATTTGGCTTCACATGCCGTCGAGAAATATCTCTCGGATATTTCGGTTTCCTCAAGATGTTTTCCTTCACCGTTTTTACACAATCCGAAAAGTCAGAGGTGTGTGCCTTGGGTTCGAACCCGAGACCTATGACTTAGCAGTCCGACGGCTACACCACTAGGCTATCACTGCTTTATGATTTTTTGCAATGGGCATTATACTATCTAAACCCGATACATTATTTTGCTTGGTGTTTAGACGATTGTCCTGCACGCTTAACATGACCACAATGAAAACGGATTTTGTCGACGGAAGAATAGACAAAATGACAGATAAACAATCACAATCTGTCATTTTGTCTATTTTTCCGTTGACAAAACCCGTTTCTATGGTTGTCATGCCAAGTGTGCTTGTGGGATAACAAGTGGCCAGGCTAACCTCCCTGAATCCGTCTTTTCTGTTACAAATAAAATTTTGATAGCTGGTGACGAATTGTATCAACGCGTGCCAAGTATTATTAGTTCCTAATGTCGATTATTAAAAAAGCAAAATGTTATTTGTGAAACGTCTATCCCCATTGATCGGTGTTTCCTTGTTCTCTATTGAACACAACACATTTGATTGTCAGCCACGGCGTGTTACCAAGAAAATGTGTCCGCAGCCTTACATTGGTGCAGACGCGTCACGTCGACGACGTGAATATATGAAATAAACGATAAACATTGTGTTTTCGAGAAATATTATTTCAAACAGGACAGGATATTTCAAAAGAGATTGAATTTCTGTCAATGTGAATGAAATAAAATTATTTACATTGAGATGTTTAGAATTATGTGTCTGACTGATGGGATAAGGCAGAATGGCATTTCCTTTTAGTCTGGCAGACACATAGTACATAATTATGGTCCAACCTCATAAAAGATCCCGCAAACAGGCGTGACGCGACTCTAGTGGAACAATTTCTATGAAAACTTCATGGAAATTGTTCTACGGGAGTCGCGTCGCGAGTCCTATAGCATCCTAAGGTTGAATAAGACTTGCACGATATTAAACGGCAAGGTTTATTTGTCTATGAGACAGTTACATAGTTTCAACCATAATAAAGATTAAATTTACTGGGAAATGTTGTCAAAAGTGATAAAGCAATTACTGGGTCGATTTTACAAGGTATCGCTGAATATTTTATTCGTGAATCTTATAATCACAGTAGAGTTTTTTTTTTATCTCACGTTGCGACGCGCACTTTACTTGTGGTTACCACGCTGTGAATATGTGTGTAAGGGCAGGAGCTCTCGGTACTGTCTGAGACAATGGCAAAGTCGGAACTGTGTGCGTGTGTGTTATGTGCTGACGCTACTCGTCTTTACGCACACATTTACAGTGTGTGTACACTTGGTGATCACAAGTAAAGCGCGCGTCGCTTCGTGACATAAAAATAATATGATATATGACAATTTTAGAAACTGTAAGATCATGATCCGTGTGTCATTAACCACTTCTTTCTATAAAACAATATTCTTTTCTTTTACTTCACATGGTTACAATGCGCATTACGACAGGAAGACATAAAAAATAACAATCATTCTCATCAGCTGATTGTAAAACTGACGCAATATATACTATTTAAAATATCTAATTTTCCACCGAGCTCAATTTTGTTGTCCGCTTTGATTGCAATTCGAGTTGTTGATCTAGGTAATCCTGTCAATCAATAGGCAACGATATTGTGATGGAAGTAAAAATATAAAAATCAAAATATAAAATGTAAAAACAGTCCTACATTTTTATTGATTGGTTTCTAATTTGATTGGTAAAATGCTCACAGTATTTCGACGTTTTTAAGGATTAACTTTTAATTTGCAGTTGCTAAGAAATAAAAAAAATGTGAATAGCATGTATGTGTGTGTGCGTAGCTGTGCATTATCACCTAGCAACGATTTTCCCTTGTTTTATTTAAAAACAAATGAAAATCGTTACGTTTGAATGCATTATTAATGACTTCACTACTAAGTTACGACTGCAACTCTTCGTAATCAAGAAAAGAAAAACTAGGCACGTCATCAGAATCATATTTGGTCGTTACCCAATATTCGTGGAATCCCGTTATGAGATCAAAAGTGACAGTTTAGTAACTACCTACGTCATGATGAGGAACAATTATTTTCCCCATTTCCGCAAACAATCTCGCAGAGGTCAAACCCTCGATTTAGGTAATCCCATACAAGTATGAGCCACTATTTCCTCTCAGAACGCGCTAGAGGGAAGTTATTATTTAAGCCGGCGCTTGGCGCTGACGGGTTTAGCTATATCCAAGTTATAAGTGAATGAACTAGTAGTAAACGTGGTGCAGTGTAAAAGTTTTCTTTATTTTGCTGTCGATAATAGCATTGTAATGTATTTTGGGACCTGTAATGCGCAATTAAGTTTGTACCCTAAATATTTCAAATAATTTATTATTACCTTATAACGCAATCCAATTCAGGGTGGCGATCTAGTCACCTGCATTCGTGGGTGGCGAAATACTGTGTTCAAGGGGGTGATGATTATACCCGTGATAAAACACTTTCGCTGCAAAACTCTCATCCAATTCGTAAATAAAAAAATCGTATACAAAATGAATAAAAACTTTTATTTTTTAACAGAACCTACATCTGAGTTTTTTGAAGAAGCTCTCCACAATGCTCGTAACATGGACCATACAACAAAACTAGACGACAAATCCGTTCAAAAAGCTACAGTATGATAAAATGCAGTTTCTGTGCAATATGGCGTTCGAAATTACGGAATGTAAAGCTAATGTTTGACATTTTCTACACAATCTGTCATAGAGAATGCTATTATACCCTAGGGGCGGAAATACTCTAGGTAAAGACTATTTTGTAGTTTTATTTTTTATTTTGTTAGAGTGCTAAGAAATTTACTTTACCTGGGCGTTAAGGCTCCTGCAGACCATCGCGACATCGGTAATTGTTCTACAGTGATGATTTCTTAGAAATTGTTTTGTTAGAGTCGCGTCACGCTGTCGCAGCCCGCCGGTCTGCCGCTTTAAGGCCCATATCTCACAAGAACACCATGGTGGCACAAACATGGTCGCATTGCCAAAAAATGTACCGATCGGACGCCTGGTGAGATACCAACCATAAGGCTGAGTACATTTTGATGGCAGCGTGACCATAGTTGCACCACCATAGTGAGATATAAGCCTAATAAGACTCATCAAGGTTTTGGAAAGTTATGAGTGATAGGACGACGCTCTACGAAGGCGAAGTTTTGCACTACACCATCTGTGTTTTCCCAAACATGTTGTGGAAGGCTTCCAGTCTACCCAAATGGAGCTGAATATCAGTATTTTACTTTGAGCGACTCCTTATCTGATCTCCACAACCCAGCTACTCGGTAATACATTGGTATACCTAACTGGTAGGTTGTCAGACTGCCAAAGATCTATTTATTGATCGAATGACAGCAGGGGCTATGGTTAACCATGGTTAGTCACCCACCTCCATTACGACCACGAGTGGCTGTTATTACTAAACACGAGCCCCTCATAGCCAAGTTTTCTCACTTCCTTACATAATTAAAAATCTTCTTCTCTTGAGGAGTAAAGGTGGCCCAGTGGTAACGCCCCCGACTTAAAAATTGTAGGTCGTGGGTTCGAACCAGGCGCTTAACTTTGTGTAAATAATTTCATCACAACTGCTCTCAAAACGGCGAAGGAAAACATCGTGAGGAACCCGGCATGTCCTAGAACCAAAAAAATCGAAGACATGTGACATCTACCAACCTGCACTGGGCCTGCGTGGTATCAATTCAATTCAAAATTCAATTCAAAATATTTTTATTTCACATAAACCTACAAGGGCACTTATGAAACGTCAGAAGCTAGGTGCACGGTTCCAATTGGTCGTTTCCTATGGAGAAGAGCCGGCAAGAAACTCCACAGTCAACTCACTCTCAAAGAGAGGCCTGTGTCCCAGCAGTGGGAACATGATAGGCTGATTATGCAGACTTCATCCTTAAACGCTCCTGTATCCCGACGATCGATTGTATCTTTGCATGTATAGGTACATAATATAATGTACGTAGAAATATTGTATTTCTAAACTGGTATAGACAGGAGAGTACATATGTAGGTACAGCAGAGCATGATCGATGGGGTTTGTTATGGGTTCCATGCACGGTAACGTTGCAGGTAAGACAAAGGAAATATGCAACTTAACTCCATTAGCGATAGCACGGGAGTTGGGATGATGCAATTTTTAATATTATTATTATGCTAGAAATAATGATTGTGGATGAAAACGTCAGAAAATGGAAGGTACCTAATTTCTTCCGTTCCAGCTTTCCTTTGTGTAGTATTTTTTTACTTGTGCATAAAGAAATACTTTCGACTTAGATAAAAAAATCTTTGCTACATCATTTTAAGTGTTCCTTAATTATTATGGTTATTTTAACACTGAAAAAAAACATTTATTTTCGAACAAATCTACTAAATAATATCTGCCAAAAAACTTGTATCATCACGTTTAGTAACATGAAGGAAAACGGACACATATTAAAGAATACTTGCTTTGCAATAAGTAAAATAATATTTAATTAATAATTATTATGGCGATGTCTTAAAGTTTTTGAAAAGTTTGTAAATAAACCTTTATATAGCTTCTATAATCACAAACAGGTCTTAAGCCAAGCTAGCCGGCTCAAGATTGAATTAATTATCTTAAAACATAATTAATGATAATGAAAAATCTAGACATAAGACCAAGCAATTTATTTCGTAATTAGTTAATTAAATTTTCAATCAAAAAGCTTCTAGGTAATAAAAAACTTCAAAGATTTTTTTGACTGTCGTTCTTTAAAATATAATTAGACTTTACTAATTAACTAATTCTGAGATTTTTTTTATAGACGTTTCTGACCGTGTCTGAAGTTGTTCAAGCAATAAATTTAGCACCTGTGTGTTAAAAAGGTCTCATTAATCTTGGGTCCTAATACAATTCCTTTCAGAGCTGATATTTTTTTTTTATAATTATTGACTATGATGTAATTCCCTAAAAAAGATTTACAAAAACAGGTTTCATACTCCCGGTATAAAGTGATCTTCTCATGCAGCACGGCTTTTAAATTATTTAGAAGGGAAACAAGATAAAATCGCACACTATCTCATTACATTACAATTTAGTAGAAAACATTGTGATTAGCTTATCTTTCAGGCACTTGAATTTTACTTGTTGTATTTTGTTGTCAGGAATTTAGGCTTGCATTTGTTTACAATAAATGTGTAACATTATATGAAGGGCTCGTGGCTAAGTAATAACAGCCGCACGGGTCGATCGATCAGGTTAAGCTACGCTTGCCACGGTCCGTGGATGATTGACCATCTTAACATACGGAGACCCCTCAGTGCACCGGAAAGTAAGTTAAACCGTTGGTCCCGGCTGTTATTCTTGGATCTTTGACAGTCACTACTGGTTGCCAGAAGCCTGAAATTTACATCCAGTCTAACCAGGGGGTCTCGTGTTAAACAGTTACTAGGTTGTGGAGGTCAGATAGGCAATCGCTTCATATAAAATACTTTGGAGTGGCAGCCGACCCCAACATAGTTGAGAAAAGGCTAGATTGCTCTTCAAATTTTTGGTTCTAGGACATGCCGGTTTCTTCACGATGTTTTCCTTCACCGTTTTGAGAGCAGTGGTGATGAAATTATTAAGACAAAGTAAAGCGCCTGTCAGGGTTCGAACCTACGACCTACAAGTCGTAAGTTGCGGCCGTTAACACTGGACCACCACTACTTTTATCCTATCCTATAAATAAATACGTAAAATCTTAACATCATCTAATTTAATAGGCATTATTCCAACGCGTTAGACACAATATTCCCACGCCAAGCAGCATCGAGTAGGAAACATGACAGACTTCAACTTCAACTATTCATAAATCACAAAAAGCAAAAACCGGTTGCTCGCTCCCGGTCTACATTGCGCTCACTTAGCCGCAACGGAACAATATAAAGTGGCCTACTATCTCATTACATTTCCCTTTAATGAAAATAACTTATTGACTACAAACTGAATCAAACGAGAATAGCTGTAGGACTTTTTATTTTAAAGTGGTTTTAATTGTGAAATGTTGTCTGTTGTTGATTTTAGAAGAATAGAACAAACTGCTGCAACATGCTCATTTAACTTAAGAGTTTTATCTACGTTCCTAAAAACGACAGATACAATAGTCAATTGTATTAACGTGAAAATGCGAAAATGCGTTAAAAAAAAAAACCAAATCTCACTGAAGATGTTGACTTTTTTATCTTTTAACATAAAAAGACAGCTGGTACGTATGTGTGGCGTGAAAGTAGCGTGAATAAGGCGTGGGTGTGACGTAGGAGTGCCAAGAGCAATTACTCTAAGAAGATTTAATTAGGTGCCTTCAATATGAAACGCTACCAAACACATTGTGTTTAGTGTATTAATACACTGCAGAAAATGTAGGTTGTGGGTTTACAGAGTAAACTGCTTACTCAAGCAAGATTTATTCAAACTCAACGCATATACCTACTTATTTTCAATTTAACCATTGACAGGCAATTTTGAACTGTCAAGGAGTCGGTCAGTCACAAATATGAAGCTAGTTTGCCCATTCCAAAGCGTAGTAGGTACCTATGGAAAAGAACGGACAAGAAACTCCATGGACACTTCTAAACTACAAAAAAATTGTTACATATATCAATAATTGAAAGAAAACGCATTCCAAGAAATTGTGATATTGCACTAATCCGTACTGGGCTCACTATTACGCCCTACTCTTTCATTCAAAGAGAATGAGCCAGTAGTAGGAAACTTATAGAAAAAGTTGCAATAGGCTCGCCCTCTATTGCATAGTACTTTAACATAACTGGCGAAACGTGGGTGCTAAAAGGTACACCTCTGCCCAACCCTTCGGGAAATACAGGCATGATGTATGCAGAAAAAGTAAAGAAATGTTACAAAATTAATGAGTAAATTATCCATTCAGTATCAAAAAAATACTACCAAGCTTTAAACTGAAAGCTCATTTGCAAACACATGTAAATGGCCAACGAAAGGAACATTAAAATAAAAATACTTCGCATCTAAAAGTTAGGCTACCTTTAAAAACTAAATAGAACTGGGTCATTTTGAATGCACTGCAAATGAACTACGTGTTTGCGAAATGTAAAAACGTCGACGTTACTCTGTACAGAGTGAGGTGCACAAAAACTGTGTACGAATTAAAACAATTATGGAAACTTCTGCTGTATCTCGCTTGTGAGTGCTGCTTTTGGATAAAGGTATTACTTTATCCAGATTTTTTTCAACTACAAAGGTAGCCAGAGGTTTCTAGTATACTCAATCAATCTGGCTGCCTTTTCCCAACTATTTTGCGGTCAGCTAACCGAATGCAGCTGAATATCAGTATTTTACATGGAGCGACTGCCTATCTGACCTCCACAACCCAGTAACTGGGTAGCACGATACCCCTTGGAAGGACTGATTGTGACACTTTTGGGCTTCTGACTACCCGTAACGACTGTCAAAGATTTACGAATGGCAGTCGGAACCTATTGGTTCCGACTGCCATTCGTAAGTCTTTGACAGTGCCTCAAAAAGTACGTTAAGCTATTGCTTAACGTACTAGAGGGTCTAGGTAAAAATGCCCAAAGCAGTGACGTTAAAACCTTATTTTCAGTAGGTATGATTGTAATCGGAGTCTGATTATAAACAGTCTTAAAATGAAGTACTGATACTGGCTGTCATTAGTGGATCTTTGACAGTCGTTACGGGTCGTCAGAAGCCGGAAAGTCTTACCAAGGGGTATCGTTTTGCCTAGTTACTGGGTTGTGAAGGTCAGATAGGCAGTCGCTCCATGTAAAATACTGGTATCCAGCCTCATCCGGTTAGACTGGAAGCCGACCCCAATATAGTTGGAAAAAAGCTAGGCAGATTGATTTTTGTAATAACTGATCCGTTTTCGCTCCCATAATACAGAATACAATAAAAAAAACATAGAATATACTTATTAAAATTGTATATGTATTTGTAATAATCGTTACTAATATTATAAATGCGAAAGTAGCTCTGTCTTTCTGTCTGTCTGTTACCTTTTTCGATGAGATTTGGCACACACGTGGGATAATTTCAGACATCCACGCAGGCGGAGCCGCGGGTAAAAGCTACTTAGACATTAACAGGACAGGTGGAGAGAGTAACAATCAATAATGCCAGCTATCTTTCATCGTCTTAAGAAGCAGTGTATTACTATGAAGCAAATTCACGTGAAACACGATACAATTGCTACACACAGCTTAATCCCGTAGTATTCCGTGGAGTCTGTCTTAAACATGACGCAGTGAAAGCTGCATGGCAAGTGCGGATATGCGTACAATTGTAGGTGAGAGAGGGTTACACACCTGCGATTTGAATTTGAAAGGGGTTGGATCGTATCGTGTTATATCAGTTTGGTGACGTGTGGGTTTAACTGGACAACACTGTAAGAATGCTAAGCGATAATTGGATCAAAGTTATTTACCCCATATCTCCTCAGATGGGGCTTCTCTTGTTCAGATCTCAAGTGCGTAGGCCCACAGACAATGGCGGACCTTCCATCCTGCGCCGCATGCCCTGTCACCTGTGCTTTTGAAGATCATGACTAAGTCAGTGAACGGAGTTCGTGTTGCTGAATTTTGGGCCCAAACATGTTTGAACTTTTTGCCATCGATACGCTAAGAAGAAGAAGCAATTTGTGCAATAGACAGAACATAGACAGACCTATGCAACTAACAAATATTCATAAACATAAAGTCCTTCCTTAAACTGTGACAATTAACATTGCTAGTCTCATGACCGTATTCACCGACAATTAAGTGACACTTAAATTAATCCCTAAATAAAAGTGCACTGTTGGATTCTCAACGCTAGGCTTAGCGCTGAGAGTTGGAAATCCAACAGTGTACTTTTATTGTACAGTACACTTAGTGAAGTTGAAAACGGGCATTAATCATGAAACCTTTTGAGCTGATTAATTTAAGCGCAAGTGGAACTCTCTGCTACGGCGAATGCTTCGTATAGACTGATGTTTATTTGTATTCATGAATGCAATAATCTTTCTTACAGAAATTGTAGTAAGTGTGTGCCTCGCCCTAAGGGCGTTGCAGTGCAGACCGCGCCGTTCTTAGAATACACCTCGCTGCTAAGCCAGACATTGTGTTAGAATTTTATGAAGAATATTATCTTTTGAATGAGATAATAAACAATACAAAGCTGATAATAGTCTTCATTTGACTGAATATATTCAGAAGATAAAATGCTCCCTGGGAGCGAACAGGCGCGACGCGACGGTGCGGCGCTGTTCTGGTAAAGCAATTTCCATGAAGTTTTCATAGAAGTTATTCAACTAGAGCCGCGTCGAGCCTGCCTGTGGAAGCCTTAAATGTAAATGGAATGTGGTTATGACTACAACGTGACGTCACGTGACGTTGCGGTTATGGAGTGTGGTAACAACTCAATCTATACTAATGTTGCAAAGAGTGTGGTTGGGGTGGGTCAGGTTAACAGAAAGGCTTCCATTGAGGGTTAAACTTTATATTTTTATCACACTTAAATGGGGTCGAAATTTGCATTATTTTTGCGATAAGACGCACCATTTTCGAGATATAAGGAAAAGAAAAAATTAATACAGTACTGTTTTTGCACGTGAAGTCGAGATGATGGTGTGAATATTAAGTTCATGACGACTTATTTTATCCCACTCTCTTTTTAATTGCAATTTAAAATTGTCAGGTTTAGTCTGGTTTGGTTATTTACAATCAAGATTTTAGGTGTAAAACGTCAAATTTAGAATAGCAAAATTGCCATTTTCCCTAAATTAAAAACTTAGTACTATATTAGTGCTGTCAAACTAAAATATAGTTAAGCTGTGTCACTTTAGTCTATTTCAGAATGGGAAATAATCGTTTGACAGGAATAAACAAAACTTTAGTGATTTTTAGTCCAGTTTAGAGGCATTTGTAACAAGAGAATGGGCACCAGTGTCGCAGAGACTTGACTTGGTTGTCATGAATACGCCATGTTAATGTGTGAGCTCGCTCCTCTCAGTATGGACGACGACTTTTCGTGCGACTTAGTACAGTGAGGGCAAATCTACGATTTAAATCTTTGCTTGACGGCCTCTTGGCAAGTACTGTCATAACTGTCAGTCTGCCACGTTAGTGACAGCCGCCGCAGAGGTCTACTAGGACGGAGGAGTTCGTACACCGCCGCTATTAGAGGTAAAATTTGAGAGTTTGTGTGTAGGGGGTAATCTTTGGAACTACTGATCTAAATCCAAAAAATCTTTCACTGAAAGAAAGCTACACTATTGTCGAGTGCCATAGGATATGTTTTGATGCGGACAAAGTCACGGGCAGAAGCTAGTACTCGATATATTGATTGCATTCCATAATGTGAACGTACGTGGTAGGTTAAGACATTATCATTGGATACTGTCGGGTACAGCAAAGTTATTCTGCCTTCCTTCGAGGTATATAGTCGTGATTTTAAAATACATACAGACCACAAACAGGAGACAGCACAACAAAGGATAGGTATATAGAAGACATCAAAACATTTCTCGGTATTTGGCTGTCAACTGCTAGCAAAGTCAAAATGCTCGTAGGAGCGCCACGTCGAATAGCAAATACTGGCAATGCTCGTAAATACTTTGACCAAAGTAAAAGCCAGCCTTCGGGAATACTCGGGAATACTCGGAAATATGAAAATATGAAATATTCGGACCGTGACGTACGAAGTAGGTTCAATCGAATGCTCTGTTCGTTATTTTGTGATGACGGATATTGCAAGGCGGTCAACGACCCCATTATTTTCAATTACTTACACATATAATCCTTGTTTCCCCGAAGCTTTAGGCAGAGCTGTACCTGTTAGTACACCAACATTTCGCCAGTTATGTTTAAGACCCATGTAATAGGGGCGAGCCTATTGCCATCAACCGGGCTCAAATCCAGACTCCGGGCTGCTACTGAGAAATTCCACGACCTGGGGATCGAGCTGAGGACTTCATGCTCAACAGTAACTCTAGCGTCCAGTAGGCCAACAAGGCTGTCAGTTTTAATATTATTATTCTAATAATGTCTTTTGTATGTGAAGCTAATTAATTTTTTCCTGTTCTATCAACTGTTGACTCATAGCTTAAGAAGCTCTTGTGCAAAATTTCAGCCTGTTGAGTCAATATCTTAGCCTCACTAGACTTAAAAAAAATTAAACCAAAGAAAATGTGTACTGCGAATAGGTGTCAATTTCTTGAACTATAAACAGTTCTATGTTGTTTATTTAATTGAACTAGTGGTCGCCCAGAGGTCGAAATTCGACCATAATTCATTTAAATGTCATGATTCTAAGGTAGCCATCTTCTGACAAACGCATGGTAGTGTGTGAAATGTTTTTAGGGTTCCGTAACCAAATGGCAAAAAACGGAACCCTTATGGATTCGTCATGTCTGTCTGTCTGTCTGTCCGTCTGTATGTCACAGCCACTTTTTTCCGAAACTATAAGAACTATGCTGTTGAAACTTGGTAAGTAGATGTATTCTGTGAACCGCATTAAGATTTTCACACAAAAATAGAAAAAAAACAATAAATTTTGGGGGTTCCCCATACTTAGAACTGAAACTCAAAATTATTTTTTTCATCAAACCCTTACTGTGGGATAGGTCTTCAAAAATGATATTGAGGTTTCTAATATTTTTTTTTTTAAACTGAATAGTTTGCGCGAGAGACACTTAAAGAGAGAGAGACAGACAAAGAGGTAAAATGTGTGTGTCCCCCCTGTAAATTCTAAAATAAGAGAATGATAAAACTAAAAAAAAAATATGATGTACATTACCATGTAAACTTCCACCGAAAATTGGTTTGAACGAGATCTAGTAAGTATATTTTTTTTAATACGTCATAAATCGTAAACATCGATCAAAGTTACAACGAACTATAAGAACTTTTATAGTGTTACTTGCTGCTACGGAACCCTTCATGGGCGAGTCCGACTCGCACTTGGCCGCTTTTTTTATTAATTTAATTTATTTCTAATGTATATTATATAAAAATATTAGCTTTCTGCACTCCTTCATATAAACTTTAGCTGTGCCAAATTTCATACTACTCCGTCTGCGTAATTTTCGTAAAAAGGGGTACAAAGTTTTTGCTTCACGTTTAATACGTGAAGCAAAGGCTTTGTACCCCCTATACTAATTTAATTTAAAAAAAGAAAACAACAAAACATGTAGGTATTCAAAGTTAGAGTTAAGCTTTGTGCAGACCAGCGCGACTTGTCGCGCGACGCGACACCGGTTATTGTTATACCGTCAAGTTTTCTTAGAAATTGTATTGTTCGAGTCGCGTCGCGGCGTCGCGTCGCGCTGGTCTGCACGAAGCTTTAACTGCTCCAGAAATCTCCAAACCTCCTTGTAGGTGAAAATAATGACATTATAAAGAGAATACACAGAGAATAGAGTCTTGTATAGTTTCAACAATACAGGAGACTTAAAAGAAACAAATAAAAAATATGTCCTTTTTTGGTCCACCCTTTTTTTTTTTTTGAGTTTGGCGGGATAAGTTATTTGATGATTTCAAATCATCAAATAACTTCTCCCGCTCTGGGCGGAGCGGGAGGGCGTGTCAGACTTTTACTGACTAAAACCCACCCGTGTTCCTTCCGTTGCCTGTGTGCCAGGGCCACGATATCCGTTTCGGACAAACTCGTAACCCTGGCAGGTTTTTGGTCCACCCTACCGTATATCCTTCGCTTTTAGCGTTGGTTAAGGTCATAATTATTGACACCGCACTACCGTCGCTAAGACCGATATACCAAAACTAATCTCGCGTTGACGCTGCGTTAGTGTAGCGTGTGTTAGAAAGGGACATCTTGATACAAAGGGTTTCTAGGCTAGAAGCTCAATCAGTCTTTTTCTTTCGAGCCCGTTTGTATTATAAGAACCTATTATTTAGGCCACCGAGACAATGCGTTTCTGACACCTGTCAGTTGCACAAAGTTTAAATTGTAAAACACGTATTCTTTTGTACTCAGCTGACAGGTGTCAGGAACGCATTCTCTCATCGGCCGGACTGTAACTTTGATCGAAATACAGTTCTTTATTCAAAACTGACAAGTCACTCCGGTACTAAGGTGTCAGTTTTGTGTTAAGCAGTTTACCTCAGTCGAAATAAAGTTCAAAATTCTAAAAAGGCGCTTTTGTCTTGGACTTGCTTTGTAATAAAGTCGATAATGTCTTTGTAACTTGCACTGGACCTTATACTTAATACATGCACAGTTTACAAGCACACAATTTAATATAAGCATAATCTGCCTATAATTTTTCCACTGCTGGACATGCCTCCTCTCGGTAAATAAGTAAATTATACATAGAACAATACCTTAGTTTTCACAAGAATACAAAATATATTGACAAACTCGCAAAAACTTTCTAAAGCTTAGTACTTAATATAAAAGTAGTGTATTTAAAGGACTTGGACAAAGAACTGCCAAGCATCTCCAGCGCTACACATTATTACTTTAGTCTGCTGGTCAACTTCATAACGTGGTAAGTAGCAGTGGAATTTTTTATGTAAGAAAAGTAAGTTATGAGTAAACTTGCTACAGTTTCATTTTTAATTTAAAATAATTCCAGGAGATTTTTTTTTGTATAGGTAAACATAATTAAGTCTTTTATTTGTTAATAAAATCAATATTTTCAAGATAGTTTCAAAGGTAAAACTTTGATTGAGTCGTGTTTTAATTAGTACGAAATCCTTTGGTATTGAGTACGAACGTGATATTTTGTGTACAAATGAATATGCCTTTTCATCTATGATAACGTGGGTCAACGACCCTATATAAAATCATATTAGTAAGCGCTACCAGCAGGAAATGAAAATATTAAAAACCAAGAATTTTTGAAATAATTGTCAGTTTAGTTCCTCATAAACTTGAAAATATCTCACTTATATGACTTCTTTTAATATTCTGAACATAACTTAGAACATTAAAGTATGTTATAACGTTTTAGAGAAGAAATTATATGACGAAATTATAAAAAAATGGTATCATGGATGTGCTTTGTATAGTTTATTGAAAACGTTTCTGAGAGATAAATTAAATAGATAGCGAATTAAATTGTGAGTATTTAAAACATGGTAAATGAGCTGTAAATGAACGTAAACAAGCAAAGGTTTACGCATAGTGGTGCAGATTTCCTAGTACCAAGCCATAATTATCCATTATACTATGAGCTTACAATCGGAATTTTGTTAGTATTTCACCGAAAATTAATCGAGACCAAGCATCTAAATTATCTGGTTCCTCAGAATAGCATCGGTTGATAAATAGTTATCAAGTAGGAGGGAGGATATCGATTTCAACGCTGAAGTTACGCTTTATCGTATTTTCATGTCAAGCTAAAATTATGATTCATCTACTATTAATTTGAATTCAAGACCTGTAAAAATATTGACACTGACAGTTCTTGATCACGGTTTAGAAGTGCTGATCGCGTTCGGTTTCGGTTGGTGAAAGCCGCTTTTAAAGACCATGTTCACATAATTTAATACACTCTTCCAAACATTTGATAAATAGAAAGAAATAAACTTCTTTTTACATATTTATCCCTAGCTTCTGACTTCATCTGTGAGCTTATAACCTTCCTTAAGAATTTGGCTATTTAACCGGTAAAGCCCTGGGTGACCCTCAAGCACGTCAATTAGCACGTTAATTAGTTGTTTATCAGGCCTTTAACGGTTAATGCAAAAAGAATTACTCACATCTGACTTTTCCGAGATTGATCCTTGTTCCGGAGATTACCCCTACATACAAACATACAAACAAAGAAACGAATTTTACCTCTTTATAATATTATCATTATTTATCATTATCACTTACCAACGTATATTTTTCTTAAACAACATTATTTACATATGAGCAATAAACATTTTTTCTTTTTTCTTTCTAATATCGTCGCCGTGCAGTGAAAACCTCGTGATTGCAATAAACGTTATTTTACAGGGAAGATAATAACTGTCTGAAGAATAGCCGTCATTGACGTTCTCTGATGTTCTCGTTATCAACGATAGAAGGCATTAGAAGCATCTTACATCTCACTGTCTGTATTTTGTTCTAATAAGCATGCATAACGAGGTTTTCGACACAACAAATAAATAAAAAGAATAGGTAGCAATTAATTTTCCTTCACGAGGTTTTCACTGCACGGCGACGATATGTAAAAAAATCATTTAAAAATATTTCTTAAAAATCTTTATAAAATATCGTTACTATTGACGTGTAGTTGTCCGGTTATGCACTAGAAGAGTGTCGGTGTGTTCAGTCCCCGGATATTGCAGCTTGTCGGTCCGACTTGTAAGCGCACTACGAACGACCGAAGATATTTTGGACTTGATTGAGTAGCTTTTCTAATAGCTTGGATTTTTATTTTTGTTTATTTTGATAGAGAAATGACTTTATTTGTTGTGAATTTTATAATAACGGGTACCTACTTATGTATGATTGCCTCGCTGGTATATTGGTTGCAAGCGTTGCTGCTGAGCACGATGTATTGGGTTCGATTCCCAGGTCGGGCAAAGTTCACGGAGGCGATCGGCGGCGGCGATCTCTCGCGTCCGGCCCTGGTTCAGGCCATGGTCCGGAGCGAGAGTGCATGGGAGGCCGTCACTTCCTTCTGCGAAGCAGTAATGCTCGCGAAGGAGGAGGCGGAGCGCACGAGGGAGAAGTAAGATTCGCGCCCTCGCGCCCCTAGTCGCCGCAGGAGACGCCCCGGGCGTCGGGAGTCGTCTTCCGGCCACCGTAGGCGCGGGCTTGCGGACGGTGAGCAATGGGTAGCTTGCCGTATGATACGGACCAGGCCCAGGTCGTCGGCGCGTTGTGTTCCACGCGCGCCTCAAAGAGATGTCAGCATCAACTGACGGGGTCTGTTAGGGCCAATGCCTGCCGGGGCTGCGAGTTTGTCCGATAGAGATATCGCGACCCCGGCACACAGGCAACGGAAGGAACACGGGTGGGTTTTAGTCAGTAAAAGCCTGACACGCCCTCCCGCTCCGCCCAGAGTGGGAGAAGTTAATTGATAATTTCGCACCATCAAAAAAAAAAAAGGTCGGGCGAAGTGATATTGGGTTTTGCCATTAAGAATTTCTCAGTAGCAGTCCGGAGTCTGGATTTGAATCCGGTTATTGGCAATAACTGGCGAAATGTGGGTGGACACTTCTGCCTAGCCCTTCGGTGAAACAAGGCCTGATGCTATGTGTGCATGTAGCTCGATTAAAACACCGCAAATGAAATTATTTGTTTAACATTTTCTATATTCAGCTGTAACTGCCGCACGGGTCAATCCATCAGGTTAAGCTACGCTTGCCGGGGTTGGTCTGTGGATGGGTGACCATCTTTACATACCGAGACTCCTCTGTGGCTCGGATAGCACGTTAAGCCGTTGGTCCCCGCTGTCATTCGTGAATCTTTGACAGTCGTCAGAAGGCCAAAAGTCTGACAACCAGTCTTACCAAGGGTAGGTACTCTTACGAGTATTACCCAGTTACTGGGTTGTGGAGGTCAGATAGGCAGTCGTTTCATGTAAAATACTGGTATCCAGCTGCATCCGGTTAAACAGCAAGCCGACCCCAACATAGTTGGGAAAAGGCTAGGCAGATTGATTTTTTCTATATTCAGCATTGCACTGTTTTGCAGACCGGTAATGTTCAGCAATAATTAAAACTCTTTTATTTGGAAAAACACTTCATGCAAAGCTTTGTATTCAGTGTTGAAAGTATGAAACCAATCGAAGGTCGAAAACGTCATCTATTTTGACATAACAGCATGCTGTCACTGAACCTTTGACAATTCAAGAATATACCCAACAGATACACTGTCAAGCGATATAAAAAAGCCACTTGCAAAGTGCCAAAAAAATCTAAATATCTCCTAAACCACACAAATTAGCTACATGAAGCAAAAAAATCTTGGAAACAGTTTTATAAGTGTTTTTTTATGCGGTATTAAATACATTTGAATGTTGCTTTTAACTTCAAGAAGCTGTCTTGCGTGGTTTCGGGAATATTTCATGGTAAAGTATTGGCATATTTATATTGGTCATCAGTGTAGTAACACATAAGGCTTAAGTTCGACACACACACAAGGCGGGTGCGGGTCGGGCGCGGGTCGGTTGCGGAGCGGGTCGGGAGCGGGAGCCACGCACGCGTTTGGTGTGCTGACATCCATATAATACAAGGAATTACAATATATACAAGCCCGCCGTATTGCCGTCCCGACCCGCGCCCGATACGCATCTGCCTTGTGTGTGCGTTAAGCTTTATAATTGTAGCGGTATTAACTCCCCAGTGAAACAAACGAACAACAACAAAATGTCAAACCGATAACAAAACCGAGCCACGAAAAGGACAAACAAAAAATTCAGCTTCAAAATAAATTCGTACTCCAACAAAACTACAGCATCACTAACAGATTAATCGTTCCACAAAACTAAACTCTAAATCGATGCCATTTAAAAAGCAAATACGATGTGATTCAAAAGAAAACTAATTCTAACAAGTTTAAAGTACCATTAACATATTTTCCGTTGAAACTGTTCCATGGAACTTAGTTTTAACACAATCTGTTTCTTCCACCCCCCGTTAAACCGACAACTTCTTGGTTCATTCATTGTAAGCGAGGTGAATGACGCTTTTGAAATGGTTCGTTGTTTGAAAGATTGTTTTTGGGAGAAATTATTCGTCTTTGATATGATCATAAATGAATGCCGTGGAACACATATTAAGGCGACGATAACAGACTTTTAATGATATTATACTGAAGATCACGTCTAAACGAGTAGTGTTAATGATTTGGAAAAAATATGTGTTAAATTAGAGGCATTATTTTTATAACTAGCAGTTCGGTATTATCGCAGCCGGTGGGAAATCCCATCAGAAACACGGCTCGTCTTAAAGAAAGTTGGAATCTTGAATTTGCCATACACTATTCGAACTAGCCTCACATTTCACTCTGAAACCACCATGAATCTTAAACAAAATCCTATCTTCGAAAGAGTGCAGTCCAACTCTTTAAACTCCAATACGCTCCACAGAAAGATTCCAACCTCAAAAGTAATGTTGGACTAAAAGCCCGCTAGTCGTCCACGGCTAAGATTTATGTGGCGTACTGAAACAAAGTCGGTGGCCGTGACGGACTACCCGTGAAACGGAACGAACTACTGCTCGTTAAAAGTTGGAATAAAATAGTGGTTGAAAACGTTTGTTTTTGAAGATTTCTGTTTTTCTTTGATCGGTGGTTGGAGTTTCTTCAAGAGTAAATCTTTGGTTGATTTAATATGTAGAAGTGTAACGCGCATGAGTGAAACGAGCAGTGAAATTTTCAGGATGGGCAAAGAAAGAAAGAAAATAAATTATTTGACTCAGGTTAAGGCACACAATATTTACACAAAAACGAAAAAATAAAGATAACTTAAAATAATATTGTGTCCCTCACGGCTGTGCCAAATAAGTTCAGTTCAGCATAAATGCCAGACAACTAGTGTCTGACGCTGGTTTTCAACTGGACCTTATATTAGGAGGACGTCTTAAGGCTCGTGCAGACCAGCAAGACGCGACGGCGCGACGCGACTCGAACAATACAATTTCTAAGAAAACTTCACGGTATAACAATAACCGGTGTCGCGTCGCGCTAGTCTGCACGAAGTTTTACGGATGTAAATCAGTTTTATAGTGTATATGTGTTCTTTATTTAAATAAAAGTAGATAGATATGTGTAGCAAATAAAATTAAACTCGATTAGATAATTGTTTAGAAATTATTATAAATAATTATATAGCACTTTATAGGGAATGAAATAAAATGGTATGGTTGTACAAGAAACAATGGACGGTCGTCAATAAATAATAGACATAATCATAGCAATTAAACATTTAAATTAATGATGTCTAGCTTCCGTTGGGTGCATTTTTTATCATCAGGAATTTGTGCGCAGTTGATGGCAATAGGCTCGCCCCTTATTATAATATGGTACTTGTTAGACACCAGATTAGTTAGGTGCTGCTGTAAGCTAGGCGAGGATGTGTAGAGAGATCTGCTGTTGTAACGTGCTAAGACACAACTTCGTTTCCTCATTGACTTGCTTAAAATTACCTTGCGATCATTACCTACTCATTAGCGTTCTACAGCATAACAATAATATTTTGTTGCATTTTAAATGAAATTTATAAATTTACTTGAACGTTAATAATATATTATTTGGTTGTACCGATTCATTCGTTTATTTTAATTGCATTGAAATTTAATTCAACTGTAATCTATTCTGTTACAATATTTTGAAATTTTATGTAATGTTATGTGTGTTTTACCATTTTTTTTTATGTTTACTGGTCGACCTGGAAATTGCTTTATCTCTTTTGACAACAATTACAACTAAATTGTTGTTATATTTGAATACACCTTGTTGGTATACAACGTGCAGTGACATTCAAGATTCATTTATTCGTTCAAGTAGATCTTTGACAGTCGTTACGGGTTGTCAGAAGCCCGAAAGTCTGAAAACCAGTCTTAACAAGGAGTATCGTGTTACCCAGTAACTAGGTTGTAGAGGTCCGATAGGCAGTCGCTCCATGTAAAAACTGCTGTTCAGCTGCCTCCGGTTAAACTGGAAGCCGACCCCACTATAGTTGGGAAAAGACTAGACAGATGGTGAAATAACATTCAACCTTACAGTGATAAAGTAGTTACGAGGTAGGTTATACATGCACAAATAGGTACACAGCTACAAGGATCTTTTAGCATTCGAATGACGTTGACAGGGGGGCGCTGTAACCATTTGTGCCAAATGTATTGAACGAACATGATGGCGGCGTTAGTTCCAATTTTGGCCGCGCGCAAAAGAACCTTGTAGCGCTGTATGTTACACTAGCTTCGCGCACGTGACATCTCAATTTATAGCCTATGTCACTCAGTGATAATATAGCATTCTACTGGTGAAATATTTTATTAAATCGGTCCAGTAGGTTTTGAATTAATTCATTACAAACAATAATACAAATCTTTTCTCTATAAGATATTAGTGTAGATAAAACGCTGTTTCTCCTAACGTCGTTAAATTCTGCAGGCAAAAACAAAACAACCTTTATTCTAATTCTAGCAAAGCTTAGCACATACAGTTGTCTCCAGTATCAACAGCTCGCAGGCTTTCATCAAAGACACATTCACTATTTTAGCCCCAACTAACGAAACAGACGAATCAACTTCCAGCCTCACTAAAGTAAGTTATGTAGGTCAGTATGAAACTAAGCTCCGATTATACAATATTTCTCGCGTAAGAGAGGAGCGTGATGTGAAAGAGAAGTAGTTTTATCTCATAAATGCAAGTAGGTATAGTAATATGTTCATAACGCGCTTAAAGTATATATTAAGTCTTGTTTCAGAAGGATTCTTTTTATTCAAGACGTGTGAAAGGTTCTAAGAAAAGGATTACGTGATAACGACGAGAGGTATAGTTATTCTAGCTCTGGGCCCCGTGGTTTCACATTAGTCTTGATCCCGTGGGAATATTGGGATAAACAGTGTCCTATGTCCTAGCCTAGGTCATGATCAGGTTCGGCCGTTTAAGCGTGCAAGCGTAACAAACAAACAAACTTACTTTCGTATTAATAATAATTAATGGACTCAGCGATCATTGTGCCGATAGTCGTTTCAGCCAATGGCTTAATTGCCAAGAGCCTCGACCAACACCTAAGGAGGCTCTCGTTGGGCAGCTGAATCAAGGGCTTGATTGAGAAAGCGGTACTCCTAGACACGGCTCGCATTGTTAGGAGGTTCCTCTCTCTGGAGCCCTGACCGCCGGTAGCTTGGGCCCTGTTCCCGGTACCGGTGGGCTAGTATTTTTTATATTTTTAAATGTTTTAATATTTTTTTATATTCTAATATTTAAAAATGTAATTTATAAGTGTTTTAAAGGAAATATTAATTATACAGGGTGTCAGGGACATCGACGCGAAGCCTGTCACCATGGATTCAGTACATGATTCTGTACACCCTGCTGTATACAGTTAGGATGTATGAATACTTACCATTATAAAGAAAAAAACAAACATCTTGAGCCACCTATGAATAACATAGAAGACGCGTAAGATTCAAAACAACTATTCAATAATAACATACACATACATACCTACATAAACTCATGCCTTCTTCCTATGGGGTAGGCTGGAACTACAGAACGCCACCTGCTACGATCCTCAGGCGCGGGATATACAGCTGTGCCGCTGGGGAGTTTGTTGCGCCACTTCTTCTTCCCAGCTAACGCACTAAGAAGTGGTGAAGGGTGGGCGTTTTGGTGGACTGTCTTATGTAATTTTGACGTTTGAAAAGTGCTGATTCTCAGGCCAGTTTGAATGAATGACTTTTGAGTGGCGAGGGGCGCGGGCGTGGTTACGTTGTGGCGCGGGAGTCGCACCGCTCCTTTCATATTTCATACAAAATGTATAGCAGCGATGAGGCGCGGGAAATAAACAAGTGGCGAGGGGCGCGGGCGTGGTGACGACGTGGCGCGGGTGTGGCGTGGGCGTGGCGGGGCTCGCACCACTTGTGTATGTCCCGCGCCTATCATACTTCTTTGGCTTTGTTTAAGTTCAAACCTCAAACATCTGGCACGTCGTTTGCAAGTCAATAATTACCAAAAAAAAATGAGCAATCAACTGCAACTCCCTGTCAGTATCAGAAACATGACGACAGCAAATAAATCAATCCCATAGACAAGCTCTTGAGCTATGAAAATAGTCGCCAGGATTTCTGTCTTCACCTGTCAGGCAAGAAAATAATATACCCTTACACGTCCCAACAGAACATTACATACATATTTTGGTACCTCAAGGAAAAAAACACGCAAAGTGATTCATGCAAATATTCACCCACATACCTGAAAAATATTCCCAGCTTCGCGTATGAACAAAGGAAAAACGTGAAATACAAAAGGTTGATAGCTACCCCTAATAGACAGGATGTCATCAAAGGAACCAGACATCAGCTAAACGAGGTAAAACATTCGAAAAATAGCTCCGCCAAAGATGATAAGTTGCCACATAATATTGCACGGGGAGGTACTGCTGGTGTGTGTACTCGCTTTGTTATCACATATGTGATTAGTGAACGAATTGTGGTAGTCGGATTTCATATACTTTACAATTTATTTTTTATTCAAAAAAAATTTTTGGTAGGTTTGATTTAAAAAAAATACAAGGAAAGTAAAGCCTGTTTATTTTTTATTATTTCCAAAAAGTTATTTTTGTACTCGTTTACATCAATTTTAAATAATTAAATTTTTCTTGAAATTTAAATAGGCACAATACTGGCATTTAGCTGCATGCGGTTAAACTGGAAGCCGACCTCAACATAGTTGGGAAAAGGCTAGGTATACTGATTTACCTAAATAGGCACTATACTATTTGAAGTACAATAAAACCAAAATAAAACATTTGCTTTGAAAATTTTTATACTGACAAAATAACTGCTAGCGTGGGTTAAATATTAACAAACCAAATATCAAAGTAAGGTTTTAATGAGTATGTAGGTATATTTGAAATAATCTGTGATATATTTGTGGTGTATTTTAAATAATATAGTTGCTTTGTCACCCATGAGGTTTGGGTAAATGATGTCCCACCCACACAAAATTTATTTTTATTTCTGGTTCGCTTGTGGCTTTTAGGAAGATTTTTTTTAATTCAAATATTCAAACATAAACTAGGTAGGTATTAGAAGTAAAAAGAAAAGGTCTAATAGTAAAATAACACTCGTAGTATATGGCGTTTACGCGAATATGGTCCTTCTGCATTAAGCAACAACCATAAATTAAGCAGTTCAAAACTCAACTAGATGTGAAGACACACTTCTAGCAAAAAAAGAAAACGTACAATAACAAAACATGAGAGAAACCACACAAAATGATCCTCATAAAGTACTCAGGAGAATCATTTTCAGCCAACCTCGCCTACCGTGCTACGCGGATTTGGTCCTTATGAATTAAGCATCATTCTCTTTAAAGAACCACTGGAACAATAAGCACTGACGGTAGTCGGGAGCGAAAACAAAATGACACACCACTTCCATAGTACCCACCGCGTTACGCGAAAATGGTCCTTATGAATCAAGCAAGATCCGCGTCCATACATCAAGCGGTTGAAAGCACCACTTAATCCACTTCACGGGTAAGTGTATGTGTGAGATATGACGTCATTCGTCACACAACTCTGCCACATGTGATACTGGCTGTGACGATTCACGTGTTCTGTGTAATTTGCCGTGAGCGCCATATTTTGTGGCCTACCGAGGTATTGTACGATAATAGTATAATGTCCTTGTTATGTAATTGTTCTGCATTCTTAGCGTACACGTGTAGGTGGATTAGACCCAAAAAGCTTGAATACAGAGAAACTCCATAATAAATCCTAAAATACCTAAGATAAGTAAGCAAAGGGGTGTTGCCTCATGATCACCGAAAAAAATCACATAGTTAACGGCTAGTCAAAATTCTTTCGTCTTCGTTCTATTCAGTATATCGTCGGTGATATAAATACATTTTAAGTGCCATGTCATGTAGCCAAAAATGAAACATTAGATTTTTAATGTGTGCGATATTCTAACCCAAATAAAAACCGCTGAAAAGTGCACCGCATGCAGCGGTAGTGTTAAAATTTTTACGATCGCTGCTTGTCACCGCGTGAAATACCAATTAAAGTTTATGACGTCAGAGGCATTTTAGTAGAAACCATATAAAATCCTTTGTGTAGTTCTCACGATAAAGGCAAACATAGCTGTAAAGAGAAAACACGATGTAATAAAATATGTTTGAAAATGTTAATGTTCCTTTTTGTTTTTGTTAAATTGTTTTTTTTTGTTATCTTGTTAATTAGAAATGTCATACTGTACCGTAACCTAGCATTCATGGAACCACGAAAAGTCTAACCTTAACTTTATTATTTTCAAAATCTGTCAATCTTTGAAAAGTATTTTATTACTGAAACTCGAAACACCAAAAGGAAGCACAACTCGAAACTAAGTTGAGTGACACCGACAATCTTTATCAAAACTTCTTATCGCTTTGAACAAGTAACTCAAGTTATAATAGCTTAACCAAGTCTTAAAGAGACCACTGGTCCTAAGGGACTGTTCATAATTACGGTCTACCTTCTCTTGAGGTAGAAAATGAATAGGTACAGAAGGCCAGCTCCATACAATGGGCGAGAACGCACATAATAGTCCTCCTCCAGACTGAATTTCAGCCATGGCGACCAATCTCAGCGGTGACCAGCCTTTGGTGCGGGAGATATTAGTGCACAAGTGTGTGCGCAGACACAGGTGCACTCTCTCTTACCTCTTATAGTCCGATGGGACGGCAATCCGACCGGAGGAAGATCAGGCGCAAGGCCAGCGGCAAGGAAAGGGCCAAGGAAAGCGTGTCTGTTTTTGCGTGCGTTTCACGGAGTTGGCCTTCTGCACCTATCTATTTTGTGTTTCAGGTTAGAAATATTTCATGCTACCAAAATTGATTGTCTGTTATTATTTTTGATGGTTCTATCTTTGAATTTAATCGAACAATTATGGGGAAATTATTTTCGCGGTGATTTGTGAATGTGTAGTATGACTTAAGTACCTAAAGGGTGAAAGTTCGTAGAATCAATTTTGATTTAATTTCAGCTGTGGATCTGAAAATCTATAAGATCTTTTCGAGTTATTAAAACTGTTATTTTAACAAAGGTTCTAGTGAGAATCGTTATGTTGATTCTAGATTTTGTGTTCTAGAGAAATTCTTGTTATTATACCAAGATTTTTTTTTAGTTTTAATATTTTTTAATTTTTGTCAGTATTCAACAGCCCTGAAGAACAAGGTTTTTCAAATATTTAGTTAGCATATAATACTTTGTTTATCTAATAGTTTCAACGGTTTCTGAATTGAGAATTTGAAGTTGAGAACTTCAAACTCTACTTTGTTGTCTTAAAACTACTTTAGCATTACTTAGGCGTATTCCATTAATGTATCTTGCGAAATTCAAAATTTCTTACGTTTTTTGCAACCAAAGTAGTAAGTTTTGCCAAAGTAGTCTTTGACAAGTTCTCAATTCAGAAAACGGTTGTAAAACTTTATTGCTAAATGTAAAACATTTGCGTACCAAAGGACCACTAAGCAAATGAACAGAGAACCAATTAAAAATAATCTGAACCAATAGAACAGCATTGTCATGCAAATGTATTCAAACCCAGTACCTATTGGCTAATGCAATTCTGCAAAACACCATTTCCCGTAAGATAATAACGTTTCATAATGTCCTAACTCCGGTTTAAATGAAGCCTAATATCGGCTAATAGGCTATTAATAGCCACATTGATAGGCAAAGGCCAGCCAATGAGATGGCTAACGAAATCATGATTCCAGTACGAAATGGATGATGATTTAGTCACAGGTTATAAATTGAATTACAGTTTTGGTTCATTGGGAATAACCACCTTCATGTTGAGTATAAAATAAAAGCAGTTCTAAATTCTGATGCTGAATTTAAGGTATAATTTCAGATAAAATCTCGTAAATAAAATAATTGAATAACTAAGATGTTCTGAAGTTGAAATAAACAGAGAAATGAGACGTAACTCGACTGTTCAGTTGTAGTTGATAAAAACACATTATGCAATACAAAATTCATGACGAATGACTCAAAGAGTAATGGATCGATTACCCGCTACGAAAGCGTAGCTGGCGTAGTACAACAGCTACGCCGTAGAAATTGCGTAACCCTTTTCCTTAACATTGTTAATCACGCCAACTCTATTAAATCTTTTACAGAATGGTATGAATACCAACCTTAATGTTCTGAACCTAAAATATGCTTGCTTTTACAACAAGAAAATTCCAGAATCACCATATTTCACAGCAGTATCGTAACTATCCCCAAACCATAATGGAAACAGCAAAGATACAAGGGTCCGATTTAGCAGAACATTGAACTGCGCCGAAACAATCCATACATTAAGGAGTTTTTTTTACTACAGTTGTACTCGATGAAAAACACATTATGCAATACAAAAATCATGACAAATGACTCAGAGTAATGGGTCCATTACCCGCTACGACAGCGTAGCGGGCGTAACACATCAGCTACGCCGTAGAAACTTCGTAGTCGCTTTTTCTTAACATTGTTAATTCACGAAAACTCTGTTAAATCCCTAACAAAATATTTAAAATACCACAAAAAATAATAACATACCTAAAGTACCTTAGTTCCTCAACAAGAAAATTCCAGTAGCATACAAAATAACCATGTAACTCCATTCATACCGAAACTATCCCAAAGACACAAAAGTTCAAGCCGCAAATATACAAGGGTCCGATTTAGCAGAATATCGAAATGCGCCAATTCAATGCATACATTAAGGAATCAAATGGCGTGTGTATAGTATCGGCTACGAAAGTGAAGCAAGCGTAGCATGCGTTGTTAATTCACACAAAGTTTGTCTATTCTCTTAAAGCATGTTATACTAACAATAGATGTAATATATCTAAACCACCTTTGTTTCGCAACAAGAAAACTCCCGAAACATACAAAATAACCTTGTAACCACAGCTGTACCGAAACTATCCCCAAGCCACATAGGTACAAGCCGCAAAGGTACAAGGGTCCGATTTGGCAGAACACCGAACTGTGCCAAAACAATCCATACATTAAGGAGTCAAGTGGCGTGTGTTTAAAGGAGCGGCCGTCACGCCGGGTCGCAGACTTATTGCTTCGAGTTAGCTACGATTTCTGAACTAACAATTCACGCCAAGTTTTTGGGGTGTGGGTCAAAGTAGGAGCAGTAAACTTGGTTTTTTATTTCTTATTGTTAGGGACCTTTTTGATAATTATTTTTTTCCCCTGTAAGTTTTAAGTCTTGTTTTAAAATGATTTTATTTTTCTTTATTTTATTAGGTTTAACAACAATTGATTACACCTGATAAAAACACATAAAACATTTTTTTAAGTAAAATATCTGGAACAAAATCAACTAATAAAAAATACCAGCCTGAACGACACGCTTTTCAGACTGATTCCGCTATTGTATCAGACAATAGACAACACTAAACTTTGTATAGAATCAAAATTAGACGCATCAAGAGCACCTAAACTGCAGGTTTATTATGCCATTTTGAAAGGGTTTAGAACTGTACCCTTATTTACCTAATATACGATCAATCAGAATCTGAATCGTTTTGAAACAGATTGCTAATCCATTGCAACATAAGTTCGAAAAAAAATCTGCTCAACAACGTAGATAACGCAATGAATGTTGTTGAACTGTCAAAATGAAACAGATTAGTCGTAATCGTTTTCGAAAATATGTTGCGTAATTAGATAGCTGGTGATACACGACTTTATGTACAAAATATTATCAATAGTTTTTCTATGCATCTAAAAAACCAACGTTGTTTTCTTCATACATATACTCACGCCTTGTTCCGATGGGGGTAGACAGAAACTACAGAAGGCCACCTGCTTCCTTACCATCCTTACATACTCCTTTTGGCTCGTTTAAGTTCAAACATCTGGTCACGCCTGTTGCGAGTACTATGCACCTGCTTCTGAAGAACATCACCAATAAGGTCAGTACATGTCCGCCTAAGGAGTCTCCTCCCGGCATTTCCAGTTACACCTTATAAATACTTTTTGTTACTCACCTTTTATTCATCCTCTCAACCATCTAAGCATATTCTTTTTTTAAATTTTTGTCACATCTTTTCTACGTACATTTCCATATCTGCATTAAAGCAGCCTCTACATCTTTTAAATTGTGACACCCAAAACGGCAAGAAAATGTCGGAAATACGACTAACACTAGGTTTTATTTGGCGACGCATATTGCTAGTCCTCACCTATGTGGCGTATACGACGCTGTATATTCTTGACACTTGAGCCACCGTTACTTAAGTATACGTCCTTGGTCCTTTTGTGGATTGTTGGAGCTTATTTATCTTTATGCCTTTTCTGGAGAGGTACTAGGTAGGCTTCCGAATGATAATGAGGCAGTCTATGTTCTATCGATATTGAGGATGGATTAGGTAAAGTTAGAAAGAATTTGTACCTGGCCAAGAACTGGTATGGAGTTACACGAATGTGATAATATATTTTTTATATATGCTTCTTTTTTTATTTTCACATACATAATCAGCCTATAATGTTCCCACTGCTGGGACACAGGCCTTCTCTCGGTGAGAGGGAGTAGGTTGTATTCCACCACGCGGGCCCAGTGCGGGTTGGCGGATATCTTATAAGTGTGGTGCAAACTGTAAATATAAGTTGGTTATTTTTTTTATTTTTTTTTTGTCGATTTCTTGCGAGCTTTATTTCCATTTATAAATAATTTTCATACTCTATATTGAACACTACACTTATCAGTTGATGAAAAATTTACACTTTTAGCAAAAATCCTTTGTTATTACAGTGTTATAAGTGCAGGAAAATACTCTACGTAGTAATTTGACTTCGTCCTACAGCGGCCTTGACCCAACTCAAACTCATTTCTCCTTATCACTCAAAACTAACCAAACCAAAATAATAGTTAACACAAATCTGCTCAAACTAAACATTTAGAAACACCAACAAAATTATAACTCAGCTTGGAGATAACAAGAGAAATAATTAATGTTATACCCGTTAATTTTACACAACAACAATTTATCAGGGGTCGCGAGATAGGAGGGAATCTCACGTTCTACTAATAAACTTTGGTAACCACTATGATCAATGGAAGGCTCTTGTGCTTGCGATTAGTAACAGACAACGTGTGTGGCTTTTAGCGGGTCTTCAATGTGCATGTCATGGTTTGCTTATGGGGTGGGTAGAGATAAAGCTCATGATGGGACCACATAATTACCGAACCATGGCTGAGTAGAAATTAGGGTTTTTGTAAATTGTAGGTGTGATGGCGATTATTCAACAACGTTGTTAATGGATATTAGAGATTTAATTAAAACGACGAAACTTAGCTGTCGATATAAGTTTTGGTCCTAATATCCGAAATTGAAACTGTTTCTCATTGATAATTAATTCTTTATTTTTCCCACAGTAACGAATCAAGCAAGACTAAGAACTCCTCCACAATGCCAAACAATTCCTTTTTATAACCAAAATGTAGTTCGTGGATCGAAGAATGATAGCAAAATTTTCGACGCTGACAAATTTGGATACAGCACCATATTGAATTTCGACGGAATTTTTACATTCTAGTATAACAGGGGAAACACAATTGTGGTGGCAACACTTTACGACATCCTATACCTTCTGGAATATGGGATGAAGGATGTTTATAGATGAATAAATTTATGTATTGTGCGAAGACAAGCCTTTCCAGGGAGATGAGAAACTATTTCGCTCCTAGAACTTGTTTTTATACTCTTCAGGATAAATTGGGAATTGTTCTGGTACTGAAGTGGTGGCAGAAAAAATGTGGCTAGGCTACATAAAATGGTAAGTGAGATGGAAGGAGCAGGATCAATAAGGAGCAGTTCACATAGAAGAGGCGAGAAGTAATCAGCTGACTATGGCGTGACGATTAAAATGTTTCTATAACTCTGAGTATTATCTCGCAAACTGCGACAGAACAGTGATAACGTAAAAAGCAGTAGAGTTGTTCGAAATTATGCTCATTTGTTTCTCACTGTTGCAGCTTACCCCGATACGAGTACATACAAATTTGAAAGCCACTACCTAAAAATAGTCTTTATAAACGCATCGTAAATGTGCCGTAGACTGCACGAAACAGGCGTGCAGTGGTAACACTGTGGGGTAGAATTTGTACTGTCTTTGTTTGCTGCTATAGACAATGCTGCGAGGAGCGCAGATTTGTCTGTAGCATGTGACGTTATTGTATCGTCCTAACAGTGTGAGCTACACCTTAGAGAGGGAGAAGTTTTATTGTATTCGGTGCCTAATCAGTCTGTTAGTTCAGCCTTGAGCTAAGCCTTTACAACAGTAGAATATGGGAAGTTATATTGTTTCGCTTTTTCATAGTATATAATACATTTTATTGTATACCATTTGAATAGTACAAGATAACTTTGAATATAAAGTTGTTTATACAATAGAAAGCCTTATCGCCTACGGATATCTTTTAGAGAACAGATTCCAATCGTAAGTGTTCAACACTTACGGGTTCAATTACGACTCCTAACACACATAATTATCACCATTCATTCTCTAAAAGCTAAAACAAAATATGATACCAAAACATTATGTTGTAACACAAAGCGATTTTATTAAGAAACAAATAAAAGGTAAAATATCATCATTGTAATCCACTTTCTAGGCGAACTCGTTTATTTTATTACCCTTTTTATACCAAATATTTATTATCATAATTATCACCCTTTGTTTTCATAAAACTTTACACGTGGATACCCAAGAAATGCGTTGTAAATTGGGTTGGACTGCGTCATAATTTCAAATACTTTTACAGAATTTTCTGGCCCTAAGATCCGCAAAATATAATTAGGTCAAGTCTTGCACCGGTTATAAATTTAAGAGTGAAATACTTTTTCTAAAACTTGAAGACTAAGCTTGCCGTGTTTAAGTCACTAAGCTTAAAATATCAGTATTTTTCAGTGTTTCATTCACGTAGTTTGCCCGACCACTTTCAAAATCAAACAGTGCTCTTAGTCATTAAGCTCACGAAATGGCGAAGTGCGAACATTAATAAACAATTTTACCTATCATGAAAGTCATAAACTATGAAACTGAAAACCGAAAAATATCTCCAAAGTTCTCATAAAAGCGAACGACATGCCACTACATGTTTCCACATCATCCAATCCCAAACTTAATACTGTAGTTGTCCAATAAAAATATCGTAAGCGCAACAGCCTGGTCTATAAAGTGGAGTAAACATGGCGGCTATGATCCAACTTTGGTCAACTGACTATAAGACATACTCTACTTGGTCGTCTACTAATATAAACTACTAGTTTATGTTTATGTTTAGGGATATTCATCCTGCAGTTTGCCATGATGAGGGTTTGAGTTTGCGTCCAGTTTGTGGAAATTAGTCTAGACTGGAAAATTAATAATGTTTCCAAAAAGGATTAGATAAGCCCATTCTGAGAATTTGCTTGAGACTCCGATTACAACAATAGAAAAAAAAAAACAAAGAAAACATTTTTTATTTAATACTTTAAAAAGAAATTCGTACTCGATTTTTAGGACGCAGGTCTGCTAGGAGAAATTTCGATGAATTATAGTACCCTTGTGATCTCTGTATAATAAGTTTAAGATAGATGTACTTTTTTAAATGTTGTGTCTACCTAAATAACAAATAAAATATGCAAAACGACTACGCGTATCTAAAAAACAAAACATTTTCCCAAAGCCTTCATTAACTCTAAGTAGCAACCTTCCCGCGTGCTCAAATACTTCACAATTAAAATTTCAAACAAATACACCCGTTGGCAGCACAAAAATCCCTAAAAAGTAACATGTAACAAAGCTAATAACTTGTCGTGGGTCAGGCAACATTAAATAAAGGGTCCATAATTATGAATGCCAATCTACTTCACAATTAGCCAAAGGGTTTTAATACCTTTTGTATTCCTTACCTTGAAACATTTGCAATTTAATTTAATTTCATTCTGCTCAACTTTTCTACCATTATTTGAGTTTCGTAGGTTAATTTTAGTTATAATATTAATAATACCAACAATACGTAAATAACAAGCTTTGGTTTATATTTATTTAACATGGACGGTTTGATTATGAGCGTTGTATTGTGGAGCGAAGTTTTCATGCAAAGATGAATGGTAGAGGAATATAGAATTTACATGCGCTTTGAATATGAAAGGCTAATGAGGAAAATGGACTAATTTGTTGTGTTGGACTAACAAGCTTGCAGCTGTTGCTGTTATTTATCTTTTGGAAACAGCCAGTTTAGTAACAATAGAATAAAATAAAGATTTTTTCCTTTAATTCTAAGCAGTCATCTTGGCACGGTCACGGTTACTTACATCGTGAGGAACCGTGCCTGAGATATATTTCTCGACGGCATGTGAAGCCAAGTCAGAGGCCCATGACCGACATAAAAACTCTAACACCAGTTTAGTCACTAACCACGCGAAAAAGAAAAAAAGTGGCACGGTTTTTATGTAGACCATCCTATTTTTTGTCAAAGATAAAAAAGAGCTGTCTTTATAATACCTACAACATAGCAGTATTATACAAGGTAAACCTGATTTACTTCACAGTTATTGGTCCTTTTTTCCCCAAACTTTTTTCCACGTATAAATCAAATTAATACAGTTATAAATAACGCCCTACATTGAAAAATAACTAGGTACACGTATTTTAAATCTATCTACACGGCATGGCGCAAAAAGTATTGTAATATTCACGTAATTTGGATGATTCATGAGCCATTAGGTAGCGTTATTGAACTTTCTGGAAAAAAGGTAAGGATCCCTCACGACTGAGGGCAGAGGACCAATATTAAGTCGTCGGCCTCTGGTCTTTTTTAATAATATTATAAGTTATTTTATTCGTGTAATGATTTGTGAATGATATTGTTAGTTTGTAAGAGAAGTAATCTGTGTAGTTTTTGCGAATTCTGTATTACCTAAATAAACTAAGGTTCTACCCGGAACTAGTTTGTGAGTTGATCATGGTTTTACTAGAACACTTTAACAAAACAAAATTGTTTCTAGCAATAAAAACCATTTATTTTAAAGTATTTTTCAATGAAAGTAGTAAGTAGTGTCTACTAGACTACCTAATTGAAATTCATCTATTTCTATTACTCGTCACAGCAGTTGTGATACGCGATCATCACAATGTCTTTATTTAATTTTTTTGTATATTGGCACCTTATAGCTTTATACATGATTAAATAATAGCTAATATTTTTTTGTATTTTGAGCTGTCTTTTGTGTGCACCAAATAAACGATTTATCTATCTATCTATCTATCAGTTTTTGCATGATTTCCAATTCATCCAAAAATCCATCACATCCATGCCTGAATCTTCGACCAAAACCGTAATATACATCTTCTTGTTATACCGTATTTTCTACCTAAACATAGATAGGTAAGTTATGAAAGTACGGATGGACGCCAATCTAGTGCTGTCTTCAATCATTCCGGGATTTTGTCGCGACATCCCATTTCCGAATTCGTGACTCTCATATATATCTGTAGGTACGTATCTTTTATGTGTAGGTATGTCTGTTATGCTATCAAGGTGTGTGGGTTATTTTTGTAGGTGGGATTTTTATGTGAACTACTCTGTTATGAATGTTTTGGTCATTCGGCACAAGGTTTTTACAGAAACATATCTTTTCACCATAAGTGAACAATACAAATGTAAATATCATTTGTTTTTCCGTTTGCTCACTGCAGTGGTTATTATTTTTAGTTATTTCTAATAATAAGTTATTTACAGCATATTGAAAGCATATAATTTCGGTTGTCGCTAAAAGCTTCTAATTATTATTACTATACAACTTATGAGGGCTAATTACATAACTGAATAATAGATACTTTAGTCTACAGTCATAATTTATAAATATAATAGACTCCCAAAAAAACAGGCTGTCCTTTCATTTAATTTGACTCCAATAACACAGACAGTCATACGAGTATCTGCCTCTCAAAGCCAATTTTGGCTTCATCGATGACAACACTTGGTACATTGTAGCCAATTATCATTCCGTTATTCCCCGACCAATATGGAAATTAACAACACAAGCTATTTTATTTTTTTCATATTCACCAATAAGTGAGGCGTGAAAATTAAAAAGTGGCACCGGAATATTATTAATGTGCATATCTAAACGTGAAATTCCGTCAAAAAAATGGCGGCCATTTTGTGAATATTCATGAATTTATATTTATTCGTTGCGACGTGATTTGATTTTTGTGGTTAGATTTTGTGTTAGATACATCAATATTTTAGAGTTCTGTAGTGGTTTTCGGCTAACATTAGTTATTTTACCAAGTGACCTTATTGGTGATGTATTTCAGAACGGTCAAGTGCATAGTACTCGCAACCGGCGAGCGAGTATGACCAGATATAAATGAACGTAAACGAAGCAAAAGTAGTATATTATAGTAATGATCTTAGCAATTGGCGTTCTGTAGTTTCTACCCACCCCCATGGGAAGAAGGCATGAGTTTATATATATGTAGTTTTGTGCTGAAGTTACATACCTATATTATTTTAGTTACCTAGGTGCAAAATTACTCTTTATGCACCAGCCATAATAATTAAGTAGCTGCTATATTTCCAGCACTGAAGTGTACAAGAAGTATTGGTTCAATTATGATAATTATAATTGTTCGCTGACGCTGCTAAGAGTGTACTCTGAAAATACGTAGAAACCTATTTGAAATGGCTGTTTGAATTCTATACCAGGGAGTGGGTGTTTACTGCTCGACTCATTACTCGGCTTGTTGTAGTATCTAGTCGCAGAAATGAAAAAGATTTATTATTATAAAGCAAATAAAAAATTTAAAAATTGACTAATTTTGTTTAAAATAATTAATATATTGGCTTGTTTTTGATTCAACAAGTAGCGAGCGTCAAATGAAAAGAAATTCAGGCTAAACCCGAATTAATATCTAATACTTCCACTTATGGTTTCCTGGTATTGTGTTATTTGCGATGACTTTGTCTGTGTTCTAATAATAGGATAGTAAGAAGATTTTAGAAAGAAGATTATAATCTTAAGCCGTGTCCAATTTTTTTTCTCTCTTCTTATATCGAGAAGATGCTTTAATTTTGGTCACCTGCTTCTTGCGGCCGATAATTACAAGCAATAGTTCCAAGAGTATATCACGTTTATTGCGCTATTAATTTTGAACATTAAAATTACATTTGGAATAAAAAACGTTACGTTGATCACTTTTATAAAACAGAGGTTATTTTTTCTGCAACAGTCTTCCAACACTTTATTTCTCTCGCAAAATAAAACAACAATTTATCATCGCGGCTCACGTACTGCTTCATATTCTTCAAATTGTTTATTACACGTAAAATTATAGTATGCAAATCCTTCTGGTATATCGCGCGATAGCCATATATCTGTCCCATGCACAGCGATAAATTACAAATTTTACATCCCGGTACCACCCCTCGTTTTGAAAAGGTGTAAAACTTTTACGGGCAGTAAAATTTAAACTGTGCTCTTGGACATGTTTAAATAAATATTTTTATAACTTTAGTGTGATGTTTGCGAGTTATTCCGATTTATGAATTTGTGGGAAATTAAAATTTTATGTGTTTTTGAGTGGATGTATAGGTAAGTAGGTCAGAATATTCAGAATATACCTGCCACTGAGTAGTTAAAAATATGATATATGGGGGTACCAACGTTCAACAATACATGAACTGTATTTCATAATCACACTAGGTGATTTAAACCACCAACCACAACAACCACTTCTGTGACGCAATCATTGGTTTCCCGATGCAAGATGTTCACTAGATGCCTTTTGAAAATAAAATGAGGATACATATTTTACTCACACACATAAATTACTACATACTAACACATACATTTTGTGTTTGAAATTCATTCTGAAGATTCGTCGTAAAAACCCAAGTAAAGTCGTAAAAACAAAATAATTTCAGGAAATAGACTGTGACCTTTGAGATTGTTTCGGTGTTTCTTCGGTAAGGAAACGACGATCTTATCTAGCTTTTAAATATCTGGGGGCACGGTAATGCCCACGTCAAGACGAGCAAAAAACAAAATTTATTGTTTCTTTTGACGTGTAAAAGTGTTATATAGAACCAATTTACAGAAATACAACATCATTTATCAAACAAACAAACAGATAGATAATAGCAGACAATAATAAATAACAGACGGATATTCTCGTTAGACCTTCACTTCAATACATTTATCTCAATTCCCGTTGTATCTTCGAATATCCTTCACAAATACAAACTACATAATATTTAAATTCTTCCGTCTCAAGAAAAGCGGCGTCCAGATAGTGAAAGAGTTGTACGGATATTGTCCGTTACTACAATGCAGATTTTAGTATTTTTATTATGTCCGAGAAAATGTTTTATGTTTTTAGATTAACAGTCGGTACCTATACACTGTTGGTCTTTCGGGGCGTAAATAATAATGGTTATAATTCTGGTTTTAGTTTTATTCGAACATTCACATGGACAAACAACACGAAACCATCCAAGTACCAATTACCAATGACCATGTTTGCAAATAAATAAAATATTTCATTTGATTTGAAACACAAACACAATCGAATAGTTATTTCCATTGCATTCCCTCGCCTTCCGTTTCTTCGCCATATTATTATGATAATTAATCAATTTTAATACGTTATTATTTCCCAGATAATATTTAAGTAAAGCCAAAGTTCGAGTGTAACAAAGAGGAGAACTAAACGTTTCTTTTACCTTGAGTGGTTTGGGATCTTTTGACTAATTTCGCACTCAACTGGAGCCTCAGTTCATCACTAGTTTAGGTCACTAGTCAAACTTATGTTTAAAAGTAAAAAAACATAGATTTTCGAGAGAGGAGTTGATAAAACTTTCAGTGTAAACTACTACTCCACCGTTCATTTTCATAATAAAAAAATAAAAAAATACAAAAACCACCAAAAAGAAGCCGCGCTACTCCACTAGTGCATCTTAATCTCCGGCCATAATTCCTTCACGTTGGCATTCATGTTCTCAAGTAGAGCATAAGTCGCACATAATGAAATAAGTTTCAGTACTTCGCTTATAACTCGAGATTTTTAATGCCTTAATATCCTGTCGCTATCAAAGTTGCTCTACTTACTTTATTGCGATGATACTCCTTGTTACTTGGAGTGGAAAGTGTTTTTATTAAGTTGGATTGTTTTTTTTTTTTCTTCGTGTAGATTCAGGGACGTAGCTACCGCCGTATCAGCCGTATCAATGATACGGGGCCCCGTATCATTCATCATAAAGCTTCGTGCAGACCGGCGCGACGCGACGCCGCGACGCGACTCGAACAATACAATTTCTAAGAAAACTTGACGGTATAACAACTTGTCGCGCTGGTCTGCACAAAGCTTTATACACATAACATAACATCACGACTGTGTGCCCCGAAGGGTAAGGCAGAGGTGTACCTATAGTGCACCCAAATTTCGCTAGTTATGTTTAAGTCCCGTGTAATACGGGGCGAGCCTATAATTGCACTCAACCGGGCACAAATCCAGACTCCTAGCTGCTACTGAGAAATTCCTGATGGAAAAACCCAATAATATAAAACCCAATATTTGCTCGACCTAAGAATCGAACTCAAGATCTCTTGCTCAGCAGCAGCGCTTGCCATCAGTAGACCAACAAGCAGTCACACAGATAATCTAAACTACTTATCTAAGCTCGGTTACTTCAATTTTGATCTCATTTTGCTCGCCCTTTCATTCGCCTAGTAAGGTCACAATGACAGCTTTACCTTTCAAGTCCGTATGCTATTTAATTTACTTTGTAAAAACAAAAATTCAGCATCGTACACGTGATAGAAGTGTGACTTCTTCAAAAATAAAGAATAAGAGAGATTTAGTGTGAGGGAGAGAGATAGAGAGTTATATCTTTCATTTCTCTCATGGAGCGAAATGTGCCTTAACGTGTCGCGTCGTTGAGATTTTACTCTCAAGTCTCGTCCAATTATCGAATTGCCGCCTACGAAGTTTCACATAAAAAATCCTCAGCTTCGCCGCAGTCAGGTTAAAAGGGCCCCCAACTAACTTTGATACAGGGCTCCTTTAGGACTAGCTATGCCATTGTGTAGATTATTTTTATAGTAGTTGATTGTTGTAGGTCAGATAGGCAGCCGCTTGATTTAAAATACTGGTATTCAGCCGCATCCGGTAAGATTGGAAGCTGACCCCAACATAGTTCAGAAAAGGCTAGACAGATTGATTGATTGTTGTAGGTATCTATGTAAATTTTAGATGAATTTCTTTTTTCAAGAACGAAACAGTCTTAGAACCAAAAAATCATCAATTTGATTGAGCATAAAACCTCATTTTCCGACTTTAAAGTAATAATAAATATATATAAATAATATTAATTTAAACACACAGACATAAATAAATAATAGTAATTTTAAAGTCAGAATCTACAAAAAAACAATATAAACAACTAGGTACTTACTTTACACTTGACCAAACGTATGGTACTCAATAAAAAAAATACGTCATCACTTTCACAAAAATCCTTATTAAGACCGGCTTGTCATAACATACTGACAACATTTCATGACAATTCCCGGCAGGAATTATTCGTAGAACTGATATGCTCTTACTGAACTCGGTTTTGTACCACTCAGCGTAATGAAAATGTTATTTTCAATTGTCAAGGGAGGATTACGTTTCAACGATACTCCGAGATGTATCAATAATATGAAATTATTTTGTAGCTACAAGTATCGGTGAAATTTTATCTCATTTCATTTTAGACGTACTTCGTAGCTTGTAATATTCTGTCAGGACTGGTTGCCAGAGTATTAGGGATGTTGAAAAATATATTTTTTCCGTCAGGTAATTTAAAAAAAAATATTTGTAAGAACTCAACCTCTACTCAGAAATGAAATAACGATTGTATAGATATTTTTCGATTTATTTGTCACAGCAAATATCAACGCCTTGTTCGACGGTTCAATCCACAGTGGCGTGCAAAAAGTGCCAAAGTCTAAACTGTCACAATCAAAAATAATCGTGGCAAAAGTCTTAACTCTCAACAGCCAAAACAATATTCATTAAATTAGTCGATTGCTACTTCAGTGACGTGTATCTGTCAATGTTACCAGACGAAAATTACAAGACTGTTTACCTGTCTATGACAGCTGACAGATACTCAGCCAATAATAACAATTGGATAACCTAAATCATAAACATAATAATACTGTTGGTCTAACATATTAGACACGTATTTTTTTCGTAATCAAAAGATTACGGCAATACATTGAGTTAAAATGTGGCATGATGTCACTCTCCGGTAGATTTTATACTGAATTATGACGTAGCGACCCAACTTTAATGCGTTTTATCTAAACCATTTTTTTGTAACATGATAAAGCAAAAAATACGTGTTTAAATATTGACTAAAGATTTTTTTTTGTTTTTCCTGTCAGCATCTCTAATTAGCTAAGTAAAACTCTAAGAAACGGGTGTATTATTTTTGCTACGTTGTATAATATGGATTCCAACAGTTAAAAGTTTCTGTACACATAATAATCTAAACAATGCAATATAATGTTTTACTTCCAAATGTTTAACCTAGATTTAAGTTAAATGTAATAATACTTGCTGCGCCCTAACAGGGTCATGTACTCATAAGTTTTAGCCTAGCCAGTAACTGAGTGTAGGTACATTATGCAATAATAAATAAATAAAGCTAATATTTTGGCTCCTGCGATTGTGTTTTTAAAATCCCCACTTTATGGTTCTAGAGTTGCAATAAGAATAACTATGAATATAAGATCAAATTATTATTTTAAAATTCAAAAATATTGGTTAGCTTTAATTGAACCTACATCTTTCCCAATTCTTGACTTCTAATCATTGTAGAAAATGATTATCCCATCAAAATTAAACAAATTTACTAATACGAGACAATTTAATAAACACCGCTTAATCGGCTATCAGTTGCTAATTGGCCATAGTAATTCCGCAGTACTAATTCCTCCATTTGTGATGGTCCACGTATAAATTTGACAGTAGTAATCTGAATTAATGCACTCAGTTGATGATAATATTATTATTATGTAATATTTAAGCTCGAGTATTCTGCTATCTTTATTTTAAATTATGTATGTACCTTAAGTGAAAACCTCTGCATTAATCGGATTTTTTTATTTTATTTGCATAGGTATATTAATTAAAGGATTTTAAACTGACATGGTTATATTCACTACTAAAGATATTTAAAACGAGACGGGATAACTTTAGTTTAGTGGTATATTAATTGTTCCAAAAAGTTTGTTCTTGCGAGTTCTACTCTTTGCAGAAGAGAGTTATAGTTTTATGCAAGAGAATAAGTGAATATAATTTTCTGTGATTTTGTGGTTTATTAAATTATACTTACTATATTTATGTATCGATTTTATTATTTAGAAATATCATTGCTGATCGCGACGATAGGTCGTGGTGAAGTTAAATGAAAATGCTAGTGGACTGTATAACATGTAAGTATATTTAAAAAAACGCGTAAGCGCAGCCGTGCGTGGAGACGTGCAACAGCTGACTGGTGTGACGCGCCCGCTCGCAGACCGCCGTGCGGCCGGCTTGCTTGCCGCTGTCCCGCACCCCTCGTTCACTGCCGCCAGCGCGCGGCGATGTTGAGATGGTCTCAACAATTGCTGTGACATAAAATGAATGGTTTCCAGTTTAGCAATAGCAATTAAGCATTTTACACTCTAATTCTTTTACACAATTCTCAACGTTGTTCGCAACAAATTCAAAAGTCTCTCACAAACTTCCCGAATCCAAAATTCTAAGCACCTTAACTCGAAATTCTTAGCCAAAAACAAAAGAAAATTCCACCCACTTTAATCTTACCCAAAGATATACTATGGGAGACTCCTTTAAGTCACCCGACTTATTTACGTCTCCTACTTTAATAACAGTACTTTAAATGACCAAAATTCCGTTTTAACGATTAAAACGGGGAAGTTTTCAGACTGAAATTTATCGTAAGGACGCTCAGTTATTTTTCAATTTGGTAGATCGTGGGTTGGAGAAACGCAAACGGCGATTACGTTAAGAGAAGTTGCAGGAAATATTGTCCGGGACGCTGTTCAGAGTTGGGCCTAGTTGATTCGTGTTTTGTTTTTGTTGAATTGAGGGTTTTGGAGTAGCTTGACCAATTGTTTCTAACAATCTATCCCCAATAACTAAGGTATTTTACAGGAGGCTACGAGTACGAGTTCGAAATTCATCCACTGCAGAAACGTGAACTATGAAGAGTTCTTTATGTCTAGTAATAATTTTATTACAAAGTTTTAACTGATAGATTAGACCACTTTTCTATAGTTATATGGTTCAGGGAATTGGGCACTGGAATTGGGTGAAAGTAACCAGAGAATAGGTTTCAGAACAGGCGACGCGGTAGGCCCAGAAGAAGATGGTGTTGATGTTTTAGATTCCTACCTACATGAATGGGCTCAAATTGCAAAAGACAGAGAAAACTGGAAAGATGTCAGGGCAGCATTTGCCCTGCACTGAGACAGAACAGAATTATTATTATAATGAAGGTAAGTAAAATGAAAAAAAAGAACGCAGAGGTTAACCGGGTTGTACAATGATCTAAACGAACTGGTTGAGTAAAATTTAAGAGTAAAATGGATAAAATGAAATGGTTTTTTAATGGAACAACTCATACATATTTTGAAATGAAATTTTGCAAACTGTTATTGCTAAAGGTTCAAAGAATTTTTTATCGAAATTGATTGTTCGTTATAACTCTACCCAGAATCCATTTTTAATAATTCGCGTGTTTCAGCGTGATTGCAGTTTTATAGAGTGACATTTTATAGGCGGATATTTTCTTTGTCCAAAATCACCTACTAAAAGGAGAATTACAAATTAAAAGGAAAACTTTCTATATGAAAAATACAGCTTGAATCCCTTTGTCTTTTTCGTATTTAAAAAGCTGTTTCTATTCGTTCCAAGTGTTTTGCAACTAGCTGTTTTATTCATACCATTTTATAGTTCGGAAACTGCAGTTAATTTTTATTACGCGCCTGAATTGTATCGTTTAATGGTAATTCTTATTTCTATGCAATCGTGGATTCGGTGCGCTTTTGTTTTTCTATATTCGTAACTAGCTTTTGCCCGCGGCTTCGCCCGTGTGGCCAACCAGGATTAAAAGTATACCCTAAGCGTTTATCCGGGTTATAAACGATCTGTCTGCCAAATTTTATCCAAAACCATTCAGCCGTTTTTTCGCCAATTTGGAACATCCGGACACACAGACGAAAAAAATCTAAAAACTATATTTTCGGCATTAGACTCGTTCCCAAATCCCATACGTCGCAGCAATTTTCATTTTTTTATTTTCTTTGTACGGTTTTGACTTCGTTACTATTTATTATTGACGTGACAACGTCTTAAATTAGGTTGCGGCTCGGAGTCACTCATGAAAAAGTGTAACGCCCGCTCACGTCTGTTACGATGAGTCACCGCCGAGAAAAAGACGTTGTCACGTAAAATCTTCGCCCGTAAAACCGACTTTACAGGCAACCATTTTTATCGATATATATTTTATTCTTGTTACGATCAGTCAGGCCACAGTAAATAGATCCGCTGTAATCTACTCATCACGTTGCTCGTATTAAAGTAATAGATATCTATCAATATTTTTCAGAATCTATTTCAAAAATCAAACTGAGATCGTATTTCCAAGAAAAATAATATTAAATGAACAGAATGACAGAAAAAAAAAAATCTTATGCACAAATAAGACGCACATTAACTGTGACATTATTGAAAGTTAAAGTCTGTGAGGTCATAATTCTGTTATGCAGGCCAAACCAAATACATCAATTATGAACGCGTTCGAATATGACATATTATTAATAAATCCATCCTCCAATCCAAGACGATTTCAACAACGATAACTAAAAAGATATATGAACTGCTCATAAATCTCAATACAAATGACAAAACCAAACAAACAAGAGTACAACAAGTCTAGAACAATCCACGAATACATTCGTGTATCTCACAATTTATCTGTGATATTTTATTTTCTGCATAAACCTGGAAATTTTCCCATAATATTTCTCCCGAACAACTGCACCTGCGTTTTACATCTTGTTGGGGAGAATTTTAGAACAATGCTAGCTGCATGGGTTGTTCATCATTTTCTACTGCTTTAAGGTGGTATTTTTTTTCAGTACTAATATGCTTACTGCCTCGTGTTGGTCTAGTCGCAGAGCATGAGGTCCTGGGTTCGATTCCTAGGTCGGACAAAGTGTTATTGGGTTTTTTCATTAGGAATTCTCAGTAGTAGTACGCAGTCTGGATTTGTGTCCGGTTAATGGCAATAGGCTCGCCCCCATTATTATGACATGGGACTTAAACATAACTGGCAAAATGTGGGTGTACTATAGGTACACCTCTAGCTAACTCTTTGGGGACGGGCGTGATGTTATGTTAATGATATTTTTCTATTTATTGACTTTGTCATGACATGTTTTTCGTATCGTACTCTCAACCCACCGATGGTAACATTAGCATTACGAAAACCAACGGGTAGTTTTCGTACTGCTAAGAAATAAAGATCATACTGTTATCATTGAATTGTAGGGTCGGCGGCCTGACGACATACTTCTTGTTTAGATTTTATTTGCGAAATGTGAAAAAAGTGGGGCAACCGTGTGATACTCAGCATCATCATCATCAGCTTACAGTAATCCACTGCTGGACAATGAGCATCTCTCCAATTGCACGCCATTCAGCTCGATTCTCGGCAACTCTCATCCAGCTGCTACCTGCCACCCTGCGAAGATCATCGCTCCACCTAGCCTGAGGGCGTCCTACCTTACCTTTGCCGATTCGCGGTTACTCAAGAACACGTCTACCCCATCGGTCATCGGTTCTACGGCAAATATTGCCGGCCCTGTGCCACTTTAGCTTGCTTATTCTGTGAGCTATGTCGACAACTTTGGTGCTCTGCCGGATTTCTTCATTTTCTTTCTTCAGAGATATTCAAAGCATAGAAAAAAGAAACAAAGAAAAAAAAGTTTCACAGAAACATGTGCACAATAGATTTAAATACAATAACGAGCACATAACAGTAATAGTTAGCAGCTGCTGGTACGACATGACTGTGACAGAAGGCTTCCACTCAGCATGATGCTGTGCTATGGAGACCCACAGTACAGCGCTGATTTTCAGTGGTCACCCGAAAAAGACGTACGGAAACCAACCATAGCTCTTTCCATAGCTCGCTGAGCGACCTTGAATTTATGGGACCACCAGTACCGTGAGTGTCCGCGTGTGATAGCCGGATCTGGAGTTAATAAACACAAAAAATATTTATTTATTAATGTCGTTGCATTTCATGTGGTTATGGTATTTACTACGGCTGGCTACGGCTGTATACCGACTTTTTTATCTTGTCAGCAATTTGTCAATTACCTAGGTTGGTGATCGACTAATCAGGGTGCAACAGACGTTCTCAAATTACTTAAATCATGGCGGCTCTTGCCCTGCACGTCATGCCAAGTTAAATATATACAATTTTATGGAAAAATAAGAATGTTATTGGAAAAATACATATTATTTTGACGTGGAGCTCTGTTATTTGAATTCGTGCTCGCATCTGTCGCAGCATGTTTGTCAGTGAAGCGTCGCCCGATAGTATTCTGATAGTAGATATCTACTGTCGTAAATTGTTTAATTGAATACTTCTTCTTTTCGTGTGGTTAGTGACTAACCTGGTGTCAGAGTTTTAAAGCCGCCCATGGGCCTTTGACTTGCCCGTCGAGAAATATCTCTCAGGCATGCCGGTTTCCTCACATCAAAATTAGAGCCTTTTTCGTGAACGTGATTACAAATCTATATATACAAATATTGCTCGTTTAATAGTATAGGATAACTTATTACTTACCTACTATATTTTATAACTTATTATGCAGTGTTGCAAGTTTACTTCCATAAAAAATCGGTAACTTGTTTGTCGCCTTTACAAATGGGTCAAATCAATGCTCTGATTACCTGATACTTAATAATTCATTTTGACAGTGATAGATACTTTTTTACCATTGCCACTCGAAAAAGGGTATTTGATTCATCGATAACAGTGACTAAAACATTATACGAATTAAGTTAAAAAAAAAAAAAAAAACGTGCTGAAAGTACCTAGTGGCTGGATAAATAGAGCTATTACCTATAGCTATACAATTAAATAAAAATAAATATATCCCGCCAATTTTAGTTAGTTATCTGTTCTCGTGGTTGTTCTATGTCATTGGAAAATCTATTAACATAATTATAATAAAATGAGTTCTACCAGTGACGAAAATGACTGACTCCGGAATCATTTCGAGCAATTAAAATGTGATAAATGTAAAATTTTAATACTATACTAGTATTTATTTTCTTGCAGCCAATGGTAAGAGTAGAGAAACACAACTCATGAAAAAAAAATCATCTCGGTCCTTATAACCCTCGCTCCGCTCAGGATTCTTGAATCCTTCACTACTCTCGGGATCCATTGATCCTCGAATTAAATTCCCTATTTTGTCACTTGTTGTATAATTTACTATTTTTAGTACTGACAAAGTATTCGTCAGAATCTATTATCATATAGCACATATTGATACAATTATTCAGCTCTGAACGACTAGGTATATCTATTATTTTAGCTGCTGATCGTACCTATGGTAAACAGCATAGCACGGATTTGAAAATAGAACTCAAACTTTCTAAATATTCAAATCATACTAACATTCCTCAAATATAATTTCCTTTAACTGTGGCGAAAGTTTACGCTAAACGGTAGACGTTTACGAGGTAATATATTTCTGTTTTAAACATGCAAGTAATAATGACACAAAACCGCTTCCGGTTTTTGCTGTCATCGCGAGCAGCTCAAAGTTTTCGCGGCAATTAGTAATTCCAGTTAGATTAGCATAATGCAGACAAAGTGTAGGCAAAAACACAAATATATGAGGAAACTCTTGGAGTTTGTTACTGAGGAAATCGTTTAGTTGGCAAGCTGAACTAAATGCAGGAAAAACGGGATGATTTAGTTGGTTTTTTGTATTTTGGGAAGTTAAACGGTGTTGATTTTAGGAGTGATTAAGTGTCGCGTGTGTTTATTTTGCACTAGTTAATTTATTGTATCTAAATACAAAAATAAAAGGATAATTCTTATATTAATTCAGCTGATATTAAGCCCCGTGCAGAGTGGCGCGACGCGACACCGATCATTGTTATACCGTGAAGTTTTCTTAGAAGTTGTTTTGTTAGAGTCGCGTCGTGCCAGTCTCCTTTAGCAGTTGGTAAAATTTTCGTTCAAACAGGAAATTTTAAGTATCGAAAAATCCACACACGAAAAAATCTTTACGTGTTTGGATTTTTTTTGTTTTCCTCATTGCTTGATGATAAGTGAGAGAGATTTTAAACATTATTATCGCGTCGTGGTTATCGAATAATCTTGTTCGCGCCTCCTGGTTAAAAGGTTGAATTATCCTCTGTTGTGTTATTTGAGTTAAGTAGAAGTGTGATTTTACTCTAGGGAAATAAACTAATTATCTGTAATATATGGACTTAGGACGACTATAATTATTATTTATTTTAACAATGTGCACAAAGTAAGATGGGTATATGTCATTTTTCTGATTTTCACTGAACAGCTCCATTGAATTGACCAACTAGTTTGTTACTACCTATTATTATTTTATTATTTGTGTCAATAAAACATTTTTATTATTATTATATCATGTAACAGTTACAGTGCATGAAAAAGTAGTTATTAGGTCAGAACTTGCTTTGATTCTGAAGGTTTTTAAATGGATTTTGCTCTTTCAATAAACTGAATTAGAAGCCAAACAAGGAACATCACTAACTCCCTGTTATGCACAATAAAATCCCATTATGAAAAATCACAAAGAACCTAAAACGACCAAACAAATTATACAAATCCAAATTCAACAAATTGAAATCTATTCGCGCAGTTTACCACGGGCAGGTACTCGTACCGTAGAAAAACCTTACCCTGAAATCCAGGGGAACAAAAAAAAGAAACAAAAGCGAAAGTCACTCATAATAAGGCCCGTTTATTCCCCGTTAAGGGTCAAGCCACACCTGAAGTAAATTGAATTCCATGAATAAATTTTTCCCCGTGCAACATTGAGGTGTAAGTTATGAGCTGAAGATCCGGGCTTTGTTTTGGGGGAAACTGTAGGTGTATTGTAGATGGCAAGATCTAATAATCAAATTTGTTTATTTTGTTTCAGTAATCTGGTGGTGGTGTCTGGCAGACACCTAATCGCCTGAAAATAACAAGCAAACAAATAGCAGTGACAAAATTGTTGAGCATTAATTTAGCCGATAATTAAAAACACCTGACTAAATGTCACCTGGTTCCTGGTTCCTGGTTCTATGTTTAGGTGGGCTCCCAGTCTTACTGGATGAAAGAAAGAAAGAAAGAAAAAGTATTTATTGAGACATATGTGTGTGTATTTGTTGTGTGTGTGTGTGTGACATGTTGTGTCTGTGTGTTTGTGTGTGGATGCAGGTGAATATCAGTCCTCCACAACCCAGCTATTGGTAAAATTTTAAGTAACTAGAAAATGCTTTTTCACCTGATTCATTCTGCCCGTCTAATTATAAAATATATTTTTTCTCAAACATAGCTTGGTAATTAGAGCTTTGTTTTAACTACCTTCTTCGAGATTAATCAAAATTGCTGTACTGGTCGAATACATGCGAGCGCCCGGCCGAAATTGTTTGTATGAAAATCCATATCTGTCGTGTTTAGCGGCCGAATAAATTACTATGCAAACTCATATCTCATCATCTGCTTAGCCTTTTCCCAACTATGTTAGGGTCAGCTTCCAGTCTAACCGGATGCATCTCTGTATACCAGTATTTTACATGGAGCGACTGCCTATCTGGCCTCCACAACCCAGTTACTGGGTAATAATACGATACCCCTTGGTGAGACTGGCTGTCAGACTTTCGGGCTTCTGACGACCCGTAACGACCGTCACAGATCCACGAATGACAGCCAGGACCAACGACTTAACGTGCTTTCGGTATTAAAAGATGGTCACCCATCCATGGACTAACCGCGGTAAGCGTAGCGACTCGTGCAGCTGTTATTACTTAGCCACAAGCCACACTGCCAAAAGTCATATTTATCTGTCGTGTTATAAATGGAACGATTTTTTTACTTCAACACAATGGCAACCAAGGAGGTAACCTAACAAAGATTTTATTTCGATTTGGCTTGCAAATAGAGCTGTTTAAAGTAAAGAAAAAACAAATAAACATAATGGCGCGCGAAAAATTATCGTTGTTCGTCATTGATTGTGGAATTTATAATTGATTTACTTAGTTTTAATTTCCGTGCATTATTTGAGAAAGGTACAATACAAATCTTGGCCACTACCAGGCATTGATGGAATCACGTAAGTGTACCTCGGCCCACATTTTCACGATCGTCCACCAATGGCCCTTATATAAGGTCCCAACAGTAATGAACGATACCCAGATAGAGAAAAAAGAATGTACCATCCCAAAATATAGCCCCAACAAAGTCATTCAAACCTTGCACCACACACAATCTCGGTCCTCGGGCAACATTTCATCGGAAACAAGAACTTATTGCCCTGTGGCCCGTAAATAACTTAATATTATTAGATTACAAATCAAATGTGAATCCTGTTACTGCTACTTTTTATGTTATTTCGACAGAATATCGGATTTTTGTTTTGTTATTGGCATAATTAATGTAATTTAATATTGTAAATTGTGGGTAGTTTGATAATATAATACGTTTTGCGGTTGATGTGGATGAACGGATATTGATGTATGTAGTTACCATTTTCAGAGTTTATTTTTGAAGTCTTGTCAAAATGAAATGAGTAAGTTATTATCATTTGGTGAACAATTACTGGTAATGATAGAGGAAGTGCAAACTATACAGACATAATACATTGTAAAGGTCCTTGTAAACTACCGTACCTAAACCGTTTTTTGCCAGCATGCAATGTTGCTAGGTTTATGTTTGAAGTTCAAATGACGTTTCAACTTTTTCTCTTATTGCACACCTCATACCGCGAAGCGTTTGAGGTAGTTCATTTCTCTTAACTTGCCAAAAACAAGTGCTGTTTGAACTTTAATTGATACAAGCATATCGCACTTATAATTTAATATGAGTACACTGATATGTAGAAAAACTATCGTTTTAACATAATTATACTAACAAATTAACATTTATTGCGTATTATATAAAGAAAAAACTGATTGAAAAAAAGTACGAGGACGCCAGTGTATGGTCACGATAACGTCCGAAATAGGTGGTACATATTATAGAGATATTTTTTTTAATTTCACTTAAGACTTGCTTCCCCTGACTTCGTATTGAAAATGGCTATTTAATTTTATTTAAAAAAAAAACTGTTTTTAATGAGCGTTATATGAGGCGTGCACTTTTGGATGTTCCAAAATTTTTTGCAAATTATGTCCAATGTAGCCAACCTATCTAATAATATATTTATTTATTCCATTATTTCCTGGTTAGACATAGTGCGGTATCGTCAAAGTCGCGGGAAACTTCTGGATGGGGGGCGCACTTTACCGGGAAGTATGGCAAAAGAAAAGACCTCCCCGTCTATACCCAGCAGTGCGTAATTCCAGGCTGAAATCATGAAGATAATGATAGAAATAGTTCATACAAATAGAAGATAATAAAGATTCATCAATAATATTGCAAAGAGAGGCAAAATCCAGTAACAGACACGTCTAATAAAGAAATCTCTTCAACTCAAGAAAAAAGAAGTACTCTTGAAGTAAACAATATCACGACAGCCTGTATACGAGGCGATTGTAAATGATCCACGTACTGTATAAACGAATGTCCGCATTATACAAATGTGGAGGAGTAGTTCAGTGCAGACCTCTTAGTGAGGGATATACGGGTGTGGAAGAGGGACGGGTATGCGACGGTTAATTCAATCACTGGAGGTTTAGCGTAAGCGATTTACATATTATTATTGTTTTGGTGTATTTTTATTGTTGTGGATCGAAAAGGTATGTCGTTCCACAAGTCATCGCACAAGGATAATTTAAGAGTTAGCTAGTTGTTAAACCTTCATTTAAAATCAAGAATTCGGTGTTGTGCCAGCTCTGATTTACCAAGATCAGACGCGCCCGCACCGAAGTTCATCTCTAGTATATTTCCACACTTAAACTTCATACTGAGCGTTTATATTCGGCAAGTGTGCTTTCAGTTTCTTGCTGAAAATGGCAAAGTGGTTATAACGACCGTCTACAAAGTTATTTAGTTAGTATTTCATTTATAATAAACGAAATAAGTTTCATGTTAATCTTGTGCAAAAACGGAGCAAAAAATTCTGTCCTTTTTTGTTACAGAACTAGTTTGTTCAAATGTTTGAAGTTTAATTAAAGTTTTGTGAGTATTAGAAATGTTAGAATACCAAGTTATTACAGCTTGATAGAAACTTGTAACTGGGGCTGATTATCAAAAGAAATGTAATTAATTAAAAGTTTTTAACAAAAAAATAAAACAATTGACTGCCAAAAAAAAACTCTACAAGGTAAAAACGATTTTAGTTTCTTCAGCGGTGTCTTTGGATCTGTATTTTAGGTTTTTGCCACCGACTCGAGTTAACTCATCGTAACAACCGTTTACGCTGGCGAAGTTATTTGATAATTTCCCATCCTAAAAAAAAAAAAGAAAAAAGGTGCATTCATTTGGAAGGAAATTGGAACCTGCTGAAATCTGTATCTTTCTTTACAACTCTAGGTAGACGAAAAAGTCGCAGGAGCTTGTTACGGTCTACACAGGCGATCCAAGACAGACCATCCAAAGAACGAAGTAAATTCTGGGAAGAGACGTACCTCAAGACTTCATAAAGTCGGAAGAACACCTGCCTCCTGGTCGTGAGCTGCAGTGGCCGGTTTAGAAAGCACAAAATCGATTTCGTACCCAAGTAGGCCACTGCAAACATAATCTGGCGAAATGGGGCTCTGTCGATTCACCCAACATCCAGTGCAAGGACAGTGCTCCTGAACAGACTATGTTCCATCTGCTAGTGCCCCAATTGTCCCTTCACCTGTACCCTTGACAATCTGAACAACGCTTCTGACGCCGCAATTCAGATGCAGATATATGCCAGTGACCTTGAGCAGTAGCTTGCGTGTGTCTTACGTCCAGCCAGTAACAGAACTTGCCCATCAAAGAGCACTGTCTCAAATTAGACGCATTATTAATTTATTATACATAAAACAAAAGGTATTTTAATAAAACACGTATAGTAAAAGGTCAATAATTAAATTATCTTTAAAATGGTGAAGGTTTCAGAAAATTACGCTTGATAGGCTTCGCGTGATTTTTTGTTTTTTATCCGCGTTAGACGTAACTTTACCAATTAATTTCACTATTAATACACATAATCTAATATTTATTAATAAAATGCTCTAAAGCATATATTATTTTTCAAATCAGTAACGCTACTCCTTTAGACGTGATCCTCAGTATAAAATCATTAAAAGTCGGTTATCCTCGCCTTGACGTGGCCACTTATTGGGCCCAAACAGTACCAGAAACATACATAGAGAGTACCGTCGCACCATGGAGCGAAAAAAGGCTCTCGAATAAATTTAAACTTAAATTTTAAAGTGTCGGTTTTTTTGCTTGAAATGGCTTCTAATAGCCAATATTATGCATACATTATCACAGGATGCAATCTGGTAGGCAAATTAGCAACTTATATTTTTTTTTGCAAAAAAAAATGTATGGAGCTAATGCTTGTATCTCTGGAACGGAAAGGATAACCGTTATACGACATACTTCATATAACGCGATTTAGTACGGTTTTTTCGAAAAAAACCCCACCTAATATGAAAAAATCAAATAAGTAAAAAAAACATTAATAAATACTTACATCACCGTGTCAAGGATCTAACGGTTATTCTCTCCGTTTCAGAGATACTATATATAGCATTCGCTCCAAATATGTTTAAAAAAAAAAAAAAAAAATTGCCTATTTGTATGCATAATATTGGCTATTAGAAGCCATTTCAAGCAAAAAATCGACACTAAAATTTTAGCTTAAATGTCTTTTTTCGTTCCATAGTGCGTCGATACGAATGTATTTCTGCGCTCCGAAGAGCATCCTTTCAAAACTTAAAGGTCTTAAACCAAAAGAGTGAGAATTTCCACCAAACTTTAACAAAACCTATGTTAAAGTCCAATAGTTCAAGCTTTAATTCAATAAAGCGTACATTAAACGTGAAACAATTTTCATAAATAAGCATTTTCTGGCAAACTTCCCATGACGTTCAACGCGGTATTATTCAAATATAAGCAGATTTGAGCACTTTGGTGCAGGGCAGAGCACTGACTTTGTTCCTCAGAAGTTTTTGTTGGAATATTTGTCAATAAGCACTTTTAGCTTTTGGGAAATTCATTTTCTCAGTCAATCTCAAATCAAGAGAAACAGTATAAATTCTACTCTAATTTAATTTATTCCGAGTCTTTGCTAGACATTCCTGAACCAGCAAATAACAAATTACGTCACAAAAAAATACCGTCCGTACGTAGATCTTGTAAAATAGGACAAAATCCCCTTAGCGTGCTAAAAACAAGATTTGTTTACTGTTGAAATTAAATAGTGGTTTATTTGTATCAGTTGTAACAGCCAAAATTACTAGCATAAAATTTATTTATTTATCCACAACGGGTTAGCTCTTGGCCTGCATCCCACCTGATGGTAAGTGTTGATCAGGCCGAAGGTGGAACCTAGCTTCACCCGGAATCCTCAACCACAGAGGAACTGGCTATCTTACCTGTAACTGCCGAAACAAAACAATGCTGTTAACATTGTTGTTATGGCGACAGATTTAAATAAGATAGTAGTAGCTAGCCAGGCGGACTTAGAACTAGCCCTGCCACCAACCAAACCGAGTGGAAGATTTTGCTCCCACTGGGAATCGAACCCGGGACCTCTGGGTCTGAGACAGGTGTTCTAACCACTAGACCACAGAGGCGGTTAAAAACCATGTTTTTGTTTTCCACTCTTGCACAATTCTTGACAAAAACCGCATACTTACCTAAATTGTTCATACAAAATACGTACAAACAATTCGTTCCTCACAAAACATTTAATCGTGGAAATACTCTCTAGTTTTGCAACGTACATTTTTAGATTCTCTACTGTTACTGGCTTCTGCAACGAAGTGCTTGCATTTGAATAAACGCGATCCGTTGATACAACTTGAATTGCAATTAAATTCAGGCTTATATTTGTAACTTTGTGTTCCTGTTTAAAATTTTAATGAAGAGGTGATTTTAAAGGCAGCGGCTAATCTAACCTTTAACCAAGGGCTGGCTTTTACCTTGGCCAGAAGCTAAGCGTCATACAAAATGGCAATACCTCCAGTCTCTTGGGTACATTACCAGTCGACAGCGATGCGGAGGAATTTTTTGACGCCCTATTTTAGTTTTCTAATAGGATATTATATTTTTAGTTTTGGAAGAATACTTAGAATACTTAGATATAAATTATCAAAGTGTCTAACTGCACTCAACTTGTAAATAAAATATGGCCATCTTTAACATTTTTGAATTGTTCTTTGTTTTATCTTTTTATTACGGACGCTTCTAACGTGCACGTCTTTCTACTCACATGTATAATTTCAACGGAATTACTTAATACAAGCAATTTTTTGCTTAAAAGGTAGTTCCTATCATTATATTGTTGTTTGTACATAAGTTTTAGAAATAAAGGTTTTTTTTTTTTTTTTCTTTGTTACAATTTATTTTATATAAAAGAGTGTCCGTGGAGTTTCTTGCCCGTTCTTCTCCATAGGTACCTACTACGCTTTGGAATGGGCAACTAGTTTCATATTTTTGACTGACCGATTCCTTGACAATTCAAAAGTGCCTGTAAAAGGTTTAATTTAAATAAATGCTTTGAGTTTGAGTTTGAGTTTTAACAGGAGAGAAAAGCTGTCAAAGGAAAAATTAGGTCGATATTTTAGAAAAAAACAATTGTCTTTTGTATTGTTCAAAAATAATCAATTACCTACTGTTTAATTCTCTGTACAGTTTTGCCATATTTTATGAATACCAGGAGCTAAATACAGGAGTCGAGTCCGTACCGTATTGTAAAAGCTTGTCAAACGCATTTTGTATTAATATGGGCCACGAGCCACTCACAAAGGAAAATAGCATAATCGATAGACGTTGTAATAAGCTTGCAATAACCCTGCCTCGATACGTAATTTTAACGTAAGGGCTATACATCTGTTCGGTGCTACATGTTAATGTGTTATGATTTAAATAAGTTTTTCTCTAAGCATTTCTTTTTCTTTTTGAACAGCTAGTTTTTACTGTTACTTGGAGTCGGAGCAACTCGTTTTCGTCTTCCATTCTCCTCTGTCAATTATTACAAAAAAAGCTACAAATAACCAATTTTTTTTTAACCTATTTTGTACCACTGCTGAGCAAAGGTCTCCCCCATACTTTAAAAGTTGTGTAGTGTCTTCTCCGGCCAATCGGTCTAATTCATCACGTTTTTTAGGTGACGGTGACGATGCCCGTCATCAGGCACCACCACTGTGTGAAGATCCTAGCCCATCTGTTTTGATGCATCCTACAGATGTGACCCGTCCAGTCCCATTCAGCCACCCCCCCTAAATGGGAAGCACAAAACACAATGACACCAAATTACTTAAATATAATAATAATAACTAGGTATTGCCCGCGACTTCGTTCGTATTTTTTGAGTTTATCCATTACAAACAAACAAACAAAAAAATCAAATCTTTTCTCCTTATAATATTAGTTTAGATGACGGTTGCCAGTAAGAACCTATCTTGTATCTAGAATATTCACATTTTTTATGAAACAACAAGTGAAATAAAGCATTTTAATAGACTCTTAACAGAATTGTGCAGTTTCTTGATTATAATCAATTGGAGAAATTGGCCTCTGAAATGGCCTACCAACAGACCTGTAGATACATCTTTGTACCTATTTGACTTTACACCCTTATTTTCAAACTTGTGTAACAAACATAATCAGAGTTTTCAAGGAAACACTTTAATCGCAAAGAACTCTTCTAACATTGTTGTAAAGAGCTAATTAGTTCCTACTACACTAATTGGAGTTTCCTTCACAGAAACAGTCTTAAGCTTGTAAGTAGTAAAACCTCCTTATTCCTAAAATCTTGACATTTAGAAACAGTTTATAGTACTTACAGTGCGTTCATTATAACTTGTCCCGTGACGAGATTGGTAGTACTGTTCTGTCAGTCACCATTTTGAACTCTATCAGTATTAAAATTAAGGTCGACAAGAATTGGTGTCAACATGACGGTAAGGGACAAGTTATAGTGTACGGTTTGTACTTGTCCCATTTATTTCAATATAATAAATAATTTAAATATAGTCAGTTCATTCAATAATCCCATAAAAAAGCACCATAATTTTTTCCCGATTTTAATATTCCGGACATGTTTTCCAATTTTTTTTTCTATAAAAACCTAATTCGGATTATTACAAACATTTTGAAATAAAAAATAACCAAATTGGTCCAGCCGTTCTAAAGTGATGCGATTACCAAGGAACAGCATTTAATTTTATTCACGTAGAAGATAAATGAAAGCCTTTATGATTTATCATTGTAATTGATTTCGCCAGTTATGTATAGGTAATCTATATCTGCACGTGACACTCCCGGGAGTAGAGTATCTCATTTGTAAAGCCTTGACAGGTTAAGTCTTAAGACACCGATATATGCCAGTAGCCTTGAGTGGTTAGCTTGCGTGTTCTGTGCTGAGCTCACGCAAAGCGTCGTACGTCCAGCCAGTAATAGAACTCGCCCATCAAGGAGCGCTTTACCAAATTAGACGTATTATTAATTTATTATACATAAAACAAAAGTTATTTAAATAAAATACGTATACGAACACAACTGACATAACTTTACACATAAATTACACTATGTAATATAAACATAATCTAAAATATTTACAGATACGGATTAAGAAAATGCTCTAATTTATCATATTTTTTTTCCAAATCATTATCACTACTCGTTTAATCTTCAGTATAAAATCATTAAAAGTCGGTTATCATCGCCTTAAGAGCGTTTATACTGAAAGTGGGCAACGTCGCAAATAGCTGTAAAATATTTCGCTGCTTTGAATAATTTGGCAATATTACTAATTTTTTTTTTTTTTATTTTTTTTTTTTTTTGTTTTTATTATTAATAATTTTTAATGTTAATGTTTTTTTTTTACTACTTATTTATTGTTTTTTGTATATGGGTATTTTGCCTGAAATAAAACACTTTTTTTTTTTTTTTTTTTTTTTTTTTTTTTTTTTTTTTTTTTATTACTCTATGGAAATAAGAAATATGGCTGACAAGTGAAATTGCATATAATAATGAATTGCAATTATAACACTGAATTTGATGTTGTAACCGTTCTAGGCGTAAAAAAGGTATTTGGAAGGTTTCCAAATACTTTTTTTACAGTTTCACGTTTTACGGTGTTCCAATATTAATTATTGCATTTCATAATCAATATTTTAGTTCACTAGTTAGCCATATTTCTTAATTCCATACAGTAATGTTGCTAAATTAATCAAAACAGCAAAATATTTTATATACCTAAACGCTCTTTAAGTATTACTCGTCAGTAGTACCTACTCGACGCCGACACAGTCTTCTTTTCGTGTGGTTAGTGACTAACCTGGTGTCAGAGTTTTAAACTTGGCTTCATAAGCCGTCGAGAAATATTGGGTCCCCACCTATGAAATTGGCGTTTTTTTCTCACAAATAGAGAACCTTGGCACTTCTATGAATTAAAATATTCATCAATTGCTTGGTATTATATCGAATAATGACCATCATAGACAACTACCAATAGTAAAAAAAACCTTATTACTTATAGTTTATAAACATAAAAAATACCTTAAAACTTACTCCTCATTTTGTTAGCAGAAATGACCACTATTTGTTTTAACTTAGCCAAAACTTATTTTTGTCGCTTAATCTAGTGGCATATTACGTTATCTTAGTTTTTAAACATTAATGTATAAAAGTTTTAAAACATTAGTGTTCATGGTTGTTATATAAATTAAGAAAATGTTAGTATGAAAAAAGAAACTTCTTTAAAATTCTCCATACAAAACGCTGATTTCATAGGTGGGGACCTAATATCTCTCAGGCTCCTCACGATGTTTTCCTTCACCGTTTTTGAAGCAAGTGATAATTGACGCCTGGCGCCTGACGCTGGTTTTTAACTGGACCCCGAAGCACGGCGCCGATGTAAATCAATCCAATCAGTTGAATAACTCTCGCTATGTCTATGTTGTATTCTATACTGGACAATCCCACTTCTCCTTCTTACCTGACTTCCCATGTTCAATACCTGTGCTCTGCTCATAGTAAAAATCTTCGTTCTACTAACAATCGTCTTCTACGATGTCCTTCTCACTGTTCTGGTTTTATTCACTCTTCTTTCTTTGTCCAGGCGGTTTTTCTTTGGAATGCGCTCCCTCTGAACATCAGGATGGCAACCAGTCGATTATCTTTCAAAGTGAAGGCACGTGAACATATTCGTAAAAAGTTGGCAGAATCATTGCAGCGCTGATTTGCTGGATTTGTTTTCTCCTCTACCTATCGTTATTTCTCCTGACAAAGTTTATTCAGTATAATTATATGTATGTATGTATCTATGTATTAGTATGTATTAATTTTCAAGTTATCTATCCCTTATGTTGCACCTGCCATGTTTTATCTCTGCATCACCCTAAGGTTGACTGGTAGAAAATGCCTGAGGCATTAAGTCCTTTGTACAGTATTTTTTACTTCTGCATGAAGTTTTAATAAATAAATAACACTGTCCAGCCAAGGCCTTCACTCACACCAGCAACACTTATAACCTCTAACCTTTGAGTCAGTTTCAGAATTTTCCGTTAGAAATGTTTTACAAATACGGACATCATTGAACATGATCCGCCCTCGGCTACAATATTGCTCCATAGACATACATATATATATCTACCAAGTACAGTCGAGGAATATTATTGTCAATCAAATTGCCACACAAAGAAAATTTACCGTTTTATAGCCATATCATACAACAGTCAAAGAATGACGGTTGTGATTCCATTACACGGATAATTTAAGTTGGAAGTCACTTTGCTAAACAATTACATTTCCCCGGCTTTGTTAAAACAAGGCCATGTTTAGAACAAATATCCCCGACACGGTACTCGTTTAAAATATAATATCCCATTACTGACACGTTTACATTTACAAAATAAACAAACAGCACGTGTTATTTGTACCTGTTTCTGATGCGACGTACGTTGTTTTTCAACGTAACCCACTACGGAACTTATTACGTGTTGTTGTTAATAAGTAACAGTATTATGTCTTAATAGAGGACCGAGACATAATACTGCTACTTTATTATACTGTGGTGATGGGTTAACAAGTAGTTGGCGATCTTAAAGTTCAAGCATTGGAATGTTTGGGAGAGGTTTAATCTCAAATACCTATACTATGTTCACAATGAAAAGTAGGTACTGAAAAGCGACTGAAAGTCGTCTAGGTTTATTAGCATAAAAAGCCTATAATGTTCCCACTGCTGGGACATAGGCCTCCTCTCTTTGAGAGGGAGCGGGCTGTAATCTACCACGCGGGCCCAGTGCGGGTTGATAGATGTCACATGTCTTCGAATGCTTGGTTCTAGGACATGCCGGTTTCCTCACGATGTTTTCCTTCACCGTTTAAGAGTAGCGGTGATGAAATTATTTACACAAAGTAAAGCGCCTGTCTAGGTTCGAACCCACGACCTAAAACTCGTAAGTCAGGGCTGTTACCACTGGGTCACCACTGCTCACATATTAACTCTAACTAAAAAATATTGACACGTTCCAGTACCGGTGCTAAAATTGACGAGAACAGCGTCCCAATGCTGGGCAAAGATCTCCCCCATAGGCTTTCACTTCGCTCTATTTTATGGGACACAATCTATCTCATACTTTTCTTTTAATTATCTGCTTACCCCAAACACAATATGATTGCCACCAGATAGAATCTAACCTCTACCTAAAAATGGTCACGTAATACCTCCGTTCAGGGAATAGAGAATACATGCCCCACCTACTGTATTCATTTAACAGTGAAATGTTAGTTTGTCCGAGATCGATGGTGCTGCCTTAAGAACAGAGGGTTCAAATAGATTTAGGTCGCTAACTGAGACACTTGTTAGTTAATCTGTTTACTGTGTAGTTTCAAATAGTGTAGAAGTGAAAAGTCATTTAAATGTTCTTCAATCTGTAGACTATATTCGGGTCGGTCTTCTATGTTCTATGTCATGGGGTTTGGTTTACGCACTTTGTCCTTCAGTGGACCATTGTGCGTGGGCAATAGCGGCCGTTGGTGGTTACTCCAACCAGCCCACCTCCCTCCAGAAGTTAATTAAATCTCCTGGTCTGTTCAGAACATCTGTGAAAGATCTGGGTGTCCCGAGGGTCTGTGTTCTAATCTGGGTGACGCCCGTGTTTTCAAAAAGCACGTGCGTGATGGTTTCCTCAGCCTCCATGCACGCCCTGCACAGAGGACTGTCCGTTATGCCTATTGTGTGAAAGTGTTTGTTCAGCGAGCAGTGGCCCGTGGATGGTCCACGTCACCAGGCGCAGGCCGTTCCTATCCAGGCGTAGTAAACGCCGGGTTAGCCTAGTATCCAAGGATGCCAGGGTTGGGCCTGGTCAGGGTCGGGTCGGTTTTATTATTAATAATGTTATTGGAGGGTTCAATTCCCAGGTCAGGTAAAGAGTAATTGAGTTTTTCCATTAGGAATTTCTCAGTAGCAGACCGGAGCCTGGACTTGTAATCGGTTGATGGGAAGAGGTCCCCCCTGTTACATGGGTCTTAAACATAACTGGCGAAATGTCGGTGTACCATAGGTACACCTCTGCCTAACCTTCAGGGAATTACAGGCGTAATGTTATGTTAGGTAACATAAGGAATTGGTTGCTATAAAGAAATTTTGTCTTTTTTAGTAGGCACCTAGAATCCTAATGTGGTATCGGCATTAGCCCCACCCCTTTTGGGTATGTCAGACTTTTACTGACTAAAACCGCGGGTCGCGATATCCCTTTCGGACAAACTCGCAACCCCGGCAGGCATTGGCCCTTCCGGACCCCGTCAGTTGGTGGTGACATCTCTTTGAGGCGCGCGTGGAACACAACGCGCCGTCGACCCGGGCCTGGTCCTTATCGGCGAGCTATTAGCCCCACCCCTGCTCTTTAAATAGGATAGGGTGAGCAAAACCAGTACCTTTCATGGGACATTAAGCATAACATAAAATCAGGCCTTGTTACCCCGAAGGGTTAGCCAGAGGTGTACCCGTAGTAGGTACACTCATATTTCGCCAATTATGTTTAAGTCCCATGTAATAGGGGGCGAGCCTATTGCCATCAACTGACATAAAAAGCTGCAAATCTATTTACATAATAAACATAGTGTATTTAAATACATTTGTGCCTATACCGTCCGGGAATACATGGCAGACCTGATGGTATGTTTTTCAAACAGACATCAGAAGAAATTATAATTTAGTCAGCTCGCATGTCGCTCCATGTAAAATAATGGTATTCGGCTGCATCCGGTTAGATTGGAAGCCGACGAGTTGGGAAAAGTCTAGGTAGATTAAATGAAACATACTTAGCATGACCGGCTTCGTCTACCCAGGTAGGTGGGTGGTTGAGGTGGTATAGGTCAGTCAGTAGTTTAGTTAGTAATAGAGGGTTTACACGGCTCGATTTTCGCCGCAAATTCGACTAGGCCGCATATAACTAAAATCGCAAGCCCCAAAGTTGAGTGTCATCCGACTTTTGCCGCATGAGGCGGGTGACTAAAATCGACCGTGTAAATGGTCAGTTGCAGACGATCGCCCGCCGTATGAGGTGTGTTTTGCAGTGTGTAGTTCCGCTACGTTTTCCGCACAGATCGTTTAAAAACCATGGATAAAAGTAACAGGATCTTCTGAACTAAATTCCACTAGAAAAGTATCCGAAGCACCCAGTACTCTACGTCCAGAAATCCATCTACGTTCCCAAAATGTATGTTTCCATCTTTCCTTCTGTTCCTAAGAAGAAACAGAACAACAGAGCTTGAGAAACAAAGAGAGATCTTTGTTTCTCAAGCAACTCTTGAATAATTGAACTACGAACCATTTCAATGCCGGCACGTAAAAACTGCTTGCCACACGGCAAAATCGTCCCGTGTAAACCCCCCATAAGTCTCAATTTTATCCTAATTTAACTGTTTCGATAAATATACAAACAAAACAGTTCAAAACTCAAATCATAGCTACAAACGCTATCAAATCGTCCCACCTACTCGACAATCAATACAAATTCCACTGTAGTAATTATTTCTATAATTTGGCAAGTTGTGCCAGTCACAGCGAATCGCGGGACGTCAAGAAGATTAATGCCCAGTGCCTAATTAGAAAAGTTTTCCTACAGCTATTTAATGACCCCGGTTGAACTAGAAACAGAATTGGAACAGGACACAATGTGGCACAGTGTTTCTCTGTGTTTACAGAGACGGGAGTTTGTTTGCACTGAGCAGTTTATATTACCCCTGTGTTGCACTTTCCTTAATCGATCTGTGTTGGGTTCTACAGACTTGTAAGTCCGACAATTCAAGGGGGATCTATTCGACAATTTAAAGTGAAGTTAGTAGGGAATTAAAGGAAAATAGTAGAGGTATCGGTGTACTTGTTCTGCTTGTTTCCTTTGTGGGATTGGATGGTGTTTTCGGGTTGATGAGTGTGAAGTTTTGAGTTCGGTTTCAGTTTATCTATTAAGACATTTTTGTGTTTTGTTAGGACAACTTTGAATCCCAAACTCTGAGTGAGTTTGGGATTCAAAATTGTAGTAAGTAAGATTTAGATCCCAAGAACGTTGTTCCCAAGACTTATCAAAATAAACGCCAAATATAAACAGAATTAGGTTTTAATTAATTTGCCGCTATTTCTGTTTAATATATTGTGCTCTAATTATAACTACCTAATGAAATTTAAGCCATCCATCGAATCCATGTTTCGTGCATAATTAATTATTTTGAAATGATCTATTGTAAATAATTCCAGGAATAACTATTTATGACTGTTCTGTGTTATGGGGTTTGGCTTCCGCACTTAGTCCTTTAGTGGACCATTAGGGAGCAGGGATAACTATTTAGTATTCGTGGAATAATAATTTAAAATATTATTATTTGGAATTAAATAAACAAATAGTTGAAAGGTTAGGACGTTTAAGTCGATGGAGAAATTTGAAATAAAGCGCGCCCGGTGCAATATTTTAACAAAAACCACACAAGTATAATCAGCATAGTTTAAAGGTTTACAGAAATATTAAAGTCAATGATACCTATTATTATTTAGGATCCTTATTTTCTGAGTTGAGTTGCAGGATTACTGACAAAATGCATGCACTGAATGGACAGGTCCACTCTGTGTGGTTCTTCCTGAAAAGACCACTAGAGACACTATTAACACACATGATACCTTTGATATCGGTAGTACGCTTCCATGAGATATTTTCCGACATGCACGCGGGCGAAGCCACGGGCAAAAGACAGTACATGAATAATCAACTTACATTTACTAAACAAATCTTGATGCTTCGCCAATTCGTAAAAACCCGTGCGTATCAGGGGCGGGGCGCTAGTTTACAATAATCATAATGGAAATGAGAAAATAATTTCACACCGAATTGAATTGAATTTAACATCAACAAAATTGCCAATAAATATTGGAAAATTTAAAACATGCATTCTTCTCGAATTTGATTGATAATGATGATGATTGTTAATTCCGTAGAGATTCCAATCGAAAATATTACTTCAAAGTATGGCAGGGATTTATTGAATTTTGTTGTTATCAGTTTTTAATCGAGTATGTTTTTCAGCCAATCGCAGTTCACTGTAGGAAATCTCTCTATAATACTACCGCAGAACTCGGTCATATCTAGGTCAGTTTCGGCAATAATATTTGCAAATTGAAGACAGAGTATCAGTTATACAATTCTGAAAGTAATCTTCAAGAAGTCAAACCTCATTAAAATATTGTTTCTCTGACCCACTGCGAGGCAAACACCTTTGTGCATAGAACTTCATAGAGGAACCGACTGATCACCCAAGAAAGCCCGGTGTCATCTTGATTGCATTCCCAGTCATATTTTATGGAAAATCATAATCACACTCCGACAGTTCTGAAGGAAATTGCTAATCCATTGCTTCATAGGTTTGAAAAATTCATCTGCTCAACAATGTAAATAACGCAATGAACGTGGGTGGACTGTCAAAATGAAACCCATTGACATCATAACCCCGAGATTTAAAAAAGAACACTCACAATAAACTAACAAATAACTTGGAATTCATCAGAACCAGAAGCACTTTCATCACAAATTCCTTGAAGGAAACTAGCCCAGTTTTCAAATATTATAACAACAATTTATATAAAGGTTTTCTAGTCGGGAACACACGCCATCAGCCGTCGTGTCCAAATGGGTATCATTACCCACGAGGTACCGAGATGAAATATAGAAGACTGGTGTAACAATACCGTCTGATAAATTGCTTCCAGGATTACAAATGTTTGCTGATTCTTAGCCTTTTTGTTAGCTGAAGAAAGGGCTCGAACGCTTTTTTAAAAGACACGCTTTTTGAGGATAAAGGACCGCTATTTAAGGTCCTTAGTTAAGGACCTTATCCTGATCTTTTTATTTTTTAGGGGCCCGTACCTCAAAAAGAAAAACGGAACTCTAAAAGGATCACTCGTGTCTGTCTGTCCGTATGTCACAGCCAATTTGCTCCGAATCGAATGGACCGATTAAGTTAAAATTTGGTACACATACGAGTATGTATTTCTGTGACCCAAATACGGACGTGTAACGGAAATAAATGAATATTGAATATGAGAGTCACTTTTAGGGGGCAAATAGGAAAATAAAAATAAAATGTTTTGGTAACTATACCGTGTGACATATCAAATGAAAGGGCTTGTTGCTAGGATTACAATTACTATTAAAATAATTTTAGTTTAAATACTTTTAAAGAAATATAAGAAAATTGACCATTCCCCCCCCCTTGTCTCCGAAACTACTGAGCCTAGACTTTTGAAAAAAACACTGGGTATGGTTCTTTACTCATAGATTACAGGAAAACCTATGGCCTATGGTCTTAAAATAACATGGTAAATCTCTCAATATTGTGCTTACAAACTTACATTTGCAGTTTGAATATGAATATGGGAGAACATGTTTTTCAACTACAATCTTAAGTTTTTTCTCGGGATAAATTCATCCCAACTACGGAACCCTTCAATGTGCGTCGGCCGACGCGCACTTGGCCGGTTTTTTCGAGTTATTTTTTCCGGAACCTTTGGCGTACCGGCTGAAAAGGTTTCGATGTTAAATGGCCCTGCTTGTTATGCTGTTATTTTATTAAAGCTGTTTAAACTGCGGGCCCTATCAGAATACCAGCGCTGCGAGATTTATTTTTAAATGTCGCAGCATCATGCCGAGATCCCTTTTGACCTCGCACAGGACTTTCTCCTTTTATTTTAATTTTACTTTGTTTTTTATTGTTTTTCATTCTTGTAATTAACGTCTTTTTATTATAATTAGTGATTTCCGAGTGCGAGTCTCAATAAATACTTTCTGGCGGCATCTATATCGCCACATGCCAACTACGCATCAAAGACCTGACGTCACACAAAATCCTGACGTCACACAAATCCTGCAGCGCGCAATTAGAGTTTACCGCGCGAGTGACATAAAAAGGATTTTCCGACATCAATCGTTGGGCAGTTGCTCGCCAGACACAACGCCTTTTCAATAGAGGATGAGTGCACTTTACACCCTCTTCCCCAATCCTATAAAACTTTTTCTTTCTTTTAAACTTTGTAATTGATATATCCATGAGTGTTAGATTTGTATCCTGTCACAAAATCACGCCCTGAGTTTGATCCCCTATAGAACAATTCGTATACCTTACAATTGAGTTATTTAAATACTCACCATTTATCATTTGATATAATATTATACCTACGCGTCTTTATTTAACAATTTTATTCCTATAAAGTAATATTTTAACTCAAACGGAAAAAAAGAGTTTATTTACATACATTTTATTACACAAATGACAAAAGTATTTAATAAAACCGGACTTATTTCATAAACAAAACAGCCTCTTTTGTTCTTTAAACGGTCCATTCCCTTGTCATGTGTAAATGGTATATTTTTTCAGACACTCATATCTATTGTGGTACCTTTCGTTACTTTTTCAAATATAATTATGTGAGTCTGACAGATGTAATAAAGCAACGATGAGGTAGGTTACGGAACTATTCGTGTGTGTGTGAGTAACGGGGATTGAATAAACAATATTTTTGTGGATAGTAACTCGTGAGAAATGTCTGTTGTGATTCCTGGAGTTTGTGATGTAAGAAGGAGATTATTAAGTGTCACTGTCCAGATACATAAATAGCAAAGTTGATACGTTTAGTTTTTGGAAAAAATATTGTTTGTTTTTTTAAAATTAATTACAGAATGTTGTGCCTGGAAAAGTATGGCAAAGACCTTAGCCCAGCAGTGGAACAGCAAAGGATAGATATAAAAAAACAGAATAAAACAAAACTTTAAGAGCGTTTATTCTGAAAGTGGGCAACGTCGCAAATAGATGTCAAATATTTCGTTGTTTTGATTAATTTGGCAATATTACTGTATGAAATAAGAAATGTGGCTAACTAGCGAACTCGAATATTGATTATGAAATACAATAATTCATATCGTAACACAGAATATTTCGTTTTAGATGTACAAAAAGGATTTGGAAACTTTCCAAATGCCTTTTTTCCACCTAAAACGGGTACGACAGCCAATTCAATGTTATAATTGCAATTCATTATTAATATTCTAGTTCCCTAGTTAGCCACATTTCTTATTTCCATACAGTAATATTGCTAAATTATTCAAAACAGGTAATTTTTTGACAGCTATTTGCGACGTTGCCAACTTTCAGAATAAACGCTCTTAACAGAAACATCACATGAGCCTCAATTGGGTTGTCCGGATGTTGACATACTTTTAAGTAATCTAATTACGTACTAGGTAAATAATCTAACACGAGATTTAACACAATAAAACACACATAATTTTGAGTTAATTAGCAAATAACAACAAAGTAATTAAGTACAAAACCGGTAACGCGACGACGGTGCGGGTCAGCCAGCCAGTTGATGGTAATTATGACTAGAATGTATCTTAAACAGGATTTGCAAAGAGAAATAAGAGAGAGTGAGAGAGATCTTAAACTCAAGCAAAAACATAATAACTTTTAAATAGATAGGTACAGCAAACCTCAAGAGGGTTTCCAATACCAGAGTCATCAAAAAACTCTTATTAGTCCACCAATTTTTTTTGAATAAGCATTTTGTTATTTAGAAAAACAAGTGACATTTGAGAAATATTTTATTGATGAATCTAAATTCAACAAACAAAGTTGTCAAAAGCTTTTTAATCAAAAGACAATGTAAACTAATTAAAACAGCGTATTTATTAGAACTACAATGTCTTTTCATGTCTGTCTTAAAAGATATTGAAATATCTTTCAACTTTGTTATTCAAATAAAATACACAAACAGCTTTTGTTTTAGTCATTTGAGTCTCAAAGTCATACAAGAGTGACAAAAAGCGACGAGACGACAATAATTTCATTTGAAAAGTAAAATTCTTTTAGTTATTGTTAATTAAATTATTAACTTACTAGCGAGTCGCCCTTGCTTCGGACGGTTTTAACTTGACAAAACATCGAGACATTATCTTTATTATATATAAGTTTAATATTAATGTGTCAGTCACACAACCCTTCCACAATCAATTCGCTAAATGCTGGTGAAACCCGTATCAAAACCTGTTGTTTAGCTTAGAAGAACAACCCAGACAGACACGGAAAAGCGACTTCAATTTATAACATGTATATATCACATATTTTAATTTGGCTTCAAACTTAGACAATGCTTGGTCAAGGACGAATCAAATCAAATCAAAATATTTAGGGCACTTATGTCGTGATGGCCCAGTGGTTAAGGCCTCGCCTCTCATGTACGAGGTTGTGGGTTCAAATCCGGGCAAGTACCAATGTGACTTTTTCAATTCATATGTAGTTTCTGGGTTATCTTGGACATTACTGACATCGGTGAAGGAAAAACATCGTGAGGAAACCTGGACTTATAGCTAATATAATTCTGAAATCGCCAACAATACTTGAGCAAGCGTGGTGATCAATGCTCGTGCCTTCTCTGTATGGGAAGAGGCCTTTGCCCTGCAGTGGGACAGTAACAGGCTGGTATTATGTTTTATGTTTTTACTTATGAAATGTCATTAAAGCTAGGTGCACAGTTTTAATTGATCGTTTCCTATGGAAAGAAAGAAGAGCCGGCAAGAAACTCCACGGTTACTCTTTTAAAAATTATTGGCTTTTACAATGATTCCAAATTACAGGTACGGAAGGACAGTGTAGGCCTGTCAACGAGTACCAGGTCCTTAACAAAATAGAAAATGGTCTACCAATCTGCAGTATATAAAGCCTACAATGTTGTCACATTCACTAATATAAAATAATCAGTTAATAAGACTACACTATACATATAAATAAAAATCATTGTTTGTTTGTTTTTTTCCCTACCCATTTTATACATCGCGTGGATTGCCCTCTTTTGTAAAATGAAAATAGAATCTACGTCAGCTGAAAAGCGTGGTGCCTTGGTGCTGAAGTATCGACAGGCATGTTACAACCATTCATCAGTTAGTAAGAACGTAGGTCTATTACCGAAATTCCTATAAATGTCTAGTGAAACATATCCAGCAATGAATATAATTATGTATTGACGCAGTCTTACAAAAATACAGTAGAGTCCCCAAAAAAGTACAGTAAACCGTTGATGTTTTAGCTGTACTTTTTTGGAGACTCTAAAACTCTGTTCAATTTGCCTTAACAAAGCACAAAACAGTACCGAAACAAATAATAAGTACAGTCACAACACAATACAATACAACAGAACACTGCAGCAAATACAACAATCTTCTATTTTTACACAAAGTTTAAATTTAAATCTGTTTAATCACTAACAAACAGAATCAAAGCACGGCAAAGTTATTTATTCCCACGAGTTCACTAGATTTAAAAGGCAAACTTGTGAGTTCACCTTCTTTGTCACACTGTATTCCTTAAATTTTGTGTTTTTAGTTATAAGCGGAACCGGGGGCGTGAATACGAAATAAGAAAGTCGGGACAAAGGATTAATAAACCTTAATCCTTTGTCTCGACTTTCCTTGTGTTCAATTTGCTGTTGTTTTTCTACTGGATTGCTTGTCAAAAATTCGTTTACCAACGTAATCTATATACAATGTCACCCATGGGTATGTGCCCGCCCGTATTTTTCTGAATAGTCATGACTAATTCTCGAAAATAAACTTAAAAAGGGGGGGTCTATCTTTATTATTATTATATTTTTAAATTTTTTATTTTTTTTGTTGTTTTGTTTTTTCAATATCCCGTTTTAGATTTTATGGACTTTGACTTGTGTTTTTTAAAATAAATACTGTTTTTTTAATAAAATAATTCATAAGCTTTTAGAAATAATAAACCGAATCCAAATGGAGCCAATAACGTAGCAGATATGGCAAATGCTACAAAAAAATAAAATAATTTAATAACATGAAAAATATTAAAGATAGACAGATTAGAAAGAACCTTTTAAAGATAGTTTTCGATATATTTTCTTGAATATTCAGAAAAATACGGGTGGGCACATGCCCACGGGCGACATTGTATATAATAATCAATTGCCGTGCTTTAGTCAAAGAAGACAAAAACTCGATCATGGCTGCACCGATTTGATATTTTTTGTTTTGTGCTCGTCTATACTGGGTGGTTTAAGAAAAATTTAAATTAGGAAAAACACAAAGGAACAGCAGCAAAAAGGAAAAATTCGAAATTTTGTATGGGAATTGCCCACGTAGTACGAAGTTCACCGGCTCGTCATATCTAAAAACAAAGGCAATTGTCATCACAAATTGTGATTTCTATAAACACTGTATTATGTACCATGGTTTTGTCTTATGCTTACCTGGTAAAAAATCCCCAAAAAGATTGACTTTCAGTTGAATAGTCTATCAACCCAAAAAAAAACAAGGAATAGACGTTATAACGTCTATTCCTTGTTTTTATTTGGTTTAAATTTTTTGGGGTAATAAATTGTAATATATATATTACAATTTATTTTCCCTCTCCCCGCTCATCGCTTGCACATACATGAACTCAGGAGCAGTTTAAATTTGTTTTTCAGGCACAGCGCTTCTATTCAGCTACCAACAATACTACAAGTCTTAGATTTAAATTTCCTTTGCCAATTTTCAAAAGATACTTTGTAAATGAGCTTTGAGTAACAACTTCGAATTCACAAATTTAAATATCTTCAACTTTTGGACCTGCCTTTAGTTTGGCCACTTAGTTTGTTCAAGATCTTCCATTTAAACTGATTCTGTATAAATTGAGACGCTCATCTATTATAGCTAGAAACAGCTTATTTATATTTCAGTAAGCAAAATGTTTGTAAAGAGAAAATTTAATGGTACTTGTAAATGATCTTAAAGCCCAATCATTATAATTGAGACAAAGATTGTATATTAACTTGAGTTATGAAAAGCAGAAACAGATTTGAAGTTAAAGATTCAAGGTGTATTGGCATCTGAGATAAGAAAACGTTAATCTATTCGTCACAGGAGAAGATGAAAGCAAAACTAACAATTACTGTTTCTGAATTGATGATATCTTTACTATTAAATATTACTGACTGCGGCCTGCGGTTTCACCCCTATAAGTCTCGATCCCATGGGAATATCGAGATAAAAAGTATTTTATATCATAATCCAAGTCACGATCTACCCATTTGCCAAATTTCATCCAAATCCGCTCAGCCGTTTTAGCGTGAAAGCGTAACAAACAAACAAACTCACTTTCGCATTTATAATATTATTAAGTCAGGATAATGTGAAAGTGTGTTATTTGGATGAAATTTGGCATATGGGTAGGCCATGACCTGGGTCCTAACGGGTCATGGTCTATTCATATGCCAAATTTCTAGGATCTAGGATGCTTTTTATCCCGATTGTCCCACGGGATCGAGACTTATGCGGGTGAAACCACGGGGCGCAGCTAATACAAATATACGTAATAAAAGAATACATGCATTCTACAGAATGCCGTAGTTTAAGAAACTGTAAAGAAGCCATGAATGGTGTAACTCATGACGAAAGAGAGGACTATAAAGCTTTTCATAGTATAGTTCTATCGTAAATCGTAAGTCGTGGACAGTTTACATCTACATACTACTGCATTAGTGAAAGCACGGAACCATAAAGTTTAGTGTCGTAGCGCTGAAAATATCTCCTTTGAGTATAAGAGTAGGGAAAGACCACAGAAACAATGGATGGACTGAGTAAAAGATGATATGACTAGAAAGGAGGTGACTCCCGAGATGACGACTAATAGAGAAGTAAGGAATGAAAGGAAATGTTGCGCCGACCCCGAATAATTTGCAATAAGGGCAAGAGAATGATGACTCAATCCTTCGAGTATTTCCGTGCTTTGATTCAAATCATACCTTACGCATGAACTAATGTTGTAAAATTCACATCACAAAAACTTAAGTACACAAAATTCTGATCCCAATCTATATACTTCCTCAAGTCCCTCCAAGAACACATTACATCACAAATCTATACGCCAAACTCCATCCACAGTCACCCATTACATCCCACTACAGTCCAATACTCTCAACTCTATAAAACTACGTCGAAACGACGCAAAGTTTAAAACGCTTCCTAAAACGGAGGGTCAACGTCCTCTATTCGCAGGTGTGCGGTAGACGGGATTCATGGGAGGAATTTCTTTCGCAACACAGAAAGAAACTCGGCCCTTACTATTTGTGTCTGAATCGTATATTTTTCTTCTATTTTTGTTTTGGATTTTTAGATGTGATAAAAATTTGGCATTGTTGAGAAGCGACAGGGGGGGGTCCCCCTGTCGCTTCTCAACAATGCCAAATTTTATTTATTATTAAGATATTTCGTAAATAATTTGTCACCCTAAATAAGTACACCGTAACACCTGTCTGTGAAGACGTACAAACGTTCAAGTCGTATTTTAGGGGAATAAAAGGTAATCTTACGTATATAAACTTGCTAAAAATTGTGATCATAGATTATTTTCACAGCTCAAATGATATATTTTAGACCCTAAACATATCTATTCTATCTAATCTCAGAATCCTACTCGGTAAACATTAAGATATGTCTCCTTTTGATTCCCTACTCATTTAACATACTGATGGTTATTATTTAAATTGAATACTGACGTAATAATTATTCTCATAAATGTCTTCATAGTCTAGCATAGTACACGTTTTCATCTTTTAGAAGCACTTACAGGTGAAATTGGTTTAACAGTCTCATCAAAGGAACAGTTAGGCTTTACCAATAACGATTGGTATCTCGCTGTTCTATTGTGGATCATATGTCTTTTGCAATACAGCATGTCATTATTCAAGACAAAGATGCAAGAAAGAAAAGTTAAGAAAGAAGAAATCTTAACAACTGACCAATCTAACTCCCCACAACAAATTCAGATAATTCTCACAGAATTACAGTCAGTGTACAATGGTAGTTGCTTTCAACCGCTTGCACTTGAAACTTAATGTTTGTGAGCTCAAGAGATGTTTATTCTCTCTGAAAAGAACCTAGATGTGGTTCTGTACACGCTGTAAAAATGTATTATTTTCTTCTTTGCTCTGACATTGCACTTCGGAATAACGTTTAGGTATTAGAAACCTGGGATTTGGATCGTGAATGGGTATGGGCATTTGTGTAGAATATTGGACCTTGTAGAAAACTGAACTACTTATTGAAATTGCAAACGTTGGAGTTTATATTTATGTAAGAAATACTTGCATGTATGCTTTACAAAATGTCAATTCATAATTGGATCTGTATTACTTCAATCGGATGGCATTATAAACCTTATACTTACATTATTATAAAGGGATCTAAAAATTGAGTATTTTTTTAAATATATTACGTTTTATAGAAACTGCATATTATTGTTAAATCATGTACAATAATATCATCGACATAAACAAAAAATCAAACCTGACAATAACCCGTTCCCATGTCTACTTTCAAAAAAAGAACTATTTCCCAAAAATCGATTGCAATAAACTATACATGAGCTCAGCACACAAACTTGGTGAATTACAAATCGATTAACCACCAATTAAGCGGAGCAGACGGTAGCTCTTCACAGCACCGTGGTTGGATTGTGGTCGGAGTGAATGCGGTCCCTGTGGTTCAATTAAGAGTGCCTATATAACAGTAAATCGATTCATTTGATTCGAATTCTAGAGCTGTCACGCAGTAATTTGTCTTCGAGTATCTTGTTAAGTTTGAGGATAACTTGTGTGTTGAGTCAATAGGAGACATTCATAGGCTTTGAGTTTGAATGTTGTGTACACAATGGTTTTGGTAAAGACATATAAGTGTTATTTTCTTCATTCATACCAGATTTGATCATAGTAATAAAATACACTATCTTCGGTATGTGGTTGTTAGTTTGTCAAGTTTTGCTTACTGTTATCTTTTCAGATCAACTGCTCCAACGTCTTTCTGGAAATCTGTATTTTACCCTCTTCCTTTTTATATCAATTATAGTTTTAATTAATCGGCTTGGATTTACTAAGTTGATAGATTGTAGCTGAACAAAATGCTACTTAAGCGTTTAAGACAAAATGACACATTTTTTTAAATAATGTACAAACAATAGCGTATTACCAGCATCATTCTCTTTTAAGTAGTAAAGTAATACAAGCAAACTCGATTATCCGAGGTATCAATCAAATTGATGTAAAATATAATTAAACTCAGCTAACAGCGAATCAGGGATATAAACGGCTTTGGTAAAGAATTTTAAATTTTAAACTGGATTATCCGGATAACAGGATTACGTGCAGCAATGACGGACAGTTTCATCATATATTGAGCGTGTTCTGCAATGTTTGAGTTTCTTATTATGGTTGTAAAGGCTTTAAATTTATAGATACATTATCTGCATCAAGTTTCTCAATTTAGTATCGAATATATTGTTGCAGTAGTATGCAGGCGGTTTTGTAGAATATTTTTATTTTAAACTCAATACGAATGCTTTTGCTGGTCACACTTTAGTTAGGTAGTTGTTAATACTATTTATTCAATATCTTATCTTATTATCTTAAACTTAAAATAAACACTTTGATAAATAGGCAAGCTCAAAGAAAAAACACATAAAAAATTCAGCCACTACTATATCCGTTATCTACACTAATTATAAAAAAAGAAAAAAAAAAAATTGTTTGCAATGAATAAACTCAAAAACTACTGGACCGATTTGAAAAATTCTTTCACCAATAGAATGCTATATTATCACTGAGTAACATAGGCTATAATTTATAGAGATATCAAGCGAGCGAATCTAGTGGCGGAAACTAGTAACTTATATTTCTAATCAGCATAAAAATAAAGAACTTCATTAAAACGCGGAAACAGACGAAGAAGAAGTTTCAGTTTTAAACTAAGTAACTACACTATATCATTTTCTTATAACTTATCTAACTCATCTCCCCAAGCCAAAAAAATTGAAAAAAATCTTCTTAAAAAATGACAAACTAAAACAACAGCTACGTACTATAATATTCTATTACAAGGACCATCTAAAATTGAAGTGGAAGGAAAAAATAACGATAAAAAGCAATGAGCACCAAACGTGGTTTGATAAGTAAGGGAGGGAAAAGAGAATGTGCAATTCAGACGGTCCCACTGATTGTCGCTTCAATGCCGGCTGCATATTTTTCTGTCTTATCTCTGTCCTTTTTGTTTTATTTGGTAGTGAGGGAAATTGTATGATGTGGCAAAATGTCTATTGCAACTGTTTGGATACATATCTATGTATCCATCTATCTAGAAGCTAAATGGAATATACTTTTTGTAGGAAAAAATGTAGCACAGCTCAGATAAAACTTTAGGTAGTCACGGAAATCAATTGTTTATCAAAATCACCTTAAATTGTCCGTGTATTCAAATAAAAACCGTCATTCTTTGTCAGTGAAATGGCTATAACACGGCAAAATGACATAGTGTGTCAATTTTATAAAACAATAATTTCCCTGACTGTAGAAAGGATGATATCGAGAACCGCAAATTAAAAAGTAAAATCAATATTCAAATCTGTAAACTAAACTTAAAATCCGTTTTATAACCTGCCAGTAGCTTCATAGAGACATCTAAACTGATCAAGAAATTGAATACTTTTGATACGAAGCAGGTACCATCGACAAAGTAGTTCTGGGACAATTCTTATTCAGGTCATCGTATTTCTGAATGCACAGAATCTTGCACTTAACTGGAAGTATCTGCTAGTGCGATTACTTCTAAAGATATTGTCGTAAAATCAAAATGGTTTTTTTTAATTACAGTAGGTACTCTAGTTTTAATCAATTAATTACAGGTTTTTTTTTTTGTAGAACTTTTTTTTATACATTCGGTATTTAAATTGAGAAATTGAAGCTGCCAACTTGACCAATTCTACCTTAGCATTATTTAAAGTGATTCCTTTAACGTAGCCCGCGAAGCTCAAAATTTCTTGCGTTTTTCTCTAAGAAATTTTGAATTATTCGGGCTACATTGAAGGAATCACTTTAAGAAAGAGTCTGACAATTCCTCAAGATCAAATACTCAGTTCAGAAATGGGGTGTTAGTCGTTCAAATCAGACTACCTAACCTTTCCTTGGACATTTCTTGAGCACCCTACGAACAAGCCTACCTCTTGTTAGAACCATCTGGGAAAATACACGAACATGTCAAAATGGGTAGGTAACATTCCTATTAGGATTTCACGGACCTTTTCAGTTGTTAGAAGCAAGGTAGTTCGGGCCACGTTTTATTTCAGACTACTTACAACTTCTTACAAGTTTGGAAGCGTTTTCTCTGAGTGCTACGGGATGGGACCAGGGTGTCTTGGCTAGCGGTTAGAACGTAGTGTAATGGGTAGATTGTTGTATTACCTAGTGTAAGGTATTCAAATATTTTCACATTATAATTGAGGGAGTCGAATTAGTTCTATGTGGTCTGTGTAATTATTGAATATTTAGAAATTAATCGAACAACGGTATTAACGGTGTTTTGACTATATAGAATCAAGTATCTAAAATCTGCTTGCCTTTTCCCAACTATTGGGGTCAGCTTCCAGTCTAACCGGATGCAGCTGAATACCAGTATTTTACATGAAGCGACTGCCTATCTGACCCCCAATACCCAGTAACTGGGTAATACGATACCTCATGGTAAGACAAGTATATAATGGGAAAAAGATATACTTTAATTGATCAAGTAACCAGTTCCTTAATTAACGCACTAGTAAGTGATGAAGGGTGGGCGTTTTGGGGGACTGTCTTATGTAATTTTGACGTTCGAAAAGTGTTGATTCTCATTCGAACCTCGAACCTTCGAATTTTTTGAATTTAGTATTTAAATAGTCCAATCTATCCAGTAACATATTTGTCAAGAGTACCTAACATTACGTTAGGTACTCTTGACAAATATGTTACTGGTTTGGAGAAAACACAATGTTACAGACTGGTGTTACAAACGCCCCATTTACAGGGTACCTAGCTAAGGTTGCCAATTTTCATGAAAAATAGAACTTACACATACCTAGTTCTACGTATTTTACAAGTGAAAATAAAATCGCCTTAGTGTGTCATTTGTTACAAATATGATTCGAGAATTTTGTTCACTACCTAACAAATCATAATTTTCACAGAACACACATTACGTAACAAGACCAGTGGTGGCCCACTGGTATCGGTCGCGACTTACAAGTTGTAGGTCGCAGGTTTGAAACCAAGCAGGCGCTTCACTTTGTGTAAATTATTTCATCACCACTGCTCTCAAAACGGTAAAGGAAAACATCGTGAGGAAATCGGGATGTGACATCTACCAACCCGCACTGGGCCCGCGGCCCACTACCTCTCACCAAGAGGAAGCCTGTGTTCCAGCAATGGGAACATTATACGCTGATTATGCTAGACATTACGTTCTTGATTTATTAGTGAGTTAATAAATAATCAAACATGGATCAGAAAGCTCCTGAAACAGAAGAGCTCGAAATTCTATCGCGTGGTAACCCTAACCAGTAACCATACCGTCTCGTCCCTTCGCACGCAACGCCATCACTCTTACAGCAAACTTTAATACAGTTTGTTCAACTATTTGATAAATTCTACATAAAAACATATTCTTTATCCCACTTGAATAGATTCTGTATCTTCCAGAACTTTCTATACAATTGTCCGAAGGTTCGATTGTGTCAGAATTGGATGAGATTGTGAATATGGGAAATTTACGAGTATTTTCCTCCTTTCCGGTACATAAATAATATTATTATTGTTATTACTTTCTAGAATAATCTCCCATTTTTTTGTTTATTTGTAGATTTTTCATCTTATTAAATGTGTAAGCATTTATTTTCAAATTCTCCAAAAGTCTCAAAATTTTTTGTGCTCGTAACTTAGCAAGTAGGTAGTTTTTTTTAAATTGTTTTTATGTGTAATATCTTTCCTTTCGCGTTACTGCAATCAAAATCTAAATCTAAATAATCAAATCTGTGGGAGTGATTTCGTGAAAAGGGAAGGAAGTGTGTCGCTATTTGATTTGACCAATGAGCACGCGCGGTTCTAGAGGTGGCCGTCAGAAACGACCTTGACGAGGTCCCGCCCCTTTAATGTTGCTTATTACCTTAATGTTGAATAATATCAAGGTGAGATGTCAAATGTTACACATTATATGCGACTAATGTAAGGCTGCCTTATTTTTTCTTTATTAATAAGATCTAAAGTTCTTAGTAATGTTTTAGAAATAATTTAATAATATTTAATAATTTGATTATTTTAACAGTTTAATCTTTTTTTAAATAATAATATATCTTAGTAATTGATTACAGTGTAGACTAATAAGTAATTTAATTATAACTTAATATTTATAAGTAGGTAGTAATGGTTAATTTACTTAAATTATAGTTTTTTAAAGTTTAATAATAATATGGGTCTAATAAGTTTGAAAACATCACTATTGGGTTGTCCATCATTATCAAAACTACTATGTAATTAAAATTGAATAGGGTAAAATGCTTCAAAACCCCTAAAACTACTAATGAAAAAGACTTCATTTAATTTAAAAGCTATTAAAACACTAGACCAACAATTTAATTATGGTTTTGTGACGTAATTAAATGTTATGTTTTCGCAATTCGTTTGTAATTGTAATGCGAATTTCATTTCAATTCATTTTACATTCATCCTTGTACGTATATCTATTCAAACAAAACATAAATAGCTACCGTATTCATGTTTCGTTTGAATGGATATACATTCATCAGTTTATGATTCAAACGTGTAAAAGTAAAGCAGTGTTTAAGTTCAAATATATGTCAAATATTTCGCTGTTTTGATTAATTTGGCAATATTACTGTGTGGAAATATGAAACTAGCTAGTGAACTGAAATATTGATTATGAAATGCATTAATTAATATCGTAAAACCGAATATTTCGTTTTAGATGTAGACAAAGTATTTGGAAACTTTCCAAATGCCTGTTTTACACATAAAACGGTTACAACATCAGATTCAGTGTTATAATTACAATTCATAACAATTAGTTAACGATATTTCATATTGCCATACAGTAATAATGCCAAATTAATGAAAACAGGTAAATATTTGACAGCTATTTGCGACGTTGCCAACTTTTAGAATGAACGCTCATAACTGTAACCATGACATCGCTATTTTGTATTATACTAATTATTTTTTGTACTGTGCTTTTATGCATCAAAACCTGGGTGGCGACGTCCAAAAAAAAAATTATGCTTTTCCGACAGGAAACCGCTGCTGATTCTAGCTTACAAGAGTAGCAGTGGTTGGAAAAGGAGTGGCGAACTTGTCCCAATTATTTCATAGAATTCCTTTAATTACGAAAGATCATATTGAACAGTTAATAATTATGAGGAACTCAAAGGAAACTACTAGTAACTGGTTTGTTAGTATAATGTATAAAATATACTAACTTCTGCCAGCGACTTCATCCGCGTAAAATTTCCTGTTTTAATATAAAATATATTCTAGAGTTGAGCCCTCTCCCCCCAGTTACTTCGGTTCGCTTAGCGTCCTTTCTAATTTCTTTTTCGTCGGTACTTAGACTCGTAGCGTAATGTTAAATATTCTATAACCTTCCGCAAGAATTGGGCTATGTAATGCAAAAAGAATTTTTCAAATCCGACTGGTTTATCCAGAGATTAGCGCGTTCAAACAAACAAACCCTTCAGCTTTATTATTAGTATTAGTCTATATAGATTTACTGTCTTCTTGAAAACAGATATTGGTGAATGAATCCTGAAATCAGATCGGATATTGTTGCCGAGCTGTCTATAGATTACTCGGACAGCTCGGCAACAATTATATTATATTCTTGACCACCTCCTAAGTCCGCAAAATAGGTTTATATTTATTTTACCTTTTCTTTTTAAATTTATTTATTGATATTGCTCAAATGTTTTAAATTTTCTAATTGGCTTCGGCAGTTCTTCGTCTTCTAATTATCTAGTTCTAAGACACGCCGGTTTCCTCACGATGTTTTCTTTCACCGTTTTGAGAGCAGTGGTGATGAAATCATTTACACAAAATAAAGCGCCTGCCTGGATTCGAAACCACGACCTACAACTCGTATAGTCGCAGCCGTTACCTGGGCCAACACTGCTTCTTGGGCTAACACTGATCAGGTCATTACTGTCTACTATTACATTAATAAAAGCAAATATAGTTTCAACAACAATGAATATGGGTATTCATTGTTGTTAAAACTACAAACGTGGGCGTTTGTCGCATTTTAAGGAAGGATTTACAACGTACCCATTCTTTAAAAAGATGAAATTTACACAAAGTTTACGAAGACAGTAAGAAATAAACGCCTTACAATATTTATTTCGTAACTTTGAAGACTGGTCTCACTGGGAAATAGACTATTTTTCTCTTCACGTTCCCTTTGTTATTTTCAAAGATTCTAGAATAAAATAGTACTGGAGTAAAGCTGTTCATGATATTTAACAGAGTATAACATTTGCATTATAAAAATACAAAGACATACTTTATTTTTATTTGTTTTAAAATGAAAGAATATAGGAACTATATATTATATGAGTTGGGCACTATACAGGGTGGCAGGGACATCGACTCGAAAACTGATACCATGGATTCAGTACATGATTCTGAACCCCCATGCGTTGAAATTTTTCGTCAGTTATAAAAAAAAATCTGCTGTGCCATAGAAAAGTGCAATACCTACGCGGTCAAAATGTATGGAACAGCTGTTTTTTTTTCGGTTAATGTATCTAGAATTTTCTAATACCTTTTATAAACTTTCATATTGAGACACGAAGCAACAAAATACGATATACAGGAATGTGGCCGCTTTTCTTTAGATTTAATTTTGTTGCTTCAAAGAAAGAAAGAAAGAAAGAACAATGTTTATTTGGACACAGTTCGCGAAACACAAAATAAAAAAAGTGATAATAATATTTTAACAATAATAGTGTGTGCCTCACGGCTGTGCCAAAAAGGTTCATTTCAGCATTAATGCCAGACAGGTGCTGTGTGACGCTGGTTTTTTAATGAACCTATAAGTAGGGACAAGTGACGGTGAGTACAAAATAGTTTCAACATACCTAATACATAATTTGTATACTTCTAAACAAATAAATAAACTAGAAATCAATTATAAATTACAAAAACAAAAATAAAATATATACAAAAACAACAGGAACTGTCCACGCAAAACCTGTTCAAAGCTGTTATTCATAATTCCTTCTCAATCACGAGATAATGTTTTTTTTTAAAGAGTGGTGCTATTGTACCGTTGGGCGACCTATTGACACTGTAAACAATCTTTTAATAATTTCAATGAAGTAGTATTAATAGTTAGTAAGCAGGAACATCACTAGAATGGCGACAGGATGAAGGGTCAACACTACGAAGATGGCGTCGGAGAGCGATAGCTATTAGTGATGACTGTCTGACTGATCTAATAAAAAGTACATGTGCTTATTGTTATGTTTTATTAAATAACATAATACATGGCGCAGCCGTAATTGTTTTTATAACGTACCATTTTACGATAATCGCTGTACAGTTTGTAACTGTGCAAACATGGCCGCAGCGTCGTACAACCTGCCCGAAAAACTGTGTCTCGGAGGGGATTTGCCAAGCAATTGGAAAAGATTTAAACAACAGCTAAATATATATCTTATTGCCTCTGGGCTTGATGATGAAAAGGAGCAAAGAAAAATTGCAATTTTACTAAATGTCATTGGCGAGGAAGGAGTACAAATCTATAATAATTTTGATTTCGACAAGCTTATTGATGCAAAAGGGGAAAAAAAGGTGGCGACGTTTGCTGACGTATTGAAGTCGTTCGATGAATATTGTGAACCCAAGAAGAATGTATTGTTTTCAAGATTTTTATTTTACAAGCGCACTCAGCGACCGGGTGAGCCGTTTGATGTATATTTCACGGACTTGAAAAGTCTAGTTAGAAATTGTGAGTTCACAAATGAAAATGAAGCCATCCGAGATAGACTTATTTTTGGCACTACCAATAAATCCGAACAGGAGCAATTATTGAGCATGGGAGATGTGGACCTAGAAAAAACTGTAAAGAGGCTACGTCTCTCAGAGGTGACAAAGTCACAAGTCAAAGAAGTCCAATGTGACTCAGCAGAAGTTGGGGACGTTCACAAGGTGCAGGTAAAAAATACCACTGTACAGTGCAAATGGTGTGGTGGCGAACATGAACGGGACATCAAAAAATGCCCAGCAAGAGGCACAAAATGTGCAAAATGCGGAAAATATAACCACTTTGCAAAAGTGTGCCGCACCAAAAAAGTGCAAGTGGTATCTGAGGAGAAAAATGACAAAGATGAACTTTTTTGTGAATCGGTAGGTCAAGTACATAATGCTAACTGTTGGGAGCAGAAACTAATAATTGAAAATGTCATAAATTGTACCTTCAAACTGGATACTGGTTCTGATGTTAACTTAATACCTATATCATTGCTAGAGGACATTCAAAATAAAATTTCAGGGAATAAACTAACTGATATTAAACTCACTAAATCAAAAGTCACATTACAGGCATACAATAGATCAAAGATAAAAACTTATGGTACTGTTTTATTGGAAACAAAGTTAAAGTCAAAAGTTTATTTATTGGATTTTATTGTTACTAGTTCTGGATATCAGCCGACCTTAGGGAAGGATTCATGTTTGTTATTAGGCATTGTTGAAAGAAAGTTCATAAACAGTATTAAAAATAATCAATCAAATAAACAGATACTGATGGATAGGTATAAAGATGTTTTCTCAGGCACAGGGCAATTTCCTAAAAAATATAGAATTTTATTAAAAGAAAACTCTGTTCCAGTGTCCAAACCTCCACATAGAGTTCCTTTAAAATTAAAAGATAAATTAAAAGATGAGCTGGACAGACTCTGTAAACTAAATGTGATATCCGAAGTTGAGGAGGCTACAGAATGGGTGAATAGAATTGTTATTGTGGAAAAAAATGATGGTTCTATCCGTTTATGTTTAGACCCCAGAGCTCTCAATGAGTGCATTCTTAAAAAATATTATGAAATTCCAACTATCAATGATTTAAAGTCACAAATAGGTCATTCAAAATTCTTCTCTGTTTTAGATCTGAAAGAATCATTTTGGCAGATTCAGTTGACTGATGACAGCAAAAAGTACTGTACGTTCTCTACAATTTATGGATCTTATTGTTTTAATGTCTTACCATTTGGACTTGGAATCTCAGCTGAAGTTTTTCAAGAAAACTGTAGAAATTGCTTTAGTGACATTGAAGGTTTGTTTACCTACATCGATGATTTCTTAATTCATGCAGAATCCAAAGAAAAACATGATGAGATACTCGAAAAAGTCCTCAACAGAGCACGTGAGTTGAATATCAAGTTTAACCCAAAGAAAATTCAATACTTACCTGATGTCGTTAAATATTTTGGACATGAAATTGTAAATGGAAATTTAGTACCAGACAAAGATAAGATTAAAGCTGTTTTAGAATATGACATGCCAAGTGACAAGCAAAGTCTTCAGAGATTTCTAGGTTTTGTTAATTATTATAGGGAATACATCCCCAATATGTCTGAAGTAACCAGTCCACTTAGGCAATTGTTAAAGAAAAACGTAGAATTTGTATGGAATATTGGTTACACAACATGTGTCAATAATATTAAGAATCTTTTAATAAGTCCACCAGTGCTTGTAAATTTTGATCCCAAAAAACAAATTATAATTCAGACTGACAGTTCTAAGGATGCAATTGGTTGTGTACTAATGCAAAATGGTCATCCAATTTCATATGCTTCAAAAAGTTTATCTACTTGTGAATCTGAATATGGGCAGATTGACAAGGAATTCTTGGCCATACTGTTTGCCTGCAAAAAGTTTCACTACTATATATATGGAAGGCATATAATAATGCAAACTGATCATCAGCCATTGGTGGCGGTTATGAAAAAGGAAATTAATTCCATTGGTTCTCAACGTTTAAGAAAAATAAAAATGAAATTAAACATTTATGATTTGGATGTTCAATACACTCCAGGTTCTAAGATGCATGTAGCTGATGCCTTAAGTCGTGCTTCAAGCAATGCTGACAGTATAGAATTGGATAGTTCTCTTACTAAAACTGTACACACAATCAATGTCAGTGAAGAAGTACAAAATCTCATTATGTTAGAAACTGAAAATGATTCAGTCCTTCAGCAATTAATATTGTACTATAAAAATGGATGGCCTAAATGCAAAAATAAAGAAGCTGATAATGTGAAATTTTATTATAAATGTAAAGACAACATTACATATGAAAATGGAATTGTTTATTTAGATTATAAGATTATAGTGCCATTAGTATTAAGAGATAGAGTAATTAAAAAAGTTCATTCAAGTCATTTTGGAATAAATAAGACAATTGCTAGAGCAAAATCTTTATTTTATTGGCCGAATCTTGAGACTGATTTTATTAATATTATATCAAAATGTGAAACATGTGAAAAATATAGTGCGAAAAAATCAAAAGAACCTATGTTGCTTGATGAGATACCAACTTTACCATTTCAAAAAATTGCTTGTGATTTTCTACAGTGGAATAGCAAAACTTATTTAATTGTAACTGACTATTACTCTAAGTGGTTTGACTTAATTCATGTAAATTCATTAACTGCATCCACTGTGATTAATATATTGAAGCATATTTTTTCAATTCATGGTATACCAAGGATCTTGAGGGCTGATAATATGCCATTCAACTCTTTTGAGTTCCAGAATTTTGCAACACTTTGGAATATAAAACTGATTACTTCAAGCCCAAAATATCCTAGGTCCAATGGTTTTGTTGAAAGATTTGTTGGAATTGCTAAAAATTTGCTAAATAAATCAACTGAGAGTGGGGTTGACTTTCAAGAAGTATTGCTAGAGTATCGAAATACTCCAATACTAGGTTCACAATACACACCATCACAGTTACTATTTAGCAGATTGACAAGAACCAAACTACCTATTCATGATGTACTTTTAAAACCAAAGTTGGTAACAAATTTTTATGAAACTCAAAACAAAGTAAATATTTATAATAAAAAAAACTTTGATAAGACTGCCAAATGTAACAAACACACTTTTTATTCAGGCCAAGATGTAGTTTACCTAAGGGATAATATTTGGGTCCCAGCAAATGTAATAAATATACACTCATCACCGAGGTCTCTGATTTTAAAAGATGATAAAGGGCAAATAATCAGAAGGAATACATTGCATGTAAAACCTTCATTTCATAAAGATGTAACTGTTCAACAAGAATGTAATTTGGATTTGTTAAACAATGATGAACAATTACAATCAGAAGAACAAAATGAATCTATGGAAAGAAAGAATAGTGATGGCCAAGAAGTAGTTGTAGTGGAAGATGCTCAAGAGCAAGTACCAGAATCTCAGTTGAGACCTAGGAGAAACATAGTTCCTCCTAAACATTTAGCTGATTATGTTTGTTGAAATTAATTATAAGGGAAAGATGTAGTATTAATAGTTAGTAAGCAGGAACATCACTAGAATGGCGACAGGATGAAGGGTCAACACTACGAAGATGGCGTCGGAGAGCGATAGCTATTAGTGATGACTGTCTGACTGATCTAATAAAAAGTACATGTGCTTATTGTTATGTTTTATTAAATAACATAATACAGTGTATCCCAAAATCTTCCAACGCAACAGATTTACATCAACACTCCCAAAATCTCCTTACCCAAGCCACGACAGCTTTACATCAGTACCACTGATAATAGCTGAGCTACGATCAAGCGTAGTAATTACGCGTGACGACGCCGAATTGTATGGCTTTCAGATAATTGCACTGCACCACAATGCATTCAATTTGCCATGACCACTCCATCTATACGAAATTACAGTGCCAGCTATCTACCTAGATACTTAGTTTACCGGCCACGACCACCGGTAGCTGTCGCCTCTTGCTGCGGTGTCGAGTACTGCTGTAGCGGGTGGCCGTCATCGGCCACACGTGTGCGACGAATCCATTCAAAACGTATGAAAAAGCTTGTGAATTTTTTGTCGCTAAGCTACCGGTGGCTGTGGCTGGTGGCTTCTTTGCGCTTAGCCTTACTGTCATAGTTGCTAGATGTCAAGATGATATCGTATAGCGACTGTAAAAAGTATGAAGATCTATTTTGATTTTTTATTATTATTCGTCTTAAGTTCTTTTTGCTATCATCATCTGCCCCGGCTTTCCTAATTGTGTTAGGGTCGACTTCCAGTTTAACCGGATGCAGCTGAATAACAGTATTTTACATGAAGCGCCGGCCTATCAGTCTTAACATCTTTTTGTATGCACTTGTTTCTGTGACAAATAAACCAATTTTTCTATATTTCGTTGCTATCCTTTCAAGGATTAACTTATTTTTATGAAGTAATTTAGAATGAAATGTAAGGAAAAGAAAATGTTCCTTCTTCGAGAAAATCTGTTTGCACCTGCGACAAAGGTGAAAAAGATTCGCAAATTCCTATTGCTTTTGTAGTCGAACAAAGTACATATTACCTGTATATATTTTATTCTTTTCATACAAGATGTAATTGATATAACTGAACAGTGAACATCTGAAAAGGGATTTCAGGTTTGGTCCGATTAATTTTAATTTATTTATTTAATTTACAAAAATATAATTTTTCCACTCTGCAATCGGAATTTTGTTTATGTTTTGATTGTTTGTTTTCATTTCATTTTATAGTCGCAACACATTACGCAAGCAATTGTAAATTGTCTTTGGTCTCTGGCCCTGACATCTACCAATGGACAAAAGTCAAACTTTCATTCATTTTCAATATCGAATACGAGGCTTTTGGCTAATTTGTCAATGTGTATTTTATGTATTTTTTTTTGTAATGTGCGTTTAATTTGTGCAGAATAAACAATTTTTCTTTCTTTTCTAATTCAGACACAGTCATACATATAATTGTTAGTATACATAGGAATTGTGCTATTAACCAAATATTCAAATACACAAACAATCATACTATTATAATTAAATTAAATATCCGAAGTATATTATTCCCATAAATAAAATCACAATCATCTTTAAATTATTAAAACGTTTAAAATCATCAATAATATTTTAAAATTAAGTTTTTTTTTTTTTAGTTAATTATTTAAAATTTTGAAAAAACGATTAATGATGAGTTCAAAGCCTCTTTTTTGCGGGTTCTCATTTATAGAATATATTTATTTGCAAAAACGTGGTACATTAATGGTCTTAATAATAGGGTTATGATCTACTAACTTGTCCCGCCATTGACAAGCACATTAAAAAAAACATGTTTTGTTATATTTTATGCACCAAGTATCAATATTATCAGTACGACCGATACTAACAGCTAACAGTGTAGTAAAACAGTCAGTAATTCATTTTTACTATATTTACTAAAAGTTTTAAATCTAAGCACTAAGTATCTATCTAAATAAGTATCAGTAAATTAGTAACAATACTTATCACTTACTTTTTTATCAAAGCCTTATACAAAAAGAGTAACATTACAGATGAAAGAATGATAATATATGTATCACTGTTCTCAATCATTCTCCAAAACCTCGCTCATTCCTCGCTCATCGCACATCTTTACCTGAACTCAAGGCGTTTACGACGTTGACAAGCACATTCGACGAAATTGAAATATAAATTGGTTTTGGAAGAATTCAAACGCAGACTTAGTACTTGAGTGAGTATTTTTATGATAATAAATTACCTGTCATTGTCGTTTGCAAGATGTGTTGAGATGAGCTATGCGTCGTGTTTGTGGTTTGTTATAGGTACGTACGGGTGGAGTGTTGAGAGAGATGGAAGAAAAAAAAAATAAAAAATTGCTAAAAATATTACCAAGGTTGTAACTTTTTTCTTTGACTGTATCACCTTGATTTTATTTGATAAAACGCAATTATAAAACAGATAAATTTTCCGGGGGAAACAAGAACCGGGGAATCAGCAGTACCGTGAAAAGTTTGGATGTTGTGTTGGTTTATTTTTAGATTTGATCGAATATGTAAGCTTTGATATTGAGTATTGGAGTGGAGTTAACGATGCGCTGTCGTAAAAGTCTAGTACAGTTTTTTAAGACCAAGTACTGAAAATATATGATCCTATTCAGAAAGCTATGTAGCTAAAAAGTGTCCCTTACCACAGAATACATAATAGTACAAGTACACAAGATTCACTTTGCAAAATCATTTAAATAAATCGCGACTCTCGCTATGACACAATAAAGTGCAATTCAAGTCGCACAGCGCTAATTACCTACAGTTATATTCACCTAGAAGTTGCCTCTCTTTCTATCGTGCAACTCTTATGTCTTCTGACTACGTTACACCCACTGAATTGGCCTGACTAGTCGAGTCCGCTGCGTCCTTGTAGCTTCATACCTAAAATGCGGAGTGCGCCTGGTCTGCCCTTATTCTTAGCTCCAGCTTAAGAGGGCGCCTAAAGGTCCACTAGCGCCACTCTTTAAAAAAAATATTATCTCGTGACTGAGAAGGAATTATGAATAACGGCTAATAAGGACCCTCGGTAAGTGTGTCTAGAATTTTCTAATACCTTTTATAAAGCTTTATATTGAGACACGAAGCAACAAAATACGATCTAAAGAAAAGCGGCCACATTCCTCTAGATCGTATTTTGTTGCTCCGTGTCTCAATATGAAACTTTATAAATGGTATTAGAAAATTCTAGACACACTTACCGAGGGTCCTTACTAGCCGTTATTCATAATTCCTTCTCAGTCACGAGATAATATTTTTTTTAAAGAGTGGCGCTAGTGGACCTTTAGGCGCCCTCTTAATTCTCTAATTCTTGGGCTATAGCATTTCGCATAAATAATTAAATTAAGTGTAGCAACTTTTATAGGTCAAGGTGCAACCATTTTTCAACTTCATCGTATTCGGATCTCCGGAATATTGTGTACGCGAAAGAGTAGACCGTCCATTAGAAAAATTAACTAGATATTTGAGTTTTTATTTAAGTATAGTCATTAGTCGATTTTCATGCCATTATGAGGAGAAGAACAGCGTCAATATTGGGTAGGTTGCGCGGAAGCTCCAACAGCATCCTGAACACATTATTAGACAAAGTGGACAGTCCCTTTATGAGGTACTAGGTACGGAGGCACGTGCCAACGTGTGTTGGGCCACGTCAATTTTAATAGTTTTTAGTTTGTAAAAGTTTACTAACATAGTTTTTAAGTCATTGTTAGTAATACTATATGGATTGTATGTACTTGTATGTGTAGTCCGAAATAAAGAATATATTATTATTATATTGTAATTTGTTACTTAATACCCCGGCAAAATTCTCAAAACATAAATTACTTAAAACGTCCCACCTCTAAACATTCGAATCAGAAGCGCAGAATCAATCAGCGTTCCTGAAGCGGTGTTAATTCCAGTAGCACGCACAATCAAACAGTAGCAGTAAACTACGATGCTGTTGGGGGCTTGTTTCCGAATAGACCCGAATGAACACGAACTGGTGCGGACTTTCTGCTACCCTAGTGGAGCAATAATAAGGGATTTAGTGATTACTATAATTACTCAATCAATCAATCTGCCTAGCCAACCATGTTGGGGCTGGCTTCCTTCAGTCTAACCGGTTGCAGCTGAATACCAGTATTTTACATGGAGCGACTACCTACCAGACGTCCACAACCCAGTAACTGGGTAATACGATACCCCTTGGTAAGACTGGTTGTCAGAATTTCGGGCTTCTGACGACCCGTAACGACTATCAAAGATTCACGAATGACAGCCGGGACCAAAGGCTTAACATGCTTCGGAGGCACGGAGGAGTCTCGGTATGTAAAGATGGTCACCCACGGAAAAACCCCGGCAAGCATAGCTTAACCTGATAAACAATCATTAGTGAACATATGTGGCCTATGGCGCTGAATATTGAGCTAAACAGTGCTAGATTTTATTTTTCAAAAATAAAAGGACTTAATATTTTCAGGTATTGAAGTAGAAAATCCTTTTCTTGTTTTGATATTTATCTTATATTATCCTATACTATTAAATGAGCAATATTTGTATATATTATTATACATATTTGGAATCACGTTCTCGAAACCGACTTTAACGATTTCGATGAAACTTGCAATATACGGGGTTACGGGGGCGAAAAATCGATCTAGCTAGATTCGAGAAGCATAAGGAACAGGGTGTAAAGTTCACTCATCCTCTATAGAAAAGGAAGAATCCTCCGACCAGACGGGTGTCGTGTCTGGCAAGCAACTGCCCAACGATTGATGTCGGATAGTCTTATATTGGGTCCCCACCTATGAAATTGGCGTTTTTTTCTCACAAATAGACAACCTTGTCACTTCTATGAATAAAAATATTCATCAATTGCTTGGTATTATATCGAATAATGACCATCATAGACAACTACCAATAGTAAAAAAAACCTTATTACTTATAGTTTATAAACATAAAAAATACCTTAAAAATGACTCCTCATTTTGTTAGCAGAAATGACCACTATTTGTTTTAATTTAGCCAAAACTTATTTTTGTCGCTTAATCTAATGGCATATTACGTTATCTTAGTTTTTAAACATTAGCGCATAAAAGTTTTAAAACATTAGTGTTCATGGTTGTTCTATAAATTAAGAAAATGTTAGTATGAAAAAAGCAACTTCTTTAAAATTCTCCATACAAAACGCTGATTTCATAGGTGGGGACCTAATATATGTCGTTCGCGCGGTAAACTCTAATTGCGCGATGCAGGATTTGTGTGATGTCAGGATTTTGAGTGACTTCATAGTTCGCATGTGGCGATTTAGATGCCGCCACATCACTCCCCTCCGGAGATCGGAGGTCGATAGTGGGCTGACTCTTAATTTGGCGACACAACTGTAGAAAACATTTAACTAAACTGAAAAGGAACTGTGGGATACAGCAAACATAAGCGAAATAAGTTCAGGCTAAAATAACAAACGGTAGCTATAATATGCTTGGCCGAATGAAAACTAATAACAAAGCGAAACTTCGCGCTCAATGAACATAATCGCAAAATTAAAACCGGCTAAAATCATAAACAATATTCTTTTCACCACGAAAATCTACAAACAAAAATAGTTTTGTTCAAAAAACCGCGAAATATTATTATTTACAATTTACTCACACATTTGTTGCATTCATTTTTACTTTTAAAAAAAGTTATAATAACACGGAGTATGCACCGCGCGCGTAATCTAATTTCCATCGTGTCTTTTTTTAGGGTTCCGCGGCGAAATTATTGAAGAAAAAATGTGTCAAGTTTATCTGGGAAATGAGAAAGCTGACAATGAGTGAAGCCTGTCATCCCACGTCAATTAGAGTTCATGGATGATAAAAAAACGAAATTTAATTTCTTTCTATAACCGAAATAAATAGAGCGTAATCTTGTAAGTTGAATATGTTTAGAACTGAATTAAAATTGTTGCAAAGCTAGAACAGACGCACTCAGTAAAACAAAATGTTACCCGCAATTTTAGGTCATGAGAATTGAGGTTGAAAACCATTCTGAAAAGTATGAAACTAAACGTCAGACACAAACTCAAATATTTGAACTCCTATTCAAACAAGTAAGTATTTAAATTAATCAAGTCTTTAAATAACAGGTCATAGCAATCATTAATTTAATTTTAATTTACCTTGGCCGAGATTTGATTACCTTGTAAAGTGGTTAATAATAAGTTATTTACATCTGAGGGTATTTGATCATTAATTTATTTGGATCATTAATGAGGAAAAGAACCGGAGCAACCGACATTGATTGCAGAGTAAACAAGCTGAACTGGCAGTGGGATGGCCATGTTTATCGAAGGACCGATGACAGGTCGAGCAGACGAGTCCTGGAGTGGAGACTGCGTATCGGCAAGCGCAGTATGGGACACCCCCAGCTAGATGGACCGACGAGCTTTTAAGGGTGGCTGGGACAAACTGGATGCGCAAGGTGGAGGACGGGTATTGTGGCGCTGCCTAGGAGAGGCCTATATCCAGCAGTGCACTACGATAGGCCGAGTTAATTTATTGATTGAAATTGAATATATAGGCGTGCTATCAGCCCTGCCCAATAAAATTCAAATATATTAACCTGTTTTTAACAAAATTACATATAAATACGGAACCTTTTAATCCCAGCTTCAAACATTCTGCCATGCTTTTTTTATTTTCACGCGACTGCAACGCCGGTCGCGAAAAGGTTTTTTACAATGTCATTGCGCGCTTGTCTGTTGTTCTGTACGAAGATTGCATTCACTACAACGTTTATAAAAGCTTACACGAAAAAGCGCCTTTTACGGTCGACGTGAATTTTGTTTTTTCATTGGTGTTGTCCCCCTGTTATACTTTGTAAAGGGTTAATTTTTGTTGATGCTATTAAAGGGATTATTATGGATGAATGCTTTAAAGAATTTTATGTTATTTAAGAGTTTCATTTACTTTCAGTTAATTTTCTTTGAATACCAGCTTTATATCGTTACATAACTAAAATATATTGTGTATGACATTTAAGTTTCTTGCCGGCTCGATTATCCATAGCAGCTTGTTTTATCGTAAGAACTAGTACCTAATGAATCGAAATCAAATTTAATAAAATGTATTACTAAAAATCCAGATTTTTAAAAGTCAGGCTTTAGATTCAATTTAAATAGCGCTGAATCTGAATTTTTCCCCGAATAGATTTTTCGCAGACTTTATCGGCTCATCGGTTTTTAAAAGTCTGTTTAATCGAGCTCAAATTAAATTGTCACCAGATTTTTGTTAAAATTTTCTATACACGAAAGATACCGTCAAGAATGACTCATGGACACACAGCAGTTTTGTCCGGGCACCCATCCAACTGTAAGGCATTAGAGACAGTCTTATCGCAAGACAGAGAGGGTCCCGTCTCCCCTAATTTAATCACAGTGACACACAACATTAAGAAAGTTTGTTTCCCCCTATTTCCCCTTTGCAATATTCGTTCATTATTATGTCGGTTATGATCCATAACGCCTTTAATTAGTATACTCCTAGTATACTTTCGTATACGTTCGTTGTTTTAGTATACTCCTTTGTGACTGACTTTTGGGTTATTGCACGATAGGAATATAAATGTAAAGCCCATTCCAGAATGTCAAGGAAAGCATTGTAGGATTATGACGAATCGGGGTTTTTTTGTATGTGACAAATCGGAACATTGAACAATCGGCAATGACTTATCCACATTACTTATTACCACGGCTTTCAGGTGCAGTTATACTGAGGCACATAAAGTTAGCTAGCAAAACTCCGAAAACGTGATGGGTATCAATATCTAAACACGAGAAAAAAAAAAAAAAAATCGAGCTGTTTCTTGGGTCAACAACCGCTGGTGGTGTTTTTACTTAAAGTATAAGTTGAGAAAATCAGTTTTTTTTTTGTTTTATCGTGTTACGATATCGATAAGCAGCACGTCTATGAAGTTTACACGAAAAACTGTTTTTTTTTAACTAATTTATCAAGTGAATTCATTAGCTGCGGTTGATGACCCCAAAACTAAAACTCATCAAATTAATATATTTTTGTTTGATCATGTTTAGATATCAAGCTAAATATTGACAGTTGCACGGGTCGATGGAAGGTTAAGCTACGCTTGCCGAGGTCTGTCCGTGGATGGGTGACCATCCATTACATATCGAGACTCCTCCGTGCCTCCGTGACTCCTCCGTAGATCTTTGATAGACGTTACGGGTAGTTAGAAGCCCGAAAGTTTGATATCCAGTCTTACCATGGGCCTATCGTATTAACCAATAACTGGGTTGTGGAGTACAGATAGGCAGTCGCTCCATGTAAACTACTGGTATTCAACTGCATCTGGTTAGACCGGAAGCCGACCCCATTATATTTGGGAACAGGCTACACAGATGATGATGATGAGATGAGAGTTTTCGAAATTCAAAATTCCACCCTTCAACACTTCCTAGTGCTTTAGCTGGGAAGAAGTGGCGCAACAAACCCCCAACAGCACTGCAATCAGTTAAGATAGAAAAAAAAAAAAAAAAAACGACCGAATGTACGTTAGGACGCGCGTTCGTGCTAGGCCCTCAGATGTATGAACATAAACGAAGCAAAAGGAGCTTATTAAACTCAAACTCAAATCATTTATTTCAATTAAACCATTACAGGCACTTTTGAATTGTCAAGGAATCGGTCAGTCAAAAATATGAAGCTAGTTGCCCATTCCAAAGCGTAGTCTTAGGTACCTATGGAGAAGAACGGGCAAGAAACTCCACGGACACTCTTTTAAATAAAATAAATTGTTACAAAGTATTGGTTACATCATTCATGTTGAAATTATACATGTGAGAACAATGTGGAAAGACGTGCACGGATCATGTCATATCGTAGGATACATATATCGTAGAGTACATTAGGATCGTAGCAGGTGCTTCTGTGGTTTCTGCTTACTCCAAGGGAAAAAGGCGTGAGTTTACAGAGGTATGTAGGTAAAATGTGATCTTTCAATAGCGACCGGGAAGCCTGTAGACCACATATTTTCCTGACAAGTATAGAACTTCCCCTCGGTTATTCATGTACGATTCCCGTGAATCACTGAGCGTTGCTATAATTAAATTTATACGCCGCGCATAACTGCCAGTTATTGTTATTTACGCCTTTTCATTTCCGATCTGCTTTCGAGTTTTCTGTTGCGTGGTTGTTAATGTAAGTTTATGTTATAATATCTCTGTTTGTTTGTTTTGATAGGATTATTTTTATTAGGGGTTTGTGTGATAGATTTTGGATTTTTTTTTTTGGTTTCACAGAGTTCGATTTTTGCAGAATTTTGCATCATACGGTATGTGTATTTTACTGCAGGCAAACATTTTCAAATCTCTTTTTGGTCTTTGTTGTTCAAATTTGGCAGTAATAACTTTCTATCATGCAGCCAAAGGTTGTTTTTCACAGCCACTAACGTAGGAAACATTCAACTTAACGTTATTATGCGTCATCGTAATTCAAAGTTAGCTAAAGAATATTTTTGGAGTGAAAACTTCTTTAGGCGAGTTGAGCGATTTTTAGTAGCGTATTAACTTATGGATTCGCATCACCAACATACTCGTGCTGTAGTGCTATACTATAGAATATAGATTCAATTCAAAAGTCATTTATTCAAACTAGGCTGAGAATCAGCACTTTTCGAACGTCAAAATTACATAAGACATTCCCCAAAAACGCCCACCCTTCACCAGTTCCTAGTGCTTTAGCTGGGATGAAGAAGTGGCGCAGCAAACTCTACAGCAGCACTGCTGTCTGTTCAGTTAGAAAAAAAATTACTTGATTCTATACAATAGTATGCAAAATAATTTACATTACTCAACACAAAACAGTAAATAAATTTATTTGCCATAATGACAGCTAGCACACGCCATTATACCCACAAAAAAATCGAAAACTATACCCAAGGAGAAAATAATAACTCAAAACATAAACAGAAATGAATACCGGAATAAAAGCTTCCAGGCTTATAGGGCGTGCCCGCTTACATATAGCTAATAAAACTGTAACTCGAAGTCACTGATAAACTAGGAACATCGAAATAAAATGATGCGCTAATACCACTTCTATCGGCAGTCCCCATGACTTCCAATTTTTTTAGTAACCTCTTGTCTAACGGATGGTTCGTTAGAAAAGAAGATTGAGCTGTTCGTAGTCCTACTTATGTACTGTATGTTATGTACTCAATCTTCTTCTTTTTTGGGTGTAGAAAATACCTGTGCGCATACCAAAACCACCCGCAGAAACAGTGTGGCTTTATGGGGCTCACACCCACTACAAACTCCGCCGTCTATGCCTATATCCCGCTCAATCTTCTAACACAACCTTAGCCAGAAGATAACTACACGAGGTTGTGGTAATAGTGACATCCAAATCTCAAATAGGTAGTCAACGCGTTAGTCGGCCGAAGCTTAGCTAATCAACACGTTGGCCGCGACATGCTTGCGTCTGGAATTATACTGACCACAAACTGCTTAGACCGTCAACTGCAGAACAAGCTTAGTAGGTAGGCGTACAGATGACACATTTGATGATTTTGACAAACTAAGTAGTATGATAAAGCTTAAGGGAAAAAAACAAACAACTTCCTCCTAAAAAAACACTACATAGTGAAAAATTACTTTAATTTCGGAAGTCGGTGTCTTTGGTTTAGAATTTTCGTTTTTTGCGACCGACTTTCGAAAATAAGTTATTTTTGACTTTGTAGTATTTTTTTTTGGAACTCAGTTGTCTTTTTATTTGTGGTACCTAACCCATACAAATTCAGTGATATATGAATAAATAACAGTGACAGGAACTAATTATAACATCATCCACATAGACCAAGTGGGAAAAATACGTATTATTGAAGCTAACTCAAAAACTACCCAAGCAAAACTAATAAAATTTATATGGGACCACCTCTGAAGTATGACCTATCAAACAAAAAAGAATCATCAAAATCAATTCATAATTGGCAGAGTAACCGCGTCACAAACATACAGTCGAATTGAGAACCTACTCCTTTTTGAAGTCGGTTAAAAAGGAAAATAATCATCGTCTACTAAAATCCAATGATCGTGTAATTGACAAGGAAAAAAGATTAAGAAACTCCTTTCTTTGTAATGGGTGTTGTTAATCGCGAATGGGATGGCCAATAGCATTCTGTTAGGTGTTGATAACAATGATAATCAATGATAACGTCTAGTTGGATTATCTGCGGTTATATATTGGTATTGAAGTAAAACCATACAAAGTGGCAATGCTGCCAGCATTTTGGGCACTTTTCCTGTTGACAGCGATGCAGACGAATTTTTTGATGCCTGTCGGTCGATTCTGTAAAAATATCAACGTGAAACTTAGGTGAAGTGAACGTGGAGTGAGCTGTCACTGTCATAAATCAACCGGCAGGATGCTAGGGATAAACACTATTGACAGCTCACTTCACGCTCACTTCACCTTAGTTTCACGGTGATATTTTTACAGAATCGACCGGCTGATAGCATGAGTCTTTCCCGTCCTGTTTTATATACATGTACATATTATTATTATTATTTTAAGTCTGTTAGCGTATATAACATAATATGTTATTATTATCTTGTTTAAAAAAAAAACGAGCGAGCCTAACAGTAGTCGCAAATGATGTGTAACATCTGCTGACATCTTAGTTGACGTAATGATATATACAATATTCATCCATCACCGTCTCTGTCACTATCACAGTCATCGCCATCATCAACATCATCCTGTTTACAACTTCGGAAAATGGGTTGGTACCATCTGACGGCCAACTCTAGCACCACGTGCACTTCCCCGGCTTCCTGTTACACACTTCCGTCCGTTTTAAGGAAATCACTCCCACGGACTTGATTATTTAGATTTAGATTTTGATTGCAGGAAAGCGAGACGAGGATGTTTCACATCATTATATAAAAGATCGATAGCGCCAAAAATAAAAATACAGGGTGGTAGGGACATCGACGCGAAGCCGGTTACCATGGAAACAGTACATGATTCTGAACCCCCGTGCGTTGAAATTTTTCGTCGGTTATTAAAAAAAAAATCAGCTGCTCCATACATTTTGACCGCGTAGGTATTGCACTTTTCTATGAAACCGACGAAAAATTTCAACGCAGGGGGGTTCAGAATCATGTACTGACCCCATGGTAACCGGCTTCGCGTCGATGTCCCTGACACCCTGTATATGCACATTTAATGTGTGTACTGTATTAAAAGTTCTAGGTTCAGCTATAACTTTTTAACTGATATATATGTAAATAATACAAAAACATAATTAAATTAGAAGGCAGGTCTAAATAAAACACAAACAGAACCCCACACTCAGCTAGAATGCCTTTGTTTTATGTCTCAACAATTCCCCAAAACAATAACAAAATCTAAAAAGTATGTAACTTGTAATATTTGCGCACCATCAGCACCAACAGTTATTGCCTTTTCGATAATTTCCGATAGCGCTACGTAATACGACTTTATTAATGAATTTTACACCTACAGAAACGCTCCTAGTAATGATTCGACGATTTCTCCCCTCACAAAGGTCGATGGGGGAAAAAGGGAAAAAAAACGAATTGAAAACAATTACGGAGAAGCAAGTTTCGCGTGATAACGATGCGAGGACTTTTGTCAAGGGAGGGACGGTTTTAAACATTTTCTTGCCAACAATTGTGGGGTGTTCGTGTTTGGACACGATTCTAAAGAGATGTAATCAGTTTTGCGGAGTGAAGTAAATAAAATTGTGTGAAGAAAAATATGGTGGGCATCTTTGTTTATGCTTGCGGGAAAATTTGAAGTTGTTTGCAACATATTTTGTCTTATGGACATGTCAACAGCCAATGCAGTATTTTGCAGGATCTTGACTTTTCCCAAAAAAGAACGTCTTATTGTGAAACTGCTACCATTTCAATAATCATCCCGATATTTTATAGGTTAATTTCGACATCCAAATCAAATTACTGTCTCCTTAATTTTGGATGTACTTTTTATTCTTTCCTCAATGATTCTTTCCAGCAAATGATATGATGTACAATGTTGAATAAATTGCTATCTAGAATAAAAACTGATAGGCGAATTATTATAATTACATATTTATTACTGATCTTATGCTGTGTTATATGCGATATTTCTGTTCTGTGCTCGTAAAAATAAACCAGAATAGATCTTGTTTATTTTATTTTCTTTATTAGGTATTCGCGTTTACTTTATTTTTATATGCATTTGTTTCTGTGACAAAAAAAAAACAATTTTTGTTTATTTCTTTCTATTGCTGACCCTTCAGTGTGTGTATCGTAAAGTGTATGACTTTCTGTGATCTTTAATTTTGTAAAAACACCTTGGTCATCTTTTTGTTGTCACTTCGGAGATACCGTAATCCTTATCCCACTGTCGGCACCTCCTCTAGTTGTGGTCACTTATCCCATGTAACTGGTGACATCTCGCTGTCAAGGAAAATAAGCCCGTGAATGTAGCACGAAGACATGTGAGACAACGTCACCTATTGTGACACAGGACTTATCTCGCATGTGCCAAGACGTAGAGCCTATAATGATGGTTAGTGTTGGTGTGGCATTATCATAAAGAGGATTCAAAAGGAGGAGTTATCATTCTGTATTCATAAAGTCAAAATCATACTGAAAATTATTGTTAAAATCGGCCAATTAATTGTGATTCAACTTTGTTTTTTTAATCATACTGGATGAGTATAGGAATAAGATTGTTTTTTGATTCTTATAAGTAAATCACGCAATACCTTCTCGTCCCACGCACCGCTGTTTCTCAAGACGAAAATCTTTAATCAGTGCGTGAATGTGTGACTGATGAGTGATGACTTATGGCTACTGAAACGTAGTCGCTCACAATGGGCCTCATTAGAAGGCTCAAAGTCACCCAAAGGGCAATGGACAGAAATGAAAAGATCCACAGGAGAACCAGGGTAACCGACATAGCCCGAAGGATTGCCAAACTTAAGTGGCAATGGGCAGGGCATATTGCTCGCAGAACAGATGGCCGATGGGGCCAAAAGGTTCTGGAGTGGCGACCGCGTACCGGAAGACGTAGCGTTGGAAGGCCTCCCACAAGGTGGATCGATGATCTTGTGAAGGCCGCTGGATGCGGGAAGCACAGAACCGGTCGAAGTGGCGGTAGTGGGAGGCCTATGTCCAGTAGTGGATGTCTTTTTGCTGAAATGATGATGGTGACGAAGTAAATCACCACAAAGGACGTAATAGTTCAAGACAAGTTCCACCAAAATCTATTCATAAACTTCGCTACGTGTTTCCGAACTGTCCCTCTAATATTATTAACACCTCGAGAGGCTTTCAGCGGTATTAAATGACGTCGACCGATAAACGCTTTTAAGCTGACGCATAATTCGGTTTGCTTCGTTATGGACAAGCATTTGCATGCTCGCTATGTCATGTAAAATGTGCGCGTAAAAGAATTTTGCCTTTATTTAGAGTGGGCTGTCATGTGTTATTATTGGTTCTGGTCATTATAAGTTGGTAGGGGTAAGTGAAATGGAAAATTGGCAAACTATTTTATCGACGAATATTGATGTTACATGAAATTTTGGATGACTGATCAATTGGTGGATTCAGAATATCGTCGAAAATGGTGTTAATACGGTATCTTTGGTAGTAATTCGCACATAACACATAATATCACGCCTATATTCTCCGAAGTATTAAGCAGAGGTGTACCTATAGTGTGTGTGTGTGTGTAGTGTGTGTGTGCGTGTATACACACGCACACACACACACACACTACACACAAAGATAAAGATTTTTATATATGAAGATTTTTTTGACACAAAGATTTTTACAGATTTTTGTTCTACACACATACGTGTGTAGAACAAAAATCTGTAAAAATCTTTCATAAACGTACAGTTATACTGGTAAGAAAAACTATGACTATATCTTGGATAGCCAACCGAAATACAATTATTTTTGAGCTGACGAATTTTCTAAGTAGATTTTGCTATTTCGGTACATCTTTGCGCGCGTAAAAGTAAATGAGGTTTTATTTTTAGGACCATTATGACGTAATAATATTTATTTTATATTTTTTTCCGAAAAACAGTAAGAGGGAAGAAATACACGCACAAAGGTCCCCTGAAGGACTAAAGTGCGGAAACCAAACACCTTAGCATTACATAGTGTATGTTGCTGAAATATTAAGTAAATGAACTCATAGAGAAGTTAAAATTACGAATTTTGTATTTACGACTAAAATGAGTGTATTAGGTAGGTAAGTTGTTCATGTTCAATACTCAATATTTTATAAAAAATGTATACTTTCCAAAATATGTTTTTAATAAAATCAATTCTAGAAATTATAATTAATAATATAATAATAATAAGTTTATTTCAATAAATGTTTACAATAATTCACATATGTTTATAGGCTATATTTTCTACTTACAAATTAATTAGACATCTGTAGCCGAACTAGGCGAAAGCCAGCTAGCTAGCTAGCAGCTAGGTAGCTTGTATTTCGGCTATCAGCGCCAAAAAAACCCCTTTAATAAATAGACACTTAAATTAAATCCTGAACGATCCTAAATAATCAAACCAAAGTTTTTCTAATTAATTAAACACATTATAACAATAGCCTTTTTCTTTTCATTTCTAAAACAAACTATTAGTTTTAAATTGAAAAAAGTTGTGCAATAAAATAGTTTTGAACTGAAATTGATTTTGTTGTAAGTTAGGTTTTTAATAAAAACTGATTCAATGTGTGATATAGTTTGTGTTGGAGTTTTCTTCAACAAGATAGGTACATTATTTTTACCTGTATATACGAGATGATTATGGTGAATCTGAGTATGAGCACAAGCACTGGAGACCTTTACGGAGGATCACAAAAATGCGGGGCGTTAAAAAATTAATGAATTAATACTCCACTCCTATTCGTTTATTTTGGTCGATAAGTATATCTCAACACACTTGCACTATGCGATGCGATCATTATATCTACATTCAAAGTAAATTAGTTCGGTTTTAAATTTGAAAATACTCGATTCGCACATAATCATTAATTTCAAATAAATACATAAATTTCAAAATTCATAATTATCTTTGGGTGATACAAATTGTGCTTGTTTCATTTTTTTTTAACCAAAATGCATGGATAGTTGTATTTTCAATGCTAAAATCGTTCGAATTTACTTTATGTTTACCTCATGCGTTCGTGCAACGGTCTCTGCTCATCACATTTATTTTTCTGTTATGAAATTCTTTATCACCACTCTTCTCTATAAAAAAAGCAATTATAAAACAAATCATGTCACAAAATACTAAACAGCAAGACTTTAAACCCAAAAATAACGTGTTAAAATGAGATAAAGGAAATTTTAGCCAACATACCAGGGGACGATAACGATCCGAAGGTACGGGCAGCATTGTTCTGTAGCCCTTAAATCTTTTACCTTTACTTTCAGTGATATATTACAGGTTAAAAGTGTTTTAGTAAGGTACATTTGAACAATTATTTATCACCTCAATGTGAGAGGCAGAAGGAAAATATGGGTTTTGGTGCTGGTGGATTTTGAAATGGGACTTCGCAGCTGTTGTTTAAAATGGTGTTACGTTTACAAGTATAATAACAAATTATTTTCATCGACATCGACATATTACACCTTTAACCCAACTACTTAGGTAGTTAAATTTGTATCTGTTGCAGAAAGATGTTTGAAGCCGTGATATAGTTATATCCCTAGGGATACCTAGGGATATCGCTATATACCGATAGTTTTAGTGATGAATGTTTCCTAAAAATGTTTGTGCGCGGCAGGTAGACAGAAGCGTTCACGCGCGGCAGTCATCCAAACACAGCGCGCCAGGCCGCGCGCAGCAGCCGCGCACAATTGCAGCTCAATGTTTGGACACACCTTTATAGTTATATTACTACATCGTGCTTGTATCATAGTTATATTCCTAGTAAGACAGTTATGAACCGCTTTCATATAACTATATTACGGTATATAGTTATATCCACATGGACATAATTATATCACGGCTTCAAACATCTTACTGCGACCTATCTATGTAATTTCATCAGTCCACCTAGGTACTTACACCTGCAGGCCAATTCTCATTATTATAAAACGTTCAAAATTTAGTGGCAATCTCATCTCAGCGACAATAAATGTCAAAAACTTGTCAAAAATGTGAGTAAATTAGTTGTATTTTTTACAGATTTCAGACTAAGATAAGAATTTCTTAAACATTACGGGTTTTGCTCCTCTACAATGCTAGGCCGATACAAAGAGTTAGGAATAAGCTACTGAACCGATTTAACGAATAAGGCACCGTCGCGCGTCATCTCTATACTGCATCGTGTGTATACAATGTGAAATTTAATTCGTTTGCATCCTCTTAATTAAGTGGTCATTATACTCATCATTATGAATAACTTTCACTATGGGGCCAACCATGAAATCGCGAAAAAAAAATCTGCTGTTCCCTACATTATAACGAGCTATGCGAACATAAATGTATAGAGCAGCAGATTTTAATTTCGCTATTTCAGGGTTGGTCCCATAGTGAAAGTTGTTCGTAGATAATGGGTCTTTACCCATTATCTACTTATAGCACTTGTAGAATTTATTAAATTGTCGACTGTGGCTTATTTAGAAATAATTATCTTGAATAAATGTGAAACGCAGGTGAAATGTGAGTGTTATTATACACCGCTCCCAATCATTTGGGGATCAGGCGTTGTGTTATGTTTAGGTGTGAACTTGAATAACCAAATAATTCATTAATAACATGAAAATAATGTTTCAAACGATCTGTACATTGGGAAGAGTGCAGTCGTACATGAGAACGATCCCTAAGATCTACGGAAACAAAGTCCCGCAGGGTAACTAGTTAAAAATAATGAACAGAGAAATACAACAAACAATTAGCACTAATTGCTCTATTAGTGGCCAGCTCGGGAAACACAACAACACAGTTAAACCCACATAAACAGAAAAAACAAATACACAACACAATGTACGATTCCCAGAAGGGATAGACAAAATATACCAAAGATTTAAATTGTTAGATTTGCCCTCACCGTACTTAGTCGCGAAAAAGTGTCCGTTCTTAGATTGAGCTCACACAATAAAATGGCGTTTCGATGACAATCAAGTCAATTCATCATCAACAAACTACTCTCTGCAACACAATGTTATAATAATGGGGGTCGTCACAAAGACGAATAAATGTAGGATATTCTGTTGCATAAATTTTCGTAAAAATAGGCAGTACTTTAAAATTTTGAATTTATTTTCATTTACTTTCCTTCTGAAAGGTTTTTATCTAAATAAATAAATAATATAAAATAAATCTCTTTTCTAGTTCTTCTAAACTACATGAAGGCTTTGAAGCGGGTTTCGCCAAAAAGGCTCGTGCAGACCAGCGCGACGCGAACGGCGCGACTTCACGGTATAACAATAACCGGTGTCGCGTCGCACTGTCGTGTCGCGCTAGTCTGCACGAAGCTTAATTCTAGGAATTTATCGTGAGGTTTATGTGTATGTCTATTAAGTAAGATTTATCCTACCTCTTAGATACAATACAGAAATCTCGATGTTTTGACATGCCATCACATCAGTAGATTAGACCCATGCAAGGCATAGGCTGATCGCTATTTGTATCTACACTAATATTACAAAGAAAAAAGATTTGTATTTTTGTTTGTAATTAATAAACTTAAAAGCTACTGGACCGATTTTAAAAACTCTTTCACCAGTAGAATGCTATATTATCACTGAGTAACATAGGATACAATCTATAAAGATATCACGCGGATGAAGCCGCTGGCAGAAGCTACATAGTTATACATAATTTGACTTGAACAAGCTAAGTATAATATAATATAATACAACCAACAAATTCCGAAACAAAAACAATAAAAATCTTTCACATTACTCAACAGTACACAAACTACACAAGTTTGCGCCATGCAAGGCAATTTTACGTAATATTTCTTCGCAATACGATTTACTCAAGTGCAATATCCGAGGGGTTACCTGCGCTGTAATATGACGGCTTATGTTTTAAACTGGAACACCTCCTAGAATATTCTTCAGGAAATATCTGGGTCATTTTTCTTATATTTTATTACTTATTGGTTTAAAGTTCACTTTTTTGTTCGTTTTGCTGTTATAGCCGAATATACATGTCTTATTTGAAAGAGATTTAAGCATCCTCTATTATACTCATCCACCATAGAAAAGGGAGGATCCTCCGACCAGACGGGTGTCGTGTCTGGCGGGCAACTGCCCAGAGGTTGATGTTGGGAGCTTGTATATATGTCCATCGCGCGGTAAACTTTAATTGCGCGATGCAGGATTTGTGTGACGTCAGGATGTTGTGTGACGTCAGGTCTTTGATGCCTAGTTCGCATGTGGCGATGTAGATGTTGCCACAGTATTTATAAGCCTTTATGGCGTTTGTATTTTTCCATTTCCAAGATAATATTTTCATATTATTTATGCTAAAAAACAAAAAACAAAAATAAAACAAAAATAAAGAAAAAAATAAAATGGTTTATAATATGTACGTTTGGAGATTTTCGCCAGTTCTTCTCAACAGGTACTCCTACTACGCTTTGGAATGGGCAACTAGCTTCATCTTTCTGACTGAACGACCCCTTGAAAATGACAATTCAAAAGTGTCAATTCAAAAATAAATGCTTTAAATTTTAATTTGAGTTGAGCTTGAGTTTGTACAAGTATTTAAAAAAGGGAGGGGAAAGAATAACAGGGAATCAAAAAAAAACCCGCATAAAGCTTCGTGCAGACCAGCGCGACGCGACCCCGGTTATTGTTATATCGTCAAGTTTTCTTAGAAATTGTATTGTTCGAGTCGCGTCGCGCTGATCTGCACGAAGCTTTATGCGGGTTTTTTTTTTGATTCCCTGTTATTCTTTCACCATTGATAGTACCCAAAAGGCTGGCAGCATTGCCACGTTATATAGCAATGCTGATTTTTCGTAGTTTGTAGATTTCATAAGGATGCAGTCGTCCAATCCCAGCATATTACCGCTTTGACCATCAGCATAATTTGATAAATTATTGGCGATAGTGTTTCGATCATGGTTCTTTGTACGTAGTTTGAAAATGGTGATTGTGATTTTACTCAGAATGAACAACTCCATTACCAGTTTTCTAAATAACTGAAGAGAAGATCTGCTTGTTTCTGTGAAAACTTTATTCTTCCTATATGACTCACAAGGGACCGATAGCGATGTAATGCTCCACAACTACCTTTTTAAAATGCTAAAACCAACGTAAATCAAATTGCACATAAGTACACAGGAGCAAAACTATAAAAACATAGTTAAGATTTTCTTTAATTAAAAAACAAAAAACTTTAACATTCAAATAAAAAGCATGATATTTAAAGTATACGATATTTTCAGAAGTTTGTTAAAGATTATTTTACATAATTTTGACTTATTACAATTATAATTTATGTTTGGGCAAACTTCATAGAAACATTAACGAAGCAAAACTTGAGAAAGTCTATAAACATAACAAATTAATGTTTCACTAGAGAGCACTAGAAATGATAAGACACTAAACAGTTTCTTTTAAACAAAACGTATGTCGTTCTTTTTATAAAATAGAAAACTTAAGCAAAAAATGTATAACTTACAATTATTTTACGTCCTTATTTCTTAGCTTAAGTTGTTGTCTTGTTAGGGTTGGCTACAGTTCGGCCGTCGAGAGGATGCGTTCCAGACACCTGTCAGGTGTACAATTTCTAGTTCTAATAAGGATCAAATTCGCAAAACACATGTCATATTTGTTAGCATGAAATTACAGGTGTCAAGAACGCATTCTCTCAACGGCCGGACTGTAGTTAGCTATGCAACTGAAACAGCTAGAAATGACTGACTGTCTTTAAATACCAATTTTTATAACACACCACTAATATCACCAGAAATACTGGCGTGATATTATCACGCCAGTATTCCACAAAGGATTAGGCAGAGGAGTACTTACCCATCAGTATAGGACACCCAAATTTCGCCAGCTATGTTTAAGTCCTATGAAATAGGGGCTGAGATTATTGCCATCACACAAATCCAAACTACGGGCTGCTACTGAGAAATTGCATATGCAAAAACCCAATAACACTCTGCCCGACCCGGGAATCGGACCGAATCATGGTCAGCAGTAACGCTTGCGACCACTTGACCAACAAGGCAGCGTACCTATAATATACACATTGGATTATTTAATTTATACAATGAAATATCTCAAGCATATTTTCTTAATACAAAAAGTACAAAGCTAAGTGTTTTCTAAATAAACGGATCGTAGGTAATATTACTAAAGCCATTTTTTCTCATAAAATCTCGCAACAACATTGCAATATAATACAAAATGCAAGCTCCCGGCATATGAGCTCAATTTGACAACGTACAAGTATAACATACAACATAATCATGGCATATTTCATTTAGCAAGGCTCGCGTGGTCTGTGCTCGAGTCTGCGATGTTATTAAGTTCCTGCAACTTTACTCTTAGGATAGGAGCTAGGGAGGCTTAATTATACTGCAACAAATAGTTGTTTGGTAAATAAACTGTACTGTTTTGCATGAGTCAAGGTATGAGCAAGTGGTATGTGGACTCTTCTCTATAGGCCGCGACTAATTGGAACCGTGCACCAAGCTTCCGAAGTTTCATAAGTTTCAGGGTGCTGATGGGGCTGCGGCGATTCTGAAGTGCATCAGGGATGTTTGCTGAACAATCAATCTGCCTAGTCTTTTCCCAACTATGTTGAGGTCGAGGATTCAGCTGAATACCAGTATTTTACATGGAGCGACGGCCTATCTGACATCCACAACCCAGTAACTGGGTAATACGATACCCCTTGGTAAGACTGGTTGTCAGACTTTCGGGCTTCTGACGACCCGTAACAACGGCAAGCCAAAGCTGGGACCAACAGCTTAACGTGCTTTCCGAGGCACGGAAGAGTCTCGGTATATAAAGATGGTCGCCCATCCACAGACCAACCCCGGCAAGCGTAGCTTAAGCTGATGGATTGACCCGTGCGGCAGTTATTACTTAGCCACGAGCTCCTCTGCTCAGGGATGTTCGCTGAACACGATGCGTAGAGTACGTGGCAGCGCCAACAGCATCCTTAGCACGATCGCTAGTCGGCTGGACTGTAGTTACATTAGTCATTGCTGCCTCATTTGTCATGGAATGGCGCAGGAGTGATTGTTGAGTTTACTTTCTTTTATATGTTTTGTTACGGGTAGTTTTAAATATTACTAACACTAGCCTATAAGAACATTGCTACCAATAAAATGAACACCATGGTCTGAAATAAAGTATTTTATTATTTATTTATAAGTGTCCATGTAGGTTTATGTGAAAAAATATATTTCGATTCCGACTATTAATTAACTTAAAACAATGTAATAACTAAAATTAATTAAACTCTGTCATTGTCAATCACTCTAGTATAGACAATTCTTGGAAGTGAGATTGAAAGCTCTGAAAACTTCGTTTCGATTAACTCACGACAACTTCAACATTTGACGAAGGCATTAATAGAATTTTCGGAATCGATTTTATACAAACACAGACAGAATATTCATTTAAAGTCTGAAGTTATATGTTTACTTTAAGAAGCAATGATAAATTGGGTTTAACAAATAAAGATGAATATTTTTTGTGTATTTATTTAAATATATTATGTAAATTTTTACGTTAAACGTGTACGTGTGTTTTAATATTTTAGTTTAAGACTTCGCATATTCATATTTGTCTCTTCTTGTTCTCACACACTATTGTCTACTTTTCTTTCTCATTTCTCCTTTCGAAGGTCTGCTGGAAGAAATTTATTAAGAAATAAGCAGTACCTTTGTACTCATAATTATGATTATGTCGTATTTATATCTATTTAACTGAGTGTACTATAAACAATAATAACCATACCAGCCTATTATTGTTCCACTGCAAGGCAAAATCCTCTTCTTATATCGAGAAGACACGAGCATTGATCACCACACTTGCTCAAGACGGGTTGGCGATTTCAGACTTATATTAACTATAAGTCCAGGTTTCCTCGTGATATTTTCCTGCACCGATGTCGGTAATGTCCAAGATAAATTCAGAAAGTAAATATTATGAATTGAAAAAGACACATTGGTACGTGCCCAGATTTAAACCCACTATCTCTATCATGAGAGGCGAGATCTACAATTGGTCAAGACCAATACAAGACAAAATATATGTCCACCACACTAGCTCCTCGACTACTCCACCGTGCGTGAGTTCCCTACGAATATTTATAGTCTCACTATACTTTGCCCGCCAAACTTTTAGGTATTAACGTAATGGTATCAGGTCACGTTTTCCCAGAAAAAATAACTTGAAAGATTACAAAGACTTAAGGCCCTAACTGGCAAAGATTGATATTTATTTCATATGTTTATAAAGTTTTCTTATGTGCTTTGTTTTAATGATTTTTAGGGTTCCGTACGTTCGAATGAAAGGGAACCCTCATAGGATCACTCATCTCTCTGTCTGTCTGTCTATCTGTCCGTCTGTCACAGCCAATATGCTCTGAATGTACTGGACCAAGTTAAAATTTGGTGCACATATTATGAATTTCTGTGACCCAAACACGGACATGTAACGTAAATAAATGTAAGTATTTTGAATTAGGGGTCACTTTTTGGGGGCAAAAAAGTAAATATAATAAAATATGCAAACTGTGCCTTGTGACATATCAAATGGAACGGCTTATTCTGGTTTTATTATACTTTTTAATAAATAGTTATAGAAATATTTATGAAAATAGATAAAAATTGACCATTCCTCTTATCTCCGTAACTACTTACCCTAAAATAAAAAAGTATACAATAATGGTACTTTAATCATAGATTACAGGAAAATCTATATAAGAAGTCTAGAGTCTTAAAATAACCTGGTAAATCTCTCAATATTGCGCGTATAAACTTACTTTTGCAGTTGGAATGTATGGGAGAACATGGTTTTCAACTACAATGTTTGTTCTTGGGATAAATTCATCCCAACTACAGAACCCTTCATTGTGCGTGGTCCGACACGCACTTGGCTGCTTTTTATTTGTTTACGATTTGAAAATGTTGTAGCTTAGAGAGGATTCTGATGGGCCTGTGCATGGAGGTAGTTTATTTACTCTTCGTGACAAGTCACGGGCCTGGGTCTGGGCCAGGGTCTGGGCTAAAATAATAATTTAAAAAAGTACCATCAACACGAATAGAATAAGAAGACTTCTGTGTTGCATGAAACGGTCACCAGACAGTATTTTTTTTTTAGGTTTTGGCTTCCGTATGGTAATAAGTATATAAATAAGTAAACCAAATTTTAGGGACCGCAAATAGACCAGAAAATTTGGTGCCTATAAAATGCTTCTGAAGTTGTCAATCTTCCAATTTATAAAGTCGTACATTTCCGCTAATAATTTTGGGATGGTATTTTGGGATTTTATCATACATAGTAATATTGTTAAAACTCATGCAGCAAATTCGCTCTTCTATCAGAAAAAAAAACTGCTTAACATTGATGATTCATTATTTTTCTGACCTTTCACCAAAAACTTATTACTCCCACAAATTACGTAACCCAGTAATCATAGTTCCACCACCACTAAAAAATAATACCACCACTTTACGAACACTGCCACTAAAAACAAATTGCACTCCCATGTCTGAAAACTAATTAAGATTTCACCGACAAAATGCACCACGAATTCCGAGCCAAGTTCACACAAACAATTAAGTGAACTTCTAAGCTGGAAACAATTTCCTACAACAATATGTACCTACTTGTTATATATAAACTTAATCTAGGCGGGAGAGACGGGATATTGCGCCAGAAAGCACTGTTTGGCAGACTAAACCACTAAAATCTTGATTCGCAAATAATACGGACTTTCCCCCATTTTTATTACTGCAAATTGGATAACGTAGTCTTTTGTTTTAAAATGCAGACGGATCAATTTGTCTGACTGTACCGATGCCAAATTATTTTAAAAATGGATTTTTCTTTTGTGGTCTGACTCAGGCGGGGTTTCAAAATTCGTGAGTCATTTGTTTCTTTCTAGCTTATTAGTAGGTAATGTAATGAGTCATGTGTTTATGGGAAACACTATCAAAAGGTTTTAGGTACATTTTATACAATTAAACATGATGAAAAGAGAGGCTATCGAAAGAATGATGTCATAGAAAACCTGTGATCCATGTCTCAGTGACGCCGTCTAACGTTTTATAGCAAATCACTTAGTAGCCAAGTTTGACACGTTACACTTTTACCGACACCAACATAGGATTATCAACCGTCAGATAGTTTGACATCTGACATCTGCTACAACTATAGACAAATATAAACTTATTAGCTGTATTAACGGACTGTATGAAATGAGGTTTAATGTATGTGTGCAGTATTTATGTTAAATGCGAATTTAAATTTGAATAAAATACGATGTTTAGTCAAGTCGTAAAAACCATGCGAAGCATCACTAGTGTTAATATTAGGTCTTTACCTATGAAATTGCCGTTCTGCAGTACTGGCCATTTCAAATCAAAATAATTTTTGTTTGGCTAAGAATTCTAATTTCAAATTCATTTTATTTTAAAAACATGGTTTTTTTTTTCCAAATGTAGTCATTTGTTTATTGATTAGTGTTACATTTTCATCGCATTTCAATCTTTTTCGTCATCATGGATACGTTAAAAATTCGAGTAATTATGGAATATGAGTACCGTCGTGGCAGCAACGCGGCACAAGCGGCACGCAACATCAACGACGTTTACGGAGCTAACACTACAAACCAACGCACCACCTGTTATTGGTTTGCTCGCTTCCGTTCTGGAAATTTCGACCTGAAAAATGAACCTCGCGGTCTTCCGAAGACTTTGGTCGACAATGACGAATTAAAGGCGATTGTGGAAGCTGATGATACACAATCTACGGCTGAATTAGCAGCAGCTTTCGACGTTAGTGTCAAAACAATATTGGTCCATTTGCGTCAAATTGGCAAGGTAAAAAAGCTTGACAAATGGGTGCCCCACGAACTCAATGATCGCCAGCGCAAATTACGCGTCGAGACGTGCCTTGCACTGCTCAACAGACACACAAATGAAGGAATTTTGAACCGCATTGTTACCTGCGATGAAAAATGGATTCTGTTTGATAACCGCAAGCGCTCAGCAAGTTGGTTGGATCCTGGTTCAGCACCTAAACAATGCCATAAACGAAAACTTACCCCTAGAAAAGTGATGGTCACTGGTTGGTGGTCTAGCGCCGGTGTGATTCATCACAGCTTCTTAACAAACGGGGTGAGCATTACTGCAGATGTGTACTGTGAAGAACTGAACACAATGATGGAGAAGCTGGCACATCTCCAACCAGCATTGAAAGAAGAAAGAAAGAAAGAAAAAAGAAAAATAAATTTATTTGTCACAGAAACACGTGCATAAAAAAAAAAAGATAATAAACTCGAGTAAATAATAAGGAAAATGAAACAGAGTAGATTTAAATACAATAACGAGCACAAAACAGAAAAAGTCGGCAGCTGCTGTGGCATTGGTCAATCGCTCGTCTCCGCTGCTACTGCACGACAACGCGCGACCTCATACTGCACAGCAGACGGTCCCCAAGTTGCAAGAACTGGGGTTGGAAGCTCTCCGTCATCCGCCCTACTCACCAGACCTTGCGCCTACAGACTACTACTTTTTCCAGAATTTGGATAACTTCTTGGCGGGAAAAAAATTCAATACCCGAGAGGCAGTACAAAATGCCTTTGAAGAACTTGTTGCCTCCCGTCCAGCTGATTTCTTTAAGAAGGGCATCAATAAACTGCCACTGCGTTGGCAAAGATGTTTTGATTGCATGGGTGATTACTTCGATTAATACAAATAAAAAATACATGAAAAAAATTCGTTTAAATTTTTTCATACAAAACGGCAATTTCATAGGTAAAGACCTATTATTATAATCTAAAGTTTTTATGTATATACAGTATCAATCATTGTTTTTTTTATATAATTTGTCTAATGCATAGTATTTACAAAATTAAGAAATGCAAATTTGTTAAATTGCATGAACAAAAATATTTTTAATTTTATTTTAGTTACATAATTTAATATCATTTGTTTATTTTAATTGCGTTGACATTTTATTCTGATCTATTCTGTGCTTTGCTTGAATTATGAATTTCTTTTTTTCAAGGTTTCTTTGGTCAAATAAAATCCCGGAAAAAGTTCAAATTCGGGAAAAACTGAACGTCAATTTTTGTATGAACCATAGAAATTTGGATACAACAACGTCGGTGGAGTCAGGTAGTCGTAAATAAAAACATGTTTTCTCACTTATGGATATTCTAATCCACCTTGAAAAGTTAAAGCCAAACCGTAAACCGAAAAACCGACATTTCATAGCATGTTATTTATGAAGGTTTTTGTTATAAATTCGACTCATAATGCGTAGAAAAAGAAGATCTTTTGTAATGCCCGTTTGTACTACCATCCCTGTTGGCTTAGCCCCTTGTTGACTTTTTAAATGTACAATGTTTTTATTCGCTTCCCGTGCGAAGGGTCTTATCATTTGATTATTTACAGGGCTAATTTTATTGAGTGGTGTAACTTTGGTGGAGATAGCTTTTGTTTTAGTAAACATATTCAAATGTCTTAGATTATTGTTTAGCATATCCATGTGCTTAACATTACAAATCTGAAGAGTTTGTTTGTGTTTTGTTTGAATCTCTGGAAATTCCAGTCCAGTTGGAAAAAACTTCATTTGATAGCCCAATTTTTGAGGAAAGCTATTTAACATCACGGTTTGACCGTTAAGAGCCGAATATCTAAACTGCCACCTTTAGGGCGGACGATGCGATGCGACGCGGTGGATCGGAGACCAAGAAATTTCACGCAGATGAAATCGCGGGCAGAATTTAGTTACTAATCATTCGAAGAGTGACTTAATCTCTTGTTTACCAACGTTGATGGTGCAAGCAAAGCCTACTCAAAACGAAATTTGAAAGTAGATTCCTATTTATTTATGCGACTTAAAATCAATCGGAACTTGAAACCGCACCAACTCAAATCTAACTTAATTAAAATGATATTTATAGCAATCCTAAGAACACTTAAAAAACAAGACGTATCCAAAAAAATATGAAGAATATTGTTGGCCGAAAGGATCTTGGGTCAAAGTAACCCACGCTCGGAAAGTTTATTTTTATCCGAGGCGGCCTGGACCCTCCAAAACAAATTTCATGAATAAATTTTTCCTTTGTAAACAAATCGAGCAGGCCATATTAAATTAGGGCTCTCTTGTGACTGAGAATGCAATAAAAAGGGCGAATTTCAACCAGTGTTCATCTTTGCATGTTGCTGTTTATTTACATACTGGCAATGTTTAGGTGTCGAGTTTTTCATTATTAACATGGTTAGCGCAGCGGCTGATTAGTCGCCTACTAGTGATAAGTGAAAATTTCAGGTGAAAAGATAACTTTATGCAAACTTTAGGCTTTACCTATCGTGCAGGATGTGTGGCGTACATGGGCGCAGGGTCTTACCCCCGTAAGACGACCCCAATTAAATATTTTTGAATTCCCGGCTAAGTTGTGCTTTTTATTCTTGTTAGCAATCCCTTCCTAGAAAATGCTTTTTACTCCCGAGTCCCGGTAGACTCGAGAGTAAAAGGCATTTTTTAGGAACGGGGGCGTACCGTAAGCTAAGAAAACCGGCTATTTGCTTACCACCGTCATTTATAATTTCACCATTTGCATCCAAATTTACAATCACTGGAAAAAATATTATAACTGTAATAGTATTCCATTTTGATTGCGCGCCTACTAGAGTGCTCCAGGGTATCGATTGCACCCGTTTGCTATTTGGGCTAGAGCCGGCGCTGATTACCATAGACCACATGATATTGCCATAACGATGTATTCTGTAGAAATCTCACCGAAAACAGCGGGAACAGCTTGAAGTGGGCTGTCATTCCACCTGATGCTTCACACTAGTAACAGCTCACTTCACCAAAATTTTCATGGTGACATCTTTACATCGGCTGGTGAGGTAGCGGCCAAACACAAGCCTGTAAAAACCGGTGCTATCAAATCTCCTAACGTGAAAGTTTGTTACTCAATCACGCAAAAACGGCTGAACGGATTTGGATTAAATTTGGCACACAGATAGTTTATAACCTGGATTAACATACAAGATACTTTTTATGCCGTTAGTACATTCCCGTGGGATAATTTCCGACACCACGCGGGCGAAGCCGCGGGCGAAAGCTAATAATATTATAAATGCGAAAGTGAGTTTTTTTATTTGTTACCCTTTCACGCTAAAATAGCTGAACAGATTTGGATGAAATTTGGCTCATGGGTAGACCATGATCTGGATTAGGACATAGCATACTTTTTATCCGGATATTCCCACGCGATCGAGACATTGTCGGTGTAGTCAACGATATAGTCGCCGACATTGACTGTCGTGCCGTTATCGGTGGACGACACAGTGCACTTGTTCAGTGCTGCCAATTTTACCTCGAATACACTATTACACTTTTGGAATCGCTCGGCGATGTAAGCTTTTGCTGGCGCAACGTGACTATTCGTGGCATACGGCATGACATGACAATAAGCTGTAGGTTACATCTTGTTACATACCGATATCGTTCCGATATTGTCGTCGTCCCAGCTGACGATATGTCGGTGTCGTTATCGTCACCGTATGAAAACGGCCAATTCCTTAGCCGGAAAAAACTAAAGTACACGTAAAAATTAACCTATACCTATACATAGTAGTATATTTATTCCTTGTCATCAAACTGTAATCACCGACCCGTTTCCAAGAATGCAATAATTATTTATTATTTATTTATATATACTTTATTGTACACCACAAAATACATAACAAGAAATAATAATTAAGCACTACAAAATATACAATGGGCGACCTTATCGCTTTCTGCGATCTCTTCCAGGCAACCTTAGAATGGACAGTGATTTGCCTGGACATAAAAAAAAATTACTTCCTGTTCAAGAATAACCTTAATCTTTACAAGCCAAAATCATTTTCTATTTCCATCCTTTATAACCAGAGAATGTAATCTCCGAATTTAAGTTAGGTACCCAATTTAATACTCAGATAACATCGTCGTTGTAACAAAATCGTAACCTATTTAGTTATTAAACTTTTTACTACCGAAACGGGTTAGGCTTTACAAGCTCGTAAAGTACTTAGATGGGTACTTGAGAATTATCTGAGGAGATAAAGAAGGTAGCAGCATTGTGTCCAGTTTATGGGAACAGCAGTGCTATTCTGTAACCATCTCACCGTGAAAACTTAGGTGAAGTGAGCGTGGAGTGAGCTGTCATTCCACAGGGATTGACACTATTGACAGCTCACTTCACCCAAGTCTTTACGGTGAGATGTTTACAGAATAGCATGGCTGAAATTGAGGAGATATACAGAGACAAATTTAATTAGCTAGCAAAACTCCGCAGACGCGGTGGGTATAAACAAAAAAAAAAGAGATTCAATAGTACATTGTTTGCTTAGGGAGCAAACAACTATTTTAAAGGTGAGAGTGAGTCTTTGAATCCAGAACGCAGCAAGGGATTGAAAGTACGTCACTCAAGCTTAAAATAGTGTTGCTCCCGAGGTGGACACTCTACTTTTTATCACCCTCTATGAGAAAATAAGTAACTGCAACTTAGAATAAAAATAGTTCTGACGTTTATTTATTTCATTCTCACTACTTGAGGGAGATATTTTTTTTTATAAAACGTAAAATTCGAATTTGAGTAAACAATTAGGAACGAAGGCGGAATGCATTTTGCGCGCTTTTATTTTATTATTCACAAACTTTTTCTTTTTATTCTGCTCGCGCGCGGTTTACTTTATCATTCTGCCTGTTACTTGTTCATACAATGTTCCTGATTAATGTCTTTGGTAATTGGAACTTTTAATAACAATATCCACATTCCAAATTTAAATCACTTTTGGTCCCTAGGGATTAAAGAGCTATTTTGGTCCCTGTTTACGAAGAATAAATTAGCTCTTTTTGAATAGATGTGATGAAAAGTTCTTTTATTGGGGTCAACGACCGCTATAAATGTAGTTTTTGAAAAAATATCTTTTTTTTATCTTGTCATGTTTAGATATTGATAGCCAGTACGTCTGCGGAATTTCGCTAGCTAATTTTACTTGACCCTGCATAATGTGTTTCAGACATGTTGCTAAGCTAGATTTTTATCAATGTAGAATTCTTTTTTGTTATTGTATACCTACTCAGTACCAATAGGTAATCAGATTGAGTCTGGTTTTCCTTGCGATCAATGCACATCTTCATTCAGCCGTCGTCACCGAGCTTCAGTCAGTTATCGGTATCTTAGAGATTTGAAAGCAGTTCCATTTTCATTCAGTAAAACTTACAAGAAACTACGGATCTCTGCTGCTTTCAGGAAAAAACCTAAATCTTGGTAATGTATTTCTTCCATCCTGGTACTGTTTTTTGAAGTAAAGGTCTTTAAAAACATATAGGTAATGATTATAATTTCCGGGTGTTTATTAAACTTAGTGAAGCCTTAAAATTGAACTAACAAATACCTTGCATCCTCTGAATACTGATTGGGAGGTGCAACTTTTATTATTCCTCTAGCTTATGGTATGCCACAGACAATTATATCGCATGGTGTAAATCAAGTCTAAGGCCGGTTTCACAGCTGTCCGGGATACCCGTACGGGTCGCCCGTAACGGAGACATACGTGAGGCGCTAGATCATTGTTTCACAGCGACGCGGATAGGTCCGTACGTGGCCCGCTCCGGGTAAAGCCCGTACAACATATCGTACTACTCTCTCAGAGCACTGCGGGCGCTACCTGTGTACGGACGGCCCGTACGGGTCTCCCGGACAGCTGTGAAACCAGCCTAAGACATACATTTTGGAACATAATTCTAATGCGAGCGAGCGGGTCGAGCAAAGTATTATTGAGTTTTTCCATCTGGAATTTCTCAGTAGAAGCCTGGAGCCTGGAGTTGTGCTCGGTTGTTGGCAATAGGCTCGCCCCCTAATACATGAGACTCAAACTATAACTGGCGAAATGTGGGTGTACTATTGGTACACCTCTGCTCAACCTTTCGGGGAATTCAGGCGTGATATTATGTTAATTCTGATAACTAGACATCAAATCCAAGACCCAAATCAAAACCACCCACTATGAACCTGAACTTGAACCTCTCGAAACATCTTAAAGCGATCAAATTTGTCAGCCCTAGGGTCCAAATGGACTTGTTTGATTTGGTAATCGTAGGGACTGCCGGAATCAGGGGTCGCTCCCCTAAACCATTATTTTTACAATGGCTTTCCTTGAACGCTGTGTTCCGATAAATTATTGTTATGTGTGTATTAGTAGAGGACTGCTTACTGCCCCGGTTGCAACTTTTTAGAACGAATTGTTTTTTTACCATTTTATTCTCTCATGTTCACTGAGCGAGTTCGGTAACGTTACACGTGTTATGTTTTCGATTTGTAAATCTATTTGATATTATTATGTTGTAAATGTATTTGATAAACTGTTAAGTAACTACACTACCAAATTGGGGCACTGTAATGGTAGCATATGTATGTAATAAAAATATCTATATCAATAAATAAATTCTGGTAATTGTTTCTTGCCAATTTTATTATAATTTAAATTAAGTTTGGTTTGACAATCATGACTTTTGTGACTGTCATGATATTAGCCAGAAGATGCAGTAGGTATTTATTTATAAAGCTAGCCTGTATAATCGTCATAGTTTCCAAAGTAAGTAAAATAGTAAACACTCTCCACACTAACAAAATACTCACTACACACAACATACTGAACATTTTTTATTAATAAAATATCTTTCCCAAAATTGCATTTTTTTAACTTTAAACTTTTTTTTTGCTGTTTCATAGACTTCATTTGTGTTACTTTATTGCATTCCACAATGTATGTGCTTAGGAGGCAAAAATTTGCTTGAGACACAATCGTATCGGGCACAGCAAAAGAAATAAAGTAGGTAGAGCGGGTTATAGGCGGGTAGTAGGGGCTCATTTTGTAGCTTGATGTAATGATGACTATATACATATAACTAGCGACCCGCTCCTGCTTCACACGGTTTTTACAACTTGACAAAGCATCAAGATTTCTTAGTTTTACGTAACTTTAATAAGTGGCAGTGATAGCCTAGTCGTGTGACCGTCAGACTGCCAAGTCATAGGTCTCGAGTTCGAACCCAAGACCTCTGACTTTTCGGATTCATGTGCGTATTGTATAATTATCACTTGCTTCAAAAACCCCACCAACTCACTAGATTAAGAAACTTTATACTTGTGCTTCATATATTACCTTGCCATGTAATCTAGTCCTAGTTTAACAATAAATCTTTATTTATTTTAAGTACATAGACGAGTCAATAGACGGGGATGATCAAGGACGAATGGTATCCAGATGTGGCTTTCATTCAATTGCATTTATAACAAGTAGATCGTAGCAGGTGATGTTCTGTAGTTTCGCCCCCCCCCCCCCCCCGTCAGAAAAAGGAGTGGGTACATCGTCGCCGTGCAGTGAAAACCTCGTGATTGCAATGAACGTTATTTTACAGGGAAGATAATAACTGTCTGAAGAATAGCCGCCATTGACGTTCTCTGATGTTCTCGTTATCAACGATAGAAGGCATTAGAAGCATCTTACATCTCACTGTCTGTATTTTGTTCTAAGCATGCATAACGAGGTTTTCTACACAACAAATAAATTAAAAGAAAAGCAATTAATTTTCCTTCGCGAGGTTTTCACTGCACGGCGACGATATAATATGTAATGTATGTAACTTGTAAAGGATAAACCTATGGACACTATAAAATAATTTAATAGCTAAATCTATTTAATTTTGTACACACCCTCTCATACACTCACCTCCTTCACCTCAAACACCCAGAGGATAGCAACCCTTTTTTTCTTTTAAAAGTAATTAAAATAAACTGTTCCCTTTTCTTCGTAAGCTAGCTTGCTTATCCAATCCGAGGGCTTGAGGCGCTGCATACTGACAAGCCAGTGGATACTAATAATAGGACTCAATTGTAAAAAAGGTTACCCATATAACATCAAGTTAGTCAATCGCCCAGCTCCATCACTTATAAACTTTTTAATCAAAAAACTGGCCAAGTGCGTTTCGGACCACGCACAATGAAGGGTTCCGTAGTTGAGATAAATTAATCCCAAGAACAAACTTAATATTACAACAACAATATTGGGAGATTTACTAGGTTATTTTAAGAACATAGACAACAATAGAACATTCTTATAGGTCAGGTTTTCCTGTAATTTATGAGTAAAGAAGCATTCTCTGCATTTTTTTCAAAAAAATTGTCTAAATAGTTTCGGAGATAAGGGTTAATGGTTAATTTTCATCAATTTCCTTAAATATCTTTAAAAGTATTTGGTTTAAAATTATATTAAAAAAAAAATTAAGATCCTCGCAACAAGTTCTTTCATTTGATATCACACGGTTCATTTTACAAAACTTTTTATTTTTATTTTCTTATTTGCCCCCAAAAGTAACACCAAAATTCAAAATTCATTTATTTACGTTACACGTCCGTGTTTGGGTCACATTAATACATATGCGTACCAAATTTCAACTAAATCGGTCCATTAGATTCGGAGTGAATTGGCTGTGACAGACAGACACACGAGTGATCCTATAAGGGTTCCGTTTTTTCCTTTTGAGGTACGGAACCCTAAAAAGGACTCCAAGCTTTACTTAACTCCGATACCAAAGCAATAACCGCAGAACAAATAATTTCCTATACCAATAACTAAACATTGAATTTCATTTCCTCCATAACGACTCAATAACTTAAGTAAGTTAGAACTCTCTTATTGGATTTCATTAAGCACTATCAATTTACAGATGGGCCGTGGTTGTAACTCAAACGGTTTATTGGGTGCACAGGTCAGTATCGACCCGGTTTGTAGGAAAAATGGACGGGACCCAACTGTTTTTTTTGGGAAATCATGTATTGTAGAATGAGGTTGAAGTGATTAGGTATTAGGTTGGAGTCATCAGTGCATGTACTGGAGCTTCGATAATACAGGGTGGCAGGGATATCGACGCGCAACCGGTCAGTACATAATTCTGGACCCCCGTGTGTTGGAATAAATCGGATACCTATTTAAATAAAACACTCTTGTATAGGTTAGGGGCTGATTTTTCCAACGTTAGATAAATTTTATTCCAAGAATAAAATTGACGTCTACAGTTCTGTATAAATAAAAACTGCCCTAAGAAAATAGGAGTGAGGAATATGTAGATAGAACTTTGGAGTTGAGCTTAGGCAGGCAGTGGGGTTATTATTACCATTAAGATGCCCACTGCAGGGCAAAGGCCGTCCTGCGGAACCGTTTGGGTAAAAAAATCAAGAGTAGTTTGGTACATACCCTTATGTGTTCGTTGACGTCCCAGTCCTCGGTTATTTGAACACATCTGTCCAGCATACCTATTCAAAACCGCTCGATCCGTTCCCATGCCGAATCAAAAGAGTCTTCTAAAGGCTGTTCCCAAACCCAAAACCCGAAATATTGTCAGTTTAAATCAAACAGACGACTGCCATTCTTCTAACAGATATCTGCTGTCGGAGGCAAGGCAAATAATTAATTGAAAATGGGCCATTTTCGTTCGGCAACCTGTCGAATAGTTGTGAAAAGCTATGCTGGTCTGTAGTCTGCAGTTTATGCACGATTTGTCCGTTGTTCTGACAGTAGTCATACATAGACATACCTGTAAAGGTGCATTAAATTATTAAAGAGTATCTAGTGATAATTATTTATTTTAGAAGTATGTATGTAAGTTTATTCTCAAATTGTATGTTTATAGTTAAATTTGTGAATAATTAAGTGTTTTTATTTTCTCTTCTACTCTTGCACACGTTATCTACATCTCTTTAACTACTTTCCTATCGACCTCGGCACACAGGCAACGGAAGGAACACGGGTGGGTTTTAGTCAGTAAAAGTCTGACACGCCCTCCCGCTCCACCCAGAGCGGGAGAAGTTATTTGATAATTTCCCATCCTCAAAAAAAAAAAAAAAAAGGTATGCTGGAAGAGATTTCTTTAGAAATAAGCATCACCATTGTACGTATTTTTATGTTCCTTTTGTCTTGTCTGTTTATATGTGTATATATACCGTTAAATAAATAAAACATAAAACGAAATCCGATCCTTTGCTAAAAAGCAAAAATATACTTCGATGCGCTTTTTCCTAATCAATGTCAAAATAACTTTTTCAATTTCATTGAATCCATGGCTATATTGTCTGCGTTCCAATGTAATGAGCAAAGGAAATAGTCATCTGATTTTTGTAGCTCAACTTTACGGCACCTTAAGCCATGGAATTTAGGAAGTGATATAAAATCGTGAGGACCTCCGAGATTTTCATTAGTTAAGAGAACGAATTGTAAAAAGCAAATTATTTAAAAATACAAAACCCGTATACGAGAACACATAACTGAAAAGTGAAAAAAAAAGCATTTAATCAATAGAATTTTGGTATTTCACACGACTTAGAAACTCATGTTAGTACTTACATCTACCAGAAAAACAACACAAACTATTAATTACTACGCCAGAGTGGAATGTAGGCATATTCAATATCCACAATGGCTCTGTCCCACCTATCAGCTATAGTTTTCAGGATGCTGTTTGGGCTGGCGCGTACCCTGAGCATAATGGAAGCGCAACTTTTCTCGCCCTTTGCGAACATACCGGAAGCACTGCAGTAGCGCGGCAACCCCATCAACACCCCGAATGCATTATCGTATTGTACGCGCAGGGCACTGTATGCCCTCTGCATGTGGTTGACCCACACACCGCATGTATAGAACGACTGACGACAGTACGCTGTAAAAAGTAGTTTGACTGTTTATATTTTTTTTTTCTCCTCCGTGCCTCGGAAAGCACGTTAAGCCATTGGTCCCGGCTGTCATTCGTGGATCTTTGACAGTCGTTAACAGTCGTCAGAAGCCCGAAAGTCTGACTAGTCTGTCCGAAAGACTGACCAGAGGGGTATCGTATTACCCAGTTACTGGGTTGTGGAGGTCAGATAGGCAATGGCTGCATGTAAAATACTGGTATTCAGCTGCATCCGGTTAGACAGGAAGCCGACCCCAACATAGTTGGGAAAAGGCTAGGTAGATTGATTGACTGTGTATATTTTTTTTTTGTATGTAGGTATTTTGCCTGTAATAAAAAACTTATTCTTTATTTTTTAATATGACGTTAAGCACCATTTAATTTGATGTTTCAGTTCTATAGTGTTCCTTGATTGGAACCTGTAGGTTTGTGCAATATTTCGATGAATGGAACCAACTTATGTAGGGTGTGTTTCGAGTTGTTTCCTTTGAGAGCTTACAGGCAATTAGTACTAAACTAGTGCTGAATGTTTGAGAATTTGACCTTGTTATTTGGTTGACTTTCAGAATGATTCGGTGTTGAAAACACTTGAGTAAATGCAATATGAATATTTAACTCATCAGCGTATAGCAGTTCACTGCTGGACATAGGCCTCTCCCATTGCACGCCATTCAGCTCAATTCTCGGCAACTCTCATCCAGCTGCTACCAGCCACCTTGTGAAGATCGTCGCTCCACCTAGCCTGAGGGCGTTCGAACTTACGTTGGCCGATTCGCGATCTCCACTCAAAAACACGTTTACCCAAACAGTCATCGGTTCCACAGCCGGCCCATTGCCACTTCATCTTGCTTACTCTGATAGCTATTTCGACAATTTTGGTTCTCTGCCGGATCACCTCGTTCCGGATTCGATCCCTCAGCAATAATCTCAACATTTAGCTCAATCATTTAAAATTAAGTAATGAGAAACCACGGGTCTTTTTTACGGCTCATTAAATCAATTCTTTGAAGTTTTTCTGCTTTTTTCGTAAGAGCAGAAAAACTTCAAAGAATTGCTTTTGGCAACTTTTTTTCTTCTTTCTTTTTTTTCTGGAGAAGCCGAGAATATTTAACTAGATTAGTTAGGTAGGTTTTATAGAAAAAAAAAAACATTATTTTCTTCTAAAATGTTTAATTGGAGAACTGTTTACAATAATCAGGGTTTGGATAACAATTCTTAGTGTAGAATACAAGGATACTATGTTTAACATCTAATATTTTGAGTACTTACATGTTTAGGTACAAATTGGTTACAAAAAAAATCTTTAATGTAATTTGCTTTTTTTACGAATAACTTCTTAAAATTGTATAAAATAATGACTATTATCAGTTTATGGAATGACATTTTAAAACTTAATCTGGAATGTTCTATTAAGATAGTTCCTTTTAGTAAAACTGCTTGCTGAGAGTTGAAAACATATGGTTTTTAATTTTCCCTGTCAATGTCATCACAGACTACAAGAATCATTCCGTGTTTGTATTTGACAGAGGGGCCCGGGGAATTTCGCAAAACATTTTCACAAATGTTTAAGTACCTAAACATTTGTGAAAATGTTTTGCGAAATTGTATTGTATAAATAAGATGGCGGCGTTAGTTCCTGTTTTGGATTCACACCAAAAGATCCTCCTACCTACATTTATACGAAAATTGTATTTTTTTTTAATGTATTTGACCGGCTTGCGTTTGTCCAAAATGTTTGTTGTATCAGTAATTTTTTTAATGAAATACGTCTTTCATAATCATTTCGTAATTTCACATTACATGTTCAAACACCCTATTGTTTGAAACTTCCCCTATTATAATGACAATCAAAACAAAACTTGAATTCCGTAATTCCAATTCTAACAAAAGCTATTATGTTTAATACTAAAATTATAACGCTTACAAGTTTAATGGCCGTATAGAATGTATGTACATATTTACACTAAATTATCATATAATATATAACAATGGCGGCTAACAATACAGAAATAATATTAACAACACAATTATGTTGAGCGTCCTTGGTAACATGTTGGTGGACTTATTGAACGACGTTTTTTGCTTCACAGCTCCTTCGGTTAGGCCTGTGGAAATAATCTCTATTAAGACAAATTCGAACAGTGTGCAATACATCAAATTGTTTTTTTACATGAAAAATATGAACCGAAGCTATGGCAATGTAACGCAAGAGCTCAGTAGCGCATGAGTGCAATGTAATGTGTTGTTGAAACTAAAACTTGTGGGCAGGTCCATACTTTTCATCATCATAATTATTCAGTCTATTATGTTCTCACTGCTGGGACACAGGCTACCTTTCTTTTAGAGAGGCCTTTAATCTACCACGCAGGCCCAGTGCAGGCTGGTAGATTCAAATGCAAAAGACATTTATTCAAACTGGGCTGAGAATCAGCACTTTTCGAACGTCAAAATTACATAAGACAGTCCCCCAAAACGCCCACCCTTCACCACTACCTAGTGCGTTAGCTAGGAAGAAGAAGTGGCGCAACAAACTCCCCAGCAGGTGTCACATATCCTCAGATATCAACATGCCGGTTTCCTCACTATGATTTCTTCTCCGTTTTGAGAGCAATGGTTTTGAATTTATTTACACAAAGTAAAGCGTCTGCACAGGTTCGAACCATATAACTCGTAAGTCGAGGCCGTTACTACTGGGCCACCACTGATGATGCAGGGCCACCACTGCTCATGCTGGGCCACTAGTGCTCAAACTGGGCCATCACTGCTCATCGCATACAATTACATAAATGTTATTAATAGCAGAGATCTTTGTAAAGAAACTCGTCTGAGGAAGTACTAAATTACCACAATGACTAACTCTACTGCTCTAGTTGTTGTGTTCCGAATTAAAAAGCTTGGGTGTCAGTAGAATTACAGGCACATCAGATACCAATGCATCTGGTATTGAAGAAGTCAACAGGCGTTGGTGCCATTAAGACGCTGACAAGAGCTAAAGCGCTGTCACTGGCGGACTGCATAGACAAGAAAGACACAACTCTTTCAATTTATTGCAAAATATGAAGCAATTTACCTATTTACTCAAAAAGGAGTTGAGTAATCGAAAATAAAAAATAACCAAGATCTGCATTCAAATAAGACGTTCTAGTTATTAATTCAATACAAACGTACTTTGATATTTAATACAGATGGATAGGAGCTCAAGGTAAAGGGTTAGTTTACCGTTAATTATATCGAGATTTTTATTTCAAAACGTGTTTTGGTAACAACCAAGTTCTAGGAAATATGCTTAAGATTAACGTATATTTTTACCGCTAACACAAATTATACAGATTTGGCAAAAAAAAATTAAGACAATTTTATTCTTACTATATTTGCCTGTTGTCAGCGCCTTAAGTAGGTCGCAGGCTTGTTTGCCACTGAAAAAAATTAAATTACTAATATCCAAAAATTTACTTATAAGCAAATACACAGGTACATCTACTACCTACGTACCTAAATAATAAACAAAAAATATTCTTCAACCCGAAAAAAAATCAAAAACGATCCAGACGGATCTCAGATCCCTTAAAACAATTCCCCAGACAGGATCCTAACGTCTACGTGTTTCAATATCCTTCACTTACATTACTCATATATTTATTCATATCGGTACATACCCAAAGGAGTTAAAATCTTATTTACTTACCGCCTATGTTAACTTCGGCTGCCGATTGGGAGCTGGGGTATAGTTTTATTTCTGTAAAAAAATATACGATATCAGTTTCTCTTGGGAGTTATAAGTCTCCGTGATCATATTAGGTATACATTTTTAGATTGAATTATTTTGTAACAAATATTAGGAGAATTACTTTTGAAAGAGTTTATCAGGAGACAGAAAGAGATAAGAAGAGTTTATCTTGACCCATTTTTTTTTTATATGGTTGCCAGGTGAAATTAAAAGCTCTTGACATCTTTTTTATCATAATTATTATAAGTATATGATTTAATTCTGGGGTCGACGACGCGTTGTGTTCCACGCTAAAGGAGATGTCAGCACAACTGACGAGGTCCGCTAGGACTGATGCCTGCCGGGGTCGCGGGAAAGTCCGAAAGGAGTACCATGGCCCCTAGCAACGCACAGACAACTGAAGGAACACGGGTGGGTTTTAGTCAGTAAGAGTCTGACACGCCCTCCCACTCCGCCCAGAGCGGGAGAACTTTCAAAATTTCCCACCCAAAAAAAAAATCGTTATAAACAAACTTTTTAATCTATACATACAAATAAATGAGTCTGTTCGTGATGTCAAAATACTAGCTTTTTAATTTTTGAAAGTATGTACGATATTTATAACATAAAAAACTTTTTTTTCAAAGTTTTTGTCTGTCTGTGTGGTCCGGCTAATCTCCGAAACGGCTGGACTGATTTTGGCGGGACTTTCACTGGCAACTAGCTGATATTATAAGTAACTTAAGCTACTTTTATTTCAGAAAAAATATTAGGGTGACGGACGAACACGCGGACAGCAGCCACTTCAAAATGTATCACAAAACAATAATTATTTAACTCACCATAAAGTCGGAGTGTCCCCTCACTCTTGCCAAGTGAGTTGGTACTCACACAGTTGTAAGTACCGATGTCACTCCTGGAGAAGTGTCTGATGGTCAGCTTCATCATCACTCGATAGGAGGACCGCTCTTCACTTATCACGTATTTTGGCCTGTTGAAAATATAACAGGTTGTAAGTAAACGAAAATTATTCTTGCATAAAAACATAATAATTATCTGAAATGGGTAATAGGTTAACAAAGAAGGCCCACCTATAGCTATGACGATGAATAAAACAATGTACCAGCTCACGTTTATAAATAACGCCCTTATTAAAGTCCAATTAAGCTTCGAATGACCTTGGAGTCAAACCTACGATACACGCTTTGTAAAACACAGTTCAAAAAAGGCGTTCTTCAAAACACATTTTGATAGTGTTCATTTTTTAACAATAACCTCTCTCATGGGGTTCAAATCGGGGCAAGTACCAATGTGACTTTTTCAATTAATATGTACTTTCTGATTTTATCTTGGACATTACTGACATCGGTGAAGGAAAACATCGTTAGGAAACCTGGACTTATAATTAATATAAGTTTGAAATCGCTAATCCGCCTTGAGCAAGCGTCGTGATTAATGATCGAGCTGTATGAGAAGAGGCCTCTGCCGGAAGTGGGATAATAATAGGCTGGTATTATTATTTTATTTTTTAACATGTAAAATTTTGTAATAGGTGTTATGCAAATTATTTTTTGTATTTCCCCACAAAGTTAAATCTCTAACTGAAAATACCTGCAACCACTTACTCGTCCACCCAACTATATCAACCTAGTATAATTTTGCTGTCTCGCCCATCTACTCGGTAGGTGTGTTCGAGGTATCATTCTAGACAACAACACAATCAAACGATAATCATCTATTACCGCTTTACAAAAGCCTCATCCTCTGATGAACCACAAAAGGCAAATGTGTGATGATGATTTATGAATCCACTGATCATTAAAGACCCTCCCTTGCTCCTCGTTATAAAAAAAGAATGCCAATAAAAAGCCCATCTATTGGTTCCACTTGACCGCTACGAGTGATTTTGATCGACAATGGATCCTCCATTCACGGTGATTGTGGATGTATTGTGAGCTTCAACAGTAGGGGTATCAATCATCCCCTATATGAACTCTTTATTACTGCGTTCAATACAATAGACATGGAAATCTAACTCTTGAAATGGGGCCATTAAAAAAGAGGCAGTGTCTTGATTTTTTTTTACATTTTCAAAGTGTTGTGGACTCCAACTTCATTAACGCACATCAAGAACTAATAGCGACATCTCGAGGCAAGAAATTATACCATACGCTACGTCATACCTATCGCTCGACTGTGATTGGGCTTCTTTTAAAATATTGTTCCCACGCCCCTCTCCTTGAATGTTATAAAACCAAAATGGCTAATATACAGAATTGATCGTTAAAAGCATAGCATCGTTTTTCATTGAAAATCCTCAACACAATATAGAAACCACCTTAAGTTTTCACAAACCTCACCGCTGCTGCTACACAAAGTGTTTTAACAGTATCTATAAGAAAAATTCACAGAACTCATGGTCCCATGACCTTCCGGCGCATTTAAAATGACTTTATTTCATTATGGTACTTAAAAATCAGCAGAGTTAAAAATGGTGTCTCCGAAAGGGGTAAACATCTACCCTTAATTATAATCCTATCGAAACCAGAATGGTATCATATTGCAGCCCTGAACTTTTTTTGACTTTGATGTGGCATAATGAAGGCATTATGCCACATCAAAGTCAAAAAAAGTTCGATAGCGTCGTCTCTGGCACTCAAACCTATTTAACAGCATTTTTCTAAAGCTCTATGTGTCATATTACCATTTACATAATAATAAGTAAGGATAATAGTTAAATAAGTACACTATCACAATGGCATAAGCATAATCAGCCTATAATACCCCAATCCCCACTGCTGGGACTCAGGTCTCATCTCGGTAAGAGGGAGTGGGCCTTAATCCACCACGCGGGCCCAGTACGGGTTGGTAGATGTCACATGTCTTCGAATTTTTGGTTCTAGGACATGCCGGTTTCCTCCCGTTGTTTTCCTTCACCGTTTTGAGAGCAGTGGTGATGAAATAATTTACACAAAGTAAAGCGCCTGTCTGGGTTCGAACCTACGACCTACAACTCGTAAGACGCGCAGGTTACCACTGGGCCACCATTGCTATTGCAATAGGTTACTCTGTAGTGATAGATGTACTTTTGACGTTCAAAAGTGCCTTACAGGGGCCTATTTGAAATAAATGATTTGACTTTGACTTTGACTTTAAGAGGGAAAATAAATAAAAAATAATATTAGCGCCCGGGTGGTTTTATGAAACTTCTTAAAATAATTAGGTACTCAATATGCATAATAGCATTTACGAGTGACCTTTGAGACCGTTGTACAAAATTTAAATTGAGGAACATTATTACATTCACGATAAGTCGCTGGCGCAGGCCCCGGTTTTGCAAATTACCACTAAGAACTTAACCCCATTAATTTTTGGTTAACAGTGTGGAAACCTCATTTTCGCTGAATAAAAATGAAGATACATTTTACCTGCAGATTAGCTCTTAGCACTTTGCATCCCACTCCCTTTGAAGAGACATAGGAGATCTTATAAATAAATAAAAAATAAATGTTTATTTCTATAACTTAAACTACGTTTGCATTAGGTCTTTAGAGGAATTTCCTTATAGGTCCCAGCGAGTATCAAATCTAAATCCTGTGATGTAGATTTGATACTCGCTAGGACTTATCTGTATAAGTTTCACAAATATCGCTGTTATTATGGCCACATCACACTTACTGGTACTTAAAGTTCACGTTGTGCAGTCGAGTAGGCCTCCTCGTTATCATAAGTATGTTGATACCACAAACTGCGAATAAATCCTTTTTTCGTGATACTGATGAATAATTTGACTTTAGAATTTTTCGGCGATTTTTTCTAGAACCTTGAGCTCTTTCCATTGATACATATGTTATGGGCTTAAGGGCAGAAACCCATAGTTCGATGGCTATTCTTCTGGGTAGAAAAAAAAAAATACTGAAGGCAGTTTATTGTGGGTTTTCCAGAGTTTCCTTTACCAATTAGCTATGTAGGTACAGACTATGTAGGTGCACATAACTTAACTTGGCAAGAGACGTAGATGCGTAGAATGAGTTTTTGTTTTTTTTCCTAAACAGACATGTTTAAAATAATAATATATATTATGGCAATAACCATAGAATAATGACAAGCAATTTATTTTTATTTTTATTTCACTAAGTGGACATACGCAAACTTACTTCCACTACGCCAAAACCTTGCCAAAGCACACGCCGGCTGTACTGATTTAAAAACCTAGTTCTTCTATGGAAGTTAATAAAATAAACAAAGATCCAATTAAACCAATTAAAGGCACTTTTGAATTGTCAAGAAGTCGGTCAGTCAGAAACATGAAGCCAATTCCAAAGCGTAGTTTGTACCTATGGTATGTAAAAGAACGGGCAAGGGCAAAAGGGCGGGTTTTTTTTGAGTAATTGATTTTATTGACGTAATTCATCGATAAAGTATATAATCAGCCTATAATGGTCCCACTGCTGGGACAAAAGCCTCCTCTGTTCGAGAGGGAGTGAGCTGTAATCTACCACGCGGGCCCAGTGCGGGTTGGTAGATGTCACAAATGTCTTCGATTTTTTTGTTCTAGGACATACCGGTTGCCTCACGATGTTTTCCTTCACCGTTTTAAGAGAAGTTGTGTTAAAATTATTAACAAAAAGTAAAGCGCCTGCGGGGGTTTGAATTCACGATCTACAACTCGTAAGATCACCACTGCTGACACATAATAATATAATTACGACCTAAAATCACGTTCAGTCAACCACTGAAAATGCACAGTTTTGAAAAGCCGTTACTTATCCTACTAAATTCATTCATACACCGATGCTCTTTATTTATGGCAAAAATCCAACTATTAAGTCGTTTTAATCGTTCTAACGGCAGCCAGGTATTAAAATTGGCTGCAATACCGGTAAAAATACCGTACTATACGGTTTTCCGACATTATTTGTGATCGTCCGTTTATAAAATCCGTGTAGGTATCATAAAAGCATACTTGATTAAGGTGATTGTATAGTTAAAAGGTTATTATGAAGGTAATCAAAATTATGAATTATTTGATTTCTAAGAAACTGCATTGGTTATTCCAATATATTTTATGTAACAATGTAACTAAAAATAATTTCTGTCAGATGGCTAAGGCTGCGTTCTACTTAAAAGCGATCATCGGTCGTGCGTATACGCCATCGGTCGCTTGCATTACGTCACTTTTTGTTCGGAATACCGGAAAGCGCCCTCTGTCGGTGCGACCACGTGTTCAAGTTCACCGACCAATAAATTCTAACGGTCGTGTATTTGCGCGACGATCGCTTTTAATAGGACGCGGGTTCGGGCTGTTACAGGATTTAAGCAATCATCGCACCGCGCGAATAAGATCACATTTGTAACATAATTACTATTTGCTTTTTAAGTCTGTGATAAATAAATGTATTTTCTTTCTTTCTTCTTTATTTATTCTTTCTTTCTTTCTTGTTTTTTTCGTTTTTCTTTATTTATCACTAATTTGTTCAAAAGCCGGAAGTCGTTGCGCGTCGGCGCGACGACGCGTTCGGTTGCACCGATCAAAATGTTAGCGACGATCGCTTACATTAGGTCACAGCCTAAGAGACGGATAAAAAAACAATTCCATTGGAAATGTTACAGGCATAAAATTGTATTTTGCTCTAAAATATATTCTCTTCAGAACATAAAAGCAAATTATACGCAGAAGAGACGGGAATCCTAAACTGAAATAAAATAATGTTTTTAGTACCTACCTAAAATAGGTAATAAAAACATTACTTTATTTCGGTTTAGAATTCCCGTTTGACAGAATACACAATAATTGGCTTTATTTTCAAGAGCGTATATTTTTCTATTTTACTTTCTAAAACAACTTCTTTTACGTAAAAAACCGCTGACTTTATACATTCTACATATTAAAATTACATAGATAATCATCCTATAACGGTCCCACTGCTGGGACAAAGGCCTCCTCTCTATGAGAGGTGATCGGCCGTAATCCACCACGCGGGCCCAGTGAGGGTTGGTTGATGTCACATGTCTTCGAATTTTTTGTTCTAGGACTTACCGGTTGCCTCACGATGTTTTCCTTCACCATTTTGAGAGCAGCTACATATTAATAAACTATTTCGTAATTTAAGAGTATGTAATGTTAATAAACTTCGGTTTTTGAAACCTTTTATGTTTTGCTGACAAAATAATCACGCACCTATTTTATCAACGTTAATAATACTTCCTGACAGACAGAGATAATATGATAAAACATCGATAAAATACTACTTTATCTTTTCTCAATACAACATATGAGATAACATCGATCGGAAACAGCCTGTATTGTTAATGCATGTCTATAATGATAATAATTAATCCTTGAAGCTTGTAGACAAAAGGTCTGCTTCCATAGTATTAGGTTCTATTATCATGATACTGGCACGTGTAAGGCCCTTTACATACGTTCCAGCTATAACCGAGCAAATTGTGAACTTTTCAGTGTTCCGTACCTCAAAAGGAAAAACGGAACCCTTATAGGATCACTTCATTGTCCGTCACAGTCAAGACCCATTTTCCCAAACGCGAGGTATCAAGTTGAAATTAATATGAAATATTGGGTCCTTACCTATGAAATTGGCGTTTTTTTCTCACAAATAGAGATCCTTGTCACTTCTATGATTTAAAATATTCATCAATTGCTTGGTATTATATCGAATAATGACCATCATAGACAACTACCAATAGTAAAAAAACCTTATTACTTATAGGTTTTTAAACATAAAAAATACCTTAAAAATGACTCCTCATTTTGTTAGCAGAAATGACCACTATTTGTTTTACCTTAGCCGTTTCTTATTTTTTTCGGTTAATCTAAGTGGCATATTCCGTTATCTTAGTTTTTAAACATTAGTGCATAAAAGTTTTAAAACATTAGTGTTCATGGTTGTTATAAAAATTAAGAAAACGTTAGTATGAAAAATGCGACTTCTTTAAAATTCTCCATACAAAACGCTGATTTCATAGGTAAGGACCCAATACGTAAATTTGTGTGCCCTTAGAGCTCGAAAAAATAAAGCTTTTTAGTCAACGCCTTACAAAAATACGGCCATTTATCTGACATATTTTGATACTCGCAAATAAATCAAAATCTACAGGGTACTTCCCGTTAAACTACAATTATGAAATTTGGCAGGAAGCAAGGTCTCACAGCACTAGTAAAGGAAAAAGTCTTAAAATTGATAACTTGTAATTTTATTACACAAACATTTTTTTGGTGATTACATAATTAAATAAACAGTTGGAAAATTTACCGTGACGTATATCGATGTATGAACATGTTTCTCTACTAGTAAGTTAAATTTGTTCTTGAAATCTCAACTACGGAACCCTTCATTGTGCGTAGTCCGACACGCACTTAGCCGGTTTTTAATTTTTTACTTTATGACATCTCGCTTAAAAAATCAGCAACAGTACCTTTAACCTTCAACCAAGCGGTTTTCACAGATACCATGTTCATTTCTGATAGAAATGGAAGGCACTCTGTAGTTTAAGTTTTATCCGCTTACTTGTGTGGCGCTAGGTGTGTACATACTCAATATAAAATTACCAATTTATTATTTGCTAAAAACCTTCAATTTCACTGATGGTTGACTACTTACCCATCAAGCAGCATCTCCCCCCTATTCTTGAGCCAGTAGTTGATGGTGTTAGGGTAGGCTTCCACGGTGCACTCTAGTATCACGTCGGTACTGAGCGGCGCGCCCAGCAATTGGTTTGGCACTATCACTGTTGGGGAAACTGTGGGGCAAAGAAATACAAGTTTTAGGTACAGCGAAAATTGGTGATTAAAAATTGAAGATATTATTTGAACAATTTTTTATGAAGAGATATTTCGTTAGTAAAATAACAGTTTTTCTGTTAGGAACTTTATTGCAGCAGCTCAGAGTAATGAACTGCGATAGTTTCGCCCCTTATAACATGGGGGCTTATAGTATAAAAAATAACGAAAGACAATGAATGTTTATTTTTAAGACTGATAATTTTTAATGAATGTTTTATTTTATTTAATGATAATTTTTAATGATACGTTTTTAATGATAATTTTTAATGATAATTTTTATTGATAATTTTTAATGTTAATGTTTTTTTACTACTTATTTATTGTTTTTTGTATATGGGTATTTTGCCGTAAATAAAACACATTTTTTTTTTTTTTTTTTTTTTTTTTTTTTTTTTTTTTTTTTTTTTTTTTTTTTTTTTTTTAAGTATTGAAATGTTGTAAGAACTTAATACACCTCTGTCTTTGCCTTAGGGGAATACAAGGGTGATGTTATGTTAGTTTAAACAGAAACGCCTCTTTGTGATACATCAGAGATTAACTATCAAAACGACGATTTCCTCAGAAACCGTCGTTCTCGTCTTTCTCTTTCTTGTGGTTAGTGACTAACCTGGTGTCAGAGTTTTAAAGCCGCCCATGGGCCTCTGACTTGGATTCACAAGCCGCCGAGAAATATCTCTCAGGCATGCCGGTTTGCGCGAGGGAGAGGCAAGAGTCGCGCCCTCGCGCCCCTAGTCGCCGCAGGAGACGCCCCGGGCGTCGAGAGTCGCGAGCCGACTTCCGGCCACCGTAGGCGCGGGCTTGCGGACGGTGAGCAATGGGTAGCTCGCCGTCCGATAGGGACCAGGCCCAGGTCGACGGTGCATTGTGTTCCACGCGCGCCTCAAAGAGATGTCAGCACCAACTGACGGGGTCCGGAAGAGCCAATGCCTGCCGGGGTTGCGAGTTTGTCCGAAAGGGATATCGCGACCCCGGCACACAGGCAATGGGGGTGGGTTTTAGTCAGTGGGAGTCTGACACGCTCTCCCGCTCCGCCCAGAGCGGGAGAAGTTGTTTGATGATTTCCTCACGATTTTTTCCTTCACCGTTTTTGAAGCAAGTGATAATTATACAATACGCATAATGAATCCGAAAAGTCAGAAAAGTCTTTCTAGTACTACTAAGGAAACTGTCAATCTAGAAAAAACATTCAAACCTAATCTGTTAACGGTATTGGTTCACTTAAACTGAACCAACAACGCATAATGAGATTAGCGCACAGCTCAGTTCAGGGAGGTACGGAATCAATACCAAATAATCCTGGTTCGGGAACCTGTGATGTTAGAATATTCATACTAGTGCCATGTTTGATCTAGGATAGTCACTAAGCTATTTCGAAGCTGCAAGATATTTCGGAATATAGCTGCAGTATCTGTGTAGTTTCGGGAATAGTTCCAGTATTCCGGTATATATATATTAAGTAAATAGCTAAATGCGCAGCTCTATCCGCCTTTTTTTTAATGTCAAAAGTACACCACGTTTCTTTAAGTATCTTTTTCTTAATTTAGGTACAAATGGAATACCAAATTTATGACGTAAGAATAGAACAATCTCCTTTTAAATGTTGATACTTGTAAAGAAATCAGATTTCATCAAGAAAACTAGAAGTAGCATCGTTTTTTATTGCTTTAAAAGCGTTTATTGTTAAAGTTGACAACGTCCCAAATTGCTGTCAAATATTTACTTACCTGTTTTGATTAATTTGGCAATATTACTGTATGGAAATATGAAATATCGCTAACTATTGAACTAGATGATTAATAATGAATTCCAATTATAACACTGAATTTGTAAAAAAGGCATTTGGAAAGTTACCAAATACTTTTTTTTACATCTAAAACTAAATATTAATTATTGCATTTCATAATCAATATTTTAGTTCACTAGTTAGCCGTATTTCATATTTCCATACAGTTATGTTGCCAAATTAATCAAAATAGAGAAATATATGACATCTATTTGCGAGGTCGTCCACTTTCAGAATGCACGCTCTTAAGTTTCTAGTAGAGCTTCGTCGTTCACGGAATTTCACCCCGACGACGTTATAGGTCCATATATGACAAAGCATTTAAACCAATCTCTGAACTGGTATAACGCATCGGGTACCTATGCAACCAACCGGTTGGGATGCAATACAACATGTTTGAATTCAAGATCAACCATATCCGAAATAATGGTTACCAATTATTTATTATATATATATATTACGAAATGATGATTAATAATGAGCTAAAAAGATCGGTAATCAGTCGATCGCATGGGATTTACCCCATCCGATCGCTTACAGACACTAATACAAATTCTATCCGCATCAAAAACAATTACTACGGAATTGAGCTGCTCCTAAATGAAGGGGTTCCGTGATTTCAGTCCCTGAGGTACGGCCTTAGGGACCAACGTGCCTAGACTGGAATCTTTAGGACAGTAGTATTTTAGATTTCTTTACGAATTAACTTTCAGGAGTTTAGGAGGTTAAGTGAATTTCTGTGTATTTCTCTTTTGTGGAAATGAAATCCTGACGAAGCTTTGAAACAATTTAGGGGTCACTGGTCTATAAAAATATTCCGGACAAATTATATGTACATAGTGTTATTTATATACGCAAAAAAAAAGAACTTTGGTTTGAAATCTCGCAATAATTCTAATCCGTGTGAGTTTTTTGTTTGTTACGCTTTCACGCTAAAACGGCTGAACGGATTTAAATAAAATTTGGCATGTGATTAGACCATGACCTAGGTTAGGACATAGAATACTTTTCATTCCGATCTTCTGACGGGATCAAGACTTGTGTGGGTGAAACGGCGGGGCACGGCTAGTAAGTAATACGATTTTAATTATGTAGGTATTGTTAACACCTGCCTATCTATTATTTCTATATATAATCTCACCTTAAAATCTTTGGTGAAGTGATCTGTCAGTTCATTTGAAGCTAGAGATTAACATTATTGGCAGCTCTCTGCACCCAAGTTTTTCATGGTGCGATTTTTACAGAATATATCGTCTGTTTTGTCAATAGTCTTGTGGCGGCATGTACAACGCCACATGCAAACTACGCATTATAGACCTGACGTCACACAAATCCTGCACCGCGCAAGCAGGGTTTACCGCACGATCAGTATACAACCTTAGTTTTTGTTTAAAAAAATCAGCTGTTCCCTACATTTATATCTCGTCGAAATGTAGGGAACAGCTGCTTTTTCGCGATTTCAGCGTCGGTCCCATAGTGAAAGTTATTCATAATGATGAGTACATTAACTCCTTAAGAGGTTTAGGGTAAACAAAAACTAAGATTGTATATATCACTTCCTGACGTCAATCGTTGGGCAGTTGCCCACAACACCCGTCTGGTCGGAGGATCCTCCCTTTTCTATGGAGGAGGAGTGAACTTTACACCCTGTTCCTCATACCTCTATCGCGATCTGGTGCGAGCAAATCTTTTGAAATTACAATGACGGACGAATATTTAATTGTCAAACTTATCATTATTTAAAAGTACTCGTTGAAAAAAACCAGCTTTCTTAAATATACAAATAAAACGCCAAATACAATGAACAAAACACGTAAACCGGGCTTTTGCAAAACCAAAACACGAACTATAACAGCCTACAGCTCAAGATAAAGATAAGCTCACAGGGCGATGAGTAAACTGAAACGCGACCATTGACTTTAAAATAAGCTATTGTAAAGCTACATTCATACAATTGCTTTCAAAATGGTCGCTCACGGGAAACGTTCACGTGTTAACGGGATATTAGCGGCTATATTCATGCAAAGTGCCGTTAAACAAATAAATAGTTGTACCAACTATTGTGGTGGGAACGTTTATGATTGTATCTTTTGAATTTTACTGGAAATTGGCTATATAGCAATTTCACCTACATTCTGCCGAGAATGGATTTTCGAGGATTGGAAGAAAAACAAGAATGAAAATAAATTTATTTAACTAAAGAGCACATAGTGTAAACAGAGGATACAAAAAAAACAAACAAATAAAAAGTGTAAAATGCGATGTAAGAAATTTACTGGGGAGTGTGCCTCACGGCTGCGCCAAAAAGGCTCAGTTCAGCAAAAATGCCAGACAACTATAAGTCCTTGACGCTGGATTGCAGGTTGAAGTTGTGTGATTTTACACATTCTACTTACAAGGATATATAAAAGAAAGAAAAGAAAGAAAAATAAGTTTATTTGTCACACACGTGCATAAAAAAAATAGAAAAAACTCGAGTAGAAAATAAGAAAATAAAATACAATAGATTTAAATAAAATAACGAGCACAAACACAATATATTTAAATACAATAACGAGCACAAAACAGAAATAGTCGGCAGCTGCTGGCACGTTATGACTGTGACAAGAAGGCTTCCACTCAGGATGATGCTGTGCTATGGAGACCCACAGTACAGCGCTGATTTTCAGTGGTCACCCGGTCTGTAATCGCCAACCCTTCTTGAGCAAGCGTGGTGATCTATGCTCGTGCCTTCTTTGTATGAGAAGAGGCTTTTGCCCTGCAGTGAGCACATTAAAGATTTTTTTGAAAAGTTTCCAATGTAATAATGTACCGAAGACAGATGCCAATTTGCGATGATTGGGAGCTTTCTTTTAAGGGTCAAAATACCAACAAAAATACGATAAAAAGTGCCCTTCTTGACACTCAAATCTCAGACTCCTTAAACACTTAACCCATCTAAGAAACTAAATACATTCCTAAGCTTGACAATCTGAAGAACAATTTGAAGCTTAACAGCGTTCGTTCAAGAGTGTAGAGTGAATTTCGCGAGCCATCGGCTCCGATCCTGCTCGCAATCCCGGTCCCGCAATCCGGGATCAGTTCCCGCCTTATCTAACATTGCCTTGCGTACAAACCGCTGTTGAAATCCTTTCGTTTCGTAAATCCTGAGGTTTTTAATAAAAACGGGGTTTAGTGAAGAATATGATTCGAATACTTTTGATATTGTCTGGAGTGAATAAATAGATGTCTAGTCGTTATAGTGGAATTTATTCAAACGTTGAAATGATTACCATCAACTCATGGAAAATGTAACCATACATTAATATGTATTAAGATCGCACCAAATAGAATGAAGAATTGGTGCCGGTTCGGCTCAAATGTATAATTCTGTCGACAGATTTACAAAATATCAATGATTCAAAAGCGTTTGAAATGGAAAAATATGTATGCACAAGAAGTAAAAACAAGTTTCAACTAATGGGAACGGGCACAGACTAATTACGGCAAAAAAAAAAAATTGGTTGAGAGGCTCAGCTGTTCAATAATTTCCCGGAGGATTTAAAGAAGTGTGATAAAATAAAAAATAAAAACTAGCTTCTGCCCGAAACTTCGTCCGCGTGATATTTCGGCCCCCGACCCACCGCGTCGCATCCCATCGCCCGCCCGCGCTAGTAGGTACTTCGTTATCACTTAGCGTTATTTTTGACTTCTTTCTCTTTGCTCGGCTTCTAAGAGCCGTAGCGTGATGTTACATAGCTTATAATCTTCCTCGAGAATTGGTCTATCCAATGTAAAAAGAATTTTTCAAATCCAACTGTTCCGAAGATTACCCCATAAATACAAACAAACAAACAAACTAAGAAAAAAAAAAGAGCACAACAAGTGTGATAAAAAAAATAAAAAAAATAATGAGTTGTATTGCAAAATGGAACTAGTGACCTCGACAATTGATCATATTATTTATAGTAATTAACTGTTTATTTATTTTACCTCGATGGTCCTAGTTTATCATTTATAACTTCCAGTTACAGCTTTATGTAAGCGGGCACGCCCTTTATGCCTGGAGGCTTTTATTAAGATGTTAAGTTTTGTTTACGTTTAGTTTTTATTTCTGCCCGAGTATAGTTCTCGATGATTTTGTTTGGTATATTGACGTATGCTAGCTAACATATGAATAATAATTTAAATTTGGTTAATTATGTTGAATACTATTATATAGAATCATTTTTTTTCTTTCTTACTGAACAGACAGCTGTGCTGCTGGGGAGTTTGCTGCACCACTTCTTCTTCCCAGCTAAAGCACTAGGAAGTGGTGAAGGGTGGGCGTTTTGGGGGACTGTCTTATGTAATTAATTAAAATTAAATTAATTAATTAAACACGAAGTCAAAATCAAACTTACAGATTGGTTGCAGAAGTTAACGTATGACGAAACCGAGAATCTTATTACAATTGTCTCTTTAATGAACTAATACTGTATTTAAATTAAGGCATTGTTTGTTTAATTTATGTTGTGTTACTTAAGTACTTGCACGACACTTAATACCAGTTGTATGTCATACCTGGAGGAACCCTTGCTCCTAAAACACAGGCTTTTGGCCTAGTTTAGGAGGCATCAGTTCGCCCTTTAATGTGTTTCTATTGTACTATATATTTTTAATCCTGTGTACTTATGTATGTTTTTCAAATACGAATAAAATTTTATAATTAAAAAAAAAGAAAAAAAAAGTACTTTGAATAAATGACTTTTATCTGTGTGTGAAAAATATTTAAAACAAAACTTAAGAAAACTGTTTGTACCCTATAACGTCACCAACACCGGAGAGGCAAATAGTAATGTCTCATTTTAAGTGAACTGTTATCTTAGATATTATGAGAAATAAATTCTTTAAACCAATGTGTGATTTTCAAAAATGATCAATTCCCATTTGCCCATGATACATGATACAATGTAACCAAGACAAGACCGCCATGATTGTGTTAAGGTTCAAAAACGTCCTTTGATAATGAGTGGAAACCGTCTTCTAATCAAACTACCCAACTGTCATTCCACAAACAAAATAAACTAGCCGATTACAGAACAAAATTACATCCCCTTAAACCAGTATTACGACGTATCACAAAGGAAACAGTCCCGTTAAAAATTTATCCCCGCCTTAATAGGAAGAAGACCATAAAAACTGTGTTAAAGTACAAGTTGTTTAGAAACAACCGCTATTGTCGTAAACAAGGAGTTATGCTATATTACCTTTATCTAGGTAAGTGCTAACAACACGAGTAATAAGTCTACAGTACCTAGCCGGTAATAAATATGGCACCGAGTTAAAAAAAAAAGCGAGAGCGTTGTCTTTGTTCCTCATAACTATGTGACAGCTTGATGTGCCAATTTAAGCGCTTGTACACGAGGACGATCTGTGTTTTTGACGAATCGTCTTTTTTCACTATTCGTTTTTATTTTTGACGGCGGCATTTCTTTTTAAATGCCCGTGTTCACACGCATCACGAATCGGGAAAAATTACGGAGATGTCTTTAATCAAGTATCGTCTTTTAAAAATCACGTTCGTCATAAAACATGCATCGTGATTTTTTGTGACGGATCCGCCGAATCGCTCGTCCAAGACTGAACTCTGAATCACGAATCAAGTGTGAACATCTATTCGGATATTTTGACAAAGCGTGAAAAAACTCGTTTCCGTACGCAATGTGAACGTGAATCCCTCATGACGTATCGTTTTTTTTTATGAATCGTCAATGACGGGTCTCGTGTGAATGAGCTGTAAGTCAGTAAGATTTACCCGCTGTTAATCAGAAAATAGACGAGCTCTAAAGATGATAAGTAAGTAGTCACATGCAACAGAGGATGTAGAACTTCATAGATGAATCTATGGTTGGAAATCTTATCAGTAATATTCTACTGAGTTGTTCTCAGTGGGTAGAAGAAGAAGTCAAGAGATACCACAGTTTCTGGTACCTATTAGCTGCAATCGGTAATCATTACGACTCCGAAATCTCAAGCGTATGTCGAAACAGTGGATCAAGATGGCAGTAGTTAAAAAGGACAGTGGATCATAGGAGGCTGTGGATTGTAATGAAATGATAAAAGAATTGGACAGAATTACATCCACATTCATTGTTTAGTTACATAATATTTGAAATAAGTAACTGACCAACTTTTCCATGTACAGTAAAGTTCATACGTTTCCATACAACTTATTAATAAAACAAAAAGCTATCAATCCTCCATTAGATTCGGCAACCACTAAATATTCCGAGTATATGATCTCTATATCAGCTTAGAGAGGCTTCGAGAGCCAATGACAGGGAAGAGTCAATTATACGCAAGGCCGGCTAACAAGAGAGAGAGATCAATTCGGCTTTATCACGACTGCGACTGTGGGTTCAGGTGCAAGAAATAGCGGTTTAGTTTACATTTTGTGAGCGGTATAATCTCGAAGAGGTGTCCACATTTTATTTGGAATATTTTATGTAGGGTTGGGCTTCAAATTCATAGTTACTGTAAACCATAGTGTATTGTAGCTATTTTCAATACTTTACTTAGCTTAACGTCTTGGTTTGGAGTCAACAATTCTACTGGAGGTCAATATTCCAATGCTTTGTATATTGACCTCCAGTAGAATTGTTGATATCTCAGCATATTATGTTTTAAGTAGTTGAAAATTAAAAATACAGCAGACCGACCGTAAACTTAACTTGTCAACCTTTTTATCAAATGTCACTGAATATAAACGTACAAAGTGTTCTATGTATCCTATTATATAGCATTTATCTGTGTATCTATTATAGTATATTGAACTTATATACTTTTTATTTGCACCAAAGACGGCCCCATTTTATGTCTAGAAAATCACTGTCCGTTCCAAAGTTGCCTGGAAGAGATCGCAGTAAGCGATAAGGCCGCCCATTGTATATTTTGTACTGTATTACTTTTTCTTTTTGTAATGTATAATCTGGTGTATAATAAAGTATATATAAATAAATGTGTACTACAAGGAGTATTACCATTAAAACAGCTCTCATAACTTGTACCAACAGCTTAGTTATACGAAGGTAGGCAAGAGGAATAATCGTCTAATTGTATTGGAAGCAGAGGTGAGAGTCGCTCAATTTGTTTCATTCCTACCTTATTTACAGACAAACGGTGGATTCTCGTTATCGTCCTTATAATCAACTTTGTTATTTAATATTAAATGATTCTCTCAGAACAGAACGTTTTCGGATCTTTCTTTGTGATTTCGAATATAATTTTCCAATTACGAATGTCATTGGAGTTCGATTCGGGGGAGCAAAATGTCATTTTAAATGGATTGCTGATGCTGATTCCGAGAAAGTAATTACACTGACTTTCTTTTATTTTAAGTTAGCTAAAGAGGATTCAAAAAGTTAAGTCTGCTTTGCATTTTATCCACTGAAGAGTAACCTAGGCTTGTAAAGTAGTATCAAAGACATCGCCGTCCCCGGAGAATAAAATGATAACTACAAAAAATCAACTTTTCAGGAAAAATAAAAAAACATGTATTCGTCGATTGCTCCTTAAATACTGGACGTAGACAGATGGATGTGAGCTTTTAAAAAAGGTTATTTTTTGTTTGTTCTAAGTGTTTTAGTGAAATACGCCTAAATATCAAAATAGAGATATTATTTCGAAAATAACAAGCTAGTCAAAATTAATCATCGTCTAAGTTGTATAATGTCGATTATCATCTTATTCCCCGTACAGCCTAACCAGAATCAAATATTGTACTCTTCACTTATCATTTTATTCTACGGGGTTTATGGAGCAATTGATACTGATAATATTTTAATATCGTCTTATTTTCGTAAATATTGTAACAAAAATTTGGTAAGGACTTTCAATTTGGCTTTCTAATAAAACTATGACATGGTAATCAAAATTAGTTTTATTCAAAATTATAGTAAAAAACAACAGCATTTTGACTAACATATCTTATACAAAGCGGCTGGACGGTTTAGAACAAGAATAAAATGATAACTGCATTTATCATTATCTAGTCGAATATTTTTTTAACGGGAACATAATTGTATGACTATTTGTCATACTAACAAGTGGGAATACAGTTTGATAATATCATGTTAACACTTTATTTTCGTAATTTAAGAACAGTTTTAAATCTTTGAATACTATTGTAATATTTTGTAACTTCGTAAATAAATGTACATATAAAAATTACGAAAAAAATTGAGCATATGTATACCCACAGATATCAAAAATGGCATAACACTAAAACTAAGATAATGGCAATTATCATTTTATTCTCCGGGGACGGCGACATGGTTTCTGAGGATATCTTATTTATTTTCAATAAAAACATTACGAAGAGTATGTTGACTTTTTAATGTAATTGAAAATCGGTATAAAGAATTTCTCAAGAGGCTCGTTTATAGATAATCCTAAAAATAAACTTATAATATCTCTGTTAAGGCTCGTTCAGACCAGCGCGACGCGACGGCGCGACGCTACACGAACAATACAGTTTCTAAGAAAACTTCACGGTATAACAATAACCGTTGTAACCCTAGTCTGCAGAAAGCTTTATTTGGGTACTATTTACATGTCATTGTACCTATTAGCGAGGATTCTCATTATGTTGTGATATTAAATATTCGTCTTACCTAGTGTTGTGGCTTGTTTCAAAATATAAATATATCAATCTGCCTAGCCTTTGCCCAACTATGTTAGGGTCGGCTTCTAGCCTAACCGGATGCAGCTGAATACCAGTGTTTTACATGAAGCGACTGCCTATCTGACCTCCACAACCCAGTAACTGAGTAATACGATACCCCTTCGTAAGACTGGTGTCAGACTTTCGGGCTTTTGACGAATTTTAACGACTGTCAAAGATCCACGAATGACAGCCGGGACCAACGGCTTAACGTGCTTTCCGAGGCACGGAGGAGTCTCGGTATGTAAAGATGGTCACCCATCGACGGACCAACCCCGGCAAGCATAGCTTAACCTGATGGATCGACCCATGCGGCTGTTATTAGTTAGCCACGAGTTCCTCCAAACGACTCAATTATAAATATATATAAATTCAAATACATTATGAGCTGTTAATGGATATTACATAAGTACTGTACAGTGTTTCACAATAATTTCACAGGGTGACCGACCCGTCGTTCAAAACCCTAAAATCGTCACAACTAATAATCAAGCATAATACCAACAGGGTCGCAAGCATCTCCTGAATGCGAGGAGCACAGGACCAGTCCAATAGTAGGCGTCTACCAGCTGATCGCTGATAATGATAATGAATAGTGGAAGTTAATACTCACAGTTAACATTAAGTATGATTCTCTTGCTGACGGCGGGCGGCACGTCGTTGGCCGCGATGCACAGGAACGCGCCCATCTGTCGACGATCTACGCGCCACAGTGGAAGGGAACTGCCCGTGTAACTATCCACTAAATAACAAGACAAAAATTTGATGCTATAGTCATAATACAAACATTGAATGGTCACCCATCCATGGGCCGACCTCAGCAAGCGTAACCTTCATGGATACGGGCGGCTGTTATTATAATAGCCGTAAGCTTCTGAACAAACTCGGTACTTTAGACTTTCAAAGTTTTAAAGTGGTCTAAGGACTTCACAAAATGGGCCTTTAAAACTTCCTACGCCTAGTAATTAATATGCTTGACAGCCGAATTAGTGCCCGCACTAAGGCGTTATTAATAAAAGGGCAAAGGGGACTCTCGTTAAGGCGTGGTCCTACATTAAGGATATACCCTAAGGGGAGGAATAATGAACCGATACGAAACAAGACAAGTATTGAATAAAGATTTGAATTTCATTGAATGGAATTATTGATTAAGACAGCTATTGAAATGAACTGTGAATTTAATAGGAATTCGATTATTTCCAGCCTGACCAAATTATTGTGTAAACATGCAAGTCACTAAGAGTAAAGTCTATTCACATAAAAGTACTGTTCATGGCTCTAATTCCTTTTTTTACTAACGTACGTAAACGTCTAATATCAATTTTTATGTTACATTTAGCAATATCGTAATTGTTTTTTGTGCTTCATAGGAACAAAAAATCAAAGAACAATAACCACGCTCCCTCATAAACATAACAAAAGAAAAACGCAACGATTGCGTAGCACCGCATCGTTCCGATGCGTATGCTCCTAATGCCTACGCGGTAGCTACGGCGTAGGCGACGTCTACGGCCTACGCCGTTCAAATGCATGCTCGTAGCACATTGCCTACTGCTACACAGCGCTCGCGCTGTGATCCCGGTAAAAACTATTGCCATCAACCGGGCACAAATCCAAACTCTGGATTGCTGCTGAGAAATTCCTGATGGGAACCCTCAATAACCCGTAACATGTATTAAAATGATTAAGTAATAATAAATCCACTGTTGAAATCCAAAGATAACTTTGAAATGAAACGTTTTGATCAAAGCGAGACGCGCTCCAAAAACTTTTTCAATAGTATCGTGACAAATGATTTCTTTTGTTTTCCATTTCTGGTGACTTGAAGGCTTCAAGTATGCAATGTTCCGGACCATTGGCTCTTGAGATTTTCTCTTACAATTCATATAACGTATTTTTTTCTAAACAGCCTTTTGTGAGTCCTCCGAATTTCAATACATTAGGACTGATATGAGATTTCCCAAGAATTTTGTGTTAGAAGTAAGTATAACCCTTTATATTACTGTAGCTTTTTTTTGTATACAATAGGGCCTTTGACTGGGGTTTTCTTCATAATATTAGTATAAGAATGCCTTCGCAAGTTAACTTATCCGTTTTTACTTGTCAGCTAATGGTTGGCTTGGAACCACTGTAAACAGTTCTATTTCCGATGATTTTGTTAAACTTTTAGGAACCAAACACAATCTTCTTATTCTCGTGTGGTTAGTGACTAACCTGGTATCCGTTTTAAAGCCGCCCATGGGCCTCTTACTTGGCTTCACATGCTGTCGAGAAATATCTCTCAGGCATGCCGATTTCCACAAGATATTTTGTTTATATTTAACATTATTGTTTGTGTCATTTATAAGTGGTTCACAATATTTTCTAAAAATACCTTATTTTGTTCAAAACAATTACCTTTATAAAAATCTCTACTGCCAACTTTCTTTAGCAGCATAGGTTCGTGGTCCTCCCTCCTCCACGTGATCTTGGGCGGAGGGTGTCCGGATGCTCTGCAGATAAGGGTTACGTTGTCCAACTCCTGCGCCGACACGTCCGCTGAAGTCTCCTCGTTGATGATGTCAGGAGGTACTGTGAAGATGAAGGTGAGGTATCGTTTGAAACTGTATTTAATAAACTATTAGGCCGGTCTACGGTGACGAGTGACGCGATTTGCGTCAAACAACACGAGCGCGCGTTCCTGTTTTCGTCTGACGTTTCGCAAGTCGCATCGCAGTAATGCCTTATTTACACACTTGCGCAAGCGGCGAAACGAGCCGTGAGGTGAAACACGAGACGCGTATGTAATCGGTGCGCTCGTGGCTCGCCTCGCAGCGTTCGCGTCGGAAGCGGTTTTTGGGCACGAGTCAAAGGGGCTCGCGGGAGAAGCGGACTTGGTGTTTACAAAGTTCACTTTTTTAGTTCGAAAACAACTGACGGCGCCGCGAGAGTGTGAACATAACTTGACGAGCGAACGAGCTGTGACCGAGACGATTGAGTGTGTAGCTCGTGCCCACGGGGTATTGCTGGCACTTCACTTAGCGTATTAATCCAAATATTCGCGCAATTTGGGCAAAACAAAACACATCTTTTATTATTATTTTATTTATTTAAATTTGGATATTCTTCTTAGCAAAATAACGCGAATCTTTGTACAAATACACCTTGCGTAGTGCCAGCTCTCTAAAGTCATGGTATATTTTTTCCACTATTTATTTTGGAGTTCTGTGGTGTCACTCAACTCCATGGGTAGGCGAATTATTCGTATGGGTTAACATGAAAACAGTTTACCAGCAAACATGTTTTTATATCATGTACATAGGTATTTAAGATTAGAACAAAAATGAAACGGTGAAGGAAAACATCGTGAGGAAACCGGTACGCCTGAGAAGTGTTTGTCGAAGGCATGTGAAGCTAAGCTAGAGGCCCATGGGCGGCTTTAAATCTCTGTCACCAGGTTAGTCACTAACCACACGAAATGAAGAAGAACAAAAAAAAAGTTAGTACGTAACATACAAAATCTAGATAAATCAAATACTCTCACGCCACAAAAATTCATCATTCGATCAAATAAACAAAATTCCCGTTATTTTCATGTTGCTTAAAAATTCCACTAGATAGGTCAAATGCATTCAAAAACGAAAAGGAAAAACAATACCTGCAGAAAAACTCGTACGCCCAATAAACGTGAAAAATGTCACACGGGTATGCTAGCCAGACTGCAAGCAATTTTGCAGAAGTATATTTTTCCACATTTAAAGATTTGCCTGAGTCAGTGCTGTATCTCGAGCACTCGTAAAAATACGCATATGAGTGCTCGAGTCAACTCGAGTGTAGCGCTCCGGTTTGCTCGAATCAATTTCTTATTTACATAATATAAGTGTGTCGTGTTAGATTGGAGAGGTTGCGACTGTTTTTTATTGGTATTTAACTTTGCCTTTGTGCGACGTTCAGTTTATTGGCAGGGGAATTTAATAGGGGAGGGAAAAAATGTGGTATTGAGGACATGTTCATTTAGCGGTGTTTTGGATATGTCTTTTATTTAGGTAAATTATTGAATTCAAGCATAGTTTATAGAGTAGTTAGTTGATTCTCATTTAAATAAGGTTGTTGTTTATCGGAACATTTTACTCCTAACGCCTTTCATAGATTTATCTAAAATCAAGTTGAGTGGTTTATTATTTCAACATTTTGTAAATTACTAAGACGCTTTTTTAGCAACTGTTGCTTATTTCCTCACTAAAGTTACAAAAGTAAGCTAAAATCGATAGCTATCAAGTTGGTCGAACACTCCAAGCGATGAAACTTGAGGCGTCTGGCCAAAACTTGTTTTGGGCTCTTAATAGATTGAATAAGAACAATTAACAGTTTTGCTTCGCTGAACACGACTTCTACCTCTCACCAAATGTCGATGTCGGCCGTCTGTGGGAAACATTCTTTAGCAACAAAAATATGCCTACAAAAATTAATCAATCATCTACTATTTCTTAATGCTGACTATATGCTATTGGTCTTTAATAAAATTACATGTGACATCGATTTTTATTTGAACCAAATTTCTTCAAATCTTAATTTCATCTAAACGAAACCTATCAAACGTCCCGTCGTCCATACTTCCTAATACTTCATTTGGACTTTTATACAATTTGAAAAAGAAATCCCCCGGGACTACCGACGCGATATTACATATTAAATTCCTCACCCCCCAGAAAGTTACGCCGGCACCTCAGAGACATAGTAAAAATTCAATATTGAAATCCATACTTCAAAACTTGAGAATTGAAAAAAAGAATAAACCCCCCCGAACTAATTTGAGCTGCGACGATAAAACTTGGCGCCCACCTTCAATGGCGCGGAGAAATAACGTTAACTTCTCTTAAGGTGATTTATTTTTCTGAAGAAAATACTTTTCCAGCGTTCATTCGAGACATTTCATTGATATTGAGTTTTGTTCTAAGTTCTACGTAAGTACTTTGAAATGTTTTGAAGCTTCGGATCCGTCCCCTATCTTTAATAAGCTTAAGACTTCCTCTCTTTTTATTTTTACCTATTACTCGTTTAGAGGAATCATTCGTTCGGGGTTTATATTAAAAAATATATTCCCTCCTGTTTAAAAAGTTTGCGATTTCGTTTGTTGTTGTGTAATTTACTTAAGTTCTTTACGACACACCTTTTCAATATCGTTGTAGGAGTTTCGAGCATTTCTCCTTTAATTTACGGTTTCGACCATAATAAATACTTAAGCGATTTTAATTAAAAGTCCCGAAAACGTTTACGTTTTGATGTAAACTAAAAGGATCGTTTATAACAAAGGATTATTTGTAAACGACACCTATAAGTGGGTACTTATAGAGAAGTATTTGTAGACTAAAGTAACCAGAATAAAATTAAAATAGCTTTCAAATATTTGGGGAAAGGTTATTGATAAAACTTGAGTAATTATTTGGAGGATCGTTTCATTTTCCCCTCAGATTCTTTTAACTGTAAAATCGCCCCAATTGTCCTCAATTAGAGTTGTATTTAAACATTGAAGACGAGCTGCGGGCGAGAAGTCAAAATCAACATCCTAAGATGATGAACGAGAGCATACGTAATCCATTATTCCTACTTAGATGGATACAATATACCTCTAATGTATCCTTGGCACATAATATGTGTAGGTACCATTTGACATTTAAATAAGGTTTTTGATAAACTACTACTACTCTATTATGTTACTAATAAAGACCACAATATCCACTCACCATAAACATCGATGCATCCAATCTGCCACTTCATGCTGGGCTGCGTGTTGATCTGGCACATGTAGCAGCCGCGGTCTTCTGCCCGCAGAGGCCTGATCCTCAGCTGCCAAGTACTAGGAGTGTCCAGGTTCACGGAGTATCGAGGACTGAGGACCACTCGGTCGTTGAGGGAAAGGACTGTCTGGTCTTCGGCTCGGAGCCAGCCCACCTAAAGAAAAGAAAAAAAGAAACGTCAAACAACGTTCAGTCAAAATAATTGAACATAATTACGATGCTATTCAGGACCCGTTCTCGCTCCCCTCTCTTAACGGGAGTTTAGAACAAACTAGCGAATGCTCATTTTTGCCCCAGTGTACCAAATTATCTTTGTGTAAACTGGATAGTGCTTTCTTTTGTTGGGCTATCCATACTAAAATGAAAAGAATACATAGAAAAGAATGCTCTAGTCATTCGTTTGGTCTAAACCCACCTTTAGTAAACTGCGAACTGCAGAGAAAATCAGTAATCGCAGCACATCGTCAATATAGGTACAAGTAATTTCATTACATTTAATTTAAAACTGTCAAAAACATTCGAAATAACAGCAAACAACAATTTCATTAAAGTAAACCATTCCTCACCGATCCACGATTCCGAGCGAAGGCATTTTAAAATGCGCAAATTAGTTTTTGCTCTCCCACCATAGTTGCAACAGTACAGAATTTACATCTCATCCCGCCAAGTCACCGGGTCTTCTATTTAATTTACTCGAGACTGCAGTGAGGCCGCAGGCTCTTTGAATTTTAAACAGGGATTAACGTGAACGTACATTGACGAAATGTAACACTGAGAATACAAAGTTTTTGAAACATTTGTTTCTAGAATTTCGTTATTTTTGTTCTCCTAGATGTTATTATGGAAGTGCAGGATACAGCAATAGAGAAATACAGAAATGAAGTTGTATTCCTCAAGGGAGTTGGCGTAGAAATGCATTCGCATAATAAACATGCATATTTTGTAGGTATGTACAAGATAGAATAAACGAAGCCGACAGTTCTGTGTAATATATTCTGGCTAATCTCGAAAAGCACTGCGCGGATTTAGAAACAGTTTTCACCACTGCTTCAAGTAAGTTTTTCAGGGCTTTGTTTATTATTTCTACGTGCTTTGTGATGTTTGAATGCCCCTATTTTAGTTCAAAAAAACGTAAATCGCATACGAGAGATAACAAAACGAATAGATAATAATCTATGTGTCAGATCTGCGACATATCTATATTATTTTATGTAATAAAATGTAGTCAGATTTAGATTGATTTTACATGCACAAAATTGGATTAAAACTACGCCAATCATATTTCATTGAAAAAAATTATATAGAAAAAGATTTACCTAAATTGAATAATTTAAAACACAGCAAAACTAAGGGCTCACAAAACACGCCATATCTATAGATAACCCTCACAAAACAAATGATACCAACAGAATCACATCAACAAAGAAAAGATTGGCGGAGAAAACAAACACAATAATCTGTTCCATTACCTCCATTTCTAGTTTCTCAGAAATTAATCCTGGAGTAACATCATTATCTATTATTATAATGTCTGCTCCGTAATGCACGCTTTCATTATCAAATACATTCATTTCTAATGTACCTTCTGTGTTCTTGGGTATTGTGTATGTGTGTGTGTGTTTGGTCTTGTGTATATTTATCCTTACTTCGTCTTGTGTGTGGGTCTGGTGGTGTCTAGTTGAGTGCTTTGATTTTCGGTGTTTTCTTTGGGTGTGCACTCTTCAGTTGTTGGGTTTTCAGTTTGTTATTTAGGCGTATATTTTTATTACAAGATTATTTTGTGTGACCCTTTAGTATCAAGTTGTAATTTTCAACGAAGTCCAATTACTTACGTCATTCAAATTAGCTAACGCCTTTTCATGGTGTTATGGATTCTTATTAGAAATTATAATTACATTTTGTTGAAGGTGCCTTTATGCTGTTGAGACCAATAAATCTCTAGTCTAAACCACTATATATTTCCTTTCAATAAGGCTATGAAATTAATAACCCTGTCCCTTTTATTTATCAAAATTGATATAACAATATCTAGTAACAAATTTTCGGGTTAAATTGGTACTTTGTTTGTTAGAAAATTAATGGATACTCCAAATTAATTTCACTTGAGTGAGAGTCTTTATCTGTTACAAATAATATTTTAACTTATAATTAATCTTCTGCTTAATTAATGTGATTTTGTTTAATCATTTTTTATTTTTCAAACGGGTTTTTAATTAAGTTTTGTTATTCGTTTATTTGGAGCAACTAAGTTTCTTTCGTGACTTTGCTTACTTAAATATCTACTGAGTTTAACTTGTATTTTTGTTTTAGTAGTAAGCTAAGTATAATGAAGATAAATGATGTTTCATTGTAATCTCAAGATGTTTTCTTCGCTGTCATAGTGAGTAGATGGGGTGCTTCGTCATAAATAATAAGAAACTTAAACAGAAAATATTTTTTCATCTGCGACGAAAATGCTATGAGTAAAAAATTGGAATAAAAGATGCCATTTTGTTAAACGTTATTATCTCATTTAAATGTTTAATATTAATTATTTATTAAAATTATTATAGGTAGCACTAACTTTATACTTTAATTTTGTTGTAAAGTCTATTATTTAATCACCTCTAAGTGACTTCATTTTTAGCCCACGTTTAGCAGAGGGGCTTTTGGATACAAAACCCAACATAACATCATCAGCCAATAGTTTTCCCACTGCTGGGACACAGGCCTCCTCTGTGAGAGGGAGGGGGCCGTAATCCACCACGCTGGCCCAGTGCGGGTTGATAGATGTCACATATCTTCTCATTTTTGGTTCTAGAACATTTCACACCTCAGCTTAACTACATTTTTCCAAATACTTGACTGCGTAAAGAAAATATCCAAACCCAAAACTAAATTAGGAGTGAAGTACCAAGATGGATTCAGTCTTTCATCATTGTATCTGATAATTTAATAAATATTTCTTCGAACGGATTTCAACTTCATTTAATTAATTGGAGAATGATGATTGATGAACTTTAGTTGAGATTCATTTATTTTGAAGATGAAATGATATTAAAGATGCTTAATATGGCATTCGAGAAAGAAGAAATCAATACATTTACCTAATAACATTTTCGTTGAAATCAAGTTAAATTACTTCCAAGTTTTTTTATTTTTCCGTCATACTTTACAATCGGGTATCGACGTCCCCCACAAAATACGTTTAAATTTCCTGCCACAGTAACGTATTGCGATCAAATGGACTCGCTTTGTGTGATGCTTTCTATATGGGGGACTACAGTACCCAGTCCCTCAATACCCCAGTCCCCTTCTCAGTACATTAGTAATGAGATTTTTTGAGAAATGAGTAAGAATGAGAAAATATTTGTGTTAATATTTTATGTTCTCTGAATGACATAGCGGAGTAAATGTACTGAGTAATGTCTAGAATGAGTGAGTAAGTAATGAGATTCGATGTAAGATATTAACGTGATAAATGAGTGAGTTGATATGAGTGTAATGAGATAGTTGATAGACGATGAAACATCCAATTATGTAGAAAGTAACAAACTTACAATAATGTTACTTCGCAAATCACCCAAGTAATAACATTATCTAGATCTTCAAGGCTCTTCAATAATAACAAACAACAAACAACAATAATAACAACAACACAATAACACACAACAACACAACAACACACAACACAATAACATACATAACATACATACATAATAACATTTCATTTTTCTCATTTTCCATTAACCAGTAGAATTTCAAGTAGGTTAACATTCCACAATTTTTTAATTTTCAAAAATATACAACTGGATACATATTTTTCATAATCTCGAGCTCCAACAATATCTCAGAAAATAAACGATCCAACGAAACGGGCGTACATCAAAACAGTTATCAAACATCGCACATTTGCTGACTACACTTCCCCTATTCTTGTACATTTTATTACCCCATTGTTGCTTCAAGAGCGATGGGGTACTCCGGTACCCTCCTTTGTTCGTCTCGAGGAGCGTTTTCAACGAATTCTGACAGGTACCATTAATTTAATGCGCAATGGTGATGGTCCAATTACTTTAAATGCTGCTAGAAAATCTTTAGGCTGAGTTAGAGTGATCTTCGTGTCAGGTCGGGTAGATTTGAGACAGGCACTAAGATTGGGAAGGATGCGTAATATTGTTGAGTGAGCAAGATTAAGCTATCGTGGTGGAAGGGTTAGTTTGGCGCAAGATTTTCCTGGATTATAGTTTTGTATGAATTTAGTCTGCAGCCGTGATGGGTATCGAAATCTAAACACGGCAAAATAAAGATAAAAACGATTATGAAGATGTTTTTTTTTTTTGGGGTCGATGACCGTTGGTAGTTTTGTTACTTGAATTGTGAGTTGATAAAATATGTTTTCATCACGTCTGTGAAGTTTACACAAAAAAAAAAAAAAGATTTTTAAACTGCTATTTTAAGTAATTATACTACCGGCGGTTGATATCCCAAAAAAAAAACGCCATCATATTATTTTCTTTTTGTTTTGTCATGTTTAGATATCAATACCCATCAAGGCTGCGGAGTTTCGCTAGCTAATTAATTTTTTCCTGTATATCTGTTTCCAAATAAAATCATATAATACTTCAACATCTACAATTACTACTATCTACTAATCGTAGATGTTGAAGTAAGACAAGACTAAAACATTGTCCCGCATGTGGAACAGCTGTTGAACAAATAGTTCTTTTTTTCAAAAAGAATATGGGCATTATACACCGCTTGCATCCAATAACTAATTTTAGATTATGCCACAACGCAAAATTAATTAATTATTTGAAATAATAATAAATTCTTTATTGACACAAAATACAGATGTAACAATACTTATTTGACACCCTGGCTCCTGAGCTATGTAGCAACCTGTGTTACAGGAGCCAACAAGACACAAGCCAAGCCACACAACACATGACACACACACACACTGGCATGGCTTCACATGACATGTGACAAGCCAATTATTATAAAATTGACACTAACAAACAAAACAACAACAACACAATAAACACAACAAGCACAGCAACATAATACACAATATTAACATCTGTGGCTGTACCTATTTCTTGTTCACAAATGTTCTACAAATTTCTTCAGTTCTATGTTATACAAATAAAAATAAGTATTTAAATTTGAATATGGAACAATATATTCTTGCTTGCTTATTTTGTTTCTTTTAATAGAAAAAGCCAAAATTTGACCTCTTCTAAATTGGACCACGGTTCACGATGACTCCCCGTTTATTGCAACAGCATTTGTTCCATCACCCACGGATTATCTCAGATATTTCAGTCTTTACATCGTCCCATTAATTTATTATCGCGATTTGTAATTAGATCTCAACTGTAATTAATTGATTTAATTGATTAATTGTTTGTTTGTGTAATTGCTTCTCCTTCTGGTGTCGTTAATTTTAGTTAAGTCTTTGTTGAGTTTAAAGAGCAAAACTTTCGTGAAAATAAATTGTCATTTTTGTCTTTAGATACATCATTTATTTGAATACAGTTACTAGAAGGAGTCTTTATAAAAAAACATTGAAAATAAAATATATCTTTTGAAGTTGTGAGAATATGAATATCATCTTTAACGCCTCTAAAGATAAAATACCTATCCCGTAATGTAGCGCCCAACAGACCAATCAATGTTACTGTTAAATTAAACGAGATTGTTAATCAATAACGGTGTTAGCCTAATCCTAAACAATATTATAAATATGAAAGTGAGTTTGTTTGTTTCTTTGTTTGATACGCTTTCACGCTAAAACGGCTGACCGGATTTGGATGAAATTTGGCACATAGGGAGACCATGAATAGGATTGGGGCATAGGATACTTTTTATCCCAATATTCCCCAGAGATCAAGACTTCTGCGGGTGAAACCGCGGGGCGCGTGTAGTATTGAATAAAAGTTAACATACTAGAGCGACACACGTAAACTTTGCAATGACGTGCTCGAGTGGCGAGCGAGATACAACGTCAAGAAAGACCTATACTCTATTTGAAATAAGATTGGACATTTAAACAAACCTTTTTTACAGTCCGTTCAACCGATTCTGACTTCTATACCGTAGGCATAAGGATGGCATTAAAAACAAAAAAGTGGTTACAATACCAACTGTTTTCTGCAGCTGCCATTTGTCATGCCACCAACGCAATAGAAGTCAAATCATCTAATCTTATTTCAAATGGAGTATAGTTATATGACAGTGACCACAGAGTAGACAATAACATTATTAAAAAAATAAAATAAGGCTTCAACAAGTAATTAATCTAACAGTTACTTAGTACTTCAATCGATTAATAATAATTAACAACACATGCAAGCTAAAAATAGACAAATAATTTAATTTGCCTCCATCGAAGATGATCTATAGTCCCTTTGGTATAATTTTAAACTTTATAGCAAACAATAAAGTTTTATTAAATTATTTGTAACGTACCTATCCACTGGCTCTCGATTATATAAAAACAACAGAGTACCAAAAAAAAACACTACAAAGTGAAAATTAACTTTTATTTCGGAAGTCTGTGTCTATGGTTTTGAATTTTCGTTTTTTGCCTCCGACTTTGAAATTAAAATTATTTTTCACTTTGGAACTCGATTGTATATTTTTGAACAAAAAAAAATCTCTTTTTAGATGTGGTACTTACCCCACACAAATTCGAACACTAGTGGTGTTCGAACACCACTACCTACTATGTAAATAACAGTGGCAGGAACTATAACATCATCCATATAGACTAAGTGAGAAAAATACGAAATATTGAATCTAACTCAAAAACTACCCAAGCAAAGTTAATACATTTTATATTTATATTATAATTTTATACCTCTGAAGTATGATCTACCAAAAAAAAAACAACAAAATAAATTGTTAACAATATCCTCCTTTTTGAAGTCAGTTAAAAAATATAATTTTAACAAAGAAGCCGTCTTGGTATCTACATTGAATATTATACATTAAGAAGGATAGGGTTTTAAGCAAACGATAGCATATTATAGCAAATGATAAAAAAAGAACAAAACAATTAAAAATCAATTGAAAACATACGTTGTCGCGGAGCGGTCGAAAAAAACTGGTCGTGCCGTACGAAACAGGTTATAATTCTTAGTCTGTTTTCCAAGATTTGCTCCAGTAAACGCAACCACAAGAAAATAACTCGAAAAGCCCTAAAAAAATAATGTTATAAGACTAAAATTTCCAAAACGTACTATTTAATACTCTTTACCAGCCACTCTCATTGTATCTCCTCTACAATAACAAAACAAAATCCTCTTAACGCAGGTATTCCTAGGCGGTGTCGCTTTCTTGAAATTAATTTTGTCTCTTATTTTACTGTTGACATTAATGTTACTAATTATATCTGCATTTAATAAAGAAAGCCCCTTGTACAAACGTATAAAATTAACGGGTGGTAGGAGATGGGAATGGTTGGCTTAGTCGAATAATTTAGTCGATTTTCATTTTAATGTACAAGAAAGTTTATACATTTCTTCTGTGTCATTTGTTGTGCGTACGAATACCAGATTAATAAGAATTTCTTATAACAAACACAATGGATATTTTATGATAGGTAGCAAATTAAATAACGTTACTTTTGTTAAATTCGATTCTCGAACATTGTGTAATTCCTAAAGTAATAATGTAATAATTAGATAACTTGTAAAGAGCATCAACACAACCAGATTAACTTTCCAGATTTAATATACCCACGAAATTGGGCCACACTGTCCCCGATCCACAAAATCGACTAAAATCGAATAATTCGCATAGAAAAGCAATCTCGTGTCCCATCACTATCGCATATCCGGTCGCCTATAATAACATCGTGTTTGTATGAGATGATAATCATATTTCCGGCTGCATATTAAAGATTATACGAACTCATAAAGATATATTAGGTGGTGCGAAATGGTATACTTTATTAGGTAATATTTACGTTTCATTAAAAGGTTTCATACCGTGTTTATGATGGGATAAAAGGGGTATTAATTAATGTCGAATGATATCCGTAGTAATAATATGGCTTAGCCTTAAATTCGGAATTTCATCGAAATTATGTTGGAAGTAGTAATGGGGAATCATTTGGATTTTAGTGGTAATTTTGGCAACATGGTTCCAAATTGTATCTTGTGGCAGTAGTTTCTGATGATCAGCCAGGAATTTAACGGCTGTAGAAAAGTTGATATCAAATTAACTTTGTTTTTGGCAAACGGTCTCTCGTTTGAATAATACATGAGGTTTTGGCCACTTTCACCATACTTTTTTTTTAATAATTACATTTTGAAACAAGTTTTTTTCCGTAAAATTACAAAACGGTTACGAAAATATCTAGGGTTAAAAACAAGAAATTGATACACTAATTTTACCGCTATAGCTCGCAACCAAATTCCTTAAGAGGGCGCCTAAAGGTCCACTAGCGCCACTCTTTAAAAAAATATTATCTCGTGAGAAGGAATTATGAATAACGGCTAATAAGAACCCTCGGTAAGTGTGTCTAGAATTTTCTAATACCTTTTATAAAGCTTTATATTGAGACACGAAGCAACAAAATAGGATCTAAAGAAAAGCGGCCACATTCCCCTAGATCGTATTTTGTTGCTCCGTGTAAAAGTTAAAAGAGTGGCGCTAGTGGACCTTTAGGCGCCCTCTTAACACAGCGCTGCAAACTCTGATTCGTACACTCTCGGCCCGAGTGAGGGTAGGAGCAATTTTCAAGAATTACATAACGGCTCCCACCCAAAGATTACTATTCGTGCCGACCCATTGTAACTTTTGGCTCACAATAAAACAGAACGTGACCGAGGATTTAAATGTGGTGGTTGACGAGTACCAAATCAATTTGGAGCCTGTGCGTGATTCAAATTCTTCATTTAGCAAAATGTGTGCGTTGAAATTTATGATGTTTGTTCAGAGCTTATATTGCTCCGGGGAGCTACAAATGTGTTTTATAGTTACGCTCGTATATTCTTTTTTATTGTCATGGAATTTTGTTGTAGGTCTTTTTTTGTGAAACCGTTTGTAGAGACAAGAGTGTTGAATTTAAAATAGTATTCAGTGTTTGGGTTATTTTATACGATGGACGAGAAGAATAAACAAAATTGGCCTGTTTTTTAGGGTTCCGTAACTCAAAAGGGAAAAACGGAACCCTTATAGGATCACTTTGTTGTCCGTCTGTCTGTCTGTCAAGACCCTTTTTCTCAGGAACTCGTAGAGGTATCAAGCTAAAATTCATACCAAATACTCAAGTCTACTGTCCCTTAGAGCTGTGAATCAAACTTCTAAGCAAACGCAATCAAAAGATACAGCCGTATATGCTGCAAATTTTCGACACTCGCAGGGAAATCAAAACCTACAGGGTACTTCCCGTGAACTCAGAATCTTGAATTTTGGTACGAAACAACGTCTTATAGCACAGATAAAGGAAAAATTGCGAAAAGTATAAATATTTAGTTACATCATATAATAAAAATATTTTTAATAATTTTAAACTTACTACCCCTTTCCTTTACTTATATACCTACAGGTTTGTACGGAACTCTCGGTGCGCGAGTCCGACTCGCACTTGGCCGGTTTTTTTTCTATACAGTTTAAATACGTAGGTACTGTGATCATAATGTAACTTTAGACGTATGAGGAACAGGGTGTAAAGTTCACTCATCCTCTATAGAAAAGGTAGGATCCTACAACCAGATGGGTGTCGTATCCGACGGGCAGCTGCCCAACGATTTATGTCGGGGATGTTATATCTATGTTGTTCGCGCGATAAACTCAGATTGCGCGATAAACACTGATTGCGCGATGCAGTATTTGTGTGTCGTCAGGATTTTGTGTGGCGTCAGGATTTTGTGTGGCGTCAGGTTTTTGATGCGTAGATCCTACAACCAGATGGGTATCGTGTCCGACGGGCAGCTGCCCAACGATTTATGTCGGGGATGTTATATCTATGTTGTTCGCGCGATAAACTCTGATTGCGCAATAAACACTGATTGCGCGATGCAGTATTTGTGTGCCATCAGGATTTTTTGTGGCGTCAGGTTTTTGATGAGTAGTTCACATGTGGCGATGTAGAGGCCGCCACATAACTTTTAATTTGTATTATAAAAGGAGAATAACAAAAAAAAAAGTTGATAAATAAGTAAGCCCATACTTTCATAGACGTCTTCTGCAAAAAATATTGCCATAACACAAAGGAAATGTATCTTGTACTTTCAACACAAAGCAGACCGTAAAAATACGCGACAAAACGTTTTTTGTTGTCTATGGCTTGGGACTAACGTACTTTTTCTAAACACGGCAAACAAAATACGCAACCCAGGAAAAAAACAGCTGACAGATTTAACCCTCCGTTTCTAAAAGCTTATTGAGTATTAAATCGTTGCTCTCATATCAAATGATTTGATTGGCTATTGTTATTTTGCTCAACCAATCAGAGCAGACAAGATGAGATTTGACAACGTTATATATATGTCGCAGGTAGACTGTATGATTCATCATTTTACAAACGGCGCCGTCCGTTTACAAACGCTGGCAGTTTTGCAAAATGCCTAAGGCAAAATGTAAATTGCCTAAGGCAAAATGTAAATTGCCTAAGGCAAAATGTAAATTGCCTAAGGCAAAATGTAAATTGCCTAATTACTTTATAATATGCCACAACATTTTTTGGACAATTCAAACGCCGTTTACAAAATGCCGCGGCAAATTGAAGTATTTAGTTATCCAGCACGTAAAAAATGTAAGGTGTCCATGGAATCTGGTGCTGCAGGAGCCTCTGAGGACTCCTACGTAGTTTATATATACGACAACGTTATATATAAACTATATATACAATTTGTTTGTTCTAAGTCCGCTTGGCCACCATCTTATCGAAGTCTGTCACAATAACAACAATTTTAACTGCATTGTTGTGTTTCGGCAGTTAGAGGTAATTATGTTATCCAGTTCCTCTGTAGTTTAGGATTCCGGTTGAAGCTCGCTTCCACTTTCAGCCTTATGATTACTTACCATCACGTGCGATGAAGGGTTATAGCAATCCCATTGTGGTTAAAAAAAAAACGAGTTTCAGTGATTTAAAGACATTAGTCAAATTCAAGGATACCCATGGGGATCTAGCAATCTATACCAATATAGGTGCACAGTGGTTCATCGTGCTTTACCTACCACTTACATTCTTTACATTCATATTTTATCTACCACATTGATACCTACTCTTCGTAAAACCTATACCACGCCGCCCTTTCTTCCTACTCACCATTATTACGTATTGATTCAAAGGATGCTTCTTACATCTTCTATTTTTATCTGGAGAACATAGCTTAACACAAAAGCACTTTTCCATTACTAAATCATTAACTTACTTTGTTTTTACGAATAATTCTCTGTACGGTATTTTTATCTCACGAAGCGACGCGCGCTTTATTTGTGGTAACCAAGTGCGCAGACATGCTGTGGATGTGTGCGTGAAGACGAGTATTGTCAGCGCATAACACACACAGAAACACACTTCCAACTTCGAAATTGTTTCGGACGGTACCAAGAGCTCCTGCGCTCACACAAACATTCACAGCGTGTTTGTAAACTTGATGACCACAAGTAAAGCGCGCGTCGCTTCTTGAGATTAAAATACTAAACGTCAATTCCTGTAATGTCTTTTTTTACATTTATAATACATTAATATTAAACTATTTACAAGTGGTACAAACAACTTATAACTAATTAATTAATAAAAGTAGCAAAATTATATACCTACTAACTTAACTAAAACTATTTACAAACTAAAATATAGCATCGAAAAATTTATCCGCATCGCTGTCGACTGGTAATGTACCCAAGAGACTGGCCGCATTGCCACGTTGTATGGCAATGCTTAGCCTCTGCCCAAGGTAAAAACCAGCCCTTGGGTCACGGGAAGTGTCAAATGAGTTTTTTGAGTTTTTTCGGTTTCATTCCCTCTATGTCGAGTATACTCATCTACTTATCACTAGGCACCAGATAATAAGGTAGGAAGGTCCAATTTATTGTGTGAGTTCAAAGTGAGGCATTGAATATTCTAACACTTATTTCTTATAACTGCACCTATTACAAAATTCCATTACCTAGATTCCGAGTTTAAATTACGTATAAACATCAGGCCAAAATAAGGCCAGTACGAAATTCATAATTAAATATCCACTTACACTCCTGCCTACCCCAGTTTATAAGCCGTGTGCATTTGCCCAAGCAATTGAGATTAACGCACGCCCTTTAATTACGTAAGTTTCTGGCGGCGCGAATAAATATAAATGGTAAAGGTTTTTTCTACTTAGAGTCAGGATTTTTTAGGAAAATGTACTGGTGAATTATTGTTGCCTAATGTGTTTTAGTCAAGCCCTGAGTTGGCTTATATGGGGGATTATTTTAGGGGATCTTCTTTATTTTTCATGTAGTTAGTGATTAACTTTGTGTCGTCAGAGTTTATATGCCGTCTTGGGCCTCTGACTTGGGTTCACATGCCGTCGAGAAATATCTCTCAGGCGTTTACTCACGATGTTTTCCTTCACCGTTTTTGAAGCAAGTGATAATTATACAATACGCACAGTCGCACATGAATCTGAAAAGTCAGAGGTGCCGTGCCTTGGGTTCGCACTTGAGACTTATGACTTGGCAGTCCGCAGTCTAGGATATCACTGCTGTCAATTTAAGGGAATATAAATACAGCCATCTTTCTGTACCTCAAACTAAGTAAAATTGAGTTTTTTTTTTGAGAAATGACTTTTATTTTTAGCGAGAAAATCGTTGTTTGTCACAGCGCCCAATATAAGTACGTACAGCATTGTGCTAATGGGTACATGCAACGATATAGTAGTTGTGTGGGTATTTAAAGTTAAGTGGTTATAACTTAACTTTACATAGATTTTTTTTTTGTGAAAAATAATTAAGACTTTGAGCATCTTGTTTTAGATAAAATTTGTCAAACTTTTCTGTGTCAATAATGGATACGGGTCTTTTGGCAAATCTGTAAAGTGGTATTGTTTTGTTTTTATGTGCGTTTAGTTTGTGCAGAATAAATACTTTTTCTTTCTTTCTTTCTTTTTTCTTCAATATCTCTGTAACCAAAAGGTTACCAGATACGGTCCTGTACAAAAAAAAATGCTCACAATGACAGGGAGTACAACTGACTCTCGGCTTTGTTAAGCGTATTTTTACACCCGTTATTATTAATAGGTTTAAGTAAGTACCTAGTGTCACCATATGACGTAATTGTGGATGACATGAAAACTGACTCCTGAAATTACATTTTACTCCCTTGTGTTATTTTTTTCCTACTATCACGCGCCATTAAACCGTCGGTAAATTAATTTGCCATACGAATAGATTTCAGAACATAAGCAATTTTTCATGAACCTAGCGAAGCCACAAGCAAAATAGTAATAATACATGATGTTTATAAACCCATGTTTATGCGAATTCTCATTAACATATCCAATTTATTCTAGGAATGATGTACAAATATGTCGTCTAAGTCAACTCAGACGAGTAAATAAACAAACGTAAGTTGTCTCTTCATTACGATTTATATAACCTACTACCCACTTCACGCTTGCTTTGCTTTACCACAGTATAAATACATAACAGTATTATGTCTTCATAGAAAACCAAAACGACGCGGTTCGAAATCTCAGTGTATACGAGTACGCAAAAGTCTCGAGTGCGTGGCAGTTACGCTCGGATGCGGAAGGTTTATCTAGCGAGCGACCGTAGGTATTTATTTCAAAGTCATTGCCGCGATAATAATATAATACTGTTACTTTATTATACTGTGGCTTTATAAGTGTGTAAGGTTACACAAGAATTAATGTATGAAGGGCACCTTTTTGTGTGGAGGTCAAAAGCAAGGGTGAGTGCGGTTTGGAAAATGAGAATTATTCTAGACTAGCTTTTGCCCGCGACTTAGACTCAGTTGCGTCTACCGAGATCCAAAATCCTATATGTTAATCCAGGTTATAAACTACTTACAGGTTAACATACAGCTTAACAGCTTACTAACTATCTATGTAAGAATTTTATCCAAATCTGTTCAGCTATTTTTGCGTGATTGAGTAATCCCACAGATGAATACAAATAGTTCAGTTCGCATTTTAGGTATGAAGCTCCAAGTACCCGGCCGGCTCGTCTTGTCGGGCCAATTCAGTGAGTGTAACCTAGTCAGAAGATATAAGAGTTACGCGATAGAAAGAGAGGCAACTTCTTAGTGAATATTACTGTAGGTAATTAGCGCTGTGCGACCTGAATTGCACTTTATTGTTTCGTAGCAAGAGTCGCTTTTTATTTAAATTATCCTAGTAAGTAGATGCAGAGCAGCACAAAGCATAGCATGTCTTTTCATCATTTTGACATACGACTCTACGAACTATCTCCAACATTTGACTGTGTCCTTGGGCTTATGTTGAACATGAGGGTCCCATGTCGGGCAAAGTGTTATTGCGTTTTTTCGTCAGGAATTTCTCAGTATCAGCCCGGAGTCTGGATTTGTGCCCGGTTGATGACAAGAGGTTATTAAAATCAGCTGTTCCTTACATTTATGTTCGTATATCTCGTCGAAATGTAGGGAACAGCTGATATTTTTTTCGCGATTTCAGCGTTGGTCCCATAGTGAAAGTTGTTGATAATAATGAGTACAATGACTCCTTAAGAGGTTTAGGGTAAACCAAAACTAAGGTTGTATTTTACACTTTTATTTTTACACATTTTCTTGTTTTTTTCATTTAAATTTTTTAATTTATAATTCTGTATCTATTTATCCGTGACATCACTGCCGATCAGAATATCAGCGCTTTGATATATTTTTTTTAAATGTCGCTGCATCATGCTGAGATAGGATTTTAGAATTTTAATTTTACTTTGTTTTTTTCTTTTTTATTTATGTTTTGTGTGTTTTTAGTTTAATTTGTGATTTCCTGCGCGAGTCTAAATAAATACTTTTTCATTATTTCTTTCTTTCAAATTCTCTAGAACATAAAATCTGATTATACCCGCCGTAGGTAGTTTGGACTTTCTTATAAGCTCCATTAATTAACTGAGCTCAGTAATTACGCTGCTATCTATATCTAGACGCCATAGAATCCGAGCAAGGCTCTTAGAAAACTACATGAAACCTTTCATCAAATTACGAGACAAGAATTACTACTAATAAAGTTACGAAGAATAGTTAGAGTCAAAGTGAACTTTAATGAATTATATATTTTTTCTTTTTTAACATATATAATTATTATTATATTCTTTATTCACAAACAAAAATTATCCAGCGTGTTAGTAAACAATATTAAAACTTATTACTAGTGTTAGTAGTTACAATACAATAGAGAAGAAGACAAAATACAATACAGAATAAATATTATTGTGAAAAAGACATCTCCAAATTAATGTTTAGTGATTGTCCTTCTCACAAAACTTTTAATAATCGGAGAGTCGATTCTCTCTCTTTTTAGAATGCCGTTGCCACTCGCGCGCAACCTTGACAACAGCGATGCGATTTTCTTGCGAATGACGGCGTGGATCGGGCCGCCCAACAGCATCCTAAAAATATTATTATATTGTACGCGTAGGTCATCTAGCGTTCTTTTGGTATATTTGACCCAAAGATTCCCCGTGTAAAAGCACTGGCAATATGCCTGAAAAAAGTGTTTCTCTTCGGGCCAACATGGTACCTCGGACCGCCAATGCCATACGCTCCCTTTCAATATCAACATTGTCCTTAAGGTCGTCAGTGAGAAAATGTCTTAGATATTTGAATTTTGTCACTCAGATAATAATGATTATTTAAAACCGTGTATTTCTTAAGCGGAATTTTCTGTGGATAATGTAGGTACAACTTCATTAAGGTCAGGTTCTTTTTTGTTATGTACCTACATTCTTCATTTCCTCGGCAGGCCCACTGACATTGGTTTTAACAGGACTTGTCGCCGCGCCATCCTACGTCTGGCAGGCGAGAAAAAATCCTCACAAAACACAAACAGTCTTATTACAAAGTTTTTTGTATTTTGAACTTTATTCTTTTTAATTATGATCAGGAGCTCATGGCTAAGTAATAACAGTCGCACGAGTCAATCCATCAGTTCAAGGTATGCTGGTTCGTGGATGGGTGACCATCTTTACATATCGAGACTCCTCCATGCTTCGGAAAACACGTTAAGCCGTTGGTCCCAGGTGTAATCCGTGGATCCGTGACAGTAGTTACGGGTCATGAGAAGCCCAGACGTCTGACAACCAGTCTTACCAAGTGGTATCGTATTACCAGTTACTGGGTTGTGGAGGTCAGATAGGCAGTCGCTCCATGTAAAACAGGACTCCATTCCAGGACTTAATTCTTTAAATTTTAATGTCACTTTGTTTTTTATTTATGTTTAGTGTGTTTTGAGTTTAATGTGTGATTTCCTGTGCGAGTCTCAATAAGTACTTTTTCTATCTTTCTTTATTCTAAAATACTGGTATTCAGCTGCATTCGGTTAGACAGAGAGCCGACTCTAACATAGTTGGGAAAAGGCTAGGCACATTGATTGATTATTTTTAATTAAGAAAAAAAATAAAAAAAATAACTGATTTTAGATCCGATTCTAAGTTGTCAATTTTCATTAAGAATTTTATATCAGTTTGAAGGTTTACGCATTCGTATATAATAAGACGGTATTGAGTCTCATCCTAATGATTTGAAGTAAAACCAATCACATGAAAAATTACACACAACACGAGCCCTCAAATAACTTCCGTCTTTAAAGGAAAATACAATTAATTAAATTAAAATACCGCAATACATAATTAAGGAAAATAACACTCCATGTAAATTACTTCTATTATAATTAAGACAGTAGGGGAGACAGCGAAAAGTTTTCAGTACGTACTTACTGAAAATAAAGCCGTGTTAGAAAAGACTTTCGCGAAATTAGGGTAATTTTTAGGGGAGAGGGTAATTATCCTTGTTTTCTAGAGTAATGGTTCCTTAAGACTGTAGTATGTATTGAGGTTAGTTTAATCTATTCAAACTCACAGTTAACACACAACACATATCATCACGTCTGTTTTTTTCGAAGGGTTGGGCAGAGATGTACCTATAGTACACCCACATTTCGCCAATAACGTTATATATTAAGTCCCGTGTAATTAGAGGCGAGCCTATTGCCATCAACCGGGCATAAATCCAGACTCGAGCCTGCTACTGACATATTCTCGATGGAAAAACCTAACAAAACTTTACCCGACCCGGGAATCAAACCCTAGAACTCATGTCCTCACTATCTAGTGGTCGCAAGACCCCCTTAGATCCCAATTAAACTACTTTGAAACGTTCTTCTCTATTTAAACTTTTAGCTAGAAGTCAGTTTCAACATCAAAATAGAGTTTTTTCTGCGTATACAGAATAATGTTTTTACTGCAATAAAAATGATCACAGTACTATTGGAATTCTACAGTACAAGCTGAGCTACATACCTTATTAGAATATTACTATGATCTGCGGGTTCGAATCTCGCAAAGGTCAATTTATATTCACCCTACAGATAATATTTTTTTTTGTTTTGGCGTCCCTCTATGCTTTATAAATTACAGTCCTTTATGAAATTCCTTCTCTATACCTATGTAGAGCACAATTACCATCCGAGTACCCCAGGTAACGTCAGTACCTAATGGTGGCCATAATTCGAGCTACCTGCCCATAAACATCCCGTAATGACCAACATCCAGCAAATTAATGTCTCAAACGCGATGCTCATTAAACTTTTAATGCAGAATAGGGTTATGAAGAAGAAAATTGAGAAGATTTTATGGAGTACAGTTTGAATAAAATATTTTATTACATAGAGGAAATGAACATACCGCATGCTGTATATTTTCCTTGTGGAATTAAAAACACTTACTTAAGGCGAAAGCGTCAGGGTAACCCGCGAGATTCAAATTTTCTTACGTTTTTTGCAATTTGCAGATCAGTATCAGATTGTATGTTGTTCTCAATATGATTCGCGACCGTATCAAATATTTATTTATAGAATTATAATCATAAAAATCATCAATACAACTCTCTTAGTTCATATAATCCTATTGAATTACTATTTCATGAAATCATGAGATTTTAGGATTATTCTAACTTAAGGAGGTGTATTGCTGATTCTAATGGTTATAATTCTGTAAAACCATATTTGTTACGGTCGCGAATAATATATTAATCAAGGTACAACCTGACACTAAACTGAATATTACAAAAAACGTAAGAAAATTTGAACTTAGCGGGCTACCTTAGCTCATTCCTTAATTTAAAGATATAACTGCCTTCTAGGCATTTGGGCACTACGAGTATACTACAAAAGTACGCAGTAGTGGTGCTCCTTACAAATTCCTGCCGCCATACAGCGTTATTGTGTTCCATTTTTAACCAAGTTGTAAAAGGAAGAGTTTATATGTTAGTCTGTAGGTATGTATTTTTTTATGTATATTCACCGATATTCTCGTCAATTATTGACCAATTTGGAAAATTATTTTTTCATTTGTTACAGAAAAATTGCGCGGTGGTCGTCATATAAATTGTATTAACTTTGCTTGGGTAGTTTTTGAGTTAGCTTCGATAATACGTATTTAATACGCATTGTGTATCTTGATGATGATAGAATACTTTCTGTCACTATTGCTGTCATTACTGTCATTCCTAGGTAACCTAACTAAAAAGTTAAAAATAAATAAAGGAAGTTTTTGAAAAGTATGGTTGCAGAAGTAATTACAGGCGCACAAGACATTGTCAGATATCTCTGAGATGATTATGTTCATGCAGCTCCCTTATTGAAGATTATAGGCGACAATGACCATTTAGTATGGCGATGTTCCAAAAACATCGAAGTTAATACTCGTACCAGCCGATCGATACTGTAAAAATATCACCGTGAAACTTAGGTGAAGTGAGCGTGAAGTGAGATGTCAATAGTGTTAATCCCTAGCATCCTGCCGGTCGATTTGTGACAGTGACAGCTCACTTCACGCTCACTTCACCTAAGTTTCACGTTGATCTTTTTACAGAATCGACCGACTGGTCATGACCGCTTACCTTATGTTTCCCCAGGTTGATGACAGAGCAACCGAGGAGAGCCTCCTTCCCGATGTGGAACGTATGGTTGCCGATGGGACGTTCGAACTGAGGCACGTCAACCAGCTTACGGTTGACCACGTGGGAATCTGTTGACAAAGCAAAATATTTTGTAAATGTGGAATCAAATTATTTTGTTCATTTATTTATTTTATTACTTATGTAGGTACACACAGTAAAATAGATACAGATACGACATAATCATAATTATGATTACAAACGTACTGCTTATTACTTAAGAAATTTCTTCCAGCAGACCTGTGAAAGGAGAAATAAGAAAGAAATGTAGACAATAGTGTTGAGAACAAGAAAAGAAAAATATAAATATGCGAAGTCTTAAACTAAATTATTGAAATAAACCTACACGTATAACGTAATAAATTGACATATACTTAAATAAATACATAAAGCTTAAATATATAAACATACATGCTACAGGTATATAAATACTCACAGTTGGGAGGAAAGGTAATGCTCATTTACTTGATATTTAAATTTAGAAACAGTTTTAGAATTTATTTTCGTACAATTCTGGTCTGTTGTAATTAATTTGAACGATTCGACCAGAATACCATGTTGTATGGTACCTAGGGACACTATAGTTACAAAGCATTTAGATAGAATTCGCCACGTGGGAATCTGTACCTACACAAAGAAAAATATTTTGAATATGTTGTCAAAGTGGAATAAAAATATTTTATATTCCATTTTCATACAATTCTGGTCTATTGTTATTAATTTGAATAATTCGACAAAAGAAACCGGTAACTATATTCCGGCCGCCGCGCGAATGCGCTCCTAACACCTTTCACTTGGACATGATTAGGAACTAATAAAGATTAAATTTGTAAAACGCGTATTCTTTTGTATGAAACTGACGGGTGCCAAGAACGCATTCTCTCGGCGACCGAACTTTAGGAAGAATATAGTCTTGAAGCATTTGAGAAATAACAAAAACCCGCTCTTGTTTCCGAACACACAAAAGAATTATATGTATCTGTACCAAAGACAAAAGAAGGCTGTTTCCGAAAGAAAAATCAACTATGAACAATATCCAAACCCAGTAGTAAAAACATTTATTCCGGTATACCATTCGAGAACCTAAATAAAATACCAGTTTCAAAAAACAGTGACAAAATCAAGGCTGACCCAAATTTAGAAAACATACCATAACATCACACCTGTTTTTCGCGAAAGGTTAAGCAGAGGTTTACAATGTACATAAATATAGTACACCCTCATTTTGCCAGTAATGTTTAAGTCCCATGTAATAGGGGGCGAGCCTGTTCATGCCATGCTTTGCCATCTACCGGACACAAATCTAGACTTCAGGCTGCTACTGAAAAAATCCCAATGGAAAACCCTAAATAAAATACTTCCTGCCGACCGGAAAATGAGACCCAGGACCTCATGCTCAGCACTAGGCCAATTTTCTTGAATAAAAATACAAGACAACCTAATATTTGGTAGTTATTTTATTCGTTGGTATTTGGTAGTTATTTTATTCGTTTGGTATTTGGTAGTTTATAATTGGTTACCGGGTACCAAAAACAAGTTTTTTATGATACAAAATCGTCCTGTCTGATTCAGGGACTAATAACCAAAAATAACCAAGCTGTGAAGGTTGAATTCTAGTATTAGATGAAAGAAGACGAGGTAGAATGTTTCAGGAATTCTATTTGTGTATCAACACCGTAGGTACTTTGTTATTTTGAGGGCTTTTAAGTTTGGAAGGTTTATAACAACCTAAAGCTAACAACTATTTATGTGTAAGTGGAAAGTTGAAGAATTTTGCCACTCAGCAATGTTGATAGTGAATTTAAATAAATAATCTTTTACCTTTAGTACTACCACAAAACCATGTTTATCAGTTTTTAAGGCTAAACACCTTTTAAACGCGACATTTATAAATAGAGTTTCACTTAAGATTAAAGTTAGACACAAGTTGAACAAGTGTATGAGTTTTTATAGTTTTGAAGTAAGACTAAAATGGCACGATGTCGTAAAATATCTGCATGATTGGGTTTATTATTTAATAATGTTTTGAAAGAGAATAAAACCAGAGTTCTACAGTTTTGAGCCGTTTGGGGTCGAAACGCTCGGGTCGTGGGGTCCGAGTGCTCGTCTCCTTTTTAAGGAAATTTCTCGCCGACTGGTCGACACTTCAAGCGACCAGAGGGCTGGCTCGTTGGTTATTTAACGTGGCAATGCTGCCAGTCTTCTGGGCACGTTTCCGGACGACAGCGATGCGGACGAATACTTCGACGCCTAAGTGTCCGTTTGTTTTTTGTATTTATTTGTATAGCTTGTTATTGTATTTAGTACCTTAGTTATTTGTGTTAAATATCGTAAAACATTTTAATAAAGCAATATCAAAACCAGAGTTTATTTGATTATTATTAGTTTTGAATTTAGCAATTTTCTATAAAATCTTGATCCAAACAACTTCCAGTAAAATATTTTACGCTTATAGCGCAGAACTATTATGAAATAAAACGAATAAACTCACAAGAACTATATCGTCTTATTGTTAACCAAGTTATCTTAACTTGTATGAACTCGTGCAAACTGTAATAGTTCCACGTTTATAGAACTGTGTGTTCCCACGATTTATACGTAGATAATTTCGATAGAACATTTTACGTAGACGAAGTAAAATATAATATCTTCTCTGTACACCATCATTTCACCAGTATTTTTAAGCCCCATGTAATAGGAGGCGACCCTATTGCCATCAACCGGGCACGAGGATCGGGACGACCGGGGACGAGGTAACTAGACCCATAACGGTTGTGGAGGTCAGATAAGCACTCGCTCCATGTAAAATAGTGGAATTTAGTTGCATCCAGTTAGACTGGAAGTCGACCCCAAGATAGTTAGGGAAAGGCTATTCAGATGACGATTTAAATTGCCGAGGTGGATAAGAATCATCTCAACAGCATCATGTTAATGTGTACACAATATGTGATTGGTAAGGATGTCAATTAGTGATAAAACGGATTCCTACTTGTTGGCTAACAATCCTCAATAAGTTTTATGTTACCGGTTTATTCACTCGATCTGTATTTGTAAGTTTGTCTAGTGAAATATAAAAAAGCAATACAGGGTAAAAACTACCTGTTCACTATTTTAATTAACACACGAAAAAACTACGAAACACGTTCCCAAAATACAGAAACCCTCAATTCCGCTCAGCCACAGTAGCCCCTTACATTCTAACCCGGCCACATTCGGCGAAGTTTTAACAATCACATGGCCGAATCACCGCCGAAGTTCGCCGTTTCGGCCCCGCAATGTGTCATTTCGGTACCAAATATGCCAACTATTTGGGGGTTATGTTGAACCTTTGCTGTTCAATGTTAATGGGATTATTGACGTATAGCGCAGTGTTTTGTTTAGATTGATGTGGTACACCTACTTCATATAACACCACGCCAGTATTTCCCGAACGGACTACACCCACATCTCCCCAGTTATGTGTAAGTCCCATATAACATGTGACGAGCCTATTGCCATCAACCGGGCACAAAATCCAGACTCTGGGCTGCTACTGAGCAATCCACCCACATCAACCAAAAAAAAAAAAAAAAACAGCTCTGTTTTCCTTTTATATTTTTAGCCCTCCAGCATTCGGTGGTCTATCCAAGTCGCCTACATACATAGATTACGTAGGCGATCTAGTCGCTACTTCACTTAAGGGTCTGAAAAGGTAAGCCTATTATTTGCTGTGGGTGTTACAAACGGTACGAGCGAATAGGAGATTTAAATAACAACCTACTCCAATTTCAAATCCTACAAAAGACAACCAGGTGTCACTGAAGTTTACCTAGCATGTCATAATTGCCATGCTAGGTAAACTTCAAATAATAAGCAATTTTGTCAAGACTGATTGTAGCTGCTAATAGAGATCCATGTCACGTATGGTGATATCCGCAACAACTTTTGTCGCAAACTACAGCCATGAAAAGTTCCTAAATATTACTTTAGGCTGATAACATTTTCGTTTTTAGGATTCCGTACCTCAATAGGAAAAAACGGAACCCTTATAGGATCACTCGTGTATCTGTCTGTCTGTCTTTCCGTCTGTCACAGACAATTTGCTCTGAATCTAATGAACCGATTAAGTTGAAATTTGGTACACATATGCATTTCTGTGACCTAAATATGAACGTGTAACGTAAATAAATGAATTTTGAATATAGGGGTCACTTTTGGGGGGTAAATAAGAAAAAAAAAAAAAAAGTTTTGCTAACTGTACCGGTGACATATCAAATGAAAGAACTTATTGCGAGGATATCAAATACATTTTTTTTTATAATTTTATAATAAATAAGATATTTAAGAAAATAGATGAAAATTGACCATTCCCCCACCTTATCTTCGAAACTACTGAGCCTAAATTTTTTTTTAAAGAATAGTTATATGCTTATAGATTACAGGAAAACCTATAAGAAGTCTATGGTGTTAAAATAACATGGTAAATCACTCAATATTGTGCGTACAAACTTACATTTGCAGTTGGAATGTATGGGGGAACATGAACAATGTTAAGTTTGTTCATGGGATAAATTCAGCCCAACTACAGAACCCTCCATTGTGCGTAGACCAAGACGCACTTGGCCGGTTTTTCCTAATGGTAATATTAGTCTTAAGATCAACTCCCCCTTACGTATTTGACCTATTGTTTTCAAGAACATACTTCTGAACAAGTAACCTATCTATAATCTACGCTCTCTCGTAGTGCAAATGAGGAACTGCCCCATACATCGAGTTTGGGCCCAATCTATGTTTAACTTTTACTAATTGTTTACCCTCGGGTCGACTTCAATCACCAGCCTAACTTGACCTCTGCGTCTAAACACATGCCCCGCTCAATGTTCCCAATTTCTAAAGGAGGAGACAGGAGGAGCAGGTCAGCGTAAACTGGACAATTGAACAATGCAATCTCGTGAAAACCGATGTAACATGGGAAAGTTTTAATATGATTAATATTTAATTTGTTTATTGGCTGTTGAACGTAAATCATGGTGGATTTTTATGAAAGTTTTTTGTGCTGAAATTGAGAGAGAAATATTAAATCGAGGTATTTTTATAAGAAATTCATGCCTGATGCAGAACAATAAGAAGTTGTAAAAGTAGGATGTTTTTTTATGGAATAGCTAATATTTTTCACCTGTCAGTAAACCTTAAAAGAGTTTCGCTAGAAAAATTCTGTCGTAGGAACTGTTTAACTTAGAATTATGCCAATTTAAAACAAGTAAAATAATAATAATAAATAATAGTCAAGTGTTTTATGACAATCGTTACTTATGAACTGCTATCTAATTACGCAACACATTTTCGTTGACAATTCCGACAAATTTGTTTCAATTTGACAGGTCAACAACATTCATTGTGTTATTTACGTTGTTGAGCAGATTTTTTTTTCGAACGTACGAAGCAATGGATTAGCAATCTGTTTCAAAACGATTCAGATTCTGATTGATCGTGTATTACGTAATTAGGGTACAGGTTCCTAACTAGAATACGAATACGGTTGTATCATAAAAACTTTAAAGGTCGTATTCCATGAACATGACGGCGCAGCAAGTGGCGCCGTCTAGTTTGGTTTCGAATTCACTAGGAACAACCGAAGAGGTCGAATGGCTGACACTGGCTGGTGACTGTCACTCTAGCAAATCGCCGCATCAATTATTGCGCAGCGGCTGTCTTCTGATGACAGATGATGTCATGGGAGCCGCTGTCGTACCACGTCTACGACGAACGGCTATACTGCCCTGCTAACCCAAAAGCGCTATCTCTGAGATACGCCCTTTTAGATTTTTTATACCATTCAATAGCTATAACAATTACGCATCGAATGGTATAAGCCAAATATCGCTATCTAACTTAAAACATTTTAAAAAACCACTCAGAAGATTTTTATATCCTTATAACCATAAATTACAATTTACAAAACGTAAATTTTCTCAAAACTTACTCCGATTGAGATAGCGCCTTTCGGCTTAGCAGGGCAGTATATTCCGGCACAACCCTGATGATATTGAAGCTACCGAAGCTGATGACCACTTCTGGTGAAGGTTATCATCCTGCGCCGTTAAACATTATAAAACCTAAGAAAACACAAAAAATAAAACGCAAAACTAACAAAGTAATACCAATGCATTATCGTAATTATACGCAAATAGAGCAACATCCATTGGCGGGATTGCTTGAATCGCATTAAACGGTAAGTCAGAGATCAATACGAGCCCGCAATTAAAGAAATGGGCTACATTCGTAACATTTCTGTAATTTCCTCCAGCACTTGCATTAGTTCTTAATGGGGTTTTAATAAAATTGTGGTAATTGCCTGACTTATCTTGGGAGGGTTTTAGTCTTAACGTTGATTTTCTTTTAGACATGGTTACGTTGAAATCTTTGTCCGTACTGATGGAAGGCAGTTAGTCAATGTAAATTAATTTTCGAATATGAATTCATTTTAATATCAATGTGTATTCTGTTATTCTTCTTTTTCGTGTGGTTAGTGACTAACCTGGTGTCAGAGTTTTATAGCCGCCCATAGGCCTCTGACTTGGCTTCACATGCCGTCGAGAAATATCTCTCAGGCATGCCGTGTTTCCTCACGATGTTTTCCTTCACCGTTTTTTAAGCAAGTGATAATTTTACAATACGCACATGAATCTGAAAAGTCCGAGGTGCGGTTCGCCTTGGGTTCGAACTTGAGACCTATGATTTGGCAGTCCGACGGGCACACCACTAGGCTATCACTGCTCTTAGTAAATTCTGTTAGTAAAAGTTTGTGTTTGATTTTCATGAGTATTAAATCTCGGAATCAGGAGTATATGAAATTAAGGATACCTTTGCGCCAAACTTACTAAATGATTAAAATGTCAAAACAAAGCTCTATGTTCCAAATGTATTTTTTCAACCACCTTATTCCAAATTAGAAACGAATCGTCTAGCACAATAAATATACATCTAAACCAATCCTTGTTTCAATACTCATCAAATATTATGAACAATTCAAAATCCCATCATAGGAACCCCTTCTATTCCCAATAATTCACATTTCTCAATACATATTTAACTAGACGTTAATGGCAGTAGCCTCGCCAGCTGTGTCCATACATGAATATTTGAAGAAAGTAAGAATGCAATGGTTAGCTTCGGTTACTTGTATCGATTTGATTATATTTAGGTCGCGTTGTTTTGAATTCCTTTTGTTTAAGATAGGAATACCATAGAAGACTTGCTCTAAGCTACAGTAAAGCCTCGGTCACACACAGCGAATACTCGCTGCGAGTTAACTCGCTGCTGTCTGCCTGTCACACAGCGATTTCTACACGCGAATTTCGACAGAGCGGCGCGCTGAGCGGAATGGCTACTCCAGCGAGTACCCTGTCACACACAGCGAATGACCGCGGCGAGTTGAATTCCCCGCGAGTAAAATTGAACGTGCTCAATTCTAATCGCGGCGAATTCAACTCGCGGCGAATAAATTTAGTCGCAGCGAATAGCCTGTCACAGACAGCGAATGATCGCGGCGAGTTGAATTCGCCGCGAATAAAATTGAACGTGCTCAATTCTAATCGCGGCGAATTCAACTCGCGACACACAGCGAGTTCTCGCTGCGAATGCCTAGTCGCTGCGAGTGACCGAGTTTTAAGTTAATCAGATAATTATTTAATAAATGCATTTTAATACTAAAATACACGACTTGTGAGTCAACGGGACTGATTGTCTAATCTTTTCTTATTCTAAATACAAAACTATCAAGTTTATCTCGTATTATGTGCCATCATGAACTTATTAAACATTCGTGGAGGTCGGATGACAAAAGCTATCCGGGTTAAAACCTCGAAAATACTTACTCCTTAAATACTCAAATTGGAAGTCGCAAGTTGAAGCTGTTTATTTAACGTAGAACATGTGGACGTTGCGTTGCTTGTAGGAAAATGTATTTATTTACTGAAAAACAGTATGAAATATAGGCATCAAGATTACATTGAGGCCTTATCAAAAACAAAACTACCTACTACGTTCTGGACATAAACTTATTCATAGAACATTATTTTTATGTTAGGATATATTGTATTGACTTAGCAAAGTATTAATATTAGCCATTTACTTGCAACAAACAAGCATTTAATAACAACTTGTAAGTTAAAGAAACTTTGAAATTAATCAGTACAAACGAAATTAAAATTACTAAGAGAAATTATTAATAACTCAAACCCAAACTTCAAAGGATCAGTTAGAATCGGGTAAAATTATCGAATGACGAAGAATAGAAATGTTCACAGCCAGAGCGTCGATTGTACCGCAGAAATAAAGAAATAAAAATTTCCCTTTTTCATTAAACATCAGAATAATTGGACGTAGTTAAACGGAAAAGATCCACCCCGCACAGAGTTAGTTTTGAGATATTCAAGTTTTAAGATCAGAACGTGTAATCGTGTGACCTGCCATACATGTAGGTTGGTATGGTCATAATGACATGATGCGTTGAGATTGTTTTTGTGATATTAAAGTTTTAACTACAAAGAGTGTTTTAGTATAAGTACATAACTCGTTTTAGCCCATAGTGTGGGTTGGATCCTTTCCGTTTAACTACGTTAAATTAGTCATTGTAATATTGATGAACACATTCGACGAGAGTCTCTCGTCGAATGTGTTCAATAATTAATACATTATGTGTATTGAGGTCAAACAAATTTAATTTTAAGTTTCGCCTACAACAGGGGAAGAACGCTGATATCTGACATACCTACAGATATTTTATATCTAGTTCAGACACAGATGTTTCAATAACTGATCTTAGAATTAAGTTTATTACAGTGTATTACCATTATTATTTATGTCTGTATATTTTTGAACAAATAAATTATTTTTATTCTTATTCTTATTGTATAAAAATTGCAACAGCACTTATAGAACTACACAAGTAGGTACCTAAATATATAAATACTCTGCCTATGTGTGCTACAGTGATATAAAAGCATAATTATAACTTTAACATACACACATAGCTGCCGGGGTTGCGAGTTAGTCCGAAAGGGATATCGCGACCCCGGCACATAGGCAACGGAAGGAACACGGGTGGGTTTTAGTCAGTCAAAGTCTGAAATGCCCTCCCGCTCCGCCCAGAGCGGGAGAATATATTTGATAATTTCCCACCCTCAAAAAAAAAAATTAAAAACACATATGGACTGTAAGTGCTGTATTTCCAGTAACATAAATATAATATCAAAATAATAGGGTTCGAGGTAAAGATCGAGGTTTCGTAAATTGTATCGCAAAGAATCCCTTTTCAGTCTGCAGCCCAGTTAACGGACGCCAGACGGCTGATATCAAAAGCAAGGTGCGCGTCGTCAGTTTCTCACACGGCTTCTAGAACATTCTAGAAGCTACGCCCTTATTGGACGAGCGGATTGTGGCGGGAGCAGTTCGAAATAGGTTCGCATTATACTCATTACTGTCAAATTAACATCCCACTTCTATTAATTTGAAGATTTAAGAAAGATTCATAGAGTCAACCCTATAATAACGCATATAAACAGATGAATGGATTTGAACATTTGGCACACAGATTACTAAGGCCTGGATGTTCTTAGAATGTTTCTTTATCAGTGTATTATTATTAAATTGAATAGAAAGCCAGAAAAGCATGGCATAAAGGGTCCAACAAATGGGCGCGACGCGACAGCGCGACGCGACTCTAATAACACAATTTCTAAGAAAACTTCACGCTAAAATAATTACTGGCGTCGAGGCGAGGTCGCGCTAGTCTGCACGAGCCTTAAACGGAAGAGGCCTATACTCAGCAGGGGTGGAACAAGGCCGCCAATAATGATGATGTCCAAAGATCCTACTTAAACCGTAGCCTCTTATTACAGATAACAGAAAGACGATGCACCATAAAAAACTACACATAAGATAAAGCCTTTTGTTAGGCAAGTATTGATAAGCTTCACATATTATAGCATTCACAGCAACACTGACATCGTAAACACAATGACACAGACAACTCAATAAATTCCGTAATTTACGAACCCATTACGTAGCTTATCAAGTATTCAATTTATGCAATCGGAATGTGGCATCAATAATTATGAAACTGCATGAGCGTGCAAAAGTATCGTTCAGTTATTAACGGCTTAGTCTGATTTATACCTATTGGATATTGGATGTTCAGGATTTCTAAATTACTGTGGTGTTCGCCATTACTTATGTCTGTTATTGCATTTTCAGTTGCATTGCCACAATTTCATGTAGGTGCATTGTTTTTACGTATAGAACTGCAGAAATCAGAAATGAAGTTATCAGGAAAAGAACTGGTGTTAACGACGTAGCTTGTACAGTATGCAAGCTGTAGTGGCAATGGGTTGGCCATGTTTATCAAAGGGCCCATGGCCGGTGGAGCAAACGAGTCCTGGAGTGGACACTGCGAGTCCATCTAGCTCGGGGGTGTCCCACAGTATGCTTGCCATACTGTGGGACACCCCCGAGCTAGATGGACTGCCAACCTTAAAAGGTGGCCTGGACATTCTGGACGCGGAAGGTGGAGGACAGATTGTTGTGGCGCAGCCTGGAAGAAGCCCATCTCCAGCAGTGGACTGCGATAAGCTGAGTTGGTTGATTGAGGTAACCGTTATCCCATACGGTAGAAGTCCAGGCTTTTTACGAAACTTCGTAATAGTAATTAGGTTGTGACATTACCTCATCTGCTGGTTATTCTGGTATTATAAAAATGGCGCACGTTACATAGGCAATCATGTAAGCTCTTCTATTTCTTAAATAATGTAATAATTATCAATTTGTTTGCTGAGTCATATGATTTCAGTGATTTGTATTTTTAATGCTTTTAACATATTTAGTAGTGTCCCACCCTTGGGCGCCAATAGTGAAAATGGCGCCCATACGTGGGACTGAAATTACCGTACAGAATTACCGAAAAGTCTAACAGTGTATCTGTATAGACTGTTAAAGTGCGCAAAATACGTTCTTGGACGTGAAGTTGCGGACACCAGCCCGTTATAATATATTATAGGCTGATAAAATTCTCGTTTTCAAACTCTTATAAAATTCAAACATCACTTGACTGACAATTTTCCAATTACTTTTTCATTTTTGTTTTAAAGCCGCAAGTCAAAACTCGCAAGTAAATTATGTTAAATATAAGGAAATGTTCCGAAAAGCCGCAGAAATTAAAACTGAACATAATTGAGTCCTAGCTGCCTTCGCTTTGTATCGCTGTTCGCATAGTCACGGCATGAGTAGCTCTTGTGTGTTTCCATTGTATATGTGGTGTGTTAAACGGTAGATTAATGCTTAAAGACTATATTCGTCATTACTTTAAGTGATAAATAATTAATTATTTGCCTGCTAAAAGATCTATGGGGAGACCTTCTGGGGACCTTTGTTGCGCCACTTCTTCTTCCCAGCTAAAGCACTACGAAGTAGTGACGGGCGGGCGTTTTGGGGGACTGTCTCATGTAATTTTGATGTTCAAAAAGTGCCGATTCTCAGCCTATTTTGAATAAATGACTTTTGATTTTGTGAATTCGTTTTTTTTTGATCCCTTGAATTATTTATAAGGTTCGATTATAAAAAGAGGTACGTGCAGTTAGATTTGTTTCGAATATGAATGTATTCAAATTCAATTCATTTTTATTGCAACTTTAATATAGAAGCTATCTTAAGTACTTACTATAGCTAAATTCACAGCGTCTTTCTATAGTTTGATATTGCACTTCTAGCCAGCAAAAGGTAGAATTACCTAAAGTGATTAAGGAATCAAAATCTCACTTTTAAAGGGCTATTAAAGCACTATGTTTTGAAAATGTTTAAAGTGTAAGTTTTTGACAATTATTTTGTTTTTTATAACTTATAGTTTTAGTTTTATCACCTGATCAAACCGTTGCTCTACTTAATAATATATTATGCTTTTCCTCATAGAAGTGAAAAATTGTATTCTTTTTGAGTGAAATAATGTATCTATAACAGTAAAAGCAAGAAAATTATGTGGGATTGCTTTCGACTGCAGTTTCTTTGTATAAACAGACAGTGAGACGCTGACTTTCCGATCCTTTTAGCAATTATGCTAACAGGATTACCCTTAATCACGTTCTCCGACACCCTCCAAAACACCATTATATTAAGGAAACGGAAACAAACACCACCAACCCGTGACTGCCACCACCTGTCACCGAAACGTGTATTAAAACCTTCGTAGAAATAATTGCTGTAAACGGTATAAACATTCAACTTTTACGTTATTTTGTAAATTAAAATTTAGTACGATTCGGTACCTACGAGTTCTGTTGTTCCGTAGTAATTTATGATCACTTTTGTGTGCATTGATTAATGGAGCTGCCTTGTTAGTCCAGTGGTCGCTAGCACAACTGCTCAGCGGCGTCCAGGGTTTGAATTCTAGATAAGACAAATTTTTATTGTGATTTACTTTCAGGAAACTTCCAGTAGCAACTCAGACTGGTTTTGTGTCTTATTATTTGATAAAGTCTCGTGAAGACCAGCGCGACGCGACTCGAACAATACGATTTCTAAGAAAACTTCACGGTATAACAATAACCGGTGTCGCGTCGCGCTGTCGCGTCGCGCTGTCGCGTCGCGCTGTCGCGTCGCGCTGTCGCGTCGCGCTGTCGCGTCGCGCTGTCGCGTCGCGCTGTCGCGTCGCGCTGTCGCGTCGCGCTGTCGCGTCGCGCTGTCGCGTCGCGCTGTCGCGTCGCGCTAGTCTGCACAAAGCTTAATTTGTTAATATTTTTTGTCAATTAAAAACAATTTAATCCGGGTCAATGAGCCAGGTTTCTCATTAAACTGTCTTCCTTAATAAGCCCGGTCACGCAACGAACTATGAAAAAGGTTATTTTTGGATGTCTCTTCATGAATATAATTTTATATCGACCCGGAAACCTTCTATTAACTACTAAATACCTACCCTACCGAAACACTACTTGAAATTCTCATTTTTCATTCGTATCAGCAGAACCTCTATGAATTCTCATAGAGGCCTTCGCAAAGTTAGACAGAAAGATAGTCTAGCAGACTGCTCAGTAATTCTAAATATAGCTAAATAACTATATCAAAAACATGGTCCTTCTTAGCAGTGCGATAAAAAGGCATCATAATCACGATTGTTAGACAGAGAGATGATTGCTTGCTGTGTGTTGTAATTTTGACTGTACTTAAGTGACCATGTGTAAGAAAGCGATAGCCTATTATTGGTCGGATCAACACCAAAATAATCACCTACTAATCCAATAACAGGAATTATTTCTTGAAAGAATTATAGGTGTTGCTAGGAAAGCCACATAAGCCTAATTTTAATGTAGGTATTAACCTTTTTGGAGTATTTTTCTCTATTTATACTCATTACCTCGACGGCCAGTTTCTTAATTTAAAATAACAACTTAAAATCACGTCTGTGTACCCTAGAGGGGTAGGGACATTTTACCAGTTATAATGTAAGTCTCATGTAATAGGGGGTGAGCCTATTACCATTAACCGGGCACAAACCCAGACCCAGGGCTGCTACTAAGAATTCTCAACTGAAAAACGAAATAAATATTTGCACAGATTAGTGATCAAACCTCTAGGACCAAAAGACTTAATTAAAAAATCAAAATTTATTTATTCAAGCTATGTCGGAATCAGCACTATTCGAACCCTAAGATGACATAAGAGTCCCCCAAAAACGTCCCCCCTTGACCACTTCCTATTGCTTTAGCTGGGAAAAAGAAGTGGCGCAACAAACTCCCTAATGGGGCATAATTTATCTACACTAATATTGTAAAGAGAAAAGTTTAGTATTTTCGTTTGTGATGAATAAACTCAAAAACTTCTGGACCGATTTAAAAAATTCTTTCACCAGTAGAATGCTATATTATCACAGAGTCACTAATAAGTTATAATTTATTAAGACCACGCGGGCGAAGCTGCTGTCGAAAGCTAATTTAAAATATTAATTTTGACCATCTTGATTAAATCGTAGTAACTTTACAGAGAGTAGAATTAAGTCACACACTCACAGACACTTTCTACGTTTTGTTACAAAAATAAACTTATCTTGCAAGTAAATGGTGATGAATTTTTACTTTAACCATTTTGTTACGAAAAGGAAGTAAAATGTACCTTTCTTAATTTTTTGTATACAACATGACATATTTTGTTAGGTACTTTAATCACCATTACAAACTAATAAGCATTTATCATTAATCTGTCAATATCTACTAGCAAAAGATAAAAATACTTGACAGAGAAAAGATTATTATATGAAAGAGCTCCTTCAAAAACATAGCACAAGAACGACGGTAAACCCTACTTGACCCGGCCAAGTGTGTAGGATGCAAACCTTATTACCGTGTTTAATCCTCTTATGAAGACTTCCCCCCTTTTGCCTCCTCCTTTCCCCCTCCCCCACTCCCCCGAGATACGGGGGATCTTGTATTTTTAATGCGCAAAGTGTTTTTGTTTAAAATTTACATCAATTAAGGAATGTCGCGCGTTACCCTGAGGTAAGGATGGGGTGTTGAGTTGTTGTGAATTTAGAGTCGGATAAAGTAAGATTTTTCAAGTTACACACATGATTTTTTAAATTATTTATTTATTTATTTTATTTTTATTCAAAAAGGAAAACAAACAGCTACAATATAAAACATAAAAACAAGAAATACATAAAAATGCAACACACACACAACACATGCACACACAAACGTTAACACACACATACAATGCTGATACATTATGTATGCGCATTATTTTTTGTGGATTTCAGACTAGATTGAATTGTTTCATTTGTGTTTCTAAAAAGGCAATATTATATTGTTATTGTAATCGTGTTATTAGCAGTTTAACACTGTATTTGGTATATGAACAAAAGTAATGGGCAATGCTCAACTCAATGCTGAATACAGATAGTTCATTCCGCATTTTAGGTATGAAGCTACAAGTACGCGGCGGGCCCGTCTTGTCGGACCAATTAATAGTCAGAAGTTATAAAAGTTACGCGACAGAAAGAGAGGCAACTTCTAGATGAACATAACTGGTAGGTAATTAGCGTGTGTGTGCAACCTGAATTGCACTTTATTGTGTCCTTGTAAGAGTCGGTTTTTATTTAGATGATTTTGTGGAATGAACCGTTTGTATTCATCTGAGGTGCTGTGACTATAAAATACTAAGCATGGAACAGTAATCATTCATTGACTAACCTACTTAAAATGAGTTTTATTTACTTTGAAATATTTCATGATAGGATAGGTATTCAACTTAGGCGACATATTATTGAACCTTGTAGCTTAAAGATTATTTAATGAAAGTCGTAAAATGATACTAAATGATCAGCACTGAAGAAGGCAGAATTTCAGAGAAAATTCTGCCTACTTTTTATGTAAAGCCACATCAGCAGGTTGATTCAAATAAAATTGGGACACAAAAACTGTAGATCGCGGATGAAAAGAAAATTGATACCTACCTACTTATAAATCTACATATTTACGCAAATGTTGTTACCTCCAGTAATTCCTATTTACGAAGAAATAAATAAGTATGGAGCCCACTTCGGGGAACTGAAATTACTTTGTTCAAATTAAGACATCGGTTATATAAAATTTGAATTTAGTAAGAAAACTCCTTATGGTTTTCCGGGAATATAATATATTAGAAATGACTTCATAAATGCTGTTCAAAACTCTATGTTCCTGGTATGAATATATTATTTCGCAGCCCTGTTTACCGTTTATCCTTTGATATGAGAATTTTCTAAGAATCCTATAAATATGGTGGAAGTGTTCGTTTTATCGCTAAAGATATACATTTTTATTTTTCATCTATACATCTATAAATTTACATACCTACAAACATACATATCTATGCAAATAAATAAAATTGAAGTATCTGTTTGTAATGTCAAAATAACAGCTTTTCACCTAATGCATATGAAAGTATTTGATAATCATAACAAAAAAAAACAATTTTTTTTTTTGGTTTGTCTGTGTGTTTCTTCCGGGTAATCTCCGAAACGGTTGGACCGATATTGACGTGACTTTCACTGGTAGATAGTTGATGGTATATGGAGTAACTTAAGCTACTTTTATTTTAGAAAAAGAATTAGGGTCCACAGGGGCGAAACCGCAGGTAGCGGTTAGTGTCTTTATAAAAATCTACTACTAAATTAGAGGAGAAAAATGTTTTGTGAAATAGAAATCCGGTTCAGGACATAAATCTTACTTTGTATTCTATACTCACTGAGGAATTCCCAAAGGTTCATCTTACAGGTGAATAAACTTATACCTACATACAATTTCATTTGTCCCAAAAATCTAAAAGATTTCGTTTTGTTATAAAACATTATTGTTCAGTCGAAAGTTGTCCACAACGACTTTCACGTTGCCTTCTATATCGAACTGATACCAGCCATGCTATTCAGTAAACATCTCACCGTGAAAACTTAGGTGAAGTGAGCGTGATGTGAGCTGTCATTGCGCCTAATGCTAGGGATTGACACTATTGACAGCTCATTTCACCTCACTCTTCACGGTGAGAATTTTACAGAATAGATCGACAGACTTGTTTGTTTAGACGTCATTTTTTTTATTATTTGAAGACCAACATAAACCATAATAAAGTTCAAAAGCCTTTCTGAGTACGAAGTAACAACATAATGTACGCACTGAGAATAATAATTTAATTGAAAGCCCCAAAACATTAACGTAACCTTTTAGCAAACATTACCTGTCTGACACACAGATACATCAGGCATTTATGTTTATTAGTTAAGTAAAGGATACATGGAATTAAATAAAAAGATAACAAGCAGCAGGTATCTTATTTATCTAGATAGGCAATACCTAAACCAGTCTTAGCAAGGGGCATCGTGTTCCCCTGTAATTGGGTTGTGGAGGTCAGACAGGCAGTCGTTTCATGTAAAATACCGATATTCAGCTGCGTCCGGTTAGACTGGAAGTCGACCCCAACATAGTTGGGAAATGTTCGGCAGATGATGAGACAATACCTGTTCAAAAATGAATTACGTTAGACTGGATGTTAAAAACGAAAATAATATTTTTATTTAAAAAATATCACAGGAAAGTTTCCGCTAGTTAAAATATTTCACGGGCGTATAAAAACGGGCCGTGCGGAAAAATGTAGGCGAAATAGGATGGTCGAAAAATATGACACAAATAAAAAACGGATTTTGACGTTATTCACTCTACGGCTGCGCATTTTAAATGTGGTTATACCTGACTTTATTGTGATGTTTATATTTCATCGTACGTGACTGAAAGTTGACTAGGTATATTTGTGGAAAGGTTAAGAGCTTGATTTATTTTTATAGATGATGACGACACGATTAGCTTGGTAATTTGCTGTTTTCTGCACTAGTTTTGATCCAGAATTTAGAGTCGGATAAAGTAGGATTTTTCAAGTTATACACATGGTTTTTTAAATTAATTATTTAATTAATTTGCTGTTTTCTGCACTAGTTTTGATCCAGTTTTTAAGACCTTGTGGTATTTATTGTAAGTAACCTTGTTTTTGTCAGAGAATTGACCTCTCCTACTCCATTCTGATTCTCCTTTCTACTCGTGGCAGCTTTACTTCGAAGTGCGATCACGAATCTGTTCACAAGTTCGATGCGCTTGATCTCTCTCCGGTCCGGACTTTGAGAGTGAAGGAAGAGAGAGTGCACCTGTGTCTGCGCACATACTTGTGCACTATAATATCTCCGCGCCGAAGGCTGGTGTCCGCTAAGATTGGTCGCCATGGCCGAAATTCGGTCTGGAGGACCATTACAAGTCCGATTATTATGACATTATTCCCTGACGCTACTGTAATATTCAGGGTTATTGGTTATGTTTTACGTCGGTGTTCCTGACGTCACATAGGGCCACACACCACACCGTGATCGCGGCTTTCCCCCCGCCATTCACTCGCTCGTCGACACCTTGAGCGTGCACACACATGTCGGCCGTCTCTTATAAAATTGTAAACAGCGTAAGACAGTACTTGTCATAATATCGAAATCAAGTAGCTTTATTACGTCAAGACCACCGGCAGCACACCTTGCTTGATACTCAACAGTCGGCAATCCGTTAATATTGAATAAGACGTAGGAGAGGTCATTTACAACCAAAAACAGCGCATGACCCCTAAGCCAATGTCAAAAACTTTCGAGTCATTTGACATTTTATATTTTTATTTCAAAATTTTTAAACTATAACATATAAATCAAAAGGGGTCATTTGGTTATAAATAACCTATCCCCCTCCTTAATGGATGATCGACTTCTAACCACTAACCCTGTATAAGACAAAATAGTATATTAATCTTGTCGTTTTACACCACAGTCAAGTTGCATTTTCAATCAGCAGTGATCTAATTCTAATGGTGTTTTATAAATTACCAATAAACAACTAACAAGATAGCCTAACAAAAAGTAAATACACACAAATTACCTAAAGAACTACCCCTAATTGTTTGACGTACCCTTTCATTCGGCATGAGAGCAGGAAATGAGTACCATAGAACTCTCCTGGTTACGTGCTCGGCAACCAAATGTATCCACTCGGAAAATCGAATGGGTACGTAATTGAAAAATCGTTTTCGATGTTTGAGAAAAAACGTTCGATTCCTACTTAGGTAGGGCTGGTATTACGCTATTTGGACTGTATCGAGGTAAATGTGTTTTCAGGTTAAAAAAAAAAACTGTTGTATTGGGTTGAATATGATAATGTTGTTTTGAGTAGGTAGGTAGATAGGTACTTGATTTATTTTTGCTGGTAGGTTAATTTGCAATGGAAAACAATCTCAAGATAGGTTTTCATAACAAATTGAATATAAATTATAATTAGCTGCGAAATGACTAACAGATCTATCTCAAATTTTGTATACTTCTTGGAATTCCTCTCATTGGATTTAACCACGATCCCACCTAAGTATTGGCATGCAAGGACTGATACTGATAGTGGAACCTTGAACTACGAAAAACGTCCTTAAGGCTACGACATAAAGTTTATGTAAGTCAAAGCTCTAATACGTGGACGTGTATCCCAATCCTAACTGATATCCTTACTTTTACATAATATTATTATATAAATGCAAAAGTAAGTTTTTTTGTTTTGATTTGGATGAAATTTGGCACATGAGTAGACCTAGACCTGTAGAAGGACAAAGGATTTTTTTTACCTTTAACACCAATATTCTTACGGGATCGAGACTTATGCAGGTGAAACCGCGGAACGCAGCCAGTAAATACATATTTTTCTCATAATAATTAAAACATTGGCCCATCTTTACACCAGTCCAGTCCAGTGTTACACTCATCCTTCCAAAAAAACGAAACTTTTATAAAATCCAGGATCAAAGAGGAATCAATACATAAGTAAGTAAGTCACTAAACACCTTTTTCTTTTTTTTTTTGAGTGTGATATTATCAAATAACATCTCCCGCTCTGGGTGGAGCGGGAGGGCGTGTGAGCCTTCACTGACAAAAACCCACCCGTGTTCCTTCCGTTGCCTGTGTGCCGGGGCCACGATATCCCTTTCGGACAACTCGCAACCCCGGCAGGATCACTAAACACCTAACAGTCGGATTCTCAATCAACGATAAGTCTAAATAATTAATTACAGTAACTAATATACCGAAAGTTATGATAATTATTATTTGCTTAAATGCTCTATCAACAGTTAAACACCAGATTCAATAAACATAGGAATGTATAATTAAACGGAATCGTATTAATTATAATTATACAGAAGTTACCTTATGGATCATGATTATGTATATTATATTACTGTAATTATCGTTTGCTAGAAATATGGTTTTCTTGTTCCTACAAAATATTTTCCCGCTGCATGGGTCCTATGAATGAAGTGCGTCTGTAAAAAGTGATGTTTGTGGATTGATTCCCAGACTATGTAAAATGTAGTATCAAAAGAACAGTTTTTCGGGTTTTGTGCCCAAAGGGTGCGATACAAAACCCTATTACTAAGCCTCCGCTGCCCGTCTGTCCGTCTGTCTGTCAGCGGGCTGTATCTCAAGAACCGTAATAGGTAGACATATAAAATTCACAGATTGTGTATTTCTATTGCCGCTATAACAACAAATTAAAAAAATTCAATAAATTAAAAAAATTAAGGGGGACCCCCTTTAATTTTTAAATTTGATTTATAAATACATAACATACAATAAACGTGTGTTTTTGTACTAGAGTATTTAAAAAGATACGTTATGTTTTAGCAAACATGTTCTACATGTTGTGCTTACTGTTTCGTTTATCGTTTACACCTAAAACAAGTTCTAAAGACAAGTTGTAAGTATACAAAACTGGTCAAAATTGACAAATGATGTCTGCAACAAGTTCAATACATGTTTGTGATATTTTATATTACAATTAAATGAAAGAAAATTTTAAACTCATATTAAAAGTACACTTTGTAAACAAGCATATCACAAATTAGAGGATTATATCTATGATAAGAATGCTGGTCCTGCTCTATAGGACAATTTAGAGTCTAGACAATATCAAACTGGTTGCTAATTTAATTATATAATTTGTTATTTTTTATAGCACTGATTTTACATCCTGTGATTACTTGAATTCACACACTGAGTTATTAGTTTTACTTGTTAAAATGTTAGGAATATCGTATAATTTTACAATGTTTGTAAATATGTCAGCACCATGTATCTATCACTTAATTAATTTATCTGTCATTGCTTAATTTTTCAGTCCTTTTACCTATCGTGGTATAGTAATCTTATTCTAGATGCATCGTCTTCACATAAAATTATATAATTAATGTATACAAAATATTGTAAAAACATTTTAAAAGAGTAACGGTGGAGTTTCTTGCCCATTCTTCTCCATACGAAAACTACCTTTTGGAAGGGGCAACTACTGTAAAATTGACGTTTAGAAGTGCCTTTTATGTGCCTAATTGAAATAAATTGTTTGACTTTGACTTTGAAACCAGTTCATAGCAGAACATTGTTTGATAGGTACGTCGATTTCCGTATAATTGGCCATTTTGTTTCCCCCGTCTACTGCGTCTAGTGATTCATTTCCTCTGTCGACAAATAGAGGGTTTCTTTGAAGAGTTAACAATGGCTTTACACTGTCTCATTAAATCTTTTATAAAGTTGCTTTGATACCTATACAATCTGCCTAGCCTTTTCCCAACTATATTAGGGTCGGCTTCCAGTCCAACCGGATGCAGCTGAATACCATTATTTTACATGGAATGACTGCCTATCTGACCTTCACAACCCAGTAACTGGGTAATACGATACCCCTTGGTAAGACTGGTTGTCAGACCTTCCGGCTTCTGACGACCCGTAACAACTGTCAAAGATCCACGAATGACAGCCGGGACCAACGGCTTAACGTGCTTTCCGAGACAAGGAGGAGTCTCGGTATGTAAAGACGGTCACCCATCCATAGACTAACCCCGGCAAGTATAGCTTAACCTGATGGATCGACCCGTGCGGCTGTTCTTACTTAGCTACGAACTCCTCCGCTTTGATACCTATACCTGAGTTTAATATTATTATTATGCCTTTTACCGTCTTACGTAAGAGGCACTGTCTTTGCACCGTACCCTATTTTACTGCTAACATTAAAAAAACCGGCCAAGTGCGAGTCGAACTCACACACGAAGAGTTCCGTACCGCCGTACAATATTGAGCAAAAAATGCCGTAAAAACACTTTTCTTGTACTCAACCCCCTGTGATTTTTAACTTTATTATATTTTTATGATTTGTAGTTATAGCGGCAATAGAAATACACAATCTATGAAATTTCAACTGTCTACCTATTACGGTTCATGACAGCGCGCTGACAGATGGACTGACAGCGGAGGTTTAGTAATAGGGTTCCGTTTGGCCTTCGGATACGGAACCCTAAAAAGGAAAGATCATTTTATTAAGACTTGTGCCAAAACTTAATAAAATATTTATTCATAAAATTTGTAAGTAATCTGGTACTTATCTCATTTTATTTTTATTACAAGAGTTATTTATTATAGAACTAACTATGTACATATTTACACTCGGTACTAAATAAAATTACTAACTATACATATGCCAAAATATTTATTTACTTTTATACTAATCAACTTCCCCACAACTTAACCAATAAACCGATTACGTGCAATAAAAAATACCAACTACAAAATACTCTGTTCTACATTTCCTATATCCGTGTATCGTAGCCGTCCGTTCAATAATATATTATTGTCTCGTGGCTCGGTATACGATTTATGTGTCGTATCTACCACGTTTAATTGTTCACCCAACCAACTGAACGTATTTTTTATCAGTGCCTTTGTATGTGACATCTATGTTTTATAGTGTGGCGGCATCTACATCGCCACATGCGAACTTCGCATCACACTGACGTCACGCAAAATCCTGCATATATACGCGGCTAGCATATATACAACGTCCCAACATCAATCGTCGGGTAGTAGGCCACCAGACACAACCCTTCTGGTCGGAGGATCTTTCTTTTCTATAGAGGATGAGTGAACTTTAGACCCTGATCCTCATACGAGTACGTCTTTATTAGTGCTCCCTAGTACACCTATATCTAATAAATGTTTGTGTACATAAGAGTAAAAGGTCAGGTGTCTGGGTAGCCACTACATCAGCTGTCTCAGTATTATTCGTCCGACTTAAAGAAACAGATGCTGAACATTTCTGACATCTTGCCGTGGACTAAGAATCCACGAATCCTCCCACGCCCCCCAATATTCATCCCCTGACTCATCAATTGACGTAGTGGTCATTCGTCAACGATTATGTGCGTATCTACACGTAACCATGTGCGATTATATCAGTAGTTTAAACTATGGTCATGAAAAATTACTGTTTCATACATTAAGCATCTATGTATTGAGTTCATGCTATAGATATTATAGTGTGCTGTCCGTGTGTACAATTTATGTGGCGTGTTTAACACGCTTTATTGGCTTCGTCTCATGCTCACTTCGCGTTTGATTGCACTCAACTACTCTTGACGACTCAACGTTAAGTTGGTTGTTGTTTGACTAGGCTATAATTTTATGGGGTGTGGCAGTGACAATTGAATGCTCTATAATATGAAAAATAAAACGTATTCGTCAACTTATTTCCTAGATCTTTATTGTATTAAAGAATACTAAAAGATAGGTAAAGCACCAACATCAATGTATGTAACAAATATTTGCACGCCACACTTGACAGAATCTGATGATACCATTAACTAATCTTAAGACCATATAATGTACCATATTCCGACAAATAAATGATTATGATTATTAATCAAATAAAGGTAAGATTCAAACTCAGAGTGCCAAATATTTGACCATATATTATTATGGTGTAGATATTAATGTACCAGATAATATGAAAATGTATTAGTTCAGCCGTGCTATTCTGCAAACATCTCACCGTGAAAACTTGGATGAAGTGAGCTTGATGTGAGCTGTCATTGCAGCTGAAGCTAGGAATTGACACTATTGACAGCTCACTTCACCTCACTCTTCACGGTGAGATGTTTACAGAATGGATCGACTGTTGTCTGACAGATGAAAATATGGCTAGGATTAGGAGACAAATCTATCAAGCGGTGTGTTGTAATGTTATCCTACATGTCATGTAGGATTAACTTAAGGTTAAAGTTGAAGTGCCGAACTCTTGATTACTGAGTACCAGCGATATTTGTAGTGCTATTCTGTAAAAATCTCACCGTGAAAACTTAGGCGAAGTGAGCGTGACGTCAGATGTCAATAGTGCCAATCCCTTGCATCAAAGGTGGAATGACAGCTCACTTCACCGAAGTTTTCACAGTGAGATTTTTACAGAATAGACCGTTCTATCCCCAATTATAATTTGAATTCCTAACACTACCTATATCATACCCATATTTGTTGTTACCTCCTCCCAATATTCCCGATTGTTTTCCTCCGTCCAAAAACCCACAGTTGAGTAATAAATTCCGATCGTGTGTAAAGCTGTAGGACCGGTGATAAGTAGCCGTACGCGACTGCTCCTGAACTATTGTCCCCGCGTGATACGAATAATCAAACGTTTACTTCAATTCGATGACTGATTTTCAGATCAAATGTTGTGATTGTTTTGTTTGTGACCCTTGAAAGATATTGTGACAGAAACATATTTTTACAGCTCTCATTGATAATTTTATTCTATAGATTAACACACACACTACAATTTAAGTTTTTATAATAGTTGGATTTTTAGGACTTGAAAAACATCGTTTCTTAAATACTCGTATATGTTCATTATGAATGTATTATACATTTCGGAACTAAGTTGACTTATCAGGACGCCAGCGCCGCTTAGCGACGTTCGACAGAGTCAACAACATAACGCTCGACCGGGGATAAGCAGACTTCATGGGTGGCGGTCAAGCAGTGAACGCGTTTAGTACGCGAATAGTTGTGTTGTGTTCCTACAGTGTGTGTATTGTTACTGTGATTAATTTGATCGTAAAATATAATTGGATCTGAACTGCAAACGGTTTTAGTATTACGCAATAACCAACACTACCCACAGCACGCCCACATTAATTAAAATATGGCTAATAAAAACGAAAGTGACACCTACCCGTTATACACATAAACCGTCCGAAATAAATTCTCTAAATGATGGTGAAAACTGCATCAAAATCCGTTGCGTTGTTTAGAAGAACAGCGCGGTCACACAGATAGACACGAAAAGCGTTTTTAATTTTTAATTAGTTTAGATCATCATCATAACATCACGCCTTGTATCCCCGAAGGGTTGGGTAGAGAATTATTTATAGTACACCCACTTTTCGCCAGTTATGTTTGAGTCGGGGCGACCCTATTGACACAGTATAAATGAGTAACAGTATTATGTCTTGTTAGAAAATGGTCGAAACGACACGCTTCGAAATCTCATTATATGACAACAGTCTCGAGTGCACAACAGTTACGCACGGGCGCGGAAGGTTTATCTACCGACCCGCCGTTGGTAATTATTTCAAGGTCAGTGCCGAGACATTATACTGTGCTATTGCCATCAATCGGGCACAAATCCAGACTCCAAAGTGTTTAAAAGTGGTTTTCAGTACCAATTACGCAGGCGCAAAGTCTGGTTTCGGTGCTCGTTACAATTTAAGAAGTTAAGTATGAAAAAGAAGAAAATATGCTCAAAACATTAGGTTTTCTGTATCACTGCAAACATATTTAAACATTAAGAAGTGTGGGCTATAATAATAGTCGCTCTCAAAATTACCTAGAATGGATCTGGTCCATAGTTCCTACCTTCTGACCACTGCAATTTACTCCTCAGAAACAATAAATTAAGTACCAGTACAGCCTACAAACTTTTAAAACTGTAAGTCCAGGTAATCACAGTGTGAACTCCCAAATTGGGTATACGTTATCTTAATGAAGGCAAAGGGGTGAATTTAGACAGAACTCGCTACTTTCAAAGGATAAAGAAGGCTCTGAACAGTGCTAAAACATTGTGCCCTATCACAAAATTACCTATTATGGATTATAATTATTCTTTCAGTTCCTAACTTCTATAATTTTTTCTTTATTTCATTTCTAAATATAATTTACATTTTTAAATATTTTTATAAAAACATTTAAAAGTGAAAATAAATTGTAGCCTACCGGTATCGAGAACAGGGTCCAAGCTACAGGCGGTCAGGGCTTCTGAGAGAGGAACCTCCTAACGATGACCCGTGACCAGACGTACCGCTTTCTGAATCAAGCCTTTGATCCAGCTGCCTAACGAGAGCCTCCTCAGGTGTTGGTCGAAGCTCTTGGCTATTATACCATTGGCCGTCACGACTATCGCCACAATGACTGATGTATCTACATCCAACATGTCAACAACCTCGCGAGTTAAGTTATTATTTTTAACCTATTTTGCCCACTGCAGGGCAAAAGCCTCCGTTTCTCCTTTTACCTTGTGACCACTTAATATATTCCTCAGATGACAGAATCTAAGGTAACTCATTCCTCTCCTTCAGTACAGCCTTCACTTTAAAAACTTTAAGTCCAGGTAATCACAAAGTCAACTCTAAAATTAGGTTTGAAGATAACGAAGGCAAAAGGGTGAATTTGAACGAGAACTCGCCACTTTCAAAGGATAATGGAGGCTTTGGTCCTAGGGTCTGGTCCATTTAAGTTATCTAGGTGGCTAATTAGATTACTGAAGGCACTCTCCCATGTAATGACACGTACTTTGGATTAGGTGGACTAATTTGTTAACAAAAATCGTTTGACTTTCCCAGAGAAAGGTATCTTCATCTGACGTCTGAATACAGTATTTAAATGAACCCTTGTGGAACCCAGTATAATTTAATGGTAACACTTGCTACTTCACCCTCGTTCTAGGAAAACTTCTTCCCGAAAAAAATATATTTTATTTTAGTAAGTACTTTGCCTACAGTCGAACTTTTAATTAGCTACAGTACATTTTTTTACAAAATGACAGTGAGAAGTGTCATTTTGTAAAAAAAATTACTGCAGCTTATTAAAAGTCAGATTATAGATGTGTAAAGCCTTGTGCCAAATATAATTGTCTAGCTGCACCCCGCGGTTTCACCCGCATAAGTCTCGATCCCGTGGAAATATCGGGAAATGGGGTGGATCGAATAACCGATTTTCCCACCCGTACGCAAAATACGCGCTTAGTCGTGGAGTTGCGGATATCAGCCCGTATTACCTATTATGTATCCTTTGTCCTAAGCCAGAGCATGCTCTACCCATGTGCCAAATTTCATCCAAATCTGTTCAGCTGTTTTAGCGTGAAAGCGTAACAAACAAACAAACTCACTTCCGCATTTATAATATTAGTAAGGATAGTTAGGATACCCGTTCAGTAGTTTTAGAGTGAAGCTCAAACAGTCAAAACAAGGTTTGCCTACACAGTCATGTACAACTAAGTATAAGTTGTAATCTAGGTTCAAAAGTCTGCAAATTATTATGAACATTTCCCTGCTTTATTTTCTCAACTCGTGTGGGAGTTATAATAGTAAGAAGATTTTGTGTTCAAAATATATAAATAGTCTGCTTAAGTACATACTTAAAGGCTATCTTGGGCTATTGTTAAAAGAACAGAGTTCAATAGAGCCTAATAAATATATGAGGGTTTATGTAGATTTCTGCCTGGGTAGAATAAGATAAGTTTTAGTCACAATTATAATTCCTTCACTTTCGAATGTGCCTATATTTTTTGTATAGTCTGAGCCAATAACTAAGTGGGCCCTTCTTCTATTTTCAGTTTATATCACGTAAAATAACCCTTTGTAGCGGGAAACCTGCGACGTAAGAGCACCTAGGCTCATGATATTTTTGTTTATATGGATAGGAGAACCAAAAGCTATACCAGAATTTTCAACATTTTATTCCACAGTTTAATACGTTTTTGTTGATTAATACCGCATATCAGTGATAGCACTTGCACTACGAAAACTGTCCTTATGTACTGCTACATAAAGGCGCTGGCAATTATCACTGATGTTTGGTTTATTGTACAATTAGCTACGCCGCGCGGTTTCACCCGCGTAAGTCGCGATTCCGTGAGAATATCGGGATAAAAAGTATCCTATGTCATCCTGACCCAGGTCATGGTCTACCCATGTGCCATTCCGTTCAGCCGTTTTAGCGTGAAAGCGTAACATACAAATAAACTCACTTTCGCTTTTATAATATTGGTTAGGATAAACAACCGGACATTTTGTCCCAGAAAATGACATTAGTACCAACGGACAACTATCCACTTAATATTCCTTTAATTCATACATACACTCCTGAAACCCTTATCCCGTCCGATAAACCTTCCGTCCAAAAATCGGACGACACCATTTCCCAAACTCCGGACACCAAAATTCAGTGCGACGCCAACTGATTAATGGACACTGTACGTTTTAAACCGAATTTAAATAACATTTATACCATTCCCCCTCTAAAAAGCTTATTTTATTCACTGAAAACAGTGAATAAAAAGCTCTTTTAATCACTGTTTTGGTGTTTGAATTTAGAACACATCTATATATGCGACCTCCATCTCAATGCTATACAACCTCCTTGCGAAAACATACTCTATACACAGGAAATAAATATCGTTTCACAAGTTGATTGTTATTAGTAATAATAAGAAAATTACTTTTGATTTTAGTAATTGTTCCAATTTTAATGTGCATTTTAATTAAAGCCCCTTGCAGAGTAGCGCGACGCGACAGCGCGACGACACCGGTCATTGTTATACCGTGAAGTTTTCTTTGAAATTGTTTTGTTAGAATCGCGTCGCGCTGTCGCGTCGCACCAGTCTGCACGAAGCTTAATTCAACCTTCCTTTTTTCTTCAATAAATGTCTATTTTCGCTTAAATCTTTCTTTTTCTCGTAGTCATGGTATAAAGTATAGTATGCAACTCTTGAATAAAACGGATTTATATCGAGGGCCATGAATTACTCGCGTCGCTCAGGATTCTAAAACTTGAATCACTCGCTACGCTCGTGATTCAATCGTCATGAATCACTCCCTACGGTCGTGATTCAGTCGTTAGAATCCTTCACTTGCTCGTGATTCATCTATGGCCCTCGCTTTAAATCCGTCTTTTATTCACTAATTGCATAATATACTATTATACCCCTCTAAAAAGCTTATTTTATTCACTGTTTTCAGTGAATAAAAAGCACTTTTAATCACTATTTTGGTGTTTGAATTTAGAACACATCAATATTTTTGGAGGTTGTATAGCATTGAGATGGGGGTCGCATACCTCCATCTCAATGCTATACAACCTCCTTGCGAAAATATATTCGATACACAGGAAATAAATATCGCTTCACGAGTTGATTATTATTAGTAATAATAAGAAAATTACTCTTAATTTAAGTAATTGGTCCAATTTTAACGAGCATTTTAATTAATTCAACCTTCCTGTTTTCTTCATTAAATGTCTATTTTCGCTTAAATCTTTCTTTTTCTCGTAGTCATGGTATAAAGTATAGTATGCAACTCTTGAATAAAACGGATTTATATCGAGGGCCATGAATTACTCGCGTCGTTCAGGATTCTAACACTTGAATCACTCGCTGCGCTCGTGATTCAATCGTCATGAATCACTCCCTACGGTCGTGATTCAGTCGTTAGAATCCTTCACTTGCTCGTGATTCATCTACGGCCCTCGCTTTAAATCCGTCTTTTATTCACTAATTGCATAATATACTATTTTACAGTCCGTGAATTATTTATTGTGTCCTATCATGAATAAATTTTGAATAAATATTTCAGAGATCATTTTCCGGGGAACTTGGCAGTGGTCGCTGATTTTTCTTGGTAGCAAAGTTGAGGAAAAATTGTAACGTGTTTAGGTTGGTACACGTGATTTATAGTTAAGGGACTGTTTACATGGGAAATTAAAGCAAATAATATGTATTTCTGTTAAAAGGTAAGCTAACACTTTTACACGTCAATAATAAAAAAAAATAAACGAGTGCGGTCGGGGGAACCTCGTCAGGAACGAAGTTTCTTATCACGTATGATTTAAAACAAAAACAAAAATTTCGCTATCGGCTATTTTGACTTCACTATCGGCTTTATCACCCTCGAAAACTATGAAAACGACAACCATGCCGAAAAGTTTGAAAATATTTGCAGCCACCGTCTTGGATTTTCATTTTGACCAAATTCATGGAAAAGAAGGAAGAAAGTTGCATAGAGGGGCATACAAGTATAAACGCTTTTTCGCGTGACGATTTCTATTAGTTAACTCCTACCGCAAGCCGCGTTAAAAAACTTCGTTCCAAAAACTAGACGAGGCCGGTGTTTTCTATCCGACTACTCTGAGAAGAAAAACCGAAACAAGCTCAGAGAGTCACTTTTATAGTCAGGACATAATCTTGATCAGATTATGTAACGTGACATTACCATGTCAAAAATGGATGCACTACCAACAGTATTGACCAATCCTGACTGCTCAATCAAAACAGTTGAATAACATATTATTATGTGAATACCTACAGGACAAAAGGACAATGAAGCCGCGTTTTCCCTACCCCGCCGACCAAACATTTGTTCAGAGCAAATGTTTGCTGTTCTGCCGCTCAAAACAGAAAACACAGTTTTCACTACAACGAGTAAACGAATGCTCGCTCGCCGTAATGTCGTGTTCACTGAAAGAATGAGCGAGCGAGCATTCATTCGCCGAGTCCAACCGATCATCACTTAACAAGCATATTCGCTCGCTCAAATGTTTTCATTTACCGCGCGAACAAACACTTGCTCGCTCAGAACTGTTCGGAATGCTAAGTGGAAATGCAGTTTTAGAAAAAAGGTGATTGCAGAATCCTTATTCATTAAAGTTTCTGCCAATATACAGAATTTTAAAGAGTTTCAGGATGCGTGGTAAAGTCTTCCTTCTATCTATCTGACTCTAGCTGCACCCTACGGTTTTACCCGCATATGTCTCGATCCCGAGGGAATATCGGGATAAAAAGTATCCTATGTCCTAACCTAGATCGTAGTCTAACCATGCGCCAAATTTCATCTATACCCATTCAGCCGTTTTAGTGTGAAAGCGTAACAAACAAACAAACTCTCTTTCCCATTTATAATATTAGTTAGGATTATAGCAATTTTTTTAGAAGCAACTTAAGTTATTGTTATTCTTAGGAAGCTGTTGCCTCTCGTCTAACACCCTAATACATCACACAATATCTAATTACCATAAGATTCTCGGGTAGTCCGTTACGTCCAAAGTTTAAAGTTTCGAATTTACAAGCGGAGTCCCCTTCCGTAGTCCGTACTCTTACGGACTCGTAAGTAATTACCGGTCACAGGCGAATTACTGAGGGTTAGTTGTTTTAACTTCAGTAATTACCCCTTTTGCTGGCCACTGGGAAATGTTTACGGTGTATTTTGATTTGATTCTGAACTTTTGGTGGTTAGGATAAAGGTACGGTTCCCAAGAAGAGCAGTGGCCGCCACATAGCGTATGTAATGTACCGGCGAATGACGTCACAGAAACGTTATTTTTGAAATTAAAATGATGTGTTCTTAGAGAGCGTTTTTTGACACAAACCTTGCTGCCACAATTTTCCTGACAGCCGTCACTGCGGCCGTTATATGGCCACCGTTCTTCCAAAATGAAAATACAAAAGCAGTTTAAAATTCTTTGCAAATCAGTAAACGTCTTCTTAGAAAAAAATCTTCTTTTTCTTAAAACATTGAATAGTAAATAGGGTCTACTCCGCATGAGAAAACAAAACCAAAAAAATATATTTTTGTAAGGACCGAAATTATTTAGTAAACTTCACTGCGACAGCTAGATAAATAACGTTAGGTCTCGCATTACTTTATACATTTTCATAGATAAATTCTGAAAGTAGGGTTAAAATCACATTTTGTGCCCACTAACCCAGCTGTAAATTTAAGGCACAAACCACTTAAACTCATTAAATTCCACGTGTGTATATATCAAGCAATACCCGAAATAAGTTTAATAAAAGCGGACCCTAAAACCGGACATATAAATGTCCCTGGAAAATAATTATCCAACTTAAACAATAAAAAGACCCACCTACCAAGGGGGCTAATTCTGTCCTCGGATTGTTCCACTAAAATCCCCTCACTAGGGAACTCAAAATATTTTCACCTAATTTTTGTTTTTCTTAAATCTCTCCAAAAAGGTCGGACCCCTCTGGCCGCTCGAGCGATTTCTCGGAACCACAAAAGAAATTAAGTGTCAAAACGTGTTTTGAAAGTTTTATAAACTGATTTGCATTCTTAGAAGATAAAATTAAGAAAATCTAAGCACAAAATTGTGAGAAAATGAACTTTTGGCGCTGTCTGACCTTTGTTACCTTACAAAGGTCAGACAACCAAGGATCAAAACGTGTATTTTGGAACTTAAATAGGTTATTTTTGACTGACTATCTAATATACATTAAATCAATTTTCCCTGCCCCTGAAGACCTAGGTCACATATTTTTTATGTTTGAATAGTTCATGAATGACCTGCCTTATAGAAAAGCATATTATAAGATTAAAGACTACGTTGAAGACAAGGAAGTTTGGCAATAATTCCTTCTGCACATGTGGCTTCCCTGGTGCCTCGTTAACGGCATAACTATGTAAATGTCTATTAACTGCTCCCAAATTACGGTAATTATTTTAATTTACTTTTTTATTTTATTTTAATTTACAAATTTCCTTGACATAATATTTTTATTATTATTTTGACATTACTTACAATATTCTATATTTTTTATTAAATTTGATTTGTTACAGCTGTAGTGGCAACCATTGTCATTTGGTTTAAATAGGTTTTATATTTATTATTTTATTTATCTTTTTAGATTATTTTCTTTTAAATTTTGTGAATGTGAGAACGTTGTAGACATAACAGACTGTAGATCTGTGGACCATTTTATATTTTGCTAAGTACCTGGTACATGTTGATGGGCCTACACTGTCCTCTCATACCTTTTAACACTGTAATTTGGAAACATTATAAAAACCATTTACTTTTAAAAGAGTAACCGTGGAGTTTCTTGCCGGCTCTTCTTCATAGGAAACGACCAATTGGAACCGTGCACCTAGCTTCTGACGTCTCATAAGTGCCCTTGTAGGTTTATGTGAAATAAAATATTTTGAATTTGAATTTGAAAGAAAAAAAAAGTTTCTTTCCGCGAAATTTCATAGCTAGTAAAGAACAATATAAATAGACGAGGTACATTAGTATGAGTCTAATACACGGCGCCTAATACATGGGACTTAACCATAACTGGCGAAATGTGGGTGTACTATAGGTACACCTCTGTCTAACCCTTTGGGGGAACAGGCGTGATGCTATGGTATGTTGATAAGTACACAGTTGAAGAAACCTAAAATAAAACCGTACGTAAATTTTTGTAAACCCTACAAAGCTAAATCCAAATCCGAAAAAGTTTACAAAATACCTACCTATATTCAAATATTTCACGACTAAAGCAATTGGCTTGGACCCAAAAAGTTAGTAAAATTATCTCTTTCTAGGGTAATTATTGTGACCCAACTACAATACTTTGAACCTCAGTATAGTATCTTGTTTTACGTTTTAATTAAACTTCCTCCACTATCACAATACCTACAGGTATTTTAGCTGGAAAGTTCATTTATGTTGATGTAAGGTGATATCAGTACCACCAAGATGAATCAAAACTGACTTTGCCCCAGCCTCTAGCCAGCCGTACGAAGTCATTACGATAGCACAGATGAAAACAGCAGTTTTATTATAAACTTAGGTGAAGTGAGCGTGGAGTGAGGTGTCATTCCACAGGGATTGACACTATTGTCAGCTCACTTCACCCAAGTTTTCACGGTGAGATGTTTACAGAATAGCATGGCTGATGGTTCACACCGCATTTTAGGTACGAAGCTACAAGTACGCGGCAAGCTCGTCTTGTCGGGCCAATTAAGTGAGCGTGACTTAGAAGATATAAGAGTTACGCGATAGAAAGAGAGGCAACTTCTAGGTGAATATAACTGTAGGTAATTAGCTCTGCAACCTGAATTGCACTGTATTATGTCGTAGCAAGTGTCGCTTTTTATTTAAATGATTTTCCAGAGTGGAGTGAACCATCTGTACTCATTTGTGACGATAGGTAGTTCCAATGACTGCACAAGGGCAATCAAGGACAAAACTATGTGGAACCTAATTATTATTTATATCGAGCATCGATGTGCATACCTAGATTGAGTAACTATTCATCAGTCGGTCCATTCTGTAATTTCACCGTGAAGATTTTACCAGAACAGAGGATGCGCATTGACACTAAGGGTCAAATTAAATTAGCAAGCAAAACTCTGCAGACGTGATGGTTATCGATATATAAAAACTACAAAATAAAAAAGATTTGATGATATTTTTGAAGTGTGAGTTGATCTTCTTCTTTTTTTCGTGTGGATAGTGACTAACCTGGTGTCAGAGTTGTAAAGCCGCATATGAGTCTCTGACTTGGTTTCACATGCCGTCGAAAAATATCTCTCGGGCAGGCCGGTTTCCTCTCGATGTTTTCGTGTGAGTTGATAAAATCTGTTTTAAAGTGTTGAGATATTGATATGCCCATCACGTCAGTGAAGTGTACACAAAAAAAACATCATGAAATGTTTTTTTTTTGTGTCATCATATTTCCTTATCGATACCAATCACGTCTGCGGAGTTTTGCTAGCTAATTTAATTTGACCCTGTATTGACAGCTCAGGGTGAGATTTATTACAGAAAAGATCAACTGTAATTGAGCTACGCGGGCAACCTTGCCCTATACAGCCCTCGAGAGACAAACAGTGTACCAAAAACATTTAACTCCACACAACCCGATCCATCTTTCCTTTGCTCATTGGTTACCAATCCAAGTGTACCAGATTACGTATTAAGGTGAGCGCACACTATGTTTAGGGGCCCCATCTTAACATTCCGGTCTCGGGGGCCCGGTAACGAGTTGACCGCTCGCCAAACCGCAAGGCGCACACTCTGGGGAGAATCACTCGCTCCTACTTAGATGTAAGTACACCTGCGACGGGAAATGTATGGGATATTTAGTCGGGAAATTTGGGTAAAATGGGTGATAAAGAGAATTTGGAATTGATTGGGACTTGTTCTTATTGTATTTGGTACAATTATAGCTGTACAATGATATTTTGGCGTGTGGACAAAACTGGAACTAACGCCGCCATCTTGCTTTTTCAATACATTTCACATAACAATTGCATAATTGTTTACCAACAGAGCCTTCATGTTAATGTCTTTCAAGCGCCAAATGACCCTTGTACCGCTTCAAATGTATTTTCTATATTTTTCTTTTCTGTCTGTGTGAGTTATTTATTTGTACTGTCAATGACATTGTTTTTTTTTTTTTAAACCTTCGTCCGATGGATATTGAAGGTGAAGAACTATGTATTGTGATGCAACTTAGGAGAAGCTTGTCTCCAACAGTGGACTGCGATAAGCAGAGCTGATTGAAATTCAGACAACATTACATAACATCACGCATCAGATAACTTGAAGCTTAAAATGCCAATGCATTCCACAACTTTCCTTGACAAATCCTTTACTGTTCAGGCTGCTCGTTTGTTGAATGCATTACCAGTTCCAATAAAGCGCGCGCAATCGTTGCTTGTGTTTAAAAGACTCGTGAAAGAACATTACTCGTCATTATGATTTTGTTCTCGTCGGCAGCTGTAATAATAATCGTCATTTATTTTTGTTGCTTATATAGTTAGTATGTATGTATCTATTATATAGCATTTATCTGTGTACTATTAGTATATTGTACTTATATACCTTTTATTTGCACCAAAGACCGCCCAATTGTATGTCCAAAAATCACTGTCCATTGCCAGGTTGCCTGGAAGAGATCGCAGTAAGCAATAAGACCGCCCATTGTATATGTTGTAGTGTATTACGCTTTCTTTATGTAATGTATGATCTGGTGTACATTACAGTACATAAATAAATAAATCACGCCCATATTTCTCGTAGGGTTAGGCAAAGGTATATCTATGGTTAACTCAAACAAACTTAATCAAACTAGATCCCAATTTTTTTGCAGGTATTTTCAAAAGGCTTGATCATGGGTTATGGTACATTAGATAAGCATTGAAATTGTAATTCGTTTTATTTCTACTGCTCGATTGATAATAAAATGATTAATGTGCGTATTGTATAATTATCACTTCATCATTCATCCTAGACCGTGGACTGTCAAGTCATAAGTCTCAAGTGCGAACCCAAGTCACGGCACCTCTGACTTTTCAGATTCATGTGCGACTGTGCGTATTGTATAATTATCACTTGCTTAAAAAACGGTGAAGGAAAACATCGTGAGGAAACCGGCATGCCTGAGAGATATTTCTCGACGGAATGTGAAGCCAAGTCAGAGGCCCATGAGCGGTTTTAAAACTCTGACACCAGGTTAGTCACTAACCACACGAAAAGAAAAAGAATAAAGTAGTTTCAATCTTAGCTTATCGTGAACTCAACACTAGATAAACTGACAAGGCACCTTCTGCCTTGACACTTCTAATTCTCATCAAAATCCCTCATCGTAAGTCAGAACCAGTCAAGAAACTAGTTTACTATTAAGGTAAGTGCTCACTACAGCAGCGGGATCATTACTCAACGTTTAATTCTCTAGAGAAGATAGTTGACCGGCCGTCAGATGACAGGGCTTTACACCTAGAATGCTTGATAAGGAATTGTTGTATATTATTGCTAAAATACCTACTTATATAGTACAGTCGGGGAAATTAATTGTTAAGCAAATTGACAAACTACGATCTCCCTTTCACCGGCTTCATATGGTTCCTAACTCATTTGTTGGGCTTGGTATAAACTCTTCTTTGCTAGAATTGGCTTTTAATGCGTCTAAAACGAAACCAACCTTTGTTCAATGGCATACTATTCTATCAACGACTACTTAAACGATAAGAATAGTTGGTCACTGTGATTAACTCAAGACAATGTTTATGTTTTTTCTCCAGAATTAGCTTACCTACTTACAAGTTATATGAGTTTATACATTATAATTGTTTATTTTATTTGACTTTATAAGTCAAGATATTTTAATTTATTGTTAACTCTACTCATTACAAGTTGTATTGCCATATGTGGTTAGCTAGTGACATCGACAATTGATCATATAATTTTTTGCCTGAGCAACCGGCAGCAAGTTCGTCATGCTCCCTTAGATATCACTGCGTGCCGTAGCGTCGGGTTAACTGGTCGCATTGCTGATCATGGTTTTGATATTGTTATTAGTAATTAAATGTTTATTTATTCTACCAAGATGGTAGGACCATCTTCTATCCATTTCAGCTGTTTATCATTTATAACTTCCAGTTACAGCTATATATAGCTAGATGTAAGCGGGCACGCCCTTTATGCCTGGAGACTTTATTTAGATATTAAATTCCGTTTACATTTAGTTTTTATTTCTACCTGAATATTATTTTTGTTGGTATATTGGCGTGTGCTAGCTGACATTATGGCTAATAATTTAAATTATGTTTTGTGTTGCGTAATAAAAGTTATTTTGCATACTATTATATATATAGAATATATTTTATTCTAACTGAACAGACAGCTATGCTGCTGGGGAGTTTGTTGCGCAACTTCTTCCCAGCTAACGCACTAGGAAGTGGTGAAGGGCGGGCGTTTTGTGGGACTGTCTTATATGTAATTTTGACGTTCGAAAAGTGTTGATTCTCAGCCTAGTTTGAATGAATGACTTTTGAATTTTGACACCCTATGCGTTATAAAGATTTCATACAACTTTCAAAGAATAACAGTTGTGATCTAGTTGTGATATAAATACACGGTTAATGTATGTTGGTAGCCAATTTCCCTAACTTCAAAGTAAAAGTCAAATCATTTATTTCAAATTGGCACATATAAGGCACTTCAGAACGTCAAAATTGACAAAAAATAGAATTGATTCTAGTCGCCCCTTCCAAAAGGTAGTTTTCGTATGGAGAAGAATGGGCAAGAAACTCCACCGTTTCTCTTTTAAAATGTTTTACAATATTTTGTATACATTAATTATATAATTACTTATATGTGAAGACTCTGATAAATATCTATTTTAAGACAGGTTTTCTGCTAGACAGAGGGCTAAATCTTTTTATCTGATCCTAATTTTAAAGAAATTATTTCTTCTTATTTCATTATTTTTTGTATCCGCGCTTAAAATGTTGCTACAATTTTTACTTAATTCTGCCCACGCATTAAAATTCATCAATAATAATCATTCTGGCCACTGAAATACAATTTTCTGTTACTACTCATTGTGGCATAATTTCAATACTGCTTTGTTTCATTATCTGTTGAATATTCCAAAGGACACAAGCAAGCCACAGAAACAATTGAATTTCTCATTACAATCAAAATGAAAATTATATTTTTTTTCGACGCTCCAACGTTTTAGCATTTTCGCTAAAAACACTTTTGGACTCAAAAACGAAGTGACTTCATTTGACATAACATTCTTGAACGATCAAGTATTACCTGCCTCAAGTTTGAAAGAAAATGGGTCAAAATCAAGTCAAAATTCCATTGAAAATTAATTGCAAAGCGACATTCAATTGATTTATTTGTTTTTTTTTTTATGATCTCGCAGATTTTTACGCCTTTATTTAGCAAACATTACCGCCCCAAAATATAAGCATGGTATAATATACTGCCAAAATCCGGTTATAACCGCTTATAACCAGTTCAACAATTCAATATCACGTCTCAGGGGGCTGATAACGATTTGAGTCGGAGCCAAACCGATGTCGAGTCGAGGCGGCCAATCGCTAAGTGAATATGGTTAAAAATGAGAAATCGAAGTGTGAACTCGAATAATATCGCGGTTGTTTTGGTAGTAACACTGTTAAATGTGACGAAAGGGGAAATTGGGTCTGTTGCCAATTTTTGGTTCCTGAATTGGGGGTTTTTTGATAGAGTGACTACTACAGACTGTTAGGCACCTGTCACACCGCCAACGAGGAAACAACTACCTATCGACTATTTTCTCGCTCTAGAAACGTATAATAGATGTAGTAGGTCCTGTGGCAGTAAAAGAGATGCATCAATCTGCCTAGCCTTTTCCCAACTATATTGGGGTCGGCTTCCAGTCTAACTGGATGCAGCTGAATACTAGGTAGATGGAGCGGCTGCCTATCTGACCTTCACAACCCAGTAGGTAACTAGGTATACGCGTACGATACGCCTAGTTACCTACCGACCGTAACGACTGTCAAAGATCCACGAATGACAACCGGGACCAACGGTTTAACGTGATTTCCGAGGCACAGAGGAGTCTCGGTATATAAAGATGGTTACCCATCCATGGACCGACCCCGGCAAGCGAAGCTTAACCTGATGGATCGACCCGTGCGGCTGTTATTACTGAGCCACGAGATACTCACAGTAAATAAAATGACAACTCTCTCTCCACTAGTTTGTCGCACCGACGACAGCTATCAAAGTAAATACTCGCTCAGCAACGCTCGCCTAGCAGGCAGAACACTCGCTGAGAGACGTTTGCTTGATATATACACATACAAGCAAGTGACTGGGCTTGAATTATCGCCCATCGCACTCGCGCACTCACTCATAGCCCAGCGACAAAACTATCCAAACTACACACTCGCCGCTCGTAGCTCACCAAGGCGTTTCTAATTGGTACGATCGGTGCCTCACCTTGCCTGTAAATATTTATTGGGAAAAATGTTTACCGAGAAACAACTACAATTCTGTTTACATCAGAATAGGCTTTTTAAATCAATTAATTCGTCTAATAGCCGTAGGTTGCATGCTGCGATACAATTTAAAGCTATATTCTATCCAAAAATATCTAATCTAAATTCAGTCTATAGAAACTGTCCGTCCGTTTACCAATTAGCGATGTAAATCTAAACTGTTCAAAGTTAAGGAAACAAGGAACCGTGTGCTGAGTCCAAACAAAGTAATTAAATTAAAATTTAAAGCGTGTTTCCCTAAAGCTGTTCTAAATCACGGAACTAAAGAGGTCAGATGGGGATAAAGAAAGAAAATTGTCACGTTTGTTTTTATCTTTTGTACCGGAACTTGTACTTTGGGAAGAAATTTTTGAGGAAACTGAGCCGGTTACTCCAAATGGAGAAACCGGCTCAGTATTCTCAAAAGTTTCTAGAAAAAAGAACAAAGTCAGCAAGTCCCCAATGGGAGTTGTTTTTATTTTTAAGTATATATAAAATCTGTCATGACGTCTTTCAATTAGAATGATCAGGTATTCAACAGTTTTCAAGGTGTTATTTTCTGTATGGACATCATCTATACGTTGTCTGTCTGTGTGTCCGCGTTGTTCTTCGAAATTACGCAATGGATTTTGATGCGCCACCATCATTTAAAGAATTTGTATAATAAAAAAATTTCGATGTTAAGTCAACTCGTAAAAGCCGTGCGTAGCAGGGGTGCTAATAATAAAATAAATAAATCCATTAATTAAGAAATTAGCCAATATTAAATTAAATACCACATACAACCTCCAACTTAATTAAAACCAACCCCTATTTGCCCAAAAGTTGTCAACCCAAAAACGAAAAGAACCTTTATTTATTTCAAAATGAATCAACCCTTTCACAGCCCGCTGAAAAACATAATCGGCTCAATCTAAATCTATTGTCCGGCAAAAAATCTAACACAATACACATCAACTGTCATTCTTCAAACAATATAATATTTTGTTGAACACAAAAAAGCAGATTTATTTGTTTTATCCAATCGGAAGCAGAACATTTGACAACAATTGATGCAACATCCGAAAACTGTCGGTAGAATAAACAAATTAAATGGCTGGACAAACGAGTGCCGCTGCATTTTAAAAACAAAGAGAGTTTAGCGGGTTACGAGTAATGTTGGATTGATTTATCTGTTTTGTACTGGGACTAATTCATTTTGTGGAATAAAAAAAAACGAATAACTTTTACTTTCAATATTATATCCTGTAATTTGTCGAACTTTAAATACCTAATCAATTACATTGATAAGGAACTATGATAGGCACGGCTTAAAGTGTTGTTTACAGCGAAAAACAAGGTTGCTATTAACTTAGTAGTAACAGTTTGACAGTCGGTTAATACTAATTTACTTTTTATTTAGTAGTAACCGACTGTCAAATCTTATGATAACTGAAGGCCAACTCTCGTGCTTAAAAAAACGTTCACATTCAAGTCGCAATCTGTCAAACTTATCAAAAATGTTGGTAAATTGATTGTATTTTTGACAGATTGCGAATGAGATTAGAATGCAAACGTTCTTAAAATTTACGGGAATTGCCCCTTTGTTGTAATTAATTGGGATAAGTGACGTCACGAATCATGAATCAAAAATGTATTTTAGCGTAAATAGCCCTAGCGACAATCTCTGACAGTCACTTGTAAATTGGTAATCAATACTCAATTCTTTATTGCATTCCATATGTATTACATAGATGGTATAACAAAGTAAAAGATCAATATGGACCCTGTCGGGCACGGCAAAATTTTGAGAGAGGAAGAGGGCTAAGTATCAATTCAAACAATTCAATATTATTATAAATTATTCAATGTGTTTAATTGGTACTATCTATAGTCGTGTAATACCCTACCGGGACAGCCGTTTTATAGGGCGTTTTATATGAGGGTAAACAAACTGGGGCCAGACAAAAAAATTGTATAGGTGAATATTTCTGTCTCGTTTGCTCTAAATGGATCTAATAAGGTGTGTCCTTGTCTCATTATTATTATTACTTAGTGACTTGTCTATTGCTCTTTACTCTGTCTACGTAAATCGTGAATCGCAAAACGTCACACTGCTCACACAAACATTCACTCACTTTGGCTCACACTGGTCTCGACGCTTGACGAGTCAACCCGTCGGGTCCGAGTTCGCAATAAGTCAATCGTCATCCTGAGGATGCCTCGTTGAGAGGTGAAACACGTGTCGATTTCTTACAGGGTTCTTTATGACTCTTTAAGGCAGTTAAGCGAATTAGGTTACTAAATATACGTCGTCTATTGTATTTTATAATTGATTTCCGCAAAGTCACGCCTGAGTCAATTAACTCAAACTCGCAAAACTTCTACTACTTTCCCATAACAGTATTATGGGGTGCCACAATAGGTATCAACAGTTATGAACAGCAAACGCTATAATAACTGGAAAACTATAAGGGATCAGGCAATCGTAGTTAATTTGCCACCTCTGGGTTATAATACGGCGGGAATGGTGTGCCATTAGCCTGAGTGTCATTCAGTCCCTAGAGAGGCTCATGTTGCAGGCTTAATATATCGGCGTCTGATATTTTACCTACTATTGTGTAGAACACTAAGGCCCCTCGCCCACGGCGACTTTCTGTAGCGATGCTGTCACGCGTTTTGTAAACGCGCTTCTGCATCGCTACATTCGCGCGTTAGTCGCGTTTCAACGTGCGACAGTAACGTTGCAAACGCGCGGCTGTATCGATGCAAACGCGTGACCGTTTCTGACGACATCGGGGAACGAAAGGTGGAGAACTAAGGGAGGGAGGGGTGCTGGGGTATGTGCCCTGAAGCGTGACAGCATCGCGATAGTAGCGATACAGAATCTGGGCGTGGGTACACAGCCAATGATAGCATCGCGGCTGTATCGATACACATGCGCTACAGCATCGCTACTGCATCGCTACAAAAAGTCGACGTGGGCGCCGTATCTCTAAGATATAATTATACGAAAAGCATTTTATAATTTTGGCACGTGTCAAAACTCAAATTACAGGCACTTTTGAATTGTCAAGGGGTCGGTCAGTCAGAAAGATGAAGCTAGTTGCCCATTCCAAAGCGTAGTAGGTTTCTATGGAGAAGAACGGGTAACAAACTCCACGGACACTCTTTTAAATAAAAATATTGATTACATAATTCATGTTGAAGGTATACAAGTGAGAATAATATAGAAATACGTGCACGTTAAAAGAGTCCGTATTAATAAAGAAAAATAAATTAAAATAAGCCGTGGCTGCTAAGAGATCACCAGTCCGTACTGACGGCGCCCGTTCGCGAACATGACGCATGGATCAGCACCATTCAGCTCAACCATTGTGAAGGGAATTTAGTACTTGTAAAAGCAACTGTACACACCTATATTCGGTTTGACGACCCCAGCATAGTTGAAATAAGACTAAGCAGATGACAAGTTTTTTAAGTCAGTGCCACGTCACAAGCCAGACTAATGACCGAGGGTTCCGATCCCCGGGTCGGGATAAGTAGTTTTTGGTTTTCCATTAGAACATTCTCTGTACCAACACGGAGCTAGGATTCGTGCTGTTTAAGGGCTTTCTCCATACATAGGACTAAAACAAAACTAGCAAAATGTGTGTGTATTAGTCATCTCTGTTCCTTTATGAAATACAGGATGTTATATCAGTCGCAAGTCCTGCAAGTGCTAAACAGTTACACAGTTGATTCTGGGCTAGTATAAAAATAGTCCTCCAGACCGTATTTCGGCCATGGCGGCCAATCTTAACGGAACTTTCTTCCCTCACTCTCATAGTCCGACGGGACGGCAATCCGACCAGACCGGAAAGAGATCAGGTGCAGGACCAATGGCTTAACGTGCTTTCCGAGGCACGGAGGCATCACATCCCCAACTTCCAAACTCTCGGCTGTTAATAAGAAATTCCCTTGAAAACCCCAATAACACTTTGCCCGACCTGGGAATCTAACCCAGGAAACCCCACACCTAGCAGTCGCGCTTGTGACCATGAAACCAACGTGACAGTAAAAGCACTAAAGCGTAAAGCTGCGGGGCTAATGTGTAGGTGTGTCACCAGCGCCTCAACCACCTGGGTTGACTCAATAACATAACCATTCAATAGATCAAAGGACCCAGCGGTTCGCTAGGCAACGATGCAACCGACGAACTCGCCAGAAGGGGGTCGAGCAGTAGGACCTGAACCCATCGCGCCACTCCGCATCGGGTACGTAAGCACTGGTAAGGAAACGCACCAGGGACGAACATCACAAATAATGAGTGAACCAAGGTGAGGCAGGCATGCTAAGGAAGCACTCCCTAGAATTGATGGCCGCCTCGTAACAAAACAAGTTCTCCGACTAACTAAACAACAGCTGCGTACAGTTACAACTGCTATATGTCAATGCTATATGCCTGCTATATGTCTGCTATGCTAGATGTCAATAGCCCTAAAACTAAACAACTATTAGAATTTCTCAGCTACTTAAACCTAAATCAATTAGTCCAAACACCCACACACTTTGTATGTGATAGTAGTTCACTTATTGACATAATCTGCACTGATGCTTCAATCCGGAACGTCGTGGTGAATCATATCAGTGAGCTTGGCCATCACTCGTTTATCACATGCGAGACGATCTTTAAGAAGGCTAAGGCTAAACCAAGATTGGTCGTTTTTCGTCCGCTCACAGACATATTAGTTGACTTTTTTAACATCGATTTAAATATGATTCCGTGGTCGATTATTGGAGCCATGAGTGATGTCAATTCAATGGTGGAGACATTTAATTCATTTATGATCCAATTATTCGATCTCCACGCTCCTCTTAAAAGGAAGACATTTAAAACCCGCCCTACTCCATGGATAACTGAAAACATCAGACTGATGTCGAAATTGAGAGATGGAGCCAGGGACAGATTTCGGAAATCCAAACTACCGGGTCATAAAGTTTATTATCTGGATCTGAAGCACCAAACAGTTACGGCACTGGTTAGCGAGAAGACGGCATATTTCAGCAAAAGTATCAATGATCAAATAAAGGACCCTAAACAATTGTGGCGCAATTTAAAATCCGATGTGCTTCCGGACCATAAGCAAAGACTGCTGCCAAGTCACTTCGACAATCCAGATGATATCAATGCGGCGTTTCTGGAAGTTCCAGGTAATTGTCATCTTAATAGTTCGCAATTGTCCTACTTTGAGTCTCATAGGTATGGCCCGGCCACATTCACACTCACAACAACCAGTCCTGATTCTATCCTGAAGATAATCAAGAATCTAGGGTCAAATGCACAGGGTGTCGACGGTATAAGTCTCGATATGATATCTCTCACGTTGCCAACTACCTTGCAAGCCATTACAGATATCGTCAACCGGTCCATAGCCACGCGTACATTCCCCGAACTCTGGCGATGCGCTATTGTACGTCCTATCCCTAAAAACAATAACCCTATAAACATGAAGGACTTGAGACCAATTAGCATTTTACCTTGCCTGTCTAAGATCCTGGAACGCGTAGTATACTCGCAGGTTAACCAATACCTCGAAAGTAATGACATTCTCCCTGACCTTCAGTCGGGTTTCAGGAAGGGTAGAGGTACTGCAACGGCTCTGGCTGATGTTGTGGGTAGTATTCTTGAAGCTCGCGACCGGGGGGAGGGAACAATTCTGGCTCTGCTGGACTTTTCCCGTGCTTTTGATGCTATTAATACCGGTCTGCTGCTGTCGAAGTTAGCCTTCTATGGCTTTGACAGTGATGCAGTAGAGTGGTTTAATAGCTACCTTACTAGCAGGTCTCAATACGTAGAGATGCGTAGGGAGGATGGGTCTACAGTGTCATCCCCCCCCCTCCAGGTGTCAAGGGGTGTCCCTCAGGGATCGATTCTGGGGCCTTTGTTGTACATTCTGTACAGTGCGGATATCATAAAATCCTTTGTTAACTGCAAATATCACATGTATGCTGATGATATTCAGGTGTACATATCCTCCAAGGGGGGTGAAACATCTCTGGCAGTGCAAAAAATAAATGAGGATTTGCATAGAGTGGTTTTATGGTCGGAGGAGAACTCTCTGGTACTGAACCCCCTTAAATCTAAATTTATGGTGCTGGGTTCAAAGAAACAAGTAAGTGCAATACTGTCTGCCAACCCTGAGATAGTTATCAAGGGAGAGAAAATTGAGAGTGTGGAGCAGGCATGCAATCTAGGGCTAATTTTGGATCCAGAGCTGCACTTTGAGGCCCACGTGACTAATGTTCTCCGAAATTGTTTTTATAGGCTAAAGGTTTTATATGGAATACGGAAATACCTAAGTATACCAGTACGGAAACAACTTGTTGACAGTCTCATCCTATCCAAGCTTAACTACTGTGACACAGTCTATGGACCATGCCTGCTTTCAAGAACGGAGCGTGTAATCCAACGTATCCAGAATGCCTGTGTTCGTTTTTGTGTTAACATCCCACGTAGAAGTCATGTAACTCCTTATATTAATCAGCTGCAATTATTAAAAATGGCTGCTAGGAGGAAGCTTCATTTAGCCAACTTGTTGTTTGGTATCATAACAACCCATAAACCACACTATCTGTACGAAAAGCTTACTTGGAAACAACATCACTTAAAGCATAGTCTTCGCTCCTTTGTAAGTCCACTGTCGGTGCCAATGCACAGAACTACAGCATTCAGAGGGTGTTTCAAGTTCGCAGCCACACGCTGTTGGAATGATCTTCCACCACCAATGCGACGCCTGGAAAAAATACAATCCTTTAAATTCCAATACAAAAAGTTACTCATACATAATCAAATTTCCCTTCAATCTTAACCATGTACTTTTGTGTTGGATCACTGTACCTCGGGGTCTTGGCATGCATGCTTTGGCTTTGGCTTGGGATCTCCTGAAGGTAGGCGTGGGCTGCTTGGAACTCACTCTTCCGACAATGGGGCTGTATTAAAGTCAGTCTCTCGCTACTGCATTCGTCCCTTATACTCAGGAACGCCACCGTGTTTCTGTAAACTATGGTTAAACCTAGTTATTCAACTAGCACACTACGGCTTGTCAAGTAGGTAGGTATAGATCCTTTGATTACAAATTTATTCTATTTATATAACTCCAATCCAATTTCATCTATTATCATCTATTTTCATTCCAATTTCATTTATTTTAATAGTGCCTAATAAAATTCAATACAATCTCGATGATAAATACAATTATTCTGCACTTACCATTGATCTCATATATGTCACCGAGCTTGCCATTTTCACCATCTAACACTTTCACAAACACTATTTACAAGAACCATAGCTACACAATCACCCAATGCATCCTTTGTTTTTACATATTATGCATTGCATCATATCACTAATTACCTAATGCGCCATGTTATAATTATTACGTAACGTTCCACTACATAACCAATATGTCAAAACTTGACGTTTTGACATATTGGTTATGTCAACACATAGTTTTTATGACAGCTGCGCGCACAGACTGCATTAAGACCGCGGCGCGTGAGTCACCGACGGTATGAAATGTTACCATTTTAAATATTATATTTTATATAAACATTTATAACTAAGTATTGTATTTATTCATTTTATTTTTGTCTTATTTTGTTATTTAACTATATGCTGCACCGGTTGACGTCATCACGTCAACGCCGGCTGTCGCTGAAAACCAGCGTTGGGGCCCTGTCTCGCATAGGGTCGCAGCATTAAGCTGAGCGATGGCCGTTTTGCGTGGATGTGACGCATATTTTCCCCCAAATTGTTTATTTTTGTGTTTTGTTCTTTCTTTGCGTCATGTGTACCGCAAATAAACGTATTTTCTTTCTTTCTTTCTTTCTTTCTATAACTGGCCACGGGTCATTTTATAAACACCTCTTTGTTAAAGGAGTCACAGAAAGGCCACTGTGCAGGGCCAATGTGGAGGACAACGACACAGCAGCTCAGGTCCTTCTAAACTGGCCGGTTGTCGCCACTTACAGGGTAAAGTACTTTGGTACCGTCCGTGAGATTGTCAGTTCCCCAAGGCGTTGCTGGCCTTCCTTGAGGAGTTGCGGTGGATCAAATAATCGATTTTCCCACCCGTACTCAAAATCCGCGCATTTTCGTGGAGTTGCGAATACCAGCCCGTGTTACTTATTACCTATATCAGTCGCAAAGTTCTAACAGCCTACGAGGTTAACTTTTAGGCCGATCGTCCAGGACGCGACTTACTGACGCATTATTAACTAGTTTGTGATTGGTTGCGCAGTTTACCGACCGCTTTTAAAATATTAGTGCTGTGACATTCCAGCTACTCATTGGTAATCTGAATTTGTAACACGTTACTTTGTAGTTGATTCGCACGAATTTTCTCGCCCGAAACACAAATTCAGTTGGAATAAAGTTTAGAAAAATTTACACTAACTGCACTAACACTACCGCCTAAAATTCGAAATCTGCCAATTGCTTAATACGTATTTTTGGAGTTGTCGACTTACCCACAAATAAATTAACTTCGTGCGAATTACCTTCAGATTTTTTTTAACTTAATAGTGTAGATTCGCCCGTTTCGGGCGAGTGAATTCGTGCGAATCAACCAATAAGCCGTTACTTTTGAGTAGCTTTTATTCCAGGTCTGTGGTAATTTCGGACAATGCAGAAATCGTGACCAGTCTTTTCATATTTATGATGCAACACCGCGTTTCGCAGAGCATACATATGAAATCGTCGCGATAGCCGATTTATTTTAAATTTTAAAATCAATAAATAATTTCATACGAATTTCATCTACATAATGAGCTCGAAAGCATTCGCGCATAGCGATCGAGTATCGAAATTAATGAAATAATTATGTTGACTCCATTTTTAATTGGGTATTAAAAAATTTATAAGTTTTTTATACGGTTGCCGTTAAAGAATCGTAAGCTTATTTTTGAAATGTAATTGTTTTTTTTATAATGCCAATAAACGCATTTTTCTTTCTTTCTTTCTTTTAATTCTTTTTTATTTTATCTATGTTTAATTTCACACACTCTTTATTTGATTTTGGCAAAAACAAACCTCACCCTCTATTACATGGGACTAAATCATACTTTGCGAAATTTACGAGTTCTATAGGGAGACCTCTGCTTATCCTTTCGATGAGCACCTTACTACCGTACCGGGTGTGATGTTCTTACGTATTTTAGGTCTTATTTTTACAAAAGCTCAACTGCATCAAAAAAAAATGTTAACCGTTTACGCACGATTTATAAAAGCTCCATCCGAGTCACTTTACTACATGCCTACCTACAAAGGTACCTTTTTACTACGGACCCCTAAAAAGTTCCCTACACATAAACGTTCTCTTCCATCCAGCTAAACAGAAATAAAAAGTAAACCATTTAAAAAACAGATATACTAACATAAACCCGACATAAACGGAGTATCATCGTAAAGTAAATCTTGGACATACTCAAAAAGATTACATCGCGGCACCTATCATATTTCTGGGTAGGCAGTAAACGCGGTACGGAGTCGTCTTAAAGCGTTCATGGGCTATATTCAGCGAGGGCTTTTATCTAGATTGCTTTGCTGGACTCCAACTACCCCTAATTTTATAGTGAATAATTGAAGAGTCGTACGAGGTTCGTTCGTTCTTATGTTGTAGAAGAAACAGATTAATGAGTTTTTAAACAGAATTAATTGTATAAACGGATTTTCACAGTACTAGCTAATCTTTAGCGCTAAACTTTAGTGCTAATCTTTAGCGCTAACCTTAACGCTAGCCTTTAGCACTAGCCTTCCTCATAATACAGCAGTGGACTCCTGAACTGAACTCCTGAACTGGACTCCTGAACTGAACTCCTAACCGGACTCCTGAACCGGACTCTTGAACCGGACTCCTGAGCTGGACTCTTGAACCGGGCTGTTGAACTGGACTCTTGAACCGGGCTGTTGAACCGGACTCCTGAACCGGACTCCTGAACCGGGCTCCTGACCCGGATTCCTGAACCGGACTCCTGCTTATCTCCGAAGCTCACTTCACCTTTACGGTGAGATTTTTACAGAATAGACCGGCTGTTTTGAAGCTCCCCTTTTTTGCTATTTGTGCTTAATTAAAAAATCACATAAAAAAAGAGAGTTATAAAATAAAATGTCACTCTTTTCATCCGCTGTCGAAATCAGCGGACATTAAGTGACTTTTGCAAGCGAAATTTTCAAACGTTATTTATTTTTAGTGTCAATAAGCTCTTTAATCGCTCAGCCAACTTGTTAGCAATTTAATGTCGGAGTCTGTTTACTGAGAATGAAAACATAACGAGGGGTTTTCGTCAGACGTGTGAATAAAATATAAGGCTGAGTAAATTCAGCCCAAGTTGCATAGATCGTACGGTCTGTTCGAAAATTTTCTGATGAAAATGTAAACAAATGGATTAGAAAACTTACCTGTGGATGCCAATTTTTTTGTGTCACTAACACATAGATTGCTTTGATTTGATTATTCGAATACTTAAACCCGGAATTCTAATGCCTGTTGGAAAAAGTGGTACATGTAATGTTGAAATCTTCTAAGTACCGATGAATGTGTCACTAACATCCTTTAGTGACTGATTGCGTAAAAAAATAATCTAAACAGGATTAGTTTACACTTTTTTCAGATACTTTTGGGACAGACTATTATTAGGTGATGGGACGCCTTTGAAAACTACTTGATGACGTGGTCATGTTGCTGAATATCGGCATCCCAATTACTGTTACGGGTTATTAGAATGCTTTAGGTGAGGCATATGTTAGTAACGTATGCCTTTGGGACATTGACATAAGCACAGTGCTGATAAAAGTGTGTATTCTTGGTCTCTTTACGTTATTATAAACTTTTCATTCACTTGCCTCTTAAAAACCTGAACGTCAGTAAATCTATTAGCTCCCATATACATACAGGGTGTAAAAAGACACATCACAAAGCCGTAAACTACGCATACTGTACGTATAGCTAAGTAGCTTTGCGCAAAAATTATTGCTGGGAACCGTAATTTTTTTTTTTTAATAAAAAAAAACAAGTTTTTATTGCGCGCAATGTAACGCGAACCCACGCTTGAATGAACGGATTCAGTGTTAGTTAAGCTCCGCCCCTACGCTACGTAGGTAGGTACTTGTTGTTCATTGTGTTTTTGTAACTTCAAATGCGTAATCTGTTAAGATAAATCTAAAATTCAGGTAATGTTTGTTTGGAAAAAAGTTTCGTATTATCGCATAGAATTCATTTTCGTGAAAAAGTAAAAAAAAAAAAATGCGACTTTGACCTTCAATATCTCCAGAACCAGTGGATTCCCAGGTATGGTCTAGTGGAAAAAAATGATGCAAATAATGGGTAGAATATGTGGCTTTCGGCTTCGGAAAGTGTCTTTTTACACCCGATATATACCTACATAAACTCAAGCCTTTTTCTCATGGGTGTAAGCAGACACTACAGAACGCCACTTGCTACGATCCTTACATACTCCTTTTTCTTCGTTTGCGTTCAGTAGGTACTTAAGGTGCCGAGCTCTCCTCGGGTAAAAATAGAGAAAAAGATTTTTCCCAGATATGAGACCTAGCTAGGTCAATTTTTTTTACCCATATATTACAACTTTCATCAAAATCGTTAGAGCCGTTTTCGAGAACATGATTACAAGTATTATATACAAATATTGCTCTTTTAATAGTATAGGATATACCTACATCGTCCCAAATGATAAGTTGCGACAATAAATCGACGACAGACAGTATAAAACATGGGTCACGTCTGTTGGGGATCAAACCCACCATCTTACGCGCGGTCTGCATGAGCAGGCTGTGTGCCCAACGCGTCATCAACAAGCTGAGGGGCGGCGCGGCGCGGCGACGACCCGGCTCAGACCGATGACCACTCGCTTCCACGGATTCCACCGCGACGGACGATATTCCTCACTTATTTATTAATTATTTGTCCGGGAAGTTATAATTTTGTAATAAACACGGCAATATACCATTGTCTAAAATACAGTCCACTCTTTGATTGCTCCCCGCGCTAGCAACGTTAGTCTCAATAAGTAAATACAAAACACATTCCCAAAAAATGTAACACAAACAAAATACTTTCAACACTCCGAACAAGACATCCACATTTAAACCACAAAGAAAAATATATATTTAAAAGCAATCAAATACCTATTCATCACCGAATACCATCGTATTTAAATAATATAGAGGAATAAAGCACGTAGCTAATACCGTGGGGACATATCAATCTTCTAGCGAGCATTAGCCGGCGACGACGCGTCAACCGAACATCAATCACTGAACCTCGAAAATATTTCGCGAAAACATAAGGTGAGAAACGAAATGTGATGGTACGGATTGTGCCCTAGGTTCCGTACACTATGACTTTATAAATGTCCATTATCTATACAGGGTGGCAGGGACATTTCAGTACATGATTCTGAACCCCCCTGAGGAGAAATTTCTCGTCGGTATTTAAAAAAAAAAACTGTTGTTTCATAGAAAAGTGCAATACCTACGCGGTGAAAATGTATAGAACAGCTGTTTTTTTTTAAATAATCGACGAAAATTTTCATCGCAGCGGGCTCAGAATCATGTACTGAATCCCTGGTAACCGGCTTCGCGTCGATGTCCCTGACACCCTGTATACTGTTGCGGCCTTTTGTCAGGAATATCGAAAAAAACTGGAAACATTATTCCTATGCACTAGATTGTACTTGAGGAGCTCGTGGCAAGTAATAACAGCCGCACCGGTCGATCCATCAGGTTAAGCTACGTTTGCCGGGGTTGGTCTATGAATGGGTGACCATCTTTACATAACGAGACTCCTCCGTGCTTCGGAAAGCCGTTGGTCCCGGCTGTCATTCATGAATCTTTGGCAGTCGTTACGGATCATTCCATGGGGTATCGTATTACCCAGTTACTGGGTTGTGGAGTTCAGATAGGCAGTGGTATTCAGCTGCATCCGATGAGTCTGGAAGCTGACCCCAATATAGTTGGGGAAAAGCTAGGCAGATTGGACTAGATTGTGCTTGAATTTAAGAAAATTGGTAATTGATTCTCTCCACATCTTATGCAGTCCCTATAATATTAATACTGTCTCTAGTCATATACCATGTTTACGTTTCAAGCAAATAAATACAGGATATAGAAATTGTTATAACACCGTTGAAAGAGAAAATATATTGGAAACGTACATCGAAATGAATATACAGGCTGACATAATGATAAAGCTTCGTGCAGATCAGCGCGACGCGACGCCGCGACGCGACTCGAACAATACAATTTCTAAGAAAACTTGACGGTATAACAATAACCGGTGTCGCGTCGCGCTGTCGCGTCGCGCTGGTCTGCACGAAGCTTAAAATCAAAGGACAAAAAATGCCTTGATATAAGACAACAATCCTCAACTTTTACGCTCAAAAATAAGTTCTTTGTCCTTCAGTCAGTGGAAATCTACAGAGCAGAAACCAATAAAATAAAAAATAAAACAACTAATTCCGCCGGAACCCCAACAAATCCACCAGTACCACGTTCCGTAGCAAGATGACAGATAGAATAGGTAATTTGTCGCCGGCAGATGTCGCCAGGATATCCATTTACCGAACGATATCGTCCAACAAACATGAGATTCTTAAACGGTATGAATTCAGTCGTCGGTGTTCAAACGTACTCGTTTCAGTTTAATGGGTATTTCTTTCTCCCTTTGATTTTTATTAATGAGGCGTGTAAAAGCTTTCTGGGTGTTTAACGGTAATGAATGATTGGGTACGGTAAAGACTAAGTTGGTGCTATTCCGATGGACTGACTTACATTAATTGCTGTTGAGCCCAGGTTCCTTTGGGATGGCTATACATCTGGTAAGTATTTGGGAACAAGGTGTAAAATTCAGTCATCCTCAGAAAAGGGAGGATCCTCCGACCAGATGGGTCTGGTAGGCAACTGCCCGACGATTGATGTCGGGAAGCTATATATATGCTGATCGCGCGGAAAACTATGCTTGCGCGATGCAGGATTTCTGTGACGTCAGGTATTTAATGTGTAGTTCGCAGGTGGATGCCGCCACAAGTACAGCAGATGATGTCCATAGTAAATGACTCCTGAACTGCAAAGAAATATAAAGATAAAATAAAAATATAATGAGAAGCGCAGCACATACTATATGTACGAGTATGTGCTGCGCATCTCATTATATTTTTATTTTATCTTTATATTTTTTTCTTTGGCGCAATATCGATCGATAAAATTTGATTAATATGTTGCTGCCAACACTTTCATTCCGAGATAGTTTGAATATCGCGGGCTACCTTAACGCATCCCCCATAAAGGATTGGCGAGGGGCGGCAGACGGCAGTTTTTGCCATGCCTCAAAAAAATTTAGGTCCGGGGCTGGCCATCCAATACTCAGAAATATCCATGTTGATGACCGCATCGAAAACAGTGAAGAATTAAAGGCCCGTGCAGACCAGCGCGACGCGACGGCGCGACGCGACACGAACAATACAATTTCTAAGAAAACTTCACGGTATAACAATAACCGGTGTCGCGTCGCGCTGTCGCGTCGCTCTAGTCTGCACGAAGCTTTATTCATTGTTCTTAGAAGAACCATGGAGTTTCTTCTAAGAACAATGAATAAATTCTTCAGTTCAATAAATTCCAGGGCAAACAAATTAATGCTTATAAAAGTTACAAAAACTTATAAGAAGTACTAATTTAGATAATAATGTAGGCAGGTACTTATTTAATGTTTTACTCATACCTATTACGTTTATAAGTCCTATGATAGACTTCGAAGTAAAATACACGTGATCCTCACTCACGAACACGATGCTTACCAAATTACAAACATATCTCTATTTTCCAGACTATACAGAAAAGGTGACCCAGGTAAAATATTTCACCTAAATGTCACCTTGCTCTTGTTACATCATTTGTAACACGATACAAATATTTGTGGAGTATATTTAAATTAATTTGATGGAGGTTCTATTTAGCCAGCAGACCGCAAAAGTACTCGAGGTTTCCTTGAAATCTAAAGGTGAAGTAGGTATTGTCAACCTAATTGCTCTTGGTGTTTTAACAACAATTCCCACTAAAAGATAATGGGCAAATGTGGTCCAAATGTCCACAGCTAACGAAACCTATGTTTCTGAATAGTCTGTTAAATAAGGAGTAAATTTTATTAGGAGATGTTATATGTAGTTAAGAAGAAATTATTGTTTATGTCTTAGTAAAAATTAGTCAATATTTATTACTACACAGTGACATAGGGCTCGTTAGTGGTGGACATTTGGCCCAACCCCAATACATTTTTGTCCATGGTTCTTAAAACGTCAGGTTGAAAATATTTAACTGTAACGGTCACTTGTCGTTGTATGACGTGGAAGTGACGTTTAACCATAGGGTAACAAAGTAGTGTTGGGTAGGACATGCAATTTCGATGAGTTTGTATGAGTAACTCATTCAGCTTGGCGAGGTAGTGCATTGTACCACTTCAAATGAGGTGGGACAATGTCACATTTTAGTTAGCCTATTAAGCGTATTGGGACAATATCCCATTATTGTGACAATGTCCCACCACATTTTAACTATTAACACAAAACACATACGACGCTTTGAGATGAGCTTAGAAGTATGAGGGTAGGAAAATATCATATTACTGAGACATGCATGACAAAAACAAACGCATCGTAGTTTAGCTTCTAACTAAGACGAATAAAATTTGTGTATCATAATAAGTAAACAGCGATTGACAATGTTAACAATTAATTAATTCATCGAAATTCTCCCACTCACATTCGTGCGGCTGCGATGTCCCGCTCACTCGCTGCGCTTTTTTTGTACTGAAGTGGAAGATGAACCAAAGAGTCGCGACTTCGTTCGGGAGCGAGAAGTGGAGAAGTGCGACTGCGACAGAACAGAAGAAAGATGAATGACGACATCCGATTTAGAATTCGACCGACAATCACTTGCACTTGCTCGCTCACCTCGCGTCGTATACATACGAGTATGTCACGGTGAAGTGGTACAAAATATTTTTTTGAGGTGTTGGGACATTTCATCATTTTGTATGGGACTGTTGAAGTGCCTCTTGTATGTCCTACCCAACACTATGACAAAGCAAATACGAGGTCGACTATACTAAAGAGCATCGCATGAGGCACCTTGTCAAGATGTGGGGCAACCAATGTCGAATAAAAAACTATCTGGCTTGAAATAAATACAGAGAGTACGCTGTTCTCTGAAAACTAGGCTGTTCTCGAGTGACATAAGATTCTTTTTATCCCGAAAAAATGCTTGATTCTTGTGAGATCAAGTCACCACCAAGTCGAAGCCACGGGTAAATGCTAGTCACCGATAACAAAAACGAGAGAAAAAAAAGACCACTGGGTAGATTTAAAAAATGAATTTTATAATGCTGGCAGCTTATAATATTCCTGGGCTAGATTTATTTGGATTTTTTTTTCCTGAAAAGTATAGGGACTGATGTCACAGCTCAGGCATGGGTTATGGTCTTTTAGATATTTAATAAAAAAAGTCGCAGAGGTTTGTGAAGACGTGTGGTGAAACAGTAAAAAAAATCTTTATGTTAATTCTCTTATCTTAATTTAATATTTACAACGAATTCCAAAAAAATATGTTTATTTCATTCCTAATGAAAGCTTTCATTGATTGTGATATTTTTAATTCTGAGCAGATTTACGGCCGAATATGAGTCTGAGAATTTTGACCCTTATTGACATTTTTACCCCTATTTTACGAAATATTTTTGCTGTATCTGTTTAGTTCTTGGTAGTCCTTTGTACATTCCGGCAACGAGACCAGAATCACCGTTCTAGCTGAACACGTTTTTGCACTATACGATTTGGAATTTCGACATATAGTAAAAGATAGACATAGGCAACATGTATCCTGCCTCAAAATTGTTATAAATATGGCCTATCTTTTGCGTGCTCAACCATTACTCTAGCATTAAAAGTCTCGTAGTTATTAGCGATTGAAATCTAAAATATTTTTGCCGGTCAGAAATATTGAACTTACTGCTCAGAGTTACTGAGCGAAAAGACATTTTCACGTCAAAATTGAGCTTTATGTTAATGTATGTTGGATTTATTTTTCGACATCAGAGCAATGTGAGTGTTTGATACGCATTTTAGTTATAATCCCAGTTTGCCTGACAAATTAAAACCTCAACAGAGAATGGCATGACCACATTGGTCGAGGACAGCAATATTTGTATATAGGGTGGGCGGTGAAACGAGACCCATAGCAAAATTGTGGAAGCCTCTGTCAGGAATTCCCGAAACATGTATGTTCAGCGATTATTTATGGTTTAGGAGCTAAACGGTTTTTAATATTTTTGGGAAAATTCTTACTTGATTTCAGACTTTTTTTATTTTTTTCTCTTTCTGTGTCGCATTTTTTGTAAATATTGTTATTATAAATCTCTAAATTATGGTCTACATTTGTTAGAAAATACTATCTGTCTAAACATCACCCAAAGTGACTAAAACTTAGCTCAAGGGAAAATCTTTGCTCGACGAGATTTGTTCTAGATATTCAGTCTTTAAACAAAGAAAAAAAGACGGGTGTCAATGACCCCAATGTAGTTTTAAAAACTATTACAAACCCTCAGCTTTCCAAAGCAATACCAATAATCAGTACTTTTCACGACATTATTTGGAGAAACTGGAGTTTAAACATAACACAAATCCAACATACGTTATCATAAGGCGAAAATCAATTATTTTTTCATACTTAGTTCTACAAACAATGAAAAAAAATTGATTACCTACTAAAGTATTGTATGTGTTTCCGCTTGGAGTAATACATTTTTATGGTCTTCCTAGCATTAAATTATGCTGCACACGTATGTTACTTGTCAAGAAAAATCCTACGAGAACTTTATACCTACACGATGAGGTGTTCTAGTTTAGTTGAGGAGTTCCTATGGCGCCTTCTGGCTGCATACCGTATTTTTGCATTGTCACCAATATTAAATCCTGTCAAAGTAATGTCAGATATTTTTGATTACAACGAAGTATTACATTCTTTTGAATTTAATTGAGTAGGCAGATATTTATGACGCAAGACATGTCCGTTAATATTGCAATGACATATATCTTTGTAACCGATGCAGCATCCTATATTTTGTTGTCGCTTACCGCGCCAGATCGTTTTGGTATTCATTCGATGTCATATATTTGTCCTGCCACTTTTATATGCCTTTCAGAAGGTATAACATATATTATTTACCGTCATATATTAATGGATGAATCATGAAATCAGATATTATTGCCGAGCTGTCCATCGTAATATTTATGCTCGTAACTGTACTCCTACCCTAGTCTTTCTGTAGCTTGATGAGCCATATTACAACCAGGTACCTACGCGTACTAAAGATTCGAAAGAACAAGGCTCCACTTGACTTTCCAATAAAACAAGGTGACTGGTAAACAAGTAACACAATCTACACAAACACATTACAATTAATTTGGTCTACAATTCATTGCGCGACCGCAGCGACATCAGTTTAATGAATCACCGGGACCATGTGACAGGTTGTTGTGCTTCTAATGGCAATTTTAGTTTCGGGATTAAATCTGAGATAGGTATAGCAACCCTTGTTTTAGATTTCGAACGAAATCTTGTTGGTAGGTAAAGTGCTACAAGGATCTTTTGGCGTTTGAATGACGTTGATAGGAAGGCGCTGTTGGTAAACATTTTTGTGAAACAGTTTTGTGAAATGTATTGAAATAACAAAATGGTGGCGTTAGGCCGCATTCATATAGAACGCTGGTAAGGTAAACGACGCCGATTTGCCAGCGCTTGTCGGCGCCGACAAGCTCTAGTTGTCAACGTTGGTCGGCGCAGGCAGTTTTCATACTTTTTTCCGATTAATCAGATAGGAACTTGTTGGCGCTTACCGGCGACAAGTTCGTTATTTATGTAAATAATATGTATGCAAATGTAATAAAGGAAATATAATAATACTAGCTCCGCCCCGCGGTTTCACCCGCCTAAGTCTCGATCCTGTGGGAATATCTAAATAAAAAGTATTATAGGTATGTCCTATTTCAGACCATGGTCTACCCGTGTGCCAAATTTCATCCAAATCCGTTTAGCCGTTTTAGCGTGAAAGCGTAACAAACAAACTTTCTTATTTATAATATTAATTAGAATGTATAGGTATATAAAAAAGGGAGGGGAAAGAAACGTAGGACATCAAAAAATTAGTCTGCATCGCTGTCAACAGGAATAGTGCCCAAAAGGCTGGCAGCATTGCCACGTTGTATAGCAATGCTGATTCCTTAGGCAATTAATACTTTATGACACTTTATGTTTTGTATTTTGCGCAAGACTTATCGCTGTCAACAGGAATAGTGCCCAAAAGGCTGGCAGCATTGCCACGTTGTATAGCAATGCTGATTCCTTAGGCAATAAATACTTTATGACACTTTATGTTTTGTATTTTGCGCAAGACTTATCGCTGTCAACAGGAATAGTGCCCAAAAGGCTGGCAGCATTGCCACGTTGTATAGCAATGCTGATTCTTTAGGCAATAAATACTTTATTACTCTTTTTGTTTTGTATTTTGCGCAAGGCTTATTTAACGCTGTCAACAGGAATAGTGCCCAAAAGGCTGGCAGCATTGCCATGGCAATGCTCATTCTTTGGGCAATAAATACTTGAGGACTCTTTTTGTTTTGCATTTTGAGCAAGGCTTAATACCAGCCGCAACCGCGATTATAAAACATCACAAAGACAATGAAAAATGGCTGAAATATTTACAATCGAGGACCCCACAGAATAAATTATCCTCCTATCATTTAGCTTCTACATATTCGCAAACAAACCGAAAACAAGTTAAAAGGGTATATTAATCCTGTGTTATCCAGATAATTATGTAAATTAGGAGTATGTAAATTTACTGACATAATAACCAAAACATTTAGCCGGAAGCGAACGACATTTAATGATATTAAAATATTAATTATACGACAATTATAAATGTGACGTCTTTTGTTGGTTTTTGTTACTTGTCACATATCATGTGAACTGGCATTTAATTTCGTATGGAATTTGTGATGCTTAGGTACTAAGTACCTGGTCGACCGAGCTCAGCTCGGGTGAAAATAGAAAATACGCATTTAATAGTATAGGATAATTCATACTAATTCCATGTATAGTACATACTAATTCCATGGTACTTGTTGATGGGCCTACACTGTCCTCTCATACCTTTTAACACTGTGCAACCGAAGATGCTTATACTCGTACTTTGAAGGTTGACGATTGTTTTTTTCAAAGAGAATAATGACAATGAAACAACAAATGATAACAAGACAACCTGACAATAATGTGAACATCGTGAGGGATTTTGATAGAAATTTTGCTTTCTGCGAATCAAACTCAGCAAATTATAATGATATACCAACCTCTGAGTTTTCGGATTCATGTGCGTATTGTATAATTGTCACTTGCTTCAAAAGCGGTAAAGGAAACCATTGTGAGGAAACCGACTTGAGAGATATTTCTCGACACCATGTGAAACCAAGTCAGGCGGCTTTTAAAACTCTGACACCAGGTTAGTCACTAACCACTCGAAAAAAAGAAGATAATGTGAATGTTTATTGTGACGTCTAACTCAGCCTATCTCAGTCCACTACTGGGCATAGGCCTTTGCCAGGCTACACCACGACTCCCTCTCCTGCATCCAGTCTGTCCCAGCCACCTTTATAAGGTCGTCGGTCCATCGTCACTGGGGGACATCTCAAAGTATGCTTGCCGATACGTTGTCTCCACTCCATGACTCGTCCGCTACACCAGCCCGTAGCCCTTTGAAAAAAATAACGGCCAGCTTACTGCCACTTCAGATTGCTTACTCTGCAAGCTATGTCGATGAATCCGGTTCTTTTCCGGACTAATAAAATATCGCTACGAGAAGTCAAATAAAAGTACGTAAAATGTTGCTTCATTTCTTCTGTGACCCAAACACGGACGTGTAATATAAATAATTTAATTTGAATATACTCAAATTACTTTTCGAAGGCAAAGGGAAACTTAAAAAAATAAAGTTTTGCAAAATGTACCAAGTGACATATTAAATGAGGGCTAAGGGCTTGTATACCAAATACAGTTCTACTTATACCTTTAGGGCAAGAGACTTACTGACTCTTGCCCTAAAGGTATAAGTAGAACGGCGGTCCGGACCCGGACCGCCGAAAATGAGTTTTAGTTTGCACCAACTTTAAGTACTCCTCGACTTCAGACTTATAGTTCAAAGTCAAAAGTATTCTATTCTAAGTATCTGACTGACTCGCTGGTCTAGTGGTCGCAACAGGTACCAGGATCCTGTGTTCGATTCCCAGGTCGGGCAAAGTTTTATTGGGTTTTCCTATCTAGAATTTCTCAGTAGCAACCCGGAGTCCGGATTTTTTCCCGGCAATAGGCTAGCCCTCTATTATATGGGACTTAAAAATAACTGGCAAAATGTGGGTATACTCTACCCATCCCTTAGATGAAACAAGGCGTGATATAATGTAGTTATTTAGTCTATTCTTATAACAAATTCTCTTATACACGACTCACGCCCAGAAATACCTATTACTCCTTCCGAAGAATATAAAACATAGGTACATACATATCTACCCATAAAAACCCAATTCTAATTCAGCAAGAGAACTCACAATTTCATGGTTTACCGAACTACCATTAGCGTGGCCCATTCCAATCTTAGTAATGGGATTGCATCGCATCGCCATTGAATCTTACATGATGCTTTCAAGTTATTTGGTTAAGCAAAGTTACTGCGGGTCGTTTTAATTGCGTGTTTTGAAGTGTTGGGCGTTTGTAAAGGATTAGTTTGTAAGTTCAATTAATTAGTTTTTTAGATTTTCATAATGAGAGTAATTATTTGACTGAGATAATTATAATGAGGTTCGGGAATTTTAAATTGAATTGAAAAAGTTATTTGGTTCTCCTTCTTTTCGTGTGCTTAGTAACTAACCTGGAGTTAGAGTTTTAAAGCCGCCCATGGGCCTCTAACTTGGCTTCATATGCCGTCGAGAAATATCTCTCAGGCATGCCGGTCTCACGATGTTTTCCTTCACCGTTTTTGAAGCAAGTGATAATTATACAATACGCACATGAATCCGAAAAGTCTGAGGTGCGTGCCTTAGTTGGTTGGTTATTTGGTTTATATAAGTTACTGGTGGCCATTGTAATTGCGTGTTTAGAAGTGTAGGGCGTTTGTTAAGGGATTAGTTTGTAGGTTTAATTAATTGTATTTTAGGTTTTTGTAATGAGAGTAATTTATTTGACGGTGATTTAACGATGTTTGGACTCATTTATCACGCGTCACGTTATGTTGAAACGGTTTTTCATTTAACATACCTATAGGTACATTATGAAATAAAATTAATGAAATTTTATTCTGTAAATTAGGCAATTAGGCACTTTTACACGTCATATTAAAAATAAGCTAGATGAGGTCGGCGTTTCCTATCTGACTACTCTGAGAAGAAAGGCCGAAACAACTAAGAGGTCGCAGTCTCTTAAACTCCAGACATAATCTTGGTAAGACCATAAGAGGACCATGTAGATTATAATCCAGATAACAAAAGGATCTAAAGGTAATAAGGCTGTAATTCTGATAAGAATCTTATGAATATATGAAAAATTAATGTGAAGTATCCGTTATCTGTTACAATCCATTTCCAAGCCATTGGAAAATTGTGATTTTGAAAGTGATTAGGATTTGTTACTAAGCCGACCCCATTTGTCTTTTTAAAAAGAAAACAATAATTCTACTGGAATCACTTTAATTCACCACAGTACAAAAACACAGACACACAACTTCTTGGGTATTTATATTTTGGCAATGTCCATCTTAATTGCTCCCTTAATTTGGGCACACTAGATTACGCGATGGCGTCCAGAATCTAACTAACTAAATTATACATATTATTTCTATGCAACATCAGTACTTTAATAAAGGAAAAGTACACTGTTTATAAGTTAAAAGCTGACTTAGGCTTTATTGCCTTGTAATGCTTTATAACCTGCATCGCGCAAACAAAGTTTACCGCGTAATCAGCATATATAAATATAACTTCTCCAACATCAATCGTTGGGCAGTAGCCCACCAGATACGACCCCCGTCTGGTCGGAGGACCCTTCTTTTCTACAGAGGATGAGTGTACACTCTGCTCCTCATACCTCTATAGACCAATTCAGTAATCGCGAAAAATTATCAACTGTCCCATACAAGACTTCAATACCTACTCGACCCAAATGTATGGCACGACTGATTATTTCAGTTTGATGGTCTTTATTACAACCTCAAATATGACCACACCTGTCTGATACACGCAGTATTTATCAAAAAACCTCAAAGGAAATAAAACGTAATGAAATGAAATGAAATTGTTCATTCTGTAAATAGGATATCGGAATCACTGTTACATGTCATATTAAAAAAAATAAGCTAGATGAGGTCGACGTTTCCTATCTGACTACTCTGAGAAAAAGGACGAAACAAACTCACAGGCCACAGTATCTTTTAAAGACCAGACATAAATCTTGGTCAGATCATGTGAACACATGTAGATAGTGTCCACAAAGAACCACACAAAATTCAAAATTCAAAAGTCATTCATTCAAACTAGGCTGAGAATCAGCACTTTTCGAACGTCAAAATTACATAAGACAGTCCCCTAAAACGCCCACTCTTCCACTTCCAGCTAAAGAGCTGGGAAGAAGAAGTGGCGCAACAATCTCCCCAGCAGCACTGCTGTCTGTTCAGATAGAAAAAAAAAAGCTTGATTCTATACAATAGTATACAAAATAATTAACATTACTTGACATAAGTAAATAAATTTATTTGCCATAATGACAGCTAGCACACGCCAATATACCAACAAAACAATCGAAATATATACTCAAGCAAAAACAAAAACTAAAAACAGATTTCAGTAAGATGACAGTAATCGTGGAGCTCAACTTAGAACTTAAGGAGCAGGAGAAATAATCCGTGCACACTTCATAAACCAACGCTCTCATTAGCAGGCAACTCGCGATAATCAAACGACAATTAAAAGCCGTTTCTAATTACGTTTGAAGATCGAAGTTTACACAATTTCCACAATGTCGAGGAAATTACAAGTAGCTACTACAGACAGTAAATTAGACAATACGGTGGAATAATCACTGGCTCTTACCCTTTCATCGGTTTTAACTAAACACCGCTTAATCCAATTCTGGCACAATATTCGTAGGTTCTGAGTACTGAAATTCTTACGGATTTGGCCCAATTTTTGAGGCAATAGCGGAAGAGAGAGAAATAATTTCATTTCATTCATTATAAACAACATAAAATACCATCCTGTATTCGCCGGAGGGGTAGACAGAGGAATATTGGTTCAATGCCTTTCGCCTGTTAAACGATCAATTGCAATTGTAATTTTTTACGTGATTGATACACATTGATGCGCAAATTGATCGCCTACCAAATTAAATTGAAGCGATTGACAATATTACTACAATTGCAATTGATCGTTTCGGGGCCCCTTTATGTTTGCTTAAAATGATCTCTCGCGGGTGCTGACGCGCGTGGCGTGCGTTTAGCGGGCGCGTGTCGCGTGTACAAGGCCTTAGGGCGTTTTTCACCATCGCGGTATCAAAACTATTCAAGACTCACTGCCGCCAGACATAACAGCCCTTATGGGACATCTCAACTGGTTTCACGCGTGCAGTGATCTTCGCTGATATGGTTAATAATTTCATAACCAGATTCTTGTACGGCAGTTCTATACCGTTTGTTCCTGCTATTTTCTGTTAATAGGTCGATGTTAAAATCACCAAAGAAAATAGCTCGCTTTTTGCTAATCAATTGTGATGAGTACACTTCAAGAAACTCTTTTATGTTGGTAGCTCCAGAATTGTAGACTAAACCTATGCTCAGTGGATATTTTTCTAGACCTACCCAAAGGTAGTTTATACCTCCAGTATACGTTTCTTCGATCACGCTATGATTCATATTATTATACACATAAATAGAAACCCCACCGCCTCTAGAGTCTATTCTAAAATTATAATGATGTGTGTAGTTGAAATGGTTCCGCATCCCCTTTAGATCTTAACCATGTTTCAGTGAGTATGATAACATGGGTGCTGTATTCAATGGGTAAGTAGTATATGATATAATTACAAAATCTCTAATATTTACAAAATATAACAAGTGAATCTATAATTTTATTTGATATAATGATAAGTTAATATAATAAAAGATTGATATAATTTTAAAATAACGAATTTTTATAAGTATAACATACATTGAATATAAAATTGTTTGATATACCACTCAAAAGACATAAAACCTATTTATCCTAATATGATAAAAATAAATGTTTTTTTTTTGTAATTTCTTTCATAGTTAGTAACCTGAGTAGATTTATACCTAGTAACTGATTACCACGTGCTAAGACCTCCACCTACCACCCGCCGCTCGCCTTGGCGCGTTAATGGTCACTGTTCTAACCTAACCAAACCCAAATCATTCACCAACAGCCCAGGGGATCTGGCGCTCGGCGGCCGCTCCCGCCTTAGCCTTCTAACCTAACCTACCCGAGTCAGGTTGCTCTGAATCGGGGTCATTCGGGGTGTTAACCATAATTATGGTATCAATATATATTTTAAACGAAAGACCTAATGATTTTTGATTAAATAAACGTTATATCCAATAACGTTATACGAAATAAGTTTTAGAGTATATAAATGTTATATGTAAAGAAATTATATCAACAGTTGGTATATCTCACGTTTATTATATCTTGTGAACGTTATTGAAATGAAAATATACCCAATAACTTTATATTATATGATATGAGACGCACCCGTATTCAATCGATTGTAAGGAACATTTTAGATCGTCTTTCCTCGCATGCGTATACTTCGCGCATTTGCGTAAAATAAATTCAAGATATATTTTGATGTAGATATAATATCCTGGTAGGTGTGACATAGCTGATAGGTAATAGTTTCGTTGATTTGGTGTTGCAAGATAGGTGAGGTTAGAGGTTGAGGTTTTTTAATACCCGCTGTATCCCTCAACTTAGACCTCCAACAACAAATTATTTACATTCTCTTAATCAAGTGGTTGTAGGTAGTGAAGGCAGTGCACTAATTGAGTCAGTCTCAACCCTCTACGGTCCACAATCACTATTGTGTAACGTTACATTTTTAAATAGCTTGCAGAAAGCTGTTACCTTTGTACGAGATTGGTTTGTCAACCATAAGGTAACGTAATTAGAGTGGATTAGAATTAATCCACTCTAATTACGTTACCTTATGAGGATTCAGAAGAAGCTTTTATCTAGACAAGCCGATCGATTCTGTAAAAATATAATCCTGAAACTTAGGTGAAGTGAGCGTGAAGTGAGCTGTTAATAGTGATAAACCCTAGCATCCTGCCGGTCGATTTGTGACAGTGACAGCTAAATTCACGCTCACTTCACCTAAGTTTCACGTTGATATTTTTACAGAATCGACCGACAGGTGACTGAGAGTAATTTGAAAATCTATTAGAGTAAAAGCTACAATATCGGGTCATAAGTTGTCGCTAAGTAGTAACAGCCGCATGGGTCGATCGTTCAGGTTAAGCTACGCTTGCCGCGAATGGTCGTTGGTTTTTGTTTGTATCGAGAAGAGCTCGTAGCTAAGTAATAACAGCCGCAAGGGTTGATCTATCAGGTTATGCTACACTTGCTGGGGTTGGGCCGTGGATGGGTGACCATCTTAATATACCGAGACTCCTTCGTTCCTCAGAAAGCACGTGAAGCCGTTGGTCTGGGCTGTCATTCGTGGATCTTTGACAGTCGTTAAGGGTCGTCAGAAGACCGATATTCTGACAACCAGTCTTACCAAGAGGTATCTTATTGCCTAGTTACTGGGTCGTGGAGGGCAGATAGGCAGTCGCTCCATGTGAAATACTGGTATTCAGCTGCTTCCGGTTAGACTGGTAGCCGACCTCAAAATAGTTGGGAAAAGGCTGCAACGACTGTCAAAGATCTACGAATCCGGGACCAACTGCTTAACCTACTCGGTATGTTACGGATGGTCACCCATCCACGGACCGACCTCAGCAAGCTTTGCTTAACCTTGAAAATTTACCCATGTGGCTGTTATTATTTAGCCATCAGCCCCTCCAATAAACTCACAAAGGCACGAAAAAACTAGTTCTAATCTAGACAGATTATGAATCACACGCTTAACGTTGAACAAGATGAATTGCATTACAGGCAAAAATGTCTAAATCTTAGGCAACCCATGTTTTGATCTCGGGCATAGCAATTAATTCAAATAAGTGATGGTCTTACCCGGGTTTCCCGGGGTAGGGATAATACCAGATGACAAATAGTCTCGGAAATAGTCAAGAAAGGGTTGCCCAAAGGTCACCCGCTTAAGACGTACGCATTTAAATTTTGGGCAAACGGTTCCCAGTATTAAAGTTAGGTTTTTGTTAGAGTTGGGCTTTAAGTATTTTGTCGGGTAAATGTATATTTGAGGTTTTATTTCTTGAGTGTGTGAGTGGAATTGTAAGTAGGTTTTATATGAATCCTTGAATTGAAATGTAAATGTATTCATAATCGAATGGAAGGATCAAGTGCTGGTTTTTGTTTCACAAGTTCTAACAACTACTTAAACTTAACATTCTCATAATAATATACAGGGTGTAAAAAGACACATCACAAAGCCGTAAACTACGCATACTGTACGTATAGCTAAGTAGCTTTGCGCAAAAATTATTGCTGGGAACCGTATTTTTTTTTTTTTTTATAAAAAAAATCAAGTTTTTATTGCGTTCAATGTAACGCGAACCCACGCTTGAATGAACGGATTCAGTGTTAGTTAAGCTCCGCCCCTACGCTACGTAGGTAGGTACTTGTTGTTCATTGCGTTTTTGTAACTTCAAATGCGTAATCTGTTATGATAAATCTAAAATTCAGGTAATGTTTGTTTGGAAAAAAGTTTTGTATTATCGCATAGAATTTATTTTCGTGAAAAAGTAAAAAAAAAAATGCGACTTTGACCTTCAATATCTCCAGAACCAGTGGATTCCCAGGTATGGTCTAGTGGAAAAAAATGATGCAAATAATGGGTAGAATATGTGGCTTTCGGCTTCGGAAAGTGTCTTTTTACAGCCGATATAGGTAGATACATAGAACTTACTTCATTATACACCAACATTGTAAAATAGCTCTTGTAGCGGCATCTACTTCGCCACATGCGAACTACGCATCAAAGACCTGACGTCACACAAATCGCGCAATTAGAGTTTACCGCGCGATGGACATGTATACAAGTTCCCGACATCAACCTCTGGGGCAGTTGCCCGCCAGACATGACACCCGTCTGGTCGGAGGATCCTCCCTTTTCTATGGTGGAAGAGTGAACTTTACACCCTGTTTCTCATACCACTAAAATCTTATACAATAAAAAATGTTATATTTAAAAAAACAACCGACTTCCAAAAAAACACTACAAAGTGAAAAATAACTTTAATTTCGGAAATCGGTGGCAAAAAACAAAAATTCAAAACCAATGACACCGCCTAATTTGAGAATAAAACGTTTTTTATTGTATAAGAGCTATATTACAATGTTGGTATATAATAAAGTAAGTTCTATGTATCTATCTATATATTATTATGAGAATGTTAAAAGTGACACAAAGTGACGAAAAGACTGAAAAGTGACAAAAACCTGCTAACTGCTATTTACATAACAGTGATAGGGAATTATCATATCATCCATATAGACTAAGTGGGAAAAATACGTATTATTGAAGCTAACTCAATAACTATACAAGCAAAGTTAATAAGGAGAGCATCCCATTTCAAACAAAAAAAAAATATCAAAATGGGTGCAAATATGACGGAGAAATAGGTGGACATAAATAAAATTTAAAAAAAACATACGCTATGAACATAAAACCTCCTTCTTTTTGGAAGTCGGTTAAAAAATCAAAAGTCAATCAATCTGCCTAGCCTTTTCCCAAATAAGTGGGTCGGCTTCCAGTCTAACCGGATGCAGCTGAATACCAGTATTTTACATGGAGCGACTGCCTATCGCACCTCCACTCCTCCACTGGGTAATACGATACCTCTTCGAATACTCGGTAATACGATACCTCTCGGAAAGCACGTTAAGCCGTTGGTCTCGGCTGCCATTCGTGGATCTTTGACAGTCGTTACGGATCGTCAGAAGCCCGCAAGTCTGACAACCTGTCTCTTACCAAGGGGTACCGTATTACCCAGTTACTGGGTTGTGGAGGGTAGATAGACAGAAACAAAAAAAAAACATATTCATAAAATGTAGTCGTACCGCATACCTATCAAATTAATGTTAGCAACTTCTCACCTACCTAATATTTGTTTGTATCTTCACCAGCACGCACCTGAGGCAAAATGTATTTCATTTAGATTTAAGCAATTACTTTGTATCTCATTGTAAGTGAACCTATATATTGTTCTTATGAGAATAAATTCTTTAAACCTAGATAGGCAGTCGCTCCATGTTAAAAACTATTATTCAGCTGCATCCGGTTAGACTGGAAGCCTACCCCAATATAGTTGGGAAAAGCCTAGGCAGATTGCAGATTGGATAAACATAGTCCACTTCAATTGTTTACCGTCGTCAGCCACATTTATCGAAACAAAGAAACACCAATAGCCACAACAAACGACTCTGTTCACTCCACAACCAAACATGTTCCTATCCATCACTTCACTCCAACTTGCCAAACAAAACAGGCAATCAACTCAAAAATCCGACAGAAAAACAAAAAGCGATCTAACCCTCTCTCCGCTGTGCACAATAAGTACAATCAATACGCAACTGTAACAAAACATAACCACGGAACGGAAAAACAAAAAGGAGTACACTTAAAACCGGTGGAACTGCACAAACACGGCGCCGTTCCGGAATCCGGATCGGAACTTATGCGATCACGTCCACGGAAATGGAATTTTAAATCCACACATTGTACTTAGCGGGCGAGTGTTGCGGGTTAGTGGCACAGCGAGTCCGCGATTCGAACGAGGTATCGCGGTCGGTATAATTATGCAGTGTGACGTAATAATTTATCTTAATTTTTTATTTAAAGCGTACTTTGTTGAAATGTAGGCGGAAACAAATATAATTCGGAATTAAGTATGTACGTAGCAAGCACTGAAAGATGAATGACCAATGTATTTTTTTGCTTGTAGCGTAGCATAATCCCACTGCTGGAATGCAGGCCACCTCTCAGTGAGAGGAAGTAGGCCATATTACACCACGCGGGCAGGTTGGTAGATGTCACATGTATTCGAATTTTTAGTTCTAGGACATGCCGGTTTCCTCACGATGTTTTCCTTCACCGTTTTGAGAGCAGTGGTGATGAATAAATTTACACAAAGTAAAGCGTCTGTCTGGATTCAAACCTATGAATCTAGTAAATCGTGGCCCTGGACCACCACTGCTCAACTTATTACCGCGTCTATTGTAGCGTAAGAGTACCTTATTATTAACTTACTTTAAACACAATAAACAAACGTGGGATCAACGTGAATTATTCTAATATTCATGACACTGTGACTTCAGAAGGCTTCGACTGGTTACTATCAACCTATTAGGTATTGAAGACTCACAACACGATTTTTCTTCTTAAAACGTTTTACAAAAAAAAATTGTTCAAAAACTAAAACCTGACTACAGAAAAATTACGCTCTAAAAATTATGAAACAAGAAAATATTCTTATCTGAATTTTTATGTACAAACTATTCAATATTTATTGTCTCTTAAACAAGCAACTTACAAGTAATATATTTAATACATATTCATAATGATGTTCAGAGGATAGCCGTAGTAATATGCCACTTTGCCCTAAAGCTCGCTTATTACTGTTAGAATGTACTGTTTTGTTAGGATGGGTAGCTAACAGAACCATCTTGTGTGATCTCAAGTTTCAAATGTCAAAAAATTTTGTTTTTGTTTTTTAATACAGAGTTATCTAGCAAAAAACAAAAACTTTACACTTGAAACTGACATTTTCGGGCTTAATGCTTTTTCGTGACGTGACGATTTCTACCAGTTAACTCCTACCGCAAGCCACGTTAAAGAACTTCGTTCCAATATACAATGGCATAACTGGAAACATGAGTGTTAAACATAAATTCTATTAGATTACTCCTATCCCAAGCCGCATTAAAGAACTTAGTTCCAATATACAATGCCATAACTCGCAACATGGGGTGTTAAACATAAACTTTACTGCTACACATATTACGCTACTACACAACTCCCACACCTAATTACTCCACTTTTTACTACAAACCATACCGAAACTTACCTATACCACAGACGATAAACATATTTAAGACTAATCGCAACCACTAAGGTTATTGTACATTTACACAAAATTTATGTTCCGCATTCGAAGGCGAGGCAGGTGCGCCTCGCATGCTCTTAGCATTTGACGGTTAGAACGCAGAGTAACTTAATTCAGAAAGAACGTTTCATGAGTGGGAAAGTTAATGACGAATACTTTGTCGCTCCTAAAGTATAGAGGAATCGTCATTTTGGCTGAGCATTCTCAAACAATAAACGCATGGTGCAAAGAAATAGTAGCATCTGAATACGTTGTTGCTATAGGGCGTCGTGAAAGTCAATATTTTGCTTTAAGCTTCTTACAGACAGGCGCGACGCGACAGCGCGGCGCGACACCGGCTATTGTTATACCGTGAAGTTTTCTTAGAAATTGTATTGTTCGAGTCGCGTCGCGCCGTCGCGTCGCGCTGGTCTGCACGAGCCTTTATTCGTGACTCTTATAATAGGTAGGTATCCAAAATATTCCTGAAGATAATAGGTATTCCCATACAATAAACACATGGCGTTAAATGATTAAAATAGACTCATTCAACCAAAAAAAGCATAATGATAAGTGGCAACAGTTTTTTTATTAGTTTTTCTCGCTTTCCTGCTATCTGTGGAGGGGGAAATCTGTCGGAGTGATTTCGTGAAAAGGGACGGAAGTGTATTACAGGAAGCCGGAGAAGCGCGTGCTATTTGATTTGACCAATAAGCACGTTCGGTGCTAGAGTTGGGCGTCAGAAACGACCTTGACGAGGCTTGCCCCTTTAATGTTGCTTATTACCAAGGTGAGATGTCAGATGTTACACTAGTAGGGCTCGCTCGTTTTTTTTTTGTATTGATCGCCCAAATATAACAAAACCAAACTTTGCGAGAAGTACATACATCCAGCCTTCTGCTAACTCTGTTCCCAATCTTTTAATTTTTTTTGTAGTCACAGCCACCTCCACGAAAACTATAATAGAAGAGACGTCACAGTTGATGCTTTGTCATCCTGGAGACCAAAGTATCCTGGTAATTGCAATTGCGATATGAAAGAAGATCGTGCAAGATTAGCCTTCTGTTATTATTCAAGTTTTCAGTTTCTACGCTGCTGGAGTTCCTACGTCACATTTGCGGGTCCCCACCATTGATTACACATGACTTTAGAACTTCATACATTAGTTTCCTTGTTCGCAATAAGTTTAGCTTTCACTTCGCAATGACAAGGGCACCTAATATACCAACATTGCGCGTTTGTGTTGAATTTTGAGGTTTGCAGATTGACTAAATTATAATATTGATAATTTAGAAATTAGTTGCAGTGGAATTTCTCTAACCTTTTATTGAATAATAGGCTAAGTAGCAGCAGGAGCTCGTGGCTAAGTTATAATAGCCGCATTGGTCGATCCACCAGCTTAAGCTACGCTTAGCTACCAACAACATCTTTACATACCGAGATTCGATGCTTTTAGAGGCAGGGAGCAATAAAAAAAACCATGCCTCAAAAAACACGTTAAGCCGTTGGTCCCGGCTGTCATTCGTGGTCCTTTGACAGTCGTTACGGGTCGTCAGAAGCCCAAAAGTCAGACAACCTGACTTACCAAGGGGTATCGTATTACCCAGTTACTGAGTTGTGGAGGTGAGATAGGCATTCGCTCCATGTATACCAGGTGCATCCGGTTAGACTGGAAGCTGACCCCTACATAGTTGGGAATAGGCTAGGTCGATTTCAAGGCTAATATGAGAAGGTGTAAGTAATTCTGGTTTTCAAGATAAGAAAACACTTTTTACATACATACAAAAATGCCATAACACCACGCATCGCCTTCTTGTCATGGGGGTAGACAGAAACTACAGAACGCCACCTGCTACGATCCTCACATCCTTAAAAAATATTTTTGTGTCAAAAAATACTCATGCATGTAATATGTATTTTATTTCAAAGGGCCTACACAAGTGGAAATCGTTTTCAAAGCGTTTCGTTATTCTTAATCGACTTTCAACAGGATTGACAATTAATTGACATATTAAGCTTTTCGGTAGCTTATTCAATGCAATATATTTTTCATGGCAAGTCCTAGAACCAACAAAAATTAGAAGACATGTGACATACGTGACATCTACCAACCCGCACTGGGCCCGCGTGGTGGATTACGCCCCACTCCCTCTCACAGAATTTAGTTGCATTGCAATTTCGCAAAAAATTTTTTTAAGAACAAACTGAAATGAGGAAGTGTAAGGAATTCTACTTTTCAAGCTAAGAAAAAAAATATTGTGTCTGTAAATACTCATGAATATAATATTTTTCTTTCAGGTAAAGCGAAATGGAATCTTGAACAGAAAACGTGGCACTAAAAATACACTCAGAGCAAACTCTAATAATAGCAAGAAAATTGTAACCAGGAAAAATATCTTCGGTATTTACAAAAAAGTAATTTTTCAAATAAGTAAATAAAAAAACATCCTATCGCTTTGTTTCCCCGAAGTTTTGGGCAGAGGTGTACCTACAATACACCCTTCGCCAGTTATATTTAAGTCCCAAGTAATAAAGGGCGAGCCTATTGCCATCAACCGGGCACAAATCCAGACTCCAAACTGCTACTGAGAAATTCACATACATAACACACAAATACTCAAACTCAAACTCAAAGCATTTATTTCAAATAAACCAATTACAGGCACTTTTGTCAAGGGGGTCGGTCAGTCAGAAAGATGAAGCTAGATGCCCATTCCAAAGCGTAGTAGGTAACTATGGAGAAGAACGGGCAAGAAACTCCACGGACACTCTTTTAAATCATGATATGGTTACAAAAATATTGGTTACATGATTCATGTTGAAGTTAAACATGTAAGACCGATGCAAAACGTGAAAAGCGTCCGTAACAGAAATAAAAAATAAACAATCCAAAATTAAATTAAATTAAAATAAGCCGAGGTAGCTAAGAGATGACCAGTCCCTACTGACGGCGCCCGTTCACGAACATGACGCATGGACATTATCTAAAAAAACTATAACAGAAGCCCCTAAAAATCCAAATACATTATGTACATCCCAAACTTAACCACCCCGAACCATACACTGCCTACACTTAACACCCGTAAAACTGAATGCACAATGATAATACCACCCATTCATCTTGGCGCCTGAAAATATTCATGCGGCTTGTATTAAAGCGCGCGAGAAATACTTTACATATGTATGCCAAGAATGAATGACGGTGATGTGGAAATACAAGGTTTTGCTTCTACGTATGTTATGGGCGAAAAGATTTTCTTGAATTTTTATGTGTGAAATGGAGATGAAATTTTTTTTTCGCTGGCATACGGAAACTTTTTACCTACAATTATTTCATTTAATTTCGTTGTAGACAATTTAAGTGTTTGTTTTTAAAGAATGAAATACAGGCTCTATCAACCAATAGCACGCGTAGCATGACGCTTTCTATGTCTACGAAAAATAGACACAGCTCTTTCTATACAAAGTGACATTTTTTTTCTCCATTTTTGTCATCGCACCGTAGAAATCCTTCTACAATCTGTCACTTTGTCTTTCATTTCTAACAATCTTTGTCTAGGTCCTTTTATATGTAGACTGTAGACTTAATATCAGTAAAAATTGAGAATCAAACAGAAAAATAAATCTTATGACAAAACAAAGAAACCTGAGTCGAATTATGTAAAAGAGTGAATTTCGTAAAATGTGCAGTTGACTCTTTCTACTTTGCTACTGTCGCACTGTCTACACGGAACGTCAGTTTTGTTTACTCTTCCGTCGACAAAACGGTGTTCATGCTACGCGTGTAGGTGTAGTTACATAATCTACCATTTTGATTTGTCATTGCATCATTTATTGCAAAAATACTGGTATTCAGCAGCATCCGGTTTGACTGGAAGCCGAACTCAACATAGTTGGTAAAAGGCTAGGCGGATGATTCGATTTTTCACTGCTGTATTGTAATTTTTTTTTTCTTTTCTTTATTTTTTGAGTGGTTAGTGACTAACTTGGTGTCAGAAATTTATTGCCACCCATGGCGTGGCAACACTTCGAGAAATATCTCTCAGGCATGCCGGTTTCCTCACGATGTTTTCCTTCACCGATTTTAAGCAAGTGATAATTATACAATACGCACATGAATCCGAAAGCCAGGTACGTGCCTTGGGTTCGAACTCGAGACCTATGACTTGGCAGTCCGACGGTCACACCACTAGGCGACAGTGGTGTGACCGTCGGACTGCACAGTAGTTACTAGCTGCCCGTCCCGGCTCCGCACGGGTAGCACTAAATACTTTATCTACGGACACACACCTACCTATCTACCTACCCTACCCTACCTACATACCCTACCTACCTACATACCCTACCTACCTACCTACCTACCTACCTTACCTGCATACCTACCTACCCTATCTATCTACCTACCTAAATACCTACCCACCTAGCTACTTACTTACCTACCTACCTACCCTACCCTACCTACTTACCTACCCTACCTACCTACCCACCCACCCTACCGAACGAATAACGAACACAACAAAAAAAGAAGTATCCAATTTGGTGCAGCCGTTCACGCGTGATGCCGTGACCAAGGGAAACAGGGATTCAATTTTATACATATGGATTTAGAGGTTTATTGATTGCGAATAATCTTTGGGAAACATACGAGTAATTATATGGGCTTTCTCTTTAACAAAACATTAACTATGCTGACCATATCATCGTAATATCATCAGGCAAAACAAAAAATCATACCGCGAAACAAAAATAAAACAAAAAATCACTCGAATTTTGAGCGCATATCATAGATATTCAAAGACAAAACATTACTCGCCTTTTGAATTGAACCGCAGTTGAGTAGTATATACTAAAACATCCTATTCACTGCTTATAAATTCGTAAAAAACGCACATTAACATCTAGCACTCCGTTGTCACAGTGAATGGTCTCAAATAATTTCTTTGAGCGTCTTCATTCCAGGGCCGTAATTAAGGAACAACCCCGGGGCCTGTCAAATTAATTACACCTATTCTAGATAATCACAGTTGAAACTCGAGAAGGGTGATTTTTTACTCTTTTTATTTATTCCCCTTTCAAAGTTTCCGGTTCGTTTGGATTTAGCGTTTTTTAAAAGGATCTTAAAGGGTGGCGACGACGCGACGCGCGACGGAGTGAATATAGGTACTTGTGGATGGGGTTTTGATGGTGTCCGTATAGTGTTAGAACGGAATTAAATAGTACGGAATTGTGTTATGGGCTAACGGAATTAAACGGTCATCATCCCTGTAGTGTTTTCTTAGCAATGGTGATTTAAAGTACGCACAAAACCCTTCGCGGGCAGCACTGCAATATTAAAGATATTCTTTTTCTGTATTAGTTTGACATTAAAAATTGTCACACTTTAATGGAGTGCGCTCTACTGCAAAAAGTTCAGCTTGATTCGAACAAGCAAAGAAAAAAAAAACATTTGACCTACAAAAACAAAACAAGATCACATCAACCCAAAAAAAAAACACAATTTCGTCACAAAACCAGCGATAAAATTCAAAAATTCATCACAATTCCGTCATAACGAACAATAGAACCATCGTGTATTGAATTTAACACCATTTAGTCACGACTTGCCAACGTAACGATATACGGAAATACAGCGTTTTATCCTTTCACCGTCCGCTTATGAAAACAGGACTTTCCGGGTTTCCGATGCTTTTCAACGCTTAAAGGAAGCATCGGAAAGATTTATTAAATTCAACCGAGATCCCGAGGGATCGTGCATTGTAAAGGGCGTCCTTTCCCTCCGAACATTGTGTTTCGGTTTCGGTCCGAAGAAGGACGGATTCGTGTCCATGTTATTGTTATTTCGCCGTAATAATTGTATTATTTGAGTCTTTTACACAAATTGTTTTTTATTGTAATGTTTTGTTGGGGGTTTGAAATGAAATGAGAAGACAGGCTGTTATGAATAAATGCTTTAACAGGATTTGTAAACGATTGTACGAGTTGTTTTTGCAGGTTTAATTAAAAACAATGATGTTCAACCGTTTCGAATTAATTTAAGCTCTCAAAGCATTGCCGGTACTGCACCTGGGAACAATGAGATTTGTTTACAAAATTAAAAACAAAACTAATTTCAAATTATTTTATTTCACATAAACCTACATGGGCACTTATAAAACGTCAGAAACTAGGTGTATGGTTCCAATTGGTCATTTTCTATGGAGAAGAGCCGGCAAGAAACTCCACGGTTACTCTTTTAAAAATAATTGGCTTTTACAATATTTTCAAATAACCGTGTTAATAGGTATGGGAGGACAGTGTAGGTCTTTCAACAAGTACCAGGTACTTAACAAAATAGAAAATGGTCAACCAATCTACAGTCCACTAAGCCTACAGCGTTCTCACATTCACAAAATAAAAAAGAATGTATATAAAAGATAAATAAATTAATAAAATTAAAAACGTGTTTTAAACGAAATGAGATGATTGCTATTACAACTGTAACAAATCTGAATAATTATCATGTCCGCAAAAGCCACTAATAAAGAGTTTAAATTAAATTAAATTGTATGTATATAATGTCAAATAATAGGATGATTATGTCAAGGAAGAATGTAAAAAAAATAAACATGGTAATTTAGGAGCAATAGACTCTTACATAATTTGCCGTTAATTAGGTAGCAGGGAGGAACAGAAATCACAAATAAATGACAAAACTAAAAAACAAACTTAGAAAGGTAAATATCCGGATTAAATTAATCACCTCTTCCCATTTGCAAGTTTCTCGACTTTCCTGAAAGGTGTAACGCTACTATTGCTATTTCATTATCAACAAACTGTGCGTAGTAATTAAAATTAATTAGTTTTGTAATTTGTATTATTTTAATTAGTTTTGGAATTTGTGTTTCACGAACTGTGTCCAAATAAACATTATTCTTTCTTTCTTTCTTTCGTAGGAACTTTAGCATCTTTACAAATAGGAATAGCTAGCGACGCATACGTTACTTTATGGGTGACACTGTACACACACATCGGTACACTACACACACAGCGCTACACTGTGCTGTTTTATTTTTTATTTTTTATGTAGGGCATCTCGCAGGTGACCACTAAGGTCGTAGCTGCTTAACCGGGCTTTCCTGTGGCTGCCTTAAGCTTCTACACTCAAAGCCTCCAGCCAGGGGACACTGTACTGTGCCGTCCGTACTCTATTTATATTTATACGCTCCTCCTCGCTGGTATAAATTTCAGAAGTCCAATATAATGATACAACAATGTCACAACACCGCAACAATGCATAATTTTCACTGCACACAGCCCCATTAAAACCGAACAAAATAAAAAATAAAACAAACTTCAGTGCAGTAAAAAATCCAAGTCATTTAACAATAACCAAATTTGGTAATAAAATCTGTCGGCCCACAATTTATGGGAACACCACACATAATGACAGAGGTTTTGTCCATTAACGCAGCGTTAATGGGAGCTTGGCAGAGAACAGTTACAAAGTTCAACTGTGTTTTACTGCTAATCAAAATTCAAGTATGCTAATTTTCGAACACTATTAAGCTGAACGATGAAAGCCTACCATTTTGCGAATTTCGCGCATTTCATGCTATTTAATTATACAGTCTGTTTGTAACTGCGTGTTTACGTTGGGGCCTATTTTGACGCGAAATCGGTTCCGATGTCTTCCTATAAAATAATAGAAACAGGGATACACAATACATATCAGATACCTGTCTACGAAGATATAAAGTCAATCATCCTAGCCTTATCGCAACTAGGTTGAGGTCGGCGTCCAGTCTAACCGAATGCAGCTGAATACCAGTATTGGAACGACTGCCTATCTGACCTCCACAACCCATTAACTGGATAATACGATACCCCTTGGTAAGACTGGTTGTCAGAATTTTGGGCTTCTGACGACCCGTAACGACTGTCAAAGATCCATGAAAGGATCAACGGCTTAACGTGCTTTTCGAGGCACGGAGGAGTCTCGGACGAGCTCCTCCTTAGCTACGAGCTCCTCCTTAGCCACGAGCTCCTCCTTAGCCATGAGCTCCTCCTTAGCCACGAGCTCCTCCTTAGCCACGAGCTCCTCACTACGCAGATAAGTGTATTACTTACATTATATCACCCTGAAACTGCACTACTGAAGGGCAAGAGCCTTTCTTAAGCAGACGGATATAACGTCAACAAGATACATACAAATACATGGGCAAAAGCTTCTTCGTATTCAGATTGCTAACAAGCATTGATTTCCACGCTTGCTTACTTCCTGTTATCTGTTTCAGGCCGTTAAGATCAGGTTAATTCGCAATCGTTTCCTTTGACTATAAATCACTAGGATTACTACTTACTACGTACTTACCTACCAGGTTTTCAACCCACAAGCTGGTTCTAAAACCTTCAGCCCACTGACTTTAACACGTGTAATAAATAATAAATTACCGAAACTATAACTTCGATAACCAGAATATTAATTCTAGTTCGCAAACCTACCTAAAGCTATTTGACTTTTAAACTTTTAAAACGATACATTTTGCACAAAGTAAAACACAACCTTCAGATTCGATTAAAAGTAAAATGTAATTATATTTCATCACGTTTAATTTATGAGTGGAACTTATTACTGCAGTACCTATAGATTTAAATTAAGTATGCAAATTGCTTTCAGAGTAATTAAAAGTCGAAGCCGCATCGGCGAGGAACGTTGTAGTCAATACTTCACTTTGTAACTTTAACCTCCACGAACGAAGATACGTAAGTAATAAGTATAGTCGACCTCGTGATTGTTCTACCACTGTTGACAACAATTACCAGTAAAATGCAACTTCTGTAGCATAATCAGTCTATAATAAGCCTGTGTGACCGTCGGACTGCCAAGTCATAGGTGTCGAGTTCGAACCCAAGGCACGCACCTCTTTTCGGATTCATGTGCGTATTGTATAATTATCACTTGCTTCAAAAACGGTAAACGAAAACATCGTGAGGAAACCTGCTTGAGACATATTTCTCGACGGCATGTGAAGCCAAGTCACAGGCCCATCACATGGGCGGATATCATAATGAATACCAGTATTTTACATGGAGCGACTGCCTTTCTGACCTCCACAACCCAATTACTCGGTAAACACCCCCCCCCCCTTACCCCCTAGTAAGAAATCCACCGCTAAACATGTAATAAATCATGGTTAAGTATAATTTCGGTGTGTTTGCATACACTCTCGCTGGTTTCATTCACAATTCATTCAATTTACTCACTCACTCATTCATTTAACTAAATACTGACTCCGTTGACTATAAACCATTTTAATGCTGCCTTTTCACTGGTGTTGTAAGCGTAACTTAAAAAAAAGCGGTGAAGTGAGAGTCGGAACCAAATACGAAGGGTCCCTTACCAATCAATCTGCCTAGCCTTTTCCCAACTATATTGTGGTCAACTTTCAGTCTAACCGGATGCAGCTGAATACCAGTATTTTACATGGAGCGACTGCCTATCTGACCGGGCTTCTGACGACCCGTAACGACTGTCAAAGATCCACGAATGACAACCGGGACTAACGGCTTAACGTGCTTTCCGAGGCACGGAGGAGTCTCGGTATGTAAAGATGGTCACCCATCCACAAACCAACCCCGGCAAGCGTGACTTAACCAGATGGATCGACCCATGCGGCAGTTATTACTTAGCCTAGGGTTCCGTACCACCGTATAATATTGAACACTTCACATTATTTTTAAATACTTTAGTAAAAAAAACGTTTCTTATATGGGCGATTTCCTTTAATTATTAACTTCATTTTTATTATTTATTGTTACAGCGGCCATAGACTCTGTCAAATATCAAATTTGTACCTATTACGGTTCAAAAGATACCGCCCTGTGACAGACGGACGGATAGCGGAGCCTTAGTAATAGAGTCCCGTTACCATCCTTTGGATACGGAACCTTAAAAATGCAAAAACATCCCTGGACCAAAAACTTTTGAATTAAATCGGATAACAAAGGTACCCGGGCCAAGTTCCCCGGATTGTTTCAGAAGTGGGTGGCAAACTGTCAGTTCATTTAGCTTAATGAGCTCCTACTACATTACACAAACAATTGTACCAATTTCAACCTTAAAACAACAGCGATAGGAATCATTATGTTGACTGTTTCGGAGGTGTGTGAAATTTTGGGGTAGTGTGAACAATTTTTGGCAATGCTAAAAGTTTTTGGTAAAAATATACCGTGTGTTTCTCCATTTAAGTTTTAACATGAGTAAATGTAATTATGTAAGCATGTATCCCTTCTCTCCGCATAGATAAGTTCTTTCCCCTAAGGAAAGCTAACTAGGCCTCCGAAAAGGTCATAGGGCGGGCTTTTTGGCAGAAACCCAGAACATTGCCGTGTATTTTCGTAATATCGAAACGAAGCTGGTTCATTCTTGTCAACCTAACGGGTTGGAAAATGGCTACTGCCGAAATAAGCTTGCACCTTACAGTGTTTTTTAATCAGTTTTGCAAAAAACATACAGCCTTAGGTTTTCTTAGCTGATACATGTAACTAATAAGTCGTAGACTACACTAGGCGTGTACGTTTTTTTTTTTAGGTGCATCGTCTTCACATAAAATTATGTAACTAATGTACCAACATATACAAAATATTGTAACACTTTTTAAAAGAGTAACGGTGGAGTTTCTTGCCCATTCTTCTCCATACGAAAACTACCTTTTGGAAGGGGCGACTAGAATCAATAATTTTTTTTGTAAACTTTGACGTTCAAAAGTGTCTTACAAGGGCCTATTTGAAATAAATGATTTGACTTTGACTTTGTACACAAAGGTTTTTTAAACCGACTTCCAATAAGGAGGAGGTGACATGTTCGTCGCGTTTAAAAGTTTTTATTATATTATAGTGTACTACCTGCGCCCCGCGGTCTCACCCACATTAATCTCGATCCCGTGGGAATATCGGGATTAAAAGTATCCAGGTCATGGTCTACCCATATGCCAAATATACCATTTCATCCAAATCTGTTCAGCCGTTTTAGCGTGAAAGCGTAACAAACAAACAAACTCACTTTCGCATTTATAAAATATTAGTTAGGATATACTTAGGATATTTACGTTTTACAAATTGAAAATTTCTGGTCGGGATTATCTTCATTTGAACTTCAGTTCAAAACGTTAACGTTCGTAAACGTTTTCACTACATATATATTTTTACTTAGTATTTCAATACTAAGTAAAAATATATAGCGAAAACGTTTTATTACAAGTTATTAATTGTCAAAGGTCGTCTACATTATATCTCGTCAGTACCGAGTTCTAGAGGAATAAAATATAAACAGGACTATTAAATACAAATATTTCTTTATGATATATATTGTTTTATTTATGTCCATGCTGGGCCAAACTTGTATGGAAGTGTTATCCATCTCCTTTTTGCAGAATATTTCGATAGCTGTCTCGTTGGTCTTGAGGTCGCAAGTGCTACTGCTGAACATGAGGTCCTGGGTTCGATTCCCGGATCGGGCAAAGTGTTATTGGGTTTTCCATCTGGAATTTCTCAATAGCAGCCCAGAGTAATTTATGCCCGATTGATGGCAATAGGCTCGCCCCCTATTACATGGGACTTAAACATAACTGGCGAAAAGTGGGTGCAATATAGGTACACTACTGCCCAACCATTCGGGGAAATACAGGCGTGATATTATTGTTATGAATTATCTTTTATCTTTTTATACCTTTCACAGAAACCGAGTCGAAGGTGTTACCTACCTAGTGCCCACCTCGTCTGGAAACAAAGTCATGATTTACCTACCTTCACAATAATTCTAATATCACAGAAATAAATAAATTCCATCCAAATACGCAAATATATTTACTATATCTGCAACGAAAGCGTTAGACCACAAAATTGATTCAACAAAGAAAATAGCCCTTCGCGTCATTAAAAACAGACTCAACATAAAAGTAAAAACGTTGAAAATGCAACACTGCATTCTTTTCACATCATTTAATTTTAAAGGTTTTTCTTTCTTTCACAGTATCCACTCACATTTACATAAGTTAATTGGCATATTTCGTGTCGAGTCCTTCCATATAATGGATTTTATTATCACACACTGTAGTGTTGGATGCACTCAAATGATCGGGCGATTAACTCTTTTCGTTCATGAAAGCCTGGTATTTTAATATTTGTTTTTTCGTTATTTTGCGATTGTGTATCGGGTACAACGCCTGTCTGAGCTTTTTTTTAAAATTATTATGAGTGGTATTACGTTTTCGATTCGATATTCTTCTTGTCATCATAGTCTAGAAGCCCAAAAGTCTGACATCCAGTCTTACCAAAGGGGTATCGACATCGTGTTACCCCGTATCTGGGTTGTAGAGGTCAGATAAGTCGCTCCATGTAAAATACTGATAGCTGCATCAGGTTAGACTGGAAGCCGACCCCGACATAGTTGGAAAAAGGCTAGGCAGATTTTTTTATTCTCCCTGCCATCTTCATTATTCTCTATCCCAATTCATTTGGGGTCGGCGCAACATATGTGTTCTTCTTCCATACTTCTTCTATTCCAATCATCATATCACTCATATCTTGTACTACCTTTTTCCCGCGGCTTAGCTCGCGTGGAAGTCGGAAATTATCCTATGGAAACGTACCACCGGAATATAAAGTATACTACGTGAATACAGGTTATAAACTGTCTGCATCATCCAAATCCTATTAGTAACTTAACATAATGATTGAATACTATCGTGAATTCATGCTAGCCTAGTCCTTTTTTTTTAGGTTACTGCTCAGAAATTGTGTACAACGTCTAATGATTGACATACTATCCTGAATTCATGCAAGCCTAGTACTTTTTGTGTCAAGTTTATTAACTCAATCAAGGAATAACATTTTTCATACAAACGAAATCCTTCTCCCCTTTTCGCCCCCGATAGGTGGAATTTTCAAAAACCATTTAGAAAGAAAGAAAGAAAGAAAAGAAAGAAAAAGTATTTATTGAGACTCGCACAGGAAATCACACATTAAACATCCATCACATCATCATCCATTAATTTCTTTGCTCCCCTGCATTATAGAAAGAAGCTGTGTGCAAAATTTCACGTTCCTAGTCCCACTAGTTTCGGCTCTGCGTTGATATGTCAGTCAGTTTCTCCGTGTATATAAATTGGCACGAAATACTTCTTACAGGACTAACTGCTGCCCGCAGCTTCGCCCGCGTGGACCCTAATTCTTTTACTAAAATGAAAGTAGCCTAAGTTACTCATTATAACATCAGCTATCTGCCAGAGAAAGTCTCGTCAAAACTGGTTCAGTTTCAGTGATTAAAGCCTAAACACAAAAAAAAAAGTTTATTTTTGTTAATAGTACCGTAAATACTTACATTACTAAATGCATTTACTAAATTCATATATTAGCTTTATTTATTTGTATATGTATACGTAGATGTTGTAGGATGTATAACAATACATACATGATTTATTAATTTGCTCTCATACACATCACACATTTTACAATTTATTACTGTCGGTTTTTGTACATGAACCCTGTCAGGTGTCATTGCAAAGCACAATGTCGGCAGTGTCGGCAGTGTCGGCAATGTCGGCATCAAGCATTATGTATGTATATAATGTATAAGTGGGGGTCGAGCATGGCACCAGCGGGGCCAGAACCCATTGCGCCACTCCTCTTCGGGTACCTACGCACTCTGGTAAGGAAACGAACCAGGGACCAACATCACAAACTTTGGTTGGACCACGGTGAGTGCAGGCAGGCCAAGGAGGCACTCCCTACAATTGATGGCCGCCTCACGAAACAGGTTCTCCGACTAACGAAACAACAGCTGCGTACAGTCACTGCAGCTGTAACTGGCCATGGGTCATTTAATAAACACCTCTTTGTCATAGGAGTCACAAACAGTCCGCTTTGCAGAGCCTGCATGGAGGACGACGAGACAGCAGCTCATGTGCTGTTATACTGCCCGGTGGTCGCCACATACAGGGCAAAGTACTTCGGTAACCCAGGTACCCTACGTGAGATAATTGTCAGTGACACCAAGGCGCTGCTGGCCTTCTTTGAGAAGCTGGGGTGGATCGAATAACCGATTTTCCCACCCGTACGCAAAATACGCGCTTAGTCGTGCAGCTGCGGATATCAGCCCGTATTACCTATTACATATAATGTATAAGTGTATAGATAGTTCCTGGCGTAGTAAAATGTTAGACAAAAGGATAGAATAGCAATGTACGCTAGACTATTTATATATCTTCACAGCTACTAAATCTTTTATTTTCATGCCTCGCAGTAGGTAGGTACAGCAGTGAAACCTACATAATACCAGCCATGTTACAGACTAAAGGCATTATAAATTATTATAACCGTCAGAGGTTACGCACAGGCGAGGAGGCGTTTGTATGCGAGATAAGCCACATTTAACTCAGACACGGTTATTACTTCAAGCCCCGTACAAACTAACCTAGGTAGAGTTACAATTTAACAAAGCGTATGGTTTATCTTTATTTATAAAGTACACCAACAGCTTCAGTATATAGTATGAGAGGAAACAATAGCCTCGGATTTACACAGTCGCCAATTATAAGATAACCAGTAATCTCAGAAATAAGTGATAACATGTCAATCTGCCTAGCCTTTTCCCAAGTATGTTAGGTTAGGCTTCCAGTCTAACTTGATGCAGCTGAAATATTTTACATGGAGCGACTGCCTATCTGACCGGGTACACCTTGGTAAGACTGGTTGTCAGACTCACTTCTGACGACCCGTAAAGACTATCAAAGATCCACGACTGAAAGCCTGGACCAACGTCTTACCGTGCTGATTTTTTACCCTTAAAAATATGACCACACATTCTTGATACACGCCCTATTCAACTATGCTAAGGCATCGATAGAAATAAATTTATATCAATTCAAGACTTATAGTATAGGGCGTGTATCAAGAATGTGTGGTCATCCACACATTCTTGATTACACGCCCTATACAACTATGCTAAGGCATCGATAGAAATAAATTTCGATCAATTCAAGACTTCGCGGACCGAAAGACCAAGTCTTAAATCGATCTGTTCTTCACCAAACAACTGCACATAAATTCGAAAAACCGATAAATGTTAAGAGGAATCATAACAAATCTGCTCAATATTTATTCGATTCAATTTCTGAGAAGCGTCGCAAGCTACATAATATCGAAAACATGGCCCCCACACCGCTACACGCTTGTGGCAATGAGCCAAAGGCTCCTCACAGCTGGTTCGTAGTACACTTTATATTTATTATATCTATTATTAATAATGTACTGTATATTTTCAGACGAGTATTGGTTGTAAATAATGTGCATTTGCAGTTTCAGTGGTACTTTGATGTTTATTTTGAAGTGAATGAATTTTCTCGTACTCTCGATTGCGTTTTCGTTTTAGTAATCTGTAAAATATATTTTCTTTCTGTGTCATAATATCACGCCTGTATTCTCCAAAGGGTTACGCAGAGGTGCACCTAAAGTGTACCAATATTTTGCAGCGAGAATAAACGAGTTTTTATAATTTTATACTGAAGATCACGTCTAAACGAGCAGTGTTAATGATTTGGAAAAAATATATGTTAAATAAGAGCATTTTTTTAATAACATAAACTGTGAATATTTTTGATTATGTTTATATTTCATAGTGTAATTAATTTGTAAACTAATGTCTATTATGATTAACCCGGATAAAAAACTGAGAATCACGCAAAATCTCACAGCGTATTTTTCTGAAACCTTCACCATTTTAAGGATAATTTAATTAATTTTCCTTTAATGTACATGTTTAATTAAAATACCTTTTATTTTATGTATAATAAATTAATAATGCGTCTAATTTGGGACAGCGCTCCTTGATGAGCGAGTCCTATTACTGGCTGGGCGTACGACGCGTTGCGTGAGCTCAGCACCGAACACGTAAGCAGGGGGCAAGCCTATTGCCATCAACCGGGCACAAATCCAGACTCCGGGCTGCTACTAAGAAATTTCAGAAATTACCAACCTCAAAAAAAAGAAAAAGGACCTCGTGCTTAGCAGTAGCGCTTACGACTACTAGACCTACGAGGCAGTTCGTTTTAGAAGTCTGTAAAGTATCTTTTCTTAATGTTATATTAAAAACGTAGCTCCTGTAGAGGAAAATTTACGTCTAAAATCCTAACAAATCCCATTCTATAAAAATGATCGTAGCATATGACCAAATTGAACGAGAAAGCCATTTTATTTTTAAATATTATTAAAATCTGCATGAAACGATTGATTCGATTTAATGGAAAACGTGATTATAAAACTTGGTCTTATACAGCGTATTTCAGAAATGTATGGTCATATTTAAGGTTTTGGTACAGATCATCAAACTGAACATCTTTCCCAATGGGACTAAGATCGAATGGCGTAAAAAATATCAACTGCCCCAGACAAAACTTTAATACCTACTCGACCAAAATGTATGGGGTGGCTGATTACTTTTTTCGCGATTTCGAAGTTCGTCCCATGAAGAAAGTTGTTTAGTGATGGTCAGTACAAATCAATCTGCCTAGCCTTTTACAAACTATGTTCGTGTCGGCTTCCAGTCTAACCGGATGCAGCAGAATACCAGTATTTTACATGGACTGCTTATCTGACCCCCACAACCCAGTAACTGGGTAATACGATACCCCTTGGTAAGACTGCCATGGTTCTCAGACTTTCAGGCTTCTGATGACCCGTAAAGACTGTCAAAGATCCACGAATGACAGCCAGGACCAACGGCTTAACGTGCTTTCCGAGGCACGGAGGAATCTCGGTATGTAAAGATGGTCTCCCATCCACGTACCAACCCCGGAAAGCATAGCTTAACCTGTTGGATCAACCCGTGTGGCTGTTATTACTTAGCCACGAGCTCCTCTTGGTCTGTACCACACCCTTAAATATGACGATACTTGATATATACTGCATATTCTTTATAAAAAGGACCATTTTTTTCGACGTGTATCATTTTATCGGCGTCAATGCAATTATTTCATTACTCATTGTCAATACCCTACTTTCATTAGCACAAATTGAACGATAAAAGTTTAATTTCATTTATAAAGTTAATTAATTAAATTCATTCATCGCTTTACCATCTCTTTTTATAGCTAAAAGTGAACTTTTATCTTTTGCTTTCAGGGTTTGGTTGCCATAATGAGTACTTCTAATGATCACAATAACAGAATTAAATACATATATCGCATAACACTGTTATTTATTTTACTGCATGGGGTTATGTGAACCTCTAACAAGATACCTGTAATTACTAAGAAAATTGCACAATTTAAAATTACCACTTCAACAATATTTATTTTTTATCAGAACAGTATAATAGGGAAATAAAAAAAGAAATGAAGAAAGAAAATACATTTATTTAACACAGACTAAAAAGCCCATAATTTGTACACCAGATAAAAAATTTAAAAGCGATGTAAGAAATTAGCAAGGGAGCTAGGCGGCAGCGTCAAAAAAATATCATCATCATCATTTCTGTAATGTCTAAAAACCTACCTATTTTTAGGAAACCAAAATGGGAATTATTTGAGGATCCCTAAAAGAGGCTCATGTAATAAAGTCCATGAATATTTTTACGAAGCGTGATTTCTTTGGTGTTCAAGGGCGTTACTATGACGTGTTAAAACCATCACCTTTCCGTTATGAAATAAGGATAGTGCTATTCGTCCTGTATAGCTTCATCTCTCTCTCACACTGGAACGATGTTTGCTAGTATAGCCCTAGTTATATATGTCACCGTAAAATTGAGAACTTCGTTTGTTTATAATCTCATCGGTATTATTTCCTTTAGATTATGAACTGTCGTAAAATTGTGAACTGCAACAAACCAGTTACAATTTAACTTATTATTTTTCAATATAAAATATTTAAAAATAATAAGTAATCTAGCCATGGGAAACCGAGAAATTGTGAACTGTCGATCCCTTCTGTAAACATCTCACCGTGAAGAGTGAGGTGAAGTGAGCATGAAGTGAGCTGTCCATAGTGCCAATCCCTAGCTTTAGGTGCAATGACAGTTCACATGAAGCTCACTTCACCCAAGTTATCACAGTGAGATGTTTGCAGAATAGCACGGCTGGTATCAAACTTGCTTGCGACGTAACACACCTGTCTGCCTAGCTGCGAGTAACTTGGAAGTAGGGCTCGCCGGCCGCTGCCGCGACACCGTTCGCTTAGCTCGCTCGGCTCGCGTGCGGATTGTTACAGTTCTAATCTAACCTAATCCATTTCACCCAGTTTAGAATTTTTCGACAGTTTATAATCTAACGGAAATAATACCGATACAATAGAAACTAACGGTTCTCACAATCTTACGGTAACATATACATGCCATAATAAAATATGTGTTCCAACCGCCAAATCTCACAGCAAAGGCTCAATTCTAATGCAAGTCTGATAAAAGAAGAATCTTCACGAAATAAATTAAATGTGGGCACCGATTGTTCTCACAAAACTTTGTTTTTAATTTTCTACAAAGAATAAAGACTACGTCTTTAATTAATTAAGAAAAGTCGTCTTTTAAAACACAATCAAGTGTCTAATGATTGTTTTTATTTTTTTCCTTTCTTCGTCTTTCTGTAAGAGCTTTTCTGACGCGACAGAATTCTAATTGGAAGGAATGTTTAGATTCTGTCGTTGATTTATTTTTGTTCCTAGTTTTTAGGAAGAATGGTCTTTTCTTCTTCAATATTCTCCTTCTTGCTTGTGAAGAAGAATGTTTACAAATAGTGCTTAACGTGTTTAACCTATTTTTGTTTTTCGATTTGCTTTGTGAATATATTAGTAATGTATGAACCCTCATTGTGGCGATCAGTCCGGTTGAGAATTGATATAATACCGGAATCAGAATGTACAGATATAATTTTCTCAAAAACGAATTCCAATTACAAATACAGCAGAAATATCAAACTCTTGATAGGTACTCTTGGTTATCTTTCTCAATACACCATAAAATATGTATAAGAGAAGTAAAATTCATATAAATATAATATGAACCGCGTTTGAAAACTCTCCGCTCGGGGTTTTACCCGATGCAGTACTTTTTATATAAAAATATTATGAATAACGAAATATCCTGTTTACCGTAAGAGAAAATGTTTACGAAGAAAATGAGCTTCCAATACTTGTTGCGAAATAGCGGCAAACAAGTTGGTATAAAAACTAAAAATATACGCTTTTGAAGGTAATCTAATCACGATTTTTTTTCTTCGCGGATTGAAGAATAATTTGGAGGATATAAATAGGTATTTTCTTTAATTAGGATAGTAAGGGCTAATAGAATAAAAAATACTTTGGAACCGGTTATATTTCATGCTTCTTTTTTTACATTTTGTAATACTATTATGTGAAACTTAATGTTTATCTGAGTAATGTTCTACGACATTAGTCGTAGAACGTTACTCAGATAAACATTAAGTTTGGTCCTCTTCTGTTGTCTATGGTTATTATAAAAATAAATTATCTATGATTAGGTGACTCTTAATGAGGAATCCTGTGTGTTTACAATTTACTGTTATATTATTTTAGTGATAGCTGTTCGTCAGGAGTTTGTAAGAATGCAACAGTCAGTGTATTTGTATTGTGTCATTTGGCAGGAATACATGGCGTTCATTAAATCACGAAAAACCAAAAAAATCGCAAGCAATGGGAAATTGCTACTGAAAGCTGCGAGTGTCGACCTCAAGACGAGCTGCTTCTCCCATGGACGTACTACATATACGTTGCTTGCTCCAGCGTCACCAGTCCTGACTCTTTTTTGGCTGCTGAGACCAAAACTACAAAAGTAGTATAGAGGGAAGTTTTATAAAAATGAGGCTGTTATATTGTGGTGTCTTACGACTTCTATGCGAACGAAGTCGCGGGCAGAATAGCTAGTACAGAATAGAAAAACATTTATTTATTATGGCACTTTCTTGTACTGGAGTCTCCACCGTTTACAAATATCGATATTATTAAGCCAATTTACTTGTGTATGTTACTTTCCTCAAAAAAAGTCTTCTTGTACTAAGAAAATTAAGCGTTGCTAATGTTTATAATTAGTCATATCCTTGACATTACAAGAGGGGCTTGTGACTAAGTAATAACAGCCGCACGGATCGATCGATCAGGTTAAGCTACACTTGCTGCGGTTGGTCTGTGGATGGGTGACTATCTTTACATACCAAGACCCCTCCGTGCCTCGGAAAGCACGCTAAACGGTTGTTCCCGACTGTTATTTGTTCGATATTTGACAGTTATTACGGGTCGTCAGAATCTCGAAAGTCTGACAAAAAGTCTTAACAAGGGGTCAAAAGGGGTAAAAAGTCTTATCGTATTACCCAGTAGCTGGGTTGTGGAGGTCGTCATTCGTTTTGAGAAAGTTCAATGCTCATAGTCACTTAGCAACTAACTGTTGAGAAGCCGAAAATAAGACACTCTAATTCCGCGACAAGACTTAGGCTAAGCCCAAATGTGTCCACTTATCTAGCCTAAAAGCTAGCCACAATACGACTTGATCTATCGATTACCAAATCATTAGGTTCCTATTCGAAATAGCTTCGTTCTTTCAGCTATTTATAAACGTTTGGTCACGAATATTGAATCGATCCGTTTAGCCAATGGATTCACTTACTCACACCTGAGTTTATAGTACGCTAGCTGTTGCCCGCGACTTCCGTCAAAAAAGCCGCCGGCAAGTGCGGCTGTGAATCGATATTCTCAGTTGGCTTCTGACTTTCGGTGAAGTGAGTTGTACGCAGATACTGGAGACAAAAATGGACGATAACTGTTCACCCGCTGTTACTGAATTAATTCGCTGTCCGTGCTAGTGATGCGCGCGGTCCGCGCAGCGTATCCGAACGCGTGAATGAGGACCAATAACCTTCGCTTTACCTTCGCGACACCGCCGTGGTCATACCATTTACGGTGACCAGGACATTCGAATTCCTGCTACGGGTGAAGATGCAGGTTAACTTGATCCTGGATCACTTTTCGACCTTACATTCGTTGTCTTCACTATTTATAAAGCCTAAAGCAGTCGCTTATACTCATATTAGTCAACCATATTAAATTCTGTCTTTTCGTAACCCCTACACTGGGGTCCAAAGTTCCGGCTAACCATCCAAAATTATCGGTGTATCCGTACACTGGATTACGGGCCACCACCTTCCCCTATCCACCTTACCCTATCCAGTTGTCATCGAGCTCCGTGCCGGGTATATATTTTACCCGCGTGGCCACATCGAGCTACCTACGGGTCAGGCGCGACCAACTGCCGACCGTCACTATTCCTGGCGTCGGCAGCGTGGCACACCCGCTGGGGTCATCGTCGCACCAGGCTGAGCCAGGAGTGTACAGCGCCACTCCTAAGGGAATTAAGAGAATCTTGTGACCATAAACTTACCTAACCCTTTTTTCGTATTTTTACAAAAATACATTTTTATGATGAGAAGGTATGGACCTATCGAATTCGCAAAAAAACACAACCTCCCCATATAAAGGTACATACCCGATTGGATTTTTTGTGTCCGTATGGATTGAGGAGTCATGTCTCATATTTAAACGTCGAAGTTTAAATGTCCTGTGTACCCCACAGGACGTTTAACCTTCGACGTTTTTCACCATTTTTTTTGCTGCATACCGCGGTTCTCGCTGCCGTGAACGGGGCCTATAAAAAGATGACTTACAACGAGGGTTTTCTGTAATGACAATCACTAGGTGGATTGGTAGGGCGTTCACCAGTTCTCACGTCAGGTTCGGGCACCTTACAAAGGTTTCAAAACGCCTATTTTTTGAATAAATGAATAAAACGAATGATGAACGAAAGAAGCCCGGCGGAAAATAATAGAACAACATTTTTTTTAATGAAATGTGTTGCAATGACATAGACACTAGCGCTGCATCAAAATGCCTTCAGTAGTGGCGCGGACTCTATAATCTATAATCGTTGCCAAAATGAAAGACCTCTTGTCAAAGTGGCGCAAACTGGTGGCACATTACAACAACAATATATCAAGCGCAAAAAGTATAGTTTTTGGTAATCAGCTTTTTTACCCGACCTCAAAAAAAAATTACAAAGCCTCAGGCAATTTGTTCAGAAAAAAAAACTGTTAGTTAGTTGTTGTTGTTGTTAGTTATACTTACAAGTAAAAGCATCAAAATAACTTATTCCCCCCAGTTGACTCGTCTAACTTAAGCGGAATAATAAGCGGCTCTTGTCAATATTCCTCCATTTTCCCATCCCGAAATCGACGAAGGCATTTATTTACTTATTCTGAAGGAAATAAGACCTCCTTATAATTACGACAAACGTAACTGGTATCGTCAAAGTTAGATTGGTGTTCCGATTATATCTAATATTCTTTTTACTTCGTTTTAATGAGTCTGCTTTTGGATTTCGATTTGTTTTTGTGGGAAAAGGGATTGATATTGAGGTTTATTTTCGGTAAAAGATTTCTTAGTGTTAAATGACAAAGTTGAATATAGGGTTCACAGATTTATCGCTGATTCTGATACAGTAAAAACTGCATTTCAGACACTCTATACCTACTAAAATTTTGAACACATATCGAAACAAACAACAATTATAATTTGTAAACCAAATTAAAAGACCTATTAATGAATGAAAAGACCAACAAAATGGAGGCCATTTATCGACTAAACGTATCAGCTAATCTCTTACGTAATACATAATTAAACATAGACACATTATTCATACCGTACAAATTATACTAACGAAATACTTTCAGCCTGACAAACTACTTGCAAACTATTTAATTAGTCGGGAAACTATTATCTTTGATCTCACCACCTCTACCGCTATCCATATAAGGTTTAATTTTGTTCAGTAAGGTAGTTCAATGGCTGCAAATATTTATTGGTAGCTAGCTACAATTTTCTGAAGTGTCAGTGGCAATTTTCCCCTACAGTATGCTGTAATGTAAAGGGAAGATTGACGTTTAAACACTCGCTCGCTGGCATCAGCCCCTAGTGGGGTAAAAAGTTCGATTACGTTACTCTGTGGGTAATATGCTGGGTTTATTAACACGTTTTCGCTGACGTAACATAATTGATGTTTCGGTCGTATGCTTGATTGGTACGCCGTGGAGTTTACGCGTGTTTTTCAGTGCTTCTTTTCTTATGTCAGCACGAAATTTCGGATACTGTGGTAAAAAATAATATCAGTGAGGAAGCACTTAATTAAATAGCAGCCCGGAGTCTGGATTTGTGCCCGGTTGGTGGCAATAGGCTCGCCCTCATTACATGGGACTTGAACATAACTTTGTTGTTGTTTTTAGTGATCACTTTTCTTTTTCGTGTGGTTATTGTCTAACCTGGTGTCAGAGTTCTTATGCCGCCGATGGGCCTCGACTTAGCTTCACATGCCGTCAGTAAATATCTCTCAGGCATGCTGGTTTCCTCACGATGTTTTCCTTCACTGTTCTTGAAGCAAGTGATAATTATACAAAACACACATGAATCCGAAAAGTCAGAGGTGGATTGTGACGTCATGTTTTGTTATATGTCATTTAGATGTATACTTTAAGGAACAGTGCCCCAGTAAAATCTAAGGACTAGTCTGCCCAAGCTCCAAAGGTACTACCAATGCCTATAGATTCAATCCCAGATACCCTCCACACGTAATCGTTTATGTAAATAGTTCAAAGCCTAGTTTTGGCTGGTCGCCAGGGTCGTACGTCTGGCGGTGCGTTAGTGACCACTTAGTGTCAGTCAGTATCACTTAGTTAAGTAGGGGTTAGTTAATGGAATGGTGTTAGCTGTGGTTACATGTGGCTGTTATTATAATGGAGCTCAAAAGAATTCTAGAGAAATTTTACGGCCTAGCCTCTCGCGCACGAGCTGATGGGTTCAAAACCGGCCAAGTAACAATTGGGATTTTTCAATTCATATGTACTTACTTTCCAGGAGGAGCCCGTGGCTAAGTAATAACAGCCGCACAGGTCGATCCATCATGTTAGCTACGCTTTCCGGGGTTGTCCGTGGATGGGTGACCATCTTTACATACTGAGCATAAGTCTCAAACTCGTGGGAATATCGGGATAAAAAGTATCCTATGTCCTAACCTAGGTCATGTGTCAAATTTCATCCAAATTCATTCAGCTGTTTTAGCATGAAAGAGTAACAAACAAACTCACTTTCGCATTTATAATATTAGTTAATAGGATGTAGGACGAGCTTATTGGAAAATATACGCAATATGAGGTCTTTGCCAATTACTATTTTAAAAAAAACAGTGATTGATTAATCTTTTAGAAAAGCAGCTCTTTATGTACGAAATTAGGGAATCCGAATGAAAGCTGTCCGTTCATCGATTCTTACACTGTTAGAAGTCAATAATATAATGGATGTAAAAAGATGCTTAACGAAGCCAAGAGTCACTTGTACCCCCGCCATAAAGATAATTTGTTTGTACTGTACCATACCTGGGAACATTCTGTTTAAGGCGACGATAATTGACTTTTAATGATTTTATACTGAAAATTACGTAAAAAACGTACATAATTAATAAAATATATGTTAAATTAGAGTATTTTTTTAATAACTTAATATAGGAATATTTTAGATTATGTTTATATAACATAGTGAAATTAATTTGTAAAGTTATGTCTAAAAGCTCGTACAGACCAGCGCGACGCGACGCCGCGCCGCGACACGAACAATATAATTTCTAAGAAAACTTGACGGTATAACAATAACCGGTGTCGCGTCGCACTGTCGCGTCGCGCTGGTCTGCACGAAGCTTAACGCGGATAAAAAACTGAGAATCACGCAAAAACTATCAAGCGTATTTTTCTGAAACTTTCACCATTTTAAAGATAATTTAATTATTGATCTCTTAGTATACGTGTTTTATTAAAGTACCTTTTGTTTTATATATAATAAATTAATATTGCGTCTAATTTGAAACAGCGCTCCTTGCAGATGGGCAATTCCTATTACTGGCTGGACGTACGCCGCGTTGTGTGAGCTCAGTACAGAACACGCCTTAAGAAGATATTGAAGGTCAAAGTTGCTTGATGCTGAATCTTGTCGTTCTTAGATCGAAGTGTGAACCGCTCTTCATTTAGTCGTACTTGAACTATTTGGGGTCCTGTGATTAAGCATTCAAATTACTTAATACTAACACTTTGGCCCTTTGAGTCGCGCGTTAATATGTATCAAGTTTGAGTTACTCAAGATACTTAAATATGAATCAAGTAGCAAGTACGAATCAAGTTATTGTGGTTTGTCAGATCGAGTATGTCTTTAAGTTTAACATAACACTTATCATAATATCACGCCTTATTTACGCGAAGGGTTGGGCAGAGGTGTAACTGTAGTTCACCCACATTTCGCTAGTTATGTTTGAAGTCCCATGAAATAGCCATTAACCGGCACGATTCCAGACTCCGGGCTATTTGTGAGAAATTCTTGTTGGAAAATGGAAAAATCCAATAATACTTTGCCCGACCTGGAAATCGAACCCAGGGCCTCATGGTCAGCAGTTGCGCTGCGACCACTAGACCAACGAGGAAGTCAAGTGCTATTTTCGGTGCTGCTTATTCTTCTGCAAATTAGGATGACTCTGGCACCATAGAAGCACCATATGGCTATATTTAGGAAACCTACTTTCGGCAGAAAACCTTAACAAACTTGAGAATTAACTATGTTTATTATTATAGCTAAACTATGTGGCTATAAATTTAAGGTAATCAATTTACAATATACAACTCAGCATTTCGCCAGAATCTATACATAATTTATAAAACAAAGTCCCTTTTTGTGTTTGTCTGTATGTCCGCGATGTTCTTCTAAATTACGCAACGATTTTGATTTTGATTATATTATTTTTATTTATTTATTAAATTAGTTATACTGTGGGAGAAAATTATGGTCACATCAAAATCTACGCACGCACACAGTCCCACACGTAAGGGTCTAGCATAGTAGGTACTTCGTTCATTTTGTTTTTTTTACTGTACAACGGAATTTACGTAGTTTTAATTATTTTGAGTACAAAACATTACGTAGATTTATAAAAATGTCTGAAATTGATTCAATAAACGATTCTGAACAAATTACTTTCATAATGTGTATTAATTCACATATTACACATTATATGTATATGAAATGGTCTAACATATTTAGCCTATAATGTTCCCACTGCTGGAACACCACCGTGCGGGTCGGTAGATGTCACACGTCTTCGAATTTTTGGTTCTAGGACATGCCGGTTTCCTCACGATGTTTTCCTTCACCGTTTTGAGAGCAGTGGTGATGAAATAATTTACACAAAGTAAAGCGCCTGCTTATGTTCGAACCTACGACCTTACAAGTCACGGTCGTTTCCACTGGGCGACCACCGCTTTATATGAAATGTTCTACTACTTCTAAACTATACACACTAGTAAAAGTCAAAGTCAAAGTCAAATCATTTATTTCAAATTTTTGTAAACTTTGACGTTCAAAAGTGCCTTACACTTTTGAACGTCAAAGTTTACAAAAATTTAATTGATTCTAGTCGCCCCTTCCAAAAGGTAGTTTTCGTATGGAGAAGAATGGGCAAGAAACTCCACCGTTACTCTTTTAAAAAGTGTTACAATATTTTGTATATGTAGGTACATTAGTTACATAATTATATGTGAAGACCTAAAAAAAAATACATTACCACAATAGGTAAAAAGAAGAATTAATAAAAATGAAGCAAAGAAAGATAAATTAATTAGTTCTCACATATTTACAAACATTGTAAAAGTAGACGATTTAGTAGCACTTACCTCTTACAGCTATTGTAGGCAACATAGCAAAGCCATGTATGAGCGTCCAGAACAACTTCCTATACATCTTCATTTTTGTGTAATAAATACTTTTCCCATTTTTCACTTAACACTAGTGTTTTGATTGCACTTCACTGCTGTTGTTATGTTTTTTCAGCATCTGAAACAAAGACAAAATTACACGTTAGTTTAAATTATAAAGAAAATAGCGACCCGCCTGCTTCATAATTACGGTTTTTACAACTTAACAATACATCGAGATTTCTTTAATAAGTGTAAGTTTAATATTAATGTATTATACAGGCTGACTTTGAAAACAATCGTAACCTTTGGTGTATAAACGGGTTCACTAATCTTTCACCAAAACACCATTGACAAATTTTTATTTTACAAACAACTTATTCCACAAATATTTTATTTTATAAACACTCGCTTTAAAAACATTTATTTAGCAAATGCTTCTCTTTATAAATGTCTCATTATTTTGTGTTAAGTAATAACTGCTGCACGGATCGATCCGTCAGGTTAAGCTACGCTTGCCGGGGTTAGTCTGTGGATGGGTGACATCTTTACATACTGAGACTCCTTCGTGCCTCGGAAAGCATGTTAAGCCGTTGGTCCCGGCTGCCATTCATGGATCTTTGACAGTCGTTACGGGTTGTCAGAAGCCCGAAAGTCCTTCAACCAGTCTTACCAACGGGGTATCGTATTACCCAGTTACTGGGTTGTGGAGGTCAGACGGGCAGTCGCTCCATGTAAAATACTAGTATTCAGCTGAATACGGTTAGACTGGAAGCCGACCCCAATAAATTTGGGAAAAGGCTAGGCAGATTGATTGTGTTTAAAATTAATTGTCAAATAATACGTTATTAAAAAAAGTTTATCGGATAATTATAAAATTTGTAAATTAATTCTCGATGAAATGACAGGTCACCGTATTAACACCTGCTTAGCCACTGCGCCAAACGTGTCAAGTCAGTAGATAGGAACAGTAATCCAGAATGGATTGTCATTGCATACAGAGATGCATGAATCATAAGCGAAATACAAAGTTCTTTTATTATCAGACGAGTGTTTTAAAAACTAGTTACCTTTGTTACATGTGCAGTTAACTGCACATAACTAGGGAAACTAAGATCAAGCTATTTTATCAAAAACACTATAAACATATCGTAAAATTTGGCACCCAAAATGGCCTCCACCACAGATCATAAAATCATTGAAAACTGTTCTTTAATAAAAAAAATATTTTGAAACATCATGTTGTGTTTTTTTATTCCATTAAGGTACTATTTTTGATTTCAAAATAAGAACTTTACGAAATGAGTGTACACTTCTGTTCTTTCTTCATTCAAAAATCGCTAATCAGCCTACAATGTAGCCACTGCAACACACAGGCCATACAGACAGGCCTCCTCTCTTCGAGAGGGAGTGGGCTGTAATCTACCACGCGGGCCCAGTGCGGGTTGGTAGATGTCAAATGTTTTCGAATTTTTTGAACTAGGACATGCCGGTTTCCTCACGATGTTTTCCTTCACCGTTTTAAGAGCAGTGATGAGCGGTGATGAAATAATGGACACAAATTAAAACTCGTAAGTCCCGGCCGTTACTACTGGGCCACCACTTCTCTCACTCAAAAATACTCATGATGTTATTCAGAATTTTAAACAGGCGAAGAAGGAAACATAACTCAGGTGAACTGGCGTTTATAACTTATACATAATAATTGATTGAACGTTTACGTATATCGCGGCACGCAATACCGCTATGCCTCGTTCACGCTCACTCTTCGTAACATTAAAGTCAAACAATTCAGCGCACGCAACCCGATTATGTTCACCAAGCTTTTACGCTAACATGTCGATGTATTCATGGTCTTTACTTATGAACGTCGAGCCACGTTTACACTAGACATGATGACAAGTAAGATCAAAAGAAGGAAAAAATAAAAATAAATTATAAAAAAGTAACTAAACTTAATAGTAACGTAGCTTATTAAATAGTTTTTGCCTTGCACAATGACTTGCAAGAGATATTCGGAAATTAGTGGCTTCGTTTGACCGAAAAGTTGTTTGGAAATCGTTTGTCGTGATATGGACGCGTGGAATGAGATTAAATTCACTCACTGGCAGACAACGCACTGCCTAAACTGCTGGATATAGACGCATGAAATTTTGCACAAGAGTTCCTAATAAGGTGGGCATTAACGAAGGATTTTTGTAAATTCATCCTCTGGATGGGTTATATAGTTGATGAAAGTTTGTATAGAAGTTGTTATTTTTGCCGATGGAAAAACCCTGTCAGGCTTTTATCATGGAAAAAGGGTTACGTATAAAATACCTACACTTAGATAACATTAACACGGCATGGGTCAGTAAATGAAATAATTATGTAGGATCACAAATTCAAAATCTTTATTGCGAACAGAAGTGTGCAGAATTTTGAAGATGTTAACAATAGGTAGGTTCTTAGAACTTAGTTACCCGTTAAGGCATTGCAATTTAAATGGTTATAACTAAAAAAAATAAAAAAATACTTATGTATACTCAATATTACAGTTACACAGTTCACATTATATTATATTAATTATCATTATCACACAGATCGAGATAACAGCTTCAAGGAACGAACAAAGGGGTGAAGTGTGACAAATGGTGGCGAGTAACGTTTAGATCTAAACGAGCCTTCTGATAAATGTCATCCCGATGCAAACCCTTTACTCAACTCTGACGTCATCCACGCTATGTAGTAAACAGTTTTCATACCCACGACTACATGGCAACGTTGCAGTAAAAGTCAAATAAAGTTACATCGTACGCTGGCTGCTATTCGAGTTAACTGCTGGGCTTACCGCTTTCACAGAACATACGTAACATCACGGTTTTGTAGTCTAACGGGGTGGGTAAAGTTGCTAGATACTAGAATGCACTAATGCGAATTCTATTTGCTCGAATAAAGCTTCTGTAAATTATTATAATACGATGATAAGTTCAGGGTTCTGAGGAGCTCGTGGCTAAGTAATAACAGCCGCACGGTTCGATCCGCTAGGTTAAGCTACGCTTGCCGGGGTTGGTCTATGGATGGGTGACCATCTTAATATACCAAGACTCCTCCGTGCCTCGGAAAGCTCGTTAAGCCGTTGGTCCCGGCTGTCATTCGTGGATCTTTGACAGTCGTTACGGGTCGTCTGACGAGCCCGAAAGTCTGACAACCAGTCTTACCAAGGGGTATCGTATTACCCACTTACTGGGTTGTGGCAGTTCATGTAAAATATTAGTATTCAGCTACATCTGGTTAGACTGGAAGCTGACCCCAACATAGTTGGGAAAAGGCTAGGAAGATTTATTGACAAGTTCCGGATTTTATTCATGGGTCGTTGGACCAACCATTTTCGTATCGAATATTATGTTTTCTAACTTGCAGTGTCACTTCATCAGAATCAAAAGGTAGTAATAAGATGTTGTGTCAGAGGTATACTTACACAAGCTGTTATTACTAACCTTTATGGTCTAAAAGAAAAAAACAATGACCTGATTTCCAATAAAAATAAAAATAAATGCATATTATTCGAAAAAAGAACACGTCAAAGCTGCTCGTGTCGACCTAGAGGAGGACACGTAACTAATATACCTCGTAACACCTATAAAACGTTTCCCTGTTGGGGAAAAATCTTCAGCGATAAATAAAAGTCAGACTGCGTTTTTGCCGCCGCGCCATGGCCACAGACCACGGAATTCTCACATGCGGCGAGGGGAACATTGATCACTCGCGTGTTTTGTTTTAAAGTTTTTTCCACTGTGTTATTTTTTGCTAGAAATGCTAGTTTTGTTTAGGAGCATTTAGAGTTATGGGGAACAGGGTGTAAAGTTCAGTCATCCTCTATAGAAAAGGGAGGATCCTCCGACCAGACGGGTGTGTCTGGCGGGCAACTGCCAAACGATTGATGTCGGAAAGTTATATATATTGATCGCGCGGTAAACTCTGCTTGCGGGATACAGAATTTGTGTGACGTCAGGATTTTGTGTGACGTCAGGTCTTTGATGCCTAGTTCTTATGAGGCAATATAGATGCGCTTGTGTAGTAGATAGTAAGTACATAGGTATTTAATTTTAGAAACGTGTTTTTATTTTGGCGCGAATGCATTGAAGTCAACGTCAGTAGAGCCAGTTTCTTTTTACGAATGAAACCAAGATTATGCTCTATGGCATTGATGGACGCAGGAAAGTCTAACAAAGACAGGGAGAACGTTTTCAGAATGTTGCATTAAAGAGAAGGTGGGTCATGGACAGTCTGGGGTGGAATTTTCAACGAAGGAAAAACTGGCCTTGAGGTTGTGACAGGACCACGGTTGCCACCACTAAATAGCGACCGATACTTTCGTCAATGCCTAGACGCACGATGCCATACGCTGAGTTTTTGGGCCAGGTTTTCATTTTTATGCATGATAATGCAAGGGCGCACACTGCAAGAATCGTTTGAGAATACTTGCATGACGTTAGTATCGCAGTAATGTAATGACCAGCAAGATGCCCTGATATGAATCCAATAGAGCACTTATGGGATTAGCTGAAGAGGCGTGTTCGAAGACGCTTCTGCAGCTAAGTGCTCTATTCTCTACTCACGAACCAGCTCCAGAAAGTTTGCAGGAGCTGACAACTGCCATCTTGGAAGCATGGGAGAACATTCCGAAGCAAGTCATGGTGGCATAAATTAATGCCATACCAAACCTCAAGTAATAACTAACTAATACTTAATTAATAATATTCTTGAAGGTAACACAAGTTACAAAATAAATGTAAACATCTATGTAAACCATTGTTTTCTTCAAAAATTCCACGCTTTGAAATGCGAAAAGACGACTGTTTTAGTATTCCTATTTCAAATTTGGAACAATGACAAACGGAATTGATAGTGAGTGGCTTCAAAACCATTAGGTACTTATTTAAAATGATGAAGATCTTTAAAACTAAAATATGCAGGGTGGCTCGATTCATATCTCCGTTATTGGGAAAAAAATAAAGAAATTAAAAAACACAACTGCCCTGCCAAAAAATGAACTAAAAAGTAAAAAAAACAAGTTGTATTAGTTAATCTTTATATACAAAGCGAAAGGTCACTAAACAGATAAATAAAATACAACGCTAATACACACACCTAATACAATTTGTTTTTTACTTTTTATTCGTTCGTTTTTTGGCAAGGCAGTTGTGTTTTTTACTTTTTTTAATTATTTATTTTATACATTTTAGTGACAAGGGTTATTTTAAAACTTGTGGCTTTAATTTTTAAGTCTCAAGGTGGTTTTATACTCCCACGGCGGGGAACGGCGAGGCGTGGATGGTTTAAAGCATGAAATGTTTGTTTTGCATGTACACCCATAGGGGTAAAATGTATGCCAACAAAATTATATAGTTTTGGAAAGTGCTCATCGACACCTTCAGTTGAAAATCCAAATTGTAAGAAAAGAGGTTTTATTTTTTACACATTTGAATAATGAGCCATACTGCCACCATACCGATTTTCATATTTTTTTATATTATTGCCTTTGTCACTCGGGATAATTTATGTATTTATTTATTTAATACTTCAAGCACAAAAATGTACAGAGGCGGACTTAATGCCATAGGCATTTAGAATAATAATGATGGATAATGAAAGTATTCTAAGGATAACTACATACATCTAAATCTGTTCAGGCATTTAAATGTTATGTTGGAACAAAGAAACTCACATACATTACATACATGAACCCTGAAAACATTGCAATCCTTTTTGGGCAGTCGTGTATGTCTAAAAAGACGATGCCATATAAAATGGACAGTGGTCTCCGCTGAACCGAAAATACTCTTATGTCAGGTCATGCCACTAAAGTTGTAACTTACGCATCCCTGCATTGCGCCAGTCACCTAGACACTCAATAGAAAACTACTCCAACCAAAATAATGCTCTTTGGTGGCAGAAATAAGAATGGTATTTCTTCGGACAAAAGTTTTAATACTGTTAAAATAATCATCGCAACTCGTGATAATTTTTAATAAAATATTTTTCAACCATTTCCTGTTCACAGATACCAATTTCTCTCATTCCACGCATTTTTCAACTATTGTTTTATATCACAGAAACGTAAAACTAAAACTTCAAATTCCGTACATTGACTACGTGTTGCCGGCACCACAGCCACGCCACACGCGATTCACACAAACACCGGTTAACCGCGTTCACGGCCTATGATTAATCTCTTTATCCCGAAGCTTTGTGGCAGCACCCTTTATGTTATACTCCGTGCATTTTGTTATATATGTATTGTTTGGAGTTGTAGTTTTGTGAGGTGGAATTTATGGGTCGAAAGGAAGTGGTAGAGAGAATGGTGAGAGAATGAGAATCTGCTGTTTTGTTTCTCTTCAATGGCTTCACATGTGTAACCGACTTAAATAAAAAGGAGGAGTCACTCACTCAGTCATATTCCTCCTTGGTTGCAATCTTTCGATTGGAATGTTTTGTGTGAGCCTGCGTCGTATGAACCTGTAAACTAAATTGATTTCTTTCTTGGTATTTGGTCTACAACGGCACCGTTTCATCTTCTTTGAGTTGATTCCACTAGGTCCAGTTGTTTTCAGATTCTTTGTCATCAAACTCAAACTCAGAACATTTATTTCAATTAAACCATTTACAGGCACGGTCAGTCAGTCAGAAAGTTGAAGCTAACTGTTGCCCATTCCAAAACGTAGATCTCTCTGGAGAAGAACGGGCAAGAAACTTCAAGGATACTCTTTTAAATATAAATATTACAAAATCCTGGATACATTATTCGTATTGCTTCTATATGTAAGAACAATGTCAAATAAACAAAAATAAACGATTAAAAATAAGCCCTGGCAGATAAGAGACGACGGGTCTCAACTGACGGCGTCCGTTCACTAACATAAAGCGCGGATCAACACCATCCAGCTCAACCATTTTTAGAGGACAAAATGATCCAACACACTCGCCACCATCAGCGAGATATTTAACATTCTAATACAAAGCCGAATATCATTTCCAGCGTGTCATGTGGCCTGCCTGCACGTTACAGGAACTGATGGACGTTACAGAAAGTGGCAAATTCTAGGTTGAGTTTATTTACATTACCATCGACACGCTCAGAAGAAAGTATAATATGTTACATAACAAGAAAATCGAGTAGGAAGTCAATCTCTAACACCCTTGAGTACTTACTTTAATGACGTCACTAGGTATACTAAGAAAGCTTCCACAGTCACGTTCACCTACGTCCTACGTCATAAAATAAAACCTTTTACGACAAAGGCAAACATTTACGAGCATATTCTTATAATTTTCCTATACTAGGAACACTGAATGAGATTTTTCGGGAAAAGCCCTACCTATAGAAGGAACTGGGAAAAACTGAAGTGAGGGTTTATGACCTATATCATTTTATTCTAGGTCCTCAAACCTACATTGTGAACGATACGTTATTTTCTTTTATATTAAGCTCAGGATCATTTTCTTGATTCTCTCGTTCGTCTTATGTCAAAACAAGGTAAGTTCTAATTACAAAACCGGCCAAGTGCGTGTCGGACCACGTACAATGAACCGTAGGTGTAGGTGTAGGCGTACATTGAACCGTGGGTTCCGTAGTTGGGATGAATTTATCCCAAGAACAAACTTAACATTGTAGTTGAAAAACATTTCCCCCCTTCATTCTAAATATAAGTTTGTACGCACAATATTGAGTGATTTATCATGTTATTTTAAGACGTATAAGCATAGAACTATTCAAATTTTATATTCAAATTATAAAAAAATGTATTTGATATCCTCGCATTAAGCACTTTCATTTAATATGTCACACGGTACAGGTCGCACAACTTAAAAAAAAACTTATTTGCCCCCAAAAAATGTGACTACATATTCAAAATTCTTTTTTTTATGTTACACTCCGTATTTGAGTCGCAGAATTACATATGTGTACCAAAATTCAACTTAATCGGTTCATTAGATTCGAGGCAAATTGGCTGTGACAGACGGACAGACAGACAGACAGACACACGTGTGATCCTATAAGGGTTCAGTTTTTTGCTTTTGAGGTACGGAACCCTAAAAACTGTCGACAAACCCGAGTTGTCAATTTTGTAATAAGGACTTTACAGTGCTCGGAGTAAAGTTTAAAATACTATAACAGTCGGTCGATTCTGTAAAAAAATCAACGTGAAACTTAGGTGAAGTGAGTGTGAAGGGGGCTGTCACTGTCACAAATCGACCGGCAGGATGCTATGGATTAACACTATTGACAGCTCACTTCACGCTCACTTCACTTAAGTTTCACGGTGATATTTTTTACAGAATCGACCGGCTGGTTCGATGGTTTAGTCTTGGACTAAAGTTAGACTTCGTTTTGTAATAAGACGGTCTGAGTCTCTAAAATTAATTGGCCACCTCATGCCAATTAATTTAATGCGTCTGCCCTCCAACCCCGTGGGTGTCGTAAGGCAACAAAGATTATGTCAAGAGGATCAGCAGAAGAGACCTCCTTCCTATTCAGTAATTGCAACTAAAACCGTTCATCAATTCGTCAACAAAGCGTGTTGAATGTCAATTTTAAACCACAGACCTATATGGTTTTAAGCATTATTCTAACTCTCTGCTAGGTATTGAAAGCCCTTCCAGTAGATAGCTAAAACCAACTGCCTTAAAGTGTTAACTTATATATATTTCCCTAGAAATCTAAAAGCAATTTCGTAACTCCACCTCACAAATCCCTCTCACAGCTAACAACTATATACGCGCATATGTTGTTTATTTTGCCCAGAAACTTTGACTTAAATCAAGTCGCACATGCACTATTCATTCTCCGATGAATGCTTGGCACTCGATCTAAGTTGCACCAGCAGCTCTTACCCATTCCAACCGAGTCTTAGTGTAGAACATTCTATAGAAAATTTTCGTGTTTTCTCAAAACGTTTTCTTTGGAATCGTTTCGGGATTGCTCGAAAGCACGGCATTGCATTTCGATTTGTTGCGAAACACTCGCCTCAGAAATGTTATTTTCGGAAATACTGTTCACTTTACCTAAAATTACTAGAGTTACCTTGTCAATGATATAAAAGGCTGTCCATCGTGAGTTCTGAAAACTTCGTAATTGAATATGACTATTACAACGTTCAAACTCAAACTTAAAGCATTTATTTCAAACTAGCTTCCGCCCGCGACTTCGTCCGCGTGGAATAGTTACTTTGAGCTAACGCTAACTTTAACCCGCGACTTCGTTTATATAGGTGAAGTAACTAAAGTACTGGGTCTTATAATCTTATATCATGTAGATTGTAGGTTATTCTCAAAAAAACTAAACTAATGTTATTTTAAAGTACTTCTGCGTACACAATATTTTTAGTTTTGTTTTCTTCCGCCAGAAGTAGATATTGATTTTCACCAGAACCAGATCTCGATAGGGCAACATATAGTTGCCCGTGCGAAAAACACTCTTGGCGTAAATCTATTATGATGTAAAGGGCAATTTTGTTTTAAATTAAATACTTGTGATGAATAACGTATTTATTTGGATAAGGATTAATAATGTTTATAAAAAACACCTTCGCAAATAATGCATTATTTAAGAGGAATTTTGGTTAGCATAAAAAACGTTATAGTGAGCTAACCTTAAAAGATAGAAATATGTTGTCGCGGACTTTTTTTTAGATCTTTTAAAGGGGAACAATTCTATCATACATAATTTTTGAGAAACTTTAACCGTTTACGCAGCGCACGCAGTGGAAGCTCTCAATAGGAAAAAAATCACCCGATTTTGAAACATTCTTCATTGGTGCTCCGCTCCTATTAGTCTTAGCGTGATGATATATAGCCTATAGCCTTCCTCAATAAATGGGCTATCTAACATTAAAATAATTTTTCAAATCGGACCAGTAGTTCCTGAGATTAGCGCGTTCAAACAAACAAACAAACAAACTCTTCAGCTTTATAATATTAGTTTAGATGAACCAATTATTACAAGCACTTTTGAATTGTCAAGGTTCTTAGTAATAGTGCATGGTTGAATTATAAAATAAAATAAATTAAAAAATCTTTATTTCGGATATGCAACATCCATATGGGTTAGTAAACATAAAGATAACTTATACCTATGTTAGTAAACTTATAACCTATTTGGAAACAAGGCTCTTGTTCAAAATGCAGCTTCGAACAACATCACCTAACAAAGGAGAGTCGTACCTCCTCGCTATGGTCTTCAGGATTGAGTTGGAGCATTCCCGCACGAATGCTACCCAAAATTTATTATATAAGTCTTCTAGCTAATGTTTCTCTCTAGCATTATCATCGTCCTCTTGAACAGCGTAACATGTATTTTTCCTTCTTAAATCTATTATCTGTCAGCTCAGTATTCACTTTTCCAAATAGATATCATTTTTCACACAATCCTTCCACCGTTTCTTTGTTGAAATTAAATAAAATGAAATTGTTTATTCTGTAAATTAGATATTGGAATCAGTTTTACATGTCATATTTTTTTTATTTGCTAGATGAGTTCGGCGTTTCCTATTTGACTACTCTGAGAAGAAAGGCGGAAACAAACTCAGAGGTCACAGTCTCTTTTAAAGTCTAGACATAATCTTGGTCAGGCCATATGAGGGCCATGTAGATTAGTGTCTGAAATGGTCTTTTGAGAAAAGATCCACACAGATTTGAGTGGACCTGTCCAGTCAGTGCAAGCATTTGTCAGTAATCGTGGAGCTCAACTCAGAACTTGAGGTGCTCAACTTGACGAACAAGACCAAAGAAAGGACAATTGGGTAGGCCGCATAAACTACTCAAACTGCCAGACCATCATTAAAACTAAATAAGAAGGAAATAAAAAAAAAGATATAAAATAAAATAAAAAAATATCCACATAGTCCTCACATTCACAATAATTAAAATAATTTAATACTTTACAAAGTATTTATGTCATTTTGTATGTAATATTCAAAAATGTCAATGTTTAAATAAAACTGTTACATTTTGATGATTTTACTGAATAGTTCTTTCCTTACTCCTATCCTATAGCCATCCAAATTTATCCTTCAAAACTTTCTGCATCCTATTTCCTTGTAATCAATGCAAAGTTATTACTACACACATAGGTAGGTTTATAGCTACCTAACCTCTTCGGAGGTGATCGCCTGATCTGTTTGCAGACACAACAAACCGATAATAGCCCACGTCTAAGCTTCGAAATGGCAATCAAGAGGTTGTGAGTGCAAACCCAACTCATTGAATTAGTGCTGGGAATTAACTCAGACATATATTTCAGGCTTAATGGGTACTAGACGGGTTATGTTCAGCAAACATAGATTTAATTATAATCCTGTATTATAAAGGTACGAGGTAAAGAGGTGGGAAGGTTTACCGTTGTGATGTCATACTGAGATGTAGACACTGACTAAACTAAAAGGAACGTTGACAAAAAAAAAATCCCTCAAATGGATAATTAAAAAATTACTGTATGGAAATAAGAAATATGGCTAACTAGTGAACTAGAATATTAATAATGAATTGTAATTAAAATATTAAATTTGATGTTGTGACCGTTTTTGGTGTAAAAAAAGTTAAAAGTTTTTAAATACTTTTTTTACATCTTAAACTATATATTCGGTGTTACGATATTAATTATTGCATTTCATAATCAACTAGTTAGCCATATTTCTTATTTCCATACAGTAATATTGCCAAATTAATCAAAACAGCGAAATATTTGACAGCTATTTGCGGCTGTCCCCAATTTCTATGTAAACGCTCTTAAATTTAACACCATGTAAAAATATGTCATATCTCTTTCAATGTATTACAAGCAATATTAATATTTTTAAGTTGGTTAAGTGTGCGGTCTTACAGAATCATTACCATTGGCCTTACACTCCGGGGAAAACAGGCAGAAATTTTCAGCTGTACAAATCTTTTCCGAACACAAAAGGCGTTAAACCAAAATGCAAATCAACTACTAAACTAGTTATAAACACTGCAGTCTTATCAAAACCCGTAACAAATCCAAGTCTATTCAGCAATTATTCAGTGTTTTGGGTAACTCCGCCGTGCCAGTACTTTCGCAAACAGACAAATTTATTCTTCAGCCAGAATCGCTTGACGCAATAAATCACGCCCCGGAAAGCAGTTGCGTGAGGTTAACAATCTTATTAATGAATTTACAAGCAAGTCTGAACTTTATCTCTTGTGCGCTAAGTTTGATATTCGCTTCTGCTCTGTTACGATCCGAATCAAGGTAGGTTTTGTTTCAAAATCAGGATGTTTACTAACGATTACACGTAAGCACGGCTGGGTACTGACAATATAATTTATACAGTTGAGATATACTTGATTAACCTTGGCGGGGAACACAGGAAACTTGGTGAAATACGCCGTTTGTGCAAGGTTAAAGATAGATCCTAATTTAGGGTATTCTCTCTAGGGAAAGGAGCGAGCTGATGCGTAGAACGTTAATGGCATGCGTCATTTGTTTGATGATGTCCATTAACTGGGTAGCGATGGCTACTGTTGTGTTGGGGACTCTCAAAATTTCAAGTAACCTCCGACCCGAGGTTGGCCATGCTAACAACACTATAAGTAGCTTTGCACGGGTCTTTTATAAAATATAGGTGTAAGCAGGACTTGAGGTAAGACATAGTGGTGGACCTTGTAGTCTGTAGATTTGTTGACCATTTACCATTTTGTTAAGTACCTGGTACCTACTTCTTAACAGGCATACACTGTCCTCCCATACCTATCAATACTGTAATGTGAAAACGTTTTAAAAGCCAATTATTTATAATCGCGAAAAAAAAAACAGCTGTCCAAATACAGTTTAGAACAGTAGGTATTAAACTTTACTTATGGAACAGCTTGATTTTTTTTCGCGATTCATAGCTGGTCCCGTAGTAACAGTTATTCAGTTGATGGTCTACAATACCTCTTAAAGTTTGTAAAGTTAATTTTTTAACACCTTATATACAATGCCGCTCATGGGCACGTGACCGCCCGTATTTTTCTGAATATTCGTGAAAAATTATCAAAAATTTCGCATTGGTGCGACCGCTGTGTATGGTCGTATTGGTCATCCACAGACATCCCTAGACCAGGCACAGAGTCTAGAATCTGGACTTGTGCCTTTTCTGATTATGTAGGACTTAAACATAATGGGCGCAAAACATTTTGCCCTGCCCTGCATTAGTCTGCCGAACTAAACCTGCCCCGTTTGGACTTTAAATATTAAATTATAAAGCCTAATAAATTATTATGTTTAAACGAATTAATTTCAACATGACTGATTTTTGGCAAACTTTTTATATTAATGATAATAATAATAAGTGTGTTTTGTTTTTAAAGATTAATAAAAGTTTCATTATTTTTAAGTCTATAGTTTTTCTGTTGATTCAAAATTTATTTTTAATAAGACAACTATTATTCGTTATTCGACGAATAGCAAAAAAAATCGAGTAATGCCGAATACCGAATAATAGCGAGTATTTGCGACATTTCTAGAATAAACTCAAAAGCTACTGGACCGATATTAAAAAATTCTTTCACCATTAGAATACTATACAGGGTGTAAAAAGACACATCACAAAGCCGTAAACTACGCATACTGTACGTATAGCTAAGTAGCTTTGCGCAAAAATTATTGCTGGGAACCGTAATTTTTTTTTTTTTTATAAAAAAAAACAAGTTTTTATTGCGCGCAATGTAACGCGAACCCACGCTTGAATGAACGGATTCAGTGTTAGTTAAGCTCCGCCCCTACGCTACGTAGGTAGGTACTTGTTGTTCATTGCGTTTTTGTAACTTCAAATGCGTAATCTGTTAAGATAAATCTAAAATTCAGGTAATGTTTGTTTGGAAAAAAGTTTTGTATTATCGCATAGAATTCATTTTCGTGAAAAAGTAAAAAAAAAAATGCGACTTTGACCTTCAATATCTCCAGAACCAGTGGATTCCCAGGTATGGTCTAGTGGAAAAAAATGATGCAAATAATGGGTAGAATATGTGGCTTTCGGCTTCGGAAAGTGTCTTTTTACACCCGATATTATCACTGAGTAAAATAGGCTATCATTTATAAAGATATCCCGTGAACGAAGCCGCTGGCGGAAGCTAGTAACCAATAAACAATGGTCCAAATTATCCTTGCGAAGAAGTATGTAGCTGGGAGTCATTAATATTATAACATAAATGTATACCGGATTTTTGGATACCTACAAAAGCAGGACCCTCTTGAACTTTAATTAAAAAAATCCTACACAAAAATAGCTTCTTTTATCTTAATTCTACGAAACGACGAGATCAATTAGAAAGCCTTATCTTTAAAAAATAAACAAAGAAAATAATCTTGTTAATTTAGCACCAGAAAAAACTCTGGCAGAATGAGAAAACGCCATGTTTCGTTACGAAAAAAAAAACAACTAATTAATGACACTATTTCATTAGGGTCAGTGTTAATTACAGAGCAAATAATTCTCTTTGTGAAATAATTGTTTGTGTACCTTTTTGTTGCAACTCAACAAATAAGGGTCATTTTTCATTGTTATGTTTTCTAATTGTTGTTTTAGGAAGTTTAATTATTTAATATTTGCTTTGTAACCTTTCGCTATCAAAATTAGATGTTTGTTGTTGTGATTAGCTGACCAAATCAAAATAGTCATCAGATAAAATTGAATAGTGCTTTAATCTATAGTAACGAAACAATAGATATAATCCTAACTAAACCTAATGCTCAAGTGAGTTTGTTTGTTACGCTTTCACGCTAAAACGGCTGCACGGATTTGAATGAAATTTGGCACACGAGTAGACCAGGATCTGGAATAGGAAATAGGATCCTTTTCATCCCGATATTCCCAAGGGATCAGGACTTATGCGAATGAAACCGCCGGGCGCAGCTAGTAATTAATATCATAAATTTGAAAGTTTGTATGTTTGGATGTTTGTTACTCAATCACGAAAAAACAGCTGTAAAATTATAAAAGTGAAAGTTCGGATGTTTGTTACTCAATCCCCTAAAAACGGCCGAACGGATTTGGATAAAATTTTAACCTAGATTAACATATACAATACTTTTTATCCCACATTCATGTGGGAAAATTTTCGACCACCACGCGGCCGAAGCCGCGGGCGAAAGCTAGTATTTATCATAAATACGAAAGTGAGTTTGTTTGTTTGTTTGTTATACTTTCTCGCCCAAACGGCTGAACTTTTTATCCCGATACTACGTTCCCATGGGATAGTTTCCGACATCCTCGCAGGCGAAGCCCGCGAACAACTAGCTACCTTCATTATAACTAAGTACCAACAGTACCACGATTTGGTAAAATCCTTGTCCAGCAGTAGAGTCTTAGTTCAAGTTACTTTGAGGTTAAGGTATCTTTAACCCGCCTCCTTATACACCAGAACCTCATTTTAAGAACGGACCAAATATAAAATGACCCAAAAATCTGGTAGCAACTTCAGATTGTGAAAAGTGTAATACGAGTTGTGAAGTTCAGAGGAACAATTTTATATTGGAACTATGCCCAGTAAGCTCGCTCACCCAGAATCAATTGGCCCTAATAGTTTTGTTCGCTACATTGTAAAAAACTGGTGAAATACTTGTAACCGAAGTATAGATAGGAACTGTGAATGTGTTTTTTATGCTTATTGACAATTCGAGTCGTTTCGATAAGCTTGTAGTGCACGACACATTCAGCAATCCACATTTCCAATCGCTGGGCTATAGTCACTTCATAACAATTATTGTTCAATAGAATTAGGTAAAATTAGTAAATACTAAGAAACATTATAGTCTACTAGCGGTGCCCCGCGGTTTCACCCGCATTAGTCTCAATCCGTGGGAATACCGGATTAAAAAGTATTTATTTATTTATTTATATATACTTTATTGTTCACCACAAAAATACATAACAAAAAAATTATAATTATGCACTACAAAATATACAATGGGCGACCTTATCGCTTTCCGCGATCTCTTCCAGGCAACCTTAGAATGGACAGTGATTTGCCTGGACATAAAATGGGGTTGACGTTGGTGCAAATAATAAGTATACAATATACTAGAATAGATACACAGATAAATACATATCCTAAATAATAGATACATAAATACATACATACTAAATATATAAGCAACGAAAATAAATGAACTAAAATGACTATAGATAATTACAGCTACGAGAACAAGATCACAACGACAAGTAATGTTCCTTCACGAGTCTCTTAAATACATGTAACGATTGCGCGCGCTTTATATCAACTGGCAGTGCATTCCACAAACGAGCGGCCTGGACAGTGAAGGATTTGTCGAGGAAAGTTGTGGAATGCATAGACATTTTAAGCTTCAAGTATCCTATGTCCTAACCCAGGTCATGGTCGACCCATGTGCCAAATGTAACAAACAAACAATCAATCAAATGAACAAACAAACTCACTTACGCGTTTATAATATTAGTTTGGATGTTGTGTTATCTTGGAAATTAGTTTTGTTGATAGACTAGAAGTCAAATTAGTTTTTTAGGGTTCCGTACCTCAAAAGGAAAAAACGGAACCCTTATAGAATCACTCGTGTGCCTGTCTGTCTGTCCGTCTGTCACAACCAATTTGCTCCGAATCTAATAGACCGATTTAATTGAAATTTGGTACACATATATATTTATGTGACCCAAACACGGACGTGTAACGTAAATAAATGAATATTGAATTTTAGGGTTACTTTTGGGGGGCAAATAAGAAAATAAAAAGTATTGCAAACTGAACCGTGTGACATATCAAAGAATATGAAAGGACTTGTTGCGAGGATCTCAAATATTTTTTTTTTATAATTTTAAACTAAATAATTATAAAGATAATTAAGAAAATTGACCATCCCTTATCTCCGAAACTATTGATCCAAAAATACGCACAAAAATACTGAAAAAAATACAGAGAATGGTTCTTTACTCATAGATTACAGGAAGCCTTAAAATAACATAGTCATTCTCTCAATATTGTTGTTGTAATGTTAAGTTTGTTCTTGGGATTAATTCATTTCAACTACGGAACCCTTCATTGTGCGTGGTCCGACACGCACGTGGCCAGTTTTTTTTTTGTACCAGTAATTTAATAATTATTGTATTTATTTTATTTAACTTCCTAAATATACATATTGCCTGCTGGTTAAGGTGCCGAATTTTGCTACTAGCTTCTGCCCGCGACTTCGTTCGTGTGAAAGTCGTAAGTCACCACAATATACTACAATAACAGCCACATTTTTATAAAACTTCGCTTTCAACTACGTTTGTACAGGGTGGCGCATAAGTCACGAAGGGGTCGCAACTACATATAACTTTGATAATTTTTGTTTACTAATGTTAATTTTTATCCGATAATGCAATACAACTCATGGAGATATTTTCGAGTTAGGCTTTAAATATTATGTCACTTAAATTACCACCATTTTTAACCTCACAAAGACGGGCTCTCTCGAGAGAGCAATTCTCATAATTTATTATGCATTGGTACAAGCGCCTGTGGGTATACAAAATGCATAGATATTTTTTTAATTCAAATTAAGTACATACACTTTCCAATTTCAAAATTACAAGATCTAATTTCATCTTTCAATTACTACATTTACTATATATTTCAGAATTTTTACAACAGAATCTCATCAATTTAAAAAGCTCTTTTTGTAAAAAGAACCTAAAGAAAAATATTTACTTTAAATCTCTCTTTCGGGGAGAAACACGACAACCTTTGGTACAGTACACCGCGCTACGTTGCAACTTCTAAAGTATATATTTTTACTACAACACTTGTTTGTGCCCCGCTTTCCGTAAGGATTAAAAGTGTATTGCAGAGGCGTATACTTTATGTATATCGGTTGATAGATAGTGGTGGTTACATTAGTGAACTTTGTAAATGCTTTTGATAGTGCATCTTTGAAGACGATTGTAAAAGCAAATGTTAAACACAAAAGCACAAAATTCTCATGTATCCGCTACGACAGCGTAGCTTAGGTACTGGCGTAGCTACACGACCGCTACGCCGTAGCTCGTAGCAGCTTACTATCAGCCAGAAGCAAAAACTCAAATTGTATTTAGCATTACATTTAATTCTGTTACAAATAAAAGTCATCGTAAAAATGTACGGTCTATTAACCCTTTATCAGCAAAGCACCAGTCACACCTAAAGATCACAACATAAAACGCACAAATTAGAGCACATTACGCAAAAATCAACCTTCAAATTAAACATGTCGGTAATTAAAACGCAACAGGAGGCGTCTGAAAATGAAACAAAAATTACGAAAAACACCAATAACATTACCTACGGGAATTTAGAGTGACAGCGGTCGAAAAAAATATTTCGCCATTAGCCTTTGGCAAAAAGGTTAATCACGCGAATTAACGCGAATGGGGAGTCGCGTGCCTGTAATTGGCTTTTGGCAGGGCATTTGGACACAGTATGGCTGATGCAGATGTCTAATAAATTGATCGATAAAATTGATTGATTGGGTAATATTTTTAGCATTTTGCCGTATTAAAAGGTTGGTTGTTCCTAATGAGTTCTGTGTGTATAAGAAGTGTTGAAATATTTCACAGCCACTCACAAAGGCTAAAGGTATTCAACCTACCATGACGTTAATTTTTTATTTTATAAGTTAAACTAGCTTCTTCCAGCGACTTGGTCCGCGTGAAATTTCTCGTTCTCCCTATCCCATCGCATCGCATCGCCCATCCGCACTATTACTTCGTTTTCGCTTAGCGTTCTTTTTGCTCGGCTTCTAAGGGTCCTAGCATGATGTTAAAGCCTATAGCCTTCCTCAAGAATTGGGCCATAAATGCAAAAATATTTTTTTAATCCGACTTTTAGTTCCAGAGATTAACGCGTTCAAACAAACAAACAAGCAAACTCTTCAGCTTTATTATTATTTGTATAGATCTGTGACTAATGTTAAGTTGAACGAAAACATAATTAAAGTTTGAACCTGAAATGTTGTCAACACATTCACAATTCTCTCTAAATAATATTTATGTTTAATGATGTTTTGAAGTTCTACAATTATGATGATAATTGATAATAGGTCATAGGTTACGGGGTAAAAAATAATATTTTTAATGCCAGGTGCGGAATTTAGATGCACACTGCCCAGGTTTTGCTAAGCTATTTTGTCGCATAGCTGTTTGTTCCTAACCTGTGGCAATTTCATGTTTTTTTTGTCATACTAAAAATTCCGTCGTGTCATCGATGTCATGTGAGCTTTAATGGGATTTTCTGCTTAATCGATGGTATTTTTAGATATTCGTGTAGGAAAATGTTAGACCCTGGATTTGATGCAATATGCATTTTTAATACCTAGCTGGTTTTTTAATATTTAAAAGTTGATATCGCTAGTAAATCTGTTGTATGTCGGTATTAGTAAAAGTTGTGGTTTTATTGATGACTAGCGCACTCCAGGTCATGGTCATTTAGAATATTATAGTTAGGATTTTTTTAGTGTAATGTTGTAGTACAAAAGTATTTAGATGGTAATGGAAGAGCTGCATGGAGAATGGAAATAAAACTAGAAATTAAGCATAATTTCGGAAGATTTCGTCCTTCAAATATATGATTTAAATAATCCTAGGCAGTCAGCCTGCTACCGTCCTTTTGCAGTTCGTCTCGAGTAAACAAAAAAGATAGATGCAACATAGAAATAAAATATAACACAATTTCATCACCAACGATGATAAATGAACAACCTCCTTAATTGAAAAGTAAATATCTCGGAGGGTAGAAAAAGTATGGAGTTTGAAACTGCTGACGTGTAACTGCAAGAACGCTCGATTAAACAGAACTTTTGCGCTGATGTTCTTAACAGTTACCTACTTCACAATATTCTTGTTGGTAAGCACCTTTTGAAAACTTTAATCAGTAAGCTGAGGTATTGCGTACCATAAAACGAGGTGAAATCGGGACGAAACTTTAAAAGGAATTTTAACATTTAAATAATATAGTTTGTTGCCAAAATGGACACTACTGTGTTAACTGTATTAGAATTAATCAAGAGTGGTTAATGAGTTTATTATGAATTGTGTTTGTTTTCGTGTATTAGAATTAATCAATGATAAAAGAGTGTTTAATGAGTTTATTATGAATTACGTTTGTTGTCCGTGTTGGCAACAAACTATATTATTTCAACGTTAATCTTCATTCAAGATTCACCGCTGCATCCCAAAGAAAGCAAGAAAGAAAAATGCGGTTATTGGCAATACAGCATATAACTAACAAAAAACAGAAAACAATGATTATAATGCCAAAAGGGCCTCAGCATAATATCAGATGGCAACACGAAGTGACGCTGATTTTCAGCTGCAACCTTACCAATATTGTTATTGAGAGATCCACAACGCCTTATTGTGCTTTTGACGCGTGGCCACAATCGGAACTAACACCGCCATCTTGTTTGTTCAATATAATTTCTGTGTCAGTTTCACAAATGTTTACGAACAACAATGTCAAATCAATGTCATTCAGGCACCAAAAGATCCTTGTATCGTCCTATATGGCCGATATTGTAAAAAATGTCAACGTTTTAATTTTGTTTTCATTATCAGTTTTATTTGTCGAATATAAGGCTTTAGATTAGTGAGTGTATTTAAGTTTATCTTATAACTTTCCGCGCCCAGCGGTTTCACCCGCATAAGTCTCCATCCCGTGGAAATATCGGAATAAAAAGTTTCCTATGTCCTAACCCAGGTCATGATCTACCCATGTGCCAAATTTTATCGAAATCTGTTAAGCCGTTTTAGCGTGAAAGCGTAACAAATAATATTAGTTAGGATGTGCGTCATAATTACGCAGAATAAACAAAATTTCCTACTTTTTCTTTTCTTTATTTAGTGTACACTGTATTTTGTAAATACGTGTTTTAACATACTTCAAAAAGGAGGAGATTCTAAATTCGTCTGTTTAAATTTTTAAAGGACACTTTTTTGCCCTAGAGATGATAAGTATTCTTGGAAAAGAATAGCCCTTACACCTGTGGGTGTCATAAAAAAACAACGAAGAGATTATGTCAGAGGATAGCGACGTTTTCCTGTGCCCTGTTTTTAACGATAATTACTCGCTGGCCCCCGGTGATAATTATGGTAATATTTGCTTATCTTTTTCTTTCTTTTACCTGTCATGTAAAGGCCTCTGTTTAACATTGGATAATCGCCCTGACATATCATTATATCACGCCAGTATTCATGTGTTTAATTATCACTTGCTTCAAAAACGGTGAACGAAAACATCTTGAGGAAACCGGCTGCATGCCTTTTTTTTTTTGAGGGTTAGAAATTGTCAAATAACTTCTCCCGCTCTGGGAGGAGCGGGAGGGCGTGTCAGACTTTTACTGACTAAAACCCACCCGTGTTCCTGCCGTTGCCTGTGTGCCGGGGTCGCGATATCCCTTTCGGACAAACTCGCAACCCCGGCAGGCATTGGCCCTTCCGGACCCCGTCAGTTGGTGCTGATATCTCTTTGCGGCGCGCGCGGAACACAACGCGCCGTCGACACGGGCCTGGTCGCTATCAGACGGCGAGCTACCCATGGCTCACCGTCCGCAAGCCCGCGCCTACGGTGACCGGAAGTCGGCTCGCGACTCCCGACGCCCGGGGCGTCTCCAACCGGCTGCATGCTTGACAGATATTTCTCGTCGGCATGTGAAGCCAAGTCAGAGGCCCATGGGCGGCTTTAAAACCCTAACACCAGATTAGTCGCTAACCACACGAGAAGAAGAGAAGACGCCTGTGTTCCGCAAAAGTATACGCAAAGGTCTAAAGTATCACGTTTAGATAAGTCCACTGTAATAATTATGTACGTAGTAAATATAGGAATAACCATTGCCCAGTACCGGGACAGAGTAGGTTAAAAATATATATAAAGGCACGGGCTTAGTGACATCAGCCGGACACTAATTCAGACTACGGGTCGCTACTGGGAATTCCTATTGGGAAATCTCAAGAACACTTTGCCTGATCTAGGAATCGATCCAGAACTTCGTGCTCTACACTGAATAACCGTACTACATAACATAACAAATAACGAGCGTAATTTCTATGTGAAAAAATATGGATGGTTCTAGAAAAAAAGCATGTTTTGAAAGCGCTGACGAGTACTTACTCGTACAAAGTGTAACTCTAGAGTTCACTCGATTAAACTTTTACTTCGATGTTATTAACTGTTGCGAACTCGCGGGAATATTCTTGTTGGTAGATTTTTATCGCCTTCTCGTGATGAGGCCCTGGTACAGCTAGGCGGAGCTAAGGGTTCGATGTGGAAAAATAAGACTGTTATTATTCTCACCTTCTCTGCTTGTGAGAGTCGTAAGGAAGACTGCTATTATAAAGGGTGACATTTTTAAAGATGGTTTATTAAAATGTTTTACAATACTTAACACAAATAACTATTTACACTAGGTACTAAATGCAATAACAAACTATACAAATAAATACAAAAAACAGGGTGAAATTAAGTTAGCTAGTAAAACTCCACAGACGTGACAGGTACCGATATCATAACTATCGATATCATAACATGATAAAACCAAAAATAGTGTAGTTGAAATTTAATATTATTGATGAATCGAGAGCAATGATAGGCTAGTGGTGTGGCCGTCGCACTGCCAAGTCATAGGTCGCGAGTTCGAACCCCAGCCACGTACCTCTGTCGTTTCGGATTTATGTGCGTATTGTATAATTAACACTTGCTTCTTTGATTTTAAAGTAAAGATTACCTAATATTAATTCATATTGGACTTATTGTAAATCACTTATCATAAAATTTATTGTACGTACACTCGCGACAATCTAAAATGTCCAATTTGACGGTTTGTACTCGTACATGTAATAAGACGATATGCCTCAGGAATCAGTTTTAAGCAATTTAGATAAATTATCTATAACAAACTCTTTAAAAAATATAAATCATTATTACTTCACAGCACTGTACTGTGGGTCCCCCCTAACATAGCATCATGCTGACTGGAAGCCTTCTTGTTACAGTCATGACGTGCAACTGCCGACTATTTCTGTTTTATGCTCGTAATTTCATATGTACTTAGATCTATTTTGTTTATTGATTACTCTTGTCTTTTTGTATGCACGTGTTTCTGTGACAACTAAACCTATTTATCTTTTTTCCCTTCTTTCTTTCTTTCTTAACAGATTAAAAACTAAAACAAAATATATTATTCCGATACTTCAGCACTCGCCCAAGTACACCGCGACCCGTCTTCCCATCACCCTCAAGTATTCATCTATAAACGTCAGGTTCAGGTACAGACGTCCGCTGAACATCGCCCATCAAGAGGATATGTTCAAACGGGCGGCATGCGACGAAATTGGCTGTCCCATCTCTGAAAATAGATCTGTACTCTTACACGCTTATAATGCAATCGATTTACACTTTATTCCGTTGGGGCAGAGTCGAGTTTTCTTTGTATTGTGGTAGGGTTAAAGTGGTAAAACTATACGTAATGGTTAGCAATACAGGGTGAATTTGAAATAGATATGTCAGTTTGATGTGTGAATAGCTTTTAGGGTTGATTGTTTTTTTTCAAAAAATTTCTAATGTTTTAAGCGTATGAAATTTTTACTAAATTGAATATATTTTGATGTGGTTAGTGATGTCTATCAGAAAGGTCAGGAGTAGTACTCGCAACCGGCGAGGGTGTATTAATCAGATGTATGGACATAAACCAAACAAAAGGAGTATAATATAAGAATCATAGCAGATGGCGTTCTGTAGTTTCTGCATACCCCCATGGAAAGAAGGCGTAAATTTATGTATGAATATAGTATAATTGATTGATTTTTAAAAGCCTTTATTAAACAGAAAGGTCACAAGTTAACAAGAAGGTCTTATTCTAAATGTTAACTACAAAACACAATCCGAGCAATGTTAAATAGGCTAAATCACCTCTTTTAACATACAACATCAAAGATTGTTAGTATGACAACTAATTTAATAGATACATAATATAATATGCTATAGGTTACCTAACTATACCAGAGATATCGCTCTGCGGAGCACCCTTAAATAGGGTGACTAATTTTAAGTACTTGGGTCATTGGGTTACCGATGAGTTGAAAGATAAAAAGGACATTGACAGGTAACGTAGATCGCTGTCGGTACGCTGCAACATGCTGGCCCGCAGGTTTGCGCGATGTACAGAGGCGGTCAAGATTACTTTGTTTAAATCATTTTGCTCGTCATTTTACACGTGCAGCCTGTGGACTAGTTATAGTTTACGTGCATATAGCGATCTACATGTCCAGTATAATAACGCACTCAGTATACTGTTGAGGCTGCCGTGGCGATGTAGCGCGTCAAGGATGTATGTGGAAAAGTATATAGATGGTTTTGCGGCCATCATACGTAAAAGAAGCGCTTCTTTGCTTGCTCGTCTCCGCGGCAGTACCAACACTATCTTAAGTTTATTCGCAGATAGCTGGGAGTCTCCGATGGTGCGACATTGGATGAAACTCCACACGGAATAAAACTTGTATGTCTACTAACACTAGTTTTTAAGATCATTGTTACTACCTCTATGGACGTTGCCTGAAATAAATGATAATAATAATAATAAGTGCTGTTATGTAGGGTTTGCAGACCCACATTTTTAAATTAAATTAAAGTCTTTATCAACTAACACGGCAACTAATTAAAAATGAAAAACATTTTATCTATATACAAAAAATCGTAAAAACACTAAATCTATCCAACCTTTAAGGTGTACAATAAAGTAAAATCGATATTAACCTGTTGCAGTCGCTTTACAAAACCAAGAAGCGAACAGAAACTCCTTACAAAAAATCTAAAGAAAAAACTATGTACCTATTCAACTGCAGTAATTATTACCCCGGTCTCATCTCTTATTTCCAAGATAAAAAATCAGACATCGAAAACAGGGTGGATCGAAACGTAGCCATGATAATTGGACTGTCAAACCACCGGGACTATTGTTAGATTGTTTTAACTCAACGTCAAAAACTAGGGCTACTGTTTTTTGTTTTTGTTTTTGCGTACTGGCTGGTTTTTCAATTGTTTTAACGGTGAGTTTGAGGTGGAAAACAAGCTGTGACGTCGGCTTTTCGGTAACAAATCGATGGACAAAACTTATAATAACGCCTATGTTTACTAATCATACAAAAATTATTTATTGTAACTGAAAGAAAGACAGAAAATAAATTTATTTGGGGCAAATATTTTTTTTTCTTTCTGAATTAATAAATATATAATATTAATGAATGTGCGGTTATGTCTCTCAAGCAGACTGTCAGGTATTACACAAATAGGAGCACGCCTGTGTATGCAGCCTTTCTTGATCTCTCCAGGGCATTTGACCTGGTTAGGTATGATATTCTCTGGCGTAAATTGAAGGATACAGGTGTGCCGGGTGAGTTAATTAATATTTTTAAATATTGGTATGACCACCAAACTAACCAGGTCAAATGGCACGGCGAACTTTCTGACGAGTACAGGTTGGAGTGCGGAGTGAGACAGGGGGGATTAACATCTCCTTCACTCTTCAACTTGTATGTGAACGGCCTGATTGGTGAGCTGAGCGACATTGGAGTAGGGTGCTCGATCGATGGTCACTGTAATAACAGTATTAGTTATGCAGATGATAATAATATTGTGTTGCTCAGCCCATCAATAGCCGCGCTCAGAAAGCTGATAGGCGTATGTGAGGAGTATGCGAGGGTACACGGTCTCCTTTATAATGTACAGAAAAGCGAGCTCTTAGTATTTCAAGCCAGGGGTCGTAAACCCGGGGATGTGGCACCTGTGCTGCTTAATGGTGTCGCTCTTCGAAAAGTGAGTGAGTTTAAATACCTCGGCCATGTGGTTACCGAGGATCTAAAAGACGATGGGGACATAGAAAGAGAGAGGAGAGCAATGGCGGTGCGCTGTAACATGTTGGCACGCAGATTTGCGAGGTATAGTCTAGAGGTGAAGATCACTCTGTTTAAAGCATTCTGCCAAACTCTCTACACCTGCAATCTGTGGGTCAACTACACGCAGCGGGCCATCAACGCTCTCTGAATACAATATAATAACGCGTTCAGGGTGCTGGTGGGGCTCCGACGCTACTGTAGTGCGTCTGCGATGTTTGCGCAAGCGCACACAGACGGCTTTCACACTGTGCTGCGGCGCCGCATCGCTTCGCTGATGTTCCGCACGCGTGGGAGCGCCAACACCATCCTGAACGTGCTAAGCCACAAGCTGGACAGCCCCCTACTGGGACACTGGGTTCGAGCACAAGTGCGTGTGCCCGGAGCCCCAATTAATTTTAGGTTTTGTGTCCGGTTCTCGAGTCGAGCAAAGTGTCATTGGGTACCTAATTCGATTAGGAAGTCCACAGTAGCAGCAGGTTTACTAATCAAATCCACCCCTTCGGGAAATACAGGCCTAGGGGCTTTGTTATGATTATTGGAAACATCAAGAAAACACACGCCCTAATAGTACGATAGCTCACTAAATACAATGATTCCCAAACATAATGAAACATAATTATATTTCTGTCAGTGTTTTGAATGACGTTATAATTACGTTGCTATTTATAGCGAGTTGCCGTGCAAGTTATCCTCGGTCCGTGAAATCGCAAAATTACTAGAATTAAAGAAAGAAAAGAAAACAAAGAAAGAATAAAGTTTATTTGGACACAGTTCGTGAAAAACAAGGCAGAAAAAACAAAAAAAGAAATAATAAAAATGTTTTAACAACAATGGTGTGTACCTCACGGCTGTACCAAAAAGGTTCATTTCAGCATTAATGGCAGACAGATGCTGTCGAACGCTGGTTTTCTAATGAACCTTGACGAGTGACGGGAAGTACAGACAGTTTCAACATACCAATTACATATTGATCACAGAGATCGCCTAATGGCTTTACTCTCACGCTTAATCAGAACCTCGAGTATTATTCAGTAAGTACAAATACGCATTGATTTTATTGTTTATAATTAGGCACATGAAATATTTCACATGGCGGCCAGATGCATACTGGTATTCAGTTGCACCCAGTAGACATGAAGCCGACCCCAATATACTTAAGAATAGGCTAGAAAGACGATGATAAGGATATTTCAACGTGAACATTTCTTAAATTGAAAGATAGGTGGATTGATTGAGAAGTGGGCTGTCTTGATACTGGTTTAAAATCCAATATCATGAAAGTAACAAATGCTTGCTAGCTATGCTCGCAGTTTCCCTACGTGCTCCAATTCAGAAATGAAGAGATCCGCACGAGAACCAAGGTAACCGACATAGCCCGAAGAATTGCCAAGCTGAAGTGGTAGTGGGCAGGGCACATTACTCGCAGAACAGATCGCCAATAGGGCCAAAAGGTTTTGGAGTGGCAGCGGCGTACCGGAAGACGTAGCGTTTGATGGCCTTCCACAAGGTGGACCGATGACCTTGTGAAGACCGCAGGAATGCTCTAGATGCGGGAAGCACCGGATGGGTACGTCTTTCATTGACTTGAATGTGCCCTTCCAGCTAAGAGTATGTCATGCTCACTCAAATGTCTCGCTGGTGGTGGCGTGTGTGTTGTATCATTAAGTTTCCTTCAAAATGGTTGAGCTAAATGGTGCTGATCCATGCGTCATATTCGTGAACGGGCGCCGTCAGTGGGGACTGGTGATCTCTTAGCTGCCACGGCTTATATTTTCTAACCGACTGACCGACCCCTTGACAATTTAAAAGTACCTGTAATTGGTTTTGAAGATAAAGATAAAGATAAAATCATTTATTTGTCCAAAACATAAGTATACACACAGATGGCATGCAAGATGTTTAATTAAATTATATTATCACAGTCATGTTTTGCCTTAACGGCGTACAAATATAAAACAGGAAGGTTATTTTTATTAACTAGTAGGACATAAACAAAAATAATTATAAATTTGTCCATTAATTCATTATTCAAAGCAATTATCATGTCAAACAAAAACTTAATCAATCAAATTATAATATATGTACTACAATAATGGAATAGTGTCATGAACTCGTCATAGAAATGTATAATAAAATTAGTTATAAGTCAAAGGAATAAAAATCTACATATTTCACACAAGTCAGATTAATTTATCAGTCAGAAATTCGTCAGTGCTGTAATAGGCTTTCTCTAACAGAAGGCTTTTTAACCCTCTTCTTAATTTTTCTGCTGTATATTCTCTCCAAAATTTTGGCAAAGTATTATAAAGGATTGGTGCCATACAGATTATACTTTTACGCAATAGAGCTGTCCTGGATCTAGGAATGCAAAGTTTGCTATTGTCGCGTCTATTCCGAATTACTTTATCTGATAACAGGGGGAATAGGTGTGGGTTCGATTTGACAAATATAATGGTCTCTAAAATGTACATAGATGGAAGGGTTAATATTTTATATTTTTTGAAAAAGGGTTTGCAGCTCTCAGTACCATGAAGTCCAAACATAGTTCTAAGGCACCTCTTTTGGGTTTTAAAAATGAAATAAATGCTTTGAGTTTAAGTTTGAGTTTTGCACAGAACCGGTCCAAGTGGCGGTAATTAGGGGAGGCCTATGTCCAGCAGTGGACGTCTTTCGATTAAATAATGATGATTATGAACAATAATAATAATACCAGCCTGTTACTGTCCCACTGCAGGGCAAATTCCTCTTCTCATACAAAGAAGGCACGAGCATTGATCACCACGCTTGCTCAAGACGGGTTGGTAATTTCAGGCTTATATTAACTATAAATCCAGGTATCCTCACGGTGTTTTCCTTCACTGATTTCAGTAATGTCCAAGATAAACTGAGAAAGTAGGTACATATGAATTGAAAAAGTAAAATGTTTTTTTTTTCTATTCAAACCTAAGAAAATACTTACCAAAAATACCATCGATTTCTACCAATACTATATTTTCTCTCTACTCATATTTTTCGTACGTTCCAAAATATCACTATTTAACATTTTCACGTCAACACGCAGCTTTACCGAAAAAAGTTTCTTTATGAATAAATTCAACACAGAAATCCTTCACGGAGGTTTCATAGAGAATATCTTTATTTTTTTCCACGTCATGCGCCATTTGGTTCGTTCGTTCGTTCACTCGGTCGTTGAACTGATAAATCATTCATCGTGTAGGGAATGACTGGTGATACGAATCAAAATGTAAGTAGGAATATTGCCTGAAGTTAAACTTTATTTACAAAAGATACTGTTTTTATTTTATACATAGATAGGTGTTTTAAACTACTGAAAGTATAATAATGATACATAAAATTGTATTAAACCAAGCGACGCAAGGTTTCCTGAAGTGTCACAGCAATAGAAAAGTTATTAATTAATTGTGTGTCTAAGTCGACTATGGGTCACATTAATATAATTCTGGTACATTCTAAATCTGCTGTTCCAATTGGCTTTGTCCAAGAAGTTGTTAGCTCTTAAGTTTCTAGAACTATAATCCAAATGCACCCCTGTATTAATGTTAGATACGTGCTACCTTTGTTCTCAATAGCTTCGTCTAAACATGTCTGGATTATGTTATTCATCGGGCTAATCTATTTATGTATTCACAGCTTACTTGATGAGCAAACATCGAAACAAATGACCAACGCAGCACTTACAATGTAGCTTTTAACTCTCTCTATAATCGAGCTCGCCGCTTCTTTGATACCCTTGCTCTAAATGTCAAAGGTTCAGTTCTTACGTTTTAATAATTAAAAACCCAACCTATATAACGATAACAATTTATCATTCTGTAACAAACACCATATTAAAGACTCTTACCTCGACGGCTTATAACATAAACAGCATGTTCAATTAAAAGTTACACGTCGCTCAAAGAGTAACAATGAATAAAGATCCGGTAAGTGGCACAACCCTAGCGTTTAGGGGTGGCGCCCGACAAATATGAATATTTTACTAAGTCTTTTGTAAACGTTCACGCGACTCGGCCACTTAAGCTACACTGTCTCGGTATTTCTCCACAAAACATTGCTGTACATAGACAATAAACTGTTTATGTGACAACAGGGGGGGTAAGAGTATAAGTCTAACACTTTCTTAAGCCTAAAAAAGATTGATGTAGTTCACGATACTCTGCTTCAAAGTACTGGTCAAATAATGGGACATATCTTTTGATATTATAAATTGTCATACAGATCGAAAAAATGTTTGCAAGTGTCTACTGAGACAGTGGAAAAGAAATCTGGGACAAAAATCAAAGAGAAAAACTAAAATCAGCCAGTGAATAATTCTAACAAAAGGAAATAACATTCACAATTAAAAAAAAACATTCAAAAACAACTTCAGAAAATCATTTCAAAAAGTGAAAGCTGGAGCATAATTTAACATTCTGAATTGGGACATTTCAATATTTAAATGAAAGCGACCTTTGACCAGCATCCAGCGAATTATGATGGGGTCGCTTAGACTATCCGCTTTTAAGATATCATGAATTAATTATTGCGTTGAACTTGTTGCGGTTTGAACAGCGGTCTGTGTTTCAGTGGGACTGGAATAACAGTTAGGCTTCATTGACGCGGAGCTTGCGCGGGCGCGAAATAAGAAACATAAGTAAAACCGCCGCTAAGCCGATATCAGACGCTTCAATTTTTGTTCATTTTTGCCGTTCGTTCAGCATTTTTCACTGGAAGTGAATTGTCTGAACACAAAATGAACCAAAAGTGAAAAATGAATTTGTCGGTGAACCAATTCACTGATTTTGGATTTGACCACATCATCGGCATCTTTCACTCACCTACCGAATGATTTGAGAGGAGCAGATGAACGTATTCCTATTTATAATTTGATCGTATGAATGTGATATGAAACAAAAATAAAAACTGCACTGCACACGAAGGGTTCCGTACCACCGTACATTATTTAGTAAATAAATGAAAATACTAAACATGATAATTTTTCATCTTTTAATGAACATCGCAAAGAGAAATTTGTATATCATACTATGTATTACAAAGTTATTTTTGGAGTTGCAGAAAATCACCCATATTTAAACAAAAACCTTATGAATCGTGAAGGCGTTTTTAATATTTGTTGATTATAATATAGTATATGGTACTTATATGATAAACAAAAGTTTCAGCTCGTACAAAAACGGTCTAAAACTGACAACTTTTACGGGACCCGATTTCATAATTTTTGAAGATCAAAAATAAATAAATATATTTGTTGTCTACTCGAGATCTAGACCATGACGCCCTACATGCCAGGGTCAGATTTTAATATTTTAAATATCAAAAGATTCTATTGTTGCTATAAAAACAATAAAACAATAATGGTTTATTGTTGTTATAGCGACAATAGAAATGCATAATCTGTGAAATTTTCAACTGTCTACCTATTACGGTTCATGAGATACAGCTCACTGACAGACAGACAGACGGACATCGGAGGCTTAGTAATAGGGTTCCGTTTGGCACCCTTCGGGTACGGAACCCTAAAAATGAAATGAAACGTCTGTTATTAGCTATTAGCTAGCGAGCGACCTTCAATTGTTTTAACCCATGGAAACACTTCTCAACCCTCTACTATCCGCTACATCAACTATTAAAGGGCTCACTATGCAGTGTGGTCATCTAGACGCGCCCGTCACCGCGCCCGCTACCGCCTCATCACCGTAACTCTGGATGAGGCCTTGGAATCAAATGTACACAGATTGTTTTATCAATGAGCTTGAAACATGACCTTTGTTTTCTCTTGTGATCTCTAAAGGGGTACGGAGGTATGGTTTTGTGAATCCATGATCCAAAAGCGGTAACCAGGGAGTAAATGTCCTGGAAACTTTAGAACTAAATCGTCATTTAAACTGGGGGAAAGAGTACCATCAACAGAAGAGTTATAAAGTCAAACCATGCATTTCCTGACGATCTCTTGCTTTAATGTTCTGAAAACGGCATGTAATGGCTCGGGTCCACTAGGCTCGCCGAGTCGAGGCGAATCGAATCTCCCGCGCGCATTCCTCGACACGTTTCGACTCGACTCGGCGCGCCTCAGTCGACGCGGGGGATGCGGATGCATGTCGACGCGCCATGTGCAGTTTTCAAGTTATTCTAGTAATTTTTCGAAAGTTAACCGAAAATACAAAAAAAAAAACATTAGTCCTTATTGTGATCTGGAAATAAGTTGTAAAACTCGCTATAGATATTTCGGGTTTATATCCTGTACCCAGTATTTGGGAGCACGCCATCTCTTTTTTCTCCTATTCACCTCTTCTTCATCAAAAGGTATTTGAAATAAAAACATTTCTTCATCCGAGCTGTCCATCACACACACGACCTACTTTGATAACGAATTGCGATGAATGCACGTTTCGTTTCGATTCGGCTGAGATAGACGCACAAGGAATAAACGCAACTCGACTCGGCTCACTTCGATTCGAAGCGTTTCGGCTGTAGTCGACGCCACGCTTTAATCCGAACATGGTTTGAACGGAAAAAAAATCTCGGCGAAAATAAAAAGTTCGGCTGAACTTCGGTGATTTTCACCGCGCTTTCTCGAGAGTGACACTTCATATCTTTTTTAAGCCCTAATTAGAATTATTGGTTGGTTTACAGTTTTCATGGAGGCAGGAAATGTATATGAACTAAACCGTAACAGACTCCTGCCAGATAACGCAGGATACTTGGTGTTTTTACACCTGCCCTTGGTAAATTTTGAATATCAGTAGGTAATAAGATTATCTAAGTTGAGAAAGAAAATACAGAAACTTCACAGAATAAACATTTGGAGTTTGGCAACATCATTCGTAGGATTCATAGGAACACAGGGTACTCCTCGAATTTTCGCCAATCACCATATCAATCGTTCCACGTTATCAACAACACTAGACATCTTCACCCAAAACTTATTCCACACACATTATCTCAGAATGACTCCAAAGTCGAAGTCTTAACACCGAAAACCTAATAAAAATAGTGGCTTAGACTTTTTAAATATTCAGAAGGCGAAAATTTTAACGCTGATCCGAGGGAGGTATCAAAGTATTTTCATTAGTCTAAAGTGAAATTCATTTCCCCGAAGCCAATAGCCGAGTTCAAACTTTAGATATTCAACATCGACTAAGAATATTAAAGGAATTTTCATAATCCATCAATTTACTAGTATAAAGTCCGTTTTAGCTGGTTCACGTTCAATTGCGTAGATAATTTCACGAATGAATCTGTTTTCAGCTCTAGGAATTTCTTGATGATGAAGTGCCTTAAAGTTTGGATTCTGTTCGTAAATAACCCTATTATTATCTCCTTCCTTACGCATCTTTCAGTCGTTGACTTTTGTTGGTAGTTTATTGGAATACGGACGGTTTGTTTCTAGAATCCGCAATCGCATTTCCGAGTAATGCAGATAAGATGACAGATAATTTCATGATAAACAAACTACCGTAGTCCACTATTGCCTTTTTAATTCCTATAGCTGTGAGTTACCTAATGACTTCGAACTGTCGTCAAGCGATGTCGAGCGATGTCGAGCGATGTCAAGCGATGTCAAGCGATGTCGAGCGATGTTGAGTGATAGTCAACTAGACACATCAAAAGTGTCTAGGGTTCAAGTACATTTTTTACCATAAAAAAATATCCAATTAATATTTACTAAATCTAGTTTTCCAGACTGGCTTCTTACTTTAATTCCTATGTTTAAATTAACAACTTATACCATCCCTTATATTTTGTAAATATTAAGAAAAATTGCAATTTTTGTAAATTGTGGGTAATAAACCTAATGTCGTCAATTAAATGGCAAAAAATATTAAAATATTTTATATTTTATTAAAATTTTAATTGTCAAGATAAAATAATAATAATCTGTGTTACCACCATTGACACGAATCACACAATCACAGCGATTTGGCATGATTAAAAACTGTTCATCAAAATCACTTTGAAAATGGCCGCCCACGTTCTTTCTAACACGTCAAAAAGTTGTTGTGGGGTATGCACGACATCCATACTTGGCAGAGCTCTTCTTTGGAGCATATCACATGCGTGCTCAATTGGTTTGAGGCTGGCGATTGAGCAGGCCACGACAGAAATTTGATGCGAGCATCGGCAAGAGTACGTGTTACAACTCTAGCCGTGTGACGTGCATTGTCGTGCATTAGTCGAAACGAATCACCTAACCAGCTTCGTAAAGGGACGATCACGTCTGAAACAAAAATCTGAGCGTTGAGTTTGCCCCTGATCCAAATGAGATCGGTTCTTCCATCGATCCAAATACCGGCCCAAACCATTATTGTTCCCTCTCCATATGAATGAACTTCCTGACTTGGAGTTTCTTGCCCGTTCTTCTCCATGAAGATCTACGTTTTGGAACTGGGCAACTAGCTTCAACTTTCTGACTAACTGACCGACTATTTGACAATTCAAAAGTGCCTGTAAATGGTTTAATTGAAATAAATGCTTTGAGTTTGAGTTTGAGTTTGACAAAATTTCAAACGTTCTTGAAGTCCAGAGGTCCTCCAAACTCGAGTACGATCACGATATTGTATCCTGCCTCATACCGAAAACAGGATTCATCGCAAAAGCAAACACAACGCCTTCTTCCTCCGCATTTCTGTAACCACGAGCCCATTGTAAAAGGGCCCTACGATCGCGGGGTGCTATAGGTGTATAGGTGGAACTCTCAGCGGCCTTCGGGAATGCAGACCCACTTCACGTAAACGATTTTGGTTGGTTTGGCTGCTTATCAGCAAGCCTGAAGAGCTGTGGAGTCTCGAAGCCAAGATCATGGCGGTCATGGTACGATTCCGTCAAGCATTATTGCGAGCGAGATCGTCCTCCATGTCACACGGCGACGCGTCCGTGATACGATAAAGTGTCCAGAGGCGGCTTATGACGTTTTGTGTAGTGCCAAGAGCGACCGCCACAGGACGTTGCCTGGAAGCAGCTGCAACATTCCAACCTCTTCTCTTCTCGTGACAAATGATGTCGTCGCTCGATATCGATTAAATTTTTTTCAGTTACGATGCAGAAAATGTAATGGTTTTGAAAAAACGCTATTACACATTTTTATAGGTATCCTGATTGACAGTGGTTTCTCTAATTGCAATCCAAATTTAAAGAAAATTCTTTATTCAAATAGTAAAATTCACTAAAAAGAATCAATAACGATCCAAAAAAGGTAAAATAATAATCCTCAATTGCGGCGATACTCTAAAACTTACTTGATCTCTAGACACTTTTGATGTGTGTATCTACACAGTAAACAGACTATAGAAGTAGAAACTGTATATAAACGTGAGAACTTTCGGGTGCTAATGAGAGCGGGAACAAAAAAACTCTGAATGTAGTTCATTTAACAGAAGTGTCACCTAGGGAAATGACTTCAAACGACATAAATTCTAACGTCCTCCATTAAAACAAAAAAAAAAGCTAAGGTCTTGTACTGATATTATGTTTGAACTGACTAAAAAGTTAATCTATGAACAGCCCCTTGGACTGTAATTTTTTGTATTTGTCAGAGCAAAAATTTATTTCGGATTTCTCCCCACGACTTCGTCCACGTGCTATTCAAAATTTATTGAAACAAAATAAACTACAATCCCAAAACCGGACTTTAAAACCACAAAGAGCAAAGCCAAAAACATTCCCACAGCGTCTAGTAACAGTTGAATACATACAGCATTTGAATCAATTTGTTGGTCCAATACCGCCCGATCACATAAATCACAAATCGCCTCTATATATTACTGTTATGTGCGTACACATGACGGTGGGAACGGTCGTTGCCCAACGACAGTAATTTGTTGAATTTTATGCATTGCGTGGACTATTGTATGACGTGATTCGAAATATGTTGCGAGCTACCGTTTATTTTGCGTCCGTTATCAGTAGATGTGTACAAGTAGTTAGATATGTGGTTTAGGTGATATTTTACAATGGATGGATGGATTTATAGTTTTACACTAGTAACAAACTTCTAAAAAATGTTTACTATTCGTATACCTGGAAGTATAAAAGAGTAAATCATATTGTTAAACAAAAGATGATAGTGCATTTATTTCAACAAACGCTGATTGTGGTCTAAAGGTCTAATGAAATACCTTATATATAAGGAATTTTAGGTCGTCGTCGTATGATGATGAAATCATTAAGAGGTTGACAACCGCTAAAGCGCGGTCACTGTCGGACTGCATAGAAAAGAAAGAGAAGCGTGATGTGACACAACGCCAGTAGCGTGCGGCCCATAAAGACAGAAAGACACTGCCTACCCTAGTTCTGATAATAGATCTAATATTATTTTATCAATAAATAAAACAACATAAAAAAAAACAAATCAGCTCCACCTATCGAGTGCCGGTGGTATCATTAAGACTAAGACGTAATTTTGCATCATCGATTCGCGCTGCACTAGCAGCGCCTCGCCATTGCCACGGCAAAAGACACAAACTATTAGTCCCTTAGTGATAAGTGTGTGTGCTCTCTTGGTAAGTCGTCGTCATGCGGATTTAATGTGTGTGCGTTCCTATAGCTACATGGGCTTTGCTGACACACAATGACAAAAATCACGCACACAACTGCATGAAAAGCCAGTGTCTTTTTGTAGTATTATAAACAGCTAACACGAAAAATTACGACTCGTACCGAACATTTCCGAACGAAAGTTTGCTATGCAATGCAAATATTTTAGAAAGTAACATTGTTTCATTGAATTTTATATAGTAGATGACCATAATTTTTTGTCGTATTATGTTTATCTTTTTACTACTTATTTTCAAAAGTCAATAATCGCCATATTGTTTGATGTGTGTTATGTTTGTGACTACGCTATCAGGTATTTAGAATTTTAATGTTGATAATAAGTGTAAAATGGATAATATTGTCTGTGAAACTTGTTCAGATGGTGTGTGTATTGAGAAAATAAAACATGATGCGTTTTCAAAACTATCTTTCGGTGAAAAAAAACAAGTTATCGAGATAGGTCGTGGTACACCGGATTTGCAATTAATACAAACTAAAGGTAAAGTGAACCGCAGATTCCATAAAAAATAATATGATTCATATGATTGGCTGACAGGTTGCATACACAGTAATCGGTTATTTTGTTTCGTTTGTCTACTATTTTCAAATAATAAAACCGTCTGGAACGACATCGGTTACGCTGATATTCATAATTTTCCTACCGCCGCGAGAAAACATGAACAATCTGAAAAACACTTGGAAGCTGCCCTTAAATATCACACCTTTGGAAAAAATCGTATAGAGACGCGTTTAAACTCTCAGATACAAATCGACATTGACAGACATAACGCGAAAGTGGATCGGAACCGAAATATTTTTCAACGACTAATTGACATTGTTTGCTTTTTGGGGAAACAAGAGCTCGCTTTTCGTGGACATGAGGAATCTGCTTCGTCAGTGAATAAGGGCAATTCTTTAGAAATGGTCGACGTGCTCGCGAAATACGACGGAGTGTTGGAAAACCATTTACAAAATTGCACTAGCTCATTTACGGGTTTATCAAATCGTATTCAAAATGACCTAATCTCTAGTGTAGCGTCTGTAATGATCGAAACAATAAAACAACAAATCGCTTCCACTGATTTTGTAGCTGTGATGGTCTATGAAACACCAGACGTAAGTGGCAAAGAGCAACTAGTACTGGTTTTAAGATATTTTCATAAATCAGAAGTGTTTGATCGATTTATAAAATATATTGACGTAAGTTCCGACCACACCGCGAAAACTTTAAGTGCCATCATACTGCAGATTTTATCAGAATTTAAATGTTTGTCGAAATTAGTAGCTCAGACATATGACGGTGCAGCTGTCCTGTCATCTGAACGGAACGGCGTTCAGTCGCTGATATTCATAATTTTGATTTACATCATCAATCGACAAGACGACGAACTAAAACTAACGTGCAGTATTTTTGGTGAGTAAAATTTTCTGCCTACCCTGTCTTAAAACTGTGTGCACGCCGCTGCACAACGCAGATAATTTATTGCAAAATATGAAGAAATTATCCATTTACAAAAATCTATTGTAACGTATGGACTAAAAAATGAAAACACTATTACGTTAATATGTTGCTTGTAGAATAATTTGACAAAAAATCTGAATGTTTAGGTATTAATTTGGATTTTAACTGTTCATATTTTTTTTTGAGATATCTTTGTGATTTTTTGTATCGTATCCAATTGTATTATGTTTTCAATACACTTATCTAACTAGCATATATCCTGAAGAATATCATATATTTTTCTAATTTTGTTTACTGCAGTGGATCATATACTTTTAGCCATTATATTATCCGCTAGATGGCGCTGCGTCTAGCCAAACGTTGAAACAATCGCTCTGTTAATAAATATCAGTTAAAAATACTTATTTGCGCTTTTAAGTGAATAAAAATAAGTGAACTAATAAAACATCACCTAATACTTAAGTGAGAGTGTTATCCACGTATTTCATACATAAACTGTGAAGTTAATACATAATATACTGTGAACAATAAACTGTGCTTTAAAATAACAAACACGACCATAAAATCAACAATAACACTGAAAATAAATTAATGATTGCAAAATGTATAATATTCTGTGACATATTTCAACGGAAAAAGTGTGTAAAAAAATAACAACAAAGACAAAGTGAAAAAGTGACTCACATAGTGATTTGAATTTAAACTGTCACGCTGACCTGCCTATTTAAAGAAAAAACAGCTGCTGCAATAGCTCGACAAATTTGATTTGCCCATGTAATGTGTAGTTGGCGTATTAGCTAACACCTCAACTTTTGCAGTTTAACTAGCCTCAGATGAGTGGCCGCGGGTTCAAACCTCAGTGACTGCATCACTTTTCGTAAGTTCCAAAATTCACATTTGGAATTTATAAAGAAACTAGTTCAAATACACACATTACGCACCGAGAGATAACATGTCATCCCAATCTACTTCCTCAAATACTTCAAATAAAGGCCAGAAGATGGCAGCACTAGTAGTATGTTATAAATGTAAGAAAACTGTTGACATAAAAAAAACTGCGTTGTGCTCAGTTTGTAACAACAGATTTGAACCCGACTGCGATGGTTATCCGGAACACGTGTACCGATTAATGAATCAAGAATCTAAAAACAAATGGCGCTGCAAGATGTGTATTAAGAAAAAGACTACCAGTTCTACAGAGCCATCCAACATAACAATGAGAAAAACACCGACGTATCCTATTACAAAAACGCCTCTACAAACTGGCACAAAGAAAAAGCAGTCGAGCCCTGACCAGGATTCTCATGTACTGACCGATTATGATACATCTTACGAAACTGACACCACACCGAACAAACTCTCAAAAAGTGTAGACGGTACTACAACTAATATATCTTCAATCTCTGACATGCAAGATATGATAACCCAGTTGACTATAAAACTAGAAAGCACGGAGTATGAGTTAGAAAATACGATATTAGAAAACAATGATTTTAAAAGACAAGTGAACAAGCTGACTCAAGAAATTAATGTCTTAAAGTCGTTATGTCATTCCTCGACAAGCAAGGAAAGCAGCCCTCTAAACAATGACAAAAAGAAAAGACACTCTCGTCTAAGTCAAATCGTGTCTTCCACTCCCTCCTCGCCTAGACTTACTACAAATGCTGAACATAACAATAATCACTTTATATATTTACATCTGCAACAAAATATCTCAGCCCTACAAAAGGAACTAAAAATCGCAGGAAATGAGATAAAATCTCTAAATATACAAATACAGGATTTGAAGCAATCTCTTAGGACTACACCAAAATCAGAACAGATTTTTGCAGCCAATACCAGTAGAACAAACCAAATTGCCTCAGATATAAAAAACCACATATTCGGAAAAGCAATACGGATTTTTGGTGCGCAACAATGCGTCGGTCTGGCAGCTGCTCTTATAAGTTCAAGAAAGACTACACAGTATGAAAAGTATGGAGTCCTCGCCCATACGATGCCAAATGCACAGAGCGACACAATAACAAAAAGCTGTACCAACATAAACTTTCAACCAGGTGACAAAATTGTAATATCTTTAGGTGAAAATGACTATAACATGGAAAATGTATTATATCAGTTAAAAACTATATTACAGACATTTTCTAAGAATAGTATAATAATATTAAACGTTTTAAAAAGTAGCCATTTGGACGTCGACAAATTGAATTATCGCATCAAAAATATTTGTAAACATTACAAAAATTGTCATTTCGTGAATTCCGTCCACCAGAACGTATCTGACATTTGCAAATCAATAAATTACATAATAGATTGTGAATATTACGCCCAAAAATATTTAAATCCAGCCGAGCTCAGGAAACACCTCGCGAGTAGCAAATCAAGTTCTTTGCAAAAAAGGGAGACAATTTTACCCAAAAAAGGAACTATTCCCTTTTATTTTAGAAAGAGCAATAGTACTGGAACTGAACAAAACGTAAACCCCCATCTTCCTTCTGAAGAGCACAAAAAAGGTACTATTCCATATTATTTTCCCACACTTAAAAAGAACGATACATTTTTTCGTTCCTAAGAACACAACACCTACATCACACAACTTTAGGATACTCCACCAAAACATTGCAAGTGTTTTATCTAAACAGGAACTATTGGAGTTAACGTTACAAGAAATGCGTGACTTACATAATGAACCCCATGTGATTTGCCTCTCCGAAACATTTATTAAAAAAGGTCAGGAGAACTATCTCAAATTATCGGATTTTGAAATGGCTACTAATTTTTGCAGAGAAAAACACAGAGGTGGTACTTGCATTTTAGTCAAAAAGGGTCTACAGTACAAAGAATTACAGTTCATAAAGACATATGCCTCGGTAAATACGTTCGAAGCATGTGGCATAGAATTAGATAATAAGAAATTAGTCATTATTTGCTTGTACCGAACACCTCAATCCGATCCTATCGTATTTTTAAATAAGTTAGATAGTATCTTACATGATATATACAAGAAATATAAATCTAGAACGCGCATAGTTTTAACCGGTGACTTTAATATTAATACCTTAAAAAGAAGCAAAATCACCCAAGAATTTCAAGACCTAGCACACACACACAATTTGAAGATTCATATTAGCGTAGCCACTCGCAAATCTTCTTGTATAGATCATATATTAAGTAATGTACCTGACGCAATTGCAAACGTCCTACCACTTCATCTCTCTGATCACGACACGGCGCAAATGCTAAGCTTTCCTTTTCGAATTCAATCAAGAACCGCAATATATCAGATCTACAAAAGAGATTACAGTTTAAATAATACGCTTAAATTTAGAGAATGTTTGCAAAACCTACTTTGGACAGATATATACATGGAAAACGATGCAAATGTGGCATTCAATAGTTTCCATGAATTAATATGTCTGTTTTACAATCTCTGTTTTCCAAAAGAAAGAGTTAAAGTAAATGAAAACAATAAAATTAAACAAACGTGGATAACTAAAGGTCTTAAACTATGTTCTAAAACTAAACGCTCCTTACGATATCAATACTACAAAAACAAAAATAGTACCAACAAGACCAAATACATCACGTATTCTAAACTATTGCAAAAATGCATCTATAATGCTAAGCGGAATTCTAACATCAAGTTTATTAACAACAACAAAAACAAATGTAAAGCCACTTGGTCAGTTATAAAAAATGAAATACACAATATGGACCGTAAAGACAATATTGAATATTTACAGGTTGATAACACTGTACTCACAAAACCAGCGGAAATAGCCTCTGCACTCAATAATCATTTCATAAACGGTATCACTACACAATATCAAATAAATAGCTGTCTCAATGAAAACGTAATTGCTAACTCGATGTTCCTCACTCCGATGTCTGAAACTGGGGTAAGGCAACAGATATTATCATTGAACAATACAAACTCTGAAGGTTACGATGAACTAAACACCAAAATTATTAAGACATGTACCAATGAAATAAGTCAGGTGTTGACATATTTGATCAACTTGTCTTTTTCACAAGGAGTATTCCCAAAAGCGTTAAAATTATCCATTATTAAACCATTGCTCAAAAAGGGTGATAAACATGATATGAACAATTATCGCCCTATAACATTAATACCCATAATCTCAAAAATATACGAAAAATGTATGCATCTAAAATTAATAAATTACTGCGAGAAATTTAACATTATAAGAAAACATCAATTTGGATTTCAAAAAGGTAAATCCACAACGTTAGCCATATTCTCACTATTAAAAACGATACTGAACAATTTAAACAACAACCGGTTCGTAACGGGACTATTCTTTGATTTATCGAAGGCGTTCGATCTAGTTACACACGCAAACTTATTAAAAAAATTAGAAGCTCTCGGAATCAGAGGACAGCCACACCAATGGATATCGTCGTACCTAACTGACAGACAACAGTGTGTCGCTGTTACCAAATTGGACGAAAATGGGGATATGATACTGCATACGTCTGAATATCAATATGTAAAACGCGGTGTGCCACAGGGTAGTATATTGGGCCCCATCTTATTTCTCCTTTACATTAATGATATAGTTGATATGACTAATCACAAATGCTTTCTTTTTGCGGATGATATTTCTATAATTGTAACTGCTGACAAAAAATGTAATTCAATTACCGACCATGAAACTGACATAAATAATACAATTGACATTCTAATTAATTGGCTAAATAATAATAATCTATCTATTAATCTTGATAAATCTGTATACTTACAATTTAACAAATATTATAATAATAAATTTAATTTAAAAATGGACATAGCAAAAATTACGCATGTGACGCAAACTAAGTTTTTAGGTGTAGTAATAGACGAACACTTAGACTGGAAGGCGCAGGTTGAGAATGTCTGCAATAAAATAAATAAATTTGTATATGCCCTTAGGCAAATAAAAAAGGTAACAAATATAAAAACAGCCGTAATGTCATATCGAGCATACGTTGAGTCCTCGTTGAGGTACGGACTAATAAAATGGGGAAATAGTACCGACCACAACAGAGCATTTATCGCCCAGAAAAAATGTATACGGGCCTTATACGGGATTCCATCCGATGAATCTTGTAAACCGATATTCAAAAAGCTTGGTTTGCTACCGTTTCCGTCATTATATATATATGAGGTGTGTATGTTTGTAAAGAAACACAAAGAATTGTTTAAAACAGCAGCAGAGGTATGTTCACGAAGTCGGCGTGACCAATACACACTAGTACTAGACGAGCTGCCTAGGTATGCTAAATATAATAAAAATTGTGTAGCTATGTGTGTACGTATATTTAATAATTTACCAAAGACATTAAAAGTATTGAATTGTAGACTATTTAAAATTAAATTGTATAACTGGTTGAATGAAAATAATTTCTATAGTATTAAGGAGTTTTTAGAGCACTAACGTTGACATAACAATTTTGCATGCTTCAATTATAAGCAAAACATGTATGAGCTCATTTTGTATTGTAACAACTTTTTATACCGTGTTTTAAGCAAATAAATATTATTATTATTATTATTTTTCCATTTGTTAACAAATCTCGGGACCATAGGGTCCCGGTCCTTTGGAAGGCGTATGAGGGGCCGAAGCCAACTCGCAGAGGCCCCTTAGTCAATTTTAAATGGAATGAGGAATGAGGCACCAACCGACGATTATCCCTGTATGCACTATGCAAGTGCACCCAAGGACAACCCCCGGTTGGTGCAGGACTATTGCAGAAAAATGGAAACAAAAAATATTAGGCTATGGGTTTGGGCGGTTATAGTGGGTTGGTTACCTAAAACTATGGAAGGCCTATGTCCCCTGCCTGATCAATGTTAAGATATACACGGATAAAATGGCAGGGGGTGACTTGCACACTCAATAATGGGCCCCCGAAAACTGTCGCTAGCACATAGTGACGTAGCGACAAGGGGGCAACATGACCTGAGGTGCTTGAGGAGTGGAGAGGTATTCCACGGCTTTCAGAACAATCCCAGAGCCCGGAAGATGGTCAAGATCCCTACGAGCACTTACTGGAATACTTCCTTCCTCCGAGCACGTTTGCTCTTGCGAATCTCCACTCAAGCCGGCCAATTAAGGCAAGAATGAGGTGGGAGATCTGTTCCTCGTCAGTGTCCACTCCAGCCGGCCAATAAAGGCGAGCCAGAGAAGAGGAACAAGACTTCTCCCGGGAGTTAGGGTCCGTGGGGTCGCTACTGCCCAACAGCTCGCCACAAGCTGCCCTGCGGGTTTCTGTATCTCTCTTGGTCTGGCTCCACATCCTAGACCTGTTCCGGCAAAGTAAACTCTACCGGCACAGACCTAGAGTTTGGAGCGCGCAAGCCCCACCACGACGTCAACGTAGAGATACGGCGGTGGGGTTATTATTATTATTATTATAAAACTTGCGTTTAGGTCCTTTAGTCAGTCCTCTAAAATTAGGTGAAATAATACAAAATAATACATTTGTTTTTTAACCCCCACGCAAAAAGAGGGTCGTTATTAGTTTGACCGCTATGTGTATCTATCTGTGGCACCGTAGCTCTTAAACGGGTGAACCGATTTGAATGCGGTTATTTTTATTTGAAAACAGGCTTTTCTAGCAATGGTTCTTAGATAGTTTTATCAAAATTGGTTTAGCCTTTTGAAGATTATTAGCTCTTTTCTAGTATGATGAATGGATATGAGCGTCTTCCACAGGTCTGATCGATTGAACTGACGCTGCAGCATCACTTGGAATTTGCAGGATACCCAACTCCCTTACCAACTTAGAGCACAGGTATCGTGTTTGGCGGGCATTGGAATGGTCTCAATGAATAGGTTATAGATAGATGATGAACAGGGTCTGGTGATGGAGTAGGAAAGAGAAATGAGGAAATGTTTGCGTCGGGGGTTTTAAAAATTTTAAAATAATTTCACTTGTTTAATCTTTACATAATTGAGCTCACAAAGTGTCCATACACGAATACAAAATTTTATCATTTGTATTTTTTGCAGACTCCGCTTGTTATAAAAATAGGGGAGGCATCGGTTGCTTATGAATGGCATGGAATTGATTTCTAAAGATTGTGAGGGCAGCTCAATGATACTTGTAGCGATGACCCAGCCAGCAGTCATTACTGAGCCATTGGGAACATTCAATGCCCTGCGCGTAGGTATCTCTGAAGTGGGTACCAATCTCGACATACTATTGGTATAATTTCTAATTTATGTTAGGTACGTTTTGGAATGGGCGACTAGAATCAATTAAATTTTTTGTAAACTTTGACGTTCAAAAGTGCCTTACAAAGACCTATTTGAAATAAATGATTTGACTTTGACTTTGTAGGTTCTGTGTCGGTCTCACGTTGTGTGGGTATCGTGTCTTCATTCTCAGAACTCATTAAATACTAGGCTTCAATATGCTAGCCACAGCATATGTAACTAAGGAAATGATTTTAAAGCTTTTAATTTGAGTGGTTTACCAACGGAACTGGTAAAGGTGATTTCAAATTTCAAGTATCATATTTATTATATGACAGTGTCATCAAGTAGGGTTAAATCCGAGGTGGACGTGACCCATTGTGCTTGTGATTTGAACAGAACCCAGCCCCCTGTTGGTAACACAGTTGGTAACACAGTTGGTAACACAGTTGGTAACACAGTTGGTAACACAGTTGGTAACACAGTTGGCAACACAGTTGGTAACACAGTTAGTAACAGAGTTCAACAAACTACAGATTCAATCGAATTCCGAAAGCAATGTAAGCTTTACGTGCTATCTTTGAACATGCAAACTATCAGAGACTCACAGAACAATGCTTAAATTTTGACTGAAAGAGACTCCTGTAACAATTCTAGCCCTTTGCAGTACAATAGTTTTAGACTAGATATTGGCAAACAAAACCCCAAGAGTGTATCTTGTGTAAACCCACTTTCAACCACAATCCGACGGATTTTGAAGGAAATTGCTAATACATTGCTTCATGAATGCTAGAAAAATTTGTCTACTCGAAAACGTAAATCACGCATTGAAAATATTTTTGGATTGTCAAAATGAAAGGTGTACTGTAAATGTGTCACGCATTTTCCCCGCAGAAGTCAGAGTATTATCCGTAACAATATTTACATTACTCAGAGGAAATCTTACTTATTTTCTCGTGTCGATGACTTTTTCTCAAAATGTATTATTTTTATTATTTCTTTTCTTCAAATATTTGTTAAAATACCTTTGTTATGTATTCGTCTTGGAACAACCTACCCCCTCACCAGGAGTCGGGCGTTGGTAGCTGCGCTACAGTTTTAACTTTTGCAGCTATCATCGTTTAACATTTTTGTCTTGTATGTATTTGTTTTTGTTCCCAATAAACGATTTTAATTAATTAATTTTAATTAATTAAATATTTTTTCCGACAAGTACATTGCGACCTGGACAACGCTTTCGATTGCCTCATTTAAGTCCTGGAGGGTGCACAATGGGCAGGAGAAAAGGTGCAGCGCAAACTCAGAAGTAGTAAAAAATAAAAATGTTTTACAAAAAAACCGGGTCCAAAAAAAACACTGCAAAGGGAAAAGTAACTTTAATTTCAGAAGTCGGTGGCACAAAACAAAAATTCTATACCAAAGGCACCGACTTACGAAATTACCTGCTATGTAAATAACACTGAAAGAAAAACTTATCATAACATCATCCATATTATTATAGACTAAACCGTATTATTGAAGCTAACTCAAAAACTACCAACCCAAGCAAAGTTAGTAAAATTAATAAGGGACCACCTCTGAAATATGACCTACCGAACAAATCAATTTATAATTGACGGAGTAAACACGTAACATAAAAACAGTCGAACTGTGAACCTCCTCCTTTTTGCAATCGGTTAAAAATGTGGTTTATTTCAGCTGAAAACTGTGACAGAATTTCCCACGTATTTACAAAACCGAGCATGCTAATCACGACCAAAACCTTTAAACCATTACCGCCCATGTAGATCCATGATTGATGAACCATCGAACATTTTATCTTTATCTCCAACATCGCCAACAAACCCAACAAACATACAAATCAGAAACGTTGTTCCATTCAATCGGGAGTGGGAAATGTATGCGCATACATTCAACCTCGTTAGAGTCCCACTTTCAATGGACCACGGATATCGATGTGCCAGATGAGATATTGTTACCATCCTTGAGTGATTGAGCGTTTGAATTGAGATTGAATAAGTAATATTGGGATTTGAATATGTTCAGGATTTCCGGACTTGATCTTAGTATTTTAGTATTTTATCTATTGTATTTATTTATTTAAGGATTACCAACGAGATACATTACAATTATCTTTTACTAAATGAAAAACTTATATAATATTCCTTATCCTGTGCTGCTGGGGAGTTTGTTGCGCCATTTCTTCTTCCAAGCTAACGCACTAGGAAGTGGTGAAGGGTGGGCGTTTTGGGGGACTGTCTTATGTAATTTTGACGTTCGAAAAGTGCTGATTATCAGCCTAGTATCAGAATTTTTTGCACACTCAATTACAGGTAACCACAGCTTACAACACGAACATTATAACAACGAATCAATTTTCATGCCGCCCTTTTAAGACCTAGGCCAAATATTTTTTGATATTCGCGTAGCTCATGACCTAAAGAGGTGCTATAAAGAATATGTATAAAAAACTTAAAACTAATATTAATCCGAGAAATTTCGCGGGTTAAAACTAGTTGATTAGAACACACCTTCTTGCTCCTTTAAACAAACATTAATATTGGTCTATTAATAATTATAAATAAGACCTAACCTTAAATACCTCGTATACTGCAAAGTCTCCGGAAACTAACGCATGAATAAATAGGAAGGACCAGCGAGAACAAGAGAAAAGCTGACAACATTTACCTACTTTGACTTATGTGGGAAAACCTGTTTCTCACTTTTGAGAGAGAGCTTTCATATTTTTCTTTCATGATCAGATATTTCATGCTTTCACGTACCATTTACATATTCTACAAGCAGGTGATAAAGTTTAAAGTTAGCAACACTAAGATCGAAAATACTACAAATAAGTCTATAAAAATAAAATATCAGGAAAAATAAATCAAAGTCCTATCCAGCATTTCCAGTTCTTTTACATCAGATTATTCCAAAGAATATCGGGAATTTATATTCTAACGATGGCCAGTAATTGGAATTTTATATTGGATCGTGTTCGATAGCGTCAAGCCCCATTCTGTATAATTAGGGGCAACAAAATGTTGACTAGATTATCGAAGGGTGTGGGGGGACAGAATGTGTATTTATGTGATTAATTATTTTGTATTAAATTGTTTTACTTGGAAAATTTTACAAAATACAAAGACCAACAATAACATTATTAGGATTTGTTTAGATACTGACATAGCCCGAAGAAGTGCCAAACTTAAGTAGCAGTGGGCAGGGCACATAGCTTGCAGAACAGATGGCTGATTGGGCCGAAAGATTCTGGAAAGCGGCCGCGTACCGGAAAACGTACCGTTGGAAGGCCTCCTGCAAGGTGAACCGCTGACTTTGTGAAGACCGCAGGAATCCGCTGGATGCGGGATGCACAGAATTGTTCAAAGTGGCAGTGCTTGGGGATGGCCTATGATCAGCAATGGACGTCTTTCGGCTGAAATTCTGATGATTTAGGTACTTTTCTTCGTCTCCGTACTTAACTCCTACCGAAAAGACTGGCCTACAATGGCAGAGGACAGACGTGTGTGGAAAAGCGAGAAGGATGCCCTTGCCCAGTTGTGGGTCACTATGGGCTAAAAAGTGTGTGGTCAGATAGATACGCAGAAGGATGAAGGTAGTTAAAACGTTATCACCCTTAAAACGTCTACCTTGAAGCAAACAATAAACGCAAAACTAGATATTTCTCGACGGCATGTGAAGCCAAGTCAGAGGCCCATGTAGAGCTTTAACTCTGAAACCAGGTTAGTCACTAACCACACGAAAAGAAAAAGAAGAAGATAAACACAGATGCCCCAGATTTCACACACCTACTGTCATTTCCGCAACCCCAGAAAAAGCTCTCAAGAAAAATAAACATCCGGCTCACTCCATTTTCTTTTACACAGCAATGAATCCCGAAATCATCAACTTTGTAAAAAATATGGCCCTTAAATATATTTATCGTATTGATAAGTAATACGTGCTTACATGTTATGGTTAGAAAAACCCATACGTTGGGAGTTTTCATGAAACTTTTATCAAGGGGATGGAAGCGGGTAAATCCATAAATAATTTATTACCAGATCGTTTTAATACCTAAATTTTTATGGTTGTACTCTTTTTTTATATTCGAGTTTCGAAGTTTTTTATTTGGATCTGGATCGTTCTATCAAATGGTCGTTATGTCGATCGGCTTTGGTATAGTCTTTAAAGCGTGTTGTATTTATTTTTGATTACTAGTAACGTAGGTACAGTCTACTTTACTTATGTTTCATGATTTCTTAAGGTGTCTTGTTGAAATTGGATGATATTGCCTGAACATCGGTTGGCGTAAAATACATGTTCAGTAGCAATATCTTTAAGTATTTTGTCTGTCAAATTGAGAATTACTAAAGCAACATGTGATAAAATATGTAAACCAAATTACGAAAAATATCGTCAACATGAATTCACTACAAAAAAATATATGTTTCAGTCCCATAATTTCAACATACCACTTATATACCCACGCCATTTATCAAAACACCTGCTGTCCCACCCAATCGGCAATAGTCCCGATATTGAGTTGGAACTTTTTTTAATATAACTGTGTTTTTAAAGAGAGAACAGCCGAGCACTTTTTCCACAATTTCCATGACTGAATATTCGGGAAGAGATAAATTGTCCGCACGTGATTCTGCGGAACCCAGCGGTGACATACGAAAAATTGTTACGTAATAAATTGAAATTATTTTGTTGAGATATTTTGAGTTATTGGTGGTGTGTGTCTTCTAGGACAGGACAGGTTTTCCATGTCTCTATTTTATGGGTTTAGCCTGAATTAATTTTGTTTTTTTTTCTACAGCATGTTTCAGAAAGGTTTGGTCAGATTTAAGAATCTGTAGTGCTATTCTGTAAAAATCTCACCGTGAAAACTTGGGTGAAGTGAGCTGTCAATAGTGTCAATCCCTAGCAATGACAGCTCACTTTAAGCTGACTTCACCAAAATTTTCACGGTGAGATTTTTACAGTCGATCGAGTCAATCGATCGGCTGGTATATTATATTATATCAGCGATTCCTAAAGTGGGTTCCGCGGAACTCAAGGGTTCCGTAGAAAAGTCACAATGGGTTCCGCAAATCCGAAATTTAAAAGAATCAATATTAATATGATAATGCTGAAGAGTTTGTTTATTTGATTGGTTTGTTTGTTTGAACGTGAAATTCTCTGGAATTTGCTGTGAAAGTTTTACATCAATTCATGGTACTACAAGTTTATTCCTATAGGTAATAAGGATTGTTATTGTTGAATTTAGGGTTCCATAAAATGAAAGGGATTTGTCGAGTGTTCCGTATCCTTAGTATAGGAACCGCTGGTATAGATCATCAAACTGAACAACTTTCTCGATGAAACTAACATCTTAATCGCGAAAAATTATCAACTGCCCCATACAAAACTTCAACACTCGACCCGAATGTATGGCACATTTGTATGGGTTACGATGTTGGTCGCATGGAGAAAGTTTTTCAGTTTGATGGTTTGTATGCACACCCTTAAATATAACCAAACCATCTGTTACACGCTGTAAAGTGTCGGTAATAAAGCACTTCATTTCGAGAAGGAACAATCAGCCTAAATATTCTCGTGACTTTTGCCTTTCACAAGTCAACAGCCTGTAGTTTGGATTTTTGCCCGGTTGGTGGTAATAGGTTCGCTTCTTTTAAATGGGGCTTGAAATGTGGATCATCATCATCTTCATTTCAGCCAAAAGACGTCCACTGTTGGACATAGGCCTCCCCCAAGCACCACCACTTCGACCGGTTCTGTGCTTTCTGCATCCAGCGGATTCCTACTGCTTTCACAAGGTCATCGGTCCATTTTGTGGAAGGCCTTCCAATAAAAATGAAATGTGAATGTTACTATTAAACTCTGCCCAAACCTTCGGAATACAGGCCTGAAGTTAAAAAAAAAACTACTTCACATGACATTATAAAAGTCACATAAAAGTGGTCATAACAAACAAATCCCACCTTTTATTCTTATTTCTCGTACTAGAATTCGTTACAATTACGTGTCCAAACCTTGCCTAAAATATTCTGTATCGACCGACCTCGCTTTTATATATTCTAGGATACCTTACCTTATAGCCGTAAGTCCGTTCAGGTACTTAACTCTAACCACAGACTTTTAAACTAGACATTTAGTAAGGTAAAAGAAATACTTAGTAACTTTGTTTGGCCGTTTCAAAATAATTTGTAACTTATTCATAAATCTATGCCTATTGCCAGCTGTATTTATATATGCCAGTGTTTGTGTTAAGAATTATGTGGGGAAGCAGCTTCATCTTATCATCATCGGATTCGTGCGCTATGAGCACCAATTAATTTTTAATACCATTTTTCAAATAATTCATCGTTTCTTTAAGCCACCTTCCGAATAATCCTCAAAACTTTCCACCCGACATGTTCTTCATTCATTCGCATCACATGCCAAAATTTCAGTCTAAATCTTATTTATTTATTTATTGAACAGTTTATGTACACACATATAAACAGATAAGAAGAAAGGAATAGAAAAATACGTACAAAAGTGATGCTTATTTCTAAAGAAATCTCTTCCAGCGATAGGAAAGTAGTTAAAGAGATGTAGACAACGTGTGAAGTGTAGGATAGAAAATAAAACATATAAAATAAAACACTTAACTATTCACTAATTTAAATATAAACATACAATATCAGAATATACTTCTAAAATAAATATCACTAAAATAGATATCCTTTGTTATAAATAGTATAAAATAATAAATACAAAATATGCAACTATGTCCAAGTGGAAAGATAGTATTCTTTCACTCTTCTTTTAAAAGCTGCAACGGTTTGGCAGTCCCTAATGTCAGGTGGAAGTGAATTCCACAACCGAACCGCGTTTGTTTCTTTGAATACTATCCATTCGCGTAAGCAATACTTATTCGGCAGTCCAAGCACCATCTTTCTGTCAATACACCCTTTTAGCTATCCTTACATCAACCATTTTATTATTCATCCCCTATCTCTCAACTGCCTAAAAACAGAAAGAACATAATATATATTGCTATTCATGACCAGATATTACACAAAAGAGGAGTTAGCAAGCTAATACAGATTAAGTCGTTGATTGAAGTTAAACTTTCCGTTAACCAACTAGCTTTAGTAAAACTCTCGCATGCAGGTTTAAATGATGTGAGAATTTCCCCGAATTTTAACTGTTTGACGTAGATAAAACTTTCATGAACATTATGGAGTCAGCGTTCCATAATAGCATAAACGTCTTTTTAATCCATAAGAACACTTTTAGAGGTCGAAAAAGTATCGAGATGCTGATAAAAGACCGAAGAACCAATATATTTTGTCGATTAGAGCAACATATATTCTTCTAAAAACATATTAATGGTAAAGACGAAAAAGAATTTAAGCTAGTTTTCTCCTATTATGATTATTTGAGTCAAAAGTTGGATGTTATCAGAACCTTAAGAAGATTAATACAAAAGAAATATTTTTAAATAATATAAAGGTTAAAGTGAAAGTTTAAAGTCAAAATCGTTTATTGCGAATTAAGTATACAATGTTGGTGTTATGATAAGTCAGTACTTATGACTTAGCAGCCTTTTACAAGCATTGCGATTATCATTCGCCTGCCCTTAAAATCCTAAATTAGCATGCATTAAACATTATTAGTACTTAATTATTTTCTTTTATATTAGTACACTTACATTGAGAAATTGTTTTTTTTTTCTTCACTTTTTTTATTTTGTATTTTGTGTTTCACGAACTGTGTCCAAATAAACATTATTCTTTCTTTCTTTTCTTTATTTCTTTCAAATTATAGTTATGTCAAAATTAAAGGTTAATAATAATGAATTTAATACAATTATTCAGCAATATGAATGTCATCCTTTTCAGGTACTTAGTACAAATTATAATTATAGTTTTATATGAAGTTAAATAGGATAGACTAAATCTTATTGTTTGTATAGGGCAGATCGGCATTTTTGTTCATGAGAGAGAATCTTTATTTTAAGCTAGTTTATAAACATAATTTTACTGAGTAGAAACGTTTTTGGATTAGGTATAGTTTTAGCCTTTTTTGGAGTATTTTTTCTGATTTTTCAGTTTTAAAGATGTTTGGCAAATTATTATATATATTGGCATATAATATGGGCTATCACTTGACATTTTAATTCTTGAGACTGTATGGTATAAATTCTTTTTATGACGAGTGTTGACGTTGTGCGTATGTTCTACTTAAGTGAACTTGTCCATATTTTTAAAAACAAAATTATTTTATTTTATTGTTTTGTTTAATCAGCATAATGCTGCAATAAAATTTGCTGTAAAAAACTACCATCCATACTGCTGCACGTTATTTACCCCACCCCTTCTTCCTGAACCCAATATTCAATGTAATTCAAACATATTCAACACACGTCACAATATGTTGCCCGGTTGCCCTTTTCAAAAACGCAACCTAAGGGCCTAAAAGGGCCTTTCACCAGCCAAATAGAGTAATTACATCTGGAGGGTACCCCGTGAAAAAACCCTAATTTCGGCCGATGAAAAATACTGAGCAAAAGACCGTCCATTTGTTGCTCCTAAGTAAACAATTTTAATCAAATCGCTGTATTTCTTTTTGTAGGTTGAAATATTTGTACTGAAAAGTGTACTCGTAATGCGTCCTGCCCAAATATAAGACGGAAAATAAAAATGTTTTTCTTTTAAAGGCGACTCTTTAGTTTTTTCCCGGAACTTTATTCCGAAGAAAGGAGTCTTATCTTGAAAAGATTTTACAGTTCTGAGAGGAGGTTAACTTTTGTTATAATTTAGTTTAGATCTAATGGATAAATTGAATTAGAACAAGTTAAGGTTTTAAGATTTCCCGTTTTCACGCTCTTTATGAAAGCGACGCTCATTTAGTGTCAGTTCTATTTATCGTTCGTTCCGATAACTGACCCGGAAAATGTTGTCTAGATTTACTTTAAAGAACTTATTTCCAAATAACGAAACTTGAAATAAGTTGCAGGTTTCAGCAATCATATAAGGTCTGATTCAATACTACCTTAAAAGGAAAAACCCTAAAATTCAAAAAATCAAAAGTCATTTATTCAAACTAGGCTGAGAATCAGCACTTTTCGAAGATCAAAATTACAAGAGATAGTCCCCCAAAACGCCCACCCTTCACTTCCTAGTGCGTTAGCTGGGAAGAAGAAGTGGCGCAACAAACTCTCCTAAATTGCATTCTGAATCCATAAAAAGTAAACATCAAACGTAGATTTCCTTATGAAACCCGTAAATAAAATATTGTGAGAATATATTGGAATAATTCATGTTTGGCGAATGAGGTTTCGATATATCTTTTACGACACGGAAAGAGAATGTTATTTTAAACACAATAGTATTATTTTGAAAAGATCATTTCGATTGGCATTCAAGTGATCGCACAGAATCCGAAATCCAACTCGCTGATTCTCATCTCGACACAAGGATGTACCTACGTTCGAATTTGAATTTTATAATGCTTAGAATAAGAGTTTTTGTGCACTGCACCCAAATCGAATCTGTGAAATGATGGTCTGAACAAATGCTCTAAATTCGGACGAATGTAATTCGGATGTAGTGCACAAATCGTCATACAAATACAGTCAGTCTCAGAAACATATATATGTCGCAGTAAGATGGTTGAATCCATGATATAGTTAAGCTTCGACACCGGTTATTGTTATACTGTGAAGTTTTCTTAGAAATTGTATTTTTGGTGTAGAGTCGCGCCGTCGCGTCGCGCTGTTCTGCACGAGCCTTTATATACGGATATCTAGGGATATAGCTATATACCGTTATATAGTTATATGAAAGCGGTTCATAACTGTCTTACTAGGAATATAACTATACGAGCACGAAGTAATATAACTATAAGGGCTCTCCGATCAAATAGGTTAGGTTAGAACTGCCTACGCGCGAGCCGAGCGAGCTAAACGAGCGGTGCCGCGGCAGCGGCCGATGAGCGCTACGTCGAAATTGGTCGCTGTAACAAAATTAGGGCACTCCGACAGTTATGAACCGCTTTCATATTATGGTATACAGCTATATCCCTAGGGATATAATATCACGGCTTCAACCATCTTAATGCGACATATATATCGATAAGAATTCACTTGATTGTCTACAACTTGTGTAATAAGTTTCGTGGCTACACTTTAATACAATAATAAGGAACAAAGATTTCAGACAATTAAATCAATTCTTGTCAATGTGAGCAGTGATAACCTAGTGGTGTGTTGCTGCCAAATCATAGGTCTCGTGTGCGTATTGTATAATTATCACTTGGTTCTAAAACATATCTGAGAGATATTTCTCGACGACATGTGAAGCCAAGTCAGAGGCCCATGGGCGGCATAAAAACTCTGACAGCAAGGAAGTCACTAACTACACGAAAAAGAAGAAAGAAGAATGTTTTATGTACAACCATTTCATGAAATGGTCGAACACTTCATGAAATGATCAATTCTAAGATCTGCCCACGACATATACATCTCTTTGAGACGGACCCGACCGCTAACTTCAGACCGTCCTTTCTCCGATGCAGTACGCAAACGCTCTAAAACATTTCAATACAACCTGTTAGTTTCTATGACGCAGTATTTGTGCTCATTGAAAGCCACACCGTATCCTTGCCAAATCACACAAAATCGTCAAAACTGTCGTATTGAGTTAGTAAAGTAAACTAGTCACTACATCCACCCGATTTCCCTATGCCCTTTATAACACCCACGTATAATAGTTAAGTTCTATTTTAACCTCAAAACACACCGTTTAATAAAGTAAGTTCAATTAAACCCTGTTTCCTCAAACTCGGCGTATAATGGTTAATTTAAAGACCAATTAATTTTAAATTCTTTAACTAATTGCGCTCTTTAGCCTGAGACGTTATGAAATTACAGAGAAAACATACCTACCTTTATGTGTTATGAGTAACCTACTTATGAAAGTTAGAATGATTAAGAACGGTTAGATACTGCTTCTTATCTTTAGGTGCCTTTGAATATCTTGCCGAAGTTAGGTAGGTACGTGAGATTACGAGACATCGTCCACCAGGTTACTCAAAACTAGCGTGTTACAAACTCTAATCACTAATTAGCAGCTAGAATGTGTTCAAGTCAATGGAATAAAAAAGTTCGGATATTTTGATACTCGCAAATAAATCAAAACTTACAGGCTACTTCCTGTTGACCTAGAATCATGAAATTTTGCAGGAAGCAAGGACTCACATCGTGCTGTGAGTCCTTGCTTCCTGAAAAATTTAAGTAAAGGAAAAAGTCCGAAATTTTTTAATTTGTAGTTTTATTACATTAAACATTTTTTTATTGCGATTACTAACATACATTTACAGTTGGAGAATTGACCGTGACGTATATCGATATATTATGGGAGAACATGTTTTTCAACTACAAAGTTAAGTTTGTTTTTGGGATAAATTCATCCTAACTTCGGAACTCTTCTTTGTGCATGTGGCCGGTTTTTTGTGGGGTCATCGACCGCAGTTACAGTCACTTCAAATATCAGTAAAAAAACTGTTTTTTTATGTGTAAACTGCACAAAGGTGATGGGTGTCGATCTAAACACGATAAAACAAAATAAAACATATTTTCTCAACTCATTTTTCAATTAACAACACTACAACCGGTCGTTGACTCCCCAAAAAAACATCAAATGATTTTTGTTTATTTTATTTTATCATGTTTACAAATTGATACCCTTCACGTCTGCAGAGTTTCACTAGCTAATTTATTTTGACGCCTGTATTTATGTAGGTAAAAGGCAGTGTTTAGCATAGCCGATACTCTAGCTTGAGCAATTCCAAGTTCATAGATATCATTAAAATCTCACTACTTAAAAGTAAGCAAGTTTTAAATAGAGATTCATGACTGATGAATCTTCTACTGCCACTATCTATCCAAAATGAAAAATCTTTTTATTTTCATTCAAAATACTTTTATATATTATGTAGGAACCAAACAAGAGATACATACGTTTCGAAAACAGGGAATTTAATTAATTTTTCACAATTAAACGCTTTGTATTGCATTCACGCATGAGGGGGTGAGCACAAAAGCGGGCCAAATATTCCGAGTGGGCTATAATGAAAGACCGAGCATTGCGCACATGTTATGGATTTAAAAGATTTTAAGCATTTGATCACAGACAGATCTTTGTTTACTGGTCTGGTTAGGTGTTCCGAGTTTTATTTTAAGTGTGTTCTATTTTAAAGTAATAAGTGGTAGATCTCTGGTGTGTAGTAAGTAGTTAGTTCCGCTTCCAAGTTGCCGACTGACCAACACATATTTTAACAAAGGTATAAGCTTATTTTCGTGTCACTCGTGCCATTAGAGATTTTATAGGACCATTCTGCCCGACACATGTTAAAAAAAAAACAATGTTTTCCGCGAAATATAATAATTGAAAGAGAATTGGCTATGAGTTTTCGTAACTTCGTTCTCGAATCTGATGGTTCAGTAACTGAAAATTAAATAACAAGAACAAGCAATTTTTTTAAGAAAAAATTTCCTTACACCAAAATCCCTAACTGCAAAAATAATACTAGCTGCGCCCCGCGGTTTCACACACACATAAGTCTCGATCCCGCGGTAATATCGGGATAAAAAGCATTCTATGTCCTAATCCAGGCCAAGGTCTATCCATGTGCCAAATTTCATCCAAATCCGTTCAGCCATTTTAGCGTGAAAGCATAAAAAACAAACATACAAGAAATCAAATCTTTTCTCTTTATTATGATTAGTGCAGATAATATTCGTTTAAGTTAGGAAGGAATGTAAATGCAGCTTTCAAATTATTGTTTCAGTAATATTAATTACCCTGTCCGGAACAGACATTAGCGGGAAAATCATTAGATGAAATGTTTACTTGATTCAAACAGTAATTTCAGTATTAGTGAAAACAACAATATTCTGTGTTCTAATAGAATTTAATTACATACAGAAAACATACAGTAGCTCACAGGTTCATGAATATGCTTGTAAAGGGTCCCCGAAACGATCAATTGCAATTGTAAATTTTTGAAAGATTGATATAAAGGGTTATTGGTTATTATGTCAGCAATCCTTTAAGGGGTTGTAGGGGTCATTTGCAACCAAATGACTCCTGATGACCCCTATGCCAATGTCAACCATTTTCGAGTAATTTGAGATTTAAAAAAATTTAAATGTATGAAATAAAAATATAAAATGTCAAATGACTCGAAACTTTTTGACATTAGCATAGGAGTCAAAAGGGATTGGGGTTGTAATTGACCTCTCCTACATCCCCTTAATGATTGCCGACATATGTAACCCTGTATACAATTAAAGCGATTGAGAACACACAAAACATTAACAATTGCAGTTAATCGTTTCGGGGACCCTTTAGCCTCTAGATCACTGGTTCAAAACCTGTAAGTTTGTTAACTTCAAATCAATATTGCGCAAATATATCCGCTTATTGTTACCGCCTCGGAAAACTATCACAAAAAGCGTGCTTGCTGAGCCTGGTCATGATAACAGGATAAAGTCACCGGTTGCAACAACTGATCACTGGCAACATAAGACCTTTGTCAAATCTCGACCTGCATCAGCGGGCTGATTCATCTTGACACTGGCCGACTTTGACAACAAACAAAACCAGTAGTGTGCTATTCGTCAGTTATGTACTCAAGTAGCCGCAAACAATTCAGAACTTAATTTACTTGTTTTTAAAGTGAAACATCGCGGATTCACATCTCGTCACGGTTGACACACACACACACATGTCATATTTCAAAGTGTTGTTTAGAGATTCAAAATGCAGATGCAGCTGAATAACACTCACACACGCGGAACGACTTCCATGACCTACCCAACCCAATTACAGAACCAGAATGCTTTATTTGTAAAAATAGGTTCAATTACTACAGTGTGCGAGATGTTACAGATTAGTAGATTCTCTATGTTTTGCCCAGAGGCGTACAAATATATTTAATTAACATTGTCCAATTTTTTACTTCTTAACACAAATTGAATTTTTAAGATATCGTAAGGTATCATAAGGTATCATAGTTGTTACTAAGCAATACTGATATCCCAGTTGAGCCGTGGTGGCCCAGTAGTATTGGCTCCGACTTACGAGTTCTAGGTCGTCAGTTCGAACCCAAGCAGGCGTTTTACTTCATGTAAATAATTTCATCACTGCTCTCAAAACGGTGAAAGAAAACATCGCGGGGAAACCGGCATGTCCTAGTACCAAAAATTCGAAGACGTGTGACATCTACCAACCCGCACTGGGCCCGCGTGGTGGATTACAGCCCACTCTCTCTCACAGAGAGGAGGCCAGTTTCCCAGCAGTGGGAGCATTATAGGCTGATTGTGATGACTGAGATTTATGGGTTGTTACAACTGTCATACGTGTTCCTATGACAACTATGATAAGCTTATGACTTCGTTTTGTCGGTCAAGGTTTCCGAAGCTGCGAAGGTCCGAGGCAGGCCAGTGCCCTCCAGGTTCTCAACTACAGGCTTTGGCCAACTTACTGTGCTCAACAAAACTTAAAAGTACCAATCAATCTGCCAAGCCTTTTCCCAACTATGTTGGGGTCGGCTTACAGTCTAACCGGATGCAGCTGGATACCAGTATTTTACATGGAGCGACTGCCTATGTGACCTCCATAACCCAGTAACTAGGCAATACGATACCCCTTGGTAAGACTGGCTGTCAGACTTTCGGGCTTCTGACGACCCGTAACGACTGTCAAAGATCCACGAATGACAGCCAGGACCAACGGCTTAACGTGCTAACCGAGGCACGGCGGAGTCTCGAAAATTAAAAAATAACTAAAAAGTACCATCAATTCGAAAAAAAGACGACTCGAGAAAGAACATTAGTTACATGTACTGATGATAATGTTACCTGCAATTGCTGAATTAGTACGTCCTAGTCCTGAACTACGTGAAAAATGTATTCCTACATACCTAACAATGACTGAAGACCAGATAACCATCAACATATATTTTTGTACTAAAAATACGCAATAAGAAAAACATTTTTATAAAAACATGAAAGCAATAATTATAAACACAAAACAGTCAAATCAAATATAGAATGGAAAATGACGAACGTAAATTAAATATAACGGAAAGCACATTACATTCGATTGAACTTCGGGAACCCATTAAAATAAATGTTTAACACATTCCACATTAATGGTCCGACCTCAATGGAAATCCTCACACAAACGATAAAATATAATTCGCCTTACCTTATTTCCGATTTCAAAATCAAAAGGAAGGAACCGAATACTGCTACATAATCACGACTTCTCACTGTTTTTAACACAACCCTTAACTCACTATAACCATTATAAATTAAGAATGTATTGTTATAATAAATAGACTGGTTTTCTCACATATTTCCTATTTACCGGCATTGTCATATTGTTCCAAGTTTATGTAACACCAGCGTAGCAGCGCCGTAGACTCGTAGCAACGCTACGACGGCTCGTAGCGGACTGAAGTACTGACGCTGTCGTAGCATACATATAATATAGTACATAGTATACTGATGTGTATAAAAAAGTTTAACTTTTTGTGTATTTAGTTGTGGCTAAACAAAATCGTTTGTACGTTTTCCGTGGTGGATAAAGTACTTTGGTACTAGTAACGCCATCTGTTACCAGGTGCAGTAATTACATGTTCAGTTGAAAAGTAGGTTGTGAATGTGTGTGTTTGAAAGAGGTTAGTTCGTGATTTCTGAGAACGGCCAAAAGTTTTATATAAATATTACTGTATGAATGTTTGCGGTTTGAGCGAATCGTTTTTGATCCTTGCGGTCAAAAGGAGACTAGTTAATTAACTAAATTGTTTATTATATGTTAGAAAATAGCGCTTTTTGAGAAGCTGTTTGACTAACTAAAATAAGAACGAAACTTCAATATTATCTCTTCCCGAGTTAGTTCTAAAAAGTATAAAAATAATAAAAAGGCCTTGGCCGTCATAAATGTTTAAAATATTCACAAGTATCTAAAAAAAAATATTTATCGTGTCGTCGATATGTTTAGAAACGTTTATGTTTACTACCTACAGCGTAAAAATAGTAAGTGAATATCAATATTTTACGCGAAGCGACTGCCGTGTGACCTCCGCAACCTAGATACAGGGCAGGACCAATGTCCTGTCATTGTCGAAGTGTAATTTTATAACATAGCATAAGTTGGAAGTTTTTAGGGTTCCGTTCCTCAAAAGGAAAAAACGGAACCTTATAGGATCACTCGTGTGTCTGTCTGTCTGTCCGTCTGTCACAGCCAATTTGCTCCGAATCTAATAGACCAATTAAGTTGAGATTTGGTGCACTTATGTATTTCTGTGACGCAAACACGGACGTGTAACGTAAATAAATGAATTTTAAATATTTAATTTAAAACGAAAGTTTTGCTATCTGTACCGTGAGACATATCAAATGAAAGAACTTATTGCGAGGATCTCAAAAAGATTTGTTTTATAATTTTTTAATAAAAACTTTTAAAGATATTTAAGAAAGTAAATGAAAATTGACTGTTCCCCTGACTTTATCTCCGAAACTACTGAGCCCAAAATTTTGACAAAAATGCAGAGAATAGTTCTATGCTTATAGATTACAGGAAAACCTATAAGAAGTCTAGGGTGTTAAAATATCATGGTAAATCACTCAATATTGTGCGTACAAACTTACATTTACAGTTGGAATGTATGGGACAACATGTTTTTCAACTACAATGTTAAGTTTTTTCTTGTGATAAATTCATCCCAACTACGGAACCCTTCATTGTGCGTGGTCAGACACGCACTTGGCCGGTTTTTTTTTTAAATCTATTTGACCCCATTGCAGTACGCCAATATACCAAATATCAAACATAAAGAAAGAAAGAAAGAAAAAGTATTTATTGAGACTCGCACAGGAAATCACACATTAAACTAAAACACACTACCAAAGTAACATTAAAATTTTATAGAATAAAGTCCCGTACGAGGCCAAAAGGCTCCAACATCGTTCATTTCCGAACTATACGCGGTTAATTTTTAACCTATACAGTAATAAGTAACAATGTTGTTGATCTAAAGCAAAAATAAATCGAAGTTCCATACAAAAAAGGTCTAATATTACCTATAGTAATATTTTGTGTGTTTTTGTGTTTATTTTTTGTGTATGTTTGTGTTTCTTATATTTTGTCGATGTTGTTGTTGTTTTTGTGTTTTTGTAATTTGTTGCTCGCCTCCTATTACATGAGACTTGAACATAACTGTCGAAATGTGGGTGTACTATAGGTACATCTCTGCCTAACCCTTCCGGTAATACAGGCGTGATGTTGTTATGTTATATTTTTTAAGGGGCACATATTTTTATTATTTCCATAATGTTATAGACCATGTAAAATAGCCTGTGGAACCGTTTAAAAAAACCAATCAATTAATTTAGAGTGCGTACGTTTGTACGTATTTCGGTCTAAATAATATTTGGCATGTAAACACGTGTAGCCTGAAAAATACTATAGTATTTTTTCAAGTTATTGCAATTCTACTTATCTTTTCAAGGTAAAAATCGTGAAAATCTGCCTAGCATTTTCCCAACTTTATTGGAGTCGGCTTCCAGTCTAACCGGATTCAGCTGAATACCAGTATTTTATATGGGGCGACTGCCTATCTGACCTCCACAACCCAGTAATTGGGTAATACGATACCCCTTGGTAAGACTCGTTGTCAGACTTTCGGGCTTCTGACGACCCGTAACGACTGTCAAAGATCCATGAATGACAGCCGAGACCAAAGGCTTAACGTGCTTTCCGAGGCACGGAGGAGTCTCAGTACGTAAAGATGGTCACACATCCACAGACCAACCCCGGCAAGCGTAGCTTTACCTGACGGATCGACCCGTGCAGCAGTTATTACTTAGCCACGAGCTCCTCAATCGTTTTTAAGAACCAATGAGGCAATATTAAATGAACTACGTATATCATTATTTAGGCAAGTAATAGATCAAAGGAAATCGCAGCAAGCGATAAGGCCGCCCATTGTATATTTTATAGTGTATTACTTTTTCTTTATGTAATGTATAATCTGGTAGTGCACAATAAAGTATATATAAATAAATAAATCTCCTACAACTGTACCTATACAACACAAAAGATAAAACATCCAACATTTAATTCAAATATCAAAAGCCTTTCATTCATAAATAAAGTTAAACCCCCTATAAATACTTCGATTTGAGACTACATATCGCCGAATACCCCGGGGACCCACCTTATCCAAACTTCGGGAATTATATCTATCTAGTTGAACCATCTGCTAACTTTTAAACTTACAAAGGGGGAAAAGGGGGAATGCCGTATCAGTTTGCAGATTTGGAAGTATTTTGGTTGAATTCGTTTTGGATAAGTTATGTCGTGTCAATGGGTGAATGGGCCGTTGTGACTATTTATAAGTTAAGATTGTAAATGTTTAGTTAATAAAAATAACAATAATTTACCCTGCTCCCGACACCGGCGGAACACTGTTTTTTATATTTTTATGTTTTTTGTATAGTTAAAAAAAAAAAAATGTATTATATAATTTAAAAAGTTTAATAAACGAAAACCGCACCTTACAGCCGCATAGAAATTTGATATATTATGAATTAGACTGCTTTTGATGAAAATATTAAACAGTTTAAACAATTTCATATTAATGTTTTTTTACGATCCACAAATATGTTAACTAGAATTCATTACTATAAAATCTTTAAAGAAAAATTGTTTATTTTGCACAAACAAAACGCACACAAAAAAGCACGCAAATATTATTTCCTTAATAAATGTAGTTCACTGCATAAAATGCAGTGAATAAAGGAATAAAGCAAGTATAAAATCGAACTATTGCATAAAGAGAATATAAAATAAAATAACATTAAAAGATGGTTCGAAATTGCGCTTTCCTTGAAACACTTCATAACGAAGTTGCTTTCGTCCGGAGTAAAGACATACATTACAGTTACAGGATATGAGTAGTGCCCTCGGAAATCAAATGAAAATTCGCCGATAAAAATGAATTATTGTATCACGATTGCTTCATAGCCTTGTGACAGATGGATGGGCGGACGGACAGCGGAGCCTTAGTAATAGGGGCCCGTTGGGACCCTTTCAGTACGAAACCCTAAAAAAATATGCATTTGTGGAATAACATAATGAGATCATCATTTTTTTCTTGCTCAAATCCCAATTTATTTGGGGTCAGCGAAACAAGTCTTCTTCTTCTTCATTAGGTACTTCTTAAAAGTAAAAAAAAATTGTTGTTCCATATATTTTTACCGCGTAGGTAATCGCATTTTTCTATGAAACAGCAGATTTAAAAAAAAATAACCTATGAAAAATTTTACGCTGGGGTTTCAGAATCATGTACTGTAACGATGGCATATTATAACAGTTTTCGCGTTGATATTCCCTTCCACCGTGTATAACCGTTTCGTCTTTCTTGCTTTACTACTTGGAGAATTTCTAAAAGGCGTCCAACCCTAGAAATAAGTTTACAATATCACAAACAAACAGGATATATTTTGTTCATTAAAATGAACAAAATATATCCTGTTACAATTACAATACAATTATTTAATACAATCAATACAATTTATATTTTTCAATAACACGGTTTTATCAAAAATATATAGCATTCATTTAAACCGACATTAATATCATATGAATCAGCGATTTTTATAATAAAAATACACTCGAAGCGACAATATATCGTGAAAACCGTTAAGCGCTTACATGCAAACGGCTTCTAGTAGGCGGTTTGACTCCATTCTGACGAAGTTTTTAGGTTTTTTTTTTTTATATTCCCAAATAGTTATTCTATTAATAAAAAAAAGCAATATTTGTACATATTTACAGCACCTAGTCGACCGAGCTCTGCCCGGGTGAAAATAGAGAATGCTCATTTAATAATATAGGATATTTGTAATCACGTTCTCGAAAGCGGGTCTAACGATTTTGATGATAGTTGCAATAAAGGGATTTACGGGGGCAAAAAATCGATCTAGCTAGATCTCATATCTGGGAAAATTCGTTTTCTCTATTTTCACCCGAGCAGAGCTCAGTCGTCTAGGTACTACTAAATTATACTTGCAAGTTTCGTCTTTCTTTCTATCATTTACATATTTAGATTTTACAAAATTATACAATGTGAACTTAATTCGTTTGCATCCTCTTAAGGGGTCATTGTACTCATCATTATGAACAACTTTCACCATGGGACCAACCCCGAAATCGCGAAAAATGTATGGAACAGCAGATTTTTCATCTATGAAAAAAAGGAAAAATGAAATGCGCCTTTTCGTACTCAAAAACAACACAAACACTAGTTCGTAAAATTAAATATACCCCTTATTAGATAAATCAAAAGTTAGGTTTCAACAAGATATTTATTGTATTTATCTATTATTTCCACTGAATTCTTGTACGTTTGAGTAGGAAAGTCCCTTCACATACACTTCCCGTACGCATGTGCGTGTATTACTTACATAGTGTGTTCGTTACAAAGTCATCCTTCTATTAACTGACATTTAATAAACATGTTAGAGATCAACGAGATAATTTATATATTAAAAAGTCTTGTAAAATATTTGCAATGAGAAATTTTGGGTCAAGCTAGAAGCGATCAACGAGTAAATAATTTACCTTTTTTTTATTGTACAGTGTCTATTAGAACAGATCTTTTTAGTCCATTTGAAATAAGATTAGACATTTAAAGTAACCTTTTTTACAGTCCGTTCAACCGATTGACCTGACTTCTATACCGTAAGCATAAGGATAGCATTAAAAGCAAAAAAGTGATTACAATACCAATTGCTTACTGCAGCTGCCGTTTGTCATGCCACCAACGCAATAGAAGTCAAAACGGACTGTAAAAAAGTTTAAGTTAAATATCTAATCTTATTTCAAATGGAAGTAGTCTGTCTTAAGCATGTTAAAAGAAAGAACCGTGGCTACTGTAACGTAGCGACATCATAAACGAGCGCAGTGGCGCGTGCCCGCAGAGGCGTGGTCACTTGCTTACTGGCGCCCGAATGATGCGGACGTGGCATCTGCTGTTGTACAGTGAATATTTGTTTAATTTACTTACCCGAATATTTCCTGTAACATAGTGGAACTTAAAGTCCTCTATGAAAACTCAAAGTTTCGATTGCCATACAAGTAAAATGAAAAAGATATTACACCTTTTTCATTATGGGCAAACATAGAACGCAAGGCGAAGTAAGGGCAGTTGACGGTACCTATTTAATTTATAAGTGATCAAGGAGCAACCTCGCATGACGTCCTCTCAGGATAACTTAAATATGCCCAAATATGTCGTATACTCGTATGTAGACTCAGGTGAGTAAATAAACAGACCTAAATTGTCTCTTTATTACGATTTATATACATACCCCATCCATTTCATGCTTGCTTTGCTTTATTAAGTGTGTATGGTTACATAAGTACAATAATTAATGTACGAAGGGCACGTTTTTGTATGGATGTGAAAATCAGGGGTGAGTGCGTTTTTATAAAACTACCAGCCTCTAGAAAATAGGTTCAAGATCTGGTAGGTTGACATCTAACATTTCGCAAGACTGGGCACAGTCTACTTTCAAAACATGAATACTTGGACAAATCTTGATTATGTTTTTTCCCGACTTTGGCAAAACTAAAGGCGGCTTATGATTTAACAGGCTAAGTTTGTATGTGTATGTTTGTATGTTTTGTGTTTGTTTGTTTGTATTGTGTGTTTGGATGTATGTATATTCATCTGTTCCGTCATAATTCATAAAAAAACAAACAGATTTCGTATAACCGAAGTTACACGTAATTACTGTTCTTAGCTTAAGGTAAGAATATTAATTACGTGTGACTCCGGTTAAACGAAAACCGATGTTATTATGTTACGATGTCCTGTTTAGATCTTTTTAGTTGGTGTTTTTGACGTAGTTGGGTTTTTAGTTGTTTTTGTATAACTAGGCACAAACTCAAGTATTACCTGTTTATTTTTAGTACAATCTATGAACATCAGCCCCTAAATCATCCTCAAACGTTTTCAAATACGATCCATCAGCTTTTCACTTGCACCACACCACACAAGTAAAATAACGATGTTGAATGCGAAATCAAAACGATGTCAGGATCGTTAACATCAACTTTGCACGGAGATCGGCAGGTGCCTTATTAAAATATATTGCTTTGATGATGACATCATATTATATCAACAACTTTGAACTTCTATTGACGGTATTAGAAGAATTATTTTTGGATTTTAATTTCCGGCTGATTTTCGCATAGAAAACGCTGCCTGCGTCTCTTTATCTGTCTGTCCTGTACGGCGCTTTTAAATTGGAAACCATTTATACAAATTATAATGTTATGATATTAAAAAATACCGACTCCGATACCGATACCGGGGGACACATGACTCTAACAAAAAAATTCAGTTAAAAGCTTAATATTTCACAAACGGATCCCTGAATCCAAAAATGGTTTCGACAAACTCCCAATATTTTTGAACGAACTCTCTAACGATACCCCACAACATGGGGTAGATGAGAGAAAAAAAAAACATCCCGGACAAACACCAACAAGGGAGGTACCCTAAAAAAAAATATTTTTCTTGATTTTAGTCTACCACTTTGTTAGCATGATTAATATGTATACATATACCAAATTACAGCTTTCTAGTCCTAACCGTCTCTGAGCTAAGCCACGGACAGACAAATGGACATGGCGAAACTAAAAGAACCCTAAAAACTAACTTGCGCCAGCGGCTTCGACCGCTTGATATCTTTATAAATATTACTCACTGATAACATATAGCATTCTACTGGTGAAAGATTTTTTTAAGTCGGTTCAATAGTTTTTGAGTTTATTCATTACTAGCTTCTGCCCGCGACTTTAATCGCGTGGAAGTCGCAATACACCACAATATACTATAATAACAGCCACATTTTTATAAACCTTCCCTGTAAACTACGTCTGTAGTTTTGTTCGCAGCAACCAAAATATACAGAGAGTCAGGACTGGTGACCCGGGAGCGACGTACAGTTGTCCGTGTGAGAAGCAGCTTGTCCTGAGGTCAACACCCGCAGCGTTCAGCTTCCAGTGTCGGCCCCAGTGATTTATTGATAATCATACACTCTCAGCGAACTGCACGTGCTTAAACTGGTAATTGTGGGGAATTAGTGGTATACGCGGTATAAACACTGTCTCGCCAATGCCACAACCTGTTAGAATTTCCACCTCGATGACGTTTCTCTGCAAAGACACGACTTTGAGCCGGGTTCCTTTACACAGCTTCGACGGACTAAAGTTTTCAAGGAGCACAATCGGGACACCGACCTTCAGCTGGATGATGTGCACCCGAAGTTTACTTGCCATTAGCGAATTCAGAAATTCTACGGGGTAATGTGTGGAATCGTCTTCCTCAACCTCAGTATTAATGGAGGTGTATATCACTTCGCTCCCTTCCATTTGCGAGAGGATACTGTGGTTGATCGCTGCAGCTTGATCATTTTCGGCGTTAAAATGGAAACACGCCCAAGAACTCTCTTGGTACGGTATTCGACTGATGTCCCCGTACACCAGATGAATCAGATCTTCTAAAGTGGGAACTATTCTACCAAGAGTCTCAGGTAGCTCTCTTCTGGTAGAGTGCCTTCACCAACTTTTAGAAGAACATCGGAGAATTCTTGAACATGTGAATTCCCGCCGAGCCGAGCTCGCATGTTTATGGTCAAGCGCAGTCTATGAACTCTCGACCATAGAGTCGACATTTTCAACGAAGCATTCACCTCGTCAGACAGGACTGTGACACCACCCATCATGTCTTGGTTCCTGCGGATGTCCTGCAGGGTTCTGTTTACAGCTTCCACTGCTTTCCTATTTGCCATAATGCATTCATCCCATACGATGAGCAGAAACCCTAAGCACGCATCCCTTGTTACTGTTGCGTACCCCACAAACAGCGTTTCGTTGCTCTCTAAATCGATAGAAGAGGGAATCTTGAACATGGATGGCGTGCGTTGTTTTGTCTGATCAACGTAAGTAAAATGATCAGAACAACCTGAATGTTTTGTGAGATCTATGAGAAACTGCGGCATCCGCAGTTTCTCATAGATTACGAAGATTTCCTTTTTAAGCGAATTAATACATTCTACGTACATATATATAGAGATCGCAGTAAGCGATAAGGCCGCCCATTGTATATTTTATAGTATTACTTTTTCTTTATGTAATGTATAATCTGGTGTACAATAAAGTATATATAAATAAATAAATAAATAAATATAATCACGTTGTTGAAAACGGCTCTAACAATTTCGATGAAAGTTGCAATATAAACACCCCGACCCCGTAAACACTTACGGGGCGGAAAATCCAATTTTGGCTATGACTTATATCTGGGAAAATTCTTTTTCTCCGTATTTTCACCCGAGCAGAGGTCGTTTGCTCCAAGTTTAGAACAAGATGGCTACCTTAGAATAACATGACATGGCAGCATAGAATTAGTAAGTACCTATTATCATGGCTATTAAATAGGTATTCTCTATTTTCACCAGAGCAGACCTCGGTCGCCGAGGTACTAAGTAAGTTATATACGTTGTAGTAAATAGACATAATTGTAATATAGGTCTTCAGTCTCACTAATGCCAGTATTTCATGGAACAGACTACGTACAATCTAAAATAATTAAGGAAAGGCCAGTCAGTAACATGCCTCGCTAATATAATTTAATTAATGAGTTCAATTATATCTGCAATAATAAGCTCGACATGCTAAGCATAATAGGCGCTTTGCAACGACCACTTTGCCTTCCTAAAGAAGACCGTTAATTCATCTTACTTTGGTATATTATTACTTTCTAGTACCTTCAAGTAAGCTTAACATCGCGGCTGCATATCCTGAAGGGATAGGCACCTAATAGAGAACCCGCCATGTCCTGACTCCAGACGGCTACAGAGGATTTCTTTTGGGGAATAGCTCAATAGCACTTTGCCCAATCCAAGAATTTAAGTCAGATACAAAAAGGTAGTCGAAGTCATGTTACTTTACACATAGTTCTTACTCACCGGATGAGCTGACCAGTTCATAAAAAGCAAGCAGTCAGAAGTCCGAAAGTCCGACAACCAGTCTTGCCATAGGGTATCGTGTTACCCAGTTGCTGTGTGAACCAAGTAAAACACTGCATTTGGTTCGACCCGAAGCCGAAGTTGGGAAAAAACCTAGGTAGATGATGTCTCTGAAAAGTATCAATCAATCTCGAAACATGTTGGTGTACTTACTTACTGTGCGTTTGCACTGGCGAAACATTCATATAAAACATGTTCAAATCTCTATTTCCTGTCAAACATCGTATCGAACATTGAGAGAAAGGCTTATTGGGGATTCGCACGAATTCACTCGCCCGAAACGGGCGAGTCTACATTTTTATATAATAAAAAATTTTCGTGAGGTCAATTCACACGAAGTTAATTTATCTGTGGGAGAATCGACAAATCCAGAAATCGATTTTCCTACAAATAAATTAACTTCGTACGTATCGTATCGCCTTAAGAAAAACAATATTATTTAAAAGTGTCGATTCACCCGTTTCTGGAGAGTAAATTCGTGCGAATCACCAATAAGCCGAAAATAGAGATTTCAACATATTTTTTTGTGAATGTTTCGCCAGTACAAAGGCACAGTTACGTGCATGCAAAATCTCAGATATCAACAGACCAACCTTGTTAGTTACAAAATACAGTTCTACAATACTGTATAAGCCAATCGCACAAAAACTAGGATTGTAAAGTATTCCGTGGTGGTTTCACAACCTTTTTTATAAATCTCTGCAGGTAACGCGGCGAATGGTCAGCAAAGCCTAAAATAATGGTCTCGTTTCGAGTCCCAGGTTTTCAACCTCTGATATAGAAAACTTTGGAGTGGCCGCGCAACTATGTCATCTTTTTTTTTGGGACAGACTCTGGGATTAAAGTGTGTGTACCTAAGGGTGAGGGTAGACTTTGTAAGCTGTTGAATCAAGGTTTTATTGAAAGCTAGGGTAGAGTTGAACAGGACCTATGTTACTGAAGTCGGCTATAAATGCTTTATTTTTCTAAAAGTTTCTTCGTGTAGGTAAATGTTCTTGGGTACCTACCTGCTTACTTCACAAAATAACTGAAGAAAATTAAAGAAAGCTGTCATATTCTTCGTTGAGACCTAGTTTTGTCTGTATGCAGGAGGGTTTGAATAAGAATCCAGTAAATCACTAACAGAAATTACCGATAGCGTACACCACTTAGAAAATGTTTTAATGAACTAAAATATTTTTTTGTTTACCTACAAAAACAAACGTTCATATGCTCTCCTGAACTCTTAAAAACAACACCATTTCCGCTACCTCAACTCAAATAAATAAAAATAAAATAAAAAATAAATATTTATCTCATGGACTTCCCCAACCCACATTCTTGTGTTGATTAAATGATACATATAAAACTATCGCTCACTTAAGGAATGTCGCCCCCTTTCTATATTCACGACCCAACAGGTGCAACAAAGAGCTTCGTTAGTCTGGTACCGCCGCGCCGCGCCGCCATTTTGACGCCGAGTGAAAAGCGCGCGAGTCGGAACGTGTTTTGTCGACTACGAGATTTTTTGCCAAATCAGTGATCGAGTAATGGGGATTTATTGTAGATTTTTTCATTGGCAATTTTTTTTTTTTTTTTTTCCTTCGTAGCTACTACAATATTGAATTCTAAACAACCTTCAAATTAAACATTGAATTCCAAACAATCTTGTAACGCGAATCAGAATGGCTGTAACCATTCTGATTCACGAGATTTTTTGTTAGCAGAAGAAAACTTAGTTGAAATCTGATCTGATTAAACTGTGCAGGTATCTACCGTGTACCGCTACTCAACTCAGAAATCCCGCTGTGTAGATTGTTGTTACGTTTACTACAAAAATCAGCCTTTTTCACTGATCACCACAAACTGAAGTTTGCAACAACTGGAACCAATAAAAGAGACAGGCGACAATCCGAAAATTCGTCGATTTTACAAGTTTCTTTCATACATTTTCTGCTTTATTAAAGTATCATATGGATTGAGGAGCCCATATTTAAACAGGGGTACTACCAATATTTAGTAGGTAGTAATTTACCCGAATTCCGAAACGTCCTAGAACCAAAAATTCGAAGACGTGTGACATCTACCAGCCAGCACTGGGCCCGCGTGGTAGATTACGGCCCACTCCCGCCCGCAGAGAGGAGGCCTGTGCCCCTGTGGCCTGTGATTATGCTAGCCGAATTTGTAGACCCAATCCTGGAATTAGTAATAAAACCCTTAATAAGTTACAGGACGTTTAAGGAGTTCTAAGGTGTCTCACCTTAGAACTCGTAAACTAGAAGACGAATATTTAAAAAAATAAATAGCACTACTCGTGAAAAGGTCATTTGATTTTTTACAAATATTAAATAGGGCCTTGGTAAACTGGTTATCAGTAACCCACATCAATAATTACTGTCTACCAACAACAGAAGCCTAGAACACCTGGAAGCCATTAAGCCAAGCTCAGCAACACGTAATCGAGATCTTAAACACTTAAACGCGGCACGTATCCTTCGTAGATCGCGACTCGTCCCAGCTCCTCGGTAGGTTGACGAAGCCCCTACTATTGTACCGCAGAGACTTTATAAAAATGTGACTTACATCCCCGGGTAGGCCAAGGAAGTACTTCCCATGATTGACGGCCGCCTCACGAAACAGGCTCTCCGACTAACTACACAACAGCTGTGTACAGTCACAACAGACAGCCATAACTGGCCACAGGTCATTTAATAAACACCTCTTTTTCATAGAAGTCACAGACATTGTGCAGGGCCTGCATAGAGGACGAGACAACAGCCCATGTGCTTCTAAACTTCCCGGTGGTTGCCACATACAGGGCAAAGTACTTCGGAAACCCGGGTACCCTCCGTGAGATCGTCAGTAACACCAAGGTATTGGCGGATCTTTAGAGGTATGAGGAACAGAGTGTAAAGTTCTCTCATTCTCCATAGAAAAGGGAGGATCCTCTGGCCAGCCGTGCTATTCTGCAAACATCTCACCGTGATAACTTGGGTGAAGTGAGCTTGATGTGAGCTGTCATTGCACCTAAAGCTAGAGACTTTGACACTATGGACAGCTCACATCATGCTCACTTCACCTCACTCTTCACGGTGAGATGTTTATAGAATGGATTGACAGATGGGTGTTGTGTCTGGCGGGCAACAGCCCGACGATTGATGTCGGATAGTCTTATGTGTCGTTCGCGCGGTAAACTCTAATTGCGCGATGCAGGATTTGTGTGACGTCAGGATTTTGTGTGACGTCAGGTCTTTGATGCGTAGTTCGCTTTTGGCGATGTAGATACCGCCACAGATTGAATGATCGATTCTCCTACCCGTACATAAAATTCGCACTTTGACGTGGAGTTGCGGATACCAGCCCGTCATACTAATCTCCGGGGTAATAATGTAACATACTTACAATGGCAATACCCGTCATGTTGACAGTTCAACAATTACATGCATTGCATTATTTACGTAGTTGAGCCGACGAATTTATCAAACCGATGAATCAATGGATTATGAAATTCCTTCAAAATCCTTCGGATTCTGATTTGAAGTGTGTCACGCAATTTGGACACTGGTTTGTGGAACCTTGTTAAATGTAATCAGATTTGAATGCCTGTTCTAATTTCCGATAACCAATCACAGTAGCAAATATGAGATTTATTCTCATGTCGTATAAAACATAATAACAATATATAATTATGTTGGATTTTGGCGCCATATAATTTACGATATTATTTTTATTGTGTTTTTGATGAAATTGCATGAGTTTAGGTGAAAAAAAGTGTATGACTCTGCACATTACTAGTTAAACACTCGTGTGGTACTATTATAAACCTCTCAAGCGGCTTTGTGCTTTAATTACCCCTGTTATGTAACTGATCCATAAACTACTATTATCATAGTATAGCATAATCAGCCTATATAATGTGCTGTAAGGCCTGTGTACCAGCAGTGGGGGCTGGGACACAGGCCACCTCTCTTCGAGAGGGAGTGGGCTGTAATCTACAATGCGGGCGCAGTGCGGGTTGGTAGATGTCACATGTCTTCGATGTTTTGTTTCTAGGACATGCCGGCTTCCTCACGATATTTTCTTTCACCGTTTTGTGAGCAGTGCTGGTGAACTTATTTACACAAAGTAAGCGCCTGCTTGGTTTCGAACCCACGACATACAACTCGTAAGTCGGGGCCGTTACCACTCGGCCACCACTGCTCTCTACTTTATTAGAAACTACTATTAAACTACTATTATGGAGGTTGAATTCAAAATTTTTAGGGTTTCGAACCTCAAAAGGAAAAAACCGAACCCGTATAGGATTACTTCGTTGTCCGTCTGTCAGTCTGTCAAGATCCTTTTTCTCAGGAACGCGTAGAGGTATCAAGTTGAAATTAATATCAAATACGTAAGTCTATGGTACCTTGGAGCTCTAAAAAAATTAAGCTTCTTAGTCAAAGCAATAAAAAAATACGGCCATTTATACGACATATTTTGATACTCTCAAATAAATCAAAACATATAGGGTACTTCCCGTTGACCTAGAATCATGAAATTTTTCAGAAAGCAAGGTCTCACAGCAAATGTAAAGGATAAAGTACGATAATCGTTCATATGTAGTTATAACACCCAATTTTCTTGTTTGGCGTTTATGCTTACATTTTTATTTGGAGAATTAACTGTGACGTATATCGATGTAGGGGAGAACATGTTTTTCAACTATAATGTTAAGTTTGTTTTTGGGATAAATTCATCGAAACTACGGAACCCTTTATTATGCGTAGTCCGACACGCACTTGGCCGGTTTTTATCAAAAACGTGGATCGCCTCACTTTGCTTCAATTCAAATACATAGTTTACGCTGTACCTAGTTTCACCTAGTACAGTTTAACAGCAAAACAAATAGTAGGGACCGCTGATAAACTTCCGAACTCGTTCCAAAACTAACTTTACAGAATAAATGTACCAGAAACCTTTGAAGGTTTAATCGAAATTCGCGAACCGGCTTGCGAGATAAAACGAAATTTTACAACAACGGCTTTGAATGTGATTACGTTCAAGCATTCGAGATACTCATTATTGTTTGCTATTTTAGAGTGTATAACTCGGATTTTTTCATTTAATCTTCGTTTAGGGTCTGTAAGTTGTAATGGCAGTTTCAGTTTTTGTAAAAGATAGACTAATAACTAACGTTTAAAAATGTACGAAGTTGTTGTTGTTGTACATTTTTGAAAGAGCTTTTTTAAGACACCTAGTAGTTTTGAATGGATAGTATTGTAATAAAGCCTTAATCTAGACTTCTAAATTAATTTAATAAAGAAAAAAGATTTAATTTTTTGTATGTTTGATGTTTGTTTGTTTGTAATTAATAAACTCAAAAACGACTGGACCGATTTAAAAAATTCTTTCACCAGTAGAATGCTATATTATCACTGAGTAACATAGGCTATAATTTATAAAGATATAACGCGGGCGAAGCCGCTGGCGGGAGCTAGTGATTCATATATCAACAACATGCGAATTTAAATATGAACCAAAATACTGATTAATTGGTTCAATGATAATCGAAACTATTTAAAACTACCATAGTTTTCGATTCAGTTTCTTCCATTGTGAGATAAGAAGTTCCTTCTGTTGGAGTATTGAAGTAAATGTTGCCATCCAACTCAATCATCACAAAAAATAAGTAAACACTTTTCCAACAAACATTTAATTTTATTTTCAAACCATTAGTAAATTACTTTATACGAACAAGAAAATACTGAAAAGTACAACAAATCTTAATACAAATAGAATTAATCGTAATAACATCGTAACTGGGTTTTCCTCTTGTTTTTCTTTGTGGAGCTATATTTTACCGGATGCTAGGTTAATTTTACGCGCAATTTACTTTATTACATCTCTCGTCCGAATTCCTCCGTCCTTAATATATTGATCAATTTATAAATTGTTTTTTTTTTTTGGCGAAGTATTGTTTGGGCGAAGTTTCTATGTAGATATGTAAAAAAATAATATATTGTTACCTTAGTAAATTGTTAATAAAAGAATTATATATGATTTAACAAGGAACCTCTATGATAGCGATCAGCTCAGCTCATCAGATCAGCTCTTATACAATGTGAAATTTAATTCGTTTGCATCGTCTTAAGGGGTAGATATACAGCTGGTATTGGCGTCACATGTAAGGGAGAGAAATCAGGAACAGGTTAAGTCATTGTAACTATGGGGCCAACCCGGAAATCTCGAAAAAAAAATCTGTTGGATGGATGGCCCCATGGTGAAAGTTGTTCGTAATGATGAGTACAATGACTGAACCTGTTCCTGATTTCTATCCCTTACATGAGACACCTATACCAGCTGTATATCTACATGGCACAGGAGCGTTGGGCTGTCTCGCATAGGGTCGCAGCGTTATGCTGAGCCATGGACGTTTTGCATGGATGTGACGCATATTTTCCCCCAACTCGTTCTTTTTTTGTTTTGTGTTCTTTCTTTGCGTCATGTTCACCGCAAATAAACGTATTTACTTGCTTTCTATCAGCACAAGAAAAGAGAGGCCTATGGAAAACAGTGAGTGAATTTGTGCTGTGGAGGATGATACCTAAATACTTGCTGGTCAGAACTTTATACAAATTATATCTTTGCGCTTGAAAAATTAATAACATGTTTGTGAATAAAAAAAAACGAGCAAGCCAGTATTAGTCGCATATGAAGTGTAAAATCTGACAACTCGTAAGATATAAATAATATTAATTATCATCCTGTTTACAAACTCTCGGAAAATGGGTTGGTACCATCGGACAGCCAAGTCTAGCACCGCGCGCGCTTATTGGTTAAATCAAACAGCGCGCGCTTTCCCGGCTTCCTGTTACACACTTCCGTCCCTTTTCACGAAATCACTCCCACAGATTGCAGGATCCCACGAATTGCAAATTGCAGGAAACCGAGAGGAGAGATGTTACACATCAATAATAGTGGGTAAGCACAATAATGGAACTCTCAATTCCGTTTAATCACTATTTCAGATAAGTCCATAAACAAAACTCCTGCACGTAACACAATACTCAAGTTCACATGAGATCTTTACATGCATAAATACGTATAAATCGATGCATATCACAGACAATCGGTGTCCGGTTCAACGGTCGTGGTCTTGGATTATACTTGAGACGAAAATGGAGCGTGTTTCAACTCGAATAACTTCGGAAATAGGACCAAATACAAAAAGGTATATCGAAATTAGAATTTCTGGCTGAATTTTTGCAAACATCTTTCTGACTGACCGACTCCTTGACAGTTTAAAAGTACCTGTAAATGGCTTTATTGAAATAAATGCTTTGAGTTTGAATATTAATTCGCTATTCATCTATTACTACGTGCTTTGTTGCTAATTCATCAAGTAATCGTGATGAGATTACTTATACCGCTAGTAACCAACCTAAACCATTCGTCGTCTTAGCCGAAAGATGAAAAGATTTCTATCAGTTGCCCTTTGCACTTGATGCTCGTACGTATTGACTCCTACCGCTGCGCGTTGCCATCAACCATAATTACCAAATGCAGAGGGCAACTGATAGAAATCCGACGACTGACGAAACACGACGTTTGCCGAGGGATATTTAGAAAATAGTTGTACTGTACCTACTTAGTACCCTCATAATAATATACCAAAGATAAAAGTTTATTTTCTTTGAAACTACTCAGTTCATAGTCCTTTAATAGTACTTAAAGCTTCAGGTTATAAGTGAGCTCCCAATTCACTAAGTTTCTTACAAAGCTCCGAGAACTCAAGTAATCCTCTTAATTCATTATAATAATGTAGCTCCCCATGAATACCAAGAAACGAGCTACTTCCCTCCGAAGTCCTTACTCCCAGTAGTCTAACAAAACACAATACAGGCGAATTCAACAGGCGTAAACCCAGAACTAACGGGTATCGCTATCCTATTATTCCGATAGGATCGTCCTTCCCATTACATCGCTTTTCATCATATATTTAATCCTGGAGCAGTGAATTATGTAGATCCGAGCATGAAGTATTGTGGAACGATAACAATGGGTGATTGGAAAATGTATTGTAATCGAGTTTCCGTATGGTTTTATTTGCATGAGTGTCATTGAGCTGTTTGGGATGGTGTTTAAGCTTATTATGTAATACACGATGTTTTTGAGCATGAAAACACGGTCGATATTGCTATATGCTTTCTTGATTATGAACAAAAGCAGAATTGTTATTTTGCTTGCTTTCTTGCTAGTTGGAGAGATTTTTCGACTGGCACGTTGATCTCGTAGTCGCAAGCGCAGCTCCTGATGTTGTTTTCGAGTCCCGGGTCGGGGAAAGTGTTATTGGGTTTTTCAATTAGGAATTTCGTAGTAACAGCCCGAAGTTTGGAATTTGGCGGTGTGATATCCCACGTGCTTTGGATAGCACGTAAAGCCGTTGGTCCTGCGCCTGCTCTCTCCGGTCGTGTCACGCTGTCCAATCGGACTATGAGAGTGAAGAAAGAGAGAGTGCACCTGTGTCTGCGCACACACTTGTGCACTTAAATATCTCCCTCACCGAATGTTATAATACTCCCGCTAATAAATTTTCCAGACCGAATTTCCGCCATGGCGACCAATCTAGGTCGCCATAGCCGAAATTCGGTCAGGAATTTTCTTATTACTAGTTGGAAACATATCATCAAACTTAGTTCTTCATATGCTGTTATCATTTGCAACAACTTCTCTAGAACCTAGGCTGCGGGCATGAAAACAGCGGCCCGGAGCGGTGGCCAAGAGGTGGTGGCGACGGAATAATTTTGTACCATTTCCGTCGCCCCCCTGGCCACCGCTCCTCGCCGCTGTTTTCGTGCCCGCAGCCTGTCTATTAAGATACTCCTCAAACAACTAGGTCATATTCATACGACAATAACTTAGTCTCAATGGAATTTCTTAGTGGCAGCTCAGAACACAAATTTGTGCCCAGTTGATGGCAATAGGCTCGTCCCCTCTACATCTCTAGTCAACTCATATTAACTAATATTACAAATGCGAAAGTGAGTTTGTTTGTTTGGTACTTTTACTGCGCTTTCACGCTAAAACGACTGAACGGATTTGAATGAAATTTGGCACATAGGTAGACCATGACTTGTAGAAGGATATAGGATACTTTTTATGCTGGATTGAACAGCTAGTTATTAATATCTTAGCCAGTCTTCACGGGTGGTAGCGAAGCTGTCTGTCTGGACGAACGCACTTTAGAATTGTCGCTTCTGAAGTCTATCTTAATTCTTTTCATCTTGCTTGGTTGATATATATTTTGCTTACTTACTTTTACCACTATTTCCAAGGGGTATCGTGTTACATATTTACGGAGTTGTGGAGATCATATAGGCAGTTGCTGATGTAAAAGCAAGTCGAACCGGTATTCACCTGCATGAACCTGACATCCTTGTAGGATGTTTTTTTTTTTTTGTTACTGCTTTATTTTACTTACGTTTTTATGTACTGAAATATCCAACAATTCCATAAAAAAAAAAAACAAACGATTTTATTTTTCACATAAACTTACATGGGCACCTATGAAACGTCAGAAGCTAGGTGCACGGTTCCCATTGGTCGTTTCTTATGAAGAAGAGCCGGAAAGAAACTCCACGGTTACTCTTTTAAAAATAATTGGCTTTTATAATGTAAAAATTACAGTGCTAATAGGTATGGGAGGACAATGTAGGTCGACAAGTACCAGATACTTAACAAAATAGAAAATGATCTAGTTTACAGTATATTAAGCCTAAAACGTTATAGCATTCACTAAATATAAAAGAATCTATATAAAAGATAAATAAAATAATAAAAACCATTTTAAAGGCCCACGCAGACAGATGCGACAGTGCGACACGATTCTGCACGCGTAGCTCATGCTACGCGTGCAGACTCCATAGAAACGATAGAAACGAATTTTCTACGGGGTTTGTCGACGGAAGAATAGACAAAATGACACATTGTGATTGTTTATCTGTTATTTTGTCTATTCTTCCGTCGAAAAAAGCCGTTTCTATTGTGGTCATGCTAAGCGTGCTGGTAGAACAATTTCCATGAAGTTTTCATAGAAATTATTCTACTAGGTCTACTACTGCGTCGCGCCGCCTTAACCAAATGACATGATTGCCATTACAACTATAACAAATCGGAATTAATATCCTGCCCATAAAAGCCACTAATTCTAGCTTTCCCCACATCTGGACAAAGGCCACCATTTCAATAAACAATATCGATCGCCTACGACTTGGCAGCTATGGCGTGATCACAAACAGTCCGTACTGACAGACAGACATGATTACAGTAATAGCCCCCTTGAGCGTAGCGTGCTCTGTGAAAACTACGATATTTACTTACTTATTTCTAAAGTTTCTTCATGGGGTTTGAAATCAAAGGTTACAATTATAAAGGTTACTGACCTCTGTATGTGTGATTACCTACTTGTTGTCGTAAAGGTGCCATTCCACCAGTGTGCAGCACAGTGTAGCACAGTGCCGCACACTGCACAACACGAATGTGTCTTTTAGTGGACTCACGCGAGTGAACATTAACAAAATGTGCGCGCACTCTGTTGGAAAGTTCGCGCACAACCGTGAACTTTTGTTCGCGCACTCGTTCAAGTGGACTCGCGACAGCGCACACGCACAAGAATTCACGCACTCAGTTTTGTTTCCACCGCCGGAACGAAAACATTTACTTGTTCGCATACATTCGGTGGCGCCTGGCGGATTTTCCTTTGCCCGCCAATGTTAAGAGGGCGCCTAAAGGTCCACTAACGCCACTCTTTAAAAAAAATATTATCTCGTGACTGAGAAGGAATTATGAATAACGGCTAATAAGGACCCTCGGTAAGTGTGTCTAGAATTTTCTAATACCTTTTATAAAGCTTTATATTGAGACACGAAGCTCCGTGTCTCAATATGAAACTTTATAAAAGGTATCTGTGAAAGATGAATTTGAATATTTAACAAAGTTATTTTTATATTTGTGCTACAAAATTTTGATTAAATGTAAGTATTGTTATTATGTTATTATAACATTCAATTTTTTATTATTATGATGGTAAAAATAATATTAATTTTAATTTTTTTTGCTTTCTGTATGGGTCTGGGGTGCGAAATTACCCAAAAAAAAAAAACAACGAATAAAATCCTACCTCTGTACACCAGTCATTCCCAAAGGAAAATAGCAGACATTACTAGTGTTTCTAAGTCGGCAGTCACTAAAATAAAAATTAAATTGGACCTAAATCAGCCAATTTCGCCTAAGAAAAAAGGCAATGGCGGCAGAAACCGCATCACTACCCCATGTTCGGATAGGAAAATTTGAGATATCTGTTTGCAAAGCAGAAATAAAAGTGCTTTACTGTTAACTCAGTTAGTCCAGGAGTCGGGAATACCAGTCTCCAAGAGAACTGTGCAGCGTAGATTGACAGAGGAAGGCATCACATGCCATCGTCCTGTGAAAAAACCACGGTTGACTGATGCAATGAAGAAGAAACGCCTTGCCTGGGCTCGGAAACACCACCAAAAGATGGTTAAGGACTGGAATAAGGTCAGTTCGCATTATTACTGGTATTTTACACCACTTAAAATAATAATTTTCAAAATAATAAACCACTTTCTTTTTTTTTCAGGTGTGTGACGCGGATGAGTTAACATTCGAGATTCTAGCCGACAAGAGAGGCATCGTCAGGGAACGTCCAGGAGAAAAATACCACCCTGACTGCATCGTGGAGAGGGTAAAACACCCTGTTGAAATAATGGTGTGATCTGTTATAAGCGCAAAGGGGGTTGGGCGCCTGTACATTGTCCATTGAACCATGAAACAAGACCAGTACTGACAAGTTTTACAAACTCGCCTGGTACCGATACTTGAAGAATGGTTCCCTGATGCTGAGGAATTTATGTTTATGCCTGATTCAGCGCCATGCCATAAAGCCAGAAGCTTTACCAAGTTCTTGGCAGACCACAACATTCCAGTTTTTATCTTGACCTGGTAATTCTCCTGACATGAACCCCATATAAAATTTATGGGAGATTACCAAGGCCTAAATTGCCAAAGAAATAACCACCAAGGTCAAGCTGATAGAAAAACTTATTAATGTTTGGCATCACAACCCTTAGATAAAAGAAAGTGCCAAACAGTGCATAGAAAGCATGCCCAGGCGTATAGAAGCACTAATTGAGGCGAAAGGAAATGTCACAAAGTACTGATTACTACTAAGTAACATTAATTTTCGCCTATTTATGTACTTAATTATTATTATTTATTGTTATTTTGCTCTTATTTTACTTCCTTAATAACAGTTTTGTATAATTAAAGCTTTTATCTTTAAAAAAATGTGTTTTCCTAATTAATTTAAGACTCTTACTTCACAAATACAACATTTTCGTGACTGTCCCTAATAATATGGCAACCCACTGTAAGTTCGTTAGGTACATTTGCGCAGTGATACAAAGCTTGCTGACTGGGCTAGCTATACAGGGTGGCAAGGACATCGACGCGAAACCTGATACCATGGATTCAGTACATGATTCGGAACACCCCTGCGTTGAATTTTTTTCATCGGTTATTTTAAAAAAATATATATATATATTATGTTTATATTTTTTTTGTTATTTGTTGTTATAGCGGCAATAGACATACCTACACAATCTGTGATTTTAGCTGTCTACCTATATATACCTATACAGTTCACGAGATACAGCCCGCTGACGAACGGACAGCGGAGGCTTAGTAGTAGGGTTCTGTTTGGCACTCTTGGGGTACGGAACCCTAAAAAGTTTAGTTCCAAAAACCATTTTGCTTTTCAGAAGATGATAAGTTGGACATTACATTTTAATATAAATAAGATAAAAGGATTTCTTTGAATGTCTGTTGTCTGTTGTCTGTTTAGGTATAGAATTAACCATTTTTGTATGAATCTCAAAACAAATAATTTGTAGTCTATTAATTGAATTAACCATTATTTAATGAATCTCGAAACAAACAATTTGTTGTCTATTTATTGACATAACCATTCAATTAATCTCGAAACAAACAAGTATTATTATATTTGTTAAAATAAGCTAATATACACGGAAATACAAGATATTTAATTAGTCAGTAATCCTTTGTTGGTTGGTTAACTGAACCAGTTAACCTCTGAGTAATCGAGTTAATTACCGGGAATAGCTGTGATGCGATAATTAATATCTCAAAACAATAAGCTTATCCTCCTACGCTCCTGCCTTGGCATCGACGGCGATGTACCAGCGTGTGCGTGATAGATCAGATGTACCTATTTATATAGATTAGTTAATCTGCGGTTAATATACAGCATGTGTCTAAGAATATTTAGCTAAGGATGAAGCTTCGTGCAGACCAGCGCGACGCGACACCGGTTATTGTTATACCGTCAAGTTGTCTTAGAAATTGTATTGTTCGAGTCGCATCGCGGCGTCGCGTCGCTTTGGTCTGCACGAAGCTTTACGCTATTACGGATTGCGTCATTGTGTTTTTCTATCTGGAATTTCTCAGTAGCAGCCCGGAGTTTGGATTTGTGCCCGGGTGGGACCTAAACATAACTGGCGAAATGTGAGTGTACCTGCTACAGGTACACCTCTGCCCAACTCTTCGGGGAGACAAGGCGTGATGTTATGTGTCGATCGAGACTTATGCGGGTGAAAACACGGGGCGCTGCTTGTACAACTTATAATTTCAAAGAACTAAACTTGCCAGGCAGGACATGTTTGCCGCATGCCCGACAAACTGTGGGCCCAAATAGCACAGAACTGGTGCCCTGAGACAGTAGACACGTTGGAGATGGCGGGACGAGCTGGATAGGTTCCGTCAAAACTGGAAGGAGGACGCATGGGCTCGCGAATGATGGAAGGAGTGGAGGGAGGCCTTTGCCCAGGAGTGGGACAGAGAAGGCTAGTAAAAAAAATTAAAAAATAAAAACTTGCCATGGCAAAACCGCTAAACATTACAAACAGCAATAGTCCTCTAAAAAACCCTTAACATACACTCGACAGCATCATCATCAACATCATCTGCATATTCTTTTCCCAACTATGTTGGAGTCGGCGGAGTTTTACCGGAGACATTCGACAGCATCAAACTAAAACTTCCCGTTCAAGTAAAATCGGATAAATTATACATTGAAATAGGGAGATATAGGTTTGAATAATTTTGTGGCAGTAGAGTTAGAACCGAAGAGTAAATAACCTTTTCTATTTTTGCCGCTACCCACCATTTCTGTGCAGGTTAATGAGTTCTAGCAAAAACTAATAAACTCAAAAACTCAAACTCAAAGCAATAAAACCATAACCAATAAACAATAATAATATATATAATAATAGCAATTAAACCATTTACAGGCACTTTTGAATTGTCAAATAGTCGGTCAGTTAGTCAGAAAGTTGAAGCTAGTTGCCCATTCCAAAACGTAGTCTTTATGGAGAAGAAAGGGCAAGAAACTCCAAGGACACTCTTTTAAATATAGAAATTTACAAAATCCTGGGTACTTACATTATTCTTGTTGCTTCTATATGTGAGAACAATGTACAAAAAATAATCAAAACAATTCAAAATATAAGATTAATAATAAGCCCTGGCAGATAAGAGATGACCAGTCACAACTGACGGCGCCCGTTTACGAACATGCCGCGTGGATCAGCACCATCCAGCTCAACCATTTTGTAGGGAACCGAATGATCCAACACACTCGTTACCATCAGCGAGACATTTAAGTGAGCATGACATACTCTCAATGCCGTGCTGTTTCAAGTCAACATACATCTTAATAACATAAAATACGGATCCATGGAACTAACATTTACAAATATTAAAAAAATGCTTCTAAATTATACAAAACTATAGTTTGCAATGTATATGAGAGATTAATAGAATGTTATTACTACCAAAGAGAAAGAAAATCATTATCCTTTGGAGTATTCAACAATTAAATCTTGTTTAAATAAAAAAAAACATTAAGTTCGTAATGTCATTAACATTATTTCTTCTCATTGAGTTGAAAAATATCGAGTGGTATTTTATTATAACATTTTACACAGTATAATATGAATATAAGAAGTGTGCCCTTTAGACAATCTGAAACGTGGTTGATCTTATTTGTTCCTATTTCGAGTGTTAAAATGATGCCTGTCACTTATCTTACTTGAAGGCTAATATAGCCTAGGCATATTGATATAGCCCTGCTAAAAAAACTTAACCCGTAAGATACACTCGACAGCACTCAAACTAAAACTTCCCGTCACAGCCACTCCTGCTTACCCCTTCAACTCAACTAAGCTACATAGCTCCTATTAATCAAAGTCACGGGCATGTACTACTAATAACGTAACGTTATCGACGAGCCGTGCGTGTGTCCTCGCCAGATAACACCCCGTATAATTTACTGCTGTAGTACCCTGTATAATTATTATACCTACTCATGTATCACAATTTGGTTTAATTAAGTTTATGGGGTTTTTATAGGTTAAGGGGTTTTAAAAGGTTTATGCGTTAGACAATAAACACTGGGTTTATCATAGCTGCAATTTTGCTCAGTTCAAAAAAGGTGTTGAACTCCAAACAATTTTTTGTACTAGCTGCACCCCACGGTTTCACCCGCATAAATCTCGATCCCGTTGAAATATCGGGATAAAAAGTATACTGTGTCCTAACCCAGGTCATGGTCTACCCATGTGCCAAATTTCATCCAAATCCAGTCAACCGTTTTAGCATGAAAGCGTAACAAACAAACAAACTCACTTTCGCATTTAAAATATTAATACTAGCTGTGCCCCGCGGTTTAACCCCATACGTTTCGATCCCGTGGTAGTATTGAGATAAAAAGTATCCTATGTTCTAATCCGGGTCATGGTCTACCTATGTGCCAAATTTCATCCAAATCCGTTCAGACGTTTTCGCGTGAAAGCGTAACAAACAAACAAACCAACAAACAAGCAAACTCACTTTCGCATTTAAATATTAGTTAGGATATATAGTTAGGATTAACCTACAGCACCTTGGTAATCATAGATGTTAAATAATAATTAAAAGCATGTAGAATATTACCTCCTAAATGCACTATTGAATTTTCTCATTTCATGATGGGCTGTTCAGGGCCGGTCCACACGATGCGGTGTGGCACCCCATGACCACAATCTGGCCACTCCGGCGCACACCACCCTTGTTCTTGTCTCGCCTAGGTGAAGTCCGGTGTGGTGCGACGCCGGAACGCACCGTGTGACATACCATGGATATTTGTATGTAGGGCGCCGCAGCGGCACCGCTCAGGCGCCACGCCCTGTTGCCGCATCTTGTGGACCGGCCCTTAGTAAAGCTACGGTTTCCTGGAAGACCAGTTCCGTCATATTATAAGGACCGTCATAAAGATCTGTCATTTTCACCAGTATTTGACCTTAAGGTGTCAAAAAACGACTATTTGGACAGCCGTTATTGTGTGAATGTTCACCGCTTTCTGAAGAAACGAAAGCTTTAGGACACATTTTAAGTCGTTATAATACTAGCGATTTTTGATACTAGCCAGTGTGAAGATCGATATCTTTCATTCTGTTTAGAATTCCAAATTCGAGTTAATTTTATAATATAGTCCGACGTTTTTTTGAATCAGTTGTAAATTTGTTTTCGCTATTCGGTTTTTCTTCGATATCGCTGTTTCTATAACCATGGAAAATGTTTAATTGCGCGCTGTTTTCGAATTTCAGTTCCGTCGTGGCACCAACGCAGCATGACGATTTTCAAAGAGGATTTTCAACGAATTTCAACGAACTAAACTTGCCATGGCAAAACCGAAAACATTAAAAACAGCTATACTTTTCCCAACTATGTTGGGGTCTGCTTACAGTCTTACCGGATACACTCGACAGCATCAAACTAAAACTTCCCGGTCGAGTTCGTTCGAACAAACGAAAGCTTTAGGACGCATTTTGAGTCGTTATCAACGAGATAAATTATTAGCAATACACAGCGAGGCAACGAGACATATTGACATATATTATTTTGTGGTATTACTATGATTGAAAGGCTAGCGATTGATGTGATAAGAAAACGGAGGGGTTTAAAAAAAGATGTGACAAATATTTTAAAGAGTATGCTTAGATGGTTTGGTCATGCTGAAAAGATGAATGAAAGGCGACTAACAAAAGGTGACAAGACAGATGTGAGTGGAAACGCCGGCGCCGGGAGGGAACGCCCTAGGAGGATATATAGTAAGCTTATCGGTGATGTTCTTCAGAAAGGTCTGGTGCGTAGTACTCGCAACCGGCGTGCGTGTATGACCAGATGTATGAACGTACACGAGGCAAATGGAGTATGTAAGTATCGAGCGCCTTGTAGTAGTCCAGAAGCTGGTTGACGCGCGCTGCATACGGGTTGGTACGCTCTGGCCAGCCTCCAGATGCTAAACAATTATTTTTATCATTATTGCTGTTTGTTTCTGTGTTATGGTAATTTAAACTAAGAAATATTGCTCTGGCATTGGTCTATAAAGCGCCTTTGAGCTACTCTGTATCATTAGCATTAAACAACTGAAAGTTAGACTACAGTACAAGATATTTTCACAGCTTATCAGTAAGATCAAATTGTTTTATTTAACAGAGAAACAGCTAGGTATGTTGAGATAACTGATAACTTTTATGGAAAGACCTTGCAGTAACAAATCTTTTTTTCTTTCTCTTCACAAACAATGACATCATATTTGTGGCATTATGACATACTAGCTGCGCCCCGCGGTTTCACCCGCATAAGTCTTGATCCCGTGACAATATCAGGATAAAAGGTATCCTATCTCCTTTTCCAGGTCATGGTTTACCCATGTGCCAAATTTCTATTTACCGATAATTATAGCAATAATAAACAGATGACCATCCTGTTATCCATAACTAGCAGAATGCATCTTTTATATCCTGCCCTAAAACAGAAGCAAAACGATAGTACCAAGCTAATAAATTCGATAACTAAACTGGGCATCTCCCATAATAAGCACGACATCAGAAAAATTACCGTGGATTCTACTAAAATCTCCTATAAACTGGGAGTTCTGCTTTCATCAGAATTGTATGGTTTTGATGGTATTCTCGTAAAACGTGCACTTTGTGCTGCGATAAAATATAGATCGCTCATTATCATGGCTTGTGGGTAACAAGGTAGTGTTGGGAAATGTTTATCGATCAACAGAAACTGAAACATAGATTATGAGAGAATATCGACTTTTGAAGTACTTACAATTTGAATTCTATTCTAACAAGTCAAGCACCTAAACCATTTATATCTGCATTTTTTCAGGTCTTTTCTCTAGTGTGTGTCTGGATTGAGGAGCCATGTCTCATATCGGAACGAGGTTACTACCAATATTTAGTAGTAAATTAGCCGATTTTGTAGGCCGGATCCTGGAATTTGTAGTAAAACCCTTAAAAAGTTATACGACGTTAAAGGTGGCTCCTCAATCCTGACGTCTGGATTGAGGAGCCACCTTAGAACCCGAAAACTAGCAAACGGATATTTTTGTAAATTTTGTAGGATTTAGTAGTACTTATGCGTAATCTCTACAAAAAAAAATGGGGTTTGTACGGTCGAATTTGAGATAGCTACAACGTTTTGATTTTTCATAAAAAAACATAAATTTCACCGCGCTGTATCTCGGAAAGTTATCAACCAATTACAACATATTTTTAGTATGATTTAGTAGTAAATGTGCTCGAATTTGTACAATAAAAATAAAACGGAAAAGCTATATAATTTCGGTCTATAGAAATGATATGTACGTAGCTACTAAAGTAGTTGATCAAATCGGATAACAATAACACCAATATTTAGTAGAAATTTCTACTAAATATTAGCGTAATCCAACATCCTGCGCAATCAGTATTTCAAAAGATATTAATAAAATAAACATTCCTTAACAAATTAGTGAATAGGGTGACCATAAATAATTCAAAGAAGACCATTATTTGAAATAAGTAGTTTTATTTGCTAATAAATCATTCTACGACTACGATTACCTACGTGTAACTTGTGTAATTGTGGTTTTAGATTATTTGAAATACTAGCTGCGCCCCGTGGATCCACCTCATAAGTATCGATCCCGTGGGAAAAGCGGGATGAAAAGTATTCTATGTCCTTACCCAGGTTATGCTCTACCTATGTGCCAAATTTCATTCAAATCCGCTCGGCCGATTTAGCGTAACAAACAAACACACTCACTTTCGCATTTATAATATTATATAGTTAGGATATTTATGTAATGAACCTAATGAAATGAAATTCAGTAACCGGTGATGAATTTAATGATACTTATTTTATACAAACTTATGTTTAGTTTGATTATTTAAACAATATTTTAGTTCCTGATGTATCGATAGATGGCGTTGTGCATTTAGCACTCTCCGCTGAATCGCGGTGATAGGAATCTCCGCAGAAACATGACCTCTTCGTGTATAGTAAAATAAATTGTCTTCGTCAAAGTTTTTATTCATACGTTATGATTTTAAATTCATTATTGTTTCGCTGTTATTTTTCACAACATTATTGCTATAGTAACGTAAAGAAAGTAATAGACAAGCATTTGATTAGTAAATAAATCGGTTAGACATAAATGATACAAACTCCATTAAAATAGTATTATTAGTTAACTTAGTTACTTACTTAGTTTATTTTTAATAGAAAATTTACAATTGATTGTAACCGCACAAAGGATCGCAAAGGAAATGAAGGCACAAAAGCCGGGGGTACGTGCCGCGCGGGAAAATCCGGCGGCCATGCCGCCGGCATAGTATGTAGGAACCATAACAGGCGCCTCTAACTTTTTTAGTACCTACTATACAAACGGGTTACAAACAAAATCAATAAATCTGCCTAGCCCCTTCCCAACTATGTTGGGGTTGGCTTTCAGTCTAACCGGATGCAGCTGAATACCTGTATTTTACATGGAACGACCATATTAATTAATAAATAAAATAACAATACATATATCCCGCCTTACGCCGACGCCTTACGCCGACGCCTTACGCCGACGCCTTAGGCCGACGCCTATAACACCGACGCCTTACGCCGACGCCTAACGCCGACGCCTAACGCCGACGCCTATAACACCGACGCTTTACGCCGACGCCTATAACACCGACGCTTTACGCCGACGCCTAACGCCGACGCCTATAACACCGATGCCTTACGCCGACGCCTTACGCCGACGCCTAACGCCGACGCCTATAACACCGACGCCTATAACACGGACGCCTATAAAACCGACGCCTATAGCACCGACGCCTTACGCCGACGCCTTACGCCGACGCCTAACGCCGACGCCTATAACACCGACGCCTATAACACCGATGCCTATAACACCGACGCCTATAATACCGACGCCTATAACACCGACGCCTTACGCCGACGCCTATAACACCGACGCCTTACGCCGACGCCTAAAACACCGACGCCTTACGCCAACGCCTAACGCCGACGCATAACGCCGACGCCTATAACACCGACGCCGATAACACCGACGCCTTACGCCGACGCCTATCGCCGACGCCTTACGCCGACGCCTATAACACCGACGCCATACGCCGATGCCTATAACACCGATGCCTATAACACCGACGCCTATAACACCGACGCCTATAACACCGGCGCCTTTAACACCGACGCCTTACGCCGACGCTTATCACACTGACGCCTATCACACCGCCGCCTATAACACCGACGCCTATAACACCGACGCCTTACGCCGACGCCTATAACACCGACGCCTATAACACCGACGCCTATAACACCGACGCCTATAACACCGACGCCTATAACACCGACGCCTATAACACCGACGCCTATAACACCGACGCCTATAACACCGACGCCTAACGCCGACGCCTTACGCCGACGCCTATAACACCGACGCCTATAACACCGACGCCTATAACACCGACGCCTATAACACCGACGCCTATAATACCGACGCCTTACGCCGATGCCTTACGCCGACGCCTATAACACCGACGCCTATAACACCGACGCCTATAACACCGACGCCTATAACACCGACGCCTATAATACCGACGCCTTACGCCGACGCTTTACGCCGACGCCTATAACACCGACGCCTTACGCCGATGCCTATAACACCGACGCCTATAACACCGACGCCTATAACACCGGCGCCTTTAACACCGACGCCTTACGCCGACGCCTATCACACTGACGCCTATCACACCGCCGCCTATAACACCGACGCCTATAACACCGACGCCTTACGCCGACGCCTTACGCCGACGCCTAACGCCGACGCCTATAACACCGACGCCTTTAACACCGACGCCTTAAGCCGACGCCTATCACACCGACGTCTATAACACCGACGCCTTTATCACCGACGCCTATAACACCGACGCCTATAACACCGACGCCTATAACACCGACGCCTTACGCCGACGCCTTACGCCGACGCCTATAACACCGACGCCTTACGCCGATGCCTAACGCCGACGCCTATAACACCGATGCCTATAACACCGACGCCTATAACACCGACGCCTATAACACCGGCGCCTTTAACACCGACGCCTATCACACTGACGCCTATAACACCGACGCCTATAACACCGACGCCTTACGCCGACGCCTTACGCCGACGCCTATAACACCGACGCCTTACGCCGACTCCTAACGCCGACGCCTATAACACCGACGCCTATAACACCGACGCCTATAACACCGACGCCTATAGCACCGACGCCTTACGCCGACGCCTTACGCCGACGCCTAACGCCGACGCGTAACGCCGACGCCTATCGCCGACGCCTATAACACCGACGCCTATAACACCGACGCCTATAACACCGACGCCTATAACACCGACGCCTATAACACCGACGCCTATAACACCGACGCCTTACGCCGACGCCTATAACACCGACGCCTATAACACCGACGCCTTACGCCGACGCCTAACGCCGACGCCTATAACACCGACGCCTTACGCTGACGCCTAAAACGCTGACGCCTATAACACTGACGCGTAACGCTGACGCCTATAACACCGACGCCTTACGCCGACGCCTAAAACACTGACGCCTTACGCCGACGCCTAACGCCGACGCCTTTAACACCGACGCCTTTAACACCGATGCCTTACGCCGACGCCTTACGCCGACGCCTAACGCCGACGCCTATAACACCGACGCCTATAACACCGACGCCTTACGCCGACGCCTATAACACCGACGCCTTACGCCGACGCGTAACGCCGACGCCTATAACACCGACGCCTTACGCCGACGCCTATAATACCGACGCCTTACGCCGACGCCTAAAACACCGACGCCTTACGCCGACGCCTAACGCCGACGCGTAACGCCGACGCCTATAACACCGACGCCTAACGCCGACGCCTATAACACCGACCGGCCTTAACCTAACTAAAATTATAACAAACTAAAATAAAGTGTCTTAAAATTCCGCATCGCTGTCGACTGATAATGTACCAAAGAGACTGACGGCTTATCAAATTGTAAGGCGGCGACTCCTTCAAGCTAATAGACCCGCAAATGGTCCAAAATTTTAAGGGAATATCGGGTAGCAAGATTACGTTACGCCCGCGAACACGCACAATGGGGAGACGAAGAATGGGCAAGAGTAATGTTTTCTGACGAATCTAGATTTATGCTGTGTGCAAGTGACGGACTTCGAAGAGTCTACAGACGGCCAGGGGTAGTTTTTATTCCAGCTTGTTTTGAGGAAAAAGTGCCGGTTGGCAGTGGATATGTCATAGTTTGGGCTGGAATCTCTTTAGAGCGTCGCTCGGAGTTAGTGCTGATGCTGAAAATTCTTAGTGATTTCTTTTTTTATTATTGGTGTTTGTTTATTTATTCTATGGGATATTGCTCTTTTAGTTTTTTTTATTTTTTTTTATTCTTGGTGTTAATATTGTGTTCATAATTTAAGTACTGATTGGTGAAGAATTATTCATGTGTAAGTAAAACTCTGTTTATGATCATAGTTTGAATTATTTGTGGTCACCCTATTCACTACTTTGTTAAGGAATGTTTATTTTATTAATATCTTTTGAAGTACTGATTGCGCAGGATGTTGGATTACGCCAATATTTAGTAGAAATTTCTACTAAATATTGGTGTTATTGTTATCCGATTTGATCAACTACTTTAGTAGCTACGTACATATCATTTCTATAGACCGAAATTATATAGCTTTTCCGTTTTATTTTTATTGTACAAATTCGAGCACATTTACTACACTAAATCATACTAAAAATATATTGTAATTGGTTGATAATTTTCCGAGATACAGCGCGGCCAAATTTATGTTTTTTTATGAAAAATGAAAACGTTGTAGCTATCTCAAATTCGACCGTACAAACCCCATTTTTTTTGTAGAGATTACGCATAAGTACTACTAAATCCTACAAAATTTTCAAAAATATCCGTTGGCTAGTTTTCGGGTTCTAAGGTGGCTCCTCAATCCAGACGTCAGGATTGAGGAGCCACCTTTAACGTCGTATAACTTTTTAAGGGTTTTACTACAAATTCCAGGATCCGGCCTACAAAGCGGCTAATTTACTACTAAATATTGGTAGTAACCTCGTTCCGATATGAGACATGGCTCCTCAATCCAGACACACACCTGTTCTAGCTGCTCATTCAAACTAGGTATACAATAGGGATATTGACTGAGAAAAAAAAAACTATTTATTCTGTCAGTCAGATAGTAAAAAAATATTAGACACGTATTTTTTGGGTTATCATATTAATAAAAATGGTTTAGATAAAACGCATTAAAGTTGGGGCATGGGGGCTCGCTACGTCACAAGTCAGTATAAAATCTACCGGGGAGTGACGGCATGCCACATTTTAACGTATTTCTTACTCAATGTATTGCCATAATCCTTTGAGTACGTAGAAAAAAAATGTGTCCAATATTTTTTTATAAGCCACCAGACGGACAATTTTTTTTTATCAACATCCCTATTCCCTTAAACACAAGCAGTGTTTAGAATTCCAGACCAGTTTAACCGGCTTGCGATACTCATTCGGTGAGTATTTATGTTCTTGACACCTACCAGTTTCATACTAAATAATATGTGTTTTGCGAATTTTATCCTTATTACTACTAGAAATTGTCCAACTGACAGGTGTCAGGAACACATTCTCTCGACGCCCGGAATGTAGCTACTAGTACGATAAAGACGATCAACAATCATGTATTAAGAAAATACCAAAATAAACTTATTTCTCTTCACAAAGCTAATTCACGACATTAACCGCCATTTTATATCGAAAAACTGTTTGGCCATTACACAATATCGATACCTGCCCCTCACTACAAAAGTTAACAAGCTACACACTACGATACGCGCAGGAATCGTTCATAAAGTCCTGCCGTTTATTTGTTTTCTAAGAGAAATTCTACTTTCTACCATATCCTACGTTCTTATAGGACGTTCCTTCATTATTTTTTATTTCTATTATAACTTTGTTATTGTGGCATGCAGTTGTTACTTAGGAGCAATCTGAAGATAGATTTTTAGGGGTCCGTATCCAAAGGATGCCAAACGGAACCCTATAAAGTACTAAGCCTCCACTGTCCGTCCGTCAGTCTCTCACCGGGCTGTATCTCATGAACCGTAATAGGTAGACAATTGAAATTTTCACAGATCGTGTATCAAAAAATAATAAAAATAAAATAAGTTTAATAATTAAAGGGGGTCCCCATACAAGAAACGTATTTTTTCGGCGTTTTTTGCTCGATCTTAATACGGTACGGAACTCTTCGTGTGACTCCGACTCGCACTTGGCCGGTTTTTAAGATATTTGCGATTTTATTATTCAGTTAGTACTGCAACCATCATATTATAAAGTTACTCCTTGGACCTACAATAAGACCTTTTCTAATCTGGGCTAGCAATTTATTTGCCAAATATGTAAACAAACACGAGTTTTAGGAAAAACAACTGTAATGCGTACGCATTACAGTTGTTTTTCCTAAAACTCGTGTGCAGAGTACATTACTTACAATGTTGCACAGCAGGAAAACGATATTATCCATTATCGACTGCTTAGTAAGAGTCTCCATTAATTGACCTAGGTATGGTCAGCAACAAAAGTCGATTAAGACTGCAGTTTTTTACAATCTTAATTCATTGTTATCATCATCTTCCTAGCCTTTTCCTAACTATGTTGGGCTCGGCTTCCAGTCTAACTGGACGCAGCTGAGAAAAGAAATAATAGTAAATATCAGTATTTTACATGGAGCGACTGCCTATCTGACCTCCACAACCCATTAATACAATCGTACAGTTATGTTTTTTACAATCTTAATAAGTGAGCAAACATTCATACAATATCTGAACTGTTATAAATTTAAAAAGTTAACTCTTAGCTATAACATGAAATGCGGAAAAGCAATGTCCGAATCATTTTGTATTTTAGATGATTATGTAAAATTAACAGTATGGTCGAACGAGCTCTGCTCGGTTGAAAATAGAGAATAGTTCATACTAATTCCATGTGTAGTACATACTAATTCCATGCTACCATGATAGTAGGTACTTACTAATTCCATGCTGCCATGTCATTATTCTAAGGGCGACCGAGCTCTGCTCAGGAGAACATACGGAGAAAACGAATATTCCCAGCTATGAGACCTAGCTAGATCCATTTTTCGCCCCCGTAAGCCCCTATATTGCAACTTCCATCGAAATCGTTATAGCCGTTTTCAAGAACGTGATTGCAAACATATATATACAGGGTGGCAGGGACATCGACGTGAAGCCTGTTACCATGGATTCAGTACATGGTTATTATAAAAAAAACAGCTTTTCCATACATTTTGACCGCGTAGGTATTGCACTTAAAAATTTCAACGCAGGGGGTTCAGATTAATTTACTGAATCCATGGTATCAGTTTTTTCGTCGATGTCCCTGCCAGCCTGTATACAAATATTGCTCATTTAATTGTATAGGATTAATCATCTTTCGTTCCTGACTGTATTATTAGCGACAGATAACTAAAATCAATACTCAATAGGTTATCTTGTTTGAATGATTTGTAATCAGCGACTGCAATCGGTGCAGCTCTGTTGTGTAATATCGAACAAATACTACACACGTATAATGCCAGTTAGTACGAGTATGTACCACTGCTCTATGTATAGAGAGGTTCAACGCCTTTGATAGTGAAGACCTTTGACTTTCGTACAGTATAATCACGTCGTATCATTTCGTACATAATGTATACATATAACGCATATTTTAACTACTGTGAGCGTACGGTGGGTAATGTTGGTTATTAAGCAATAGGAAATTTAATCGTGTGTTTAATTCACGATCAAATTAATCACACTAGCATTTCAAACGCGCGACAGTTTCTAAACATGTTCAGTGCTTGACCGGCACCGTCGAAGTCTGCTTTGCTTCGGCCGGTCCGAGCGTTATGTAGCAGATTCTGTCAAGCGCCGCTAGGCGACGCTGGTGTCCCGATTAGTCAACTCACTAACATATTTCCGACATATATATTAATGGTCTTGGCAAGAAATGACATATTTATTTAAATCAATACGTGTCACTAATACAGGGTGAAATTTAATTCATGGGCATCCTCTTAAGGGGTGGTAGGTACTCATCATTATGAACAACTTTCACTATGGGACCAAAACTGAAATCGCAAAAAAATATCTGCTGTTCCGCAATTATGTTCGCATAGGTCTTCAAAATGTAGGGAACAGCTGATTCTTTTTTCGCGATTTCAGGGTTGGTCCAATAGTGACAGTTGATTTTAATGATGAGTACAATGACCCCACAAGAGGATGCTCATGAATCAAATTTTAGCCTTTAGAATACTTTTAGGTTGATGATAAGGTGACTTTATTTTACTCTGGTGGACTGTGGGATAGAATGCCTATGGTAAAAAAATATAATTCACAAGACCGCCATATTAGTATTTTACGATATTCCCTTTTAATGTTACATCTTGAACTACACCTTCCATAATATATAATAAGTGCGATGATATTTGCAGAACCAAACTCCCAAGAATGTGCAATGTAATAAACCATTCGGCAATTAACCCATACATCGATTTTTTTTTCTAGGATTTTTTATGTTCCTTCACGCTTCTTTCTTAACTATGAATCCATGTTCTCATTAGTATAAAAAAAAACCATACAACCAAAAATATTTATTTGCTAGGATATGGTACATAAGGTGTTACAGTAAATTTGTTTCAGCATATCCTGCCTTATCTTGGCGTGCAAATGTATTTATAATCAGCAATGTCAATTAATCTAACTGACAAATTACAACTCCTATTGATTTATCTTCTAAATATTCCTTAATGGTATAATATTTTTAAAATAGTAACAGTTTGAAAAGTATTTTTTTAAACATTGACAGCGGTAAGTCTTGAAAACTATTTGTTAAATGATTGTAAATAATAATCGACATGCTGTATACATTTTTCTTAAATAATTTTAGTTTTATTGGAGGCAGCCGAAGTCTATCTTTATGCCGTGTTCGGCTATTTGGCCTGTCAGTGCTAGATTCAAATAAATTGTAGTTTCTTTTAACAAAAATACATATTTCAAAGACATACAAACATAGCAGAGGTAGAATTTTAAGTTTTCCAAAGAGTGGGTTACAGCTGTCTAAAAAGTGAGCTCCAGAAATTGCTCGGATACATTTTTTTTAAGCTTTAAAAACTCTGTCAAAGTCTACTGAGTTACCCCATATAAGTCTTTAACGCTACAAAGCCCAATGTTCAGCCCCAAAACCGAATCTAACATTATTCATAAGTAGTTGCTCGATAAGAAGCAAAAGAAGATGCAGGATCGAAACTCGATTTTTTATTATTCGACAACAATATATTTCCTGTTTTAATTTTTTTTTCAAATCTTATGATTCTTATTTTTATTGCATGTATCTGATTAATAACTGGTTTTTGACCTCGAACTCGCCTTGTGGAAAGGTGTGCATAAAGCCCGGAATGTCAAATTATTATCTTCGCATTAAGGAACTCAGACTTGTATGAAATCTAATAAAATGCAGTTAGGAAACTCCTCAAAATAGTCAATACAACAAAAACCAAAATAATGAATAATTATGTAGGTTACCCGTGAGGTAAACATAGATTTCCACCCCCAAATCAATCTGCGTAGCCTTTTCCCAACTATGTTGGGGTCGGCTTCCAGTCTAACCGGATGCAGCTGAATACCAGTATTTTACATGCAGCGACTGCCTGTCTTAAGATTGTGATACCCTTTGTTAAGATTGCTCCTCTGACTTTCGGGCTTCTGACGACCCGTAACGACTGTCAAAGATCCACGAATGACCAACGGCTTAACGTGCTTTCCGAGGCACGGAGGAGTCTCGGTATATAAAAATGGTCACCCATCCACGAACCACCCCGGCAAGCGCAGCTTAACCTGATGGATCGACTCGTGCGGCTGTTATTACTTAGCCACAAGCTCTTCGAGATATACACCCCCATAAGAAGATATAGCAGCACGACCACCAGCACGTTATCTATTCCACAAGGCGAGCCGTCGTACCATGCGCCATTGTCCTACGACTGTAAGATAATCTGGTGGTCCCCCTACATTAAGAAAAAGTTTTAAAAAGATACAAGATCACTGACAGTGACACTGTTATTAGCCACTTTTTACAGTTGCGTAGTCAACAAGGAACCCTTATAGTTTCGCCATGTGCGTCTGTCTGCCCGTCTGTCCACGGCTTAGCTCAGAGACTGTTAGTACTAGAAAGCTGTAGTGGTAAAATTAAATCATGAAAAAATCGTTTTTTCTCGTCTATGCCACGGTGTGGGGTGTCACTTGAAAGGTCGTTCCAAAATATTGTGAATTTGAAAACCATTTTTGAATTCAGTTTGCGAAATATTTAGCTTTAAAGTCCAATTTTACAACAGCTGTTTTTTTTTAATAACCGACGAAAAATATCAAGGCCCTCTGCGTTGAAATTTTTCGATTCAGAATCATGTCTGAATACATGGTATCAACGAAATTAAAAGGAAAATTATCACAGCTAAGTAGGCTCTACATGATAACGAGTAATAATCGACCAACTTACATTTGAATTGAAAAACATATTCTCCCATACATTCCGTATGAGAGAACATGTTTTACAACTACAATGTTAAGTTTGTTCTTGGGATAAATTCATCCCAACTACGGAACCCTTCATTGTGTGTGGTCCGACACGCACATGGCCGCTTCTTTATCATTACTTTTGAATGTTTCTTTTATCTTTATCTACTTAATTCATTACACAAATCTAATGTGCAATAAGCGAACAAAAACTTTACACTCCCTAGTTAGGGCAGTCGGGTAAAAAGGGTATGATTTTCATCTGCTTTTAATCGATTTTGATCTCGATTTCAGTTGTTAGAACGTTCGAAGTTGGAAAGCGGACACAGCCCTAAAATTGCACAGCCAAAAACCAAACACGACATACACCAAAATAACAGTTACGACTTACGAGTATGTAGGTAAACATGGGGGGTACATATGGGGGTGGATATCTGTATCCACCCCCGTAAGAAACTATAGTAGCCTGTTATCTATTCCACGTGGCAAGCCATGTGCCATTGTCTCACGACTATGAGATAATCTTGTGGTCCCTTCATTGTTGCAGGAGATCGTTCGCCTGATAGGCAGTGTAGTTGTTTACTATGTCACTTTGTTGCCTTTGATTTTGAAAATTTTGTATTGGTGGTTGGGTGTATTTTGTAGAAATAGTTTTAAGTATCAAGATTGTAGAATTTTAAGGGTAAAGATGGATTTTAAGGCCGTATAGAGGTCTTAATAATACATTGGATTAATCGAGGTTGTAATACGGGCCCTAGTGTACCTAAACCGAGATCGTTACATACATTTTAGGTTTAATAAATTCAAAATTTAAAAGTCATTTATTCAAACTAGGCTGAGAATCAGCACTTTTCGAACGTCAAAATTACATAAGACAGTCCCCCAAAACGCCCACCCTTCACCACTTCCTAGTGCGTTAGCTGGGAAGAAGAAGTGGCGCAACAAACTCCCCAGCTGCACAGCTATCTGTTCAATTAGAAAGAAAAAGAAATGATTCTATATAATAGGATTCAACATAATTAACCAAATTTAAATTATTATCCATATGTTAGCTAGCACACGCCAATACAACAAACAAAATCATCGAGAACCATACTCGGGCAGAATAAAAACTAAACGTAAACAGAACTTATTATCTTAATAAAAGCCTCCAGGCATAAAGGGCGCGCCCGCTTACATAAAGCTGTAACTGGAAGTTATAAATGATAAACTAAGACCATCGAGGTAAAATAAATAAACAGTTAATTACTATAACAATAAATAATATGATCAATTGTCGAGGTCACTAGTTAACCACATATTGCAATACAACTCATAAAAAAAAACATTGTAATGAGTAGATTATGTCAACAATAAATAAAAATAAAATTCAAATAACTTGACTTGACAAGTCAAATAAAATAAACAATTAACTATATAAATACATTGTCAAACCTTTGCAATGTAAATAACTATCTTGGTCTTCGAGCTTGTGCCTTACTTTGCTTTTCATTATGCATTTTAATGATACATTATGTTGAAGACTAATGATAATGAACAAAAGTATGTTTAGGTGTTCCACAGTAAAAATAGACTATCCTCCATTTGAAATAAGATTAGACATTTAAATAAACCTTTTTTACAGTCCGTTCAATCGATTTTGATTTCTATTGTGTTGGTGGCATGACAAATGGCAACTGTAGTAAACAGTTGGTATTGTAACCACTTTTTTATTTTAATATCCTTATGCCTCCGTTATAGAAGTCAAAATCTGTTGAACGGACTGTAAAAAAGGTTTATTTAAGTGTCTAATCTTATTTCAAATGGAGAATAGATTTTAAACTGTGGAACAACTAAACATAGTTTGGTTCATTATCATTAGTATTCAGCATAATGTATCATTAAAATGCATAATGAAAAATAAAGTAAGGCAGAAGCTTGAAGACCAAGATAGTTATTTACATTGCAAAGGTTTGACAGTCAAAATAAGATCAGACATTTAAATAAAAATGTCTGATCTTATTTCAAACAGAGTTTAGTTAAACATGGTTAACAACGTCGGTTCTATAGCTAATATGGCCGGCCCATTGCCAGTTAAGCTTCCTTATTCCGTGAGATATTTATGTCGACAACTTGGGTCTCTGCCGGATCAACAACAGCTCGTAATTAAATAAATTGAAGGAGTATACTACTCTTACGTACAACGAATTACGTCTGGTTTTCCCTCAAATTAGAATAGTAGGTCTAGAATGTAATAGAGCAGCCCATTTTACACAAAGTGAGCAAATTGAATGATTACATCTTCCTCTGTGTTTGTACTATAAAGTGCTTTAGTAATTACGAACACAAAAGATACAAGTTATAGTACAAGAGGCCACAACCAAAACCATGTCACATCGTTTTACGGCTAAAACCGTATAAAATCGTCAGTTTAGACGGTTCTGAACCCGACTCGCCAGTCTGGCCAGTTCTGGTCAGAAACGTAACAGTTTTAGGGGAGCCCATTTCTGCTATGTCAAAAAAATAGGCGTTATTTGAAATTTGCGTCTGATTAGTAACGTGTGACACTAAATATGTCTGATATCATTTTTTTCTTCATCGGGGCAACCTTTTTCATCATCTCCAACAGTTTTCAGACAGAATGCTATGGTTTCAATACATAAAAAGCTCACACTTTCTTCTGAAAAATGATTTATTCGCATCAACTGACCAATCACCCTGTCACCTTAAAACAATTTTTAGACGGGTTGCTATGGGTTCTATTTATTGCCTCATTTTTAATTTTCTCAAATGGTCTCCTGGGTACGTGTGACGCTACTGGTTTGGTTGAAAATTGTGTTTTCGGTATATAAAATCTTTCGTTCAATTACATTCTGAAAATCAGATAGATTACTATGAAAGAGTTCGGTATATTTTTTGGACATATTTAAAAATGCGGTTAGGACAGACGTGACGCGGAAAGTTTCTGAAATTAGGATTTTTGGATTCAGAATAACCAAATCTATCGATTGTATACGGTTTTGTTCGTAAAACGATAAGGCAAAAATTTTGGTTATGGGCTCTCGTACCATAAGTACTTTCCCTTTTTGATCTCACTAATACATGGTACTTAGACCTGTAGCTATTGTTAAGTTTTTGCCTTAAGGACGACGTAAAACTTTTCAAAACAGCAGTCTCAGGCCGAGATCTATAAACGTTACTTAGCACATACTTTGGCCAAGCGTTATTCCTGTCACTGTTGCACAACTGTCAGACTACAAGTTCAAGGTAGAGAGGGGAACATGTCTTAGTCAAAGCACGTGCTATGTAAAGTTTATAGATCAAGGCCGCAGTGCGGCTGCTGAACATAGTGTGCTAGTTTCGATACACGTGTCCGGCAAAGTTTTATGTCCATTAAGTTAGTGGCAATCGTCTCGCCCCGTTCCACGTTCTTTTAGCTAAGATAGGCTGGCAAAATATAATAATACCTACTAGCTTCTGCCCGAGACTTTGTCCGCGAGCCTATAACCTTCCTTGAGAATTGGGCTATCCAATGCGAAAAGAATTTTTCAAATCCGACTGGAAGTTCCGGAGGTTACCCCCTACATACAAACTTACAAAAACAAAAACAAACACATTTTTACTCTTTATAATATTAGTATTAATAGTATAGATTAAAGAGGATTAGAAGATTACAATCACGAAATAAAATCTACTGTTCCGTATTTTTGTCGAGTTAGCCCACGTCCGTGCGGACGTAAAAATATCGCGGCGGGATTTTATCGCGCACTGAATTTTCAACTTTCGGTGTGGAGCCGAGCGTTGAGAATCCAACGCGCTAGGACGCACTCTCGTCCCAGAGCGTTGAAAAAACACACTTGGATTTTTGAACTCTCGGCGCTAAGCAGTGCGTTGAGAATCCTGTGCACGAAAAAAAATCGCCGCGATATTTTTACGTTCGTGCTTACGCGAACATTAATTAATGGAGCATGCATTTCTTGTTTTCACGATATCATGTATGTTCCCACAGTAAAAATTGTAAATATGAGTACTGAAATAGCTCAAAACCCGAAAAGGGGAAAACTCAAACTCAAACTCAAAGCATTTATTTCAAATAAACACAGGCACTTTTGAATTGTCAAGGAATAACCCTTTTCGGGTTTTGAGCTATTTCAATTACACTTTGTTAATACCACGTAATACATAGGTATTTGAATAGAATAGAATAAAATTGATAGATTTATATTATAGCACATATTTATTTGAAATATACGTGTCAAGTTATGGTAATTTTTTGCATCTTTATTATGTTTATTCAAGAATTGAAATAAATGTACATTTGCTAGAACTAACACGTTCTAGCAAATGTACATTTGTTTAAATTAAGTCGTAAATTACCTAATACGCATAAAAAATCAATGATTCGCAAGAATCTTGCAAAAAAAAATGGTAGGTACCTAAATGTAATTCTTATTTTCAAAAACTAAATTCGACACATATTTCAATTATTCTTTAACTTCTCATCATCGAATGTATTTGAAAAAACTCGTTACGAATCTGTGCATAATATAAAAGTAGGTACTTGCTGAAACTAATAAATTCACGGTGTATAATCAAGCAACTGAGTTTAAAAATAAATCATAGATTACAGCACATAGCGGACTAAAAATAATTCTCTCACGTATATTTAGGACATCGAAATTCATTGACCTACAGTCATTCTTTACTACAATTGACACTATCATTAAAATAACTAATCATGCTATCAAAAATACTACGATTATTCTCACGACAATTTAAAAAGCACATAATCTTTGTGGCGCAACAATAAACCTCTATCCATCTCGTTCTCTCCCATGTATAATCACAACTGTAAATATACTCCGTCACATTCGCGCAATCAGAACAATATCGCTTCGTACTCAACAGACTTTAGCCGGTTTTTCTTGTTTATTTTTGATGCAAACGCATACAAGTTTAGACATCTGCCGGGACCGCTCGTCCGGCGAAAAAAACAAACAACTTGTTTGCAAAAATGACCACCTAGAAAGTTCGAATACGCATGCGTGCATGTCTGTCAAATTCGCGAGAAATATTTACGTCAAAATTGGGAGATTTCGAAGCCGAGTGTTGTAAATCGTATTTTTATAAATTAAAATATTAATGAAAACATTCCGAGTGATATTTAAAGTGTTCTAATCAAGGCTGATATTATAATTGTTGTAAAAATGTCGAAGGAAACGTCGTTAGTTGGGCTAGATGCCATCCTGAAGGAATTAGGTCCTTTTGGGAAGTATAACATTATAAACTATGCTTTATTTTTATTTCCGTGCTTCTTGGCGGGAATGTATGGTTCTGTGTTCGTCTTTGAAGCCGCAGACATCGATTATAGGTAAGTCTAGATTTTTTTAATTCATTTTTTCTGTATATCTATGACTTAAACTAGCCAAAGCTAAAATCGAAAGTGGTTTTTCTCAAGGTGGTTCATCATTTGACAATCTAAAATCTTAGGAAATTCGTGTAAATGATTGTGTATTGCTATGTTTTCGTTTTGGGGTTATATTCCTTTAGAATTTGACATTCGTCACGCCACCCTTAGTAAGTCAAGTTCACGCATGCGTAATAGGTCGTCGATGAAAAATTTGGGGTTCCTCGGGGTACCTGATTTGACCCATTTTGTAAAACTGTCGCATACTAACAAAAATCTATTTTATTATTGCTTCTCTTATTCATAAATATAATGTTATGGATATTATGCCATGAATTTTATCAGTAACATTAAAGTTAATTTAATTATTATCCTTGTGTGTAGTTTCAGTGTAGCATGCAAAGCGAAGTTATTTATAGAGGAAAGTTCATAAAACAGCTGTAATGAAACCATATTTTCATAAGATAAATAATGTTAGTAAAAATGCAGAAAAATCTAAATGTCACTGTGCAAAACGTTTTGCTTTTTGTCTTTAGAATTTTTATTTTATCGCACAAAAAGATTATAATTGATAATAATAAATAATTCATGGATTTTTTACTAGGTAACACCGACAAAAAATGAGAGTTTAAAATTGGCGAAATAATTCATTATTAATTCTAGTAACTAGTTTTTGTGCGTCATTTTCGAATACTTAGTCAATATTACTTGACCCGTGACGCGATTGGTACCACTGAATTTTGCAGTCTTAGTTTCAATACTAATAGAGTTCAAAATGGCGACTGACAGAACAGTACTACCAATCACATGACTGCAAAATTCAGTGCTAGCAATCGCGTCACGGGTCAACTTATAATGAACGCACTGTAGCTAAATGTTGCAAAGCCCTACGATGTTTTTGCAAGCATGACATGTTTATTTATTTTGACAAATCTTTCTTCGATACATGACAAGCGGTACGTGGTAAGACTTTCAATTCATAGCCCCAAAATAATTGGTAGGTAATTTGTCAGTTTTTCTATCGATCAAATAGTGGTTATGTAATCAACCCGGGTCGCACGGATGTATTTTGATCGCGATTTTTCTTCGTACATTGGAGCCGAGCATTGATAATCCAACAGAGCGCACCCAGCATGTATCCCAGCGCGTCAAAAAAGCACACTGTTGGATATTCAACTCTCGGCGCTGAACAGAACGTCGAAAATCCAATATACGAAAAAAAATCGCTACGATAAAAATACGCCCGTAGCCTGCACCCTAATTACGTATTACACGATCAATCAGCATCTGCTAATCCATTGCTCCATCAGTTCGAAAAAAACTGCTCAACAACGTAAATAACGCAATGAATGTTGTTGAACTGTCAAAATGAAGCAGATTAGCCGTAATCGTTTACGAATATGTGCTACGTAAGGTAGCTTGCCTAACAGCCGCACGGGTCGATCAATCAGGTTAAGCTAAACTTGCCGCACTCGGTCTGTAGATGGGTCGTTACATACCGAGACCCATCCGTGCTTCGGAAAGCACGTTAAATTAGTCCCTGCTGTCATTCGTGGATCTTTGACAGTCGTTACATCCGACAATCCGTCTTAGAGCTACGTTGAGCACTTGTCAAACAGTCAAAACAACTAAATCCACATGTTAAATAATTACATGCATTTCTTAGTTACTCACCATAGTGACAAGTTTATATTATTTATTGACACCAACATTTTTGTTGATAAGCTAAGGTCGACTAGGGATACTGTGTATCTGCCCATTAGTTTTAGACTAAAATCTTTTAAAATTTACTCAGACATAATTAGTATGCAATTAGCACCACAATTAGTAATAGCACTAATTTTAAGGTGGTTAGCTCAAATAATTTAAACTAGTTTGTAAGACAACAGAAGCACTAATATAGTTAACTGTACAAAAGGGGCTAAGCAGAAACCCTTGAAATGATTTTTAACCGACTTCCAAAAGAAGGTTTTGTTTTCGTTTCAATTCGGTAGTTTTATTTATATTTTTATGTAAGTATATTTCCGTGATATAAAGACTGATTTGCAATTTCATTTTGTTTGAAAGGGTATACATACTTTCGAGATGGTCCCATTGTCATCAGGTCAGGATCTGATGTTGGGATCCTAGAGAAATGAAAAAAACAACCGACTTCCCAAAAACACTACAAAGTAAGAAATAACTTAAATTTCGGAAGTCGGTGGCAAATAACGAAAATACCATAAACCAGTTACACCGGCTTCCGAAATTTTAGTTATTTTTCGGTTGTTTTTTTTTTGTAAAAGTTTTTTTTTTTTCCAAACAATCGTAAATTGAATTGTTTTTAGAAAAAACAATGTTTGACATTATTTGATTAACTGAGCATTGGTTAAAAGATTATGAAATGTTAATTAACTATAAGAATTATAATGTGGCCAATTGTTTTCATCGAAAATCAATGCTGCGTGGTGGTTCACTAATCTTAATTAAAAGTTGTATTAAATCAAAAACCCGTAATGACATAGTTGAACTATCAGTTGAACATAGCATTAGATAAGCATGTTATAGTGTGCGTTTACAGTTGGATCAGTTAGCTCCCTTCAAAATGGTTGAGCTGAATGATGCTGATCCATGCGTCACGTTCGTGAACGAGCGCCGTCAGTTGGGACTGGTCATCTCTTAACTGACATGGCTTATTTTACTGTAGCGCGGTTTTGGTATTAATGGTTATTTTCGGTGCGTACCTATCATTTTTGATGTTTCGAAGGTCGATGGGGTCATTTTTGTGGCCTCTGTCCTCCTATGGATGCCGTAGGTGGCGAATAAAGGGTTACGTTGAGTAGATATTCAAATCTCTTGCCATTTCAAACTTTAAATTAAAATCTAAGACCATGGAGTTTCTTGCCCGTTCTTCTCCATACATCGTGTTCGTGAACGGGCGTCGTCAGTTGGGACTGGTCATCTCTTAGCTCCCATGGCTTATTTTAATTTATTTTAATTTTTGAATTATTTTTTGTGTTTATCTTTTTATTACGGACGCTTTATTACATGCACGTAAAGCTACATTGTTATTACATGTTTATACACGTTTAAAAAGATAAACACAAAAATTATTCAAAAATTTAAATAACCATTTACAGACAGTTTTGAATTGTCAAGGAGTCAGTCAGTCAGAAATATGAAGGTAGTTACCCATTCTAAAGCGTAGTAGGTACCTATGGAGAAGATCGGGTAATCATCATTCATGTTGAGAATAATTTTCAACATGAATGATACTATATTAGTTATTTGTTATATTTTTTTGATTTAAAATAATGTCCGTGAAGTTTCTTACCAGTTCTTCTCCATAGTTACCTACTACGCTTTGGAATGGGTAACTTAACTAGCTTCATATTTGACTGACTGACTCCTTGACAATTCAAAAGTGCCTGTAAATGGTTTAATTGAAATTAATGTTTGAAGTTTACCAAAGGGGTACCGTGTTACCCAGTAACTGAGTTGTGGAGGTCAGATAGGCAGTCGCTCCATCTAAAATACTGGTATTTAGCTGCATCCGGTTAGACTGGAAGCCGACCCGAACATATGAGAACAGGCTAGACAGAGATGATGATAATTATTAATAATAATAATTAATAATTATATTATAATTATTTTTATTTGTCAACAAATCTCGGGACCATAGGGTCCCGGTCCTTTGGAAGGCGTATGAGGGGCCGAAGCCAACTCGCAGAGGCCCCTTAGTCAATTTTAAATGGAATGAGGAATGAGGCACCAACCGACGATTATCCCTGTATGCACTATGCAGGTGCACCCAAGGACAACCCCGGTTGGTGCAGGACTATTGCAGAAAAATGGAAACAAAAAATATTAGGCTATGGGTTTGGGCGGTTATAGTGGGTTGGTTACCTAAAACTATGGAAGGCCTATGTCCCCTGCCTGATCAATGTTAAGATATACACGGATAAAATGGCAGGGGGTGACTTGCACACTCAATAATGGGCCCCCGAAAACTGTCGCTAGCACATTATTATTATTTATTAAGTATATTATTTTTATTATTAATTTTATTTTATTTTTTATTATGATTTTATTAAAACAGCAATTTTTCAATATCGTAAATCGCTGCAAGATATCTCTAAAGGTAAATACTTATAAATAGGTACTGTTTGATCTACGTTATCACCACACTGTTCAATACCTTCTCGCTATCACAACTTACACAACATTTGTATGGTTAGCAACAGAATTCTATTAACACTGTCACCTTTTGTTCGAATGTTTGAATGTTGAATGTTTCAATGTTTCGAATGTTTGAATGTTTCGAATTAAAATTTAAGATCACGCAACTCAGGCCCCCAAGATACAGGCGCTGCCTAGTTTGGGGACCACTGTTTTAATACTATGTTAAATATTCTAGTTACAGTAAGCATACAATATCATTATTTTTATTGAAATTTATTTTGTAACAATGGACCAATAAATTATTTTTATTCTTATTCTTATTCTTTTCATCAAAATTATCACAAAATGCTTTTTAGCATTTCTTAAATTAGTTAAGAGTAGGTAAAAAATATTCTTCAAATTTTACTTGTTTTCCTATTTTAATTAAACATTCTGCACAATCAATTTATCAGTTTATTTGCAAAATATGGGTTTACAAAGATGTTATACAGGTACGGTTTCACCATATTCAGCTTGTTAGCATGCAAATTATAATATATTGTCATAATATCTAAACAATTAGATCATATCCTTTAAAAATATAAATTATACATTGATAGTCAATCCATTACAAATAGTCAACATGATATTAAAATAAAAGGTCAAATTCAATAAGAGCAAAATTATTTAGATTAATTTAAGAATTATGCTGTGTAGATTACAATTATTTCAAACGACAAATAAATTTTGGATTACCACCAATTAATTATTAACAATGATTTCGTTACATTTTATATTCGAGGTACTCCTTAACTGAATAGTATTTAATAATTAATATTTTAAACAAATGGCGTATGTCTTTCAAACTGACGTTGGCAAAAGTATGACTTTTGTTGCTGACTGTACTTTTTGGTGATATAATTATACAGGGTGTCAGGGACATCGACGCGAAAACTGAAACCATGGGTTCAGTACATGATTCTGAACCCCCATGGGTCGAAATTTTACGTCTGTTATTAAAAAAAAGTTCAGCTGTTTCATAGAAAAGTGTAATACCAACGCGATCAAAATGTATGGAACTGCTGATTTTTTTTAAAATAACCAACGAAAACTTGTGTGTGAATTGTGTTCAAAATCATGTACTGAACCCATGGTATCAGTTTTCGCGTCGACACCCTTGTATTTGATATCGTAATATTGGTAGAGTTTGTCAGAAGACGTCCTGGTGACCTTCAAGTCAGTCACCCGAAGACCTTGATGAATCTCAGATGAGACTGTTTACATATACAAAATATATTTTTATTGCAGTAAAATAAATCATGTTTGGATTTTAGATGTTTATGTAGACACGTAACAAGAAGTGTAGGTAGGTTTACAAATAAATTAAATTTTTGTCAAAAAAACAGCTTAAAGAGACAAAAAAACAACACATACATAAGAAAATTATTTATAATAAGTTGTTTTTTTGTCTCTTTAAGCTGTTTTTTTGACAAAAATTTAATTTACATACAAATAAATTAAATTTTTCAAAAAAACAACTTATTATAAATCATTTTCTTACATACATAAGAAAATTATTTATAATAAGTTGTTTTTTTGTCTCTTTAAGCTGTTTTTTTGACAAAAATTTAATTTATTTGTATGTACAAATAAATTAAATTGCTGTCAAAATAACACCATTTTACTAAATGCATATGAAGACGCTAAATACAATAAAAACACAATTTAAACATTTTTGTTTGTCTGTCTGTTTGTTCCGGCTAATCTCCGAAACGGCTGGGCCGATTTTGACGGGACTTTCACTGGAAGATAGCTGATATTGCTTTTATTGCTACTTTTGTTTCACAAAAAGACTAAGGGTTCCGTGCAAGACTTAGGGATCTATACAAATAAATAAAATTGAAGTGTCTGTTTTTAATATCAAAATAACAGCTTTTTACTAAATGCATATGAAAGTATATACGATACATACAACAAAAACACATTTGGCCGTTTTGCGTGGATATGACGCATATTTTCCCCCAAATTGTTTATTTTCGTGTTTTGTTCCTTCTTTGCGTCATGTGTACCGCAAATGAACGTATTTTCTTTTCTTTCTTTCTTCTTTGTTTAATTTTTTTTTGTCTGTCTATCTGTATGTTCCGGCTAATCTCCGAAACGGCTGGACTGATTTAGACGGGAGTTTCACTGGCAGCTATACAAATAAATTAAGTTGATGTATAGAATTCCACGCGGACGAAGTCGCGGGTAACAGCTAATATTATTATTAAAATACCTGCACCCCGCGGTTTCACCCGCACAAGTCTCGATCCCGTGAGAATATAGGGATAAAAGGTATTCTATCTCCTTCTCCAGGTCATGGTCTATACATATGCCAAATGACATGGCCGGATTATGCCCTCAGAATCAATTCAAAAAGCTCAATGTACAGCCATTATTAATATATGAAAATTACTTCTTAAATATACTAAAATAAATCGCAACAATTACATTTCTCTAGAACAGGCGACAAAAAATGCCATAAAAATATGTGTGTTCATTGATTTTGTGAGTGTGGTTTTTAATTTGGACATAATTATAGCAACGTCAAGTGCAGTTGCGTTTGGATACATGCATAAGACAAACACTGTGTCTGAGCTCGCCTGAATATCAGACTAAAATAAAAAACACCCACGAGTGCCAGAATCGTATTGCTAAGGTAAATACCAATAAAAGTCAACGGTTTCAAGAGTATCGCAGACACCATTTTTCGAGCTGTCGAAGCCATGATGCGAATCACGTTACACATTAAGCATCGACAATATATTCGAGAGTGTGTATCCAAACGTCCTAGTAGCTTTGACGTGTAAACTGCGCGCACTAAGCTGCTCTTTATTTTGTAACAGGTTAAACACGATATCTGTTATCACTGTTACTGTTACACAAAAATAACTGATACAAATATCTGTTTTAAAATAACAGTCTGTTATTTTTGTACGGACGATAAATACGTATTATCTTTAAATCTCAGTTGAGTATCTTCTATATTTCTAATCGTTTTAAGTTTTTTTTTTATAATGGTTACTGGTCATTACCTGGTAACACGACTTAATTTAGGAGTCACTTTTTCTTAAATGTTTGTTCTTAAGTTCTTATATTCTGTCAATGATCAAACTGTCAATTTTCCATACAATGCTTGACAGGAACTAGAGATTTCAACATGTTTTGTTGTGATTTTTCGCCAGTGCAAACGCATAGATAGACCACCACCTGGGATAATAAATACTAAATGCTTCTCTTTTTAGCGTAGTTTAACCGCTTTAGTAAGAGTGAGAAGTAAATATATTTCGAAGTAAATAATAGGTGTTTCTCTTTATAACAAGGGTCATTCCTTAACGAAGAAGTGAGAGAAATTGATAAGCTTGCAATACTCCTTCCTTTGTGTGAGTGTGTATGTACATAAGAATCAGTCTGTGTGGGGGTTGTTATAATGAATTAACAGTAACGGCCGCGGTAACAGTCTTTAAGGGTCTATTATTTTATGTAAGAGATAAGTTATATTATTGGGAACAATTGTTATTTGTTATTTTTAAATATCTGTTACGATACGTTACGATTAAATACGCCTCACTCCTACCTGTCTGTCACCTGTCACTCTGTGCCCTGTGCTCTGTACATTCTTGCGTTGATCTTATCACGTATTACTGTGTTGTGTTTATGCTCCTCTGTTGGATATTTTAACTTGACCCCACGCTATCGCTTATCGGACTTTCGTTTACGCTTCTTATGTTAATATTCTGCTGTGGATAATGGACTTGCTTGTGTATTATTTGGATTGTTCTGACGCTCACGATATCAAGGTGCCTGAATTGTAGTGTGGCCACTAATCGATGCGAAGGCATATTGTCCAACTCTAACGCCGCACGCCCCGCTGTTGCACGCCGCGCCTACTGTCGAAGCAGCACTGCATCGTGATGCGTCGCGCTACGCTGCGAGGCATCTCGAGGCGCAGCGCGGCGTAGTGACGCCGCGAGACGTTTTCGAATTATCTTAATTAAATGTGTATTTTTTTGTGTAGTAAATAAAGTTATATTTTGTATCACTATCTTCAAAACTGCGCGCAGCGTCGCTTCGCGTCACGTGCGCGTGAACTGACCCGGGTGCAGTCTCACTTGGCATATAGGCCGCCAACTATTTGCCTGTGTGCATAGTGTGGCCATTCTATTGAAAATAGTATTAAGCGCTAACTCAGACAAACAGTCAGCCGCAAACTATAAGCCGAGTGAGACTGCGCCCTAATAATTACTAGTTATTATTAATACAAACCATAATGGTGCCGATTCTCTTGTACACCGAACTAAACTAACTTAAACTAAGACTAAAATTACTTACTTTTGGCTATGAGAATCTTAGAGCTATTCTGCAAATAAAATTCTCTAAACTAAAAAATAATTTTGACACAACTAAAATAGAATTTGACAATCGTGAATCCACGTGGTACCCGTGGTTTGCCCTAACCGGTGATTTTTTTTAGAGCCGGAGGTGCGTATGTGGTGTAGCCTCGACGTGCTTTATATGGAATTTTTATTTTTTTGTATGGAAAATATGAAAAAAATATTACCTACGTGTTGAGTGTTAGGTGTTTAAGGGTTTTATAAAGGGGGTCGAAATTTTCATTATTTTTGCGATAGGACGCACCATTTTCGAGATATAAGCAAAAGAAAAAATAAATACAGTACTGTTTTTGCACGTGAAGTCGAGATGTTGGTGTGAATTTTAGTTCATAACAACTTATTTTATACCACACCATTTTAATCGCGATTAAAATTTGTCAGGTTTAGTCTGATTTGGTCTTTTACAACCAAAATTTTAGGTGAAAAACGTCATATTCAGAATAGCAAAATTGCCATTTTCACTAAACTAAAAACTCAGTACTATTTTAGCGCTGTCAAACTAAAATATAGTTAAGTTGTGTCACTTTAGTCTATTTCAGAATAGGAAATCGTCGTTTGACAGGAATAAACTAAATTTTAGTGATTTTTAGTTTAGTTTAGAGGCATTTGTGACAAGAGAATCGGCACCACTGTTTTGTCTGAGTAATTGCAAAGATGTTTTTCGCCGCAGGTCCTGAACCGGTTAAAATGTCTTTAAAACAAGTAGACGAGATATAATCCTACCTACTTAATTAGGTACTTAAATAAAAATTCAAGTACTATTTTAGTGTTTTATTGCCTATCCAATTGTATATTTTTTGCCAAGTCGCTATGAGGAATTCATAATATTCTCTTCGCTAACGTAGCCTGCCTATGACGACGGTTGAAAGGTCTAGCCAGAGACTATTACCAATATATATATTCATCAATATGATTACCAATAAGTTTTGATTTTTGGTAGGTATATCGATTTTTGGGTCTTTTTTTCACTAGCTGACTTGACGCGTAATTCTATGTAAATATATGGAACACATTGATATCGATGTGAATGAATGTCGTGTCGGCTAGTGAAGAAACGCACTTTATATCCATTGATAATATTGTATTTCTTGTATTGTTGCGCCTATAAAACTCGGAATTAACAATCATTGCTATTCAAAATATCTAGGCACTTAAAAAAAAACCTATTTACAGTTTCTCTCGCTTCTTCTCTGATCATTAAACTTAAACTATTGTAAAGATATACCTGTAAGCTTTAAAATGACGTACTGTACGTCAATGTACATGAATATTTGTTGTCAGGGCATAGCTCTCTAGAAAATCCGGCCATGTCCTTTCATACAAATCCGTTCAGCCGTGTTAGCGTAAAATCGTAACAAATAAACTCACTTTCGCATTTATAATATTAGTTAGAATTATTATTAAAAGCCTGTGATGTCCCACTGCTGTTAAGTTCGAAAAAAATTGTATTCAATAACGTAAATAACGCAATGAATGTTGATGAACTGTCAAAATGAAACAGATTAGTCGTAATCGTTTACGAAAATGTGTTACGTAATTAGATAGCAGTGCTTGTTATATATTATAAAATATAATATTCTTGTTATATAGAATAATAGCAATAGTACAATTCCATCTCCCTACTGTTTCTAATATTTTTTCTAATACGAATAATGTAATTGAAATCGCGCAAAATACTATTATTTTTATGCAGTTACCTAATCTAAACTAATATTATAAAGCTGAAGAGTTTGTTTGTTTGTTTGTTTGAACGCGCTAATCTCAGGAACTACTGGTCCGATTTGAAAAATTATTTTAGTGTTAGATAGCCCATTTATTGAGGAAGGCTATAGGCTATATATCATCACGCTAAGACTAATAGGAGCGGAACTTATACTAACGCTAACTTATACTAGCTTCCGCCCGCGACTTCGTCCGCGTGGTATTCCACGCGCGAAGCTAGTATGCCTATAAAAATACAAGCAACTTCCCTCTACATTTTTGACGTTCGAAAAGTGCTGATTCTCAGCCTAGTTTGAATAAATGACTTTTGAATTTTGAATTTTGAATCCGTTGGTTTATGGTCATTAAAGATATCGTACACAGGACACAGGTGAATAGTCGCAAACGCAAGTTACCGCGGTTATAGTTAGAGACTCAATAACCTATAAGAGTTTCAAGCGAGAGAGAGAGGGTAGAAAAAAGAGAATGTTGATAGAGAGATTTTATTGTAATAGGTAGGTGGCGTTCTGTAGTTTGCCCCCATGGGAAAAGGAGTGAGTTTATGTATGTACGATCGAAGAACTTCATATCTAAGCAGTTTGAAATCAAAATCCGGTGAACACGATGACCACAACTGTTACCGCCCCGGTTCTATAGCTGCCGAGCGGTGCAAGCAAAAATAGTCCTTACGGTGTATAGATATGAACTTCTTCGATGGTTCGGTAAGTTTAAATTATTGTATTTTAAAGACGCAGTCTAAAATATTAGGAATTGAATTAACGTTACGACTTTTTCTGGTGACCGCTGAAAATCAGCGCTGTGCTGTGGGTCTCCATAGCACAGCATCATGCTGAGTGGAAGCCTTCTTGTCACAGTCATGACGTGCCAGCAGCTGGCGACTATTTCTGTTTGGTGCTCGTTATTGTATTGTTATCGTTTTGGTATCTTTATGTTGTCGTTATCTACTCGAGTTTATTATCTTTTTTTTTATGCACGTGTTTCTGTGACAAATAAACTTATTTTTCTTTCTTTCTTTTCTTTCTTTAAAACACTAACCCCAAAACTCAGTCAGGAAACATTGTTACTTATTACTTATATTATATTGGGACTTCCTTCTTCACAACAAGCAAATGATACAATGAATAACTGAATATACACATTCCTTGATTATTAATAATAATGTACAGTCAGCACAAAATATGTACCTATGTAGGAAATATATATACTTTTATAAACAGGACCAAAAACACAACTGTTTGAAAAATTCATTCTTGGTCCCGTCACGAGCTGCTATGAATGAAGTAGCATGATCTCGTCTGTTGGCTAGCCACTAGCTAGTAATACTGTCATCAAGAGATCCATATTCAGTAACGGCCTTGTTACATAGTAGGTACTATGAAAATACTTCCCAAAATGTCTCATCGTCATCACTATTACATCTATATCGACATATAATAAAATAGTAACGAAGTTAAAACAATACATTGAATATTTTCTCAATAAACTAATTAACGAGTGTGGGAACGAGTCCGATGCCGAAGATATAGTTTTTGGAATGTGTGTCTGGATGTTTGTTCCCGATTGGCGTAAAAACAACTGAACGGATTTGGATGAAATTTGGCACACGGATAGAACCTGGATTAACTGAGTTACTTTTAATCTCGATAGTACGTTCCCGTGGAATAATTTCCACACATGCTGGTATTCATATATAGCGCTATAAGAGTCTATGACACGTGGCCAGAATCGGAAGTAACGCCGCCATCTTGTGTTTACCAACAGCGCCCCCCGTCAACGTCATACGAGCGCCAAGAGATCCTTGTAGAGTATTTGCTCATGAGCATGACTGTATACGATCGTTACCGAGCCTCTTTCATTATACTAATTAGCAACAATGTAGTTATGTCATACGAATGTATACAATTGCTAAGCCCTTATTTAGATTACGTACTCTTTGATAAGCAAAAATAAACAATAACCCGAAACGTCTATACCTATTTAATTTTCCTGTAACGTCATTTTTAGGGTTCCGTAGTAAACAAGGAAACCTTATACATAGTTTCGCCATGTCCGTCTGTCTGTCTGTCTTTCCGCGGCTTAGCTAAGAGACTCTTTGTACCAGGAAGCTATAATTTGGCATGGTTATACAACTATACATATTAATCACGCCGATAAAGTGGTAAAAAAATATATTTTAGGTTACCTCACTTACAGGTAAAATGTCAGGGGCTGTTTTTTTTTCTCATCTATCTCAAGGTGTGGGGTGTAGTTGGAAAGGTTGTTCAAAAATATTGTGTGTGAAAACTATTTTTGGATTCAGGAATCCGATTGCGAAACATTAAGCTTAAAAGTGCTAATTTCGAGGAGCTCGTGGCTAAGTAGTCACTGCCACACAGGTCGATCCATCAGGTTAAGCTACGATTGCCGGGGTTGGTCTATATTTTTTTTCTCAGTCAACATCCCTATAAGGTGTTGGCTTAGGCATTACATTTATATTACTATCCATGGACCTTACAACTACTACAAATAACCTTAACTAAAGTAAATAAACTACAAATATACACACTTTGAAGGTCCACTTATCACTAGGAAATATAACTAGACAAACATAAGATTCCTTTCACACGAACAGCTGCAGCGATGCAACCGCGCGATTTTTTTTTTTTTTATTTTATTTATTAATAAAGGTACACCAACAGCTTCTGTATATAAAATATCGAATAAAGTTGTAATAAGTATTAGGCTTATACATACGTATTTCAATTCAATCGCGTGACAGTACTCGTATCGTGTTTGAAGGCTCGGCACTTGAAAAGATGGCGGACGAAGATGACAATTTGCGTACAGATTTGTGAACTGAATTTTAATTTTATTGTTATTGATGCAATATGGATGCTTAAATATGTTATAGTTGTAACCGAGGAGAATCTTGTATCTTGATCCCAGTCTATGGCAAAACCAAAATCCTGACGCATGTCCGCTTGATATAAGATGATAAAAGATATCTATCTTGTATCTCGTATCTCGATGGTTAAACATCTAACACTAATGTGAAAAGGTATATTTTTTTTGTTGGGAAATTTTCAAATAACTTCTTCCGGCCAGGGCGTCTCCTACGGTGGCTAGAGATGTGAGGGCGCGAAATTTGCCTCTCCCACACGCGTTCCGAGTCCTTCTTCGCGAGCAAGTAATGCTCGCGAAGGAGGAGATGGTCTCCCATGCCCTCTCGCTCTGTACCATGGCCTGGACCAGGGCCGGACGCGGGATGTCACCGCCGCCGATCGCCTCCACGAGGACACGGCGGTGGTCCGCCCAAGCCGGGCAGACCTCCACTTTATGCTCCTCAGTGCCCGCCGGGCGATCCACACAATGTTGACACCCGGGCGTTTCCTCCCGCCTTATCCGGAACAGGAACCTCCCGAAACAACCGTGTCCGGTGAGGACCTGCGTCAGGCGAAAGATGAGGACGCCGTGGCGCCTCTCTATATAGCCACTCCTCAAAGAGGGGACTTATCGCCGCAATTTTGGCGTGCCCAGCACTGGGTTGCAACAATCGCACTCTCCATGACGCCATGAGATCCCACCGGAGTTCTGTCCGCTGTGCCGTGATTTCTCGCGGCAGCGGAGTTACGCCCCGGCCGGCGTTTCGCCTCCTCGCACCACTGCCAAATGTGCGCGAGGACTCTCGCCTCCAGATTCTATGACGGCAATCGTGTGAAAAGGTCCTTACATACGTATTATCATACTAGGTATATTATTTACTCTTCCCCGTAATATCGCAGGCTTATTAGAATACAAATAAACACAGTTATTTCAATATAATTCTAATACATATATTACTATAAAGTTGAGTCAATATTTAGACAAAGTTTCGCTACGCAATAACATTATATTAGACATTCTATTGTTTGTAATAGTGATTCAGCATGAAATAGTCACATTTTGACATACTGTTCCATGGTTTTTTTTTTCGATCTATAGGTAAACCTTTCGGATTATGTAGAAATTGGCCTTCAATTTTATATTGTTTCAGAAAACTGTAAGTTGTTTAGCTGTAAGTTTCTCGAATAGAATATAATAAAATAAAATATGTTGCGTCGAACCGAACATAGGATATACGAATCATCACATTTTACCAGCAAATTTTACCTACTTTAAAATTTTAATAAATAATACCAGCCTGTTTTTATCCCACTGCAAGGCAAAGGTCTTTCCTCATAGCCTTTAGGCCTCACACAGTTTTTTTTTTTGTTTTCATGGTTATTTTAGTTTTAATGTTCTTTTTTATTGTTTAAATGATTTTGTTAGTTTGCTCTTCAATTTTAATTGTTTGGATTTCGTATGCGTGTCCCAAATAAAATAAATATTTTATTCTTCTTTCATATAGAGAAAGCACGAGCATTAATCACAACGCTTGCTCAAGACGGTGGGCGATTTCAGCTACAGAACTTCACCCGCGTGATTTCTTTATAAATTATAGCCTATGTTACTCAGTGATAATGATAGTAATCGCATTCTTCTGGTTTATAATCGGACCAGTAGTTTTTGAGTTTAAACAAAAATACAAATCTTTTCTCTTTATATATTCATATTAATAATTAAGTCCAGTACCCTAATTGCGTAATACACGATCAATCAGAATGTGAATCATTTTGAAACAGATTGCTAATCCATAGCTTCTTAAGTTCCAAAATAAATCTGCTCAACAACGTAAATAATGCAATGAATGTTGTTGAACAGTTAAAATGAAACAGATTAGTCGTAATCGTTTACGAAAATATGTTACGTAATTAGATAGCTGGTTTCCTCACGATGTTTTTTCTGCACCGACGTCAAAAATGTTCTGTCATACTCCTATAATATTTGCTTTGATTCCCCAAAGAAGCAACACAAGTTAATAACCCTCATTCCCCGACTCATCTTAAACGCAAATCGTCAAAGCAGTGGATCGAAAGGCACAGTCGCTCACAGACACGCTATGCACAACATTAGCATATATTTGCATCACTCAAATCATTCCAGCTGTGTTCCGTGTTACTGGCGTGTGGTGTGCCATTTTGCGGTGGTTTTGGGTCTCAGAAATATGGAAGATATTCATATTTTTCACAACTATGCATATATTTAGAGCAGAGGTCCCCAAACTTTTTCATGTTGTCGACCACTTGGCTTGGTATTTTTCGGTAATGTGTAGACGTGCTTACCTAATATTCAATTTTTGCCATTTCGTCAACTTCAAATCTGTTTTTGACAGCTGGTACAGTACCTTCTACTAACTTTGAAAGATTTAAATTTCTTACTGTAGTGTAGAGTAGTGTTAAGTTTTTCGAAATTATCAGGCATGAAATTAAAAAAAAAATTGCGCCAAGATTTTTTTTACACCGTTCAACATAATTCTATCGCGTTTTTTATTCTGTTCTCTTTCTATCGCGTAACTCTTATAACTTCTGACTACGTTACACTGACTGAATTGGCCCGACAAGTCGAGCCCGCCACGTATCATCAAAGAAGTTCATAACTAACCACCGTAAAGACTATTCCTGCTAGCAGCGCTCGGCGGCTATAGAACCGGAACAGATGTGGTGCCACCGTTTTCACGGAATTTTGTTTTCAAACTGGTTAGATAAGGACTTCTTTCGATCGTGACATCGTGCCATCATTACTGTAGCATTGAGGGTTCTATTAACATTTGCAATATCGTACTGGTGCGAAACAGGCTTTTCTGCAGTTACATCAATAAAGAACAAGTACAGGTAGCAAATATGTTATTTGGAGTTAAGTAATTTGTTACTAGGCTAGATCTACACACTGGTAGTTACTTTTTGGCTAGAAGGGGGGGGGGGGGGGGGGGGCGAAAAGCGTCGCAAAAAATTGTAAACTCCCAAGGGCGTCACAATAAAAATTAGTTTGGGAAGCTCTGTACTAAGGTATAAATAAATCTCAAACTCCCTAGCCACCTTGTAAAGGAAAACAGCATGAATTTACAGTAACACTGTAGAATAGTGGCCCATATGCGTCCGTATGTAAATGTTCATCAGAACATTAACTGAGATTAGGCAGCTTGAGCCCCGGCTTATGTGGATCTGCCCTAGTTTTGAAACCTGGCTCCTGAAGTTCCTCGTTTTAGTTGTGAAGTCATATTACCTTTTTGTCAAAAGACTTATATTGGATTTTTGGACTTAAAGTATTGTAACTGGAATTTTGTGGGTACGTTTAGAGACTTAGGAAGTTTTTAAATGATAAATCATATTTATTTCTGTAAATTAGTTTTAAGAAATATGTTTAATAGAGGAGCTTGTGACTAAGTACTAACAGCCGCACTGGGTCTATCTATCAGGTTAAGCTACGCTTGCCGGGGTTTGTCCGTGGATGGGTGACCATATTTACATACCGAGACACTACCGTGCCTTGGAAAGCACGTTAAGCCGTTGGTTCCTGCTGTCATTCGTTACGGGTCGTCAGAAGCCCGAGAGCCTGACAACCAGTCTTACCAAGGGGTATGGTATTATCCAGTTACTGTGTTGTGGAGGTCAGATAGGCAGTCGCTCCACGTAAACTACTGGTATTCAGCTGCATCCGGTTAGACTGGAAGGCGACTCCAACATAGTTGCGAAAAGCCTAGACAGATTGATTGGTTTTAACAAATACGTTTATAAGTTTTTTTTTTTTTAACCTAGATGATGTCATTGTTTCCTATCCAACTACTCTAAGCAGAAACATCGAAACAAGCTCAGAGGTTAGAGTCTCTTTTTAAGTCCAGTCATTATCTTGATCAGATCATATAATTATGAAGACCAATTTTTTTTTTTGCGGAATGAACCAGATTTTAGTAGACCTGTCCAGTCAGTGCATGCATTTCTCAGTAATCGTGGAAACTGAACTCAGAACTTAAGGAGCTCATCGACATTTAATTCCACCTTAGGTATGTTTATCTATAGTTAATAATTCATTTAAAAAATGTTTTCATCATCCATCGAGATCATGGTCTAAATGTCAAAATACATTTAAATTATTCATTCTTGATATTCATTCGTCAAAAAATTCGCTCATATTTGTAGTGTAAATAAATAAATGCTATAAATTCGCGCATAGTTGCAGAGTGCGTACGCGCATTAATATTTATCTCAGTTATCTGTACACGCCAAAACTACACGGTCTTCGTGAGATGACAGAACCGTAACACGACAGGCATCAACCACATGTCTTAACTGTGTCTTAAACCTACTTATCAAGTCCTACCGTTTCCTAAAACAATGTTCAAGCATTGTTGTCAGATAAATTAATCCCCATGACTTAGTACGAAATTTACGCGATAATAGTTCGTTGACAAGAGATATTTGGAGTCTAATATTCCAATATATTATACATTAATATACGGGATGGATATTAATATATATTATACATGGATTTTTGAGATGGGTCAGTCAGGGCAGGTGTGCCAAATTTTATCCAAATCCGTTCAGCCGTTTTAAGCTTCGTGCAGACCAGCGCGACGCGACACCGGTTATTGTGATACCGTCAAGTTTTCTTAGAAATTGTATTGTTCGAGCCACGACGCGGCGTCGCGTAGCGCTGGTCTGCAGCTGCACGAAGCTTTAGCGTAACAAACAAACAAACTCACTTTCGCATTTATAATATTAATTGGAATTGGCCATGTGAAAAATACTAAGGTGCAAATAAAAATAGCCCGGTGGACCTAGCACGAACGTGCGGATTAAACGTAAAGTAAATTAGAACGATTTTAAAATTGATGAAAATACTCGTTTCACACCACATTTCACACATGATTTTTACTTTGTTTTGAGACTTTATTCATATACAACGTGAAATTTAATCCGTTTGCATGCTCTTAAGGGGTCATTGTACTCATTATTATGAACAACTTTCACTATGGGGCCAACCCCAAAATCGCGAAAAAAATCAGCTGTTCCATACATTTATGTTCGCATAGCTTGTTATAATAAATAGAGAACAGCTGATTTTTTTTCGCGATTAAATTTCACATTGTATGGTGATACAAATCAAGCTTGTCGTTGTAAAAAAGGGTTTCATTTTCGGCCATGAAGTGTACGGTAATGGAGAAAGAGGAAAATTCCGCGAATTTAGGAAAAGTATTCTTTCCAAAATTACTTCGGCACAAAAAATAATAGTTTATCAAATTATTCTATTGATCATGGCGTCGTCTTACTTGCACACTGCTTTCGTCCAGAAATCAAGTTACGTTAAAACATAATAATATGACGTAGACATTATTTGACGTAGGCTAGCTACCACCATCTTATCTAAGTCTGTTGCCATGACAACAATGTTAACAGCATTGTTGTGTTTCGACAGTTAAAAGTCAGATAGCCAGGTCCTCTATGGTTGAGGATTCCGGTTGAAGCCTGCTTCCACCTTCGGCCTGATCATCACTTACCATCAGGTGAGATGCAGGCCAAGAGCTTCCCAGTTCTGGATAAAAAAAATAGGCATCTGATTATTTGTGTAATTTCGTAACTGAACACAAACAACTGAATACTGATACGGTATCAAAGTAGCGGGATGTGGGTCGACGCTCGGTTATCATTATCGAGCACGTGGGGATCACGACCAGCCATGCTATTCTGTAAACATCTCACCGTGAAAACTTGGGTGAAGTGAGCGTGGAGTGAGCTGTCATTCCACAGGGATTGACACTATTGACAGCTCACTCCACGCTCACTTCACCTAAGTTTTCACGGTGAGATGGTTACAGAATAGCACTGCTGGTCGTACGAGGCAGACATTGGGTGAGACGGCTGTAATCAGCTGCGGTTTAAAATACCATGAAACAATGTGGCAACCAATTTAAAAAGAGAATAGTAGTCATTAAAAAAACCGGCCAGGTGCGAGTCGGCCTCACACACGAAGAGTTCTGTACCGTATTAAGATCGAGCAAAAAATGATGAAAAATCACGTTCCTTGTATGGGCACCCCTTTAATTATTAACTTTATTTAATTTATGTTTTTATAGCGGCAATAGAAATACACAATATGTGAAAATTTCACAGAGGGACAGCGGAGGCTTAGTAAATGTCTTCAACATTTATTTTTTTATGTTAGCAAAGGATTTGGGGGTAGTATAGAGAGGTATCCAACAAATTAAATATAAACTTGTTTGTAGTAGGAGTAGGTTAACGTGCACACGGTGAAGCCGTTGGAGATCAAATTCACGAGCTCTCACTCGCCAAAACTAAGTTCTATTGTAACTTTGTCTTACGAGAATATATATATATATATATTCTTTTTTTATACATATTCTTTATGGCACCTCATTAAATCAAGAGTTATACGAATATAAAAAAATATCTGGCCTAGGTCTTAACGGGGAGGCGTGAAAATTGATCCGCTGTTACGATGTATAAATAATAGATGACTTTATAATATGTAGTTAAGGAAACAGGATTATTCTACTCTTTTTCCTTCATAATATAACGTAACATCACGCCTGTAATCATGGAAGTGTTAAGCAGATGTACCTGATACGCCTACATTTCACCAATTATGTTTGAGTCCAATGTAATTAGGGGTGAGCCTCAACCGGGCACAAATCCGGACTCCAGAGAATATTTATTCCACAATTCTCGTTATTGCACCTACCCCTGTTTGTCTCTGCATCACCCAAACGTTGACTGGTAGAAAATGCCTATGGCATTAAGTCCGCCTCTGTACATTTGTGTGCTTAAAGTATTAAATACATAAATAGTACCCAGGACCTCATGCGCAGCAGGGGGGTACTTGCCGAACGAAGCAGTAAAACTGGTTTTAAACGGAAATCCGTGACCTCTGACATATGTTCCACGGACGCAAATATTCTTGACAGTGTAGTGTATCGGATAAAAAGCCGCTACATCGCTGGTTAGTGGGGTTAGTTCGCTGTAAAACACCACATTCCCAAAACATTACATTCTTTTGTGCCTAAACGGACCCTGGCAGTTGCCGTCCGCTGCCGCGGCACCGCTCGCTCCGCTCGCTCGGCTCATGCGTTGTGTGGTCACAGTTCTAACCTAACCTAACCTACCTTTCAGCCATTTTCATTAGCTACTACATTTTTAGCCAAGGGGAGATCCCCAAAGGCTACACTTAAGTTTAACCGACTAACACCCGAATACTGAAACGCCACTCAAGACTTAAGCATTACTTAAAACTAGTGTCAACCAATCAAAGGGCTTTAAACGAGTTTTAAGTAATGCTTAAGTCTTGAGTGGCGTTTCAGTATTGTAAATTTTAACATTAGCCTCTCCTCAAAAATAAACTCATCTTTTGATATAACTATCAAAGACAAATACGCATAAGGGCATAGAACTAACCTCAACAATCAAACAAAATAACAAGTTACAGTGAAAAAGAAATGCTTACGGGACTTTAGCCGGGCCGTATACAGCGCCGATATTATGCCGCAAATAGCGGCACTTTATCTGACAGGGATAAGGTGCCGCTAGCAGCAATGTATACACTTCCAATATTCTCTAACACGGTCATAGAAAACTGCCAGCACAGCTTATCATCCCTCTTCCCGCCTCCAACTTCGACCATCCCCCAAATCTTATAGGTACCAGCCTGAGACGCCATCACAAACAGCTGGGAGACCTGCAATCAATCATGAGCGGGACTGATATTAATTATCATTACGATACGCGATCGACAGACGGATACTTTTCAGTAGGTGATTGAGTATCATTTGGTGTACGAAAATTATTGAGAGTAATTTTTGATGTGAATAAATGGGCAAATGTATGAACAAGCATTTTATGCAATGATCGTTTAAATGTGGGTAACGCGTAGTGACATCAAAAGGTTTACAGAACTATACTCCATAGGTTTTGGTAGTTAAATAAAGATAAACAAATCGTAAAAAGGGTGTTTAAAGATGACACTTTATTGTTTAAAAATACGATAAAACCAAATTAAATTTATTTTAAAGGTGAACGGCAGGCTTGTATGGGAACTTTGTACCGCTGATAAAATTTCGTGTTTTGGGATATTTTTAGTTTTAATTGGTAGTTAATAAGATAGACAAGCTCTTTTTAAATTCTTTGATTTTTAGAAGTTGGGACGTAAAAGTTATAACGAGTTTTATTTTTTAAGGTTATGTACTAGTGTACTAATTTAGATTGTTACATAAAGGTACATAAACATTGTTTTGGTGATAAAGTTCTAGACTAGATTGCTTGTCGCTATCTTTGTAGTGTTTTACTTACCATTAAGTAGGTAGATTGAGATGAGAATCGTACCTACTCAATGAGGGGTGTATTAGGAGATATCTATGTCCAGCTGCGTACTGCAACAGTTTGATAATGATGCAGTTCTGATGGGGTTTTGAGTGTAGGTAAATAAAAAAATACTTCGTTTTTGTAGGTAGTACTTTTATTTTATTGTAAGTACTTATAATATTAATTGATTCTTAACACTACTTCATCTAAGAAGGGGGCTGGTCGGGTAAGACCCTCATGCACACACAGCACAGTTAATAAAGCGTCCTTTCGCGAAAGTACTATCAAGAGATAGAGTACGCAGGGGCAGATGCTCAACTCAACGTAAAAACGGCCTGATAATTCGCTTAATTGCTCAGATGCAGTCACAAACCACAATCCAAAACAATAGCAAAGCACTGAACCACTGAACTGCAAGACAGTAACAGTAATAAATACAGAATTACAGATTTTCTTTACCTGTCAATAAATAATTGCCATATGAACAAAAATAATATTGATGACGAAAATCATTCCTATCATTATATCGTTAACTATTATGATTTTATGTAACAATCACGCATTCTTGGTATAATATAATATATTAGTGTTTAATTATATTTAATGTTATTTCAATTTCTAAATAATTAATCTATCATTTCGTTATTAGTGTTATTTTACAGATGGCAACTTTAAAAAACATAACTGCGTTTAGTTTACGATTTTATTACGTTTAATTATTAAAATCTTTTTATTGATATTATTCATTATTCCCAACTTCTAAAAATAGTACGCTTACATGAAAATAAATGTCTTAGTTGCCTTAATAAGTGATATAAATTCTATAACAAAACAACAACAAAAATATGCGGAACGAAATCTGCCGTTCGCCTTTTACAATACTTTCTTCTTTTATTAATGTAGGTACATATGTTAAACTTTATAATTTATTCTTAAACTACTCTTTGCAGATGTAACTGCTTGAGCACAATTTTTTTGTTAGATTTATGATAATAATATAATATTTTGTAATCTGTCTATTGTAAAGAGCCCAAACTCTAAACGTCAACGAATTATAACGTTGCTAAATTGAAGAGTACCACTGTGACGTACGAGTAGCATGACAACTGAAGTGACAGGTATTATATTTAGTCGGTTTCTTGACAACTGTCTCGTCACGTAGGTTTTTTTGTTTACCTTTATTTAACTACCTAAACCTGTGGAAATATACTTTTTTTTTAATGCACGACTTAGTTTGGTACCAGCCTTACCAAGGGGTATCGTATTAGCCAGTACCACAGATGAATACAGATGGGACACTCCGCATTTTAGGTATGAAGCTACAAGTAGGTACGCGGCGAACTCGACTCGTCGAAACCAGTGGGCGTAACGTAGTCAGAAGATATAAGAGTTACGCGATAGAAAGAGAGGCAACTTCTAGGTGAATATACCTAACTGTCGCTAATCATCGTTGTACGACCTACATACAAAGTTTCATTTCGGTTCGACAATTAGAAGTAGGTCAAGTTAATAAAAGCGTGTTACAAAGGGCTTCTAAAGAGGAAAAAGTTTAATCAAAAACAGAAAGCTTGAAATCAAACAAGGGTTCCATACCCAAAGGATTTGGAAACCTAAACCCGTGTGCCAGTCCAACTCGCTTTTGTTACGACATCAAAAAGGCAGCCTCTTTACGAACAAAAATCAAATAGTTTCCTCGAAGCAAAGACTTAATATTACAAATATTAAGAGGCTGCCTTTAGTTTCTCAAACAGAAACATTATTACAAATGCCACCTTTCTGGTTATCGAAACTTCATGCCCACTTAGCAACTAACTGCTTTGATTGGCCTAATAAAATGTAATATTTATCGATAGGCATTGAATGGGACAAATACCGATCATAATTCAGCGTCAAATTGGGAGGATAAATTGAATATTGCCCTGTTGCCGACCAAGCATTACATTGACCTATCATTTGACGTTCCTAGAGAATTTATTTGATATCTCTTGAGATAAGAATAATATAGAATTTCTTCTGGTTTTCTTGTTGCACCATGTTAAGATCATTTGTTTTAATACAAAGTAAAGAAGTACATACTTAGTAGTTTTGTAAAATTACTAAGAGAAGCCTATACTGAACGCATTGGGCTTATACTTAGAATTCAATAAAGCTCAATACTGAACATGGGGATATTTCTATAATTCAGTAAAACCCAATGCTGAACATAGGGATATTTGTATAATTCGGCTTAGAAATAACTCCTTTGCGAAATTAAATAACTTTATAGTGTCATATGTAGATAATCTTTGGATGTCCTGATTAATAAGTAGCATTATTAATTATTACAGCATGTGGAGTATTTGTGTGAGGTAATCATCGATGACACTTTAAGATTATCTTTATTTTTAAATTATTAACCGAATAACACGTGTGCAGTATCGCCGTGATTGCTACTATTGATTAAAAACTAAATATATTTTTTTAATAAATATCAAAAATATACGAATGTATGTGTGTGTCTTCTGTCCTTGAACTTATTGGCACACATGCACCGCTTTTTCCACCAATAAGTTCAGTATATGTCCTCCTATAGGGCGTCCCCTCCCAGCGTTTCCACAAACATATGCCTTGTAAAAAAAGCCTAAAGGAGAATGTAAGGATCGTAGCAGGTGATGAGTTGTAGTTTCTGCCCACCCCCATCTGAAGAAGGCGTGAATATATTATATATGTATGTAGTTTCCATTGCTCAACATTTTGGAAATTATCAGTATTACCTTTTTTGCCATAAACAAGTTAATGCTTTAAGGGGACTACAGGACCTAAACGTGCCTAAACGCAAGTTTTATAATGCCTAAAAGAATATGATCCACTGCAGTAAACAAAATCAGAAAAATATATGATATTATTCAGGATATATGCTAGTATGATAGTGTGTTGAAAACATAATACAACTAATTTGATACGATAGAAAAAAATCATGAAGCTACCTCTAAAAATTTCTTTTAACGATTAAAAATCATATTAATTTACATGCAATCATTCTGATTTTTTGTCAGATTATTCTACAAGCTACATATTAGCATAATAGTGTTAATTTTCCAGTCCAATCAATAGATTTTTTGTAAATCGCTAACTGCATCATATTTTGCAATAAATTACCTGCGTCGTGTCATCGCGCTTCTCTTTCATTTCTATGCAGTCCGACAGTGACCGCGCTTTAGCTGTTGTAAGCCTCTTAAGGAAGTTTCTTAAAGTCAAATAATTTATTTCAATTAGCACTTATAAGGCACTTTTGAACATCAAAATTTACAAAAAAATAGTATTGATTCTAGTCGCCCCTTCCAAAAGGTAGTTTTCGTATGGAAAGGGCCAATGGGCAAGAAACTCCACCGTTACTTTTTTTAAATGTTTTACAATATTTTGTATACATTAATTATACAGGGTGTGTACATCGACGCAAAGGTTACCATGGATTCAGTACATGATCCTGCACTGTAACTTTTCGTCGGTTATTTAAAAAAAAACAGCTGTTCCATACATTTTGACCGCACAGGTATTGCACTTTTCTATGAAACAGCAGATTTTTTTATTAATAACCGAAAATTTTCAACGCAGGAGGGTTCAGAATCATGTACTGAATCCATGTTAATCGTCTTCGCGTCGATGTCCCTGCCACCCTGTATAATTACATATATGTGAAGATGATGCACCTAGAATAAAATTACTATAGCACAATAGGTAAAAATTAAGCAATGACAGATAAACTAATTGAGATAGAAACATAGTGTTAATCCAAAGAAGCGTAAAAAATATCATCGAACTATTTTGATCGGTTATCGATGGAATACAGATCAACATTAGGACGAAATCTTGCCGTTGATAAAACCCCATATCATGACTATCACTGGCCAATAGCCAAAGGCGATTTTAGTCAATTTGTTTTAACTACTGAAACTCTAACAGCATCATGGCCGATACACCAATATAAGCGATCCTGTAATTTCAAAGGCAAAATATCGAATATTCTAGTTTGGTATTTACGCAATATTTTGAAGCAAACAACATGTTCAAAGCTTTATCCTGAAACATAAACAACATCAATTAAATGTATGTCGATATCTATTCGAGAATTTACATTTCAAACGTAATTAATATAGGAACGTACATATTCCTAATTCCTAGTAAAAATAAATAAATTAAAAACAACTGCAAGAACCAAGTAAAAAGTTCAAAACAAGATCACTTTTCAAGCAGTTTGATGCAGTTGCCGGCATCAGATCTACGATTGAACCAAAATAAGTAACTTCTCAACTGCACCAGACTATTGTGGTCTTGATTTTAACTTTTTTGTTGTTATCCTACCTCTTTCTAGGGCTGTTGGGTAAATAATCTAGTGAACAACCATAAATTATTAGGTACAACGCTACAAGGTCGCGTGGCCAAAATCGGAACTAACGCCGTCTTGTTTCGCGAATACACAACCATAAGCATAATCAGTCGCTAGTGTTCCCACTGCTGGAACACAGGCCTCCTCTCGGTGAGAGGAAGCGGGCCGTAATCCACCACGCGGCCCCAGTGCGGGTTGGTAGATGTCACAGGTCTTAGAATTTTTGGTTCTAGGACACGCCGGTTTCCTCACGACGTTTTCCTTCACTTTTTTGAGAGCGGTGGTGATGAAATAATTTACACAAAGTAAAGCGCCTGTCGAGGTTCGAATCTACGACCTACAACTCGTAAGTCAGGGCCGTTACCACTGGGCCACCAATACAGTGATAATTTCACAAATGTTTGCCAAACAACGCACCCCTATCAATGTCATCCAGGCGCCAAAACATCCTTGTAGGACTCTGCTTGTCTTTAGATCTGTGTGAGAGATCACTCCTTTTTTATTTCCGTTTTATGCTACGAAGAGGCGACTGGGTCATTAAATATTCGCCGGACTAACTTAAGGCAGCAGACTACCCTAAGCGCTAGACGTATGCCATAGTATAAGTAAGTAACAGTATTATATATTCATAGAAAACGGCCGAAAAGACGCGCTTCGAAATCTCGGTGTATATCAGTACGCAACAGTATCGAGTACGCGTCACTTAGGCACGGTAATTATTTCAAGGTCACGGCCGAGATATAATACTGTTACTTTATTAGACTATGCGCTTGTGCAAACATTCATGCACACGTTCGTTGACATAGCACTTGCCTTTGAATTGCTATTTCTCACATTGCATGTTCACAAATACTTCCTACATAGCTACAAGGTGGTTTACGTTGAAATATCTAAATCTTTCCACGACACGAGAGAGCAATAGCAGTTCCTAGTAGTCTAGCAAACATTCCATTGCCCGCTAGAAAATGGCGGGTGCGCTGGCCAACCCAAATAATTAAGTTAAGACTTAGCCTTATTTAACCATCTCGATGACCTAACTTGTATATTAGATACATTATTAGATACTCGTACATACCATTTTTCAACTACAAAGCGCCACTTGCTACGATCCTTACATACCTACTTCTTTTCCAGATAACATAACATACATACCATCACGGCTTTCTTCCCAGAAAGGTTAGGCAGAGATGTACCTTTCGTCAGTTATGTTAAAGGCCCGTAAACTCAAGCGTTACTTATGACTCGTTTAAAGCCCTTTGATTGGTTGAAACTAATTTTCAATAATGAGTGAGTCTTGAGTGAGGTTCTGTATATACGGGCCTAAGTCTCATGTAATAGGGGGCGAGCCTATTGTCATCAACCGGCCGCAAATCCTGACTGCGGGCTCCTACTGAGAAATTCCAGATTGCCCGACCCGGGAATTGCCGAACCCAGGACCTCATGATCAGCAGTAACGTTTGCGAGCACAATGCCAATGAGGCAGTCTCAGATATGTTCAAAAAATTGTCTTGAACCATTAAAATAACACCCCTAAGACCAAATAAAAAACCAAGACAGCGCAGCGCTGCGAACAATGAAGCATGCTAAAACTACGCCTCCGCTCTGTGCATACACGCTCACACGCACACATTTACAATCAAACTAAACCTCACTAAGTGCTCACATGTTTACGAAACCGGCCTCACGTCACTGTGGACAGCGCTGTGTCTTGGTTTTTTATTTGGTCTGAGTAACATCCTTGATGATTTACAAATTGAACTTTTCTAAATTACCCTTTATTTGTTTCAGATGCGCAATCAATGAATGCGAAGGCACGGCAAACACAAGCTTATGGCTACACCATGCTATACCGACCGAAAAGGAAAGATTTTCTAAATGTGAGAGACACCCTAATATAGGAAACAATATCACAATTAATAATAGTTCTTGTACAGCAGATATTTTTAATACTACGTTGAAAGAAAAGTGCTCTTCCTATGTTTATAGTGATGGAGACTCGGCTGTTATAGATGTAAGTATTGATATGACTGTTATTAGAAAATAAAGTACGCAAAATATTAGCTTGGACGTGGAGTTGTGGACCCCAGCCCGTTATACTATAGCATACGAATAAGAAGGATCAGCCTATAATGTTCCCACTGCTGGGACACAGGCCTTCGAGATGCTGTGGGCTGTAATCTACCAAGCGGGCCCAGTGCGGGTTGGTAGATGTCACATATATCAAATTTCTAGTTCTAGGATACTGGGTGTTAGACAGACGGTTGAACATACGAAAATGACGGATCCGTTGGGCCGTCTACTACGTGTTTAAGCCCAATAATAAGAACCAGGCCACACGGATTTTTTTAAATGATGTCTTAAATTTTATTCAAAATTCGTCGTTGCTCAAACTTCAAATGTTAATAATTTCATTTAAAAATAACAAAACCGGCAACCTGGTATTAAAAAGGATTGATGTGACTTGTAAAAGTCACAAAGCTTAAGACGCCATCATCCTCCAGACATCTCTTAAAATCGATGTTAAAAAAATTAAAATATACATATTACCATTGACACAATAAGAAATACAAAAACAGACAAAAGCCAACCTGTTAAGTAAAAACTGATAAACGAAAACAGGCAGCAACAAAAATATGCGTCTCCAGTAAATAAGTCATCCAATCATTCGAATACTCAGTAACAGGATACATTGTCACGTGACCTATCAATACTTGGACCGGCAGACAGTTATCGTGTCAATTGGCCGATAACGTCGGCATTGTCGGCCCACCGGTCGTTTATCATAATTTTATTTACATTTAACCACGTCCTGGATTAATGGATTTAATGCATTAACTGTTACGGGAGTGAGATTTGATAAAAAATGTGAACATTAATTTTATCATTACCAAACCCTAGCAGTCCATTGATTGTAAATTAGATTTTAGTGTAACAAATAACAAGGAACTTAGTTGGCAGATCTATTTGATAAAGACACAAAACTACAAATATAGGTAGTTGGTTTCCTGGGTTCGATTTCCACCTCGGGCTAATCGTTATTGGGTTGTTCTCTCAGTAGCAGCCCGGAGTCTGGATTCGTGCCCGCTTTGTGACATGTTACAGAAGCTCACCCTCTATTCCATGGGACTTAAACATCACTGAAATACACTTTGGCCTACCCGTTTTGAAAATACAGACGTGATATTATCTTATTTTCTTGATAGATAGACATCTAGACATAAATAATATTATACTACACTCACGAATCGCATGGATAGTAATAAAGATTGTAATCGGCCATGATCATGTTTTGAAGCTATCATTATCATCGGTTTCACATAGTGTAATAAAATATTTTCAATGTTATTGCAGAATTTTAGAACATCTATACATATTATAAATTTAAGTCCCTTTTTGTGCCTGTATGTGTGACCGCTTTGATTTGGTTTCCAATCCATACTTGTTTTCACCATCATTTAGATAATTTATTACAAATATGTCAAGCGGTGAAGACGTTAAAAACTGTCGCGCGTTTCGAATAGTTGTGTCGTGTACCTACAGTGTGTGAAATGCTAGTGTGATTAATTTCATGCAACGATTTTTTTTATTTACTGCGCAATAATCAACACTACCTATAGCACGCCCACAGTAGTTAAAATATGCCTGATAACGAAAGAGACACACCTACCTTCCTCCGACATATATTTTAATAATACCTATATATAATAATAGGCAATATAATATATTTTTAATATATATACACGACACAACTATTCAAAACGCGCGACAGTTTCTAAACGTCTTCACCGCTTGACCGCCACCCATCTAGTAAAAAAAAAAAGAGCCGAGCTCTGCTCGGGGGAAAAGTAAAGTATCTATAATTTTCCCCCGAGCAGAGCTCGTTCGACCAGGTACTTAATATTAAACGTACATAATAATAAAGAAAATCTCGATGTTTTGTTTAGTCGTATAAACCGTGCGAAGCAAGGGCAGGTCGCTAGTATTATTATAAAATAAAAAAGGTAAATATTTCTAAGAATTAAAATGGGTAGATATTCTTGGGCATGATCGCAACCCATTAGACACTTAGGGACTTATTTCTCTTAGCCTCCATTTATTCCTTTCATTTCACCAAACTATTTGTTTCAGTTCGATCTCGGCTGTCAAAATTGGAAGAGGACCCTTATAGGCACTATCCACAACTCTGGCCTGTTCCTCTCTCTGCCTCTTACTGGTATCATTTCGGACAGGTTTGGAAGGAAAGTGGCGCTATCTGTTGCCGCTCTCATGAACAGTATATTTGGCTTCATGAGGTCTTTCTCCACAAATTATGTAATGATGGTAGCTTTGGAGTTTATGGAAGCTGGCTTTGGAGCTGGTGCTTATACTACTGCTTTTGTTTTAGGTAAGAATCAATAAATTAATTCTAATGTATTTGATATAGCTCAAAACAAAATATGTGTGATCAGCAATTCTCTTGATAGAAATTAAAATATTACCCAAATCGCGGACGAGTATCTATATAATTCATAATATGGACTAAGTTATAAGTGATTGTCAAGACAAATCTCTACGTCTAACGCCCGGGTGTCACCATTGTGTGGATCGCCCGGAGGACACGGTGGAGCATACGGTGCAAGTCTCGCCGGCTTGGGCAGAACACCGCCGTGTCCTCGTGGAGGCGTTCGGCGGCGGTGATCTCTCGCATCCGGCCCTGGTCCAGGCTATGGTACGGCGCGAGAGAAAGGGAGGGAGGCCGTCAACTCCTACTGTGAAGCAGTAATGCTAGCAAAGGAGGAGACGGAACGCGTGAATTTCGCGCCTTCACGCCCCTAGCCACCGCAGGAGACGCCCTGGGCGCCGGGAAAGTCCTATAAGGACCAGGCCAGGGTCGACGGCGCGTTGTGTTACAGGCGCGCCTCAAAGAGATGTCAGCACAACTGACGGAGTCCTAATTTGTAGGACCCCATCGGTTGTCCTGACATCTCTCGATCGGCTCCCCAAAAACCTACCTTTATCAAGTTTAGTGTTGTATCTCTTTAATTACTTTCATCATTAACGCATTACTTTTCACAGCTATGGAGCTTGTGGGACCCAAAGGAAGAGTGTTTGGTAACACCCTCATAAACATAGTTTATGTTTGTGGCTTGATGTCTCTAGCTGGACTGTCTTGGATACTTCAAGACTGGAGGAAGCTCCTGAGAATTATGTACGCGCCATCCTGCTTAATATTCTCCTATCTATGGATTTTGAATGAAAGTATCAGATGGCTGCTAAGCAAAGGCAGGCATGACGAAGCTATAGCAATCATTAAAAAAGCAGCTAAAATGAATAAAGTAGAACTATCAGACCAAGCTTTAGCTCCACTTCAAGAGATGGAGAAAAAGCCAATAGAAGATAAAGAAGACTGTGTAGTTGAAAAGAAGCCGTCAGTGCTCCTGCAAGTGATTCGATCAAGCATTATCAGAAGGAGATTGCTCTCATGTTCCTTTTTATGGATTACTTGCACATTTGTGTACTATGGACTATCAATTAATTCAGTTTCTTTGGCAGGCAATAAGTACGTCAACTTCATGTTAGTGGCTTTCATAGAGATTCCAGCCAATTTGACCTGCTTGTTCGTGCTGGATAGATTTGGAAGGAAGCGAGTCATGATTACCACTTACATTTTGAGTGCAGTCCTGTGTATCAGTTTATCGTTCCTGCCTAAAGGTGAGTTGGATGCTTAGTAATTAAACAATCACTTTATTATTTTCTATTTAAAAAGGGACCACAATATTGAGGTCGTTCAGAAATATGATTCTAAATTAAGTTAACGTTCTGAGGAAACAAGATCCATTCCGCAAGCCGCATGTTTGTTCATACATTTTGGTATCAATTCTCAAAAAACATTTTAATTTGTTCCAAACAATTTAAAATCTTATCTGAAACAACACAGTTTTAACGCGAATTTTATAACCAAACGAGTTGTAGTTTGTGTTCACAAATTACTACGCTTACAATCAAACGAACAAACATAATTTGACGGGAACAAAAGGCGAGTTAGATAATCCTGGAACAGTTTACGAGGCGTAGGAGTGTTCCCATTGTGTTGCGTCAAGATGGCTGGCCGAATGGAACCCTTTGTCTCAGAAATAGGAAGTAACATTATGTACAGCAAGGGTCGGTGATTATGACAATATCCTCGAAGGAGTGTTTATTATAGGTTTCGATGGCAAAGGATCCCTTTTGCTAAAGGATATTTACGTACAACCTACGGATGCATATAGCCAAACAACGTTATATCCACTATAATTAGATTTGACTCGCGGACCGCACATTCTCGGAACCGAACGTATCCGACAAATGACATTTTCCCGCGGTGTCAGTGGAAACGAACTCTGACACGAGTTTTGAGCGAATTTTGGCTCCACTGTTTATTTAGTAATCACTGCTTGTATAACAGCCTGAATTAATGGAATATTCAAGTTAAACCGATTTCAAAGCCGACGGCGCAAACGGCAATAGTAAAACATAAATAATTTTCGCGGTTTTAACAAAGTTGGCAATTTCGAATCGTTTGTTTTGCAAACATTCGGACGAATAAATGAATTCGGGATTTCTATTTAGGAATCGAAAAGTAATTATCATGATCTTTGATTTGCGTTGATAAAGTTTGATTATCTAGTGTTGGTCTTGGGATTAAATTGAGAGCTTACGTAATTTAAAACAGTGTTGACTGTTCTCAACATAAATACACTTTATAAACACATTTTCTTGAGTTGCCTTTTACTTTAAATAATAGTGATGATGGTAATGATGATGACGAATAATTGTATATCATTCGAACAATGTTTAGGGAAAATTCCTCCAAAAATGGATCATTATGTATGATACTACATTCACGAAATAATCGGTTGTCATGATATGGGGATGTGATTCGGACGAATGAGGAAAATGTCGTGAGGAAAGTTTTGAGTATGAATGTCGATGGCTATAAGAGTAGGGGAAGACCGATGGATGGATTGTGTGGAAGATGATATGGCTAGAAAGGGGGTGACTACCGAGATGATGACTAATAGAGAAGTATGGAAGAAAGAGAAATTTTGCGCCAACAAATTGGGATACGGACAAGAGAATAATGACTACATTCACGAAATAAATGTTACATTTTACTAAGCACCATCGTCATCAACAGCAAATATAGGTAACATATTCACTTCATGACATATTCCGCCACAATCGTGCGCAATTTTCCTTTTAATTAAATACTTTATAGTAAATTTTCTTCTGTTTAATTGCACGATTCCAATTCTTATTTTCTCGTTTACTCTCACTTCATCAATCTTCAATGTACAAAAAGCCATTCAATCTTTTGTATCATTCCAACAGGTCAAAGCTGGTGGTCACTCATCTTCTACCTCTCCGGCAAGTACTCCATCACCGTGGCCTACAGTTCCGTCTACATTTACGTGTCTGAGGTCTTCCCTACCAATGTCAGACAGTCACTGCTAGCCATCTGTTCTTCAACCGGCAGAATTGGGTCTACGTTGGCGCCTTTAACTCCTTTGTTGGTAAGTGTTGAAGTTCTTTTTTGTTTATATTCTATCTTGATTAGTTCAACATTTTAATTTCAGTATTCTATTTGTCTGGATCGAAAAAAAAAATATAGACCTCGTAAAAATTGTGAGGAATGTCACAATGATATTTCTGTGGGTAAAGTAACATTGTTGTGCCAATGCCATGATACCATTAAGATTAAGATCATGCAATATACGAGACTAGCTGCCGCCCGCGGGTTTCCCCGCGTGGAAGCTAATTCTTCTTCTTAAATACAAATACCGGAACTCCTTATGAAATCAGCTATCTACCAGTGAAAGTCCCGTCAAAATTGGTCTAGCCGTTTCCGAGATAAGCCAGAACAAACAGACAGAAAGACAAAAAATATATTAAAAGTATTTTGTTAAAAGTACCGTTTCTTACTAACAGCAACTTACAGCTTTTTAGTAAATGTAAAAAGCTGTTATTTTGCCATTACAAACACTTCAATACACACACTCAAACAAACACACACACACAACACACACACACACTCAAACACACACAAACACACACTTCAATACACACTCATACACTTCAATCTAATTTATTTGCTAATTATGTTATATGCAATGCAAAAGAAAAAAGAAAAGTAAAAAAGTCGTAGTAGCAGTATTATTTAAAAGTTTTATAAGTCATGTGACTGTTCTTATAAATTAGGAATTCCTAGGCTGATAAAATGTTCCTTTTTCTTTTATGTTAAAATTTGTGATAAGCTCGGGTTCCACAGAAGCAAACTGAAGCTCTGCCTTAAAGTCAGTTTTGTTCCTCAGGCTTTATACTACGACAACTTGCCATCAATATTCTTCGGTACGCTAGCCGTCATAGCTGGTCTGCTCGTCTTCACGCTGCCAGAAACCATCAACGTGCCTCTGCCAGACTCCATAGAAGAAGCCGAAATGTTATCTAAAGCTAAACGTCGGAAAAACGATGTTTAACAGATAAAGGCAGTTTCCTAGCTTAGGAAAGACTGTGGTCTAGATTTTGACAAAGGATTTAAGAACTGTGTAACAGAGAGCGATATATTTCTGTTAGCTCATCGTTTTGTTTGTCTAAAATTCCGAGCAGTTCTATGTATTTCATAACCCGAGTGACACAAAGTCTTGCATTTTATTTATACACTGTGTGATTAGTATACATAACAAAACTATTTCCTTTAGTGAGCTGAAAACCAGCGCTGAGGCTTAGCCTCGCATAGGCTCGCAGCATTATGCTGAGCGATGGCCGTTTTGAATGTATGGGACGCATATTTTCCCCCAAATTGTTTATTTTCTTTCTTTTCTTTAACTATTGTGGTTTTAAAGATTTTGAGAGTGACTTCAGATCACTAAGTAATTTTACATACGTAATTCTTAGATTCTCACCTACGTTTATATAGTCCTAGAATTCTTCCAGGTTTCATTATCCTTCCAATTTTTTGTATTCACGAATTCGTAATCTTTTCCAAAAAACGTTTTATGTATATTATTGTATTTTATGGCAATTATATTAATTTAGGTTAGTACCTTCGCGCACAAAATATAATGCTCAGTCTAAAATAACTAGGTGTTAAAGTTACCATAAAGGTGTTATGTATGTTTATACAATGTGAAATTGAATTCGTTTGCATCCTCTTAGGGGGTCATTGTACTCATCATTATGAACAACTTTCACTATGGGACCAACCCTGAAATCGCGAAAAAAATATCTGTTGTTCCCTACATTATAACGAGCTATGTGAACATAAATACGTATGGAACAGCTGATTTTTTTTGATGATGACAAGTCAAATGATGAGTACAATGACTCCTTAAGAGGATGCAAACGAATTAAATTTCACATTGTATATACATATTTTGTATGTTTGTGTAAGTGGTTTTTGGGTGTTAACGTATTCACGGGGTAATTTAGTGTGGTATCTAGGAGTGAGGTGTGTTGTGGTCCTGGTCTTCCGTTTTTTTAATAGGTTCTTTGTAATGACTATGCATTAAATTAAGTGCGAATATTTTAAAGCATTTTTTACAGGAAAATCTTAACAGTTGATTATATTTTAGCAAAAAATATATATTCAGTAAACGTTTTGAAAATTGCTTTGAAAATATTCGCTCCTAAAATTATATAAGTTAAGTTACACAAATAATATGGAAATGGTCACAATAATATTTTATCTACTCTCATGTCATAATATTCGAATTATAAACTTCAAAACGAGTTTATATTGACATTCTTTATAAACACAATACCGAAATTTAAAAATAGAATCATATTATTATAACACTTTTTCTGTTACAAACTAATGCTATAAAACAATGTTTTTTCTATTACGATACAAGGCTAATCCAAGAAGTTAATATCACCAAAGAGTTTCCATCAACTTTTGTAATGGAACGTTAGCGGGGGACAGCAGCACCGCTCTAGCGCATGCGCGGTGATGTGCTGGTGCAGGCACCATGCATACGTTTTGTTGTGCTGAATTTCGTGGGAATTTTGTATTCTTGATCTTTAACTTTGATCTTATGAGAGTAGATAAAGTAGTTGTATGAATCTGCAGACAACTAGGTATTAAACCACTCGTGTGATACTACTAAAAACCTCGCCTGCGACTCGTTTTTTAAACACACACTCGTATTTTAATACCCGTCATTATGCAACAGTCTTATAAACTACTACATATTATGCTTTTATTTTAATTAATATTATTCGACCTTCCAGAAATGATTGGCTAACCCAGTGAGTGACAAGATGAGAATGTTTTTGCGTAAATGTGCCATAATCATTAGTAAATAATCATTTAATGATTAAAAATTCTGTTAATAATAATAGTAACTTAAGTTTAATAATCATAACCAGGTGCATAATAATCTAAACTTGTATTTTAAGCAATGCTAAGTATATCACTACTTATATACCTCACATAAATAAGCATTTTATTTTCTAGAAAAGTTTTTTTTTTTTTTTACTAAGTAATCTTAATTTCTAAAAAAACTTTAACGGTACAAAAATAAATTAATAAAGAATTACCTCAAACAGTTTTAAACATGTATTTTATTTATTTTCTACCTGATACGCTCCGATAGATACACACATTTGCACCTTGCTAGCAGGTCAGATGGCCGATGGGGCCGACAATTGGCGACCGCTTACCGGAAGACATAGCGTTGGAAGGACACCCACAAGGTGGACAGGTGACCGTGACGGCCGCCATTGAATCCGCTGGATGCGAGAAACACAGAACCGGTCAAACTGGCGATGCTTGGAGGAGGTCTATGTCCAGCAGTAGACGTCTTTCAGCGGAAATAATGATGATGATACTCCGACACTACTCTGAAAAAAACAACGTATTTTAAATTTTAACGTTTTACATTTTCCTTCAAAATTAACTTAAGGTGAATTTGAAATAAGTACAACAATGAATGAAAAATATTATTAACATTATTTATTTTTTCTAAAAACTTCAACATGGTCCTGTTTTGTATTTGTGAATTTGTTCATCATATTCATAGATCTTCGATCTTCTCTGTTTGGTGAATAAGAAAAATACTCACGAGCGCCTGGAATAATTATTGTAGCAACATTGTTCTATGCAACATTAGTCACTATCTTCTACTAGTGCATAAATTAATTAAAATATTAGAAGGCTAATCTCGTGCCACGCTCGTCAAAATCAATCAGGAATTCGAAATCTGTTTCAAATCAGAGGCCTTTCCGTCAAAGCTAATTTCAGATTGTGTATTCCATACTGCATGGATTATGAAGCGCGCATTCTAGTAAAATGTCAAAGCTCTTTGTATAGTACCATCGAAGAACTTCATATCTATACACCGTAAGGACTATTTCTGCTTGCAGCGTTTGGCGGCTATAGAACAAGGGCGGTAACAGATATGGTCATCGTGTTCATGGGATTTTGTTTTCAAACTGCTTAAATATGAAGTTCTTCGATAGTACGTACATAAAGACTACTTGTTTGGGTCGGCATGATTCGGCACAGCCGGGCGGCAAAATCGACTATCCAGATTTATATTCAGGAAAAAGCCGTTCAGCTTAACTCGAATTATGCCGAACCAACCCGAATAAGTGTTTAACACCCTTTAAAATACAAATCAAGTTGTATTTCATAGTAACGTTTTCTACCTACATAGAGACTTATTCGTCACTTAGAGATGAAGTATAGTATTTACCTATTCACACAACAAATTGCTATATGAATATAAACAGGGTTTCAAATTTGCACAACATAGTGCTAAAACAATATTAATAGGCGCTATTGTGGGTTCGAACACAACCAGACGCTTTACTTTGTGTAAATTACTTCATCACCACTGCCCTCAAAACGGTGAAGGAAAACATCGTGAAGAAACCGGCATGTCCTAGAACTAATAGTCAGTTGCTCTTTAACACTGAGTATACCTCTCATAGTCTACAACCAAGTCCAATTCTAAACGGATATAGGGAATAAATTATTATAACTTCCACAAGTAGACGTTTTATGACACCTTACACCATAATTACCTACAGGCAAGAACGAAGACAAAATCATGAACTGTTTAAAAACTTCTCTAAAAACATTTACTATCAACCTCAATACTCAATACTCTATTTTTTATTGCATTCCATATGTATTACATAGATGGTATAATAAGTAAGAGAGCAATATGGACCCTGTCGGGCACAGCAAAATAAGGAGAGAGGAAGAAGGCTAAGCAGTAACCTTTAACATTATCAATGCTATTTAGAACTGCAGTTAAAACAAGATAGCTTCGTTGGACTAGTAGTCGCAAGCGCTACTGCTTACATGAGGTCCTGGGTTCGATTCCTAGACCGGGCAAAGTGTTACTTGGTTTTTTCTAAGTAGCAGTTCGGAGTCTGGAATTTCGGCCGATTGATGGAATTAGGCTCGCCTCCTTTTACATGTTATTTAAACATAACTGGCGCAATGTAGATTGGGCAGAGGTGTATATACCTACCATCAAAGAAGTTCATATTATTATCTAACCAGTTTCAAAACAAAATCCCGTGAACACGATGACACCATTGTTACCGGCCCGGTTCTATAATCGCCGAGCGCTGCAAGCAAGAATAGACTTACGGTGGTTAGATATGAACTTGTTCGATGGTACCTATAGTACACTCAGTAGGCTATAGGTACGTACACCTCTGCCCAACCCTTCGGGAAAATTAAACGTGATGTTTATGTTGTAGTAAAACAATAAGTTACCAGACTTGAACTCATTGTCAGTTAGGAACAGACCGCAAAGCAAACCTTGATTGAATCACGCGATTACAGTAATGCAGCGTAGGTACTCTTAAAATAAAATTCATGCATTCAATCATAGACGAAGAGCCACTGGTGGCTAGGCTTCACAGTCTGGCTCATCGGCGTAATGTTGCTTGCCTTCGGAGAGTGTGCGCTGGAGCTCCACGAACTCATCCCACCATCTCGCTTTTACTACCAGACTACCAGACATACGGCCGGTATAACTTGGCAGGTCTGAACATAGGCACTAGGAACTTTCGCGCATGTTCTCTTACTCACACTCACCTCATGTCACCATTTGATTCCTAAAAAATGTTATTGCGCAGCCTTTTGCGCGAAGATCGGAACTGCCAAGTTATATCAGCCGTATTGCACCATTCGCGGTTGGTTGATATCGTACTCAGCGCTTCTCATCTAGGTTTATTATCCCATTTCGCGCTCCTAAAGATATCATTGAACACTAACATAATGATTACGGCTCTTTTTTAAACCTCAAATATATAATTCCTATTTTGATATATTCCTAAAAATACAATTTGCATGTAGCGCTCGTTCAGCCCGCGCGCGGTTGCTCACAGTTCTGATCCTACCTGACCTAATCTAACCCATTTGGTCGGGGTGCCCTAGCTTAGTTACTACGACCAATTTGACTCTCGCGTGGTTAAATTTCCACTTTCCATCATAAGAAGCGCAAAAAGTTTTTAAAAGGTCAGCTAAATATTTCCCAAATGTTAATTTAAAAGAACCAATTCCAAATGAGAATATCCAAATGACCTCATTTCAGCAATAGCTCAATCTTAATAATACGATAAATATTACAATGGCGTACAACATAAAACTGTACAGTTGGATTAACAATGACTAACCGTCTAAAATTAGACACATGGTCAAGGGCCCCATGTATTTAAGGGGCCTCTAGACAATGGACCAGAATAGTAATTGATCTAAGTTACGACCGTTAGATTATGTAGTGGCCTTCAAGGCTTTAACTATGATTATTATAAAGATGATTATAAAGCTATTATATGATTATTGTAAAGATCATTTATAAAGCTATTAGCTACTACGGACGTTCAATAATGTTTTGTTTAGGTCTGATTGTAATGAAATTATTTCTAAATATACAGTATGTTAATTAACGAAGGGCGTTCCCGTTAACCCACAACAGTATAACGTCAATAATGGTACAGACAAAAAAAAACCGTAATTATATTTTTTTTTTGTTTTTACTAAATTTTTTTAGTCTGTATTGTCGCTATACTATTGAGGGTAACAGGAACGCCCTTTGTTAGTTATCATACTGTATTTTGAGGTCTAAAATTATCAACTAAAGATGAGAAACAGATGAGCTTGATAACAACATTAAAATCAGAATAATTATTGTTCGAAAAAAATGTAGGACTTCCACACAATGTTTTGACAATAAAGCTGGCTTTGATTAGCTAATCAATGTTCAATGCTTAACATCAATCTTCAACTAGACCTCTAAAACCATTAGATGCTGCTGTAGATATGTAGCAGTTCCATGAAAAGGAAGTGAATTATAAGATGGCTACTCTGAGAGGAGAAAATGGACAAGAGAAAAAAAACGCCAGCCACAAGCTACAAGTAACCAGGGTACGCAGAAGCAGAAGAAGTAGGATTAACAGAACTACTAGATTCTTAAAAAACACATTCCTCCATATATCGTGCACCACTTGAATAGACAATCTATTTACCGAAACAAGGGCACACATGAACATTGTATGCAAACAAGGCTCTGCTTATGTAGTGATGGGTAAATGGTAATTAGGTGACGTACGTTTTCAACAAATACATGGTGGTATGGGTTACTCCGTAATAGAGCATAATAATAAATAATAAGTACTCCATAAAATGCGTGAAAGCTGTGTTTTATGATTATAGGTACCTAGTTAAAGTATAAAAGAGGCCAAAAGGTGAATGGGAGATAGCGTGTGCTACTGAAATAGAAGATAATTAAGTTACTAAGAGGATGTTGGGGTACACTATGCAAGAATTTTCGAAACTGAAGCCCAAAGTGATTTTAGCAGGAGTAACGAGAAATCTAGCTGTTGATGAAGAAATGAATAAATTCCTCCCAATATTGTAAGTTTACTTTGTTAGTTGTTCTTTTTGCGTAAACTTTATACTTCAAAAAACGATCAATCTGCCTAGCCTTTTCCCAAAGTTATGTTGGGGTCGGCTTCCAGTCTAACCGGATGCAGCTGAATACCAGTATTTTACATGGAGCGACTGCCTATCTGACGGAGAAGCTTGTGGCTAAGTAATAACAGCCGCATGGGTCGATCCAGGAGGCTAAGCTACGCTTGCCGGGGTTGGTCCGCGGATGGCTGACCATCTTTACATACCAAGACTCCTCCGTGCCTCGGAAAGCACGTTAAGCCGTTGGTCCCGGCTGGCATTCGTGGATCTTTAACAGTCGTTAAGAGTGTTAGAATCCCGAAAGTCTGACACCAGTCTTACCAAGGGGTATCGTATTACCCACTTACTGCGTTGTGGAAGTCAGATATAAATAATAAGTACATACACATATATATAAGTACCTACAGTCGCTCCATGTAAAATACTGGTATTCAGCTGCATCCGGTTAGACTGGAAGCCGACCCCAACATAGTTGGGAAAAGGCTAGGCAGAGAGATTGACTGCCTTTGTGACCTCCACAACGCAGTAACTGGGTAATACGATACCCCTTGGTAAGACTGGTGTCAGACTTTTTGGCTTCTGACGACTCTTAACGACTGTCAAAGATCCACGAATGACAGCCGGGACCAACGGCTTAACGTGCTTTCCGAGGCACGGAGGAGTCTCGGTATGTAAAGATGGTCACCCATTCACGGACTAACCCCGGCAAGCGTACTTCAGAAAACGATACCTACGAAAATCAAAAAAGAAATGTTGTAAAAACTGAACCTTCTGCACTTATTACTGAAATCCCTCAAATTTTATAGGCCAATGACTTCGCACAGCAAACTGATAAAGAACGTACTATCAATGTTATAGAGATGACTCATCTGAAACGTGTCAGTTTACTAGACTGACTTGAGAACCTTGTCTAGACGTAGTCAGCCATAAGCACGACGCCATTGCTCATAGCTCTTAACCTTATAAGGACGGACAGACGTTCGAGAAAGTTCTCTTAGGCGCAATGGGTATAACTAGAAACTTGAAATGAACGAATTTGTTCCATATAGGTTTTACGATGTTGATTTGAAGACAAGTTTGGTGAAATCGACGGCGATAGACTACTGTATATAAGGTGTTAAAAAAATGACTTTAGAAACTTTAAGAGGTGCTTTAGCCCATCGACATTAATAACTTTTACTATAGGACCTACTTAGAAATACATTTTTTTTCGCGATTTCAAAGTTGGTCCCATAGTAAAAATTACTGAATTAGATGGTCTAAAGCACTGGGAGCGAATTGTTATTTGAGTAGGTACAATTCATAGATACATCAACAATTCATATATAAAGTATATATTATTATACAGTGTCAAATAAAATTTGCTAGCGAAACTGACGCAGACGTGACGGGTATCGAACAATATCTAAACATGATAAAGCAAAAACACAAAAAACCATAACAAAAAAAGAATCTCGATGATAAAAATGTTACAGTTGTTTCGAAAGGGAACGCAAACAGAAAAGGAAACAAGGACGGGAATATAAAGAGTGTGAGTGAGAGTGTTAAGCCCGAAAGACACAAAACGATCCAAAATAAAAACAATAGGAAATTAAAAATACCTTTACCGTTTATGTCATTATGAGAATGAAAACGAAACTATAATTAGGTGGGTATAACATTGACATTGAGCTTGGTAGTAGCAGTGAACAGAGTCGGTTAACCTTATGGAACGAATACTTTTCTATTTTTGAGCACTGTTATTCAAATCGTGGCTTATCTGTTCTTGATAAAAACAGTAAAAAAAACTACACGTATTTTTATTCGGATAAACTGTAGGTGACTATTTCATTGCATTATACAGTGTGAACCAAATTATCTTTACAGAATAAATGGACATGAGCCAGTAGGAATAAAAAAGGAATATTAGAAACATGTGCCTGATACTTAAAAGGACTTCTTTTTTTTAAACGGTACGGAGATATTATGTAGGTATTCAAGAATTCGCCACATCTGATCAGGAATGTAAGTTTTATTTAGCCATTCTAGATATTTCTGCAAAAATGTCTCACTTCTTCACTTCAATTGTAATTGTAACATTTTTGCATGTTTTCATACGAAATATTTAAGTACGTCACGCCACGTGTGAATACAACTAACTTCCTTCTGGCTCATTAACAGCTGATTCGTTAATTTAGTGTGTTACACACCCTATTATAAAGTGTTAAAAATCATAATTGCTTGAACATTTCTAACACACATGTTTTTTTCGTACACACGATCACGCGACAAGCACGCTATCGAGTTGCCTTAAAACTATTTAATGGGGTCATCATCACTCATTCATGTAGATACCAAATCGATACTAATGTAGTTATAAGCACTTATGGTATTTTTCTCATCGCAGCACAACATGATGAGATTATGTTAAAATGCATTAAACATTAAGCGCACATTGCATATAACAACCAACACATCAACAATCTGTAACAGAACAATTGGATTTCTTGAAATTCGCTATCCGATGCCGGTCGCACATTGGAATACGTAAACAAGCCGTTAAAATAAACAGACGTGGAGGACGTGCAAGCGATGCCAACGATTGGAAAGGAAAGCGGCGTAAGCGCGTCGCGCGATAAAATGACGTTTGTGTGACGAGCCAACTCGCTCGGAACCAATGCAGGTTCGAGCCCGCTAGACGTTTCGCCTCAGTCCGACGCGCACGCTTCGCCGGCCGGCCATTCTTACCCAAATATCGTACAAAAATCCGTGTCAATTTAACTCCAGCTGCTTGTTAAACTTCATTCTTCTGAACCGTGTACAAAACAGGTGCATTTTCAAGTGTCCTCGTGATTGTTTTAAGGTTATAAACTGCACATTCCAACGTGGTGTTCTGTGAATTGGGTCATGGTGTACAATTTGTACGTTTCTCTGTAAGTATTACTTTTTAAAAATTTCAAAAATCGAATTTGATATCACAGTAGTGGTGGCGGTGTACCTTAATTTAGTACGGCTCGATTAAATCGATTATTTTTTTTGTGGATACCGAATTGAAATTGTTGTACCTATTTTTATAATTCATTCCTTTTACATCAAAGCGTATTTTTCTTTCATAATTATGTTTCAACTTAATTGGATTACACATTCCACGTAACATCAGAAATATATCGAGTGTCGTAACATACGGTTCTTTTAACCGACAACGTATTCTGTTAAGTCGCTGTAATAATCTTCTAATTATGTGACCTATTTAAAAGTGCCAATACTTTTTTCTACTGTCACATTTTTTTAAAAGAAATATCTATTGTCTTCGTGTATCTTTTGAACTTTATCTTAACCAATAACTGTCACTCTCACTCATTCCTGTGCTATAAATCGGACTTTATTTAAGCGTCTACAATTTTTATTAATGACAACTCGAATACACAGATTACCTTTTTCTTTAAGTTTAATAATTTAGCGTTGAAAGATGCCTTTTTTGCGTGAGCAAACTTCATTGTCTTGGCTAGCGTGTTTCGTCGTATTGTTAAAAATTACCTGACACGTCTTACAATACAAACACGCTGGGAGCTCAGTTGCGTTATGAATACCCATAACTAACGGCGTTAATGTGGCTATCAGAGTTACCGTAGAAAGCAAAAACTGTCCAGCTGATGGAAATAACGATATATTACAAAACGAGTTATATAATTAAAACGAAGATGACCGTCAAACAGTGAACGCAAATTGTTAGCGTTCACTGCCGTCAAACAACCAAAATGTTGACTTCGAACTTATGAAGACCAATTTTATTAAATTAAAGCAATATTTCAAAATCAACCGAAAATGGCCAGAACTTGTGGAGCATCACTACAAAGCAAAGTACAAGTTGCAACAATATTGTAAAGGAATACCACACTAAAAGTTCTCAACACGTTTAATTTAAAATAGCAAGGTTACTTTCTTGCATTTTATGGAACTGCAAAATGTACAAGAGTCTAAAATTAAAAGGGATTAATACAGAACTACTTTGTTACTCTGATCTTTAAGGGTAACTATTTTAATATAGCGTTTCAATCATTGAAATAAAGCTTTTATTCCGTTAGCAACTGTTATCAAAATAACTTGATGATTCACTGTCGTCAGGGAAGATAATCCTACAATGGCAGTAGGTACCTATATTGGAATTAGTTTCCTTATTTTTAGTTTAGGGCATTATTCTTAACTAAGGAGAATACCATCATATTCTCTTTCAACACTTTTTGTTTTAAATCCACTTTACCCGTTCTTCAATGAACTGCAATTCTGACCGGATTTTTTCTATCAGACTGAATACTACTGAGACTAGTCAAAACAATCACTTAACAGTGTCGACAGTATCTGTACTATCAAGATATCGAGTGCAATAATTTAAATAATTTAATTTAAAAAGTCTCATCTTAACATTGATCTTTTCATCCCATAAATCATAAATTGCAGTTCTTCAATGAACTGAGATTCCGATCAGATTATTTCTATCGAACTGAATACTACTGAGATTAGACAAAACTATTACTTAACAGTATCGACAGTACCTGTATTATCAAGATATCGAGATATCATTCATCTTTATCATAGATGAATAACGAATGAACATTTAACGGCAGACTACAGCCAATCGATGAAGATGTTTATTCCATTCGATTTGAAACTTGAAATAAGGAATCGATGTATCGTTAATTCGTAATTAGAATCAACGCTAAAATCTTTACGCTCATTACCAATTTTAATCATGCAAACCAAATGAAGGTAAAAATAAAATATGCAACGTACCTATTCGGTGAATTAAATTATTATTTGTTAAGTACACGATATTCGTTTCAACTGAACCGTTTGATGAAGGTCTTATGTTAATCTACAGATTTCGAGAAGTACTGAATACATTACACAGTTTGAATTACCTATCTTTGTTTTATTCGACCCGATTGAATCATTAAAACAAAAAAATACATACTAAGTAGTCTCGATTATAATATAGTATTTGTAGTTTAGGGTTACAAAAGAGATGGAAATGCAAAAGAGAGTCTAGAAGAACCAGTAGAAGTATTAGATGCTTTAAAGGACACCAATGTGATTCGAAAGTTAGTGGATTGACATTTTGACGAGAATTAAAAACTGAAAGAATCAAAGAATTGTTTAGTCAAAACTCTGCTTCACCTATCAACAGATAATTTGGACACACAATTAAATGTATAAATAAGATAATTTTCGCAACGCTGAATGAATCACAATATTTGGTTTTCGATAAGGAGCTAATGTCAATTCAGTCAAAGAGGACGCTTGAGTTTTGTAAAGATCAATTTGCTCTGAATTCTATCGTTTAGAAAACCTGTCTAAGTTACCTGTGACCTGTGATAAAGAACCATTCTTCTTTTTTTACTGCCTTTGACTCAAGTTACTGTTATAACAAGCTGAATAATTATTAGCTATATTTATTTATGAATAAAGTCCTTCTGGTAAAACAGCTCAAACCATTTAAGTTGTGCCCAGCATGGTTCTTTTCCCCGGTGTGGAACCTCGCAATATGTTTTCTCTTTCATTCTTCTCCGACCCCATCATTAACTCCCTTTCCTTTTCTTTCATGTCATCCTTCATTCAATCCATCGTTTCGTTGGTCTCTCTCTCCTTCTACCATCAGTTTTATTTCGCACCCTCTCAAAATTATGTGTGTCATCCCTGCTCCTTCTTCTCCGCCTCGTCAATACATCCTACTCAAACCAACACAATCAATTTCATTTTAACTTTTCTGTCAGTGACCCCTCTTTCAAACGCTCTCTGATAAAGGTACTCATAAGGCATCTGAAAGATGTAAATAAAGACAGAACAATCTAGAACAGTCCGGATGCAGTTTGTACGGGTAACGTTGCAGCAATATTTTTGTTTCGCTCGGCATCAATGTTGGCTTGTTATTGTCCATTGTCAGCTGTGGATCTTATGTAACTGTATACTTTGTGGTTTTGGGTATTGAAGCGGATGCGATATCGTTGCTGCTAGTTTGATTATTGTCCCGTGATAGTAATTTTGTTAGTCACGGCCACAATATGTGGGAACTCAAACTATATTTGTATCGCTGTCTACAGCTGAATGAAAGCTTCCTCAAAATGGGAGCTGATACTCAAAAATAATCGTTTGGCAATATTCGCAATGGAACATTATAATTCTTGACAATTACAATGATTAGTTTCGCAAAGTTGAGGAACTCTGACCAAGTGAACAGACGGCGAGTTCTCCCCGGACGTGATAATAATAATTTGTCACACATGTGGATACACTATGATGAGAAATAGCAAAACTAACGTAGATAATAAAACTAATTTCACAGCATTAATTATAAAAATAGTTGCTAACGAATTTAAAATAAAGCTGTTTCACAATGCGAAGCAAATCAAGCTTGATGTTGAACATATGGCCTTCCGAACCACATCTATCAACCCGGTCGAATTAATAGACATTCAATAGAGTAGGTTGAGCCGTTTAATTGGGTCTCACTGAAAGGTTTATAAATGTCTCTATTTTAGTATATTAGTAAAGAAAAGCTTCATCACACAAATTCCTTAATCTATGTTTCATTCAAAAACTCTTTCTTCATCAACATTGCCATTTATTTTTTCTCAAACGTACTGGCCTTTTACTTTTATTAAAGCATGTCACTCTTTTTTATTGTTCTCTGAAATCTCAGTTCTGTTCCCACACTCGATTAAGACAGTCCCTTCTTTATTCCCGGTTTTAAGCCCCTGATGAGATCGGACCTTACCTGCTCCGCTCATTCCACAAGGGATTATCTTGGGACCCCTTAAGATTGTTCATTGTATTTAGTAAAAAGGCCCAATTCTTGATGGATATTTATAAGAGCATTTTTATATGTATCGGAAAAATATGCTGTTTAAAACGCTCGCTATACTCATTGGAGAATGAAGAAACCGCGGAATGATTAGAGCGTGCAATAAAAACTGAAGAATTTAATTAATTAATATAGGTACTTCCACTTACTTGATTAGCTTCATTTTAAAGTAATAACTTTACCAATATATTGCTATGACGTTGGTCGATAACTTCGTTTAATGGTTTTTTCGTGTCAACAAACAATGGAAGATTTCTAGAGGAAATTATAAAGTGCACTATGCGTCTTTTCATGTGGACAGATACTTACTTAAAATGTAAAAGATAAAGAAAGCGTAATATTGGAGCAGTTATCAGACCTACTAATTAGAACTGTATTTTAAATAACGACGATAATATGAACTCAAGCATTTAAGAAACTTTAGAAAAAAATATTATTTAGTACAACCTACGTATTTTTGTTTCTTGTTTGCAGCACATATTATGATGCTGTTGAAAATAACAGTAGGTGCGTAACATTTTAATCCTTCGGTTCTCCATTATAACTGTGAATATTTAAAACTCTTGATTGAGGAATGCAAAATCCGACTTTCATTTCGAAATAATACTATAGAATAATACGACTATAATAGAAGCCAGGTAATATGCCGATTATTATTGCAAAATATTTTTTCACAATGTATTGCATCACATTGTGAAAAAATATCTTGCTTCGAATATTTAGGGTAATTTTAATATTAATGTTGTATTTTACCTCGAGTGGCAGGCAATGCAAAAAATATCATAGATTATTTAAATATTGTAGTGTGAACGTCCGCAAGATATTTTTTGTACTATCACGCTACATTTAGCAATGTACTCAAAGCCATTGTGACCTTACAGCACTGTTTCTAGTTTCATCATATTCATCATCATCGTCATCTACACCCCGAATTCTCCCACTGCTGGGCATAGGCCTCTCTTTTCTTGTGCCAATATAAACGCTCTTGTGTCAAGCTCATCCAGGTTTTGGCCGCGATGGCAACAATGTTTTCCGCCCATCTCACCCTCGGACGGCTGATACTCGTCTTCCAGTCCTTGGACGCCACTCGATCACAGCCTACTCCATTATATCTATTCTCCATTATGTCTCCTTACGCCAGCGACTTCGCCCGCGTTATATCTTTATAAACTAAAATCCTATATGTTACTCAGCATCTATATGTAATACAGCATTATACTGGCTAAACTTTTTTGTAATCTGTCCAGTAGTATTTGAGTTTATTAATTACAAACAAAAATATAAATCCTTTCTCTTTATAATATTAATGTAGGTAGATATCAAATGATTTTTATATAAACTTTACCAAACTATTTGGTCAAAACTCCTTTGCTACCATTGTAGCAAAGAGTTGCAGCAATTGAATTTTACTACTCTTGGCTGACCAATTCGAAACGGAAGCATAGTCTTTGTTTACGAATGAAATTCGAGTTTCCCTAGGATTGACGTGGGAACGAATAAGCAAGCTATGTTTAACATCAAAGGAGTACCGATCGTACTACGGACATGTGATGCGGAGTACTGAGGATTTTATGGCGAGATCAAGTAAGAATGCTTCTAGAATGGATACAAAAACAGAGACAGATCAACGATAAATAGATTGAATATTGTAAATTCGGAGAAATTAATTATTTATCAAATGAACTACCAACTTAAAATGCCCGTATATTCAAATCACAACTGACATTCTTTGATAGTTGTATGAAATGGCTACAACACGGCAAATATTGAAGTAGTGTGTCACAATTGACAATGAACACTGAGTTGACGGCAAGTATAATTATAGCGCAGACTCCATTTTAATCCTATCCAGGATGTCTCTCCCTCAGCGACACCCTAAGACGAGGACCACACCACATGCCTTTAGCGTTTCGTAGCTTAGCTTATACTTTTTTGCCCTAGCTGGAAGCCTTAATTTATTGAGGCACCCACAGGAAATTCCGATTAAGCAGCCAAGAACCTCCTAGGTTGACCTACGAGATTCCAATTCACAAAAACAAAACGGGGATTCCTTTGTGACAAGAACAGAAAGATGCTGGAGATGATGTTAAGGATGAAAGCACGTGTGACAGACCTTCACTCCTATTTCTACACCATCCATAGGCAACAATATGAATGAATCTTATCAATCAAAGATGATAACATTCACCTTGTTTACAGATACAATCTAAAGACGAGATAGCTGTATATAATCGCAAATAGGTACTGCCTTGCGATCTATTTTCTAAGCAGAGTTAATGAGTTAAGACTGGCATTACACGAGTAAACTTTGATTAAATGATAAGGCAAATTATAAATGATAAATAACGAATTGTGTTAGTAGAACAATAACTCAAAAAGCAAGGCAAACACATTTGAAACTGAAACCAAAAGCATTTATTTCACTTGAAACTTTTAAGAGCGTTTATTCTGAAAGTTGGCAACGTCGTAAATAGCTGTCAAATATTTACCTGTTTTGATTAATTTGGAAATAATACTGTATGGAAATAAGAAATGTGGCTAACTAAGTTACTAGAATATTGATTATGTTATGCAATTATAACATTGAATTTGATGTTGTACCCGTTTTAGGCGTAAAAAAACAATTTGGAAAGTTTCCAAATGCTTTTTTTGCTAAATATGGTGTTACAATATTAATTATTGCATATCATAATCAATATTCTAGTAACTTAGTTAGCCACATTTCTTATTTCCATACAGTATTATTTCCAAATTAATCAAAACAGGTAAATATTTGACAGCTATTTACGACGTTGCCAACTTTCAGAATAAACGCTCTTAAACTATCAAGGAGTCGGACAGTTAGTCAGAAAGTTGAAGCTAGTTGCCTGTTCTAAAACGTAAATATTACAAAATCCTGGGTATATTGTTTTTGTTGGTTCTAGTAAATGTTAGATTTATAAAAAAAAACAATATAAAATAAACTTATAAGCCAAGACGAGTCCTCAAGTGGAGACCGCATATTGTCAAGCGTAGCGTGGGACGCCCCCCAGCTAGGTCAATCGACTACCTTAAGAAAGTGGCTGGGACAGACTGGATGCGGAAAGCGGAGGACAAGGTGTTATGTCGCAGCTTTGGAGAGGCCTACGTCCAGCAGTGGACTGCGATAGGATGAGTTAATCATAAGCCGAAGCCACAAAGCTAGGAGGTCCGCTTGGTGCCACGCTCGGTGAGTAGCGTAGCTCAAACAAGTGACTAATTAGTCATGCAGAGTGGCACTAAGGGTCAGTGTGGCCATTGCAATATTAACCATACTAAAACCATGTGTTGGTTCGCTATGAGCATGTCACCTAGAATACCGCAAGACGGAGACCAATGACTTTATGAAAGCCATAGGAATCCGCTGGATGCGAGACGCACAGGACCGGTCGATGTGGCGACGATTGACGGAGGCCTATGTCCAGCAGTAGACGTCTTTCGGCTAAAATGATGATGATGATATCACCTAGCATGTAGCATAGCAGTAAGCGAAGCACATATAGCTGTGTGGGTTCGACGCTTTTGATCCTACCCTACACGCAGTTCAAAAGTAATCCGTTAGCCCTGCTACTAAGCTTGCTGGCATGAATTTTATTCCCACATCGTAGCATGATCTATTAGGTATCATAATATCAATCGTGCTACTATTATCTGAGAAGAACTTACCATCGCGTCAATCGGTTTTAAGAGCTTTGGCAACAGGCGAATCCACCAAGTCAGGGTCAAGGTCAAACCGAACCGCGTCAGTCGTTAGTTTATCTCCGAATGTTTTGTACGTCAAACGCATCAAAGATAATGCACAAAATACATTAGACGAAAAACGCAGCACTCCCCGAAGATCGCTTATTTATGAGCTTACACATTCTTTGCTAACACTGTGTGCTGCTACCGGATCTATTATTGTATTCAAATAACTATCTTTCATTATCAACCTGTATATATTTTTTTTGTTATTTCTGCCATGGACACGCTGAGAAGAAGATCGGCCTGTGTGATCCGTCTTCGGGTATCTCCGTTCATGTTTCTTTCTGACTCTGCCTCAAATCCATAATAACTTGGTGCGTTCTGGGACCTACGACCACCACTTATAATCTTACTTTAGTCTGGGAAGATATGGAACGTCCTGTATAGCTACTCCCGCCATGCTATTCTGTAAACATCTCACCGTGAAAACTTGGGTGAAGTGAGCTGTCAATAGTGTCAATCCCTGTGGAATGTCAGCTCACTCCACGCTCACTTCACCGAAGTTTTCACGGTGAGATGGTTACAGAATAACACTGCTGGTCATTTCTCAAAATAGACAACCAAGTCTAATTTATTTCCAGCCTCTTGCTTTGTGATCTTCCTTCTCATTTAATGAATTATTCTTTCTGAAAGTCAGTTATCAAAAGGTATGATATTAGTGGACCAAATGGCTTATTCTGGACAGTGTGGACAAACATTGTTTTTCACTTATCAATGTCATTCCAAAGAGTTGCTTTATCTTTCATGAGCAAATTGCAATGAGGTGCATGTTGTCGACTTCTGGAGCCATGCATCTTGTTCCCTTGTATTGCTACAAGAACTGCTCTCTTACCATGTCGAAAACTGAACCAATTAGTATTCAATATTAAAAAAAACAAAAATAAATAAATAAAACAAACCTACGTGGGCACATAAGAAATGACAGAAGCTAGGTGCACGGGTCCTATTGTCCAATTGGTCGTTTCCAATAGAAAAGCGCCTGCAAGAAACCCCACGGTTAATCTTTTAAAAATAATTGGCTTTTACAATGTTAATAAGTATGGGAGGACAGTGTAGGCCTGTCAACAAGTACGATTTATACTGGACTACGCTTAAAAGTTATACATAACTGCTAATATACTTCGACATCAAATTAATTTGTTCTCGAGCAATCGAAAGCGAAGCTGTGCCGATGGCTAGTTACAAACATATAATTTAATTCCGTTCGACATAGATCAACAAACAAATAATAAGTAAAACAAGATTTATGCAAACAGAAATCTGAACTTTATCCAGACGTTAACTCAGCGCAGGCAAATAAAACATTAATAAGTCTTCAAGTTGATAACTACGTAAATAAGTACCGAGTTTACAAGAACTTCGCTAATTATCTGAAAGAGAATTTATCTATTTTATTTATTTATAAGGTCATCGGTGAAGGCCGCAGGAATCCGCAGGATGCGGGAAGCTCATAACCAGTCGAAGTGGTGGTTCTTAGGGTGGTGGTTGTCCAGCAGTGGACATCTTTCGGCTGAAATGATTTACATATTTGTAGAATATATTTATTTACAGCAAGTTCGTCATGCTCCCTTAGATGTCACTGCTTGCGGTAGCGTCGGGGGTCGGGTTGCCTCCCTCCCTCAAATATGGCTAGGCGAGAAATGGCTGATCTTTGCGTTATGCTCGTGAACGGGAGCAACTTGTGGTGACTAGTCGTCTTGCTGATCATGGTTTTGTTATTGATATTATTTCTGTTTACGTAAATTTTTTATTTCTGCCATAGTATAGTTCTCGTTTTTGGTTGGTATGTTGGCGTGTGCTAGCTGACACAATATTAAGACTTAAATTATGTTTTGTGATGCGTAATGTAAATTTATTTGCATACCAGAATTTAAAAAAAAACTAACTGAACAGACAGCTGTACTGCAGGGGAGTTTGTTGCGCCACTTCTTCCAAGCTAACGCACTAGGAAGTGGTGAAGGAGGGGTGTTTTGAGGAACTGTCTTATGTAATTTTGACGTTCGAAAAGTCCTGATTCTCAGCCTGGTTTGAATAAATGACTTTAGAATTTTTTATTTGTTCAACTTGCCTTCTATACATGTGCGGGCAGTAACATTTACTTTTTTTTTACCCACGTGTTTATAAATTTTCCTTTGGTTTTATTATCATTAGTCTATAGATAACAATCCACTTCTGGACTAGACCCCTCCAATCATACGCCATTTAAAACCTTCCGCAGACAGGCATGACGTGACAGTGCGATGCGATTTTGATAGAACAATTTCAATGAAGTTTTCATAGAAATTGTTCAACTAGAGTCGCGTCGCGCCTGTCTGCAGGAGCCTTAACTCGATACATAGCCAATCTTATCCACCTTCCACCACCATGTGAAGAACGTCCTTTAACCTAACCTGAGGATGTTTTGACAATTCCCTTTCTTTACGTTTAGATGAAGTGAAATATTTACAAAAAGCTATAACAAAACTCTATCGCCTCAACAATTTAATGCTACGAATTGATACGGTATGATTGATAAATAGATAGTAGTATGACGCCTCTCACTTTCACCCATAACTAACAAAATCATAAATAGTTACAAACTCAAACTCAAAGCATTTATTTCAAATAAACCAATTACAGGCGCTTTTGAATAAAATTGTCAAGGGGGTCGGTCAGTCAGAAAGATGAAGCTAAATGCCCATTCCAAAGCGTAGTAGGTACCTATGGAGAAGAACGGGCAAGAAACTCCACGGACACTCTTTTAAATCATGATATGGTTACATCATTCATGTTGAAGTTATACATGTGAGAACGATGCAAAACGTGAAAAGCGTCCGTAACAGAAATAAAAATAAACAATCCAAAATTAAATTAAATTAAAATAAGCCGTGGTAGCTAAGAGATGACCAGTCCCTACTGACGGCGCCCGTTCACGAACATGACGCATGGATTAGCACCATTCAGCTCAACCAATTTCATTTTCCAATACACGCGCCACCGTCAGCGAGACATTATAGTGAGCATGACATACTCTCAGCCGCCAGGACTCATTCAAGTACAATGACATCAATACTAGATAAACCAATAGCTATTAATAAAAACGTATTAAATAAGATTTCGTAGGTCAGTAAGACTATCAAGAAAGTAAATGTTAAAAAAGTACCTAAACATTATAATAGTACACGCTGATAAGCAGTAGTATAAGCTGATCTCGCATTGTATAGGATTTCCGTACAATGCAAGGCCAGATTAAACTGGATATGTATAGCTTGATGTGTAGCCGTATGTACTATGATGAAAGTGTTATAATCACACTTCAAGTTGGTACAGAAAAACGGGTAACGTTAAACCATTTTTACGTTTATTACAACAATGTAGAGGAAAATCGGTGAGATTTACCCTAATTATTAGTGGTGTACTTGAAATTTTGTACTGTCTCTTAAAATAATCGCACGAGGAAAAGGACCATAATTAACTATATGAAACGAAACTGTAGAATGGTTTCGCCTTTGGAATGGTTCAAAAAAGGATATATAATTTAAAAATGATTGATTAAACACTTAACGCGGATAGTAAATAGAAGTTTGAATCGGAAACAAATACAACAGTCAGCACATTCTCAAAAATACATTTATATCAAAGGTCAAAAATCGTTTTACTGATATTTTTTTCAACTAAAGACCTTAGTTGAAAAAATTATCAGTAAAACAATTTGTGTGTGACTGTGTTTGCATAGTAACCTCATTCAAGCTCGAGGTTTAAACCGAACAGTCTACGTATTCATTCAAACGATAATCTTGAGCTTGTGTCGGTAATTAATAAGATAAAGCTTAATTTATTACCTCACTAAGATATAATTTATGTATGTAACCATATACGTATACCTAAATACATATTTAAGTGTCATTTTGTGGTAAGGTTGACAAGAATACTTTAATCTATAATTACATTAACTACATAGTTCATAATTTAATTTATATATCCTTTTATCATCAATATTATCAGACTTGTTGCATCGACTGCTGAATATATTCCTCCTTTTGTGCCTTAAGCTTCGTGCAGACTAGCGCGACGCGACACCGGTTATTGTTATACCGTGAAGTTTTCTTAGAAATTCTATTGTTCGAGTCGCGTCGCGTCGTCGCGTCGCGCTGGTCTGTACGAGACTTTACTCTCTTGGTCTGCGCGAGTCAAACCCAGGTCTTCAACACTCATCTGACTGTAGGTCTACCAAGATTTCTGCCGTCTCTTTCAGCAACCATCAGTTAGGGCCTATTACTCTACCCCACCCTTCTCTTCTTCTTCTTTGTTTTTTATTTTATTTCTTCTTTATCTTCTTTTCCTTCTCTTTCTTTCTCTTCTACCCTTTGACGCCATCCAGATATTCTTCTTTGTTTCTCACATAACCTTTTTGAGAACAGCCGTGCTATTCTGTAAACATCTCACCGTGATAACTTGGGTGAAGTGAGCTTGATGTGAGCTGTCATTGCACCTAAAGCTAGGGATTGACACTATGGACAGCTCACTTCACCTCACTCTTCACGGTGAGATGTTTACAGAATGGATTAACAGCTCATAATCCGGCGAAAAGAATGCCCTGTCAGCAAGGATGGTACCGAGACTAAATACCTTGTGTTCCGACTATGTGTCTCTGACTATATGTCTATGACTATATGACTATGCGTCATATTTTCCAACTTACAAGTTGAGTCACGGTACGTTACGTCATTCGTGGAGGCTCTTCTAATGCATCCCACTCTGTTATCTATACCTATCCATCCATATATGTAAGTGCAGATAAGGGGATTATAATATTAGCTCTAATTGTCTATCAGCAGTCATGCATAGTATAATCAGCCTATAACGTTCCTACTGCTGGGACACAGGCCCACTGTCTGTAAGATCTAGGAGTGGTGTGAGCGGTCATGCATGAGGTACATGTTGTAATACGGTCGTTGTACTTTTAGAAGTCGTCCCTAATTTTGGGGTAATCGAAGCAGAAACCAACATGTATATAAAGGGATGATAGAACAGTGATAGCCAATATTACCTAAACGACATCGTCGTCTAGTAGCGACGTGGACCGATGATACTGTGAGAATCGCTGAATGGTAATCGCAGGCGTTATTTGATTGTGAATGACAACAGCACAATTACTTAACTAACATAATTATTGAACAGAGGCATAGATTATATATCTAAACGCTCTGTAGACGCTACAGTGGGATATTACAGAGAACTGAAATAAGATACCAATAGGGATGATATGTCCGATATGTGTAGGTATGATATGGAATGATTAGTCCGTCTTTGAGACCATATATAAGACCATTGCCCTTTGCCCATTGCATTGGCCTTTGTATTATTTTTAAGACCTGTATAATTCTACACTCATGTTTTACAAAATAAATATCTTGTATCTTGTATCTATCTTGAGATTATAAAAAAATATTGGACACGTATTTTTTCTTTTTTTACGTAATCTAAAGATTACGACGAGACATTCAGGTAAAATGTACCATGACGTCACGAGTATTTAGATTTTATACATACTAGTGACGTAGCGACCCCTACTCGCCAACTTAAAATGCGTTTTAACTAAGTATTTTTTTATTAATATGCCAAAGAAAAAAATACGTGTCTAATATTTTTCTAATCGGACTGACGGACTAATTAGAATCTATTTTTTTTTACCCAGGCATCATCCCTATTCTAAGGATGCCATGATATTTCTTCTGATAAAGGGGTATAATTTATGTCAGTTTTCTGTCGAGTAAAGTAATACCACATGGTACTCGTTTTCAGTACATAGAGGGATCTCCGACGGGACGCACTTCTTCAATTTGTTCCATTGAAAACAAAACACAGTCGTTTCCTCCAACACCCTCGCACAGCAACACGTGACCAATATGTGATACTTCCTACGTTAATACACCTACATACTCGTGTGACATACGTCACAGTATTGTACTTGAACTTTTGTGTATCTTCATTGTTTAAATACTCAGTTGCGACAGTTTGATGTTGTACTCATTTTGTACATCTTTATTGTTTGATCAGTTTACGACAATTTGTAATACATTATCTACAAGCGGTTTTTTGTTCTTAGTACTTACGTACTGCTTATTTTTTAGTTGATTTTAGATATACCTAGTTGCCTTTTTCATTGGAGGATAAAATAGTGTAGGCACTATTTAGTTACCGTTACTCTGAAAAAAAAATTCGGGACATTATTCCAACGTTAATATGAAAATAATTAATAGTCTAAAATCAGGTCTGTATTTCTAATAATAATGGGAAACAAATATAACTGAAATACAACATAGAATACCCAAAATATTGTAAAAGGTAAATTCTATATAACAGAAATTGAAATAAATATTAAAACTTAGATATTATAAAAAGTAGTGGTAGCAGTTTTTACGGCATTTTTATCGGATTACATTGATAACATTATCTGACTTGCGTACTATTTTTACACCACTATTTTTCGAAATACATCTACAATCATCGACTCATTTCGTAACTATATCAGCGCATTCATCAAATAATGAAACCCAACATGTCAGCAATTCCGTGCTACAACTAAAACTTTGTTATCGTAACAACACTATCGAGTACTTTCTATCTCACTCTGATATCGATAAACCTATTTTTATCTTTTCTTATCTCTATTCAAGTTATTGAACTTGCATACAAAGCTATAAAATCAGCTTATTAATATACAAAGGAGTCACAGATTCACTTTATCGATATAATAAAATGGTCTTTATTGTATGACCCGAACTTAGGGCATCCGTGTTGATTGACGCGGCGTCTTCAATCGAATCGATTACTTAATAAATTCGATTAAACGGAATCGATAAAAAATATGACCTCTCTTTATTTAAAAGCCATAAAAATGAGTAAATATTTATGATAATATTCGTTTAACTTGTGTCAGTTTTATCTTATCTACCTTCCAAAGCTTATTATAGTGAAAAATCAAATATAAAATCTCTAGGGATTTTGTTTTATCTATTGTTATTTTAACTCGATGCTGTCCCCGATGTCCTCTATGAAAGGTATATTTTAGGCGAAATAAGGCATTTCACGTCCAGTTCACTTATAGAGATCATTGGGGACAGTGCCGCTGTACCGAAAATAATGGAGCACGGAAAATTAAACCAAAGTACTTAGGTAAGTTTTTTGTTATCCGCTGTGGTATTAAAGATTTTTTCTCAAACATGCTTGGAAATTCGAGCATTATTTTGACAACATTCTTCGAGATAAATCGAAATTGCTGTATGTACTGCCCGAATACGTCGCCCGGCCGACAATGTTTGTATGAAAATCCTTATCTGCCGTGTTGAGCGGCCAAATAAATAACTACGGGCCACATTTTCACGTCCATCAATGCCCTTCTTGCAGGCCGCGACAGTAATGTACTAGGTATACTCAAAGATATCATATAAGTAATTTATGCATCTATCACATAAGTAATTAATTTATCTTTCGTTGCTTCATTTTTATTAATTCTTCTTTTTACCTATTGTGGTCACGTGTTTTTTTTTTTTAGGTGCGTGGTCTTCAAATAATATATAATTATGTAACTAATGTACTTACATATACAAAATATTGTAACACTTTTTAAAAGAGTAACGGTGGAGTTTTTTGCCCATTCTTCTCCATACGAAAACTACCTTTTGGAAGAGGCGCCTAGAATCAATTCAATTTTTTGTAAACTTTGACGTTCAAAAGTGCTTTACAAGGGCCTATTTGAAATAAATGATTTGGCTTTGATATTTACCTTTCACTAGCTTTTTCCCACAGCTTCACCCGCGTGGAGGTCGGAAATTATCTCACGGGAAATACAACAGGCATAAAAATGGTCTACTCATGTGCCAAATTTAATTCTAATCCGTTCAACCGCTTCGTGAAAGTGTAACAAACAAACAAGCAAACTCAATTTCGCATTTAAAATATTACTAGCTGCGCTCCGCGGTTTCACCCGCATAAGAAATTAAATACGTTTATTTGCGGTACACATGACGCAAAGAAAGAACAAAACACAAAAATAAACAATTTGGGGGAAAATATGCGTCACATCCACGCAAAACGGCCATCGCTCAGCATAATGCTGCGACCCTATGCGAGACAGAGCCCCAACGCTAGTTTTCAGCGACAGCCGGCGTTGACGTGATGACGTCAACCGGTGCAGCATATAGTGAAATAACAAAATGTGACAAAAATAAAATGAATAAATACAATTCTTAGTCCTAAATGTTTATATAAAATATAATATTTAAAATGGTAACATTTCATACCGTCGCGTCGGCGCAGCTATCATAAAAACTATTTGTTTGACGTTTTGATATATTGGTTACCTATGTAGTGGTTGCGTAATAAATTATAACATGGCGCTTAAGTATCGATCCCGTGTGAATATCGGGATGAAAGGTATACTATGTCCTTTTTCATTATCTACCCATGTGCCAAATTTCATCCAAATCTGTTCAGCGTTAAAGCGTTGTAACAAACAAACTTACTTTCGCATTTATAATATTAGTTAGGATATTTAGGATTATACAGGGATTATGATAATGATAAATTAAAGTCACTTTTCGTGTTTGTCTGTATCGTTGTTCTTCTAAACCACGCAACAGATTTTGATGAGATTTTCACCATCGTTTAGAGAATTTATTCCGGAAGTTTTATGTGTATAATACTTTAGTAATAAAGTTACATATAAATAAGAAATTTCGATGTTTTTTCAAGTCGTAAAAACCGTGCGAAGCAGGAGCGGGTCGCTAGTATATAAAAAAATACATCTATATAGAAAACAACATAAATATCTTAGAGGCCAGCTAGATGCATTATTCAAAGAACAGTGTATACATACAACTGTGTGCTAATACATTGTTGCCATAAACGCGCGAAGTAGGATTCTCGAAAGTTCTAGAATTGTCCATGGATGGATAGGATAACCCACGTGAATCCAAACAATTATTGTGAAGAGTCGTTAATCACCACGTGCGGAATTATAATGATAATTACAAATAAATTACGTTTGTATTGATTTTTATTGCAGAGTTAGTGAGTAGATTCATCCTACAATGTTTAACCTAATTATACCAATTATAACACTGAATTTTAGGCTTTTTGGGAATTTTGCGAGTGCGAGTCGGAATCGCACGCGAAGGGTTCTGCACCCCCGTAAATTATTTAGCAAATAAATGAAATACTAAATGAAGAATTTTATAATTTTTCATCTTAAATTGAAAAAATCGCAAGGATAAATTGAATTCTGCTGATATCTCTAGGGGGTGGTAACAACTTTACTCAAACCTAACATTTCACATTAATATTTACACAAAATCCCGTTAAACACTTCCAGTTCTAGTTCACAGAATGATCCGCTGAGATGAGATAGTGACCATTATGGGAAAAAGTTTCAAATTTTTCCATGCGGACCCATCTTAACAGATCACCCTGTATGTCTATCCATGTGCAATTCCAAGTATCTATCTACTTACAATGTGTCCGTATTCCGTGAGAACACACCGCATCTGATAAATCCACAGCGAAGATTGGAACTATTAAATAGTCAATGAGAATTGAACAATAGGATCTAAATGGACGGAATGATTCGTTCGCGAGTCGCCTGACTGCTATCGATAAGTAGTTTAGTATTAAATGGCTTTATACATAAACGTATACCTATGTAATATTATTTTATTTATTCAGAAATTTATTTATTTATAAAAATCTTACCTACACTATCATTACAGATCTATGATCCAATGCGACAGATTGGCCTTACTAACTAAATCCTAAATCTACACCTTATACCTAGTTAAAAAATATCTTAATCTAAATAACATATAACATATAGTGTAACTTTTGCGAATTCACTCAAGTTGCACCACAATACATCAACCCTCCCGTAAACCTCATTCACCACGCGTATGGCTCTAGTGAGAGGAGTTCTCGCCAGTAGGTTGGTCCTGGCTGCAGGCACAGCGAGCAGGGGCGGGCGTTGCCGCCTCCACACGTACCGGTCGGGCACGTACAGCTATGCGCTGAAACTGTAAAAATCAATCTGCCTAGCCTTTTCCCAACTATGTGGGGGTCGGTTTCCAGTCTTACTGGATGTTTCTGACCTCCACAACACGATACCCTTTTGGTAAGACTGGTTGTCAGACCTTTGGGTGGCTGACTACCCGAAACGACTGTCAAAGATCTATGAATGCCAGCCGGGACCGGTGCTTTCCGAGGCACGGAGGGGTTTCGATATGTAAAAGATGGTCACCCATCCACGAACCGACCGCGGCAAGCTTAGCTTAGCCTTCGATCGAACGTTGCGGCTGTTATCATTTAGCCACGAGCCTCTCTCGCTGAAACTATACTAAAATAACAACAGCCTAGTTTTGTCCCACTTCAAGGCAAAGGTAGAGAAGGTAATCATTTTATTACTTACAATATTTTTTTGACATTGTTGAACCCAAATCCTGAATTTGGGTTTAACAATGTCATTTTTAAAGTAAGAAACAGTTGCGACATTCAAGAGGCTATATTTTGTTAACAACGAGGTACTTGTCTTCAAAAATATGGAGAATATAATGTGTCATATGGTGGTTAAACCCAGATAATAATCATATTTAGTTATCAAAATGAAAATCAGTAATGGCCACCCCTTTTTAATAACGGGAATTTCCTTTAGTGTTCAATATTTCATATTATGAAGTTGCTTCTCTTTCACACAATCGTTGTCACACTCTGGCTTTTATATCAGTCATTCTTTTTCCGCAAAATGTGCAACCGCGTGTGTTCTACGAAAGTAACTTGTAAAGTAATTATTTTGTGATTTACCTTGAAATAATATAACAATAATATAAATTGTGGAAGTGACATTTTCAAATTTTAAGTGACTTGAAATGAAAATGGGGACTTTTTGAAAGCGCAAAAAGTGAAAGTGACTTTCTGCTAATTAGAGTTTTTTGTATCGTATACCTGTAGGAATTGAACAAACTGTAACTTAACTGGAGAAGACAGTGCAGCTAAGTCACCTCGTCACATCGGTCTCTTTACACCCCACTTACTGCGCCCACGCTTTCATCCGCATAAGTCTCGATTCCATGAAAATATCGGGATAAGAAGTATCCTTTGTTCTAACTCAAGTCACGGCCTATCAATATGCCAAACATCCAAATCCGTTCAGCCGTTTTAGCGTAAAAGCGTAACAAACAAACAAACTCACTTTCGCATTTATAATATTAAGTTAGGATTGGGATAGCTAGGATAATGTTTTATGTGGTGGTAATTTGTTTTCTCTTCTACTCTTATAGGGAATGAGATAAAAAGATGGAGACAGCATGTGTTCTCTTTTATCTAATTTCCTATGGCAAGTATGCTGAGGCTAAGAGTTTTCTTTCGAAATAAACATCGGCTTTGTTACATACGTTTTTCTGATCTTTTCGTCTTGTCTGATTATATGTGTGTATATAAACGGTGACATTTTTTTTTTTTTTTTTAAATTTAGAGTGCGTACGTTTGTACGTATTTCAGTCTAAATAATATTTGGCATGTAAACACCTGTAGCCTGAAAAATACTATACGTAGTATTTTTTCACGTTATTGCAATGCTACTTATCTTTCAAGGTAAAAATCGTGACAATCTGCCTAGCCTTTTCCTAACCATGTCGTGGTCGGCTTCCAGTCTAACCGGATCCAGCTGAATACCAGTATTTTACATGGTGCGACTGCATCTCTGACCTCCACAACCCAGTAACTGGGTCATACGATACCCCTTGGTAAGACTGTAACAACAACGTAACGACTGTCAAAGATCCACGAACGAAACAGTCGGGACCAACGGCTTAACGTGCTCTCCGAGGTACGGAGGAGTCTCGTATTGTAAAGATGGTCACCCATCAACAGACCAACCCCGGCAAGTGTAGCTTAACCTGATGGATCGACCCGTGTGGCTGTTATTACTTAGCCACAAGCAAAGATAAAAATCGTGACATATAATCGAATGAAACAAAAGCATCTAAGTGTCCCAAATTAATTGATCACGATTCATTCGAGTGCTATCGTAACGCAGTTCGGCAGTTTTTGCTTCAGGCCAAGGTTGATGACGTTTAATATTTTAAAAGATTTTTTTATACGAAACTGTGTCATTTTTTTTGTTATTTGTCTTAAGTATTAAACAAATTAAGTTGATGTCACAAATTGGGTGATTACTAGATACATGACGATGCATTTCTAAATTAAGCCTTTAATACGATATGATAAGGATAAAACGTTAAGAGGGTGGGCTTAAAACTATGATTATTACGGTAATTTCCCTTTTGAAATTTTTTGTACCATTTTTAAAAGGCCCATTACTGAGTTATTTTTTTTTTTTTTTTTGTTTTTACTACGGAACTTAACCACGATGGAAAGTAGTACTTCTTTAGTCATACTCATTACTAATTACCTAATTAAATCGGTCAATAGTTAACTATATGTAGATTCCTAATCGATCTACGTACTGATAGTATATATATTTGCTATGTTGTAGAACTTTTCTGGTGGAGAAACTTCACAAGTCGCGTGACAATACAACAAACTACAGATTTGATTCCTTCAAAATCAATGATGTGGCATTATATTAAATCTCTTGGTCAAGGTCGAAGTTAATCTTTATGATAACTGTTATCTTAACAGTCTAGCCTTAAAACTGATAACGGAGAAACGGACGATCGGATTACCAAGTTACCTACGTAAAAGAACATCAGAGTTTTTATCCTTTTCTTGCCTGCGATTTCCCACTCTTTCCATCTTTTGCGAGCCCACGCGTCCTCGTATAAACACGATATAACCACGTGTTTTTCTCGTGTTTTTTTTGTGATGATAGCAGATCTATGTTGACGGTACGAGCCTCACGACTTTAGCTTATACGGAGTTTGCCAAACGTGCTTAATGTAGGTATTGTCTCTCGTGAGGCCTTGCACATGTAACAAAAAAAATAAACATACGCTACGTACATAGAACCTCCTCCTTTTTGGAAGTCAGGTAATAAGAAAGAAGATGGTAGACGTGAATATTAACGTTTTCTGCGCAGGACCGTTCTGAGCTTACTACCAGTTGACATCGAAGGCGAGTCGATTTGGATTGGATTTTGAGAACCAGTCTTTCGCAAACATAACTTTGTGATGTGGCGTTCCAAGTAACACGTTTCTGTTGCGTCAGCTCAAAGAATGTAAGCCATTTGCACTAAATGCCTTGCGGTGGCTGATCTTATCTTGTGAATACTTGCTAGCGTATTTTTTTTTTTTTTTTTTTACAATATATATCACATGATTAATTCTTTGCGTAAACCTACGATTAGGTACGCTTAATTTACTAACAATATCTAACATACTACGAACAAAATCTTCTCTTTTATTGACGGGTTTTGTCAACGGAAGAATAGACAAAATGACAGATAATCAATCACGATCTGTCATTTTGTCGATTCTGCCGTCGACAAAACCCGTCAATAATCGGCGATTGCATCTTTCGCCATAACACAACACCAAGCAATTGATACACAAGTTTTCCATTTATCCGAGCGATATATTCCCCAGCATTTTGTCGTCTGATGCAACGATAAATTAGTAGATCTACTTTTAATCTCTCCATCGAGATTCGTTTAAATTCCGCCAATGGATCCGTTCCGATTGTCCACTCGACTTTTACCGTTAACTTGGCGTCGAGCCAGAGATCCACTTTCTGGGTAAGCCTTATTTTAATTAACTTAAAAATGCTCTATAGGATAACATTCAACTCGTTAGTTTTTTTTTCGCAACTTGAGGTCTGTTAAACGTCAATCTTGAGATATTTTCTTTTGACTGGCACTAAAAATATCTTTAAAATAAATTCGACGGTAAAAAAAGATAAAATTTAGTAATTTCTCGTGCACCTTTTTATCACGCAGAATCTTGATTTTGTTGGCATCCAAAATGCTTGTTTTAAATCGTGAAGATCGCTGCGTGATAAGAAGCGTTCAATTAAAAACACCTAAATCTTGAAGACCAGCGCCCTAATTGAGTAATGCACGATCAATCACCATCTGAATCATTTTGAAACAGATTGCTAATCAATAGCTGAATAAGTTCGACAAAAAATCTGCTCAACAACGTAAATAACGCAATGAATGATGTTGAATTGTCAAAATGAAACATTAGTCTTAATCATTTACAAAAATGTATTCCGCAAATAGATAGCAGAAGTCCCCACGATCACAATCTACCAAAACCTTGAAACCAATCATAATATCCTCCAACGCTGAGCACCCACAAAATTAAACCAACAATTCCTATGATCAACTCAACCATTCATCAACAACGACCACCAACCGGTTTGGTGACAATTACGCAACACCGATTATGTTACGTTATGATTGCTACACGTTGGCAACTTGCAATTACTGTCAGGATAATACGACAAGCGTATGAGAATAATTGCCGACGTATTCCACATTGGGCACCCGCTTAAACGTCACCTGAGCAAATGGTACCTGAGGTATTCCTATCGATATTATTCGCAGGTGCCATTAGTGGAATAATTTATTATTTAAAAGTTTATTCCACAAATAGCACCTACGGATCAGTACGTACGTAGTAGCACCTACGGTACGTACTAGTGTTGGGACGTTTTTTTTTCTTTTTTAGGACCTCAAAATCAAAAATTGGATTAAAATCAGTGGAGAGTTTAACATGATAAAAACTTAACTTCTTGGTTTTAGTCATTTTAATATCACATTTTTAATAACAAATTATTCCACTAATGGCATCTGCGAAAAATATCGATATGTCGATGTGCCGTATGTGGAATACCTCAGGTGCCATTTACTCAGGTGCCGTTTAAGCGGGTGCCCAAAGTGGAATACGTCTAATTGCCAGTTAGTAGCGAACATTTTTATTTAAATCCTCTTTATGAACAGCGATACCCGGTAACCGGCCCGGTTTATCTCCGTTGCCCCGGGTGAAAATCAGCCAAACGTAACGCGGTTTGTCAGGTAGCTATACTAGTTATGATACTGCAGAGTAATTACCAGGGGCGGTTTTCCACGAGCTAATTTTGGCCTCATTAGCGGAGCTCATCATTCCGTAATACACTTCGAATTAAGACACATCGCGTTTCGTCCCATTCATAACCGACGAAGTACCGACCGAACATAGACTCGTTTTGAAAAACAATGCGTTGTTAGAAAATCCGTCTCGTGAACAACTTGAATCGTGTGTTCATGATCCATCATCTCTGCATCATCCTTGACTGGCATCCTGGTCTGGACTCCTTGGTTGACTGCAGGTAGAAAATTTCTAAAGCATTAATACCGCCTTCAGTTATTTTTACTTATAAATAAAATTTTCAATAAATGTTGTGATGGCCATGCAAGGTGTTGTGAGCTCAAATCTAGACAAGTACCAATATGAATTTTTCAATTCATTTATGTACTTTCTGAGTTTCTCTTGGAAATTGCTGATAACAGTGAAGGAAAAACATCGTGAGGAAACTTGGACTTTATGGTCAATATAAATCTGAAATCACCAACCCATCTTGAGCAAGCGTAGTGATCAATGCTCGTGCCTTCTCTGTATGAGAAGAGGCCTCTGCCCTGCAGGGGGACGATAATAGGTTAATATTGTAAACTATACCTAATGTATTTCATTTAGAACACACCAAAATTCAAAAAATTCAAAATCAAAAGTCATTTATTCAAACTAGGCTGATAATCAGCACTTTTCGAACGTCAAAATTACATAAGATCGTCCCCCAAAACGCCCACCCTTCACCACTTCCTAGTGCGTTAGCTGGGAAGAAGAAGTGGCGCAACAAACTCCCCAGCAGCACAGCTGTCTGTTAAATTAGAAAGAAAAAAAAAAGATTCTTTAAAATAGTATTCAACATAATTAACCTAATTTAAATTATTATCCATATGTTAGCTAGCACACGCCAATATACCAAACAAAATCATCGAGAACTATACTATAACTACACCATGTATCCTAGGTACAAATGGATCAGTCCATTACTTCCTCAGATTATTTCAATTAGTAAGATGCGAAGCTGCAGTGCTTATTATTTTAAGAGGATGGGAACATCCTTCCGTGTAACAGCATACTGTGATCACAATCAGAAACCTAATAGCTTAGAATGTCCGGACATACCAAAGGATATCGATGTTGCCTAGTAACGGATTCATGAAGGTCAGTTGCATTCGTGCCGTGTGAAATTCTCAGCGGTGTCTGAATTATAGTCGGGAACCGTAGCTAATTTAGAGACGTAGCTAATTTTTGTACGTTAAGTTATTTATTCAAGAAACGAGAAAAAACAAGTATTAATTCGAAAAATATCTGATCCGCCTCTTGCTCTTGAAAATCGTATACTAGGTATAGATATGTGAAACGTAACATGAACTGTAATATACGTTGAAATGAACATGCCGTCCAAATATCCAAATATATGCAATGCAACATTACGAGGAGGCTCCCTAAATTGTATGTTAATTTGCATTAATATTCTGAAACAGTCACGCTTACAATCAAAATGGAACTTTAGTATATGATTCATTGGATCTTTTTCTTTCCATGTACAAGACAGTTACGTAATTGTAACATTTTCGCTCGATTCATTTTTTATTCTAAAATCATGTCTTTTTTAAAGATTATTAATACAATCAATATTATCGGGTTTTATATCTAAAATAAATATTCACAAAAAGAAAATATAGTTTATTATCCAGCCTCAAGATTTTTTTTCTCTAGATCAATTATTATTGTAGTTATATATATTTGTAATCACATTCTCGAAAACGGCTCTAACGATTTCGATAAAAGTTGCAATATAGGGGTTTACGGGGACGAAAAATCGATCTAGCTGGGTCTCATATCAGGGAAAATTCGTTTTCTCCGTATTTCGTCTTTGGTCGTCCAAAGTTTAAAATAAGGAATCACATCTTAGAATAATGACATGGCAGCATGGAATTAGTAAGTACCTACTATCATGACAACACGGAATTAGTAGGTACCTACTAGCATGGCAGCATGGAATTAGTAACTACCTACTATCATGGCAACATGGAATTAGTAGGTATATACCTACTATCATGGCAGCATGGAATCAGTATGAACTACGAGTATCTGATCCTATTCCTATACTATTAAATGATCTATTTTCACCCGATCAGAGCTCGGTCGACCAGGTACTTAATTAAAATTAGACAAAATTCATAAACTCATCTCACAGAACTCCAGGACATCCTAACATGATCGTCTTCCATTCGGCCGCAAACACATCCCAGTCAGGTTTAGCGTCCAGGAGATCATTGAGAAGAAGGACTGATTCTCAATGCTTTTCCACCACCAAGAATCACATCCTTATCTTTCAACATCAATTGTTAAAATACACTTACAATACGGCTGATATATGTAACTTGGCCGACTTCGCGAACTTTCGCGCATGTTCTCTCACTCACATTTAAAAATATTATTGCGCAGCTTTCTGCGCGAAGTTCGGAACTGCCAAGTTACATCGGCCGTATTGTATCTACACACTACAAGTGTTTGACGAGTCCGTCACCCGACACCGACCTTCGCGGTGAGACTACAGGAACCGTGCTCCAGTGCACAGCACATCATCGTACAAAATGCCTTATAATGCCCACGCAGAGCACGCTGCAGAACTAAGCACAAAATTGATTATACAGACATCCTGTTTGCCGATTGTAGGACGCGATTTTTTGGGGTTTTTGCATGGCTTCTGTATTGATTTTGGTAACTTGACCAAATGGTTTTAGAGCTTCATTGAATTTTGGCGTTAATCGTTACTACTCCTTATGAATTTATGGTTTTTAGGCCTATTGCTAAGCAAATTAATCGTGAATAAAGCCTCTATAATGCCCACACAGTGCTGCAGAATTAAGCACGAAATTGATTATTTGGACGTCTTCATTGCGGATTGTAGGACGTGAGTTTTTGGGGTTTTTGTATGGCTTCATTGGTTTATATAACTTGCCCACATGATGTTAGAGCTTCATTGAATTTTGGCGTAAATCGGAAATACTAAGTACTAATGACGTAAGGTTTCTTGAGCCAATTGCTTAATACGCACTGTATTAAGTTCTTTTTATTTCTCGACGCGCGTCGCTTTCCCCAAAATTGGAAATAGATAACTTTGACGTAATACAAGTAGGTAGGTTTTTATAAATAAGTAACATAATTTTGGAGTCCTATTTTAAGCTTTAAAAACAGACCATACCAAAATAATATCTACCAGTTAGCATTGCAAAGTTACCAAAAGTTGCGTTTCCAAAAATACACTGTATCAAAAATAGAACTGAACTGGATTAATCCGGCTCCCAAAACTTGATAACCGCTCACAGCCGGTATTGTCGCTTCATTGCGAAATATTTCACTCCCTCAAGCCTTATGTGGTAGGCAGAACCATATGAGGACCATGAATCATTTTTAGCATAACCGTGTTGATTTCTAAGTAAATAAAAATACAGTTAATGGCAAGAACAGATGTATTTTGCCTATGTTGGTAAAGTGTTAATAAAATTCTAATATTAAAATGTTTTAGTTTCCATATACCTACGTAAACTCGCGACTTTTATTACAAAACAAATCTACTACCACACATTTTTTTAAGTATAAGATCTTGATCTGTTTATGGACGCATGTTTATCTTTGAGAACACTATGCTACGCTATAATATTGGTACATTTCAAAGGTTAGGTTTACGTTAAAACTTTTACCTAATAACGTAAAAAATAATAATCCCTTCATAGTACCTACGTAGACATACCTTTTTTTTTTGAGGGTGGGAAATTATCAAATAACTTCTCCCGCTCTGGGCGGAGCGGGAGGGCGTGTCAGACTTTTACTGACTAAAACCCACCCGTGTTCCTTCCGTTGCCTGTGTGCCGGGGTCGCGATATCCCTTTCGGACAAACTCGCAACCCCGGCAGGCATTGATGAGAGATGAAGAAGATAGAAGAGAGATGTCAGCACCAACTGACGGGGTCCGGAAGGGCTTCCGGACCCCGTCAGTTGGTGCTGACATCTCTTTGAGGCGCGCGTGGAACGCAACGCGCCGTCGACCCGGGCCTGGTCCCTATCGGACGGCGAGCTACCCATTGCTCACCGTCCGCAAGCCCGCGCCTACGGTGGCTGGAAATACCTGACATATTTTTAACTTAGTAAAGCATTAGTTAAAGACACATCACCTAACAAAAGCGTTACCTACTAACGGCTGGTTTCTTATAGAAACCGATAATTAATTCCTAAGCCCCCACCGTCTTATGAGTCAGACGAACAATCCTAGTTAATAAGTCACTCCCATTCATAAATTAAAAGGTCAATTAGTATATTGAGGAGCGGCTAATCGCCACAATTACCAATTGGACGATTAATTTATACAATTAAGATAACTGCGGATTACCTCTGCATATACAGGGTGCGCCTACGTGTGGTTTGGAGAATAGAATGTAGGAAAAAAAGAGTTTAATCGAATATATTTGGTTTTATTCTGTAGAATTATACATTTAAAAAAACTTTTTGTTTGTAACCGCTTAATAAACTCTATACTCCATAGGTTTAGGTAGTGTAAAGGTAAACAAATAAAACCACGTGACGAGACAGCTGTCAAGTAACCGAATAAACGTAGTACCTGTCACTACAGTTGTCAAGCTACGTCACATTTGTACTCTTCAATTTAGCAACGTTATAATTCGTTGACGTTTAGAGTTTGGGCTCTTTACAATAGGCAGATTACAAAATAAAATATTATTATTATAAATCTAACAAAAAAATTGTGCTCAAGCAGTTACATCTACAAAGAGAAGTTTAAGAATTAATGATGAAGTTTAACATACATTAATAAAAGAGGAAACTATTGTAAAAATCTAAAATAAATTTAATTTGGTTTTATCGTATTTTTAAACAAGAAAGTTTCAAATATAAAAACCCTTTTTACGATTTGTTTACCTTTATTTAACTATCTAAACCTATAGAGTATAGGTACATTTTTCTTGTGATTTACATGTTAACAACGTGAGCATGCTTTAGACTAGAATTTATTAAATTCGGAATTGAGATAAAACGATTGCAACTATTCAATAATTAATCATTTAATATCTGTGTAGGAACACCCTGTACCTTTAAGTCCTACCTACTAATTAGATTCGATATCCCAAGATATTAAGAGTAAAAGGGACGTGGTCGTTTTCCTAAAAGTACAAGCTCTATTAACAGTAACAAGATTATGATATTATGATCTTGACTTGACCTAATACTGGGCTAATTAAATATAACCGACGTAATACCAAGACATAAAACATGTATTCTACATGTTGTGTCAACTGTGTTCCTTTCCACTTTCCTGTTGTAAAGACTAGTCGTGTACAAAACTTATAGAAGACTTGTCAAAAATGTGAGCAAAATAGTCAACAAAACATGTTTGAAACAGCGTCAATACATGTTTTATACACGACATGATTTTGACAAGTAAATAAAAATAAAGAAAAAAGAAAAGAAATAAATGGTGTAAAATAATCATTTAACAGGAAAGTGTACTTCACGGCTGCGCCAAATAGGCCCAATTCAGCGAAAATACCCGACAACTAGTGCCTGACGCTGGTTTTCAAATGTACCTGACGTGTGATGTCGATGTCGGATGTGTATTTTATGCCAATAAACGCATCTTCCTATTGAAGCGTCTAATAAATAATTTACTTAGGGATAATAAATATTAATTACGTAATAAATGAAAATAATAATAAGTAAACAAATAATAATGAATAATATTAAAGGTTTCTATAAATATACTAAATAAATAAACGTACGAGTATATAAGTAATTTATAAAACAATAATTATAAGTCTTAAATTAAATTCTGTTTTACTAAATGAGTATAACTTACTATTTAACTAATAATAAAATTTATCACATTAAACACCCACTGCTCTTCCTCCTCTCTCCTACTTGATATATGCTGTGCCCGATAGGGTTCATAATTGTGACTAATATAATATAGGTACATTATGGTACGCAATAAAGAATTGAGAAAAGACAATTTAAAATCAAGTATGACAACTTGCATATGGGTGTAACGCGGGCTAAAAAGTAAAGGAATATAAGTACAAGTTTACTTCATGCCTGCCGGAGTTGCGGGTTTGTCCGAAAGGGATATCGCGACCCCGGCACACAGGCAACGGAAGGAGCACGGGTGGGTTTTAGTCAGTAAAAGTCTGACACGCCCTCCCGCTCCGCCCAGAGCGGGAGAAGTTATTTGATAATTTCCCACCCTCAAAAAAAAAAAAAGAGTTTACTAATGTAAAGTTTTCTATGTAATAATCCTACTAATTAGAAAAGATTCAGTAATGTCATATAATAATGTAACTTACGTGATTTCGAGCGGTCATACTGTAACAGAAATCATTTACAACTTTGTACGCCCTATTGAGGAAAACTCAAATTAATATTAATTACTTACTCGTGCGATACTAACTGTATTGTAGCTTTCAATAGAACAATAAAATTATATTTAGAACGTTATAATTATGTGCAAAACAATGACTCATTATATCTTCCTATTTATTTTTAAACAAAAAAAAATATAATAATTTCTGAATATAATTATTTACCATTAAGGTGAAAGCGTCAAGGCAGCCAGTGAAATTCAAATTTTCTTACGATTTTTGCAATTTGCAGGTTAGTATCATGTTCTATGTTGATCTAAATATGATTCGCGGCCGTATCAAATGTTTATTTATAGAATTATTATCATAAAAATGGTTAATACAACTCTCTAAGTTCGTGTAATCCCATTGAATGACTATTTCATGAAATCATGACATTTGCCAATTATGCTAAGTTATGGAGTTGTATTGCTGATTGTAATGATTATAATTATGTAAGGCCATATTTGTTACGGTCGCGAATTATATTCTAATAAACATAAAACCTGAATTATGTTTATTCTAAAAATTCTATTAAATTTTCTTTAGTTTTTTGTATTTTGCAGGTCAATGGACCTGCAAAATACAAAAAACTAAAGAAAATTTGAATCTCGCGGGCTACCTTAACGCATCCCCCTTAAAGACACTTATTGGTTGATTTGCATGAATTTACTCGCCCTAATCGGGTGAATCAACACTTTTTTTTTCTTGAGGCGTATCCCACGCAGGTAATATATTTGTAGGCGAATCGACTAATCCAGAAATACGTATTAGGCAATTGGCACATTTTGAATTGTCTGCAGTAAAGTTAAACTTTACTGCATACAATTCAAAATGTGCGAATTAATCAATAAGCCGAAGGGGCGTGTTTAGACAGTATTAATAATTATGTTCCTTTAACATTTTTGCTAGATGAACACAATTTTTTTCGTAATTCAGCGTGTCTAATTCGGGTTTAAAGCTATAGTAGTTAAAATCAATATAAGTAAGTACCTAGATAAAAAAGACTGTAGGTACCTATGCACAAGATCACTGCCGACAAACTATACTTACTGCAGTTTGGCAGATTTGTATATTACCAACTTGTACTATTTCTAATTTCTATGAATAATCGATTTGAAAATACACTCCAAATTGAAAAATAACTTTAATTTCTAAACTATACTTAATGCAGTTTGGCATGAGATTTGTATATTACCAACTTGTACTACTCCTATGAATAATCGATTTTAAAAAACACAATCAAAAAAATACAACCGACTTCCAAAAAATAAAATAAAACTACAAAGTAAAAAATAACTTTAATTTCAGAAGTCGGTGTCTTTGGATCTGTATTTTAGTTTTTTGCCACCGACTTCCGAAATTAAAGTAATTTTTTACTTTGTTGTTTTTTATATTGTTCGGTTGTATTTTTTTTTGTTAAAAAGATTGTTAGTTTTTATTTATGGTATCTACCCCACAACAATTCGTATACCGTTACTACTATGTAAACAACAGTGAAAAGAAGTATTATAACACCATCAAGATGCACAAAGTGAATGAAATACGTATTATCGAAGCTAACTCAAAAACTACCCAGGTAAAGATAATAAAATTTATACAGGACTACCATGCAAGCTTACTCTACCAAATTAAAAAACAATTTTCAAAATCGGAAATTGACGAAAAAATAGATGAAAACACATTAAAAAAATACATACTCAAGAACATTAAAAAAAGCTTGAAGGCACGACGAGGTTAGCAACAGCAAGTTTAATAATAAAAGAACTGTTATTAATAATATCATACCATAATAATGCAGCCACAATTAATACAATAAGCGCCACAAGCCATACTATTATGTTGAGTGTGTGAATCATGCGCAGATACATTAATATTCTTCTGACGTGACAGCGTGTGACGATGTGGGATTTGAACCAGGAAGGGACTACTCACGGGCATAGCAAATTGCTAAGTACAAACCAGCACGTTCTCACTGATTTCTTGTGGATTAAGGACGAAGTGTGAAGGAATTAAAAGAAAGTAGATAATTTACAAGAAGGAGCAAGAACGTTACATTATGCATACGAAAATGGCTAAAGTAGAAACATATTACTATAAATGACAGGTACTATTAAGAATGATCAACAACAAGGCCCTACCTATAATAACGAGATCTTAGCTCCTAATCATAAGCGGTTTCCTAAAACCATTTAATTGCCCGTGATACTTCGAACAATACAGTTAAAAATCCTCTTATTTTCATACTGTGAGCGACGAGCAACAAAAAAATCCTAACCACGCAATGTACCGCTGTATTCAAAACCAAAATCCGAAATGATACAAGTTTATGTAATATAACAATTAAGAGCGTTTATTCTAAAAGTGGGCAACGCCGCAAATAGCTGTCAAATATTTCGCTGTTCTGATTAATTTGGCAATATTAAGTACTGTATGGAAATAAAAAATGTGGCTAATAGCGAACTAGAATATTGATTATGAAATGCAATCATAAATATCGGAACACCGAATATTTAGTTTTAGATGTAGAAAACTATTTGGAATCTTTCCAAATGCCTTTATTACACCTAAAACGGGTACCTACAGCATCAAATTCAATGCTATAATTTCAATTGATTATTAATATTATATTTCGCTAGTTAGCCACATTTCTGATTTCCATACAGTAATATTGCCAAATTAATCAAAACAGGCAAATTTTGGCCAGCTATATGCGACGTTACCAACTTTTAGGATAAACGCTCTTTTAAGGAAGAACCAAAGAACACACAAAGAGCAATTCATCTCAGAACAAAGTTAGTCATAAAACAGAAATAGAACCAAAACCGCTAGTAATATAGGAAGATAATAAAGAATAGACTATTGGTCACAATAATAATCAGAACAAAGTAACACAGCATGCACACAATGGCTCATTAACATTATCATAGGGTGTGGTGTGGGTGACTAAAAATTTGAATAATAATTTAATATGACCCAAATACTTTGCGAAATGAATATCATTAATAATTATAATAAAATGATGTGCGATCCACCGAAAAACCGGTTTTGGTTGTATATACATAATACTAGCTTCAGTCTTGTCTTGTCTTTTGTTTTGTTGTACGGATTTATGTTAGGCGAAATATGGATGTACTATAGACGGACTGATAATTTTTAATTTTTAATGATGTTTTATTTTATTTAATGATAATTTTTATTGATAATTTTTAATGTTTTCACTACTTATTTTTTTTTTTTTGTATATGGGTATTTTGCCTGAAATAAAACACTATTTATTTATTTTATTTTATAGATATACCTCAGCCTTCAGACTTCGGTCCGCCCGTCTGTCTGTGAAATTTTTACAGATTGTGTATTTCTATTCCCATTATAACAACAAACATATAATAAAAATTAAATAAAGTTAATAATTAAAGGGGCATACAAGAAACGTGTTTTACGGCATTTTTTGTGTGTTATCCCCAAGCCATTTTTTACTGCTATATGCGTAACTGATGCATTGTCACGTAACAGCACAGATATGGCTAAGTTAAATCAAATCAATTCGTTTAGCTCTAGAATGTTAGAACAAAGAGATAACTAGAAATAAAGCGGAACCGATGATTTTGTTCCACGTAAAACAAATGCACTCACAAGCATAAATACCCTACAACTACCGAAGATTATGATACGGTTACTAACGTAGTCTTTTCGAAACTAAATTGTTGTGAAATAGATGTTTTGTAAAAGTGGCAATCGTTATTTCACGTGAAAATTTTAATTTTGCGTAAGTGTAAGATATGTTATGTATGCTAGTGACTGTACATCCCGATCTTGGAAAGAAGGACCAATTAACCGGTCATTACTTTGCATGTGCAAGTTCCATATCAAATTGTACATTATGAAAATGTGCATTATGAATTGTACATTTTGTATATATCCTAATAATAATACCAACACCTAAGGAGGCTCTCTCGAGGGCGGCTGGATCAAGGGCTTGATTCAGAAAGCGGTACTCCTAGACACGGCTCGCATTGTCAGGAGGTTCTTCTCTCTGGAGCCCTGACCGCCGGTAGCTTGGACCCTGTTCCCGATACCGGTGGGCTACTATTTTTATATTTTTAAATGTTTTTTATATATTTTTTTAAGAAATATTTAAAAATGTAATTTATAAGTATTTTAAATGAAATAAAGGAAATAATAATAATAAATTTATTTCAGACCATAAGTCCATAAACAACACACATTACAATTTTATACACAAAACATACATACATACATGAAAACACATACCTACACAAAAAATACAATAAAACAACTTATTTTAAATAATGGAATGACGCACGATGAGTGGTCATCCATTGCCACATAATTGGACTGTCCATCCTGTCGGCTACTATAGCCACCAAGTTGTTAGAGCTGTCGCATCAGGGATGCTATCCGTGTCCGCATCAGTGCGTAAAAATCTGGCACGCCATTCTCCGCGAACATCCCCGATGCACTGCAAAAGCGCGGCAGCCCCAACATAACTCTGAAGGCATTATTGTATTGGACTCGCAGAGCATTGTACGAGCTTTTTGTATAGCTGACCCATAGGGCACACGTGTACATAGATTGGCAATACGCTCTAAAGAGTCTAAACAATAGGCGAATTTGATAAGCAATGCAGTCATAATCCTAATGTTATGCAAAGTTAAACATAAATAATGACGCGCAGATAGCAATCTTTCAACTTGATCTGACTCTCGCAGTCAAATACTTCGAATTAAAGTCTTCAATAGTACCTCGCCGTTAGCAAAAGGTGTGTGCTAATCTGTGATACCCATCACCTACCTGCGAATACATAACTACGACTGCTTCTCGTGATAACGAGAAAAGCTCTCTTATAACAAATGAATCATCATCATCATTTCAGCCGAAAGACGTCCATTGCTGGACATAGGCCTCCCCCAAGCACCACCACTTCGACAGGTTCTGTGCTTCCAGACCCAAGGTCTGGTGACCTTGTGACCTTGTGAAGGCAGCATGAATCCGATGGATGCGTCCATCGGATTCCTGCTGCCTTCACAAGGGCCAGCTTGTGGGAGGCCTCCCAACGCTACAACAAATGAATACAACATGTTCTTTTGATGTCCCATAACTCTAAGGTTATATGCTATAAGTAAGAATAATACAAAAAGTTCTAGAACAAGTGTTGCAAAAATACATAGTTACGAAGATAACATAAGTTTCATTGATAAGTACGAGTAAACCTTTCATTCAAATCAATCATATGGATTTAATGCTACGAAAATGCGACGTTGTCATATTTCACGTCACGTTGTCACGGTGTTTTACATAAATAATCGTGACTTTGTCGAATTATTTTCTATAAAAAATGCAAATGAATAAAATTATGAATTGGTAAATAATTAATATGCCAGTTGATTCTAGGACATGGTCCTATTAATACCCTAGAGATATATGATATCAAAAGGAACACGTTGTATAGATAATTAATATAGCTGCATTTCAATGATACAAATAACTTCGAAATCCAAGTAGTCTCCATTCGCGTAACGTCTAACTAACTTTCAATTTTTCTTTCCAGATAATCACCAAGCCGAGCGAAGCACCTACACCATGGAGGAAATAAAGAAAGAGATCAACCTGGACTCAGTCCTGGAAAGCTTGGGACCTTACGGCCGATATAACCTACTGAACTTCGTCTTACTTCTCTTCCCTATCCTGCTCAGCAGTTTCTTCGAATGTGGCTTCATATTCGAAGCCCAGGAACTGGCTTATAGGTGAGCTTGACTTTGATATTAAGTATTTGAAAGCTATTTCCTTCTTTGTTTATTCGAATGCCGAGTAAGAAGATATTTACATAATATATAAGCTTATCAAACGTATATAAATATAGTGAGGACATAATCATAGCGCATCAAAAAATTCTTCCGCATCGCTGTCAACAGGAAAAGTGGCCAAAAGGTTGGCACCATTGCCACGATGAGAATCAGCATTGCCATATGCTGATTCTTTGACCAAAAAATTGGACAGTCTTCCTTCTTGGAAATTATAGAGTGAATCTGACAGAACTAAACAGCTTAGTTGTTTAGCTATTCTTAACACACATTCATAAAATAAAATGGTTCAAGATGTTTTGAATTCCTGCCAGTATATTCTGCAAAAATCTCACCGTGTAAACTTAGGTGAAGTGTGTGTGAAGTTAGCTGTCATTCCACCTAATGCTAGAAATTGACACTATTGACAGCTCACTTCAAGTTCACTTCACCTTAGTTTCCACGGTGAGTTTTTTGCAGAATAGCTCGGCTGTTTCTGTATAATTCGCTTCACATATAAACATTGAGTAGTCTGTTTTTGTAGTAACGACCGATTTGTCCTTATTTTGACCCAAAACATGAGCAGATGCCCAATCCAAATGACCCAATAGTTCTTTTTTGTTTATCTCATTTAATCTAATTTACTGTGCGGTGTTCATTTTGGATTCTTCATTAGCCGTAATGTTCTTTGGTTCAACAGTTGAAATATACGACTAATTAAATTTTCATGATTCATAAAAGTACTGTGAAGAATCCAAAGAAACGTCAATAAATGCATTATTATTTATGTTTCATAATAACAAATCGTCTGCTGACCTTAACAACAGTCAGTTGGAATTGCCAGTTGCTATACGTAAATGCTTCGCCTTCTATGAATGTTGCGCGATGTTGAATATAATTTCGTTTCTCAGGACCTTATAAATAACCTCATCTATCCAGTACCTATTATTCAATATGTCAAAACGTTCAAACAAATAGTTTTATGACAGCTGCGCGCACAGATTGCATAAGGTCTGCGGCGCTTGAATCGCCGACGGAACGCAATATTGTCATTTTATATAAACATTTAGGACTAAGTATTGTATTTATTTTATTTTTGATTTCTTATTTCGTTATTTCACTATATGTTGCACCGGTTGACGTCATCACGTCAACACTGGCTGTCGCTGAAAACCAGCGCTGAGGCTCTGTCTCACACAGGGTCGCAGCATTATGCTGAGCGATGGCTGTTTTGCGTGGATACTTTCATGTGGTGGTTATTTTCATGTTTTGTTCTTTCTTTGCATCATGTGTGCAGCAAATAAAAATATTTTCTTTCTTTCTTTTTCTAACTAAAGTCTCATTAAGCCTGTTTCGTAAATGATGTAAGGTACATCTGAAAGGTCTTTATAATTTCCATCTATTCTGGGAAATGAGCCAAAAATACGTGCATTACCAAAAAAATCTTATCATAATTATTGTGCCATAGACTAATATAGTAAGTTGTATAACTAGACATAATTTAATCAAGGGAGTAACAGTGAAAAAAAATATGCAATTTTGTTATCCTGTACCTACCTAATTTCTTCTTTTATTTCTTCTTCAGTATGATTCACTTTAACATCGATTACATACTTCATGAAATTCTATAAAACTGTTAATAATGCAACTTTTACAACCTTTTTACTACAAAGCCATTAATGATATTGATACCCGATACCACTTTATACAGTCATAACAACAATCAAAGGTATTAATTACACCTGTTGGTATTATGATACTTTATATTATACACTTGAATGACTAATTTACATGAAACATTAATTTAACTCTTCCAACAACTAGGAGTATAATAACAATAATGCCAACCTGTTATTGCCGCACTGCAGTGTAAAGGCCTCTTTCTGCTCATACAGAGAAACCAACAGCATCATTGCTCGTGTTTTCTCTCACCACGCTTGCTCAGATTTTTATCCTTTTATGCATGATGGTAGTCTTAAATGAAGTTTCAAATCCAGTTTCAAATTCTCAATTTTCTAAAGATTTAACATAGATGGCAAATCTAATATTTACCTTTGTCAACAGTTAGCTCGATAATTTTAATTTTCTATCGAAGTTTCTGCAGATCATTCTCTCTTGTTATAAATAGGTGATTGAACTATACTTTTTTTTAAATTTATTTAAGGATCGGAACCTGACGTACTGTCTCAATTTGCTCCGGTTGTTGCTCTCGTGGTGTACTAAAATAATCTTTGAGTTCATTTTCCTTATAAGTTTTTGTTACTACTCTTCTATTTTAAGGTATTATAAAAAGAGGACAAACGTAAATTGGTTTGTTTACTAGGTTTATCCCATAATTTTTTGTAACAAATGTTTTGCAGAAATTGCAATTACATGCAGATTGCACGCAATCCAAGATTCAAATAATATAAAATATGATAAAGTACATCAGAGTCGCCATTTATATTGGTTGTAGATTGTTGACGAAAGCTTCTAAGGCTCATAATGAAGAACGAGGCTAACTTATTGATGTAATTTCTAATTTTATCAATAGATGCGAGATTGACGGCTGTGAGCAACGCTTCAATGACACCTCCTGGATCAACTACGCCATCCCGAAGAACCACATACTCAACAAACCAGAGTCTTGCAAGATGTACATACCCCTTAACAACTCGGAGTTCCAATGTCTGCCCCACAACTTTGAGTTGAACAAAACCATGGAATGTGAGAGATTTGTCTATGAGGACGAGTATTCACTTGTTAAAGAGGTCAGTAGAAAAGAATAGTATAAATTTATAATTCGATTTAGTTTTATTTTGAATGCCTTGAAAAGACGAATGCTTGTTCTAATGTTCGAAACGCTTGGTCTAAGGCCCGTATTCTAGAACGATACTCAATGAAATCAGAAATTTGGTGGAGAATCAGCAGTTTTTGAACGTCATAAGTTACAAACGGCTGTCCACAAAACGCCCACCCTTCACCACTTCCTAGTACTTACTCAAGCATTAATCTCAACTAAAACGGTTAAATTGGAGTAGAGGTTAATGCTTGAGTTTCATTCTAGAATATAGACTTGAGAATACTGTCTAGCCTTTTAAGCATAGCAGTTGATATATCAAGCCTACAAACTGAGAATGTTTTCTCGTTCGAAAAGTACTTACGTGAAGTAATACTAAAATATTTGCGAAAGAAACTCTTATCCTTATTTGTATAATATGAGACTGTGTCTGTTTACTTATTCCACTTTCTCATGTCAACTGCTCTGTGAATATTGTTGATTTTGGCAAAAAAGAGCCTTGTATCATTGAAATGTACATTTTCAACCATATCTGATACATTTTATTTTGCGTTTACTACCTTGCCCAAGAGTTTTGCATTAAGTGGGCAATTGTAGTCCGAGTCCATATGTAATTTGAACATTCTAACAAATTACACGTAGACTCGTAACAAAGTTATTGGCTTTACATAATAATACTATATTTGTCCGCAGTAATCGAAGTACAGGAGGTGGACGCCACTGCGCCAAATATGTAAACTCCACGATCTAAACATGCTACTTAATTATAAGACACTTGAGCTATTTCTAAGTCTTCTTCGTCTTTCAGTTCAACCTCGGCTGTCAGGAATGGAAGAGGGCTTTAGTTGGGACCATTCACAACTGCGGGATGTTCGTTGCCATGTTGTTTACCGGAGCTATTTCTGACCGGTTTGGAAGGAAAGTGGCCGTTGGCTTCGCGGCGACCACCAGCTTCATATTTGGTTTCTCGAGATCGTTTGCGCCAAATTATTTGACTTATGTAGCGTTACATTTCTTGGAGGCGGCGTTTGGTGGTGGATTGTATCCGTCGGCTTATGTTTTTAGTAAGTATATTTTCTTTTCTTTGAGTAATATAATAATTTCACTTCATCCATCAATTGTGTCACTTTTCCATTAGCTCTAGGATTTTAGTAATATTACTCCAGGAATAGCATAACATTAAAAACATTATTATTCGGAGGAGCTCACTTGCTTCTCTAGGGAAGACATTCGGAATAAGTTAACAACTTGGAAACTCAGCAACTTAGCTAGTTGCCAACTTGGAACGATATATTACTTTTGCAGTTATAAAAAGTTTTAGCAACAATAATTTTGCTGAGATTCCTAGATTATTAGGCCTATGAGTAAAGCTTGTTTTACCAAAGCATTTATCACCTCGAAAATTTTGTAACGCCGTTTATTACGACATACTTTCGTCTCATATAGATAATTTGTACACACAACGATTAGTAAAATCATAAATACCTACACTAATAGATGTTGTCGGCCATCGTCAAGATATAATCTTAAAGATAGCCGTATTTTAACGATTTAATCCCAAGATACATGTCTTAATGTAGACACTATAAATGGAATGATTCGGCGATAACGCCATACTCAAGAACGATCGAGACCTTAAAACAATAAAAACATTATTTTATTAATTCCGCTTTGAGTTCCACTAAACCTACTAAGAAAGACATCACAATACGTACTATCTTCAATATCGTATTCCATGTACGGCGTTTCTCACGACTGGCCCATATTTATACTAATTTATTCCTTACAGTTATCGAGCTGGTCGGCCTCAAACAGCGAGTCATAGTATCCGCCATGTGCAATATGACCTTCGTCATTGGCGTGGTGCTCATCGCCCTCCTAGCCTCGGTCATCGACAGCTGGCGTACCTACATCCTTATCCTCTACTGCCCAGCCCTAATCGTCGTTATCTACATCTGGTTTATGAACGAAAGCGCCCGCTGGCTCCTCAGTAAAGGCAAAAGAGACAAAGCCGTGACTGTCCTCAAAAAAGCAGCTAAAATCAACAATTTGGATCCCAGAATACTTGAGCTGGACTCTTTAGGAGATCCTCTGTTAAAAGTTGAGAGTCAAACTACTGATAAGAAGTCTCAGTTCTCAAAGGCAATACGTTCTAGTATAATATGGAAAAGATTGATGATTTGCTCGTTCTTGTGGATGACTTGTTCTTTAGTTTACTATGGGTTGTCGATTAACTCTGTGTCATTGAGCAGTAATAGGTACGTGAGCTTTATGCTGGTGACACTGGTGGAGATCCCGGCGTACATCGTGGTTGTGATAGTCCTGGACAAGTATGGAAGGAAGCAGACGCTGGTGGCCACGTACCTGACCTGTTCGTTGATGAGCTTGCTGTTTGCGTTCTTGCCAAGAAGTAAGTCCTATTGTAATATTGTTTTTAGTCTTGCCTACATAGAGTTTTATGCATATCTTAACATTAAGCCACTTCATGTCTTAATACATCATTAACTAGTGGAAATGTATAAATAATTTCCTAACCAGGTTTTATTCTATTTTTATACTGGTTTAACAATGAGATATTTTTAACCAGCAATTTAAAACCGATAAAGAAAACTAGGTCAATGCCATAATATTAATACGTATAACGTGTTGCCAGTAACTCATATTCAATCGTACAATTTATAAATTTTATTAAACATATATTTCAATCTATCGCTAGTTGGTCACGCGATCGTGATATAAAAATTAATATGTGCGCAATAGACCTATCATTACTAACGATATTTCATTCTGTCTTCTCCATATATTTTTTCTTAACCTCTACTGTCATAATGATAGGCAAAGGACATATCCCTTTAACATTTTATTATAACTATATATGAGCTCGTAAGATCTGTTGCTGAACATTTGCCAACAGCCTGACATCGTAAGGCTATTGTAATAAATAGTTAATAAAATAATCACCATGCTTGATACATTGGATTGGTCGTAGTTTTATATAAGAACAAGAACATCAAAGGATACTGCTGCTCATGTTTGTAATACATCCCATCATCTTTTAGTTGCCAGGAACTAGTAATTTATTTAAACCAGTGTTTAATATAATCAATCAATCATTTATTTGCAACGAATGTAGGTTACATTAAAATACAGGGGGAGTAGATAGGAGTGAGCCATGTACATTCTGCCTAGAAATAGGCACGAACAAATTATAAGGAAGCTATCTAGAAATAAAATTACAAATTAAAATGTCAGTTACAATTGAAACATTAATTAATATTGAAAAATGTCAAATTAAAACAAAATGTATATTAGGTCCGTATGTTCCAGATAATATTAATTAAATTCATTATTTATACACATTGCTGATTAACAAGATCTGTCCATTAAAAAATCATTAATCGAATAATAACATTTTCTATTAGGAAGGCCACTAATTTCTTTTTAAAGTTTTTAATTGTATAATTTTTCATTACATCTGGCAATTTATTGTATACTAGCTTTTGCCCGCGACTTCGTCCGCGTTTCCGTCGTTTTTCGTAAAAAAGTACCATATCGATACCTCTGGGCTCAAAGGGCGTATAGCACAAAACATAAACCCATGTTTTGGGCTATACGCCCTTTGAGCCCAGAGGTATCGATATGTCCTTCCTCACGGTTCAGTGGTTTTGATGTAACAGACAGATTAACTTTCGTATTTTAGTAGGGAAATATAATATGTCAATCCACAATACTGTTGAAAAATATCGCATTAAGGAACCGCAGAATATTATTATTAATAGCTGTGCCCGCGACTCCGTCAGCGTGTAACTCCTTGTATGTTATTAAGTTAATGTATACCTATTTTATAAAATAACAACAAAAGAAATTCAAATAAACTATTTAAAGACTAAAAGTTGCGCTGATAAGCCCGGTTTGTTAATATCAATTATTGTCTGTCAATAGGGTCGAACGCTCTGAACGCATCAACAGCCAAATATTGAAGCTCGCGCTCGGACCTCCCGCCTTTTTATACCCTACCGCCACGACCCGCGTCGAGCGCGGCAACCGTTACACAAAAATAATCCTTATGGCATGATTCAGTATTCACGCGCGACGGCGTGATGGCTTATTAGCGTATTTCATGTATAAGTTTGGTGTTTCTATACCGATTACTATGATTTTTTTTTTATTGAATAGGTAATAATATTAACTTCTTTTAATTAGGAATGAGTGAGAGTATTATAAACGAAGAGTAAACAAATATAATCAGAAAGCTCCGAACTTCTAAGCTATCGGGAGTTACACGTGTTATTGTGAGTCAACCATAAAAGATAGACATATGCTGTTGTGGGATATTTTTTAGATAATTTTATGTCGAACATTTCCGTCATAAATGATTTCTATGTAGCTTTAACCATTAAGGCTTCACACGCGACGGAAGCTTAAAAAATGGAGCAACTTCTCCCGTTTTCCCAACATTTCCCTTCACTGCTCTGCTCCTATTGATTGTAGCGTGATGAAAAGTATACTTTAACCTCCCCAGGAGTATGAAGAATAATTGTACCAAGTTTCGTTAAAATCCGTCGAGTAGTTTTTGTTTCTATAAGGAACATACAGACAGACAGACAGACAGACAGACAAAAATTTTACTGATTGCATTTTTGGCATCAGTATCGATCACTAATTACCCCCTGATAGTTCTTTTGAAAATATATATCATGTACAGAATTGACCTCTCTACAGATTTATTATAAGTATAGATAGTAGGACCCATACAAACAACTCTTTTTCTAATTAGCGCTGTGCTACAGGACTCGATTTGTAATACATTTTTGTATTGATTTCTGACACGTCGGAGTCGTTTTCTAGTTTCTGTCATCGAAGGAAACAGGTTTTTATTGGTCTTTACAAACTATAGTGGGTACAGTCGTTTGGAGTAGGTTACGACATTAGGTTAGTTTAAAAATCCTTCATAATATTATTGGCGATTTACTTGATATTCATAGGTAAACCAAACATGTGCAGAAAAACATACTTAAATCGAAAAACAAATAGACGCAGTGAGCCAATGACAACATGAGTTCTAACAAGATATAAAAAAAAAAAAAACGGCATGGATTTTTTTTTAAATCTCATTTTAGATTATCTACCGATTAATTTCGCACGGTCAGTTATTAAATTATAAAACACTCGCTGCACCCCGCGGTTTCACCCGCGTAAGTGTCGATCCCGTGGAAATATCGGATTAAATTTCATCCAAATCTGTTAAGCCGTTTTAGCGTGAAAGCGTAACAAACAAACTCACTTTCGCATTTATAATATTAGAAAGGATTATACAGGGTGGCAGGGACATCGACGCGAAAACTGTAACCATGGATTCTGTACGTGATTCTGAACCCCCCAGCGCAGAAATTTTACGTCGATTATTAAAAAAAAATATCTGCTGTTTCATAGAAAAGTGCAATACCTACGCGGTCAAAATGTATGGATCAGCAAATATTTTTTTTAATAACCCACGAAAAGTTTCAGGTACAGAATCATGTACTGAATCCATGGTAACAGTTTTCGGGTCGATGTCCCTGCCACTCTGTATAGTTAGGATTTCATACATATCATAATATTAACAAGGCTATCGCAATACACAAACAAGCCTAAAGAAAACATTAGAATATAAATAACGGCTCAATAGTAAACATTTAATGCGTTTGTAAACAATTTTTGTTTACTACGGAAACAAAATGCGGATATAATGAATTTACTTTAATTTAAGGCTGGTTACACATTCACGGTTTGGATCGTGCAACTAATTTCATGACGTGAAAGTCACGACCAGCATTTAATTCCTGCCTTAGTAATCAAATATTCTCTACTGAAAGACATTGTGAAAAAAAAGTTCCCACATTGCGCTCGAAGACGTGTGATGAAAATGTCAATAACTAGATACCTATTAGATAGCTGTGTCGCGAACTCATTGGGAGTCTTGAAAGAAGAAAGAATTGAGAAAAATACACGCGATTATCTATATCCAACTTCTACCCGTGATTTCGTCCGCGTTTTTTTTTTTTTTTTTTTTTTTTTTTCTTTTTCTTTTTTTTTTCTTTGTTCCTCTCAAATAGAGCTCCTCTATCGCTATCTTATCTCTTCACCACCCTTGGTTGACTGGTAGAGAATGCCTAAGGCATTAAGTCCGCCTTTGTACTTTTTTGAGTGTGAAAAGTTTAAATAAATAAATAATAAATTTCTTTTCCCCCTGACCCCGTTGCATCAGATCGCCTGCCCGCGCTATTATTTAGTTTTCGCTTAGATTTACTTGTTTTGCTCGGTTCCTGATGGTCCTAGCGTGATGTTCAATAGCCTATAAACTTCCTCAAGAATGAGGCCATCAAATGCAAAAAGGATTTTTCAAATCCGACTGGTAGTTCAAACTCAAACTCAAACTCAAAGCATTTATTTCAATTAAACCATTACAGGCACTTTTGAATTGTCAAGGAATCGGTCAGTCAAAAATATATAGCTAGTTGCCCATTCCAAAGCGTAGTAGGTACCTATGGAGAAGAACGGGCAAGAAACTCCACGGACACTCTTTTAAATAAAATAAAAGTTCCAGAGATTACCGCGTTCAAACGAACAAACAAACTCTTCAGCTTTGTTATTAGTATGGAGATGGATTAGTTCTTAACATGACACATACATACATTACATTTTATTTAATCAGCAAGAGTACTACTAAACATCTGCATCCGGTAAGACTGGAAGCCGACCCCAACATAGTTGGAAAAAGGCTAGGCAGATTTTATAGTAAAACTAGCTAACGTATTTTTAAACTCGAAAGTATCTACCATTAAACATAAAAATGTCTAGTTACTTTAAATAGTCGCGCGATAAATCGCCAATGTGAAAGCGGTCTTCGCTGACGCGTCAGTCCGTCGACCTTGCGAAGTGGTGAAACATTCTACACGTGTGTGTACTGTGCTTAGGTTCGTAAACGTACGATCACGATCTTATGTCCGAACCAAATCGGGGACAATAAAAGTATTGTTTAATTACATACTTATTATTATAAATGTGACGCTGTCCAATAGCACGAGGATGAACCTTTCTAATGTAGGGAACGTGGTTTTCGCTAGGTATCTTATCGTTGGTGTTGTGGCGGCATCTACAACGCCACATGCGAACTACGCATAAATCTGACGTCAAGCAAAATGCTGCATCGCGCTAACAGTTTACCGCGCGACTGGCATATACATCGACGCGAAGCCCGATACCATGGATTCAGTACATGATTCTAAATTCTCCCTGCGTTGGAACTTTTAGCCCGCTATTTAAAAAAAAACAGCTGCTAAGAAAAAGTATTTATTGGTAAATTGAACATTCACTTATTCTTTGCCTATCACCACTTACTCCTACTTTCTGACATTACTTAGGCCAGTAGCCACTGATGTCTTTACCAGAAAACCGTAATTCGATATCCAACTAACCCCTGTTCCTCTTGCAGACGACTACTGGTCCATCCCCCTGTACCTGATCGGCAAATGGAGCGTTACTCTGGCTTACAGCTCCGTGTACATCTACGTGTCTGAGGTGTTCCCCACAAACATGCGACAGACCCTCATCAGCATGTGTTCCATGGCCGGGAGGATCGGGTCGCTTATTGCGCCGATGACGCCCTTGTTGGTAAGTCAACTGCAAGTTGTAATAATACATTTTTAATTGTAATTAAATTATATGACATAACACAACGCCTTGTTTCCCCGAAGGGCTAGGTAGAGTTGTACCCATAGTACACCCGCACTTCGTAAGGTATGTTTAAGTCCCATGTAATAGGGTGCGAGCCTATTGCCACCGCGGGCACGACTTCCGAACTCCGGGCTGCTACTGAATAAAATAATAATTAAATTAAGTTAATCAAATTATTATTAATCAATCAAATTATATAATAATTTAAATACTTAATTTAATTAAATTTAATTTAATTAATTTTAATTTTTAATTTGGCTAAGAAGAAAAAACAACACTTTTTGTACGTCAAAATAATCTCTTAAGTAAGGGTCTTAAGAGGATATTTTGACGTACGACCCTTAACGCCCATCACCACATCCTAGTGATTGAGCAGGGATGAATCGGCGTAACCAACTCCCCAGCAGCTTATCTGTTGGTTATGTTAAAAGAACTTAATTCTATATAATTCTAGTATGCAAAGTAGTCAGTAACATAGTAGGAAAACTTTCTCTTCTACTCAATTCCGGGGAACTTCCCGAGATTATTTAGTAACCTATTCCGCTTAACTATTTCTAAAGAGTCATAAAAAACCTGTAAGAAATCGTAGCAAATCTCGGGAAATATAAAAAGCCTTGTAAGAAATCGACACGTGTTTCACCTCTCAACGAGGCATCCCCAAGATGACGATTGACTTGTCACGAACCTGAACACGGCGTGTTGCCACACCGAGCACCGGACGCAGAGAATACCTCGTTGAGAGGTGAAACACGTGTCGATTTCTTACAAGGCTTTTTATATTTCCCGAGATTTGCTACAACTATTATATTACTAGTGTACAAACCTTCTGTCTTTCAGTGAACTTATCGGAAACCCGTAGAAATTGTAACCCACGAGAAAACTAAGATAATCTTTCCAAACAAGAAAATATTAAAAGAAACAACAGCATTTCAGGACGGAGTGGAAACTAACCTGGATATTTTCATTTACAGTCGTTATACCACAAGTCCATGCCAACGGTGATCTTCGCAGCCATGTGCCTGATATCCAGTACCCTCGTCCTGATGCTGCCAGAGACCAGGAACATGCGGCTACCAGACACGATCGAGGAGGCAGAGGACCTCTCCAGGAACAGAGCCAAAAACTAAGGCTGTATATACTAAAAATTAAATTAAGTAGGTATAAATGTCCAAAATTATAAAGACATCAGGGACCTTTTAGACTTTTTGTATTGAAATGCAGCTGGTAATATTGAGGAAAGGGTTGTTAATCCCTGGTTTGTAAAAAAAAGTGATTTTTTAAAGCTTATTGTGAAGGTGTTTTCACAATTCGTCCCAATTATATTCGCCCCTCGCGTACTTTAATTTTTGTGTTTTTTTTTACCAAGTGTAGGGTTGATGGCCCAGTGGTCAAGGCCTCGCCGCTAACGCATGAGGCTGTGCGATCAAATCCGTACAAGTACCAATATGTCTTTGTCAATTCATATGTACTTTCTGAGTTTATTTTGGACATAAGAAATGGGTGAAGGAAAAACATTCTAAGGAAATCTTATACATAAAAGAACCCGTCTTGAGCAAGCGTGGTGATCAATGCTCGTGCTTTCTCTGTATGAGAACAGACCTTTGCCCTGCAGTGGGACAGTCATAAGCTGGTAGTATAAGTGTAGGGGATAATTATTGAGGCGAATTTAGAATACACCAAAAAGGATTGCCGGTTGATCCGGTGGAACCTCGTTGTATAGAGATGATCCAATGTGTCGTTACGTTATATTATGTATAGTCCTTTTTTACAATGCACTTTTATATTAAGAATACTTATCTACTGATTTTACAAGACTAAGTACTTACACAAAATACTTAACGATTAATTAAAACAATAGACTTAAAATAACTCCGTTGGATCCAACACTAGACACCGTCGAAAAAAATTCTGAAAAATTCCTTACACAATCTCTAATAGATATAGAGACAAACAAATATATATTGATTCACAACTAAAATTCAGAATCGGAAATATTTCAGAACCTACTTGTTCGTAAAAGTCTATGAAGTTATACAATTCAGTGAGCTTTGATTCTCGTTTACAACTTTGTGGCCTGTTATAGACACTTATTTAGTCAAGCCATTATCATAACTTACGAACAATTTACTTCTGAAAAACTTAAACCTCCTTATAAAATCACTGGAATACCCGAATTCAAGTTTCTCTTTAAATACTTTATAGATACTTATCGGAAATAGAAAAAACTTATCGCTACATGGTAAATTATGTTGTAATAAAACAATTCTACCAAACCATTACAGCAATGCTTTAAAATAGTTACAATGGAAACACTTTTGTTAATCTTCCAATTAACCCATTAAGTTGTAATTCGTAAGTGCCCGAATACGCAGTCCGCTTTAGCAATCGTAAACCAGCACCCCAATTTCACAATCCGAAGGATTTTGTCAGAAATTCCCGATCCATTGCTTCTTAAGTTTGAAAAATGATTCTGCGCGACAACGTAAATAAAGCAATGGATGTTGTCGAACTGTCAAAATGAAAGGCATTGCAATTGTTAGTGTATTTCGCGTGTAAATATTTTTATTATTGTCACTGCAAATTAATATAATATCGTGCGACTAAATTAAAATCAAACTGGATAATAAGTGTATAAGATGATTTTCCATTTCGCTTAAAACCCATTGAACACTCAGAGGGAATCTAGAATTTTTATAGACTACACCAGCAAGCTATAAATTACAAAATCGAATAGCAATTAATATGACCTTTCTGATACGTTTTCTAACAAAGAGACGATCTTCAATCTCCTTCCTTGTGTATAATATCCGATTTTCATTTCTGTGACCGTATTTTTAAAATGACAGTGTATAGTTTAAGAGCGTTTATTCTGAAAGTTGGCAACGTCGCAAATAGATGTCAAATATGTCGTTTTGATTAATTTGGCAATATTACTGTATGGAAATATGAAATGTGGCTAACTAGCGAACTAGAATATTAATAATGAATTGCAATTATAACACAAAATTTGATGTTGTAACCGTTTTAGGTGTAAAAAAGGCATTTGGAAAGTTTTCAAATACTTTTTTTACATCTTAAACTAAATATTCGGTGTTACGATATTAATTATTGAATTTCATTATCTATATTTTAGTCCACTACTTAGCCACATTTCATATTTCCATACAGTAATATTGCCAAATTAATCAAAACAGGTAAATATTTGACAACTATTTGCGTCGTTGCCAACATTTAGGATAAGCGCTTATAAACGGTTAAGCATCACCTTTGTACGTATTTTTCTGTTCCTTTCTTCTTGTCTGTTTATATGTGTGTACATAAACCGTTAAATAAATAAATAAATAAACGGTTGTGAAACGTCGCAATTGCTGAATATGACTGTGTAATTGGGCACTATTAAGATTTACAAAATAACTTTTTTATTTTTACGTTCGAAAACATTACAATTGATTTGTTTACTTAACTCGAATATGATACATAAATCACTTAATTTCTACTTAATCATATCTTATTATTTATATTAAAAATAAAAACATTCACATTGCTCTGCATTGCAGAGGTGGATACTCATTTAATAAAAAAAAAAATGTAAAAAAAATAAAGGATGTGTCCAATATTGGGCGAGGTAATGTTGATTTTATCAGTACAGAGGTTTAAACAAGTTAGTTTAAAATCTCAAGTATTTTTCATATACTTGTGATGCGTTTTTTTTCTTCTTTTTTAAAATTATATATACAAATTCAAATTCATTCTTCTTTGATACTGACTGTACTTCTAAATTCGCTTTTCTTTGTGCTGAAAACATCAACTACCTGCATCAATTTTAATTTATTTAATTATATTTACGTTAATATTTAACAGTATTTTTATATTAAGTGTCCACATTTTATAATTAGTAGTTTTTAAGTTTAGTGTGGGACCAATATAAATAAACCATCGTCCATAAACTACGTCTGTATTTAATTAATTAACTGAAGCTGCTCCTGTACTGAACAAATTGAAAAGCATGTTAAATGTGTTTTTTTTAAATATTATAATATTAAACTTTCTTTACGATCGAGCAGCATGTTATTCATTTAAGAATCATCACATATATTTTTAATGTTGATTATTTTATTGTATACTGAAACATTGCATTATCTTCGTTCTTTTGACGCATTTAAATAGTTATACAAACATTCATCATCACAAGATTACATAAACATTACAAATCTCTGATAAAGGTTTAATTAAAGCGAAATTTTCCAATACACAAGCACGTCTTAACAGGCATGACATGCATAACAAATGGCTTCATCGAATGAATGATGACTGCTATGATGAATTCATTTCTAATGACTAAATCATCACGTAATAACTATGATGCCACCTTGATTGCTTCATTATTTTATTCATTACTTTTATTGTGATTTCAATGCCGAACATCATAACAATGACAGTTTACCATTTATCATCTATTATTTACACGATTAGAATATATATGTAAAAACTTAATGTATATTTAATCACTTTTTGGATTGGATCTTTGTGATAGCAATTACTTTGTTGTGATGGATTAACGCAATGTTATGGCAGATTTGAAATTATTGATAATTGTCGAATGTCATACATAGTGAATATGGTATTTAGCGGGGATTTACGTACATGTAACTATGGCTTCTTACCCCTGGCTTGTTTATACGATGAATTATGTCGAATGATATGTGTTGTGATTCAATGAACAAAATGACAACGTCATATAACCGTTGTCATGGGATTTGAGAACACTACAACGGAGTAAATTGAAATCGTTCTGTAATAGGGAGTTAGTTAATACATTATTGATAGCAGCCTTATTTAATGTCTGCCTCAGAATTTTTAACAAGAGCGCATTTTCATGACAAAAGCCTGAAAATGGAACAAATAGCTTAAAAAATGTTTTCTCATGATTTAACGAGGATTTGTTTCCTGTTCGTTAACAAAACGTTTATGTGTAGCCTTAATTTTAACTCGGTAAAAAGACATGCATCATGACAAATTAAGGTTATTGTCAAATTGTTGAACGCTCGCCCCCTATTACATGGGACTTAAACATAACTGGCAAAATGTGGGTGTACCATAGGTACATCTCTGCCTAGCCCTTCGGGGATTACAGGCGTGATGTGTTATGTGTGTGTAAAAGCTGCAGCAGCTTTTGGAAAAGGTTTTTTTTCCTAATGACGTAGTTTATGGACATACCTTTTGTAGTGATACTACCGAATTACTACTGCACCCAGCATTTTTAGTTTATATTAAAATACATTTTTGGTATTTTATTAATTTAGGTGATTATTATAATAATATAATTAGTATATATAGTAGTGCATCAGTGATTGTCATTATTGTGCTTTTATGATACCTATTATTATTTATTACTTGATTTGTATTTGGTACAAATACATTTTTGTTGAATACACAATTTGTATAATAAACTTTTTGTAAAATAGTTTTCCGTTTCATTATGTCGTCAGTTAACCCTCCGCATTCGACGTTAACACGAAGAATTTTTTTGGTTAAAATAAAACCAAAAAAATTCTTCGTGTACTCATAAATACTTTTATTTTATGGTGTAAAAAAGGTCACCAATTTTCTATTTCCCCAAACGAATGATGGAAAATCTTAGGGTTAGTCCATAGCGGTCGTGAGATCGGCCGCACTTGGTGATGGGGCCCGCTAGGCATGGGGGGTGATACCACTTGGGGGTGCGGTGAATGTACAAGTATCTCCCGGGCCCCCGACTCATGGTACCAGAATGAACAATGGGGATTTAGTGCGTAGGAGTCCGGCATAACCCTCCGACGGACGGAAGATATCCATGAGACTTTCAGTACAGAAAAAAAATGGGTTAGTCCATGTTCTAATATTTCTTCTAAAAACTTAAAACAAAACCGCAAGGTCATATTTCTAAATAACTTTAGGTGCAGATGCACCGAGCAAAACTGTTAACTAATTTAATTTTCTTATACTCTCAACCAAAGATTTAAATCGTTAGATTCGCGCTACCGTGTCAAAGGATAGTCGCGTTTCTGTTTCGTTTTGACACACAATGACGCAGTGACTCGAGTTGATTGTCAGGGAAACGCTGAGGGCACTCTTCTCAATATTGACACTTTTTTGTGTGTCTGAATACGATGTGGCCAAATCTAGTGATTTAAATCTTTGCTCTCAACCACAACAGCAGAATACCAACCTAATGTTGAAGTATCATTACCATAGTAATAGTTGAAGCATACCTGGCTCATTAAACTTCCCCGCGACGCTCCAACTTACTTTAAATATTTAACCAAGCTTAAGTAATTACTTAAGTATGCAAGGGGTGGATGACGTTGATGTTGCTCATGATTAATTGTTGCAAAGTATGGTCGCGGTTACAGGTTAATGGGTGGTGATGTGTCACTCGCGTTTGACGGGTTAGGTTCGATGTGGAACGGTGCGCAATCACGATTATTGCTAGGGGTTAATACGATTTTGTTGTGCAATTTAGGTGAAAGCATTGCAGGCCTTTTGCATAAATTATTTGGCATAAATATTGGGAGTGATGAAAGATTATTGTGTGTAAAGTTAGTTTTGGATACAAATGAAGCTACTAAAAAAAAGATGGCGTTCTAGAGTTTCTGTAATGGGAAGAAGGTGTGAGTTTATGTATGTATGTGTATACAGAAAACGAATGAATGCGGTTTTATACATGAAATTTTCATCAAAGTTCCTTATGCAACCTTATATAAAAAAAATCAGCTGGTCCCTACATTTATGTTCGAATATCTCGTCGAAATGTAGGGAACAGCTGATTTTTTTTTCGCGATTTCAGAGTCGGTCCCATAGTGAAAGTTGTTCCTAATAATGAGTACAATGACCCCTTAAGAGGTTATGGGTAAAAAAAACTAAGGTTGTATATCGTAGGTGAGCCATTAAGCTGCCGGGGTTGCGAGTTTGTCCGAAAGGGATATCGCGACCCCGGCACACAGGCAACGGAAGGAACACGGGTGGGTTTTAGTCAGTAAAAGTCTGAGACGCCCTCGCGCTCCTCCCAGAGCGGGAGAAGTTATTTGATAATTTCCTACCCTCAAAAAAAAGGTGAGCCATTAAGGAAGGATTTTTGTAATATCATTTTTTTAAAGGGGTCTTATTAGCGTGTCGATGGCAAAATAATACAATCATTTAATTTTTTTTGCCCCAACATTCAGCAACACTAATCTAATACCGGTTACTGATGCAGCCGGCTTATTGGTTGATTCGCACAAATTAACTCGCCAGAAATGGGCGAATTTACACTTTTAAATAATATTATTTTGTCTTGAGGCGATTCGCACGAAGTTAATTAATTTGTGGGCGAATCGACAACTCCAGAAATACGTATTAGGCAATTGGCACCTTTTTTAATGTTATGCAGTAAAGTTAGTGTACTTTTTCCTTAAATTTACTGTAAAATGTGCACGTTTCGGGCTAGTTTGTTACAGCTGTAGTGGCAACCATTGTCATTTGGTTTAAATAGGTTTTTATTTTTATTATTTCATTTGTCTTTTATACAGATTATTTACTTTAAAATTTTGTGAATGAGAGAACGTTGTAGACATAACAGACTGTAGATCTGTAGACGATTTAATATTTTGCTAAGTACCTGCTACTTGTTGATGGGCCTACACTGTCCTCTCATACCTTTTAACACTGTAATTTGGAAACATTGTAAAAACCATTTACTTTTAAAAGAGTAACCGTGGAGTTTCTTGCCGGCTCTTCTCCATAGGAAACGACCAATTGGAACCGTGCACCTAGCTTCTGACGTTTCATAAGTGCCCTTGTAGGTTTATGTGAAATAAAATATTTTGATTTTGAATTGAATTGAGTTGATTCGTGCGAATCAACCACCGGAGTTCTGAGCCGTCCATGAACCCCTTCAAAGGGGTTAAATAGGGGCTGAGACTTTGTATGGAAGTTCTTGATATTTGCCGATGGGAAATCCCATTGCGCACGCGGCGTTTAGACATATAAAATGTATTAATCAAAATATTTTTGCTGAAAAAGGAATGCGCTTATCTGGCAAAGCAATGCTTTTAATAAATATTTAAAAAAATACCTCTCAAAGTACTTTCCTTAGAAACTCTTTTATTCGCAAATCCAACATTAAACTCGTTCAAAAATATCTTCTAAGCCCTAGAATGCTAAGCTATGCTCACATTAAAAAAAGACGGCTCGCTATACGCCAAAAAGCATTTTAATTTCACAAAAATTGCCTTCTAGAAACAGAGGCAGTGCTGTTTTTCTCTTGTTTTTCATTTAGAGCTAGACACGTGGCCACAAACCGTGTTTTTTGGGGTGTGAAAACGGCCTACAGCAAACTTTAGCGCTCTACGTAACAATGCAGCTAGAAGGCATGAATCGTGGAGAGTGAAAAGTTGGATATGGCTATTGGCTTAAACATTGGAGCCAAGGCCCTGGTAACGAGAAAATGTGGCATTTACTTTGATAAGCTACATAACATTTATTTTGCAGAATTTATGTAGCTCACCTACAACAATTATAAAGATTCATTGTTCTATGAAATGACCGAAGACCTTGGCTCGTCACTAAGCATCTTTCTTTAAGTATTTGACTTAGTTTTTCGCCCCTAGGTATATAAAAATAAATCATACTGATCGAGCCATGTCTACCGATTGCTTGACAGTCTACTAAGCTATGTTAATTTGCGCAATTTGGATGCAGTTATGAAACTATGGACAAGTGTCTTGACGCTGCGGGAGAGTGTGTGATCCATCGCCGCTCGTCCGATGTCCACCGCGCACAAGATGGGTGGAAAGCAGCACATGAAGTAATTGTTTGCTCTGTTCGTGTAATTGCTGTATTGCATTCCAGTGAGAGGATAGATAAATAAAAAAGGAAAAAAAAAAAAGATTTTATTTACTGCTTTCTAGAATTCTAGACCTTTTGTCACAGATTAATACAGACGGGACACTCAAAATCATTTAAATAAGGAGCGACTCTTGCTGTGACACAATAAAGTGCAATTTAGGTCGAACAGCGCTACTTACCTACAGTTATGTCCACCTAGAAGTTGCCTCTCTTTCTATCGCGTAACTCGTAGATCTTCTGACTACGTTACACTCACTGAATTGGCCCGACAAGACGGGCCCGCCGCGTACTTGCAGCTTCATACCTAAACTGCGGAGTGTCCCATTTGTATTCATCTGGGCTTTTATACGCAAGGCCAATTTATTAAATATTTTAGGTGACTTCTAGCAACCTTAGAACTTATGATTGTTATTCATGATTTAGTTTTGTGTAATGTTATGTTGAGCCAGAATATTAAAAAGGTTAATACAACTTTGTTTAATAATTTTTAATGTCACTTTTATGTTATACTAGCTTTTGCCCGCGGCTTCGTCCGAGTAGATGTCGGAAAATATCCCACAGCAATGTAGTACCGGGATTAAAAGGAAACGAAACGATGATGTTTGCTACGCGTAATTTTGAATCTGTGAAAATTATCTTTTAAAGTGTCATCTATATGATATGATATAGATAAATACATGTCAAGGCGTATTTTAATATAATCCTGTAGAATATTAATTTTATGTATCTCCTACGGTTTACACGGCGCATGCCAGTAAATCTCCCACTAGGCATGATTTTTTCCGACATCTACAATAATCATCATATTTCAGCCAATTTACACAACACCTTAATGAATTATACACCTAAACCTTCCTCAATCAATTACTCCAACGATTGACGAAAACCGGTTAAAAATCCGTTCAGTGTTTTTTGAGTTTATTGCGCTTAGACAGACAGACTTTGTTTTATAATTTTTAAGAAAAAAAATGAGCCCATGGTTCCTTTCCGCGTTTTTCTCTATGACCTGTAGTTTAGAACTTACTCAAAGTACCTAGAAAAATAATTACCCTGTGAGTATCACACATGGCTATTAAATTATTAGGTATCAAAATTTCGAAGTACATCAAAATACAAAAGCTTTAGTTTATAGCAACTAATGAAAACGTTGAAACAAAGGCTCTAGACGGGGCTGTCTGTTCTTTGTTGTTACAGGTTGTTATAGTAAAATACATTACAAAGCCTTCAGCGGCCATGGCACGAGGCATCAGGGGCCTACCGCCACCTCTCCAAATAAGTACTACTTACTTACCTGTAATCATAAATAAATATAATGGACGGATGGATTTGTCTTCGAAGAAACTGCTATTTGTGCAATTTTTTAAGAAATCTTCTGAATTAATAATGAGCAAATGCGTCAAAATATCAAAAGGAGCTCTTGGGTGTGTTTTCAATAATGAAATTGTTGCCGTTTCCCAACTAAAAACCTGGGAGTATTTAATCAAACAATCGTTGGTCGCATCATCACTTTCCATCTGATGAGAAGCTAAATGCGACCTTATTAAATATATTTTAAATACCATATCTCCTTAAAAGATTGTCTTAAGTGCGTGTTCCAAGTCTGAGTCGAGGCATGGTATCTCGGTGCAACAATGGCGCGGTCCCGTCCCTTTTGTGTGTAACACTCGGGTCGCGGCGCCACCCAAAATATTGCACTTCTCTAAATCGCCACACAGAGATGTGTTGCATATCGATAAAAATAAACTATCGATGTAATGATACTGGTTATAATTGGGGGGACCAAATTATAACCAGTTACCAATTATAACCAAATATAACCGAACCGGTTCGGTTTTAATATCCGACAATGTTATTGAGTTCAACTTTCCAGAACTTCCTAGTAACAACAGTACCAGCTTGCAAGATTTTGCTTGATACAAATCGTAAATTCAAATTCAAAAGTCATTTATTCAAAATAGGCTGAGAATCAGCACTTTTTGAACGTCAAAGTTACACAGTCCCCCAAAACGCCCGCCCTTCACCACTTCCTAGTGCTTAGCTGGGAAGAAGTGGCGCATCAAACTCCCCAGCAGCACAGCTGTCTGTTCAGTTAGAAAATCTTGATTCTATACAATAGTACTTATTAAAAATAATGTGCGATATGCAACATACAACATTAAATTAAATTAAAACCAAATGACACCTAGCACACACCAATATACCAACAAAAAAATCATCGAAATCTATACTCAAGCGAAAATAAAAAACGTAAAATAGTAAACAGAACTTAATACCGAATGAAAGCCTCCAGACATAAAGGACGTGCCCGTTTACATATAGCTATTAAAGCTGTAACTCGAAGTCACAAATGATAAACTAGGACCATCGAAGTAAAAATAAATAATATAAATAAACGGTTAATTACTAATAAAAATAACAAAACCATGGTCAGCAAGACGACCAGTCACCACAAGCAGCACCCGTTCACGAGCTTAACGCAAAGATCAGCCATTAGCCCCCGTAATGAAAAGAAACAGCGAAAAATGATTGTAACTACGTCGGTAATGTTTATTGTGTGATTTAATTTAAATTACTGCAACACGCTGATTGAAGCGACACTGAATTATCCTTTGTGGTTAACAATGAGCGTAAAATACGATAACATCATAAAATGTGAACGTGTACATAACAGTTCAACGTATTTCTATAATGATTTGCGTTACAATAGCAAAATATATAATTATGTATGTATCGGTTTCCATTGCGTTGATTAGTTAAGCATTAATGCTTTTAAACGATGTATTATTATGTCAAGTTGTAATAAAACATTTTGCATGGACATGCCTCAATATAATGGGAAATAATCTAGAGTACCTACTATTTATTCTGTTTTAAAAGATAACAGAAAAACTAGTACTCTCCACTAGTACCTATAAGTAGATATTGCCGATCAGATCTTCAACGAGGCGATTACTTTAAATAAATGGTTTGCATTGCTATAAGCGTGCCGGATATTACAAACGCTTCAGGAAAATTGTTCGATTTGCTAATTTCATCAAAGGAAATGTTTAAAATCTTCTAGTTTCGCGTTATGTCCAGATCTTTATTAAAGCCTTATAAGAGCCATACCTCAGCGGGACGCCAGGTCGTACTGCCCACTAAAGGTTAGTTAGGTACTATAATAGTAGGTGGCTCAACTGGCGTTCCCTTGGTTACTAAGCCAACCATACATTTTGTTTACTCTAACGGTCCATTTTAACAGCTTGATGTGACACTCAAAATAATGTGAATTCTAACCTTTCGAATTCAGCATTACGACACCAAGGATCATTGCACGAATACTCCTTAAATCTACACCAAACAATTCTATCGATATTGATAACCAGCAACGTTCCCATCACTACAAGTTGACACCAGTATAAAGGCTCTTTGTGTGATTGAAGCGGAGACCGTAGCCTATCTGCTGTCACCACACTATGCTGATCAAGATCACAGGTGCTTCAGCTTAGATGCTGTTTGAAAGCTTTACAGTAGCTGTATACAGGTGCAGGGAAGGAACATTGGATGGATTAGGTTATACTAACAATCACTTTAGTGAGGTCACGTGCAATGGATACCGAGGTTATTTCATGGAGAAAAGTTGACTTACCCCGCGACCTATTTAAAAGCGATCGTCGCGCGAATGCACGATCGTTCCAACTTTTTGTTCGGTGAACATAAACGCGTGGTCGCGCCGAAAGAGGGCGCTTTCCGGTTTTCCGAATCAAAAGTGACTTGACAACGAGACGATCCCGTATTCGCGCGAGTGCGACGGTTGTTTTTAAATAGAACGCGCCCTAAACTTATATTTTAAAGAGAAAAGATTTTATTTTTTGTATGTTTGTGTGTAATGAATAAACTCAAAAATTATCGGAGCGATTTAAAAAATTCTTTAACCAGTAGAATGCTATATTATCATTGAGTAACATAGGCTATAATTTATAAAGATATCATGCGAGTGAAGCCGCTGGTGGAAGCTAGTCTAGAATAATCTAGTTGAAAAGATTATGAATGTTACAGATTGATAAGGAAAGAAGAAGATTTCAGCTGCTTCACCCGCACGAGCGAATTTAATTTCGCAATGCGAGGAGCGGCGTACAACCCCGTATTTCACAAAAACTTAGCGCGATTAAATTCTTATCGCACCGCGTCAAATTTATACCAAACCACAGATCTTTTTACCGCGCGAATTTTAATCACGAGTACCGTGAAGAGAATTGTCACAAGAGGCGAAAATAAAATCGCGACATTTTTATCGCTGTGCGGGCTTAGCTTTAGCAATAAGAATGAATCGGTCATCGTATAGCATCAGTGCCTGAGATAACTCCACGATCTGACATCCGAAGCCATAGCGCCAAAGCACGGCGTCAACATAAGTGCTCATGCAGACGAGCTGCACGCGTCAGCGGCAGAGGCAACTGCAGCAATCGACGAGTGTCGACGGCTGCCGCTCGTGTGTAAATGTAAATTAGAACAAATTAAAAACTTAAAATAGGTACTCGTTTTATACATAATATTTACTTATTTACGCCGCGCGTTCGTGCTAAGCCCTGACACACAACAACGTCCTCACTTTAATATTACTCCATTTTAGTATCATTTCAACATCTAAGACAAAGAAATACCCATACACTCCACATAAATCTCCCCAGAAGTAAATTCTCTGTCATTCGATTACAAACTCCAAAGTCGGTTAATAGGCAGTAGTTGTAGTTTGTACTTTGTAGCTAACTGCAATATACGAAACTAAGTGAGCGAAGCCGAGCGCATAAGTTTCTTGCAAGGCGCTCCAAACTACTATCCGATGATATTAGAAACAGATTTGCTTGATACGAGTTTTATACGGACAGTAATTTTTGTTATTATATTAGAGAGTCGGGGGTAAGCGTTGGACTAATTAAAATGAGGTTTTAATTTGAGTTGGTGTAAGAATTTAGTCCTGGTTGAAAGTTTTTAGTAGTTTGAAATCTAAGTCTATTAAATTCAATTGAAATTGCCTATATCTTAACATAATATCAAGCCTGTAACCCCCGAAGGGTAAGGCAGAGGTGTACCTATAGCACACACAAATTTCGCCAGTTATGTTTAAGTCCCATGTAGTAGGGGGCGAGCCTATTGCCATCAACCGGGCACAAATCCAGACTCCGAGCTGCTACTGAGAAATTACTATTGATTATTATTACTAATTATTGATTGAACTAGATCTTATATTTGAGATATTAATTTAATACTGCAAGCGAGGCATTTCAAGAGGATTTTTTAATGTCCTTTTCTTAAGTGATTATCATGTACTGTCTTCATCACCAAACATCAAACGACGTAGCTAGACTAAGAGCGAATTTCACCAATGAAACTGAACGCGTTCAGCATGGTGTAAATCGCGTTCGAGAGCTGTCACGCTGTCAGTATCAAAATTGTTGTGCAATATTGACATTGACACCTCTTGAACGGGATTTAAAAGTACTGATTGCGGTCAGTTTCATTGGTGAAATCCGCAATGAGGTATCTATGGGTAATTGGGTAACCTATATGGGTATTACCGTGAACTACCAACTCTAGCTTTAAAATACTCAAAACTCTGTACATTGCGTTTTTGTTTAGGATAGATGAGTTGTGCCAATATTTGTTAATAAAAAATGAAAATAAATATTTATTAACTCTTGCAAAAAGTTAAACCATTTTGTATTTATATTTAAAAAAGGAAATAGCAATATCGAAAATGTCATGTCCATATTGTGTAAAGTAACATGACAAGTGAAATAAGTAGACTGTACGTCTTCTGTATCAATTGCGGAATATGGGCCTGAGGCTAAACAAAAATTGTTTTCTTTTCTTTTCACATTAGGCTTGACAAACGATTATAAAATAATCGGGATACGTAATTTTTTGGGAAAATTCTAAAACTTTACATTTAGACACAGATCAGTACAGATGGGACACATCGCAAAATCATTTAAATAAAAAACCGGCCAAGTGCGAGTCGGACTCGCGCACCGAGGGTACAAACCTGTAAGTATAGGTACAAGTATTAAGTTTAAAATTATTAAAAATATTTTAAGCTATTGCATAGCTTTTATCGGAGACTCTGAGCGCGGCGACCGAATGTAGAAATTCCGTAACGAAAAAAAAACCTGACGCGAAAGTTTGTGAGGATGGATGGATGGATGTTTGTTACTCTTTCACGAAAAAACTACCGAACGGATTTTAATGAAACTTTACAGTAATGTGGCTTATATATCAGAATAACACATAGGCTACAATTTATAAAGATTTTATGTGATTTAGTCATAATATAACGATAAGTATCCAGTAAGTCGGAAAAAATCCTGCCCTCTGAGATCTATCTTTGCGTGCGCTGCCTAAACCGCTGGAGTTACATGAAAAGAATGTATTGTGGGGTTGTTTGTCTTAAAGAGTTCTAAATAAAAGTCCGCGACAGCATATATCTACCTTTTATGTGGAAGCCATTATAGCCAAAATAGTGAGCTATAAATACATTTAAATTGAATACTTTTTTTAAGTTGCATATTTTAGAGTATTTAGTTAATTCGTATCAAAATAAATACCTTCATCGCTTTCGGTATTTAATGTAGATAAAATTTGTCTTTTACACTAAGTAATTTGGACTAATATTTTAAAAGTTAGAACGATAAGAATGACCTGCGATGAGTCGACGGCGGGCGCGCAGAACGAGGGTGGAGGGGCGGGATAGGCAATGACGCGCGATCGCCGAGTGCGCGACCCGAACGCGGGCAGACGCGTGAGGGCAGACGTCATTGACGGTTGTGTAAATTCTGCGATTTAGGGGGGGGGTATAGGGGTATTTTTTTAAAAAAATATTTTAAATCAACAATATTATCTTCTTATTTTTGAATATATGCTATGCAATAGCTTTACCGCGGCAGTCCTCGAGTGCCACACGTATTTTTTTATTATATGATGTAACTAAAAATGTATGTATATTTTCTCAATTTTTCCTTTATCTGTGCTATAAGACGTTGCTTCATACCAAATTTCAAGATTCTGAGTTCACAGGAAGTACCCTGTAGGTTTTGATTCCCTTGCGAGTGTCGAAAATTTGCAGCATTATCTTTTATATCTTTTGATTGCGTTGGCTTAGAAGTTTGATTTTTTCACAGCTCCAAGGGACAGTAGACTTGAGTATTTGATATGAAATTCAGCTTCTTAGCTGCACGCGTTCCTGAGAAAAACGGTCTTGACAAACAGACAGACGGACAGACAAAGTGATCCTATAAGGGTTCCGTTTTTTCCTTTTGAGGTACGGAACCCTAAAAAGCGACTATTGCTACGACACAATAAAGTGCAATTCAAGTCGCACAACGCTAATTACCGACAGTTATATTCGCCTAGAAGTTGCCTCTCTTTCTATCGCGTAACTCTTACATCGGGTGTAAAAAGACACTTTCCGAAGCCGAAAGCCACATATTCTACCCATTATTTGCATCATTTTTTTCCACTAGACCATACCTGGGAATCCACTGGTTCTGGAGATACTGAAGGTCAAAGTCGCATTTTTTATTTTTACTTTTTCACGAAAATGAATTCTATGCGATAATACGAAACTTTTTTCCAAACAAACATTACCTGAATTTTAGATTTATCTTAACAGATTACGCATTTGAAGTTACAAAAACGCAATGAACAACAAGTACCTACCTACGTAGCGTAGGGGCGGAGCATAACTAACACTGAATCCGTTCATTCAAGCGTGGGTTGGCGTTACATTGCGCGCAATAAAAACTTGTTTTTTTTTATTAAAAAAAAAAAAATTACGGTTCCCAGCAATAATTTTTGCGCAAAGCTACTTAGCTATACGTACAGTATGCGTAGTTTACGGCTTTGTGATGTGTCTTTTTACACCCTGTATATTCTTTATCTGACTACGTTACGCCCACTGAATTCGACGAGTAGCGCCCGCCGCGTACCTCTTGTAGCTTAATTCCTAAAATGAGGAGTGTCCCATCTGTATTTATCTGTGATTTAGATAAGATTTTTAGTCTTTGATGTTGGTAACGGGCACTGGGGACGGCCCAACGATGTACTATCATAGACGTTCACAAATAGACCGCCCGGGCGCCCGGGTGAATGCAAGATTATCTAGCTCCTTCAGTTCTGAGTTGAGCTCCACGATTACTGACAAATGCTTGCACTGACTGGACAGGTCCACTCAAATCTGTGTGGTTCTTTCCTCAAAAGACCATTTCAGACACTAATCTACATGGTCCTCATATGACTTGATCAAGATTATGTCTGGACTTTAAAAGAGACTACGACATCTGAGTTTGTTTCGGTCTTTCTTCTCAGAGTAGATAGGAAACGCCGACCTTATCTAGCTTATTTTTAATATTTTTTTATATGACGTGTAAAAGTGATTCCGATATCCTATTTACAGAATAAACAATTTCATTTCATTTCTATCTATTGCTAAACTACACCCTAATTGCGTCACGCAATTTCAATCACTATCTGAATGATTTTGAAGACTATTAGTAATCCATTGCTTCATCATCATCATCTAATGATGATGATGAAGCTACTACTAATAGGCAGATGCCTAGCCTTTTCCCAACTACGTTGCTTCCAGTCTAAGCGGATTCAACGGAACAAAAAAAAACTTGGCTTCATATTTTATGTTCAATAAATTTGTCTACTCAACAACGTAAACAACGCAATGAATGTTGTTGAACTGTCAAAATGAAATCCATTGCTACTGTTAGTGGGAAACCCAAATCATTTGTACTTCAGATGTGGGTGTTTTGTTTACTATCCTTTAAGTATGCGTTGTTATTATTGTTTGCATAATTTCCTCATGCAAATATGGGCTCAACTTATAATTACTCACCTACGCATGGTTATAATTTAAAACCGGTACGCTTAGTTGTTGTTGGGAGGGGGGGGGCTCGTGGCTAAATAATAGCAGGCGCACGGGTTGAGCGAAACTTAAGCTACGCTTGCCGAGGTCTGTCTGTGGATGGGTGACCATCCGATACATATCGAGACCCCTCTGTGCTTCGGAAAGCATGTTAAACCGTTGGTCCCGCCTGTCATTTGTAGATCTTTGACCGTCGTTACGGGGTACTCGTATTCAGAAGCTCAAAAGTCTGACAACCAGTCTTACTATCTATGGGTAGCTGTAACTGGGTTGTGAAGGTTAGATAGGTTAGACTGAAGGCCGACCCCAAGATAGTTGGGAAAAGGCTAGGCAGAGTTGATGATGACGCTTAGTTGTTTTTACAAAACTGTTTACAATAACACTGCTTAGAAAAAAAGTACATTAATCATACTTTGGAGAGTAGGTAGGTATTATAAGTTGAGTTATAAATACTCACCTATGCATTAGTGGTAGGTTGTTGTCGCATTTTTGACGGACGAAACGCAACCGTTTTACCGAAACTTGCTAAATACTTTTTTTACATCTAAAACTAAATATTCGATTTTACGATATTATTGATCGCATTCCATAATCAATATTTTATTTAGTTCACTAGTTACCCATATTATTGCCAAATTAATCAAAACAGCAAAATATTTGACGTCCATTTGCGACGTTGCCCACTTTCAGAATGCACGCTCATAAGTTAATGTATAATTTTACTATTTTTATTAATTAATTAGTTATAAGTTGCTATTGACCTATATATTTCATAATATTAATGAACAATAAATTTTACTTAGGAAAAACAAAGGTATAAGTTGTTATTTATGGACAGTTCATTTTATTTCTGCAATAAAAGAAATAACTCAGAAACGACGTATGTTGTACAAACAATGAAATCACTTCTTAATTTAAACAGGTATCCTTTTACGAAAATCAATGATGACAAATCCATTATCCATTATTCTAACAGAAACATTGCGTGTGCCGAATTATTTTTAAAACACGTCGACCAATGTCCGTCGCACGTGTTACCTGCACATTATAATCATTTACGCGATATCATGATTTTTGTGACGTCTGCTATTGGCAATTCATGATTTCAGGCTGTGGAACATTTGTTATTAAAATCGGACATAAGTTTCCCATAGAGACTATACCCTATTTATTATTATTACACTATCTTTTAACCACAACTACGTTCGCGTGGCAGTCGGAAAACAGAACAAAAATATCTACTACCAACATTTTCGTTAAAAACTTTATAAAGACCTTTTGTATCTTTACGATTTTTGAAGCGAAAACTTGTCTAGGCGCGTTGAGCGATTTTCGGTAGGATGGATTCGCGTCACCGACATGCATGCGCCGAAGTGATTATAGATGGCGCTAATTAACACCAGTTTAAAGTTTTCACTTCTGTAGTCAGTCCCCATGACTGCCTATTTTCTGATATGAAATATCTTTCCTCTAGCTTTCCTGCAATCTAATATCAATAAAATATTCTAAATAATCAAACCTGTGGGAGTGATTTCGTGAAAAGGGACGGGAAGTGTGTCACAGGACGCCGGGGAAGCGCGCGCTATTAGATTTGACCAATGAGCGCGCGCGGTGCTAGAGATGGCCGTCAGAAACAACCTTGACGAGGCCTTGCCCCATTAATGTTGCTTATGTCAAATGTTACACATCAATATGCGACTCGCTCGTTTTTTTTTTTTATTACAAAGAACCAGTACCCTAATTACGTAATACACGATCAATCAGAATCTGAATCGTTTTGAAACAGATTGCTAATCCATTGCTCCGTACGTTCGAAAAAAAAATCTGCTCAACAACGTAAATAACACAATGAATGTTGTTGACCTGCCAAATTGAAACAGATTAGTCGGAATTGTCAACGAAAATGTGTTGCGTAATTAGATAGCAGGTTCATAATAATGAATTACAATCTAGCCTATAAGACTAATGTCGTGATAATTATTTTCAAACTTAGAATTATGATGATTTTACAATACACAAGTACGTTCCACTTTCAAGTCTGATATAATATGAAATATATACTTTGTTCGTGTGTTATATGAAATAGAGTGAATAGACAAAATTTACAGATTGCTTGAATATGAGGCTTTTGGCTACTCTGTATGTATGTTTTTGATGTAATTTGTTTTTGTAATGTGTGTTTTGTTTGTGCAGATTAAACAATTTTTCTTTCTTTCTTTTCTTAATTATTTCCCTTCTTAGCAGACGAGTAAAAATATGTAATGCAACGATATGAAAATGGGAATAAGGTTAGATAGATGATGGTTGATGGATGATTTGTAACGGTTTGACAATTAACAGAGTATTTAGGTACAGTTTTCTGGTTCAAATATTATATGCAAAATCAAGTCAATAATTACGTAGAGTTTACTCAAACAGTTTCTGCTAACGTAAATCGATTCTTAATAAACAGCTCTTTAAATATTTGTTATAACTAAACAGAAGGTAAAAATGATACTATAACAGTAAGTCGTTCTGTATTTACTTAATAAATTACGTAATATACAGCTTTATTATGTAAACTATATAAACAATGTGGTAAATGGATTTTAGAAGCAAACCGGAGGAAACCGGCTTGGGGAATTATCAAATAACTTCTCCCACTCTGGGCGGAGCGGGAGGGCAGACTCTTACTGACTAAAACCCACCCGTGTTCCTTCAGTTGCCTGTACATTGCCAGGGGCCACGGTAACCCTTTCGGACTTTCCCGCGACCCCGGCAAACATCATCGGCATGCCTGAGAGATATTTCTCGACGTTAGTGAAACCAAGTCGAGAGGCCCATGGGCGGCTTTAAAACTTTGACACCAGGTGAGTCACTAACCTCACGAAAAGAAGAAGAAGAAGAAGAAGCCATTATCATCATCAGTGAGGTGAAAGACCCACACTGATAGCCTAGTGGTGTGACCGTCGGACTGCCAAGTCATAGGTCGCAATTCAAATTTAAATTCAAAATATTTTATTTCACATAAACCTACAAGGGCACTTATGAAACGTCAGAAGCTAGGTGCACGGTTCCAATTGGTCGTCTCGAGTTCGAACGTAAGGCACGAACATCTGACTTTTTAGATTGATGTGCGTATTGTATAATTAACACTTGCTTCAAAAACGGTGAAGGATAACATCGTGAGGAAACCGGCATGCCTGAGAGATATTTTCTCGACGGCATGTGAAAACAAGTCAGAGGCCCATGCCCAAATATTCTGACACCAGGTTAGTCACTAACCACACGAAAAAAAGGAAGAAAGAAGAATCTCGACATAGGCCTCCTCCTAGTCTCGACAGGCCTTCTCTCTGTGAGAGGGAGTGGGCCCGTAATCAACCACACGGGCCTGGAGTGGTTTGGTAGATGTCACAAATGTGTTCGAATTTTTGGGCTCTAGGACATACCGGTTTCCTCACGATGTTTTCCTTCACCGTTTTGAGAGCAGTGGTGATGAAATAATTTACACAAAGTAAAGCGCCTGTGTCAGGGTTCGAACCGACGACTTACAACTCGTAAGTTGGTATGTTTCGCTATGCTGAATTATTATTGTAGTATTTGCCAACTAACGTCAGGCTCCAGGCGAGGGTGGCCTAGAATTATTCATTTTTTCAACGACCTTTTGTAACTATAATGGCTGCGTCTATATTGACCGCTTAGATTAAATCATTTGTCATTTCAACAGTTACTTACTGTTGTTTGACAGTAATTAGTTAATTAGTACCGTTCTCGGTACAATCTATCGTGCTAGTTGACATCGTACCTGTCAGATTTATTCGATTATTTTCGCGTCACAAAAGAAATAACAACAGCAATAAAACTTAATCATAAAAAATGGTGGTTGTAACCTAATTAAGTATGGCGCCTAAATGACATTGACAGAGGGCGTTGTCGGTAAATATTTGTGAAATTGTCACCGAAATTCTATCGACAAAACAAGATGGCGGCCTCAAGTTCCGATTTTGGCCACCAGCCAGAATAACCTTGAAGGGTTGTAGCTCATTCTCGGGTAATTAAAACGGGTGCTAATATAACACAGGTTCGTGTAATATTCCCTACACGAGTACGCACTTACTTCCAGAGAATTATGCTCCTATAGGGATTTAGATGTTTAGTGCCTACATAATAACTCATTTGGAGGATCTGTCTTGAGATAATAATTGTTGTAATAGCACACTAGATACCTACCTATTATAACACATGAATGCTGATGATGTTGATTATAAAAGACTGCGGCATGGAGTGATCAATAAATAAATATTATTTATCAATAGATTTACTTTTATATTACACGCACTTCATGAGACAAGTAAAAATAAGTAAGTAAGTAAGTAGTAATTGTATCTTTGATGATGCTAATATTTCTGTTTCTTGTGACCTTTTCGTTATAAAATGTGGAGAAGACAATACCTACGACAATAAATGAAAATACGGGAAATACTAATGTGTAGGAGTATTTTTAAACGGGAAATAATAAAGCTTCCGAAAAACAAATTAACTTCCAGCGAACTGTGGTTGACTGCAATACTATAAAAGTTGTGTTAAAATGAATCACCGAAAAAAATGCCAAACTTCCGAAAAAAATACTAAGTTTCCGAAAACATATGTTCTGCTAAAATAATCGTTATCTTAAGCTCTATAGAAACCAGCTTAATTTCTAATTTTGGATAAAGAATAACTTTCTTAACTCTAAATTTTAACGAAAATAACTACGTACCGGTAGTTGCGTTCGGGTGCTGAGGTGAAATAGGTTAGGTTAGGATAGAACTGTGACCAACCGTGCGCGAGCTGAGCGAGCGAAGCGAGCGGTGCCACGGCAACGGCCGGGCTACTAGCGCTACTTCCAAGTTGCTCGCAGAATTTTTCACCATTTTCTAATCCGGGTTTTGGGATGACAATGACTAACTGTAGTTTTCGTTAAAACACAATTTAAGCTGGTGGAAAAATATTACGTCAGCAAATGCTGTAAGTATTGTTTTTTCGAAATTTTCAGTAATTTATTCGTTTGATTCTTTATTTGCATTCGCATATATGTTGTCGGAAAATTTGTATTTAAAGCAGTAAATTTCATATTTTGAGTATGCCCATATTTTAATTTTTCTTCGGAGCATTTATTACTTTATTTTTAAACTATCAAATAAATCCTAACATCGAAGTAAAAAAAGTGTTTTTCTTTTCAAACAAACTAAATAGTACCTACTTATTGATGGGCCGACTATTGATTTTGCCGACTTTGGAATAGATATAGTGAGTTAACGACGTAATTAGACATACGAAGTTTTTTTTTATTTGTATTGTCTTCTCCGTCTTGTATACCTTTGTTTTTTACATACTATGGTAATTGCCACTACAGGACATTGCAAGTGTAGGTATAGATGAAAAGCTTAAGGCGACGATAACCGACTTTTAATGATTTTATTCTGAAGATCACGTCTAAAGGAGTAGTGTTGATGATTTTGAAAAACAACATGTTAAATAAGAGCATTTTCTTACTAATTTAGTATAGGTATGAATATTTTTGATTATATTTGTATTACACAGTGAAATTAATTTGTAAAGTTATATCTAACGCCGATAAAAAACTGAGAATCACGCAAAATCTATCAAGCGTATTTTTCTGAAACCTTCAACCATTTTGAAGAAAATTTAATTAATCATGTGTTAGAAAAGTGTGTTTTATTAAAATACCTTTGGTTTATGTACAATAAATTAATAATGCGTCTAATTTGGGACAGCGCTCCTAGATGGGCGAGTTCTATTACTGGCTGGACGTGCGACGAGTTGCGTGAGCTCAATACAGAACACGCAAGTTAACCACTTAAGGTCACTGACATATATCTGCGTCTTAATTGCAAACTTCTATCATAACAACAAAAAAATATTTCCTCAGTTTTGTCGGAACCGGTTGCTTTTGAATAGCAGTAGCTGAAGGATATTTTTGAGAAATATGAGAATTCACAACAACAATTAAGTGAGCGCTTGTCTGAGGCTGGGGAACTACTGGATTTGGTGAAGTGCAATGCGGAGAGGTATGAGTCTCTGACTAATAATCTCTCATGCAGCTGTGCCAACCAACCACCACCTCCTCCTCAGCCTCAGCCTGACTTGCCTCCGCCGGTTTTGGCTCTTCCAGCAGAGACCTTTGTTAATACACTGAATATTAACAAATCAATATTTTTTTGTGACGAATTGGGTTCAGGCTTTGGAAAAATATTACTCAATTACCTTAGCCATAGTTTTACCAATCATAGTTATCATAACATAAGTTTTAAACAAATGATTAGAAGAATTGCAAACACAAACCTAGATAATTATTCGACAATGGTTTTGCTATTAGGTAATAGTACTGGTATTACCAGAAAGGACATAGTGGATGGTGTGGACACCTTATTAAAATTAAATATAGGAAAACTGATGTTGTGTGCTTTTCCTTATTCTGATACTTTATCGTATGATGAAAATAACTATATTTATAAGTTGAATAATACTATTCACAGGCTGACATGTTGTCATAGTGACAAATTATTGTATTTTGACACTAACAAGTTTGTTAGTGGTTTTAAGTTAACTCAGAGAACTTTATCTCTGTCTTGGGAATGTAGACATCTGATTGCTATGTTAATAGCATATAATATTAATGAGGTTGTAGCTAATATAACAAAGTGTAGTATTAGTGACGAGTCTATGTTGTCTAGTTATACTAACAACATAGTGAGTAATAATTATGTATTAACATGTTGTACGAAGGAGGATCCACCTACAATACCAACATATTTAGACGCCACTACCAGTCAGATAGAGTATTCTCTTCCTGCTGGAGCTCATACGGGCATTTTAGACTCTTCTCTTGTAGTTTTGGATGTTACTCCGGATAATTGTTTAAACTAGGCAGTAAGACAACAGAAGTTACCCCTTCAATTAACCAATTATTATTAGAGAATAATAAAAAGGTATCTTCTGGCAATATAACTCAATATAAATCGAAGGGAGTGCAACATACTTTAAAATTATTTAATCAAAATATCCAAGGTTGCTCTTCCAAATTATTGGAAATAGAATTGTTTTTGGAAAATACCAAGTTTGATGTCATTTGTTTAACAGAGCATTGGCTAAAAGATCATCAAGTGATCTCAATTAATTATGAAAATTATTGTGTAGTTAGCCATTTCAGCCGAAAACGGATGATACATGGTGGGTCATTAATATTAATTAAAAATTCTATTAAATCGAAGGAAAGAAAAGACATCATCAGACTATCTGTTGAACACAACATTGAATTGTCCTGTGTTGAGCTTGATAAGCATGTTATAGTATGTGTTTACAGACCTCCAAGTTACCAGAATCTATCCGTGTTTGATTCTGTAATGGAAGAGGTATTAAAGAAACTTAGTACTAGTAGTAAGTCAATAATTATATGTGGCGACTTTAATATTAACTTATTAGAAAATAACTCAAATACTGTCAGATTATTAAGCCTTTTTGAGTCATTTGATTTGTCAAATGTTTTTATTGAACCAACCCGAGTGACAGCTTCCTCTGCCACCTGTATAGATAATATTTTTTGTAATTGTGATTACTTACACAAACAAATTGTAAACAAGTTGCCATCAGATCACAGTGGACAAACAATAACTTTTTGCTCCTACATACCTTTACAAAAAATTCAAATAAGGTTTAGATCAATTACATGTAAAAGTTTAGAGAAATTAAATAATTCTTTGGCCAGTAAATTATGTGCTCAGAGTTTTAATAATATAGGTGACCCAAATGAGTTCTACGCCGAGTTCTTTTCACTATTAAACACGCAATTTAATGACACTTTTCCACTAAAGACTAAAAGTATTTACACCAAGTTCTTATTTAGTGATTGGGCGACTCCAGGTATTCGTAAAAGCAGGGAAAAACTATTTGAACTTTATGGCCTAAAGCAACATATGAATAATACAAGCTTTCATAAGTATGTTGCAAAATATTCAAAAACTTTTAAAAGTGTGTGCAAAATAGCCAAAGCTCTTTATATTAGCAATAAAATAAAATCAGCTGATGATAAAATAAAAACTACCTGGCAAATAATAAATAATGAAACAGGTAGGAAAAAACAGCGAAATACTGAATTTAATTTAGAGACTGCACATGGCCCTATCAACTCAGATGTAGAAATAGCTCAGGAATTTGAAAACTTTTTTGCTAATATTCCCATTAAAACTACTGAAGCTTTAAATTCCTCACCCGCGCTTTCTGCTGCCTTACTTAGACAGAATGTGAAGGCATGCCCTTTGGAGTTTAGGTTTCAGCATACAAACCCCCAGGCTGTTATAAAAGCTTTTAAAGATCTTAAAATTAAATCAACAGAAGATCTCTGGGGAATGTCTGTAAAAGTCTGTAGATGTATTATCGAAACCATTGCGCCCTATTTAGCTTTCATATTTAACACCAGTGTAGACCAAGGAGTATTTCCGGATCTCATGAAACACAGTAAGCTAGTTCCATTGTTCAAATCCGGTGATAGTAAAGAACCCAACAATTATAGGCCTGTGTCAATTCTACCAGTTCTCAGTAAGGTGTTTGAAAAGTTGATGCTCAATCAAATGTTACGTCACTTTAATAAAAATTCCATCTTTCATGAACAACAGTACGGTTTCACCAAAGGGCGTTGTACCACTGACGCTGGTGTCACCCTAATAAAGAACATTTTTAATGCCTGGGAAGGAGCACAAGATGCCATTGGAATCTTTTGCGACCTCTCGAAGGCGTTCGATTGCGTAGACCATGAGACACTTCTGCTGAAACTGGAGCACTATGGGATTAGGAATACAGCTCTTGATTTACTAAGATCATACCTGAAAGATAGAAAGGTTAAAGTTCAAGTAAACGGCGTAAACTCATTAGGGTCTGAAATGGCAATGGGCGTTCCTCAAGGTTCGATATTGGGTCCATTCCTCTTTTTAGTTTACATTAATGATTTACCCCAATTACTCCAAAATCAACCGAAGATGGTTTTATTTGCAGATGACACATCATTGATCTTTAAAATCAACCGACGGTCACAAAATCTTGACGACGTGAATAACTCTATTCTTCAGGTCCAAGATTGGTTTACGGTAAATAATTTGGTACTAAATAAAAAAAAAACCAAATGCATTAGATTTAAATTACCTAATGTTAGAAGTAGCGAATGTGACATCTTATTGAATGGAGAAAAGCTGGAATATATTAATCAAACAGTTTTCCTAGGAATCACGCTAGACGAGAAATTACAATGGGGACCTCATATAACATCTCTTGCGGGGCGGCTGAGCTCTGCCGCTTTTGCTGTTAGAAAGATAAGACAGTTAACAGATGTAGAAACCGCGCGTTTGGTCTATTTTAGCTACTTCCACAGTATTATGTCGTATGGCATTTTACTGTGGGGTCGGGCTGCTGACATTGAATCCATATTTATTTTACAAAAGAGAGCTGTCAGAGCCATTTATAATCTACATCGTCGCGAATCTCTCAGGGAACTATTTAAAGGGATTAATATTATGACAGTACCTTGCCAATTCATTTATGAAAATATTATGTATGTTAGAAAAAATCTACATATTTTTAACAAAATAAGTGATAGACATAATTTTAATACTAGAAATAAAGATAAAATAGATCAACCATTTTTCAGATTATCTAAAGTATCTTCATCTTTTATGGGGTACTGTGTTAAATGCTACAACAAAATACCTTGTGATATATTACAATTAAATGAAAGAAAATTTAAAACTCATATTAAAAGTACACTTTGTAAACAAGCCTATTACAAATTAGAGGAATATATCCAAGATAAGAATGCTTGGAAACATGCTGGTCCTGCTCCATAGGACAATCTAGAATCTAGACAAAATCAAACTGGTTGCTAATTTAAGTTGTATAAATTATAATTTTTACGAGTATTACATGACATTGATTTTGCATTCTGTGATTACTTCCTCACACACTGACTTATTAATTGTAAATTTTTTAAGAAAATCATCTACTTTTACAATGTTTGTAAATATGTGAAAACCGTACATCTATCACATCATTAATTAATTTATCTTTCGTGGCTTCATTTTTATTAATTCTTCTTTTTACCTATTGTGGTAACCTATTTTTATTTTATTTTTTTAGATGCATCGTCTTCACATATAATTATGTAACGAATGTAACACATACAAATATTGTAACAATTTTTAAAAGAGTAACGGTGGAGTTTCTTGCCCATTCTTCTCCATACGAAAACTACCTTTTGGAAGGGGCGACTAGAATCAATTCAATTTTTTGTAAACTTTGACGTTCAAAAGTGCCTTACAAGGGCCTATTTGAAATAAATGATTTGACTTTGACTTTTGACTTTGACTTTGACAGTAGGCACAAAGAAACCACGATTTGACCTTTAAACATTTAAAAAAACCTAAAATTAGACCTTCATTTTGACAGCCTATTAAAAGCAAAATAATATTAAGTGTTGGTAAAGAATTAAGTGATTGTATTCTTCTTTAAATAAATAAAATAAAACGGTCTTTTATTTTTTGCTATTTGTATTACAAAAATAACTTAAAAAGTGCAGTAATTCTTTACCAACAATGTATCATACAAATGACTATAAATCATTACGCTTTCTTTCTCAGGTAGGTACCTCAAATAAGGCGAGTAATCTGTTTACCCTCGAAAATTTCTTATAATTTGACTAAACTTCCACAACACTCTCGGGTCAGATTTTCAGTATTCATAATTCAAACTTATTCAAGTAAATTACCATTCGTCCTTAGACCTCTAGGTTCGTGTAGGGTTGCCAAGGAAATATGTGTGAAAATTGAGATATTTTGTTATGTTACCCAGGACCTCGACACGAGGTCCTGGATTTTCATACCCTAATCTGATGAGTGTTTTTATTTTAGAAAATTTTCATTAGTTAAGTTCGTAAAAAACGTTCGTTAAATTGTATGGAATTGTGCCAGGGAGAACTCGAATACGTTCACCTACTAATTCTTGAATGGGACTTAAAACAGGAGTGACTAGTTGTTGAATGGGACTTAAGACCTAAGAATCTGTTATTTATAAGTTGACCGCTTTCACAACTAGATTTTTTTATAGATACTGGTAGGTAGGACACGAGCCTCAAACCCACGACATGTAGTGAACTAAGCCATTGCTCTGAACACTGAGCTAGTATGAACTACTCGCTAAATATAACTTGATTTTTGTAACTGTCCGCTTGGAGCTGTCAAAATCGTAGATTGTTAGTATTGAATTCACCCGCCCGGTTACCTCCTCAGTGCCCCGACGCCTCCTAAAGGCTCGTACAGACCAGCGCGACGCGACGGCGCGACGCGACTCGAACAATACAATTTCTAAGAAATCTTCACGGTATAACAATAGCCGGTGTCGCGTCGCGCGACATGTCGCGCTGGTCTGCACAAAGCTTTATACGGTCTACAAAACTCGTGTCGTCTCCACAGTTCTGTCTTATTATTCGTTATGTTGTTATTGTTATTATTTAAACCACGGATAGTTAATTAACTCAGGCGTAACTTTGCGGAAATCCATTTAGTCAACTAATCGGCTTAACCGTTCTTAAAGAGTCAAACAACACACTGCCGCAGCATTGCAGTGTCACGGCTCCGACGCTTGATGTGGCAACACGAAGTGTCCGGGTTCGCAACAAGTCAATCGTCATCCTGAGGCTGTCTCGTGAAGTGAAACATGTGTCGATTTCTTACACGGTTCTTTATGACTCTTTAAGAACAGTTAACTGTGTATTTTATTTAAACCCCATACACTGTAATATTTTGACGACAGGCGCATAGTTATTAAAATCAATTACCCTTCACAACAACATTATAGTGTTGAGATTGTCTTTCCATGATTGTCATTTGTTTTCACTTGACCCAGATAGCTTACTGGCAATTGAGCATACTGCCTTTTCGATCTGTTTTTCAGGTCTCCTTGTGATAAACGTTGAAACCTTGCACGTGTCAGAAATACAATGGTTGGTTGACAGCCCTACAAGCCGAGCCACCTTCAAGTTACAAGTTCTCATTCCATAATTACGAAGTTGCCTTTTTCATGCCCAAACGCCATTTTGTTTTTAACAATAATAGCACTTAACCTTGATTAGTTTACAAAAGTATCAAAGGTTTTAGGAACTGAAATTATCGTTATTTATTAATTAAATACTTTTATATGGGACTTAAACAGAAGGAGAAGCTCGTGGCTAAGTAATTATGACTTGGTAAGACTGGTTGTCAGACTTTCGGGCTTCTGACGACCCGTAACGACTATCAAAGATCCACGAATGACAGCCGGGACCAACGGTTAACGTGCTTTCCGAAGCACGGAGGAGTCTCGGTATGTAAAGATGGTCACCCATCCACAGACCAACCCCGGGAAGCGTAGCTTAAACTGATGGATCGTCCCGTGCGGCAGTTGTTACTTAGCCACGAGCTAAGATCTGATATGATCTGGAACCGAGAGATACTTAAATACCTTTGTGCTCACTAGTTCCTTAAGCAGTTCCTTTGAAGGAACTACTGAGATGTTTTGGATCAGTAGTTCCTTTGCAAATGCGAAAGGAACTACTGAGTCTAGATAGTTCTTTTAGCAATGGAGGGTAATGATTATTTTGAAGTTTTTCTATGTCCTTCTAGTTTTGCAAGTAGTTTTTTTTTTTTTCGTCGGTTGTTCGCAAGTGTTACTGGTGAGCATCAGAGTCGTTTACCACATCGGGCAAAGTGTTATTGGGTCTTTTTCATCTGGAATTTCTCGGTAGCAGCCCGGAGTCTGTATTCTTACCCGGTTGATTGCAATAGGCTCGCCCCCTATTACATGGAACTCAAAGATGACTAGGGAAATGTCGGTGTACTATAAGGACCTAAGTACCTACACCTCTGCCTTACCCATTGGGGAATAAATAGGTGTGATGGTATTTTATGTGATCAAGTAAATTCCATCTATTGACACCTAAATACAGGGAACTCGTCTTCCATTCAAGCAGTTTGTGCTTTACAATATTCCAACATAAATCATAATGGAAATTAATACAATTGTCACGTCTATTACAATGATTTACAATTCACGCGCACAATTAATTGGAAGGTATATTAATTACTAACGCCAATCAATAAAGTAACAATACCAATAATTTAGTTATTAACGGCGATGTAAATGAAGATTTATCATTTTCATTCAGAATTCATAATTTTATTCAGAATCTTAATGGAAAAACAGCGTTTGCTTACAAGAAACGCTATCGTTCACCTGCTGAACATGAGGTCCTGGCAAGTGTTATTGGGTTTTTCCAAAAGGAATTTCTCAATAGCAACCCGGAGTCTGGATTTGTGCCCGGTTGATGGCAATAGGCTCGCCCCCTATTACATGGGCCTTTAACATAACTGGCGAAATGTGGGTGTAAATAAAGAAAAAAATGAAAAATTGTTTCTTCTGCACAAACAAAACACACATTACAAAAACAAATAACACACACACATGCAGAGTAGTCAAAAGCCTCATATTCAAGCAGTATATGTCTGTCAATTTGGTCTATTGCTTGATGTCAGAGCCAAAGACAATTTACATTGCGTAATCTTATTGACGATTATCTATGGTACGACACTGGCAAACAAACAAACATAACACAAACAAACAAAAATACCGATTGCAAAGTGCACAATTATCTATTTTTGTAACAAACAAATAATTACTAAGCCGTTCGTCGTATCTGTGCAAGAATAGTCGGTCGATTCTGTAAAAATATCAACATGAAACTTAGGTGAAGTGAGCGTGAAGTGAGCTGTCACTGTCAAAAATCGACCGGCAGGATGCTTGGGATTAACACTATTGACAGCTTCACGCTCACTTCACCTACGTTTCACGGTGATATTTTTACAGAATCGACCTGCTGGTTGATGCTCAGCAAACATGCTGTGACTTCGGAAGAAACCTATCATCAACAGCGAACGAGCGAGTCAATCTACTACGGGTGCACCTCTGCATAGCCTTTCGGGGAAACAAGGCGTGATGTCATGTTATGTAAACACTTATTGCATCAGCATAAACTACAAGATATTTCAAATAAAATAACTAGTAAAAATCATAGCAATATTCTGTTCAAACGGAAGCAAAGCATACATTTGAAGCTACTTGTCGGATAACAATCCCTCTGAGTCAAAAAGTTTCAATCCCACAAAGAGCTCGGCTCCAGAATAGAGTTGGATAGGGATGGGACATGACTGTGGAAAATATCGATAGTTAACTTAAGGATGGATATTGGATAGTGCTTATACTGCAAACTGGGACGCCTAACATTTTCAACGATATTGTAAAAATATTTCGGGTTATGCAAATTTTTGTTTGGAATATTCTTCTGAACATAATGCTTCAACTAAGAAACCAGCTTACGGACAGCTTCACATTTTTTTCAGCCACTGTTTAACATAGTTCTTAGGTCAGACAATTCCTGCGTTAATCCAACATAGTTTTTCATTACTACAAACAAAAAACAAATGAATGCTATGTCTAACCTAAATGCGAGCTCCAGACTGAACTTTTTGATTCTTGAACTTGCCGATTTCTTCACGATGTTTGCCGTCACCGTTGTTAAGAGCAGTGGTGATGAAATAATTTGCACAAAGTAAAGCGCCTGTCTGGGTTCGAACCTACGACCTACAATTCGAAAGTCGGCCGTAACCACTGGTCCACCACTGCTCCCCCCGAAAAGAAAAAGCTCAAAACACAAAAACACAATTAAATGATAACAAATTACACGAATATAAAGAAAAAAAACAGGGTGCCTATAAAAAAAAAATGTAAATAAAGTGACACTATGACCACATCACAGTTCCATCTGGTGTGTTCTCTCGAATCATTCAAATACCGATTGTCGAGTTATTTCGTAATCGCGCATCGTTACCTACTCTCATTAATGGTTCAAAGCTGTACCTGTTACTAGACAAATGTACCATAACTCCATTATTCATCTGTGTTTTTCCCTTCACATTTATTTTAGTACGACACAACTTAAAGGTTTCATCGGTAAAATCGTCAACGCAATAATTTTTGTGTACCTCATTGGTTTAGAGGTTGTAAAGTGCAAGGCATGTAATTAGGTTTTACCATCACGAATTGGTTACACCCCACAACCCGGATCAAAGCAATAGGTTCGCCTCCTATAACATGGGACTTAAACATAACTGGCTAAATGTGAGTGTGCTAAAGATGGATCTTTAGCACACTCACATTTTGCCAGTTATGTTAAAAATGAATAAATAAATCACGCCTATAATACGAAAAGGGTTGGGCTGAGATCCATCTCAGCCCAACCCTTTTCGTATTATAGGCGTGATTTATTTATTCATTTATTTATTTATTGGTAAGGCACCTCAACGACTTACTCACTAAAACATACACATACAAAAATCACATACAGTTATAGGTATTGTGAATTCGTCACTTACAGAAGTGCACAGCACTAGCAGAGAACTTAATGACTAAAGAACGTTTTAGTTACGTTAGTTGAATTAGTTACAGAATAAAAAGATAAAAAGAGAGATAATATTATGTTCACAAATACGATGGAAAGTACAGAAATAATAATGATGTTATGTTATGATAGGCAATCATTTTTTAACCGGTTATCAATTCGGATGTTTATGTTCGGGAATAATTCCGTCATAAATATATTATTATTCCAAATATATGAATTACAAAATTCTTTTTTGTTTGAAAGGGTTTACTTCCAAGATGGTCCCATTGTCATCAGGTCAGGATCTGATGATGGGATCCTGGAGAAATCGAGGGAACTCTTCAAATATTATAGGCACACCTATAGCGATTTGGGTATATTTTAAAGTAATTCGTGCAGTTGCTCTCAGCACCTTTGGTGAAGTGGAGCTGATGATGAAGACCACAGATGGCCACCGGAACTACTCAATAATAAGTATTTCACGGTTGCGATTCAATTACTTTAATATAGTTGCCAAGAAATTTATGCACATAGAGAAGTGGAGCTGATAGTGAAGTACCAGGAGAACTCCTCAACGATTAACGTCCCTGCATCGGGAAAAGCAATATTTTGTAAAATGTGATGAGCGGTTGACTTTGGCTATTGTATAAATTACAAACTGACTCTAGTGAGTCAGTTTGTAATTTATACAATCAAAAGCAAAAAATAAAAAGGTTTTTACAAAAAAACAAATTGACAAGTATTTTTCCATTATCATATTAATAAAAAAAGGTTTAGATAAAACGCATTAAAGTTTGGGAGTGGGGGCTCGCTACGTCCACAATTCAGTATAAAATCTACTGGGGTGTGACATAATGCCAACTATTATTGTTAATGCCAACTATTATTGCCAATATTAACTCAATATATTGCCGTAATCATTTGATTACGTAAAAAAAGCATTAATAATATATCCGACGAACAAAATTTTTTTTTTGTCATCATTATTAGTTCGAACTATTACAATACGTGCATCGTCTTTGTGGTACATACATAAACTCACGCCTACAGAACGCCACCTGCTAAGATCTTACCATACATCCTTACATCTGTGCTTAAGTCTCATTCAAAAGCTTCCAATGTGTCATATTAACGCCTATGGAACCTTTACATTATGTCGTACTGTAACATTACCGTTTCGCGACCATTACAATCTCGATTATATTCTAAATAATGCAGTAGTCACCTTATTAGGGACGAGCCGGTTTACTCTTTGATTGGAAACGAGGTATTGGTGTTTAATTGATAATTGTCGAGATCGCTTCAATAGTTTAGTGTTTTATTGCTCACCACACTAATTTAATACTGGTTTTTTTTTTCTTTGGAGTCAAATGTTGTTTTTTGACACATCACATCTTTCCTGCAAATAAATCCAGATCGTCACACCACTTTCGCTGTGAGAAAGTTACATATCCTCATCGTCAGTCCTGAAACTAAATAGTCGCATTCGGTAACCAACAACAAATATGAGCAACGTTTTCAATGAAAGGATGTAAAATACCATACTTATCATGTAATTTTTTTTACATATCGACAAACAAAAATGAATCCAATAGCCTCGGATTTAAAATAACTAAGTAGTAGCTACTGGTCACTTTTCGCTTGCAAAGAGCCAAGCCAAAAGGAAAATTAATGTGGGATTAAAATTGTTTGCAACTGTAACTGCGATAATTGATTCTAAATAGATGCTAATCGATTACTCAGCCTTATTTCTTTAGTACTTATCTACATATACTTATAATAATATTTTAGCAATAGACAAGCGTTTACGACGCCTCTTGTCATAATCCGAGTATCACCTTGCAAATCAGTAGGAAAAGAAAGGTCGTTCCGATAGTTTCCGGCTCAAACTTGGTTTATTATTAACTGGGGTTCCGATTAAAAAATAAACTAGTCACAAGGCTGGAAGCCATAAAACCTATTGAACCTTAAAACATAATTAAGATTTTAAAAAACTTTCACTAAAATCTTTAAACTTTTTAATTAAGTATATCGATAAAATGTAAGCACATCACTAAACCACAGGACGCGCAATATCGAATACTAGTTCACGTCAACGGCATAAAACATGGAAATCTCTTGCAATACATGTCGTGTGCGCACCAATGTAAATTGTTAGTGCTATTGCATTATATGCTTATCTGATTCTGGCAGGGAATCTGCTTTAATATTTCTACCGACTTTAGGGGCTGTAGATTTTCATCGCTAAAAGAAAAATGTGAAGAAAATTTTGGCTCAATACCACAAATGAATACAGATGGTTCATTCCGCATTTTAGGTATGAAGCTACAATTACGCGGCGGGCCCGTCTTGTCGGGCCAACTCAGTGAGTGTAACGTAGTCAGAAGATATAAGAGTAATGCGATAGAAAGAGAGGCGACTTCTACGAGTAGGTGAATATAACTGTAGGTAATTAGCGCTGTGCGACCTGAATTTCACTTTATTGTTTCGTAGCAAGAGTCGCTTTTTATTTAAATGATTTTGCGGAGTGAACCATCATACTCAATATTTATTAGCATTCCAGAATGTGAAATTAGATGGTAGGTTTTACAAAGACATGATAATTTTGGACCCTGTCGTATGGGTGTTTCCGAAGCCATCGAATGCCACAGTTTTTCCCGCAGTTAATTACGATTAAAGCTTTGTATAGACTAGCGCGACGCGACAGCGCGACGCGACACCGGTTATTGTTATACCGTGAAGTTTTCTAAGAAATCGTATTGTTCGAGTCGCGTCGCGGCGTCGCGTCGCGCTGGTCTGCACGAAGCTTAATTGTGAGTTCAAAACCTGGCAACCAATTTGACATTTTTATTTTATTTGTATTCTATGTAAATCTTAGACAGATTTACAGATAAGGACGTAGTTCTTGACTATTACTTTATGATCGGAAATTAAAAGCAGGCAGTTGGCAAGCCGCCAATCAGAGAGAAGACCGATTGAGTAATGGTCTTAGGATCCTTTGCCCGGAAATAGGAAACTTTAAGGTGATAATGTTGTAGTCGTATTTAAGAGCCATAGATGCTGTGGGTGGTGTGGATGAAGTTGTTTACTTTTGATGTGTTAAAGTGTGTCTAAACATAAAGGTTCGTGCAGATCAGCGCGACGCGACAGCGCGACGCGACACCGGTTATTGTGATACCGTCAAGTTTTCTAAGAAATTGTATTGTTCGAGTCGCGTCGCGGCGTCGCGTCGCGGCGTCGCGTCGTGCTGATCTGCACGAAGCTTAAAGCGGTAATCGTGCGCGCTTTGATTGGACGACTGCCGCGCAAACATTCGTCGGTTTAGTCCTAACTAAAGCGCGGCAGAAATGTGTCCTGCAAACGCTGCGTGTTACTGCCGCGCTCTTGCTTGTGTTGCTGCTCAATGTTTGGACACACCTTTACACATTTTCGACCCATGACGAATGTTCGCGCGGCGGTCGTCCAATCACAGCGCGGCAGGCCGCGCGCTGTAGCCGCGCACGATTGCCCCTTAATGTTCGGACACATTACTGAGCAAATCTATAGGTATGGAAGGAGATGAAGCGACAGTACTGCATCAAGGTTTGCAAATGCGGTTGAAAATGGCGATGCGTTTGATTTTGGTTGAATCTCGTGTCCCCAATAAAATGAAAGATATTTCGCAGTTTTAAGTAATTTAAAAAAAAAATCACCAATAAAATAAGTTAAAACATTTTGACATATTTCTTTAGTTGACTCATTTTTCTTTTTTATAATTACAAAAAATTAATAGTTGTCGCTCAAAATATTGAGCATTTCGAGAGGAAAATGTTTTATCGGGGTCTTTATGGCGATATTTTTTTCAAGCTTCTTGAACATTTCTATTAAATATCTTTATATAAGTCATTTTTTTATACCCTTGACTATATACTGTACTTTTTTTGGGCTTGTAATATGTAGCTTTACGGTTAACAGTGCGACGAAAGAGTGGACATTTTACGGTGTCTCTGCTTGGACAGCGCCTTAACAGGAAGCCGGTGAAGCGCGTGATATTTGATTTGACCAATGAGCGCGCGCGGTGCTAGAGTTGGCCGTCAGAAACGACCTTGACGGAGCCCCCCCCGCCCTTTTTAATGTCGGCTTATTAGCAAGGTGAGATGTCAGATGTTACACATCAATATGCGACTCGCTCATTTTTATTAAAAAGAACCAGGTTTTAATAATGAATTACAATCTAGCCTATAAGACTAATGTCGTTACAATTATTTTCAAACTTAGAATTGTCATGATTTTACTATACTGTGTGTACACAAGTTCGTTCCACTTTCAAGTCTGATATAATATGTAATATAAACACTCTGTTCATGTGTTATATGAAATAGAATGAAGGAAGAAAACTTATGAACAGGCTGCGTTATTTTTATAACACTGCTCACTTTACATCAATTATTTTTATTGCCAGTGACTTCGGCTCTACGAGTATATTCGAATTTCGAAAAATCCGGCCTTATACCTTTTCGATTTATTTTATTTAGCCCGCTACTTCGTTCGCCCGACTCACCACGTCGAATCCCATCGCCCGCCCGAGCTATTACTTCGTTATCGCTTAGCGTTCTTTCTTATTTTTTTTCTTTTTGCTTGGCTCCTAAGGGTCGTAGCGTGATGTTACATAGCCTATAACCTTCCTCAAGAACTGGGCTATGAAATCCAAAAATAATTTTTCATATTCGACTGGTAGTTCCAGAGATTAGCACGTCAAACAAAAACAACAAACTCTTCAGCTTTATGATAAGTTTATAATATAAATATAGATTAAACACTTTATTGTACACCATATAAATCAAAAAAGAAAAACATACATGTCTACATCATAAAGGGAACCTCTGCGCCAAATATCAGCTATCTAGATCCAAGGGTTTAGGCTCCAGCCAGGGTTGCGAGTTTGTCCGAAAAGGATATCGTGGCCCCGGCACACAGGCAACGGAAGGAACACGGGTGGGTTTTAGTCAGTAAAAGTCTGACACGCCCTCCCGCTCCTACCTAATTTACCACCCTCAAAAAAAAAGGGTTTAGGCTGGTTTATGAGTCAGTCAGAGAGTCAAAACTATTATTTTTATATGTATTGTTTACGTGTTACTAGCCATAACAAAATCAACACTTACTTATTTGCAGACCACAAGAAGATTATCTTCTTAAGGAGAGTGCGCAAAAGGTAACCCGCGAAATTCAAATTTTCTTACGTTTTTTGCAATTTGCAGGTCAGTGTTAGGTTGTATTTTGATTAAAATGTGATTCGTGACATAACAAATATGGCTTTACAGAATTATAATCATTAGAATCAGCAATACATCTCTTTATGTTAAAATAATCCTAAAATGTCATGATGTCATGAAATAGCCATAAATAGGATTATATAACTTAGGGAGTTGTATTGATGATTTTCATGATTATAATTCTATAAATAAATATCTGTTACGACCGCGAATCATATTTAGATCAACATACAATCTGATACTGTAATTGCACTTGTAATTGTACTTGTAATTGCTTAAAAAAGTAAGAAAAATTGAATTTCGCGGGCTACCCTGACGCTTTCGCCTTATATAAGGCAATTTATCATCAATGAACTAATTGCGTTTGTTTTCAATTCGATCCATTTTTAATGGATCAGCGTATGAGCACGAAATGAGTAGTCTTTACTGTTGATTGGAGTGTGATTTTATTACGGAACATAATAGTACAAGGATAATTCTGTGGGTTCCATTGTTGCAGCCACAATTCAGTTAATTCTAAATGCTGAGTTTATTCACGACAAACATCTTCAATATAGCACTGTGGTTTAGAGTTAACTAATAAAATTACAAATGATATTATTGTGGTTAACCCCAAAATTAGTGTAGGTTTACACGAGTTTTTATTGCAAGTCTGCAGATTGCAGCAAGGGTGCGCCTAGTCCCGCTTCGTCACGTCAGCTGTCTATGTTCTTCTTCGTGTGGTTAGTGACTAACCTGGTATCAGAGTTTTTATGCCACCCATGACCCTCTGACTTGGTTTCACATGCCGTCGAGAAATGTCACTATATTTTCCGTCACCGTTTTTGAAGCAAGTGATAATTATACAATACGCACATGAATCCGAAAAGTCAGAGGTTTAGCAGTACCTAGCCTTAGGTTCGAGTTCGAGACCTATGACTTGACAGTCCGACGGTCACACAACTAGACTATCAGGCTGTCTATGAAAAGTTATGACTTTTATTTGAAACCAGCTGCCTTTTGCTTTAAACAGAGAGCCCTTTGCCTTTTAAACCAGCACCCTAATACCTTAACAAACTTTCAACCACAATCTTAATGATATTGAAGGATATTGCTAATCCATTGCTTCATAGGTTCGAAAAGTTTGTCTGAGTAGACAAACTTTTCGAACCTATGAAGCAATGGATAACAACGTAAATAACGCAAGGAATGTTGTTGAACCGTCAAAATGAAACCAATTGTTCCTGTAAGTGAGTACGCAATTACCGCGCAGTTAATTTGCGGTCTGTGCCACTGCATCCAACTCAAAAAGAGTATATAATTGCAAATTTTTAACAAACAACAATTTGTAACCATTTTGATTATCCTTTTTTGCACATTAACATCTAGGAGACCACCGATTTCAACTCGAAGGCAAAGTAAACAGTTTTATAGGCACGCTACTGTAGCCTTGCAAAGACTCAATGCACTGCAATTTTCCACTCAATTAGACTTAAGAAACAGTAGAAAGTGTGCCATAAATTAAGGACATTCCAACCTCGGTAAATATTAAATACGCAAGCATGCCTTCCTTGTTCGTTTACTCAGTTACTTAGGCACGTTAAGAAGATGCGTATTTTTGAAGGCTGTTACTCAATAAACTATTAGAACTGTCAAAGTCATGTAAACAAGTTTAGCCTTGTTGTGATGACTTGCACTTTAGAATTATGACTATCTCTCATGCAGCAGACTAGTTTATCTACGGCCATTTTTTTTTTTTGAACAGCCCTTGTGTTCTCGATAAAAATTGTCTTTCATCGACGGACATCAATTCTCCTTACACGACTGTTACCAATGATTGAAAATATTTTTTCCTAAGTTTCTGTTCCGTTTAGACCTTTTACAATATGGTACCTTAATCTTGCACATGCCTCTCACTATTTTGACACATAAAAACTAAGAACAAAACTAAAATGTGCAGGCCTGCAGAGCTTGACCGTGACACCAGGGCATAAGGTTCGGATGACAGACAGCTTCTTACACAATAGTGTTGTTAACTAAATACTTCCATTTAGAATAGAATATTTTAATTTACTGCAATTTACTTCAACAGCTAATAAAATATAAATTGTTCTGTTTTCTATTGGGTATATATAGAACTGAAGTGGCAGTGGGCTGGTCATCTTTGTCGAAGAACCGATGGCAGATGGAGCAAACGAGTCCTGGAGTGGAGACCGCGTATCGGCAAGCGTAGTGTGCGACGCTCCCCAGCTAGATAGAAAGAAGAAAGAAAGAAAATACGTTTATTTGCGGTACATATGACGCAAAGAAAGAACAAAACACAAAAATAACAATTTGGGGGAAAATTTGCGTCACATCCACGCAAAACGGTCATCGCTCAGCTTAATGCTGCGACCCTATGCGAGACAGAGCCCCAACGCTGGTTTTCAGCGACAGCCGGCGTTGACGTGATTACGTCAACCGGTGCAGCATATAGTGAAATAAGAAAATAAGACAAAAATAAAATGAATAAATACAATACTAGACGACTACTAGATGAATCAATAACCTTAATAAAAAAGTGGCTGGATGTGGAAGGATGTTGTGGCGCAGCCTGGGAGAGGCCTATGTCCAGGACTTCGATAGACTGAGTTGATTGTTGAAGTTGATGACGAATGATCTATTAAAGACTCTCTAAAATCATAAAGTCGTGTTTTCGTTTTCTTGCCTCATAGGTGCATTTTCCGGCTCGTAAGAACCTTCAGATTGTCTGATAACGAAATATCTTTCATTAATTCTAGTTATGTGCTGACTGAACAGAACATACAGGCTGCTGAAATGAATTCTCGCGACATCCTTCCTGATAGAACCCGACCTAGAATTGTGTTTAGTGCTGATAGATTACTCACTTTTTTATGTTTGTTATTTTTAGCGTGGCGACTAGGGCATACGCCCTAGTCGCCACGCTTGGCGGTTGGCGATCACAGTCTGATTTAAAAAAAATGCATAGATAACGCTGCTGCGTGTCTGATTTTTCTGTATTTGAGTCGATGCCGACTGAACGGAATGTTGCCATTTTAAATATTATATTTGATTTATACATGTAGAATGAATTATTGTATATTTATTTTATTTTTATATCATAATTATATCTCATTGTTTGCTACACCGGTCAACGTCATCACGTCAACGCCGGCTGTCGCTGAAAACCAGCGCTGGGGCTCTGTCTAGCATAGGGTCGCAGTATTATGCTGAGCGATGGCCGTTTGCGTGGATGTGACGCATATTTTCCTTGAATTTGTTTATTTTTTATTTTGTGGTCTTTCTTTACCGCAAATAAACGCATTTTCTTTCTTTCTTTTCTTTCTAATCTAGCAGACTGTCATAACTAACATTATGAGCACTAGAAACATGCAGCTGTAAGTAGTACTAGGTCAGCTGTGCAAGTCTTCTTACACAGAGCCGATAAATCGCTTATAAAATAAAAGCCTTATATTTCTTGCCATCCGTAACTACATTACACAATAAAATAAAAAAAGAATAAACTTAAACTAAATGTTAGTAGGTACCTAATTATATTCTAAGCGTACAGCTTAGAATATAAGTAGGTACCAGGTTAATCTGTTTACATTTTTAAGTATAGTAACCCCTCTACAGGTGAAGATCTCCTCTAAAGAAATCCAGTCGTCTCTAGACTGGGCTGCTTCAAACCAGTTTATCCCAGCTATCTTTTTAATATAGTTAAATCGGTTTAACAATTTTATCTTCTTTTCATCGTGAATTCTTTATAATGTCTTCAAAACTTATGGAAATTAGTTACCAAACAACCTCCCTTTAAACAGATTGACTTTACTCGTTTGAAGCAGAGTTATTGAGTTATGTGAAAACAACTTAGCGAACCGGTTTTAAATTATAATCATGCGTAGATGAGTATTTATAACTCAACTTATAATAACCTACTCTCCTACGCATTATTTTAATTTAAAAAAATCTAAGCAGTGTTTTTGTAAAAACAACTAACCGTCATCATCCAATCAGCCTAATCTTTTCCTAACTTTATTGGGGTCGGCTTTCGGTCTAACCAGATGCAAATATGGAGCCACTGCTTATCTGCCCTCCACAACCCACTTAGGTACTGGGTAACACGATACCCCTTGGTCAGACTGTCGGTTAGACTTCTTACTTCCGGCATTCTGTTTTTACACTCTTTTATTTTTAACTAGCAACCCGCCCGCTGCTTCATAATTATAGTTTTTATTTACGACTTGCCAAAACATCGTTTCTTTATTAAAATACTAGCTACTGCCCGCAGCTTCGCCCGCGTGGACCCCAATTATTTCTAGGATATGTTAATCCTTTATAACATCCGCTATCTTCCAGTGAAAGTCCCTTCGAAATCGCTCCAGCTGTTTCGGAGACAGACAAATTTTTTTTTTTTAATGTGGTTCCTAAAAAATTTTTTTTTTTTTGTCTGTTGGTCTTTTTTTGTTCCGGACAAACAAAGACAAACACAATTTTTTATTTTTTTGAGGTACCTTACTTTCGTATGCAATTAGAAACAGCTTTTATTTTCAAATTACAAACAGACACTTCAATTGTATAGAAAAGTTTAATATTACTGTGTTATAGACACAAATCTTCCGGCATAAACTCTCTAAGTGATGTTGGAAACCGCATTAAAATCCGCTGCGCAGTTTAGAAGAACAACGCGGTCACACAGATAGACACGAAAAGCAACTTTAATCTACGTATACAGGGTGGCAGGGACATCGACGCGAAAACTGATATCATGGATTCAGTACATGTTTCTAAACCCCCCTTTTTTTTTTTTTTTTGAGGATGGGAAATTATCAAATAACTTCTCCCGCTCTGGGTGGAGCGGGAGGGCGTGTCAGACTTTTACTGACTAAAACCCACCCGTGTTCCTTCCGTTGCCTGTGTGCCGAGGTCGCGATATCCCTAAACCCCCCTGCGTTGAAATTTTTGTCGGTTATTAAAAAAACTAGTACTAGTCATTTATAAATCAACTTAATTTACACTATCATAAAGTTGATATTCGTTTAAGAAGAAATAAAATCAATTGGAAACAAGGACTTGAATAAACTATACACTAGTAGTTAGGGTTTAGGGTAGGTACCTAATTAAAATCTTAAACTCACATTCACTGACAGACAACACACCATGAACCGCTGGGTAAGCATGAAACTTTGCACAAGAGTTCCATATACAGGATGGCAGGGACCTATTTTTTTTTCCTAATTCTAATTTAAAAAAAAATATCTGTCGAGCCATTTTCAAATTTTTGCGAGATTAACGCACGGCGATTGATTTATATACAGGGTGGCAGCGACATCGACGTGAAAACTGTTACCGTGGATTCAGTACATGAACCTGAAACTCCCTAGATTGATATTTTTCGTCGGTTATTAAATAAAATCAACTGTTCAACATTTTCACAGCGTAGGTATTGCACTTTTCTATGAAACCGCAGATTTTTTTTTAATAACCGACGAAAAATTTTGGTTCAGAATCACGTATTGAATCCACGGTAACAGTTTTCACGTCGATGTCGCTGCCACCCTGTATATAAATCAATCGCCGTGCGTTAATCTCGCAAAAATTTGAAAATGGCTCGACAGATATATTTTTTTTAAATTAGATTTAGGAAAAAAAAATAGGAATATCTCAAAGGAACAACCGATCTCACGTGGTATGAAGTTCACCGGCTATCTAATTACGCAACACACTTTCGTTGACAATTCCGACTAATCTGTTTCAATTTGACAGGTCAACAACATTCATTGTGTTATTTACGTTGTTGAGCAGATTTTGTTTTTCGAACGTACGAAGCAATGGATTACTCGTAGCAATCTTTTTCAAAATATTTCAGATTCTAATTGATCGTGTATTACGTAATTAGGGTACAGGTCATCCAGTCTAAAATATGTATTGATTGATTAATAAAGTCAAAAATAACTTTATTTTGTTTAACTGTAGTGTAATAGTGCCATCTAATCTCTTCACCACCCTTGGTTGACTGGTAGAGAATGCCTAAGGCATTAAGTCCGCCTTTGTACTTTTTTGAGTGTGAAAAGTTTTAATAAATAAATCAATAAATAGTGTTACTTCAAGACGAAAAAAGAACGGTTCATAGCAACCGATAAGTCGTGGTCAAACACAGGTTTCCGTTGCTACGTGTGTGTGTTTATAAAACATGTCTACCATTACATAACACCAACAGTAATAAGTGTAAATAGTGGGTATCGATTAGCTTGAACCCTGTCGTAAGAACTGTGATAAGTAGTGAAACAACACCATCGAAGAAGTTCATATCTAACCACCGTAAGGACTATTCTTGCTTGCAGCGCTCGGCGGCTATAGGACCGGGCCGGTAATAGATGTGGTCATCGTGTTCACGGGATTTTGTTTTGAAACTGGTTAGATATGAACTTCTTTGATGGTACCTAATGGGATTTTGGGGGAAGTCGGGTAACAAGAGTTCTAAGCACCTTCAACACTATTACAAACGGTGAACTCTCACAAAGAAAGAAATACCTACAACCAAACTGCAAGGAATAAAATCTACATCATTAATAGTCCTGCGCTTATCCCAATTAAAGCTTCGTGCAGACCAGCGCGACGCGACGCCGCGACGCGACTCGAACAATACAATTTCTAAGAAAACTTGACGGTATAACAATAACCGGTGTCGCGACGCGCTGTCGCGTCGCGCTGGTCTGCACGAAGCTTAAAGCTTTGTACAGACAAGCGCGACGCGACAGCGCGGCGCGACACGGGCTATTGTTATATCGTGAAGTTTTCTTATAAATTGTATTGTTCGAGTCGCGTCGCGCCGTCGCGTCGCTCTGGTCTGCACGAGCCTTTATTAGGGCGCCGTATATTTTTCTTCCATACTTCTATATTAGTGCCATCTCGGTAGTCACTCTTTTTCTATCTATATTATCCATCGCTGTATATATTAGTGCAATAAATTCAGTCCGTTTTCAGCAGTCTAGATTAAAACCTCTTCTCTAAAGCATAAGCACAGCCTATAATTTAACGGTCCCACTGTTGAGACTCACACAGACCTCCTCTCTGACGGGCCGGAATCCACCACACGGGCCCAGTGCGGGCTGGTAGATGTCACATGTCTTCGAATTTCTGATTCTAGGACATGCCGGTTTCCTCACAATGTTTTCCTTCACCGTTTTGAGAGCAGTGGTGATGAAACAAATTACCTAAAATAATGTGCTTGCCTGGGTCCGAAATCAAGACCACGACACGACACGACACGTAAAGCTTCGTGCAGACCGTCAAGTTTTCTTAGAAATTGTATTGTTCGTGTCGCGGCGCGGCGTCGCGTCGCGCTGGTCTGTACGAGCTTTAAGTCGGAACCGTTGCCGTTGCGTGGGCTGGGTATTCTGGTTATCGTTTTTCGGCCGAAAAGATGATAATGATGAAAGAGAAAGGGTTATGAGAACTAATTTTGATACTTTTTCTAATTCTAGTTACCAGTCAACGTTATTGAGCATCTGCGGTTACCTCAAAAGACATAAAACAATGACGGTTCTGCATAACTTTCCATTTCAGAAATGAAAGTCTTTGCGTAATTTATTGTTAACAGCAACAGTGTTTAGACAACACTAACATCAAACTTACACAAAACAATTAGGTTTATAGGTTTTGTCTATTAAGTCAGGCTTCCTGCTAAATACTACCTCACTAAACGTCAGGTTTTTAGTTGTCAAAGAGGAAATTTTATTAGGTACAACGCTTTTCCCACGAATTTTTTTTTTTTTTTTTAATTGTCCTTCTGGTAGATTATATATACCTATAGATGGTAGATTATATACATAAAAATATTGGACAAATATTTTTCTTTTTTTAGTTAATCAAAAAATTACGGCAATAAATTGAGTTAAATTGTGGCATGACGTCACTCTCCGGTAGACTGAATTGTGACGTAGCGAGCCGGGACTCCCTAACTTTAATGCGTTTTATCTAAATATTTTTTATTAATATGATAAAGCAAAAAATACGTGTCTAATATTTTTTTATTATCTGACTGATGGACTAAATAGGTTTTTTTATACTCAGTCAACATCCCTATTACCAGTCTGAAGGATCCTAGATCAATGTAATCTCTTGCTATGGACTGAAAAATATTAGGAAAAGAAGACAGTTTTAACAAAAATCTAGCATTGTTATCTGTCTTAATCCGCTTCCAACAGTTCATCATGGCTTCATCCGTTCCGCGGGTTTTGCCGCGCATCGTGCATCGCGCATATCACAAATTAACGACATGTAAACATCTTAATATTCTCAGTCAATAAGTGTACTTCTCATAGTAAAAGTAGTTGTAAATAATGTAAGGTTTCATAGTCAATGTTATCGTAAGTAAACGTCGCTTCGATAGGCAATGATTTTAACATGAACAATAAAAAGCATAGATCGGCTCGGTCGCGCGCACTATCAGCCCGGCGACCGACGGCGCACGCGCGCGTTCCTTATTCAAACAAAAATTTCAATTAATTACGTACCAAGTGTTGTTTTTATTGTCTTTTTTTATAATTGTTATAGTGCTGTGCTACAATCATGGATCCAGAAAAAAAACCGAGTTCTGAAGTGTCTGTGGACGATATTTTGACAGTTCTGGGACCTTTTGGGAAGTTCAATGTTTACAATTACATTTTGATATTGTTTCCTGTGTTTTTGGCGGGAATGTATTCTTCAGTTTATAACTTTGAAGTTATGGATCTCAAATATAGGTGAGGTTGTTTTGGTAATTTTTTATGTGATTATTTGTATTTACTTAATGTACCGAATTATTTAAATATTTCGGAGGAGTGCTGAGATTGTAACAACAGGTTATGAAAACCCTCATTGATTTTTCTAAACATTAAATTCAACAACTTAGGTAATTTATTTTACATTACCTATAATTATAGGTAATGTAAAATAAATACAATTTAGGTACCTATATACATTTACCAATTACTGTCGAACAATGCTCCTACGATGCATTTATTTTAATAAATAAATTCGTTTTGATAACAATAAGATTGTATTGTTTTCTTATAAATAATACATTCTTTATGCTTTATTGCTGGTGCGATTTATGCATTGTAAAATTTTATGTTTTTCATGAGGAAATTGGTACCTTATTAAAAACATAAATAACACTTTTTAACCGACTTCCAAAAAGGAGAAGGTCATATGTTCGTCGCAAAAAAACATACCTACGATTTACCTCCACCGATTTCTTCGTCATTTGTCACCGATTTAGAAAATATTTTTTTTTGTATAAAAGGGTATGCTCCCAAGTTGGTCCCATATAAATTTTATTAACTTTGCTTGGATAGTTTTTGAGTAAGCAGTTTTTCAATATTTTTCCCACTTAGTATATGTGGATGGTATGATGATAAATTCCTGTCACTGTTATTTACATAGCAGGTAGTGGTATTCGAATTTGTGTGACGAAGGTACCACAAAAAAAAAACCACCGACTTCCAAAAAAGGTTTTTAAAATAAAATTTATCCTTCCATGATGTGAATTTCCATTTTAGTAGATAGCAAATCGACACGAAAAGAAGTAGAAATCAAATCATAAGTAATTTATTCAAACTTTACTACGAACTACATAATACGTGAATAGTGTGAGGTCCGACTCCAGACTTAAGATAACATTACGATTGGGATCCTAAAATTTGATTTAGTTTTTCTTTACTAACCCTGTATGGATCTCTGTGGTCTAATAATAAAGGTTTTAATAATAAAGTACTAGACTGAGAATCACCACTTTTTGAACGCAACTATGACAACAACTAAATATGACAGTCCCACAAAACTCCAGCACTTCACCACTTCCTAGTGGTTTAGCTGGGAAGAACAAGAGACGCACACAAACTCCTCAGCAGCACAGGTGTCTGTTTCGTTAGAAGATGACATGGTGATGACTAAATGATATGCATGCAACAAGGAGGTTGCTATCTACCTGGAGGATGCGCTAAAGTAGCCCGCGAAGTTAAAATTTTCTTAAGCTTTTTGCAATTTGCAGGTCAGATTGTATGTTGATTAAAATATGATTTGCGGCCGGCCGTATCAAAAATTTATTTATAGAATTACAATCATAAAAATCATCAATACCACTCTAAGTTCATATTACCCTATTGAATGACTATTAATTTCATGAAATCATAAAAAGTCACACATACACATACATACACACGTACACACACATTTATGACGTGTTTTCTTTATAACTCTAGGGATGAATGAGACCATATCAAAGAATCAACTGGCATATGTTTATTTTTTGTTCATAATTATTCGACAAAGTCACAATTCGTTATGTAAAAAACCCTTAGGTGAAATATTAAAAATAAAAAAACATTTAATTCAGACAATTTTTGTTCATAAAAATAAAATATGACAACGTCGCATTTCCTTAGCTTTAAATATGAATGATTGGTTTGAATGAAAATGGTTTTTATGCGTAAGTATGTAAGTATGTATGGGGGAAGGTCAAGTACAAAAATAATGGTCGTGTTTGTAAACACAAATTGATCTGTGGAAAGTTATTTGACGCGTGTTACTGTTTTGCCGTGAAAATTATCACTTTATTGTCGACTGGATTATCAGTTTCATGCTTGTAAATTAAGCAGTTTTTTTAGTAATTACATTAGAGATGTATTTGGAATTTAAAATACATAGAACTGCACAGGTTATCATTTATCTCTCTCAAAGAATAAAAATAAAATGTTTAAGAATATTTTGCAGATCTTCCAGGTTTTCAAATAAAAAAATATCTGAGCAATTTTACAGCAGGCGTAGCAGGGTATCGATATTTTAACATAATTCAACTTAACAAAAATGAGCTTACAGTAGTTGCATAAGATGTGTAACCTCCGACATCTCACCTTGGTAATAAGCCAGATTAAGGTAATAATAATAAGCAACATTAAAAGCCTCGTCGTTTCTGACCGCGAACTCTAGCACCGCGAGCACTCATTGGTCAAACCAAATATCGCGCGCTACCCCGGCTTCCCGTTACACACTTCCGTCCCTTTTCACAAAGCGAGAGGAAAGATGTTACAAATCAATAAATAAATATGATGATTCTTTTTGGGATTCGCCACAGCTGGTAGTGTAGTTACTTCAAATACCAGTATAAGCATCAGTTTTTTTATTTGTATTAACTTCGCAGGCGTGATGGGTGGACAGGACAAAACTAAAAAAAAACTGATTTTCTCAACTCATGGTACTTCAAGTGCCTAACTACACTTCCAGCGGTCATTGAACCCAAACAAAAAATCATCAAATCTTTTTAGGGTTCCGTAGTAAACAAGGAACCCTTATAGTTTCGCCATGTCCGACATTAAGAGGTCATTTGCAACCAAATGACCCCTTTTGACTCCTTAGCAAATGTCAAAAAATTTCGAGTAATTTCTCATTTTATTATATTTTTATTTCATACATTTTAAAATGTAAAATGTCGAAGTACTCGAAAATGGTTGACATTGTCATAGGGGTCATCAGGGGTCCTTTGGTTGCAAATGACCTCTTCTTCATCCAGTTAACGGATTGCCGACATATACCCCTGTATATGATAGTGTCTATAAATGTCAATCTAAAAAGGATTTATATTAATGCTTATAATGAGTACAAAAGTTTTTATTATCCAGATCGAGATAAAATAATCGATCAATAAAAACTGTACTGTATTGTACGTTTGTTATTCTTAGACATTTCTTTATACAAAACAACTTTTTCTTGAGCTGTGTGTCAGTCTGTGACAAACAATACAATTTCCAATCCAGTTTATCCAAGGTTAAGACCGTTTATACTGAAAGTGGGCAACGTCGCAAATACCTGTCAAATATTTTGCTGTTTTGATTAATTTGACGATATTACTGTATGGAAATAATAAATATGCCTAGGAGAAAGGAGCTTTTCTCCTTTGGCACAAACACTGACAGTATCGAAAGCTGTGCGGACACGCAAAATAGAAGGCAAAAGATCCAAGGACACGCAGTCCAAAGAGATGGTCAAGACAGATTTCGGACCAACTGGAAGTGACGATGAACATAGATCATTGCTAGTCGAGATCCACTATTCATAGACTCACTAGATCCACTGCCCTCCCATACCTATTAACACAGTAATTTGAAAACATTGTAAAATCTATTTAATTTTAAAAGAGTAACCGTGGAGATTCTTGCCGACTTTTCTCCGTAGGAAACGACTAATTGGAACCGTGCACCTAGCTTCTGACATTTCATAAGTGCCCATGTAGGTTTATGTGAAATGAAATATATTGATTTTGATTTCATAAAATTAAGGCTCGTGCAGACTGGCGCGACTAGTCGCGCGACGCGACACCGGTAATTGTTCTACCGTGAAGTTGTCTTAGAAATTGTTTTTTTAGAGTCGTGTCGCGCTGTTGCACTGTTTGCAGGAACTTTAACAAGAAAGATTCCCGATCCTCAACTATGAATAAATCTGTCAGTTCAGGACACTAATAGTATACCTAATATTTGTGCTACAATGTCCTTAGCTAATTCATCACTTTGTGCGAACTGCTAAAATGAAATCATACCATATAAACATGTTTAGACAACCAATTTGCACTTACACGGGGTCATAAGCATAACTAACTACTTCATACTTACCGCTATTTTGACTCAACTTTGGTACACAATCTACTTAGATGGTAATAATATCCTTCACGCCTTGACACACATTAACATATGGATAGTAATGAAATAGATCTGTATACTGAACGGAGATTGAACCGAGATGTATTGATCTTACCAATGATTTCGGAAAACTCTACACTATAATTTGTTTAGCTACTGGTGTTTATGATGATCTCATGTAGTTCAATGAGCTTTAAAATATTATACATATACATTATCAGCCTATAATGTTCCCACTCCTGGGACACAGATCTCCTCTGTGTGAGAGTGAGTGGGCCGTAATCCAGTATGCAGGCCCAGATTCGTAGATGTCACATATCTGCGAATTTTTGGTTCTAGGAAATACCAGTTTCCTCACGATGTTTTCCTTCACCGCTTTGAGAACAGTGGTGATGAAATAATTTACACAAAGTAAAGCGCCGGTCAGAATTCGAACTCACGACCTACAACTCGTAAGTCGGGGCTATTACCATTGGGCCACCACTGCTCTCCTTAAAATATTGATTTGTCTAATTTTACGGAAGTAAGGCAACATCAAGATTATCCTCCTGCCCTTATCCACATCTGGGATGAGCGCAGCATGCCAATTAATTCACTCCTTTTCCAACTAGATCATCTTTTACAAAATCCTTCCATCCTTTGTTGTACCGTTAAGAGATATATTACCAAATTAAAATGTGTAGTATGTACCTATGTATGTTCATCTGTTTTCTCATTACTTGTAAACTACTATCGCAAATGAGGATAGCCGTGGTCGTATGCCTAGGTGGCATCCCTACGACTCTATCAAAACAGTAAATTCTAACAGTAGTAAGCGATGATAAGCTTTAGAGCAATATGGTATATGACCACGGCTATCCTCTGAACACCACTATGAATACTCGTATGTACTAAATTACATTAAAATATATAACGTGTAAGTTGTTAATTTAATAGACGATGAATATTGAATAGCCACATACCGTAACAATTTCAGGTGAGAATATTTTCTTTTTCTTTTTAGATAGTGATTTTTCAATAGTCGGGTTTTAGTTTTTAAACTTGTAATTCTGTTTCTATAAACTGTAGCAATACGGGAGGCATTTACGCTAAGATATTGGTAGCTCATTCACGAGTCGTAGTTTCTACCACCATGCTCAGTAAACTAACGGTCATAGGTAAACTATTTGATATGCCGAAAACGATAACATGACCCATTTCCTTTCTTCAGCGGTGTGTTCGTTGATGAAAGGAAATGAGACCGTGGGATATGTCAATAGATATACATACAAATAATTATATCATCAAAGTACTTACTACGACCTTTCTTTATAACCTCTTTGATAGCCTAGTAGAACAATAGTCACACATTGGAACAGGCCTCTCTTTCTGAACCGTTCTAATCTTCACGTTAATGATGATTGTATATCGTCAAGGCGTCAATGGCCAAGTAACGTTGATCTTGAGGTATCTAATTGATGATTTTGGAGTTCCAAAAACTAAGCTGTTTGTGTAGATAAACCAATAGATTGATTTTACTTGGCCCGGGGATTAAACGGATGTACTAGTAAATACGCCAATAAGCCTTGCTTATAACCAGTCTGTAGACAAATTATAAAAAATATGAAGTATCAGCTTTGATGAAATCGAAGGTTTAATATATCTGATATTCTTAATCATAGGTTATCAGCCTTTTGACATCCACAACCAAACCTATATATCCCTATAGAAATAGTAGATAGACCAATGCATCAAGCATGTAAGTAGTGCTAATCGAAGTAGATTTATGTGAGGACCTTCTTGATCTGTCTATCTTCTGAAGCAACGTTCAACACACATGCTTAACCATGAACTGCGCTTTGTATTAATAATAATACAAAGCGTAGTTCATGGTTAAGCAAGTGTGTTGAACGAATTCTGTCGTCAAATGAAAACCTTTCGAAATAGGTATTGTATTGGTCTATTATTACAACATACTGTTGAAATCTAGCTGTTTCGTCGGAATTTCGAGGAACACACGTATTGTTTCAACTCCGTAGATACCGATACCTTCACTTACCTAACCACAACATAATCTACGTTAACATAATAGATATGACACATTCTCGACCTGAGGATTGGTAGCAACCAGAACTTTCTAGTTATCAGTCAGGAGAGAAATTGATCTTTATCTGATTATCTCATTTGTCGTCGATCTATTTTCGACGTGGGCAAAATTAAAGAGCATGTATGGTTGGTACCAATGGAACGAATGTTAACTGTCCACAAACCATAGCTCTTGTTGTGACACAGTACAAAAACATTAAATTGTAAAGTCATTATTGCTAGGCTACACAAAATTTTGAACTGATGACGCACGCACCGAAGTGATGTCCTGCAGATTGACCGCCATGGACTATTTGGGACCGTCCATGCTTCGGTAAAAAACGTTAAAACATTCGTAATAAGAATGCAAGCAGTCAAGCATTAAAATATTGGTATTCCTCAGTCATCGCTAGTCCTCCGTATACCTAAAACACTACGAATCTACTTATCTGCTTGGGTTTAGACTGAGAGACTGACGGCAAGTAAAACCTAGAATGTCATGATCCTCTTGTCATTATCACAATTTCTTTACGATGGAAGCAGAATTTCTTCTACTTTCATTCAATATCTCTATTAGCTGTCGTCTCAGCAGTAACCCCCTTTCTAGCCATATCATCTTTTACATCTATCGTTTTTTGGTCTTCCCCTACTCTTATAATCATCCTTTCATTCAAAGAATTTATTTCTGACACGTGCTTTCTCTCTTCCCCAGATGTTCAGTTCCAGAATGCGAAGAAAACCCCAAACACATAAACTTTACCATCCCCCATGACAATGATGGGGTACCATCAAAGTGCCTGCGCTACGCTCCCTTCGCTAACGCGTCACATTTCGCCAACTTGAGCCAATGTTCACCACACTATTATGACACGTCCACGGAGATTGGTTGTGAATCTTATGTCTATTTGGAGGAGCATTCTATTGTTAAGGAGGTAAGACAAAACTTTGAATTTATACAAATGAAGTCCTTAGTTATAAAATACAATAGATGACGTATATTTAGTAACTGTTCTTTAAGAGTCATAAAAACCCTGTGTAAACCCGATTCCCGACCCGTTCGGCGCTTGACGTGGCAACACGTCATGTCCGGGTTCGCAACAAGTCAATCGTCATCCTGAGGATGCCTCGTTAAGGGGTGAAATACGTGACGATTTCTTACAAGGTTCTTTATGACTCTTAAAGAAGCATTATACTGTTTCCTCTTCCTTCTTGAGTTATCAGAAGATTGGTCTGCTTGAATCGAATCACTTGTTCCAATTTTATTATTATTTACATCCCACACTCTTTTGAGAACGAGAAGTCTTTCTCGTCGCTGTCATCTGATAGTTCTGACGCTTGTTCTGATATTGACATTTTGTCCCACGAGACGTCGCGTTTTCGATATAATTCCAACCATCCATTGTTTTAAAAACTGCATATTCGGTTGGGATCTATTTCACTCCATCCTCCCTAAATCTTGAAGATACTCCCTCACCAGGAGCATTCGCTTATAATGTAACAATCCAAGATTCGATTTGGAATATTACCATATTACTCGTACCATTACCTCGGTTCTCCTCAGTCCCTGATGAAATGCTTGAATTGGAACTGTTAAATTACAGGCGAATGCTCCCAGTGAAGGAGCACCTTTGTAACGCGACATATGTTATGTTCGACACCGTCATAATATATGACAAAAGGTCATTCCTATTATTGTTTTGATGGCACACAATGTAATTGCAATCAATACAAACAAACACGCGGTCACTTCTTGTTGAGTTACATTGCTCATTAGGCTAAGTCCACTGGTCTATATAAATATTTACATAATTGCATTATTTATATGAACATACGACTGCCTCGATGGTCTAGTGGTCGCAATCGCTACTGCTGATCATGAGTTCCTGGGTTCGATTCCCAGGTCGGGGAAAGTGTTATTGGGTTTTTCCATCTGGAATTTCTGAGTAGCAGCCCGGAGTCTAGATTTGCGCCTTGTTGATGGCAATAGGCTCGCCCCCCATGACATGGGACTTAAACCTAACTGGCGACATGTGGATATTAGCTACTATAGATACTAGCCGTTCACTTCGAGATGTCCGTTATCTCCCTTCTCGCTTCCCCACACCGCACAAACAAACACACGAAACAAACGACGATAGCAAACTCGCTGTCCGTACTAAGCGGGTCTGACTTGAGGCGCGGCGTGAGGAAGCGGGAAGGGAGGTAACTGCCATCTCGAAGTGAACGGCTAGAACACCTCTGCCTAAACCTTCGGGGAAATAAGGCGTGATGTTATATGTGTACAGTATGACTAGCGACCCGCTCGCGACATGTCAAAACATCGAGATTTCTATGTTGTATCTAAGTTAAATATGAATGTATTACACACATTAACCTTGCGGAATAAATGCTCTAAATAATGGTGGGATCCGCGTAAACGTCCATTGTGTAGTTTGGAAGATCTAAGCGGTCATGAAATCGCTTTTCGTGACTGTCTGTATGACTGTTGTCTTGAACTATGTGTATAGGTACAGAAGATTCAACAGTGCCACATGGCTTTGCTTCTACCGTTTAAAGTTGTTAGTTTTGTATGAAGACACAAACCGTATGTTGTACTCTTTGTTCAAAGTCAAAGTCAAAGTCAAATCATTTATTTCAAATAGGCCCCTGTAAGGCACTTTTGAACGTCAAAGTTTACAAAAAAATTGAATTGATTCTAGTCGCCCCTTCCAAAAGGTAGTTTTCGTATGGAGAAGAATGGGCAAGAAACTCCACCGTTACTCTTTTAAAATGTGTTACAATATTTTGCATATGCACGTACATTAGTTACATAATTATATGTGAAGACGATGCAAATAAAAAAATAAAAATACGTTACCACAATAGGTAAAAAGAAGAATTAATAAAAATGAAGCAACGAAAGATAAATAAATTACTTATGTGATAGATGCATGGTTCTCACATATTTACAAACATTGTAAAAGTAGACGATTTTCTTAAAATTTTACAATTAATAAGTCAGTGTGTGAGGAAGTAATCACAGAATGTAAAATCAATGTCATATAATAAAAATAATAATTCATACAACTTAAATTAGCAACCAGTTTGATTTTGTTAGCTACTTTGCTGCCAAATATCATCAAAATCCGTTCAGTAGTTTAGCTGTGAAAACATACCAAACATACAGACTCACGACCACGTAAAAATGTTTATTTACAAAATGAAAATATTATCTATAGGTATCCATTACAAATTGAATTACTAGTTTTTATTCACAGATTTTTATAAAGCCATTGAAATAAAAACTCGAAAACCACCAACCAGGTACCTACCATCGAAGAAGTTCATATCTATACACCGTAAGCGTAAGGACTATTTCTGCTTGCAGCGCTCGGCCGCTATAGAACCGGGGCGATAACAGAGCGGGTTGCAGACCAAGAGCTAAGCTAAGTTAGTTTAGCTTATTTCGCATAGCTGAGATAATTTTTCAGACTTTGTTAATAGTTTGCGGTCTGCACACAAGTATGGAAAATTACCTCAGCTATGCGAACTAAGCTAAACTAACTTAGCATAGCTCTTGGTCTGCAACCCGCTCAGATGTGGTCATCGTGTTCACGGGATTTTGTTTTTAAACTGCTTAGATATGATATTCTTCGTTAGTACATTGCGGATACGAAAAAAAACAATCCATGTTTGTTCGATTACCAAAAACAATAATGTTGCCAGTACCAGCTTGTAATTTATTTAGTTTTTATTATTATGTGACTAGCCCTTTCCCGTGGCTTCGCCCGCGTGTGGATCGGAAATTTTCCCAAGGGAACGTAATACCGGGATAAAGGTATCCTATGTTCTAAACCAGATCATGGACTACATGTGTGCCAAATATCCAGGTAAAAAACAGACAGACAGACAAAATTACTTTCGCATTTATAATATTAGTATAGATTTTTATTATTAAATAAGGCAATTATATTGTCTTTTAAGCCATGGTTAGAAGCCATTAAATAGCACATTATGATTTAGTTCTTATACTTTTAACAAGAACTTCTAATAAATTAATACTAATGATATTATAAATAGCAAGAAAGCAATAATCATATTTTATTAGGAAAACTAGAAAAAAACATAATTATGAAACATAAAATAGGGTGGCAGGGACATCGTCGCCATGATTCAATACATGATTCTGAGCGCCTGCGTTGAAATATCTAGAAGGTTATTAAAAAAAAAAAATGTTTTTCCATAAAATACATTTTGATCGCGTTGAAATTGCACTTTTCTATGAAACAGCAGTTTTTTTTTATAACCGACGAAAAATTTCTACGCTAGAATCATGTGCTAAATTCATGGTTACAATTTGCACGTCGATGTCACTGCCACCCTGTATGCTCTTCACTTCCTTCTGCGAAGCAGTTAATGCTCGCGAAGGCGGAACGCGTGAGGGAGAGGCAAGATTCGCGCCCTCGCGCCCGTAGTCGCCGCAGGAGACGCCCCGGGCGTTGGGAGTCGTAAGCCGATTTCCGGCTACCGTAGGCGCGGGCTTGCGGACGGTGAGCGATGGGTAGCTCGCCGTCCGATAAGGACCAGGTCCGGGTCAACAGCGCGTTGTGTTCCACACGCGCCTCAAAGAGATGTCAGCACCAACTGACGGGGTCCGTTAGGGCCAATGCCTGCCAGGGTTGCGAATTTGTCCGAAAGGGATATCGTAGCCCCGGCACACAGGCAAAGGAAGGAACACGGGTGGGTTTTAGTCAGTAAAATTCTGACACGCCCTCCCGCTCCGCCCAGAGCGGGAGAAGTTATTTGATAATTTCCCACCCAAACAAAAAAAATAACCCTGCATACTTTAGGCTTTTTGTGTCACTAAACTTAAAATAAAATAAGAAGTTGAAAAGTTTATACTGTTTCAGTGAAAGTAATGGTCATTCGGAGAAAGTATTATTGTAATTTTATAGCCTAGTTCTTTGTACAGGAACAATTTTATATAGGTATGTATATTTTGCTGCCTTGGCCTTACTTAGGTAAAGGCAGCAAAATAGGTAGGTATTTAGGTAAGCTACAGAAAGACTATACTTAACTTATTATAAGCATTAAAAAAATAACGTCGAAAAACCGGACAAGTGCGTGTCGGACCACGCGCGCTGAAGGGTTCCGTAGTTGGGATGAATTTATCCCAAGAACAAACTTAACATTGTAGTTGAAAAACATATTCTACCATACGGAATGTATGGGAGAATAAGTTTTGGCAACTGCAAATGTAAGTTGGTCGATAATTACTCGTTAACTTGTAGAAGATACTTAGCTGTAATAGTTTTCCTTTTAATTTCGTTATATATACTACTGCCGTGACAACCATTTAACTGGCAGGGGCACTAGACTCTAACAAAAATTTGCACTTTAAAGCTTATTATTTCGCAAACGGATCCAATCAAACTCCCTAGCTTTTTCCCAACTATGTTGGAGTCGGCTTCCAGTCTAACCGGATGCAGCTGGATACCGCTATTTTACATGGAGCGACTGCCTGTCTGACCTCCACAACCCATTACTTACCTGGGTAATACGATACCCTTGGTAAGACTGATTGTCAGACTTTCGGGCTTCTGAAGACCAGTGACGACTGTCCACGAATGACAGCCGGGACCAACGACTTAACGTGCTTTCCGAGGCACCGAGGAGTCTCCGTATGTAAAGATGGTCACCCATCCTCGGACCAACCCCGGCAAGCGTAGCTTAAAGTGATGGATTCACCCATACGGCTGTTATTACTTAGCCACAAGCTCATCTTTCGCAAACGGATCCCTGAATCCAAAAATGGTTTTCACACACCCACAATATTTTTGAACGATCTTTCCAATGATACCCGGGGGGGGGGTACCCCACCCCATGGTATAGACGAGAAAAAAAAACATCCCCAATTTACCAGTAGAAGAGATACCACTTTGTCGACGTGATTAATATATACATATACACATGAGAAATTACACCTTTCTAGTACTAACAGACAGACAGAAAGACAGACGGATATGGCGAAACTATAAGGGTTCCTTGCTGTTGACTACGGAACTCTAAAAACTAGTCATGAAAATCCGCCATCATGAATTTCAAGTTCATCAACCAACAGATAAATCTGTCAAATGCACACAACAACAACTTCATTATAATTTTTTCCTTTATTAAAACCTCTCGCAACGCTTCTATGAGCAACCTAACTATTAGAATTATTATAATTTACCGTGATAAATAGGTTTGGCGTAAATTGCTATACCAGTAATACATTGTTCGTTTTAAATGCTAAAATTGCTACCAATGACTCTTCAGTTAGTTGAAGTTTACCGCACTATGTTTGGTGTGTTATTTTGGCTGTCAATCAAAACAGTTCCTATATCGTTGAGCTCTTTAAGTTCTGAGTTGAGCTACACGATTACTGACAAATGCGCACACTGACTGGACTGGTCTGGACTGGGATATTTGTAGTTCTTTTCGTAAAAGACCATTTCAGACACTTATCTACATGGTCCTCACCTCACATGATGTGACAAAGATGATGTCTGATCTTTAGAGACTGACCTCTGAGTTTGTTTCGGTGTTCGTTCTCAGAGTATGACGATATCTGACCATAGGAAACGTCGAACGTTGGATAATAATTTAAATTAGGTTAATTATGTTGAATACTATTATATAGAATCATTTTTTTTCCTTTCTAACTGAACAGACAGCTGTGCGGCTGGGGAGTTTGTTGCGCCATTTCTTCTTCCCAGCTAACGCACTCGAAAAGTGCTGATTCTCAGCCTAGTTTGAATAAATGACTTTTGAATTTTTGAATTTCGAATTCATCTAGTTTTCAAATTTTGATTGACGTGTAAAAGTGTTTGTAAAAACCTATTTACAGAATTAAAATAATTTATCATTATGATTTAAGTACCCTTATTGGTTAGGTATTCATTGGGTGAAGCAGAGTTTCAGATTAACGTGACAGAAGTTTTCATCCGTTTTATGTTTTGTTTTTTAAATCAATCTAGAAATTGTTCACTTACGAATGACTAAATTGATTCGATATTTTTTTTTTCTATCTTTGCGGAAAAATTCAGATATTTTTTTTGGAGCGACATCTGGTTATTTTAGATAAGTTTGGTTGCAAAATAATGGTAAAAGCAATGTTAAAAGTGCCCAAAAGAACATCAAAATTAAAGAAAAAACTTACAGTTACAAAGAATTTTGACCACAAGGTTTGTCATCATGATATCAACTTGTAAAACCCACTGTTGAATTCGCGTCGATGTCCCTGCCACACTGTATGTAGAAGAAACTAACATGTGTTTTTGTTTCAAGAGACCAACAGATTGAACTTGATCTTGTTCTTTTTCTTTTCTTCTTCACAGTACTGGTTAACGTAATACCTCCACGCGTTCCAGAGAAAAAGGGTATTTACAGACTGACAGACAGACAGCCGGGCAGACGGACAACGAAGTGAACTATAAGGGTTCCGTTTTTTCCTTTTGAGGTACGGAACCTGTCGGAAATCTGTCAAAAATTCAATATTTATTCGGAGGACTTCTACTAGGTATAAACATTGGTCGAACTCGTCATAATATGGGGAATACCCCAAAGCACAATATTTATTTCTCGCAAACCCATAAACAATTTTTCCTACATAATATAAAAAGCTTGTATTCTAAGAATGTCGCACGCTTTATTTTATGATTTCCTTTGACAAACTGTCTACTGTGTAACTGTGTTGTAGTTATGTATGTTTACGTAAAATACAAGTCTTAATGTTGCCTTGTCTTAATGTTATCCGCCATTTTGCAATAATTGTCTTTTAATCATGATGAACAGTTAGGTAATGACGATCATCTATTTTGATTGATTAGTTATACTAGGAAAATATTGTTATAATAGAGGCAATATTTTATAATTGTTTATAGAACCTCAAATAAATCTCAATTTTTTTTTGTGTTCCGCTCTGTTTTTAGTTTCACTATAAGTACTGTAAATGTATATATTTAGGAACACTTTACAAATCTTAAATGTTGCCTGGGCGACCGAGCTCTGCTGTGGTGAAAATAGAGAATGCTCATTTCATAGAAATAGGAAACTTCATACTAATTCCATGTATAGTACATACTAATTCCATGCTGTCATGATAGTAGGTACTTCCTAATTCCATGCTGCCATGTCATTATTCTAACATAGCCATCTTGTTCTAAACTTTAGGCAACCGAGCTCTGCTCGGGTGAAAATACGGAGAAAACGAAATTTACCGGATACCTAGCTAGATCGATTTTCCGTCCCTATATTGCAACTTTCATCGAAATCGTTAGAGCCGTTTTTGAGAACGTGATTACTAATATATATTTAGGTATACAAATATTGCTCATTTAATAGTATAGGATATTATACATACTATCTTACATTACAATAAATATATCATTATGTACAAGTAAGCACATACAAAAATTTGCAAATAATTCTCATTTTGCTTTTCCTAAAAATACCTATTATTGAACACTAATATAATGAATGCTCTTCTTTTTGTGAACCTCTAATAATTTATATTTTGGGATTATAAATATAAAAAAAGTAACTACGACAAATTTGGATGCTTGACCAGATTTTTAGAGAGTTATTCATTTAAAAAAGTGTACATCATTAGATGGTCAATACGTTTTTTAGAGGATCAGTTAAATATTTTCCTTTTATAATATTGAGGTCTAAACATAGACCATTAACCAAAAAAATCCTTAAAATTTCATATAGGCACCTAATAGATATATAGGTAATATAAAAGATGGCGCGGAGGTACCTATGAATGAGAACGAGTAAAAAATATGGACGAGGTTATGCCAACATTCAATGAATATTTCAGACTTTGAAATCAAAGAACTCTAAATAAATAAATCAAAGATTTTACGTACCTACACAAAAAATAACGATCAGCCGGTCGATTCTGTAAAAATATCACCGTGAAACTTAAGTGAAGTGGGCGTGAAGTGAGCTGTCAATAGTGTTAATCCCTAGCATCCTGCCGGTCGATTTGGCAGTGACACCTCACTTCACGCTCACTTCACCTAAGTTTCACGTTGATATTTTTACAGAATCGACCGACAGACTATTTAGGATTCGACTTCGTATAAATAACTTTATACTTTAATTTAGTCACACTCAGTCTTTGGTTGCAACTTGCAAGCCTTGGTAACAATAATGGTATGATAAATTGATAATTCATTACGTCACGCATCGGAATTTAATAAAACGTTGCTAAATTCAAAGTCAATGTTACTAACCATGACAAAGTCAGGAATGTTGTTCTCATTCATTTAAAGATATACATAAAGTATATCTTTAAATGAATGAGGACTCGTTCGTAGTACTCATTCATTTGACACTTTCGACTGCTCCCACTTTTCATAGAACCCATACGCCATGCCGCCATACATATTGGAAGTGAACCCTCCGGGAGGGTTACCAGCATTACGTTTGCGCGAAAGTTAACCGTCGCGGACGGTCAACGGCATTAGGTAAAGTTAGTAAAGTTAACCGTATTATAAAACACTGTGAAACGAAGTAAAATTGTGTTTTCAGAGGGTCTTGTCGCTATACGTAGTTTCCAACCTTTTAATTTTTTTGTGAATATTTGAAACCATTAAATAAAAAAAGTGCTTCGATTTTAAAACCAACGGATAAACTAATAAATCTTGCTAAAATATACATATTTTATTTTCATGGTTTATAATGCTGTATTCACTAAGAAAAACCTACATTCAAAATGAGCCTCCGCGAGGGTTCCCGGCATCCCATACGGCGACTAGATGAACCCTCCAGGAGGGCTTTTGGCACTGAACGTGTTAAATAATATAAATGTAAAAAACCTGGTTGAGTAAATCAAAATTAAACTAAATCTCGCTAATTCCAACATGGAAAGAGCGCGGGAGATCACGTGCAAATAATTTTCACATACACCTACCATCTTTCCCTTCTTCCCTAATTCTTTGACTTTACTCAATTTCTGCTTTTACTCTTAGTCTGTTCTCTATATCTTCTTCCAGCCTAACTTTCGTTAGCATTTTTTCTTAAACTACTTATCATAATTGATAAATGAGGTATCGCTGGTAGCATCTTGATCGTCCGCGCCCTTTAGAGGACATAAAGTCATCAAATGAAAGGGATTAGCACATTAAAAAAATATATATATTATAACCCATTTTTTTTTTTCAAATAATTTATTTTATAAAAACTAAAACCCACCTACGACAAAAAAGTCAACTAAAAATGCAAAAACAAGACATCACAGACATTAATGAATAACATGCACGGACCCCAGCGTGGTTTAACTCGATAAATCGATGAACCCCAAGATTTTGCACAAGCCCCTGGAGCCTCATGCTTCATGGGGATACAGAAGCCCCCCGGTCCCCCTCCATGCAATGGCATATCAAAGAGTAGACCGGGAGGCGCGGTAATGGTAGGGAAGACGTGACGCCTTAGGATAAGGAACGATTTGCGAGCCGTACCGGATATGTATCCTTGAGTAGCCAATGGAAGAGTGGAGAGATGGGTGATATTTATCTATGTATGGATGGGCGACGGCGCGGCGCCGCTAGGTTGGTTCAGGTTCAACCATGCTATTCTGTAAACATCTCACCGTGAAAACTTGGGTGAAGTGAGCTGTCAATAGTGTCAATCCCTGTGGAATGACAGCTCACTCCACGCTCACTTCACGTAAGTTTTCACGGTAAGATGGTTATAGAATAGCACTGCAGGTCCAGCTTCACTGGTGCATCTGCTCTTTGCTGTTTCCAATGTCTTCGTCTGAGGTTCTCACAGCCAGACAAATTAAAAATTGAGCGATTGCCTTAGCACGTGTGACTCCGGACTTTTAATTTGTCTGTCTGTAATGTCTTGTTTTTACCTTTTTAGTTGACTTTTTTGTCGTGGTTGAGGTGTTCTCCTTCTGTTCAATCATAACATAAATCGTTCCATCGCCAAAATCACAAAACCTAGTAAAGAGTTTATTAATCAAAATGCCTATCATGTATCGAATCAATGTTCAATAGTGCACGTGTAATAATTTGCTTTAAACCAGTTGAAATACGCACATAATGAAACCATTGCCAAGCGTGCAAGGATCCGATACGGTTCAACGATAAAGAAGTATACGCACAGCGACAAGATAAATATAGTTTTTTGCTTACAGAATAAGCTCCACCCATTATACCAACATGCTCCTGTTGTGGTATTATTTTTTTTAAGAAATATTCATAAGATATTATAAATATTCGGCATGAGTGGCAGTGGGTACACTGCCACTCATGCCGTTCATTTCAGAGGAAATATTAGATTACTTCTGTAAATCCAATGCTGGTGTACGATCACCGCTACACCGCTTAGTCGACACATACAATAAGTGATGTAGTGATATCGACATACTACTCGTATTTCTTAACCGAAATACTTTTAAAAGTAATATAGTTAAAATTCTGAAGGCAGTAGATTCCGTATATAAGCAAATTATTATTATTTATATAGGACCCGTAGTATAGAATACACAGACAAGTGTTTTGTTTGTTAGGGTTCCGTAGTAAACAAGGAACCCTTATAGTTTCGCCATGTCCGTCTGTCTGTCTGTCTGTCTGTCCGCGGCTTAGCTCAGAGACTACTGAAACTGAGTACTAGAAAGCTGTAATTTGGTATATGTCTACATATTAATCATGCCGACAAAGTGGTAAAATAAAACCAAGACAAAAAAAAAATTTTGGGTACCCGCACTTGGCCGGTTTTTTTTTGTTCATTTTATTTATTAATATTGCCTTAGCCCAGTTACGTTTGCCATCAGTTTGTAAAAATCTAAATTGTAATCGTTGGAAAATGTAGTGGGTAGTATATTTGCAAGTTTATTATTAAGTTAATTCTGTTTATTTTTAATAGACTACTGTTTGTATTCCCTTACAAAACAAAAATAAAATAAAAATTACCACAAAATTCAATTTAATTTAATTTTAAATTCGAAATTCGAAACCTGTTGGTGAATCGGTCGATTAGTCTCTCGGTATTTGTACATAATAACTCAACGCTTTCTATACACCCAAATCAAATGCTGAAGGCAATGAAATTCGAGCTGAAACACCAAAAAAATAGTTGACACAAAAGACCAAATCAATGACATTTCACTGATTCGCTGACCGTGAATAAAGAGCGCGTTTTGATTTCCGTACTATCGAAATCTATTGATAATCAAAATTTCACAGTATGCGACCTGTGTCGTAGTGTGTCGTAATGTCCGTGACGCATTCTCATGTTTCAATTGGACGTTACAATTGTTGGAAAACTCACAATGTATGTTGTTTTATGTCCTTGTATTACGGCGATTATAATTTTTGTAACAAATTTTTATACTTATAATTGCTTTCCTTTTGAGCAGAAGTAAAGGATCTTCGAGCACTGTGGTGACCCGGTCGGTGGTCGAGCTGTGGTGGCCCGGTGGTAATGGCGTCGGCTTACGGTCGTGGGTTAGAACCCAGCCAGGCGCTTCACTTTGTGTAAATAATTTCATCACCACATATGACATCTACCAACCCGCACTTGGCCCGCGTGGTAGATGTAATCTACTCTCTCTCGAAGAGAGGAGGCCTGTGCCCAGCAGTGGAAAAAATTTGGGCTGATTATGATGTATGCTGTAAAAGATGTTCATGCGATGTACCTACAGTCAGGTAAATTACTTGTTAAAGGTTGTCAGCTTACATCAATTTGTCGTATTATAGCCATTTCATACAACTGTCAAAGAATGACAGTTGTTATTTGATATGGATAATTTACGTTGGTGATCAATATGCTGAACGGCAAATCTCTCTGACTTTATGTATTTCAGTCCATTACAATTTGGAAGTCCTGAAATACAGACACACAATAGAATTTCATGGCTGGTTCGCCCGAATCGAAGGACCATTTCAAAATCGTATTCTTGAAACCGAGAATCTATAGCCTTGCCACCTAGTGTGTTCTTCGTGAAAAATCCTGGTTTAGCCATTGATTGACTAATATTACCTTAACTATAAATACGTTTTCTTTATTTTCAGTTCGATCTCGCCTGCCAAGACTGGAAGCGATCCTTAGTGGGTACGGTCCACAACGCAGGATTCTTCATAGCCATCCCACTTACCGGACTCATATCAGACAAATATGGCCGCCGCCCCGCGCTCGTGTTTGCTTCGGTGGCCAATGGCGTCTTCGGAGTCATTCGGGCATTGTCGGTTAATTATGACATGTTCGTTGTGTTTGAATTTTTGGAACCGGCGTTCGGCGGGGGAGTTTATACAGCCTGTTTTGTTCTAGGTAAGTACCTAATTATTTTGACAATTTAAACGAAACTTAGTTTTAATGGAAAATGGCCTTTCTCAGCAATGGAATTGATGACCCGAAAGTATCAGGATGGGGGGGGAATGCTACGTCATTACTACCTCGTTATCTTCTGGTTAATAATGCCTACTGGTATTTTACCGCATTAACTATTTAATATATATTTATTTTATTTATTAAAACTGTATGCACAAGTAAAAAACTATTGTACAAAGACGAACTTAATGCCTGAGGCATCTTTTACTAGTCCAGTACTATTCTCGGCTGTATTTCACACTCTCAAGTCAAGAATGTTAGGTATCTTAAGTAAATAGTATCAAAATACACATACCGCTAGCACAGCCACGGCTCAATAACTAAGGTCATTGTACGCGGAACACTGACTTCAGAAGTACCACCATTTTCCTTGAGATTGGAACGGCGAAGGCAAAGTGACAGTTCTAACGGAAACAACTAGCCATAGATATTGATTATGTTGTAAACTTAACATGACGTCTTAATAGAGTACATTTCGTAGTAAACTAAGAGGAAAATTCCAAACCGATATTCATCTCGTTATTGAAAACCCCAAGAAAAAGTGTGAAAAATTGTGTTAATAAGAATCACATGCAGCCAACGTTGGTGTTAGAGCGTGGCCAACATAAAATACATTTGAATCTGAATTTCATGATAAATATCTTCTAATTTAGGAGAAAAATCAATGATCAAAAAGGAGTGTACTTAGTGATTATGGGGAATCCTTCCGTTTTTGAAGATGATTACGGATTGTTACAGGATTCCCTAGTCTCTTCAGATCTATATTTTTCGAGATCAAAAGACCAAAATAAAATCGATAAAATAACGATACTCCGTTGAATATCAAAGTGCTTTCAATTTTGTAAATGGATGCTTTGTTTTGAAATCGGAGATAAAACAGACGTAATCAGTATCAACCTATTAATTACTTAATGTGTTTCTTTATATCACGGTCGTGTACAGTACAACTATCTTCTTAATGTCCCTCGGCAAACTTCGCGTTTCGTCAGTCATCGGATTACTATCAGTTGCCCTTTGCACTTGGTAATTATGGTTGACGGCAACGCGGACGCAGCGGTAGGAGTCAATACGTACAAACACACTAGGGACATTAGGAAAATAGTTGTACTGTACAACGTTATACCTAATAGTAATTGATACCGAGTCTGATTTAATTAACTGTCACAAAGATTTATTACACTTTATTACACGTACCGATAAGGACCAAACACTTCTGAGGGTCTAGTGTGAGTTTTGTTTATCCATCTCGATTTTACGCATCGACCGCGTTCGGCGCTCTGATTGGCCCTTCACTGGCCTTCACTGGTGATGGGCCTATTGGAGCGCCGAACGCGGTCGATGCGTAAAATCGAGATGGTTAAACGAAACTCACACTAGACCCTCTGCTCATAAAGAAGGACCAATAATATTACTGACGCAACTGCAATAATGAGTTCATGAACATTTATGTATGGATCTCTCAAATATGATGAGTGAAGACAGAGCGTATATTAAAAGTCAGAATGCACTATAATCAACCACCAGTCAAATAATATGTTCATAGTAGATACCTACGTAGCACTTTGAACAAAAACCAATCCAATTATTCTCCCTGCACTGATATAATAAAAATGTCAACTCTCCAAAGTTTAGATTTATTTTTAAAACATACACAGTTTCACCATGCGAAGGGTCATGGCTAAGTAATAACAGTTGCACAGGTCGCTTGGCGCGGTTGGTCCGTGGATGGGTGACCATCTTTACATACTGAGACCTCTCCGTGCCTCGGAAAGCACGTTAAGCCGTTGGTCCCGGCTGTCATTCGTGGATCTTTGACAGTCGTTACGGGTCGTCAAAAGCCCGACAGTCTGACTACTAGTCTTACCAAGCGGTATCGTATGACCCCGTAACTGGGTTGTGGAGGTCAGATAGGCAGTCGCTCCATATAAAATACTGATATTCAGGTGCATCCGGTTAGACTGGAAGCCGACCCCAACATAGTTGGGAAAAGGCTACTCAGATTGACACAGTTTCATCAAACATGTAGCTCTACGAGATGACATCAGGACCAAAGTATTCTTTAATAGGACCAAAGTATTCTTTAATATCCCCAAAGTTTAACGGAACTTGACCATTAACTCGTAGTTATCCACACTTGTTTGGTCTAAAAGAAGAAAATAATTCAATGCTTCATCTTCCAGTCAAATGGGCAGAGCCCTAGGTCTATTTCAATTTGATTTATTTTCGTATCTTAAACATTTACAGAACATCTCTCTTTACTCAACCAAATTAACACACAACTCAATTTAAAAAGTAAAGCAGAAGTATTTACCTCAATTCTGTCACCAAATTAATGTTACGACAAATACCAAAATTAATTAGTTAGGGTTTGTCCTAAACAAACTGGCTAGGGCTCAGTTTGGGACCTTCCTCAACAAATAGTGGCTTCAGGCCTAAGTAACACCCCTGGCATAATATTTGAGGACTCGAAATTATCGCGACCTCGATCCTGAATTTGTGTGGTCATTTGGTCCTTTTTGAGTGAAAATTCGCAATGTTTGTGTAGAAAGTCGAACCATAGATATTCTTATACATTATTATTTACTAGGTACTAACATCACCGACGACATCCAAATTTCAATAATTCAAACAAAATTTTAATTTGTGCTTTTAAATGGCAATCGTAAGCGCTATTGTACATACTATAAATAGATATTAGACTGTAAACTTTCTGAAGAATAAGAAAAAATAGATAAAAAAAGAACCCATATATAAATATAATACACTTTCAGTTTTCCCCTAATTCTCCAATTGACTAATATTACGAACCGACTATTATTACAAAGATTTTAAAACAAAAAATAGCCAAATTGGTCCAGGCGTTAGATCTTCACAAGTGATGTGCTTTCCAACGAAGATTTCATTTGTACAGTAGGCGCTCACTAATCTAAGACGTCCAATAGTCCAGCGTTTTCTAACTTAGCTCCCCTACCATAGATATCCGACTCCTGCTCTGTAATCAGATCTGGATTACAGAGCGCGCGCATTGACCGCGGTCGTTCTGCAGTCTTCTTCAGATTCTACAAATAGGTAATACGTAAACTAATAAATACTTTTTACTTTGCAAATCTGTTAAAATTATTTCTTACTAGCTAGCTGAAATTTCCTATAGAAATCCAGTAATCCGGCGTTTCTGATAATCCATCATAATTGGCGAAAAATAAAGGCTGCCGGATTACCGAGCGCCTACTGTATTTATATGCTTATAGCGATGATGATATTGAAAACGACGGAAACTTCGGAAATGAGGAGACGTTTATCTGTAAAAAATCTTTAATTCATGATCATAATCAGCCTATAATGTTCCCACTAATGGGACACAGGCCTCCTCTGTGTGTGAGGGTGAGGGCGTAATTCACCACGCGTGCCCAGTGGTGGTGGATGTGTAATTATCTTTGAATTTTTTGGATCTAAGACATGCCGGTTTCCTTCACCGTTTCGAGAGCAATGGTTTAGTTTACCTACAACTTGTAAGTCGCGGCCGTTAACACTGGGGCCACCATTGCTCTGAAGTAGTAGTTTATCTTGGCTTGGTTATCATAATTTACTATTGTTTGTTTATACCTACCACATACCTTGCAACTCTTATTTTCTCGTAACTGCGATCTATCTAGCTGAAAGCCATTGAAAGATTTAAAACATTAACGTTGATGACCAAAAGACTAGCGAACAGATTTAGGCAAATTAAACAATTTACCGCTTCATTGACTGTTAGAGTACCGTTTTAGCAATCTTAAACTGCCTCTGTCCATTCAGAACAACAGCTTTATTTTTTGTTATTACTTTTCTTTTTATTTCCACTGAGTAATTTAAAGCAGTTTTTATGGCTCATAAAAAGACTAACATTCACTTCATTGTTGTATATTTTTTAATACAAACATGGATTGTTAAAAGGCAATTCTATTTGAGTATTTCGATTATAAAACAGTTGAAATTGGATATGCAAGAATCAATGCAAAAGGAACACGTCATGCAAATGCAAGTCACAAAACTGAAAATGATTCATAATTTTTTGTCGCATGTATGCTCTTGGAATTTTTAATTTGCTCTCCAGTAGGAATAGAATTTTTTCAAGCGACGATTTGCTTATTCGAAATGACTCTCAAGAAATTCTGAGCATAACAGTTTGTCGGGAGCTTTTTCCTCATAGACCGTCTTGCGATCTATCGCTTCGACTTCATTGCAATTGTCACCAATATTACAAATCTAAGTTTAGCCATCAGCACCCAAATAACCTTCGCGATTGATTGCTTTATAATTCAGTTGAAACTAATTTACGGGTTTTTTGTAGCTCATCTTCCGGTCTTTGTTTTAGATCCTTTCTTGCAGTTTTCATGGGAAACCGGTAGTAGGCTTTGTTACTTCATGGGGACCAAAAAATTTGCCATTCACACCTTTTCACTTTTTGCGAAAACTCATTGAAGCGTTGATAGATCACGAGTCATTAGTAGTTTATTTTCCGAAAGATTTTCAGAGAGTCATTGACACTTGAACATTCTTTATTCACGACATTGTTCTAATTATAGAATTGAGCTTTCCATCAGAATTTAAAGAAAAATAAAACGTTTTTAAAAACTTTGTTTCATCTTTAATAACATTCAATTTCCTCTTGTTTCAGCATTGGAACTCGTCGGACCAAAAGGCAGAGTCTTAGTTAGCCTGCTCTTCAATACCATGTTCATTCTCGGAGGAGTCACAGTCACCTTACTCTCCTGGTGGCTTCTCAACTGGCGTTACCTCCTCTTCATCATCTACACCCCTGCTGTCTTCGTCTTCATCTACATCTGGACCCTCACGGAAAGCTTCAGGTGGCTCTTCAGCAAAGGAAGATACGAAGAAGGTCTAAACGTTCTGAGCAAATCAGAGAAGATGAACAAAGCAAATGTCCCTAAAGAACATTATGAGCAAGTTGAGAAGCATGCAACAAAACAGAGAGACGAGAGAAAATTTGAGAACGTTGAAAGGAACCAGTCTACGTTCAACCAGCTCTTAACTTCGCCAATGATTTGGAAGAGGTTGTTCACGTGCTCGTTCCTATGGATATCTTCAACTCTAGTATATTACGGACTTTCTATAAACGCCATAGAGTTATCCGGGAACAGTTATGTTAATTATATCGTGATATTGGTAATAGAAGCACCGGCAAATATCTGCAAGCTGATATTCTTGGATAGATTTGGCAGGAAGAAGGTGATTGCTACCGCGTTTTTCATGACTGGATTGATTTTGATCAACTATGGTTTTGTTCCAGGTATAGTAACGCCTTTTATTTAATACAATATAATAATAGCTATAGGATTGTTTTCCAAGCTGTATAATAATAGCGGTAGATTTTGGAAACCATGAATAAATTGTATAAAAGACTCGCTGCGCTCCGCGGTTTCACCCGCATAAGTCTCGATCCCGTAAGAATATTAGGATAAAGCAATCCTATATTCTCTTTCAGGTCATGTTCTAACCATGTGCCAAATTTCATTCAAATCCGTTCAGCGGTTTTAAAGTGAAAGCATAACAAACAAACAAACTCACTTTCCCATTTATAATGTTAGTTAGGATTTGGATGATGTGGCTAGATAGGAGATAAGTGAAATGAAGGGTTTCTGCATTTGTTTTAATACTATACTGTTTTTGTGGTTTGATAAGTATGGGTGGTCAAGCACAGAAGTCGTTTCAGCATTGTATTTGTGATGGCAACGGCAGTCCCTTACCATCAGACGAACCATCGGCTTATTTTCCATCGAACAACAGAAAAATATTATATTCCAAAATACTTTTATTACTCAATTTATTTAATCACCTCATTGATTCTGAACTAACCTTACACAAGCGATACTAGGTACGTTTGTTATTGTACGCATTACATACACATTGAAATTAATGGTAATTTTATACCATAAACTGTTTAACTGTTTAATGTGTTTGCACAAATACTTATTTTATTAGATAAACAAGATAATTACTTCCTCATACCGACTGTGTTGTTAAACATTGCTTTTGTTTTGTTTGTTTTTATTGATGCAATGTTAATGGTCTTTTAATATCTTCTTGATGATTGTCGTTATGCAAAGACTTGTCAATTCTATTGTATAGATCGTTAGTGCATTCAAGATTGAACCTTATTTTATTTTGTATTGTGGATGTACTATAGGTACATCTGCCCAACCCTTCGTGAAAACAAGGCGTGATGTTATGTTATTATTTTGTACTGGAGCGGCATCTACATCGCCACATACGAACTACGCATCAAAGACCTAACGTCACGCAATAATCCTGACGCCACACAAAAACCCTAAAAACACAAAAATTCCGCATCGCGCAAAGTTAACCGCGCGATCATACATATACAACCTTAGTTTTTGTTTACACTAATCGCGAAAAAAAAATCATCTATTCCCTACATTTATGTTCGTATATCTCGTCGAAATGTTGGGAACAGATTTCAGCGTCGGTCCCATAGTGAAAGTTATTTATAATGATGAGTACAATGACCCCTTAAGAGGTTTAGGGTAAAGAAAAACTAGGGTTGTTTATAAGTTTCCGACATCAATCGTTGCACAGTTGCCCGCCAGACACGACACCCGTCTGGTTGGATGTCCTCCCTTTTCTCTATAGGATGAGTGAACACCCTGTTACTCATACTCGTTTTCATAGTTTTCGAGGGTGCTAAAGTCGATAGTGAGGTCAAAATGTAAATCCAAGATGACGGCGAAATTTTGTTTTTGTTTTAAATCATAACTGCGTGAGAAGTAACTTCGTTGCTGACGGGAGTCCCCCAACCGCAAACGTTTTTTTCCGCTCTATATTATTGCTATTCCCAAAAATGAATTTACCCAGATAATAATTTTATTTTTGTTTGTTTTTGTTACAGCTGGCAACTGGTCAATTCTTCTATACCTTGGAGGAAAGTTCTTCATAACATTAGCATATAACTCGCTATATGTATTTGCTGCAGAAGTATTTCCAACAAACTACAGGACATCTTTGTTAGCCATGTGTTCTACCATTGGAAGGATTGGGTCTACTGTTGCACCTCAAACGCCTTTGCTTGTAAGTAATCAATTACCATTTTGATAACTTCAATGCCAATAGAACGTTTATTAAAATTGGTTCAGTAGTTTCTGAGAAAAGTACAGACATGCAAACATCCATACAAACAGATCGATAACAGAATCTTCAATCTTTAAAGCTTAACAAGGCTGTATGTTTCACGACCTTTGCCTGCCTATTTCAACATCAATAACAAACGAGGCAATTATTATAACCAACGAAAAAAATTATTAATGATAGGTTATTTTGTTTCCGTTGATAATTAATTGGATAACTATGTATTAATTTTATCTATGAATTAATAAAATATATTTTTTATTTCCTTCCTTAGACGAGGTACTACGAGTACCTTCCAACAATGATATTCGGAGGAATGGCGGCATTATCAGGATTCCTAGTACTCACGTTACCAGAGACAAATAACCTCAAGCTACCGGACTCTTTAAAAGAAGCAGAGGATCAAGACAAGAGAAAGAATGTTGAGGAGAGTGTAGAAAAAACAACAGATAACAAAACTAGGTTATAATAGCTAATATTGAGCCAAAGAAAAATGGTTGGAACAAAATAGTGAACTAAATAAAACAAAATTATTAGGTATTTAAGCGTTCAAAAGTCTGTGAAGAGGGTGAACGGCAGCATGGCTATTGTGCGTTCATTATAGCTTGTCCCGTGATGCGATTGGTAGCACTGGTCTGTCAGTTGCCATTTTGAACTCTCTAAATAGTTGAAAATAAGCTTGACAAGCAATGGTGCCAACATGACGCAAGGGACAAGTTAAAAAGTGAACTATCTGTATGAAGCCAGAAAAACTATGACATTTGTAAATTAAGGGCCTGTTTCACTATAGTTTTCGGATTTTTATCTAGAATCATTTTTCTAATTAAGTACTCCATCAGCGAGTTTATTATAGTATTATAATTTTAATTATTTTTATGTATAGAACAACGTTGCTTGCGGCACACGCGAATTTGAAGACGCTCAAGCTGGTTGTGAATTTGCACCAACATCCACCCAGTTTTTTTCTCAATGTTGTTTTTTATTCGGCATTAATTTAGGTATTATATCATCCGTGCTCTAAATTTATAGATCTGCAGTGAAACAGGTAGCCATGTGACTCATTAAGATTGACGCATGCTTATTTTTTTAGGCCAAAACATAGAAAATTACCAAACATTAAATGTGATTTTTTTATACTGGCTCAAATAATAATGTATGGCACTCCTAATTAATTCATGTTAAAAGACAATAAAGACATTGTACTTTAATGTCTAGAGAATTTTCTACCTTATGTTATTTTACCTACTTTAAAAACTTAAAGCACGGCAACAAGAGATCGTACGAAAAAGCCAAATAATAATAACTTTTATTAATATTTGGCTTTTATTAAGATTAGTTCGTATTACAATTAACTTCATTTGTGAAAAAAAAAATGATACAACTTGAATATTTACTAAATCACAAAGCATTTTATTAATGTTGTCTGTAAAGAAATCCATGTTATGGGGAGTGTGTTCGAATTCCAATTAGGTACCTTGTTTACTCGTCCTTATATTTTCTGTTTGGAAATATTCTGACAGTGCAAGTTGGACAAAGCCCTGTGGCATCTCTTGTTTAAATGCTTTAAGACTTAAAAGTTTAAATAAAACGAAGTGACATTTAGAAAAAATAATTACCTAACTTTTAATAATTTAGCAAGGCTTGTGATTATTACTATTAAAAGACATGTCAAATTTAAAATAATAGTACGATAAGATTATTTAAGAATAATACCTAAATATAAGAGTTAACGAGATGAGCCGTACCACGACTAATGTTTCTTTTATAGTATTTTTATTGAATATTATGTATAAATTGTGTCACTCCCACAAAACCGTGAAAAAAAACCTATAAGAATGGTACAACAATAATGTATTTTCATAAATATTAAATGTATATTTCTCGAATATAATTTTGAATGTACAAATAATACAAAGCAATTATAGACAAGTAGGTACATAATAATACTATATCTAAGCAATTAAGTAGATGATCTTAGTTTATCAGACTAAAGCAAATGTCACACTAAAGGGTTAAGGGATATATAAAAAAAAATCGAGTGAAGCGAATGTGTTCTTTTTTTTCAGTCGATCATGATTGAATATTAACAAAATCATCGAAAGGTATTCAATGTTGCCATATCTAATACATTTAATTAACCCACTGCTCTCACATCGCTGCTCTCGCTTCTGTTTAAATACAATACGGCCGATGAATCATGGCCGGTCTGAAGATAGGATGAAATAGGATCTCCGAACACTCGCGCATGTACCTACACTCCCATCACACTGGCCACATATCACCATTTGGATCCTAAAAATGTTGCTGCGCGGCCTTCTGCACAAAGCTCCGATCGGCCATGATTCACCGGCCGTATTGTATTTCGAATGCTTTTAATTTTTTTTTTATACATTACCTAATACCATTTGTAACTATGTCCAATATAATTGTAGATAGTACCGTGATAATAGAATAAATAAAGTTTTTTTTTTTAAATCTGTTTATCTTATTTCCTTAACCGGCCTGCAATGTGGCTGGTTGATCAGTAGAGAATGCCTTAAGTCCGCCTTTGTACCGCCTTTGTGCGAGAAGTTTAAATAAATAAATAAATGTGTAGATATATTTCTACGTAATGTTTTGGTTGTACAAGATGTTATGTCTTTTTCCATTTGCATAGGTACCGGCAAGCAATTAACACGTAACTTTTTTAATTTTAATTTCGAATTGGTCCTGCTCTTGACCTCGATCTCGCCTGATGGAAAGCGAAGGAAGAGGTCTGCGATGGAAGGAGTGTGCCCAGAAGATATCTATTCACTTCAGAATCCTGGATACTTAATTAAAATAAAATAGTCATAAATCATGATTATTTAATGTTAATTAAGTATTCGGGATTCTGCAAGTGCAACAAATATGTATTCTTTGGTACATTACCAACATTTGTACAGTTGCTCAAAATAGAGTTTACGTACCTAATCACAGTTATTAAAATGCGCAGTAGAAACTAACCTTAACACCTCAGCTACCTACTCGCAATTCAAAATCGTTACTAAGTTTAAGTAGAAAATATTCTTGAAAGCTATGGGTAAAAGAAAATCTACGAAAAATGCATGCAGTACTTAAATTACCTAGAATCCCTTTTTGGTAACATAAAAATAAACAAAACTGGCAAACGATAAAACCCAAACGTTTCACGTCCGAGTTTTAATTTGAAAACGGATTAAAAACTAACGTATTACCCCTGCTTCGCGTGTTGGAACAAACGTTGGATCAACCAATGTTGATCCAACGTTGGTTCCCGCACAATGCTTTTGGTCTTTAGAGACGGTTACATATTATCCATGATGAAAGTAAAAATGGCTGGTATTTTTCCGGTTCCTTAAAACGCCAACCTACATATATCAACTTAATGCAACCATATATCTTCTAAGAAAATCAATCAATAAAAAGATAATAATAGACGATTTAAGTAAAATATTGTAGAACAAGGTTCTTTGCCCGAAGATAAATTACTCAACCATTGATTATATATATAAAGTTAACTGCAAGCCACATAGTTAACATTTTAATGCCATGTTTTCGTCTCAATGGATTATGCCGTAACTATCGATTAAGTAAGCGATATTAAATTACCAAGTAGATAAGTTATTTTAATACATGATTACCTGTTGTAACTCGTCCTTGCATTTGCCTATCAATGCCAGTCAATGTGGTGGGCATAATAATATCCATGCCCTCGATGAGACCCTTCATAAGTACCTGATCAATTGAAAACGTAAAAATAAAATTAAGTTTAAGTTTAGTTGTGGAATGAAAAGTTCGACTACCTAGGTACCTAACCGTCGATCCATTCTGTAAACATCTCACCGTGAAGAGTGAGGTGAAGTGAGCATGAAGTGAGCTGTGCATAGTGTCAATCCCTAGCTTTAGGTGCAATGACAGCTCACATCAAGCTCACTTCACCCAAGTTATCACGGTGAGATGTTTGCAGAATAGCACGGCTTTTTTTTTTTTTTTGAGGGTGGGAAATTATCAAATAACTTCTCCCGCTCTGGGCGGAGCGGGAGGGCGTGTCAGACATTTTCACTGACTAAAACCCACCCGTGTTCCTTCCGTTGCCTGTGTGCCGGGGGGGGTCGCGATATCATAAGTGCCCTTGTAGGTTTATGTGAAATAAAATATTTTATATAATATTATAATAGCACGGCTGGTATTGACATTTTTAGTTGCATAGTACGGAAATATTTTTCTGATTACGTCGAAAAGATACCGTCCGTAGGTACCACATAATGATCATCATCCCACCGAAGCGAGCGAAACAAAAGAGCACAGAACATAATTATATACGAGAGAGTTATATCTTTCTTCTCTCTCATGTAACGAAATATGCCTAAACGTGACGCGTCCTTGTAATTTATTTCTCTATTCTCGTCCAATTATCAAATCGCCCAAGTCATAGGTCACGAGTTCGAACCCAAGGCACACACCTCTGACTTTTCAGATTCATGTGCGTATTGTATAATTATCACTTGCTTCAAAAACGGTGAAGGAAAACATCGTGAGGAAACCGGCATGCCTGAGAGATATTTCTCGACGGCATGTGAAGTCAAGTCAGAGGCCCATGGGCGGCTTTAAAACTCTGACACCAGGTTAGCCACTAACCAAACGAAAATAAGAAGATCAAATCGCTGCTTATAAAGAAATAAAAGAAAGAAAAAGTATTTATTGAGACACGCACAGGAGAACACAAATTAAACTAAAACACACTCATTGAAACAAATAAAAAAATACAATAAAATAAACAAACAAAGTAAAATTTAAATAAAAGCAGAAAGTCTTTTACGAGGCCAAAAGGGTCCTATTTCAGCATGATGCTGCGACATTTTAAAATAAATGTCGCAGCGCTGGTATTCTGTTAAGGCCCGCAGAGATGTCACGGATAGATACAGAAAATATTAAATTAAATAAAAATAGACGTGTGAAGTTTCACTTCAAAATTTTATTGAAGCAGCTGATGATACAACGTTGCTATTGTATTGTGATTACTGGTGCTTCCGCTTAGGTACACATTAAGAATTATAATGATGTCCAGGACCAACGAATAGTTTTTACCAACATTACATAAAAAATTAAAAATCTTTACGTCTCAAACATTTGGCGCCAACATTCGCGCCAGTAACCCCACAAATATTTTTTTAAACGTTCCATTCCACGGTCCTCTGCATCTAACGGGGAGCGTTCATTGTAATTATGCGTTTACTACGTGATCCCATTTCGTTGTACGTGACTGCGTGGACTTAGCAATATTATAAATATAAAAAAGCCTATTTATTTTGCTGATAGCCTTGCAGATAAGCTGATAACGGATGTGATTTTTTTATGTTACATTTTTCTTGCAGTTTTTATTTGGAATTTGTTGTGATAGGGATCTAGAAGACAATCCGGAGATTCCGAAAACCCAAAATACAGTCTAGTGTTTTCTCCTATTAAAAGCCATACGGGCTTTTAATTTTTCAGTTGAAATTGGCTTCTGAATACACTGCACATTAATCAACAGTAAGTTAAGCAACTTATTGTGTGAACACATAATTCTATTCAAAATCCTTTATGGTGGATCCGCAAAGGTAGCCCGTGAAATTCAAATTTTCTTTCATTTTTTGCAATTTGCAGGTTAGTGACAAGTTGTATCTTGATCAAAATACGATTCGCGACCATAACAAATATGTATTTACTGAATTATAATCATTAATGCATCTCTCTAAGTTAGAATTGCTGACAATGACCTGCAAATTGCAAAAGACTGAAGATAATTTGATTTTCGCGGGCTACCTTTACGCATCCACCTAAACGACAGAAAATTGTTCAGCTATTCTTCGTTTTATGCTTCATAGTATTGGCGCCGCCACCGTCTCAAAGGACCACATAAAATGCATCGAAAAACCACTGGTAGTTTACACTACAGGTATAGGTATATTTTAAAAGTTCCTGCTCTCTAGAATCCTCTTAAAATAGTCAAAGGTCCAATATAATTGCATAAACGTAGGTACTACCTATAGCCGAACTATAAAAATACGTTCGTAGGTATGTGGGCAAAGCTAAAATTGCATTGAAAAAGTCCTTTGTGTCTGATTTTTCACGGCCTAGTGGTTTCATTCCAATTTTCTGAGGTCTTTTAACTTTTGATTGATTGGATTTTTTATAATTAACGTTACATTACACAGATATGTTCGTCTCGTCATTTAGTATGGTATAAATTTAGGTATAAATGATTTTTTTTATAAAATTCTTTCCTTATTAAAAACATTGAATATTTTATTATTGTTCGTAAAGACACAAAAAAAAACGGAATTAATTAAACAATCCAATCATGAATTCAATAACTACCTATATCAAAATTAAAACTCAACAATATTTAGCAAAAAAGTTTATCCTTAAACAAATCTAATATCCCTCTATTTAGATTTACAGTGTTGGGTAAAAAACTGGCAACACTCGGTCAGAGGGCAAACGTTATTCGGGCAAAAACAATTTGTAAGTTTTTGTTAGAGAACCCTTGGGCCCTTTTGGCTGAATACATGAATACGTTAGGCCGAAAATGCCCTTTATGATAGCTATGGTTTTTCACAAAGCGTGTTGGGTTAAACTCTATAATGTATGAGCAATTGTGTTAAGGATCTTGAGTAAGGAAATAAGGTTTTTGACTTGACTACTGGGCAAACAGGATGAGTTAATGCAGAATATATGTAGATATTCACCTCGCATGTACCGGCTAAGAAAACCCTATTTTGTCTGAAATGAAATGAAATTGTTTATTCTATAAATAGGATATTGGAATGACTTAGAAAGTCAAATAAAATAAAAAAAATGCTAGTTGAGTTGCGTTTTCTATCTGCCTACTCTAAGTGACTAAGTTCTCAAGGTGTTGTTGCCAATAAAAATAGAAAATACTGTAGTGAATGTCTATAGTAATTCGTTTACCAAGCGTGGTGATAATCGCAGCAAAATAACTTTGCTGAAGCATTCATGGTGGCCCTGACCCATACTCGATACTTCGGCAGTGATTGTTCCGCAAGAAAATTATTTCCTTATTTTCATTTTACAATTTACACATGGTAGGTAAACGTTTTCCCATAAAACTTAGAATTAATAATAAAGTACCACAACTGGCCTTCCTTTCTAGTTTATTACGATTGATTGCGGCCCGCCACGCAGTGACGCGGCTAAATTATAGCCACTGCATCGATGGCCGTATAAAAAAATTGTACAATATGTCCCTGTCATGTGAATGCGACATTTTATTGTCACGTTGGTACCTATGTAAGTGTGACATTTTAGTTGTACGTGACGTTGGTGAAAAGGTTTGAATTTGGAATGTGTTCTTTTTTTACACCGGTTGTTCTGATGATTAATGATTTTATTTCTGAGGACTAAACATAAGGCAATTAGGCACTACACTACTCGCTTTCTGTTTACGTAACGTGAGAAACGTAGAAGATATGTACTGTATATTCTCCTGTCTGTCCCTTTGGAGAATACAGGCGTAATGCTAAGTTAGCTTCCTGTTTAATTAACTCATCTGACCGAGGTAGTTCCCAACGCTCAACGATTCATCTTACTAACCGGAACATCTCAAAGTGATGGACAGTCGAGTATCATCTTGTCTGTGCGGTCACCAAGACGCTTTATCATTGTGGTTCTGATAGGCATTAGGTACCCTCTATTTAATAGAACCCTATAGAGCTACGGTTGGCGACGGGCGGACCGCGGTCCATATCCGGACCGCGAAACATCGGAGCTTGGACCGCCAAATATTGTTGAACAACTTACTAATCATCTTTTGCAAATATGTTTTTTTTTTTAAACAAATACCGTTCGAGATTAACGAACGCGGGCCGCATCTTGAAGATGCTCTTTGCATTAGGCCAATTTTTATTGTTTGGTGACGCGGAGGACAGCCCCGCATCAAACCGAACTATAAAAAACTGATCTTTTGTGTCATATAATAATTGCCTTGTAGACAAATTATTCAAAAAAAACAAAACAACTAGTAAGTATCATGAGTAATTTTTCTGGACCTCGATAGACAATTTCAACAGTATCCGGAGCCCGTTGAAATTATTGTTGAAATTACCACTTAAAATTACTTGCCGACCCCGCTATAGAGTATACCTACTCTACGATTTGAAGTTGTTAACCGCGGTAGTATAAAGGGCCACGTTTGCCCATTTGGACAGTAAATAAACTTCAGGAAATTGCAGGTGGTAGGTAGGTACTATTTATAACAATAAATTACCTGTTAGGTGCACATAAACCTCATGATTTATTCAGTTCAATCCCCACTAACAGGCCGTCAACAATTAATTCCAGCAATATCTCAGGAGATTGCAACTGATATACGACCTCTTTACTGTGTTCGCGCCATCACTCAACCAATCCAATATGGCGGCCGTAAATCGCTTCGAGTCATCTGTTAAGTGCTATGTTGGTAGGTATGTAATTAAGCATTCCCGCGTTGAATCAACGCTGTACACAAATTAATGGTGGGTCACCGCGTAGCCGGCGACATTCGGTATTGCGAATTCCGCATGCAACGGCCCCGCCACCTGTGTGTGAATGTCTGTATTACACGCGCTTACGGACGAGTTGTATTAGCTCAGGCTGCATTGTTATGGAATTTATGGTTTGAGCTGCAATCTCTGTAACGTATTGAGGTCCAGGTCTGTTCTGAGCGTAATTTCAAATTCAATCTAGTCACTAATTCTGGTTCCTAGCACAAAAGCATCGGTTTAAATGTCAAGACTTTTCATATAGCAGGAAATTTTTGGTCCTTTGGTCCGAAGCCTGTGTTTAAAATATATATATATAATTATAAATTTATTTAAACCGAAAAGGACCAAAACCTCTTAACTGGATTCTTTCAGAGATAACAACTTTGCTAGGTACTTTTAGCCGTCTCTAAGAAATTCACCAGGATAACTCATTCACAGCTAGAAGCCAGAAACATTTAACTTGACAGAAGAAACAGAAATGGTTCACAAAATCACAACGTTGCCAAACAAGATTCTCATTTCAAAGAAAGCGGAGGAGAAAAAGCTGACTGCCAGTGACACCAGCCTTTTACTTTTTTTCCACCGCCACAGTTAAATAATAGTGTTCATTATAGCGGCTGACGTTTTTCCGCAAGTTGGGCCCACAAAGGGTGTCGGGACGTAAATGCAAATAACTGTCACAGGCCAGATGATTTTATAAGGATTTTCCTCGTTTGATTTGTTAAGACTCTTCATGAATGTTGGCTAGGTTTGGTGAGATCAAGTTGTCTTTAGTCACCGAAACGATTTATTACAATTGATCAATAAGATCAATTTAATCAATCAATAAGATCAATTTGTATTGTAGTAATATTGTCAATCGCTTCAATTGTATTTGGTAGACGATCAATTTGCGCATCAATGTGTTAATCACGTAAAAACTGACAATTGCTGATCATTTCGTACCCTTTAGTTTTAAAATTCATCTTGCAATACTATGTAATGTACCTATAAGTAAGTAATGCTTTATTTTGTGACGCTACAAATTCTGCGTTTATGCTAGGTAGAATAAACGAATTTCTAGGATCTGTATTAAATCTAACTTTGGTCACAGATCATTTAAATAAAAAGAGACTCTTGCTACGACACAATAAAGTGCAATTCAGATCGCACAGCGCTAATTACCTACAGTTATATTCAGCTAGAAGTTGCCTCTCTTTCTATCGCGTAACTCTTAGATCTTCTGACTACGTTACACTCACTGAATTGGCCCAGCAAGACGGGCCCGCCGCGTACTTGTAGCTTCATACCTAAACTGTGGAGTGTCCCATCTGTATATCTGTGCTTTGGTGTACAGATGGCTAACTCCTAACTAACAACGTTCAAATTCACCTCTCATACTATTCTACTGAATTCATTTATAAATGATTTATGTTCCAGTGTTCATATAAACTTATATTTCCCCACTAACCCAGATTCCTTACACCCAATCTGTAGCCACACAATACCTTACAATAAATCGACCAAATCTAAGCAGCAATCCAGGTGTTACACTGGTATTTGCAAAATGTCCGCCACCGTGCTATGTCGTGCATTCAGGCTCTATCCGCAATATAGCTCAGCCACAGAATAGTGCAGAAGGGCGGCTCCATACAACGATCGAAAACTAGCGCACGAGAACGGAGACGCGTAGGCCTACGTACGGCGATCTTTAAACCCTCGTACGCACGGGCTTTAGCTGCAGTGATGGCCCAGTGGTAACGGCCGCGACTTACGAGCTGCAGGGCCTGCTAAGGCCCTAGTGTAAGTTTGTTTTAACCATCTCGACTTAATGCATCGACCGCGTTCGGCGCTCCGATTGGCCCTTCACTGGCCTTCACTGGTGAAGGGCCAATCGGAGCGCCGAATGCGGTCGATGCGTAAAATCGATATGGTTAAAAGAAACTCACACTGAGGCCTCAGGTCGTAAGTTCGAACCCTGACAGGCACTTTACTTTGTATAAATAATTTCATCACCACTGCTCTCTAAACGGTGAAGGATAACATCGTGAGGAAACCGGCATGTCCTAGAACCAAAAATTCGAAGTCTTCGAATTTTTTATGTCACATGATGTGACATCTACCAACCCGCACTGGGCCCGCGTGGTGGATTACGGCCGACTACCTCTCGCAAAGAGAAGGCATAAATGTCCCAGTGTCCCACATTATAGATTGGTTATGCTACGCACGGGCGATTTTTTAACGCGACTATTATTAATCGCGTTCATTGCGAATCTAACAGACCGCATCCCAGTGCGTCAAAAAAGTGCACTTTTGAATCTTGAACTCTCGGCGCTGAGCAGTGCGTTGAAAATCGAGTGCGAGATAAAAAAATCGTAGCAGTTACAATCCTTCATCTTTGGTCTCAAGTCTCAACCGAATGCACTTACTTACACTCACTGTCCGTGAAGCGTGTCTATGGCCTAGATCTATAAATGTAACTTAGCTCGTGCTTTGACTTAGACATGTTCCCTTCTCTATCTTGCACTTGTAGTTTAACAGCTGTGCGACAGTGACAGGAATAAAGCTTAGCCAAAGCACGTGCTAAGTAACGTTTACACAGGTTCAAATTAAATTAGCTAGCGAAACCCCACAGACGTGGTGGGTATGGATATCTACACATGATAAAACAAAAAAGAAATAAATTTAATTATGTTTTTTTGCCGTCAGCAACCGCCGTACTTTAGTCACTTAAAATACCAGTTTTTTTTTTGTGTAAACTTCACGATATACTACACGATAAAACAGATTTTATCAACCCACACTTCAAGTAACAACACTAGCAGCGGTCATTGACCTAAAAAAATCATCAAAACTTACTTTTCTCAAAGATTTTTTTTAAATTCGAGCTTCATTTAGACAACCTTCTTCGAGATCAATCTAAATTGATGTACCTACTGGTCGAATACATGCGAGCGCCCGGCCGGCAATGTCTGTATGAAAATCCACATCTGATCTGTCGTATTTAGCGGCCAAATAAATTACTATTGAACACTCATATCTGTCGTGTTATTTAAAAATGGAAAGAACTTTTTACTTCAACACATGGCAACCAAGGAGGTACCTACCTAACATAACAAAGATTTTATTTTTTCGATTTGGTTTGCAAATAGAGCTGTTTAAAGTAAAGAAGAAACAAATGAACATATGGGCGGGTGAAAAATTGTCATTGCTCGTCATTGATTCTGGAATGTAGGTATAAAATTCATTTACTTAGTTTGAATACCGCGCATTATCTGAGAACAGTTCTGTAAGAACAAGCCTTGGCCGCAACCAGGCATTGATGGACCCACGTATGTGTGCGCAGGCTACACCTCGGCCTGCCGGGGTTGCGGGTTTGTCCGAAAGGGATATCGCGACCCCGGCACACAGGCAACGGAAGGAATACGGGTGGGTTTTAGTCAGTAAAAGTCTGACACGCCCTCCCGCTCCGCCCAGAGCGGGAGAAGATATTTGATAATTTCCCACCCTCAAAAAAAAAGCTTCACCTCGGCCAGCATTTTCACGATCGTCCAGCATGCCCTTGTTGCAAGCCGCTACAGTAACGAACTATTTTTTGTCGTGTTTAGATATCGATACCCATCACGTATGCAGAGTTTCGCTAGTTAATTTAATTTGATTCTTGATCTCGCCCTAAGCGTTTTCGTTGTATGAAGCAGGCCTTCTGCACCTTTCTATTCTGTGGCTCAGCTCTACGATAAATCGCGTCGGACCTGAGAAATGCTTCATTACAAGTCGCCACACCACTCGACTGCAATACGGCTGTGGACCTGATAAGAGAACGGAAAGCAATGCTTGGGGCTACCCGAGGCTATTTATGATTGTCGAAGTAATATCGGAACAGGCTATCAGATTGTATTGTAACATTCTTATATCGGAGCGGGGAATTTCAGGTATTTCAGGCGATTTCATTCTGGGGTGTCGCCGCGAGTTGTTGTTATGTGGGAATTTCGGGATTTTTATTCAGTGCAGATTGTCTATGCTTAGCGAGCTCGATCCTTGTTTTTGAAAATCCCACAATCGGTCAGTTTTTGTTTTGCATGACCTACTTTTTGGATATGTGCGTTGATAAATTTGATATGACCTACTGTTTTATTTACCTCCTACAAAATATCGGCCTCCGATTATAAGCCGTCTGCGAATGCTCTAAAGCTTATCGAAGGAACACCCCATTACTTACCTATACAGGGTGGCAGGTACATCTTCTGTACACGATTCTGAAACCCATTTTTATAAGTCAAAGTCAAATCATTTATTTCAAATAGGCTTGTAAGTCACTTTTGAACGTCAAAATGTACAAAAAATTGAATACCTAGATTCTAGTCGCCCCTTCCAAAAGGACAAATAGGAAATAACTTCTCCTGCTCTGAGCGGAGCGGGAGGGCGTGTCAGACTCTTACTGACTAAACCCCACCCGTGTTTCTTCAGTTGCCTGTACGTTGCCAGGGGCCACGGTATCCCTTTCGGACTTTCCCGCGACCCCGGCAGGCATCGGTCATTTGTGCTGAGATCTCTTTGAGGCGCGCGTGGAACACAACGTGCTGTCGACCCGGGCCTGGTCCTTATAGGACGGTGAGCAAACCATTGACCATCGTCATTCAGTAAAAAAAAAACTGCTTTTTTCATAGAAAAGTGCAATACCTACGCGGTCAAAATGTATGAAACAGCAGATTTTTTTTTAATAACTGACGAAACATCCCACGGCAGGGGGGGGGGGTTCAGAATCATGTACTGAATCTATGTTACCTAACAGTTTTCGCGTCGATGTCCCCTGCCACCCTGTATAAGTACGCGATACGAGATAACTGAATTTTTCTTGGTCTGCGATCGGCAAATTTCTTCTCACGGATAGTCAGATAGGAAATGTCGACTCCATCTGCACATAATATATTTTTTTTTTATATAGCGTGTAAAAGTGATTCCAATATCCTATTTACACAATAAACATTTCAAATAAATAAAGTTAAGTAGTTACAGAGCGGGCCAACAAACCATCACTCAAAAAAAAAAAAAAAAAAACTCAAAGCATTTATTTCAAATAAACCAATTACAGGCACTTTTGAATTGTCAAGGGGTCGGTCAGTCAGAAAGATGAAGCTAGTTGCCCATTCCAAACTCCTTTATGGGTAGGCAGTGGTAAATGAATACTTAATAAAATAAATGAATAATTACAGCACACTCACATTACGCCAGATATGTTTAGTTTATGTCCCATTAAATATCCTTTTGCCACAAACCGGACCCGAATCTAGACACAAACCTGGGGGTCTACTCCGAAGCGTTAAATCCGAACTATCGGGCCGAATGTTTGGACGTTTCCTACTACGAACTTTATTTTGTTTCGGTCGGTCGGTACAGATTCGACTGAACTTCATTTTGACGTTTGTTGTTTCGTAAACCCTACTCTGAACGAGAAAAGTCCGACCGATATATTGAGTTTGACAAGAGTCAGAGCCATACCTCACCGGGAAGCCATGGCCACGGCGCCAGGTCACGCTGCCAACTAAATGTATACAGTTATATGGTGGGTGCCTCACCTGGTTACGCAGTCTACCATACATGTGAGGTATGGCTCTTAGGTACGTCTTGAAGCCTGCCGGGGTTGCGAGTTTGTCCGAAAGGGATATCGCGACCCCGGCACACAGGCAACGGAATGAACACGGGTGGGTTTTAGTCAGTAAAAGTCTGACACGCCCTCCCGCTCCGCCCAGAGCGGGAGAAGTTATTTGATAATTTTCCACCCTCAAAAAACAAAAAAATCAAAATCTCAAAATTCATGACAGCTAAATAACTACCTTTTGAGTATGCTATCTCTGATGTCTAATTGCGTAAACATTTTCGTAAACGATTACGACTAATCTGTTTCATTTTGACAGTTCAACAACATTCATTGCGTCAAGCTTCGTGCAGACTAGCGCGACGCGACAGCGCGACGCGACACTGGTTATTATTATACCGTGAAGTTTTCTTAGAAATTGTATTGTTCGAGTCGCGTTACGCCGTCGCGTCGCGCTGGTCTGCACGAGCCTTTATTTAGGTGTGGCGGCACCTACACCGCCACATGCGAACTACGCATCAAAGACCTGACGTCACACAACATCCTGACGTCACTCAAATCCTGCATCGCGCAATTAGAGTTTACCGCGCGGTGGACAAATATACAAGCTCCCGACTTCAACCTCTGGGCAATTGCCCGCCAGACATGACACCCGTCTGGTCGGAGGATCCTCCCTTTTCTATGGTGGATGAGTGAACTTTACACCCTGTTCCTCATACCACTAAATTGGTGACCCCGACGTGATGGTCGATCTCTTCTTGTACTTGATGAGATGGGAAGCTTCGGCGGCGATACGCTCGAAGATGTCGTTCACGAACGAGTTCATGATAGACATTGCCATGCAGGACATACCGGTGTCGGGGTGGCACTGCTTCAGGATCTTGTATATATAGCTGGAGTAACTCTCCTTCCTCTTATGCTTCTTCTTCGTTTTTTTCGGTCTTGGGGATGTTCTTCTGGGCCCTGCCAGACTTCTTGGCGGCTTTAACACTTGTCTTGGGCGGCATTATGAAATTGTCGAATACACGTGCTACCGAAACGGAGTTCAGTCGCAGTATCTGTCTGTTTGTTCATTGAATGTTAGGTTAATTTATATAAACATATTTACTAAAGAACTTAAGGGCGCGTTTGCAAATCGGACAAAATTATGCTGTTTTTCGGTACATTTTGTGACAAAACTAAACCGAATCAAATATAACTAATAACTACCACTTATAGGTTGGTTCTTCATCTTCAAATGATAGTAACTTTTTTTTTCAAAATTATCTTTTTTATATTTTAAAAACAATCTTCCGTTGCCATGTTCCACAAAATTAACGATACCGGGTTGAGTTTAGGTACATTTTTTGTACTATTATCAAAATATTTTATGATTTCTAAAAATACTATTAGTAGGCAGACATATTCAATTCTAAATCTTAGAAAAAAAATGTTTCAAAATGTCACAAATAGTCGCAAAAAAAAATAAAAACCGAAACTAACTTTTTCACATATTTTGCTATTACGGATGAATCTTAATCGATTGCATTAAGGATATTTTATTTTTGGTCTGTTTTGATTTATTGTATTTATTTACTGACTAAAACCCACCGGTGTTCCTTCCGTTGCCTGTGTGCCGGGGTCGCGATATCCCTTTCGGACAAACTCACAACCCCGGCAGGCATTGGCTCTTCCGGACCACGTCAGTTGGTGCTGACATCTCTTTGAGGCGCGCGTGGAACACAACTTAAAAAAAAAAAACTTCCAAAGTATCAAAATTAGTTCACGTGACTACTATTCCCGCAGCTAACCGTGCGTACACTTGTGTGTGTGACCCGTGTCAATGTAGTAGTTCGATTCTATACCTATCCGTTTTGCAAACACGTCCACCAACATGTACAATAAAACTATTTACAATAATTAACCTAACAGTCAATGAACAAAAAATTTACTACCCGTTGAGCGCGACTTCGTCTACATCATCGGCCTACAATGTTCCCACTGCTGGGACACAGGCCTCCTCTCTGTGATAGGGCCGTTATCCACCACACGAGCCCAGCAGGTTGGTGAATGTCGAATGTCATCGAATTTTTGGTTCTAGGACATACCAGTTTCCTCACGATTTTTTCCTTCACCGTTTTGAGAGCAGTGCTGATGAAATAATTTACACAAAGTAAAGCGCCTGTCAGACGACCTACAACTCGTAAGCCGCGGCGTCACTGAGACACCACTTCTCACTGGGCCACCACTGCTCTTAGAATCTAGCCTGTCCTCCATGTCCCAGCCCAGGCTACCTAGCAAATATTATATAAAAAACATAACAATCGTTTTAGTGGTTTAGGCGTGAAAGGGTAATAGTCAGACAGTTACTTTCGCATTTATAATATTAGAATGGATATCAATATACTCTCTCATAGACAATTTACGAACTAAGGAATGTCCATGTAGGCACGGATCTAGGTAAATTCTTGGCCGTATGTTGGCTTTGTTAGGCCGCGCTCAAGCCACAAATGGGTCAAGGCATATATATGTACTCCATGCTCTTGCGGTCGGCGTAATTTGGACGAGCGTATTAGCAGCTTGTGATGTAGCTAAATTAATTCTAGTGCATGCTGTTCTAGTAAAAAAATATTTCTGAAAGTTACGAAGGCCAGCAATCTGATCTATGAAAATGATGGTCCTTTTAGTCGATATTCCAGTTTTTTTTTTTTTAATTTGCCTGAATTGCTTTATTTTTGTTTCTGGATTTGCATTATTTTATAAATTCAAGATTACTGCTAGTGAAATTGTGATATTGCAAGCGTTTTTTTTGTTACTACTTTTCTATTCTAGGAACATTTTTTTTAAGTTTTGAAAGGACACGAATATCATCATCAGTTCAGCCAAAAAACTGTTGGACATAGGCCTCCCCCAAGCACCGCCACTTCGACCGGGCCTCTGTTTCCCGTATCCAGCGGGTTCGTCATTGGTTCGCCTTGTGGCCCAACGCTACGTCTTCCGGTACGTGGTCGCCACTCCAAAACTTTTCGGCCCACTGCCATTAAGTTTGGAAATTCTTCGGGCTATATCAGTTACCTTGGTTCTCCAACAGATCTCTTCATTTCTGATTCGATCACGTAGGGAAACTCCAAGCATAGCCCTCTCCATGGCCTTTTGGGTGACTTTTAGCCTTATGGAATAATTATAGGCCCATTGTGAACGACCACATTTCAGTTACGACACTGAAATGTGGTCATCACTGGCAACACGTACTGGTCAAAGACTCGTCTTGAGACACTGCGCTATGTGGGATGACAAGATATTGAGTTGCTTCCCGAACGCTGCCCAGCCGAGTCGTATTCGACGATTGACCTCGTTCACGAATATAGAGATCGTCTAATTTAAAACTGCACGCCACTCCACTAAAATCTCTATACAACATTCAGTGAATGAGTGTATATTTTTTTTAAATTAGACGATCTCTAGGTACAACAATCCCTAGACGTAGATTTTGGTTAGGTCATTTCGGTGGTTGGAGGTTTCCCATATTAATAGTTACTGCATAAATAAGATAAAAATCAACTACAATCAACTAAAGGCGTCCAAATAAAACAAGAACATTTTCCTGAAAAAGAAAATATAATTTATTCCTATAATAATGTTATATTATTATCAACTTTCATCAAACACAATCTTTTTACCTTCATACGGTAAAATACCAGATTTCTTCTTCTTAGCTTCCCAAGATGGATGCAATTTCTCTGGCTTTTCATCATTATTCCTATCATTTCTATTATTAAAACCTCTTTTATCATTAAAATCATTATTGAAAGACTTCCTATCATTAAAGTTTCTGCTATCATTTTGTTGTCTATCATTGAATTTGCCTCTATTTCCTCTATCATAACCATTTTGTTTATTAAATCTATCTTCATTATTGTAATTATTGTTTTGTCTAAGTTTACTTTTAGGGACAAGGCCAAACTGGACTGCTCTCCTTAGTTTTCTGTTCCCTCCAGTATGCTCTTCTTTAACTTCATCAGGTGCTCTAGGTTCTACAACAGACATATAATTTTCTCCCGTCGCTGTTATAAAGAATGGATCTACAATTTTATTTTCAACTACAGGAGCATCTGAATCTTTATTTAATTTCTTTTGAAGTATTTTCTCATTGAAGTGTTTAGTTTTGGTCAATTCTTTTTGTTTCTTTACTGGATTTTTCTTGATGATATCTTTTGGTGGTTTCTTGGTTTGTATTTCTTTAGGGTGAACTGCCTTTGTGTTAACTAGTCCTGGTTTCTCTGCTTTCGATTTATCATCAAAAACAGATGGTTTGACTACAGGAGAAGGCTTAACAATTTTACCAATTTCTGCCTTTACTTCATCATCACTACTCTCTACAGCTGCATCACTTTGTTCTTCTACATCGTCAGGTCCAGAATCATCACCTATTTCATTATCTCTCTCTGACTGGTCACTCTCTTTGCCTGACACTTCATCATCATCATCATTTTCATCACCCGACACTTCATTATCATCATTTTCTTCTCCTGGCATTTCATTCCCACTACCCTCATCACCAGAAACGTTAATATCTTCTCCAATGACTTTGCTGTCATCTCCCATAGTAACATCTTCAACATTCCAATCTCCTTCAGAATTGACTACTTTATTATTCTTTGCCTTCTTTTTATTCTTCTGTTTTTCTTTAGCTTCCTTCTTCATCTTTCTTCTTTCTAGTCGAGACATAAATAGGTCTTGTATAGCAACATTGGAAAATCTGCCTCTTATGAATTTGTACTTATCCTGTAACGCTTTATGGAGAAGTAATCTGGCACATGCTTTATTTTCGTCTATTTGGGGTTTATTCAAGAACGTATTTAACTCTCCCTTGTGTGTTACTATGAATTTTGCTAGGTCCTTTGGTTTGATTTTCTGTAAAGTATATAAAATTAATATTAATTATAAGCAATAATAACATCAATGTCCTTCAAATAATTATAATATAATTTAGTATCAAACATCAAGTTCAAATTAGTTTTCATGGCTTTATTGCTGGCGATAATTCATTTGACTGAACAAATTCTAATTTATATTTATTATAATATTGAATAGCATAGAGACAGAAGCAAAATTCTGCATGAACCCAGTTTTAAGAAACAGAAAAATAATAATACTGGTAGGTTACCTTTATAACCAAGACTTCTTTTATAGCAGATTCCGCTTTCCTTTTTAACTTTTCTTGTAGTTTTTCCGGAGCTTTCTTCTCTGTCAGTTGTTTTGCCTTTCTAGTTAATTTGTGTATTATCTGTATTTTAGCCTGGTTCAGTGTCTTTTTGAGTAATATCACCTGGAATAATATTATAAGGAATATGTATTGGTTAAAAGAGTTTAGAGAAAGCAGAAAGATTTCATAAAAGGGCCGATTTAGAATAAAAAATGCAAAATATAATTCAATTTGGATACTAACGACGGCAGTCAACTTAGAACTTACTACCCAGACAGAACATAGACATCATTCTCTGCATGTGATAGTTGATTAGTACAAGACTGTTACGAAAAAATGAGAAAAATTCAATCAGCAAACGGTAAGTAATTAATAAGGCAATTAATAAATGGCCATACCTCAGTGTTAAAGTCCTGTTTTACTGCTCCAACTTCCATTTTATCAGATATTTAGACAAATCTTTAAAGCATAGGTTATGTTACCAAATGTGTAAGTTTACGCCAATCAATGTGGTAAAACACAATATTGAACAAAAACAGAGCTAGATTACGGGTTGTTTTTAATATTTTTCTTATTTCTTGACCGAAAAAGAAATACTTTCATATTAGAAAATTTATCAACATTCAAGACATGAACACACCGAAATTGACAGTTGACAATGTTGACAATTTGACATGTTGTTTTTGCCACTGGTGACAGATCACCTAGTGACAGCACAGCCAAAAACAATAAAACACAAACTGATATTCTCACAGCACTTACTGTCTGCGCTGATGTTTGATTTCTTTGATGGGATTCAAAAAAACTAGCTCAACACGTTTGGCAATTGTCACAAGTTTGAAACGCACAAACGTATTGATGCATCGCAAGTGCTTGTCGCAAGCTTCCTTGTATCTGTGGTAAAATATCACTTAATCAGATAATTTAGCTGCAAGTGAATTTATTAGAATGTATAGTTTATTGTTGATAACTGTGCGTTTGCACTGGCGAAACATCTCAACAAAACATGTTGAAATCTCTAGTTCCTGTCAAAAATTGTATGGAACATTGACAGAAAATTGAGATTCCAACATGTTTTGTTGTGAATGTTTCGCCAGTGCAAACGCACAGTAAAGTTAATAGAGTTAGTAAAAATTAAAAAGCATCTCTACAACATACAGGTTGACACAAAAGAGTCTGACGTGGTGACATTGGGAAGTAAATATTTTACTTATTGCAAACCTATGATGATGGCACTACTTTGCCGACAAGTGCTAGTAGTTTTTAATTTGAGTCACTTCCAAGCAGCGTTTCTTGCTGCACATTTTATTTTAAAAATTATTTCCCATTCGAAGTGACCTAAGTGTGATAGTGGAGCCCTCATTTTCATTTTACTCTTTTTGCCAAGATTCTGAACAACGCAGGGGGGCGTTGAGATATTATGCCGGTTATTTTAAAAAAATCGGCGGTTCCATACATTTTGACCGCGTAGGTATTGCACTTTTCTATGAAACAGCAGATTTTTTTAATTCAACGCAGGGTCGTTCAGAATCATGTACTGAATCCATTTTACAAAGCCCACAACGAGTGAGGCCTGCAGCTCTATTTACCCGTTTGAATCGATATGTCATGTTCAATAATAAATTCTATTAATGTTACCAGCTTTGTTATCAAATCGACTAAATGTCTATGATCATTCAACCTTCCGGCTACCTGTCAAAGTTGTTTGGACAAATTAAAAAAAGTACAAATTCTTTCTGGTCGGATCTGTCAATCCGAAATGTACGTAATTTTTTTGTAAAAAATTAATTCCATGAAAATCATTGTAATCTATTAAATTTCGCATGGTGTTATAGTGAATTAAGATTCTACATAATTAGGAAATAGTGTTGGTGTGGTAATTTCGTCCTCATAGTTTCTGTGTTTGTTATTTCAGCATGGCTCCTCGGTTTGAGTTAGCAGTCGGTCTCCGAAAGGGACACAAAACGACAAAAATATCCGCCGGCAGGAAGGGTATTACTGACAAAGCCATCAAAATCAGACCCGCCAGGCTAAAGGGTGTAAGTATTTCAATAATATCATAACACAATTTTTCAGTGAGGTTATGTTTTGAATATTGTAAGCGTTGTGGTTTGTTTCATGTTGAAATTTACGTTATTTCTCCTTTAGGATTGAAATAATAACTTCGTAATTGAAATTAAATCTATCACTAGTACATTGAAGAGACGTCAGTACCTAGGAGTAGTTTATTTGTATGTTCAAAAGACACCTCATTGTCCGTCCTGTCCTGTTTCGACGTAATACCGAATCTGGCGATTAAATTATCCGTACCTTCAAGTCTGTATCGTTTTTCATTGAAGCACTCAAAACATCAAACAAAACAAAACGCTCTTGCAGAGTCCTATCAGTGTTAAATATTATAGTTGCTCCTTGACGCTTTTGGTTAGACAAACCCGATATTCAAACTTATAATTTCAATATTTCTATCAATCTCAATTCTGTTTTGGGTAGTTCAGGAATTATTATTGGATAAATTATGCTTATGCTGTACCTCTACAGTGATATTTACTAACAAATGTATGCCATTGTTTACAGCTCCAGACCAAGCACTCAAAGTTTGTGCGTGACCTGGTCCGTGAGGTCGTAGGACACGCTCAGTATGAGAAGAGAGCTATGGAGTTGCTCAAGGTGAGGAACGATTTTATATTACTCTGCTAGGTCACTAGATCATAATGGCAGTTTGGCTACTATAGAGGCAGGACTCACTCTGCCTACTGTTGACATTTTCATTGTTGCTAAATTCAAACAATATTTACTACCAAAATTGAAAGCCTTTAAAAACTTGCTTTTCGTTAGAATAATTAATTTTATGAACCGAGGCTAATGTTGCCTGTGGTCATAAAATTAAAAAGTAATTATTGTTCTTCTTTGACCAAGCAGTGTGGATTTAGATCTACCCTCTATCAATCCTGCCACAATCTTATTCAGTAACATAATCAGTCAGCTGATTAATTTCTGTTATTTTCTTGAACACTGCTCCACACGTCTTACAAAGTAAATAACTTTATATAAAAAAAATCTAATAATATTTTTACTCCTAGGTCTCAAAGGACAAGCGTGCCCTGAAGTTCCTGAAGCGTCGTCTGGGCACACACATCCGTGCCAAGAGGAAGCGTGAAGAGCTCAGCAACGTCCTGACACAGATGAGGAAGGCTGCTGCACAGGCCCATCACGCCCCACACCCCGCTAAGTGATCAATAAACTAAGTAATTGTACTTATGTCGTGTTTTATTGAAGTTCCAAAGTTATTGTTGGTGCAACAGTTCTGAAGGCCAATTCCCATAATTATAAACATTCAAAATCTAGTCTTAATGTCATCTCAGCAACTATCTATCAATAGAGGCATTATTGACAGATTGAGACAGGTCAGATTAGAAAGAAAATTTCTTCAAAATACGATACCTTTGTGGTTCTATCACAGCTACTCTGGTCCAAGCCTCCATTTACGATGTCGATATCCGACCCTACATTGGATAATGATTCTATGTGAAACAAAAGAACAACAAGTGACGCACTGCCGTTTTGTCGAAAGCGTAGTTAAGCTGCTGTCCCACGGCCCGTTTTCCCACAGGCCCGATCGCGCTAAGCCAGGCTGACAGGCCGTGGGAACCGTCGCATCTGATGTAGCCTGCAGTTTGAATGCTTGGCACGGGCCTCGACAGGCGTGTTAACGCCTGGCGCGGCCTGTCTTAACGGGGCGTAGGACCACGGCTTTACGCGTGTTAGCACACATATTTGTACATACCTAGTGTTTGCAATAAGTTACTGGCAGATATAGAGCTGTGTGCTGATAAGTAAATAAGGGCCCCAGCTATGTACAAAGCTACTACCTATTTATTTTTATAGCACCTGGGAACATATCTGACATCGACAGCTTCGAATACTAATGAATGACATGCCGCTGACTTTGCTTTTACAGGTAGGTATGCCTACCATTCCCTGGTTTGACAGTTTACACTGCCAATCACGACGAGAATGAAATAGACGAATGATTGCAGTAGCTGCCAAGTAACTATGGTGATTCAGACAAGGAAATTATGGCTTTTTTGTCACAGTCTACCGACCGAATATGAGCCCTTTTGTTAGACACCCGAATGGGATTTCTTCTCGTACGAGGGGCAAAGAGTATTCACCTACCCCGCGAAGGCGTGAGGCCAGCAGATGAGGCGTTGGAACACTGCTCATTGCACTATAGAATTCTCCCATAACATAAGGTGTCCCACCTAGGGTTATCATTATCATCCATCAGGCTGTTCGTATATTGGGCCCCTTCCGGACTTTTCAACTTAAGGGATTATACTGAAAAAAAAAGAAAGACTTAAGGCTCCCGCAAACAGGCGCGACACGACTCTAAAAAAAAATAACTAAGAAAACTTCACGATAGAACAATTACCAATGTCGCGTTTTTTAAAAATGTCCGCATAAACAGAACTTTTCAAATTTCGACATGTTAAACCTTACTACACCCTACTTTTGAACTATTTGCACCTAGTGTGTAGCGTACCTAAATACGATATTTTACTCTTAGTTAATGCATCGATCACAAAAAATGCCGTTCATCAATCTAGAATCTAATCGAATTCCAGAGAATTGCGACAACGTAATTTATTATCAACGTCACCCCCATTCCATTTCAAACTCACTGACCCATATCTACTTATAGAATTTTGTACGTCACGGGGGTAGCATTACGTAGGTAAACAAACGAAACAAACATCTATAGGTCACACAAATATTTGTTCCGATGCGCGAATCGATTTTGTGACCCTGAAGTCTGAAAGCGGTTGCAGCACCACTGCGTCAATTAGAACACTGTGTAACAAGTTCAGTCGGTTGATTCTGTAAAAATATCATCGTGAAATATTAGGTGAAGTGAGCTGTCACTGTCACAAATGGACCGGCCATGCTATTCTGTAAACATCTCACCGTGAAAACTTGGGTGAAGTGAGCTGTCAATAGTGTCAATCCCTATGGAATGACAGCTCACTCCACGCTCACTTCACCTAAGTTTTCACGGTGAGATGGTTACAGAATAGCACTGCAGCAGGATGCTAGGGATTAGCACTATTGACAGCTCACTTCACCTAAGTTTCACGGTGATATTTTTATAGTTGGCAGTTACAGCGTATTGGTACCTACTGTGGTTACAAGTTCGCTTGTAATCGTCCTCTATTCGATTCCTACTATATGCCCAGTAATGTAGGCTGTCACAAAGATCTCGAATAAAACCAAATTAAGTTCCAATCGCCGTCTATGTAGCAATCGGGCACTACTGCTACATCCACCATCCATCATCAGGCTCCTGCAGACAGGCGCGAGGCGAGTCTAGTAGAACAATTATTATATCCGCTGGTAGATACAAAATGGTCAAGGTAAAGCCGTGGTCGCATGCCTGTATACATTAAATATATTTTTTTGCCCTTGTACACTAAAGTTGGACATGCGCGAGGCGAGTCTAGTAGAACAATTATTTCTATGAAATCTTCATGGATATTGTTCTAACAGAATCGCGTCGCATCGTCGCGTCGCGCCTTTCTGCCTTTATGAATGTCCAAATTTTGTGTCTGACAAGTTCAAAAAAAAAATAAAACAAGTTTTATTTGATCATTCGGTGAAGTACGTTTTGGCTCGCTTCCTTGAGAAAGCCTGTTTGGATTTTTTACCGACTTCTATAGGTACCTATTTGTTTTTACGAATTATTCTTTTATTAGATACATCTTTGGTTTGATTATAAATTTATAAGCGGCTGTTGTTTTATTTCTATTAATTACAATAGGTAGGTACTTACCTAAGTATGGTAAAACGAGGGTAAAACCAAAGTAACACAATATTTTTACCCGACTACGGCGGAGCAAAAAAGGGAGTAATGAGTTTGACCGGTATGTATGTCTATGTATGTTCATGTGTTACCTCATAACTTCTAAACTACTGATCATAATTTGACAAATGAGATATCGTTGGAAGCGTCTTGATCGTCCGCTGGTCGCGTTGCTGGTGACAACCCTAGTCAACACGTAAGCAGCAAGCGCATTGGAATCAATGATGTAGGTAATGAAATGAAGATATGGTACAATTTAACTAAAAAAGTTCATGGTTGTCGGCGCACGCACCGTGCGCGGCTGTGTCCTGCGGAATAAAGCCTCATACAAACGAGCGCGACGCGACTAGCAAAACAATTTGTAAGAAAACTTCTCGCTTTTTGAAATCGTTCTCATTACGTTTTCGAACCGAACAAATGTTGTAATTGTAAGTACAAAGAAGAACGAGAACTGTTAGAAACGTTTTAAAAAACGTTATTTATATAACGTTTCCGAGCCTGCCTAAACATAAACAATCTTCGAAAGAATTTCATTACGATAGGTATCCTAACTAATAAATGATTCGCTTGCCTTGTTTTATGAGAAAAGCCATCATTCGTTGATGACAATAAAATTGTTTAGACAAAAAAAGATGGCGGATGACGGATCCAAAATTAAGTCAATGACACCCAGTTTTTTTTAGTCCATTCTGCCTAACGATATAAGTTTTATCAATTTGCGATAAAAAATATTCTTAGTTTTATATTTTGTGTTTACTCGTCTGCGAAGCAAAAGAAAATGAATCAGCTGTTTCTGGCCAGCTACAATAAAATAAAAAAAGTTAATTCAATTAGTGTTTGAATGGGTTGAGGAAAAAATTGTTCTTTAAGTTATGGAATATGTAGGTATGATGTATTATTTTTAATAACTTAATTACGATTGGGTGCTTGGCCTTGACGGTTATGCAAAGTAGTTACGTAACTAAAAGGTAACTTACTTAGAATAATGCACAGGCGCGTAGGCGTCCTGACAGACCTATATCTACCCAACCCTACTACTAACTTCGCTCCACAATGACGTACAGTAGATGTAACTAACGCGTTACCAATATTGCTAAGCTTATGATATTTAGTACTTATATAGCCCAAAAGTGTTTCAACATCCGAACAAACCGACATATTGAGGTGTTTGTGATGTTTCCGTTTTCTTTTATTCTGTACTTAATTCATTAACAAAAAAACTCTACAAAATTATAAGGTATTATAGGTACTCTTTACAATCCAAGAATCAAACCTTGACATCCGCGTTTACAACAACTAGATCAATGACCGATAAAGAATAGGATTGGAATTAGACCGAGCGAGATTATTTAAACTTTCCACTTGGTAGCATTAAATTAACTAGCATAGCAACACCACACAGCAGTGTCGGTTGGTACGGTCGGCAACGAAAGTCGATTAAGGCGACGATAACCGACTTTTAATGATTTTATACTGAAGATCACGTCTAAATGAGTAGTATTAATGATATGGAAAAAATATATGTTAAATTAGATATTTTTTTTAATAACTTAATATATAATTATTTTAGATTATGTTTATAATACATAGTGAAATTATAATAATAAATTTTGTTAATTTATATCTAAGGCGGCAAAAAAACTGAGAATCATGCAAAATCTATCAAGCCTATTTTTCTTAAACCTTCACCATTTTTTAAAGATAATTATTGATATTCTAGTATACGTGTTTTATTTAAATGCCTTTTGTTTTATCTATAATAAATTAATAATGCGTCTAATTTGGGAACGCGCTCCTGGATACCGGCACTGCTTTGCAGCATTATTTCATGTAATAGCGAATTACAGTGAAGTTTTATATTAGCTGGAGTAAAAAAAGAAAAATGGTTTTATGATAATAAAAATCGGTACCTAATGAATTTTTGTTTCAGATCGTACCTACAAGAAAGATCTACGAAATGATGAGCCAAAAAATTTATATACTTAAAATAGACTGGCTGGAAAAAAGCAGTTCAATTGGTTCTGAGGTCAATTTAATTTCAGATCGTAGGTACTGTACCGAAATGAAATTTGCGAAAATAACATGTTGATTATAAGTAGTGTGGGTAGCAAACATTTTTGCAAAAACATATTTATTATTGACATCAATTTATCTTTGAACTGTGATTGTGACGCTTGTTATACCTAGAGGGGGTCTCAGAAAGGTCGTGGGTGTATCAGGTTGCGTCAAGAAACTCGAGTAGATATGACGCTACGTGGCACATCTCTCATTACTTTTGCATAGCAGTTAATATTACGTGGACTGTTATCTCAGTGTGAATAAACAACGAAAGTTCGTAACTAAACAATGACTATATTTAGATTATCGCCATTACATCAGCCCAGACTGCCGTACACAGTAACATTTATTACTTAGTACTTTTAAAAGATTTAAGGCATCCTGCTTGGAAGACGGTTAACGGTCGCAGCTACTGATTTCATTTCCTTAGACTGGGGCCTTTTTTGGGGAAATTATCGAATAACTTCTGCCGCTCTGGGCGGAGCGGTACTGACTAAAACCCACTCGTGTTCCTTCCGTTGCCTGTATGCCGGGGTCGCGATATCCCTTTCGGACAATTCGCAACCCCGGCTAGGTTTGAACCCTGACATGCGCTTTACTTTATGTAAATTATTTCATCAGCACTGCTCTCAAAACGGTGAAGGAAACAATCGTGAAGAAACCAGCCGACGTCCGAGAAACTTTAAAGACATGTGACATCCTACCCGCGCTGGGCCCGCGTTGTAGATTATGGTCCACTCCCTCTCACTGAGAGGATGCCTGTATCCCATCAGTGGGAAAAATACAGGGGCGTGTCAGACTCTTACTGACTAAAACCCACCCGTGTTCCTTTAGTGTTGCCTGTACGTTGCCAGGGTCCACGGTATCCCTTTCGGACTTTCCCGCGACCCCTGCAGGCATCGGTCCTAGCAGACCCCTTCAGTTGTGCTGACATCTCTTTGAGGCGCGCGTGAAACCTGGGGCTTCAAATAAATATTGTATTTAATTTTGGTACCTACTAAAAATATTTATTTTGTAGGTAGTGTTAACGCCTGTATTTATAGGTATTCATTACGCTAGGCAATTGGCGTGCAAAATAGGATATCATGCATGACGCCGCGCCGGTGAAGTAATACAGGACGTCAAATCCCATCTAGGTAGGTAGGTAGGTACCTACATCAATATCAATCTGGTAGTAGACTAGTACCTACCTATCGTGTAGTGACGGAACTCGTCTAGAAAAGTAAGTAGGTATACTACCTCCAAAGCCGTAGATAACTGCGCCGTTGGTGTCGCGGTCGCAAGCGAGTATATGGTAGGGTCCTGGATTCGACTCTCATCACTCTGCGACCCAGGTCAGGCAGTGTTATTGGGTTTTTCCATTAGGAATTTTTTAGTAACAGACCGGAGTTTGGAAGTTGGCAGTGTGATTGGTCCTGCGGTCCTGCCTCTGATCTCTCCGGTCGTGTCGATTTGTTAATCGTCCCACCGGACTATGAGAGTGTGGGAAGAGAGAGTGCACCTGTGTCTGCGCACACACATGTGCACTATTATATCTCCCGCGCCGAAGCCTAGTCTTCGTTGAGATTGACCACCATGGCCGAAATACGGTCTGGAGGACTATTAGAAGCGTAGGCATCGTGGTAAGACCAATTTCTGGCGCCAGGGTTGCTGGTTGCTGTGTTCCAGTTTGAAGGATGGATGGCCAGTGAAGTTACAGGCATATGTAATACGTCGGCTTTGTCTCTGGAGATGGAAATGCATCAGATCCGCCTCGGTATTGCAAGTCGTTCATAGACGGCGGGTGACCAACAAGATGATTCGTCGGATTGTTGCGTGTTTTTCTTACAGGAATCTGTATTTTATATATTATTTCAGAGACTTTTGGCACCGGGAATAGTCCCGGTGTCCAAAGCACCCAAAGTCTCTGATCTTCTTACTAAGTGTATGACTTTGTCCTTCCACACTTCTTGTCGTTGTGTTGCTGACTTGTCAATGCTTAGCGGTTACATAAAAATAATATGTAATGCACGCAGTTGCTATGCTGGCTAGCAGTGGTTATGATGGTGACGATAGAATCCTCTGGCACCGAAGTAAAAACAAAGGAAACACAATAGAAACAAGAAATCCGTCAACACTGGAACTATTGGAAGTCGTGGAACATGACACTTATAATTTCCTGCATTATGATTACCTACTTAGCGGGAAAGTAGGTATTTCGATGATTTGATTGAATATCATTTAGTCTTAACCCCCTCAATACCACAACCAGCCTTACTAAAGGGGTATCTTGTCGACACCGGTTATTGTTATACCGTGAAGTTTTCTTAGAAATTGTATTTTTCGAGTCGTGTCGCGCTGGTCTGCACGAGTCTTTACCCAGTAACTGAGTTGTGGAGCCCAGATAGGCAGTCGCTCCATGTAAAATAGTATCTGGTCTACTGATATTCAGCTTCATCCGGAGAGACAGCATGTCGACACCAAAATAGTTCGCTAGAAGGCTAGGCAGATTGAACCCCCTCGGACTCGGAACGGTGTAGGTCCATTAAAACAAGGCCTCTTCAATAATATGGAAGCGATTTATGTTTATTCACGACGACACTGATAAGAATTATCAATGACATGATAGTTTCGTTCCCATATCTATAGATCGCATCACTCAGTAGATTTTTCCGTAATCATTAAGTATCTTTATTCTCTTTGTTTTAGGTCCAAAAAAAACTACATCTTTTCTTAGTAGGTAGCACTGATGAATTTAGTAATGAGTATGATGTAGAGTAGGTACGGTCGGCAAGGAAAGTCGATTGACAATGATACTTTCGGTAGAACGAATCAGTGCCTCTTTACTCATGTCTTGTCCTTGGGGAGTTAAGTTGAGACATTCATTGCATGGAGAAGCGGGCAACACAGTCGTCGTTTCATTATGTAAATCCCTGACTCTGACATTGCAAAATTTGCAAATAAATCGAATCATCCTAAAGATAAATCTGACCATTACTTAATAAGTAAATCCTACGTGGAGCCCTACAGATGAACTTTTTCTTCAATTTTTTTATATGGCTAGTATTTAAACTTAACGTAGGTAGGTACATACCTCCGTGTCCTTGTGGAGGTGATCGGCAATACACACGGCATACAATATTTTTTTGAATCCCCAGGCCCCAGGTTTCACGCGCGCCTCAGAGCTGTCAGCACAACGGAAGGGTCCGCTAGGACCGATGCCTGCCGGGGTCGCGGGTAAGTCTGAAAAGGATACCGTGGCCCCTGGCAATGTACAGGCAACTGAAGGAACACGGGTGGGTTTTATTCAGTAAGAGTCTGACACGCCCCCCCGCTCCGCCCAGAGCGGGAGAAGTTATTTGGCTATTTCTAACCCTCAAAAAAAAAAGGGTACTTACGTACATGTTTAGGCATTATAAAAGAACGCCTATAATTCAGTGTAAGTATTACTATAACCATGCCCGTATCAGCTGTTTATCTCCATAGTTAAAGAAGTCATCTGGGGTCAGAGGAATACTACAATTCGCTATCTTCTTAAAATGTACAATATTATAACTTTAGCTCATATTCTGACCCGAAGTCAGCTAGATTATAATTTATATTTATTGATAACAAACCCGAAATCACCAGTCATGTGAGCTTTCACATTTTAGGGTTCCGTACCCAGGGGGTGCCTACTTGGCTGCTTGCTAAGACTCCGTTGTCCATCCGGCCGTCTGTCACAGGCCTGTATCTTTTGAACCGTAATAGGTAGACACTTGAAATTTTCACAGAGTAGTTACTACTACGAGTATAGCCGCTATAACAACAAATATTAAAAAGATGTAGTGTTAAATATTATACAGTAGTAGGTACGGAACCCTTCTTGTGCGAGTCTGACTCGCACTTGGCCGGTTTTTTTAAATTAATTATTGAAGTACAAATTCTTATATTCTCCCATTTTATGTCCAGAAAATCACTGTCCATTCCAAGGTTGCCTCGAAGATATCGCAGTAAGCGATAAGGCCGCGCACTGTATATTTTGTAGCGTATTACTTATTTTTGTAATGTATAATCTGGTATACCTCCAAAAAAGTATATTTAGATAAATAAATAAATAAAATCAAAGTGTAGAATATATTTCGTCAATTTAAAAATATTTTATAAGTACCTACAAGTTAATGAGAAGTGTAGACCGACTTTTGTTGCTAACCGTACCTTCGAGATTCGTGTCATACATAGGACATACCTACACAAAACTGTGCATTTATTGTTATTCGAGTTTAAAACGAAAAGCATGGAAAGTGCATGTCATTGCCACAATGTTTAACTAGCAAGACCTTGAATTCGAGAAAATAGTTCTGCAGGAGATGTAGATATCAACGGAAGACTGGCACCGACACTCCGACAGCCTGTCGGATACAGGCAGGACCAAATAATGTGGGTAGGTAAAGGGGTTAAGGCAGGAACCGCTCCAAATTTTATAGCATGTCATTCACTAATAGGTTTTACATTTTCCATTTTGTTAGGTACCGAAACGGAAAGAAATCATAATCATTTGACATTAGGTAATTAATGTGAAATTTAATTCGTTTGCATCCTCTTAAGGGGTCATTGTACTCATCATTATGAACAACTTTCACTATGGGGCCAACGTTGAAATCGTGAAAAAAAAAAACAACTGTTCCATACATTTTTGTTCGCATAGCTCGTTATAATGTAGGGAACAGCTGATTTTGTTTTCGCGATTTCACATTGTATAGGTTTGTCCCATGAGATTATGCTCTTAAGGCGAAAGCGTCAAGGTAGCCGGCGAAATTCAAATTTTCTTTTGATTTTTGCAATTTGCAGGTCAGTATCATGTTCTATGTTGATCTAAACATGATTAGCGGCCGTATCAAATGTTTATTTATATAGTAATAATCATAAAAATTATCAATACAACTCTCTAAGTTCATGTAATCCCATTGAATGACTATTTCATGAAATCATGACATTTGACAATTATGCTAACTTATGGAGTTGTATTGCTGATTGTAATGATTATTATTATGTAAAGCCATATTTTTTACGGTCGCGAATCATATTTTAATAAACATAAAACATGACACTGATCTGCAAAATGCAAAAAAACTCAAGAAAATTTTAATCTCGCGGGCTACCTTAGCGCATCCTCCTTAAAATAAATTCATAAGAACCTTCACTGCTAAAAGCAATTTAAGTAATATAATTAATTGAATGATAATTTGAATTTTCAATTCTTATTATGATTTTATTATTATTATTCTCTTAAAGCTTCGTGCAGACTAGCGCGACGTGACACCGGTTATTAATATACCGTGAAGTTTTCTTAGAAATTGTATTGTTCGAGTGGCATCGCGCTGGTCTGCACGAGCCTTAAAACCAGCAGTGATTCCTACACCGCCATTTTGTTTTTTCCAATTTCGAAACTAACAACTTTATCAGAACAGAACATAATATAAAATTAAAATAGTGTTTTAAAATTATCTATGGCCAATAGATAATTTAAAAAACACAATTTTAATTGTAGGTATATTTCTGTACTATCTGCTACGATTGTGCAATAAACGATACTTAACTTCTAATCTAGATCGTTGCGTTGAGTTGTGCGGTTGTGTGTTTTATTGTGACGACTAGACGCACCCACTGACAAACAATTTACATCATTGGCCCGTGACCTTAGGGTCAGTTTTCATATTGATACAGTTAAGAGTTGTACTGTGATGTAACAAGGTCATTTGAGATGTATTGGATCTCTATTTGAAAGAGTAAGCAAGTCGAGCCGAAAAAGTAGAAAAAGATTTAAGTAGGTAGGTATCTTAGCGCTTAACCTAAAAGTTGGCAAGTATTGGCAACGTCGCAAATAGCTGTCAAATATTTAGGTACCTACCTTACGTTTTGATTAATTTCGCAATACTTATACATATCATTACTGTATGGACTCCTTGTAGAGGAGCTCGTGGCTAAGTAATAACAGCCGCATAGGTCGACCCATCAGGTAAAGCTACGTTTGCCAGGGATGGTCTGTGGATGGGTGACCATCTTTACATACCAGGACTCCTCCGTGCCTCAGAAAGCACGGGTCCCGGCTGTCATTCGTGGATCTTTTGCAGTCGTTACGGGTCGTCAGAAGCCCGAAAGTCTGACAACCAGTCTTACCAAGGGGTATCGTATTACCCACTGGATTGTGGAGGTCAGATAGCCAGTCGCTCCATGTAAAATACTGGATTCAGCTGCATCCGGTTAGACTGGAAGCCGACCCTAATATAGTTGGGAAAAGGCTGGGCAGATTGGACTGTATGGAAATATGAAATGTGACTGACTAGTGAACTAAAATATTTATTATGAAATGCAATAATTAATATTGTTACACCGAATATTTAGTTTTAGATGTAAAAAAGTATTGGGAAACTTTCCAAATGTCTTTTTTGCATCTAAAACTGTAACAACGTCAATTCAACGTCGCCAGTAATCCACATTTCATATTTACTGTAGGTATTCCCGCTCGTCCCACTGCCATCGTCCCACTGGTGGGACGAACGTTCCATACAGTACTTACCTAATATTATTGCCAAATTAAGTTAAACAGCGAAATAAATATTTGACATCTATTTGCGACGTTGCCCACTTTCAGAATAAACGCAGTAGATCCTACCTAATTTGACACTGGAAACGTCTTCATTTTGTAGATCGAGTGTTAATAATGACCTTGACCAGTTGATTGTAGGTACTTACTACAGTTGATGAAGTGAAAAAACATACTATAATTTATTTGGAACATTTATAAGCACTTTAGTCTAATGTAATAAATTAGTTTCGTTCTTTCTAGTTCAAATTAGTTCTTATTGTGGTTTAAATTACGCGTAGGTAGGTAGGTACTTGGCTGATTGGTTTAGCTAGGCTAGCGGTTATAAGCTCGGCAATTTGGTATGGAACTAGATTAATTTGGCTGCTCTAATCTTGCTCCATTAGCTTAGCAGAACACCCATTTAAAACAAAAATAAGATTTGAATTTCGCGTTCTAAATCCTATTCGCGAAGCGTAGACTGTTTAGTGTGTTGTATTAGTTTGCACGCAGCCTCTTTTGAGCCCTAAATTGGGGGTCCCGAATAACAAGAGTTGACTGCCAGTTATATTTATTTACTAGCTGCCCGCCCCGGCTTCGCACGGGTAGCACTAAGTACTTATCTACGGCACACCTACCTACCTACCCTACCTACACCTACCTACCTACCTACCCTATCTACCCTACCTACCCTACCTACCTACCCTATCTACCCTACCTACCCTACCCTTTATACAATAGCAATAGAGCTCAAATTGACTCAACGTTTTAGTTAGAAAACGTTTGTATGAGAAAAAGAAAAGGGCTGTTTTTACGGTTTTTCCGGCAATTATTCAAATTTTTCTCGCCGTAAAAACCATCCTTGAACTTCAACGAACATTTAAAAAAAAGAATTGGCCAAATTGGTCCAGGCGTTGTTGAGTTATGCGCTTACCAACACATTTTGCGATTCATTTTTATATTATAGATTTTTTATATAATTATTAGACCTGAAAGAGTAAACACAATTTATCTTAGATTTGTGTTTGTTTGTCTACTTAAAATTATGCTTAAAAGTAATTCAGTTACAATTGTGTCCTATTATTAGTAGGTATCTGCTGCCGAACTAGGTCTAAAGCCCGTGTTTCAGCATGCAGCGCCTCAAGCCCTCGGACGGGGTATGCAAGTATTAGCTTACGAACAAAAGGAAACAGTTTACATATTTTAAAATATGAACTTAATTAGGTACCTACCTACTTTAAAAAACTTTAAAGTGAAAAAAAAAACACTACAAAGTTAAAAATTACTTTAATTTCGGGTTTTTAAGTCGGTGTCTTTGGTTTTGAATTTTCGTTTTTTGCCACTGACTTCCGAAATTAAAGTTATTATTCACTTTGTTGTGTTTTTTTTGGAAGTCGCTTGTTTTTTTTTTGGTAAAGTTGTTATTTTTCACTTTTTAGTTGTACCTACCCCACACAAATTCGAATACCACTACCTGCTATGCAAATAACAGTGACAGGACGTTATCATCATATCATCCACATTATACTAAGTGGGAAAAATCCGTCTAATTGAAGCTTACCTACCCAAAAACTATCCAAGCAAAGTTAATGAAATTTATATGGGACCAACTTGGGAGCATACCCAAAAAAAGTATATTCAAAATCGGTCCAATTGACGGAGAAACCGGCGTGCATAAAAAAAATAAAAAAAACATACATACGCGACGAACATAATCGGCTCCTATTTGGAAGTCGGTTAAACAGAAAGAAAGGCTTGCTGTCCTCTGGGTGTGTGAGGTGAAGGAGGTGAGTGTACCATCGAGGAACTTCATATCTATACACCGTAAGGACTACTTCTGCTTGCAGCGCTCGGCGACTATAGAACCGGGGCGGTAACAGATGTGGTCATCGTGTTCACGGGATTTTGTTTTCAAACTGCTTAGATATGAAGTTCTTCGATAGTACCTACGTGTGTGAGAGGGTGTGTACAGAATTAAATAGATTTAGATTATTTTATAGTGTCCATAGGTTTATAAAGCCGAGAATTAGTTGTAAGTATATTTTCAGTTTGATCGTATGTTAACTTCCAAAGACACAGAGTCAAGAATCTTATGTCATATAAATAGGGGCCCAAAAAGGAGTAAAATTTACGAATAAAATCCGTTTTTAAGTGTGTTAACCTCTTGCATACAGGTAAACCTTTCCGCCTTATTAGGGTTGGATTGTACTCTAAGATAGTACCTAAGTATATGCTGTTTTGTAGGGGCACAGTCAGCACCTCACAGAGAAGTGTGGTAGGGTATGGGAAAGGTTTAAAAGTACATAGTTTCAGTATGGTATATAGGTTGGTAGTTACCCATTGGATAAACGGGTTTATTAATTTTTGCATATTGATATTATTCCTGTCTGCTTACCCAGTTACCCCTTTAGGTACCTACCTTAGACTACCTTCGACTTCTACCGCGTGAAATTATCCTATGACACTCAGCAATACAACTACTAGGAACAAACACAAGTTTGTAGTACCTACAACAAGGCTCAAGAAAATAGGTAGCTCGTTCAGATGTCAATGTATACGCTTTTATAATAAGCTTCCAAGCCATGTACAAGATCTAAGCCTTAATAAATTCAAATCATTCATTAAACGTAAGTTGTGCCAGAAAGCGTTTTATACCATTAAAGATTACGTTGAGGACAAAAAGGCCTGGGATTAAGCTGCTCCAATTTATTTATTATTTATTTTTTACAGTCAGAACTTTGAATTTTGTAATTTTTTTATTATTTTTTTAATCTTATGCACAACGATATGAATATTTACTTTGTGAAGTATAATATCATTATTATTTTTTATTATTGTGAACGTGAGGACTATGTGGGTCAGTTACTTTTAATGATAATCTGGCAGTTTGAGTACTTTATGCGGCCTACCCAAATGTCCTTTCTTTGGTATTGTTCGTCGAGTCGTTGAGCTCCTTAAGTTATGAGTTGAGCTACACGATTACTGACAAATGCGTGCACTGACTGGACAGGTCATCTCAAATCTGTATGGTTCTTTCCTCAAAAGACTATTTCAGACACAAATCTACATGGTCCTCAAATGATCAAATGATCTGACCAAGATTATTTCTGGGTTTTATACACATTGACATTAATGAATTTTTTATATACTATGACATGAATATTTACTTTTTAAAGTATTTTATATTTTTAATAATTTGTGAATGTGAAGACTATGTGGATCATTCCTTTTTATTTTATTTTCTCATTTAGTTTTATCATGGTCGGGCAGCTTGAGTAATTTATGCGGCCTACCCAAATGTCCTTTCTTTGGTATTGTTCGTCGAATCGTTGAGCTCCTTAAATTCTGAGTTGAGCTGCACGGTCACTGACAAATGCGTGCACTGACTGGACAGGTCCACTCAATCTGTGTGGTTCTTTCCTCAAAAGACCATTTTTAGACACCAATCTACATAATCTTCACATGATCTGACCTAGATTATGTCTGGACTTTAAAAGAGACTGTGACCTCTGAGTTTGTTTCGGCCTTTCTTCTCGGAGTAGTCAGATAGGAAACGCCGACCTCATCTAGTTTAAAAATAATATGTTTGACGTGTAAAAGTGTTTTGTACAACCTATTTACAGAAATAAAAATCATTTATCATTTATCATCATTTATCATTTATCATTTATCAATAGTTAGCTTCCCATTAGCGAAAGAATTTTCGAAATTGGATCAGTAGTTCCGATGCCCTCTATTTACATACAAACTCACAATTTTTACCTCTTTATAATATTATTAAAGTATACTTATATAAGTAGATATCTATGGTACCTACATATAGATTGACACTCTGTAGGCATTCTTCTCATTTTCTCACACTCACAGACAGTTCAACGGGAGGAGAAGGTAAGTAAACTTGTAAAATTGTGTCCTATGCCTTAGTGACTTAGTAGCAGCTACAAATATTGTAGAAATCGATATCAATGAAACCTTTGGTATGCCCGAGTTTCGTGACAGTTTCACTAACATTGTTTAGTGAAGTTCGCAAGGACGTTTTGGCTAGAATGACGTTAAGTAACTTGCACTGCAAGTTACTTATCACACAACTGCAAAACTTGCAGTTTGTAAGTTTAAGTAGGTACCTACTTATTTTCATAATATCACCAATTACCACGAAATTTTTTATGGTTTTTCGGTAGGTAGGAGTTGCATAGATAGAAAAGGTCCTTATATAGATTGGTGTCTCAAATTGACTACCTACCAGTCAATTTGAGACACCAATCTTTGTAAGTCCACAAAATTTCCGGAAAACCTAAAAAACGGGTCGTCCCGATAATCTTTTGTAAAGAAATGGTGCGCGGTACGAACTGCGAATAATACCGACATTAGCCAAGGTCTGCCTTCACTAAAAATAGCAATTTCTTTGACATCCCTCGCATTTTTTATGTTAATACTGCTACCCTTCACAACCAATGAGTTATGCAACCCTCGCTTCTTCGAGCAGAGGCCTACCTACCTACTTAATTAGTTTTCTCAAGAAATTGAGAAAACTAATTAAGTAGGTAGGTAGGTCTAGGTACTGAAGCAGGTCAGGGACATTACTACAAGTAGGTACTACATCACTGAGCCCACCAGCTGGATCAAGATTTGCGTGACGTGGCCGTCATATCCAACGACGGATGCGGGTCCTAAGACCATCTAATGTTAAAAAGGACATCGTCCATTTATCAATCCAGCACCGTCTTTGGCTCATAATAATTGAATAAAGATATTGATGGACAATGACCTCTAGGTTTTCCGTTACGTCACAAACGCCAAGGCTACAACGCAACGTATGTTGTAGGTAGGTAGTAGACACGTTTCGGTGTGAATGAAACCCGAATTTGGAACAGAATCATCTGTGTCATCATCATATTATGCACTATTTTGTTAATAAGAGCCCGGATTCCGTATTTCGATTACCTATTATATTAATTATACTAGTAGGTATTTGGCGAACGGCGACGTCATGAATTTCATAGTGTTTCAGAAGCGCGTAGGCGTTGTTAAACTGTTGTTTTGACATTTTATTATCAAACAAATGATTTGACTAATAAAATAATAGTTTAGTTAAATCCTTTTTATTATCTTAATCGTAGTTATAAGAACCAAATATACATAAGTAATTCTTTTTATATAAATTTAGAAAAAAATATACAATATTATGAGGCAATTTATTTTTTCTATAGGTACATCATTTGCTTCTAATTTACTATTATTTGCCAATTATAACAATAGCCTTGGATAATGCGTCGCATTTATAACGATTAAAACGTTATTAGGTACAGTAATTTAGATTTTTTATAACAATTTTCTAATTCATGGATTTTCAGTTGTATTTTTATGAAAAGAAAAGGTAAAACTTAATACATTTTATTTCTAGGTAGTTGTAACACAAACAACTTAAACTAGACTGAAAAAAAAAAAGAAAATTCATTAAAATACACAGCAGGATGTTTGCAGCTTCACTATTCTCTTTTAAATTTTTTGGTGACAATGATCCAAAAACGTATTGTAATTCATACTTTTAATTGATATTTTTAGGTACATTTCATACTTTGCCAGTAGAACTGATTATTTATTGCATGACGGATTTGAGTTATCTCATTTTTTTTACAAGTTCATTCACTAGGTATCTGTATCCAATTTCTAGTAAGCAATAACCAAAACAAGTTTACCTACCATAGATACTGCTAATACATTTTTTATTGTCTCTTGTTTAACAGTCATCACTAAATAGGGCCAAATTATCAGTCATGCTAAAATGATTTAGTAGTCCAAATAAAAATTAAAAAAACCACAAAATATTGATAGGACAAAACTTGGGACCAAAACATGATTGGATAGATGCAATACCTAGTGTATTACAACTATCCAATAATGTTTTGTTCCCAAGTTTTGTATTTGAGTTTCTATTTTTAGTTTTCCTCTATTTGACATCAGTGTATTTACAAATAGATGAATATGTGTGTATATATGCTAATTAGTATGAAATTATAAATTTAGAATAGATACATCCTTAACATCCTAGCTGCTCTTAGATATACATAGACATTATTTTTAACAACTAAAGTGTCTTTTATTTTAAACTAACAATTGATTTTGTCTATAAACAGTTTTAGTGAGGTTCTAAGGAGAAATATATGAAAGTAAACAGCTAAACATACAAATGCAGACCTAATTTCCAAAATTGATAATGGAGTAAAATGGAATGAAGTGTTATCTGGCAGAAAAAGTATTTTAATATAAAATGATAACATACTAAACTACAACATTATCAAAATGGCATTAGCAGAAATAACACTGAGGGTAGTTTAAATATTTAGTCAACAATATAATATTTGCTTTTTAAAATTGTAAAAGTAAAGCTGTTTTGTAAAACGTAATTCATTTTTGTATAAAATTGGCTATTTCTTTTTAGAATACCAGGATTTTCTCTAAATAATACATTTTATCTTCTTAACAAATTAATCACTTACTTGCTTATCGCCATGTCTGATTCCTAACAGGACCTCGTCAAGCCCAGACTACTGAGCTCCAACAAAAATCTTCCTTCACTTTCGTAGCTCAATATAAACTAACATTTTTTTTTTCATAACAAATATATGTAACGCTAAGATTTACTTAAGCAATTATAACAGTAATGTTATACGAGTTACATGCCATTTAATTTTATGATAAAAATCATAACACTCACCTATATTTTAGTAAAATATCATGTAAAATAAAGAAAATTATACTAGTATGGAACATTAGAAAATAGGTAGGAAACAGATTCGCCATTGTGTGTACGTCTCACGGCCTCCGCAAGCATCATGGACACATCAATACACTGGATTTTGGGGCACTCCTGCATGTGCCTCTCTTGAGGGATTGTATTTGTGACGACAACTGCTTCTAAACAGGCATTGTTGATCCTTGAGATTGCAGGTCCAGAGAAGATACCATGAGTAAGTATGGCATACACTTTAATTGCTCCTGCTTCTATCAGTTTCTCTGCAGCATGGCAGATAGTTCCACAAGTGTCTGCCATGTCATCAACTAGGATAGCTGTCCTGTCCTTTACATCACCAACAAGAACCATGGAAGCTACCTCATTAGCCTTTTTCCTCTCTTTGTGAATCAGAGCAAACTCCACATTCAACCTGTCAGCAATAGATGTGACCCTTTTGGCTCCTCCTGCATCAGGCGACACCACAATACTGGTCTTCCAGTCAGGAATATTTTCTTTGATCCATTTCAGGACAGCAGGTTCAGCAAAGAGGTTATCCACAGGAATGTCGAAAAATCCTTGAATTTGAGACGCATGGAGGTCCATTGTGATGATGTGGTCGGCGCCGGACACCGACAGGATGTTGGCGACCAGTTTTGCAGTGATCGGCGCTCTGCTCTTGTCTTTCTTGTCTTGCCGCGCGTACGGGAAGCACGGGATCACGGCTGTCACCCGAGACGCAGATGCAATCTTACACGCGTTAATCATGATCAGCAACTCCATCAGATTGTCGTTTATTTCGCCGCTGCCGCTCTGTACAATGTAAACATCCTCGCCACGTACAGATTCACCGATCTCCACGCATGTTTCCATGTTGCTAAACTTCTTGGTTACAACTTTTCCTAAATCAATGCCCAAACGATCAACGATCTTCTGCGCCAGGTCAGGGTGGGAGCTCCCGCTAAACACTTTGATGTTAGGCATTCTGGTAGTTATAGGTAAGGCTAAGTGATCTAATTTATTTACTACTTCTTGTATAGTTACGGTTGATTTCATCAGCACTGCACCGATACGACCCTTCGACCGTCACTCGCGATATATGCGACGGGAATAACAAGATGAACTATTTATGTGTGTCTAATTACCGATAAGAGACACCAGCGGCAACGTGGGGACCCGCCGCGCCGTGCTGTAAATACGCACGCACCGCACTTGACCAAACTTCACGCGTTCGCCTTGTCTCAACTCGCACGTTTTTTATTTTATAAAAAAATTGATTTGACCTGTCAAGAATGTCAAGAACAATGAACTGTTTATGTTAGGAACCGTGTGCCAAAATATTTTTTTAATGTTTAACTAATTTTACCCTTTTGTAGCTAAATGTAAATATTATTGGTCTGTCGCAGTTGTTGAATTTATCAGTGACGCAATATTTGCGGCAATATAATCGATTTTATTATCGTTTGAAATTATTTTTCAATCCATTTTGTCAGAGTTCTTTAATAAATTGGCCCATAAAACTAACGTGACCGGTGTCGAGTGGAAAAAAAAGAAAAAACCTATCGAACAAGTTTCTGTTCACCTGTCGAAATCAACATTTCAACATGCAAAACTGTTTCCGGTGTGTTAAAATACAATATTTCACAAACAAACACAAAAAAACAAGTGTGGAAGAGTTTATTTGTATTTTGTAAAATACGCAATTATTTGAAGTAAGATTTTATTAGATATTATATTGGGCGTACTATAGTCGAGTCTATATTACTTTTATGGTTATAATCATTCAATCGATCGACTAAATATTTTTTTAATTGTGGCCTGGCTACATTAAATCAAAGACAATTTAATGTTGCCGCATCTTATTGTTGTGCTATGAAAAAAAATAGCAACACAAAATAATGTCAAATTGAATGTCACCGAAAGTTGAAAATCGAAACCCCAAAGAAAACTACTCTCAGAGGCGAAACTCTAACGAAATTTCATGAATAAAATTCTTGTAATTTTTGACAAAAAATGTGATCCAAAGTGTTTAATTTGGGATTAACTTACAAGAGAAATAACAAACAATAATGGGTGAAGAAGCAAGGAATCATAAAGATAACAAACTGAAACTCGTTCGATGTATGGAATGGTTGCAAAAACAGAATAATGAAGACACGGAGAAGTTATCATTGGAAAATAAAAATGACATACAGTTTATTATACAAACTCATGCTGCTAGGAAGAACTTTTTACTGACAGTGGCTGAAGACGATGCGACTGTGCCTTCTGGCGTCAATGAGCCTTCACTGGAACCTCGAAATGTGGTGAGTGAAAAGAAAATATTTTTTTAAACTTAGCCTGTAACTCTAGTTAGTTTTGTTCATGTTCTATTATCCCTATTCCAAAGAGCATGACCGAAATCGTCTAACTCTGGCACCACTCCTAGTATTTTGGCGCGTAACTTTTTGAACCGTGGTAACTTATAAACACTTGGTTTTAGGAAAGTTCATTATTGATGTCAAGGTTAGTTAATAAAGTTAAACTTTTCCTGTATAAATAATGCAGATTATAACCATTATCTAATCAGTCAGCATGGTGTTTCCTGGGTTAATTTGGCGAATTTTTAGTGATGCACAAATAAACATTTCAATGAATCCAAAGTTCCAAAACATCTGTTATGACCAGAGATCGGATAAATGGATGCATAGTTACCTTATGTAAATTTTTTTAGCTGAGAAATTATGAATTAAAAAAAAAAAAAATATTATGGCTTCTTAATTATATGAATCCCGGAATTCCATAAAATCCGGGAATGCACATTTAATACATTTTAAATGGTATGGAAACGACTTATCAACCCTCTCATGAAGGGAACTTTTGCAGTGTTAACATAAAAATTAATATAAGTACTGTAAACATTTTTAATAAAACTCAAGAGATCGTCGCAATGTGTTATGCCAGTTCTGCAACCTACTTTACAACATTAGCTAGCATTTGAATAGTCAAGAAGTACTAAATTTATCAATTCCAGTATTGCGAGATTTTTACAATAAATACAAAAGTGAATGTAGTAAATATACATTCGATTCTATAATCAGAACTTTAAATCATAAAAAAGATCCCTATATATAATAATAACTTCAAACTGAGATTTGGTCCAACATACAATGTATTTTATTATATTTTAATTGGCAATGATAGAAAATAGCATGTGCATAATTAACGCCTGTTACACTCAAAAACACAACAGTTGCATTCAAAGAACAGTCATATTCATTTGTTTTATATTTAAAATAAGCATAAACTACTAAATAATACGCCATAATTTTACCTAAAGCTAAGTGACAAATGCTCACTTTAATACCATTATCATTTTCAGTGCAATTGTGTTTTTTTTTTAACAGTCCCGATATAAGCTGCGTGTTGCAAACCTGCAAATGGAATGTGAATGGCCGTCATGTCGACTCAACTTCATTGATTATGAGCTGTATCAAAAACATGTCCGCAAACACTCTTCGAATGTGCATGTCATTGAGAAAGAAAGTGGAAGTTAGTATTGAAAAGTTTTATTTATTATTATTATTTAGTTAGACACACTAGCAGCTAAATAGCTGATGCATGTGTATCAAATAGCTTTGAGATACTTAATCTGTCCAGTCGATTCTTGAAGCAGTTCAGTGAGAGCACCGTCACAACATTTTCCGGTAGCCTATTCTATACTGGTATAACTCGGTTAGACAAAAATTGCTTCAAAGGCTTTTCTTTGATGAATGTCCAACTAACTTTAGGGAAAGCCCATGCAAATGTTTGTTGGCACTCATTTATATTTTATTTATTTGAGGTCAGTTTATTATTAAAATCTATAAGTGCTGTTATACATACCTATTATATATGTACACATTTTCTATTAAATACTAATTTACATAAACATACAAACACATGTTCAAAGTTAATACGTTGATGTAATAATCTATTGATAAAATAACATTGATTGAGTTAGTTGTTGATATTGTAACTTGTTATTGTAAATGATTAAGTGATGTAAATACAGATTATTGGTTATTATAAATACAATTTTCCCCTGTTTTCAAGGAAAATAATGTTTATATTTCATTGTGTTAGAAAACTATCAATAATATATTAAACAATCTGCCTAATAACCTTTTCCCAACAACATTGGGGTAAGCTTCCAGTCTAACCGAATGCAGTGGACATATATAAGGTCCCATTAAAATAGATGGACAAACTTTTAGAAATCATTCATACCACCAAAATAAGGACAATGCTAAAAAAAAAGATAGAAGAGAAGAGAGATACTTACAAGAAAAATAAAACAGCTAACGAAAATACACTAAAAATGTTGGTTGCCTAATACCATTTATTATTTTACGTCAAAATAAAATCACTTTAATCAGTGTTTTTTTTTTGCTTGGATATCTTTGGTTAGACGTACTGAACGCTGTGTAAAAATTTGTCGCATCTATTTTAATGGGATCTTGTATATATTTTTTAATGTGCTAAAAATTGATATGTGATTTGGTATAGCAACACGCGTCGCGCGGTCGTGCCTGCCTAGGAGGAACTTTAAATCATAATTACTAACAATAATTTTCTTCCTTTTTGTTACCAGTTGAATATGTCTGCCTCTGGGACGTATGTGGGCACCAAACATCAGACTTCAATGAAATGGTGCGTCACCTGAACTACCACGCTTACCATGGCAAGTTGTTGGCTATAGGCTTCAACGGCAGGGCTACACTGAAGCTGGCCCCATGCAAGAAGGACTCCAGTAAACGAAACCAGATACCGATGCAAGTTAACGATTATGCTTGCATGTGGATTGGCTGTGGGGAGCCAATTAAATATAATTCAATGCAGGTAATTTGACGTTAAGTTTTTCACGCACTAAATCAGTGGTCGGGAAACTCATTAGTTGATATATCCATTGGGAAGAAGCTAAAATAAGAGGCCTTTTGAAATGACACATTCACACACAAGTTTCCACACCAGTTTAGGTAGATTTGACTGAAACCCTAAGCCCCTAAACCAAATTGTTACTGCTTTAAATTATCCCTTAAACCAATTTTGAAAACTCGTACAAAATCTGATAAAATTCCTTGTACACCCCTACATTGTAAGTAAGAGAAATAAGGCTTCTTCTTTGATTTCAGCTGTTCCTAGACCACGTAAAAGTCCACACCAACTATTCAGAGAATTTCCTTTGTTCTTGGGCTGGTTGCGGCGCCGTGTTCCCTCGGAAAGAGATGCTAAATGTCCATGTTAGAACTCATACAGGGGAGCGACTGATCGCTTGCTATCATTGTGGACAGCACTTTGCGAATAATAGGAAACTTTGTGACCATTTGAGAAGGCAGGTATGTGTTGTGATCGAGTTTTGCGTATAGTGAAAAGTTGCTTGTAATGGTAAAGTTGCAATTTACAAGCATGCGACATTTGATTTTAAAGTTATTGGCTTAAGGTTTAAATTGCATTGGTTGACGCGCGATTGTGAAATGCAATAAGAACAATAGTTGCAATGCAACTTGTTGGTTTTGTTTAACATAATGCTGTGTTGCTAATTTGCTAGCTTTATGCTATTTTAAGGTCAAATCAGACAGGGTGCATTCTGATTGCAAAAACTGCCAATGTTTCTATTGCAATAGAATCACATAGTATGCAAACAACATCGAATTTGTATGAGCTTGTCTGTCGGCTTATTTTCAGCATTTTGTTGCTTTAAATAGTTTCAATGGACTTTTTATTCCTAACTTATCCATAGACAGACAGGGCGTTTGCCGACTTATCCGTATTCGATTCGTTTTATTTTTGATCCGGTTTGGCCATCCTAGTAAATGTATGGACGTCTGTGCACTCAAGCGTATAAGGTTTGTACAATTACTAGAATGCCCAAACCGGATCACGGGCCTACTCCCTAAGCGAAATCTGTAGTCTCGGCCGTAGTAACGGGCCCTTCGCTCTCTTTATCACTTACGGTATGTCCGTAAGTGAGATGGAGAACAAAGCGCCCGTAACGACGGCCGAAACTATTGATTTCGCTTAGGGAGTAGGCCCCCAGAAACGAACACGATTCGAATAAGAACCGGATACGGATAAATGGGCAATCGCCTATACAATAAACACCCTTCTCAAATTCTACTCTTATTTCCAGAATGTCTACCCAAACTCTCCCTTCGTGTGTGAAGTATGCGGTACCCGCTGCGCCACCGAGTACCTACTAGGCGAGCACACTCGTCAACACATATCCACATACGCGTGCACTCTGTGCGACATGTCGGCGACGTCGCCGGCCGCGCTCGCCAACCACGTGCGCTACAGACATCTGGCGAGGAAGGATACTAGGACGCATGCGTGCCCGCACTGCGCATATAAGTAAGTTAACAATACCAGTTTTCACTGCCAAGCTAATATAGTACTTGCTTGAGTTGAAATAAAGTTTAAAATAAATAAACTTCCATTAGCCCGAGAGCTAAAACCGGACTTAAAACATAACATGGCGAAATGTGGGTGTACTATACAAAATGTGGGTGAAACGGGCGTGATGTTATGTTTTTATGTGGCTCGAGAGCCCATCAAAGCGAACAGAGGTGGGCGCTCAGGTTAGGACGATTCATTTCCGACTTTATTTTAAGCAACGCCATGTTGATATTCGTTTGGCAGTAACACCGGTCTGCGTTGGACTGCAAAGTGTACCGGCCGGCCCTAAAATTACGAATATGCGCAGTAAAGCAAGGTACTCCCTGCTAAACAAATATCAATAAAGCGACTCTTAAAATAAAGTCGAAAATAAATTACCTTAACCACGTACCTCTGTCCGCGTAGTAGCTCGCTCGGACTCATGGAAGTTTATTTTCAACTTTATTGTCACTATCGCAAGGTTGATATTTGTATGCCAATGAAAACCGAGCTGCGCCTCGCCAGACGGTCCATTACCTAAGAAAATATGTAAACTTCCCGAATTTATATTTAACCATCTTCTTCAGAGCAATAACAAAATCAGATCTTCGTCAACACATACTTACGCATGTGAAGAAAAAGAAAAAAACTAAAACAATTAAAAAGGAGATAGACCCATTATCTGATGAAGAAAATTCAGACTCTGACTGTTACGAAGTTAAAAAGGAGAAACAAGGGAAGTCTGTAAGAAAGTATGCGTGTCATCTATGTCCTGAGAAGAACATGAAGATATTTTCTAGAGGGAATCGGTTGACGACGCATTTGGTGAAGGAGCATGGAGCTCAGTGGTCGTTCGGACATAGCAGGTTTAGGTAAGAATCCCAGAATTAAAGTACGTATAGATAGACGCCCCACTCTGACATGCCGCACGCTCACAGTAATCGCGTTAAGGGAGAAGAGTGGGGCGCGTCCTCGTGGATGGCACTATATATACTTGATTATATTTTTTTTATCAATTTGAACCGATATTGTAGAAAACAACAATTAATCGCACATCGCAAAATACGCAGTGGTAACACTTGCACTACGAAAAGCACCCTTATTGCTACGATATGAAGGCACTGTCAAATTGTTACCACTTATGTGCGGTTGATAATACGAAGAGCAGCCACTCTAACAACAGATGGACGACATAATTGTTTTAATCTATTTGTGTTGGCGAAATCGTCCGCTCCGTAATAAAAAAAATGTGGTATAGTTTGATCGGGACCGCTGTTCCGCGTCTAAGTTATGTGCGCGGCGAGACGGAGGGCAATGCAGGCCGCTCATTCGTCAATGCTCAACGCTGCCCCTCGCCTCGCCGCGTATTTCTTATGCCCGGAACAGCGGTCCCGGTCAAACTATAGCAGCATGCGCAAAAAGCAAAGCAAGAAAATGCTTGTCAGGCAAACAGATCTGATACCTACATCAGTCTTACCTTAAGGTTTTGTTGTCCTCCAAAATGTGAACGATTTTCAGAAAAATCCATTTACTTATTACAGGTACCAAATAAGCGAAGACGGCATGTACAGACTGACAACGACCCGCTACGAATCCTTAGAGGTCTCTGAAAAAATTATGGACGGCTATAGCAGTCCGAATGTGCCTTTAAGAAGTCTAGATTTTAAACTAAGACAAGTCGCCAACCCTACCATGTCCACGCCGAGATGCTTCGAAATCACTTTGAAGAATGAAGACGATGATGAAATGGAAGTCGATGAAAAACCGGTGATTAAAGATAATGGAGTCGAGATCCTGATGTGTGATGTCGATGAGGAGGGGAACATTATTAGCTCTGAAGTAATTGATAATAAGTCTGATTTGATACCGAAGTTAGAGAGGTAGGATTTTCGTCATTTTTCTATAAGGTTCGCGGTGAGGCTCTGTTGTGTGTGAGAATTGTTGAGATAAATTGTATTCATACTTCTATTTGTCACGACTGTGTGGTCAAGAAAGACTTTGCCAAGCCTTTTCCCAACTATGTTGGGGTCGGCTTCCAGTCTTACCGGATTCAGCTGAATAACAGTATCTTACATGGAGCGACTGCCTATCTGGTAAGACTGGTTGTCAGACTTTCGGGCTTCTGACGACCCGTAACGACTGTCAAAGATCCACGAATGACAGCTGTGTGGTCAAGAATACAGGAAAAATAACATTGTTATTTAATTGTTTTAGGACGAAGTTTCTGTTATTTATAACACTACTATTTTTTATATTATGAAAATAACGTCATTTTCATTTCCAGTGTATTTTTTGTTACTTTTAGGATTTTGTTTTGACTGGTATTGTAAGATTAAATTTTAATCTTAATGACGATTTTTGCGTTTTATAACATTATAAATGAGTATTCTTTTAATTATAAGGACAATACTTTATAATCTTGTGCTGTGCATAATATTAAGAAAAACACATTGATAAATTTCTTCCGATCTCTGATAAAGTATTTATAAGCAGGGACAATAGAAAGAAGAATGAAAGAAAAAGTTTTTATTCTGCACAAACCAAACGAACATTACAAAAAAAAAAAAAAAAAACAATACCACTTTACAGATGAGCCAAAAGCCTCGTATCCATTATTGACAACAGAAAAGTTTGACATAATTGATCTATTCCCTGCTGTCAGGGTCAGAGGCCAAAGACGATGTACTTCATACTATTATAATATTTACAAAACAGTTTTTAAATTTAATCTAAGTGGTATCAAGTTCATAGTTCTTTATTTTAAGCAATTTTAGACATGTATTTATTGATTTCTGTACAAGTTTTGTATAAAATATAGTGAGTACATTACTGTCGCGGCCTGCAACAGGAGTATTTATGGACGATCATTAAAATGTGGGCGGAGGCGAAGCCCAAGCACACATACGTGAGTCCATCAATGCCTCGTTGCGGCCAAGGCTTGTATTATAGTACTTTTCTCAAATAATGCGCGGAAATTCGAACTATGTAAATTAATTATAAATTCTACAACGTTAATTTTTCACGCGCCTATATGTTCATTTGTTTCTTCTTTACTTTAAATAACTCTATTTGCTAGCCAAATCGAAATTTAAATAAAATCTTTGATAAGTTACCTACTTGGTTGCAATTATGACGAACTAAAAAAATTTTTCTATTTTTAAATTATACGACAGTTATGAGTTTTCATAGTAATTTATTCGGCCGCTAAACATGAATTTTCATACAAAAATTAGCGGCCGGTCGGCCGGGCGCTCACATGTATTTGACAACTACAGTATTTTCGATTTATCTCGAAGAAGATTGTCAAAATAATGCTTGAATTTCCAAGAATGTTTGAAAAAAAATCAATGTTATTCTGGTAATAGAACAATAATATGCACTTGAATAATAAAATAAAATATGAAATAAAATTATTGCCTATTTACAAATATATATATATTGCTCGAGCTCGCGGGCTTATTACCTTTTGACATATCAATAAACTATCAACGCTTATTTACGCAATTTAATTGGGTTTTACTTCTAAGATCTTAGACATCTTTAAATTGATGTGATTATTCAGAAAGCTTTTCAAACTTTCCTAGACCGTCTCGGGGGCGAGTCGCGTCCGTGTCTGTTCAATTTGTAGGGACCGAGACTTGGACGGGACACGGTCGGTGCACGCGCGGTATAGCATGGACTGCTTGATGTAAAATGTTCGTCTTCTTCTTTTCATGTGGTTAGTGACTAACCTGAAGGCCCATTCTCGTACATATAGAACGTTCACATTCAAGTCGCAATCTGTCAAACTTGTCAAAAATGTTGGTAAATTGATTGTATTTTTGACAGATTGCGAATGAGATGCGAATGCTGTCTGCTCTGGTGTCAGTTTTAAAGCCGCCCGTGGGTCTCTGACTTGGCTACACATGGCGTCGAGAAATTTATCTCAGGCATGCCGGTTTCCTCACGATGTTTTCCTTCACCGTTTTTGAAGCAAGTGATAAATATATAATACGCACAAAATGCGCGTAAAAGGTTCGTAAAGTTTGGCACGGCTGGCGCCCGGCACGGTCTAGCATAAATCCTACTTAATTAATCTATTGACCGCACTACTCGGATTAATACGACAAATGTTTTCGTGCCCGTGCCGCCTTAAATACGACTGAGAACCTATGTATAAAATAAATATTATTATTTATGTACTCACAGTAACATACATAGGAACATGACATAGGGATACATAGGGTTCGTTTTTTGTTGTTTATTTCATTGCATGACCCTATTCGTTGTAAATATTGATTTGTCCATTTATGAGCTGGGCACTGGGGCACGGCAATTGATTATAAAACCAATAGGTTAACTTTGACAACTCGGTGCTCGTATTTCACATACTTGATGTTTTTTGGCAAATATTTTACAAGTCTAGCTTTATGTGATTATGAAAAAAGAACGGTTTTCGAAGGCATTATTGAATGAATTGTTATGTGTGTAAGTTATAACAAAAATATAAAATGAATGATATTATATCATTAATGTGATGGTTTAAATAAAAATAGTATTTAAGGATAAAAATGTATTTTATTTTAACAAAAGGAAACAAAACAAGTGGACAACAGCCTTTATAACTATATCTTTCCAAAACTAGTCCTGAAGATAGTTTTGTCGATTTAAATATGACTTTTTTGTTATCGGTATAACGGATATTTTTAATGGAATTCAAAACTGGAAATATTTAGGTGAGGTTAGCCTCATCAGCTCCAAACATTAGTGGGTGGGTTAGATTTCCAAAGATTTTCGTTAAATTAATAATAATTTTAGACAAGTCTGCAAAACCATCGTCAAAACGACATACACAAAGGATTTATTTAAATCCAAACTGCTTAAAACTTTCAATCAGTCGGTCAGCCTCCCTAAACCCTGACTCTACAGCTCCATGGCAGTCAGAATGTCTATGGTGTGACGTGGCTTCTCCCGCGAAGCAGACTAGAGGGAACTTGTTGGAGTGGTACAACGGTTCTGATAGCTCGATGGCACTGCCACCCTTTTCTTCTAAGGTGACTGTTCGGTACGCGTAGGATCCTCGCGCTAAGGGATTTGAGGCCCATTGTGATCTGAAAGGAATTAAAAGTTTGTATAAATATAAATATTACTTTTTAGGATTCCGTACCTCAAAAGGAAAAAAAACGGAACCCACTCTGTCTGTCCGTCATTCGAGGGGCAAAAAATAAAAATTTTGTTGCTATCTGTACCGTGTGACATATCAAATGAAAGGGCTTGTTATGAGGAGCTCAATTTCTTTTTATAAATTTAAAATATTTACTTTTAAGATATTTAAGAAAAAAGATGAAAATTTACCATTCCGGCCCTTAACTCGGAAACTACTTAGCCTACAATTTGGAAAAAATACAGAGAATGAAGAACCATTCTCTGTATTTTTTTCTAAATTGTTTTGGCTCATTTCGTTACATGAGAGAGAAGGAAGATGTCTCTCTCTCTCGCTCTTTCTCTCTCTCTGCCACTCACACTTACAGGAATCCTGCAAGAGTACCTAACCTATCCACTTTTTGCGTAGACTTTTTCGACCCTTCTATCTGTTTTTTTATGCTAAAGCATGTAAAACTCACCTCAAAATATTCTTAATCGGCGAAACATCAAACTCCTTTTTGATCACAATATCAATTAATTTCTGAACACCCGCTTGCACTTCTTCCACGCTAAGTTTTTCCATAGTCTCTGCCCCCTTTCCATAGATCCAGGCTAGCAGGACATTAGGTTGGTAATCCACAGTCCAAAGCCCAAAAATCTCCGTGATCCATTGGTCTTTAACTGCGAATTTGGCCTTATCTTCATCTCGCCATAGCAGAGTGAATTTTGCTGGAGTTTTGGGCCACCACGCTGTCTCGAATTCGATGTAGATTTTGTCTAAGACACACATGTTGAGGTTTTGGATTGAGTTCACTTTTTCAGCGGGCAGTTGGGGGTAGAAGAGTTGTTCGTGTCTGTGAAAAAACGTTCATAATAAAGTGCTTCCAAAATCGTCAATTTTGGCGTCAGTTAATCTGTGATAGTGGTTTTCACGAAGGAACAAAATCCTCACTTCAATAGCTAGTATATGAGTTCTTCCAACTTTCAGGCGTTCAGCAAACTTTATCGGTACATATTGGAACGTCAAAAATTAAAATACCTACAGTTAAAATGTCAATGTTCAAAACATCGAAATTTTAAATATAGATTGTATTGAAATATCGAAAATTGTTATACCCAAGCTTAAAATGTCTAAGATTGAAATGACGAGTGTTTTAAAATATCGAACGATTATATATAAATGTCGAAGAAAACGAAACCATATATTATTAATCCTATTATTGTATCTCTACTATTTAGTTAAGCGGCAAGTACCTAAGTACTCCAGCTAAGCACCATACTCTGACAATTGAAAATGCTTATTAATAGATGGACTGCAACGGAAATAAATATGTCTAGCCCGAGGGCATTAAATTGTTATGACGCTACACATAACCGACGTTAATTGTGTTTACTTTAAGTGTTAACAGAATTAGTGTTTAGCGCTTAATGCATGATGAATCTTAAGTGTGTTTATGTAACTGTTTATTTACGTTTTATTTTAAACATGTTATTATTGAGTGAAAATTTGTTTTAGGTAAATAAAGTGGACTTCCCGCGCTCTCGTTGATCTTTAATGGCTGCTACACACAATGCCGTGCCACGCCCGGCTTTGCCGCACAAAGTCGCATAAAAGCTTGTACAGACCAGCGCAACGCGACGCCGCGCCGCGACACGAACAATACAATTTCTTAGAAAACTTGACGGTATAACAATAACCGGTGTCGCGTCGCGCTGGTCTGCACGAAGCTTAAAGGATCGCAGGAAATGGAGGCGCAAAAGCCCGGGGCACGTGCCGCTCGGCAAAAGCCGGCGGCAATGCCGCCGGCATTGTGTGTAGGAGCCAAAATGGTCACATGACTGTCAGCGTAGGGACGGGATTCAACACCCAAGTAGGGCAACGTGTTATTGGTTTACCTTAAGATATTTCTCAGCGTCGCCCGAAGAGGATTAAAGCTCGGTTAAAGGCAATGGGCTGGCGACATGTGGGTTCACTATCGATATACTTCTGACTAAGCCTACCCCTGCCTTTGGGGCACATAGGCATGAAAATATGTTAGACTTACTGCAAGATTACTATCAGGTATTAGATGGTAAGGAGCAGTTAAAATGGTAAGGAGCAGTTAAAATGGTAAGGAGCAGTTAAAATGGTAAGGAGCAGTTAAAATATTACCTTTCCTTCAGAACTCCGACAGATACGGTCATAATAACACTCTTGGCTGCATACAAGCTTCCGTCCTTACACTTCACTTGTACCATTGGGTTGGAAGGGTCAATTGCGAGTTGGCTGATGCCCCACCGAATGTTTTCCACTTCTTTGTTGAGAAGAATCTGTAGGGGAATCTCTTTGGTCGGGTCGGGGTATTTGTTCTGGAAAGCAAGGTGGTTGAATGAATTTAGGGTAATTTAGAAATCGTTTTGTTAGGTAGGATGGCTCGTAACTATACCCAAGTACCCATGTAGGTAGTCTTGTCATAGATAACTATGACGAGAGTACCTATACCTATCGGCTTAAGCCGATGGGTATAATATACGCTAGGCTACGTTTTTAAACGAGGGCTTCGAGACACGGAAGGGTTACGAACAGTCAATGTAAGTGTTAGACAAAAAATTGAAATTCCACTCGATGGAATCGATTTCCGTCTTTCAGCCGTTTTAAACGGTTGCCGAAGTTCAATTACCGCACTTGGGTGTTACTGGGTTGGGTATAGTTTCCATATTTGCGAAGGCGAAGTTCCTTGGTGAATTATCCCATAAAAAGAAAAAGAAAAAATATGTTTGTTTATTTGTTTGTATTGGATTAACTCAAAAAATACTTACCTATTCGATTTAAAAAAAAAATTCACGTACAGAAATATACATTATCAGCGACTAACATGGGCGGTATATTATTTATGATCTTTACGAAAATTGCAATGTAACGCACGATATTAAAAATTTGCCGATATAAGTCATTATTTGGCGTGCGCTGTGGGCAAAAGCTAGTCATTTTTATAAAATGCAACTTACCGTCAAGACGTCCAAAATAGTCTTGTATCCTCTTCCCTTCCAGTTCAAGAAGGGATCTCCGTCACTGTTCTGGAACTCGGCTAGCCCTCTCAAAGACTTGCCTCTCTTCGGGTCATCCTGGCCACCCAGGTGGTTGTTCCTTTCAAACCATTCGATGAATGAACTGGATAGTTCAGGGTCTTTCTTTAAGGTGGCGTTAGAGTTGGCTCTGGAAATGGATTAAAGATTTTTAACATTAACCCGCATTGACCGCTTGGTTTTATAATCAATTGCCGCGCCCCCAGTCGCGCAGCTGATAACTTGACAAATAAATATCTACGATGAATAGGGTCGTGCAATGACATAAAAAAAAGATCATAGGTTCTCAGTCGTACAAATACGATTGAGGCGCCACGGGCACTAAAACATTTGTCGGATTAATACGACAAATGTTTAATCAGGGATATTCGTGCTTTTTCTCTTTCTTTCAACTAGTTACCTATGACATTTCAATGTCACTTGTACAATCACGATTATAAATAGGTACCTCATGCAACATTCAGAAGCGATTTTCTCGTGAAATATAACAGTTGCAACTTGGAGAAAAGACCTAGGTATCTCATCATAGTATGGTTTGATAATAAGTACTATGTTCTTAACACTACGTAACATTTCTATCAATACTTTAAGAGAAAATCGCTTTTGAATGTTGCGTAACTGTAAGGTATTTTTATGGTCGTGATTGTACTTTTGCACTTTATACTAAAACGCTTTTGCCTTACGACGAAAGAAATATGGTGACAAAATCTGTTCTTAATCGTCCATAGCCTAGTGGTATGACCGTTGGACTGCCAAGTCATAGGTCTTGAGTTCGAACGCAAGTCACGCACCTCTGACTTTTCAGATTTATGTGCGTATTGTATAATTATCACTTGCCTTAAAAACGGTGAAGGAAAACATGGTGAGGAAACCGGCCTGAGAGATATTTCTCGACGGCATGTGAAGCCAAGTCAGAGTACCATGGGCGGCACAAAAATATCGGACACCAGGTTAACCACTCAAAAAGAAAGATCGTGCAAAAATCGCTGACACTCAGGCTGTGTGGTTTTCAATTCCTGGACCTTATCTAGATATCTATACGAGAAAAGATCTCATTGCTTCATAGAAGGATTGATAAAGCCATATTAGAAGAATATTATTCATTTCCTGTATTAGAAGCGATACCATAAAACTTTGCAGTAGAACAATTAAGGCGACGATAACCGACTTTTTATGAGTTTATACTGAAGATCACGGCTAAACGAGTGATGATTTGGAAAAAATATATGTTAAATTAGATAATTTTCTTAACTCAATCTGTTAATATTTTGGATTATGTTTATATTACATAGTGTAATTAATTTCTAAAGTTATGTCTAACGCGGATAAAAAACTGATATTTACGCAAAAGCTATCAAACGTATTTTTCTGAAACCATCACCATTTTAAAGATAATATAATTATTTATCTATAGGTACGTGTTTTATTAAAATACCTTTTGATTTATGGACGCAAGCTAACCACTCAAGGCCACTGGCAAATACCTAATGTCTTAATCAAAGCAATTTTAAAGACTACTTACGCGCCCCTCACAAACTCCGAAATTGATTGCTTGGTGTTCTTGTCGGCACCCTCTACCTCGTCTTCTAGAGCCTTTAGGATGCCATTAGCTATGTCTTCAGGCACCAGTTCGCCGTTAGAACGCACATACCAGTTGGTATCAGGATCTGATCTGCCCAAAAGACCTAACGGGTTGACCATTTCAAAGACTATGTTGTCTTTCTCTCCGTGACACCTAAAAAGTGGAATTCAGATTATCCAAGTGATAAGGCTGCATATAATTCGTTAATTAGCCCGTAGAGGCCATAGATATTCAATTCTAGAAAGTCGTGAAAATTGTTTATTCTGCACAAGTCCTACGCTCATTATAAAGTAAATATAAAATACACTCAGTAATATGAAGTACCCAAAAGCAAGTAACTCTGAAGTTTAATTCATGGGGGTTTCAAAATCCTTGGGCAATTTTACAAAACTTTAAAAGCAAAGGTTAGTTCTTGAACAAATGAATGTCGTAGAAAACCCAGTTTCTTCAAATAGTGAATCTTGGGGCCAACAATAATAAATAAATAATAATCATTTATTTCATAAGCCTAATACAATAAGGAGAGAAAAAACGGGTTAACAATGCATAATGTCCTTACATAACTTATATCCTTAAAAAGGCTAAGTATAAGCACAACAATCAATGTTGCTAATACGCCATTGCTTGCTAATATGGCCAACATACTGCAATGGCTATAGTAAAGTTGTTCTAGTGGTCGTAAGCGCTACCGCTGAGCAAGAGGTCTTGGGTTTGATTCCCAGGTCGGGCAAAGTGTTATCAGGAATTTCTCAGTAACAACCCGGAGTCTGGATTTATGCCCGGTTGTTGGCAATGGGCTCGCCCCGTTAGATGGGACTTACATATAACTGACGGAATGTGGCCGTACTATACATATATCGATATCGATGGCCCCACCGAATAAACGTGCAAGAGTTCTTACACAATTTTTTTTTTCTTTTGCCTGTCCTGCACCTACTTATTTTTTTTAGTGAATTTTAGACTCATAACACGCCTATTATAATACTGAATTTCTTTATTCTAGAATAAAGAAATTCAGTATTATAATAGGCGTGTATTATTTCCCTAGGGAAATAATTAATTTAAAAAATATAGGAATAATAGTATAAACTATTATTTTACCTATAATTCGATTATACATTATTTATACCTACTTACAATTAAATGAGCGTTATTGAAGTTTAAACGTTTTTATTTTTTGCTGAAAAGTTGTCATTTTTCTCTTACACGTTTATTCGGTGGGGCCATCGATATATGTGGCTGTACCTCTGCCTAACCCTTCGAGGAATAACTACAGGGTTGATAATTGATAGAAGATATTGGACCTAAAAACATTATCTCACCAAGCAGCGCCAATATCAATAGCTTTTCCAGCGAGCTCTGTTGTACAGACTCTACCGCCGATCCTGTTGCCGGCTTCAAGGCCCAGGACCTGAAGACCAGCATCGTGCAGCTTTCTCATCGCCGCGATGCCCGCAGCACCACACCCGATCACGATTACGTCCATTATTCGCCTGCAAAAAATTAAACAGTTACATAAATATGTGTTGATTTTCTAAAAGCCCATTTTTCATTATTCAGATAACTTTTGTCTGAGAAAAAAAAGTTAGGGCCTGATGTAAGGACCAAAGGACCGAACTTTTATGCTAACCTAACTGCGCTATGTTAAGCGAAACACTATATTTGACCCTGTGGCTCACTTATCGACTCGAGCTTCGACCCACTCACTGGATCAGTTCATATGTGTAACAAACACGTCTAGTAAGGCCTGTAGGCCCACATCCCGACCAACTGGATGTAGTATAGACGTAGTACCTACAGATATCCTAGTTGCTTAATAACACAGTAATTTGAAAACATTGTAGAAGCGAAGCCATTAATTTTTAAAAGAGTAACCGTGGACTTTCTTGCCGGCTCTTCTCCATTAGAAAAGACCAATTGGAATAGTGCACCTAGCTTCTGATGTTTCATAAGTGCCCATGTAGGTTAATATGAATTAAAATATTTTGATTTGATTTGATGTGAGCGTAGTGCATGTGTAATTTGTGTTTATTAGTAAACCCAAGATCCAGGACAAATCTAGAGAAGGCATTTTTTTGTAAAACACAATGTTTATATTTTTTATTTCATGCTGATAATGGCAGAGATTCAGTAAATAATTTAATGTCAAGGCCCCCGAGATACGTTGACAACTAGGTATTGTGAAAACTACATAATTATTATTATAAACAAAAAAAAAATATGTTGTAGAATAAATTAATAAACGAAGCAATTTAAAAAAACATAGAATAATGGTATCTATCTACATATATATCTTCTTCACGTTTTAAAACTATAACTCACTAATGCGTCCAGTGACACCGGCAGATTATTTTACGACGCGAATGTTAGGTCAAAGCACACCACGCGAATGACTTTATGGTCTTTCATGACCTTTCTGACACGTTTGCCGCACGGTCATCGAGTGAATGAAAAATATATAGAGAACACCATTAGCAATTGTAATTTGGTAAGTAGTCTGCTACTTAATTGAAGCAAATGTCAATGTTGACCGCCCATCGTACATTAATCTTTGTCGTATGACATTGTAATCAGCCGTCCCATATTCTTGGGTCGAGCTCGAGTAAGTATTGGAGTTTTGTATGGGGGGGCTGTTGATACTTTTTGAAGTCCTATGGAGAAAGTTGCTCAGTTTGGTCCCTCCCTTAAAAGGACACACCTTTCTGATAAATCCTGTATACAGGCTGTTAATTTGAGACGGGGTTTTGTATTACCATAGATTTGTACTATTAATGGAACGTGCATCCACGAGGGACATAGTGGCTTTTTAATTGTTTTTATAATTACCTACGGCATAGGAAAGGTTAAGGAACACGATTTTAGAAGAACATCCCTAACTTTATTACCATATTAATATTAATTTCTAATAAAAAATGGGACAGGTTACCTACATCATTGAAATAATAAACTAACACTGTTGGGATTTGGGAGCGATGTGCCTACTTTTCCTCTAAGAAGAAATTCGTTTTTTTCAAGCTCTAAAAATATTGTTGATTGATTTATTAAATTTTTAAAGGTTCTAAATAACAGGTTTAAAAAGTACAACTAATTAATTAGGTAGGTAAGTACTCACGCCACTTTTGCAAATTAAAAGAAGTCCGATGTCACAATAACTATGCCACTACACAGCGGAATATAAACTAAAGATTTGACAGTTAACAGACGATGTTAACTGTTTATTCATTCAATAGATATCTCATGTTATTACTTATTACGTAATAGTTGTAATCGTCGGATCACGATGTTATTCAATGTTATCAATTTTTGCCGCTGTTTTGAGTAGATTTAACTTGGGGATATGCCATATTGAATTAATAACGAAAGTGTACTTAAATGAGATGATGACTGAATTTTTCTTTGTCTACCTAAATATTGGCAGAGATTTTCTTCTATTTACTACACTGCAAAGTACTTATCATTAAGCTCGTTTGTATTCTTAAAGGAGCAGACTGAACTCTTGATAACGCACTGCAGCTACACATTGACCAAGTCAGTCAGTCTCTATGATAATGCTTTCAGCATTTTTTTCTGTTAGGAGTTTTCAAATATTTTCCGGGTCGCTACAGGCAATGGTTGTACAAAAAAAAATGTAATAGGCTCCTATTCAAAAGTTATTTCGGCCTTTAAACAAGGTCACAGACTTTCAGCGATTCCGTAGCTCAGACCAAATAAAAAACCAAGACAGAGCGCTGCAAACAATACAGTGAATCATGCCAAAACTACACCGCCGCTCCGTGCATACACGCTCACATTTACAACCTTTTACAATGACACTACAATCAAACTACACCACACAAAGTGCACACATGTTTACGAAACCGGCTTCACTTCACTGTTGATAGCGCTCTGTCTTGATTTTTTATTTGGTCTGAGGTCCGTAGGTATTGAATTGGTTAAAAAATGTTTTTTTTTCTATTCTCTTAAATCATCGAATCTATTATAGTCAGTGATTCGTTCCCACCATTTAAAAAGTACAGCTCTACCCACCCCATTAAGTATTGTACATAACCACCATACGTTTAGTTAAGGCACTTATTACATAGAGCTTGATAGAGCCACTGCTAACAGGATCAGCGGCATTCTTAGACCCATCCTTGTGACACGCGACCGACTAGTAGAGTTACCATGCTTTACGAGAAAAGACAGACATGATGTCTAGGTACTTGGTAGAGTTACCGCTAATGCGGTATTTTCGTTGGTACTTTGATATGTGATCGACTAGTAACAAGTAATTTAGATCAGCAAATTACAAATAGTGGGGGGCAATCACAAAAGTATTGGTTACGTGAAGTAAAAATTCAGCTGCACCAAAAAACACTGAGCTTTTTATGTTTTCTAAATGACTACCTTTTTTATAACCAATTAATCAATCTGCCTATCCTTTTTCCAACTATGTTGGGGTCAGCTTCCACTCTACCTGTGTGCAAGCTGAATATCAGTATTTTACATGGAGCGATTGCCTATCTGACTTCCACATTCCAGTGGGTAATACGATACCCCTTGGTAAGACTGGTAGTCAGACTTTCGGGCTTCTGACGACCCATAACGACTGCAAAAGATCCACGAATGACAGCCGGGACCAACGCGAGACACGGAGGGTCTCGATATGTTATGGATGATCACCCATCTACGGACCGACCGCGCCAAGCGTAGTTTAAGAATCGATCGGCCCGGGTGGTTTTTTTTAAATAAACATAGTTATAATAAAAACTTGCCTTCATGCTAGTCCACAAAACTCAATATTTAGTGTATATTTTGGTACTGTCCCTTTAAAAAGAATGTCCCAACAATACCTGGTTCTATGGGACCAGAATCCGACATTTACCTCTATTGTCCCTGTCGAATTATTGTGACTGAATATCTCCTGTAACTCAAATATTCATGGCGTCCCTACATACGATGCAAGTTTTTGCTTGACGTGCGGACAACGTCCTCTGTAGCTTATGTAACATGTTACGATACGACTATAAGACATAACACCAGTAGTTTTCCTGGAATATTGGCTTTAGTACCTTTTAGTAGTCCCACTATCTCTCTAAAGGGTGTGCGTAAAGCTAGTCAAAACAGTATTGTCTGTCGCTGTCAAAATATATTTTTCAGTACCTACATTTTGAAAATAACACCCAAACATTTTCTAGCAAGCATTAGGACCTACCTAGTATCTAACCTAAGCTTTTTAGAATACATATTTAAAAACTAATGTTCGTATGGAAAAAAATTGTCTGAAAGTAATCTACACTTAATCAAACGATTCACAAGAAGAAACCGAAATTAAAATGAACATCGCTTCAAAATCCTTCAAGCAGTTGAAGAACTGCGAATACACAGACAAACAAAATAATGCATCAACAAAATTATAGGAGTTTGATTTTAATCCAAACTGACGTGATTTCATGCTCATAGGTTTAATTGGTGAATGGTAATAATGGCGTAATTTACACTGTTTTAGAAGAATGAATGATTTTATAGGTAGGTACTCACACCAAAGTAAAAACTTAACACCGGCTTATGTCCAAATCGTCGTCTTGACCGTTGTTGTCAACACAGTGGATAAGAGTGTCTGTTGTGCTATCCGATCAAGATAAAAATAGATTTGACCTTGTATTGCCTTTTATATTGCGTTTTAGCTGTCAAACTAACTTCAGTTGAGAATTTTGAAGATTAGGATATCCTTAGAGTGAAGTTCGTACGGTCTGAGCCACACAGGACAGTCCCATTCTTTAATTTGATACGTCGGTTCCGTAACTAATAGTTTAGAGGATTTTACGTCCTAATAAAGCATAGCATAGGATGCAAATTTATGCATCCTTGGTAGATAGATACAACTCATGGTTTTAATATCGGTGTTTTGAATTGACCAGCAGCGTGTCGATTTTCATTGACAAAAGTATTGCAAAAAATTCTTACTAAGTAAAACGATTGATATCTGACCCCATTTCTAATGTTACAAAGGACAAACAATAGAAACTTGATGTTTTCTGTCTGCGGTTTTATGAATGAAATTATACATTAGTTCTAGAAATTACAAAGACGACATGAACAAATATGCAGACTGTGTATTTTTTATTAGCAAATTATGCAAAGCGGCTTTGCATAAGTACTTACGATCTTGTTACTTTTATAAAATAGTCTTTATAAATTCAAGTTCATATTGTTTGTAGGTTCAAATTGCTTCGACTGTAAAACGAAAATTAAAAGCTGGTCTTTTGGGCGCCGAATCAAAGGACCAGTTGATTTTTTTATGAACAGGGGAAGTTTAAATTCCATATTCGAATTATTGGATCTAATGCTGGCTGAGTAGAATTACTGTTGGTAATTTGCCTAACTGTGAAAAGATGCAAGGTAAAATTGCTAGACGGAGTGAGGCGCTGCAGTCAATAGGTTTGCTTGTGTCTCCTTGAAAGACCACTAGAAGGCTGGTCTTTCAGGTTTTGGAGCAAAGTCCGTTGTCAAGGATAAAACTGGCATGTTAGTAACAGTATACGGCTGTGGTCAAGCTATACGAGGGCAGGTAAACATAATATTTTAATATCCCGTTACGCCATTGTTGGCTGCGGTTTGGACTGCGCTTCTTTCCCACAGTGCAATATTGAGGTATTTTATAGCGTGTTTAAACAGAGCTTGAGTGACGAGTTGCCAGGCAATAAAATGATCTAGTGCATTCATTTATGAGTATTTTGGGAGAGGTTTTTTTGGTTCATTTGTTCTAGCATTTATGGTTGCAGACGACGGGTACTGTGAAACAACACATTTTTCAATTAAGCTGCATTTTGTCTATTCTCCTGAATATGATTCCACTTATAAGACGGGAAATCGTAGACACACCAGGGTACTGCACTACATCCACAATGCTCTTGTTGCATTTAATTCTGGTCGTAGGTACCTAACCAAAATTAATTTTATAAAATTCATGGTTGACTTGCGTACCTAATAACTTAAGTGACTTGGGTAATAGGTACTTCCATATTTTAAAGAGCTTCACATTGACTAAATCTAAATATGACAAAACCATAACAAACCACTTTTTGGACCAAAAGACTTCAAAAACAGAATATTTCAGGGCCTGAACCAAATTTTGTCTTAAGATTACTTAGTTGACTGAACATTGTAAAACTATCACAAAAATTTTCTATTTTTTTTTGCAAAAGCGCATCATCATTAATTTCCCTTCAAAACTCCCGCGCCATTTGGTCAACGTCTTTTTCCTGGCACAAGCGCATGCTCCAAGGCACACGTTGCAGGCGCTAGATTTTTTTGATATAACTTGATACACTGCACCTGCACGACAGGTGTGCACGTGCCATGGGTGGGCTCGGAAGAAACTATAGCTTCTTTGTCAGTTTACTGTGAGGAATTGAGAAAGGTTTCTTGTAGAATGTTAGATGGATTCGTAAATCTATCAGAGTTTTCAGTTTTTAGATCTAAGTATAACAAAATTAGGCTACTAATGAGGAAGTCTGAAAGTGGCACTGGTGACTGAAAAGTTGTGCGGAAATATTATGAATTTTGAATTGTTAAAGAAACGATGGATAGATTGTTTGAAAGATGATTATGGCTAGAAAGGGGGTGACTACCTAGATGACGACTAATATGTAATATGTACCTAACCAATATTTTGTAACCATATCATGATTTAAAAGAGTGTCCGTAGAGTTTCTTGTCCGTTCTTCTCCATAGGTACCTACTACGCTTTGGAATGGCCATCTAGCTTCATCTTTCTGACTGACCGACCCCCTTGACAATTCAAAAGTGCCTGTAATTGGTTTATTTGAAATAAATGCTTTGAGTTTGAGTTTGAATAGAGAAGTATGGAAGAAAGGGACATGTTGCGCCGACCACTAATAAATTGGGATATGGGCAGAAGTACGATGAATAAAATGAAGCTACGGGCCAGATCTTATGGTGCTTACATGGTTACCTATAGGCATGAAGTGTTGTAGATCTTATATATTATAGGTACATGATAGTCCTCTTCACTGTATTCAGCGAAAGCGACCTAGACAAATTTTCGTTCTTTTCGTGAGCTTTCTGATGACTAATAAAAAGAATAGAACTTATACATAGATGGACATTGAACCGATATCTAATTAAGTAACATATTTTCGTAAGCGATTACGACTAGGTAATCTGTTTAATTTTGACAGTTCAACAACATTCATTGCGGTATTTACGTTGTTGAGCAGATTTTTTTTCGAACTTATGAAGCAATGGATTAGCAATCTGTTTCAAAACGATTCAGATTCTGATTGATCGTGTATTACACAATTAGGATACAGGTGCTGGTAATACGCCATTCATTTTCTCTAAACTCCCATATTTCGGGAGAGCATTGATTGGTTAGAATTTAACTTGACGATAAATGAAAATCTAATTGTTTGATTGTCTTTACCTTCAAATGCTTGTAGGGGCTTGATCCAGAAGTTGGAATGCATTCAATGTCGTTCACATACCTAATATCCTTTCTTAAATGCTCTAAGAACCCCTCTAATTAATTAACAAAGGTCGATTGGTTCAATTAATTGCTACATCTGAATCGCTTCAAATGTCATCCAATTTATTCTAGTTTCAAAACAAAGGTCAGTTCGTTTAAATATGCCTCGTTTAATTGCAACGTTACAGTTATTGTTTTTGAAGATGTTATTAAGGAAGATTAAGTTGACAGGTTTTTAACTGGTGTTTCCTGTGAAGGTACTTGTGTATTTTAAGTATTTCTGTCTCTATCCAGGTGGCTTCTTCTTCTTCTTAAAGAAACTATCATCAGTACCAGCTCTTGAAGAGCTTCGGGGTAATGCGCAACACACTTGCAGTAGCAATGGACTACTGCAAGACTACTTGCAGTTAGGGTTGCCAGGCCCAAAAATTGAAAAGCCGGACACAGATTCATATTTAGCCGGACATTTTGCCCTTTTTTTTTTTTTTTTTGAAATCCTGAAATACGGGATAAAAAAAAAACTTATTTCTTTGTGTATTTTTTATTTATTATGTGTATTTATTATCGTTAAAGTAATTTGTAAATTCTTTACATTGAAAGTAACTAAAAAAATCAATAATCAGCCTTCTTCATTACATTGAAAGTAATTAAAACAACCAAAAGCCTGACAAAGGCCGGACAGGCCGGACTTGTGTATATTTGGCCGGACACGATTGTAAAAAGCCGGACACCTGGCAACCCTACTTGCAGTAGCATTTTGACAGTTCAACAATGTTGTTGAACATTGCGTTATTTACGTTGTTGAGCAGATACATTTTTTAGAACATATGCAATGGATAAGCACTATCTTTCAAAATCATTCAGATTGTGATTTATAGTGTGTTACACAATTAGGGTACAGGTGCTTTAGAATAATCCAAATCTAAACGTTTTAATCTGAACTATATTTTACCCTTTTTTTTGTTTATTTTATAATTTTATTAATTAGAAGACGTTTTAAAATTGGGGGGGTCCAAAAGCAAATCCGCCACTGTTGATCTAATTTTAGACCGCACAATTGAAAGGGGTGGTTCTAAGTTTTCTATGGGGCGCATTTCGAATTTGAACATTATTTTCAATTGAGAAATAAAAATATTCTGGAATTATTTGTTGATGTAATGTCCAAAAGGAGTTTACAGGTTCATGAATTAACTAGGTTTCAATTTAATTGTTTTCCTCATTTTTTGCACGACACTATCTAAAATTTTCGACATTCTACGCCCACCATTAAATAGGCATTTCGCTAAAAGCGCTCATTTTGTTTAAAAGGTCGTTGACACACGTTCACGTTGTTATGATAAAATCCTCCATTATGCGTTGATTTCCTGTATCGTTCGACACAAGGAAGATGTCACAGCGAAGGAATTTTTAACCGACTTAAAAAAAGAAGGTTATCAATTCGATACGTATGTATGTATGGTATGTAGATAATATTATTGGAACTGCAATATATTCACATATGATAATCTATTAGGGCTTCTAAGTAAATATGCAAAATTTCGTAGGTGTATGTTTGTCTATGCATGTCTCCGAAACTAATAATCGGATCGTGACCATTTTTTTTATTGGTTTATATTTAGTTCAACTTAGGGAACAGTGTAAGTTTCATCAAAATCGGCTCAGTTGTTTTCAGGATAAGGACTAGTGCGTATAAGTGTGACGGCCTGGCTTATTGATACGAGCTACGGATGTGGTGTAAAAGGGTCAGTGTAGTGTAACCACAACTAAAACGTGAAAAATGAAAAAGTGAAAAATTACTTTAATTTCGGTAGTCGGTGACAAAAAACGAAAACATAGGACCAAATACAGTTATTTTTTTGTAAAAAGTTTTAGGACAACCAGTTAACTTGGGCCTCTTGGTTGTCAAGTTTAAGTGACTGCTTAAACTTGCCAACCAAGAGTCCCAAGTTACAATAGATACTACTCATAAAGTTGGTGACTTTTGCGGCTTATTCGAATCAACCGATTCGCATGAATTTACTCGCCCGAAGCGGGCGAAACAACACTTTTAAATAATATTATTCTTGAGGCGATTCGCACGAAGTTAATTCCAAGTCGCACGAAGTTAAGTATTAGTGTAGGTACAATTGGCAAATTTTGAATTTTTTGCATTAAAGTTAAGAATAACGTTCGTAAAAAATAATAGTATTTAAAATTGCCATTCGCCCGTTTCGGGCGAATAAGTTCGTGCGAATCAACCAATGAGCCACTTTAGCAACATTAACTTTACGTCGTATTGTAGTTACGACTGTTACGACACTGAAGATGAATGCGTCTTGATAACTGTAAACTTGATGCCTGGAAGACGCAGGTACTTGGGTGCAGTTTTTGCGCCCCTCTTAATGCTCTCTACGTAATCATAATCATAGACAAGCTTTAAGGGCTGTCATCAGAGAGTTTTTGAGTTAGGATAAAATAGGTTGGTACCAATGATTGTTTTTGAGAAGCACGAAAAACACATGCTGCGACGATCCCAAATAAATTGGAATAAGGGCAGAAGGGAATATGATGATGCAATTCAACAAATATCCAAGAAAAGTCGAATGAAAGTAAGAAAGACAAAATTAATTGTACCGTTGATGATAGCTTGCTAAACGAAGCAGTTGCGAAGGGTCGACATTGAAAGGTTCCTTTTTTGAAAACCCTTCGTTTTTGAGACGTCAAGAATTCAAAATTGTGAGAACGTTAAATTAAGAGAAGTTGGTCCTTAGGTACGAATAAATAAACAAACGAATAACTATGAACTTGGTGAATCTTTGTAGCCATGAAACATAGGTGTTGAAGAAATCATGTTTACAAATGAGTCAGTAAAAAATGCTTCGCACAAACAATAGCAGTGACATAACAACAAACAAGTGACCTGTAAAAATGATGTTTTGTAAACATTAGTATTTTTGCGATCGCTAGGCTACTTGTTTATCCAACGAATAGAATAATGACACTAAACAGCCATTATTCTATTGTTAGGGTAGATTTGTTAACCGATGCGACCTTTGCATGCAGTCCTGCAGTGCAGCCCTCCGGTTTGATTGACATACATACGCGCGCGCGCAGGTACGAAGCGCCGCTCAGTCGTCCCGCGCCCGTCGCCCGAGCGCTCGCGTCGCTGTGTCGTGCAATAAAACCGGCCCGAATGCCGGAGAACCAGTCGGCGGGATGGCGAGTCTCGGCGTGCTAGTAACGCCATGTTGAAACATACGCAGCGGCCGCCAGCGGCGAACGATGCCGACCACCGCTACCAGAACATGCCGCGGCGGCCGCACCACCACCTGCCCCTCAACGTGTCAACCCTGGACTCTTCGAAGCACTCCGTCGGGGGCACCTCGGCGAGCGTCAGCCCTGGAGCGCAGCCGGCGACGAATACCGCCCCAGTGTCAGTCGTCGCCCCCATACCGGTTGCGTCTCCCCCGAAGCTGGCGAATGGAAACGCGACAGGCCTCCCTCCGCCTCGGTCGTCGACCGTCAGGAATAGGAGCACGAGAGCGGCCACGGAGGAGGCCTTGACTTCGCTAGCCTTGTTGTGCCTCGTCAGCTTGCTGCTGGCTCTCCTCGCGTTGTTGTTCTTGCTGAAGATATCGGCACCCGCGACCAGTGCTCCCGAGGAGTTTGCAGTGGTGTACGAAGTGACATTAGCGTTGTGTGCGTTGACGCTATCATTGAATCTTTGCTGTTTGCTCGTGTGTGCAATACAGTTCCTCTTTGCTGTGAAATTGGTGCATTCCCCTTCAGCGCCTAATGGACGGTAAGTCATTCAAACAACCTTATTTTGTTTACTTTACGACCCTCGGAATCAGAATGATTTCTCCAAGACATAGGAATCCGAAGATTACCAACACAAATATTATAATCTGTTAGGTTATTACTTGCGGCATGCGTCGCTGGCTCAGTTCCGAACAGACTTATCTCAATTCAGGTTATCTCTTACACAACGGCATAACTGTAAGAAAACTTCAAGTTTTCAACTCGACTATCGGGTTTTTAAATATTTTTCGTATAATTAATGCTATAACTGTTGATGGCAGAACTTCTAAGGTTTTTTTTGTGCAATTCGGCAGTTTGATGAGATTGTTTCGTTTTTATCAGCGTATGTTTGTGTAAGGTAGGCAAAGCAGGTGTTAACGGTCCGAAGTGGCGGTTATTCGTGAATGATTCGATAAAAAATGCTCAGTGTTCAACGGTTGATATTGGCTCGCACGCGTCTAGGCCGTTCTTCATCAAGTTTTTCAATCCACAATCCACATACGTATTAATATTGTTTTCAGTTGCGTGAGAATGTGATCCGTTATGCTATCAAATCAATGCGTTGTACAGTTGTGTTAATCTGTTGAGCTCGTTAGCTACTGTTATCGTTTTTTCCTCAAGATGTTGATTGCTGCACCCATTTGACTATTATGGCATTGAAAGCGGTTTACTTCAAAAGAATGTAATATATGTAATAGTAGGAAATCAACCATTCATTCCATGCAATAGCCCAAATTCTAGAGCTATACCAAGTCCAACAAAGTTATTTAGATAAAGAAGCTATCAATGATGAAAGCATAAAAATAATCGGTATTTGTCAAATCGATATAACTCTCTATACGTCGAAGACTATCAAATTAAAACAAAACATTACTAACGCAAACTTCAACAGCCTCTTAAAGAGTTGTGGCATTACGATCAGCTGTTCACAAAGAACATGTGGCACTAGTTGTAATAGTTAAGACTTCGATTAGGTACCGTCAAATACAACTACTTTATCATTGACTATATCTAAACTGTATCGGTATTTATTTTCTAGGTAAATGAGAGACCATGATAAGTGGAACCTGAAAATAACCTTCTACAAAAGGTACTATAGGTAGGTAGATAGGTATTAGTGGTGAAAGAAGTGTCCTCTATCCTTTAGTCTCCATCACGGACTTTCAACCTACTATCGACATTTGATTCCAATATAAAAAGAGCTTAATGAGATTTTCAGTGCAGATAACTAGACCGTCTCGAACCTGAATTTCGTAATGACAACGAAAGTTTGAAGAAGCTGACCAAACTGTTAGAGAGTCTTGACTATAAACACCAAGATAAGAAGTATCCCTTTAAAAATTAAGGACCACTTCCAAAGCTAAACAGTATTTTAGATAGGCGAAGCATGTAGAACAGAGCATGCGACCCTACGTTACGCGCCTGAACCGGTATTACTTTCCGGGTTGCCTGTATTTATACCATGACCGCATAGCTCAGGGAGCACTAGCAGAGAGACAGGTCAAAAAGTGCTATTTTTATGTTTTAGATATTGAAAATGTTTTGAAATTTTGTGGAGAGGAACCAAAAGTTTGGACGAAGAACCAAAAAAACATTGTAGATTTATGAAAATATAAAAATGTAAACCAACTTAATATACCTACGAATTGACTTTTACCACAAACAATTCCAATTAACCAACGCGAAAATTTCGAAAGTTACTGGACTTGAGTTTGAAGTAGGTACGCATCAAAAAATATTCAAGATCAAATCCTTCGAATCCCGATCTTCTCTTCGAGTTTGGCTCTATTGAAAGCTTCCCAACTTCTTCCAAATATCACAACTTTACAAGGCATCCCAAGACTGAAAGCAATTACTCCGCAGTGTCCATACACTCGCCAACCACATGCCAATGAGCGCTCATGGTCAAAGGACAGAGGTGATTTAAAAGGCACAATAACAATAAACTAAGCACGAACACAAAATAAAGCATTAAGTAGGCAAATCATTTTCTACTTTGTACATGGAACCGGTTGCAGAGGTCTCTCGGCTCTGACCTTTGGCGACTGCAAATTGTTGTAAGCAATGCCATCAGCGGCATTCAGACACTCAGCTTATAATATCGAACTTGTAAGCAGAGATGCTGTTAGTTCCAAAGGACCAAGTTAAACCAGGATTGTAGTTGATAACTTTGAGGATTGTAGTATCAATGTCAAGTCAACTTGTCTGCGCATCAGCTGTGCTTTTAATACATTTGACAAATTAAGAGTCAATCAGGGACTGATCAATGTCAGATGTTTGTCAAAATATAAAGTTCAATCAGTTCAGATGCGCTTAATTTAGAAATCTAATATTATCCACACAAATTGAAAACATGTCAGATCAGAAAATGGTAACATGGACACGCGAAGGTGCATCCGAAATTTGAGTTAGGGTAACACAGTTGACACCTCCCAGATTTTGAAGCATATTAGAATGTCGGAAGCAACTTAATACTTCTTGTATGCCTTGGAGTGATGCCAAATAATTAGCAGTGTAACAATACATTGTCTTTAGTCGTTTTATAGGTACACCTCGTTAGAGGAAATATGCGTGAAGCTATAAATTGAAATGAGTCTAGCTTTAAGTCTAGCATAACTAATAAATAGTGTATTTACTAACATCATATGGATCTAGGTCTAAAATAAAGTTTTTTTTTTACCCGGGAAGATGGTTTCCGGCATCGAAGGGTCCTTTCCCTATTTAAAGTTTATTGAACTGCTTTAGCTGCGTGTACGAAAGAGGCAAATAATTTTAGAACCTATTGCAAAGCAAAATACTCATAACTTTTTTAGTATTCTTAAAGTAAGAGTCGGTCTTTTCCGTCAGACATTCAACCATACGCTTCTGTGTTTCCAAGTAACCCATCTTGGTTTAGAAAAAGCAAGTACAACCACATTCTAAACTTCAAGAGCCATGACTACTACAAGAAATCTATTCTCGTCGTTCTCATAGAAACACGACCAAAAGAATTCAAATAACATATATTTCTCAAGAGCTATCGGACTATAATTGCGTACAAACTTGTTTTCTAACCAAGAATCGACCTGTGTTCATAATTTATGGCAAAATCAGGAGGCAGGTGCAAGCTTCCACCGAGAAACGCGTAACAAACGACATCGCTAAACAGTATCGAAATTTGCATGATCCATTGCTGGTATAAAACAGTTGAATAGCAAGAAAACAGAAGAAAATCTTCAATGTATTGCGAAGCAAACAAATTAGGATTACGCTATGGAGTTAAGTATTTCGGAGAATGTATGTTTTGTTTAAATTGCAGACAAATGCATAGCTGTTGTTACGGTTTCGGGTAAATATTTCCTTTAATTAATTTTGTAACAGCTTGACAATGTGGTAGGTACTGAAACTGGAGCACATACCGCTCGGATTATTTAAGAGGATATTAGAAAGCAAAGAAAATATATTGATGATCTATTTATTTGGTCCTTCGAGCCGGCTCATTTATTTTTGACCGTGTGGTCTTTGGTTACCCAAGAAATAGTCTTTTGAAAGAGAGACTTACTTAGTTAATAAAAAGAAGATTGGCCACCCATAGTTACTTTGCATCTACTTCTGAGACGTCTTTAAAGTCCCGAAGGTAAGACAAAAACTGTGCTTTTATATATACTGAATAATATTATAAAGAGGTAAAATTTGTGAGTTTGTATGTAGGAGTAATCTTTGGAACTATGGATCTGATTCCAAAAATTCTTTCACTAATGGGAAACTACATTATCCCTGAGTATCATAGGCTATGTTTTATGATAAAACGAGATACTTCACGCGAACGAAGTCGCGGGCAGAAGATAGCTTGGGATAAAGTCGGAAACAAAATTGAACTCCTCAAAAGAGAACGCTTAAGCAATAAACTAGTTTGTGATGAAATTGTATCTAAAAGTGCATCCAACAGTTTATAATGCACTTCAAATAGAGCGTCCACAGGTCAGTCAGCTCGCCCACATAGAATTAAAATAATGACATTATAAACACATTCTGGACACATTTTGTTCTAAGAAACGTGCTTCAAATATTAGTCAAATGCTAAACAATACATAAGCTACTGACGAATTAAATTAGTATGGGAATAGTGTACATACAATTGATTTAAACTGTCGTAAGTAACAGTACGTTGTAGTGGATTTATAGTTTGTAAACATTGTATCTACATAGTACAATGCCTATTGCGACGCATAGCTAAGGGTGGTTTCATACAAGGAAATATAGCCTCCAAGAGTGGCCAAACTCTAGCGGCGGCGGCGTGCTTAATTGACTATATCGGGTGTAAAAAGACACTTTCCGAAGCCGAAAGCCACATATTTTAACCATTATTTGCATCATTTTTTTCCACTAGACCATACCTGGGAATCCACTGGTTCTGGAGATATTGAAGGTCAAAGTCGCATTTTTTTTTTTTACTTTTTCACGAAAATAAATTCTATGCGATAATACGAAACTTTTTTCCAAACAAACATTACCTGAATTTTAGATTTATCTTAACAGATTACGCATTTGAAGTTACAAAAACGCAATGAACAACAAGTACCTACCTACGTAGCGTAGGGGCGGAGCTTAACTAACACTGAATCCGTTCATTCAAGCGTGGGTTCGCGTTACATTGTGCGCAATAAAAACTTGTTTTTTTTTATAAAAAAAAAAAAAATACGGTTCCCAGCAATAATTTTTGCGCAAAGCTACTTAGCTATACGTACAGTATGCGTAGTTTACGGCTTTGTGATGTGTCTTTTTACACCCTGTATGTATAGATAATCTAATTACTACAGCATTATCTACTCCGATGATGGGCAAAAAATACCACTCTGTGGATGCTCAACGCCAGGAAACGACACCGTCGCAGGCCCAGAAAGAGAAGGCGGGATGAGTTGGACTTGTTTTTAAAGGACTGGCCCAAAATTGCAGAAGATCGGGAAATGAGGAAACAAGGAAGGGTGGCATTTTCCCTGCAGTGGCATATTACAGGCTCATAATAATAGTAATAATCGACTCTCATAAATTTCGTGCCGATACCAGAGAAGACGTAGAATGCATCTTCTAATATGTGTCATTCAAACGATGACTTCAACCGACTATGCCTGAAAGATTTCATCCTGAGGTCAGGCCACGAGGAGAACTTCTCTCCCCTTTACATCGAAAACTTAATATTAACGAAGGTCATCTTGAACCTGTAGTATGGCCGCTGGCCGTTAGCAAGGTCGACAATTATGAAAAAACCAGCAAGCTGAGTGCAGCTTGCTGGTTTTTTCATAATTGTTTTGCCAAAAAATTTTGAGTATGGTCTCTAGGACCTTGCGAAAAAGGTAAAACGATCGTACTGGCCTTCTGGCAATGCGATGCATTCACTAAAAGTGTGGATGCATGTGCGTTTTGTGAAGTGGTGAATGAATTTTGTGTGGACAGCAAGTCCAACCAGTGTGTTGTCCTGTTTAAATCATCTACATTCTACACTAAACAGTCTGATATTTTTTTTATAATAGTAGGTATACTCGTAGAAGGAATAGGTACATAACTACGTGTCTTTTATTCTCTTGTTTCTAGGTTCTTGCTTATGGATTTTCATCTTTGAAGAAAACTTTGTTAATAACTAAGTTGAGTGCTTAATAAATTCGAGTCTAGGTAATAATATTGTATGTCAATGAATCAATAAGCCTGACATCTCCCAATTTATTATTTATAAAAAATTTACTCGTGTGTTCAATGAACACACAACCAAAAAACCGTTTTACTACACTGTACTACAACTGTATATCGCCACCCCATAACACAACTACCATGCCTACAGTAGATTAAAGAAAAAATAAAATAAAAGCACCCAAAAAGACCAAAATCTTTTGAATGAGCTTTCTCATGAGAACATGCGCTTAAAAAGCCTTTTGTTGAGAATCTCGATCGTGTGAAGGAGAATTCTTTTATTTGCGTCTTATTCAACACATGCATTTATTCCTTGCAAGACCCTTCACGTTTATAAAACTACCTGCTTATTTTAATTTTAATGATTGTTTGGCAACAGATAAAACGCTTTTATCTACAAATCTTACATTTGAACTTCCAAGCCCTATTAGGTCTCTGCCTCAGTAAATCTATGTTCAAAACCCATCGCGCTGCCGGTATCTGAAAGCCTTATAAAGGGGGAATTTCTTAGTGCATTATTATCTTCTATAATAATAAGCATATTAACCTAAACTTACTGTATCTGTTTAGCTAATTTTGCCAACCTTGCCTAAGACTGGCGCACCTGCTTCTCTGCCTACCAATAACGGAAATCCGTGATGTTACACATCAAGTCTCGAGAACGAACCTCGTATGGAATTCTGAATCGTTATTCTATCCGTATGTTCCATACCCGAGGTCATTCAAGACCGGTTCTTTCAATATAAGATCACACAAAGAAAATTAAACCTTATTCAATTGCGAGAAGATTAGGTTTATTTCGACAGAATTCGCCCTGATCACTGAATTGTGATTGATATATTCGATGTCAAATTAAGTGCTAGAATTAAGTCAGGTGAGTATTCAAATGTCTCGATGAATTTGGTCGCGAATTCTTTATTCTGATTGAAAGATATTTAAAATATTGGTATTTGTATCCCTTGAATGTTCATGTTGTACTACTCTTCATGATTACTAACATATGCTTGCCCTGACTAGACAGGTCCACTCAAATCTGTGTGGTCCTTTCCTCAAAAGACAACTTCAGACACTAATCTACATGGTTTTCACATGATCTGACCAAGATTTATGTCTGGACTATAAAGAGACTGCGACCTCTGAGTTTCTTTCGGCCTTTCTTCTCAGAGTATTTTATTTTATTGTTTAAATATGACGTGTAAAAGTGATTCCGGTATCCTATTTACAGAATAAACAATTTCATTTCATTTCACTGTGGTGGAGCACATACCATCGAATGACCTAATAGTTATCCCATAAAGAGCTGTATTTTAAGAATCAATAGATGTAGATCTGTCTACAGTCGATAAGATGGTTGACGGGAAAATAGAAATAGAAACGAGCAATGAGAAAGAAGTCCTAAAATGACTTCCTGTTAATTGCAAAGGGCATGGTAGATGAAGAAACAATTGTTCAAGTTCGTAGCAGAGTGCCTGATGAAGGTTCCTTGCAAACCGTCTTTCTTAAGCAGTATAAGAGTTATTTTTAGAATATAAATCATAATGAAGACTAAACTCGTGTTGTACGCACTGTTCCGATTATATACAGTATATTGTATATACAGCAACTGAGTATGTAATTTACTGTAATAATATTAGTGAGCGATGATGGGTATGCGACCTTTCACCATAGATTTTTTCTAAAGCATTCCTTGGTACCGTTCATAATCTGTTACTTTCGGGTCGATAAGGAAAATATCACGATTAATCTATTACACATTCCTATAAATCTGTTTCGATGGTTATTGAAGGCATTATGTCAGAAACGGATTCAATAGCTCTTGTCGGATGAAGCGACTCGTTTTAGTATCAAGACAAGACGGAATCTCAACTCAGCGATCTTTATTTGTTAAGCGACATTATTTTCCACCTTTCTAAGATCTAGATTCTCGTAAAAAAGGCCAATTTACGAGGTTTATCTTTGTCCTTCACAACACCACACGAGCATCTTTATGGCAATTCCTAAGGACAACTTTTTCTACAATCTCTGTTTGATTTACACATAATTTTGCTGTTTCTAAGCAATCAATCTGCCTAGCCTTTTCCCAACTATATTGGGGTCGGCTTCCAGTCTAACCGGATGCAGCTGAATACCAGTATTTTACATGGAGCGGCTGCCTATCTGATTTCCACAAGCCAGTAACTGGGTAATACCATAATAATATGTGTAATACGATACCCCTTGGTAAGACTGGTTGTCAGACTTTCGGGCTTCTGATGACTCGTAACGACTGTAAAAGATCCACGAAAGTCGTTAGTCCAGCTAACGACTTTACGTACTTTCCGAGGCACGGAGGAGTCTCGGTATGTAGAGAACCACGGACCAACTCCTGCAAGCGTAGCATCAACCTGTACGGCTGTTATAACTTATCATTATCTAAATCAAAATATCGATTCAATACGTACATACGCTTCTCATAACACACAGATTCAAAGTTAAACACTATCTTTGTTCGTAAATTGTAACTCATCGAAATGAATTTCAAATAAAAAAGTAAAAAAAAAAACCAAGGGCCATCCTTGGGCAAGGCCGCTCGGGCTATCCCAATTATTTCCGGTCATCTAAGAATCGAGTTTTTTAGAAACATTTCTGTGGTAAGGTAACTTTTAAATTCCAAGAAGTACCTACGAGTATGTATCATTTTGATTTAATGTTGTATCCGTTCGATAAAGAGAGTTTGAACAAGGTGGTTTTTGCTTCTTTTCCTGTACCTTTTAAATCTTTTATGTTTCGAGGATTTGTCATTGCTACTCAGCTATTGTGATCCGGAGGTAATTAATTTCTACTGTTTCTGTTGGGTTGCTGACCCCACACATATTTCACCAAACCCAGTAGAGTATATGCTTCTTTAATTGGTAAAGTGGCAGAACCCTAAGTTTATCAAATAAATCAGGAAACATGAATCTAAAAACATTTCCGCGTCACCGATATCGACTTACGCCACTCAATATTTATTCGCATGTTTTACAATACCATCCTGACTGAACTGAGTCATCAATACTGATTCATTAGCACTACAGTTTATAAATACACCTCTACACGTGCTAAGTTCACCGACTCTGCCTTTTGTTAATGTGGACACATTTGTATAATTACTGTTACGGCAAGTGTCAATGGGGCTTAAGATAAAGGAGTTAATGAGTTGGAAAAAAACAATGATTATATAACACTTGAGGATCATGCATCGGGTGTTTTGTTTGTGAAGAGGCGTAAAAGCCACGATACTAAGCAAGGGTGCATACATCAAATCGTATTGTAGTACATACGGATTATTTTTGAACTATCAAACCAGTGCGGAATAAGGAGGGAGAGATCAAAGAAAGATCTATTTGAACCACGATTTGAACCTATACTGGAACAGAGACACTGGACGTAACATGCCTCCCACAAATATAATACATGTTTATATTGGTGTATGAAACTGTAGCATCAGATAATAATCACAATCCACAAGATTACATAGCAATTAACATTGCAAAAGTTTCTATTTTTAACTATTTAAATTAGACCTTATTAATAGAACTGACATTTTAACAATCAGTGCCACTCTAAATTCAAATTCGACCGTTTGAAATGTTTCAAAGTAATGTCCAATTTGGTAGATTCCATTGAGTATTAGAACTACAAAATGGCAAAAAAAAAATCGATGAAGCGGTAAATAGCGTCATTTGTTACTTTGAATGGTTTAAAATTCTTTAGTGGTCGTCTTCTTTAACCTAGTGACTGCTGCCAAAGCTTTGCTTTAGATTTCTACCAGTCGTGCGTGGAAAAAGAGCTTTACCATACATAATGAGCCAAGTATCTGACTGTCTTCTTACTTTAACAATGATTAGGAAAACCAGGTCGAACAGAGGTTGTTGTTACCCTTCCTAGATGTAATTAGAAGGGCTTGTTGGATAATACTTAAGACAAATTAAAAAAAAATACATCACGTCACTGTTTCTAGCTTGGTATCACTTTTATATCTATTAATATTAATTTCATTATAGGATCAAAGATAACCCCTTGAGGCACACCAAGAATTATTAATCATTTTAGGTATTATTTTTAGATTTTCGCTTACTGAAGTTATTGTTGCCGATTTGTCTGTGTTTAGCTTCCCAAGTCCCAATTACAAATTGCATTTTCAGCATCTAACATAATTTGACCTAAACTCAAGTGTTTAGAACGCTTCCCTCAAAACGTTTAGTACACTTTTTCATAAAACCTGACATTTAATACCGTGTCGGATATAAGTCGGCGACTTCATTGTGGTGTTCTGCTCTAGTTATATTGAATGTGTAACCGAGCTGAGTGAATCTGCCGTAGCTTATGAGTTAGTTATGCCTTGCTGGGTTTGCTGTGACCAACTTGTAATTGCTGGGCTTCAGATCGTGACTGGCCATTGTCTGGGGTTTTGTAGTTTGGTTTCTGTACTTTATGAATGAAATAAATCATCCTATGGTCGAAAGTGAATTATCTACAAACCGACATTAAAAGCACATTTCGTTCACCTTATTGGCGGAAGTTAATCTTGAGCGAAGTATCAAGAATTTGACTTTATGAAGTAGGACAACATTAGAACTTCACTTGTTTTTTTCTGACTCCCAAACTCCCAAGGGAGTAAAGTTTTTTTTAATGGAGTACCTATATAAATTTAAAATGCAACTCGCCTCGCCTGAGATTCTTCCCTTGATTTGTAATTCCACGCTTAACATACTTATCAACATTAAATTCCATATCAATGCTCTTAAACACGTTACTACCTGTCCCAACACGTTTCTACTGAACTTTGTAACTTCAGTTGCACCTGGCTTTGATAAACGTGTTATCTCCTTCCTGTGAAGGGATGGAAGCATAAAGAAATAATTCTTACCGACACTAGTTGAGCAGATTACAAGTTATTTCCGCTTTAAAGAATGTTACCTTCACCGTTGATCGGATTGCAAAGGTCAATGTCTCGTCTTCTTGCGTACTCATCTCTTATTTGATGATTAGAGATATCTAGACAGTTATTCTGAGATTTTTCATCTATGTCACTGTTCTTATTATTGCCCTAGTGTATCTTTTCTTCAATGTCTGCAATGATAGATTCTAGTTGATGATTATCCAAATCCATTGCTTCATTAGTTAGTAAAAGGTCTGTTAAAGTTCTTAGTAATGTGTCGTTCATTTAAATTATTATTATGGCCTCAGAGTTACATATTCGTCATTCACAATTTCCTCAATAAAAACGCGAGAGGCGCCAATAAATTTCTAGTGTTATAGAACATAATATACCTACGCCATGACCTTGATGACGACCGACAGCAGGTTTAAAACGAGCGGAACATTAGCGGTTATATCTGATGACGTGACGTTATCTGAATTAGTTAATTGCTGGCTATATTCAATGTTGTATTGATGCGGATTTATTAGATTCTACAAAGTAGGCCTCTTAAACCTATAAAGCCTACACTTTTTGCCAGCATCAGCTTGTTTTTTCCGTAATAAATTGGACAATAATTTATTGCGCCTACGATATTCTTCAACTTTGAAATAGAAGAATTCAGTCGGTACCTACCTACGCAATATTTCCTCGTCCCACATACCGCAGTGTCTCAAGATGAAAGTCTTTGACCAAAGCGTGTTGCCATCATGGGCGCCGGCAGGTCTATTTTCAGGGAGGTGCATCTTCAGCTCCACGAAGAGAGCTCGATAATTTTTGCATCTCGCCTCGAATAGGATAGGTTTTATTTTTTCAATCATATAGAAAGAGGATTTACTGTGTCGATTATACTAAGAAGCTTAAAAATTAAGCTCGATATTCGCACTGGGCCCGCGTGGTGAATTACAACTCAGTCCCTCGCACTGGGAGAGGAGGCCTGTGTCTCAGCGGTGGGAACATTATAGGCTGATTATGATTATGCTTAATGAACTTGTATCTGCTGGTGACAGTACCTACTATTATGAATGCTCGAAAGATATTCAAGACCAACGTGTTTATCCTTCGAATTATCATGTATGTCCGATTAACTAACACTCTATACACTTCACTAGTAGTACTACTGCCGTGCTATTCTGTAAACATCTCACCGTGATAACTTGGGTGAAGTGAGCATGAAGTGACCTGTCCATAGTGTCAATCCCTAGCTTTAGGTGCAATGACAGCTCACATCAAGCTCACTTCACCCAAAGTTATCACGGTGAGATGTTTACAGAATAGCACGGCTGTTATTACGTGTTATTAAAATAATTGGATTCATTTGTTATTGATAATTCCACGATAATTCCATTGTCAGATAAAGGTACACGATTCGTGAGTCATGATAAACTTATTAATTATGTAAGTTTGCTTGCACGAACCGTCCGGGTAGCCTAGCGTGCAACAGAGATATCAAAACTTTGTTTAGTAGGAAATCCAACTTACCGACGGAGGGATGAATATTTACGGAAATATACCCTCTGGTATTTTTTCATTCCACATAATATCTCTTGTCTTGCTGGGTCACGTGGGGTTGGTGGAAATTGTCCCGAAGACGCTATTTTAGATATTAATTGCGGATTTCACATATGAAACTGATCGCGGTCAAGCTCTGGCAGCTCTTGAACCGCGTTCATGAGCTGTCACTGTCAATAGTTCACAGCAATTTCGATACTGACAGCTCTTGATAGCCGTTTAGATGTGCTGAACGCGTTCAGTTCCATTAGTGAAATTTGCCCGACATTACCACACGAAGGTAATTTGATCGGCCAGAAAATTCAACAAGATGTATTTTGATGATCCAATTTCTGCTGATGGCTCAAAGTCATTGTTCTTAATCGAATATGCTTGTTGTGCACTTTAACCGAAACGAGCTCTCTCCACGACCACAAAGTATACTTTTCCCAAGCTGGTAGTGGTATTGATTCAAAAAGTTATATTAGAGAATTTACGGTGCAGAAGTGTAGACCGAATTATCAGCAGTACCTACCTGCTATGCTATACTGTTAAAATCTCACTGTAAAAACGTAGATGAATTGAGCTGTCAAATAGTTACAATGCCTAGCATCACAGTTCACTTCATACAAGTTTTGAATGTGAGGGTTTTACAGAATAGAGGAATAGACCCGGTGGGGCGGCTACACGAGTTTATCTAATACAAAAACCAATATCAATCGATACGTGTTCGATAATATACAGGGTGGCAGGGACATCGACGCGAAAACTAATACCATAGATTCAGTACATGATTCTGAACCCCACTGCGTTGAAATTTTTCGTCGGTTATACAGTGGATTCAAACGCTCATCTCAATTCTCGGCATGCGTGAAAAAACGAGATGGGACGACCTAATCTTTACAAGAGACACATTCTTGAAAGGTTAAACTGTTCTTGCTATAACAGGTTCCCATATGGTCGGATTAAATTATAATAAAAATATATCACAGAGCATAAATAATTGAAAAAGGTGTGTTTGTTGAGGAAATTGACGTAATTTTTCTGTGGGTGGTCCATGATTAAGGCATGTGTTAACTAAAAGCTGAGCTACGAACCAATGAGTCAATGGAGCTTATAAAATTGAGTTTAGGATTTTCCCACGAAAATTATCATTCTTCTTCATTTCGTGTGGTTAGTGACTAACCTGTTGTCAGAGTTTTAAATCCGCCCATTGGCCACTGACTTGGCTTCACATGTCGTCGAGAAATACGAAAGTTATCATTAAGAATTTGTTATCAAAAGAATTAAGAAAGTGGATAAACGAAAAACACTTACGCGAAGCTCCTCCGTGCCTCGGAAAGCACGTTAAGCCGTTGGTCCCGGCTGTCATTTTTGGATCTTTGACAGTCGTTACGGGTCGTCAGAAGCCCGAAAGTCTGACAACCAGTCTTACCAAGGGGTATCGTATCACCCAGTTACTGGGTTGTGGAGTTCAGATAGGCAGTCGCTCCATGTAAAATACTGGTATTCAGCTGCATCCGGTTAGACTGGAAGCCGACCCGAATATAGTTGGGAAAACGCTAGGCAGATTGATTTTAATTTTTATCACCAAGTGCGGTGCTTTTGGCAATCTTGGTATAGCTAGTGTGTTTGACTGACTGTCAGTCAATTCTGAATTTCACGTTTAGCGTTAAAATATTGTTTTAGTTTTGATGGTTCTATTGTGTGTGCATTACGCAAAAGGGGACATCATGATGTGACGAATAAATAAAAATACAAAAGCTCTTGGGGCTAATTTTACCAATAAAACTGAACGCTATCAGCACATAAACCACGTTTAGAGCTGTCAGTCATGTCAGTGTCATTATTTTCTTTCGAATATTGACACTGACAGCTTGTAAACTCTGTTTAGATTCGCGTTCAGTTTCATTGGTGAAATTCGCAGTAAGTACTATAAACTTATTTAAACGTATTGTGACTTATAATAGCTGCTATAAGAAATCACTTACCATAATATCATTTAACTACAACCTAAAGAATGTACTACAAATGAACGCTATATAAAGCAGTCTGTGGTTTCTTTACTTATTTCAAGTTCGCTAGGTCACCAGGCGTGGGTAAAACGGGCTTGCCCACGCGCATACTCATTAGTTCTAAGAATCCTCATATTGCTGTATTTGAGACTATATTCAGTATTTCTACTACTGTCTGTTCTAAAAGTATCTGATAAAAGTGTAAACAAAATCCTGTTTAGGTTAAATTCTTTCGCAATCACTAACTAAAGGTAATAAGTAACACATTCATCACTATTTAGAAGGTTTTAAATTTTATATCTCACCACTTTTCCTACAATTATTGTTTGAATAACATTATTAAATTGTAATTGAAAAGTAATCGGCGAACATTTAGGTTATAAAATTAACCACAAATGTCAAATGAATAACCTTTTCGGTAATTTATAATTCGAATTTCGGGTGCAAGTATTCAAATAACAAAATCAAAGTACTCAATTTGTTTGTGGCACTACTAATAGAGATGATGACAAAAAAAAAAATTGTCCTTCTTTGAGATTATAAAAAAATATTGGACACGTATTTTGTCTGCTTTTATGTAATCTAAAGATTTCGGCGATATATTGAGGTAAAATGTGCCATGACTTCACGAGTAGTAATAAATCATAGTTAAAAGTAATTAATAGAATACTTAAATGGGTCTTTTAATTAGGTAACGTACCGTATTAGATACTTTATTATAATATACAGTAGGTATACTTTTGCAAATTAAGATTATTGTGGGAAGTGGATTTGAAAGAATGTTAATTTGTTAAATTATTTATGGTCAATAGCTTTATTACTGGTAACAATTACAAGCTTTTAACAATAAAAGGAATAGTTACTGAAAGTCATGTAAAACACAGGAATAAAGTAATTACAAGCAAGCCTACAGACGTGTGTAACTGAGTGGCTTACGTCAGGGCTCGGATAACGGTATATTTTTCGAAAAGTTTTCGTCTTAAAAACCTAAAGAACGATTTGTTTCGGTTACGTTCGAACGGAACGTTATTAAAACGTTTTTGAAGAAGGACAAAATTTTTATCGTTCTCGGTTAATAAAACGTTTTAACCATTTTTGGGTTGATCGATAGGAAACTCGCAACACAACACTAATCAATACTAAGCAGCAAGCGCATTGGAATCAATGATGTAATGAAATGAAGATAAGGTGCAATTTAACTAAAAAAGTTCATGCTTGCGTCTTGCGGAATAAACCGGTTTTTGAAAATGTTGTTATTTCTTTTTCGTTCTGAACAAAATGTTGTACAAAGAAGAACTGTTAGAAACGTTTTAAAAACGTTATTTTAAATAACGTTTCCGAGCCCTGGCTCAGTCCAGACGTAACGTATACGTCTGGACTTAACAATATTCAGACACTGAGGTAAGGTATTGTAACGTCGGAGGGACGTCACTCTTTAAACTTGCGTGTGTGTGAGTATGATGGGGAGCATATGCTCTCATATTGTCTATTGCATAACTATTTAGAGTTCAACAAAATATCATATAAAGACGCGTATACAATTTGATGGCCAGCTTTCGACAATTTTTCCATCAAACACAAAACCACATTCCTATCTTATTTAAACAAATACAATTTGTCAGACTGTTCGAATGCTATTTTCTTAACAGCCTGTACAACGTAAGGTTGCTTATTGCATAAAACCTTACAGTATTTAACCTCATTGCAATGTTATTGTTGCAGTTTTTTTATTTTTTTTTAACTTTAAATTACCTACTTAAGTACGATTTTAAAACAATGTTGTATCCATTCACAATCGTTACAAAATAGCATATTGTTTAATTTAACAGAATTACAATAATCAGGCACTAAGGTCCACAGGTGTGCCTCATCCTCAAACTTGAAATTAAGTAGGATTTTAAAACAATATCCGGAGTCTGGATTTGTGCCCTTTTGATGGATAAATAAAATAATAAATAAAATAAAATAGCATAGCTACGTCTGTGACGGGCTTTAGTGCTGTCAAACTAAAATATAGTTAAGTTGTGTCACTTTAGTCTATTTCAGAATGGAAAATCGTCTTTTGACAGGAATAAACCAAAATTTGGTGATTTTTAGTCTAATTTAGATTCATTTGTGACAAGAGAATCGGCTCTATTATATATTTTGTAGTAGGTATCTACGATGACAACCATGTCAGCTCTAATTCAAATCAGCTATCTCATTACGTAACACATTTTCGAAAACGATTACGACCAATCTGTTTCATTTTGACAGTTCAACAACATTCATTGCGTTAGAAATTTTTGTCGGACTTATAAACCAATGAATTAGCAATCTGTTTTAGAACGATTTAGATTCTGACTGATTGTGTAAAACGCAATTAGGCTACTGGTTAAAGCTTCTACAGCAGTAAATACTGCAGCACACGTAGCATTACCACCATAGAAACGGGTTTTGTCGACGTAAGAATAGACAAAATGACAGATAAACAAGCACAATCTGTCATTTGTCTATTTTTCCGTCGGCAAAACCCGTTTCTGCGGTGGTCATGCTACCCGTGCTGTAGAAGCTTTAATCGTTAAAATCTTTCGTAGCAACGAAACAGCCTGAGATTTCACAGACTAAGAAAAACCAATTGAAAAAGTATTCAACTTTGTATTTTAGACCAAACCAATTAAAGAGTAATGGTGGCCTAGTGATAATGGCCCCAAATTACGAGTTGTAGGTCGTGGTTTCGAACCCACATAGGCGCTTTACTTTGTATAAAAATATTCATCACCACTGCTCTCAAAACGGTGAAGGAAAAAATCGTGAGGAAACTGGTATGTCCTAGAACCAAAAATTCGATGACATTCGACATTCACCAACCTGCTGGGCTCGCGTGGTGGATAACGGCCCTCTCCCTCTCACAGAGAGGAGGCCTGTGTCCCAGCTGTGGGAACATTATAGCCTGATTATGCTTATGCAACTATAAAACTTTATCGTGAGTAAATTCCAATCTACCTTAATCCTCTTTATAGCTAATTACTAACAGAATTTGGACACCTTAACCACCCTAATGCTATTTGATACCAAACATGTCGACATGAAACCTTCCAACTGCCATTTCTTCGCTTACTCCTTGAGGACGTAAAGTAACTCTACGGAAATGTGACACCGGATAGAATATGTATTCATCAAACAAGTCTCTAAGTTAGAATTCAATGGGTTGATTTGAGCGTAGAAAGTTGTATTGATGATTTTAATGTTTATAATAATTCTGTACCTAAATACATATATATATTTTACGGTAGCAAATCATATTTTGATTAACAATACAACCTGCTTTCTAATTATGTAACAAATTTTCGTAAATGATTAAGACTAATCTGTTTCATTTGGCAGTTCAACAACATTCATTGCGTTATTTACGTTGCAGAGATTTTTTAACGAACTTATGAAGCAATAATCTGTTCTAAAATGATTCGGATTGTGTATTACGCAATTACCTGCAAATTGCAAAATACGGAAGAAAATTTGAGTTTCCCTGGCCACCCTGGCACTTTCACCTTAGGTAAATGATTGTTCATCCAAATTGATCGATAGAGTAACACGAAACTTAATTAAAGGAGAATGCCAAAGTTTCCTACAAGACTCGGCCAGAACCGACAGAGATGAACTATATATCATAAAAAGGGAAAATAATTATAGAATTTGATAATTTAACTAGATTTATATTGGAAGTACACCAAAAAAAGTTATAGTGCTTTAAAGTTGACCACTTAATACTTCTGATTTTAACGATAACATGAAATAAACTATTAAGTGATTAATTAAATGAATGACTTTTAGCAGATTATCGTCGTATATAAATGTTTTTGTATTAAAAATATACATAAAACATACTTAGATTAGAATATATGAAAAAAAAAACACAACAACACGCCGATGAAGTGAAGTCAAACTTTTTGACAATGACAAGGACCACAGACAAAACACAAGTTGTTTTACATCAAGTGTTGCCACTACTATAATAACATTATAAGGTATTAGGAATAAACTATTCTAAACAGTATCGATCATCGGATTATTTTTAATAAAATTATTACATCACTTTATAATATTATTCATAAATATAACTAAACGGTATTTATTATTAAAAGAACACACAGGCTCTTTGTCTCCGAACCGGAGACAGTTTGCCAAAACCGTCAAACCCCACCGAATCGACGACGGTGAGTCACGCGGGTTAGATCTCATACTTATCCACCTTATGTGCGTTTTTTCTTATGCACCTATGGGGTATCATGCGACATTCAAGGATAAATAATAAAAAAAAAATCTAAAATGATAAATGATGTTTTTTTCATCAAATGACTTCTCCCGCTCTAGGCGGAGCGGAAGGGCGTGTCAGACTCTTACTGACTAAAACCTACCCGTGTTCCTTCACTTGCCTGTACGTTGACGCTAACGCTAATTTGACAGTTAAAACGTCACAAAAGGGGCAGGACTTTATCTTTATTCATATTTATATTATTGTAATCGATTTGCATATGCAATTTCGTATCGATTTTATTTTATTTTGGTATTGGCAACATTTCTTCTTGAAATTGTAGCTATGAAATGTGTTGTTACATTGACAATTAGTTGAATAACTTTTTAAAATGAGTTTTCAGCGGTGTGCTTCTACAGATTTTATATAAATTGTATAATTGTTACTATTTTCTGTTATGAATTATCATTATTACAGAAAGTCTGTCGGACGCTACATGATTCGAGCCTATTCTTGTCATTGTCCTTTACAAACGATACTTACTTCAAGAAGTAAGTTCATCAAACGATTTTGATTCTTGCGTGTGAAATAATTGCGAGGGGCTAGCTTTCCGGCGCATCAGACTAAATGAGGTTAGTGAATTAGAAAAAATAAACTTCTTCTAGCTACAACGCACAGACAAGATACAAATCTTACAGATTATAGACAACAGACTTCCAAAAAAAGCACTACAAAGTGAAAAATAACTTTAATTTTAGAAGTCGGTGTTTTTAGATCCGTATTTTAGATTTTTGCCACCGACTTTCGAAATTAAAGTTATTTTTGATAGTCAGTTGTTTTTTTTTTTCTAAAAAAGTTTTTTATTTTACACACCAATTCGAACATATAACCTCCTCCTTTTTTGAATTTGGTTAAAAAAAGCTCTACCTATGGCAGTTCCTTTTCAAGGATGACGATAGCAGCTTATGTAAAACTTTTGTTAATATTTTTTTAATTCATTCACCTATCATTATACAAAATCCGGACCCGTACCCTAATTGCGTAATACACGATCAATCAGAATCTGAATCGTTTTGAAACAGATTGCAAATCCATTGCTTCATAAGTTCGAAAAAAAAATCTGCTCACGTAAATAACGTAATGAATGTTGTTGAACTGTCAAAATGAAACAGATTAGTCGTAATCGTTTACGAAAATGAGTTGCGGAATTAGATAGCTGATATGTGTAGGAAAGACGGTGCCATTCTTAATTCCTCTCCCACATTTATTTCATTTAGGTACTTTAAAACCGATGACAGTTCAATTCCCTTCAGTAATCTCGTCTAGCATTGTATGAGGTAACAGGTTTACATTGCTACGGATTCCGACCTCGGTGCATAGACAAAGAAATAGCGGTCCTAGCATATAAATTAGTTGCATAAATTGTGCTGCCCTTTGGTTAGAACATCGGCATTTGTGTGATGGTAATGGAGGTACTTACAAGTGTTAAATAAATTAATAGTAGGTTGAAGACCTGAAGAAGGCGGGAATGGGAAAAAAATATTACTGGCTGAGATAAACGCGTGGAAATGCGAAATATTACAAAACAACTGTACAAGAATAATAATTAAAAATGGTTCAATTTATGCCCGAACAAATATAGAACAAAATACAGACGAATTGACAACCATTTTTAAAACCGATAAAAAAATAAAAAGTTGAGGGTGATTTGAAATTGGAATGCAGTTTGCGAAAAAAACAATTAACTAAAGTGAGCTAAACTGTGTTCTTCGATCATTCGTTTGTCCATGATTAAAAATGAAGTAGACAGAGGGTATTAAAAAATCCCTACCATAGCTTCAATTATTTCCTTTAATTGACAACGAACATGAATAGTCCAGACATGAGTTTAATATCCAGGCCAATCCAATAAATGGCTGTCCAGATGCGGAAATTAAACCATTTACACAGCAATAACATTTCAAGCTTCCTGTACAAGTGTTCGTACATAACAGAAATGTTTAACTCCTGAAGATGGACTAATCTTCAGGAGTTAAACATTTCTGTCATAAACGAACTGCATTTAGGCAAGTTGAAAATTGAAGTTCGAATGCAAAAAGAATACTGCCAGTAGTACCTAAACAGAGCAAGGAACGATTATGTTGTCTGCGCAGTCCGCAAATCAACCAGCGATGGTGAGGTTACATTGCTAAGTGCAAGTCTTTGGTCTTATTTCATGACACGTTTGAATGATTTTACTGCGTGATTTCGAATGTCATATGCCCGATGGCTAATTCCCCGAAGTTATCAGATCAACCGTCCGAATCGCCGAAATTCTATAGCATAGATGTACCACAATTTCGAGTAACCATTAAACCGAGCGTCCGTTTCGCCGAAAAGTCATTTCAGCGATAGTTCTATCCATCGAATGTCTATTGGCTCGATGTGCCAATAAGACGTTCGATCTGATAATTTCGGGGAATTAGCCATCGGGCATATGACATTTGAAATCACGCAGTAAACTCCGCTGTAGTTGTGTGGTTTCTGCACTCTAGTCGAGTGTTAAATCCCTTTACGGAAAAAATATTAACTAATTTATAAAGCCATCTACCAATTTGCTAAGGACAAGGAGAAATATTCGGTTAGTAACTGAAAAGACACTAAGGCCCGTATTACAGAACCTCACTCAAAACTCAAGCGTTACTTAAGACTCGTTTAAAGCCTTTTGATTGGTTGAAACTAGTTTTAAGTAATGCTTGAGTCTTGAGTGAGGTTCTGTAATACGGGCCTTAGAAAGGAAGGAGATGAATGACCTACAGAATGCGAGAGACTGGTAGTAGTTTTTCGGGTATTTTCGGGGACTCACGATAACAGTCATTTCTTGTGACGGACCGAAAAACGGAATATTGCAGTTGAAATGCAGACCACGCTGCATAAAAAATGCAGACATTTAAAACATTTCAGACACGACAAAAGATCATTGTGCAAAAATAAAAGCATGACTTTTACAAGCAATTTTTCGCAAAAGATTTGCAATATGGGCGTTAAATCGATGACACGGACCGAAATGCGTGACTTTTTGAGGATTGTCTACAGTAGCGGCATAGCTTGTCCAAAGCTAGTTATGTTTCTTATTATCAGGTATCGTCACGCTTATTGTATTTCACGGGCTAAGCTTATGTACCTATAAACCGCTAATTAATTGAAGTAGTGTATTAATTACAAAAAGAAATACAAATAGTTTTTCATCTGGAATTTCTCAATAGCAGCCCGGAGTCTGTGAATTTGTGCCCGGTTGATGTCAATAGACTCGGCCTCTGACACACTGACTTGGCGAAATGTGGGTGTACTATATGTGCACCTCTGACAACCCCTACGAAGACTACAGGCGTGATATTATGTTATTCACTAAATCAGACACTTCAAGCTTGCAGTAACTAGGAGTCGACTATAAAAGGCACATCGATTCGATAACCGTAGTTCAAACCAAGAACATCGTTCAGCAAGAAAATCGCCGACAATGTAGATTAAATGCAATAATAAACAGTAGCAGTTCATAATTATCGATTAAAAGCGATTCCGATTACTCGATTAAACTTAATTAAACACTAAAATGGCGATGGATAAATCAGTTTTAAAAGGACAACGCCTATTTATAGTAGTGGAGCGGCGAATAAATGTGCGACGTTAACCTTGGTATAACTAAGATAACCGACAGTCACATAATATGTTGGTAAATGTTTGTTTAAATGCTTTTCAAATTAGGAACGAACTTGATTATGGCGCCAAAGATTTAGTAAGGAATTCTTCGAATATTGTTCTGTATTCGAAATGTTTGCATGATCGAATATTGGTCTTTTGAGTCAGAAAGAGGCTTAACTGCAAGTAGTTTGAATTGCGATTTTATTTCTGGTCATTTTCCTAGTGGAGAAGAATTTATAGAGATAGTCAGAAAGTCTATTATCGGCAGTAGACGGTTAAAGAGTATTAAATAATTTACGAGATGACCTTTCTGCCGATGCAAGGCTATCTGGTATAGCCGTTGAGTTCTTCACTAATCGAGGCATCTTAAGGCTGTGCCTGCCTATATCTGGACGTTGTGTTCGACCCGCTACCCTGTTATGTCTTTTACAACTATATAAGTAGCCTACAAGTAGTTTACCGCTTCTAATGATTATAAACTGCGGGATGCCAGGCTTCCTAGTTGCCAGTACCGTTGCTATGGCAACGCCAAACACATTCTGTTGCAGTGTGGATGGCCAGTATTACCCTCAAGAATGCTCAGTAGCTGGGAGCACCATGTTTAGAAGAAGGCGTTTTCCGCTTGACAAAGATGGATTATGTAGATTTTTCTGTATCAGGATATTTCGTAATTGGCTTAATAGGTTTTTAGAATGATTTGCTGTGTGATTATGGCAGTGGTATTTGAGCTAAAGTGGTCAAGGCGATTTCGATTTACTACAACGAAATAATATTGAATGGCATTTAAATAGGTACCGTAAATCATTGAACATTTTATAGTCTGTGCATCGTCTGAGAAAGAGATCTGCCGTCCTATTCTGTAAATATCTCACAGTGATAACTTGGGTGAAGTGAGCTTGATGTGAGCTGTCATTGTACCTAAAGCTAGGGATTGACCCTATGGACAGCTCACTTCATGCTGACTTCACCTCACTCTTCACGGTGAGATGTTTACAGAATGGATCGACTGTTCGAGTTTTAATCGAGCACTCGGTGAAATTGCATTGCATCGAACGCAACTATGCACATTCGCTCGTTCACCAAAATGTGGGCCAGTTTGCATTTAAATCTCATTAGAGACACTGCGTACCTTTACCATTTTATCTAGGGTTGCCAACTTTTATTATAACAAATATATGTAGTATTTTCGAAGCCATAGCCTGTAAAAATATAGTAGATGGCGAAAAATTTAAAATATATAGAAGGTATGTTTCAACACACATTTTTATTTTTTACTACTTTGAACAATATTGGCCCTATTGTGAACATCTCGTCATTTTGTATTGAAATAAAAATATAGTATTTAGGCCTGTAATATAGCAGGATACTATATTATGCATTAGGGTTGGCAACCCATAATTTTATCATACATTTTACCAATAAGTTAGTTAAATAGTTTATCATTTACCATTCCATGTAACTAAAAGACTTTAACTTTTACCATTATATACCATATCCTATAAATACGTGAAAGGTGTGTTAGGTCAGCATAGCGCCGAACACTACTTTCTACATGGTCCTTCGAGCCGGACTGCACTGTTATAAAAAATAATTCAAAACACATTCACACTTGACATCTTTTTAAACAAAATTCCAAGGATAAACCGTAATTCGCAAACTATTTTAAATTCTGCACACATATTTTCAATACGGATCCATTTAGCTACAACAAGATAAAATGCATAGCGAAAATTCTCTGGCGTCACCTACAATAGCATTCCAAAGCTTTTTTGCACTTGTATCAAACCAGTGTTGCATTCCGAATAAATGAGCACTATTTAAGTGGAAGGTTTTTCTCCCTTTTACTCGGGAACGGGTAGAAAGGGATAGATAGCTGTGGTTTATTTCACTATTTGGGCAACGAACGGGTGAGTAATACTGCGTGGAGGTTTTATTGGCAAGAGGAAATCTCGTTATAAGTTTGTTTTGTAAGAGTTTTTTTTTAATATGTAGAATAAGTGCCCTATATAGGAAGTCACAATAAAGGTCTGCAAATGTTTGTAATGGCGTAACAACCTTTCAATCACAATCTGAATGATTTTGAAGTTTATTGCTAATCCATTGCTTCATATGTTCGAACAATTTGTCTGCTCAACAATGTAAATAATGCAATGAATGTTGTCGAACTGTCAAAATGAAAGCCATTGCTACTAAGCTGTTAGTGTGTTACGCAATTTCTCCGCTGTTTCAATATTTACACAAGTTTCCGTTTCTTATCATTAAAGTGGGGTCTTTAATGTACTAGAAAGCAATTAAATAGAGCATGTCTTATCACTGTCCTATTTCACAAAATCTTACATCATTACCTTCACGACTATTAACATTACCCTACTTGGTAGGTATGCACAGCAAAACGTTCCCATAAAATTATTTGGAGTAGTTTCGTAATTTTTACGTTCCTGCTGGTCGTTTCGACTTCCTTATGCATAACTTTGCATGTATTTACATTATTTTCATAGTTACGCTAGTTCTAAATATGGATGCTGTATACAACTAATGAGAACACGTATAATATATTTGACCTCGTTTCATTTTCAGGGTGCACATAACTTAACATCACGCCTTTTTCCAAGAAGGGTAGGGCAGAGGTGTACCTATAGTATACCTACATTTCGATCACAATAGAAGGCGAGTCTATTGCCATCAACCGACCATAAATCCCGACTCTGAGCTGCTACTGAGAAATTCCAGATAGAAAAGTCCAATGTAAAAGCTCGTACAGACCAGCGCGACGCGACGCCGCGCCGCGACACGAACAATACAATTTCTAAGAAAACTTGACGGCATAACAATAACCGGTGTCGCGTCGCGCTGGTCTGCACGAAGCTTTAGTGTCTCATGCTCAGCAGTAGCATTTGCGACCACTCGACCAACGAAACAGTATCGGGAGCACGGCAGTAGAAAAAAATAATTCATGGAAATATCCTAATTAAAAGATTAACTAGTATTAGTTTTACACAGATTTAATCAATATATATTTTTGTAATGAACAAACTTAAAAACTACTAGACCGATTTAAAAAATTCTTTCACCAGTAGAATGCTATATTATCACTGAGTAACATAGGCTATAATTTATAAAGATATCACGCGGGCGAATCCGCTGGTGGAAGCTAGCAGATATCTATATTTGTAAGCGTATTTGGCAATTTGGTTAGGTTAGGTTACTGACATTTCAAACTTATTTAAAACCACATTAAAGCGTCTGACACAAATTAAATCAAAAGTTCAGTAGGACATTAACGATCACATTAAAATTTTATTCAGTGCTATTAAAATTAGATTACACTCGATGTTTCTTTATTAATATTCGATCATATACATTTTTGTGCCGCAGTTAAGTGAATCTGACCTTCAAGTTGATGTTATTTTATTTATTGGTACTTAACACTGTTTTATTGACGGATGCAGGCGGGAAAATAATAAAATCACAATTTAAATAACATAAATCAAGAGCAGTTTTTTTTTCGCCAGAAGTAGTACATTTGTCGCCATCTTGAGCAAGCGTGGTGATCAATGCTCGCCTTGCAGTGGAACAATAAAAATAATAAAAGTAAGTCGTTCTGCACGTCATGATGGTCTACCCATGTGCCAAATTTCATCCAAATCAGTTCAGCCGTTGTAGCGTGGAATCGTAACAAACAAAGACACCTTTGCAATTATAATATTAGTTAGGTTAGGATATTACTCAGTGATCTCATAATATAGTATTCTACTGGTGCAAGAATTTTTAAGAACGTTCAAGTAGTTTATGAGTTTATTTATTACAAACAAAAATACAAATCTTTATAATATTAAGAATAGGTAGGTAACTAGTGTAGATATTGTAATTTAATCAATATAATAATCTTGTCACAAATTAGGCAATATCTACATATTTATGATAATTGCAGCAAAATATCATAAAGATGACGCCTCGACTGACAAGTTCGACAAGTAGGTATTATGTGGTCAAGTATGTTTGTGTTGATTTATTTTTATTTTCGAACAAGCTTTCAAGTACTAGTAACAATACCCAGTACTTATGACAATTATCTCGTTAAGTACTTGGCTATCATTTAAAACTGCTTTCGACAAGCTTGTACATTTAATAATTGTATACATTACAAATAAAAATAATCATTGTACCTATATTTTTAACTTTACCCCATTTCTTTACTAGTATTTTTATTTAAAAATCTTACGGATTAAAATAACTTGTGTTTTATTATCAGACATTTCATGGCTCGGCACTGTTAGAAATATTGTATTTATTTATGCATATAAAATTTTGCCCCCTTCCCTTCGGACCGCCAACTGGTGTTAACGTGTGCACAATCAATATTTCTTCATTTAATAATTATTTAAATTAAATTTCGAGTCAGTTAATTCGCACGTAAAAATAGGAGCACATAAACTGAAGGACGTTCGCTGCTGAGAAACGCGCCCAAGTTGCGGAACATAATCGACCTCTTCGGTGTTCCTGGTGTCCTGGTACGCGCAAACAAGTCGGCCACTAACAAGGTACAACTAATTACTTTACCTGCCCACGCGCAACGCCGCGCCCTCGAAGAGTGCAAAACCCCGCCTACTCACATGTCATTGGGTCGTTCAAGGACTACCTGCCGCAAGGAAAGACGCTGTATGCGTAAAAATCTTTCACTCCACACTAATACAATATCACTGCGCACTTAGCCCGTGCAATACCTGCATGCGCTTATACTCTCCTGGTACTCGGCTCGACATAATTTAAACCTGACGTCGCGGTTCGTCGTGCAAAATAGCGGCGTGCCAACATACCAACGTTCAACTGGGGAGCTAACTGTGTCAACTTACTCGCTTTTTATTATCTCCTGGTACTTATAATGGATGACATGAGCAAATCCCGTTCTGAGTCGAATATTCCCGGACAGACAGAACAAAGCACCCCTCCTAACTTCGTATTTCAACGTAGTAAAAGACCAAGAGAATGCTATTGTGACTCTGACTTAATTGCTTTTAAAGAGGAAGTCAAAACATTGATATCATCTCTAGTGTCGCCACAGCAAGAGGAACTCAAGAAAATCTACCCGACACTAATGGAAATCAAATCTACTAATATCAACATAGAAACTGCCATGGCTTCTCTGTCGGCGCAAAATGAAGAGCTTAAAAACAAAATAGTACAGCTCGAAGTTCAAACAACGAAAGATAGAAATTATATCACTATTTTAGAAGACAAAATAGAGGATCTACAAAGGGGGAGCCGCAAGGCTAACTTCGAGATCAAAAATGTACCAAAGCTGGCGAAAGAATCCAAAGAGGAACTAATAACAATGGCCATTTCCCTGTCAAATGAAATTGGTTGTAATATCGCAAAAACGGACATAAGTGACATTTTCCGGGTTCAGAATAAGCGTGCTAAGACTAAAAATAGTACGATTATAGTTGAGACGACATCAACTATTCTAAAGACCGATTTCGTAAAGAAAACCAGAGACTATAACAGGAAACATAATGAAAAATTATGTGCTAAACATCTCGGATTTAAGACGGAAGAGTACACACCAATATATGTCTCGGAACAGCTAACTGCGAAAGGAGCTCGACTTCACTTTCTCGCTCGTGATCTGGCAAAATCCAATGAATACAAGTACTGCTGGACAGCCTATGGCAAAGTACATATAAAGAAGGATGACAACTATCCTACTATCATCATAACAAGTGAGTCACAGGTCCATAATCTTTTGCAACTTAAATGACTAGATGTTATATTGTCGCTGGCTGTCAATTGTCGCACTTATCATGTTTTACTATGTTGTTACCCCTATTGGTTTCGATCTTTTAGTAATAAGATTAATATTAAGCTTGTGTTAAAAACCAACCAATTCTATATATTGCTACTGATGTTTATTTGTTATCATTACCATACTTTACTCTGGTATTGCCCCTGTTTGTCTCGGTCCTATTGGGATTTTAGTTGCTTAAAATTAATTAGTATTAGGATAAATATGGAGCGAATTATCAAAATGAATATGTACTTATCGCGCACTCAGACACACTTACCACTCAATTCAACGTTAACTCAAGCCATCACATCCACAACAAACACACATACTTTCACTCATACACTAAATGTCTATATAGCTGCGTTCTTCTGCGCTTATATAACCTATAATTATGGATAGCACCTTACAGACTCTGAATGACATCGACAGTTACGAAATAGCCCAAGTATTCGACTGCGAACTCAACGACTTTACTAACCATATTAAGCCTAACTCCTCCGGCTTTACCATTGTTTCGCAAAATATTCGATCCATTTACTCTAACTTTGACGACCTTCAACTAAACATAACAAATCTTAAAACAGATATCGACCTGATAATCTTAACTGAATGTAGGCTAAATCCAAATAAACAAATACCTCAAATACCCAACTATAATTCACACCAATCTACCAACCACCTTAATAAAGCTGATGGGGTGGTCGCTTATATTAAAAGCACACATAAATTTAAAATAAGAGAAATAAAGCTAGCTCACGCATCATGTTTGGAGGTACATATCTCACCTGACATTATAGTCATTGCGATTTACCGGTCCCCCTCAACCGCAAACGCTGATGAATTTATCCATTCCTTAAATAATCATCTAACTACCCTTGCATCTACTAAAAATGTAATTGTCACTGGTGACATTAATATTAATCTGATATTAAATCAAGGCGAGCAATCGCATGAACGCACAAATAGACTTAATTATCTCAACATGCTAGCTACGCATGGGCTTCTCCCTGGTCACTCGCTACCCACGAGAGACAAAAATTGTCTAGACCATTTCATTATAAAGCTCAAACCTGCTAGTAAAACCGCGGTCATTGCAATTGTTCACACAACTATCACAGATCACTTCATGACTTTCCTAAAAATTACGAACCATACACACGTAATAAAACCCACTAAAATAAAATCAGATTTTAACATTGAGAAGGGACTCGCCCTCTTAAAAGAAAGTAACCTGGCGGACCTGCTAAAACTAACTAACCCTAACACTCTTACCAATAATTTAATCGAAATTCTTCACAACTGTATCGCGCTTAGTACTATCACTAGGATGATTCCGTTTAAAAATAGAACCCTAAAACCGTGGATGACAATTGGTTTATTGCGCTGCATTCACAACCGAAATAACATGCAACGGAGACTGAGACTTGACCCGTTCAACGAAGTACTAAAAATTACTTACAAAAGATACCGAAATTACTGTAATTGCATCATCAAAAAACAAAAGCGTAAACATGATAGAGACCAACTTACCAAATCGCACAAAAATCCTAAAAAAACGTGGGAGATTATTAACAGCATTACACAGCGAAAGCCCAAAAAAACAAATAACTTGGATCTCCTAGAAGTATCCTATAGCCCACAGAGCTCTATTAACAAAGTGAATAGCTTTTTCTCTAACATAGGAAAGCTTCTTGCGGATAATATCACACCACTTTCGGCTACTACAGTCAATTATAGCGACCCAAACCCATCTTTATCTGACTATACATCAACCTCATCGTTTGCACTACTCGACACAGACCCTTGCGAAGTTCATGCTACACTGATGGGCTTAAAACCAGACAGCGCCTCTGGTTGGGACAATATTCCAGTTAAATTTCTAAAAGCTGCACATGAACAAATTGTCCCAATCCTAAGTTATTTGACAAACCTATGCTTTGAACAGGGAATTTTCCCGGATGCCTTGAAAGTAGCCATAATAACGCCTGTGTTCAAGTGTGGAGACAGGTCCGACCCGTCAAACTATAGGCCAATTTCAGTACTGCCATCTATCTCGAAAATCCTAGAAAGAATCGTAAACTCACGCTTAATTAAATACCTTTGTAAGCATAACATTCTGTCACCATCTCAGTTTGGGTTTCGGCAGGGTAGATCTGCAGAGGATGCAGTCCTATCACTAACATCTACCCTAGTTGACAAAGTGGATAAGGGAAGCAAATGTCTGGCAGTTTTCCTTGACCTCAAGAAGGCCTTCGACACAGTATCTGTCCCCATACTCCTGCACAGGCTCGAAAGCATCGGCATAAGGGGACCCCCTCTCGAGCTATTCAAGTCCTACCTGAATAACCGTAAACATGCAGTAAAAATGGGGGAGTTTACTAGCTCAGTAGAAACAATTTCGTACGGCGTCGGACAGGGGACTGTACTCGGTCCGACAATGTTCCTTATTTATATCAATTACCTGTGCAATATGAGTATTGATGGGGGCCGCATTTTCTGTTATGCCGATGATACCGCCATAGTCTTTGCTGATAAGACTTGGGCAAAAGTTAAAAGGTCAGCTGAAACAGGCCTTTCAATGATTGCAAAATGGCTAAATCGTAACCTCCTCACCTTAAATGCCTCCAAGTCCAACTACATTTGCTTCACCAAGTATGCACGCACTCAACCTCCACTCGAATTCCAAATTAAGATCCACTGCTGTGCCAACCCCCCAATTCCCGACTGCTCTTGTACAAAAATTGATAGGTTACAATATACTAAATACCTGGGCATCATGATTGACCAGCGCCTGTCCTGGCACATGCATACTGAGCTGATCATGAACAGGGTTAGAAAATTAATATGGACTTTTAAAACATTGCGACACGTTGCCTCAAAGACTCTTCTGCATAAAGTCTATGTATCATTGGCCCAATCGGTTCTTGCGTACTGTCTACCATGCTGGGGTGGGACAACAAAAATTAAATTTTTGGAACTTGAGAGGGCGCAGCGTTCTCTCCTTAAGGTTATGCTCTTTAAACCCTATAGATTCCCAACCCAAAGCCTTTACCTAACCTCAGACCTCCTATCTGTAAGGAAACTTTATCTTCTCCATCTTATCCTGCGAAAGCACAAATCCCTTCCGTATGATCCCACAAAGCCGAGTATCAGTAGCAGGAGAAACTACTTAGTCGCTCCAACTGTCTCAGTCAGATCTGTTTTTGCCGAGAGGCAATATGAAAGGCAATCTTCCCGATTATACAACCTTCTGAATAAAGAGTTACACATATATCCTTTGAAACTCCGTGACTGTAAACTAGCTGTGACTAACTGGCTTACGAACAAAACCTACGACGACATTGAGGCTTTGATATATTCGCATCAATAATCTTTTATAAAATATAGTTAAAAGGACCGCGGTATCGAAATTGTTAGTGGAGGAAGCTGTACCTGTCTTCTTCCGATCCCAAGATATTGTCGCAGGGCTAACCTAAACCTAAATCTAATCAAATATCTAAAAAAAAAAAAAAAAAACTATACTTACACTTAATAACTGAGAAACACAATGCACACTCACACTATTACTTACACACACACGTACACACACCCTCACACAAAAATTCACTCGCATCCATCACACAAGTGCGCTCCTTTCTTCTTTTTTTGTATTTTCTTTTTACTTTATTACTCTGTTTTATATTAATTTGATTTTCTTTGTTTTTGTACTTTTTAATTGCATACTTTTATTGTCGTGATATGTGGAAGAGCGGATTTCACCTAACACAAGCATCTTTTTGCTTAAAAGGTGATCTCCAACTCATGTGTGTCAACAATGTATGTAATTGCAATAAACATTTTTTATTTTTTTTTTTTTTTTTTTTTATTTTTATAAATTACATTGGTAAGTACACACCATTGACCCACAACCTTTGTCATAAATTATAATCTCGCATAAATCTAAATTATAGGCAAGCGCGGTTTGGAACATACTACCCACCCTTGTGTAACACGCTTTTTTGAAATTCCTTAAAAAATCATCTAACGTAAAAAACGCAATGAACCTAGCTGAACTGTCAAAATGAAAGGGATTGCAATCAATTTATGTGTGTTACGCAATTACCCCGCTGGTTCACAAGAGGCTTGTTCGACCGAAAATACAGTATTTGTTTTTTTAGAAGCGAAAGTTTATCAAAAAGCAGCGATTATACGAAAGAAGCTTGCTTTTGCCTTCGTTACCTATACTTATATACCTATTAAACATAGTATCTTGTGTATTTTATTACTCGTAAACGAGGTAAGCGGTGAGCAACAGGTTATTTTAACGTGTCATTTTATAGCACTTCATGGCTCAACAGTTTATAAATATGCAGTCACTCAGTCTCCTCTTAGGTTTTTTTTATGGCGAGTGAAAAGTAAAACCATAAAAACTAATATTTCCATTATAACTTAATTACTGTTGCAAATTAAAGTGATCAACTCAACTTAACTGAAAGCATTTTTATCAAATAAAATCAAGTGCAGGCACTTTGAATTGTCAAGAGGTTGTCATTGGTCAGGCAGAAAGATGAAGCTAGTTGCCCATTCCAAATCGTAGTAGGTTCCTATGGAGAAGAACGGGCAAGAAACTCCACGAACACTCTTTTAAATGATGGGAATGTAGCTCCAGTGAAAAGGGCAATATAATTTAGATTTCTACTTTTTTTGTAAGAAATTATACGGACTCCACTCGATAACACCGCAAACTACTAAAAATCACACAGAAAACAAACAAAAAAAAAAAAATCCCTTCGCATGTTCAGAGCTCCCCCATAAAAATGCAACGGCGATTATTTTCAAGTTAAATCAATATTACTATAACGAGGTATAACAACATCGTTTACCTGTCGCGACCTTGAATGAAAGGGGCAGGCAGGTAGGCACTAGTGTCGTGGCCGGCTGAATGATTCGTAACGGACTTTTTAAAGTATTTACTTTTTCTTTTTTTTGTCTATGGTAATTTTATAATAAGTAGGTAGGTACGTACTGAGTGGATTGTTGAGAAAGTAAACAAAGGTGTTTGTTTTCGTATCGGCCTATGTTCTATGTTATGGGGTTTGGTTTCCGCACTTAGTCCTTCAGGTGGACCATTATTCGTGGGCCGTAGCGGCCGTTGGTGGTTATTCCAGCCAGCTCACCTCCCTCTGGAAGTTAATTAAATCTCCTGGTTTGTTCAGAACATCTGTGAAAGATCTGGGTGACCCGAGGGTTTCTGTTCTAATCTGGGTGACGCCTGTGCATTCAAAAAGCACATGCGCTACAGTTTCCTCAGCCTCCATGCACGCCCTACGCAGAGGACTGTCCAAGTGTTTGTTTAGCGAGCAGTGTTCCGTCACCAGGCGCAGGTTGTTCCTGTCCAGGCGTAGTAAACGCCTGCTTATCTTGCTATCCAAGGATGGCATAGCTTCCTTGGACTGCCTGCAGCCCGGTGTCGAGGTCCACCAGTACTCGTATCGGCTTATTTTACGTCTAGGGTTAGCATTATTAGCAAGCATTATCTTGGCTTCTTCTATTTGCCGTAAATCGGTTTTTATATCCGTTATTTTAAAGCACGGTTGCAGTAATTAGAACCGTAAACAATCGATTGTAACAATAATTTCATACGATTAATCGATTAGTTTGCACAGCACGTGCTGTTGATAACGATGTGAAAGATTTACCCTTTTACTTACAAGCATTTATAAATACGACTTGATTATAGTCTACAGAAAAAAAAAAAAAATCAAGAGTTTTGTCTTTGGGTTTTGTGGCTATTGAGATTGATCGATGTATGAAGGCTGTAAAATATTGAAACAGTGGAGTATGCTTTAAAGTTTAAACCATATGGGTCAGAACAGCTATCTAATTTTATTGCATAAGTAACACATTTTCGTACATATCAAAAAATTCTATAACGTCTATAACGCAGTGAATGTATTGCGTTATTTACGTTGTAGAGTTTTTTTTAGAAGTTAAGAAGCAATGGATTAGCATCTTTTTCAAAATGATTCAGATTGTTATTGATCGTGTATTACGCAATTATGGTTAACTTCGGTAGGTAGGTTACATCTGAAAATTGCTTAAATCTCGTGGGACACTATAGTGCCAATGCAGAGCAGCACCCTATATGCCTAACACACTTTCAATCACAATCTGAATGATTTTGAAGGGTATTGCTAATCCATTACTTCATATGTTCGAAAAAAATTGTCTGCTCAACAACGTAAATAACGCAATGAATGTTGTTGAACTGTCAAAATGAAAGCCATTGCTAGGTACTGTTAGTGTGTAACGCAAATAACCCGGGTGCAATACCTTCCTCATGAGGAATGTCAGAGGCAGTTCGTAAACTGAAGAAACTGGCACTCAGCGTCAACTTTAGGAACTAACCGTTCCAGCTTTTTTGGGTAGCAGATAATGAGAGCGAATTAAACCTTAATCTATCTCAAGCTGTACCTGACCATACTGTAAGTTAATTGTTCAGGTCAGACAAATTAATAGTTAAGAATTTAATGCCAAATTAAATTCTCCGTATATCACAACTGTCATTCTTTGACAGTTTTGTGAAATTGTTAGGCACTATACTGGAACAATTTCTATGAAAACTTTATGGAAATTTTCTACCAGAATCGCGTTGCACCGTGCGACGCGATTCTGGTAGAAAATTTGGAGCCTACAGTTTACACGGCAAATTGTCGTATACTACATAGGTTAAGGTAGGTAGTTAAATAAAGGTAAACAAATCGTAAAACGGGTTTTTAGAGATGACACTTTCTTGTTTAAAAATACGATAAACCAAAGTAAATTTATTTTAGATTTTTACAATAGTTTCCTCTTATAATTATGTATGTTCAACTTTATCATTTATTCATATACTACTCTTCGTAGATGTAACTGCTTGAGCACAATTTTTTTGTAAGATTTATAATAATAATATATTTTGTAATCTGTCTATTGTAAAGAGCCCAAACTCTAAATAAACGTCATCGAATTATAACGTTGCTAAATTGAAGAGTACAACTGTGACGTAGCATGACAACTGAAGTGACAGTTATATAATCGTTTAGTCGGTTACAGGACGGCTGGCTCGTCACGTGGTTTTTTTGTTTACCTTTATTTAACTATCTAAACCTATGGAGTACAGGTAGGGTTTCATTTGTTTAATTATGAATTTCCCTGATTTCACCTACATAGCAAGCAGGAAATCATACTTCATCTTGTACTACGTAGTGGCCAATCTGGGCCATTGTGTACACGTATCATAAAACCTAACTGTATTGACACAAATATAGAACAAGGCCGCTGATAAGGTTGTATGTTGTATAATGCATTGTTTGATAACGTAATAGCATTACATAGATACTACATTATAGCCCACTTATACTCGTATGTCCAAGTGTTTGATATTGTTCTCTAGATGGATATTGGATTATCTAAATCTGTACCTACCAACTACCAATGTAGTGCTTTCTCTTATCATTTTGATGATGTCCGAATTAGGCAAAGTTCTATCCTAAGCTACAAGGGGCAAAGTTGTTGTAGCTTTTTTGTTCGCTCTACATTTTTTTTTTGTATTAAATTTATTTACGCCTTGTCGTGTTGGCTTTTGGATAAGTCTATTTAAAAAAAACCTAGAGTCAGTGAAAATATCGGATTGAGGATAAACCTTGTAAATTATAAAATTGAATATCGTAAAAAGCGTGCAAAATGCACTGCCGTATTTTGATAAAGGCGTAAATAAGAAGACACCTAATTAATATTAAAATTAAATAAATACAACCAAGAACAGTGGACCCACAGTTTTTTTTTGCTTTCCGTAATATTAGGTAAGTACTTCTGTTTTACGTAAAATGTTCGGATATTTTCTGAATTTTCACTGTCAAGTCAATGTTACATTTTTGTCACCGTGGAAATTTTCTTGACCATAACTGCCATAAAAAAGTGTAAAAACAAAACGAATGTAACTTTCACGAAACACCCAGGATAGTTCACGAATGCTTGTAGGTATTAGTATTACTCAATGAGTCGGAACCAATATTGGAGCCAGCACTTGGCCTAAATGTAAATGGTATACCCCGGCTTTTAAGCTGAATCATTTTGGAATGTGTTTGAACCTTTGGAAGCCATCTTGAATTATTTATGCAAATATGATTACTTGTTATCGTAAATTCTGGCTATTGTTATCATTCATCATCTCATACATCTTAATCTCTTGAGCTCTTGAATTCTAGATTTTGGGCCTGTATTATTTTTAAGTGTAAGATAAAATAAGATTATTTTATTTGCATAAACATGTGTGTGTACATACTAGAAAGTGCATACAAGATGATAAATTAAATTAAGTGCAAACATGTTTGCCACTACGTGACGCGCAAAATAATACATTTATATAATTTAAAATGATAAAAAAAATACAAAATATTAGAAGTCGTCAAACTGAATTATTAAAGGGTTATTAAAATAAACAAATGTTTTTTTTTCCGTGAAAATGTTAATATGATCATACCTGGATTCCACTAGGACTTCCGATGCTATAAGGTAGCTTCACAGATGACAGTAGGTAAGTAGGTATAACATTAGTAATATTCTAAACATTACGCTATTTACGAAGTACTTACACAGAAAAATATGAAATACAGAGTACCTATAGGTATAGGTATGGTTGTGAGATAATAAAGAAAAAAATAAATAGTTAGTCCTTTGAAATTCTGTGCGTAATATCACCTTACTGCCTGTATCAACAAGAAGAATAGGATCTTTTTATTCTGAGCAAAACTTTTATTAATTTTTATATCTGCGGACTAGGGTTTTTTATAAACAAGTTTTGGTCTTTTCAGGCGCAATATGCATACGATACGACTGCAAACTACAGTTTGGCGTAGTATCGTAACCACAGAACAGATAAAAGAGGTTTTATCTGTTCTGTGATCGTAACATCATAATAATAATTATGTAGTAGTATGTAGTGTGTGTAGTTTTTGTTTTTCTAGAGACTTAAAAGTTCTAAATTTGAATTCAAAATGGTAATTGTTGAATTCAAATTAGCATCATTTTGCTATGATTTTTCTAGACAAAATAAAGTCTACTTATGCCTTTGAATAATACATCAAAATCTGTCTTGACTATTGATTAAATAGTCATAATATTATTGATTGATTGTCTTGCAAAATAATCTTCAAACCGCGATGCACTATCAAAAGCATTAGAGAGATAGTCACTAAAACCATTAAATAGGCCCCAGCATTGGCCCAACTCTAAAGCCGGTTGTACATACCTGTTACCAGGAATTTCGTTGTGTAGACACTATATACCGGTTTTGTCAGCTGACGCGGACTAAAATGGCGGCAAAGGCGCGAACGAAGATTGATAACCTAATCTTGTCCTTTTTGTATTCGTTTTGCATGTGTGGGAATTTGATAACGATTATTTAATCAATTATTATTATTGTTTATGTTATTTAATCGAGTGTTGTCCGTTAATACTTCCTTGTATCGCAAATTGAGGTAAACAGATGCACCACCAGCTATCTAATTACGCAACACATTTTCGTTGACAATTCCGACTAATCTGTTTCAATAAGACAGGCCAACAACATTCATTGTGTTATTTACGTTGTTGAGTAGTTTTTTTTTTCGAACGTACGAAGCCATGGATTAGCAATCTGTTTCAAAACGATACACATTCTGATTGATCGTGTATTACGTAATTAGGGTACAGGGATGAATCGAGAGAGTAGGTAGGTACTTTGAAGGGATTTCTCTGTTGAATAAATGTTGTGTTGGTAACAAATAACTTTATTATTTACTTAATTATACTTAGTAAAAAATAAAAAAAATTGCCTAACAAATTAAGAATTACCGATTTTAATGTTCGAATCTAAATTAAATAATAAGGAGAAATATGAAAACGCTCCCCTGAGGTGTTCCTGACTGCGATTTTAATTGATTATTATTAAATTTAAAGACCTACCGTAACAAGAAAAGAAAACGTGCCCAGGTGAACCTGACCACAATATTCATTTAATATTAAATACCAGTGCAATAGGCAGGTGGCAATACGCTCGCCCCCTATTACAAACTGGCAAAATGTGGGTGTTCTATACTGCCCTGCTAGGCCGAAAGGCGCTATCTCTGAGATAGGGTCTTTTAGTTTTTTTTTATACCATTCAATAGCTATAACAATTTCGCATCTGACGATATAAGACAAATAGCGCTATCTAACTCAAAACATCAAAACAACCACCAAGAAGTACCTACTTTTTTATCTATGTTTCCTTAAAAGCTCGTACAGACCAGCGCGACGCGACGCTGGGCCGCGACACGAACAATACAATTTCTAAGAAAACTTTACGGTATAACAATAACCGGTGTCGCGTCGCGCTGTCGCGTCGCGCTGGTCTGCACGAAGCTTAAATTGCAATTTACAAAAAGTCAATTTTCTCAAAACTTACTCCGATTGAGATAGCGCTTTTCGGCTTAGTAGGGCAGTATACGGACACCTCTGCCTTACCCTTCGGGGATTACAGGCGTGATGTTATTCTGTGTTATTAGATCTAAGACCTACCTTGAAAATAGCTCCAAGCAAATTGAGCACTGGACGTAGCAAACACAATAAGCTTTTCGCGAATTATCGAAATTACCAATGCGTGTAAAAATACGGCTCTCCCGTTAAATAGTATGCCAAATACTGATAACAAAAGGCTACAGACTCCGTTGTCATGTAAAGATAGTCAGTATCACTGATAATAACGTTGATAACATTATTATAGTATTGTAATGACAGGTAGAAAATAATGCTAAATTTATCGACGTCATTTTATCTAATTAGGTACCTACCTAATCATAATAAAGGTTCCATTTGTCAATGGATGCGGCTTTCATCTAATCTTATCTTTTGTTTTGGTTGCATCATATTACGAAATACTTAACATTCTGTGATATAGTAAGATCAAAATTTGTACCATCTATTATTCTGGTAGGTAGATTTTTACATTCTTGCCGAGGTCAGTCCGTGCATAGGTGACGATGCATAACATACCGAGACTCTTTCGTGCCTCGGAAAGCACGTTAAAACGTTGGTCCCGGCTGTCATTATAGATCTTTGACAGTCGTAACAGGTAGTCATACGCCTGAAAGTCTGACAACTAAACATACCAAGGGGTATCGTGTTACCCAGTAACTGGGAGTGTGTGTGTTGTGGAGGTTAGATAGGCGGTCACTCCATGTTTTCTTTTTTACGTGTGGTTAGTGACTAACCTGCTATCTAATTACGTAATATTTGCCTAAACGGTTACGACTAAGTACCTAATCAGTTTCATGTTGACAGTTCAACTTTTCGATTCAGATTCTGATTAATCGTGAATTACGCAATTAGGGTACTGGTGTCAGAGTTTTATAGAAGCCCATGGATCACTGACTTGGCTTCACATGCCGTCGAGAAATATCTCTCTCGTCACACCACTAGGCTGCCTGCTAAGCCGAAAGGCGCTATCTCAATCGTAGTAAGTTTTGAGAAAATTTACTTTTTGTTAATTGTAATTTAAAGAAACATATGGAAATAAAAAACTTCTGAGTGTTTTTTTTAAATGTTTTAAGTTAGATAGCGATATTTGGCTTTACCATTAGATGCGAAATTGTTATAGCTATTGAATGGTATAAAGAAAACTAAAAGGGTGTATCTCTGAGATAGCGCCTTTTGGCTTAGCAGGGCAGTAGGGTATCACCCCAATATAGTTGGGAAAAGACCGGGCTTATAGGTACGTAATTTACCGTAGACCTAAACTGCGTTCGATATTGTTTTATAATAAACTTTCTACTTTGCCTGTTTACACTGAAAGTGTGAAAATGTTGTAGCTATTACAAAATGTAGAAATCGGTGGTTTTCTCGTAAAATCACATAATTATAAAGCTTTTCACTTCAATTCTCTTGACATGACATTGCATATTTGTTTTTACAACTTAGGTAGGTACCTACTTAGTAGAAATTTGTATTATTTATGAGAAAATATAAGGCTGAATCAAATACCTACCATGATGTTAATTTAGTACCTACTAGGTACTCTTTCAGCTACTATATTCACTTAGATGTCTTTTATCCAAACTTTTCAACACGCGCCATCCCTCGCTCAAAAGGTCTCACCGCATAGTCCGGCCGTCGAGAGAATGCGTTCTTGACACCTGTCAGTTTCGTATTAAGCGTCGTGTAGACCGGCGCGGCACGACAGCGCGACGCAATTCTAACAAAACAATTTCTTAGAAAACTTCTAGGTAGAACAATTGCCGGTTTTGCGTCGCGCGACATAAACGAATAGGTAGGTACTAATGTGTTTTGCGAATTTGATTCTTAATACTACTAGAAATTGTCCAATTGACAGGTGTCAGGAACGCATTCGCTCGATGGCCGAACTGTTATAAGTAGATAGGTACATAAAATAACAACAATTCGTTAATTTACAGTATAACAGGACCATTCTAAAGTATAACTGAACTTGAACTAATGTTTCTGTATTTTATTTGTTTTGTCTAACCTTCTATTGTAAGGATGCCAGAAGCTTTATCATTTGCGTAAAAAAAAACGTAAATCTTGAAGTTTTTGACTTTAAAAAATGGGTACCTAATGCTTCACTTTGTTTTTTTTTACGCAAATGCCTCCTCGCTTAAGTAGGGTCCTAGGTATTCGTACTTTTTTAGGTTAAACAAACTTGAGATGAAATCTATTTGTACAAAGATTAGCAGATAGTCACTAATGTGACTACTGTTTGTAATAAATGTTGCGTTATGAATTCTTAACAGTTTTTTTTATCATAGGTATTTTACTGGCAATCAAAATATTTATGTTTGTTTTTGCTATTGTTAGGTTCACACATGTTCGGGTGACAAAGGCAACTTTGGAACACTAGATTTTTTTTGTTTTTCATTTAGGTCAGGTATAATTTTAATTTTTTTTCTAGTTTTAGATTTTTTAAGAATGAATAAATTAAGCAAAAAATTTAAAATCATTGAGATACCGAACAAATTTTCTACTGGCACTTCAAATGAGTAGGTTGGTTACTACTAACGACATAGGAATAAAGAAATATTACACTGCATTTCTGCATAGAAGCAAACCAAACCTGCTGGAATTCAGACAAATTAATGGAACACAAAATAAATAAAAACACATTTGCTAGTAGAAAAAAAAAAAAAAAAAAATCCTGCGAAATAAGGCATCAGTTGAATAGCGGTCACTACGCCCTTTTTGCCCGGAGAACAATCAAACAGATAATGGTGAATTCCTTCTACGTCGAATCTTTCCCAGACAACAGTAATTAGGGTCGTCACGCGAACACGAAACACTCAGAAACAGGGTCACGCGGTAAGAGTACCTAAGTCAATATTTTTCGAGAGTACATCGAGTGTAGAGTGGTCGTAGTTACGAAAGAGGCTGGGTTAGAGATTACATGAGGATGCAGCGGAATTTATCTATGTGTATAGATAAAATTCAACCTGGATTAAGCTGTTAGCATGCACCTGATGTTGGTAATTTGTTGCAGCTTGCGTTGGCAAGGGTCAAGCAGAAGTGTATTGTAAATGTGGATAATTTGTTGCTGTTATGATGAGCTGTTGCACTGTTCTTTTGCCATGGCAGCCCTATAGAGTTACCCTTTTGGGTGTCATCATTATATGAGTCAGCAAAATATGCCATTGGTCTTGAACGAACGATTGTTTGATCGACAAATATAACATGCAGTACCTGCGTTCTAGAACCTAGATTGATCGATTGCCTTTTCTTTACCCTCATCTACATTGCAGCCACATGAGAAAAATCGCCAATACTAGTGCTTTTTGATGTGTAACATAACATCTTTCCTCTCGCTTTCCTACCTGTGGGAGTGATTTCGTGACAAGGGACGGAAGTGTGTAACAGGAAGCCGGGGAACCGCGCGCTATTTGATTTGACAAATGAGCGCGCGTGGTGCTAGAGTTGGCCGTCAGATGGTAGGAACCCATTTTCCGAGAGGTTGTAAACAGGACGATGATGATCATGATGAATATTGTTTATAACATACTTATACAGAGTGGCAGGGATATCGACGCGAAAACTGATACCATGGATTCTGTACATGATTCTGAAAATCCCTGAAATTTTTCGTCGGTTATTTAAAAAAAATATTGCTGTTTCATAGAAAAGTGCAATATCTACGCGGTCAAAGTGTATGGAACAGCAGATTTTTTGTATACGTCAGCCAAGATGATCACACATCATATGCGACTACTGTAGCCTCGCTAGTTTTTTTTGGTGCTGAGTGCGTAAGTATATGTACTATTCTTTCCGTCGTTCATGCCAAGCATTCCATTGGGCGTTCGAAAACCAACCTATAACATAATAAAAACAAAATACAGTTCATTGATTGGTAAACCAAGATTGAAAATATCTTAATTAATCATCTGTGAGAGCCCTAAGGCTGTGCCTTAGGTGCAACAACAAGTAACATTCCCATTTAACTGTACTCGTAACAGTCCTGCTTTTAATTCCTCCACAGCAGCAATGAATTTTCCATTAAACTAGTGTTCTAAAACGATATCCGCTAATTTTAACAGCCTATCTTTGGTTAAGGAGAAGCCGTTGGATTGCTCCTACTAATTGCTAGTCACATTAAAAATGAACGTTATACTAGTATAAAGAACGGATACTGGTGGTTTTCTGGTCTTTACGATGTGATTACGACTTGTAAGATTTTATAGTACTGTAGGAGTACATCAAGTTATTCTATGTTGGTGTGCATAGGTACTAAGTGGTAAAAAAGCTATAGTTTACATAGCATTATGTGACCCTTAGTTCAAAAAGGTATAGACCGAGATCTATAAACATTACTTAGTAGTGTCGCACGTACCTACTTTGGCTCGGTGTTATTTCTGTCACTGTCGTACTACAGTCAAAATAAAGGCTCGTGCAGACCAGCGCAACGCGACGGCGCGACGCGACTCGAACAATACAATTTCTAAGAAAACTTCACTGTATAACAATAGCCGGTGTCGCGCCGCGCTGTCGCGTCGCGCTTGTCTGTACGAAGCTTAAAAGTGTAAAATAGAGACGGGAACATGTCTAAGTTAAAGAATGAGCTAAGTTACGTTTATAGATCGCGGTATTTGTCGTTTTTAGTTAATGCAAGGAAGATAACTTCAATCCTAAGTGCCTGTGCTTTATGCTCCTCGTACCTAGTTCATTTATGAATCATTGTGCAGTCAGTCTTTTAGAGAACAATTTGCGATAAACTATCTTTAACACAGTTTGAAGACACCCCTAATACATATCTTCGTTAATGCTTGCGATAATACCTGAGTTTGTTAAACAGTGCAACAGATACCCCATTATTCTTTCATTATCTTGTTTTCCGATATCCGATTTTTGTGTTTTTAGGAGAATTTTATCTTGTTTTTTTATAGTAACTTAGTAAGTATGATAGTTACCGAGTTTGCGGTTGCAGTAATCTGTGTAACTTCTGTGAAATGAATACAAAGCAATTCACTATTGTTTTTCTAATGGCTATGGAACATAAGATGTATTGCTATCATTTTGAGTGTTCTTAATGACTTGAGTCTCAGTAGCTAACGACATTTCAGTCTAGACTATTTTGAAACTACGAACTATTAAATTGTACAGTACAACTAATTTCTTAATGTCCCTCGGGAATCAGCGCATTTCCGAATACAAACGAATGCTAATTTCCATGTCCATCAATTATTAGATTTATCGTGTATAATAATTTGAATTCAGAGCTAAGTAGGTACTTTAGCTCTATATAGTTAGCGCCTAAAGTTCGGTTATTAAGGCGGAAGCGTGAGGGTAGCCCGCGAAATTTAAATTTTCTTACGTTTTTTGCAATGTGTAGGTTGTATGTTGATCTAAAAATGATTCGCGGCCGTATCAAAGATTTATATATAGAATTATAATCATAAAAATGATCAATACTTTAAGTTCATATTACCCTATTGAATGACTTATTTAATGAAATAATAACATTTGAGGCCAATTCTAACTTAAGGAGTTGTATTGTTGATACTAATGATTATTATTCTGTAAAGCCAAATTTGTTACGGTCGCAAAAAACGTAAGAAAATTTGAATTTTGGGCTACCTTAGCGCGTCCCCCTTTTTTTTTGAGGGTGGGAAATTATCAAATAACTTCTCCCGCTCTGGGCGGAGCGGGAGGGCGTGTCAGACTTTTACTGACTAAAACCCACCCGTGTTCCTTCCGTTGCCTGTGTGCCGGGGTCGCGATATCCCTTTCGGACAAACTCGCAACCCCGGCAGGCATTGGCCCTTCCGGACCCCGTCAGTTGATGCTGACATCTCTTTGAGGCGTGAATGGAACATAACGCGCCCCTGAAACGTTCTTGCTTCAACCGTTGAACAAAAAAAAAACTAGATTTCTTAAAAGAAAAATTAAACATAATACATGTTTCATTGAATGATGAAATCAGTATTGTTTTTTTGTACACATGACTAATCTGTCGGCTCTGCCTACCCATATTTACTATTATGGTGATGGCCTACAGACCTAGTGCGGGGATTAACATAACATTTTGGTCCATTGTCATTTGTGACATATGACAGTGATATGTTATATTAAAACGTTTTAAATTGGCATTTTGAGTATAGGCTACATAAGTTGCGTTTGTGTGGCGTGTGGGCGCTGTTGAATTAGAAAAAAATATTATATAAATATTGTTTTAATGCTAAGCTGTATACTTTCATTAAGTTTTATTCCAGATAGATTAAATACTGACCACCATCTACTGGTTAGTTACTAAAACAATAATATCACGCCTGTAATCCCCGAAGTATTAGGCAGAGGTGTACCTATGATAGTATAGTACACCCACATTTAGCCAGTTACATTTAAGTTCCATGTAATAGGGGGCGAGCTCATTGCCATCAACCGGGTACAAATCCAGACTTTGGGCCAAGGGATTCTGGTTACTAATAACCTAGTTACAAAGTTCATTTTCTACTAAATATAAATTAATACCTACTGGCCCATATTTTTAATTTTTGCCTGCGTCTTCACTCATTTAAACTTTTTTTATATCTACAACTCCTTTCTAGCAAACTTTTTTTGTTATTTTTAACCACAATTTCGTAAGAGCTCCGGATGCATTATGTAAATTAAACAAACTTATGACGGCAATGGCGGTAGAACTAGGTAACGTAAATATTTCTGTTCATTAAATCATTTTACCTACATTGAGATCTGTATAATGTTCTTGGTAATGTTAAAATAACACGTTACACAACTTTGTGAAATTTCTTCAAAGAATTCAGTCAAAAATGTGTCGCAATTTAAAAAATCGTATGATTTAGGATAATATAAACATCTATAAAAATAACATTACATACATGTACTTATGTAGATAAGAAACGAAATAATTCCGATAAGCTTATGATAACGATCTTCGGTCGACGTCGAAACTATTCGGGCATCGAGCGCACCCGAAACAAATACCGTTCCTACTTATCTAAAGCCGATACTTACCATTATTAAACCTACATCAATCTGTAATGTTATAAAAATAAATAATATTAAATAAAATTTGATTTAATATTTTTTAAATTTACGACAGAAACCACCATGTCTTTCAAATTTATTTCACCCTTATCCATTTAACCCTAACCTCCCCTCCAAACGTATCGACAAAACTGTAGTTGTCGTCACGCAAGGTGTGTGCGACAAAGTACGCTCGTGCGCCCTATCGCCCTACCTACCCTAGAATCAGTGGAGCAAGACGCACCGTTGCAACGGACAACCGTTTTATGTAGATAGGTACCCCATCTGTCACCGGAAGTAGGTACCTACTTGTATTAGGTAACCGTCAAGTTGTTATAGGTACCTGTAATTGGTTCAAAGTTCAAAGTTTTATTAATGCGATTTTTGGTGATACAACAGGGTCTTAAAAATATTTTATAGTAGCTCAAAAATCTACCTTATAAGGCATGCATTGTTAAATTACAATATAAGAGATTAAGTTATACATTACATGTCTAAAGAAATTACAATCCAAGATTTAATCAATTATTACATTAAAACATAAATACAAAAAATGGTTAGTCACATGAAATTTTGTCAACTAGGAATTCGTAGTAGCACTTGTCTATTAAAAAAATATTTAGTTTACGTTTAAATTATGTCAAGTCTAAATCTTTTATGTCACTTGGTAGCTTATTAAAAAAAAAATGAGCCATGCAAAGTATGCTCTTGTGCATAAGAGCGGTTTTTGAACTTGTTAGGCATAATTCATGTCGATATGTTGGTCTTATGGATCGATAACCCTTTGTTCCGAAGTTTTTTTAAATAAATCACCGTTTTTCTTTACGAACAAAGCAGTCTCGTATATGTAAAGACAAGGTAATGTTAGTATTTTTAAGATGATAAAATGCGGTTTGCAACTTTCTGTTGATTTAAGATTGCATATGGATCTAATGCACCTCTTTTGTGCTTTATGTCAAGTTTTTTTACAGGAATTTGCCCAGAAAATTACTCCATAACGTAATATGGAATCTACGTAGCCATAATACGCGGTCACGACAGCCGCCTGATTTACTATTTTGCTGAGTTTATAAAGAGCAAAGGCAAACTTGGTCAATTTTGTAATTAATATCGATGCATGTTCTTTCCACGTCAAATTGGTACAAGTACCACGCGTTTATGAAGTATGTCGGAAGGTGACAAAAGGATGTCAATATATTTACGTAAATATGTGAACTGGCCTTATTGTTATTTGCCTTTAAAATTATTCCTCGTTTCATTCAGCTAAATGTGCCGCTAAACTTTGCTGGACTTCTTGGACATGGGCAGCCATGAGCCAAATGATCGGGACTCGTCGTCTTTTCGATTTCGCCATCGTCATGTGCACACCATGGTCGGGTACCTATTAAAAATCATAATGTTACAATATACTCGTAAAGCGAGCTGAGCACGAATTCGCTTAGCGTAGACGGCATAACCTAACCCCGAAGGACCTTGCTAGACACGCGACGCTTAGCTCGGGCTGAATATTAGCCTAGCGTAGACGCAGCTCTGTAGGTAGGTAAGTGGTCTAAATGAAAACCATTCTACGGTTTATATTTATTTTTATGCCTATTGACGTCTATTTCTACATTTTAGTCTTTGCTACAAGTACCGGAACGCCGTGACTCTAGTAATTCAGTCGTTAGTCGATGTAGATCTCAACTTGGAATTAAGCATGAGAAAACAGGTGACATCCATTCTTTCACGACGGAGACAAACGTGTGACCCTGTACTTACCTATTGTTCAGCTGATATTATAAGCCCGTAAGCGGGTTATGGGCATAAGCCATGCAGGGAATGAGTCTATCGTTACTTCCTTGTTTTTGTGTAATAGCACCCCGCAGGACAACCTAGAGGTTGTCGGCTGCTTAACCGGACTTTCCTGTGGCTGCCTCAATAAATTAAGGCCTCCAGCCAGGGCAAAAACTTATAAACTAAGCGACTACACGCTAAGGGCACCCCCTGTGGGGTACGGACCTCGGCTTAGGGCATCGGTGGGGGAGGACAGCAAGGGATTGGCTGGATCGGATTAAGATTATTTGGGGGCTCGGGGCGGAGTTATTCCTTGGTACTTAGGAAGGTACTTTTTAATTACTACAAAGTCTCATGTTGTAATAGAAATTCTCCTGTGGATAAACTCAGAACATAGACGTAAAATGATTAAAGATCTAGTTGTAGGAAGTCAAATACGGTTAGGTTAGCAGGTAAAACTACCTTACCAACAAACGATTCAAATTTAATGGCGGCTCGGAACATGAGGCGAGTCGCTGCGCAGTAACGAATTCACGTGTCAGCGGGGGTGTGGGGTGCGGTACTGCGCAGCGAGTGGCTAACTTCCGAGCCGCCATTAAGTTTGAATCGAACTATAAATAAATATGCCTGTCCTTTGAGTAGGTTCACCGTTCATGAAAAATTAGTCTGTTAATGTTAATATTTCGCTGAAATATTCGTACTCTCAGGTAAATGAATCACAAGGAACGTGTTCTTTTGTACTCAACTGACAGGTGTCAGGAACGCATTCTCTCGGCGGCCGGAAATACCATAAATGAAATCATGCAAACACATCAGTCGCGACTCACGTCAACGTCAAGTCGCCGCTCAGTCACGTCAGAAAAAATAGTTACCTATGTAGAATTTGTAGGACGTTGGCTACACACAGCAGTCACGCCAAACCGGCTCACTTGTATTGCTACGAACGAAACATACGTTGCTATGATTGACTCCTGGCTATCCGCCGATCGCTCACGTCAATTTCAAGGACGGGTGTGAACGTCCTTGAAATTGACGTGAGCGATCGGCGAATTGACGTGGACGTGACTGTTGTGTGTGCATGAACCTAAAGAAACAGTCATTCAAGCAAGGAATGAACAGTGATCATGATCAAATCCAGTCCACCTTTCACTTATCTTTTACTCGATATATCACGGAATATGTCCAAATACGTGTATGTTGCGTAAACTGCTCGATGCAGGTTTATTATGAAAGACTAGGCATTAAATAAATAACATTTAGGTATGTAGGAACTATAAACATCACAACTATAAACATCAGAGAATATTAATTGTTTAGAGGCTATTCAGCCTTTATAATGAATATTTAATAAATACCCATCTACATACCTACCTAAAAGATATTTCTGCGATTTGCTTATGGTATGTACTATCGAAGAATTTCATATCTAAGTTTGTAAACAAAATTCCGTGAACACGATGACCACATCTCGTGTGCATCTGTTACCGGCCCGGTTCTATAGCGGTCGAGCGGTGCAAGCAAGAATACTCCTTACGCTGGTTAGATATGAACTTCTTTGATGGTACCTACCTAAGTAAGTACCTACGTGCTCTTTTGACCCTCCAAAGACAAGAGCTACACGTGACAAAAGTGCTTGCTGAAGAACTGACTTAAGGCCTATTCAAACCTGAGCGATATTCGCTGCCGCTGGGGGTAGAGGTACATACCGCGCGGGTTTCGCTCAGGTATTTAGTATCAAGTACGTCTGAACAGTAATATTACCGCATACCCACTGGGTTTTCTCTGCCGCAGACGGTAGCGAATACCGCTTAGGTCTGAATAGGCCTTAAGTCTATAACAACTTCTGTATGTAGGTAGAGGTACTTACCTACGTAAGTATGTTACAAAGGAGACTTAATTTTGATACGCAAAGCAAAATATTGAATGGCCTTCGTTTTTCACAGAAGCGATGAAGATGAATTCAGTATTTTCAAGTTTTTTTGTTTTTTTACGTACGGGTTACGTACTTACCTACTTATATATCTTGAAAATGCTGCAAAGTTTCAATGATACTTTTTCAACCCACTACACCTTTTCAGTTGAGTTAAAAAAGGACATAAGCAGTTGCTACATCCATAAATAATACTTATGGACTTTTACATTGAAACAAACCAGAGATGTTGCAAGCCCCAATTTCTTGATAACTTGTCCAGAACTCGTAAAAATGCAGTCCACTTGTGGCTTATTTACTTACATTTTATTTCAACAAAATGCAGCAAGTTCGATAAAACATTCGAGTAATTCAAACGAGTTTTTAGTTTATAGTGTTTCGATATCAGTAACGATGTTGTAATCAATGATCATAATATCCGTCAGAATATGCCAGTGTCACTGACATGCAGCAAATAATATAAACCTACCGATTTCAAAAGCAATTCCACGACTAACACGATCGAAAACACATCGACTTCTCAATTTTCCAAGGTTACCCTCGATCAACAGGTGCCGGGGGTCCGTTACATGACTGTTCAAACGAGTTTCGATTAAAATCGAGTTCTTATAATATACAATCGATTAAATGTTTGTGTTTCCATTAAATAATTGCAGCTTCTGGATTTTGGAACAGATATGTTAAACGAAATTCTTGTGTAAAACAAACGAGATCGATTTGAAGCTGATCATGGCGGGAATTTGGGGCAAGCTGTGTTTACTGCTTTTCGATGTAAAAGTTGTTGGATAAAAACTGTCTTGAAATCTCGAATATTGTTGGTGTCTCTGTAGCTATGTATTGATCAGTTATTGGGTCGTGGGAACCTTGCATGAATTATTTTGTAGTTACTTAAAGTCTTCGTTAACATAATGTCTGTGATTGTTTACGAACTAAACTCCGGCCGCCGAGAGAATGCTTTCCTGACACCTTTCTCCGGACACGATCAGGAACAAATTTTGTATAAATTCGTAAAACACGCATTCGTGTAAACTAACTGACAGGTGTCAGGAACGCAGTCTCTCGGCGGCCGGAGTATAAAGCTATAGCTTCCTAGACGAGCGTCTTAATATATCTGCGGTCATGAATATCTGTAATTTTCACAAGTATTTGACATTTAAGGTGTCAAAAAACGCTCTGTGACCATTCACCACTTTCTTAGGAAACCAAACCTTAACCTATCCATACTAAACCATATTTTTTCTTTACTTCCAGATCAAACAAATATCTGCAAAAGTCAGCGATCACAAGGGTATGCGCCGTCGGAGGTTTTTTTATATCCATACCGGTATTTTTAACAGGTTCGTACGATTACGTTCTTTATAATTACTCTATGGTTCCCTTTGGTATAAAGAACCACTCTAGCTTCCCACGGTATTATAAAAAGGCCATTAGGGCTTGCAATAACTGATTGCTGATGGGGACTAATCATGTAGAGCTTTGAGTCTTCGATTGACTGATTCTTGAGACGTGATAATATGTCTTGTGGCATCAAAGGTGTATTAGAATAGAACTGCTATAAGAAAAATATCGCCAAACGGGTTTTGTCGACGGAAGAATAGACAAAATGACAACTCCATAGGTACCTACTACGCTTTGGAATGGGCAACTAGCTTCATATTTTTAACTGACCGATTCCTTGACAATTCAAAAGTGCCTGTAATGGTTTAATTGAAATAAATGGTTTGAGTTTGACAGATTCACAATCACGATCTATCATTTTGTCTATTCCTCCGTCGACAAAACCCATTTCTATGGTGGTCATGCTACGGGTGCTGAAAAGGAAAGAAAAAGTGTTTCGATTAAAAAGATATCAACAGCTCAGAAACATTTTCAGTCAACTATACAGGGTTAAATTAAATTACCTAGTGAAACTCGGCAGACGTGATGGGTATCAATAAATCGATATCTTTAAAGGATAAAACGCAAAAAAAAAAAAAAATGATTTAAGTATGTTTTTTTTTTTGGGCTCACCGACTGTAGTTACTTGAAATATCAGTTTAAAAAAACTTCACAGGCGTGATGGGTACCTATTGACATCTAAATTCGATAAAACAAAAAAAATAAAAATCAGATTTTCTCAACTACTTCAAGTACCTAACTACATATTACCAGTGGTCATTGACCCCAGAAAAAAAACATCTATTTATTTTTCTCTGTTTTATCGTGTTTAGATATCGATATCAACATCTGCGGAGTTTCGCTAGTTAATTAAATGAGACCCTGTATAGTAGCAAAAAAAATATCCTTGACCAGTGAACGCCAGTGAAGGGCCAATCGGAGCGCCGAACGCGATCGATGCGTAAAAACGAGATGATTAAAACAAACTCACACTATCTCCTCTGATCCTATAATCTTAACTACCAAAAATCATTCCCGAGCGAATAATCTCACAGAAACCGGTTTTGAAAAAAACCTACCTCGTGTAGTAATTTTTCTCTACCTCTATCATTGAATTAATTGACCAGCAGCGGTCTATAAGGCCTATCGCTTTATAACTGAGATGTATCCTAAGGTAGCTGCGCGGTGCGGGCTTATAATGTAGTAATGTCATCATTATTCCACTGCGAAAACGGGATGGTGCTATCGGCCTCGTATAGCTCCGTCTCTCACACTGGAAATAAATAATTAATAAATAATGAATGCCACCATTTTTAGTGACGTCACCACACCCCGCCCGCACCGCACAGTAGGTACCTCAGGAGACGTCTCAGTTAAGTGGTAGATCTATTAGTTGGCACTCCACCCAAATGAATGCCAGCAAGCTACCTTATTACAACCGCCACTAATTCCGCCCTTCTCAATTCCAGGCATAATTCTCTACACCTTCATACAATTCCATTCAACGCCAGCGATCGTGACATCGGTCTTCATCGGCGTTGGAATCATCTTCTGCGGCTGCGCAATGGTCCACAATGTCTTCGTATGGCAGAAAGAGAAGACGAACCTTGTAAAGGCCTTTAGAACTCAAGAAGTAAACACTACGACTGTTTGTCCTAACCTGAATGCGTCGAATGGAGTAATAATTGGGAATGGACATTTGAATAATACTGGCATGGGAAACTTGAGTTTTCATAGCATGACTGCTGGTGGTGCGTATACGCATCCTATCACGCTGTTGCAGCAAGGAGGTCCTTATATTATAAGGTGAGTTATGACTATCACACGAAACTATCGGGATAGTTTCGGTAAAAAATCGGTAATTCAAAAAGTGTACAGTAAGTAGGTATGTTAATTAAGGCACACAGGCAACGGAAGGAACACGGGTGGGTTTTAGTCAGTAAAAGTCTGACACGCCCTCCCGCTCCGCCCAGAGCGGGAGAAGTTATTTGATAATTTCCCACCCTCAAAAAAAAAAAAAAGTTTGTTAATTATCGAAGGGCGTTCCCGTAATAGCACAGCGTCCAATAATGCAAAAAAAAAACAATAAAAAATATTTTTAATAATAAAATTTTCACAAAAAAGCTTAAATGATACGTAAAAGAAACACTCTGTACATGCGCACTTGTCTTTCAACGTGGATAAACTTGTGCGACAAGTGCGCGTGTAGAGTTTCGTTTACTTTTTTTCTTGAATATTTTATTATTAAAGCATTTTTTTTTCTTTGAATAGTAATATTTTATTAGCATGTTTGGACGCTATACTATTGCCGGTTAACGGGAACGCCCTTCGTTAGCTAACTTACTGTATAACAAATTAAAGAAACCATTTTCAACTAAATTTTTACTACTTAGAACTATTTGAAAAGGCATTCAAATTCAAATTCAATATACTTTAGTTCATATAAACCTACGTCAGAAGCTAGGTGCACGTTTCCAATTGGTCGTTTCCTATGGAGAAGAGCCAGAAAGAAACTCCACGGTTACTCTTTTAAAAATAATTGAATTTTTCAATATTTTCAAATAAGTGTTAATAGGTATGACAGGCCAGTGTAGTCTTTCAACAAGTACATAACTTATATATGTAATTATTATAGCTGTGGTAGAAGTAGATACTTACAATTGATTATACAGGTTGGCAGGAACATCGACGCGAAGCCGGCTACCATGGATTCAGTACATGATTCTGAACACCCCTGAATTGAAATTTTTCGTCGGTTATTAAAAAAAAAAAGTTGTTTCATAGAAAAGTGCAGTGCGTTCAGAATCATGAACTGAATCCAAGGTACTTAACCAGTTTCGCGTCGATGTCCCTGACACCCTGTATATTACTTATTTTTTTATTGATTTTGGCTTTTAGCTCAATTATCTGCGTTCAATAAACGTTACTTATATTTTGAAATTATTATTAAACGTAAAGTAATATAAATTTTATATTACTTTACGTTTAAAAATTACTATTTGTATTACTTAATCATTATTCATTCAGACAAAAGATTTAGGATAAGACCTGAATCGTTCGCCCCTGAATGAATTCCTTTCTCAAAACGAAACAAAAAAGCAACAAGACAAATATTTACCTTAATTCTTAAATTTTCAGGCCTCCAACCAGTACTCCTCCGGGCGAAGGGGCGGTGACTCCCGGCGTTCCCGCAGCCACCATCGACCTGAGCCACGACACGCACGAGCTCAGCACTCTCGTATGAGCCGCGACGTGTCACTTTATGAAAACCACTCCACTTTATTCCAAGCGTTGACTTTATGTGAAACTCTACACTTTGTTTGAGTTGCCTCTATGTGGGAATGTGACGCCATTATGTGCGGTTGTCTTGGACGCGAAGTGTCACTTTATGAAACGTTTCACTTTATTAGAAGAGTTGACTTTATGCGAATCTTCTTGACTTTATTCGACAACTTAATTTGAAGCGAAAAATCTAAAATCACACGACGAGTGATCTATACGTTATAGCCAATTTAGAAAGCCCTGATAACTGGGCGCCTCGAAATCGATATTGTTTATTGGAGGTAATTTTTCAACAGAACGAAATAATTTGCTTGGCATTTCAACCCAGAAAACCCTAGGACATTTACAGCCTACAAAAAAAAAAAAAATGCTGCATTTATATGCACCTAAATAACATTATTTTACGCCTTCATATGTACCTACTCCATACTGCAATCACTTTATGCGAAATGTCGACTTTATTCCACTTGCCAATTCTGTTCGTGTCACTTTATGCGAGTTGACTTTATTCGAAGTTCAGTCAGTGTGTGACAATAATGCCTTGATGTGTGTGTCCCAGTGGTGGGAGTTTGTGTGTATGGCTGAGGGCTGAGAATGTGTGTGTTGAGTTTTATGAATTAATTTATAATTTTTGATATTTCGTTTTGAGATGTTCAGATGACTTATGTATTATTACCATGTTATGTAAATAGAAAACAGGAATCAGAAGATTTTTGTTCCATTTTTTTTTAAATAAACTACCTTAAAAACTGCAGTACTTTCAAAATTTGTAAGAAATAAAGCTAAAAAAATTGGATCGTACCTTAATGACATCTTAAAATTTCAGAGCGAAAGAATCACAAACTTTCAGCATTGGCTGATATTTTTAACTCAAAGGCTCATAATAAGCCTATAACATTGTTCTTTTTGTATATTGTGGTAACTGTAAATATTGTTTCTCTAGTTTATGTTTTAAAATTGCCATGTTTTTATTTTAATTAGTTTTTATAAGAATCTTAAAAATGGTCTTGCTCCAAGTTTGAATCGTGTCTGGTTGACTTAAGGTCTATTTTGATTTGTGTGAGTGATTGGTAAAATATTCACTTTCTGCACAGTATACTTATGTAACAGTATTATGTCTTCATAGAAAACGGCCGTAGGTAATTATTTCAAGGTCACTACCGATTTATGCCTACTGTTACTTTATTATACTGTGCTTCCAGTTTCATATAAAAACTTAATTTTATTAATAACTTGCACAAATTAAATATTCAATGCCTACTTTAATTTATCACCAACCGGTTTTTTTTTATCGACTATTAGCGGTTTGTGAAACTTAAAAAGTTTGCTACTGATGTGGCTTTTAACGACAAAGATCGAATTTCCAATGTCACGATATTTTTTATCGTTTTGTGTGTAGTCTGAAAAAATGAATGATACTGAGATTAAAAACGTCGCCATTTATACAATTTCAAATGTGTACTTGTGTACATAAACAGTTTTGAAATCATTTATAATGTATAATGCCTAAAATATTTGTATTTTTGTAATTGTTATTTTTATAATTTATTTTTCTTTTTACATATTTTTGACAGATTATAATTAAAATAAGAATTCAACCCATGTTTAGCTAGCACTAAAAGAAGATTTACGAATGGATTTTTTTGAAAAATATGAATAATTTTTTAGCAATTTTAGTGTTAATAGTAAACCCACCAATCTGATCATAGAACTAAAAGTAAAAATAAAAAAACAAACCCAGAATAATAATAATGTCAAAATGTATATTTGTACATAGTGTTTTTTACACAGAAATCAGGAGGCATAGATTTATTTATTATTATTTTCTTTAAACTGATAACATTTTCTATTTTTGCTGTAGTTCATTTTATTTGGGACTAAAAAATAAAAATAATATGAATAAAAATACTTTTATTTTATTTCGTACCTTACATATAAAAAACACTATTATTGGTAGACTAGTTTCTGCGTCCATCCTTTGCCCTGAAATTGAATATTCAAGATGTAAGTACCGATATCGTAAGCAATTACTGGGCGTTCATCTAACAAATTTAGGTCCAGTGGGCCCAGCAAGAACGCGCGACGTAAACGTAACATTTGATTTTTAAACCAAAATACAACTATTCTTTATCAATAATTAGTATAGGAATAATAATAATTTAGTTGTTCAAAAATTATACAGACATTTAAATAATATGGTGATACACTTTATCTACTTTCATATCGTAAAATTCTAATTATAAACTTCAAAACGATTTTATACATACTGTATAAACACAATAACGAAATTTAAAAATAGAATCATATTATAACAATTTTTGTCTAACAAAATATTTTTTTTACCATTACGTTAAAGGGCAATCCCAAGAAGTTAATATCACCAAGGAGTTTCCATTTTTTTTTTTTTGTAATGGAACATGTTTTAAGGGGTAGCAGCGCCCGCTGTAGCGCATGCGCGGTGATGTGCTAGCTGCAGGCGCCGTGATTTTTTTAGTTTTGATCTTTAACTTTGATGTTTTATTTAGTAGGTTCAATCCCAATGTATGAGAGTAGATAAAATAGTGTATGAAACTGCGCATAACTAGGTACAGTACGACAAAACCTAGATGTAGCATAAATTCGAAAATTTGCATTCATTTATTTCAATTTTACTAATGTATTTGGTTATTTGACATATTCTACAAAATATTGCGTTTGCGTAAAAATCATTTTCACCTAAAGCACAAAGATTGGTGATTTTGAAGGCGCACTCAGTTCCGATGGTGATCGGTTTTACGAGTTTTGCCGATGCAACATCAAGTTGTGTCGCAATGTATTAAAAAAAAATTGAGTATGTCTATTAAAACGATATTCAATTTAAAAAAACCGCCCGAATTTACGTTTCGTTTACTCTGCGCGTTCGTGCTAGGCCCGCTGGTCCCTAGTTTTCCATAAGCATGTAAGTAGAGCGACATCTACCAACCCGCAATGGGCCCGCGTGGTAGATTACGGCCCCCTCCCTCTCACAGAGAGGAAGCCTGTGTCCCAGCAGTGGGTACATTATAGGCTAGTTATGTTTGTAACTAGTGAGTTGTTAAGTTTCTAATTTCGTACGCAAAATTCGCGCTTCTTAACTCTACTACCTTTCTTATTTTATTTTTTTATCTTGTTTTCAATATAGGCGGTTCATACGTGCGCACGCGCGCGTATATTGCGGTTTGCGTGCATTTTAGGAACAAAGTATAGACACCTTCACTTCACGGTTCGTGCGCGTGAGGATCCTTGCACGTGAACAGTTCGCAACATGCGCGCGCGCGTAGAATGTGACGCGTCCATAGCCATTCGAGGCGCCTAGCATGCACGGTTTGTGCGGTGTCCGTTACCCAGGCCAGATGTTGTCGAAAATGGTCATTTGAATCTTATAGATAATTAGTTGTGCGGCTTCTGTAAATGTTGCGCACATTTTTAAATTTGTTGCGCTTATAGTTTTTTAATTATTTCACAAAAACATTTCCTGCTGGCGTAACGTTACCGCAGCCAGACCTTTTTCTTTCTAATGGGAATATTTAAATAAATACTAGCTATAGAATTAGTTGTCTAGATGATGTAAATGTTGTGCCTTATTTTGTATTTGTTCTTTCATCGGTTGCGAAGTTATTCGAGATTTTGCTGGGGTAACGTTTTTGGTTTTGCTAGATCTTTGAAACGGTTAAGCAGATTCTTATCATATTTTGTACAAGACTTCTTAGGGATTAGTTTAAATTTGTTCTGCAATAAAAATACCAAAAAAATGCATAGCTTAAAGGTTATTTCATTAAATAGAAAAACACTTCAATCGGTCCCAGCACTCTCAATAAGAGGTCTAAAGACTTACTTTAAACGTTATTTTAAAGCTTGTAACTGCCTTCAAATGTATGTGAAGTTTCATTAGTATCCTGTAAGTATTTAAAAAGATATGATGATATTCAGTTCTTCACGAGCACGGTCTTGATGCGCGCGGTGTTATTTGGCCACTGGATTGGATATATGAACTGAATGTTATGTCAATTATTAGTTGTTTAGTTCAGTTGTATATCAGTAAAATTTCAGCGTAGTACATTGGATAATTAATGAGATAATACGATTAAAGTCATTAGGAAGTGAATGATCGAGGTAACCCGACCAATTTTAGGTGGTTACGAAAAAGCGAAAACTCAGAACATTATGCTATCTTTTGAAATGTTCAGTATAATACACCTTACAATTTCGGTACAGACGCGTACACTGTTAAATACATAATAATATAATAATATCTGTACTATGAAAACATTATTATTATCTTCCAGTTGCACATACTTATCAAAAATGTCGTTCGGTGGGACGCGGGAGGGGTGGGGTGAAGGGGTAATTCATTGTTTGATTTATTCCCTTTATGTCGAGTCCCGTTAAGTCGAGCCGAAAACCTTGTCTCGCTTCTATTACCCCTATGTCGAGTAGTTTTCTGTCCCGTTTCTATTCCCTTTATGTCGAGTTTATTTACCACGCTTTTATTACCTTTATGTCGAGTTTAATAATATCATATTTTAGAAGTACAGTCACGTCCAATGAAATGTATACACGCACATAATTTAGAATCAATTTTTACACAAAAAAGAATTTAAAAATAACTAATGACTTTAACCTTTCAAAGTATGTCATAATTTCAGTGTATTTTTTTTAATATTCGAAATTATGTGCATGATGAAAAAGTACCTATCTTTTAAAATATTAAGTTCATTTATTATAAATGAACTTAATAATGCAAATGTAACTATTACGTTAGTACCTACCTACATATCAAAATATAAACAATCAAAATACATAAAACACAGTATAAAAATACATAAATACATAATGATACAATGCACATGTTTTCAATTTATGGTTCAAAATATATAGGTAAGTAGTACCTACCTAATAAATTTCGAATAATATAATCGTTATAAAGTATAGTTATTAATCGAAATCCAAAGCCGAAAAGACCCCACGTTCAAATTCTTTTAATTTACATCTCTGACTGTACCTGTTCACCAAACTCGACATAAAGGTAATAGAAAGCGTAAAATATCAATACTTTGGAGAACAATAGACTTCCAGGCTCGATATAACGGGACTCGACGTAAAGGGAATAAATCCATTGTTTGCATAACGCACTAAACATCTATAATAAAAGGTAATAGAAAATTTCAAAATAGCAAAATTACTATCTGTAATTTTAATCTGTGATTATTTTTAAGTATAAGTTTATTAATACTTCAAAAGTTCAATTGAAATAATTATTTTACCTGTTAATAAAAATTCTTTAATAAACATGTAGTTTTTTTTTAAACTTGTGTACATGTCTGTACTAAATTTGTAACACTATCCTACATATTTTAGAAGGTACCATAATGTTCTGAGTTTTCGCTTTTTCGTAACCACCTAAACTTGGTCGGGTTACCTCGATCATTCACTTCCTAATGACTTTAATCGTATTATCTCATTAATTATCCAATGTACTACGCTGAAATTTTACTGATATACAACTGAACTAAACAACTAATAATTGAAATAACATTCAGTTCATATATCCAATCCAGTGGCCAAATAACACCGCGCGCATCAAGACCGTGCTCGTGAAGAACTGAATATCATCATATCTTTTTAAATACTTACAGGATACTAATGAAACTTCACATACATTTGAAGGCAGTTACAAGCTTTAAAATAACGTTTAAAGTAAGTCTTTAGACCTCTTATTGAGAGTGCTGGGACCGATTGAAGTGTTTTTCTATTTAATGAAATAACCTTTAAGCTATGCATTTTTTTGGTATTTTTATTGCAGAACAAATTTAAACTAATCCCTAAGAAGTCTTGTACAAAATATGATAAGAATCTGCTTAACCGTTTCAAAGATCTAGCAAAACCAAAAACGTTACCCCAGCAAAATCTCGAATAACTTCGCAACCGATGAAAGAACAAATACAAAATAAGGCACAACATTTACTTCATCTAGACAACTAATTCTATAGCTAGTATTTATTTAAATATTCCCATTAGAAAGAAAAAGGTCTGGCTGCGGTAACGTTACGCCAGCAGGAAATGTTTTTGTGAAATAATTAAAAAACTATAAGCGCAACAAATTTAAAAATGTGCGCAACATTTACAGAAGCCGCACAACTAATTATCTATAAGATTCAAATGACCATTTTCGACAACATCTGGCCTGGGTAACGGACACGTTTGTGCGCGTGCGCTAATGTGGACCCACCTTAAGATAGAACGACTGCTGAATTTATTAGATCAGATGTTGGAGCTAACAAAGCGAAGCGTCAATTTGGTAGTTGAATAGCATGGACAACATCTATGTAGCTTGGTCCTTCGAGTCCTATGCTTATTATTACTTTATATCTCTTGACATTTCTCAGGACCCTGATTTTCCGAACCTTTGGAAGACGAGGGGCCGGAGTTTACTCGCAGAAGCCCTTTCGACGCTTTTAATGAAATGAGGCACAAACCGACCACTATCCCTGTATGCACTATACAAGTGCACCCAAGAACAACTCCCGGTTGGTTATCCTATACTATTATGAGTAGTATTTGTAAATACAACCTTAGTTTTTGTTTACCCTAAACCTCAAGGGGTCATTGTACTCATCATTATGATCAACTTTCACTATGGGACCAACTCTGAAATTGCAAAAAAAAATCAGCAGTTCCCTACATTATAACAAGCTATGCGAACATAAATCTATGGAACAGCAGATTTTTTTTTACGATTTCGGGGTTGGCCCCGTAGTGAAAGTTGTTCATAATGATGAGTACAATGACTCCTTAAGAAGATGAAAACGAATAAAATTTCACATTGTATAATATATTTTTACCTATGCAGAGATTGGTCGCCCAAAGTTTAGAACCAAGATGGCTGACCTTACAATAATGACAATGGAATTAGTATGAACTATTCTATACTATTAAATGAGCATTCTCTATTTTCACTAGAGCAGAGCTCGGTCGCCCAGGTACGTATTATTATAAGCCTATATTGTCTCATTGCAGGGCAAAGGCGCCCATACTTTACATTTTTCAGTTTTAAGAACATAACAATTACCTTTTCATTCCTTGATATAACCCTGTGTAGTACCCACTCATGTACCAGCTGAGCAGCATAGAGGATATGGCTTGGTCCTCCGAGTCGGTTCGGTCCAATGATGGAGCAAAAGCCATCGGTGGAGGCGGCATTGGCATTTCTGTGGAGCCTAGTTGCTGGAAAAATAAAATAATCCGATTTCAAGTCTTGTAAGAAAACGCTGACAAGAGCTAATTGTATTGGTAAAAAATTGCCCAGAAAAGCGACGAGCCTTATTTAAGGTTTCCGTAAGTTCAAGGCTAATAATTCTTACCTATATTTAAAATAATATATATATATTGTATACAGAAGCTGTTGGTAAACCTTTATAGACAATTAAATAAAATTGAAGTGTCTGTAATGTCAAAATAACAGCTTTTTACTAAATGCTTAAGAAAGATACGGTACTTATAACAAAAAAATATGTGTTTGTTCTGGCTGATCTTCGAAACGGGTGCACAGATTTTGATGGGTCTTTCACTGGCAAAATAAAAGAAACTTAGGCTAAGGTACATTATTTCAAAAAGTAGACCTAATCTCGCTCGATCTTCTCGAAATCTCAAAAAGTAATTGAATGGCCAATTTCAACACCAGACTTAGATCACGAGATCTCGAGTTGTCAATCTCGACTCAAGATTGCATTCCCTAATTGGTACTAGCCCGGATTTGAACCCACAACTTCGTGCATACGAGTCGGGCGACGAATAACATAAAAGTATAAATTAATAGAATAGGAGAAAATCACAATCAAAAGTTGTTCAGTGTATAACACTGCCTGATGGACAGGTCCACTCAATCTGTGTGGTTATTTCCTCAAAAGACCATTTCAGACACCAATCTACATGTTTTCTCACAATTGCAATCTGACCAAGATTATGTCTGGACATTAAAAGAGACTGTGACGTCTGAGTTTGTTTCGGTTTTTCTTCTCAGAGTAGTCAGATAGGAAACGCCGACATCATCTAGTTTTTAAAATATGATTGACGTGTAAAAGTGTTTGTTCAGACTTACTTACAGAAATAAAAACATTTATCATTTATAAATATTAGTGTTTGTAACTGTACTAGCCTATAATCGTCCGTTTTCTTACTATTTTATGAGCAAAGCAAAAATATTCTACTCATTATGCAAACAAGCTGTCAAAAGTACTTACATTCCTCAACATAGATAAATTTGGCATGGGTGGAATCTCCGGGAATTCGAAGCCGTTCGTGTTGTTCCTCCCGTGGTTCTTCTTCTTTTTCGAACCCTTTTTCTTTTTCTGTGATACTCTATCTGAAATTATAAATACCCGCATTTTAAAGAAAGCATTCTAGAGGACTGTCTGAATGTAAATTTTGTCTTTCAAAAATTGCTGATTTATTTATTTAAACTTTTCACACTCAAAAAGGTACAAAGGCGGACTTAATGCCTTAGGCTTTCTTGCCTGATTCTCAGCCTAATTTGAATAATTGATTTTGATTTTGTATTTGAAAAGGTGCATAAAATTGTGTTGCATACTATGGAAAATAAGTACTTAATTTTGTAGTATCTGACGATTTGAGTTTTTTATGTAGATAATCGAGTTTCAAACAAGCAGATGGACCTGATAATGATGGCTGAGTTCTGGTCGACGCTTATTTTAAACATACATATTCGAATCAACGATACGAAGAAGATGAAGATGGGTATGTCCATTTCGTCATGAGGTGTTCCTTTACTGTGAGGTTTTGATGTAATATGTTGACAATTTGGTTTGTCTGGGTATTGTTAAATCCGTACCAGGACTAGTCATCTGGTCACTGCACCCCAGGTCCAGTCCATCCAGATTAGGAGACAAAGTGCCACAGCTGTCGTTAGGCTGTGACCTCGAGTCTATGATCTGGCGAGCTCTGGCCTCCTCGCCATGGGAAGGCATTAGTGCTTTAATTGATACCAGTTCTTGGTTCTCATAGCCTGGAAGATTGAAATGTTTATGTAATGTATAGGTAAACAAAGTCAAGTTTTCAGTGAAGGAGAATGTCGTAGACCAAAATATAACTTGTATTTAAATCATTAAATTGGATAAAGAAGCAGCTATGATAGTTACAAAAGGATCCTACAGAAAGGGTGATTATGCAATGAGTGGTCTTGTCATAACAAGCTATTTGTGCCAGACAAACATACAAACAACTTTTTTTTGTTTTGCATTTATTAATAAGGTCACAATACTAATTATGACTGACTGCCCCATTAGCCGACTGCCCCTTTCTATTAGCAGTGTTAAGGCTCTTAACCTGTCAACTGATCAATGCACTCATCAATGATTATATTATTATTTATTGTCATTACAAAGTGTATTTTCAAAGGTGTCGGCGGAATACAAAAAAAAAAATTGACCTACAAAGTAGATTCTCACCTAAATATCTGACAACACAATCACCAGTGTCAACAATTCCAACAATAACCGCTTCATACTCCAAGCCATCTTCACTGAACACCAACCGGCATGACATACCAGGTTTCCACTTTAGTTCCTGCGGTCTCTCATCATCAGCCATGTTACAAACTTTTGGCTTACGATCCATCATCCTAGATGACTTTGGTGATATTTTACCTTTTTTTGAGAAGCAAACTGCTGTGGGATTGAAAGAGGGGATTATGTTAGGATTTTTGATAAGGTTTAGGATTTCAATATTTAGCCTTAGAAATATTGTTGGAAAGCTGTTGAAATCTAACTAGCCAAAAACATTAGTAGGCTGCCAACCTAATATTTCATTTTTAAATCAAATTATTAATTTAGGAGCCGCACTCATTACAATTTCATATGCAAAAAACATGCAATTACATGTGTGATGAATGGTATAATTTTACGATTTGTTTGAAATACTTTGGTGTTGAGTACTTGTCCTCGTACAAGATGAAGCCTGAGCAAATAAATCAAAAGCTTTGTGGTTACTAGCATCAGTAAATGGTCATCTTCATCATCATTTTGCCAAAAGATGACCACTGTCAGTCATCTATCCACCTTCTAAGGGGCCTACACCGTCCGGTTATAAGGTGTTCCGGTACGTAGTCCTCAATCGTCCTATCCTCAACGTCCTATATGGTTAATTTAACGTACGGTCTGTGCTGCGGTCAGGACTCGTAGTGTTGGTCGACATTGCCACTCGTTTGGCCACCTCAATGTTTGCGATCCTCACAGCCTTGTCATACGCATCATTCAGTTTCTTATCATCCCACTGATCATCATCATCAGTATCAGACTGAAATAGGAAAAAATAAAAATATACCCATAACTTGTAAAATCAAAGGCAACTTTGATCAGTCTTCGACTTACAATATTCATCCCTTTCACGTATAGGACTTCACTTTTGGACATCGCAAACGTATGTTAACCGGTTTCCTTCTTTTTTTTTTGTGAATATGTATGTTTTTAAGTCACTTAAAATTTTTTATTCAAACAATTTTCAACGCCTCAAACAAAGCGAATTTTCTCAGTATTATTTTTTTGACATAATGTTTCATTTCTTTGATCTTTCCTCTTCTTGACGTTTCAGGTTTTTTTTAAATTATCTTTGGTGTAAAAGATGCGATTCATGCAAAGTTTTAGTCGAGTAATAATTTTATTTCAATAATGGTGCTGATTCTCTTGTCACAATTCACAAATGCCTCTAAACTAGACAAAACAAAAAATCACAAAAATTTCGTTTATTTCTGTCAAACGACGATTTCCCATTCTGAAATATACTAAAGTGACACAATATTATAATTTAGTTTGACAGCACTAAGATAGTACTGAGCGATAAGTCATTGGTACTGAGTTTTTAATTTATTGAAAATGGCAATTTTGCTATTCTGAATTTGACGTTTATCACCTAAGTCTATGGTATCATATTTAAAGGTGTATAAAATAAATACCGAAACTAAGAATTACTGCAAGTACACAATTAATTTACAGTTAAAACCGAAATATGTGTTATTCATATAATATACGACTGTAATAGCAGAATATCAATAATGTCCACATTAGTACGAGCAGTCGATCTTGCTATTTGCGGTTTACATACATTATTGGTGTAGTTTTTGAATAAAAATTGCGACCTACCATAACCATTATAACAGTAAAGTTTCATACCATTTAATTCGAAAAATGGCTGAATTGACTGAGGTGAAAACCAAACCATCGGAACTTGATGCAACCACACCTGATTTTATACCACTCCATATGACCCCAAAGCCAAAAGTCCAAGATAATAATCCTGAGTCAAACGCAAAAAATGGAAATGGTCTAGAAAAAAATGGACAGAAGAGGATACAAACAGCACCAATTGATGCAACGGATGGAAGTAAGAAAGCTCGCATCAACACGCCTGGACACTCCAACGTTGTAACTGAAAAGGAAGATGGGGATCACACGGATCTTAGCAAAAAGGCAGATGGGGATCACACGGATCTTAGCAGAAAGGGAGATGGGGATCACACGGATCTTAGCAGAAAGGGAGATGAGGAAGAAATGGACCAATATAGCGATACTGAAGAGTTTTATTTGACAGTGAACAACTTGCCAACTGATTGGACTTATGTTCAAATCAAAAATTATTTGGACCAAGAGGTGAGTTTCGTCAGCACTAATAACAATTAGAAGAAACATAGATAAGAATTGTATATAATATATTATGTAATAATACCATTTATTTCAGGCGACACAGGCCCAAAGAAAAATACCTTAACCTTAAAAAATTATGTTAATAAAGAGGCTTAAAAGAATAGTTCAGCCAAACCTGCGTGCCAACTACCTGGGACGTGGGATGCGAAGCGGGAGCGTCAACAACGTGAAACTAAATGGGGCGCCATAGATAAAAACGAGCAGCGTTCACTAAAGCCTGACGCTCCCACTTCACGTTGCTTTGTTCGCTCAGGTTTGGCTGGAGGTTAAGACTATGTTAGTAGTAGTTCACTTAGCTTTTATTGCACTAGCGCAATTTGTGGGGCGAAATTATTTGTGATGGCTCAGCAATCAGCCTGCTTTGACTATAATTAGGTAGGATTTCTGAACATTGGTATACAATACATGTCTTATATTTTACTTTTATTTATATATGTCGGAGCAGCAATATGCTGAAACCACCACTCTGTGGATCACAAATAATCTGCAAACAACTATGCTAGCAGGTCCAGAAAGAGATGGCGGGATGAGCTGGCCTCCTTCTTAAAGGATTGGCCCGCAATTGCAGTTACTATTATTATGTGTACTGATACTATTACTTTGATTTTAATGTTTCAGTGCGGTCATGTGGATGAAATGGAGATGTTGAAACATAGAAAATCAAAGAACTGTGCCATAAGGCTGACATTCCAAAGCGTTGACAAATGTGTAGACGTCTTTAAGAAGTTAGAGAACAAATTTGTTCAAGATAAGAAACTCAAAGTGAAGATAAGTGGTATAAACCTCTTTTAATTTATAATAATAAACCTTTCGACATAAAGTTTTGAATATAGGTATTCAGGCTGATACTCCATTGAGTCGGAGCAGAATGCTGAAGAGAAAAATGAAGCCATACTGTCCCTTAATTTTAAACAGCTCTTTTCACAACATTCAAAAGGTTTTATTTCTGGACTTGGAGGAGTGTCAGCTTTGCCCTCTTAGGACTTTGCTGGCTCATTTTTTCATGCATTCGCTTTACTGAAAAATTTGTGTACTATTCAGAGAATAGAAGAAATTTCTCTGAGAATGAATGAGGTAGAATGCCTAAATAAAATTTATTATCATTCTTATAAGTTTTTTGTTTTTACAGATACGTACACAACATTTCCAACAGGTGTTACTGTCCCAAACACTATTCCGGAGAGTATTATTAAACAATGCTCAATCTCAAATGAAATCATAGCTGCTACGTAAGTTATTTAGATTAAGGGGGATGCGCTAAAGGTGGTTACATAACAATGCTCGGTTACTTTGTGTAGGTGATTTCAACCATAAAGCCTCGTGCATACTGGCGCGACGCCACACCTCTAATTGTTCTACCGTTTAGTTTTTTTAGAAATTGTATTGTTAGAGTCGCGTCGCGTACGAGGCTTTATTGGTCCAGCACCATAATTGTGTACGACAGTTCAATCACAATCAGACAGTTTTAATCCATTGCTTCGTAAGTTTAATAAATTGCTTCTCAACAACTTAATTAACGCAATGAACGACGGCTGAAATGTCAAAATGAAAGAAAATGTAATCAATTGTCATTTTTGTGTGTGTTATGCAATTACTCCGTAGGGCTCCTCACATTATTTCCTCTGAATGGATTACAACTGAACTACAGTTTCAAGTCAAGTCGTCTGACAATAAGGCTGACTTATTTTTTTTTTATATCATCTTTGCTAGGCGCTGGAGACCGGATCTAGATTCTTTGGATACAGACCCTGAAGGCTTGTATGGCTTGAGGCCTGAATTTCTGAAAGCTTTGGGTATAAAACCACCATTAAACAAAATGGTTCATGTGACTAATGTAAGTAAATGATTTTTGTATGGAATTTATAAACAGGTTAGGCTTGCTGTACCCGACGCCGGAGCCGCACCGGCGCTGGACCGTATGTTTGTGTATACCTATGTCGTAGGATGAATTTTCGCGAAAACCCTAGGGATATTGCGAAAACACAGATAATTAGAAAATCGTGAAAACATTTCTGCGAGCAACTTGTTTGAAATAGGTTAGGTTAGGTCAGAACTGTGACTCACCACTGCGTCGACTGCCGGGAGGACACGGCGCGGCACACGCTGGCAGAGTGTGCCGCTTGGGAGGAGCCGCGCCGTGCCCTCATCTCAGGAGTAGGCAGTGACTTGTCGCTGCCGGCCGTAGTGAACGCTATGGTCGGCGGCGCCGAGTCCTGGGACGCGGTGGTCGCCTTCTGCGAGACGGTCGTCTCGCAGAAGGAGGCTGCGGAAAGGGAGAGGGAGGTCTCGTCCACTCATCCGGCCCGCAGCAGGCGCACCGGGCGTCGGCGGAGGGCGGACAACGCCCTCTTCCGGCCCCCCTAAATGTGTCCAGGGGAGACGGACTCGGCGTAGGTGTGAGTCGGAACACCGGGGTGGTTTTTAGTCAGTAAGAGTCTGACAGACCCCTCCGCCCGCCCCAGGGCGGAGGACATCCATGAGGATTTTCCACCCCGGAACAAAAAAAAAGAAAAAAAAAAAGGTCAGAACTGTGACCAAACGCGCACTCCTTCCAAGTTGCTCGCAGAAATGTTTTCACGATTTTCCAATGATTGTTTTCGCAATATCCCTAGGGTTATCGCGAAAATTCGAATCATCAAATCATCCTACGACATGTACGAATGAATATCTCCCATGCGCCGCGTAAATTTTACATTTTCATTCTGAGATGTTCTGAATTATTTTCATCTTGCGGTCCGGCGCCGCTGCGGCTCCGGTGCGGTGCCGGCGTCATGTACAGGAAGCCTTACTATTACTAAGTATTGACTTTTGAATGATATTCCCTTCTTTCTCTTGGTTGTAATTACAGAATGTTTTCCTAAAATATATGTAGGTACAGTTTTTAGTTCGCTTTTTTCAGTTTGACTTTACTCTGCGTAAAAAATTAAAATGATCAGTCTTCTATTTTTTTGATAGAAAAAAAAACCTATTTGCCAGTACCTAAGGCTGCTTTGCGTGAAGATAATACCTATGAATTTTTTTTCCAACAGTTCAGATGCGACAAAAATGAATTAAAAGAAGTGATGGAAATGGCTGGCAATGTCCTCATGTGTTGTGTGATAGCGACCCTCACGAAATACGCAAAGGTCATGTACAGCCACCCTTTAGAAGCCGTTCAGGTACGATACATTTCTCCTTATCAGTACTGTGTATTGCCAACAGCAAAATTATTTGGTGTTGCCAGTACATAAAAACTTCCAGTACCGACATGATGCAAAAGAAAGATTTTTTCTAACAAATGCACCAGTAATTCATAAAGCAAAACTACTACTTGCTTCAATCAGACCAATATTGTCTATGTTCTGGGTGAGGCCTATATGCTTCTATCGAAGATAGGCCGAAGAGTAATTTCGAATAAAATGGCATTTCATATACAGTAAGCTTAACAATGTAGGTGCTTTTAATCAGGCCTAATTTAAAGTTAATCAAACTTAATTTTAATTGCGATGATTTTTACCTTTATTTCTTCGTGAATTACTTTACAAAATATTTCCCTTTCAGGCGATTTCAATGTTGAACGGGCAATTGTACTACGGGGCTCCCCTTAAAATTACCATAGATAAGAACCCTGCAGACAGCGTCGTATTGCCCAAAGGTCTGGCTAACATAGGTCAAGGCTTAGGTATAAAAGCTAAACCAATACGCAACATAGTACAACAGTACCAAAGATACGCCAGCAAACAAAGTTCTTTAATAAATCCCATATTATTTTCCGAAGTAGATTTCAGTGACGATTATATAAATAAGATTAAAGAAGATAATTCAGCAGAAATCGAAAAAAATATCAAAGAATTTATCAGTTCTCGTCCTGGTTGCAATATCCTTAATCCAACCGTTCCGTTTAAAGTACAAAATATTGATCAATTGGAATGCCCCGACAGTTCGATGGATGCGAGTGATATAATTACGCCTGAAACGTCAATTGGCAACAACAGACGTGGCGGTAAAAAAAAAAGTGTAGGATCTCCTCAAGATCAAACTAAAAAAGCCTCACCTCAGTTGGGAGCTCCGGCCAACCCTCTAGTCAGGCCAATTGGCCCAGCTTTTATGAATCCCAATATGATGCTGAGTCCTCCAGTTCCTATGCATAATCCTTTGCCTATTCCTGGTCCTCGTGAGCCTTTCTTTAGACCTGGTAATAACCCACAAGAACCTCGTCCTTTTCGTCCGCGTGTTCCCTTTGTCCCGCCTCCCATGCAGCGTCCCCCATTCCCGCAACCGAGGCCGCCTTTCGGTCCTCCCGCAGGTATGAGGCCTCCAATTTCGCCGTTAAGCGTCAATGGGCCTCGAGCTAATCTTGGAAACCGTGTGACTGTTAAGTTTGCAAATGTAAGTACCCAGTATCTGTTTCAAAAATAACTAATGAAAATGTAAACAAATGGAACAGCAAACGTACCTGTGGGTGCCAATTTGCAGTTTCACAAATTCTAAGTTCAAATAATCGTATAGATGTTTTTAGTTTGACAATTGAGGTTAATTTTATAACTTAATTTTCTTCGATAATTTTTGAATTGCAATTTATTTATGTTATTCAAACAAGAATTGTTGGAAAAAGTGGTGAAACGTAAAGTTGAAACCTTCTAAATACAGATGAATGTGTTACTAATTCCCTTTAGTGAGTGCTAACGTAAGAATTAAACTGAACAGGGTTTGTTTACACTCTCGTCAGATACTTTTGGAACAGACGAATTTATAGTTTTTTTTTTTTATGTGGACATTCGTTTTAAGGGGGATGCGCTAAGGTGGCCCGAGATTCAAATTTTCTTTAGTTTTTTGCATTTTGCAGGTTAGTGTCAGGTTTTATGTTTATTAAAATATGATTCGCGACCGTATCAAATATGGCTTTACAAAATTATAATCATTACGATCAGAAATACAACTCCACAAGTTAGCATAATTGTCAAATGTCATGATTTCATGAAATAGTCATTCAATGAGATTACATGAACTTAGAGAGTTGTATTGATAATTTTTATGATTATAATTCTATAAATAAACATTTGATACGTTCGCGAATCATATTTAGATCAACTTAGAACATGATACTGAACTACAAATTGCAAAAATCGTAAGAAAATTTGAATTTCGCGGGCTGCCTTGACGCTTTCGCCTTAACGAGGCATGCAGTTGACAGTAACATTGATAATATTTCCAGCTGCCGCCATCAACGACATTCCCGTTTCTCTGTGACCTGTTGGCGAAGTGTGGCCAAGTGATGTCGGTACAGTTAACCACTCCAGGATGTGCAGTGGCCACGTTTGGGCATCCGTCCCACGCAGAAAGATGTTTCCGTATCCTTTGTTTCTTTTTTTTTAAATTAAGGCTAAAGCGTCGGTAGCCAACGAAATTCATTTTTTTTAATGAAATAGTTATGGAATAGGATAATTTGAACTTAGAGAGTTCTATTGATGATTCTAAGTTTATATTGCCCTATTGTATGACTTAGATAATAACTATAATTGCCTATGTAAATACATATTTGTTACGGTCGCGAATCATATTTTGATCAACAAACAGTGTCCTCAGAATTGCTTAAACAAAAAAATCGCGGGTTACCCTACCGCATCCCTCTCAATGATAAACAGAACGCATCTTTTGTCTCATTTTCGCAAATATTTTTTTTGAGTGCATTGTTTTGATTTTCCTTTACGCCTCGTTTATCTGTATAGAGTTACTCGTTTACCGTAGAGGGGGGTCAAGCGAGATTGTCCAAACGAGACTCGTAGGCTAGAACACCCTCTGTGTTAAACATCGTTTACAAGATGAGTGCCTAACGCAGTGCACATAACAAACTCACGTGACAAAAAGAAAGAAAGAAAACACGTTAATTTGCGGTAAAAATTACGCAAAGAATCAACACAAAACAAAAAAGAACAAGTTGAGGGAAGATATGCGTCTCATCCACGCAAAACGGCCATCGCTCAGCATAATGCTGCGACCCTTAACGAGACAGCCTCAGCGCTGGTTTTCAGCGACAGTTGGCGTTGACGTTATGAACCCGACCGGTGCAGCATAAAAACAAAATAAATATACAATAATTAATTTTCCATGTATACTGGCTTTACTCTTCACAATTTCTTCAAGAGTTCCAGTTCCTGAAGCAACTTTATAACAATATAATCTACCAGTGTTGTTTGTTGCGATTCTTGTTCTGAACACAAAATGTTGTGTTGCCAGAAAATAAAAATAATTTCCTTAGTAAATAATATCAGAAAGTTTTAATGGGATGAACGTTGAGGGATTCGTGATTGAAGTTGCTTTTGCCTGAAGCTTGGTACGTATGCATTTATTTTACCATGAAGAGGCTTGGAAGAAAATTATACAGGGTGTATATTCTGAAATTTTAAAAGCCAAAAAAATTTTTGATTACTTTTTCATTCTAAAAATGGTTAATTAAGCTTGCTTTGTTATTAAAATCATTCATTCATTGTACAGTTGCCATTGCATGATTGAATGATTTGATGACAAGACAATTTTGTGTTATGTCTTAAAGTATTAGTAATTTTAGCATTTTTTTGGGTTCTGTCATTTTGATTTTTTGTGGCACTTTTACCAAAATTCATTTAAACAAATATAGTTGAATTAAAATAACTTTTTGTATGGTTTCAGATGCCAAACCACGTTATTAATCACATTTTTTTTTTCTTTTCGTTTTTTTTTAGTTTTTTTCAATAATTATTAACCGTTTCATGTCGCGAATGTTTATAAGACTATGCGAAACTGAATGCTTGACTTTATATTAAGTAGTACTCTGTATATTATACAGTCGTACACTAAGTGCATACTATATTTAATGAAGTCTGTTAAAAATAGGCTTAATTTTAATTTAATATTAGTTACTAATTGTCTACTTCCCTGCTTACTAAATTACTGAAAGTCCTATTTATATGTCTCCAGTTGAAAAGGTCTTTAATTTTATAAAAAAGAGAATGTGTGACTTGCAACATGTGAACAGCAACCCGACAAACAAACAACTCTCCAGTAAACTGGTGACATGTAAATGAGTCTTTAAATAACTTTCATTAGTACATATCAAATACAATTTTTATTATGATTATTTGATTAATGAAGTAGGTATTATTTATTTATTTTAGTTTTGAGTCTTATCAAGTTAAACTTTGAGGCACGATTTGTTACATAATTTCCATGTGAAAAGGTATTTTTTTAATAAAAAAAACAATCCCAAAATGCGCGTCGAAGGCTGAACTCAACTTACTAATACATACACTTTTAACATTCAAATATTTAGTAATGAAAAATGCAATTATTACTAGGTTTAAGTTAGCACATCATTTAAGTAGATACTTGCAATTTTGCAAAAATATCTCATATTTTTAATTAGTTATTCAAAACCTAGACTTACTTACTAATTCATGTTCATTCATAATTTTAATTGTTTCTTTGGTATGTCGACAACTTGACTAAACAATACCAATATATCTTAATACAATGAAAATTGTTTTCTTAGTCGTAAGATAACCAAATATTCTTGATTAATAATCTCAAGTAATGTTTTAATTAGTTCTATAAATTAATAATAAGGTATAATTTTAAGGTCATAAATTATATTTTAACTGGCAACTTAATGTTGATACATAACCCATGTCTTAGACTTTAAGATTCATTAATCATTTTGTTCTACTGAAGCCTATTTATTTTATCTGAGATCCTAGTTATTTGTTTTACTCAATAATCTCATTGAACCGTTATTTGTATTACCAATATTTTTTCACTTTGATTTTTTTAAGTTTAGTGTAGCCACACGCAAAAAATAACATTAAATCATATTTGCATCAATTTCATTAATAGACCTAGATTTTAATTTAGTACCTATTTTGATTTATGATTTTAGTATTAAGTTAGTACTTTAAGTACCTAATACATCTCATACAAGACTAATAAATACATTAAAATGAGGTCCATGTTTAATTTTTTTCCCCACTTTTCCTTCCATCTTAGGTCCAACTACGTTTATATTAATTAAAAAGAGAAATGTCGATAGTCATTTCTATCCACGAAAATATAGCAGCATAATTAGTATATAATATTCCCATTGCTGGGACGCAGGCCTTCTCTCTGTGGGAGGTAGGCACGGGCCAGTGCGCGTTGGTGATACCTATCTAAACTATACTATACAACATGTAAAAATTAATAGTTTAAAAAAAACTAAAACACACGCTTTTACGTGCACCTTTACAAGACCTTTCTAACAAGTCCAAACACGGCTATGATACGATATTTCATCATGGAATGCTAGTGCCTATCTTCCGGCTTCATCATCAGACCTTGAAACCTAATCATGGTAAAGGTTCATTACAAGACCTTTCTAACAAGTCCAAACACGGCTATGATACGATCATCCATCATGAAGTTCCAGTTCATATCTTCCGGCTCCATCATCAGATCAGCTCGACAGTACCATGTTATTGTATTGTCATCAAAATCACATACAACTGCCAATTTTCATAACGCTACGATCTTTAGAATATGGTTAAATTAGTTTTCTTAGATTTGATTACATAGTTACATACATACAGGTCGACCTAATAAAAGCGTGTTAAAAAAACTTGTCCGATCCGTGAGGGTGTTATTATGTTCTATGTTCTATGTTGTGGGGTTTGGTTTCCGCACTTAGTCCTACAGTGGACCATTGTGCGTGTGTTGAGGGTGTTATTAATAAAGAGTATATTTACGTGGTAATTTCCAGGAAAAAATAAAAAATAAAAAGCAATTTTTTTTTTTCAATGGTGAATATTAACGGTTTAATACATGGGGCGTGGGGGTCCGTTTAGCGGATGTCTACAAGTCATAACCTATGACCCCTGTTGAAAATTTTAAGTGGTTTTCTTTTTACATATTGTATACTAATACAGGGTGTCAGGGACATCGACGCGAAGCCGGTTACCATGGGGTCAGTACATGATTCTGAACCCCCCTGCGAAAGGTTTCGTCGTTTATTTAAAAAAACAGCTGTTTCATAGAAAAGTGCAATACCTACGCGGTCAAAATGTATGGAGCAGCTGTTTTTTTTTAATAACCGACGAAGAATTTCGACTCAGGGGGATTCAGAATCATGTACTGAATCCATGGTAACCGGCTTCGCGTCGATGTCCCTGCCACCCTGTATATTATATTTTTTTTATATAATAAAGCTGAAAACTTTGTTTGTTTGTTTGTTTGAACGCGCTGATCTCGGGAACTGCCAGTTGGGTTTAAAAAAATCTTTTTGCATTTGATAGTCCAATTCTTGAGGAAGGCTTATAGGCTATTTAACATAACGCTAGGACCTCGAGGAGCCGTGCAAAAAGTCTGAAGCGACGGGTGCAAGCGCGGGGCACAGCTGTGTTACATATCTTTGAGTTTTTGGTTGAAGTTAGGTCATACCAGTTTTCCTTCACCGTTTTGAGAGCAGTGGTGATGAAATAATTTATACTAATTAGGCTGGGCTACTACTGCTTTGGTGGGTATTATTGGAGAAAAGGTGACTAATGGATTATGGATGATCTTAAACACATCTCTCTGAGTTAGATTTTTCTGAAATACACTCGAGAGCAATGAATCCGGGTCACTTAAAGAATGTTAAAAATCTCGGAAATTAAAATTATAGGTTAATGCAATAAATTGTATTTAATAGACAATGTAATACTCCTTAAATGAAAGTAAAAAAAATATGAGTTACCATACATTTTATTAACACAAAATTACATAAAGAAAAAAACTGCTGATCTCTCCTTAAAACAAAAATAGGAAACATGAAATTTTTGAACTTTATTACGATTTTCTTGAATTTTAATACTTCGTATTGCCTCCTCGTGCTTCCATTACTGCGTTTACGCGGTTTGGCATGCTGTACACCAAGTTCCTTATACGATTTTGGGGAATATTCTCCCATTCCTCTGTGAGAGCAATTTTGAGCTCACGAAGCGTGATTGGGGGAGGGTTTCGTTGTTTTACGCATCTGCCTAGCTCGTCCCAAGCATGCTCGATCGGGTTGATATCCGGGCTGCGCGCTGGCCACTCCATACGAGTAATGTTCATCTCTTGAAGGTAGTCATTCACAATCCTACCTGTATGAGGTCGGGCATTGTCATGCATAAATATAGCATCCTCACCTAAATTGACCATAAATGGACCAACGTGATCATTGAGGATTTCTTCCACATATCTTACGCTAGTTAAAGAGCCGTTTTCTATGATCACCAGCTCTGTGCGACTTTCAGAAGAAATTCCGGCCCACACAAGTACAGACCCACCACCGTAGGCTACTTTTTCTTCGATGCATGCTTGCTTGAATCTTTCCCCTGGTCTTCGATACACTCTGTGTCTTCCATCGTGCTTGTAGAGCATAAATTTTGATTCGTCGGAGAACATAACTTTTGACCAATCTTCAATACTCCAATTTACGTGGCTCTGGGCATATCTTAGTCTTGAAATACGATGCCCACGCTCCAGTTTAGGGCCGTTTGCAGGTCTAAGGGGTTTTAAGTTAGATTCAGCAAGCCGACGTCTTACTGTCCATGCACTTGGGTTACTTCCTCCGAGGCGTCGAAACTGATTTGTGAGTTCAGTTCCTGTGAGAAAGCGATTTCGAAGCATGGTGTTCACCAAGTATCGGTCTTCTCGTGCTGTGGTACACCTGGTTCTGCCCGTTCCTGGTCTGCGTAGGTTAGAACCAGTTTCTTCGTAACGTCGGAGAACTCTTTGTACTGTTGACAGCGACACACCGACAGTCCTGGCTGTATCGCGCTGACTCCGGCCGGTTTCCAGCATTGTAAGTATTCTGGTGCATTCTTCAGGCGTAAGCGACATAATTTCAGCTTGAATAATGAATATAGAGCACTATCAACATGGTTTATGTACCCACATAAATGACAGATTACAAACAAAAGCAAAACCAAATGCTGTAATTTCGTAGTTCCATCTTCGAAAGTGGCCCTTTTTCAAATTTGATTTTTTTATGATATAACTTTACAATAACTAAGAAGTTTTAATACCTTCATTTAAGGAGTATTACATTGTCTATTAAATACAATTTATTGCATTAACCTAGCATTTTTAGTTTCCGAGATTTTTAGGATTCTTTAAGTGACCCGGATTCATTGCTCTCGAGTGTATTATGATTTCACGAAAAAGTCATTCAATAGAACAAATCTAACTTGGAGAAATCTATTAATGATTCTAATGATTATAGGTACCATCGAAGAACTTCATATCTATACACCGCAAGGACTATTTCTGCTTGCAGCGCTCGGTGGGTATAGAACCGGGCCGGTAACAGATGTGGTCATCGTGTTCACGGGATTTTGTTTTCAAACTGCTTAGATATATGAAGTTCTTCGATAGTACATACATATTTGTTATGGTCGCGAATCGTATTTTGATCAAGATATAACCTGGGGGCCTACTCCTTAAGCGAAATCCGTGGTTTCGGCCGTCGTTAATTCGTTCGCCGGCTCATTTACAGAATTACCGTAAGTCAGAAGGAGAGCGAAACGCCCGTAACAACGGCCGAAACCACGGATTTCGCTTAGGGAGTAGGCCCCCTGACAGTGAACTGCAAATTCCAAAAAAACGTAAGAAAATTTGAATTTTGCGATCTACCACGACTAGAAATATGAACTACAACGTTCCTCTGTCTGTAACAACTGCGACACATCTGATAATGGTAACTCTGTAATAATTCTTTCTTTGATATACATATAATTGGTCTCTAGGATAATCCTGCAAGATTAATTATTAGTTAATTAAGTAAGTAAGTATTGCGTTTAGTTACCGTTTTCCACGTGAATTTCTGTCGTCGCGCTTAAATTATTACCTAATTTATCTAATAACTAATGGTTTTTGTTTTGTTTTTTTACGACTTGACTAAACATCGAGATTTCTTAGGTAAACGTAACTTTAATATTAACGTATAAAACAGTTCGCGTCAAATAAGTTTGCCGCTCTGAAGTTAGGTTGCGCTTGCGCGCTGGCATGCGTTACTGTTTTATAAGTAAGATTGACTACTGCGCAGTCATTTGTAAACTACTTCAGAGCGGCAAATTGACGCGAACTGTAGGTACCTACACATAAATCTTCCGGAATAAATTCTCTAAACGATGGTGAAAACCTCATCAAAATCTGTTGCGTGGTTTAGAAGAACAACGCGGACATACAGACAAACGCGAAAAGCGACTGTTTTATATTATGTATAGATGCCAACCAAGAACACAATAAACAATAACCATGTAAACATAAACTGATTACTTCCCATAATAGGTACGCTATGGAGTCGTTGCTTCTTCATACAAAACACTGTACTTTAAATCTCAAGTTTATTTAACTGCCATGATAGTTTCGGCATGAGACATCGGCACAAGGTATCGGCACATTTCGATATGAGGTGTCTGCACATAGTTTCGGCCTGAGGTACCTACCTATCTGCACATAGTTTCGGCATGAGGTATATATACCTCATGCCGAAACTATGCACGAGGTAGGTATAGGCACATGGATAGTTTCGGCTTGCACGCGTTTTAAGCACATATTTTCGGCACGAGGTTTTGGAACATAGTTTTTGGCACGAGGTATCGGCAATTCGGCACTTGGTTTTGGCACGAGATATAGGCACATAGTTTCGCCACAAGGTATTGGACTAGCGGTACGTAGATTCGGCACGAGATAACGGTACATAGTTTCGGCACAAGGTCTTCTGTTCCAAGCGCCGACAAGTATAAGGAACGGAACCAACAACATTTAATAAATCCTTTGTATGAAACAGCATCCAACAACATCCCCTTAAGTTATTCAACGCGAATACCGTAGTCAATGGGCGTTAAATTAGTTTGTGCATATTGCTGCATTAACACCGCCTGTTATAATTGACGGCAAATAGCTCGAATAATTAGGTTTGATGTGCACTGAATTACAGTTAATTACCCTGTATTATATTATGGATAGCCTGCCTTGTATGGGTTTGGGTAGAATGGTTGAATATTAAGTTATTTTTGTGTGGAAATCGGCTGTCATGGGCATGTGGTGCGGAGGAATGAATAACATGTCGTGTGGAAAGTTTGAGTATGAATGTGGATGACTGGAACCGTAGGGGAAGAGCAAAGAAACAATGGCTGGACTGAGTGAAAGATACAAGAAGGGGGGGGACTACAGAGACGACGACTATAGTTCTTGCGCGACTGCTAGTCACCGCCTGAGGTATTTGAGACGGGGGATTGCGCCATTGACAAAATTAGCTTAGACTGAGTTAGCTTGACCTTTGTCTACCTCCCCCGTCTCACCGCTCATATACCTCAGGCGGTGAATACCAGTCGCGCGCGGACAATAAATAGAGAAGTATGGAAGAAAAAACATGTTGCGCCGAACCCAAATAAATTGGGATAGCAACATCGAGATATAAGTACTAACGTACTAGAGAAGACACCGTAAATTCCTACTTTGTCTCGTTCAACTGCGGCGCTCGCGCCGCAGTTGTCGAAGAAAACGCGTAGGTAAGTGCCGTGATTTACATGGCGCTTAAGACCTTTTTGCCGAGAATAAATACACTTCCGCAGCAAATCTAGCGCTGTGGTAAATTAGTTACGGTTTAGACGAATTGTTATTATTTTAGCGCTGCAGCGAACTAAAGATTCAAATTACGAAGAATAGGACAATTCAGTTATTTGACGTAGCTTCTCTAGTATAGTACGTTAGTACTTATATCTCGATGGATAGCAACAAGAGAATGAGAAAATGCTGAACGTCACAAAGGATGCAAAGCCAGGGCCTTCTCCATTAGATACCTACCTATTTACTCTAGATGTTGGAGCTTTCGGAATCGGAATTAACTTGGAAGAAAAGGAGGGAATGTCATTTTGTTAGAAATTAATCGACAGTAGCAATTAACATTTTCGGATCTACATTTTTGCGATTTTAATTTTATTGCATTTAAGGTCTTAGAATAACTTATAAAAAATGCATAAGTTATTTTAAGACCTATAATGCAATAAAATAAAAATCGCAAAAATGTAGATCCGACAATGTAAATTGCTACGGTCGAAATATTGTTTCAAACTCGCAACTTGTTCCTTACGCTTCAGAGTAGGTACTTTGGGCAACTAAGTCAATATTATTATCAGTTTATATAGGTACTAGCTTCTGCCCGCGACTTGTCTGCTTGTGTACTTTTCTGTGTCAATAATGGATACGAGGCTTTTGGCTAATCTGTAAAGTGGTATTGTTTTGTTATTTTTTTGTAATGTGCGTTTAGTTTGTGCAGAATAAACACTTTTTCTTTCTTTCTTTTTTCCTTTTTGTAGTTCCGGAGATTACCCCCTACATACAAACAAACAAATTGTATTATTAATTATTATAGTATAGATCATCGTCATCATCATCATTTCAGCAGAAATACATCCACTGCTGAACACAGGCCTCCCCCAAGGCTTGGGGGGTTTGCCATAATCGCCACACTTGGCAGGCGGGGCGATCGCAGTATGGCGTTAAAAATACGTAGAGAACGCTGCTGCCCATTCTCTAGTGAGTCCCTTAGTCGCCTTTTACGACACCCACGAGTAGAAATGAGATGGTACTATTCTTTACGTCCTGCACAACACGGAACACTATACATAGTATAGGTAAGCTGATGATAATATTGACTTTAGTGGCCTCGGTAAGCCTAGGTACAAGTCCGCTGCCGAATAGATATGTCGCCTTTAAAATCTTGGGCTGCTTTCATCCATCTATTACCTAACTCGGTACGATGACAATATACAAAATGTTTAGTTTCTTTGTCCATTTAGTCATAATTCTATCAAACACGATATTATTCTAGATCATTCCACCCTGTAACAGACATTGGATAGAGACATTGGAATTTTCGAAAGAAAAATAGGGAGCGAGCACAAAACCAGACTTTGGGCTAATACTTAGAAATTCCAGTTGAAAAAACCCAATAACACTTCGGCCGTCCTGGAAATCGAGCCCAGGACCTCACGCTCAGTAGTAGCGCTTGCGACCACTAGAGCAACGAGGCTGTCAATATATTATAAATAGTGGATAATTTCCGCTTTTTTCTGACCCTGTCCTGTTAACACAGTTTGGCTACGTCCCTGCCCTGTAAATGACTACAACCGATGCACTACACTGTCTGGATACTTGCACTAATTACGTCCGGTATGTTTGGTCAGATTACACCTAGCGCGTTCCTATCGCATTGTGCACTAGATGACATGGTTATTAGAGAACGGGAAGCTATCTAATGTAGCTACATCACTCGTGTTCCCGAGCGTAGTAAATAACGGAAAGTGTTGGTTTGTGGTTTTGGGTAAGTAAATGTTACAATAAATAAAAAAAGTGTATTAATGTCGACAGATGGATCTGTGAGTAGGGAAAGACTTAGACATAAGACCGTTTATTCTGAATGTCGTAGCAATTAAATGTCAAATATTTCACCGTTTTGATTAATTTGGCAATATTACTGTTTGTATTTAAGAAATATGGCTAACTAGCGAACTGGAACATTAATAATAAATTGCAATTATAACATTGAATTTGATGTTGTAACCGTTATAGGTGTAAAAAAGGCATTTGCAAAGTTTCCAAATACTTCTTTAATGTCTAAAACGAAATATTCGGTGTATAGCGCGACCCCTATTAGAGTCGACTCCCCGCACTTCTAGAGTTCGCCGCCGCGAGGTTACGTGACTAGTAGCCGGCACAACACTATTAGGGTTGCCATTCATCCCGATATATCGGGACTGTCACCGTCATTAGGCCCTCTGTCCCGACGTCCCGACAAAGCACTATTACGTCCCGTTTTTTATCGCGCCGTCACAGCAATTCAAATACGCGCGCCAAATTTCTCGGCCGCGCGGTTGCGACTTCGGCGCTGGGGAAGGGATATGTCGCCGCGTGCTATCGCGTTCGCAGCAACAGCGAGTCAGTCGGTAAACTACAGTGAGTCAGTGAGTGAGACGCTCGTACTTTCGCGCACGTGTTGTTGATTGTTTTAGTGTTTAGCTAGTACATTTTTGTCTTAGCCTGTTATCATCACGAAAATGTATACAACAAGGAAGAACACTCAAACGAAGCCCAAACTGCTTCCATACTTTAGAATTAGTATTTTTTTATAAGTAAATAAAATATTCATACGTAATTTTTTTTTTTGCGTCCCGACGCGAGGCTTGCCAAATATGGCAACCCTAAACACTATCCATGTCGCCCGCGGCCCCACGCCGCTAGGCCAGTCAGTTGCAACTGTTGCAAGCACCCAATAATCGCGCACGCGCTCGGCGACCGTACTCTTGCGCCTCGCGAGCCGTCCATTTATGTTTTACTCTTAAGTTCTGTGTTATTTCATGTCTATTTCATTTCGTTTCTTATACAGCGTGTAACAGAAACCCTATTGTTATCCTTAAGCACTAAAGATAACAGCTGGTATAGAGTCACTATACGTAGTTTCAACTCAAAATAAAATACTCTAAGAATTGATACCAAATTTTCGGTTTCATATGTTTCTTAAATTCAAATCATAACAAACGTGTCACCGCACTACGTAGGTCAATAACTTTCCACGTTACTTGCCAATATCATGATACATCTCCTCCGTAATTCAGCGCGCCTAGTACAGTAGTAGCCTACAGCAGGCGGTGTTCTTTGTCGGCGCGAACTGACGAAAGAAAAAACATGCCGACGCGCGCCGCCGCGCCGCCCAATGCGATTGCGCGCGCGCGCACTAAACCGTACCTACTTTACCATGATGTAAAAATTAATGCGTAATTATTGATTTACAGGTTATTCGTTAATATCAAGCCAGAAATTGCACGTAAAAACTGAGATAACAGAACTTACGTAAAAAATTGAAACAAAGTTTAGGTAGGTTAACTAGTTTCATCTCTTATTATTACTTATTACCGAGTAAACAGTAAAATTTTAAAGCTTTGCTTATTTTAGTAAATTGACTTACATTTTTAAAGATGGGGTTCGATGTGGTGACCTTGGTATTGTATGCACAAGGCCGCTCGCTTGTTCATGGACACCTGAACATTGCGTAGCATGTCTGGTGTAATGGTCCTGAAAGCGGCCTCAATCCGCACTTTCATTAGGTCCATTGTATCACACTGCACTGCGTACACTACATTATTACCGCACTGAACTGATGCGCGTATCACAGGGATAGGAACTAGTGCACTAGACGGAGACGCGGAACGGTGTCGACTGACGAGCAAAGCAAGAACAAACAATAATGCTAAATAAAGCTTCTTTTCCTGCTATTCTGGTACTAAAATATTATTTCGTTAAATTTAGATACCTATAGGGTAGCTGTCCTATTAGTGTCCACTACTATTGAAAAATATTGTTCAAGAATTCAAGATTATTTTACATCCTTAATAATAATTTCAACTAAACTCCGTTAAACTTTTAAGTAAATCTCACACATCAGAGCTGACTAATTACGTTATTCAAATGCAAAATTGAAAAATCCTTTATTTTTTTGGGGGTGGGAAAATCATCAATGACTCACTTTCCGCCCTAGGTGGGACGGCAGGAAGTGCTTAGACTCTTACTGACTAAAAACCACCCTGTTCCTTCAGTTGCCCTTGCATTCCGGGGCCCCGTTATCTTGTAAGGACATTCCCGCAACTCCGGAAAATCTTTCATTTCAATCCATTAATGATCATATGGAGCCGCCTTATCTCGTTAGAAATCTGAATTAGAAGTTTTATTTACCAGGAGTAATAGAAACTACAGGGACTGCAATTGGTTCACATACCCTAAGACCCTAACCCAATAGGTTACACACACTAAGATGCTCTCATTGTGTGTGTAACGACGTAATCAGGGATCTGTGAGCAAACGATTTTCAATTCGGCAATAACAATTCCTGTTACTCATGCGGTCCTAGTACTTTTATTAATTTCTTTCTACATTTAGATGCAGTTTTGCGACATTTTTTATTATTTATTGACTTCATTTGAATTATAAAGACTAAACGTGCTCAAACCAATAGAACCCATGTACCTCTTCAAACAGCACCGACAGACCGTGAACTTCCGATAATTCTTTCGGTTAGTCCTACAGACAAAAATTATGCGTTCGTGCTATTATTTTGTAATAAAACAAAACTATTACCTTGTTGATAATAGTTTATTGATAATTATTAAAAAATAAACATATTTTAACAATTATGAACGGAACCCACTGTGATTTTATTTGTACTAGGAGTAGCATAAGTTGCAAAGAAATGAATTGAAATGATGTTTTGGGTTCAGTTGGACATAAATCGTTACTAAATCCTTTTTCTATTCTAAGTTCTAATGGCAAATAATAATGTTTATTTAAGCAATTAATTCCTGGTAGGATGCACGTAAAGATTCGATTTTTATGATCAATGCAATGGTACGAGCTGACGATTTTTCGAAACAAATCGTTTTAAAGCGATCTTCAAGAAAATCGATTCAATAGTAAGGTGAATCGAATCTCCTGGATCGTATGTGTAAACATTATTATGATATTGCCCAAAGTATTGTGCTGACAATCATAAACAGCGAATAGGTAGGTTTATCTATTTAAAACAAGATCAATTACATACATATGCCTTACACTTTTTAACTTCTCTGCACACTTTTCTTTACAGGAATATTGTTTTTGAATTAGGTAGGTATTTACTGTATTGTGGGTACGATGGTAAGGTGAGTGGTGGGTGGAAGATTACTATGTAGATAATAATTATCTACAAAGTAATCTTCTAAAGGACAACTACGTAAAAAACCAACAAGTGTGTAATGTTTCTAAATATTATTTCGTTACATTTTGATACCTAGACCAATTTTATTAATTGTATTGTAACTAGTTCACAGACATCATCAAAGTTTAGGAAAAGTCAGTAATAATATTTTGTAAACAAAAAATAAACATGCGGAACCTTTTATTTAGAAATACCAGGAGTAAGAGGTTTATTTTTACTTACAAATAGTTCGCTGACACCGATCAGCTGACTTAGTGCTAGTGATGTGTTTATTTCAATTTTAAAACTTCGGTTTCTGGTATCAATGTATTAAAAAGTCTCATAACTTCCAAACATGTAGAGATAGGATTAAAAAACCCTTCCAATATCGTTAAATATCATCCAAAGAAGCCGTGCCCTTGGTATGTATATACCCTTTCCGTTACACGTTGTATACACAGTTTACACGCACAATAGTTGGAGTTTCCTTTGTCTAAAGTACCCCGACTATAGGTGTTACGATATTAATTATTGCATTTCATAATCAATATTTTAGTTCACTAGTTAGCCACATTTCATATTTCCAGACAGTAATATTGCCAAATTAATCAAAACAGGTAGGTAAATATTTGACAGCTATTTGCGATGTTCCCAACTTTTAAGATGTTTAAGGCTCTTAAATACACGATTGATTGATTGTGTTAAGGATGAAATGATGACGGCGGATAGAGAGTTGTAGATCGAAGATTTGCTGCGCCTGCGCTGACTAGGTACTAATGAAGGAGAATGCTAAAAAAAAAACCCAGAGCGAACAGATACAGGATGTAGATCAGAATTTTTTGTGATATTTAGTGATATCATTCTGTAAATATTTCACTAAGTATAAGATTCGATGGCTAAATGTGTGATTGTATTGCTATTTGTTTTTCATTAGGGGTGATTTTTTTTCTTGAAGACATCTTCGATTTGGGTATACCCGACGATTTAAATACATACATATAATCGCGCCCATAATCCCATATGAGTAAGCAGAGACTGTAGATTATCAAAATCAACTATCCACAGCCCACTTTTCGGCGCTTTTCTGTTGTAATAATTGTATCTATTATGTTTACATTTTTGTTCGTCAATAGTCTTCATAAGAAATAAATAAATGTCGTTTAGTTTATTTTTTAAATACACAATAGGTGTATTTAGTAAGTTTTTTTTTTTATCCACAACCGGGACGCTCTGGGCCTGCATCTCACTTGATGGTAAGTGATGATCAGGCTGAAGGTGGATGCGAGCTTCACCCGGAATCCTCAACCACAGAGGAACTGGCTATCTTACCTCTAACTGCCGAAACAACAATGCTGTTAACATTGCTGTTACTGCGAGAATTAAATAAGATCGAATCTTATTGTGAAATATTTATAGAATGATTTCACTTAATATCAGTAAAATTCTGAGCTACATCCTGAAGATGCTCGCTCTGGTTTAAAAAAATAGTTTAGATTTATTCTCCTTTGAGATGAGGACAGAATAATAGAATAATGATGTGCGCGGGGGCATGATGATGACCCTTATTGTATCGTGCATAGATCTACAACCGTGAAAGCCCGGCTTCGCTTAGCTAACACGTTGTACATCTTTCTGTAAGCCGGTGTCTTCCCGTATTCATGTCGTATTACACAGTTATGCCTGCCGATATGAAGCCGATACGGGCATTGTATGCGTCGATAACAGGCAGTTACAATACCAGTATCCTAATTACGTAATACACGATCAATCAGAATCTGAATCGTTTTGAAACAGATCGCTAATCCATTGCTTCGTACGTTCGAAAAAAAAATCTGCTCAACAACGTAAATAACACAATGAATGTTGTTGACCTGTCAAATTGAAACAGATTAGTCGGAATTGTCAACGAAAATGTGTTGAGTAATTAGATAGCCGGTTACTGTGGCCGTATCGATACGTTCAGGCCCGAGTTCACCAAATCCAACTATAATCCTACTAATATTATAAATGTGAAAGTTTGTATGTTTGTGTGTTCGGATGTTTGTTACTCAATCACGCAAAAACGGCTGAACGGATTTGGATTTTTGGCACACAGATAGTTTATAACCTGGATTAACATATAGGATACTTTTTTCCCGGTAGTACGTTTCCTTGGGATAATTCCGACCTCCACGCGGCCGAAGCCGCAGGAAAAAGCTAGTATTTATTATTTTGCGGGAAATAACCATAGACGCTCGAAAACTTTTCATTGTATAACGTTCTATGTCTAAAACTCGGAGGGGCTCGTGGCTAAATGACAACAGCCGCACGGGTCGATTGAAGGTTAAGCTACGCTTGCTGCGGTCGATTCGTGGATGTGTGACCATCCATGCATCGGAAAGCACGTTAAGCCGTTGGTCCCAACTGCCATTCGTAGATCTTTGAAAGTCGTTACGGGTAGTCAGAAGCCCAAAAAGTCTGACAGGCAGTCTACCGCGGGGTATCGTGTTACCCAGTACCTAAGTAGATTGTGCAGGTCATAGGCAGTTGCTCCATGTAAAATACTGGTATTCAGCTGCATCCGCATCAATTCAGCAAATTACACGAAAATAATGTGTACTCCAACTTACCTACAAGAAAGAGAATGGCACTATCGTTATTATAATCAAATAATTAAAATATCTTACTGCTGCTGAAAATTACAGCGTTAAAAATTATGAATTTTCTTAAAAAAAATGTAATAGGTACGCAAAATAATGCAATTACAATAGGTACCTACTTAAATTAGATTGTATTTTTTAAATTTAAATTGCTAGGTCAAAAAGAAATGAGTTTTTTAAATTAAGAACTTTGAACTAGTCGCATTAATTTAGTACTTAATTTTAAGTTGTACCTAATTTAATTAGCTTTGCAAATCTTATTCTAGAATAATTGCAATTTCACAGTTTTTAGGGTTCCGTAGTAAACAAGGAACCCTTATAGTTACGCCATGTCCGTCTGTTTGTCTGTCTGTCTGTCCGCGGCTTAGCTCAGAGACGGTTAGTACTAGAAAGCTGTAATTTGACATGGGTATGTATACATATTAATTACGCCGACGAAGTGGTAAAATAAAATGATTTTTTTTTCTCGTCTATCGTATGGTGTGGGGTGTCGTTAGAAACATTCGTTCAAAAATATTGTGGTGGTGTGAAAATCATTTTTCAATTCAGGAATCCGTTTGCGAAATATTAAGCTTTAAAGTGCTAATTTTTGTTAGAGTCAAGTGTCCCCCTGCCAGCTAAATGGTTATACTTGGATTTGTGAAAAATTTCACAACAGTAGTATATATAATAAAGTTAAAAGGAAAACACTCATAGCAAAGAAGGCTTTACAGGTTAGCGAGTAATAATTGACCAACTTAATTTGCAGTTTGAAAAACATGTTCACCGATACATTCCAACTGCAAATATAAGTTTGTACGCACAATATTGAGAGATTTACTATGTTATTTTAAGACCATAGACTTCCTGTAATCTATGTGTAAAGAACCATTCTCTGTATTTTTTTCAAAATTTATGGCTCAGCAGTTTCCGAGATAAGGGAAGGTGGGTTTTCATCTATTTTCTTAAATATCTTTAAATGTATTTATTTTAAAATTATAAAAAAAAAAAACTGAGATTCTCGCAACAAGCCCTTTCATTTGATATGTCACACGGTACAGTTGGCATTTTATTTTTCTTGTTTGCCCCCCAAAAGTGACCCCCATATTCAAAATTCATTTATTTACGTTACACGGCCGTGTTGGGGTCACAGAAATATATTATATGTACCAAATTTCAACTTAATCGGTCCATTAGATTCGGAGCAAATTGGCTGTGACAGACGAACAGACACACGAGTGGTCCTTTATGGGTCCTGTTTTTTCGTTTTGAGGTACGGAACCATAAAAAGAACAACCTTGCCATAACGTTAAGACACGCCTTATAATTTGAACTTTCCTTTTGTGAGATATCTCTTAGAACACTAAAGGAACAAACACTAATAACTACTGATAGGTAACACACCTAACGTGAACTTAGTCTGACAGCTAAACTCCAACAAGCGTAACGTTCACGTGTTAATTTGAACGTGAAATGACGTTGAAGAACAAGAGGAAACTTCGCGACTTGAACTTTAGTTAATTTTAGATGCGATGCTCTTTCACGGGATAGTTGAGTTGAAAACATTTGGTTGGGGTTCTAGCTTTGTTTTTAGCTGTTTGCAATGAGTGGTGTGGGAGTCGTCGTCAAAGCTTTTCGTTTCAATAAAATTTGTCAAATGCCGAACGGACGCTCATGTCGCGATTATTGAAAAATTAAGATAGTAGAGTCAGGGCTTTTAATTGTCTAGTAAATGGACTATGAACTTAAATTGTCCGTATATTCAAATCACAACTGTCATTCTTTAACGCAGTGTGTCACTTTGAAAAAACAAAAATCCCTGACTGTATTTTTTTCCAGCAAACTTGAGCTTTGTTCCTAAATACAGATAAAAGCAGACCACAAAATGAATATACTTTGACTTTTAATCGTATTCAGTAAGTTGACAGTTCGAAGCAAAATAAAGCGGCAGCATTACTTATTGTCTAAGTTATTTATAAGTTTTCTTTGAATTTAACAACTTCCATAACTTAAACAATAAGTAATGACCGATTTATTTTGCTTCGAGCCGTCAAATTACTGAATACGATTAAAAGTTCAAGTATAGAACGTGTGTGTTGAAACGTATAAATGTTTCAGAAATAAATTAAAATAAAAATAAAACTTAACTAAATTTATACTTCACCGAGGAACACTCTTTGTCTAGTTAGTGTTAATTTAAGAGGGTACGTATAAGTGTGTTTATTTATACCTACCCTCGTGAGTGGAGTTAGTTGGCTTACCCTCTAAAAGTGCAGACCTCGAAAATAAATTTATTTTGACTGTTGGATATTGAACAGCTAAAATTCATGGGGTATAGGCCTTTGCACAGCAACAAGATAATGCGGGCTGACAGTAAGTAAGTTGAAAATTAACATTAGTTATTGCCATTATCTTTTAAGTTAGTAAGGGTCGCAAAGTCTGCAGTGCTATTCTGTAACCATATCACCGTGAAAACTTAGGTGAAGTGAGCGTGGAGTGAGCTAATAGTGTCAATCCCTGTGGAATGACAGCTCGCTCCACGCTCACTTCACCCAAGTTTTCACGGTGAGATGTTTACAGAATAGCATGGCTGATATAGTTTAGCTGTGACTCAGTGAGTTACTGAGGTGGTTTTCATAGTAAATCGGAGCTAACTGGTAGCCTATACAAGGTGTAATTGAAATAACTGAAAAACTCGTATCAGGTCATTGTACTCATTCTTGTGAACAACTTTTACTGTAGATACCTACATTTTGTCGACTTATGCAAACATGTACATATGACGCAGCAGATTTTTTTGACTATCGAATCGACAAAATGTTGTTGTAGCGCTTTTCAGAACTGGGTCTGATGACATCAAGCTGTTTAACATTCTTATTTAAATAACGTCAACGCGAACAGAAACACTTTTGACGTAAAACGACGTGTGAAGGCTTAAAAAAACAACGTATTCATTCCATAATTTACATATTAATGCACATGCGTACATATACATACACAAGAATATATGAATATTAATAATCTGTAGTTCGTTTATTTATTTTAACCGCTTCTGTGGCCTAGTGGCTAGACCACCTGTCTCAGACCCCGAGGTTCGATTCCCAATGGGGGCAACATTTTCTGCTCGGTTTGGTTGGTGGTAGGGTTTGTTCTAAGTCCGCCTGGCTAGCTACTACCATCTTATGTAAGTCTGTCGCCATAACAACGATGTTATCAGCATTGTTGTGTTTCGGCAGTTAAAGGTAAGATAGCCAGTTCCTCTGTGGTTGAGGATTCCGGGTGAAGCTAGGTTCCATATTCGCCCTGATCATCAATTATCATCAGGTGATATGCAGGATGCAGGCCAGAGCTTCACCGCTGTGGTTAAAAAAAAGAGGAATCTCTTTTTTCTTTTAAACTCAAGGTGTACAGTTTTTGATGTTTTTTTAACTACACTTTAATGAGTTGATCACCTGCCTGCCAGCAATGAGCCGCCTATGTTAGCCGAAGGTCAGATAACCGTTGGGGTAGACGTGTTTTTGAATGGAGACCGCGAATCAGCAAACGTAAGGTAGGACGCCCTCAGGCTAGGTGGAGCGGCGATCTTTGCAAAGTGGCTGGTGTTAGCTGAGAATCGAGCTGAATGGCGTGCAATTGGAGGCCTATGTCCAGCAGTGGGCTTCTGTAGGCGGATGATGTATGTATGATTTGTACAGTATTTTTCATATTACGATTACTTGCTTGAGAGCCACCTCGTTCAACATAATTTAGGAACGACTCTACCGAACGCTTTTAGAGGGAAAACATTTTTTTTACCAATGAATTGGATGTGTGGCAGATACTCCGTATTATCTATGGCAACCACGCTAGTTGGGTTAACATACATCAATGAGGGTTTTCTGAAATGAAGTTTACTAGGTGGCAGCACTGAGATGTCAGGTCCGGGCACCTGTCATAAGTGTCAAAGCATCTATATTTTCTTTAGGCCGTGCGCACATTGGACGCATTTTCTTACAAATTTTACTCGTGCGAACACATACGAACACACACGAACGATCCCGACCTTCCAAGTACTGAGCATGCAGACTGAGTGCGAGTTAGTCGTAGGTACGTATACGGACAGTTCCGACGTCCGAAAACAAACGGAAATTGTTGGAATTTTTCGTGCGTTCAATGCGATATCGCCGGAACAACCGTCTTTGGTCTTGAATCTTGAGTCATGACTTTTGGGTTTTGAGTCTTGGGAAAAACGTTTTTAGTGTGCGCACTCAATTCCTACGACCACGATCATACGTTTACGTACCATACAAATTCGTGTCCAAAGTGCGCGCGGCTTTAATGACTGAATGATGAACGAATGATGAACTTGATCATAGGTTTTATAATGCATTGTCGAAATGGAAGACATCTTGTCAAAGTGGCGCCAACTGGTGGCGTGAATTTTCATTGTGTTATAAAAGGTACGTATTACGTTTTGCTCAACATCAGTAGTAATGCTCATAAATAAATGATGCTACTCATAAGCCAAATGCATGGTTAAAAGAAAAAAAAAGTTGTATTAACAGATTACGAAATCGTAGTTAAATAATGTTTCAAGCAGCATTAGCACAAACTGATCTCCACTTCTACATACTTTTAAAAACTTTCATTTATAGCCCTCACAAATGACGATTCTGACGAACTTAACTTATTTATTAAAGAAAAGGATGTAAAGGAAGCATTTACATCATACGGAAATAAAGACCCATGATATACTGCACTCCAGTGATAAATTGTGGTGCAGAACGGTCGTGTTCCGTATTGAAAATACTTAAAAATTATCTGCCTTTCCGGAGTACTGAAGAAGGGTTAAACAGAAATAAAATTAAATGTAAATACTTAACAAACCGTTTCATCTTTTAAATTTTTACTTAATTATGAAAAAAAAAAAACAATTAAGTTGCAAATAATATTGTTGAACGATGTTAGAAATAAAAACAATCTATATTAAAATACTTTCATTGTCAATTCATCCTTTTGAAATAATCGGCTTAACACAGAAAAGTTTACGGAAAATCGTTTAAGAACCGTACAATGTCTTTCTAATAGCGGATTATGGAAATAACTTGATTCAGACCTTTGAATAGCTTTAAATAGCTTTGGATAAAGGCCTCCTTTGACTACAACTTAAAAAAGCATTGAGAAATGAGCTTTATATTTGGTCATGTACAGTATAATTTTCATTATAAAGGTATCTAAGTAATCCTAGAAAAAGAGAAATGGAAAGAGGCCTTTGCCTTGCAGTGGGAATATCCAGGGTAATTATAAATAGGTACCTAAGTAGTATGTATGTGACGCGTGGTTTAGATCATGCAATGCGAACTCGTCGAGACCAACTAAGGCCCGTATCCCGCATGCCACTGGTTGGCCTTGCGTTTTCTTATCGTCTACTCGCGGGCAAAGAGGTACTTTAAAATAAGATGTCGTAGTTGCCTTGACAACCCTTTTCTTTGGAGGAAGTATTCACCTGCGGCTAGGATGTACAAAATGCCAGATTTTTCAGAAAAATGCGTGTCTACGTTTATTGTAAAAAAAAACTTTACATCTTAAAATACGCACCTGATAGTTTTAAAGACTAACATTTATTCAAAATGAAAAGTATGAAAATTATCGACCACTAATAAACTAATTTAGAAAAACCTAACTTACTACACTGTAGTGATGTGTGATATTTTACCGAAAACTAAATTTTTTCAACAAAAAAAATCTTCTAAAATTCTTCTCACGAATCGTTTTTAAAGTTTTCTCGAGTTACTAATAACGCTTTTACCGACTACTGTCAGGCGATTCCTTTCGTATGTAGTAAGAAGATTGAAAAATGCCTGTCTCAGCTTAGCGCCGGCCGCACGCCTGTCTTAACCGTAAAATGCCTGTCAAATGCGGCAAATGCCTGTCAGATGGTAACCCTACCTGCGGGGCTCTTGCAGACTGAGTTAAATTCTGATTTTAATTAGTGTTAATATAAAAATAGTAATAGGTTCATCAGTACATCTAACCCTAAAAATATACAGGTTGGAATGAATAAAATGGAGCTCATTTCGAGCAACTAATTAGTTTAGCCTACCCTTTTTCTCGTTCAATTAAACTAAGTTTAGATTTTATGGTTTTCCTTTCATTTAATTAATCATGTTTGTTAGAGAGATTTGATCCGTATGATTGACCCTATCAAATGATGCCATCAAAGTACAGGTTGTTATTTTTTCGGATTTTAGTCGGTGCAGTTCCCGAGTGTGGCAAGCGAATTTTCGAAAAATCTTTGAAAGATGAATTGTTAAAAAAAATAAAGTAATTTTTCCTTCGAGTAAAATTTACTATCGTCAGTATTTAGAGTGCTTTCCCTCCAGTTGAGGTTGAAAAATTCCATTCTGTATATCTAACTCTTAACTATACCTTGCTAACATCGGAAATAGTAATTACATGTAACTATTTAACTTTGCAAGTTTTTTTTAAATTTTTCTTTAACATTGGAAAAAAAAGGCAAAATAAAATAAAAAAAAGGCTAATAAAAGGCTTTATTAATTTTTAAGTTACCGTTTATATTTGACAATGCGTTATAGGTGTACACTCGTTGATGACGTGTGGTTGACTAATGAACGCCGCGTTGTTAACTCAATGACTTGGAGTTGAAACTGTGATGCGGTGGTGTCCAGTTGATATTATATTTTTATTTCTAACTAGCTTTTGTATGCGTCTTCGCCCGCTTCGTGGTGGTCGAAAAGTATCCCACGGGAACGTAGTACCGGGATATAAAGTATAAGGTATAGTATAAAAGTATAAGGTTAGAGATCATGCCAATTTTCATCCAAATCCGATAAGCCGTTTTAACGTGATTGAGTAACCCCTTCACACGTGCGTGTGAAGGGGGTGTGTGTGCACCCCCTTCACACACAATAATACACATCTCACTCACATTCACCGTCACTCTCCACAGAACGCAGTATTATGTAAAACTTTTTTATAATTATTTCAATATTTTTTTTCTCTCTTTTAATATTGTAAACCTTCCGTCAATGCATGCCATTACTGTAATTAATTATTTAATTTTTGTCTATCGCTTTTGTACCATATTCCCTGTAAATTGAGAGGTCTGGCTCTTGTGATACAGGAACTCCTAGTACAAGAGCCAGGGCTACACAGATCACCAACTGACGGGGTCCGGAAGGGCCAATGCCTGCCGGGGTGGCGGGTTTGTCTGAAAGGGATATCGCGACCTCGGCACACAGGCAACGGAAGGAACACGGGTGAATTTCCCAACCTCAAAAAAAAAAAAAAAGGGCTACACGGATGTTTGTGACTTTGAAGTGTAAATGAAGAAAATATTATTAAAAAATAAAAATAAACATCTAAATATCTAACCATAGGTACACACTTTCACATTATTAATAGTAGCATAATAATAAACGAGCCCCTCTCTTGAACTCATTCTAGCCTGGTGGACAGCGATGTAACACTAACTTACAACCAGAAAACACTACGAGGGTGAATTCCCGTATTCTTGAATACGTTTGCATTTTGAAATGGACACTTTTTTTTCTCTTTTTGAGATGCGTTTGTGACTAGATTTGAACGTTTTTTATTACGGGAATTGGCCTTCTGGTGTACGAAGGCCTTAATCCTGCCCAGTTTTAACCCCCGGAAACTACTAAAAACAAGTTACGCGCGAAACCTCTACAGTATTACGTGAAATACGTTTTTAGATGAAACTGGGTGATGTGCACTAGCTAGTGAAGTTAGTTGTTTGTTTGTAACTTAGACGTTGAACAGTGATGAATCCTGAGTAATTGAGTGTGAATTTTATGTACGGACTATTTTTTAAAGAGGTTTTATGAAATTAGGTTTATATTTGTCCTTTATTTCATTACATACCTACATATAAATTATATTTTTAAATATTATAATAAAAGATTATAAAAACATTAAAAAATATAAAAAATATTAGCCCACCGGTATCGGGAACAGGGTCCAAGCTTATTATTATTAGTAGGTATAGTTTATTATTATCGTCTTTGACATTTCTCGGAACCCTGGGGTCCCGGACCTTTGGAAGGCGTACGAGGGGCCGAAGCCAACTAGCAGAGGCCCGTTAGGCGTTTTAATGAAATGAGGCACCAACCGACGATTATCCCTGTGTGCACTATGCATGAGCACCCAAGGACAACCCCCGGTTGGCGTAGGACTATTGCAGGAAATGGAAACAAAGATATTGGACCATAGTCCAATATCTTTGCCACCCAAACCCATAGGTTTGGGTGGCTAAAGTTGACTGGTGACCTGGAACTATGGAAGGACTATGGCCCCTGCCTGATCAATGTCTTATGTCGCACAAGCCCCACCACGACGTCAACGTAGAGATACGGCGGTAGGGTTATTATTATTATTATTATTATAGATAGTGTCAAGATCTATCTAAGTAACAAGATAAATGTGTTACGTATTTATACATCGATCTCATTTATGTAACAATTTCAATATTAATGATGTTTCAACATCAATATTTTGTAACAATATTTTGATTAAAAAGACTTTCCTTGGAGTTTTTTAGTTCGTTCTTCTCCATGGAAACCTACTACGCTTTGAAATGGGCAACTAGTGTCCGCGCCACCACTCAAATCCTATAGACGCGGCGCTAGTGTCTATTTTATTGCATCAAATTGCGTTTAAAAAAATGTAGTTCCACTATTTTCCGCCGGACTTCAGTGGTGGCCCTAGACAATTCAAAAGTCCCTGTACCTAATTATATTTGAGTTTGAAATAAATTATTTGAGTTTGATACTAATTCCTCATTAATAATGTCGTAATCTTAAAAATAATCCATAATTATCCATAATTCTGTCTGAATAGGTATCCTAAAATATTCTGCGTTCACATTTAGCTCCAGCGAAGGCTTTTGGTGTTTATGCTGGATTAATATTAGAGGTGAACATAAACGAAGTGTCTAAGTATAACAAAAAGACATGAAAAATATTGTGGTTGAAAACCTGGAAATTCAGTGACTTTTTGCTTCAGACCCGTTCCTGTTAAAACATTTTATAACGGGCGAACCGTGTTCCGTCGCCGTCAAAAATTAATCAAATTAAAACAAAAATAGTTGACGCCATCATGGAATATCGTTGTCAATTTATTGAAAAGTGCTGGAGTTTGTAGAGCAAATATTTTTATGGAGCCAAATTTTTATAATCGAGGAGAACACTCAAATTAATTTGGTTCATCGACGGGTGGTCATCGGTTAGCGCAAGTTTTCAGTGGTCTGACCATTTAATTAAAGCGTTGGTCAAACTGTTTTATGACACGATCAGTTTTCATATCAATCAAATTATTTTAACAAGGTGGAGACGACAATATGATAATAAATTAACTTCGTATATCTAATGACGTTCCCAGTCTGCATCAATCAATTATATCCAATAGTTTAGTCACTGGATTTTGCCATAGTCGGCTCATCACTACAATAGTATGGATAAACGACACTCGGTTGGTTCAACTTATGGGTCTTCACCTATGAGATCCGGTTGTGCTGCAGTCAATGACTACAATTATTTGTAGAACTCTTCCACAATGCTCAATATTTGGCACCGATTTGTTGCGGCCTTTCCTCGAGCTTTTAATTTGCGATGTTCCAATTTTAAGTTTCTTTTGAAACATTTTTGGTCCTTCGTCCTTTAATGTTTTCATTATGGTATCACGGTTGTGCGTCCGTAGATCTTTTCGTGTCGCTTTTCTGACTTCTCTATTGATTTGTTCGAGTTATCTTTCGTCGCCTATTGTGTTTTGTTTTAAGGTCGTTCTCTACTCAATCGTCGGCAAAGTTTTAGGGTTGAGTTTAAAAGGTTTTCTTTATGTCCTGCCAAGATGTTCTTTTGCTGTATTTGTTAAGGTATCGCACAACTTCCGATTTAGGTCGTCGACGTCGAAATTCAACTCTTCCAATCCATCAAAAGCATTTTTTTGTTCAGAGCGAAACCAATCCTGTAAGTACGCAATATCTTGGCTTTCATCTTCATCTTATCAATTTCTTTTTATCCATGGATAAGTCGAATCTCAATGTAGCTCTTATCAAACGATGGTCACTTCCGGTTTTAAAATGACTGAGGACAGATACCACAGTTACTATGTTTTTTTGCGAAGCAATCACATAGTCTACCTCGTTTTTGGTTTATTCATCAGGACTGGCCCAGGTCCACTTTCTAATAGGTCGCTTTTAAAGAAAGTATTCGTCACGTAGATTTTTTTTATTTCTTGTAATTCAATCAGAGTCTGACCTCTCTTATTGCGCGTGCCAAGACGAAAACTACCGACAGGTATCTTACCTAATTGTGAGCCTACATTAGCGTTAACTTCTTCTATTATAGTGGTGTGGTATAGTAACAGGGGTTTTCTGTGAGAGCTTTGTTTACCTATGACTTCGTAGAACTGCTTAACTTCATCATTATCATGTGAGGATAATGATGAAGACGAATAACGGTAAGTTTGATTTCACTTTTTGAGGGTGAGGATGAACTCACTCTTTGTTACAAAACCATAGCAATCGGTAAAATTGCTGTGTGAGAAACTAAATCGGTCCTACCCATAATTCCCTACAGATCATAAATTATTGCGACATTTTATTCTCCAGTATTTTCAGCAACGTTTCATTACTGAAAGTGCCGATATCCGCTGGATACCGATACCGATAGCCATGGATGTGGGATTATTGTGCGAACTCCATTAAAAACGGAGCACTGTGAAAACCGCAACGCGAATGGCGATCCGATTAGGTTAATTTTCTTCTTGTTAAGGCTTTTATTATTGAATTCATTTGTTGCTGAATGTTATTGAGAACTATGGGTTTATTTTTTCTCACGAGTTTTTATGTTAATATCAAACGCTGAAAAGATAGAATTCCTAAGAGCTGTTGTGCTTCTGGGGGCTCTGGCCTTCTGTTTCATGAATTATCCATAGTTACAGATTTATAGCTGTAGGGTCCAGCTTATTTGTTTAAGAAACCGTAATTTCTCATCATAAAATTCTTTATTTAACAAGAATCACCTATTAACCTAGGTATTTAAACTGCAGCATAAAATAATTACAACAAGATCTGCAATATCACTAAAATTCAGCAAACAGTAAGTACCTACAAAAATTAATTTCAGCCAAAAAGTCAAAGGGCCAGCAAATTGCTGGGTCGCGTCAAGTTGGCTGCTAACGACTGCTAACTTTGACGTCAGCCCCGGGCCTAACGACTAGAAACAGGCCTAACAATGCACTGCGGGAAACGAAACGCGAATACTACTTTTTATTGTCACGTTATCGGGAATTTTTATGTTGTTTTGGGAAAGGTAATTAGTGGTTTTTCGGCTCTAGATGTTGAAACAAAATAATTTAAAGGAGTGTCCATGGAGTTTCTTGCCTGTTCTTCTCTTTACGAACCTACTATGCTTTGGAACTAGCTTCATATGTTTAACAGACTGCTCCTTCGACAATGCAAAAGTGCCTGTAAATGGTTTAATTGAAATAAGATAATATTGCCACAGCCACTTTCGTAGTGCCGAACAAAATTTTTGGAAGGGTAGTTGGGTAATTGTATTCGGCAAAGCATTATAAATTAGGGGAGCCATGTAGATACAACTCTTTCGGAAGAGTTGCAACTTAGGAACAGGTATCTCGAGATCTAGATGTGCAGCTTTCCTTTTATTTGTATTATCCCTTCGTTCAAATAATGCAAGATTGGATCTCACAAACTTGGCAACTTCGAAGATATATATGCAGGGTACAGTCAAAAGGTTATGTGACTTAAATATAGGCTTACACGAATCAGACCAATCCATATTAAAAACTGCGCGGATACACTTTTTTTGAGCAATGAAAATTCGATCTGTTTCTGAGGAGTTTCCCCACACAACTATGCCGTAGCGAATTACTGAACAGATTGCATAAACAGCCTTTAATGTTCTCACTGTTGGGGCACGGGCATGTTCTCGGTCAGAGGGAGTGGGCCGTAATCCACTTCGCGGGCCCAGTGCGAGTTGGTAGATGTCACATGTCTTCGATTTTTTTGTTCTACGACATGCCGATTTCCTCACGATTTTTTCCTTCACCGTTTTGAGAGCAGTGGTGATGTAATTATTTACACAAAGGGCCTGTTAGGATCTACAACTTGTAATTCGCGGCCGTTACCACTGGGCGCCCACTGCTCTAGAATGTTGATTGAAATGTTGCTGTTTCTGTATTAAGATATTAGGGCAGTGGTGATAGTGACATCAGCCTAATATGTATCTCTCTTTCATAAAAATCTTTCTTACTATTCTTACTAATATTATAAACGCGGAAGTTTGTGAGGATGGATGGATGGATGTTTGTTACTCTTTCACGCAAAAACTACTAAACGGATTTGGATGAAGTTTGGCACATACGTAGTTTATAATCTGGATTAACATATAGAATACTTTTTATCCCAATATTACAACGGGATCGAGACTTATGCGGGTGGGGCGCTGCTAGTAAGGATATATCTCTTCTATTCAGACAAGGAACGAACTTTGATCATTGTACTGCGTTTGATTAGTAGATGAAAAGTGGAAGCATGGATTCCTTAATGTATTTCTAGCTAGAAATAAGTGGGTACATCCTCGTGCAAAAAGATATCTTTAGTTAAGGGAAAAAGTGATTTTCACGTAGTACGCTTTTTTGGCAGTAGCTTCATTGAAGATGGATTGAGAAGGAGAGTGTGTTCGAAGACATTATTATTATTACACAGTACCTTATCATTTCAATCGCTGCCATTCTGTAGGATAATTAATTGTAACTAATTCGGTGTTGGTGTACGGTAAAACGTACTTATCTACCAAAAAAGCAAGCCGAATTTACTGACCAACTCCATATTTTAACTGCAGAATTTCCGCTTAATTTCTAGGACACTTCATAGATTATTTACCCACCCTGTTACTACACTATACCGTGCCGTTTCTAACCATCGGATTACATCAGGAGCACATTAGTTATTTACTAACGTACGAGACGGTAACGATACGCTATCCACAACCTGTCTGAGAGAGGATACCGATCAGCGCTGAGAGAATATCTAGAGAAATAGGTAAAAACTAGTCTGATTAAGAATGTTGGTGCATTTATTTCTAGTGCTTTCATCGATGGCATGGATACATATAAAAGTTTTGAATGAAGATTCTCGATGTTTCCATGGAAATGTTGTTGTTCCATAAAAAATGTTGATTCACAATTTATCGATTTTGATATTTTCGCGCTGTCGCAATCTAAATTTAAAAGAATGGTTTCTCAATCTCTTACAAGTCGCCTATAAGTCGGATGGTCTTGTCATCCGCTTATATCAATTCGTCGTTATATAGTGTTTTTTTAATTTATTTTTTATTTCTCTAAATATGTACCTCTTTTTTATTTTTTGTTTTCTTTAGCATGCGTTCGTTTTCTTACTCCGATATCATTTCGTGGACAATAGTGTCGGTTTTTTCGACTGTAATATAACTACTTTTTGTAAATGCTGTAATGTATAACGGTTTTTGGTCCCAAATAAAATAAAATACTTTCCATATTGAATTGTTGGCTATAGAATAGAAAAAAATGGAATGCTCTTTATTACGTACACCATACATAATCACATAATTGTACATACATTATTTTGTAAGAATATTTTGATTTAAAAGAGTGTCCGTGGAGTTTCTTGCCCGTTCTTCTCCATAGGTACCTACTACGCTTTGGAATGGGCAACTTGCTTCATCTTTCTGACTGACCGACCCCTTGACATTTCAAAAGTGCCTGTAATTGGTTTATTTGAAATAAATGCTTTGAGTTTGAGTTTTTTGAGTTTTTGTGTTTGATATTACAGATATAGAAAGAAAGAAGAAAGAAAATACGTTTATTTGCGGTACACATGACGCAAAGAAAGAACAAAACACAAAAATAAACAATTTGGGGGAAAATATGCGTCACATCCACGCAAAACGGCCATCGCTCAGCTTAATGCTGCGACCCTATGCGAGACAGGGCCCCAACGCTGGTTTTCAGCGACAGCCGGCGTTGACGTGATGACGTCAACCGGTGCAGCATATAGTGAAATAACAAAATAAGACAAAAATAAATATAAGGATATAAATGTAGACATTTTTTATAGGGCATCACAATGGGCGGTCTTATCGCTAAAAGCGATCTTTAAAAGACAACCCTTGAATGGATTATACATGTGGAAGCTTGAAATTATCAACTTTTCTTACATTCATCATTCATAGGTAGGAAAATTTCTGTAAAAGTAATTTCAGTAAGTGTAAAATAAAAATAAAATATTACGAGAGAAAGGAAATACAATACTGCAGGTTGTCTGTGGTGTTCCATTTACATATATATGTCAGCGCGAGACGATGGTGTCAACTCACACCTCATCCAGTCGATCCATTCTGTAAAATTCTCACCGTGAAGAGTGAGGTGAAGTGAACTGTCAATAGTGTCAATCCCTAGCATTAGGTGCAATGATAGCTCACATCACGCTCGCTTTACCTAAGTTTTCACGGTGAGATGTTTACTGAATAGCACTGTTCTTATTGCGTGAGACGAAGGTGTCACTCACACCTCGTCTGACTCTCAAAAACACGGTGGTCTTTGTTAAAGCTTAGTGCTCATTGATATAAAATAATGAATAATTTGTTTCCCATATATATAATAATAATATAATAAAAAGTTTATTGAGGTAAAAAGGAAAAAACACTAAGTACAAAGCTTAAATATACGAAAAATTCTATTGTTATATGAAAGGCGACGACGTAAATCTTATTACGTTTAGCGTGGCCGGAGGTCGGCTGGGTTTTCTCGTGAGAAACCAGACGATAAGAGTTAAGCATCAGAGGAGTTTGGATCAAGCAGACAGTTCCATTCAGACCATGAGATCGCCTAAGCGCGACCCGCGGACTCGTTGCGCCCTTCTAAATTCATTCAAAGCGTAGATTATGAGTTATATGTACATAGACTTTTCTAGTTAGAGTGATTACACGTGTTTCCTTTGCCCACGAAGTAGACGGTTACAAAATAATCTGTTTTATCGATAATTAATTGTGATGACGATTGTGAGCCCGTCGATCGCTCCGACATACACAATAAATACATTTATACACAAAACATTTACTTACAAAAGTCAATAACACCTTAACTTAACTTATTGGCAACTTTAGCGTGTGATGCTCCTAGTCAAATGAACTGACGGCACTTGAAGATAAAAATAAAATACTAAGTAAGTTAAAATTCATGCGAAAAAGCTCCAAAAATCCATTCAGTATAACTAAATTTGCTTTCTTTCAAACTCATTTTGATAACACCTACGATTTTAATATGAAAAGAATCCTTTGAAGACATTTATACTATCATTACCAGCTTATACCCCAGTATAATAAAGTAACAGAATTAAATCTTGGCAGTGACCTTTAAATCATTACCTATAATTTCAAGGTCACTTCTGAGATTTAATACTGTTACTTTATTGTCCGTGCGTAACTGCCATGCACTCGATACTGTTGGTTACTGATACACTGAGATTTCGAAGTGCGGCGTTTCGACCGTTTTCTATGAATATATAATACTGTTACTTATTTATACTGTGCTATTACTATTCTTTTCATCTCTCAAATTCCTAAGAGTTAAAAAGGCACCTATCGCCTCATTCGATCAGTGTTAAATGGCTTTAGGGGCCTCATTTTATCAGGAGACGAGGCAAAACCTCGTGGTTGTGACCTTACTTTACCAATATCGTGGATGTTTAATGTCTAAATGTGTGGGAGATTATATTGAGCACTTGAATTTCTAGAGCGTAGTTTTTCGTATTACAGTTTTATTGGTATGAGCCTTAATCGATTTTCGGTCAATAATATGCGTATTTTTATCCGCTATCATATCACAACTCGTCGTCAATTTATAGTAAGAGCTCGCATTTTATTTAGAAAGTAGCTGAACAGAAACGTGCATGTGTAGGTATAGCTAATTTTAAACTTAGGTTAACCTAAATGAAGGTTCATAGAAGCCCTGCCGGGGTCGCGGGAATGTCCGAAAGGGATACCGTGGCCCCTGGCAACGTATAGGCAACACTGAAGGAACACGGGTGGGTTTTAGTCAGTAAGAGTCTGACACGCCCTCCCGCTCCGCCCAGAGCGGGAGAAGTTATTTGATAATTTCCTACCCTTAAAAAAAAAAAAGGTTCATAGAAGCCGAGGTAAGAATTGTAAGTACTTAGCAGAAGATTTGATGTTTGCTTTATTGCATACTAGCTGCACCCCGCGGTTTCACCCGCATAAGGGTGCGTTTCCACTGAAGCGGAGACGAGCGAAGCTGAGCGGAGACGTGCAATCACAATGGTTGAAATCTTCATCGCGTCTCTCGTCTCGTCTGTGATTGGACGATTCCTGCACGTCTGCGCTCAGCTCCGTACGTCTCCGCTTCAGTGGAAACGCACCCTAAGTCTCGATCCCGTGGGAATATCGGTATAAAACGTAATCTATGTCCTAACCTAGGTCATGGTCTACCCATGTCCCAAATTTAATCCAAATCCGTTCAGCCGTTTTAGCGTGAAAGCGTAACAAACAAACAAACTCATTTTCGTATTTATGTGGAATGAGTTTTTGAGTAGAAGGAAACGTATGCAGAGGTGCGAGTGAAAGGTGTATAAGAGCGAAAAGGAGAGAGAGGGAAAAGGAAGATGGCGGGGGTGCAAGGAACGAGGAACGAAGGATGGACGTGTTTTTTTTAAGTTCTTGAATAAGTTTTTCTGCTAGTTTCAAAAATATACGGAATTTTATCCAAACAACTATTTTATTTCACCACTCGATCCCACAAACTTGGGGGCTCGTCCGGGATTGCGGTGAAATAAGTGGAGTTAGTTTGGAACGCCTAACGACTAAAACGACGCACGACGCACGCCGATTGATTTTCGAAGAAAGATCCTACGGATAACGACGACGCTTACGACGATATTTCTATTTACGACGACGACGAGGAATTACGATGCCTACGGAGAAATCTGACCAGGACTCTCAAGATGCCGCAGCGTCGATGTCAGCACAGACTGCACCTGGCGACATGTTGCATCTTACGGAACAGCTAATACGAAAATTCAGTGCTCAAGATGAAACTCATACAGCATCCATGTGGATACGGGACATCGAAGAAAATGGCGAAATATTTCAATGGAGTCCGACTCAACTGTTGTTGGTAGCGCGACGTTCGCTTACCGGCACAGCGGCACTATGGTTACGCAGCGAGAAGGTACATAAATCATGGGAAGAGTTGAAAGGGGCTATCGGTAAAGAATTCGCGGATACCATAGATGTGAAGAAAATACATGAATTGATGAGCGCAAGACGTAAGAAGAAAGACGAATCATGTATTGACTACATGCTAGTAATGAAAGAATTGGGCAAACGTGGAAAAATACCGGACTACGTAGCTATTAAATATATAGTGGACGGCATCATAGATGACGAGATAAACAAGATAATGTTGTATGGTGTCACGACTTACACAGACCTGAAAGAAAAACTGAAATTGTACGCGATGTTCAAGAAAAATTCCATAAAGGACATTCGACGTAGTAAGCCGCCTATTGATACACAGAACTGCAGTAACAATAGAAGAAACGCGGTTACAATGATGCGATGCTTCAACTGTGGAGAAAAAAGTCATACGTCGGAAAATTGTCCGAATCGGTCGCAGGGAAAAAAGTGCTTCCATTGCAATGAGTTTGGTCACATTTCTCCAAACTGCCCAGCAAAAGAAATGGCGAGTTCGGATTCGAAGCAAACGTCAACATCGGGAATTCGCCAGACTTCGGGCAAGATCGGAGAACAAGAACGATTTCCCAAGGTTGGCACTTCTGAACGAGAACAGCGAAGACCGACCAATCAGATGTCGAAGAAAGCATTCTTCAACTTGATGCAAGAGGGCGCCACCAGCAGCGCGAATGACGGAGTTCAAGACGATATTCAGGGCGATGTTTACATAGCAGAGATGAGTACGACGACCGGTGCGAACACAAGCGCGAATGATTCGTGTTACGATGTTGGCAATATGGAACAACGGATCAGGGCAGCGATTGGCTGTAATGACGGCGGCCATGATGTTGCGTCTGACACTCGTAAAGGAAATAAACAAAACAGGGAACCTGATGATGATATACCGGTTGTACGCATTGTACGTCGAATAAAACCAATAAAAACAGTGATTGTGCGCGGTAAAACGGGTAGTGAAAGAAAGAAAGAAAAGAAAGAAAAAGTGTTTATTCTGCACAAACCAAACGCACACACGCACGTAGTGCGTTAATTGATTCGGGTTGTGACGTGAATTTGATGTCAAAGGATTTTTACAACGAACTTAACAGGTTAGATTTAATACTGTGTAACGAAAATAACATTACGCTAACCGGTTTAGGTTATTCACAAGTGAAGTCATGTGGTGTTGTCACATTGGACATAACAATTGATAATTGTTTATACCGAGATACTACGTTCTATGTAATGCCTAACGACTCTGTGCCATTTCAAATGATAATTGGTAATGATTTTTTACGAAATGTTATGATGTTTATGAAGGATTGTATGGTTTGGTTGTTGCCGAAAGATGATTGGATGAACCCAAACTATGAATGGTTGAAAGATGTTGCATGTTTTAATTCTAATTTTGTCGATTGTTTAGCTTACGTCAGTGATCCTGCTATAAAAGAAGAAGTAGCAAGGTTAGTAACAAATTATGTGCCACAGCAAAATAAAGAAGCTCCAATAGAATTGAAGATTGTTCTCAAAGATGACATACCTGTATCTCAGCGGCCACGACGAATCTCTTTCATGGAGCAGGAGGATGTGGATCGCCAAATTCAAGAATGGCTTGACGATGGAATAATAAGGGTGAGTTACTCCGAATACTCTAGTCCATTAGTATTAGTGAGAAAAAAAGATGGTGGTTTAAGAATATGCATCGATTACAGAAGGATTAACAGCAAAATGGTTAAGGATGAATACCCACTTCCTATAATAGATGATCTTATCGATAAGTTGTCCTCAGCAAGAATATTTAGTGCATTAGATTTGAAAAATGGCTACTTTCATTTACGTATACACGAAGATTCAATTAAGTATACTTCTTTTGTAACGACAACGGGACAATATGAGTTTTTACGTGCACCTTTTGGTCTATCGACTTGCCCTAAGGTTTTTACAAGATTTATCACTATCATATTCAGGGAATTGATAGCCAGAGGTATTGTTATTATTTTTATAGACGATATTTTAATTACAGCTCAAGACGAGTATCAGGCTGTTGAGCACCTGAAAGAAGTTCTGAATACTGCATCAGAATATGGGTTGCATATAAACTGGAAGAAATGTCAGCTGCTAACCAGAAAGGTAGAATACCTAGGCCACGTTATTGAAGGTGGTGCAGTAATGCCGTCGCCAGGGAAAACAGATGCTGTAACAAAATTCCCTGAGCCTCAGAACTTGAAGCAACTGCACAGTTTTCTGGGACTTTGTTCCTACTTCAGGAAATTTATACCTAAATATGCTCAGATAGCACAACCACTCACAGATATGCTGAGGAAAGAATGCAAGTTTGAATTCAACGATGAACATAGAGCAGTTTTTAACGAATTGAAGATGAAGTTGGCTACCAAACCAGTGTTGAAGATTTATGACCAAAGAGCAGAGACAGAGCTTCATACTGACGCATCAGGAATTGCTTATTCAGCTATTTTAATGCAAAGAGGTGATGATGGGAATTTACACCCAGTTCACTATATGAGCCGAAGGACTACAGATGCACAGGCCAAGTACACAAGCTATGAGCTTGAAGGACTAGCTATAATTGAAGGTGTGAAGAAGTACAGACACTACTTATATGGAAAATTCTTCAAGATTGTCACCGATTGTAAAGCTTTCCAAATGACACTGAACAAAAAGGATTTAGCATCATCAACAAGAGTTGCTCGATGGATTTTATTCCTACAGGATTACGATTTCACAGTAGAACACCGTGACGGTACGGGAATGAGGCATGTCGACGCATTGAGCCGAAATCCGTATTTAGCAGCCATAACATCTAGCTTACATCAGGACATAAAACGCGCACAGGAGTGTGACGAGGGCCTTAGTGCAATAATAAAAATTTTGGAAGAAGAAAAATCATTTAAGGATTATATTCTGAATCAAGGATTACTTTATAAAGGATCAGAACAACAGCTTGTCGTACCTAGTACGATGGAGAATGAAATTATAAAGAGGGCACACTGTAATGGTCATTTTGCGAAGAAGAAAACTTTAGATTTAATTAGCAAGGATTACTACATCGAAAAAATAGGAAAGAAAGTTGAAGATTATATAGCATCATGTATACCATGTCTACTGGCAAATAGAAAACAAGGAAAACAGGAAGGTTACCTTAATCCAATTGAGAAGGGAGACACTCCGCTGCATACGCTGCACTTAGATCACGTTGGACCCCTGACAGAGACTCATAAGCAGTATAATCACATACTGACCGTTATTGACGCGTTCACGAAGTTTGTATGGTTATTCCCGTGTAAGAGCACCACAACGAAGGAAGTATTGAATAAATTGGAGATACTACAGCACACTTTTGGAAGTCCAGAAAGATTCATCACGGATAGAGGTACTGCTTTTACTAGCACCGAGTTTCAACAGTACTGCACGAAGGAGGGAATAGAGTTATGTCATATTACTACAGGAGTACCTAGAGGTAATGGTCAGGTGGAAAGGGTTCACAGAACTATCATACCAGTACTTACCAAGCTATGTATTGAGAAACCAGGATTGTGGTACCGGCATGTAGGAAGAGTGCAGATGGCACTAAACAGTACTTACCAGAGAAGCGTAAACACCACTCCATTTGAGATGCTAATAGGAAAGAAAATGAAGAGACAAGAAGATATAGAGATTTATGAACTACTACAACAAGAAGGACGTGACAACTACATAGAAAATAGAGAAGATTTGAGGAAGAGAGCAAAACAGCAAATACTGGAAGTACAACAGGAGAACAGGAAGAACTACAATAAGAATAGGAAGGATAGTAGGAAATATCAAGAAGGGGAGTTAGTTGCTATAAAGAGAACCCAGTTTGGGCCAGGGCTCAAACTCAAACCAAAATATTTGGGACCTTATCGGGTCACAAAGACCAAACGACACGACAGGTACGATGTGGAAAAAGTAGATAGGATGGCAGAAGGTCCAGGCAAAACCACAACATCTGCAGACCATATGAAAAAATGGCCAGATGATAAGGAATAAGATCAAGTAAGTATGTGAGGTTTATGAGGTATGTTTGTTGCGTGTTGATTGCATGAAAGTGATAGGTATTAAGAAATATTGTTACTTGTGCATTTACTCATTTTAGTAAGGTACACACTACTATTTAATTAGTTACACAGAGTTGTTAAGGGTAAGCATTTTAAGTGAATTGTAAAGAACTGTTTAATGTGTTGTATTTTAAGGTGTCTGTATTTCTTTGTTATGCAAAAATTTAATAAGATATCAAGCCTAAACTACTAGTGTTTGTAACAAGAGTCATGTTTTGTTTGTATCTCTTTTCCTATGAAAAGAAATAATAAGAAGTTAACTGATTATGTTAAGAAGTAAAAGTTTAGTAAGAAGTTCATTGTTTGTGAAACTGTTCACCTTCTAAAGTTAAAAAAATATTGTTTAAGAGTTAACCTAAACTGTTAGGTATGTATTAATATTAAAGAAGTTTACGTAAGTTGCGATGATTGTATAAGAGTAGCTGTGTTTGAAACATTGTGTCTGAGGGCAGACATTGTGTAGGATGACCGAGTGTGGAATGAGTTTTTGAGTAGAAGGAAACGTATGCAGAGGTGCGAGTGAAAGGTGTATAAGAGCGAAAAGGAGAGAGAGGGAAAAGGAAGATGGCGGGGGTGCAAGGAACGAGGAACGAAGGATGGACGTGTTTTTTTTAAGTTCTTGAATAAGTTTTTCTGCTAGTTTCAAAAATATACGGAATTTTATCCAAACAACTATTTTATTTCACCACTCGATCCCACATTTATAACATTAGTTAGGATTAGGAGGACTGAGGAGCTCGTAGCTAAGTAATAACTGCTGCACGGGTCAATCCGTCAGGCTAAGCTACGCTTGCCGGGGTTGGTCTGTGGATGGGTGCCATCTTTACATACCGAGACTCCTCCGGGCCTCGGAAAGCACGCTAAGCCGTTGGTCCCGGCTGTCGATCATGCATCTTTGACAGTCGTTACGTGTCGTCAGAAGCCCGAAAGTCTGACAACCAGCCTTACCAAGGGTTATCGTATTCCCCAGTTACTGGGTTGTGGAGGTCAGATAGGCAGTCGCTCCATGTAAAATACTGGTCTTCTCTTGGAAATCAGCTACGAGTAGTGCTAGCAGCGTGGTATTCAGTTGCATCCGGTAATCTGGACGTTAACCTCAACATAGTTGGGAATAGGCTAGGTAGATGATAATGGTGCCGCTAGTCCACCCGGTGTGTTTGTCGTGGCATCCTTAAGAACTTCATGAAAACAGATGGGAAAGTGGTCACGTTCAAATTCAAGTAGTGTTGCTATGTTTCAGTTTGAAGAGTACGATGAGCCACGGTGTATTCAGATATATAATAATAGATCGTTTATACATAAAATACATTTCAGTGTTACCTCTATCCGTATATCAAATCAACGCATGGTGCGCTGCTAATCCAGAGACAAAACTTGGTTAATCAAGTGGGCTGCCTGCAGATGCTTGTTAACCAACCAATAACATAAAAAGTTAGTTCTTAACAAGCTGTGCACCCATTGGAAAAAATTACGAACTTCAATACAAACTTTCATCTCCTATTTATGGGAAGAATTTGCAAAATTCCATCATTAGTGCTCTCCTTCGATAAAAGAGGAACTCTGGTGCTAAATTTCATGCTTCTAGACACAGCGGTGTAGACTGCTTGTTGTCTATCAGTAATGGATACTTACATGATTTTTATTAAGTTGAAGAAGATACCTACTAAAATAAACTAGTCCCTCCAAATATAGTTGATTATTGAACTTCCAAACTTATAAGCGGACCAAGTCGATTGTTATAATCGAATTATTGCGAGAATCGACTAACTCTATTGTCCATTGCAAGTTTTATTAACGAGAAAAGTTTCTTACTTTCAATGTTCATTTAATTTCGGTCTTTTTCGGAGTTCTCTGTTTTTATTTTGGTTTTAGTGATCATGGAGTTTATGGTAGGACTTGCGCATGTAAATTTTGGAACAGGTTGTAAAGTTCACTCATCCTCCATAGAAAAGGGAGGATCCTCCGACCAGACTGGTATTTTATCTGGTGGGCAACTGCCTGACGATTGATGTTGGACATTGTATGTATGTCGCAGTAAGATGGTTAAAGCCATGATATAGCTATATACTGTAATGTACTGTAATATGAAAGCGGTTCATAACTGTCGTACTAGGAATATAATTATGATACGAGCACGATTTAGTAATGTAACTATTAGGGCACTCCGACCAAATAGGTTAAGTTAGAACTGTGACCAACTACGCGTTAGCCGAGCGAGCGAAGCGAGCCATGCTTCGGTAGCAGCCGGCGAGCGCTACGTAGAAATTGATCGCAGTAACAAAATTAGGGCACTCCGAGAATTATGAACCGCTTTTATATTCCAGTACATTACAGTATATTATATTACAGTATATAGCTATATCATGGCTTTAACCATCTTACTGCGACAATATGCTAGTGGCGCGGTGAACCCTACTTGAGCGATGCAGAATTTTGCGAGACGTCAGTCAGTGTGATGCGTAATTCGCATGTGGCGATATAGGTTCCGCCACATGTGCCTTTCGAATTTTATTTCCCTCCTTGTCTGTTCCATTGCAGAATAAAAGTTGTTTTGAGAATTTTTTTCGTCGAGCACTAACTCGTACGAAAAAAAAAAACTTTATTCTACCACGCATGCACGCATGTACACTGTATTATGCATGCCCTTACCCAAATACAAGACCATTACAAACTTTTATAAAGCCAAACCAACGCAAAATATAAATATTAAAATTACTACAGAACAAAAGACGAAATCTCCATACCAACCCTTTTCGAAACACAAAGCAGTAGGATTTACTTAACATCCACTCAGAGATCCAGGCTATTATTTAAAAATATCATCATCCAAGTAAAAGGCTACCCGATGAAACACGGACGCCATAACTCAATCAAATTAATGAAGGGACCACTTCCCGACAGAGTTTGCTTGCAAAATCATTTTGTGTCCTACAGTCGTACGGGGCCATTCGTAAATTACGTCACACGAATTTCACTACCTTGTCACAGGTGGTCACATTTGTGATGTTGTGTGACGTCACATATTTTGCAACTTTAAATTAGACCTTACCAGAACGTTAGAAGGAGAAGACTCTTGAGGGTTTATTATAATCAGTCCCTGTGCGTACGTGACACAGCGCGGTTGTGGCATTGCGTGTACTGATGACACATCGCGGAGGACAATGACCTCGAATACTGTGAAGTGCGTGAATTGCAATATTGTGATTAATGAAGTTCTGGCATTCCTGCGAAATGTCTTGGGCTTCATGGATGAACAAAGTATACACCAGCTGTGTACTACGTCTTTTTCGGCGGATGATATTCTGAAGGCTAAAACCCTGTTGTTCGAGTCGGTACCTAATTCTAAGAAGATGCCGATTCGACGTAAGGACGGAAAGAAAAAAGTGCTACGCGATCTGGAAGATATAATCTGCCTTATGAAAACCACAGATCAAGATTTGTTCCCAATCTTCAAAGTTTGATTTGCTCAAGCAGGAGGTGGATAATATGAAACATGCATCAATATTAGATCACGTCTCTTATGTTAATGTGAATAGAAGAAGAGGGGCCTGTTTACAAAATAGTCAACATGATAGTGGTCCCATAGGTCTCCAATACGTGCCTATAACAGCGTCAAAATTATCAGCTGATAGTGAGGTCGGTGACCGCCCGGCCTACGTAAGCCACTCATCAACGCTAACATCAAACGGTGAGGACGATTTTGTCTCTTTCTTACGGACACAAAAAGACGCGACAGAGATTCATGGACACGTGGAGGCGCAATCTTGCACTGTGGTTTCGGATCGAGCGAGCGGGACGATAGGCGGACATACTCAAGGACGCGGCGGCAGTGATGGTTCGAGCGGGACAGCGCTACGAACAGAATGTGTTGAGGCCGCGGTGAGTACCGTGGTTTCGCGCATGCCAGTCAACGCATCGCCGGTTGCCTCTGCGCGAGCGCATACCTCAGTTGAGCCAGCGACCAGTGGAGAACGGTCGCTACACGCAGCTGCAGTTTTACCTGGTGATAGTATGAATGCGCTCCAAATACCTAAAACGAGTATGTGTATGCGGCAGTCTAGCACAAAATGTGAACAAGCGGCAAACAAGTGTAGTGATACAGAATGGACGTTAGTGCGGGGCAAAGCATCCAAAAGGTACAAACTAATTGGTCAGAAAGGTTGTGCTGCTACTGCACCGAATAGTAGGTTTAAAGCGGCTGACGTTAAGGTGCCTTTGTTTATTTCGAACGTAAGCAAGGAAACGAGTGAGCAGGACATAATTAGCTACATACTAGATAAAACGAATGAGAGTGTTACCCTCAAAACAATAAATATAAAAGCTACAAAAAAATATAATGCTTATAAGTTGTATGTCTCTAAAACGAAACTTAACTTGTTTTTAAATAATGAGTTGTGGCCAGATGGCATAACTTTTAGGCGTTTTGTGCGTTTTACGTATCAAAAGAATGAGAAAGAAAATCGGTTATAGTCGTTTAATGATATACACTATGAACAATAACCATAATAAGTGTTGTAAATTAGTTAGCTTTAATTGTAAGTCTGTTAAACGCTCAATTGACTGTGTAAGGAATATTTGTGAAATGTCAGATATAGTAGCCCTCCAAGAGACGTGGCTTCTCCCTCATGACATTCCTTTGTTAGGAACCATCTGTGATGAATTTAAGTATACCGGTAAATCGGCTGTTGACACGTCTGCGGGTTTACTCGTAGGGAGGCCGTATGGGGGAGTGGCCATTCTCTGGAGGAAGGGAATATTTGAATCTGTGTCCATAATAGAATGCACGAGCCCTCGTCTAGCAGCTATAAAAGCTATTTCTAGCGGTCGCTCCGTTATTATAGTTACAGTCTACATGCCAACTGACTCTTCCGACAACTTGCCTATTTTCACGGAAGTCCTAGGTGAGATCAGCGCAATTGTTGAGAGTGAAGGTGTTGAAAGCGTTTTTATTCTGGGTGACTTTAATGCGCATCCTCATGAGCTGTTTTTTAGGGAACTCATAAGTTTCTGTGCTGATCAAACCTGGCTTTGTGCTGATATAGAGAAGTTGGGCTATGCAGCCAGCAACTACACTTTTGTTAGCGAAGCACACGGGTGCAGAAGATGGCTGGACCACTGTGTTGTGTCGTTATCAGCGTGGCAAACTATTGTTAGGGTAGGCATAGAAGAGGATGTATTTTTATCTGACCACCTACCACTATATATTGAGTGTGACCTGAATTTAGTTAGACCGAAGATAACGATGCAACATTTTCGCTATTGTGATGTGACTTGGGGTGAGAGGGATGACTCGCAAATTACAAAATATCGTAATTTATGCAATGACAGGCTGCGCAACATCGGTCTTCCTCATGAATTTCAAAAGTGTAGTTATGGGTCTTGCAATGTGGTCGAACATAAATGTATCCTAGATAATTTATATAAAACTATTGTAGATATTTTAAGTGACGCAGCCGTAATGACGAGCGAGAAGGTTAGGTCCAAGCCAAGGAGAGGCAGAGTGTTGTGTGGCTGGAATAAGCATGTTCGAGACGCTTACCGAGAGGCCAGGCTTAAATTCAAAGAATGGGTAATGCATAATAGACCAACCTCTGGAGTAATATATGAAGAAATGTGGGAGACCCGGAAAATATTTAAGGGTCGTCATAAATGGTGCCAAAAAAATAGGGAACAACTGAAAATGGATTTTTTAGCCGAGCAAAGAGCCGCAAACAACTTTAGTAAGTTCTGGAAGGCCACAGGTAAGCTAAATACCAAGCCTGGGCTGCCGGTGAGCGTCGGTGGAATGAATGATGCAAAGCAAATTGCAAATATGTTTATGGAACATTTCAAAATGCGGTCACCCCTTGGCCCCTCAGGTACGATGACCGGTGCTGGGTCCTTCCGTGGGGGAGTGGAACCGGTAATGTTTTTCTCAACAAAACAGGTCAGGGCGGTAGTGAAAAACATGAGTAGAGGTAAATCACCCGGACACGATGGACTCAGCATCGAGCATTTTAAGTATGCTGGTATTCACCTGCCGAGGGTCCTGTCTCTGTTTTATTCAATGTGCATTAGTCACTCGTACCTACCGACAGAGCTAATGAGAACGATTGTGGTACCGATTGTCAAAAACAGGACAGGGGATATCTCGGACAAGGGAAACTACCGGCCAATTTCTCTTGCAACTACCATTGCTAAAATATTGGACAGTATGCTTGATTCGTGCTTGGAACAACATCTGGACCTGCACGACTCACAGTTTGGGTTTCAACCTGGGCTGTCCACTGAAAGTGCAATCCTAAGTCTCAAGAATACTGTCCAATATTATACAGATCGTAAAACGCCGGTGTATGCCTGTTTCCTGGATCTTTCCAGGGCTTTTGACCTTGTGTCATATGATGTGCTCTGGAGGAAGTTGGGGGACAGGAATGTACCGGTGGAAGTTCGTAGGGTTCTGCAATTTTGGTATGCTAACCGAACGAATCAGGTAAAGTGGTCCAACAGTCTCTCTGAGGCTTATGGGTTGGAGTGCGGGGTGAGGCAGGGAGGGTTGACCTCACCCAGGCTCTTCAACCTATTTGTGAATGACCTTATGGTCGAGCTTAGCAGTATGCGTGTTGGCTGTCGGGTGGGTGGTGTTAATATTAACAGCATCAGCTATGCAGACGACATGGTGCTGCTGGGCCCGACTGCAGGTTCTATTGGAGAGATGTTGAAAGTTTGCGAGGTCTACGCGGCTAGGCATGGGCTCGTGTATAACGTGAAGAAATGTGAGTACATGGTCTTTGGGGTCGCCGGTAAGTGTACAGATTATTCACCTAACTTTACCCTAAATGGCTTGAGCATAACAAGAGTTAAACAATTTAAATATCTGGGACATATGCTTACCGACGACCTGAAGGACAATGTGGACATTGAGAGGGAGCGCAGGGCTTTGGCGGTCCGCGGTAATATGTTGGCTCGTAGATTCGCTCGCTGTACGGACCAGGTAAAAATAACGCTTTTCAAAGCGTTTTGCCAGGGTCTGTACACGGGTGGTCTGTGGATCAACTACACCAAAAGGTCGCTAGATGTCCTGCGCGTCCAGTACAACAATGTTTTTAGAATGCTCTTGAGACTGCCCCGGTTCTGTAGTGCGTCAGAGATGTTTACGCAGAACCGTACTGACGGCTTCCATGCAATTGTGCGGAAGAAAATTGCGTCGGTGGCAGCTAGAACCCGGGCCAGTGGCAACAGCATTCTAGAAACAGTGAGTGAGAATGTGTTTTCCCCTTTTAGGAGGCATTTTGTGGAGAGGATGACCGGTTGAGAAACTGGGTTCGTCTTCTTTACAAAGTGACTCATACCCAAAATGTATTTTTAATTTTTTTAATTTATGTATATACTAACACTAGGTATAAGGTACTTTACTAACACTACGGATCTCTGTTATCTGATTACTTGAAATAAATTATTATTATTATTATTATTATAATCATTTAATAGCCCAAAACATGAGCACAACAACAAAACGAGCATGGTAATATTATAAAGTTTTTCGTTAGAGTTGAAGTTCAGAGTTTTAATACTGTAGGTTTAGCTATTCATGTCTGTGACGTGTAACGAAGCTTATGATTTGTCACACAATGTCACATTTTGTTGACCCCTTCCCTCCCTCCCCCTTAACGTATCACGTAATTCAAGGATGGCTACTACGGAAAAGTTGGGATAAGTAAGGGTTACCGTATGGCGGGAGATATTTTACGATGCTCGTGACCATCTGGGACTACTCTGTTAATTTCTGTGGCTTTGTGAAATTCTACAGAACTACCCTGAAATAAAGTAGGCTTTGTAGAAATGTGTTTGCTGATGATGTATAGGCTACGATTTGGGTGTAGTGTAGTGTGTAATCGTAAGTAATCCTTGTTATTGTGGCTTTGAATATTTCTGTTTTGATTGTATGTAAGGAACACTGTTAACAAAAAGAAAGTCATATTTTAGTAAATATTTAAAACTTCTATGATACAAGTATATTGAGAAGAGGCTCAACTACAACTGATGAAACTAAATACAGTAAAATAATCACATGAGAGTTGCTTATAGTACATACAGATGGATAAAACGGGTCAGTGTCAGCTCAGCCCAAATCAAATCAACCCGAATAATAATACCAGATACTACGTCGTTAAAATACCAAAAAAAGTGGTGTGTACCGTCGGCATGAAAGTACCTCTAAGTACCCGTTAAAATATTGAGATTTTTTTGAATTTATTGCCATTATTTATAAATAAATGTATAAATATTATTAATTTTAATGAAATTGAATGCATGAACTTGTTCTGCAATAAAGATTGTTTTTATTCAAGTATTTAAATACTTATTCCTTAAAGCAGAAATCAGAATCGCAGAAATCGCATTCTTGTCTTTTATGCACTATTGTAAATTTGATGTGCAAGAGTGAGATAGAAAACTTTTCTTTTGTCATATCCGTTGTGTGTCATTTTATTAGCAAAGGAACGCTTGTCTTGTTTAGTTCAGACAATTTAAAAAACGAATGAACTTAGGCTACTTATAAAAGGTATTATAATTGAAATAGGCGTTGTAGATAATTATGTTTTCCTGCTTTGTATTTAAATACAAAACCAAAATCTTCGGAAAACATTATTGAATTCGTAATTATTTATTTTAAAATATCAATCCTCTGTCTGACCGTACAAATTACCGTAATCGGGAATGCAATATATGGTATTATTATTCGGGTTGAGCTGACTCTGGCCGAGCTGTCACTGACCCGATAAAACTTGGTCCCATTTTAGTATTTACGTAGGTAGGTGCTTACTGAATTATAAAACCCCATTAATCAGAAACTCTGATACCTATTTAAACCAGAAAAGTTATCTTCTAAAACAAATTACACGCTGGATTTCGAAAGAAACCTTTACCCTTTTAGTCCTAGATAAATGTATACTCTACATCTTGTAGAAACTCTCGCGAAATTGAATTTCTGCCGAGTCCCTATCAATGTATTCGGTAACGGACTCAATAAGACAAGTTAGAATCAATTCTACTAAGTTAATCGTTGTCGTAGCGTTGGCTTGGTAACCAGAAACGTTATTGTTTTAGTTTTAGATTAGCGTGGGAATAAAGTGAGAAGATAGAAAGGGAAGAAAAGAAAGAAAGAAAGAGACAGAGAGAAGTAGTTAGAGTACACAGCATCCAGCATTTGGAAGTTCCAGATTTGTGAAATAAAAATAGAGACGGTTAGAGAGAGCGAGAAATATACCCTGCGTTCTAACTGAAAGCGATTGTTGCTTGAATACGCGATTAGGCGATCGTTTTTTTATGAATTTGGCCTGCGGCTTCGCCCGCTTTTAGTTCGGAAATTATCCCACAGGAACTTACTCCCGGGCAAAAAGTGCCAATTTTCTTTCAAATCCGTTCAGCCGTTTTAGCGTGAAAGCGTAACAAACAAACAAACTAGCTTTCGCATTTATAATATTAGTTAGGACTATTTTTTGCCCGCGGCTTCGGTTCGCTTTCGGTTGGAATACGGCAATAGAAAGTGCACGCCTTGCACTTTCCTCTAAGGGTTAGCGTAGACAGTGCATCAAAAAGCGCGAGCATGCTCGATTGGTTTTTGTTATTCACAACAGTCAACCAAAGAACTTGTCACGTGATTTGACAACACATTAGATCCACAAGGATCCTTTGGCGTAAAATAACAATGACGGGGGCCTTGTTGAGGGGGCCGAAATTGTATTGTAGTGTAATTAAAGTTATTTTGAACAATAAAGATGTTTTTGGAAGTCGGTTGTTTTATTTATTTTTCACTTTTTAGTTATGGTACCTACCAACCACCAATTCGTATACCTACTTGCTATGGAATCAATAGTGACAGAAAGAATTATAACATCATCAAGATACACAAAGCGGATTAAATACGTACTATGGAAGCTAACTCAAAAACTACCCAAGCAAAGTTAATAAAATGACGTGTGTGGAATGTGTGGCAACGCGCAAAGTTCATCTACAAAATAAAAAAAATTGTTTTGAAAATCGATTTACAATTGCCGAAAATATCGATGAGCTTACATAAAAAAAATGTACGGATGAACAAATAAATTCATTTAGCGTTGTTAATTAAACAGGCTAGGGTAAGGAAATCACTGAAAAAGTATAACACAAGAAGCCTCACATCTCAATAGTTCCCAGTACCACCAACTGGAACAACCCTGTCAGGTAGTAACAAAATGAAGTGTCGCAAACGTCCACAAGTTTGTGATCATTCACTCCATCAAGCGACGGCCGATTAAAACTTTGCTTAACTCCTGACAGAATAGCGGTGACTCTGTAAATAATATATCTGAGGCGATAACAGGCGATAATTGTGGTGAAAACAATTTCGAATGTTCTACTCGTAACATCTAGTTTGGAGACCGCGCCAACACTAGGTATACATTTTTTTTTTATTGTTTCACAATTATTCCCTGGTCTATACTGCCCTGCTAAGCCAAAAGGCGCTATCTCAGAGATACGCCCTTTGAGTTTTTTTTTATACCATTCAATAGCTAATGGTATAAGCCAAATATCGCTATCTAACTTAAAACATTTAAAAAAACCACTCCGTAGTTTTTTATATCCATGTGTTACCTTAAATTACAATGAACAAAAACTCAATTTTCTCAAAACTTACTCCGATTGAGATAGCGCTTTTCGGCTTAGCAGGGCAGTATAGTCCAGGGAAAAATTGTGAAACAATAAAAAAAAAATGTAAATATGAAACAATGACATTGACAGTAGCGCAAACGTCAAAAGGACTTCAGTGGTGGCGCGGAATCTACGTCATGTTTTGAGGTTAAAATTATGATGATACTTTTTTTAAATGTAGGGTTTAGGTCAAACAGTCCGTCATGGGAAAGATGGAGGATTATTCTGTACTCCTGTTGATTAAAACTCCTCGGTGTGCTTATGAAGCTTCTTGTTTATTTAACATTACTCTCGGCAAAAAAATTGCAGCTCATTACTAATAATTTCATTAATAACAACTGCATAATTTTCAGGTCACTCTACAATAAAGAAATTACCATTGCATGAAAACTATTGAACATGCATAATGGAATCGAAACTGTGACTCAAACAGCGGTCACGAACTCACGAGTTTGAGAATTGAAAAAAAATACATTTAAACTTTTGGTGTTTGCTCCGTGTACACATGGGAGGGACCGGCAAGTTTCCATGTAAGGGTGGAGTCAGATGTTGTGTACTACTATCGGAAAACCGTTTTGTAATCTTTGGTTAGTGCAGTGTTTTGACGACCCGTTTGGCGCTTGACGCGTGACGATTGATTTGTACGCTACGGAATGCGGAGGACGTGCGGTCGCGGGATCGGCCGCACTTGGTGATGGGCCCCGCTAGGTATAGCGGGCTGATACCAGTCGGGGGTGCAGCGAATGTACAAGTATCTCCCGGGCCTCCGACTCATAGTATAGAAGGAACAGTGGCATTTTAGTCGGTAGGAGCTCGACATAACCCTCCGTTCTTTCCAGACGGAGGATATCCATGACGATTACCACAAGAAAAAAAAAGGACCGAATCCTGCATATGTATGGGCTTGACACCTAAAAAGTCAATTAATTGTATGGTACCGAATGCGTTTTATTTACCATGGCATGTTATTTTTTATTAACTTAGCGCATTATTCCTCAAGGTCTTTGAATTTGTTATACAACACCTGAAAGTAGAAATGGTTAAAGGAGAAAAAAGTAGTCAAAGTCATTTCGCAGAAAATGCGTTAAAAAACAGGAATAAGTTTTAAACGAGGTCTTAGCAGCTGTGATCTTATCAGTTCCTAGCCTTACGTTAGCGCCAGCCCGTCGGAGTTACAAACGTGCCTTATTCCCAATTCAGATGGCCACGATTGTTCGAATTTCGAATCGCGCGCGACTTTTCGTGTGGCATTCTTTATTTAAAAACGCTTGTTTCGTTCGTCGTAAGCAGAATAGTATCTTTTTTTCTTTCAGCGGTCTTAGCTTGTAAGTATCGTAATTAATTGTGCTGACCAATTTATATAGGTCGTTACTGTTTTTACTCCTAGGCAGCAATAATATTTACTGTTCTGCTGAATTATGACAAATAACTTTAATTCATTTATTAATATTATTTGGTATATTCAGCTGTACAGTTGTATTATAGTTTTAGAATATTATCAGAACCAAACAATTCGTTTATTGTGAAGTTAATAATATTATCAACTAATTACATTTACGGGCTATTAAACACTTTATAATAGACGATGTAATTTTGTTATTAATTGGTTGCATTAGCATTTTATCTACCTGAATAAATTATGATAACAATTTATTGTTTTAAGCTTGTCACATTTTGGGGTTATTAATTTAGAATAGATACTGCTATAACTCGGCCTACAAAGGGGGCAGCTGCGTACAACTCCACCTGACTTATAACCCGATTTTTCTAACTGTGCGCTTGTCAACATCAAAATATTACAGTGTATGTATTATCGAAAATAACAATAAAAACTTATCTAATAATATGACAGAACTGTGCAGACGACACGAGATGTGTAGACCGTGCTAAGAGGTGTCGGTGGGGCGTTGAGGAGGTAAGCGGACGCGTGAATTCAATAGTGACCACCTACGAGTTTGACAGCTCCAAGCGCACAGTTAGAAAAATCGAGACACTTGCAGGTACAACAAGGTTATTTTGGCACGTGGCCAAAATCGGAACTGACGTCGCCAATTTGTTTTTGCATTATGCTTAATCAGTCTATAATTTTCCCACTGCTGGGATACAGGCATCCACTCTGTGAGAGGGAGTAGACCATAATCTACCACGCGGTCCCAGTGCGGGTAGGTAGTCTTCGAAGTTTTTGGTTCTCGGACATCGGCCGGTTTCCTCACGTCACCGTTTTGAGAGCAGTGGTGATGAAATAATTTACACAAAGTAAAGCGCATGCCAGGGTTCAAACTTGCGACCTACAAACTCGAAAGTCGCGCCAACCACTGGGCCACCTCTGCTCTATCTTGTTTTTACAAGCTCTGTCGCATTGGCATCTATTTTTCAAGTACTTCCTGCCATACGATTGAGCTGAAACTTGGCATACTTACGTAAACATAGAACTTTAATATTTTCTTTAAAGCTTGAGGCGTGAATGCCCTTCTTACACTTAAAGATATGCCTCAAGTTTTAAAGAAAATATTAAAATTTTACGTTTACGTAAGTTTATTAATACTTTTTAGTTAATTAACAGCTTGTTTCTAACCACTTTTTTGCTTTTAATGCCATCCTTAAGCCTACGGTATAGAAGGCAAAATCGGTTGAACGGACTGTAAAAACGTTTATTTAAATGTCTAATCTTATTTCAAATGGAGTATAGGTACTTCCGACGCACCCTGGGCAGACAGCTTCGCTATCACCATTCTAATTGGCAGTTATTTTGCCCACGGCATGCACAATGTGCTTTTCTCAAATACCTCTTCATCTTCTTAGCTTATCGATGGCAATTCATATAGAGTCAGTCCAGAATTTGGCTACGAGATTGGCACCTTCAGTGCACTGGACACGATATTAAGTGCCCCATTATTTGTGGGACAGCACAACATTACTCCAGTACGCGTTGCATGACAACCATAGAAACGGGTTTTCTACGGGTTTTGTGATTGTGATTGTTTATCTGTTATTTTGTATATTCTTCCGTTGACAAAACCCATTTTTATTGTTACCATGCTAAGCGTGCATATGTGAATCTCCACCTGAACAGGTTTTCCTTGCTTTGACCTACCTGGGTTCGGAGTCTATTTATAGACCTCAAATACCTAATTTGTGCTGATAAGCGAGACAAAAGAGTGGTCGTTTGCAATACCTAGGTAATACAAAAGTCTTCAAAATACCTTATTTTTTCGTAGACGATATCCAGACACAATATTAATTCTACTCCATCAATCATCTTTCAGAAACGAAATAATTTTATTGCAATTCTCAAAGCATTATTATTTCGACGTCAATATCCAAAACTTAATCTTAAGCTTGATCTAAAATTATTTTACTGTTGAGACTTCCAACCGAATGAAGATATCTCATTTAGGTCAAACTGAGCGGACGGCAGTTCGAAGTCAGACTTCATTTATACTAAGTAATAATATAAAAGGAAAGTGGATTTGTTTGTTCAATTCTTGGCTTCTAGTATCTGAATTTTTATTTCTCAACTGACAAACTTGATGATTTTGGAAATATTCTTTGTGGCCGTATATTATAGTTTTTCAGGTTTAGATACTTGGGTTAAAGTTTAGAAACGTGCCGCCTCGATAGGAATCGAGGCGGCACGTTTTATAAACTTTTCTAAGCTTATTCAAAAACTACCTAAAAATTATTTCACAATTGATGAAATAATCGATGAACATACATAAAAAAATATAAAAAAGCAGTTTATATAACCTCCTCCTTTTTTGAAGTCGGTTAAAAATAATACAATGTCAGCAATTTGTTAGCGAGGATGTCCAGGGTGGTCCAGGTCCGGATATAAATTTAAGTTACGAGTAGGTAGGGCCACTAGTAGAGGCTATTTTAAACCATCCCATTGCTTGACCATTGACTTGCTGATATTACAATAATGTTTGACGAGCGATGGCTCAAGTAGTTATTCGACAACCTACACAGAATGAAATAATCTGTTCTATGCAGTTTCAGAACAGTCCTAGTCTATATTCATTCAAGTCTTGGTTTCTCAGTTTCACGAAAATTCAATCCGCGGTTCCGAATATTATGGTACCCACGAGAGAAGAAAAACGAAAAGTTATTCTATACGCAAAGCCACGGGAAAAATCTAGTTTCATAATAAATTAAAATTTAACAAATTCCACTTCCAATATCACAGTTTTCATTTGGATTAAAAATTGGAAATAAGTGTAGGCTTGCACTTGCGAATAGTCTTTCTTTTTAATTTAAGAATCTGTAGTATGTCGTCTGATAGGATCACTGTCCAAATCAAAGTGAACTTTATTTCTGTTGTAATACGGTAGGTTGATGCATGGGTTGCTGTCTGAGGTAAACTAACTGTGAAGCGCCTATACGACTTTTCGGTTCTATGATGTTCGGTAGATGATGATTTTATTTTGCTAGCCTATGTTGCGTCGCAGTGCTGGGCAAAGGCCTCCCTTTTTTCTAGTCAGGTAACCCTGCAAACATGAGCAGATCGTCATAACACGATCTCCCTCAGGCGTCCAGTGTGTGACGATCTTTCCCTCCACATACATTTTGTAAAATATTATGCCTAAAATATGATGTATAAAATACATAGTTGTCGTAGAATTGAGTTTTCCTTAAATCTGGCATATTTGCCATTAAATATAGTGAAGCTTACTTAGGTAAATATTTCAAATGGGGAGTTTTAAATTAAAAAATGAAAGAAAGAAAAATTGTTTATTCTGCACAAACAACACGCACATATAAAGACAAAAGACATAAAATACACACGTACAAAAGTAGCCAAAGGCCACACGTACAAAAGTAGCCAAAGGCCTCGTATTCAACTGATAGATAAAAAAAAAAAAAAATGTTATGATTGATGATTTATTGAGATAAAATTTAAATATAGCATGATTACAATCGAGTTTTGTGTTGTGTTACACCATGTTAATCACTAACCACACGAAAAATAAGAAGAAGAAGAATCGAATATTAAAAATAATGATTAAAAAATCGTACTTGTATGCCGGAGTCTTATCTAACGCGACTCGATTTCCTCTATAGGGCACTAAAGACGAAAAGTGTAGCTCAGATAGAATTCGGTAATCTTTGAACAAAAAGAAAAATAAAGTTACCTAGCTGTGGCAGCCAACAAAATTAAATGTAGTAAAGGTACAGACCCGAAGAGTTCAGCAGCTTTAAGGAAAAACTACCATCGGAAGATATTATTAAAAGACAGACACAAAGTCTGGTTTAAGAACATTTCTTCATTGGTACAAAAGAGTTGGATATGAACTTATTCACAAAAAAAAAATCAGCCTTTTGAGGTTTATTGCCAAATTATTCAATAAAAAACCGGCCACCTCACAATATTTAGCAAAAAACGCCGATAAAAACACGTTTGTTGTCCTTACAACCAACCCCCTTTAATTTTTAAAGGTTTCTATTACGGTTCATGAGATAAAGCCCGGTGACAGACAGACGTACGGACAGCGGAGGCTTAGTAATATTGAAGCGTACAGAACCCGAAAAACCTAAGTCTTATAGGTATCAACTTATCGTTAAACCATGTTTTCAAATAAGATGTACCTAGTGGGATTACAATCTAGTTCGGTAGGTAAACTTTTTCTAGGTTCCAACTTCCAAGAATTTTAATGAGCAAAAGTTCCAAGTAAAAAATGGTCGATGGTCAGCTTAATCAAGTAAAGATAATCGCCTAATCGAGCGTAGTAAATTGATTACATCACTAGTGAAGAAGTTACTACGTTCTAACGACCGGTTTTTGTTTTTTTTAAGAAGAAATTCGTAGGTACTTCGATTAAGAAGCAGTTCAGGTAGTTGATAAACTGTTTAAAAAAGGAACAAACATATATACATTATACAATATCACCCATATTTTTCTGAATATTCATGGAAAATTATCGAAAATTAACTTTAAGGGGGTCTATCTTTAGTATTTTTCATGTTATTATTTTTTTTATTTTTTGAGTAGCGTTTGTCATATCTCCGATGTTATTGGCTCGATTTGGATTCTGTTTATTATTTCTAAAAGCTTATGAGTAATTTTATCGGATTAACTAACATTTTTTATAAAAATGTATCGACTATGAAAAAAAAAGGAGGCGAAAATATTTTTTCTAAAAAAAATATGGTTTTATTTAAAAAACACAACTGTAAGTCCATAAATGAAAAGGGGGATTTCGGTAAAAAAAAATCTCTTCTCGTCTTCTTCACTAACATTAATTAAAATCGTTTTTCTTATATGTTGAGACGGTTGATAGTAAACTGTTTAAAGAATGACTTGACGAAGATAAAATAAAGATGGCAAAAAGATTTAAACTTACGTTTAAAAAATCTTCTTTACAGTGATTTAAAACACTTTATTTTCTATCTGTCACTTTCATGGCAGCACGGCACAGTAGTAAAGCATTTTGCAGTAAAAGATGACATGTGAACTGGATATGTTTTTTTCCTCAACTAAAAAAGGTTATAATTTTTACTATAACAGCATACACATCGTTTTAGGATAGACACAGGACAGGACGTCACAGACAGACGAATAAAAAAACTGGAGTCACACGTAATCTGCTCGATTTATGCCCGGGTAACTCCGGAAGTCTTGTTTTTTATACCTTTTTATACGTTGACTTTTTTGTCGTCGTTGGATTATAGTTTTTATAACTTTTATTTTTTTTGCACAGTAAAGAAATAGCACTACACCCAAAAAGCACAATTAAATTATAACAATTTAGGTACATGCGGCAAAATGTGCGTCATAGATTTAAGCGATCACCATTTTTACTTTTGTGACAGATTTCAAAATTGGTCCAGAAAGATGCTCTACAAAGGATTTCAGCCAAACTTTTTATTTTCAACATATTTCACGAACATATCATTTATTTTTTAAACCAAATTAAAACGCTCCATTCGCTTATTTTCAACAGAACATAAAAACAATTTGGGAAATTGGAAAAAATATAAAACGTTTGGTAACGTGAAAACGGGTCGGAGGTAAAACGGCTTACAGTTAGACAGATATTTAATTTAGATATGTATTTGAAAGTGACCTACAAACAAACAGCGGCTATATGTGTTTTTAGGCACAAATCTTCAACGATTTTGCTGTTTTTCTGATAAAAAACAGAACTGACTGTTGACTGCCTGTTGCCTGTTGTTGACTGACTGTTTTTGATGAAAAACTATAGGTACATCTCTACCTAACCCTTCTGGGATTACAGGCGTGATGTTATGTTATGCTGTGTTATAAAAACTAAAATATTTGATACTTATACTGATTTTACTATGTCCACATAATTATTACCTACGTAGTGCAGCGGGTGGGAATCGAACTACTGAACTTGAGTTTCTCAGTTCGCGCCTTAGCGATAGCCCTGTTGCATCTAATGTTATTTGAAAGTAACTTTGACTGCCTTATAGGTCTAGTAGTCCGAAGTGCTACTGCTGAGCATGAGGTCCTGGGTTCGATTCCCAGGTCGGGCAAAGTGTTATTAGGTTTTTCCGTCAGAGATTTCTCAGTAGCAGCCCGGAGGCTGGATTTGTGCTCGGTTGATGGCAATAGGCTCGCCCCCTATTACAACGTAATTACTGGCGAAATCTGGGTGTAATTCTATTCATATTTTCTCTTCTTGTTCTCACACACTATTGTCTACATTTCTTTCTCATTTCTCCTTTCGCAGGTCTGCTGGAAGAAAATTCCTAAGATATAAGCAGTACCTTTGTACTCAAATTATAATTATGTCGTATCTCTATGTATTTTATTGTGTGTACATAAATAATAAAATAAATAAATAAATAATATAGTTAGTACACCTCAGCCTAACCTTTCGAGGATGGCGGCGTGACTTCATTTTATAGTAATCATCAGAAATAAACGTGGTACTCTCTATTATAGTACGTTCAATTAAACATACCTTACTTAAGCTAACATAAGTTGAGACCAGGTAAGTTTACTTACCATGAATAACGTCACCAGTAACACAGAATTTAGTTCAAACGGTTAGAACCCAGTCAATTGATGGTCTGGAGATTATTCAATTAGAAATGTGTACAATGAATCGCTTTCAGCGGAAGACAAAGCGCTGACTTGGCTTACTGAAGCTTTAGCTTCTTCACTCAAGAAGCTTACTCTCTAGAATCTAGAGAGTTATAGTAGCAGTAAATCTTCGTGTATTAAGAGTTCTTCTAGCAAGTTACAATACCTACCTTTTTAAGCAATATTGGTAAAGGTACAGTCCGGCCGCCGAGAGAATGCGTTCCTGACACCTGTCAATTGGACAATTTCTAGTAACTGAAGTAACTGAAAATGTATGTATTTTGCGAATTTGATCCATAAGGATCAAATTCGCAAAATACATACATTTTCATTAGCATGAAACTGACAGGTGTCAAAAACGCATTCTTTCGACAGCCGGACTCTAGGTATACCTAAATAGCGGTAAAATTAAAAGCATATCAGACACTTTCAACTTTCAATTTATTGATTAAAAATAAGCTTACAGTAGGTACCTATATTTTATGTACAAAAAATCGCTTAGGTACTTATAAGCGAAATGAAAGTGAAACAAAAAGCTACATAAAAGAATTAAAAACCAAAAGTTAAAAAAATTACATTGGCATATCCCTGAGAGAATTACTAAACTTTAGTAGACTGTGGGCAGGGCACATTGCCCGTTGGACAGATGGCCGAACGGGCCAAAAGGTTCGTGGTGACCGCGTACCGCCAGACGTAGCGTTGGACAAGGTGGACCGCTGACCTGGTGATGGCCGCAGGAATCCGCTGGATGCGAAAACCACAAAACTGGACGAAGTGGCGATTCTTGGGGGAGTCCAGCAGTGGACATCTTTCGCCTGAAATGATGATGATGATGAGCCCTGAGTACCTAAGTATTGTATTATTATTATTAAAAAACAGAAAAAATTGAAACAGAGGAAATATAAATGATTAAATCTCGAGGAAACGTAGTGCAATTTAAAAGACCTGTCGGTCGATTCAGTAAAAATATCAACGTGAAACTTAGGTGAAGTGAGCTGTCAATAGTGTTAATCCCTAGCATCCTACCGGTCGATTCTGTGACAGTGACAGCTCACTTCACGCTCACTTCACCTAAGTTTCGAGGTGATATTTTTACAGAATCGACCGGCTGAACTTATATTTCCGAACAAAAGAAATCCTAGATTGGGCTAACGTTTTTTAAAACATTATTCTCTCGTTTTTCGCTCGACTAATTAATATCACAGTTTTATACTTCAGTGTCAAAATGCATTTTTCCAATTTCATTTCACTGTCATACTCACATAACAATATGAAACTGAAAACCCATTCATCTAAATACAATTAAACGGACCTCACTTCCCGTCAGAAAATACGCAAAACTGAAAATACGCCGATCCGTATTTCCAGTGTATTTTAAAACTACGCCATGTGCATACCGCATTCATATTCAGGTTAAACAATGGTAGACGGTAATGGAATACGATATTTTATTCCAATATTAGCTTTAAGCTGGTCTTTGCACGATTTTTTGCAGCATTTTTACGTAGGTGGAATTTTGGGCTGCGAAACTTTTAGAATTTTAAGGAAATTATCGTGATATAAGTTAGGTTTTAATTTTGCTCGCCGAAGGAAGTGACATAGTGGTGTCAGACACAGGTCAGTAGCATCCATTTTTCTGCTTACAACTACATTCTCGTGCTCACCAGTCCGTTTGATAACCATGTTGATTATGAGAAAAACTCCAGTCACAGTTCATTGTTGCAATCTATTATGATTTAGTGCTTCAATTACTTCTAATGCATAGAAATCCGCATTAAGCTTCGTGCAGACTAGCGCAACGCGACACCGGTTATTGTTATACCGTTAAGTTTTCTTAGAAATTGTATTGTTCGAGTCGCGTTGCGCTGTGGCGTCGCGCTGGTCTGCACGTGCGTAAATTTGTGTCTGTGTATTCGTGCCTTTACTTTGTGCGTAAATACGGTAGTGGGGCGCATCACTGCAGAGTGGACAAGCTACACAATATGTAAAAATAATCCTGTCCAATCCGAAAAGGGCACATAGGTACTGCAGCAATAACATTAGGTATCTAAAAGTAATAAAAAGATTAAAAGAGTTCGAACCCAGGCGGGCACTTTACTTTGTGTATTTAATTTCATCACCACTGCTCTCAAAACGGTGAAGGACATCCATCAACCCGCACTGGGCCCGCGTGGTAGATTACGGCCCACTCCCTCTCACAGAGAGGAGGTCTGTGTCCCAGCAGTGGGAACATTTATAGGCTGATTATCTTATCTGATAAAAAGTCTTACTATTATTGATAATTAAAAAAGTTATTGAAATTTATTTGAAATCCACGTTTTTAGTACCAAAATTATTCCAATTCCATTAAAACTCAGCAAATTTTCAACAGGGGTCATAAGTTATGACTTGTAGACACCCACTAAACGGCCACAAGCGCCCCATATATTAACCCGGTAAAATCGCCATTAGAAAAAAAAAAAACGTCTTTTTTTCTCCTGAAATTACCACATGAATATACTCTCAGTACGATACTTAACAACATCCTCCCAGATCGGATAGGTTTTTTTACACATTGTATAAAGAAAAAAATATCGTGGTAAAGAAACTCATGCTCTATAACAGGTTCACTGTCCACAGACCACATACGGTCTGTAGAGAGACTTCCATACCAGTCCACAGACCGTATGTGGTCTGTTCGCCAGTACAATTTCTAAGCCATCTGACACTGCGGACGTAAGGAGAAAGTTATTTAATGTGGACTTCGCAGGACACATCATAAGAATTATATAAAGTGATGGGACACAGGGAAATACTCTTTTTTTTTTTTAATGTAGCGTATGAAATAAAAGTGGACTTATGGACCATTCCCACTCCTGATAACAACACCCTTAAAATCCTGTCCTATACAGTCATGTCCTTGAGTGTCTAACGAGCTAGGCATACTGAAAGTGGTCCTGAAACTTTAGCCTTAAGTGTATGCGTTAGCCTTGACCTCCAGTCCCTCAGCTCATGAAATTTGTTTAGTGAAATGTGCTAGGATTATGGAACTTACTTTTAACGACTTGTGTGAAAGCAAGTCTGCTTTTTGGGTTTGAATGTGTTCGATTCCCGTAACTGAAAAAATAAGAAAATTTAATCTGCCTAGCCATTTCACAGCAATGTTGGGGTTTGCTTCCTAACCCTACACCTTTACATGGAGTGGCTGCCTATCTGACCTCCACAACCCAGTTACTGGGTAACACGATACTGATATTTGGTCAAATAGGTTAATGTCATTACTTACTTACAAAAAAAAATCTAATGGCGTTATATCAGTACAATTGTATGTCAATACATTTTTTTTTTACCGTGACCACCTACTTGCCTAAAGTTATTTTGTAAACAAGTCTTATGTTGTTATATCTAGATTCGAAAAGCAGAAGATTTTTTGGAACGAAGTTCCTTAACGCGGGTTGCAGTAGGAGTTGACTGGTAGACACCGTCACGTAAGGAGAAAGCGTTTTGCCCCCTCGATGGGACTTTTTCTCTCTCTCTCTCTCTTTTCTATTATATACGAATGTGTGCGTGCATGCGAGTATCGCGTAAGAAACTTCGCTCCTGGCGGGGGTCCCCCGACCGCACACGGTTTATTTATCAAACATTTGACCAGGGCGTCCAATATACGCAGGTTGGTAAGACATATGTAGCATACCTACATACCTACTTTAACTATGGTAGAAGTTGTAATAAATAAGTTAAGACCCTCAAAGAATAAGTAATCAGGGTTCTGTAGGCCCAACTTTATGTTCACTCAATCTCGTGCAATCCGCTTTCTGAGGATTACTTCCATTCACGCGGTGTGTGTGACAAAATGTTCGTTATACCGACTGATTTGTTGCTTAGAGATATAAGGGCTACGTGGAAGTTTTGTAGTATAAGGGCGAGCAGGAAAAGCAATTCTATTATTAGACACAATAGGGGATTTTGCTTGAATTTGGTGAAGAGTTGCATACATATGTTTTGGTTGCTATTGTAAATTATCGGTTAGATATAAAGTGTAGAAAACATTAAGTTTAAGAATGATAACGTGTAAAATGTGTTGTTTACCAAAATGGTGTATTGGTGAAAAAGGTCTAATTTTTATATTTTTAAAGGTTTCATAAAGAATTCCTTAAAAGGTACGTCATAAATAATGAAGGAACGATTTCATTGTTTTCTTTCGATTTCTTTAGTAGATGAATTAAAAAAAAAAAAATATTTAAAATGTGTGATAGAACACATATCGACCAGATACCGGGCGTAGGTGCGTCCAGACAGTACGAGACATGTGCTTCGCTCCCTCAGGCTGAGATGCATTAGCGGCGCATGCCTGTCACTTTCTGGACGCACGTTTAAGTATTCTGTGCCTTTTTAAGGTAGCAGCAGCAGCCTGGACGGAAGAATAGACAAAATGACAGATAAACAATCACAATCTGTCATTCTTCCGTCGACAAAACCCGTAGAAAATCCGTTTCTATGGTTGTCATGTTACGCGTGCTGGATTTGTGTCCGATTGTTGCATATTGGTAGGTAACGGTAGGGATATTAGCGTAAACTATGCAGAAATTCTTTAGACAGTTGACGGCACCTGCCCCACTTCTATTTAAAAGGTATCTGTGAAGTTGTACTGTTTGCAGACGATACCTCTCTTATTTTTAAAGTAGACCGGAATAGACAAGATTTTGACGATGTAAACAGTGCACTCTCAATGGTTACGGATTGGTTTACGACAAATAACCTAGTTCTCAATGCCAAGAAAACGAAATGTGTTAAGTTCGCCCTACCAAATGTTAGAAATCTAGGACCCAACATCGTCTTAGATAAAGAGGTGCTTGAATCTGTAAATTCGGCAGTTTTTCTGGGCATAACAGTAGATGCCAAACTTCAGTGGGGCCCACATATATCGAGCCTAGCGGGAAGGCTCAGTTCTGCCGCCTACGCCGTCAGGAAAGTAAGACAATACACTGACGTCGATACAGCTCGATTAGTCTATTTTAGTTATTTTCATAGCGTTATGTCCTACGGTCTTCTGCTGTGGGGCAAAGCTGCTGATATTCAAAATATATTTGTCCTTCAAAAACGAGCTGTTCGAGCTATTTACCAGCTAGGCCCCAGAGTTTCTCTGAGAGATTTTTTCAAAGATATTGGTATCCTCACAGTGGCATCTCAATTCATTTTCGCCAACATCTTATATATTAGGCAAAATATACATTTATACAGTAAGAACAGTGATTTTCACAATGTTAACACTAGAAATAAGGAAAAACTAAGAGTTCCTTTTCACCGGCTTCATAAGGTTCATAACTCATTTGTTGGGCTTGGTATAACCTTTTATAACAAGTTACCCTCTTCTTTGCTAGATTTGCCTTTTAATGCGTTTAAAACGAAAGTAAAATCCAACCTTTGTTCAAAGGCATACTATTCTATCAACGACTACTTAAATGATAAGAATAGTTGGTCGCTGTGATTAACTCAAGACAATTTTTATGTTCTTTCACCAGAATTAGCTTACCTACTGACAGGTTATATGAGTTCATATAATTGTTTATTTTAATTTAATTTTAATTTATTGTTGACATAATCTACTCATTACAATGTTTTTTTTTAATGAGTTGTATTGCAATATGTAACTAGTGACCTCGACAATAGATCATATTATTTATTGTTATTAGTAATTAACTGTTTATTTATTTTACCTCGATGGTCCTAGTTTATCATTTATAACTTCCAGTTACAGCTTTATGTAAGCGGGCACGCCCTTTATGCCTGGAGGCTTTTATTAAGACGTTAAGTTTTGTTTACGTTTAGTTTTTATTTCTGCCCGAGTATAGTTCTCGATGATTTTGTTTGGTATATTGGCGTGTGCTAGCTAACATAATGGATAATAATTTAAATTAGGTTAATTAAGTATGTTGAATACTATTATATAGAGTCATTTTTTTTTTCTTTCTAACTGAACAGACAGCTGTGCTGCTGGGGAGTTTGTTGCGCCACTTCTTCTTCCCAGCTAACGCACTAGGAAGTGGTGAAGGGTGGGCGTTTTGGGGGACTGTCTTATGTAATTTTGACGTTCGAAAAGTGCTGATTATCAGCCTAGTTTGAATAAATGACTTTTGAATTTTGAATTTGAATTTTGACGAGGAAGCGACTAGCTACAAAACTAGCTAAGAAAGAAAAAATTGTCAGTTCATCAAGTAACAATAATATACAGAGAAATATAAACGACACAACAATATTCACAAACAAAAAACAACTACATAGGTACTGAAAAAAGTTTTGCATTAAATAGTTTTATTGTCACGAAGTCCTCCAGTTACATGTTTGCAAATAAACGCATTTGGCTATCAAAGCATCCCCTACACATTTATATTTACTTATAACAAACTGTAAAATATTTAAAAACTGAAGCTCATGCACACGATTATGTTCGAGGTTCGAGGGAAATACACTTCAATGAAGAAAATGTAGAGATTGTATTTCGTGCATGTCTTAGGTAATCTTTTTGTGACTATTACTGATATTACACAAAGTAGATTCCGACCTTGGCAACATCTAAAGAAAGTAAAAAAGAAAAACCGAGATAAATCAATGTTTAAAGTCAAAAATATTACACAAAAACCACTAATATCTCTTAATCCTAGAAGTTTTTACAGAGATTTCTCCAATTGAATGAGCACGACGGATTTGTTATTGTTGTGCCCACTTTCTTAATGGTTCGGTACACTCAGACGCGATATTTTATGGAAATTCAATCTTTTACGTGACTTTTTTTTTGATACTTTAATACTAGAGTTTAAAGAGATTCAGTTTGCAATATAAAGTGATCATTACAATACGAGTACGTTAATGAAATTGTTAAAAAGTCTATTGATTTTTTTTGTAAAAAAAACTTCTTTTCTTTGTTTTAATTTAAACAGATTGATTGTAGGTAAAGATTCATTAAGACAACAAACGCATTCCGAATACAAGAATTAAAAGCGAGTTATAATAATTTACTTTGAGACAATTCAATTTATTGCCCGCAATTCCCACACACTGCCGGAGTAGGGACGTGCACTATAACTGTGCCACATTTATTTGAGCTGTAATGCTTTATATCGGCTTGAGGGTAAATAACAACTGTACGGAACCATCGATTTCTATCCAACGATCACCATTAAGAAGAATGGAGAAAACCATTTACTTTTTTTTTTTTGAGAGCATTTTAGAACTCGTGTCGTTTCAAATATAATGTTTATAGTTGTTTTAAGTTTGACAACCATAGACACGTTAAGATTGATTAGTAATGATCAATCTGCCTAGCCTTTCCCAACTATGTTGGGGTCGGCTTCCAGTCTAACCGGATGCAGCTGAATACCAGTAGATGATGATGGTGGATGGTGGTGATGCAGTATTTAACATGGAGTGACTGCCTATCTAACCTCCACAACCCAGTAACTGGGTAATACGATACCTCTTGGTAAGACTAGTTTTCAGAATTTCGGGCTTCTGACTACCCGTAACGACTGTCAAAGATCTACGAATGACAGCCGGCACCAACGGCTTAGCGTGCTTTCCGAGGCACGGAGGGGTCTCGGTATGTTAAGATGGTAACCCATAGCTTAACCTGATGGATCGACCTGTGCGGCTGATATTACTTACCCACGAGCTCCTCGGTCCTCCAGTTGTCATTTTATGTGTGTTACGTAATTACCCCGCACGACCCATGCTCAGTAGTTGCGCATGCGACCACTAAGCGAAAGGGTCGGCCTATATTATTCAATTTTCTTCAGCGTTCGTCAGAAGTCGTCAAACTATACCAACCCCCTCTACCCGTAGATACGTTTTTGTAAACCGGAAGTGGTTGCGATAAATTGAATCTACTCGTTCACTAAACAAGGCCTCTACTTCGTGACGTCACTACCGGTTAGTCTATGGTGTTGTGTGCCTGATATTCCCATGGTATGGGGAAATTATTATATTTATTTATAATTATTTTTGGTAAAAATATTTTTGGTAAAAATATTTTTACTGTATAGGGAATTGGAGTTAAATGAAAGTACAGATAGATATATAAATATAGATGTAAGAATGTTATAAATAAGTTTTTCGGATGATCCTTTGGTAGTAAAAGAATCGAGTGTTTATGCCTCGGGGATTTACTGATATTTGATCTTAAAGGAAGCTATGAGAAAATCGTACATATTGAATGCAGGCAGCAGAATATTCATGTTTTTTTTTCTCGTGAATTTGTGATGGAGGAGCTTCAGCAACATCTCCAAACAAACTATTTTCTAGAATATATTAAAATCTGATTTCAACTTAAACAAACACCAACAGAAATATGATTCCTAGCAAGGTCAAGTGCAGTGAAGTGGAATGAAATGAAACGTTATTTACTATGTATGTGTATACTGAAAAAAATACGTCTTTGCTTTTTTACTTTCTTTCTTTTCAACTAAATTATACCTACTCTTATTAGGAGTTGATTGACGTCAATGCTAACTTAATGTACTTTCGCTGGTCACTACATAAGTACGATATACCCACAGTAAAGGTATGATTCCGGACAACGCTGCACGCGACAGAGCTGCCGCGTCACTACTGGTTCCCCATACAAATGCGCAGCATTGCTGCGTCACATTTCTGCCGAGCTCGGAATGTAATCTCATATATAACATGGGGACCAGTAGTGACGCGTCACACAACAGCGATGACGCAGCAGCACTGCAGTGGCAGCACTCCAGCGTGCAGCGTTGTTCGATATCTTACCTTTAACCTCTTTAAGACTGCTACAACAGACGATCCAAGAACACACCATTTGAATGTAGCTGAATTTAAAACCGATTACAATTATAATAAAATCGTTCCTCTAATAGCCTTTGACAAAGAGTGCGGGAACCCAGATGTTGCGTCAAAGCACAATCGTCCATTATAGCCCAGTAAGGCTAGGTTTTGTGGCTGATGCCGACGGCTATTTAGCTACCGGCTATATGTGGCTGGCCTGGACGATATTAAACTGGATAAGGCCAGTGTATTGTCATTTTTATTAGAGGCAAAAAAGGAAAGTAGCTTTTGTGGATAATTATGTAAGTTTTGTTTTGAGATTTTCTTGCAGATTTTCAGTATTTCTAAGTCAAAGATTAATTTATTTGCTAGAAACATGGCATGGCATGGCATCTTACGTCCTCCTGTGCATCGGCTACCGTTCGCCTGTAAACGTTCGCAGAGCTATTTCTCCTAATTTCTACACGAAAGTACCTACTGTCGCCAAGCAGCTAGCCCACGGAGTAATTGCGTAACACATAAAATGGAAATCGATCGCAATGCCTTTCATTTTGACATCCATTGCTTCATAGGTTTGAAAAATTCGTCAGCTCAACAACTTTAATAACAATTACCTCGCTGTTTCGGTATGAAGAGTATGTGGCGGCATCTATATCGCCACATGCGAACTATGCATCACACTGACGTCACGCAAAATCCTCATACAAGCAGTTTACCGCGCGACTAGCATGTATACAACGAACCCGACATCAATCGTTGGGAGCCCATCAGAAACAACACCCGTCTGGTCGGAGGATCCTCCCCTTTCTATGGAGGATGAGTGAACTTTACACCCTGTTCCTCTTACTTCTTTATGTACTTTATAACGTGAAAATATGCATATTTTAAATTTTGTCTTATAAGTCTGCCACGGATCCACTAAAGTTATGCTCATTGTAACATTCGATGAAAAATACATTGTGCAACTCAGACTCATTAAACTTCATGCTTTATCTTCAATACCACACACTTTCTCATCCACATTCAATTTAATCCAAACCCGAAGACACGGAAAGCAACACAAGATAATTGCGTTCCAACTAATGAAATTGTAAGTCTTACGTGCACAATGGTACCTTGTACTACCTTGTGGTACTTTATAGTGCCATATCCTCCGTACCTATGTGCACCATGTTGGAATTATTTTGGATTATAAAGATAAAATAAAAGCGTTAATGTTTCTAAGGTGTTGCATGCATTAAAAAAAATCCACTTTAGCTGCGATCAGCACATCTATATTTCTACCGCACAGAGAATGCATTCTTGACACCTGTCAGTTGAGTTAAAAAAAATACGTTTTTTACGATTTTATACTTTATTTGTTTCTAATCGTGTCCAACTGACAGGTGACCGGATCGCATTTACTCGGCGGTCGGAGTTTAAACCGCGTTCAAGAGCTGTCAGTGTCATCATTGTTATGGAATATTGACACTGACAGCTGTTGCACGCGGTTTCATTGGTGAAATTCACCATTAATTGGTGGCGCCATCTACATTGCCACATGCGAACTACGCATCAAAGACCTGACGTCACATAAATCCTCCTTCGCGCATCAGAGTTAGAGATATAACTTCACGACGTCAATCGTTGGACAGTTGCTCACCAGACACGACACCCGTCTGGTCGGAGGATTCTCCCTTTTCTCTTTAGAAAAGAGAGGATCCTCCGACCAAAAAGTTCACTCATCCTCTTTAGAATGAGTGAACTTTACACCCTGTTCCCCATACCTATAAACTACCATTGTTTAACAGGAGCAATAGTGGAGTCCTAGTGGTAACGGCCGTGGGTTCGAACCAAGACAGGCACTTTATTTTTTAATTATTTCATCACCACAAACCGGTGAAGGAAAATATCGTGAACATCGTAATGGTAAACGTCGTCGATCGTATGTTTCGTAATGGTAAACATCGTTTATCATTACGTGCAGACATAGCAAGGTCTCTCAAAGCCGTGAAAGAAAACATAGTGAAGAAAACGGCATGTCCTAGAACCAAAAATTCGAAGACATGTGACATCTACCAACCCTTACTGGGCCCGCGTGGAGGATTACGGCCCACTAACAAAAGAGGATGCCTGTGTCCCAGCAGTGGGAATATTATAGGCTTATAGCATAAAAGGCATTGTAGGTTTGTTTAGGGTTTTATGCTATGCTATTAAGTATAAATAGTTTTTACAAAGGTAGAGAAAGTTTTAACAATTAAAAGGTTAGAGCATAATGGAACTACACCTTATCGTTATCATTAATCTAATAAATACGTGAAAGTTAAAATAGTTTTAAAAGATAATGTCTTATTCAAGTTAAGGTACAATTTTTAATGTAGCATGTAAGTAGATTTTTAAACCGATGTAAGAACGCCAAGTTACTAAGTTATAAAATACTGTCCTTCTTTAAGTTAGCTATTCTAACTTAGGTTGGTTATCTAATGTTTTAAAAGTAAAGTTGTTAATTTATCCAACTTTGCCAAGTGTTCTACTAGCCGTACGTTTAACTTTTTTATTCTTTTCATGATTTCTTTTGGTGTTCTTTCAGCCATTTCTGATTATTTTTTAAAGGAAGAAAAGAAGGTTGAGTTGTCAAACACGTGCATACAAAAATAAAAAAAATATAGGTATATAATCACGAGCACAGAACAGAAATAGTCAGCAGCTGCACGTCGTGACTGTGACAAGAAGGCTTCCACTCAGCATGATGTTGTGCTATGGGGGACCCACAGCACAGCGCTTATTAGTGGTCACCCGAAAATGACGTACGGAAGCCAAGTCAGGTTTAAAGATCAGTAAAGAAAGAAATAAGGAAAGAAAATACATTTATTTAGCACAGACTAAATGGCACACAACACAACATATTGTATTACAAGTAAAAACCAAATTAAAAAAGAAAGAAAACAAAAAGTGTAAAGTGCGTTGTTGCGTAAGATATTAGCAGGAAAGTGTGCCTTGTGGCTGCGTCAAATAGGCCTAGTTAAGCAAAAAATACAACTAGTGCCTGACGCTGGTTTTCAACTAGAATTGAAGTGTCAAGTGACGGATGAAAATCAGTTTTATACTGCAGTTTGTATATGTATACTTAAATATAGTATACACATAGGTAACAAAGTAAAATAAAATAAACTGTACTCATAAAGGCTTGTACAGACCAGCGCGACGCGACGGCGTGACGCGACTCGAACAATACAATTTCTAAGAAAACTTGACGGTATAACAATAACCGGTGTCGCGTCGCGCTAGTCTGCACAAAGCTTAATATAATGCAACTATATGTGACTGTCAATAGCATTTGCTAATTTAATAACAATATATTATAGATAGATAGAATTCTCTTTATTATGCACACCATAAAAGCTACAGATATAAATGTAGACATTTTACATGTATTATATTAATTTTAAAACCGTCACACGTGGGCCGGTTCGAGGTCCTTAGGAACACATTAAATCTCAATTTTATGGGTTGACAGCTCGACACGTTACCCTAATTAATAACAAAATATCCTATTTCTTTAAAATTGTAAAACAATATTGAACCTCTTACAAACCCATTTCATTTATATTTTATGGGAAGCGACCGCCACTTTCTACAAATATTAATTTAAGGGTTGTCAACTTGCGGTTCTTTCAATGTAAACTTACAGCTCTCGATATTCATGCTTGAAACTTTAAACAACAAGTTGGATTTAACGAAACTTTCAAAAGGCATGCAAAGCCGATGTTCCCATTGATGTAACTATCTATTATCCAATAACTGCAGTTATATTATTGGATTAATTATTTTATTATTTTAGCTAGCACCTAGCTAAAATACTTTAATATGTCCTGTGCTAAAACATTTGTATGTTTTATAATAAAATGAATATAAATTAAAGCTCGTCGTCAATCTCAAAAGATTGACCAGCCCTGAGATTGCATCAAGCATCTGGTAAATATTTAGACGGTCTCAGGCAATTAAAAAGGACCCTTTTAAGACAATTGAGAAGTTATACACAAAAAAAAAAAGCACTAAGCCGATTCTGCGAAATGTGGTATTTTTTAGGAACTTAGGGGACTGAGGAATGAAGAGGGGTTTTGGTTCAGGATCACGAAAGACTACGGACGCTCGCGTTCACGCTGGTGAAGTGAGGAGGTTGGTTTGAGACCACGGTAGGGTGCAGACGTGATGAGCTAGGCTAGTGATATTAGGAGAATTGGTGAAAGCCAGAGGCCATGTCCAAGTGGGCTGTCACAAGATAGCGAGTATTATTTATTAAGTTAAATATAGTTGGGTTGAAGCCCAGATTAGACTAATTTAGTACTTAATGTATTATGTGAGTGTGTGTGTGTGTGTGTTGGTGCGACTGGGTGAGTCTTTCATTATAATAATTATCCTAGGCTGGTAATATAATTGACGTTCTTGTACTAAACAGACAGAGACGTGTTGCTGGGGAGTTTGTTGCGCCACTTCTTCTCCCCAGTTCAAACACTAGGAAGTGGTGAAGGGTGGGCGCTTTGGGACTGTCTATAGGCCTTCAAGAGGGTTGATCCACAACTCTATTTATTAATGATTCTTGAATTATGATTCTCTATTCTATTATCTAGAACCTATATCTTGGATTTTGAATTCTTTGCCTCAGATCAATAATGGCTTTAAGAGAAATTAAAGAGAGCAAACCTCTGTTAAATAAATATTGATTTTGAGTATCAATTCTCAACTCTATTATCTAGTGATTCTTGAATGTTGTATTCTATATCTCAGACCAATAATTCGGTCAGACTGACATGAACACGTGTCTTACAGATATGCTTGTTTTGCAAAGAGTGACCTTCCAGGGGTTTGGGTGACCACATCTATCTTATATTCAGTCCAAGGACTGATAGGGACCATGATTCCTTAGGAGCATGATGCCGACGCAATGCTGAAACTAGCCGATCCGTTGCTCGAACAAGGACAGTCGCACGGATTCCGCAGGGAAAGCCGCTTCGTCACGTTTATCAGTTCGAAAGAACTGCTAGGGACCATGTCTTCAAAAGAGCATGATGCCGACGCAATGCGTCACTTATGGAAGTGTTGCTCTGAGTATTCCGAGTGCAGATGTGAGGTATCGTGTGAGTAATGACGGACCAAATACATGTTACGCTAACGTAAGGGTTACTCACAGGTTTATATAATAATATACTTTGCATCCCTAAATCATTTATTAGATTTCTAAAACCACATCCAATGTGATTTCACAACTATGAATTTAGGTACAGTCACATATACAAACAATAAGATATGTGATAGATACAGGGCGGCAGGGACATCGACCCGCAAATTGTAATCATGAATTCAGCACATGATTCTAGACCCCTACTGTAGAAATTTTTCGTCGGATATAGGTATATAAAAAAAAAACTAAAATATATGGAAAATATTTATTATTTAAATAACCGTCTAAAAATTACAACGCTTGGGTTCAGAATCTTATACTGAATCTATGGTAACAGCTTCCGCTTCTATGTCTCTGCCATCCTGTATAATAAATACAAATTAATAACAACAAAAAAAATCTGCAGGCATCACCGCGCATACATTTCAGGTTAGGGTTTTTTATTACTCTAAATACCCTACTCAAAGTAGAATCTATCGCATTGATGTTTTCCATATAATATAATATAGGTGAGAACAATTAAGGCTTTTGTTACTGTTCAACCTGCGGGGTATTTGTTTAACACACATACAATGGCAATCGATCACTATGCCTTCCATTTTGACAGTTTATTTACGTTCAAGACGTTATTTACGTTGTATTCACAGACAATTATATACAATTTTGCCCATGGGCATGTGCCCGCCCGTATTTTTCTGAATATTCATGACAAATGATTGAAAATTAACTTTAATCTTTTTTTCTTATTTTTTTTTTCACTATCCCGCTATGATTTATGGACTTACACTTGTGTTTTTTTAAAATAAATACTGTTTTTTTTTAGAAAAAACATCTCTTCACGTCCGTTTTTTTTCATAGTCGACAAATGTTATTAAAAAAATGTTAGTTAATCCGATAAAATAACTCATAAGATTTTAGAAATAATAAAAATAATCCAAATCAAGCCAATAACATAAGAGATATGGCAAACGCTACAAAAAAAATATAATGGAATAACATAAACAATATTAAACATAGACCCCTCTTTTAAAGTTAACTTTTCATAATTTTTCACGAATATTCAGAAAAATAAGGGCGGGCACATGCCATAGGCGACATTGTATAGGGTAGCCTTGTTGAGCGCGAGCAGACGAATTTTTCCAACCTATGATGCAGCGAATTAGGAATTTCCCCAAAACCCCTCGGATTGTGATTCAATCACAATTCTTTTGCTTGTATTTTACCTTTTGAGAATAGTAATTATACTTAACTAAATAACAATAATTAAATTAAAGTCTATGAAACTCCTTTATTAATAAAACTAATAGATACTCGAACGTTTAAGAGAATTGCTTCGCTTTTTCAAAGTTATCCTGAGAGAAACTTATGCAAAAAGTATATCTAGAAGAATGTTCTAGAATGCAGTTTTTCTTATAATCCCCGATAGTGTCTTAACAAAGTCGTTTAAAGTCTTTTGCTCACAAAGTTTTACCTTTTTTCTAACAATGCAATTTACTTGGATTAATTGAGCAAAGTTTTTGTTAGCACAGTCGGTAGTCGAGACGGAAGTGACGAATGGAGTGGGGATGAAAAAGTATAGCAAGGTTTGTAATTGTAATAAACTTTAAAAAAGGAATAGCTGTATATATATAGAACATTAGGGAAAATACCAACCTATTCTCCAAAGGCTCGTGGGTAAATTATAATAGGGGCGCACGTGTCAATCTTCAAGGTTAAGAATGCACTAGTCGACGGCTCGAACTCGTTGGAGGGCGTGGCTAATATAGTTATTTATTTAATAAGTATTTATTTATCTAAGTTTTATTTATTTATTTACTCAAATAGGCAATGATTTGGAACGAAAACGAACGTGTAAAATTTCATGAACAGACCTTTTATAGATATTATGGAAAAACAAATAATTTTATTTTGAAGATACCTACTCAAAATGATATTATTTTACGATATGATTATTTTACTGTACGATTTATATTTTGCCATTTTCATACTACTTATGTTATTTATTTACGCCTAAAGATGAGTTAAAATTAATGTTGAAATATGGAAGTTTCGACGCTCAACTTCTCTTCAAATCTGCTTCAATACAGGGCTAGATAATGACAAGACAAATTGATATAATTTTTAATTTTGAACGTACACCGTCAAACAGATGTGTCATCACCATAGTACGTACTTATGGAAGAATGACTGACTAGCGTAACCTTAAGCAACGCTTCCTGAGGTCGGTCCTAGGATAGGTGATCATCCATTACATACCGAGTTGCTATTACACTCTTTGACCTCCTACGTACACGTCAAATCAATGTAATTTGTACTGAAACTATTCCCAAAAGTTCATCGTCCTCTGAACAAGTCAATATTCAATCTAATCACACCTATTCTATACATAAGGAAAGAACAATTAATCAATCAATAGATAAAGTGATAGAACATTTAAATTCACATCAATTGACACAAACGAATTAGGGGCTGTATTATGAAGACATTGCCTTATACCACTCTCAATCAATATCAAACCTTAGCACAAGGAATGTAGACTTAATTTCCCTTGAAGGAGATCTAAGGGTGAGAACACAAAGAGGCCACACTTTAAGCGACGTCTTTACCATCGTCTTTGTAATTTTCATTCGAGTTTCATCTGTTTAAGGTGCCGGTAATTCTGAATGGGATTTAAATGCATTAGATTATCGCGCTTTTGTTGACAAAAATGTGTAATTTTATGAACGTATAGGCCGTTTATTTTATTGAGGGAGCCGTGTAAGTTGATTGAGGATAATTGAGGAGGTTCAGCCATCTCACTGTCTAAATATACAGTGATATGGCGGAAGCTCCTCAATTACGTTGTAGATACCACAGTTCACTGTGGTAGATTTATATTTCTCCTGTTATTATGATCATGAATAAGATTTATAGGTATATTTATATGCTGTATCGTAAAGTCAACCGCTCGTCAGTGGTAACGCTTTGACTTTGAGCTGACCTTGCGTGGTACAGAGTTTTAACCGCAGCTGTGGTTAGACCACCTGTTTCAGACCCCATTCTCAGTGTGGGACAACATTTTCTGCTCGGTTTGGTTGTTGGTAAGGCTTCTTCTAAGTCCACCAGGCTAGCTACCACCATCTTATCTAAGTCTGTCACCATAACAACAATGTTAACAGCATTGTTGTGTTTCGGCAGTTAGAGGTAAGATAGCCAGTTCCTTTGCGCTAGAGGATTCTGGGTGGAGCTGGCTTCCACCTTCGGCCTGAGCATCACTTACCATTAGCTGATATGCAGGCCAAGAGCATCCCCATTGTGGTAAAAAAAAGAGGCCATTAACTTATACTGGTTTTGTCGCCATTGTCGAGCGGCCTCTGGACTCATAAATGGTTCCTCTCGTGAATAAAACGTTCTTGAGGTTTTATTTACGAGAGGAACCATTTATGAGCTCATGACATATACCTATACGGATGCCAAACATTGGCATGCCCATGGAAACCTCAACTGCAGTTCGATTTTGTTAACGATAGTCTCATGGCTTCCTAAGTGATTCTACTTTGAGTTTCAGTTTCGAGTTCATACTCGAAAGTCCATTCTACGTAGTTTGTGTTGCTCGCTAAGAAACTACAAAGAAACTATGTAAGTTTATTTAAAACAAACAACATTTTTACAAAAAAAAAAAAAAACAATCGGTATAAAGAAAAGAAACTAAAAAGTGAAAAAGTCGGAGTATTATGTTTTGTATTTTCGTTTTTTGCCACCGACTGCAGTAATTTTTCACTTTTTAGTGCTTTTTTTGAAAGCCGGTTGTCTTTTGTTGTAAAAAAGTTTTCATTTTTCACTTTTTAGTTGTGGTACCTACCCCACACAAATTCGAATTCCACTACCTGCTATGTAAATTACAGTGACAGGAGGTTATAACATCATTCACATAGACTAAGTGGAAAAATACGTATTATTGAAGCTAACTCAAAAACGACTCAAGTAAAGTTGATACAATTTATATAGTATGACCTAGAAAGTAAACCCTTCCAAACAAAAAAAAAAAAAACATTCCTAATCAATCCAGCCGTCTTCCAGTACCTAATCGTGGAACATATATTTAAAAAAAATATTAAAATGAACTGAGAACCTCCTCTTTTTTAAATCGGTTAAAAACCAGATCACACTATACCAAGTCCTGAAAGGAATACGTCAAATTACAAGTCACCCTGTATAAGTTACTTTAACCATTAAAAATCTTACTCATTTCAACACTTCATTCCAATAGACTTACCTTCCTTAAAACGGCAGTGAGTATAAAATCGAGTTACTTGCGCTAACAATAATTAAGGTAACCGTCTTCGTCTTGACTCGGAACCGCTCGGCTCCCTTCGGCTTTCGTCGCCTGCAAGATAACGAGCGTTTAATTGACAATAATGATGGTGGAATAAAAGAAAATTGTAAAGAGGAAGGCTTTGTGATATTTTTTGCTTGAAAATGATCATTATTACTTAGTCGTCAGTATCGTGCATGATACAGGTACAAATTAAAGTGTAAAATACAGTATTTTACCTTTAGCCTAAGCCACTAAGTTTTAAGGTTAGTTTTTTTAAGGCAGTATTCAAGACTGTCTTTAAGCCAACTATAATAAATCTATGAATACAATGATAGCCCACATACCTACTTGCAACAAAACATCATAGTTGCTAAAATATACTGAAAAAAACTGTGTTGAGTTAAGACAAAATTGTTCAGTCTACAACTGACATAACTCTTCTGACTCTCGAAATTCGACGTTTTATTTGATATCAAAATGAAACTGTTGACCGTGTTAATCTGAGAAGCGAGCGTAGATATTGTATTTATCTCCCCCTCAAGCAATAAAGATCGTCCGAGGGAAGTGGATTTCTATGAAGTTATATTAGTATTTTATGAAGCCAATGTTTACGATGCGGTTTAATAAAGAATGCCTTAGTTCTTAGTACACTTAGTTTCCGTATGAGGCTATAAAAGCTGAGCTAGCTTATTGAAGCCATAGCTTTTGAGTGTGTAGCGTAAAAAAGAGCTCAGCGTTGTAAGCTCGCAGCGAAGCATATCAAACTTACAGTGTAGCTTATTATAATCGCATTCTAGCGTTATATACGCTTAGCATAATTATATTGCTACGCCGTAGCAATTGGTAAGAGTATACCATAAGTTCATATTTGGTAGCAGCGTAGCATGTCAAATTTGTAGCGTACTCGTAGCGTCGTAGCGCCTCATACTCACAAAGTAGCGCTAAGTTTGCCTTATATCGTAAGCAATGCCATAATCTATACATATTATAAAACACAGTTGCTTTTCGCGTTTGTCTGTATGTCCGCGTTGTCCTTCTAAAATACGCAACGGATATTGATGATGTTTACAACACAATTTAGAGAATGTATTCCAGGAAGTTTATGTGTGTGGCAGCATTTACACCGCCACATGCGAACTACGCATCAAAGACTTGACGTCACACAACATCCTGACGTCACTCAAATCCTGCATCGCGCAATTAGAGTTTACCGCGCGGTGGACATATATACAAGCTCACGACTTCAACCTCTGGGCAATTGCCCGCCAGACATGACACCCGTCTGGTCGGAGGATCCTCCCTTTTCTATGGTGGATGAGTGAACTTTACACCCTGTTCCTCATACCCCTAAATGTGTATAATACATTAATATTAAATTGTAGATCATTAAGAAATGTTTTGTCAAGTCTTAAAAAACCTTGCGAAGCAGGGGCATGTCGCTAGTAAATAATAAATTAAAATTATAAAACATTTAATTCTGGCAAAACCCATATTACATTAAATAAAATAACCAAACAACCCTCCTTTTTTGGCCTCGCCGCAGTCGGGTAATACTAATACGTAATGAGCGTACTGTTCATTTTCTCAGCAATGAGCGTAGCATTCCAAACTTGCAATGAAGCATGTCGAACATGTTGCGCTACGCTTACATATTGTGTGCTACGTAACAGTAATTATAAGTACACCAATCAAATTGACAGCTTACGTTTTGAGAGGTTAGCGTAGCGTAGCATATTGGCCAGTTATCGTAGCTAACACAAGATATATTTTGCCTTTTTTAACAGACTTCGTTCCGTTCGTCGGGTCTATGTTTGTAGCGTGTTTAAAAAAATAAAGTTTATTTTATGTATTTCCCTCGATATTTTCGTAAATTTTGGACCGATTTAAAAAAAAAAAAAAATTATTTGGTAGATAAAACTTGCGCGGTATTCCCATATAAATTTTATTTACTTTGCTTGGGTAGTTTTTGGGTTAGCTTCATTAATACGTATTTTTTTTACACGACTGCCCAAAAAGTAGTGTAATGTTTTTCCCACTTAGTCCTGTCACTGTTATTTACATAGCAGGTGGTGGTATTCGAATAAGTGTGGGGTAGGTACCACAACTAAAAAGTGAAAAATTAAAACTTTTTGCAAAAAAAACACAACAAAGTGAAAAATTACTTTAATTTCGGGACGCGGCTTTAGGTTTTGAATTTTCGTTTTTTGCCACCGACTGCCGAAATTAAAGTGATTTTTCAGTTTGTAGTGTAGTTTTATTATGAACTAAGCAAACATCTTTTTACACTGTGGCGGCATCTAGATCGCCACATTAGAACTACTCATCAAAGACCTCACGTCACACGAAATCCTGACATTCGTTGGGCAGCTGCCAGCCAGACACGACACCCTTCTGGTCGGAGGATCCTCCCTTATCTAATGAGGATGAGTGAACTTTACACCCTATCCTCAAACCTCTAAAACACTTCTAGACACAAAAGTCATATAAAATCTTGAAACTAAATCGTTCCCACATTGTAACCGAGACTCGGTTATCTCCGCCAGTTTATACGCCATGTATCCTTTATAATAGGATAGGTATGAAAGAAATCGTTTTACCTGACATTACTTTTGATCATAATCTTAATGCTGGTTTACGGCGATGTTATTACATTGTTATACGATGTGGATTTAGATTGTTCCGTTGAATGTTTGGATGATGATATCTAGATGTTTTGTGGGTTTTGGATGCGAAGATTTTAGCTTTGTTTTAGTTTAAAAGAGAGTTCTACTAGAGATAGTGAAGTGGATATATGCACGTAAATGCATGGAGAATAAAAACCATGCTGGACCTGGTGTACCGGCCCTTTATAAATTGATATTTACAATTATACATTTTTCACAGTTAGTTTTAATCATGGTCTGGCAGTTTGAGTAATTTATGCGGCCTACCCGAATGTCTTTTCTTTGGTATTGTTCTTCGAATCGTTGAGCTCCTTAAATTCTGAGTTGAGCTGCACGATTACTGACAAATGGGTGCACTGACTGGACAGGTTCACTCAATCTGTGTGGTTCTTTCGTCTAAAGACCAATTCAGACACCAATCTACATGGACTCCACATGATCTGACCAAGATTATGTCTGGACTTTAAAAGAGACTGTGACCTCTGATTTTATTTCGGCCCTTCTTCTCAGAGTAGTTAGAAACGAAACCCGACGTCATCTAGTTCAAAAAAAAATATGATTGACGTGTAAAAGTGTTTGTGCAAACAAAAAAACATGCGAAAGTACCAGTGTCTGTTTTGTACATGTTTGTATTATATTTCCAGAACATATCTACGTCTTAAATTTTGATAGACAAAAGGTTTATATGTAGGGACTTCAAAAAAGACTTAGGGCACTTATCATTCTGCTGGCACAGTACGCAGATGTTAAATCGCCTGGATTTTAGATCCATTACAGTTACTAAATGATATAGGGTAGGCTTATCCCTAAAACTTATATAAGAGTCATTTATTTTAAAGTTTGGGTACTTTTTGAGTTAGCTTCAATAATAATACATATTTTTCCCACTTGAATAAAGTTATTATAACATCATCCATATGGACATTATGGATGATGTTATAATAACTTTCTGTCACTGTTATTTACAAAGCAGGTATTTGAACTTGTGTGGGGTAGGTACCTCAACTAAAAAGTGAGGAGCTCCTACTACTAACAAAGTTCCCGAAGTATCCGTGATAGGCTTAGCACGAACGCGCGAGTAATCGTTTCGCCCATAATATTCATTTAGTTTGAAGACTTTATTAATATCTATGGGTGTTCCTACTTGAGTTTGTCGCCAAAATTTAAAGCAAAATGCTATAAGATAGCTGTATTCTGATGAGAAAATCATTCGAATTAACGGTACGCGTTTGTGCTAGAGTAATATTTACAGGAATCTATCAATCTGCCTAGCCTTTTCCCAACTATGTTGGGGTCGGCTTCCAGTCTAACCGGATGCAGCTGAATAACGTATTTTACATGGAGCGATTTACCAGCTTACCAGTTACTGGGTAATATGATACCCCTTGGTAAGACTGGTTGTCAGGCTTTCGAGCTTCTGACAACCCGTAACGACTGTCAGAGATCCACGAATGACAGCCGGGACCAACGGCTTGACGTGCTTTCCGAGGCACGGAGGAGTCTCGGTATATTAAGATGGTCACCCATCCATAGACTAACCCCGGAAAGTGTAGCTTCACCTGATGGATCGAACCGTGCGGCTGATATTACTTAGCCACGAGCTCCTCCAGTAATATTAACAGGAATATTATACATACATATTATACATACATAATTTGACTTACAATAATAGTTTATTCCATTTAATTGATACTAACAATTATGTTGACAATCAGTTTTATTTGACAAAAGATAGATTTTTCATGGATAGGTACTATCTTTCCAAGTACTGTAAAAGACAGATAGCTGTGTCGCTATCATATTACTTTTCTATTACAGCCAAGAATTTGGCTAAACAAATTGCTTCTATTGAGCAATGCATGTTAAATAATTCAGCCAATAATTTGGTATCAAAAATTGACATTGATAATAATTTAAATTAGAAATTAAGACAATAGAGGCCACCTCTTGCAATAGTGTACAGAATGAGAATTGCAAAATAAAATCAAATAAAAGTTTAAAATCAGTAAATAGTATTAACCTGGTGCATCAAAATATTCAAGGATTTATGAACAAAGATTTAGAAGTCGAATTATTTATGAATTTTAACAGTATTGATATTCTTTGTATAACAGAGCATTGGCTTAAAAGCCACCAGTTATTGTTCAATTTTAATAATCACCAGGTCGGTAGTTCGTTCAGCAGAGTTAATGCTATACATGGTGGCTCATTAATCTTAGTAAGTAAACATCTTAAATGTAAAGACCGTAAGGATATTGTGAGCCTATCTGTTGAGCGGACAGTTGAAATAGCCTGTATAGAATTGGAGCAGTTTATTGTATTAAGTATATACAGACCCCCTTCAGGATTGTATGACTGCTTTGAAAAGGTAATGGATGAGGTGTTACACAAGATTTGTAACTCGAACAAGTCCATTATCACTTGCGGTGATTTTAATGTTAATTTACTGGAAAACACAGGTTCTTGTAGTAAAATAATAAGTCTGTTTCAGTCCTACAATCTTGTAAACCTATTTTTGGAGCCTACAAGAATAACCCCTACTAGTGCCACATGCCTAGATAATATTTATACAGATGTTATACCAAGCCACAAAGAAATTATGAGACATTAAATTAATTATGAAATTATGAGGAGGATGGCGAGTTTGGACCCACATTATTTATAAATTAACGAAGTATCATTCACTTGCAAGTTCATATTTACTATAATTAAGAGTAAGTAAGAGGATTATATAAAAAAAATTGAGTCACTAGATGATGGGAATTAAAAGTTAGAAAAGATTTTTATTTACTTATAAATAAGTCCTCATGCAGTTTTTAAACGCACGGTGCGTTTAAAAACTGCATTTCGTATTACATTCCAACCTACTCATTGCATGATTTACGTTCTTACACTCGTAGACGTTTACCGCTTGTCAATTTTTTTTTTAAACAATACTTATAAAATATAAGAAAAACAGTTAATATTATAAATGCATTCACATTTTTTATACAAAAATGTACAATATTATAATTATTATGATTATTTGTGATAACTTAGAATGGAACGTTTTTCTGTCAATAGGAGTTGGCTGTCAGTGTCAAAACCAATTAGTGTTATTCCATTGTTTGTTTTCAACGGCTGACGTGGGATATCCGCTACCGCTATTATTTTCTATGTGATTTTGTGGATTCTTGACGACTTGGCTTTACTTTTGGACTGACTATTCTACATACCGACTTACACAACCGCTTTTACCTTTGGATTCCGATTTGCAAGTGATTTGGACTTAGTTACCCGTTAAAATGCGTTGTGTGAATTGTCAAAATTGCGCATTGCCCGATTACGGAGACATCGTTTGTCCGACGAAAGTGCTCAGGTAGTTGAGAGAGTTCAGAGATGGGTTTATCCGCGTGATGTAAGTATTGTAATACCTATAAATAAGTCGGTACTTATGCTTATATACTTCAGTAGCATCCCGTGGCGTGGTTTTGTTTCCGTTTGATTGCAAGACTCGCCCTCTATTACATGGAACTTAAAAGTATAAATAACCATCACCTACAGAATGATAAGAAGCGGGCACATTCTTGATTTTGAACCACTAATATGATTATAACATTAACTTGGTGTATTTGACAACTCTAAAACCATGGTCATAATTATTTTTAGGTGACTGGAGACGACTATATTTGTCATTCCTGTTGGGAGTTGGTAAATCATAACCAAAATGAAGATCCTGAACATAACACCCCACAGCAACTTGGCCATCGTAATGTGTGTGTTGGGTGTGGAAGATCTATTTTGAGAATCAGGAGCAGACTGGTCCTTCGACCAGAGATGTCTGAGAGAGAAGTTCAAATAGGAAATGTTGTGTCTGAATGGATAAGACCCCGCCAGGTTTGTAATAAAAAAGAAACAATGATGTGCATACTTAATAGATCTGTATTTTTATTATTTTTTTAAATGTTTCATTTTTATTGTTTTAGTTAACCAGCAATGATGAAATATGTGTGCCTTGCTATTTACGTGCACAGAGAGTGTTTGATAGCTCTCACAGAAGTTCTGCCCCTGTTGCACCTTCCATATCTAGTGTAGGCGGTAGTGCACAGCCTATATCTTCGCAACAGATAGAGCAAGTTGTAGAGGTCATTCCGTCAACATCTGGACATCCATTGAATGAAACATCTACTGAACAAATATTGCCCACAACTTACACAGCTGACACAACAGAAATTGAAGAGGTTGGTCCGTCAATTACCAGACCTCCATTGCAGGTAACATCTGCTGAACAAATTATGTTGCCTACATTAAGAAGAGCAGCTGATACAGCACGTCGCTGCTTGTTTTTGGAGTGTAATGACAGCGAAAAACGACGTGTGCCTGATGGACTTAGAAAACACATTATTAAGGATTTCAATTTCTATATACCCAGAAATGCCAGAATTTGCAATTTTCACTTAGGCGCCAACTTATTTCATGAATTATACGCTAGTGAAAATGCTATATCAACATTTAGTGCTGCACATATAGAAGAAATTGTGTATTTACTAGCAGATGATTCAAAATTAGATTTTCTGAATCCTGAAAATATTGATGACCATCTTTTTAAGTACTGGTTTGGACGGACAAAAGATGAATATAATGAGATATTAATAGAAGTACCGCGATTAAACAACCATAAAATAAAAAGCGGTTTTAGTGCATTTCTGTGTAAAATGCGGACTGGAGATAGTGATGAAAGAATCTCAGCATTATTTCAAATACCCAGACGAACTCTTGAAGAATATATGCAGCAGGCACGAGAAATTCTTTGCCAGGACTATGTGCCTAGACATTTGGGATGGGCACACAAGCCCAGGGAAGAATTTGTTGCCAGGAATTCTTTGCTTGCTGATCATCTTTTTGGTAATCCTGAAGCGCCCACCGAAGAAAAACGTTTAATTGCCATTGCTGATGGCACATATTTAAGCACTCAAAAGAGTAGTAACTACTTATTTCAAAAAGAAACTTATTCCCTTCACAAATATTATAATTTGGTTAAACCCTTTCTAATAGTTTGCTGCGATGGTTACATCATTGAGGCAGTGGGTCCATATCCAGCCACCAAAAATGATGCTTCAATCATGAATGACCTTATGTCAGAGCGAGGTGTATTTACGGATTTGTTTAGGGAAGATGATGTTTTTATTTTAGACCGTGGGTTTAGAGACTGTGCAGATAACATGGCAGCCAAAGGTTTCTTAGTACATATGCCCGAAACAATTTCGACAGGGGAAAGGCAACTTTCGACTCTCCAAGCCAATATCTCGAGATGTGTGACGATGAATAGATGGGTGGTTGAAGCTGTTCATGGAAGGTTCAGTAGGGATTTTAAAATATTCCGTGCAGATTATTTAAATAAAAGGTGCCCTCACATTATGCAAGATTTTTCAATTGCTGCTGCCTTATTGAACCATTTTGCTGTTCAATTCAGGGAACGAACAAATGTCCATGAGGTCATTCAGACAATAGATGAAAAAATATTTGAAAACAATGAACTCGCTCAAATTGTTCAAAATAATCATTTAAATATGAGACATACTATGTTCCAAAATGTTACACATTCAAATATAGAATTCCCTGAATTGACAACAGATGACCTAGAACTAATCGCTCTGGGTACATACCAAATAAAGCAAGCAAAATCATATGTCGGGGAGCACCTTAGAGCCCACGGAATGTATGCTTTAGAAGTTTGCCGGGACAACACACCTCTAGAAGGGATATTTAATAACAGCCAACCATTTATTATACGTGCCAGAATTAAATCTAGGCATATAGCAAGTAAGTCCTATTTTACATACATTGCAGTTGATAGAAGGCTGGAGGGGCGAAGTGCCGTATTAGGATATTATTGCCACTGTCCCGTAGGGACACGGACAGTAGGCTGCTGCTCTCATATAATGAGTATATTGTGGTACATGGGTTATGCCAGACACCAAAGCTATGTTGCTGCACCAGCTTCGTTCTTAGATAATCTTTTAATTAGATAGGTTTTAGAGGTTATCTAGGAAGGACCAGTAAAAAGATAGAACGAAGATACAATTACTGTATCAAATCAGTATTTATTATAATCATCCTCCTGCCCTTATCCTATTTTTTATCACAACCTGTATAAAAAAAGAAAATAAACGAAATAAAGATTTTCTAAATATGTATAGTTTTATTCAACAAGCCTCTTGTTTAAAAATAAAAGTTCTTAATAGTGTATAAAATCGCGTCTTTACTAAATTGCTTTTCGTGGAGGGAGTTCCAGGAGACCTATGTTTGTGATTTATGTAGGATGGCTAGATATGTATTCCTCGTACCTACACTTCGTTTTCGACCGCTTCTGTGGTCTAGTGATCGTAAGCACGACTGCTGAACGTGTGGTCCTGGGTTCGATTCCCAAGTCGGGCAATTTGAAATTCTCAGTATCAGCCCGAAGTCTGAATATGTGCCCGGTTATTGACAGTTGGCTCACCCCCCGTTTATCAATCAATCAATTCAATCATGTAACTGGCAAAAAGTGGGTGTTATGTATAGCACGCGCTGACGCGACGCTACTCGCACGTGCAACCTGACTTTAGAAGGAATCTCAGTCGCAACTAGACACGTCGCGCCAATGGGAGCCTTAAAACTACATAGGTAATCTGCTAGATATTTATGCTTCTTTCAGCCTAATTATAAAAAAAAAAAACTATTATTACTGGAAAAAAACCCATTAATAATTATAGTTTCATCCTATATAGTCTAGTCTATGCTTAGGTACAATATTAATTTCATAGGTGTAAGTATCTCGTTTTGACCAAGTTACTATAGTTCCTAGCTCCCAGACATTTTTTATTTTGAGTAGGTAATTACTTATATTTGGACAGAGAGATGCAGAAACACGATGGTATTGTTGGTAAATATGTCTATTCTGTTTGATCGCCTTTTTCAAACTACATAATACTTAAAAAATATATTTTATTATTAAATAAGCACTATTTAGATGCGTTTTAGGTTATAATCTTTTACATTGCATATCTTTTTTCTCCCAGCCTCTACGACTTACTGCCCATTTGCTTTTTTGCTACTTTTATATAGTTCTACAATTAGTTATAAGTTTCCATACTGTACGATGCTCCTAAGAGTGGGTCCCATTGTACATGCAACTTCGCCATTCTCCTTTACTAGATTCTGATCATTGCGGGCAGAAGATTACTATCCCAAACCAAAAGAACAAAGTGGCTAAAAAGGATATCACTGTTAACCCCAAAACTGCAAGTCTCTTGGAAGTTTTTAAAGCTAAACTAATTAATAAATTACCACTTTTATCAATTCATGCTGATCCTAATCATCTATATGATGATTTCTTTAATATATACTGTAAACAATTTAATTCTACCTTTATTCCTAAGATTATCTCGGTTAATAGTAACGCATCTTTCAGTGAATGGGCTACCATAGGTATTCATAAAAGTAGAACACGGCTTTATGAGCTGTATAATGAAAGGACTTATGTAAACACGACTGAATTTAATTTATATGTTAGAAATTATTCAAAATTATTTAAGAAAGTTTGTTGTATGGCCAAGTCGCGTTATTTGAGTTCGAAAATTAAAAATAGTAGTAATGTAATTAAAACGACTTGGAATATTATTAATAGTGAAACGGGAAGGTCTGGTAACCGAAATATTGACTACAGCCTATCTATTAATGACAACATCATAAAATCAGATTCACAAGTCGCAGCGGCTTTTGAAAATTTCTTTTCGGATATTCCTATTTCAACTACTAAATCTCTAAACTCATCACCTTCTGTTGCTGAGTCTTTGCTAATGGAAAATGTTAATGTTTGCGATTCAGAATTTATTTTTGAACATATTACCTGTAGAGACATCATTAAAACCTTTCACACTTTAAATGTAAAAAAGACCACAGATCTGTGGGGTAATTCTGTAGAAGTTGCTAAGTCTATTATTGACATTGTAGCACCTAGTTTAGCTCTTATCTTTAATAATTGTATTGTCTGTGGGGAGTTTCCTGACCTTATGAAAAATAGTAAAATAATACCTTTGTTTAAATCAGGTAGTACATCAGACCCCACAAATTATAGACCTATTTCAGTACTACCTACCTTTAGTAAAATATTTGAGAAATTAATTTTAGAGCAATTGCAAAGATTTTTTAATAAACACAAATTATTACATAGCAAACAGTTCGGTTTTACAAGGGGTCGTTCTACAACTGATGCCGGTGTTGAACTTTTAGGACATATTTATAATGCTTGGGAAGATAAATGCGATGCCTTGGGCATCTTTTGTGATTTGTCCAAGGCATTTGATTGCGTTCTTCACGAAACGTTAATCAGGAAACTCCGCCACTACGGGATCCGGAACACCGCTCTGGATCTTCTTACTTCATACTTGAGTAATAGGATTCAGAGCGTTGACGTTAATGGACAAAGATCTCCCGGATCTATAGTAACAATGGGAGTCCCACAGGGCTCGATTCTTGGTCCTTTCTTGTTTCTTATTTATATTAATGACTTGCCTTACCTCATAAAGGATAACCATGATATTGTGTTGTTTGCGGATGATACTTCACTTTTGTTTAAACTTAAACGTCAGCAGCTGGTTACTGACGACGTAAATAGCGTGATCTCACAAGTAGTTCACTGGTTCAATGTTAACAATTTACTTCTTAATGAAAAAAAAAACCAAATGCATTAAGTTTACCCTACCACACGTTAGGCAGGTGAAAACTAAGGTGTTGATAAGGGGCGAAGAATTGAATCCTGAAGATAGCACAGTATTCTTAGGCTTAACTTTGGATGCTAAGCTTCAGTGGGGCCCACAAATAGATAAATTGTCAAAAAAGCTAAGCTCCGCAGCATATGCTGTTAGAAAAATACGTAATTTAACTGACATAGAGACAGCCCGTTTAGTGTACTTTAGCTATTTTCATAGTGTAATGTCATACGGTATTCTGTTGTGGGGAAATGCCGCCGACATTCAAACTATCTTTGTTTTGCAGAAAAGAGCCGTTCGATCAATTTATAAATTAAGCCCGAGACACTCTCTCAGAGAGAAATTTAAGGAAATTAATGTAATGACTGTGCCTTCTCAGTATATTTTTGAACATCTTTTATATGCCCATAAAAATATAAAATTGTTTAAAAAATACAGTGATATCCATAACATAAACACTAGGAACAAACACAAGTTTGTAGTACCTACAACAAGGCTCAAGAAAATAGGTAGCTCGTTCAGATGTCAATGTATACGCTTTTATAATAAGCTTCCAAGCCATGTACAAGATCTAAGCCTTAATAAATTCAAATCATTCATTAAACGTAAGTTGTGCCAGAAAGCGTTTTATACCATTAAAGATTACGTTGAGGACAAAAAGGCCTGGGATTAAGCTGCTCCAATTTATTTATTATTTATTTTTTACAGTCAGAACTTTGAATTTTTGTTATTTTTTTATTATTTTTTTAATCTTATGCACAACGATATGAATATTTACTTTGTGAAGTATAATATCATTATTATTTTTTATTATTGTGAACGTGAGGACTATGTGGGTCAGTTACTTTTAATGATAATCTGGCAGTTTGAGTACTTTATGCGGCCTACCCAAATGTCCTTTCTTTGGTATTGTTCGTCGAGTCGTTGAGCTCCTTAAGTTATGAGTTGAGCTACACGATTACTGACAAATGCGTGCACTGACTGGACAGGTCATCTCAAATCTGTATGGTTCTTTCCTCAAAAGACTATTTCAGACACAAATCTACATGGTCCTCAAATGATCAAATGATCTGACCAAGATTATTTCTGGGTTTTATACACATTGACATTAATGAATTTTTTATATACTATGACATGAATATTTACTTTTTAAAGTATTTTATATTTTTAATAATTTGTGAATGTGAAGACTATGTGGATCATTCCTTTTTATTTTATTTTCTCATTTAGTTTTATCATGGTCGGGCAGCTTGAGTAATTTATGCGGCCTACCCAAATGTCCTTTCTTTGGTATTGTTCGTCGAATCGTTGAGCTCCTTAAATTCTGAGTTGAGCTGCACGGTCACTGACAAATGCGTGCACTGACTGGACAGGTCCACTCAATCTGTGTGGTTCTTTCCTCAAAAGACCATTTTTAGACACCAATCTACATAATCTTCACATGATCTGACCTAGATTATGTCTGGACTTTAAAAGAGACTGTGACCTCTGAGTTTGTTTCGGCCTTTCTTCTCGGAGTAGTCAGATAGGAAACGCCGACCTCATCTAGTTTAAAAATAATATGTTTGACGTGTAAAAGTGTTTTGTACAACCTATTTACAGAAATAAAAATCATTTATCATTTATCATTTACCTAACAAAACAATACACATTACACACACACACACATTCACACACACACACACACACACACACACACACACACACAACACACACATTCACTATTATGCATTATGAAAAAACCGCTCAAGTGCGAACGGACTCGCTCACGAAGGGCTTCATGCCACCGTACAAGATTTAGCAAAAAACGCCAAAAAATACCTTTTCCTGTGTGCCCCCACACCTTAAATTTTTTACTTTTTATTATTTGTTGTTATAGCGGCAATAGAAATACACAATCTGTGAAAATTACCAACAGTCTACCTATTACCAGCGCTGCGGTATTTATTTATTTTTTAAATATCTCCGCATTATGCTGAGATAGGAGCCTCGCACAGGTCGTTATTATTCTGTTTTTAAATTCTGCTTTTTTGTTTTTTATTTTATAATTTATTTATTTTATTTTTATTATTACTTACTGTTTGTATTTCCTGTGCGTGTCCCAAATAAAATATTTTTCTTTCTTTCTTTCTATTACGGTTCATGAGATACAGCCCGCTGACATTAAGACGGACGGACGGACAGCGGAGGCTTTGTAATAGGGTTCCGTTTGACACCCTTTGGGTAAAGAATCCAAAAAAGAAATGCTGGACACCGGCAACTGTGTAGAACATCCCAAGCGTAACATAGCAACACAGTTTGGGGCAGAAATATCGGCGAGGAGTACTCCGTACTTCACAAATAGTTCCTACTATTAATAGACTTTCCAAAGTATCCGATCCTTCTTCATTTCGCACTAACTAACGGTAACTTCATCTATAATATATAGTACCGTCGCCTGAAACCACGAATATTAAACTTTGATGAGAGAGATTCTTTACTAATTGCATCGCCAAAACGACGTCTTTCCTATCTCATTTAATATAACTTCACTATAAATAAATCAGTAGGATGCCATCTTAACTTTGTAGATTTTATTAAAGTTGAAGTCCTCCATAGACTTAACTTTTATTATATTTGGTTTTTATTATAGGGAGATTGTGTGAATACCACGGAACGCTTACTTAGTTTAAGCTGGTTTGCTTTGAGATTTATGAGGAGAAGTAAGAAGTAAGGAGATTATTATTGAATGATTATGATGCTGGAAAAGATAAAAAGGTGAGGTACAAATAAGTATTTTATCGTCAACTAGCAATTCCAGGGCTTTGCCCGCGTGGATGTCGAAAAATATCCTACGGAAACGTACTACCGGGATTACATACCTAATAGACGAGGAAAAGGTCATTGACTTCTACCGCAGCGCCCGCGTTGCCGTCAACCATAATTATTTTGTAAAGCGTAATTTTGAATCTGTGATACCTTTTAAACTATTCATTTAAATGATAAATGCCTAGTTTAAATAACATATTTTATTGGATAAGGATTAATATGATACCGGTTCAAATAGCTTCGGAAATAACAACGAAATTTTTATCAAATTCTGAAAGATAATGATAATGGTTACTGTGGGTCATCCTTAAAAGATAGACATATGCCATCGCAGACTTTTTTTGTTGAACTTTTTAACATGTACAAACCTGTAGAACATACATTTTATGTATATCTGTTCATTGGTGAAAACCGTTACCGTACATGGGACTTAAACATGACTGGTGATTTGTTGTACATAGATGCATCTCTGCCTATCCTTTCGGTCATACAGGCGTGTTAATAGATGGGAAGCGAAATCTCACTCGTATAGTGTTTTCTCCGATTTGTTTGTTTACGTCTTAAGTGCTTTTTCCCTACAGAATCTTAAACATAATTTCCTTTTTTTCTGTTGTTCGTTCTATGTTAATGCAAAGGTCAGATTTACAGCTTTACTTAAAAGATAGTTTGAATAGGTACTTAACTCGAGGGATTTGATTTATTACGACATCGTGGGGGATTTATGATTGTTTTAAACGTTTACGTTATTATGGGCTACGTTACTGTTTTTTTATTTGTTTGTAAAAGCTTTGTATGAAAAATAATACCTAAATATTGTTTATGAACTTTCCTAATTGCTCCTACCACAATAAAGTTTTTGATTTTATCACTAGAGAATTTTATTGGTAAGAATATTAACTAAAGTAATAAAAGAAATAAAATGGCGACGCTAAATTCAGCAAAGTTCAGTCTATCCAAAATTAGCTGCACAGTGTGCTAGCCTCAAACTTCTAAAAGGAGAAACTCTAAAATTAGTATTTTAGTATAATGAATCTCTCCAATACGAGGCGAGCAATTTTCATGACCCTTTGTGCAATTTTAAAAAACTTGTCAAAGCTGCAATTTTCATTTAACATTTTTTATTTTTTAAACATAACGGGTAAGCAGGCCAAGCCTGCCTCTCACCTGATGGTAAGTGAAGATCAGAGCAGAAGCGATCTTCACCCGAAATACTCTACCACAGAAAAACTGGCTATCTGACCTCTAACTGCCGAAACACAACAATGCTGTCAACATTGTTGTTATGGCGAAAGACTTAAATAACATGGTGGTAGCTAGCCAGGCGGACTTAGAACAAGCCCTACCACCAACCAAATGTTTGCCTCTACTGGGAACCGAGACCTTTAGGTCTGAGACAGGTGTAACAGGTGAACTTTTTACAGACTTAGTTATAGATGTTTTTTATTTTTTATGTTTTTCTGCACATGTAAAATACTGGGAGGGGACGCCGTAGTAGGACAGAGTGACCTTATTGGTGATGTTCTTTAGAAAGGTCGGGTGCGTAGTACTCGCAACCGGCGTGCGTGTATGACCAGATGTATGAACGTACACGAGGCAAAATGAGTACGCAAGAATCGTAGCAGGTGGCATTCTGTAGTTTCTGCCTACCTCCAAGGGAAGGAGGCGTGAGTTTATGTGTGTGTGGTAAAATACGTAACATTTTTTAATATCTATTGTTATGGTGCAAATAATATTATAATATTAATATTATTACACTCCTTTATTTCATTTAAAATACTTATAGATTACATTTAAAAAAATTAGAATATAAAAAAATAAAAAAAAAATAAAATGATAATTATGTAAGTGTTGAACTGCCTGCCGTAATGCATTGCCTGTAATGCATTGTCCGCTATTTCTATTTTTATTAGTCTGTAAGTACAATTTTTTTCTAATATGTGTTCGTTGCTTTTTAATCTTTATTTTTATTTAATTTAAATTCAGATTACCAAATTTAATAATGTACTAGTATAATACTATTTATATAATTTTCACTTTCAGGGCTACTTCCATTTTTCATATACTGTTTGCTTGTTTTTATTGCATGATGTGGTCTCCTATAATTGAGGGAGCACATACTCGTATATTGTTGTTCTTATCTTTATATTATAGCATGTAAGGTGTATTCTTTGTTGGAGATCCTAATAAAATAAAATAAAATAAAATAAAAATTATAAAATATAGTAGCCCACCGGTATCGGGAACAGGGTCCAAGCTACCGGCGGTCAGGGCTCCAGAGAGAAGAACCTTCTGACAAGGCTAGCCGTGTCTAGGAGTACCGCTTTCTGAATCAAGCCCTTGATCCAGCCGCCCAACGAGAGCCTCCTTAGGTGTTGGTCGAGGCTCTTGGCAATTAAGCCATTGGCTGATACCACTATCGGCACAATATTATTATTATTTTTGATATCTATACAATGTGTAAAAAACCCTATCTCGATCCGAAAAGGGCACATAGGTACTGCAATAACATTGCGAAAACGTAATAATAAATCTTATTGTTATTGAAAATAAAAAAGTTATTGCTATTTGAGACTCACGTTTTTAGTACCAAAATTATCCCAATTCCATAAAAAATTAGCACATTTTCAACAGGGGTCATAACTGACACCCGCTAAACGACGGCCGCCCGCGCCCCATGTAATATCAAGGTAAAATCCCCCTTTAAAATAAAAAGAAGGGAATATTTTTTTGAAAATTATCACATAAATAGACTACGATACTTAATAACATCCTCACGGATTGGATAGGCTTATTTATACACATTGTACCTACATCTATACGTATAATAGAATAGTAACGAAGGATTTTTGTCTGTTTGTCTTGATATAGGTATCTTCCGGATTGGCTGAACGGGTTTGGATGAAATTTGGCACACAGATAGTCTACAACGTGGATAAACACATAAAGTACTTTTAATCGCGGCAGTACGTTCCCATGGGATATTTTCCGACATCCACGAGGGCTCAGCCGCGGGCAAAAGCAAGTCTATTACATTATGTTTGGTGCAACTGTTCGCTTTAATGTTATTTTTCTGAATATTGTCGTAAAGTTGGCGTGAAATGAATGTCTAATTTCAGAATGAGATTAATCCAGAACGGTGCCGTGCTGAATTAAATCAGTTTTCCATTTTGAAACAAAGCGCTGTCCAGCTGACTTTACATAAAATATGCGACACGTCACGCGTCGGGAGGGTTGGTAGAGTTCAATTATACATCTACAATCTAAATAGCTGTGTGGTGGCCCGGTGGTAACGGCCCCAACTTACGAGTAGGTGGGTCGTGAGTTCGAACCCAGGCAGGCGCTTTACTTTGTGTAAATTATTTCATCACTACTGCTCTCAAAATGGTGAAGGAAAACATCGTGAGGAAACAGTCGTGTCCTAGAACCCAAAGAGAGAACCCAAAATTCGAAGACATGTGTGACGTCACATGTCTTCGAATTTTGGGTTCTAGGCAATTAATTAGGAATTCCTTTTAATGAACTTCTACGAACCGGCACTGGGCCCGCGTGGTAGATAACAGCCCACTCCCTCTCACAGAGAGGAGTCCTGTGTCCCAGCAGTGGGCACGTTAAAGGCCGTTTATGCTATGCTATAATCTAAATCTTGGTATTTAATACTAGCTACACGCCCCTGCTTCGCACGGAGCGTCACCTATCCGGCTCAAAACTATCCTATGTTTCAAGCTGGAAGCGACCATACACCTTCACAAAATTTAATTGAAATCATTTGGGTGGTTTCGGAGATGTGTACGAACATAGTGACATGTGATTTTTATAATAAGACGCACGTATATCTAAATACATATACTTAGGGGAGTATGTGTAAATGACAGTACATAATGAGCGATTTCCATAAACCTGAATACCTCTTTAGGGGCATGGTGAATAGGGTGTAAAGTTCACTCATCCACCATAGAAAAGGGAGGATCCTCCGACCAGATGGGTGTCATGTCTGGCGGGCAATTGCCCAGAAGTTGGGGCGGGAGCTTGTATATATGTCCACCGCGCGGTAAACTCTAATTGCGCGATGCAGGATTTGAGTGACGTCAGGATGTTGTGTGACGTCAGGTCTTTGATGCGTAGTTCGCATGTGGCGATGTAGATGCCGCCACACGTCCACTATCTGAAGAAGTTTCTTTATTATGCTAGATATGTACAGAAGACACATTGCTTACAAAATCGTCTCCAGGCTATTTGTCAAAACAATAGGTACCTATTGCCAAGCTATGCTATCCACAAGTTAGTCTCCCCATAGACCTGTACAAATTGTACAGTGTAGGTTCAAATCATCAACCAAATATTAAACTCTGCAAATAATAACCTCGGAAAAACGGACTGATGGCCACATAATACTGTTATTCATATGTAAATACCTATCCCCAAGGCATAACCCCATGGTCACCTTTCAAGTCACCCATGGGATATTCTATTCTTTGAAGGGAACCATAATTTTAAATGCGTGTTCCCACATATTCAGACGATTCCTTGAAAAAAGCGCGGATCAAAAGGGTTTAAACTTTACGGGTCGCTTGCACATTCTCAACAATGGTCTTAATGTGCTGACCGTAACTGTCAATGTGGATGTTTTGACAAGTTGTCGAAGCGTTTGCACGGATAGCAGTGAAATGAACAATCATACACCAGCACGAAACGTTATTATTATTCGAATTAAAAGCCAGACTAATTCATTATATTTCACGATGGTATCTTATTGCACCGGAGGAGCTCGTGGCTAAGTAATAACAGCCGAACGGGTCGATCCATCAGGTTAAGCAATGCTTGCCTCGGAAAGCACGTTAAGCCGTTGGTCCCCGTTGTCATTCGTAGATCTTTGACAGTCGTTGCGGGTCGTCAGAAGCCCGAAAGTCTGACAACCAGTCTTACCAAGGGGTATCGTATTACCCAGTTACTGGGATGTGGAGGTCAGATAAGCAGTCGCTCCATGTAAAATACTGGTATTCTGCTGCATCCGGTTAGACTGGAAGCCGACCCCAATATGGTTGGGAAAAGGCTAGGCAGATTGATTTGATCTTATTTCACCGGTCCACACGTTTTGCAAAGTAGATAATAAAAATGAAAAAAGAAAAACAATATTCACAAAAATGCTGTCAGGAATTTTATCAGTTATTGGATTTATTTATCAGTTATTGGTTCTATATTCTCTATCTCCAAATTTCTGCAAACATTGCAAAATCATGACAATTTTAATAAAATGCCAATACCTAATGGAAGCCATAAAAAACTGGTGTTTAGTTTCAAACAAAATGGAAGTTAATTACTTTGAAAAAGATTTTCAGCAAATTTAGTTATTTGGGACAAAGTCGCTAATGTCACAAAAGCGGTGTGCGTGTTATAAATTGATTCAGGGTAATCAACGCCCGGCATTTGGCTAAAAGGCCTGATCTAACTGAAATGTCTATGGCACGATTAAAGGTTCTAAATATAGAGAAGGTTTTGTCAGTATTTATTGTATCGATACTGGCTGGAAAAGGTCGTGTGATAAATATTTCTAAATACTTACCTATTATTAATAGTAGAATTAGTTTCGTTTATAAATAAAATATTGGATGAGAAACTAACAACCGGCCCACGTGAAGTAAGTAGTCACAACCGCCGTGGTCTGTACCAGTCATTCAAGGTCTGTTCAGCTGGTACTTATATTATATGGTTTGAATAATCTGTAGTATGGAACCTCGTGAATGCTTAACTTCGCCTGTACGTTAACAACGCATTGGCAACACTCTTGGCTCTTGGAACAGTGGTCACAGTTTACCAACCAAGACTATTTTCCATAATGAACTTGTAGAATATCATAACATAACATTAGACCTCCCCGAAAGGATAGGCTGAGGTGTACAAAGTACTCTCCCACAGTACACATTACAGTACAGTAGTATTTATAGATCATCATATTTAGAAAATATTGTCTTCATGCTTTCTGAATAACTCAAACTCAAAGCATTTATTTCAAATAAACCAATTACAGGCACTTTTGAATTGTCAAGGGGTCGGTCAGTCAGAAAGATGAAGCTAGTTGCCCATTCCAAAGCGTAGTAGGTTCCTATGGAGAAGAACGGGCAAGAAAATCCATCCGGACACTCTTTTAAATCAAAATATTTTTACAAAATATTGGTTACATCATTCAAACTCAAACTCAAACTCAAAGCATTTATTTCAATTAAACCATTTACAGGCACTTTTGAATTGTCAAATAGTCGGTCAGTTAGTCGAGAAAGTTGAAGCTAGTTGCCCAGTTCCAAAACGTAGATCTTCATGGAGAAGAACGGGCAAGAAACTCCAAGGACACTCTTTTAAATATAGAAAATTACACAATCCTGGGTACATTATTCTTGTTGCTTCTATATGTGAGAACAATGTACAATAAAAAAATTAAAACAATTCAAAATATAACATTAAAAATAAGCCATGGCAGCTAAGAGATGACCAGTCCCTACTGATGGCACCCGTTCACGAACATGACGCATGGATCAGCACCATTCAGCTCAACCATTTTGAAGGGAACTTAATGATCCAACACACACGCCACCACGCGAGACATTTGAGTGAGCATGACATACTCTCAGCCGCCAGGGCTCATTCTAATCAATGAAAGACTTACCCAGTAAACGGTAGTTTTGTAGAAGGTAATGGTCACAGTGCTCACACATGTGCTAACAAACATCAAATATTCTCAAAGTCTTGTCCCTAAAATTTGCAAAATCTCTTGTAAACCAACTAACTGCCACCTGCTGGCTTGCATGTAAGCCAAAAGCCATACATTTGAATAAAATACCACATCGAGCTTGGTCGATTATCTACCAATACGAGTACCATTCCACGTATGGCAGTTCCATGAAGCACGTTTGTACATTTCGTACGGCCACTCTGGTACGTGCAAAATACGTCTTTTAAATTTAAGTGGCGTTCACACTGGGCCCGTACGTGTGTGTCAAGATTTTGAGATATAGTGAAGTAAAACGTGATTTTTATAGATGCAGGGAGGTTTGTTATCGTTTTATCGATATTAGTGTGGATTTAAAGTTTAAAAATATCTGTGAAGCTGCTTTTAAGGAGTTAAAAGCTTTTTGCACGTAGTTATGTCGGTATTAAGGAAGGTTATTCAATTGTAAGGGTTCCTTACTCGAAGAGCCAAAAGGAACCGTATTACCAAGCCTCCGCTAAGCGTCTGTTAGCGGAATATATCTCAGGAACCAAAATAGAAAAATTTAAGGTAGATATTTTCACTGATTGCGTATTTCTATTGCCGCTCTATCAAAAATTATTAACTTTGTAATTTTTTTTATAATTTTTGTCCTACAAGAAAAGTATTTTTGTTGGCGTTTTTTGCTTGATCTTAAAGCTTCGTGCAGACTAGAGCGACGCGACACCGGTTATTGTTATACCGTGAAGTTTTCTAATAAATTGTATTGTTCGTGTCGCGTCGCGCTGGTATGCACGGGCCTTAATACGGTACCGGGTACCCTTCGTGTACGTGTCCGACTCGCACTTGGCCGGTTTTTTTTAAGAACATTTTAAAAAGTATTTGTAGTCGTGAAATTACGTTATGATCACTATCTCTATGATCTAGGCACCTTACAAATAGTATGGTAGGTGGCATTGATTGAAATAAATCTAATTGTTTCCGTTCGTGCTGAGCTGTCACACCCTTTCCATGTCTTATTGTAATTGTTAGGTTCTTGTGATAGTCAGATTCAAGGAACAACTGAAAATCGACGGAAAATTAAAAAAAAAATACTTACAAATTATTTCATTAAGCCTCAACTGTAGAATTCGTAAGTCAAATTACTTATATAATACGATGAAATCCTATTTTTGGCCCCTTTACTTGCCACGGGAAAAATCTCGACATACCCACAAAAAGTGTACAAATAAAGGGCCAATTTAACAGTCGGCTGGTGAATCCGTCGAAGTCTGACGAGGGTACGAGTAAATACGTACTAAAGAGATTTTCATTATTTGCCTCGCTTCTCCGTGCTACCTACGTCATCCGCAAATGTATGCGCCTAGTGTGTTTTAAAAAGTTCCCGTTTATTGTATCGGTCTGATTCGGGTTGGAATTCCAGAATATTGAGTGTTGGAAATTTTCTGGAATTCGTAGAAGTAATGAAGGTGGGTAATGTGATTGCGTGACTACGAATTTGGAATACAGCGTTACAGCGTTTGTTATTTAAGACGACGATAACCGAGTTTTAATGATTTTATACTGAAGACCACGTCTAAACGAGTATTGTTAATGATTTAGTAAATATATATATTAAATAAGAGCATTTTTTAATAACTTATTAAGTATACAAATATTTTAGATTATGTTTATAATACATAGTGAAATTAATTTGTAAAGTTATGTCTAACGTGGATAAAAAACTGAGAATGGCGCAAAATCTATCAAGCGTATTTTACTGAAACCTTCACCATTTTAAAGATAATTTAGTTATTGATCTTTTAATATACGTGTTTTATGAAAAAACGATTTGTTTTATTTATAATAAATTAATAATGCGTCAAATTGGGGACAACGCTCCTTGATGGGCGAGACGTATTACTAGCTGTACGTACGTGCGTTGCATGAGCTCAGTACAGAACATGTAAGCTAACCACTCAAGGTCACTGGCATGTATCTGCGTCTTAATAGCATTGGCGTAGTCATCGGTATTGAAGCTTCGTATGTCTAGGTATATGAAGCTTCAGTACAGACTAGTAAAGTGGTAGCAATTCTCGCGTGCCTCGTAACGTTAACAAAATTATGTGACGTCACTGGACAGTCTGACTTTGCTTGAAGCATTAAAAGAAAAAAAAAACATAGTAAGTGGATCACGCGATGTTTCAGGGAACGTCCAAAGATATTAGTCGCATAGTGAATACGGGGCTAAAATGTTTAATGCTACAGAATGCTAGCATTTCGCAGTTTTTTGGCATAGTTACCCCCGTTTATTACATTTCAGGATCACAAAACATTGTAGAAATGTCTTATGCTATTAAACAGACCCGAGTGCGTCCGTCTACAAGTTCGAATTTAGCCGAATGCTTCGGAAGAGGGGCCATGTTTTAACTGTAACTATTCTGTAAATACTGCGATTTTCAGTACCCCTTTCTTGTTTCGCTGTTTTAAGAGTTTTGTGAAGAATTGCTGACCGAATGGAGTGGTACGAATGTTTAAGGACTGAATAGTCCTAGTCTAAATAGGCCTAGTGGTCACATGTGCTATTGCTGAGCATTAGGAATTTGGTATAGGCTTATCTCAATAACTATAACTATTAATACGTAATTTATAAGTTCACATAAATTTATAAGAATTGTTATTTTCGAAATGTTATCTTTGAATTTTAATTTTATTAGTAAGTCAATACTTATGTTGCTCTGCCCTAACGGGGTCCATAACTGTACTTTAGCTTTAAGTCTCATGCAACATCTTTTATACACATTATGGTATGCAAATAAATTAAATGAAACTAGGTCCTGGGTTCGATTCCCAGGTTGGCCGACCTGGGAATCGTGTTATTTCTCAGTAGCAGCCCAGACTTTGGATTTGTGTCCGGTTGATGGCAATACGCTTGCCCCCTATTAAATGGGACTTAGATATAACTGGCGAAATGTGGCTGTACCATAAGATTTACCTACATTTATTTATTGAAACCACTTTTTAATCCAGACAAATCGATTATTTTGTTCACACCTACGCCACTATAATTTTTATCATTACTCATTTATACATTATACATTTATCTATTTAAACAAATACACAATCACTATCGAACAAGAACGTTTCCAATTCTATCATTATTTAAATTGCGGGTATTACGTAATTTCATTCTGCACATTTCACTTTTCACAACACCAATTCGCTTATTTATTATCTTATCTGCTCGACGTCCGTATGTCACTGCAGGGATCCAGCAGAATATCAGCGTCAGGTATATTTGCCTGACACATGCTGAGTTGGACTCCCATTTGGTGCAACCTTGAGACGCACACCGCACTTTGTATGTTTCGCTATTTTAAAGTGTCTTAGCCAATAGTCATCACAATGTCTTTATTTTCTTCTTTTTTTTTTGTATATTGGCACCTTATTGCTATATTCATGTATTTAGTTATTATTTAATCGTGTTTTTGTATTTTGTGCTGTCTTTTGTGTGCACCAAATAAACGATTTATCTATCTACCTCTGCCTTACACTTCGGGGATAGCAGGCGTGATGTTATGTTAGTTCTGTAACTTACAATGCAGCAATCTGTTGTTATACAAGTAGGTTTAGGGGTATGAGGAACAGGGTGTAAAGTTCACTCATCCACCATAGAAAAGGGAGGATCCTCCGACCAGACGGGTGTCGTGTCTGGCGGGCTGCTCAGAGGTTGAAGTCGTGAGCTTGTATATATGTCCACCGCGCGGTAAACTCTAATTGCGCGGTGCAGGATTTTGAGTGACGTCAGGATGTTGTGTGACGTCAGGTCTTTGATGCGTAGTTCGCATATGGTGATGTAGATGCCGCCACACGTACACGTAGTTCACTACTAAATATCTCAGTAATTTAACCGCAGTGTGATTTAGGTAGTTATTTCGGGATCATTCAGGAGCAATTCGGTGATGCTTAGTAAGTGTTTGTCGTTGTAGCATTGTTTCCGACTTAGCTAGTAATAAATATGATCCTTCTGCATCAAAGTTTACAGTGAGTTGTTGTAAAATAATTTTGTAAATATTTTCCCAGCGTATTCCGTTAGAAGATTGTTTTATATCTAAGGTACTCCTTTCTATAGACATCAAATGGTCAGAATAGGGACGTAAAAAATGTTTTTTTGTTAGATAGATTATTAAAAAATAGTGGACACGTATTTTTTTCTTTTTTGACGTAGTCAAAAGATTATAGAAAAACATTGAGTTGAAATGTGACATGCCGTCTCTCTCCTGTTGATTTTTTACTGGATTGTGAAGTATCGAGCCCCCACTCCCCAACTTTAATGCGTTTCATCTAAAACATTTTTTATTAATATGATAAAGCAGAAAAAACGTGCCTAATATTTTTTTATTATCTGACTGACGGACAATTTTTTTTTCCCCTATTAGTGCTTTGAGATTTCTGATGAACTGAATGCAGAATTATGCACAAATACTATGTCGAAATGTGTATCGATTTGCCTCAATTTAAGAAAGCCCTAAAATCTGATAACTATATCTATCAATATTTTAGAAATTCGTCGACAAAGGTAACCAAAGCCATCTATCAGAAAAATCACCAGTTTTATAGCCACCATGACGGCAAATACCAAATCTGTGTGGTTAAATGGTGGCTCAGACCAAATGAAAAACCAAGACACAGCGCTGCGAACAATACAGTGAAGCCACTAAAACTACACCTCTGCTCTGTGCATAGACGCCTACACGCACACATTTACAACCAGTTACAATGAAAGTACACCTCACTAAGTGCACACATTTTTACGAAACCGGCCTCACGTCACTGTTGACAGCGCCGTCATAGTTTTTTATTTGGTTTGAGGTTTTAACATGGCGTCCGCTTCACGTATGCACGGACGTGATCGGAAATTTCAAGTTTGTTTATCACCAGAATTTTGCCACATTTGGGCGGTGGCATCCACGGGGTTCATAGTTTAATTACCATCCTTTGCACGAATACACCCCTTTATGCCCCAGAGAATCGACGAATCTTGTGACGATAATTATATCTAGGACATTAATTACCCACAGGTCAAAGTGCATGGTCAAACATTGGCTCGTAATATTGCCCGGTATATATTTGGAGGTGAGATATTAGACCCTAATATTGAGACAACCCTCTCGAAGTTAATGAGCAAGTGCACTGAATCGTAAAAACCGGCCAAGTGCCTGTCGGACCACGCACAATGAAGGGTTCCGTAGTTGGGATGAATTTATCCTAAAAACAGACTTAACTTTGTATATGAAAAATAAGTTCTCGCATACATCGATTTACGTCACGGTCAATTCTCCAACTGCAAATGTAAGCTTGTAGTCGCAAATTTTTTAAATGTGGTAGAACTACAAATTAAATATTTTCGGACTTTTTCCTTTACTTGTGCTGTAATACCTTACTTCTTGCCAAATTTCATGATTCTAGGTCAACGGGAAATACCCGGTTGGTTTTGATTTATTTTCTAGTATCAAAATATGTCACACAATTGGCCGTAGTTTTTTATTACGTTGACTTAGAAGCTTGATTATTTTAGAGCTCCAAGGCACTATAAATCTACATATTTTATACTTCTACATAATTTCCACTTGATACCTCCACGCGTTTCTGAGAAAATGGGTCTTGATAGACGGACAACGAAATGAATAAGGGTTCCGGTTTTTCCTTTTTAGGTATGGAACCCTAAAAAAGATATCCTCCATATAGACATTAACAAACGTTACACAAAGCAAAGACTATTAAACAAATAAAACAATACATAGGCTTACACATCAAAGTGAGTACCTACAACTTGATCACTTGAACTGCTATGAACTCATCAGTATTCTATAAGAACTGCGAGCGTCCCCCGCTTTTAGTGTCAAAGCAAACAGTGCCTAAGTGTGAAATAAAATTACCTAAAAACCCAAGTTTTAGCTTCTAGTGGATGCAATGTGACGCTTTTTAAATTAAAGTAGAGATGAAGTAAGGGAATTTGACTTTTTCACACGTGTTTCTGATTACGCCGAAGTCTTTGTTTAGATTGAAAATACCTACCAATTTCCGCGATAGAATGCCGAAAAGTTTTATTGGCCAGTTATTTCACAGTTCAACAGGTTTTATTTATGTTTTAAGATTGGAAATTACCAATGACCGCGAAGGAATATTAAAGTCAACAAAAATAAAAACGAGAAAGGTAGGTACCGCGTAGGTATTGCACTTTTCTATGAAACAGCAGATTAAAAAAAAAAATCGACGGAAAGTTTCAGCACAGGTGGTTTCAGAATCACGTACTGAATCCAAGGAAATAGTTTGCATCTCGTGTCTTTGAATCCCCCGCTGCGCTCAGGATTCTAACCTAGAATCACTCGATACGCTCGTCATTCAATTATAAAATCCTTCGCTTAATTGGGATTCAAAATCAACACTCGCAGCAAAAACCAACTTTGCTTTCTAGTTGCACAAATAACTATTTCCTGTTATTTCACCGTTGCCCTCATATTATCATTCTAACTCAAACACAGGAATGAACGTTGTGGCAGAAATGAGAACTGTGGTTGTATATTCTCAGACGAATTATTCCACAAAATCTAATTAACCAAACCAATCATTGCATAAACATAGTCATCAGGAATAGATAGGACAATTGGAATCTAACTGCATCAACATTGGATCATAATCTAAGCCCATAATCATTAGCCCATTCATACCGCGAGCCAGAAACAGTACAAAGCAGATGAAACGTATCGCACGCATTGAACGCATGGCATGCATTTATCGCGTCCCACACAATTATCGCGTCGCGCGGAAGTTTCGTATCGTACCCAATTACCGCGAGCTATTGACAACGCGTTCGTTTTACATCACAAAGAGCTGTTTTAATTAACATCGTGTTGTAAGTTTAATGTATTATGCAGACTGCTCAGTTTATTGATAGGTACTTGGGATAATTTGGTGGAGTTTATCATTCGGGAAAGAAAAATGTAGAAAAGATAGCGACATGAATAACAATAAACACAGAACTAAAACTTGGTCAGGAAATTGAAAGATCGAACGATACAAAATTCGGCAGTTCAAACAATTTCTATGGCAGTCGGTTATCAATTTTAATTAATATTTCGATTCGACTAAGGATGTTTCTTTAGATTTTTTCATTACAGGGACCCTCCCTCGTTGGTCTTGTGATGGCAATATCTACTGCTGAGCATAAGCTTAAGGGTCCGAATACCAGGTCGGGCAAAATGTTATTGGGATTTCTCATCTGAAATTTCGGATTTGTGCCCCGTTGATGGCAATAGGCTCGCCGCCTTTTACATGGGACTTAAACATAACTGGCGAAATGTGATGGGTGTACTGTAGGTACATCTCTGCCTAATCCCTCGGGGACTATACTGCCCTGCTAAGCCGAAAGGCGCTATCTCTGAGATACGCCCTTTTAGTTTTTTTATACCATTCAATAGCTATAACAATTTCGCATCTAATGGTATAAACCAAATACCGCTAACTAACTTAAAACATTTAAAAAAACCACTCAGAAGTTTTTTATATACTAATTTTTCCTTAATTACAATTTACAAAAAGTCAATTTGCTCATATTACTCCGATTGAGATAGCGCCTTTCGGCTAAGCAAGGCAGTATAGGAGTGATGTTGTTATGTTTTGCGGACCTCATGTTCTGTGAAGTCATTCTTTAGAGTGAATACGTTTTATAATCCAAGTATTTCAGAGTGTTCGCCGCCCCAATATCGGTCAAGAGTAGTGACGGCATCAATGCACTAAAACCAATTTCCTTTAGTCGGTGTTACAACGAAAGGATAAGCTCCTCACACAATATGTGTGCTTTAATATGCACTTTAGAATATAAAGTAATAATGTTCGAGAATATTTTAGAAGGAGACTATGTACGGTCAGCAACGCAAGTTGGTTAACAATGACTGGGACACACTTTGAATTTCTAAGTTGACACAAATTATAGACATTCTCGTGTTTCAATATTTCATGTAGAATAATTATCACTAATCTATCCTATCTCGGTATAGTAATCTTATTCTAGATGCATCGTCTTCACATATAATTAATGTATACAAAATATTGTAAAAACATTTAAAAAAAGTAACGGTGGAGTTTCTTGTCCATTCTTTTCCACTCTACCTTTTGGAAGGAGCGACTAGAATCAATTCTATTTTTTTTTTATTGTCGTTCAAGAGTACCTTTTATGTGCCTAATTGAAATAAATTGTTTGATTTTGATTCACTAACTTACCTTTTATAAAACAAACTCACCGGGCCGCCGCGTCTGTCTCTCTGAACGCGATAAACTCAAAAACTACCGAACGGATTTTCATACAGTTGTTGAAGATGCCGGAAAAAAACATGCCGACTGACGGTGCATTACTGCCGTGCGCCGCGTAAACCAATAGAGTTGTATGAAAACACTTACTGAATTATTACATTGTTTACCTGGATAGGGATAGGCTACTTTAAATCCCGGCAGTACGTTCCCGAGGGATATATTTTGAAATCCATGCCAGCGAAGCCGCGGGCAAAAGCTAGTGAGGTATTTCGGCTGTCGCTGCAAACCAGCGTTGGGGCTCTGTCTCGCATAGGGTCGCAGCATTAAGCTGAGCGATGGCCGTTTTGCGTGGATGTGACGCATATTTTCCCCCAAATTGTTTATTTTTGTGTTTTGTTCTTTCTTTGCGTCATGTGCACCGCAAATAAACGTATTTTCTTTCTTTCTATATATAATAGGTTTTTTTACTATCATAATTGGTGTTTAGTTGTGGTTTAAAAAATAAACTGTGAACCGCGTTTTGTTGCTGATTGTACTACCGAAGCTCCGGGAATTTAAAAACAACAGGGTTTCCGGAAGAACAATATGAGTATGGAAGAACATTAATTTGTATCATAACTTATACATTGTAAAAGTGAATTTCCAAGCATATACTAGGAAGTACACTTTAGAGAAAATTTATAACATGATACATGATATTATGAAAGTCTGGTACAGTGTCTGGATCATTTTAGACACTTTCTGGGAACCCATTTCTATTAAGTTGCTAGCTTACGCAGAAACGAGTTGTACATATATTTATTTATCTTTATCTCACGAAGCGACGCGAGTTTTACTTGTGGTAACCAAGTGTACTGTGAATGTGTGTGTAAGCGCAGGAGCTCTCGGTATCGTCCGAGTCACGGGCAAAGTCAGAAATGTGTGTTATGTGCTAACGCAACTCGTCTTCACGCACACATTCACAGTACACTTGGTTACCACAAGTAAAGCGCGCGTCGCTTTATGAGATAAAAATAATGTACAACTCGTTTGTGTAAAGGATATTGCAGTTTTTTAAGTTATTGTCTTGTTCTTTTCGTGTGGTTAGTGACTAACCTAGTGCCAGAGTTTTAAAGCCACCCATGGGCCTCTGAATTGGCTTCACATGCCGTCGAGAAATATCTCTCAGGCATGCCGGTTTCCTCTCGATGTTTTCCTTCACCGTTTTTGAAGCAAGTGATATTATACACTTTTTGAGGTGTGATTGGCTGGGTAGGTACTTCAAAACATTGTTTTATTGTGTGTTGTTGCCAGAATTTAAGTCTAATATTATATAATTATGTACCTACCTACGCCTATAACTTCTAATCATAATTTTTCTTCAAGCTTCACAGCTAATCTAGACTAAGCAGCGACATGTTTACATACAAACAGTGTTATCAATGTTAAAATGTTGAACCAGTAACATTCAAACTCCCATTTTCAAACATACGTCCTCGATTTATCACTGGATTTAAACGGTGAACGAAAATATCGACAATGCTCGTTCAAAATAAAATGGGACGTGGTCCGTACGTGTGAACTAATGTACTGTCAACAGAACTATTGGAAGAGATTACAGTAATAGTGGGACAAACTGGGTGTAGGTTGTGCTGGTAAGCTGTGTTGCATATAGATAAGTTGTGATAGGCAACTGATATGCAATTCATTGAATTGTTTAATAGAATAGGTATATGTATCATAAAGTTTCGTGCAGACCAGCGCGACGCGACACCGGCTATTGTTATACCGTCAAGTTTTCTTAGAAATTGTATTGTTCGAGTCGCGTCGCGGCGTCGCGTCGCGCTGGTCTGCACGAAGCTTAAGGCTCCCGCGTAGAGGCGCGACGCGACAGCAAGAGGCGGTGCAACGCATTCCTAGTCGCACGCTTGTGTCCTTTGAGGTCGCGTTCGACATTGAGGTGAATTTACTGATGGATGTCCGTCAATAAAATAAAGATAAATCTATGGGGTGATTTAAAAGTTTTTCTCTACGTGATTTTGAAATAGAGGGATTTTGAACAAGTACTTACTTACTTAAAACTTTTTTAAAGTTACAAACTGTTTTATTTACTTTTTAAAACCCCAATAAAAAGTTCATAAATTCATGATGGGTTCCGGCTAACGTAATTAGCAGATATTTTAAAGCATTCATGTTATGCTCAATTCCAATTAATTTGGTTACTCATGCTGACTCTGTAAGAGTTGCTAGATACGCTGGAATAATTGTATAGTTTTTAAAAAGGACCTCGAACTTTTTTTAATTCCGTTAGGTTTTTCTTATAGTCGTTAAGTTTCTTTAAAACTTAAGACTTATTGAAACATGTGAAGATCTAGTAGAACAGCTTCTATGAAAAGTTCATGGAAATTGATCAATCAGAATCGTTAAGTATAATTATAATGACATGTGGAAAAACAAATAGGTACACCATCTTCCCATCGAAACTAAATGATTATAATGAAGATATTATCCAACCGTCAAATACCGTAATGGCTTTCCTTTACGCTTTTTCCATATGTCAAGATTACTCAAGGTTAAAGTAAGTTAATGATCAATTAACTTTGTTTTTCTTCATTTCACATAGCTTCTAAAATATACATTTTTACAAGTGGGTACAACCAACTTATAACTAATTAATTAATAAAAGTAGCAAAATTATATTATACTAACTTAACTAAAACTATTTACAAACTAATTATTTGCAATTTTTTTGTACTACGTTGTTTATATGTATATTTTAGAAGCTATGTGAAATAAAGAAAATAAAAAGTTCACTGAAAAAAAAACAATTAACGTTTGTATAGACTAGACTTTGGTTGTTTGCCAAAAAATATTAAATTAAATAGCAAGAAACATGACAGATATACGTACGACTTTAATAAAAAGAAATAAAATAAATTCTGGCTCCTGAAATACAGGTACTCTAACCTAGCTCTGGAGCCAGACTCTCAAATTAATTTTGTAACCTATTTATGGCAATAAAGAATTTATTATTTATTTATTACTTAATTAAAAGTCAGTGATTATTAAAAATAATATAGAATTCAAACTGAAATAAAATCCTCGCCGTCCAAGTAAACTACATACCTAAATTTTATTGAGAACTTGTACACTTCAAAGTTTTTAAAAACAAGTATGACACTACAAAAAAAAACTATTAAAACTTGACAACTAAAAGAAGTCCTTCTAAATAATAACGCCTCTCTACGTAATAGATTAGAGCTTGAATAGTTCTTTCAGCATTTATTCTCAACGATGGAGTTCGAGTAAACTCGTTAACTTGCTGAATAGATAATATTCAAACAAAATTTTCTCACAACATTCGCCCATGGAAGGTTGTGTTAAAAAATAGTGGGAATTCAATTTTCTACCTTTTATAACGAGGCCATGTTTGTTATCTTATTTTTTAACTAACTCGAAGATACAGGCTTTGTAAAAGAGCTGCTATATTTTTAAAGTTTTCTTGTTTTAAAAAAAAAACATTTTTAATGTTTTTTTTTCAGATCTTCTTTTCGGTTTAGTTTTTCATAATAGTAGCTTGAGTTGCGTTTAACAGCAAAAGAAGAAGGTAAGAGGATAGAATGCGGCAGAGGAAGCTTTAATTACATACAATCATAATCAATATTATCAAATGAGGGGCTTACGGCTAAGTAATAACAGCCGCACGGGTCGATCGATCTGGTTAAGTTACGCTTGCCGCGGTTGATGCGTGATTTTTTACATTTTAAGACGCCTCCTTGCCTCGGAAAGCACGTTAAGCCCTTGGTCCCGGCTGTCATTCGTGGATCTTTGACAGTCGTTACGGGTCGTCAGAAGCCCGAAAGTCTGACAATCAGTCTTACCAAGCGGTATCGTATTACCCAGTAACTGGGTTGTGAAGGTCAGATAGGCAATCGCTTTATGTAAAATACTGGTATTCAGCTGCATTAGGTTCAACTGGAAGCCGACCCCAACATTGTTGGGAAAAGGCTAGGCTGATTAATTTTCACTCAAATAACATAACATCACCTGTAATCCTCGAAGGGTAAGGCAGAGATGTATCTAAAGTATACTGAAATGTTGAAAAATATTTACAGTGTTTTGTGAAAGTATTTATTTATTTAACGGTTTATGTACACATATAAACAGACAAGAAGAAAGGAAGAGAAAAATACGTACAAATGATGATGCTTATTTCTAAAGAAATCTCTTCCAGCATACTTGCGATAGGAAAGTAGTTAAAGAGATGTAGACAACGTGTGTAAGAGTAGAAGAGAAAATAAAATACATAAAATAGAAACACTTAATTATTCACTAAATTAACTATAATATTAACTATAAACATACATTATGAGAATAAACTTACATACACACTTACCTACACTCCCACAAAGGACTTATCAGATTTTGTAATCTTCATATTTTTTAAGGCATCTTTGTGGAAGAGAAATAAATGTTTATTATTATACATACATCAACACATCATTCTCATAGTATGTGAGTATTTTCTCATTCATCACTAGATATCTGTCTAATTCCATATCAATGTATCCAAAACCATGCCCACAAATACGCAGCAGCTAACAATATCTCCTGTAGACTAATACACTTCCGTAACCACAGCGTAAACAGGATGCGCTCGTGTTAACAAACCAGAGCGTTGTCAACAATCGATACCACGGCCAAATATAGAAACAGTGTTGTAATGTACTACATACTTATTTGAGTTAATACCTGGACTTTCTGGTGATTTCAGGAGTGTTTTAGGATTTGTTAATGTGGTTTAAGTGATATGTAGTGGAATTACGGCCGGGTCCATTATGGGCTGCTTATGCTTAATCAGCCCATAATTGACTCGGCCGTAATTCCACTACGGGGGCCCAGTGCGGGTTATTGGATGTCACACGTTTTCGAATTTCTCAAGTATGTACTACTTGAGAACTTATTGATGCTAATCTAGCTGATACATACTTGATCTTAAACGGAAACTATGCACCCAAATTGACTTTACTATCTACAAACTATTAAACTATTACTTGGCGAATTCCCGACCCCCTTGATCGCCTAGCAACACATTTACCGTTACCCTAATGTGTCCTCAATTTCGCCTCTCCCTGTTACCCCTTACAACGCGTTAATAAGAAGTCGTTATCTCCCTTGCGTCTCTGAATGTAAAGGAATAACTTGATTTCGTTCAGAATACATTTTACAAAATAATTTCTGTATTCAATTCTAAAAAGTTAATGGCGTGTGAAACGGCATTGATGTCAAGACCAATACAGTTAAAAAGGTGAAACGCTTCATCCTATCGTGTTCTTGATAAAAATATCCATTTTCATAAAAAAATAAACATTGTCACGCGAAAAAGGTGATAAAAGCAACTGGTAATAATTTACGATGCTCCCGACGCTACCTTTATTAAATTTTTAATTCTACATTCAAAAACCTTTTCGCTTAAAAGGAGAAAGTTCGAGATTATTCTAAGGAACATCTGTGTTTTTCAATGGTGGAGCTATTAAGCTTTTTAAATGTTAAATTCTTTCGAAGTAAGAAAGATCTTTGAAGACTATTTTAATGCGGAAATGTGGGAATTTTCTCTTCGTGTTTCCTGATTAGCTTTAGAAGTTTATTTTATAGCTGTTGGTTCTCCTATCAATAAATAAATAAATAAATAAATAAATAAATAAATAATTACGTGGATGTTATGCGAGTAACACGACAACTGCGTAATGATATTTTGTGTCTCTTTATCTCATAATTTGCTTTATCCTAGAGGCTGGAAGGGTTTTGTCTTTTTTTTTGTTGAACATTGGCTGTTTGTGACGTGATCATTCGCTTAAATTATTGTGTGCTTTGTGAAAAAATGTATTACTTTTGAACATGATTGTGAAGTCTCCTAACTTCCTGGGGCGAAAGCTCGCCTTTGTGAGTTTTTTACCAACCAAATCCCGGAATAACTTCAAACCATTCTAACCTACATGCGAAAGCGCTCTGAGATTACTGGCATGCACGTGACCACCACCTGGCATAATGCTGACTATTTCCTCCCGCTTGCATCACCCTCGTGCAGCACGGCAGCACGTGATCACTACCTTCTGTGGGGGTCACCTGGGGCTCACTTAATGAATGCTCCGAGCACAGATCGTTTACGATCCGAGTTTCGTGTCTGTTCGGATGTGCAAGTCAGAGGTAATTTCATTTAATTATTTGTTTAGTTTTAGTATTCCTTTCATGATTCCGAAAGTGTCGTTCAAAAGTGTGGATTGTATTTAAAATTACTGTATAGCTTTCTTTTTAATTTTGAATAAATGCAATCTTCTTTACAAACTGTTTGTCTTGTTGCTAAATAGGGAGCCCGCAATACTAAATTGTGATTTTAAGTGTTTCTTTTTAAGAAGAAAACAGTACTAAAAAAAAAAGGTTGCCGACTGAAAAAAAACAAAAAACTTAAAACTGGTATTAGCGCCATCTATATTCTATAGTACAGCACTACGTCGGGAGCATGTCGGTAACGCGAATCCATAAGTTTATCCCTACCAAAAATCGCTCAACGCGCCTAAAGAAGTTTTCATTTAATAAAAATCATGTCTCTGGCTCTGTCTGTTTTCTACGATATGTTTGAATAAAAAAGTAATCAAAAGAAATAACAGTAAGTAGGTATCTCCATAGCACTTTCAGTTTCCTATTCGTTGAAACTGGCAGGGAGATAAGTACTTCGCCTTAATGGCAGCGGTTAAAAGAACAAGTACATGATATTCCTTTTACATGACACGATATTAAAGCTGCCATTTATTTTTAAAGTTAGACCGGGCTCTTCTGTCCTTAATTGGGAAAAAAACAGGCCAGGCGTGTTGGACCACGCACAAAAAAGCGTTCCGTAGTTGGGATGAATTTATCCCAAAAACAAACACTGCAGTTGAAAAAGATGTTCATCGATATACGTCGCGGTCAATTATCCAAGTGCAAACAAGTTTATAATCGAAAAAAAAATGTGATAAAATTATAAATTAACGATTTTCGGGAAATTTTATTTACTTATGCTATACTTTGCTTCCTGCCCATGATTCTAAGTCAACGGGAAGTACCCCTACGGGTTTTGATTTATTTGCGAGTTTCAAAATAATTATGTTACATAAATGGCCGTATTTTTTATTTCTACGTAGAAGCTTGATTTTTTTAGAGCTCTAAGGGACTGTAGACTTACGTATTTGATATTTATTTCAATTTGATACCTCCACGGGTTCCTGAGAAAATGGGTCTTGATAGACTGACAGACAGACAGACGGACGGACACCGAAGTGATCCTATAAGGGTTCCGTTTTTTCATTTTGAGGTACGGAGCCCTAACAATGCCCGTGGGTATACATATTATGAAAAGCGAGCTAATGATCAAGATTCAGAACCTTGCCTTGAAACTAGCTTTAAAAAAATTGTACTCGAAGTAGCAGTATAACATAAAATAATATCACGCCTGCCCAGAAGGGCTAGGCAGAGGTGTACCCATAGTACACCCACATTTCACCAGTTATTTATGTTTAAGTCCCATGTATCAGGGGGCGAGCCTATTGCCACCATCGGTCCCCAACCAAAATTTCGTCAACTGTTCATATGGGTCCCATTACATCTACGCCATATCAAATCACTTTTTTTTAGGGTTCCGTACTAATGGGGGGGAATGGGCAATTTTCTTAAATTTTCAGAAATATCTTCTGAAAATTTATGAAAATTGCCCATTCCCCCCCATTACCTTCGAAACTAGAGTCAAAAATTTTGAAAAAAATACAGTTATTGGTTCTTAACTCAAAGATTACAGGAAAACCTATAAGAAGTCAATTGTCTTAAAAAACATGGTAAATCTCTCAATATTGTGCGTATAAACTTACATTTGCAGCTGGAATGTATGGGAGAACATGTTTTTCAACTACAATGTTAAGTTTGGGATAAATTCGTCCCAACTACGGAACACTTTATTGTGCGTGGTCCGATACACACATGGCCGGATAACGCACGCACAATAAAGGGTCCACTTACGGAAATCGAACTGAACCTATTCAGTTCGATTTTAATAAGTGGATTGCTACAGAGTAAGTGGGAAATCCGTTGCTAATATTCCAAAAATGAAAGAGAAATTTGCTCGTCCTTTTGATATACTCAGCAGCTTTTTACTCAGCATTTTCCACGGAGAACTTAAGTACCTATAGCTACTAGCTAGGTCATTCCCAAAAAAATTGCATCTATTTTCTTTACAAATTATGTCGGTCAAATCGATGCCAATATTTTTGGAATGTACTGAGATTACATTCGAACCCGGAATCTGATCTCATATAGAGGTCATTCACCCTTTGAATCTAATCAAAGGGAGATGTGTTCATGTCGGCAATGTTATCCGGAATGGAACAAACTTTAGGTAGCCTTTACTGTAATCGGGTTTGACTATTGCTTTATCACGATCATGACCAACGTCCAAATTATTTCCGTATGAAAGAAACTTTTAAAACAAGTTTTATAACACTGTTACTTCTATGTATATCTTATAGGACTAAGTATTGTATTTATTAATTTTATTTTTGTCTTATTGTGTAGTGAAGTAGACTACATGCTGCACCGGTTGACGTCATCATGTCAACGCCGGCTGTCGCTGGAAACCAGCGCTGGGCTCTGTCTCACATAGGGTCGCAGCATTATGCTGAGCGATGGCTGTTTTGCGTGGATGAGACGCATATTTTCCCGCAAATTGTTTAATTGCGTGTTTTGTTCTTACCTTGCGTCATGTGTACCTACCGCAAATAAACGTATTTTTTTCTTCTTCTTTCTATCTGCCTGCCTTTTCCCAACTATATTGGGGTCGGCTCCCAGTCTAGCCGAATGCAGCTGAATACCAGTGTACTAAAATAACAGCCATATGTTTATAAAACTTCCTCGGTCCCCGACTCACCACGTCGCATCGCATCGCCCGCCCGCCTATTACTTCGTTTTCGCTTAGCGTTATTTCTGACTCCTTTTCTTTTTGTTTGGATCCTAAGAGTCGTAGCGTGATATTAAATAACCTATAATCTTCCTAAAAAATTGGGCTATCAAAGGTAGTTCCAGAGATGAGCGCGTTCAAACAAACAAATAAACTCTTCAGCTTTATTCAAACTCAAACTCAATTATTTATTTCAATTAAATCATTACAGGCACTTTTGAATTGTCAAGGAATCGGTCAGTCAAAAATATGAAGCTAGTTGCCCATTCCAAAGCGTAGTAGGTACCTATGGAGAAGAACGGGCAAGAAACTCCACGGACACTCTTTTTAAATAAAATAAATTGTTACAAAGTATTGGTTATTATAATTATATAGTAGATTATATTGTTGTACTGTCAAAAATCTATTCGGTTCTGTAACAGAGTTGTGAAACGGCAATTCATGTTATTTCCACTTAAACGAACATTAACTTTTTGCTTGTGCAGAAGAAGTAGTAAATATGTTTGAAGTTGTAGCGCAAACTTAACTTTTTGTTTCTTAAATATTTGTTTACATGTTTGGAAACAAAATCGAGAACGCAGTATACATCGCCTATATAAGATTCCCATGTGTTGTCATCGTATCGTACCCGTATCGCAAGTTCTAAATCCCCCACAATATCGTCCCCCCGAGTGACTCACATAACACGAAGTTGTACCGAATACTAGATAACTGCTTCGTGACTTCGATTTTATGCATAGAATTATATCTTCAAGTGTTATGGCTGTTCCGTCTTTTATTAAGCTGTGTATGACTGTTTTAATTGTGTTTCTGTATTGTGGTGGCGAGTAGGGGTTAGTATGCCAGATGGAGTTGCAATTAGTTGCATCAGTTGCATGCGAGATGATTTTGAATGTGCTTGACTTTTGATTCAGAACGTAGAGATGATTTTTTGACATTATAAAATTGGTACAATTATCATAATCAGCCTATAATGTTTGCACTGCTTGAACACAGGTCTCTTCTCTGTGAGAGGGAGTGGGCTGTAATCTACTACGCGGGCCCAGTGCGGGTTGGTAGATGTCACGTGTCTTCGAATTTTTGGTTCTAGGATATGCCGGTTTCCTCACGAGGTTTTCCTTCACCGTTTTGAGAGCAGTCGTGATGAAATTATTTACACAATGTGAACCGCCTGTTTGGTTTCTAACCCGCGGCCTACAACTCGTAAATACTACCGGTCGTTACCACTTGGCCACCAGTGCTTTGTTATGTTAAGTTGTAATTATTACCTTATAAATAGCTTAACTTAATGTCGGTTTGTAACTGTTAGTGATCTTCATTTTGATCTTTTCGGTGGTCCCCACACTAGCGCCGGAGCCTGTATCTTGGGGACCATTTAATTTGATAGACGTGGAAAAGGGAACGGGAGGCCTTTGTCCAGCAGTGGGATATTACGGCTTAACAGATAGGTATAAGGTGCTAGGCTTATAGAGGAATGAGGAACAAGATTTCAAAGTTCACTTATCCACCATAAAAAAGGAAGGATCCTCCGACCAGACGGGTGTTGTGTCTGCGGGCAACTGCCCGACGATTGATGTCGGGACGTTGTATATATGCTGGTCGCGCGGTAAACTGTGCTTGCGCGATGCAGGATTTTGCGTGACGTCAGGTGATGCGTAGTTCGTACGTGGCGATGTAGATGCCGCCACAGACCGTTTAGTGTTCATTTAAATTGGACGTCTCAATGTTCAAGATATTGCTAGTGTCAACGCTTTGCTGATTAAATTGCATTTATGCAGTTGGAATATAGAGACAACAGGCAGGAGAGGTTGCTATCGTCATCATATCGGTAATAGGTACGGTACGCAACAAAAGCCGACGAACACTTCAATTATTTTAATCATAATTACTAAGCAAAATATTACAAAAAATCTGTACTTACTGATATAAAATTTTAAGACCTCTTACATACAATGCAGAAAAGTAATGTATCGAATAATTTTGTATCAATTTAAATGATAAATGTAAAAGTTTTATGTAAAATTTTATAATGAACGAATAAAATAAATGTAAAGTTTTATATTAGTACGAGTAAGTACAGATTTTTTGTAATATTTTTCTTAATAATTAAGACTAAAATCTTAATTATACAGATTTTTTATTTTTTGTAATGATTTGTTTAATAATTAAGATTCAAATCTTTATTATTAAGCAAAATATTAATAAAAATCTGTACTTACTGATATAAATTTTAAGAGCGCTTACATGCAATGCAGAATAGTAATGTATCGAATAATTTTGTATCAATTTAAATGATAAATGTAAAAGTTACAGTGTTAATCGACTTTTGTTGTTGGCTATACCTTCCTAAATCTTGTATAAAATGCCTAAAGTCGATTCTTTGTTTCTTTTCACGAATAAACGGTTATAAATAAAACAAAAGAAATCTAACAAAAAGGACATAGGTTCAGAACGTTAACGACATTTGTTCAGACTTATCTAAGGGCGAGAAAAATGTTCCTGTCGAGAACCCACTGGGTGATATATTGCTCCACAATAATGAACATGAGACCTACATCTAGTCACTGGCTAGAGAGATAACGAAGTTTCTCTGGCTTTAGTCTATATGCCTCGGAATTCCGAAATGGGTTTAAAGGGTTCATGATACCAAAGTTTGCATGTAGTAATAACTGAGGTTTTATTTGAATATGTCGGAGACGGTCATTAGTACGAACGCTAAACGAAGCGCAGCACGTGACCCGAGTAGTGGCAGCACTAACACTCGGCTAACTTCGTGCTACGACGGAGCCTAGCTAATAGAGGGGCGCCAGGGCGAGCGCACTTGCCTTCCGACTGTTCTAAAGAACAGAACCTCCAGTCTAGGAACTGTCCCGCGTTTCGAATAGTTGTGTCGTGTACCTACAGTGTGTGAAATGCTAGTGTGAGTAATGTTATTGTAAATTATAATTTGATCTGAACTGCAACGGTTTTTCTATTGCGCATAACCAACACTACTCATTAGTACGCCCACAGTAGTTAAAATATCCTGATAACGAGAGAGACACATACCATCCTCCGACAAATATATTAATGCCTGTTTTCACTCTCCTTCTTTACGTGTGGTTAGTGACTGGTGTCCGAGTTTTAAAGCCACATGGGCCTCTGACTTCCCTAATAATAGGCGACACCTACATGAAAACCTAAATAAAAGCGCGTCCAAAGTACCTTCAAACCTTATTTTGTACCCACAGTCTTTGCAAAATAAATTATTTCTGAAGTTGGATTTTCAGTGCCAAAAGTTTGCGATCCAACTGCGAGGTTTTATTTAGACATTCATTTAGGTATCCGCCTTTGATACTGTGATAGCAAAAGTATAATTAAAGAGCTCGCTACTGTTTTGTCTTTGGAATAAAGTGAAGTTAATAATTTTCGTCCTTTGTTTTTAGGTGCATAATTAACCCCTTTTCAAATTAGTTTCAGCGTGTAATGATAGTGCAGTACCACATTACACAATTTACAATACATTAACTGTCGGTATTTGTAAATGAAAACTGTCAGGGCAAAACACAATGTTGGTTTACTGTTGAGTTTGTGGACATTAAATTAACATAACTTGAGTCAAAATTTATCAAAAACACAATACAATAAATTTCACAATAAATATATGTCTAGATGTCGTTATCATTATCTACCTAGCCTTTTCCCAACTATGTTGGGGTCGGCTTCCAGTCTAACCGGATGCAGCTGAATACCAGTATTTTACATGGACCGACTGCCTATCTGACCTCCACAACCTAGTTACTAGGTAACACGATACCCCTTGGTAAGACTGGTTATTAGACTTTTTTGGGCTTCTAACGACTGTCAAAGATCTACAAATGACAGCCGGGACCAACGGTTTACGTGCTTTCCGAGGCATGGAGGGGTCTTGGTATGTAAAGATGGTCACCCATCCACGGGTCAACCGCGGCAAGCGTAGCTTAACCTGATCGATCGATAATTATTATTAAAAATGCAATAACACAGATAAAGTCGAATTTAAGTCAGATGTACCCTGACCGTTCGATAGGTCGACTTTATTATTTAGAGCTATATAGTTTAAAAACCCAAGCAAACTTTCATCAACAATCCTATACTGTATCAACCAAGAAAATAGTACAGATAAGACTCTCATATAACGATAATTTAATCAATAAAACAGGCCTCCTCATTCGATAGGCTGATAAAATGAATCCCCATCCTTTGTGGATTTCAGCCTAGATGACTGGTCCTGTTCAAGTAGATGTATAATCTATTAATATAGATTGATTTATATGCTTTATATTGAGGAAAGAGTGTAAGTACGCATAATAATGGGGGATGGTGAGAGGCGTACTCGTTGGTAATATATTGAGTAGCTGCTGTCTTTTTTTAAGATAAACAAGCTTGGATTTGGTGTAGGTACGTTTCTGGTTTTAGTTAGAAATATATATTGAAATCAATCATGTCAAATACCACATTTGTAAAAATATATAAAAATAAAACATGCAAATTAATTATTCAGTATATTCTTAAGTGTTTTCTACGGAGTCGGAGTGTCCCTAGATAGTGATGGCGGCATGAGCTGAACTCATTTGAAAATTTTGACCCAAAATCGCAGTTTAGGTATTTTTTTTGTTTGTTTGTTTTTTGGTCTGCAGTGGGGCAGTATAGGTTTATAAATAATAGAGGAAAACCATCTGCATTCGGATTTACTACCTACAAAATGCTTCTAGACTTAGCCTCAATTTACACTGCCGCGGAACGGAATCGAATTTTTTGTACAAATTATAATGAACTTTATGTCAATAGTAACGAACAAACTAAATACGAGCCAAAATGGTCGCGCGTTTTCTGTAGAATTCTCGCGAATTCTCGGTACCTTATTCCCGCAGTTCGTACAAACTAGATACGAGCTTGTGCTCGTATCAAGTTTGTACGTTACACAATTGACATAAAGTTCACTTTGCAATGTACAATATCGTTACAAAAACTCGTTTCCATTCCGTTCCGCGGCAATGTAACTTGAGACTAACTATAGAACAGCCATATAGAAATTGTAACTACGAAAATTTTGTTACAAATATATCGAGATGAGAGATAATTATTTTCAGCTAATATGATTATATCACATTCCACAACGTACAAAAATAATATGTGATGTTTACTGAAACCCCTTGCATAATCAGCTTTTAATGTTCCCACTGCTGGGACACAGACCTCCTCTCTGGGAGAGGAAGTGGGCCGTATTCCAGCACGCGGGCCCAGCGCGGGTTGGTAGATGTCACATGTCTTCGAATTTTTGTTCTAGGACATGCCGGTTTCCTCACGATGTTTTCCTTCACGGCTTTGAGAGACCTTGCTATGTCTGCACGTAATGATAAAATTTAAAAACCAGGAAGCCAGTCTCTACTACGACTGTAAAACAAAGGCTCAATGAAGAAGTCATTAACAAATACGCCAAATGTTTGCACACACTTCACACACATTGTACTGTAAACATCACAGTTTTAGCACAATCCTGTTTGAACATATACAATACTCATCAGTATGACAATACAAGCTTGCTGACAAATATTGGCAAGGCTTCAAGACAATTATAATTTGTACGTATGCCAATGTTTGTCTCTGTGAAGTGGTGACTGATGGGAATGTACGGCGGGTTAATAGGGGCGGGACCAGCGTGTTTTGAGCCTACAATCTACATAATTACATAAGTATAAGGTATCGCAGTCATTTGTTTTGCGTAGTAAGATGACGTCTTGAAGAAAATCCTCTACTTTTCTAACTGTTCATTCGAATGCATGAGTACTACTACGTCCATGTGCGTCATAAACGACTATATTACTGCTGTGGGTCCCCCATAGCATAGCATCATGCTGAGTGGAAGTCTTCTTGTCACAGTCACGACGGCGTGCAGCTGCCGACTATTTCTGATTATAGATCAGCCGTGCTATTCTGTAACCATCTCACCATGAAAACTTACATGAAGTGAGCGTGGAGTGAGCTGTCATTCCACAGGGATTGACACTATTGACAGCTCATTTTTTTGTTTTCACGGTGAGATGTTTACAGAATAGCATGGCAGTTTTGTTTTTTTTATTCGAGCTAACTTATCTTTTTGCTAGCACGTGTACAAATAATAAATTTTTTCTTTCTTTCTTTTCTTTGTAGGATTTGCCTTAGAATAAGTAATGAATGGCAGTAGTTTCATGATATATTTTGTCTTTAGTTAGGTCGGTTACATTTCCAAAATTTGGTTCATCGTGGTTGTTTTATCAGTTTCTAAACAATTTTTCAAGCCACCATGACAAAGTTTGATGTTGCCCAGAACCTACAAAAACAATTTTAACTTTTACTTCCCTCATATCATTTACCCAAACAATAATGCAGACATGAACTCTTCAAAAGTTAGTAGCGCGCCCGCCCTTTCTGCAAATCGGTATGTTTTCAACTTAACCCAACATATCAGGGTATGCGATCTCATCGGTATAATACAATATTGAGATTTATTCTCTATTAGTTTGACCCGTCTTCACTCGTATTCTGACCACGCCTGAACTGATCTGCTGAAATACGGTCATATTATAGAAATATGTTGTGTTAGGCGTATGTTATTGAGTGCTGTTGGATAGAGAAAATATTTCTTGGAATATTGGCAGTTGCATTACTGTGTAGTGAATACTGATGAACTCTTCTTTGTCAGAATTTGGTGGTGGTCAGAAAATGGTTTATTGATAAGGAACCTTTGAAACCGTTTCTGTTGGGTTCTAGATAATTTTATCTATCTATCAGACATGCTTTGTTTTTTTTCTAACACTAGAATTAGTTCAGTACTGTCTAATCTTGTTGCTTGAATAAAATAAATGGTTACATTTGTCGGATTGATGGCACGACAGTGTAGGTTTTGTTGTCCATTTCCACGGCATCGTCAATGATAGCGCAGAGGTCGATCTCGCTGCACTTTTTCGGGCACAGAATGCAGTGGGTCTTCTCTTTAAGCGCGAAGTACGTGTGTCTCGGCCGAAGTTACAGGCGTTTCCTACTCCGTATCACTTACGGACATTAGATTAGTTCGGGACCCGAACTAAAAATAATTGACAACACGATTTGACAGTTGTCCCTACACCCAGTGTGTTATTGCCCGTCAGAATAATTTAATTTGACACTTGCTTTGACGAATTACTTTTGGACAGGCGCGTGTGTTTTTTTTAAATGCTTTTCGCAGGTCAACCTAGGAGGTTGTCGGCTGCTTAACCGGAATCGGACTTTCCTGTGGGTGCCTCATAAATTAAGGCCCCAGCCAGGGCGCCCGTATCTTCGCTGACGGACTTAGAGAGTTGAAGGTGGGACAAATTGCGATATGATGATAGACAATGGTTTGATATTATGATGGTCCAGTGTTACCAATATGCATTACGATCATAACCTACTTATTTTTCACTCTAGTATAACAGTCTGCCGTCACTTGAACCATAGAACCAGGCAGAATTAGATGAAAATCAACATCAAACAGACACACAAATGAACTTGTGCTTCCCCTACACCAAAGCTAGAATGTTATCTGCGTGTGTGTTAATCTAGATATAATTATACCCATATTATTCCTAAGTTAGAATTTCTTTGAGTAGAAACAGTATTATGATGTCATAACTTCTGGATTTCATTTCCATGTTTATTGGGGAATGAAGAAAAATGATTAGATAATAATATCAGTTGCTAGATACTATGAATGTATGTATACTTTGATATTGTAATAACAGCCACACGGGTCGATCTATCAGGTTAAGCTACGCTTGCCGTGGTCAGTCCGTGGATGGGTGATCATCTTAACATACCGAGACTCCTCCGTGCCTCAGAAAGCACGTTATGCCGTTGGTTCCGGCTGTCATTCTTGGATATTTGAAAGTCGTTATTGGTCGTCAGGCGCCCGACGTCTGACAACCAGTATTATCAAGGGGTATCGTGTTATCCAGTAACTGGGTTGTGGAGGTCATATAGGCAGTCGTTCCATGATAAATACTGGTATTTATCTACATCCGGTAAGATTGAAGCCGACCCCAACATAAAATTCAAATTCAAAATTCAAAAGTCATTTATTCAAACTAGGCTGATAATCAGCACTTTTCGAACGTCAAAATTACATAAGACAGTCCCCCAAAACGCCCACCCTTCACCACTTCCTAGTGCGTTAGCTGGGAAGAAGAAGTGGCGCAACAAACTCCCCAGCAGCACAGCTGTCTGTTCAGTTAGAAAGAAAAAAAATGACTCTATATAATAGTATTCAACATACTTAATTAACCTAATTTAAATTATTATCCATATGTTAGCTAGCACACGCCAATATACCAAACAAAATCATCGAGAACTATACTCGGGCAGAAATAAAAACTAAACGTAAACAAAACTTAACGTCTTAATAAAAGCCTCCAGTCATAAAGGGAAGTTATAAATGATAAACTAGGACCATCGAGGTAAAATAAATAAACAGTTAATTACTAATAACAATAAATAATATGATCTATTGTCGAGGTCACTAGTTACATATTGCAATACAACTCATTAAAAAAAAACATTGTAATGAGTAGATTATGTCAACAATAAATTAAAATTAAATTAAAATAAACAATTATATGAACTCATATAACCTGTCAGTAGGTAAGCTAATTCTGGTGAAAGAACATAAAAATTGTCTTGAGTTAATCACAGCGACCAACTATTCTTATCATTTAAGTAGTCGTTGATAGAATAGTATGCCTTTGAACAAAGGTTGGATTTTACTTTCGTTTTAAACGCATTAAAAGGCAAATCTAGCAAAGAAGAGGGTAACTTGTTATAAAAGGTTATACCAAGCCCAACAAATGAGTTATGAACCTTATGAAGCCGGTGAAAAGGAACTCTTAGTTTTTCCTTATTTCTAGTGTTAACATTGTGAAAATCACTGTTCTTACTGTATAAATGTATATTTTGCCTAATATATAAGATGTTGGCGAAAATGAATTGAGATGCCACTGTGAGGATACCAATATCTTTGAAAAAATCTCTCAGAGAAACTCTGGGGCATAGTTGGGAAAAGGCTAGGCAGATTCATTTTGACTCAAATAACATAACATCACCTGTAATTCTCGAAGGGTAAGGCAGAGATGTATCTAAAGTATACTGAAATGTTGAAAAATATTTAGAGCTTTTCTTTTTTTCAGTTTTTTTTAAATTTTATTTTGAGCACGAATCGGTTCTCTTAACTTATATTTTTTTGAAATAATTGTTTAGACGCTTTAACAAATGATGCAGTTTCCAATACGTACAAAGATGTAAAAGTTTGTATTTTTAATTTTTTAAAGTAAGGAACGCAACTATCCGTTGTTCTTAAACCACACATTGATTGTATACATCTTTTTTGCATCCTGAATATAAGTTCTCTATTATAAGGTTGTAGATATAATGCTCGAATTTACAAGCCAGTTTGAGAAAAAAAATTGAGGAGGTCTGTGTTTCGAATCTTTGAGAAGAGGCACCGATACTTGACAAACTCAGAGGTCACACTGTCTCTTTCATAGTTCCGATATTATCGTAGTCAGCTCATAATTATGAGGAGGTAGATAGCATAGGTTTTCATGTGTCGAAAGCAGTTTCGTAAAATAAGTAGGGATTGTTGTTTAAAATATTTACAGTATCAATAAAATTAATCTAGAATATTTCTGCCCACAATATTCTTAAAGTCTTGCCTATAAATAAGGAATTAATTTATGAAATTTGTTCATAAATAATTATCTCTCTGGGGGATGAAAAAATCGTAATCCTTAGAGTAAGATTGAGGCTATCGAAATATTGAGTCTTTATTTAAGGGAAGAAAATTGAGAATTTTATTTTAACCAACCTATGATAACTAGTAATTTCGTTGAATTTCATTGAATTACGTTAAACCGTCAAATGCTACTTGCGAGCTTTTCTTAAAAAAAACATGGTTTGCCATTGGCAGTTAGATACAAGTTTATCAATGAAACATTATAGAATAAAAAATCCACAAAACTCATGGTCCCATGACCTTCCCGCGCATTGAAAATGACTTTATTTCATTAAGGCACTTAAAAATCAGAGGACTTAAAGGGGTAAACATCTACCCTTAATTATTATCCTATCGAAACCAAAATGGTACCATTTTGAAGCCCTTTAAATTCTCCAGGACCAATATTTTATTTTTTCTATATCTCCTTTCGTTTTTGATAAGTTTTATTTTTATTTTTTATTGAGTTGTATTGCAATATATGGTTAGCTAGCGACCTTGACAATTGATCATATATTATTTTTGCCTAACTGATTATTTATTTTTACTTCGATGGTCCTAGTTTATCAGTGACTTCGAGTTACAGTTTTATTAGCTATATGCAAGCGGGCACGCCCAAGCTTTTATTCCGGTATTAAGTTCTGTTTATGTTTTGAGTTTTTTATTTTTGCTTTAGTATATATTTCGATTGTTTTGTTGGTACGAGTATATTGGCGGGTGCTAGCTGTCAATATGGCATATAAATTTATTTACTGTTTTATGTTGAGTAATGTAAATTATTTTGCATACTATTGTATAGAATCAAGTAATTTAATTTTTTTTTCTAACTGAATAGACAGCAGTGCTGCTGGGGAGTTTGTTGCGCCACTTCTTCTTCCCAGCTAAAGCACTAGGAAGTGGTGAAGGGTGGGCGTTTTGGGGGACTGTCTTATGTAATTTTGACGTTCGAAAAGTGATGATTCTCAGCCTAGTTTGAACAAATGACTTTTGAATGTTGAATTAAGATTCTTTGAAATAATTCCCAAAAGAAACGGTAAAAAATTGGCGTTTTTTTTAATAAAAACAAATAAAAAACACATTTTACAAAAATAAATTTGCAGTATGCAATGTGTACTTGCTGCACATTTATTTTATAATGCATTTGTTTATATCGTTTCAAATTCTCTATCTTAATTATTGAGCTGCACTTTTCTTGAAAACAGGTACCTCACACAAAAAATAAACACTTTTTCTTTCTTTCTTTTCTTTTTTTTCCTTACTGAAGCGATTGAAAAGGTATTTTCAATGCTAAAATCGATATACTTCTTTTAATCCGTTTTGTTTTGTTACATTACTTAACTATAACTTATAATAAGTAACGCTCTAAGTGTATGGCAAATAATCATCAAAAAATTTGTGTTTTTTGATGATTAAACATACCTAATTATATTGAAAAAAAAAAAAACTAAGTGATGGTAAATTGAAAGTCTCGTATGTGCGTTTGAGAGTTTTTGAAAGTCGTCATAGATAGCGTTACAGGTTACTAATACTTTTTGTGTGAAATTAAGCGAATAAATAAATAAAATATGAATAACGACCTCCAGAAGGCCAATTCTCGTAGTCAAAAAACGTTCACATTCAAGTCGCAATCAGTCAAACTTGTCAAAAATGTTGGTAATTAGATTGTATTTTTGACAGATTGCGAATGAGATGCGAATGCAAACGTTCCCAAAAATTACCAGAATTGGCCCTCAGGTCTCAAGGATGAAAATATCTACCGTCCTACTTCGGATATGACAACGGTCGACAGGGTGCACCATGCGCGTACTAAAAACATTGCTGACCATAAGTCACGTACCTACCCTAACCCGACCATCCATCCCTTATCTTAGGGTAAGCAGAAGATATAAGTCGACGTATAGCCCCACCCTGCATACCCCATTTATCAATGTCTGCATACGTTAATCTGCTCATGTGGTTCAAATCTGAGAAAAAGGGTAAAGTTTGATGTAGATGTGGTTTGAATAGGGTAGCACGTAAAATATTTCGGTTTAGTGAGCGAGAAGTGAGAGTTCCATATCCTAAAATCGAGCTGCCACAGAATTATAAATGGCGTTTATAAGCTCATTTGCGTGAATAGTTCATCGGTTCGCAGGAACAAGGAGGTCGTGAGTTTGAATTCAACTGATTGCTCAATAATGAGAGCAGATTCATCATCTACCTAGCTTTTTCCCAACTATTTAATTAAATACAACAACTATGTTGGCCTTAGTTTCCAGTCTAACCGGATGCAGTGAATTCTAGTATTTTACATGAAGCGATTGGCTATTTGAACTCTACAACCCAGTTACTGGGTAACACGATATCCCAGACAAAAAAAAACAGACTTTCCGGGTTCTGAGACACACTCACACACAGTATACAGGTTACATGTTATAAAGCTTAGTTCTAGAGGTTACCAGAAATGCCGGAAAAGTACAATCAACACATCTGCATATTATGTTTGCGTAGCGGTAGTAAATGTAGTCTAACCCCTAAACGCGAATTTGTGAACTAGCTAAACTTATTCGGGAATCTTTAATGATATCGATGCCAAGTAGCTTCTAGAATGATGTGAGTGAAGACGAATTAATCTTTTGACTGCCATTCCTGGGGAACTTTAAAAACAGCTTTGGCATAATTTAATATAGAAGTCTATTTTAAACTAACCTAATGTGAAATTAACCCCTTAAACCAACTAGAGAAGCTACTTGGCAACTATTCTCATTAAAAAAACCCAAAAAATTGGTTTAATTTTTTCACAAATTTGCGTTTAGGGCTTGGACCACAATTACTACCGCTTAGCATAGGATAATGTGCTTATTATTGAAGAACCTGTCAAATAACTAACTAATTAAATAATTTACACAAATAAAATATTACAGTAACAATTAATTAGATAAAATATGAATTAGTCGTGAAACGTATCCGAATATATCAACCTTTCATATATAATCTGTGGACTTTTCAACTTTTACATTTGACATTTTGACCAATTTGAAGTTCACCAAGAAAAACATTGAAAAAGGACCCACTGGCCACATATAAAATTAATTTAAAAAAAACTTGTTGAGGGTAAATTATTCTCTGCAGTGTGCCAACTTAAATTCAGAAGAGTTTATGAGGAAATTGCTTAACTAATATTAGAGAGACTACCTACTAAGAACATAAACAAGCGGTAAGTAATTCCGTTATAACAATTGCATGCAAATCGTTAACTAGATATAATATAAAATACATGATACCATTATTGTTACGTTCTGTTTTGCAGGCTATCTCCTGTGCCTTGGACCTTTGTAAACTTCGCAAGCAGAGGATTGAGCTCATCCATTGAAGAAACTTTATGTTTACTTCCGTCAAAGGCCTTAAGAACGATAACACCGTCCGACAGATATTCGACATAATGTGCATTTTGATAAATGATTTCATCTTTAGTCGGCTAAACTGCACATTAACTTAAACGCAACGGCTAATAAATATTTGATTCGTCACAGTTCTATCCTAACCCAACTGACCTTTCAGCCATTTTCATTTGCTACTTCATTTTTAGCCAAGGGGTTACTTACGGCTACACTTAAGTTTAGCCAGTTAAACATAAACCGGCTAATAAACATTAGACTCTCCTCGAAAATAAGCTTAAGTTTAGCTGACTAATCTTAAGTTTATTGTCTCATCCATCCTTAGCCGTAACATATATATAATTTAAGTAAGCTTAACCAAAATAAATACAGATTACATGGACAACCGAAGTTGTATTATTTATTCGCCTTGATTCCCTAAACATCCCGAGAGAAACCTTTGATTTCGTCAACGTATTTACCCAAGAGGATTTATTTGTAAATCTTTATTTTGTGTCACAATACTGTTAAATAAATAATATGTTATTTTGAGGATGATTTAAGGGTATACAAGGATAAAGATACTAAAGTAAGGATTATCAACCTTACTCAACCTCATAGCGAGTAAGACGGACTTATTCTGTTGTTCTCTGAGTGAATTCACAAGGAATGCATTGTTTGTAATTTTTCATAGATGTTAAGTTAGGATAAGCGCATTTATCGCATTGGGTTAGCCTGTAATGGTAAATATAAGATGATAAAATAAATAAATAAATAGGTATCTAAGTTTTTATTTTAACCTTTTTAGATGGTGTGTGTAATGATGCTTTATGTGGCTCATCAACAAGTCAACTCAGATTATCGCAGTCCACTGCTAGACATAGGCGACATAGCCGGCATGCCGTCGAGAAATATCTCTCAGGCATGCCGGTTTCCTCACGATGTTTTCCATCACCGTTTTTGAAGCAAGTGATACTTATTGTACAATACGCATATGAATCCGAAAAGTTAGAGGTGCGTGCCTTGGGTTCGAACTCGAGACCTAAGACTTGACTGTCTGACGGTCACTCCACTAGGGTATCACTGCTCTCTAGGCTATAACTTATGGTATGCCACCGGCAATAAATCAGTGTAAAGTAGCCTTAAAGCGAGAAGGCTTTGTCCTCACCAAAAAGATCATTCGCACAAGACCACGATCGTCGCGTTCATATATCATTAATTTATTCGGCGAACCCGAACACGTGGTCCCGTAGAAAGAAGGCACCTGGCGGTTTTCCGAAAAATTTAGTGACGATCGCGTATTCCCGCGAACGATCTTATTAGTTAGGACACGTGGTTATGAAAAATAAGCTGTTAGCATTGGGACTCTTTTAATTTCCCCAACATAAGACTCACTATTTAAGCTCATGTTACATCCTTGTATTATTATATTATTTTTTTACATATTTAGTTCAAATCCGAATATATCAAATAACGCACTAAAAGATTGTATCGTTCAAGGACAATATTAAACAAAAAAAGCCTTTGTTATACCCGAATTATAGAAAAAGTGGTCTAACATTTTCTTTAGTAAAACATACTTCGATTATATTGAAGTAAGAAGTAAGTTCTTTGAAAATAACAATGACATGTAACAGCTGCTTATTTCCGAGGCAATTGGAAGGAATGACGTCATTACATAGTACATTATTAATTGGTAAAGAAGTGTAACCGTGTTTTAAGTGAATTTGTTTTCTTTCGTGGGTTTTCATGACTTAATTTTTTTTTTCTCGTTTACCGTTAATTTCATAGCAAAATCTTTGCTGTTGTCAGCAGTTGGAAAGAGTATGTTGAGCAGCAAATTCATATGCTTTTATTATGAAGAAGGATATATATATATATACTATTATGGGTAGGCGAAAAAGTAAAATGGTTTCTGTGTATAGGTAACTAGGTGCTGTGTCAGTTTTTATCTTATTTTGTCTGATTAGTCTTGATATTTGGAATTAGATATGCTGGGCTAACAAAGATAGTCTGAATGTAAAAAAAAAAATTGATCTATTTGAACAAACAAAAGAACATTCATATTCCAGTATATAACAACAGCATGACAATAAAAAATAACAAAATTTTCAAATAAAATTCCTGCCAGTCACATTTTCAAAAATAGAACATGACCTCCATTTTCCAAAGACAATACCCCCTCTAATCTATATAAGGTGGGTACACAACAAAGGCGTCACCCAAAATGACGTCATATCTCAAATATGACGCGGCACTAAGGTGAATTTCTAAAGACATAAAGCCGTGGGTACACGAGCGTAACAATACAAATTGCGGTATATCTTTGACCCTTGTCATTTGTCGCTTAGTCATCGATATAAAGTAGCATTTTGTCTTGTCTTTTGACGACGATAACCTGGGAAGGTTTTTAAAGCGAGGAATGGTTGTGTGGGACGGTTTTAATTCCTATAATATGCTTTACAAAAGGTACCCGAGGAAAGGGTCTCGCTGGCCTTGATTGGGGACGGTTTGTGTATGAGCTTGTTCTCTGTTGAGGACTGCGATTTATTTTTCTACATAAAAATGCCAACCTTAGTTACAAAATTATAATGAATCGTGTGATTACCCGTAATTTTATCAGCATCCTTACCGTCATTGTAATACTAATACCCGATTTCTGATTTGAGAATTTGAAATAGATAAAAAACAGTACTGAGACATTCTCAAATCAGTAACCGCGTGTAAGAATTTGAGTATAAACGAAAGAACCCATGGAATGGTGTGTCAAAAAATGTCAATCAGTACCAGGAACCGAACGATTTAAGTACCAAAGTAACAATAAAAAGGTATATTGAAACATGTTCATGACATTTACTTCCCGACATCGAATGCCGGTGGATCCATTACCCAATAATGGTTTTATTGCATCCGCCAAAAAATGTGATCGGTTTCCGGGTATTTTTCGAAAGTTTTTACGTCTGTCGAATGATCGGAAAATAAGAATGTAACGGAAAAACCGAGCCAGCAGACTATTTAAGAGTCCATATAGCTATGGATGAAAGAAAAGAAAGAAAGAATGAAAAATATTTTATTTGGGATGACGGGGCTTTATCATTCGATGGCTCGAATGCTAAAACGTTGTGTGATATATAAAATGCACAAACATTTATTGTAGTGCTCCGTACTTAAGTTATAAATATGAAAGAAACACAGAAGAAATTAACAACTTAAAAAGATTTAAACCGGCCTCCAAAATAATCGGTTGAATACAACCGATTACCAGTATTACTATTCTATACAACAATATAATTTCTTGATGATAAGTTCAACAGCTTAGAAGTAAGGTTTTCGTATTAATTTAATGAGTCCCTATTGACATAGTATTTTTAGTATAGTAGTAGTATTTTTACAATTGATATATTAATAATCTAACCGTTATCATATAGAAAGAAGAATTAATAAAATTTTCAACAATTATTTGCCCACCTTAAATGTCGATTATGAATTAAGAACCTAACCTAACCCTGTGACTTCTATAATCTATGTCATTTCACCTACCTATATTCTGAAAATAAATAAATAGATTTTTTTTTACAAGTTTTATACAATACTCAATTGCCTACCTAGCACCAAAATATACATGATACTCGTACAACTCCACTTATACGAGTATGCACACCACCTAAGACCTTCTGACACCGCGGTTTCAAACTCAGTAAAGACAGAAGCGTCATTAGATAGTAATTTGCTAAGACCGCTACAAACTATTAAGCCAACCACGAGCAGTCATTTGACACAGACTAACCGACTAGACAACGTTGTTATGTAGGTAAAATAATAAGCGCCTCATTTCAAAGGCATTTCAAAGGATGGTACGAGTACTTGGTTGTCGAATTTCAAATGATTATAATTGTGACAGATATTTGGTAACGTTACCTATACATATTATCAATTGAATTCGCTTTTAGTGACTGTCTGTGTGACCGCGTTGTTCTTCTAAACTGCGGAACGGGTTTTGATGCGGTTTTGAGAGAATTTATACCGGAAGGTTTATGTGTGTAATACTTTCATAATAATACTTCATAATAATTTCTTTATTTACATTTCAAAGCCACAAACACCTGTGTAGCCCTAGCTCTTGCACTAGGAGTATCTCATCTCACCTGTATCACAAGAGCCATTTAATATTAAACTTACAAATAAAAAATAATTCTCGATGTTTTGTCAAGCCGAAAAAACCGTGCGGAGCAGGGACGGGTCGCTAGTTTAGTGTAAGCCCTTAATTTTGAGGTATGTACTAGGTTCAATTTTCGGGTATTTGGGGTTTTGAAAGGGTTATTATTAGTCCTATTACCCGCTAGACGGTTTGGAGTGGTCTAGACTAGATAATACTATGTTGAATCAAATTCGTGTTGGCAAGGCCATTCTCACACGAGGTTACCAAAATAAAACCTGTTTTCAACGCCGACGCAACCAATCGCGTTAGTACATACAAAATAACTATTTTCTTAATGTCCCTGCGCAAACTTCATGTTTCGTCAGTCGTGGGATTTCTATCAGTTCCCCTTTGGACTTGGTAATTATGGTTGACAGCAACGCGGGCGCAGAGGTAGGAGTCAATACCTACAAACACCAAGTGCAAAGGGCAACTGATAGAAATCCGACGACTGACGAAGCACGAAGCTTGCCGAGGGACATTAAGTGTAGTTGTACTGTACATTTCTAGTGCGGTTCTCACTCGACGCAACTTGTCGAAAACTAGTTTGCAACGGCGACGCAAACAGTCACGCGCGAGTGACAGTGCAGGTGGCTCGGTCGTTGCTAATGCAATTTTTCATAAAATTGGCGAGTATATTGTCTGAATTAATGATAAACTTGGTACAACTTGAGTTGCAGAGTATCAGTTGCATCGCAGTTGGCAACGCCCGATGCCAACCAGTTTAGATTGAGTTGCCGAGAATGGGCTTAGCCCACATAGCCGCTTTTAAGCCGGGAAGAAGGCATCTGCCGTTAACTACAGATTTGTTTGCCTTTGTAGACTACTGAGGGACATCCTTTATTCGTAAACTAGATCAACATCATCATCAGCCTACAGCAGTCCACTGCTGGACATAGCCCTCTCCAATAGCACGCCATTCAGCTCCATTCTCGGCAACTCTCATCCAGCCGCTACCAGCCACCCTGCTAAGATCGTTGCTCCACCTAATATAAAGGCGTCCTACCTTACGTTTGCCGATTCGCGATCTCCACTCAAGAACACGTCTACTCCAATGGTCATCGGTTCTACAGCTAATATGGCCGGCCCACTGCCGCTTCAGCTTGCTTATTCTGTGAACTATGTCGACAACTTCGTAAACTGGATAGTACAAATAATTTCCAACCCGGAATTTTAAGGAGTATGCAAGGATCGTAGCAGGTGTTCTGTACTTTGAAGTTTCTCATTTTGTAGAAGGCGTGAGTTTATGTATGTATGGAATTTAAACCTAAACCTTCATTTTTATCAAACGTAGCATCTCTTATGAATCACTCACATACTTACTCACTCAAAATATAAATATGTGCTTGGTTTAAATCTAATTGGAAACTACAAAGTTTTTACTCGACTGCGGCGAAGCCAAATAAATAGGGTTATGTTTGACATGTATGTATGTATGTGTGTATGTGTTAATTATGTTGAATACCATTATTAAGAATCATTTTTTTTCTTTCTAACTGAACAGACAGCTGTGCTGCTGGGGAGTTTGATGCGCCACTTTTTCTTCCCAGGTAAAGTACTAGGAAGTGGTGAAGGGTGGGCGTTTTGGGGGACTGTCTTATGTAATTTTGACGTTCGAAACTGCTGATTCTCAGCCTAGTTTGAAATGACTTTTGAATTTGAATTTAAATATGTTTGTTCGTTTCTCTGTTCCCTCGTAACTACTAAACTTCTGAACCGATTTTGATGAATGATACGTCGTTAGATTCGTTTTAATTATATAAAAAGTCTTTATTGCAAAAAAAAACAATTGCTAAGACTAAATATGTTTTTAAAAAAACTTCCATAACTCCAAATCCAGTGGGCCGATATCAAAATTAAGGTTTAAAAAAATATATTATTAAAACTCCAATTCATTAAAGAATCCATAACCACTCAAAACAGAAGATGTATTAGTATCTACAAACAAATATTAGCATACTTTAGCATAAAAGCTTATATACAAGAAACTGTTGTACTCGTACTACTTACTCATTGCCTTATTTAAGTATGTATTATTTATCTAGAAAATAACCCAAAGCGAAATCAGCAACAAAAACCTTTCAGACTAAGTATTGTTATACAATAGAAGTGAATTGGAACTCAAATTAGCCGTAGACAGACGAAACACTTGATATCCATAAAAAGTGGCCAAGTGCGAGTCGGACTTACACATGAACGGTTCCATACCACCGTACAATATTTAACACTACATATTTTAAAATATGCGGAAGATATTATAAAACCATGATTAGACCTGTCATGCTATTCTGTAAACATCTCACCGTGAAAACTTGGGTGAAGTGAGCTGTCAATAGTGTCAATCCCTGTGGAATGACAGCTCACTCCACGCTCACTTCACCTAAGTTTTCAAGGTGAGATAGTTACAGAATAGCACTGCTGCTGTCTTGTATGGGTCAGAATGTTGGGCCACAACAGGGATGGATGAGAGGCAATTTAATGCAACTGAGAATAGAATGCTAAGAGGGATGTGTGGTGTTACACGAATGGATGGAATAAGAAATGAGTACTTAAGAGGAAGTTTGAAACTGGCGCCGGTGACCGAGAAGTTGTGCGGAAATCGGTTGTCATGGTATGGGCATGTGATGCGGAGGAATGGGGAAAATGTCGTGAGGAAAGTTTTGAGTATGAATGTGTATGGCTATAAGAGTAGGGGAAGACCAAAGAAACGATGGATGGACTGTGTGAAAGATGATATGGCTAGAAAGAGGGTGACTACCGAGATGACGACTAGTAGAGAAGTATGGAAGAAAGGGACATGTTGCGCCGACCCCGAATAAAATGGAATAAGGGCAGGAGAATGATGAATGACATCTTAAAATATCTACCTCAATAAAAACCCGAAAAAATACGTTTCTTGAATCTCCCTAAAATTGTTACCTTTTTTATTTTTAGATAGCTGATATAGTAGTACCCACACACTGAACATTTCAAGTGTTTACCTATTACGGTTCAAAAGATACAACCCTGTGACAGACGGACGGACGTGCGGACGGACAGCGGAGCGGTGTTTTGGTTACGGAACCCTAAAAATATATGTGGAACTACAAGAAAGATACACAGAAAATGTGATAAAATTTCACGTTACTGAGATGTCTGTATGTAGGTATTCTGATGCCAATTTAGAAAATATGAGATACAGGAATTACAATAAAAGAAAATAGGATTGTTAAGTACATGTTTTATTATTCGTTATTGTATTTTATCCAATAATGTCGTAATAGCCTAGTGGTTAAGGTCTTGCCTCTCATGCACGAGTTTGTGGGTTCTAATCAGGGCTAGTACCAGTGTGACTCTTTCAATTAATTTGTACTTTCTGAGTTTATCTTGGACATTACTGACAGCGGTGAAGGAAAAACATAGTGAGGTCTCCTGGACTTATATACAATGTGTTCCTGTTGATGTATCATAGCTCTTGGGTATTAATGAGACCATGTCAAAGAATCAACCGGCAATATGAATTCTTCATGTATTTTTTCGTTTTTATTTTTCATAGAAAATAATTAGACAAAGTCACGATTATTTATTTAAAACCCTTACCCTTACGTGAAATATGACAACGTTGCATTTTATTAGCTTTAAATGTGAATAATTGGTTTGAATGAAAATGATTTACTCCTACATATCAATGAAACTTAGATCCACACATCGAGAGTCTAGTGTCATGTTATCTTCGTAACTACCTATGTATTTTTGGCACACTTGTACTAGGTGTTTTTGTATTATTTTTACTTGAAGCACTTAGAGCACCTTAGAGTTATGGGACATCAAAAGGAACACGTTGTATAGCTAAGGCGACGATAACCGACTTTAATGATTTTATACTGAAGATCACGTCTAAACGAGTAGTGTTAATGATTTGGAAAAAATATATGTTAAATTAGAGCATTTTCTTTAATAACTTCTCCCGCTCTAGGCAGAGCGGGAGGGCGTGTCAGACTTTTACTGACTAAAACCCACCCGTGTTCCTTACGTTGCCTGTGTGCCGGGGTCACGATATCCCTTTCGGACAAACTCGCAACCCCGGCAGGCATTGGCCCTTCCGGACCACGTCAGTTGGTGCTGACGTCTCTTTGAGGCGCGCGTGGAACACAACGCGCCGTCGATCCGGGCCTGAGAGATGTTTCTCGATGACATGTAAAGCCAACTCAGAGGCCCATGGGGTGGCTTTGAAACTCTGATACCAGTTTAGTCACTAACCACACGAAGAAGAAGTAGCAGCCCGGAGTCTGGATTCGTGCCCGGGTGATGGCAAAAGGCTCGTCCCTATTACATGGGACTTAAACATAACTGGCGAAATGTGGGTGTAATATAGGTACACCTCTGCTTAACCCTTTTGGGATTACAGGCGTGATGTTATGTTAATGTATTCAGTCTAATCGTAGGTTTACCCTACGGTCGAGGCTTTAATATAATAAGCTCTGAAGATTTTTTATAATTTAGAAGGACGAACCTAAAAACAGGTCTACCCCGAAAAAAATGCTAATCCCTACAGGACCTAGGATTAAACCATGCAAACACAAGGTTGTTTAAACAGGAATTTCAATCCTAAAATCATTAAAGGCAGACATTTCGCCAGTTATGTTTAAGTGCCATGTAATAGAGGGCGATCCTATCGCCATCAACCAGGTAGAAGGCAGGTATGCTGGAAGAGATTTCTTTAGAAATAAGCATCACCTTTGTACGTATTTTTTTGTTCCTTTCTTCTTGTCTGTTTATATGTGTGTACATAAACCGTTAAATAAAAATAAAAAAAATACAAACCCGGGCTACTAATGCCCGATGTAAAAACCTAATAACACTTTGCTTGACCCGGGAATTGAAACTCAAACTCAAAGCATTTATTTCAATTAAACCATTACAGGCACTTTTGAATTGTCAAGGAATCGGTAATATGAAGCTAGTTGCCCATTCCAAAGCGTAGTAGGTACCTATGGAGAAGAACGGGCAAGAAACTCCACGGACACTCTTTTAAATTAAATAAATTGTTACAAAGTATTGGTTACATTATTCATGTTGAAATTATACATGTGAGAACAATGTAGAAAGACGTGCACTTAGAAGCGTCCGTAATACAAAGATAAAACAAAGAACAATTCAAAAATTAAAATCAGCCATGGCCGCTAAGAGTTGACCCGAGCACCTAATGCTCACCAGTAGCACTTGCGACCACAAGACAAACGAGGTAGTCATGTGGGTGTACTATAGGTCCACCCCTTTTTTTTTTTTTTTTTTTTGAGGATGGGAAATTATCAAATAACTTCTCCCGCTCTGGGTGGAGCGGGAGGGCGTGTCAGACTTTTACTGACTAAAACCCACCCGTGTTCCTTCCGTTGCCTGTGTGCCGAGGTCGCGATATCATAGGTCCACCCCTGCCTATCCCTTCGGGGAATTCAGGCTTGATGTTATAAAAAACTAAATTCTAAAACAGTCTGCGCATTACTCTTTGAGCTCTCTAAACGAGGGCAAAAAGCGTAGGTATCGTTAAAGTAGTGCATTTGGTCCGAGATGAGCTCGAAATAGCTGAGATCACGCAAACGACGGCTCTCCAGCGTCCGGCTGATAAAAGGCTGGGCACACTGTATTGTGGTGAAATGTAGGTACGTTGTAAGGAAATAGCAGAGCTGTAGAGTTGGAGTTTTATTGAAACTAATGATTTTGCATTAAAAATAGCCTTCAGCATGAATGGCGATTTTTAAATATACGTCCATGGCATTTTTGTATTTTGCATAATCGCACGAGTTCGAGCCGACTCGATAAGAAGAAGAGAATGCATGGGCACTTTTGGACATTTATTTAAATCATTCAGTATTAAGAGTCCATAATACCTCAGCTCAAATTCAGTCTTTATCTCGCTCGCACACTACTGCTAGCGGACTGAGTGAGAGCGAGACTGGGAGAAGGCTCCAAGGAGCCGATAGTTTAGGTAATTTCTTTCTACGGTGAAAGAAAAGGTAATTAAAAAAAACAGTATCTGCTTTATATTGTATGTAGTTCATTTATTATGCAAAGTTTAATGCTTTAATTTGAAGTATTTTTTTATTACTAGCGGTTTATTTTTCGGTTTAGAGGTAACTTGAAATTTTTTTCCGTCGCGAAAATTTTATGGTATAGTGTTTTCGTGAAACATAGTATTTAAAATTATTCCTTTGCTTTACGTGCTTCCTGAGGCACGGAGGAGTCTCGGTATGTAAAGATGGTCAGCCTTTCACGAACCAACCCCGGCAAGCGTAGCTTAACCTGGTGGATCGACCCGTGCGGCTGTTATTATGTAGCCACGAGCTCCTCAAACAAACTGAAACAAAAAACAGTCTAGACGAAAATAAGTCGCATCAAAGTAACGTCACAAAAATGCAGATCTGTTTGTTTGTTTTTACCGCATTATCCATCGCACTTCAATCTTAGATTCCTTCCGTTCTAGTACCGAAGTATTCTACCTTTTCTTAAAATAGTGAGCTAACATCGAAGCAGCAAGTACCAATACGATGTGTCAGCATTACACACGGATTTTAAATCACAATTGTACCTACAATACTTTGAAACGCTTCGAATTGCGACGTTAAAGTTTTACTCAGATTGTAGAGGGGACAAGATAAAGAGGGTCATAGTCAGCGAATTCTATAGAAGTATTTCTCGAAAGATATTATGTCTAGCCAACGTAGATTTTTAGGTAGCACGCAGTTGGTAAGTTTAATTTATTGGAACTTTTCCATAGCAGAACATGGGACTTATTTTAACAGTCTAAAATGTCTATATCAAAACCAAATGGATCTACGTATGAGCCGTCTGAGGTCATTTGAAAACATGCAATCATCTCATGTAGACAGTCACGTTCCTATATGTGTTATTTCAAAATATCTTAAGTTTTAATGATTTCATAATTTTATGATTCGTTTTTAGTTTCTACGTAGACGGAGCAAACTAGAAAAAAAAAACAGTCTTTGTATTTTGTTCACGATATCCTGAGTTTGTAACAATATTACCATTAATTCACCATACTACATACTTTAAAGTTAAATAAACAGTTAAGTAACTCCAGTTCAAACCCGGACATATGTGATAAGCCTTAAACTTCATCTAAGGACCTCCTAATCTCCTGTGGGACAGGCGCAGTGCTAATAAACAAACAATTTAGGCTGGACACTAGTCGTTACAGCGGCCATTTGTACCAGGGTACCAGGAAGGAAGGAAGGTTTTAAGACGTGTCCAGCACCCTTAATACGTATCACAGTTGGATCATTGGAACTGTGTTACGTAATAAGGGTCAGGGGCAGTCTCTTTCATTTTGATGCTTCAACATAAAGCATTAGCTTCATGCGTTAGAATTTTTTTGTGCTCTTCAACGTACTGTTACGAATATTACTCTATAGTGAGGTACAATTCTAAACCGTTTTCCTCGTGAATTGAAAAATGAAACTTAAAGAAAGACTTATTTCACTATAGTAGGTATGATTTTGATATGTTCGTGACACCATAAAATATCTATCAATACTTTAAAAGAATAATCGCTTTTGAATCTTGCGTAGGTCTAAGTTATTTATGCTCGTGACTATCTAAATGAAGCCTGACATACACATGCATACCAACACGCACTGCGCCGGTATGGTGGATTACGGCCCACTCCCTCTCACGGAGAGGAGGCATGAATCCCAGCAGTGGGAACATTAAATAGACTGATTATGCATTAAAAACATGTTTGTTTGCTAGTAAGTAGCATGCTTATTTATAACACGTTCTGCGTGTGTCTACAGTCATACACTTTGTATATACACGTGATAATGTGTGTTATATATAGGTAGCATCTTCAAGGGTGAAGCGATCTCGAAACTCTTTTCACATGCTGCTGGCGATTATAATTGCTTATTTTTTTTGACTTTTTAATATTATTTTTGTTCTTATCAATCATGGAAAATAAAAATAAAAGATTTATTTCATTAGGAGTTTTCTTTAGTTATTATAAAAGTGCTACTAGATGATAGCATCACGCGTAGCATGAACACCGTTTTGTCGACGGAAGAGAAGACTAAACTGACGTTTCGTGTAGACAGTGCGACGGTAGCAAAGTAGAAAGAGTCAACTGCACATTTTACGAAATTCACTCTTTTACATAATTCGACTCAGGTTTCTTTGTTTTGTCATAAGATTTATTTTTCTGTTTGATTTACAACAATTTTTCCCAGTATCGAAGAACCGTATTTTAGAACAAAAAAATATTTCAGTAATATTGGCCTTAACCGTTTCCTTGGTAATATTTCCTATTAACGAAATGATGTAAACTATGAGAAGATGGCTTCGTTCTTCTATTAATTATCACAGTTTTGTGTTTAAATGCTTTCCTGTAAAATCATGATTTTGCAGATAACCGAGTATACTTTGTGGCCGTGGAGACAACTGTCAGTTGTCAGTGTGATTTTGACAGTTTGGTATAGAAAACTTTCTTCTGAAATAGTCTACATATAAAAGGACCTAGACAAAGATTGTTAGAAACGAAAGACAAAATGACAGATTGTAGAAGGATTTCTACGGTGCAATGTCAAAAATAGAGAAATAAAATGTCACTTTGTATAGAAAGAGCTGTGTCTATTCTTCGTAGACATAGAAAGCGTCATGCTACGCGTGATGCACGCGTAGCATGACGCTTTGTTTTCATAACGGATATTGTTGAATAGCCCGGCTGGACACTACTTAGTAGTTACAGCACCCATTTGTACTAGGGTACCAGATGGGAAGAAAGGTTTTAGGACGTGTCCTGATAAAGGAGACCGTGCCTCCTTTTTGTTCAGCTCAAGTTTGTATGTTTAATATGTCGCTGTAAAGGCCCGTTCTTAGTGGTTCTTAGTGGTCAAGCTGTGTGTGTGTTACGTGTGAATAGTGTCGCTGCAACTTCTAGTAGCAATTGGTAGTAGTGGTTACGTTGTCGCCAGTGTTTGCAAATAGATCGACTTCGGCTGGGATAGAGTCGTCGTGTCGACGGAACGTTGTGGTTGCGTTGTGGCTGCGACATCTCCTTGATGTGATCGGCCCACACGGTTTATTTTTCATTTTTAACTTAATTTTATTTTTATGATTTGTTGTTACAACGACATTAGAAATACATAATCTGCAAAATTTTCGACTATCTACCTATTACAGTTCATGAGTTTCCGCCTGCTGACAGACAGACGGACAGCGGAGGCTTAGTAATAGGGTTCCGTTTAGCACCCTGCTGATACGGAACCCTAATAAATGGACCTTAATAAACTACATCAGTAGGGATCGAATTTTACAGCTAACAGTGTAAAAAATAGGATTACGTAGGTAAGGTATGTAAAATATAGGTACTGAAATTAGAACAAAACTATTTCGTTGAAGTAATTCTTTCATCATTTAAGTAGCTTCTACCTCTGCCTACTCTATCGGATCAGAGGGTCGTGTAAGTGCGTAATAGTTATGACGTCATAAATAAGCATTTGTAGGCATTCGCAGCGTACGTCGACGTAACACGTGAATCTGCGTGTAATGGCCCCGCGAGACAAAATATTCTGGAAATAAATATAAATCACACGCAAAAACAACATACTAAGTCAAAAAGGGTAGAAGCACTAAGTTCAGTCTACCACTTATCACTAATCATAATTATTATTATTATGAGGTAGGTACATATTTTAGGCTGCTTAGGTTTTTTAGGGTGTTGTGACTTGTGAATTTAAAACTACAATAGACGACGTATATGTAGTAACCTAATCTATGGTTTGCTATTCACTAATTGGAATTGGAACTATGGTCACTATTGAATTGTCAAGAAGTCAGTCAGAAAAATGAAGCTAGATGATCAATATGATTATTCTAAGTTACACCTCATGCCTGTAGGTTCTTTTGGCGTGTGGCCAAAATCGGAACTAACGCCACCATCTTATTTTATCAATACATTTCACAAAACAAAATCCGCTAGATGGCGCTGCGTCTAGCCAAACGTTGAAACAATCGCTCTGTTAATAAATATCAGTTAAAAATACTTATTTGCGCTTTTAAGTGAATAAAAATAAGTGAACTAATAAAACATCACCTAATACTTAAGTGAGAGTGTTATCCACGTATTTCATACATAAACTGTGAAGTTAATACATAATATACTGTGAACAATAAACTGTGCTTTAAAATAACAAACACGACCATAAAATCAACAATAACAATGAAAATAAATTAATGATTGCAAAATGTATAATATTCTGTGACATAATTCAACGGAAAAAGTGTGTAAAAAAAATAACAACAAAGACAAAGTGAAAAAGTGACTCACATAGTGATTTGAATTTAAACTGTCACGCTGACCTGCCTATTTAAAGAAAAAACAGCTGCTGCAATAGCTCGACAAATTTGATTTGCCCATGTAATGTGTAGTTGGCGTATTAGCTAACACCTCAATTTTTGCAGTTTAACTAGCCTCAGATGAGTGGCCGCGGGTTCAAACCTCAGTGACTGCATCACTTTTCGTAAGTTCCAAAATTCACATTTGGAATTTATAAAGAAACTAGTTCAACAATTCTAGTTAGACGTCATTTAACCAGGATATACACACATTACGCACCGAGAGATAACATGTCATCCCAATCTACTTCCTCAAATACTTCAAATAAAGGCCAGAAGATGGCAGCACTAGTAGTATGTTATAAATGTAAGAAAACTGTTGACATCAAAAAAACTGCGTTGTGCTCAGTTTCTAACAACAGATTTGAACCCGACTGCGATGGTTATCCGGAACACGTGTACCGATTAATGAATCAAGAATCTAAAAACAAATGGCGCTGCAAGATGTGTATTAAGAAAAAGACTACCAGTTCTACAGAGCCATCCAACATAACAATGAGAAAAACACCGACGTATTCTATTACAAAAACGCCTCTGCAAACTGGCACAAAGAAAAAGCAGTCGAGGCCTGACCAGGATTCTCATGTACTGACCGATTATGATACATCTTACGAAACTGACACCACACCGAACAAACTCTCAAAAAGTGTAGACGGTACTACAACTAATATATCTTCAATCTCTGAGATGCAAGATATGATAACCCAGTTGACTATAAAACTAGAAAGCACGGAGTATGAGTTAGAAAATACGATATTAGAAAACAATGATTTTAAAAGACAAGTGAACAAGCTGACTCAAGAAATTAATGTCTTAAAGTCGTTATGTCATTCCTCGACAAGCAAGGAAAGCAGCCCTCTAAACAATGACAAAAAGAAAAGACACTCTCGTCTAAGTCAAATCGTGTCTTCCACTCCCTCCTCGCCTAGACTTACTACAAATGCTGAACATAACAATAATCACTTTATATATTTACATCTGCAACAAAATATCTCAGCCCTACAAAAGGAACTAAAAATCGCAGGAAATGAGATAAAATCTCTAAATATACAAATACAGGATTTGAAGCAATCTCTTAGGACTACACCAAAATCAGAACAGATTTTTGCAGCCAATACCAGTAGAACAAACCAAATTGCCTCAGATATAAAAAACCACATATTCGGAAAAGCAATACGGATTTTTGGTGCGCAACAATGCGTCGGTCTGGCAGCTGCTCTTATAAGTTCAAGAAAGACTACACAGTATGAAAAGTATGGAGTCCTCGCCCATACGATGCCAAATGCACAGAGCGACACAATAACAAAAAGCTGTACCAACATAAACTTTCAACCAGGTGACAAAATTGTAATATCTTTAGGTGAAAATGACTATAACATGGAAAATGTATTATATCAGTTAAAAACTATATTACAGACATTTTCTAAGAATAGTATAATAATATTAAACGTTTTAAAAAGTAGCCATTTGGACGTCGACAAATTGAATTATCGCATCAAAAATATTTGTAAACATTACAAAAATTGTCATTTCGTGAATTCCGTCCACCAGAACGTATCTGACATTTGCAAATCAATAAATTACATAATAGATTGTGAATATTACGCCCAAAAATATTTAAATCCAGCCGAGCTCAGGAAACACCTCGCGAGTAGCAAATCAAGTTCTTTGCAAAAAAGGGAGACAATTTTACCCAAAAAAGGAACTATTCCCTTTTATTTTAGAAAGAGCAATAGTACTGGAACTGAACAAAACGTAAACCCTCATCTTCCTTCTGAAGAGCACAAAAAAGGTACTATCCCATATTATTTTCCCACACTTAAAAAGAACGATACATTTTTTCGTTCCTAAGAACACAACACCTACATCACACAACTTTAGGATACTCCACCAAAACATTGCAAGTGTTTTATCTAAACAGGAACTATTGGAGTTAACGTTACAAGAAATGCGTGACTTACATAATGAACCCCATGTGATTTGCCTCTCCGAAACATTTATTAAAAAAGGTCAGGAGAACTATCTCAAATTATCGGATTTTGAAATGGCTACTAATTTTTGCAGAGAAAAACACAGAGGTGGTACTTGCATTTTAGTCAAAAAGGGTCTACAGTACAAAGAATTACAGTTCATAAAGACATATGCCTCGGTAAATACGTTCGAAGCATGTGGCATAGAATTAGATAATAAGAAATTAGTCATTATTTGCTTGTACCGAACACCTCAATCCGATCCTATCGTATTTTTAAATAAGTTAGATAGTATCTTACATGATATATACAAGAAATATAAATCTAGAACGCGCATAGTTTTAACCGGTGACTTTAATATTAATACCTTAAAAAGAAGCAAAATCACTCAAGAATTTCAAGACCTAGCACACACACACAATTTGAAGATTCATATTAGCGTAGCCACTCGCAAATCTTCTTGTATAGATCATATATTAAGTAATGTACCTGACGCAATTGCAAACGTCCTACCACTTCATCTCTCTGATCACGACACGGCGCAAATGCTAAGCTTTCCTTTTCGAATTCAATCAAGAACCGCAATATATCAGATCTACAAAAGAGATTACAGTTTAAATAATACGCTTAAATTTAGAGAATGTTTGCAAAACCTACTTTGGACAGATATATACATGGAAAACGATGCAAATGTGGCATTCAATAGTTTCCATGAATTAATATGTCTGTTTTACAATCTCTGTTTTCCAAAAGAAAGAGTTAAAGTAAATGAAAACAATAAAATTAAACAAACGTGGATAACTAAAGGTCTTAAACTATGTTCTAAAACTAAACGCTCCTTACGATATCAATACTACAAAAACAAAAATAGTACCAACAAGACCAAATACATCACGTATTCTAAACTATTGCAAAAATGCATCTATAATGCTAAGCGGAATTCTAACATCAAGTTTATTAACAACAACAAAAACAAATGTAAAGCCACTTGGTCAGTTATAAAAAATGAAATACACAATATGGACCGTAAAGACAATATTGAATATTTACAGGTTGATAACACTGTACTCACAAAACCAGCGGAAATAGCCTCTGCACTCAATAATCATTTCATAAACGGTATCACTACACAATATCAAATAAATAGCTGTCTCAATGAAAACGTAATTGCTAACTCGATGTTCCTCACTCCGATGTCTGAAACTGGGGTAAGGCAACAGATATTATCATTGAACAATACAAACTCTGAAGGTTACGATGAACTAAACACCAAAATTATTAAGACATGTACCAATGAAATAAGTCAGGTGTTGACATATTTGATCAACTTGTCTTTTTCACAAGGAGTATTCCCAAAAGCGTTAAAATTATCCATTATTAAACCATTGCTCAAAAAGGGTGATAAACATGATATGAACAATTATCGCCCTATAACATTAATACCCATAATCTCAAAAATATACGAGAAATGTATGCATCAAAAATTAATAAATTACTGCGAGAAATTTAACATTATAAGAAAACATCAATTTGGATTTCAAAAAGGTAAATCCACAACGTTAGCCATATTCTCACTATTAAAAACCATACTGAACAATTTAAACAACAACCGGTTCGTAACGGGACTATTCTTTGATTTATCGAAGGCGTTCGATCTAGTTACACACGCAAACTTATTAAAAAAATTAGAAGCTCTCGGAATCAGAGGACAGCCACACCAATGGATATCGTCGTACCTAACTGACAGACAACAGTGTGTCGCTGTTACCAAATTGGACGAAAATGGGGATATGATACTGCATACGTCTGAATATCAATATGTAAAACGCGGTGTGCCACAGGGTAGTATATTGGGCCCCATCTTATTTCTCCTTTACATTAATGATATAGTTGATATGACTAATCACAAATGCTTTCTTTTTGCGGATGATATTTCTATAATTGTAACTGCTGACAAAAAATGTAATTCAATTACCGACCATGAAACTGACATAAATAATACAATTGACATTCTAATTAATTGGCTAAATAATAATAATCTATCTATTAATCTTGATAAATCTGTATACTTACAATTTAACAAATATTATAATAATAAATTTAATTTAAAAATGGACATAGCAAAAATTACGCATGTGACGCAAACTAAGTTTTTAGGTGTAGTAATAGACGAACACTTAGACTGGAAGGCGCAGGTTGAGAATGTCTGCAATAAAATAAATAAATTTGTATATGCCCTTAGGCAAATAAAAAAGGTAACAAATATAAAAACAGCCGTAATGTCATATCGAGCATACGTTGAGTCCTCGTTGAGGTACGGACTAATAAAATGGGGAAATAGTACCGACCACAACAGAGCATTTATCGCCCAGAAAAAATGTATACGGGCCTTATACGGGATTCCATCCGATGAATCTTGTAAACCGATATTCAAAAAGCTTGGTTTGCTACCGTTTCCGTCATTATATATATATGAGGTGTGTATGTTTGTAAAGAAACACAAAGAATTGTTTAAAACAGCAGCAGAGGTATGTTCACGAAGTCGGCGTGACCAATACACACTAGTACTAGACGAGCTGCCTAGGTATGCTAAATATAATAAAAATTGTGTAGCTATGTGTGTACGTATATTTAATAATTTACCAAAGACATTAAAAGTATTGAATTGTAGACTATTTAAAATTAAATTGTAGAACTGGTTGAATGAAAATAATTTCTATAGTATTAAGGAGTTTTTAGAGCACTAACGTTGACATAACAATTTTGCATGCTTCAATTATAAGCAAAACATGTATGAGCTCATTTTGTATTGTAACAACTTTTTATACCGTGTTTTAAGCAAATAAATATTATTATTATTATTATTTTTTCGTCTTTGACATTTCTCGGGACCCTGGGGTCCCGGACCTTTGGAAGGCGTACGAGGGGCCGAAGCCAACTCGCAGAGGCCCGTTAGGCGTTTTAATGAAATGAGGCACCAACCGACGATTATCCCTGTGTGCACTATGCAAGTGCTCCCAAGGACAACCCCCGGTTGGCGTAGGACTATTGCAGGAAATGGAAACAAAGATATTGGACTATGGGTTTGGGTGGCTAAAGTTGACTGGTGACCTGGAACTATGGAAGGACTATGGCCCCTGCCTGATCAATGTCTTATATGTACACGGATAAAATGGCAGGGGGTGACTTGCACACTCAATAATGGGCCCCCGGAAACTGTCGCTAGCACATAGTGACATAGCGACAAGGGGGCAACACGTCCTGAGGTGCTTGAGGAGTGGAGAGGTATTCCACGGCTTTCAGAACAATCCCAGAGCCCGGAAGATGGTCAAGATCCCTACGAGCACTTACTGAAATACTTCCTTCCTCCGAGCACGTTTGCTCTTGCGAATCTCCACTCAAGCCGGCCAATTAAGGCAAGAATGAGGTGGGAGCTCTGTTCCTCGTCAGTGTTCACTCCAGCCGGCTAATAAAGGCAAGCCAGAGATGAGGAACAAGATTTCTCCCGGGAGATAGGGTCCGTGGGGTCGCTACTGCCCAACAGCTCGCCACATGCTGCCCTGCGGGTTTCTGTATCTCTCTTGGTCTGGCTCCTCATCCTAGACCTGTTCCGGCAAAGTAAACTTATTATTATTATTATTAACAATTGCGCAAATGTTTACCAACAGCGCCCCCCCCGTTAACGTCATACGAGCACCAAAAGATCTTTCTACCAGCAGCATACTAATTATGCTAGTGTGCATTCTTATTGCGTAACACACTTCCAATCACAACTTGAATAATTTTTGAAGGGTATTGTTAATCCATTGCTTCATATGTTCGAAAAATTTGTCTGCTCAACAACGTAAATAACGCAATGAATGTTGTTGAACTGTCAATGAAACACTTGTGATTGATCGTGTGTTACGCAGTTAGGATGCTGTTTCCTAATAATTGAGATTTTAAACAAAAAAACTCAATAAAACCTTTTCCAACCGAGAATCAAAACCTAAAAACCAACCCTAAAAGACCCACAACAATAATACGTAAAGACATAAAACTGTCTAATAAAAAGGGTAACAAAACAATTTGTAGCCCCACTGAGTACACAAAGTACATCATCTTAGAGAAACGCTAGAAAATGTTCAGGTAATCTCGGTCTGGATCCAGTATTTATATACGTAGACCTCATGTTCTGTGGTTTTATATCCACGTATATTTTTTCTTGCCAACGTTTCTCTAAGATCCACCATTTTCTTTACTAAAAGCGTTTGAAATCTCTTTTTATCTAATGTTAGGGAGCGTTTACATTGTTTGTTCTGACTACAGTAATTTTTATGGAAGCAATTTTAACTTACTAAACAAGTTGAATAAGACTTTATAGGCATGTTTAGGATATTTGGTTAAACTGTAACCGCCTCATTACAAAATGAGTTCTAATTTTGTAATAAGAATTTTAGCCTAGTTATAATAAAGTTCAAAATTCAAAAATAGCACGTTGGTTTACGAGCCATTTTTGAATTCGATTTTATGGGGGATGCGCTAAGTTAGCCCACGAAATTAAAATTGTCTTACGTTTTTTTGCAATTTGCAAGTCCGCGTCAGGTTGTATGTTGATTAAGAAAGGCCGTTGAGGAAATACCGTTGAGGATTTTAAAGCTGACAAATTGTGAATTGATTAACCTTGTAACAATATGCTTGACGTACTTATATGTGAAATAATAAATATGACTTTACTATATTATGACTAAAATGAATGAAAGAATTAATAATAATGATTTATTTGAAATAAAATGTAATAATTAAATAAGTAATGTTTATTAAAATGTAATGTATTGTAATGGCTCCTACACATTATGCCGGCGGCGCGGCCGCGCGCGCGCAGCTTTTGGCGCACGTACCCCCGGTTCCTTTGTGCGGTAGGGCCGGGCGCGCCGCGGGTTGTCCGGCGGCAGGGCTGGCGGCATAGTATTTAGGAGCTATAATAATTAGAATCAATAGTATATTATGTAATTTAATCATTTGATATGAAACATTTACAGTGCCCTTACAGGGTGCATGTCTTAATACTGTGTCATGAAAATTTGCACACTAACCAGTGTTTTACATGTTAGCATTTAAATAAAATATGATTCGCGACCGTAAAAAAATATGGCTTTACATAATTATAATCAGTACAATCAGCAACTCCTTAAGATAGAATTGGCCTCAAATGTCATGATTTTTTAAAATAGTTATTTACTAGGGTAATATGTTGTTGGAGAGTTGTATTTATGATTTTTATGATTATAATTCTGTAAAGATAGGTACCTATATTTAATACGGCCGCGAAACATATATAATATAATAATAATTATATAATAGCTACTCTGACGCTATCGTCTTTTAAAGTCAATTTTTGTACTTACTTTGATTTACTAACTTATGAATTGTCGAAATAAAGTACGTAAAAAATTACCCGATTGTTTAAACCTAGGTCTAAAGTTAAAAACTCGTTTTGTAATAATATAGTAATTAGTCTGCTTTGTTGTTAGTAACTATTCCAAGCTAAAGAAAAAAAAAATTGAATGTCGTGCGACTCAATTAGGGAAATAGCACCTGACACCGAATGGTGTATTATTAAGGGTTATTTATAGTTCACCAACTGTAAAACTTCCACAGAGCCATAAATATGGATAGTTATTTTACCGGTTTCTTGTAAATTATTTAGCAGTAGCAGGAAAATACTGGTTGCCACTCTCCATACAGAAATAACAAACACTCAGGGCAATGGCTGTCGCTCACTTGTGGAACTGAAAAAGATCGGTTATTGATCATCACACTTGCTCCTTTGGATGTTTTTTTAGGTACTTTCGATTGTTGCATTTTGTGATTATTATACAAATAACTATTTACAATCTATGTGCCTAGCCTTTTCCCAACTTAAGCTTTGTTCAGACTAGCGCGACGCGACACCGGTTATTGTTATACCGTGAAGTTTTCTTAGAAATTGTATTTTTGTCTGCACGAGCCTTAACTTAGGTACCTGATTACTTATGAAACATAGGATAACCGCAATTATATTCGAATAACGAGAAAAAGAAACCAACTACAAAAAAATGATCAGTACATATTAATGTAATAATTATATATATTTATTAATATTATATTATAATAAAATAAAGCCCTGCCACGTCTGTCTGTTTGAACGCGATAAACTCAAAAACTAACGAACGGATTTTCATACAATTTTCACCAATAGACGGAGTGATTCATAAGGAAAGTTTACATGTATATTTTATTAATGTTTTGTGTAAATTGGCTGAAATATGACGATTATTGTTGAAGGTGACGGAAAAAATCATGCTGACCTGGAGATTTAGTGACGTGCGCCGCGTAGTTAGACATGGGGTACTTTTAATCACGGTAGTACTTTCCCGTGGGATATTTTCCGACATCTAGTTCTAAATAAACGCAAGTGTATATAGTCCCCAAAAGATATCTCGAATACAAGAATAGAGATTTCTGTCCCACAAAAGAATAATATATGAGCATGTTACGCGTGATTCATCGAGTTCACTTTGTATCCGACTGTACCACGTATTTTTATGTAAAATGACCGGTTTGGGTGGGACTGTACATTATGTGCTATGGTTTGGGAACATTTTTACGGAGCACTTTGATATTTTCAAGGACTTTGGATATATGTGAGAATTCATCGACCGTGCCCTATTGCTCTTGTCATGCATCCCACGTTCGCTTCAATATTTATTCTATTGAGAATATTCTTAGCTTTATATTCAACGTCTAGGCTTTGAAATTAGACTTTTAACGTTTTTAGTCAGGACTAAAAACGTTATAAGTCTAATATATATAATAAATATATATCCAATAAACGTTACTCATTCAACGTTTATTATTTCTTTCCAAGTCCCGGTACTTATCGTGGAAGAATTGTATGAGTGTGGTTCAATACGTGCAAGGCAACGTCAGCAATAACGTTTTAGGCAAGGAGCCACAGAAGCTTTGATTTGACCAGTGACATCCTAATAGACAGCTTACGCTACTGTGGCGGCATCTACATCGCCACATGCGAACTAAGCATCAAAGACACATAAATCCTGCATCGCGCAATTGAGTTTACCGCGCGATCAGCATATTCCCCGACATCATTCGTTGGGCAGTTGCCCGCCAGACTGGTCGGAGGATCCTCCCTTTTCAATAGAAGTTGAGTGAAGTTTACACACACCTCTATACTACCATTATTTAACACGAGCAGTAGTGGTCTAGTGGTAACGGCCGCGAATTAGGAGTTGTAAGGTCGTGAGTTCGAACCTAAGCAGGCATTTTACTTAGTGTACATTATTTCGTCACCACTGCTCTCAAAACGGTGAAGGAAAACATCGTGACGAAACCACCATGTCCTAGAACCATCAATTTGAAGACATGACATCCACTATACGGGTTATTTGGCCGCTTAGTGGATTATGGCCCACTCACAGAAAGAGGAGATCTGTGTCCCAACAGTGGGAACATTATACGCTGATTATGCTACCGTTATTTCAATACGTCTACTGACATCCATTAGAAAAGAACTGACGTAAATAATATCTCTTGTAAGACCATTTTAACAAACAACATAAGTCGTCAAACCCGTCACAGAGATTTCCCCAAAACTATCATTTTGGCCACACCGTCAATTTCACTTTCCCTCATCGCAGTTTCACGAAACAGCCAAAAACTAAAAAGCTCCGAAAATCGGCTTCCAAACGCTTTTCATCTTCCGTGAAGGCGTGTATCGTAACGTCCATTACCGGGTAGCCATATAAAGCCTGTGTTAAAAATGTATGGTCATATATTTAATTTAAGGGTGTGGCATCAAACTGAACATCGTTCCCTATGGGACTAACATCGTCTTCGCGAAATAAGCTGTCCTATATAGAACTTCAATACCTAATATACTCCAGTTAAAGACGTAGTTAAATAAAGGTAAACAAAAAACACCCCTGACGAGACAGCTGTCCAGTAACCCACTGAACGTAATACCTGTCACTTCAGTTGTCATGCTACGTCACAGTTGTACTCTTCAATTTAGCAACGTTATAATTCGTTGACGTTTAGAGTTTGGGCTCTTTACAATATACAGATTACAAAATATTATGTTATTATTATAAATCTTAGTAAAAAATTGTGCTCAAGCCGTTAAGTCTATGAAGAGACTTTTATGAATAAATGATAAAGTTTAACATACATAAATAAAAGAGGAAACTATTGTAAAAATCTAAAATAAATTTAGTTTGGTTTATCGTATTTTTAAACAAGAAAGTGCCTACTATAAAAACCCTTTTTTACGATTTGTTTACCTTTATTTATTTATTTATTTGCTAACATGTACAACACTGGTTAGTAGGCATGCATTAAAATTTCATGACACACTATTAAGACATGCACCCTGTAAGGGCACTGCAAATGTTTCATATCAAATTAATGATTAAATTACATAATATAATATTGATTCTAATTATTACAATACATTTTAATAAACATTAGTTATTTAATTATTACATTTTATTTCAAATAAATCATTATTATTAATTCTTTCATGCATTTTAGTCATTTTAGTTTATTTAACTACCTAAACCTATTGAGTATAGATCCAAATGTATGCGCATACGACAGCAATTATTTTTTTCGTGATTACGATGGAGAAAGTTGTACAGTTTGATGGTCTGTACCACACCACACTCATTTCTGATACACGCTGTATACGGGATTTCGGGGAAATCGGTTCGTGAAGGTAAGCAGAAATGGATGTCGTACATGGGATAACTGTCGCGAGAGCTCAGCGGTGTTAAAGAGGGTGGTTTTAATGGACGTGTTTCATGTACGGATTTTGTCTTTGATTTCTTATTTTGGTGTAGATGTGGGTTTTGGTAAATGGTAATGTTTAAGGGATTTCCTGTTGTATAAGGAATGAGAAATAGATGTTCAATCTACGAGTAACTTCCAATGATCACAAGAAATTCCGACTACTTGTATATTTTTTTAGTTTTTATTAACATTATAGTTAGGTAATAGTTTAGTTACATACTTCATTGGTCTGGTGATCGCAAGTGCTACTGGTGAGCATGAGGTCCCGGGTTCGATTCCCGGGTCAGGCAAAGTGTTATAAATATAGAATTTGAAGCCCGGAGTCTAGATTGGTTCCCGATTGATGGCAAAAGGCTTGCCCCCCATTACATGGGACTTAAACGTAACTAGCGAAATGTGGGTGTACTATAGGTACACCTCTGCTTAATGCTTCGGCGAAAGAATGCGTGATGTTATTTTATAGTTAATGTAAGTCTGAAAATGCCAACCCATATTGAGCAACCGTGGTGACTGACCGAGGCTTGACTGTATGAAAAGAGGCATTTGCCCTGCAGTGGGTCAATAGAAGGCTGGTATTATTATTACTCAAGCTCAAAGCATTTATTTCAATTAAACCATTTACAGGCATTTTTGAATTGTCAAGGAATCGGTCAGTCAGAAATATGAAGCTAGTCGCTACTTCTGACGTAAACGAATTCATAATTCTTGTAGTTTAAAAGAAAAACCAAATGAACACAATCCTTAAGAAACGAGAATTCCTAAATTGTATTCATATGAAAACAAGATACGGCAGCATCAAAGAATATTCGTTTTCAAGAATGCATATCCTATAGCAATGTTTCAAAGGATCTGATACCGCCTCAGGCTAACAGTGACGGTACACAAGACCCATTCGTTCACGTATCACATACATGTCGGCTTCACTCGTAAAATACGGTAGAGACGATGCGTACATTCGAGTACATCCAAGTATATTCGAGTACAAGCTATAACTTTACGGAACACGTCTTCTTACGTAACTGAAAGATGTGCGTATATATCTAAGGCTAATTTATGAGGGCTTACAGACGTTTCTGTTCCGTATTTACAATGCGCGTTTGAATTTTTCTTACATTTTTGCACCTAACTGCTGACGTTATCAGTGCACAATCATCATCATTAGCAGTCTTGTTCCACCTGAGCGTAGTTGTTATGACATTCAATATTTAGACTTTTTTGAATTCATGCACTATAGTTTGACCGATACCGCTGTACCGCGAAGGAATGAAAAGTTAGGAATGTACGCGGCGAGACGGGGGGGGGCAGTGCAGGCTGCCCACTCGTCAACGCTCTTGGGGTCCTGCTTCCCGCCTCACCGCGCATTCCTAAGGCGCGGTACAGCAATCTCGGTCAAACTATAGGGCATGCATTAAAAAAAGTCACACAGACGTTAGCGGACTGTCTCAAATACTACTACATACTTACTTAATAATCTCATGTGCCTCTATTTGCAGTCGCAGCCACTGGCTGGGGCACTTTCTATGAAGTTTAAAAAAATACAGAATTCATAAAAAAATATCTACCATATTATAAGTTAACTGAAACCCATCTTGAGGTTACGGATAAGCCATTAGCGTTATATTTTCAAGTTCCCACGTGTGAGAAAGTAATAAAAAATGTAAACAAGTAGGTACTTAAGTACCTATCTGAAACACTCAAACAAGATTCAAGTACTGACATTATGTAAAAGTTAGCCTACAAAGAGATTTATTAGGTACGAAGCCGTAAAACTGACACACATTTTGTAACAATAGACCTCTAGTAAGTATAAAGTTTTATTACAACTAAAACTCGTACGTTTTGCTCATTTGCTCGCAAGATTTGTAAAAACTTTGTATTGTAAGTTTCTTTAGGTCATTTTATGAGTGTGTAGGTAGTAGCTTAGGTACCTATCCCACCACCGACTAGCTATCAACGATTTTCTCGCTCAAGAAACGTACACGTAACGAGAAAATCGTTGCTGGCTTTATCTCGCCAGGAGGATAGAGGGAGCGGCGTAGGCCTACGTATTTGACTGTTTTATGCATTTCATCTGTCTAGCTTTTTCCCAACTATCTTGGGGTCCGCTTTCAGTCAAACCGGATGCAGCTGAATATCAGTATTTTACATAGAGCAACTGCTTATCTGATCTCCACAACCTATTACTGAGTAACACGATATACCCCATGGTTAGACTGGTTGCCAGACTTTCGGGCGACGACTGTCAAAGATCTGCAAATGACAACCGGGACCAACGGCTTAACGTGCTTTCCGAGGCACGGCGAGGTCTTGGTATGTAAAGATGGTCACCCATCCACAGACCAACCGCGGCAAGCGTAGCTTAACTTGATTGATTGACCCGCGTGGCTGTTATTACATAGCCACAAGCCTTGACTTGACTGTTTTATGCATCTACGAAACCTGAAAGTTGTAATATCTACCATTAAAAAATGGTATTGATTAGGAATTGGAGGAGATGTCAGATTGCAATCTTCTTTTTTGATTATCTCTACAGATAATCGTGTAACAAGGACTAAATATGTGGCTTCCATGCAAATACAGCGTAAATTGTTGTCAGAAAAACTTGAGTTATAGAGGAAATGAAAGAAGTTTCTTTATGAAGTCGATGGTGAGATTAGAGCGTGTAATTAGTTCCTAGCAAACACAGCTCAACTGATGGAGCGCTTTGCACAAGTTTATAGAGGGAGAAACTAAAATTGAATTCAATTGCAGGTGTATAATAACTGTATAATAACCGGAAGGGCCAAAGCCTGCCGCCGGGGTTGCGAGTTTGTTCGAAAGGGATATCGTGACCCCGGCACACAGGCAACGGAAGGAACACGGGCGGGTTTTAGTCAGTAAAAGCCCAGAGCGGGAGAAGTTATTTGATAATTTCCAACCATCAAAAAAAAAAAGAAGAAAGGTGTATAAAAACTGAGTCTGGAGTTGTGCCCGGTTGATGGCAATATGCTCGCCCCCTATTACATGGGACTTAAACATAACTGGCGAAATGTGGGGGTACTATAAGCACGCCTCTATCTAACCCCTCGGAGATTACAGGCTTGATGTTATGTTATATGTATAATAACAAAAGATTTAATTGTTTTTGTAGTATTTTTACGAACAATTTTGATCGTGACTTCAACGTGCCTTGTAAATACTGCCCTGCTAAGCCAAAAGGCGCTATCTCAGAGATACGCCCTTTTAATTTTTTTTATACCATTCAATAGCTATAACAATTTCGCATCTAATGGTATAAGCCAAATATCGCTATCTAACTTAAAACATAAAAAAAAAACATTCAGAAGTTTTTTATATCCATATGTTTCCTTAAATTACAACGAACAAAAAGTCAATTTTCTCTAAACTTACTCCGATTGAGATAGCGCCTTTCGGCTTAGCAGGGCAGAATAGGAAAGGAAAAATTATTTCAAGCTTTCCTGTTTATATCAGGCTAATTTAATGGCTCCGGATTTCCGGAATCGAGATAGTGACTGATGATATCTCCCTTTAATATAGCCCCGTGAACAGATTTAATTTGATATAATACAGCTGTCCTATTGTCCACATTACTAAAGAAACCCATAAAGTGGGATCGGATTGTGGGATCTGATCGGAATAAGCAATACATTTGGGTCGAGTAGGTATTGAAGTTTTGTATGGGACAGTTGATAATTTCTTCATGATTTCGATGTTGGTCTCATGAAGAAAGTTGTTCTGTTCGATGGTCTCTACTAAACCCTTAAATAATATAATAATTTAGGCCCTTTTCTGATTTGTCGGCGCAGCAGCGGTGTGACATAACCATGCTCGAATGCCGAGACCATACCGCGTCGCTTGCACCTACGCACATGTCGGTAAAAAATTAAGTAATAGGTAAGTATACGCTCTTAAATAAGCTTACACACAGGGTTTTAGTGCAACAGCGCTGGGATTGCATTTTCATTTAAAAAAATAAAAGCTTAAACTACAAAACATTTTCTCTTACAGCATGTGTTTTTAAATCCTTGTTTTGTCTCATACAAAATACTAAAGCACCGTAACATTGTACTTAAATAAATATCATTATATTCAACCTAAACTTAGCCCGCGCCGCCATATTTAAAAAATAACGTCCTTTACTCAACGAGGAAGTACACCGCAGTATTTTACGTTTTACGATCACTTTGAAAAAAATCTAGGACATTCTATGCGACGAAAATTGTAATATATGGACAGTGGACACTGGGCACCGGTTCTGTGGCTGATATTGAGTGTTCCTTTTTTGAAGAAAAGGAGGCTTAAGCATTGAGGCCGTCACGGATCAGAATTTTGTATATTTTTAGGGTTCCGTAGGGTCGCTTTTACAGGTGGGTATCCCATACAACAATGTAGTCACAATTTCCACACTTAGAGACGTCACCCAAAAACAAATCAAACACCACCACCACCAACAAACATGAAATGTTTCTTAATGTTAATTGTCATATTTTGACTGACAGGGTTCAAATTTATACGTTGAACATGGCTCTCGATGGAGACGCTAAAGGCTCAAACATACATACATCATACTACCCATTATACTACCCAGAACATCAAAGGACAGCCTTAGACATAAAAAACCGGCCAAGTGCGTGTCGGACCACGCACAATGAAGGGTTCGTAGTTGGGATGAATTTAGCCCGAAAACAAACTCAACATTGTTGTTGAAAATCATTTGCTCCCCATACATCGATATACGTCAGGGTCAATTCTCCAACTGCAAATGTAAGCTATTGCAAGCAATTTTCAATTTTCAATTTGATACCTGCACGCATTCCTGAGAAAGAGTGTCTTGACAGACTGACAGGCAGACAAACGGACGGAAAACGAAGTGATCAAAGAAATAGACTAAATGAAAAAAAAAATACTATAGATTAATTAAATGTAGTAATAATTTACAATTTGTTTATTCAATCGTTATTAGCATTTTCCTTTGAAAATAAATAAACTCTGATTACAATATTTCCACACGTAATTTATTATTAATTGGCGACAAATAAAATATCAGGGAGTGTTAATGAGTTCCAGATAAACGTTTAAAAAAATAATGATCATCCTATACTATTAAACGAGCAATATTTGTATTAATATATATTTTTGTAATCATGTTAACGTCTCTATCACTTAACGTTTTCGATGAAAGTTGCTCAATATGGGTTTACGGGGGCGAAAAATCGATCTAGCTAGGTCTCATATCTGGGAAAATTCGTTTTCTCCATATTTTCACCCGAGCAGAGGTCGGCCGCCCAAACTTTAGAACATGATGTCTCTAGAATGTCATTACATGGCAGCATGGAATTAGTAAGCACCTACTATCATGGCAGCATGGAATTACTATGAACTATCCTGTACTATCAAATGAGCATTCTCTATTTTCACCAGAGCAGAGCTCAATCACCCAGGTACTAATAATAATATTTAAACGTTTATTTTCTCTACACAAGTTATGTACGCAATCTGAAAGATATAAATTAAATGTATGAACATTATCTTATAGAAATTAATAACTTACATTTATATTGTCCGCAAAACGGATAAAAAAGTTAAACAATTGTTATACCATATATCATATTCTCTAGAAACGTTAATCTTTTTTCGTTAAATACGCGATAAAATCTAGATGATATAATAATTCATAATTTAATAATAATTTTATTGTTCCAAAAACAGTGTTACAGATTATTTTTCCACGAGTTATTGATAAGCAGAAACTATGCAATACAATACAGTACTTAACTTTAGTGGAAAAGATCACCTGTATCCTGTACTAGTTAAAGAAAAACTGTATCACAGGATATAGTGGCAGACCAAGGCAATGGAGCAGATGGAGGGACGAACTTGACTCCTACCAAAAGAACTGGCCTCCAATAGCAGTGGCCAGACGTGGGGGAAAAGGGGAATAGGCCTCGGCATAGAAGGGGGACATTACGGGCTAAAATAGATAGCCGTGGAAAGAGCATCCTTTGAGAAAGTTTGGAAAAAACAACGTTGGTGGAAATATCCGCCATCCTCCGTGGTTGAGGATTACGGGTGAAGCTCGCTTTCACCTTCCACCTGATCATCACTTACTATTAGGTGAGATCCAGGCCAAGAGGTTCCCCGTTGTGGTTACTCAAAACTACATACGTCGTCCACGACGCTACTCAAAAGTAACGTGTTACGAGGGCGGATCTGTAAATTTCGGGAATCAAGGAAGTGACACAACATTACTATTTAAAAATGTATTTATTGCTTTTCGAAGTATTCTCCGCGAAATTTGACACATTTTTCCATACGATGGAACCAATAATTAGAGCAACCATTCCATTCGGAAGTTGGGGTCTCCAAAATGGCCGTTTTGTAGGCGTCTTCAGCTTCTTCAGGTGATGAAAATCTCTGTCCACGCAATTTATTCTTTATTTTAGGGAAAGTATAGAAATCATTAGGGCTTAGGTCGGGGCTGTACGGCGGATGGTCTAATAATTCTATGTTTTCTTGCTCTAAAAACTCTTTTGTTCTGTGCGCGGTGTGAGAACTCGCATTGTCGTGATGGAGGATGATGCGGCGGTTGCAGTTCTCTTTACGGAGTTCAGAAATGACCTGTGGCAAACAAATGCTAGCATACCATTCTGCATTAACCGTTCTTTGTCCCTCAAGAGGAATAGTCGTAACATGGCCGGTTTTGGAGACAAACGTGGCCACCATTTTTTTTGCAACACTCCGTGAACGAACAATTTTTGTTGGCTGTAACTCATTTTCGAACACCCAAACTCGTGACTGGTTTTTTGTTTCGGGTTCGTACGCGTATATCCAGGATTTGTCACCTGATACAATGTTGTATACAGCATTTGAGGATCCTGCGTGGAATCTTTCGAGAGTTCTGACGCACCAAGTAACGCGAGCCGCTTTTTGCTCTTCACAGAGCGAATGCGGTATCCATCGGGAAAACAACTTTTTTACACCTAATTGTTCATGCAAGATTATTTGTATTTGACTCATGCCAATGTCTAAAGTTGCCTGAATTTCGCGGTATGTCACATGTCGATCTTCCTCAATCAGCTTACGCACAGCATCAACGTTTTCTTGGGTGACTGCAGTTTTTGGACGACCTTGACGGGGATCATCACTGAGCTTGACACGTCCACGTTGAAATTCAGCAAACCAGCGATAAATTGTGGTTTTGGATGGGACTTCATCACTAAATGCAGAAATCATCCGGTCAACACACTGTTTTTGTGTTAAACCACTTCGAAAGTCATAATAAATCATCGCTCTTGAATTTTCTCGAGTCAATTCCATTTTCTCAACGACTAAACAAGTTTGACAAAACCTTGTGACAACACCGAGAATCTTTTTTTAAATAAATAAATGGTATTCGATTTTTAAAACCAAGGAGTTTTCATTTAAAAAGATTTTAATATGACAGGAACAGAGGAAATATTCCATTCCCGATACTTTTAGTGCAGCCCTCGTACTAACTTAAATCACCAATGAGTAGCCAGAATGTATTTTAATAATATATATTTAATAATACACTAGTATTTTAATGGCGGTCCGTACACGACACAACCATTCACAAACATTAGCGGTCATTGCTCTTTCCCGAATATCTCTCCGTAGGGAAGCAAACAATAAACTATGTATGGTTTCGTCATTGGAACTAGTTGAAGATCACGTTAGATATTTATTCGGGAAGTTTACGAACTTTATTTCAGTTATTGAAATAGAAAAAGGGTCAGTGACTGCTATTGCCCTTTTTTGTTGGCGCGTTATTTTTTATTTTTTTTGCCTGTCCTTTAGGAAAGTTGAAGAATTATTAGCTAAGGAAATTGGTGAAATGTTTTTGCAACGAACTGTTAAAAGAATGAAAATAAACATTTATTTTAATTTTTGTTTATTTACTATTACCACTTACATTTGCTTTTGCAGTTCAATACAACAATGTAGTCACAATTTCCACACAGAGGCATCACCCAAAAACGAATCAAACACCACCACGACCACCATCAAACATGAAATGTTTTTAAACTGTCATATTTTGACTGACAGGGTTCAAATTTATACGTTGAACATCGTTTTGAACATGGTTCTCGATGAAGACTGTGCAGGCTCACAAATATTATACAACCCAGAACATCAAAGGGCAGCCTTAGACAGAAAAAAGACTAAAATAAAATACTATCGACTAATTAAATGTAGTAATAATTTCAAATTGTTTATTCAGCCATTATTATAATTATACTAACCGAAACCGCAGCTTATTTTCAAAGGAAAGTCCTTTGAAAATAAACAAACTCTGATTGCAATATTTCCGCACGTAATTTATATATATTAACTGGCGACAAATAAAATATCAGGGCGTGTTAATGAGTTCCAGTAAAACGTTTAAAAAAATAGATCATATTGTTAACAAGACACAATCGCAACCTGAAAGATAAAAATTAAATGTATGAACATTTTCTCCTCAAAATGAATAATTTACATTTACACTGTCCGCGAAACAGATACAAAAGTTAAACAATCGTTATGCCATATTATATACCAATTCGCTCCTTACCAAACAAAGAAGTAACAAAACTATTAGAATGACAAATGCTCGTGTAAATATCAGAAAGCATTATCTCGATAAAGTAGAAGTCTTATTTCAAGCTCGAGCGACTTCGACTCAACGCTGCGATTCGATTTATTTTAACAAACGATGCATTCGCCACTGAGAAGATGTACATTTTGGAGTATTGAACTCTTTCCTAAGTGGTGATGTTCTTTGAATATATTTTTTTTTGTAAAGTTTATAAATCTAATTCTATTTTTCTTTTGCTGAATTGTTGCTCCCATAAGGTAATGATATTCAATATTGACATTTTAATTTCATTTGTTCTAGCGGCCCGCTCCTGGTTCTCAAGGTTTTTACGACTTGACAAAACATCGAGATTTCTTAGGTAAACGTAAATATTAACGTATTATTTATACACATAAATAAACCTTCCGGAATAAATTCCCTAAACGATGGTGAAAACCTCATCAAAATCTGTTGCGTGGTTTAGAAGAACAACGCGCACATACAGACAAACGGCATGAAATTGTGACAAATACTTTGACTTTTTATTTTTATTTTCATTTTGTTAATGTGACATTTGACTATCTACCTAAACAATTTTGTATGCCTTCTGGCGGGACGTAGTATGGCCCGACATTTATTTGTAAAACATCTGTATAATTTTTAACCTATGTTCACAAAATTTATAAATAAATTGAATTGAATTGAGACGTGCCGAAATATGGGTACAGAAAGAGAAAAATATTGCACCAAAGAAAACATAAAATAAAATAAAAATAAACCTTCTTGAATTTGCGTTATTTATGAGTAACGTTCTACATAAAAAGACAAATAAATTACTTCTTTGAACATTTTTTTTTTCTGTAAATCGGTAGGTATTACAAACACTTTTACACGTCAAAAATATTTTAAAAACTAGACGAGGTCGACTTTTCCTATCTGACTACTCTGAGAAGAAAGGCCGAAACAAACTCAGAGGTCACAGTCTCTTTTAAAGTCCAGACATAATCTTGGTCAGATCATGTGCAGACTATGTAGATTGGTGGTATAAAAGTAGAAATTTTACACAAACCTTGGTAAGAACCTGTACTTTTAATATCACTTGTAATATTCTAGCAAAATAATTAAGAATCTCTAGTAAGACTATTTTTAATATAATGCAAAGGGAATTACTAAGCTGATGAATATTCATTATTCTTATTAAAAATAAAAGTAGGACGAATTATTATCACTTCTTTGGTATAGGGACGTCTCGGGCTCGATTGCAAGCTGGAAATAGGGAATAAGTGATGATGATGGGAATCATAACATAACTGGGCCAAATGTTGGTGTACTAAAACGCGAAAATAAGTGTGCAAATGTGTATATTTGCACACTTATTTTCGTGGAATACAGATGTTGTGCAATGGGGGCGGGTTCGAACTCCCAACATTTTAGGCCCATCGTCCACGGCGCTAATCAAAAGTAACTTGTTACTAACTTAAATCACCAATAAGTAGCCAGAATGTATTTTAATAATATACCATGCCACCCATGGGCATGTGACAACCCGTATTTTTCGGAATATTCATGAAAAATAAGCGAAAATTAACTTTAAAAGTTATGTATTTAATATTTTTCATTTGATTCAATGTATAAATTTATTTTTAATCATAGGGGGATTTTTTGGACTTACACTTGTATTTTTTTAAATAAATAGTAAAAGAAAGAAAGAAAGAAAAATATTTTATTTGGGACACGCACAGGAAATACAAACAGTAAGTAGGTAATAACAAAAATACAAAAAAATAAAAAAATTACAAAATAAAAAACAAAAAAAAAACAATTATAACGACCAAAAACCGACCGAATAGTCGATTGTTTTAATAAAAAATGTTAGTTCATCGGATTAAATTACGCATAAGCTTTTAGAAATAATAAACAGAATCCAAATCGAGCCAATAACGCTACTCAAAAAACAATAGACCCCCCTTTTCACATCTTATTTACTGTACGATGTGTATGCAAATAAATGTTTATTTTACTTTACTTTTAAAGTTAATTTTCGATTATTTTTCATGAATATTCAGAAAAATACGGGTGGTCACATGCCCACGGGCGGCATTGTGTATTTAATAATACACAAGTATTATAATGGCGGTCCGTACACGACACAAACATTAGCGGTCATTGCTCTTTCCCGAATATCTCTCCGTAGGAACCCAGACCATAAACTATTTATTTATTTAACGGTTTATGTACACACATATAAACAGACAAGAAGAAAGGAATAGAAAAATACGTACAAAGGTGATGCTTATTTCTAAAGAAATCTCTTCCAGCATACCTGCGATAGGGAAATAGTTAAAGAGATGTAGACAACGTGTGTAAGAGTAGCAGAGAAAATAAAATACATAAAATAAAAACACAAATTTAACTATAAACATACAATATGATAATAAACTTACATATAAATACTATGTCTGGTTTCGTTATTGGAACAAGTTGAAAATCACGTTAGATATTTGTGAACTTTATTTCAGTTTTATATATAGCCATGCTAAAACGTGCTAACTATAGTTGATGACGCGTTAACACGTCGCGTCTTAAGTTCACCTTACTCAACATTTCCACTCCCGACTTATTCAGCTCAATTAGCAGGAACTCGAGTAATCAGCTTACAATCTGCGGATGCACTGTAATTTTCCTCACTATAAACTAAGTTAAGTCCTCACTAAACGCACGTAAATGGGGCACTAAGATTAAGGTAATGCTCAGACGGGCACAGTCGCCGCCCGACGCAATCCCAGCAGTTTCCCTCAAACTCATTTTAAAATCCATTTCGTTTCTATGTGCGGTACACGGTTATATATTCTTTATTTTGTAAATATATTGCGCTGCAACGAAAACCGTGCACACAAATTTCGTTGAATTGTAATTTCTGTTGCATTTTCGATGCTGGTGCGTGATTCTTCGTTTGTATGTTGATTTGCAGAATCCATCACATAAATATTGCTTGTGATACACAGGGTGAATCAGAAAGATGTGGTCAAATTTAAGGGCGAGGTACAGACTAGGGATGTTGCGGATGTAGATATTTTTACGTCCGCGGATGCGGATCGGATTTTTGGTGACTTCTCAAGTTTTTGTAAGGGGCGTGGCATCAAGGCGACAAGGCAAAATTCAAAAATTTCGTACGTATTTGCAAATAACAGAGGTGTTTCGTTGGTCGATGATCAACATAATGAACATAATTCCATTCGCAGAAATTATAATAAAATAATTCCGTAATCATAATCATTTAAAAGTGATTATAATTCAAAGTGTCTCTCGAAATTTTTTCTCTATTTCGTGAAAATGTCACGATTTCGAGCTAAATTGATGATGTAAATGATCATAATTTCCATTTTATTAATTATGATTTTAGTTATATTCCTACCTTTCCACCTACATCTGCATCCGCATAAGCTCCGCATTGTTTTCCGCGGGTGCGGATGCAGATGCGGAGGTCTTAATAAATGTGGAAGCTCCGCAATTGCGGATGTGAATATCCACAAACATCCCTTTTTTTTTTTTGACGGTATGAAATTATCAAATAACTTCTCCCGCTCTGGGCGGAGCGGGAGGGTGTGTCAAACTTTTACTAATTAAAACTCACCCGTGTTCCTTCCATTGCCTGTGTGCCGGGGTCGCGATTTCCCTTTCGGACAAACTCGCAACCCTGGCAGGCATTGGCTCTAACGAACCCCGTCAGTTGGTGCTGACATCTCTTTGAGGCGCGTGTGAAATACAACGCGCCATCAACCCTGGTACAGACCATCAAACTAAACAACTTTCTTCGTGGAACCAACAGTAATCGAGAAGAAAATATCAGCTGTCGATTACATGCCGAGACTCCTCCGTGCCTCAGAAAGCATGTTAAGCCGTTGGTCCCGCCTGTCATTCATAGATCTTTGACTTACGGGTCCTCGGAAGCCCGAAAGTCTGACAACCAGTCTTACTAAGGGATATCGTATTACCCTGTTACTGGGTTGTGGAGGTCAGACTGTCGCTCCATGTAAAATAGGGGTTATTCAACTGCATCCAGTTAGACTGGAAGCAGACTCTAACATTGTTGGGAAAAGGCTAGGCTAGTAGCTAGGTAATAGTAGCCACACGGTCGATCGATCAGGTTAAGCTACGCTTGCCACGGTTGGTTCGTGGATGGGTGACTATATTTACATAACAAGACCCTCCGTGGCTTGGAAAGTACGTTAAGCCGTGTTGGTCCCGGCTGTCATTGATAGATCTTTGACTTACGGGTCGTCGGAAGCCCGAAAGTCTGACAACCAGTCTTACCAACGGGTATCGTATATCGTAGTACCCAGTAACTAGGTTGTGGAGGTCAGATAGCTGAATCTGGTTTTCTAACCGGATTCAGCTGGATACCAGTATTTTAAGCTGACCCCAAGATAGTTGGGAAAAGGCCAGGCAGATGATGCGTCAATTTGCAGTAATATTGAAACATTGGTATTTGACAACGATTTATCTCGAAGAAGGATGTCAAAATAATGCTCTTTACAAGCATGTTTGAGAAAAAATTGTTTACGTCATTTCACTTCTGTTTTTACAGCATTAACGATTTTATTATACCTACCTATTTGTAGAAATACTTATTTAAAGAAAAACTTTCCTGCTGTAACATTTGCTCATTACTTTAGGGTTATGTATTCTTCGAAATAATAATTTGTTACCAACATATTCAAAGTGCGATAAATAATTTGTAATATCTTAAATCCCGGGATGAAAACTCTACCTATTCTGATATCAGGTTATGAGTTAGTGAGTCACGGATTATTGTAACTTCCAATATAAATATAGAGTGATTCCGTTAAGCTCTAGATTTAAGGCGACACTATCACGAATCGATCACGAATTATTTGAAAAAAATATTTGTTTAATAAAAGCATTTTCTATATGATATCTGTGTATATTTTAGATTATGTTTATATTACATAGTGTAATTAATTTAAAAGTTATGTCTAACGCGGATAAAAAACTGAGAATCACGCAAAAACTATCAAGCGTATTTTTCTGAAACCTTCACCTTTTTAAAGATAATTTAATAATTTGTCTTTTATTAAACGTGTTTTATTAAAATGTTTTTTGTTACATGTATAATAAATTAATAATGCGTATAATTTGAGACAACGCTCTTTGATAGGCGTGTCCTATTACTGGCTGGACGTACAACGCGTTGCATGAGCTCAGCACAGAACACGCAAGCTAATACCTCAAGGCCACTAGCATATATCGGCGTCTTAACCATTTCTCAATTTACTCAGTCCCTTGCAAGATAAAGTTTTTTTCAAAACACTACAATACCATTCTAGCTTTCGCGTACTATAACCAAAGAGTATCTCCTCTAATAAACAAACCGAAAACTACAAAGTGCACCAATTATTATGATAAAGTTTTGTAACAATAACTAACTACAACAACCGGCAAAGCAGAAATAGTTTGCGTGACCCGAGAGCAGGTACTAACAATATGCCTTACATTTTACAAACTATTATGAAAATACACACGGGTTTGAAAGATGGTGAACTAAGATAATTATGAATTATTTAATGTGCTTATTTTTTTTTAAATATCTACTCATAAATAATCAGACAAAATAAATGCGCCTTAAGTTCGTGCGACTCGAACAAAACAATTTCTAAGAAAACTTGAAGGTATAACAATAGCCGGTGTCGCGTCGCGCTGTCGCATCGCGCTGTCGCGTCGCGCTGTCGCGTCGCGCTGTCGCGTCGCGCTGGTCTGCACGAATCTTTAAGTTACAGAAACCATTTCACTTTTTCTCCTACCCATACTTTTCTACCTAGTAGTGAAAGTTTGTATGTTTGTGTGTCTAGATGTTTGTTACCTAATCACGAAAAAAATGGCTGAACGGATTTGGATGAAATTTGACACATGGGTAGTTTATAACCTGGATAAGACACTTTATCTCGGTCGTACATTTGTGGGATAATTTCCGACAATCACGCGGGCAAAGCCGCTAGTAAAAGCATATAAAATTAATGGAATTTGCTGCTCAATATACTGTCAATATCTCCTGATAATCGTGTACTTCAAAGATTTCGTTTCCATTTTAAAACGAAAAGCATGAAAACATCATCTTCCTGGCATTGTACCATGTTACGTGGGGTCGGCGCAACACGTTCTCTTCTGCCAATTGCCCATTTCCACCCTATCATTCACTCCCTTTTCTTTGATAATATATTTTTGCAAAAACATAATAGATGGCCGATTCCCGGCCACCGTAGGCGCGGGCTTGCGGACGGTGACTGATGGGTAGCTCGCCGTCCGATATCCCCCAGCAGTGCTATTCTGTAACCATCTCACCGTGAAAACTTAGGTGAAGTGAGCGTGGAGTGAGCTGTCATTCCACAGGGATCGACACTATTGACAGCTCACTTCACCCAGGTTTTCACGGTGAGATGTTTACAGAATAGCATGGCAGGCCCGGGTCGGCGCGTTGTGTTCCACGCGTGCCTCAAAGAGATGTCAGCACCAACTGACGGGGTCTGGAAGGGCCAATGCCTGCTGGGGTTGCGAGTTTGTCCGAAAGGAATATCCCGACCCGCACACAGGCAACGCAACGGAAGGAACACGGGTGGGTTTTAGTCAGTAAAAGTCTGACACGCCAAGTTAATTGATAAATAACCACGCTCAAAAAATAAAAAAAGCCCGGCTAAATACATACGGAATTCCGTTTCGAAATATCGATATTTCGAAATGGAAATCCGAAACGGAATTCCGTCTGTATGTGGCCGGCCGAAATGAGCTACTGATCACTAATGCTGGACATTGTTAAAGTCAGTTATTAAAAAAGTCACAGTGGAATTTCTTGTCAGCTCTTCTCCACAGGAAATTAATATTTTTTACCGTGCATCTATTCACCTTACCTCTGGCATTTAATTAGTGGTAAATAAAATATTTTAAATACATTTTTCATCTGACTGATGTCCAGACCACAGACAGAAAAAGTCAAAAAGTCGCAGACATAACTGAGAAATTTTACAAAGTCCTTCGAATAATTCTGTTTATCCTAAAACTTTCTGTTTTTTTTTTTAGTTTGTTTATTATATTTACAGTATGTTAATTAACGAAAGGCGTTCCCGTCAACATACTGTATATGTGGAAGTGACTGATTACTAGCTTTTATTTGACACCATTTTTTTTTTTGAAACCTCTTCCCGTTTTTTTGTATTTGCAGATGCAATACATAAATATTATTTAGCTTATATCACTAGACTCGAGAAGAGCCCGTTGCTAAGTAATCACAGCCGCACGGATGATCCAATAGGTTAAGCTTTGCTTGCCGGGGTTAGTACGTGGATGGGTGACCATCTTTACATACCGAGACTCCCCCGTGCCTCGGAAAGCACGTTAAACCGTTGGTCCCGGCTGTCATTTGTAGATCTTTGACAGTCGTTAGAAGCCCAAAAAAGTCTAATAACCAGTCTTACCAAGGGGTATCGTGTTACCTAGTAACTAGGTTGTGGAGGTCAGATAGGCAGTCGCTCCATGTAAAATACTGGTATTCAGCTGCATCCGCTTAGACTGGAAGCCGACCCCAACATAGTTGGGAAAAGGCTAGGCAGATTGATATAGCTTATATTACTCGCTCAATTAAGAAGAATCTAACAACACCTCATATGTTAAAATACATTTAAGCTTCGTGCAGACCAGCGCGACGCGACGCCGCGCCACGAACAATACAATTTCTAAGAAAACTTGACGGTATAACAATAACCGGTATCGCGTCGCGCTGGTCTGCACAAAGGTTAAGGCGTTAAGCTTTGTGCAGACTAGCGCGACGCGACAGCGCAACGCGACACCGGTTATTGTTATACCGTGAAGTTTTCTTAGAAGCTGTATTGTTAGAGTCACGTCGTGACGTCGAGTCGCGCTGGTCTGAACGAGCCTTTAAGGCCATAGAGCGTTTCAAAGAAATATACATACATACTCACGAATAACATTACGCTCCTTCTCGGGTAGTCGGGTAAAAATGTACGCTCTTTACCGAAATTAGTATACAACAAAGGGACAATAAATATAACTCATAAATCACACGAGTATTCCCCGAAGACTAAGGCAGAGATGCACCTAGTACCTACACCCAGCCACCCGCCACCCGCCAGTTATGTTTAAGCCCCATGTAAAAGCTTGTACAGACCAGCGCGACGCGACGCCGCGCCGCGACACGAACAATACAATTTCTAAGAAAACTTGACGGTATAACAATAACCGGTGTCGTGTCGCGCTGTCGCGTCGCGCTGGTCTGTACGAAGCTTAATAGGGAGCGAGCCTATATAGGTAAAATAAATCTATATATATAAATGAATCCCTATTTCCCTTGGTCACGGCATCACGTGTGAACGGCTGGACCAATTTCTCTAATTCTTTTTTTGTTGTGTTGGTTATTATCAGGAGAAGGTTCTTAGGATTGGTAGGTGATGGTAGGGTAGGTAGGTATGCAAGTAGGTAGGTATGCAAGTAGGTAGGTATGTAAGTAGGTATGTAGGTACGATAGGTAGGTAGACAGGATGGTATGTAGGTAGGTAGGTAGGTAGGTACGGAAGGTAGGTAGGTCTGTAGGTAGGGTAGGTAGGTAGGTATGTAGGTAGGTGTAAGTAGGTAGGTATGTAGGTAGGGTAGGGTAGGTAGATAGTTAGGGTAGGGTATGTGAGATAAAGTACTTAGTGCTACCCGTGCGAAGCCGGGGCGGGCAGCTAGTAACCAATAAAATATGAATACTTAATTCAACATATGCGAAATTAAACAGTTCAGATGAAATTTTTAACAGCTCATTAAAAGAAAATTAATTACCGAAAGTCAAATTCAGGTGCGACGAGTTTTTACGATCTCATTCGGAAACTGTGAACATAAAATGGAATTATTCATTCCGAATAATTTATGGCTTGAATGTAATCTTGAATATAAATAAGATTAACTGCCTTCATTTGATATTGTTTGCTGTTAAGATATCACCAAGTCTTTATTTCCTGAAGGCGGAAGAGGCAGAGGTGTACATCATCATTTCGCCAGTTAAGTTTAAGGGCCATCGTGTTATCGGCGAGGCGATTTTTTAACACGCGCGTGTTCGTAGCGAGTTCACCACGTGAGCGCAACGTATTCGCCGCTTCGAAAGAGAGCAATTTACTTGAGTATACAAGAGAGAGCGAGACAAGCGAGTGTACAGTAGTGTGAAAACGCAGCGTATACGTCGCGTAGTCACGGTTGGCTCGCTTCGCGCCCGCGGAGAGCACGTTCACAAATCGCATGGCTGAAAAACGCTGGCGAATCACCAGTGTGATACGCTCTATGTCCCATGTCACAGGGGGTAAGTCTTATTACATATGCTCTTTAGTAATAGATAACTATTTCGCTAGCCTCGTTGTAAATTATTTGTTGTTTCAATTGAATTAAGAACTTAAGTTTTTTTATGTTCTCTCAATTATTTGGTCGAAGATTTTGATGCATAGTAAAATTCAAATGAATTTAAGTTTGCTTCAACTGAAATGTATGTATGTGTACTACTGAACAAATAAATAAAAAATAAAACCGGGCACAAATCCAGACTCCGAGCTACTACCGGAAAATGTGCGTACGTACTTATAACAAAATACCAAGTCGCTTTAAAATATTGAACTCTAGGAAATTTAAGATAGAATTACACAAGTGGCTTAATGAATGTAATTTTTACAGTTTAAAAGATTTTATGGATGTGAGATGTTGATTCCTTTTGTCAAAATAGAATTTTTTTGCATGCTATGTTATATCTTAGCGAAACATGTTGAGCTACTGTAATAATATTAACATCAATGTATACCATGTTTTACGCAAATAAATGATTTACTTTACTTACTTACTTAAAAAAAATGGTTAATGTAAAATTACATTAATTTGAACATTGCAAATAATTATGCAAATAAGATTACTACCACTGATTTATCTGATGGAAGTTTCAGTTAAGATAAAGTGATTTATTTAGGAAACAAGGGTGGCGATTGGAGATGCTTATCTTAGTGATTTGTTTCCCTATTTGGGGTGAGCAGAAAGTTTAACGGTGTCAAAATTTGTTTATGCTATCCGTTTTGATTGCAAGTTGCAGTTGTACTTTCTGGAGAAAGAAATATTGGATTATCTTTGCAATCCTGAAAACTCGTGTGTTCTCGTATATTATAATCGTGATTTTTTTGTGTTTCTGTGAGAGTTTCATGATTGTTCAATTCTTGCATGTCGACCGCGTGATATTTCGAATTTGAAGTCTTCATGAAAGAAAAAGAAAGAAAGAAAAAGTGTTTATTCTGCACAAACCAAACGCACATTACAAAAAAAAAAAAAACAAAACAATACCACTCATCACGTGGAGTTACTCGTCGCACCAAACCCGCATATCGTCGCCCGGCAGTGAAAACCTCGTAAAGGAAAATTAATTGCTTTTCTTTTTATTTATTTGTTGTGTTGAAAACCTCGTAATGCATGCATAGAGAACAAAATACAGACAGCGAGATGTAAGATGCTTCTAATGTCTTCTATCGTTGATAACGCGAACATCAGAGAACGTCAATGACGGCTATTCTTCAAACCGTTATTATCTTCCCTGTAAAATAACGTTTATTGCAATCACGAGGTTTTCACTGCCGGGCGACGATATATTCTTCCATTAATTCGTATAATTTTTTAGGGCAAGAAATGATATTTTAGCTCGCACGTATTTATCGAGCCAAATTGGTAATACACGTTACCAAACATTTTCCAAAACAAATCACTATCTCGAAATTACCTACTTCAACTGTAAGTTTCGTTCTTCGAAATCTTTGTCCGTATATCACGAATTCGTGTTTAATCCCGAACCGTTGGCAAAGCGAGATTTACCTACTTAGCTAGAATTTAGCCCGGATACCTGGAGTCTAGATATGCAGCTATGCACTAAAATGTTACGTCCTTGGAATATTACAGAGGTTTGAGGTACGTCATGATATTGCGCTCATTTTTTTTTTCACGTAGATTGTACTTATTTTTTGTAAAATGCTGCCCATGGCCATGCGACCACCCGTATTTTTCTGAATTTCCATGAAAAATTATCGAGCATTAACTTTAAAAGGGGGTCTATCTTTAATATTTTTCATGTTATTCAATTTTAAGTTTTTCAGACGCGTTTGTGACCTTCCTTTACATTTATGCCATATCTCCAATGTTATTGGCTCAAATCTAGGCGCGTGTCCACGTATTTGTTCCGATTAGATGGATAAATATTCTTCAGAAAGGTACTTCTATGTTAGATTCCGTATTCGAACAAAATAGTAGTTTATGAAACTGTTGCATAATGAGGGGTATCAAAATACGAGTGTGTTACACATGTAATAGTATCACACGAGTGTTTTAATACCTAGTTATGTGCAATTTCATACACTACTTTATCTACTCTCATACACATATTGGGATTGAACCTATTAAATAAAAGCTCAAAGTTAAAGATCAAGAAAACAAAATTCCCACGAAATTCAGTACAACACAACGTATGAATGGCGCCTGCACCCAGCACATCACCGCGCATGCGCTAGACCGGTGCTGCCGTCCCCCGCTAACGTTCCATAGCAAAAGTTGATGGAAACTCTTTGGTGATATTAACTTCTTGGATTTGCCCAGTATCGTAATAGAAAAAAAAATGTTTTATAGCATTATTTTAGTTATATTGTTAGAGAAAACGTGTTATATTATGATTCTATTTTTAAATTTCGGCATTGTGTATACAAAGTATGTCAATGTATGAAGTTTATAATTCGAATTTTACGTTATGAGGGCAGATAAAAGTTATAATATAACTTTTTGAAATTCAATTCTTAATTTGAACAACGGCAATGTAAAAAAAAACAAACGCGAAAATGAACATGATCCCATCCCTCCAAAGGATTTATCGATACCATTCGATCATACGCGCCGTATCGAATGACTGTATAACAAGTGATGTATAGCGAACATTCGTCATACGCCCGATTATATTTATTTTAAGCCGATATCGAATCGGAATTGTATGTCAAGTGCAGAACTTGTAGGATTTTTTTAGGATTCGGTTGGTGGATTTTTGTTTAAATTGTTTTTTGTTCGTTTTCATTCAGTTGAATTTATATATGATAACAAATAAAATAGGCTACTCAATGTTCAAAATTAAAAGAAAGTCTGTTTATAGAAAAACTAGAGCAATGTTCAATTTATCTATTATCGGGAAAGCTATGAATTAATGTTTTTTATTACTAAAGATAAAAAGTTATTAGAATTTATAGTCTTCTTCCTCAGTTTTGATAAGGGTGAAGCGATATCGATAGATTCTAGGCCAGGTGAGACTGCAAGCGAGCGTTACTTAAACGTAATTGAAAAAAAATATAAAAAACACGTTAACTTGGGTTTGAAAAATGCAAAATAAATTAAATCCATCTGTATATGTCTGGTTAATTTAATTTTAACTTCAAGGATGTTTAGGAATAAAAAATAAAAATAAAGTCTGTAACTCCATATCGATGCCTTACGGGCGAAAAAGGATAACCGCCACTTTTAAAATGTTACAGGGGAGTGATTTTTTATGATTTTTTTCGTTTATTTTGAACTTTAAATCACTCCCCTGTAAAATTTGAAAAGAGGCGGTTATCCTTTTTCGCCCGTAAGGCATCGATATGTTTTTACAATTGGTACCGGATATTATTATGATTGAAGACAGCTGTGGTGGCCCAATGGTAACGGCCCCGACTTACAAGTGGTAAGTCGTGGGGTTGAACCCAGGCAGGCGCTTAACTTTGTGTAAATAATTTCATCACCACTGCTCTCAAAACGGTGAAGGAAACAGGCTGGCTGGAAGGAAATTTTCAAAATTAAAATTCGAAGACATGTGACATCTACCAACTCGCACTGGGCCCGTATTGTAGATTACAGCCCTCTCCTTCTCGAAGAGAGAAGGCCTTGTCTCAGCAGTGGGAATATTATAGGCTTATTATGTATTATGATTGAAGCTAATTAGCTACATCAGCTATTTGATTATTGATACACCGATAACTTTTAGTGAATGACCTCAAACGTCAGTGGTCTCCCCCTACGCGGAAATGTGTGACACTGCGAACTACCCAAGATGAACGACGCAATAATAAACTTGGGCAGTTTCGCCTTCCGGACTGAATAGGGAGCAGGCTGAGCCCCGATTTGCGTAAATTCCGAGTAATGCCAATTTTCCGCCGTTTTGCCCTTGAACGTACCAATTTCAAGTGTTGTAATTGGGAATGTCCAGGCATGCACAAAGAACTTACGTCACGGTATGATGGATACTCTTGGACTGCATGTCTTTGTTTCTAAGCTTGTCATACTTAGTTGCTATCGAAATAATTAATTATATTTTACTTCATAAGCACCTGGACTTGAATGGCCTAAAAAAAGGCGTCTTCTCACTATGGCAAAGGACTTCGCGACTTCAGCGTGTTTTCGATATCAGATCTCTTCGATGTCTTCTTTTTTTTTCAAATTGTATCTGTATTTCTCCAGACCAACACGACTAGACCAGGGTAAATCGACATTCGAAACCGGTTTGAAAATATACAAATATATTTTGATGTAAATAAAATCCCCTTTGAGCTACATACATTCCCTTCAGACTTTGATTCGTCCCAAGCCTTACACTACTCTTAACACAAATATCCCTTACGGTAACCGCCAACGCATTACTTATTGTGAGAATTCCTGATCAGTCGTGCGTCCCAATTTGATCCTCTTACCCATTGTTAAACGCTAGTCCACTACAATAGTTACAGTACAAGTTCCACTTGAAGAAACTCCTGAGCTAACCGTTGGTACTAAATAGATTGGTACAGAAGGCTGGCTTCATACAATTACCAAAGACAGGCGCGCGCACATATTATTATGGCCTGTTACTTTTTTTTTTTTAAATTTTTATTTTATTTATTAATTAAAACGGCTTGCGCCAATGACAGTAATTACAGTAGTTACAAAAGTATATGATCAAAATGTAAACAAGCGGATCAGAAAATGCACCAGTGGATGCCACTTACAGATTGAGTGCTTTGATTAGATTTATTAATTTATACATACACCCGAAATTGTAATTTTAAATTACCTAGATGTTTTTCATTATTTTGACAATTGATTAATTTTTTAAGCACAATTTTCGTCGATGGTTTTTCAATTACTTGCATTTATTTAATAATGTTATTTAAACAATAATTGTTGGAATAAGTGGTGAGATATAAAATTGAAACCTTCTACCTAAATGTTGATGCATGTGTTACTAATTCCTTTTAGGAGTGATTGCGTGAGAATTTATCCTGAACAGGGATTGTTTACACTTTCTAGACTTTAGAGACTTCAGTCTATCTCCGTCGAATGCCAGTCGCGACTGCGCTTGCACTCCCTCTACGTGCAGCGTGTTTATGTGTGTGTGCGTTTTCGCTCGATGTTTGAAGCAGACCTTCTGTACCTATTTAATTTGTGCCATTGGATACATTTAGGTTAAGAGCTGCGGGTAGATTACTACGTACGGTCATACGGTGTATTTAGACAATTGTTTACAAGTGTTATTGTTGAGTATGTATGTGTTAAGTATTTTGGGTTGGATATTGAAGATTGTAACGATCTTTGGGGAATATTAGACAAGAGGCTGCTGCTGTGTTGATAAGGAAAACCAAGATGATCTATTTTTAAGGGTAATTAGCGTGACACCTTTGTCGTGCATTTTGCAAGTAACTGCTGAATATAAATATATTGTTTGTGTTCAGACGATTGCCGAATAATGGATTCTATCGCGCCTATGCAATCCGGCACCCTTATTACGTAACACACCTTTAATCACAATTTGAATGATGTTGAACGATATTGCTAATCCATTGCTATGTTCGAATTTTTTTTCTGCTCAATAACGTAAATAACGCAATAAATGTTGTCGAAAAGTAAAAAAAAACTGCTGGTAGCTTTACACAAAACGAATTCATTAACCGCGTGGCGTACTTAAGCGCTATTAGCGATTCCATAAGCGATTTACCCGCTATTCTTTATCGAGGAGACCTTACCCCAGACTCCCCGGAATTTTCATTTAAAAAGTATCTCAAAATATTCTCGTTCTCGCCAATTTAAAGAACTTATAATGATCTTCAAAAGTGATTTTATGCTTTTAAGCAAGGTAATGAAGCGTCACTTTTTAATGTTCCGCCTACTGTCTGATCGTGAGATTACGAACGAGGGAAGAAAAGGGACACGACTACTTAAATCATTATCTCTTCTCTTCTTCTTAATAAATTGTCATTTATTTTAAGATAAAATATTCGGGACGTTTCTTTATGCTGGGGGCGCATCTGCTTCTATTGTGACGAAGCTTCGCACAGTGATACGATACACCGAGATGTTACCAACCATGATCGGCTATCGTCGCGATAGTTCGGGCTGCGTGGCACTTACCGCCTGGGCGGCGGCGGTACGTTTTAGGGTTTTAGCGCGCTAATTAGCGTGGTGCGTGGTTGGCACTAGCATTGTTCATTTTGGCTGTTGTTTCCGGACTGAGTAGACAAGTATTTTTTTTAGTTTTCAATTAGTCCACTAACACACATGTAGAAGTAATGTAACTCGTCGTCGATTGTCAAAACAACGCAGTGATTATCTCCTCTCTGGTCAAATGCCGTCTGGAACGGCCGTCTTGTTGGTATATTGGCGTGTGCTAATTGACATATAGCATATAATTTAATTTAAAGTTTAGTGTTGCGTAATGTACATTATTTTGAATAAGTAGTATAGAATCAAGTTTTTCTAACTGAACAGACAGCTGTGCTCCTGGGGAGTTTGTTACGCCACTTCTTCTTCCCAGTTAAAGCACTAGGAACTGATGAAGAGCGGGCATTTTTGGGGGCTGACTTACGTAATTTTGACGTTTGAAAAGTGCTGATTCTCAGCCTATTTTGTATTTTGAATATTGAATCTTGGATTATTGCACGATAATTCGTCAAAATTATGAAGCCGCTAATGTGATACCGCATTAGCGCGATAACTCATTAGCGAGCGAAACATACGAAGCTTCGGCAGGCATCGCTTCGTCACGATAGACGCAGATGCGGCCCCAGCATAAGATGTGTTCCGTAAAGTACGGAAAGGGAAGTCAGTCTTCTTGCTCTCTCGTTTTAGCACAAAGAAATTCGGTATAGGATGTGCCGGACGTACGCTCATTATTAGAATTGTCACTCGTTAAGGCAATGCTAAAGGACATCGCTCATTATAACAGCACCCCTCTGACACGGAAAGTAACTTGTCATTCAAGTTAGGATTTTAAATCAAATGCATTAAAGTCTATTTTACGTGTGATGGCTCACGGGCGGTGAGCGGCCGGCGAGCCGTCCACTATTCTGTAAAATAGACTTTAATGCATTTAATTTAAATTCTAACTTGAATTATGCTGTTATAAAGAGAGATGTCTTTAATAGGAAAAAAACAATTAGCCTACACACTTAACATCACGTGTATTCCCCGAAGGATTAGGCAGTGGCGAACCTATAGTATACCCATATTTCGTCAATTCACTCGGTTTTCCCTTGAAAGGTAAGCAAAATCAAAAATTTCCCAAAGAAATATTCCACAGATGTTTTTTACATAAAATTGAGACATCAGAAAACATTGTTCCCCAAATCCAATCGTTCTTCAAACTTTTCCCTACAATCGTCTTTTATTTTCCGAATCACACCATAGACATATAGTTTCATAAATCGTTCCATTGAACCGCGTCCGGGGCGGTGGGCCGGACAGCCGGTTTCCGGATAAGCTTCACTCAACTGTATCGGCACTATCTAATTATGGGATAGTTAGTTCATTGTTCCTGAGCTGTTTGTTGAATACAGTTGCTAGAGAGTAAATACTGAGTCTAGAAACAAGTCAAGTCAAGTCAAATCATTTATTTCAAATAGGCCCTTGTAAGGCACTTTTGAACGTCAAAGTTTACAAAAAATTGAATTGATTCTAGTCGCCCCTTCCAAAAGGTAGTTTTCGTATGGAGAAGAATGGGCAAGAAACTCCACCGTTACTCTTTTAAAAATTGTTACAATATTTGTATGTGTTACATTCGTTACATAATTATATGTGAAGACGATGCATCTAAAAAAATAAAATAAAAATAGGTTACCACAATAGGTAAAAAGAAGAATTAATAAAAATGAAGCCACGAAAGATAAATTAATTAATGATGTGATAGATGTACGGTTTTCACATATTTACAAACATTGTAAAAGTAGATGATTTTCTTAAAAAATTTACAATTAATAAGTCAGTGTGTGAGGAAGTAATCACAGAATGCAAAATCAATGTCATGTAATACTCGTAAAAATTATAATTTATACAACTTAAATTAGCAACCAGTTTGATTTTGTCTAGATTCTAGATTGTCCTATGGAGCAGGACCAGCATGTTTCCAAGCATTCTTATCTTGGATATATTCCTCTAATTTGTAATAGGCTTGTTTACAAAGTGTACTTTTAATATGAGTTTTAAATTTTCTTTCATTTAATTGTAATATATCACAAGGTATTTTGTTGTAGCATTTAACACAGTACCCCATAAAAGATGAAGATACTTTAGATAATCTGAAAAATGGTTGATCTATTTTATCTTTATTTCTAGTATTAAAATTATGTCTATCACTTATTTTGTTAAAAATATGTAGATTTTTTCTAACATACATAATATTTTCATAAATGAATTGGCAAGGTACTGTCATAATATTAATCCCTTTAAATAGTTCCCTGAGAGATTCGCGACGATGTAGATTATAAATGGCTCTGACAGCTCTCTTTTGTAAAATAAATATGGATTCAATGTCAGCAGCCCGACCCCACAGTAAAATGCCATACGACATAATACTGTGGAAGTAGCTAAAATAGACCAAACGCGCGGTTTCTACATCTGTTAACTGTCTTATCTTTCTAACAGCAAAAGCGGCAGAGCTCAGCCGCCCCGCAAGAGATGTTATATGAGGTCCCCATTGTAATTTCTCGTCTAGCGTGATTCCTAGGAAAACTGTTTGATTAATATATTCCAGCTTTTCTCCATTCAATAAGATGTCACATTCGCTACTTCTAACATTAGGTAATTTAAATCTAATGCATTTGGTTTTTTTTTTATTTAGTACCAAATTATTTACCGTAAACCAATCTTGGACCTGAAGAATAGAGTAAACTTCGAAGGGTTTCAGTTAAGTTTGATGTAGGTTTTAGTATAGAAAGGATAAGTTTAATAAACTAAATAAAGCAGGGGGAGATAACTCTTTTAAATTTTTTTTGCCGTTATTTTATTTTGTTACTGTGACAGGTTCATAAGATGTAACTTTTATAGTGTGTTTTGTATTTCAGTTAAAATTGGAAATGTGAGGAAAATGCCGAACCCGATTTCCTACTCCTTAAATTACTCGTGTCCCTCAAATCTGCAAACTTATATGGTGGCATTGCAACATGTTTAACCGCCAAAGTCCCGAAATTGTTTTTGGATGGATTCAAAGTATGTTGTGAGGGGCAAACAGGCAGTCGCTGAATGTATCATATTAGTATTCAGCTGCATTAGGTTATACTGGTAGATGATAAGGATGGATTCAAAATATCATGCGGGCACAGTGCAAAGATAGCCTTTCTTTTCATACATACAAGAAATTGATCACTTCGCTTGCACACGTGGTGGCCATTTGTCGTAGAAGTCAGGGGTATCAAACGTCAGGTAATTTAGTTCATGACGATTGACGTGGTAAGGTTGCAACCCGAAGGTTTTTTATTATAGCGCTATGATTTTGGTAGAACTGTCGACATCGGCATTGGCATAGAAAAATGACTGAGTATAGGTTTTTTGACAGACTGAGATTAGATTCCGAACGTTCTTAAAAATAGGGGGATTAACCTCTCTGGTGCTTATGAAGGGGGGACATAAACCTTGGGTCAAAGAACTATGAAACCAATTTCAACAACCCTCAATTGTTTTAGTATCTAATACAACACACAACCTTGTTATCCATATTTGATTAAAGACACAAAACGAATTCATACACATTCTGTACTGGAACACTGTTCACTGTTCGTCTCACGGGACAATATATAAATAATTTTGTTCAACAAATAATGGTCGGTAGCTTTTGTTCAGCAGTTTGCTTAGGACCATTGTTTGATTGTTCTGCTATAGTAACGTTATTATTGACACACTGGCGTGTGTGGGAACAATAATTATTTTAAAGTACCTACGTCCTTTCGAAAGGAACGTGTCGAAAAGTCTTGTGAGCTTATTATAATACCCAAATGTCCTTTCTTTGGTGTTGTTCGTCGAGTCATTGAGCTCCTTAAGTTCTGAGTTGAGCTCCACGATTACTGACAAATTCTTGCACTGACTGGACAGGTCCACTCAAATCTGTGTGGTTCTTTCCTCAAAAGACCATTTCAGACACTAATCTACATGGTCCTCATATGGCTTGACAGATTATGTCTGGACTTTAAAAGAGACTGTGCCCTCTGAGTTTGTTTCGGCCTTTCTTCTCAGAGTAGTCAGATAGGAAACACCGACCTCATCTAGTTTATTTTTAATATGACGTGTAAAAGTGATGCCGATATACTATTTAGAGAATAAACAATTTTATTTTATTTCATTAATACATTCTACATAACATAATATCACGCCTTATTTCCCCGAGGGGTTGGACAGTATACCTTTAGTACACCCACATTTCACCAGTTATGTTTACGTCCCATGTAATAGGGGGCGAGCCTATTGCCGGCATCGAGCACCAATCCAGACTCCCGGCTGCTACTGAGAAATTCCTACTGGGATAACTCAATAACACTTTGCCCGACGTGGGAATCGAACCCAGGACTTCATGCTCAGGAGTAGCACTTGCTTCTACTAGACCAACGAGGCAATAAAACCAACATTCTGTTAAATCATTAATCTTGAAGGTCTGACGGTGATGACGCCAGCAGAAGCTGAATTTCAGTATGAACGCACTGTCTATCTCGTAACTTATCTTACACAGTCATCGTACGGCTAGGAAATCTTCTTAGTTCGAAAATAGACCTACGAGATTTATATTTTGCGTCTTCGAATTTGTGCAGTATTTTCAGCACTTTCGAATAGCGATCATTCTCTCTACTCTGGAATATCAAAAAATTTGCTCAATTTTAATAAATTTTTACAGGGATAGATAGCATTCTTGTATGAAATTGTTGATACTATCGTAATATTAACTAATATAAATGCGATAGTGAGTTTGTTTGTTACTCAATAACACAAAAACGGCTTGACGGATTTGAATGAAACTTGGCACACAGGTAGAACATTACCTGGTTAAAGACATAGGCTAGTTTTCATCCTGGATGGCAGACGAAGTCGCGGGGAAACAGCAAGTTTTAGATATTTCAGGGTTGGTCACACATAAAAAATCACTGTCCATTCCAAGGTTGCCTGGAAGAGATCGCAGTAAGCGATAAGGCCGCCCATTGTATATTTTATAGTGTATTACTTTTTCTTTATGTAATGTATAATCTTGTGTACAATAAAGTATATATAAATGAATAAATAAAAGTGGTTTAAGTAACGGGTTTACCTTTATCACACTTGATTCCACTCTCTTAAATATTTTTAATTAAATCAAAATCAATTGTATCCTGACACATAGACTCCCTGTGTATTTCCACGATTATTCCAGACACTATATTCACTCAGACTATGACAGAATAGCAACCTTGAAAGTATTTAAACAATCTTACACACATTCGAATTTGCAAAGTGAGAAAGTTACGTAACAGAATGTTACAGGAATTTGATTAATGTTTCAACATTGTATAAGGTTAGGTCGTGGTTACAACGGCTTGGTCGGATGGCTGATATATTGGTATATATATATATATTTTACGTATACGTAATTATACACACGGCCGTAATGTATGGCTCTTGATTTATTTCGTTAGGCGCTTCTTGAGAAATTACGGCGGGTAAAATATTATAAATGGCTTTTGTTGGAGTAAACTAAAGCCCTTGTATATACCTAGAATATTTTAATGGTAATCTTCTCTGAGTATTTAAAGATACGCAATTTGTTTCATACCAAGGTAAAATGGATTTGCGAATTACGTTCGAGGCAATGTTTTGGATGTCCCACATACGTGCACAGTTTGATTTAAAGTCTAAAACAACACTGGAAGTTTCACATATCTGTTTTCGATTTCAATTAACTGAATAGTAATATTTTTGGCCAATTAAAGCAGGATTTAGGCATCTAAACTGGGGAGTATGTTGCGCCACTTCTTCCCAGCTAACGAACTAGGAAGTGGTGAAGGGTGGGCGTTTTGGGGGACTGTCTTATGTAATTTAGACGTAAAATAAGTGCTGATTCTCGGTTCACCCTTGTTTGGTATAACAACGTTTTGTCGAAAATCGCTCCGGCTAATTTTTGTTACAATAAAGTCATTTCGTATAATTATTCATAGGACCGAATAATTGATTGGTAGATTTTTATTTAGCATATTTATTTCTTTGAAATAATGGCATTTGACCGAATTTTCAAATGCACTTATTTTATTTAAACTAAATTTTCACTAGACTAATAATGATTTAGTCGAAAGATCGTATCGAATATTCAGTTGCAAACAGATGCAGCGTGCAAGCAGACATGCAGCATGCTAGCAATCATGCAACATGCAAGCAGGCATGCAACATGCAAGCAGGCATGCAACATGCAAGCAGGCATGCAGCAGACAAGCACTGTTTCTGTCATGGCTCCGGCGCTGCGGGGTTTGGGCGGCCCCACGCGAGCTTATCGTCGCAGATGGGTTTAACGCTCACCACCGCAGCTTTGGTGGTGCGGCGGCGAGCCTTCAAACCACCTGCTCCTCAGCTCGCGAGCCGCCCCACCCCTCCGCGCCTACGCGGGCCTAAATTACACTCTAGGGAAAGGGCAGACAAAACTGCGTGAAGTCGGTTTTGCAGCGATTCGTTTCTGTCACAAAATTTTGTAGCACAATGTTTTCTTTTCTGCATTACATTACACCAATTGAATATTCGATAAAATACATGTTATACTACCTGAACACTACATCAAATGAACATTATACCTTTTGATCAATAGCGCAAATGTTGTTATCGCAAATAAATATTCGATGAAATGAAAATTATGTTAATCGATATTATACAAATTTATTATTTTCTTAAACGTTGTTCGAATTAGTAACATTACATCAAAAGTTGTTATACCAAACAAGGGTGAACCCTGATCCTCAGCCTAGTTTGAATAAATGACTTAAATTAGATTTTTATTTTATTTTAAAAACGTGTACACGAACGGTCTGTTCTGATAAAACAAATATGATCAGTTCTAAAACTTTTCTTCCTGTACATTAAAACAACTAAACTTCGTAATATAGTTACTAAACATTAATAGCACTATGCAATTTAGTTCACAAATTCAAACTCATACAAGTTAGCGGCAATTTTAAACGAACTATGCGCTATTCTGGAGCGCAAAATCCTATGAGCTGTAGGATTTTGTATTATAGTAATGTATTTTGTGTAATAACTGGAAATCGCGCATCGCTTTACAGCTTATTTATATATAGGATCTCCAACAGACGCTACACAATTACATGCATGTTAACAAAATATGAAACAGATAGCGTCATCCACGAAAACGCGCCCCACTCTTCTTCTCAAACGCTTAAATTACAGTGCAACACTTCACTAGTGTTTGTGTGTTTGTGTCTGTATTGTCAATACAGAAATGGTATTATCTATACGTATTGTATTATTATCACTTGCTTCAAAAACGGTGAAGGAAAACATCGTGAGGAAACCGGCATGCCTGAGAGATATTTCTCGACGGCATGTGGAGCCAAGTCAGTGGTCCATGGGCGGCATAAAACTCTAATACCTGGTTAGTCACTGACCACACGAAAAGAAGAAGAATAAAAACAGGGACAAATACAAGTGTGCGCTATCATTAAAAAAAATCAGGTGTTCCATATATTTATGTTTCCATAGCTCGTTATAATGCACAGCTTTATTTCGCGTTTTCATGGTTGGCTCCATAATGAAAGTTGTTCATAATGATGAGTCCAATGACCCCTTAAGAGAAAGCAAACGAATTAAATTTCACATTGTTTAGGTAGGTACAAAAAGTTTGACAAGGACTAAGACATCAAAATAAGTTGTGATAAGCCTTTTTCAGCCGACGAAAGCTGAGAATAAGAAATCTGACAGTTTTTTTTTTTCGGAAACTGGCACTCAGAGCCTTCTATGCCATCCCGAGTCGGGATTATGAAAGTATTCGTCTTCAACCATCGTTCGTTTATAACATAATCTTGTTTACGGTCTACAGGTAGCAATAATGCTAGCGTTGCAAAACGCAATGTTCCCCGCGCATAGAGTTAGCGGCCAGTCGTTTTCCCAGCGCCGTGGAACGAATGTAAGAAGCGTCATTGTGCTTAATATTCATGGTCAACTGAATTGACTTTATCTGGTATAACCGAATTTTATTTACTCTCCTTCTCCAACCTCAATACTTATAAGGTCCCAACATCTTGCATTTCTTTCTGAACTTCTTTACCTACACATTTTTGATGAGTAATATCTGTCCTCTCGCTCTTCTACAATCGAAATTTAAATCTAAAAAAACTTAATTATCAAATCTGTGGGAGTGATGTCGTAAAAAGGGACGGAAGTGTGTCATTGGAAGCCGGGGAAGCGCGCGCTCTTTGATTTGACCAATGAGCGCGCGCGGTGCTAGAGTTGGCCGTCAGAAACGACCTTGACAACCTTTAATGTTGCATAATACCAAGGTGAGATGTCAAATGTTACACATCATATGCGACTAATTTAAGGTTCGCTCGTTCTTTTCATGTATCTAGGTAAGAACAATGTAGTGCACGTAACTATGCGCATGCACATTATGTAAAAAAATATTTGGTCCTTGACTGCCTCATTGGTCTAGTTTTGCAAGCGCATGAGGTCCTGGGTTCGATTTCCAGGTCGGGCAAAGCGTTATTGGGTTTTTCCATCTAGAATTTCTCAGTAGCAGCCCGGAGTGTGATCGTCGTGATGTGTGGACTAGTGCCCGGTTGATGGCAATAGACTCGCCACCTATTACATGGGACTTAAACATAACGTGCGAAATGTGGGTGTAGGTACTAAAGTACCTCTGCCTATCCCTAGAGAGATTACAGGCGTTATGTTGTGTTATGTACCTAAATAGTCATTTGATCCCAGGACTGTCTCGCGTCCTACTTACTATGCTAATAGCTAGGATAGTATACATTGACAACTTCGAGCGAGTGAACAGCAAATCGAGCCAAAGCTGTTAAATTGCCAATATGCAATCAGTGTTGCATTACGTCACAGATTGTGCTTGATTGTCATTTGCAAATATGGGTGTCGCTTCATCTGTGTTAGGTTCATTGTAATTGAGTATGTTTGAGCACACTTTAATAATGTGTTTGTTGCGTCATCATCCCTGGTGCTGCAGTACTTGGTTCGTGATCCAAGAGAGTGGATTCTGAAAGTTACCTACCTTGCCTCGTAAATAGGTGTCAGATAGTAAAGCTGTACTGAATAAAAAAAATAAAAATAAAATATTCCTGACATATACTGTATTGTGTTAGTCAAAACTTATGAAATTTTGAATCAATATGTTAATTAAATGTTTATAAACTCAACAGCAAACCAACATTGTGCATTGATTTCAGCAATGAAACTGAACGCAATCATCACATCTAAACAACGTTCAACACCTGTCAGTGTCAATATTCAACAATGATGACACTGACAGCTCTTAAACATGGTTTAGATGTGCTGATCGCGTTCAGTTTCATTGGTGAAATTCGCCGTTGCTGAGGATTTTTGTCAAAACTTGTAAACCGGTAAACGAGGTCGACTATTCCTGCAGCTGGCCAAGAATCCGTCAAACCACGGTCCAGACACTTACTCCCCTTTAATTAGCAACAGACAATTATAGATATAAATAATCACCTGCACAAAACGAGGGTGGCTAAACAGAAAATATCTAAATTCGCGGCCTCACCCTAATTGTTCTGCTGATGGAGACAAATGGCCGTCAGCCTGTGACGTCATCCATCGCGTTGATAACGACTTGCCAGGGGGACCAGAAGTTTTACTGATAATAATTATGATGTACGGTTTTATGAGGTCGAAAGTTTGACCTATTAATTTTCAGAGGTGTGTTCAAAAACACAAAAGCAGCCTGTTTGTCATCTCTTTGATAACCGTTTAGCGATAACCCAGTGGTTCTTTTAATAATAATAAATTCTGCCTCATTGGTCTAGTGCTCGCAAGCGCTACTGCTGAGCATGACGTCCTGGGTTCAATTCCCGGGTCGGGCAAAGTGTTATTGGGTTTTTCCATCTGGAATTTCTCAGTAGCAGCCTAGAGTCGGGATTTCTGCCCAGTTGATGGCAATAGGCTCGCCCCTTGTTACATGGGACTTAAACATAACTGGCGAAATGTGGATGTACCCCTGCTTAACCCTTCAGGAATACAGGCGTGATGTTATCTTATCCTAACTACTAATTAATATTATAAATTCAAAAGTGAGTTTGTTTGTTTGTTACGCTTTCTCGCTAAAACGGCTGAACGGATTTAGATGAAATCTGGCACACAAGTAGACCATGACGTGGGTTAGGACATAGGATACTTTTTATCCCGGTGGTAGGTTCCCGTGGGATAATTTCCGATATGCAACTGAGCGTAGCCGCTGGCAAAAGCTAGTGCAATAATAAAATGTTTTATTGACATAAAAAAGGTGTTACATTTTCTATTGAAGTTGATTCCTGAGCTAGGTGGTACTTGTGTTCAGGAGTCAGTGTCTTCTTACAGATGTCAACAATTATTATTCTATCTGTAACGTTTCCCTCCAACAGGGCAGTAACTGCCCAGCTACTTTTAGATATATTATGAATATTCTATAAATTAATTAACAAGTTAATATACGTTTGCACGATATAGCCCTAAGTCTCTATTAAAAAAATTGTGCTCCGTCTGTGAGATCCTGCGTTGACGAACCTTAACACAGGTTGCTATTGTAACCTAGCTAGGACGGCAGATTCAGTTCTGTTAAATATTAATCTTTTCTGATTTTCACGGAAATTGTAAAATTATATTTATTGTAACAGAAACCACACTTTATCGAACAAAAAAAAATTTAAAATAAACTAACATCAAATTACAGAGTAGAAATACTAATGGTGAACTACATCATCGGCATGCGGCATCTACATCGCCACATGCGAACTACGCATCAAAGACCTGACGTCACACAAAATCCTGACGTTACACAAATCCTGCATCGCGCAATTAGAGTTTACCGCGCGAACAACATATCATATAAGACTACCCGACATCAATCGTTGGGCAGTTACCTGCCAGACACGACACCCGTCTGGTCGGAGGATCTTCCTTTTTGTGAGAGGGCAAGTGAACTTTACACCCTGTTCCTCATACCTCTAAACTTTGATATTTTACAGCCTACTGAAAATAATTTGACATGGAATATTTCTACCTTCTGAATCAACTACGCTATACTAAACGTATCACACTCCTTCAATCAATCTTTTTCAAAGGAAACTCTGCATTCTACATCTTCCGTGTACGAAAAAATAGGAAACCATATTTCCCTTTGATATTACATTGTATTTCACTAACGCAGTAAATCTACGCGATCCTAGTAAAATTTTAATATATTTACTTTGTAAATTCTTTGAAAGTTATCATTCAGGAAGTTAAAAGCTGCTTCCCAGGCCATTGTTATTTACAACTTTACTTAGGTACGTGTTTGTTTTACTATAAATAAGCATCTGTAAGTAGATATAAGTAAGTATCCTATCGCTAAACTGTGTGTAAAGGCCTCCGATCGAGTCCAAAACGTTACGTCCAATTACGATAAAAAAATATTATGCGAAAAACTGCGTTAAAAAATAATAGATGAGTTTCGTGTCACAAAATATCATTACATTACCTTCACTTAAAATTCTTTACATGCTAGCACCAGAAAATAGATTTTCCACATTACTGCCAAATTTTCACACTTAACCTACTGCCACAGAATCCTGCGTTGTCAGCAAGAAAAATAGGCTATCAATATCACCGGGTGCGATCGATATCGCAGAATTCACTGAAAATTTCTTACGCCCCAGATTTGCACCTCAGAATAATAACTACAGAAGGTGAGCTCCACAGAACATGCGGAAACAGCCGATACGCTCCCATAGCGCGTACAATTCGTGCCATTAAAGTAAAGCCTTGACCGCGCCTACCGGTCTTTCCGCCGCCCCGATGACGCCCCGGCGGGGACCTCATACCGCTAAAGAGACCCATAAATCATCTACTGCGTAAGTCAAACCACGTGGTGCGTCAAGTCTCAACTTTAATGGCACGACCTGTACGAACGGCGATTTCAAACAAATGCAGGTCGCGAGTTACCTTGCACTCGCTATACAAGAAGCATGTAGTGGAGATGTGTGCGTGTGTTTTCGCTCAATGTATCAGGCCGACCTTCTGTACCTATCTACTCTGTGTTTGCAGGTTTCTGTCAAAGGCGAAGTCGGGGCAGTTTCTTTTGTATCCAATCCGGTTAATGATCGCTGTGAAGAAATAGGAATATTGCTTTGTACTGTCGCCGGTGTTGGTTTGATCTCTTTGAGTTTGAGTTGAAAGATTTTATTATTATTTGTGAATTTATTTTTTGCTGTGGTTGAGTCGCTAAAAATAGCTTTAAACTTTTCTGATTTTGTATATGTATAATCCTATACTATTAAACGAACAATATTTGTATACATATTTGTAATCACGTTCTCGAAAACGGCTTTAACGATTTCGATGAAAGTGGCAATATAGGTAGGGGTTTACGGGGGCGAAAAATCGATCTAGCTAGGTCTCATATCTGGGAAAATTCGTTTTCTCCGTGTTTTCACCCGAACAGAGCTCGGTCGCCTAAAATTTAGAACAAGATGGCTATATTAGAATAATGACATGGCAACGATGAACGGACAGTAATAAAGGTTTAGTTAAATGTCTAATTTTATTTCAAATGGAGTATAATTGTTATGTGGTTCTAAACATGAAGTTAAGTTCGAATTATGTAGGTAGTTTATGGTATTTCAATTATTACATAAATTAAGTTTAAAATTGTCTCATTTTAAGTGATAGTTGCCTCACCAAGCTACCTTATTAAAACAATTATTTATTTATAGACTTGTGACTGAGGAAAGTTAAATTATATTATTAAAAAAATATCCGCTACATTTTTAAAACACACATCCCCAGCCACAAGACGAAAATTAAAAGTTGGAAGTGAAACCAAGTCTTCCTTAGTACAGTTGGGTCGCGTTTGGCGATAGTTACTTGATTGCGTTCTCTTCTTCTTCAAAGTTATAACACGTAGGTTTGCGGCGTCTTTGACATCTGTCGTCTGAATAAATGATTAGAGTTTGAGTTCAAATTCTGACTTCTGACTCGTGTATCATTTGTGGATCATGGTTGATAAAAGTGAAGGGAGAAACTTTAGAAAAAAAAAGTAACTAAGTTATCGTCGTTATAATTATACCTTAACGGTCTCGTGAAAGAGTTTTGCAGAAAAAGCGAATTATGTTATAACGTTAATGAAAAATACCTATTACTATTAACCGGGCTCGAATTCAGACTCACTGCTGGACATAGGCCTCCCCCAAGCATCGTCACTTCGCCCCGTTCTGTGCTTCCCACATCCAGACTCCAGATTAGTACTGAGAATTTCATACTCGTAATGGTAAAATTAAATATAACACTTTGGCCGATCCGGGAATCATACCCAAGAACTCACGATCGGCAGTATTCACGGCCTTAGCACACCTCCGCTGCGAAATCATAGCAGCGAAACCGCAGTAGTTCAATTCAACTGACTCGGAACCTCGAATCCGATCTTTGTCCGATCCGGGAATCATACCCAAGAACTCACGATCGGCACTATTCACGGCCTTAGCACACCTCCGCCGCGAAATCATAGCAGCGAAACCGCAGTAGTTCAATTCAACTGACTCGGATACTCGAATCCGATTCGAGAAGCGGAACATGACGCGAGTCTGTTCAATTGAACTACTGCGGTTTCGCTAATATGCTTCCGCGGTGGAGGTGTGCTACCCGCCTTAATAAAAAGGATAGTAAGAAAAAAATTTTAGGCGGTATTAAATTTAGTTTGGGTGAACACTCTGAGAAATAATTGGCTTCCTAGTCTTGTGAAAGCAGATTCCTTCAGTTGACTTATGTATGGCATCATGCTTGGATCGTCAATCATTTTCCCCGAATCTTGGGGTAACAGCTTTCATGCCATCCTACGAAGCGATATTTTAGGAATTCTAGGTACCGGAATGACACCGAAGTTTCGACCTAAAAAAAAAAAAAATTAGACCCTTCCATCCAATAACACCCCGGCCGATCAGCCCCGTTAATAGAACATTGTTAAAAGCACCCCAATTAGAAAATTAGGTCTTAATCATAATACATACACTGATTTTTTCTTAAACATATTATAAATTAAAGTCGGTTTTCGTGTTTGTCTGTACTATGTCCGCGTTGTTTGTCTAAACCACGCAACAGATTTTGATGAGATTTTCACCATCGTTTAGAGAATTTATTCCGGAAGGTTTACACATTATTATAAAAGTTACATATAACTAAAAAATCTCGATGTTTTGTCAAGTTGTAAAAACTGTGCGAAGTAGGAGCGGGTCCCTAGTTATATATAAAACATTGTTTATTTATTAAATTAGTTATAGGTACTGATTGTTGGAGAAAAATATGGTCACATTACAAATCTACGCACGTACACAGTCGCACACGTTTAAGGGTCTAGCGTAGTAGGTACTTCGTCCATTTTGGTTTGTTTTGACTACAGCGGAATTGTGACTGGAATTTACTTAGTTATAATTTATTTTTAGGACAAAAAAATTACCTTTATAAAAAATGACAAAAATCGATTCAGTAAACCATTCTGAACAAAATACTTTCATAATGTCCATTAATTCAGTTACACCACAGAATAGTACAGAGGCGCACTTCGCATTTTACGTATGAAGCTACAAGTATGCGACGGGCTCGTTTTGTCGGGCCAATTCAGTGATCGTAACGTAGTCAGAAGATTACGCGATAGAAAGAGAGGCAGTTTCTTGGTGAATATAACGGTAACAGTAGTCTGTGCGACCTGAATTGAACTTTATAGTGTCGTGGCAAGAGTCGCTTTTTATTTAAATGATTTTGCGGAGTGAATCTTCTGTACTATTGTGCGGTTACACATTGTATATTAGCACGGTGAGAGCTATTTAGCTCGTGGCTAAACGAGAAAAACTATGTGTCATTAAATTATCTGCCAGATAAGTTAAGTAGAACTAATCCAGAGATGTGAAACAGATTTCGCTCGCGTGGATGTCGGAAGTTATCCCGTGGTAACTTACTATCGGAATAAAAAACATTCTATGCCCAATCCGAGTGCCAAATTTCTTCCAAATCCGTTCAGCCGTTAAGGCAACAAAAAGTAACAGACAGAGAGACAGACGGACAGAGTTACTTTCACATCCTCCTAATATTATAAACGCGAAAGTTTGTGAGGATGGATGGATGCATGGATGAATGTTTTTTTTGCTCTTTCACACAAAAACGACTGAATGAATGTGGATGACATCTAATACCATTCATTAGTAATATAGCTCTACACGATGTAGGACTTTTTCTTTCTTAAAAATCCTTCAAAGGATACCAAATGAACTGCACCAAGTTGCCTGACTATTCAAAGCAGCAACATTTGAAACAAGAAGTGTTTTAATCAAGAATTTTGAGATGTAAATTAGTTCGCAAGCAACGTGCAGACCAGTTGCGTTGCAATAGGAATAGCTAAGAGTCTTCAATGAGATGCGGTTAACCATAGCTCAAGAATGCAGATCACTTGAGTTTAAGCAAATGTACTATTATCTTAAATTAACATCTGGAGGTACTGCATTGTTCTAGTTGAAGGAAGGAAGGTGGTGGTTCCTCTGTGAAAAATAACTTTAATTTCGGAAGCAGTTGTCTTTATATCTATAATTTTTTTTTCTTCTTTGTAGTGTTTTTCTTGGAAATCAGTTGGTTTTTTATTTTTTTAGGGTTCCGTACCACAACAGGAAGAACGGAAACCTTATTGGATCACTTCGTTGTCCGGCCGTCAGTCTGTCAAGACATCTTTTTCTAAAGAACGCGTGGAGGTTTCAAGTTGAAATTAATATTAAATACATAAGGTCTATGTTCCTTTGGACCTCTAAAAAAATCAAGCTTCTAAGTCAACCCGCAAATAAAGAAAAACCTACGGGGTACTTCCCGTTGACCTGGAATCATGAAATTTCGCAGCACATGTAAAGGAAAATATCCGAAAATCGTTAATTTGTAATTCTTACAAAAAATTAAAATTGCGATTACAAACTTACATTTGCAGTTGTAGAATTAACCGTGACGTATATAATAAGAATATGTTTTTAAACAACAATGTTTAGTTTGTTTTTGGGATAAATTCATCCCAATTACGGAACCCTTCATTGTGCGTGGCCCGACATGCACTTAACTGGTTTTTTCTTTTTTCTTTTTCGTTATGGTACCTACCCCTACACCAATTCGTATACCACTATTTTGTATTTGCTATGAAAACAACAGTGACAGGAAGTATTCTAACATCATCAAGATACACAAAGTGGATTAAATACATATTATCGAAGTAAACTAAAAAAATACATAAGCAAAGTTAATACAATTTATATGAGACCACCGCGCGTGCTTTCACTACCACTTGAAAAATAATTTTCAAAATCGTTCCACAATTGAGGAAAATATCGATGAACATAGGAGAACATATAACCTCTTCCTTTTTTGAAGTCGGTTTAAAACTGTGGTCACAGTAAAACTAAAATGAACTGTGAATTGAATAGTCAGTTGGGTCTATCATTAGGATAGAATGGAACCAGTAGGTTTACTACGTATTGTGCGTAAATGCACAATACGTAGTACACCTACTGGACCTGGGTCCATCGATGAATAGTTGCGTTCATCACACATTATGTGCAAAGTTATGAGAAGATTAGGACATAATACTCGTACAGCATGTTTCAAAACAACAAATTTTAAAACGTTTCGTCGTTTTCTATCAGTGGCGATTATACTGTACTCATTTTGTGTTTTGGAATCACAAAATCTTAATCTACTTCTTTGCCAATGCTCATGCAAGTTTCTGTAAATATGAACTGCCCCACTAACGGTGTCCTAGATTTTGCGCGCCAAAGAAATACCCAACTTTGCACCTGTCGGTGACAAATTAAAGACATCGTTTCTCATGTTTTTGCGTCCACGCCTCCAGAAAGAAACTGGATTATATGTAGGCGTCCGGTACAGTGCACCGCTAAACTTAGTGCTAATGATAAGGCAGTGCTTGCGAAGTGTGAGTGAAATGTTGGGAGGACTGTTCATACGTGGGTGCGATAAATGGGAGTGTAGGTGAGAAAAAGTGAGGTGTTGTTTTTGTATTTTATTGTCGGTAATACCTGGTCGACCGACCTGTGCTCGGGTGAAAATAGATAAACATCACGTCGAGGTATATCAACGTTGTATTACATTCCCGAGCCTGTGAAAATAGAGAAAAAGAATTTTCCCAGATATGAGACCTAGCTAGATCAATTTCTCGTCCCCGTAAACCCCTACATTGCAACTTTCATCGAAATCGTTAGAGCCGTTTTCGAGAACTTGATTACAAATATATATACTATATTGCTCATTTATTAGTATAGGATTTTAGGACTGCGTTTACGGTACATTACTGGGAATTTGAAATCTTTATTTATGTGATCTATATTACCCCGCGTTTACACCCATAAACAAGTTGTGATACTTGTTTTCGTTTAGTCTTGCACTTTTGCAAGACTCGACAAATCTTTATTTGTCAAAATATTTCGTGTATAAAACATGTACCATTAATGTAGGTATTGTCGTTGTTTCAGACATGTATTGTTACTATTTTGTTTATCTTTTTGTCAAGCTTTCGACAAGTTTTGTCTACAACTGTTTTATACACGACATGTAGAACACGTGTTTGATGACGCAACCTTCTTTTGCGTCTTTTGCAATCACCCGGTCAGACCGATATGACGCAAGTTCAATAACTCCATGTAAGATTAGCATCAAGCACTGACTTAATGATCATACAACATCTAAACATAAATTACATACTTTGTATCAATCTTATACAACAAGCGTCTGTTTATTTAGCATGCGTACCAACAGCAAACAGAACACTATCCCCACTTAATTCTTACAATACAGATGATCCATGTCCCTAACAGGGTGTCTTATTTGCTCAGGACAAATATTTACAGGCCTCAAGACATTTGTTCCGAGTCTGGATGTTTGGATGTTTGTGCACGTGGTTTGGAGGTACTTATGTAGTGGCTAAGCCGGCGGGAATCCTTGCGTGTTTGAGTTCGGGGTATTTACTTTATTTTCTGTCCTAGAAGGTATACTTATAAGAGTTTTATGACATTAGTGCTATAAGATTAATAAGGAAGACTGAGATATTGTGTGGGTCCGGGCAAATTGGCTTAGGTAGGTGGGTTTAAAAATTGTAGACGAGTAAAAAGTAAAACTACTTAAACGTCACCATTTTTTATATTGGACCTGCGCTTGGCCTTGGAGTACCTTAGTCATACGAATACGTGTTATCAGTCATTCAAATTCAAATTCAAAAGTCATTTATTCAAACCAGGCTGAGAATCAGCACTTTTCGAACGTCAAAATTACATAAGACGGTCCCCTAAAACGCCCGCCCTTCACCACTTCCTAGTGCTTTAGCTGGGAAGAAGAAGTGGCGCAACAAACTCCCCAGCTAAACTGCTGTCTGTTCAGTTAGAAAAAATATAACTTGATTCTATACACTAGTATGCAAAATAATTTAAATTACTCAACACAAAACAGTAAATAAATTTATTTGCCATAGTGACAGCTAAAAAACACCAATATACCAACAAAACAATCGAAATCAATACTCAAGCAAAAATAAAAACTAAAAACATAAACAGAACTTAATGCCGGAATAAAAGCTTCACAGGCATAAAGGGCGTGCCCGCTTACATAGCTAATAAAACCGTAACTCGAAGTCACTGATAAACTAGGACCATTGAAGTAAAAATAAATAATCATTGAGGCAAAAATAATATATGATCAATTGTCAAGGTGGCTAGCTAACCATATATAGCAATACAAATCATTAAAAAAAAAAAAAATGTAATGAGTAGATTATGTCAATACCAAATGAAAATACAATAAAAATATGTTATCAGTAATGTTGTGAAAAGGGGCTCGTGACTAAGCAACATCTGCGCAGAGCATAGGACTATCTATCTTTTTTAACATATTGACACCCCCTACGTACATTGGAGAGCACGTAAAGGTCGGTCTATGCCTGATCTCTCTCCGGTGCATCTGCGCATACACTTTATTATCTCTTGCGTAGTGACTAGCAGTCGTGACCAATACGGATACAAAAAGTTGTAATATATCTTACTCAGGCTAAGTGTTATAATACAACGCGAGTGAAGCCGGGGCACAGGTACAAAAAATACCTTGTTAATTTAAATAATGCTTTAATTGATGCAGCCCCAGTAAGTCACAATAGTACTTGTGTCGGAATTGTCTAGCTCTTCCCTTAAGTGGTAGCTTATTACAATGACTAGGTTAAATATAGTTTGTAGAGAAATAAAATTAAAAATAAATAAAATTAAACAATTATTTAGCAGCTCTCGGTGTTTGTGTATGTGTGCATATGAGTGTGTGCAGGTAAGTGTGTGTGGAGGTGCGTGTGTGAATATGGGTGTATCGTTTTTTTTTAGCTTATTCTTGTCAGAATGTTTACTGTTTCTTCATAAGTTAAGGATCTGAACCATTCTGTTATTGTTTTTAAACAGTCATAGAACAACAGGGGATACATATCTAATTCACGATTAAGTTTATTGTAGATGTAGGTGTATTGTTTAATATATTGACGTCTAGCATAGACAGTTCGAATACCTGGGGACTGGGCCACTATATCTACAGGTACTTAAAAATAATGTACACTACCTACGTACTAGAATAAAGAGCACGTGAATCCTGGGGATTGACCTGTTTTCGTGTGCAGTAAGCTCAATGTTTCCGGAAATTGAAGCTCTGTTACATCAAAGTGGGTATTGTGGTGTACCGCAAAAGTGATGAAGGAACGAACTGGACAAAATAAATCGGTAAATGATAGTGGAACGTCACTGGCATTAGCTAGGATTAACTGAGGTTACAATGAGCGGATTGTGGCGAAGTTTGAAACGGAAGCCTGCATTAATCATCAAATCATCAGTGGTTTAGTATTTGCTGCGATCAACTTCCAGGTTTGAAAAAAACCTTCACAGATTCAACACTAGTAATTTTTCAAACATGAAATCCAATCATTACCATCGAATTGCATGGATATATGGACTCATATATTCCCAAATGTTTGGTTGTTTTTGCCCGGCAGTAGAAAAATAATAGCTACGAAAAATAAATGAGATTTAAGCGATTTTTTCCTTTACCATTAATAAAAAACTATTTCTCCACTAAAAGTTCAAAATTTTTAATTTTTCTAAAGAAATGTTTTTTTTTTTTGAAGAACTTTTATTTCGTATTACATAGGAACATGAATACCACACAAACGACACCAAGGACTCACTGGATGGACAAATTGACACTTTTGACGATCGGGACCCTTGTCACGTGACAAAGGAGTGCTAGGGGCGGCATTGTGTACCTTTCAGGTAGCGTGTAGTTTTACAGGGATGCGGAAGGGAAGAATGGATGTGTAGGGGTGGTTTCGGGAAACGGATTTTCTTTAATAGTGTAATGTTACATTGGGATGGCGTGCATGGCGCGAATGGAGTGGAGGTGTGGCGGTAAAGTTTCTAATACTAGGTCAGGGTTAATATCAAAAATGCGTCTGCCGAAAAACTCACGATACCTATAACCCTGTGGAGGTCAGATAGACAGTCGCTCCAAGTAAAATAATCTTAAATACTGGTATTCACCTGCATCCAGTTAGACTGGAAGCCAACCCCAACATAGTTGAGAAAAAGGCTAGGTAGATGATGACCTATAATTGGCTTAGGGAAATCCTTGTGTCAATAAATTACTTATTTTTGCAAAAAATTCATAACGTCCAACTAAAGGCACCGTTCCACAGGCCCGGCGTGTACTTAGCTTCGTTTTGTATGAAGATGTAGGAGAGGTCCAGTTTGCCTCACGGCCAATGACTGCGTGGCTGACAAACAAAACCAAATCTCACAGCTTACATGACAAACCTCTCCGTGCACATCCTACGGTAGTAGTTGAATTTACATGTAAAGCTGTTACTGGTCCCCCTCTGATAAAATATTGTAAAAGGTTTTTTTTTTTTAATAAACTAAATAACATGGCATCACGCCAGCATACCCCGAAGGAGAACGCACCTACATTTAGCCAAGCCAGTTACGATAAAGTTCAATGAAATAGGAGGACAGAAATTTGAAAATCAAAGATCTATATTAAATAACTATCAATGTACACTACACACAAAAAAAGAGTGAGTGTTCCGAAAACTTAAATTACAGAAAAATCTTACTGCAAGCTAATACCACCCAATTTTCAATCTTTTGAATTAATTTCCTTTACGAACTGAAAAATAAGTGCAATAACTCTGAAGTAGGTTCTTTTCATACGTTTCTTTCTGTGAGGAACTGCTCAAGATTTGAGAGTCTCATGTAGAACTTAAGGAGTTCTGTGCACCGGTTCTCGAGGTAGGCGGGTAGTGCTCGCGAGATGAAATGAAAGGTGCTTGAGAGCCATTTTTAAAGTAGGTAGTTGGCGCAAACATGTCGTATATCAATTTGAAAATAATGGTTGGGACTTTATTTTAACAGCTTTTTAAATAGGTATCTTAAAATAACTTTTTAATTTTAATAGTCTTAAAAAGCATCATAGAAAGCTTGAAGGCCTAGACAGAGTGACATTCTATCACCGATAACGATGATGCAAAAGGCAAAAATGTACTTATTCCATTGACATAAGCTACCGAAAAGCTTATATCCATCCATTTGAAAGTCGTTTTAGAAATACGAAACGATTGGAAAGCGATTCCAACTTGTTCTGGCCCTTTCTCCGTATATCGGTCTAAAATTGCCAAAACACAGTCAGCCTGCATGGTGATTAAAATTTCAAATCCACGGAGAGCAAACGTGGTATTTAAAAAAAAGGTATATGAGAAAACACCTTTTCCTTTTTATCTTTACATAAAAATCCGATATAGGCAATCTAGCACTGAATAAAATGACTAACTAACTAACTATGCAAATAAATACAAAGACAAAAAGACATTTAGGCGTCGAAGTACTCGTCCGCATCGCTGTCATCTGGAAACGTGACAAGAAGACTGGCAGCATTGCCACATTGAATGGCAATGCTAATTCTTTGGCCGAAGAACGAGTTAACCCTCTGGCCACGTTAAGTGTCGTCCAGTTGGCGATCTTTTCCTCAATTATCCTACATGAAGTACGATAATTACATACTAATCATTATTAATTAAGTATTCATATACGGAAGTCGCTAAGTAATACTCATTCTCATCAAATTACATTTCCTATTACTCCCTAAGGTGCCATTTAAGGTTTAAGCACATCTATTCATAATCCCCATTCATAAATATGTTTACCACCATATATAATGAGATTATTACAAAACTTTTGTTGTAAAATCTAATTTAAATACGAATCTTAATTAAAATTTACAAACAATAGAAGATTTAGGAACGAATCTGGGAGCAGCAGCATTTCTCTGAATGTTCTAAATTAATTGCCTTAATTTATGTCTAGTTATGTTTATTAATTAATTTTAGGAACGTAATTAAATGTGCTGTTGTTGTTACAGTTTATAGTCCATTTGGAAGTAAGTAAATATAGGCTATCGGTTCGCCCCCTATTACATGGGACCATACCTGGCTAAATGTGGGTGTATTATAGGTACACCTCTGCCTACCTTCGGGGATTACAAGCGTGATGTTGTTATGTTATGTAATTATAGGCATTGTTATAGACACTTTCACGTCTTATTTTTAGAAAGATTCAAAACTAAGTAATGTGGGTAAAAAAATGTGAACTTTAGGAACATTCATGTTCAAAATCTAGTCCCAATCTCGTCTCAGCAACAATCAATGTCAAAACTTGTCAAAAATTTAGGTAAATTAGAGGGTTTTGACAGATTGACACAGACTGGAATGGGAACTTTCATGATAATTCTGTATCTACTTGTTTACCTTTAACCATTCTCAACTTAACGTTTAAAAACTTAGTCTCTTTTTGATTTCACAGACTCACTAATCTGTTTGAGTACCGAAATGATGAAAAGACTGACCGCGATGTGAAATCGGTAATTTCACGTAAAAAATGCTTTGGATCGAAGAAAGAATATGACAGAGGAAATATCTAGTAATAATTTTTTTCTAAGAATTGTTCTGTTTACTATGCAATGTCTGTAGGAACAATTATTATGGGCAGAATAATGAAGATTAATTAGTCTTACAGCTGCTGCTGTAAGCTTCCATTATGATAAAATGTCTCTTGTAGATATATTGAAATACCTACCTTCTTATTGTTTTTAATGGTTTAGTGTTTGCTCGGAGTTGGAAGCACGGGCTACTTGCCGGATTGCGAGTTCAAAATGTGCAGTCAAATTAGCTTATTAGGTTTTCAGATTAGTCCCGGTCCACACTGTCTTCAAAGTCTTCTTCAGCAGGCGATGGCGAAAGGTTTAGGTGAATTACAAATCACAGCATTATTTAAAAGCGATTAGAGTTCGTATTTTGCGGGTTTTATAGTATTTGATTATAGAAGATTTGCGATCACGCGGCGCCCATGCGAAGGAGAACAATCCGTTTCTCAAAAAAGTTTGCAGGAAGACTTGCAGAAAATGGCGGCGAACGCGCGAAAGAAGAAGCTGAATGAAGGCGCATCGTTCGGTCTACTCCGTGCGTTCCCAAGTGACCGACTGAGCAGCAAGAGAATGGTCTCAAACTCACTCGCTGATATAATATAAAGAATTGGCGCGAACGAACACAAAATCAAACTTAGCCATATTTACATGATCCCTATAATTTTTATCGATTCTTTTACTAATCAGCGAGTGAGTTTGAGACCATTCACTGGCTATAGCATGCAAGTTCGCGTTAATACCATAAGCAAGATTTATACTTAATTTTTATTTATGTACAAAGTTCTAGTAAACAGTAAGCAGGAAGCAACTCTGAGGCTATCTCTCATTCCGTTACATTTGAGATTAGAGGATGAATACGGAACTTGCTTATTTACGCCGATCTGTTACAGTAAAGTGGTGGGTGGAGGCCGCAAAAGGGAGTACGAAAAGTTTTGAAGATACAAGACCCATTTACGTTATTGAATGTTTAAAAATAAATACGTCTAAAAACAAAAATTAATCATACCTTACTTACGCTTGAATTGGGTAAGTTTGTTGAAACAGATGATTTTTTTGATAGTTTATGCTTTTTTGCGGTGGAAAATAAGCTTTTAGGTACTCTGAACATGTCAAATTATATAAATCGAACGATTTATTATAATTATTAACGATGTTGATGTTTATTTTAAACAACCTTCACGTCAACTGAACCGTTTTGCCAATCAATTTACAGAGCAATGTTTCAAGTTATACTGTTTTCTGTAAATGTTTGATACATTACTCTGTACTCTCTACAGCGTGTGGATACCAGTGTAGATGACCTAAAACCGCTTTCTACTCAGAGCTCGCCCAAGGAAAACGTACACAGAGCGGGCAATACCTACGCTACAAAGACGTCCTCAAACGTCACCTCACGGACCTGTGGCATACCCGTTGATCTGTGGCAGAACCGAGAAAGGTGGCGCACCTCAATCCACAAAGCAACTGAATGCTTTGAAACAGGTCGTCTTGAAGACCTAGCCAAGAAGCGCCAAATACGCAAAAGTCGCCCGAAGCCTTCCGATACGTACACATACAACGATACTGATCAGCTCTTCTCTTCACGGTGTGACCCGGTTTTTACGACCAAAAGGTTTTGATAGTCATCAGATAGCTCACGAAAGAAAAGAAAATTAGTCTGGATCGCTGTCGCCAGATACGGCGAAAAGAACTATTTATATATATATAGTACCTATATATATTTATTTACTTCTACAAGTCAGACATACGTATTTCACTTCTTTCTCGATGCCTACCCATACAAAAAATACAACGAAATGCAACATAAAAAAATCTACTAAAATAATAATAAAATTGGATCAATTCCGGCAATAATTCGCGTGATAATGGATCGCGACGTTTGATTGACACCTTTGCATTAGCAAAATGAAACAGTTAACTTCCCTAAGGGCTCAGACAGATGAGCAAGAATTCGAAGTCAATTTTTTAGTATGAACGTATTTATAGGTGGTGTGTTTCGGAAATAAAACTTATTAAAAGAGATCAATAAAATTTTTATAGGTAATTGATTTATTCGAACGGTGAGGCCGACTGGGTCTAGAGTGCCGCCCGCGTACCAGAAGGCGTACCGTTGGAAGACCTCAACGCGATCGCTGTGAACCTTGTGATGGCCGTGGAAATTAAATTAACATAATTTAACTTAAGTCTCAGACCCAGAGGTCCCGGGTTCGATTCCCAGTGGGGGAAAAATTTTCTGCTCGGTTTGGTTGACGGTAGGGCTTGTTCTATGTCCGTCTGACTAGCTACCACCATCTTATCTAAGTCTGTCGCCATAACAACGATGTTAACAGCGTTATTGTGTTTCGGCAGTTAGAGGTAAGATAGTTAGTTCCTACAGGGTTAAGGATTCCGGGTGAAGCTCGTTTCCACCTTCGGCCTGATCATAACTTACCATCAGATGAGATGCAGGCCAAGAGGTTCCAAGTTGTGGTTTAAAAAAAAACCGCTGGTTACGAAAAGCACAGGACCGGTCGATGTGGTTACGATTGGGGTCAACAGCAGTCGGAGGATTTTCAGCTAAAATTATGATGTTGAATTGTTTCATCGCTTGTAATTTGTGCTCGGCTGCTTTTAACAAATTCAGCGCGAGATACCTACCGGTTGCACTGAATTGAAGTGTTCACATTGGTCATGTTATACCCATCCAGTATGCAGGATTCTAACATAACATTACATCACATCGTTTTTCCCGAAGGTTTAGGCAGAGGCCAACATAATTAGCCAATAATGTTCCCACTGCTGGGAACCAGCAAAACAAGATGAACGTGCCAAAGAGGATTTGAACGTAGTTTTATAAACGTAAAACCAAGAGACTGGGAGATTAGGAAATTAATGAAATCAAAAGATGTGATTAAGCAAATACTTAAACTAAAATGGAGGTGGGCAGGCCACAGAGGTTAAAACCACAAAGATGGGCCCAGGTCGTGACAAACTGGATCCCCAGAAATAAGAAATGGAAGAGGGCAGAAGTTCAAAAGTTTCAAAAGGTGGGTGGATGGTATATAAAAAATATCAGGTATTTTTTTTTTTGTACAATATTGTATAAATCAGGCCATCCCAAACTGTGCGTCTCAACGCCCTGGGGCGTCGCGAGGCGATCGTCTTGTGACTCCAGCCGCTCCAATACGACGACAGCTTGAATTTTTGAGCTCAGTTTCTCATGAAGATCGTGCCATCATTACTGCAGCATTGAGGGTTCTATTAACATTTGTGAAAAAAGCCTGTTCCGATCGTACTCGAGTGGAACAGGCTTTTCTGCAGGTGCAGCAATAAAGAACAAGTACAGGTTGCAAATATGTTATTTGGAGTTAAGTAACTTGTTACTAGGCTAGAAGGTGGGAGGGGGTCGCAAAAAAATTGTAAGCTCCCAAGGGCGTCACACTAAAAATAAGTTTGGGAAGCCCTGGTATAAATAATTTGCAAGCCCTTATAAAAAGTAATAATTTCAAGTTATAAATTATATTATGGTAATTTCTGCCATAATGATTTTCATTAGATAAATTGAAGCGAATTTTTATTATAAGCTAATTTTTAATTCCGGAAAATATCTTGTAACTTAATTTTGATGACGTAAATATAATTTGATCAGGTAATCCTTGTAGTAATTAGCCAGTGAAATGCTTGTTTTTTTTACACCTTATCTGTAACAGCATTGTTTCCCAAACTACGGAAAAACGCCAAAGCATCGGCAGCCTCTATTACTTATGAAAAAAATATCGTTCACCCGATAGTAGGAAAATTAATAAAGTATTCGTTATTGACACTATGATTGATCATATCAGGCACATCACTGATGATTGATCAGCGAGGACGACATTACTGTATGAACAGTGTTGGGTCGTAGGGATGAGATATGTCCAGTTTGAAAATGTTTGGTGGACTTTTTTGAGAGAGCAGTTAGCAAGGTGGTCCAGTGACTGACTTCAGAGCTTTGGGGCGAGGATATGATTTCTATTCAAATACTTTTATGGCTAGTTTTTGTAAATCTGCATGTATTGTACATACATGTGATCTCTCTCTCGGTTATAACTTAAGTTTGTGCCAAAATTGTATTTTACAACGATTATTAAGAGGAAATTAGAGGCTATGATAAAATAATTTGGTATTAAGTAAGCTTAGTACTAAACTATTTAATACGAAGCTTAGTAAATAAGCTTAGTAGTAAATAGATTAGCCTAAAAAACATTTAACTCTAAAACTAGGTACTTAGAACTGCCCCGAAACGGAAAACCAGTGGGAAGTAAAACACATTAATTACGTCTGAACTAAACAAAAGTAAGCCGAGTTCAGTGTGCCTTTTGCCTTTGAAAATTAAATATTCGTTTGTGTAACATTTTAGTATCATACTTTGTTTACAAGTTTTCTGTACGAAAACTTTCCGAATGTAAGACAAATTCAACCTTATCTTCATAAGAACATGGTGTAAATTCCTTTGCGTAACATTTCCAAGAAATATTACAACTATTTCAGCTGTTGAAATATTATAATGTTTGGTCTAACAAACTGTGTGACCAACGGTGAACGAATATTGGCAACGAGGGATTAAATATATTTAATCCCTCGTTGCCAATATTTGTGGCAAATGTGGTAATTTGGCCAATACTTCGTGGTTGGGTCAGTTTTGCCAATTAAGTCACACTTGGCTGTCTCATTTATATATTGGGTCCGGTGAATTAATGTTTTGGGAAGGAATGAATTTGGGAAAATTATAAATTTTTAGGATGATTATAGAAGGAGCTAGCTGCGCCCCGCGGTGTCACCCGCATAGGTCTCGATCCCGAGGGAATGTCGGGATAAAAAGTGGTCCTAATCCAGGTCATGGTCTACCCATGTGCCAAATTTCATCCAAATTTGTTCAGCCGTTTTTGCGTGAAAACGTAACAAACAAACAAACTCACTTTCACATTTATAATATTAGTAAGGATAGTTAGGATTGTTGACACGTCTGAAAAAATAATAGTTAAAAGGCTTTAAGAGGAAACTCAAGCAGTAAATAACGGAATAATAGTTTTTGGGTTTTATGAAGTTAATGGAATGATTAATTAATTAGCGATGCACTTAACTTCTTCTACTTCTTAGCCCCCAGCCAGCGCTAAAAAGGATACTATTAAAGTGGAAACAAAGCCTCAAGTTGTTTCCAAATTGAACATCACCGACCAAGTGCATGTCGGACCACGCACAATGAAGGGTTCCGTAGTTGGGATGAATCAACCCCTAGAACAAATTCAACATTGTAGATGGAAAATCATGTTCTCTCGTACGGAATGTATGGGAGAACATGTTTTTGCAAATGCAAATGTAAGTCTGTCGATTATTACTCGGTAACTTGTAGAACCTACTTAGGTGTGATAGTTTTTCTTTTAATTTCGTTACATATTATGCTGCCGTGAATTTTTCCACATATCCAAAACCAACCATTCCGCTGGCATGGGGAGGCGACACTTGACTCTAACTAAAATTTGCACTACTAACCAAAAATGGTTTTCCCATACTACCAATATTTTAATTTTTACGACCTTCCCAGTGACACCCGAGATCATGGGATAGACGAGAAAAAAACATCCCCACTTTACGTGAAGGCGAGGTAGGTACCCTAAAAAAATTGTTTTCTTGATTTTATTTTTTTATATATACCCATGCCAAATAACAACTTTCTAGTACTGAGAGTCTCTGAGCTAAGCCCTGGACAGACAGATGGACATGGCGAAACTATACGGGCTCCTTGTTGACTACGGAACCCCTTAAAACATCATGAGAAATAGTGCGTCCCGTCATAAAGTATACTCGTAATAGGCTCTTCTATGAGCTTGATCCTTTAGGAGGAAAACAAAATAAGCGAATGAATTACCAATAATGTTAATTAAATAACAGCTACAGCCACATTCGACCAATTCTATTTACAATAACCGTTATAATAATGTCAATACAGAGATAATAAACGTCAAAATGTCACTTACGTCTGATAAAGTATAATTACAACGGAGCATTAAGGATAATTTATCAATTTGCGACTAGATGTGACAAACGGACCCTCTTAATTTCATAACTGTTGTGTGTGGGTTGACATGATAGATGTTCTGTATGAAACAAGGACACTGAATAGGGATGGGAGACGATTTTCACTGAATAAATCTACTGAATTATTTGATGTCTAACTTAATGTACATATATTAATGTTGTGATCGAGGGTCCGTGAGTTAGGAACATAATGAAACATTACTTACATATTTTTTTCTTGACTGACAACCTAAACTTTTTCATAACTTTTTTTTCTTTTGTATCCGTCACTGTCAATTTGGAATGCACGTCTCGATTTGTCGAAATTCAAACAAGTTTTCTATTTCTTAGTTTCTTAATCCATCTCGTGATTAAAAATGAATGCTTTTTAAAAGTCTCTTCTTAGGTAATTATGTAATGCTCGAAAGAGGAGGCGGAGCGCGCGAGGGAGAGGCAAGATTTGCGCCCTCGCGCCCCTAGTCGCCGCAGGAGACGCCCCGGGCGTCGGGAGCCGCAAGCCGATTTCCGGCCACCGACCAGGCGCGGGCTTGCGGACGGTGAGCGATGGGTAGCTCGCCGTCTGATAAGGACCAGGTCCGGGTCGACGGCGCGTTGTGTTCCACGCGCGCCTCAAAGAGATGTCAGCACCAACTGACGGGGTCCGGAAGGGCCAATGCCTGCCGGGGTTGTGAATTTGTCCGAAAGGGATATCGCGACCCCGGCACACAGGCAACGGAAGGAACACGGGTGGGTTTTAGTCAGTAAAAGTCTGACACGCCCTCCCGCTCCGCCCAGAGCGGGAGAAGTTATTTGATAATTTCCCATCCTCAAAAAAAAAAAAAGGTAATTATGAGTGGTCCAGAATATAAAACCGTTTTACTTAATTAAACCTACGCTCAATGGTGTAGTTTCCATTACGCTATGCTACTTCCATTACATAGTCATAAAACTCGACTTTTCGCCTCCCTATTAGATACGCTTCGCCAAAAAACACTTAGGACGGACCGCTACATAGTAGCTGGTTTTACTCTAGGAAAGAAAAAGTAAGTAGGTCGAGTAAATGCGTAATCTCATACATACAATTACTGATTTAATACCTACATCAAATAAAGAAGTTTTCACTTCAAATATTTTTGAGTAAAAGCGACGCCGCCGAAAAATATGATTGACGTTTAAAAGAGTTTGTACAAACTACTTACAGAAATAAAATCATAAAATCATTTATCAAAGAAATAAAGATAAAATGTCTTTATTTTTTGAGTCCTCTGGAAATAAATTAATAGGATCGTAGAACATCTTGTTCTATAGTTTCTGCTTACTGTAAGGAAAAAAGTCGTATTTATATCTATATGTATTCTTGGAAAGCATTTTCAGTGAGAATTTATAATATTCATGAAAAAAAAACCGGCCAAGTGCGTGTCGGACCACGCACAATGAAGGGTTCCGTTGTTGGGATGAATTTATCCCAAGAACAAACTTAACACTGCAGTTGAAAAACATGTTCTCCCATACATTCCAACTGCAACCGTAAGTTTGTACGCACAATATTGAGTGATTTACCATGTTATTTTAAGACCATAGACTTCTTATAGGTTTTCCTGTAATCTATGAGTAAAGAAACATTACCGGTATTTATTTAAAAAAAATTGGCACAGTAGTTTCTGAGATTAAGAGGTGAATCGTCAATTTTCATAAATTTTATTATATATCTTTATAAGTATTTATTTTAAAATTACAAAAAATATATACGAGAATAAGCCGGGCTTTCATTTGATAAGTCACACGGTACAGTTTGCAAAACTTTGTTTTTTAATTTTCTTATTTGCCCCCCAAAAGTGAAACAGAAATATGTATGTATCCAACTAAATCGGCCCATTAGATTCGGAGCAAATTGACTGTGACGGACGGACAGACAGACACACGAGTGATCCTATAAGGCTTCGGTTTTTTTTCCTTTTGAGGTACGGAACCCTTAAAAGGGTAAAAATATCTCACAGAAAAAAATCCCAACCTATTATTATTGTCTAAGACCACTTCTATTTCCAATTCCCAGGCCGAATGTCAACATACGTTTCCCTTCCATTGTGTATAATCTGTATTTACAAGCCGCCGCCATCCTAAATAATGAGCCACTCAAGTTATGGGAAAGGACATATGCCACTGTTTATGGAAACGTAACCCATAGACAAAGGACTTAGTGTAGTGTGTGTGAGCAGGACACGTTTTGTTAACCGCCTCGTTAAGTCACTGATGGTTTATTCATACTGTCATGGGATAAATTTAACATTAACAAGAGAGCCGGTCATTTTCGTTTGTGTGAATTTTTGAAGTGTCAAAGTGATAAAGTTTGAAAAGTTATGAGGGTAGGCCTTTAGTCGGCTATAGTGGGGCAAATTTCGGCGAATATAAAAGAATAGGATAAATAGTGGATATTCCAGCAGTGATAGCCTAGTCATGTGACCGCCAGACTGCCAAGTCATAGGTCTCGAGTTCGAACTCAATGACGCACCACTGACTTTTTGGATTCATGTGCGTATTGTATAATTATCCCTTGCTTCAAAAACGGTTAAGGAAACCGGCATGCCTGAGAGATATATCTCGACGGCATGTGAAATCAACACAGAGGCCCATGTGCGGCATAAAAACTCTGACACCAGGTTAGTCACTAGCCATACGAAAAAGAAAGACTGAACACACACATTTTCTAACTGAACAGACAGCTGTGCCGCTGGGGAGTTTGTTGCGCTACTTCTTCTTCTCCGCTAACGCACTGGAAGTGGTGAAGGGTGGGCGTTTTGGAGGACTGTCTTATGTAATTTTGACGTTCGAAAAGTGCTGATTCTCAGCCTAATTTGAATAAATGACTTTAAAATTTTGAATTTTGAAAGAAAGAAATAGTGTAAATCCTTTGAATCTTGGTCTACTCTTTAAAAATCTGACCGTGGAGACCAGCAGCTGGAATGACAGCTCATTTCACCCAATTTTTTACCGAGATGGCAGTCCTAGAAAATAATTTAGTTTTACTAGTTTGTCTAACTTAGGTAGAGGAACTGAAGTGATAACTTTTTACTTTTATGTGCACTTCTTATTATTGTTTGATTGTCACCTTACCTTATCTACAACGCCACATGCGGACTACATATCAGTAGGTGAGTATTGGGGTACCTGGATCAAAAGATCCAGGTACCCCAATACTCTATTCAAAATGAGTGTTGCATTCAGAATCCTCTATTCAGAATTCTCTATTCAAAATGAGTGCTGTATTCAGGATCCTCTATTCAAAATGAGTGTTGTATTCAGGATCCTCTATTCAAAATGAGTGTTGCATTCAGAATCCTCCATTCAAAATGAAGGTTGTTTTCAGAATCCTCTATTCAAAACGAATACTATATTTAGAATCATCTATTCAGAGTGAGTATTGTTTAATTAAATAATTAAGTTCAATATAATTTGACTGTTGGTGTATGCAAAGTTGCATGTTTGTTAAATGTAACTAATAGGTATGCGTTTGATGTGTAAGTAGGTAGGTGACTTTTTTAGCAGGAGTGATGGCAATAAAACAACCGAATGGAAAGTGCTAGTTTATTCACATCTTTTTATGCAATTTGCTTACAATATCCTTAACACACCTATAGATATCATCATTAAATACATTCCCCACAACATGTTGGACACAAATATTGGCACTACAATCACATGGCGAATTTGCGAATTCGTCGGCGTCAAAAACTTGTATTCGTATTATTTTACTGCGATGACCCGTTGATGGTTTCTGTATGTATGAGTATACAACATCATTTTTTCGTTTTTTATTATTATTGTTACTGTTATCACTATTACTGCATGGTGGTGTGTCTTCAAATTGGAATGGTTGAAATGGTCTTTCTCTTTCTAAATAGTTGACCACTTTTTGACGTAGGGCTTGCTCAGCAGGAATTGGAGAGTATGAAGAATCATTGGGGAAAATATCACTGGACATCTGAAACAAAGAAGTACATTATTATTAATTAAATAAGACTAAACTTACAAGTTGATGAAGACAATCACAACTATCCTAGAACAGATCCTAGTGTAAATATTAAAAAATAATTAATGATTATTTATTAATAATTTAAAATACTTTTTGATAAAATATTTACTTACCGACATCGTAGAGCAGATAAGACCACTTGAATGTTTTTTTCAGGTATCTTGGTTCGTTTATATAGGGAATGATCCAATTTTTTTTGTGTCATTAAGGTTCAATTCAGTTTCGTTTTATGTATGCAAACTATGCAAAGTAATCCAAAACTTACGGCTCCACATATGGCTAGGAATTTGTGACACGTGCACAAAGATGCATTGAAATCTTCAGACGAGCGTTATAACCGCAGCGTTTGTACCGCTAACACATTCAATATAAAAATTACATGTCAATAAATTGATTATAATTACGTTTTCATTTAATCTCTCAATAATCTATTGTTAGCGGTACCCGCGTTGACACTTAATTAATTAAGCGTTTAAAACGCTGCGTTTATAACGCTCGTCTAATATCGATGTAAAAATGCTGTGCTTGCAATCTTTGTGATGAACTTATTTTTGCACGTATGCATTTTTCCAAATTTGGTAATGCGTAACGCGTTTTTACGCCTATATAAACGGGTCGAGGGCGGCAGTTCACTACCAAACCACCACGGGAACTTGGAAGGACTCGGTGCACCTGAATTTCTACGTCAAGTACAGAACATAAGTACATCAAGCAAAACTCAGCAGGCTTTGAAATGTAAGTAATTTATTATCTTTTCAATCAGTTCTCTGATTAATAATTTCATCTATTCACTCATTTTATCTATTCAATCGTTTCATTTATTCGTCGATTCATCATCTCTCAAATTATTTAATAATCGATTAATCTATTTCAGTCAAATAATTAACCTACCTTTTCTTATGCATTTAATCATTTCTCTCAACTAAAGCAATTTAATCCCATCCTGTACTGAACTGTGCCTTGTGTAATATTTTTATTAGATGTCTAATACATAAATATATATTGTTACAGGTCGAAACAAACAGCTACCCAACTTTTCTCTTCCGATGATGAAGCCGAGCATCAGCAGCAGCTGAAAAAACCGAAGGATCCCAGAGCTTCATCTTCGTCAACGTCTGTCAAGAGGTTGGCGGAGGACGAATCGATGAACACCGAGATCAAGAAGAAGAAAAAGAACAAGACCACAATCAAGCCTATCAGCGCCAGCATGAGACCCACGTCGCATGATCTATTTGGGACCGACAGCGACGACGAGCAGGAAGAGGAGGCCGTTGCAAGCACCTCGGGTAAAAAAATAGCGCCGTTACATTCTTATTATACCCGTAGAGTAGCCAACGGTATAAGTAAACAGACCTATGAAAACAAAAAGGGTAAATTTTATGTGGAACTAAAGATCTATGATCATAGTGAGATAGAGCGTGTAGCCCCTATAAATCGATGGAGGCATGCTATCATAACTGTAAAAAATCGTACTAATGATGAGACGCCAGCATGGAAGCATATAAAAGACTTTTTGAAAGAAACTCATAGAGAGTTCAAGCACTGTCCCATAGATTATGTCAGCAGTTATTTTTAGTAGATGTATTCTCTCGACTCTGTTCTTAATACTTACTGACTTGTTTTTAATCATTATTAATCATTCACTTAATTACTTTAATTATAGTATCTAATATACTTACCTAATATTAATATAATAGTTATCGATGCGAACGTAAACTATTGATAAGGGTTACAAATCATAATATAATGCAGAAATGTAACTATAATTTTATCTTTTTGTTTTATTTACAGTACAAACCCCGACTACTCACCGAATGCAATATACAAATAATCCAGAATATACAGAATGTAAAACATGTCTCATTGAATTACCGAGTAATAAATTCAAATATCACTTGAGAACAAATATTCACAAGTCTAATAGTTTATTGCAAAGCCAATTTGAAAATATTTATATAATTGCAAGTGCTTTCAAAAACAGAATCATAACATATCGTTTAAATCCTGCACAAGATGTTGAATACCTCACACCGGAGGCATTCTTGTGTCAGAATAAAAATGATATCCTGAAACTTATACATACATCTTTAATAAAAAATACTTGTCTCAAGATTAATTTCGAATTGTTTGCCCACTTTGTCTTACAAAAAACGAGTGAGCAACAACTTAAGTCATTCAATACGAAATATGAAATGATTTGTAATAACACAGATATTGATGACCTGTATTCGAAAGTAACCGAACTTTTAAAATGTAAAATGTCTGAATTCGAGCACAAAGACTCTGGATGGTCTTATCATTCTGTAAGTCATCTAGAAATCAATGTGAATAAATATTGTCCTATGAGAGGTGGTACATATTTAGATTTGCCTACAAAAATTAAGAATTCTAAAAGTTGTATTAATATACAAAATGATGACAATCATTGCTTTTTATGGAGTGTGGTAGCTGCTTTGTTTCCTGCTAAGATGAACGTATGCAGGACTCATTCGTACCCACACTACAGTTCTGTATTAAATATTGAGGGAATGTCTTTTCCTGTCTCATATCAAGACATAAAACTATTCGAAATAAACAACAACATAAGTATTAATATTTATGGATTAGATAATAAGAGCGAAAACGTAACTGGACCTCTGTATTTAACAAATAAGAGAAAATCTGTACATGTAAATTTGTTATATTTAGAAAGAAAAGGAGTAAGCCATTATTGTCTTATTAAAAATCTGATACGATTAGTAAGACGACAAGTGACATGTCATAAAGGTATTTTCATGCTGTGTGAATCATGTTTACAATTCTATAGCAGTGAAAATAAATATAAATCTCATATCTGTTCAAAAGTTTTATCAATTTTGCCCGAAAAGGATAGTAAACTCGGTTTTAAGAATTTTGAAAGAAAACAAAAAATTAATTATGTCATTTATGCAGACTTTGAAAGCCTATTGCAGAGTTGTTTGGAAACAAAATCTGAAAAAACACACAATTTCAAAATACATCAGCCTTCATGTTTTGGATACTATATATGTTGTTCACACGATCCAAGCCAAAATAAATATGTTACGTATAGAGGCCCTGACTGTGTTGAAGTATTTGTTACTAGATTAATAGAAGATGTGAAGAAAATATATGAAATATTATCAATAAGAAAACCAATGATACCTTTAACGAAAAAAGAGAAAATCAGTTATAACAATGCTACTATTTGTCACATCTGTGATCAGTTATTATTTCATGATAAGGTACGTGACCACGATCATGTGACGGGGAAATATAGAGGACCTGCACATGTTCAATGTAACTTAATGTTTAGAGTGTGTCCATTCATACCAGTATTTTTTCACAATTTATCGAATTACGACTCGCATCTCTTTATACAAGAATTAGTGAGACATAGAGGTTATATAAAAATTATACCTAAAACTAAGGAAAAGTATTTAACTATTACCAAATATATAGAAAGCGAGAATGGAGATCGTTCTATTCAAATAAAATTCATAGATTCGTTTCAATTTTTAAGCTCTAGTTTAGATGCACTAAGTAAAAGTTTATCAGATCATGATTTTATTCATTTATCAGCAGAATTTAATAATGAAAACTTAAACTTGTTAAAAAGAAAAGGTATTTATCCTTATGATTATATTAACACATGGGACAAGTACGAAGAAGAAACACTCCCTCGAAAAAAATACTTCTATAACTCTTTGAAAATGGAACACATTAGTGATAAAGAATATGAACACGCAAAAACTGTGTGGAATGCATTTAATATCAATACTATTGGCGAGTACACTGACTTATATTTAAAATGCGATGTTTTATTACTGTGTGACATATTTGAAAATTTTCGTAATTTAAGCTTAAAATGTTATAATTTAGACCCTGGGTACTATGTAACGGCACCTAGTTTAAGCTGGGATGCTATGTTGCTTTACACACGTGTTGAGCTAGACTTGATTGATGACTTAGAAATATATCAAATGTTAGAAAAGGGCATACGTGGTGGTCTGGCTCAGTGCTCACTACGTCATGCAAAAGCAAATAATCCCTATTTATCAGAATACAACGATTTAGAACCGACAAGCTATTTGATTTATCTCGATTGTAACAATCTGTACGGATATGCAATGACAAAAAAAATACCAATTTCAGAATTTAGACTTTTAAATCAGAAAGAAATTAACAGTTTCCATGTAATGAGTATATCTGATGATAGCGAATATGGCTTCATTTTAGAAGTAGATCTCGAATATCCTGAATCAGTACATGATTTTCATAGTGATTTGCCGTTTGCTCCGGAGAAATTCATACCCCCCGGAGGAAAGACAGCTAAACTCATAGCTAATTTATATAACAAATTTAACTATGTTATTCATTATACTCACTTAAAGCAGTGTTTAAAATCGGGGCTAGTCCTAAGAAAAATTCACCGAATTCTTACTTTCCGACAAGAAGAATATTTAAAAAAGTATATTGATTTAAATACTACCCTGCGTCAAGCATCTGCAACTGCATTTGAAAAAGACTTTTTCAAGCTTTTAAATAATTCTATTTTTGGTAAAACGATAGAAAACAAACGTAAACAGGTAGATATTAAGCTAGCTACAAAATGGACGGACAAAGAAAATGTCACAAATAAGCAACTCTGTGCTGAAAAACTAATTTGTAAGCCTAATTTAAAATGTATTTCGATATTTTCGGAAAACTTTGTAGCGGTGCAATTAAAACCCGAGAGAATTGTTTTAGACAGACCGATTTATATAGGTTTTACGGTTTTAGAATATGCCAAGTTACACCTTTATCAGTATCATTATAATATTAAAAGAAAATATATGAATAATGTCAGGCTATGTTACACAGACACCGACAGCCTTCTTTATTTATTTTACACGGAAGATATTTACCATGATATAAAAAATAATATAAAGGAATTTGATACAAGTAATTTTGATTTAGATAACCCATATTCAATACCTCGGGTAAATGCAAAAGTACCGGGTCTATTTAAAGATGAACTAGGTGGAGACGTGATCAACGAATTTACTGGTTTAAGAGCAAAACTTTACTGTTTATCGGCTTCTAAAACTGAAATAAAAAAAGCAAAAGGTATTTCAAACTCTGTCACTAACAGGCTAGAGATGGCGCATTACAATAAATCATTATTTGATAATGAAAGTAGATTATGTAAGATGAATATGATTAAGTCAATCAAACATGTTTTATATTCGCAACAAGTAAATAAACTGGTGATGAATAGAAATGATGATAAAAGGTATATACTCGCAAATCAGATCGAAACATTACCTTGGGGTCACTATGACGTTGTATTATAGTTTATAGCTTATATTTTTACCTTAAGCTATTATTTTATAGCATTAAGTAGATACTATTATATTTGTTAATAAACGTAATGAGTTCCAACTTTGTTTTATTTATTGATCCCTATATATATATATAAATACGCCGATCATTTATCTCACATTTCACAATGAAGTTCATCAAGCAACCACACACTTTAGAAGTTAATAATATAAAATTAGAAAATCAATCAAGTAAAGTGAAACATAGTGCACTCTTACCCAATACCATTAGATGTATAATATGCGGTCCATCTAACTGTGGAAAAACTAACATAATGCTTAATTTAATATTACATGAAAATGGTCTCAAGTTTAAGCATATATACTTATACTCGAAGACGGCTTTCCAGCCAAAGTATTGCTTTTTAAAACAAGTTATGGACTATATACCAGGTGCTAACTTCTTTGTCTTCAATGATAATAAAGAAGTCATACACCTCAATGATGCTTTAACCAATTCAGTAATGATTTTCGACGATGTAGCATGTGAAAATCAAATCAATATCCGTAATTACTTTGCAATGGGGAGACATAAACAGATAGATTGCTTTTACTTATCACAAACCTATTCTAAAATACCAAAACAACTTATACGAGATAATGTCAATCTATTAATCATTTTCAAACAAGACGAAGTAAACTTAAAACATATTTATAATGAGCACGTGAATACAGACATAGAATGGTTTGAATTTAAAAAACTTTGCTCCGCTATTTGGAAAGATCGTTTTGACTTTTTATTAATTAATAAAGATTGTCCTCTAAATGAAGGTAGATACAGGCAAGGCTTTGACATATTTATTTACTTTTAAAAAGTATATATTCACTTCATTACAGAAAATATATCAATCGAAATCTGATATCTGTAAATAACGGATGGGTCATAATAAAAAAAAATACATTATGCAGGTTAATATTAAAGAACAATTGATAAAGTCGGTCGATAGTATAAAAAATAAAATTAAAACAATACAAAATGAAGAAGATACAGCTCAATTAAAATTTAAAAAGGTCTTTAAACCAATAACAGATCCACTAGAAACATTAATTAAAGCAAATGACAAAATTAAACCAATATTGGACATTTCAAGAAATGAGAGTAACACGCTTAGAAGATTTAGCTCATCAACAGATTATTCTCCGGATTATGTAAGTTTTGAAGAATGTATAAAAACAGATTCAAATGAAGATTCTGAGTATAATAAAGACGCTCTTATAAGAAATCATTTTAAAGATTCTAACGATACACTGATTTCATTAAATAAAGAAGATATGATGGAAATCTATGATAATATGAATGTCCCATTTGGGATACGTAGTGAAAATAAAAAACTGATGATGGGGAATAGCAAGGTTTCGTTTTCTATTGCAAATAAAAGCAGTAATTCACCCAAAACCAATATAGTCACTATTGATAAAAGGCCTTATGAATTAACACCGGGCCTGAAGGAACTTTTGGTACGCAGTAAACCTGACCTTAATTTGGTTACCGAACTAGATAAAATTGTCTATAAAGATATGCTTCATAATACACACGCGCACAAAAGAGATTTTCACCCTAATGGTCAGATAAAAGGTGATAAAAGTTTAAAATATCGTCTAATTATTAAACCTTTGTTTTCGCAAAATAGTTATGTTCAAGATGAAGGACAGATAATTAAAACAAAAAAGGGTGGTTTTTTGCCTAAATTAAAAAAATATAGAAGTAATACCGATTATGTTTACTGGGATGACCCTAATGAACTAATCGAAAGGTTGAAACTTCTAATTGCTTCAAAAAATGCTGGTAATACAAATCATGATAATGAAATTCTTTCAATTATAGAAGAGTTAAAAGAAGCTGATATTATAAAAGACTAAAAAGCTTTAGAATGCTCTCAGTTATCAAAGTATTTTACAACATGAATGAACATATAAATATTAATTGTGTTCATACAAATAAAGCATCAGTCGTAACTGAAAGTAACATAAGAGTGGAGCGTGTTGAGGGTAAAAATATTACCGAAGAGAAAATCGAAAAAAATAAAGATAATGTTTGCATGCAAATAAAGCAACTGGATAAACTAATTTCAACTTTAAATGAAAAAGTAAATAATCTTGAAAAAAATATTGTGTTAAAAGAAATTGCAGGAAATTTAAATAAGCATTATGAGCAAAGTAGACGTCATAAATGAAATTCATAAATGTGCTAGAGTTAACTTTCCAAGAAGACAGGTCATACTTAAAGATATCGACGATCTCTGGCAAGCAGATTTAATGGACATGCAAGCAATTTCGAAAGTAAATGGTGGTTACAAATATATACTAGCAATCATAGACACTTTTTCAAAATATGCTTGGACGGTTCCTTTAAAACAAAAAAATAAGCAACAAGTGTCAAAAGCATTTGAAAGTTTATTGCTCAAAGGACGTGTTCCAAGTAATTTGCAAACTGATCTGGGAAAAGAGTTTTATAATGAGAAATTCAAAAATATTGTTATGAAGTATAAAATTAATCATTATTCAACGTATTCCACTAAAAAAGCTTCCATTGTAGAAAGATTAATAAGGACATTAAAAAATAAATTATACAAAGAGTTTAGTCTTAACGGGAATTACAAGTGGATGAACGGAACGCTTAACAAAATTGTAAATGAATACAATAATACTACTCATAGAACTGTGGGACAACCTCCTGCTACTGTGAATCATAGCAATAAAACAAACATAATGCAAAGATATATTCATTTGGCTAAATGTAAGAAAAGCACTAAGTGTAGAAAGTTTAGTGTTGGCGATTTTGTAAGAATAAGCAAATATAAAGGATGTTTTGATAAAGGCTATTATCCTAATTGGTCAACAGAAATATTTAAGATAAAAACAATACAAGAAACTAATCCGTTAACTTACTTGATAGAAGATGCAAGATGTCGACCAATACTAGGAGCGTTTTATGCTCAAGAACTTCAAAAAACCATCCATCCTGATTTGTACTTAGTTGAAAAAGTATTAAAAAGAAAAGGGAATCAAGTATATGTAAAGTGGCTCGGGCTTCCTACTAGCGAGAACAGCTGGATAGATAAAACAAATATATTTTAAGTGGGCCAAACAAAAATTTATTTTAATGTGTATTTAAGGAAATACACGTATATTTTCTATTCATTACGTATTTGTCCTTAAAACAAAAAAGACTTGTATTTGTGTCTTTACAATACGTTTCTATTACTCTAAAGAAAAAATAAAGCAATAGAAATGAAAACCAGAAGTGGTATTTCAGGCAACAAAAAACCAATTTCATCAGCATTCAACAAAAACATCAATAAAGTAAAAACAGGAGCTGGTTTTAAGAAAACTCTTAAAAAGATTGTTAGCCATACTAAAAAGCACATTAAAAAATTAAAACCATCATGTAAGAAAGTACTGATGGAATCAGCATACGCAGCAGCAAAAGAATTCATATCAGATACATCAATAAAATTACCTAGGATTATACCAGTACCAAAATCAGGAGGATTTCTTCCTTTAGTACCAATATTTGCCGGATTATCTGCTGCTGGCAGTTTAGCAGGAGGTGCTGCTGGTATTGCAAAAGCAATCAACGCATATAAATTAGCTAAAAAGCAATTGCGTGAAGCAGAACGACACAACAAGGAAATTGAGGCATTATGTATTGGAAGAGGATTACACCTCAGGCATTACAAGGATGGTTTAGGCATTTACACATCAGAGAAAAAAAACTGAAATCTAGGCTACCCAGTAGAGCTTTAACCAATATTGACATAATCAAACATACGAATAATGTACCATTCTTTCGAGGCGTGTTTATGAGAGATAAATTACCACCTAAAGTTCTGCCGATAGAATGTGGAGTGATCAATCTTGACTCTTCCGAAAACTCTGGTACTCATTGGGTAGCCTACGGAAAAATAAATGAATATATTGAATATTTCGACAGCTATGGTAACTTAAAACCTCCGAAAGAATTTATGAAATATGTAGGAAATAACATTCAGTATAATTATGAAAACGTACAGCGTGATCATTTGTATAATTGTGGGCACTTGTGTTTAAAATTTCTTAAGTCATTTTGGAAAGATAATAAATAGATGTCCTTGTAACGTAAATAGAACTATGTAGTTATAAAAGTTTACATCCTGATACACTACACACATTCTTAGATTGCATGTGATGACAATCACTACTCACATTGCGAAGAATAATTGAGCTAAATTTAATAATAGTAGTTCTACCTATTTTGTTTACACATAGAAACAACATGCTAGTTTTTAATAAAACGCCTACCACGAGAAATAAATGTAATATTTCACTTCCTGTTTCCAAAGGAGTCAGACGTATCAACATTAAAAGACAAATTAAAATTAGTAAAGAGAATAAAAGATTTCTCAGAGATATTGGATTACAATTAAAAAAATAACAACATGCTTCAAATAACAGATTTAGCGCAACATGACAACTCTATCGAAAGTTATGAGATTCATAGCTACAATCCTTATAATACTAGTTTTAAAGAAAATGATGAAATCAGAATACCCATTCATCACCAAGATTTGTATGTATTGCCCTCCAGTAGTTCCATTTTTATAGAAGGGTATGCAAGTGTATCTACTAAAGATCTAGCAGGAAAAATAATAAAAAAAGATGTTGAGTTCATAAACAACCCAATCTTATATTTGTTTCAAGATATTAGGTACGAAATAAATGGTGTTGAAATCGATCGCATTAAAAATGCTGGTATCACAACAACTTTAAAATCGTATGTCTCCATGAATGAAGGTGAAAGTAAAGCTGCAGCAATTTGGGGGTGGAATTTAAATGGTACGAAAATAGGAAAAGGACATTTTAGCGTTATTATACCAATGAATAGAATATTGGGATTTGCAGAAGATTACAACAAAATTATAATTAATTGTAAACATGAATTAATTTTACAAAGAAGCAGCTCTGCATTAAACAGTGTGCTTATGGAGAAAAATGATAGCCTGGAAATAGATATACAGAAAATACAATGGCGTGTGCCGCATGTAAAAGTTTCTGATCGTAACAAATTATTATTGCTTAAAAGTTTGGAGAGAGACCGGTCCATACAGTTAGCGTTTAGAAATTGGGATTTGTATGAATATCCTCTATTACCAAAAACAACAAAACATTCATGGTCGGTGAAGACAACTTCACAATTAGAGAAACCAAGGTTTGTTATATTTGGTTTGCAAACTAATCGAAAAACTAATAAAACTAAAAGTTCTTCCTTATTCGATCATTGTAATGTAAGCAATATCAAGTTATTTTTAAATTCGCAATATTACCCATATGACTCACTTAATCTGAAATTTGATGAAAACAAATACAGTATATTATACGAAATGTATGCTAACTTTCGTCAGTCGTATTACAACTTAGGAATAGATCCGTTGCTTAGCTTAAATCAATTTAAAGAAATTGCTCCACTTTTTGTTATTGATTGCTCAAGACAAAACGAATCACTTAAAACTGGACCGGTTGATGTACGATTAGAAATCGAATGTTCAGAAGATATTCCAGATAATACATCTGCTTATTGTTTAATAATAAACGATCGACTTTTCGAATATAAACCTTTGAGTAATATTGTTAGAAAATTATCATGAATGTTATTGTGGATGTCCAAGGGTTTAAGAGTGAAGAAAACGAATTTATTCCAAAAGAAATAGCAATGATATATGAAGGACGCATACTAGTACTGTTGATAAAACCACCACGACCATTTTATGACTTGACGAAGAAAGAACGGTTACAAGTAGCTTGGATTGAAAAAAACAGGGGAATACATTGGAATGAAGGTTTTGTACCATATTTTAGCTATAAAGCTACCATTGCAAATTTTTTTAAAAATAAGGATTTATTTACAAAAGGTAACGAAAAAGTGTTATGGTTAAAAGATTTATTTGAAATTAATAATGTATATAATTTAGAAAGTAAGCAGTGTCCAAGTATAACAACATTGTATAAAAAATATTCAACTTCACCTGATATTATAAGTTGTATTAATCATTCTAATATTTGTGCCTTGAAAAATGTATTTTGTTTAAATAAGTGGTGTGTTGAAAATAATGTTTTTTTAAAATAAGCAGAAATATAAAAAATTGAGATGACCAACATGTTAGTTTTATTTTTTAATACCTATCTTCGTTAAATTTAAAGGGCTTTAATATAAAACAGAGGCAACGGCCTCACATAACATAATATGGAACAGCATATAAATTCTAGTATGAACAGTACATAACATTTGATGAAACGAATGCTGTTTGTAAGCTTGTCCCATCCACACAACACACACGCACACATACAAAACTGTCTATATTACACGCATAAGTATAATGTTATACAGATAAAAAAATATAAGTGAATAGTTGACATCTTCACTCCATTTATTAAAGAAACAAGTATTTAAAATGAACTGTGGTAGGTAATAGGTGACAGTTTCCTATTCCCCACCATTCCCGTTAATATAAACCATCATGAAATCCTACTGATAGAAGTTCCATTCCGAATGAAGTATTTTAGAATGCTTCACTCTATTTAGATAGAAGATTTAGAATAAAGGTCTCATTTCGAATTGTTTACAATACTCACTCTGAATAGATGATTCTAAATATAGTATTCGTTTTGAATAGAGGATTCTGAAAACAACCTTCATTTTGAATGGAGGATTCTGAATGCAACACTCATTTTGAATAGAGGATCCTGAATACAACACTCATTTTGAATAGAGGATCCTGAATACAGCACTCATTTTGAATAGAGAATTCTGAATAGAGGATTCTGAATGCAACACTCATTTTGAATAGAGTATTGGGGTACCTGGATCTTTTGATCCAGGTACCCCAATACTCACCTACTCATATCAAAGACTTGACATCACATAAATCCTGCATCGCGCAAGCAGCATTTACCGCGCGATCAGCATATAATATACTTTTCCGATATCAATCGTCGGGCAGTAGCCCACCAGATGCAACACCCGTCTGGTCGGAGGATCCTCCCTTTTCGGTAGAGGATGAGTGAACTTTACATACTGTTCCTCATACCTCTATACTGGAACCCGAAATGACCTTAACTTTTAGCTAAATAATAAGAAATCTTTTGTTGTACCGTACTAAAGAAAGTAAGAAACTGAATTTCCATGTTAAAACCTTATCACATAATACAATCATTTTCTCCCTAAAAAAACGTAACCTAAAACGTATAAAAAACAATTTTTACACAACCTGCCACATAAAAACATACGCTGAACATAAAAATACATTTTTAACCCCCTAATGTGACGCATGCTAATCAGATTGTAAGGGTTGTAATCTAAATTACGCACCCCTAATTATGTTCTATGTCCCTCGTGAATATTAACACCCTTTACGTGTATACAGGTTGTTATACTAAGTGATGTTAAAAATTCATGACCAAGGAGCTTGAAATTATGGTTTTAAAAGAAATCTGGGGTGAATGATTTTTCAGGAAGAATTTCATATCTAACACCCAGTTCCACAAAGATAGACATTAATGCCCCATTACGTAATGGATCATTAACGCTACTGATTTCATTAATTCCATCAAAGAACCATTAAAATCGAGTCATTTTAAATTGCTTTCTGCAACAAGTCAATAGAAGATTAGTATTTAATGACAGCGTTAAAAGTTAAGTTAGTTTCTGTAACTGGCTGTTAAGAGTTGAAATATTCCGAATTTAAAATGGGACACGTTTTTTCGAAGAATATAAAGCGCCGTCCTTGGTAACGGTTAAGTGTGTAGTGACCTAATGGTAACTTCAAGAGGATGGATAGATACATAGCAACAGCGTTTAGATACTTGTGTACTAACATACAGAGATGAGAAATCAGACTGCCAAGCGTGGTGAGTTTGACTACATAAAAACCTGTCTTTGAGAAACCAAAGCCTACATTTTTGTTCGTTTGGTGATTGATCATTAAATAAATCCGCGTTGCACAGCGCGAATTGTCGTGCGTGTCATTTTCCGTCACAACAAAGAAAACACGCACCAATTGTTCCGAATCAAACTACTACGTACTTAGTCATAAACACCTACCATTTGATATTGTTCCGAAATCATTCAATTGAAACAGTACCTGATTGAACACAGACGCGTGAATAGCTTCAATTAATTACGTTAGTAATGACGTGTTTTCATTCAGTTTACTAAAGAATTTTCCATGTGGAATTTCTTAGTAAGCAGCCTGCAGTCTGGATTTGACAATGGAATCGCCCCCTATTATTTGGGACTTAAACATTACTGGTGAAATGAGGGTGAACTATAATTATGTAAACCTCTGCCTATCCCTTCAAGGAATGCAGGCGTGATGCTATGTTCTGTATTACAATATTATATATTTTATATGAGTTATTACCGAAAAATATGACAATAACATTTTTAAGTTTTCATTCTACAACTCGTTTGCTACGCCGCGCTACGCGACTACCCCAAGTGCTACGCCGTAGCGTGGTCTGCACTACGGCGTAGCCCAGTTTACGATACGGCGTAGCTCTCTCTGTGCTAGTATATTAAGCGTTATAGAAAGCTTTTTTGTTTGATAGTAAGTATATTGATAGAAATGGACGATAGTTGTCGCTAACAATGGCCAATTTTTTTCCCTAAAGAATTATACGACCATAGCTTATTCATATAGTTATTTTTTTCTTGCGATTTATCTCACTGTATTAAAAATAATTCAATGTCAGTTGACAATTTACTGTCGGCACACAATAGTTCTTGTATAATAAATACTAGGTTGGTACTCTATTCTCTTTGTTAAACGAAGCGTTACATCATGATTAATGTTTGGATATAATAAAGATATTTCCAGTCTATACACATAATTATATTTCATGTAATAATTTTTATCTGAGTTCATATAATAATTTATATCACATCAGGATTAATGTGCAACACTACTCATTAAAATAATTTGTCATTGACATTTTATTCTTCATAAAATATTTATTAATGGAAAAGGAGTTATTTTCATGATGGAGTGTGTGAAATAATTACCATGGCTCAAGTTATTTTCAACTTTAGAGAATAATAAATAGAGTTTGAATTCCTCTGGTTTGTACAAACGTATTTTAACTTGCTGATTAATATTTTTGGGAGTTTTAAAGCGTGGGTGTTCAGGTTGAAATTTTATTGTACGTGAAGTTGACAGGTACAGTCTTTTTTAGAAGTTTATCTTTTATTATATTTTTTTCCAGATTACAGCAATTTTATTAAGGCTCTGCAGTCGACTGTACCTCAAAGGTGGGTTTTTCAATAATAATATAATTAAAATATTAGTTTGTCTATAAGCTATTTTTAGGGTTCAGTAGTAAAAAAGGAACCCTTATAGTTTCGCAATGTCCGTTTGTCTGTCTGTCTGTCTGTCCGCGGCTTAGCTCAGAGACCATTAGTACTAGAAAGCTGTAATAATTTGGCATATGTATACATATTAATCATGCCGACAAAGTGGTAAAATAAAATCAGGAAGTGGTGTGTTTTATTTTTTTCTCATCTACCGCATGTTGTGGGGTATCGTTAGAAAGGTTTTTCAAAAATATTGTGAGTTTATGAAAACCATTTTTGGATTCAGGGATCCGTTTGCGAAATATTAACTTGGATTTGACTTGGATTTGTGAAAAAATTCACAGCAGTAGTATATATAACGAAATTAAAAGGAAAACTGTTACAGCTAAGTAGGCTTTACAAGTTAACGGGTAATAATCGACCAACTTAAATTTGCAGTTTGATAAACATGATTTCCCATATATTCCGTATTGGAGAAAATGTTTTTCAACTACAATTTTAAGTTTGTTCTTGAGATAAATTCATCCCAACTACGGAACCCTTCATTGTGCGTGGTCCGACACACACTTGGCCGGTTTTTATTTTTAAATTAAATAATAATATCTCAACTTCTTGATTACAATTTAGTATATTGTTTAAAAGCGACGGCAATTTACATTTGCAATGGCGGACACCCGCGATCGCAACATTTAAGATCGACATGTGTGTTGTTAACAATATTTCTTTTGACCGCATTGAACGCGCGCGCTGCTGCGCCTGCCGGCTCGCCGCTCGCGTCGCCCCCGCGCGCCCCTGTCGCTCGGGTGCGTTCATTGTAAGCGCATTTAGGCGCGTTCACCTGGGTCTATAGTTATGTTAATAACTTACATATTATAATTATTATTAAAAAAAATACCAAAAATCCTTTCTCCTCCCATTCTACATACCTAAAAAATAAATCTTGTCTTTTGTCTATTATTATTTTTAGGCTAAAAATAATAAAAGATAAAAGACAAATTTCTCTTTTCCCCTTAAAATATTTCCTTAAAAATACATTTCAATCCGCAACCCACAGAAAACGCCTCAAGATATTCCGTTTTAAAATAACAGAAACAAAATTCTCTTAAAATAAAACCGTAGATACTGAGGCCGATTCAAATTACACTGTTTGGTTAAAGAATGCCAAAGGGGCTGAAATACCTAACCAAATTGGAGGGAACTAGGCAGTGGCGAGTTAATTACCTAAATAAACAACTGAATAGAACATTTTCTCCTTTTTGAAACAAAAGCGGGGCCTAAAGAGTACGTTGTATAAAAATCAAAGGAGGCTTTGCAACAAATTGTTTTTTAACAATTTTCGGCAGTTCGGTGTGGAATTGTGGAACTTAGGGTATTTGGAACTTCTTCCTTTATGTTGGAATTTGAGTAGGAAATGATGCTGGATAAATTCTTGGAAAGCCGTAAAAGCGCCACCCACTTTTTGCACATAATATCATACCCAAATGATATTATGTGCAAAAAGTGGGTGGCCCTTTTACGACTTTCCAAGAATTTCGGTTTGGATTATTACTGAACTTAATGTATTGAACTGCTTCGTTGGTTTAGTGGTCGCAAGCGCTACTGCTGAGTATGAGGTCCTGGGTTCGATGCCCAGGTCGGTCAAAGTATTATTGGGATTTTCCAACAGGAATTTCTCAGTAACATCGGGATTAGGGCCCGGTTGATGGCAATAGGCTCGCCTATTACACGGGACTTGAACATAACTAGCGAAATATGGGTTATTGGTACACCTCTGCCTAACTACTAATGGCATAATTATACAGGGTGGCAGGGAAATCGACGCGATGCCTGTTACTATGGATTCAGTACATGATTCTGAAACCCCCTCCCTTCGTTGATAATTTACGTCAGTTATAAAAAAAAAAAACAACTGTTCCATACATTTTGACCGCGTAGGTATTGCGTTGGTATTCTACGAAACAGCAGATAAAAAAAAATCGACGAAAAAACTCAACGCAGTGGTGTTCAGAATCATGTACTGAATCGATGGTAAAAGTTTTCGAGTCGATGGCCTGTATAGTACTAAAGCTTACTCTTTTCACACATTTACCACAATTACCATCATTTTAATTTACTGATCATTATTACATTGTTCTACTTATTTACCAAACTATACCAAAAACATGTAACAGACAGACAGACAAAATCTCAACATTTGTCATACGAAAGCTCTGTTCTGTGTTTCTGTGCTCGCAAATCCACTACCACTAATTTGGTACATTATATTAATGACATTAGCAGATCTCTGGACTCCCGTACACAGGTTGACTCCATCTATACAGATTTCAGCAGTGCCTTTGACAAGGTTAACCACAAGGTACTTATCACAAAGCTCGAACAGTTTGGCATATCCGGCCAACTTCTCAAGTGGTTTGTCTCATACCTATTTGAGCGGAAACAGAAAGTGGTTGTGAGGGGTTATGAGTCACCGTTTTATCTTTCCACCTCCGGGGTACCACAGGGATCTCACCTGGGACCGATTCTCTTTTTGATTTTCGTCAATGACATTGTTTATTCTATACGGCACTGCAAATGTTCCATGTTTGCAGATGATTTGAAATTGTACAGGGAAATTAAAACAGACAGCGACATTCTTCTTCTTCAGGAAGACTTGGATGCGGTGCAAGAATGGTGTCTACTTAATATGATGACTCTCAATGCCAGTAAATGCTATCACATCACTTTTACGCGAAATAAACAAGTACGATCATCATCTTATGCGTTGAATGGAGTTCCTCTGCAAAAGGTTGATACCATCCGTGATTTGGGTGTCCATATCGACAGTAAGCTCACTTTCATCAATCATATTGATGCGATTGTAGCCAAAGCGTCAAAAATGTCGGGTTTCGTGAAGAGAACTTGTTCGGAGTTTCGGTCCACATCGACACTAAAAGTGCTTTACTACACCCTTGTCAGAAGCATACTGGACTACGCATCTCCAGTTTGGAATCCCATATATCGTGTCCATATTAACAGGATTGAACGTATACAGAAGGCCTTCACCAGGTACTTACGCTTTAGAAGCCCTAGTTGCCCTCATGACGCTAATTATTCCCAAAGGCTTAATCACTTCAACATGTTATCACTTGAACAACGTAGAAGCACTTCTGATCAGTTCTTTTTTTATAAAATCATCCATAACCTGGCGGATGTACCTGAGTTATTATCAGAAATTAATATAACTGTACCTAGGCGTGCTGTGACTAGATCTCTACGCAACATAAATACCTTTGCACCGTCCTCATCAAGAACCAACCTTGGTCTCAATGCCCCCTTGAATCGATTAATGGCTAATTATAATAAAATAGATATCTGTAACAATATTGATATATTTACAGACTCATTTCCCCAATTTCGCAGAAAAATTATGACTATTAGCGACGAATCATAATTTACATTTACAATTTAGTTTCTATTGTTTATTATTTATTTTTTTGTTTTTTTGCCACATGTGCTAAGTTTTTTCTTAATCTATTGTTACTATACTTTACTTTATTTATTAATGTTTTGTTCTTGTTACCAATTAATTTTTCTATTCTGACTACGAGTAAAAAATTCTGTAAAAACGTATATTTAAGAAGCTATTTTTTATGTAAGTGCTGTGTACGCCTATAAGTGACGAATTCACCATAACTCAATACTTATGTAATTTTTTTATTATGTCAATGTTTTAGTGAATAAGTCGTTGGTGTACCTTTCAAATAAATAAATAAATAAATAAACAGCAGATAAAAAAAAAATTGACGAAAAAACTCAACGCAGTGGTGTTCAGAATCATGTACTGAATCCATGATAAAAGTTTTCGAGTCGATGGCCTGTATAAAGCGTACTCTTTTCACACATTTACCACAATTACCATCATTTTAATTTACTGATCATTATGACATTGTTCTACTTATTTACCAAACTATACCAAAAACATGTAACAGACAGACAGACAAAATCTCAACATTTGTCATACGAAAGCAATTAAAAAAAGTGCTGTGGACACATTAAACGGGCAGCTCTATTCGCAAGTTTGCTCAGATCCCACGCTCGAATCAACTGTGTTGACGCAATCATACATTCAGGATAGGTTCCCTACGTTTTTGAGACACAGAAGGATAAAAATAAAAATATAAAAAACCACCACCATGGTGGTGGTGGTGGTGTTGGTGGTGGTGGAGTTATTTTTAATGTTTTTACTACTTATTTATTAAATTTTTTGTATATGGTTATTTTGCCTGAAATAAAACACTTTTTATTTTTTTTTAATACTTTACTATAACTAGAAAATAAAATAAAGAATATATTTATTCGAACCTCAAATAATTCTCATTTTGGGGATCTTTAAAATAATAAATAACCAAGTAACAGCGGCCAATTGTGAGAAAAGGCCAGAAACTAAAAAGAGGTTCAATTATTTAAAAACTTGTGCATAAATAGAAGCGCAACATTTTTTTAGAGGTTCATTAATTTAAAAAAGTGTCCATCATTAGAAGATCAATAATTTTTTAGTATTTTTGTACCTGTTAAATAATTATTTATTTAACAGTTTATGTACACACATATAAACAGACAAGAAGAAATGAACAGAAAAATACGCACAAAGGTGATGCTTGTCTCTCCTAAATAGAGATTACTCGGTGATCAGAGAAGCGATTCACCCAACAATTCATTGTACCTACACCATGTTATTAATAATGCATACTTTGTAAGTCCCTCATGTACTACACTGCCCTCGTAGTAGCAAATGCAGTAATCGACATTTTTTAGATTTTCTGTTTTTGTCAAAAATAACATCTGGAGACTTTAAGCTACACGTAGTTTTTTTTTTTTTTTTTTTGTTTGGCTAGAACATGGTGAAATAATAAGGAAAAATGCAGCATTTTGCGTGAAATTCTCTGATATTGTTAGTATGAATGCAGCAATGAGCATACACCAGATTAAAACGCAGTAATCACGTATTTAGTACCAAGTTATAATGCAGTATTCATCTAAATACTGCATTATAACTTGGTACTTACTGCATTATAACTTAGTAAGAAACGGTTCTGAAACTATTTAAATAAAATATTTAGAACCAGGACACACTTATATGTCGGCTGACAGCTTTGACCACCAAGAAAACCAATTACAAAAAGCAGGAAAGGTGTATGATTGTTCTGATTTCGTTGATTTCGTGCAGTTAGCTAATTCAGGGAAAGTCACAGTAAAAGCTATGGAAGTTTCTGACTTCTGCAAATAATTATGGATCATTCATCTCAACATAGACTTAAAAAGAGCACAAACAGACTATATTTAAAAAATATTGTTTTTGTGGAGGTACACAGAAATAAAATGAACTTGTTTGTGAAGACAGAGTAAGATGGAATATTACACGGAATTGAGTTCCTAAAGGTTAAATACTTAAAGTCATTGTCAATTTCTGATCCCTTCAAAAACGATCTTCCAAGGGGTTTAACAGAAGCAAGAAAATCTATATCTATCGTATTCTTTCTACAGTGTCCAAAATAATACCACAAAACAGATTACCGTTTTGGCAAAACCTCCACGTCAATGATCCTTCGACTGATCTTGTGAAGAGTTTAGAAGTAGAAGAATGTGATGAAACATGAAACAAGGCTGTGAGATTTAATTTTAATTAATTACTACTAAAAGACTATTACAGTGCCATTATTTAAATATTCTTTTCCGTTTAAAGAATTTAAGGTGAAAGCGAATGAAGAATGATCTCATTTATTTTATGTTACTAAATCACATGTAATAAACATGATGATAATTTTGTTCATATAATAGGTATTGCTAAATATATATTTTCTATCATTTTAGTTATGCGCTATACCCAGTACAATTATATTTTATAAAGTTCCCTATGTCCCAACAAAGACTGATTAAATTATAAAATAAAAAGATTTTCAGAATTAATCATGTTTTTCCTTTTTTTTTCTCGATATAATGTTTAAAAACTTGTTTTTACACTGCATTGTGCCTTTTATTATACATATATTCAGGAAATAACTTTGCTAGTGCTTAGTGCAGTCAATTTATTTCCTAGATACAAATGCAGTAACAAACACGAGTACTGCACTTCACTTCACTACTTTGATGTATTACCAATAGAGACACAAGGTATAAGTGCAGTATTCGAGTTTCTAAAGACCTACATAAGAAAAATTAACTTCAAAACTAAACTAAACAATACTTTGTATTTTTATGTACCTTTTCCGTAACAAAACATATGAGTTTTATATCAGTTAAAGTAGAGATTTAAAAAAAACACTTTACCGCGTTTTTCTCGAAACCGTCATTTTGCAAGTACTGCATTTACTATTACGAGGGCAGTACAAAACCTTTATGTTCCTAAATAAATTTATTATATTATTATTATTATAAAGAACCCAAAAAGAACTAAATCAAATGTTAAAGCAGTAATGTAACGTGTCGTTGGCATTCTTCGTCATAAAATCATTCAATCAGTTTTAAATGAAATTCATATAACAAAACATCACGCCTGTCTTGCTCGAAGAGTTACGCAGAGGTATACCTATGTTATGTACACCCATATTTCGCCAGTTATGTTTTAGTCCCATGTATAGGTGGCGAGCCTATTGCCACCAATCGGGGACAAGTCCAGTCTTTTAGCTGCTACTGAGTTTAACTTCTTGAATACAGATTCCTGGTTAATGTAAACCTGCTAAATCTCGAAATCGTAATGTTCTTTTTAGGTTTTAAAAGATTTATATTAGAAAGAAAGAAAGAAAATATGTTTATTTTACGGTACACATGACGCAAGGAAAGAATAAAACACGAAAATAAACAATTTGGGGGAGAATATGCGTCACATCCACGCAAAACGGCCATCGCTCAGCATAATGCTACGACCCTATGCGAGACAGAGCCCCAGCGCTGGTTTTCAGCGACAGCCGGTTTTCCTATTGAAAAATAAGAGACATAAAACGTATTTGTGATAATAGTGCATCCATCCATATATTTTAGGTAATAAGCCGGAAAAACAAAATGATCAAAAAGAAAATAAGAGTTAAGATCCAAGTTAATCCCCTCAAATACTTTAAAAAGAATAAACAGACTTGAACAAAGCAAAGTCAAACTTAACTTCTACTTAACAAATAAGAACAAGGCACATTTGTAAAACACAAATATTGTTGTTTCAAAGTTTAAGCTTGCTTCCTCTCAGCTGGATCGTTCGCGTTACTTTTTACAGAATAAACACAACTTCAGGAGTTGAAGTAACGTTCAAACTTACTTTTCATGTTGTGGGGTCCGAGTGTGCGCCTCCTTTTTAAGGAAATTTTTCGCCGACTGGTCGACACTTCACACGACCCGGCTGGCTCGTTCTTTGACCAAAGAATTAGCATTGCCATTCAACGTGGCAATGCTGCTAGTCTTCTGGGCACGTTTCCGGACGACAGCGATGCGGAAGAATACTTCGACGCCTAAGTGTCCGTTTGTTTTTTGTATTTATTTGTATAGTTAGTTATTGTATTTAGTACCTAGTGTTAATAGTTATTTGTGTCAAATACTGTAAAACATTTTAATAAAAGTAAATGGTAGTACAGCTTTTCATGTTTTGATGCGTTTTTGTTTATGCGTCGTTACGTCATCAGAAGCCCGAAAGTCTGACAGCCAGTCTTAGCAAGGGGTATCGTTTTTCTAAGTCACTGGGATGTAGAATCGGGAGAGGCAGTCGCTCCATGTAAAATACTAGTAATCATTATATGTATATTTTAATGAAATTGACGATTGTAGAGTCGGCAAACTGTTATTGGGTTTTTTCATGTTGAATTTCTCAGTAGCAGCCCGAGGTCTGGGTTTGTGCCCGGTTTATGGCAATAGGCTCGCCCCCTACTGGTGAAATGTGGTATGTATCGGTATATCTCTGCATAACCCTTTGAGTTGAGTACAGGTATGATGTTATGTGTATCTAATACAACCTATGACAGTTAATAATTTATTGTTCGCACTCGTTTTCGTAATTAAATTTTTACTCAGTATTTATGTTTTTAAAATGAAGATAATCCCGACTAGAAATTTTCAAGATAAAACGAAAACGTTGCAATGAAAAAACACATAACGAGTAGTCATAAAAAAAAATCTATGTTCAAATGTATGATTTTATACGGTAAGCAGCTTTACATCTGGATTTTAATAAAAAATAACAACACAACAGCTTATTTTCTTGTTAAAGTAACATTACGTTTACGATAAGCTATAATATACATAAGTGAAGCTTTAGGCCAGAGGTTCTCAACCTGTTTGTAAAATAATTAACTTTTATTTATTTCATTGTATAACATACCTACATTGTCATGACGACGATACAAGTGCAAGCAACTATTAAAATTTTGTCAAATATCTACATCACTTTCAATTTCATCAAAATTGAAAAACTACCTTTTTTTGCTAGTTATGTACAGGCTCCTGACAAATGTAACTTCTATTAATTATATACAGATTCTCAATGCACAATTTACGTTTTAAAAGATTTATTCTGAAAAACAAGATACATAAAACGTCGTCGATGAAAGTGCATCAATATGTTTCGATAAAAGCTGAAAAAAAACTAAGATTAAAAAGAGATAGTGTTAAAAATCTCAGTTACCTAAAACCCGCTCAAATATTTTAAAAAGAGCAAAGTATCGAACAGCGCAAAGCCAATCTTAATTAAATAAGTAATAATTTATTTACCCAAGCCTAAAAAAATGTTGGCAACCTCTGCTTTAGCCCATACACGTACCATAACCAACTACCATATTAACCTTATCGTTATTTCTCGGCTTTAAACCTTCTGCAGGTCTCTCAGACTCTGCGGATTACTCTTAAAGGTGTAATGAAAAGAGCACATAATATTGTTTATGGTTAAACATGGAGATTTTTTACGATTTTCTCCCTCCAGAGATAAGTGAAAGTCTACGGTGTAATAACATAAATTCATGGTGTTATTCACGTATCCATTTGTTTTTATTTTACGTAAACCTTTGTAATTTGGACTCGAATAATGGGTTTAGTGTGGGTTTCTTTTAACTTGAATTGGTTGTGAGAATAAATTCTTCTAGCTCAGCTTAGAGAATTATGTTTTGGGCTTATGTTTATTTACCGCTCTTGATGACGCCAAATATCTGTATGACTGAAAATAAGGCCTAAGGCTCTAAGGCCGTTTGTTCACCGCCCGTGAACGGGACTTCAGCGAGAACGAGATGACGACATCGAAGTAGCGACGGCACATGTACTATGGCCGCGTAATCTCATTTTTTGTTGACGTCCCATTCATGTTGCGGTGGACAAACAGACAACCATGGTTAAATGTCAAAAGTCACAGTTATTTATTTATCCGAAATACGATACATACGATGTTCATGAATGTTTCCAGCTACAATAATTCAAGGTACTGACATTTTGTTCTAAAACTTTTAAATATTAAAAATCCATCTTTCTTAGTTCGCCATTACATATTCTCAACGTAACGCCCCACGAAGCTTACATAGAATAAAATACTAAAAAAGTACTGATGATTCTTTAATACCTAGAACCTAAACCGTTCGGATATCCTAACTACATTTTGAACGTGGTAACCCTCGAAAAACAATTTACTTCATTCAAACGCGAATCTGTCTACTTCGAGCTCAGATTGCGGTCTGGGCAATATCGAGCAATTTGCACTATAATATGTCTAACATTAATTAATTGTGTTTGTGTAACATAATTAATGTATTAAATGCTTATTTGTAGTACAACGCTTAGCTGGGTATTGAATAATTTAATTTAATCACAACTGTTCATGCATTCATTTGAAATGGATTTGTTGATGGATTGGCGAAATTAAATTCGATGCATGGGTTTGATACCCATGTCAAGCAAAGTCGTATTGAATTATTACAGCACCAGGAATTTCTGAGTAACTTTCTGTAGTCGTCCGTGGAGAAGAACGTAAAAAATGTTGTTTGAACAAATAAGATGTACTATCGAAGAACTAAAGAAAGTTCTAAGCAGTTTGAAAACAAAATCCCGTGAACACGATGACCACAACTGTTATTGCCCCGGTTCTATAGCTGCCGAGCGCTGCAAGCAGAAATAGTCCTTACGATGTATAGATATGAACTTCTTCGATGGTACATTAAAATAAACATACAATTATCTAAGTAGCCAAACGCTACGTTTTTGAACATAAGAGAAATTACGAAGAGTTTACAGGCTTTAAAGGCTTGTCGCCGTTGTTACATGGGACTTAACAATAACTGGCAAAATGTATGTGAATTATACAATATACATCTCTGCCTACAACCTCGATGAAATTATCCTGAGAAGAACCGGAGTTACCACAGAGTAAGCAAGCCGAAGTGGCCGTGGGCTGGCCATGTTTGTCGAAGGACCGCTGGCCGGTGAAGCAGACGAGTCCTGGACGGGTGACCGCGTATCAGCAAGCGTAGTGTGGGACGGCCCCCAGCTACAAGGACCGATGACCTTAAAACCTCCAGCAGTGGACTACGATAGGCTGAGTTAATTGATTGGTACCACTTCGAGGAAAATGGGCGTGTTGTGAAGTTAAAAGCGATATCTATCTAATCTACGTTCGCAATTTATTTGCCAAACATGTAAACAAACACGAGTTTTAGGAAAAACAACTGTGATGCCTACACATAAGGTTCATTTTGCGCTACAACTTCATATTTATTATGACTATTTCAACAGTCAAGAATCAATCTAAAATCAACTTTATTTACACTGTCATAAAGTTGATGTTTTTTTTAAGTGGAAATAACATCAATTGGAAACAAGGATTTAAATAGACGTTAGTTCAGTTAGCGTTTTAACAGCACAATCTATCCTACCCGATAGCCTGACAGGGGCTCGAGGCTAAATGATAACAGCCGCATGGGTCGATCAAAGGTTAAGCTACGCCTCCGGCGGTCGATTCGTGGATGGGTGACGATCCATTACATATCGAGACCCCTCCGTGCCTCGGGAAGTACGTTAAGCCGTTGGTCCCGGCTGTCATTCGTAGATCTTTGAAAGTCGTTACGGGTAGTCAAAAGCCCGAAACTCTGACAACAAGTCTTAGCAAGGGGTATCGTGTTACCCAGGAACTGGGTTGTGGAGGTCAGATAGGCCGTCGCTTCATGTAAAATACTGGTGGTGGACTAGAAGCCGACCCCAACTCAGTTGAGAAAAGGCAGGCAGACTGAAGTGGTTTGAATCGGAGCTTTTAACACGTAAACGTCCACGGCCGAAAATGGACTTCCCAGTGAATGTCATGAACATTTTGCTCGAATATTCGTTGAAAATGGTGGCCGCTTAGTTTCTGAGCCGTCACGGAGCAGTTTGGTTCATGAAATTCGGGTTCCTGCATTTTCATTTCGAATATTTTTTTTCAAAAAATGTCGTTTGAAGGATTTATTTTTGTCATATATTTCCTTTTGAAATGAATTGCTGATCGAAAAGGTTTTTCGCCTTCAGCTTATAAAAATTTCAACGACTGCCTGGTTGGTTTTGTAACGGCTAGGACGGATACTAACGACGGCCAGCTACGGCTAGGACTATTAACGGATAGGTAGGTAGTTTAGGTTAGATAATTAAAACAGCTGGATTTGTTAATACATATATTGTACGTAGTGTAGTAGTCTAGGTCGTGGGTAAGGTCACTGATCACTGAGCACTCGCACACTTAGGAAGGGACCGTCCTTGGCAGCACGTGGCAGACGTGGGGGGCCTGTTCGCACAGGCTCAGCAATAGGTCGGACAGCCTTCGTAAGACCTCTGGTAACGAGCGTCGGAAGCACGTGCTCCGCAGATAGCTTGCAGCGGTAGGACGCAGGTAGGTCAGGCCCTCGTAAGACTTCGGCAGCGTGCGTAGGCACCGTGCAGATTCAGACACCGGCCGATACCAGTTGTCGCTGAAAACCAGCGCTGGGACTCTATCTCGCATAGGGTCGCAGCATTATGCTGAGCGATGGGCGTTTTGCGTCATATTTACCGCAAATAAACGTATTTTCTTTTTTTCTTAGGCAAGGTGTCCTGCCCAGAACCCGTACGAAGAGGCCCTAGATTCGGGGCACATAGTGTGAATTAGAGGAAGAATCGCTAGTCTCGCAGATAAAATGACAGAGTAATGTCAGTCAACAGTGTTGGGCTTGCACTTTAGTGAAATGTTTAACCATTTAGTGACATGTTGTTAGTCGACTAAGTGAAGCCACAACGTTACAGTTTACTGGGTATGGTTTTGAACCCCTGGTCAGGTAAAGGCGTTTTTATCTTCCGGCCGCCGAGAGAGTGCGTTTCTGACACCTGTCAGTTGAGTACAAAAATACGTGTTTTACTATTTTTATACTTTATTTCTTCCTAATCGTGTCCAACTGACAAGTGTCAGAAATGCATTCTCTCGGCAACCGGAGTTTGGTTTTTTTTTATTAGGATATTCTCAATAGCAGCCCGAAATATGGATTTGTGTTTTTCGAAACTAACTTGCCATTAGCATAAAAATAAGTACAAACTTAATTACGGGTCCAGTCTTTTATGTTAGGTAAAATATACCAAAGATATCGAGAATATTCTAGACTTAGATAGGTCATAACCTTAGTAGCTGGCTGAGAGGAATTTCATCTAGTCTACGCTTTTGCGTTCGTGCGCTAGGAATTTGTCGAAATGTTCTATGCGTCTCGCGTAACGTAACTTAAAACTGGTTTTATTATGTTATGGGAGTCAAAGGCTTTGACTTCAAAGAATTTTGGCTTGGTTCCGTTGTGCTATAAGGACTAGGTTACTCATAAGGTGTGCCTGATAATAACCTGCATTTAATATTGAGAGCTATGTATAAAGTAGTTGTAAGTAGCAATAATTCTTTGATGATAGAGATTCATGTTGTAGGGGAATACCTAAAACCAGAAGAAACTACCGATAAGGCTCCGGCGTCTCTCATGACAGACACTAACGACCCAAACCGTCAAGCCCCGCTGACTCTCATGAGAGTCACCTGACTCACATGTCAGTGAACAGAGCTTGGCGATATGGGCGCGTGTGTGGAGACTGACGCGGCTCATTTTTTGATCTGACGGATATACTCGACACCTAATCAACTAAATCATTTTCAAAATTGTTTTTATTTATGTCAACATGACGTGAAGCGCGCGTCAATGTCAAACCGCGGGGCTTGACAGTTATAACGCTACAAAATGAGCCCCGGCTAAATCGGTTAAGCACATAACATCACGCCTGTCTTGATATGCTACATATTTTATGTTTAGCATATCAAAAAAAACTTTCCAACTATTACAATCATTTTTATGATCAAGGAAAAAAATCAGCATAAGAATTAATGACTGTTCCATGTGAATCCTTTCCATTCTACTGGGTTCCCAACTTATAACATACAGATATAAAAGACTCTATGGTTATAAAAATAAGATCGATGTTTGTGTAGCAGTGTTAAAGGATAATTTTGTAAGCCAATGTGTCATACATGATTATGTCAACCTCAAAAGTAGGGCAGTATAGTGCAGTATTTTGCCAGAATTGCGTTTTAGAGACGTTTATTATATTCGGAATGGGGGGTTTTGAACTATCGTTATGTTATAGGTATTTTTAAAGAATGTGTGTTTTTTATTACGATTGGTATATTGATAGAACTTTGTTGAACTGATCCAGGAGAATGTTTAGGAGATGAAGATAACCTTTATTTGCAATCAGGTAAAAACAAGTATATTTTAAAACTAGTTTAATAAGAGAGGAGTACAACCGACAGACGCGCATTTACACTATATACTAAATTAGGTACTTATACCAAGTACATTTGGAAAAAAATACACTTAACTGATGAAAGCTGATAATTGAATAATCCAGGATGAGCACTTCTATTTTCGTTGTTATCAAATGAAAATATTTCCAAGCACATAGTGTGTTGTCTGTGTAATATTCCAAATTGAGTTCTCAAAAAAACTATTTGTCGAGTGTCGTTCCATTTGCTCAGCGGCAGATTCGGAGAAATGAATTCCAATTGGTTTATGAAAAGAAAAACAGCTGGAATTGATGAAATGGTGAAATTCTTCATTGCTAAATATTTTTCAATAAAAATGTCAGCTGTCAGCCTTTTGGACACTTTTCCCATTGACAGCGATGCGGACGAATTCGTTTATGCCAAATGAGCTTCCCCTTTTTATGTAGCTACTTGTATATTTTAGTATTTTTTTGCAACATTCATATTATTTTAGTGTAAGCTAGTAACAAATAGTTTAAATATATTCTACTGTAAATAAAAAATATTATATACAAAATTAAATATTATATTATATTTTTTATTTTTTTTATAATTTATTTAATTCCACTATACTACTATATGAATCTATCCTTCTGCCACTATCCCGATTAGTCTACTACAGTTGGATTAAACCCACAGTAGTTTCCAATTTCAATTTCAATTACAAAACTTAACTTTAACTTTCATTTAATAGGAACCTATGTTCATAATTAAAACTCATTACAAAATAAATCTACACACAATCCCGTCATGTTCGATAACCTGTAACTAGGTATGTATATAAGCAAGAATTTTTTGCTGAAACTCCTCGACAAACTCCATTATAAATGGGGCTCGCTAACGACCTATTCTTGACTAACACTATCTAGAATAACGCCCTAATGACACTAGATGAAGTTGTCTGAAGCCTCTGTGTGAGGTGGATATGCGATCGAGTTTTGTGGGACTCATCTTTTTTGTTATTCATTGCAAAGTTTTTTTATTAAAAAAAAAAATACACTTGTGACTTTAACGTAACTGGCGAATCTCTGCCCGTCTCTTCGGTGAACAAGGCGTGATGTTATGCTACGTAATTAAAGAATATATTTTCATCGTGGTAGCGTTTACAGAAACAAACTTTCACATGCACAAAAATCCAGAATCTGGCCAATATGTATTAATAGGCAAAGAAATACATGTTTATCAAGCGGGAATCGAACGTGAAGTAAGTGGAGAAGCCGGTACGATCAGCCACTGTATCAACCGTCGGGCCATCTTAGTTCTATGTTATGATCTCTGTTAACTTTAGATAATTTCCTTTGTAATGTCAAAATAACAGCCATTTACTAAATGCATGTTATGAAAGTATAAATGGTACTTATAACAAAAACAATTTTTTTTCTGTCAGTCTATTTGTTCCTGCCAATCTCCAAAATGGCTGGACCGATTTTGACAGGACTTTTATTGGCAGATATCTGATGTAATTAGAAGTACTCGTAACTTAGGCTTACATTTATTTTAGAAAAAAAAATTGTTTCCACGCGGGCGAAGCCCCGGGCAGCAGCTAAGCTACATTAAAGTATATGTCAAAACGTAATGAACAATACTGAACATATCTTAGGAAATTCGACAAGCTGCCAAAGATTTTCAAAAACTTTACAACAAAACACCGTACCAATACTGTCCCAAATTATTCACCGAAAAACACACCCTCTACATCTATACAGCGTGTTGGAACCGCGAACACCTTCAGTTATAAAGGTGTGGCCACGTCAGCGTTTATCGGTCGCGCGCTACTCATCAATCTTGCTTTCGTTCAGGTGATATGTCCCGCGTCCATTGAACACGATTTTATGTGGGACGTATTCAACTAACGTTACAAATGACATTTTTCTGTTACATGATCGGTTGAGCGCGTTTTCGATAGTGTGTTCGTGGTTTATGATATATTTTTTCGCCTTTTGTTTCCTATATAGGTTCGGTTTTGAAGTGAAAGTAAGTTACGTATGACTTTATTTACGTTACATTTTTTATTTTATTTTAGGTTTTGAAACATTTTTCCCAGAGACCATGGAATAGACATTTCCTTACTTTTTTCAGGCTTAATATACAAACAATCGTGTAAGCCGCAAGAGCAAATAACTTCTCCCGCTCTGGTCGGAGCGGGAAGGCGTGTCAGACTTTTACTGACTGAAACCCACCCGCGTTCCTTCCGTTGCCTGTGTGCCGGGGTCGCGATATCCCTTTCGGACAAACTCGCAACCCCGGCAGGAAGCCGCAAGAGCTGTTAGGTCAGTCTGCCACAAGACTAAATACCCATTAAATGAAACTATAACCGTTTAAGCCATATTATAGCCGATATAGTATCGTTATCCCCATGTGTTCTGACGTTAAGTTGCCAGATCAGTACGTTATCGGACTAAGCACCGAGGAGATTAACGAACGATACTGCGTCCCACTTAGCCATACAATTCCTTATTGCGTTTGAATGCCTTTTTAATTAGTAAATGTGCTTCAAGGCAAATTTTACTAATGAAAATGAACGCGATCAGTATATTGAAACCGCGCTCAAGAGCTGTAAGAGTCAATATTCTACAACAATGACGACGCTAAAAGCTCCTAAAGGCAGTTTAAATATACTGTTTGCATTCAGTTTCATGGGGGAAATTCGCCCTTACTTGATAGACACAGATTTAAGTTACAGTAAATTTTTACTTCAGTTTTACCATACATTTTTCGAAGTTAAAATATTGGTATTAGTTTGCTCCGGGTTTATTAATAAGAGGAAAATTCTAAATTCTAAAGAATAAGAAGAGATTTAATAAATAAAGTCATGTATAAATAAATGCTATAAGTTATATCCAAAAGAATAGAAACAGATTTGGTTGATGATAGAAAAGTTTTGAAATAAAAAATTGGTGATATTATTAAATAAATGTAGCTATAAATAATGCTATCAAAAGTCTCTTTCGTGAAACAATTTGCCATTGACCAAATTGAACCATTGGGGTTCGAATTTCTATCTTCAATCGAATTTTAATTCTGCTCGATCAAGAAACGTTCGACGTGAACTATGCAAACACTTCTTCATTAAGAGGGTCTTTGTCTTATGGTGTGGGGCTCCGAGATATATTGGAAATTAAATCCTATATTCTAGTATTAAATAATAATAGTGGCGCATTGGTGCCCAGTTGCAACGGCCGTGACTTGCAGGTCGTAGGTTCGAACCCAGACAGGCGCTTTACTTTGTGTAAATTATTTCATCACAACTGCTCTCAAAACGGTGAAAGAAAACATCATGAAGAAACCGGCATTTCCTAAAACCAAAAATTCGGAGACCTGTGATATTTACCAATCCTCACTGGGTCCGTGTGGTGGATTACGGCCCGCTCGCTCTCACCGAGAGGAGGCCTGTGTCCCAGCAGCGCGAGCATTGTAGGCTGATTATGCAAAATAATATTATAATCATTATCACTGAATGCCTGATTGGTCGCTACTGCTGAAAATGAGGTCCCGGGTTCGATTCCCAGGTTGGGCAAAGTGTAATTGTATTTTTCCATCAGGAACTTCTCAGTAGCAGTCTGGATTCGTGCCTGGTTGAGGGCAATAGGCTCGCCCCCTATTACACGAGACTTAAACATAACTGGCGAAATGTGGGAAATACTATATAGGTACACCTCTGCCTAACCATTTTGGGATTACAGGCGTGTTGTTATGATGTTACAATGCAATTTTTTAAGTTATTGGGGGGAGGGCAAACATGTAAGCGGCTCACCTAATGGTATGTACTAGACACCGGCCTGTGGGCATCATATTATAGATGTAATAACAACGTGTCTAAGTTGGTATCCCAGGGATCAATCTGAAATGACTCCTATTCAACCGGTCCACAGCAAGCAGAAATAAGTATGACGGTCGTACATCCTCGGGGGCGCTCCTTCACAAAGAACTCTATTACTTACTCTGTAATTATAATATAAATATGTGCTCAGAAACCAAAGACTTTCCAAGAAACCTCTTGCTTCTACAGGTTAAGGAAATTACTAACTTTTTCTTATTATGAGTTGCCAAATAGCAATTTCTTAGAATCAATTATGGGAAAGGTCCAATTCCCAAATCTTTTCCGAGTCTACCAAAGACAAAATGCTCCTAGAGAAATTAATAGGTACTTACCTACTGCTTACTAATGAAATTGATGTGTTGGTCTAGGTGATGGTAATAAAAAATATAAGACTTCAATACTTTAAATGCGAATTTGAAAAAAATATAAAAAATAAGTGATTATTTTTTGCTTCTTATTTTTTATTTAATTATTTCTATATTAATTATATTTTTTAATATTAGAATAAAACACATAAAAACATTTAAAAATATAGTTGTGAGTTACAAATTTTTATATTTTTAAATGTTGCTTCTTATTATTATTATACTCAATTCTATTCACTTTAGTGAAAAGAATTTTGTGAATTTCGAATATTTTCAAAAATTCACTTCTTCCTAAATTCGCCTGTGTCCTGGCCCAACAAAGTCTCGCATCAAACAAGAAAAATCAACAGCGAATATAAATATTTTTTCCTCGTGACACCAATGAGTAATGAGTGATTGAATGAACGATAAAAACTGCCTCTGATGGTAGAAATATGGAGGATGTGACGTCTTTTATGTGGTGAGCAAACGAAGCTTCGTTTTTGTTTTCGGCAAAAAAATCATGATTCGGCCACATTTTCGTTTTCGGCCATACATAAGCCGAAAATCAGAAGTTCGTGAATTGTCGCGCGTCATTCGGCCTACTTCATAAAGCTCGGCAATATCACATGAACCAATACAAAAAGAAATACACGATTTTGTATCTTGTAATGGAATTTTCGTGATTTATTTATTTTAAACCCTATATTTGCTCTTTCTCTCGCTAGGTGTAAAAAAAAAACAAACAGGATTTCGGTGTACAGCGGAGATATTAATAACTTTAATGTCAAAATCATTTTCATTTTCGGCTTCGCTTTCGGCCGAAAATGAAAAATGAAAGACTAAAGCCGAAGCTTCTTTTTCGTTTTCGGCTAAAAAACCATTTTCGGTCAGACACTTCTTGTAAGTAAATTGAGAGTGCATCGTAGTCATAAAACAGTCTTCTAAACGTTCGTGTTGGTAGTTTAAAGGTTAACTAATAAAGTTATTAACTATTAATGTGTTGTATTTAATACTCATAACTATTAAAATTATTCTGTTTTTCTTATACTGTTTTACTTTAGAAAGTCACAAAAACTAAAAGCCGACGGCTTAGATCATAAAAGTCTGAAAGTTTGACAATTTGGTTTGTTTAATGATGATACTTTAGTGTTTGTTGTATTATAAGCTTATAAGCTATACCAAAAAACTTTTGACCAAAACTGTCAAAAATAATTAGACGATATATATACGTAGACGATATATATATTTATCTAATTTTCTTGTGTTGACGCGTAGAAGCAATTTTTTGCTTGCGGCTTCGCTCGCGTTTAGTTCATAAATTATCCCATGGAAATGTACAACCAGGATGAAAAGTATCCCACGTCCTAACTCAGGTCATTGTCTACCTATGTGGCAAATTTCATTTAAATCCGTTCAGCCATTATAGCGTGAAAGCGCAACAAACAAACCTACTTTTGCATTTTTAATATTACTAGCTGTTGTCCTCGACTTTGTTTGTTATCCAGAATGAAAAGTAGCCTACGTCCTTTTCCAGGTCATAATCTACCTATGTGCTAAATTTAATCCAAATCGGTTCAGCCGTTTTAGCGTGAAAGCGTAACAAACATACAAACGAACAAACACACTTTCGCATTTATAATATTTTATTTTTATTTCATATTTTTTATATTATTATTAATATATTTTTTGTATGGATGGCTATCTTAACACTGGCCAGTGTTTAAATTACTTGTCACATCTCTCTTTTTTCTTCAATCCGGTATACAACCAAAACATACGATATACTAATGATCAATGAATACATGTTACTTTTTATCTAAATTCCCGTACAGTCATAAATGTATGCAGACATTTTTTATATGGATGCGATAAAGTTTTTATACATATGTGGTACTGTCAACCGCATCTCCCCATGGTAACAATGTCACATTGACAGCGTACCATAACCTTTATGTCGTAGAAATTAAGAGTGGTTTTTTATTGGAGAAAGAAGTTGTTTGACTATTTTATATATTGTATTTTGAAATTGTGACATTAATTTTATTATTAACTGATTATTTTTATGAATTATAATTAGAATATTATTGTGTAGGTATTATTAGGAAATAATTATTTTAATTGTACCTAAGCCCTTTACTTTTGCATGCCTTGTAATTGGCAAAATATGGCTGTTTCTGTATTTGTATTATGTAACACCTTGACTTGTACCCGTATTTGCAAAATAAAATATCTTTATCTTTATCTTTTCATAGTGCAAGTGTTACACACGTGCGGGTGAGTTTACGTTCCCTATGTTTATGTTTTAAATGTGATGTTTGCTGTGTTTTATGTTTATTTGATAGTTTTGTGGAATGTTGATACGGTTTTTATTCTGCTTGCTCGGCGAGCCCTTTTTTTCTTCGGGTGTTACAAGAAGTTTAAGTTGGTTTTAAACATTAAATTTAAGGCCCTTTCCTCACTGGTCGGTAAATTGCTGAGCGGGATCGGCATGCCCGGTATACTCGGTAATCTCAGTACCGGAAGCTTACCAAGCGCCTATATTTCAATGAGCGTTTCCTGATTGGCTCGGTATACGCGGGAGCGGGGCGGGATAGTTTCGGAACCCAGTGACGTCACGCGTTTTACAGCATGCTTGGTATATTCGGTACCGAAAGCTTAACGAGCGCCTTATATGTAATATTATAAATGCAAAAATGTTTTTGTTTTTTTGTTACGCTTTCACGCTAAAGCGGCTGAACGGATTTGGATGATATTTGGCTCACGGGTTGACCTTGACCTGGATACACACTGGATAACACATAGAAACACATTCACACACAGGGCACACAGGATAAAGGGAGGGGGGGGGATACAGGGTGCATAGGATACTTTTTATCCCGGTAGTACGTTCGAAGCCGCCGGCAAAAGCAAGTAAATTATAGAATTAATTTGAATTTCGAATTCTAAATGAAAGTAGTGCGGTACCGTTTCGATACAGAGCATACTATACCGCACTGTTTTTGTTTCCTCATTGGTCGGTAAGCAGCAGTGCGGTATAGTATGCACTGTATCGAAACGGTACCGTACTACTTTCATTTAGAATTCCAAATTCAAAATAATTCTATAATTTACTTGCTTTTGCCTTGAGGAAACAAAATCAGTGCGGTATCGTTTCGGTATACCGAGCATACTATACCGAAACGATACCGCACCGACCAATGAGGTAACGGCCTAAGTGGGAACCGATAAAACTAGAATTTCAATTAGTATCTTCTACTGCTTGTAAAAGGCTTCATGTCTTTAATGCAATGCTTGATGCTCTAAATCAGAACCTTGTCGTGAATCGGATGTGACGTCATAAGAAAATGGCATAGAATGAAAACCTCCGCTTCCATCGATTCGTCGATATGTTTTTTTTTTTTTCTCTAAATATGTACCTCTTTTTTTATTTTTTGTTTTCCCTTAGCATGCGTTCGTTTTCATACTCCGATATAATTTCGTGGACAATATAGTATGGGTTATACGTTTTTTCGACTGTAATATAACTACTTTTTGTAAATGCTGTAATGTATAACTGTTTTTTGTCCCAAATAAAAAAAATTGAGAGGTGTCAAGGGACTACCGGATGGAACGAAGTTCGAAGAGAGAGAGACAGACAGGGAAACATGCGCACGCCGCACAGCTTACAATAGCTTACTATAGCAAAAAGTGTCGTTACAACTTTTCGTGAGAATTTTTTCCGTCTAGCCCCCTTTCACAACGCGCGATAAGGAACTTCGTTCCAATAAATAAATAAATAAAACCTCTCACGTCTAATTCTGTAAAGCAATTGTTTTCTTAACATTTGCGAGAAAATTTAACCTTCTTTGCATGTGTGTATGGAATTGTATGTGTAATAAAGCATAAATCTCCATCTCCAAATGGTTTAATACGCATTTGGCACACAGTAAAACTCTCGAAGACAACGTAAAGCGATTACGGCCGAAGGTTTTACGATCCCGGTGAAAGCCTAATTACATTTTATTTATAACCACTTAATCATTGTTGCCAGTTAAAGAAACAGCCTGTTGGTTGTTTGAGTCGCGAATAATAATTAATGTCAGAAATAAAATCTCAATTTCAAGCGCTAAAAGGAATTTGCGATAATAAGTTATGAAAAGTTGATTTTTATGACTTTTTGATATCTTTGATGTTCAGTTTTTGTTACTTTTCTAGAGACAAGATGGAGAATAATTACTACAGACGTCTTGGAAATCAAATAAAGCTTTGTACGTTTTGTCTGCAATGTAATCGAAGTGCTACGTCTCGTAGCAAAGGCGTATCGTATCGACCGGGTTCTACGAAATTCGTAGCATCGTAGCCTCGTAGGTGATTGTGGGAACTTGATACTTATCCGTTTGTTCCGTTGGTATTTATTTAGTAGTTGTTCATTGGGTCGGACTTTGAACTCACGACCTCGATGGTTCAATCGTTATCAAACTGTGTTTGATGGTAAAGGACACCATTATAAGTGTTCATTAACGTTGACGAGCCAGTTACTTATGATAATGTAGGTAATGGCAAAATAGGCAAAATTAGACCCAAATGATTAAAAAAAAATATTCCGCCTTCAATGCAACGGTACCTTCCGTTCCACGTACCGGAAAATGTAGCATTGGAAGGCCTCCCAAAAGCTGTACCGATGATCATGTGAAGGTCGCAGGAATCCGCTGGATGCTAGAATCACAGAACCGGTCGAAGTGTCGGTGCTTGGGGGAGGCCTATGTCCAGTAGTGGACGTGTTTCTGCTGAAATGATGATGATGACGAAGATTAGTTAATAAACACCATTAGTTTCGCTAATAATTCATCAACTACTGTGATGACTGACGTAAGAATTCCGTTTCAATTACTCAATTTGGTAAACATAAATTTTAATAAGAAGCCGTTTGGTAAACTTTATCTTAAGGTTAGGAATAATTATTTCAAGGTGACGTTGAAATTATTTTGAACAAGTTAAGATGAAACTTTTGCCAAGCTGTTAAAATTGTCACAGAACATTCTTAATAGTTTTAAAGTTATTAAAGCTTGAAATTATTCAATCTGTTTGAAATTCCTTGTTATTGAAACTGGCTTTTAAATAATTTCGCAAGTAATCGATTAGGAATTTTATAAAAATCTTCTTCTTCTCGTGTGGTTTGTGACTAATCTGGCGTCAGAGTTTTAAAGCCTCCAACTGTGGAGGCGTTGCTATTGGCTGGACTTGGAGGGCCCTTTGTAGGTAGGGTATGCTTATAGCTTTAGAGGATCCTCCGATCAGACGGGTGTCGTGTCTGGCGGGCAACTGCCCAACAGCTGAAGTCGGGATCTTGTATATATACCAATCGCGCGGTGAACTCTAATTGCGCGATGCTGCATTTTGTGTGACGTCAGGTCTTTGATGCGTAGTTCGCATGTGGCGATGTAGATAGCAATGAAAGTAATTATGTGAACTTATGTTTTTTTTAATTCTCATGTAACGTAATTCTTTCTCCAAATACACATTCTTTCAAGAAATTAATGCTCACATGAGGCAAAAAACTTCTCTGGCTAAACCATTAAAAAAAAATCAATAAAAATTAAACAATTTAAACCATAAAAGGTATCTAACCTTCACTAAACACCGTTTTATCATTGTAATCAAAACATCAAATAATCACAAAGAGTAATATGATCTCAAACGATCTAACCCTCCCCTGATATGTATGTGGTACACAACACCATAGGCTAAGAATGCATAGAAGACACTCTTGCTCCAAATACATTTAAAATGGCAACAATTTCGGATCATAGGATAGTGTTCAATGGGAGGCCGTCACTTCCTTCTGCGAAGCAGTAATGCTCGCGAAGGAGGAGGCGGAACGCGTGAGGAATAGGCAAGGTTTGCGCCCTCGCGCCCCTAGTCGCCGCAGGAGACGCCCCGGGCGTCGGGAGTCGCGAGCCGATTTCCGGCCACCGACCAGGCGCGGGCTTGCGGACGGTGAGCGATGGGTAGCTCGCCGTCTGATAAGGACCAGGTCCGGGTCGACGGCGCGTTGTGTTCCACGCGCGCCTCAAAGAGATGTCAGCACCAACTGACGGGGTCTTTTAGGGCTAATGCCTGCCGGGGCTGCGAGTTGCCCGAAGGGGATATCGTGGCCCCGGTACACAGGCAAAAGAAGGAACACGGGTGGAATCATGTCATTTGGTTTAAATAGAATTAATTTATTTTTATTTTATCTTTTATAAGTATAAATTCTTGTATATTTTGTGAATGTGAGAACGTATTCCAATTTCTATTGTTGACGGGCCTACACTGTACCCATTAACACTGTACTTAGAAAACATTGTCAATGCCATTTATTTTTAAAAGAGTAACCGTGGAGTTTCTTGCCAGCTCTTCTTCATAGCAAACGACCAATTGGAATCGTGCACCTAGCTTCTGACGTTTCACAAGTAGGTAACCATGTAGGTTTATCTGAAATAAAATATTTTGATTTTGACTTGGGTGAAAGTGGGACCAAGCACCCCTTGGGGCGCACTAATTCATAATTTTGCGTGCCATTTGCGCGCCTTCAGTGCAGGTCTCTGCTTAGCTTAGGACGTTTTTCGGTCAAAATAATGAATGATTATAAGGATGATCAGCGTGCGAACAAAGTAGGTGCAGTCGACCGAACATCGGTGGTAACGCTTTTACTTAGAGCTGGCCTAGCGAAGTAAGCCGTTTCAATAGAATACGAGGCTAGCTTATATTGGTTTTTTTTTTAGCCTGTAGGGCGGCCTACTGTCCCTGCAAGGTATTTCGGTTCTTCACAGATTTCTTATTCAATGATAAGATACCCGAATCTCGGCTTATGTGACACGAAATCTCGTCAGTAATAGCTTATGGTAACTTAACCCGTCACCTTTGGATGATAAGAACGGTTTCATAAATGAAATGGCTGCCCTGACTCTGAAGGGTATTTCAGTAAATCGTAGGGCGATGACCTCTTCTTTAAGAAGGTTTAGGGATCAAGATGAATAATTTTAATCTTATTTAATGGGTCTGGCTCTATTTGAAATATTGAAAATATTTGCATTTTCTTAAGAAGTTATGAGAGCGAAAAAAGAAATTAAGAGTAACACATACCATGGCGCCCTGTATTCGCCGATGGTTAGGTAGATATGCTGCTATAGTACTACCATAGAGCAGTGGTGGCCCGTGGGTTCAAACCCAGAAAGGTGCTTTACATTGTGTAAATTATTTCATCACCACTGCTCTCAAAACGGTGAAGGAAAACATCGTGAGGAAACCGGCACGTCCTAGAACTAAAAATTCAAAGACATGACATCCACCAATCCGCACTGGGTCCGCTTGCTGGATTACTTTTGATTTGTTACAGCTGTAGCTGCAACCATTGTCATTTGGTTTAAATTGGTTTTTATTTTTATTATTTTATTTATCTTTTATATAGATTATTTTCTTTTAAATTTTGTGAATGTGAGAACGTTGTAGACATAACAGACTGTAGATCTGTGGACCATTTTATATTTTGCTAAGTACCTGGTACTTGTTGATGGGCCTACACTGTCCTCTCATACCTTTGAACACTCTAATTTGGAAACATTGTAAAAATCATTTACTTTTAAAAGAGTAACCGTGGAGTTTCTTGCCGGCTCTTCTCCATAGGAAACGACCATTTGGAACCGTGCACCTAGCTTCTGACGTTTCATAAGTGTCCTTGTAGGTTTATGTGAAATAAAATATTTTGAATTTTGTTTTTTTTTTTTAATTTTACTGCCCACTCCTTGTCATCAGAAGAGGAGGCCTGTGTTCTAGCCGTGGGAAAATTATAGGCTGATTAACTTATGCACTTAAAGTAACATACCCACATTTCATCAAGTATGTTTGAGTCCCATGTAACGGGGCGAGCCTTTTAACATCAACCGGGCACAAATTCACAGTCAAATCAAGAGTAGCAGATCTAATAAATGAAAACGAGGAAAACTGTTCCACCGTAATACAGTTTAAACTAGTACGTGGAGCAGAGTGAATCAGTTCCGTGTAACAACCATAATAAGCACCGATACTTACCAAACAAAAATGTTACCTACCTTTACTGCTTATTTGTAACTAAGTGAATTGTGCAAGGTTGTTGTGTTAATTTGAGTAAATAAAGGTTTTTTTTTTTTCTTCTGCCTGTTTGATTTTTTATATACGAGCCGTCGGTAAAACAGTCACTTGAGGCACTTAGTAAATACACAGAGTTGAAGGTGCAGGCATACAATATTTTCGGGAACAAAGAGTGGTTAATACCTTACTTTCAACCGTACGATTAAACTTTCACTAACCTTCGTATGAAGCTGAACAATCTAACCCTACTGCGACACGACACGGTATACATAATACCCGAATAGCTCATGGATTACGATGGAAACACAAAACCTCGTCAGTAACGGCTTACTGTAACTTAACCCGTCAAATATTAAGGCCTTAACCTCCTGAAGGATTTGTATACCAATGACAAACGTGGTTAGAAACGCTTGACAAGGGAAGAGCGTGATTTTGTAAAAAATGCTGATTTTTTTGCATGGTGTGTGTTGGAGTTTTTTTTTATAACTCAATGAATGATCACTTAGCAGTCATGCGAGATACAGGTCAAAAGAATGAGCTCTTGACGTTGATCTCGCCTGATGCTCTACGATGGATCGAGAGTGCCCAGAACCAGCGTCAGACAGCACCTGTCTGGCGTTAATGCTGACATTTTTGGCGCAGCCGTGAGGCACACACTATTGTTGTTAAAATATTATTTTCAGTTTTTGTATTTTGTGTTTCACGAACTGTGTCCAAATAAACATTATTCTTTCTTTCTTTCTAAGATGCCTGTTTACTCTTGCTTTGAAGAGTTGCAGGTTATAAATATGTTTCACTCTTGGACCAAATAAGAAAAAAAAAACGTTAGTTGTATACCCCCATACAAGAAACGTGTTATAGCGGCAGTAGAAATACATAATCTGTGAAAATTTCAACTGTCTAACTAATACGGTTCTTGAGATACAGCCCGCTGACAGACAGACGGACAGCGGAAGCTTAGTAATAGGGTTCCGTTTGGCACCCTTCGGGTACGGAACCCTAAAAAGGTAAGCTTTTAGAAACTATAGCATAACATCCATTTTTTTCACAGAAGGTGTAAGCAGAGGCGTTTCGTAATGTTATTTATTTATTTATTTGGTTCACCAACAATTGTTTACACTAACATCTTGATAAAAATAACGTCTTAAAAAACTTTGAACAGTGTAACAATTACTTAAAGGTAAACACCACATGAACTAAAATTATGGTAATTTGTAAGCCTAGGTACCTACATGTACAGTTTACAAGCCAACTTAAAACTAAAGAAAAAATATGTAGCCTAAATAAATACTTAGTTTAGAATGTGATTGCGAAAGTTATATAAGTAACAAAATAATGAATGATTTACAACACCTCTGATAAACAACACAAGATTTTAGATTTCTGCTGTTATAAGATTGTTTTACATAGAATGTTCTATTTATGTAATTAGAAGCGGTTCTATTGCCATTAGCCAAGAATAAATCGAGAATCCGAGCTGTTACTAAATCCATAATAACCGTAGCCCTACCTACATGTCTCGTCCTTGAGTCCTTGAGTCTTTGAACTATTAAGTGTCATATTGCTACTCATAACTATGTTCATAATGATCTCTAAACTTAGTCAGCAGCGTTCCTTTATATAAAACTTTAAATGCTCCGAGCTGCCATTCCAAGGAAGTTAAAATAAGCTTCGCAAAGAAACAATTAGTTCCTGTTAGTACTACAAAGTAAATTAGAAATAGATTAGAAAACGGTTTCGATGGAGTGAAATACAAGATAAAGACACTTAAACTGTTTTAGCGATTTGTTAGAAAACTTTTAGCTTAGATTGAAATTAAATTAAGTATAGTTGATAGAGGTGTGTAGGCAGAGTAATTGAAAGAAAGTCAGTTAATTGACTCAGGCGTGACTTTACGGAAATCCATTATAAAATACAATAGACGACGTATATTTAGTAGCCTAATCCGCTAAACTATTCTTAAAGAGTCATAATGAGCCCTGTAAGAAATCGACACGTGTTTCACCTCTCAACGAGGCATCCTCAGGATGACGATTGACTTGTTGTGAATCCGGACCCGACGTGTTGACACGTCAAGCGACGAGAGCAGAGAAAGTGCTTAGGTACTCACAGTTATATTGAGTAACTGTTTATATACACAACACAGAAAACAGTCGGAAGGAGAACAGTCGCAATATGATAGAGACAGTTTACTTTAAGCAATTTACTTTAAGACAATCAAACAGTAATAATTAAAATAGTGAAATAGTGGCTACATTAATTATTAAATGTATCATTAAAATTGTTATTAAATACATGGTAAAGAAGTCGGTTTAAAAAGGGAAGTAAAAATGATGGTAACATGAAATCAACAGGCCGGAGTCTAGTTCAATGCCCGTTTAGGAGTAAAACCTCACCCTCTAGTATAGTATATAACATTCTTTAAGAAATGTGGCTGTAATCTACAAGACTGCCCACCCATCCACGCCTACCCTGTGGTGCTAAGTAAGAAAGTAAATATAGAAATAACATCGGTTACGTCTAAATTCAACCCTTCATATTCCTTGAATACGATGATTAAGATGCCTATTCGCATCGGCGTCAATGCGTCAACCCTTTAACGCGATGGGGGAATAAATCAAGGCACGCAGGTACTAATGACCTTAATGTGCCGTGATGTGCAGGTGCCCCAGTAATGAAGGGTTAACGGTTTTAGTGTTACGTATTAAATTGGATTTTATGAAAACGCATTTTGTAGAATATTTTTAAAGGATTATGTGTATAGTTGTCGCGTTTTAGCATGGCAAGAGCGGGTATTGACCCCGTACATTTTCTACCATTTTGTATTAAAAAAAATGTCCGTTAACGTCCTGAATCTATCGTGGTCTTCAACATGTTCCAATAAGGAAAAAACTATACACAATTTATTGTTTGGGTTCCAACAGAGAGAGATATTAGGGAAAGGACAATGACCGCTATAGCCATGCTAAAGCGCTACAACTATAGTAACGGACTTCAAGTTGTAAACATTTTAATATATTGTGGCGGCATCTACATCGCCATATGCGAACTACGCATCAAAGACCTGATGTCACACAAATCCTGCATCGTGCAATTAAAGTTTACCGCGCGAACGACACATATATGACTATCCGACATCAATCGTTGGCCAGTTGCCCGCCAGACACGACACCCGTCTGGTCAAAGAGTCCTTTTCTATAGAGGATGAGTGAACTTAACACCCTGTTCCTCATACTTCTAAAATATAACCGTGAACAATTTGGAGCGTTTATAATATAAACGCTCCAAATCCATTTTTGTACCTCTTTTTGGTCAGGCAAATTAATTGTTGTACCTCTTTTTTGTCTGGTGTGAAAACTACAGATTTATACATGTTAGTTAGATTGTGAAAACAATGTCCAATACAAACTCGAACACACAGTTCTATAGAAAACGCAAACACTATGACATTTAATCTGCAACAAAACGTTCCGTTCCAAATACCACAAACACTACACACAATCCAAAGTGCAGGATAAAACCGAATCGTGGGCTCAACAATAAATTGTTATGACAAAAGTAAATATGTTCCACTGATCTGTTTGTGCATCTCTACCGAACAACAAACGAATGAACGGAATGAATGAATGTATTTTTATTTTGAAATGGATGATTTATATGCGAATGGGAAACAAGCATTCCAAATATATACGATACACGTGAATATTAAATGCGTCGTGGGCGTATAGTAATTCATTTGGAGCTTTTTGGATAAATATTTCAATCGAAAGTGGTGAAAATCAAACATTTAGGGCATTACTCGCAAGCAATGAAAATACGAGAACTCGACCGTCGACTGTTACGCAAGGATGTGCATGAAGAAGTTACCCACGTTACGCAGTTCATTTGTTTGCCTGTTCGCCAGCATTTTTGCGTAGCGGGGCCGTGGGTCGCACAGGACCCGACTACATTTTCATACAAAGCGAGGCTAACTACATAGACATGAGTAGCTTAGCCGTGCGCTGCTGTGGACAAGTTTCTTATTAATCATGGTATTAAAAGAATAGATTATAATGTCTTGAAGGTGAGATCTTTGATCTTTTTCCTCACTTATGTCTGCAGGAGCTACACTTGAATTGCCATTTAGGTTAATAACTAAGCTTATTAATATTTATTCCTGTCAATTGGATTAAAACACCACTTTTACACGTCATAAAGAAAATGTTTTAACACTGGACGAGGTCGCTGTTATCCGACTTCCCTAAGAAGAAACACCGCAACAAACTCAGAGGTCACAGCCTCTTTTAAGGTCCAGACATATTTTTAGTCAGGCAACTTAGCAGGTACATGTTTAACAGTGGCTGTTTGTCGATGTAATTTTCTAACCGAATTCCAACTGATGGGCGCTTCAATCAGTGCTCATATTGCGGCTGGGCTTATAACACAAATATCACAAATCATGAATGATAAAATTTGTTCGTAAATTATCGTAGTTTATATTGGTGACTGTGTGATGCCGAATTTGTATTAAGCTTAGTTCAGATTGAGATAGTTGTTCAGAAAAGTTCAGTGGAACGTAAAGCAGAGAATGAGAATTAACTTTCTTTGTATCTACTCAATGCCATTCTTTTATTTCAGGAAAACCCAAAAATAAAGTCACATGCTATAAAATATAAGCACGAAACTGACCGAAATTATACAAAAAAAAAAACAGGCCAAGTGCGTGTGTATTTTTAAACGACCTTTCCAACGATACCCACACTTTGGGATAGGCGAGCCTAACCTCCCCTCTTTACGTCTAGGGGAGGTACCCTAAAAAAATATATTATTCTTGATATTATTTTACTACTTTGTCGGCATTATTAATATGTATACCCATACCAAATTACAGCTTTCTACTACTAACCGGCTATGAGCTAGACCTCGGACAGACAGACGGACATGGCGAAACTATAAGAGTTCCTTGTTTACTACGGACCCCTAAAAAAGAATAGGATATTTAGCCTATCATGTTCCCACTGCTGGGACACAGGCCTCCTCTCGTTGAGAGGGAGTGGGCCGTAATCCACCACGCGGGCCTAGTGTCTTCGAAATTTTGGTCCTAGGACATGCCGGTTTCCTCACAACGTCTTCCTTCACCGTTTTGAGAGCAGTGGTGATGAAATAATTTACAAAAAGTAAAGCGGCTGCCAGGGTTCAAATCTACGTCCAATTACTCTGCTGGCCCTATTGCTTCCGTGATACACATATTCTGAGAGACTAATAACATCGATAGTTTTGCAACTTACACACCGCTACACTATTTCCGTCTAAACTATTTCCGTCTGAACCCTTATTTCCGAAATAATGAAGCTGTATTAATTACCGCGATACTGCGGCTATCATTATTTCGATACGAATTAGGATGTTACTACATGACGTAATTATTATCGTGGTGTCATTATCCTCTGTAGTAATTATAATCCACGTATTATGGGCTAATTTTGGAATATAATGTTCCCAGGTAATTATTATTATGTTTAATGTGATAGTACATACGTAGGTAAAGCCTCAACTTTCGAGTTGTACTCGTACGTCGTTGCAGTGTTGGTTCAAACCAAGGCAGTTTACCTATGCACTCAACTTCAAGAATATTTATGTAAAACTTGTGTTAAACATCCGAATAGTGCAGTCAGGGACATACATTGTTGAGCAAATTGATACCGTTCGTAAGTTTGCTTTGTTACAGACATTTCATACAACTGTCAAAGACTGACAGTTGTGATTTAAATATACCTGCGGACAATTTAAGTTGGTTGTTGATTTTCTTAACTTTCTTTAATTAATTTCCCTGACTTGAAGGCTATGTAACATCACGCTACGACCCTTAGGAGCCGAGAAAAAAAAGAAAAAAGTCAGAAAGAACGCGAAGCAAATACGAAGTAATAGCGCTGGCGGGCGATGGAATGCGACGCGGTGGTCCAGGGGCCGAAATTTCACGCGGACGAAGTCGCGGGCAGAAGCTAGTAATGTAATAAAGTGAAAGCAACATTTAAACTAAAACTCAAACGCTTTCCTGGGACTTATACCGTGTAAATTGAGCTTTATTGGCAATTCGCACTGAGAAGCCAAAAACAAAACAACGCAACTGTCTCTATCACAGATGAGTAAAGAGAATTTTGCCGAAGTGAAATGTGTGTGGAGAGAGGCAAAGAAGATAAAAGAAGGCAAATGACATGACAAGGACTGAAAAATATAATTTTGTTGTAAGTAACACCACACCAGTTTACCTCGAAGAGTTAGGGAGAGGAGTACCTACAGTACAGTATAGTATACCAACATTTTACCAATTATGTTTGAGTCTCACGTAATAGGGGGGGAGCCTATTGCAATTTTTTTTTTACTTTTAACTTATATTAATTTCATTTGCCACTTATCAGACGATCAATGGGCCAAACTTACGACCCAGTGGGCTTAATTGCAAACGACATCGCGGCAGGCCCAGACAGAGATGGAGGGAAGAGCTGGATTCCTTTAAGAAAGATTGGTCCTTGGCAGCTCTTGACAGAAAAAGGTGGAAAGAGAGGAGGAGGGAGCTATTTTCCCAGCAGTGGGACAACAAAGGCTTAAAATTAAAAAAAAATACGATATTGATATGTTTAAAACGAATATTTGCGGATTTGGCTAGATTGAAATTACAAAGTGTAAGTATACTCCAGAATCAGATAATTTTGACAAGAGGCTAATTATGCCTGGGGAAGCTACTGATCCATGAAGGCGCTAATGATAGATGGATAGATAGATAAATCGTTTATTTGGTGCACACAAAAGACAGCACAAAATACAAAAACACGATTAAATAATAATGGTTGATAAGTTGGGAAAGGGCAATGTAGATGATGATTATGATGATGGTCGATAAGTTACCTTTTTGGGCACAACGTGCCCGTTGTATTTCCTTTTCTTTTACAAGGAAGCTTGATAATATACCTTCTACTACAAATCAATCGCACACTTTACCAATTCTTCCCTTCGGTTCGAATTCGAATTCGAAACTGATAAACACCTCTTTCCCTAAAATGCCATTCTCCATTCTATAAGTCACTATAATCACCTCCTTTCTATAATCACCTTTGCACAAAGACCTTTGATGTCTAGTGTATAGCCTTTGACTGCATTGTTGCAGAACGTGTAGACAAAGCCTTAATAAGCATTTATTACAGCGCAGTTTTGTTTTCAACTTGTTCGCAACTTGTTCGAAGCCCGAATTTTGAGGTGGTATTTGTGTTTCCCAGGATGCGCCAAAGTCAAAGCATTGTTTATAAAACAAGAAATAGTTAAGCTAAATATTTTGTTGTTTGTTTTACCATTTGGTAGAACAGTTGGGTATTCCGAAATAATTTTATAAAATATCTGGGTGTACATTTTTTGTGTCGTGGAGGTTCTTTTATAATGAAACAAATTCCCTAGTGACGGTATGATACTTACGTCTTCTTCGTCACTTTTAGAGACATGAACTACATGATAATATTACATAACTTGGTAAAAATAATCAGCAAGATGACCAGGATGCGCCAGACCTACTTAACTCCTTAAGTTCTGAGTTGAGGTTCACTATTACTGACAAACGCCTGCACTGACTGGACAGTTCCACTCAAATCTGTGTGGTTCTTTCCTCAAAAGACCATTTCAGACACTAATCGACATGGTTCTCATATGGCTTGACCAAGATTATGTCTGGACTTTAAAAGAGACTGCGACTTCTGAGTTCGTTTCGGCCTTTCTTCTCAGAGTAGTCAGATAGGAAGCGCCGACCTCATCTAGCTTATTTTTAATATTTTTTTATATGACGTGTAAATATGATTCCGATGTCCTATTTACAGAATAAACAATTTCATTTCATTACTAAAAAAACGCCTCTCATTGAGGCAATTTTACCAAAATTCGTCGCCTGGGTAGACTTTTTATATCAGCATGACCAATTTTCAAAACAACAAAAAAAAACTGTAGGTACTGTGCATTTAGACTATAATTTTCAGTCAGGGAAATGAATTGTTTATTTATTTATATTTAATCAACAAAATTCAAAATTCAATTTTTTTTTTCAAATTTAACATTCATCGACACTAGCATCAGCAACCATCCCTGAAGCGCTACAGAAACTGAACAGTCTGTCAATACCCGGAACGCATTATTATATTGAACGAGAAGGGCGCTGTACGATTTTTGAGTGTAATCTACCCACAGGCTGCATGTGTAAAATGAGGTGCAATATGCACGATATAATAATTATAATATGTATCAAATTGACTACCAACTTAAGTAAATTCGTATCACAGCTGTAATTGACAGTTGTCATCATCATCTGCCCAGCCTTTTCCCAACTATGTTGGGGTCAGCTTCCAGTCTAACCGGATGCAGCTGAATACCAGTATTTTCATGGAGCGACTGCCTATCTGACCTCCACAACCCAGTTACTGGGTAATACGATACCCCTTGGTAAGACTGGTTGTCAGACTTTCGGGCTTCTGACGACCCGTAACGACTGTCAAATATCTACGAATGACAGCCGGAACCAACGGCTTAACGTGCTTTCGAGGCATGGAGGGGTCTTGGTATGTAAAGATGGTCACCCATCCATTGACCAATCGCGGCAAGCGTAGCTTAACTTGATCGATAGACCCGTGCGGCTGTTATTGCTTAGTTACAAGCCCCTCTACTGTTGACTGTTGTATGAAATTCCTATAACACGGCAAAGTGACGTAGGGTGTAAATTTGCTAATCAATTAATTTCTGTCCTGTCTGAAAGAAAGAAAAATATTTTATTTGAGACACGCACAGGAAATACAACAATAAAAAAGAACATTTAAACTAACTAAATCATGAAAACAATAGCAATAAAAGAAAAGAAGGTTAAAACTAACAAAATAATGAAAAGAATACATGTGCGAGGCCAAAAAGGCTCCTATCTCAGCATGATGTTACGATATTTGTACGTTTTTATTAATCTGTACAATCTTCATAATAATATATTCACAAAAAAAGTTAACAGAATGTTTTATTGATACCTTAAGCAACGTTAAAATGGATACCAAAATAGATCAAAAATTAATTTAGACAAAGATAAAATACAAACATACTCATAACTTCTGAAATTAATTAACGTCACATCATTCGGCTAGATAATTAATTTTGTCAGAATTGAGCCTGCCGCCATATTGGTCTCACAATAATATGATATTAATTTTAGAATACCTATTTAATTTAATTATTTTGGTATTTAAAATAAATGAAAGATTCGGAATGTATCTACCTTCTTTTGATCAGTTAAAAAAAAAGGCTTACAAATTATTTTTCTGTAGGTGCCGAATGTGGCAGTAGATATAAAAGGTGTAATAAAATAATTGAAAATCTCTTAGGTATTGTAATATCATTGTGAAAAACTTTTATTATGAAACAACATGAATTCTCGAAAAACAATCCGCTGCTTTCGTGCTTATTTTGTCGAGTTATCCTATCCTATTCCTACTATAATATTATTATTATTATATAATATAATATATTATCCTACTAATAATATGAAATTGAAAGTTTGTATGTTTGGATGTTTGTTACTCAATCACGCAAAAACGGCTTAACGGATTTGGATGAAATTTATTATACAGATAGATCATGACCTGGCTTAGGCCTAGCTGGCTTGCAGCGCTTCGGAAATGTTCGGTTAGACCCACACAGATGGCTTTCAAGCCATAATTCGCAAAAAAACAGCGTCGCTGCTGAGCAGAGTGCGAGGTCGTCGCAACTATATCCTGAGAGCTGAGGCGGAGAGCTATACTCCAAATATGAGACATATGTTTGTGTCTCTGATGTGAAAATAAATAAATAACTATTAATCACTAATAAAAATAAATTGCTATTATTAATTAGAATATAAGTTGTTTTGTAATACTAACACAATATGGATCATAAGTATATTGTCTGAAATAAATTAATTTTAATTTAATTTAGGACTTAGTATACTTTTATCACTGTAGTAAATTACGTTGGATAATTTCCGACCTCCAAGCGGACGAAGTCGCGGGCGAAGTCGCGGGCGAAGTCGCGGGCGAAGTCGCGGGCGAAGTCGCGGGCGAAGTCGCGGGCGAAAGCTAGTGCGATCATAAATATATAAAACAGCAGATTTTTGCGTCTGATGATGTGATTTCATTTCAATTATCTCTAAGTAGTGGTGTAAACGACTGGCTAATAGTGAATTAGTTCGTAGAATTCATTTGTTTTGTCAGTCATTATGTTCATTAGCCTCCACTGAACAACCATGCTAACGTACGAAAAACTGTTTTCATTCGTCTTCTCACACTGAAAACTACTTCAGAATTAATAAAATAAACCCATACGTATAACTTAAACCCTACCACACACTATCCCAATAAAATTATAACTCGTTACGAAACCACCCTTTGATACTGAAAATAAATTCGCTTACAGTAACAGCTCTTCCTTTAATTTAAATCCTTTGAGAGATAATGAACTTACTGAAAAGGGGTGTTGCCGTCAGAAGTCAATTAAGATGTAGTTACCGTCTGATGAAAGCAGTACGCGTCTATCAAAGATGGTGTGGTTCGTATTGTTGATTCAGTTAATAATTTGTAGCTGGGAAAATGAATAGAAGTAAGTTGAGCTAGTTCTGGGAAAATAGTCCGGGACCTGAGGGGCAATTACCGTCTATTTAAGAACGTTTGTATTCTAATCTCTGTCTTAATCTGTCTGTAAAAAATACCTCTAATTTACCTACTATTTTGACAGGTTTTTGACATTGATTGTCGTTGAGATGAGACAGCGACTAGATTACTACTAGATTTTAAAGGATTCAATTACTTAAATTGGCTTTCTGGTTTTTCTCCGTTTGAAGACGTTTTCTGATATTGAGTATAAGTAAACTATGAGTCCAAGAGTTCATTTGGAGTATTACTACCACTTTAGTTATTTCTGTCGCAGTTCAGGTTGGAAGGTATGCATGGACTCCGGTGTAGTTTAAGGCAAAAATGTATACGACGCGTCTGTCATGCCTCTAGTATTTGTAAATGTGTATAGAAGATTGTAACTAATTACAACAACATGAGCCGCTTTCTTGTTTACTACAGAATAATAGAAAAAACAAATGCAGACAAAAATAAACATAAGTCGAATACAAAACGACTCTTAGACACTCACCATTTTATTCATACCGATGGAATTCTGTCTACAACATTGTAATATTAATAAATTCATGAAAATAGGCAGAATATTTGAAAAATAGCCCCGTGTTTATATTAAAAATTGTAGAAGACGAATTCACGGAACGACAATTCAAAATTGAGATACAGATTCCTCTGACAATGTTTTATCAAAATAAACAGTTGTATAAAATGATGTCCAGAAATATTATTTTAATTAAATTTTCGTCCCTTTGGGGGTTGTTATAAAACTTCAAGCCGTATTTTTTTAGGGTGGTGAAACTTTTGTTGATTAAAAAGTACGTTGATGTTTTTATTTATACTCGTCGTTAATTATTTTCTTCGTGTATAATGATTACATCCTTATTAAATGTGTCTTCTTGGCTTTTTATGGCCTCAAACGACACAACTATTTGGGAATATTTTATGTTTATCCTTATAAAGATGTGAGCGCAGTGCTTATAATGACTTTTAGTTATTAAAAGAGGTCTCATAACATATATTAACTGCCACGTTTTCCGAGGCCCCAGAAGGTTCTCCTTTTTCCTTATTGGATAAAATATACTATGTTAATTTTAGCTTAATATTATTTTCATATTTTGGTTTGGTTTTAAAAGATTGCTAGAGAGTCTCATTAAAATCCGTTCAGTAGATTTTGATGGGTCAGACAAAGAAGTAATGTAAAAAATACATCGCTTTGGCTGCGTTCCTAAAGATCTGAGGTCATTTTAACGAATAATTTTTGGAAGTACGTGGTTAACGCCAAGAGAAAAGCCTTTGGACTGAGCCTAGGATAAACTTTGCTCGCATTTTAAATCCCTCTAAGTTAAATTAACGATTTAGAAATAAACCACTTTGTTTGTATTTTAATGACTGACTGTTGAAAGTGTAAATTAAACAAATTAATCTGATAATTTAATATTGAAATTCGAGGAAATTCACTATCGTTCTATCAAGCATTAGCATTCATGGCAACTACAAAGAATTTCTTTGATGAAGACGGATGGCAATGACAGTATTTGGGTATCCTTGAAGACCTTCATTTCGTTCACATTTAAACCATAGTCTAATTTAAATCACGTGTCACGGAGCAAACAACAGAACAGAAAACAAAACATAAAAATCGTTCTCATTTTTCAAATATCCTCAAAAATATTCAAGTCTCTCTAGGGTGTCCTCAGTCCTCATACTCAAGCGAGGACTCTTAACTCAAGTGTCCCTGTTTCAAGAGCTAGGATGAACACATCTTCAAACGGTCCACTTAGCTTTTTTATCTGTGGAGATGTTACAAATGCTAATTCCGACTGCTAGGAATGTTTACGGTGTGTACACGGTGGTGGAGAATGGAGGAGGGCGGGCGTATTGGTTTGTAGGAAAGGAGTTTTTTAGCGTACGTAATAGAAAGCTTTTAAGGCTAAGCGTATACTGAGGCGCAAGTGACGCAGGTCCACACAGAGCAGGGCAGAGCAGTTTTTGTAATGAATGAATGGACTGACAACTGCGTACGCTGCGGTGTAGGCACGTGCGACGCAGACATGTGTCTGTTCTTCTCTGCGTCTCGTTGTAGAGCCGTCTGGTCGGAGGATCCTCCCTTTTCTATAGAGAATGAATGAACTTTACACCCTGTTCCGCTTGCCTCTAAAAATGGACGAAGAAAAGATGTCTTTAAGAAGACATGCTACGTCTATCTACACTAATAATAAAAAGAGAAAAGATTTATTTTTGTATTTTAGTCTTAAGGAATAAACTTAAAAACTACTGGACCGATTTTATTTCACCAGGAGAATTCTATATTATCACTGAGTAACATGCATGCATGCACAAGCTAGTGGCGGAAGCTAGTCCTAAATAAACTGGGCAGGAGAAAAGAAAGATTTTGATTAGTTTGCAAAATATTATTCCTTAATTGGTTTTATATCTAGGTAGGTACCTAATTTAATTATACTTTAAAAAAATGCCACGTCTTATTAGGATTGTTTTTTATTTTATTTTGGTTGGCCAAATGCATTTCTAACATCAGTTTTCTGGAAACTTGATAGGGTTTCTAAAAATCTGTCATTATGGTCCCATACACATTACGATATACTTGCGCAAGTAAAGACTTGCACAAGTCTGCGTGAATGGCTCGGATACAAGTGCTAATTCATATCACACACGTTAATGTATACGTACTTGTGCAAGTTCAATTTTGCACAAGTATATCGTAACGTGAGTGGCCTGCATTAGACATATTAATTATCTTTTCGACGTTTCTCTACACTTTATATTATTCTCGCATACCCAATATAAACCCATAACAATTTATCGGCGATCTATATAAAAAACAGTATTTGTTGCGTGCAGGAATTTTACACGCGAACCGTTTTGCAGAATTCCTATCGCTCCGACAGTGCAATAATTGAGTTGTCATAAATATGTATGTTACAACTGTTACAAGTATGTTGGAGTAATTGATTCGAGTGTTTGTATGCATGCGGTCTCAATCATGGCAGATTTAAAAGTACCCATTTACAAATGAAACCAATGGTAACATTGGTGGCACCCCGAAGGGTGCCAAACGGAACCCTATTAGCCTCTGTTGTCCGTCTGTCTGTCAGCGGGCTGTATCTCATGAACTGTCATAAGTATTAGGTCCCACCTATGAAATCAGCGTTTTGTATGGAGAATTTTAAAGAAGTTGCATTTTTCATACTAACATTTTTTTAAATTTATATAACAACCATGAACACTAATGTTTTAAAACTTTTATGCACTAATGTTTAAAAACCAAGATAACGTATTATGCCACTTGATTAAGCGACAAAAATAAGTTTTAGTTAAGTTAAAACAAATAGTGGTCATTTCTGCTAGCAAAATGAGGAGTCATTTTAGGGTATTTTTTATGTTTAGAAAACTATAAGTAATAAAGTTTTTTTACTATTGGTAGTTGTCTATGATGGTCATTATTCGATATAATACCAAGCAATTGATCCCTAGCATCCTGCCGGTCGATTTGTGACAGTGACAGCTCACTTCACGCTCACTTCACCTAAGTTTCACGTTGATCTTTTTTCAGAATCGACCGACTGTTCCCTATATTATAACGAGCTATGCGAACATAAATGTATGGAACAGCTGATTTTTTTTCGCGATTTCAGGGTTGGCCCCATAGTGAAAGTTGTTCGTAATGGTGATTTACAATGACCCTTCAAGAGGATGTAAACGAATTAAATTTCAAATTGTATAACATATCATTCAAAATCTTATTCATTAGTACCTAAGGGATTATATTTCATCTACTCCATAATCGTACGAGGAACCCAACGTATGGAATTAAATTAAACTAATCCCCTACAGCTAAGGGAAACTGTTGAGGATTGTTAAATAGTTTAATATTAACATGATTGTTCAAGGCTACGAAGTTAGAACTTGCCCAAAACTGCCGAATTTGAGATGAGGTAACTTGCCTTTAAAGATTCGGTTTCACCCTAATAACCTTGTGATTTAGAAAATATTTACATTTTTTTAACCAGAACAGGGAAGCTCTTAGAAAGAAAGAAAGAAGGAAAGAAAGGAAGAAAGAAAGAAAGAAAGACAGAAAGAAAGAAAGGAAGAAAGAAAGAAAGAAAGAAAGAAAGAAAGAAAGAAAGAAACATAGAAAGAAAGAAAGAAAATACATTTATTTAGCACAGTCCAAAAGGCACACAACACAACATATTGTACTACAAGTTGTACTCAAATTAAAAAAGAAAGAAAACAAATAAAAAGTGTCAAGTGTGTTCTAAGATACTAGCAGGATAGTGTGCCTCGCGGCTGCAACAAATGGCCTACTTCGGCAAAAAAAAAAAAAGCTCTTGGCCTGCATATCACCTAATGCCAAGTGATGATCAGACTGAAGGTGGAAACGAGCTTCACCATCTTCAACCACCGCGAGGAACTGACTATCTTATCTCCAACTGCCAAAACACAAAAATGTTGTTAACATTGTTGTTATGGCGACAGACTTAGATAATATGGTGGTAGCTAGCCAGGCGGACATAGAACAACCAAGCCGAGCAGTAAAGTAAGCCCCCACTGCGAATCGAACCCGAGACCTCTGGGTCTGAGACAGGTGGTGTAGCCACTAGACCTCAGTGGCGGTTAAAATTACATTTTAAACATTTAGGCATAGTAAACCTACATTCTGTCAGATATGTTAAATTGTAGTTAATCAGTGATAATATGGGATCCTACTGGTGAAATAATTTTTATAATCGGTCCAGTAGTTTTTGAGTTAATTCATTACATTTTTTTTTTTTGAGGTGACTACGTCTTAAATTAGGTTGCGGCTCGGAGTCACTCATGAAAAAGTGTAACGCCCGCTCACGTCTGTTACGATGAGTCACCGCCGATAAAAAGACGTTGTCACGTAAAATCTTCGCCCGTAAAACCGACTTTACAGGCAACCATTTTTTTCTTTATATTATTAGTGTAGATAATAGGAGGCCAGCTTATTGCCATCAACTGGACCCAAATCCAGACTCCAGGCTGCTACTGAGAAATTCCTAATTGTACCACCACAATCTTCACCACTTCTGTCTAATCTTGTGGGGAAAAATAGGCGTGATGTTAAGTTAAGTTGCTATTTTATTAACCATTTTCTCATCGGCCTCGATTTTCTGTTTAAAACATTGTTTTTCTTGGCTTTTTAAATTAATTATTAATCAAGGGATAAATGAATACCCATGCACTGTCTGTATTCTTTCAAATGAAAATTTATGAACGGCTTACTGATTATATTGAGAAAAAGTATTTTTACCTTATACACTTGTAAGGTACAAAAATAATATGGAAACAGTGCTTTGGGTAATACTTATTTATACATTAATAAACTTACGCTGTTATCCCAGTAGGAATGGGTAGGCAGAAATAACAGAACGCCAACCGCTATGATCCTTACATATCCCTTGGTCGTCGTTTATTTTCGTTTTGCATCATACACGCCAGTTGCAAGTAGCTACTACAAAGAAATAAAGAAAAATTGTTTATTCTGCAAAAACTAAACTCACATTACAAAAAATTACTTATAATACAAAACAAATAAGCCAAAAGCCTCGTATTCAATATTCAGAACTAATAAAAGTTTGACGCACCTGACCTTTCGAAGAACATCGCCAATTAGTTATTAGCATGATCAGTCTTTGATGTTCCTACTGCTGGGACACATGACTCCTCTCTGTGAGAGGGAGTGGGCTGTACATAAAATCTACCGCGCGGGCCCAATGCGGGTTGGTAGATGTCACAAGCCTTCGATTTTTTTTTTGGTTCTTGTACAGCCGGTTTCCACACAATTTTTTCCTTCACCTTTTTGATGAATAGTGATGATGGTGGTGGTGATGAAATAATTAAAACAAAGTAAAGCGCCTGTCCGGGTTTGAACTTTTTTTTTTTTTGTGTTGGAAATTATCAAATAACTTCTCCCGCTCTAGGCAGAGCGGGAGGACCTGTCAGACTTTTACTGACTTAAACCCACCCGAGTTCCTTCCGTTGCCTATGTGCCGGGGCCACGATATCCCTTTTGGACAAACTCGCAACCCTGGCAGGACCGGCCTGAGGGATGGGATATTTGTCGAATGCATGTGAATCCAAGTCCGAGGCCCATGGGTGGCTTTAAAACGAAAGAGAAGAGGGGAACCTACGACCTACAGATTGTTAGTCGCGGCAAATTGGTTAGTAGTTAGTCAGAAATAGTAATCAGCCACTACTCACTCACAAAAAACAAAATTAATATTAGCTTTACCCTGTCAATCGCACGCAAGAAATGGCCAAATAAGATACAACATATCTGGCCTTTGTATCTTATTAGAACATTCATATAAATTCCCAGGACGGACTTTCTAAGACCGTGTCCTAATGAAAGCGTTCGCGTTAATTTTGTTCGGAAAACCCGAAAGCGTTGTCGCGCCGCCAGCGGTCGCCCTCCAGTTTTCCCGTAGATAGAGAATTGTATAGATTAGCTATCAGCGTATTCCTGAGGACATAGTGATAGTCTTTGGCAGTCACGTCTAAACTGGTACTATTTCATGTAGTCGGGTAATATTTACCAAAGAAATCGTACCATGACAACCGTTTTGTAGCGGCAAAAAGTTTGGTTACACGAAGGAGATTGAGAATAATATATTTCTTTCTCGTTTTCTCTTACTCTTATAAGAGCGTCCTTGTCTCGTTATTATTATCTAGTGACTTGTCTTTTGCTATACTCTGCCTACGACCCACATCGAACGCGAGGATCGCGTGTTCGTGCGACCGATCGCTTTGGTTAGGACTCTGGGTAATACCGATACGTCTTACATCTGACGTTTATAAGAAGAGGCAACTTGACCTACATATATACGATAAATAATCGAGGGAACACTCGTGTTTGCCCACGTATTTGTCTGTTAACATAAAATATTGTTATTTGTTCTGTATCGGGATGTTTGTTGTTTATATTCACGATTTGTTTAACCAGGTTTTGTATGAATATGTTATTCGGACTGTTGGTTTGTTAAGGGACTTGGTAGACATATAAATGGACTTGTCAAATATATTTTCTTGTCCACCTAGGGGGTTATGACATGATGATAGAAACTAACGTCATTTAAGACTGTACGCAGACTGATGGTCTAAGATTCGACCTAGAGACGACCTATACCCATCTGTTCAATGGATAATGTGTGTGTGTGTGTGTGTGTGTGTGTGTAATAATGTTAAGAATATATTTAAAAATTGTTGATTGTTACTTAATGTTTTATTTTAATTTTATTTCTTTTAATTTAATTTTATTTGTTTTTTTTTATTATTTTATTATTAAGAATTTATTTAATACTTTTTGCTGTGCCCTACAGGGTCCGTAATTGTACCTTAGCTCTAAGCCATTATAACATCTGTATACTTACATTATGGAATGCAAATAAAGATATGAATATGAATATGAATATGGATGAAAAAAACAAAAAAAAATGCATAAAATTTAGTATGCTAAAAAATATATCAAGAGTGCCTTAAAAATTCATGGCCAGACTATGATTAATTAAATTTAAAAATATACTTTTATTTCGAAAATTGCACTCGTTTATTTTACGATTAACGTAATTTTACGTTTTAGTAACAATTTTTTCTCTTTTAAAAAGCACTATCCATTGATATATCACTTGTGGCAATTGGGCGCTAAAAAGATTCCTGAACTTAGGTGGCCAAGTAGTGACCTATTTAGGTCAATAACTCTAAATTGACTAATAATTGTCAAAAGTTTAGTTAGTAGCAATGGTTCTCCTTGAAAAGCTCTTTTAGCTGGTGTATATCTTGCAATGTTAAAAAAAAGTCATATTTGTTTTTTTTTTATCATGGTCTAGCCAGGAATTTTTTGGCCATCCCACGCGCGATATATTTTCTAACATAATAAATTTTCAAAAAAAAAAAAACTTTTTAAAACTTCTTTTTAACGTTTTGGTAACTGTAGCGTGTGACATACGAAATGAAAGGGCTTATTGCGAGGCTCTCAATTTTTTTTAAATATTTTTAAAGTGAATACTACTAAAGATACTTATAAAAATTTATGAGAAATTACTCTTTCCTGAGAAATTACCTTAACTCCGAAACTACTGGGCCTAAAATTCTGAAAAAAATAAAGGGAATGTTTATTCACTCATAAATTACAGGAAAACCTATAAGAAGTCTATAGTCTTAAAATAACATGGTAAATCCCTCAATATCGTGCGTAAAAACTTACATTTGCTGTTAAAATGTATGGGAAGAATATGTATATCAACTTCAATGTTAAGTTTGTTCTTAGGATAAATTCATCTCAACTACGGAACCCTTCATTGTGCGTGGGCATATTTTTGTGTGTCTGTCACTGACTTACAAACCATAAACCTATCAAGCGTGGTGCTGCAAGCAATTACGTACGTCGACTGTTCATTGTCGAGTCTCATATTCAGCCACAACTAATGTAAAAGGGTCAATTGTTATAATATAGTGATTAATGTTCAACTCAGTTCAATTTGTTAAAGTGATTATAGTTTGTCACGATTTCCAAAGGGTTTACTATCATCAATCTATAACATAAACTAACTAAGTTTGAGCCATATCCGGACATTAATATTATATCTACTAACTCAGATTATTTGCAGTTAATCATTTACTTATCGGGAGGATCTACACATATTATTATGTATGTCTTGTACAGGCAGTAAGGTGTCGGTTTGAATTAGATTGTTACAGTTTTGTAAGTACAATTGCGGCGTAATTGCGTAGCACACTAAAAGCACCAATTGCTTTCATTTTGTGAGCAGACAAAATTTTCGAACATATGAAGCAATGGATTAGTGGTGAATGAGGGTGTAGATCTTTTGGCACTCGTATGACGTTGACAGGGCGGCGCTGTTGATAAACATTTGTGCAATTGTTTTGTGTAATGTATTGATAAAATAAGATGGCGGCGTTAGTTCCGATTTTGGCCACGCGCTAAAAGAACCTACAGGCACGAGGTGTCACTTGGAATGATGATATTGATCATCTAGCTTCATCTTTCTGACTGACCGACTCCTTGACAATTCAATAGTGACTGTGAATGGTTTCCAATTCCAATTGGTGAATAGCAAACTATACATTGAAGTATCGAGACTCGTGGAGGCTATTTACTATTATATTGTCTACTAAGATAGTTAATACTACCACAATATTCGTAATTAATCACTAAGTTATCTGATGTACCAACACATGCTCTCATAATTATGTCTTGTGAGGCAATTTGGCTCTGACTTGTATTACATATTGTGATTTGTATCTAGATAATATTGAACGGCCTTGGGCGAAGAACGGGGCAATAAAGTAAGTGGTTTCTTGAATTATTAATAACTTTTATAAAAAACTATCTCAAGAAATGTGGCTAGGGTATTGAATTAATATAGGTGTAGTGTTAGAAGTTCGGAGTTCAATATAGTTAGGTACTTAGTTTAAGCTAATACGACATTATTTTAGATTTATTTACAAACGTTGCTTAAATTTAAGTAATGATTAACGACTGATGTTAAAACGTTTCTTAACTTTAAGCAACGTATGTAAATAAAAGGATTAGAGTTATTAAAACAGTCAAGGATATATTTTGCATCGTCGTTTTTATTTGACATCGTCAAATGGAAGATGATTCCACGTTGGAGGAACCATGACCCTCATTAATGAGGAATAAGACGAGAGTAGGAGGGGAGGTGTTGCTCATGACTATGTTCAAATTTTTATACAATAGCGGACAATATTTTGATTTAAAACAGTGTCCGTCGAGTTCCTTGTCCTTGAATGGGCAACTAGCTTCATCTTTCTGACTGACCAACCCCTTGACAATTCAAAAGTGCCAGTAATTGATGTGTTTGAATTCGCATACCAACATAAACCTCCATTTGAACGCTGTAGGTTAATGCACGTAATTTCATGACGTGCCGATGAAGTTGCTGTTAAGTTCAAGTTAGACTGCTAAGTCGTAGGCTTGTAATTTTTGTTACAATGCACTCTTATTGCAATTGCGTAACGCGAGCATGTCTGAAAGCAGTAGAGAAAACGAAACGTGGTTTTTTAAAACTCGAAACTTAACTGCAACTTAACTTCTTTAGTTACTTGAATTAGCTTATCGGTCGTATCACCTCTACACCTTTTTCAAGAACATAACGCACCCACGGTGCGAGACTGTCACTTATGCAAAAATGCAATTTTTCAGGAGAAGCATTTAAAACTTTGACATTTAAAAAAATAATTATATTTCAAGATTTAGACAAGATGAATAGCTTTTACTACAACGTCAACTTTTAACTTACTTTTGAATTAATAATGACCACTCAATATTGTATTGCTTTAGGACAGTTATTACATATTTAACTCATTATTGCAATTTTTGCATAAGTGACAGTCTCGCACCAGGGGTGCGATTAATTATGTATTTTTATTAAAAGCTTTTATTTAACTTTACTTGTATGTATGTCCTGGAATATTGCAATCAATATTTCACCCACTTCCATTGAAGCTATCGGGCTGAAATTTGGCATACGTGTTTGGTTCTCGTGACAATGCATAAATAAAGGGTTTAAAAAAAAAATGTTATCTTTAAGTTCATAATTGCTAATGAAGTGCATGCTGTGCTTTTCTTTTAGTAAATAAATAAATATTTACTTACTTAAAGAAAGGCTGCGCGTTATCTGTCAAGTCCATAGGTTAGTCACGAAACTTTTTGCTTATCAAAGATAAAAGACTGACGTAAAAGTCACTTTCTAAATTCTCTGATAGCAAGGACATTTATTAGCTACCCTGAGATTGCCAATAGCTAGCGTCGTCTATCTCGTGGCGCATTAGCTACACTGCGACATAGACAAATTGAGTGCATTCACGACAACGACTGACACTTGAGTTAGTGCATGCTCTTAGATTGATACTATCTAGTCTTAGACCGGAATTAATATTATTTTCTTGATTTCTTGAATCTGAATTTGGTTCTGTGAAGAATGGCAGCCAAAGGTTGCAAAGTAGAAAACTGTGTTAGCATATAAGCGATCATTATTTGATCATCTGATCTGTTTATTGTCATATGCTTTGTTGATGTTCTACAGCAGTTTGCAAACAGACACAACGGTGGGTGTTTCAGCAAAGTGAAATTTTACATAAAAGATAAAATGTGGAGTTTCTCCCTGATAGTTTCACACTTGATAATTAGTGAAAAAACACCTAAAAAGAGCACACACATTTCAGGATTCATTGAACTTAAGACGAATAAATAATATACACAGAATCAGTTCACCGAAAATAAAATAAACTCGACTCCCCAAATGTAAATCATTAAGATAAGTACGCTCAGACTCGAGGCCTTGGGTGGCCTGCCGAGGTCAATCGTCCGTGAACGTGGATTTATGACGAGTGGAGGCCTCTGGCCTCACGCAGATTGTAAATTGTTAATCCGTGATAAATTGTACGTAAAATTGGCCTTAACCTCGGATCTCGGAAACAAGAGGGATAAGCTGTTGGTTCATAGGAAATTGAGGACACCTTACAGCCCGATGGTCTTATTTTCAGTATACATAGAATAGAAATATAATAAAATATAGATATTCTTTATAGAACAAGTTGGGAGTGTTATCATGCTTATAATGATACCCTCCACTCCCCAAATTGGCACTCTTAATGATGCTGCACCTACTGATTGCATGGAATATTGTCTTTGATATGCAAATACTTTACTTGGATTGTCGATTGCAATGTGTTATAAGAAGATAGAAGAATGCTGCCTATTATTTTGAAATAATCTGTAGCATCACGCCTCTTATCCCCGAAGAGTTATGCAGAGGTGTACCTGTAGTACACTATACCACAGGTTGCGAGCCTATCTATAAGGCACAGTCATTTAAATTAAACACATCTTTGTATTATACTTTCAGTAGGTATGTATGTATGTATTATTTAATTGATAAGTAAATAATAAATCTTCCTTGGCTTATCTACCTTCTTTATATAGTCTGGTATTAACGCTCCATTTGTTTAGTGGCGAGCTATTCGAATTGGTGCCGGGTTCGATTTCCGTGTTAGAAAAATAGGCTCTTTATTTTGGGATATAACGACGATCGTTCACAAAATGAATAGAAATACCTTCTATTAATCTTTATACATTGGTTATGGTTATAAAACCTTACAGATTATTTATTTTATTTAAAAACTTTGTTGCACATGAAAAATTTAACATTCCAAAGTTGTTTATTCAAACTAGGCTTAGAATCAGCACTTTTCGCACGTCAAAATTATATAAGACAGTCCCCGAAAACGCCCGCTCTTTACCACTTCCTAGTGCTTTAGCTGTGAAGAAGAAGTGGCGCAACAAATGCAATTATACCGCCCTAATTCCAATTTAACGTAACCTTACAAAAATTGAGTGTTTATTTAATGTATTTATACTAAATTTCTTTATTTATCCTTCCCTCATTTTTTTCCTAAGTGTTCAAAAGAGGCCCATAAGAAGCATCGGAAGACCGAAGGCAAAAGAAGGGTCCACGACATAATTACCCGTATCTCGAAGCCTTGGCCAATATTGGAACAAAACAGGAAATAATGACATAAAAGGGGGCTTATGTGTTGCAGTGAACTGAAAAAGGCCGTGGATGATGATCGATGAAGATCCTAAACATGATAGATTACTGGAAACAACGGGCTACCTTACAAAGTAAGGTTGTGTGTATTTTATGAAACAAACTTGTTGAGTATGACAGTTTCCTTATTGGTTCAATAAGATCGTGATAGGATAAAAACATTAGAGGTACCGAACCGATAGTCGATCGCATATACAGGGTGATTTATTGGGAAGGGTCAGTATGAAAAAAAATTGATTCATCATTTGGCTTGCCTTTTCCCAACTATGTTGGAGTCGGCTTCCAGTCTAACCTGATGGAGCTGAATACTAGTATTTTACATGAAGCGACTGCCTATCTGACCTCCACATCACAATTACTGGGTATTCGATACCCCTTGGTAAGATTATGTAAACTTTCAGGCTTCGGACGACCCACGACTGTCAAAAATCTACGAATGACAGCCGGGTTCAACGGCTTAATGTGTTTTCCGAGGCAAGGAGGGTATATCTATAGGGTATATCTCGGTTAGAAAAGATGATCACCCATCCACAGACCAACCCCGGCTAGCGTAGCTTAACCTGATTGATCGACCCGTGCGGCTGTTATTACTTAGCCATGAGTCCCTACCACGGATTTCCACGATAATATCGGAGCATTAGAAATTATTTATTTTTATTTATTTATTTAATAAGGCACCAAGTCCCAATTAACTAATCATAACTACATACAATCAATTACATCATTAAAATAAAGTACATTACAATTTATTCGATCATTTAAATTAAAATTACATTAAAATTCAAATTCAAAATTCCATACAATTACAAACTACATTACATTAAAACTGAATAGTCATTAAAAATAAATTTCATAATATTATATTATCACTTCCAAAAACAAAAAAATATCACAATCTTTATCGTCGGTTGGCACTCGGATGGACTTCGATTTTAAAAGCGCACAATGACGTAAGGTTCGACGATAGCTTTTACCTAATAACTTAAACACTGCTAGTGTCAACCTATCAAAAGCTAATCTATAATTTAATTGTTCCCACTGCAGTCCGCTCCAGCCATCAATAGATCGTGTTACATTCAGTTTAATTCAGAGGGCCGTCGAGTTATACCAAGATGGCGACGATTTATCTTAGAAATTCACTCCCTATTACTGTCAGCTCCGTGTTACATTGAAATTATGCAAGATATTTGAGCTGATTAGTTGAGATTGGAGTTTATTAAGATGAATGGCGGGTTCTTCTTCTTCCTTCGAGTCAATTTCAGTCGGGTTTTATCTTTTTTAGAAGAAAAAGTGGAGCACTTTTCCCAAAAAAATATACAGAATGATGTAATGCGTACATTCTAAACTACAGACATCAGAAAAAAATGCAAAGAGGATCCATGAGCTTACACAAAAGATAAAATTAACTGTTTATTTGGAATGTCCAATGTCACCATTCCCCAAACAAGCGTTTTAAAGAAAACCAAATTGTTTACATTTTATAATGACATTATGAAGATATAAAAAATGCTTGAAGAAACTTGAAACGTTAAAAAAACTTAGCTTGACTTGGCTTTGACCATTCAGATCTAAGCCAAGTCAAGCCAAGCTTTTTTAACTTTCAAGAAGAAAACTGGATATTACCAACGTCTGTGTACTTGTGTAGGATAAATCCGATCTACTTTTCGTTGATCAGTTTCAACCATACATCTGACCACTTTTTAAATAACATAATTAAATTGTTATTGAAAAATCATAGACGATTTAAGTACAAAAAATATCCCCAATCGTAAAAAGAAAAAAATCTTTATGGTGATTTCATATAAAAATTTCGGGTTTCAATATTTAAAATCAAAGTACTGAGATGTGTAATGGAGAAGAATGAAAGAAACCATGTTGCGCCAATCCCAAATAAATTGGAACAAGGTCAAGAGAATGATGACGAAATCAAAGCATTCAATTAGTAAGTGGCACTACAAATTCGCACATAATTCAATGAATGAACTCTACACAGACAAATCTCTTCGAAGTCACGAAACACGTCTCAATTCAGTTCAAGCCTTCGAGTCTACGAAACAACCAATAGGAGAGCGAGAAACAAATTAATCCGTGGTTACAAATAGAGCTGTGGCTGAGCGGAACGGAGCGGAGCGGTGGTGCGTGAACAGAGCGAGGGAAGCAGAGCGAGCAACCTTAACGAGTCCCAGTTGCAAACTGCAGTTATTTGTATTGGATTGTTAAGTTTAGTAACACTTTTGATAATTGCGACGTAGCGTAGGTACCTATATTTTGTGTAGATTCTCTAGTTCGGTGTCTTTGATTTGTATGGATTACACTGAATGACTATAATAATGACCTTCAAGTTAAATTCAGAAATATCTGTTTCTGAAACTAACAAATAAAATTTAATACACTCAGCTGCACGTATAAAAATGATTAATAAAGTTAGTTAAAAAGCCATTTTAGGCACGCATACATAGTTTTTTTAAATTGAAACTAATTTTAATAAATTTAAAAACAGTTTTGTTTTTCTATTATTAAGACTAATATTTTTATAAGTCGTCGCAAGAGTGGACTTAAATTAATAAGCCATTCAATTTAATATTCTGCATGTTTTGTTTTCTGAAATTCTAAGTACGTGAGCAGTGAAAAGTGAAATTGGATCTGAAACGTGCATTGCATTATAATATCGGCAAATTGTATAAAGTTGGTGACTTTGGCTGCATTACACCATATGCTGGCACAGTTGGCTAAATCGCATGTCATTTTGCTTGTGCTTCTAGTTTCGATGACTAGGCAAACTAAAGCAATAGTAGTGTATAGCTGTTTCAGAAGTTCTAGCACCAGAACAGTTAAGAGAGACTTCGTCAGGCGAAATACATCTATAATGGTTTTCTTGTGCCGCAAAGCAGCGAATTTGACTGTGTTGCATTTTGATCGGGTGCTGTAGAAATTAAAGGAACAGCCTGTACAGTCCTGATGTCGAGAGAATGCGTTCCTGACACCTGTCAGTTGGAAAATTTCTAGTAGTAATAAGGATCAAATTTGCAAACATATTAGTATGAAACTGACAGGTGTCAAGAACGCATTCTCTCGACGGTCGGACTGTAGGTACCTGTGATTTCTCCGTTAGGGTAGCAACGGTTCACCAGAACCCTCGTGTCCGTAGGTGATACTAATACTTTCCATAAGTCATGCCCGTTTTCAGTATCACTAAATGACACCTGATTGAATTGCTAAATAAAAGCGCATTCTTGCATTTTGAACTCTCGGCCGGTAGTAGAGCATTGAGCGATGTCTCGCTGATGGTGGCGCGTGTGTTGGATCATTGAGCTCTCTTCAAAATGGTTGAGCTGAATGGTGCTGATCCATGCGTCATGTTCGTGAACGGGCGCCGTCAGTTGGGACTGGTCAACTCTTAGCGGCCATGGCTGATTTTTAATTTTTGAATTGTTCTTTGTTTTTATCTTTGTATTAAGGACGCTTCTAACGTGCATGTCTTTCTACATTGTTCTCACATGTATAATTTCAACATGAATGATGTAACCAATACTTTGTAACAATTTATTTTATTTAAAAGAGTGTCCGTGGAGTTTCTTGCCCGTTCTTCTCCATAGGTACCTACTACGCTTTGGAATGGGCAACTAGCTTCATATTTTTGACTGACCGATTCCTTGACAATTCAAAAGTGCCTGTAATGGTTTAATTGAAATAAATGATTTGAGTTTTGAGTTTTTGAGTTTTGATTGAAAATCCAGTGCAATCATAGTTAGGCATTCATTTAGATGTTGCCTAGTGTTTGAGAAAATGGGCTGGCTTTAAACGACCTCTTTGCAAACCCAAAAATTAAATAATTTACCCATTATATAGTGTTGTATTTCACAAATTCGTTTTCTCGGATTCGGATCTTGAGTAACAAAATTCTCGTATTTTTACACCTTCGGCTCTTCTATACAGCTCACATTTCAAATCAAACATACCATCTTTAGTTTCAGTATAACCCACTCAATTTTATCCCAGATTTATCTCCAATTCAGGAGTGCTTGGCTCCTTCCAATATTTGCTGACTTGCCAAGCAATATACCCGTACTTATATTTATTTGAGCACTACATAAGAACACAGTGTCTGGATTTTGGCCTAAGCGTAAATAGGAAAATATTGGAGAGTATACTTAAATTGTGGGCATTGGCTGGAGAAAATGATGGTATGATTTTGTTATAGATGGTACTCAAGTATCCTTCGTTAGTCGTTGTGTCCTTAGCCTAGTTGGTAGATATTGGTTTTCTTGATCAAATGTTTTCGTTGAAGAAATTGAAGTAGGTACCTACCTATACTTCAATTTTCAAGTGTCAATTATGTGAGTTAAGGTTTCAATGTTACAATAGTGTGGGTGTCGATGAACCTCTGCAGCTTTTAAAAGAACCAAGTCGTTGTTAAATGAAGACTGAAGCGTTTTAACCCTTTGGTGACCATTATCTGCCTAGCCTTTTCCCAAATATGTTGGGATCGGCTTCCAGTCTAACCGAAGGTGAATACCAATATTTTACATGGAACAACTGCTTTGACCTTAACAACCCAGTTATTGTTACTGTGTAATACGATACTCCTTGGTAAGACTGGTTGTCAGACTTTCGGGTTTCTGACGACCCGTAATTACTGTCGAAGATCCACGAATGACAGCCGGAACCTACAGCTTAATGTGCTTTCCGAGGCACGGAGGGGTCTTGGTATATAAAGATGTTCACCCATCCACGGAGCAACCGTGGCAAGCCTAGCTTAACCTGTTCGATCGACCTATTGTGTACGTGTTTGTACTTAGCCACAAGCCCCTCAAACCCTTTGGTAATCATTGGTAATTTGTATTTTCCGATTGATGCTAATGTCATCATTTACTCGCCAAAATGTTTTATTATTCGACTTTTTCAAGTCCCAACAAGATCAACATTGAGTTGAACTGTGTCAATCGAAGAATTTTTATTTGTTTTTAACTTTTTTATATCAAACACTTACTATTTCCAACGCACTTTAGACATTGGCAGAATAGTCGACATCGGCTTTGCTTGCCATTTATTAAAAATAGAATAGAATAGACTTTTTCAAGTTTTATGATAAAGTACCTAAAAGTGCTACTAGAATCTTCGACCGCGAACCTTGCGGTCGACCAGACAAGATTGACCGCCTCAAACACCTAATCCGGTAACCATGCACTATAGTGGATCCTATTTCAAGGATGAACCGCAGTCTTAACTTCAAAAACATTAAATATTCAAAAGAACCAAAACCGTTCACAGCTGAAACTGACAAAAGCCATACTAAGCGTCAAGTTGCAGATAGAGCAGCCATTTGTCTCAATAAAAGTCTGCACCTGGTACGTGGTGAGTCGGTGACGTAACTAATGGCGACGACGTTCCTCTCGTTGTACTTGTTAGCGGTTGGTGACCTGCTACTTTGAAGACACTGAATGTTCAAGAAGCAGCTATGTAATGACAGCTGCGCGCACAGACTGCATTAAGACCGCGGCGCGTGAGTCACCGACGGTATGAAATGTTACCATTTTAAATATTATATTTTATATAAACATTTAGGACTAAGTATTGTATTTATTCATTTTATTTTTGTCTTATTTTGTTATTTCACTATATTCTGCACCGGTTGACGTCATCACGTCAACGCCGGCTGTCGCTGAAAACCAGCGTTGGGGCTCTGTCTCGCATAGGTTCGCAGCATTAAGCTGAGCGATGGCCGTTTTGCGTGGATGTGACGCATATTTTCCCCCAAATTGTTTATTTTTGTGTTTTGTTCTTTCTTTGCGTCATGTGTACCGCTAATAAACGTATTTTCTTTCTTATTTTTCTTTCTAATGATGCATGTGAAAATATTTTAGGCAAATTTCGTTACGCAAAAGGACTATCGATTTTTTATATTTACCGTCTAGGGCTTATTTAATCAAATCGACAGGCGCCAGGTGACAGGTAACAATACGGCAATCCAACTATTTACGTTTCTTTCACATATTCCTGCTTTAACATCAGACATGAAAATGTGACAATTTTAGGATTTTTGTCACCGATATGGGCCCTGATAAATGTCAGTTTTATTTAATACCATAAAAGAAATGGACAAAAACATCAAACGATCTTTGTTTTTAAACGCAAATACCCAATCTCAAAAGCAAACCCTGCTAAGAATCAAAGTAAACAAAACGTCGTGTGGACCAAACAATCCCGACAACATTGTACCTAAAAAAACAAATTCAAAATGGTCGTCTAGACGTAGAATATCCCTAAGGGTAGCTTGATCGAATATCTTCAATTTTTTTATTCAGCACAGTGTACAGAAGTCATCTTTACATTGTAAAATTGAAAGTGGGATGGTTTGGTTTCGTCACGTTTTGATTGTTCGAAATATCTCTATAAGCCGTACATGTCAGTGCTTATATGATGATAATGAAGTCATTATTAGGCTGATGACACACAGACAGTTTAATGCAGAGACTGAAAACGCCATAGCCTGAGTTTGCGCTGCCGTATATGAGATGGCGCTCTAGGACCCTACAAAAATGATTTATAGTGTAGGTGATGTAGGTACAGGGTAGGTCACAGTTAACGTCGGTGCACACATTCGAAAAAATTGCAGGACTCCACATATCGTCCGACCTGCGTACCACACTTAAAACATCAATCATCATTCATCATTTGTCTTATTTTGTTATTTCACTATATGCTGCGCCGTTTGACGTCATCACGTCAACGCCGGCTGTCGCTGAAAACCAGCGCTCGGGCTCTGTCTCGCATAGGGTCGCAGCATTATGCTGAGCGATGGCCGTTTTGCGTGGATGTGACGCATATTTTCCCCCAAATTGTTTATTTTCGTGTTTTGTTCATTCTATGCGTCATGTGTACCGCTAATAAACGTATTTTCTTTCTTTCTTTATCAATGCCTTAAATTTTTACAGTTCAACCACATTCATTGCGTTAAAATCACGTTGTTGAGCAGACGAATTTGTCAAACGGAGCTTTTAGATTGTGATTGAATGTGTTTCGTAATTAGGGCGCTGGTTTAAAATAACTTCCACAATTATTACGAGTATGTACTAGCTTTGGCCAGCGACTTTGCCGGCGTGGTTGTCGGAAATTATACCACGGGAACGTACTACTGGGACAGAAAGTATTTTATTTTATTATTTATGTACACACAGTATAATACATAGAGATACGACATAATTATAATTTGAGTACAAAGGTTATGTGTTAATCCAAGTTATAAACCATCTGTGTGTCAAATTTCATCGAAATCCGTTCAGCCGTTTTTGCGTGATTGAGTTGAGGATGTTTGTTACATCCAAACACACAAACTTTCACATTTATAACTTACTAGTTTCCACCAGCGGCTTCGCTCGCGTGATATCTTTATACATTATAGCCTATGTTATTCAGTGATAATATACCTAGCATTCTATTGGTGAAATAATTTTTAAAATCGGTTCAGTATTTTTTGAGTTTATTCATTACAAACAAACAAACAGAAAAATCAAATCTTTTCTCTTTTTTTAAATATTAGTTTAGATAATATTATATATATTATAGTAGGATACCTGATTGACCATAACTTCGCCATTAGGTTATTCTATAACCTAATGGAGACGTACTGAGATAAAAATAAGCTAAGCCTTTTTGACGAAAAAGCCAGTCACAGATATCGAGTAAATAGTGCATTGTTATTTCAAAAGTCAAAGGCGCAAACACGTTTGCGGAAACTCCCAACAGACTAAACAAACAATAAAACAACGCCATCCAATCCTATATTGTGTCCTCAGTTCAAAGCAAGTTCAAACAGGACGGCTGCGACACCTATCGTCGGCATCCCTCGGGAGGATTATCCGAACATTCCCGATGTCGATGTCTTGTAAAACTTCGGTCCCTGTCGGGTTCTGAATTTAAATGAAATACGTTCGATTTCAAGCGTCTGTTTTTTGTTTTTACTTATTTTACGCCACATCGCAGCAACAAGATGTGGGCAAGCAATGGTTACGTGCGAATAGTGTCGCTGCAACTTCTTGCAGTTACGTTGTGGCTAGTATTTGCAGACAGATCGACTCCATCTGTGACAGTATCGTCGCGTCGAAGCAACGTTGCGGCTGCGTTATGGCTGCGAGACGTCGCCATGATGTGGTCCGTGTGAATAGACTATTCATTTTCATACAAATTAGCGCCCGTTGACGTGGTATCGTTTTGGTGTAGTTGTGGTTGTGGTGTGGATGACCAACAAACAAACATCAAAGGGTCCGATCATTGACATGTGATCGGAAATTTCATCGAAATCGTTAGAGCTGTTTTCGATGTTTACAAATATATGTATATTTATATATATACAAATATTGCTCGTTTATTAGTATAGGATTTAACCAGAAGAACTGATTATCAAAATACAAACTAAAGTTATGAGCAACGCTACCTACTAATGCAAAATATAAATTGCTTAAACTGATCACAAGACGTGGGTCTTGTTTATTTACCTACCAGAATCACTTAATCCCCTTCCCGTCAACCGTTTACATAACAAATCAACGAGACAATGAATCGAAGAAACTCAATAAAAACAATTATTTTGAAGACCGCTCACTAAAATCATTTTTCACGGCTAAACAATAATTCGGAAGCACAAACCTCAAAATGTTGGCAGTCTGTGTCAATTCCCGTGCCCGAAAGCTTTTTGACATCTGTCAAATTGTTAAGAAAACAATTATGGCGGGCGTCTCTTCGTGCTCGCTAACAAAATATTGGTGTTGAAAATGTACAGTTTATTTTATAACTGGCACGTTCGTTTTATTTACGGTTTGTCAGTATTTAATGTATTGTTTGAAAATGCCTGTTTTCTTTAAATTAAGCATTCTGTAGCATAGTATTAACAACAGTTTAGTCAAGCTAAGCACCTATTCATCGTAGTTAGAAAACAATCTCGCTGCTTATGACACGAGATTGTAGTCCATAATATAATTATATTGTTCACACACATAACTAATATAGTAGCACTGATAACCTAGCGGTGTGACCGTCGGACTGCCAAGTCATAGGTCTCGAGTTCGTACCCAAGCCACGCATCTCTGACTTTTCGGATTCATGTGCGTATTGTATAATTATCACTAGCTTCAAAAACGGTGAAGGAAACCGATGCCTGAGTGATATTTCTTGATGGCATGAGAAGCCAAGTCTGAGGTCCATGGGCGGCTTTAAAACTCTGACACTAGGTTAGTCACTAACCACACGAAAAGAAGAAGACTCAAATAGTTTTAAATTATAAATAACTAGCTTCCGCCCGTGGCTTCGCCCGCGCAGTATGTCGATAAAAAGTAGCCTATATCCTCCCCAGAGTTCAAAGTAGCCCCATACCAAATTTCATTAAAATCGGTTCAGCCGTTTAGCCGTGAATGTGTAACAAACAAAACACTCAAATTCATATTTATAATGTTAGTTAGGACGGCGTTAAATTATAAAATAATCCCTAAATGAATCCCACGGGAAGGAAGTGAGACAGCTAACGGTAGTTTTATTTTTTTTGGTAACAGGGGCTGGCTTGCGAAACTGCAAACAAAATTTAGAAAAGGTGCATTACATTAGCGCTAATTGCATTAAGAAGGTGGTCGTGCAAGCGTCCAAAATATTAAGACGCTGACAAGAGCTAAAGCGCGATCACTGTCAGACTGCACACAGAAAAAGAGAAGAAAAGCGCAATGACACAATGCTTGTAATTTATTGCAAAATATGAAGCAATTATCTATATAATCGAAAATAAAAAAACAACCAAGTTCCGCATTCAAATATGATGTTCTTGTTATTAATTAAATACCAACGTACGCTGATATTGAATACAGATATTTTGTATTGCAACGTAGGGTAAAAGGTTAGTTTACCGTTAATTTGTATTTGTGTTTTGTTTGTTTTTTGTGTTTTTTGTTGTATTTGGTTGTTGTTTGTTATTTGTATCTTTTGTTTGTTTGTGTTTTGTGTTTTTTTCCGTGTGTGTGTTCGTTATTTGTATTTGTATGGAGATTTTTTTTTCAAAACATGTTCTTGTAAGAACCTAGTTCTGAGAAATATGTTCAAGGTTGACGTAATATTTTTTCCACTACCACAAACTACTTAGATTTGACAATTTATTTTTAAGACAATCTGCTTAGATCATTTGCCCCTTGTCAGCGCCTTAAAGTCTTTTCCTGAATTTAGCCCATTGCAACTTGCAACCAATACTGAATAGGCCAGTTCCAAGTTACGTCACAACACCCGGTGCAAAACTTATTTACTCAAGCAAGCACTATAGAAACATTTTCTCCTCGCAGACGGAATCTAAGCATCAAACTAGAATATACTTTAAAGGGAAGTTTGCTCGAGTTATGCATAGTAGTAAGCTTAGAGGCTACATTGTATATGCATTGCATCGCTTAAGAGTCTGCTAACTTAGAGAATAAGTTATAATTGGACCATAGGGATACTGAGAGGTTTTGTCGTAAGTTTAAACTAAGTTAGAGGTGACCGTTGTTTCAAAACAACATGGCGTCTTATGAACGTGTTGAGTTATAAAGGCTTGGATAGCTAATGTTGAAAAAAAGAAGGTTATGTGTTCCACTGGCGTCGATCCTCGCCGGAGTCTGTTTTCAGAAAGGTATATTGGATATATTCGATTCTTCAAGTCAAGATTGAATGGCGTACGTTTAGTCTGGGTCAAATAAAATTTTATTTGTTTCTTAGCCAAGTCAGCTGATGAGTCGTCGATAGCACACTATCGCCGACAATTATTAGGTGACTTGAGATATTGATAAAACGCGAGCCTAACCAATATAAAGGAGCAGAATTACCTACTGTGAAAAAACTCGTCATTCGAAAAGTACTAGGTACCTACTAGTATATTATCTATACATCATCTTGATATTGTATAAACTCAATCTCCTTTGTATTAGCATAGCACAGGTGTGAGTACTATGTACTAATAGAGCTACCATTTACCGGTATTTGATTAAATTGAATGTGCCCTAGTGGCTGTGAGTATGTCATGCTCACTCAGATGTCTCGCTGATGGTGGCGCATGTGTTGGATCATTTAGCTCCCTTAGAAATGGTTGAGCTGAATAGTGCTAATCCATGCGTCATGTTCGTGAATGGGCGCCGTCAGTTGGCGTCAGTTGGTCATCTCTTAGCTGCCACGGCTTTTTTTTTTAAAATCTTTTTATTACAGACGCTTTTAACGTGCACGTTTTTCTACATTGTTCCCACATGTATAATTTCAACATGAATGATGTAACCATATTTTGTAACAATTTTATATTTAAAAGAGTGTCCGTGGAGTTTCTTGCCCGTTCTTCTCCATGGGTACCTACTACGCTTTGGAATGGGCAACCAGCTTCATATTTCTGACTGACCGATTCCTTGATAATCCAAAAGTGCTTGTAAATGGTTTAATTGAAATAAATGCTTTGAATTTGAGTTTTGAAGCTTTATTTAGACTGCTGAAATACAACTTTATCTATAAAATTTGAATCAGATTTGGACTTACGACTATACTATGACAATAGACAGTTTACACACTGAAAAAGCCGCGAGCACACTCCTTGTAACCTAATTTAGTATGGCACATACACTATTATTCAGTTTATGACGTAAAAGTGTACAAAGGGGTTCCATTTCTATGTCCTGAGCAGCGAATGCATATAACACGAACTGAATTTCTGTCGCGAATTTCAAAGCTTTACTCAGTTACAAAGGACAATGAATTTCAAATATACGTATGTACTAAATGTATGAATAACACACACATTCATAACATCACGCCTGTATTGCGCTAAAGGGTTGGGCAGAGGTGTACCTATATTACACCCACATTTTGCCAGTTATGTTTAAGTCCCATGTAATAGAGGGCGAGCCTATTGCCATCAATCGGGCATAAATCCAGACTTCAGGCTGCTACTGAGAAATTCTATATGGAAAACCCAATAACACTTTGCCCGACCCGGAAATCGAACCTGGGACCTCATACGCTACTCCTGGCGCTTGCGACCAACGAGGCAATAAAACCCAAATTCTGTTAAATCATTAATCTTCAAGGTCTTGTGATGACGCTAGCAGAAGCTGAATTTCAGTAAAAACAGTCTGCAGTCAAAACAGACTGTCAGTTGGAAATACCTTCATACGAATTAAAAGACCTAGACTATTTTCAAGTTTTAATTTGGCATAGACAAAAGAAAAAAAAAATCGGTAACTCTAACCTGCCCTAAAAACTAGTATACAGGGTGTTAAAGTAATTGCGTGCCATAGCTTCAGGGTGAGTGCAGAGTCGATAAAGGAACCCGTAAAAAGTAAAAAATTAATACCTTCAAAAAAAAATTAAAAAAATTATCATAAGATGAACCTAATGTGGTACCTACTAATTGAATAGCTATCGTTTAGTATTGATTAAAAAATTGCTTAAAATAAGTTTTTATTTTGTTTAACATTAATAATTTCCTAGAGTTACCTACCTACTATAGAACGCAATGAAAGTAAGTAATTGAAGCATTTAAACAAATAAGTTCCAACATGATACCCGGTTAGGGCACGGCAACATAATATACGTAGATATATAATAAATTGGATAAAACAAGCACCCAGTGCAAGTTCCCGGTGGTCCGTCGGTGTGACCGCGTTCTATGCATCGGATTTTGATGCAATTTTCACAATAATTTTGTGAACTTATTACGGAAGGTTCATGAAGATAGTTCACACTGATAATATAACAAGAAAATATTTGTATTTTTGTTTGTAATGAATAAACTCAAAAACTACTGGACCGATTTCAAACATTGTTTCACCAGTAGAATGCTTTATTATCACAGAGTAACATATTTTATCATTTATAAAAATATCACGCGGCCAAAGCCGCTGGTGGAAGCTAGTACAAAATATAATAATTCACCGAAATAAGAAAGTTGTAGTAGAATAATAAATGTGAAAATAACGTGTGAACAGTAACGAGATTATCACCTGTCTTGTAGAAACGTCTTTCTAATAAATTGTAGTTGATTTAGTTGTGGAGATCTAAGCGAGTACACACGACACAACTTAGATGTAGCATCGGCAAAATTCGTAAAACCGACCACCATTTAAACTGAGTGCGGCCACAAAATCACCAATATTGATTACTGCTTTAGGTGAAAATGATCTTTACGCAAACGCAATAGCTTGTATAGTCATATAACCAAATACATTCGTAAAATTGAAATGCATGAATGCAAATTTTCAAATTTATGCTACATCTAAGTTGTGTCGTACTGTACTTGAATACAATTAGTTTGTATCTTATCTAATTTAATCCTTATTAGCCCCAGGTATGTAGTTTATCAAATATACTATAGGTAGGTTATGTGTTAAATCTAAACTAATTTTATAAAGGTTTGATATTTTGTATGTTTGTTTGTAATTAATAAACTCAAAAACTGCTGGAACGATTATAAAAATTCTTTCACCAGTAGAATGCTATATTATCACTGAGTAATATAGGCTATAATTAACATATTTATCACGCGGGCGAAGCCGCTGGCGGAATCTAGTTGAATATAAAATTAACACATAAAACATGCCTGCCTACCTACTATTACACTTTTTTCGCGAGTTAAAATTTTTAATTTATGTCTACAGCTCTATAATCAGCATTTAGTATGTTCATTCGTAATTAAATAATCAAATAGTCCGTTTTTAGGGTTCCGTACCCAATTGGTGCCAAACGGAACTCTATTACTAAGCCTCCGCTGTCCGTCTGCCTGTCTGTCAGCGGACTGTATCTCATGAATCGTAATAGGTAGACAGTAGGAATTTTCACAGATTGTGTATTTCTATTGCGGCTATCACAAAAAATAATGAAAATAAAATAAAATTAAAAATTATACAAGACATATACAAGAAACGTGTTTTTTTCGGCGTTTTTTTGCTAAATATTGTAGGATGGTACGGACCCTTCGTGAGCGAGTTCGACTCGCACTTGGTCGGTTTTTTTATATTAAGCTACTACTAGCATGAAAATAAACTCTGAGGCGAAAGTAATTTAAATATTTTAACAAATTAAATTGAGCGAATTTCAATTAAGAAATAGATTCCTTCAGATCTTGTTACAGGAAAAAGGCGTAATAGAATTATGTAGATCACTTGAATATCAATTAACTTAGAGCTTGATTAATTGAATTAATTAATTTTAGCAGCCAATTTTAAGAGTTACCATCGGTACATTCAATTTTACCAGACTAAGTTTCTTCTGGAGCAGTGGTGGCCAACTGATAACGACTCCGATTTATGATTTGTCATTTATTTCATCACCACTGCTCAGAAACGGTGAAGGAAAACATCGTGAGGAAATCGGCATGACTTAGAACCAAAAATTCAAGACATAATATGACATTTACCAACCCGCGCTGGGCCCGCGTGGTGAATTACGGTCCACTCCCTCTCACCGAAAGGAGGCCTGTGTCGCAGCAGTGGGAAATTTATATCTGATTATATTTGAGGGTTTGACTTGGCATCAACTAATTTTGTTCCATGTAAGATTCTACCGCGCGGGTCGATCGACCAGGTGAAGCTACGCTTGCCGCCGTTGGTCTGTAGATGGGTAACCATCTTTACATACTAAGACCCCTCCGTGCCTCGGTTAAAAGCACGTTAAGCCGTAGGTCCCGGCTGTCATTCGTGGATCTTTGACAGTCGTTACGGGTCGTCAGAAGCCCGAAAGTCTGACAACCATCAGTCTTGCCAAAGGGGTATCGTATTACTTAGTAACTGGATTGTGGAGGTCAGATAGTCTGTTGCTCCAAGTAAAATACTGGTATTCAGTTTCATCTTGTTAGACTGGAAGCCGATCCCAAAATAGTTGGGAAAAGGCTAGGCAGATGACATGTAAGATTCAACTGCATTCCAAAACACAGCAAGTCTCGTGTAGCAACTACGCCAGTTCAAGGATCGGTATTATTATGGAGGTTTGTTATATTTCCAAATAACACTTCTGCTTGGTTATCCTGTTGCATTATCATTCTCCCGTCAATATCCCAATTTATTTGGGGTCAGTGCAACACGTCTTTTCATCCATACTTCTCTATTGTAGTCGAGGCGTTAAGAACTGAGACATCGGGCAATAATTGTTATTAGTCTGTCTCGCTCGCACTTCTGGAGCTTATGGAGCAGCTAGCAAACTATCGATACTGATATTTATGGTCAGTTCCTAACGCCAGTTCTGTAGTCGTCATCTAGGTAGTCACCCCCTTTCTAGCAATATCATATTTCACACAGTCCATCCATCCATTCTTTGGTCTTCCCCTACTCTTATAGCCATCTACATCCACATCATACCCAAAACTTTCATTACGAAATTTTCCTCATTATTGATCTGTTACATCATGAAAGCAACCAAGGTTAGTATCTAGGTGTGTCACCGCGATTGCTACATAAATCCATGTACCTTTTACAACTACATAGCTTCAAGCTCAGAACTGGTATTTAAAGCTCTATTTGTCTAGTATTTGCCCGTGTAGACTGTCTGAATAGCCTGTATAGGTAATTCATATTCATGAGCTATCCGGTAGATCGGGCTAGGAGCCCGAACTATGTCGCACAAATGCTCACGTGGTGAGCAATCCTGCGAGGAATATAGATGATTAATGTTTTGTACATGTTATTTTCTGTATTTGTGAAACGGGGTTATAGAATATGGTCAGTTTTTGGAAGGATGTAGGGGCTTGAAAGCATCATCTGCCCGGGGTAACTTAATATTGATATTATTTAGAAAACATAATCATGAAAGCAGTGATAGCCTAGTGGTGTGACCGTCGGACTGCCAAGTCGTAGGTCTCGAGTTCGAACCTAAGGCACGGACCTCTGACTTTTCAGATTCATATGCGTATTGTATAAATAATAATAATAATAAATAAGTTTATTTCATAATTTATTATTTATTTCATATTTTATTATTTATTTCATAATTTATTTGTATAATTATCACTTGCTAAAACACGGTGAAGGGAAACATCGAGAGGAAACCGGCATGCCTGAGAGATATTTCCCGACGACATGTGAAGCCAAGTCAGAGACGCATAGGCGGCATAAATCTCTGACACCAGGTTAGTCACAACACGAGACTGGTGTTGTGTCTGGTGGGCAACTCGGGGTCGGAGGACCCTCCCTTTTCTGTAGAGGATGAGTGAATTTTACACCCTGTTCCTCATACTTATTAAACTAGCTTTTGCCCATGGATACGCCTGCGTGCACGTCGGAAATTATCTCACGGGAATTGAACTATTACCGGGATAAAAACTATCCTATATCCTAACCTAGATCATGGTTTACCCGTGTGCTATAATCCAAATCAGTTCAGCCATTAAGGTGTGTAAAGGTACCTAATAGATGGACAGAGTTACTTTCGCATCCTCGCTATACTAACTAATAAAATATTATAAATGCGTGCGTAATGTGTTTAGTGTGTTTGTTTGTTACGATTTTACGCTAAAACGGCTGAACGAATTCGGACGAAATTTGGCACATGGGTAAACCATGGCCTGGATAAGGACTAGGGCTACTTTTCAACCTAGATCACAGACGAAGTTGCGGGCAATAGCAAGTTTATAATATTAGTACAGTAGTTGTAGTAGTATTACAACATTATGTTGCAAAAATTGTTTTGGGATTCGTTATCTGTTTCGTGTCAAAGAATAGTTGCCATAATTCTGCAAACCTATCATATGCACTCTATCTCGTTACAAGTGAATTGATTGGCTTCAGGTCATTTTGGTAAACCAATTACAATGGCTAGCATGAGTTTGAGCATTTGACAGCTGGTTTTCTGATTGGAGAATTGATTAGACTTACAAAAACCTGGGGTGATGTATTTGGATGTGGGTTTTCGTGTCTGTGTTTGTGATTGCGTTTTTCTTCTAAACTACACAACGGATTTTGATAAGGTTTTCATCACCATTTAGAGAATTTATTCCAGAAGATTTATGTATATAATACGATAAATATAAACTTACATATAAAAAAGAACGAGCGAGCTTTACACTATTCGCATATGATGTGTAACATCTGACATTTCAGCTTGGTAATAGGCAACATTAAATGGGCGGGACCTTGTCAAGGTCGTTTCTGACGACCAACTCTAGCACGGCGCGCGCTCTTTAGTCAAATCAAATAGCGCGCGCTGCCCCGGCTTCCTGTGACACACTTCGGTACCTATTCACGAAATCACTCACAGATTTGATTATTTCGATTGCAGGAAAGCGATAGAAAAGATTTTACACATCAATAACGAAATGATGTTTCATATAAAACAGGGATGAAGGCTTTCTTCAGGGTATATGGGTATCAGAATTTTGTTTCAGAATATTAATATCATCGATATTTTAAATTTCGAGCAGTTTAGTAGCGATTCTCCCTTGCAACAGTTTATTGCATTCTTGTATCAAAAATTCCTTTTTCAAAATATTTTGCAAGCTACACTGCAGCTTTTAATCAAGTACAAGTATATTATGTAACCGTCAATAGAACTAGAGTATATTGCCCATTGCCCGTAGCACGTATGCGTCATTGCTTTCCAATCGCTAAAGTATTCATTACAAGGGAAAGGGTCGTCTATTTTTAGACAGAAACCACTAGCTTAGGTACTAGATACAGTCAGCTTCAAAAAAGATGTATACATCGACAGGAATTAATTTGATTGTCTACAATTTTATTTGTGTTCCATAATACTGTACCAATGTACTACAGTAAAGTACCCAATGTTAGCTAAGGTTTTATATACAGACAGCCTTAAAAAAGAAGTATACATCGACAAGAATTAATTAGATTGTCTACAATTTTATTTGTGTTCCATAATATGATTCTATCAATGTGTAACTAAAATTAAGTACCTAATGTGTAATACTCGTATGTTTTGTGGGTACTTACATATTAAATAATAATCTTTTATTGATAGGCTCAGCCCTTGTTACATGGGACTTAAACTGAACTGGGGGAATGTGGGTGTAATTCAACACCTCTACCTAACCCTTTGGGCAAAATAGGCGTGATGTTATGTGCATGACTGTAGATAGATAGTTAAATGTTTTTTTTCGATGTATACGTCTTTTTGAGGCTGACTGTACAACTGCCACTAGCTTTATATACTGAATCGGTTGCCTTTAGTAGATTGAACGCTGATTTTAACAGTTACTCGCCCGTTTATAGTTAAAATAAAACGATCCTTTACCTGAACTACTTTTTGTACTATTTTCACTGAGTTTTATGTTTATCAATCAGTTTTCTTTTGTGGAAGGATCACCGATTCGTTTAACTATTTTCTTTTAAATATAACATCACGTCCAGTACAGCCAAGTTTTGCCAGTTATGTTTAAGTCCCATGTAATAGGAGGCGAGCCTATTGCCATCAACTGGGCACAAATCTAGCCTCCGGGCTATTGAAAAATGCCAGATGGAAAAACCCAGTAACACTTCCCGACCCAGGAATCGTAGCAATTTTACTTTTATTCAGTTGTTCACATACGATTTGTATATGTAATTGCATACACGATTTAATTTTGTATAAAAGCTTAGCACACTACGACTTATTGATGAAACAAGCAATTGATTTCTAAAATGTTTCATCGTTTTTGCGTAGCATTACTTTCTTGACATTTTTCCGGTACAAAATACTACCAATACAAAAAATCTTAACGTTCCCCTTTACATCATAACCGCTTTTACTCCAAGCAAAACCGCTCAAACCAAATACGTTTACCCAGATTTGAATATGGAAAATTTCCACAACTTCTCAAATGCCCGGCCAAAACGGCTCCACCAATGACGGCAGTTGATTTGATCCGTTGTGGAGACGGCCATGAATTTTGGACCCGCATTCGAAATTTGAATCAAACGGTCGATTTACGAACTTTGCATGAATATCCGGCCAGTGTTTTCAGTTCCAAGATGTATGATAATATATGTGTATGACGATTGCATTTGAATCCTTATGTTTATGGTCGTCTTTTTTTGCATTTTATAGTAAAGTATCATTTATTCATGTATTGAACACTTGATCTGACCATGATTATGTTTGGACTTTAAAAGAGACTGTGACCTCTTAGTTTGTTTCGGCCTTTCTTCCTAGAGTAGTCTGATAGGAAATGCCGACCTCATTTAGTTTTTAAAATATGATTGATGTGTAAAAGTTTTTGTACAAACCTACTTACAACCTTTAGGGTTCATGCGCATACATCCGTCACGTCAATGTCAAGTCGCTGATCAAACACGACAAAAATATAGTTATGCGATGTCCCCGTCTCGAGAAGCTTTAAATTTTGTAACCAAAGAACTTCTACTAAGTTACGTAGCGACAATTCAATCAACATAAAATAATCCCAAATTCAATCAACTCAAAGTAACATACGTGTAATACGAAACTACCGAGCAATTTCACTTGGTCGGGTTATATTTTAGTTTCGTCTGATGTTTTGTGGTACAGGAACTAAGTATCACAACATAGACGACACGACAGCGCTTTATATCGCTAAAATATAACCCGACCAAGTGAAATTGCTCGTTAGTATCGTATTACACGTATGTCACTTTGAGTTGATTGAATTTGGGATTATTTTTTTCACTACGTATTTTAGTAGAAGTTCTTTGTTTACAAAATTTATAACTTCTCGTAACGGGGAGCTTAGAAGTTGTAGGGCGTTGGCTACTTACATCAGTCACATTATTACCGGCGCGTCTCATAGCCGATTCATTTACGAACCGTTTATGGTTAAAATTAAAAGTATTGTATATTTACCAATAATAAAGCGAAGACCTCATATCTTTGCATAGTAGACGCTTTATCTATGTGGAAGTAGCTATCATAGGTAAAATTAGCTTACAAATCTATTTATATGCCAAGTTTGGCAATAAAAAACTACTACTATTGGTAACCAAACCATTCGTTTTAGTTTATAGGAACCGACCATCAGTCGACACCGCATCACCGGCAAGTCAAAAACTTGTCTTGCTACGAAAAAAACAGGCGTTACTCTGAATGGGGACTGACTACCTATACCCGTCCCTGAAATTGACGTGAGTGATCGGCAACTTGACATAGACGTGGCTGATGTGTGAGCATGAACCTTAATTTACTAGAGAAAAATTCAAAAATTCGTAAGTGCATTACTGCTTAGAATTTGATAGGTCTGTGATATTGCTGACCCCAAACGAACTCTTTCACAATACTCTAACTAGGTACTCGACGAGAATAGCAGCTAATAAATAAATCGTCTTTCTTTCATGAATAAATAACAAAGTATTGTATATTTTATTCGTAAGCAGTCCATAAATATTTCAGCACAATAATTCAGCCTTTCACAGATAATGGAAGCCTTGCGAGTATCGAATATTTTCAGTCCAATCTGTCTACGTATTGTCAATATCTAAACATTATCTTCATAATCTCTGAGATTGGTCGAGGCTGTATCTATACAGACATATTGGGGCCAATAAAAATTCATGACAGTACAAACAATTCTATGTTATATTTATTCATTGGGATATTTTATACGTTTCTCGCAGCGACCCGCGGTTTCACTCGCATATGTCTCGATCCCGTGGCAATATTGGGATAAAAAGTATCATATGCCCTAATTCAGGGCATGGTCTACCCATATCTAAATTTCATTCTAATCTGTTCAGCTGTTTTAGCGTGAAAGTGTAACAAACAAACTCACTTTCACATTTATAATATTAAATATATATAATTATTATATTAAATATATATAAACATATTTTTCCGAATATTCATGAATTTTTTTCGAAAATTAACTTTAAAAGGGCGGCTATCTTAATATTTTTTTTCTTATATTTTAATTTTTTCAGAATCCCCCTATGATTTTATGGACTTACACTTGTCTTTTAGGGTTCCGTAGTAAACAAGGAACCGTTATAGTCTGGCCATGTCCGTCTGTCTGTCCGCGGCTTAGCTCAGAGACGGTGAGTACTAGAAAGCTGTAATTTGCCATGGGTACATATTAATCACGCCGACAAAGTGGTAAAATAAAATCAAGAAAAAATTTTTTTTTTAGTACCTCCCCAATATGTAAAGTGGGGATGTTTTTTTTTCTCATCTATCTCATGGTGTGGGGTATTTTTAGAAAGGTCGTTCAAAAATATTGTGAGTTTATGAAAACTATTTTTGACACGCACTTGGCCGGTTTAAAAAAAAAACTGATTTGTTTTAGAAACAAATGTCTTCACCTCTTTAAATCATAGTCGACAAAGAAAATTTTTAATAAAAAATGTTAGTTAATCTAATAAATTAACTCATAAGCTTTTAGAAATAATAAATAAAATCCAAATCGAGGGGTATCGTATTACCCAGTTACTGGGTTGTGAAGGTCAGATAGGCAGTCGCAATATATAGAAGTTTTGATATAGAAACTAAAGACAGGGTGGAATGGACCCTTATACTATATGCATTGGTTCTAGACCTTATATCATGTCTGTTAGCTAGACTGGGAACGTTAGGGTCAGGATATAGTGTTACAAGACAGCGATAATTGTAGTACAATCTAAAATGATTTTAAACATTTGGTAATTCAGCCCGCTTAGCATGACCACCGTAGAAATGAAAGAAAGGAAAGGAAAATAACTGATTGTAAAAAGATTTCGACGCGTAGTTAAAAATAAAGAAAAGCTGTGTCTGAGCAGCTCTTTGTCTTCGTAAAACAGAGACATAGAAGTGGTCATGCTACACGTGGTTATTACTAAAAGGTTCTTTTTGTCTGTGGTATTTTTTTATTACTTTCGGTCGTACTTTGTACCAAGGTGTTCTATTTTAAGAGTTTATGAGTATATTATGAGTTGCGATTGAGCCGTTTTAGCGTGAAAGCAAACCCACTGTCGCATTTATAATATTAGTTAGGAGTTAGTCACAACACTCGCTAATCAATACCTTTCAACATAAAAACCGCTTCCACAAATCGCTACCTCCTATACACTATGGACATAACCACAATCGTCGCCACATTGTCTAACATAAGCAGGGCGCGGATTTAACCGCCGCGCGGATAAACCCCTTCGGATATTCAAGGTACAGCGGATATATCCAGCTATATTCCGTTTTACGGTGCCGTCAAGCCGTACGCGGTATACTGCATATTGGGAACACATATTGTTAAGCAAATATCCGCTGCGACAGGCCATCTCTAGTTTATGTTTTCTCATTTTTGCTGCCTTTGCTTCGAATATATTACGGCGGTATAGATTTTATTTGTGGCTGTTGCTGTGAAATTTTGGCGAAATATTTTGTTTAGATTTTTTACATAAGGAGAGAGAGGCCGACAATATATTTTTTTTTACCATTTCAATCTCCGGGCTATTAACAAAATGTTGTTATATTGTCTAGTATACCAACAGCTAATTAGGTATTATGATAAAGGAAAAGTCCTACAAGCTACTATAAAGACCTCAAGCAAATTAGTACGTTTTTTGTTCAGCTTATACTAACCATTATCTTATACATATCTGTCCTATTATTTATATTAAAGGAAATACACTAAGTAAATCTTTCGAATAATATTTCAATAAAAGAGAGACAGTCAGTCTGCAAAAATATAATATGTAAAGAAAGTTCATGTACTCGACTGTTTGTTATGTTTCGCCACGGCTTCGCTCGCGTGGACCCTAATTCTTTTTTCTAATTTGAAAGTAAGTTATTACTCCTTATGAAATCAGCTATCTGCCAGTGTAAGTCCCTTTAAATCCGTACCAGCCATTTTGGAGATTAGCTGGAACAAACAGACAGACAAACAAAAAAAATGTTTTTTCTTATATGTACCCTATATACTTCAAATTCAAATTCAGAATCTATATTGCGAACTAAGTGTACAGAAATTTGAAGATGTTAACAATAGGTAGGTTCTTAGAACTTAGTTACCCGTTAAGGCATTGCAATTTAAATGGTTATTACTAAAAAAAAAAAACCATATTTGCTCAATATTACAGTTACACAGTTTACATTACATTATATTAATTATCATTATTCCTACATTTTATATTATATCATACTATTCTTATAATTTATATCACATTATATTTATTAAGTATCACAATCATTTCACACATCATTATCGTCGTTTTCGTTTTTTTTCATATTTTTTTTATTTTTTTTCTTTATTTTTTTTTATTTTTTTACTTTTATTTTTTTATTGCATTTAGTAAAAAGCTGTTATTATGATATTACAAACCGACACTTCAATTGTATATAGATATCCTTGACTGTTTATATTTAAATTTATGCAGAGCTTTTACGAAGCATAGCGAAGTAAAAATCTTCAAAATACACAAACAAATAGAAAAAGAAGTCGTTGACTTTTGGAAAGAAAAAAGCTTTTGTTCATCTGCAAACTATTGACTTAATGTCTAGAATTTTTTCAATAAAACATTTTATTTTGTAGTATCACAATCCATTCATATTTTATTTTCGCACTAACAAAAAAATGTCCATTAGGTCGCAAAAAGAACATCAAATACTTTAGATAATTTATCATGCAGCCGTAACTATTATTTGTATTCGATATTGTTTGTTTTGGTTTGCTAAACCTTCTGATGAAATGAATGCTTACTGATGCGTATGTACACATACTACACCCGTCGGTTTTATAATGTAATCGATTTAGAATACTTTGAACTTTGTCTTCTTTGTAACCTTTAAAGCTGACTTGGTTTCCGTACGTCATTATCGGGTGACCGCTGCAGATCAGCGCTGTGCTGTGGGTCCCTCCATAGCACAAAATCATTCTGAGTGGAAGCTTTCATGTCAAGGTTACGACGTGCAGCTGCACTTTGTTCTTTAGGGTTCCGTGTCCGAAGGGTACCAAACGGAACCCTGTTACAAAGCCTTCGCTGTCCGTCCGTCAGTCCGTCGGTCTGTCTGTCAGCGGGCTGTATCTCATGAACCGAAATAGGTTGACATTTTCATAGATTGTGTATTTCTATTGCTGCCTAAAATAATAAAAATAAAACAACTTTAAAAAATACAAAAAACTAACCCATACAAAAAACGTGTTTAAAAAAAAAAGTATTTAAAAAAATATGTAGTGTTAAATATTGTAGGGTGGTACGGAAGGTGCCGATGGTGTCTGGTTTTTTAAATATATTTTTCTGTAACTAATGTATCTACATATACAAAATATTGTAAAACATTTTAAGACAGTAACGGTGGAGTTTCTAGCCCATTCTTCTCCATACGAAAACAACCGTTTGGAAGGGGCGACTAGAATCAATTCTATTTATTTGTAAATTTTGACGTTCAAAAGTGCCTTACAAGGGCCTATTTGAAATAAATGATTTGACTTTGACTTTCTTTATTATTCGAGCTGATCTTTTTGTATGCATATTATTATGTTTCTGTGACAAATAAACCAATTTTTCTTTTTGTCTGTCTTACACCGACCTAAACACGGTAACTGACCACAGGTATACTAGCTTGTCTTCCCTGGGCAATTTCTTCGACAAAAATATCCGAGCGTCCAATTTTAAAGAAAATTTGATGGTACTTATCGACGGTTCTTATCTTAAACTCCATTCCTTTTATCAGTATCCTATGCGGTGACAATAGAGTGCTTTGGCTTCGCTCTAAGCGATTCTTTAGTAAATGGAGCTTCGGAGGTGTCAATTTACACTGTAGTGCTAATGCCGGTCCCGCTTTGCCTTTGTCCCGCTTTCAAATCGGAATTTTTGTTCGACAGATATCAACTGGCGTGCAGAAAAATCGACCCAATCCATGTTTCCTTGGATTCTTCTGTTTCTTAACTCAAAAACCGGACCAGCGATGGCAGTCTTAACATAGATAGCGATCGCTATAAGACCGAATTCGGTCGCAAAGTCCTTATGGTGAACGATGGGCCTAATTACCACGTTTTGGTAACGGTTTTGTGACGCGAACTGGGGAAATGCTGCTGCCCATCCTCCTGAGATAATCCATAATTGACAATATTCTTTGCCGGAAAAGTAAAACCGCGTGTAAAAGGGGGATTAAAAAGGTACCTACTGTGTGTCATGGGTATCGAACATTTGCAATTTTGTTAAGAAAATGAATTTTCAATTAATTGATTTTTGGAAAGAAAATTCGTCTGAGTCGCTGTTACCAGGTACGGTGAATAAGACTTTTTATTGTTCAATTTGCCATGTTATTATGCATAGGTACTTTTTTCAATTCAAATTCAAATAATAATATTATAAAAATATGTCGGATTTAGATGGTATGAATCTCTCTCGTTATCAGGTATATTTTAACTACTGTGGGCGTACTAATGGGTAGTGTTGGTTATGCGCAATAGAAAAACAGTTGCAGTTCAGATCAAATTATAATTTACAATAATATTACTTACACTAGCATTTCACACACTGTAAGTACATGACACAAATATTCGAAACGCGGGACACTTCCTAGACTGGAGGTTCTGTTCTCTGGGACGGTCGGAAGGCAAGTGCCCTCGCCCTGGCGCCTCCCCGTTAGCTAAGCTCCGTCGTAGCACGAAGTTAGCCGAGTGTTAGGGCTGCCACTACTCGGATCACGTGCTGCGCTTCGTTTAGCGACCGTACTAATGACCGGATCCGACTAATAAATAAAAAGAAGACAAGTTAATCTTAATACTAAATAATCTACATAATTACGTGAACAAAAAGCATGTTTAGTGGGTAACAAGAAAAAGCGAGTGTATCATTACATATCGTTTCTCGATGGCAAGTCAATAGCAATTATATATTATAGTTAACTGTCAATATTTTTAATTTGTTAGTGCTAGAAAGTGATAAGGTAGATTAGTACATAGATACTCGTATATTTTATGCCTTGGTATGTATTTTAAATGAGTAATAATTTAATGTTGTAGAAGAAATAGCACTGACTTTATTTATAAATACCCTATTTTATTTAGAATTGTAGGATAGTCATCGCCATTTAAGCTGGTAACGGTCTATCATAGAATCTTTTAGAACGGTAATTATCATCCTTGAAAGATTAGTGATAAAGAAATAAAAAGTTTATATTTTTTTATCCTAGTTTGCTAGAGTCAAAACAAGGATGCTTCGGCCCCTCCCCTTGACGTAATTTCTAATTGATTTACCTTTTACGATCGGTTTTATTAGCATTGCCAACTTCAATAGAAAATTGCTTTTTAAATTAACAATTTCTTTCAATCTATCTTCAAATAAATGAGCGAAAATCAATTTGCTTTTTTACAAAGACTTCACCTTCAAAGAAAAAAATGGTTTCATATATTATAACTACGTAGGTACCGATTAACTATCACTATAAATAACTAATACAAGGTGGAGCTGACACTACGACAGTTAATTAAACATCGTATATCTAATGATGTTTCCAGTCTGGATACAAAAATTCAATCAAATACAGTATGTTAATTATCGAAAGGCGTTCTCGTTAACCCGCAATAGTGCAGCGTCCTACATGCATAAAAAATATTACCATACAAAAACAAAACTTTTTTTTTTATAATAAAATATTAAGGTTGCCTGGAAGAGATCGCGGAAAGCGATAAGGTCGCCCATTGTATATTTTGTAGTGCATAATTATTATTTTTTGTTATGTATTTTTGTGGTGTACAATAAAGTATATATAAATAAATCAATAATAAATATTCACAAAAATATTAAATTATTGATACGTAAAAGAAATACTCTGTTTTAGCTTTGAATGTGGAAGTACGGTTTGGGCAACGCCAATACGCTAGGTACTATTCCACGCTACGATTTGAATTTAAAAAGGACGTTTCGAATTTATAGACATAATATTTTTTTATTCGGATTTTTTACATTTATTTTTCTTTGCTAATATTTGTATTTTAATCTATTCGAGTTTAAGGGAACGTCCTCTGTTATTAATTTAACAAACTGTAAATCCAATAGTTTGGTTACTATCGGCAAAACCCAAAATATCTCAATATTGTGTGTACAAACTTACAATCGCAGTTGGAATGGTTTAACATGTTTTTAAGTAACACATTTTTCAACTACAATGTTAAGTTTGTTCTTGGGATAAATTCATCCCAACTATGATCGTAATGTTTGTCTTTATATCACGATACACTATTGTGAAAGGTAGGTAAGTATAGTATCTCAAATCTTAGCGAACTAATAATACCCACATTTACTTAGCGTAAAAGCGCTAACTCCGCGCAGCTAGTTTGAAATATGAACTTACCGCTTATTGCTTTAGAAATTGAATAAAGTTGTTGTTGTCAACTATTTTTATTTTTAGGCGTTTCTAGACAATGTCAATATACGCCTATTTGGCTTCATATAAACGACATGCCGCCAAATCTCTTAGTAATTTAAGGAAAAATTGAGATATATAAAGACTTCTTAGTGGTTTTTTTTAAATGTTATAAGTTAGATAGCGCTATTTGGCTTATATCATTAGATGCGAAATTGTTATAGCTATTTAATTTAATGGTATAAAATAAACTAAAAGGGCGTATCTCAGAGATAGTGCCTTTCGGCTTAGCAGGGCAACATAGTCGGCTATACACCAATATTTAGTTTGTTCGAATAATACACTTTTTAATTTAAATGTTAGGATTTATTTAATACCTAGTTTTAAATAATTCTATGCTATAATATATTGCTAGTGTTTTCATCTATTGTGGTATCATTGTATAAACTACTTGATTTACGGTGAAAATCCTGCGTTCAGCGAAAAAATTCAATTGATTTCGACCCAACTCAATATAAGAATGGTAATGAAACCAATTGTATTCAAAATGGCCGCGGAACATAATACCGTGAACAGTAAATGGAAAAAATAATAGAAATGCAAATGTGTAGGTACATACAGATATGTAAACTTTATTAAAGGTTTTCAAATTATCTGAAAATTGTATGGGCTTTTTTGTTATGAAAAAGATAGCAATTGCCGAGTGCATGGACTATGGTTACGATAGACATTTTAGTTGAGCATGTCGAAAAATTTGCAAAGGAAATTATAAGGTCAGCAACAAAAACGATTAACACTGCTACACATGATCTAAATTGACACAAAATTACTCCATTAATTCTACAGCATTTCGTTCAATATGTAAGAGTTAATATTGTTTTAATTTCACCTCTGTTCCGATTTTAATTCAATGTTTAGCTCAATCATTAAAACACAAAAAATATATTAAAACCAGACTATGCACATCCTTAAATATTTGTTATTCGTACCTACTTGTGACGTGGTCCATCGATTTAGGCACAAGTGTGAAAAATCGCGGTTTAAACGTCAATAATTAGCCGTTATTTTTCGCATAACGCCTTGCAAACAGTTTATCTGTGGTCAAAACTAATAGATAGATAGATAGATAGATAAATCGTTTATTTGGTGCACACAAAAGACAGCATAAAATACAAAAACACGATTAAATAATAACTAAATACATGAATATAAGGTGCCATACACAAAAAAATAAAATAAAGAAGAAAATAAAGACATTGTGATGACTATTGGCTAACACACTTTAAAATTGTGAAACATACAAAAGGCGGTGTGCGTCTCAAGGTTGCACCAAATGGGAGTCCAACTCAGCATGTGTCAGGCAAATATACCTGACGCTGACGCTAATGATAGCTGAGTTGTGATTGGGTGACATAAATACTAATAGAAATCAATAATGGCTAACAGACTCAATTAAATCTTACTTTCACAAACCAAGGGTCAGTCTTATTTTGCAAGAAGAAACTGCCGAACAAAGTATATACAGGGTGTCCAGTAAATAGCACGACATACTGCAGGGGGTGATAGCTTGGGTCACTACCTATCAATACAACACAATATATGTTCAGCAAAATCTTACATTTTTTTTCACCACTGTAGGTTAAACTTAAGTGATAAGAAAATAGTTTTGTGCAAATTTAAACAAAAAATAGTATTTCTTGAAAACATACTTGTCTTTGATAGAAAAAAGACTTATCAATGAGTAAAGTAACTATTCACGAATAATTTGATGTAAAAAAAAGTACTAGATAAGGATTTTTTCATTACGAGATGCTTAAAAATCTGTTTCAAGGTAGAGATTTTTCGGTATTTCGGAAAATTTTGTAAAACTGTAAATCCGTAAGATTTTGCTGAACATGTATTGTGTTGTATTGATAGGTAGTGACCCTAGCTATCACCCCCTGCAGTATGTCGTGCTATTTACTGGACACCCTGTATATATATACCCACAAATTAGACGCTGACTTACAAAAGCTTTCCGTCTAACATTTTGCCAACTCATTTAATTCCGTTTAGTTTCAATCGCAAAAGAACTGCCACGATAAAGTTAGTCTTTGCAGTAAGAAGAAAAAGCGGCCAAGTGCGAGTCGGACTCGCACACGAAGGGTTTCGTACCACCGTACAATATTTAACATATTTATTATATGTGTAACATGTTTTGTCTCGCTTTTCTGCATTCTGTGGGAGTGATTTCGTGAAAAGCGACGGAAGTGTATTACAGGAAGCCGGGGAAGCGCACACTATTTTGATTTAATCAATGAGCGCGCGCGGTGTTAGAGTTGGCCTTCAGAAATGACCTTGACGAGGTCATCATTAAAGGGGCGGGAGCCCCTTTAATGTTGCTTATTACCAAGGTGAGATGTCAGATGTTACACATCATATGCGACTACTGTAAGGCTCGCTCGTATTTTTAATTATTTCACAAAAAAACCGTTTCTTGCATAGCTCCTATGCAAGAAACGGGTATTTTGTTAATTTTTAATATTAAGATTTAGATACCTCCCTGTGATAATAGACGAACAGAGGGACGGACAGTGGAGCCTCAGTAATTGGGTCCCGTTGGCACCCTTACGGAACCCTAAAAAACACTAACGTTTCTAGACCGCGACTTTCCAGATTACACTATCCTTTCCTTACATTTTTACGCCTAATTAGTCTGGAATTCTTCTAACTTGCATTGTAGGTTAAAAAAATCTTCATAATTATATGCTTATATTAGAAAAACAGAAGGCTTTGGCGAAAATTTGGGGTCGTTGCAGTTTATACCGTTCGTTGCTGGCATTTTTCTACCCCGACGAAAGGTTCTTTTTAATTTATTTATTAAAGAACAGCAACAGCGTTTAACATTCAACATTAGTTTACAATAGAATTTAGGAACGTAAGACATTTCCTAAACTCTATTGTAAACTGCTAATGTATACACAAATTATACTAAATTTACATTAAGGAGCGTTTATTCTAAAAGTGGGCAAAGTCGCAAATAGCTGTCAAATATTTACCTGTTTTGATTAATTTGGCAATATTACTGTATGGAAATAAGAAAAATGGCTTACTAGTGAACTAGAATATTAAAAATGAATTGCAATTATAACTGTATATTATATAATAATGTTAAGTTTGTGTATATGTGGAAGTTAATCTCCGGAAACATAACTCCTATTTAATTTTTTTTAAATATTTCAACATTAGGCACGCTCGTTCAATCACAGACCTCATCCATCGCTTTCCATCAGTCGAGATCGGAGTCAGGAGGAAGCCGATTCTGTAATAAAAAACGTGGACATTTTTCCAGGTGGACATAGGCTATATAGTATTATAATTATTATGTAGATTTAAACAAAAAGAAGTCCTTTATAATACTAATGAAATACTATCTTTAATTCATGCAAGCCTAGTACTTTTTGTTAGATTACTGCACAGAATAGGCTATAATATAATAATTATCATGTAGATTTAAACAAAAAGAAGTCCTTTATAATAAATACAAATGAAATACTATCTTTAATTCATGCAAGCCTAGTACTTTTTGTTAGATTACTGCACAGAATAGGCTATAATATAATAATTATCGTGTAGATTTAAACAAAAAGAAGTCCTTTATAATACTAATGAAATAATATCTTTAATTCATGCAAGCCTAGTACTTTTTGTTAGATTACTGCACAGAATAGGCTATAATATAATAATATTATCATGTAGATTTAAACAAAAAGAAGTCCTTTATAATACTAATGAAATACTATCTTTAATTCATGCAAGCCTAGTACTTTTTGTTAGATTACTGCACAGAATAGGCTATAATATAATAATATTATCATGTAGATTTAAACAAAAAGAAGTCCTTTATAATACTAATGAAATAATATCTTTAATTCATGCAAGCCTAGTACTTTTTGTTAGATTACTGCACAGAATACCTTCTACATAATATTACACCGGAAAATACCGCACCGAACGCAACGAAGCCGGTGCGGGTGCGGTTATACAGGGTGATTGGAAGATGGGTGCAAAGCTTTGAGGCGAAGATAGTACAGACAATTTAGAACCATTTAAGCCATGGTTGTCTTAGACGAAGTCTTACCAAATATTTTTAACCAAATTTTTAAGTTTTTTTTCGGAAATTCTCAAAATTTCATGTAAACTGCATAATTATGGCCAAATTGAATGATAAATGAATTCATTTTTTATTTATTTAATTAAAGTAATGTGTAAGCAATCCAGCAAAACATGTTTTAGGCTTCTGTGTCATTAGACATTTTTTTTACAGACATTAAAGCTCAGAAAAAATAAAAAATTTGTACAATACGTCTGTTAAACCTTATTAAAAAAAAAAAATTGGTAAGACTTCGTCTAAGACAACCATGGCTTAAATGGTTCTAAATTTGTCTATACTATCTGTAGGGTAGGTTAATAAATGTTCTATGTGGGTATATGAAAATAAACCAGTTGTCACTCGGAATCGCAGTTTCATTCATCGCTTCCCGCTATTATATTTCATAAACACAACTGGCGACGAGGAAAACGATTAAATTCGTGTGGTTTACATCGTTTAAGTGTGGTAGTTCAAGATGCCTATCGGTAAAATTGAAGAATTTGACCTATCAAGCAAAAAGTGGCTGGCGTATATCAGACGCGTGGAACAATTCATAACCTTAAATGGAATAAAACCAGAGTTACAAGTTGCAACGTTGGTGACGTTGGTGGGAGCGGCAACTTATGACCTAATGTGTGATTTATGTGCACCTAATCATCCAGAAAACAAAGCATTTCGTGAATTAGTACAAATTGTGGGTGATCATCTTGAACCAAAACGATCCGAAATTGCAGAACGCCATGTTTTTAGACAAAGACGTCAGAACACGGGTGAATCTCTCAGTGAATATCTACAAACACTTAAACACTTGGCCAGTACATGTAATTTCAATACAACACTGGAAGAAAATTTACGCGATCAATTTGTGTCGGGTTTGGCTAGTGATGAAATGAGATCACGCATTTTTGCGGAACCAACGATTACATACAAAAAAGCCGTTGAATTGGCGTTAGCGTTGGAAACGGCCGAGCGACACTCACAGACCAGCGGTGCAAACGCCGCGGGCGCAGCGAACGCGTCGGCGGTTGGGACGCGAACGTTTGAGGCGGTGCATCAAGTGGTGACGGCAAAGCGGGCAGGCCGCCCGCCGGAGCGCGGAACTGCGAGGAGCGGTAACTCGTCTACCGAGGGGAGCGCGGCAACATCTCGCTCAACGCGTGCTTGTTGGAGGTGTGGCAGAAACCATCGTCCAGACGTGTGTCGGTTTAAAAATTATTCGTGCGATTTATGTGGCCAGAAAGGTCACATTAAAATAATGTGTAAATCAAATAAAAACCGTGTGGGCGAGTCAAGCCAGGACACTTCAACGCGACGTAATAATAATTATCTCGGAAGTAGTGATAACGAATCGGAATGTGATTTTTATAATCTAAGCGTGTGCGGCGTTAATGACAAACCTTACATGGTTATGGCGCAAGTGAACGGCAGAAAGATAAGTTTTGAACTGGACACTGGAAGTAAGTTATCAGTTATAAGTTTAGATTATTATAATAAAAACTTTTGTGATGTACCAATAATAAGCAACGATATTTCTTTGTATTCCTATGTCGGTTCAGTTATAGAACCGGTAGGTTTTGTGTCTGTTCATGTTGTTATTGGTGAACATTCAGTCGGAAATCTCAAATTGTATATTGTTAAAAATGGTGGACCACCACTTTTAGGTCGGTCGTGGCTTACTAAATTAAAAATTAATAAGATAAGTATTGATGAATTTTTATTAAACTTAAATGAAAATAATTTTGTTGAACTATTAAAACGTGAATTTCCGACTGTATTTGCACCTGGGCTTGGAACATGTATTAAAAAAATTACTTTAAAATTGGCGGATAAAAATCCCGTATTTATCAAAGCTAGGCCGTTACCGTTGGCATTACGTAAACCCGTCGAGCGGGAGTTAGAACGACTCGAGGCTGAGGGTACAATTACAAAAGTTGAGTATTCAGATTATGGCACGCCTATCGTACCAGTAATTAAAAAAAACGGAGAAATTAGAATTTGTGGTGACTACAAGGTCACAGTTAACCCGAAACTTATGCGCGAACCTTACCCACTACCACGAATAGAGGAGCTGTTCGCGGCGCTGAGTGGGGGTGAACAGTTTTCAAAAATTGATCTCACGCATGCTTATCAACAATTACTTTTAGAAGAGGAATCTCAGGCATGTACCGCTATAACGACACATATCGGAACATTTGTGTACAATCGCACACCATTTGGACTTACGTGTATTCCAGAAAAGTTTCAGAAATTTATGGAACAAACGGTTAAAGGACTCAAAGGAGTCGCTGTTTTCATCGACGATATAGCATGTACTGGGACGTCCCATGGTGAACATATTAATAATTTAAAAGCATTGTTGAGTCGCTTGCGTGAGGTTGGTTTGAGGATCAAATTAAATAAGTGCGTATTTATGCAGGATAGTATTACTTATGTTGGGTTTGTTATTGACAAACACGGCTTGCATCCCGATGAGAACAAAATTAAAGCAATCGTGGACGCACCGAGGCCAAATGATGTGACGCAACTCAAGTCTTTTTTAGGTATGGTGAACTACTATGCAAAGTTTATTTCCAACTTAAGTTCAATATTATATCCCTTACATAAGTTGTTGCGCAAAAATGCGGAGTGGATTTGGTCGAATGATTGTGACGACAGTTTTAACAAAGTTAAAAAGGCTATTTCAGGTAGCAAAGTATTAGTACATTACAACCCGGAACTTCCATTAGTATTAGCTGTCGATAGTAGTCCTTACGGCATTGGTAGTGTGTTGTCGCATAGATACCCCAATGGGGAAGAACGCCCCATATGTTTTGCTTCTCGAACGTTAAATTCGGCAGAGCGCGCTTATAGTCAATTAGATAAAGAGGCGCTGGCAATAATTAGTGGAGTCGTAAAACACCACCAATATCTTTATGGTCGCGCTTTTATAATTAAAACAGACCATAAACCTTTGACATTCATTTTTGGTCCCAAGCTCGGTTTGCCGCAGACTGCGGCAAGCAGATTACAAAGGTATGCTACAAAGTTAGCAGCCTATGACTTCACTATAGAATTTGTAAAATCCAAAGATAATTATAACGTGGACGCATTATCACGCTTGCCATTGCCGTATGAACGTAAAATACAAACGGGGCAGGATACGGTGTCATATATTAATTATGTAGAACAATCGATTCCTATTAGAGCAAAAGACGTTGCAAACAAAACACGGGAAGATGAGGTTCTTAAAAATATTTATGATTATATTATTAATGGCTGGCAAGCAGAAGTTACACGAAGTGAAGAAAAGCCTTATTTCTATCGAAAGGACAGCCTTACTATCGACAGAGAGTGTATATTATACAATCACAGAGTGGTCATTCCTAAGGTACTTAGGCAGCAAATTCTACAGGAATTGCATGAGGGACACTTAGGCGTTGTCAAAATGAAAAATCTATCTCGAAACTATGTTTACTGGCCTACATTGGACAATGAAATTGAAACATTGTGTCGAGAATGCAGTGCATGCCTACAACAGCGCGATGCGCCGGCGCGTGCACAGTTGCATCCGTGGGCTTTTCCCACACGACCGTGGCAACGATTAAATATTGACTTTGCTATATTTCAAGGTAAATATTATTTAGTGACGGTAGATGCACACAGTAAATGGATAGAAGTTCAAAAAATGTTAGGAACTAATGCAAACTTCACTATAAATAAGTTAAGAGAACTTTTTGCACGTTTCGGAATGCCTTCACATATAATTAGTGATGGGGGACCTCCATTTAGCTCGTTTGAATTTACTAACTATTTAAATAAAAACTTAATAAACCACACAATCACAAGTCCATATCGACCAGCCGGTAATGGGGCGGCTGAAAATGCAGTAAAATCAGTCAAACGGGCAATGAAAAAGGCAATACATGAAGGCAAAGATGTAGATGTTGCCCTCTCAAAATTTCTGTTTCAATATCGCAATTGTGAGCACGCCACTACCGGAGTGGCACCAGCAGTAGCTATGTTTGGTAGGAGATTACGAGGTCGGTTGGACATAATAAAACCGTCTACTGAGCGTGCAGTGGAGTCGTCTGCAGAGCGAGCGGGGCGCGCGCGGCCCGGCGCCGAGCGGCACGTGGAGCCGGGCGAGCAGGTGTTGGCGCGGGACTACCGTGCTCGCGCTGACAAATGGGCAGCAGCTACTGTGGTTGCACGGACTGATCCACTAACTTATAAAGTACGCGTGTCTGATGGACACGAGTGGAAGCGTCACGTCGATCAATTATTACCACTTAAGAAACGATACTCTGGACATTCCATAACGAATAACACGGATAAGGCCGTAACTGAGATTGATGTTTCTGAATCCAGTCCGAACAATCAAATTAAGAACTCTTCATCATCATGTGAAAAAGAAACATTTCAGAATCAACAAGAACTAGACGTTAATACGGCAGTCAGTCCAATAAACTTGACAACAGAACCAGTTCCGAATTCTGACATAGAAACTGTTAAACTGAGGCGTAAATGCTTATACCAAGGCAAATACGCAAAGTAATTAGTAATAATAATAAAAAATATTAATAAAAAAAAACTTTGTTTGTAACATTACACATAAATACGTATAGTAGATATAAGATTAATTAAAACGTATGGTAGACAAATGTATTTACATAGCACAAAGGTGCACTTTGTAGTTGTTTCGTTGATATATTTTTCTCAAACATTAAAAACAAAGTACACTAACGGTGCTAAACGAAACGATTGTGAACGACATTGTCGATAGTGCATCATAGGCTGTCGTCTTAAAAATGGTATTGATTACGCGGCCAATGATCACAATTCTTTCTTTGTACTATATTTGTGTTTTTGCTATTACTACAAACATAATGTTAAAAAAAGGCAGTTTATTTAATTAAGCTTATGTTTTAAAAGCTAATGTATGTAATGTTTTTAAAGGGGGAGGTGTAGGGTAGGTTAATAAATGTTCTATGTGGGTATATGAAAATAAACCAGTTGTCACTCGGAATCGCAGTTTCATTCATCGCTTCCCGCTATTATATTTCATAAACACAACTCTATCTTCACCTTAAAGCTTTGCACCCATCTTCCAATCACCCTGTATATTATATTATAGGGATAGGCAGACAATTATAATGATGAAGTCTGGCCATGCGTAAAATTTCTTAATTGTTCTTCATTGCAATTTAAACACAAACATACATTTTAATTCATTTAAATATTCGTTATTGCCAACAAATTAAAACCCAACCTTCCAAACTTCCAATTCAAAAAGCCAATCGTGCCATTGAGACCACCGAATAATAATTACAGAAAGTGATACTGGAATTAAGGCTGACGTAGACGGGCGGCGGTAAAGAAGACGGTTCAATTAGTGGTTCGAACGAGTGGTCCAATTAACCCCGCTCTCCCGCGTGTATTGCGAGTACCACTCTATTAGCTTTTGATCTATTTGTTTTGTGGAACATTTTGGCTGTTGTAAAGGTCAGGAATCGAGTTAGTTTTAATTAATGGTCTAGTCTGAGTTGAGTGAGGTGTTGAATTGGTGTTTATTTTTTATTAACGGTTTGTCTTTATCATGAAGTGTGTTTTTGTTTTTTAATTTCGGTTATTAATTTAATTCGCTTTCGTATTGTGTATTATTGTTCTCATCAGATTTTCTCCTCTGGGATTATATATTCTCATTGTCAGTTCTTGTTAGAACATAGATGGTAAGTTACAATTACAATATTATTGTTCTCTGAATGAGTTCACAAAGAATGCATTGTTTGTAATAAGCTACAAAATTTAATTATAATAAGTTAATAATAATTTAATAATAAGTTAGTAATATGTTAATAATAAGTTAGGATAAGAGTTTAGATACGTACACTATCGCAAAAGGTTACCCTGTAATGATAGATGTATGTAAGTTGGAAAATAAATAAATAATAAATTACCTAGAAGATTTTCTCTGTTAAGAAGACACCAACAACATTCTATTTCGGGAAACTAGTGATTTTGGTAGCAGCTAAAGAGACAAAAATATAATTATTATCTGAATAAATGTGAAATATTTTGAATTATTTTCAGTAACAAAGGCCTAAATTGTAACTTTAGACTCTTCACATGAAAAAGTACAACACAAACTAAAAAAAACACTCAAATCTAACAAGTCTACACCACCACGTTTCCCTTCGGCCCAAACTTCAGTTCTCCACGCAAATTACGAACTACATTCCCTGTAGCTCAGTGGGACCAGTTCGCGACGAAACCACATGCCAATGAAACAGCTGGGAATTGTCCCACGTTACGAGTTCACAGACTAATCTAAAGAGACCAGGTTTAACGAAAAGTGTTGTACTAGAAATGGTATGGGGAAGCACAGAAATAGTGTTTTGCAGGAAATTGGAAGTTAGCCGAAAATAAAACAAAATGAAATGGATCGACTCTTCGAGATTCACAAAAGACGTTCGTGCTGCATCACATCATTAACATTTCCTGAGATTATAACAAAAACCGTAGGTTAATGGAAAAAAACAAAATTAACAACTATCATATAAAGAATAGGAAATAAAAATGACGTCTTTATTTGGGTTTAGTTATTAGGTTATTGATTTTTTTTTACCACAGCGGGGTAACTTTTGGCCTACATCTCACCTGTGGTAAATAATGATCACGCCGATGGGGGAAGCGAGCTTCACCCGGAATCCTCAAGCACAGGGGAACTGGCTAACTGCCGAAACACAATGAAACCCTTCAAATTCTACTCCATGATATTTCAAGAGAATTAAAAAAGAAACTGCAGAAATAAATTTAATCACACTTTCAAAAGGTCTTCTTTTGAGAGTGTGTTTCACCAGAATTTTAATTTTTCTACACCTTTGCCTAGACTTTACTGCGGTAAAATTCAATATCTTTTATACTCAGGTAAAATGCGACAGTCACTGTCTGCTCGTTTGCTAGAAACATTTTCACGGATAAAATACGCTACTACCGATATCGGTAAAATTTGGCAGACAGACATCCTGTTACCTAGAAAAGAAATTAGGTAACAGTAACTTTGTATTCGAGTAGATTGCGATTCTTAGAAGGGTTAGTCAATAAAATGGGTCGCTCACAATGGGCCTTATCAGAAGGCTAAAAGTCTCCCAAAGGGCAATGGAGAGGGCTATAAATAAAATTTGTTTATTTAAAGTGACTAAACTCATATACCAAAAAAAGACTCATTCATAAATAGATAATAAGCACAGACAAAAAAAGACGGTGTTGGTGCTGCCCCGCACTCCGCGCACCAGAGACGCACACCGCTTGCGCATCGTCGCGTGAAAGCACTTGGTGCGCCCCCCGCGAATATGCCCGAGGCGCTGCAGTGGCAAGGCAGCCCCACCACCGCCCTGAACGCATTATTGAACTGGACGCGGAGGGCGCTGTATGCCGCACGAGTATACTTTGCCCAGACGCTGCACGTGTAGAGGGATGTACAAAGCTCTAAAGAGCGTTATTTTTACCTCCCTCGAACAACGTGCAAACCTACGCGTTATCATATTACCTCTAACTGACAACGCCCTCCGCTCCTGCTCCGCTATGCTTGAAGTTTCCCTACGTAATCGAATCAGAAATGAAGAGATCCGTAGGAGAACCAACGTAACCGACATAGCCCGAAGAATTGCCAAACTTAACTGGCAAGGGGCAGGGCACATTGCACGTAGAACAGATGGCCGATGGGGCCGAAAGGTTCTGGAGTGGCGACCGCTTACCGGAAGACGAAGCGTTGGAAAGCCTCGCACAAGATGGACCGATGACCTTGTGAAGGCCGCAGGAATCCGCTGGATGCGGGAAGCACAGAATCGGTCGAAGTGGCGGTGCTTGGGGCAGGCCTATGTTCAGCAGTGGACGTTTTTTGGCTGAAATGATAATGATGGTCAATAAAACATGAGTATCTCCTACAGTGATCGTTAACATAGTGTTTATTCGTCAGAAGTTTTATTTACTTTTATTTGATGTCTCGTTGGTTTAGTGACTGCACTCAAACTCACACCATTTATTTCAATTAAACCATTTACACGCACTTTTGAATCCGGGGTTGCGGGTTTGTCCGAAAGGGATATCGCGACCCCGGCACACAGGCAACGGAAGGAACACGGGTGGGTTTTAGTCAGTAAAAGTCTGACACGCCCTCCCGCTCCGCCCAGAGCGGGAAGAGTTATTTGATAATTTCACACCGTCAAAAAAAAAAAAAGGCACTTTTGAATTGTCAAGAAGTCGGTCAGTCAGGAATATGAAGGCCATTCCAAAGCGTAGTAGGTACCTATGGAGAAGAACGGACAAGAAACTCCACGGACACTCTTTTAAATATTTATTTTTTTACAAAATTTTGGTTACATCATTCATGTTGAAATTATACATGTGAGAACAATGTAGAAAGACGTGCACGTCAAAAGCGTCAGTAATAAAAAGATAAAAACAAAAACAATTCAAAGATTAAAATGGGCCATGGCAGTAAAGAGATGACCAGTCCCAACTGACGGCGCCCCTTCACGATCATGACGCATGGATTAGCCTCGTTGGTCCAGTGGTCGCACGCTGATATGTCAAAATAATAACTTTTCGTCCCCATATGAAGGCCATTTAATTTGATAATTTATAGATAAAAGTGATATTTAGTGACCAATTCCGGGAAATATTCAAAAATACATAAAAATTGGGTTTTCTCGGATCCCTTAAATTTTTACCTAGCGGGTGCTTAATTGTTGCAAATGGGTCACACTATCACGTTTACGTGAAATTACAAGTACATAGATAAAGTAATTTGCATACATATTTTGTGATTCACACATTTCGTACGTTATCGTCACGGTCTACGGAAATAAACAAAACATAGAAAATATTACGTTTCAAGCAAGCCGGGGTCAGAATATTAATGTAATAACGGCTTTTATGTTTGCAATTTAAATCAAATAAAGTACGATTTTATCTGACCTGCCACTGTACGTCACGTAAAATCGTACATTATAAAGAAAATACGTTTGAACCCAAGCCCCGGAAATTAACGTAGAGGGAATAAATCGGGCTACCTACTCCAAAATATAACTAAGTTCATAAAATACTCAGTAACATTTTTCACTCATTACACCCATTTCCGGGTTTTCCTTTTTACCCGACCATCTAATCCCATTGATGTCCAAAACATCAACAGAGTACTGTTAACCCGTTTATCCGTATGGGGACGACCCGGATATAAATGGCAAATTTTCCGGATTTAATGTCCAATCTGTAGGTGAGTTTCTGGAGATAATCCAGGTACAATTTTGATGGTCTGATGTTAAAAAGTGCTTACGTGATCCGGTTAACCGGATTGTATTTTACTTTGAGTGTTTTTGGTAGACATTTTATAAAAATGTAAGCTTAAAAGCGTGTGATTTTGAGTTTATTTTGCTTTAAAATTCGTGGACACTTTATTAAATCAATAAGATATTGGGATTATTGCTTGAATTTCGCCATTTCAATATAATTTGTTACTACACCTATGATATGTGTGAAAATTACAATAAGTTCTAAATCACTCAACAAAATCTCTTGTATCGCAAGTCAACTTTCAATATAACCTTGCATTATAAAGCAGCACTTATTTAAATCGCGACCATTACTTACTCTTTTCCAAGTCTTTACGACCATCACAGCATTCACAACAGCACCAACAGTATTCTCAGCGTATTCGCAGATCGGTGGGACTCCCCGATGTTGCGGAGGTGGATGCGGCTCCATGCTGAATTTTAATTGTATATTTTCATGTCTGTAACCTACTAACACTAGAACTTAAGTAAAATTGTTACTAACCCTATGGACTCCGGTCTGAAATAAAAACTTTCTATTCTATTCTATTCTATAAAAAATAATTTGAAAATTTTATTCCTTCCAATATATTTTTCGAAGCATCTTGAACCTACTTATAATTCAATGCACTCCCAGATTGGCAGCAAGACATATAAAGAAAACAATTTGAAAAACTCTAAATCGCCATCTTTAATTAAGTAGATTCTTAATTTAAATTTATCTCTCCCGATAGCTATTGGCGTTAGTTTATAGGTACTTTAAGGGTGTAAAGAGGCTATTAAACCATGACTCGCCACATAGTCTTAATCAATCAGGTCTAGATTGGATGTTTCTATTACAGGGAACTTATGTAAAGTCATCCTGATCCTGAAAAAGTTGGGTCAGTATAGGTCAACCGTGGTTTGAAGGGCAGACGTTTGCTTCTTAAAAAGGTATTGGCTGAATTCTTTTTAGGGTTCTGTACCTCAAAAGGAAAAACGGAACCCTAATAGGATCACTCGTGTGTCTGTCTGGCTGTCCGTCTGTCACAGTCAATTTGCTCGGAATGTAATGGACCGATTAAGTTGAAATTTGGTTCACATATGTATTTCTGTGACCCAAACACGGACGTGTAACGTAAATAAATGAATTTTGAATATGGGGGTTACTTTTGGGGGGCAAACAACAAAATAAAAATAAAACGTTTTGTATACTGTACCGTGTGACATATCAAATAAAAGGGGTTGTTTTGAGGATCTCAAATATATTTTTTTAATAATTTTAAACTAAATACTTTTAAAGATATTTAAGAAAATTGATGAAAATTTACCCCTTTATCTCCGAAACTACTGAGCTTAAAATTTTGAAAAAAATAAAGAGAATGGTTCTTTACTCAAAGATTACAGGAAAATCTATTAGAAGTCTATGGTCTTAAAATAACATGGTAAATCTCTCAATATTGCGCGTACAAAGTTACATTTGCAGTTGGAATGAATGGGACAACATGTTTTTCAACTACAATGATAAGTTTGTTCTTGGGATTAATTAATCCCAACTACGGAACCCTTCATTGTGCGTGGTCCGACACGTACTTGGCCAGTTTTTTTAATCTATTTATAACTAGCGACCCGTCCCTGCTTCACACGGGTGCAATGTACTGATGGCGACATGTCAAAGCATCGAGATTTCTGTGCAATAGCTAAGTTAAATTGTATTATATACAGAAACCTTCCGGAATAAATTCTCTAATTTATGGGGAAAACCTTATCGCGTAGCGTAGCGCAGTTTAAAAGAACAACGCGGTCACACTAAACTTTATTAATTCCATTCATAAATTAATTTCAATATTCGCAGTTTCCCTGCCAATCATGGCGCCACGCTGTCAGTCATAATTATATTGCTGCGGGTAATTTTAAATCTGTGATATTTTTTTAATGATGTGATGTCCAGGCATATTTTATTTTAATTAAACGGCCAATTTTAATAACATACCTTATCGAATAAGGATTAATTACATACAAGTCAAAATAGCTTCAGAAAGAACAATATTTTTTAATGAAATTCTGGAAGATAAAAATGCTTACTGTGGGTCATCCTTAAAAGATAGACAAATCGCGGATTTTTCTGTTGATTTTATTAAGATATACAGTTCAATGAAACATACATTTTACCTAACTGTTACGGTTTAGTCAGCGCACGTAAGCACTCAAAAAAGTGCCCTTTTCGACTTGATAAAAAATGTCAAGTTTCAGTACTACGTTTACGTTTATTTAAAATAATTATATATATTTTACCTCCCGGAATACATTTTCTAAGTGATGTTGAAAACCTTATCCAAATCCATTGCGTATTTTATAACAACAACGCGGACATACAGACAAACGCGAAAAGCAACTTTGTAGAGATAGAGATTAGACAAGAGCAAATCCACATTTAAGTATCTAGGTCTGTGGGTGGACCGTAACATGAACTGGAAGACACAGGTTGACACAGTGTGTACAAAGCTTAGGTCAGTGTTAACTAAGTTCTATATGCTGAAGGCACCGTTGAGTAGGAAAACGCTGCGTGTGATTTATTTTGCTCTCGCCGAGTCTTTGCTAAGTTATGGATTAAATACTTATGGCCGTACATTTAAAACCTATTTGAACAGTATAAAATCGCTGCAAGCTAGATTTATGAAATACCTTGTTAACCCAAAACTAAAACTCCAGTGTAAAGAAAATTATGAAAAACTTTTTGTTGTATGTAAGGTGCTTCCTGTGCATGAAAAGGTCAAGTATTTAGTGGTTCTGGAGCAGTTCTATAACGACCAATTCAAAGTACATGTGCAAAACACTTACAATACAAGAAGTGTTAGAGAACGTAAATACGTGCGAGCGCCAGTAAAAAATTACTACGGCAAAAGAACCAATAAGTATTTGACCCCTACACTGTTCAATAGTATCGACTGGTTGAGAAAAGATAATGGTGTAATTAGCAGGCGAACACTGGGGAGTAAATTAAAGGTTGAACTGTTGAATGAAATGGTTGCAACATATGACAATAATTAATCGATTGAGCACTGAACTGAACTGTCCAACAAAATATTCTTACCGTCCATTTGAACTACTCGTGTTTGTGTCTACCTACTTAGATGTATTATATTGTATAAACCAAATGTTTTAAGACGAGCGCTAATCCTGCCGACAAACTGTCACGCAGTTTGGCAGGTTTATAAAATGTATGCAAGTATTTGGTCCAAAATAAATGATTTATTATTATTATTATTATTATTACATCACATACACTAAACTTATTCTAGAAATAATCGTAAAATAAGTAAAGGACTAATGTACGTGACAATTACGACGTACATAGCATTGATTACAATATCTTGCTGCCTTGCAAATCTACTTTTTTGTCAAAAAGTAGTTACGTGCGTAGGAGTTGCGTGCGGAGTACGTTACGCGGCAAAATTGTTTTTGTCAAAATTAAAAATGTCGAATTGCGTCCTAAAATAAAGGCTGACACTTTGTGAGCAGTCTGTTAAGTTCAGGGACAGAACAAAATATATAAAGATTTTATTGAATTTAGCTGTCGTTTTTGCTCAAAACAACAGTGACAAGAAAAACGAAATTGAAATCGTAATCATCAACCCAAAAATTCCAAAAAAGCCCGAAAAATACCCGCTAAAAATAAATCAAATTGTAAGAAAACTAAGTCTAAACCAATTCTTAAGGAACGTTAGGTGCTTCGGAGATTTGTCACCAAAAGCAAGATTAACTGCTAATTATAGTGATTAGAACCAAAAGGGGATTAGTAAGACAAAAGCTGATTGATTAGGGAGCACAAAAAATCTTCGAGTATTTGGAAGGCTTGCCCGGACTGGTCTTATCGGCTAATTAATTTCGCCGCTGATCTAAGTATAAGGGCCGAGTAAAACCGACTGATTACGTCAGTCGTGGGCATCTGTTAATAAGTCTAGGAGAAACGCGGTTCTGATCGTTATCGTTTTATGTAATTCCCGAGATGTTTGATTTAGATACCTCTCTGAATGTGTTATCAAAAGAACGGTCAATAAAAACTGAAAATGGTGACTTATAGTTAGAAATAAAGAAAAAGTGTTTATTTGAACAATCACAGAATATCTCAAATTTAATTAAAACACACTCATTGAAACAAAAAACAATGAAAAGAAAAACATAGTAAAATTAAAATAAAAGCAGAAAGTCCTGTGTCAAAAGGCTCCTATCTCAGCATGATGCTGCGACATTTAATAATAAATTTCGCAGCGCTGGTATTCTGATAGGGCCCGCAGCCCCGTAGTGATGTCAAGTTAATCAATCAATCAATCAAATTATTTATTTACAGATCATACAATCCAATTTGTTAGTTACATACACATCTTAAACACTAGTGTTAGTACATAATAATATTCGGCAATTTCAAAACCATCAATAACAAAACAAGAATAAACTAACAATTATATACTTAAGTCTGAAATCACCAACCCGTCTTGAGCAAGCGTGGTGATCAATGCTCGTACCTTCTCTGTATGAGAAAAAGCATTTGCTCAGCAGTGGGACAATAATAGGCTGGCATTAGAGAAACTAAAAAATCGCAGAATAGCACTTTGTGTGACTTCACTCTATGTACAGTGACGAGCACTAATATTTTTACACTTAGCAAAATTCAACAGCTTTTTTCTCGTGAAAAAACGATTGTAACTCTGAAATAAGGCTTCATATCATCAACTATGTTCGTTCATACATAAAATTACAATCAATACAGCAGAAGAAAAACACTTTTATAAGTTGCTTAGTGTAGTTAATTGACTCAGGCGTGACATTGTGGAAATCCATTATAAAATACAATAGACGACGTATATTTAGTAACATGATCCGCTTAATTGTTCTTAAAAAGTCATAAAGAACCCTGTAAGAAATCGACACGTGTTTCACCTCTCAACTAAGCATCCTCAGGATGACGATTGACTTATTGCGAACCCGGACACGACGTGTTGCCACGTCAAGCACCGAACGCACTGTCACACCGCCTGCTTAGTGTATATGTAGATACAGTACATTTTAAAAACCGGGTTGGCTACTTCCCTCAGACTTATCAGTATTTTATATGGCTATAGCGACTGCCTTACGAACTCCTACATTATTCCTTTCATGTTAGACATAGTGTTAAACTACATGTACCCGTTACAGTATATTTATACACAGTTAGTGGTGCCAAAACCTTGAAACACTGTTTGGCATAGACTTCTCACTTTCATGCCAATTCCTGCCGCAGTTTCTCACTACACTGTCCAACCAATCTGACCTAAACAATAAACTTCACGACAACTGTGCCTATTTTCCGAAAAGGTAGGCAGAGGCCAATAGTAACCTCTCATTCTGCCAGTTATGTTAAATTCATAGTTAGTTACGTGTCATGGGAGGCAAGCCTATTCTCAAATTACATCGTCTTCACATAATTATACTCATATAATTAATGTATACAAAATATTGTAATGATGAGCAGTGATAGTCATGTGGTGTGACCGTTAGACTGCCAAGTCATAGGTCTCGAGTTCGAACCCAAGGCATGCATCGCTGACTTTTCGGTTTCATATGCGTATTGTATAATTATCACTTGCTTCAAAAACGGTGAAGGAAAACATCGTGAGGAACCCGGCATGCCTGAGTGATATTTCTCGACGGCATGAGAAGCCAAGTCAGAGGCCCATGGGCGGCTTTAAAACTCTGACACCAGGTTGTCACTAACCACACGAAAAGAAGAAGATTGTACAACATTTTAAAAGTGTACCTATGAAGTTTCTTGCCCATTCTTCTCCATGTGGAACTACCTTTTGTAACGGGCAATTAGAATCAATTCTACTTTCTTGTAAATTTTGACGCTCAAAAGTGCCTTTTATGTGCCGTCATTGAAATAAATGATTTAACTTGGACTTTGATATCAACTGGACACAAATTCAGTCTCCGAGTTGCAACTAAATAAACCCCTTATGAAAAAAAACTCTATAGCACTTATCTCGACTGGGGGATCAAACCCAAAGCTCAGTAGTCGCAACCACGAGACCAACGAGATATCCAAAGACCACATCACACAATAACAAAAGTCCAGTACTACGTTCATTTGTTTCACTGTCTACACGTTCATAGTAACAATTTGACACCAACAGCGCTTTTATTTCATACCAATAAGGTCACATTTTCGTAGTCCACGTGTCCACTGACGAGTGGTTGTCCACGTACAATCTGAAAGGGCAATCTGTCATCCACAGGGGCACTTAATAAATTCTCTACGCGAAACAAAAAGCCCGATATGATCTACAAAGCATCCCGTATCTCTCAGTGGGTCTATAAAGTAAGAGATTTTCTTTGGAGTTATTGCATTTATCCTCTTTTGATTTTGTTAGAGGAAACGGTGGTACGGTTATGTGCGACAGAATATTTTTGGTCCCACTTCTCAAAATTTTAAAGCATAAGAAAAACACAATTAATTTCACATCTTTTCTCTGCTTATTCAGATAAATTTTGACTAGTATACAGCAGAATATTTGAAATTGTTCACATAGTTACCTACTGATATTTTAAGAGGACAGACTTTTATCCAGGTATTGGCTGCAGGGTTCTGTTTGCAGCTTCGCGGGAAAGTCCGAAAGGGATACCGTGGCCCCTGGCAATGTACAGGCAACTGAAGGAACACGGGTGAGTTTTAGTCAATATGAGTCTGACACGCTTTCCCGCTCCGCCCAGAGCGGGAGAAGTTATTTGATAATTTTGAAACCCAAAAAATATTATTAAAGAATTAAAAAAGGTATTGGCCTTAGAGTATCCATAAAAGACAAACCGAGAAACTTTCAATTCCAGTTATACCTATACCATAACTTTCATTATTGCTAACCTCTCATAAAAACAGCTTATTTCGTGGCCATGGCTCGTGGGCGGTGGGATGACAAATGATAGCCAACATTACGATGGGAATTTTATCTTTGACAGATATAGGTGATCCCCGGTGGGGCGAAACGTGATATTCTCATGATCAAAATATAAAAAAGATACTTTTTCAATGCATAAAAATAAACATGTCTGAAAAAAAAGAAATGTGTCAAGATATTTTGAAAGTAATATTTTATGTGACGTTTTTATTTAAATAAATACGTGACTTATTTGAATTTTATTTCGGGGTTAAAATGATTCTATTTCTTTTCTTATTCAGGTGTGTGAAGGCAATTTTTAGTCGACAAAGTGTCAGTCATTTTCACATCGCTGTAGAATTTCTTCAGGGAAATTAGGCAGCTGTTTGAAATTGTCATTGACTCTAGAGGTAGAATATTATACCTTTACTTGTATCATTTCGCTTCAATAAAAGTTTCTCTTTGTTTGTATTTTACACTAACTTCCGCCAGCGTTTTCGCCCAGGTGATATCTTTATAAATTATAACCTACACTCGAGAGCAATGAATCCGGGTCACTTAAAGAATGTTAAAAATCTCGGAAACTAAAAATGATAGGTTAATGCAATAAATTGTATTTAATAGACAATGTAATACTCCTTAAATGAAAGTAAAAAAAATATGAGTCACCATACATTTTATTTACACAAAATTACATAAAGAAAAAAACTGCTGATCTCTCCTTAAAACAAAAATAGGAAACATGAAATTTTTGAACTTTATTACGATTTTCTTGAGTTTTAATACTTCGTATTGCCTCCTCGTGCTTCCATTACTGCGTTTACGCGGTTTGGCATGCTGTACACCAAGTTCCTTATACGATTTTGGGGAATATTCTCCCATTCCTCTGTGAGAGCAATTTTGAGCTCACGAAGCGTGATTGGGGGAGGGTTTCGTTGTTTCACGCATCTGCCTAGCTCGTCCCAAGCATGCTCGATCGGGTTGATATCCGGGCTGCGCACTGGCCACTCCATACGAGTAATGTTCATCTCTTGAAGGTAGTCATTCACAATCCTACCTGTATGAGGTCGGGCATTGTCATGCATAAATATAGCATCCTCACCTAAATTGACCATAAATGGACCAACGTGATCATTGAGGATTTCTTCCACATATCTTACGCTAGTTAAAGAGCCGTTTTCTATGATCACCAGCTCTGTGCGACTTTCAGAAGAAATTCCGGCCCACACAAGTACAGACCCACCACCGTAGGCAACTTTTTCTTCGATGCATGCTTGCTTGAATCTTTCCCCTGGTCTTCGATACACTCTGTGTCTTCCATCGTGCTTGTAGAGCATAAATTTTGATTCGTCGGAGAACATAACTTTTGACCAATCTTCAATACTTCAATTTACGTGGCTCTGGGCATATCTTAGTCTTGAAATACGATGCCCACGCTCCAGTTTAGGGCCGTTTGCAGGTCTAAGGGGTTTTAAGTTAGATTCAGCAAGCCGACGTCTTACTGTCCATGCACTTGGGTTACTTCCTCCGAGGCATCGAAACTGATTTGTGAGTTCAGTTCCTGTGAGAAAGCGATTTCGAAGCATGGTGTTCACCAAGTATCGGTCTTCTCGTGCTGTGGTACACCTGGTTCTGCCCGTTCCTGGTCTGCGTAGGTTAGAACCAGTTTCTTCGTAACGTCGGAGAACTCTTTGTACTGTTGACAGCGACACACCGACAGTCCTGGCTGTATCGCGCTGACTCCGGCCGGTTTCCAGCATTGTAAGTATTCTGGTGCATTCTTCAGACGTAAGCGACATAATTTCAGCTTGAATAATGAATATAGAGCACTATCAACATGGTTTATGTACCCACATAAATGACAGATTACAAACAAAAGCAAAACCAAATGCTGTAATTTCGTAGTTCCATCTTCGAAAGTGGCCCTTTTTCAAATTTAATTTTTTTATGATATAACTTTACAATAACTAAGAAGTTTTAATACCTTCATTTAAGGAGTTATACATTGTCTATTAAATACAATTTATTGCATTAACCTAGCATTTTTAGTTTCCGAGATTTTTAGGATTCTTTAAGTGACCCGGATTCATTGCTCTCGAGTGTATTTTAGTCAGCATACTACTGGTCAAAAAAATGTTAAAATCGGTCCAGTAGTTTTTGAGTTTATTCATTACTAGCTGCGCTTCGCGGTTTCACACGCGTAAGTCACGATTCCGTGGGAATATCGGGATAAAAAGTATTCTGTATCCTAACCTAGGTCATTTAGGAAATTTTACACATGGGTAGACCACCCATGTGTAAAATTTCATCCAAATCCGTTAAGCCATTTTAGCGTAAAAGCGTAGCAAACAAACGTACAAAAAATCAAATCTATTCTCTTAATAATATTATATAATATTAGTTTAGAACAAACATTCAAATCTTTTCTGATTAAACCTATCTACTCTGTAATATGATACCCACTGATTCGAGCAATATCAATTAGGTCTAGCATTAATGCTCTTTAATAAAAGCAAAATACAACTGCAATAAATGTTCAGATAATCCCATAAATACACGCACTGAATTCAAACTACCCACTTATCTTTAAACCCACAATCACTACACTACAGTTCAAAAAACCGCTTAACAACATCGAACAATAGCATGAATAATTCAATAACAACATAGTATACGCAAGTTACAGAAGCATAATGTTGCAGTGCATAGCATTAACATCGATTTACATATATTTACAACATATTATGTAGAAAATATTTACGGTTACTGCAAGGGAACATGATAGCGATAACTGATGAATGACAGAATGACAGTGTATTTTAATAACACAGGAAAAAATGGGATTATATTTTTGCCGGTTATTTTTTCAATGATCCGTTTGCGTTTATTTTTTTAAATAAAATGTGTTTCGTGTTTATTTCAAACTCCAGTGATATTTTGTACCTAGAGGCTATTTTTGGTATGGGCGCTTTCCTCATTTGAAAATCTATGAAAATTCATTTATTCATTTATGTAGATTTTTTGGTTTGCGTGAGTGGATTGCTTGATCTCTGAATGGAAAAATAACACGATAAAATGAACTATGTGAATATGTTTTTTTACTTAAATCTGATCCATGAACGAATCAAATCTTTCTTTTAAATTTATATTTATCATCATCAACATTATAATCATTTCAGCCAAAAGACGTCCACTGCTGGACATAGGCCTCCTCAAAGCATCGCCACTTCGATCGGTTCTGTGCTTCCCGCATCCAGCAGATTACTGCGGCGTTTACAAGGTCATCGGTCTATCTTGTGGGTGGCATTCCAACGCTTCGTCTTCCGGTACGCGGTCACCATTCCAGAACCTTTCGGCCCCATCGGCCATCTGTTCTACGAGCAATGTGCCCTGCCCATTGCAACTTAAGTTTGGCAATTCTTCGGGCTATGTCGGTTATCTTGGTTCTCCTACGGATCTCTTGATTTCTGATTCAATCAGGTAGGGAAACTCCAAGCATAGCCCTCTCCATTGCTCTTCATTAAAATTTATTTTTGCATTTATATCCATCACTAATTGCAATAAAGAACCAAGTTGACGTCGTCACCATTACGCTAAAACTAGTGTTTTCTAGAAGAGCGGTGGCCGCCATATAACGGCCGCAGTGACGGCTGACATGAAAATGATTGCAACGGGTTTTGACTTTACGGTGTTAAAAAACAAACCAACTTGCTTTTATAAATAACGTTTCATTGGCTGGTAAATTGTAGACGCTATGTGGCGGCCACTGCTATACTATTCTAAAGATCACGTCTAAACCAGTAGTGTGGGGCTACGCTAAAGTAGCCCGCGAGATTCAAGTTTTCTTGAGTTTTTTCCATTTTGCAGGTCAGTGTCAGGTTGTATGTTGATTAAAATATAATTCTCGATCGTGAAATATGGCTTTACCTAATTATAATCATTACAATCAGCAATACAACTCCATAAGTTAGCATAATTGTCAAATGTCATGATTTCATGAAATAGTCATTCCATGGGATTACATGGACTTAAAGAGTTGTATTGATAATTTTTATGATTATAATTCTATAATTAAACATTTGATACGGCCGCGAATCATATTTAGATCAACATAGAACATGATACTGACCTGCAAATTGCAAAAAACTTAAGAAAATTTGTATTTCGCGGGCTACCTTGACGCTTTCGCCTTAAATATTTGGAAAAAATATATGTTAAATTAAAGCAATTTCTTACTAACTTAATATCTGAGATTATACTATATTACATAGTGAAATTAATTTGTAAAGTTATGTCTAACGAGGATAAACAACCGAAAATCACGCAAAATCTATCAAGCGTATTTTTTTTAAACCTTCACAATTTTAAAGATAATTTAATTATTGATCTTTTAGTAGACAGGTTTCATTAAAATACCTTTTGTTTTATGTATAATAAATTAATAATGCGTCTAATTTGGGACAGCGCTCCTAGACGGGCGAGTCCTATTACTGGCTGGACGTACGACGCGTTGCGTGAGCTGAGTACAGAACACACAAGCTAACGACTCAAGGTCGCTGGCATATATCTGCGTCTTAAGCATAGTCTATTAAAGTTTATCAGAAGCATTTCATACTAAGAAAATTATAGAATCAAAGAAAATAAGTACTTAACATTCTCTTTGTGAGTTTTAATACCTAAGTCTATTTAGCAACGCAGATCCGGAGATGCAAAGTTGTTTTGAATTTTCTTAGAAAGTTGGTTGAAAATCTAAATATTAGGAATAATTTCTGCGTTAGTTCGAGATTAAGATCAACGTGGAATATTTATAATTCTAGCTTATTTTCAAGGTCAAAAACCTCGCGGAATATTTGGGTAGATTCGACTTAAAATAGAATTATATACAAATCAAAGAAATGAAAAGCTTTTTTATTTGTAAAATATTTGTAACTAGCATTTGCGTGCGACTTGTATGGCTAACTGCCTCATGTTGTATACATATAAGTGAAAAGAACCCTCTGTTTTAATTCAGAACAAAGTCTACATAGTCCTTTATGTAATAAACACATTTGTAGACTGATATTAGTGACACTATGTTTTCTGTGTAAAAAGTGATATATCAGAACTCCTGTCATAGAGAAGTCTGAGTCCCAGGAATGAAAGATTATAGACTTATTATATTAAATTAAAGGGCCAAATAAATAGCCAAATTCACAACAAGGCCTCTTCCTTAATATCAGTTTTCTAAATCCATGTTTTGAGAATGCTTTAAGCTTATCATCCAAATCAGAAATCCGGCATCACAAGAACACGTACAATCGTACACATCAGTCGATCATACGTAAATACGATTAATATTGCGCCCGTCTGTACCCACCTGGAATTACTATATTTCATCGCGACGAACACCTGGGCTCGGTAAACAGTGCTTGTGTACATGTCAACTGAACGTGTTTTCCTGTGTTTTTTGGTACCTAGGATGGATTTGGCGGAGTGTTTCCTATTATTGTCACTCAATGTTGGAGGAAAGTGGCAGGTTAAGAGGGAAATCTTTTTTTTTTCGTGTGGTTAGTGACTAACCTGGTGTCAGAGTTTTAAAGCCGCCCAAGGGCGGTGACTTGGCTTCACATGCCGTTGACAAATATTTCTCAGGCCGGTTTCCGCACGATGTTTTCCTTCACCGTTTTAGAAGCAAGTGATAATTATACAATACGCACACGAATCCGAAAAGTCAGAGGTGCGTGCCTTGAGTTCGAACTTGACACCTATGACTTGGCAGTCTGACGGTCACACTACTAGGCTAAAGGCACTAGGCACTAGGCTAGGAGGGAAAAAGGTAATAGTAAAATACAGTGTTTCACACGTTGCTTACGGGTGCAGGTCATGAAGTCATGATTCGGGTTCCATTGGTAAACTTTCTTTGCTTAGTAATTAATTGATGTACGGATTGATCGATCCAGGGATTTTTTTTTATTGCTGAATGGGCCCGCTCTTGATCCCGATCACGCCTGATGCAAACCGATGTATGAGGTTTATTATAGACCGAGCGTGCCCAAAAGGTTCCTGTTTATTTGAAGTCAGAAATTTTGAAGACAGATAGATAGGTTATATGTGGAAGGGATCACAGACGCTGCCAGATAGTTCTACACTTTGGCTGTGCGCATAATAAATGTGGAGAAGGTTAATTTGACTTGATCTCTACGCTTACCATGTTAGGTCGGTGGATGGGTGACCATCCATTTCGTGCCGTGTCACTAAAAGCGACAATACTTATAAATATAATTAATAAATCAGTGTATATTTTAATGATAATTAAAAATAGTAATATTTCTTATATTGTATACACTCATTCAATGCATTCAAAACCCAATTAGCTGAATATTTAATCACAAATAACACCCTACCTAAAAGCTGAATGGATTGGATGTGTGTTACATCATAATTGCCACAGTGACGACTGTGACGAACTTTATATTTATAATTTGTTTAACCATTGTTCTCATGTAAGTGACTTTGTGTCTTTTTTGAGAATAAATATCTTTAAACCTATATTGTTCTTAGAGCATTCTCATACTCTAAGAACATGTCAGAAATATTACTTTTATGGTGACCTTACATTACACTGCAATTGCGCATTCCACTGTATTTTTCTATACAGATTTTATTCAAACTAGATTTTAATCATTTAAACCTCATTGAAATCCACAACCAAAAACACAGCATCCCATTTAGCTAAGCTACATAGTGATTTAGCTCTCAAAATATGCATATCTCGTCGCAGTGCAGTACCACAGTGTACTAGCAGTACCTACTGCAGTATTGCAGTACAACCAGTACATCGGACAAGCTTTAATTTAGTATGTGTGTGTTAGACGTGAGTTATCCTTTATAGCTGTGAAATTATTCCAAAAAATATTTGGGTAGTATGAAAATATTTTTTAATAGAAAATAGAGGAGAATACAATTTTAATGTTAATGAGATTCAATCTGCTTAGCCTTTTCCTAACTATGCTGTGGTCGGCTTCCAGTCTAACCGGATGCAGCTGAATACCAGTATTTTACATGGAGCGACTGCCTATCTGACCACCCAGTAACTGGGTAATACTATACCCCATGGTAAGGCTGGTTGTCAGACTTTCGGGCTTCTGACGACCCGTAACGACTGTCAAAGATCCACGAATGAGAGCCGGGACCAACGGCTTAATGTGCTTTCCGAGGCACGGAGGAGTCTCGGTATGTAAAGATGGTCACCCATCCACGGCAAGCATAGCTCAACCTGTTGTATCAACCCGTACTGCTGTTATTACTTAGCCACGACCTCCTCGAGTTAATTGGATTATCTGTTATTAAATATTAATTGGTATTTTAATTTAAAATCTAAAACATTTCAGTTTTATATAGCACCGGTTTTTTTATGAGATAGGTAAGTACATATACCTTTACGATTAACATTTATCGTCCACTACTTTGTTGACGTGGATAAAATTATATTGATTTGTCATGGATAATTATCGATTAGAAAACAACATCGTTCAAAGAACGAACTTTTGTTTGCGAAGGGTCATGAGGAAATTCTACTTAATCAATAACTTGTCATATAATCTGGGATTGTTAAAAGATCTATGAAACGACGAAAACAATATTAACGACGAAAAAAACGGACCACACATAAAACCTAAACAAATCGTTAAGACCAAGCTTACAGTTTTCGATAAACATACATAATGCGCATACATTGGATCCACCAAACTTGCTTACTCCGTAAAAGATAAAAGCAAACGATAACCGGAAAAAGCACAAAAACGTCGGTACCCTTTTAAATGGATTGGTATTTTCAAACCGATAGCCCTTTAGGTGTACAGGCTCAAATGTTATGACGCTGCGTATACAGGAATTATACGCAGCGTCATAACATTTGAGCCTGTACGTATAAAAATGAATGAAGAATTTATTGCAGCAGTAATCTGCTACGCGGTGAGCTACGGCGTAGCACTGTGCTACGAACGTTCTACGACTTCGTAGCGGTAACTATAAATGGGTTATGTAGGTATTATTGTTTTGGATTTTATTTTATATTACCTTTAAGATTTCTGGTTGTTCAAGAGACATCAAGGATAATAAGTTTGTAGTCACGTTTTAGAAACAGCAACGATGAAACCAGCTTTTAAGCTAGGCAAATAAATCGAGCAGTAATACGGTAAACTATGTACTGAAGAAACTAAATATAAAACTAAAATAGGTAAATGGCGTGAGTGAGGGTCAACATAATAAACAAAAGTATCCCCTAAAATGACCAATGTGGGTTTTTCTCAGTTCAAAAGTACGCACACAACGATTATGACGTCATTACACAGGATATTAGGGTCTTGACACATCAAAGTCAGCTGAATAGGAATCACCGACATAAATTTTTAGTGACCTATAAATTGAGGTATTCGAGCATCGTGAAGTAGGTTTAGGGTTCCGCGGTCTGAAGTGTGAAACTATGCTCGAAATGATTTGGAAGTATAACAGATACTGGTAATGAGGGCAAATGTGTGTAGTTTTGGTGTCAAAGTAAATTGTTTTAAATAGGGTAATTAGTGTTTTGTTCAATGTGTTACTGGATAATATTATATTCTGTGTATACCCATACTAGTTACTACTTTAATACTTTCAAGGACAGTAAACGAGACACAATGGAAGTATTATTGTTATGACGCGTATTGGCGTTTATGTCCTTCAAAGTGTTAATTATTATTATTATATACTATGTGAAATTTAATTCGTTTGCATCCTCTTATGGGGTCATTGTACTCATTATTATGAACAACTTTCACTATGGGGCCAACGCTGAAATCGCGAAAAAAAAATCTGCTATTCCATACATTTATGTTCGCATAGCTCATTATAATGTCCCTACTAACGAGCTATGCGAATATAAATGTCACAGCAGATTTTTTGTTTCGCGATTAGTGATATAAAAAATTCAAATTAATGGTTTTGGTACTCGTAAGCAGATGATGTGATGTTTTGCCCAAGATACTATAAAGACTATTGGTGTAAACCAATCTATTTCGTTAGATTTGTATGAAGGGGTAATCTTCAGAAATATTTATCCGATTCCGGAAATTATTTCACTAAAGCGAAGCTACAGTTTTGCTGAGTGTCATAGGATATATTATTTATTACCATTGCCCTCGAAAAGGGGCATTTTATTCATCCATAACAGTGAATAAAACTCTCTTTTACTCACAAGAGAATAAAAACATTTTGAATTTGGAACAAGCACGAACTATACAAAAAATAAATGAAACGTACTGAAAATACTGGCTGGCAGGCTATACAATTTTTTTTTTTTTTTTATATCTCGCCAACTTTAGTTAGGTTCTTTTCAATCTGATATCGTAGTTGTTTTAATTTAAATTTAAATTTTATATTATTATTTATTATATGTTAAAAAAAACATGAAATTTCACGTGAACAAAATCGAGGGTAGAAGCTAGTTTAATTATAAAGTATCCCGGGAGGTCTTTGAAAGTCAAGTGCAGAATTAGGTCTCATGAATAAATCGGTAAGATCTGCCGTAAAAATGCTACCAATCACCCGTATATGAATTGACGATAAAACATAGTTGCTGAGCAAGTCTTTACGATTTGAATGACTACGACAAGAACTTGTAATTGAATTAATATTCGAGTATAAAATCAGTGGTGATGATAATATACCAACTATTTTGATTTACCACTTTGTCGGCGTGATTAATATGTACCCATGGCAAATTACAGCTTTCTAGTACTCACCGTCTCTGAGCTAAGCTGCGGACAGACAGACGGACATGGTGAAACTATAAGGGTTCCTTATTTACTACACGAAACCCTAAAAAACAAGTGTAAGTCCATAAAATCATAGGAGGATGCTGAAAAAAATTAAAATATAAGAAAAAAAAATTAAGATAGACCCCCTTTTAAAGTTAATTTTCGAAAAAAAAACATGAATATTCAGAAAAATATATTTATAAATATTTAATATAATAGTTATATATATTAAATATTATAAATGAGAAAGTGAGTTTGTTTGTTTGTTTGTTATGCTTTCACGCTAAAACGGCTGAATGGATTTGGATGAAATTTGGCACATGGGTAGACCATGACCTGCGTTAGAACATAAGATACTTTTTATCCTGATATTCTTACGAAATCGAGACTTATGCGGGTGAACCGCTAGTTCAAAATAAATATGTAATTGCATCACTATTCAGTAGTCATAATGCACTGCTAAGCTTAGGCCTCCCATTTTCTGCCGGGGTTGCGGGTTTGTCTGAAAGGGATATCGCGACCCCGGCACACAGGCAACGGAAGGAACACGGGTGGGTTTTAGTCAGTAAAAGTCTGACACGCCCTCCCGCTCCGCCCAGAGCGGGAGAAGTTATTTGATAATTTCCCAAGGCCTCCCATTTTAATTATAATTGCATTCGTCTCCGATAAATATGTATTTTAACATGTCCGTTGTCTACAAACCAGACCCAATAGACCATCGTGTACCAAATGTAGTGCACAAAACATTGAAAGTGTTAAAGTTTACAACAGCTCCATTTTCTTCAGAACCATACATCATAGTGAGATTCGCACTTAACCCATGTTTTATATGTCTCATGGGCTGCAGCCATAACATTCAACGGGGAGCCGTTAGTAATGTGTACCAAATATATATTTACTTTATATCAACATAAATCATGGTAACGCATGAAAGAGAATATATTTATGACAATGTATGGTTCTATGCAAACGACGACGCAAAACGGTTGTGTGGCAGCCATTTTGTTGCGTTCTTATTTTGAAATGTGAATACGAAATCCGAAATGATGCTTTTTGGTGGTATGCGACCATGTTTATTGAGCCATTGGGCTAGGGCAAAGCTGCCCAACCAATTTTGAAGGTGGGCCATAGTTTTGATTCTGTATCACACGGTGGACGTCCCAGTAATTAAAACCAAGGACTAAATTACCCAAAAATTAAGGTACCTTTAAATTTCGGTATGACTTCATACCGTTAAATAAGGGTAACCACAATATTTCGATACCGTTCTTTCTTAGTAGCGAAATTTTCAGGTTGGAAATGCATACCGGTATATTTCGGTAGAAGTATCGGTACCTTTATAAATGTATCGGTAGCAGACCTTAACCTTTATAAATGTATCGGTAGCAGACCTTAACCTTTATAAATGTATCGGTAGCAGTACCTAAACCTTCATAAATACACAAGCTAACGTATTCGACCCCCCCGTGCACCCACGCCGCGCCGTCTCAAATGTATTTCGGTACCGAAATCGTGTAAAGGTTAAATAACAGTTTAGACGGTACCGGTATATTTTTGAGGTATCTTAACGTTTAACCGTAACCGCTTTCAGTCCCTGATTAAAACTTGCCTACTTGTATGGTCGATACCTATTAAAGTTAAATAAAACTTTAAGTTACTCAAAGTTTGAATCTAAAAAAAACTGTGATAACTTTCAAGAGGTTTTTATGCTACTCGTAACAACAACCAATATTTGGCGACAATAATAAAATCAAGCCTGAAAATATGATTTATTGTTGGCTAATTGAGAATGGGTTCATCGGAAGCAAAATATTGTTTAGGCCTGGTTTGAAGTCGTGAAATCTGTTCTCAAAATACTATCGCCAGCTTTTGGCGGGTCACTTGGTGGCCCACGGGCTTGGGGTTGAGCAGCCTTGGGTTCTCAACGGGCGATAGCCCAGCGGGTGGCGCGGGCTCACCGCACGGTGAGCTTCGCCGGGGCATGCGCTCTGACCAGCACCCCTCCTTGGGAACTCGAGGCGTGGGTGCTCGCCAGAGTGTACGAGTGGAAGGCGGGGCGGAGGGCGGAGGGTCAGCCCTTCGCCCCGGAAGAGCGGGAGGCCGTCCGGCGGGAGGCGAGGGACGCCATCGTCGTCCACTGGACGACGGACCTCGCCGCCGCAGTCTTCGGCCGCCGAACCCTCGACGCGATCGGGCCGGTCCTGCGGGACTGGCTCGAGCGGCCGCACGGGTTCCTCTCGTTCCGTCTGGTGCAGGTGCTGTCCGGACACGGTTGTTTCGGATCGTACCTGCATCGGATCGGACGGGAGGAGACGCCGTCGTGCCACCACTGTGGCGCGGCGGAGGACACGGCGCAGCACACTCTCGAGGTGTGCCCGTCGTGGTCCGAGCCGCGCCGCAGTCTCGTCGCGGCGATCGGGGTGGACCTCTCGCTCCCCGGCGTGGTTAACACCACGCTGAGGGACGAGGGGTCCTGGGCGGCAGTCGCCTCCTTCTGCGAGCACGTCATGTCCCAGAAGGAGGCGGCGGATCCCGACGCGGCACCGCTCCGAAGGCGGAGGAGGGGTCGAAGGAGACGTCAGTTCGACAGTCATCTCCGACTCCTCCTCCCAGGTGGAGGCCAGCAGGCAACGGGTGCGGGGGCACCCTCGCCTGCATCGCACAGGCTGTGGATGTAAAGGCTGAGCCGGTTTCCCATGGCCCTCCCATCACGGCGATGCGGGAGCACCGCTGAGTTTTAGTGGGTATACTGTATTTTACACAGGAGTCCCACATACCCCGACTCGTCCCCCACGAGCCGGGGATGCGTAACGCATTTCTCAGCGAAAAAAAAAAAAGAAAAAAAAAAAAAAAAAAAAAAAAAATGGCGGCCGAGGCGGGCTGAAGTTTTACAGACCCCGCCGTCTGCCGTAGGACGGAGGACATCCATGAGGATTTTCATTCCGTTGCAAAAAAAAAAAAAACTGGACGTCGGCTTGCCAAGCGAGAAGCGTTACTTCAAATCCTCATTCGGATGGATTTGACGAAACCTAATGAAGAACTGGTGATCTATTTTTTTTCGGAACCACATCTACGATGTGAAAAATAAATCACAAAGAACAATTTCCATTTACACGTGTACCAGCTAGTTTTTTTTTTAACGGTAACATTTTTGAACTAGGTATAGTTGAATACTTCGAAGTGGTGGCCAATCGTTAACAGTTTCTATTTTTCTGCTGAAAATATTTGAACAAAGTTTACGTTCGTTAGTAATTTTGCATATTTGTGGTGGACTCGACTACGAGTTTTTAGAATCCTACTTTTTTCTCTATTTAGTTTGTTACCGTTAACCATCACTAAAGGTACCATTCCATACCCGACCGCAGACGGCAACTGCAGACGACGTGTCGCCGTGTCATGTCGCGGCGATACGTCGCGGTGTCATGTCGCTGCAGTCATGATTCCGAACTCGAACACAGGCCCGTATGTGAGTCGGTAGATAGAAGATAGAAAAATGTGTTATCGCTCGAGTGTTGGCGGCATTACTGGTCTGCGGTCGCGACACACGTGTCTCCTGTCGCTCGCCCGTAACTGCAAACGACGTGTCGCTAGCTATGGAAGGTGTTTCATAGAAACTCACAGAAACCAGTCGTGTCGCGGCGACACGACGCCTGCAGTTGCCGCCTGCGGTCGGCTACGGAACGGTACCTGAACACGCGTTTGTTTTTTATAGAAGCCTTTAGTGTATTCTGTATGTTAAAAAAAAAAAAAAGTATCGCTTGTACTATTTTAAAAAGAGAAACTTTGTTACCCGGAGCGTATATATGTATGTGTAAAATATTTTTTCATTGCTTTATTTCATTCATACAAATTGAATGAAATAAACCAATGTAAAAAATATTTTTCCTTTTCAATTTCTGCTGAAATATACATTGTATTTTTTAGCAGTAACACCAGTTCAACAACCTAAGCAAAAAAAATACAATGTAAAACGAAATGTTAAAAATATACTAATCTTTTTTAGCAGTTTTAGTTAGTTCGAGAAAATAATTATACCAGTAATTTCCCCTTTTTCATAAACGAAACATCGGAAACGTTCGCACAGATAACTAAAAAGATAAGCAATACAAGTCAATTATAAGTTCGCGCTTTGTCTTCAGGTGGGTAAGCACGTATAATGGAAGCTGAACAAAAGATAAATGGCGCGGTGGATATCGACGCGGAAGCAATTTGTTAGACGCCAGTTGCACGCGACCTTGGGTAATAATACCTACATATTACAGTAGGTATAGGTATACGAGATACACCACACTTTCAGTATTGATATTACTATATAAGAGCAATTTTTGCAATTTTTTTTATGTTTTCATAATTTTCTGCTACATTCATGAAATACATAGGTTCACTGCTTGAGCAAAATTAGTTTTTTTACTGCTTTTTAACTTTCTATTACAACATAACGCCTGTATTCCCTGGAGGGGTAGGCAAAGGCGTATTATAGGACACCTACACCTTCGTTACGCTAATTTATGTTTAAGTCTAAAGGGGCGAGCCCCACTCTCCCTTATATCTCTCTCCTTAACTTTTCTTCCAGAATTTTATCTCCTTTACACTCTGAAATAACAACATCGATAGTGTTGTCAAAGAAAAATTGTAAATGCATTTATCCTTCCGTTCCTTGAAGGAATTCTCGGCTCTATAACTTCTACTTAGATAAATCGATTTAGGATCGTGCTTTGAATTAAATACAGTTCTTTAGCCATGTAGACCACTTTGTGCCAGTGAGAGCACTCAAGGCTTTCGACCTGGTTCTAATACCAATCTATAAAACCTATTGTGGATAGCCTGAATCTTTCAAAATGCCAGTGCTTTCATAGAAGCCGTAAGGTCACTGCAAGGGCGAGCAGATCATTTATAAGTTGTAAAATATGATGGCATATTTCTCTAGTAACAGTCCCTATAGGATTCCAGACCAATCTTCATATTCCTCTTATTATCTCCCAACAGCCTATTCTTGTTTAATAAAAGGCTAAAACATATCGCTTACACTCGATCTCCCTTTCTGGCATTCTATGAAGATTATCTTTTGATATATTTATAAAAAGCGAGTTCTGTTTGTTGCGAGAGCGACACCATTGGTGTGTGATACCCGGGTGTTGTCGGCAAATTGTCTTACAATTGAATTCAGCTTGCGAACCCGTTTGCGTCAGACCACTAAACAAGGACATACAGAAGAGCTATTCATAAGTCGATGTTTTTTTTCGAGTGTTATTTTATTTACTTTTACTGTAAGTTAGTGTAAACTGAGGCGAACGATTTTGACCTATGGAAGCTTTTCGTTTATAGCAGCAGAGCGATATAATAGGACTTCTTAAACGAAAGGAAAATGATACAAATGGCATCCTTAGACCATAACACGACCACGTTGTATCTTCCTGATTTTGCTACTTATCTTCCTGGCATAAAACACGGGTCATAAACTTGAATAAAAAAACAATGAAAATTATAGCGATTATCAGGAAGAAATAATATGAATGTATTTATAAAATTTAATTTATTCATATAATTTAATTTATTTATGTGAATATTGGCCTATGTAATTTAATTGTTAGGTTTATGTTATTTTACCAACCATAATTTGAGAATAATGTAGGTATTTAAAGAATATATTACCTGTAAAATCAATCTTATTATTATAAATCCAAAGTGTTGGTAAAATGTTCGTCTGTGACCACTTTTATTTTCAGTATTTATTTGTACTGAAGCTTTGTGTGACGTAAGCCATGTAGCCATAGATTTTCTGTCCTTTCCTTTTTGTGGTCAAAACGACATGAATCGTTTCTCGCTTAGCAGTAAAATGCGTGGCGATTTAAACGTCGAGCAATTTAATGACATTTTAATTGAAAACCAGAATTAAAAATTTTATGAGTTGCTCGTGTGTGAATATAAATTGAGGATCACGATTTAAATAAAATCGTTCCTAAAGTTTAAATATTTCCTGAAATTACTTTTTTATGTGTGGAAATAAAACTCGTCTTTGGGTAGTGTAGATAAAGAGGTAATCAACATGTAGGTAAAGTACTATTTCGAGTACCGTCCTAGTCACAGATTTTGAGGGTTCGTGGGAAGTATGCAAATAAAAAGTTTTTTTATAGGTACCATCGAAGAAGTTCATATCTAACCACCATAAGGACTATTCTTGCTTGCAGCGCTCGGCGGCTGTAACACCGGGCCGGTAACAGATGTGGTCATAGTGTTACCGGGATTTTGTTTTGAAACTGGTTAGATATGAACTTCTTTGATGGTACCTATAAAGAGATACCTAAAAAGTACTATCTGGGAATCACGATAATGCTTCAGAAGGCATCACGCCGCATTGGTGGTTAAGTAGTGTTACCACCGGCTTTTGTTTCTTCCACTCCTCTTTGTCATTAGTTTTAGTGGAAAATAGACAACACCAAATTCTAAAATGGAACAACTTCATTATGTACCACCATCCATCAACCACAAGAAACAATCCAAAACAGAGCGAAACTCATTACTTCGAAATTGGCGCCGAACAAAGGATCAATTTTCAATTCTATTACTTCACTATAAATTGAAGATCGATTGCTTTGTAGTGCTGAACAAAAAGCAAATACCAAGATCTTCGCTGCCTTATATGTTACATTAGTGGTAAGCGATCCGGGTACGACATTATGCCACTTCAATAGAGCTGGGAATTCGCGTGAGGCACGCTAAACGTTTCAAGTTGAGGGGGATATACGGGAGCCGGATGTGTGCAGGCACGATGAAGAGGATAATCCACACTATTCTTTTTTTTTTGAGGATACTTTTCTTACGTCTCGCGGCACCATTTTTTTTTACTGTCACAGAAACACGTGCATATAAAAAAGATAAGGACGGGAAAATACGTGACGGAATAATGGCGTGCATAAGCCTGAACTGACGTCGCGAATGTGTTTTTTTTTTTTAATCTACATTATAGGCGTTACATATTCGTATAATTCGGTCTGGTTAATGAAATACATAGTGCCATGTCCTAGCACAAAATTATAATTAGGAATCGATGACTATTATGATTATCTATTTGCATAAGCAGTTATAGTCAAAGTCAAAACAATTATTTCAAGTACGCCATTAAAATCCATTTGTGAACATCAAAATTTACAAGAAAAAAATTGAATTGATTTTATATGAAGAGAACCTTACCATAAGGTAGTTTTGTATGGAGAAGAATGGGCAAGTTTCCGTAGTTACTTCAGTCTTTTAAAACTATTTTACAAAATTTCGTAATATATATTTAACGTTACATCGCCTTCACATACAATGTGAAGACGATGTACCTGGAATAAATAAATATACTCCAATAGATACAAAGTATTACAAAATTAAGCAATGACAGATAAATTAATTATGTTGTTAGATACATGTTGCGGATATATTTACAAATATTCTAACCGTCAAATAATGAATCAGTCGTTTTTAGTACTATTTTCTCTTCAGCAGGAGGCCGCTAAGCGGGATCGGGAGAGGGATATCCCAGTTGGGTATGAAGGCAGCGAGAAAGCGACCGCTTGAGTGACCAACGCACTGAACCCCTTGTTTGCATATCACTATCGGAGAATCTAGTCAGAAGTGTAACGACTATGATGCAGCACTTAGTGGTCTCAGAACATTTCGAGGTTGTGGAAATGGCTTTGTTTCCCCCGAGAGATGCAATCAGCATAGTAAAGGATGTCGTACAGAGCGTTCTGCCAGAGATCACAAAGTTCAGGGCGTAAAAATACCTATCACAGAGATGTCGTCTATACATTCTGTACATAACAAGTAACATTTTACGAATACAATTGCTGGGAAACTACTTAAATTTTTGTTGTGAATAATCGTTATTTACGGAAGGGCGCAAAGTAACACACGCAAAACGTGCTTCCAGATGGATGCAACGATACAGAAGTCGTGGGGTATTTACGAGTAAAGTTAAGTTATGAAATTTAAAACAACTAAAGTAAAAAAAAACTTCAAATGAAGTTTGAATTTTGATTTTCAATATCTTAATAACCAGAAGGTGCCGGGTAGGTATGATCTAGTATTAAAAAATATCACAATGATAGGAAGAACAAGAGATTCTCGGCTTTTGTTAAGCGTCTTTTTACACCCGTTTTGCGCTGAACTTGACCAAATTGCCATAGTTTAATGATGACGGCAATAGCACACTGACGGCCTGGCTGCGCGGCCACGACGCGCGACCTGGCCGCAAGGGTCGCGACCAAGCAGCAATCGTCAGTTGCAAATATATTTCCACAACACGTCCGGCCACCGTGGTTAGTGAGCGCATACTGGTGTTTATCTACAATTAAATTAGGTCTCAGTGGCCACAGCGGCCAGCGACCGACCATGGGCCGCTGGTCGCGTGCGGCCAACTGCCCGTGTTCCATGACGACTTCATACTAATGTATCTATCTCGCTAGCCGCTGCGACCTGGCCGCTAGGGCAATAGCGCACTAGCCTGGTCGCAGCCGCCACGTTGATTTCGTTGTTCATTGCATGCTCCATGGCGATTTCATACTAATGTTTCTATGTCGCTAGCCGCTGCAACCTTAGAGTCGAGTGTCGACCTGCTCCAAATATACCCCCGTATGTGCCAACATGTGTTCATGAGAAAGGAATTCAACAAAGTAGTAAGTTGTATGCTTTTGTGAGCGTGCCAGTGTATGTGTGGGCAATGTCGCCAAATTACACTGGATCATATTTGGCACTAGTTTCACACAACCTTCGAGAAGTTACCTACAGCTACAACTAAGTATTGTATCTTCGCACAAAATATCTAGTCTAAACTTTTTGTCGACTGATATTTCCATTTGCAAAAGAAGCAAGCTTTCTTACCAAGAGTTCTAAGCTACGTAACAAATCGTTTGATATTTAAAATTATTTTGATGAAGGGAAAATGTCGATGCTCTCACAAAAATAAGCAAACCCCTGAACCATCTCCGGATTCTTAGTGTGTCACTGTAGGTACAACTTGGCCAATTGGGGGTACCCTGAACTCAAACTCAAACTCAAAGCATTTATTTCAAATAAACCAATTACAGGCACTTTTGAATTGTCAAGGGGTCGGTCAGTCAGAAAGATGAAGCTAGTTGTAACATTCCAAAGCGTAGTAGGTTCCTATGGAGAAGAACGGGCAAGAAACTCTACGGACACTCTTTTAAATGAAAATATTCTTACAAAATATTGGTTACATCATTCATATTGAAATTATACATGTGAGAACAATGTAGAAAGACGTGCACGTTAAAAGCGTCGACAATGAACGATAAAAACAAATTCAAAAATTAAAATAAGCCATGGCAGCTAAGAGATGACCAGTCCCTGCTGACGGCGCCCGTTCACAAACATGACCCATGGATCAGCACCTTTCAGCACAACCATTTTGAAGGTAACTTAATGATCCAACACACACGCCACCACCAGCGAGACATTTGAGTGAGCATGACATACTCTCAGCCGCTAGGGCTCATTCAAGTCAATGAAAAACTTACCCAGTAAATGGTAGTTTTGTAAGGAGAAGGTAATGGTCACAGTGCTCACACAGATGCAATGTGACTGCAGAATTAGACAACAGTATAGATGATGCCTCACCCCCATTCTACTTACATAGTTAGTATCACTCCATTAAACCCACCCTTAAACACCTATGCCTGGTTCTTCTTCCATCCCTTAGCCTCAGTTCTAACTGGGGTCGGGTCTTCTTGTACAGTGGCGCCAGGACGGTCTGTCCTGGGCTGTCATTCGAGTTAAATTCTGCGCTATCAATTCCCTTTCGATACTGAACCACCATGTAGCGGAAGTCTTCCTTTTCCTAGACGTTTCGTAGGGATATTTAATACTGTTTTACTGAGAAACTGTCTAGTAAAAGTGCTATAGGCATAACCAAGTAAAATTAAAAGTAATTTAAAATCTTGATAATAAAAGAAAAAGGTTGTTCACTAAGTAACTTTCCGAACATAGCGATAGAAAAGGAAGTTTATATGAATTTAAAATTACATGTTCATTCTCATATCTAACTGGGTTGCTTGCCAAATAAACGACTACCATACAAAACAAATATACAATGAGATTCGTTTACTGAATACGTTACTTCAAGGTCACAACCCGTATATCGAGTTGAAATGAACATGAAACAGTACTTTTAGTGTTTTATGGATGATTTAACTTATTCTATTCAGGCCATATTTTTGTCAGCACGATTGGCGCAGTGGCTGAACGATAGGTTTTTAAGAGGAAGGTCGGTTCGATTTTCGGAACAAATATTTATATGAGCTATAGTGTAAGATTTCTTTTTTTTTTCTTAAGTTCTCCTTTAAGTAATATCTCTACGGATGATAAGCGGGACGAGAATGCTGCATCATCATCTTTTCAGCCGAAAGACGTCCAGTGCTGGATATAGGCGTCCCCCAAATGGGGGGTTTGCCATAGTCGCCACGCTTAGCAGGTGGGTTGGCGATCGCAGTATGGCGTTAAAAAGCGTAGAGAACGCTGCTGCCCATTCTCTAGTAAGTCGCTTAGTCGCCTCCCACAGGAAGAAATAAGGTAGTGCTATTCATTACGTCCGTCACCACACGGAAATGAATGAATGAATGAATGCTGCATGCTTCCCTTTAAAAGTAAACTATTTACTTGAGACTAGAAGACTTTTATTTTTGCTTGAGTATAGATTTCGATTTTGATGGTATATTGGCGTGTGCTAGCTGTCATTATGGCAAATAAATTTGTTTACTGTTTTGTGTTGAGTAATGTAAATTATTATGCATACTGTTGTATAGAATCAAGTCATATTTTTTTTAACTGAACAGACAGCAGTGCTGCTGGGGAGTTTGTTGCGCCACTTCTTATTCCCAGCTAAAGCACTAGGAAGCGGTGAAGGGTGGGCGTTTTGGGGGACTGTCTTATGTAATTTTGACGTTCGAAAAGTGCTGATTCTCAGCCTAGTTTGAATAAATGACATTTGAATATAAAAAAAAAAAAATTGAACTCCCAGGTTATATCTATCCGGAAAGAAGACTCTGGCAAGGAGTTGTCTCAAAAACAATGTTTTAAATCTGCCTTATACGGGGCTTACTTATAAAGTTGCTAAAACTCGCTAATCGTCAATTAACGTTAAGCGTTGTTTATTAAAAAAGGGGATTAACATTACCAAAATCAATTCGAAAATTTCTAAGAACAAAAGGAAGACAGTAATTTCGCAATTTACTCCAAAAGCTGTTCTAATGTCTTCCCAGATCTGTGGTAAGCCTCAAATTTAGTGGATATTAAACATAGTGAAACAGTTCGGTTGGCACGAAATGGAGACGCCAAGCAAAGAAATAGTCTTATCTTGCAGAATAAACCTGCGGAACTGATATTTTAGCCGAGTCTTCTACGAGTATAAGTCTTTGTTGTAGGAAGTTGGGATGGTATATGTTTCGTCAAGTACCTTTTGTGTATACATATTCCTGCTACGATGCACTGTTTAGTGGGTGTACTGAGGGACTGATTTGTGCTTGTAATTTCTTCTGAGTATGTTTTGGTAAGCGACCAAAGTGGTCCAAGTCGTGTTCACACCTGATTCTCCACTATCTGCAACCAGCCGTATAATGTAGGTTGTACCCCATGCAACTTTGCCGAACCGGGCTCTTGTGAAGGATTAAACTGCTCCAGTAACGGCTACTAAATTTATTTTTTGGGTTGTCTCCTTAAGACCATACTTACCGCCCACCGTAAGCGCGGGCTTGCGGACGGTGAGCAATGGGTAGCTCGCCCTCCGATAAGGACCAGGCCCGGGTCGACGGCGCGTTGTGTTCCACGCGCGCCTCAAAGAGATGTCAGCACAATTGCTGGGGTCGCGAGAAAGTCCGAAAGGGATACCGTGGCCCCTGGCAATGTACAGGCAACTGAAGAAACACGGGTGGGTTTTAGTCAGTAAGAGTCTGACACGCACCCCCGCTCCACCCAGAGCGGGAGAAGTTATTAATAAACTGCCAACCAAAAAAAAAAAAAAACATAGGTACTTACCCTTACTTAACATCATCATTCTCCCGTCGTTATCCCAATTTATTTGGCCTCGGCACAATTATACTTGCCTACATACAGTATCTTAATTTACGAAAGGCGTTCCCGTGATCGCGCAATAGTACAGCGTCCATACATGCAAAAAAAATATTACCATTCAAAAACAAAATGCATTTTTTTTAATAATAACATATTCACAAAAAATATTAAATTGGCACGTCAAAGAAACACTCTGTACACACGCACTTGTCTTTCAACGTGGAAAGACAAGTGCGACAAGTGCGCATGTACCGAGTGTTTCTTTTACATATCTAATAGTTTTTTTATTTTTATTTAATGGTTTTTGAATGATAATAATTTTTTTTCATGTATGAACGCTGTACTATTGCGGGTTAACGGGAATGCCTTACGTAAATTGTCATACTGTATATGACCAGCAACTCCTTACTGAAAATAAATGTAAGCAAAACTGCTAACTCTTATGACTTAAGCCATCAGGCAGAAATACTCAAGCAAACCTACAATACCTTGGCTTCTTAAACGTTTACGTTTAGTCTTCAAGCAGTGTTCAATTTGTATAATTTGTCACTAAAATAACTTACCTACTTCTAAATTGTTCCCTGTGCTTTGTGTTTATTTTGTAAAAGCGTGGGTTTACATACAATTCTAAGCTACTTTAAGAACGAAAGTAAAAGTTTGTTGTTACAACTGTCATTGAAATAAGTACGAAAACATACTTTTATGTTTTTGTAGTGTGTTTATTTATAACTTTATCGAGACTTAGCAGTGTTCAGTACAACTATTTTCTTAATGCCCCTCGGCAAACCGGACGCTCTCAATCGACTGAGAGCGTTCGGTCTGCACCAAGTGCAAAGGGCAACTGATAGAAATTCGAGGACTGACGAAACACATAGTTTGCTGAGAGACTTTAAGAAAATAGATGTACTGTACGTATAGTTTAATAAATAAGGTAACTAGCCTTTTTTTAACGCTGTAATCAACTATCTTTTCCTGAATCATACACATATCATCACGCCTGTATTCCCCGAAGGGTTAGGCAGAGGTGTACAGTCGCCGTCAGATATATTTTAGCAGACAAGGTGACCAAATTCTTCTGAACAATTTAAAATGTCAATATGTTCCATACACTAAAAATTACCATTCATATCTGAACATTCATTACTTCATTAATATCTGAGCAGATGCTTGTCAATAATTTCTAAAAAGACAACTAGTCAAAAATATCTGAACACGTATAGTCAAGTGCATCTACGCAAATGATGAGAAGTTATAAGACGGGGTGGTCTTAAAACTTTCCGAAAAAGTTATTTATCACTTTGTAGTGTTTTTTTGGAAGTCGGTTGTTTTTTTTTTTTTGTTTATAAGTTTTTTTTTCTCGCTTTCTACTGAGTCAGTTTCTAATGTGTCTAAGTTGCAATAGCCTAATGTCAACTGCTCATCACCTTTTACAAAATATTGCTTTTCCCGATGCAGGGATAATCGTTGAAGAGTTCTCCTGGTACTTCACTATCAGCTCTACTTCTCCGTATGCATTGTGACGAGCATTAATTGCTTCCCGAGAGTAATTGCACAAGTTACTTATAAAAAAAAGGAAATTGCTATTGGTGTGCCTATAATATTTGAAGAGTCCCTCGATATCTTCAGGATCCCATCATCAGATTGACCCCTTTCAAACAAATAAATAATTTTGCAAATCCGTCTCTTTAAGACGGAGTTATGCCCGAACATACTGTCTGCTACAATATAACCGACGGCGACTGTCCCTATGCCTAGTACACCAACATTTCGCCAGTTGAACAAGAAGTTCATAATCCCCGTGACTGTAATGTAGTTTTGAATAAAATGGCCCTTCAACCATTTCGAAAACCTTCCAGATAGACCATACATTATACTATAAATTTCCAGATTTGTCAATAAATGTTTGGGGCGAAAATGTATTCTATTACTCTAGGTTTCTTTCAAACCTAGGCTGTAGTAGAATAAAATGCGTGCCTACAGTATGAAAAAGGCTAGCTTTTCGTAGAGGTAAGTATCGTGGCCTTAGGGCCACGTTTATGTGTAAAATAAACAGGCAGACTCCTCGCCTATCTCTTTTTGGGTTTTTTTTTTAAAGTATGTAATTATTCTGCATTTACAATTAAATTTCCAAATATCTAAACAAATATGTGTATTTGGGAAAAAATTGTTTAATACTTACCTACATAATACAGTTCATTTTGCGCTCCAACTTCAACGAATATAATGTTTTCTATAGTACCAACGGGTCATTAAAAATCAACTTAACTTCCTTTGAATAAAGTTGATATTTGTTTTAGTGAAAATAAAATAAATTGTAAAGAAGATTTTCAATACATTCTAGGTAGTCTATTTTCAGCTTTAGAACATATCTATGTTTACGTCATAAGCGAAATAATTGGGTCTAGTCTAGTACGTCATCATAACTTGCCACCCATGTTTAAGATTACGGGTCTATACTACCTTAAATTGCTTAGCATGATCCTCCGTTATTTCGAAAATACTGCCGCATTAATTTTAAAATTAACAATATATTATGTTAAAGTTGACGAATAATGTTTAGTACTTAACATTATTCGTCAACTTTAACATATTGTTAATTTTAAAATTGACGAAAATGTTTGACGAAAATACGAATCCATAAAAAATATCGATTGAAAAGAAATTCAAACCGAACAATAAACCGCTGGTATTAAAAAAAGACTTCAAATTAGATCATGAAACTTTGCATAATAACTGAACTAACTATAATGCAGCGACTATGTGTTTTTTTTTATTACCGTTAATTTCGCCGTAAAAAGCAATTACCTAAACTATTGACGCCTTGGAGCAGCCAGCACTCCACTCCGTCTCACTCTCACTCAGTCCGCGAGCGAGATAAAAAGTGAATTTGAGCTGAGGTAACAAGGGCTCTTAATTAGAAAGGACATCAATTTTCTTGGCAGCGGTGGTGAAAGCTTATCAGTTCTTGTGTCAACGCCATATTTAGGAATAGTATTAGATCATCTTGTTAATTACCGTCCTAACGGGTTTTCTTAGGCAAGGGTCCAAATTAGATGGTGTTAACTTAGCGTGGTTTGTGTGTAATTACTGAAGCATGAATAATTTATCAGTTTAATAATCTTTCATCGTAATCATCTAGTTATAACGGGTACTATAATAATTTCATGCTACGTTTCTGCAATGATCTCGTTTCGCCACAAACTATCTATACATATGAGCAAAGCACAAAGCTTAAGTAAAAGAATCGGTAAGATACTAGCGGGGCTGACTGCCCAGAGTTCTTTTTTAGGGTTCCGTACCTTAAGAGGAAAAAACGGAACCGTTGTAGGATCGCTTCGTTGTCTGTCTGTAAGACTGTCAATACCCTTTTCCTCAAGAACGCGTGGAGGTATCAAGTTGAAATTAATATGAAATACCTAGGACTGCGACCCATTGGAGGTCTAAAAAATCAAGCTTCTAAGTCCACGCAATAAAAAAATACGGCTACTCATGCGACATATTTTGATACTCGCAAATAAATCAAAACCTACAGGATACTTCCCGATGACCTAGAATCATGAAATTTGATTTGATTCGAAAATCGTTAATTTGTAGTTTTGTCACACAGTTTTTTTTTTTGTGATTACAAATTTACATTTGCAGTTGGAGAATTGACCGTGACGTAAATCGATGTATGGGAGAACATGTTTTTCAACTACAAAGTTAAAATTTTTGTGGGAGATATTCATCCCAACTACGGAACCCTTCATTGTGCGTGGGCCGACACGCACTTGGCCGGTTTTTGTGTTGTGAATGGCATCTCTCAGGTCAACTTATGAGGTTTTCGGGCTATCCTATGGATGCCTAAACATATTAAGGACCTTAGCAAGAGCATGAAAATTAAAAACTTACCGAGTACACGCTAAGGGCGCCCCCTGTTGGGTAAGGACCTCGGTTTCATGATTGGATCAGATCATGATTAATTAAGGACGAATTTAAAGCTACAGGCTCAGCGGCGCGGGCTGGCTCGAGCAAGGGTCAGAATGGATGCCCAGGGTACACAGGACTTTACATTTTTAAGTATCGTACTTTTGCAACCTATGTTAATGAACCACATTACGAATTAGATACCTACTTTATTTATTTCGCTATCAAAATGTGTGCGATCACTTGAGTGATGTTCAAAATGAATGTTTCAGGATAGGACTACTGATTTGGAAATTGTGATTCTGGCATTAAACGCGCGGACTGAACATTTTACATTTTAAATTTGGAAATAGTCGTTTCAAGATTTGGTTTGAAGACATTATTCATATCAGTTCTTCTGTACTCTTATTATTAACGCTACATAAAATGATTAATTTTGTTTAAAATATTTGAATCAGAATCAGAATTTATTTATTTGTAAGAATGTAGTTTTACATAGTATGGTGTTAACATTTTTTTAAGTTCTATACATTCTACCACAACATATATGGTGTACAAATATTCAAATGTCAGTCATAAAACTAAGTAATTTTATGATTAGTGACTTGTATGCCAGTCCATGGCGAGACATGTAAAGCATAACCCTATTATTAAGACCATTATAAATTGTACCATATTTTAATGCAAATAAAAGTATTCTATTTCATTCTATTTGGTTTTATTACTTACTTATAACTAATTACGTTTAAACTTTCGGTTAAAAATCGTTCGAATTGAGGTTACTTTTAGGTGGCGCGGTGGTGCTAAGGCCCCTGGATACGTTCAGCACAGTCGTATAATTAAGAAAAATATCGATTCAGACAGGCCCTGACAGGCCCAGAGCATTCCTTTTGTTATTCCGGTCAGGCCTGCTCAAGACCGCATCTGTTATTCGTTCAATGTGTCTAGACGAAGATAATCGCGCTTAGCAACAATCTAACACCACTTCATTAAACTTAAACATTACACGTTTATACCCGAAAAGGATGCCTGTTGCTAGGTATTTCAGTAGAATAATAATATATTTAGAGCATAAACATAATAAGTTGCCACTGCTGGGACACATGTTACCTCTCTGTGAGAGGGAGCGGGCCGTCCACCACGCGGGCCCAGTGTGGGTTGGTGGTTGTCTCATCTCTTCGAATTTTGGTTCTAGGACAACTTGGTTTCCTCATGATGGTTTCCTTTACCGTTTTGAGAGCAGTGATGATGTAATAAATTACAATACAACAATATAGACACATCATAGAGTCAGTACATATTAAAAGACAACGTCCCACTGCCGCGTCTGTCTGTCTGTCTGAACACGATAAACTCAAAAACTACTGAACGGATTTTCATACAGTGTTCACCAATTAACGGCACATTCTTGAGATAGGTTTAAATCTACAATTAATTGAGGTTTTTGGTAAATTGGTTAAAATATGACGATGATTGTCGAAGATGTCGGAAAAATCATGCCGATTGGCAGCTTTATTATTGAATACTGCTGAATTTAAGAACAAGTTAGTATTTACTTTCATATTTACGATCTTGTTAACGACCATGTTGGATTACAACAGATTCTTTGCGATCGAAACGTCGCTGTAAAACAGTTTATGTGGAAATAATCGTAAATTCTAAATTACGACTTGGTTAGCAATTTGATTCTGCATTGTTTTAGCACTTAAAGTTTGCTACGCTATAACTAGAAAAGAATTAGCTAAACCAGATAACCTGGTAGATTAATAATTAATAATTAATCTGCATACCGCACCTTTAAAACGACAATGACGTAAGTGCAAATATTTCAAAAACTGACCTTTTAATGGGAAACGATTTAAATACTATTAAAGTTTTGTGTGCGACGTCGACTTTTAAGTAATAGCAATATTTGCCGCTAGAGGGAAGTTGCGTCGTTGTGTAATTGGAGAAGGAATTTAAATCGAAAACGACCCATTGGTCAGTTACCCGCGGGGAGGATATTGAAGAGTTGATGTAAGTAATGATTTAGCACCAAACTAAACATTTATTTTTATATTAAGGCTAATGTTCTGCATTTACGTCATTGTTCTTTGAGGATTCTTGAAGTTAATAAACATTTTATTTGGAACAACGACGCAACTGTAGGCACCCCCCGAAAATAATATAAATAGCAACTAAAATATCAGAGTTAGAATAATCAAAAATATTTTACAAATAAGCCTATATCCTTGTTTGTCTTTTTGTAAAAAAATACAATAGTAAATATCATTAAAAAAAAAAAAAATCTGATTAAGTAAAAAAAAAATTCAAAAGCGTTTTTCTCTAAAATTATGTTTTCGCACTTACGTCATTGTCGTTTTAAAGGTGCGATCCATAAACTCACGCCTTCTTCCCATGGGGGTAGACAGAAATTACAGAACGCAACCTACTACGATCCTTGCATACTCATTTTGCCTCGTTTACGTTGGTTGCGAGAACTACGCACCTGCCCTCTCTGAAGATTAATAACTAATCTACTGTCAGGGGCTTGTGGCTAAGTATTATAATAACAGCCGCACAGGTCAATTCATCTGGTTAATCTACGCTTGCCAGTGTTGGTCCGTGGATGGGTGACCATCTTTACATACCGAGACTCTTCCATGCCTCGCAAAGTACGTTAAGCTCTAGTTGGTCGCGGCTGTCATTCGTGGATCTTTGGCAGTCGTTAGGGGTCGTCAGAAGCCCGAAAGTCTGTCCAACCAAAAAAACCTAAGTCCAAAGTGTGAAACCAGTCTTACCAAGGGGTATCGTATTATCCAGTTACTGGGTTGTGGAGATCAGATAGGCAGTCGCTCCATGAAAAATACTGGTGTTCAGCTGCATCCGGTTAGACTGGAAGCCGACCCCAACATACTTGAGTTGCCGAGAATCGAGCTGAGTGGTGTGCAATTGGAGAGGCCTATGTCCATTGTCCAGCAGTGGACTGCTATAGGCTGATGATGAATGAAAAGACATTCTATGAATGGGCATTAAAGTTCGGAACCGGCTGGCAAACTTTTTTGAAGCTGTAAATAGAAATAAACATTTAATTTATTTAACATAAGGACTTGATGTCAAACGGAGTTGTATTATTTTCTATTTTTTAAATTTAATTCTGTTTGAACTTTATTTCGGCAAGGGAATTGTGATAAACGTTCTTGTGATCAATATTTAATTGAACCGTTTACTTAAACTGAATAACCTATTATTATTACGAGTACTTCATGTTGTTGCCTTTCATTTCAGTCACAAAAAGTTAAAGCTTAATAAAAACCTATCAAAAAGTAAGCGAGAATAAACTGTGTTCGTTTAAAAAGTACTAGGCAAACATAATTTAACAAGATCTCACCAAAAACGCTCAAGCGATGTGTTGTAAGCTTCCAAACCACTAGACGAGGAGAAGTTGCTTCGTAATATCAACTTAACAGCCGTACTAGGTGCTATAAACTCTTTCGAATTTCTGATCTCCTGGCAACAACAGGGAATACTTTACGAACTCAGTTTAAAAAAATATAAGGCGTATGAAGAAGTATTTTTTTCGTTTTATATAGCTAAGGACGAACTTTGAATTTTATAGAATTTGGCGATACAGTCATGATGAATTATTCCTCTGGGATGTTTTATGTTTTCGGGATAAACGTTTTCATTCTTATTTATAACTTCAATATTTTAGAAACCTTTTATTTATAGAGGCAGTTCAATGATTTGGGCGCGTTCATATCGGTATGAAGTTGTGAATTCAATCCCGAATCGTAGTCATAACAAGTGTGAATTTCACAGATGAAATTTAACGCAATTAGCGCATCTAAACCGATGAGTTTCATTTCAAGATTTTTTAAATTGCCTATGGAGTCACCCACTGTTGGGCTTAGGCCTCCTCTTTCTCTTTCCAAACCCAATGGGTACTCATTAAAAAAAAAATGCTACGGTTACACCACTGCTGTCATGCATTGCCTCAAAATCCGTTCTGCAGTTTCTCCGTGTCCTCGAAACAAATAAAGGACGTAAGTTGATCTCCCTTTCAACGTCTTTATTTGTACGAAACTGGAATCTGATTGAATCTTGTCCTTTATGCCCCCGAGCCTGGTAAAGACATCCTCTCTCTTCATGACCAGTGTAAAAGGAAAACTATTTTTTTAATTCATAGGTCTGAGTTATCAAAGCCGTTGTTTAAGAGCGTTTATCTTAAAAGTTGGCAACGTCGCAAATAGCTGTCAAAAATTTACCTGGTTTGATTAATTCGGCAATATAACTGTATGGAAATAAGAAATGTGGCTAACTAGCGAACTAGAATATTAATAATGAATTGCAATTATAATATTGAATTTGATGTTGTACGCGTTTTAGGTGTAAAAAAGGTATTTGAAAAGTTTCCAAATTCTTTTTTTACATCTAATACTAAATATTCGGTGTTACGATATTAATTATTGAATTTCATAATCAATATTCTAGTTCACTAGTTAGCCACATTTCTATTAGTTCCATACAGTAGTATAGTCAAATTAAACAAAACAGCGAAATATTTGACATCTATTTGCGACGTTGCCCACTTTCAGAAAGCACGCTTATTTTGTATGAATATTTTGATTTAAAAGAGCGTCCGTGGAGTTTCTTGCCCGTTCTTCTCCATAGGAACCTACTACGCTTTGGAATGGGCAACTAGCTTCATCTTTCCGACTGACCGACCCCTTGACAATTCAAAAGTGCCTGTAATTGGTTTATTTGAAATAAATGCTTTGAGTTTGAGTTTATAAAGGATAAAAGGGTAATTATTTACATAAACAAGGCGTAGAAATTAATGGTCGGTTAAAAAAAAATCTGCTGATTCCTACAAAAGAGCTACACGGTCAAAATGTATTATGGAACAGCTGTGTTTTTATTTTATTTCCGGTGAATAATTCCAACGCTAGTGAGTCTAGAATCATGTACTGAATTGATGGTAACAGTTTAAACGACGCTATCTCCCTCACACCCTGTATATTTTTGTGAAGTCATCTTTGTACAGATGTGATCATCGTTCCTGTTAATTATGCTTTTTATGATCAGACTATCTACTTCAGATTACTTAAACAATATCTGTAGATCCTCACCAAGTCAAAGTAGTTTTTTTTTTCAAATAAACCAAAATCAATCTGACTGACTTTTCCCAACTACGTTGGGGTCGGCTTCCAGTCTAACTGGATGCAGCTGAATACCAGTATTTTACATGCAGCGCCTGCCTATCTGACCTCCATAAACTTGTATTCTTTTTTTATGTATTCTTAATTTAATTTAATTAATTATGTATTCAAAGCATGTGCCCTCGATAATGTGTAAGTTGTGGTTACCTGTAATTGAGTGTGCATTACAGGATAAGGGATATTATATAAGTTTTTAATTTTGTAAAAGATAATCGTAATGTATCTCGTTGGTAATCCTTAAATAAATAAATAAACTAGTTACTGGGTAACTCCTTAGTAAGACTGGTTGTCAGAGTTTCGGGCTTCTGAATACCCGTAACGACTGTCAAAAATCCAAGAATGACAGCCCGATCAACGGCTTAATGTACTTTTCGAAGAACGGAGGAATCTCGATATGTAAATATGGTCACCCATCCACGGACCAGCGTAGCTTAACCTGATGGATCAATCCGTGCGGCAGTTATTCCTTAGCCACAAGCTCCTAGCAGTAGATTAATTATTAATCAACCTGGTTAAATGGTTTAACTCATACTTCTCCAGTTACAGCGTAGGAAACGTTATTACTTAGTCTGTATTTTTTTTTTTCAATTAAACTACTCTCTAATATTTAATTGTCAAAGAGTTGGTCAGTTAGTTAGTTCCTTAAGACTTGTGTCCAAGCATTGTGTATCTCATACAATGGTCATAGCGAACGCGGAAGTTTGCGATAGTAAACTAATAACAAGTCACTTGTCACTTTTGAATGCTACAAACTCGAGATCGTTCACTGTTCCGATGTGTTTAACTAAATTAGAGTCTATAATTCACATCGATGATGGCGTCACTGCCATCTCTTTGAGCATTGAAAAAATTATGATCAACTTAACCATATTTATGATCGCAGGTTCCCGTCGAGTTCCTTCATTTTAACTAAAATACGTTTACCTAGCTCAACCCATAAAATACAAGACCCTAAAAAATATACTTATCCTTGATAATCATAAAATTCTTAGTGTATCTAAGGTACGTGTGCGAGCATGTGGGGCTATGCTTTGAATACGAATGTGAGCCATATGTATAAGATAACGCACGAAATTCAATTACGTACAACGTTTACTTGAATGTATTTCCAAAACGATATACCTAACACTGAAGTCTGAATTTTCTAAGACAATTTTGCTGCTTCTTATGACGTTCATAGCGGTCGAAGTGAGTTTGTTATACCTCTCGGTGTGAATAAGGTTAGTAACTATAAGGTTTATTAACTAGGTGGGTACGTCATTTTAAATAGTACAGCAGTTAATACAACTTGATAATAATAATTATAATTGTCGCCAATAAGTCTGATACAGTGGCGATAGATTGATTAGCGTAATGGTTGTCGATGTTACCATTCCGCATGATGAGAACTTCGTGAAAGCTGAGTAAAAGGAATAAATCAAATATCTCGACTTAGCTCCGAGGTTGCTGACATGTGGAATGTCAGCTCGTTGTCATTGTGCCGAATGTCGTAATGGCACAATATATATATTTTTTTATTGCTTTTATATCTTTATATTTTAAGACATATTTAAAAATGAATCTAATGGTATGTAAGAAAATGAATAAACGGAATAATAATTGGTGGTGTCTCATTTCATTAAGAGTACCTCGGGCCTCTTCAAGTTCCGGGACCCCAGGGTCCCGAGAAATGTCAAAAAGATAACCAATGTTACAATTTATTTCCTTATAAGTTTAACTTACTGTCTAAAATTATGTATATAAATTTTGAATATGGGAACAATAGAGTTTGATATATCCAGAACGTATACTGGGCCTTTTGCCTGATTTGCCATTTGATTTGCGTGTATTGGGCTCGCCCAACGTGTACTGGGGGCTTTAAATGTTCGAAAGCCGTAAGTAAATTTTTCACATGTTTTTTTAATGTCATTTGAATAATTCGGAATGGTTGACCCATTTATTTGTGTGATGGTATTTTTTTGGTATGATGTGAAATATAAAAAAAATAGGTATCAATTTTTTTTATTCGCATTGCCTTTTTTGCATAGAACGTCAGGTAGGATAGTTACGTGGTTTAATTTAACCTCATCGGGGACTTTAGAGCGAGTTTTTGTTACCATCCTTCAATTTTGAATCCATTTAGATGAGGCGCAGGAAAACAAGTACTGACGAACATGTAATGGTTGCACGTTGCACCACACCGCACTGCTACTCGTAGGTATATACTGTCTGTTCCAAAAGTATTTGAAGAAAGGTCACTTTGTAACCCTGTTCAGGATATATTCTTACCCAATCACGCACTAAGGGAATTAGTAACACGATTTCAATCTGTTAGCTTAGCTTTTTCCCAACTTTGTTGGGGTCGGCTTTCAGTCTAACTGGATGCAACTGAACACATTCGTTTGTATTACGGCGGATTCGCAGTTGTAGCCCGCGAAATAAAAAAAATCTTACGTTTTTTGCAATTTGCAGGTCTTGATCAAAATATGATTCGCGACTATAACATATATGTATTTACAGAATTATAATCAATAGAATCATTAATACATCTCTCGAAGTTAGATTTGTTCCATAAGAACAAATTTCTTAAGGTAAACTTCTTTAAATAGCGGATTTGAATTTCGCGGGTTACAACTGGAAGGTTTTGTGGCGGCATCTAAATCGCCACATGCGAACTATGACCTGACGTCACACAACATCCTTTTTTTTTTTTTTTTTTTTTTTGGATGGGAAATTATCAAATAACTTCTCCCGCTCTGGGTGGAGCGGGAGGGCGTGTCAGACTTTTACTGACTAAAACCCACCCGTGTTCCTTCCGTTGCCTGTGTGCCGAGGTCGCGATATCCCTTTCAGACAAACCCGCGACCCCGGCAGGCATTGGCCCTTCCGGACCCCGTCAGTTGGTGCTGACATCTCTTTGAGGCGCGCGTGGAACACAACGCGCCGTCGACCCGGGCCTGGTCCCTATCGGACGGCGAGCTACCCATTGCTCACCGTCCGCAAGCCCGCGCCTACGGTGGCCGGAAGTCGGCTCTCGACTCCCGACGCCCGGGGCGTCTCCTGCGGCGACTAGGGGCGCGAGGGGGCGCATTTTGCCTCTCCCTCGCGCGCTCCGCCTCCTCCTTCGCGAGCATTACTGCTTCGCAGAAGGAGGTGACGGCCTCCCATGCACTCTCGCTCCGGACCATGGCCTGAACCAGGGCCGGACGCGAGAGATCGCCGCCGCCGATCGCCTCCGTGAGGACACGGCGGTGCTCCGCCCAAGCTTGGCAGACCTCCACCGTATGCTCCACCGTGTCCTCCGGGCGATCCACACAGTGGTGACACCCGGGCGTTTCCTCCCGCTTTATCCTGAACAGGAACCTCCCGAAACAACCATGTCCGGTGAGGACCTGTGTCAGGCGGAAGGTGAGGACGCCGTGGCGCCTCTCTAGCCACTCCTCAAAGAGGGGACTTATCGCCACAATTGTGGCGTGCCCAGTCACACAACATCCTGACGTCACTCAAATCCTGCATCGCGCAATTAGAGTTTACCGCGCGGTGGACATATATACAAGCTCCCGACTTCAACCTCTGGGCAGTTGCCCGCCAGACACGACACCCGTCTGGTCGGAGGATCCTCCCTTTTCTATGGTGGATGAGTGAACTTTACACACTGTTCCTCATACTCCTAAAGTTACAACTTTATATCTTTACCACTTTAACCGACAATTATGGTTTGAATAATCTGTTATTCAAACCATAATTGTCGGATAAAGAAACCCAAAAATCACAGTATTCAGTGTTTCAGTGTTCCAGTGTTTGTTTTCAGTATTCAGATACTGTGATTCAAACAATAATTGTCAATTAAATAATTTATGACAATTTAAAAATTATATATATATATATATATAAATTTAAAATTGTCATATATATATAATTGACTGCCTCGTTGGCGTAGTGGTCACAAGCGCTACTGCTGAGCATAAGGTCCTGGGTTCGATTTAGTAGCAGCCTGGAGTCTGGATTTGTGCCCGGTTATGCGCAATAGGCTCGCCCCCTATTACATGGGACTTAAACATAACTGGCGAAATGTGAGTGTACTATAGGTACATACCTACCTACCTTACATAGGTAGTTAGTAACTTAAACTTTAGCTGAAACTTTATTCATTTTTGCCTTGCAAGAGTGTTGAAAAAGGTCGTACGAAACGCGTGTGCATTGATCATCTCACAAGCGGCTTCCTTATCGCGCTCGCCAGCAGCTCGCGCGAATTATACCGCCTCGAGTGTAATAACCTACATAGCACACCTGTGGATGGTACGCCTTTGACGACAAGACATAGCAACTTTTTTTAGTTACGGGAAAAAAATGTCTATTTTTTTTTTAGATTGGGCAATTATCAAATATCTTCTCCCGCTCTGAGCGGAGCGGGAGGGCGTGTCAGACTTTTACTGACTAAAACCCACCCGTGTTCCTTCCGTTGCCTGTGTGCCGGGGTCGCGATATCCCTTTCGGACAAATTCGCAACCCAGGCAGAGAAAAAAAAAAAAAAAGTGACTTCTTATTTTTTTTAAAATATAATTAGCAAGACCAACACCAATTCTTTTTGGCTATGTTTTACAAATAAATTTGAGTTTGACCACATTACTATCTTTAGACTCGCCTCCTATTGCATGGGACTTAAACATAACTGGCGAAATGCTACCTCTGGTTACCCTTTGGGGATTACACAGTCGCTAAGTTATGTTAATAATCCCTTGATCCAAACAAATAAAAAATTGACAGGTAACCTTTTCAAATAAACTGTGATTGATGTTGATGTGTGTACGTATTCTATTTTCGTTTATCGAAGGCCGTATTATTATGAAGAAGCTTCAACCAAGATAACTTGAAAAATATTCGATATAAAAATAAAATATCAGCGCCGATCCTTTGAAGTCCGTAGAAATTATGGCTATCTGCTAACAGGCTATCTTTCAGAAGCTAACCTCTTTTGGCTTTTCTGTTATCTTTGTTCACTGTTTACTAAAGGTAAAGGTAATCTTTTATAAGATTTTTGAGTACTTTTATGATTTTTAGAAGATTACACAATCGAAGATAAGCTTTGGAAATTCTTTAAAAAAATATATCTGTTATAGATGTTTTACCAAATAATAGGGTCATTGCTTTGTCGTTTGAAAGGTAGGGGTGCCTGTAAATACATAAAATATATATGTCGCAGTAAAATGGTTATAGCCGTGATATAGTCATATCCCTAGGGATAAAAAAAGTGTAATTTATTCAAACTAGGCTGAGAATCAGCACTTTTTGAACGTCAAAATGACATAAGATAGTCCCCCAAAACGCCCACCCTCACCAGTTCCTAGATATAGCTTTATACCGTAATATAGTTATTTGAAAGCGGTTCACAACTATCTTACTAGGAATATAACTATGATACGAGCACAATTTAATAATATAACTGTTAGGGCACTCCGACAGTTATGAATCGCTTTCATATAACTATATTACGGATTATAGCTATATCCCTAGGAATATAACTATATCACGGCTTCAACCATCTTATTGCGACATATGTCATCCCAACCCGATTTCGGCTACGGTGTATATTTTTGTTTCCGACGACTGGTTATGGTTAGGTTAGGTTATGGGCCTATCCTGCCTGCGTAAGAATACCATCGTGGTAATGGTTTTGTATATTGGAGGGTGGTTTACTCTTGAGGTGATCTCGCTTGCTGTCCAGATATTCTCTCTTCCGCTGGCCTTCAAATTCATAAACATTTTGTGCCTGTAAATATTGGTACTACAAAATTTATAATCCCTTCATTAGAAGGGATTATAAAACTACCCTTCCTGTTTTTGAATTTCAGCCAGGTAGCTACTTAAAATAGAGTTTTGTTTATTTATTTTCTGAGTACTCACCCGCTGCTTCTTTAATATCAAAGTTTTAAAAGGATTTGTTGATACCAAATTCAGGTCAAAAGTTATTCTAGAAGTTAACTCGTAAAAATTTGGAATAGCTTAAGAATCTGTGGTTTTAGAAAACTTTGGAATCTGTAAGTGGAGATACGTAATCTTGTTAGAAATTGCAGACACTGTTAACTTTAGGTTTCAAGATAATCTTGCACCCTAATTGCGTAACACTTTCAATAACAATCCGAGGGTTTTGAAGGAAACTCTATATCCATTGCTTCATGGGTTTGAAAACATTTCTCCTCGACAACGTAAATGAACGCGGCTGAACTGTCAAAATGAAAGGCATTGCCACTTATGTGTGTTACGCAGTTACCCCGACAATTAAAAAGACAGGCATCTTCTCTCACCTTCTGACCACCCCGCTGGTCAAAAGGTGAGAAAAGATGGCTGTCTTTTCACATAGTAACTAGTCTAGTCACACCTTTGTTGACAAAATGCACTGTCGCCCATGGGCATGTGACTACCCGTATTTTGCTGAATATTCATGAAAAATTATCGAATATTAACTTTAATATTTTTCATGTTATTCAATTATTATTATTTTTGTAGCATTTGCCATATCTCCTATAATATTGGCTTGATTTGGATTCCGTTTATTATTTCTAAAGGCTTATGAGTTATTATATTGGATTAACTAACATTTACAGTAAAATTTGTCGACTATGAAAAAAAAACCGAGTCGAAGACATTTTTTTCTAAAAAAAACAGTATTTATTTAAGAAACAACACGTGTAAGTCTATAAAATCATAGGAGATATTGAAGAATAAATAAAAATAAAGATAGACCGCCCTTTTAAAGGTAATTTTCGATAGTTAGTCATGAATATTCAGAAAAATGCGGGCGGGCACATGCCTATGGGCGACTTTGTATAAGCAAAGAGAGGGCATCAAAAGCATGAGGGAGTATCAAAAGCAATACACCCAGTACCTTCCTGCTCCTCCCTCATTTCCTCGTATACCTTGAGTGATACATATGAAACAGTTACTCATTCAAGGTTTCGATGCTGTGAAAGTGGTGAAGTTGAAGAAGGAAAAAGGGAAAAAAAGGAAAGATGGGCCAACAAAAGTAATACTGCTGATGCATTTCTAATGCTACTGTCATGCTGCTGGAAACGAAGATAAAGGCGTCTAAATAAAACACCCAAAATATACAATGAAATTTTATTTCCCAATAACTATTCATAATTTATCTTCATAATCAAACGTATATTTACATGTTTCTAAACGCTTTTTCATCACGTCGGTAACAATATATAAAGTTCATTCGGTGGGCCTTGGGCCTGTACAATATGAGCTAGTGCTGTGAAAGTAATCACAGGTTTCGAGAACAGTGTTCCTTCAGCTAGGTAAAGTAAAGTTAAAAGTAAAATGAGGGTTGTCGCTGACGGCGGGTGCAATGACTGGGTCCCGGCGTGTAGTTCCGCTAGACTTTCTTCTGGAACAAATGGGTATGGATTAGTGGAAGAACATAGAAATTTTGTATTATATCCGCCGGCGATTCTTAATCATAATAATATTCAAAATTTTAGTCATGACTTGTCCCGCAAGCCTATCAACTGATTTCCATACTACTTCTCGGTCACCGGCGCCAGCGTCAGACTTCCTCTTACATACTCATATAATTTTCTACTCTATCGATTAATGAGATGGGTTTGATATCTATTCACATTCTTTTGAGTTAAAATTCTTATCTCAGCTGCATGTCAATCTGCCTAGCCTTTTCACAACTATGTTCGTGTCGGCTTCCAGTCTAACCGGATGCAGCTGAATACCAGTATTTTACATGGAGCGACTGCCTATTTGACCTCCATAACCCAGTAACTGGGTAATACGATACCCCTTGGTAATCAGCCATCTTAGTAATCAATAGCCGGGACCAACGGCTTAACGTGATTTCCGAGGCACGGAGGAGTCTCGGTATGTAAAGATACCCAATCCACAGAACCCATCCACACACCAACCCCCGACAAGATTAGCTTACCCTATGGATCGACCCGTGTGGCTGTTATTACTTAGCCACGAGCCCCTCCCCAGTTGCATGTAATTGCATTTTATTCATCCCTTTTGTGGCCCAATATTGGCAATTATTGTTTTTTTAATTTATCATATCGAGTATTGCTTGGAAAATTTTGCAAACAATACTCGATATGATAAATTAAAAAAACAATAATTGCCAATAATAAATGAGCATCCATTAATCGGCCCTCAAAAGATGAAAGAAAGAAGTTGCAGTTGTTTGTTTTTTGTTTTCCTATCTTATTAATATTTCAATAGTACTACATACTATAAAGGGGACCATTATTATTTTAGGCGTAACTTCGACTTTAGAGTTTTCTTTTACTACTTAAATCAGTTTTTGTGATACTCGTATAAAAGTTCGCTGTTCTTTATTTGCATAATAATATCGTTTGTGAGTTGAGATCAAACTTGGAAAACATTTTTTGCCTCAAACCTCAATATCAAAGATTGAATTTTGATATTTGATGTTTGATCTTCGGTTACATTTATTTTATTTTAGAACGTTTGATGATCAAATGAGATTGATTTAATATTTATTTGAGAATTGGATTGATTCGTGCATTTAAATGGCTAGCTTTTATTTTTTTGTATTTTCCATCGCTTGCGTAATTTGCTGAACCCCAATTTGTGCTATTCAATATTATTATATTATTTGTTTATTTGTGTTATTTACTTGTTTATTTTTGTTAAGTTTTCTTAGGAATCGCAAATAGAAAGATTATTTTTTTTGCGCCATTCTAGAATTCATTGTAACTATTGGTAAGGTTATTAATCAAATCGTTACACGAGAAATAAAGATGGAAGAAGATTCTGATGAACAAGCTTATCTTGCATAAGAATTTTAAATGTAGTTAGTATACTAAAATGGCTTCACACTAGGTACCAATAATCTCTCACTCATAGGTAACTATCCTACCCCATATAACAGCGCCGTACAAGTTTTTAAACCAAGTCGTGTAGTTACTTCAATAGAACACAAATTACGGACGACCGAGTCTTGATCTCTTGCTTGAGAAACTCGGAAAACTAACATTTATATTGATTTTCAAGTACACCTGCTGGTTTCAAACTATTTCTCGGACTAATACTGAATTTTTGAAGTTTAAATAGATCGCAGGAACTTTCAAAACGTTTAAAAAAATATATATATTGTACAAAAATATACAGTTTATTGAATACGGCGGCTCAGCTCACTCTTTCGGATTTATTAAAAACATGACAAAATAAATCCCGATAACACCCGCAAATGTATGAAACGATACTGAAAGGCACGTATTTAAATAGAGCCATTTAGAGCAGAATGCACACGTGTAACCAATAGGAGGTACTTCCAGCTTCTATATTTAATTTTACAATTATGAACGTACTGTATGCTTATTGAGAATCTATCAATAGTTTTAAAATATTGACACCAATATCTGGAATAAAATGCTGCAAATTTTAAAGGACAAATAGAACTATCATTATTATGTCTGGCACCAGACACAGCGTTACTATATATATTCTAGTATAGTCTTAAAATAATATGGGTCCAGTGTCTTTTATTTCAACTTTGTCTCTCGAAATTCAACACACCCACGATGCCTCTGGTTATTCAAACGTACGTACATAGATAGATTGACCACCTACCATCAGAAGGCTAGCCTGCTTATATAGGGTCAATATAATTTAGCTAGCGAAACGCTGCAGACGTAATGGGTATCAAACTCAAACTCAAAGCATTTATTTCAAATAAATCAATTACAGGTACTTTTCAATTGTCAAGCGGTCGGTCAGTTAGAAAGATGAAGCTAGTTGCCCATTCCAAAGTGTTGTAGGTTTCTTTGGAGAAGAACGGGCAAGAAACTACGCGGACACTCTTCAGAATATTGTTTACATTCATGTTGAAATTATACATGTGAGAACAATAGAAAGACGTGCACGTTAAAAGCGTTCGTAGTAAAAATATAAAAACAAAAATAATTCAAAAATTCAAATAAGCCGTGGCAGCTAAGAGATCCCTACACCCCACCCCACGCCCGTACACGAACATACACACACGCCACCACCAGCCAGATATTTGAGTGAGCATGACATACTCTCAGCTGCCAGGGCACATTCAAGTCAATGAAAGACGTATCCAGTAAATGGTAGTTTTAAAGTAGGTACATATGCGCTCACATATGTTTAATTTTATCATGTTAAGATATCGATATCCATCACGTCTGCGGAGTTTCACTAGCTAACTTAATTTGAACCTACCAAGAATATATATGTGGTTCAACATATTCTCCAAAATATATCCCCGATACGTACCGTTGAGCACGTGCACCGACACGGTGTGAGATCTGGCGCCTCGGACCGCGCATGTGTAGTTGCCAGCGTCGCTACTGTTGACACGTGCCAAACGCAGCTGACTATCAGCGCCCCCTGGCACTTGTTCTGTCTTCACACTGTGAAAGAAAAAGATTGTGAGTTTTATATTAGGAACAATAACAACTGGAAGAAAAATAAGAAAATATAATAATTATTTGTTTACGTCTAGAAATGACGTAATCGGCAAAAGTAATACCTAAAAGATTTACTGAAAAATAGTTTCGATCAATTTGCGTTACTTCCGTAGAAACTGGAAATTGCTTAACTTATTGCTGTCACATGCAAGGAGCAGAGGTAAGCAGAGAAAATGAACCGATCGATAGATCGACTTTTACAAACCTTACGGTTAATTTGACTCTTTAATAATAAACCAAACACCGTAATTTCTTATAGAAGGAACCATAGTTGCTCCAATGGCAATATACATTTTACGTTTTATATTGCGTTTTACGGCGAGGTTAATGTTTCCAAAAACTGTTTCTGTGATAAAAGATGTCAAAATACAATGTCATCCCATAGGCAATGTGGCCGCCCGTATTTTTCTGAATATTCAGAAAATTTCTCGAAAATTTGCGTTTGTGATATCTCCGATTTTATTGGCTCCATTTGGATTCTGTTTATTATTTTTAAAAGCTTATGAATTATTTTATCGGATTAACTAAAAAGTAATCATTAATGTTTGTACTCTGAAAAAAAAAACGGAAGAGAAGAATTTTTTTTTCTAAAAAAATCGTAAAAGTGTAAAAATTATGAAAATATAATTGAAAAACATAAAAAATATTAAATATAGACCCCCTCTTTAATATTTTTTATGTTATTCAATTATTTTTTTTAAACGTAGGGGAATTTTATGGACTTACACCTTTTTTTTAAAGTCAATTATCGATCATTAATCATGAATATTCAAAGAAATACGGTTACATGCCCATGTATAAAAAATATGAAGAACACATTTCCGCAGTTTCAAAGAAACTATATAACAAAATTCACAACATCAACGTTCTATTAGGTTGTTGTCAACGGGCGTGTTTTTGAGCGGGATCTATTTAAAATTTCATAAATGTCTGGCCCGGCTTCAAGTTTCACGTTTGCGTGAGCCGCCCCGTTTACATTGTATATTTACAAGCAATCCGGTTTGCTTCCTTTTTCTGTACACTATAATACCGATAGAATGTAAAATAAACCATTATTGTGTTGTTTGGATGGTGATTTGAATTCTTTATGGGAAAAAGTTATAATTTAAAGTGAGTGAAAGGGGTTGATTGGATTATATATTCATGATTTGGGCTATTTTGTTCACCTATAATTATGATTGTCTACTGGATTCTAATGGTAAACCTCCAACTATTTCAATTTCGTAGATACCATCGAGGTCACGCATATCTAACCAAAAATGGTTAGATATGCATGTGCACATCTGTTTATCGAGCCTTTTTTTGTAGGTAAGCGTTACTGTAGCGGCCGAGCGCTGCAAGCAGGAATAGTCCTTACAGTGTTCAGATATTCGTGTCCACGATAGTACATATAGAAATGTCTTCTTCGACTGCTATACGTTTTTGGCCCTTGCTACGTTGATTTCAAGTTACTTCATCTCCCAACGTCATCAATTATGTGTTATGGGATAAATTTGCAAATGCCGCCGTCCAGCCAAAGGTCAATTTGCCAAGTTCAAAATGACGGACCTATACACTCAGGCTGAGATCTATTTCAGGATAAAGCGGGAGGAAACGCCCGGGTGTCACCACTGTGTGGATCGCCCGGAGGACACGGTGGAGCATACGGTGGAGGTCTGCCCAGCTTGGGCGGAGCACCGCCGTGTCCTCACGGAGGCGATCGGCGGCGGCGATCTCTCGCGTCCGGCCCTGGTTCAGGCCATGGTCCGGAGCGAGAGTGCATGGGAGGCCGTCACCTCCTTCTGCGAAGCAGTAATGCTCGCGAAGGAGGAGGCGGAGCGCGCGAGGGAGAGGCAAAATGCGCCCCCTCGCGCCCCTAGTCGCCGCAGGAGACGCCCCGGGCGTCGGGAGTCGAGAGCCGACTTCCGGCCACCGTAGGCGCGGGCTTGCGGACGGTGAGCAATGGGTAGCTCGCCGTCCGATAGGGACCAGGCCCGGGTCGACGGCGCGTTGTGTTCCACGCGCGCCTCAAAGAGATGTCAGCACCAACTGACGGGGTCCGGAAGGGCCAATGCCTGCCGGGGTTGCGGGTTTGTCTGAAAGGGATATCGCGACCTCGGCACACAGGCATCGGAAGGAACACGGGTGGGTTTTAGTCAGTAAAAGTCTGACACGCCCTCCCGCTCCACCCAGAGCGGGAGAAGTTATTTGATAATTTCCCATCCAAAAAAAAAAAAAAAAAAAAAAAAAGGCTGAGATCTATAGACGCTACTTAGCACGAACTTTGGCTAAACATTATTCCTGTCAATTTCGTACAACTGTCAAACTGCATGTGCAAAATAGATACGGAAGCATGTCTAAGCCAAAGCATGTGTTATTATGTTTATAGATTTTGGCCTTAGTCTACCTGATAATGTCACAAGAAATTGCTAGGTATAAATGTTACAAAGAATCGAGTACGAAAGTTATCACAGAATTATGTAAAATACGAAACTCTTCTGTTATATAAATTCATATAATTTGGAGTCTTATTCCACTGAAGTTTAAGACCTCTCATAAGACCCTACTTTAAAAGTTTTCTCTTGTTTATTTGACCCTTTGTCTGTCATCAAAATATAAAGTAGACTGGCTGTCTAAATTCTTTTTGGTAGACAAAAAACTTACACTAGGGATCGTTTCTTGAATAGTCTAATCAGAAACTTTTTATCTATTAGTTTAGGTATTTTTGTTTTGAAGTAAAGTAAAATAAGGTATTTTAAGATGCTGTCAATTTTATTGGTCTCATAATAACGACACGATATTATGTGCGTAGGTTGACATTTGGGACTCCTGTACTTGACGCCGTAGCCGGCACCGGCGCCGAAACGAAAGTTTGAGTATACGAATAAATATCGCACATAAAGCGTAACGGCGCCGGCGCGGTGCCGCACCAAAGCCGCTACTATTACTGACATTGATGCCGAGTTAAATCGCACAGTTCAGTTAAGCAGTGCCAACGAAACATGTGGTCCGGCGCCGGTGCGGTCTGGCGTCATGTACAGGAAACCTATGGTCAAAGCTTCGAAGCGTTTTAGTGTACAATCTATGAAAATCTTTTTATTAAACAGTTGATATACTTATGGAATCCCTGGTAAAGTCAGTTTAGTCCATGTCCGTTTTCGATTGCTTCCTAAATCTTCTTCAATCAATCTGCCTAGCCTTTTCCCAGCTCTGTTGGGTTCCAGTCTAACTGGATGCAGCTGAATACCAGTATTTTACATGGAGCGACTGCCTATCTGACCTCCACAACCCAGTAACTGGGTAATACGATACCCCTTGGTAAGACTGGTTGTCAGACTTTCGGGTTTCTGACTGACAAAGATCCACGAATGACAGCCAGGACTAATGGCTTAACGTGCTTTCCGAGGCATGGAGGAGTCTCGGTATGTTAAGGTGGTCACCCATCCTCGGACCAAACTTGGCAAGCGTAGCTTAACCTGATGGATCGACCCGTGCGGCTGTTATTACTTAGCCACGAGCTCCTAAATCTTCTTCATTTCCTTTAAAGTCTTGTAGCAGCTCGTAAGTTTTAGTTTAATTGAATTTACTCACAAGCTTAAACTAGAAAGCATAGTCGCGGCAGAATTAATAATCTACACATACTTTGACTAGATTTTCTCTCCTAAAATACGTCACCAGAACTTAAATTGAAATAGTCGAGACCTCATTATAACAGTGTACGCGGGTCTAGAGAACTTGAAAATTCGTTGACAAAAGTATACTTTGATGAACGCGATCAGAAAATGCTTGAGCGTGTGAAAACTAAAGCGAAAACTATTTTAGGGGTGTAGTTATTAGAGAAAATCATGTGGGAATCTTTGACAATTGTTTTAATGTTTTATGCTAGGCAGACAGCTTTGCCGTTTTACAAGTAATATTAAGTGATGTAGGTACGTATATTTAAAAAGGTGTAATCTTCAATTACTGTTAAAAAAGACAGCTCCATTTTATATCCAGCAAATCCCTGTCCATTCCAAGGTTGCCTGGAATAGATCGCAGTAAGCGATAAGGCCATTGTATATTTTGTAGTGTATAGCTGTTTCTTATTGTAATGTATAACATTATAATCTGGTGTACAATAAAGTATATATAAATAACACGATCATGAGATCATAAGCCTGAACGGTTTTTTTTTTGTGTCACTTTAATATTTTTATCTTTATTTCAGTCAAATAATCATCAAATTATGAATTATAAATCATTTTATTACAACTGTAGAACAGGCTGTCCACCACAACGTTATTTTTCTCTAGTCCGACTTCGCCATTCGTACTTAGATATTTAAAAAAAAAACGAAAGCTTCTATGTCAAAAATTTATCATTGTATTACCTGATCCCTCCGCGTGTAGTATCAGCATTCAGCGCTCTGCCTTCGTGCAGCCACGTCAGAAGCGTCGGAGTTTCTACGTGTCGCGCTCTGCACAGCAGCGCTAGCGTCGACTCAGCTTCGTAATATTTCTCCAGGAGAGGGGCACCAGCCTCATCGACCACCCACACTTGAGGCGCTGAGAAGAAATAAATGAGTTTTGAATACTATATTAATGGTTGAACTTGCATTTGTATTTGCTCCTGTGATTTATCGCGTCCCCAGTTACCAGAATTTCAATTAATATTTTTAAACTCAGACTTTACTTTTTAAACGGGACAAAAGACTTGAGAATTAAATCTAATGTTAGGTACTGCATCCACCTGATTTTCTTAAGCCAGGTTACTTTTTCGTCGTTCTCATAATGCTGAGGATCGCTACCACATACGACGGTATGTGGTCGCGATCCTCAGCATTACGTCTCTAAGCTATGCGGTCTTCTGCAGTGTGAACCGCTTGGAAGCAGCATTACCAGCCGCCTTGCCTTCTTGATCGTGTCTGACCATCTAACCGTAAGGTGCTCTCCCTTGAGCGCGTTTTCCTTCCACCCGGCGCGGCCCAGTATCATAAGCCTTTCCAGAGCATGCTTAGGAACGCATGATATGTCCGAAAAAGCTGAGGGTACGCTCCCAGTATATTGTAGATAGCCGCTCGGTGATGTTGCGTTCCCCCAGTATGGATGCATTCGTTCTCATTTCCGTTCATGGTATACGAAGTACCTTCTTAAGCCGATAGGCAGCATACAATAAGATGCTTATTCGAATATGTATGAAAGTACTGACAATGCTCTTATTAACATGTGCACACTTATAAGTATTCCGGAAACCCCGAGGAGTAAGGGGTGCTCGGGACGGCACTTTCGATTCGGTTGTATTTTACTAAGAAAAAAGCCGACCCGATATAATTACTACACATATTTAATTTGGCTCGTGCCGAATGGTAAGTTCCGTTCTGCATTTACCCTTTGCTGTATCATGTTCGGTCCGGTTTGGCACAACTTGTGCTAAGCCAAGGTTTTCTCCCGAACATATATCTACTATTTTATTTTGCCAGGCTGTGCCGAATCATGCCAACCCGAACAAGTGTGGAGCACGTCCTAAGGAAAACGATCTAACGCAGAAGTTTAGTCAACGCAGCAGAAACGCGAGCTCATAATTAAAAGTAAAACAAAGTAACAACATCAAACTTCATAGCGACACCTTCCAATGAATGCTCATTCGAGTTACATTCATAACTTTATTAAAGCAACACTTGTACACTTCGTACAAGTCATTAAAACTTCCATGTTAGCGATTGATAGAAACTGAGATGTACAGTATTACATTATGTATGGATTACTTGTTCTTTGAGGAGAGGGCTCCAATTAATAACGAAGTGGGGAAGATTATAATCGAGTTTGTGTAATTTGAGAGTGGTTGTAAGCTACTGTTTGTTGTAATTAAGATTGTCTGACATAATTATTTGTTAAACGATTTAACAGAAACTTAATATAAATAAAAAAAAATACCGTGAATTAGATCTTTTTGCTAGATTAATTTAATATATGTTTACCGATTATATTATTTAAAAAACTTCCAAATCAGCATATAAATTCCAAAAGTATGACACCCAAAAACATACTGTAAAAATGAAAACCACCTCTCCCTTATTTTCTTATTTTTTGAGTAAAATCTGCAGGCTTTAAAAGAAAGTGAGCTTTCAGTTTGATTGTATATTTTAGGGTTCCGTACGCGAAAGGTACCAAACGGAACCCTATTACTAAGCCTCCGCTGTCCGTTCGTCTGTCTGTCAGCGGGCTGTATCTCAGGAACCGTAATAGGTAGAGAGTTGAGATTTTTACAGATTATGTAGGTATTTCTGTTTCCGCTGTAACGACACGTAGTAAAAATGTATAAAGTTAATAATTAAAGGGGGACACAAGAAACGTATTTTTTTGTGCGTTTTTGCTCGATCTTAATACTGTACTTTACATTCGTGTGCGAGTTCGACTCGCACTTGGCCGGTTTTTTAGTTTTGCTTTTATGTATCTTCATATCCACGAAATTTTTAAACAAAGCGATCCTTGTGAGGTTCATATTCAGAAGTCAAAATGTTTTCAGCCTAATGTTAAATCATTAGTAGGCACTCTAAACGCCAAAACTGAAATGACGTCAAACTCCTAGTTAATATTGCACAGAATTCTCATTACTACGCTACCAACAGCAGAAACGTCCACTGAATATCCGGTACGGAATACCGTAAAATCCTAGACATTAATAATGCCGAAATATCGATTACACCCGGAGGCATAGAATAGTTATAATACAGAAGATCGACTACTTACAAGGAGCGAAAACACACGCACATATAGACAAGATTCACGTACCTACAGTGAGTGCAAGCGCACTTGCGACTGGCATTTGTTGAGTTGAGATATCGCCGTAAATACAGGGTCAAATTAAATTACCCAGCGAAACTCCGCAGACGTGATGGGTGACGTGACTGGATCGTTATATAATTGTTTTGGGGTCAAAGATCTCTTGCAGTGATGTTACTTGAAATATGAGTTGAGAAAATTAGTTTTTTGGGTTATCGAGTTCAGACATCAAAACCCATCACGTTTGTGAAGTTTACTCAATTTATTTTTTTCAATACTGCTATTTCAATTGATTACGCAACCTGCGTTTAATGATCCCAACAAAAAACTCATAAAATTAATTAATTTTTTGTTTTATCATGTTTAGACATCGGTACTCATCACGTCTGCAGAGTTTCGCTGGCTAATTTAATTTGACCCGATATAAGTAGAAGCAACGCATCTATGTGTCCGATATTTCTCCCTGTATGAAGCCGACCTTCTGTAGATACGATTCTGTGCCAAAGGCCGAATCTCTAGAATTCTAGATAATATCTTGAATGCTAGGAGTTAGACCAAAATGTGGAAAGGACAATTTCGATGAAAAGGGTGCCTTGATTTTGGCCTAGTCAGGATAGATAGGGGCGATCAATCGAGTCTGTACTTTAGCGGTAGGCCCTTATTTTAGGCGAAGAGAAAAATAAATGGACTTAGGTATCCTTTTTTATCTATATATCTACCCTACTTGAGAATTTAGGAATAGTTGATGATACCACTCGATTTAAAAAAAATAAAAATCATAGTATATTATTTATTTTTTGTTTTGTTATCCCATACTGTCCCACTCCTGGGCAAAGCCCTCCCCTAAATCCTTCCAGGAACTGTTTTCCCGCGCTACCTCGAACCAGCCCTTGCGGTACGCGTCCAGGTCGTCTCGCCATCTCTGTCTGGGCCGGCCTCGGCGACACCGGCCTTCTTCAGAGACCCATTGTGTGGCGACGTTTGCCCAGCGGTCATCGTGCATGCAGCATGAGGTAGTACGTACTTATAAATATTTCCCAAGATCATGCATAACGAAAAAGATCAAGGGGGAGGCTGGTCGGGGCAGAAAGAGTTCCATTTAAGTATACAGGGTGGCAGGGACATCGACGCGAAAACTGATACCATGGATTCAGTACATGATTCTGAACCCCCAGCGTTGAAATTTTTCGTAGGTTATTAAAAAAAAAAAAGTCTGCTGTGTCATAGAATGCAATACCTACGCGGTCAAAATGTATGGCAGCAACATAACACATAAGCAGATTTTTTTAAAAATAACCGACGAAATATTTCAACGCAGGGGTGTTCAGAATCATGTACTGAATCCAAGGGATCAGTTTTCGCGTCGATGTCCCTGCCACACTGTATACCACCAGTCATGACATGCCAGCAGCTGCCGACTATTTCTGTTTTGTGCTCGTTATTGTATTTAAATATATTGTGTTTTATTTTTTTGTTCTACTCGAGTTTATTATCTTTTTTTTTATGCACGTGTTTCTGAGACAAATAAACTTATTTTTCTTTCTTTCTTTCTTTATATATATTCCTTATCGTATGATGTGTAATCGTTGTCATTAGGTACCTATGTGTCCAAATTGATGGGCACAAAAGTTATATTAGCAATAGCCCCATATTTCAAACCTTTATTTAATCCAAGTTCTCCTACATCATCTAAACCATATTTTACTGTCCAAAAAATATGGTTTTACTGAAAATTTTAATACATTTTTATGCAAATAAGTCCACTAGACCGAATCTAAATCCTTTCCGAAACCGATCTCGAAAAGATGATTAATCGTTTCACTAATCATATTCAAGTATTTGAATACATTATTTTAATGTGGATAAAGAATTATTAAAGTTCATTGCTTTTGACGATTTTCGTTAAATTTTTGGTTAGGATCTCGGCACCCGTGTAATTGGCGATGGCCTAAGAAAAAAAAGAAAAAATACAATAAATAAAATAGCTTTAATTTCCATACTAGCCAATACCTTATCTTTCTAATATTATGATCTTAAGTAAACACTTAAAAAAAACACTTTAAAATATATTACAAAGATTTTTTTTTAACCTTCCTCTGTGCGCCCGCTCCGTGAGACCGACAAAACACTGTTTCGTGATTTTTTTTTATTTTTTTTGTTACCATTATTTTAATTTTAAAAATGTACTTAAATTGGTTTCCAAACTTTCGGTCTGTGAGACCGTGCGCGGGCTTAGGAAGGTTAAATTGAGTACTTTCCAAACAGTTTTTAATACTATGGTGTAGGCGTATTGATAGCGGTAACTCCAGCAGCTTCAAGGAAAAATATTGATACGATGTTTAAACCAAAAAGTTTATTACACGATTCAATAATAAAATTGAATAAACCGTGTGCATGTATAAAAAATGTATAATAACGTTTTTTTTTTAATTGAAGTAGCAGTTTGCTCTTCAGAATTTATTGACAATGCTCTTATAAAATGTATTTTTGTTAAATAAATGGTAGACTAAACATACTTACATATATATCAGTCTGGGACAACATTACTGTTACAACCTCCCAAAGAGCATGAAAGTTAATTTGTTTTATCCCGAGCTCATGTTAATACGTGATCTTGTTTCTCAGCAACATCAAAGGTAACGTTTTAGGCAATTTAATAGTAGCTATAACCAAATACATGCGCGGATATTAGATCTCATTGAAATTGTCTAAGAATAGACATCTTGGTTATAACCAAGATGTTTTGTTTTATGGGTTGGCAGAACTTTTGTATTTTCTGGTATTATACAGATTTTAATTAAATACGCTCCAGATAAGCGCACGATAATGATGACGAAGCTCCATTCTATTACAGAAGACGATACTTAGATATCGTCTTATTTTAATGCGCATGTGTACGAAAACATATCTACTTGTAACTTTTATTTATTTTGAGTTGAGGACATGAGTTGCCTTGGGTAGCCTGGAAGTCTTTAAACTGACTCCGGACTCAGGTTGGCCGAAGCAAGGACAATCTGTTCAGGTGGAGATTCATAGACGACTCCGCCTTGGAGTGTGAATGTGGTGCTTTTCCACAAATGATGGGACACTTAATGTCGTATCCTGCGCGTCCTGTCAGCTGCTAGTTACAGGAACTGGTGGACGCTAGTGATGGCGCCAAACATGTGGCCGAATTGTGGGCCGAGTCTATTTACATTGCCATCGACACGCTAAGTAGAATATGCCATTTTGTGTCCCACTGCTGGGCAAAGGTCACCCCTTTTTCCCCCTAAATCTCTCTGTTTTCTGCTATTTCGTGCCATGTTGGTCTCGTAAACATGATCAGGTCGTCCCTCCACCTTCGCCGTGGTCTACCTTGACGGCGATGTCCTCCCTCAGGCGTCCAGTGAGTGACGATCTTTGCCCATCTCTCCGGGTGAATTCGTGTGACGTTGCCAGCCCACTCCAACAGCCTGGCTGTTTTTTCTCCAACATCCGCTACTTTAGTTATGGAGCACAGGCTTATTTTTTTTTTTTTGAGGGTGGGAAATTATCAAATAACTTCTCCCGCTCTGGGTGGAGCGGGAGGGCGTGTCAGACTTTTACTGACTAAAACCCACCCGTGTTCCTTCCGTTGCCTGTTTGCCGAGGTCGCGATTTCCCTTTCAGACAAACCCGCAACCCCGGCAGGCATTGGCCCTTCCGGACCCCGTCAGTTGGTGCTGACATCTCTTTGAGGCGCGCGTGGAACACAACGCGCCGTCGACCCGGGCCTGGTCCCTATCGGACGGCGAGCTACCCATTGCTCACCGTCCGCAAGCCCGCGCCTACGGTGGCCGGAAGTCGGCTCGCGACTCCCGACGCCCGGGGCGTCTCCTGCGGCGACTAGGGGCGCGAGGGCGCGCATTTTGCCTCTCCCATGGAGCGCAGGCTGGTGTTTCTAAAGCTTCGTGCACACTAGCACGACGCGACAGAGTGACGCGACACCGGTTATTGTTATACCGTGAAGTTTTCTTAGAAATTATATTGTTCGAGTCGCGTTACGCTGGTCTGCAGACTTAACGCGGTCTGTTCGCTTGATACCTATTACGCTGCGCTCCATTGCCCGCTGGCAAATCTTAAGTTTGGACTTCTATTGTTGAGTAACTTTGTGCACCACAAGCTTTTCAAATAGATTGGTATTTTTCGTCAGTCAATAACGCCAAAACAACTGGACTCATAAAAACCGCAAAGAATATTTCTGCCATAAAAGAAACGAGGCCTACATATCCAGCAGTGGTTGATTCCGGGATGAAAAAATGGTTAACAATGACTGGTGAAACATGTTGAAAGGGCAGTAACCGCGGAATAGACAAGATAAAATCTCTTTTTTATTCTGTGGCAGTAACACATTTAAGTTTTGAACCAATCAGTAACCCTTTTTCGAAGACGCGAAGTTAACACAATCTCAATAAACGTATGCCTAAACTTTCGGCCTAACAATCTTGTAGCATCCGTGAGATTTTGCATTTCCCAAATGGGCCTTAAAAAGGTTCATAGTTGACCTTAACGTCGGATACGGCCGTATTCCGGTAAAAAGACCGTCGAGGGATCGCACAACGTACATTATTTATGAGTATGTCCTACAGATGATGGAGGCGGGAATAGGCACGTGATTAGCTTTATAATTGCTTTTCTATGTCATACTAATGTCACGCCCTTGGGATTAAAGCTGAGCTGAATTTTAAATGGTCTATTCTCATATTATTATATCATCATATTTGAATCGTGAGTAGAATTTGTTTTACTGGCAAACGATTAATAAAACTGATCCTGAAAATGGCGATATTTCATTTTCTCAAAGAGGAACCAATAGGAATTAGTCTTTGAGTCTTGAGTCCTGTGTTGGAAGGAACTGTGGCTGTGAACTGTTTTGATAATCACGGTGAAGATTAGATTGACTGGTACTTCTGAAAAACAATGGAGGAGCAGTGGTGGCTCACTGGTTACGGCTGTGACTGGCGCTTTACTTTGTGTCAATTATTTCATCACCACTGCTCTCAAAACGGTGAACGATAACATCGTGAGGAACCCGGCATGTCCTAGAACCAAAAATTCGAAGACATGTGACATTTACCAACCCGCATTGGGCCCGCGTAGTGGATTGTAAAGTATTTCATGAATCCTAATAGCGATGAATTTGAATGTTGAAGATTAAGATATGATCGACCAAACTTGCCCTTCATTTAGATATTTATTTTGTAGCTGTAGTAAATAACATGTTAGTTTTTACTCGTGTGGCGGTACATTAAAACCTCGATTAAAAATGCCAAATTCATCCCTTTGTGGCAGGACATTAATTCTCTTAAAATAATCAACTGACATTGTTATTATTCTTGTGCTTGTACTCTTTTAGTATGCATCATATACAGCCTCTAAGCTATAACCATAACAGTAACTTAGCTCACTTAGTTAATCGGCTTTCGCCTAAGAAGGTTAAACAAATGATACATTCTGTTTTATTTGAGGGTAGTGCCGAAATACGTCCAGACATAAGCTTTAGCCATTTTCGTACACAATTGCTGGGTTCCACTTAGCCTAAAAAGAAAATGTATTACTATCTGCAATACAAAGGCAGACAAAGGCAGAGGGTTTTGTTCGGAACCATTAGCGATGAAATTCTAGTTGAGAGCTAGAATTGGGTTTGGGCTTCTGGTCTCGACTGGACTTCTTGAGCCAGTCCAGACCAATTACAATTCCTAACAACAAAGGACCTTGGTATTGGCCTTGCATTTCATCTGTATTTAAGTGTACTGAAACTATATTTGAATACTGGAGTAATTTATGAGTAACTGACATTTGCTTAGACATTTGCAACAGTATGGTGATACTGTATGTTGTTCGATCCTGAGCCAATGCCTGAAGGCGTTGATAGTAAAAAATCTTACTACTTAAGTTTTCAATATCTTCGTTACAGATTCACTACTTCTCCCAGAGCTTGTTAGTGAGTCTGCAATTTGCATATAGTTGCGATAAATTGTCACACTCACCCCTCTGTTTTGCCAATATCAGATTCAATAGGCCACTCCATGATATATTTCCATAGTTACTATACGTCAATTAAGACGATTGATGATTATAAATTACCATGATTAATCATTAGAATATTTTTTCCCACATTTCGAAATCTAATTATTCTAATAATATACAAAACCACTTACTATTAACATGCAAATAAGTCCTGCTAACTCTAGGCGGATGCGTTGATATCTGGCATTCGTATACTCCCTCGTCACCAGGCTTGACTTCTCTGATAAGAAGCCTCCAGTTCCCCGTGTATCTCCGGGCTACCGACACTCGGTTGTCATGCGCGTAGGTCACAGCTCCTACTGTGAGGAGCTCTGGCATTTCATCCTTGCCTCTGCGACGGACCCAGGATACCTGGGACAAAAGAATATTATAAGGTGATATTAAAACAATTTATGATTTAAAAAAGTCTATGGAACTCATGTGCCCATGACTGTTCGGCGCATTGAACATGACTTTATTTCATTATTGCACTTAAAAATTAGAGGAGTTAAAAAAGATGTCTCCGAAAGGGGTTAACATCTACCCTTAATTATAATCCTATCGAAACCAGAATGGTATAATTTTGAAGCACTTTAAATTTTCCAGGATTTTATTTCTTATTTTTTCGATGTCTTTTTTCGTTTTTGAGAAGTTTAAGAACCTTTGAAAAATTGGAACATCAAATATTTTCATTTCACAAATCAATTTTTTGTCGTATTAGCCCTTTCACTAACGCATCTTTAACTGGGGACTCTCGCGTTTGAAAATGGGTACCCTACTGAGGCGGTCGAAGAAGCATTTTCAATGCTAAAACCAAGGTAAATCGATTATGGCTGATTTACATTTGTATTCGTTAAGTAGCGAGTTCCGTTCAAGTAGCAAGTTACGAAACGTCAGTCCAAAACTGACAGTTTTTCATTGTGATGTGATATTGTATAGACCTCAGTGACTCGCTACATATTTTTATCTAATACAAATGTATAAAACCCAACCCTCCACATAACTGCCCGGCATGACTAGCTGGCTGGCTGGATGGCTGGCTGACTGGTTGGCTGGCGGGGTTGTGGCTGGCTGTGCCTTAAAACATATTTGGCGAAATATGGGAGTAAAGTCAGCCTCAAAAAGATGTTACCAAAGGTAGTATCGGTGGTAATCTCTACCTAACCTTTCCGGGAATCCAGGTGCGGTGTTATTTTATGTTGTACATTGATTTGTAGGAATTATAAAGCAACATCTGACATCTCACCTTGGCATTATGCAACATTAAGGTAATTAGCAACATTAAAGGGGCGGGGCCTCGTCAAGGTCGTTTTGACGGCCAACTCTAGCACCGCGCGCGCTCATTGGTCTAATGAAATAGCGCGCGCTTCACCGGCTTCCTGTGACACACTTCCGTCCCATTTCATGAAATCACTCACACAGATTTGATTATCCAGATTTTTCTAGATTTATATTTAGATTTTAATTGCAGGAAAGCAAGAGGAAAGTTGTTACACAATTATTAAATTTAATAGATACTGTTTTTTATTCGAAGATAAGTTACATGGCTAATTGGTAGGCAGGCAGGTAACAAAGGAGAATGGAAGGACAAACGAGTAACATAGAAATGGCAAGGAGAAGTTACTAATCGACAATAGTATACATACAGACCGGCATTTATTTCAAAGTATGATTGGCTTACTGTTGAAACAGATAAAATTAAGTATACCCATTCAACTTATACATAACAATCGACCGTTAAACCTTTTACCGACAAAATAAATCCCAATAATGCTTTTACTAGTAAAACGATTCGCCCATTAACATTAATAAATATGAAAATCACTACGTTTGTGGTGTTAATCCCCAGGTGATTAACCCATCAACCAAACGAGGCGTCAATTGTTGTTCCCTCGCTAAATCTCCTCTTAATGGTCCACCATGACATTTCAGAATTTCTCAAATGAAATACTCCGTGAAAAGTTAAGTGATTAGTACCCGTTCGCGTCTTTATCAGCTGCTCGGCGGCATAGTTTGAATCTGGTACTAAATGGAGTAATAAATTGAGCTGTTAAAAACATTTGGGCCTTTCGTTATGGGACTAAGTACCTAGTAACTCATTTCATAAAATGGTTTTATAGTTACACCGCAGCTTATGCCGCATTGAAAGAGCGTCCACGAGTACCTAAAGATACTTAAGAACATCCAGGGCACCGAATCAGTCCCACTACTAAGTCGCCGGCTGGTTGTTTTGTACAACAATGGCTAATTGTTGTATATTTCCTGCTGACACGAGGGAATAGAAGAACGTATTGCAACAAAATGTCTGCGGCACGTAAATGTCAAAAAACTAAACCGATAGCAACTCAATACTCAATTCTTTATTGCATTCCATATGTATTACATAGATGGTTTAATAAGTAAGAGATCAATATGGACCCTGTCGGGCACAGCAAAATCAGGAGAGAGCCCTCTCCCTCTCTCCTTATTTTGCCTTTTGGTACGAGTACCAATATACAAAAACCTAATAATATACAATATATACATATATACCTATTGTATATTATTCGGTTTGTGTATATTGGTACCCGTAAGTATACTCTTCAAATTGTCATTTGCGTATAAGTACACGTACTTCTACCACATGATGTCTAGCATGTGCAAACTCTGCCTCACAAACACTCGATTGGTTTCAACCTTCAACCAACCAACTCTCCATGTATAATGAATACATAAAACTGTCTATAAATAATGACTTCTATACCAACGAATCAAGTTAGTCCCTCGGAATGAACATTTCAACCCATTACAGCTGCGGACGAGTTTCGTACAGTCGTAATTACATTTTTTTGTGGTGGTGGCCCAGTGGTGACGGTCGCGACTTACGAGTGGTGGTGGTCGTGGACAGTTGCTTTATTTTGGGTAAATTATTTCATCACCACTGCTCTCAAAATAGTGAAGGAACATATAGTGAGGGAACCGGCATGTCCTAGAACCAAAAATTCAAAGACATGTGAAATCTACCAACGCGCACGGGCCCGCGTGGTATATTACGGCCCACTCCTTCTAACAGAGAGGAGGCCTGTGTCCCAGCAGTGGGAACATTAAAGACTGATTATGCTATGTTTAAGTTTTGGGACAGTATGACTGACTTATTTACATTTTTAATTATTTACTTAAAACTTTTATTGACTAAATATAGGTACATATAAATTACATTTTTCAATATTTGAATATTAAAAATACAATAAATAGTGGTCCGCCGGTGTCGGGAGCAGGGTCCAAGCAACCTGCGGTTAAAGCTCCAAAGAGAGGAACCCCCTAACAATGCGAGCCATGTCCAGACGTACTGCTTTCTTAATCAAGCCCTTAATCCAACTGCCATATTTAATATAGGTATATATTATAGTAAATATGTATGTATGTATGGGTATGTAGTTTGTAATCTATTTATGTATTGTTGTATCTATTTTAGTTATAAGTCATTAGAATATATTTTTTTTCTTTGTTCCTCTCAAAGAGAGCACCTGCCATCTAATCTCTTCACCACCCTTGGTTGACTGGTAGAGAATGCCTAAGGCATTAAGTCCGCCTTTGTACTTTTTTGAGTGTGAAAAGTTTTAATAAATAAATAAATAAACTGCCCAACGAGAGCCTCAGGTGTTGGTTATGTAGCCATTGGCTGTCACGACTATCGGTACAATGATCGCTGAGTTCACGTCGCACATGTCGACAACCTCGCGAGCTAAGTCAAAATACTTGATACTTGATGTTATTATATAAATTATGAAAATATTGAAATATAATAATATCTATCACTGAACCTGACTTGATTTCCGTACGTCTCTTTCGAGTGACCACTGAAAATCAGCGCTGTGCTATGGGGAACCCATAGCTGCATCCATTTCTGCGAATTCATAATTTTTCACATATTTTTGTATTTCCCTCTCTTTGTGTAGCCAATTATTCCGAAATTGTTTAAAGCAACAGAAATTACAAAATATGATAAAATTAATGTAATAAGTTTACAGAATTTAGTATAATATTCTCAAACTCACATAAATGTTATTATTATCTTCGTCACGTCTTTTGCAAATTGTATAGTATAAATTAAACAGTCTCACAAGATACTTGCTTAAACAAAACAGCGCTAAGTTGACGGTAAAATAGAATATAGTAACAATGCACAGCTTGTTAATGGGTGCATTGTAACACTCTTCAAGTATTTGCGTCCTTGTATTACTGGGGAAACAATAGATACCGGAATGTTTGAAGGAAAATTTGAATAGCACTTGTAGTTGCATTTGCGAGTTTGGGGTTTTGCAAATTATTATTTTGGTTTAATTTAGTTTGTCTATGGTGCCGATTCTCTTGTCACAAATGGCCTCTAACTAGACTCTAAAATCACCAAAATTTTGTTTATTCCTGTCAAACGACGATTTGCCATTCTGAAATAGACTAAAGTGACACAACTTAACTATATTTTAGTTTGACAGCACAAAATTATGTGAAAATGACAATTTTGGTATTCTGAATATAAAAACGAATATATAAACGTCAAGTTTATGACCAAAAATATTGAATGTCTAACTAAATCTGACTCTTTTTGATCGCGATTAAAATGATGTGAAAAACAATTAGTTGTCATGAACTAAAATTCACACAAACACCTCGAATTCAGGTGCAAAAACAGTACTGTATCTTTTTTTTCTTTTGCTTATATCTCGGAAATGGTGTGTCCTATCGCAAAAATAATGAAAATTTCGACCCCCTTTAAAAAACACATAAACCCCTAAAACTCAACAGGTAGGTAATAATTTTTCATACTAAAAGTGAAAAATTCCATATAAAACACATGAAGCTGCCCACCGATGCGGCCGCCGCGCCGCCGGCTCTAAAAAAAAGTCATGGGGTAGGGCAAACCAGTACCACGTGGAGTCGCGATTGTCAAATTAGATTTTAGTTGTGTCAATTTTTTTTTTTTAATTTAGTCATATTGTTTTGCAGAATAGCTTTAAGATTTTCATAGCCAAAAGTAAGGAATTTTAGTGATAGTTTAGTTCGTTTAGTTCGGTGTACAAGAGAATCGGTACTAATGTTTTAGACGCTTGATTTATTTTCAAATGCCAGAGGCTTTAATAACACAGTCACTGACTCAATCACCGAATGCAGCTGAATACCAGCATTTTTCATGGAGCGACTGCCTATCTGACCTCCAGAACTCAGCTAGGTATCACGATACCTCTTGGCAAGACTGGTTGTCAGACTTTTGGTCTTCTGACTACCCGTAACGACTGTCAAAGATCTTCGAATGACAGCCGGGAACATGCTTTACGAGGCACGGAGGTGTCTCAGTATATTATGGATGGTCACCCATCCACGGACAGACAGTCGCAGATTACTTCTTAGTAAATGCCTGTTTGAGTCATTGCACGTATCTAATCGCTTTACTTATCTTTGCACTTTTTTTATTTTTTTAATTTTTTTTTTATTAAGCAAGGCACACCAACGATATATTTACAAGAGTAGTCACAATAGGATCACGAGTCTTCAGTTCTGTGTAAATACATGCACTTTAGAGCGTTTATTCTGAAAGTGGGCAACGTCGCAAATAGATGTCAAATATTTCGCTGTTTTGATTAATTTGGCAATATTACTGTATGGAAATAAGAAATGTGGCTAACTGTCGAACTAAAATATTGATTATGAAATGGAATAATCGATATCGTAACAATCGAATATTTCGTTTTAGATGGAAATATGCTAGTTCGATAGTTAGCCACATTTCTTATTTCCATACAGTAATACTGCTTTAATCAAAACAGGTAAATATTTGACAGTTATTTGCGACGTTGCCAAATTTGAGGATAAACCCTCTTAATTTTATTCTATTTTATATCTTTCGTCTATTCCACAAATACCTAACTAATAACGATATTCTTCTTATCCTATTGGAGATTAACTCTAAAATATTAATACACACAACCCTTCGGGATTTAATCCAACCAATATTTAAAGTGCGGATAATTTTCTCGTATAAATTTTAGCAGCCGATTAATAATCCTTTCTAATAGCTCCCAGGACGACCACTTTGTAGACAATGGATGTAACAATTCCAATAATGAGTCTAGGTGGCGCCACTGTTACAACAATGGCCGCTCTCGGCGCCATTAACGAATTTTAAGTCATACTTCAGCTGATCGTTCCATTAAGTGTAGATGAATGGAAACTTCTGTACGTTGAGTGAGTGAATGGAATTTCTGGGGCGTAGTAACTTGAGTAATGCTCAGTTCTTTTTTATTTTAGCTGTTTTATCTATCTTTAATTTTCTTTTTTTGGCGTCAATAGCAAAAACGCATGCAAAAATATAAGAGAACTTGGGGTAAGATGCAAAGACGAAAATTAATGCAACGCTCCGATCTGACAAAATCTGTGAATTTCGGCGTGATATTGGTAGATCGAAGCGTGGGTTTACGCTAAGTTTTGTGTCTATATCTTACCCATGCCTGCCCTTAATTTATTTTGGCTTTAATAGTGGTAAACTGAAATAGAACGAGTTCAAAAGTTGATATGTACGTCGTTGTCTGAAAACTTATAAAATTTAAGTAATTTAAGTACAACTGCAAACCGCCATAGATGAAACTTGTTTTGGATTGACACGAAATTTCATCAAAATTTTGCAACATCATCACGAAAATTCCCTCAACTACTTAGTTCGCAAGTTTTGAAAGTGTCGTAAACGAAAGGCCTTGGAATGAGATTTCGTAAAACGTCATGTTGTTTAATGGAGGCGACTAACGAAGTGTGTAAAAGTAATAGTCTGGGGCGCTCGGCTAACTCCGTATCTCTTCGGCTAACTTCGTATATCTGTATAAAGTACAACAATAGATAGATACAGAAGGTCGGCTCCATACACTGAGCGAAGAGGCAGGCACACATAGATACGCATCACGTACAGCGACTACAAGCGCACTCGCCACTGGCATTTGGTCGAGGCTGAAAATGATATACCTTGATTACACGTACCGAGTAGATGGGCGAGACTGTAAAGTGATACTAAGCCGAGAGAGTTGGGTGGCCGAGTAGGTGTTTACACGTATTTATTAACTTGGCCCCGAGTCAGTCAGTCAGTTCAGTTTCGACGCTGCAAACTAACGAGATAATGGATCGCAAAAATATAATTAAAAATTGTACGTTAGCGTGCTGCGAGCGGCGTGAGTGTGCTGAGTGGCGAGTACGTACCGAGTGCATGTTTGTACCTGCCAAGTGGGCAAGCGAGTCAGTGCGGGGAAGCGCGGGGGTGGGCACTCGGTCTTGTAAATAGAACATGGTCCAAGTGACTGTCTCGCCCTTTAACTCGGCCGAGCACTCGGTGATATGTTTAGACGAACCGAGCACTCGGCCGAGAGCACTGTCTCGCCCATCTACTCGGTACGTGTGATCAAGGGAATAGACTGAGTTCATATGCCGTACGTACGCGTGTGCGTGCTCCTGTTTTCATTTGATGTATGGAGCCAACCTTCTGTACTATTCTCGATGTAAAGGCTGGTAGCTAAATAAATAATGGCCATATTCTGGTACATAATTAATTACATTTCGTTCAAGCTGATTTAGGATCAAAAGAATATGGCGCTTGATTATCCTGTTGTGCGGGTCGTGTCTTCGATAATGTCCTATTTTCAATATAGTATCGACCGTTATTGGTTAACATTACCACTCGTGAGAATAAAACGATTAACAAAAATGTGTTTGAGACCTAGAGACACGCACAAAACAAATAGGCCAAGTGCGTGTCGGACTATGCACGATTAAGGGTTCCGTAGTTGGGATGAATTTATCCCAAAAATCATACTTAACATTGTAATTGAAAAATAGTTTTTTCAGAAATTGATATACATCACGGTCAATTCTCCAACTGCTTTGCTTCTTGCTTTTCATGATTCTAAGTCAACGGGAAGTAGGTACCTTATAGGTATTAATTTATTTGCGAGTTTCAAAATAATTATGTTACATAAATGGCCGTATTTTTTTATGGTCTTGACTTAGAAACTTGATTTGATTAGAGCTCCATAAGGGACCGTAGACATACGTATTTTATATTAATTTCAACTTGATACCTCCACAGGTTCCTGAGACAAACGGTCTTGACAGACAGACAGATAGACGGACAACGAAGTGAATAAGGGTTCCGTGTTTTCCTCTTGAGGTAGGGAACCCTAAAAACCGAAAGCACTATTTACTAACGCAGCTGCAGTTGGTACGTTAAAATCAAATCAAATCAAATCAAATCAAATCATTTATTAATTTGTTAACACAGGTACAATAGAAAGTTGTTAGGTATAAAAGATGCGCGCTGTGTTATACCCGAAGGCGTACAAAAATATTCAAGAAGATGTCATTGACATTAAAATTGATAATAAAATTAAAATAATAAAATGCATAATATTAATAATTGAACTTGACAACATAAAAACAAAGGAAAATATATCAAATGTCAAAAAGTTAAGTTTAACGTTACTGCGTCAAAATTCATAATTAAATCATGTTTAAACAGAGAGAAAAAAAAAACATTAATAATAAGAATAATAAAAACAATTAAAACAATAATAAAAACAATTAAAATACAAAATGTCACGTGCAAAAAATGTCAAAATGTCAAATGGAATTGAACTTAATGATATATTATGTCAAAAGAGTAGGTACGGACCTCAGAACAATAACTAAAGCATAGAAGGAAGGTAAAAAAAAGCAACTAAACCACTATATTTGCTTCTTTTTATCTTATGGATCGACTGTGCTGTTAGAAAAGGACACGTATACAAAAAACGTTTCGTGATTTCCTAGGTTGTCACTAGTTTTTTTTCACGTAGTGCTGCAACTGTTTCAAAAAAATGTATCGATAGTTTACATTTATTTATATGTCTATGATAGTTTACCATAAATTTCATATATACTCCATTCACCACATATACTTCAAGACCTAAGATCAAGGATTTTTTTTAATTTCATGACAGTCTTTTTCAATAGAATCTGACAATCATGTAAACAAACAAATAACCTCAAAAATATAAAATTTTGAATGGATTATCTCTGTTATTTGGACTAACTATTATTATTTTATTAACATGGATTGCCAGATTCTATTGAAAGATACTTTACATTTAAATTAATATAGGTAAAATGTAGCTATGGGACCTGTTAACTATATACATAAAAATTAATCCCTATTTTACTTGGTCACGGCATGGCATCACGCGTGAACGGCTGGACCGATTTCGCTAATTCTTTTTTGTAGTGTTTGTTTATATCGATGGTCCCAATTAAGAAAGTCGATAGTGACATTTTGGCGATTTTCACGTTATTACATCATTACATAAGCTATAATGAGTTCTACAATGTGCATATTTAATTTTATCAAAATTAATTCATTTTGACATTTTGAAGATACGACTTTCTTAATTGGGACCATCGATATACATACTAGCTTTTACCCGCGGCTTCGCACGCGTTAAATTCGGAGTAAAACCCCTTTATTATTAAACCTTCCTCTTGAATCACTCTATCTATTAAAAAAACCGCATCAAAATCCGTTGCGTAGTTTAAAAGATTTAAGCATACATAGGGACATAAGGACATAGAGACATAAGGACATACAGAGAAAGCGACTTTGTTTTATACTATGTAATGATATGTAAAAATGAAGCCCTATTTGCCTTGTCACGCGTGAACGGGTGGACCGATTTCACTGATATTCTTTTTTTGTTGTGTTTGTTACTGTGAGGAGAAGAATATTAAAGAAAAACGTAGGTGTAGGGTAAGGGTAGCGTATATCTTAAAATGAAATTATTACGAATTTCGCAGGATCGGCTGGTACCGATAATAAAAAACCAAGATCATTTAAAATTTTAATAAGTAGTAATATTTAAAAAACAAAAATTAGGAACGAAATTTAATCAAATTAAGTATAACAACTGCTCAAAATTAAACGTTCATTAAACACCATCATGTTAAAGATTCAAAATGGATTCGAGATGATAAAACTCTGCCGAGACTACTCTCCCAAAAATATTCCTAGGTGTATGCTCAGCTAGCACCAACAGATCTAAACTGCGCTGTACGTAGATATACATTTTAAATTTGCTAGCATGATGGTCTTAAAGAAAATATTATTATATAAAAAAATATTAATGATTTAATGATAAGAAATAAAGTATGATTAGTGATCAGTCAAAATTAATCAAAATTATTGCCCCTTAAATAAAATTGTTTTTGTGAGAAAACTTCTCACTTTTTCGTCTTTATTATTTGCCCGTTTTGTTTCATAGTAGACTCTTATTACTATATAAGTCTGACAAATAGATTTAATTAAAAGATTTCGATGATTTTCTTCAAAATCTTGCTCCAAAGTATGATCTAAAATACTGTGGAAAATATTAGTCTGCGTTGCAACGTATGTTGACAACACTTTATTAACCATCATTATCACTATTTCTTTATTACCCAGAAATTGACTTCCAGCCTTTGAAATTTGCTCTCGTAAAACTTTTTCTGTAGTTTTACATACGTTGGTAACGCATTTCGATGGTTTGACCAAACCTCCTCTATCCTTAACCTTTATTAGAGATTGTCTTAAATCAAATGTACTATCGTCATCACTCAGGCTTTCTGCGCAGACCTCGCACTTCAAAACTCTTTTAAGTTTTCTGACCACAAACCCTGCTATGTAGTGTACCACATCAATTGAGTACTCAGTGAGCCGAGATGTTGGCAAATAATCATGGTCCTCATCAACGACATTCAAAATAGTATTTGTTGGATCAACAATTTCATCAATTAAAATGCGTACCTTTCCACTGCTTTTATTTATTGCATCTACACATTTTGATGCCGAATAATTTAAAACAGAAATATTTTCGAGTGGTACGCAATTACCATTGGATCCGTCTTTAAACTGTGCGTGCACCAAAAGTTTTTTATATGCAGCTTGGAAAATACGGCAAGATGGATTATTGTTGAATCCGCATTTAGATCTTATGGCACCAAAAAAAAGTTCTAAATGGTCCTGTGACATCTTGTACGTACATATATATCGTAAATAATTAGTCTCTATGACATTGTGATAAATGTTTAATAAAGAAGTCATACAGACGAGAAAGCCGTTAAACCCCGTTTTTCGGTTTGATGTTACAACAGTAGTTCCATCCATAAATTTCAAACTTTTTATATATATTGAAGCAGCCTCGAAAAAGATTTTCGTTTCTTCGATATTAAACTGAGTTAGTGCTTTCTTCCAACCTTTAGCGCGCATATTTCTGCTATTAAAAATGTCGAAAAGATTGTTAAAAACTCTTAAAAAAGTTATTGTTCCATTGCAATCTTCAAACCCGGGAATACGATTATCTTGGCAATACTGCAAGGCATCTGCGACTGAAGTGCTAAAGAGCTGGGTCGCAAGACGGACCTTCATTTTTTGTTTGACATAGTTTACGTGATCCTTTTTAAGTTTATTGCCAAGATGTAAACCCTCATTTTCTTGGAGCTCTAAAAGCTTAACTATAAGGTCCCAAGATATTATCTGATTTTCTCCATCTCTAATTTCTTTTTTTTCGCCTATTGTGTTTCTCAATAGTTTGATGTTATGGCAAGGGTCTGGCCATAAATAAATATCTGATTCAGCGCACTTAAATGAGACAGAATCCTTCATGTTACATCCTAAATGGCTGCACATCGCAATGTTAGTTGCCGCTCCATCAAACGTGAGGGTCAGAACTTTTACACCACATTCTTGTAAAAGCTGGATGCACTGCAACACAAGCCTTGCTTTTTGCTCTGCTGTAATAGATTTAATCAGAAAATAACCAACAGGGATTTTCCATGTATCATTTAAGCAAGTAACCATAAACGTCAATGCTTGCGTAGCAAGGGGCACTGATTCTGAATCTAAATCACACCCAATGTTTATATATCCGTAGTATTTGTTATTATTGTGGTCCCATTCAACCATTTTACGAATAGCCATTTCATCCATGGCTAAGGCACACCATAATGTTTTTTCTGGATTTTCCTCTACTCTAAAACGGATTGCATTCAATGCTTCAGTGGTAAAGCCGGGACTGCAATCCAGGGATTTATACCAGCTGGAAATGGTTTTAGGGTGTGGTAAGGAGTCTTTAAATTGTTCTCTGATAAATGAATACGCTTTTGGGGAAAGGTAATTCAATGTTACTGCAAACTTTTTAATTTCCATACTGTACTCTCTTGACGCAGAACCATCTTGCTTTTGCAAAAACCTTTTAATAACATCATTTTCATTAATTTTATCCAGCATAGTAATATATTCCATTCCAATATTTTCGTTATTTAATTTCTCCATTAATATTGTGTACAAATCTTCATTTTTCTTGCGTAATCGAGAAACTCGTTTGTTCAAAGTGTTGATTTTGCGAAGGCGGCGTTTAGAAATCTTTTTTGTCCGTTCTAGCTCATTTTCTAACATATGAAGTTTTTTTTTTATCTGCTCCAGGACTTTCTGGAAAAAAAGATACACAAAGATTCTTAATTCACATTTTTGCCGCCATGTTTAAAATAAATAAATATGTGTATAGTTAATAACAAATGAAAAGTATTCAAAACTTGTATTTATGCTATTGCCGCCATTTATTTGTAATCTTCTTAATTTACATTGCATTGGATTATTTTATTTTCTCGTTATAGTGAAAAGTAGAAACCTACATAGAAGCTTTTCCATATATATTTATTACCTGACTTTGGTGGGAAGTTTGACAAGAAGTACTAGGCCCTGCTATGAAAGATTCTATTGGCACGGATTCCTGAAATAAAATTTTTACTTTAAATATTTATTTATGACCTTATATATCCTTTTACATACCTATACATAAATAAAGGTTTTAATAATGAAATTAATTTTAAAACATTACACACCAAAAAATAAATAAATAGGTTAATGAAATAGATGCATAATTAATAAATAACAAACGAAAAGTTATTTTTAATACTAATAGAATAATTGTTAAGCTATTGCCGCCATTTACTTGTAAAGTACTTAAATAATATTGCAATGGATTATATTCTCGTAATAAAAGTGACATAGATGCTTTTTCCATATTTTTTTACCTGAATTTGGTGGGAAGTTTGGCAAGAAGTACTAGGCTCCGTTATAAAAAGTTCCATTGGCACAGATTCCTGAAAAAAGTTTTTACTGTATTCATATTTATTAATGACATTATATATCCTCATACATATATATGAATACATGGTTTAATAATAATTAAATTTATAAAGTATATTTATGCACCAAAATTTTTATGCTCATCTCTAAATAACATTTTTTTCATATTTACTTCTTTTGCACCTAATTACTTAATTTTTTAAATGTTCTATTTAATATTCTCATCATCATCATCACCATCCTCATGCCTGTCTGTTTGATTTAATATTCTAGTTAAAACTAATGTAATAATAATTGATTGATTGAGCCATGTCAGAAGACTTTGGCGGCCCAGTAACTCTCACACTAGGGATTGTGAGGTCGATTACAGATCAAACAACTCACACGAAAGAAGTAATTGACTCTCTTTCCTCCTGCCCTTTTATGTCCCCTATGCAGGGACACCAGCCCATCTCCCTTGAGGAGTGTTAGGTTGTTAACACCACTTTTACTCAGTGATTTAACTGTTTACTATCAAAAGTAATACATTTTATTTATTGAAATAAAAAATAAACTGCTACTAATCCAAATAACATAAAATTAAATATTTTACCTGAGTTTCTTGTAAGACGGTCCGCACATACAATCTTGATGGTTTTTCTGGTGGTTCCATGGGTATGGGATCCTAAAAATATATGACTATTGATTTTAAATATATACATAAATTTGGTATATTTATTAAAAAAGGGAAAGGTTTTCAAATTGCTTTTCAATTTATCTTTTTAATTTATATTTTCAATTTATATCACACATCATCTCACGGTCAGTGTTTGTTTTCAAAATATGGCTTGATCAATTTATAAAATAAAACATTGTATATTTAGTAGGTGTAAGAACAATATCATACCGGTTCATCTCTAAGGAATAATGTAGGTACGGCATCTTCTCGAAGTCGTCTCCATTTCACATTTGCGCAAATAAATGAATCCTGAGTAAAATGCTTTGAACATATGTGGCTGTGTTTTCGTGGACTCCAGTTTTGCATACCAATTCGATTTATCCAATCCTTTTTTAGCACCTCGTTTGTAGGAAATCTATAAAAATAAAAGTATCGATACTATTATACCACATCACTATGCACAATAACTATAACCTAAAAAATCCCGAATAAATCGCTTTACCTACTAATGTAATGGATATTATAAATGTTTTTGTTTAATAAGCTATTCAACAGAATCTATTGCGTATTTTGATTGATTTTTCAGATCACACTTCATAAAAAAATAACATAAACTTACCGATGGAAAGACAACAGTTCTTGGTTATTTTCTTTTCTTGATGAGTGGGACTTGCAGCCCCAAACTACACAAGACATTGTCCCACAGGGTCAAAACATTAATATATTTTAGATATATCACAATTTCCAATAATATAACTAAATTATATTGTTAAAAATTACACGTAAGTGTCCGAAATAGTCCGAATACAAGACGCACTTGAGAACACCGTACACGCGACTAAATTATATTGTTCAGTGAACAAACTGTCATTGCTTGGAATAAAAGTACTACCAAATTTGGCCGAGTTAAATTAGAACCATTAGAACCAAATGACATTTTACTTAGTGACATGTGAAAAGGTGTGAAACAAAGAGCCAATTATTTATCTCTTTTTCACTTATCTCTCATTTCATAAGGTAGAATAGAGTGAATGGTTGATTATGGGTTTTTATTTTAGCCTTCCTTCTATGCTTTAGTTATTGTTCTGAGGTACGGACTATGGTCAATAACTTTACAACGTCAAAAATAAAAATAAAATATAATAAAAATGTTGAAAAAAGAGAGCAAAATAAAAAAATAATATAAATACCTAATTAAAATAATACAAAAAAAATGTCACGTGCAAAACTGTCAAATGGAATTGAAATCAATGATAATACTCACTATGTCAATGAGTAGGTACCGACCATGGTCAAAAACAATCATTACATTTTGTCTGTTAAAAATTCCGAAATGCTGTAATATGCTTTAGTCAACAGCAAAGATTTAAGCCTTTTCTTAAATAAGCGTATGTTTAATTCCTTAATTGAATTTGGAATGTGGTTGTATAAGATTGGTGCCATACAAAAAACACTTTTATGCATTAATGCTGTGTGGGACCTTTTTACGCACAAGTTATTGTTCTGTGGTCGAGTTCGTGTGTTATAAAATGATATTACGTTCTATCGATTGTCCATCATCGTAGGAGCAAACGTATTTATTGCCAATCAGAACACAAAACAAAATCGTCTTAATACATTAAAACAACCTATCGCCTTACAAAACATAAATCCAATGTCATGCAAAAGGAAAAAAAAAACTACACGAACAGAACAACGCCTATATAATAGCTATTACGTTATCAAAGTTCGTAACTAAACTATTTAAGGATCAACAGTACAGAAACCTTGTAAGTTAATAGAGGCTCTAATTTCCGTCTACAAGTTCCATTAAAAGCTCTAAAGGTAAATTTTCCGAGAATCCAACATGAGATATACAGGTTGTTTTAAAATATTATAGCATCTGTTATTAATATAAAAGTAAAAAAAAAAAAAAAAAAAAAAATTAAAAAAAAAAATTTTTGATTTGAAAACACTAACCTTTAACTAACATTTATTTATATATTTATTTACTTAATACTTTAAATACAAAAGCGGACTTAATGTCATAGACATTTTCTACCAGTCAACCTTTGGGTGATGCAGAGACAAACAGTGGTAGGTGCAATGGACATATTCATATACAAGCTTCCGACATCAACCTCTGGGCAGTTGCCCGCCAGACACGACACCCGTCTGGTCGGAGGATCTTCCCTTTTCAATAGAGGATGAGTGAACTTTACACCCAATAGGGTAAGGCCGACTAATATAGAGGTTTCGGGGTATGAGGAATACCTCATACCCCTAAACCCCTATATTAGGCGTGTGTCATTTAACAGTGTTAATTTTCCTATTAGGTATTAATGTAAAATTAATTTGTATGCCCTAAACAGGCAAAGTATGGCCTGTAAATTAAACCATAAAACTTGGTAACATCTGTATTTTCTGAAAATAAATGATTCTTATTCTTATTTAGTATTAATCTAAAAGATCAACGTCAACTTATCATTAGTATATCACATGGTTAAAAGTATTTACACGATTCAGAAACACTCTGTTTATGTAGAACCAAATCTCTAGAAATCTCGTAAACTCTTCAAGATGAAAAAAGCTCTAAGTTATTTTCGGAGATAACATTTTACCTCACCGCTCATAATATAATATTATAATAATATAAGATAATATTTAAGTTTATGTTGAGATAAAAATTCATGAGCATGGTTATATCCTGTCTTCTTAATATGATTATAATATAACGTTTATTTCCAATATGTAAGGAAAAAAAGGGGTTTATTTTTACATTTATGAGAGGTAGTTCAAGAAAATAATAGAGGTATTTACTTTCTAATAGCGTGTGTAATCATTTGTTTGTTTTTAATCGGTGGGGTAATTGCGTAACATACTTACAATGTCATTAATTTTGACAGTTCAACAACATTCATTGCTTTGTTTTCGTTGTTGAGCAGATGATTTTTTTAAATATACCTGTTAGAGGTATGAGGAACAGGGAGTAAAGTTCACTCATCCTCTATAGAAAAGGGAGGACCAGGCGGTTGTCTTGTCTGGCGGGCAACTGCCCAACGATTGATGTGGGATAGTCTTACATATGTCGTTCGCGCGGTAAACTCTAATTGCGCGATGCAGGATTTGTGTGACGTCAGGTTTGATGCGTAGTTTGCATGTGGCGATGTAGATGCCGCCAGAACCTAATTATGAACCAATGGATGATTTTTTTTTTATCCGTCGGATTGTGATTTAGAGTGTGTCCGCTCCTTCTTTGTGTGTTCAAGAATAGCTTTTGACCCAATGCACAAAAATAAACCAGTCAATAAGAATGGTAGCGAGATATTATAGTCTGCACAAAAAACGCCAACTGAATGCACCACAACGTACCATTACATATCTCCTATTTATCGGACGTCAACGGACGATGGCGGTTGAAGTAGTGGACGCACTCTCTTTCGCATATATATTTGGTTTGATCGGCCGAGTTCGGCTGAAGACGTACGAGCATAGTTCGGTCGATGACGGATTAGGTGTACGGTTCGCATAAGTATCGATACTTGTGGAGACTAATCAGCGTAAAGAAAAATGGTTAACCACGACCTTAAATATAGCTTATCCAAAATCTAAGCTCAAACACTGTAACAAAAACATGAAAACAACCACAAATAAATAACTACAAAGCTAAGTGAATCAAGCGGGTTTTTACTTAAGTGAGTTATAGGTACTTGGTTTACAAAACGGCTGTTAACACGCTAACAGTTTTAAGTAGATTAGCCAGTTTAGAAAATATAGGGTTCCGTAATCTAAATGGTGTCCAAAAAAGAAATAGCTGGCCATATCTTGGGCGAGGGGGAACACACGCTAGCAAAGGTGGCTAAAACAGTGCTATCCCACGCAATAAGCTCGTTGTTGCTTCCAGTGCTTACTTTAAACCCGGAAGAGGTTGTGAAATGATTAAACTCTAACTAAAGTACCAGGTGGGTACTTTAGAAACTTTAAGAGGTGCTTATGACCCGTGAACTGAATAACTTTTACTATGGAAATATGTTTGAAATCATGAAAGAAAAATAGATATTCCATAGAAAGTTACTCCAAAAGTCTTACCGTTCTAAACTGTATGGGACAGCTGTTTTTTTAACGCGATTTTAAAGTTGGTCCTATAGTAAAAAAGTTATTCAGTTCGATGATCTAAGTCACCTCTTTTTCTAAAGTTATTTTTTTAACATCTTATAGAAAGATGACAAGCAACTAAAAGAGTTATCGTCTTTAAAAATAAAAAACCTTCACACACTCACCGTTTTATCCTGCAGCAAACTAATTCTGCAGTTCAAATGCGCATCTTCCCCCAACTGCACAGTAATCTTAGTTATATTCCCATCTGGAGCATCTTCAAAACTCGGCCCATATTTCCTATCATGGTCAAAGTACGTGTTCTTCAACACCACATGCGGTACCATGTCTACCTTCATAGGTTTGGAGGTCGCAGGGTCTTGGGAAGGCTGTGGTACTTTGAAAGACTTGGTACTGTCGATGGTTGAGTTGCCAAGTCTTAGCATCACTGGCGCGGGGACTATGCCAGTGCTGAGCGCGTAGAATGTTGTCACCGTTTGGGTTTCTTCTGTTGTCGTTGTTTGTGGGTTTTCTAGGGAAGAAGGATGATCGTTACTTTTGGTATTTCAATTTAGAATCTGAAATAATTGTCAAGTTTTGGGACAAAAATCTCAATGTACAACAAAGTTCTAACATTGCTAGCAAAACATTGTTTTTGAGCATTTTATTGCAAACTAGCTGTTGCTCGCGGCTTTGCCCACGTGGATCCTTATTGTAAAAGTAACTCCTTATAACATCAGCTATCTGCCCGTGATAGTGAGTCCCATCAAAATCGTTCCAACTCTTTCGGAGATTAGCCGGAACAAACAGACAGACAGACAAAAATATTTAAAAAAAATCTGTTATAAGTAGTGTATACTTTCATATGCAGTAAATAAAAAGCTGTTATTTTGACATTACAAACAGACACTCCAATATTATTTATTTTCATGTACAGTACAACTATTTTCTTAATGCCCGTCGGCAAACTTCGTATTTCATTTATGGTATTATGGTTGTATGCAACGCGGGCGCAGCGGTAGGAGTCAATACGTACAAGTACCAAGTGCAAAGGGCAACTGATATAAATCCGACGACTGACGAAACACGAAGTTCGCCGAGGGACATTAAGAAAATAGTTGTACTGTATGAGTGAATTTTGTATAGATTGTAATTCAAAAATCAACTAAGAATATATAACGGTTAGGTAGATTGTTGAGGACGTGGCGATAAACAATCTGAGATTACGAATTGTGGTCTAAAAGCAAATCCGCCAGTGTAGGTCTAAAATTAGACCAACAGTGGCGGATTTGCTTTTGGACCCCACAATTATAGTTGTAGTTAAGTTGCGAATGGGATAAAGGCAGTAGTTAAGAGAAATGAGGTTTGTATGACTGGGTTTCTGGGATGAGAAAGCGTTTCGCTCATTAAGGGACTGCTCATTAAATTTTGTGGTTAAATAATAGGTATGTTTTGCACGTGTAAGCCGCCGCGTACAATAATGTCTGTGTTTCAAGGTCACTCTATTTGAGCACATTGTAAAATACTGAAAGTATGTTTCAGTGCATTCAAAAAAAACTCCATGTCTTGCCGCAGTGCTCATTAGAATGGTCGAGACTTGTCGTAGTAGCTTATGTTAGGCAATATATGTACAGGAAATAAATTATATTAAATTAGCTAGCGAAACTCTGCCGACGTGGTGGGTATCGATAACTATGTAAACACGATAAAATAAAAACAAAAAAGATTTGATGTTTTTTTTTGGGCTCAACGACCAACGACCGCTTGTAGTGTTGTTACTTGAAGTATGAGGAAAGAAAATGGCTCCAACGCAGAATGTCCACTTCTCAAAATGTCCACTGGTCGCAAAATGTCCTTTTCTCAGAATGTCTCTTTCGCAAAATGTCTCTTTCGCAGAATGTCCACTTCGCAAAATGTCTCTTTCGCAGAATGTTCACTTCGCAAAATGTCCCTTTCGCATATTGTCCCCTTTTTATTTCTGACATTCTTTAATCATAATTCAATTCATTTTAGCAATTAGCTTTCACACATCATGTTTGACGTGTGTTTATTTGTATCGATATGGGTAAGCATAAAAAAAAATATATATAGTACAAATCACATTTATTTCTTTGCATAATCGCTTGATATTTAAAGTAATTCTCGCAATCATAAAACGGTTAAAATAAAATTAGACTACCTGATAAGTACTTTGTTAAATTTAGATCGCATCTAGATGTTTATACATATATCGCGGTATATAGGTACAGATGTACAAAATTAATGATCAAATACAAAGATCTGTACTTCTGAAGCGCCTAATATACGCTAGTTTTATATTATCTATAGCTAAGTCCAGCAGTGGTTGAGTTTCGGTCGACTTGATGATTTAACAAATACTTTTCTCGATTTGTTGTCACGCACTCAGACTTATTTTCCGAATTTCTAAACTTCATGCGCCGTGTTGAGGCGTACAGATAGCTTCCATGCTATCATCAGAAAAAATCGCATCGCTTGTGAGGAGGATACGGGGGAGTAGTAGTTGTAGTAACTATGGTAATTTGACATTGCCACAATTTATAAAAAAAGTAATATTTTTACAGGTAACGGTTCGTAGGTAATTAATTAAAGAGTGTTCAAATTTCTTATTTTTTTTATTGCGAATTAGTAAAAATTAAGTTGGTAAAATAATTACTTTAAATCAAGCGATTATGCAAAGAAATAAATGTGATTTGTATTATATATTTTTTTTTATGCTTACCCATATCGATACAAATAAACACACGTCAAACATGATGTGTGAAAGCTAATTGCTAAAATGAATTGAATTATGATTAAAGGATGTCAGAAATAAAAAGGGGACAATATGCGAAAGGGACATTTTGCGAAGTGGACATTCTGCGAAAGAGACATTTTGCGAAGTGGACATTCTGCGAAAGAGACATTTTGCGAAAGAGACATTCTGAGAAAAGGACATTTTGCGACCAGTGGACATTTTGAGAAGTGGACATTCTGCGTCGGAGCCAAGAAAATATGTTTCATTTTATTTTATCGTGTTCAGATATCGATACCCATCTTCACTTCTGTGAAGTTTACAGATTTAAATAAAAGTTTTTTTTTTTACTGATATTTCAAGCGACTACAGTAAGTGCGGTCGATAACCCCATAAAAAAACATAATCAATAATTGTTTTGTACTTTCATCCTTAGATAACAATTCCCATTACGTCTGCGGAGTTTTGCTATTCAATTCAATTTGACCCTGTATACCTACAGAGCAAATAGAAATAAATAGTAGAAGTAAATAGGAAGTTCGGAAACTGACCTGTAGTAAATTGACAAACGACTATCTGTGTAAGGAAGAACACGCTCGCACTCCACATAGCGCCTGGACGAGGCTCTGCCCCCCGCAGGGCTTCATAATCTGAAACAAATAGAAATACACATCAAAACCACGTTCAAAAAATTATTTCGCTGCTGCCGCGATTTGATCGCCCGAACTAACGACTCGTACAACTGTCAGTACATCCAAGCATAATCGGCCTATAATGTTCCCACTGCTGGGACACAGGCCTCCTCTCTGTGAGAGAGATTTGGCCGTAATCCAGCACCCAGGCCCAATGCGGGTTGGTAGATGTCACTGATGTCTTAGATATTCCGTTCTAGGACATGCCAGTTTCCTCACGACGTTTTCCTTCACCGTTTTGAGAGCAGTGGTGATGAAATAATTTACATAAAGTAAAGTGCCTGTCAGGGTTCGACCCCACGACCTACAACTCGTATAGGTCGCGAACATTACCGCTGGGCACCACTGCAGTGCACTGTTAGTGTCGTTTAAAAACTTGGCTACCAGTGCTGCTTGCCAAGTTGGTATCTACAGTGATTTAACTAAGGAAAGATAGGATGCAAGAATGAAAAGAGCTCGGGGTCATAATTTCAGTCACACAGGAAAAATCAACCTCTGTTTATGCGATGTCGAATTTGGCATAACACTTGTCTTATCATAACATCACTCGCAACACATCCTCGAAGGATTAAGCAGGGATGTATCTATAGTACACCCACATTTAGCTAGTAGGCGCTACCCTGACCAAATAACCTTGAGCATTCGTGGCATACTAACTCTGCGCAAGAGTTACTTAGCGAGTACGCTCAGATTTTAGAATAAAATCTTTATAAAATCAAATTTTCGTGTTTTGAAAAAAATAAAACTAGCAAAATGTTCTTTATTAAATTACCTATCCATTAGTTTAGGAAGCAAATCAAAATAATGGTTATTTTAGGAGGAGATGCATGTTATAAATCATTATTTCTCATTTCTGTGGCTTTTTTGTGGCCCTTTAATTAAATATTATGACGCTTAAAAAAAAAAAAAAAAACTACCATTTTGGAGTCAAGATTATGTAGAAATTTAATGTATTTTTTATTAGTTGCTAGTTCTTTTAGAAAAGAGAAGTTGGCTCCCAAAAACAGCCTAAAAAACGGCTACCGCTGTGTTTCGCACGGGAACGCGCCTTAAGTCCCATTGGCAATTGTGCGCCAGTGTTCTTTACTACTACGTATTGCTGCAGTGTCGATTCGTCCACAAATAAATTGAATTCGTGCGATAGAAACTAATATTTACTAAAATGGTCGATACGCCCGGATTCGGGCGAGTCACCTATAAGCCAATTTGGCATGTGCCGCATAATTTTCCCAAACTTTTACTTCTTTTATTTTTCCTTTCTTTAATTATGTGCGTCGTCTTCAGTCGAAAATAAATATAATTTATCTCGTTTTCTTTTTAAAAAATAACAGCAAAACAACCCCTTTATCCCCAATCGAGTTAACGGCTTACAAGCTATGATAAGCAAGTACAACCTTTGTTCTTGTGTTTTCTTTGAGATTAACATTGAAGGTGTACTCTGGAACAAAACATCGCCAATTAGCCTAATTGGCTTATCTCTCTTGTAAGCGCCCCCTATTAAAATTCACGTTGAATATTTTTTCTTCCAAGAATTCTTAGATTTTGTAGATATTATTTTTGTTTGGGTTAATAATTTGTGTATTTTTATATTAGCTTATTTGTATAACATTTTTTAGTTTTTATTCAAATGAAAATCTAAAAGATTCGTTCGCGTGTCATGCAATTATTTGTCTATTTCATATTCCACCTCTGCCTAACCCATTGCGGATTACTGGCGTCCAATGAACGCGCGCGGTGCTATAGTTGGCGTCAGATGGTAAGACCCATTTTGCGAGAGGTTGGTAGGTACTGTCAGCCAATATGTCAGATGTCACACATCTTATGCGACTACTGTAAGGCTTGCTCGTTTTTTTCATTTATTTATTAAATAACACCAACAGCATATAAATGCATTAAACATTGGTTTACAAAAGTATTTAGAAAAGGTATTACTGCTAATATATATGTCGCCCACAAATTGTATGATTCGTAATTTTATAAACGGCGCCGTCCTACTCGCCGTACTATTCGGAATACAAGACAGTTTCTAAACGTCTTCATTGCTTTACCGACACCGACGAACTCTCCTTAGCTCCGGCTGGTCCGAGCGTTATATTGTAGACTCTGTTAAGCGGTGCTGGCGTCCCGATTAATCAACTCAGTAACGTATTTCCGACATATATATTAAATCATTATTATATTAATACGTGAAGCAAAAACTTTGTACCCTTTTTTACGAAAATTACGCGAACGGAGGAGTATGAAATTTGGCACAGTTAAAGTTTATATGGAGAAGGAGTGCAGAAAGCTAATATTTTTATATAATATATTAGAAATTAATTAAATTAATAAAAAAAAACATTACACACACTACCATGCGTGTGACACAAGATGGCTACCTTAGAATCATGACATTTAAATGAATTATGGTCGACCTCTATAGACCCTAGTCCCTCGTATCATGAAACCACTCGGTGTAACATAATATTTATTATGTTTCACGTAGACACTCACAAAATATTATTATACCTTAAAAAAGCAATGGTCCTTGTCACCTACGACTACATTTATGGACGTAAACGAATATATTTATTTGCATTAAACAATAATGGTCTTAATAATAGGGTTATGAGCTACATGTCTCGCCATGGACTGGCATACAAATATTTTATGGGAAAAGAAGTTCCTAAAAAATATGCAACTAGCATCAATAATACCAGTGTAGGCAACAGTCATTATACCTACTAGTACAAAATTGTAATTCTAAAATTTTGACAATGTTTATTAACGGTTTTAAATCTAAGCAGTATCTATCTATCAGTAAATCAGTACCTAACAATATTTATCACTTACTTTTTTATCTAAGAATGTCTTTACACTATAAAAAGTATTACCTTATGAGCCGTTTAAGTAATTTAGACTTAAAATATTTCAGAGGGAGTTCCCTAATATCTTATGGGATATTGTTAAAAAAATTATTAACTGCTGTGATAAAACAATTTATATGGCATAATGTAGGTACTTTGGTGGGCAAAAGAAGTATGTAAGGATCGTAGCAGGTGGCATTCTGTATTCTGAGATCCTGCCCACCCCCATAGGAATGAAAGCGTGAGATTATGTATGTATGTATGCAACATAACTCCAGCAGTGCTATTCTTTAACCATCTCACCGTGAAAACTGAGGTGAAGTGAGCGTGGAGTGAGCTGTCATCCCACAGGGATTGACACTATTGACAGCTCACTTCACCCAAGTTTTCACGGTGAGATGTTTACAGAATAGCACGGCAGGACTCATCATGGGCCTAGAAGAACGCGCGGAGTTAACGTTCCGTGAAACCTGGCAACTTTGTCACTTTACGGTGGGTAAAAAAGTTTGAAAAGGTTTTTCTTAAAAAAACTCTATGATGATACGTAAATTATCATGATTTTAATTAAAGAATACTACATATAAAGAACGTGGTGTTAAGATTTGACTTAATTACACAACGTTTACCCCACTTATTTTCATTGAAGTTTCGGAGCACGAAGTCTCTCATAGTAGTCTCAACACAGGAAAAAAATTACCGCCAAAATATGACAGTTCTATGTGAGCTGGGTTGTCATAAACAATAAAATGTTGCCAATCGAATATTCAAATTTGATTTAAGGGTATTACAAACGTTAAAAAAAATACAGTTTTGCCGTAACAAATTATTGTGCCCCGTAAGGCGGTGTATATGGCAAATTAAACAACCTTTAGCAAAGTTGCCAGGTTTCACGGTAACGTAAATTCGATAATACTCGTTACTTATACTCCATTTTAAATAAGTTTAGACATTTAAGTGAACCTTTTTTACAGTTTGTTCAACCGATTTTGACTTATATTGCGTTGATGGCATGACAAATGTCAGCTGCAGCAAACAGTTGGTATTGTAACCACTTTTTTGATTTTAATGCCATCCTTATGCCTACGGTATAGAAATCAGAATCGGTTGAACGGACTGTAAAAAAGGTTTGTTTAAATGTCTAATCTTATTTCAAATGGAGTATATTTTTAAGACTTTATTAATATCTTTGGGTGAAACTAAAGAGGGCTCGTGGCTCGTGGCTAAGTAAAAACAGCCGCACGGGTCAATCGATCAGGTTAAGCTACGCTTGCCGCGGTCAGTCCGTTGATATGTGACCATCTTAACATACCAAGACCCTTCCGTGCCTCGGAAAGCACGTTAATCCGTTGGTCTCGGCTATCATTAGTTGTTCACAGTCGTTACGGGTCGTCAGAAGCCCGAAAGTCTGACAACCAGTCTTATCAAGGGGTATTCGTATTATCTAGTTACTGGGTTATGGAGGTCAGATAGGCAGTCGCTCCATGTAAAATACTGGTATTCAACTGCATGCGGTTAGACTGGAAGCCGACCCCAACATAGTTGGGAAAAAGCTGGGCATATTGATTAGGTGAAATTAATTAAGTTTAAGTTTGTCGCAGAAAATTAAAAGAAATTGCTTGCCATCTTTTAGGATGGTTGTATTTTCGCTTCAATAATCGAACAAATATACGTTACGTTTACGCCATGACTTTATGGTCTAGGGCCTATGTTTCACCGCCTGACCTCAAACTGTGCCAAAACTTAATTATAAAAAGGGCGTTAAAATACTTTGTAGCCTAACCATCAATCATTCTAGAGAAAGAGACCTGCCGTAAAAATTAACGAGTATTTTTTCTGAAAGTAACTTTTTACTGTCTTTGGGCTTAAGCAATTAAAAGTTAGAAAAAGTAGTCGCCGTGTTTTTGTTTCGACTTTTTTTCTCTTTACACTGTTCCTTCGGGTAAATGGTGATTAAAAAAGTATTGCTTAAATAATGTAGGTAAGTCGTAGGCGTTGGACGAAATTGAAAATAAAATAAATAGTTGGCAGTTAATTTCCACACTATTAATAATTTGGGAATGCGTTTCTGACATCAGCCGACGTATTCTGTAAATAAAAAACTCACCGTGAAGACTTAGGTGAAGTGAGCTGTCAATAATGTCAATCTCTAGCATTAGGTGGAATGACAGCTCACTCCACGCTCACTTCACCTAAGTTTTCACGGTGAGATAGTTACAGAATAGCACTGCTGTTAGATATGTTTATATGCGATGCGAACAAGGACATGTTGAACACGAACATCGACCATTTTATTCGCATGTGCGTACCGCAAACGAACATCAAACACTGTGTTCGTCAAAAATGTTTGTGGCGATGCAATTGAACCCATAGCTACTAAAGAGCGGCTCGATTGAGCGCGAACACAAGTCGAACTTTGTCCGTGTGGTGTTCATGTTCGTTTTGCTAATTTACGTCCACACGTACGAACCAAATGTTCCGTGTTCGATGTTCGTATTCACCATGTTTCGTTCGTTTGTGCACGCCTTTATGGTGACTGCGTTCACGCCTTTACATTGTGAGAACCATTCGTTTATAATCTATCGGTATTATTTCCGTTAGATTATAAATTGTGTTGTTGTTCATACTGTAACGAAAAAATTGGAAAAGAACACGTTAAAAAAAAATCATTATCATATTCACCAGTTTTTTTTAAATACCTAACATCTTAGTTCAATGGCGACTCCGAAAGAAACTTGCTCAATTTCCATTTATACGAGAAAACCTCATCGACACCTAGATACGTACATACAGTACTACTAATGAAGATATTTGCACCAACTTTGCCACCAAAGTCCAATGTAGGACCAACTTTAATTAAAGTTGGTCAATCCTCTAAATTGTGGAGAAGCTTAGCTAAAATCTGACCCGCAAAAAAAATTACGGTAAAATTTGCAAGTGCTCATCAAGGCTGAGGGTATTATCAACTGTAATACAACCGTACATTCATACAAGGTTTTATTTGTAATTGTGGCTCATTCTGGTCGTTAACCTCTAGTCGTCCTTTGTTTTAACGCTTTAAAACCCGCTAGGTTGTTGGGGTAAGCGATGAGAGATAGCGGTTCATAAAGAGGTTAGTTTGGATTTTACGACAGTAGTTTGTCATAGGTACAACATGCTCATGCATTTCAGGGATCAAGGTCCAGAAATTGCGTAGAAATAAAAAATGCGTAAAACATTTCAGGTAAAATAATTGAACTCTCATCTAAATATTAATGTTATTTATATAGATATGTCTTTTTGAGAAATCTGACGACTCTTCCTTGTTTATTACTACTTCTCTTAAACTGCTTAGGGCTGGTTTGACAAAATTCAGATATCATTTATCAGTAGAATAAAAATGACATCTGACAGTTTTTGTATGAAGAAACTGTCATAAATTCAAAATTTATTCTATGTGGAAGGCTTATACTAGGTACAAAACTTTGGTCAAATTCACCCTTAGTGGATTTCTACCTCACCTAAGAAAGTTTGAGATTATTTGAACATTACTGAATTTATTCTGCCGCAGTTCAACCTTATAATTCTTTCTTTTCCTGACTACCTATTTAATCACTTTACTTCCACCAGATTTAAATGTCAAGACAGGCATAAGTAATGTAATTATTTAAGTTAAGTGTTATTTTGTTGAACTTATTGTTTTATTTAATGTCATGTCAAAAATAGAAGTGAGTAGTTTATGTATTGTAATAATTGAAATAATGATAAAAATTTTAATATTAATATAATGTAAATAATGGTAACTAAAAATGAATGTACCTACTTCAATGATTGCATGTAATAATAATTGTAACTTGATTTGCATACCGTTAAAACGGTGAGACATGTAGCACTATGCAATAATACGAACACCTTTTGTAAACATACCATGTTTCTGGCAAATAAATATTCTATTCTATTCTATTCAAATGTCATCTAATAAATCATCTTCAACAAATTTTCTTCCATTTTTTCTTTTCTTTCTGCTCCTCTTCAAATCTCTCAAAACTTGTGACAGAGTGCTAATTATGTTAGTATTTAATTTCTTCAGGAAGCCAAAAGTTAATGTTTGAGGAAACGCCTGCGGACCAAATCTGAATGTGAAATTCCGCAAACTCATGCCTTTATGCATTTGTTTTTTTTAATTTTTTTTTTTGTTATTTAGGAGACTTGTGATGTGTTTGTGACATTTTCATTCAACTATAATGAATAAATAACAAACAAGAAAACAACAAAATAACAAACATGAAATGTTTGCATAAAGTTTAAATTAATAATAAGCGTTTTTAAGATGCCTGTAAGACAAATGAGTGTGGCAGGGAACGTCAACTCACAACCTGTTAACATGGATTCAGTACATGATTCTGGATAACCACGTGTTGAAATAATTCGGTTATTAAAAAAAAAAACAGCTAAGTGTCAAACCACGCACAATGAAGGGTTCCGTAGTTGGAATGAATTTATCCCAAGAATAAACTTAACATTGTAGTTCAAAAACATGTTCCCCCATACATTCCAACTGCAAATGTTAGTTTGTACCCACAATATTGAGTGATTTACCATCTTATTTTAAGACCATAGACTTCTTATAGGTTTTCCTGTAATCTATAAGCATAGAACTATTTTCTGTATATTTTTCAAAATTTTAAGCTTTGTAGTTGCGGTGATAAGGGGGGAATGGTCAATTTTCTTAAATATCTTTAAAAGTATTTATTTTAAAATTATAAAAAAAAAATTGATATCCTTGAAATAAGTTCCTTCATTTAATATGTCACAAAGTACAGGTAAGATTTTTTTATTTCTTATTTACCCCCCAAAAGTGACCCCCATATTCAAAATTCATTTATTTACGTTACACGTTCGTGTTTGGGTCACAGAAATGCATATGTGTACCAAATTTCAACTTAATCAGTCCATTAGATTCGGAGAAAATCGGCTGTGACAGACGGACAGACAGACAGACACACGAGTGATCCTATAAGGGTTCCGTTTTTTCTTATTGAGGTACGGAACCCTAAAAACAGCTGATTCCTACAAAAGTGCAATACCTAATTTTACGGAAACCAAATTCCATTGACTCTCCAGCCATATTTTATACCTGTACCCTTTTTGTCACTTCATCGAACTGGAATCTTTATATTTACATTTAGGAGTATTTATACCCTCGATACATTTCAGGTAAACCTGCAAGACTATTTTCAAAGGACCAGCGGCAGAAACTACTATTGATAATACTAACGATTTGTGTATGTCCACCAGCACCACAAGAAACTTCTTTGTCTTTTAAAAGAATGGCCAAGCTCCCCTGTACCACCGAATTTACTGGACCATTATTATACTTTCCTACCAGCCCGTATTGTACCGTTCCTAGGAAATTCCGACAGCCTTGAACGCGGTTGAAAGTTTCCAAAGATTTATGAGTTATCTTTTCTATGGGTGCATGTGCTCGTTTTTGGCGCCTTTAAAAAGAAGCCGTGGGAATATTAATCATGGCGCCTTTTGTTTTTAGGTGATGGCGTTTTGACATTTTAATTTTAAAATGTTGTATTTTATAGAGGTCCTTGAAGAAAAGTATTTATAAGATAAGAAGAAGTATTATAACATCATCAAGGTACACAAAGTGGATTAAATGTGTATTACATAAGCTAACTCAAAAACTACCCGAGCAAAGTTAATACAATTTATATGGGACCACCGCGCAAGCTTTCATCATTTTCATTTTTATCAAATAAAAAAATAATTTTCAAAATCAATCCACAATTGAGGAAAATTATATCGATGAACATACATTAAAAAAAAATACATACAGACGAACATATAACCTCCTCCTTTTTGAAAACGATTAAAAAGAGATGTGGCCATCTTTTTTAAAATGTCAATGACACAGATCAGATTCAGGTTGGTGCATATTTTCATTTTTTCTTTACTTATTACATAAAACAAACAATAATGTTAGGTACCGTTAGGGCAGTTGGGGCTAAATCGAATTTCCGGGAAAACTTCCCACGTAAAGCGGGAATCATCTTAATCAAAAACATAAACAAGATCCTTTTGATAAGACGAAGAAGTCGCCGTTCATTATTTTTTCTAATTTCCAGAAAACCGCGATGAAATAAATTAGGTAATTTCATTTCATGGCCTACCTACTGAGGATTACTTTATGTTTATTTTGAAGGAGCAGGTAAGTGCAACATTTTGTCCAGATAATAAATTCAAACTCAAACTCAAAGCATTTATTTCAATTTAACCATTTACAGGCACTTTTGCATTGTCAAATAGTCGGTCAGTTAGTCAGAAAGTTGAAGCTAGATGCCCATTCCAAAACGTAGATCTTTATGGAGAAGAACAGGCAAGAAACTCCAAGGACACTCTTTTAAATATAGAAAATTACAAAGTCCTGGGTACATCATTCTTGTTGCTTCTATATGTGAGAACAATGTACAAAAAATAACCAAAACAATTCAAAATATAATATTAAAAATAAACCCTGGCAGATAAAAGATGACCAGTCACAACTGACGGCGCCCGTTCACGAACATGACGCGTAGAGCAGCACCATCCAGCTCAACCATTTTGTAGGGAACCGAATGATCCAACACTCGCCACCATCAGCGAGTCATTTAAGTGAGGATGACACACTCTCAACTGCCATGCTCTTTTAAGTCAACATACATCTTAATAACATTAAAAAAAACGGCTCCATATACAAACTCACATAGACGAAAAATTTAAAAATGCTTCTAATATGAAGAGATTCTCCATTCCTACTTCTTATTTAAAAAAAAGAACGCCTGTAGAATATTTATGTCATCTAGCTACTCACTGCTCGCAAACTAGAATAAAATTGTAAAGAAAAATATATCTGAGAGAATGCTTTGTACTTTTCACTTACCTAATTACACTCTTCTCTGCCAAAGAAATAAGGAAAATGAATCGTGATTTAGCTATGTTAAAAGTATAATTATGTAAATTAGTGGGACATTTTTGAGGGTAGCTTTTTTCGGGTACAGGGGTAACTGATTTACATTTTGAAGCCAAGTGCGTGCGGTCAAGCCTTTCGTAAATTTTCTTTTTCATCATAACGCGCGTATAATACCTCAATTTACGTTAATGAACTTGCAAAATAGACTGAGAAAAAAGATAAAAGAGTAAAGAGATTGAAATTATTATTAGGTGATTCTGGTAGAACAATTTCCATAAAGTTTTCTTAGAAATTCTATTCTAAGGCCCTTGATGACATGTTGTGGCAAAGAAATTACCAAATATACAAGGTTGGTAGCAGGATTGACTGCCCAAAGTAACCAGAATACTCACTTATAACATCGCTCAGTACATGTTGTTAGATCCCTCAGCGTCATTCTCCTGCCCATATCCCAAGTTCATTAAGGGTCGGCGTAACAGGTCTTTTTCGTCCATGCTTCTCTTTTAGTCGTCCTCTCGGTATTCACCCCCTTTCTGGCCATATCATCTTTCACACAGTCCATCCAACGTTTCTTTGGTCTTTCCCCACTTTTATAGCCATCCACATTCGTACTCAAAACTTTCCTCACATAATTCCCAATTTCAAATAGATATATTTCGACGATGATGATGAAAGAAAGAAAGAAAATACGTTTATTTGCGGTACACATGACGCAAGGAAAGAACAAAACATGAAAATAAACAATTTGGGGGAAAATATGCGTCACATCCACGCAAAACGGCCATCGCTCAGCATTATGCTACGACAGAGCCCCAGCGCTGGTTTTCAGCGACAGCCGGCGTTGACGTGATGACGTCAACCGGTGCAACATATAGTGAAATAACAAAATAAAATGAATAATAAATATTGAGTCCTAAATGTTGATGATATAGATACAGCAGGCGCGAAAATTAGCTATCAGAATGGACGCATAATTATTTATTCTTACACTTTCCCAAATCTCGCACGATATTGGTTCTGACATCCAGAAGACCTAAACCGAACTATTAAAGTTAACTAATGTTTTGAAACTTCATCAATGTTGGACAGTTCTTATTTATGTAGCGAAAACTTTTCCAATAAACTACTAACATGCCCTGTATTTGTCTGAACTAATAGAATTTAGTTCAAAGGAATTTAAAAAAGTTTCGCCTGAAATTGGTAGAACAAAGGGTGTGTACGTGTTATTTGTGTGTGCTAGACAAAGTGCGGTGTAAGGAGGTCCACACACCGAGTGAGTTTCAAAGTCAAATCATTTATTTCAAATAGGCACATAAAAGGCACTTTTGAACGTTAACATTAACAAACAAAAGCAATTTAAAAAATTGATCCTAGTCGCCCCTTCCAAAAGGTAGGTAGGTGGTTTATTGTGATAAGTTTCATAACTGAGCGCAATTACCAGCTCAAAGCTACTGGAACATAACATAACATGCGCAGCAGAGAGAGTAGGCAGAGGTATATTGTACAAAACAAGTGTACGTATACCCGCATAAATACCTAATACAGCTCTCTCAACGTTGTCACTTTGATACAGTCCTATTACGAACGGCAACATTGCATTATTACTCGTTGCTGCTCCAGCAAGCAAAAATAAATTTAATGGTAAAGGCCATTTAGTTGAATATTCAAAGCTGTATAGATGTTTACGAATCCTAGGTTGCACCAAATATATTGAAATCTAGAGTATTTAGATATTTATGTTCCGAAGAGTAGTCAGATATTTTTGCCTGCACTACCCTAACATACTTATGGACAGTTTATATGATAACATTTTATTGATGTCTCAACAGTTAATATTTAGTTTGTATAGAACTATATGATCATTTTAACGCTTACAATATTTTGAAACATTGTGTGTCATTGGGTGTCAGTGTACAGTCGAGTTCACTAATATATTGGCAGTGAATATATTAGTGAACTCGACTGTACACTGACACCCAAACACACAACACTATCAGGCTCCTAATTTAATATTAATAGTTCTGCTATCGAACCGTGCCAATGACAATTAATGTCAAAGTAACTAAGAAACAATTTTTTTTTAATCGGTCTTTGCGTGTCGGACCCCACACAATGTTCTCGTGTTCACCACAAAGGTCCGTAGTTGGAATGAACTCATTCCAAAAACAAATTTAATTTTAATTGCAGTTGAAAAACATGTTCTCCCATACGATACGAGATACGCCACAGTCAATTCTCCAAATACAAAATGTAAGTTTGTAATCGCAAAAAATAATAATTATGTGATAAAACTACAAATTAACTTAAAAAAGAAAGATATTGCTATGACTTAGAAGCTTGATTTTAAAGCTCCATTATGGGACCGTAGACCTAAATATTGGATATTAATTTAAACGTGATACCTCCACGCGTGCCTGAATGAAAATGGTCTTGACAGACAAACAGACGGAAGTGATCCTATAAGGGTTCCGTTTTTTCCTTAAGAGGTACGGAACCCTAAAAATTGATTCAGCATCAATAAATGACCATTAGTTAGACGAACCACACGTCTATTGAAGATTAATAAATAAATTACAAAGTAGCGAGGGAATCACTTAGAGGTACCTAAGTGATTCCCTCGTTACTTTGTAATTTATTTCGATCGGAAATCGGGCGAAGTTTTGTTGGGTTTTTTCATCAAGAATTTCTCAGTAGCAGCCCGGAGTCTGGACTTATGCCCGGAGATGGCAATAGGTTCGCCCCCTATTACATGGGACTTAAACATAACTGGTATAATGTAAGTGTAATATAAATACAGCTCGCTCAATGTTATGAGTCTAAACAACAATCTAATGCCAAATGATTTTCTCCAACAATTCAAAACCCGGTGTGTAAGCGCCCTAACCTAGATCTAATAAGTGAAACCTAGGGATTAAACAAAGTTTGTAACTTGACCTAATTTATTGTTAGTTGAGCCGACTCTGGCTTAACGATTATTATAGTTTCAGTGGCTTACTAACATATGTGTTAATCTAGGCAGTTACAGTGAAGACTGGGTATTCAGTTTAATTCAGTTAGGATTGGCTTAACCTAATTTTGAGTATACGATTCATTGGTCGATTGGGATTTGTCGATTTAAAACATATCAGCCTATAATGTTCCCACTGCTGGGACACAGGCCTCCTCTTGACAGTCAGTGAGCAGTAATCCAGCTGGCCTAGTGCGGGTCGGTAGATATCACAAGTCTTCGAATTTTGGTTCTAGAACATGCTTTCTCACGATGTTTTCCTTCACCGTTTTGAAAGCAGTGGTGATGAAATAATTAACATATAGTTAAGCGCCTGTCTGGGTTAGAACCTACGACCTACAACTCGCAAGTCGCGGCTGTTAACACTGGGCCACCACTGCTTACCTATTAATAAGACCAGTCTATAACTGTCCCACTGCAGGGCAAAGGCTTCTTCTCATTCAGAGAAGGCACGAGCATTGATCACCACGTTTGCTCAAGACGGGTTGGTGATTTCAGACTTGTAATGACTATAAGTTCAGGTTTCCTCACGATGTTTTCCTTCACCGATTTTAATAAATTCCAAGATAAACTCATATTCATTAAAAAAGTCACAATGGTGCCTACCTAGATTTGAATCCACAACCTCATGCATTAGAGGCGAGGTCTTAAACAACATTTGGTAGTTACGGTGAAGAATAAGGCTGCGCTCATTTTGAAAGAAAGAAAGAAAAAGTATTTATTGAGACTCGCACAGGAAATCACACATTAAACTAAAAACACACTAAACATAAATAAAAAACAAAGTAACATTAAAATTTAAAGAATGAAGTCCCGTACGAGGCCAAAAGGCTCCTATCCCAGCATGATGCCGCGACATTTGACATTTTGGACGCGTTTTCGTACGAATTTTACACGTGCGAACACATACGAACACGCACGAACGATCCTGAGTGCGCAGACAGAGTGCGAGTTAGTAGTACATAGTTCCGACGTCCAAAAACAATCCGAACATGTTGAGATTTTAAAACACTTTCGTGCGTTGAAAATTAAAAATGGATGTAGACAAATGTATTAACTTGGTTTACGGACATAAATGTTTGTAGGATCAGAGTGATTCAAGTTATCACTTCGTGAAATTAGTGAAATTCTGCGAATTCATGTCTTTTAAATTACGCAATGTCATTAATTTTACGCACCCATTTGGTTTTACGACAGCGACGATGCCGCCGCAGTGTCCGAGTTATAAGAGAATTATTATCTTGAAGATACAGATTATTTATCGCGATCCAAAGAGGACTTCACGAATCCGATATCACCAGAACACTACCTATTTGACGAAGTATTTAGTGTAAGCACTCAATTCGTACGATCATACGTTTACGTACGATACAAATTCGTGTCCAAAGTGAGCGCGGCCTAATAGTTATTCAGTTTAATTCAGTTAGAACCGGTTTAACCTAATTTTGTCTAAGCGATTAATTGCTCGATTGGGATTTTGTCAAATGCTTTTATGAATTCCATGGCTTTGATCAGACTCATCGAGATCGTTTAATTGAAAACCTTATTTGAGTTTTAGCAACGGTTAGTGAAGTGAGACATCAAATGTACCATACCTAAGTTTCGCATGAGTAGTCTCGGTACATTATGAGCCAGAACCGTACTTATACATTACCTACCCCTAAATCTGAACATACAGGATGACTTTGAAGACAATTAACAAAATTTAAGGGGGTATTCTACTCATCAAATGTAAAAAACTTTTACTATGGGACAAATCTAATTTGCAGAAGAACCCCTTAAATTTTGTCGATTTTTTTCACAGTCGGCCTGTAGCGACCTCTAAACTGTACCTACATTAAATATTTTTGAAAAAGTACGTAAGTACCTAATTGCTACGACGCGTGGGAGAGATTCTGATACCAAAAATATAGTCTTTAGAATGTTTGTCTATTTGTCTGTTTAATTGAATAAATGAGCCTGTTTCTAACTTTATGGCCTTTTTTCAAAGCTGGTCACAGTAACTAGGCTAGGGCACCCCGACCAAATGAGATTACCACAATCCCATTAACTTATAATGCCAATAGAATACAGTCACGGGACCGAAGCCCGGCAGATAGTCGTTAATATTATGAAGATTCTAATTTCTAGAAAATCTACTTTCTTCTTCCATCTCCTCTATAGAAAAGGAAGGATCCTCCGACCCGATGGGTGTCGAGTTTGGTAGGCAACTGCCCGACGATTGATGTCGGGATGTTATATATATATGCTGATCGCCCGGTAAACATTGCTTGCGCGATGCAAGATTTGTGTGACGTCAAGTCTTTGATGCGTAGTTCGCATGTGGCGTTGTAGATGCCGCCCCAGATTTACAAACGAAAGGATTCAACACAAAACTGCAGAATAGAATTTCTGCTGCCCATAATTCTGCAGATGAATGTACATAACTTAAACCTCTTAGCATTACATGGTAGGTTTACTTGTATAATGCAAGAGTTCAACTGCATATACATTTGCATTCAACCCAATTCCCTAGAACAAAACATTTCCTAACTACTTTAATCATACATAGTCATCATCATCTGCCTAGCCTTTTCCTAACTATGTTGGGTCAGCTTCCAGTCTAACCGTATGCAGCTGAACACCAGTATTTTACGCGGAGCGACTGCCTATCTGACCTCCAAAATCCAATGACTCGGTAATACTGTTTGACTAAGTTTAGTCAGAAATAGTATAGAGCTAATAAATTAGCCAACTCCTCAAAATCTTAACACCAAGAATTAAGTATGAAAATGTAACTACAGCGCGGTTTGCTCGTGCTATCGCGTCGCCCAATTATACTAAAATTACTCCTTTAATAAATGAAAATCCTTGGGAGCCTTAATTTTAACCTGCGCCGTGTAAAATGCGAAGGTTCTTTGAATAATTCAAACGCAGTGTACGTTACAAATGTAGTCGTTGGGAATAGGCAATGGTTCTCAAAGTTTCGAGGTAGGCACAAACAGTTGAGTTGTCTGAATCAGCAACTTTAAAACTAACATGAGAGAACTGCGAATTGGGATATTTAAAATAGCTAGTTTTCGTGACCCGAAACAATAAGTACAAAAAATAGGTAACAAAAAATGGTTACCAGGTTGTAAAAAGATAGAACTAAGTAACTGTGCAAAAAATGATTGCTGGGAAACGGCTTTTATTTTTGAAAGAAAAAAAAACTTTTTCTTAGAAAGAAATGTATTTTATTTGGGATACGCACGGGAAATACAAAAAGTAAAAAAGGAGCAATTAAAACTAACAAAATTAACATATTTTTTCGAATAAATAAAACAAAAATAAAATAAAGACTTGAGCGAGGCCAAAAAGGGTCCAATCTCAGTATAATGCTGCGATATTTAAAAAATAAATACCCGCAGCGCGGATATTATGATAAGGCCCACTGGTGTGAAAATTCGCTGTTTACGACAGCGCAAAATGCTACCCCCGGCAAAACATTGTGCATGCAACGGAATAGGGGTCTTGGAGGTATTTAAAATTAAGTTAAGTTATAAGTGACATTTAAAACTTATTTTCGTAAAAAAACATCAAAAATAGTTGGAACTTTGACCTTCAATATCTCCATAACCAGAAGGTTTCCAGGTATGGTCTAGAACAAAAGTGTTCAAAATAACGCGAAGAACAAGTGACTTTCGACTTTGTTAAGGGTATATTTACACCCGCTATCGCTTTGTCTTTGGACAAGTACGTTTTGAGGACGCTAAGCATTAATTAATATTAAATTGCCTTAATAACATAAACATACCAAGATTAAGTTATCTTACTAGCAATGTTATTCTAATTCCATTAAGTAACTAACATCGTTACGAAATAATTATGTAACTAAGCATTATTTCACGGAAACCAATTTCCTGGGTCGTGTTTCCCGGAAAATAACGAAATTTCCATTTAATTTAATACTTGCGCAATTTGCCAGTAATTAATTACTTGATTGTTCCCTGAATCTTATATTGGGTGTTATAAATGTCGGTCTTAAGTGCTAAACAAAGATTAGTTGGGCTAACATTTTGATAAACTTGAATCAATCAATGTTTATTGTTTACTTAGGGATCAGGAGATAGTTTTGGGTCAAATAATAGTTAAGTCGATTATTAGTTTGGCTTCAACTTTGTAACGCCATAGTTTACTAGTTTAGATTACAGTTTCGAATGTATAAATAGTGCTTCTATATGGATGTATTCCTGAAATAAAAATAATTTTATTTTTTATTTTATCTCCCGCCATACGTCGACCTAAGGCTGAGTTTCCAGATCAGATTCAGATTACTAGTAACTTTATTATTATTCCTATATTATTGCGGTTTGACAGCTTTTGTACAGAAAATTATGTCAAACTTTTTTTTTTTTCTTGAGACAAAATTAACCGATATAGCCTGCAGAGTGAGCAAGCTGAAGTAAAAGCGAAGGACCGATGGCCGGTGGAGCAGACGAGTCCTGGACTGGAGACCGCGTATAGGTAAGCATAGTGTGAGACGCCCCACAGTTACATCAACCGACCTTAAAATGTGGCTGTGACGGACTGGATGCAGAAGGCGGCGGACATGATGTTGTGGCGCAGCCTGGGAGAGGCATATGTCCAGCCAGACTCCGATAGGCTAAGTTGATTGATTCAGACAAAAGTTATCTGTGTATTGAAAAATCAGCCCATTCTAAACTTATTTATCTACCAAAGTAACTTAAAGACCGAATTTAGTCCATCAAATATTTTGAAATTCGGGCTATCTAAATTTTCTCCTTATAATTTTTCACCCACTGATTTAGGTCTCCTCATTCAACGCTTTTCCACAAGTTTTCTGATCTTACCAGTCCTCATAAACAGATTTTTTTTCTTTGTCTTAAAACATCTACTTAGTTCACCTAAAGTATATTTTATATGATATAATATAACATCATTACGCCTGTAATTCCTGAAGAATAAAGCTTCGTACAGACAAACACGACGCGACAGCGCGGCGCGACACCGGCTATTGTTATACCGTGAAGTTTTCTTAGAAATTGTACTGTTCGAGTCGCGTTGCGCCGTCGCGTCGCGCTGGTCTGCACAAGCCTTAAGGCAAAGGTGTACTATATAGTACGCCCACGTTTCGCCAGTTATATTTAAAGATTTGGGTGTTGTTGTTTAGATAATTGATTCTATTAATATTTTAAATTTATTAAAGCTAATGCATAGTTTTCTGTAATTTTCATCCTCTAGTTTATATTCCATTGTAACCTTTTCCATAAGTCTGTAACCTTACACAGGTAAGGTTATAGATTGAGATAAGAGGACAGCCTCTTATCTTTATTTTTTCCTTATTATCTCCTGCCAATCTAAATAAAGCATACAACCACGTCGTAACTGGTTATCTAAGAATATCTGACAAGAATAGCTTTTAGAAGCAGATGGCCGTTGTGTTGTCACTAGGAGGAAAAGGGGTGCACTTAGAGACAGCCGGGGGAAAAGGAAGCAATTAATTGTGGGCTGTCCTGTAGAATGTCTTGGCCGAAAATAACTTCTGGGATTTTATTATGGTTAGCCGTGTTAGGTATTTTTGTTGAATACCTAACCTGGTCACACGGAAAAAATATTTTCTACAGTACTACAAAAACGCATAGTTATGAAAATAATAGTCAAGATAACGATAATTTGTTTAGCAGATATTGATCAAATTGCAAAGAGAATAATTTCATTCTAGTAATATGCAATCTAGTTTCAGACAACAGTGGTAGACCTACCACCATCCCTCGATGATCGTTCACTCCCTTCCCAAGAGGGGAACGTTCATCATCATCATCATTTCAGCCGAAAGACGTCCACTGCTGGACATAGGCGTCCCCCAAATGGGGGGGTTTGCCATAATCGCCACGCTTGGCAGGCAGGTTGGCGATCGCAGTATGGTGTAAAAATGCATAGAGAACGCTGCTGCCCATTCTCTAGTAAGTCCCTTAGTCGCCTTTTACGACACCCACGGGAAGCAATAGGATGGTGCTATTCTTTACGAGGAGAGCGTTGGGTGCTGTTAATTATTACGATGGTGCATCGTAGTGTTTACAGTATCACACTAGTAACCACTCCAAAAGGTATAGTTATTGCAAAAAACATGCATTTAACATAACATTACAATATAGTAGATAATAACAAATTTACCTGCAACGTGATTAATTCTGTTCGGTAATAATTACGATACAATCATTTCTGATTACTCTCTTCTCTTCTTTTTAACGAGAACGGCCTAGTAGTGTCAACAAAAAGTATAGTCGTCACGCACAGTACATTCTCGTTGAATTTACTATATTCTCGTTACTGTAACGAGTTTTTTTTTTGTCCAATTAAAAATATTGTCTGTTAATTTTCTCCCTGAACGGTAAAAGCCTCTTCTCATTATAAAAAGAAAAATGAAAATGTATGGAATTGGTAATTATAGATTTCATCAGAAAAATAATAATGGACTTTTGGCGTTAGTATTAGCGAGTATTATTTTTGTAATGTGCGATTTATTTGTGTAGAGTAAACAACTTTCTTTTTTTCTATTCAGTATAAATCCCGATCTTCTCAAGTTTTTTACGATAAATAGGTGTAGGTACTCTAACCTTAAACAATTCCCATTTTGTGCTCCTAAAAATAAAAATACAATTGAACACTATAATATAATATTTGCGCCACTTTATGTGACCGTCAAAAAAATCCAAAAATCCCCCTTTAATTTATAACTTTATTGAATTTTTATTATTTGTTGTTGCTATTAGTAATACATAATCTGTGAAAATTTCAACTGTCTACCTATTACGGTTTATGAGATACAGCCCGCTGACAGACAGACGGACGGACGAACAGCGGAGGCTTAGTAATAGGGTTCCGTTCGGCAAGAGAAATCCTATTGTTTTGCAGATAATAGGAAATATTGTTTGATGTTATGATTTATATTATAAACGTTCGATTTATAATATAAAAGTACAATTTATAATACAAAGAAACTACTTAGGGCAGTAAATGGGTATGATGTACCCATGTCCCGCTTAAGCCTTCAAAAGACCTATTATTATGTTTAGAACCGTAACAAATAAAATATTTTTAAAGGTCTGAAATGTAAAAACCAGCGGTGTAGTTGCGTCACACACATAAAATGACAATTGATCGCAATAGGTTTCATTTTGACAGTTCACCCACGTTCATTGCGTTATTAACGTTGTCGAGAAGACGAATGTGTCAAACCTATGAAGCAATGGATTTGCAATATCTTTCAAAACTCTTTGATTGTTACTGAAAGTGTGTTACGCAATTAGGGTGCTGCATCAAAGTTACCATCCACATCGCTGTGAACCGGTGAAATACCTAATAGACTGCGGGATAAAAGCGTAACACACTGGAAATACATTTGATTTTACCAGCTCAATAGCATTCTAAATTCATGATGGCTTACTTATCCGATATAATTCTATTTGCTGACGACACTTCTGTCATTTCAAAAATAGATATAAAAATATAGATGTCTTACATTTCAACGATAGTCTGGCTGTTCTGTCGAAATGTTTCGCAGCAAATATTCTTTTACTGAATGCAAACAAATCTAAATGGATTACGTTCTCATTACCATATATACCTCAAGTGGGTCTAAATCTAAATCTTGATGGTAAAAAACTAGATGCAATAACGAAAACTATATTTTTAGGAATTTCTATACACTCAAAATTGCAATGGTGTACATTAGAACACTTTCAGGTAGATTAAGTTCAGCTGCATATGCAGTAAGAAAAAAAAACAGTTGACTGATATAGCCACAGCTACTTTGCTTATTTCCACAGTATTATGTCTTATGGCGTTCAGATTCAATTTTCATTTTACAAAAGAGGGCAATCCGCGCTATCTATATCTTAGAAAGTATTATGTATGCTCGCAAAAACTTAGGACTTTTCAAAATAAGAAGCGATTTCTATCATTTAAAAACACGTAGTAGACATGAAATTGTGATACTTAAATTTAGATTAACTAAAACAAGCAAGTCATTTCTTATGAACAGTATCCACTTGTATAACAAGTTGCCAGTCGCTTACAGAACTTAGCGATGACAAGTTCAAAACCTCCATTAAACGTGGTCTTATCAAGAAAGCATATTATAAAATTCAAAACTACGTTGAAGACACGGAAGTTTGGCAATAATTCCTTCTGCACTTGTGTCTTCCCTGGTAACTCATTAACGGCAAATTATGTAAGAGTCTACTAACTGCTCCCAAATTACCATGTTTATTTTTTTTACATTCTTGCTTGACATTATCATCCTATTATTTGATCTTATATACATACAATTTAATTTAAACTCTTCATTAGTGGCTTTTGTGGACATGATAATTATTCAGATTTGTTACTTTTATAATAGCAATCATGTCATTTCGTTTAAAATAGGTTTTAATTTTTATTAATTAATTTATGTTATTAGTAGATTATTTTCTATTTTGTGAATGTGAGAACGCTGTAGGCTTAGTGGACTGTAGATTTGATGACCATCTTCTATTTTGTTAAGTACTCGTACCTGGTACTTGTTGAAAGACCTACACTCCTCCCATACATACCTATTAACATTTGAAAAGGTTGTAAAGGCCAATTATTTTTAAAGAGTAACATAAATATGAAGTAAAATATTTTGAATTGAATTGAAATGATTCATTAATTGCGTTATCTGCGTCATTAAAAAAAAAAAACAGGTCATGATTGAAAGTGTTATACAATTAGGGTGCTGGTAGCTACCATGTACCCTAGCAATGATCCATTGCCCGAAGAAAATTTAGCCTTTTGGTCACTTGAAGAGTTTCGCGCTGTCTCAAAAAAGAAACCACCACATGGATATTCGAGAACTAAATAAACGGATGAACTGCACTTTGACGTCATTATCGTACATAATACAAACTAGATTCTTTCGCCAGCGGCTTCGCCCGCATGACATCTTTATAAATTATAGCCTATGTTACTCAGTGTTAATATAGCATTCTACTGGTGAAAGAATCTTTTAAATCGGTCTAGTAGTTTTTGAGTTTATTCATTACAAACAAATATACAAATCTTTTCTCTTTAAAATATTATTACTACTAGCTGCACCCCGCGGTTTCACCCTCATAAGTTTGGATCCCATGCGAATATCCTATGTCGTAACACAGGTCATGGTCTATCCATGTGCCACATTTCATCCAAATCTGTTCAGCCTTTTTAGCGTCAAAGCGTAACAAACAAACATACAAAAAATCTTTCTAATATTAGATTAGATTATGAATAGTGTCGAAGTAAACCGCCCTAAAGGGATTTTTAAACTTTTTACATTAGATTGAAACTAGTTTCATGGTTAATTTAACTCACTTTGAGTTTGAGCTCAGTGCAGCGAACGTGGGCACTTGAAAGTGCTCAGTGCTTGCAAATTTACGCAAAAATGTAAAAGTTAAGTCGTAAAGGAATTTGGTTAATCGGGTTTCGTTTATTTGTACGAAAGCTGAAAATTCGCTATTTCATCATCTATATTTATACAGGGGATCTAGCTAGGGATATCGACGCGAAAACTGTTACCATGGATTCAGTACATGAATCCGAACACCCCTGCGTTGAAATTTTTTGTCGGTTAATAAAAAAAGTCTGCTGTTCCATATATTTTGACCACGTAGAAATTGCACTTTTCTATGAAACATCAGATTATTTTATTAATAACCGACAAAAATATTCGACGCAGTGGCGTTCAGAATCATGTACTGAATCCATGGTAACAGTTTTCGCGTAGATGTTCCTGCCACCCTGTATACAATGTCACCCACGGCCATGAGACCGCCCGTATTTTTTAATATTATTGTTTTTTTTTTCGAAAATTAACTTTAATATTTTTCATGTTATTCAATTTTAATTTGTTTAGTAGCGTTTGTGACCTTGCTTTACATTTTTTACCATATCTCTGATGTTATCGGCTCGATTTGGATTCTGTTTATTATTTCTAAAAGCTTAAAGCTTCGTGCAGATCAGCGCGACGCGACGCCGCGACGCGACTCGAACAATACAATTTCTAAGAAAACTTGACGGTGTAACAATAACCGGTGTCGCGTCGCGCTGTCGCGTCGCGCTGGTCTGCACGAAGCTTTACTCATAAGCTTTTAGAATGCCAATGGGCGGCATTGTATAATAGTAATAATAAAACTGAAGAGTTTGTTTTTTTGTTTGAACGCGCTACCTCTGTAACTATCAATCGGTATGAAAAAAAAACTTTTTGTATCGGATTGCCCAATTTGAGAAGCCCTAGGCTAACATATCATCACGCTAAAACCCTTAGGAGCTGAGGAAAAAGAAAAAAAAGGCAGAAAGAACGCTAAACGAAAACGTAGTAATAGGTGGGGCAGGCGATGTGATGCGACGGGGTGAGTCGGGCAGCAAGTAATTTTACGCGGACTAAGTCGTGGGCAGAAGCAAGTCAGTAATATAATGAACACATAAAACAAAACTTTAAGAGCCTTAGCCTTGTTTGTACTTCTTGTATTTACAACGACAAATGTTTTATTTGTACAGCCGGGCACACAATTCACTGCGACCTAAGTGAATGTACACTTAAGCACTAAAACAAATAGGCGAAATACCCTAACATGTAGAGTCGACAAAAGAGTTGGTAAGCAAAGCAGGCTAAATAAACATAAAGCTCACAATTAATGTTGTTACTGCCATAACTTTTACATCACTTAAATTAATGACGTCAACGACTTGACGCAACGTGGGTTAGAATAGTTGAAGTGAGTAAATTTTTAGGGTTCCCTATACAAAGGTTGCCAACAGGACCCGATTACTGAGGCCCCGCCGTCCATCCGTCAGTCCATGCGTCCGTCTGTCACAGGGCTTTATCTTTTGAACTGTAATAGTAGATGCTATGACAACAAATAATAAAAATAAAATAAAATAAAAAATTAAAGGAGGTCCTCATACAACTCATGCTTTTTTTTACAAACTAAGAAAAAAAAAAAAAAATATGCTACGCCGATCCACATTTGGCCGTTTTTTATTATCTTTAAGGAAAACATACAATAGATTTATCCTAAATTTCCCATATTTATCATTCATAAATATTCTTCGTTTCCTTACAGGCCGGCCATACACACACATAAAACGATGAAAGATATTGCATATTACTCTTCTTTATTTAGAGGTCTTTATTTACGAGGAACAAGTTATGAGGTCGCATCTGACAGTGCACTAATATATGAAGATATATCTTTATTGGACAAATGCTATTAAGGGAGAACTTGGTTAATGCCTTTGTTAGGGAAGTATGCTGCAAAATTTTACGTATTTTTATGCTTTGTACCTTTTTATCCTATTATGTTGCTTTTATTTTTATAGTGTGAAAGGTACTCAACCTGCAGTGTGGAATATAATGTGTGGTCTTCTTTATACGGGGCATTAAAATGACGCTAGTGGACCTCCACTAGCGTCATTTTAATGCGTTTTTCCAGAATAATCCTATATTTATTTTTAGCAATAGAATCCTAAATCTATTGTATGTTTTCCTTAAAGATAATAAAAAACGGCCAAATGTGGATCGGAGTCGCATATTTTTTTTTTTTTTGTTATTTTGTAAAAAAAAAATCAGGAGTATGTGGACCTCCTTTAATTTTTAAATTTATTTTATTTTTATTATTTGTTATAACTATCTAGTTAGAAATTATTGTTCAACCATCGTGTTAGTGCCAACAAGAAATGTAAAACCTACAACAATAAATACTCTAGCTAATTAACAAGCAGTCTCTGAAGAAAGAAATTGAATATGCGGCCAGGAAATAAAACATAGTAAATCAAAATCTCAAAAATGCATCAAATATAGTGTCCTTTTGTTTTGTATTTATTTGTATAGTTAGTTAGTCATTTAATACAGTACCTAGTATAAATAGTTAGTCGTGTAATAATTATATAAAAACAATTTAATGTTAATAATAAAAACTTGTAGAGAGTTTGACTGTTTAAAAACCTAATTTTTCGTTCCCTATTTCTCGGCTTGACAAGATATACTCACTAATATCAGATTTCTGCTCGTTGTAATTTTTTTATAAAATAATACGTTGACCCAATTTAAAAACAGACGATCCCGTTACCAAAAGATCAACATTGACATTCGATCTTAAAAAGTCCACTTAAAATGTCGGCTCCATTCGATCGAGTTCGTAAATTGAACCTAAAGGGGACGGCAATAAAACCAAACTCTTTTATGGACATTTAAACGTCACACGTTAAAAAGTAACCCGAACGGTTTCCGAACAGTGCCGATGAGTAATGTCAACTGTATGAAGAACTTGTAAAAAAAAGGAAAAAAAATGCGAGACAGCCTCGCACTGACTCGCACATGAAGAGTTCCGTACTTCCGTATAATAAGTCATTGCCATTATTGCTATTATTAAGATCGACCAAAAAAAAACGTTTCTTTTATTTTATTTTAATTTTGTTATTTTTTGTTATAGTGACCTTAGTAGGTAGTACAAACTCTAAAAATTTAATGTGTATGCTATGATATTATCATTAAAAAATTACAGCCTTTTGACAGACGGACCGCAGAGCCGTAAAGTAATACCCCTAAAAAGTAACCCGAACAGTTCCGATGTGACAGCCGAAGATTATTCCAACTGTGTGGAAAACTTGTAAAAAGAAAGGGGTTTTTACGATACTTGGAGCTTTAGGTAACAGCTATATTTTATCACTGTGGGATACAATAGAAGACTTTGCATTTAAATCGGTTCTGCGGAAGAGGGATTTTCGTTTGATGGAGTGGTACAATCTGCATTGCATTCTAGGCTGTTTGGTCTAGAATTCTAGATTTTTACATCGGAATATTGTGTAGGATGTATTTGATTGTGAACGGCGGTTGTTTTACATTATGCTGAGCTGAGGCTCTTTTATCATGTTTTTTGTTCTGATGCCAATAAACGCATTTTTCATACTTTATTTTCTTTGCTATTCTGCCTAGATATTATCATCATCACTTGGTTGAACTTGTCCTGATTGTTTGGAAGGGCTTCCTGTTTTACCAGAGTTGAGTTTCTATATTTCAAAAAAAATGTGTATACCTTCTCAAGACACCATTACCGAGGTACTGGCCAGTCACTCTTTTATGGTAAAACGTTGATCAGACTTTTGGGTGTATACAACGTGTTCGTTTTGATATCCCATAACTCTAGGGTATTAATGAGATCATGTCAAAGCATCAACTAACACAGGGCTATCCAGACAACGGCCCGCGGACCGCATGCGGCCCACGGCTGGTTTTCATGCGGCCCCCGACGCATGTTTTAAAGTGTAAATTAATCAGAAAATAATTTTTGACATAAATAGTTTGGATAATAGAATGCTTTGTCAGATACTTTATAAAATCTAAGTATAGATCTTCACAGTCAGATAAGTCACTTCTTGATGCAATGCGTCTAGCAACAACGAATCTTGACGTTGATATCTATATGATTGTTAAAGATAAATTAACGAAGAACCAATAAACGTATAAAGAAATGATTACCCTGTATTTTTTTACTTGAAAATTGAAAATATTTGTTTCTGCGGCCCTCCAGCTTTTGTAGTAAATTTAATTAGCCCGCGAAGGTATGTAGTTTGGACAGCCCTGAACTAGCATATAAATATTTTTTCTATTTTTTTAAGATAACTTACCACTAGACTCGATGTGTGTATCTAAGTTTATTGATGAGTTAGGAGTAGAACATTTTTATTGAACCAATCATTCATAATTAAAGTTAAGAAAATGCGACGTTGTCTTATTTTCTTTTTATGAACAAAAATTGTCTGAATTTAATGTTTTTTAGTTTTATATTTTACCTAAGGGTTTTTTTAATAAATAATCGTGACTTTGTCGAATTATTTTGAATGAAAAAATAATAAAAATACACAAAAATATTCATATTCGTATTCAACATATACATATTCTTTGATATGGCCTCATTCATACCCTAGAGTATTGGGATATAAAAAAAAATAGTCCCAAAAGTTTCTGGAAAGTTTGTGTTAGTAGGACCAGTTCCGATGATTTATGCGTGTTCTCAATGATGAAGAACATTATTTCAACCACGGATTGTCAGTGGCAAGAAGATTGATCCTGGAAGTAGTAATGAAGCCACAACTTTCCCTATTTATTCTATACATACAATACATATGAAAGTATATACGGTACTTATAACAAAAAACATTTTTTTTAATTTTTGTCTGTCTATATGGTTGTTATGACTAATCTCCGAAACGGCTGGACCGATTTTGACGGGACTTAAACTGACAGATGGCTGATGAAATAAGGAGTAACTAAGCCTATTACTTTTATTTTAGAAAAATAAGTGGGGTCTACGCGGGCGACGCTGCGGGCTGCAGCTAGTGTCGTATTAAAATTAATTTTTACTCGACTACTGTTGTAATCTTATTGGAAAGCTTAACCTGATGGATCGACCCGTGCAACTGTTATTATTTAGCCACGAGCCCCTCAAATGCGAGCAGCACAAAATAGAACAAAATATTATTACGTTGGAAAACAGTGGTTTTGTTCCACAACTTCTATTACGTTTTGCTGTGATTCTCACAGGGGAAATCGTATAAAGCAATGCACCAAGTAAAACAAACCAATGTATTACGTACATACGAGTATGATTTTCATTTTATATTTATGGACTATCAAGCTGTTGTAAGTTGGTGAGGAAATAAGAAAAAACTGTTTTATTTTTCACATTGTAAATCTAAGAAAATGGTTAAAACAAAACCTAGATAAAAATGTTTGATAAATTACAGTGAAATGTTAAATAAGTAGATGATTATTTTAAATATATTTATTTATTAGTTTATTTATTTATTTAACCATTTATCACACACACATATATATACAGACAAGAAGAAAGGAACAGAAAAATATGTACAAAGGTGATGCTTATTTCTAAAGAAATCTCTTCCAGCATACCTGCGATAGGACGGAAGATAAAAAGAGATGTAGACACCGTGTGTAAGAGTAGAGAGAAAGTAAAATACATAAAATCAAAACAATTCACTTAATAAAATAAAAATAATAATATGGGAATGTACTTACTTACATACGTACACATATTTAAAAAAAAAAAGTTTTTCTTCTGGTGCGTAGTGCTCGCAACCGGCGTGCGTGTATGACCAGCCGTGCTATTCTGTAAACATCTCACCGTGATAACTTGGGTGAAGTGAGCATGAAGTGAGCTGTCCATAGTGTCAATCCCTAGCTTTAGGTGCAATGACAGCTCACATAAAGCTCACTTCACCCAAGTTATCACGGTGAGATGTTTACAGAATACCTCGGCAGATGTATGAACGTACACGAGGCAAAAGGAGTATAAGTATAAGTAAGGATCGTTGCAGGTGGCGTTCTGTAGTTTCTGTCTACCCCCCATGGGAAGAAGGTTTGACTTTATGTATGCATGTTTTTTTTTGGATTTGTGACCTAGGTCACAAATAATAAAAAACATAAAATAAAAAAAATTGTTGGGTTAGACAAACAATTTTTTTTTTAAAATATTGTTTAGATTAAAAAAGATAATGCATTCTATTCTTAATATCCCGTACCACTCTTAAATCTAACCTTAAACTAAAATATGTAAACAAAAATAAACAATCCGTTGCTTTTACACCCGCTATTCGGACGGGTTGACGTTTTAAAAGGCAAACCAATCTCCATTACAGTGGGGACATGGACGGAAGTCCATTCCGTTACCCACGTATGAAAGTCCTTTACTGAGGACGCTAGCAAAGAGGCGATTCATAACTTTGACATGCACTGGACTTACGTTCGAAGTCTATGTTGTATCGACATTTTTAAAAGCTTCTTTTAACGTGGCAGTCCACTGCCGTACTAATAAAAAGGACGTTGGAAAGAATGTATTTTAGTACCGTCCGGTTCCTAGAAAATTCAGTATGTTTTTGTTTACAATACTAGATATTAACAATACTATGACAGTTAAGAGCGTTTATTGTGAAAGTGGACAACGTCGCAAATAGATGTCAAATATTTCGCTGTTTTGATTAATTTGGCAATATTACTGTATGGAAATAAGGAATGTGGCTAACTAGCGAACTAGAATATTAATAATGAATTGCAATTGTAACATTGAATTTGATGTTGTACTCGTTTTAGGTGTAAAAAAGGCATTTGGAAAGTTTTCAAATACTTTTTTTACATCTAAAACGAAATATTCGGTTTTACTATATTAATTATTGCATTTCGTAGTCAACATTTTAGTTTACTAGTTAGCCACATTTCATATTTCCATACAGTAATATTGCCAAATTATTTTTAATTATTTTTTTTGTTAATTAATCAAAACAGGTAAATATTTGATAGCTATTTGCGACGGTGCCAACTTTTAGGATAAACGCTCTTGATCCGACAAATGTCATATGAACCAGCGCTTGTTTTTATGCTAATCTTTTTGTTATATTATTTTGAATGAAATTTTTGTTGTTATTATTATTGTTGCGCATGAATAAGAATTATTTAATAACTTTAATTGTAAATATCCTTTTTGTGCATGTTGTGTTAGCCTGTAAGTGATTGTTGCAGTTATAAATGTATGTATAATTATGGAATTTTGGGTTAATGTATTGTGTAAACAATTGTTGGCTAACCTAAATAAATAAATAATAAATAAAGCAAATGATAAAAAAAAAAACCCACAACCTGAATTATGGTGAACATTTGGTTGTACACCCGGGAGCCTGCGATAGCAAATTTTTTAAATAATCCCTGCTTTTCTCTTTTCAGTAGTGCGTTTTTGGAGTCGGTTTTGGTAAAAAAAAATGCTTTATTTCACGCTTTTTAGTTTTAATTACTCGTATATATATGGAATTGACTGATTACTAGCTTTTATTAGATACCAATATTGTTGTTATTTATTTGAATAAATCCTTCCTCTCCTTTTTATGTATTTGCAGATGCAAAATATAAAAATTATATAGCCTAATGTCACTCCCACAATTCAGGCAAATTTCACAACACCGCATATGTTAAAATCTATCAAGCCGTTTAGGCTACAGAGCGAGCCAAAGAAATATACATAGGTACATACATGCTCTTGAAAAACATTATGACTGTCCTCCTTCTGGAGCAGTCGGGTAAATATACAAATCGCAAAAAAAATAAAAAATTACGTGGTAATTATGACAGCGATGCGGAGGAATAATTCGTCACATAACTGCCCTTTAGTTTTTGTATTTATTTGTATAGTTAGTTAGTAATTTAATTTAGTACTTAGTGTAAAGTTAGTTGTGTTAAATATTGTAATCAAGTAGTGAATATATTAACTTACTGTATTTATATCTTCAATAAAGAATTTAGTATAGAGAAAACCGTTGAGACATGCAAACGGCTTCTAGTAGGTGATCGTTAGACGGGTTAAGTACCTAATGTCTTTGTACTCACAGAATGACATGGCGATGGTCAAAGGTTGACAACACGTAACTGCAATGTGTCAAATTTTACAGGAGAGGGAAAAAACTATATAATTTCGTAAATAAATTAAAAATAAATAAAATGAAAAAGTAATTGGTAGGTAATCGCATTATTTATTGATATAATTAAAAACAATAAAATGCCCACATAGGTTTTTCATTAAATAATCAATATACAAACAGTTACGAGTAAACAATACTAAAAAAACCTCACTACTAGCGTGTTACGAGCAGTCAACAATTACTTACAAGTTGTCAATTTAAAAAAAGCACTATTTTATTAGACTAAAACAATTACATGTGCGGCAAATTATCATAAAAATAGTGATAATCTGTAGGTATTACAGTTTTTAGAGCTTGCAAGCCATTAAATTTACAGGAAGTAAGTTTAGGCGAGTCCTTATAAAGTTGCTCGTAAGTTGTTAAGGGAAAATTAATATTTCTTGGCCTTGCCTACTTGGCAACAAAGAATAGTTTTCGTCGCAAACGTTATATTTTTTGTAAATTTCGCCATCTGGTTTGTAAAAGTTTTATTTTAAGATCTGTGACAACAGGTCAAAGTCAAAGTCAAAGTCAAAGTCAAATCATTTATTTCAAATAGGCCCTTGTAAGGCACTTTTGAACGTCAAAGTTTACAAAAAATTGAATTGATTCTAGTCGCCCCTTCCAAAAGGTAGTTTTCGTATGGAGAAGAATGGGCAAGAAACTCCACCGTTACTCTTTTAAAAATTGTTACAATATTTGTATGTGTTACATTCGTTACATAATTATATGTGAAGACGATGCATCTAAAAAAATAAAATAAAAATAGGTTACCACAATAGGTAAAAAGAAGAATTAATAAAAATGAAGCCACGAAAGATAAATTAATTAATGATGTGATAGATGTACGGTTTTCACATATTTACAAACATTGTAAAAGTAGATGATTTTCTTAAAAAATTTACAATTAATAAGTCAGTGTGTGAGGAAGTAATCACAGAATGCAAAATCAATGTCATGTAATACTCGTAAAAATAATAATTTATACAACTTAAATTAGCAACCAGTTTGATTTTGTCTAGATTCTAGATTGTCCTATGGAGCAGGACCAGCATGTTTCCAAGCATTCTTATCTTGGATATATTCCTCTAATTTGTAATAGGCTTGTTTACAAAGTGTACTTTTAATATGAGTTTTAAATTTTCTTTCATTTAATTGTAATATATCACAAGGTATTTTGTTGTAGCATTTAACACAGTACCCCATAAAAGATGAAGATACTTTAGATAATCTGAAAAATGGTTGATCTATTTTATCTTTATTTCTAGTATTAAAATTATGTCTATCACTTATTTTGTTAAAAATATGTAGATTTTTTCTAACATACATAATATTTTCATAAATGAATTGGCAAGGTACTGTCATAATATTAATCCCTTTAAATAGTTCCCTGAGAGATTCGCGACGATGTAGATTATAAATGGCTCTGACAGCTCTCTTTTGTAAAATAAATATGGATTCAATGTCAGCAGCCCGACCCCACAGTAAAATGCCATACGACATAATACTGTGGAAGTAGCTAAAATAGACCAAACGCGCGGTTTCTACATCTGTTAACTGTCTTATCTTTCTAACAGCAAAAGCGGCAGAGCTCAGCCGCCCCGCAAGAGATGTTATATGAGGTCCCCATTGTAATTTCTCGTCTAGCGTGATTCCTAGGAAAACTGTTTGATTAATATATTCCAGCTTTTCTCCATTCAATAAGATGTCACATTCGCTACTTCTAACATTAGGTAATTTAAATCTAATGCATTTGGTTTTTTTTTTATTTAGTACCAAATTATTTACCGTAAACCAATCTTGGACCTGAAGAATAGAGTTATTCACGTCGTCAAGATTTTGTGACCGTCGGTTGATTTTAAAGATCAATGATGTGTCATCTGCAAATAAAACCATCTTCGGTTGATTTTGGAGTAATTGGGGTAAATCATTAATGTAAACTAAAAAGAGGAATGGACCCAATATCGAACCTTGAGGAACGCCCATTGCCATTTCAGACCCTAATGAGTTTACGCCGTTTACTTGAACTTTAACCTTTCTATCTTTCAGGTATGATCTTAGTAAATCAAGAGCTGTATTTCTAATCCCATAGTGCTCCAGTTTCAGCAGAAGTGTCTCATGGTCTACGCAATCGAACGCCTTCGAGAGGTCGCAAAAGATTCCAATGGCATCTTGTGCTCCTTCCCAGGCATTAAAAATGTTCTTTATTAGGGTGACACCAGCGTCAGTGGTACAACGCCCTTTGGTGAAACCGTACTGTTGTTCATGAAAGATGGAATTTTTATTAAAGTGACGTAACATTTGATTGAGCATCAACTTTTCAAACACCTTACTGAGAACTGGTAGAATTGACACAGGCCTATAATTGTTGGGTTCTTTACTATCACCGGATTTGAACAATGGAACAAGCTTACTGTGTTTCATGAGATCCGGAAATACTCCTTGGTCTACACTGGTGTTAAATATGAAAGCTAAATAGGGCGCAATGGTTTCGATAATACATCTACAGACTTTTACAGACATTCCCCAGAGATCTTCTGTTGATTTAATTTTAAGATCTTTAAAAGCTTTTATAACAGCCTGGGGGTTTGTATGCTGAAACCTAAACTCCAAAGGGCATGCCTTCACATTCTGTCTAAGTAAGGCAGCAGAAAGCGCGGGTGAGGAATTTAAAGCTTCAGTAGTTTTAATGGGAATATTAGCAAAAAAGTTTTCAAATTCCTGAGCTATTTCTACATCTGAGTTGATAGGGCCATGTGCAGTCTCTAAATTAAATTCAGTATTTCGCTGTTTTTTCCTACCTGTTTCATTATTTATTATTTGCCAGGTAGTTTTTATTTTATCATCAGCTGATTTTATTTTATTGCTAATATAAAGAGCTTTGGCTATTTTGCACACACTTTTAAAAGTTTTTGAATATTTTGCAACATACTTATGAAAGCTTGTATTATTCATATGTTGCTTTAGGCCATAAAGTTCAAATAGTTTTTCCCTGCTTTTACGAATACCTGGAGTCGCCCAATCACTAAATAAGAACTTGGTGTAAATACTTTTAGTCTTTAGTGGAAAAGTGTCATTAAATTGCGTGTTTAATAGTGAAAAGAACTCGGCGTAGAACTCATTTGGGTCACCTATATTATTAAAACTCTGAGCACATAATTTACTGGCCAAAGAATTATTTAATTTCTCTAAACTTTTACATGTAATTGATCTAAACCTTATTTGAATTTTTTGTAAAGGTATGTAGGAGCAAAAAGTTATTGTTTGTCCACTGTGATCTGATGGCAACTTGTTTACAATTTGTTTGTGTAAGTAATCACAGTTACAAAAAATATTATCTATACAGGTGGCAGAGGAAGCTGTCACTCGAGTTGGTTCAATAAAAACATTTGACAAATCAAATGACTTAAAAAGGCTTAATAATCTGACAGTATTTGAGTTATTTTCTAATAAGTTAATATTAAAGTCGCCACATATAATTATTGACTTACTACTAGTACTAAGTTTCTTTAATACCTCTTCCATTACAGAATCAAACACGGATAGATTCTGGTAACTTGGAGGTCTGTAAACACATACTATAACATGCTTATCAAGCTCAACACAGGACAATTCAATGTTGTGTTCAACAGATAGTCTGATGATGTCTTTTCTTTCCTTCGATTTAATAGAATTTTTAATTAATATTAATGACCCACCATGTATCATCCGTTTTCGGCTGAAATGGCTAACTACACAATAATTTTCATAATTAATTGAGATCACTTGATGATCTTTTAGCCAATGCTCTGTTAAACAAATGACATCCAACTTGGTATTTTCCAAAAACAATTCTATTTCCAATAATTTGGAAGAGCAACCTTGGATATTTTGATTAAATAATTTTAAAGTATGCTGCACTCCCTTCGATTTATATTGAGTTATATTGCCAGAAGATACCTTTTTATTATTCTCTAATAATAATTGGTTAATTGAAGGGGTAACTTCTGTTGTCTTACTGCCTAGTTTAAACAATTATCCGGAGTAACATCCAAAACTACAAGAGAAGAGTCTAAAATGCCCGTATGAGCTCCAGCAGGAAGAGAATACTCTATCTGACTGGTAGTGGCGTCTAAATATGTTGGTATTGTAGGTGGATCCTCCTTCGTACAACATGTTAATACATAATTATTACTCACTATGTTGTTAGTATAACTAGACAACATAGACTCGTCACTAATACTACACTTTGTTATATTAGCTACAACCTCATTAATATTATATGCTATTAACATAGCAATCAGATGTCTACATTCCCAAGACAGAGATAAAGTTCTCTGAGTTAACTTAAAACCACTAACAAACTTGTTGGTGTCAAAATACAATAATTTGTCACTATGACAACATGTCAGCCTGTGAATAGTATTATTCAACTTATAAATATAGTTATTTTCATCATACGATAAAGTATCAGAATAAGGAAAAGCACACAACATCAGTTTTCCTATATTTAATTTTAATAAGGTGTCCACACCATCCACTATGTCCTTTCTGGTAATACCAGTACTATTACCTAATAGCAAAACCATTGTCGAATAATTATCTAGGTTTGTGTTTGCAATTCTTCTAATCATTTGTTTAAAACTTATGTTATGATAACTATGATTGGTAAAACTATGGCTAAGGTAATTGAGTAATATTTTCCCAAAGCCTGAACCCAATTCGTCACAAAAAAATATTGATTTGTTAATATTCAGTGTATTAACAAAGGTCTCTGCTGGAAGAGCCAAAACCGGCGGAGGCAAGTCAGGCTGAGGCTGAGGAGGTGGTGGTTGGTTGGCACAGCTGCATGAGAGATTATTAGTCAGAGACTCATACCTCTCCGCATTGCACTTCACCAAATCCAGTAGTTCCCCAGCCTCAGACAAGCGCTCACTTAATTGTTGTTGTGAATTCTCATATTTCTCAAAAATATCCTTCAGCAACTGCTCCTTGTGTAGTATATCATTATAAAGGAGCTTAGTATCAATATCATACTTTTTCCTACATTCATCTAACTCAACAGTACAACTACTTAAACTTTTTGAAAGGGTAACACGTTCCTTTCTAAGGGAAAGATTTAATTTTAAAAGATTTTGTTTTTTACAGGATCTACTTTTTTCTTTCCGCCTGATACTTTCATATCGCATCACTTTTGGATCATCAAACTTTAACATCTTGACGTCGTCGTTGGGATCTTTGCGTGATTTCCTAGTTATGTCTGCGTAATGCGATGAAACATAAATAGCGTCATATTTTTGGATGCCACGTTCGATGGCAGCGTGAAAGCTATGCACTTCTTTCTGGATATTTGTGGTAAATAACCACATTATTCACAGCAGCAAAGTTGGATAGAACATCGGCTCATAGGTACTGAATTCCTGTTTTGATAGGTGCAACCGTCACTCCAAATAATACTTTGCTACCAAACAATAAGGCTTTGTTACAAATTTGCCTTCAGAGTTGAAAATCATGCCTGAGTATCAGAGTTGACTTCTGAAAACCAATAACATCTTACTTTTTTGGATGGATAAACCGTAAAATTGTGGTTGATCAACTTTCTTCGGTAATAGGCGCTGCTCTTATGTATACTAGACATACTTTCACAGCTTGAACATCCTGTTCTAAGACAATACATTTTCCTTCACCTGCCTCCTTTATATCATTTTCTTTTTCTTCTCTAGCATTTTGTTTCCTCAGCTGATGATCTTTATTGCTTAGTTAAATCAGTGCGTATAAATGAATACAAATAGCTAGCTATAGGTTTTATTATGATCATTACTTAAAATATTATTGAATAACTCAATAGTTGTCATTAATTAGTAAATTTACATTAAGGTATGGATGATAGGATCGCTTAAAATTTCAATAGTGAGCTTTTATTGAGCGTTTTACGTAAAATAAAAATAAAACTTACCAACATACTGAAGGTATGTTGGTAAGTTTTATTTTTATTTTACGTGACACTACGGGACACTTTTCGGAAATAAATAGACGTATTTAAAGTTGTAATTAAATATAAAACAATTTTAAAACAATTCAAACTCGCGCCATAATCTTACTCTGTTAGTGAATTATTGCGAACTGTATTTGTGTTGACACCTCGTAACTCGCGCACTAGTAAGCTCAAGTTGATATCTGTTAATTGTGAGGTGTCAACTGTGGCATAAATTGTTCGAGTGACATTTTTTGTGCATTACGAGTTATCAATGGGAAGATTTGGCGCTTAATTTCAAATTTTTTGATGTGCTTAACTCATTTTGTGAAAAAATGTGGGTTACGAGTTGTCAACGTATGACCATCGATGGGTCCATTCCACATTACATTTTCAAAATTGCAAGCAAAGAACTAAATCTTAACTTAGCTTTCACCACCACTTAGAACAGACATTTTTAAACTACAACGTCATCTAACTAATAGCAACATGCACGAAAGTCCATTTCGCCACACGTAGGTAAGTTTCAGCAGCAACAGTCTTCTTACCGTTGTTGCCAACAGGTTGGACGGGCCTTTTATGCGGCACTGGCAGGCCTTACATGCACCCGTATATCAGGCGTGGGGCAGGTAATAATTTTATAACTATATAAATGTATATTTTTTTATTTTTTTATAACATTTACAATTTGACATTTTATTATATATTTTTTTTTTTTGGCAATTTTAATTATTATTTTGTTATGAGTTGTTGAATATTTAAATTTAATTAATCACAACTTTTAGGTTTAGGTTTTTAAAATAGTTTATAATTTAATTGTGTGTGTAAACTATGGACTAGAATTATGTCTGAAATAAATGAATAAATTAAATTAAATTAATTAAAACCCAAGCCACAAGAGAAGCGATTTAAAATGTCTTGTTACCAGTGAACCAGTTTAAAAATATAAAGCCATTTTTGACTTTCGTACTTTATTTCGACTAGTTCACAACTTTGTACCGGACAAAGGATTCGTCATCTATACATCATTTTAGCTGAAAGACTCCTCGTCCACTGCTGGGCATAGGCTTCCCCCAAGCACCGCCACTTCGACCGATTCTGTGCTTAAGAACTTATTATAAATTAGAGTCGCTTTTCGTGTCTGTCTGTGTGACTGCGTTGTTCTTCTAAACTACGCAATGGATTGTGATGTGGTTTTCGCCATCATTTAGGTTTCCAGGGAACCTCTCTCATCTATGAGAAATATTTAATTAAAGAAGTATTGGCTGTAATCTTTTTTTTTTTTCTTCATTTGAGACATGTTAAGCATTCATTATCAACTCAAAAACTAGAACTGTGTGTTAACATTAGAAAATACCAGACGGAAATTATCATACATTTAAAAAATGTTACATATCGAGGTCCGAAAGAATGACAAAAAAACAAAATAAACACTTGGGGCTTTAGGGTCTCATTTATCGGTAATAACCTCCCCTACAGCCTTCTAGCAGGAGTAGGTCAATTAACAAGCAACCCGGTGTACATTTAACTTAAATATAGCACAGAAATATCGATATTTTGACATGTCGACACTGCACCTGTGCGAAGCGGGTTGCAAGTTTTTTGTATAAAGAACTGTATTTCAATCACATTTACGTTCTTAATCCAAAAACAAACTCGATGGTATAAACCATGTCACACGAAAACCCCTGTTTTGTAATAAGACCGATAATGTTGAGAAACACAGTTGGTCACGCAATATAAGCAGAGTATACAAATGTAGCCGCTAGCACTTTCTATGTTGATCTGGTACCGCATGGCAAATGCAGTGCCTACTCGCACATGGAAGTAGGTTAATGTTTTGTTGTAGTGCCATCCACTTGCCACTATAAAGACTTGGAAGGGAGTATACATACACTTGCCACAAAGTCATCTAATAAATCGCAAAAATAGATTTGGCGGATTTAGATGAAATTTGGCACACAAGTTATAACTTGTGTGCCAAATTTCATCTAAATCCGCCAAATCTATTTTGGGGGAGTCCAGCAGTGGACATCTTTCGCCGGAAATGTTGATGATGATGAGCCCTGAGTAGGTACCTAAGTATTGTATTATTATTACTAAAAAACAAAAAAAAAAATAAACAGAGGAAATATAAATGATTAAATCTCGAGGAAACGTAGTGCAATTTAAAAGACCTGCCGGTCGATTCTGAAAAAATATCACCGTGAAACTTAGGTGAAGAGAGCTGTCAATAGTGTTAATCCCTAGCATCCTGCCGATTTGTGACAGTGACAGCTCACTTCACGCTCACTTCACCTAAGTTTCACGTTGATGTTTTTACAGAATCGACCGACTGAATTAACAATTAGGGTACTTTTAATACCCCTAGTACGTTCCCGTGGGATATTTTCCGACATCCACGTGGACGAAGCCGCGGGCTAAAGCTAGCATCTAATATAGATATAGTCGACCTAGTGATTGCTTTTTACAAAAAAAACAAAAAAACTTCACTAATAGCCGATTCCTATAAATTACGGATCGTTAATGATTAAAATTAAAGCTCTGGTATCTTTACTAATAAGGAAGAAAACACCTTATACCGTACCTCGTACCGTAGACACTACTATATGTAAATAGCTTTCAAAGATAAAAATAGCTTACAAATCTATTTATATTCCTAGTTTGGCAATAAAAAAATATACCATTTGTAAAGAAAACGATTCGTTTTTGTTTAAAGGAACCGAGCAAAAGACGGCCCCTTCCAAGTGAAGGTTGAACTGTCACATTGATCTTAAAGCAAAAATAGATCTTGACGTTATATGACATGTAAGTGACGTTTAACCTTAGGGTAGCCAAGTAATGGGGATGGGATAGGGAAGTTGACTAAAAATAGTTTTTGTCTGTCAGGTAGATTATTAAAAAATATTGGATACGTATTTTTTTCTCTTTATACGTAATCAAAAGATAATAATCAATACATTGAGTTAAAATCTGCCATGATTTCACTCTCCGGTACATTTTATACCGACTTGTGATGTAGTGAGCCCCCACTCCCCAACTTTAATGCGTTTTATCTAAATATTTTTTTATTAATATTATAAAGCAATAAATACATGTTTAATATTTTTTTATTGTTAGACTGTTTACTATTTAGTCCGTACTAAATAGTTTTTTTTTTCCCTAGTCAACATCCTTATTGAAAGCCATATATATAGTCGAGAGTCGTGTTACAGTCGATTTCATACTTTTCTCAAACATTTTTGAAAATTCGAGCATTATTTTGACAACCTTCTTCGAGATAAATAAAAAATGCTGTACTGGTCAAATACATGCGAGTAGGCAGCGTGTTTAGCGGCCGAAGGAATTACAATGAAAACTCATACCTGTCGTGTAATTTAAAAATGGAACGAAATTTTTATTACGACACGGCAACCAAAGAGGTAACTTATCAAAGATTATATTTAAATTTCGATTTGGCTTGCAAATAGAGCTACTTAAAAAAAAAAGAAACGAATGAACATAGTGGCGCGTAAAAAAATACCGTTGTTCGTCCTTTATTATGGAATTTATAATTAATTTACTTAGTCTGATTTTCCGCGCATTATTTGAGAAAAGTACTATACAAGCGTTGGCCGCAAGCAGGCATTGATGGACTCACGTAAGTGTGCCTCTGATTTGCCTCAGCCCATATTTTCATGATCGTCCATCAATGCCCCTGTTGCAGGCCGCGACAGTAATGTACTATAAGTACAACAAGGAACCAGGGACGAATGAATTAAATAATTTTTGATTATAAACAAAAGTATGAGATAAGAAACAAACAAAAGAAAAGCAAATAAATGGAATTGGACTAATTAAGAGCCACAAAGCTAATTGCAAGCAATTTTGTTTCCCAAGATAAAAAGATCATCAGAGGTTTTAATTTAAAACACAGGAAACAACCTGAGAACAATAATTTTGTTAATTTAAAAAAGCCGCAGTTCTAATTCTTAAGTATGCCTATATAACAATGAAATAACAATAACAACGGCTTAAGGAGATAAACCTATTGTACTCATCAACAGATAAAGGAGATTTCAACGGAAATAATAATACTGCAAAGGTAGACCTCAAACATCAACCCATTTAAATTTAAATTCAACTAGTTTTGAGATTAGTACCTTCCCTTAGCGTCATGCTACACAGTTTAATTTCCATTGCCACTTAAAATAGTTAAGAGAGAGTGTTTTTCATTTTAAAATCAATTTAGTTCTGTTTATCATATTCTATTGAGAAAATTGTGATACAGATATTCTTCACGTTCCTCACTGATAACACTGGGCAACAAACTCAGTAATTAACTTAACTGTATTTGTTAAGACCTGAGATTTGGAGATGAACAACGACATTTCGATAAATTGTGTTGAGTGGAATGCTCAAGATTTTCCCGCTTCAATTTCCGTGGAATTCGAAAAGACTTTTATGGAGACATTTGGAATAAGTAAAAGAGACTAGTTTAAATCTAATGGCTTCAGAAGGTAGTTTCAATACACTTAGCCCAAAGCTTTGCATAAAATCTCTAAAGTTTCACCAATCTGATCAAATTTTTTTGAGTTTTACTCGGGTCAATGTAGCTGAACTATATTATTATTATTTTGTTATTTTATATAGGCCCTATAGATTGGGTCCGCGAGGGATTACGGCCCACTTTGTCTAACAGAGAGGAGGCCCGTGTCGCAGCAGTGGGAACATTATAGGCTGATTATGTATGTATGTATGTATGTATGGATTCTTCTTGAAAGCGAGTCTTGCGGTGAAAAAAATCTGTACACAGACAGAACGTGAAAGATTCATATTATTTATTCTCATGACACAACAAATCAATTGAAAAAAGGGACCTTTCTGACCTCTTACGTCTAAAAGAACGTACCCTCCAAATACCAACTTAAATCACTTATTCTGAAAAGAAAAATACACACCCTGTTTACTTTTCCTCAACTATTTACGCTCAGACGGATTGGTGGTACCATTGAGGTCGCAGGTCCCACCATTTTTCTTTCCCAAACCGATACAATGGCTGTAATCGGTGCGTAACGAAATTGAATAGACGTTTTAAGGGTCGGGAACAAACAAATGTCATCAATAACTGCCTTGAAACCAATTTAGACGTTTTAGTTACCTTCCATTGTTGTTTGTATTATCTCCTTGGATTAATTTATTTCGACTTTTATTGAAAAATAGTGATTTTATTCTTCGAAAATTGAATTGATTCGTCTTTCTTTGGGCGTTGATCGGTTCAAATTACGTATCTTCTGTATTGATTTTGTTAGCGGTTATATTCAGAAAAAATTATGTCTTTGTACTGTCTACATAATGTAAACTTGAAAGTGTATTTACGTTTCTCTGAATTTGCTAACTAAAGCTGTAGAAATAGCTATCTCAAACATCGTCAAAAGCGTCACAAGGGCATGTGTCTGTCATTCCGTGCGAGTGCTCCTCAAATAAGATGTTTATGATGTCATATAGAGCGCTAGGTATCTTGCTAGTTAAACTTGATGAACCAAACGTTGAGGACGATAACGAATTAATAGAAATGAAAATACCTTTAGCCGGATTCAATTAGATTTTTAATATGGAACTTTTAGCCCTTTCAACCACTTTTTTCGACTATTATTTTACTACGAGCCCGCGGCTTCGCCCGTGTGTAGGTCGGAAATTATACCACGGGAACGTATTAATAGGGATAAAAAGTTTTATATCCTAAAGCGGGTCATGGTCTACCCATGTCCAAAATTTCATAAAAATCCGTTCAGCAGTTTTTGCGTGAAAGCGTATCAAACAAACAAAGAAATTTACTTTCTCATTTATAATATTAAGTTAGGATAACTAATGAAATGTGGGTGTAGTTTAGGTACACCTCTGCCTAGCCCTTCGGGGAAACAAGGAGTGATATTATGTTATTTTACTATGCAGAACTGCGATTCCAGTTATAACGTTCATATGTACGGGAAATGAAGATATTCATGCTACAAACTTTAAATAACACTGGTGTACGGAAAAACACAGCAATTTTAATAAAATCAAGGCCTTCTATTAACAAATCTACACTCGCTATCGCTTCTACTAATAGAACCGCTAACTTCAAATCCGCTTCAAAAGCGTTGTATGCAGCACATTCATCATTCCGAGAGAGTGCACGTCAAGTTAAATGTTTATGATGTCATATGCACTCTGGAACTTGCAACTGAATTTATTCTTGATAATAAATTTAAAAGCAAGGAAGCTTTTAGTCTTCCTACGGATCTTGTAGTTGAAAAACTTAATATTGTGGTAGGAGAAATACACAAGGAAAATAAGACGCTGTAAATATTTCAAGCTACGTTGGTTGTTTGGGGAACGGTGCTTCCCATGGAGCAGATCGTCCAAATCCCTTGGGTATCGTAAGCAGTCATGTCTGAAGAGATTAAAATGAATTAATTAAGATGTTGGGATTAAAATTTTGCGGTCTAAGCAAGGTGAATTTGTAGTAATATCATAATGCTTTATGATATTATAATGCTTTATGATATTAGGATGCTGTAAAACCCATTAATCTTTCATGGTGTTGATAAATTAACTGATGATCTCTATTACTCGTTAAATATAAACAAGCAGCTATGGGTAACATGCTGGAACATAATCTTGGTAACGTTACCCTTATTTACAAGAAGGCTTATCTGAGTTGAAATAATATACACATATGATAATTCGTTACGGTATACAAGTGGCCCAAAACTGTGTCGGTATAATGCTTTATGATATTATGATGCTCTAAAATCCTTTAATCCTCCATGGTGTTGATAAATTAACTGTTGATCCCTATTACTGGTTGAATATAGAAGCGGCTATGGGTAACATGCTGGGACATATCTCGACAAGTTTACCCTTATTTACAAGAAGATTTATCTGAACTCAAAATATATACTTGTTAAGGTACTCAAGAAGCCCCAAATTCTGCTGGTATATGCGGATGTCAAAAATATCATGACGGTTAAATTGAAAATGGCGAAGCTAATTCTGATGCTAAAATTAGACTTCCACAATCAATAATATTGAACACTCATCAAATAAACCATTCAAGTGCAATATAGTTAAGATTGTAACACTTGTGCAGTCATTGGTTGAATGACTTTCCTTAAGTGCATTAGACGATGTCGGGTCGACGCCAGCATGACAGTAACCTAGTTCGTTTGGCTTGAAACTAAAGCGACACTGGGAATTAACAGCTGACTTTGAGTTTTTCTTGGAGTTGGTTACAATGATAAAAGGGGAAAATTACAAAAGAATTACGTTCATGAGACTTAGTTTCTATCAACGTTACGTTTATTTTTGTTGTAAAACTATAAATTATTTGTGATTGGTGGTTGTGGTCTGACCTTAAAGATTTTTGCAGTTAGCTTTCATTTGTCGTGTATATCGAATATTAGCGATTTACATAATATTTTTTCTGTCATCCCACAGAATTAAACAGATTGGTATTTTAAGTTCACGTAAATATTTAGTTTAGAAGGGGCTTGTGGCCGAATATAACAGCCGTAAGGGTCGATTGATCAGGTAAGCTACTCTTGCCGCGGTTGGTCCGTGGATGGGTGTATCTTTACATACCAAGACCCCTCCGTGCCTCGGAAAGGACGTAAAACTGTTGAGCCCGGTTGTCATTTGTAGATCTTTGATAATTGTTGCGAGTCGTCAGAAGCCTTTCGTGCATCCGGTTAAACTGGAAACCGACTCCAACATAGCTGGGAAAAGGTTAGGCAGATAATGTATAGTTTAAATTTTATTTATACTTTAATTTCAACATGACAAAGTACAAAAATGTGTGTTTTGTAGAATCAGAGTTCTAGGTTGACTACTTGAAAGTTATGAACCAGATGTATGAACATAAACGAAACAAAAGGAATATGTAAAGATCGAAGCAGGTGGCGTTCTGTAGTTTCTGTCAACCCCCAAAGGAAGAAAGCATGAGTCTGTTTCTGTATGATTAAAATTGAGTAGTAAAAAAACAAAATCCGCTCCATTATTTTCCACGTTCGCTTGTGAAAGCTGCTGCGTTGTACCACTTGACGCTACCAAGTGAGGTTTGAACTATTCTACTTCAAAAAAATCCACCAACATTCGAAAATCAACAACGTGTACAAACTACCCTTGAATTTAGAGAGCCGAATATTTCCACAGTCGAACATTTACATGTTGGTACAAAACTAATATTTACTAGGCACACCACTAGTTTGCATTTTTTTGTAGTCGCGTAAAAACTCGATACAAGCGGATGGCATGGAAGAATCGGTGCCATAAATATTGTATAGAAGGATAAGAAGGAATTATAATATCCAGAAGCAAGGTAGCAATGCCCTCCAACTAATAACCGTAAACTGCGCACAAAATCACTTATCATAATTTATTATTCTGTGGGTGTTTATGATCAGCAATGAAGGTTAATAATTTTGCCTCCTCACAGACGGGTTGCACTTTCTAGGTTTAAGAATTTCTAGGCACCAACTCATCTCACAGCCATCAAAGTATTTCCACCACTGAATTCTATTTTTGGAAATATAATAGGAATATGCCCTAGAGTAGATAATTTTATTTCACACATAAAGTATGTGTAATTGTTTATTTATTTATACAGGGTGTTAAAGTAATTGCGTGCCATAGCTTCAGGGTGAGTTCAGAGTCGATAAAGGACCCCATAAAAAAAAAATAAAAAAAAAAAATAAAAAAAAGTGTAAAAAAAAAACGAAAATTATCATAAGATGAACCTAATGTAGTACCTACTAATTAAATAGCAATCGTTTAGAATTGATTAAAAAATTGCTTAAAATATGTTTTTATTTTGTTTAAATGCTAATAAATAATTTCCTAGAGTTACTACCTACTATCGAACGCAATGAAAGTAAGTAATTAAAGTATTTACTTAAACAAATAAAATAATTTTACTTCTAAACGATTGCTATTTTAAGTTAGTAGGTACTAAATTAGATTGATGTTGCAATTTTTTAATTTTTTTTTTCCTGGGATCGTTTACTTTTTTTTAAGATATTTATTTTTTCCTGGGTTCCTTTATCGACTCTGAACTCACCCTGAAGCTATGGCACGCAACTACTTTAACATCCTGTATAAACTTTTCACACTCAAAAAGGTACAAAGGACTTAATGTCTTAGGCATTCTCTACCAGTCACCGGTGGTGAAGAGATTAGGTAGCAGGTGCTCTGTTTGAGAGGAACAAACATTTTTTTTTTTAATATAATATAATGCATTATAACTAAAATAGGTACAACAGTACATAAATAGGTTATATATACATACACATACATAAACATTTACTATAATATATACCTATATTATATATATATACATATATACGAATTCAAGATTGACCGACTGGTGACCGTCCTAATATGGTGGCCGTTCTGCTGGGGAGTTTGTTGCGCCACTTCTTCTTCCCAGCTAAAGCACTAGGAAGTGGTGAAGGGTGGGCGTTTTGAGGGACTGTCTTATGTAATTTTGACGTTCGAAAAGTGCTGATTCTCAGCCCAGTTTGAATGAATGACTTTTGAATTTTGAATATCAAGAGGAAGCGCATATCATATGATTGTCATTGTCATATTGTTATCTACATAATTGAAAGGGTTTGAAAATCTAGTGTTTCACCTCTCACATTTTTTCCTAGTTTATTTCCCACGAGTGGAACCATCGATCTTCCACATATTATTAATTGAGATCGATCCTCGTTCGTGACATACACTGTAATTTCCTTCTAAACTCGATCCATTACTCTTAATAATGTCAACTTTTTAACTCGCTTTAGATTAGTATATTATAACAGAAGGATTTTTTTTTGTTGAAAACGATAGTTTTTTTTCATTAATTATACATGTAGATATGTGTTGAAAAAAATCCTTGCTCATCTAAAAACAGCACGCCATATTATTTTTCTTATGACGTTATAGTAACAATTTTTTTGGAGGTAAAGTAGAAGTCCAAACAATAAGTAAGAAAAGCTATCACTAAGTCTAATGATTTCAGCGATACAACATTAAAAATAGAATTAATTAACAAAAATAAGAAGACAAGGCAATTTTAATAAAAAGAGCTATGAGCAAAACTGAGTTAAGTACACAATTAAAATTAATGGGAAATCTCACTGACAAATTACAAATATCACTTACAAACAATTTAGCGAAGATTCTATGCCATTTCGAATAACACCGAAACAAAATGAATGTTTCATTGAAAACGGGGCCACCATCACGAAGTTAGCAAACTTTGAATTCAAATGTTTTTGGACTAAATCAATCTTCTGCACAACAGAAACTGTTGTACTAAGTTTCAGTGAAATTGTTTTCAACAAAGTTTTTCAGTGAAGAACACAAAATGGACTTTGATTTTTTACGAAATACTCGGACCAAAGTTGTGTGAAAAGTTTGGTCCTTCGCTTCTTAACTTTATATTTTATCGAAATCAAGTTCAAACCCAAAGTGAATATGAATGATTTTGATGCTATAATTTAAAAATGTCTCTTCCCGCGTAGGTATTTTCCTAAGACCGCTCCAAATTAGTCCGAGGGGAATATTACCACAGTTTACTTGCTCTGCACAAGATAATACCACGGCCCGTTCTCCGGAGTCCGGACACAATATATTATTTTACGATGTACGAGCAAGCGGTAATAGGAGGAATATTCATGAGGAATTATTATATTATTAGTTCAGAAGTGTATCTTGCTGCTACAACTAATATTCCAAAATCACCTGTTACGTCAGCCAAAACAAATGAACAAAATTATATATACGAAATTTCTAACATTCATATACGAAACAGTGGAGCAATAAATATCAGCTTTTTGCAAATACCATTATATATTCCAACGTATTAATATATTGGCTCCACTTTATCACCAAACCCAAAACGAAACCTGTAAATAAATAACACACTCGACCCTTTCAGAATACCGGTAATTTCATATCGCCAGCAATTAATACGACACTTATCGGTCGAGTACCTTTTCTCCGTTTCATTGTCTCTCTCTCCCGTACTCGATTTGAAGGAAACAGCACTTCCAATCACCTGGAAAATACTGGTCGGAACCGGTAAATACCAGTTTATACTGGTATTATCTGGAGAGCGTGAACCTTAATCAAAGGGGACTCTATTAACATTTATTGAGAGGGCGATTCTTTTATAGGCTCTTTAGGTTCTTGGTTTATGAGGTCAGATTCTGATGATAGATGGAATAAGGAATTTGGATTAATTGCCCGCCCTATCTACAACGTAGTCGGTAGTATTGATAGGTACGGATCTGAAAACATTTGGACTCAGTTTCCTGCTGAAAAAGAAAACAATTGTGAAGCGGTTGGGAATAGCCACGCTTGATGAAAGAATAACATACGTTAATTGGATGTCCTACAGTTGAGTGAGTTTACTACAAACAGAGCTATATGAGAGTATAGGCGATGGTCAATTAAGTTTTGAAAACAACGTCTAATTATTCACTTGTTATTGTTCAATGCTGAGTAGTTAACGACCATCGTTATGGAATGCCGCAGGGAACTATCTTCGGTCCATGTCTCGCTCGGCAGATTAATGATAGCGGCATATGGCAACTAATTTTCACCTCGACGCTAATGTCTAAACTCGTTACGAATAAGTAGTTAGTTGTCCCTCATTAAGGTTAAGATAGAATGTGAATTGGAATTCACATTGAGACAACATGGTACGCTACTGAACGTGATTAATTATTATATTCAAAATTCACGCACTGAATACAGTTTGCTACATAAAATGAAACAATAAATCATATTCAAGTGCGTAAATTCACTAAAATATGATTCCCAAATTGAGTTCAGTTTGTTTCATTGAACATACAAAATGGGAGCTAATTAAACGGTTCATTTATTTGCAACATAAAGTTCTAAACAAAAGCATTATTGTTCGTTAAATTGTATGCAGGTTTAATATTCAGTTCATTTGCACATTAAATTGGTACCTACTGACGCAGAATTTATGTCGTATAATGTTCATTCAATGTGTTCATATTCCGTGTTGGGTGTTCATCCACTAAGCAATGTTGTATCATCAAACTTATATTTTCCAAAGGGGTTGATAGCGTTGTATCACCCATATTTCAGTTTATGTTTTAGCACTATTTAAAAGGGGGGTCTTCTGTTGCCAACCACAGAACAAATCTAGACACCGGCACACTGAGAAATCCCTAAACGAGAAATCCAATAACACTTAGTCCGACCCGTAATTGTGTAACACACTTACAGTAGCAATAGCTTTCATTTTGACAGTTCAACAACATTCATTGCGTTATTTACGTTGTTGAGCAGACAAATTTTCGAACATAAGAAGCAATGGGTCAGCAATATCCTTCAGATTGTGATTTCGTGTATTACGTAAGGGTGCCGCCGGTATCTAACCCATAACTTCACGTTCATCAGTTGGGCTTGAGACCACTACTAATCTAACGAGTTAATTATAGTTTAGTAGGTAATATAGTTCATATTAAAAGATACGTGAAAACAGCTGCCTATTTACAACAAACACACCATCTGTCACCTGAAACTGTACCCACGGGACAAATTGAAGCGATTTATTTAAAAATGTAAGCCTAAATCCATTTAGACCCTTCCCCTCTGTATTATGGTAACTTTAACACAGATCTAGTAGTGATACAACCAATTTATTATTAGAAAATAGAGGTCTATTGCTCGATAAAACGACCTTACGTTTAGTATTAGGATCACGTATTTGACCCACTCCATTGGGTTCGTATAAAACAATTCCTTCTTGTTACTTTTCTTCTGTTTCTAGGTCAGTTTATTTTTGAAGGTCACATTCAATGAGGCTAATTAAGAGAGTGGAAATAGTTTGGAATTTATAATTAATTTGAGGGTAGTGCTTGCACGATTGATTTGTGTTGGCAGTTTGGCCTAAATAGTAACTTTTATAGTCGATATAATTATAAAGGATTATAAATTAATCAGTGAAAACTAACTTAATAATTGCTAAAGTACATAGGTATTTATACCTATAAAGGAATCTTGATTGTTGTCTATTAACAAAATCTTGAACCTAAACAGAAATCGATTGACCGCTAAAATTCTAACGAAACAGAGCGGCAACCTGTGTTTAATACGACATTAAAGCATTAATTATTTTCGAGGAAGTAGTACTAGTAGGTAGTTTAAGGATATAATACAAATCGGAACGGCAACATCGCACTGTAATACTATCACTCAGTAAATGATACTGAAAAGTCTAGAATTACAAAGCCACATTCAGACAGGGACAGAAAATAAATTGCGACAAAGTCTGTTGCTTCTGCTAGTATTCATTTCACGCTACTCACACTAGAAGAAAATCTAGAATTTACAGAGACTTAAGCTGTCTAAATAAATGTAGAATTCTCATATATTACAGAGAATATTATGTACGGTTCTCAGTAGCAGCCTAGAGTGTGACTGAATCTGACATTCGCCCCATATTCAGTCAAGAAACCGACTAAACGTAAATCTGTTACTTCAGTAGACATCCTACGTCACAATTGTTCTCTTCAACGTTATAATTCGTTGACGTTTAGAGTTTGGGCTCTTTGCAATAGACAGATTACAAACGATTAGATACGATTAATCTACGAAGAATAGTTTAAGAATAAATAAAAAAGTTTAACATACATTAATAAAAGACGAAACTGATGAAAAATCTAAAATAAATTTAATTTGGTCTTATCGTATTTTTAAATAAGAAAGTGCCATGTTTTAAAACCCTTTTTACGATTTGCTTACAGTACGACACAACTTAGATGTAGCATACATTTGAAAATTTGCATTCAATTCATTTCATTTTTACGAATGTTTTTGGTTATATGACTTCACAAGTTATTGCGTTTGCTTGAAGATCATTTTCACCTAAAGCAGTAATAAATATTCGTGATTTTGAAGGTGCCCTCAGTTCAGATGGTGATCGGTTTTTCGAATTTTGCCGATGCTACATGAAAGTTGTGTCGTACTGTACCTCTAATTAATTACCTAAACCAATAGAGAATAGTTCCCTAAACAAGCTAATAATACAAGGCGTGAGGTGGTTTTATTTTTATGTTTGCGAAACTGACGTGTTTTTGTGTTCTTAAATACTCCGAAGTTGGAAACAACCATGTACCGAAAGACCCACAAGTAGATTGTGGTTTAAAGCTATTCGTATAGATTTATTTATCAGTTCGAAGTTACTGTCGGAAACATTTAAAAGCAAGTGATTACGACAAATATTAAAGATTTTAAATTCTGACACTTTCCATTTCAAATACTTGTTATAAAACATTGAGATGAGAACCAAACTTATGAATGAACACGAAATGGAATGAATGGGCGAAATGTCAAATTTATTGTAGGCCGTAGGGACCGAGCTATGGTCACGCCATCTAGAAATAGCTTTGACCGACTAGAAATAGTTTTTGTTACGCTCATAATATTCACTAAGTTTTAAAACTGAATTCAAACTTAATAAAAGTGAAACGAATAGTGCTTGTCGCAAAATTAACCAAAATGCTGCAGGATACATCGCGCGTTCCTACTAGGGCCTAGGGCCTAAGGTAGTGTAGTTAAGTTTTCGTAAGTCGACCGTACCTACTATAGGTACTATCGAAGAACTTCATATCTAAGCAGTTTGAAAACAATATCCCGTGAACACGATGACCACATCTGTTACCGCCCCGGTTCTATAGCGGCCGGGCGCTGCAAGCAGAAATAGTTCTTACGGTGTATAGATATGAACTTCTTCGATGGTATACCTCTTCCTCATTCGGGGAATATAGGCAAGATGTTATTCATATAATATACGAATATGCTAAACCAGGTTTGACCCTTCAAAAGTTTTCGCCTTGTAGTGCATCTGGGAAATATGAAAATAGGAAAGTTTACCTGAACTCAACTTTCAAGAATACACTGCATAAAACTTGATGTCCGTGCAAGTTAAAATAAAATTTTCAGCGATAAAGATGTCTGGAGGTGTCCGCCATTGAATGTAGTACACTACAACGACTGTAGGTCTTATAAACACCGGTCTTTAGAGGATAATGTTGTAACCATAACCCCAGGTTGGCACGGGCGTATTTTTATCGCGGTGATTTTTTTTCGCGTATTGGATTTTTGACGCTCTGCTAAGCACCCAGAGTTCAATATCCAACAGTGTGTTTTCTTGCTGCGCTGAGATACGCGCTGGATGCGCTTTGTTGGATTCTCAATGTTCCATGTTCCAAAAAAGAAACGCCGCGATCTTATTACATCACGGACGTAATAAGACCGCGGCGTTTTTTTTTGGATTTTCGGCTCTCGGTATTGAGCTGTCCGTCCGTGCGTACGTAGGCTCTCCGCAGGCATTTTTAAGATCACGTTTTAATTTTTAATTATCTTGGAGTGAGTGAAGTAGAAATAGAATACGACTTAACGAACGCTTTGAAAATGAAATAATGTCCGTATATTATTTACATCGTTCGCTAGATTTTTTGTCATGGGAATCAGGAAAAATAAAGCATATTTTATCTCTCTTTTTACAACCCAACCAAAATGTTTGTCGGCACATCCCTACCCGGATACATTTAGCCAGAGGAAACCCATTATCACAGCAATAAGAACCGCCCACAAAAACATACTACAACACTTTTAATATCTTCGCAAAGGGACACAGTAACTAACACGCACGCGACATTGTAAGTAGCTGTTAAGAGGAGCAGGTGTTGGGAACAGCTCTAGAAAGCTTTTAACTTAAGAGCCCCGCACTTGGTGACTGCTACTTACCATCGTCGGTCGCTTTATGAAACTTTGATACGGGGAATAATGAAAAATGTTTGTTAGAGGGATATTTTTAGATTTTTTTAAAACTTGAGTAAGAACAGATAGGTAAAGATCTTTTTTAATTTTATGCCCTTGTGCCCCTGGCTCCGTTCACGTGGTAGTTAAAAATACTAAAACCTTTCTAGAGAACGTTTTCATGAATAAAAACTACGAAATGGACTAGTGGTTCTTAAGTACGTAATAAGTGCACAGACGGACAGAAGGGTAAGAATTTTTAAAAGTTGCCGTTACGGTTCCTTACTTAAATTACAATATGGCCGGGTAAATAATTATTTTTTAGCCTAAATTGCTGCGCTTACAACTACTACTTAGAACGTTTAAAACAGTTTATCGCTGGCCGACGTTTTGTAACTACAAAACGTCAGCCAGAGACAAACTCAGGTATAACGGAAATGAAGTACTTCGTTTTTTTTGTCATAAATAATAAATAAAGAAAATTTATTTGCGATAAACATGACGTAAAGAAAGAACACAAACACAAAAAGAACAAGTTAAGGGAAATATGCGTCACATACACGCAAAACGGCCATCACTCAGCATAATGCTGCGACCCTATGCGAGACAGAGCCACAGCGCTGGTTTTCAACGACAGCCGGGCGTTGACGTGATGACGTCAACCGGTGCAACATACTCGTATAATGAGATAAAATGACAAAATTAGACAGGCTGGCTGGTAGATTGGCTAACTTACCTATCTAACATTTTAAACCTTGTTTAGGTTAAAACCCTCTTTAATAAATAAAGAAAAAAAAAAAAAAAAAAAAAAAACATTTTAAACCTAAAACCTAGATGTTTTCCGATAAATTGCAGACCTCAGTGAAACGTTCAGCACAGTTGAAAAGTCATGCGCCAGTAATTTTACACCGACCTATTAGTGTTAAAAATGGAACACAGCAATGCTGCTAACAAGCAGAAATTGTACCTGCTCGTGAGTTAGCAGAACTAATATTTATTTGAAAATAGAACACAAGAATATCTGCTAGTAGTCAACGGAATGTATAGGGTGGTAGGGATATCGACGCGCAACTTGATGGATTCAGTACGTGATTGGACGACCCTGCGTTGAAATTTTCCGTAAAATATTAAAAAAAAAAATTGCTGTGTGATACATTTTGTCCCTGCCACCTTGTAATGTTTTTCATACATAGCTTAGTCGACCTCAATAATAATTATTTTGCTTTATCACCCTAAGTTTGAATGTCACTTGCACGTCATAAAACGACAAGATCTATATTTGTCTATGTGACAATAAGGTAGTTTCAGCCTTGCGCCCTTTCCTCATTGGTCTGTAAGCAGCAGTACGGTAAAATATGCTCTATAAACCGAAACGATACCGCACTGCTTTCATTTGTTTTCGGCATAATTTGTGCAGTACCGCTTAAATCATCGCGAGAAAATTTCGTGAAGGCCAAGTTACAGATATCGGGAAACACAGACATATAGTTAGAAAAATTAATTGATAAACAAATTGACCATCTTAAACTATCCGTATAATCAAATCACAACAACAATACGGCTTAACGTAGTGTTTGCTTAACAATTGATTTTCCTGACTAACCTAAACTATACCCACAAGAAATAACAAAATTGAATTAAAAGAAAATTGTTGTAGTCATTATTCTCATTACCTAATGTCCTGAAGTACCTCTAAACTTTCCCTCCGGCTCTAAAAAATCTCGCTCAAATTGCGCCTTTTTTAGTCATTATTAGCAAGAACGGTCCACTTTAGACGTAAAAAACGTTTGTGACAAAAAACGTCATCAACATGCCATCCACATGCCCATCAAGCAGGATAATCTTTGGGTCTCGTTTTTCTAATATAAGTGACACTGTAATGTTATACTTTAAAAGCAGTTTTTTCTAGAAAATTGGCCGTAAAAATTGTTTATTCCGGCCTTTTAATTAGAAAGAGCTTTGTCTAAAAACTAATAACTTTCGCCAATGGAGGCGCTCGCCTATTTATTAACGACGAGGAAAGTTTTCAGTTTGACGTGAAGTAGGTATTCTGTTTTACTGGGAAACCTTGGAAAACCTTTTTGTTTGAGATTAATGACATAAAAATTCGGCTCGCCATGATTTTGGTTAAATATCTTGGGTATTCTAGAAGAATACTGAAAGTTTTTGATTTATTTATTTTCAGTACTGCGACATCACATATCCTATACTATTAAAATAAGCAATATTTGTATATTTATGTAACAAGTTGTGATCCGTGACCACTGGGCCAATGGTTAAAGCGTCGCCTCTCATGTACGAGGTTGTGGGTTCAAATCCGGGCAAGTACCAAATTTTTCAATTCACATGTACTTTCTGAGTTTATCTTGGACATTACTGACATCGGTAAAAACAGTGAGAGGAACCTGGACTTATAGTTAATATAAGTCTGAAATCAACAACCCGTCTTGAGCAAGCGTGGTGATCAATGCTCGTGCCTTCTCTGTATGAGAAGAGGCCTCTGCCCTGCAGTGGGACAGTAATTGGCTGGTATTATATATTATTTTAAATATAAATACAATATGTTAACTAACAGAGGGCGTTCGCGTTAACCCGCTATAGCATCCAAACAAACTAACAAAAAAAATTTACACCAATTTTTTTTTTTCTATATTCGCAAAAAAATATTAAAATGATAATACGTAAAAGAAACACTCTGTATACGCGCACTTGTCTTTTAACGTGGAAAGACAAGTGTGATTTAATATCACATTTAATATATATTTTAATATATTGTTATAATGTGTAATCGAATATGTTATAATTCGATTTAATATTGTGAATATTCTGTATAATATGTTATAATTCGATTTAATATGTTAAAAAATATTTACTTTATTTTTTTGTATGTATTTTTTTTTTACATTTATGGACGCTATGCTATTGCGGGTTAGCGGGAAAGCCCTCTGTTAGTTAACATACTGTATATATATTTGTAATCACGTTCTCTAAAACGGCTCTAACGATTTAGAAAGTTGCAATATAGGGGTTTACGGGGGCGAAAAATCAATCTAGCTAGGTGTCTGGAAAAAATTGTTTTCGCGAGAACTCGGTCGCTCAAAGTTTAGAACAAGGTAGCTACCTTAGAATAATGACATGGCAGCATAGAATTAGTAAGTACCTACTATCATGGCAGCACGGAATTAGTATGAAGTTTCCTATACTATTAAATGAGCATTCACTATTATAAACAGAGCAGAGCTCGGTCGCCCAGGTACTAGTTAAGAAATACGTACTATATAAAACGATCAGATTTCATAATATTAAATGTGTCTAGCACGTTTTAGCGTATTTTAAGCACAACCCAACAATAACACCTAAAGATAACACAGTATATAAAACTATAACAATGTTCTTCTAAAACCATCCTCAAAAATACTACCACGATAATTTTGAATACCACTCTCTAAAAACATTCAAAAGTTAACCGCTTTCAACGCGTTAAACGCGTATCGCAGTGAATACAAACTTTATTACTGTCGCCGAGTCACCGAAGTGGTGACGTCATTATTCTACGGATGACACGCTGTATAAACTCCTGGTACATTCACCGGGTATTGCGGCCATGATTCGGGTAAATTGAGGATTTATTTTTGGGACAGAACGTGAGACAAAGGGTTGGTTCACGCAGCTTTTATTTTGTTCATGAAGATTGGTTTGCCTTTGATTCATATTGCACTGGTTTCATGCTATTATATTATAACCTAGTGCCGGTGAAAATAGAGAATGCTCATTTAATAGTATACGAAAGTTCATACTAATTCCATATTGCCATGTCATTATTCTAAGGTGTCATTATTCTTGTTCTTAACTTTGGGCGACTGAGCTCTGCTCGGGTGAAAATACGGAGGAAACGAATTTTCCCACATATGAGACCTAGCTAGATCGATTTTTCGCCCCCGTAAACCCCTTTATTGCAACTTTCGTCGAAATTGTTAGAGCCGTTTTCGAAAACGTAATTACATAGATATTTAAATATATACACAAATATTGCTCGTTTAATAGTATAGGATAACATTCCAATACTGGGCAAAAAGATTAATTTCTTAATTTTGAAACAGTATAGTTTTGCGCTAAACACGTTTCTATAGTCAAATGCTTAAACAATACTTAAAAATTACATAGATGTTATATTCAACTTTGGGAAAAGGTGTTCGTGGCTAAATGATAACAGCCACTAGGGTCGATCGAAGGATAAGCTACGCTTGCCGCGGCCAGTTCGTGGATGGGTGACTATCCATTACATATCGAGACCCCTCCGTGCCTTGGAAAGCACGTTAAGCCGTTGGTCTCGGCTGTCACTCATAAATATTTGACAGTCTTTACGTGTAGTCAGAAGCCCGAAATTCCTGTTGCCCAGTAACTGGGTTGTGGAGGACAGACAGGCAGTCGCTCCATGTAAAATACTGGTATTCAGCTTCATCCGGTTATACTGGAAACCGACCCCAACATAGTTGGGAAAAGGCTAGGCAGATTGATTGATTTTATATACAACTTTGGGTAGTAATTAAAGAATAAGTTTGACGCACTTTGTAGCCACTATTTTAGCTTTCTCAATTACTTGGAATTGATTTCTTAAAACCATTCTTCAAGTTAAGGAGGCCGCTACCGCCTACTTCCTCGAGGGTATCGTTACAAGTGACAAATGAGTTTAATCAGTTAGTTGGGCAGCATCGTAGACCTTTGTGCTATGTCTACACATACCGGGAAACCATACTAGTTTTCTATTTGTTTTAGAGTTTTAAAAGTAGGTACCTAGTTTGTTTGTGCTAGTTAAATTTGTCAAGAGATGAATGTTTCGTAAAGAACGGCTTGGCAAAATTGCTGTCCCATTATTTATTGCTTAGAACTGAGGTGAATGAATAGTTGTTTTTCAAACCAATGATTTATGTCATTACATGCAGTGAAAGTGAGAATTCTCTCCTTTTCTAATGTCACTTAAAATGTTGATCAAAGATTTTGTTTTAAGAATCTATTCTCAAGTCCATTACATCGTAGTCACCCTATTGACTATACAGAGTGATTCCAACCGCATCCTAAAACTCGAAACGAGTTTGTTTTTCAAACAATTTCACGAATCACGACATTTTATTGTACACCCTTTTATATTGTCGACATTATTAAATTTTTATATAATCTGTTTAACGTTTCTAAGCCCGAATTTTTTCGTTCAATTAAAAGTTCAGATTTCGTAGTGATTAAAAGGATTTGTCGATGGCATAGTAATTAATTTGGGGCGTTTATCGGATTATGGTTTCCAATTTTATTAGATTTAAGAGTAAAACTGAGTTAAGGCTAGCAAAGAATTAAATTAATAGATTGAGTTACTTCTACGACCTTAAGAATCTATCTATCTAGCTATACAGGGTGTTCGGCAGACGGTTGAAAATACGAAAATGGCGGCTCCGTGGGGCCGTCTGGTACGTGTTTAGGCCCAATAACAAGACCCAGGCCACAATGATTTTTTGCAGTCGAATTTGTTTGTATACGGAAATGTAAAGGCGAATTCAACGCAGACACCTATAATATTATTTCCGTTAGATTATAAACTGTTGAAAAATTGAGAACTGGGTGAAATGGGTTAGGTTAGGTTAGAACTGTGACCAACCGCGCGTAACTTCTAAGTTACTCGCAGCTAGACAGGCTATTTTGTCTAAGTGCTAATTGCGTTACGTCGCAAGCAATTTTGATACCTGCAGTGTGTAAACAGAGCGAGTACTTATAATCTGTATTGCAGTCGTTTTTGTTAAAACAATGTCTTTCGGAGCCGATCACATTGCAGACAGTTTTCAAATGTCTGTGGTTTAATCCTTTATTCATACAGACGCGGCTGCGTTACAGATCAGCTACTGTCTGTGTTGCATCCGCCTTTATATTTACGCCACCGGGTCATCTAGTACGGTATAAAAATGCATCCTTAATACAATTGCAGCTTTAAGTTTTAACACATGTAAGCATGATGAATCATCAAGTTAACACACCAAACCATAACAGGTCTAAAATCAGATCTCAATATCCAAAATAAGAAAAAAGCGGCCAAGTGCGAGTTGGACTCGCACACGAACGGTTCTGTATCACCGTATAATATTTAACAATACATAATTATTAAAAAAAAAAAAAAAAGAAAAACTGTAGAAAAAAAAACACGTTTCTTGTATGAGCACCCCCTTTAATTATAACTTAATTTTATTTTTGTTATTATTGTTGTTACAGCGGCCACAGTAGTACAAACTTTGATAACAAGTGTCTACCGGTTCAAAAGATACAGCCCTGTATCAGACGGACGGACGGACGGATGTACAGATGAATGGACGGACGGACAGACGGTTAGACGGACGGACAACGGAGTCTCTCAGTAATAGGGTACCGTTGGCACCCTTTAGATACGAAACCCTAATTATACCCGAACATATATATACATATATATATATAAAAAAAACATTCGAATTGATAACCCCTTTTAGAAGTCGGCTAATAATAAAACACGATGAAACCAATCATATCCAAATCACGTTTTCCCGTTACGAATCATAAGCATATAAAGCATTTACGTAATCAATTGAGTGTTACCTATTTACGAATTCTACCCCATTGCTTACCGATTCAATCTAGAGAGAAAATCATGTTCACTGTTCATTCGTGGGTGTTTTCCGGCCGATATGACGAATGCAAAGCGATCATATTCAATCGAATCAAATTCTGAAGGGAATCGAAGACTTACGACCCCTGCTTTGTGGGACTAACAACAGTTTAATTACATTTATTGATGATGTATAGCATTGTTAGACGTGATTTGAAGTTACGTTTACTTTTGTTTAGTAAAACCAAAGAAATGCGTTATGTAACACAGTTTTCTCTCAAAATAATTACTGTGAAATGTTAGTGAAAAATTACTTTTTATTCCAAACATTACGTGAAGGAAATGGGCAGTGACGTTTGGGCAGTGACACTACACTAATGATAACTTAATCGTAAGTAATTTTTCATTATTATGAAATAGATTGCCTCTTTGCTTTAGTGGTCGTAAGTGCTACTCCTGAGCATGAGGTCCCGGGTTCAATTCCCGGGTCGGGCAAAGTGTTATTGGGTTTTCCACCTAGAATTTCTCACTAACAGCCGGATTTGAGCCCGATTGATGGCAATAGGCTTGCCCCCTATTACATGGGACTGGTGAAATGTGGGTGTACTATAGGTACACCTCTGCCTAACTATTCGGGGAAATACGGGCGTGATGATATGAAATAGTCCCACACGACAACCCCACACGACAGCCCCATTTTATGTCCAGGCAAATCACTGTCCATTCTAAGGTTGCCTGGAAGAGATCGCGGAAAGCGATAAGGTCCATTGTATATTTTTGTAGTGCATAATTATAATTTTTTGTTATGTATTTTTGTGGTGTACAATAAAGTACATATAAATAAATAATAAATAAATAGTAAATAGAGAATTAGTTAGGTATATTAATTGTTCTTTAATCAAATCGGGACTGACTTTTCAAATCACAAAAGTCAAATAACAAATGAGATTTGAGTAACACGTAAGTACCAATTTCTTCGACTTTGTCTATTATTATTTTAAGAAGACAAAAAGATTCCCTCAAACCCTTTCCTTTGAAATCCAGGTCATCCCGAACAATACTTGCCTTCCTAAGCTGCTATTGGACCGGCTGTTAGTAAAGTTTCATCGTGGCAGACATCGTAATAGTTATATTTTATTGAAATGGTAACACCAAACTTCTGTAAGGTGAGAATAGTTATGTTAAAGGTGTTCTGTTAGATCCTTTATGACCGATTCCTACAATACAGACCGTTATTGGTTATAATTAAGACTCTTGTATCTTTATTTACCAATAATGAAGCAAAGACCTCATGGCTTTGCATAGAAGACCCTCCCATATGGAAGTAGCTATCACAGATAAAATTTGCTTACGAATCCATAATATATATGCCCAGTTTGGAAAAACAAAATGCTACCATTGGTAAGCAAAACGATTTGTTTTCGTTTATAGGAACCAAGCATTGGTCTGTTTTCAAATTAGTTACAGTTTCTCTATGCATAATGGAAAAAAATACACCTTAGGTACTAAATGAATACTGGTTGTGTTTTGAAAGCACTTGCTTTATGTGCAAGAAGTAAATTACTAGAAGATGGATGCTTGTATAGGAAAGGCTTGGAAAATTTGTGTCTCGCAATATTTTTTATTAAAAAACGACTCAATGAATAGTTAGTTATTTAGGTATTTATTCCTACTTTCCTCCCAGGGCATTCCGAACAAAAGCTGTGATCCTAAGCCGGTATCAGAGCGGCTGTTTGTGAAGTTTCATCGCGGCAACATCGCAATAGTTATATTTCATTGAGATACTAACACTAGACTTCTTTAAAGTGAGAATAGTAGAGAGAGAACGTTTAGCCTGTTTTCAAAGTATTTCAGTACCATTTGTGATTTTGAATTTCTCTTTATTTTATTTTACGGAAAGTTATGTTTTAGATTGCCAAAAATATAAAAAATTCTAAGCCTTTTCCCAACTATGTTGGGGTCAACTTACAGTCTAACTGGATGCAGCTGAATACCAGTATTTTACATGGAGCAACTGCCTATCTGACCTCCACAACCCAGTAACTGGGTAATACTTTATACCTTGGTGAGACTGGCTGTCAGCTTTTGGGGCTTCTGATGACCCTTAACGACTGTCAAAGATGTACGAATGACAGGCGGCTTTACGGAGGAGTCTCATTATGTAAAGATGGTCACTCATCCACGGAGCAACCCCGGCAAGCGTAGCTTAACCTGATGGATCGACCCGTGCGGCTGTTATTACTTAGCCACAAGCTCTATTTTGTCAAAATAAAAATGCAATCATTAAGGATAATTATGTCGCAGGAATTCGCTGCATGGGAGAAGCACAGGACTGTTCAATATGGCGACGCTTGGGGGAGGCCTATGTCAGCAGTGGACGTCTTTACGCTGAAATGATGATGATGATAAATTATCAATTTAGTTACATCGTATACAGCTTTACATCATTCTTCCCCATTTTGCGTACCTCGTGTCGAGATCTTCCCCTCTTCCCTATTTTATTTCCTTCTTTGCAATTCGGTATACTCCATGTTCTCACACTCAGACATGCTTCCGTCATGAACCTAAAACACGAGTAGGCTTCCTGAAAAGACCCTGAAAGGTCAAGCACCCAAACAGTTCATTATTCAAATATTTTTAACTCAATACTGCTTAAATTCTTAATTTCTTTCTCTCTTGTTATCTAAGTCGATAAGTTGAAGTGTGGCTTTAGTCTATTTTAAATTACATTGGGTGACACCTAAACCACTGCCTAAATAAAACCACGTTGTGAGATTTTCAACTTTCGGCGCAAAGCCGACAGTTGAAAATCCAACAGCACGTTATGATTTAAGTGTCGCCTAGTGTTAGTGAAAACTGGCATTACTTCTCGGAGGTACATGAATAACAAATCCGAGGGCGGAATGGGGGTCGATTTAAAATATCCGATAAAAACTTCAGCTAAAGTGTCCGACAGGGTCTAAGATATGCGGGAGAATGTAGTTTCTTCTGAGGTTTAAGAGGATCTTTTTTTTTAAGATGAATACTTTATTCATGGTTTGTTTTATAAACTTATTATAGGGTTACGCATCTTTATGTTGTGGGTATATTAAGCCAGATATTTAAAATCGTTCAATCGGTTTATCGTCTTTGAGTATCTGCACTAATAAACTTAATTTGAATTTTGTATGATCCGTTCCCCGTATAAAGTGAAAACGGGTTTGGAGGGCATAGTTTTAAGCTCAATAAACGCTTTATAAATAAATAGTAATAATTAAACTAATTAAGTCTGGACTACAGCTGACACACACACATAAATATTTTGCTTGATCATACTGCGGCGGCCTCTACATCGCCACATGCGAGTGCATCGCACTGTCGTCACCGAAAATCCTACATCGCACAAGCAAAGTTTACCGCGCGACCAGCATATACACAACATCCCGACATCAATCATCGAGCAGTAGCCCACCAGACACAAACCATCTGGTCGGAGGATCCTCCATTTTCTGTAGAGGTATAAGGTACAGGGTGTAAAGTTCACTCAGAACTTTACAGCCTGTACCTTATACCTCTATAATACTTTAAGGTAAACTCATCGTTTCCGATGTATAGGGTACGAACGGTTTTTTAGTAAAAAAAAAATCACTTGAATACCTAACTAACCCTATATTTCCACCATCATACGCAAAATCTCAGAGACAATACGCACATCTTTATCCCATCAACAACTGTTCAAATAGATAGGAAACGTATTAAGGAGTATAAGACGTCCAACTTAGCCCCCGGTACGTGCGGCCGAACTGTCGTTATCCCGGAACGGGATATAAATGGACTGATCGTGCGGAAGACACCTCAGTCCTGATAGAGATGGAATTATTCTTTTTATGCGAAAAGTTTGGACTATCTACTTTTTTGTGTTTAGAACGTAGTAAGTATGTTGTAAATTATGCAACATGCGTCAAGTGGGTGATTCTACCCGTCATATTAAACAACTTTCGCTATAAAACTCATATCCGATTCGCGAAAACGAAAATCAAATTCCTATACAACAGTAGACACACTATTTTGATACATGTATGTAAAGACTAACAGCGCCCCGTGGTTTCACCCGCATAAGTCTCGATCCCGTGGGAATATAGAGAAAAAAAAAAAAAATTGTATGTGTTAATCCAGGTTATAAACTATCTGAGTGCCAAATTTCATCCAAATTCGTTCAGTAGTTTTTGCGTGAAAGAGTAATAAACATCCATCCATCCATCGTTACAAACTTTCGCGTTTGTAATCTTAGTAGGATTTTATTACGAATCGGATGTAGATTTCATAGGAAAAGTTGTTCAGTAGGTCTGGTAGGATTACCCCCTTCCACCTTTATACTATTAATTTATATTAAAACCAAAACATTTTGTTTCTGGCAGAAAAAAAAAAAAAAAATGAAACATTTTTGCATTGGATGACGATACTGAAAATTGTCTTATTCGCTTTACTAAAAGAAACTTTGTTTGTTTTGAAAGTATCAAATAAATTGCTATTATTTCTCAACACTCTCACATTTGAAAGAATAGGGTACTTTTTATTTTGAGTAGAATTTACCTACAGAAGAATCGTAGTCCTTTGAATATTTTGTTTGAAAGGACGTTAAAATTCGTCTGTGTTATTTTGTCAAACAGATAAAAATTTCAAAGGTATAACTTCTATTAAAGGATAAAGGTATTTTAGATCTGTATTGAATATAAATATGTCACCGTATAATAATGAACTTCGTTAGTTTATAATTTATCGGTATAATAATAATAATAATATTTTATTCAAAAAATTGCGAGGTATACAAATTATTACAGTTTTGCTTAAATGTACATTAGACTTACGTGCCTGAACTAGGTAATCCTGTGTTTCAGGCGAGAAGAGCTAAAATAGCTTTATAAAATAAATAAATTATCAACAGGTTGACAATAGATCACTAATCATAATGTTGAGTAGCTTAACTCTTAGTTTCCGTTAGATTAAAAACTTTCATAAATTGTGAACTGGAAGCAACTTGGAAGTAGCGGTCGCTCGGCCCGCACGCGGTTTGTCACAGCTCTAATCTAACTTAACCCATTTCACCCAGTTCACATTTTTTTGACAGTCTATAATCGAACGAAAATAATACCAACAGACCATAAACTATAACGGTTCTCACAAACTTACGGTGGCATTACTTATACTACTACCTACTGGATTGGACTTTTTAGGTAATGGAATTATTTGAGAAATATATTATATTTTAGGTAAAAGTAAATAAGTATATTTTTTTAAATTTAATTTACAAATATCTAGTATATATATTATGGACAAGAATGTAAAGAAAAAAATAAGAAAATAAAATAAAGGGAACAGCTCATTGGGCATCAAAAAATTCGTCCGCATCGCTGTCAGCGGGAAAAATGCATAAAAGGCTGGCAGTATTGCTACGTTGGATGGCAATGCTGATTCTTTGGCGTAAGAACTACCTACTTAGTTAATTTTATAATACCATAAATGACGAACACCATTAGTCGTCTAGAACATAAGTTTCAAGCTAACTTTTCCTTTTACTAAGAGACTAATCTTCCCACAACAACTTCGCTATTCTCAAATACCTCGTGCCAACATAAAAAGCCATATTCGTAAAACGATAACATAAAACTATTAAACATAAAAACCCTAACAAACTATTTACCAAAAACTACCCTTTTAAATACCTCATAGATATGCCAAGCCAAGTGGCTCGGAATTTCAAAAATTGCAAATTCACACGTAGACGTTTTAAAGGCAGCCAGCCCGGTTGGCACGCTAGCCAATGTAGCGTGCCAACCGAGTCTATTATATACGGGTTCTTTAAACAAATCTTATTAATGGATGGCATTTTTAAAATTCCGTCGACCTACTCTCGTTTGGTGACATTGAGCGATGTTGTAACGAATTCATTCATGTTCGTGCGGAGAAACGAGAAACGGAGTTTTCCTGCAGTTTTCTGAAACGGGTTTCAGGGAATGATATTGTTGATTTCCTAGATTTTAGCCACAGAGCACTCTCCGGTACCCACTACAGACGGCTGTAGGTAAAATTTGTGGCGCCAAAAGAGCATTGAGTGCATAGAGTTTGGAGCGTTGAGTGCATAGAGTTTGAAGCGTTGAGTGTATAGAGTTTGGAGCGTTGAGTGCATAGAGTTTGGAGCATTGAGTGCATAGAGTTTGGAGCGTTGATGCATAGAGTTTGGAGCGTTGAGTGCTTAGAGTTTTGAACGTTGATGCATAGAGTTTGGAGCGTTGAGTGCTTAGAGTTTTGAACGTTGAGTGCATAGAGTTTGGAGCGTTGAGTGCATAGAGTTTGGAGCGTTGAGTGCATAGAGTTTGGAGCGTTGAGTGCATAGAGTTTGGAGCGTTGAGTGCATACAGTTTGGAGCGTTGAGTGCATACAGTTTGGAGCGTTGAGTGCACAACTCGCTGGTTGTGGCACAAGGAAACGGCGGAAAATTTTAAAAATCTTCAGCTGGCTACTGAAATATAGTCTGAAATTAAACGACATTTTGATACTTTTGTATTTGTTATGTTAATTAGTTTGTCGATATGAGTAAGAATGTAGGATTATAAAAACATTTCAGACAATATTTCATGTTGCCAGCTGAAGATGCAGCCATTTTTCTTGTGCTACGACTCGCTGGCCAAACTCTATCTTCCGTCGCGGACCACCTTCAAAGCCGGCACTACGGTCTATACGTCATTTCATTCGTATTTGAAAGAATTGGCAATGTCACTTCTAGCAGCGGCCGACGAGACATCTCCGTGTTCTGTGATTTTAGCTAACGGTCAGTATTTTTCCTAAACAACCAGAGGGTTGTCCGATGAATTTTCGTTCTTAAAATGAATCTCATGTGTTCGTAATCTCATTGGCATTGGCATTTCAAACCGGAACCCAGCAAAGCTGCTTAGTTGTAGAAAGAGGTTTAGTGGTACTACTTTTCGGGAATTACTCTTTACGCTATATTTAAGCTCATTTAATACCTACTACTGCCATTTACTCTTGCATAACTCCTATTGTATGTAAAAGTATATTCCATTGTATGTAGAAGATTTAAACATAAATGTTACTGAACGGAAAGCTTGAATAGCATACTATTTCTCAAATAAAAACATTAATTAAGACATACCTACCTAGTAACGACCTCAATATGTTGCCAATAATAATTATCTTCTAACTCAGAGATCAGTTTACCTGAAACAAACAAAAAAAATACATTTCATAAAAATATTAAAATAAAATACTTACAAAATGATATAAATAAAATCTCGTTTATACATTTTCCGCAAGGATACAGCTCGGACTGGCAAGCCAGAGACATTGTTCTTTTTTCGAATTTATCGACATTCTGTAAAACAAGTCAGACAGAAACGTCCCTCGTCGCCGGAGGGATACCGGTCCGATAAAAATGCTGGCGCCGTCCCCTTATCGCTACCGGATTGCGGCCGGGCCAAGCGGCCGTTTTTGACACAGGAAATAATAGTACTCGTACGGCATAATAAGAACCGTGATAATTGTACCGGGATTTGGGGTTGGTGTTTTGTGGGAGTAATTAATGTACTGTGGTACCTAGAGGATTCCTACTTTAAAACAAGATGATTTGATATGAAGAAATCAGATTGCAATCTTACCGGATAGATTATTCAAAACACAAATAAAATTATTCTAAAGCAATTAAGAGGCCATGCACGAAATCGACAGATTTTGATCAATTTTATTCAGTAGTTGTGAGAAAGGGAAAAGGAATTTAAACAAAACTATTTTTAAAAGTCGAGTTCTTTGTTTTGCATGTGCCTGGAAGGGATTTTTTTTAAATAAGTTAGGTATTCATGGAAAATCACAAATATTCACAACAAGTTTTCCGAAAAATGACCCGAGACTGACGTTTGATCACTTTTTTAAAACTACTTTGATTTGAACATATAAAATTACCATCAACATCATTATATGGTTTACTTGTATGTGAGTGAACCGCTTTGTTCTACTTCGATACAAAATATAATATAACGGAAAAATAATGTTGAAAGAAAACTTTTTTTTTCTATTAACCCTGTCAGTAATGTATTTTTTGCTATTATTTACATACTATACCAAAAATTTAAAAATCACACAGTAGTCTTCACCTAATCTTAAAATAAAATCGAAGTTTTAATTTATGATTATACAATATCTTCATTAAGTAAATCTAAAGTCAAATAAACCATATTTTCGAGAGCGCAAAAATGATGCAACTTGATGTGATTAACAGGTGCTGTGACTGCACGAATGGTTTAGCACCACGAAAACTGTACTTTTACACTTACACAGACTTAATATTCAAATTATTTCGAGCTTTCTTACAATTAGACAAGCTATTGACGAAAAAGGGATTGTTTCGTGCACGGAGCCTTAAAACATAACCAAAGTTCTAAAACGTTGAACAATACAAGACCTCCTCCAAAACTCCTGCCTTTCACCGTTTACTCTAACTGGAAAGAAAACTGATTTATGATTTGCAGCTGAAAGCCTTTTCTTTCTCTTTTCTTTCCATTTCAAACTCTTTTCATAATCACAGAAAAAAATAACAGTGACTTATTTCCTCATCAACGCTGACATCGAAACACAAAGCTGGCAACATCCTTGTTATAACAAATTTCATTCATAACACGGATTGTAATAATTGCAACACAAAATAAAGGAGGTGCAGAGCAGCAGAGCAAAATACCTTTTAATCCGAGCTCGCCTCGCTTTGAGAGCTACAGACAAATAATCTAGCTAAGTGGATGACGACACGATGGAGGACATAAAATGATAACTGTAACGTCGACACTGGGAAAAGGTGGTTGTTTTCACGTAGATAGGAACTGGAACGCTAAAAAAAGGCCCGCTGGCGAGAATACCAGTTTTTGAATTGCTAGTGGTTGATCGGGTTATTTTTTCGCGAAACTGTTTTTCGTCTTTTTTAGGGTTCCGTAATAAACAAAGAACCCTTATTATAGTTCCGCTATGTCCGTCTGTCTGTCTGTCTTCCCGCGGCGTAGGCTCTTAGTACTAGAAAGATGTATTTTGGCATGGATATACATAGTAATCACGCCGAAAAAGTGGTAAAAAATCATAGAAAAACATTTTATTTAAGGTACCTCCCCTACACGTCAAGTGGGGATGTTCTTTGTTTTCTCATCTATCCCACGGTGTGGGGTGTCGTTGGAAAGGTCAAAAATATATTGAGTTTGTCAAAACCATTTTTGGATTCAGGGATCCGTTTGCGAAATAAGAAGCTTTAAAATGCAAATTTTTGTTAGAGTCAAGTGTCCCCCTCCCCCGGCCAGCTAAATGGTTGGTTCTGGATATGCGAAAAAAATCACGGCAGTAGTAATTCAAAGGAAAACTATCACAGCTAAGTAGGCTTTACAAGTTAACGAGTAATAATCGACCAACTTACATTTGCAGTTGCAAAAACATGATCTCAGAACAGAACATGTTTTTCAACTACAAAGTTAAGTATGTTCTTGGAATAAATTCATCCCAACTACGTAACCCTTCATTGTGTGTGGTCCGACGCGCACTTGGCCGGTATTTTTTATATTGTTTTCATGAATTTGTTACTTTTAATGTTCTTTTTTATTGGTGTATTTCCTGTGCGTGCCCCATATAAAATATTTTTCTTTAGTTCTTTATTTTTGTCTACCTAAACTTTTTCAACAAAACTTGAGGTAACCGACCTCAACTTTTTCTTTTATTTTGCTCCATGTGTTCGGCTAAAATATCAAACGGTTAACGCATAACAAACGTCAAAACGATCTCGGATAAATCTATCAGAACACAACAATCCTGTTTACCGTGTTTCTGTAAAGGCTAAATAAAATAAATAAATAAATATCCTTTTTGGTTTTGTATTATTATGTAAAACCATAAATGGTGCATGTTGTGTTAGCCTGTAAGTGATTGTTGCACTTATAAATGTATTTAATATTATGGAATTTTGTGTAAATGTCTTGTGTTGGCTAACCTTATTAAACAAATAAATAAATAAAGCAGCGCGCCACAGCGCAACACATTGCAAAATTCCTTCCTAATAACTTTCGTAAATCTCCTATGAACCAACACACAATACCGCCGCTGCAGCTTTAGAGCTAGCGCGCATTGCGGTGCGGTGGAATGCTGTTCGGTATTCTGCCGTACGGTATAACAAACACAGTCAAGCTTCGTGCAGACAAGCGCGACGCGACAACGCGACGCGACACCAGCTATTGTTATACCGTGAAGTTTTCATAAAAATTGTTTTGTTCGAGTCGCGTCGCGCCGTCGCGTCGCGCTGGTCTGCACGAGCCTTCACGGGTCCGCGCTCTACCGGTGAAAAAATGCACGATTTTCAACAAAAAAAAAACAGTACCCATGCAGTTTTGGGTGAATCACTTGACAGCCTTAAGGCCTATTAAGGTCCAATTTCTCTTAAGATATAAAAATCGTCAGGCATCGGTCCTAGCGGACCCCGTCAGTTGGCGCGCGTGGAACATAACGCGCCGTCGACCCGGGCCTGCCATGCTATTCTGTAAACATCTCACCGTGAAAACTTGGGTGAAGTGAGCTGTCAATAGTGTCAATCCCTGTGGAATGACAGCTCACTCCACGCTCACTTCACCTAAGTTTTCACGGTGAGATGGTTACAGAATAGCACTGCTGGTCCTTATCGGACGGTGAGCTACCCATTGCTTGCCGTCCGCAAGCCCGCGCCTACGGTGGCCGGGAATCAGCCTGCGATTCCCGACACCCAGGGCGTCTCCGGCGTCAGCTAGGCGTGTGAGGGCGCGCTAGGCCTTACGATCGCTTTTAAACTACCAATCAGAAAAACATCTGGCACGTATGACCCAAAAAATCACACCAAAAAAAATATTTACACATTACATAACGCTTACCTCTCCGATTACAAGCAAAATATTCCGCGGCTTAACCGACCAATGAAAAAACAAAATTACAACATCGTACTTATAACATAGGTACCCGTATCTTCACGCGCTGTTACGTCTGAAATGACCTTAAAAAGGTCGACGTCCGACTCAAACTTTCGGTAAATGGGTTCCGTGCCTAATTTTTCTGACGTTGATATGGATTGAGTTACTTATTTTCACGCCTCTCTGAGATGACTTCGCACAATGGGTGAGTAAAAGTTTAGTGGGTGTATGATTTTTTTTTGGTGTAATATTTCTCCCTTGCGGCTTTAGGTGACGGCTCGTTTAGTGGAACGACGGTTCAGATTCTGGGTACCTTCACACTTAAGTTACTATACTGGAGCGTCTATTATAGTAACTTAATGTACAAGGAAATATTCCTAATGCCTGGAACTTGAGAATTGGCATTGATCGACTTATACTCTGCACACTATTAAATTGATTGAGTCAACGAAGCATAAATGAAACTAACTGCGAGCAAAATCTCTCGAATAAAACTTAAAATTCTATAGCCTCCATTTCAAGTGACAGTCTCAAAGTATCACTCCGTAGAACTCCAACTGACATTCAACAAGGTCATTCGTTTTATCTGACACGCGGAACCCTAAAAAGTTGACGGGTCGGGACAATGCTGTCGCGATGGCAGATACGACACGAATTTTATAGGTCGGTAGGTAGGGTTAAGTTGGCTGTGGGTTGGTGGCTCTAAATCGTGGCTATGTTAGGGTTAAAAGCCTTAAAGCGAGTGATTCAAGTGGTAGGGATTTTAGTATAACTTAGATACTAAAACCCAATACCACTTATATTCATGGTGGTTACTATGTAGTCGTAATATTTCGAAGTAACTATAAGAAGTAACTGATATAATAAACACGAAATTCCCGTGATACACGATCCCGAATAAACGCTGAAAGTTTTGATATTGCGAAATTGACAGATTAAGGGTCCAAAAAGGAGGCTGGAACGTCTCGACATGATTAACCGGTAAAGCCCTGGGTGACCCTCAAGCACGTCAATTAGCACGTTAATTAGTTGTTTATCAGGCCTTTAACGGTTAATGTAAAGCCTCTTTCTTATGAATATGAAACTTTTTTGTCTACTTAGCCCATGTCAACTATTTTTTCAGGAATATTTGACATCGGGGCGTAGTATTCGCAACCGGCGTGCGCGTATGACCAGAAGACCAATAAAATTCTAGTACTTAATAAAAAAACGTTCACATTCAAGTCGCTGTCAAAGTGCAGCAGTTTGACCGCGACTTGCTTCGCTTTCGTTCATACATCAGAGGGACAATTCCCATTTTTTTTAAGAGCGTTTGCATTGTAATCTCATTCGCAATCTGTCAAAAATACAATTTACCAAAAGGAGTATGTAAGGTCGCAGGGGACGTTCTGTAGTTGCTGCTTACCCCGAAGGGAAGAAGGCGTGATTTTATGTATGTATGTGTGTATTTAATTAATAATTTTCTCATTTTTATTTCAGAATATTCCATCACTAGAGACTCACTCATTAGACACTCACTAGAGATCACTTTCTCACTAGAGAATGGGCAGCAGTGTTCTCTACGCATTTTAACACCATACTGCTCGCCAATCCGCTTGCCAAGCGTGGCGATTAGGGCAAACCCCCCATTTGGGGGAGGCCTATGTCCAGCAGTGGACGTCTTTCGGGTGAAATGATGATGATGCATTCCATACATTGTTAGTTAATAATTTATTTTTTAATTATTTATTTATTTTAAACATAAGAAAAAGAAAAAAAGGAAAGAAAAAGTGTTTATTCTGCACAAACCAAACGCACATTACAAAAAAAAAACAAAACAATACCACTTTACAGATGAGCCAAAAGCCTCGTATCCATTATTGACACAGAAAAGTTTGACAAATTTTATCTATTCCCTGCTGTCAGGGTCAGAGGCCAAAGACAATTACATAATGTGTTGCGACATTTACAAAATGAAAACAAACAATCAAACCTACAAAATGCTGATTGCAAAGTGGAAAAATAACAGTATAAAACGGCCAAAGCCAATAACATTAGTAAAAAGACAACTACTCGACAGTCATACGCTCATCTCACAATACTCCTTCTTTCTTATATCTATGCTCCAGACATACTGACAGAATCTTCTTCCATTCATCAGCAAACACATCACAGTGAGGCTTAGCGTCCGGCTTATTACATATGTTAGTAAAAAATATTAATTATTTGATACCATATTTTATGTTTTATTTTACCTGTAATTAATAAAGCTCAACACCGATTAATACGGTTTTTATTCGATTTTCTTTTTTAGCAGAATGAAATGTGACCTAAATAAAAATAGGAAATCAGTACTCATGTCTCACTTAGCCTAGAAAACGTTCATACGTGTTTCTGACGTGCCTTGGAGACCTGCCCAGACCGAAAGTAAAAAAAACGAAAAAATACAGCAAACGTAAGTACTTTTTAACGACCTAGCAATTTCGTATTATTTATTTTCTTGGATTTCTCCTCAAAAATCGCTTAGGCTTGACGCAAAAGTTAAGGAAATCTGTGGACGCTGACCTTGTCAGTTTTTACCTACAGCCAAAAAGTTAAGGGTTTTTACTTTAACTGTGGCTTTAGTAAATGGTTTTTTCTCTTAAAGGTAATGTTTTTGATGTGAACATGTAGGTGGAGATTCATTTGAAAAAGATTTTATTTGGCTGTGATTTCAGGACTGTTTTCCTTAACGTTTCCGTTAGATAATAAAGGAAAACTTCTCGTGATTGAAGTAAAATATTATATATTAAATATTATATTCCCTTTGCCAGTCATACTTCTTTTAATAATTAATATATCTGATCACCATATCCACTTGTATCGTTTCATGAACTGTTACAAGCGAGACTTTCATAGGTAAGACTTTTCAAACTAAGTTTGAGAAGTTTTAAGATTTGGCTAATGCATTATCCCTCAAGAAAAAACAGCAAAGAATGACCGATCATCATCATCATCATCACTCCTGGAAATAGGCCTCCCCCAAGCACCGCCACTTCGACCGGTTCTATAGTTCTCGCATCAAGCGGATTCCTGCGGCCTTCACCAGGTCATCGGTCCATTTTGTGGGGGGGCTTCCAACGCTACGTCTTTCGGTACGCGGGTGCCACTCCAGAACCGATACCTTGAATTAATGTGCATTATCACAAATCATTCCAGATTCTATCTCTATGTTGTGTACTCTCTCTATGATTATGAGTGGTAGCATCTCCGCCACCGAGTGGCGTACGGCGGGACTTACTGTAGTCATGCCGTTGCTCCCAGCCTGTGCTCTTGGCGCCGTAAGGGGGCGCCACGAGTTTTTGTAAAAAGAAAAAAATAAGTCTAGAACAGAGATCGCATGGTGGACGTATCGTTTTTCAGATTATTCAGAAAAATTAAACAGATTCATCAAATACCAGCTATCTAATTACGCAACACATTTTCGTTGACAATTCCGACTAATCTGTTTCAATTTGACAGGTCAACAACATTCATTGTGTTATTTACGTTGATCAGCAGATTTTTTTTTCGAACGTACGAAGCAATGGATTTGCAATCTGTTTCAAAACGATTCAGATTCTGATTGATCGTGTATTACGTAATTAGGGTACTGGCCTAGTTCATTATTGTCGAAGATTTACAGTGACAACAGCCGGAACACCAACTGAGTTAATGTTGCAATGTTAATTTTTTTGCAAAACAATCTCTAGAACTCATAGCCACATACCATTCGTCCCAACCGTAATCTTCCCCCGGCCCTTCCAAAATCTCTCTTCATTACAATTTCAACGTTCAAGATTTCAATCGTCGACGTCATCAATCACTGACGTCATCACGGCATAGTGTTTTGTGTTCATTTGGGTACAGTCAACCTCAAAAAGATGTATACGTCGTCAAGAATTAATTTGATTGTCTACAATTTGTGTTTCATATTAATGTGTAGGTATAATTAATTACGTACCCAAAGTGTGTTTTTATAATTTCTAACGTGATGATATTTTTGTGGACGTCCACTGCCACGTCCACGTCCCGATATTATGATAACACCGGGAAGTAAAATGTATGGACTATATAAAAACACTTTAAAATCTCCATCCACGGTAACGTTTAAATGCACGTATTTCCGTTCATTTTATGAAAGACAGAAAGAATAATGTATAATAGGACAGTTCCAGAAGTTCGTGGAACATAAAATAACAAAATAAAAAAGGGAAAATATTTCACGTGGACGTCCACGATAATATCATCACGTTGCAAATAATAAAACCCCATAATGTGTATTTTTTTGAGGCTACAGATTGATAAAATATTATATTGGAACAAAGGTTGCATATTTATTTATTTATTAAGGCACACCAACGACACATTACATATTTGTTTTAACTACGTAATTACAGATAAAAAGATAATCATAAATTTTTTTGTATACAATCAAATGAATTCTCGTCGATGTATACATCGTTTTGAGGCAGACTGTACGACCCACAAGAAGCTGGGTGCAACGGACGGTCAAAATGTGCTGAGTTGGGTATTGATTGGAAAATGAAAACGTTTTGGTTTGTGTAAGGCGTTAGGTAATAATTGGAGTTATCGAAGATTTTGTAAGTTTCAAGTGAACAATATGCATACACCTATTTATAGTAAGAAGAAAATATAGGTATGTACATGTATATATACATATTGTACACTTGCTGATAATTGTATGTCCAAGTTTAGAAGAGTATGTCCTTGAAAACTATGATTAATAATGTACACTTGTGTCACTTTTATCGACAGTTTCATAGAAAAAACTGTCGGTAAAAGTGACTAGAATATTATTATTGAACTTGTTCACAGTAAAAGAAGTCAATATCACTCACAAATCGCCGGCACTTAGACAGGTGCCTTAACCGCTTTTCTTTATTAAACTGGCCACTGTAAACACAGTGATAAACAGCTGTTTTTCATCTCATACTAATTAAAATCCATTAAGAATTTTGAGTTACAGAGATGTTTCACAGAAATGGTTAAGATTGACAATATTTTCGGTAATAACTCAGGGTGATTTCTGATTGATTGATCATTGGGGTGCGTCGAAAGTAATCAATCAATGGGTTCGTCTGAAAGTACCCATTTCCTGTTCATCAAGATTAATGTTTTTCTGAAAATATTATCGTCTACTTCTTTTTATGAAATATATTTTGAATTAAAACTGTTTTTTTAATGTGACAATAGTTTCTTTGATTGCTTACAATATGTTTTCCATAATATTGTATACATGTATAGTTAAAATTTACTACCCAACGTGTGTATTAGTGGCTACATTATTATGGAACAAAGATTGTAGACAATCAAATGAATACTTGTCAATGTAAACATCTGTTTGAGGCTGACAGTACTTACACGTAAAATATTATCAGCAACATTACAAATTCTTCTCATGCCACTTGTAGGTATTTTAAATTCATCTCAGTCAAACTCATCCGAAAGCTCACTGAAGGGGCGAGTAAAACACCCGGGTGACGTCATCAAACATGATAGGACTGGATAAATAATCTGGTTCAGATTAAACATTTGCATTAGATAATTTGTTATTTTCGCTGAGGATGGAAATTAGGAAAATATTCTTGGTTATTTTCTCAGTAGCACCGCAGAGCCAGGAATTGTACTCGGTTGATGACAATAGGCTTGCCCCATGTAATACGGGCGAGCCTATAGCCTGCTTGAAACCTATCCGGCGAAATGTTGCTGTACTAAAGGTCACGTCTGCCTAAACCTTCGGGAATCACAGACAGAGAATATTATGTTATTTAGTTAAAAAAATCTTAAAAATTCACAAGAACAGTGTTGTGAATTTACCTAATTTATACAATGGCTAAGTTACATTATGATATTTATTTTTATCCACCAGAGATTAAAATAACTTATATTCTTTTATTCAAAGGCTATGGTAAAACAGAATCAACTTTAAAACTATTGTAAAAACATTCTTGCTTATTTCCACAACAACAAGAAAAAAAACTGGCCAAGTGTGTGTCGGACAACGCACAAAAGGGTTCCGTAGTTAAGATGAATTAATCCCAAGAACAAACTTAACATCACAACAACAATATTGAGAGATTTACTATGTTATTTTAAGACAATAGACTTCTTATAGGTCTTTCTGTAATCTATGAGTAAATAACGTTTCTCTGCATTTTTTTTCAAAATTTTTGGCTTAATTGTTTCGGAGATAAGGGGGTCTCCCCCCCTTATCTCCGAAACAATTAAAAAACAATGGTCAATTTTCAACAATTTTCTTAAATATCAGTAAAAGTATTTAGTTTAAAATTATTAAACAAAATATTTGATATCCTCGCAACAAGTCCTTTCATTTGATATGTCACACGGTTAAGTTTGCAATTAGTTTTATTTTTATTGTCTTAATTGCCCCCAAAATTCGAAATTCATTTCTTTACGTGACACGTCCGTGTTTGGGTCACATAAGTACACATGTGTACCAAATTTCAACTTAACCAGTCCATTAGATTCGGAGCAAATTGATTGTGACAGACGGACAGACAGACAGACACACGAGTGATCCTATAAAGGTTCCATTTTTTCCTTTTGAGGTACGGAACCCTAAAAAGGAAAATAAAACTGGGTTAAACAGAAAAAAACTGTAACAATACAAAAAAATATCAAGTTCTGTGTTTGAATTCAAATACATATTTCAACAATAAAAGTGTACGCTACAAATCAAATCGGTGTAGTTCAAAGCTAGCCTTTGTAGTTAACCATTGTCCGAACTCAAATAACCGATGTCGGCTTAACACACGCCAGTATTTATAAAAGAAAAGAGAAAATATGAAATCTTTTTTATACATGAAATGTTAAATTATAAAAACATGACTTCTATATTTTATATTTTGTCATTTGAAACCAGTAATAATTGGTTTGTTTTATTTGTATAAAATTATCTGTCTTTTGTCGAAAAATTCTGGAACTTTCAACCTTTTTACTGACTGAATATTTTCATCGCATTCTCTACTCGTGTCGACATAAAAGTAGAGGAGCCTTAGTCTCACTTCATTAATTTTAATAAATCCTGAGTGGATTTCCAATAACTTTTCACATACGAACTACGCAACAAATACCTGACGTCACACAAATCCTGCATCGCGCAATTAGAGTTTACCGCGCGAACAGCATATATATCTTCCCCGACATCAATCGTTGGGCAGTTGCCCGCCAGACATGACACCCGACTAGTCGGAGGACATATATAACTTCCCTGACATCAATCTTTGGTAGTTGCCCGCCAGACACGACACCCGTCTGGTCGGAGTATCCTCCCTTTTCTATAGAGGATGAGGGAACTTTATACCCTGTTCCTCATACCTCTAAACACCCATATCCACAAAAAACATCTCTTTGCACATCACACGGAACGGAAAACCAAAAACTACCATTGTATCTGCTTTTCATTCTGCCGAGCCTCGAAGGCACGGTGTCACTATAATATTATCCGCGTTGATTTCCCAGGTCGCGAATCATTAATTCCACGGAAGAATCTACAGGGAAATATTTATATCACCGATCGCGCTGTTGTAGTGCTATTTGTTTTATTGGTGCTTTTACAGATCAAATAAGATTTTATTTTTTGTTAAGAGGATTTTTATTGATTGTGTTTATAATGCTGCTTAATTTAGTATTCTTTTCTCATGTAGGTATGTGTTAATGACAGTATCTCATGCCACAACTAATAATTTAGCTGCTATTCCTGAGCACACGCATAATTTTATAATGGTTTAGAGGTATGAGGAAGAGCGTGTGAAGTTCACTACAGAAAAGGGAGGATCCTCCGAATAGACAGGTCGTGTCTGGCGGGCAACTGCTCAACGATTGATGTCGGGGAAGCTATATAATATGGTGTTCGCGCGGTACACTCTAATTGCGCGATGCAGGATTTGTGTGACGTCAGGTCTTTGATGCGTAGTTCGTATGTGGCGATGTAGATGCCGCCACAATAGTTACGATATTTTAGTTGTTTGAATGCGAAAACTCTGTACTATATAGATAGGTAATTTAAGAACCGGTAGTCCTACCGATTCTTAAATTACCTAATCTTAATCCCAATTTTACTAAAGACGAAATATCTATTTACTTGGTTTTTAAGGTTCGGTAGCCAAATGGCAAACAACGTTTGTATTTCACGGCAATTTTGTTATTGTTGACATTTAGTTACATTTTTAAGCCCTTGCAGATTTTTTAAAATATATTAATAGAAGCAAACGTTACATTTCAGTTACGATATTTACATAGTCCATACCCAAAATAGCTACGTTTATTCCCCAACACTACAGTTTCCTTACCATTATGGTTACGCAATATAGTCGGATGTATTCCGCAACTCAAACATCCTGTCCCTTAACTTTATCTCCACTCAGCTGCTCAGTCAGTCTGCACCCTTATCTATCTCTAAGGCCCACTTGCGCGTTTAACAACTATCTCGGAGGTAACAGCTAACTCAGCTTTAATCCAAAAATTATCTTTGGAGGAACCCTGAGTTAGCTGTTTCCTCCGAGTTATTTAGCTAACCCATGAACGTGCAAGTGGGCCTAAATACATTACGCATCGCCCCCGGAATAGTGGTACCTAAAAATGGTATATATTTTGGGGGGTCTAATTATTGAGTTTCATTTTTGAATGGAGAGGCCTTTGTCCAGCAGTGGACTGCTAAGGTGGTGATGATATTTCAAAGAAAATTTACTGTAACAGTAAGTTGGGTTCAATAAAATCATCGTCATTCACTTGGCCTTATCCCAATTCGTTTGGGCCGGCGCCACATGTCTTCTTCTTTCAACAAATAATGCTCAAAAATATACTTTGATACTTATCTGTGCAAATTACTAACTTTACCGACAAATGCGTGCACTGACAAGACAAGTACACTCAAACTCGTGTGGCTCTTTCCTAAAAATACCATTTCAGACACTAATCTACATGGTTCTCACATGATCTGATCAAGATAAATGTCTGGACTTTAAAAGAGACTGTGACCTCTGAGTTTGTTTCGGCGTTTCTTCTCAAAGTAGTCGGATGGAAAACACCGACGTCATCTATTTGTCAAAATATTTGTGACGTATAAAGGTGTTTGTACAAACATACAAACCTAATTATAGAAAGAAATGGCATAATTCAAAGTAACTATCGCTTGTACTTTTAAAGGTTACAAATAATGCAAAAAACCGTACCATTTTATTTGTACGTAGTAGTCAGTCTCCTCCCTAGGTTAAATATGTTCCTTGCACCCAATACATCCTTGGTTAATACACAATTCCATTCAATCATAATCATAATTCGATACAGAAATGTGCCATGTTAATTGTTAGGTAACCAGATGTCAATCAAAACGTCATTAGGTATATATAGTTTTCTGACAGCTGCGCACACAGATTACTCTAAGCCGGTTTTACGCGAGTCGATGCCGACTGAACAGAACGTTGCCATTTTAAATATTATATTTTACATAAACATGCAAATTTATTATTGTATCTTTATTTTATTTCTATAACCTATTTATATCTCATTGTATGCTGCACCAGTTGACGTCATAACATCAGCTTTCGCTGAAAATCAGCGCTGAGGCTCTGTCTTGCATAGGGTCGCAGCATTATGCTGAGCGGCCGTTTTGCTTGGATGTGACGCATATTTTCCCCCAACTTGTTCTTTGTTTGCGTCATGTTTACCGCAAATATAAGTAATTTTTTCTTTTCTTGCTTTTTTATTTATTTATTTACTTTCTTTTTTGTTCACGCAATATGGTGTATTTCAAACTATTTAGTATATCAACTTCAAAAGGCTAAAACAAATAATGGTTTACAGAACGATATATAAATTACATACATTTGTACCTAATTGTATTCATTTTGAATTCCAGCATAGGCTTCAAACGTTTAAGTTGCTACTTGACCTCTTTCTAAGCATTTACTGTAGATATATACATAGTTCATAAACATATATATTAATCTAGAATATTGTATTTCTAACACGTATGTTAGTCATAGGACCCAAATATTATCATTCCTACTTAATACGAGACGGTACAGCGAAATACAATATCCAATGAAGACACTTCAATATTATACACCCAGTATTATTAGGTTACGTAATTTTGAAAGGGCTTCACCCATCTCAAACAGTCAGACCCTAAACTTTATCTCGTGTGTGTCCTAATCTAAATATGTTATACCGCTACACATCAACTTTCGGCATATGCTTCATTTTGATTAGCATAGTATAATCAGGTTATAATGTGCTCGTGGCTAAGTCATAACAGCCGCACGGTTCGATCCATCAGGTTAAGCTACGCTTGCCGGGGTTGGTCTGTGGATGAGTGACCATCTTAACATACCGAGACTCCGCCGTGCCTCGTAAAGCACGTTTAGCCGTTGGTCCCGGCTATCAATCGTGGATCTTTGACAGTCGTTACGGGTCGTCAGAAGCCCGAAAGTCTGACAACCAGTCTTTCCAAGGGGTATCGTATTACCCATATACTAGGTTGTGGAGGTCAGATAGGCAGTCGCTCCATGTAAACTATGGTATTCAGCATCCGGTTAGACTGGAAACCGACCCCAACAAATTTAGGAAAAGGCTAGGCAGATTGATTGAATCAGCTTATAATGTTCTCGTCGTGGCCAGATCTTAGAATTGATAATTTCATGAATTGTTCGACCTTATCATGAAATAGTTGTGTTTAATGAAATGGCCACCTAAAATTTACCATATCGTTTAAACGTCAACGTTAAATGATAATGTCAGTCGACGTTTGGCCTTATCATTAATACCCATGATTTAAGTTGTAGTAAACATTGCCAAGTAACTGCGACCAACTTGGAAGTACGCGGTTGGTCACAGTTCTAACCTTTCCGTGAGAGGGAGTGGGCCATAATCCAAGACGCAGGCCGAGTGTAGTTATTGGTTCTAAAACAAACCGGTTTCCTCACGATGTTTTCCTTCACCGTTTTGAGAGCAGTGGTGATGAAATAATTTACACAAAGTAAAGTGCCTGCGTGGGTTCCAACCCACAACCTACAACTCCTAAATCGCAGCCATTACATGATAACAACCTGTCATAAAAATTATGTATTGATTGATGCCTTTCAAAAACTGGCGGGGTAATTACGTACCCCACTCACGATAGCAATACTTTCCATTCCGACAACATTAATTGCGTTATTTACGTTGAAGCAGACAAATTTTTCAAACATAATATCAAAGCATATGAATTAGGAATTTCCTTGAGAGTTCGTCACGCAATTGTGCTGCTGGTTTCGGTTGTAGACGGTTCAACAGTAAAGGCTGATTTACATGTATTAGTTAAGTAGCGAGTTAAGTTCCTTGATGTCTAAACGTGACATTTCACAATGAAAAACTGTCAGTTTTGGACTGACGTTTGGACAACACAACTTGCTACTTCAACTAATTTGACCGAGACCACTGTTCCGCGCTTTAGGAATGCGTGGCGAGGCCAGTTAGCGTTGACGAATGAGCGGCGGGCGTGAAGCCGCGCGCCGTGAGCTTTGACGAATGAGGAGCCAGTCTCGCCGGGCACATACCTTAGGCGCGGAACAGCGCTCTCGGTCAAACTATAGTATATCAGCCATAATAGATGACGATGGCAAGACAAGCTGAGCAAAATCAAAAAGCAATCAAATGATTCACTGTACCTTTGGATCGGATAAACTGTAAAAGTCATGAGGGCTTTTTCCCAGCAATGGGATTATACAAGCTGACAGTAACAGTAGCAAAAATGGATTTGAAATTACAATACCTACAGCAAAATCCTATACTCTAAGATCAAACAATTTTATCAGTTCGTATAATAATGTATAATAATTGTATCGATACACATTATAGTGTTATACCCATGTCAAACCGACATACGAGTACCTACCCTAAAGTTTATCTAGCAGAGAGTCAGTCAGTACGTGCGAGTCCTAATCTACAATATGTTACACATCACTTCTCTTTGAACATATTTAGTTTTAGACATTTTGAATTAACAATGAATTTATAATATATCTTGCTACCATTCTTGCTGAAAATATACGGTACTAGCTTCTTCCCGCGACTTCGTCAGCGTGAAATGTAGGGTACTAGCTTCAACCCACGACTTCGTCCGCGTGAAATATAGGTTACTAGATTATTCCCGCGACTTCGTCCGCGTGAAATTTCGACTTCCGACCCACTGCGTAGCATCCCATTACCCTCCGGCGCTATTACTTCGTTTTCTATTCTTAATTAGATTTTTTCCATAGGGACAAATGTCTTATAGAAAAGTCGTTATGGAACAAATCTAACTTAGAGAGATGTATTAATGATTCTAATGATTATAATTCTGTAAATACCTATTAATTATTGTCGCGAATCATATATCGATCAAGATACAACCTGGCACTGACCTATAAATCGCAAAAAACGTAGGAAATGAATTTCACGGGCTACAACGTGAAATTCATTTCCACGGGATCCACCTTAAGCCGATCTTTGACAGTCGTTACTATTCGGAAACCCGAAAGTCTGACAACCAGTACTACCAAGGGGTATGGTATTCAGCAGCATAGATGGCGCGATGTAAACGGTTTCACACCTTATCTCTGCATGAGCGCAGGCGCATTGCAGATATGACGTAAATATTTAAAATCACAAATGGTACTATAGATTGGCCTGAGCTGTTACGTAGTTTAGGATTAGTTACGAACTGCAAAATGTTTCGGAAACCTAGCTTGTTGCATGTCCCTCATTCCAAGTCCGCATACAGGCAGAATTCATTTCTAATCCGTGTGAGCAGAAGTTTTAATAAACTGTTCACTAGGAACATGATTTGGGTATATTCAATACCATCGTTTCTCAACTTAAGCATTTGTTGGTGAAAAGCTTCTTTATAGAAAAGTAATTGTGAGTAATTGTGAGTTTGTATTAGTTATACGAGTGTACTATTTATTTCCTAATTTATGTTTAATAGGTATTTTGTTCCTTTTTTTTTTGTTTCCCGCATCGAATAAAATAAAATAGACTGCCGGTTAGACTGGAGGCTGAACCTAACATAGTTGGGTAAAGGCTAGGCAGATGACGGATTTAATACAGTTAAATCAAATAAAGCTAAGCCAAATAAATGATATTTTATCCAACATTCAATGAAGTCTCAACAATTATCAGGCGACGCAATATTGGGAATGCTCACCCATCTCAAACAGATCCCCCCCCCCTAACTTTATCTTTCAACACGCTCAGTGCGTTCGTGCCCTATTCTAAATACGCTATACGACCCTCAAGGTTATACAGTAAGGGTAACTACACACGTGAGGGTCAGTTTTCTTCTTGTAACTAGAGATAGCTACTAAAATTAGAATGTTTCGTTCTTCTAGACTGCCTCTTTGGTCTAGTGGCAACAAACGCAGCTAAGTATGTATGGCCGAGTTCGACCCATATCAGGCAAAGGGTTGTTGAGTTTTTACGTCAGGAATTCCTCAGGCACAAAGGATCCTAGATCCTAGATTCCGGGTTGTTACCCGGAGTCTAGGATCTAGGATCCTTTGTGCCTGGGCAATGGCAATGGCAATGGTGTCGTCCATGGTTACATGGGACTTAAATATAACTGGTGAAGTGTGTTTGTAAATGCTGTACACGGTACACCTTTGCCTGCCCCTTCGAGAAATACACGCGAGATGATTATGGTATGCTATACTTCCTATATTATCTGGTCAATGTTGCCGTAGGTGTCTATAGCAACCTACCCGTCTCAAACAGATTCCTAACCGTATCTTCAAACACGCTCAAATTCAAATTCTTTATTGCGAACAAAGTGTACAGAATTTTGAAGATATTAAAAATAAGTCGGTTCTTAGAACTTAGTTGCACGTTAAGGCATTGCAATTTAAATGGTTATAACTAAAAAAATACAAATATACCAGTGCGTGCGTGCCCTATTCTAAATACGCGACACATCGCTCAAGGTTATAAAGTACGGTACACACGCGAGTGTCGGTGTTCCCAAGTTTTCCGGACTTTTATCTTGTTCGTAAGTTTGGCCTCATTTGTACTGAAGTGACGATGTCGCTCTGAAATGTAGTCATAAGTTAAGAATGGTTACTATGTTTCTCGACGAATATTTCGGGATATTTTATTTGACAATATAAAATGACGATCAATAAAATGGCTGATTCGTACAACAATTGCACCATTATCGTACAATTATTATTTTGCTTTAATTTGCTATTTAGTGTCTTATTGTACGTAGGTTGATTTATAATATAAATGAGTTATTGCTAGTAATGAATATAAAAGTTGATGGATGGAAGAATAAGGCGAAAGAAAAGATGGATGGATTGTGTAAGGAATGATATGAAAGAGTAGGGAGTGAATAATAGCGTGACGGTTGACAGGGGAGAGTGGGAGAAGACAACGTGTTGCGCCGACCCCACGTAATATGAGAAAAGGGCAGAAAGATGATGAATAGGGGATGATAAGAGGAGTTATATATAAATAAATGAGTGAGGACGACATTAAAAGAAACTACAATTTTTATATTTTACTAGCTGCACCCCGCTGTATCACCCGCATAAGTCTCGAAACCAAGGAAATAACGGAATAAAAAGTATGCTTTGCCCTAATCCAGGGTATGGTCTATCCACAGGCCAAATTTAATCTAAATCCGTTCAGGCACTTTAGCGTGAAAGCGTAACAAACAAACAAACAAACTCAATTTCGCATTTATAACATTAGTTAGGATTAGAATGCAAAAAGAATTCCTTGTAATCCATATCCACAGTATTAATCTTCAAATATTCACATCAAATTATCTCCCATATTGAAATGAAGTAGTAAGTATATAATTACTCAGGCACAGCACACAATATAAGCCAAAGTCTACACTGCATACTAAACTAGAACTAAATCCGTGCATGACCTTGAGGTAGGCTTAGTATTCGCTCGTATATTCATGTCCTAAGATTTTGCACAAGTCGCTATCCATCCGTACAAGGTGCGTCGTAGTCCTGAAGAGTCATGTCTAAAGCTACAGTTTATTGTTAGGGTATAAAGGGATGTATGTTGGCAGTAGAACATTATAATGTTGAGGCATTATGTAAGTTTTTAGTAATCCTAATTCTAACTTAATATTATGTGAAAGTGAGTTTGTTTGTTTGTTTCGAGCAACTAGCTTCATATTTCTGACTGACCGACTCCTTGACAGTTCAAAAGTGCCTTTGAGTTTGAGTTTGAGTTTAACGCTAAAACGGATGAACGGATTTGAATATTTGGCACATGGGTAGACCATGATCTGGTCACCTTCAGCCTGAACCACAGGCAAAAGCCAGTTTTCTATAATTTCTTGGTAACCTCAAGCGTATTTTCAGCGACTAGATTTGACGATACTCGGCTTATTTTTTGATTATTGATTTTATAAAATAATAATATACACCCAAGTACCCTTTAGCGATTTATTAAGGCGTGATATTACCAAATTAGTTCTTTGAATGATCAATAATCAACCAACTTTCCATATGTTATGTAACAGCAAGCACACCACACCTATACAAACATTGTTTGAAAGAGATAATACTCAATACATAACGTTCTTCATCTCTCAGATTACGAATACGTTCTTTATTATTTACTAGGTCCGGCCAGCAGCTTCGCCCTCGTGATAGATTTATAAATTATAGCCTATATTATTCAGTGATAATAAAGCATTCTCCTGGTGAAAGCATTTTCAAAATCGGTCCTGTAGTTTTTAAGTTTTTTCATTACAAACGAAAAATACAAATCTTTTCTCTTTATAAAATTAGTGTAGATATAAAAAAATATCAACCATTTCCGAGTTTATTCCCATTCTACAAACAGTTAATTTCATTTATCCCAAACAATGACCCCTATTTGACACGTTCTGTCACGATGATGAAAAATAACCGTCCCACACTGAACGTATAAACGTTATAACGTAACTGCAAATACCGCCGCAATAGTTTCATAACGTTGTCACACATGATGGTAACTAGAATTTACGACGTAAACCAGGTAACGTAAGGAAGATAAACTATGGTTTATAGCCATGTGATTAAAGGTGGCTTTGAGGTGGTATTACATTTAAGTAACGGGGTTGGTACATGAATATAGGGTACTGATTTGGCACCCGGGGGGTCAATACTGTTAAAGACGTTTCTAAAAGACCTAGAGGTCCCTATTGGTAATCAAAACAGTAGTGGAAAAGTACTACCTTAGAGCTATGAGGAACAGGGTGTAAAGTTCATTGATCCTCTATAGAAAAAGGAGGATTCTTTGACCAGACGGGCGCCGTGTCTGGGGGGCAACTGCCCGACGATTGATGTCGGAAAGTTATTTATAATGTTGAGCACTCAGCAAACTCTATTTGCGCGATGCAGGATTTTGTGTGAAGTCAGGTCTTGCGTATGATGCGTAGTTCGCATGTGGCGATGTAGATGACGCCACACTACCAACATGCTTTATAAATAGAATACTATTTATTATACTCTTTTTCTCTTTATATTTTTTCTCTTTTTTCTTTATTTTTTTCGCTTTTCTCTCTATTTGTATCCCTATGTCTATGTTCATATGCATGGTGATGAAATTCAAGGTACCTTATATGGAAAATTTAAGGTATGTTTTCAAGGTTGGCAACGCAGCAGTAAGCCTCTAGGTTTTATAGCATATTTAAAAGCAGCGGTAACTATTTCCCATAAAGTGTTGGCCTCTTCCTAATCTTGATTACATGAATAAAATTCTTAAGAGAAATGTCCATAAATAATTATGTTTAATTACGACATTCGTGATTCTAGAAACATTGCTAATTGGCATTTTTTTTTTTTGTTGGTTGGAAATTATCAAATAACTTCTCCCGCTCTGAGCGGAGCGGGAGGGCGTGTCAGACTTTTACTGACTAAAACCCACCCGTGTTCCTTCCGTTGCCTGTGTGCCGGGGTCGCGATATCCCTTTCGGACAAACTCGCAACCCCGGCAGGATTGCTAATTGGCTACGTTTACCATTGTAAGTCATGCTTTAAAACACACACATACACATAACTTTACGCCTGTTTTCCACGAAGGGTTAGGTAGAGGTGAGTTGCTTTTTTGTTTTTTTTTTGTGACTTATAGTACACCCACATTGCCCCAGTTATGGTTAAGAGTCTACAGAGCCTCAAATTGCTTACCATTTTCTTTCTTTATATCGAAAATACTGCAGCATTAATTTTGAAATAAATATAATGGTAAAGTTGAGGATTAATGTTAAGTCGTTGCTTATATGTCGGAAATCCATTAAGAATATGTAGGAGAGGTAATTTACAACCAAATAACCCTGTTTGACTCATAAGCAAATGTCAACTATTTTCGACTCATTTGACTTTATATACTTTTATTTCATTTATTTTAAAATACAAAATGTCAAATTACTCGAAAATTGTTTTCATTGGCATAGGTGTCATGAGGGGTCATTTAGTTGCAAATGATCTCTCCTACATCCCCTTAACGGATTGCCAACATATAACTAATAACGCTGTATATCTCTTTACATTTATTTTCTACCTACGTGTGTCTAGAAACCCCACTATCAAACAGTCCATCACGGTCTCAACCATCTATTTATTATTTCAGCAATATAAATCTCAAACAGAATAAATAGCTAGCTCGGAAATATAATTTACTTTTACTGGTTATCACTTCTAAAACAATAACCCTGTCTGTAAATCAAAGCCTTTTGAAGATACATGAAAGACAAGACCTTTGTTTCATTTACTTTATTCTATTGTTTTACTAACAAATATTAGTAGTAGTTCTACACAATCAACTTGAATAAATCACTTGTATTTTGAATAAATAATATTGAAACTTGCAATTGCATGACCTCAGGTTCGTGTTCGATGCCTTTGTTAGAAATTGCAAGAAACCGTCTTTAATACGGTTTTGAAAACAATTGAAGACTGATTTCGCTTGACTAACTAACAAGTATTGTTTTGTAAAAGCTAATAACAAGCCCTTTGGCCAATGTAGCTTGCAAAGATCTATTGTTATTATATCTGTGCCACAAGGACAGTCCCGCTCGGGCCCGTAAACTAATCATCAATCTTGTTGGGTGCAGAATGTTCCTCCAAGGACCTGGGTTTATGTGGTTTATATGGAATCACATCAGCCCCTGGACAAGAAACTGCATGAAGACCACGATCGGTCTGTCAAGAATGCTATGAAGAAGAAGAGAAGATATTGATTCACATAATTTAATTAATGTAAGTCTTTTTTTTTTTTTACCCGCCTACGGCAAAGCCAAAAGGAAGCAGCAGTCTATATAAGTAAGTATGTATGTTTGTATTTACGTGTGTTCCACCGTAACGCCTAAACTACTGAACCGATTTTGATGAATGAGGAACCAAAATGGTCAAGGTAAAACCGTCTTCGTATGCTATTATAATTGTGTAGGTGTTCCTGGCACCCACATGGTATACAAGAAAGAAAGAAAGAAAGAAAGAAAAATATTTTATTTGGGACACGCACAGGAAATACAAACAGTAAGTAAGTAATAAAAATAAAAAAAATAAAAATTATAAAATAAAAAACAAAAAAAAAAGAATTATAACGACCTGTGCGAGGCCAAAAAGGCTCCTATCTCAGCATAATGCGGCGATATTAAAAAAATAAATACCGCAGCGCTGGTATTCTGATAGGGCCCACTGTGATGCCACGGACACACCAAGCACAAGCATGCGACCACGGCTTTACCTTACTATTTTTGTACCTGTCTTGATATCTGTCTGAAATATTTTTCTGTTTCGTACTTTTAGATCACTTTTATTTTTCCGTAGTCGGGTTAGAGTTTTTTAAATTTTTTTTTTACTAACAACGTACCTCGTAATAGTCAACCCTCATGCATTTGCGGAAATTAATATGTTTACTACTGTTTTTTTACCCATTCGGCCCACTGCTGGGCAAAGGTCTCCCCCACCCTCTTCTTCCTTATTCTGTGCCATCTCCGACCAATCGGTCGGGACTTGTATCTGTCATACTTTTTTTTTTTTTTATGTAAAATCTTACCTGTCGCTTTCCTGCTATCTGTGCGAGTGATTTCGTGAAAAGGGACAGAAGTGTGTAACAGGAAGCCGGGGAAGCGCGCGCTATTTGATTTGACCAAAGAGCCGTTTTCCGAGAGGTTGTAAACAGAATGATAATTATTGTGATGAATATTGTTTATGTCATACTAGCTTTTTCCCACTGCTTAGCTCGCGTGGAAGTCAGAAATTATCCCATGGAAACGCACTACCGGGATATAAAGTATCCTATGTGTTAATCCAGGTTATAAACTATCTGTCTGCCTCATCCAAATCCTATTAGTAGAATAATAGAATACTATCGTGAATTCATGCAAGCTTAGTACTTTTTTTTTGGTTACTGCTCAGAAATTGTGCACAACGTCTAATTATTGAAATAGGGACTATCTTGAATTCATGGAAGCCTAGCACTTTTTGTGCCAAGTTTCAAGTTTATTAACTCATAAAAGATTTTTTATACAAACGAATCCCCCCCCCCTTTCGCACCCATATAAGTGGAATCTTCAAAAATCCCTTCTTAGTGATCCCCTACATTACATTCCTAGCCCGAGTAGTTTCAGCTCTGTGTTGATATGTCAGTCAGTCAGTTTCTCCTTTTATATATATAGATATATAATAATATATAGATAAACGTCAGCTAAAATAATAATAAGCGTCAGCGTCAGATGTCAAATGTTACACATTATATTATGCAACTACTGCAAGGCTCGCGCGTTTTTTTTTATAGAATTATTATGATTCATGAAACAAACTTAATGTTATAATTTTGTAAAGGGGGCAATTTCCTTCTCAACCTTCATCCATTTTTGTTTATCTAACTTTAAGATTCAATAATTTATTTTTTCAGTCGATCATAAAGTGCACAACCGGAATCGAATCCCCCGATCGCCGTACCTTCTACACGTATCTATAACACCGGTAACCATCCCCGGTTGGCACGTCCCCCCATTTCTTTACGACGCTCGTAAATCATATAGTTTCCAACTATTTCTGCGTTTATTGACGCAAAAAACCTAAGGTTATGTTATCTGAAGATTTGGGTACGTGGCAGTAAAACGGTTTGGGCGAAGCATTGAAAATTATAGGCGTATTGGCTGAGTTATTTTTAGTATTAGCTCTGTTCGCGACACACTTATTGCCGACTTGATTTACTACTCGTATTATCGTCACTGGTTATTCCTTTCGATCTAACGTAAAGAATATGCCCAATAGGCACCTACTAAAACTAAGTCAGATGATTTTTTTAATTATAAACTTAATCTCAAGCCTTGTTTCCTCGAAGGGCTAGGCAGAGGTACACATATCGCCAGTCATGTTTAAGTCCCATGTAATAGGGGCGAGGCTATTGCCATTAACCGGACAGAAATCCATACTCCGGGCTACTAAGAAATTCCTGATCGAAAAACAATTTGCCGGACCTGGAAATTGAACCCAGGATCTGATGCTAAGTAGTAGCGCTTGCAACCACTAGACCATCGAGGCTGTATGATTTATATTTGTGAAAAAAAAAACATTTAAATCGAATAAGTAGTTCTCAGGCTTTTAAGCGGAATTCAAAAGTCATTTATTAAAACTAGGCTGAGAATCAGCAGAAGGAAGAAAGAAAGAAAATACGTTTATTTGCGGTACACATGACACAAAGAAAGAACAAAACACGAAAATAAACAGTTTGGGGGACAATATGCGTCACATCCACGCAAAACGGCCATCGCTCAGGGTAATGCTGCGACCCTGTGCGAGACAGAGCCCCAGCGCTGGTTTTTAGCGACAGCCGGCGTTGACGTGATGACGTCAACCGGTGCAGCATATAGTGAAATAACAAAATAAGACAAAAATTAAATGAATAAATACAATTCTTAGTCCTAAATGTTTATATAAAATATAACATTTAAAATGGTAACATTTCATACCGTCAGCGACTCACGCGCAGCGGTCTTAATGCAGTCTGTGCGCGCAGCTGTCATAAAAACCATTTGTTTGACGTTTTGACATACTGGATAAGTAGAGGTTACGTAATAATTATAACATGGCAAACAGCACTTTTCAAACGTCAAAAGTACATAAGATCCCAAAAACACGTCCGCCCTTTACCACTTCCTAGTGCTTTAGCTGGGAAGAAGAAGTGGCGCAACAATCTCCCCTGTAGTAACAGGCAGATAAACAGTCGTTGCGTTTAATAACAACTAATTATTAATAGTTTATAGATGAAAATTAAATAGGCAATGTATCAGTTGTGTATATGGATTTTATGTATTTGTATATACATATTTACAAGTTGGTACAAGCAACTTATAACTAATTAATTAATAAAATTAGCAAAATGATATACATACTAACTGAACTAAAACTATTCACAAACTAAAATATAGCATCGGAAAATTCATCCGCATGGCTGTCGACTGGTAATGTACCCAAGAGACTGGCCGCATTGCCACGTTGTATGTTAATGCTAAAGCTCTGCCCAAGGTAAAAACCCGCCCTTGGGTCACGGGAAGATGTGATTGTCAGTTGTGTCTATCCGTCATGTTATTCACTATGAGGTAAATCTGCGTGGCGTTTACCTAGGCATCAGATGTATTTGTGTAGTCTTGTCACGAAATGCCCAGTTTGTTTGAGCAGCTGGGGTGTAAATGTTTGGCATACTGTTATGAATGTGTGGATTTTGAGTTGCGTGGGAATAGTTACTAATAATACCTATCTATTATCACACCGGTACTATTCCATTATTGGTTATAGGCATCTTAAGCACTAGGATGTGGTGAAGGGTGGGCGTTTTTGGGGGACTGTCTTATGTAATTTTGACGTTCGAAAAGTGCTGATTCTCAGCCTAGTTTGAATAAATGACTTTTGAATTTGAATTTGAATTCGGGCAAGGAAAATAAAAAACCGGCCAAGTGCGAGTCGGACACGCATACGAAGATTTTCGTACCACCGTACAACGCCGAAAAAAACACGTTTCTTGTATCCCCCTTTATTTTTATATTCATATAGCTTTAGCCCGCGGCTTCGCCCACGTGGATTTTGGAAAATATCACAAGAGAACGTACTACCGGGATTTCATACCTAATAGCCGAGGGAAAGGTCATTGACTCCTACCGCTGCGCCCACCTTGCCATAAACCATAATAACTTTGTTACGCGCAATTTAAAATCTGTGATATCTCTTAAACTATTCATTTAAATTATATGATGTCAAGGCATATTTTAATTTAAATTTAATGCCCAATTTAAATAACATATTTTATTGGATAAGGATTAATAAAATACCAGTCAAAATAGCTTCGGAAATAACAATGACATTTTTATCAAATTCTAAAACATAAAAATGGTTATTGTGGGTCATCCTTAGAAGATAGACGTTAGCATATGTCTATCTTCTAAGGAGATAGACTTATTTGAGCCAATTTACACAAAACCTTAATAGATTATACATTAAAACCTTCCTCATGAATCACTCCGTCCATTGGTGAAATCCGTTCGGTAGTTTTTGAGTTTATCGCGTTCAGACAGACAGAAGGGGCGGGGGGGGGGACTTTGTTTTATAATATGTAAGAATTTTTTTGTGAGAGTGGCAATTGAAATTTACCATCTACGAAAATTTCAACTGTCTACCTATTACGGTTCATGAGATACAGCCCGCTGACAGACAGACGGACAGCGGAGGCTTAGTAATAGGGTTCCGTTTGGCACCCTGCGGGTATGGAACCCTAAAAATTAACTGGTGGTAGAGCAGAGATTATTTATAAGAGTTGAAAACAAATACGCATCGCAAGTTTCACAAGAATATTATTTCCTGGACAGGAAATAATATTCTTGTGAAAGTTGGAGTTGCAGTTACGAATATGAGTAAGTCCATCAATTTTGACGTAATCTATTGCTTGGGATAGATCTCTGCAAAACCCCTTTAGTTTCCTCCGCTGAACGACATTGACCCTTGAAATATTATGCTTCTGAAGTTCACACGTTCAAGGTTGTTCAAGGATATTGTCAAGATGTGTTACTTCTCAAAGTACATTGTTCATTGCGTAACACAGAACGTAATGTTAGTAGGCTATTGGTTCTTAGGATTACAATTTATAATAATAACATTAAATTAAAATATAAAATTGATATAAAAAAAACATATTCATACACATACACAATAAAATAATGTGTATATGTGTGTCCTTTTGTTTTTTATTTATTTGTCGGTACAGTTAGTCATTTAATTTAGTGTTAGATTGTATTTTGTATTAGGGGTTGGTCCGTGGATGGGTGACCATCTTTCCATACCGAGACTCCTCCGTACCTCGGAGAGCACGTTAAGCCGTTGGTTCCGGCTGTCATTCATGGAACTTTGACAGTCATTACGGGTCGTCAGAAGGCCGAAAGTCTGACAACTAGTCTTACCAAGGGGTATCGTATTACACATTTACTGGGTTGTGGAGTTCAGTCAGGCAGTCGCGTCACGTATTCAGCTGCATCCAGTTAGACTGGAAGCCGACCCCAACATAGTTGGGAAAAGGCTAGGCAGATTGATTCGATTGTGTATTGTTTATAAGATTTAGATGTAAAATACGTGTTTAATTGGTTTGTTAATAAATTTTCATAAAATAATACTCAAAAATTCAATTCATTCAAGTCAAATATAATTAATTAAAATTATTGATTTATTTATGGCGGCAGAGCAATGTCCTTCAATTCTATAATTATGTTTTGACTTTGGAATGCCTTAAACTGTCAGATTGATTGAAACTGACAAGCTCGAAAAAGCTTATTACATTTTCTTGATTTAATATTGCTTTATTATCTGCTTATTCACTAAGCTGGGATATTTCTGTAGGTAATTTTACAAATGAGTTGATAAATAATGAATTACCAGAATAAAATACAGTGATATTTATCATCATCCATTTAATTATGTTAAACATGCCAACATTATTTCGGGAACATTATGTTAGTAACGTACTCAACGCAAAGGATTTACAGAAAATAATTTTAATTTAAACTTCATCATTTTATTTTCATTACTTAACTATTTTCTGTGTGGTTCATGTATGCTGTAAAAGCTGAGTACATTAATACAGAAATGTTATTATGAGTTCATTTAAAAATGTACTTTAAAACATATTTTTTTTTATAAAAAAGAAAATATGGAATTTCCTGTCAATTTTGCTTTTGCCGGTTCATTTTTCTTTGAGAGAATTTACTACGGTCTTGTCCATTTTTAATTATGGAAAAATCTACACGACATGGTTACTCTACTTTTGAGTCGTAACTCTGAATTAAAATAAATAATTGTATTATTCTTTCGGACATTTTTATTTTCCATTTAAACTTTGTCCTACAAATATAATTATTAAATTCCTATATTTCATGGAAAGTAGTTACAGACATAGCTTGCAGAGTAAGCAAGCTGAAGTGGCAGTAAGCTGGCCATATTCGTCTTAGGACCGATGGCCGATGGAGCAGACGATTTCTGGAGTGGATGCCGTCTATCAGCAAGCGTTGTGTGGGACGCCCCCCAGCTAGATGGACCGACGACCTTCAAAATGTGGCTGGGATAGACTGGGTGACCGGGCAGGGTGTTGTGGCGCAGTTTGGGAGAGGCTGCCCAGCAGTGGACTGCGATAGGCTGAGTTGATGGTATCCCTGTATTCACAAACACCTTATGTAGGAATTTAGGTACATCTACAACTGACCCGTCTCTCACTTTAATGAGAACTAAACAGGACCCTAGTAATGAAAAAAGTTGACATCTACTAACGCTTTTGTACAAAAGAAGGTAGTAGAAAAGCGTTTATAGATGTCAAATTTTGTGTTTTTTTTACTTTTATTTTCTGATCGTAAAGCCGTCCGCGATAAAATGAAAGTTACGACAACTTCTCATCCGTTGACTGTCACTTATTTCATTTTATTTTCTTGTAGATAAGACCTCAGAAAACGTCTTTTTTAACCCTGGAATATTAATCTTATTTTAACACAACTTATTACTAATGATCGCCTGGGTGGCGATTATAAGACTAAATCGAAATTTTGTTTTAGAAGAACCTTTACGTAATCAGCCTATAATGTTCCCACTGCTGGGAAACAGGCCTCCTCTTTCTGTTAATGAGAGTTCAGTTTTAAACCTTTGTGTTTAAGAATCTTTAAACGAAATAAAAGGCAAGCATTCATTAACGAAAAACATTTTTTTTTCATTAAAAAAAACTGACTAAAGTTGTGATAAAATAAGATTAGTATCTTATTTTATCACAACTTATTACTAATCATCGCCTTGGTGGCGATTATAAGACTATATCGAAATTTTGTTTTAGAACCTTTACGTAATCAGCCTAAAATGTTCCCACTGCTGGGAAACAGGCCTCCTCTTTCTGTTAATGAGAGTTTAGTTTAAAACCTTTGTGTTTAAGAATCTTTAAACGAAATAAAAGACAAGCATTCTACCTTCCATAAACTAAAAACTTTATTTTTTAATTTAAAAAAAACTGACTGCCGCTGACCCTCAGGCGATGATTAGTTGATACTCTAGGCTAAAAGCTCATAAAATGTTACTATGAATTTCGCAGTGACAGAAGTCCTTTTACGTAAAGCGTCGCGCAGACTAGCGCGACGCGACAACGCGACGCGACACTGCACCGGTTATTGTGAAACCGTGAAGTTTTCTTAGAAATTGTATTGTTCAAGTCGAGTCGCGCCGTCGCGTCGCGATGGTCTGCACGAGCCTTAATATCTTGATTTCAAATAATGTTTTATTGGGTGTTTCATTGTTTTCAAGATAACGATTAAGTGAATGTCTGTTTTACACGTATTCCAAAAGTCATCTAAAAATACCTAGGAATCTAAATATTGGCAATACCAACGCTATTAAAATCAAATTGCAAATGGAAAATACTTTTGTCCATTACATTCAGGTTGCTATCAGTTAATCAAAGTTAACAAGAAAAAACCGGCTAAGTGTGAGTTGGACTCGGCCACGAAGGGGTTCGTACCGTATTTAGATCGAGCAAAAAACGCAAAAAAAATACGTTTCTTGTATGTAAATACCGAAAAGAAAAAGGCGCTGGGTTCTTGGTAGTGAAAACAAAAGTATATTTAAGTCAATCAAAATAAAAACAATAGGTAGCAAACACATAGACAAAAGGTAAAATATTCTATAGGACTTAGTGCAGACTTGCTCATTGGTCCCCATACAAGAAACGTTTTTTTTCGGCGTATTTTGCTTTGCCTTTTAATTATTAACTTTTTTTAATTTTTTTTTTTTTTTGTTATAGCGGCAATAGAAATACACAACCTGTGAATATTACAGCTCTCTACCTGTCTACGGTTCTTGAGATACAGCCCGCTGACAGACGGACGGACAGCGGGGGCTTAGTAATAGGGTTCCCTTTGGCAACCTTGGGGTATGGAACCCTAAAAATGTGCTGAAAATAATTTTCTTTTTTCGCTGATTTCGCTTTCAGCAATAAAAATAATTATCAATATTGTCGAGAATTCGACGTCCAATTGATGTGAAGGTCCGACTGTTTGCTTACATGACCGCTTTTATGACCACCAGAGCTTGTTATAAAACCGTCATTTCACGTAAAACACAAGAAGCAAAAAAAGCGGCCAGGTGCGAGTCGGACACATGAAGGGTTCACAAAATGTACTAAAGTACAATTTCTACATAATTGTGTATTTTGTTAACCCATTTCCTGTATGGAAGTAAATTAAAGGTTTAATTCCATTAAATTTTCCAAGGGGTAACGTTTTACCCAGTTACTGGGTTGTGTAGGTCAGATAGACAGTCGCTCCATGTAAAATACTGTTATTCAGCTGAATCAGGTTAGACTGGAAGCCGACCCCAGTATACTTGAGAAAAGGCTAGGCAGATTGATTGAGTGACTTCCATTTAATTTTCAACTTTGTTTTATTTTTATTTTGTTGTTATAGCGGCCATAGTAGTATGCACTCATTTTTTTTACTGTTTGTATTTCCTGTGCGTGTCCCGAATATTTTTTTTTTCTTTTTTTCTTTTTTTCACTCAATGAAAATTTCAAGTATTTACCTATTATTACGGTTCTAAAGATACAGCCCTGTGACAGACGGATGGACGGACGGAAGGTCAGCGGTGCCTTAGTATAATAGGGTCCCGTTGGCACCGTTTAGGTACGGAACCCTAAAAATATTTATTTAACCTATCAAATGGCGTATAAACGATTACAGAGATAATTGAAAAAAACATTTTCTGCTAGATTTTACAATATCGATTTTCGTTATTTACCTTGTTCAATACAATATCAGAATTTAATTGCTCGATATCCGTGTTTGACATAAATATGACTTCAAACAAAATGTCCTCGTTAAAATGCGGGTGGAAATAAATTAATAATCATTGACAAAATAATGTAGGGGACAAAATTGTTGCTGAAAATTTACGGATTATAGATAAACGCACGCATAAAATAACATCACGCCTTGTCTGCTAGAAGGGTTGGGCAGAGGTATACCTATAGTACAGCCACATTTCGCCAATTAAAGATAAAGATAAAAGTTAAAAGATAAAATCATTTATTTGTCCAAAACATAAGTATACACACAGATGGCATGCAAGATGTTTCATTAAATTATATTATCACAGTCATGTTTTGCCTTAACGGCGTACAAATACAAAACAGGAAGGTTATTTTTATTAACTAGTAGGACATAAACAAAAATAATTATAAATTTGTCCATTAATTCATTATTCAAAGCAATTATCATGTCAAACAAAAACTTAATCAATCAAATTATAATATATGTACTACAATAATGGAATAGTGTCATGAACTCGTCATAGAAATGTATAATAAAATTAGTTATAAGTCAAAGGAATAAAAATCTACATATTTCACACAAGTCAGATTAATTTATCAGTCAGAAATTCGTCAGTGCTGTAATAGGCTTTCTCTAACAGAAGGCTTTTTAACCCTCTTCTTAATTTTTCTGCTGTATATTCTCTCCAAAATTTTGGCAAAGTATTATAAAGGATTGGTGCCATACAGATTATACTTTTACGCAATAGAGCTGTCCTGGATCTAGGAATGCAAAGTTTGCTATTGTCGCGTCTATTCCGAATTACTTTATCTGATAATAGGGGGAATAGGTGTGGGTTCGATTTGACAAATATAATGGTCTCTAAAATGTACATAGATGGAAGGGTTAATATTTTATATTTTTTGAAAAAGGGTTTGCAGCTCTCAGTACCATGAAGTCCAAACATAGTTCTAAGGCACCTCTTTTGGGTTTTAAAAATTACATCCTTATTTGTTGAATTACCCCAAAAAATTACTCCGTATCTTAAGTTCGAGGACACTAAGCCGTGATAGGCAGTTAGTAGCGCATCAACATTTAACATCGGGGCTAATTTATATAGTGCATACGTGGACTTACTTATTTTTTTGCTTAAGGCTTCCGTATGTGCTTTCCAATGTAATTTTGTGTCTATAGTAACTCCAAGAAATTTGGTTGTGTCAACTTTATCTATTCTATGATCACAATAGTGCACATTAACATTTGGAATGATTGCTCTTTGGGAAAAATGCATAATATTTTTTTTTTCAAGATTTAGCTTCAAATTGTTATTTTCTAACCATTTTACCATGGATTCTATAGAATTGTTAATGTCAGATTCGTATGTGTCTCTATTTTTACAAGCGATTGTAATAGTACTATCATCGGCAAAAAGTGTCATTGGATGGTCGATACTTTTGGGTAAGTCATTAATGTACAGTATAAAAAAGAGTATTTTAATAAATTTCAGCAGTTGCTGAAAATCCACGGGCTATACAGTATGTCACTTATATTTACGAAAGACGTTCCCGTTAGCCCGCAATGGTATAGCGTTCATGCATGGTTAAAAATATGACCAAAGTTTTTTTTAAATAATATTTAATTCAATATTCATAATCAAATAAAAAAAAAAAAAAAAAAAAAAAAAAAAAAATGTGAATATTTTATTATTTAAAAAAAAATTACTGTTTGAATGTTTTTTTTTCAGTTTGTGTGGACGCTATAATATTGCGGGTTAATGGGAACGCCTTTGGTTAATTAACATTATTGTATATACATAGATACATAATTAAAATACTCTTTTTGCACAAAGAAAACGAAAGATAAAAGGGGATACAAAGGGCGGTCTTATCGCAAACACCGATTGATGTCAAACAACCTGACGATGTTGGTAGCTAATCGTTCAAATACTCCTAACGAGCATGCAAGAATGTATAGATAAAACATGTTATCACGTTTTATTATTCGACGCGCAATTTATTTATATGACTGCATTGTACAAGTGTGCATAGGTGATATCAAATAATCCTAGTCGTAGATAGCTATAAAACTTTATTCAGTCCACATAAAAGCAAAATTAAATGATAAAAAATTACATGAAAATATATAAAAATAAGGTGTCAATAAGATAATACAAAAAAGAAAAACAGACTTAAGAGGGCACCGAGCTTTTTATACACACAAACACGTTTTTATGACCCATTTTTGAAGTAATGAATAATTAAATGTAGGGAATTATATTGGTATTATTGGGTATATAATAATATGCAATATAAGCGATGGAAACACGATTTGATAAAGTTGGCTCGATAAAATAAATTCGCAAAGTTACCTCTTATCGAGTAACTTTTTCCTCTATTTCCCTACTTTTTTATATAAATAAGTAATTTTATATTATGATTCATTTACTAAAATAAAGTTCGTAGGTGACTGGACCGTTTATATGCGAAAGTTTTTTATTTAAGAGCAATATGATGAAAATAACAACTAAAAACATTGAAAAAGTACAAAAGTGTGGTTATTTTTGAAGACAGATATAGGCTCGGTGCACTCTTAAAGAAATACAGTGACACTATGACATACTCATAAATCTTTATTAATCTAAACATTATATTACAGGCACTGATTACTAAAATGCAGTCTTAAATAGAGAAAGGTGTCTGAGGTAGGAGGGTCCTGAGTTATAGACCACCCGGCTCTTAGGGTAGGACAAATCTGTGTTAATTTACAAAACGGTTACAATCAAGATATTTTAATAAAGGTCTGAAATTGCAATTAATTAAAAGCAGAATCTACAAAATTAAAAGAAAAATATTAAAATGTATATATCGTTTTTGATTATCATGAAACTGGGGAAAATTGCAAATTATATTGACTGATAAATATTTGGTATCAAATTGCATCTGTGTTTAGCTACTTAGATATTTTGCTATTTATTTATTTATTTATTTAACGGTTTACATATGTACACACATATAAACAGACAAGAAAAAAAGGAACAGAAAAATACGTACAAAGGTGATGCTTATTTAGTTAGTTATTAATCTTAATAATTGAATAGTTAATTAAAATTTGTATTCTAAGTAGTTTCTTTTATTTTACTTTGTTACCTATTTGTTTAATCTTTACAAACGGTTTCCGTACGTCGTTTTCGGGTGACTACTGAAAATCAGCGCCGTGCTCCCCATAGCACAGCATCATGCTGAGTGAAAGCCTTTTCGTCACAGTCACAACGGGCAGCTGCCGACTATTACTGTTGTGTGATTATAGATCGGCACCTTATTTGTGTAACATACGTTCGATCACCATCTGAATGATTCTGAAGGATATCGCTAATACATTGCGTCACGTTTGAAAAAATTACTCAACATCGTAAATAATACAATGAATGTCATTGTACTGTCAAAATGAAGGCCATTGCTTCTGTAAGTGGGTAACGCAATCACCCCGCTGTTTTGTTTTATTCTTCCACTTACTTATTACCATCTTATGTGCATGTGTATTGAGAAAAATAAATCAATTTTTCTTTCTTTCTTTCTTAAATTTACATTCGTGAGAAACTAACCTTTTCATTTCTTTCCTTAACATTGCATGTAGTTTTTCTTAACGTTACACTCGCAGACGTCCTGTTATTCCCGCGTTAACTTTGAAGTCTCTTTTCGACTTGCTCGTAAAACAAATAAGTGAGATTTTCTTGCAATCTCCTCGTAAGGATGGACCATCCGTAGTTTAAAGCCATCCATCCCAGACAATGTCAATTGGCGAGACGGTAGAGCGAATCGAGTTTCTTGAAAGATTGGCTATATTATTCCTTCAAATATAGAAAAAATAAATGTTCTCATATGAAAGCTTGGGAAAATAAAAATCATCATCATCATCATTTTAGCCGAAAGACGTCCACTGCTGGAAATAGGCCTCCCCCAAATGGGGAGGTTTACCATAATTCCCACGCTTGGCAGGCGAGTTGGCGAACGCAGTATGGTGTTAAAATGCATAGAGAACGCTGCTCTCTAGTAAGTCCCTTAGTCGCCTTTTACGACACCCACGGGAAGAAATGGAAATAAAAGTACATATTTTACACATATATAAACTCACACCTTCTTCCCATGGGGGGTAGACAGAAACTACAGAACGCCACCTGCAACGATCCTTACATACTCATTTTGCCTCGTGTACGTTCATACATCTGGTCATAAACGAACAACAGCACAAACAACACACATCCTATACTATTAAACTATACTATTAATTGAGCAATATTTGTATATATTATATATACAGGGTGGCAGGGACATCGACGCGAAAACTGATACCATGGACTCGGTACATGATTCTGAACTCCAGCTGCATACACATTTTGACCGCGTGGGTATTGCGAGTTTCTATGGAACAGCTGATTTTTTTTTTAAATATCCGACGACATGTTTCAACGCAGGGGGGTTCATAATCATGTACTGAATCCATGGTATCAGTTCGCGTAGACGTCCTTGCCAACCTGTTTATGTATATATATATTTGTAAGCACGTTCTCGAAAACTGGTCTAACGATTTCGATGAAAGTTGCAATACTTACATAAGTTTACGGGGCTGAAAAATCGATCTAGGTAGGTCGCATATCTGGTAAAATTTGTTTTCTCCGTATTTTCACCCGAGCAGAGCTCGGTCGCCCAAAGTTTAGAATAAAACCCCAAACCTTAGAATAATGACATGCAGTATGGAATTAGTAAGTATTAACTATTATGTCGGCATTGAATTAGTAAGTACCCACTATCATGGCAGCGTCGAATTAGTATGTACTATACATGGAATTAGTATGTACTGTCCTATACTATTAAATAAGCATTCTCTATTTTTACCAGAGCAGAGCTCGGTCTACCAGTAGATCGTAGGTTCGAACCTAGACTGTACTTTGTATAAATCATTTTATTACCACTGCTCTCAAAACGGTGAAGGAAAACATCGAGACGAAACCGGAATGTCCTAGAACCTAAAATTCGAAGACATCTGACAGCTACCAACCCGCACTGGGCCCGCGTGGTGGGTTACGGTCCACTCCCTCTCATCGAAAGCCCCTGAGGCCCCCTGGAGCCTGTGTCCCAGCAGTGGGAACATTATAATGCTGATTATGCTTAATAAGCTTATGGTAAAATCTTTAGTTAGGTATTTAAAAAATAAAACTTAATTGAGTCCATAAAGTTAGCCACTACCCAAGTATTCATTCTGTTATCTGGAATTAAGAATCTGAGTGGCAAGCAAACACCAAATAGCTATAAACACCAATGCATAAAAACTTGTCAGAAATCAAAACTTATTACCAGAACTTTATGTCCAGTTCGCAATTAAACGAAACCTCAATCCAATAACAGTAAAATTTTATATTTATTGGATCGCTAAAAGCTTCGGTAATAAACCTATATTTTTAAATATAGATCCAGGGCAGCCATTTTGTATTTCGTTCCAATTTTAAATGACGCGGGATCGAATAATCCAATTTAAAATGCTTATTTGACATGTTAACAAATTAGGCATCGTTGACTGAATTTAATGAGAAATAAACTAAATACCATTTACCTAGTATATACAGGGTGATTGGTTATATGTCGGCAATCTATTAAGGGGATGTAGGAGAGGTCATTTACAACCAAATGACCCCATATGAGTCCTATGCAAATGTCAACAAATTTCGAGTGATTTGAAATTTTACATTTTTATTTCATACATTTTAAAATACGTATAAAATGTCAAATTACCTACTCGAAAATTTTTGACATTGGTATAGGGGTCATCAGGGGTTATTTGGTTGCAAATGACATCTCCTACATCCCCTTAACGGATTGCCGACATATGACCAATGACCCAGTATAATAATAAATTACGTGACTGGGTCTAGTGCAAGGTCGGGCAAAGTGTTATTAGGTTTTCTATCTGGAATTTCTCAGTAGCAGCCCGGAGTCTGAATTTGTGCCCAATTGATGGCAATAGGCTCGCCCCCTACATGGGACTTAAACATAACTGGCGAAATGCGGGTGTACTATTGGTACACCTCTACCCAACCCTATCGGGGAACACGGCATGACTTCGTTAAGTAATAAATTACGTATCATATCACAATTATTATTATTACGTTGCAAATACCATAGATCTATCTTAACATGTTATTTGACGCGATAGATGGCGTTGCGGCAGCCGGATGGATCACGGAATAGATCCGTTCACAAACTAATACATTTACAAGACAATACAAAAGGATAATTGTAAGTAATTTATTTCATTTAAATTCTTTATTTTATTTTATTTGACAATAAATTGCCACTTTGTAACTTTGAAAAAAGAAGACCTCACACAGAAGCTATTTAAATAAAAATTGCCTAGCTATTAATATAAATAACAGCTACATAGCTCCTTAATTCCTGCGGCTTCAATCGTATGAAACAGATTTTCTACCGCCCTCGGGAACCATACATTTTTCTTCGCAAAATGGTAATCTACGGTCTTACGTACTCTTAAAAGATTTACATAGAAGATTGTTCACAAATTCCTCTGGATCCTTTGGTAACATGTTACGAGGTAATATGTTACTCTTTTCATGTTATTTTTTACCCGTTTCTAAATAGGAAATTGTTATTTCCGCCTGTCGTACCTGCTTTATTTTCGGCTTATGTATTTTATGTTGATTTAGAAAATCGGTGGCGTTTTTATGAAACATTTTATCAACGGTTTTTGTGTATAGACCCATACACAAAAACCGTACCTATGTTAAAACATTCTTATTTTAATTCTTTATCGTAGGTACACACAAAACACACCGGTCACGTGTGAGACAGACTTGCGATACCGTATTAAAATCGTAGAAATAATGCCGAAAAAAACACGTTTCTTGTATATATAACTAACCCCCTGTTTAATTATTAACTTAATTTACTCAGAAGTGATTTTTTTTTAAATTAAGTGAGATTGCTTTATCACTTAGGTTTAAAAAAAAATCATTTGATTGCTGTGAAATTGCGAACAGCTGTGTACAAATACGACCTAATACAAATAAACATTGAGGTCTTCATTTGACAGTCTAGACAAGCAGTTAACAGTAAATACAAAGTTTCATTAACGCTACCAAAACACTAAACTACCAAAACCTACAAGGTTTAAAACAGAAACGTGGTAACCAAAATGTTTCATAATTTTTTTTTTGAAGCAAGTTCTTCTTCGTCCTCATAATCGGGTACAAAGCAATACATTACTTCATGGTCTGAAAAGAGGCTGGTCATGGTTCAAAAATAAAGTGGTATACAGTGCTGAAACCAATAACACAAGGTACGTTCTGTGACATCATTTTCATGCCCTTATCTCAATTTTTTTTGTGGTCGGTGCCCATGTGCCTTTCTTCCACACTTCTCTTTTAGTCGTTATCTCGGTAGTCACCCCCTTTCTAGCCATATCATCTTTCACACAGTTCATCGATCGTCTTTGGTCTTCCCCTACTCTTATAGCCATCAACATTCATACTCAAAACTTTCCTCACGACATTTTCCTCACTGCTCCGCATCACGTGCCCATACCATGACAGCCAATATCCGCACAACTTTTCAGTAACCGGTACACTTTCAGACCTTATGTACTCATTTCTATCTCAAAGTCAAAGTCAAATTTCAAATCGGCCCATAGAACGGCACTTTTGAACGTCAAAATTTCCGTGTAGAGTATGTATGGAGAAGAATGGGCAAGAAACTCCACCGCCACTCTTTTAAAATGTTTTACAATATCTTGTTCACATTAGTTATATAATTATATGTGAAGACGATGCACCTAGAATAAAATTACTATACCACAATAGGTAGAAAGAATTAAAAATGAAGCAACGACAGACAAATTAATCTATGTATCTGTCGGTCGATTCTGTAAAAAGATCAACGTGAAACTTAGGTGAAGTGAGCTGTCACTGTCACAAATCGACCGGCACGATGCTAGGGATTAACACTATTGACAGCTCACTTCACCTAAGTTTCACGGTAATATTTTTACAGAATCGACCGGCAGTTATCTATTCGTGTAACACCACACATTTCTTTTATCATTCTCATCTCAGCTGCATGCAATTGTCTACCTTCACCTTGTCTAGCTAGGTTCTGCCTCTTTTGTTTTAAACAGCCAGCGAAATTAATTGCTTATCAAATTGTCAAAGAATACCATTTGTTATTTGAATACACAGAAAATTGAAGTGTGTAATCAATTTAGCATAATAATGTGCCTACTGCTGGGACACAGGCGTCTTCTCTTCAAGAGGGAGTGGGCTGTAATCTATCGCGCGGGCCCAGTGCGGTTTGGTAGATGTCACGTCTTCGAATTTTGGGTTCTAGGGCACACCGGTTTCCTCACAAGGTTTTCCTTCACCGTTTTGTGAGCAGTGATGGTGAAATTATGCAAAGTAAAGCGCCTGCCTGTGCTCGAACCCACGACCTACAACTAGTAACTTGGGGCCGTTACCAGAGGGCCACCACTGCTCTCAATAAACAATTTGATTACCTATTCAAAATTAAAATGAAATGTACCTCAATAACAACTTATTCCTAATTGAACTGCCCCGTTGATCTCGTGGTCGCAAGCGCGACTGCTGAGCGTGGAGTCCTGGGTTCGATTCTCGGGTCGGGCAAAGTGTTACTGGGTTTTTCAATTGGAAATTTCTTAGTAACAACCCGGAGTTACCGAGTTGGCGGTGTCATACCCCCGTGCCTCGGAAAGCGCGTTAAGCCGTTGGCCTGCGCTTGATCTCTCTACGGTCATGTTGGATTGCCGTCCCATCGAACTATGAGAGTGAGGAAAAAAACACTTGTGTACTATAATATCTCCCGCGCCTATGGCTGGTTTCCGGTTTGCCGAAATTCGGTCTGGAGGACTAATAAAAAAAATAAAAATGAATTAAACTTATTTCATAAAAACAAAATTAATTTTCCTGACTTCACTTACTAAGTTCAATCCTTGCCGATCAATTATTGAGAAAGAATTTTCATGTATCACATTAAGCTTACAAAGATAATTACTTTGTATTATGACCATAGATGGGAATGGGCTCAATGGGGACTTTATAATAAAAGATTAGTGGACCGTATTAAAATAGATTGTAATATCATAATTCACATGAACAACGTGTATAACAGTAGGTAGGTCTGTAACAAGGAATGCCCGTAGTGGAGCGCGTCTGTGAGTTGAGTAGTGTGGCGGGCGTACTGAATCATGCGCATATGTGATGCGCTGACAAATGACAAATCTAATATACAATCTAACACTATTTGACACTTCCCGTGTCCCAAGGGCTGGTTTTTACCTTGAGCACAGACTAAGCATTGCCATACAACGTGGCAATGCGGCCAGTCTCTTGGGTACATTGCCAGTCGACAGCGATGCGGATGAATTTTTCGATGCTATATTTTAGTTTGCAAATAGTTTTAGTTAAGTTAGTATATCATTTTGCTAGTTTTATTAATTAATTAGTTATAAGTTCTTTCTTGTAAATCGTAAATACTTAACAACAATAAAAAAATAAAATAAACTAACACTAAATTTAAATACTAACTAACTTTACAAATATTAAATACAAAACAAAAGGATACTTAGGCGTCGAAGTACTCATCCGTACGCTGTCATGCGGAAACGTGCCGAGAACACTGGCAGTATTGCCACGTTGAATGGCAATGCAATAATTCCTTGGCCAAAGAACGAGTCAACCGTCTGGTCGATAATTTATTATAATGATTAAACCAAAAAAATACTATACACCAAAAATAAATTAAATAATTCTCTCACGTTAAGCACAAACATATATTTCAGGCAAGTTAAGCGCGCGGTGAATACCAGTGATCGTATTAACTGTTCATTAACATATTCAAGTAATTAACGGCTTGGAATTGAGTTATCGGTTCACTTCAGTACAAACAGAGAGACTTTTGTTTACATTGGGTTTAAGAAGATTACAGATAATTATAATAGTTACCGACATTTCACCAGTTATGTTTAAGTCCCATAGGGCACAAATCCATACACCGGGCTGCTACTAAGAAGTTCCTAATGGAAAACCCAGTAACACTTTACCCGACCTGGGAACCGAACCCAGGACCTCATGCTTAGCAGTAGCGCTTGCGACCACTAGATCAACGAGGCAGTTAGGCAACAAAAAATCCGGCTTCACTGTACTGTAACACCCGCGCATGCGAAGCTTCACAATTTTATAGCGTGTAGATGTCATCATGTAAAACACTTTCCTAAAATTTCACACTGCACAACGATGTCATTGACCTTAGTATTGCTTGGAAACATATTTAGACCCGCCACGTGATCTTCTCCACCCTTAATACTCCCACCAATCCCGAACGAAACTGGCGATTTTTTTCTCGGCACCTATGGCTTTGCGCAATTTGGGGTTTTCCAAAAATACACTAAAAAGGGTCTATTCTACCCAAAAAAAATTATCTAAGTACTATAAAAAAGCACCGGGTGTTAAGGTACAGTGGTTCCAAAAATCCTATATTTCCCAAAGGATATAGGCAGAGATCTAGGTACCGATATTTTACCAGTTATGTTTTAAGTCCCATGTAAGTAATTGGCAAGCCTATTGCCATTATAATCTCACATCCAGACTTCAGGGTGCAATTATGAAGTTCCTAGTAAAAAAAACTCAATAACACTTTGTTCGACCTAGGAATCAAACCAAGGACTCTCTTTTGTGACCACTACACCAACGACGCAGCCGCACAAAACCGCAATCGATTCTAACAGCATGCAGCTGAATACAAGTATTTTATTTACATGGAGCGACTGCCTATCTGACCACCACAACCCAGTTACTGGGTAAACTTTGTTCACTCTGAAATGACACGCCCTACTACCGCATTTAAGCACACGGTAATGACCGTTATGACCAAAAAGTCGATTCGAGCCGTTAATTTGCTTGAAAATGTTAATTAACAGTTAATACGATCACTGGTATTCACCGTGCGTTTAACTTGCATGTTTGTGCTTAACGTATTGTCAATCTGCCTAGCCTTTTCCCAATTATGTTCGGGTCAGCTTCCACTCTAACCGGATGCATCCAGAATTCAAGTATTTCACATGGAGCGACTACCTATCTGACCTCCACAACCCAGTTACTGGGTAAAACGATACCCCTTGGTAAGACTGGTTGTCAGACTTTCGGGCTTCTGACACTGTCAAATGTGTACGAATTACAGCCGGGACCAACGGCTTTATGTTGTTTCCGAGGAGTGGTCTCGATATAATGTAATCCACGAATCGACCGCGGCAAGCGTAGCTTTACCTTCGACCCGTGCGGCTGTTATTATATAGTGACGAGGTCCGCACCTTATAAAGAAAAACAAAATACCCTCTATCTATCCTAGCTAGGCCACTGTGGAAAAGGGTCGTTATGGCGCAGGTGATGGCCAAGTAATCCATCCATTTGTATGTGCTTTGACTTATTTATTTCTACGTCCATTTTCCTTTTCGCCAGGATTCGTAGGAAAAATGGCGGAACAAGTCACGCGTAATGACGTAATGATTTTGGGTATCACAGGTGTGCGGACACTACCTTTGTCTTTTCTTTACCACATTAATTTATTACTAGCGCCGCCCCCTGTTTCACATGGTTTCTATGACTCGAAAATACACCAATATTTAAAAAAAGAATGTTTAATAAAATACAATAGACACAAGTCAATCGCCTTCCTGAGGATGCCTCGTTGAGAGGTGAAACACGTGTCAATTTCTTACAGGATTCTTTATGACTCATTATGAACAGTTACGCGGATTAAGTTACTAAAAATACGCCTGAATAAATTAACTGTTTAATAATAAAATACATTCATTATTAAATAAACTTATAATTAATAAATAAATTTACACATAAACCTTCCGAAATTTGATACGGTCATCTTTTTTTGAATTCAAATAATTCTTAAAAATGATGACCGTATCAAAATTCGTTGCGTTGTTTAGAAGAACAATGTGATTAAATAAACAGACAGGAAAAGACTTTAATTTATAATTATGTACAGATTTATTTGCTTTTTTTTGCGAGCGCTTTTATTTGCGAAAGTTTTACAGTAGGGACGGTCAGGTAACACAAAAGTCGATTAATACTGCTTTACAACCTACCTTTCGACATCATCTAAAGTGACACAAAATAAGTCGAAAAATTGTATTTCGTTTATTGACTAAGAGCTAATATTCTTTTTGAATTGTACTTCCGTTCCGATTGTAACTAATTAAGAGTAAAACTTAGAAGTTTCAAGCGACTTTGTCGGTGACTGTACGTCGTCCACTGCTGGGCATAGGCCTCCCCCAAGCACCTGGCACTTCGACCGGTTCTGTGCTTCCCGCATCCAACGGATTCCTGCGGCCTTCACCTGGTCATCGGTTCCCCCTGTGGGAAGACTTCCAAAGCTACGTCTTCCGGATCGCCACTACCAAATACCTTGCATATTCATATTTAATTACCCAGAAAGAAAATCCTATAGTACAGACATAAACAAAAGAAATAAGTAAGGATTGCAGAAAATAATTAAGTATCTAAAACTGATTTCACTCCAGGCGTAACTTACAAAGGTATAAAATCCCTCAGCCTTCTTTGAAAACATTTTGATTAAGTACAAAAAGTCACTTTCATCCTCCATTCTAAATTACCTGCCATGACGCACCTGAAACATTTTTCTTCCATACTTCAGCTCATTTTTTATTCCAGTCTACCTAGCCAGAAATAATGTCCCTATATTAATATAAACCGACCCTCAATTCAGAACACGCAGCTGAATAATTGAAGGCAATTTTCTGATTAGTACCACAGCGAGTGTTACACTATCCTAAACCGCTGTTGGTTCTAATGACTGCTATCTACGTAAAGTGCCCGCTCCATTTCGAAGCGACCGAGTAATGTAGGAGTTACACTGAGAGACGAACGTAGGTGTGTAGAACGATTGAAATTTTGGTACTGGCCAGTACGGAGTTGAGATATTGTTTGAAATATTTATGCTGTTCCAGATGAAAGGGACACTTGTTGTTAGGAGTTAACTGACGGTTTGTACATAATATTCGTAATTGATGGATCTGAGAAGTGGCCATTTTGTTTTTGGGTCACGTGATTTCGGAGTCTGTTCTGTTGTTGATCTGAATTTAACATTAAGCAAATTATTAGAGGCTTGAAGTTTGGTGTGCGACACATTTATGTTTGTTATTGTTTGTGGTTTTGGAGTTTATGAAATAGTAGTCGGACTGAATTTGGAACTAGTCGGCTAATCTCGTAACAACACCAGCAAAACTGTCAACAATATAGGTAAAAAAAAAATGTATTTGTCAAAAATACCTTGGCCAAGTCCATTTTAAATTTATAACAGTAGGCGAGGATAAATTTTAATATCCTAATCTGTTTTCAAATACACAAATCAATAGCATGACCTTTAAATTAATCATAATTATATATTGATATCAACTAATGATAGAGGTATTTCTAACGAAAGATTGCTATTTTTTAAGTAAATGTCGATGGTAGAAAGAAAAGAAAGAAAGAAAGAAAAATAAGTTTATTTGTCACAGAAACACGTGTATAAAAAAAAAAAGATGTTAAACTCGAGTAAAAATAAGCAAAAGAAAAAGAATAGATTTAAATACAATAACGAGCACAAAACAGAAATAGTCGGCAGCTGCTGGCACGTCATGACTGTGACAAGAAGGCTTCCACTCAGCTTGATGCTGTGCTATGGAGACCCACAGCACAACGCTGATTTTCAGTGGTCACCCGAAAGACCGACCATGGTATTATCGACCGAATTAATAACGAAAGAAATTAAAAGGCATAGAACATTTATTTTTAAAATTTCCTTTGTAAATTACAAGATATTGCCATAACCAATATTACATTCGTTTATTAACTTTATCGACTATCAATAATATAAAATTGAAACTTGAAATAAAAACGTCCATTTGCTCGCTCTTTTCTGTTAATTGAAAACATAAAATATAAAAGTCGTAGCGTATCAAAGCCTTTACACTTTTTTATACAATATTATGAACCATTTGATATATCTTTTGCAATATTAATAAAGCTTATTATTAGGTCTGCTAGCGCATTGAAATGTCGATTGCCTTAATAAAAATAAAAATAAAAAAACATTGAGCAAAAGTGACATTATACAATTTAATTTCAACTCTTTAATTGTGGTTTTTTGGACATGATAATTTTTCAGATTTGTTACAGTTGTAATGGCAATCATGTAATTTGGTTTAAACAGATTTTTATTATTGTATTTATCTTATAAATACCTAGTTTCTTTTTCCTATTTTGTTATGAACCCAGTACTTGTTGAAAGGCCTAGGTACACTGTCCTCCAATGTTTATTATTATAGAACATATATTATTGTAAAAGCCATTTATTAAAAAAAAAGTAATCGTGAAGTTTCTTGCCAGCTCTTCACCATAGGAACCAACCAATTGGAACCGTGCACCTAGCTTCTGAAGTTTCATTAGTGCCCGTCTAGGTTTATGGGAAATAAAATATTTTGATTTTCATTTTGAGAATTATTGTAGTGACAACATGCTAACATGAAATAAATTGACTACGGTATGTTTATCTTTTATATAATAACTGGAATTTAAAATATTTTCATGCCACAGTATTTACTGTATAAAAGGATAGTAAATCCGGATTATTGGCGATGCTGATTCTAAAAAAACCGAACAAAGTTTTCTTTGAGAATGGTTAATACCAGTAATGTCATCGAGGGACTCGTGGCTAAATTATAACAGCCGCACGAGCAAAGGTTAAGCTACGCCTGCCAAGGTCAGTCCGTGGATGGGTGACCATCTATTATATCGAGACCCCTCCGCGTCTCGGAAAGCACATTAAACAATTGGTCCCGGCTGTTATTTGTAAATAGATCATTGACTCTTTACGTATAGTCAGAAGCCTGAAAGCCTGACAACCACTCTTACTATGAGTTTTTACCCAGTAAAAGAAAGAAAGAAAGAAAAAGTATTTATTGAGACTCGCACAGGAAATCACACATTAAACTAAAAACACACTAAACATAAATAAATAACTAAGTAACATTAAAATAGCAATAGATAGTAGTGGTGGTGGTAGTGGTTTATTAGTAACTGGATTGTAGAGGTCAGATAAGCAGTCGCTCCATGTAAAATACAGGCATTCAGCTGCGTTCGGCAAAAAAAAAATCTTTATACTATTTTTAAATATAGTGTCTTACGACCTCTGTGTGTCCCAAACTCAATGTTTAAATGGGTCAAGACCCGCGGTTAGTCAATGACTGGTCGTTTAGCAGTGGGCCATCATAATTTGGGCCCAATGATGACGTAGTCCTTTGATTGACGACCCTTACCTAAAGTACATAATAATATAGGTATTATGGTCAGAGTATTGGGCACCGCATTGCATTTGGTAATATGTATTTTTTTTTCTTTTCTTTTTTGTCATCCAGTCTAGCTTTTTCCCAAATATGTTGGGTTCAGCTTCTAGTCTAACTGGATGCAGCTGAATATCAGTATTTTACATAGAGCGACTGTCTATACGACCTCCACAACCCAGTTACTGGATAATACGATACCCCTTGTGTAAGACTGATTGTCAGACTTTCGGACTTCTGACGGCCCGTGCCTACTGATAAAGATCTACGAATGACAGCTGGGACCAACGGCTTAACGAGTCAGTATAGGACAGTAGTAATAATGTGCTTCCGCACAAAAAAAAAAAAAAATATGTTAATTTGTACAGCATTTTACTACATAATTAAACTTATTGAAAATGTTATAATTTCCCTTTTAAAAGTAAATTACTTCCTACTTTTGAATTTTTTCGTGCATTTTCCAACCGACATGATTCATAAATTAATTGATGTATTGTACTTGTGCAACGATGAAAATTCACATAAAATGTAGGTTTCCAATTAAAACCATGAGTAGTTTTGGGCATTAATTTGACCAAATTAATGCCCAAAACTACTCATGGTTTTAATTGGAATTACCAAATAATAACAGCAGTGCTATTCTGTAACCATCTCACCGTGAAAACTTAGGTGAAGTGAGCGTGGAGTGAGCTGTCATTCCACAGGGATTGACACTATTGACAGCTCACTTCACCCAAGTTTTCACGGTGAGATGTTTACAGAATAGCATGGCAGGTATTGAGGACACCTGTTTTTATTTACAACTAAAACATAAACAGTGAAAGGATAATAATAAAATCTAAAGCAGCATTATCATCCCCGGTTATTGCATAACCAAGAAAAAGATCCCCATAACACAATGGTAGTCGATCCTACCTGTATCTCGTCAAAAGGCCTATTCAGATATAAGCGATATCGCTGTCGCGCTCGGTAGAGATACTGGTCCAAAGCGATTAACCAGTAGGGCTAACATAACAAGCGCGAGAACGCTCTTTTTCTCGTTTTGTCGAAATTTGTCTACGATTCTGACGTCATTTTAATCCCTAACATGACCGTAAACGACGAGTAAACTCGAAAAAAACACTGACACTATATCTCGCGACGAGAGACCAATGTTGCAAATTATTATTTTTTTAAACATTTTTATGATAGCAACATCGGCTTGAGATTCCATTTCATTCATTCAATGGTGCCGATTTTCTTATCACAAATGCCTCTAATGGCTCCTACACACAACGCCGGTGGCACGGCCGCCGGAACTGCTGCCGCTGGACGAGCCGCAACGTGGCTGGCCCTGCCGTTGGCACTGTGTGTGTGCTTTAGACTAGACTAAAAATCACCAAAATTTTGTTTATTCCTGTTAAACGACGATTTCCCTTTCTGAAATAGACTAAAGTGACACAACTTATTACTACTATATTTTAGTTTGACAGCAAGCACTGAGCTATTAATTTAGTGAAAATGGCAATTTCAATATTCTGAATTTGACGTTTTTCACCTAAAATTTTGATTGTATATCTAAATCTGACTATAATTAATCGCGATTAAAAAGTTGTGGATTAAAATGAGTAGTCATGAACCAAAATTCACACAAACACTTCGACGGTGCAAAAACCGTATTGTATCTTATTTTTCTTTTCATTTGCTTATATCTCTAAAATGGTGTTACCTATCGCAAAAATACTGAAAATTTCAACCACCTTTATCAAACCCAAACCCCCAAAACTAAACGTGTAGGTAATAATGTTTCATATGTTACACACAAAAAGCGAAAAATTCCATATAAAACACATCGTTCCAATATAAATAGTAGTTTAAATCTACGTATTTTTATTAATAATATATTGTAAAATAAAATGATAACTAAAATAAGTAAAATTGTGAAACTGTCATGTTACATAATGTTGGTCTTTTTTTGTATCATAATTTTGTCTACAGACTCTTCTCGTCGTCAAAATCGAGGACGAGTAGAAATACGACAAAATGACAGAAAAATCGCAGATTATCACGTGTTGAATTGTCAAAAATCGAGATAACTAAGGTGCCATATTAGGAGTTGTCGAAAAAACATCAAGTTTGACCGAACGAGTCGACTATTTTGTATGGCAGCGCTGTCAGAAAACGAGAAAAGTGATAGAAATAGACGACCATTACTCACGTGAGAGTGAGTAATTCTGGCGAGTGTCATGTTACGCCTGCTGAAGGCGGACCAGTATCGCTACCGAGCGCGACAGCGATATCGCTTATGTCAGAACAGGCCTTAAGAAAGCACAAGAAAATGTCGAGGCTTTACGACTGCAAGGGACAAGTCATCAGGCTTTCATCCCACGTAGGATATAAATAGTTCACTGCTCAATAAACGATATAAATAAATCTTGGATGACCGATAATAATACGCTTTGATTTTTTTATTCATGTCTTCCTTTCATCTTCAGCCTGGGAGTGGTTACGTAAAGCTGGGTCCATTATGTTTGCGCACCCATCAACTGTGTTTCTGCGCACGAACTATACTTCCCGCACCTTCTTTGATGTTTGCATAAACATTAGAGGTACTACTTACATGTCCAGGCGGCAAAGTTGAATATATGAAGTTATCATTTTAATGTTTGGGAAAAAGCCGGTCAGCTTACCTCAAATTGTGTTGAGCCGACCTAAACATGAATCAACGAGGGTAGATGCCGGACGAAGTTTGACGATCGGCACGAGCCGAATGAAAGCTGAATATGTGTAGTTAGTAATTGCTTCGGGTCGGCTTTGTTTTTCAACAAATACTGCCGAATCGAATGTACCTTAACATGTGTGTCTTACCGTCACGACGACGAAGCATAGCAAAAATGAGCGTGACTCGGTGATAGATGAACTATTCTGCGTTCGCAATTTAATTTCAGAACATGTAAACAAATATGATTTTTTAGAAAAATAAGTTTAACACCTACATATTAAGGTTCAGTTTGCGCTACAACTTATTATTTTTTTATGACTTCAATTGTACTAGTCATGCTTAAATCAACTTAGTTTACATTAGTCTAGAGTTGATATTTGTTTAAGTGGAAATAAATCCAATTGAAAACATGGATTTCAATAGACTTAAATTTTTTAAATTTTTTTGCCACTAAGCCTTTGTGATGTACAAATCCTTTGTACTGTAGTTGAATCATCAAAAAGATGTCTCGTAAGTAGACATAAATATTTGATGATTCATATTTTTCAGCGACAATTAAACTGTCCAAAAAACCTATAGTTAGTAATCTATGACTCATTTACTATCTTATTCTGCCCAAGATTAATAATATGGAATATTTCAACGTAAACACAACTTAATCACTAATGTAATAAAGATCAATTCAAAAGTGACAAAGTTAGAGGACAAGCGTTATCAGCAATTGATAAAATATGGTATCGACAAATAATATCGATAAAAGACACTAACGAATTTGAAGTATTCGTCACAACAGAACGGATAGTGATACTCGTGTGGAACGAAGCAAATAAAGAAAAAAAAATGGGAAGTTGCAAATATTATACCGAGGTGACACTGGGGTGGATGCTGAACAACAAGATCATAGTATTCTTGTCACTACTATCGTTCTGCCTATTCGTGTCTACGTTGGCTATGGCTGGTCAGAAGAGAGGGTTAGGTCGTGAATTGGAAGATTGTAGGAACAGTCTATCGACTACGGTTACTGTGCCTACAGCAGTGCCTACAGCAGTGCCTACAGCAGCGCCTACAGATGCGACTACAGCAGCACCGAAACAAGCGCCAGCACAAGTAAATGCTGACGAGGCGGAATCACCAGCATCCCAGAGTAAATTATTCCAACTACTAGCCGGTGCTTCGTAATCATTTACATTAAAAGTGAAAGTGCATCTGTGATTTTAAGAGTGAAAAGATTGTTTTTTTTTATCATAAGCACCTAGTTACCTACCTAAGACTGTCACGTGAAAAATGTATAGAACTTCAATGTACATCCGCCATATTGTTTTTAATCCATTGATATAATTAAAATTAAATATTTTAATTTTTCTCGTGCGTTTTTGTAATCGCTGACAATATTCCGGCCTTTTAATCGACATGATTGTGTCATTTTGGAATGTTCTGTTCTGCTCAAATTTTATGTAAAGTTAAGTTCACATCTATGTGGTAGAAAAGAAGTGTATCGTGGGTCATTATGACGTCATCTGTTGCGTTTCAAATCATTCCAAGCGTTTTCTACAGGCAATTTCACGATATTCTCTTATGTTGTGAGCGTCACGTCAATGTATGATTTTGACGCGACGTGGCATGACACACCACACCACAATCATGTGTCCCGGGGCTTAATAATAATAATAATAACTTTATTTCGGACTACACATACAAGTACATACAATCCATATAGTATTAGTAACAATGACTTAAAAACTATGTTAGTAAACTATTACAAACTAAAAACGATTAAAATTGACGTGGCCCAACACACGTTGGCACGTGCGTCCGTACCCAGTGCCTCATAAAGGGACTGTCCACTTTGTCTAATAATGTGTTCAGGATGCTGTTGGAGCTTCCGCGCAACCTACCCAATATTGATACTGTTCTTCTCCTAATGATGCTTTTATAAGCGGAACTAAAATGCACAATAGGGATGTTAACTGGGGAAAAAAAACTACATATTTAGTCTGTCAGTAAGATAATAAAAAAATATTAGACACTTTTTTTTATCACCATAATAAAAAAACGCATTAAATTTGGGGAGTCGGGGCTCGCTACGTCACAAGTCAGTTTCTACCGGCCATTTTAACTTATTGCCTACTCAATGTATCGCCGTAATCTTTTGATTACGTAAAAAAATAAAAAACACGTGTCCAATATTTTTTTTAAATTACCTGACGGATATTTTTTTTTTGTCACCATCCCTGTTGTTCACAATTTATTTACTGTCTTTGTATTGCCGTAAATTGCCCGTTTTTGCCAAGACGTCATAGTTAGCATGACAACCATAGAAACGGGATTTCTACGGGTTTTGTCGACGGAAGAATAGACAAAATAATAAATTGTAATTGTTTATCTGTCATTTTGTCTGTTCTTCCGTCGACAAAACCCGTTTCTATTGTGATCATGCTAAGCGTGTTGAATTGCCAAGAGTTGTGCAATTTAGTTGCCCGAGGGAAAGAAATACAAATTTTTAATGTAGCTGCGTTTCGATTATTGAAATAATTATGTGTAGTTTTAATAAATTTTGGTAATTTTATTTAAGGGGTATTCTTATGAGGTTGTGGTGTTCTTCTATGAATATTTTGCAAGGGTTGCTACATGTTGTGTTTTGAATGGGTCTATCTGGCAGAATTTTGATGCTCCGAAATTTATTTGGCATAACACACTTGGCATAATCTTCTTTAAACGAATATATATATGGCATAAAAATCATTTAATATAATTATTGTTTGGCCGAATGTTTATGTCTGAATTTACAAAGGCATACTTTTAAGATGGCAGAATTTAATTTGGCATAATTAATTTTGGCAAAGCTTAATTTTGCATAATTTCGTTTCACATAACGTTTATTTAGAGCGACGATTATTTGGAATAATTTCATTTGGAATAATTTTATTAGGCATAATTATTGTCATTTCTATAAAATGTAATCATATTCTTAACCTTAAATTAAAATTTAAATATTGTCTTAAAAAGTCAATATGTTGTATTACAAAAGTTAGTGAAGTGACAGAACCGAATCGCTGCAAAACCGACTGCACGTAGTCTTGTCTGCCCTACCCCTAGAGTGTAATTTAAGCCCGCGTAGGCGCGGAGGGGCGAGGCGGCCCGCGAGCTGAGGAGCAGGTGGTTTTAACGCTCGCCGCCGTCGGTGTGTTAGTTTTCATAACTTTTTGTACACTGTTATACACAGACCGTATTTATTTTTAATTTTTTTATAAAACAACGGACACAAATATTATAAAGTTTTAAACATACGTATTAAAAATTAGTTGTGTTTTATTTTATAACAATTTTAGTTAGCTCCTTGTGCTAAAGAGGGCGCGCGGGGACGCGCGCGCTCCAGCCCGCTTAGTTGGCTTCGTATAAATACTCCGACGTTCGGTGTTCGTTTTTATTCTCTCTCTTACGTTCGAAGTGTGTAGGTCCGTTGCGTGTATCTAAAGTTAGTATTCTCAGTTGATAATTATTATAAATCTGTCGTTCCGTGTTTAAAATGGCGCGTACTAAGCAGACCGCTCGTAAATCCACCGGTGGTAAGGCACCAAGGAAACAACTCGCCACCAAGGCTGCGCGCAAGAGCGCACCGGCCACCGGTGGCGTTAAGAAACCCCATCGCTACAGGCCCGGCACTGTGACCCTCCGTGAGATTCGTGGCTACCAGAAGAGTACCGAACTGCTGATCCGCAAGCTTCCGTTCCAGCGTGTCGTGCAAGAGATCGCACAGGACTTCAAGACCGATCTCCGTTTCCAGAGTTCCGCTGTTATGGCGCTGCAGGACGCTTGAGAAGCTTATCTCGTCGGTCTCTTCGCAGACACCAACCTGTGCGCGATTCTCGAGAAGCGCGTCACCATCATGCCCAAGGACATGCAGTTGGCGCGCAGGATCAGAGGCGAATGCGTTTAAAGTGCACTGATGTGACGTCACACAATACACATCGCCCTCCACGTAGACTGCCTTCGTGCAGTGCAGCGTGTCTGTGGTTGTGCGTTTGTTCGTTCGTTCGTTCGTTCACATAAAAGGCCCTTTTCAAGGCTGCGTGTGCTTTTTTGCATGTTTGCATTCTACATGCTTGATGCATACATGCATGGTGTGTGCTTTTTTGCATATTTGCATGCTACATGCTTACCATTATCGTCGTAAGTCCGTGGCGAAAAAAAAATAGTGTTCAATCTATGGTAAGAAATACAAAATTATTCTAACTATGAATTTTCCGTAATGTGATAGATGAGTCTTTCAATTATTATGGATATGAAAAGTATGCCAAAAGATGATTCTAACTGTAAACTTTCTGAGATATGATAGTTCTGCCTTTTAATGATTATCGATATGAAATGTATGTATGCCAAAAGACGATTCTGACAGTGAACTTTCTGCAATATGATGGTTCTACTTTTTAATTATTATGGATATGAAATTTATGCCTAAAGATGATTCCGACTTACAAAATTATGCGATTTTAATGAATTATAAATGAGTGTACATATGCCAAACGATTTTCTGCGAAATGAAGTTTATGTTATGCGCTGTTATGCAAAATAATATTATGACATAAAAAGTTCTGCTATAAAGGGTAGACCCGTTTTGAATAGATAATAAGCAATGCAAAGTGTTCTTTGTTTCACACTAATATGTACTCGTATAAAGTATAGTGGAGATGTCCTAATTCAACCAATTTTAGTCTGGGTAGAATAAACCTTTTTTAAATTTCCAAATAATAATTTTACTAATCGACTGAGTGAAAGTTTTAATTTTTTTTTACTTTACTGTCAAGGTGTTTTACGACATTTCTGGATACTTTTAGATGAGTTAAGCCCTTTAAATATTATATGTTTATTTTTTTTATGAGATACCTACTGAAATGAAGATTTAAGCTTCGTGCAGACCAGCGCGACGCGACACCGGTTATTTTTATATCGTCAAGTTTTCTTAGAACTAGTAGGTATTGTTCAAGTCGCGTCTCGGCGTCGCGTAGCGCTGGTCTGCACGAAGCTTTAAGGCTCGTTCAGACCAGCCCGACGCGACGGCGCGACTCCACTCGAACAATACAATTTCTAAGATAACTTGAAGGTATAACAATAACCGGTGTCGCGTCGCGCTGTCGCGTCGCGCTAGTCTGCACAAAGCTTTATGTGGTATTTAATCTACAACATTAATACATTTTATCATCTGTAAATATTGATACGTGAAAATGTATTCAGATCAGTATTTTAAAGTATTAGATAAGATAAAATAATAAATGATTTTTATTTTTGTATTTCGTTTCAGTTGATATTGTTATCGGATTACGCATATTTTTGCTAGTTTTCCTGTTTTATTTTTAAGATTAGCTTCAACTTGCTGACTAACTGACCTGACTCCATCAAAATTCAGAAGTGACGCCTTATTGTCATAGGTGTAGGTAGAAACTACAGAACACCACCGGGTACGATCCTTACATACGGAGTATGTAGGATTTAGCAGGTGGCGTTGCTTTGTTAAGGCTCGTACAGACCAGCGCGACGCGACGGCGCGACGCGACTCGAATAATACGATTTCGAAGAAAACTTGACGGTATTACAACCGGTGTAGCGTCGCGCTGTCGCGTCGCGCTGTCGCGTCGCGCTGTCGCGTCGCGCTGTCGCGTCGCGCTGTCGCGTCGCGCTGTCGCGTCGCGCTGTCGCGTCGCGCTAGTCTGCATAAAGCTTTAGGCTTTGGTCTCCTATTTTATGACGCTGCAATCGTTCGAAATAATTAGGGACGCGACGCAAAGTGTTTGAATGCCGTGTTCGACGTCAAGACGTTAACGTCGACGTGTGGAAGAGACCACAACAGTACATTTCTATAGCAAGCATCGTGACGCGGCGTACGGCGTGACGCTGCGACGACGACGTTCATAGGAGACCATAGGCTTAACGTTTATACATCCAGTTATACACGCACCTGACCTTTCTGAAGAACATCACCATTAAGGTAACTATATGTCCTTCTAAGGTGGTTCTCCCGGAACCTAAAAATGAAAATAGTTCATTTCTCTTTATTTAATAAACAATCATATTGTTTTACTTGCTTCAAAATAAAGCTTTCAGCTTAAATCTAAGTACTTTGTTTATTTATTCTTAATGCCCTACAAATGCGAAGATTTCAGAAACTTCTTTGTATTCCGAAAATTTTCAAAGATATAACTTTTCAGAAAAATATGATAGGCTCAGACTGGAACACGTTTCCATGGCAACCAACAAACTTATAAAAAGTTTTAGAAATATTTTTATGAAATTCAGAACGGCTTCTGCGCCTACATTTCATTTAATAAGAACTGAATAAAGTGGTAAATTAGTTTTTAAACCTTACATAGTAAATAAGACGATTGAATTCTGTCAAGGAGTTGTAGGTATATACCTACAACTATGTAAAAGCCTTGTCCTATCCGAAAGGCGCACATAGGTAGGTACTGCAAAACATTACTAAAAATACATAAAAAATCTTATTATAAAATTCACATTTTTAGTTATTACCAAATTTTCAACAGGGATCATAAGTTATGACTTGGTAGACAGACACCCGCTAAACAACGACCGCCCGCGCCTCATGTAATAAACCGAAAAAATTCCCATTGAAAAAAAAATGGTGATTTTTTTTAACTCTCAGCCCAGGTTAATACAGATAGGTCACTCCACAAAATTATTTAAATAAAAAACTACTCTTGCTACGACACAATAAAGTGCAATTCAGGTCGCATAGCGCTAATCACCTACAGTTATATTCACTTAGAAGTTGCCTCTTTCTATCGCGGCACTCTTAGATCTTCTGACTGCGTTACACTCACTGAATTAGCCCAACAAGACGGGCCCGCCGCGTACTGGTAGCTTCTTACCTAAACTACAGAGTGTCCCAACTGCATAATCTGTGGTGTCAGTACCTACTTAACAACAACCTTAAGGATCGGACAGGGATTTATTTACATGTCAAAATAAATAAAATAAAATATTATTTGGTGGTGTAACTGCTGGTCTAATGATGATAAAACATTTTTTTTTTCTAAACTGCGTTATCTATATCTACAACTGTCCATGGGGTCCACGGCATTGGCAAGTTTCGTTTTATAAACATTTGGTAACGCTACCCAATGTATCTTAGTGAAGTTTTACTAGATAATTTAATTTTACCATGTATTACCAAATACTAGCTGTTGCCCGTGACATCATCCAGGATGAAAAGTAGCCTATGTCCTTCTCCAGGTCATGGTCTACCCATGTGCGAAATTTCATCCAAATCCGCTCAGCCGTTTTAGCGTGAAAGCGTAAAAAACAAACTCACTTTCGCATTTATAATATTATTACTAGCGACCCGCTCCTGCTTCACACGGTTTTTACAACTTGATAAAACATCGAGATTTCTTAGTTTTACGTAACGTATTATACACATATAAACCTTACGGAATAAATTCTCTAAACGATGGTGAAAACCTCATCAAAATCTGTTGCGTGGTTTAGAAGAACAACACGGACATACAGACAAACACGAAAAGCGACTTTAATTTATTATATGTATACTGGCCTGTTAAGCCGAAAGGCGCTATCTCTGAGATACGCCCTTTTAGTTTTTTTTTATACCATTCAATAGCTATAACAATTTCGCAACAATTTGTATAAGTCAAATACCGCTATCTAACTTAAAACATTAAAAAAAACCACTGAGAAGTTTTTTATATCCTTATGTTTCCTTAAATTACAAAACTTACTCCGATTGAGATAGCGCCTTTAGGCTAAGCAGGGCAGTAGGATAGATAGTTAGGATTAGGATTAATCGGTTGAAGGACACTGAACGAGATACAAAAGATTTTTTCTATTAAGCGCGTCTGGGGGCGTTTAGTGTCCCACAAAGTGTTAAGAGGGTCTCTCCTCTACAAGGTTGACTCAAAAGCTTTTCGGTAGCCCATTTCCGTCCCAAGCATTCTTGAATTTCCATCATTGTTATCGCGTATAGTGTGTCTCTTTGTCTAGGCCCCCAGGTTAGGGCAAGTTAGCAAGTGGTGGTAGATTGGTAGATAACAAGTCTATAGCTGACATTATATTTAGTTACACATGTAACAGACTCAAAACTGTACAGGAAAGATAAGATTCTGAGCACCTACTACTGTACTGCTTACTATCATTATCATAATTCTTGAGTACGTTGATAATGGCTTGGTTGAGCTGAATGCGATCTACGTGACACAGTTATATTAATTTTAGAGTTGCTATTATTCTGGTTTGAAAGGTATACTGGTTAAGAGGTACGAGTATGAGAAACAGGGTGTAAAGTTCACTCATCCTCTATAGAAAAGGGAGGATCCTCCGACCAGTCTGGTGGGCAGCTGCCCGACGATTGATATCGGGAAGTTATTTATATAAATATATGCTAATCGCGCGGCAAACACTGCTTGCGCAATGCAGGATGTCTGTGTGATTCATATGTGGCGATGTAGATGCCGCCACACTGGTATTACTGGAACAGGAAACGTTTTAGCTTTGTAAGTATATATCTTCTTCTGCTTCTTCTTAACGTGTCGTTGGCAATCAAATGGACTTGACCTTGAATACGGCTTCGTGTTTGTCTCCATCAGTAGTGTCCATCAGTTCCTGTAACTGGAGACGACGGTACACGCAAGGTACGATATTATGTGTCAGTGTCAGTGTGTTTTAAGACTACGGTTACCACTTTACTATTATATTAAATGGGCAGTATGCTTGATTGCTACCTCATTATAAACTGCGTAGGTCAAATATGAACTACCAAAATGTTCTCTTTGCTAACCTTTATGGATGCCTTATTACATTTCCTAATATGTACCAATTAATCTACCAAGTCTTTGCCCAATTATGTTGCGGTCGACTTCCAGTCTTACCGGATGCAGCTGGATACCAATATTTTACATGGAGCGACTGCCTATCTAACCTCCACAACAGAGTAACTGGGTAATACGGTACCCCTTGGTAAGATTGGTTGTCAGAATTTTGGTCTTCTGACGACCCGTAACGACTGTCAAAGATCCACGAATGACAGCCGGTTCCAACGGCTTAAAGTGCATTTTCGAGGCACGGAGGAGTCTCAGTATTTAAAGATGGTCCTATCTACGGACCAACCCCGGTAAGCATAGCTTTACCTGATCGATCGACCCGTGCGGCTGTTATTACTTATCCACGAGCTCCCAATATGTACCAAAAGATTAGAAAACCATGCTTCAAATACCAACCAATTAGGATGTTATAAGCTGAAAATGTCAGCCTTAATACGTATCACTCTATTCCCATAGCTATTCCAGAGTACAGACTAAGGTCATAAGTGAGTTTCTGAACTCAGTTTCCAGTTTCTATGACGTTTATTTGCCAACTTGTGCCGTAAACCGTGTTTAAACAAAGTTATTCTGTGTGTTTTGCATTTCAGAGTTTTGTTCATTTTTATGTTATTGTTTTTAGTACTGAAGTTACTTTTGATTTTGAGGGTTTGCAGTTTGAAGTACAGGGCTTTCAGTTTCTTGTTTTGAAATTAAATGAACAACATATTTTTGTTATTACGGATACAAATGTTTGCAATCTAAAGATGTAGATACTGTGTTTATCATCGACATAGGCCTTCCCCAAGCACCGCCAATTCGACCGGTTCTGTGCTTCTTGCATCCAGTGGATTCCATCGGTCTACTTTGTGGGAGGCCTTCAAACACTGCATCTCGAAGGACACGGTCGCCACTCAAGAACCTTTCGGCCCCATAGGCCATCTGTTCTCCGATCAATGTGCCCTGCCCATTGCCACTTAAGTTAGGCAATTCTTCGGGCTATGTCGGTTACCTTGGTTCTCCTATGGATCTTTTCATTTCTGATTTGATCACGTAGCAATGGCTATGCTTGGAGCTCCAAGCATTGTGAACGAACACGTTTCAGTACCATAGGTCATCACTGGCAATACGCACTGGTCAAAACCTTTGACCAGATATTTTTTACTATCTACAAATGAAAGGTATGGTTTTAAATGGAATCGAATTAAATGGTACCACTTAAAGTAAAAAAGCTTATAAAATGTCTAGGTAATCAGAGTAAGAAAATGTTAAGTTTCCAATTATTAATAGGTAGCTATAGAATTCCGGGAAAGGCAATTGCTAAAGTAAAGCCAAATTACTAATTATAGATTTCTGAGAAATTCTTTGAATGAGTCGCCACTTGAACTACTTTAGCTTTCATTCAATTAACAGTACCAAGTGTACAAGTGTTTTACCAGTAACTATTTAACAGGAAAAATTTCTACGAAGGAAGAAATGTGAATTAATCCGCTATAAAAAGATTTTTTCATTAGATAAATTCATTGTTAGTCAAATTAACTCACTACGGCAATTTAAAACGTGGTGTAGCTGTCGCAGATGAATTGTTGAATCCGCTGTTTTACATAACCGCTAGCCATTTTACAAAACAGCTTGGTTATATAAAACAGCTGAACGTTTTGAAATGTTCCATAATAACTGAACGTTAACACGCAGAATTGCATAAACGTTTTGCATTTATCAATGCAGTGGGTCAGCGATTAGAGGTTATTTAAAAGAGCGTAAAATGAAACGTCAGATTGTAGATTTTAGTCTAAGTTCTTGCTCGTGGATCTCTGTGTCATAACAACAATAATAGCGTCTGAAACAGAAATAAATGAAACGACATGAGTGAAAACAGTGATTTGGAAAGATTTAACATAAAATTTTCAGAGTTTTATTTATTTATTTAACGGCTTATGTACACACATATAAACAGACAAGAATAAAGGAACAGAAAAATACGTACAAAGGTGATGCTTATTTTTAAAGAAATCTCATCCAGCATACCTGCGATAGGAAAGTAGTTAAAGAGATGTAGACAAAGTGTGTAAGAGTAGATGAGAAAATAAAATACATAAAATAAAAACACTTAATTATTCACAAATTTAACTATAATATTAACTATAAACATATATTATGAGAATAAACTTACATACATACTTCTAAAATAAATATCACTAAAATATATTTACTTAATTATAATGTACTTATACGTATAAAATAATAAATACAACTACGACGAAGTGGAAAGATAGTGTTCTTTCACTCTTCTTTTAAAAACGGCAACAGTTTGGCAGTCCCTAATGTCAGGCGGAAGTGAATTCCACAATCGAACCGCGTGCACGCTGAAGGAGCAGCTATCTAATTACGCAACACATTTTCGTTGACAATTCCGACTAATCTGTTTCAATTTGACAGGTCAACAACATTCATTGTGTTATTTACGTTGTTGAGCAGATTTTTTTTTCGAACGTACGAAGCAATGGATTAGCAATCTGTTTGAAAACGATTCAGATTCTGATTGATTGAGTATTGCGAAATTAGGGTACAGGAGTAGTCGGTTGAGTGCGGAGAGGATTTAAGGAGATTTCTAAGATGCGACCTACAAGGTGCATCAGAAGGACGGGCGTAGGAAAAGCGTTCCCGCAGATACGACGGCGTTTAGTTTTATGAAAGTTATTCCTAAATAATACTTAATAGCCGAGTAACTGCGACCAACTTGGAAGTAGGTTGGTCACAGTTCTAACCTAACCTAAAACAATTGATCAGGGTGCTCTAGCTTAGTTACTGCGGTTTAATGTCTACTAAACGCGTATTGCGACTGCAGATAAGCCATTCTGTATTACATCTAAACGTGGGTAGCAGTTTTGTTCAACATAACATAATGACAATCCATAACCATTACATAACGGAGCTGTTTTGTAAAACAGCTAGCTGTTTTGTAAAACAGCGGGATACGACAATCCATCTGCAACATAGTCATTTCATACAACTGCCAAAGAATGACAGTTGTGATTTAAATTTACGGACAATTTCAGTTGGTAGTCAATTTTGGAAAATTAATTTCCCAGCCTCTAATTTTAGCAATCAACCATGAGAAATGGAAAGAGTGAGTGAGAAAATATTAACCCATAGCTAATATTTAAATAAATATGTTTTATACGTCCATATTATCAACTTAAAATTACACTTAACTTTACCCACTCTTTCTCTCTTCCCACATTTCCTCTTTCTAAAACAGTGTAACTTATCAATAATTTAACTTCAGTCTAGACGAACTGGACCGTTAACTTAACGATGCGGAAGCAGCAGTCTCCTCCGTTCATCAGCTTAGCATACCGTCTGTTAGATCTTCAAGCTAATCACTTAGTTCTAACATTAGTGGATTGAAAAGAGATCTATTGTTGTGATTTCCTCTTTGAAGTTGAACTGAAGTCTTTGAAGTTGGAGTTGTTGAGTGCAAAAAAGTCATAACTCGATACTGAGGCAAATCCAACACAGCAGGACCGTGCTTATATTAAATCCAATAGTTTTATTCTTCAATTTATTTCCTTATTTCCAAGAACTGAGGCATCAAACAATTCCAATACAATTAAAGTATAAATGAACTGATCCGTAATACCTTTCGCGGACTTCCGATGCTTAATCACATGCAAGAGCGAGTTAAGAAAGAACCAGCTTAATCACGCATCCACCCAAGCTCTTCACTAGATTAGAACCGTTTGCCGAGATTAATAGTGACTGTATAGTACCTTTTTTAATGTATTACTATCTAACTTAATGACGCACATAAGTCTTGTTGATAGGACCAATTTATTTACAATTAAGTTCAAGAGTAGTTTTAGTCCTATTACAATCCCTTGGGGTATTTCTGATTATTCGTAGCACGAAAGCGTTTTTGAAGAATTGGAGGGTGAAGATGATGGTGTAATCAATTTGTGTCATTATTAAGAAGATATGAAAGACGATTTTTCTTCGGTAATGGTAGAGTAAAATAAGACTGCTTGAAGTTATGGTTTCGTATTTTTTGGGCAAGCCTCAAACTATTACTCTTAAACCACTGAAGGCGTTATTAATTCTTCTATAAAAGGCATTACTAGTAACATTAAGAAATGGTCCTTTTCTCCACGTTATCAGCACGAGAATGAAACTCAATTACATTGTAATTCAGTTTTGTTTTACTCATTTAGATACTACTCAAAATGAAAGCAAATGAGAGGGGAAAAAAAAGTGAATTTTATAAAAATGCGGTACCTACACTGAAATTAGCGTAGTTTGAGTGTCACTTTACTTGAGAGCCATTTAGGTACAAGTTGAGAGCTGAGCAGTCGAGAACAACAAGGTTTTAAGGGCACTGGAGCAGAAGTAAAGCTTGACAGTACCAGTGTATGGATTAAAAGTACAGGATTGATATAAAAAACAAGAAAAATTGTGAAGTAGTGAGAGAAACCGATAAAGGAATTGTGAAGATCTAACAGAAAGTCTTGAACACGACTCACAATGCCTACACCACTTATGAGGTAGATAAGTAAAGTTAGCTTTAAGGACCATTTCAATATTATACTTAGGCATCAAACAATTTTTATAAAGTAAATGAATATAAAGTACTGTTTTAAATCCTTAAAGTACTTAGGAATACAATTTTGAAGATAAATGACCTAAAACATAATATGAACCATTCTGGATCAAAAACGGTGCCTACGTAGACTAAAAATAAATGTTTCAGAAAGTATTTATCAGTATTAACTATAGTGCAATTTCTTTCATGGTATAAATTCATTAAGGTATACAAGGAAATATAATTAATTTTTGCCACTTTCCAATTTATGAAGATAAAATAAGCGCGATCAAGCCGTGGCAATGTCAAACGCGGTAGGTAGAGGCCGTTATTAATGATCGTCTGTTTCAAGGCGAAGGCTTTAGATTATGTAATCAAGTGAGGCTATAATGTTATACCCTTCTGAACAAGACGGATTTCTTTAACAATAGCCATATTTTCGTAGACCTAGGTAGATTTTAGGTCAACTTATTAAAAAAAAAACTCATCTCAGGACTCTCAAAATCCAATCTCAGGTCATTAATGTTTTATCTAAATATTTTACCTAACCTTTTTAGTTATTACTTTTGTACTGCATAATTGTTGTAATTAAACCTGCCGTATGCTTCAAGCCAAAAACACGAACATTTAATTTCACGTTTGACTCATTCTGTAGCGGCTTGAATTAAAAAGTACAGCATAGAAAGGTATGGTCAGATTTAAGGGTGTGGGTCAGACCATCAAACTTTTCAATTCAATTCATTTCAAAATATTTTTATTTCACATAAACCTAAAAGGGCACTTATGAAACGTCAGAAGCTAGGTGCACGGTTCCAATTGGTCGTTTCCTATGGAGAAGAGCCGGCAAGAAACTCCACGGTTACTCTTTTAAAAGTAAATGGTTTTTACAATGTTTCCAAGTTACAGTGTTAAAAGGTATGAGAGGACAGTGTAGGCCCATCAACAAGTACCAGGTACTTAGCAAAAAATTAAATGGTCCACCGATCTACAGTCTGTTAAGTCTACAACGTTCTCTCATTCACAAAATGTAAAAGAAAATAAGCTATATAAAAGACAAATGAAATTCCTAATAAAAATAAAAACCTATTTAAACCAAAACTGAACAACTATCTCCATGGGACCATCAATCGCAAACAAATATCACCTATCCTTTACAAAATTTCAATGCCTTCTCGACCCAAATGTATGGGGCGGCTTGATTAGGTCTGTCCAGTACGACACAACTTAGATGTAGCATCGGCAAAATTCGTAAAACCGATCACTATCCGAACTGAGTGCGCCTTCAAAATGGCCAATCTTTATTACTGCTTTAGGTGAAAGTGATCTTTACGCAAACGCAATAACTTGTACAGTCATATAACCAAATACATTCGTAAAATTTAAATTAAAGAATACAAATTTTCAAAGTCTCAGACTCAGTTGTTTTGTACTGTGAATCGGAAAGGTATGGTCAAATTTAAGGGTGTGGCCCTTAAATTTGACCATACTTTTCCCATACACGCTGTATACGGATACCAAAACCTAATATTATAAAACAGCCGAAAAAGTTTCGAATTTCAAACTCAAACTGAAGTCATATTTTCTAATTCGAATACCGCAGAGCTCTCGTAAAAAGTACTTTCAAACTCCGACCCTTGTGATCTGAAACTCATCGATTCGTCGATAAATATACGTTATCTTCCATTGAAACTCATAGCAGAACGGGAAAAAACGTTAAACATACAATGGCGGACGCAATTACACGCCTTCTATAGTCGTTTGCATTCACCGCTCCGCATTACTTTGTAATGTTACTTGTGAGGGCAAGTTGTGAGCGAACAGCGGTTTTTAGAACTAAACAGTTCCTTTATGTTCGCATAGGGGATGACTTGGTTTATATATCTAAACCAAATTGGGACGAAATTCCGACTTCAGTCTCAGTCTCTTCTAACCCTTAGCCCAAAATAAGTTCTCTTGACCTGTATTTACTTTACAAAATATTTTAATTTCCATTGATTTATCCATTTACCTAGATGATACGTTTGAATGTTAAAATCACCGTCATTTCCATTCAAATATCTAGCCTTAATCTATTGAAAGTTCAAACCCAACACCTAAACCAAAAATTCAGGACTTAGCATATCAATGCTTTCAACCTTTTCATCAATCAACTCGCCTCAAAGGACCAGCGTATCTGTTGGGACATTAGGACCAAACCTATGATCGCCTTCGCTTTAGACTCGCGCCACCTAAACGTCCCCATTCGCTTATCTGCTATGAGTCGGCGAATGCCTCTGAATACAGTTTGAGCTTCATACGTCATCGTTGGTACAGACATTACCTGTGCGTCACGGTGAATGTAAAATTTTGTGTGACGTCATTAAGTGACTCACACGTACGATTATTGCTGTTATCGCGAGACAAGCGGTAATTGGTGTCGTAAATTATATTTTGTTAATGTGTATGTTTAGCTATGTTAGGGTGAGGTATGTTAAGTCATTTCATTTTGTGTGACACGGAATTTAAGAGGCGATTATTTTGATAAGAGGTGTGTGAACATATTTTTGGTAATGTCTTAGTATGGAATTTGTGCCGTAAAAACACCAACACCGGAAAGATTTACAGTAGCTACGAAACCATGAAATAGATTCGCCAAAATATTAGTATTGTAGGAATAATAGTAATTAAAAGTTAAATAGGCTTGCTCCCCATTAAATGGAACTTAATGGTGAAATGTAAGTGGCCTAAAGCACAACTCAACCTTCAGGGAATATTGCAGGCGTAATGTCATGTTATGATTTATGTAAAAGTTAACTATTATTCTGATCTTTAATAATGCTTTCAAGTGTTTATGGGGTTGCCGAACTACTGCAGTGCTTCCGGCATGTCTGCAGAGGCGAGAATAGATGGCATTCACGCCATCATGCGCAAGCGTTGCGCTTCCATTATGCGCAGGGTACGCGCCAGCCCCAGTCCTGAAAACTGATAGGTGGGACCGCCCCATACTGACACATTGGATACGCCTACATTCCACTGTGGCGTAGTAATGAAAAGTTTGTGTTGCTTTTCTCATAGATGTAAATACTAAAACTAGTTTCTAAGTCGTGTGTATACTAACCAAATGGACTAAAGTTATGGGTTCAAAATAAAAGATTTTAATTATTTAAAAAGCAATTACAAGCAAACTAACTCATTCATTTAAAATAATTACAAAACAAATCAAACTATGACTTTAACAGATGAATAAGTAATCCAATCATGAACTAACAATAGCTCGACTCTAGTAGGCCCTTTGACTTTGAAGTTAGTGCCAAACTAATTCTAAGGACTAAAGTTTTAGAATTAAATCTTATTAAAAAGATTAATAGTGTTACTGGTTGGTTGGATGATTAAACAGAAAACTCAGTACATGTAAAAGGCTTTGTTAAATTGTACTCGTACATTTAAGATTTAAAGTTAGGCAAACTCGAACTCATTAAAACTTACAGCATTTACAGATACTTCTGAATAGGTCGGTCAAAAAGTTGAAACTAGTTGCCTGTTCCGAAGCGTAGATTCCCATGGAGAAGAATGTGTAAGAAACTCCGTGGTTACTCCTTTAAACGAAGTCATATTATTACTTTCTTTACTGCTCTAATATATGAGTATGCGTTTCTTGCCGGTTCTTCTCCATAGGAACCTACTACACTTTGGAATGGCAACTAGCTTCATCTTTCTTACTGACCAACCCCTTGATAATTCGAAAGTTCTTGTAATTGGTTTAGTTGAAATAAATGTTTTGAGTGTGAGTTTTCTGATTCATTTTTAAGCTCAAGGTTTTTGATTCAAAATCTGGCATAGGTATCTACGAGTTTTGACAATTTCGAAATAAAGTGACAGAAAACATCTTTCTGAAATTTATCAATTTTCGTTGAGCCTTCGACCCTATTCGGTTCTATTATTAGTCAGCTTTCCGATATTATTATGTTCGGATGGATAACATGGATTATCGATTAATTAATAAAATGCGTAGTAATTAATTGAAGGTCAGAATTGATCTCTTATACGTGAAGGAGCTATTTAATAGGCTCATAATATTATACGTTATGTCGTCACACCCATCGGGGGTTTGTAACATATTATGAGGTAATCCATAATAGCACATACGATATTTTTATGTTCAAGCTTTATTATAACCCATTTTGTTTTAGTAGATTATTGTTATTACTAGACAGATATAAAGGCTACAAGATTTTTATTTTTAGGGTTCCGTACCTCAAAAGGAAAAAATAGAACCCTTATAGCCACTACCACCCACTACCCATTTCGTTGTCCTTCTGTCTGTTTGTCAGTCTGTCAAGACCCTTTTTCTCAAGAACGCGTCGAGGTATTAAGTTGAAATTAATGTCAAATGCGTAAGTCTATGGTACCTTGCAGCTGTAAAAAAATAAAGCTTAAAGTCAACGAAATAAAAAATACGGGCACTATGTATATCTTATACTTAATATTATAAAGAGGTAAAATTTGTTTGTAAACAAACAAACAAATTTTACCTCTTTATAATATTAAGTATTAATATAATATATTTTGTAAGTTTGTATGTAGGGGGTAATCTCCGGAACTACCAGTCAGCTTTGAATAAATATTTTTTCATTAGATAACCTATTTCTTGAGGACGGTTATAGGCTCGCGAGTCAAGTCGTGGGCAGAAGCAAGTACGACATATTTTGATACTCGCAAATAAATCAAAACGTATAGAGTACTTCCCATTGACCTAGAATCATGAAATTAGACAAGAAGCAAAGTCTCCCAGCACAAGTAAAGGAAAACGGAGTTTTTCCCTTATTTTAAAATCGTTAATTTGTAGTTTTATCACATTTTTTTTTGCGGTAACATACTATTGCAGTTGGAGAATTGACCGTGACGAATATCGATGTATGGGAGAACATCGACTACAAAGTAAAGTTTGTTCTTGGGATAAATGCATTCCAACTACGGAACCCTTCATTGTGCGTAGTCCACGCACAAGGCAGGTTATGTTTTTTAAAGATTCTTTGTCCTTTTTGTCCAATCTTGCCAATAAATTCAGTTTAAAATTCAAATTTCTTAACGACATCAGCTATGCAGTCGAAGTTCTATTGTAATCAATCTTAAATTATAATGAAAATGCTTTGTATTTCAGAATTTATATGAGAAACTGCAGACATTCCAACTTGCCGAATTTCTCTAATAATTTGCTTTGAATTGTCAACTATTTAGAGAAAGTTCTCTTTCATCAACTAATAATTGGCGATTAAATTTCTTTAGTTCTCAAAGCTATTTAATGTCTTACTTTGTTTTAGTTTATATGTCAAGTCATTGGTCCTTTGTTTCTGAGTGTCTGAACTTTTAAATTTGATTCAAGCCAATTAAAATATTTGAAATTACAGAGATTGTGTTTTTCCGTCAGGAATTTCTCAGTCGCAGCCCGCAGTCTGGATTTGTGCCCGGTTGATGGCAATAGGCTCGCCCCCTATTACATGGGACTTAAACATAACTGGCGAAATGTGGGTGTGCTATAGGCATCTCTGCCTAATCCTCTGGAGATTACAGGCATAATGTTACGTTATGTAAATTAGAAAGATATTCTTGTGTTGAGTGATGAGAGAGTAATGGAAGAAGATTGTAATTTAGGGGCTAGGTTAGGTAGGTATATAAACGATTGAGATTCTGATTGATCGTGTATTACGCAATTAGGGTAGGTACTGGTGTCGGACTTGGTTGATTGGTTGGGTTGGAGGGTTGTTAGTTGGCAGGTCTACCGGGTAACTACTTCTGTACACTCTAAAACCCATTTCGTGATGGACAATACTTAACACAAATAACTATTTACACTAGGTACTGAATACAATAACAAACCATACAAATAAATACAAAAAACAAACTGACACTTAGGCGTCGAAGTATTCATCCGCATCGCTGTCGTCCGGAAACGTGCCCAGAAGACTGGCAGCATGGCCACGTTGAATGCCAATGTTAATTCTCTCTTGGCCGAAGAACGAGCCAGCCCTCTGGTCGCGTGAAGTGTCGACGTGTTACGTAATTATATAGCAGGTTAGTCACTAACTACACGAAAAGGAAGGAAGAAGAATGCCAATATATTCGTCTCAGGTCAAATGTCTTATAATAATTATATATTTAATAGTAGGTAGTATTTTTCACCTAGTTTAATTTATGGCTCCTTAAAAATTTAAGGGCAACACTAGTTTTCGACCTTAGATAACATCGAGTAGTAGGTACCTGATCCAAATATAGCTCCCTTCAAAATGGTTGAGCTTCATGTTCGTGAACGGGCGCCGTCGGTAACTGTTCATCTCTTAGCTGCCAGGACTTATTTTAATTTAATTTAATTTTTGAATTGTTATTTTTTATTTCTATTACGGACACTTTTAACGTTTTGCATCGGTCACATGTATAACTTCAATACGAATGATTTAACCAATATTTTGTAACCATATCTTGATTTAAAAGAGTGTCCGTGGAGTTTCTTGCCCGTTCTTCTCCATAAGTACCTACTACGCTTTGGAATGGGCATCTAGCTTCATTTTTCTGACTGACCGACCCCTTGATAATTCAAAAGTGACTGTAATTGGTTTATTTGAAATAAATGGTTTGAGTGAGAGTTCATAAATTTTGAAATTCATCAGAGAGCTCACGAAAAGAAAGAAAATTTACATAATGTATCATCCATGACTTGCATAAGATCCAAACATAAGCAAAAGAACTAGTTTGCCAATCACGCAAACCGCTTACCCGCTCCAGTTCAACTAAAAAGGCTAGGAAGTTAATGAGGCAAACGCATTAGCCTATCTTACAGTTGCAGTTACGGTTCGTTAGTTAATCCGACGTGTAACGGTTAGTAAGATTAGCCGGTACTAGTGCCTGCTTAAGAATACTTAGGTTTCAGTTTTTGCTGGGTGGAGTTGCTGATTCAAGTGGGATACTTGGGTCGAAGGCAGTTTAAATTAGGATTTGTAGGGATGCTGTGTCAGGCCCAAAGAGGTGGCACGCAGTATTCTGTGCGCGCCTTTATAGAAGGACATGCGGTCGTGGGATCGGTCGCACTTATCGTCCAACACTCCAACATGACTACAGTCACATGAACCCAGTCTGTCCCAACTCACGATCGATCAAAACAGACTGTCAACACATATCAATATGCACGGTCCAACCTCATTCACTATGGAGGACGTGTAAGTGATAGGTGCTTCTGCGCTATACCTTTTGAGTGCATTATTACCACACTGATGTATGAAGGGTCTGTACGTGTGAGTTGGCCAACTCCTTTGATCTGGGTACGATTTACCGCCATAGTAGCGATTGCACGTCAACCCTATCCAACATCGGCCAACATCCATGAACTATCTCTCTACACGTGGAAGGTTGGACGAATAGTTGGACTGTTGGACGATAGTGTGAAGCCGGCATTATAAGTGATGGGGCCCGCTAGGCATGAAAAGAAAAGAAAGAAAGAAAATACGTTTATTTGCGGTACACATGACGCAAAGAAAGAACAAAACACAAAAATAAACAATTTGGGGGAAAATATGCGTCACATCCACGCAAAACGGCCATCGCTCAGCATAATGCTGCGACCCTATGCGAGACAGAGCCCCAACGCTGGTTTTCAGCGACAGCCGGCGTTGACGTGATGACGTCAACCGGCATGGTGGGCTGATACCAGTCGGGGGAGCGATGAATGTACAAGTATCTCCCGGGCCCCGACTCATGGTAGTAGAAGGAAAAGTGGGGTTTTAGTCATTAGGAGTTCGACATAACCCTCCATTCTCCTCAGACTGAGGGTTATATTATTCCTGACGGAAAAAGAAAAAAATGTTTTGCAGGAATCCTTAGTGTAGTGAATGAGAATAAGACACGGAAATCTGCTGGATACGGGCAGCACAAGACCGGTCATTAGGCGCGTCACGAGGATTTCTTTAAGTTGAGACGATTTTTTTTGTTACATGTTCATTCAAGCTTCACTAAAATTGCGATAGTGACTGATACGTTTAATTACATAGCATCACGCCTGCAATCCCCAAAGGGTTCGGCAAAAGTGTAATAGTGTGGGGTAGTACCTACACTCCCATTTCACCAGTTATGTTTAAGTAACATGTAATAGGGGGGGGGGGGGGGGGCCTATTGCCGTCAACCGGACACAAATCCAGACTACGGGCTGCTCATGCTGCTGAGAAATTCCAGATACAAAATTGCAGAATATGAAACAATTATTTACAAAAATTGTATTGAATGGACTAAAAAAAATAAAAAATTATTACGTTAATATTTTTCTTGTAGAATAATCTGACAAAAAAATCTGAATGATTGCATGTATATTAATATGGGTTGGTTTTCAATCGTTAAAATATATTTTTAGAGGTATCTTCGTGATTTTTTCTATCGTATCAAATTAGTTGTATTATATTTTCAACACCTCAAATTAGCATAATATCCTGAAGAATATCATATATTGTTTTGGTTTTGTTTACTGCAATGGATCACATACTTTAACCGGTAAAGCCCTGGGTGACCCTCAAGCACGTCAATTAGCACGTTAATTAGTTGTTTATCAGGCCTTTAACGGTTAAAGCATTATAAAACTTGCGTTTAGGTCTTACAATCTCCTCAATATGAGTCTGAAATCGCCAATTCCCGTCTTGAGCAAGCGAGATGCAAAATGCGCGAAAATCGCTATTTTTTAAGCTAGGTACTTATAACCTGTAACATTATCCAATAAAATGAATAATTACGACTCCAATAAAAAGATAAAACACGTTATTCCCGAAAGGCAGTAATGAATAATAAATATTCTCGTAAATCACTCGCTCGTTCATGTACATGTACAAATTATGTGCAAACGTTATTAATCACTTAATACTCGCAAAAGTCAGTAAATGACGAAATTAATAAGTACATACCCTTTGACGTAAATGTTGTAAAATACCCTTTGACGTAAATGTTGTAAAATGTGACGGAAAAAGCAGTAAACGGATTTATTCGTACAGTAGAGAATTTTATTTATTTATTCGGAATGATTCGGGAATTTTCGGAAAACCATGTTTAGTTTTTCATTTATTTCAGTGATCGAAGCGATAAATACTTGTGATTATGAAACTGTGTTGGATTTGTTTATTTAGATTGTTTGTTTGGATTTTGATAATTTCAAGTCGTTTTTGTTTATTTTGATTGTGATTGTCAGTTATGATTAATCCTGTCTTTGCTTGGTATTGTTTTTTACTTGAAGCATATAATGGCCGGGAAATACCTACATTGATAAGGGAGTCATTGACTTATCAATGTATTTCTAGTCGTAAAACGACTTTTTATAATTGAACTGGTCACAAAATGGATTTTTAGCGAAACCAGATTAGACTGTGATTTTTTGTATTTTCTGAAACGAACTGTCATAAATATGATTGTCAGTGTTTGATTAATTATTCGGTATAATAAACAAGCAAGACCCAAATTCGATTAAAGCTTTCCAAAATGGCTACCTTTTCAGTATCCAAAAAAACATTAGTACCTACAGTTAATTGACTCAGGCGTGACCTTACGGAAATCCATTATAAAATACAATAGACGTAGATATATTTAGTAACCTATTCCGCTTAACTATTCCTGAAGAGTCATAAAAAATCCTGTAAGAAATCGACACGTGTTTCACCTCTCAACGAGGCACAACAAGCGAGGCGACGCGAGGTTCGCGACAAGTCACTCGTCATCCTGAGGATGCCTCGTTGAGAGGTGAAACACGTGTCGATTTCTTACAGGGTTCTTTATGACTCTTCTAATAGTTTACTAAATATATCTACGTCTATTGTATTTTATTAGTAAGAACCTTTAAATAAATCACTTCATTAAAAAAAACCGTAATGCTGTAACTAAAGAGCAAAATACTAATTATGATTATTATTTCCGAGGCGCCCGTCTTTTTCAAGAGAAACTCAAGGAAGTAATTAAAAAGAAACTCTTTAATTATCATCTCTGATGTAGGTAATATTACCTTCGGGTGTAATGAAACGCTTATTTTGTAATCTAAGAACCACTGGACTTTACATACTTTTTGTTTAAAAGCTTTTTCATTAAATTAAATAATTGTTCACTAAGGATAGTTTTATTTAGCTGGATGTTGCCATTTCTTTAAAAAAATGATTTTCCGAGTTTTTCAAATTAAAAAATATCCATGAAACATGCATACATATATAAATTCACGCCTTATTCCCATGGAGGTAGACAGAAACCAACGGCTATGATCCTTATATACTCCTTTTGCGTCGTTTATAATATCTATTATAATTATCCATTATTGTGAGCTGTTGGTATTTCGTGGTAGGAATAAAAGTCCTACTTTTGTCCCTCATGTGAAACTGAATGGTTCACTTTTGCAGAAAGTTACCCGTTTTAAATATTTAGGCCATATGGTCACCGAAGATTTAAAAGACGACTTGGATATGGAAAGGGAGCGCAGGGCACTGGCTGTGAGGGGAGATATGATATGCAGAAGGTTTTATGGCTGTTCAGTTCCTGTAAAACTAACTCTTTTTAAGGCCTACTGCCAAACTTTTTACAGCAGCAGCCTTTGAGATAATCATACCCTAAAAGCAGACAATGCCCTGCGCATTCAATACAACAATGCCTTCAGGGCGCTGTTGAGGCTTCCACTTTACTGTAGTGTGTCAGGAATGTTCGCCGATGCGCATACTGACGATTACTTTGCGATAATGCGGAAGAAAGTTGCCTCAGTAATATCTCGAGTGAGGGGAAGCAGCAACAGCATTCTGAAGGTATTTGCAGAGAGGCTGGATGGGCCTACAATGGGGAGGTTTACTAAGCTACATGTTGGCAACAAAGCTTGTTAAAGCTTCCTGTGATTGTGATTTTTCTTTTACTTTTCTTTTATTTTTTATTTTTCCTGCATGTTACTAATATAGTCTTTAAGGAAGATGTAACTAACACCCTTGCCTTGATGCCTGACAATAAAATATATATTTATTTATTATTTTTATTATTATGTTATTGTCTTCAAAATGTTTTTCCATCAACCGATAAAATACAGGTATAAGACTTGACAGTGCCTTTAATACTTCGTAACACCAATATTGTATTTGGATATACCCAAATAAAATTATAGACTTGTAGGTAACGTCTTCTATATTCTAAGATTTGCCTCATCCATCATCTAAGTTGACCTAAAAGATCCACAATATCAATAAGACCGCGTGTCCTTAGACTTTCCTCGAAAGACCATTTATCTCCTACAACTTCCAAGTCACTCAAGGATGACAGATTTATTGGCCGGCAAATGGCTGCCAGTGTCAACGTATCGCATCGACCTCAATACACCCGTAGACGATATTTTAAAACTTAGCCAGAAACTGTATGATGACCTCGTGTCCAAATATTGGACCAAAGGACTAACTTAGACAGACAATAGTATAAACTCACTCGTTTCCAAATGTTGGACCAATTTGGAAACAGTGAGAACGATACAGAATTCTGGTCAAGTAGGCAAACATTTGAGTCAACATTGGTCATATCTGGGCCAATGTGATCTACATATTTCAGTGTCCAAGTATTTTAGTTGAGTTTAATATTACGTAGATAGAAGATGTATATTTAGGACGTTAGGACGGAGATAGGAAAGTTCGGGCGACGCGACTAAATATACTTGAATTTTCGTCATGTCACTGAACTTTCGTTGCAGAGAAATAGAGTAGTGTATTTTGCTTTCAGCAAGTTAGGTTGGAAATTTTAACATGAAAATTCAGGTGACAATGCTTTTAGTAGGTAACTTCTTATGTAGGTATTTAGCGTTCCATAATGCCTATCCAAACTTTTCTACATCCTTTCTATGGATATGTTTATAAAAAACGTAACAAATATCTCTGAAATAAAAGATATATATCTTTTTTGGTTTAAGTAATTTTTTTGAATATCATGCTCAGAACGCACCTATGGACGATTCGTTTTGCTTATAAAATTATCTAGTACTCAAAGATTATAATTATACACGTTTTTCTGAATATTTATTTAATGTAATTAAATTCTATAAATACTTAGGTATCCAATCAACTAATGCTGTTTTTGATATGTATTGGATACCTACTTGTCTTAAAAAAATAATGGTTCATAGTAAGTACCAGCGTTTTGTTCAATTGCGTACAACGGAGCACATTTATAATAATGTCATCGACGCGCGCCATTGATTAACACCTGGCTATCATTCGCTTCATTCCCATTGTTGTTATTGTTGTGAATTGCGATACGAACTGTACTATTTTGGATTTCCTTCTGTTGTTTTGACCTTGGCATTGTTCCTTTTGGACTACGTCGCAGTCGGGTAAAAACTGTTTGTCGCCTAGCATTAAGTCGACTCATTTATTGATTCTAACCTCAAAAGTATTTTTTGCATTATTAAAATATCTTGGCTATTTAGATATCATTTTCGAATGGGGTGGTGTTAACTACATAAAAAGAATCCAATCTCACTTTATTTGGTTTCTGTACACTGAAAATAAAAGTCAGGTCCAGCGTCTATAGAAATTTGGCCGATGTTCTTTTTGTTAATATTGTATCACTCAATTTCAACGTAAAAGAACAAAAAGATTTTGTAAATAAAAATATGTATATTTCTCTGGAAAAGACAGATAGGAAGGTAAATTACTTATTTGCACAATTCGATATTAAACAGTTTAAAAACCCCTAAAGATAAGAGACGAGCCTATCGGTCCATCGGGACCAATTCCGGTCCTGGTTTCTAACTGAGAATTTTCCTAACAGAAAAATCCAATTTAAACTAAATTGGCTCAGTAACTCTTCTCTACAAAAAAAACCTTCCCATTCCACCAATTTTCGCTCCATGACACTAATCAATTGCAACACCTTTTTGACTTATTTTCCTTTTGTACCTTTTTCCGTATATACACCTCTGCATTAAGCCCAATAGAATATTCAACAAGAAAATATTACCATTTCTTAAGAAATTTCGTGACAAAACGTCAAAACATGAGAAAGCTTTTATTTTGTTTAAAATTGATAGGCATTCGCATATGAGATTTCGAGAAGGAAATTTCGTTTATTAAGTTACTGAATTCAGGCCGTTATGAAACCGGAATGTGAAAAGTCAACCGTTAAAATGGCGCCGGTACCTACGTTCCTTTTTTAAAATACCCCTTTTTATTGGGTTATTTTTGTGTAAACGTATTAAAGAGGTAAGTATGAATATGTCGCCGGGATTACGGATGCCGCTTATTATTTAGGACCGAATTATTCCGCCAATTATCAATTAATAAGGTCTAATAAGGTCTATCGAACATTAAAAGCGTTTAGGTGTATGTACCTAACATACGCTTAAATGCTTTTAATGTTCGATAAAAAATCATTATAATCGAATTAATATTATAAAAGAACATAATAAGAACATGAAACTTTTTCTAAAACCAAAAGAAATAGTTTTAATTCCCTTCAGAATTGAGGTCATTGTTCCTTTGACGACTTTGCCCCACTACCCATAGTTTTGAATTTAGCCCTGATGTGCCATCGCAACAATCATGTTCATTTACGCAACCGACCTAATATTCCCCACATTATCAAGCTGGTGACTATTTTCTTGGGCCGTCAATTGTCCTAATAACCGTCCCATAAGGTTTTGGCTCGGTATTAAATTACTTTTTTTACAACTTAAACATCTAACTTTCGACTCGGATATTACTTGTTCAAACTTAAGTACCTATTACTTACAGCCTACACAGGTTGGGAGGTAAATTCACACGCAAACTGTAACCATGAATTCAGCACATGATTCTAGATACCCCTAACGTAGAAACATTTGGTAGGCTATCAAAAAAAAAAAGCTGTTTCATAGAAAAGTGCAAAAGCTACGCGGTTAAAACGACTTTTTTTTTTTATAACCGACGAAAAATTTCCCTGCCACCCTGTATTTTCATAAGTCTTTCTAGAACACGTACTCTTTGATATAAAGCATTGTGGAAAATATAAAGTAATAAAAGGTAGAGCTCTTATTTCCAAAATGAAAGAAAAACACTAAAATAAATTGGCGTTCGTCCGTGGAAAACTTAATTGAAATTCGTTTCCGTGAATTTTGTGGGGGGAGCAAGAGGAAACTAGAGATGTTTTTAAAGTTTTTTGCTGCCCCGGTCCCGTCGTCTGCATAGGATTTAAAAGAATTTTCATTGTAAAGAGTTTTGATAACAAAAAATCAAAGACAATACAGTAAAAAAGTGTATACGCTAATATTATCAAAGAAATAATAACCAAAACTGACTTGGCTAAAGTGTGAAGGTGTAGTTTCGTTTTATAAAAGTCAGACAGACCCCTCAACCTACTCTGCGGCAAAAGACATCCACGGAGACAGCTACACACCAGAAAAAGCTCTTTTGATAGCAAGTTATCACCAGCCATGAAAAACAAATGACAGCATTGGTACTTACAATTGCAGTCATTTGTTTAGCAGCAATATCAGGTAGGTACATTATTATATATTATACACATTTTTTTATCATCATCTCACTAGCCGCTTCTCGACTATGTTGGGGTCAGCTTCCAGTCTAACTGAATGCAGCTGAATACCAGTATTTTACATGAAGCGGCTATCCTGCCCTGCTAAGCCGAAAGGCGGTATCTCTGAGATACGCCCTTTTAGTTTTTTTTATACCATTCAATAGCTATAATAATTTCGCATCGAATGATATAAGCCACATACCGCTATCTAACTTAAAACATTTACTAAAACCACTCAGAAGTATCCTTATGGTTACTAAAATTACAATTTACAAAAAGTCAATTTTCTCAAAACTTACTCCGATTGAGATACCGCCTTTTGGCTTAGCAGGGCAGTATCTGACCTCCAATATTAGATAGGTACAATCTACACACACTTCTGTATAATCATAATATGCCTAGCCGTTTCCCAACTATGTATGTTGGGGTCAGCTTCCAGTCTAACTGGATACAGCTGAATACCAGTATTTTACTGAAGTGACTGCCTATTTGACCTCCACAACTGGAAAATACGATACCCCTGGGTGAGACTGGTTGTCAGACTTTTGAGCTTCTGACGACCCGGTACGCCAAAGATCAAAGAATGACAGCCGGGACGAAACGGCTTAACGTGCTTTCTGAGGCACGGAGGGGTCTCAGTATGTAAAGATGGTCACCCATCCACGGATTGACCGCGGGAAGCGTAGCTTAACCTGATCGAGCGACCCGTGCGGCTGGTATTATGGGTCCCTGAACACATTTCTGTATATACCACTAATAATAGGCCCTCAACAGACAGACGCGAAACGACCTCATAAAGTAGAATTGAGCTGGCAACAACCTTTGTACTGAAAAAGTTGTAAGGCTCATTTGAGGACGTGAATAAGCGACATTGGAACCGAACTTTAAATTGGAAAGGGGATGAAGGTAATGATGTGAGACTACTTTAGTAGGTTAATATGCCTATTCAAGATTAAATCGCTGTTCTAGATGTTTATAGCGAAAGTTATTTCGCTAAAAAAAGGTACTTCTGAACGTGACACTTTAACTTTCGTTACGGCTTTATAAGCTGAAATATATTGTAAGTTGCAAATCCTAACTAATATGATAATGAGTTCGTTTGTTTGTTGCGCTTTTACGCTAAAACGGCTGAACAGTATGGATGAAATTTGGCACATGGGTAGACCATAACCTGGAATAGGACATAGGATAGTGGTGAAGGGTGGGCGTTTTGGGGGACTGTCTTATGTAATTTTGATGTTCGAAAAGTGCTGATTCTCAGCCTAGTTTGAATAAATGACTTTTGAATTTATAATTTTTAATTTTTTATCCCGATATTCTCACGGGATCAGAGACTTATGCGGGTGAAACTGCTGGGCGTAGCAAGTAATGTAATATTTGTTATGAAAACCATAGTTGCATTTTGGTATATTTACAACAACATAAACTATCATTATAATAACAGTTATAGATATATTTAAATAAAGTGAGTACATGTGGTTTTTGGCTGAAAAGTTGATATACATAGGTAAGTAAATATGGTGACTTTATAAGCTTGTCAAACACATTTAACTTACTAATACTCAGGACAACTAGTATTGTAGTCCATGACTACTGTATCGCCTAAAGTGCACTTGCTGCTACTGCGCTGTCACTGTCAAATTGTTACCATAAACATTGTTGAGTTGTAGACTTGAACTGTATCCTTAGGGGTTTATTTATAAACGTTGCTTAAAGTTGTGACGTTCAAACTTAAAAAATGTATGGTTAAACAGTCGCTAATCATTACTTAACTATAAGCAACGTTTATGAATAAACCACTCTATCTTTATCTAAAAACATTATTAGACAAAGTAAAAAGTCCCTTTATAAAACACTGGTTACGAAGGCACGTGCCAAAGTGTGTTGGGTCACGTCAATTTTAGTTGTTTTAATTTGTAAAAGTTTATTAAGAGGCTTACAACAGCTAAAGCGCGGTCACTGTCGGACTGCATAGAAATGAAAGAGAAGCGCGATGACACGACACAGGTAATTTATTGCAAAATATGAAGCAGTTAGCGATTTACAGAAAATCTATTGATTGGACTGGAAAATTAAAACACTATTATGCTAATATGTAGCTTTTAGAATAATCTGACAAAAAATCAGAATGATTGCATGTAAATTAATATGATTTTTAATCGTTAAAAGAAATTTTTAGAGGTTTCTTCATGATTTTTTTCTATCGTATCAAATTAGCTGTTTTATGTTTTCAACACAGTATCATACTAGCATATATCCTGAAGAATATCATATATTTTTCTGATTTTGTTTACTGCAGTGGATCATATACTTTTACGCATTATAAAACTTGCGTTTAGGCACGTTTAGGTCCTGTAGTCCCCTTAACATAGTTTTTAAATCATTGTTACTAACACTATATTATGAATTGTGTGTACTTGTATGTGTAGTACGAAATAAAGAATATATTATTATAATATTATTTATATCTAATATTAATGTTGATACTCTAAAAATTCATAAAATGCAAATTACATATCGCACCTTTGGTAGAACAAGGGCATAATTGTCATAAATTGCCAAACGAATGTTTTTGTCCCTCCAGTTCAAAGGGCCTTTTTAAAGCATTTCTGCATATTTAAGTCATTTTGGCAATTTATGACAATTATGCCCTTGTTCTACCAAAGGTGCGATATATCGATTTCAAATATTATGATTTTATAATCCAAGCCACGTGACCCACATTTATAAGTTAAGAAGTAAGTACAGTAGAATGTATGTATATGAATGAATAGTACTTTTTTTATTGAGTTTGGGAAATTATCAAATATCTTCTCCCGCTCTGGGCGGAGCGGGAGGGCGTGTCAGACTTTTACTGACTAAAACCCACCGGTGTTCCTTCCGTTGCCTGTGTGCCGAGGCCACGATATCCCTTTCGGACAAACTCGCAACCCTGGCAGGAATGTAGTATAGTACCTGTGAGCGGGTGAGTCAATAAAAACAACTTTTTCCTGCTTCAGGTAGAATGGCTGTTAATTCTGCTAACACTTACACACATTTTGACGCTAGTCCTTAAAAGACTAAAACTCAACAAGCAAAGTGTTGACACAAAAAAGAAGAAAAAAATAAAACACTTGAAGCGCTAGTGACGAGAGCTACAGTTTCATTTTTATTTTCCACACTTTTTTCCGCCACGAGGTGAGTTGCTCCAGCAATTTTTACGCAAAGGTAAGCATCCGATATGCTTGCTTTTTTTCTTTATTTTTCCAGTGTGGAAATGTGATGTTATTAAAAAAATCGGTATATAGCAATACCCTGGGATCCATCCAGTTTCGTTACTAATCAGATTTTTTTTTAAACTTGAGAACACTGAAAATTGTGTTGCTTTTACTTGCCCCAACACAAAATTACTTAAGAGGGTGAAATTACACAATGGTCCACTAGCGCCACTCTTTAAAAAAAATATTATTCTGTGAGGTGACTGAGAAGGAATTATGAATAACGGCTAGTAAGGACCCTCGGTGTGTCTAGAATTTTCTAATACCTTTTATATATTTTGTTATTGAGACATCGAACAACAAAATACCTACAATCTAGAGGAATGTGGCCGCTTTTCTTTAGATCGAGTTTTGTTGCTTCGTGTCTCAATATGAAACTTTATAAAAGGTATTAGATAATTCTAGACACACTTACCGAGGGTCCTTACTAGCCGTTATTCATAATTACTTCTCAGTCACGAGATAATATTGTTTTAAAGGAGTGGCACTAATATACCGTTAGGCACCCTCTTAAAATATCGTGAAAAAAAAAAAAGTTACCACGCTAGCTTGGTCCGTTTTCACTTTCCCACGAAGTTTTTTTTCATATTATTTATTTTATTTGAGAAAAACAAATAAGTAAATTGAATTTGGAAACAATGGTGCCTAAGACTAGTTCAGAACCCGGAATGTGTTAACTACTCTTACTAAGATGTGAGATACAAACTAAATACATCGATAGCTTACATGATCGAATCCCATGAGACGGACAGCAGTATGGCTTGATTCATTGCTGATGATTTATTCAGCAAAGAGAAATTGATATTAGTTTGAGCAATGGATATTATAGTAAATGTATCTACACCTCATCATCACCTGCCTAACCTTTACCCAAATATGTTGGGGTCGGCTTCCAGTCTAACCGGATGCAGCTGACTACCATTTTTTACATGGAGCAACGGCGTATCTGACCTCCACAACTCAGTTACTGGGTAAAGCTTTGTGCAGACTAGCGCGACGCAACAGCGCGACGCAACAGCGCGACGCGACAGCGCGACGCGACAACGGTTATTGTTATACCGTGAAGTTTTCTTAGAAATTGTATTGTTCGAGTCGCGTCGCGCCGTCGCGTCGCGCTGTTCTGAACGAACCTTAATACGATACCCAGTAAATGTACCTACACAAAAAAGGGAACTGTCTACTTGTGGCTATAATCGCAAATCCACTTACCCTTGGCCCTCGAATTTAGTCCCGCCATAATTGAAAAAGACCGAAGACAAGAAATTCCCTAAGCAAACACAAAAACGCAAGCGAACCTCATTTTCATGCGCCTTATTTTCATTTATTTTTTTCTCGGCAACCCCAATAACTTTGTGCTGGCAACACGGTTCAATTCACTACGTTCCCAAATGTCCCGGTAGATTAATTTTGGTAAAAACCTGTGAAAGACGTCCTTCCTTCATTTTGCTAATTCATTGTATTGATTTGGTTGTAGCTTTTTCTAATTTCGTTTGGAGAATTAATGGAACGAAAGGACCGTGTGTTTATCCTAGAGAGTATTTTGTTTATTTGCACTGATTGCGTGTGAAAGAAGGACTTATCTTAGTGAATTGTGTTGAGAAAGGAACGGTTGATTGTATTTTTTATCTGTAGCGTGAGACGTCTCTACAAGGATTTTATTTGCGGTGTGTTTATTATTGCAAGAAGTCTACAAAAATAATCTTATGGCCAACATTGAGTTATACTTTTATAAGTTGTTTAACAGAGAAATATTACTGACGCTGAAATAAATGCGAAGTTTTAAAAATAGCAATCCGTAGTCCTAAAGTCTGGTCTTTAAACATTTAGTACCCCTGCTTTTCAAACCCGCGAATTTACTCATATAATAATTGATATCAATCGCGAGACTATCTAGACCACCATTCAACCCACATCACCAAAACGAAGTAACAAGACAGCTTTATAGAGAACCCCATACATATTACATGCAGCATTATACTTCCACTCAACTACGACGATTGATAATATAGCAGGCCGGATTCATTAAACTCTTTAATTCCCTGTGCCATCAGAGCGTCACGGAGTGTTTACATTTTTTCGTCCACAGTAAACAAAGTTATTTTTCGCATACATTTTTGTCATCATAATTTTTTATTGAGTTTCAAAAATCTGTTTACTTCATTATTACTGCATCGTCTGCGTACATAACGACCGTAAGTGTCCTTAGATTTTTTCCTTTGCGGATTACAGGTATGATGTTATGATAAGTGTTATTCTACATTATAGTAATCTGTCCATTCTACTCAAAAATTGCAATCTACGCCCACACGACAGCTTCAAAGATAACTTATACATATTACATGCAGCACGCTTCCACGCAACTGCGACGATCGATACAGCAGGCCGGATTCATTTAATATTTTATTTAGAGAAGTTATCGCGTAACACTTACCCGCTGCGTCGGAAAAATGCCCGTGGAAAATTGAATTTTAAGGCCTTACCCCGTGACCGCGAGCTACACGCTCAAGCGACACGCGTCTTGCGACAGCGATTGCGCAGAAAACAAATGAAAGAAGTCGTTTAGAGCAGTGGTTGGCAAACTCATTAGTCAATAGAGCCAAATATCAATACGATAACGACTAAGATTTTTTATGAGAGCCAATCCTTTCTGTGTGTCCAAACTGCCTCAATACACTTTTCTTAATCCTTGAAAATCCCATCCTCTTTGACGACCACAACGCTTTCTAAAATTTACTTGCAAAAAAGTAGGATGCCTTCATCATCATATCGGCTGATAATAATATGATGATCTTCGACCGCCGCATTCAATTGACCGTCTGACCGACCAATCGACCGAAACCCCGATACCCGAGCGTATCTACGCTCGCGCTCATGGACATTTGTACAGAGCCGCACTCTATATGCCAAAGAGCCACATGTGGCCCTGGTTTGCCGACCACTGGTTTAGAGCATGCTACGAGTCACCGCGATGCGACTTGGAGAGTGACGACCGGTAACACGTTACGCACACGCATGTTGCTTGACGCAGGTCGCATCGTTAGTCGTATCGCTCGAGGCCGTGAACAGGGCCTTAAGTAAGGTCGGGTATAGCTGGGCCGCGTGGGTAGACTACGGTTATTTTTGAAGAGGCTCTTTCGAGGCTATGTAATGTTGTGACATCCGGGTTGGGTTCTGTTTTTTTAAGTTAAGAACAATGGATAAACGATATGAGTGTTATATGTGGCAGTAAATTAGACTTGCTTTTTTTTCTTCCAGCGAGAAACAATTAATTTAGAGGTTATTTCGAGGGGCCCCGCCATCTATCCAAGCACTAAAATAACACTCAAGAGGGGCTGTAAAAGTAGAATAATTATTTACCTGTTTATTTCATCAAGATGGCTGATGATTATTTACAGAGAACGTTCTCAGTTTAAATTCTGTATTCATTAAAAGTAGGCAGGGGACTTCGTTCCTTAAGAAGGAACTTGCTAAATAATTAGTAAATTTTTGGTCCTAAGATCTAAATACTAATAAAAAAACTGGCTAACTGCGTGTTGGACCACGCGGAATGAATCGTTCCGTAGTTGGGATAAATTTATCCAAAGAACAAACTTTACATTGTAGTTGAAAAACATGTTCTCCCTTACATTTGAATTGCAAATGTAAATTAATCGATTATTTCTCGTTAACTTGTAGAGCCTATTTAGCTGTGATACTTTTCCTTTTCACTTCGTTATATAATTATGTAGTATTACATATATTGTATTGTAGTATTATTGTGTTTGTGTTACTTTGTAATTGTGTAGTATTTTGTTGTTGTTATTGCTTGTTGACTACGGAACCCTAAAAAGCACGTACTTAAACGTTTACAACCCCTGTCTTTTACAACTATACTAAAAAGAATCCGACTATAATACTACAGTAACAGGTAGGTACCTACCTACTGCTTAAGTTTTGCCTTGGAAGAGATGTTCGTGTTAAATTGAATTTCAGGGCGAAAGGTTAAAGGTTACCTGTGCCTATCGGTAATGTTATCTTGCTTATGTTGTTAAGTTGAGAGAACGAATTTACAAGTACTTACACCGAGAACATGATTTTACTTTTTGTCCTGGTTCGTTACACTTTCTTTTGTTCAGTTAAAGTAATTAAAATGACTTGAGGTTGTTGATGTAGGTGACTGTTTCTTAAATACGAGGACGCGGATTCAATACAAAGCAAGTATTCATGTGACTTTTAAAGACACTTGTACGTTTTTAGTTCTTCTTTCTTTTCGAATCGATAGTAAATACATGTATTATTTTAAACATGTTGGTCCCAGTAGGTGGCCACGCCAATCGCGGCATCAGTGGCATTTTTAAGTCCTCAGAAGTGCTGGTGTGTGAAAACTTTGGACACTCCAATATACAGGACATGGTTTGGTCAGGAGCACCGCTTTTGCACTGGGTATCGGTGGGATCTATAATCCCCCATTTTGCTAGATTGTGCTTGCAGCGGCCTACTTGGGTTCGCAGTCGATTGTTTGCTTTCCATATAAGCCACTGCAGGTCACGTCCGGGAGGCAGATGCTCCTATGATGATGATGACGAGACCTTTTTACTTTATATTGGAAATCATTGACTTCCAGTGAAGGAAAATACTATAGTAAAACTTGGGAGTTACCTACCTAAAAAACTGGTTGTTTAAACAAGTGTTGGGATCAAAATATAAAGACCTTTTCTGCAATAGTAGAGGCCTACACACTACAGTGGAACAGTTCGCTGGCTTTAAGTTATCGAATGTTTGTACATTGGTTTAGGTAATTGAATAAAGGTAAACAAATCGTAAAAAGGGTTTTTATCTACTCTCATATCATAAAATTCCAATTATAAACTTCAAAACGAGTTTATATTGACACACTTTATAAACACAATACCGAAAATTAAAAATAGAATCGTATTATAACACTTTTTCTCTAACAAAATAATGCCATACAACATTTTTTTTACCATTACGATACAGGGCAAATCCAAGAAGTTAATATGACCAAGGACTTTACATCAATAATTTTTTTGTAATGGAATATTTAAGGTTTTTTTTTAATTCTTGATCTTTTATTTAGTAGGTTCAATCCCAATGTATGAGAGTAGATAAAGTAGTGTATGAAACTGCACATAACAAGGTATTGTTCTCATTATGCAACAGTTTCATAAACTACTATTATAATATGACCCTTTCTTATTTAAAAATATGTATATGTTATAACCAAATTACATTTATTTTTTATTTTTACCATAGTTTCCTCTTATACTAATGTATGTTAAACTTTATCATTTATTCTTAAGGGGGATGGTAGAGGGGGAGGTAGCTCGCGAGATTAAAATTTTCATTAGTTTTTCGCATTTCGCAGGTCAGTGTAATTTTTTATGTTTATTAAAATATGATTCGCGACCATAACAAATATAAATTAGAATCATTACAATCAGCAATACAACTCCATAAGTTAGTATAATCGGCAAATGTCATGATTTCATGAAATAGTCATTCAATGGGATTAGATAAACTTAGAGAGTTGTATTGATAATTTTTGTGATTATAATTCTATAAATAAACATTTGATACGGCCGCGAATCATATTTAGATCAACATAGAACATGATACTGATCTGTAAATTGCAAAAATCGTAAGAAAATTTGAATTTCGCGGGCTACCTTGACGCTTTCGCCTTAAACTACTCTTCGTAGATGTAACTGCTTGAGCATAATTTTTGTGACGTAGGATGATAACTGAAGTGACAGGTATTACGTTTAGTTTAGTTACTTGACAGCTCTCTCGTCACGAGATTGTTTGTTTACTTTTATATAACTACCTAAACCAATGGAGTATAGACAATTTGAAATCCATACCTTTTGTTCGTTGGTAACCCACTTAAATCAAAAATATTATAATGTTAAACGAGGAGGTAACATAAGGTACCTTATTATACCAAGATTAAACATATTTCCGACAAAAGGTAGCATACTCGAGTTTGAACGAGAACTCCTGAATACATCCGACCTCGGTAGGTACTTGGTAATGTAAAAAGTCCTGTAACAATTCCAGTTTGTTAAAACGATCAAAGCATAAAGAAATTTTAACGAGTATTATATTCAAAGGCTACATTCCTATGAATATTATATTCATTAAATTGGATTAGGAAGTGAATCGGGACTTTCGAATTTAAACGGCTGACTGAAAATTACTTTGGAATAAATGGACTTTTTTTTAATGACTTCCGACTTAAAAAGTTTTTTTAATTAATGGCAGATAACTAGTAACGGTTAATAACTGTAGTAAAAATCGATTAAAGTCAACTAACTAACTAAATTATTCCATCCCCATAATCATGGTGTTTAAGGAGATTCTTTGCCAGGAACATAAAAAGCCGTCTTACCAGTTATTTACAGACACAAAAACACAAAACACAAAAATCACCAGTTTATTGTTATGGAAGTTCTTGGAAGGCTTAAGCAGTGAAGTAAGTAAGTACCTGGAAATAAAGAAAGAAAAAATTAATATTGGTCACAAAACACACTACACAGAAGTAATACTGTAAATAACATGAAAAAGTATTTAACTGACATGTTACTGTTGTGATGGCCAATAGCAACAGTAGAACAAACGTCAGTCTAACTAAACCAGTCTAAGCTGGCCTCTTATTCTATTGATAGATACTCCACACACACACACAACAAAAAACAAAACAAAAAAATAAAAAAAAATAACTTAAACAAAAAAAATTAACAAACAAAACATACACTAAACAAAAACAAAACAAACTACACACACTACAAACATACTACTATAAACTTATTTTTCTTTCTTTCTTTCATACTACGCTAGGCCAGGTCAAGGTCCGCGCAAGCGCGCACCATCACTGATAAGCGCCGACAAGGTCCTATCTGATTGGTCGGCGCTGGTTCGCGCTGATTCGGTAAAAAGTATGAAAACTGCATGTGCCAACCAGCGCTGGCATATCGGCGCCGGTTACCAGCGTTCTACATGAATGTGGCCTAGGGGTATATTCACGTAGAAACTTGGTAACCATCACCGACATGCAAGCATTTGTCGGCGCTGGTTAACAACGCTAGTCGGCCCAGGCAATGATCATACTTTTTACTAAATCAGCGCAAACCGTCGCCGATAAGCACCGACAAGTTCCTATCTGAATTAATCGACGCCGGTTGGCACTAGTTCGAGCTGATTTGGCAAAAAGTATAACCAGGCGCCGCGTATTGGCGCCGGTTACTACTTTTCTACGCGAATACATCCTGTATTCGCGTAAAATTTACAAGGTATCATCGGTAAATCGGTTATTTATTGTACCTACATCTCAACACACCTCTTCAGGGATTAGACGTGTAATGTTTAAATAAGTTTCATACTTTTCCTGACTGGAATATGTAAGGTCTCAAGTGATACCAGGCACCTAAAACGCCAGCAAATACTAAATCGAATTTACTGTTGGCTAGCCGCCAATACTTGGAGATGTGGCCTTGAATCGACTTTGAGGTTTTTTACAAGGAATATCCAGCTGAAGGATTTGCTTGTAAATCTGTTAGAAATAAATTTCCGTTGGATTTTTTTATACAATTTTTTTTTTCTTTTATACTGAAAACAGATGGCAAGGTATGCAAAATAAAATTAATTTAAGTTGAACGGGATTTGTGTCACGATAATTATCAGTAATTTGAGTACCGCCGCGCCGCCATGATACATTAAACTATCGGAACCCCGCTGACTTCAAAAAGGGCGACGAACAAATTATGCATAGGTAATTTCTAAAATTAATTATCATACTATTGTACTCGCAACCGACATGCATGTGTGACCAGTACCTTAATTGAGTAATACACGATCAATCAGAATCTGAATCGTTTTGAATCAGATTGCTAATCTATTGCTTCATAAGTTCGAAAAATAAATCTGCTCTACAACGTAAATAACGCAAAGTTGTTGAACTGTCAAAATGAAACAGATTAGTCGTAATCGTTTACGAAAATGTGTTGCTCAATTAGATAGCTGATGTATGAACGTAAACGAAGCAAAAAAAGTATGTAAGGATCCTATAATAGCAGGTGGCGTTCTGTAGTCTCTATCTACCCCTATGGCAAGAAAGCGTGAGTTTATGTATGTTATCTGCGTTCACAATTTAGTTGCCAAACATGTAAACAAACACAAGTTTTAGGAAAAATAACTGTGATACCTACACATACGGTTCAGTTTGCGCTAAAACTTCATATTTTTTATGACTTTTTCAACAGTACTAGTCAGTGTAAAATCAACTTTACTTACGATTGTATAAAGTCGATGTTTGTTTAAGTGGAAATAACATCAATTGGAAACAAGGATTTGTATAGACCTTATGTATGTAGTTTTTGTGTGTCATTATCATTAGTTACGGCTTATTGTTCATAATACAACAACAAATTCGTTTGCTTTGGAGTATTTGTGGCTAAGTAAATACTAGATTTTTAAGTCTTAGGTAATGTTCTCATCTGTAAAATAGGCCCAGGAAATGAATGTTCAGGCTGTTGATCGTTTGGGAATCGCAGGCTGATTCCCGGCCACCGTAGGTGCGTGTAGATGGGTAGCTCGCCGTCCGATAAGGACCAGGCCCGGGTCGACGGCGCGTTGTGTTCCACGCGCGCCTCAAAGAGATGTCAGCATTACTGACGGGGTCCGCTTAGACTGATGCCTGCCGGGGTCGCGGGAAAGTCCGAAAGAGATACCGTGGCCCCTGGCAACGTATAGGCAACTGAAGGAACACGGGTGGGTTTTAGTAAGTAAGAGTCTGACACGCCCTTCCGCTCCGCCAAGAACGGGAGAAGTTAATTGATAATTTCTCAACCTAAAAAAAAAAGAAAAATAAAGTCTGTTGATCGTAAGTTAAATTCCAAACAGATAATCTAGCCAATAAATTACCTAACAAATCTCTTAATTCATCAACATCTTATCTAACATTGCTTCTGCTCGCGACTTCATCACGGTGATAGTCAACTATATGTAGTGTGGCTTTCTGCCAGTGAAAGAATTTTCAAAATCGGATCAGTACTTCCAAAGATTACCTCCTACATCCAAACCTATAAAGTTAACCTCTTTATTTTCATCAATATAACTAACAAATTTAAAGGAAAACGAAGTCTCTAATGAAATGTCTGTCTTACAAACGTCTCAACTTCCGTTACATACATAGTAATATCAAGTCCTTAACGAAAACATTTGCACAACAAGTGAATTACATTAATTTAATATGGTGTCGACATCGTTTTGAAGAGAACGTAACCACGCACGTTACGTTAATCGGTTGATTCTCCCAGGCATAACCTAAAACCTTTATGGAGAAACAGACTCTAATGCTTACGACTCAGAGGACATAATGACATACATGTGTAATTTGTGACGCAATTATGTATATCAAGGCATAAACTTACGTTCCTGAGTACCTAAGTTCTTGTTTCTTTAAACTCAAATGAAGTTTCATAATTATTTTCTACTTTTCTGGACTAATTTGTAACCTAGTAATTATTATGTCTTAGTACTATATACACGTGAATTCCACGTTGGTTTAGTGGTAGTGCTTACTGCTGAACATGAGGTCCTGGGTTCGATTCACAGGCCGGGCAAACTATTATTGGGTTTTACATCTAGAATTTCTCAGCAGTCATCGTGACTTGTTTGCAATATTTTGATTGACTTTCAAAATATTGAAAATAAGTCATTTAAAAATATACATGAAAAGCTTATTTTTAAATTAGATCGTTCTTGATCTCAAAAATCATATTATTATAGTTTTTTATCAGTTCTAATTGTTTTGTTTTAATATTGACGCAAACTCTGCAAATAATAATAATGCCCTATAGATAATATGGTCATGAAAATATTAGCCACTTAGCAAGCTGGTAAAGTTTTGGTTTCTTAAGAGCATTTATTCTGAAAGTGGGCAACGTCGCAAATGGATTTAAACAATTTCGCTGATTTGATTAATTTGGCAATATTCCTGACCGGAAATAAGAAATGTGGCTAACTAGTAAACTAAAGCGAACTAGAATATTAATAATGAATTGCAATTATAACATTGAATTTGATGTTGTAACCGTTTAGATGTAAAAAAGGCATTTGGAAAGTTTCCAAATACTTTTTTTACATCTAATTATTGCATTTCATAATCAATATTTTAAGTTCACTAGTTAGCCACATTTCATATTTCCATACAGTAATATTGCCAAATTAATCAAAACACAATATTTGACAGCTATTTGCGAAGTTGCCAACTGTTAGGATAAACGCTGTTATTGTGAAATTAAGCAAGACATTTTGTGGTTTTCTTTTCTTCCTGTATCGGCACGACTTTCAAAGTTGAGTTGCTGTTCTCAGCATCGTTATTTTCTTTATTTCTTATCGTCTCGGTTAAGGCACGTTTGCTATTGTGGTGCTATAATAAGCCAGTATTAATTGTGTATACAATAAGTTATTATAGCCATTTCAAAGTACTTTCTAGAGTACGTTCTTTCTACATTGTACTTTGAAGGGTTTCTTATAAATCATTTGAACGATGAATATGATGAATATTCCTGCCGCTTCCGATGAATATTTTAAATGGATATGCTCGAGTTGCACTAATCTGATTCCGAACCCTGCAAATAGAGATTTCACGCCTACTCGCAATGTTTCCACCACACGGAGTAATAAAAGACCTGCCCTGAATTCCCCTCCCGAGAACAAATCAGTGACCAACTGTGACGTACGAGACATTGTGCAAGACGTTATCAAAAGAGAGCTAGCTGCTATGTTACAACAATTAAATAACTCTATTGTAAGTATTATCAATAAGGAGTTGGAGCCAATAGGGAAAGAGGTGAGAGAATTGAGTGTATCACTTAATTTTCATACTAAGCTGTTTGAGGAGTTCCAATCTGAACATGTTGCCTTAAAGAATACTGTGAATGAATTAAAGGAAGAGAATACCCAATTGAAAAACGCTTACTCAGAATTGGGTCAGCGTCTTAACTACTTGGAGCAGCAAGCGCGGTCCAACAACCTGGAGATACAATGTTTTCCTGAAAATAAACAGGAAAACCTATACACCGTTGTTAAGCAGCTGGGTTCTGTTGTCAATTGTGAGTTGAAGGATATTGACATTCTACACTGCACCCGCACTGCTAAGCTCCAAACCGATAGTTCTCGTCCTCGTTCTGTTGTGGTTCAGCTCGCTTCACCACGAATTCGGGATCAGCTGTTGGCCGCCGTCATAGATTACAATAAGAGTAATAAAAACAACAAGCTTAATAGTGCAGACTTCGGACTTGCTGGTAAGAAATTCCCGGTTTATATAGTGGAACATTTATCTTCTTCCAATAAGTCTCTTCATGCTGCCGCAAGGCTGAAGGCAAAGGAAAAGGGGTATAAGTATGTTTGGGTGAGAAACGGCAGGATTTTTGTGAGAAAGGCTGATGGCGAGGGACATATTTTGATCAGGAATTTGGACACTATAAATAAGATTATGTAACGTTGTAAACTTTTCTGATTAAATTAGTATTATAATTTAATTATAATTTTTTTGCTTGCGACACGGAACAACTTAAAAACTAAATTCAATTCCTTAAAATTATATTACCAAAATAGCCGTGGCCTACGAACAAAGTCCCATGTTTTCTATCGAAATTTATGTTGTAACGACTTTGATGTAATTGTATTATCAGAGACTTGGCTTAATAGTTCTGTTCTGAGCAGCGAGCTGTTTGACGATAGGTACGTAGTCTATAGAAGGGACAGGGAAAATACAAATTTGGCTGGGGGAAAAAAAGAAGGAGGAGGAGTTCTGATAGCTATTAAAAAAAGCATAAAGTCCAAACGAGTGAAAGATTGGGAGAGTAATTGTGAAGATATCTGGGTTACTATTGAACTACCCTGGACACAAACCGTCAGTCGAATAGCTCTCTGCGCAGTGTACTTACCTCCACCAGTTCGTCGAAGTGCTTTGGAACACTTTGTGAATTCTTGTAGTGCGGCCTTTGAACAAATAACTGACTGTGACGTTTGTCTCGTGGGTGATTTTAACTTGGGTAACATCGATTGGAAATGCGTGGATGGTACCGGGATTAATGTTCGATTATGCAGTATCAACGAACTTTTGCTTGATTTTACTTGTGTCAACATGTTGAAACAATTTAACTTTATCTCGAATACTGCTGGTCGTATATTGGATCTTGTGCTGTCCACTATACCGCTATTATGTGTAAATGAAAGTGTGTATCCTCTAAGTAATGTGGATCAACATCACCCTCCTCTTGAGATTGTTATTTCATTTGACAGGGAAGCTAGGCTCCCCTACAACCTAGCAAAGGCGACTCCTGACTTCCATAGGGCGGATTATCACCCTATTCGTAAATTCTTAAAAGAATTAGACTGGAATTCATTATTCAGTGGACAAAGTGGTGTTGATGGGATGCTGGAGGTCTTCTATGATGTTCTTGTTACCTCGATACAAAAAAAATTGCCATTACGTAAACCTAAAAACCTAAAATTCCCGTCATGGTTTAGTCGTACATTGATAAAAATGCTAAACGAAAAGAATAAGATTAGAAAGCGCCTCAAGAAATATAACAACCCATTAGATGCAATAGAGTTAAAACTTATTAGTAAACGTTGTGAAATTCTCGCTTCCACTTGTTATAAGGATTACACAAAACATGTGGAAGATGAATTAGCGTCTAACCCTAAGTTATTTTGGACTTATCTAAAGGCAAAACGGGGAGGTTCAAGTGCTTACCCCTTGACCATGACCGACGGAACCACTGCTACTTCTGACGGAACAAAAGTATGCGACTTATTTGCAGACTATTTTTCGTCCGTTTATACCCCTGATGATAGTAGCGGTGTTGAATACAATTCCGAATTTTTGCAATCTCTTGAAAATAATAGCTTGTGTCTAACTGCTCCATGGATTTCTTGTGAATCCCTCCACAAGAAATTAAAAAGCCTTGATCCAAAAAAAGGGGCTGGGCCAGATGGAATACCTCCAATATTTATTATAGCATGTTCATCTGAGCTGGTTTACCCACTTATGTTGATTTATAACAAATCATTAACGACTGGTACATTTCCTTCAAAGTGGAAAATTGCAAAAGTTGTTCCGGTTCACAAATCGGATGACAATGATGTTGTAACAAATTACAGGCCTATTTCAATTTTATCTTCATTCGCCAAAGTTTTTGAGTCAATAATATGCCCATATATTCAGGATCATTTAAAAATGTATTTAAGCGACAGTCAGCACGGATTTGTTAAGACCCGTTCTACTGGTACAAATTTGGTACCTTTCACAGAACTTCTCACAAAGGCTATCGATGCAGGCTATCAAGCTGACGTTATTTATACGGACTTCAGCAAAGCGTTTGACAAGGTATCCCACAAAATCTTAATAACTAAGTTGCGCGCCTACGGTATCTCTGGGTCCTTGTTAGAGTGGCTGAGTTCCTATTTAACGGATAGATTTTTCTTTGTTGTCGTTAATGGTTATCAATCAACCCTAAAATGTGTTTCCTCCGGTGTTCCCCAGGGTTCACACTTGGGACCAGTTTTGTTTATTTATTTTATCAATGATATTCCAGGGTGTTTTTTGCACTCCGATTTTTTTATGTATGCTGACGATTTAAAGTTTTTGAGAATTATTAAGGCTGAGGAAGATTCATTACTACTCCAAAGTGACCTCAAGCGTCTCGTTCTATGGTGCGACAGTAATGGAATGGAACTGAATACTAAAAAATGTCACCATATTAAATTCACAAGAAGGAACATCCCAATAGGAAGCAGTTATCATATATCTGGTGAAAACATTAAGGAAGTGGAAACTATTAAGGACCTTGGTGTGTTGTTTGACAGGAAGTTAACTTTCACGCCACATCTCGATAGTATTATAAAAAGAGCTTCGAAAATGTTAGGGTTCGTCCTAAGAAACTGTAAAACCTTTCGTCATAATAGAACGAAAATTCTACTGTATAATTGTCTCATTCGCAGCATCCTGGAATATAATAGTGTAGTTTGGCGTCCTCACTACGCAACGCATTCATTGCGTCTTGAACGTGTCCAGAAACGCTTCACTTGGCACCTCGCATTTTCCAATGGTGTTTCCAAAAAAATACGTTCTTACAGTAAGAGACTTAAGCATTTTATCATGACTTCTCTGGAAAAACGTAGACACTCAATTGATGTAATGTTTGCTTATAAAATTATTAAGCATAAAATAGACAGTCCCAGCTTGCTTGCCCTTTTCAGTTTTCGTGCACCCTGTAGAATCCCGCGTAGTGCCATCACGCCACTTTGTCCACCTTTTAGAAGAACTATTTTGGGAGCATTTTCGCCCTTTGCAAGAATGTGTAAGGCAGTGAATGGCTACAGTGATGTTATTGATCTTCACTTTGACTCTCTTGCTAAACAGAAAGCCATTCTTGATCGTATACCGGGCAACCCCTAATCCTAATCAAGTAGTATTATTATTATAAATTGTGTCAATTTTACCACTATTATAGTCTTATAAATTTTATCTTTATCTTTATATTTATATTTACCAATGTTATCAATTTCATTTAATTCAATTCAATCAATTAAAAAAACAAAACAAAATGTTGATCAATTTTAACCATATTTCATTTATCTGAATTTTATCTCTGTGTGCCGATATTGATATTTTTCTATGAATTCACTTATTGCTATTAATGTATGAATTTATTTATTTGTTATCAATTTTAATCAAATTTTGTCAATTTATATAAATTTCTACCATTTTATTTTTGTGCAATTTTAATTAGTTTTACCAATGTCTAAGAATGCCAATTTTAGCTTTACCAATTCTATAATATTTCAACTTTGTTAATATTTATACATTATTATTTTATAAAAAAAATACTTTGTACCGATGTTACCAAATATTCTATATTAGCGCTTATTACTAAGTAAGTTAGCATAATTGTCCGATTCATTGTTTTATGCATGTGGTGTTTACCTATAAGTAACTGATGCATTGTTATTTTACTTTTTAAATGTATTATGTGTTTGTATCAGTGTAATCAATTGTTGGTGAACCTAATAAAATAAAATAAAAAAAATAAAATGAATTGTAGCCAATATTAAGTATTGATTGTGTGTACTTAGAACTTGAAGAAAAATAAGATTAACAACGTTCAGTTGGCTGGTAAATCTTTTACTACGAAATACTATGTACTGCTTATAAGTGTTCTAACATACTGTCTGATAAAAACCTTGAACAGAGGGGCAATTCACGTAATTTTAAGAACGTTCTTCAAATTCGTCTGATCTCAGTCACAAAATAAATAAGTAGCAGTATTTTAACCTGGCAGTGACCTTGAAATAATTACCTACAGCCGCTCCGTAGTTAAACCTTCCGCATCCGTGCTTAACTGCCGTGCACTCGATACTGTTGCGCACTGATACATACTAAAATTTCGAAGCGCGTGGTTTCAGCCGTTTTCTATGAAGATAGAACACTGTACTTATTAATACTGTGTCTCAGTCTCAATCTGTCAAAAATAGCTCTAATTTCCCTATATTTTTGACAAGTTTTTTACATGGATTGCCGCTAAGATGAAGCTGCGACTAGTTTTTGAACTTTTTTAATTACGGGAATTGGTCTTCTGATAAAGTAAAACTTATAAATATACGACAGAAGAAGAGTGCACTATTTATCTCTTTCTATCACACACATTTTGTCTATACCTATATTCCAGGCTTATTGACCGAGTGAGCGAAGCGTCTCTGCTTCAAGTCTGGAAAAATTTGCTTTCGTGTGTCACTTTGTTGATACAGGTCTACAGGTCGTATTTTACAACCGATCTGGCCGAAATTTGTTATACAATTTTTTCGAAATTGCAGCTTCTTTTTTGTCGTCGGGAATTTTAGATTGGAGGAGTACTTCGTCCTAAAAGGCGCAAAAAGGCGGCTACTGGATATCTCCGCCTTTTATGAGATCCGATTTCGATTGTTCTTCCTTTATTTGAAAGCTAGGAATATTAAATAGGTATCATAAAAAAATGGAAAAGATCTGATGTGGATCTTCGGCGTGATGAGCAGAATCGCTCCTCAAAATGCAGTAAATTGCTCACTTTTTAACCGACTTCCAAAAAGGAGGAGGTTCTATGTTCATAGCACAGGCATGTTTTTTTTTATGTAGGTGTGTCCACCGATTTCTCCTTCAAATGGGGACCGAATTTGAAAATTATTTTTTTGTATGTAAGGTATTATGCCTTCAAGTCCCTTAATTTTTTTATTAATTTTGCTTGAATAGTTTTTGAGTAAGTTCTTCAATAATACGTATTTTTTCCTACTTAGTATATGTGGATGATATGATGATAACTTCCGGTAACTGTTTTACCAGTGGTGGCATGTTTTTAAATGCTCGCGATGTATATTTATTCTTCGCAGAACTACTCGTGTTATTATCGACCTCAAACCCCCACATCACGTCAGCCTCCCAAATACAAACAAAACGGTGGTTTACGCCATTATTTTGACGTTAACAGCGCCCCTGAGACGTGGGTTAGAAAATTAACTGTACGATAATCCGTGGTTAGTTAACCGATATAATTGGAATCTGACCGCATTCTGATAATTTACACGTAAGTTGGTTTAAATACGTGGTTTAGTTCAGGAATGGTATTTATGATTAAGTGAGTATTAGTATTAGCTGGGATTGGAAATCGAATACACGTTCATATCATGGATTAATCGTGACTTAATTATTATGCAGAAATTGCGACCTGAGTAGACTCGGAAAATGGGTTGGTACCATCTGACGGTCAACTCTAGCACCTCCCCGGCTTCCTTCCCAGTAACAAATAAATCTTTGGAGAATCTTCAGAAAAAACATTTTTGAAAATATTTTCGAAATTGTACGACCAAGCAGCCTTGCAGTCTCTCAGTTATTGCCCAAGTTTGATTCCATGTCAGATGAAGCTCCATTGTGTTGAAGTCCTAAATCTACACAAGTGAGGCGATGCTCATTTGAGGGGCTGACGACTCTCACTGTAGTATTGGTACTTGGTATTGAAACCCTGAAATAAACTTCACGACACCTAACCTACTTAACATTTACGTCCTGAGAATGGTGTAAAAGTGACACAAAATACAATAAATTCGAAGATAATTTGCAACATTTCACGCCTGAGGGAGAATAAACAAAAATCTTTATTGGAACAATGAAATACTGACAACAACAAGCGAGGGAGTGACACCCTCAGCCTCATGCATGTAGGGGTTGATACAGTAGGCAGCTATTTACTTTTATTGGGAAAATATTATACAGGTTGTTGGAATGTTGGGACCTTGAATTGTCATTTGTAGGAATTTATTTTTTTAGATAGATAAAATACTTTATTGTAGGTACACCATAACATTATTACAAGTAAGAATTTTTGGGATGTTATAATGGGCGATATTTTCTTTTTCCTCTTTTAAATACATTGTGGTTTACTTTGAGCGCTTTATTTAACCGTGACTGGGCGAAAACATTATTGGAAAAATTGTTATAGGTAAATAGTAAATATGCTTAGCTGAAATAGAAAAAAAAATAATTACAATTTAATTGTGGTTCTGACCTCCATACTTTTAATTTTTCTTTTTATATATTTAAACTTTATGCACAAGTAAAAAATACTGTACACAGGCTGACTTAATGCTTGAGGCATTTTCTACCAGTCAACCTTAAGGTGATGCAAAGACAAAATATGGCAGGTGCATCATAAGAGATAGATAACTCGAAAAAGAATACATACTAATTTTACCTACAACAATGAACAATTCAATAGCCAGTAGGTACATGTATTTGCTTGGATAAACTTAACTTAATCAATCTGCTTAGCCTTTTCCAAACTATGTTGGGGTCAGCTTCCATTCTAACCGGATGCAGCTGAATATCAGTATTTTAAGTGGAGCGACTGCCTATCTGACCTCCACAACCCAATATCTGGGTAATACGATACCCCTTGGTAAGACTGGTCGTCAGAGTTTCGGGCTTCTGACTCTAACGACTGTCAAAGATCCACGAATGACAACCGGGACGAACGCAGGAGTCTCAGTATGTAAAGATGGTGACCCATCCACGGAACAACCCCGGCAAGCGTAGCTTAACCTGATGGACCGACCAGTGTGGATGTTATTACTTACTCAGGAGCTTCTAAAACTACACTATTATTTTAATAATACCTTCATCAGCAAGACAATTACATTTTTTATAAAACAATCGCGTGTTCCACAGACTTCAACAAAAGATTCTCAACACCCTCTAGCAATAACGGAATTTAACGGAGATCGTTAACGTTAGCGTGTTTTTGACGGGTGTTAACGATAACGGAAATCGTTATAGCCGTCAGGAGGGCTATTGTAACCGCCTTAAGGCTTTTAGTGACTGTCAATTGGATTAATAGTGTTGTAACCTCGTTGAATATAAATATATAGAGGGAAATGAAAGGGGGAGTGATTAATGGGTTTCTGCGGTTTTGTGTAATTTCGAGGACATTTTTAGGTGTTAATGGCTCTGTTTTTATTGGCGTGTGAATTTATTTGGTTGGTGTCTCCATTTGAATTGTGGTTTCGATATTCAGTGTAGTGTGATGTAATTACTGTGGGTTATGGAGCGTACGATCATAGGACTAATTACAAATGGTTTTTGATAATTTTATTGTTAATCTGTATTATTAAACGTCAATGCTTTGGAATTTGCTTATGATATTGTGCGACTTTGTCGTGAGGTACCTACTTACATACATGGGCAAAGAAATACGTACACTGCTAAGATGGAGAGAATGGCTCGAGGCTAAGTAATAACAGCCGCATGGGTCGATCGATCAGGCTTAGCTATGCTTGCCGAGGTAAGTCCGTGGATGGGTGACCATTTTAACATACCGCGACCCCTCCGTGCCTCGGAAAGCACGTTAAGCCGTTGGTCCCGGCTGTCATTCTTGGATCTTTGACAGTCGTTACGGGTCGTTAGAAGCCCGAAAATCTCATAAGCAGTCTTACCAACGGGTATCGTGTTCCCAGAACAGGGTTGTGGAGGTCAGATAGGCAGTCGCTCCATGTAAAATAGTGGTATTCAGCTGCATGCGGTTAGACTGGAAGCCGACCCCAACATAGCTAAGAAAAGACAAAGCAGATTGATTGACTAGCTGCTAAGATCCACTCAGAAGAGAATCTTAGCATGTGCGACTGCTTTGGTTTCAAGAAAATTAATTTATTAATATTTTATGACTTTTCAAAGTCGTAGGACGTAGTTAATTGACAAATAAACCTCAGACATCAATTAGTAGTCTGCTCGCTGTTGAGACATTCATAGAAATATTAATATGTACGTACGTGTTTGTTACACTAAAGTCAAAAAGTTAGCTAGCTCGAAATCAGCTTGCCTAGAATATAGCATTTAAAGGTCTAACAGATTTCATAATGAATCCGCCTACGCATCAATCTAATAATGAAAATATATCTATGCTAGGCGACACAATAGGTAAAATACCTTAACCTTAACATACATATTTTAATTACTTAAACTTGTGTTAATAATTAAGGATTAAGACAACGTTAGTAGCGCTTCACTTTGCACTAGCTTAGCTTTGTAAGGGCAATAAATGGGTAACATCATCAGATGCTCAGTCTTTTCCCCAATACATTGGGGTCAGCTTCAAGTCAAATCGGATGCAGCTTAAGGCTCCGTGCACGAAAAAAAACTTATCGTAAGAAAGCTTGAAATAATTGAAATAATAAGTCTGTGTAACTATAAAAATACAGTTTTCGTGGCGCTAAACCATTCGTCACAGCACCTGTTAATAGGTGCATCAGTTTTGCGCTCTCGAAATAAAATTTTGATTTTATTCCAAGGATAGCTGAAAACTAATGTGTTATTTTTAAATTTCTTGATATTATTATGGTTTGCTAAATAATAGGATAAAATACATTACAGAAAAGGTTTAAAAAAAAAAAAAGTTTTTCAATATTATTTTTTTGCTTTATTTTATATCGAAGTTGAAATTTTTTTTTCACGCGCATGCACTAGTCCATTAAGTAGTTTCTTGTAAAAAAGTGGTCAGTCTCGTGTCATTTTTCGGAAAACTTGTTGCGAATATTTGTGATTTTTAATGAATACATTAGGACATAGGATTCTTTTTATTCCGATAATCCCACGGGATTTGGACTTACGCGGGTGAAACCGCGGGGCGCAGCTAGTATTATATAAAGTTAGGATTTTCGCTCAATTAATCATCGAACTTTTAGGTTGATGGGAGTCGCTTCTGTTGAATTGTGCCTTTCACCTTATAGAGTGTCGGTTCCTAAAGGACCACTTTCCAAGAGGGCTAAGGCTTTAATTGGTCTTTTCGAATTGGACTTAATTACTTATTCAGTTAGAGAGCAGTGGTAGCCCAGTGGTAACTGCCCTGACTTACGAATTTAGATCGCGGGTTCGAACCCAGGCAGGCGCTTTACTTTGGGTAAATAATTTCATCACCACTGCTCTCAAAACGGTGAAGGAAAACATCGTGAGGAAACCGGTATGTCCTAGAACCAAATATTTCGAAGACATGTGACACCTACCAACCCGCACTGGGTCCGCGTGGTCTACCATGCGGACCTATCGAAGAGAGGAGGCCAATGTCCCAGCAGTGGGAACATTATAGGCTGATTAAGCTACTTATTCAGTTTGATCTGTTGCCAAATCTGTTATTATAGCAACAACAGCGATAAGATTCGCCAAAAAGTTTACAGATCGGAAAATAATTATAATATAATAAATAGGTATTATTGGTTCATCTTCTCCAAATTCTAACTTAATTTACTTTTGATATTCTAAGCAATTTGCAACCCAAATCAAAGCGAATAGCTTTATTTGTGATCAATGTAAGCGATTTCGGTTTCTGCGTAAACAAACGTCTTAAATCTGTTTGTCTGACTAGTTATTGGGGTCTATTGATTAATTTTATGCAAATCTGGATAGACTGAATACGTTCAAATAGGTTATTTGGTATTAAGTCAGAGTATTTGTCTTATATTTGAAGTCGTTAATTGGATTTAAGAATAAAATTTCTTTGACCTCAGTACTACAAAAAATGTGTAACCTCTACAATCAGTACTTTCACCCCTTATACATTATATAAGGGGTGAAAGTACTGATGAAAACAAACAACTTTTACTAAGAGACTAACCTTGAAAATATTACGAAAATAAAGCATCTGTTTCATTCATATCATATCCGCTGTGACCTTTAAATATTCTAGCCAAGGAAGCATCGTAGTCATTACTTACATTCAGTTTCTGAATTGAGATTTTACGTTAAGAACTTGTCAAGTTAAGATAATTAGTTACTTTGACAAGTCTTAACTCAGAAACCTAGTGTTAGCCTTTTTAATTTAATTTTTATCTCAGGAGTTTATTCTTATTTCTAGGTATCTGTCTCGTTGTCGTAGTATTTAAGACAATTCAGTCCCAGACGGCAAGTTTTCAACACCAAGTTGTAATCTACTCCTTAACTAGTTGGATAGATGCGGTACTGTCGGGATGTCTTACTGACAGTCCTTTAAGGTGAAAGCCACAGGATAGTTCACGAAATTCATTTTTTTTTTACGATTTTCTGCAATTTGCAGGTCAGTGTTAGATTGTATGTTGATTAAAATATGATTCACGACCGTAACAAATATATATTTACAGATTTATAATCATTAAAATCGTCAATACAACTCTCTAAGTTCAGATTACCCTATTGAATGACAATTTCATGAAATCGTGACATTTTAGGTAAATATTTAGTTGGAGAATTGTATCGATGAGTTTTATTATTTAATTCTATTAATACACATTTTTAACGGTCGCGAATGGTATTTTTAATGATAAAAAAATAAAAAAATCTATTTTATCAGTGACTTCGAGTTACAGTTTTATTAGCTACATGTAAGCGGGCACGCCCTTTATGCCTGGAAGCTTTTATTCCGGTATTAAGTTCTGTTTATGTTTTGAGTTTTAATTTTTGCTTGAGTATATATTTCGATTGTTTTGTTGGTATATTGGCGTGTGCTAGCTGTCATTATGGCAAATAAATTAATTTACTGTTTTGTGTTGAGTAATGTAAATTATTTTGCAAACTATTGTATAGAATCCAGTTTTTTTTTTTTTTTCTAACTGAACAGACAGCAGTGCTGCTGGGGAGTTTGTTGCGCCACTTCTTCTTCCCAGCTAAAGCACTAGAGAGTGGTGAAGGGTGGGCATTTTGGGGGACTATCTTATGTAATTTTGACGTTCGAAAAGTGCTGATTCTCAGCCTAGTTTGAATAAATGACTTTTGAATTTTGAATTCGAATGAATTTCGGGGACTACCTTAGCGCATCCCCTTAACAGGTGTAGGTAAGCGTTTTGTGATTAAATACAATTTTTTGAAGCATTCGTTGAAATAAATCAAACATTTTTATTTATAACTTTTGAATATTCAAGGACTGTCATTAAGTTAAAGTTAACTAGTTGACCGTTCTAAAGTGTTGATTTCTGAGGAAGGAACGGGTACTCTTTGATAATTATGTATTCTTTTTACCCAACCAGCTCCATATTTTCGAAGAGTTCTGGCCGTGTCAATGTTTGATGATATACTTTGATTCCAATAGACCTAGATTCAAAACGGTAAACGGAAAACATCGTTAGGAAACCGGACACGCTCCTAGAACCAAAAATTCGAAGACACGTGACAACTACCAACCCACACCGAGAGAAGGCCTGTGTCCCAGCAGTGGGACATTATATAGGCTGATTATGCATAGGTCAAACGGTAAAAAAAAAAAAAAAAACACTAACAAATCATATTTTCGAAAAAGCAATCTTCTTTCTTGCCTTGTCCCAACCCTCTCCAAAAATATGTAATCTACTTTCAAGACACTTCGACTCAGAAGTTGATTTCTCAATAGAGGATAACGAATGGGTATACCCAAGGGCGATGGGCCGCAAAAGTACCACTAATATAATCATAATATCGACCCGTATCCAAAACCATAAAATATATTGTTATTCGTGGTTTAAGAGCCATTGAGCTTTGTAGAACGGTCAAGAGCAAAGTTCTAAAATATATACCTACGTAAGTAGTGAAGAGGTTTTGCTTAAATTAATAGGGGAGGCCATGTTGGAAAGTCGTTTTGACAATTAATCTATCAAACTATACAGAATGATATTATAACAAGCTGGATAGTGATTAAAAATAACGGCGTACCGTTTTTTATTGCCATTTTCTGTAAAATACAGCGTGATGTTTTCGACATTGTGATTGAATAAAAATATAATTATATTTTTCATTTCTCCTTTGGTAGATCTGCACAAAGAAATTTCTCAAGAAATAAGCGTACATAAAGAATAAAATAAATAAATAATTCAGCATCATCATCATTTCAGCCGAAAGACGTCCGCTGCTGGACATAGGCCTCCCCCAAGCATCGCCACTTTAAGGCTTCTACAAACAGGCGCGACACGCGACGCGACACAAAGACACCGCACGTCGCGCGCCGAGCGGTGTCTTTGAGTCGCGTCGCGTGTCGCGCCTGTTTGTAGGAGCCTTTAACCGGTTCTATGCTTCCCGCATCCAGCAGATTCCTGTGGCCTTCACAAGGTCATCGGTCCACCTTATGGGAGGCATTCCAACGCTACGTCTTCCGATATGCGGTCGCTACTCCAGAACCTTTTGGCCTCATCGGCCAAATAAATTATTACATGTTTCAATTTATGTTTATTTACTTAGTAGTCGTTATAGACACTGCTCATTAACCATTATCCATGAACAAAAAGTCGGAAAATTGTGCTTCGAAATTATCCATAATAATCTTTTATTTTTACCCATACAGGCTATTGTATCTAACACACAAATATTAAGCCTAATCTCCCATAACAAAACAAATAACAAACATTTTACTTCCCTAAATAGCTCTATGAACATCCAAACCCTACTATAGGCCTATCAAAATGTCATTACAAACTATATTCTTACTTTCCTAGTACAAATCAGGCAATTAAAGTAATCCCCACGTTCGGGGTCAATGTGACCCGGGCCATAATGTGAATTGTTTTAGTTTCCTATTGCTTTAGGTCTGGACTTTATCCTGAATCAGATATTCAGATCAATGTGGAACCGTTTCACCGGCAATGGCATTTGATCGTTATTTAGAGGTATGAAGAACAGGGTGTAAAATTCGCTCATTCTCTATTGAAAAGGGAGGATCCTCCGACTACACGGGTGTCGTGTGTGACGGGCAACTACTCAACGATTGATGTCGGATAGTCTCATATTTATATGGTCTTCGCGCGGTAAACTCTAATTGCGCAATGCAGGATTTGTGTGACGTCAGGCTTTTGTGTGACGTCAGGTCTTTGATGCGTAGTTCGCATGTGGCGATGTAGATGTCGCCACAGTTACAATACGGCCAACGTAACTTGGCGGGTGAGAACTTCGCGAAGAAGGTTGCGCAATAACGTTTTTTAGGAACGTAATGGTGACATAAGGCGAGTGTGAGTGAGAGAACTTGCGCGAAAGTTCGTTGTGCCTATGTTCAGACCCGCCAAGTTACGTTGGCCGTATTGTATGTAGATTTTGAGACTAGCCTAGGCAGAGGCTAGATTAAAGTATTAGTAAAAGGTAATAGTACTCTCCCATGGGGTAGGCAAGATCTTTACATACTCCTTTTGGTTCGTTTACGTTCATACATCTGGTCAGACATGCACGCCGCCCGATTGCGAGTACTACGCATCTGACCTTACTAACTAGTACTTAGTATTTTAATGAAGTTGTTTAATATGTGACTTGAAACGTTACGTTTTATTATGTTTCAGAAATTTCCCTGTGCCGAATCCAAATACCTAAGTCATAATTATACAAAATACAAGACAGTTGTGAGATCTATCTGTCAAATGAGGCGTTACCAGGTTTCTCAGTCATTAGGTAATAAGTCAACTAAAGCCAGTCTGTCACTAGTCACTAGCCAACCTATACAATGATAAACGCCTTTGGCCAAATAACGTCAACTACATAAATATTCATCTATGGGTAAGTGATAGAATTAGAAATAGACATTGATCTACGAACCAGTGATTCCGTCAGTCACTGTCCACATAAAAGGAATATGGGTGACTGGCGATGTTGCGGCCTAGCAGCGATTCGTAGAAATTCGAAACTAGAAATGTCGATAGCTTTGTGACGTCAATCAACGTGGCATCAATTAAAACGAGGCATTTTCGCGACTATTGAAACGCAATAAAGGGATTCTAAGTACATAATTGTTAAAAGCTAAAATCTTCGAAGTACAGTGATTCTGTAGTTCACATAGAAAGGAATAAGAATGGCTGACTGACGTTGCGGTCTGGCAGCCTTTCGTAGAAATTCGAAAATCAAAATGTCGGTCGGTAGCTTTGTGACGTCAATCAACGTGTCGTCGTCGATTAAAACGAGACAGGTGGTGGCATTTACTCGACTATTGAAACGCGATAAAGGGATTCCAAGTAATTTTTGAAATTTTAGCATCTACCATTTTGTGCATAACAACGTTTAAAAAAATTAACGTATCGAATTATAAACATTCTAGAAGCCATAAAAAATATATTGTTTTAGAAAGTCTTCAGGAAATAGACTTGCGTGACGTATTTTTTCTTCTAAGGATATTTTTCTGCCAGAACCCGAATCAAATTAGGTCGGATCAATATTTATACAGAGCAGGTAGTACCTAGTATATTCTACCGTCTTCTATCAAAACGTATAAATCAGTATCATGACTGACAGACAACCCACAGCCTACTTACTTTAGTAGAAGTTTGAATGAGAAAGTCACCACTGTAGTATACTTTAAAACTGACGTTTAAATTGAAACGCAGTCCAGACTGTGTAGATGTACTTTAAAGAACAAGTGAATACGCATTTGTTTAGTACCTATGCAAACACTTGACTGAGATTTCAGCATTTGAAGTGAGCTCTACAGAATACTTAGCATTCTCCGCCTATAATGTTCCTACTGCTAGGACACATGCCTCCTCTCTTTGAAAGGGAGTGGGCTCTACCACGTGGGCCCAGTGCCCAGATTACACATGTCTTCGAATTTTTGGTTCTAGGACATGCGGTTTCCTCACGATGTTTTCCTTCACCGTTTTGAGATCAGGGGCGATGAAATAATTTACACAAAGTAAAGTGCCTGGCTGGGTTCGAACCCACGACCTACAAATCAGGGTTGTTTCCACTGGACCACCACAGGTGCTCTCTACAGAATACTTAGCTTGCTTATAACCTAAATAACCTCCATATGTACCGATACTTATGCACGTCTGGCGTACCCTAAGCTGCAGTAAGCTCCGCTACCGCCTTACAAACTGGCTGAAATTTTTACCACGACGAAAGCTTTTTTGACATATGTATAGTTTATTCCAAAACTATTTGATTAAAATGTAAACAAATTGATCAGAAAATGTACCTATGGATGCCAATATGTAGTGTCACTTTGTCACTTACAAATTGAATACTTTGATTTGATTTTTGATTACTTATTAAACCAGAAATTATAATTTTACATCACTCTAAAAATGTTTTTCGTTTGATAATTGTGGTTAATTTTACAACCTAAATTTTACTCGATGGATTTTTAATTATAATTTAATAATGATATTCACACAATAAGTGTTAGAAGAAGTGGCGAGATATAAAGTTAAAACCGTCTACATACAGATGAATGTGTTACTTATTTCCTTTAGTGACTGATTGCGTAAGAATTTAATCTAAACAGGGTTTGTTTATACGTTCATCAGAAAGTTTTGGAACAGATAGTAGTTCTTTGTCGATGCAAGAGCAAAACCAGAACCTAAATCTCTACAGGCAAACTCGCGGGCAAACTATACATTCCTAGGTAAACTTACTTTCACTACCATGTCAAACAAGAACTCTGAAGCCACAACTTGAAGTCTTGAACTCATTGTGTGTTATCTAATTTCGTCCCGTACTTTAGCTTAGCTTAGAGTCAACTTGGGAACCTTGTTGCTTTTCTTTTAAATTCTCTCTAAGTCAATTTAAGTTTCTTACTACACCAGAAAAGGTTCTTTGGAGACGTTACGAGTCTATGTACTTTACTGTAACTACATAGTACCCACGTTATTTGAACAAGAAGTGTAGGTTCTTTAGACGTTGGTAGATAAACTACACTATTGGATTTTCAATTCTCAGCTTACCGCCCAAAGTTGTAAATCTTACAGCGTGGTTTTATTTAGGCATTCGTTTAGATGTAGCCTCGTGTTACTGACAACCGGCAAAAGTGTCAGCGTTTTGACCTTCGAAAGGTTATTTAGAGGTACTATTGTGTAGATACGAAGCTGAAGAAAAGATGGGGCGGTATATAAGATTAGAATTTCGGCTTTTAGGTAACAGTTACGAACATAAATGTTACACTTAGGTACGTAAGATTCTGCCAGGGTTGCGAGTTTGTCCGAAAGGGATATCGTGGCCCCGGCACACAGGCAACGGAAGGAACACGGGTGGGTTTTAGTCAGTAAAAGTCTGACACGCCCTCCCGCTCCGCCCAGAGCGGGAGAAGTTATTTGAAAAGTTGAACACTCAAAAAAAATAACGTAAGATTCAAAAGTAATTTTCTTGATTGGTGTTACTAACAAAGTATTTATATCATAACATAACAATCACGCTAGTATTCTCCAAAAGGTTAGGCAGAGGTGCATCTATATTACACCCACATTTCGCCAGTTATGTTTCAGTCTCATATAATAGAGGGCGAGCCTAATGCCATCAACCGGACAAAAATCCAGACTCCGAGTTGCTACTGAGAAATTCCAGATCGAAAAACCAAATAAAACTTTGTTCGACCCAGGAATCGAGTGTAGGACTTCATGGTCAGCATTAGCGCTTATGAAAACTAGACCAACGAGGTAGTAATAAAACCATAGGTACTATTATGAAGTTGCAATCGTTATTTTACGTGAAAATTTAATGCTGTTTTTGTATTACGCGTAAACATAACATCGCCCCTAGTGTCCTAGAAGGGTTAGACAGACGTGCACCTATCTATAGATAGGTATATCTCCGCCGAAGAACAGTACGAGACCAACAGTCGTCGTTCTTATGTAGTAAACTAGCTTATGCCCGCGGCTTCGCGGGTTCGGTAATTATCCCACGGGAACGATATACCGGAATAAAGTTAGTTATTAAGTCCTATGTCCTAACCTAGGTCATGGTCTACCTGTTTGCAAAATTTCATCGAAATCTGTTCAGCCGTTAAGTCGTGAAAGCGTTACAAACAAATAAACAAAAAAAAATACATTTGCATTTATATAATATTACTAGATACCGCGCGGCTTTGCCCGCGTGGTGGTCGGAAATTATCCCACGGGAATGTACTACCGGGAAAAACGTTATCCTATGTGTTAATCCAGGTTATAAACAATCCGTGTACCAAGTTTCATCCAAATTCGTTCAACTGTTTTTTGCGTTAAGCGTTGTTGTTCGAGAGGCGTCGTGCCGTCGCATTGCGCTAGTCTGTACGAGCCTTTATTGAGTAATAAACATCCCAGCATACAAACTTTCACATTTATAATATTATATATATAGGCTGGCAGGGACATCGACCCGAAAACTGTTACCATGGATTCAGTACATGATTCTGAACCCCCCCTGCATCGAAATTTTTCGTCGGTTATTTAAAAAAAAACAGCTGTTATTACATTTTGATCGCGTAGGTATTGCACTTTTCTATGAAACAGCTGTTTTTTTTTAAATAAACGACGACAGAAAGAAAGAAAGAAAGAAAAGACAAATAAGTTTATTTGTCACAGAAACACGTGCATAAAAAAAAGATAATAAACTCGAGTAGAAAAAGAAAATAAAACACAATAGATTTAAATACAATAACGAGCACAAAACAGAAATAGTCGGCAGCTGCTGGTACGTCATGACTGTGACAAGAAGGCTTCCACTCAGCATGATGCTATGCTATAGAGACCCACAGCACAGCGCTGATTTTCAGTGGTCACTCGAAAAAGACGTACGGAAACCAAGTCAGGTTTAATGAATTATACATAAATATGAAATAAAATAAATAGTACTTATAATTATAATGCTACTTTACATCAATAATATGATTAAATAACATATAAATAGTTATAGGAGTTATAGTTTTCACGTCGATGTCCCTGTTCGATACAGGTTGCTGTATAGTAGGATAATTTAATATAATACAATAATAAACTAGCATTACAAGTATATATGATTTATAACAAGGTACATAAGTATGTGAATGAAATAAAACCAAGAATTACTTTGCTCTCTTTGAGAGGAACTCCCACTACTTCTAAGCCTGTTTTGTAAACAAAGATCAAGTTGTTTACGTAAAAGAAATATAAGAACAAACTGACTAGGTAACGTAGAGACAAATGTCGGGGCATAAAAAGTTATAAATTCAACTTGCATTCCTAGTTCGTAGCTTCATTCGGTTTTCGTTTATTGATTCGCCGTCATATCTTTTGCACAACTTAATGATCATTAACATTATAACAAGAACATCGATACAATAAAAAAAAAAAAATGTCTTTTGTCTTTAATGAGAGGATTTTTCTTGAAAACACACCGTTCCCAAAAGTGTCGAAAATTCTGCCTATTTCCTCAAAATCGAATATTATCTGCTTATCAAAACAAAGTCATTTATTCAAACTAGGCTGAGAATCAGCACTTTTTGAACGTCAAAATTACATAAGACAGTCCTCTAATACGTCCGCCTTACACCGCTTCCTAGTGGCTGGGAAGAATAAGTGGCGCAAAAATCTCCCCAGCACAGTCACAATACTTACCTACAGCCAGCACTAATAGGAATCCCCCACATATTAAAATTCTTTAGAAACGAGGGTATCTTATCGATGCGAACATATTGACTTGACAATTTCTAGCGACCGCCTTTTGGGCCTAAATCGGGATGATACTCCCAAACCGTTAATCCACTGCATACATTTTAGATAAGCTCCCTAGAATCTTCGCCTTGACTTTGACCTTATTTGGGATCATAATTGTATCTATAGGGGGTGTCTAAATTCATGTGGTAAGTTTCAGCTTCATGATTTGTTAGTGATTTAATGGATTGATCATGCGCAAGAATTTTTTCATCTTGGTCATGTATACAATACAAGAATAGTATTAAAACCCCCGGAGTCACCAAAAGCCGGTGGAGCAGACGAGTCCTGGAGTGGAGACCGCATGCGTAGTGTGCAACGAGCCCTATCAGAATACCAGCGCTGCGACATTTATTATTAAATTTCACAGCATCATGCTGAGATAGGAGCCTTTTGACCTCGCACAGGACTTTCTGCTTTTATTTATATTTTTACTATTATTTTATTTTTATTGTTTCTTTTTTCTATTTATGTTTCAATTTGTGTTTTTAGTTTAATTTGAGATTTCCTGTGCTTGTTTCAATAAATACTTTTTCTTTATTTCTTTCAACACACCCCAGCTAGATGGACCGACGACCTACGAAGGTGGCTAGGACAGACTGGATGCGAAAGGCAGAGGACAAGGTGCTGTGGCGCTGCCTGGGAGAGGTATTTTATTTTTATTTTATTTTATTTTATTGGGACATAAAACAGTTACACGTAGCAAATTTAGTAGATAACAAACTAGGGTAGTAGAGGTAAACATGTAACCCACACCAATGTCCGCGGAATAAACTATTATGGAGAAATTAAACAAAACAAAAGACGCATCTACTGGAGGCGAAATAGGTTAGGAAGAATTCATAAATTATTGTGCAAGCAATTGAACAGCCATTCTTTTAAAATTTGTTTGGGATAGTGAAAATATATCAAGATCGAAGAAGTGTGTGTTATATATTTCTAAGAGACGACGGAGGGGCGCCCTTGCGCCAGCATTGGTTCTGCACTGTGCAGTGTGGAACAGCCGGGGCAAGCGCGCCTCTCGCCGTAATACAGTTCTGGGTACAATGTAACAAAGTTTATTGGTGATATCAGAGCAGTCAAAGTTGTTATTACATATGCCATGCAGCATCACAGCCATAAGTAGGGTTCGCCTGGTATATGTCCAGCAGTAGACTGTGATAGGCAGTTAAGCAACAACAGATAATTAATTACGTCTTAGTTATAAATAACAAAGGAAGCGAACTAGATTGAGTTCTACAGGGATCTTATGGCACCTAAATGACACTGACAGGGGGGCATTGATAAAACAAGATGGCGGCGTTAGTTCCGATTTTGGCCACGCGCCAATTAAAAAAGTTGTTCAACAAATCAATCAGCCTGAGTATTTTTTTAAGCTAAATAATAAAGAATCCTTCTTATCTCATTGCAGATAATCCATAATATTCTCATTCTTCTTCGTCAACAAAACAGGAGATACAAGAAACTGTGTAGTTTTTTTAATTTTCCTGTTCTGTTCTGTAGGGCGTTTCAATTCGTGTGAATTGAAGCGCCCTGTATAGGTAGGTACCTATATCATGGAGGGTTCAATCCCTTTCATAGAGCTGAGTGCGGACTGATATTAACATTGACCCTTCAAAGTAAGTATCATAATGGGTCTAATCTTCCGGCAAAGTACTTACATACTTGGCTCTTAGCAATTCTAGCATGTTTTTATAATACGAGTATGGAGCATTAACTGCTGGAAATGGTTGTTTCTATATCAGTTAGTAGAAAATAGGGTTTTGGGTACTGTTTGTAAGTAATTTTTCTATGGCGTTTTGACTACAAATTCGAAGATAAAAAATGAAATGAAAAATATTTCATTTGGGACACGCACTGGAAATACAAACAGTAATAAAAACTAAAAAGGAGCATCAAAAACTAACAAAAAAAAAAGAAAAAGAAAATAATATATATATATATATATATAAAATAATAAAAAAAAACACTACCTGCGAGAGGCCAATAAGGCCCGTATCTCAGCATAAGCTGCGATATTTAAAAAATTTAAACCACGGCACTGGTACTCTATCACCAACCCTCACTAGCTCCGCGTAGTAGATTACGGCCCATTCCCTCTCACGGAGACGAGCTTCGAGTCCCAGCAGTGGGAACATTATAAACTAATTATATAACTAATGTTGATATATCTCGACTTCTGCCAATATTCTAATAGAAGGAGAACGAGAAAAAAGAAAGAAACGGTGAAAAGTCCATAAAGTAGGGATTTTTTTGTGAGCCTTAATTATGAGGGGTTCGAAAAATAACGTTGGAAAGAATAAATGGTACATGTGTTTTGCTGTACCTACGTAAAAATCTGTACTGCAATATTTCGCACCGTGCAAAAAAAGAGCAGATGAGCGTTTCGCAATGCCCGTGCAATCGTATTCAATCGTTTACAAAATATCGAGCCGTTTCATCAAACTTTTTGGACATCGCTCGATTCTAAATATTTTTCTATTGATAACTCAAAAAGCACGTAGTACAATCATATTTCTAAAGCCCCATTTACACGATGCAAGTTTGCCAGTGGCATACAATAAAGCTGAAGCAATTCAACTCAACTCTCAAGTCATGATATGCCACAGGCCCCCGTAGAACACCTCCGGCACGAAACCATAGCAGCGAAACTGCAGTAGTTCAATTCAACTGGCTCGCGTCATATTCCGCTACGCAAAATTCAAGGAGTGGAACCTGACGCGAGCCAGTTGAATTGAACTACTGCAGTTTCGCAGCTACGGTTTCGCGGCGGAGGTGTGCTACTGGCGTTAAAGCGCACGTAAAATTAACAAAACATAAAAACACAAATAAAGGTTTGCACAATTTTGAAACAATTTTAAGACTCGTTAAGAGGGCGCCCAATGGTCCACTAGCGCCACTCCTCCACGAAGCAACAAGATACGATCTAGAGGAATGTGGCCGCTTTTCTTTAAATCGAATGTCGTTGCTTCGTGTCTCAATATGAAACTTTATAAAAGGTATTTGAAAATTCTAGACACACTTACCGAGGGTCTTTACTAGCCGTTATTCATAATTCCTTCTCATTCACGAGATAATATTTTTTTACGGGAGTGGCGCTAGTGGACCATTGGTTGCCCACTTAACACTACAAATTATGATTAAACTGTTATATAAAAATGTTCTGTAATAGTAAATAAAAAAAACGTGTGCGGTCTGGGACCCCCGTCTGGAACGAAGTTCCTTCTCATGTACAACTAAAAAAATACCTGTCGGATTTGAAAAATCTTTTTGCATTCGATAGCCCAATTGTTGAAAAAGGCTATAGGCTCGCGGATAGCTCGCTCGAAGTCGCGGACAGAAGCTAGTAAATTATAAAAGGTCACAATCTATCTAAGCGGAGCGGAAACGAGAATTTTGTGAAATTCTATACGCTAATGATTTCCTACGAGCAGCTTCATTTTTCCGCTCCTCTCAGCTCCAATGACAGCAGCCTAACTATCACTCAGTCAGTAAATTGAAGCCTCAGCTCGTTAGTATAATGAATGGCACACTGAGTCGGCAAATGTTTACAATCTAAATGTTTAACATGGACGGGGCTAATTCGTGGCTCGGGGTTTGGAGAAGATTTTCTTTCGTGTTTGTTAATGTCTCAGAAGCCTGGGCTATAAGCTTGGGCTATTTTTAGTCGCAGATGTGGTTAGGTAAGGGTTACCTAGGGCTGTTTGTGTAGGCAAAAATTTTAGTGTAGGTAGGGTATAGTCTGCTGTTGAAGTGTGGTGATAGTGTGTTGGTGATTAATACACAAGTATGATGATTTTCTTTGCGATTTAGGCGTACGTTCCGTAATAATTTTATGTATACTTACTATTAATATAATATAGCAGAAGAGTGTTTGTTTTTTTTAAATGGTTTTTTTACGGTAATAAAAAGGAACTACTGTTACTCGTAGTTCCTGAGATTACCGCGACCGTTTATCCAACCAGTTGAATTTGAAAATAATTTTTCTAGTAAGCCTCTAAGTTGCCTTTAGTCACTTATTAACATTTTATTTTGACTTTGAATCGAGTGAAGGATACTTCAAGGAAAGTCTATACATGTGTAAGAATCTCAACAACTCTGAACCGATAGTTTATAATCTATGGGTATTATTTCCGTTAGATTCAAATTGCCGAACACAATAAAATAGTTACGTAAAAATTAAATTTATTTAGAATTAAAATTAAATGTACCGAAATAAAAACACCTAGGAAATTAATTAATAATATCCTAACTCAACAAAAACTTTGAAATATGGCGCCGTAGTCAGGTAAAAATTCATCCGCATCGCTGTCAGTTGTTGTTAAATACCGAACACCGGGAATGGTACTCAGTACTTAAATTTTGACCTTTTGCGTATACTAGTAGGGTTGAGGGTTTAAATGAAACAACCAAACTGTATACTGATCTATGGGTGGTTATATTTACTAAAATTTACAAGACCCTAGCCGAATCGTGGTAACGAAACCATAGCGACTGCTAATTCGACGCCAACGCCATCTAGTTACGTCATTTACAACTTTGGACAAAAAGTAATTGTTTTGTTGACCTGATTGATCATGCATGATCATTAACATACCGCCCACCAAGGACATTACTGACGGAATGTCCTTTTTGAACTACATTATAGGTCCGAAATTGTAGCAAATAAATTGATCTTAAACATTTTCAAAAGATAAATACTTACATAATATTTAAGGTAAACTTAAATCTTACTAACATTAAGTTACATTCGTCGAAAAATAAATGACAAAGTGTAAAAGTAAAACAATTGTAAAAAGAAAGTTAACAAACCCTGTTGGGGAAAATATACGGTTCATTGTGTAAATGCGTCTTAAAATATCTTAACAATAACTGAGTATATGTAAAATGTAAACAATGTAAAATAAAGCTTAACATGTGTAAAACATCATTGTATAAATAAAAGTTTGTAAAAGTTGATCTAAAATAAATTATAATAAATTCATTGATCTGTAACCGGTAAAATACAAAGTTTGGATGTTGGCCTCTTAATAGTAGAGGTCTTAGTGCGCAATGTGACTACACGGGTGATATTGGTAGTGGTATTGTTTTGTTTTTTTTATGTAATGTGCGTTTGGTTTGTGCAGAATAAACACTTTTTCTTTCTTTTTTTTCTTTATATTATCATCACCGGGATGCTTATCTATTACGCGACCTAATAACCAACGACTTGGCGGCAAATCGTCTTCTTTAATTAAAACAATGTCTCCAATTTTTGGCTCAGGGACCTTTGAAGACCATTTGTACCGGTTCATAAGGTTGGACAAATACTCTTGGGACCAGCGCTTCCAAAATGACTGTAGCATCCTTTGAATGAATTGCCACCGCGACAAATAACTGACATTTGTGCTTGCATAGTTATCGTCTGGTACATTTACTATCGGCTCTCCGATCAGGAAATGTCCAGGAGTTAAAGGTAACAGCTCACCAGGATCAGTAACGTTAATGACGCTCATTGGACGCGAGTTCAAACAAGCTTCCACTTGATTGAGGAGTGTGCTCATTTCTTCGTACGTCAAGGTAGCATCACCAATGACCCGTTTAAGGTGAAACTTTGTAGACTTCACCCCTGCTTCCCAAAGTCCGCCGAAATTAGGACTATGTGGGGGAATGAAGTGCCACTCAGTACCGTTGGCCTCGACTTGCTCTGCTATTGATGCCTGAATGGCAGACAACTGTTGTAATTCTTTGGAGGCACCTACAAACGTTGTACCGTTGTCGCTCCAAATCTTGGCACAATGACCTCGCCTAGACACGAAACGTCTGAAGGCAGCTAAAAAGGCTTGTGTGGTCATGTCACTGACGACTTCTAAATGAAGAGCACGGGTGGCCATACACACAAACAAACATATGTAGCCCTTGTACGAACGGTGCCCGCGACCCTTCGTTGTCCTAATACTTATAGGGCCAGCATAGTCAACACCACTATGCAAAAACGGTCGCGCTGGAGAACACCTTACAGATGGCAGAGAACCCATCATCTGGTTCTTGATGCTAGCGCGACTTTTAGCGCATGTTACACATTTGCGCACATGATGTTTGACCAAGTTCCTGACTCCTATGACCCAGTAGGCTGTCCTCAAATAATTTGCCATCAGCTGAGGACCCCCGTGTAGAGTTTTTAAGTGTGCATCTGCCACTATAAGGTTTGTTAGATGACAAGAGTTTGGTAGTACTATTGGGTGCTTTATCTGTTCACTTAATGGAGCCTTCTCAAGTCTACCTCGAACTCTGATTATGCCCTTGTCATCAATATATGGACAGAGTGAGTTTAACTTACTGGATTTTAATTGTAAATAGCCTTTGTCCTGTAATTGTAAATATTCTATTGTAAATATGTCTCTTTGTGTTTGCCTTATACAACAGTCTAAAGCTGCTTCTTGTTCTATTTTCTGTAAATATTTTTGTTTAAATATGTTGTTTCTTAAAAACCGTCTGCAATAAGCAATAATTCTAACTAATTTTTGTAATGAGGAATAACGTTCGAACATGGAACACTCTGGAACTATCGCAATGTGAGCTTTCATTGATTCTTCCAAGTCTGTATTCAACTCATTTGGCCTTCTGTATCCTATAGATTTTTCGATGAGAAACGGTGGTCCGGAAAACCATAAACTATTGGTCAGGAGTGCACTTGGCAATATGCCCCTAGAGGCACAGTCTGCTGGGTTGTCCTGTGTTCTTACATGAAACCATTGAGATGCCTTCATATTAGTCAATATTTCAGAGGTACGATTGGCTACAAACGTCTTCCATCTGCTTGGATGACTGTTGAGCCAAGCTAACACCACGGTTGAATCTGTCCAAGCCTTAATTCTGTCCTTTGAAATACTTAAGACATCTGCTGTTTCTGTCAGAAGATTTGACAGCAGAACTGCCCCACACAGCTCTAAACGAGGAATGCTAATTTGTTTGACGGGAGCTACTCTGGTTTTTGCAACCAACAACAAAACATGGATTTTGCCGAAAACATCCACTATCCGCAAGTAAACAACGGCTGAGTATGCTGTTTTGGAGGCGTCACTGAAGCCATGCAGCTCAAGATCATCGTTTAACTTAGTGCCAAGCCAACGAGGTATCCGTACTTTACTAAGTTGTGACAACTCTTCACGGTAAGTATCCCATTCTTTCACTAATTGAGTGCTTAGTTTTTCGTCCCAACTAACACCTGCAAGCCATAATTTTTGGATGAATGTTTTTGCTAAAACCACACTAGGAGCTAACCAGCCTAGTGGGTCAAATAATCGAGCTATGTCCGAAATAATTGATCTTTTAGTTACAGGTGCAGTCGTCAGCGGAGGAAGATTCACCGAGTACTGGAAGGTATCTTCGTTGCGGTTCCAGGTAAGTCCCAAAATCTTTATTGTACTATCTAATTTGATTTCTAACCCTTTCTCTTCTTTGTACTCTTGTTTCTCTAATTCATTATTTTGTATAATATCCATTTGTCCTATTGTTTTGTCCTTATTTTCATTTGTTCTAGTTTGATCTGTTTGTTCTTTAACGTTGTTTCTTTCAATTTCATCTATTCTCTTCAGTATTTCCTGACTGTTGCTGTTCCACTTTTGTAATATAAATCCAACCTTTCCTAATAATGCTATCATTTGCTTATATATTTCTATGCCTTCTTCTACACTATTGCATCCTGTCATAAGATCATCCATGTAGAAGCTATTTAAAACTTTATCTGCAGCAAGTGGATAATTTATGCCTTCATCAACTGCGATCTGACTCAAAGTTTTGACTGCTTGATACGGCGCAGAAGCTGTTCCAAACGTCACGGTCACAAGTTCGTAATCTTGAATCTCTTTGTCAGGACTGTCACGCCAGAGTATCCTTTGGAACATGACATCTTCTTCCGCTACTCTAACCTGGCGGTACATTTTAATAATATCAGCTACAAGTCCTATCGGATGAATCCTCCATCTTAGAACCGTGTGACGTAAATCTGCCTGCAGTGACGGACCAACCATAAGCGTATCATTAAGTGATACTCCTTTGCTGTTCTTCTCAGAAGCGTTGAAAACAACACGAACTTTAGTTGTGGTCTTGTCGTTTCTAATGACTGCGTGGTGTGGCAAATACACTGCTTCTTCCTTCTTACTATCATCTTCCTTCACGTGCCTCATATGTCCTAATTTTAAATATTCATTTATAACTTCTGTGTACTTTTCTTTTAAATCTTTGTTCTTTACTAATCTTTTTTCTAATGCTTTAAACCTTAATTTAGCTATGCCACGTGAATTTCCCGACTTGCAAGGAGGATCTTCGTCTCTGAAAGGTAACCTAACTATGTATCTGCCATTGCTATCTCTCCTAGTGGTCTCACTATAAAACTCTTCGCATTTCTTCTCCTCTGGTGTAAATATCTTTTTATTTGTGCTAACTTCTTCTATTTCCCAGAATTTTCTTAAAATATCCTCTACCTTGCAATGCATTACATTTATGGTTTTTATTTTATTATTTGCACTAGTGCCTTCAGGACCAACAGCACCCGACAGCACCCACCCTAATGTAGTGCTCTGTGCGATCAGTGTACCAGAAGGACTCTTTACTAAACCTTCCCTAATGATGCAGCTATAAATATCAGCACCCAACAGAATATCGATTTTGTTGGGTGTGGTGAACTCTGGATCTGCTAAACATAGGTTATTAATTCCTAACCAGTCGAAAGTGTCTGAGTTAAGACTTCGCTCAGGTAAGTAAGAGGTGATCTTATTTAAAACATAAGCACTTAATTGAAACTTAAAGCTAGGATCGACACGAGATTTAATCGTTAGTTGTACCATGTATTTTGTCATGGTTGACCTATTATCTCCTAATCCTGACACAAACCCTTGAATTGGGATCTTTCTCAGGCAAAGATACTGCACTGTGGCCTCTGTTATGAAACAAGCCTGCGAACCTTGATCGAGCAAGGCTCGGACCGTCTGGTATTCACCCGTCTTTGACGAGGCCTTTATTAGCGCAGTGGCTAATAAAACCTGTCTGGGCTTTGCTACCCTCCCTGTAGATAAGCAAGAGACTATCTGAGTAGCACTAGTTGATGGACTAGCACTATCAGTAGTAGGCTTTGCTTTGGGGTCTTGACCTTTATTGTCCAAATGAAGCAAGGAATGGTGGCGCTTCTGACAAACTCTGCAACTGGTGTTATTTTTGCAGTTGTAAACAGTATGGTTACTGCCTAAACAGTTGAAACAAATCTTGTTCTTACCAACGAAATCCCGTCTAACTTCGAGAGATTGTTTGGCAAACTGTTTACAGAAACAGAGCTTGTGAACCTCTGAGCAGAATTCACATTTCATTGGCGATGATGATTCTGTGGCTAACAATGTTTTAGGCGTATGATTGTTATTGACCTGGTGACCTGAACCCCTTTTTGGTTCTATGCACTCAAACGCGCGGAAACGTTGCTCTAAAAATACTTTAAATTGCTTAAAGGTAGGGAAATCATTGCCGGAATCGCTACTACTGACACTTAATTCCCATTGCTTACGCGTTTCAGGATCTAATTTAAATGTCACTATATGTATGATAATAACATCCCATGTACTCACATTTATACCTAAGTTTGATAATGCATTTAAACAATCACTGGTGGTGTCTGAAAGCTCCTTTAATGATGTCGCCGACTCAACTTGCATACGTTTGATACCAAATAAACGTTTCAAAATACAGTTGGCAAGATATCTTTTATTACTGTACCGCTTGTCTAACAGATCCCAGCACTGATTGTAATTGGCATCAGTTATTGGAGTATTCCGTATCAATTGCTCAGCTTCACCAGTAAGATGACTTTTTAAATAATGCAGCTTTTGCACATTATCTAGCGAATTATTTTTATGAACTAATGACACAAAAAGATCATGAAATGTTGTCCATTCTTCATATTTGCCAGAAAACATTGGAATTGCAATTTTGGGCAATTTGACCAGTGAATGGGCAGACCTAAATGCAATACTAGAAGAACCATCCCCATGTGGTATTGGTTCACTTACAACTCTAATTTTATTGAGCGTTGTTTTTATTAAACTTTTATAAGTTATGTAAGTGTCCTCGGTTGTATCATAAATATCAACGACCTTTTGATCAATATCATCTAATTTAAAGTTCTGATAAAGTTTAGTATTGGTATTTTTAAACGATTCCCAATCCTTCTCTAATAATTCTTGTCTAGTTTCAATATAGTCGACAGTTAATCTGTCTTTAGGACTCTTTTTGAAATTTGCTAATCCTTTAATAATAATACTTTGAGAGCCCCTCAATACGTTGATTAACCCCTCCATATTTCAAACAATTAAATTAAAAATAAGTTAAAAAGTGTAAAATTTCTAAGATAATTTCAAATCTTTGTGACACTAGATAGAAATATAATAAATTAATTAAACGTTCATAAACAAAACGAATGTAAACAACTCAACAAGTGTATAAAAATAATGTTTGTTCTAAAATAAAGCTAACTGATTCGAAATAAAATACAAGTCCAATATGACCAAAATATTCTAAGTCCCAATTGTTTCTCAAAATTTTACAAGTGTTTTGAAAAACTTACAATCTGGCGGAAATCGGGCATAGGTTCCACGTTCCGTCGTTTTTTAAGAAACTATTCTAAGTTCTAAACTAACATGCACAAAATAATACAAGTCTCTAATAACTACACGTAAAATTTTCTAAGTCTAATTAAATATAATTCTAAAAGTCCAAAATTCTTCTAAAACTTCTAAGTAAAAATCTCTGAATAAATAAAGTCCAAAATTGCTTGTCACTAACTGCCTTTGTTTAATAGTAAAATGTACTCACAATTTTCACTTCACTCACACAACTCGATGATTTGGTGTATGTGGCGCACCCTGGTGGCGACGCGTTGAACTATGGATATGACGTCAGTTTTCTGATGTCACGATGAACTGGGTGTGACGTCCTTTATATGACGACACGTTGAACTACGAGGGTGACATACACAGTCACCTCACGTTTGAACTGGATGCAAGTGGCGCCCTCTATATCGTCACTTTTCTGCCGCTGCTGCTGACCCCGTCCACTATACTGGACCACGCTGTCGCTGCCGATGCGGGGACCGTGTACTCTAGCCACAGCGATCCACTGTGAGTACTGGGATGAACTCAAAAAATCCGAAACTATATCCGGGTCGTAGGACCAATGTTAAATACCGAACACCGGGAAAGGTACTCAGTACTTAAATTTTGACCTTTTGCGTATACTAGTAGGGTTGAGGGTTTAAATGAAACAACCAAACTGTATACTGATCTATGGGTGGTTATATTTACTAAAATTTACAAGACCCTAGCCGAATCGTGGTAACGAAACCATAGCGACTGCTAATTCGACGCCAACGCCATCTAGTTACGTCATTTACAACTTTGGACAAAAAGTAATTGTTTTGTTGACCTGATTGATCATGCATGATCATTAACAGTTGTTGATGTGCCCAAAAGACTGGCAGCATTGCCACGTTGAATGGCAATGTTTAGCCTCTGGCCAAGGTAAAAGCCAGCCCTTGGGTCACGGGAAGTGCCAACCAGCAATTTCGTTAAGTAATGACTTATATGTCCATGTTGTTTTTCTCATGTTTCTTTAACAAACAAAATAAAAAAATTATGAACGTATGTTTAGTTTTAAAGCATAATTTTATACTGTACATAGAAAACATAAACATGAGTACACACACGCCACAACTTACAAGTAACAAGGTTTCTTCATTAGTGAAAATTATAAAATCAACATACACGGAGTTTAGAGTTCGTGTCTACTCTTATTGCGAAAATGTTTGTCTAACTAACTTGTTAGAGAATCTGAGATCGCTCCTGTGTAACATGGCTAAGATGCAGTCTTGAAGCGGTGAACTTTAATAAAAGCCGTGGATGTTTATACTTAACCATTTTGTTATTAAGACTACTATATTGTTAAATATTATAAATCAAAATATATATTTTTTAGAAAGTTAACACCCGAATACTGAAACGCCACTCAAAACTTAAGCGTTACTTATGACTCGTTTAAAGCCTTTTGATTGGTTGAAACTAGTTTTAAGTAACGCTTAATTTTTGAGTGGCGTTTCAGTATTCGGGTGTAAGTGACTTAAATCGAAAAGAGTATGTGTTGAGACCATCTCAACATCGCCGCGCGCTGGCGGCAGTGAACGAGGGGTGGGGACAGCGGCAAGCAAGCCGGCCGCACGGCGGTCTGCGAGCGGGCGCGTCACGGCAGTCAGCTGTTGCACGCCTCCACGCACGGCTGCGCTTACGCGTCTTTGCAAATTCAGATTCAGATTCAAACCTTCTTTCTCTTAATATACATACTTTCATGTTATACAGTCCACTAGCGTTTCATTTAACTTCACCACGACCTATCGTCGCGATCAGTATGCTCATGTTGAGACGACGAATTGAAGTTCGGCTTAAAGAATTTATTCTCATAAAGAACACAAGACAGTTCACAGACAAATTGACAAACAAAAAGTATTTACAAGGCGGATGTAAGTGGAAACGGCGGGAGAGGACGCCCTAAACGAAAATGAGGTGCGCAGCCGGCGTGTTAAGGCGACGATAACCGACTTTTAACGATTTTTAATACTGAAGGTCACGTCTAAACGAGTATTTATTTTTTATATTTATTTATTCAAAATCTGTATTAAGTAATAATATCATATATAAAGTCTGCAAAACTGTTTAACAGTTTGTCGGCAGTTGTTCTCGTCTACCAATGAATTACAAATATTTGATTTACGAATTTTGAAAAATGTATGTACTAAAACTGAATTATGGTAATACACAATAAAAAAGCATAATTACAGTGGAGATAAGAAATCTCACATTGTACAAAGAGGCATTATAGCAAAGGTGATGTTTGTTACAGATATATTCACATTGATAGGTAGTGTTTTTAGGGTTTCGTACCTCAAAAGGAAAAAACGGAACCCTTATAGGATCACTCGTGTGTCTCTCTGTCTGTCTGTCTGTCCGTCTGTCAGAGCCAATTTGCTCCGAATCTAATGGACCGATTAAGTTGAAATTTGGTACACATATGTATTTATGTGACGAAACACTGACGTGTAACATAATTAAATGAATTTTGAATATGGGGGGTCACCTTTGCAAAAAAGAAAATTTAAAAATAAAGTTTTGCTATATGTACCGTGTGACATCAGATGAAAGGGCTTATTGCGAGGATCAGATTTTTTATTATATTATTATAAAATTAATACTTAATATGGTTCTATGCTTATAGATTACAGGAAAACCTATAAGAAGTCTATGGTATTCAAATAACATGGTAAATCACTCAATATTGTGCGTACAAACTTACATTTTCAGTTGGAAAGTATTGGGAGAACATGTTTTTCGACTACAATGTTAAGTTTGTTCTTGGGATAAATTTTATTAATCCCAACTACGGTGTGGCGGCATCTACACCGCCACATGCGAACTACGCATCAAAGACATGACGTCACACAACATCCTAACGTCACTCAAATCCTGCATCGCGCAATTAGAGTTTACCGCGCGGTGGACATATTATATACAAGCTCACGACTTCAACCTCTGGGAAATTGCCCGCCAGACATGACACCCGTCTGGTCGGAGGATCCTCCCTTTTCTATGGTGGATGAGTGAACTTTACACCCTGTTCCTCATACCCCTAAAACGGAACCCTTCATTATGCGTGGTCCGACACGCACTTGGCCGGTTTTGTAGAACTCTTTTAAGTTGATCCTTAGACTTGACATGCGATATCAGTTTTGGGGGTAGCTCATTGACTGACGTTGGTACTATGTACTTTCGTGTGCGCTTACCAAAGTAGTTTTTTACTTTTGGAATAGCAAGTGTCTTCTTCCTAGATAAACGAGTTGGATAAAGCTTAGTTTTATAAATAAAGCAAGCATAGCTCGATCCATTAGGTTAAGCTACGCTTGCCGGGGTTGGTACGTGGGTGGGTGAATCTTTACATACCGAGACTCATCCGTGCCTCGGATAGCCGTTGGTCTCGACTGTTATTTGTGGATCTTTGACAGTCGTTACGGGTCATCAGAAGCCCAAAAGTCTGACAACCAGTCTTAACCAAGGGGTATCGTGTTACCCAGTAGAGATCAGATGGGCAGTCGCTCCATGTAAAATACTGGTATTCAGCTGCATCCGGTTAGACTGGAAGCCGATCCCAACATAGTTGGGAAAAGGCTAGGCAGATGGATTGATTCATTTATAAAGGTTTGCCATCAGCATAAGTATACAATGTATTATAACTAAAGGTAACAATTAGCCTTGTACTTGGACAGTCGCCAGCATTCTCAAGAATAATTAAAATATATTACCTAATTGAAAAAAAAACCTTGGTATTGATACATGTTAAAACGGTTTCAAAATATGTAGGTGTTTTTGTAAAATAAATTATTGTTCTGCATTTCAACCTACCACAAAAATAATAACGATAGTATTATTTTTGCAAAACAATTTTAATTACAAGTCCGCCAACGAAAATAATAGTCTAACTAGAGCACGCACCAATAGGATTTTACCGACAATTCTAAATAAATCTGATAGTCGTGGCAACAAAACCATCGAATATTTTTTAGTGAATATTTTTTGGTATGCTACAAATCAGTTTTCGAGTTTAAATTGGATTGAACTCTCTTTTAAGCCCATTTGTTTGTTTAGACCCCATTTTTTTTTCATACAGGTTAGTATATAATAATTATGTAGATAGGAACAAAGCGTTACCTAACCAGCTCTTAAAGCGTTTGTTCGGCAACGTCGCAAATAGATGTCAAATATTTCACTGTTTTGAATAATTTGGCAATATTACTGTAAGGGAAAAAGAAAACAATATTCTAGTTCGCTAGTTAGCCACTAGCGAACTAGAATATTGATTATTTATTTATTTTATTTTTTATTTATTTATTTGGACCTCCAACAAAGGATACACATACACAATATAAATCACAATAACTAAAACGGTTCTTTTACGTGTGCTCCTTCAATTACAGGAGACCACAGCATGCACATATAACTAGGTTTAAACATTATAAAATAGAGAAAATATATTATGAAATTCCAAAAAATAAAATAAAAAAGAAGAATTAACATGTCAAGATTGAGCATTCTTAGTACAATTGTTTAGAATACTTAATAACTAATATTTGTCATTCATTGACTAGGTAGATTTTGCGGTGGATAAAGTAATTTTGTATTTTGAAATGGGGAGGGTTATGTCCAGGTTATAACGCTTTGAGATTTCATTGTATTGCCTACAGAGTCTCGGGAGAACGGCAAAATGTCCCAGATTAGTTCTAGATCCTGAGACGTAAAAGAAATTGTAGCTGCTTTTCCGCGGCAGACGAGACGGCGCATTTATATGTAGCTTGCCTAGTAGTTCGCTGCAGTCTATGACTCCATTAAATACTTTGTGCAGTAGTGTCAGATCTGCTGTTTTCCGTTTGTCTGCAAGTGAGACCATTTTGTAATGACTTAATCTGTCTTTATAGCTGATAACTTTTTTAGCTAATCGATCTTTGTAACATAGATGATAAAGGAAACGTCTTTGGACACTTTCCAGGTATTTGATGTATATGTCGTAGTGAGGATTCCAAATCTGGCTGCTATATTCAAGTATTGACCGAACCAGTGTGTTAAATAATTTTATTCTGGTAGACGCCTTTTTAAAATCTTTGCTGTTACGTAAGATAAATCCAAGGATTTTGAACCCCTTCGATGACGTGTTCAAGATATGTTTGTCAAATTTAAGTTGTTTATCCAGTGTGACTCCCAAATCGCGTATTTCCTCTACTTGTTGTAGTCTTTGTTGGCTAATCGTGTAATTATTGGCTTTAACAATTTTGTTACGGCTGAATTGCATGTAGTAACACTTTGAGACGTTAAGAAGCATTTTGTTTGTTTTGCACCAGTTTGTCAGTCTGTTTAGATCATCCTGCAATAAGGCAGAGTCAGATCCAGTTACCATTGGTTTCATTATTTTCATATCATCGGCAAAAAGATAGAATTTTGAATGCCTGAAGCAGTGCGTGATGTCATTTATGAAAATATTGAAGAGAATTGGGCCTAAATGTGAACCCTGTGGAACACCGGATGTAGCTTTAAAAGACTCTGAATGATGGCCACTCATAACAACTCTTGAAGACCGGTCACCGAGGTAAGACTGAAACCACTCTAGCATTGATCCTCCCACACCCAAGTGCTGGAGTTTAGCCAAAAGAAGAGAATGATCCACCCTATCGAACGCCTTACTAAAGTCAGTGTATATGGTGTCAACAGGAATACGTTTATCTAAAGATTCTGACAGAGACGAGACGTAGCACATGAGATTAGTGGTCGTAGATCTGGATAAAGCCGTGTTGGTGGCTAGTCAGAAGGTGTTTAACATGCGATGAAAGACGTTCGGTTATGAGTTTCTCAAATACTTTGCCGAAAATGACTAAAATAGAAATAGGTCTGTAATTGGACACCAAATTCCTGTGTCCAGCTTTAAAAATAGGCACAACCAGTGCCTTTTTCCATTGCTCAGGGAAAATACCGTCCTCAAGAGACTTGTTATAAATAAGACTGAGGGGTAAAGCCAGCACTTTCGCACATCTTTTTATGAACACGGGTGGAATGCCGTCGTCTCCCACGCTTTTCCGTTCGTCTAAAGATTTTAAGGTTCGGAATACTTCACCAGCACCGAGTTCTAGTTTACAGAGAGTCGACGAATTGTTATTGATGTTAACATTTGATAGTTGCGAGGAGGTTGAAGTGTTATAGACACCTGCGAAGTTTTCAGCAAACAAGTTACATATTTCGTGGCCAGTTGATGCGGTTTTATTATTGTAACACATAACTGCGGGGTAAGCACTGCTGGATTTCCTTTTATTTTTAATAAAAGACCAGAAGGATTTAGGGTTTTCTAAAACCGCATTTTCTAATCTCTCGATATAATTTTTATAGCAAGTTGTTCTTAACTTGCTACATTCGGCACGCAGTGTTGCGAAGGATATAAGGTCAAGAGGATTATTGTATCTTTTTATTCTAACGCGAAATTTGTTTTTTTCTCTAAAAAGTCGCTTAAGCTTGGGCGTGTACCATGTTGGGTACGCTTTCCTTGATATAGTTTTCAGTGGTACATGTTTCTTGATAACGTCGTGCAAGATATCATATAAAATATTGACCATCCCGCCAACCGAGGAACAACCTCCAATCGAACTTTCCCAGTCTATAGATAAAAGGGAAGCTAGGATTTTGTCGATTATGAAATGGAATTATTAAATCGTAACACCGAATATTTGGTTTTAGATGTAAAAAAGTATTTGGAAACTTTCCAAATGCCTTTTTTACACCTAAAACGGGTACAACATCAAATTCAATGTAATTTTTATTCATTGCAATTCATTATTAACATCTTAGTTCGCTAGTTAGCCACATTTCCCATTTCCATATAGTAATATTGCCAAATTAATCAAACCAGATAAATTTTTGACAGCTGTTTGCCATATTATCAACTTTTAGGATAAACGCTCATAGCTAGAATTAAAACATCATTCTGTATCCCAGATTTACCTTAGGGAGAATAAATTTTAATAACGTAATAATTTTTTTTTTTTTTTTTTAATTTCCTACATAAATAAATGTATGTAATTTAAAAACAATAATTATAATTCAATTCTGTATTAATATAAGAGTATAACTTACTAACTATTTAACTAATAATAAAATTTATAACTTTAAACACCCAGTGCTCTTCCTCCTCTCTCCTACTTATCTATGCTGTGCCCGACAGGGTCCATAATTGTGTATATTATAATTATTTCCCTACCATATTCATTATGGTACGCAATAAAGAATTGAGATTTGAGATTTTATTAACCTATGAACTGTACGTGTATATCTATGTATCTAGGACTGCCCTAAAATAAAAGCTATTAAGGAGCTTTCATAATCCACTTTTTTCTACACCAAATAACAAATAAATGCATATGAGAGTGGATGCGCCGGGAGGGGAGGCCCTAGAAGGACAAAATATAGTAGCCTTATTGGCTGCCAGACATTTTATACCTGCAGCCTGTGTGTCCGTTATACGCATAGATCTTTCAATGCCCTACGATTACAATAATGGTTTTAGGATGCTGTTGGGATTGCCTCGCTGTTGCAGTGCATCAGGTATGTTTGCTAAGGCCAGTACGGACTGCTTCAGGGCAATAGTAAGGAAAAAAGGTCTTGATGCGCCGCGTGCGGGGCAGCTCCAGCAGCCTTCTGGATACCATATTGGGAAGGGTTGATTGCCGGTTGTGAGGCACTGGAACACCGTTCACGGATCTAGAGGTGCCCTTTATAATACTAAATAGCGGAATTGTAAATAATAAAAATATAAATAATTAATAATGATTTTTAATAAAAAAAAATATTAACAATGTATGGAATGTTTTATTCTGAAATAAATGATTAGTAATAATTGGTGATGTTCTTCAGAAAGGTCAGGTGAGTAGTATTTGCAACCGACGTGCGTGTATGACCAGATGTATGAACGTAAACGAGTCAAAAGGAGTATGTATGTTCAAATAAAGTAATACCAAAATTTATTTAATATTATTTGTTTAAAATTCAAGTAAGCAAGCTTTGAAATTATGAAAAATAACTGAAATAATATCACAGCACTTTACAACTTAAATGTCTGCAAACTTTGGCACTACAAAGTTTAAGTAAATACTGTGTATGAATAAATGTTTGTCTGTTTGTTCATTTGTTATGTCCTGCACGTTATGCTGGTATGTAGTTATTTCGCGTGAATTCATAGAAATCTTATCCATGTCTTATTAAAAATAGGAGTTAATACTGATCGGTTAACTTACCAGTCATTTAGATTTAACGGACGGTTTCAAATTACTTATTTCTGAGTATGCGGTAAATGAGAAATAACTTTAAATAACTTAACTTTAACAAAATCTTCGTAACGATGGTTCCCATCAAGTGAGCATTGGTAAACTCAAAAATAATCCTAATCTTAGCTAATATTATAAATGCGAAAATGAGTTTGTTTGTTTGTTTGTTACGCTTTCACGCTAAAACGGCTGAACAGATTTGGAAGAAATTTGACACATGGGTAGACCATGACCTGGATTAGGACATAGGAAACTTTTTATCCCGATATTCCTACGAAATCGAGACTTATGCGGGTAGGTAAATAAATACCCCAATTAACCCAATAACGTTCAGTTTGTTCAATACTTTTACTTACTGTTTCAATAACAGACTCCTTTGAGTCTGAAACATAACATAATACTGCCATCAACCGGGCAATAATCCAAACTCCAGGCTGCTACTGAGAAATTCCTGATGGAAAAACCCAATAACACTTTGCCAGACCCGGGAATCGCACTTAGGACCTCATGCTCAGCAGTAGCGAATCGAATAATACAGAAAGAAACACGAGACTAAAACCATAAACAAAAATAAACATTGAAACACTCAACGTTGATCCTAAAGTCTGACATACAAGATTTTTACGGCCGCACAGTTTATGTTCGAAACTTGACATGCGGACAGTGCCTTCATAAGTTTTATGGCTTATAGCGAAACGGGATACTAGCCAAGCGAACGGGACACAAACAAAACTCAGTCTAGCATTCGGCTTTTTTGCTTTTTCCTTTACGTCACAGACAGAGACAAGTCACTAAATAATGGCGAGCTGTTCGGCAGTAGCGACCCCACCGACCCTCTTCATCATCTCCCGGGAGACGTCTTGTTCCTCACCTCTGGCTTGCCTTTATTGGCCGGCTGGAGTAAACATTGACGAGGAACAGAGCTCCCACCTATTTCTTTTCTCCTTTATGGCCGACTTTTGGTCGGCTTAAGTGGAGATTCGCAAGAGCAAGCAAAAAATCACCTGTTCCATACATTTTGTCCGCGTAGGTATTGCACTTTCTATGAAACAGCAGATTTCTTTTTTAATAACCGGGTACAGTATCATGTACTGAATCCATGGTATCAGTTTTCGCGTCGATGTCCCTGCCATCCTGTATACCATACTGATTGACTGACTGTCCCGTAGGACCCGTGGTCGCAAATACGACTGCCGAGTGTGTAGTGTAGTGTGTATTCCTAATGTAAAAATCCAATAACACTTTGCCCAACCTGGATATCGAACCCAGGACCTCATGCTCAACAGGAGCGCTTGCGTCTAAAAGACCAACGAGGCGGTCGAGGCCGTCAACTTTCAATAAGTCGATTGATTGAAAAGGTTGAAAGCATTTATATGCTGTGTAACGTAGTCAGAAGATCGAAGAATTACGCGATAAGAAAGCGAAAGAGAGGCAACTTCTAGGAGAATATAACTGTAGGCAATTAGCGCTGTGCGACCTAAATTGCACTTTATTGTGTCGTAGCAAGAGTCGCTTATTATTTAAATGATTTTACGGAGCGAACCATCTGTATTAATCTTTGATATTATCCAACATGACATCAAATATTTTAACATTTTTAATCCTTTAATTTATTGACAAGGTTTCTTTACATTTTACACCTCACCTTTCTACTTAATTAACAAACAACGCGGAGTCGAAAAATGATTTTAAATAATTAATTTGAACAAACTCACGCCGCAGATGGGTCTTCAAATATTTACACCTAGGTACTCGTGAATATTTCACTTTTCGTCGTAACTTTTCAACTTTTTTGGTTGTATAATCAAATACCACTTCGAAGTTTTAAAGTAACCCACTTTAAAATTTCGAAGTGGTGTTTGATTTAGGCCTGAATTAGTATTCGTGATGTATTTTATTTACATATTTAGTTTGGTTTTTAATGGACATTTTATGTACTCAATACTTTATTGCATTCCACAATGTATGCTTAGGTTGTAAACATTTGCTTGAGAAACAATCATGGACATTGTCGGCACAGCAAAAGAAATTTAATATGTAGAGATGAGGACTTATTGTATAACTTATAATCTAACTTATTCTAAAAAAACTCATATAAAATACACAAACAATTTGTGTATTTTATATGAGTTTCAAGATTTATCATATTATATTCCTTTACACAGTAATAGCATTTACTTAATAATAGTTTTTTTTTTATTCATGAAAAGATGAAGATTTTTTCTTTTCTGATTGATTCGGGTAATTTATTATATATTTTAATTGACATAACCAGATGGCTTGTTGATTTTTTTTGTAGGCGGGATAGCCTATCCTTTTTCCAATGTTGGGGTTAGCTTCCAGTCTAACAGGGTGCAGCTGAATACCAATATTTTACATGGAGCTGCGGCACAGCCCAGTTAGGGCTCGTGCAGACCAGCACGACTTGTCGCAACAACGATAATATGTAGTTCTTTCTTAGAAATTGTTTTGTTAGCTTCGCGTCGCGCTGTCGCGTCGCGCCGGTCTGCACAACGCTTTATGGGGACACGATGACCCTTGGCAAGACTGGTAGGTACATTAAACTATGAATTTGATAACTCTGTTCTTACACAAAAAAATTGCTTTCCCTTGTTCACGAGCTCTTTTAAAATTATATTACACCCGCTTTTGCCCCCGGCTTTTCCCGCGTGGAGGTCGAAAATTATCCCACGGGAACGTACTACCAAGTTAAAAAGTATCCTATGTCCTAACCCAGGTAATGATCTACTCATGTGCCAAATTACCATCCAAATCCGTTCAGCCGTTTTAGCGTGAAAGCCTAAAAAACAAACAAACTCACTTTCGCATTTATAATTAGATCATCATCATCATCTCCACTGCTGGACATAGGCCTCCCCCAAGCACCGCCACTTCGACCGATTCTGTGCTTCCCACATCCAGCAGATTCCCTATATTTCCTCTTCGCTAGGATTTGAAAATGGCTTATTTATTTATTTATTTATATATACTTTATTGTACACCACAAAAATACATAACAAGAAATAATAATTAAGCACTACAAAATATACAATGGGCGACCTTATCGCTTTTTGCGATCTCTTCCACGCAACCTTAGAATGGACAGTGATAAATGGAACAGGAAACGAATGGACAGGGCTTAACATTGTAGAAAATTAAAATGAGGACTTAAGCTTCGTGCAGACAAGCGCGACGCGACACCGGCTACTGTTATACCGTGAAGTTTTCTTAGAAATTGTATTGTTCGAGTCGCGTCACGCCGTCGCGTCTTGCCGTCGCGTCGCGCTGGTCTGCATGAGCCTTTATCCTAAAGAACTTCTATCCAGAAGCTCGTTCCACTATACTCTCATTTGAATCATCAAGCATCGCTGTATTCATGGGGTTATGCAGTTACCTATTAGTGCAACTAGAGAGGTTCGAAGACACGATGCCTTTACGTGGGGCTATTGCCATTTTGGTTTGCAACTTACCAATACATAACATGCACATACTATAATGTCCTTCCTTTGGTATTGTTCGTCGAGTTGTTGAGCTCCTGAAGTTCTGAGTTGAGCTCCACAATTACTGACAAATGCTTGCACTGACTGGACAGGTCTACTCAAATCTGTGTGATTCTTTCCTCAAAATACCATTTCAGACACTGATCTACATGGTTTTTACGTGATCTAAACAAGATTTATGTCTGGACTTTAAAAGAGACTGTGACTTCTACATTTGTTCGGTCTTTCTTCTCAGAGTAGTCGGAAAGGAAACGCCGATCTCATTTAGCTTCTTTTTTTAATATGACGTGTTGAAGTGATTCCGATATCCTATTAATAGAATTTCATTTCATTTCATTTATTTAGCTACACCCACATTTCGCCAGTTATGTTTAAGTCCCATGTAATAGGGGGCGAGCCTATTGTCATCAACCGGGCACAAAACTATACTCCGGGCTGCTACTGAGAAATTCCTGATGGGAGAAGAACCCAATAACAACAATACGAAATAAATTATGATTGTTAGTTACAAAATTTTCAATTCAAAAATCACTTATCACGAATCATTCACAACACAGACTTCAAAATACATTTCACAAAATAAAGTTAACGTTACATTGCTAAAAAGAACTCCATAAAATATTTTATACTTGTTTCAGATATAACTTTTAATGGAAGCCATTTCGGGAAACACGTATAACTTAGTTGTTTTGTAACGAACCTGGTTTTAAGTTGAACGTGGGGAAATGTGTCGAATTTTGAACAATATAATAATGATGAAGAGAGCATTATCTTACTTTACTTTCTTGTTTGTTCTTGCGTTAACATAAGGCTTATAAAATTATGTTAAGTTAACGTTGGAGATTTACTTAAACGACCCGGGAGCAACCTTTTCCCAACTACGTCGGGGTCGGCTCCCAGTCTAATTGGATGCAGCTGACTACCAGTAATTTACATGGAGCGACTGTCTATCTGACCTCCACAAACTAGTTATTGGGTAACTCCTTGGTAAGACTGGTCAGACTCACGGGCCTCTGACTACCCGTTACGACTGTCAAAGCTCTACGAATAACAGCCGGGACCAACGGCTTAACGTGCTTTCCGAGGCATGGAGGTGTCTCGATATGTAGTAGATGGTCACCTATCCACGAGCCGACCGCGGCAAGCGTAGCTTGACCTCAAATTCAAATTCAAAAGTCATTTATTCAAACTAGGCTGAGAATCATCACTTTTCGAACGTCAAAATTACATAAGATAGTCTCCCAAAAACGCCCACCCTTCACCACTTCCTAGTGCTTAAGCTGGGAAGAAGAAGTGGCGCAACAAACTCCCCAGCAGCACAGCTGTCATTTCAGTTGGAAAAATCTGATTCTATATAATAATGCTTTAATGCAAAAATAATTTACATTAGCACAAATTGCAATCAACTCATAAAATAAAAACATTTTAATGAGTTGATTATGTCAACAATAAATGAAAAAAAAACCTAATCCTACAAACCTAAAACCTACCTAATCGATCGACCCGTGCGGCTGTTATTATTTAGTCACGAGCTCCTCACAAGGCTCCGACTATAACTACTTAATATTGATTTAATTTGCCAGTTAGTGAGTAGGGACTGTTTTCTTCTTCGGTCGACCCGTACGGCTCTTATCATTTAGCCACGAGCCCCTCTTGGGCAGTTAGTACTTATACCGTCTTTTCTATGCTTTATTAAAACCGTATAAACAACTGCTCTACTCTAAACTTTAGTTTATATACCAAAGCTATACTAAAGACGTTTATATCTAGCTTTAGCATTATATCTTTAAGCCCATTCTCGAAATTTCCCTCTCATAATACCGTAAAAAAGAATTTTAATATAAAACTTGTCGCGAACCGTTGCAAACACAGTTTACTCACTTTGTTCCTACGATGATTCAAAGACAAAAGAAAATTCTGCCGCTAAGTTATCTTTTATAAGTTTTAACAGTATTTTTTGCGGCGACGCGCTACTAAAATATTTTTTACTGTTTTTTAAAAACTAAGAGCTCATTGCGAAGAGTTTTATAAGTGGAGCATCTCTGGCAAATAAAACTGTTTGTTACATCTTCTTTAGAATGTTTTCTTTGTTTTTCGTGTGGTTAGTGACTACCCTGGTGTCAGAGTTATTTATGGGCCTCTGAATTGGCTTCACATGCCGTCGAGAAATATCTTTCAGACAATGGCAGTGATGTCCAAAATAAACATAGAAAGCACATACGAATGAAAAATTCACATTGGACTTCAAATACGGGCATTTTAACCCATAGAATTCATTCTTAGATATTATATATATATGATAATATACATTGACATTATAATAATTATGACATTATCAATTACAATTTACAAATTATTTATTTAATCCTAATTTGACATTACATATTATATTAAACTTTATCTCTTGAAATGACATAGATATAACATTATTTAATTCAATTTGTTCCATGAAAATCCTAATACATGCATCTTATTTATTGTTGCTGTATTTTTTTAAATTTAATTAGCATTGCGGATATTAAATATTTGCACACCATAAGTAATGGTAGAATGTAAAGGGCCATTATAGTTTTAAGATCATTCAGTGTAAACCTACATTCTCGCAAATAAATGGAATGAAATTGAATTTGATAATATAACATGGAGCACAAAAATTTTAATAATGAAATCTTAAAACTTACACTAAACTATTCAGCGACATAACTACTAGATAGCGTTAAAGCTAAAGCTTTTACATGAAAGATGATAACAAGTTTCAGAGTAAAACTTCTCAATTATGTCGGGGTTACGAAGTTAGCTCAGCGCGAGTGTGATAGCATGCAGTATGACGGGCAGTTCTTAACTCTTGACTTTGTAAATATAATACAAAAATATTATGTCACCTACGTAGCATAATCAGCCCTTAATTTTCCCACTGCTGGGACACAGGCCTCCTCTTTGTGATATCCCTAGGCCATAATACACCACGCGGTACACACCCAGTGCGTGTTGGTGAATGTCACATGTCTTCGAAGTTTTGGTTCTAGGACATGCCGGTTTCCTTCACCATTTTGGGAGCACTGGTGATGAAATAAATTACACAAAGTGAAGCGCCTGCTTGGGTTTGAATCCACGATCTGCAACTCGTGAGTCGGGGCCGATGCCACTGTTAATAATTATACAAATCCGAAGATCAGCAGGTCATCATGAGCTGAAATAATAGAGGGTAAGTAACAATTCCGTGTTTATTTTAATCACAGTCTCTATCAAAAAACTTTAAGTACCTAGAACTTAAATTTTCAACTTGAATGCTAAGTTTTTGACATTGATTGTACAATCAGTCCCTTGCATTCCCTGACCCTTCTTAGAAAGAAGAGGGGTCGGTTTATGCAGCAAGAATTCCGTTGATTTTTGCGCTGGCCGTGCGATGCGAGATGCCAGAATTTTGTACGATAATTCTATGGTCGAAATTCGTTTTTAGGGCCTTTCATGATCAGAAGTGCTAGTCTAGTTTCGAATTCAAACGGAGCCCCGGTCATGTGAGCCTAGTCGAGTTCGAGTAATCTTGTTAAAAAAGACGAGTAATAAGTACGTGATTTTAAAGTTTCCTGCAGTATATTTCCATCACTTTATGTGCACCCGTTCCTGAAGAATGAAGCGTGTGCTATAGGTATATTAGCTACCATCAGCTTTAGTAGTCTACAGGTGAAGCTAACTAAAGAAAATGCTTTAAGCTTAAACATTTGTGAATCATCATCATCATTTCAGCCGAAAGACATCCACTGCTGGACATAGACCTTCCCAACCGTCGCCATATTGACTGGTCCTGTGTTTCTCGCAACATTGGTGAATTTAATTGAATAAAATGTATTTATTCACAAACAATTTACATTGGGTTGGAAATCTTCTATATGATAAAAATAATTAAAAAAATACATGCAAACATTAATAATACAAATAACACATTAAAAAATGAACTACAATAAAAGCACATCACCAACAAAATTGACATAATTGATAATTTAAAAATTACCTACAATAAAAAATTACAATGTCAACTCATTAAAAAATTTCAGATAAGGAATAGAAAATCATTTAAAAATTGTAGCCACATTAAATAGTTCAATGTCAACTCAAATAAATAATAGGAATAACAATAATACATTTGTAATTTTTCAATACGCAAACATAATTCAAACCAACGACATTCATTACGATATAAGAATGCAGCATGATGTAAAAGTACAACCAAAACCATGTCTCAAGGTAACAAATTATTAAGTCTTTTTATGGGAAGGGCATCTATCGCGTTTTATTGGTTTGTATCGCTTTCCCAATACTTGTATGGTTGAGTGGATTCCCAACTAATAACAGGTGTGTGATGTATTGGCCATCTTAGCCGTTATATTTCTTGCTTGTTCCCTTTTATTTGATTCTTATTTATACCTTAACTCTTTGCCCTTTACCACTTGGAATATGTTTGACAAGCGGCATGAACAAAGGGTCTTACATGGCTTTGACGTAAACAGTATTTGTAATTATTTAAATTGCTATTATATTCAGTAATAGGTTTACTAGCCCTGGGCATAAAGCCCCATACAAGTTGTTCAATGACCGTTCTACTGTTTTAAGCAATTACATCTAAAAGGTGTTCCTTTTGATATCATATATATTAACTCTAGGGTATTAAGGGTATTAATGAGACCATGTCAAAGAATCAACTGGCATATGATTTTTGCTTTTGTTTTTCATTTTTCGTACAAAATAATTCGACAAAGTCACGATTTATGTTTAATACCCTTACGTGAAATATATTTAAAAAAAACATTTATTTCAGACTATTTTTGTCCAAAAAAAAATGACAACCTCGCATTTTCATAGCTTTAAATATATAAAAAAATCTTCATTACTGGAAGAATGTGTACAGTAAATCTCCTTCAAACAAATTTGGTCTTATGCAATGTGCACTTAGAGAGCGGGAGAAGTTATAATATGATAATTTCCCACCCTAAAAAAAAAAAAGCTGTCAAAGGAGTGCTTTGGCACTCGTACTAGAATTACCCTGTATCACGAATGCCATCACCTTCCTCCGGACTAACTAAGATAGTTTTTTATACTTACTTACAATGAAATTTTGAATAAATTCTAAATGAAAATTAAATTAACTTATACAAACAAGGAAATACACAAAAAGAGCATGTGTGTTGTAGTGTATGTGTGTTTGTGTACATGAATGGTTAGTTTGAATGAAAATGATTTACTCGTACTTATCAATGAAACTTAGATATTATACTCATCGAGAGTCTAGTGTTATGTTATCTTCGAAACTATGTATTTTTGGAACATTTGTTCTAGGAATTTTTGTATTATTTTTACTTATAACAAACCTTAGAGTTATAGGACATTAAAAGAAACACCTTGTGTAATATAACCAGTTGAACTTTTATGCTATTTTCTCCAGTTCATCCATTACAAAATGCACGTCAGGCATGACCAAACAATAATTTTATTTTACTAACAATTCTAAAAAGATTCAAAAGAAAATCGCTTTTGAATTTCGCTAAGTGATCTTTTATCTTTTTACACGTGACTTGCTTACCTTTTTCCCTACCTTGCTTTGTATTTTTATTTTTATTTCTCTGCACACGTATTTCACTGCTATTTTTGTGTCCAACACACGGTACGGCTGTATGTACATTTGCGCAAAACGGCTTACTCGTCAGAAATGCATTACTACGTGCTAATATTCGCTAAACGAGATACTTGTGCACTTGCAGCTGATTGTATAACAGTGCTGTGTGAATACAGCTTTAACAGGGTTGCTGTGACAACTCTGTATTGGAAATGGTAGGTTATTTAAGAGGGAAGAAATTTTGTGTTGTGGAATTTGTTGCATTTTGGAGCTAAAGCTTGTAGGCATATTGCTAGAGTTTATAATGCCTAAGTAGATACAAAATTGCTATTGTAACGCTGAAGTTAAATAGAGAGGGCTATGCTTGTAGTTTCCCTACGTGATCGAATCAGAAATGAAGAGATCCATAGGAGAACCAAGATAGCCGACATAGCCCGAAGAATTGCCAAACTTAAGTGGCAGTGGGCAGGGCACATTGCTCGCAGAACAGATGGCCAATGGGGCCGAAAGGTTCTGGAGTGGCGACCGCGTACCGGAAAATGTAGCGTTGGAAGGCCCCCCACAGAAAGACCGATGATCTGGTGAAGGCGGTAGGAATCCGCTGGATGTCAGAAGCACAAAACCGAAGTGGCGATGCTTGTGGGAGGCCTATGTCCAGCAGTGGAGGTCTTTCCGCTGAAATGATGATAATGATGAACGTTGAAGTACAAAATATTCTGATCAGCTCAAGATTTTAGTCAGGATGTAATTTTAGTCCTACGGGCTTTCTAGGCGCTAAAATACGACCGTACTTCCTATAAAAACAGACGTGCAAAACTCAACAAAAATATGAAGGCCTAAATTCAATTCAGTTGAAAAATAGTTTCTGTTATTATAAACGTCTGTGCAAGATCAGTCTGTTACAAAAAAAATGTTTTATTTCATTTGGAAAAACACGTCGCCGAAAATATAAGTCACTTTATTTAGACAATTTTGTACTGTTTCATTCAATATAAATCATTGTTATTTTCAGTCGTTCATTGATTATAGGCACGGAATGTAATGTGAAGCTAAATGTGATTGGGGACACAGCTCCAATCTGTTACATATCGCATTGCAGATCAATTAGTTCATCATGCTTCAAACAGGAGAAATATAATTGACAATTATAATTTTTGACCCAATTTTTGTTCGTTGATTTCGAGATATGTAGAAGAAATACCAGGGTAGCCGTATTAATCAATACTCGTATTTGTTTCATATATACCGCATGACTTTTTTTACCGTCTCGAAAAAAATAGGGTATAATAGGTGAACGGAGTAGAAGCCTATGGCATAGAAATTTTGATGTTTTAATTTTTTTCAATAACCTAGAATGAAATTGATTTATCGAGCTTCATCTTTCTGACTGACCGACCCCCTTGACAATTCAAAAGTGCCTGTAATTGGTTTATTTGAAATAAATGCTTTGAGTTTGAGTTTGAGTTTGATAAATACCAAGCATATAAAGTGAACTTTTCATTCCAGAACATTAAAAATAGAAAATAAAAAAGAACCCTACCCTCATACGCACCCTACTAGATGCGCGGAATTTATCATGATATATGATGGATAGTTTTCATGTTTTTTTAAGGATATTTGGAACTTTTTTTTTTTTTTTTATTGAAAAAAATTAAAACATTAAAATTTCTATGCCATAGGCTTCTACTCCGTTCACCTATTATACCCTATTTTTTTCGAGACGGTAAAAAAAGTCATGCGGTATAGACTAATCTAATAAACCTGAATAGTTTGGGATTTTTTTGACATGTGATGCGGATGAGGAAAATATCGTGAGGAAAGTTTTGAGTATGAATGTCAATGGCTATAAGAGTAGTGGAAGACCGAAGAAACGATGGATGGACTGCGTGAAAGATGATATGGCTGGAGATGACAACTAATAGAGAAGCAGGGAAGAAAGGGACATGTTATGCCGACCACATATAAAAACAAAACTCAGCATTCTCCTGCCCATATGGCAGGAGAATGCTGAGTTTGGTTTTTGTTTGAACGCGCTGATCTCTCACTTTGAAAAACTATTTTTCATTTGATAACCCAATTCTTGAGGAAGCCCATTTAACATCATGCTACGACTCTTAAGAACCGAGCAAAAAAATTAAAGTCATAAAGCGGTAAGCTTATAGTCATAAAGCGGTAAGCGAAAACGAAGAGCGCGTGCGGGCGATGCGATGCGACGGTGTGGGTAATGTTATTTTACTATATTGTGTATTTTACGACTTCCACGTGAACGAAGTCGCGGGCAGAAGCTAGTGTAAATATAAGAAGGGTTTTTTCCCTGCTATGGATATTGGCCCATGCGCATGACCTGTCATTGAACAGGCCAATGAGAAAGGAGAAAGAAATGCGTTTTTTTATACCTAATTCTATAAAAGTCACTTTAAATAACGTTTTGTTTCTGATTCTTTCTCTCTCTTATCAAAAATCATGTGACTACTGTAACTCACTTAATTTTTGACTCAATTTCAGACTCACTGAATAAAACACCTTTGAAACCAGTCAAACTTTCACGGCTATTTCTATAACTAAAAGCTTATATAAATCATCATTCTCACACACGTCACAAACCCGCATAAACCTCCACATTTTCCCTTTCACGTTACCAAGAAACATCGAACATTTATTATTTACAAAAATTCCCCGAATATTTCTTCGGAGCGATTACGATGGCTATAATAACTTCACCATTACTCAAGTTACCTAACGATCCATACTACCTTCATGCGATTGATACCGTAACTACAGTTTTATAGCCCTGTGCCGCTGAGCAGGCATGTGAAAAAAGGGCCAGCGTGAAATATCCTTCAAAACATGCCTTTTTGACGCCTTACTTAATCGCTGCGCTGGGGATGGTCGTCAACTTAAACAGATTTACTTAAAAAGCTAATACTCTTTGCATAATATTTTCGAAAAGGAAGGTAAGTATTACCCATTCTAAACCCGATCTTTCTACGAGCTTAAAACTGAATGTATATAAATAATCCTTTACCTTTATACCTTAAAAGAGGTAGAAACTTCAAAAAATATTCACCACTAACGAATCGGCTCGTGGTAATGGTGACGATAACCGACTTTTATTGATTTTATACTGAAGATCACGTATAATCGAGTAGTGTTAATGATTTGAAAAAAAATATGTTAAATTAGAGCCATTCTTAATAACTTAATATATGAATATTTTAGATTATGTTTATAATTACATAGTGAAATTAATTTGTAAAGTTATGTCTAACGCGGATAAAAAACTGAGAATCACGCAAAATCTATCAAGCGTATTTTTCTGAAACCTTCACCATTTTAAAGATAATTTAATGATTGATCTTTTATTAAACATGTTTTATTAAAATAACTTTTGGTTTATGTATAATAAATTAATAATAGTTCAGCGATCCTTGATTGGCGAGTGCTATTACTATTATTATCGTGAGCTCAATACAGAACACGAAAGCTAACCATTCAAGGGCGCTGGCATATATCTGCGACTTAAGTACATAATAACACCCGCACGGGTTGATCGTTCAGGTTAAACTACGCTTGCCGCGGTCGGTCCGTGTGAAGACCATCTTTACATACCGAGACCCCTCCGTACCTGGGATAGCACGCTAAGCCGTTGGTCATTCTTAGATCTTTGACAGTCGTTACGGGTTATCAGAAGCCCGAAAGTCTGACAACCAGCCTTACCAACGGGCATGATATTACTCAGTAACTAGGTTGTGGAGGTCAGAGAAGCAGTCGTGCCATGTAAAATACTGGTATTCAGCTGCATCCGGTTAGACTGGAAGCTGACCCCAACATAGTCGGGAAAAGGCTAGGCAGATGATGCATAGAAAATATAATTGAGTTATCGTAAGGAATTTCACCTTTTGTTTTCTTTACATTTGAACACAGCCAAAACAAAAGCCATAATGGTTACCAGTGCCAGTGATACGATTTTGAATACACCGTTATAAATCTGGGATGCAATAGTTTCACACTTATCATCATTTTGTGAACAGCTCGCTGTCTCGGCTTATCCACCTCTTTCGAGGCTTTTGTAATGGGGAAAAAATGGTGTTATAAAGTCTGTCTATTTTTGGGAGGATTTGTATTTATATTCAAGGATTTTTGGGTAAAATTATACCTTTCTGTAGAATTGCTATTCATAGCCTTTTTGGAAGACTACCTATCACTATTCACTCTTTGACTCTATGCTTATTTGATTAAGTACCTCACACTCGCAGAGATTATCAAAAGGGAACTTACTGCTGTTTGATGTTGATATCAAACAATATAACGCTCAAAGTCATGCTAATTCTCTGAATCTCTCTGAACTCTCGCCTTTTGATACCTACGAGTAATAGAAGTGTTATTAGGTAGGTACCTTTCTTTTCTAGGAATGACTTAGAAATTCTTGATTATCGCGTGGGGAGCTTATCAGATATTAAATGTTGTTCAGTAAGATATTAAGTGTTGACAGTTCAATAATAAAACGATTACACATAGTTCAGTTAGGAACTTCTGTAATTTACCTACGTAGTCAAAAGTTCCTTTAAAAGTCTAGGTTACCTAGATATCGAATATAATTTTATAGCACCGAACATTGGTAATAAAGATACTGGTAACGTATGCGTGTTGAATTTGTTATTGCTATGATTTTGTATCGAGTACAGGATTATAGCCAATTTTAAGATGTAGGTAATATAGTTTATAGGTTACTTAGCTATTTTATATTTGAATGCACAGTACTTAACTATTTTGTTTTAGGTGTTGTTAAAACTAGCAAGAAACGACAATTCTATTTACCTTTCGAAAGATACGTAGTTATGTACAGGTTCATCCCCTTGGATTGAACCTGTACATAACTCATCTCAGCAATGTTACGAATTGAAATGAACACTAGATAAAAACATAAATATCTGGTTTTTGACCTACATTTAAATGACACAAAGCCAACTATTTTGACAAAACGTGACCATTGGTAGTACTATCTCGGATATATTAAGTCAGTCTCAAAAACCGTGCCTTACAGCGTTTCATGTTTGACAGCCATCTATAAACTGCTGTGATACGATAAAACGTTTTATTTTTAGGGTTTCGTTATAGACGGATAGAAACTTTTTGGATGCCATGATTCGATTTTCAGAGTTACTCTGTACGGTGCTAGTAAAAAGTAGAAAAATGTAACCTGGATAAGTGGGATCTCAAGGGAAATAGGATTATTTATCACTTAAAGATGATTCATTTACCCAGTTTCCCAAATATTAAGGTTTAAAATGACAGTTGTCTTATTTACACAGGCCCCCGCTAACACAGGTCGACATAATTATACCGATTTTTATTGATAGAAAAATTTATAGATAACGTTAATTTAAAAAAAAACACGTCTCATATACATTATACAGGCTATTGAACTACAAATTCCCAAATAAAGAGGTAAAAATCTAAAGAATTTATCAAACGCATTCTAAGTTATAAAGGTTTAATTATTCCCAGTAACAGAGGTATTTCAATGCAAAAGTGTTGGGACTTCATTGTAATTATCAGTAGTAGAGGTTTCTCACATATCCAGGGCCCACTTAAGCAGGTTACACTGTATTTGAAAGGTACGAGTACATTACGAGTATATTACGAGTTTGTTAATTTAAACTACTGATGGACATAATTCTCATCTACTTGAACTACAGCGAAAAGTACCAATATATTTATATATTTAAATTGCTAAAGGCACCACATTGCCGCAAATTACGAGGATTATTTAAAACTAAAGCAAAATGTAAGTAATCCTAAGACAAAACCTTACAAACTTAGCTTAAGGCTGTGCGTAGACTTGAGTAAATAGTAATATATTATTATTTGATACAATAGCCTCTAGTCAGAATATCACTCAGTATAAACATTGATGGCGCGTAAACTGTCAACAAAGTTGTTTTGTTCTTGCTAAGCAAAATGGTTATGTCTAGAACAGGCAACTGTTTTGACTTGTACTCGCTCTGTTTTAAACTATTCTCCATAAGTCTTTAAAACGACTAAGATAACAATCACGTTCGTATTATAAGTAATTTGATTTATGTACAGAACCTTCCCATTATCTCTCTTTAATAATAGTAACTAGCGACCTGCCCCTGCTTCGCACGGTTCTTATGACTTGTCAGACATCGAGATTTTTTTAATAATAATATATATTTATTTATTTATTTAAATCACGATTATAACACCTTTACAGACTCATCCAAGGCGTTGTTATAAGTCACAATATCTAGAAAAAATTACAAAAAAGAAAATTCCTGTAAGCAGAATTACAAAGAATTATGTAGGTACCTACTAAGAGTATTATAACAATTATTATAAACATGACAACTTTTATAATCAGATATCTTTCAATTATTATTTGTGCCATTTGAATGAATATCGTCAGGTTTTGCCCAAATATATCCATCCAAATATATAGTAAGTTTACTAAGAATGATTTATACACATAACCCCTTCGGAACAAAATTCTCTAAATGATGCTGAAAACCGCATCAGAATCCGTTGCGTAGTTTAGAAGTACAACGCGATCCCACAGACAGACACGAAAAGCGTTTTTTTTTTTTTTGGTGCCCCAAAAAGCCCTAAGAACTGAAAATAAAAACTGAAAATCTTTGATACCTTGACTAGCTTTGTAAGACCTGAGTTATGAACATCCTTTCGTCCAATCAGTAAGCTCAGATTCTTAAACTAATATTCCGAAGGCCTTCCGAAGGCCGTCAGTGTAATCTGGAGGGAACACTTTGTTTTTATATTTATTTTTGGGCTCAGTAAATCTTACGACATTTTTTAACGTTTACTAGAGGTGGGTACTTAGGAAGAGGGTGATCTTCTATAGTCGTATGTTGAATGATTACGTTCTACTTTCGAAAACAGTTGGGATAAGGCTTGGCAGATTGATTTGACTCCAATGACTATGACAAATGATATTTAATTCTGTAAATTGGTTAAACCAAACACTAAACTTTTACAAGTTATACATAAAAAGTGATTTCAACTAAGATTCTCTCTACATGACGCAAGTTAAGTAAAGAAAATCTAGAACATAAAGCACAGCAGTTATTCAGAATAAACTACAAATGTATCTAAAGAAAACTCGGAATGAAATATTAAACCTGCAAGAGGTTCTAAGACAGCGATAAATGGCGTCATTTTTCACGACAGTCCTAATTAGCTCACAGTATTGTGTATAAGTACTAGGTACAGGCAACTGGAGCATTGTTTTTGGAACATAGAACACCTGTAAAATGTATAGGTGTAAGTGTGTTTATATATTCAAATTCAAATTAAAAATCATTTATTTGCAAATATGGGTAAACAGTTTGTAGATGTTTTACATTCATGTTATAATTGTGTATCACAGTCTTAGTATCACCATTTTTTACCTTTCGGCATGCAAAGTACGTAAAAAGAAAACACAGACTTAATAAAAACTAAACAGAATAAAATTAAGAATGAGATCAGTTAAAGTCGTTTAAAAATAAAGTAGGTACATAAAAAAATTAAATTAAAAATTTAAAAATGAATCTTAGAGTTTATCTTGCAAATATTCAGATAGGTACACTGTAATATGCTTTATTTACCAAAAAACTTTTTAGTTTTTTTTTTTTAACATAACAGGCGTAGATGCCTCCATTTAATATTTAGGTAGGTAATTGTAAACACGGGGAGCCATGCAAAATATACTGTTATTTAAACTTTTAAAACGAACAGTTTGAAACAACCGGCCCTTAGGGTTTGAATTTAGATGTCAAAAGATTGTTGCTAGCCGACGTTTTGTTAATTAATAAACGATTGTAAGTTTATAGAATTATATTCAAACATTTGATGTTAATGAACTACAGAAAGTTCGTTAAAAGTTTGGCATTGGGTTTGGAACGTAACCATATCATGATTTAAAAGAGTGTCCGTGGAGTTTCTTGCCCGTTCTTCTGCATAGGTACCTACTACACTTTGGAATGGGCATCTAGCTTCATATTTCTGACTGACCGACCCCCTTGACAATTCAAAAGTGCCTGTAATTGGTTTATTTGAAATAAATGCTTTGAGTTTGCGTTTGAGTTTGAGTTTGAACGTTCTTGAAAGAATAATGAAGTAAACAGCAGCTGTATTATCTTTTCGCAATTTTAGAAAATAACGTAAGTTAAAGAATCCTTAGGTTTTTTTAAATCAAATTACGTTATCAAAGGAGTAACCTTCACCTTGTTTGTGTAAAATTTAATTAAAACTATGTAAACATGCACGTTTTTTTATAACTAGGTATTAGATTACTACTATTACGTTTGTACGTTTTTTAATACTTTTAGATTTCTTATACTCGATTCCCAGTAGGTGACTCAAAACTACTTTAATTATCCCAAATAAATCCAACCTGAAACAAAGCTAACCTGAATTTAAATAATAGGGTCTAATTTCTGAGACAAAAAATAAAGGACCAATTTTTTTTCTACGAATTTCTTTTATTTCATTTACATCAAATATTTGAATATCATTCTATAAACTTACAACCGTTTATTCATTATCAAAACGTCGGCTAGCAAAAACATTCCGACATCTAAATTCAGCCCTAAGACGTCGACAATGTAGGTCTCCAATGACTTGTATACAACTAGTATATGACATGTATAGTCTTCTCTATCGATCGGTCAGGCTCCAACCACATCGCAAGTACCGACAGCCAGGAAAGTGTCTTGACTTCATCGCCTATCAAAACAAATGGAGATATTGGTGAGGTTTACTCAATTTAAACTAGGAACGCGTGACGTCATTTCTATCTTAATAATATGATGTGAATGGCAGCAACAGAGCATCCGTAGCTCTGTTGCAACAGACCAACATATTGACGTGATATTATGAGCCGCAGAGTCACATACGCTACCTTTTATCCCGAAAAAATGCCCGGTTTTTTGTGAGATGACACAATTTGAACTGAGTCACGGGTAAAAGGTATTACGTCATAAACACAGCATTACTAACTTATTGTTTTTGAAGGAGAATATCTCTCCATACAGCCAGTCAAACTCTCTGATAAAATTGTCTACTGTTCAATCAATCAATCTGCCTAGCCTTTTTTTGGTTGGCTTCCAGTCTAACCGTATGCAACTGAATACCAGTATTTTACATGGAGCGACTGCCTATCTGACCTCCACAACCCAGTAACGGGGTAATACCCTTGGTAAGATAAGTTGTCAGACTTTCGGGCTTCTGACGACCCGTAACGACTGTCAAAGATCCACGAATGTCAGCTGGGACCAACGGCTTAAGGTGCTTTCCGAGGCACGGTAGAGTTTCAGTATGTAAAGATGGTCACCCATCCACGGACCAACCCCGTCAAGAGTAGCTTAACCTGATGGATCGACCCGTGCGGCTATTAGTACTTAGCCATGAGCTACTCCTGCTGTTATTTCAGTCAATTATCAATCACAGTAGTAAGCATTAATTACTTTTTATGTTGATTACTTGACTGCCAAAAACCGGGTGTAAGAATTGGTATACCACTTTTGTGGCTGACTGTAAGCTCTGAACCGTCTTGTACTGATGAATTATTTATTTAATTCGTGCACCAAATAACTTGTTGAATACTTAAGCAAGCATACGTTATGTAATGACATGATCCCTGCTTTGAGCAAGGTCTTCCGTATTTCTGTTTTCTTGCCTTTGGGAAGGGTTCCGCTTTGAATTCTGTTACAATGCATGGTAATGTATTATGTAAATTGTTACTAAAGATGAATATCTTGTGATACAGGAACTCCTAGTACTAGAGCTAGGGCTACACAGGTGTTTGTGACTTTGAAGTGTAAATAAAGAAATATTATAATAGATTATTAAGATTTGACAGCCTGGTTCAGGTTGCAAATACATCTGCTGAGCATTGCAATGAGTTGGTCACCTTTAAATCAAAATATTTAATTACATATTAACCTATATGAAAAGTCAGAAGCTAGGTGCACCTTGTCAGGCAGTTTTGTTGATTTTTATCAAGTTTCTCAGAAGTAGCAAGGTGTCGGGATTAATTCTAGATTAATAATAATAAATTCGCCTCTGATGAGACTCGAAAATAACCATCAAAATGTGTTTGTACTTGTCAATTATTATCTTAGTGTCAGTTTCATTATTTTTACTGTATTTTTTTACACCATCTTAGCAACAAATATACATATTTTTTTAGGTGATATTTCTTTTGTCTCGCTTTCCTGCAATCGTGAAAAGGGACGAAAGTGTGTAACAGGAAGCCGGGAAAGCGCGCGCTATTTGATTTGACCAATAAGTGCGCGCGGTGTTAGAGTTGGCCGGCAGAAACGACCTTGACGAGGCCTCGCCCCTTTAATGTTGTTTATTACCAAGATGAGATTTCAGATGTTACGCATATCATATGCGACTACTGTAAGGCTCACTTGCTTTTTTTTACCATTTATTTTTTATCATTTATTTACCTGTGCTTTTATGTGTTGCGTTGTTTCTTGTTCCATCAAATAAATGATTTAATCCATGTAAGTACTAAAGTGACTGCCTCGTTGGTCTAGTTGCAAGCACGACTGCTGAGCGTGGTGTACTGGATTAGATTCCCGGGTCGGGCAAAGTGTTATTGGGTTTTCCATTAGGCATTTCTTAGTAACAGCCCGGAGTTTGGAAGACGGAAGCCCGGACGTAAAGCCTTTGGCCCTGCACCTGATCTCTTTCCGATCGTGTCGGATTGCCGGCCCATTGAAATATGAGAGTTAGGGAAAAGAGACTGCACTTGTATCTGGCCAACACACTTATACTAATATTTCCCGCGCCGAAGGATGGTTTCCGCTGAGATTAATCGCTATGGCCGAAATTCGGTCTGACCGACAATTTTTTTTAAGGAGGTACTAAATCACATGGTGCTGGATAGATAGATCCGAAATATAAACGTGATTGTTATATTATGTTATTGATATAATCACATGACTTGGTACTCCTCATAAATCCAATAGCATATCACACATCCGAACTTATAACCCGTTAATGTACATATCACCTCCACGCACAAGTGAAGCGGAAACTCCGAAGTTCACATCGCCTCAGTAAGCAAAGCAATCATTGTAATGCTGGCTATCAAATCAAATATGATGCTGATTCCATTGAGTTCATATTGGAATGAGAAACACCACAATTAATTGTATGTGTGAGCTAGTAAGAAGATGTAATTATGATAGAGCTAGCAGCGCCCCGCGGTTTCACCCACATAAGTCTTGATCCCGTGGGAATATCAGAATAAAAAGTCATAATATGACTTTTTTATATTATAGTATATATTTATATTAGGACATATTATGTCCTAACCCAGGTCATGATATACCTATGTGCCAAATTTCATCCAAATCCATTCAGCCGGTTTAGCGTGAAATCGTAACAAACAAACAAATAAATATACAAACAAACTCACTTGCACATCTATAATATTAAAGTTTATTCAAATGTTCCACAGTATTTAACACAAATAACTATTAACACTAGGTACTAAATACAATAACTAACTATACAAATAAATACAAAAAACAAACGGACACTTAGGCGTCGAAGTATTCGTCCGCATCGCTGTCGTCCGGAAACGTGCCCAGAAGACTGGCAGCATTGCCACGTTGAATGGCAATGCTAATTCTTTGGCCAAAGAACGAGCCAGCCCTCTGGTCGCGTGAAGTGTCGACCAGTCGGCGAGAAATTAAATATTCGTATATTTGTATGACGTATGTAACAATATGCGCGTAATTATAGGAATAAACTTTCCAAATAGTGATAATTTTTTCCTGAAAACCTAAAATCAACTAAATAAAGAAAACGTTAAGGGAAGAGAAACGAAACATTCTAAGATCTGCGATAATTATTAGTATATACAGGGTTAAATTTTGTCGATTGTTTTGAAAGTCACCCTGTATGTATGAATAATCAGTATATAATGTCCCCACTGCACAGACACAGACCTCCTCTCTTCGAGAGGGAGTGAGCACGTGCACGAGAAGATAGAGTGATCCACCACGCGGGCCCAGTGCGGGTTGATAGATGTCACATGTCTTCGAATATATGGTTCTAGGACATGCCGCTCGCGAAGGAGGAGGCGGAGCGCGCGAGGGAGAGGCAAAATGCGCGCCCTCGCGCCCCTAGTCGCCGCAGGAGACGCCCCGGGCGTCGGGAGTCGCGAGCCGACTTCCGGCCACCGTAGGCGCGGGCTTGCGGACGGTGAGCAATGGGTAGCTCGCCGTCCGATAGGGACCAGGCCCGGGTCGACGGCGCGTTGTGTTCCACGCGCGCCTCAAAGAGATGTCAGCACCAACTGACGGGGTCCGGAAGGGCCAATGCCTGCCGGGGTTGCGGGTTTGTCTGAAAGGGATATCGCGACCTCGGCACACAGGCAACGGAAGGAACACGGGTGGGTTTTAGTCAGTAAAAGTCTGACACGCCCTCCCGCTCCACCTAGAGCGGGAGAAGTTATTTGATAATTTCCCATCCTCAAAAAAAAAAAAAAAAAAGGACATGCCGGTTTCCTCACGATGTTTTCCTTCACCGTTTTAAGAGCAGTGGTGATGAAATTATTTACGCAAAGTAAAGCGCCTGCCTGGGTTCAAACCCACGACCTACAACTCGGGGCCGCTACCACTGGGTCACCTCTGGCCTGCTCCTTTATTAATAATACAATAAAATTCAGTAATAAAAGTACCTAAAGCACTATTTGTAAATAAAAAAGTAAGTACGTAGTTTCATTGATTAACACGTTCAGTGCCGGGAGCCCTCCTGGAGGGTTCACCTAGTCGCATATGGGATGCCTTGAGCCCTCGCGGAGGGCTCATTTTAAATGTACCTACATTTTCATAGCGAATACAGCGTTATAAACCGTGAAAATAAAATCTGATGTATATTTTAACAGGATTTAATAGTATATGCGTAGGTTTTAAAAATACATCCATTTTTTTATTTTTTGTTCCCAATTACCAAAATTCACAAAAAAATTAAAAGGTTGGAAACTACGTATAGCGAAAAGATACCCTGAAAACACAATTTTACTTTGTTTTACAGTGTATTATAACACGGTTTTAAACCTAATGCCGTTGACTGTCCGCGATGGTTAACTTTAGCGCAAACATAATGCCGGCAACACCCCGCAGGGTTCACTTCCAAAATGTATGGCGGCATGGCGTATGAGTTCTATGAAAAGCGGGTAGAGCCGAAAGTTTTAATAAACACTGATAGTTAAAAACAGGTGTTAATGTTTCAAGCACCATTTCATTCTAAAAAAAAACCATATTCTGAAATGGCAACTGCAATAACAAGCACTAAACAAGAAATAACAACAACAAAATGAAATACAGAATAATAACATCATTTTAAACAAGACATATTGTGTGTAACCTCATTAGGTACTTTATGCATGTTTGCATAAAAGATGAAAGCTCTTGGCTAATTAGCAAATTTATAATAACGACACCACAAAACGATGCGTTTCGACAGCACAAGTATTCCAACGACCGAACTACATTATTTGGATGTAGGTATCCAAATAATGTAGTTCGGTCGTTGGAATACTTGTGAGCTAAAAATATGACTGTAGTAGAGGATTAATATAACATGGAAAATTATTTGTCTGCTGCTTTGTAGAGGAAATATATTTTAAATAGGGTTGCCAGAATTCTAGAGAAATTGTTTGATAGAAATGTTTGTGTGTTTGCAAAAGTAGGTACCTGTGTTCTGTGAGACGTCTTGAATCAAAAATCTGTTAAATGTCTATAAGTATAACCATCTAGGAATAGTTACGTGACAGTCATGATCGATTGATTATTCTAGTCTTCCAAAATGTAAACCGAATTCGAAGTACCCCACAGCCCCTCAAAAAATTACAGAAAATATTCAGAACAGCCTAGATTTTATATTAGTAGTTATATTTTCTGTATTTCATTCCTGAAAGAATAAACAAAGATTGCTTACGTTTTTTCAACTTCGGAACCCCAATCACAAGCCGTTTGGTTCCGTGTTACGAATGGGATCACCGGATTGGTTCCCCGGGGGTCGTAGAAGGCGACAAAGGGACAGTAACTGCAGATCCTATTGTGTCGAGATTTCCGAAATCTATTTTCCTTCACTTGTCATCTTTGACCTTTTCGGGTGACTAGTTTCACTTTGCATACGCACTATTTCTTTTATTCCGAATCTTTTCTTTTGGAAAGTCAGTTACTACTGCTCCTTAAATACATATAAGCGAAATAACTGTTTTAAAATGGTTCAAGTCAACACTACTAATAGCTTGAATTCAAAATCACAGTTTCTCTGTTATTGCAATTGCTACGCCTGGACCATTGGTCTACTGCGGCTTATATATTTTGACTATCAAACAAAAACAGCTGTACTATACTAGTCAGTCCAGATAGGTCCAGACCATATTCTATGACATACTAGGTGTCATAAAAAATAACATGAATAAAATCAAGTGAACTATGATTTGATTTCATTCATTGAGTCAGATTCTGTAAATCCAGGCTCAAACTATCCGATACAAAGCTTAAAAAATTGTAAAATCCATTTAAAAATCTGACCATTTATACAATAAATTTCTCGCCTCATATTAGTGTGAAACGTTTAAAATATTAAACCGCAGCGCAACGAGTTTACTGATTGGTGAATTGATGTAAAAAATACCATATACCTACAGGTCGTTATCCAATGGGATTCCACCAATTTAACGATTGCAGGATTCCACGCTTTAGTTCGGGATCAAATGGAAAGATCGAAATTCAAATCGGCTTGATAAGTGATGAATGGCAATGGACACTAAAGTGCTCCAGCATTTTAGTGTTCTATGTATGAATTGGAGAAATGAGAAACCTGAAATTGGGAACATGAATTGTCGTTCTTTGGGAAATGCAATGGCCGATTCCTTAATTTTACCGACGGCTATTAATCACGGCAATAGTCTTCTTACCGTTGTTGGACAGGTTGGACGGGCCTTTCATGCAGCACTGGCAGGCCTTACATGCACCCGTTTATAGGGCTTGGGGTAGGTAAAGATGTAAAACAATCACCATACATTAATTGCAATATTATTATTTTGTTTGCAATGTATATAATTTTTATTTTTAATATTTTGACATTTCTATAACATTTTATTCGTTATACGGTTCTGACATTTTTATATTTTTTTTACAATTTTAATTATTATTTTTGATGAGTTGTTGAATATTTAAATTTAATAAATAACAATTTAATTTGGGTTTTTATCTGTTTAAAATAGTGAATTTAAAATAGTTTATAATAAATAGGTATAATTTAAATGACTAGAATAATGTCTGAAATAAATTAATTCAATTTAATCAAACTTGGAATATTGTTTAACTTAGCCTCCAAGTTACAATAAGCCCAAAAACTTTTACATGCAAAGAATTCAATATCCATTTTCAATAATATGGGTGAGCAACTATACAAGATAACACGAATGAAACATTTTTTTTTCTTTGTTAGAAGTCAAAATATAAAGGTTGAAAGTCTAAAAGTTAAAATACTCAGATTCGTGAAAGGTAAAACGAACTTTAAATTATATCTTTTGAAACTGAAAAATAAAACCGTAATTGCTGCCTTCTAAAGCAAATTATAGTCTTCTCAGAATTGTATAATTATTATCTACAAAGGTAATAATTAAACACGATTCTCATATTCCTATAAAATAATGATGAAGATTTATAGAATTATTTATCTCTGGAAACTACTACTTATACATTTTCAGATGTCTTCTGGTATCTAATTTTCCATTTATTTCTCAAGCAGATAAAAGTTATTGTTTATTTAGGTAAATCAATATAAAATTTCAAATTAAAAAAAGAAAATGATTTCTTTCTTTTTTCAGTAATCTAAGTCGCAAGAAAACGGTGTCACCAATTTTTAGCAATGGCTGGTTTTTGGCTATGGCCAATTTTTTTCACGCTTCTCTACCCTTTATCCATTCTGGAAATTAGGTAGATCCAATACGAAAGCAAATAAGTACCACCCAATGATCAACTGAATACATACAAAACAAATAAAAGCATCAAGTTTCAAACAATCCTCTCAAAAATACACTACACGTAAAAAAGGTGTCACTATTTTATAAGTTTATCTGTCACTCTTCACAATGCGGCAAATTGAGACAAAAGCATGAGCCTGTTACAAGCAACACTAGATATCTCACACTATTACATTCATGTCCTTGACAGCGCTGCAAGAGAATACTAATATCTACAGAAAATTTCATAACGCGAGCGTCTTCTATCATAGTATAGTACAGTCAAACAAGGATAAGTAGGTATACAGGGAACTAACTTGCAACTACTTTTAATTTTAAACAATGTTGTGTTTGTGCTGAGTTGTCAAATCTTTTACATCACTCTTCTGTATGTATCTAAAATGAAAAAAACTATACAATAAAACATTTTTTCGTCCCAAATTACATTGGACTTATGTAGAGCGTTTATTCTGAAAGTGGGCAACGTCGCAAATAGATGTCTAATATTTCGTTGTTTTGATTAATTTGGCAATATGAAAGAAAATTGTAATTGTATAGAAATAAGAAATGTGGCTAACTAGCGAACTAGTATATTGATCATGAAATGCAATAATTCATATCGTAACACAGAATATTTAGTTTTAGATGTAAAAAAAGGATTTGGAACTTTCCAAATACCTTTTTTCCACCTAAAACGGGTACAACAGCCAATTCAATGTTATAATTGTAATTCATTATTAATATTCTGGTTCTCTAGTTAGCCACATTTCTTATTTCCATACAGTAATATTGCTAAATTATTCAAAACAGGTCATTTTTGACAGCTATTTGCGACGTTGCCAACTTTCAGAATAAACGCTCTTAAATAAAACTGGCGAAATGTGAGTGTCCTACAGATACACCTCCGCATTACCCTTGGGGAATCACAGGCGTATGTTATGCTATGTTATTTTTAGTGTACTGAGTGGTGTGGTGCATTTTGCCTGCATACCAAATTCTTTGTTCAACAGTACATTTGTACAAAGTACTGCTGATACGAGTGAGAAAGATATCTTTTTATAAAAAACTCGCTAGGAAAGTGTAAGTTGTTTTATGTAGGGTATTGTCGACAATACAGTCCCAAGGGACGAAACGAAGTGATGAATCGTATTCCATGAGAATTTTGCTGTTTGAGAAGGTACCTACTCTTTGTTTTGTTGAGATCTTTTTCCTGCTATGAAAAGTGGTTCTAAATAACTTAGTAACTCAAGGATTAGATAAAATACTTAACCATTGGGTTGTATATGAACTCATAATACGGTTTATATTCAGGACTACCGCATCGCTTAAAAGATGGTCCTATTTGCAAAAACGCACTTCATCAATTCAATAATTCATGTTTACCTTGTTCTTTACTATTCCTAAGGTACTCACAATATGGCAGAAATAATACTTCATCTACAAAATATAATTCCCGACTGCCATAATAGATCCAAACCAGACAGACTGTTGTGGCTCACATATTAGTACATCATTTTAAAGTATTGAAAGAAAGAATAATGTTTATTTGGACACAGTTCGTGAAACACAAAATACAAAAAATAAAAAAGTGAAAATAATATTTTAACAACAATAGTGTGTGCCTCACGGCTGCGCCAAAAAGGTTCATTTCAGCATTAATGCCAGACAGGTGCTGTCTGACGCTGGTTTTCTAATGAACCTATAAGTAGGGACAAGTGACGGTAAGTACAAAACCGTTGGGATTTAACCCAACCCATCGCAGTCCACTGCAGAACCTAGGCCTCGCCCAAGTTGCACCACATCACCCGTTTCTCCTCCTTCTCCACGGCTGCCCCGACCACGATTTCAAGTACTTTCTAATATCCTAAGAGGATTATATCATCCTACAGAACGACCCTCAGGTTGTTAACACGATATCTCCTCAGGGATGAGTTCGAGGAGATGAATTGAATGTCATCAGTGTTTCGCGGTCACAGTACTTCGCTTGATAAGGAAATATTTTCACCCCGTGATAAGTGATGGCGTCTGGGGAGAAGATATTTCGTCGTTTACGGTGGAAACTGTTTCGCATAAATTTTATTTTTTAGGTTTTTTTTTTTTCTTTATGCTAATATGATGTTTGATTGAGTGATAGTTTCTTAATTTAGAATTAAGATTCAATTTAAGGTGTTGTTAAGTGTTTTGGATGGCTGTTGTTATTTTGGCCAATCAATCACAACAGCTAATATTTTCATTAATATATTTTTTTCATTATGTTCACTGATCAAAGATTAGATCAGGATTTGAGAAACTAGGTGTTAAAACGTCAATGACAGACAATAGAACAAACGTCTTTTCATCAAAAGCTCAGTACCTTTCAATCAATCTGCCTACTAACATGTTGGGGTCGGTTTCCAGTCTAACCAGATGCAACTGGATATAGTATTTTACATGAAGCGACTGCTTATCTGACCTAGTAAGACTGGTTGTCAGACTTTCGAGCTTCTGACGACCCGTAACGACTGCCAAAGATCCAAGAATGACAGCCGAGATCAACGGCTTTACGTGCTTTCCAAGACACGGAGGAGTCTCGGTATGTTAATATGGTCAGTGGTCACCTAACCATGGACCAACCAAGGTAAGTGCAGCTTAACCTGATGGATCAACTCGTGCGGCTGTTATTACTTAACCACGAGCTCCTCAAAAGCTCGGTACCTTTCACATTTCAATAAATGAAACGTCATCAGTCTAATACTGGACGTAGGCATGTCACTGAGCACTGAGCGCTGAGCTGGTTTGGGCTTCTCTATTACCCATTACTGACTTACGTCAAGGAAAATATCGTGAGGAAAGCCGTTATAGTTAGTATAAGTCTGAAATCGCCCTTCTCTGTATGAGAAGAGGCCTTGGCCTTGCATTGGGACATTAATAGGCTGGTATTATAATAACCCATAAAAAATCCACTCTCCAATATTTCTGCATAAAATTGAATCATAATAATAATATCGTTTATCATATCAAATATCTTGACTTGGCTCGCGAGGTTGTTGACATGAGGGATGTGAACTCATTGATCACTGTGCCGATAGTCGTATCAGCCAATGGCTTAATTGGCAAGAGCCTCGACCAACACCTAAGGAGGCTCTCGTTGGGCAGCTGGATTAAAGGCTTGATTTAGAAAGCCGTACATCTGGACAAGGATCGCATTGTTAGGAGAATCCTCTCTCTGGAGCCCTGATCGCCGGCAGCTTGGACCCTGTTCTCGATACCGGTGGGCTACTATTTTTATTATTGTCTTATATTTATATACGATTGTTTTAATTCTAATATTTAGAAATATAATGAATAATTAATTAAAGGAAATAACGTTTATTATCCATACCACATAATGAAAAACCACAAAAAAAAAAAAAACTCAAAGCATTTATTTCAATTAAACCATTTACAGGCACTTTTGAATTGTCAAATAGTCGGTCAGTTAGTCAGAAAGTTGAAGCTAGTTGCCCAGTTCCAAAACGTAGATCTTCATGGAGAAGAACGGGCAAGAAACTCCAAGGACACTCTTTTAAGTATTGAAAATTACACAATCCTGGGTACATTATTCTTGTTGCTTCTATATGTGAGAACAATGTACAAAAAAAAAAAAAAACAATTCAAAATATAAGATTAAAAATAAGCCCTGGCAGATAAAAGATGACCAGTCACAACTGACGGCGCCCGTTCACGAACATGACACTTCATACAGTACATAAAAATATGCTTCAGTACCCTACCTTACGAAATATACCTAAGAAATTCATGCCATCCTTAAAAATTACGCATACCTTTTTGTGTCTCATAAAGATTGCCTTATATTCATGAGCCAAAGCATAAATCTCATTTGAGCATTAAAGATTTCTCATGCCCTTTTCCCGTTAAAATCTGTTCCGATTTTTATGAAATTAATTCTTCGTCTTTTTCGGGTTGATTAATGTTAATTTGGTATTTTTCCGCATATTACGAAACAAGAACCTACCATGTTAACCGTTTTAAAATTAAAATATTCAAGAGCGTAGTTGTAGCGAAAAATATTATAAAGCATGAAAAGAATATCAAATATCTGTTCAGAAAAATCTAGGTTTCATTTTAATTAAACTCAGAGTAACACTAATATCTACTTTAGAATATTAAAATTTACATAATTTTCAGTAATCTCTAGGGTTAGGCGGCCGCCTACAGATCTTAATGAAAAAATATGGACGAAAACCGTTAAGTTGGAATACTAAATTAAATTAAAACAATTTACATAAAGTAAAACAGCTGCCAGACGTAAAACTAAATTTTCATTTTAGTCGCAAAATCTAAGATTTTTTTTTTACAAAGAATAAATAAAAACCTCAAGTATTTGTTCCAATTTCACCTTCTGCCAATGGTCATGAGTTCTGTGCTGTGCCAATCTTGTTAGATTTATAACACATAAAAATATAAAAAATCAACTTTATTACGCATACAGTCGACCAATTCCGGTTAATGTATTCCAAAAATTTTTATAGGCCTATAAAACTTCACGAAATAACCGTAATGACGCGAAAGGTAATAAGTTTTTATATAGGTACCGAAAAAATATATTAAAAGTGGAAATATAAAATGCCCACTCATCTCATATTAATTAAAAACACAACTAACCTGTAAAATGAAAAGGTCATCGTTTGTTGTTTCTGCAAATTGGACAGCGGCGGCCAACGATCATAATAATTATACCCAAGTGTACACTCACACTTCTTTTACACACTTTAACACAAAAAAACACTATGCATATTCCTATAACGTACACAGTGTTCACTTAACTAGTTTAATATATCCTAGGAAAAGTTTGACCACGTTTGTGATTAGATCGTAGCGCGCGGCATGGTCCGCTACGGCGTAGCGATCGGGGCGGCCGGCGTAGCTCGACTGAAGCGACGGCTACGCGGTGCTACGACGGCGCAAGTCCGAAGTTAGGCTGAGTATACAAAAAGTTAATACTTGAAATAGGAAGAAAAAGATATTTCGAGCATTTGGTTTCACATTGATATTATATCATGTTATTTATGAACCCTTTTTACAAATTTTTAAGGTTAGGTGCTAGATTTAGTGTGATGAATTTTGACGTGGCATCTTATGATGTTTGCCATAGTTACTGGCGAAGAGGTCCTAAGCTAACAAGGGATCCCTGTCATGTGACACGTTTAGACCATACGCTGAAACCTTGCTGCGTATAATACTGTGTTTTGTAATATAAATTCTGGTGAATAAAATGAAATGGAACTCTCATTTAAATGGCTTCGGGAATCATGTTTGCGAGAATTTTTAAATCGGACTGTTGGGTAGCATGAAAACAAATATGGTTTCAGCCATTTTGTGTGACGTATTTTGTTTTAAGAGTTCCGTACCTCAAAAGTTAAAAAACGGAACCCTTATAGGCTCACTCGTGTGTCTGTCACAGCCAATTTTCTCCAGAATCAGAATCTTTATTTGTTAAACATAGGTGTTACATAATGGTGTTAGGTTAACATATTTGAGCGGTATGTTTTGCCGCGAATCGAATGAACCAATTAAGTTGAAATTTGGTACACAAATCAGTGTCTGTGACCGTGTAACGAAAATAAATGAATTTTGAATACGGGGGTCACTTTTCGGGGGCGAATATAAAAAAATATAAAAAATGTTTTGCAAACTGTAATATGTGACTTAACACTCAATATTGAGGGTACAAACTTACATTTGCAGTTGGAATGTATGGGAGAACATGTTTTTCAACTTCAATGTTAAGTTTGTCCTTGGGATAAATTCATCCCAACTACGGAACCCTTTATTGTGCATGGTCCCACACGCTCTTGGCCTTAACAAACGCGCAATCGCGTAATGCTGGAACATACATTCGGACAAAACAGACAAAAATTCAAAAAACCTATATTTTCGGCATTAGAATCGATCCCAGACATCGTAAGAACAACTTACTTAAAAAAAAAAAGTATACATAAATACTGTTTATGAGTCACCATGTCTCCATACCGGAAATATAAATTAATTAAAGATGAGCTCATTCCAAAAGCAGAATGAGGAAAGAATCTTTAGTACCTAAATAAGGAAATAAAAATAAGTAAATGAAGAATATTTAATCAGAGATCGATTAAGAAGCGAATCTTAACGAATAACTTTAGAAAAAACTGTAAGAACCAAGTAAAATATGGGTTCAATTTAACGGATCCTTTAAAAAAACTTTTTGTTCATCTAATGATGCACACTTTTTAAATAATTGAGCCTCTTTTTAACTTTCCTGGCTTTTCCCACGGTTGGTCGCAGTAGCTAAGCTAGGGTACCCCGGCTAAACGTGTAAAGTAAGGTTGGATCTACGCGCGAGCCGAATTAGTCTCAGTAACTAGGCTAGGACACTGACAAAATGAATTAGGTTATGTATGAACTGTGACCAACCGCGTTGGTTGCAGTTACTAGTCTATTTAGTATTTTTATGTCCCCAAATAGGAGTTATTAGGTGCAATCGTTAGATTAGAGTGTGTGTGTGTGTATGTTTAGGAGCGTAAAAGGGGAATTATTAGAGGTTTCATTAAATACATGCCGTAAAATAATCTAATGTTCATTGATATGTTGGTGCGGACACATTCCCACCTTTTTCATTGAATTCACCGAGTTGAATGTTAACAACTTTTCAACTTTTACTGCTGGAGCGGAAAGTTGTCCTCGTTCATGAGCTTTCACCCCCAAAAGCCCGTAGTTTGTCACACCTCTCACTGTTACAACACTACTAACGTTGAACGATTTATAACCATCATAACATATTTTTCTATAGTTTTTCTCGATAAGTATGGTGTTGGAAAATTATCACGCGTTCTCTCAATGCAAAGTAACAATATTTTGTTGTAAATTTTTCTACTTAGGTCAAAAAAAAATCATTTCACTACCTCGTTGGTCTAGTGTCTCGAGCTCTGCTGCTGTGTATGAGGTCCTGGGTTCGATTCCCGGGTTGAGGAAAGTGTTATTGGATTTTTCTCTCAGAAATTTCTCAGTAGCAGCCCGGGGAGTCTGGATTTGCCTCCAGTTGAAGATCAGGCTCACCCCCTATTACATGGGATTTAAACATAACTGTAGAAATGTTGATGTACCGTAGGTACACCTCTGCCCTACCCTTTGGGATACAGGCGTGATTTATTAAGTAAAAATAAAAAACCAGCCAAGTGCGTGTCGGACCGCGCACAATGAAGGTATCCGTAGTTGGGATGAATTTATCGCAAGAACAAATTTAACTTTGTAGTTGAAAAATATGTTTTTGCAACCGCAAATTTAAGTTGGTCGATTATTACTCGTTAACTTGTAAAGCCTACTTAGCTGTTTCCCTTTGTGTGTTTTCCTTTTAATTTCGTTATATATAATACTGTCGTGAATTTTTTCACATATCCAAAACCAACCATTAGCTGGCAGGGGACACTTAACTCTAACAAAAGTTAGCACTTTAAATCTTAATATTTCGCAAACGGATCCCTGAATCCAAAAATGGTTTTCACAAACTCACAATATTTGAACGAACTTTCCAACGATACCCCACATTATGGGATAGACAAGAAAAAAAAACATCCCCACTTTACGCCTCGGGGAGGTACCCTAAAAAATATATCGATACCTGTAATAAGAATTGACGTAAGGGACAAACCCCGGTTTGTCCCTTACGTCAATTCTTATTACAGGTATCGATATTTTATTTTACCACTCTGTCGGCGTAATTTATATGTACACCCCATGCCAAATTACACTTTTCTAGTATTCACCGTCTCTGAGCTAAACCGCGGATAGACAGACAGACCGACAGGTAGACAGATAGACGGACATGGTGAAACTATAAGGGTTCCTTGTTTACTACGGAACCCTAAAAATCGACAGTTTTTTTTTGCTTCCGCGTTGAACTAAAAGCATCCCTTTGTGACGTCATGGCTAATGGAAAAGCGTACAGGATTAAATAATACATAAACTAGCTTGACACTTCCCGAATTTCATGGAGTTTCCTAAAAATGAGTTAGATGATGGAAATTTTAAGAATAAAACATTGTTTTAATTAATATTGTATAAGCAGAATAGGAATAAGACTTTTCTAAAAGGCCTTAAAATACTAGCCACTCTTATTTCCAACGAGGGTCATTCAAAGTAAGTTAGACTGAGTTCTATAAAAGTTACTCAGCACGTGCTTTGACTCAGACACGATCCGTTCCCGACTCTTGCACTTGTAGTTTGACAGTTCTGTGACAGTGACAGGAATAACGCTAAGCCAAAGTGCGTCGTAAGTAACATTTATAAACCTCGGTCTTAGTATTTGTGTCAAGAATATAAGCAGCGATGTACAGTGTATGCTGTACGGTAGGTAGAGCAAAAAACCTTAGTACACTTCTGTTTATTTTATGACACAACATAACTTCAAATAATGACAAATATAGTAGAGATCGTCTAATTTAAAATAGCACGTCCACTGCGTGCAGTTTTAAAGTCCATTTGACGCAGCGCTAGTGTTTATGTCAATGCATCACATTGCATTAAAAATGGTTCACTATTTTCCGGGGGCCTTCTTTCGTGGCGCGCACTCTAGTGGGCGCATCATCTGGAATTTCGGAAAAAGAAATGTGAGCAAAAAAAGTTGCAACGTATAAATGATTCTCTCAATCCAATCGTAAAGAGGTGAGTAGGTAACTACCAAACTATTCACACATAACTTGGACGATTTACGCATAATCACAACTGCGTAAAAATCATACTTTTTATTTGGGCGCTCCCCTTTGTTCCATGAATTATGGATCCAATAGTTTATGCTCCGGCGGTGGGTCGCTGGTTCAAGGCTAGTTGACAAACTAGGGGCTTAACCCGCGTAGGATTGTGATGGGAGCAGTTTAAGGCAGGAAGATTTTTCTTCAAATGGCTTATAAATGGTGTCTCAGTAAGGACTTGACTTTAAAAAATTTAAATTGTTTTTTTTTTCTTTTTCTTAGTATGTACAGAGGTAGTAATGACACTTACACATTAAACCAAATATCGGTTAAATGCCCACCGTTACTTTGTTGGAGGAATTTTGCAGTACATTTTTCATTCATCATTTTCAAAAAGTACGGTCCGATTATCCCTCCTGCCAACATGGTACACCAAACTGTCACTTTTTGAGGATGTAACGGAAGTTCTTGAAGGCATGCGGATTTCATCTCCCCTGATTCGATAATTCTGCTTGTTAACGAAGCCGTTGAGGCGGAACTGAGCTCGTCACTAAAGATGATTTTGTTGTGGAATTAATCGTCAGTTATCCCCGTTTTTGCGGGTTTTCGCTATTATTGCTATTATTTACCTTTCTTCCAAGCTGTAATGCACCATTTCGTAAATGTCTACGTTTTAATTAAAAATATACCAAATATGGCTGACTCAACAATTGACAGTCGATAATAGCACGCGATTCCTAATTCAAGTTATTGTTGAGAGACCCTTTATTTTAGAATGGAGTCGTTACGTTATGGTCAGTGGGTTCCTAGATATATTTTAATGAATAATTATGAAAAAAAATATTACATTAATGTTCACTCTAGCTATATTTTATTTTTACTTTGACTACTTTCAGATAAAATATTTGGAAGTCTAATCAGATACACAAGATACACAAGTTAAACTTATAACACCCCTCCGTTTTTGTCGGGGGTTAAAAACCAACACTTCTCTTTTTGTATTCTTCCATTAATCCTTTTTTTAATTTACTAAAACATGTGTCTTTCTTTAAGAAAAATGTTTTTGTTTATCATTGTCACGATCGGTAAAATCACTCGCTCGAAAAAGTCCTTTCTGAGATCGTTACTTTTGTGGGGTTGTAAATGTTTATTTTTCCTTTCATCATAATTCGCGTCATTGACGGCTGACACAAGGATTTGTAAACAAAACTGGATCAGCTTTATCTTATAAACGGATCGCCGATAGACGGAGTGGGGAACGCATTGCCTATAGAAAAAACCTCTTTACTTTACATGCATGTACATGTAGGTCGTTGACTTATTTACAAAAAAAAAATATTATCAGCTTAGACAGTTAATTTGCGTCCCCGACATCATAATACAAATAGACTTTTATTCCCACAAAAACACAATTTTTTATCACACCAGCATCCACATTTATGAAGTGCTCATTTTTCATACCAGACTACCTGATATTTTGCCCAGCAGTAAATTTTCATTTTTACACATTTCCAGATTGTCCCCCGTCGCGCGTGTAGCATAAATATGAACAGGCGAATTAATCCGCTCAAATCTGGTACATTTTCGCAACCCACTCTATTACAGCCATATGAAAATCAGTGCTATTTATTTAGGACAAAAAATTTATAACCTAAAATAATTTGTTTGGATAGGACGAGTCTTTTGAAAACAGTACATATTATACTTATGTTTACGTAAACATTCGAAGCAGGGTAGCTTTTGAGTTTTAGAAGAATTCACAGTTTGCTCACAGTTTTTTGTCAAGCATAATAAGGACTTGTCAACACAGTTATCTCTATGTACCTAATACTTAGAATATGAATTAATCATTGCCTAAATGTCTTACATACTGTAATTGTCCTTTAACGTGTAACTTGTAACGTTTAACTCAAAGGGACACAACGTGAATGACCCGTGGATGTAATTGATGTTTAGTTAAAAATTATTTACGTAACATTCTAGAAAAATATGACAAAGCTTTTGATTTTGTGCATCATTAAACATCGATTCGTAAATAGGATCGTTGCTTAAGTAAGTAAACTGTTTTTAATTCTGTATTTACTCAAAGAATAACAGCATTTGAAGATTCGACATAAATGTGGAAAAGCACTTTTATTTAACCATGTTTATAATGGGAGTGCCACAAGGTTCTATGTTCAGCCCGGGTTACGTAACAGATTTATTCATATTTTTGTCTTTATTAAAAAGCTTTTACTTTAAAAACTAACACCGATGATAACTCCAAAAAGGGTGAAGTAAAAAATTGAATCACACATATTCATTAAAACATAGCAATGATACAGGCAAATAAATTTAAAGCTGTATTTAAAAACAAACAGAATTCTTGATGGATCATTTGCTTTACATGTCCGTCACAATGGATTGTTGGAATGTTTTTAACTGAATCGTGACTTTTGATTGGTAACAGTTTGGATCAACAGAAATCTGAAAATGCTTTTTGTGTATACAGAGCTTTTTATTTTTATTTTGAAATGGCAATTGGTTACAGCTTGATTTTTAAAGAGAGTTTTCACGTTCCCTGTAATGAAAATGAAAAAGTATCATACAATATTTCTTAAAAATATCAAATAGAATATTTATTGAAGAATTGGTATAAGGGGCTCGTGGTTTAATAATAACAGCCGCATAGGTCGATCGAAGGTTGAGCTACGCTTACCGAGGTCGGTTCGTGGATGGGTGACTATCCATTACATATCGAGACTTGGTGCCTCGGAAAGCACGTTAAGCCGTTGGGCCTGGCTGTCATTCGTAGATCATTGGCATTCCTTTCGGGTAATCTGAAGTTCGAAAGTCTGACAACCAGTCTTATCAAGGGGTATCTTGTTACCCAGTTACTGGGTTATGGAGTTCAAATGAGTAGTCGCTTCATGTAGATTACTGGTATTCAGCTGCATCCAGTTAGACTGGAGGCCTTTAGGGGTATGAGGAACAGGGTGTAAAGTTCACTCATCCACCATAGAAAAGGGAGGATCCTCCGACCAGACGAGTGTCGTGTCTGGCGGTCAACTGCCCTGAGGTTGAAGTCGGGAGTTTGTATATATGTCCATCGCGCGGAAACTCTAATTGCGCGATGCAGGATTTGTGTGACGTCAGGATGTTTTGTGGCGTCAGATCTTTGATGCGTAATTCGCATGTGGCGATGTAGATGCCGCCACAGGCCGACCCCAACATAGTTGGAAAAAGGCTAGGCAGATTTGATTGGTAGAGGTAAAATTTGAGTCAAGATGATTAATATCAAATACGACATTAGAAGGTAATAATAAAATAACCCAGGGCAAAGAAAAAACATATAAGTAATACTATTATATTTTTTATACAAATCTGGAAGTCAAACTAGTAGGAGGAGCGTTAGATAATAAATTGCTACGAAGGCGGAACTAACATGTCAATATTTCCTGATTCATTAGGATCTTAAGGCTGTTACAGACTGCTTAAGCAAGACATACGACGCGTCTTTGAGTGTGACCTACTTATTATTTTGGCCTAGCAAGGAGTTTTGATTTATATAAAGATTGTGGGTGCCTCACTCAGATCGGTACCTTAATTGACGGGTATAATAGAACGCTGTAAGTTAAAAATAATGTCGATTTTAAACATGTTTATTTTGATGACATGTCATTGTGTTGGTCAGTTAATGTTAGTGATTAATTAATTTGACTTTTCACCTCTCTATCTACACTAATATCTATTATAAAATACTTCTTTTTAATTTTTTTTTTTGTATTACTGTAATTGTCATGGATTAGACAGAACAATTCACCTCCTAGTGACTTTAAGGTTTTATTAATCTGTGAACAGGGCTGTAGGCTACATTATTACTTAGATTATTTCTGTTTTTCTGTTTGTTATATTCCATAATGTAGCTGTTTGTGGTTCCTATTTAATAAAATAAAATAAAGAGCTATAGTTTGTAAGTTTGGATGTAGGAGGTAATGTTTAGAAGTACTTATCCGATTTAGGAAATTCTTTCACTGGTTGAAAGTTAGTTTATTGCCGGGTGCCATAGGGTATTTTCTAATATAGTTGACTTCTACGCGGGCCAATCCCCCATAATCAAAATTCAATTATTTACGTTACACGTCCGTATTTGGGTCACAGAAATTCATATGTGTACCAAATTTCAACCAAAGTGGTCCAGTACATTCGGTGAAAATTGACTATGACAGACGGACAGACAGACAGCCATCTAGCCAGACGGACACACGAGTAGGTAATAAGGGTTCCGTTTTTTTCCTTTTTAGGTACGGAACCCTAAAAAGAAACATAATGTTAAGGATCGCAGAGCATTGTCAGTTAGGGCTAATATGCTGGCCCGTAGATTATCTCGATGTACTGACGCAATTAAAATAACCCTTTTTAAGGCATACTACACAGCACTGTACTCGGGAGCCCTGTGGTTCACATATACCCAAAAGGCTTACAATGCTCTGCGTATCCAATATAATAACGCATTCAGGGTATTGTTGCGATTGCCGCGCTTTTGTAATACCTCGGCAATGTTTGCAGACGCACGCACTGACAGCTTTGATGCACTGTGGCGTAAGAAATCTGCCTCGCTACTCCGCAGGCTGCGTGGCAGTCCCAACACTATCCTGCAATCAATAGCCGCCCGGGCAGACAGCCCGCTAGTGTGGGCGCTTGCAAACCGGACCCGTTCTGTTTTAGTTATTAAGTACTAACATAGGCTAAGCCATTTTTTTACTAACACTATAGACCATTGTAGTCTGAATGAATAAAGATAAATAAGATAGCTAATTGAAATAGAGAGATAGTAGGATAGTATTCCAAGGTCACCGTTATTGCGTTTATTCGCAGCCCCTTATCGCGTTGATAACGCCTAGCTGAAGTGGGCGGGGCAGTAATCCTATATAAGTGGGGTTGGCGGGTGAAATGGCTTACACTGCGCTCGACGCTTGACGTGTCCACACGTCGGGTCCGAGCTCGCAACAAGTCAATCGCCTTCCTGAGGATGCCTCGTTGAGAGGTGAAACACGTGTAGATTTCTTACAGGGTTCGTTATGACTCATTAAGAACAGTTACGCGGATTAAGTTACTAAATATACGTCGTCTGTGGAATTTTTTAAAGATATATAAATAAAGCAAAAACAAGATGAGTTCCTGACACGTGGATGTCAATTTAATCCTGTGTGAGCAATCCATCACTTAGTTTTACGTTGTTCGTGTCACGTACTTCATCATGATTAGCCACATCATCGAATAACATGGACGAAATAAGAGTAAAACAAATGTTTAGTAACATAACATCTCGCCTGTATTTCCCAAAAGGTTAGGCAGAAGTACAAGGAGGCTATAATCCACCCACATTGCGCCGGTTATGATTAAGACCCAATTGCGAGCCCGTCAACCGGGCACAAATGCAGAAACCGGGCCGATGGTGAGAAATTCTTCATGTAGTTAAATGATACACCTTTTCAGTACAAATCTTTTTTGTATTTATAATATTCTTGCACAGACACAAACTTGGTTTACTTATAGAAATAATTAACAAACTATTTAATTAGGTACTCGATATAATATCATTATAGACTTTTAGACTTCTTGAAGACAACCTTTAGGTTCTCAGGCTCGAGGAAAACTAACTTACAAGCTAAGTGACGTTCCAAACATCATGTTTCCATTCCATTTCGTTCAAAAACCAATACTTTTAAGGTAACTGTCAAATGAGATACTTTTAAACTTCATAATTACACTGATACAAAAATCATTTGAGGGCAAATCACATTAATGTTATACTTAGTATTTATCACAAAAAAATCTTATTAATATTTGGACATCATTACAGTAGGAAACCCTATAGGTAATACTTTGCCCAACTTGGGAATCGAACCCTCATGTTTCAGCAGAAGCGCTTGCGACCACTAAAACAACATGGCAACCCTGAAAAATAAAATTGTTCCACAACAAAATCTTCATTATGATTTATTTAACTTTCACCCATAAAATAATATGGTATACAAAATAGATAGCTATGCCGCATCCGATACAGAAGCCGCTAGCGCAACAATCTGGCAACTGATGCAGTTTCCGGAAAGCAATACCCATTGACCTCGTCATTAAATAGAATATCTACGTAAATATATCATGTACGAGATAATACTCAAGGAGGTTTACAAAACGATGTCGTATATCAAGCAGAGCCTTGCAAACTAATAAAATTAGGCATGTTTCCAAGTAAAGTTTCAATAAAACAAACACCAACTCACACTTTGCCAATTTTTTTGTTGTATTTTTGTTGTATCTCTTTTGTCTTGTGGGTAAGTAGGGCAGTTAGTAAGATATGGAGTTTTGCTTTTGCTATTATCTCGTAAATATAGTTGCAGACGATGTCAGACTTTTCTGAATTAATTGTAAAAACCATGAAAAAGAAAATTAAACACAGCAAAATCAGCCAAATCTGCGTAGCTTTTTCCCAACTATATTGGGGTCGGCTTCCAGTCTAACCGAATGCAGCTGCATATCAGTATTTCACATGAATCGACTGCCTATCTAACCTCCATAACCCAGTAACTGGTTAATACGATACCTCTTGGTAAGACTGGTTGTCGGACTTTCGGGGTTCTGACGTCCTGTAACGACTGTCAAAGATCCACGAATGACAACTGGGACCAATAACGTGCTTTCCGAGGCACGGAGGAGTCTCGGTATGTAAAGATGGTCACCCATCCACAGACCAAAGCCGGCAAGCGTAGTTTAACCTGACGGATCGTAGAGTATCTCGATAATTTGGTATGTATAGACAGACCAAATTATCGACCAATTTATCAAAGTATCTCGATAATTTGGTCTGTCTATACAGACATAAAAACTGTTCCTTTATCTAACTTTGCTTACGCCATCCAAAATATTAAAGCAGCTTAAGCTCATATTCAAGAACCCAATCAAATAAAAAATATTTATTCCACTATCAACAAGGCCAGTAGAAAGTACAATTTTAATAAAGCCAGGCATTGTTCCAACTGAAATTTCAATAAAACAAACAACTTACTATTCGGTTTGCCAAGAAATTTCTGTTATTTCTTATCTGTGTTGGCCTTCGTTTGGTTGCACTTCCTTGTATTTACGTTGCAGATCTGACATGATTAGTAACGTACATGGTGTGATGCTTGCCAACAGTATTTAGGACAGACTATAAATAGGGCTCTCAGCTATTGAGGATATTTGGATAATTCAAATTCAAATTCAAAATTCAAATTCAAGTTCAAAATTCAATTTGGTAAAGGGATTTTGTTTTGATTATAAGTTCGTGGTGTTGACCTAAATTGTACTATTTTCTGTATGAAGTCGTGTTTATAAAGATGTGACATACAAGCTACTAAACCTACCTACGGGGCTTTAAAATTCTGTTGAATTTTATTTGTCTATTACTTTTTTTGACATGAAAGAAAATCAGAGAGTCTTGTACAACTTAAACCATTAGCACTTCTTACTTACTAATGAGTTCCTTGCATTTAATCGTAATGGTGGTAACGTATCAAACCTTAAGTAATAGTAAGTTGATGGTTAAGTTATGGGAACCATTAAATATAACACAATTTATGGTAGCCCTTATTTTCGTTCCATATAACCTCATTTACCGAAGAATTTATGAAGTAGCTGTAAAAAATAGTTAAAATTTATGACAGCTATTTGCATCACTCACGAAAGTCTATGTATGGGCAATATGGGCATGTGACCGCCCGTATTTTTCTGAATATTCATAAAAAATAATCGATTATTCATACTATCTTAATTTTTTTTCATGTTATTCAATTTTATTTTTTATGAGTAGCGTTTGTGACGTTTCTAAAAACTTAACCCATAAGCTTTTAGAAATAATAAACAAAACCCGCTTCCGCAACAGTTTTTAGAAATAATAATTAGACCTCCCCTTTTAAAGTTAATTTTCGAAAAAAAATCATTATTATTCAGAAAAATACGGGCGGTCACATACCCATTGTATACTGCATTATTCTTTAAGTGTCTTATTTGGTAAACAGTCACGGCACATTAATCATTCTTCTATCTATTCATTCTTTATGGATCATAGTTTGATTTTTGTAACAAACACACGTATATTATGAATTAATATCATAAAATGCTTTGAATTATTCATAAACCATATTATATTTCAGAAATCCAAGTCATAGAGACTTGGATTTTTCTTTGAACGCCATTTTAAAATATATTTTTTCATAAATTATTATTTGTATTATTATATCAGCCTTTAACTGCCCCACTGCAGGGCCAAATACCTCTTCTTATACAGAGAAGGCACGAGCATTGATCGCCACGCATGCTCAAGACGGGTTGGCGATTTCAGACTTAAATTGACTATAAGTCCAGGTTTCCTCACAAAGTTTGTTTTCACCGATGTCGGAAATGTTCAAGATAAACTAAGAAAGTACATATGAATTGAAAAAGTCACATTAATACTTGCCCGGATTTAAACACTTAACCTCGTGCATGAAAGGTGAGGCCTAAACCAGTGGGCCACGACATTTCACAAATAGGACAACAAAAAAAAAAAACCTTTATTATTTACCTATTTTCAGTGATTTGTCTGCTAAATTTGTACCTAGCAACCTTATTGGTATCGTCGACACCGGCCTTGACCCCGAAGGACTTGTCTCAATTTGAGGCAAACGTGTTGGGGAATTTTCCGGGTCCCAAGAGCGAAAACGTTATTAAAAATTTTGTTTTTACTTACTTGTTACTTTGTGAGGTCAAGAGCAGACGGCTAGCATTAACATCATAAAATGTACATAACGGTTTTTTGTTTCTTTTACGAGTATAATCGCTATAATTCTGTTGCTGCTCACTGCTAAATATATGTAGCCCTCCATTGGCCGTGAAGTAAATTATTTTAATTTATTAGACTTTTTAGTCGGATAAACAAAATGTAGTCTTCAGTATTGTATTTGGAGTTTGATTATATTTTGTATGTCTGTCTGCCAGTCGGCAAAGGCCTACTCCGACCTTCTCTATTCCTGTCTCTCTCTGGCCACTCTGCCCCATGTCGTTCCAGCGACCTCTGTGATGTCATCATCTCGTCTATTCTGTGGACCACCATCACAGAAAATTAATTATTTAGTTACAGGTTAATTACTTATATGTTACGTAATGGGTTTTAACATTAGTACTTCTACATACCAGCCCGTTGTTAAAAATTGTGTACGAATAATGGCAAAAGAATTATCCATAACATGAATTTACAGTACTACAAGGACATTTTGGCGTCTGAATGACATTGATAGGGGGGTTTTTGGTTATCATTTGTGTGACAGAAATTTATTGATAAAAGAAGATGGCGATGTTAGTTTCAATGTAGACCACGTGTCACCATCATAGATATACATATTATACGTTATAATAATACATCTATGGTCACAGTAACCTTGCAGCGTTTACATCACAAACGCGTGATATTTTTTTATTTTTTTTCACTTTTTCGTCTAAGGGGTCAAAACGAATCCTTCGTTATATTACAGTAACTACCAAGCGTGACAGGTAGATTATTTTCAGTAATAAGATAAGTTACCTACACGTGCCTCAGCCCAATAATTCTCTAGTTACCTCTAAGGAAACCGAAAGTAATTAACTGAAATAAATTAGCTAATTTATCATAAGAAATCATAACCAGATGATACACTTAAATTAATTTATATTTCAATTGGAATATTATTTATTAACTAAAACTTTAGATTGCGTGATCTTGAAATAAGTAAAATCTTTGCTTCATTGTTTCATGTCTCGCGACTACAAATGAAGTATTAAGTTAGTAATAAGGTTTCTGTGTAGTTAATAATGAGTAATAGTATTTAAAGGCTAGGCTTAGTAAGGACAATTCGAAGGCACCTGACATCTACCAAGCCGCGTGATGGACCGCCCACTTCCTCTCACAGAGAGGAGGCCTGTGTCCCAGCAATGGGAACATTATGGGTTGATTATGCTTAAAGTAGAGGAGTAGGTATGTAAGGATTGCACGCAGAATAGCAGGTCTGTTGTTTCTGCTTACCGCCATGGGAAGAAGGCGTGACTTTATGCATTAAGTAAAATAAAAACTTTTTTTTTTCCTGAAAATTTTCTCATAAAAATACTCGATACCTAAAAACACTACGTCTGAGTGTAGGCAAACAAGTGAAAATTATAAACAAAAGTGTGCTTGAAATAACTGAAAATCTCGGGATCATACTCATCATTATGAACAACTTTTACTAGGTATTAAAAGAGAAATAGAAATCGCGAAAAAAATCACACTTTTTCATTTTTTAAGGAACGTAATATTGTTTATTTCATAATGAGAAAAGGGAATAAAATGGTGTTCCAAAGACGAAAAAAACTCTTTATAAAAATTGAGATGAAAACGAAAGTAAATAATGATAAGTGACATAGACACTGTAGGCAGCTTAGAACTTGGCATGAAATATCTCCTATATTCTGTAAAAAAAATGGCGCCGTCCCTACTCATTATTTTTTGCTCGTACATTAAATTCAGCTGTCGTTCTTATTATTTCTCAGTTTTGGCACACTCGTGAGTAGGTTACGAAGATGTAGGTAATGAGTTGAAATTAAATATTTTGTGGATATTAACACTTTTTTGCGGTATTTAACGTTGGTGGGGGATGAAGTTCTCAGAATAATTTAGTTTTATTTTCTCGTTGGTTTTACTGAAATTATGATTAAGAACTAAATATATTTCATTTAATAAGTTTTAAAATATTCCCTTAATTTTACTTTAGTCTTTATTTTTAGTCTTATTATTTATAATCTGATCAGGTTTGTTACCATTATCGTTTAAATGCGCAAACCAATTTTAAAAACATATACCAAAAACGTTACGTCTTCCAGATACCTAATAATAATACCTTACCTAGAAAATAAAATAAAACTATTGTATTACATGCTAGCAATTGATTAACCATTACCAAAAACAGTATCCAAAAACCGGCCAAGTACGTGTCAGACCACGCACAATGGAGGCTTCCGTAGTTGGGATGAATTTATCCCAAGAACAAACTTAACATTGTAGTTGAAACACATGTTCTCCCATAAGGAATTCAAAAATTCAAATTCAATTCAAAATTCAAAAGTCATTTATTCAAACTAGGCTGATAATCAGCACTTTTCGAACGTCAAAATTACATAAGACAGTCCCCCAAAACGCCCACCCTTCACCACTTCCTAGTGCGTTAGCTGGGAAGAAGAAGTGGCGCAACAAACTCCCCAGCAGCACAGCTGTCTGTTCAGTTAGAAAGAAAAAAAAATGACTATATAATAGTATTCAACATACTTAATTAACCTAATTTAAATTATTATCCATATGTTAGCTAGCACACGCCAATATACCAAACAAAATCATCGAGAACTATACTCGGGCAGAAATAAAAACTAAACGTAAACAAAACTTAACGTCTTAATAAAAGCCTCCAGGCATAAAGGGCGTGCCCGCTTACATAAATCTGTAACTGGAAGTTATAAATGATAAACTAGGACCATCGAGGTAAAATAAATAAACAGTTAATTACTAATAACAATAAATAATATGATCTATTGTCGAGGTCACTAGTTACATATTGCAATACAACTCATTAAAAAAAAACATTGTAATGAGTAGATTATGTCAACAATAAATTAAAATTAAATTAAAATAAACAATTATATGAACTCATATAGCCTGTCAGTAGGTAAGCTAATTCTGGTGAAAGAACATAAAAATTGTCTTGAGTTAATCACAGCGACCAACTATTCTTATCATTTAAGTAGTCGTTGATAGAATAGTATGCCTTGAACAAAGGTTGGATTTTACTTTCGTTTTAAACGCATTAAAAGGCAAATCTAGCAAAGAAGAGGGTAACTTGTTATAAAAGGTTATACCAAGCCCAACAAATGAGTTATGAACCTTATGAAGCCGTTGAAAAGGAACTCTTAGTTTTTCCTTATTTCTAGTGTTAACATTGTGAAAATCACTGTTCTTAGTGTATAAATGTATATTTTGCCTAATATATAAGATGTTGGCGAAAATGAATTGAGATGCCACTGTGAGGATACCAATATCTTTGAAAAAATCTCTCAGAGAAACTCTGGGGCCTAGCTGGTAAATAGCTCGAACAGCTCGTTTTTGAAGGACAAATATATTTTGAATATCAGCAGCTTTGCCCCACAGCAGAAGACCGTAGGACATAACGCTATGAAAATAACTAAAATAGACTAATCGATCTGTATCGACGTCAGTGTATTGTCTTACTTTCCTGACGGCGTAGGCGGCAGAACTGAGCCTTCCCGCTAGGCTCGATATATGTGGGCCCCACTGAAGTTTGGCATCTACTGTTATGCCCAGAAAAACTGCCGAATTTACAGATTCAAGCACCTCTTTATCTAAGACGATGTTGGGTCCTAGATTTCTAACATTTGGTAGGGCGAACTTAACACATTTCGTTTTCTTGGCATTGAGAACTAGGTTATTTGTCGTAAACCAATCCGTAACCATTGAGAGTGCACTGTTTACATCGTCAAAATCTTGTCTATTCCGGTCTACTTTAAAAATAAGAGAGGTATCGTCTGCAAACAGTACAACTTCACAGATACCCTTTAAATAGAATGGTAGGTCATTGATATACACTAAGAACAAGAATGGACCCAGTATTGAGCCTTGAGGTACACCTAACTGAACTGGTAGCCCGGAAGATTTCACACCATTAACATCTACACATTGGGACCTATTATGTAAATACGAATTTATAACGTTGAGAGCTTCGTTTTGCACACCGTAATGACGCAGTTTACGCAAAAGCGTGTCATGGTGCACGCAATCAAAGGCTTTGGAGAGATCACAGAAAACCCCAATAGCATTTTGCGAGTTCTCCCATGCGTTAAATATGTGTTTCAGCAGAGCAACACCCGCATCTGTAGTCGAACGACCTTTTGTAAATCCATATTGTTCATTATGAAGGAGGCTATTTAAATTAAAATGTCTTAGCAGCTGCTTGAGTATTAACTTTTCAAATATTTTGCTAAATGCTGGTAAGATAGAAATAGGCCTGAAATTGCCAACTTCATTTTTATTACCTGATTTAAATAATGGTATGACTTTACTATTCTTCATGAGTTCAGGAAAAGTTCCTAAATCAACACATTTATTAAAAGTAACAGCTAGATAGGGGGCTACGATGTCTATTATATTACTTAAAAGTTTAATGGAGATGCCCCAGTAATCACCAGTGTTTTTAGACTTGAGTGTGTTAAAAACATTAACTACATCACGAGGCGTTACATGTTCGAAGCTAAATATGCGACTATTTTTAGACACACTACTAAGCAAAAGGTTTTCAGCTTTAGACGGGGATGATGAATGTCTGGGAGATCATGTTTTTAAAACTGCAAATTTAAGTTGGTTGATTGTTACTCGTTAACCTGTACAGCCTACTTAGCTCCGATAGTTTTCCTTTTAATTTCGTTATATATACTACAGCTGTGATTTTTTTCACAAATCCAAGTACAACCATTTAGCTGACAGGGGGGGGGGGAGACACTTGACTCTAACAAACGGATCCCTGAATCCAAAAATGGTATTCACAAACTAAACTCATAATATTTATGAACGACCTTTCTAACGATACCCCACAACATGGGGTAGATGAGAAATAAAACATCCCACTTTACGTGTAGGGGATGTAGGTACCCTAAAAAAAATATTTTTCTTGATTTTATTTTACCACTTTGTCGGCATGATTAATACGAGTATGTATACATATGCCAAATTACAGCTTTCTAGTACTAACCGTCTCTGAGCTAAGCCGCGGACAGACAGACGGACATGGCGAAACTATAAGGGTTCCTTGTTTACTATGGAACCCTAAAAAGGTAAGCACTTCTATTTATGAGACAAATTCGTGAAAACTGAAACGCGAATAAATCGAATTCACTTGCAATTTTATTCTATTTGGACCGAAATTTGCAAAGAACCTAGTAGTTCCACTTTCAACCATAGTCGTGTCCTATAAGTACATTTACCTCGGGGCTCGTCGCTAAATAATACCAGCCACACGGGTAGATCTTCAGGGTTCAGGGTTAAGCCAAGTCAGATAGGAAACGCCGACCTCATCTAGTTTAAAAATAATATGTTTGACGTGTAAAAGTGTTTTGTACAACCTATTTACAGAAATAAAAATCATTTATCATCATTTATCATTTAAGCAACACTTGCCAAGGTCGGTCCGTGGATGGGTGACCATCCATAACATACCTAGACCCCTCCGTGCCCTGGAAAGCTCGTTAAGCAGATGGTCCCGGTTATCATTCGTAGTTTTTTGGCAGTCCTTACGGGTAGTTAGAAGTCAGAAAGTCTGACCACCAGTCTTGCCAAGTGGTATCGTGTTACCCAGTAACTGGGTTGTGGAGGTCAGCTAGGCAGTCGCTTCATGTAAAATACATCCAAATGCAGCTGTATCTGGTTTGACTGCATGTCCACCTCAGCCAAACATAGTTAGAAAAAGGCTAGGCAGTAATATATATCCATCTTTTTCAAACATGTCCAACACGCGTACTGAAACACCAAATAAGTTATGCGGTTGCGAAACTCCAAGACTAGAACATTTTCTATCGTTTGTGAGAAAAATCAACCGCAACAAAACTTTGTTTTTTTTTTGTCAACGTTAACCCTGTCTGGGTTAACGTTGACAAAAAAAAAACCACCTTCAATTACGGCCCCAAAGACATGGTTTTATTTATGCCTATTCTTTCCGTAAAATGTTGGGTCGTAATGTTCTGATTTTAAGCGGCATTTCTTGTTGTTTTCTGTTAACAATAAAATAATGGCGTTTTGTAAATTGTTAATTTGAAAATCGTTTTCAGTGTGTTGAAATCCTTGAACTACTTAACTAGGTTTAGTTTTCGAGCCAAACTTTCTTTTTGTGAGCAGATTATTCTGAAATATAAATTACATTTCATTGGTTATTCAATTTGGGGATTGTGAGTAATATATATTCTATGAGAATCTTTATATTGAAATGTATGTATTTCAATCATTATAGATCTAATGAATTTGCGTTATTGAAATGGAGTGCATGAAAGTCTGACCATCGTGTTACTTGTATTTTAAGAGGGTGTGAGCCTGGAGATCGGTCATCCAGGTCCAGAACCTATTATACAGTTCAACTCTCACAAAGATTATCCTGCTGTTACTTAAAATAAAATATGAACCAAAATTTGTACCCTTTTGAAAGAAATAAATGAACTATTTTTGTTATTTCACTGCATATGTCTTTATACTGAGAAAATAATTTGCCCGCAGTTGGACAGCTATAACTGTCCAACTGCGGACAAATTATTTTCTACTAACTATTCTACTAATTATTGGCTACTGTTATTATTACTAGGGTCAAATGGTTCGCCTTAAAACCTTAAATGCATTACGAACTAATATGCAAATCCAGACAGGCTCACTTCTGGGTCAGATGTCTGTAAAGCGTACCACAGACGTTACACTGTGCAATCGGCATACACATAACAAGAGAGTAGTTTCCCATGTTCTGTAGTTGAATCTGTCCTCAGTGACAGTGAGAAGGACATTGAGTACAGCAGGCAAAACTTTACGGCACGAGTGGTCAAAATTTCCAGATAAGTGCAGCAAATAGGTACACGAAGCAATCACAGGACAAAAGGAGGTTTTAGAACCAAAGATATTCGAAGCGTGTATACACAAAAACATGTAATAAAACTATTCTGGACTATAAACGCGCGTTCATGAAATATGCGTTTAATAAATCATCATCATTTCAACCGAAAGACTGCTGAACATAGGCCTCCCCCAAGCACCGCCACTTTGACCGGTTCTGTGCTTCCTGCGGCCTTCACAAGGTCATCGGTCCACCTTGTGGGAGGCCTTCCAACACTACGTCTTCCGGTTTGCGGTCGCCGCTCCGGAACCTTTCGACCCCATCGGCCATCTGTTCTGTGAGCAATGTGCTCTGCCTATTGCCACTTAAGTTAACGTCTAATAAATACTTGTTAAAAAAAACCTTTATCTGAGCCTTTATTTGTCAGACTGCCGTCACATAAATAATATTACAAGTTTGATCAATAGTATTACAGTTTTTGTACCCATTGTTTTCCAAGTTTCTATATATTTATTGTTTTGTCTTTTCTATCCAATTCCTGGATCGGCTTCAAGACATTAATTACATTTATGAACAAAAACGTTTGTTCTTTGAAAGTAATAAAAGGATCTTTCTTCATTAGCAGTGTGGTCTTAAATATTACTTAAGTGGGAAAGTGGACGCTGATAATAGTATTTTATTCTTTGCCAAGATCTTTTTAATAATATATCTTTCAAAGTTGGAATGAAAATAATACAGATACAACGATTTATCATTAATATTAACACAATAATTCTGACATTATTTGCTTTACGGTAAGGACATTGTACAATCTTAGGACAATTTTTAGGTCTGGGCCTTTTCTGATTTGTCGGCGCAACATCAGCATGCTCGGAATAAGTGATACCAAAAGTTTACCGAGCGCCTATATTTCAATTGAGCGTTCCTGATTAGCACGGTATATGCGGGAGTGACGCGGTACAGATTCGGCTTACCGCGTCTCGGCATGCATGTCCAATGGCCGCTCTGCATTCTGCCGAGCCGGACGCGTAACAAGCTAAAGTATCATCATCACTCAAAACTCGAAGACCACATTATTTCGCGACGGCACAAACCGCTCTGCACAATTTTTTACCGATATGTGCTTGGGTGCAGGCTAAGCGGTATGTTTTCGGCATCTGAGCGTGCTGATGTCGCACCGCTGCTGCGCCGACAAATCAGAAAAGGGCCTAACAGTTAATTATCGAAACGCTTTGACATTTAAAGGTAATTTTAGACCCTCGTAGAGATTTTTTTTTGATCTTCCGACATCTTAATGCCCTTTGGGCATTAAATAACTTAATTTTTTTTTGATGCACAATGAGCTCTTCTCTTTTCCTTATTTTTCTCTTTATATATTTGTACATAATTTTGTGTTTGATTGTATATTATGTTTAAGGTTTGCCATTTTTTAAGTGTACCTAATTATTTACAGAACTAAAAGATTTTTTTTTTTTACTGAAATGGACCAATAAAATGACATTAGTTTTCACAACAATATGTTACGTAAAGTAGACGTAATGAAATAATGATTTTCTCTCCTACAAATCATTCAGATGACTGAAGATCAAAAAAGATTTCTACAAAGGTCTAAAATGACCTTCAAGTGTCAAACGCGTTCTTTGACCTAGGTTTAGTAATAATTTTCGGGTCTAGATAACTGGGTCGCGCCGGCAATCTCCTAATACGGGCTGCGGAAATCTCTTGTGATTCTAGTGACAATGGTGATGCGGCTTGGTGCATGCTCCAAGATATAAGCGCATTTTTTTAAACTATTTTCGTCTTATATATAAACATTTTATTGTAGGTATTAAAAATAATAGTTTTAAAAAAGGAAGTGTCGCGTGAATCCGCTGATCACTATCAACAATGCTGATTTGGGCCCTATCAGAATACCAGCTCTGCGGTTTTTTTTTTTTTATATTGCCGCATTAAGCTTCGTGCAGACCAGCGCGACGCGACAGCGCGACGCGACACCGGCTATTGTTATACCGTCAAGTTCTCTTAGAAATTGTATTGTTCGAGTCGCGTCACGGCGTCGCGTCGCGCTGGTCTGCACGAAGCTTTATGTTGAGATAGGAGCCTTTTTGGCCTCGCACAACTCGTTATTATTCTGTTCGTTTTAAATGTTCCTTTTTATTTTTATTATTTTTTATTATTACTTACTGTTTGTATTTCCTGTGTGTGTCCCAAATAAAATATTTTTAATTCTTTCTTTCTTTTCTTTGACTAACGTATTTTTTACTTTCATAATTTTAATCTCAAGTGTTAAATAATATTTAAAAAGTTAGCTTTTTAAATATGATTTAACACTCCAAGATAATAAGTCAACGTTGACTATTCATTTATATTGGTTTATGAAATACCTACATGAAAATAAATAAATATTTATTTTGTCCCATTTACTTATCATTTTCAAATCACAAGTAACTTTATATTTCTTGCGGTTATATTTTTTCCTTCTTCGTCTCTTCTCTCTCTCTCTCCTGCCTTACACCGTCTCCCACGGAAGTGTTTCGTGGCTTTATTTCCGTCACGCCGTAAAAAAGCCAGCTCCGAACACCAGCGCTGTTTGCGAGCGGTCGCCATACTTGTTTGCGTTCCTTCGAGAACCATGGCAAGTGTATTGTGTAAATAAAATGAACGACGATTGTGAGACCGTTATATTGTAGGTAGGTACGACAGAAATTTAAGGTTTTCAAAATTCGTCACAATCACTTCCAATCTAACGCGAGTTATTTTTATATGAACTCAGGCAGAGGTTCACAATATCGTTCATGAAATCTTGAACGTGATTTTGAGACTGCGCGTCTTGGCGCAGTTTCTCGAGAAGCCATTTTCAATATAGCAATTAATGGATTTATAGTGTGCGTGTGAGCGTAATGCAGATGATTATTACTTAAATAAACCTTGATTTTTATTTACAAAATACATTTACGATTACCATAGGTGTAGTTATCATTTTAATTTAATAATAAAAAAAGTCATGCATTTTATTTTTTCATTTCATTTTTGATAAAAAAATGAATTATTTCAAAAAGTAGGCGAAATCTCGATCTCGTAAATCTTGAAATCTCAAAAACGATATCTCGCCTGATTTCCGAGCGAGATTCGACACGAGTTGAGATATATCACATGACATCTCGAGTTGCCAATCTTGACTCGAGATTGCATTTCCTAGCTATATTTTGCTTTCTATCGATGAAACCTTTGTCGTTGTATGATAGAACAAGACGAGTTGTTCGGGTTGCTAAATATTGGTGTTGTTATCTTGTAAACGGAAATTGCAGCGGTTGTTTTGCAGTTGTATTGCGTGAATGATTGAGGAATGCAATGGTAACAAGACGATGGTTTTGTATTAAACTAAACTCAACTAGAAAATGGATTTTAATGAATGAGGCAACATTGGATATATACTTACTAGAATAAAACTCAAATATTGTAAGTTTATTTATTTATTTATTTAAAATAGGTACCCCAACAGCATATATATTGTACATTAAATATTAAAGTTAACAGATATGGGCTCTTATATATATACAAATTACAGGTGTACACGACATTTACATGCAACAAAGCAACCTTCATAAATTACATATAATTCATAATTAATTTAAATGGAAAGTATAATTAAATCATTAGCAAAAAGAAACAGTGTTGACTTAGGTCTAAAACAGAACAAAAAACAGACTTACACAAATATCATTAAATATAAAATAACTCACTAAACTAAACTAAGTATGACTAAGTTGTTTGCATCATTGTCATTAATTTCACAATGCATTATTCGTTTCTTGCGGGCTGGGCTTCTGCGAAACAACAATTGGTTGTTTCCTTTGTCGATTGGTCTCCGATTGGTCGTTTCGGCTTCTGACGTTTCATAAGAGCCCATGTCAGTTTATGAGAAATAAAATATTTCGAATTTGAATAACATTTACCTACCTCACTGCGTTACAACTGCTCACCATCGTAAGTTACAAAATAGCGCCACCAATTTGATAGCCGACGTAAAATGAAACATGACGAGCTTATTACGGATGTTTGTTGACGTTGCGAGATCGAACTCGATAAGATTCTATTACTTTTGTATCTTGTACACGTTGACTTACGACTTACGAGTCGTGGCCGTAAATCCTGTGTTGTGGAAACTGCAGGTTTAGAGATAGATAACACGTGTTTTGTGTGTGTATAAAATTGTGAATTACGGAAGGGATAGTGTGGTAAAAATTGTACAGTCAACCATATCAGTGGTAACAATTCGACATTAACATCGCCTTTATGTTTTAGCAGCTGAAGTGCGGTTGACTATACAAGTATTTTGGTAGACAATAATAATGTTACATGTACAAAAATCCGGCTAAGTGTGAGTCGGACTCGCACATGAAGGGTTCCGTACCACCGCACAACATTTAACACTAAATGTTAAATACTTTAGTTTAAAAAAAAACACGTTTCTTGTATCGGGACCCCTTTAATTATTAACTTTTTAATTTTTTTATTATTTGTTGTGTTGTTGTTGTTTTGTTTTGTTTGGGTTGTTATTTTATTTTTGTATATGGGTATTTTGCCTGAAATAAAACACTTTTTTTATTATAGAATTACATAATCTGTGAAAATGTCAACTGTCTACCTTTTATGGTTCATGAGATACAGCCCGCTGACAGACAGACTGACGGACAGCGGAGGCTTAGTAGTAAAAGGGTTTCGTTTGGCACCCTTAATGTCCGGACCCCTAAAAACATACCTTATTTGTATTCAAAGTACAGTGATTTAAAAGATTTGAAGAAACTTAGGTTTAAGTAGTTAAAAGTTAAAATGGGGTTTGAGTGGCACACTACAAGAAGGCAACCGATCACTTTCGTCACAGTATAAATATGGACAATATAGAAACTAAGTAGTAATTAGTAAACGTTTGAAACAGCACACTCACACAGCCGCGCTCATTGAAGAGACCCTAAAGTGACTGTCGTGGTACTGTCAGTTGCGAGTGCCGTGTCGAGAGTAGCGGTCGCCGCGATCTTTTGAAAAATGGAACGTAGGTAATTATTTCAACAAATAGACCTAGTTTCCATACTATTCATATTGCACGACTCATAATGTGAAGCATTAGAGAGTGCTTTGCGATCGAAAAATTTGTTTTGCCTCCTTTCTGCAACGTTTTTTATTGTTACACGCCTGCTAGTACACAGAACCTACTTAATTTGTACACCATTATATACATAATTTAATGGAGATTAATTCTGTACTCAAAATTTTATTTAATACAGCAGAAACGAAAAAAACGAAAAGAACGTCAAAATAGTTTTAATTTTTTTCCCGTCAATCAAGTATGAAACCTGAATACATTGTAGCTTGCAAAACAAACAATTAATTGAGTCTTTTTTTTTTATAGATCGTTTCTGCCCTAGGAAGAACCCTATTGAAAATGCCTCTTTTATTAAAAGTAGTTTAATTAAAATGAATAAAAAACTAACTAATGTAGTGTCTATATCTATTTTTAGACTTCGCCCCTCTTTTCCGTTGCCTAGCAACCAACAAAACAAACTTAAATAGTCTTTGACAGTACGTAAAGATGCGAGGTGAGAAATTTTACCCATATTGAAGGGTACAATTTTTGAATGAGCGTTATGAAGCGTGCACTTTTAGATTTTCCATATATTTTATACTGTACTTTCATGTCGCTATTTTCCAGATTTTTTGGTAGGTGTCTAAAACTCAATATTACTTGCTGTCATCCGCATAGCGTAAACTATGCGAGTCGACATTTACTCAGATTTTTACCCTGATGCGGGTTGAATATTAAAATTCTACTCGGGCCGACTACCATCTGACCTCTAGAACCTGGCTAAGGAATATCGACAGCCAGTTTAAACTAATGATCATTGTTACAGACTTTTGATCTCCAAGAAGTATTTGATTAGGTATTTTTTTAATTTTGGGTCTCGTCTATGAGCGAAAGCAAAGCGATGCGATGCACTGGATTCAATTATATAATACCAATAACACCATTATTAATCACGAACATACAAAAAAAAAAAAACGAGCCTTACTTAGTCGCTTAAGATGTGTAACATCTGACATCTCACCTTGGTCAGCAACATTAAAGGGGCGAGGCCTCATCAAGGTCGTTTCTGGCAGCCGACTCTAGAACCGCGCGCGTTCATTGGTCAAATCAAATAGTGCTTGCCCCCGGCTTTCTGTTACACACTTCCGTCCCTTTTCACGAAATCACTCCTACAGATTTTTAGGGTATATGGTCCGGAGCGAGAGTGCATTCATCATTTAGGTATACATAACACACTTGAAATTGAAAAATACGAAAAATACATAAAGATAGAAGAGCACAAAGGTATTGCTTATTCGTTAGTGCGCTTTTATAATTTCTAATCACGATATTATCTTGAACGTTCCCTTCCACACCATAAAATACAGGGTGGCACATCGACGCGAAGCCGGTTCCCATTTATATCGGTTATCAGTTGAAATTTTTCGTCGGTTATTAAAAAAAGAATCAGCTGTTTCATAGAAAAGTGCAATACCTACGCGGTTAAAATGTATGCAACAGCAGATTTTTTTTTTACCGACGAAAAATTTCAACGCAGGGGGGCTCAGAATTTGTGGCGATAAGTCCCCTCTTTGAGGAGTGGCTAGAGAGGCGCCACGGCGTCCTCACCTTCCGCCTGACGCAGGTCCTCACCGGACATGGTTGTTTCGGGAGGTTCCTGTTCAGGATAAAGCGAGAGGAAACGCCCGGGTGTCACCACTGTGTGGATCGCCCGGAGGACACGGTGGAGCAGCTTGCGGTGCCCAGCTTGGGCGGAGCACCGCCGTGTCCTCACGGCGGCGATCGGCGGCGGCGATCTCTCGCGACCGGCCCTGGTTCAGCCCATGGTCCGGAGCGAGAGTGCATGGGAGGCCGTCACCTCCTTCTGCGAAGCAGTAATGCTCGCGAAGGAGGAGGCGGAGCGCGCGAGGGAGAGGCAAGAGTCGCGCCCTCGCGCCCCTAGTCGCCGCAGGAGACGCCCCGGGCGTCGGGAGTCGCAAGCCGACTTCCGGCCACCGTAGGCGCGGGCTTGCGGACGGTGAGCAATGGGTAGCTCGCCGTCCGATTGGGACCAGGCCCGGGTCGACGGCGCTTTGTGTTCCACGCGCGCCTCAAAGAGATGTCAGCACCAACTGACGGGGTCCGGAAGGGCCAATGCCTGCCGGGGTTGCGGGTTTGTCCGAAAGGGATATCGCAACCCCGGCACACAGGCAACGGAAGGAACACGGGTGGGTTTTAGTCAGTAAAAGTCTGACACGCCTTCCCGCTCCGCCCAGAGCGGGAGAAGTTATTTGATAATTTCCCACCCTCAAAAAAAATAAAAAAAGCGTATATAATCTTCTATGCAAAGATTACAGGAAAGCAAGAGGAGAGATGTTACAGAACAAAAATCCCTTTATTACATTCGATTTTTAATAAATAATTCTGATTTTGAAAACTTGTAAATGGCCTTCAACTACAATGTAAATAGCTTTAAACTATACATAAATGATAATAAAACAAAGTTTCAAATGCTACCTCAAAAGACTTCGATGTAATAAATACCTAGTAAAATACTTTAGTTACACTTTTCTGAGGTAAGATTTTACAGCATTTACGAAGTGATAAGTGCATTTTATTTTTGTTTCAGCTTTAAAAGTATTTTGTTTGCATTTTAAAAGTAACTTTTACGTGTTGCTGCAGGTTTACTGTAAAAATTTATGTTCGCAACGTTTACAGTGTTCATTTTCTTGCTCGCTTAACGCGAATTCAGGGGAAACGACTCAATGCAGGGTTGAATATAATATGTAACATGCTGGTACAGCATGTAGCAGTTTGGTTTGATAGCATTTTAGTGTTGGAACTGGATTAAAACGTGCTATTAGAAACCGCAAAAACCGTACGTACCTACCTATGCTAAAATAGTAGTAGAGCCCTTCCTTCGTGTAGTTCTGTAGTCTCTACCACCCCCCATGGAATAATAGCGTGCATTTATTAATATAGATAAGAAGAAACATGTGAAACGAGTTTCATATTTTTACGTAAAAGGTATTTTTTACTAGATATCGGTCCTGAGTGTTATCGGTTTGGGAAAAGTGTTCATATTTTTCATCAGAAAATTCTCTGTAACAGCGCGGGGTATATTGGTTAAACGCAGTAAGAAATTTTAAGATCCCCCTATTTTCAAAACAGTATTTAGAAGTCTAGACGAGTAATTAATTAATTAGTAAGTCCCAATTTTAGAGTCACCTTGAAACTAAACTAGGAACATTACGCTGAGTCGAGCAATTGTTTTAAAAACTATTCCTAAGCAAAGTGCTGTTTTTAACTCTTTAAAAAGGCCGGCAGAGAGAATTAATGTCGAAAAACGTCCTCTGTTAGACATAGCCGAGTCCAACCATCGTCAGAACGTCCAGTCTTACAACTCGTTTCTGACGGATTTCCATGACCTGCACTAGGTCATCGATCGGAAAAAAAAAGAAAATTAACAGCGGCCTCTTCTATATACTATCTATACATTTGTTACAGCGAATCAATTTTCACGCTTCCCCCTTAAGACTTAGGCCATATATTTTTTATATATTCGGATAGCTCATGACTTAAAGAGGTGTCATAAAAAATATGAATTAAAAATCGCGACTAATTAAAAAGTTATGCAACAACGCGAAATTTCTCGGGTAAATGAAATTAAATTTTATTTATTTGCCAGAGTAAAGGTGGGTCTCCCTTGTTTTACCGAAAAGAAATTGCCAAATTATCACTTCCCAAACAAATTTTCGCATAATTTCATTTGCCAAATTATTACTTACCAAAAAATCTCTTTACAAATAATTATTACGAAAACCTATGTTTGGCAAGTGAACGTTTGAACAATAACTTGTTCACCAACTAGTACTTTTACCATTTTTTATCTAGTCAAATATTTCAGTTGGTATAACATATTTTACGCAAAATTAAATAAGCCAAATATTTGGTGTCGTCAATTTTAAACTTTCCATATTTTTTTCTATATAATCTAGTCGTTTCGTAGGTGGTCACAGTTTTAACCTAACCTAACCTAACCATTTTTTTTTTATTAATAACCTACTGTAACTAGTTCCATAAATAACCTAATGTCTAGTAACCATAAATTTGACTTGTTTCAGACAAATTCAAGTACATAAGCTTACAAAGAAATACGCAAATGACATCAAGTTTAACAAACAAGTAAAATGTTTATTGGCTTTAAGTTATGTGCCAGAAAATGAAATCATTCTATATTTTAACAAGCTAATAGAAGGTATAGAAGATTCTGATTGGAAGCAAATCGCGAATTGGTTTGAAGAAAATTATGTTAGCGGATCATGGAACACGCAACCGAAGTATCCACCAAGCTTTTGGAGTTGCCATGTTGTAAACGAAAGACAAATACCTAGAACTTCAAACTCAGCTGAGGCGTGGCATCGTAGAATAAACATTTTCATTGATAAACACCACCCTGGAGTGTATCGCTTAATTAAAGAATTAATAAATGAAGTTTCTTCAAATTTAGCTGACATTGAGATTATACCTACTATCAGGTGAACCGCCACAAAAAAAGAAAAAAATATATATGGATAAAGACGACAGAATTAATCGAGTTCTGCAGCACAAGTCTGAATACTCCGAAATAAATCTGCTAATGTCCATTGCAAAAAATTTAAAATTGTAAGTTACAAATATTTTGTGCTAGCTTTTGCTATTTTGTACTCGCGTTAATAAATGATTACCTATATTAAAATAAAATTGCATTTTTAATTATACAATTCCCAAAAAAATCTTATTTTTGCCTTTATATTTTTTGTCGTAACAAATCATTTGACTAAACGTTTATTGTCTAAATATTGTTTGCTGTAATAGATCATTTGACTAAAGACCAAAAGCCTTAATGACATTATCCTTGGTAACAATCTGCCAAGTAAACATTTGACCAAATAAAAATGTGCGTACTAAAATTATTCCAAATATTACATTGGTATAAAAAAAGGTTGCTAAAATTTGTTTGGGTAATGAAAATTTGGCAAAATCTTTTCGGCAAAACGGCAGGATCCCGAGTAAAGGTACTTACATAATAACATGGTAAAATAATTTTTGTCTTATTATATTCGACTTATCAGCCGTGCAAATATTTCTAGTACTTGCTTTAATAATTATCATGAAATTACATCAATGTCACTAGTCATACACATCATATTCAAAATAAAAACAGTCTTCATTAATATTAATTAGGCATTTTAACATTATAAAATATATTAAATTAATTTACATCTCAAGATACTTCATCAATTTATTGACAAGATTTATAAAAAAATACATTTATTACACTGGTGTATATTATGCATGTTATTAAAATACAGCAATAAAGGCTTTGTAGCTGCATCAGCAACTCACAATAAGCGCGCCGCGCGCGCCGGCCGAGTGGCCGACCGGGGAGCCCTAGAGCTCTGCTACCGCCACCGCGATGGTGGCGACCCCGTCGTGAGTTTCGAGAACTACAGATCAATACTTGCTGTGCATCGATTGGGAGTACCAATTAGTGCCTTGAACTGGTCGTTTCTCTTCATCACCTAAGCTCCCAGCAGCTTATTTTATTTATATAATTATTAATATTAATCTTACATCTAATATACAAATCCCCATGTTGTGTCAAGTTGTATGAAAACCGCATGAAGTAGGGGCAGGTCGCTAGTTAGAGATAAAAAACTAGTTTGAACACGCATTCTTGCTGTTCAAACTTTCTTCTCAGGTACCGTCTATAACTAAACCCTTACTACCCATCTATCCATCGTCTGTAATATCAGTCAGACGCCTCGTCAGCGACTCAGCGGGTCTCCTTCGTATGACAATATTAAAACACCTGTTCCACGAGGATGGATTATGTAACGTCAAGTCTTTTGCATCGCGTCAGCGATATTTTAAAATGTAATATTACGTTATATACCTAGTCATCCCTTGAATTTTTGAAATAGTATTAAGTACTAAAGCCAGATGTTGGGTTTTCCATGAGGAATTTGTCGGTAGGAGTCTGGTGTCTGGATTTGTGCCCGGTTGATGGCAATAGGCTCGCCTCCTATTACATGGGGCTTAAAGAAAACTTCTTAATTTTGTTTTTTACCCGTCTTAATCACATTAGTTTGTTTTAGTTTAGTATATTAAATTGCAAGGCATTAAGATATTGGAATGATATCTATGTACGCCATAATTGTCATGTACAATTAATTAGTCTTCTAGTTATTAAAATTATTTCTAGCATAAGTTTAATGTAAGTATGTGATGTAGCTGCGCTATTTTTGTAAATAAATTTAACTGGACAAATGTGGGTGTACTACAACAAGTAGACCTCTGCTTAATAAAAAAAAATAACGAAAAAAAAAAAAAAATGACGGAAGACAATGAATGTTTATTTTTTAAGACTGATAATTTTTAATGATGTTTTATGTTATTTAATGATAATTTTTATTGATTAATGTTTTTACTACTTATTTATTCTTTTTTTTTTGTATATGTAACCATATACAAAAAGAAAAAAAAAACACTTGCCTGAAATAAAACACTTTTTTTTTAATCCTTCGAGAAATACAGTTATGAAGTAATGTATGTACACAACTCTTACGTTGCTATAAATAGTAGTTATGTGTTCATTAGTGAACGTACTAACGCGACATTCGTTCTAATAATGTGCCTCAAAATTGAATGATCAAAGGATGTTTTGAGCTCAAGATTTTGTTGTTAAACAAGACGGAGTTTAGTTTCAAATGTGTGCGTGAGATTTGTGTCTGTAAAAATCTTGAAACATATTTTTTTACATTGTATGTGCACTTCATAAAAGCTCGCGCAAACAGGCGCGACACGACGACGTGACGCGACACCAATAGAATAATTTTATGTATTTTTTTTTTATTATATGGTAGTTTCACAGCTGACAGTAAGTATAGGTAACATTAAAATTATTCTAAACATTACGCAAATGACGAAATACACAGAAAAATATGAAAAACAGAGAGTGTTATAATTATTAATATTCGTAGTGTGTGCGGGCGTGTATCTTTGCGGTGTAGTGTGGAAATGGTGGTGTTGTGGAGGGTGTAATGGAGGTGTTGTAAATGTGTGTGGAGGTGTGTGTATGTCTATGTACATATGACTAAACTGACACTACTGAGTTCACTGGGTATCCGGCGTTTGATGGAGGATGTGTATGTGTGATTTCCGAGAAGTTTTCAAAGAAATTGTTCCACCAGAGTCGCGTCTCGCTGTCGCGTACTGCTGTCGCATTGCGCCTGTCTGCGAGAGCCTTAAAAGTTTTAGGTTACCGTATAGGGGTTCAAACCTTATCACTTTCGTCATTTTCATTAAAATGATCTCTGAACTTTCAACCTATCAAAATGAAGAAATAAAATTGACAGACACGTTATATTTTCCTGACGGATCCCAGCTCCTATAGTAGCGATTAAACTAGTTGTTTTTCCCCTGCATCCTTCGAAGCCATATCCGGACATAAAACAGTAACCTGAACATGTTTTCAAGTATCGACATTCTTCCGGAACGTGCTAACACCTCTGAGGTGTATTAAAGTGCATCGATAGAAACTGTATTACCTACCTGCATTCAATTACATTGATAGTTGAGTAAATATTGAATTAGGAAATATCTAAAGATGGTACAGGCATCTCAGGTCAGTCACGTGGTCTGTTGTTACAGGCATCTCAGTCGTTTCGTTAATTAAGTTATCTTGCTAGCTAAAATGAAATGTGATATTGATATGAAAGATATAATCTATATTACATGATTTATAATAGGTACATTAGATAAGCTTTCTTCTTCATTGAGCCGCACGGTCACTGACAAATGCGTGCACTGACTGGAGAGGTCCACTCTTTTAGACACCAATCTACATGATCTTCACATGATCTGACCAAGATTATGTCTGGACTTTAAAAGAGACTGTGACCTCTGAGTTTGTTTCGACTTTTCTTCTCGGAGTAGTCAGATAGGAAACGCCGACCTCATCTAGTTTAAAAATAATATGATTGACGTGTAAAAGTGTTTTGTACAACCTACTTACAGAAATAAAAATCATTTATCATTTAACGTTAATTTCTTCTTAATTCGTTCAATTCTTCTTACACCATAATTGTGAGATCAATGTATAAAGGTGAGCCTTATCTCATCAAACCCAAACTCAAAAAAAATATTTCAAATAAACCAATTACAAGCACGTTTGAATTGTCAAGGGGTCGGTCAGTGAGAAAGATGAAGCTAGATGCCCATTACAAAGCGTAGTACCTATAGAGCAGAACGGGCAAGAAACTTCACGGACACTCTTTTAAATCAAAATGTGGTTACAAAAATTGGTTACATCATTCATGTTGAAGTTATACATGTGAGGACGATGCAACACGTTAAAAGCGTCCATAATAGAAAAAAAAACAAAAATTAAGATAATTAAAATAAGCCGTGGCAGCTAAGAGATGACTAGTCCCTACTGACGGCGCCCGTTCACGAACATGACGCATGGATAGCACCATTCAGCTCAACCATTTTGAAGAGAGCTCAATAATCCAACGCACGCGCCACCGTCAGCGAGACATTAGAGTGAGCTTGACATACTCTCAGCTACCAGGGCACATTCAAGTCAATGAAAGACATCCCAGTACCTAAATGATAGCTTTATAGTCGGTACATAGTACCTACTCACATGTGCTAATTAAGTTTTCAACAATACCTTTGAGTGATTGATCGAAATAAAAATATACCAAAGGTTATTTTAACTGTATTCAGAAATAAAAAATACAGACATTTTTATTTGTGTTACATAGGTGCAATGTTCGCCACGTTTAGATTCACTAACGTTTTTCATTAAAGGTTTGATTTACTTGCCATTAAACTGATACATAAAAAGAACATATAACTTCAGTTTTTTCTATTGAAATAAAAGCTTTATTTAACTTGAAAGTAAACTAAAGCATTTTATTTCAATACGAGCCTCAACTAAGTATTAAGCTCGAAAACCACTAAAATCGATCGTATTCTCTCCCCGGAGTCTATTTTATTTTCACGACTTCAATTCGAAACTAGACTAATTCCATTCAATATCTAGGTCCAATTACAGACATTTCGGACTCAATTAGTCTGTTTCCAATAGTGTTATTAAGTATTGTTACTATCGCGGGAAAATCTGAAAGGGATACCGAGGCACCTGGCAACACAGGCAACACTGAAGGAACACGGGTGGGTTTTAGTCAGTAAGAGTCTGACACGTCCCTTCGCTCCGCCCAGAGCGGGAGAAGTTATTTGATAATATACCATCCTAAAAAAATTAAAAAAGTATTGTTACTAATTAATGTGTAATACTTAAAACAGAACAGTGGTGGCCCAGTGGTACCCGACTTACGAGTTAGGTTGTAGGTTTGAACCCTGACAGGCGCTTTACTTTATGTAAATAATTACATCACCACTGCTCTCAAAAGGGTGAAGGAAAATATTGTGAGGGAACATGTCCTAGAACAGGGGCATGTCCTAGCACCAAAAATTCGAATTATGTGAAATCTACCAACTCGCACAGGGCCCGCGTTGATTACAGCCCACTCTCCCTCAAAAATTTTATGAAAAGTAAGTTTTTGAGATGACTCGATTGGTTCAGTGGCTGAGCAATTATTGGGGTCTGTGTTTGATGATTGAAGCTTTTTTTTTGTTGAAAATCCAATCGAAGCAGACTTGATTGAATGTTAATCACATTGTTTGGTTATTGGTTGTTTTATTTGTTACTATGGTCCTGAGGTTTGATTGGCTGTAACGCTTTGAAATTCTGCATACCTACAATCGGTTTGTACTTATTATCCTTTCTGGGTCACGGAGCATTTTGTACTCGTTTTTTAAATTATAACTAAAACGATTGAACGTTGCCTATCTATTTGAAGTATCTATTTCAGTCATAAATTACATATTATTGTTAAAGAACTTGTAACTTAGTGTAGGCCCAATCAAATCTAGAACACAGGTAGCCAGTTCGTTCTAATAGGCTTAATTATGTAAGGACCATAAACAGTAGAGTATAGGTCGTTGCCGGCAGCCTGTTATTTATTAAAGGCAAATTGTGGGTACCGTGCAATAATAGCAGGATGTGACGTCATACACTTCTGCCTGGAGCCTTTGTTGTTCTAGATGTATGCATGTTTTATTAGATGTGGTATGTGATTTCGGAAAAAATAAGGTTTTTTTTCGTAATATCAAGTTGGGGATACGCGTCGTTCTGTCAGCTTTACATGATGATTATTCATGGGAATAAAACAGCTTAAATTGCGGCGTTACTTTAATATGAACACGAAATAAAAATGTAATACTTTGTAACAATTATTTTATTTAAAAGAGTGTCCGTGGAGTTTCTTGCCCGTTCTTCTCCATAGGTACCTACTACGCTTTGGAATGGGCAACTAGCTTCATATTTTTCACTGACCGATTCCTTGACAATTCAAAAGTGCCTGTAATGGTTTAATTGGAATAAATGCTTTGAGTTTGAGTTTAATTGTCAAAGAAATACTTTATTTCTACTCCTCTTTCGGCATAAAACTTAGGCGTAAACACATCTTCACCAGCAATGAAAAAACAATGCTTCTAATAACTGTTAAACATATATGTTTATGCCTTCTCTTTTTCCTAGTTCATCCACGTTTGTCGCATCCGCTCGTGTTGGTTCAACCACGTTTGAGCCTCGTTTCACCTAGAACACCAATTTTATGTAATAATATCATAGATCCTCGCCTATTTTGTATTATATCTCGGATTTATGAACCAATTTCAAAGATGAGTTGTCTTTAAACAGGCCACACTTACCAACAACGTAAAAATTTTATAACCGTATAAAATATCAAAAGTTATTAACTAAATACATCGTAAATATGTTTTACAAAGTTTTCAAATTTCTAACTTATTGTACTTGACAACAAGAAAATAAAATGCTCGTTGAGAGCATTATTATATCATCCAGATAGCAAAAAAAAAATTATTTTCATTAAAAATAACGACTATTAAATGGCTAGTGCAAAAGTTTTTGATTGCACTACTAATTTTACCCCATCTCCATAATAATTAATCTTAAAACTCATCTGTGAACGATCTCACTTTTACTACACTTATATTATGGTTGAAAATTCTGCGTACCTCTACTTGGCAATAGGCGGCGGGCAGAGCAATTACCGTTAAGCGACGTGTATGATGTACATTCGAGATGGTCATTACATTAATGATAATATCCATAAATAACTTTGGAAATCCTTCAACGATAAATGACCACATTGTTTTTGCTATTAACAATAGAAATGGCCAGGGCTGCCTGGTTTAGTTGCACACCATACTTATTTTATTATATTGTATATTTGGGCTATTACCGTCGCCATGACCGGAGATGGTCCAATTGCAGATGGCATCGAATTGAACATTATAACTAGCCCTTTATGCTAACATGGTTGAGCAGCACGACTCAAGACCTGGTAACCAATATACACTCGACTTTAGTAACTGGTAACAGTAATAATCAAAGTCATTTATTTAAATTAGGCTGAGAATCAACACTTTTTGAACGTCAAAACTACATAAGACAGTCACCCAAAACGCCCGCTCTTCACAACTTCCTAGTGCTTTAGCTGGGAAGAAGAAGTGGCGCAACAAACTCCCGAGCAGCACAGCTGTCCGTTCGCTTAGAAGAACTTGATTCTACAATACAATAGTATGAATCTGATGCTGTGATTGCTTATCCATTTACCTAACTTCTGGACTTATATTTATCGTAAGCACAGAGTACCTACTGAAGGAATAAAGAAGAACAAAAAAGTATCCTCGCAAAAACACTGGCAGCTTTTATACAATGTTTTTGGCAACCCTATTCGCGTATTAATGTAATAATACTTTTATTACGACAATTTCCAAAGAAGGCAAGAGACAAGACAAAAGATATACTCATGAATAAATTGTTTATGCTAACATAAATTAAGGGTGTCTCTCTTTTGATAAAAAGCAGACGAGCAACATTCGAAGGAACCTTTTTTTGTTGAATTAATTTCTTTAAGTCTGTAATTGTTGAAACTAACCACACGCTTTTGTGTTGGGGCCTTAAATTTTTATGCAACGATCGATCGAATTTAGTATTGAATCAAGTAAACACTGTAAACATGTAGCCGATCCAAGAAATTTTATTAGTGCTCTTTGAAGTGTGTATAAAACTGTGATAAAGGCAGTTGCAAGAGTACTACGGTATTGATTTTCATGGGTCACAAGTCCATGTGAGTAATGGAATTTTTTCAAAACAAACCTATTTTACCCACTTTTTATTTTAACACTTAATATTTTTGTAGGTATTGGTATAATGGTGTTTTAGGTGTATTATTTTTTATGTTTTATGCACGCACGGTGATGCCTGCGGATAATTATTTATATGTTCTATTTGTTTTATTGTAAGTTCTTTAAACCTGACTTGGTTTCCGTACGTCTCTTTCGGGTGACCACTGAAAATCAGCGCTGTGCTGTGGGTCTCCATAGAACAGCATCAAGCTGAGTGGAAGCCTTCTTGTCACAGTCATGACGTGCCAGCAGCTGCCGACTATTTCTGTTTTGTGCTCGTTATTGTATTTAAATCTATTCTGTTTCTTTTGCTTATTTTTTACTCGAGTTTATCATCTTTTTTTTTTATGCACGTGTTTCTGTGACAAATAAACTTATTTTTCTTTCTTTATTTTTAGCCCCACATACCGCCTGCAATATACAACCTATTCATAATTCTACTTCTTTGAATCAGAAGTGTTGCTTCCAAGTAGTTCGTCTGTAGCAAATAATATTCATGGCGGCACTAGCGATGTTTCATTACGTGTAATCTGAAATTTTATATACCGTAAAGGCAGGGTTTTGTAATTTAAGGGGTGATTTCATTTTAATAGAATTTAAAATGATTTCGTATAAATCTTTAGAAAATATTTCTGTTCTTAAGACCATTACAAGATAATAATGGAATATAAAAGAATAAGTTAAGGTGAGAAACAACTTACTTTATTTTTAGGGTTCCGTACCACAAAAGGAAAAAGCAGAACCCATAGAGGATCACCTCGTTGTCCGTCTTTCTGTATATTAGTCTGTCAAAACCCATTTTCTCGGGAACGTGTGGAGGTGTCAAGTTGAAATAATATAACAAAATATTAAAAAACAAATATCAAATACGTAGAGCTCTAGTGCCTTGAAGCTCTAAAATGAAGCTTCTAAATCAACACAATAAATACATATCAAAATATGTCACATAAATGCTCGTAATTTATGTGACATATTTTGATGCTCACAAATAAATCAAAACCCGGTACTTCTCGTACTAGAATCATGAAATTTGGCGGGAATCAAGGTCAAGTAAAGGAAAACGTAGTTTTATCACTTTTTTTTTTTTTTTTTTTTACTATTTCATGCTTGCATTTGTATTTGGAGAATTGACCGTGATGTATATCGATTATGGGAGAACATGTTTTTCAACTACAAAGTTAATTTTGTGTTAGGGGATAAATTCTTCCCAACTACGGAACCCTTCTTTGTGCGTGGTCCGACACGAACTTGGCTGGTTTTTTAACATCCCCATACTTTTCTCAACCCATAGATTTGACAACTGCCGATCTATTCGGTAAAAACCACAACGTGTAAACTTGGGTGAGCTGTCAATAGTGTTAATTCCAAGCATTAGTAATGGATGCCCGAAGACCTATGTGTCCAATTTAATTGATGCCCGAAGATGCGTTCCAATTTAATGGATGCCCGAAGACCTCATCTACGGGCATCCATTAAATTGGAACGGCTGGAATTACAGCTCACTACAAGCTTACTTCCCGTTTTTCACAGAAAAGACAGGCCGGATATGAACTGATCTTCAAGTCTCTTTAAATATCTTTAGCAAAATAGTTGAGCTGAATGGTGTTGATCAATGTGTCATGTTCGTGAACGAGCGCCGTCAGTTGGGACTCGTCATCTCTTAGGTGCCATGGATTATTTAAAAAAATTATTTGTTTTTATTTTTATTACGGACGCTTATAACGTGCATCTACATTGTTCTCACATTTATAATTTCAACATGAATGATGGTAACCAATATTTTGTCACAATGTTTTGATTTAAAAGAGTGTCCGTGGAGTTTCTTGCCCGTTCTTCTCCATAGGTACCTACTACTCTTTGGAATGGGCAACTAACTAGCGTCATATTTCTGACTGACCGACTCCTGAGTAGAGCATGCAATACCGCAATACCGCTACCGCAAATTTTGCGAAATTCGCGCATTTTTTCAATACCGCAAAAGCGAAATTATAGATGCGAATTTCGCGGTAGTGAAAATGAGCCCCGAGACGGGATATCCCCGACTAGAGACGTTGATTTGGGCACACGGGATGTATTTATTTAGCATGGCAACTCACGCACGGTGCGTCTTTGCTTTGGGGGAATTCCCCAGCGAACAAATGCATGTTTGTTTACAGTAATTACAGTCGTATGTCTCTCGCCTTTTCGATTCCGCTGCAGTAGTGAACGGACAAATAGTTTTAAACGTGTAAATTACTAATAAATCAAGTAAATAAAGTATTTATATAGTGTTCTTTCCTGTGTGCTTTGTAAAAAATGGGTACAATAATTAATGGTGTCGAGTTCAAAGACTTTAAAAGTAATACAGTGTGGAAACATTTTTTACGATCTATAGATCGTCAATCAGCCAAATGCAAACTATGTCCAATGATTATTAAAACTTGTGGACGATCAACAAGCGGACTACATACGCACTTACGAACTAAGCATTCCACCAACGAGCGTAGAAGCTGAAAGGACATTTTCAGCTGCAGGGTACATTTGTAATAAAGTAAGAAGCTCTCTAAACGATGATACAATTGACATATTATGCTTTTTACGTAAATATTTTCAATTAAAAAGTAAAGATTGACATTGTTATTTGTAATCTAACTTACATTGTTTCACTTTTAACTACCATTAATGATTTATCTTAAATATAAGGCTTGTAGTCAATGTAAGTTGTGAATTTCGCAATTTTGCAAATTTCGCGGTATTATAAGTTCCCATACCGCGATACCGCGGTTTTATAAATATATTGCGGTATTGCATGCTCTACTCCTGAGTGCCTGTAAATGGTTTAATTGAAATAAATGTTTTGAGTTTGAGTTTGAGAAAATCTCACGCTTTAAAATGAAAAATAAGTGCGCTGTAATATAACTACTTCAAACTGCAAAATTGTTAAAATAAAAATGTAAATTCTCGTAACATCTGGCACGACTTTTCAAATTACGACATTTTGCAATGTTTATGCATCAGTCGAAGTTAATTAAAATTTTAACCATCTTGTTAAAATTCACTTTTATACATATTATAAATTAAAGTCGCTTTTTGTGTTTGTCTGTACGTCCGCGTTGTTTTTGTAAACCACGCAACAGATTTTGATAAGGTTTTCACCACCGTTTAGAGAATTTATTTCAGAAGGTTTGTGTGTATAATACATTACTATGAAAGTTACGTAAAACTATGAAATCTCGATGTTTAGTCGTAAAAACCGTGCGAAGTAGGAGCGGTCGCTATTTTTTTTAAAATAAAATGTAGTTCTGTGTTCTTTTTCATTATAATATTTGCCACCCTCTATAATTCCACTGCTGTGCATCTTTCGTTTTATATACCATCCCCCGGATCTGTGCTAGTCCTTTTATCATCAATTAGGTGAAAGGCCCTCCAATGCTGGTTATAGGCTTCCATCAAGCATCGCCACAACAACTGATGATGGGTGTCTCGCATCCGGTTGATATCCACGACCTATATCTGCTTCGCTCTACCTTGTCTGGACCCAGCGACGATGCGTTTTCCGGTACATTTTGGCTTCATCGACCATCCGTTCCACGAGTAATGCCAGTCGCATAGTCACATCTTGCATGCCGACCGCATAATACTCAACAGCTGTTCCCGAAGCATCTATTGAATTATAAGTTACTATATTTTGATCGTACTTTCAGCATCATTTTCAAAACTGTTGTATTTTTTATACCATGAAAATTCCCGTCATTAAACTAAACTTGACTTTGAATGGACTGGCCAGCACTAGCAAAAGACCGAATTTGGTGGAAAAGGGAGACCCGGCTTTAGCCCTGCTGTGCAAGTGGGACAATACAGGCTAGTTATATAAAAAATAATAGGTACAAGTTCTAACTTTCAATAATCAATACTATATTTTGCATTCCACATTGTGTACTTAAGTGATAACTTAAAATTATATGTGTAGTAAAATGGCAAAATACTTGGCGAGAGGTAGCTTTGAAAAACAAAGCTTATCAGTTACAAACTTAGCTTAGCTTTACTATGTTATAACTATTTTATTATTTGTTTAGGTGTTGCCAGTTAACGGGTCACGCGAAAAACTAATGCCTTTAATATTTATAGTCTGTCAACGTTTCTGGCCTAACTACCGTCCTTGGATTATTTGACGGGGTTGTTAGAAGTTAATGGTTCGTTATGTGAAGTGGATCGGACGAGAAATATTTTCTTTTGGACGTAATTTTGAATGTTGTCTATGTATTTATGGCCTTGTGTTGCAGGAAATGAGTTAACATATCATGTTGTGTTCTTATTTTCGTATGTTCGTCAAGGCTATATTGCCGTGGTAATATAGTAGATAGATAGATAAATCGTTTATTTGGTGCACACAAAAGACAGCACAAAATACAAAAACTCGATTAAATAATAGCTAAATACATGAATATAGTTAAAACGTGCCAATATACAAAAAAATAAAAAGAAGAAGAAAATAAAGACATTGTGATGACTATTGGCTAAGACACTTTAAAATAGTGAAACATACAAAGTGCGGTGTGCGCCTCAAGGTTGCACCAAATGGGAGTCCAACTCAGCATGTGTCAGGCAAATATACCTGACGCTGATGTTTCTGGTCAACTTTCTGGCAGTGTCTTCTGTATACTTCCTTATCTTAGTTTTATACATGCTCTGATGTTTTTTGTTTGTATATTATAATATACACACGTACACATAAACTCACGCCTTCTTCCCATGGGGGGTAGACAGAAACTACAGAATGCCACCTGCAACGATCCTTGCATACTCCTTTTGCCTCGTGTACGTTCATACATCTGGTTTTACACGCACGCCGGTTGCGAGTACTACGCATCTGACCTTTCTGCGGAACATCACTGTAGCGCCATCTACATCGCCACATGCGAACTACGCATCAAAGATCTGACGTCACACAACATCCTGACGTCACACAAATCCTGCATCGCGCAATTAGAGTTTACCGCGCGATGGACATATATACAAGCTCCCGACTTCAACCTCTGGGGAGTTGCCCGCCAGACATGGCACCCGTCTGGTCGGAGGATCCTCCCTTTTCTATGGTGGATGAGTGAACTTTACACCCTGTTCCTCATACCTCTAAATCACCAATAAGGTATGTCCTCGTAGGGCGTCCCCTCACGGCGTTTCCACTCACATCTGAATTGTAAATACCTTTTGTTAGTCGCCTTTCATTCATCCTCCTTAAATGCCTAAACCATCCAAGCATTCTTTTTTCAAATTTTGTTACATCTTTTTATAAACCGTTGCCTTATCACATCATTCCTCAGCCTATCATTTCTAGTATTATATACTATTTTTGCCTAAAGCCTCGCCAGTGTCACAGTAAATTTGACATTTAATATTTTAAAATTAATGAAATAAAAAAATATTTATAATGTCTACTCGAAAATGATTGACATTTGCATAGGAGTCATAAGGGGTCATTTGGTTGTAAATGACTTCGCCTACATCCCCTTAATAGATTCCCGAGATATTACAAATAATCCTGTATAAAACAGCTTGATTATCAATGTTGACTGACAAACGTTATCCAATCATTTTCTTCTAATACCAATTTTAAATCTAACACATAGAAAAAGTGCGCAAGTTAATATTACACTAGTCTGGTTAGATTAGTGTAATAAATAAAAATAATTAATAAATTTTTCTTCTTTCGAATTTTAGTATAATAAAATAAAAAAATAAAACCATAATCCCCAAAATTCGCACACACAATACCAAGGACGCACTCATATTATCTCAACAAATTCATATAGCTGAAAACTGAAAATCCAAAATTAAAAATACCATACAGCTCTATAAGAGATGCTGAAAACTTTTCAGCAATTAGACCGAAAGCTCTCGACTTTAAAGTGTTATTAAAACACATCCCCCGAGACTCCAGTCCTCATGAAAATACGAAGCAAATGAAATTATTTTTTGCATGCTAAAATGTGGAATGCGAAATTGAAAATGCAATGTGTTAATCAGCTCAAAGAATTCCTTTGCCTCATGTGGGTATTTTGTGATGGAATAGACGTTAGTGTTTTGTTTCTGTTCTGGTATTGTCTGTTAGCGCATTTTGGTTAAACTTTCTGTATGTTGGCAGTGTTTGACCGCAGTTTTATACCTGACCTACTATAAGTTCTGAATGAACGAACAATTAATAACCACATTTTTAGTACTAATATAATTAATATTAGTGGCTTATAATTCGTATTAGTGGCTTTTGTGTACATGATAATTATTCTGATTTGTTACAATTGTAATAGCAATCATGTCATTTCGTTTAAAATAGATTTTCATTTTTATTAATTTATTAATGTTTTATATAGATTCTTTTCTATTTTGTGAATGTGAGAACGCTGTAGGCTTAGTGGACTGTAGATTTATTGACCATCTTCTATTTTGTTAAGTACCTGGTACTTGTTGAAAGACCTACACTGTCCACCCATACATATTAATACTGTTATTTGAAAATATTATAAAGGCCAATTATTTTTAAAAGAGTAACCGTGGAGTTTCTTGCCGGCTTTTCTCCATAAGAAGCGACCAATTGGAACCGTGCACCTATTGCTTCTGACGTTTCATAAGTGCCCATGTAAAATATTTTGAACTTTGATTAGATATAATTGTTTTCAAAAACTTCATCAAGTCTTCTCGTCGCCCTAACCTGCAGTGTTTGAAGAGCACTGCGTCCCGACCGTCATGGTGTACGCATGCTAAAACGTAGACACTGACAGTCGGGCTGGTCCATAAATTCAAAGTTGCTCAGTACGCTATGGAGCGGGCCATGCTCGGAGTCTCTTAGAAGAATACAATCAAGAATGAAATTATCCGGAAAAGAACCGGAGTTACCGACATAGTTTGCAGAGTAAGCAAAGTAAAGTGGCTGGTCATGTTTGTCGAAGGACCGATGGCCGGTGGAACAGACGAGTCCTGGAGTGGAGACCACGTAGCGTAGTTTGGGATGCCCCCCAGATAGATGAACCGAAGGCTTTAAAAAGGTGGCGGAGGATAGGATGTCGTGGCGCAGCCTGGGAGATGCCTTTGTCCAAAAGTTGATTGCTGTTCCTCTTCTGGGAGAAGTAAATCAATGCAGTTGCAAATATCCGGATTGAATAGCATGCTGTGCCATATTAGCCATTGCTTAGAATTTGTAAATAGCTATGCAGACATGGACATTCATATCAAAATGGACTGTGGGAATACATTTACAGATACTTCACAGAATTCTTTATTTTCCCTTCTTCAAAACGAATGCCTTGCCAGGAACAATATAAGCCACTCCATATAATTTGTTCCCTTCAACCTGATGGATGAGCTCCACCCGTTACCATTCCTCAACTAATTACTGAACATAAACGATAAAAGGTAATCATGGTCAAAGGCTAGCACTTAAGACATTACTCACGGGGACTGTTTCCATATATTTTTTGCCCAATCATAGAGCACTTTGGAAAATTCGTCATGTCCCTTGGGAAAAATCAGGGCGTACTTACTTCAATGAAATACTCTAATATTGATGGTACAAGAAATAGATTAGGTACAAATAGTATCTCAATAGAACCAGTTTTTTTTAAATTTAAGTTTTTTATGAAGTGTTTCTAGTTTCCAAGTAGCTCAAAGGCAGTGGCCGTAATGGATTTTCCCAGCGTCGTAACCAAAATGATCGTTCGCGTGAATACGCGATTGTCGCGTTAATATGTCATTTTTAGTTCGGCAAACTGGAAAGAGCCTTCTGTCGGCGCGACCACGCGCACCACAAAAAGTGACATATGAACGCAACGATCTCCTACTCACGCGCCGGTTTTAGTTACGACGCGGCCTCAGATTGTTGTTATCTTATTTACAATCAAGCTCAGGAAAGATAACAGAATATTGCACCCTTTATGTAACACATCTTTTAACATATTTTCAAGACAACCTCTGTAACAAAATACCTTAAGCAAATGGCAAAATAATATCTCACTCACTTCACTATAAATTATTTGATAAACGTGGTATACTAGATCAGTTTTACGTCACGTTCATGATCTAGTATAGGTAACATCGCGGTCACGCATATCTAACCACTTTGAAAACAAAATCCCGTGCACACGATCACCACATCTGTTTACCGCCCCTTTCGTTTTGTAGGTAAACGCTGCTGTAGCGGCCGAGCGCTGCAAGCATGAATAGTCCTTACGGTGTTCAGATATGCGTGTCCGCGATAGTACCTATTGTAGAAAGATAAGTACGGTAGGCATCAACGGCATCAGCTTAACATCAGGAAGGATACAATCACAAAAAAAAAACATAAGATTTCTCCCGACTAAGACTTTACATCAAAAAGATAACGCACACAAAAAAATCCATGTCAAAATCATCTAAACTATAAAGGTAGTAGCACTCCGCAAGACCCAAAGTAAATCTGAAGACTCCACAAAACAGTAAGATTATCCTATTATCGAATTACATTTTCCTCAAGGGAATATGTAAAAAATTATATATAGTGATATAAAAAAGATGTTCCATCGCCTTAGAATGGAATTCATGAATAATTGAGTGGACCGTGGAGGCGGCCATAAGTCATGAATCGATGACACGGATGTACTATTTCTGGGTGAGTCGTCGAGGCCTGGGCAAGGTTTTTCTCCATAGCTAGTGGACGTTGAGTTTATTATTTATTTATGGACTGTGCCGTTTATATCTTTCAAGGTTTGCTGTTTTGTGCTTGTCATGTAAGTGGGTAGGTAAGATTATTATTTTGAAGAGCTATATATACTGTATGTAGTGAGGACATTATTTTTAGCAAGGCGAAACCGGTCGTCAATGCTGGGCAAGACGAAAACGAGGTTGGAGTGTGCCCACAATCTGTTACACTCTCTTGTTTAATTTATTTTCATGAATATACTCGTATCACGAATATCGATTCTAATGTGAACTTTTCTAACTCTTTCCACATTCCCAATATTCTTCAAAAATATCTTCTTTTACACTACCACACACCTGCATCCTAATTGCATAATACACGATCATTCATTGCTTCATAAAATCGAAAAACAAATCTGCTCAACAACGTAAATAACGCAATGAATACTGTTGAACTGTCAAAATGAAACAGATTAGTCTTTATCATTTACGAAAATGCGTTACGCAATTAGATAGCCGATTTCTAATGGGCAGTACTTATCTGTGTATGTTCTTTTAGAGCGTCCATCTCAGTATTTAGTTTTGCTTCTAATTAGACGGAAAAGTCTAACATTCTGTCCCTCTCCTTCTTTTCCTGTCCCCTTTTCTTGCCTCATCCACCATCCAACTACTTCCTTGTCCCCTGTCCATCCTATTTGTATTCGGATTGCGACTCGCATGTTCCTCACTGCGGCCCAAGATTGGTTATGCGTACTTAGGATATTATGTCGGCGTTTGTGTCAGTCGGAGTCTGAGATGTGGTTCATTGTTTATTTCTGCTACGTATTGTGTAGCTAAGATCCTATTTCAGCCTGGTAAGGTATTCCAGTTCAAAACTACTCTCAAGAAGCATCAAACTTCTCCTTTATAAGACTTTACTAACACCAATACTGACATACGGCTCAGAATGCTGGGTACTAAGCAAAAAAGACGAGAACTTTTTTTAGTATTTTAACGGAAAGTCCTCAGGCGCATATTTGGTGCAGTGGTGGAAAACGAACGCGGTATAACTCTACAAGATCTATGACGAGCCTAATGCAATAAAAACCATCAAAATAGGACCTTCTAGATGGGCAAGACATGTCGCAAAAATGGACGAGCCTAAACGTTTACTGAATAATAAACCGGATGACTGGAGCAGTCGAGGGCGGCCCAAGCTCAGATGGTTGGATGGTGTAGACCAAGATTTAAGAACTGTTGAGTGACAAATTGGAGAAGCTATTTGATCAGGCTAAGGCCTACCCGCGGCTGTAAAGCCTTAGATGATGGTGATGATTGTGTAGCTGAGAGCATTGTGAACTTTTAAGAAGGGATTTTGGAAACAGAAAACTTGTACAATACATATTGTAAGTTTCGTACTGAAGGGCAAAGGGCTCAAACAGAGAAATAATCTACTTAATCAATCTGTCTAGCCTTTTCCCAACTATCTTGGGGTCTTCCCGTCTTACCAGATGCAGCTGAATACCAGTATTTTTCATTAAGTGACTGCTTATGACCTCCACAACCCAGTAACTGGGTAATACGATACCCATTAGTAAGACTGGTTGTCAGACTTTCAGGCTACTGACGTCCCGTATCAACTGACAATGATCCACGAATGACAGCCGGGAGCAACGGATTTACGTGTTTTCCGAGGCACGGAGGAGTCTCGGTAAATAAAGATAGTCACCCATCCACGAACCAACCCTGGCAAGCGTAACTTAACCTGATGGATCGACCCGTGCAGCTTTTATTTCTTAGCCATGAGCTCCTCCAGAGAAACTATCTGCTTAACAAAAGTCTTAAATTCATTCATTCATTCATTCATTCACTCACTCACTCGCTGACAGACACACGCACAGCCTACACCGCTGGGTCTGGAAGGGTTAAATTTTTACACAAGAGTTTCTTAAATAGCCACAGATTAGTACATGGATTACTCCGCAAAATCATTTAAAAAAAAAGCAACTCTTGCTACGATACAATAAAGTGCAATTCAGGTCGCACAGCGCTAATTACCTACAGTTATATTCACCTAGAAGTTGCCTCTCTTTCTATCGCGTAACTCTTATATCTTCTGACAACGTTACGCCCACTGAATTCGACAAGTCGAGCACGCCGCGTACCTAGTTGTAGCTTCGTAGGTACCTAAAATGCGGAAGGACTCTTCTGTGATAAAACGTAGGTGATCACTAAAAAAGGATTTTCGAAAATTCGTCCCATAACTTCTTATGGAAGTTTATCGTTTTTGGCGATGAGATATGCCATCGGGCACACGGCTTGTAAGTAATCATCACCATGCTTATTCACTGCGGATTGACGATTGCAGACCACTATATGCTTAGGATTTCCTTATGTTACTTACGATATGCATGAAGCTAGATTCGAATCTAGTAGATTTATTATTTATTTAAACTTTTCACACTCAAAAAAGTACAAAGGCGGACTTAATGCCTTAGGCATTCTCTACCAGTCAACCAAGGGTGGTGAAGAGATTACATGGCAGGTGCTCTAGATTTCATTCCGACTTATTGATTTGTATCTATATTTAATTGCATTTGTGATTGTTTGTATATCAGTTTTATTAATTAAATAATAAAAAAATAATGTTGCTTTCTATCATGGTAATTCAGTGTCCGCAAAGCCACCTTTGAAAGTTTTTGGTTTGAACCTGCAATCTCGACTTGAAAAGTGGAACTATACTTGTGTAGTCAATATCAAAACTCAGTAAGTCACACTCGAAATTGAACTTATAGTTTTATAGTTTTTAAGTTTAAAAGAATTTATAGACAAAAAATGTTGATGTTTTTTTTTTTTTTTTTTAAATTGTTGCTTAACTTGTCTTTAAAATTTTGCATGCTATGTTTTATCCTAGCTAAACATGCTTGTGCCTCAATTTGTATTTAACACCCTTGTATACCATGTTTTACGCAAATAAATATTCTATTCTATTCTATTCTAACTGTGAAGAAATTAAAAATGCATATTTTGTTTGTTTTTTTCCAAATCAAGGTAGGTCATTAAAAACACTACAAAAATAATGTTTAAAATCGATTGCATACGAATCGATGTTCATACTTTTTAGCTTAATCCGTTATTTATATATTATTTTTATTTCTATTCTAATAAACAACGAGTGATCGTTTAATATGAAACATCATACGAGAGTGGACATACTGGGTTTGATTCTTAACTTACACACTTGGATGCGTATGTTATGCAAGACCGATTTCTCTTCACAGTTTTTGTGTACAAAATGGATAAATGGATAAAAGCATTTGACACTTGCTTGAAAATCCAAAGTGCAAATTTCAGGATGAATCCTTGTGTGGAGTTCGTCTTTGAAGTTACGAAGCTAGTTCTCGCTTTTATTTTCTAAGCAAAGTCAACATAAAGAGGAAGGAAAAGTACAATCTACAAAGCTTCTAGTGACTTTTATGATTTCAAACTATATAGCTTTATGATTTAAAAAACTTACGGTACTTAGAGAATGTTTTGATCACTTGAACGATAATTGGGTAATTTAAATACTTATTGACTTGTTTTAATAAAGGTATTTATTTTATTTCTCGTTATGTTTTCTATCACAACCGCTCAACTATCAATTTGCTTTTAGAAGACGGTAACCATAAAAATTCAATTGTGTCTCGATATTGGCAGTTGAACTCATAAGTCAGTAGCAATCAAGATTAATATAAAATAATGTACATATAAATGACATTGACAATATCCCCAAAAAACATATTATATTCTCGTAAATAAAACTATCAAGATGGCAATGACTAGCCCTTACTCCTTGTTATTATGTCCATGAGCTGTGTTTTCCTCTCCACGGTGGCATATATTGGAACTAAATAAGATACTCCTGAAGATATTTGCTTAGCACTTCAGAACCCTCCTATTTAAGGCTATTCGGTAATATTAACGTTTTTGTATAGAACTTTGTATGAGTTTCACTAACACTTAAGAGTGATACTCAAATATTACTACACCGAAAATTTGGAATAATAATCTTTTTATTTTTAATGTCACTTTTCTAAGAGATGGCTAACAAACTTCAGGAAACTTATTCAATTGTTACTTTGCTTTATTGTATTTATTTCTGACTTGATTTTAAGTAATAAATTGTAAATAAGTTGGTTTTGGATTTAAATTAAAATAAATAGCCCAAAAAAAAGTGGATTGACAAAAAGAGTATTTTGACCCCGACGTGATTTGAACACGCAACCTTCTGATCTGGAGTCAGACGCGCTACCGTTGCGCCACGGAGTCGTTCGGAAAGTTTTCGAAATAGAGTAACGGCTTACACAGATACCAAACATCAGTTGGAATTCTGCTACTTAGCAACGGTGAGAAGTCATTGGTGTTAGCGAATCGTTAAGAACCAAAGTAATATTAAAAAAAAAAAAAAAAATCTATGAACTAAGTACTTAATGAGTTTAAGATACGACTGTTGAGAGTGTAGTCTTGGGTTTGATTCCTAGGTCTGGCAAAATGTTATAATTTTTTTATCGGGAACTTTCAGCCCGGTGTTGGATGTGGGTTCGATTAATTGCAATATGCGAGCTCCCTATTACACGGAACTTAAGGCGACGATATCCGACTTTTAATGATTTTATACTGAAGATCACGTCTAAACGAGTAGTGTTAATGATTTTGAAAAAATATATGTTAAATAAGAGCATATTTTTAATAACTAAATAAATGAATATTTTAGATTATGTTTTTATTACATATCGAAATTAATTTGTAAAGATAAGTCTAACGCGGATAAAAAACTGAGAATCACGTAAAATCTATCAAGCGTATTTTTCTGAAACATTCACCATTTTAAAGATAATTTAATTATTGATCATTTTGTACACGTGTTTTATTAGAGTATCTTTTGTTTTATGTATAATAAATTAATAATGCGTCTAATTTGGGCAGCGGTCCTTGATGGGATTACTGGCTGGCGGTACGACGCATTGCGTGAGCTCAGTACAGAATACGCAAAGTAACCACTCAAGGTCACTGACATATATTTGCGTCTTAAGCATAACTTGCGAGTGTACTATAAACGTGTTGTACATTATGTGATAACCGCTAACTTGTTAAGCTGTACACATACGAGTACAAAACACACACACACAATAATAATTATAACAAACACAAACTAACTTAGTTATCACAACAAGCAGATACGGTTTATAAAACAAATAGCTACGCCCCGCGTTTTCACCCGCATAAGTCTCGATCCCGTATAAATATTGAGATTAAAAGAATCCTTTGTCCTAATCCAGGTCATGGTCCCATGTGCCAAATTTCTTCCAAATCTGTTCAACCGTTTTAGTGTGAAAGCTCAACAAACAAACAAACTCACTTTCGCATTTATAAATAAGTTATAATATCGAACAAGATAATTATAATAGTATGGAAATTCGGCTTACTACCCTCTTGTACAAGTTTGTGAATAGTTCTGTTTTGAATAGTTTATTTTGAACAGATGTGCGTCTGTTCTGAATGAAAGAAATTGTTAGTTTCTCCCGATTGAGCGGTGTGAGACGGTAATTTTGAGTAGGCTAATGTGAGTTTTAAGCTTTGTGCAGACTAGCGCGACGCGACACCGTTTATAGTCATGCCGTGAAGTTTTCTTAGAAATTGTATTGTTCGAGTCGCATCGCGCCGTCACGTCGCGCTAGTCTGCACGACCCTTTAAGTGTCTTGTTCACATTTATGATAAAGTCATAAATTCTGTTAATTCTTCAGTGTTTGATAATGGGTCTGCAGTAGGTGAATGTGCTTTATCTCACTCAAAAGAAAATAAAATCTGCACAAATGAAACGTATACCTAATAGAAATAGAAATAATATTTATTTGCATAAAACATGGCCACATGTAGACAGACAGTGGCCGGCCCCGAGCTAATGCCACCATTGGTTATCTTCATGATAACCCCTTTGCATACAGTGAGGGTGGCATAGGTATACTATTCCAGGAACCACATAGAAAATACTGATATTATAGACAGAAAGACAAAAAAAAATCTCAATTTTGGTTTTTAATAATATCATCAAACTGGAAGGCAACCATAAAGACGCTTAAATGGTGGCTGTCCGAATTTGCCTAAATTGTATCGTTACTCTTTGAATAAACTTTTGTGATTATCATTTATTATTATTTAAAACAGCGATACCAACACCCAAGCGAAGAACATAGAATTTTACCAAATCAAAATAGCATTAATAATACGAATCAATTCCTTATTAATCTTCAAATAACGTTCCATAATGACATTTTAAATCCGCCATCTTTTGCCACTTTGAAAGCGGGCCGAGGTCATGGTTTATTAAACAAACTTAATATTTGAACACTTCTCACTAAACATGGCTGTTGGCGTAAAAATAAGGGTGAAAGTTTTCTAATTCTGTGCCCCAAAAACCTCCGCCCATTGGCAGATTAAATAAACAAAAGGTTTTTTATGGGCCCGTAATCTTTGCAATGAAACTCTTTGGAACTACTTAAGTATTTTAAGGCTTTTGACCATATTAATAAGGTGTAAATGGGTTTATGAGGTGAAGTTAACGATGATTTGTTGGCCTGGGTTTTTTTGGTGAAGTTGTTTTTAATGTTTTGTGAAAGGTACTCACTGTGTAGCTATAAGTTTCCTTGGTAATCTGTCAGAAAGTTCAAAAGTTAGTTAATATTTCAAGAGATTACGCAGGGTTAGTCTCATAATTGTTGCAGTTGTCAACGCCACTTCTGGTGACGAATGGGATACTATTTTTAATCGACTTCGAAAAAGGAGGAGGTAAATGTTCGTTTGTATGTTTTTTTTATGTATGTTCTGTTCATCGATTTTTTGGAAAATGGTGGCTTGATTAAACCAAAAAAAAATAAAAAAGTGTAGAAGAAGCTTGTGCGGTGGTCCCATATTTTTATTTACTTTGCTTGGGTAGTTTTTGAGTTAGTTTCTATAACGTATTTAATCCACTTTTTGTACCTTGATGATGTTATTATACTTCCTGTCACTGATATCTACCTATCATGTAGTGGTATGCGAATTTGTGGTGGGGTAGGTAGATACCTAAAAACTTTTTACAAAATAAAAAACAACCGACTTCCAAAAAAAAACACTAAAATGGTAAATAACTTTACTTTCAGAAGTCGGTGTCTTTGGATTTGAATTTTCGGTTTTGGCCAAAACAAAAAAAAAACATACGCGACGAATATGTAACCTCCTCCTTTTTGGCAGTCGGTTAAAAAGTGAAAAACAAAAACTTTTTTACAACTGACTTCCAAAAAAACACTAGGTACATAGTGAAAAATTACTTTATTTCGGAAGTCAGTGTCTTTGGATCTGTATTTTAGTTTATTGCTTTTTTTTTAATTCGGTTGTTTTTTTTTTCATTTGTATTTCGCGTCACGGCATCATGATCTTTGCTCATACAGGTCGTAGTGATACATTTGAAAAATTAAACTTCACTTAAAATGAGTCTTTCTCAAACCCATTGCAACTGTGCCATATATAGGTACAGACGTAACAAAGCTCAACTCAGCTCAGCTCAATTGAGTCACAATACATCAATTCATTCGCATGTAGATTTCCCTCGACACCGGGGTTACTGCGATTCTGTCAGTCAATACTATACAATACATTTGTTTTCTCCGAAACTCTCAATTGAGAGTGAAGTGCTGTTATGAAATCGCATTTCAAGTATTTGAAAACATGCATAAGACTGGCGGTATTTCGAGGGGATGGGATCCTAAAATAAAATGAGATAGAAGATAAATGGATAAGCAATTGCTCAACTTGGCGGGGGCCCTGCCGTGTCCCAATATCAGCCTAAAATGTTCCCACTGCCAGGACACAGGCTTCCTCACTGTGTGAGTGAGCGAGCCGTAATGCAACACGTTGTCACCGTGCGCGTTAGTGTTCAAAATCCAAAATTCAAAATATTTTATTTCACATAAACCTACAAGGGCACTTATGAAACATCAGAAGCTAGTTGCACGGTTCCAATTGGTCGTTTCGTATGGAGAAGAGCCGGCAAGAAACTCCACGGTAACTTTTTTAATTAAAAGTAAATGGATTTTACAATTTTTCCAAAGTTCTTTTTTTTTTTCATGGTTTTTAAATTACAGTGTTAAAAGCTTCGATCAACTATACAGGTATGAGAGGACAGTGTAGGCCCATCAACATGTATCAGGTACTTAAAAGATACAAAATATAAAATTGTATATTATTCAGTATATCCACACATAACTGCTGGAATGTGGGCGTACGATATAGTTAGATTTCAATTTATTGTACTGGCAACACCAAAAGATTCGATATTGTCAAAATGGCGCGGAAACGGCCTTCTGGTGCGGGCGTTCATGGCGGTACAACGTTTGTAGGGTTGCGTTTCATATCATAAAAAGTTATTTGGTGCCGCGGCAGCGGCCGCCGAGCGCCAGATCCCCTCTATTGTTGATGAATCGTTTGGGTTAGGTTAGGTTAGAACAGTGACCATTAACGCGCGAAGGCGAGCGAGCGAGCTTTTGTATATCTCACACTTGTAAGAATCCATTTTTATATAAATAAATGAGCAAGATTCACTCAAAGTGACAACTAACAATGATATTTGTTAAGCTACCTACAGGCTACAACTAATCAATAATTAGAATAAGTTATAATGTGATTACATGCAATTTTGCTTTGTGTGTTTAAAAAGGCGTTTTTATCATATTAGACTAAATAGGTTTTAAGTCTTTTGAGTGGTATATCAAACGATTTTATATTCAATGTATGTTATGCTTATAAAAATTTGTTATTTTGAAATTATATCAATCGATTATTATATTAACTGATCATTATATCAAATAAAATTTTAGATTCAGTTGTTATATCTTGTAAATATTAGAGATTTTGTAATTATATCATATAGGTAGTACTTATCCCGTTTGTATTGGCTGTGTCGGTTAAAAATAGACATTGGCATAGAATGATGTAGATCTACTGTAAATTAAGATAACCTATTAGTTTGATTGTAAATATTCGAATATTAGATAACTACTGATATTATGTGAGGAATACGAGTTAAGATGGTACCTATGGTGTACAATGTAGATGTTTGAAGTTGGCAAAAAAATATAAATGAATAACAAAATACCTTCGTGTTTCATATAATTTTCCTTATCCCTGAAATATTGTAATGAAGGTGAAATATATTCGGAATTAATAAGTTGTTTTAGAGCAAGGGTGGTTTTTATTATATTAGAAATCTGCCTACCTCTCAAAGAATGCGAAGAGGCATGAAATTATGTTATTGCTCATACACGGAGCCACACACACACACACAAGTAGTAGTACACAACAGAAGCACAGTAGTGTCAGCAGAAGTGGTAGTTTCACATTCAGTATGTTCCATTCGCGTTTTGAAGACCATCGATTGCAGTTTTAATGAACTTATCAAAACAATAGCTATAGCACTCAAGTATGAAGCCCTCAGCAATTAATATCTTATTAACGAACTTGTAAACTTTCAAATAGCGAGTCGAATCTAACTTGCTGGAACAACTTAACTTGCGTATTGCGCCTGCAAGTTTGTCGCCAACTTATGCTATGCACTTGCACAAGTAAGTTTTGCACAATACTTGTAAGTTTCGTTGAGTGTAAAGCTTTTGTGGTGTTATGATATTGTGTGATACTTTAGTTTTTGTAACAGCTCTGCTATGTGGAATGAATTTCCATCGTAGTTGGGATGAATTTATCCCAAAAACAAACTTAACATTTAGGTTGAAAAACGTGTTCTCCCATACATCGATATACGTCACGGTCAATTCTCCAGCAGCAAATGTAAAGCGGCATTAGCAAGAAAAAAAACTTTGTGTGATAAAACTACAAATTAACAATTTTCTGACTTTTTCCTTTATATGTGCTGTGAGACCTTGCTTCCTGCCAATTTCATGATTCTAGGTCAACGGGAATTACCCTGTAGGTTTTGATTTATTTGCAGTATCAAAATATGAAGTTTATATGGCCGTATTTTTTTATTGCGTTGACTTAGAAACTTGATTTTTTTAGAGCTCTAAGAGACTAGACTTACGTATTTGATATTAATTTCAACTTGATACTTCCATGCGATCCTTAAAAAAGGGTCTTGACAGACTGACGTGCAGACAACGAAGTGATCCTATAAGGGTTCCGTTTTTCCTTTTGAGGTACTGAACCCTTTTTTTTTTTTTTTTTTTTGGTGTTGAACCCTAAAAATACATTATCAAATGAATTTCCTTTTTGTTTTATCATGTTTAGATATCGATACCCGTCACGTCTGCGGGGTTTCGCTAGCTAATTTAATTTGACCCTGTATTTTCCCAATACAAGTCTAAAATAAAAACCACAAGATAAGTATTACATTTGAAGGGGCTTGTGGCTAAGTAACAATAGCCGCACGGGTCGACCGACCGGGATAGGTGACCATGTTTACATACCAAGACCGTGGCTCGGAAAGCACGTTACGCCGTTGATCGGGCTGTCATTCGTGGATCTTTGACAGTCGTTACGGTTTGTCAGAAACCCAAAAATCAACCAGTCTTATCGGGTATCGTATTCCCGTGTAACTTGGTTGGGTTGAGGAGAACAGATAGGTAGTCTCTCCATGTAAAATACTGGTATTCAGCAGCATCCGGTTAGACTGGAAGCCGACCCCAACATAGTTGGGAAAACGCTAGGCAGTTGATGAAGATAAGTATTACATTACTAGCTTTTTCCCGCAGCTTCGCTCGCGTGGAAGTCGGAAATTATCTAATGGAAACATACTACCGGGATAAAAAGTATCCTATGTGTTAATCCAGGTTATAAACTATCTGTCTGCCTCATCCAAATACTATTAGTAGCATAACATATTCATTGAATACTATCGTGAATTCATGCAAGCCTAGTACTTTTTGTTAGGTTACTACTCAAAAATTGTGCACAACGTCTAATGATTGAAATACCATCTTGAATTCATGCAAACCTGCAGCCTAATTACGTAATGCACGATCGAGGAGTTGAAAAATGTTACTTTTTGTACACATGGATCAACGTTGTTTTATTTCAGCGAAGCGTGATGTATTGGGTCCCCTTGTTGATTTTATTTTTGATGCTGTAACTGTGAGGGAATCTTTCTCAAGTAAGGATAGTTGACAATTTAGGAGTATGAGGAACAGGGTGTAAAGTTCACTCATCCACCATAGAAAAGGGAGGATCCTCCGACCAGATGGTTGTCGTCTCTGGCGGGTAACTGCCCAGAGGTTGAAGTCAGGAGCTTGTATATATCATGTCAGGATGTTGTGTGACGTCAGGTTATTGATGCGCAGTTCGCATGTGGCGATGTAGATGCCGCCACAACAATATAATATTACTATTTTTAGGTATAGTCGGCCAATGAAAACCTTGAGCATATTTAGAACCTTGTCATGTTATATGTTGGAATATAAAGGTTTTTAAATGTCTGTGACATATACATTCAAAATTCTTTATACAGCTCTTTTAAAATGTAACCACATCTCTGTAGCAGTATTCTGAATTAGTTCTGTTCTATTTATTTTTCTTGATCTCATCCCCCACCATATCCAATATTATACGATACAAATGGCGACGTCAAGAATGACGCGTCAATGCGCTAGGCAATAATATACGTCAATGGACAAGTAACGAGTTTAAATTTTCCAAAAGTCCAAACCGTATCCTGTCTTTATTACCTACTTGTTTAATCTGTATAAAACTTTAAACCTGACTTGGTTTCCGTACGTCGTTTTTGGGTGATCACTGAAATTTTGCGCTGTGCTATGGAGCCCCCATAGCACAGCATCATGCTGAGCGGAAGTCTTCTTGTCACAGTCACGACGTGCAGCTGGCAAATATTTCTGTTCTGTGATTATAGATCTGTTTACTGTGAGCTTGTATTAACTTCCGCACGGGTCGATCCATCATGTTAAGCTACGCTTGCCGGGGTTGGTCCGTGGAGGGATGACCATCTTTAAATACCGAGACTCCTCCGTGCCTCGGAAAGCACGTTAAGCCGTTGGTCCCGGCTGTCATTCTTGGATCTTTGACAGTCGTTACGGGCCCGCCCCCCGATTTTAATTTGTTTTTTTAGTCAAATTAACTTACTTATCTTTTTACGTGTTTTTTATGACAAATAAAACTATTTATCTTTATTTAGTTTCAAAAGTGATCAATGTTTTCATAAGATTATATGACTGATCTTGTGCACTAATAAAATGTGTATTTTATTTGGGAAAATAAACAGTTACACATTAAAATATTATGGTATAGAACTTAGAACTAAAATGGGAGTATAAATGTGTAGCCAACAACATTTTCCACTTATTATAAAAAAGTTGAAACACGAACGACGTGCGATATAAATAACATTCATTATAGAGTATGATTAAATACAAAAATAAAACTAATCTGAAACTAATACAAGTAAAAATAATAAAAAGAGAAGGAAGATTATAATAGAAATTATGATTTTGAAGTACCTAATTCTGCTATAATTTTAAGCGCAATACTTCTAAATTTTCCAGCAGAAACAGCACAGAACTCGATACCCCGGAAAATCTTATTGAACTGCGTGGTAACACGCCGCAGGGCTGCTCGCGAGCCTGCGTTTGATTGACAAAATAAAGTATACAGTATTTATTCCATCGTTTGCATACAATTGGCTTTAACAAAGTCACAAACCAACAAATTAGCTGTGTGTTAACGTGTCATGGAAAGAAGTATGATGGGAGTAAAAATAAAGATATAAGACAGGTAACGACGGTGACTGACGTCACACGGAAAATCAGAAAACTTTAATGGAAGTTGGGGCTGGTCACACTCTCAGCAGCTCAGAGAAATGTCTGCGTCAGGATGACTGGAACAAGGGAGATTTCGGAAGTTTGGGCAATACCAAGTTTTAGTACCTATTTGGTACTATTTGGTACCAGACATCAAATAATTGGTACCTCGCTAAAGAGGGAAAACTATTACGAGGAAAGTGGCCAGCCATTCTGACTTCAGAATGGCTGGACCAAGCCAGTTTCACCTAGTTGTAGGCGTTATAAGTAGTTCATATTTTCGTTAAAATTTAGTACCTCATTGGTACCTCAACATATGTTTTTCTTAGATTTTTTCGATAAGCCAAAAAAAGTAACACCTTGAAGAAATTTTGCATGTAATCTGGAGCACGTTGATTTCACCTCGTTGTAGGCGTTATAATTAGTTTATCTTTTCATTAAAATTTTGTACATTATTGGAACCTTATTTTTGACTGTTTATACCATTGATGTAAGTTTATACTTACAACTTGTTAGAAATGTTATGTATTCTTCTGATAGCTAATAATTATGTGGTCTGCCTACAACTCAACTAGTTCAACGAAATCCATGTAACTGACCGAAGGAGAGTGTTGCACTAAAACAGTTAGCAGATAATCCGACTCGGGACATCCTCGTGACGTCACTATTACTAAATCTGACGTTAGAAGCTCTATCGTGAGCTGAAAGCCTCTTAACGTCGCATCATAACGTCTTTAATGTTTGTGTTGGGCTTTGATCATAGTTTAGCGTCTCTGTTGGAACGTTATTTTTAACTGTTGGTTTTTAGTTTTTATAAGTTGTTGAAGTATAAATTGAGTTATGATGATGAATGATTTACAGGTTAATATGGACAAATATAGGTCATACCAAGGGGTATAAAATTACCTAGTAACTGGGTTGTGGAGGTCAGATAGGCAGTCGCTCCATATTAAACACTGGTATTCAGCTGCATCCGGTTAGAATGGAAGTCGACCCCAACATATGTGGAGGCAAGACTAGGCAGATTACATTAGATTAGATTTATTTCGCCACTAATGATTTATTTATTCTATACTATATAAACGAGCAATATTTGTATATAATTATATATTTGTAATCACGTTCACGAAAACGGCTCTAACGATTTCGATGAAAGTTAGGTCTCATATCTCGGAAAATTCGTTTTCTTCGTATTTCACCCGAGCAGAGTTCGTTCGCCCAAAGTTTCAGTCGCTCAAAGGTCAAACAAGACAATAATAACATGTCAATAATGACATGGTAGCATAGAACTAGTAAGTACCCTACTATCATGGCAGCATGGAATTAGTAAGTACCTAATATCATGGCAGCATGGAATTAGTAAGTACCTACTATCATGGCAGTATGGAATTAGTAAGTACCTACCTACTATCATGGCAGCATGGAATTAGTATGTGCTATTATACCTATACGATTAAATGAGCATTGTCTATTTTAATCCGAGCAGAGCTCGGTCTACCAGGTACTTTACATATAAAAGATGTACAACTCCTTGGGATTCTGTTCTATAATTTTATGAGGGAAAACTTAAAAAAAAAAATTGAGAGATGTCAAGGGACACCCGGAACGAAGTTCGAAGAGAGAGAGAGAGAGACAGACAGAGAAACATGCGCACGCCGCACAGCTTACAATAGCTTACTATAGCAAAAAGTGTAGTTACAACTTTTCCTGAGAATTTTTTCCGTCTAGCACGCGCGATAAGGAACTTCGTTCCAAAAAAAAAAACTATTTGTAATCTAACACTACAATATTTATTTATGTACAATGAGGGGAAAAAAAGAAGGGAAAAAGCTAATGTAGAATTAATTGAATAACATGTTACTTCCAATAAATTTTGAAGTTTTAAAAGTTCCTGCTTTTAAAATTCCATAAAACCGTCTAATTCCAGTACTTACAATAAATTTGCGCTCGAAAAATAAGAAAAATCACAAACACTTACACGGCTTACAATGTAGAGGCTCATTCGCGTTCGTAATCTGCCACTCGTCAAATACTGCTCTAGGATAAAAAGGCTTATATTTGAACACGATGTAAAAAAGTGGATGGGTAAAGATGTGAGGGGATTAAATGGAATATTTTTATTCTTATTGGAAAATATCTATTATCTATCTATATATACAAAAGGAGAAACAGACTGAATGACTGACATATTAACGCAGAGCCGAAACTACTGGGACTAAAGCCTCGTATCCACTAGGCAACATTTGACGCGCGACATGTTGCTCAACATGTTTCGCAACTTGTTGAATGTTGACGCGGAACATTTGTTTAACAACGTTGTCTGTCCAAACATTCTCAGTCGTCGACAACATGTCGCCAGAGGAACTTGTGTTGATTTCAGCGGCAGTGGTTATAATTTTATCGGACATTGTTGTGCGTCACGTCTCCACTCGACAACAATTGATGCTCAACTAACGATGCACTTTAAACAAACAACAAGCCGCGCGTCATGTTGCGCGGCAGCTGGTAACGTCGCGCGCTGTTGTGCAGCGTTGCCGTACATGTTGAGATTCACGTGTCGCGCGCCAAATGTTGCCTAGTGGATACGAGGCTTTAGAACGTGAAATTTTGTACACACCTTTCTTTTATAATGGAGGGGTTTTTGAAAATTCCATCTTAAGCTTAAGGGAGCGAAAATGGGGGATTTCGTTTATGTGAAAAATCTTATTATTCCTTGAGTTAATAAACGTGAAACTTGGTACAAAATGTACCAGCAGCCTAATTACGTAATGCACGATCAATAATAAATTGAAATGAATTGAAACAGATTGCTAGTCCATTGCTTCATAAGTTCGAAAAAAAAATCTGCTCAATTTTTTTTTCGAACTTATGAAGTAATGGACTAGCAATCTGTTTCAATTCATTTGAAAAGAAAGGTGTGTACAAAATTTCACGTTCTAAAGCCTCGTATCCACTAGGCAACATTTGGCGCGCGACACGTGAATCTCAACATGTACGGCAACGCTGCACAACAGCGCGCGACGTTACCAGCTGCCGCGCAACATGACGCGCGGCTTGTTGTTTGTTTAAAGTGCATCGTTAGTTGAGCATCAATTGTTGTCGAGTGGAGACGTGACGCACAACAATGTCCGATAAAATTATAACCACTGCCGCTGAAATCAACACAAGTTCCTCTGGCGACATGTTGTCGACGACTGAGAATGTTTGGACAGACAACGTTGTTAAACAAATGTTCCGCGTCAACATTCAACAAGTTGCGAAACATGTTGAGCAACATGTCGCGCGTCAAATGTTGCCTAGTGGATACGAGGCTTTAGTCCCAGTAGTTTCGGCTCTGCGTTAATATGTCAGTCATTCAGTCTGTTTCTCCTTTTGTATATATAGATAGATAATAGATATTTTCCAATAAGAATAAAAATATTCCATTTAATCCCCTCACATCTTTACCCATCCACTTTTTTACATCGTGTTCAAATATAAGCCTTTTTATCCTAGAGCAGTATTTGACGAGTGGCAGATTACGAACGCGAATGAGCCTCTACATTGTAAGCCGTGTAAGTGTTTGTGATTTTTCTTATTTTTCGAGCGCAAATTTATTGTAAGTACTGGAATTAGACGGTTTTATGGAATTTTAAAAGCAGGAACTTTTAAAACTTCAAAATTTATTGGAAGTAACATGTTATTCAATTAATTCTACATTAGCTTTTTCCCTTCTTTTTTTCCCCTCATTGTACATAAATAAATATTGTAGTGTTAGATTACAAATAGTTTTTTTTTTTGGAACGAAGTTCCTTATCGCGCGTGCTAGACGGAAAAAATTCTCAGGAAAAGTTGTAACTACACTTTTTGCTATAGTAAGCTATTGTAAGCTGTGCGGCGTGCGCATGTTTCTCTGTCTGTCTCTCTCTCTCTCTCTTCGAACTTCGTTCCGGGTGTCCCTTGACATCTCTCAATTTTTTTTTTTAAGTTTTCCCTCATAAAATTATAGAACAGAATCCCAAGGAGTTGTACATCTTTTATATGTAAAGTACCTGGTAGACCGAGCTCTGCTCGGATTAAAATAGACAATGCTCATTTAATCGTATAGGTATAATAGCACATACTAATTCCATGCTGCCATGATAGTAGGTACTTACTAATTCCATACTGCCATGATAGTAGGTACTTACTAATTCCATGCTGCCATGATATTAGGTACTTACTAATTCCATGCTGCCATGATAGTAGGGTACTTACTAGTTCTATGCTACCATGTCATTATTGACATGTTATTATTGTCTTGTTTGACCTTTGAGCGACTGAAACTTTGGGCGAACGAACTCTGCTCGGGTGAAATACGAAGAAAACGAATTTTCCGAGATATGAGACCTAACTTTCATCGAAATCGTTAGAGCCGTTTTCGTGAACGTGATTACAAATATATAATTATATACAAATATTGCTCGTTTATATAGTATAGAATAAATAAATCATTAGTGGCGAAATAAATCTAATCTAATGTAATCTGCCTAGTCTTGCCTCCACATATGTTGGGGTCGACTTCCATTCTAACCGGATGCAGCTGAATACCAGTGTTTAATATGGAGCGACTGCCTATCTGACCTCCACAACCCAGTTACTAGGTAATTTTATACCCCTTGGTATGACCTATATTTGTCCATATTAACCTGTAAATCATTCATCATCATAACTCAATTTATACTTCAACAACTTATAAAAACTAAAAACCAACAGTTAAAAATAACGTTCCAACAGAGACGCTAAACTATGATCAAAGCCCAACACAAACATTAAAGACGTTATGATGCGACGTTAAGAGGCTTTCAGCTCACGATAGAGCTTCTAACGTCAGATTTAGTAATAGTGACGTCACGAGGATGTCCCGAGTCGGATTATCTGCTAACTGTTTTAGTGCAACACTCTCCTTCGGTCAGTTACATGGATTTCGTTGAACTAGTTGAGTTGTAGGCAGACCACATAATTATTAGCTATCAGAAGAATACATAACATTTCTAACAAGTTGTAAGTATAAACTTACATCAATGGTATAAACAGTCAAAAATAAGGTTCCAATAATGTACAAAATTTTAATGAAAAGATAAACTAATTATAACGCCTACAACGAGGTGAAATCAACGTGCTCCAGATTACATGCAAAATTTCTTCAAGGTGTTACTTTTTTTGGCTTATCGAAAAAATCTAAGAAAAACATATGTTGAGGTACCAATGAGGTACTAAATTTTAACGAAAATATGAACTACTTATAACGCCTACAACTAGGTGAAACTGGCTTGGTCCAGCCATTCTGAAGTCAGAATGGCTGGCCACTTTCCTCGTAATAGTTTTCCCTCTTTAGCGAGGTACCAATTATTTGATGTCTGGTACCAAATAGTACCAAATAGGTACTAAAACTTGGTATTGCCCAAACTTCCGAAATCTCCCTTGTTCCAGTCATCCTGACGCAGACATTTCTCTGAGCTGCTGAGAGTGTGACCAGCCCCAACTTCCATTAAAGTTTTCTGATTTTCCGTGTGACGTCAGTCACCGTCGTTACCTGTCTTATATCTTTATTTTTACTCCCATCATACTTCTTTCCATGACACGTTAACACACAGCTAATTTGTTGGTTTGTGACTTTGTTAAAGCCAATTGTATGCAAACGATGGAATAAATACTGTATACTTTATTTTGTCAATCAAACGCAGGCTCGCGAGCAGCCCTGCGGCGTGTTACCACGCAGTTCAATAAGATTTTCCGGGGTATCGAGTTCTGTGCTGTTTCTGCTGGAAAATTTAGAAGTATTGCGCTTAAAATTATAGCAGAATTAGGTACTTCAAAATCATAATTTCTATTATAATCTTCCTTCTCTTTTTATTATTTTTACTTGTATTAGTTTCAGATTAGTTTTATTTTTGTATTTAATCATACTCTATAATGAATGTTATTTATATCGCACGTCGTTCGTGTTTCAACTTTTTTATAATAAGTGGAAAATGTTGTTGGCTACACATTTATACTCCCATTTTAGTTCTAAGTTCTATACCATAATATTTTAATGTGTAACTGTTTATTTTCCCAAATAAAATACACATTTTATTAGTGCACAAGATCAGTCATATAATCTTATGAAAACATTGATCACTTTTGAAACTAAATAAAGATAAATAGTTTTATTTGTCATAAAAAACACGTAAAAAGATAAGTAAGTTAATTTGACTAAAAAAACAAATTAAAATCGGGGGGCGGGCCCGTAACGACTGTCAAAGATCCAAGAATGACAGCCGGGACCAACGGCTTAACGTGCTTTCCGAGGCACGGAGGAGTCTCGGTATTTAAAGATGGTCATCCCTCCACGGACCAACCCCGGCAAGCGTAGCTTAACATGATGGATCGACCCGTGCGGAAGTTAATACAAGCTCACAGTAAACAGATCTATAATCACAGAACAGAAATATTTGCCAGCTGCACGTCGTGACTGTGACAAGAAGACTTCCGCTCAGCATGATGCTGTGCTATGGGGGCTCCATAGCACAGCGCAAAATTTCAGTGATCACCCAAAAACGACGTACGGAAACCAAGTCAGGTTTAAAGTTTTATACAGATTAAACAAGTAGGTAATAAAGACAGGATACGGTTTGGACTTTTGGAAAATTTAAACTCGTTACTTGTCCATTGACGTATATTATTGCCTAGCGCATTGACGCGTCATTCTTGACGTCGCCATTTGTATCGTATAATATTGGATATGGTGGGGGATGAGATCAAGAAAAATAAATAGAACAGAACTAATTCAGAATACTGCTACAGAGATGTGGTTACATTTTAAAAGAGCTGTATAAAGAATTTTGAATGTATATGTCACAGACATTTAAAAACCTTTATATTCCAACATATAACATGACAAGGTTCTAAATATGCTCAAGGTTTTCATTGGCCGACTATACCTAAAAATAGTAATATTATATTGTTGTGGCGGCATCTACATCGCCACATGCGAACTGCGCATCAATAACCTGACGTCACACAACATCCTGACATGATATATACAAGCTCCTGACTTCAACCTCTGGGCAGTTACCCGCCAGAGACGACAACCATCTGGTCGGAGGATCCTCCCTTTTCTATGGTGGATGAGTGAACTTTACACCCTGTTCCTCATACTCCTAAATTGTCAACTATCCTTACTTGAGAAAGATTCCCTCACAGTTACAGCATCAAAAATAAAATCAACAAGGGGACCCAATACATCACGCTTCGCTGAAATAAAACAACGTTGATCCATGTGTACAAAAAGTAACATTTTTCAACTCCTGCTACGAAATCCCTACGAAGCTACGAAATCGCTACGAATCGCTACGAGATTACTACGAAAGCTGGTATACAGAAGTATGCCGTATAAAATGTCGTATCCGCTTGATTTGTCGTACAATATGCAGTTAATATAAACAGGCTAAGTTTTCCCCTCCCCTCCTCTCACTTTTATCCCCCTCTATGCTGAAAGCAATCGCGGAACTTGTAAACATGTTTGAAATTTTTCATCATAAGTGCTTATCTACTAAAGTTGGTATTATGTTAGTGAGCGAGTGTTTTTGTGTGTGTGTGTGTGTGTGGTTCTTTGCTTTGCTGCTTATGAGATCAGTGGGGCTTTTCGTGGTTTATTCATGATGTAACAGTCGAGTACAAATGTGTTTTGGGAAAGCAATTACGTATTTAGTTGTAAAATTGTGTCTGTTTAGATTGTGGTCTTAATTTATACATTTAACAAATTCAGAGAACTATAAAAGTCGTGGTATGTTAGTCGAGAATACTTTTATAAAAAAACAAAAAAAAAACATTTGAATCGTAACAACATTCAGAATGAGTATTTGAGAATATCTTCCAATTATTTTCAACACGTTTGATAACACACACCTTCACAGCATATACAAATAAAAACACAAAGGTATTCCTTCAAAGAAAAACGAATACCATCCCAAGGCAAATCCCATTCAAAAGCGTTTAAAAACCTTATCAAAGCTACGTAAGGTTTGAAAGAGCAACTTATAAAATGCAGATATTTTTTCCCTTTAAAACTTTTTAGGCTTGGTTCACATGAACTACTTTCTACGCCATTACCCAAACTCGTTGTCTGTGGACAGTAGCAAATAATGATGGAAGATCACACATGACATACGACTTTAGCATCGATTTCGATGACAATCGCAATGCGTGGCTGTAGCGAATACAACCTACCCTACTAGTATGTCACGTTATGGATGGATGTAAGTACCTATATCCAACCGCAATTCGGATACAGACCCGACAGTATTACTATTTACATTCTATTGACACAATATTTATATTATGTTATTGATTTTATTTTTAGTGAAATTACTGTTTGATATTCATAATTTATTGTTTTTAATGTACTACCTAATTCAAACACAATGCGAATTGTTATATGAATAAATAAATAAATAGTACATCGAGGACTAATGACCGTATCCCGCGCCCTCTGTGGTCGGTTTGTGGTGACTTCACAAACTACACCGTGACAAACCTGTAGTTGTAAAGTCGTCGATAGTTGCGACAGCATAACCATAGTAACTACCAAATTCAAAAGCACAGTCTGTCAATAAATAGAAAAAAAAAAAGTGTGTGTAAATTGAAAATTACACATTTTCAATTACTAATTTACTTTGCCCCCGATAGTAGATAGCTGGCAGAATAGAGGACGTCTATTAAAAAAAAAAATGTCAAACTTCCACTTTATGAATAAGAGGCTTTTGGGTACTCTGTTTATTGTATTTGTGTGAATTTTATGTATTTTTTTTTGTAATGTGCGTTTTATTTGTGTAGAATGAACTGTTTTTCTTTCTTATTCTTTTCTTTTTTCATTCTATTTGGTTAAAACTGACACAATTTTCAGATTTTGGATTTTTGAACATGTTTTAGAGAACTCTTTTGATGACATTGATTGATTTTCGATGCGTCACGGAAGCGTATGAAACGGTTGTGAGTAGCTATGCAGAGAACGACTTTTTTGTTGTTCAACTGTCGTTGGAAAGTCGTTTGTATGTGCCAAGCCTTAGTCGACGCCAAGCGAGGTTAACTTCCGGAAATATTATAGTAACGAGATAAACGGTATTAAAGTAGGGGCTGGCGGATACCGGAATACCAATGAGTATTCATATTTTAACGTCGGGAATTGTCACCGTAATGGACGCATATCACAAAAGGAATGAACCTTTTTTTAGAAAATGTGTTAGATAAAAATTCTGGCATCCTTTTTGGGATTCATTTTGGTAGAATTAGGTGTGAAGCGATTTTGATAACATGGAAGATACATATTTTGTTTATATAATTTTAAAAGTTTTCCACTGCTGGGCAAAGGTTTCCTTCATACTTCACCATTCATCTTTGCCTGCTGCGTTTTCCGGCCAATCAGTCAAGAAAGAGTCCAGGTCGTCGCGCCAGCGTTTCTTTGGCGTGGCTCGGTGACGACGCCCGTCTTCAGGCCCCCACTGCGTGGCAACCCTGGCCCATCTTTTTTTTAAAGTTTTTTTTAATGGGTTTTTTTATAGTAGGAATGTTGATTAAAAAAAAATTGTCCGACTGATAGATTATTAAAAAATATTGGTCACTCTTTTTTTACTTATTCAAAAGATTACGGAAATACATTGAGTTAAAATGTAGCATGACATGACTCCCGCTCTCCAAGTGGGGGCTCGCTACGGCACAAGTCGGTATAAAATCTACCGGAGACTTTAATGCGTTTTATCTAAATATTTTTTTATTAATATGATAAAGCAAAACATACATGTCTAATATTTTTTTATTATCTGACTGACGGACTCAATAGTTATTTTTTTTTCCCAGTCAGCATCCCTATTATAACAGGGCGGGCGTTTTGGGGGAGTTTCTTGTGTAATTTTGACGTTCAAAATGTGCTGATTCCTCAGCCAAGTTTGAATAAATGACGTTTGATTAGATTTTTGATTTTATCAGCTATTATTAAATATATGAATATCCTATGCACCGTGTTTCTGACGAATAAATTACTTTGTTTTTTTACTTATAATATTAACGTTGCCGAAGATGTAAGGAATTCAAATAAGGCAAATCTGTGGCTCGTGGTAGCTATGTTAGATGACAATATAATAAGATTTTATTTTTTAATACCGGGTTTGCGATTGCGGCAGACCGCAATGTAACGCACGGAAAATAATGTGCTTATGGAATCAAGCAACGTAACAGGGATTGTGGAAGTATTTGAAGTCAAATTATGATATTTAAAAATTGAGCTCATAAAAAATGTTGTAACTTTGACGTTCAATATTTCCGTAACCAGAAGGTAAGCATGGCCCAGACCAAAAAAAAATCATAATAACGAGAAGTGACTCTTGGCTTCTTTAAGGTTATTTTTAGACCCGATATTTGGAAAATAACAACCACTTTTTTCGTTTGCCCAGAAAAGCACCATAACATAATAAAAATTCATACTCCATTCTTTTACCATATAAAATAACTCATCGCCTATTTCACTCCTCCATAATGGCACTAAACCCCTATAAACACAAATAAACGATGTTCCATTCAATTTAGCTTGCAGCCATGCGATTGTCTAATCAACTCGAAAAAATAATAACAAAAACCTTGAGATTTCTTCAAAGGAAATTGATGCTTTTAACTCAAAGTGAATTGTTATTAAAACGGGTATACCAGTCGGTCGATTCTGTAAAAATATCAACGTGAAACTTAGGTGAAGTGAGCGTGAAGTGACTGTCACTGTCACAAATCGACCGGCAGGATGCAAGGGATTAACACTATTGACAGCTCACTTCACGCTCACTTCACCTAAGTTTCACGGTGCTATTTTTACAGAATCGGTGTTCTGTTATGAACGTTTATACTGAAAGTAGGCACTGTCGTAAATACTTACCAGTCAAATATTTCGCTGTTTTGATTAATTTGGCAATATTACTGTTTGCAAATAAGAAATATGGCTAACTAGTAAACTAAAATATTAATTATTCTATTCACTGAATTCGATGTTGTAACCGTTTTAAGTGTCAAAAAGGCACTTGGAAAGAAGAATAGAAAAATAATAGTTATAATACGTGAAGCAAAAACTTTGTACCCCTTTTTACAAAAATTACGCGGAAAAATTATTTTAATTATATTATTTTAATTAAAGTTTATATGGAGAAAGAATGCAGAAAGCCAATATTTTTATAAAATATACATTAGAAATAAATTAAATTAATAAAAAAACATTATATACGCTACCATGCGTTTGACACAAGTTGGTTACCTTAGAATCATGACATTTAAATTAATTATGGTCGGATTTCCACCTCTGGGCGACCACTAGTTACAATAGTTATGTGGAACCCGTATGGCAAGTAATTTCAAGTACATCATTTTTAAACATACTTTTGCACAAATTTATCTCTCCCCAAAAAAACCCTGAAAACGACAAATAAATCTATCCAAAAATTTTATAGAATAAAAAGAGATAAATGTATGAAAGCTCACCATTACTTTTATACTAGGTATGTGATATGGCAACGTTCCCGGCGTGCATTCGCAGAAGCTGTAATTTATGTATGAGCATTGTCGAGGAGTCAGTTATCACTGGAAGTACGCCAATGCCCGATGTTGTGTAGAACTTTACTGTGGGATGTTAGTTTTTTTATCGATAGAAAAAGCATTTGACATAATATGTCATTTGATTTTCTATTTTCTTTTTTATCATGGCCATACGGCATTGTCTTTTGACAAACGATAACAATATTGTAAAAAATTAAAATATCTTTCCTTTTTTTTTATTCTACAGAAGTTTGCGAAACAGGGTGTAAAGTTCACTCATCCTCTATAGAAAAGGGAGGATCCTCCAACTAGATGGAGGTTGTGTCTGGTGGGCGACTGCCCGACGATTGAAGTCGAGACGTTGTATATACGCTAGTCACGCGGTAAACGCTCCTTGCGCATTGCAGGATTTTGCGTGACGTTAGTGTGATGCGTAGTTCGCATACAGCGATGTAGATGCCGCCACAATTCTATTTAGGTACGTTTAGACAACCACCAAGCTATTTCCAAGCCATTCACAATAAAAAAAACCGGCCAAGTGCGTGACGGACCACGCACAATTAAGGGTTCCGTACTTAAGTACTTTTCTATTCCGACTTCTAATATACATAGTTAAGAATAACAATTGAAAAATGTGAATCTTAAATCAATTTTGAATTATTTTATTTGACTGCATAATATTCTGGACATAATTTAATCTATTTTGACTTTATTATACCTATTATATCTTGACATCAATTATTATTTATTTGTTTTGTATTTTGTAATGAAATTTAGAATGACTTTATGTAAAATGCAATTAAATGTAATTTTCTATACCTACAAAATTTGTACGCCGTTATTAGCAAAACATGGACGCACACATCTATTACTAATTCAATACCTTGCATGTCTGATTACTCAGTTTATGCAATCGCATGTTTGACAAATAATAAATGATCTTTATCTTTATCTTTGAAATGAATTTATCTCAAAAATAAACTTACCATTGTAGTTGACAAATATGTGCTCCCATACATCGATTTACGTCACAGTTAATTCTCCAACTGCAAATGTAAGTTCGTAATCACAAAAAAAAAAACGGATAAATCTACAATATAACTATTTTCGGACGTTTTCCTACTCGTCGATTTCGTGCTGTTAGACCTTGCTTTCTGCCAAATTTCATGATTCTAGGTCAACAGGAAGTACCTTATAAGTTTTGATTTATTTGCGAGTATCAAAATATGTCGCATAAATGGCCGTATTTTTTTATTACGTTCATTTACAAGCTTGATTTTTTTATAGCTTTAAGGGACCATAGACCTACGTATTTGATATTAATTTCAACTTGATACCTCAACGCGTTCCTGAGAAAAAGGGTCTTGATAGACTGACGGACGAAGTGATCCTATAAGGGTTCCGTTTTTGCTTTTGAGGTACGGAACCCTAACAATGGCTAGTTAAGATACGAAAATCCTCAGGCTTAGCTTACCCAATGCTACCGAGTCATATTTTGGTGCTGGGTTCCTGTTGGTTCTTTAATTCCTCAAAGATAATAGACCCTAAAAATGACTGGTTAAATACGAAAATCCTCAGGCTTAGCTTACCCAATGTTTTGTTATGATTTAGTGCTGGGTTCCTGTTGGTTCTTTAATTCCTCAAAGATAATAGAATTATATCAATAACTAGCTTCTACCCACGACTTCGTTCGCGAGGTAGTCGTAAAAAACACAATTTATACTAAAATAACAGTCACATTTTTATACAACTCTCTCGGCATCCCGATACACCGTGTTGCCTTGCCCGCCCGCGCTATCTTTTCGTCTGTTTGCTCGGCTCCTAAGTGTCGTAGCGTGATTTTAAATAACCTATAACCTCCCTCGTGAATCACTCCGTCCATTGGTGAAAACCGTATGAACATCCGTTCAGTATTTGTTTTTTTTTGTTACTTTTTGAGTTGAGTTAGAACAGCCGCACGGGTCGATCCATCAGGTTAAGCTACGCTTGCCGGGGTTGGTCTGTGGATGGGGGACCATGTTTACATACCGAGACTCCTCCGTGCCTCGGAAAGCACGTTAAGCCGTTGGTCTCGGCTGTCATTCGTCGATCTTTGACGGTCGTTACGTGTTGTCAAAAGCCAGAAAGTTTGACACCAGTCTTACCAAGGGGTATCGTATTACCCAGTTACTGGGTTGTGGAATCTGATAGGTAGTGCCTCCATGTAAAATACTGGTATTCAGCTGCATCCGGTTAGACTGGAAGCCGACCCCAACATAGTTGGGAAAAGGCTAGGCAGATTTTGAGTTTATCGCGTTCAGACAGACAGACGGGGGCCCTGATATTGTTTTATAATATGTAGTGATAGTGATATATTGTACGAAACTTATCAATTTTGAATCGAGGTTCATGCATTTCTCCATATAGAATACGGTCCTCAGTATCCATATTTTTGCCAGGTTGAGACATATTAACACACGATATCTGTAGTTGAATACACAGAGCGCTGTGACAGCTGGCAATCGGCCATGGGTCATGAGTTTGGCTGCAAACGGATGCGAGTATCGACCGCCGTCTGCGCAGTATCCGACGCTGAATATATGAGGCCTTCCGAAAGGCCCCCTTGCGAATAAAAATATTACTAATATATAATACGTAATATAAAAAAGCGAACATAACTCTGTCTGTCTGTTACTTTTCAAGATTTTGAAGGCTGAACGGATTTCAATGAATATTGTCACACAATTAAACTATGATCTAGGTTAGGGATACGTTTTATCTCGATAAGCATACGTTTCCGTTTACATTTGCAAACTCCACGCGGCAGAAGCCTTGGGAACAATTTCTAGCTTATAGGGTGCAGTTTTTGGGTCTGTAAGTAGAAGTCTCTATTAAAAAAAAGAATTCCCCGCAGTGGGACAGACTCGTATTATTATTATATTCTTCTTCGTGTGGTTAGTGACTAACGTGGTGTCAGAGTTTTTATACCGCCCATAAACCTCTGACTTGACTTCACATGACGTCGAGAAATATCTCTCAGCCATTCCGGCTTCCTCACGATGTTTTCCTTCACCATTTTTGAAGCAATTGATAATTATACAAAACGCACATGAATTCGAAAAGTCAGCGGTACCTGCCTTCGGCTCGAACTCGAGACCTATGACTTGGCAGTCCGACGGTCATACCTCTAGGCTATCACTGCTATGCTCCTTTATTATTATTTTTATTTATTTATTTTTACTGGCTTTTGAAGCCTCTCATTTTGACCTGAAGGTTAACTGGTAGAAAATGTAAATTGGCATTATTCCGCCTTATGCACCAAGCGTGCAAGTAGGTAGTGCCTTTAAAATATATAATCATATTTGACACAAAAAAAACCACAGTAAAGAAAATCGATTTAAAAGCATAAATAGTTGAAATCCCTCTATTTGTATCGAGTACAAGCCTACCTGAGACCAAATCACTGCATGATCAACTGAAAAGGACCTATAACGGTAGACTAAAGACAGGTAAAATCATCACTAAGAGTGTTGTATGTATAGTGCGGTCAATTCCTTTGACGATATGGTTGAATGAGTAGTCGGAATACCTTCCAATATACGGAACGAGAACCTCTTACTTACCAAAACTACGAATGACAGACTAATTACTGCCTGCTGATAGACTAATTACTCAGCATTTTCTACAAGACATGTGTGACTGACAAAGAGCTCACTGAAGCTAGAAATATGAACGGAAAATGTTTATTAAAAGGTTGGTCACAAATCACAGCATTGAAATCATTCGTGTGTCAAAACCATTTTTTATTCATATTTAAATATAGGATAGCATTTTTAAATATCTATGCTGCGGGTGCATCTGCGTCTATCGTGACAAAGCAATTCGTGCCGAAGCTTCGTTTGTTTTGCTCGCTAAAAAGTTATCGCGCTAATGCGGTGGTCACATTACCACGTTTATTACGTACTGCCATCCGGGCGATAAGTGCTACGCAGCTCGAACTATCGCGACGATAACCGATAGCGGTTTGTCACACCTGCGTATATCGTATCACTGTGTGAAGCTTCGTCACGATACACGCAGATGCAACCGCAGCCCATTTTTAAGTACCCATTACTTAAAAATGGCCGCACACGATAAAACAAAAGTAAAACGGTATGGTACCATATTTCGATACAAGAGAAGTTTCTCAACTCAGCGATCCCCAACAATTCTATACTCAAGATATTAGTCTTCCGAATATAGTTTTTTTTGCAAATTCACTCGAAAACTATGCCAAATGTATAAAGAAGCTAAGATGGCGATTTTCCACGCACTTAGCCATCAAGGTCACGCATTTGCTAGTCTGTTCATTTACCAACGATACTTTTCTATCGTTATCTCTCTTATCACAAGAACATAGAGATTAGTTTTGAATGATGGGAGTGTAAAATAAGTTGGTGTTCCGTAACATTGCGTTGAAACATCGAGTGAACTCGAATTCAGCGGATGTATTGAAAATAATGTATCAAGTTATTTCCCCGTTTCACGATGAAGTTATGAAATACAGAGAGATTTGTTGGTGGAGAAAATAAGCTAGTATCGTTTATTGATAGACATTTTGCTTTAGGATTGAGCCAAAGTGACGATTTTATTTAGAAACAGTGCGCAGTAAGTGAAGAAGTTATATGGTGTTTAGAGGTATGAGAAACAGGGTGTAAAGTTCACTCATCCTCTATAGAAAAGGGAGGATCCTCCAACCAGACGGGTGTTATATCCTGTGGGCAGCTGCCCATATGTTGATCGCGTGGTAAACTCTACTGGCGCGATGCAGGATTTATGAGACGTCGGGTCTTTGATGCGTAGTTCGCATGTGGCGTTGTAGATGCAGCCACGGATGGATAGTATATCCAATTAATCTTATGTAGCATTCACATGAATGCATGAGTGTACAGGTACATACCTATCTACTCATAAATGTTTTGTCGAACGCCACTTGAACCAGAGTCCATACAACAATGGAATAAATTATATATTTCTAAACTTGGCGTAATACCACGCGTCTTAGTCATCATAAATGTTAGACAACAGCAAACATAGCATAAAATAAATAGATTTAATTGAATAAATTTAACCGCATCTGTGGTCTAGTCGTCAGAAAGGTCCGTATTACAGAAGGAAACTCAAGTATTGATCTCTGTTTAAAACTTGTTTTAAGTCTGGTTTTAATTTTAGACCGTTACCCAGTTCGCGAATCGAACCCAAGCAGTCATTGCACAGTGATTGGATCTATAATCACCCAAGTGTGGTCGAGACCGCACTTGAGCATAGATTTTTATGTCAAATTGTAATTTTTTTTAAGAAATCAATTTCTTTAGAAAAAACTGTTTTTAGACTTAAACACAGGTCCCGGGTTCAATTCCCAGTAAGGGCAACATTTTCTGCTCGATTTGGTTGATGGTAGGGCTTGTTCTAAGTCCGCCTGGCTAGCTACTACCATCTTATCTAAGGCTGTCGCCATAACAGCAATGTTAACAGCTACATTGTTGTGTTCTGACAGTTTGAGGTAGCCAGTTCCTGTGTGGTTGAGAATTCCGGGTGAAGCTCGCTTCCACCTTCGGCCTGATCATCACTTACCATCAGGTGACATGCAAGCCAAGAGCTTCATTGTAGTGGTAAAATAAATAAAAATAACATTATATAATTATTATGAGTACCTATTTTAATATACACTATAACTTTTTTCTCTCAAGATATTTTTTTTTGTACCCGTACAAAAATGGAAGCTTAGTTAGTGAGCTTTCAAACTAAATAAGCGCCATGCACCGACGCCACTTGGGCCACCCCTGTCCGACCTCCATTGATTCACACACTACAGTTAGAAGATCCTGGTAGCTACAGAAACTAATGGTTTGATCGCCGATCACTGCGCTCTAGTAAAAAGTTAACAGATCTTTTTGTGAAATGGCAATTTTGCAACCATTGAGAAATTCACATAGTATTTTTACACTATTAAATTTGATTGCTTCATTAAAATTGAAAGTAATAAGTGAGCTTAATATCACTATACACAAATTCAAACTTACTACTAACTACATTACGAGGGCGTAAAACTATTACATATATAATAGAAAAAAATAGTACTAAAGTAGTTACCAAAACTTCTTACACCACGGTAAAGCCACTAATATATTAGTTTAGTGGCCAAAATAGGCAAAAGAGTAGTAAATCATTCAGTGACCATAGTCGCAGTTGTAACGAGTACCTATCGAGAATGTAATGAGTTATCGTAGAGACGTGAGTAGGTAGTGAGTCGGCCTTACCCTGCGTCCTACTTAAAAGCGATCAGGGTTCAACGAACAAAAGCGTGGTCGTGCCGACAAAAGGTGCTTTCCGGTTTCCGAAAAAAAAGTGATCAATCGCGTATTTGCGCGAATGTCACTTTTAACTAGGACGCGGCCTTATTGTTGACGAGAAGGGATTTTGATCGTGTTTAATTTCACTATTTTGTTTTTTTTTTAACACACTGCTGCACTGTTTTTGGACCTATTTTTCTTGTCTTTAATTTTTGTTGATTGATGAATTATATGCCTTTACGAAAGGGAGAAATAGCTGTTTAGTGTACTCATATTTCGCTAGTTATTTTTGAGTCCGATATAAATGGGAGGAAGACATATATATGTATTGCCATAACATATTTTATCTATGTTGTCTGTGTATGTTGGGGTCGGTTTCCAGTCTAACTGGATGCAGTTGAATACCAGTATTTGACATGGAGTGATTGCCTAACTAACCTCCATAACCCAGTTACTGGGTAATACGATACCCCTTGGTAAGACTGGTTGTCAGACTTTCGGGCTTATGTATTTTTTTAAATTAAACAATAAAAATGAAGAAAAATATTAAATACAGTTAATATAATTAATATTTAAATCATAAAATAAACTTGTTATTTTCGATTTTGTTTGCGCAATCTTAATGCGGTACGGAACCCTTCGTGTCCGACTCGCACTTTACCGGGTTTTTACAGTTTATTGATGTATTTTTTCACACGAAAAAAAGTATATAATAGCCTCTTTTAAATTTAGACATAACTGGCCTCTTCAGAATAAACCTCACCATAAAAACATAGGTGAAGTGAGATTGAAAAGAGCTGTCATTCCACCTGCCGGTCGATTCTGTAAAAATATCACAGTGAAACTTAGGTGAAGTGAGCGTGAAGTGAGCTGTCAATAGTGTTAATCCCTAGCATCCTGCCGGTCGATTTGTGACAGTGACAGCTTACTTCACTTAAGTTTCACGTTGATATTTTTACAGAATCGACCGACTGATGCAATTGATTGACAGTTCACTTCAAGCTCACTTCACCTTAGTTTTCACATTGAGATTTTTACTGAATACAAGGTCCCATTAAAATAAATTGAAAAAATTTAACATAGCATTTTCGTTCAGTACGTCTAACCAAAGATATCCAAGCCAAAAAAAATTATGTTATTTTTTTTTGACCCTAAATAATAAATGGCATTGGGTATTTTGTAGGCCCGATCCTGGAATTTGTAGTAAAACCCTTAATAAGTTACAGATGTTTAAGGTGGCTCCTCAATTCAGACGTCTGAATTGAGGAGCCGCCTTAGAACTCGAAAACTAGTCGACGGATATTTTTGAAAATTTGGTAGGATTTAGTAGTACTTATGCGTATTCTATACAAAACAAAATGGGTTTCGTAGGGCTGAATTTGAGATAGCTACCAATGCTTTGAATTGTTATAAAAATCCATAAATTTCATCGCGCTGTTTCTCGGGAAGTAATCAACCAATTACAACAGATTTTTAGAATCATTTAGTAGTAAATGTGTTTTAATTTGTAGTATAAAAATTAAATAGAAACACTATATAATTTCGCTAATACAACACATTTTATGTGGCTCCTCAATCCTGACGGACTATAGAAAATATATGTATGTAGCTAGGTACTAAAGTAGTTGATCAAATCTGATAACAATAGCACCAATATTTAGTAGAAATTTCTACTAAATATTGGCGTAATCCAACACCCTGCACATTCAGTATTTCAAAAGATATGAATAAAATAAACATTCCTTAACAATTTAGTGTATTTTCGATGGCTAATTTATTTTTCTTGTAAGTATCTAATGCGTTTTTCTTATTATTTTTTACTATAGTCCTTATTTTATTCTGCCCCCGATAGAAAAAAAGACGCATCTAACATTTTTTCCAGATTGATGTAAAAATACATGCAGATGCGCTTTTTTTTCTGATTCCGGCAATATATATAACTCAAATCTGGAAAAAATGTTAGATGCGTCTTTTTTTCTATCGGGGGCAGTATTGGTCTGAGTCGTTTCTAAAAGTTTGTCCATCTATTTTAATGGGACCTCATATATTGGCTGATTGTCTGTGAAAGAAATAACAGCTCTCCTCGTGGAAAAGTTTCAGGCCGTTAAATTATTTTAAAATTTATAAGCGTTAGTACCTAACCATCAAAATCCATTCTAAGCCGGTCAAGAGAACCGGGTAACGTGTCGTTCAATACCCGAATAATTCAATGCGGCCTGAACGACCCATTTATATTCGTTCATGTCAAAAAACAAACAGTTTTGTGAGGTAATACTGTAATGAAATGAAATGAAATGAAATGAAATGAAATTGTTTATCGGATACGGATTAAATAGGATATCGGAATCACTTTTACACGTCATATAAAAAAATATTAAAAATAAGCTAGATGAGGTCGGTGTTTCCTATCTGACTACTCTGAGAAGAAAGGCCGAAACAAACTCAGAGGTCGTAGTCTCTTTTAAAGTCCAGACATAATCTTGGTCAAGTCATATGAGGACCATGTGGATCAGTGTCTGAAATGGTCTTTTGAGGAAAGAACCACACAGATTTGAGTGGACCTGTCCAGTCAGTGCAAGCATTTGTCAGTAATCGTGGAGCTCAACTCAAAACTGAAGGAGCTCAACTCGACGAACAATACCAAAGAAAGGATATTTGTCTAGGCCGCATCAACTACTCAAACTGCCAGACCATCATTAAAACTAAATGAGAAAGAAAAAATAAATGAAAGAGAAAAAATAAAAATCAAATATCCACATAGTCCTCACATTCACAATAATTAAAATAATATAATACTTTACAAAGTAATCGTGTGCAGTTTGAATATAATTTTCAACAATGTCAATATGTATATAAAACTGGTTTATTGTGATGAATAAGCAAAATGTCAAGTTTTATGGTTTTCACAAGGCTTAGCAGAGCGAGCAGCTCAATCCCAAGCTTTTTTATCTTCTAAATAATCTGAAATTTTATAGTACCCTTTTTTACAAAGTTTGGTTTTAATACAGTTTTTAAATCGTTTAATGGGTAAGTTTCTAATGTCAATGGGAAGTTTGTTGTAAAAGCGTATACATTGACCCATGAACGAGTTGCCTACTCTGTGGAGACGTGTGCGATGTACAGCAAGGTTGTGTTTATTCCTGGTATTTAAACTATGAATATCGGACATTTTCTTAAAATTTGATATATTTTTGTGTACATACAATAGGTTTTCAAAAATATATTGTGAGGCTACAGTCAGAATATTTATTTCTCTGATTTTCTCCCGAAGGGAATCTCTTGGACCGAGGTTGTAAATGGCTCGAACAGCCCTTTTCTGTAGAACAAAGATAGTATTAATGTCCGCACAGGTTCCCCAGAGAAGAATCCCATAAGACATAAGACTATGAAAATAACTAAAATAAACAATTCTAGCTGTATCTACGTCAGTTATCTGTCTAATTTTTTTAACAGCATAGGCGGCGGAACTGAGCCTACCTGACAATTTTTCTATGTGTGGGCCCCATTGTAATTTACCGTCAATAGTTATTCCAAGAAAAACTGTTGACTCAACAGGGTCCAACTCTATTCCATTAACTTGAACATTGGTAGTTAGCTGCCTGACATTTGGCGTTGAAAATTTTATGAGTTTAGTCTTTTTTTCGTTCAGGAGAAGATTATTTTACATTAAACCAATGCACAACTTTAGAGAGTGCATCGTTGACTTGTTCAAAGTTGACTAACTGACGTTTGATTTTAAAAATGAGGGAAGTGTCATCCGCGAATAATACGATCTTGTGATTATCCCTTATGTGGTAAGGTAAGTCATTTATATAAATTAGAAATAAGAAAGGACCTAGAATTGAACCCTGCGGAACGCCCATGGTGACCGCAGATCCTGCAGATCTCTTGCCATTTACATCGACCCTCTGAATGTGTGAAATGTGTCATCTTTCGCTTAGCTCCGCTGCCTTTTATTCTTTACCAACGACTTGCCACTGTTTCTACAAAACATCGAGATTACTTTATTTTATTTTATTTTTTTATTTGTGTATTATTTACTTTTTGCGCCGGCCTTAAATAAATTGGGAAGGCGCACTCCTTATCACCGTCAACATAAAGCGAAAAATGGCAAAAAAAACACGTTTCTTGTATGGGGACCCCCTTAAATTTTTAATTTAATTTAGTTTTTATTATTTATTGTTATAGCGGCAATAGAAATTTACAATCTGTGAAAATTTCAACTGACTACCTATTGCAGTTCAGACGAGATACAGACAGACGGACAGCGGAGGCTTACTAATAGGGTTGTGTAAACTGCAGCGTTGCGTAGTTTGCAAGAACAACGCAGTCACAGACGCTAAAAGCAATTTAGTTTATAATTATATAGGTAGGTATATATTTCTGATTTCAACTACCTCATTGGCATTGGTCTAGTGGACCTAAATTCAAGAACGGCTACTGTTACTAAGAGGTCTTGAGTTCCTTTTCTACATCAGTCTGCCAGGATATTCTCAGTAACAGTCCGTAAGGTGATAAGATTTGCTGTGCTCGGTAAAAGCATTGTTTTTTTTTTTTTACAAATGTTATACTAAAACTGTAAATGTTTAACAAAGCTACGATCATTTTTCGCTTAGCTTAAGTTCAGACCTCGCCGTAGCACTAGTGCATTCTAGATAGTGATTTTAAAATGAACTGAAATGGAAAATGGTTTTATTACGCATACGCCTTTATGCGTAGCCAGTATTTTTTTCTGTTTCATTTAAAATTGGAACGGATTTCAGTAATATTTCACGATTATTTTTGGCCAGTTGCAAAAATGTCAGCTATTGTTAAAGCGTTGAACCTCGCAGGGCGACTATTTAGAGCCATCTGTGTTTAGATTCCATAACCATTTAAGGTTCATGGACATACGTCAGTTACGTCAATGTCAAGTCGCGGATCAGTCACGTCAAAAAATATAGTTACGTAGAAGTTTTAGGACGTTGGCTACACACATCAGTCACGTCACTACTTACGGGCGGCTCTCAGTTGACGTCGCGTCACGGGCAAGTCAAAACTTGTCGTGCTGCGAACGAAACATGGATATTGACAAAGACAATTTGCTATGACTGACTGACTGACTGACTGAAAGAAAGAAAGAAAAGAAAAAGTATTTATTGAGACTCGCACAGGAAATCAGAAATTAAACTAAAAACACACTAAACATAAATAAAAATTAAAAAACAATAAAAAATCAAGCAAAATTTTTATTGAAAGTAGTTCTGTACGAGAAGGCTCCTATCTCAGCACTATGCAGACTGACAACAGTCTGTCCACACACGTCCCTGAAATTGACGTGACTGATCGGTGACTTGACGTTGACGTGACTGACGTAATATGACACTGGCAGCTCTTAAACGTTGTTTAGATGTGCTGATCGCGTTCAGTTTCATTCAAGTGAAATCCACCCTTACTAGCAGATGGATGAGAGTGGTCGAGCATTGTGTTAAAATGTTTACAATAAATTGGTAAACGCATTTGTCCAGCAGTTGTCTGCTATAGACTGATTATAATTGTGCCAATGGCCGGTATGGGCCATGATGGTGGTAGAGTACCCTATTTTTTTGAGCGAGGTCTCAGTGTTAAGTATTTGTTCAGTACCTAAAGTAAAATAGAATTATAGAGAATGATTTCAACGTCGTGTTTTATTTTGATGACTGAGAATGTTGCAAACGAACGACTTTGTTGTACTTTTGTTTATCTTGCTTCACATTTATTAGGTACTAGCTTTTGCCAGCGGCTTCGCTCACGTGGAGGTGTAAAGTTATTTCACGGGATCGTACTACTGAAAGAAAAAGTATTCTATGTCTTAATCCAGTTTATAACTTATCGGTAAGCGAAATTTCATCCGTACGCGTTTAGCCGTTTTTGCGTAATTGAGTATCAGAAAGAAAAGAAAGAAAATACGTTTATTTGCGGTACACATGACGCAAATAAAGAACAAAACACGAAAATAAACAATTTGGGGGAAAATATGCGTCACATCCACGCAAAACGGCCATCGCTCAGCATAATGCTGCGACCCTATGCGAGACAGAGCCCCAACGCTGGTTTTCAGCGACAGCCGACGCTGGCAAACATTGAAACTTTTATATATTATATTATCATCATCATTTCAGCCGAAAGAATACATGCTGGACATAGGCCTCCCCCAAGCACCGCCACTTGGACCGGTTCTGTGCCTCTCGCATCCAGCGGATTCCTACGGTCTTCACCAGGCCATCGGTCCACCTATATTATATTACATTAGGATTATTGTTTACGGATTAAAAGATAATTTATCTGTCATAAGTTGCGTTTGCATACAAATTAGCGATACAGGATGTTAAAAAAGTAGTAAAAATTAGTACTCGAACGAATCACCACCCTATTTGCGTAACACACGATCAATGACAATTGGTTTCATTTTGACAGTTCAACAACATTCATTGCGTTTTTTACCTTGTTGAGCAGGCAAATTTTTCAAACATGTAAAGCAATGGATTAGCAATATCCTTCAGAGTAGTGATAGCCTAGTGGAGTGACCGTCAGACTGCCAACTCATAGATCTCGAGTTGGAACGCAAGGCACCTCTGACATTTCAGATTCATGTGCGTATTGCATAATTATCACTTGCTTCAAAAACGGTGAAGTAAAAAACATTGTGAGGAAACCGGCATGCCGGAGAGACATTTCTCGACGGCATGTGAAGCCAAGTCAAAGCTGAAAACTCTGACACCAGTTTAGTCACGAACTACATGAAAAGAAGAAGAAGCAATATTATTCAAAATTATTCAGTTTATGATTGGTCGTGTGTTATGCAATTATGTTGCAGGACTGCCTGCAAATAAATAGCTTGGAGTTGTAAAAGTCTGTAAGCTTCAATAATAACGCTTTATTTTTCATAAAGAAGGCCATTTACCAACCCATGTAAAAAATCGAAATGTACTCGGCAACGTTTTCCAGAGTCAATTATAACACTCCAGCTTTCGACAAAGTCTACATAAGTATACTAAATAATTGCTCAAAGAGCTTTCGAACGCTTCATTAAGTGATCGCTGGAAGCATCCGTAAGCGCTTCAAATAAATCAATTACAACTTCAAGAAGTGCTTCATATGAATATCGAAACTAAATAATTTTCTAATTGCTGGAAAATTTGGAAAGCGCTTTCAGCGCAGGTAATGTGCTTGATTTGTAATAGGCACTTTATGTGATAGATGTTTAGTGTTCTCAAGTAGAAATAAAACGCAGGAGTGAAAAGCTATTTTACAGTATGAGAAAGAGAAGTCAGTATAAAGAAAAAAAATACAGAACTCACCCAAATGCAGAATTAAGCGTCGTACATAATGTGACGTGTGTCGCAACGGGGCGCGGGATCCATAGGTCATGCAGTCTGTAGGTCAACTACACGCAGAGGGCAAACAGCGCCCTGCGCGTACAATACAATAATGCGTTCAGGGTGTTGATGGGGTTGCCGCGCTACTGCAGTGCTTCCGGCATGTTCGCAGAGGCGAGAATAGATGGCTTTCACGCCATCATGCGCAAGCGTTGCGGCAGGGTATGCGCCAGCCCCAACAGCATCCTGAAAACTATAGCTGATAGGTGGGACAGCCCCATACTGGGACATTGGATACGCCTACATGCCACTGTGGCCTGTTAATTAATAGTTTGTGTTGTTTTTCTGGTAGATGTAATTACTAACACTAGTTTTTAAGTAGTGTGTATACATGGGGTACTGTTTAAAGTGTTACAATAAAATACCTCCCCACATACTTCAACTGAATGAAACGAAATTTAAATCTTATATTAAACGCACACTATGCAGCCAAGCATATTATAAATTGGCAGATTATATTGCTGATAAAAATGCTTGGCCCAACGCTGGTCCTGCTCCACAAGGGCGCATAAACTAATTGATTAGCATTTGAAAATACAATTGGAGCTGCTGAAGATTTAAAAAACTATCTTTGCATTGTATAAATTCAATCTCTTAGCATTGTATAATTGCATAGAACATGTGTGAGTGCTATGTACCGACTATAAAGCTACCATTTAGGTGCAGGGTATGTCTTTCATTGCCTTGAATGTGTCGTGGCGGCTGAGAGTATGTCATGCTCACTCTAATGTCTCGCTGACGGTGGCGCGTGTGTTGGATCATTTAGCTCCCTTCAAAATGGTTGAGCTGAATGGTGCTAATCCATGCGTCATGTTCGTGAACGGGCGCAGTCAGTAGGGACTGGTCATCTCTTAGCTGCCACGGCTTATTTTAATTTAATTTAATTTTTAGGATTGTTTATTTTTTTTATTTCTGTTACGGACGGTTTTCATGTTTTGCATCGTTCTCACATGTATAACTTCAACATGAATGATGTAACCAATATTTTGTAACCATATCATGTTTTAAAAGAGTGTCCGTGGAGTTTCTTGCCCGTTCTTCTCCATAGGTACCTACTACGCTTTGGAATGGGCATCTAGCTTCATCTTTCTGACTGACCGACCCCCTTGACAATTCAAAAGTGCCTGTAATTGGTTTATTTGAAATAAATGCTTTGAGTTTGAGTTTGATACTAACCAAATGGACTAGTTATGGGTCCGAAATAAAAGATTTTTTATTTTATCGGTGCCATGCGCGTGGTTTGGCGATTGTCGTCGATGATAATCGCCATCCTCAACGTAAAAGTCGCCCGTCTGCACCATCCGTACCTAAGAGTTAGAAAGGATAATATTATTTCACTGTCGGGCTTCAGAGAAAACTTATTTCGGATATAAAATTACAAAAACAAAGAGTTTTCATTACGAGAGTCGAGTGTTGAATTTCGACGCAATCCTTTCACTTTCATAATTTTTGATAACTCGGCCAATGGCTGTTTGTTGTTTTAGCAGATTTTTTAATTTACCTACGAAGCTGGAATGGATTGTGAGTTTAGAAAAAGCGTTTGATAGGGAGTATAGTCAGGGAATTTCATTGTTAAGTAAATTGACACCCTACGTCAATGATGGCTTTCTGATATAGGTACCGTTCACTAGGTGGCATCACTGAGACGTCAGGTCCGGGCACCTGTCAAAAGTGTCAAAACGCCTTGAATTTCTTTAATCATGAGTGAGTGATGAACGTCATCACATATTTCATAGTCATGAAAAATTGAAGACCTCTGGTCAAAGTGGCGCGAATTTTCAGGAAAACCCTCACTGACCGTGTTATAGCCATTTCATACAACTGTCAAAGAATGATTGCACTGTTTGGAATAACATAATATTACACCTGTGTTCCACGAAAGGGTAGGCAGAGGTGTAGGTACTTATAGTACCCCCATATTTCGTCAGTTATATTTAAATACTATATAATAGGGGGTGAGCCTATTGCCATTAACCAGGCATGAATGCAGCCGCGACTACTGACAAATTCCAGATAGTACAACCTAATTACACTTTGCCCGACCCGGAAATCAAACCCAGGACCTCATGTTCATATGCCATGGTCCGGAGCGAGAGTGCATGGGAGGCCGTCACTTCCTTCTGCGAAGCAGTAATGCTCGCGAAGGAGGAGGCGGATCGCGCAAGGGAGAGGCAAGATTCGCGCTCTCGCGCCCCTAGTCGCCGCAGGAGCCGCCCCAGGCGTCGGGAGTCGCGAGCAGACTTCCGGCCACCGTAGGCGCGGGCTTGCGGACGGTGAGCAATGGGTAGCTCGCCGTCCGATAGGGACCAGGCCCGGGTCGACGGCGCGTTGTGTTCCACGCGCGCCTCAAAGCGATGTCAACACCAACTAACGGGGTCCGGAAGGACCAATGCCTGCCAGGGTTGCCACTTTGTCTGAAAGGGATATCGCGACCCCGGCACACAAGCAACGGAAGGAACACGGGTGGGTTTTAGTCAGTAAAAGTCTTGAAGAAGAAATTATTTCATAATTTCACACCCTCAAAAAAAAAAAAAAATTACCTCATTTTCAGCAGTAGCGCTTGTGACCGCCAGACCAACGAGGCAGTGTTGAAATATACGGATAATTTACTTCAGTTGTTAGTCAATTTTTATAGCAATTAATTTCCCTGAATTTATTTATAATCGTTGCTTTCCGAAACAAAAGGTTGGGACAGGTCTTTGATGTCGAAAATTGAATGTCGAAGTAATTCGTTGATTTTTAGCTTTGTTAGAAAAGTCAAAACAAATGGAAGCTTTATTGCTGAACTAGCGACTCGCCCCGACATCACACGGGTGCAATTAAGAGCCATATCTCACCGGGACGCCTTGGCGATGCAGCCAGGTCGAGTCGCCAACGAAATGTATGGTTGACTGCGTAACCAGGTGAGCTACCCACCATATAACTGTATACATTTAGTCGGCAGCATGACCTGGCGACGTCGCCATGGCGTCCCGGTGAGGTATGGTTCGTACCTGTGAAGACAGAATTCTGTTCACGACACATTGTGTACAAGTTCTGAGTAGTAATCTAACAGAAAGTACCAGGCTTGCATGAATTCAAGATATTATTTCATTAACTTTTTTTTTTATATTTTTTTTATATATTTACATAATTTATATCCTATGTCTTCTCAAACGGTGAAAGAATTTTTGAAATAAGAGTTGTGGTTGTCACAGAACTGGTACCTAGACAATAAAACAAAACTGGTACCTAGTTCTTTGTTCATAACGGCTAATATCCCTTGGGGGCAGTTCTTAATTTAGGTAAGTAAAGGGTTAATAAAGATGATTTCTTACCGTATCCCTTAGTACAACTTTTCTATATAGCAGCTCAGGGTCCGCATATGTGCCCAGTAAATGGCAATAGCCTTGCTCTTATTATGTACATGGGGACTTAAACAGAGGCATATGAACTAGTGAAATATTGATATTATTATACTATATCGTCCGCGAGATCCTCGAGAAATACAGGCGTTATACAATATGTAGTTGTTATGGCATAATAATAATAATTCCCAGTTTGTTTTCCTTAAAACATAATTGAACATTGATTATAATGAATACGTCTTTTTGTGAACCTCAAATAATTCCTATTTTGGGGTCCAAAGTAACTGATGTCCAACTTGGATGTGGCGCTCGCTTGGCGCTGCCGCAGCACAGCTCGCTTCGCTCGCTCGGGTCGCGTGGTTTTGGTCACAGTTCTAACTTAACCTAACCCATTTGATCGGGGCACCCAAGGTTAGTTACTGCGACCAACTGTGACCAAAGACCAAAAAGTTTAAAAGATGCTCATTTATTTTAAAAACACAGTGTGCATCATTAGACAACCAAAAAGTTTTTAGAGGCGTATTATTTTTTTTTTAAGCCGGCCAAGTGCGTGTCAGACCACGCACAATGAAGAGTAGTTCCCAACTACTCTTAACATTGTAGTTGAAAAGCATGTTCTCCGATACATTCCAACTGCAAATGTAAGTTGGTCGATTATTACTCGTTAACTTGTAGAGCCTGTTTAACTGTGATAGTTTTACATTTAACTTCGTTATAATTATATACTATGCTGTGAATTTTTTCACATATCCAAAAACAGCCATTTAGCTGGCAGGGACACTTGACTCTAACTAAAATTAGCCCTTTAAAGCTTAATATTTCGCAAACGGATCCCTGAATCCAAAAATGGTTTTCACACACCCATGCTATGGGATAGACGAGAATAAAAATCATTCCCACTTTACGTGTAGTCCCAGGTACATAAAAAAAACATGATTTTATTTTACCACTTTATCGGCGTGATTTATATGTATAGCCATACCTTATTGTAATAATGGAAAGCTTTCTAGTACTAAAAGTCACTGAGTTAAGCCGCGGACAGTCAAACAGACAGACAGACGGACATGGCGAAAATATAACGGTTCCTTGTTCACTACGGAACCCTAAAAAGCGTACAACATTAGAAGGTCAGCGATTTTTTAGAGGATCAGTGAAATATTTCTAATTTATGACACAAATATTAACAAACACATACGTTTATTTTGATCTTGTTCAGCTCGATTGACAGTTAAACATGTACAAACTTACATACATATTTATTAGTTGACACAGGTGTGTTCAAGCAGCCAATATTAACTTCCGTAATATTGTGAATATGTGTTTCTATGTTAATGAAATGGCGGGTAAAGTTTTGGATTAAATTAATTGAAATACGGAGTTCAAATAGTAGTTCTTATATAACGTTAATTTATATCAGTCTATGAAATTTTTGCACATAGCGAACCGTGGAGTCGAGTAGACAAATTATTTAAAAACTAACAGACTTAAAATAATAATATGTACAAATATTAATAGTTCTTAAATGAATAATGTTGGAAGCAGATTTGTATAAATAGTTAAATTCGCTTAAGTGGTTTAGACAAGAAAAATAGACCTACGTATTCTACTTAAGAGTCCATAATACCTAGCTCAAATTCGCTCGCGGACTGAGTAAGAGTGAGACTAAGTTTCATGATCTAATTTGAATAATTTTATGAATACCAGCGGTTTATTCTTCGGTTTGGAGGTAACGTTGGTTTTTGTTTCTATAGTTTTTTTTTTTATGGAATTGTGTTTTCGTCAAACATAGTTCTTAATATTAATCCTCAATTTTATCATACATTTATTTCAAAATTAATGCTGCAGTCTTTTCGATATAACGTAGGATCATGCTAAGCAATTTGACATATATTGCCCTTTAATTGCATTCAGAACTCTCCACTGAACGTAGGCAATAGGTACTATTTTATTTAAGAGTCCTGACCTACAAATAATTATATTACTCGTCAGAGACAGACAGATGGATATGGCGAAACTATAAGGGTTCCTTATTGACGACGGAACCCTAAAAACACTTGACAACTAATAGAAAACAGAAAACGAATGCCTTTGTCAAAAGGGCATTGACAGTAAGATTTCTTTTGGTAGGTCTACGTAATCATTTAACATCATTCATCAATTCGACGACAGTACTTGGCAAAAACAATAGCACTAGAAACTAGGGCATCTGAATTCGGCATAAAAATGGCGACGTTGCTATAGCAATAAATCATTTGATATTCGTCCGGGAAGATTAAATTTCTGGACAATTTCATTTTGGGGCGGATTACTATAAGAATACGGTCAAAGTTGGCCTGTATTTTTTATTAATTTATGGCTAGCGGGGCTCTTAAATCAAAATGTTGGATTCTATAGACTTTTAGTACCTACGAACAACTGCTTGGCTGTAGTAACAATTGAACTACGAAAATCTTACAGCTACGGGATATGACTGCAGTAAATGTAGTAGTATGACTGTAGTAAAGTATGTATAAGGCTGACTGTCCACTGGAGCGGAGAGGAGAAGAGCGGAGCGAAGCTGTGCCAATATTAACCAATGGAATCCGCTCCACTTTAGTGGACAGGGATTTGCGAACTAGTTTAAAAATTCATACAAAACCGGGAAACGGAGCGAGGAAGTGGAGTGGGAAGTGGAGCGGAGAAGCGGAGCGGGGAAGCGGAGCGGGGAAGCGGAGCGGGGAAGCGGAGCGGGGAAGCGGAGCGGGGAAGCGGAGCGGGGAAGCGGAGCGGGGAAGCGGTAAAACCCGGCCGCGGGGTATTACAGCCCGCTCAAATAACTCCGCTCCGCACTACCTCACTCCGCATCAACGGACAGACACAGTCCGCAACTCTGCTCCGCATTACTATCTCGCTCCACTCCGCTGCCCCACTCCGCATCAATATACAGGCAGCCTTATGGACTGGTAACAAATGACTGTACCTTCCTTCAAAAAATTCTAATTACGTAGCAGCTTTAATACGCGTGTTACCTTAAAAGCCATCCTGAGTGATAAAAAAAATTATTAAAAAAATGACTCACTCTGTTAATGTAGGTACTCTAAATCTAAAAAGAAACATGTGTTTTTTAGTTCAGACTTTGTTATTTAGAGTGCGCCATATCAATAAAGACGCTTCCAACAATACCTTATTTGTCAAATTATGTTATGTAGCTTAGAAGTTATGACGGAACAGATGAACATACATACCCACATATTAGGTCTTTACCTATGAAATTGCCGTTCTGCAGTACTGGCCATTTCAAATCAAAATAATTTTTGTTTGGCTAAGAATTCTAATTTCAAATTAATTTTATTTTAAAAACATGGTTTTTTTTTTCCAAAAGTAGTCATTTGTTTATTGATTAGTGTTACATTTTCATCGCATTTCAATCTTTTTCGTCATCATGGATACGTTAAAAATTCGAGTAATTATGGAATATGAGGACCGTCGTGGCAGCAACGCGGCACAAGCGGCACGCAACATCAACGACGTTTACGGAGCTAACACTACAAACCAACGCACCACCTGTTATTGGTTTGCTCGCTTCCGTTCTGGAAATTTCGACCTGAAAAATGAACCTCGCGGTCGTCCGAAGACTGGTCGACAATGACGAATTAAAGGCGATTGTGGAAGCTGACGATACACAATCTACGGCTGAATTAGCAGCAGTTTTCGACGTTAGCGTCAAAACAATATTGGTCCATTTGCGTCAAATTGGCAAGGTAAAAAAGCTTGACAAATGGGTGTCCCATGAACTCAATGATCGCCAGCGCAAAGTACGAGACGTGCCTTGCGCTGCTCAACAGACACACAAATAAAGGAATTTTGAACCGCATTGTTACCTGCGATGAAAAATGGATTCTGTTTGATAACCGCAAACGCTCAGCAAGTTGGTTGGATCCTGGTTCAGCACCTAAACAATGCCCTAAACGAAAACTTACCCCTAGAAAAGTGATGGTCACTGTTTGGTGGTCTAGCGCCGGTGTGATTCATCACAGCTTCTTAACAAACGGGGTGAGCATTACTGCAGATGTGTACTGTGAAGAACTGAACACAATGATGGAGAAGCTTGCACATCTCCAACCAGCATTGGTCAATCGCTCGTCTCCGCTGCTACTGCACGACAACGCGCGACCTCATACTGCACAGCAGACGGTCTCCAAGTTGCAAGAACTGGGGTTGGAAGCTCTCCGTCATCCGCCCTACTCACCAGACCTTGCGCCTATAGACTACTACTTTTTCCAGAATTTGGATAACTTCTTGGCGGGAAAAAAATTCGATACCCGAGAGGCAGTACAAAATGCCTTTGAAGAATTTGTTGCCTCCCGTCCAGCTGATTTCTTTAAGAAGGGCATCAATAAACTGCCACTGCGTTGGCAAAGATGCATTGATTGCATGGGTGATTACTTCGATTAATACAAATAAAAAATACATGAAAAAAAATCGTTTAAATTTTTTCATACAAAACGGCAATTTCATAGGTATACATACACCTATTATATACATACCGATCAAAATGATAACCCTTCGCCGTAGTCGAGTAAAAACATAACCCTTCTTTTGGGCTTCCTCACAGTTGGCTACAAAAACAATTCTATCTTCCGGTCTCGGTTATCGGTATTATTTTAAGAGGCAATGAAGTAGGAAATTATACAAAAGAATCTTTATAAATATAAACCATGTATTCATTTTGATGTATTTCTTGAACAAAACAGAAATGAGGGAGAGAAACCTCATTTGAAAGAACAGAATGTTTTTCAAATTATACGCGTAGGGTAGACGCACCCTTATTTGAGCATTTTGCTCAAATTCTTGTCGTTATTTTTTGTTATTCATCGTATCTTTGGTCATCATTGTTCTGAATTTTTGCTAGATAAGGCTGGGGTCACATTGTGGCAAAATCTAAGTTTTTCTTTCAGTTCCGCAAACCAGAAGAAAAAAAAAAATGTTTTATTGAGAGACGGATGGGAGAAGGGGGTGGAAGTACCTAGTATCTTTTAGTAACAGTTTTCAATGTTTATTGACGGTTAAAGTTAAGTTACCTTAACTTGATTGCATGACGTGTTTAAATTGAATGAAATGTGTGAAAGATGATACGAGTTAAAACAGGGATGCACGCTTAGATGACTAATATAGATGTACGGAAAAATAATACAGGCTACGCCGACCCGACCCTAAAAATAAGTTGGTTACCGCAACTTATTTTTAGGGTCAGGTCAGTCATGACTTTTCCCAAAAAAAAATTCTTTAAACAAAAGTGATTTGACTTCACTTAGTGTAAACATACCCTAACACAAAAAGTAAAAATTCTTTCCGTTGTACCGTCCCATCGTTAGAGATCATTGTTTTGAATTTTTGCCCAGTAAGGGTGTAGAAAGGGTCTAAAAAGGCCGAAGTTACGCCTGCGTGTGTCAAAAATGTTGAGAATGTATCCCTAATTTGGCGGCTCCTATCTACTTGGAAGAACTAACATTTTAATTTAAAAATATATTTTTGTCTAAACAGTGCTAGGCGGATGATTTAGTACTATGTAAGTACTGAAAACTTCTAACTGCCTAGTTAGCCTAATGTCCGTATTGCGTTGTGTTAAAGTAAAAAGGAATGAAATAAAATACACATATCGTCCGTCGCCTTAGAGGTAAAACCTCTTTTATGCGAAAAACTGGTGGGCAACTGGGAATTTATATTATATGCTGATCGCGCAGTAAAATCTGCTTAGGCGATGCAGGATTTTGCGTGACGTCAGTATGATGCGTAGTTCGCATATGGCGATATAGATGCCACCACAAAACTGCGTGTGTGGCGAGATTATTTTTTTTCAAAAAATTTATAAAGGAGAATGCCAAAGTTTCCTACAAGACTCGGCCAGAACCGACAGAGATGAACTATATTTCATAAAAAGGGAAAATAATTATAGAATTTGATAATATAATTAGATTTATATTGGAAGTACACCAAAAAAAGTTATAGTGCTTTAAAGTTGACCACTTAATACTTCTGATTTTAACGATAACATGAAATAAACTATTAAGTGATTAATTAAATTAATGACTTTTAGCAGATTATCGTCGTATATAAATGTTTTTATATTAAAAATATACATAAAACATACTTAGATTAGAATATATGAAAAAAAAACACAACAACACGCCGATGAAGTGAAGTCAAACTTTTTGACAATGACAAGGACCACAGACAAAACAAGTTGTTTTACATCAAGTGTTGCCACTACTATAATAACATTATAAGGTATTAGGAATAAACTATTCTAAACATTATCGATCATCGGATTATTTTTAATAATATTATTACATCACTTTATAATATATTATTCATAAATATGACGGCGCTTTGATATTTAAATTAATGTTAGCTGGATTTCATAGATGTCGCTGTTAGCTTAGAGTGTCATGTAAATGAATTATCTGTATTTGCTACGTCACATCCGATGACATGACACTCTGACACAACACCGAGCGCTAGTGCGCAGTGAAGCGACAGTTTACTGGCAGTATGATTTGAGATTTTGAGACTCGGTCGGGATCGCACAGGCGTGCTACGCGCTTGGTGGAGTGTCTGAATAAAATTGTGTTACCTATTTTGTACGGTTATTTAGTGGTGATTATTTTAAAAGGAAGTTAGGATTAAAATAAAGTGATTGTGTTTTAACTAGTGCTTCTATTATTTTCTTCGCCCGACAATCCACGCCTACCTGTAAAGTACAACTTAATAATTGTGATCATGGATCCAACTAATATCGCTCATTAGGGCCAAGTCCCTTCAAATATAACTAAACGGTATTTATTATTAAAAGAACACATAGTCTCCGAACCGGAGACAGTTTGCCAAAACCGTCAAACCCCACCGAATCGACGACGGTGAGTCACACGAGTTAGATCTCATACTTATCCACCTTATGTGCGTTTTTTCTTATGCACCTATGGGGTATCATGCGACATTCAAGGATAAATAATAAAAAAATCTAAAATAATAAATGTAGTTTTTTTCATCAAATGACTTCTCCCGCTCTAGGCGGAGCGAAAGGGCGTGTCAGACTCTTACTGACTAAAACCCAACCGTGTTCCTTCACTTGCCTGTACGTTGACGCTAACGCTAACTTGACAGTTAAAACGTCACAAAAGGGGCTGGACTTTATCTTTATTCATATTTATATTATTGTAATCGATTTGCATATGCAATTTCGTATCGATATTATTTTATTTTGGTATTGGCAACATTTCTTCTTGAAATTGTAGCTATGAAATGTGTTGTTAAATTGACAATTATTTGAATAACTTTTTAAAATGAGTTTTCAGCGGTGTGCTTTTACAGATTTTATATAAATTGTATAATTGTTACTATTTTCTGTTATGAATTATCATTATTACAGAAAGTCTGTCGGACGCTACATGATTCGAGCCTATTCTTGTCATTGTCCTTTAAAAGTCAAAGTTGCATTTCTTTCTTTTCACTCTAAGGCGACGATATGTAAGTATAACAGAGAAGGCTATGCTTCTCTTTCGTTATTATCAGGCATATTTTAATTACTGCGGGCGTACTGTAAAAACCGTTTGTAGTTCAGATCAAATTATAATTTATGATCAAATTAATCACACTAGCAATTCACACACTGTAGGTACATGACACAACTATTCGGAACGCGCGACAGTTTCTAAACGTCTTCACTACTTGACTGCCACCCATTGACTCTGCTTAGCTCCAGCCGGTCCGACCGTTATGTTATAGACCCTGTCGAGCGCCGCTAGGCGGCGCTGGCGTCCCGATTCGTCAACTCAGTAACGTATTTCTGCCAAGTATTTAACATATCATAACATCACGCCCTATAATTTATATTCCTCTAAGGGTTAGGCAGAGGTGTACCTACTTATATTACAACCACATTTCGCATTTAATACATTTATTTTGCACAGACTAAAAGGCACACAACATTATTCTGCAAAATAAGAACCGGCCAAGTTCGTGTCGGATCACGCACAATGAAGGGTTCCGTAGTTGGGATGAATTTATCTCAAAAAAACTTAACATTTTAGTTGAAAAACATGCTCACCTCGTACATCGATGTACGCCACGGCCAATTCTCGGACTCCAATTCTAAGTTTATAATAAAAAAAAAAAAATTAAAAAAAATGTGATTAAATTATAAATTAACGATGTTCGGACTTTTTCCTTTACTTGTGCTTTGAGACCTTGCTTCTTGCCAAATTTTATGATTTTAGGTTAACGGGAAGTACCCTATAAGTTTTGATTTATTTGCGAGTATCAAAATATGTTGCATAAATGGCCGTATCTCTTTATTGCGTCGACTTAAAAGCTTGATTTTTTAGAGCTCCAACGGACCGTAGACCTACGTATTTGATACTAATTTCAACTTTATATCTACACGCGTTCCTGAAAAAAGGCTCTTGACAGACTGACAGACGGGCAACGAAGTGGGGGGAAGGGTTCCGTTTTTGATTTTGATGTACGGAACCCTGAAAAACTGTATTCTGTTGTAAGAAAAAGCAGGATTGCGTGTGTGTCCTGGATTTGGTTCCCATATCGGGCAAAGTGTTATAGGATTTTTCCATAAAAAACATCTCAGTAGACACCTGGATTTGTTCCCTGTATTTAGCAATAGGCTCGACCCATATTACGTGGAACGCAAAACTGGCGAAATGTTTGGGTACAGCCGAACCCTTAGCAGAAAACCATTTTTTTTTTTAGCTAGTAATATCCCACTGTTGGGCAAAGGCCTCCCATTTCCATCCAAGACTGCCCACTGCTATTGCGGGCCTGTCCTTTCAGTAGGAGTGCAGTTCGCCCCACCATCTTCATCTTGGTCTGCCGCGATGTCGTTTAGCATTTAGGAGAATTATTACTATCACCCTTTAGGCTGCGTTTCCACCAGAGATGAGCGAGGAGGCGTAGCGAGGGATGTGTGTGAAACTAACGAATTACAACGCTAGCTTAGCTCAAACTATGACAATGAAGCGATGTTATTGGTTAGTTTCACACACATCCCTCGCTACGCATCCTCGCTCATCTCTGGCGCAGCCTTACAGTCGAATAAACTTAAAATGTAGTTTCAGTTTCGTATTTGGCGTTTGTTTGTATTTTGTACGTCCGTTTGCCAGTCGGCAAAGGCCTTCTCCAACCTTCTCCATTCCTGTCTCTCTCTGGCCTCTCTGCCCCATGTCGTTCCAGCAACCTGCTGTCCCACCTTTTCTGTGTTCTTTCTCTCTTTCTTTGGCTGTTTCTCGGGTACCACTGGGTAACTATTTTGCTCCAATTGTTTTTCTCTCTAATCATGTATCCAGACCATTTCCATTTTAGTCTTCTGATTTTTAGGGTTATGTTCTGAACCTTGGTATTCATGGTGATTTTGGACAATATAGGGGCGATATTATAAGATTAATCTTAGTGCAGTTAATCTTCTAATTTCGTTGGATGAGACACCTTCAATATCTAAATGATTTATGAGCATCGTTACTAAATGGTCAACAATTGATATCTTAATAATTAGCGTCAAAGACAATTAAGTTTGGACCCTTCTCAAAATACAAGATTAATTATATCAACGCTCACAATAATGTAACGGTCCACTTAGCTAAAAGCTGTTTGTGGATGAGAAATTGTTTGCAGAATATCAGTTTACAGTTTATTAATTTTGAGTAAAAGCTTCACACCTAGCACATGCCAGTGGCTTGTACAAAAGTGTGCAAGCTTGCACACCATTGTGCCATATGCCAACTTCTGATGGTGAATATCACAAATGCATGCTAGCTTCTTGCATATCTTTGTGCAAGATACAGGTATGTTCAATAAGTACGTGCTTAGCTGCATAATTTCTGAGTTAAACTACACGATTACTGACACATGCTCATACTGACTGGACAGGTCCACTCAAATCTCTTTTCCTCAAAAGACCATCTGCATGGTCCTCATATCGCCTGGCCAAGATCATGAGTGGACTTTAAAAGAGACTGTGACCTCTGAGTTTTTCTCGGTCTTTCTTCTCAGAGCAGTCGTTTAGGAAATACCGAACTCATCTTGTTTTAAAACATGATTTATTTTTTACGTCTAAAAATGTTTGTTTGAACCAATTATTCACAGAAATAAATATAAATTATATTTATAATCATCCTTTTATCATACAATTTACACACACATACCGGTGGCTTGCTCAACGACAAGAAAGGTTTTTAAATTCATTTACTGTAATATCAACATTGTTTCCTAAACCCAAATTCAGATTCCGATCAATGACTATCTTAAAACTATAAGGTAGCGAGGTCACACGACCATCTGATATCAAACATATGGGCGTAAAACCCGCATTTCAACCGTAATACGACCTCAAGTGTATACCTTTCACAAAACCCTTTTTTAACCCTCCTAGCATTGAATTTTACCGAAGAACGTAGGATATTGTGTTGGGCATAATAGACCCAATCTGCTGCCCGAACCCGGTGGTCGACCCACACGTGATGAATACAAATTTGTGGTACCAGTCGCAGGGTTAAAGGCCAATTTTTGATGGAAAATATACCTGTATGAGCCGATTGTGTCAAAAATAGTAAATGGGAGAGGTCAAAGCGGTCTGGTGTGATTTTTTCGTTGTAAAAAGCGGTAAAAATGCTTTTGAAAGGACGCTGAGGTTGCGTTTCATTGTTGAGTTTTTTTTATAGGGGGTATGTACATAAAAGTTTCATGGAAAAAATCACAAAACACAGAAATTTTTGTGCGACTAGACTTAGAACGCATTAACCACACGCTGAGGCACCCTGACACTGAACTCAGGCAGGTAATGACACAGCGTTTAACAACTCCAGAGTGGAGATAAAATAAGTTATTATTTTAATATATGATAACTTATCTTATTACCAATTATTAAAAATCTAATCTTTCGTTGTGAATGGTTCCGTAAAATTCCAGTTCCGTCATTATAATAACGAACCCTAATCACTAACAAAACTCAATTTATATTTAATTTAAATGGTCCATTTACCACCCCTCTTGAATTGTCAGAGTCGGTCAGTTAGAAGGTTGAAGCTAGTTGTATACTAATAAGTACTTTTTCTAACCATTTCATGGAAACTCTTGGCCTTCATCTCACTTGATGGTAAGTGATGATCAGGCCGAAAGTGGAAGCGAGCTTCACCCGGAATCCTCAACCATGGAGATTTTGTGGCCTGACTTGGTTTCCGTATGTCGCTTTCACGTGACCACTGAATATCAGCGCTGTGCGGTAAGCCCCCATAGCACAGCGTCATGCTGAGACTATATTATAATATCTGTTGTGTATTCGTGAATACTCGCTATTATAGATTTGTTTTGTTTTTTTTATTCGAATTAAGTTACTTATCTTTTTTATATGCAAGTGTCTTTTTTTTTTTGAGGGTGGGAAATTATCAAATAACTTCTCCCGCTCTGGGCGGAGCGGGAGGATGTGTCAGACTTTTACTGACTAAAACCCACCCGTGTTCCTTCCGTTGCCTGTGTGCCGGGGTCGCGATATCCCTTTCGGACAAACTCGCAACCCAAGCAGGCACTGGCCCTTACATATGCTCGTGTCTGTGGTAAATAAACATGTTTTTCTTCTTCTTCATTCATGAACCTGTGACCAATGTAACAGAGCTCTTACACATACCTAGTATACGCACGATCACGTCCGCAACTAGACAAACAATACCTTGCTAAACCACTTACAATCGGAACATAAAGCGAGGGTAGTCGTAATAAAACATTGTTTAGTGTCCCCGGCAGCTATAAAGTGCACATTGATATCGATTACATTGCGTATGTTCGTACCTGGTTTTACTTTCTTCCTTTCTTTTATTAATATTTACCTGGTTTTGTGGTTTGCAAATAGACACTTAAAAGCACAGACCGAAATGTCTGTAAACTTGAGGTCAAACTCCGGCAAAGGCCTCTTTCAAATTGAGTGGTAAAGTTTTTTAAACCATCTATACTGCCCTGCTAAGCCGAAAGGCGGGAAATCGGAGTAAGTTTTGAGAAAATTGACTTTTTGTAAATTGTAATGTATGGAAACACAAGGTGGTCGCTCCTAAGACGACCCACTGACCGGTGGCGTTCCTAAGCATGTGGGATGAATGCATTAGCAAAAAACAGACATTAATACAGTTCCACTGACAGAAGAGGGAACTCCAAGTAGCGTTCCCTCTTCTGTCACACCCACACTACGCTCCGCCTCAGGAGATTCCCAGCAGAAGCCTGCATGCCAAGACCCCTGAGATACAGTGAACCAACATTAAAAATAAGCATCACCTTTGTACGTATTTTTCTGTTCCTTTCTTCTTGTCTGTTTATATGTGTGTACATAAACCGTTAAATAAATACAATACGTGGTTAATTAAGATTGAAGGGGTATGTTGAGAGCTGTATCTATAGTACATCCACACTTTGACAGTTATATTTAGTTCCATGTAACAGGGGGCGAGCCTATTGCCATCAACCGGGCACAAATCCAGATCCCAGGCTTACTACTCAAAAATTCCTGATAGAAAAACCCAATAACACTTTGCCTAACCTGGGAATCGAACCCAGGACCTCATGGTCAGCAGTAGCGCTTGCGACCACTTGACCAATGAAGCAGTGCTTACTTGATACTCGGCGCGAAAACCGTTTTGGCCTGGCTCACGTAAATCTACAATACATATACCCGTTTATTGAATCCCGAAATAAATAGGGAACATAAACAAAGTTACACAGTGCAGTCAGTCGAGAACGTATCGAATGTCCCCAGTTTCAATCTGCCCCGAATTCTGGCTGGTGTCCAGCGGCCCCAACTACAAACTCTAACAAGTTTCCCTGCTTTGAATAGTTCTAGTTTTCAGGGCTTGAATAATTTTAAATTAATGTTTGCCTTGATTATTGACTATTGCACTTTCGACACAACAATTTTTTTTGTTTTTGGTTGGTGCAACATGATTGATCCGACACAAAAAATAGAACGCATGATTTTATCGTTAAATCCACTTCGAAATTCAAGAAAATATTATGTGATAAATCAAGTTTTGAAAAGAACCTCCTCAATTTGTCTGTGTGTCAGACATATTGAGGAGGTTCTTTTCAAAACTTGATTTTTCACTTAATATTTTTGCCACTTAACTGAAAGAGGGAGTGGGTTGTAACCCATCAGGCCTATATTTTGCCTTATTTTGTCTAATGTGTATTTCTAAGTAAACTTGAAGCAAGTTAGAACCTGTATCGTATTTGTGCTTAAGAGGCTTACAACAGCTAAACCGCGGTCACTGTCGGACTGCATAGAAATGAAAGAGAAGCGCGATGACGTGACGCAGGTAATTTATTGCAAAATATGAAGGAGTTAGCGATTTACAAAAAATCTATTGATTGGACTGGAAAATTAAAACACTATTATGCTAATATGTAGCTTGTAGAATAATCTGACAAAAAATCAGAATTATTGCATGTAAATTAATATGATTTTTATTCGTTAAAAGAAATTTTTAGAGGTATCTTCATGATTTTTTTCTATCGTATCAAATTAGTTGTATTATGTTTTCAACACACTATCATACTAGCATATATCCTGAAGAATATCATATATTTTTCTGATTTTGTTTACTGCAGTGGATCATATTCTTTTAGGCATTATAAAACTTGCGTTTAGGCACGTTTAGGTCCTGTAGTCCCCTTAATATCGCGGGCAGGTTTTTAGCAGAAAAAGTAATATAAGAGCGTTTGTGCACTGCATTCGATCCAAATCCAAGAAATAATTGTCCGCACACAATGTTCTTAATTCGGACGAATGGAATTGGATCTAGTACGCAACCGCTCATAGGTACAAATACTAGCTATAACCCGATTTTTTATGACTGTGCGCCCGTCAACGTCAAAATATTACAGTGTATGTGGTTTAAATAATAATAACAACTTAACGAATGGAGACGACACGAGTTATGTACACCGCATTAAGAGGCCACGGGGCACTGAGGAGGTAACCGTTCGGATGAATTCAATACTAACAACCTACGATTTTGACAGCTCCAAGCGCACAGATACAAAAATCGAGTTATTTAGTCGACCATTCCCAGTAATTAGTAATAATTCCCAGGAAATTTAAACTTCACTAGGGATAAAATTGTCTGTCACATAGAAAAAAAAAATCTTCTTGTTTTATGTGCAAATAACATTCAACCTCGGGGTGACAAAGTAATTACGAGGTCAACTATACCTACTACTTCGGTAATACGGCTAGTTTTGCCCGTGTTTTCTCGATTTGGAACGGATGCAGTGCGCAAAGTGGCTTGGTACTAAAATTAGACGTAGATCCAAGATCTATCAAAAGATATTGTTATGCATGTACAATTTACGAGCCGTAACGCGGTAAACACACATACTTATAAGTGCCAAAAATATCTTGAAACCGCATTTGGCATGTTGAAATGTAGGCATTACAATATAGCGGTAGAATCTAGGACTGTCGTTTTTTTAAACGTTGTCCCACTTTTCTGGAGCATGGTGGAAAATTTCTTAATTCATAGTGTGCATTCACAACCGCTAGTCCAAGATTTTATTTTTGGCATTAATTTATGATTTTGTAGGATTTCCAAATTGAAGCCAGTTTTCAATGAAACCGATTTTTTTTTGTCTAGGTTACTAAAAATCATTCGTTGGTCCAAAACATCTGTGTAACAGGATGAAATTTGTTTTGTTATTTTTTTATTATTATCTGAATTTTAATTGTTTAAATTATGTCGTAGGATGATTTAATAATTCGAATTTTCGCGAAAACCTTAGAGATATTGCGAAAATACGGATAGTTAGACATTGGTGAAAATATTTCCGGCTCGCGCGCGGTTGGTCACAGTTCTAACCTAACCTAATCTATTTCACCCAGTTCAAAATGACGAATCATATAATCTGCCACAGAAATGTTTTCGCCATTGTCTAATTATCTAGTCGCAGGCGAAGCGAGCGATACCGGCAGTGGCCGGCGAGCGCTACTTCCAAGTTTCTCGCAGAAATGTTTACACCATATAATATATAATAAAATACCTAACATAATTAAAAATGACATAATACAACATTTTAAAAAGAAACTGACAACATTATTAATTGTAAAATGCTATTATTCTGTGAATGACTTTCTAAATGAAGTACTGAATAATTTAATGTAATTTAATTTGGCACACCTAATTGTGACATTGTTTCAATTTATTAAAAAAAATTATGCCTATTGTATTCTAGATTATTTATTTGTATTTTTTTATTTTTTTTTATTTGTAGGTATTTTTATTATATGAATGTACCATGCCGACTATTATTGAACTGTTATACCTCAAATATAATATAACTATATCATCACTGCAATTCAATTGTTAATTCACTATTTTTATAATAATGTTGCATGCCTATTATAAGGTAGATTGCACAAGGATCAACCACCAAACTGTCACATCTTATTTACTGTACCTGCAATCTATGCAAATAAATGTTTACTTTACTTTACTTTACTTTACCATCGTCTTATTATCCGTGTTTTCACAATATCGCTAAGGTTTTCGCGAAAATTCGAATTATCAAATCATCCAACGATACATATTATAATGTTAATCTGTGTCTGTAACCTACTAACACCAGAAGATTAATAAAACTGACTCCTGTCTGAAATAAAAGTTTTCTATTCTATTCTATTCTATTCTATTCTTCTATAATCTTATACGGACTGTTAGTAATGTATGTAACCCAGTCGGTTTTTCCTTATACAATTACAGATTGACATAAATGTAGCTATACGTGATGCTATTAGTATTGTTATGTATTCTAGGACCACATAATTAAGTACATTGTCGATGTGTATAGTACGAGTACGAATGATTTGCATACAAAGCGGTGCAATAGTTCAGCTGAAATTGGGCTAGAAAGGTCAGGGATATTAATTGTCTACCAACGTAAATTGTCCGTATAATCGAATAAAGGGTTCCCGAAGCAATCAATTGCAACTGTGAATTTTTACGTGATTGATATACATTGATGCGCAAAATTATCGTTTATATAACTTTTTTACAAAAAAAAAAAAACAACCGACTTCCAAAAAGACAGTAAATACCACTAGGTAAAAATTTAAATAAACCTAAATTTCGGAAATCGATGGCAAATAACGAAAATAAAAACAAAAGAGACCCACACTTCCGAAATTTAAGTTATTTTTCACTTTATAGTGTTATTGGAATTCGGTTGGTTTTTTTTGTTTCACTTTTTAGTGGGTCTGTTTGTTATCACTTCTCCATATGCATTGTGACGAGCATAAATTGCTTGGCAACCATATTAAAGTAATCGAATCGCAACCCGTGAAATACTTATTATTGAGCAGTTCCGGTGGCCATCTGTGGTCTTCATCATCAGTTCCACTTCACCAAATGGTGCTTTCCAAGAACAACTGCACGAGTTACTATAAAAATACCCAAATTACTTCAGGCCTATAATATTTGCACAGTTGCCTCGATTTCTCCAGGATTCCATAATCAGATCCTGAACTGATGACAGTGGGACCATGTCGAAAGTATACCCTTTCAAACAAAAAAAAATATTTTGGCAATCCGTCCAATATATGAAGGAGTTATGCCCGAAAATACATTTAAAAAAAAACATCCGATTTGAACAAAACACAAAAAACATTGACAATTGCAATTGATCGTTTTGGGGAGCCTTAACAATGTATGAAATGGCAATAACACTACAAATTATTGACATAGTGTGTACATTTACAAAACAATAGGTACATTTTCCTGACTGTACATAAATATAGATTTGAGACAATATTATGTACGCGCGGGATACGAGTGCTAGCATAATTCATACATTCGCGAGTTTAATGTGAGTTTAAAGACATTGAGTGAGTTCTTAATTACTGCAATTTAAAGCTTGTCATAATGCGAGAAGACTCATATGAAAGTTAAGACCGATTGTTTGAATTTTACGCCGAGATGTTACTAAGTTTGTGCTTTGACTTAGATATGTTTCCGTCTCTTTCTTGCACTTCTGCCATGCTATTCTGTAAACATCTCACCGTGAAAACTTGGGTGAAGTGAGCTGTCAATAGTGTCAATCCCTGTGGAATGACAGCTCACTCCACGCTCACTTCACCTAAGTTTTCACGGTGAGATGGTTACAGAATAGCACTGCTGGTTTCACAGTTAGGCGACAGTTATAGGAATAACGCCTAGCCAAAGTGCGTGCTAAGGAACGTTTATAGATGTCGGCCTTAGTGTAAGGCCATGTACTCACTGGCAGGGCAGAGGGTATTTTTAGCCAACTAATCATTAAATATAATATGTTAGAAGCCTTATAATGTAAAGCAGATGTGGGAGAGCAGTCGTGGCTCAGTGGTAACAGCCGCGACTTACGAGTTGTAGGTCGTAGGTTCGAACCCAGACAGGCACTTGTGTAAATTATTTCATCACCTCTGCTCTCAAAACGGTGAAGGAAAACATCCTGAGGAAACCGGCTTGTCTTAGGACTAAAAATTTCAAAGACAATCAATCTGCCTAGCCTTTTCCCAACTATATTGGGTTCGGCTTCCAGTCTAACCGGATGCAGCTGAATGAATACCCGTATTTGACATGGAGCGACTGCCTATCTGACCTCCACAACCCAGTAACTGGGTAATACGATACCCCTTGATAAGACTGGTTGTTACTTTCGGGCTTCTGACGACCCGTAACGACTGTCAAAGACCCACGAATGACAGCCGGGACCAACGGCTTAACGTGCTTTCAGAGACGCGGAGGAGTCTCGTTGTGTAAAGATGGGCACCCATCCACAGACCAACCGCGGCAAGCGTGACTTAACCTGATGGATCGACCTGTGCGGCAGTCATTACTTAGCCACGAGCTCCTATTAATTTCAAAGACATGTGACATCTACCAACCCGCACTGGGCCCGCGTGGTGGATTACAGCCCACATACCACATATTGGTCTCTCACAGAGAGGAGGACTGTGTCCCAGCAGTGGGAACATAATAGGCTGATTATGTATAATAATTTGAAGGTAGGGAAATCAATTGTTAACTAAATTGACCGTATTTTGAAATCACAAGTTTTACATTTGTATGAAATCGCTATTAATAACACTGCAAATTGTCGAAGGGTATCAATTTGCTTAACCGTTAATTTCCCTGTCTGTACAAATGAAGTTTTAACTCTAATGGAATAACCAAACACACACACAATGATGGCACTTCGAATAAATTATTGCATAATCGTAACACAAACTCAGCGAGGTTCATGTCAAAGGACACAGTCGATCTGACATTTTTTTATTTCAATCGTAAAGTAAACATTCCAATTTCGAATTCGTAGCGTTCGAGATGGTTTCTCGAAAGTTAATACGGAATTTGGATGTGATCCAGAATTCTTGGGGAGACAAAGTTCTGGCCCGGGTTCGTCTAGCAAACTATACTAATATTATAAAGGCATTATTTCATCGAACCTCTAATAACTATATTTTGGGATCTTAAAAATTATATTGAACACTCTAATGTAACGATTGCGCCTTTTGCGTACCTGAAATATTTCCATTTTTTTTTAGAGATGCTCGCCTCTTGTCGTCAACCGTAAAAGTTTGGCGAGGTTAGAATTAAGTAACAGTAAAGTGAGTAAGTCTAAGTAACCTCTGTATTATAATATCATTAAATAAATAAAAATAAATAAATAAATAAAAATATATATATTCAATCCACTACAATTATAAACAAAATAAAGTGAAAAATAACTTTAATTTCGGAAGTTTAGTTGTGTAGTTTTAGTTTTGAATTTTTTTTTTTTGCAAAATGTTTTTTTTTTTGGAAGTCGGTTGTTTTTTTTTTTTGCAAAATGTTTTTTTTTTATCACTTTTTGGTGTGGTACCTACCCCACACAAATTCGAATACCACTACCTGCTCTGAACATAACAGTGACAGGAATTTATCATCCACATATACGAAGTGGGAAAACTACGTAGGTATTATTGAAGCTAACTCTAAAATTATCCAAGCAAAGATAATTTAATTTATATGGGACCAACTTGAGAGCATACCCTGTCATACAAAAAAATACGTGTGGCACTCGAGGACTGCCGCGGTAAAGCTATTGCATAGCATATATTCAAAAATAAGAAGATAATATTGTTGATTTAAAATATTTTTTTAAAAAAATACCCCTATACCCCCCCCCTAAATCGCAGAATTTACACAACCGTCAATGACGTCTGCCCTCACGTGTCTGCCCGCGTTCGGGTCGCGCACTCGGCGATCGCGCGTCATTGCCTAACCCGCCCCTCCACCCTCGTTCTGCGCGCCCGCCGTCGACTCATCGCAGGTCATTCTTATCGTTCTAACTTTTAAAATATTAGTCCAAATTACTTAGTGTAAAAGACAAATTTTATCTACATTAAATACCGAAAGCGATGAAGGTATTTATTTTGATACGAATTAACTAAATACTCTAAAATATGCAACTTAAAAAAAGTATTCAATTTAAATGTATTTATAGCTCACTATTTTGGCTATAATGGCTTCCACATAAAAGGTAGATATATGCTGTCGCGGACTTTTATTTAGAACTCTTTAAGACAAACAACCCCACAATACATTATTTTCATGTAACTCCAGCGGTTTAGGCAGCGCACGCAAAGATAGATCTCAGAGGGCAGGATTTTTTCCGACTTACTGGATACTTATCGTTATATTATGGCTAAATCACATAAAATCTTTATAAATTGTAGCCTATGTGTTATTCTGATATATAAGCCACATTACTGTAACGTTTCATTAAAATCCGTTCGGTAGTTTTTGCGTGAAAGAGTAACAAACATCCATCCATCCATCCTCACAAACTTTCGCGTCAGGTTTTTTTCGTTACGGAATTTCTACATTCGGTCGCCGCGCTCAGTCTCCGATAAAAGCTATGCAATAGCTTAAAAAAAAAAATTTCAAAATCGGTCTACAATTGACGGAGAATTCGGTAGACATACATAAAAAAATAAAACATAAACACCCTACGAACATAGAACCTCCTCCTTTTTGGAAGTCGGTTAAAAAGGTTATAATGCGAGTACGTCAAAATTGTCAACACATTATGTCAATCGTTTATAGACGTCCGAGTGTCCGAGCTCCGAGCCGAACGAATTACGAAATTCAACGAAACAAACTACGGCGAAATTGCGTCATCTCGTTCACGCGCACGCATTTTCAACTTCAGCGGCACAAATGAAAACAGATGGGTCACTCCGCATTTTAGGTATGAAACTACGAATAGGTATGCGGCGGGCTCGACTTGTCGAATTCAATGGGCGTAACGTAGTCAGAAGATATAAGAGATACGCGATAGAAAGAGAGGCAACATCTAGGTGAATATATCTGTGGGTAACTATCGCTGTGCGACCTGAATTGCACTTTACTGTATCGTAGCAAGAGTCGCTTTTTATTTAAATGATTTTGTGGAGCGACCCATCTGTACTAATCTGTGCCGGCGGCGGGGCGGCGCCAAGACCAGCGTGTCACGTGCCCAAAAGTGATGTCATATCGAGACTATTTTGTATAGAAATTGATCTTCTGGCAAAGCCGGACGCGCCTACAAGTTATTTTAGTGCAAAATGTTTTGTTGTTGAAATATAAAGACTAAAATTTTGCGTAGGCGTTTTGCAATGTTTAATTTTATTGTTTGTGTATTTAATACCTACAGTTTCATTATATTATTTGGCTTAATACACACTACTGACAGTGCCATTTTTCAATGACAATAGAGTGGTTATGTTCCGAATTTCCGAAGGGAATCCGGCGGGAATCGACTTAAGGACTAGCCTCGGGTCTGGTAAACACAAAGTAAGTTCAAAACAATTTTCCTTTATTGGTATACTTTGCATAATCATCACGCTTGTATTCCCCGAAGAGTTAGGCAGCACCTTCAATACACTCACATTACGCCAGTTATGTTTAAGTCCCATGTGGAGGCGAGCCTATTGCCATCAACCTGACACAAATCCAGACTCCGGCCTGCCACTGAGAAAATCCACAAACTGAAGAACCCAATAACACTTTACCCGACCCGGAAATCGAACCCAGGATCTCATGTTCAGCAGTAGCGGTTGAGACCAAGGTAGTACTTTGACAATAAATAAGACCTCGTTCGCACGGGCGACTTTTTCTTTTGATTTTTTTTTTCGTGCACACAGTGTGTTTTTTCAACGCGCTGGGACGAGACCGCGTCCCAGCGCGTTGGATTCTCAAGGCTCAGCTAAACACCGACAGTTAAAAATCCAGTGCGTGATGAAATCCCGCCGCGATATTTTTATGTCCATACTTGGGCTAAATGTCATTTTTCAGTCACACTGCCTTTTCATTGACTTTCTTACCAAGGGGTATCGTGTTATCCAGTAACTGGGTTGTAGAGGTCAGATAGACAGTCGCTACATGTAAAATACTGGTATTCAGCTGCTTGCGGTTAGACTGGAAGCCGACCCCAACGATGAAGTTGGGAAAAGGCTCGGCAGATTGACTGCCTTTTCACTGAATCAGACCACATAAACACCGACAGTTTATAGCCGCGGTCCGAAACCCCTCCAACGCTTAAGTTAGGGTATCCTTAGGGACTCACAAGACGGTCTGTAAACCGCAGCGAATTAATCACAAGAGATTAGATGAGAACATGGTGAACTAGTTATTCAGCACGTGTTTGTCATTCCAGATGTGAGTGGATTGTTTTTCATAAGTAAAAAGTTTATTGTCACAAATTAAACCATTCACAGGTATTTGGTACATAGATATTTAATTTATTTTTGCTTAAGGTACTGAAACTGATACCCAAACTAAGCCACGGCTTGTATTTTAGTTTAGGAGTCAGTCCTCAAACGTGGAGCATTACAGAGAGATTGTGTCAACGGGAATCTAGTGACGAAAATTATTATGATTATAGCATATTTGCTTGTACTTGTGAGTGTGAGTGCGCGTTTATGTGTGATTGTATTTGGGGCTGGGTGTGTGTTTTTGTTTCTGAGCGTGTGTGGTGAGATGTCAGTGAGTGTGTGTTATATGATATTACGCGATGTGTTTATCATGGTTCGTCTGTTTGGTAGTTAATGACCTTAATAAATATGGGTGGCCGTTGATATTACGGCTCATCGAGTTAGTTTTGTTTTCGGCTTCATAGAGCATTGAAAAATGTTGTGTTTGTCGTGGTTAAAGCTTTGACTCTGATGCACGAGGTTGTGACTTAGACTTTTTAAAATTTATATGTACTTTCTGAATTAATCTTGGATATTACTGACATCGGTGAAGGAACAAATTGTGAGTAAACCTGTACTTACAGTTAATATTAAGCCAGAAATTGCCGACCCGTCTTGAGCAAGCGTGGTGATCAATGCTCGTGCCTTCTTTGTATGAGAAGAGGCCTTTGCCCTGCAGTGAGTGGGACAATAATAGGCCGGCATTATTATTAATTATTAAAGAGCATGTGCCGCCTCGATAGGGATTAGGGGGTTAGTAAACCCCGCCAGAGACACATAGTTTTTTTTTATATGACATATATCTCGTATAAAAAAGTTGATAAATGAAATGTAGAGGAGGGTGTGGAGGGAATGTGGAGGGGGAAGGGAGAGGAGAGGAAGAGGGCAAGTCCCCCCACCCACCAGTTCACAGAAGATACATTGTTAAGGTCAATGTCAAATGTCGTTAAGGTTAAGGTCAAATAAAAAAAAAATAAGTTAAGTGTAGTCGATGGAGCCCCGCTTGACGGGGCTCCAATTTCTGTCTGCTGGGTTTAAAGGAACCTTACACGAAGAAGAAGATGAGATTGCCTTCGAACCTAACGTGTCCGAGTGGGGGTGCCCCAAGTTCCAAACTCGCTAGGCTCGCTCTTGCATCCGTAAATAAGTGGAATTTTTTAAACTTTAGGATTTTTTTTCTCGAAAACTAGGCGTTTGCTAGCTGTGACATTTTGCAAAAGTGTTCTACATGAAGACATCTATACGCAAGAATTTGAAGCTGCTCACGCGCGGTCCAATAAGAACAGTGGAGCAAATATTTAAGTTCCGAACCCAAATAACCGAACAAAAAATTGTTGTGGAGGGTTCAAGCAACCCTGCAGAACCCCCAAGTAACCTCATACTCGTTCTAGCGAGGCAGCACGTGTCTTCGGTTTAGACACGTGCCGCCTCGCTCGTACACACATTCTCTTTCTAAAACATACCAGCTTATTAGGGTAAAATATATTAATCGATTGTCGAATATGGATATTTTTTTCCTCATCCCGTTTTCCTTATCACAAGTGACTTACGAAACACAAAAATGAAACAGTAAAATACCGTAAAATCTCACCGTGACGCAATCCTTTTGTTCATTAAAAACATTTTAATTAGAAAAAGCATTAATGAAACGGTCTTAACACAACTTAATCTTACTAATTCTTGTAGGGTAGTGCTTGTTTAATTATGTAAATATAAGTGAAAACAAGTTTCCCATACGCCAGCGCAGAGAGCAAAGGGCGCTGACCACCTTGTTTTAGTTTCTCGTCTCTCCCACTTCCCCTAGTTATCTAGCCCCCCACTTTCAATACATTTGTGACAACCACAGTAAAAATCTACGGTCATCAAATAATCGCGTTCTTCAATGTCCCACTAACCGCACAGACTTCATTCACTCCTCCTTCTTTGTTCAATCTATCTCCCTGTGGAATGCGCTCCCCCAGGAAATCAGGATGGCAACCAACCGATTATCCTTTAAAGTTAAAGTTCGCGAGCACATTCGTAAGAAGCTGGCAGTATCATCACAACGTTAATGTTTTCCCATTGTTTGTCTTATTCGTGTAATTATTTATATTTATTTGTGTTTATATGTATTTGTATATAATCAGACATATATATTATATTTATAGTTTGTAATAGGTATATGTGTATCTATCTTTATATATTACTTATTTTTTTTATTTTTATTCCTAACTTTTTCGTAATTGCATCTACGACTGTTTGTCTCTCCATCACCCAAAGGTTGACTGGTAGAAAATGCCTATGGCATTAAGTCCCCCTTTGTACATTTCGATACGACTAGGGTTACCATCTGACAGGCATTTGCCGCATTTGACAGCCATTGACAGGCGTGCGGCCGGCGCTAAGCTGAGACAGGCATTTTTCAATCTTCTTACTACATACGAAAGGAATCGCCTGACAGTAGAGTCGGTAAAAGCGTTATTAGTAATTCATGAAAACTTTAAAAACGATTCGTGAGAAGATGTTTAGTTTTTTTTATTTTTTTTTATTTAGTTTTCGGTAAAATATCACACATCACTACAGTAGTTAGTTTTCTCTAAATTATTTTATTTGTGGTCGTTAATTGTTCATACTTTTCATTTTGAATAAATGTCAGTCTTTAAAACTATCAGGTGCGTATTTTAAGATGTAAAGTTTATTTTTACAATAGATGTAGACAGGCATTTTTCTGAAAAATCGGGCATTTTGTACATCCTTGACAGGCATCCTCCCTTACATATATAGATGGTAACTCTAATCACGACACGTAATTTAGTTTAACCTTGTATAGTCGGGCGGGGTTATTATTTCAACTATGGGGTAATTCTAACTAAGTAATGAGAATAACTGCTATTCTACTCAGTTCTCATTAGTTAGAATCAACCGCAGTTAAAATAGCTCCCCCACCTGATTAAATAACTACAAAAAAACAACCGAGTTCCTAAGAAAACAGTACTTACATAGTGAAAAATTACTTTAATTTCGGAAGTCAGTGGCAAAAACGAAAATTCTTCGGGCTTCTGAGGACCCGTAACGACTGTCAAAGATCCACGAATGACAGAGCCGGGACCAACGGATTAACGTGCTTTCCAAGGCACGGAGGAGTCTTGGTAAGTAAAGATGGTCATCCATCCACGGACTAACCCCGGCAAGCGTAGCTTAACCTGATTGTTCTACGCGTGCGGATATTATTACTTAGCCACGAGCTCCTTGAGCGCATCAATGAACCTACGTAAAAAAAACATCAAGTCGAACATAGAACCTCCTCGTTTTTAAAAGTCGGACTCGGAGTCTGACTGTGTGACCTATAAATTTATAACCTTAGTTCTTCTAAACTACGCAATGAATAATTGTGAGTATCAATATCTAAGCAAAAAAAAGTGGATATTGATAATTTCAAACTTATTCTGATGAATGTACTCAGCCCTACCCTATTTAAGGAAAGAAATTAGAAAACTTCGAGTCGTTATTCAAAAAGTATAATCTCCAAAGGTCAACGGTATATTTTTTGGAATAATTTTCCTCTATTACAAAAAACTGCTTTTTTCCTTAAATGTTTTTAATTATAATAAAGTCCCTTATCTTTGATCCACTGTAAAATTTTATTCTGCAAATAAAAATAATATAACAGAAAATTAGTTCATCATCATCATCAACTCAGCCGAATGACGTCCACTGCTGGACATAGGCCTCCCCTAAGCACCGCGAGCGGTTCAGTGCTTCTCGGCTTCCTGCGGCCTTCACAAGGTCATCGGTCGGCCTTGGGGAAGGATTTCGAACGCTATGTCTTCCGGTACGCGGTCGCCACTCCAGAACCTTTCGGCCCCATCGGCCATCTGTTCTACGAGCAATGTGCCCACTGTCGTATTCTTCAGGCTATGTCGGTTACCTTGGTTCTCTTGAAGATTAGGTATCTAATATCCATCTATTTGTTTGTTCTCTAAAAATTAATGGTAAAAGAAAAGTGGAAATGGAAATTATAACATCGTCCATTTAAACTAGGAAAAATACGTATTATTGTAGCTAAATTAAAAACTACTAACTAAAGAAAATAAAATTAATATGAGTAATATGGGACCACCTCGAGAGCATACCCTTTCAAACAAAAAAAGAATTTTCAAAATCGGTCCACTATTGACGAAAATATCGAGGGAAATACACAAAAAAAAAGCACGCTATGAACATAGGACCTCCTCCTTTTGGAAGTCGGTTAAAAATGACTGGACTTAACTACTGTTTATATTCGTTAGTATTTTGCAATTTATGTACAAATAAAATCGGCCAATTGCGTGTCGGACCACGCACAATGAAGGGTTCCGTAGTTGGGATGAATTTATCCCAAGAACATACTTAACATTGTAGTTGAAAAACATGTTCTCCCAGACGGAATGTATGGGAGAACATGTTTTTCAAATTGCAAATTTAAGTTGGTCGATTAATACTCGTTAACATGTAAAGCCTACTTAGCTGTGATAGTTTTCCTTTTAACTTCATTATATATACTACTGCTGTGAATTTTTTCATAAATTCAAGTACAACCATTTATCTGGCAGGAGGGGGACACTATACTTAACAAAAATTTGCACTTTAAAGCTTAATATTTCGCAAACTGATTCCTACATTGAAGAATGCCTTTTAGATACCCACAATATTTTTGAACGTCCTTTCCAACGACACCCCGCACTAAAAAATACATCCACACTTTACGTGTAAGGAGGAATCCAAAAAAAAAAAACTTATTTTTATTTTACCACTTTGTCGGCGTGATTAATATGTATACCCATGCCAAATAACAGCTTTCTAGTACAAACATCTGAGCTTACCCGCGGACAGACAGACTGACAGACAGACGGACATGGTGAAACTATAAGGAATTCCTTGTTTACTACGGAACCTTAAAAAAAGGCCGGAGTTGAGAATAGTCGCTGAAGAAAGAGCAGCTGCTGGCACGTCATGACTGTGACAAGAAGGCTTCCATTCAGCAAGATGCTGTGCTATGGGGGCCCACAGCACAATGCTGAGTTTCAGTGGTCACCCGAAGAAGATGTACGGAAACCAAATCAGGTTTAATGAATTATACATCAATATAAAATAAAATAAATAGTAGGTACTTATAATATAATGATACTATACAACCAATATTAAGAAAAATAAAAAATTTGAGAGGTGTCAAGGGACACCCGGATGGAACGAAGTTCGAAGAGAGAGAGAGACAGACAGAGAAACATGCGCACGCCGCACAGCTTACAATAGCTTACTATAGCAAAAAAGTGTCGTTACAACTTTTCGTGAGATTTTTTTCCGTCTAGCCCCCTTTCACAACGCGCGATAAGGTACTTCGTTCCAAAATGATTAAATAACATAAAAATAATTACCCGCATGCATAAAACATTTACCCACCTAAAACACCATTATCTTTATACCTACAAGAATATTCAGTGTATTGTCTCGCTCCCACCATCACCTTCGCGTCGCCTGCGCACGCGCTCACAGTAAACAGTATGCATGTACAGTTTGCATTTCCCGATTGCGTCTACAAGCGTGATGACGTACCGTCGTTCTTTAAGTGTCTGTCTGCGTGACCGCGTTGTTCTTGGATTTTGATGCGGTTTCCACCATAATTTAGGGAATTTATTCTGGAAGGTATATGTGTAAAAAAAACATATTAAACTTACCTATAATAAAGAAATCTCGATGCAAAGGCAAGTCATGTCGTAAAAACCGTGCGAAGCAGGAGCGCTATTGATAAAAATAAAAATTATAGTCGCCAGCTATTTCTGTGAATTTTAACATACACCAGAGTATCATAGACGGCGCTTCAAACTTTCACAGTAACCTATTAATATACTCAGCATAGTCGTCATGTTCCGCAAAAATGGTGCGCATTCCAATAGTTCTGATTGTTATTAAAAGTTATAAAAGTGTTTTGTGAAAGAAAAAAACTAACTGAAGATTCCGGACCCTGGAAGGAAAAATATTTTTCTATTTCAAAGGTATACATATAATTATTTTCTTCTTTTGTGATCTTTTATTATTTGTAAAAAGATTGTCTATTACAGTCTTGTAGTTTATTTTATTTTATTTGCAAATACTCTAAGATTAGATAAGATACCTATATATTTTGCAAATATGGGTACAAACACGGTGACATAAAAAAATATAATTAGCAACAGCCATATTTAACCAGAAGGCATGCAAAAGTACAAAATACACTTGAGATGCTAAGTACATAATATACATAAACAATGCCATTATAAAGATTAACTAAAATTTAAATTTAATTATGAAGTACTTTAATAGTTGTACTGGAATTAAATTAAAATTAGATAAAATAATAATTAAATGTCATATTTTTCTCATTTCTAATCATAAAAAAAACAAGACATGCGTACGCATGTACGTATTTTTCTGTTCCTTTCTTCTTGTCTGTTTATATGTGTGTACATAAACCGTTAAATAAATAAATAAATACGAAATTCCAATCTCCATTAAGAAATCCGTCAAACTATAATACGCTTTGTCTAGTTTTTTTTTTTTAAATGTCATCAAATTTCATTCCTTCCAGCTCCTCGGTTTTTTTATATTATAAATGACTGGCGCCATGTAGCAGACATTTTTCTGCATTAAAGTCGTTCTCGCACTAGGGAGACATAGCCTACTATTATCACGCCTATTTCGTGGAAATACGTCAGCTATGCTGTCAAAACTATCAGGGTTCAACTTTACAAACACTGCCATTTTTAAAATATATAAGCAAATATAGAGCTAAAGTTAATATTTTATTCTAAATGAAGAATAATTTATCCGTCAAAGGTACGAAAACGTCGGTGCACGATAGTCACACTTGGCCTGTATTTTTTTGCCTTTACTTTGCCAACTAGTGCTAAAACTGCAGTTTTTAATTAACTAGGTACCCACATAATGGTTACGCTCAAGGCAAATACGGTGTTTTCCTGTTTTTGTTAATAGTGCTTCTGTATTTTGCTAATGATAACGTGAACACTATGCCAAAACCTAAATATCGGTATAGCGTAAAATGTTTACGCTATCTGACCCAATGCCGCGATGTGGAACAGTCAACGATGGTGAACACTAGCCTAGGTAACCAACTCACTCAACGTGTAGGTACGCCACGAACCGACTGTCTAGCGAATATATAAGTAATTTATACATTTTTGTCATGTTTGTAAAATGTCTTTTCATTTCACCATAAGTATGCCATTTTTATTACATATAGTTATACATACAGTCTTAATACTTTGAAGACACTATTGGTTTAGGTGATTAAATAAGGGTAAACAAATGGTGAAATAGGTTTTTATAGATGTCACTTTCTTTAAGTCTCGTGCAGACCAGCGCGACGCGACGCCGCGACGCGACTCGAACAATACAATTTCTAAGAAAACTTCACGGTATAACAATAGCCGGTGTCGCGCCACGCTGTCGCGTCGCGCTTGTCTGTACGAAGCTTTATTGAAAATACGTTGTAACTGTTAGTCCCGCTATGCTCTAGTCCCTCTATGCTCGACTCGAAAAATACCTACCAAAAAGATTCGCTATGCACGCAATTCTTCGATTCTATGTAAACAATGGAAGGTACAGTTGAAAAGAAATGTTTGCATTCAAGTTAAAAGTTTTATAGCGCTATTCTTGAAACTTAGGTGAGGTGAGCGTGAAGTGAGCTGTCAATAGTGTTAATACCTACCATCCTGCCTTGATTTGTGACAGTGACAGCTCACTTCACCTAAGTTTCACGTTGATCTTTTTACAGAATCGACCGACAGATCCATGCTTTGTTTGTACCATTAAATCAGTAATGGTTTGTATTGATACTCACATTCGCTATAAGAACTAATAATGTAAATCCATACTAAACCTAACTAATATCATAAACTAGCTTTCGCCCACGTGGAGGTCGGAAATTGTCCCACGGGACGGGACGGAACTACCGGGACCGACTAAAGAATACCCTATGTGTTAATCCAGATTATAAACTATCTGTGTATCAAATTTTATCTAAATCCGTTCAGCCATTTTTACGTGATTGAGTAACAAACATCCAAACATACAAACTTTCACATTTATAATATTAGTTGGTTTATTTGTTCGTTTGTTACGTTTTCACGCTAAAACGGCTGAACGAATTCGGATGAAATTTGGCACATGAGTACACCATGACCTGGAAAAGAACATAGGATACTTTTTATCCCGATATTCCCACGAGATCGAGACTTATGCAGGTGAAACCGTTAAAATGTATGTTACAGTACTAAAATTAAAAACTGCTTAGAGCGGAAAACTTTATACTTCTCGTAATTTAAAAAAAACTATGCTTGCTTTTAGTATTTTTAATTCAGTCTTACAATAATCAGTCTAATAAAAAATTATAATTAACATTTTTTACTTATTGAAATGGTATTTGTAAAAGTTAAATGATTAAATCTTCTTCATCATATCTGTCAGGTTCGGGTTAACAATCTGACACTGGCAGGTTTTCGTAATACTGGTGCTAGCTCCTTGATCGTTAAATAATTTTAGTAGATCTGTCTTTTTTGCCTTCAAAATAGACAATCAGCCACTATAAACTTTAGCTAGGTATTATAGTATTGTACTTTTCAGCAATACGCAGAGTAATACAAGCTTTCACTATTTTAATCTGTTTTGATGATAATTAATTTTAGATTTTCTTCATAACTATTGCACCCACACAGTCTTGAAACTTTGGAACATAATTTTTAGTAAGCCCTTGTTGCTTTTTCTTGGTTTTTTTTTGCTTCCACTGCGAACAGCCGTGCTATTCTGTAAACATCTCACCGTGATAACTTGGGTGAAGTGAGCTTGATGTGAGCTGTCATTGCACCTAAAGCTAGGGTTTGACACGATTGACAGCTCACTTCATACTCACTTCACCTCACTCTTCACGGTGAGATGTTTACAGAATGGATCGACTGAAGTAAAGAACTGTTGAAATAAAAAATTCAAAATCGTGCAGATAGGTACCTAGTCACATTAAATGGACGGGGGGATTTATATAACTTCAAAACAGATACCTCGGTCATCTATTCGTTATGGCCAGGAACTATTGATGAAAAAGGGTCTTAATATCCCTCATGATATTATCAGGAAACGGTTAGTGGAAGTCGATCTCAAATATTGAAGTATCGTCAAGAAACCTTTCCTTTCCGAGACACTTTCACGAAAATCAAACGACAAATAAACTGGCCGGGAAATCATGGAGGTAATTAGACTGGCCCTCACAGTCATTGCGTTGCTAACCTTTTAATCAGGTAGGCCAAAATCATTTCTAAGCTAAGGTATGTAGGTACTGTTCATTTCATTTTGTTCATTGTTGTGATTATTTTATGTGATATGGTTATTAGAATGCTTTTGTTATTAAATTGCTGTCTAATGTTTTTATCGATTGTAGTAGAACATAATTTAAGAATTTATAATAAAATAAAATAAAACATAAAATGCGACAGAAAAGTAAAAAAGTCTGAAGTCAAGTGGGAAACACCCAAAAAGTATTAAAACCATCTAGCTCCTAAACTATAATAATCGTTGAACATATGGGGTTTTTCGGGAAGCCCTTGGAGACAGGCTTCTAAAATTTTTCTTTGGACGTCGTTTCACGGGCGTATATTACTGAATGTTTGAAGTCATTGGTCGTCGGTACTGAGCTGTGATAGGTTTGTTCATGTTACTTTTCATATTGTATTAAATTGTTATTCCCGATAGGGTCAATTTGTCCTATGTAACTATTAATAAGATCACACATGAAATATGCAATAAAGATTTGTATTTTTTAAACTTGGTTACGTCTGCTTGGTTACGTCTGCTTGGTTGGGTCGTCTGGTGAGGAGCTCGTGGCTAAGTAATAGCAGCCGCACGGGTCCATGTATCAGGTTAAGCTACGCTTGCCGGGGCTGGTCAGTGGATGGGTGAGCATCTTTACATACCGAGACTCCTCCGTGCCTGGGAAAGCAAGTTAATCCGTTGGTCCCGGCTGGCATTCGTGGATCATTGACAGTCGTTACGGGTCGTCAGAAGCCCGAAAGTCTGACACCAGTCTTACCAAGGGGTATTGTATTACCCAGTTACTGGGTTGTGGAGGTCAGATAGGTAGTCACTCCATGTAAAATAATAGTATTCAGCTGCATCCCGTTAGACTCGAAGCCGACCCCAACATAGTTGGGAAATTGCTAGGCAGATTGATGGACATAAATTAAAAATAGCAAACAACAGCAACCTTATTGCGGAACACACGATTAATCACAATATGAATTATTTTGAAGGATATTGCTAATCCATTGTTTCATATCTTCAAAAAAATTGTTTGCTCAACAACGTAAATAACGCAATGAATATTGTTGAACTGTCAAAATGAAACAGATTGTTATTGATCGTGTGTAAACAGATTGTGAATTTTGAATGCAGACCCTCAGTAAGATAATCCCAATGTTCAATTTCTACAAATTATTCTCGGTTTTGTAGGTAGGATGCAAACCAGTCGTGTCATGGTAGTAAGTAAATTAGTTCGTCTAATCCACGACTTTTTTTTTTCTATCTTGCTTTATATGTAAGTGGATTTAAAAACATTGTGTTCTCCGCTGGTCGGAGCACATACCAGCCGCGCGGCGCTGAGTCACCACTCCGCCTCGTTTGTTCTATCGATCCGAAAAATCATTGATGATTTGGGTCGGACGTAAGTTTATCGTGGATCGTCAATGTTATTTTTTGTTGTGTCTTAGACAGACTTTCGTTTGTACGCTCCTTAATTATTTTCCACATCGATTTATGTAGTTTTTTTAGTTGAGTTTCTGGTTTACGGTTACGGTTTGAATTCATTTATTTCTAAAGATTACAAATCACTTGTACAGAAATAAATACTAAAAATTACTTGATTTATACATTTTTGTTGTTCAGGATTAGTAAGAGCTTTTAGTGTTAATATTACTAATATAAGGAGGTAATTGTTAAAAGTTTTTTCCCGAATATATTGTATGTTTTTGATTTTCTGAACTTGTAATTTTCGTACACGGTTTTTCGCGAGCTCATTATTAAATTCCAATTGATTTGTTTTAATGCAAAATTTTAATTTTTACTTTTTTTAACCGACTTCCCAAAAATTAAAAAAAAAATTAAATTACAAAAGTACAACCGAACCCCCTCCGGTTCTCAATTCGGTTGTATTTTTATAATTAAAATTTAGTTTTTTAGTTTTCCTGTCTTTGCTTTTAGTTGTCGCGGCGTCTAATGATTTTAGGTTTAATATTATTCCTTTATGATCAGAAAAACCGTAATCGTGCTCCTGAGTAATTATTCAATTAGAATCAGTTAGAGTACGTTTATAAATACTAGATCAAGACAGGTTGAAGTGATTTTTGTCACAAGTGTTGGTTTTTTAATAGATTGGATGGATTTGATTCTAGCATTTTGATATGCAGGCTATTTTAGTTGAAATCACTTCCGAATATGATTTTATTTTTATTATATTCTTTTAATAGAAGTCCTTGAATTAGTTTTAATTGTTTATAGAATATATCAGGCTGTCTATTATTCCAAAACAAAGTTATTAGTATTATTTTAAGTTTAGGCAATTCAATGGCACATACTTCGATGATGTATTCCACCGACATATCCATAATATCCTTTCGTTCAATACATTCAAAGTTTTCTCGTAATAGTATTTTTAGGAATTTAATTAAACACTAATCTAAATTTAATAACGAAGGACTTTTTAATCAAACAATTAAGTTACAACATTTGATAACCAATAGGGAATAGCAAACCGCCCGCCCCACCAGGCTTGGCAATGAATCGGGGGTCACGCTGCGCGCAGTCCTATATGGACTCGATCACTTGTTCCGGGCTGGCCGGAGGGCTGTAGATTGGAGATGCACGGCCTGTCCTGACGTGCCAGCGTCCTTGCAGTCCTCGGAAATCAACGGAGCCTCACCAGCGGGAGCTACCTCCGACTCTCATTTCTGGGTGTTGCCGACTAGGTGAGCACCTCGACGCTGATTTTCAGCTGCAACACACGAGTTCCATAGGTACTCTAGAATAATAAACATAGGGAAGTGTCTGTCCGCTATAATAAATAAATTAAAGGAAGTATAAAAAATAAATTTAAAAAACTCATAAAATTCAAATAAAATGTCACATCCATGTGTGTGTGTGCGTTGTGTTGTGAAATACCCAATATCTTTGTATTTCCTACATACTCGTACAATAATAAATCTATTATCTATTAATAGAAAGTAATAAAAAAAAAAATATAATAAATAAATGCAAAATCGTGTGACTGCGTTGTTCCTCTAAACTACGAAACGGAGGTTGATGCGGTTTTTATTATCATTTAGAGTACCTATATATGAATAATAATTGACAAATAAAAATTAAAGCTGATAAAATAAAATATATAAATGGCAAAGCTTATCCTCACGCTTTAAAGTCAAAGTCAAAGTCAAATCATTTATTTCAAATAGGCCCTTGTAAGGCACTTTTGAACGTCAAAGTTTACAAAAAATTGAATTGATTCTAGTGGCCACAGTACTTTAGTTAGTTTAGTTTACACAGTACTTTACCAGTCACGCCCCGAATATCATAAGAGACATCGGTACTTTCTGGGTCATGACTGTTACCCATCAGTAGAAACAACGGATCATACATTCAACCAAAGTTCTTAGAAATGTAATCTTCGATCAAATATACTAAACAAATGAATGAATAGGTCGGTTCATAAGCTCAAAGGTTTAACAAGTGTAAGGTTTGTTTATTGTGAACAAAGGAAGCCTCAAAGTGTACTTGGGCAACCAAGAACACTTTGACGCTTGCTGCATAGCGACAAGTGCCGTGCGCCCATGCGTCGTCTTATTACGCTATTTAGCAGTGTCACTCATAAAGTCATAAGTCATAACAATTCGTGTGGTTACCATAACTACAACGCATATGGGTGAATAATATTTGTTAATGTCAACAAAGAGGCAAAAACGTACCTATGACAAAACTGGATGAAAAACAACACATGAAAAACAACACATGAAAAGTTTTGTTAGTTTTTTTTTATTAACTAAAACTTACATTCGAAGAATGGAGCACAGCACTCGGGCGTCCATTCACCATGCCATGACAGCATATATTCGGCAGCAGCCTGTGTGGTTTCGGTATATGAGCCCGCTACCAACTGAAGCTCGTACCGACCATTTGGTAGAACTTTAGTGATACGAAACGGTCCGCGCATACCGCTGTCTAGCTTGCCAATCGATTGTGATCTTTTAATTACTTAAGCCAAGTCATCCACTGCGAATATTTTTGGCGTTGAACGATTTTTATGTACAGTCCCAAACAAACTTAAAAGTACGTGTTAGGGCTGCGATAGGTGCTATCAAAGTGGCATACAACGGGATGTACCGTCTAAAATACCCGCTAGGCCGAGTAATTGACGCACTTGTTTAATTGTCGTTGGCGTCGGTGATTTAGTTAAAGCTTCTATTTTAAGAGTCCTCAACCTAACCTGACCATTGCTAATGGTTCTCCCAAGAAAAATGTTTGAGAAGTTCGTAAGATACTCATATCTTACGAACTTCTCAAACATTTTTTTTTTCTTAATTGTCAGCGGCTCATGTATACCTCAGCACAGATAATATAATACTACGTAACCTCCGGTATACCTCAGCACAGATAATATAATACTACGTAATCTCAGGTATACATTAGCCGCTGTCAATTAAGACTTCTATAAATAAGTACACCACACTGCACTGCGGGTGTCACGTCACGACTTGCCGTATCACCCTTAATTTCACGACAAAAATTGACATTGGATTTATTGCGAGACTCTGATCGCTGTTTAGCAATACACTTTTCTTCCGTACCTATGTCCCATTTTTTACAAAAGTTGCACTTTTTCACGTTCGGGGTAATGGCAGTGGTACCCTGACTATATCTTTCGACTTTAGAACTGGAACTATAACTAATTTTAGAACGTTTAGGACATGCATTGCTCTTAGTGTTATGACCGTGAGCGCCGCACGAAAAACACTTCACAGATTATCTTATCAATCATTGCGAACTACTAGGGCCCGCGATAACGGCGGTAATAGGAGCCGTTATCTCCTATTACCGCCGTTATCGCGGCCGCTAGTAGATCGCAGTGAACATAGTTTTTGTTCATATTTGAATTGGTTTTACTTGGCATGACATAAATTAATAAAAAATTATCTATAGTTTCTGTAGTTAATTTTGCATTCATAGCTGCAGCACGAATCTGCAGATCCATAATACCGCGCACAATGATTGCACACAAAAGGTCATTACTTAGTTCCATAATGATACGCAATCGCAACAAGGATTTGCGCGCGTATTCCGCGTATATGGAATATTTATCTGACTCAGTGTACATAACGTCATACAGGACATTAGCTACATCGACACGTCGTGGACAAAGAGTTTTTTATAATAATTTAAAGGTTGACCAAATACGATTCGTTTCGGTCCAGTCGCGTAACCACGAGTGAGATTCACCCTTCAGACAACCGATACGTGCCAGACATTCTTTGTCGTCCCATCTATGTATAAATTTAGCGCGGTCAACTTCTTCACACCATGCAATGACATCATGAACATTAGGCTCGAAGTGAGAGACGTAACAATGTTTCAGGCTCCTTGGCGCATTGTTAAGACGCTCTGCAACGTCCCCTGCAGCCGACGTTGAAAGCGAAGGCAGCGAGGCGCCAATGTCCTTGGGACAGGGTGCGTAACAGCGGGAGGGCTGGCCATGCCGGTGATGGCAGGGCGAGGCTGCTGCTCCACGCTCGATCGTGGTTCCTTCTGAACCTGAACACCGCTCCAAGGCCAGAGACTTTTGTTTACTTTTACGCCTTTTTCTTGGTCCGGTATTATTTGACATTTTTTTAAATTAAAAACGAGAGACGTATCCCGCTTCTGATTTTAGGAATTTATTTAAACACTAATCTAGAGTTAACAAAGAAAGAGTTTTAAATCAAACAATTAAGATTTGAGAACTGATAGGGAATAGCAAAGTGCGCGCCGCCGGGTTTGGGAATGAATCGGTGGTCATGCTGCGCACGGTCTTATATGGACTCGATCACATGTTCCGTTGGTCGAGGGGCTGTAGGTTGGAGATGCAGCTAACCTAACAGTACGCATACACCGCCGCCTTGTTAGGTTTAAAGAATTTTTATTTCATAAGAACATGATACAGTTCACATAAAGTTTTAGCATAAATAATCGTCATCTAATGACGAAGCATGCAGTCATAGAATAAGTAAAACTATAACAACAACTTACGAGATCAACAGCAAACAAATCAAAACTGTAGGTAGTTAATACAGCTGGTTAATTTTGACACCAAGATACCCTCATAGGTACTAATGATTCACGTTATGAGGAACACAAACAGCGACCACTCCCACTGTGTGAATGTATTTTGGTGTGCTAGTATAGTGCGTGCACGTGTTTGCTTGTGTGCGACAAGTTTAGTCTGGTAGTGTAGTACAGTACAGTGTTCGTAGTTCAGTCAACAGTATGACGTATGTAGGAAGTATCCGTTACAGTTAATTAATGAATTCTTTCTTTCCTTGTGAGTAGTTTTTGATGCTTTGCATGTTTTGGTATAATACTGTGATGTCAAGATCTTGCGTGACGAAAGGTAATTTTATTTGTGTTAGTCTGTGAGAAGTCTGTGTCGCGTTCGTTTGTGTTATTTATGCTTTCATTAGACAAATGTAGTTTTTTTGCGAATCAATTATAGTTTGGTTGATGTCAGCTTTTTTTGTTGCGTAGTTTTGTTTTGTCATCATTACAGTGAGTTCTTGTTGTCGTCCGTATATTATTAATTTATTATTTTTTATGATTGCGTGGTTTCCCAGGTGACTTGAGGGTAAGCTTTCTTGATTATTTTTTTGCCCGAATTGCAGTTACATTAAGGTATTCGGAAAAAAGACCCAGTATTCAAACTACTCTTCTTTATATCGCTGTAAGAAAAAAAAATCCTATTTACAAAAAAAACACATTACGAATGCAAAAAAACCCGACTGCATGGCTAAATCCCCTTACCAGGATTGGAAAAAAAAGTTTTACAGTTCAAAATGCATAATAGTAAAAAAAAAACAGTTTTTTTTTAATCTACTAGTAAGCGATGTAGATGGCCAGTGTTGCAAGCAATGAGCTGCGATGTTCGTGTGTGCAGAAGAAAACCTCACAAGATCTTCTTTCTTTTGGTGTAACTCCAAACATTGCGCGGCACTCGTGCGCGGCTACTGATTGGACGACTGCCGCGCGAACATGCGTCGTTTTATTCCTAACTAGAGCGCGGCCGACATGTCGACACCTCCATGCTATTAACATCGTAACTCACTTTTTGTGATTTTATAGGAGAGCGACTTTAAAGTTTGAAAAATTATAGCAAACTCAAAACACCCCGTACAATTTTTGAAGCTGGCTCTATTTAATATAGTTTAGGCGGACTATAAATAGGTATGGTTAAGTTGTAAAAGAAAAATTGTTTTCATGGGTTTTCATGACTTACGTGAAAAACAAAACAGTGAAATGACATATAAGTTACGAGGACAAACATTGTATGTCTGAGTTACAATTTAGTTTTTTTGAAGTTTAATTTATTTTTGTGGTCATTTTGTATCATGTACATAGATTGTATCTAATGTTACAATTTTGTTGTAGTTGATAAACAAGCTACCTACTCATAATATTTTCTATAAATTGTAAATCACGTTGCAATTATATTGTTGACAAAAAATATTTTTTGGATTAGTTACAATACTTTGACGTTGGTTTATTTTAGAAACGAAAGGGAATAGAATTACAATGATAGTACAGAAAAAACGCATTTTTTTTTTACATAACAATGCCGTTGTACTTAACTAAATTTTTGGAAAAAAGTGAGTTACGATGTTATTGCATGGAGGTGTCGATGTGTCCTGCAAACGCAGCGCGTTGCTGCCGAGCTCTTGCCGCTCAATGTTTGGACACACCGTAATGACCAACTTTTTCTATTTTCCACAACTTATCTAATTTAAGCACAGAACTAACATGGAGTACATGACTTTACTATTTTATTCGGTGGGCCCGTCATTTGTAAAATTGTCACCGAAATTGTATTGAAAAAAACCGGCCAAGTGCGTGTCGGACCACACACAATGAAGGGTTCCGTAGTTGAGATGAATTAATCCCAAGAACAAACTTATCATTCTAGTTGAAAAACATGTGCTCCCACACATTCCAAGTGCAAATGTATGTTTGTACGCTCAATATTGAGAGATTTACTATGTTATTTTAAGACCATATATTTATTATAGGTTTTCCTGTAATCTATGAGTAAAGAACAATTCTCTGTATTTTTTCAAAATTTTAGGCTCAGTAGTTTCGGAGATAGGGGCGGGAATGGTAAATGTTCATCAATTTTCTTAAATATCTTTAAAAGTATTTAGTTTAAAATTATTTTAGTAAAATATTTGAGATTCTTGCAATATCCCCTTTCATTTGATATGTCACACGGTTCAGTATGCAAAAGTTTTATTTTTATTTTGTTATTTGCCCCCCAAAAGTAATATGCCCCCCAAAATATTCAAAAATTATTTAATTACGTTACACGTCCGTGTTTGGGTCATAGAAATACATATTATGTGTACCAAATTTCAACTTAATCGGTCTATTAGATTCGGAGCAAATTGGCTGTGACAGACGGACAGACAGACACGAGTGATCCTATAAGGGTTCCGTTTTTCCTTTTGAGGTACGGAACCCTAAAAATAAGATGGCAACGTTATTTCCGATCTTAGCCGCGCGCTAAAACTTGTACAGCTGTACTTTGTGTATATGAGAGTGTTTATTCTTTTCTTTTTCTATTCTGTGACCCATTGACAAATCTTTCTGGAGTCTGCGCCACCACTAAGGTACCTTTGATGCGACGCTTTTGTCTAAGTTGTTGCATCACATATCATTTAAAAAAAAATAGTTTCACAATTTTCCGCTAACCTTCTTTCATGGCGCGTACACTACATACGTACCAATTTCTTTGTTTGTTTTTAATTTTTGAGTCAATTATCTATCAGTGATTATTTTCAACCGATAAAAAAAACAGGAGGTAATGTATTGGACAAGTTTGTTGGCCGATTTTCCATGACTCCTGCGCCGAATCACGTGATTCTTTTTGATTCTCGTGATTGGTTGTTTTAAAAAGCGCGCGTCCACGCAATCGCAACTGGCGCATCAACCGACGCCATATTAACTCTCGCACACGGCTGCCATGTGTTGGAAAGTACCGTACGTACGACCAGTGTGTTATATTCCGCGTCAAAGTCGTTACCTACGGCAAAATGGTGGGGCGATAAATAGCTCCGATTATTAAAAGTTGAGTGTTTAGTGATACAAAAACAAACCAGCGAAGTGTGAGTCGGACTCACGCAACGTAGGTTTCCGTACCTTGGAAGGATGTCTTTTTAAAGGTAATTTTTTGTGATCTTTCATTATCAAAGGATTTTTTCTTTTTAAATTACCATAATACGTTTACAGACAAAACTAAGTTACGGTGGTTCCAAACAACATTGAAAAAGTTAGAAAACGTAAAACTATTAATCATTTTCCGCGAGTTTTTTTCCCATACTTTAAAGTTATTAATAGAAAGAACACTACTTAAACTGCAGTTTAAAATTAAGGTGACAATAACCGGCATTTAATGATTTAATACTAAAAATCATGTCTAAGCGCCTGAGCAAAATACATAGCAAAGTGTAAGTATAAGCTTTGCACACATTAAATTGTAAAAGTATATTATTTTTAAAGTTTGACACGTAAATATTGGGTACAGTGTACTTTATGGAGTGTACTTTTTTTTCTTTTTTTTTTGTGAGAATCTTAAATTTTTTGCATAAAGATGCCTGCACGTAGAACGTTTTTGCAAAATGTAACAGCTACCAAAGGCCTAGAATTTGAGAAAAAAAATCCTAGAGTTTAAAACAAAACTATTTATTTATGGATGTAAGAGCAAGCCTAGCAAGCTTGAGACTTGGGGCATCCCAGCTCGGACATTTAAGGTTCGAAGGGGATTACGGGGGCTCAAGTGAGCGAGCAAAGCGAGCGATTGAGCCCTCGCCATCTCCTTCGTGTTAGGTTCCTTTAAACCCTTACTTCAAAAACGTCGAAGTTACTTACAAAAAATGATATTTACCGTACGTTCTTTTTTTTTTTAAATTGACCTTGAACTTCGAAACTTTTGATATTGACCTTGAAAATGTAAACTGGTGGATTTATTTTGTTCTCGACTGACGTAGGCCGATACAGGCTGATAGCGTGTACGTGAATGGTCTCGTATATCTATCTCGCTAAAACCTACGCTTAGACTATACCTACTCTTTCACTTTTGCATTGCCAATCCAATGCTAGTTTTAAATAATACATCTATGGTTTTTGACAGATTGAGATTATAATGTAAGAGATTGTTAGAATGCGAATGTTCTTAAAAATACGGGAACTGCCCCTTTGTTCCAGGGAGGCGCTAAGGCAGACGCAAAACAGCAAATATACAAGAGATGCAACCGCAGGTTGCGTCTACAGTGAGACGGACTGAGCGACCAAACTAGCGAGCGAACGTCTATTGCATTACTCTGTGGAAACACATCTAGCCTCTACTACCCGCTACAACCCGCAATGCAGTGTGACCCCCTAATCGCGCCTGCCTCCGCGCCCGCTACCGCTCCAGTCAACGCGCATTCACTCTGGCCGAGGTCTAAGACGTATTTATCGGGAGACAAAGTTCCATTCCTTACAAGTAACATGAAAAGGCTAAAATTTCGCTGGTTTGCAGGGATTTTGTGTATTGGTACCTTAGTAATATTCTTAATGCAAAATCCATCAACTGTTTTTGAAAAAAACAATATGAAATATATTCTACAGTGGACAAGTCCGATAACCGATCCCTTCAATCTTATGGGTGAGGGACAAGAACAGTTCTTGAAAAGACGGTGTCCTGTCAATAATTGCTACATCACCCCTAACCCGTCTCTTTTAAACAGTGTGACAGATTTTGATGTCATCTTGTTTTATGGCCCTGAGTTTTGTCAAAAAAATGTGTCTTTTCCACTAAAGAGATCACTTTACCAGAAATATGTATTTGCTAACAGAGAATCCCCAGCTTACTATCCTTTAGATTCACAGAGGTACAATGGAATATATAACTGGACTTATACATATAAATTGGATTCCGATATATATTTCGGTTACATCGTAATAAAAAATAAAAAAGGTGAAGTCATCGGGCCTAAACAAAATATGCATTGGTTGGAAGAAGAAGATATGAAAGCCGTAGACAGTGATTTCAAAAACAAATTCAAGAGTAAAAAACGAGCGGCTGCTTGGTTTGTATCAAATTGTCATTCAAACAGTAGCAGGGAGAAGTTCGCATTAGAATTACAGAAAGAACTAGCTAAACACCATTTGGTACTAGACATATACAGCGAATCTTGTACATGGGATGGAACAAAGTCTTGTCCCAAGGCACCACAATCGTATATATCAGGAACAGATTGCTTGCTTAAAATAGAGACAGATTACTACTTCTATTTGTCTTTTGAGAATTCTCTTTGTGAAGACTACGTCACAGAGAAGCTATTGCATGCGGTGCAGCACTATGCCGTGCCAATAGTCTATGGTGGAGCTAACTATACCAGGTTAGATCACTTATTACGTTTTGTTGTCCTCGTTTACACTCTTTTTTCCCCGTATTTGTGCTTAGCAGATATTGTATTTATATATATTCTATACTCTATCTATACTCTTTTTAATTTTTATCCTTATTTCCTCCAACTAAAAATCTAAAATGTGCACGCCTACATTACTTTCATACAAGTCTGCGCATTACCAAATCACAATGATTGTGAATTTATTTATATTAGAAAAGTGTTGATAGATGGATAAAACATTTATTCAGTGCACACAAAAGAAAAAGCATAACACACCAAAGCACTATTAAATGATAATAAATTACATGTACTACATGACACTATGTTACACATTGTACTGTATTTATATTAATTGTAGCGAGTTTTTCTGAATTTTATGCATCTTTAATTTAAACAATATGTAAAAAAACTTCCAATCCGAAAGGGGCACATAGCTAATGCAATAACATTACCAAAAAGTTATTAAAAATCTTATTCTTATCTAAAAAAAATTTAAAAAAAATGTACTTAAATTACCCCAAATTTTCAACAGGGTAATAAATTATGACTTGTAGACATCCGCTAAAAGATGGCCGCCCGCGCCTCATGTAATAACCCAGTAAAATTACTAATTGTTAAATTATTTCCTGAAAATTACCACAAAAATATACTCTCAGTACGATACTTAACAACACCCTCCCCAGGATTGGACAGGGTTTTTTACATGTATGTATTTTTTGTATACAACTGGTCTAAAATACCCCAAATATAAGTGCACCTGCATAAATTTTTTGTTAAACAAATACAAAATAAATTATTTTAATTTTTCAGGTTTCTTCCAGACGGATCCTATTTGGATATAAAGAAACTTGGTGTAAGGAAGACAGCAAACAAAATAGTTGAATCCATCGAAAACAAGGAAATGTATTACGATTTCTTTAAATGGACCAATCACTATTCTTACCACGGCTTAGAAGAAACGCCAGAAGTTGACTACATGTGCACTCTGTGTAGAGCAATCAATGACGTTAGTCTTGTGAAAGAAATAAGTATTTATGAAAATATTCGAAGCTGGTGGAATCTTTCGTCATGATTGCTAGTTTATGTCATGATTTTACAAAAACTTTTATTTTTGTTTTTATTGCTGTAAGATAGCGACTCCTGGAACATAGTGTTTCGCCAAGGAGTTGTCGATTCGCTTACAAATAAATTATTTCGTGAGAATCGCGATCATGAAAAAACAATATTATTTAAAATTGAGCGAGGGAAGCGATTCGCTCGTTTCGGGTGAGTAAATTCGTGCGAATCACCAATAAGCCACAAATTTTGGTAAGGTTGGCCGGTTGGCCCATGAAACTGTCCAAAAATTTTTTTTGAATTTTCCACCCCATGTATTTTCAGCGATTATTTATAGTTTAGGAGGTAAACGTAAATTTTTTTGTTTTGTGAAATTCAACTGATTTCAAATAATTTTCTATTCCTCTTTCTGTATCGCATATTATTAAAATTTTCTTTTAAATAATAAATTATGAAACTATAGTTTACGATAAAAACACCGTCTATCTAATTATCGTCGTACGTCGCTCGTCTCACGGGCCACCCTATACCTGCGATATATCTGCGATCACTTTTGTAGTAAGCAGACATAAATGATATTACAGCCCGCGCTTTCGAATATTAAAACTTTTGAGGCTACAGGAGGTCACAAACATACACACATCCTAAAAACATTATTCTCGTCTTCGTCGGTCGGGTAAGGGCCCTCGCCCACGGCGACTTTTTGTAGCGATGTTCTCGCGCTTTTCGTAAACGCGCAACAGCATCGCTACTAACGCGTGTTAGTCGCATTTGCAACGCGCTACAGAAGCGATGCCAACGCACTACAGCATCGCGACTGTATCGATGCAAACGCGCGACCGTGTCGGACGACACCGGGGAGAGAACGGAGGGAGGGTGGTGCGTGAGTGGAGAACCGAGCATCAGTGCAACACAGGCAGGTCGAGAGTGCTGTTGTTCGTCACATGCAAAATGGAGTCGTTCGACAGAAGCGCGACAGTATCGCGTTTGCATCGCGACTGAATCTGGGCCCGTGGGCGAGGGCACACAGCTAGTGACCGCTTCGCGACTGTATCGATGCGGACGCGCGACAGCATCGCTACTGCATCGCTACAAAAAGTCGCCGTGGGCGAGGGCCCTAAAAGGGGCAGTCGGGTAAAAGGGGCCAATCGGGTAAAAGCGCCGGTCGAATAAAGGGCCAGCTTATTACACTAGCTTCAAGAACAGTAAAAAAAAAGTTAACAATCTTGTACAATTCCAGTAAGTTACAAATAAGCAGTAAAGGTAGGTAAATTTTTTGTTTGGTTTGTATCGGTAGGTACTTAATAAGGTTGTCAAAACCAAACTGATTCACTCTGTTCCACGTACTAGTAGGTATAAACTGTATTACGGTGGAACATTTTTCCTCGTTCTCTGTAAATAAAAATAATTATTTTCGTATGTATAGCAATTTAAATAGGTATTGCAGCTATCGTATACAAAATTAAGATAAGACCTAAACTTTATGGTCTTGCTTGTAGTTGCAAAGTTTTTAGGAATTTGAAAATATTATTAGGTAATGTTTTGCACGCGTCCTAAAAAAAAGTTAAGTTTTTAGTTAGGCGTGGGACATACACAAATGGCGAGTGGCGCGGGCGTGGCCACAGTGTGGCGCGGGCGTTGCGCCGCCGCGCCGCCCGTTTCATATTACATACAAAATGTATAGGAACGACGTGGTGCGGAACATAAACACAACGCCCGCGCCGCACCGTCGCACAGTGGAACGAAAAAAGGCTCTCGAAGACATTTAATCTTAAATTACACCTAATCTGAAAAAATCAAGTACGTCAAAAATCATAAATAACAAGTTGCATCACCGTGTGCAAGGTTAAAAGGGTTATTCTCTCCGTTTCGGAGATATAAGCATTAGCTCCATACATTTTTTTGCAAAAAAAATATAAGTTGCTAATTTGCCTACCACATTGCATCTTATGATATAATATGTATGCATAATATCGGCTATTAGAAGCCATTTCATGCAAAAAACCGACACTTTAAAATTTAAACTTGAATGTCTTCGAGAGCCTTTTTCGCTCCACAGTGCATCGCCTCGCCCGCGCCACGCATACATTCTTATACATTTTGTATGAAATATGAAACGGACGGCGCAACGCCCGCGCCAGACCATCGCCACGCCCGCGCCTCGTACGCGCCACTTGTGTATGTGCCGCGCCTTAGGAACGTGCATGCAAAGTGCACAGCTAGGGAAATTGATTGTTTATCTAATTGACACACCACGTCAATTGTAGTGTAGCTATTTCATACACACAGTTGTTTCATGCACAAAGACGGTTGTGATTCGAATAAACGGACAAAAAATTAAATTATAGTAGACGACTCAGGTTTATACAATATACAGAAAGTCTATTCAAATCTTTATTTCTAATTGATGTTATTTCCACTAAAACACACATCAACTTTATGCGAGTGTAAATTAAGTTGATTTTAGACTAACTAGTACTGTTGAAAAAGTCATAAAAAATATGAAATTGTAGCGCAAACTGAACCTTATGTATAGGCATTACAGTTGTTTTTCGTTCAACTCGTGTTTGTTTACATGTTTGGCAAATAAATTGCGAAAGCAGATTACATAAACTCACGCCTTTTTCTCATGGGGGATGACAGAAACTACAGAACGGCTCCTGCTACGATCCTCACAGGTTATTGTTATTATTATCCTTACGACTCAGGTTCCTTAGGAAAAAAACACAAGCCCCGACGCAAATATTTTGTATCTCAAGTTAGGTATCTGTGTGTTTGCACTGGCGAAACATTCACAACAAAACATGTTGGAATCTCTATTTTCTGTCAATGTTCCATACAATGTTTGACAGGAACTAGAGATTTCAACATGTTTTGTTGTGATGTTTCGCCAGTGCAAATGCACAGTAAAGATAATAGTAATTATCTGTACCATTCGTATCGCTGTATTTGGTAACTAACATATTTTTTTGTTCCGGGAAGCTCTTGGCGTTCAACCATATTATTTGTAATACTGATAAGTTTAGTATCTTGTATTGTTAGAAGCAATCATTGACTTAGGTAGTCAGTGATTGCTTTAACAATACATGTTATTAAAGTAAACATTATAATAAAATAGTTAAGTTTAAAAAACAAATAATCCCAAATTAAATCAAGTCAAAGTCACATACGTGTAATACGAAACTAACGGGCAATTTCACTTGGTCGGTTTATATTTTAGCGATATAAAGTAAAGCACTGTCGTCTCATATTTTGTGGTACAGGAACGCGTTTGAGTTCCAGTACTGTGGCGGCATCTACATCGCCACATGCGAACTATGCATCAAAGGTCTGACGTCACAACATCCTGACGTCACTCAAAATCCTGCATCGCGCAATTAGAGTTTACCGCGCGGTGGAGATATATACAAGCTCCCGACTTCAACCTCTAGGCAGTTGCCCGCCAGACACGACACCCGTCTGGTCGGAGGATCATCCCTTTTCTATGGTGGATGAGTGAACTGTACACCCTACTTAATCAAACCAATCCTCATACCCCTAAAGTACCACAAAAAATTTGACGACAGTGCTTTATATCGCTAAAATCGCTAAAATATAACCCGACCAAGTGAAATTGCTCGTTAGTTTCGTATTACACGTATGTTACTTTGTGTTACTTGAATTTGGGATAATTTTTTTCGCTACGTAACTTAGTAGAAGTTCTTTGTTTACAAATTTTATAGCTTCTCGTGACGGGGACTTTAGTTGTCAACTTCTGAAGGTTGTTTTGGTTTTACTATTCCTCTCTTGGTATTAAGGTACTTCATTACAAATCGTTACTATTTATTAAGATTTGATTAATTACGCGTTAGCACCATTTAATTTAATTTCAAATTGTTTTTTATTATTGTATAATATTAATTTTACAGCCGCGCCGTGCGTAGCGCAGTCTCAGTTTTGCTTGTTTAAATTGTACGTATTTATGTAATGTGCTCGTTAAGACCTTTCTTTTGATACCAATTATGGCAGGATTATTTCAAACAATTTTTTTTTGAGGTCAGAAATTTACGTCTACCATACAACATTATGGGAGAATTTATATAGCCTTTTGTCACCCGGACCATTATGACGAACCTATTGACGAATAAGGATTAGTCAAAATCGGTTCAGTAGTTACGGGCGCTACGGTAGAACACACGAAAAAGCAACCATACATACGTACCATCGAAGAAGTTCATAATTATCTAACCACCGTAAGGACTATTCTTGCTTGCAGCGCTCGGCCGCTATAGAAGCGGGCCGGTAACAGATGTGGTCATCGTGTTCACGGTATTTTGTTTTGAAACTGGTTATGAACTTCTTTGATGGTACATACAAACACTACTAAAATCATAACCCATCATTTAGACCCGAGTTCACCAACAGATGGTTAAATTTTAAACATCTGTTCTAACCATAAACGGCTGTTTAACAATATTTTACTGTTCACCAACCACTAACAATTGATTAAGTACGGTAATCGAACGGTTATCTTAAACGAAGTAGCCAACCCAGTTTAACCATTGGTTTATGCTTCCTGACGTGACGTTTTGCATTGTGGATCACTTTTAGTTACAAAATAAAAATGCAAGACGCTATAAATTACATCTTTGAAGAGAATAATGTGTTAGATGATTTTGAAGATATAGAAAGAATTTTGCGCCCTCCCCGTATATTCCAAACACGGCGCAATTATTTCGAGGAATATGACGAAAAAGCATTTGGTACAAGATTTCGTTTATACAAACGTAGTGCTTTGGAATTACTTGATTTAATTGAAAGGAAGTTGGAATACACAAGCGACAGGTAAGTTTTGTAGTAGGAAGACTATTTATTATACATACTATTATTATGTTTAGGGGATGTACTGTAGGTAGCAGTGCGTCAAGTTAAGAAACTACCTTGGTAATTTGAGGTTAGATTTATGATGTATAATTACTTTTTTTACTCTCTCGAGGTATATAATACCTACTTCATGTTATATTAATTTTCAGAAACTTTTCTCTGTCACCGATAAGTCAGCTGCTTCTCACTCTGAGGTATTATGCGACAGGGTGTCACCAGCTGACTATGGGAGACTTTGCCGGTGTCAGCAGACCTACGGCGAACAGGGTGATCCATCGAGTAACTGCTGCAATTGCCTCTCTAAATAAGGATTTCATACGATTTCCAGAAACCCCCGAAGATATTCGTAAAACTCAAATGGAATTTTATAACATTGCCAAATTCCCCAAAGTGATAGGGGCATTAGACTGTACCCATATAAAAATAATTTCACCTGGAGGTAATCATGCTGAAACCTTTAGAAACCGAAAAGGCTATATGTCAATAAATGTTCAGGTTGTATGCAATGCTGGACTTATAATCACAGATGTAGTAGCAAGGTGGCCAGGTAGTACTCATGATGAGCGCATTTTTAGTGCATCCCGTAGAAATGCTATGTTCGAGTTGGGAACATACAACCATTCAATTCTTGTGGCAGACAGTGGCTATATGAATAGAAGCTACTTGATGATGCCTCTTGATAGGGTTCAGAGAGCAGAAGAATCATTATACAATGAATCACAAATAAGAACTCGGAATCCCATAGAAAGGTTGTTTGGGATATGGAAGAGACGGTTTCCAGTACTTGCATTGGGAATGCATGTGCATTTAAAAAACTGTCTTCCAATCATCGTTGCCACTGCTGTCCTTCACAATATCCTTCAATCAAAGCGAGAAGAATGCCCTCCTGATGACCCTGATTTGGAACTACCTGCTCCTTGGGAATCGATAATAGAACAAGGCAAGATAAGGCAGCAACGGCATCCTGACATTGGTATGGAAGCGAGAGACATTAATCCAGTGAGGAGAAAACTTATTAACAACTATTTTAAAACAATACAACATTCATAACAACCTAGATAATTGTACTACTGTTGATACTTAGATAATAAAAACAGCAAGTTTTACAAAAAATTTCTTTATTTTAAAGTAACAAAATAAAAAATAAAAATGTACAGTCATTGATCAAAAACTCACGAGAAGAGTCCAAGAATAGGATTTAATTTAATAGGAACAAATGAAAAACTCAAAAATTATTATAGAAAAACAGTTTTTATAATAATTTTTGAGTTTTAATTTTTTCTTGTTTTAGTTGTTCCTGTAAAATTAAAATCCTATTATTGGACTCTTCTCGTGAGTTTTGGATCAACGTTTTGACCAAATTTATTTTTTCTTGTATAAGCTGGTCACTCAAACTTTGCTGGGCGGGTCTCCTTCTTTTCAACCAAGTATTTCCTTCATTCTCTTTATTTGATGGTTTAAGGACATCTGATAGTGGCCTCTTCAAGGAATTTGGTGTCCACCCCTCCCATTTCAAATTATTTTCCTGTAAACAATAACAATATTGTTATTTAATAATTATTTTAATTTACTTTTTTATTTTATTTTAATTTACAAATGACATAATCATTTTATTATTTGACATTGTATATTTACAATATTCTATATTTTTTAATAAATTTGATTTGTTACAGCTGTAGTGGCAACCACTATCATTTGGTTTAAATAGGTTTTTATTTATAGGCCCTTGTAGGTTTATGTGAAATAAAAATATTTTGAATTTAGTTTTTTTTTTTTGAATTTTTAAACCTACTGTGATGAGTGGCAAAGAAAGGTCTACTACATAATACATTGTTTTCTTTATCATGAGACTGCAGCAAAGTATAATTATATATTAGAAACCGCTTAAGGTGTAGCGTACCTTATCCCATTTTGTTTTTATTTCCGAACTTGTTCCAGCTATAGGGCTTTGGGTAAATGAGCATGAGGGTGTGTTTCCTATCTCTATTACTACTTCCGTTTCGCCATGAAGAAACTGAAACAGAAATACATTATATGCATAAACACCACACTTTCATCTAGGTATCTAAGATACTACTACTGACTAGAATCAATTAAATTTTTTGTAAACTTTGACATTCAAAAGTGCCTTACAAGGGCCTATTTGAAATAAATTATTTGACTTTGACTTTGATACATATAAACAAAACTATACAACAATAACGTACAATGAACAACTGCCTCCGTGGTCTAGTATTTAGAACATTGGGCCCTCGACGCAAGAGGTTGTGGGTTTAAATCCTGCAGGGATCAACAACAGGTATGATCACCTCTTGTCCGAAAAGAAAAAAGAATCCATGCCATCAGATGGTCATGTAAATAGTGAATGGACTTATGAAGAAGCACTTATGTATTGTGCATGCCCGGATGGACGATGAAATTATGGCCGGGGGACTTATTATTATTAAATGGGTATAAATTAACAAACCTCATTGTTGGAGTCCATCTGGATATAATCATCAATACTGATGGGCGATTGTCTGGCGCCTTTTTCTTTACCCTACAGATAAATTTAAAGAATATTAAAATAAACAATGCAAATTCACTTAAAAGTTTGTGAATATTAATAAATAAACAAACCTCATTGCTGGAACCCATCTGGGTGTAGTCGTCAGTGGTTGACTGTGTGGCGCCTATTTCTTTAACCTGAAAATGAATTAAGGGTATTAATTAGACGATAATGCAGATTAACTTTAAAGCTAATATATCTCTAGTAAGTAGTTTTATTAGTTAAAAAGTTGATAGGATTTTTGGACATGATTCTCAGTACTTACATCTAGTAGAGCATCACCATCATATGGATTTTCTAGTCCTTCCAAAGCAGGTCCCAGTATAGACTCTATCATGCGGTCCACTCCAGTACTAGGAGGACGCGGAGGTGGTCTTCCACCACCTAAAAATAATATTTATGTATTAAATACCACGAAAATCCGGAACAACAAAACATTTGTTTATTTAATGACCACGTTTGCTTACCAGTCATAAACAGCTCCCGTTTCCGACTTGCTGATTGTTTTTTTGTTTGGCGTTTGATATTCTCCCAGCAAGTCTTTAAGCTCTCGGGAGAACGTTTGCAGTGACTGCTAAGAGCATTGAATGCCTCAGCCAGATGCTTCCAACCACTTGCTTTTTCGGCATTTGTTGTAGCGTCCGACTTTTTATTTTCTACAAGGTTTCTGTACTTTATTACGAGTTCCGTAAGTACTGCTTTCTCGTCACTGGTGAAATTTACATTACGTTTGCGTTTATCTTCCATATTCACTGAGTATAATATTCAAAATAAAACTAACACGACGCGACGGAAAAATATTATGAATGAAGATAGAGTTTGATCACAGAGTTTGACAATGACAGTTGTTTGACGTTGACATTCAAAATTCACAAAATAATGTTATGTCATTCGAACATTCAGTCATTTTCGACTCACTCATTCAAAAACGCTTGGTTATTTAACCGTTGGTTAGAAATGAATGATGAACTCGAAAAAAACGCGGTTTGTATAAACAACTGTTTAATGGTAACAGGTTGGTTACGTAATCAATGTTTAAGATGTAGTTGGTGAACTCGAGCCTTAATCATTTTGGCTTTGCCGTAGTCAGGTAAAAATAGAAAACGCTTTATTGTGTATGTTACCGATAATGTGCGTAAATCAGTAAGAGTGTAGATTATCTGGATGAGTCCGTTAAAGTGCAAAAAATTGTTTCAGTTCTTACATTAACTAGATAATCTGCAGACTTCCTAGGTAATCTGCAGACTAATTACCAAGCATACGGCTAAATTAATAAAAGAGGTTCGTTACTTGAATAAAACATTCAAATTAATTGTAATGATTTATTTTATTTGTACGCATAAACAAAGTAATAAAAACCGGCAACAAATACTATGTAATTAAAATTTAACTCGTATGTTACTCCATTGAAATAACCGATCAAATTAGGAAAAAAACGAGACAAAAGTGTTTCGGGTAGAGTGCCTGCTACTTTAAGTAAAATTTCACACCAAGAGCCATACACACGAGGACGATTCGTGTTTTTTGTCGAATCGTCTTATTTCACGATTTTTTTTTTGCCGTGTCCCTCCGTGTGATTCACCAGCTTCCCCGGCGCCTGAACTCAATAAGTCTTTTAAATGCTGAGGAGTTAGGCCGTCGAGAACGACGGCGGAACCACTTCGGAAAGAGCTCAAGGCAGCAATCAGCTGGGGGGTAGTAACGCTAAGAGATGTGAAATCCGGATCACGAGGAAGAGGGGGTCGAGGAAGGTGAGGTCATCGGCAGGCGCTGGATGTTTGCTCTCCAGGGCTGTAAGAGTTTCTGGAGAGTAGGGCGCCACTACATCGCTACCGAACAGTAGCCTGGCCGCTCCCCTGACTACCTACCTTCACTTAATTTGGATTCTACATGTGAACATAAAGCTCTTCGTGAAGGGTTATTGGAAACAGGTAATTTTGGATCTAAAATAAAAGTCGAATTCTTGCAATTTTCTTTATTTTTTTATTTCAGAGAAAAACTCCATAATTGGTTAGATACTTAATACACAACAAGAACATAAAATCATAATAGTGTGTTAGTAACAGAATTGTACCGAAAAATATGTTAGTATTGTTAGTATCTATATCTAACTTATGCCTATGGCTGTCCTTATCCACAGATTTTGGAAAGGACAGTCAAAACGGGCAGCAATAGCATTTAGGATGCTGTTGCTGCTGCTTTGTAGACGGTGCAGCAATTTGATTTGTCAACGATTTTTAGTTGCTTTTGCATTCCGGGGAATACAAGCGTCATGTTATGTTTTTTTTCTTTAAGTTATTATACTTCTGCAACTCCAGTTTGTGTTTCATTTCAAGATCTAGTCATATGCTTGTATTGTATATGAATTACGTAGATATACCTACTTTGATCCAAAAAATAGTTTTTGTGATGAATGCCTGCAAAACTTCTCCGGGGAAATAAAACATGTTAGAAATGATAAAATAGAAATAATTTCACATTACACAATTTATTGCCTGTAATCCTCAAAGGGTTAAGCAGAGGTGTACCTATAGAACACTCACATTTCGCCAGTTATATTTAAGTCCCATCAATCTGCCTAGCCTTTCCCAACTATGTTGGAGTCGGCTTCCAGTCTAACCAGATACAGCTGAATACCAGTATTTTATATGGAGCGACTGCCTATCTGACGTCCACAACCCAGTAACTGGGTAATACAATACCCCTTGGTAAGAGTGGTTGTGAGACTTTCGGGCTTCTGACGACCCGTAACGACTGTCAAAGATCCACGAATGACAGCCGGGACCAACGGCTTAATGTGCTTTCCGAGGAACGGAGGAGTATCGGTATGTAAAGATGGTCACCCATCCACGGACCAATCCCGGCAAGCGTAGCTTAACCTGATGGATCGACCCGTGCGGCTGTTATTACTTAGCCACGAGCTTCTCCTTATATTTAAGTCCCATATAATCATATTTTATTTGCTTATACTACGGACTGACTTTACAATAAAATTAAGACAAAAACTGTGATCCATAGTTATTTAGGGGTATGAGGAACATTGTGTAACGTTCACTCATCCACCATAGAAAAGGGAGGATCCTCCGACCAGACGGATATCATGTCTGGCGGGCAACTGCCCTGAGGTTGAAGTCGAGAGCTTGTATATATGTCCATCGCGCGGTAAACTGTAACAGCGCGTTGCTGGATTTGTGTGACGTCAGGATGTTGTGTGACGTCAGGTCTTTGATGCGTAGTTCGCATGTGGCAATGTAGATGCCGCCACATCACTCCCCTCCGGATGATGAGTAATAGATTTTCAATTAAAGGGTCTATTTGTCATAGTTCCGATTTTGGCCACACGCCAAAAAAACCTTGTAGCGCTCAAAATTCAAAAGTCATTTATTCAAACTAGGCTGATAATCAGCACTTTTCGAACGTCAAAATTACATAAGACAGTCCCCCAAACCGCCCACCCTTCACCACTTCCTAGTGCGTTAGCTGGGAAGAAGAAGTGGCGCAACAAACTCCCCAGCAGCACAGCTGTCTGTTCAATTAGAAAGAAAAAAAAATATTCTATATAATAGTATTCAACTCTAATTTAAATTATTATCCATATGTTAGCTAGCACACGCCAATATACCAAACAAAATCAACGAGAAATATACTCGCGCTATTGTGACGTAGACCATAATGTGCTACAGCGCTGTGAAATTCAAAACGTCAGGTTATTGACCTACTTGTATTTGGGTGACCGTCAGGATGACTGGACCAAACGAGATATGTTCATGAGACCATGTGCACTGTTAATACCTATTTGCTACTATTTGGTGTTATCAAACGCATAGTCATCAGTTTCTCTAAACATTTATTTTATTTTCAGGGGAATAATATTGTTATTGTAATTATTGCAAAATGTTTGTGATAACATAATAATATGAATACCACAAAATATGAATAACCACTGATTATTCGTTGCTACCAGAGATTTAGGTTACAGAATTTACAAAATATTTAGGTAGCAAATCAGAGTTTAAAATTTCTCATCATTGGTTGTTTGTTATCTGGCAATGAATACTTGTACGTCGCTGTCCATTCAGTAGTTGTAAAATTCAAACCCTACCCGTGTCCTACACCCTATAAAGAACATAATCTTGAATGTATTTTTCTTCAGTAGTTTAGCAACGAGTAGGTTCTAAGCGAATTCTGGAGTACCTACCCATTAGTATCTAAATCTTTTTTTCACAGGCTTATTTTAACACTTATTAGCGACAGAACTGTATTGACCACTGACCAGGATATTAAGCCGAAATCTGGTACTTTAAAAGAAAGACCAGATTGATCCTCTCAATAATCTTCGAACCACGTAGATATTTTTGACCATCATCATCAGCCAGCAACAGCAATCCACTGTTGGACATAGGCCTCTCCAATTGCACGCCATCCTGCTAGATTCTCGGCAACTCTCATCCAGCTGCTGCCAGCCACCCAGCGAAAATCGTCGCTCCACCTAGCCTGAGGGCGTCCCACCTTACGTTTGCCGATTCGCGGTCACCAAACGCGTTTACCCCAACGGTCATCGGTTCTATACGGCTAATATGGCCGGCCTATTGCCACTTCAGCTTGCTTATTCTGTGAGCTATGTCGACAATTGTTCTCTGCTGGATCACCTCATTCCGGATTCGATCCCTCAGAAAGCATAGCTCGCTGGGCGACCATGAATTTATTTATTTTTGGTATATAAATAGCCATAAGTATTGAAACTAGATATCGGATAATCGGATGCATATTTACCTTATGGAATGCGCTTTTGTATCGAAAAAATCCCGGGATCGACATATCTAGAGTTCTGATTATAGAATCGAATGTACATTTACTTACGTTCCGTTGATGGACTGCACTTTTGTATTGCTGTATTTTGTATTTTCTTTGGAATGGGCAACTCTGCTTCATATTTTTGACTGACCGATTCCTTGACAATTCAAAAGTGCCTGTAAAATATGGTTTAATTGAAATAAATGCTTTGAGTTTGTGTTTGAGTATCGATCGCAAAATTATCGGGATTCTGGAATTGATAAGTTTAGTATAGTTAGTTAGTATGTTCTAAACTAGGTTACCAAATTGGCATAGCACATAGCGACAAAGAACTCGGTGCCTTGACATTCAACTTCAAAAAAATATTACAAGAGTTCCTTCATAAGAGGGCTGATAAACCGTTTCCATACCTCCGTATCGAATTAGTTGTACATTCCCGGATTTTATGGAATTTCGGGATTTATATTAAGAAACAAAATTATTTTAGGCCACTTCCATGATTTCTTAACCAAAAATTAACCTTAGATAAATATGCGTACGAATATCCGATCTCTACTTATAACTATAAAGCATTTTTTTTTAATTGAGCGAATTGGACAAAATTTGTTTGATAGTCCTATTTTACGACTCCGTATTAAGATGGTAGATAGGTAGCTTGACAAGAATTCATTTGATCGTCTACAATTTGCGTTCCAAAATACTGTAATAAGTGTTACAATTAAGAGGGCCCTTCCCGGTCCGTCTATCGTCAAGGCGAGCATGGTCGAAAAGCTTGTTGTTTCATCGAGCGCAAGTGAGAACTGCTAATAAACGAGTGAGAACGCGATAACATGGTACGAAAAATAGTGTGTAAAAATTAGTATCAGGAAATACGTGTTTTTGAGTAAACCTTACAAATTTGTGTCATTTAGAATCTCCATTATATGTGCGAGGTTTCTATGAAGATGCTTTCTTTACTTTTATAAATTAGCAGTATATTATGACCGGCCAAAGTTCAGTTAAAGTTTGTGCAAAAAAGCAGATTTTTGGAGGCTTATACTGAATTTGTTTCTGAATTTTTTAATTTTTCGCTATCATAGACACCTAGATATAGTGTACAAGATACATATTCGTTTAAAATTTTCAAAGAAAGATGTGTTACAACGCCATTATCGCGTACGAGCGTTTGTATGAAAAGTATGACGGATTGGCCGCTCTCAAGTACCCAATGTGTAATATCGTTTGACACATTGCATTGATACAATAATATGGAACAAAGATTGTAGACGATTATATGAATTGTTGTCGATGTAGATATACATCTTTATGTTGACTGTACTATGTTTTTTTATGAGTTATTTTTATTTTTATACTGTCCGTTGTACCATGGCTATTCGCACACAGTATAGGGTGAAAACAACAATTGTAGACCCATTCTTTATTACAAAAAGACTTTCACGTGGGACCGTTTTACACCACCGGTAGTGTAGACTTTTCGACCTTATTGCTTAAGCCATAAGGTCGAAAAGTGGTCAGGCGCGAGTGTCCGCGATAGTACCTAGCATGAAATAGTAAAAACAAACTTACATTATTATATACCTACCTATCTTAATTGAAGACAAAAAATTAATCTGTACCCTGAGAAATATAAAATATTTTTTGTAGGGCGGTCTTACTTATCATAAGTAACCTTGGGATGAGCAAAAAGGCATGTTTTCGAGAATAGTATATATATCAATCAATGCATTTTTAACCTATTTTTATGTACAACTCCCTTAATGCCCCTGCTTCGTCCGGTTTTAACGACTTAACAAAACACCGTTTTTTTTTATTATCCTATGTACGTTGTATCAATCAAGGTGCCTAGCCTTTTCCCAACTATGTTGGGGTTGGCTTCCAGTCTAACCGGATGCAGCCGAGTACCAGTAACTGGGTTATACGATACTCCTTGGTATGACTGGTTGTCAGACTTTCTTTGGTTTATATGTAAGTTATATATTCATGTTTTCTACCCATAAACCTTCCAGAATGTTGGTGAAAACCGCATATCAAAATTCGTTGCGTACTTTACAAGAAAAACGCGGTCACATAGACAACGCGACATTAATTTTTATAATAATATGTATGTAATATTATAAATGACAGTAATAGGCAACGTCACCCTAATATAAAAACATTACTTGACCCAGTAACATGGAGCGAGTAATCGTTCCTCCTCGATCGATATAGTAGGCATCCAGAATACGAATGACTCGATAACAAACCGTAATATATTACTCTATAAAGTATGTTTTACTATAACATGGATTCTTATGAGAACCAATTAAGGATATGGAATGTTGCAGGTTTTTTTTAAAGTTATTGAAAATACCTTTTCAGTGTGAGAAGAGCTTTGCCACGCAGTGGGATAATAATCGCTGGCTGTCCGTTGAAACATGCTGGCCCGCAGGTTTGCACGATGTACGAGGGCAGTTAAAGTAAAGCTTTTTAAATGAAATGAAATGAAATGAAATGAAATGAAATTAAATGAAATGAAATGAAATGAAATGAAATTGTTTATTCTGTAAATAGGATATCGGAATCACTTTTACACGTCATATAAAGAAATATTAAAAATAAGCTAGATGAGGTCGGTGTTTCCTATCTGACTACTCTGAGAAGAAAGGCCGAAACAAACTCAGAGGTCATAGTCTCTTTTAAAGTCCAGACATAATCTTGGTCAAGTCATATGAAGACCATGTGGATTAGTGTCTGAAATGGTCTTTTGAGGAAAGAACCACACAGATTTGAGTGGACCTATCCAGTCAGTGCAAGCATTTGTCAGTAATCGTGGAGCTCAACTCAAAACTGAAGGAGCTCAACTCGACGAACAATACCAAAGAAAGGATATTTGTCTAGGCCGCATCAACTACTCAAACTGCCAGACCATCATTAAAACTAACTGAGAAAGAAAAAATAAATGAAAGAGAAAAAATAAAAATAAAATATCCACATAGTCCTCACATTCACAATAATTAAAAAATATAATACTTAACAAAGTAATCATGTGCAGTTTGAATATAATTTTCAACAATGTCAATATGTATATAAAACTGGTTTATTGTGATGAATAATCAAAATGTCAAGTTTTATGGTTTTCACAAGGCTTAGCAGAGCGAGCAGCTCAATCCCAAGCTTTTTTATCTTCTAAATAATCTGAAATTTTATAGTACCCTTTTTTACAAAGTTTGGTTTTAATACAGTTTTTAAATCGTTTAATGGGTAAGTTTCGAACGTCAATGGGAAGTTTGTTGTAAAAGCGTATACATTGACCCATGAACGAGTTGCCTACTCTGTGGAGACGTGTGCGATGTACAGCAAGGTTGTGTTTATTCCTGGTATTTAAACTATGAATATCGGACATTTTCTTAAAATTTGATATATTTTTGTGTACATACAAAAGGTTTTCAAAAATATATTGTGAGGCTACAGTCAGAATATTTATTTCTCTGAATTTCTCCCGAAGGGAATCTCTTGGACCGAGGTTGTAAATGGCTCGAACAGCCCTTTTCTGTAGAACAAAGATAGTATTAATGTCCGCACAGGTTCCCCAGAGAAGAATCCCATAAGACATAAGACTATGAAAATAACTAAAATAAACAATTCTAGCTGTATCTACGTCAGTTATCTGTCTAATTTTTTTAACAGCATAGGCGGCGGAACTGAGCCTACCTGACAATTTTTCTATGTGTGGGCCCCATTGTAATTTACCGTCAATTGTTATTCCAAGAAAAACTGTTGACTCAACAGGGTCCAACTCTATTCCATTAACTTGAACATTGGTAGTTAGCTGCCTGACATTTGGCGTTGAAAATTTTATGAGTTTAGTCTTTTTCTCGTTCAGGAGAAGATTATTTACATTAAACCAATGCACAACTTTAGAGAGTGCATCGTTGACTTGTTCAAAATTGACTAACTGACGTTTGATTTTAAAAATGAGGGAAGTGTCATCCGCGAATAATACGATCTTGTGATTATCCCTTATGTGGTAAGGTAAGTCATTTATATAAATTAGAAATAAGAAAGGACCTAGAATTGAACCCTGCGGAACGCCCATGGTGACCGCAGATCCTGCAGATCTCTTGCCATTTACATCGACCCTCTGAATTCTATTATTCAGATAAGAAGTCAGAAGGTCAAGAGCCTTGTCCCTCATACCATAGTGGTACAGTTTCCTGATGAGAGTATCATGATGTACGCAATCGAAGGCTTTGGACAAGTCGCAGAAAATGCCAAGAGCATCTTGCGACTCCTCCCAGGCCTCGAATATGCTTTTCAGTAATTCCACGCCCGCGTCTGTAGTTGAACGACCCTTAGTAAAACCAAACTGTTTCAGATGGAGTAAATTATGTACATTGAAATGTCCTAACATTTGTTTTAAAATTAATTTTTCAAAGATTTTGCTCAATGTAGGTAATATCGAAATAGGCCGAAAATTTGTGGGATCAGTTGTGCTGCCAGATTTGAACAGTGGAATCACTTTGCTAAGTTTCATCAAATCAGGAAATACACCAGATGCAATACAAGAGTTAAAAACTATTGCTAAAAAGGGTGAAATAACATCAATTATTGAAGACATGGTATGTACTGATAATCCCCAAAGGTCAGCAGTTTTTTTTACATCAAGCTTTTTAAAAGATTCTATAATGTCTTTAGCATTAATAATTGTGAATTCAAAAAGTTTGTCACATTCTGGTACACATTCTTTAAGTATTGAATAAGCAGAAGTGGAGGACGACAATGACAGAGTTTTGGTTGTTAAAATGGGAACATTAGTGAAGAAAGTTTCAAACTCAGTTGCCACCTCCATGTCTGCCTTAATATCTACATTATTGATTTTTAGATGGAAGTCACGATTCCGTACTGTCGTTCTTCCCGTTTCCGAATTAATAATATTCCAAGTTGTTTTAATTTTATTTCCAGAAGATTTTATTTTATTTTTAATGTGTATGGCTTTTGCTGAGGAACAGGCTCTTTTAAAAGTTTTTGAATATTTCTTAACAAATTCTTTAAAAGTTTCATCATGGTTATATGTTTTTTCATGATACAACTCAAATAACCTCTGCCTACTTTTGTAAATACCTGGTGTTGCCCAATCACTAAATATAACGCGGTCAAAAACAGGTAATGTTTTTGAGGTAAAAACCTTCCTAAACTCACAATTGATGAGGTTAAATAATGAAGCATATGCTTGATCCGGGTCGTTATGATAAGGCAAACCCGGTAGCTTTTCCATTAAATTATTTTTAAATTGTCCTAAGCGACTGTTATTTACAGGAACAAAAGTCACAAGTTTTCTTTGAGCTCTGACTGTTTTCTGAGGGAAAGTGACTAACTGGCCACAGTGATCAGAGTCCAACTCATTTATAATTAAATGGCTAGAAGGTCTTAAGTTTGTAAAAATATTGTCAATACAGGTAGCACTGGTGGCAGTTATTCTAGTCGGCTCAAAGAATGTATTATACAAGTTATATGACTTTAATAAAGTTACAAATTTATTTACCACAGCACATTTTTCCAGTATGTTAATGTTGAAATCTCCACAGACTACAACCGTTTTATTACTGTTAGAAGTCTTTATTAATACTTCTTCCATATATTTCTCAAATACATCATATGAAGCACATGGGGGCCTGTACACACTCATTACAATGAACTGCTCAAGCTCAATGCAAGCTATTTCAATAACTCGCTCAACAGAGAGGCTCACAATATCTTTACGTTCTTTAAATTTCATATTATTACGAACAATTATTAGAGAGCCACCACGTATCATATTAACTCTGCTGAATGAGCTGGCAACCTGATGGTTGTTAAAGCTGAACATGAACTGGTGGACTTTCAACCAATGTTCAGTTACACATAGGATATCAATATAACTACAGTTCATGAACAGCTCCAATTCTAATTCCTTACCTATCACACCCTGTATATTTTGATGAACAATTTTTAGAGTATTATTATTACATTTATTTAAATTACAACAATTTGATGGGTGAGATATCAAAGAAGAACTTTTTGTAACATTTTGATGATTTAAACCAGTATTTAAATTTTCTTCATTGATTAAGCAAGAGGTTTCCTCTATTGTCCTAATTTCTAATTTAAATTATAATTAATGTCAATACTTGTTGCCAAATTATTGGCAGAATTATTTAAAAAGTCATTGCATTGCTCAAAAGAAGCAAGTTGTTTAGCCAAATTTTTGGCTGTAATAGAAAAAAAATATGATAGCGACACAGCTATCTGTCTTTTGTAATGGCTAGAAAGATAGTACATAACAACATTATGTCTATCTCTTGTCAAATGCAAATTATTCTCAACATAATTGTTAATATCAACTAAATGGAACAGATTATTATTGAATGTCCAATTATGCAATGCCATATTTATTTCAAATCTTAAGTTATTTTCTTCCTGTGGCAAACTGTTACTATATGGGAATGTAAACAACACAATTTTTCTTAAAGTAAGATTACACAAGGTCCTATAATATTGGAGCAATTCTCCTTTGTTTACATTTCCCCTATTACCCATAAAAATTAATAATGTAGTATTGTGATTAAAATTACATTTAATAATTTCTTTCATAATGTTAAATAAAGTACAACCAGGCATACAGTAATTTATTATGGAGTGTCCTGGATATTCATTGGTTAACAAGTGGCCTAAGTCCTTTCCAATCTCATCGCAAAATAATACTACATCATCCTTTACAATTTGTTTAGATTTTTTATTTAAACTATTGATAGCAGGAAATATCAAATCAACACATGACTGCGGTAAGGTGGTATTGCATAAAGCTTACTGTCAATCCTTCTACACGTGCAGCCTGTGGGTGAACTTCACTCAGCGCGCATACAGTGACCTACGCGTTCAGTACAATAATGCACTGAGAGTACTGCTGCGGCTGCCGTGGCGTTGTAGTGCGTCAGGGATGTTTACGGATAATGACATTGATGGTTTTGCCGCGATTATTCGAAAAAGATGTGCATCCCTGATGTCACGTGTTCGCGGCGGCACCAACAGTATTCTCAGTGTGTTCGCAGATCGGTGGGATTCCTCGATGTTGCGGAGGTGGATGCAGCTCCACGCTGAATTTTAATTTTATGTTTATCCGTGTCTGTACCTACTAACACTAGATGTTAAGTAAAATTGTTAGGTACTAACCCTATAGACTCTGTCTGAAATAAAATTATTCTATTCTATTCTAATAATAGGCTGGTGTAATTATTATGTAATTATTATTATACTTACGTCTCTGAAATTTCTCGGGTCAATGGAGTCCCGGATCTCTGGAAGGCGTATGAGGGGCCGAGGCCAATTCGCAGAGGCCCGTTAGACGTTTTTAATGAAATGAGACACCAACCGATGATTATTCCTGTACGCACTATATAAGTCTACCTATCTTAACCAATACTACTTAGTAGTTCTGCGACCAGTAGACTTCGCGAGTACAACCTTTTGTGCAACCATTGATGTACAACACAGTGAAAATAACCACTTCAGTTTAAAATACTATAATTAATATACCTATCCAACTTTTTAAAATACCCGACTGCGGCTGTAGACTACTAAAAAGCATAAAATAAGCTCAGGTAAGTAGTATTAAGTCTTAGAAAGTGTAAAGTTGGCGGGCTGGACGGAGTCGGTTGGCAGAGTAACAGCAGTAGGTGCCACTAATTTTATTAGTGCCAGGTCAAAAAATGTTCGCATAGCTCGTTATGATGTACGGAACAGCTGATTTTTTGACGTGACAACGTCTTAAATTAGGTTGCGGCTCGGAGTCACTCATGAAAAAGTGTAACGCCCGCTCACGTCTATTACGATGAGTCACCGCCGATAAAAAGACGTTGTCACGTAAAATCTTCGCCCGTAAAACCGACTTTACAGGCAACCATTTTTTTTTCGCGATTTCAGGTTTGGCCCCATAGTGAAAGTTTTTCATAATGATGAGTACAATGACCTCTTAAGAGGATGCAAACGAATTAAATTTCACATTGTATAGAGGCTGGCATTATTAAGTAATATATCTACTAGTTATCCAATTTCACATGCTATCATAAACCTCCACCTGGATCATTATTAAAATCGACTTGCGGAGCTTCGTAAAAGCAGATGAAAATATTCAGAAATCGCTTAAAGCTCGTAAGACCGCTGTCCGATAAATCCCGGGTATCGTCGGATTTTCCTTCTGCAGAATCTTATTAGAAAATGTTTTTCTTACATTTTATGTTCGTTGAATATTCTAGACTGGGTATCCGAGGAAAATGGAGTATCTACTACTTAATTACGATCTGCTTTCGTAGCATACATAGTTTCTTTTTCAGAAAATTGTGTTCCACATAAATAGTTTTTTGTAGGTTTTGTGGTTTTATCGAGTTTTATGTATAACTAAAATTTTTGCACGCGGTTTCGCCCGCGTGGATGTCGGAAAATATCCCAGGGGAACGTACTACCGGGATAAAAAGTATCCTATGTCCTATTCCAGCAGTGCTATTCTGTAACCATCTCAACGTGAAAACTTATGTGAAGTGAGCATGGAGTGAGCTGTCATTCCACAGGGATTGACACTATTGACAGCTCACTTCACCCAAGTTATCACGGTGAGATGTTTACAGAATAGCATGGCAGGTCATGGTCTACCCGTGTGCAATTTGATCCAAATCCGCTCAGCCGTTTTAGCGTGAAAGCGTAATGCTGCGGCTGCATCTGCAATGCGTGCCGAAGTTTCGTATGTTGCACTAAAAAGTTATCGCGCTAATGCGGTGGTCACATTAGCGGCTTCGCTACGTTTATTATGTACGGCCACCCGGGCGATAAGTGCTACGCAGCCTGAACTATCGCGACGATAACCGATAATAGTTGGTCACATTTGCGTATATCATGTCACTGTGCGAAGCTTCGTCACGATAGATGCAGATGAAAGAAATTCCCTTTGCATTTTATTAATTAGGATTAACTGTTGCCCGCGACTTCGTTTAAGGTACCATCATGGGCGTGCGGACGACAATGTTGAATAAACTATCCATTTTAATACGAATTAGCGCCCGACTACGTGTTGTCGTTGTGATGGGGTTGTGGTATGATTGATCGAGCCTTAAGAGGCTTACAACAGCTAAAGCGCGGTCACTGTCGGACTGCATAGAAATGAAAGAGAAGCGCGATGACACGACGCAGGTAATTTATTGCAAAATATGAAGCAGTTAGCGATTTACAAAAAATCTAGATATTGATTGGACTGGAAAATTAAAACACTATTATGCTAATATGTAGCTTGTAGAATAATCTGACAAAAAATCAGAATGATTGCATGTAAATTAATATGATTTTTAATCGTTAAAAGAAATTTTTAGAGGTATCTTCATGATTTTTTTCTATCGTATCAAATTAGTTGTATTATGTTTTCAACACACTATCATACTAGCATATATCCTGAAGAATATCATATATTTTTCTGATTTTGTTTACTGCAGTGGATCATATTCTTTTAGGCATTATAAAACTTGCGTTTAGGCACGTTTAGGTCCTGTAGTCCCCTTAAGGGACAAACACATTCATTTTTAGATTTTGTATGTATATAGATTTCGTATATGTATCAGGGTAAGGTGACATAAAAATTAAAAGTTTGAAATTAAAATTACGATACTATACGGTTGTCATACCTTTGTAAGGTAAAACGTAAACCTCTAAACAAAATAAAAAGAAAACTACCCACCTTTGTAATAGGGCTTTTGTTTAGAGCTGTCAGTTACACAAAACACAAATAGTGCAAATTATTTTAAAAAATACGGTACTTACGTAAGTATTTAAATTCAAGCTTTAACTTCTATGAGAGCGAATGAGCATGACACGGCCATACTGATCAAACCCTTTTTAAATTAGCAAAACAAAGAAAAAAACAATTTTAAAAATTTGTTTACGGTGTAAATGCCACCCAGTTCCTTCTTTTTTGTCATGGAAACGTGATTTAAATAAACGAATGCATGAATGACTGCTTGTATTTAGGCATTCGAAAACGGGAATTTATGGCATCTACCTTAAAATCTCGATCAATCATTTTGTTAGACAGATAAAATAAACGACAAAAAAGTTGAAGTAAATTTTTGCGTTATATCAGCATCAGATTCAGTTTATGTGTATGTCAGGCTGTGAACTGTGATAAGCTTAGCTTGCAAAGTGATTGAGTGATTCGTATCCGATCAACAGTACAGATTATTTTGGATTTAAGGGTATTCAGCTTTTAGGATTTTTTTTATGTTTACACGCACCACACCGCAGCGACAAAATGTGGGCGCCCACATAATCAGTGGTTACGTGTGAACAGTGTGGCTACAGCTTTTTGCAGTCGCGTTGTGGTAACTATAAAATCATATCAAATGGTTGACGCAACGTTGTGTTTGCGATGTGGCAGGCAGCTAATGCGTGGTCTTGCTGGTGGTTGCGTTGTGGCTGCGACGTGGCCTTGATATGGTCGGTATCGCCCAAACGGTTGATTTTGACGGCCAAATGTGGTCCGTGTGAATAGACTATTCATTTTCATACATTTAGCGCCCGTCCTCGTGTTGTCGTTGTGCTGTGGTTGTATACGTGATCGGGTCTAAAAGTCGTAAATGCTGCTGCTGAGTCTTAGGTCCTGCTTACGATTTAAAGGTCACGCAAAGTGTAATTTAGTTTTTTCACATCACGAATTTCTCTTTTCGTAGCGGCATGGATGGAGTCTAACGCGCGAAATGTGGATGTAATAGAGATGCACCTCTGCCTACACCTTCAAGGAAAATAGGCGTGATGTTATGTTTATTTAGGCTTAAAGTGATTTTTTGGTCCTAACTTTTTTATTTACTTTTCTCAGCCCCAACTAAAATGAAATAATTTCAAACAATAACTCATTTTGATTAAAATTCAAATGAAATATGTTTTCGGGACCGTAACACCATTTTTAATAAAGTTAGTTTCAAAACGCAATTGTTAAGTATAAAGCCAATAATTCATATAAACGAATATAAAAAGCAAACAATACCAACAGTTACTTCTACATAATTATTATATACACGGACACAATACAACAGACGCTCAGCTCAGCTGTATAATAGACTAAACAAAGAGATTTATGTATATAATAAGAAACCAAATAAATTTAAAAAAAATTATCTAGTTGGATAAAACCGCTGACCTATGACGACACAGAGGCGCTGCTGGAGTAAAAAGTAACCCCACGCTTAGTGCCACTTTGAACCTCATGCATACACTCTAATTCAATCACATTCACACACCTTCACACTCACATTCACGCACTCTCACTGTCACTCACATACTCGCATGCCTGCATACGGGCTGCGTTTTTAGTTTAAATTCTCTTTTCTCTGTATTATTATTTCATTTAGCATTAAAAAAATAAAACAAGTAAATTGTACGTATTTAAGATATTGGAAGAGCGGATTCTCCTAACACAGGCTTATTTGCTTAAAAGGAGGCTCCAATCACTAGTTGTTAAGAGGCTTACAACAGCTAAAGCGCGGTCACTGTCGGACTGCATAGAAATGAAAGAGAAGCGCGATGACACGACGCAGGTAATTTATTGCAAAATATGAAGCAGTTAGCGATTTACAGAAAATCTGTTGATTGGACTGGAAAATTAAAACACTATTATGCTAATATGTAGCTTGTAGAATAATCTGACAAAAAATCAGAATGATTGCATGTAAATTAATATGATTTTTAATCGTTAAAAGAAATTTTTAGAGGTATCTTCATGATTTTTTTCTATCATACTAGTATTTTCAACACACTATCATACTAGCATATATCCTGAAGAATATCATATATTTTTCTGATTTTGTTTACTGCAGTGGATCATATTCTTTTAGGCATTATAAAACTTGCGTTTAGGCACGTTTAGGTCCTGTAATCCCCTTAAGGTATTAAAAATAATAAACCACTTTCTTTTTTTTTCTTTTTCATAAACTAAATTCGCTTTTCATGTTTGTCTGTATGTCCGTGTTGTTTTTCTAAACCACGCAACAGATTTTGATGAGGTTTTCTCCATCGTTTAGAGAATTAATTCCAGAAGGTTTTATGTGTATAATACGTTAATATTAAAATTACATAAAACAAAGAAATGTCGATGTTTTGTCAAGTCGTAAAAACCGTGCGAAGCATGAGCGGGTCGCTAGTATAATATAAATTATCATAGTCAACAATGGCAGTATACAGGGTCAAATTAAATTGACTAGCTAAACTCCGTAGACATTACTATCTAAACATAAGCATAAGCATAATCAGACTATAATGTTCCAACTGCTGGGACACATATATATAGCAAATAAATGATGTTTTTTTGCCGATAAAGCAAAAAATAAAATAAGTGATGTTTTTTTTTTGGGTCTTGGACCCCAATATAGTTGAAATAGCAGTTTAAAAAATCCTAATATACAATATGAAATATAATTCGTTTGCATCCTCATAAAAAAAAAAAATCAGCTGTTCCATGCATTTATGTTCGCATAGCTCGTTATAATGTAGGGAACAGCAGATTTTTTTTCGCGGTTTCAGGGTTGGCCCCATAGTTAAAGTTGTTCATAATGATGAGTACAATGACCCCTTAAGAGGATCCAAACGAATTAAATTTCACATTGTATATATTTTTTTAATTTTGGTCTTGCCCTTCCAGACGTTTGACCTTGAAAATGTATCTCCTATGAACTGGTGAGTTGCCCTCCTCCTCTCTCCTCCCTTCTAACTCCCTCTATATATTCATTTATCAACATTTTCTATGAGATTTAGGTAATATAAAAAAAAAAAATGTATCTCCGGTGGGGGGATTTACTAATCCTCCCCCCTCTCCCCCGTCCCGTATTGAGCCGGCCCGTTTCTAAAGTTTAACCCAATGCACTTCGGCTTGTTTATTCTGTAAAGCCCATGGATTTATACCTACTAAGACTTATTTACCCATGAACCCCGTAAACTAAGCTACGGGAGCCATTAACGATAATTGAATGAACTGCGCTGTCATAACATTTCAACGTCAAATTGTTTGTGTTGTGAGAAATAATAAGTTTTAAGTAAACGCCTTGCGTAAGTCCAGCGATCGATTAGATGGTGTTGACTTATTTGGTTTGTTACCTGAGTAGGGTGGAAGAATATTATAGTGATTTCACCGTAGACTAGCAGAACAGACAGCTGTGCTGCTGGGGAGGTTGTTGCACCACAGCTAAAGCACTAGGAAGTGGTGAAGGACGGGCGTTTTGGGGGACTGTCTCATGTAATTTTGACGATCAAAAATTGCTGATGCTCGGCCTAGTTTCAGTAAATGCCTTTGATTATGATTGAGACCACACGTTATCGGTGTGAATACTTTGACCTTGAGCTGTCCTAGTATAATATACAGTCTCAGTGGAGTCAGAGGCCATCTTATACTGTTTTTTTTAACACTGTCATGAGACATACTAGATCTACCTACGTAATAATGAGAGCAGTGGTGGTCCAGTGGTAAAGGTCGCGACTTACGCGTTGTAGGTCGTAGGCTCGAACCCAGACAGGCGCTTTACCTTTACTTTGTGTAAGTTATTTCGTCACCACTGCTCTCAAAACGGTGAAGGAAAATATCGTGAGGAAACCGGTCTTGTCCTAGAATCAAATTTTCTAAGACATGTGACATCTACCAACCCGCACTGGGCCCGCGGGTCGATTACTGCCCACTCCCTCTTTCAGAGAGGAGGCCTGTATACCAGCAGTGGGAACATTATAGGCTGATTATGCTATACTTATGCTAATATTGTATGAATGTATGTAGTTATGTTTCTTTATCACAGCTCGGAGTCTGGATCTGGCAATAGACTCACTATATCACATGGAACTTCAACAAAACTATCGAAATGTGGGTGTACTTATCTCTTCGGTGATAACAGGCGATAAATTATGTTATTATCACAATATAATACAAAAAAACCGGCCAAATACGTGTCGGACCACGCACAATATAGAGTTCCGTAGTTGGGATGAATAGTTGAAAAGCATGTCCTGTCCCATACATTCCAACTGCAAATGTAAATTTGTACGCATAATATTGAGAGATTAAATTACATGGTACCTATGTTATTTTAAGACCAAAGACTTCATATAGGTTTTCCTGTAATCTATGAGTAAAAAACCGTATTCTGTATTTTTTTCATAATTTTAAGCTCAGTAGTTTCGGAGAGGTCAATTTTCATCAATTTTCTTAAATATCTTTAAATGTATAAAAAAAATATAGTTGAGATTCTCACATCAAACCCTTTCATTTGATATGTCTCACGTTACATATTCAAAACTTTTTTTTTAATTTTCCAATTTGCGAAAAGTGACCCCCATATTCAAATTTCATATATTTACGCTACACTTCCCTGTTTGGGTCACAGAAATTGATATCAGTCCATTAGATTCGGAGAAAATTGGCTGCGACAGACGGACAGACAGACACACGAGTGATCCTATAAAAGTTCAGTTTTTTCCTTTTGAGGTACGGAGCCCTAAAAATCAACAAATCTCTCTCTATCAAACAAGACTATCAGTTCACTAACTTCCACATAACGACCCATTGTTTCATAAACCCATTAAATACATACACGGCCACATGTCAAGTTATACATTTACAGATTAAGCTGATCTCGCATTGTTTAGGATTTCCGTACAATGAGAGGTCAAATTATACTGGAAATGTATAGCTTTATATGTAGCCGTGTGTACGTAGAATCTCCATGCAATTAGAGAAAACGGCTAAAAGCCTGCAGTTTGAACGGAAAACTTCCACGTTGCTTAACATTAGTGCAAATACGATGTAGGTAGGTATTAAATGCGTATGTATTAGTTCTATCTACGTTTAAGCTCTGGTTAAAGGTGAACGCACACTTACCCGCGCCAAACGCGTCGAACGAACCGAACGAAACGAATTATGGAATTCTTTATATGAAATTCTATGAAACTTCGCACACTTGCCCGCGTCGAATCGTACGAATCTGTAGAACCGTTCCTAGCATTCCCGTTGACTTGGATTCATTCGACGCGTTCAGCTCGGATAAGTCTACAGGCGGTTCGTTCTCCTTTGGACTTACATACATACCGTAAGTGAGAAGGAGAGCGAAGCGCCCGTAACGACGGCCGAAACTACGGATTTCGCTTAGGGAGCAGGCCCCCTGGCGCGGGATGAAATTCACTTACGCTGATTTTGTCAATTGAAGAGGTCAAACTAACAAGAATAGTTGCGTGACTTCCTAACCATGAAAATAATCGACCCGCGCGGTGGTGTCCCGCATCCCGCACTGGATTCGCCTCAGTTTTGGCAAAGCTTTAAACGGAAATATTTATAGAATGTTAAAAGCAAACTAGTGCAGTGGTTATTTTGTAAAATAAGTTACGAAAATATTAATAGAGGAGGAAGATATGCACCGCCGGCCACAAATTAATTGAAATAAGGCAGGCAACAGGCAAGAGAATGATGATGAAAGGACGCTGTTGCCTACCCTTTAGTTATTTGCCCCCCCCCCCCCCTCCGTATTAGTCCCTGTTAAAAAATGACTGCTATATATCAGGGCTCCAATAACGGTATATTTTTCGAAACGTTATCGTCTTAAAAACCTAAAGAACGAATTGTTTCGGTTACGTTCGAACGGAACGTTATTAAAACGTTTTTGAAGAAGAATAAAATTTAATTCGTTCTCGGTTAATAAAACGTTTTTAACCGTTTTTAATCATTATTGGGTTGATCAATGTTGGTTGTTGATGAATGCATTGGAATAAATGAAGTTATAAAATGAAGATAAGGTAAGGCAAGTACCGTGCGCGTTTACGTCCTGCGGAATAAACCGGTTTTTGAAAATGTTCTCATTTCGTTTTCGTTCCGAACAAAATGTTGTACAAAGAAGAACGAGAACTATTAGAGACGTTTTAAAAACGTTATTTTATATAACGTTTCCGAGCCCTGATATATATAATATTATGTTCATTAAAAACGTTATTTTATTCAGTAAACTTGACAAATTATTTTGTTTGCCTACAGTAGTCAGGATTAAGGCGTCAGAATTTGATTGTATGCGTGACTGTTTCAGAATATGAATGCAATCCAAAATTAACATACAATTTTGGGAGCCTCTTCTTAAAAATTGCACTACTTTAGAATTCTTATTAAATTCTTAGAAGAAAATAGGTACTCTGTTATTCAGCTATAATATTTTTTGTTCTCTTAGTTCAACATTGTATTACTTAGTAGTTTTATTTTTAGACTACAATGTTTCAGTACATTAAATACTATTTTGTGGCGTCAAGTTTTTCCATTCGATAGATATTTTTGAAGTTTAAAGGACTGACAAAATCATCCCTTTCTCTCTAAGTGCTAATTTCACTAATAAAACTAAGCGCGATCAGCACATCAAAAGGGCGTTCAAGAGCTGTCAGTGCTATCATTGTTGTGGTATATTGACACTGACAGCTCTTGAATGCAGTTTAGATGTTCTGATCGCGAGTTTCATTGGTAAAATTGGTACTTAGTTTACACAAATACACAAAATACCACTGTCAATCTTTGACAGTTCTATAAAATGGGTATAGCACAGCAAATTGATGTTGTCAATTTAGTAAACAATGAATTTCCTTGACTTTACATACAGAATGTTGAGATTTCGGCATGATAATGAGTTTTTTTTTACAGGCTGTATGTTAAATCCTCGAAATAAAAAGGATTTAGAATGTGAGTATAACCTCAGTTACTATCTATTAATATGATAATACACATACAGAAACTAGACACAACGTTATAATGAAGGTGTCAAAGCTCATTGCGTTTTACGATCAGCTTTCTGCGCAGTATTACTGCGAACTCATTCCGTTGAGGATTAAAACACTGTGTTCTGTTCTTAGTGAAGATTATTGTATAAGTAAGGTTCTTTTTTTTGATAATTATGTTTTTCTGGATTGTTAATTAAGAAAAGAACAGAAAAAAAAATTGTTAAGTGCTTAAAAGTTGGCAACGTCGCAAATATCTGTCAAATATTTACCTGTATTGATTAATTTGGCAATATTACTGTATGGAAATATGAAATGTGTCTACCTAGTGAACTAAAATATTGATTATAAAATGGCATAGGTCTGTGCCTGTTTTGTGATGAAAGAGAAAGAAAGAAAAAGTATTTATTGAGACTCGCACAGGAAATCACACAAAACAACCACAAACCTGACACCACAAAACAGGCACAGGCCCTATGCTCAGCAATTGATGTCTAGTGGCTGAAATGATGATTAATGTACAATTGAATTGAATATTACTTCAATCCACCTTACCCACCGAGAAAATACAATACCTAAATTCTTTCATAAGGCGGCCTGGATATTTCAATAAGTATTCTATATTTCTACTTAATCTCCACAATGCGGAATCCCGGATACTTTCCACAGTATTTTTATCAATAGCGCTTTGAATGGCCCCGACATACCCTCAGATTAACTTCGAATTGCCAGCACAATGGAATTCCTACCGAGAAATTCTTATTGAAGAATTTTAAGATCACAAAGATTATTAGGAACTTTTTGAAGAGAATGTTTGTTACGATTTACCGGATTTGTTTATTGGCCGAGTTGTTTTTAATTTTAAATGGGTGAAAATCATATAAATATATATAACTATGGTGAAAATTATGAAATATTGGTGCTTATTATAATACTAACTTTTGGCTTCGCCCACGTGGAGGTCGGAAATTATCCCATGGGATAAAAACTATCCTATGTCCTAACTCAGGTCATGGTCTACCCATGTGTCACATTTCAGCCATTTTATCTGTCCAGCCGTTTTAGCGTGAAAGCGTAACAAATAAACTCACTTTCGCATTTTAATATCACTAATTGCTCCCCGCGTTTTCACACGCATAAGTCTCGTTTCTATAGAAATATCGGGATAAAAAGTATTCTATGTCAGGTTGTATTCTTACCCAGGTCATGGTCTACCCATGTGCCAAATTTAATCAGAAACCGTTTAGCCATTTTAGCGTGAAAGCATAACAAACAAACGAAACTCACTTTCGTATTTAAAATAATAGTTGGGATTAGGATTTTTTTATCCCGATATTCCCGCGGTATCGAGACTTATGCGGGTGAAACCGCGGGGCGCATCTAGTTATTTATAAATGTAAAAAAAAGAAACTACGTCTGCCAAGAAACTGCTTTGCGGTTTAGCACAGGTAATATACTTGTAAAAAAAAACTGTGATGTGTGTGTTGGTACATGTCACAAAGTCTTCGAATTTTTGGTTCTAGGACATGCCGGTTTCGTCAGGATGTTTTCCTTCATCGTTTTGAAAGCAGAAGTGATGAAATAAATAACAAAAACTAAAGTGCCTGCCTGTATTCGTTGAAATACTAACTACCCTAACAAATATTACAAATGCGAAAATGAGTTTGTTTGTTTGTTACGCTTTCAGACTAAAACGGCTGAACGGTTTTTGATTAAATTCTGTACATGGGTAGACCATGACCTGGGTTAGGACCAAAGATAATTTAGGAGGCGCAGCTCCAGTACATGAATAATGGTCACACGAAGTCAAGAAGTCGCGTTTTCAAAAGTATACACACCTACTATTACAAGCACAATGTACCGCATGTGTATACGCATCTGTTTTGATAAGGATTATCCTGAAAATCTGTCATTATTATAATGGACCAAACCCATTATCCGATTAACTGTAAATCAATCAACCCGTCTCATCAACAAATCGGTTGATCAACGAACAATTATTGGTCGGAAGTCGAGTGTACACACATCGCAATTCGCAGTTAATGTGATGCGACTAATTCCTGAGTGATTGGGTACTGATTGCTACAAGCATAATAATATGGATTTTATTTTTAACCCTTGATGCAAAAAGAGGCGTATTATAAGTTTGACCGCTAGGTGTGTGTGTGTCTGTCTGTAGCACCGTAGCTGTTAAACGGGCGAACCGATTTGAATGTGGTGGATTTTTATTTGAAAGCATGTTCTATCAAAATCGTTTGAAGATTATCAGCTCTTTTCTAGTTGATGAATGGATATGAGCGTCTCCCACAGGTCTGATCGATTTGAAATTTAGTATTCTGTTATTTCAATGATATAAGAAGAACATAGTATCCTTGAACTGATGCTGCAGCATCACCTGGAATTTACAGGATACTCAACTCCCTTACCAACTTCCAGCATAGGTATCGTGTTTGGGATCATTGGAATGGTCTTATGGTCACATGGTTATAGATAGATGATGAACAGGGTCTAGTGATGGAGTAGGAAAGAGAAATGAGGAAATGTTTGAGCCGGTTTTTTTTTTTAATTTTAATATAATTTTACTTGTTCATTCTTGCAAGTGAAAGAGGATGAACGAGATGGTGAAGCCAGGTATCAAAGCAAAACTGGATGTGTCAGTGAACTTGGATCTCCTTCAAGCCAAATTCTACCAGTTGGGGATTAACTATTGAGTAAGTAATGAGTTATCACATGAGGAGTTACGATCGTCAGAAATAGAAACCGATGACATCTACTGTCATCGGTTTCTATTTCTGACGATCGTCGGAAGAATGTTTAAAATCACGATCCATTTTTTTTTTAAAGGATATCCGAGGGAACTGTACAGTCCTCGAGTGGGTAAGCACCATAGGTGTGACTCGCGACACGCGACTTGGTGAATAGGGCGGACCCCATGACTTGGTGAAGGTCGTGGAAATCAGCTGGATGCAGACAGCGCAAAACCGGTCGTCTTGACGATGCTTGGAAGGATAGGCCTCTCACTTAACCTCAAACAGTGGTCGTCTTTCGGCTCAGATGATTCATTGCCGGTAGGTATCTAAAGGGCCTATCCTATGTAATCAAACATACGTCTACTAGTTTTAAACTAACACGCATTTTCATCACAAAAACTGGTACAAAAAAAATAAAGACCACCATATCGACAGCGATGTGAACGAACAGACTTGACAAAAGATATTTTCTGGGCCACTGAACTAAAACGTTAGCTGACGTCGCGCACATAATTTGCTTAAAAGCCAAGAGTACATGTGATGATCGCTGAATTTCATGAGTAATGTCTTGATGTATGTCACTCAGGCATTCTGTAATTTGTTCCGAGCACATTAGGGTTTGTGTGGAAGAATTTTTGGCAAATTACTTTTGTAGGAAGTCGGGAAGGCTTTTCAGAACCTTATTTTTTCATTGTAACTGATGAGAATAGCGGCATTTTATTTTAGCAGTTTCTGCTGAGATGGTTCTGCAGGCCACAAAGGAGATGACGAGATGAACTGGATAGGTTTCGTCAAAACTGGAAGGAGGACTGCGAAATATGGAAGGAGTGGAAGAAGGTGTCTCCACGAATGGCATAGCGACAGCAAACAAAAAAAAAGGTGAGAGAGCAGTTTTTGTTTCTTCATTCTTTTATGTTATTTGGCGTCCGGCCGATGGGGCCGAAATGTTCTTGAGTGACGACAACATACCTGAAGACACAGCAGCAGTATTTAGTCTTCCCAAAACGTGAACTGTTGACCTGCGGGATAATTGCGTAACACACACAGTGCAATGGCTTTCATTTTGACAGTTCAACCACATTCATTGCGTTATTTACGTAGTTGAGCAGACAATTTATTTTTTTAACAGAAAATTTAAATACGCTATAATCTTTGTAACTTCGTATAACGTAGTCCTTGCATACAGGTAACTCGTTAATAAGGGACAATCCCTCGTTAGCAAGTTACCTGTTCCTAGAATTAAATTATGTATCACGTCCTGGGTATAATATTATTTAACTAATTACTGACAGCTTTGTGTTCATGTTTGAAACTGTAGAATAGACTAGGAACAACACCCTAATGGCGTAACACACGATCAATCACAATCCGTTTCACTTTGACAGTTCAACAACATTCATTGGGCTATTTTTACGCAGACAAATTCGAACATATGGAGCAGTGGATTAGCACTAGTAGTATTCTACAAAATTATTCAGATTGTGATTGATCGTGTTGAAGATTGTATTTTCACTATAGGAGAAAAAAATTATGTATTTTCCTTCGTATGCGTTTCCAGATTCTCCAATTGTCATCCATTTTTAAAGTTCAAGTTTCGCAAGATACTGAATGTTTTTGCATAAATAATTACACATGTGTAGCAATAACTAGTAGATCAACCTGTTATTACAATTATTCATATTAATATTGTTGGACTTACTGTTTCAAATAAAACACTCAAGGTATAATAAATCAAATATATTCAAATAATTCCACTTGGAGGTCTTTACACCAAACACAAAAGCTGAATGCTATGTAGCTATGTAGTCTGAGACGATAACTGATTAGCATTTCTTTTACGATACAAAACTATGTAATATGGTAAAGCAGTACGGAGCATCAAGCGCCATCTGTTAACGGACGTTATAATTTATGCACTGCTTTACCAAAGTAAGTTAAATACATGATTTTAATTTTCTGATCCATATAATTATTTATAATATGGCAAGTGCTTAAATTCATTATTTATGTAAGACAGCATTTATAAAACATTAATTATGGTAAAGCGTAATTTGAGTAACAAAACAATAATCAGTGAATCGTAATATTGTCTTACAATATTATAATGATAACACAAACATGTAACTGGAAAATAAAAACAGATTTTCAACAAAAAACAGAAATGTACACTGAGCGACTTATCGCTCAAGGAGATGTTCAGTAAATTGAGCCAGTTTTAGTTTAGCCAAAGTCAGATGGCACAGAGTCTGTAATAAAACGCTAATTGATATTCAGGCACATCTGTTGCGGCCTGAAAATGGTGATGATCTAGAATTCTAGTCTAACTGAAAGTTAACCCTAAAATAATGAGGCTTTACCCGATTCCAAGCTCAGATTCATCCTTCATCTTCACAACCGTTTTGCATTATAAAACCATTTCATAAATAAATCTTGATAGGGTTATCAAACAACAGCATTTAATAGTTTTTCTACCCACATTATGATAACGAGGCTGTAAACAAAATAACTTAAAATTGATTTTTTACGACGTCAAACTTTTGGGTCCTGTACTGTATTTATTGGGAGTGTGTGCTGTTGGCATTTTGGGGATTACAGGGCATTAGAAGGTTGCATTAATATGTATATTATATACTTATTTTCAAGGCTTTTATTTTTTATGAAAACGTGAAGTTTGGATGTTAACAGTATACTCTATGTATTTATTTAAATAATAGGATACAGTAAAGTTGAAGATATAATATTATATTTATATAATGTAGGTATATATTATAGTTAATAATGTATATACGTGTATTATAAGTTTATAAACTTTATATGCACTTGTGTACCTATTTTATTAACCGACTTCCAAAAAGAAGGAGGTTATATGTTCGACGTGTATGTACGTTTTTTTTTTTTTTTTTTTATTTATGTCCGCCGATGTCTCCGTCAATTGTGGACCGATTTCGAAAATCCTTTTTTCGTTTGAAAGGGTATGCTCCCAAGTTGGTCCCATATAAATTTGATTAACTTTGCTTGGATAGTTTTTGAGTAAGCTTCAATCCTACGTATTTTTCCCACTTAGTATATGTGGATGATATGATGATAACTTCCTGTCACTGTTAATTTACATAGCAGCTAGTGGTATTCGAATTTGTGTGGGGTAGGTACCACAACTAAAAAGTGAAAAATAAAAAACTTTTTACGCAATTAAAGTTATTTTTCACTTTGTAGTGTTTTTTTTTTTGGAAATCGCTTGATTTTTTATAATTCATTGATTTCTTTTTTAAATAATAATTATCTCCTCTAAATCGTAGCACCTGCCATCTTATCTCTTCACCAACTTTGGTTGACTGTTAGAGAATGCCTAAGGCATTAAGTCCTCCTTTGTACCTTACGTGTGCGAGACGTTTAGATAAATACATAAATTATGTGGGGAACCTATGTGGATGCTAGGGGCGACCCTGCGCAACGCTAGTACCCTGGTTAGATGCGTAGCTCGCCGTCCGATAAGGTTATACGCGTTATGATTTTGTTATCTCACTTAATATTATTCATATCTCTTGAGCTAAAACACTATAGTTATTACTTCAGATATGCTAGAGCATTTTTACTGTCAATATTATTTTATAAACGAAGGGAGGACCTCCCGCTCCCCCCAGAGCGGGAGAAGTTATTTGATATTTTCCCAAACAAAAAAAAAGTGGTGGTTAGACGCGAATGCGCTAACGTTGCATAAAAGACGTGATTGCATCGCAACGCATGTCGCGGGATGTGCAGTGCCACACTACAAAGGCGTAGATTGATTCCTACAAATAAATATATCTTTTAGTACCTATTTATTTTATAGCTTAATAAAAATACCTTTACCTATGCAACGCTAGCGTAGGGTGGTTAGATGCGAATGCGCTTGCGTTGCGTTGGCACTGCACTATAGTGACATGCCACAACATAAAGGCATAGATCGATTCCTACTTTATCTCTCTTAGTACCTATTTATTTTATAGGTTAAAAAAAATACCTTTACCTGTGAAATTTTATAAAACCCACGACCTCTACCTAGGTACAAAGGAATTGGCAAAAGGCCAACAACAAAAAAAATAACAGGCCGAAAAAGAACAACCATTTTTTTCACGCTTTTTCATACAACGTAGCCGACATATACATACCTATACAAAGATAACAGAACAATAAAAAAGGTGAATTTGAATAAACTTTTTACAGTACAGCTGTCGTTTACGCCGATCGTAAAACATCGGACAGAGTCGCACGAATGTGTTCGGTGTTACAGGTTTTGCCGTTTTAACGTACCTGGCCTTCGGAAAATTTAAAAGAGTATTCTTTTTAGATAGTGTTTTTTTTTTAATATAATGCGAGCTGAAGATCAGCGTCAGGTGGTTCACTTTGTGTTGTCATCTGACATTATGCTGAGCTGAGGCCCTTTTGGCATTATAATAATTTGTTTTCTGTTTTTATAGTTTTAAGGTGTATTTTTTTTATTTTTTATTATTTTTTAATGCCAATATACGCATTTTTTTTTCTTTTCTTCGTTCTTTCTTTCTTTGTCGCTGACTGATGCGTGATTTATTTTTTTATGCATTTGTCTTTTTTTGTTCTGAAGATTCAACTGTTTGTGCCCAGTGATACCCGAACAAATAATTTATTTCATACATACGAATATTCTGGATGTGTGCTTTGATTCCCGTAGACTGGATTTGCGCCGTAGGCTCGCCCTATATGATACTTAAATATAACTGGCTGAATGTGGGTGTACTATAGGTACAGCTCTGCTTAAGCCTTCGGGAGTTACAATATTTAATGTTAATAAAAATGCTCTATTCAATTTCAGCAACATATTCATTACTGTGGAGCCTCACCCAGAGGACTAAGTCTCTCTTAGTTATTTGGTACTAACATAGTTTTTAAGTTCATACTAACAATATAAATGTAAATGTAATGGATTATTGGTTGTTTGAATAAATAAATATATTATTATTATTCACGTGAAGGATAAAAAAAAACTGTGATATCCGATTTGTTTGTAAAGTTTGGTCAGTAAAAAATATCAAGATAACTTTTATGATGGCCTGGTTAGTCATTTAATTAAGGCACTGACAAGAGGCAAATGATATAAGTAGACTTGTCTTAAAAAAAAAAAAACAAATCTATAAAGTTTGTGGTAGTGGAAAAAATATAAATGGTTAATCTTGAACATATTTTTCTGAACTTGGTTGTTACCAAAAGATGTTTTGACAAAAAAAACTAGATACAAATTAACGGTAAACTAACCCTTAACCTGAGTTCAAATCCAAAATGTCTGTATCAACGTACGTTGGTATTTAATTAATAACAAGAACGTCTTATTTGAATGCAGAACTTGGTTGATTTTTATTTTCGACTATTCAATTTATTAATTTTTTGTTAATTGTTATTATTGCTTCATAGTTTGCAATAAATTACAAGCGTTGTGTCATCGCGTTTCTCTTTGTTTTCTAAGCAATCCGACAGTGACCGTGTTTTAGCCCTTGTCAGCGTCTTAACTATTCAGAACTTGATCGGTCCGATCGGAACTGGGTTATAAGGTAATCCACATTAATATCACCTGGGTATGACATTTACTTAGCTGGCCTCTAAGTAATCCTCCCAAGAACAAACTTAACATTGCAGTTCAAAAACATGTTCCCCCATACATTCCAACTGCAAATGTAAGTTTGTACGCACAATATTGAGTGATTTAATATGTTATTTTAAAACCATAGACTTCTTATATGTTTTCCTTTAATCTAATCTATAAGCATCTATAAGCATAGAACTATCTTGGTTTTTTTTTTTATTTAGGCCCTATAGTTTCGGAGATAAGCGGGCCGAATGGTAAATTTTCATCTATTTACTTAAATATCTTTAAAAGTATTTATTTTAAAATTATAAAACATGTATTTGGTATCCTCGCAATAAGCCCTTTCAATTGATATGTCACACAATACAGTACGCAAAACTTTTTTTTTAAATTTTCTTATTTGCCGCCAAAAGTGACCTCCATATTAAAAAAATTTAATACATAATGATGTGTACCAAATTTCAATTTAATCAGTTCATTCGATTTGGAGCAAATTGGCTGTGACAGACGGACAGACAGACAGACACACGAGTGATCCGTTTTTATTATTGAGGTACGGAACCCTAACAGATGCTGCCCCGACCCCAAATAAATTGGGATAGTCAATCATGATGATATTTGCTATGGTCTGCCATTTGCTGGAGAACCACATCTCCCACCGCTTCTAGTTGCTTTGAAACCTGGTTTGATAATCGCTTATCGCCACTCTGAAATCTACTCCAAGAATCAGTTCATTATGAAATTAGTTAAGTCTCATAATGAACATCTTACCCAAAACCGTTAGTACAAACATGACATCGCAAGTCCAATTACCAATTTGTGGCCTTATGGCGAACAGACTAAGGCCTCACGTTAACCAGAGCACTTGACTTTTACAACGCAAATTCGAGGTTACTGTAAATGCGACCGCAACGCGATTGCTCTGAGGTCGTATTACAATCCATTTTACGAGTACTCCTAGCCGTGGTATGTAAATCTTGGAAATTAAAGGTGTCTTCAACGTTCAGATTTTGTGGAAACATTCTGTATTACAGATACAGGGTATGAAAAATACCTGAGGGAACCCGTAATAAAAACATCTGCAGAAGAAGCTGTAAGATTTTAGTGGATGTTTCCGACTGTAAGGTGTTTTTATTAATATCTCTTTTTACTTGAACTGTGTCAACAAAGGTTTGAAAATATAAAGGATACCTATGGATATCGGCGCTATTACCCGAGGCATTCCAGGTGTATGGCTTATAAGCAAACATAGAGTTGCAAAGAACACGGAGGCTTCAGCGGGCACGGCGATTCCATGCTCTGTGCAAACTTGAAATGTCTCATTGAATCTTATTATTACCGTGTCGATGGCAAAATAACACATAAATCAATCTCCCTAGCCTTTTCCGAACTATGTTGGGGTCGGCTTCCAGTCTAACCGGATGCAGCTGAATACCAGTATTTTATATGGAGCGATTGCCTATGTGACCTCCACAACCCAGTAACTGAGTAATACGCCTTGGTAAGACTGGTTGTCAGACTTTCGGGCTTCTGACGACCCGTAACGACTGTCAAAGATCCACGACCATACCAGCCGGGATCAACGGATTAACGTGCTTTCCGAGGCATGGAGGAGTCTCGGTACGTAAAGATGGTCACCAATGGTTCCAAGGACCAAGCCCAGCAAGCATAGCTTTACTTGTTGGATCAAGCCGTGCGGCTGTTATTACTTAGCCACAGTTTTGTGGCAAAAACGTTGTGGTGGTCGTGGTGTGGCGTGGCTGTGGTGTGTAAATTAAAAAAGAATTATATTGTATGTGTTAACATACAATATACATCTTTTTAAATTTATTTGCCCTTAAATGCAACAATGCTAATACCGCTTGGTGAAGCAGCCATTAGGTCCTCACATGTGCAAGTGACAGAGCATGCGGTGCAAGATGGAAGGTGGGCCATTGTCTGTAGAGAGACACCGCATACGCACCGAATCGAATGTCCCTGTGATTACACCGGAAAACACCAACGCTGTTTGGCGGAATAAATACAAGAAAATATTTTACCGCGTTGATCTAGTGCTCGCAAGCGCTACTGCTAAGCATGAGATCCTGGGTTCAATTCCCAGGTCGGGCAAAGTATTGTTGGGTTTTTCCAACAGGAATTTCTCAGTAGTAGCCCGGAGTCTGGAATTGTACCCGGTTGATGGTAACAGGCTCGCCCCCTATTACATGAGACTTAAAACATAACTGGCAAAATGTGGGTTTAGGTACATGTTCTAAGCCTTTGTAAGGAAGGCCATTGGCTACAATTAATAGGTTATCTCATAGGATCACACGCCCTCACCGTGTTACACAGCAAACAGACTGAGGCCTCGAATTGGGAGGCCATGTTAATTAAGGCCATGATTACTTTAGTAGGCCATTAAAATAGGGTTGTAAGTAAAAGGTGAAGATATTTTATTTAAATGATGCCTCATTAAATCAAATTAAAACATAATTTGATTTTCACAATCTTGGAATCCTTTCAAGCAGAAGTTTAAGAAAGAAGAACCTACCACACTATCGTCTCTTAAAAGTACCTTTCCTTAGCCGCCACGACACAACTGATTTCTATGAAATACCTTCCGTAGCCACCGACACATCGGTTACATAGAAACCAGTCGTATCGCGACGACACTTCACCTACTGCTGCCGCCTGCAGCAGGCTACGGAACTGTACCTTTACTTTCAGTTTCAATTTTTTTTCTCTCTCTTTTTTATAACTATTTTCTACCTTTTATATTCCTAACCTACTCCAAATTATAACTAACAATAATTTTAGCCAAAAGCTCGCATAAAATAGATTAGGGTCTTTTTTTTCTTTTTTTTTTGAGGGTGGGAAATTGTCAAATAACTTCTCCCGCTCTGGGCGGAGCGGGAGGGCGTGTCAGACTTTTACTGACTAAAACCCACCCGTGTTCCTTCAGTTGCTTTTTCGTTGGAAGGGGCCACGGTATCCCTTTCGGGCTTTACCGAGGCCCCGACAGGCATCGGTCCTAGCGAACCCCGTCAGTTGTGCTGACATCTCTTAGAGGCGCGCGTGGAACACAACGCTCCATCGATCCGGGCCTAGTCCTTATCGGACAGCGATACCCATTGCTCACCGTCCGCCCGCGCCTACGGTGGCCGGGAATCGGCCTGCGATTCCCGACGCCCAAGGCGTCTCCTGCGGCGTAGCCCCGAAGCCTCAGAGTCTAAGGTCTTTTCCTCACTGATAGGTGCGTCAGCGGTACGGGATCAGCATGCTCAGTATACCCGGCACCGAAAGCTCACCGAGCACCTATAATTCAATAAGCGTTTCCTGATCAGCTCGGTATGCGCGGGAGCTGGGCGGGAACGTTTCGGTCCAGTGCCCGCTTAGTGTTTTGAGACACATCACGCGGTTCAATTGAAAATATATAATATTTTTTCAATTTACGGATGTCGCCAATAGCAGTTTCGTTTTTTTCGTAAACGTAGAAAGACGTACGTATATAACACGCCACAACATCTTCATCACTCGAAATCGACATTTTCTCGCGAGGAATTAAGCGGTACTGCACAAATTATACCTAAAACTTAACATCAGGTCCGTAAATGAAAGCTGTACGGTATCGTTTCGGTATACAGAGCATACTATACCGAAGCGATACCGCACCGACCAATGAGGAAACGGCTTTAGGCTAATATTAATTAGGCTAATGTCAGCCTCAGTCTACAACCGGCCTGATTAATTTGTAGTAAGGCCTTAATTAGCTTAAAAAGCTACAATGTAGAACGGACTTTCATTAACTACTAGCTGCTGCCCGCGGCTTCGCCTGCGTGGACCCTAATTCTTTTTCTAAGGAAATTACTTCTTATAACATCAGCTATCTGCGAGTAAAGGTCTCGTCAAAATCGGTCCAGGCGTTTTGGAGATTGGCCAGAACAAACAAACAGACAAAAAATAAAATGTTTCAAACTTCTTCAAATTTTTTTAAACTTCAATTTTATTAATTTATAATGAATATAAATACCTATAAGATATGACACGCCTTTTTTAAGATAATTAATACAGTTTTACTGTACGTTAAAGGCTTCGTTCACATGGGGACGATCAGTACGATATTTTACTGTATAATTTTGGGATCACATGGCAGTTTCATACTACATTTGTTTTCAACCGTATTGACAGAGGGATGTTGACCTGTGATCCCAACTTTTTATCGAGAAATATCTTACAGGACATCGCCGTGTGAATGGGGCCTTAGTTAATTGTCACTCGTGAGTGCTAAACTAATAGTATAGAGGTAAAATTGTTTGTTTGTTAGAGGTAAACTATGAAAGTTCTGATCTGATTACAAAAACTCTTTGACTAATAGAAAGCTACACTATTTCCGAGTGCCATACGATAATTATTTGAAATGTTAAAGAATAAGAATCATCTATTTGCAGAAAATACAAGTGTTACCAGTTGTAAAAAGTTGGTAGTTTAATGTACAGTCCATATTTTGCCTGTTTAGGGCATGCAAATTAATTTTACAATAACGTGGATCCGCGGTAGTAGCCCGCGAAATTAAAATTTGTTGTAAAGTTTTTTGCAAGTTGCAGGTCAGTATCAGGTTGTATCTTCATCAAAATATGATACGCGACTATAACATATAATATGAATTTACAGAATTATAATCATTGGAATCATTGATACATATCTCTAAGTTAGGTTTGTTACCTAAAACAAACCTTACTTATAATATAATAAGTTATACATAAAAATACCTGTGTACTAATAGAATTTTTAAATTATGATAAATTTTACGAGGAAAAAATCGTGGGCAGAAGCTTGTATAAAATATATTTGAAGCGAACTACAAGGAACTTGGTCTAATCATGGTGTAAAAAATCAAGGTCTGGCAATCCGGGAGTGGCACATGCTTACGTCACTATCCAGTTGCCACTTTATTGCAACAAAACACGGATTAAGGAAAGATTTTCGGTCACTATTCTGTAAAAAAATATATACAAAGCATTTAAATTGTCGTTTCGTTTGTTTAATCAAACGAAACAATTCAATTTAAACATATACCTGCCAACATAATTAATATTTAAAACCTCATTGTTTTATCGGATTCGCACAGGTAATAAAGGTGGCTAGGGAGTTATTATTACAAACTTCTGGTAACACAGATGTGATGACGTAGACTTGTGTCACCCACGTGACCACTGTGCCTCGGAATGCCATACCTGGCGAAGTGTATTATTATACCATGGGTCTAATATTTAACTAAAGTAAATCGGTCGTTCTTTCTTTCTTTTTCGAATGGTTAGTGACTAACCTGGTCTCAGAGTTTTTATGCCGCCCACGGGTCTCTGACTTGACTTCACATCCGTCTAGTAATATCTCTCAGGCCTGTCGGTTTCCTCAGGATGTTTTCCTTCATCGTTTTTGAAGCAAATGATAATTAGTGAATCGGTAAGTTATAAACATTATCCGTGGTTATTATTATTATCATAATTCTCCGACGACTTCATTATATAATTTTTTTAACATCGTAAAATTACATTTTGTTTTAAATAAAATATACCAGTTTAGAAGTATGAGGAACAGGGTTTAAAGTTCACTCATCTCCCATAAAAAAGGGAGGATCTTCCGACCAGACAGGTGTCATGTCTGGCGGGCAATTGCCCAGAGGTTGAAGTCGGGAGCTTGTATATATCTCCACCGCGCGATAAACTCTAATTGCGCGATGCAGGATTTGAGTGACGTCAGGATGTTGTGTGACGTCAAGTCTTAGATGCGTAGTTCGCATGTCAAACTCAAACTCAAAGCATTTATTTCAAATAAACCAATTACAGGCACTTTTGAATTGTCAAGGGGTCGGTCAGTCAGAAAGATGAAGCTAGTTGCCCATTCCAAAGCGTACTAGGTACCTATGGAGAAGAACGGGCAAGAAACTCCACGGACACTCTTTTAAATCAAAATATTCTTACAAAATAATGGTTACATCATTCATGTTTAAATTATACATGTGAGAACAATGTAGAAAGACGTGCACGTTAAAAGCGTCCGCAATGAAAAGATAATAAACAAATTCAAAAATTAAAATACATTAAAATAAGCCATGGAAGCTAAGAGATGACCAGTCCCTACTGACGGCGCCCGTTCACGAACATGACGCATAATGTGGCGATGTAGCTGCCGCCACACCAGTATTAATAGCACAGGTACCTATATTTTCTGAAGAAAAATACCAACTTTTACCGAGAAACCCGTTGAACTGAACAGAGCACTTGATTCAATCCTCATCCCATCCACTGCGTAGCTATCCACAAAAGCATATTTATTTAAATTTAATCACTTATTCTTAACTCCGAGATTGAGAGGACAACAAGGAATAGGATTATTCACTGTTCACCAAAACATAAAATTATAAACATTATTCATTCAAACTTTGTAATGAAGAGGGTGGTGGATCCTTCAAAAGTTTTCATTAGGGAAACGACTCGGCCAATAAGGAAAAAAGTGGGTGACAAGTTATTATTAATGCAGCCGGGTAGGACACAGAATAGGGAAGTTCAGTTGATTAATATTTTATGAAATTAGAATTAAGAAAAATGGCGTGAAAAAGTAATGAGTATGAATATGTATGGGCTTTATGAGTAGAAGAAGTGAAATATGAATAGCAGTGTTAAGCCTTATTTAATAACATAATTTTGTTTTTACTTTATATACAATGTGAAATTTAATTCGTTTGCATCCTCTTAAGGGGTAATTTATTCATCATTACGAACAACTTTCACTACGGGGCCAACACAGAAATCGCGCAAAAAAAATCTTTCTTTTCCATACATTTATTTTCGCATAGCTCGTTATAATGTAGGGCTGATTTTTTTTTCATAGTGAAAGTTGATTATAAACATGAGTACAATGACCCCTTAAGAGGATGCAAACGAATTAAATTTCACATTGTATATAAGCTTGTACGGTTTTGGTTGTATCTACCTGCACGCGTAGCATGACAACCAGAGACACGGGTTTTCTACGGGTTTTATCTGTCATTTTGTCTATTCTTCCGTCGAAAAAACCCGTTTCTATTGTGGTCATGCCAAGCGTGCTAGCCATCATAATTATTCTTAAATCTTCTTTAATGTATTTTTAAGTGGACCAAAGAAGAAGAAAAGGGGATGACTACTGACTACTAACTAAAATTACTCTATTAAATTAAATGTATAGAAAAACACATGTCGCGCAGATCCTAAATAAATTGGAATAGGTATGATCAGGCTAATGAACATAAGAATGAAGGGATCTGTGATTAGTTTGTATCGTGCCTCTGATGGACGTATGGCCATGAATAGATCAGGAGGTACAGTCAAAGAAAGTATTGTTCAGCAAATTGAAAACCTACGTCAATTTACCGTGTTATAGTCAATTCATACAAGAATGATTATTGTGATTTGAATACATAGAATTTTTTGTTGGTGATCAATTTAACTCACTAACTAACTTTAAATTTTTACTTACTTATAAATATGGAGTTGCCACAATTCCAATATTATTTTCGCAACATAGTCATACTGTATTCCGTATACTGTGTCCTTAATCAGTAGATTTAATTAGTGCCACTGAGACCTACTTATAATATTTTTTTTCAACATCTTGTCCCGGAAGTTTATGAGTGCTTAGTTCAAAAGTGATAAAAAATAATTACAAGAATCTCATTATTTCTAATGTAAGATGATTTTCATCTTATTAATTAATTTTGATTTTAAGACTGAACCACCGTAATGAGCGTTTGTTTATGTATTGAACAGTCCTGAGTAATACTGCAAAGTATTTTTGACGGAACGATGAAAAATTATTGGTTAAGTCAGCCATTTTTCACCAGTCCTGACTCTCTGTTCATTTTAGCTGCTGAGAACAAAACTACAAACATAGTATAAAGGGAAGTTTTATAAAAACGTGGCTATTATTGTAGTATGTTGTGCTGTCTTACGACTTCCACGCGAATGAAATCGCGGGCAGAAGCTAGTCATTTAAATAAAAAGCTATCTTCGACACAATAAAGTGCAATTCAGGTCGCACAGCGCTAATTGTCGACAGTTACATCATAGAATAGGAGGCAACTTCTCCTCCTATTCTATCGCGTAACTCTTATATCTTCTGACTACGTTACGCCCACTGAATTCGACAAGTCGAGCCTGACGCGTACCTAGTGGTAGCCTCGTACCTAAAATGTGGAGTGAACCATCTGTATTTATCTGTGGCTTTGACGTAACTTACAACTACATGACTTCGTTATTCAAAGGAAATAAGCTAAAGTACCATACAGACAACCCAAAATATATTAAAACACCCATTTAGACTATCCACGCTATTTAGAATCTTACGTTATTGAGTTATGGTTTAAAATTGAGGATGACAGTGTTACGTTGGAAATTGAAAATTTTGTAGGGTGTACATCCAACACAATAAAGTTGCAACATCACTATCTGCCTTGTTATAAGTTTATACTTCGTTTCCAAAGAAATTTTGGTATTCCTCTCTAAGCAATCTTAAGTTTTACTGGATTACAAACTTTAATCCCTTGAGATGAAGTAGACATTCGGTTAGACTTCAAGTTCCTGAATCTTTTTGAAGGAAATATTACTACATTATACTTCACTCACTCACACTCACATCAAATCATAGTATATTAAAAAGTGTTGTAGTCAGTAGGTACGATCTAGGACAGTGTTTCTCAAAGTGGGCGATAACGCCCCCTTGTGGGCGTTGGAGGCCTAGAGGGGGGCGGTAAGGGGCCCAGAAAAAATTTGGGGGTATTGAAGTGGTTTAGAGGGGGTTTGGCTGATTTGTAATTTCATCTACTTAATATTTTAAAAATTCACTGAAATTAAATCTACCTACTACACAACATCGATTATTTAGTTCATATTTCTGCCCTGTTTGATAGTATAAAGGCTAAAAATATTTAACAAAGATTTCGTAGGATAATCCCATGAGCAATCAAGTTTTAATAACGCGATTTGTGCAATCCTGTATCAATCGGCTGTTTCATCGATACTTGTTCTTACTTGCTCAGTACGATTGAGCGTCGAATGAGATAAATGAGTTTGCGTTCTAATTGGTCTAACTGGTAAAAAAAGCTTAGTTTAGAATGTAAGTTTAAACTCCAGACCAGACTAATATAGCACACTGCAATTAAATTAATTAAAGTAATGAATGTCATTGCGGTTTTTAAGCTGAGCTAAAGTAAAAAAAAATGGGGGGCGCTGAAAAATAATTGATTTTCAAAGTGGGCCGTAGATGAAAAAAGTTTGAGAACCTCTGATCTAGAACAAAAATTAATTGACAACATCGCTTATATATCATCAAAATTTGTCACAAAATAATTCGATAAACTGCTTTTTTGATTTCGATTTTAAATATTTTGTTCAATAATTAAGTTTTAGAAAACTGAAGTATTCATCGACTTTTATTGTTGCACATTGACACATCGCCTTCCTGAGGATGCCTCGTTGAGAGGTGAAACACGTGTCAATTTCTTACAGGGTTCATTATGACTCTTTAAGAATAGTTACGCGGATTAAGTTACTAAATATACATCGTATATTGTATATTATATAATATGTTAAATCTATATTAATAATTAATCTTAATATTATTAATCGATAATAATAATTATAAATTACATAACATCACGCCTGTATTTCCAATATCTTGCTCTTCAAGATAATAAAATCTTGTTTTACAATGCGAATATTTTGATAACTTTGATAATATCAGAATAAAAAATATAAATACTAAAGGAACTAGAATCTTAAATAATTACATCAATCAATCTGCCTAGCCTTTTCCCAACTATATTGGGGTCGGCTTACAGTCTAATCGGATGCAGCTGAATACCGTATTTTACACAGAGCGACTGCCGATCTGACCTCCACAACCCAGTACCTGGGTAATACAATACCCCTTGGTAAGACTGGTTGTCAGACTTTCGGTTTCTGACGACCCGTAACGACTGTCAAGTATCTTAATATTATTAATCGATATTAATATTAATTATTACTTTATTTGACCTTACATAAACGAGAAGATGGCGGCGGTAGCATACCTACTCATTAGTTCCGATTGCAGCCGCACGCAAACTTATCTTGCGATTGTACCCATGAATAAATAAACAATATTCATGAGAAGAAAAAGGAGAAGAAAAAGGCCGCACCATTCTTATTTTTTTTTTAAGTAAACGTTTTAAAATTGCTGTCGAATATTTCGTTCTTTTCATACTCAAGGCGAAAGCGTCAAGTTAGCCCGCGAAATTCAATTGTTTTTACGATTTTTGCAATTTGCAGGTCAGTAGGTATCATGTTCTATGTTGATCTAAATATGATTCGCGGCCGTATCAAATGTTTATTTATAGAATTATAATCATAAAAATTACCAATACAACTCTCTAAGCTCATGTAATCCCATTGAATGACTATTTCATGAAATCATGACATTTGACAACTTATGGAGTTGTATTGCTGATTGTAATGATTATAATTATGTAAAGCCATATTTGTTACGGTCGCGAATTATATTTTAATAAACATACAACCTGACACTGACCTGCAAAATGCAAAAAACTAAAGATAATTTGAATCTCGCGGGCTACCTTAGCGCATCCCCCTTAAAGATAAAACACAAAGCTGTTTGTTTCTCCTGCGCTGTATTTTACGCAGTAGTGCAGTACGGTCGAGTATATCTTTTAGACAACACAATTCCTCTTCCGACTCCGTTCAAAGGGAATTAAAGAAAATCCTTCAATTCGAGAAAATGGCCGCAAACTGAAAGAAAATACTGGAAATAAAAGTAAGGTACCTACCGTTGTACGTTTGTGGTTCCGTAGCGTAGAATTTAAAGAAAACATTGTTGTACCTACCACAACCATTTGTTCTTGCAATATTGAAGCGATCCACTAGGAAATTTCTTAATAGTCTTAAGCCGCGTTCTAATTAAAAGCCATCGACGCGCGAATACTCGATCGTCGCGATCATAATTATCTTTTTGTTCGGTGATCCTGAACACGTGGTCGCACCGACAGAGGGCACTTTTTGGTTTTCCAAACAAAAAGTGAAATGAGCGTGTTAGATTTATACCGATGTAATGAATACATAACAACGTATTCCGTGTCGTAATATAAAGTAATAATTAATGTCTAATTAAATGCAGTAAAAGTATTGTAAAAACATCATTTTAAAGGTGTGATTAAATTTTGAATAGCAAATAAGTGTGAATCATATTTGCTTGTCATCGTTCATGGAAGTGTGAATCATACTTGTTTGTCGTCGCATATAAAAGCGAGTGTTCCGACTTCATTGGATTACTTTTGCTTGAAACGTTGACTGGTACGGAGCTCCCGAAGAAAATAATAGATAAGTATAACTATGAAAGGTTATTTTTAATCAATAAATGTGTAGTTATATGTATAATAGTATATACCTAGTTGTTACGAAATATTAAATTAAAATATATTATGTTTCCTGAACAAAGTACTTTCATTTCACTATTCTGTTCTAAAATAATAATATTCTTTGAGTATATAAGTATGTGTATTTAATGTAGAGCTAATTAATTGCCCTTTAATGTTGCTTTTATTTCTTTATTCTAACATCAGAAGTGGGATATCTGCCTAATTTGCCCATAATAAACATATGATTGTTTATGTATAGGTCATGGAGCCATCCCAACTACTGGAAGGTCTGGTGAAAGCCATTCAGGAAGCAATAACCTCAAATCGGCGCTCCGATGACATCGCTTTGCCTATCTTCGACCCAGAGAAAAACGATAATGGTGCTGAAGGTTGGTGTCGGAGCATAGAGAAACTTGGCGCTGAATTCAAGTGGACCAGCATCCAGCAGCTGCCACAGACGGTAAGGCCCTACGGGGTTCTGCATTGAAATGGTTCGAAACATGGGAACCAGATACCGAACGGTCTTGGGAAGCTTTGCGTAAGGATATAATAGATTTATATCCAGCAAAGAAGAATTTAACCGAAAAGATGTCAAAGGCCATTTTATATACATCTGAACTTACCGACACATATTGTGAATATGCCCTAGCATATTCACAATATGTGTCGGAAAGTCAGGCTATGACGCGGTACAAAAGTAGCTTTTACGGAATCGCAGTTCATTGAACTTATTTGTGGTGGCATTAGCGAAGTTAACGTAAGAATGGCAAGCTTAAATTTTGAAGACATTTTGAATTTTTGAAAATGCCTTTTGGTATATGTAATGGTCCCTCAGTTTTTCAAAAGGCTATTACTAAAGCAGTTAAGCACCTTAAATTCATATTAGTTTATATTGATGACCTGCTAATCCCTTTTAGCACAATACCAGAAGGGCTATATTATTGAGATCAAACCCTTAACGCTTTAACTAATGCCGGATTTACTATTAATCTTAGCAAATGTAACTTTTTCGAAACCAGTATTGAATACCTACCTAGGCCGTATTATCTCGCAGGAAGGAGTAAAACCCAGTCATAGAAAAGTATCTGCTTTAGTAAACTCTCCAATCCCAACCAACGTAAGACAGGTTCGACAATTTATGGGGCTTGCTAGTTATTTTAGGCGGTTTATACCAGAATTTTCTTCCCGGACTGCTTCTATTACAAAACTTGTTAGAAATAACCAAAAATGGGTATGGGGACCAGAACAAGACATGGCTCGTGATTATGTTTTGAATCATTTTACAAGGGAACCTTTATTATCAATCTTTAACCCGGACTTACAAACAGAATTACATACAGATGCTAGTGCTATAGGGTTTGGTGCTATACTATTACAAAAAAATTACTCATTAAATCGGGTAGTTGCATATTATAGTAAGAGAACAAGTCCCTGTGAATCCCGTTACCATTCCTATGAATTGGAGACGCTTGCTGTTTATAATGCATTAAAAAAAAAAAACGTGTTTACCTATTGGGTATTAACTTTAAGATAATTACTGATTGTAATGCTATAAAGTCCACAGTAACTAAAAAGGACATTTCATCTCGAGTAGCACGATGGTGGACCTATATGCAAGACTTTTCTTTTGAAATTATATATAGGAAAGGCCAATACGTCAGAACCAAGCTTAAGTTCTTCCCAAGATGTAGCTGTTTTATCCAACCCTCCCCAAAATGTTTCAATCAACCCAATAGACTTGCCACGATCTTGGTTAGAGGTAGCTCAAGATAGGGATTCTGAAACTCAAACCCTTATAGAAAAGGTTCGGACGGGCGACTTGGATTGTAATCAATATATAGTTCAAAATAATTTATTATATTACAAAAGCGACTCAATGTCTGCGACCAAGTTGTTTGTACCAAAAGGGAGTAGGCTCGACATTCTTCGTTTATTCCATGATGAGAATTGCCATGTGGGTTTTGGGAAAACATACCACAAATTATCAGAGTACTTTTGGTTTCCTGGCATGTCAAAATTTATCAAAAATACATAGCACATTGCCTAGTTTGTGTCGAAAAGAAAACTCATCATGGACCAAAACAAGGAATGCTGCATCCAATAGAAAAAAACCCCAGTACCTTTTCATACAGTACATTTGGACTGTACAGGCCCTTTTCCACAGTCTAACAATGGTCACCAACCGATTATCCTTTAAAGTTAAAGTTCGCGAGCACATTCGTAAGAAGCTGGCAGTATCATCACAACGGTAATGTTTTCCCATTGTTTGTCTTATTTGTTTTAGTATATTCGTGTATTTATGTGTATTTAGCTGTTCCTGTATTTATTTATGTAGTATTATATATATAGGTTAATAGGTATATGTATATCCTTATATTTAAATAAATATTTATTCCACAATTTTCGATATTGCACCTACCACTGTTTATCTCTGCATCACCCAAAGGTTGACTGGTAGAAAATGCCTATGGCATTAAGTCCGCCTCTGTACATTTGTGTGCTTAAAGTGTTAAATAAATAAATAAATAAATAAATAGTCATAAACATTTGCTCATCAAAATTGACGGGTTTACAAAATTTTGTATATTAAAACCTTTGAAAACAATGGGTGCTGAGGAACTAGTCGAGATTTTACAAAGTTCTCTTACGGACTACGGCACACCATCCTTAATAATAACCGATCGTGGAACAAATTTTTGTTCAAGACAGTTGCGACAATTATTTGATGAGTGGCAAACTAGGCATCACATGATAGCAACCGGTACCCCGCGGGGGAACGGCCATGTCGAACGGTACGTATCCACAATAACAAACATGATAAGCACTTCTTGTACTGATGTGTCAGACTGGCCGAGCGTTTTGTGGAAAGTCCAATTGTCGTTAAACACTACGTACAGCAATCAACTGGCTTTTCACCTATTAGGCTGCTTATTGGCAGAAACTCGAACATCCTGTGTATACAAGCTCGATTGGATGAGGTATACAAGATGATAATATAATTATTGACGTAACGGCCGATCGTCAGTTAGCACATCAACGTCTTAAAATTGTTACCGATAAATTCAAAGACCGCTTTGACCAAACGCGTAGAGATAACATAAGTTATAGCGTAGGTGACACTGTTTATGTGAATCAAGACCATAGGCGACATGACAAACTAGCAGCAAAATTTAAGGGACCTTACGAAATTATGAACATATTAGATAGTGACAGATTCTCATTAAGGGGTATTGAAAATTTAAGAAACATAATAGTTGCAAAAGAAAAAATTCGCCTATGGCCTGGAGAGTGGACTGAACCAAACGCTGTAGTAGTAGGTTTATTATAATATTAATTTAAGACATGATTGTATTATTATGGATGGATTAAAACCTTAGCTGTGGTATGACATTCACTGGCTGCGGGTGATTAAGCTTCACTGACTGCGGGTGTTTGGTCTGCCCAGTAAGGTCTGATGATTGATTATAGCATGATGATTATGAAACGATTACTGATATTATGTAAACAAAATGTACCTATATGTAATAAGAATATTGTGTTTGTACTTCGAGAGCGAAGTACTTGTCAGTATGGCCGTGTTAGATTTATACCGATGTAATGAATACATAACAACGTATTCCGTGTCGTAATATAAAGTAATAATTAATGTCTAATTAAATGCAGTAAAAGTATTGTAAAAACATCATTTTAAAGGTGTGATTAAATTTTGAATAGCAAATAAGTGTGAATCATATTTGCTTGTCATCGTTCATGGAAGTGTGAATCATACTTGTTTGTCGTCGCATATAAAAGCGAGTGTTCCGACTTCATTGGATTACTTTTGCTTGAAACGTTGACTGGTACGGAGCTCCCGAAGAAAATAATAGATAAGTATAACTATGAAAGGTTATTTTTAATCAATAAATGTGTAGTTATATGTATAATAGTATATACCTAGTTGTTACGAAATATTAAATTAAAATATATTATGTTTCCTGAACAAAGTACTTTCATTTCACTATTCTGTTCTAAAATAATAATATTCTTTGAGTATATAAGTATGTGTATTTAATGTAGAGCTAATTAATTGCCCTTTAATGTTGCTTTTATTTCTTTATTCTAACAAGCGCAACGATCGCTTTTAATAGGACGTGTGGTACGACATGGATATATATAAGTACGTCTTGTCGTTGTGTCTAGACGCAGAGCTGTCGCTTGCGTCTACAACTAGTCGTTACGATAGACGTATATGCAGGAAGCGAAAATTTTTCTCGAGTATTCGAGAGAGACAGTCGTATTGTTTATGTTGTAAGTGAATATGAAGCCTCTAGTTGCTCTTGCCTTATCATGCGAAGAATCACCCGATGACTGTCATATGCGACAGTCATCGGGTGTGCGCGTGCACCGTGTATCTAGTCGCTGCGATAAGAAGCGGGAGCGTGCGACTGCCTTAGCCTGTCGTTGCGACTCTGCAACTGCAACTCGACACCAAGTGTGGGGAGGTAAGTAGAAAATATATGAAAATTGTCGGCTGCAGCCTGTCGTTGCGTCTAGTCGCCGAGCTGTCACAGTTGCATGTCTCATAGTGTGCACCATATCTTAAGGTCGTCGGAAATGACATACTTTGCATAAATTATTTTTTTAGTTTACAGACCATCCACAAAGACCCACTCCGCAATTACTGAACTGTAAGCTGTACTTTGGTACGGAGCGGAGCGGAGTGGGGCGCGTCTTCGTGGATGGCACTGTCTATAGACTTCTTCCAAATCATCACAAATCGTCGCTGCGCTTTCCATAATCGCTATGTGTTTTTTACACACCTTACAGGAGACGCAAAAATATAATTTTCTCAAAAAATACCCAGAGTATTCAAATAATTTACTTTTACTTTAACACATATTTAGCGTGTTTATAATGGAACTTTCGATGTATGAATGTCACCTATCTACATTTCGTAACTCTTTAAATACCTATAGCATTTGTCACATAGCTGTTTTTACAGTATGTGTGTATTGAAATAACGATTCAAACTGCATAAAAAACCGAAAATCACGAAATAACACATAGCGACTTTTGCACGCGCAACGACGAAATGGTTCACAATACTTTCAGTTAACAACGAACATCTTGTTGATTTCCTAGAATGCCACGGTCGAATGCTCATGTCGTGATGTTGTATCATCCGCAAGAATATTCATAACTTGCGTTTGCACTGGCGAAACATTCACAACAAAACATGTTGAAATCTCTATTTTCTGTCAATTTTCTATACAATGTTTGACAGGAACTAGAGATTTCAACATGTTTTGTTATGAATGTTACGCCAGCGCAAATACACAGTTACAAGGAAATGTTCAGTATTTTTAGTGCCTTTACACCTTATTCTATTTAAAATGTTCTGTAGACCAGCCAGTCATATTTTTGGTAGTCTGTTATTTTTGAACAGATTAACTACAAGAAGCTTCACAGAGAATGAATGACCTTTACAAATCCACAGTAGGTACCGTATTGCATAGGATCTGAACAGTTTTTAGGGGTATGAAGATCAGGGTGTTATTTGCCGCTGTGCTAACAAGACGGTAAATCCAAAACTGTGAAACCAGATTTACAAGGCTTCAACTGAGAACAGCGAATATCCGCCAACTACGGCCTTGAATAATTCAATAGATGTATTACAGAACATTAGAATACCACCACAGGAGTGGCGGGGGCGATCGCGGGTTGAGTCATAGAAGGAACGTATTTATTTTGCCTTATTTTTTTAAATAAAGTCAATTATTATCGATACGCTAATCACTAGGCATAGACCCCAAAAATGCGCAAAATTTCTGGTAGGGGTACGAACAACAAAGATTACACAAAATCGTGGGTTTGATCATGATCTACATGGACGTAATTTTTGTCATAATAAGCAGTATGTTACCACATGGTTACCACAATGTGGTTTTCTACCTTAATAAATAAATAAATACGTATAGATCATTATTTTATTTTAAATTAAAAAGTATGCAGTTTATTAAGTACTTGAAGACCCCAGAATGTTGCTGACATAGAAAAACAGTGGTAATACTTGCACCACAAAAAAATAACTCTTACTGTTACGACATAAAGGAGCTGTTAATGTCAAATTGTTATTACTATTGTACGGTTTACTGTAAAGGTGTGTCAAAACATGGAGCGGCAAGAGCGCAGCAGCAACACGCGGCGCTTGCAGGACACATTTCTGCTGCGCTCTAGTTAGGACTAACCCGATGAATTTTGGCGTGGCAGTCGTCCAATAAAAGCGCGCCGCGCGCGGCTGCCGCGAACCGCTTTAGGTTTGGACATACCTTTAAAGCACGTTATAAAACGCTACCGCTCATGCACAGCATTACTCCCTAACCATTCGCCATCAAGACATCGGCTCGAGAATCCCTTTCCTGTATACTTACGAGGCCTCATCGGTGTCAACACCCAAGCCCTGGTCCGATGCGACCATTATTTACCCATTTCTTACGATACATGCCATAGGCTAGCGTGTTAGGAAAAAAATTCCCATGACTGCGTTCGATTTTATGATACAACTATCGTAGAAAAGAGGATATGAATTCGGGTTTGGTATCTAGGGTGAGTTTCTTGTAAATGGCAGGAGGAATAAATGGAGGACGGATACCTAGTGTTGAAGATGTTAATTCTACTGTTTGCGAAAATTTTGTCTAGGAGACTGGCTGCTGTAATATTAATAAACAAATTTTAAAAAAAGAAAAGAAAGAAAGAAACCGTTTATTTGGGCACAGTTTGTGAAACTGAAACCTAAATATAAAAAAAGTGAAAATAAAATGTTGACAATAATGCGTGTCACACAATTGCTAAAATGAAATTCCAAACAAAATTAAAGTGATAAGTCGCCCCACTATCACATTTTACGTACACGGCGGCGTCGCGCGGCGTGTACCGTACGTAAAATGCGGTACCTACAAAGAAGTTCATATCTAACCAGTTTCAAAACAAAATCCCGTGAACACGATGACCACATCTGTTACCGGCCCGGTGCTATAGCCGCCGAGCACTGCAAGCAAGAATAGTCCTTACGGTGGTTAGATATGAACTTCTTCGATAGTACCTAGTAAGGCACGTGATTTCCGACGGGACAATTTATAGGTGGTAATGGGTTATATGGTGTTCAAAGGTCTACCTAATTAGGCACAAATAAGTAAACGACATAGATTTTTTTTTAACCCTTTTTCGTCTACTTGATGAGAAAAATATTTTTGTTGGTTCTGTGGAATAACTAAGTACTACTACTACAAAATAACGGTTTCAGCTAAGTGCAAAGAGATTTATTTTTATTGTTTCAACAAGAGACCGATTTCTAGTAATGCCACACACTTACCGTTAATGACCGCATTTAGCCTCATACTGAGTAAATTATAGAAAATATACTCTTAATTTTATCACCCATTATTTTGGTCAGCCAAAGTATAAACATAGACAATATGGCGGCTGCATTAATACAGATGATATATTAGACTTTTAGCGTTAATGGAACCCGAGAAGAAAACTATTGTTGAAAGTATCTGGACAGAACCCAGTCAAGTGGAATGATTTTATGAAGAGATCACTGAAGGCTTTTGTTCAATCTTAGACGGACCTCACACCTACAAGTATAATAATATTGTGCAATATCGCGAATATCACAATATTTTTGATCGTTTATTTGTATTTAAAAATGCGCAATGGTTGATTTCCGTAGATAAAAGCTTACCAACAAAGAAAAACAAAAGTTTATAATTAAAACTGTTATTAGCTGCATCCGGTTAGACTGGAAGCCGACCCCAACATAGTTGAAAAACGGCTTGCCAGATGATGACGATTGAACCAAAGTTTGAGCGGGTTTCAATAATAGTGCACCATTTTTGATTGCTCCGTGTAAGATATAGTGTGCAATCAATCAATGTGCTTAGCCTAGGTTAAAACCTGCACCCGAATTGCGTAACACTATTTATTTCACAATCCATGGATTTTGAAGGAAATTCCTAATCCATTTTATATGTTTGACAAAATCAACTGTTCGACAACGTAAATAACGCAACGAATGTTGTCAAAATGTCAAAATGAAAGACTTTGGAATTCTATTCACCATCGTCTTCTCGGCCTTTTCCCAACTATGTTGGGGTCGACTTCCAGTCCAACCGGATGCAGCTGAATACCAAAATTTACATGGGGCGACTGCCTATCTGACCTCCTCAACCCAGTAACTGGGTTGGTAGTAACTGGGTTGGAAATACGATACTTCTTGGTAAGACTCAGATTTTCGGGCTTCTGACCCGTAATGAGTGTCAAAGATCCACGAATGACAGCCGGGACCAATGGCTTAAAGTGCTTTCCGAGGCACGGCGAAGTCATGATAATTATGTAAAAATGGTCACCCATCCACGGACCAACGCCGGCAAGCATAGCTTAACCAGATGGTAGGATACACTGTGCAATAAAAAACGCTTATGAGCCGTCAAAGTTATTTTGTGAATGTAATTGATCGTTTCGCTCGTGGGCCTGGAAATTTTGTGGGAGGCAATTGCTCAGCTGTAGGACAGTGTAGGCTAACTAAAAACTGATCGTTTGAGTGCAATAGTTTCAATCATATTGCACAATAAGAAGATTGCACAAACTTATTGTAGGTGTAAGAACCGCCTTAGGGACACCACCCTTAAAGAAAGGCCGCTAAAGGAAAAGTGTTCACTTTAAAAAGTGAAGGGTCTCGGAAATAATAAAATTCGCTTTTTATGTGGGATGACAATAACTTGGGTACAAGAATCTGGAGAGGATTGAGAAAATACTTATGTTCTTTGTACAGGACAAACGTATTATGAACCAAGTTGTTTATTTTAGTGTTACGATCAAGTTGCAAGGTCGTTTTTTATGATATATTATGTAAATTGTAGTGTCAACCTTAGCCAGTCGTCTGACTCCTGCTGCTGAATCGGGCTTTCCCCAATCCATTTGTCAAGAGACTTCTATCTAAAACAACATTTTATTTTTTTTTGTTTGGGAAGTTTTCAAATAACTTGTCCCGCACTGGGCGGAGCGAGAGGGCGTGTCAGACTCTTACTGACTAAAACCCACCCGTGTTTCTTCAGTTGCCTATACGTTGCCAGGGGCCACGGTCTCACGGTCACGGTCGGCCTTTCGAACTTTCCTGCGACCCCGGCAGGCATCGGTCCTAGCGGATCCCGTCAGTTGTGCTGACATCTCTTTGAGGCGCGCGTAAAACACAACGCGTCGTCGACCCGGACCTGGTCCTTATCGGATGACGACCTACCCATTGCTCACCTTCCTTATGTAAACTTGTACCTAACTTGTTCCTATGTAACTTCCACCAACAAGTTCTCTCTGTGCCCTCATAAAACACTTGTGTCAAAACATCGAGATTTGTAATGTGTGTAATATAACGTGCTCAATGTGAAAAGTATAATAGTTTAGTATCTTCAACCCATTGACGTTGTCAAAAGTGACAACCACGATGTCTGCTCTAGTTTACATTGAACCCAATGCTTCAACGGCCTCTAATTTTGACACTTCACGAGTAATCACGACGCATCGAGTATTGGCTATTTTCGTCCACTAATGTATCGTCGCTCGTATGGGTACGGTAAGCTATCCGGACCCGGCGATACTATGAAAAGATCGAAGGGCACAGGGAAAGAAAGATCATTGTCAGATACACCTCATTAGGAGATAATAATAAAAAACTGATTAACTAATTAATGCACTTTATTAAAAAAAAATATAAAGCTTATCTTAATACTATAATAACAGGGCATTACTATGTTTTATATTTTATACCTATTACATATGCCTTTATATAGTTAATTTTTTTTTTTTTTTTTTTTACTTTAGATTTTTTGAAAGAAAGATCAATGTCACTTGACTATGATTCGTTTTACATGTTTCTAATATGTAGTTCTTCTAAGTAACTTAAATGAAAACACAAAAAATATGTAGTTTTCTGTCTTTTCTTTGGTTTTTGAGTGATACAGCATTTAGTCGTTTTACTTTCACTATCGTCAGACATTATTTCTATCAACGAATAAATATAATCTTCAAGAGCAGATAGAAAGAAAAGCGCGCTTATTGAATTGAATTTTCACTTGCCTGACAGGACGAAACGTCAAGCAAAAAAAGATCAAAGTCCATAGACAATGATCTTTTTTAAAACAACAGGGGTGACTACGACCTTTCTTTCCTACATCCATACTAGGCTTTTAAAGGCTCTTGTGTGTAAACTGATCTTTTTATTCGTTTTCGGGTTACGGGGCCTAATAGTTCAGTTGGTTTTCTACTAGATGGCATTGTTATTTGAATATTGAAAAAAAATTACAATGATCCTTCTTTCCCTGTACCCTTCTTACTCGTATGTTAAACACACTATTAAACGTTAATGTTTCTTGTCCCTACTATTCCAATATTTTATAATAGCCATAAAGAAGGGTACTCGACAAATAACCGTTATATTATTAGGATATTTTACCCCATGTGTTCCAAAAATGTCATTGTTAGCCAAATCTATGGAAATCTTATATTTCTCAGATTTAGTTCCTGTCAGAAGTAGCATATTATGTTGACCCTGAATATATTTCACTTATGATAAGGAGAATGTATTGGCTAAGGAGAATCGCCAGTGCAGCCTTGGAATGTTGAAGTCTGGATATGTTTTTATATGATATAATATGTTTTTTAGAGAGAGGAGAACGGGGCTAAGTAATAACCGCTGCACGGGTCGGTCGTTCAGGTCAGAAGCACTAAAGTCAGACAACCAATTTTACCAAGGGGTATCGTGTTACCTAGTAACTGGGTTGTGGAAGTCAGGTAGGCATTCGCTCCTTGTAAAATACTGGTCTTCTACAGCTGCATCCGGTTAGACTGGAAGCCGAACCCAACATAGCTGGGAAAAGGCTAGGCAGATTGACTCACTTTAGCATTAAGTAGGTGTTTTTGGTTATTTTTATTGTAACAATTTTTTCGATTCTACAGAACAACTTGCCTTATACCTAATCAACAACGTAAACCTTTCTGGTTATGCATTGAGCAGGAAACATCAGGCGAGGGAGAGTTAAAAATAATATGTACAGTATTTATAGTTGCTAATTGTTAATTTACTTTTCTTATTCTCGTTCTCTTTTTATGAGCAGGCTCCGTAAATTGTATGTTAATTTGCATTAATATTCTGAAACAGTCACGCATACAATCAAAATGGAACATATGATTTAGTAGATTTAGTTTCGTCCTCCAACACGATCAAAGAGCGCACACGATATTCAACTTTATTACTGATGTGTTAGCGTTTAGTACACATTGGAGTGGCGGAGTGCATGGGGGCGGAGCTTGCGTGGAAATTGTCTATATGGAGCCTGCTCTTTACACCCAAGGTAACTAAAACATATCCAGCTCTCTATAATCTAAGCCACTACAGCCATTTTACTGCCAAAAAAGGCACAAAGTACATAGCAAGGTCCCCTTCCATATACAAACAATTACATTAAGTGTTTGGATCTCTGCCAACACCAATATTAACGCTACCAGATTTATATTACGATAATCTTACTACCTAATTACCGAAGGATGCTTAAGCTTCATTGAGGAAGACCGCCATTTTCCATCTTAATGAGCATTCTGATCAATTTTGTTCAAGGTTAAGCAACTTTGGAGCGCTATAAACTTTTCTACAGCAATGTAGGTCACAGCTTGTACAGTCAGGAAACTTGATTATTGAGCAGATTGACACACTACGGCAATTTGCCGTATCATGGCCATATCGTACGGTTGACAAAGAATGACACTGCGTGTAGCAATTTCCATCCCATTCTATAAATGCTAATAAAATTTAAACTCTAATTTATTATTAAGTATGGAGGTATGTTTAAAATTTTAAATCATACGTCTATAATTATTATATATCCATACTCAATCAATCAATCTGCCCAGCCTTTTCCCAACTATGTTGGGTCGGCTTCCAGGCTAACCGGATACAGCTGAATACCAGTATTTTACATGGAGCGACTGCCTATCTGACCTCCACAACCCAGTAACTGGGTAATACAATACCCCTTGGTAAGAGTGGTAAGACTTTCGGGCTTCTGACGACCTGTAACGACTGTCAAAGATCCACGAATGACAGCCAGGACCAATGGCTTAACGTGCTTTCCGAAGCACGGAGGAGTCTCAGTATGTAAAGATGGTCCCATCCACGGACTAACCCCGGCAAGCGTAGCTTAACCTGATGGATCGATCCGTTCGGCTGTTATTACTTAGCCACAAGCTCCTAATATAGCTAGCGAGCGAGCTTAGTAATCCATACTAATATTATAAAATTCGAAAGTAAATCTGTCTGTTACCTTTTCACGCCTAAACTACAGAACCGATTTCGATAAAATTTGGCAAAGAGTTAATGTCATCCTGGGGAAGGACATAGGCTACTTTTTCTCTAAAATATAATTCTAAAGGGGGTGATATAGGGGATGAAAGTTTGAATGTCAAACCCAAGCATTTCTTAAGGGATATGAAAATTCAAAATGCTTTTGGTAAGAAATTAAGAATTATGTGTTTGTTCAATTGGGGATAATTTATAAAATCATGTACTGAATCCATGGTAACAGTCTGTTTATATACCTACTTACCTAATATTTTTTATCGTGCTTGTTAATGATCCTAAGATTTCTACTACTTTTTCTTTTTTTTTACAAGTGAGAATCTGTAATTGGCTCTATGTTTTGTAAAAAACTGTTATCTATTTGTTATCTGTTGGTTCTCCAATTAATAAATAAATAAATAAATAATAACTGTAGATAATAGCTTCGATTTTTTTTTGCCTACAACACACATCGTTGTCATGTATGTAATACATGACATGAAATAAATAATAACCGAAGACACACCAGTGGCGTGCCCAGTTTTTAAACAGGGTCTAAAAACTCTGGACACGCCACTGGTGTGTCTTCGGTTATTATTTATTTACATTATATATGATATACATGCTATGTATTGACCTAGCATGTAAAGTAACACTTAACATTTATGTTACTACTTGCTGCGCCCTAACAGGGTCATGTACTAATAAGTTTAGTCTAGTCATAGTCTGTTACTAGGGAATGCAATCTCGGTCTCACGAGATCTCGAATCTCGAGTCTTTCTGCGAGATTTCAATCTCGTGGGATGCCCAGTATTCGAAAGAAAATTACCTAATAACAAGATTTCATTTATTAAACAGTGAAAGAAAACGGTGTAATCCCATTTTTGTTTGCCTATTGTTATGGGTTAGTTGTTCAAATTCTATTCACCTAATAAAACGTCCAAAATTAGGGCTTTGTCGACAAATTCTAGGTTTCGATAAAGTCACAAAGACTTGCCACAAGAGCAATGAATAGAAGTTCAAACGCGACAGAGATTGATTATACGTCGTTAGTAATTGCGTTAGCCGTGGAAATGTATGAATATTTCATTGATGGGGGACTTGTGGTGCTCTGAATAAATGTACCTATGTATGGTAAGCTGGCTTATCAAATATAGAACGAAACTTAGGATGCAGAGTCTATTTCTATATCTATACAGCCGGTTTATTCTGTAAAAATCTTGCCGTGAAAACTTGGGAGAAGTGAGCTTGAAGTGAGCCGCCTATAGTGAATCCCTACGTTAGGATTTTTTATTATAATTTATTACATAACGAACAAAACAATATATAAACAAAAATATGACAAAAACCTCAGTTCGGATGTTGTAAAAGTTGGCACCGTTGCAAACAGCTGTCTAAAATTTACCAGTTTTTATTAATTTGGCAATATTACTGTATGGAAATAAGAAATGTGGCTAACTAGCGAACTAGAATATTAATAACGAATAGCAATTGAATTTGATGTTGTACCCGTTTTAGGTGTAAAAAAAAGCATTTGAAAAGTTTCCAAATACTTTTTTTTAGATCCAAAACTAAATATTCGATGTTACGATATTAATTATTGCATTTCATAATCAATATTCTAGTTCGCTAGTTAGCCACATTTTTTATTTCCACCCAGTAATATAGCTAAATTAATCAAAACAGCGAAATATTTGACATCTATTTGCGACAATGCCCACTTTCAGAATACACGTTCTTAAGCAATCTTAATACTACCGAAATATATAATTTAAGGTTAAAACATGGTTTATACGTCATTGTGAGGTAGTTTGTAAATAATAACTAAAAAAGTACAAAAACGTTGACGTGTTAGACAGCACGTTGATGCTAATTACTATTTAAATGATAATTAAACAACTATCTATTTACGCAACACATTTGCGTTCCGCTACTCGAATTTCGCATAGCGAAACATGACGCGAGCCAGTTGAATTGAACTACTGCAGTTTCACTGCTATGGTCTTGCGGTGAAGGTGTGCTACTGGGAATAATCCTTTAAGATTCTAGTTTCCTAGTAAGTATATTTTTTTTTATTCTGGTATCCTAAAAGTTATCAAAATAATCGCATTATTTCAAGAGCAAGATTTTAGAAATCTTAACTTTGTTTTGAAAGTTATTGTGAGATACCGGAGATAAAACAACAACAAAAGGTAATTGAAACATATTCGTAATATTTTCTGACCAATTAATGTTGCTGCTTGATCTCGTAATTTGTTGTTACAGTTTTACTTATTCTACATCTGCATGCTTCGTCATTAGACGACGATTATTTAAGTTAAAAAGTAAATCTCATTTATGTGAACTGTATCTTGTTCTTATGAAATAGAGATTCTTTAAACCTAAATAAAAAACCAAGACAGAGCGCTGTCAACAGTGAAGTGAGGCCGGTTTCGTAAACATGTTTGCACTTTGTGTGGTGTAGTATCATTGTAAATGCGTGCGTGTAAGCGTGTATGCACAGAGAGGCGGTGTAGTGTTGGCATGCTTCACTGTATTGTTCGCAGCGCTCTCTTGGTTTTTTTTTTGGTTTGAGATAATATTATGGAGAATTTAGTGATCTAGGTAGTCTAGCGAGTCTAGAATTGCGGAGTAAAAACGAGCGTACATTACATACAGAGATAAATAATATGTCGAACTCGAACACTAAAGTCGTTGACCTTCGAACATAGTTTTACAGAATACTGATATCATCCTGCTCACGAATGCGAGCGAAGTTAGCCGATCGTGCTCGAAACTGCGTTCAAGTACGGCACGATGCATGTTTGAATTTGCTCGATCATCATAATACAATCAATATTTTTTATTTGGAATTAATGTTGTATACCTAGTGTAAATATTTATTAGTATCATCAAATATGTTTAAATAGATAATAAGGTCCACTTGCACCACAGACATCAACTAATTGCAATTGCAATTAGTTGATTAGTTGAACGCTAATTAGCGTTAAACGAATTTAAAATATCGTTCTGTCTCTGTCGTCATCAAACGATTGACTGAAAGAGAAATATGTTTTAGGTTCGTTTAGCGTTTTGCAGGCGGGCCTATACTAAAGCCAACGAAACGATATAAATTTCATGCTTTGGGATTAAAAACTTTAACTTAATTGAATACGGTTTAGTTTCCATTACAATTAGAATTAGGGTCATTGCGCCGGTTTCGCGACCACCTCCGGTAACCGACCACTTGTCTGACTAGGTTTATTTAATTAATGATAATAACCTTTCTTTATAAAATAGAAATAAATAGTATGCCTTAAATATTATTTGAATAGATACGTAATAAGAATTTACTACATTTTACACCAACCGCTTGACCCAAAGCAAAGAAAAAGGACTCTCAATTCACGGCTTGACTTAGCGCTGTGTGGAAGTGCTGCGCAAGAGCAAAAAATTAGCAAGGCGCGCGGCGTTCGAAGGTAAGTTTTGTTACTTATTTTAAGTTTTTTACTCGAATTAGAAGCGTGGGTACTTCAATTATGAACTGATTTCAATTGTTTAATTGAATTTTAGTCAATTTTTACCTTATATTTAACTAAAACCCAGTGGTCGGTTACTGAAATACATATTTTAATAATACGTTAGAAAGCGACCAGGTAGTCGTATTCTGACTCGCACAGTTTTATTTTGATTTGCTTATTATGTTCTCAATGTTTTATTTCTGGTTACACAATTAAGGGATTGGTGTTGTAAAAGCCTAAACATGCAATTCTTTAGTAAACGACCACATGTTTTCTTGATAAAACTTGTTTAATTCATCCACAAATATAAGATTTAGTACGAAAAAATGATGGCCGCAAACTAAAATAAGTTGCTTAAGTATGTTCAGTATTCGACCACCTGTGATTATTTGATTTAGAATAAGTAAATAAGTTTTTTTTTTTCAAGATGCCTTTGGAAGCAAGTAACTAAGAGGAAGAAAAAGACTTGAAGCATTGCTTCACAGTTTCGGGGATATCACATCCCCCTGTCTCGCCCCTCTGAGCAATTGGATGGGGCTGGTTTTCTCATCCTTGTTCTGGACAGGACAAACTTGTGTGGAATAGGACAAAGTGGCTTCTCTATGCCCTAAAACTGAAATAGTTTTAGCTCCAAAGGGATATCGAAATTTGTACCAGGTTAAATCGGGCAAAGAAAAATATTTATTTTATATTATTAATTTATAAAAAAAACTTTAAATCAGATGATTAAATACTATTTATGCTTATGATTATTTGATATTTAATTATTTTTGATTAAAAGTGATAAATAAAAAATATTTTTTATCCATAAAAGTTGTTTTATACTTAATTTTTATGTTTTTTAATAGTGGCCGTAATCTAGCATACTAGTGGTCGTCAACTAAAAAAATTGGTCGTTAACTAGCATTTCGGCAATTTTTGCACTTTTCGTATAATTTTTCATAATTTATGAATGGAAGCGTGATATTTTATATTTTGTTTCACAACTAGACTATATTTAGGACCAATTTACATGGTCGTCAACTATTTTGCGTGTAAATGTCGTATATTTTGATTCGTCTAAAGTTAGCAACTCAGCTAACTGGTCGCCAACCGGCGCAACCACCCTATTTTATGACTTTTATCGATAGTTTTTTCATTCAAAAATCAACTTAGTTTACTTGAGTTTATATTTATATTTGTGTATGTTGCAATTTTATGCATTTATTTCGAATCGCTGTTCATATTTTAAGTGTGTAGTAAATATACCAAATAAGTATGTAATTGATAGGGACTGTGTTCAGCGTACGTTGCCTATGATGAATGCAGCGACGGTGAAATAGTGAAATTTCAAATGAGAAAATCTCAGACCAAATAATAAACCAAGACATGCCAAAAATGCACCTCCGCTCTGTGCATGCACGCTCACACGCACACATTTACAATCAAACTACACCTCACTAAGTGCACATATGTTTACGAAGCCGGCTTCACTTCACTGTTGACAGTACTATGTCTTGGTTTTTTATTTCGTCTTAGGAGAAAATAAATATAATAAATTACGAAGTACTTTTTATGGTGTAGTTTTAGTATGTATAGGTACTTTTTAATTATAATTAGTTTTTAAGCATATAGGTACTTAGATAGAAAACTAATTCTGCAGTAATAACCACTACAAACGGTAACCTCAATAGTAAAAAAGGGTTTTAAGTTGTTAGTCTCAGACGCAATAAATGAATATTCTACAAAATAATTGTATGTACTAACTACAACATGACTAAATCTATCATTCACCACAAACAACATTTTACAAGCGCGAGTGTAATCTCCAGCTCCACAAATGCGGAACTTCCGCAATTAATCGGCTTCACCTCCGCTTCCGGCTCCGCAAGGTCAACGGGAGTTATAACGGAGGTTTGCTTACGTCTGCGTGCGGGGCTACTCGACTGCGCAAGCGCGAGACGCATCGTAATGTGGTGGGGAGTGCGGGGAGCGGGTGGGACGGGAAGTCACATGACCTCAATGAGCATTCGACTCGCTCGACGTCGCGTCGTGTTGATAAGTCGCGTGAATTTTGTTCCGTTTTAAATAGCTGTTTTACTTACTTAAATCTTGTGATGAAGCCAAAAACAAGTGATATTTGGCAGTACTTTGTACAAGTAGGTAATGATCATGCAAAATGCAAAACCTGTTGCAAAAACTATTCAAGAAAAGGCCGGACTACATCATCATTGAAGGGGCATTTGAAATCTATGCATAAAGAAATTTATAAAGAGTTTTGTAAACTGGAAGAACAACGAGAAATAGCAAAAATGAATCAGATACCAGTGACTCCATTACAGCAAGCAGAAACGCAAGGGACTAAAGAAGAATCCACAAAAAAGAATCATTTCTGGAATACGTCACATGTTAAAGCAAAAAAAATGGACGATTTGATTGGAGAAATGATTGCATTACAGAATCTGCCATTCAATTTTGTTGAAGGCATTGGTTTTCGTCGCGTTATACAAACTGCATTGCCAAATTACCAGTTAAGAGGAAGCCAATTTTTTACTGACCATATTTGTGACGGAATATATACGAAAGTGACAACAAAAATCGGACAAATGCTCAAACAATTTCCTAAACTATCATTCACCACCGATATCTGGTCCAAGCCATGTGCTAATGCATCGCTTTTGAGTTTAACGGCACACGGGATTACTGAAGACTTCACTAGAATTCAGATTGTTTTAGAATGCTGCTCACCCTACGACCGCCATATTGGCGATATAATTTGGGACCATTTCAACATGATGCTGCTCGGGTGGGAAATCGATATCGAGCAATTACATTGCTTTATTCATGATGCAGGCTCAAATATGGCAAGAGCAATGCATATGGCCAATATACCTGATGTTAATTGCACAGTCCGCCAATTACAACTGTGCGTTCGTTCTGCTCTCGAAAATCGTGAAGTAAAGGACTTAATTGCAAAATGCAAGAGGATATCGGAGCATTTTATAAACTCTCAAATAGCCCATGATGAGCTGATTAAAATTCAAACGAAGCAACTAAATCAACCCGCACTTCACGTGATTCAGGACTGCGGTACCAGGTATGTTTTTATTTATTTATAACCAATATCCAAAAACCCTTTTAAATGAATTTAGAATTTATATTCTCTATTTAAATTCTCATACAAAAAGGGCGATAAAACTTGGCAGTTCCGAACTTCGTGCAGAAGGCTGCGCAATAACATTTTATAGGAACCAAATGGTGCCATGAAGCGAGTGTGAGTGAGAGAACATGCGCGAAAGTTCGTAGTGCCTATATTCAGAACTGCCAAGTTATATCGGCGTTATTGTAACGAATGATATTTTATAACACGATAATTTATCCGATTAAAGTTGTTTTATTACAATAATTTAATTGTATATTTAATTTTAGATGGAGCAGCACTTTCCTTATGATCGAGCGGCTGTTGAGGATCAAAGAATCTATTTGCCAGTATACCACCAATCACTGTATTCCACAAATTTCCCCAGAAGAATGGGTGTGTCTTCGTAAAATAGAGGCAATACTAAATCCTTTCGAAGAAATAATAAGGAATCTAAGCGATACAAAAACCTGCATATCATCAGTGATCCCATTGATACATGGACTGAAGCATACCTTGCAAATAGAAAAAGGCAAATCTGACACAAATCTAGATTTTAAAAACATGATAAGAAAAATAATCGAAGACATCAATTCGAGATTCTGTGACCTCCAAAACAATACACTGTATTCACTTGCAACGTATCTGGACCCAAGGTATAAGTTAAAGTTTTTTAACGAAATAATTAAGGAACAAGTTCTGTTCGAACTATTACGCTTGTTAACAGTGCATGACTTGAATCCTGCAACAGCTCCAAGTGGAATTAATGATGGTGCAGCGTCTGCTCCCCAAAAATCTCGTATTGAATCGAATCAAATGGACGATGAACCATGCACAAGCTCCCAGGTTTTACCGCCGACGAAAAGTGTAAATTCAAATCTGAAGGACCTGCTCAACAACAGCAGTGATGATGAAGAGGAAGTGGGAAATGACACCACTGCCACTAATAACAACCTCATGAAATGGAAATCATTAATAAATTATTATAATAAAGAAAATCGACTCGAACTAAACGAAGACCCTTTAATGTGGTGGAGATATAACACGAAATTTCAAGTTTTTGCTCCAATCGTGCGCACGTATCTGTCACCGCCGCCAGGTTCAGTAACAAGTGAACAACTGTTTAGCGGAGCCGGTTTAAATTATGAATCACATAGAAATCTTCTAGAAGGTGACAGAGCCGCAAAACTGTTGTTTGTAAAATATAATTTACCCCTTCTTCTTGATAAGTAGATATTATTTCTTTAATAAACGTTTAATTAATCTTTTTTTTCTTTCTTTTTTCCGCTCCCACCTCCGCACGCGTCACTTCCGTGAAAACCCTTGTAGCAAGACTATATGTATATCCTAACATTTTTAGTCATAGAATAAACTTAATTCTAGATAGGTATATATGAATATTGATTGTATCATGGATATAAAATTTTGATAAATAAATAATTGTTTTCTTTCTACTAAGTTGCTTATGATGATGGATTGTTTTATTTATTTCATTTAAATTGATTTATTTGTCATAAAACCCGCAAACCCGTGATTTTGACAAGAACTTTATCATAAACCCAAACTAGTTCAGGTTTTTGATCAAAAATCTGGATTGTTACAGGTTTATGATGATATTGACTTTAAAATGTGTTAAATCTTCCGGTTTTTCATCAAAACCTAATTTTATGAAAAACCTGCGACATATATACTTCCATTTAAACAGTATAGAATGTGGTAGTCTTGCCTAATTTGCAGACACATTTTCGAAACGGTTTGTAACGTTATTCACAAATAGATTCTAGATATAACAATAATGGTGCATACCTTTTTTTATATGTGTCTCGCGCCTCAACTGGACCTCTAGGAACTAGAAGAGAGAACCTCTTTAGTCAATCTGCCTAGCCTTTTCGCAACTATATTGGGGTCGGCTTCCAGTCTAACCGGATGAAGCTGAATACCAGTATTTTACATGGAGCGACTGCCTATCTGACCTCCACAACCCAGTAACTAGGTAATACGGTAATACCCCTAGACTAAGACTGGTTGTCAGACTTTCGGGCTTCTGACGACCCGTAACGACTGTCAAAGATCCACGAATGACAGCCGGGACCAACGGCTTAACGTGCTTTCCGACGCACGGAGGAGTCTCGATATGTAAAGATGATCACCAATCCACACACCAACCGACGCACAACAACGTAGCTTAACCTGATGGATCGACCCGTGCGGCAGTTATTACTTAGCCACGAGCTCCTCCTAAAGAGAACCTCTTTAGTGAACACGGAAATGTAAATCGTACGTGAAGAGAGGACATAATTTAGTTATGCACCCATCACGTCAGTTTAGTTTCTGAACATGAATAGTACATGTCAGTATTATGCACTCATAGACCAGGGTCGATAATTTTTAAAACCAAAAAAAATAATAGTAGGATGAAACCCATTAGAAAAGGAGGGGAATATTATAAAAATGAAAGGAAAAATAATTTACGGGCGATCTGAGGTCGGGAAGGGGATGGGGGTGAGTTTTTAAGGGTAAAAAACGGTTTTTCTCGATTTCCGGCAAAACTAAAAGTCCTATCGAAAAAAATCAAATGGCAAAGTTGTAGGTAATAAAAAGATGTAAAACTTTTGTATTTACACTTTTTCCACATAACCTCAAAATTTATGTGAAAAATTCAAAAAACCAAGTTTTTGGTTTTTTATTTTTATCTTTTACAATTTTTTTTTTTTTTTAACGAATTTTGGTGAAAACTTACCTTTTTAAGTCCCAAATACGCTGTAATTTATTTGATTAAAAATATTTATTTTTTCACCTTATTTTGAATTAATATCGAAAAAACACCCTAATTTTCAATCGAAAATTCACCCGTCAAAATATCAGCTTTTTTCAAAAAGTTGGTATGGTTTCTGTTCGTTGAAATCTCTACTTTCCGGTGGTGAAAAAAAATATATATGTTACTACAGTAAATCTTCTCAGAAAATGCAAAAATTCAAAAATAACTAGAATTCGATTTTTTTTTTTTAATTATTATAAATAATTTTGAGCTATTTATTAAAATTTACACTTTAATTACTCGAAAAACGTTATATTACATGTGACATTGATAACAAAAAAATTGCAAATAAAAATATACTACTATAATTAACAAACAAATAAGTTAATAAAATTAATATTTAATAAGACATCTACAATATTTGGAGAAAGTTGTCGAATCTTCTTTAAATTATATGCGTAGATGCCTATTTATAACTATTTTAAGATAAATTATATATACCTGAGTAGATATACCTGAGTGACCTACGAAAAATTGTAGCCCATCAAAAGGTATTTCGTGGAGAAGTGGGGAAGGGGCTAGGCGGGTCTGGGTCTTACTACATACATACCTACTATTATATACTATATATTTCGTAGCAGCTGTTACAACCGTTAGCCTAACCAGTATTCGAAATACAGTACAGTATACAACATCGTTTATAAAAATACACGTGCACGCTGAGTTTCTTGAAGATAATTGTGACAAGTTTACTTAAAAAAACAAAAGAACTTTTCGAATCTGCATAGGAAGGTAAATACTATCTCTATTTTTATCTGTATCAATCAACTCAAACATAAAAATCGTAATATTTTCTTTAAAAAATAGTATGCTTAACGTAACATAACCTAAAGATTGAAATTAAATGATATTTTAGTACAAGATAAAAAAATAATAATCTCCTTAATTTTACACAAATAAATTTAGTTAATCCCATGAAAAAAAAATATATTTCAAAATACATAAAAAATATATTATAAATCTATTAAAAATGTATTAAATATATATGAAAATCGGCCAAAAGTTTGTTATTAAAAATATATTTACGATATATATTTTCGAAAAGTTCTTTTGTTTTTTTAAGTAAACTTGTCACAATTATCTTCAAGAAACTCAGCGTGCACGTGTATTTTTATAAACGATGTTGTATACTGTACTGTATTTCGAATACTGGTTAGGCTAACGGTTGTAACAGCTGCTACGAAATATATAGTATATAATAGTAGGTATGTATGTAGTAAGACCCAGACCCGCCTAGCCCCTTCCCCACTTCTCCACGAAATACCTTTTGATGGGCTACAATTTTTCGTAGGTCACTCAGGTATATCTACTCAGGTATATATAATTTATCTTAAAATAGTTATAAATAGGCATCTACGCATATAATTTAAAGAAGATTCGACAACTTTCTCCAAATATTGTAGATGTCTTATTAAATATTAATTTTATTAACTTATTTGTTTGTTAATTATAGCAGTATATTTTTATTTGCAATTTTTTTGTTATCAATGTCACATGTAATATAACGTTTTTCGAGTAATTAAAGTGTAAATTTTAATAAATAGCTCAAAATTATTTATAATAATTAAAAAAAAAAAATCGAATTCTAGTTATTTTTGAATTTTTGCATTTTCTGAGAAGATTTACTGTAGTAACATATATATTTTTTTTCACCACCGGAAAGTAGAGATTTCAACGAACAGAAACCATACCAACTTTTTGAAAAAAGCTGATATTTTGACGGGTGAATTTTCGATTGAAAATTAGGGTGTTTTTTCGATATTAATTCAAAATAAGGTGAAAAAATAAATATTTTTAATCAAATAAATTACAGCGTATTTGGGACTTAAAAAGGTAAGTTTTCACCAAATTTCGTTAAAAAAAAAAAAAAATTGTAAAAGATAAAAATAAAAAACCAAAAACTTGGTTTTTTGAATTTTTCACATAAATTTTGAGGTTATGTGAAAAAAGTGTAAATACAAAAGTTTTACATCTTTTTATTACCTACAACTTTGCCATTTGACTTTTTTCGATAGGACTTTTAGTTTTGCCGGAAATCGAGAAAAACCGTTTTTTACCCTTAAAAACTCACCCCCATCCCCTTCCCGACCTCAGATCGCCCGTAAATTATTTTTCCTTTCATTTTTATAATATTCCCCTCCTTTTCTAATGGGTTTCATCCTACTATTTTTTTTTTTCACTTTTTATTATTTTTAAAGGCTTCTACCCTGGTCTATCAATCCTAGCTCATATTATAAATAAGAAAGTGAGAATGGTTTAAATTACATTAGTATTGTTCAAATTAAGGCGACGGTAACCGACTTTTAATGATTTTATACTGAAGATCACGTCTAAACGAGTAGTGTTAATGATTTGGAAAAAATATATGTTAAATTAGAGCATTTTCTTAATAACTTTGTATATTCATATTTTAGATTATATTTATATTACATAGTGAAATTAATTTGTAAAGTTATATCTAACGCGGATAAAAAAGACTATCAAGCGTATTTTTCTAGTTAATTTAATTATTGATCTTTTAGTATACGTGTTTTATTAAAATACCTTTTTTTTTAAGTATAATAAATTAATAATGCGTCAAATTGGGGACGGCGCTCCTTGATGGGCGAGTCCTGTTACTGGCTGGACGTATGACATGTTGCGTGAGCTCAGTACAGAACACGCAAGCTAACCACTCAAGGTCACTGGCACATATAAGCGTCTTAACTTTTCACTATGTTAAACCCACAGTGAACCAGCAGGCACGGTCATCTTTCCTGTATGACGTCCATTGATCATGCAACCCATCATGTCAGGCACTGCCTTACTCCCTAGGCTAAATTTATCTTTATGTTTATTGCAATCCATAATGTACACATACAGGTGGTAGGAATAAATAAAACGAAACAATTATGGACCCTGTCGGGCACAGCAAAATTTTAAATAAGTGGGAGTACCTGCGGTTTATTAGTACCTGCGTTCACTCTAGGCAGTGTTCAGTAAAAAGGTAAAGCTTCGTTCACACTGTATGTGAAAATCAGGCGCAGAGGCGCGTCAGCCCATAGCCGTTATAACAATAAAAAGATCGTAATCTCCATCAGATGTATGGAATAAAAACAATAGGTGTTGTTTTTATTCCATACACCTGGTGGAGGTAAACCAGAAAATCAATAATAATTCTTTCCCTGCACATGTCTGACTGTTGATGTTAAACAATAAAATGAAGCTATTATTCTGACCTTTCAAATGGCATATACCAAAACTTGATTCAGCACTGGGGACAAGTCGCCTATTCCCATTTGGAAACGACATTAATTGCTGCACGGATCTTTTGACGACTGATTGACATTGACAGGGGGCGTTGTGACCCCTTAGAGGCGTAACCACGTGCGGTAACATTTCGTGATATCTTCTCTGAAATTGAGTACATACTAATTCCATGGAAATTGTATTTAAAAACTAAGATGGCGGCATTAGTTTCGATTATGGCCACGCGCCAAAAGATCCTCGTACTGTTGTCAGTACGTTGCGTCACGGCGTCACGTCAGCCCACATGCCAGTGCGTCAACCAGCCAAACGAATTCCCCGAATAAAAATTAAAGAAATATTGAAATAAACCAACATAAATAATAAAATCAAGATGAATTCATAGCCTAGAAGCCAGCCAGTCTTTACACACGTACACACAATCATTTTAGCTGAAATGATTAATTTCCTTCAGTTAAAATTATCAAAAATGCAAGTGTGCCTGCGGCTGGAAGTCTCGCAACACCAAATACTAACAAATGTTCAACCGCCGTAAAAACAGTGAGTAATGTTCATTATATTTATTAACTTTATTCTACAAAAAAAGTCTAACTGTCGACTACCTCGTTAGTCTATGTAAGCTCTACTGCGAGCACGAGGTCCTTGGTTCGATTCCTAGGTTGGGCAAAGCGATATTGGGATTTTCCATCAGGAATTTCTCAGTAGAAATCCGGACTCTGGATGTGTGCCCGGTTGAAGGCAATAGGCTTGTCCCCTATTACATGGGACTAAAACATGACTGGCAAAATGTAAGTGTAGGTACACTTCTGCCTAGCACTTCGGGGATTACAGACGTGATCAAGGGCGTATCCAGGGGGAAGACACAGGGGCATGTGCCCCCCCCAAAACGATTTAAGTTAAATAAAATCGAATCGAATCGTCTGAATGGACTGACCTGAATGCATATCTATCAAGAAATTGCTTCAATGATGAACGCTGAAGAAGTAGGCCACTATAAATTCATTAAAAAAAAAAAAAAAAAAATAGCATGGCTCAATTAAGATATGGGAGACACGGAGACACTTCTTAACTGTCCGGCCCATGTGCCCCTCCCAGAAATAAATCCTGGATCCGCCCTTGGACGTGATGTTATTATAAAAGGCTATTGCTCTTATTACGGTGGGTATAGAAATGTCGCTTGATCTTAAAATAGTTATGTTGATGGTGTAATTGTTCTCTCCTATATTTCATAACCTGCAGAAAATGAGGAAACCCAAGTCCCAATTAAAAAGAAAAAGATTAGTTGTAAACGTAGGTGCAGACGTTGGTGTTTTAGAAAATTCCAAAGATGCTTCAACAAACAAGCTTTTGGAAGAAGCAATATAAAACTATCAGATTTTTCGTTCTTTGGAATCAACCTAGGAATATTACGAGATAAACTAACAGGAGTAACCGAAGATAAATCTTTGAACAAGAATATCTCTAATAAAGCTCTTGCTGAAAAAAAGATAAAACTGAAAACGGTAAACAATAAGGATTTAGAGAAGGTCAAGGCACTTAAAGTCACAGAATTAAAGGAAAATTACTCAGTAACGGGATCGCAACTTAAAGTTTTAGTTGAAATGGTACAAGATTTCAATGGAGGAAATATAGCAGTATCAAAAATACCTCGCATACCATTCTTTCAAAAGAAGCAAATGAGTAAGGAACGACTGAAAGAAATGATAAAAAGTTACGATGCAGCAAAGAAAAAGAGGGACGCTGAATTGGTAAAATCTAAGCCCAAGAAGCAATTGTGGGACATTTTGGAAGATTTTAACTCAGGCAAATTTCCAGATGTAAATATTTTCAAAAGCATAATCAATTTTAAAAAATTCAACAATCGAGACATCAATCTGACACAGTTGAGTGATGCGCTCCAGCAGGGTAGAGGCCTTTCATTTTTAATACGAAAAAGTAAACTGTCATTCATTTCATTAAAATTCCATCCGAAGATGCAGGAGCTATTGGAAAACCTAAGGGATATGGGTCCTTCGGAGATACAAAAAATGGCTAACAAAAAATGACCGATGTTGAAGACTCAAACTCAAAACTCAAAGCATTTATTTCAAATAAACCAATTACAGGCACTTTTGAATTGTCAAATGGTCGGTCAGTCAGAAAGATGGAGCTAGTTGACAGAGGTCTAGAATACACAGACACACACACATACATACATAAACTCATGCCTGCTACCCATGGAGGTATGCAGAAACTACAGAACGCCACCAACTACGATCCTTACATACTCATTTTGCTTCGTTTATGTTCGTTACGTTTCGGCCGACGCGACGTTACGCGCGCTTCGTTCTCCGTCTCACTTACAGACACACCGTAAGTGAGAAGGAGAGCGAAGCGTCCGTAATGACGGCCGAAACTACGGATTTCGCTTAGAGAGTAGGCCCCCTGGTCATAAACGCACGCAACGACTAGTACTAGAATCCAGCAACAAAAACACTAGATTGGGTTTTAAATGTATATAATTATGTCCATAGTTTTGAACTAATACAATTAACCTACCAACTGCATCATAAGACCAGCTCCAAAGTACTATATTATTGCATTGTCATCGAAATTAAATAGGTATGCCAGCCCAGCTTTAGCCACAGATTCATACAAATGGGACACTCCGCAGTTGAGGTATGAAGGTACAAGTACACGGCGGGCCCGTCTTGCTGGGCCAATTCAGTGAGTGTAACGTAGTCAGAAGCTCTAAGAGCCACGCGATAGAAAAAGAGGCAACTTCTAGGTGAATTATAACTGTAGGTGATTAGCGCTGTGCGACCTGAATTGCACTTTATTGCGTCGTAACAACAGTTTATTTTTATTTAAATGATTTTTCGCAGTGTCTTCTGTATTAATCCGTGCTTTAGTTTAATCGGATGTGCTTGAAAAATGGATTACTAATTTGTAACTGGAAACATACAAACGAAGTAAAAGCTTGTAAAAAAAACCCACATAAAATGCAAAAAAAAATCATATTCTATTTTTATCCCACGCCCATGATAAAAGACAGGATAGGGGCACTCATAATACATCCCAATAGACCGTTGTAACTATCTAAATAGCTATTTAAAACTTTTACGAAGCCATAATATACAATGCCTTTGGGGTCTAAACGACCAACATAGTTATATTCAAATAACAAGGGTATCTCGATGACGGGCCATCCGGAGGGTTGCCATTGAAGGTTTTGGGTCAAAGAGACCGTTCGCAGGTGGGGCAGGGTTGCCTCTGAAAAATGGCGTCATTGTGGGAGGTGAAAGGGCCAATTTTTTGCCCTTATCCATTTAATGACGGGGAAAATGGATTGAAAATTTAAGATAGCGCTTTGGTTGTAACGCTGGTTGGAAAATGTTTAAAAAGACATAAATTATAATATTCAAAGAACTTAAAAATGTAAATACATTTTTATTTTACGTCACTCTTGATTTTACTAGAATATGTAGTAAATAAGCCCGGTTAATGGCAATAAGCACGCTCCATTACATAGAATCCAATATTAAATTACACTTGAACTTAACAGGCGATATTTCATTGGCCATACATCTCTGCTTATCCCTTTGGGGAATGCCGGCGTGATGCTATCTATTATACATAATATACTATCAAACAAAAACAATCGGATCACAGATTTACCAAGGTTGCGTATTTCATTCAAAAATCGTAGCTAAAGAAACGAACAGGAATAATAACAACAAAAATAATCAAACACCCGCAGGGACATAAATAGACACTAACGACGTCATTCATAACTGACGTCACAGCTATGACGTAAGAGGTGCATCGTCCAAGTTTTCATTGCCCCGGTCTAGACTGTAGCCACTAATTGCGAGGAACTTCGCGGAAAGCTCTAGAATCTAGAATGTTGCCTGATTTTTACTTTGAAGAAGTTTCGTTGCGCAGTTCCTGGAGTTTGAGCTACAAATGCCCAATCTTGGGTGTTTTATATAGTTCTTGTAAATAGTGCAAATAGTTATAAATAGATTGGATTTTAAAGATATTTTTTATTTGATGAGTATCCTATATAGGGTGGAATTGAATTCATGGGCATCCTCTTAAGGGGTCATTGTACTCATCACTATGAACAACTTTCACTATGGGACCAAATCGAAAATCGCGAAATAAAAAATCTGCCATGCTATTCTGTAAACATCTCACCGTGAAAACTTGGGTGAAGTGAGCTGTCAATAGTGTCAATCCCTGTGGAATGACAGCTCACTCCACGCTCACTTCACCTAAGTTTTCACGGTGAGATGGTTACAGAATAGCACTGCTGTTGTTCCTTACATTTGGACGAGCTATGCGAACATAAATGTAGAAAACAGTTGATTTTTTTTAACTTCGGAACCTTTTTTATTTTGGCAATATTATGACAGCTGTCAAATAGTCTGATCGCGGGAAAATGTATTCACCGCGCTCGTGATTCTAAAATGAAGAAAATACAAATAAAAGTTGAGTACTTGTTGCTATAATATAACTGATAGAATTTTTATCAACAAAACGATGTATTATTATATTTTAAAAGGAATAGTCTGTTTTAATTTTCTGCTAACGTTACAACAACTCTAAAACATAGGCCCAAAATTTATAAATTTCCCTCCAGAGAACTATTTCAAAAGTAGGTCTAAAATACCGGTTTATCACAGTTAAGTAAGTATTACCATATTCATTCCCTTGAAGCGGATTGAGTTTTATCCAAATAACTAAAGACATTACCTTAATCTCGAGAGAGAGAACGGCGATCGAATAGTTTATCCTAGTTATAGTAATTAGCATAATAACTTTACTTAGTATCACTGGAATTTTTGTTGGTGGCAACACAACTCAAACAGGTGCGAAGCAATAGGGATGGTGACATTCTTTTTATTTTAAATTAAAAAAAAAACCGGCCAAGTGCGTGTCGGACCACACACAATGAAGGGTTCCGTAGTTGGGATGAATAAAATGTATCCCAATAACAAACTTAACATTGTAGTTGAAAAACATGTTCCCCTATACATTCCAACTGCAAATGTAAGTTTTTACGCACAATATTAAGTGATATACCATGTTATTTTAAGACCAAAGACTTCTTATAGGTTTTCCTGTAATTTATAAGCATAGAACTATTCTCTGTATTTTTGTCAAAATTTTAGGATCAGTATTTTCGGAGATAATGGAATGGTAAATTTTCATCTATTTTCTTAAATATCTTTAAAAGTATTTATTTTAATATGACCTTTCATTTGATATGTCACACGGTACAGTACGCAATTTTTTTTTTTTATTCTCTTATTTGCCCCCCAAAAGTGACCCCAATATTCAAAATTTATTTATTTATGTTACACGTCCGTGACAGACACACGAGTGATCCTATAAGGGTTTTTTTCGTTTTGAGGTACGGAACCCTAAAAATAATGTTTGCAAATAGTGCAAACAATATATAGAAAGTGAAAAGCTTAAAGGCTCGTGCAGACCAGCGCGACGCGACTCGAACAATACAATTTCTAAGAAAACTTGACGGTATAACAATAACCGCTGTCGCGTCGCGCTAGTCTGCACAAAGCTTAAAGTTAATTTTAAAACGGTTATAACTTGTAAATTTTTTAAATGTACAATTTATAAACGTTTTAAAATTAACTTCATACTAGCACCATACATTGTCCGTACCGCGCGACAAGGACGGCAATAATTCCTTCCATATTTCCATCGATTTAATAGTTATTTTTTTATTTAAGTATGCCTTCTTTGAAATCAGATTATTTTATCGAACATTTCTTATACTAGTCATCATCCCTATTACACATAAATAGTTGTGAATTGCAGAGTATAATGCGAGCTTTACACACGCGGCGGCACGAACTCCCGCGAAAGCCGTGAAACACGAGTGTAGATTTCGCGCCTTCGCTTTCGCGCTTCGTGCTACCCGCTTGTTCCCTTATTGGTGTCGGCGCGCGAACACGTACGCTTGCATCTACACTCGCAACAGTCCATTTTCTATAAGTTTGCGAACGAAACTGCGAAACTGCCACGTCTCGTGTCACGGCCGCGACGTCAATTCGCAGCAAGATCCGACGCGACTCGAACTATAAAAATAATATCATAGAATTTACTGTATAGAAAAACTTACACAACCAACAACTATGGTTTAAGACATCGAGATATAAGTACTAACGTACGTTAGTACTTATATCTCGATGGTTTAAGAACATATTTTTCTGCAGGTCTCTTTTAAACAAGTAAATGAAAATGCCTTACTTATTTACTTCCCACAAAATGACATACACTGAATGTATGAAAGACTTTTTCTATCTAGGTTAAAACTAACCCCTCTTATCTCCGACACTCATTGTTTAGCGGCCATCCGCGTCCCTTCAGTGCTTTTCTCATATTTTCTACAAAAAGTATATTTTATTCAAACCACTGTAAATCCACCCTGGAGAACTGTCAGATAAAAGGGGGTTGAAATAGGGTCGCCATAGAGAGTAAGTAATATGTTCAAGATTTGTAAATCATGGCGCCGGAATTCCCGGAATGTGTCTAAAATTCCTTTTGTTTTATTTGTTGAGTGCTTCCCTTTGCGTTTGTTCTGCAGGATTTTGATTTATAGGCGGCCATTTTGTTTTTATGTAAGGTTTTTATGTAGGTTTGTATGCCTCTAAGGGCTGCAGAGATTTAAATATTAGCTTCTCGAAAAATAATCTTAGTACCTACCTATTATTAAAAATGTTTGTTACCTACTCAGAATCACGTTTTTAATTAATAAACAGATTTGGATGATTTCAATAGTAGATGATGACCTAAATGGGTTGTGGAGGTCAGATAGGCAGTCGCTCCATGTAAAATACTGGTATTCAGCTGCATTCTGTTAGACTGGAAACTGACCCAAACATAGTTGGGAAAAGGCTAGGTTGTTTTTTTTACGAGCTGTACTAGTGCGACTGTCATAATCACAACACAACGAAAATCTACCAACATCTTAAAGCATTTCCCAAAAGTAGTTCTGAAACCCTATTACGTCACAGAGAAACAAAAGACAGCCTATTTTTAGCCACGCAGATTCTGCTCACTACGGCCTGAACATAATTAATCACCCTTCAACCCCGGGGGTACAAAAAGTCGCTCGTGTCAAAGGTATGACGAAGCTAATTAAACGCTTTGTGAATAGTAAAGCCTCTGTCTTTGCGAAGGTAAGGCGAACTGATTAATTGCTAGTACGGAACCGAGATGAGCCGAGTGACAGGTTTTAAATTTTTAATATTCGATGAACATTTTTGGGAGAACGGGTGGATTGCGAAGAGTTGAAATGGGTGGTTAATAGATTTGCAGTTGTAAAGGGTTATCTATTTTAGACTCTTTGTATATCATAATCAGCCTATAATGTTCCCACTGCTGGGACACAGGTGTCTTCACGTTCAGAGGGAATGAACTATAATCAAGTCAGGGCCGTTTCCACTGGCCGACCACTGGTCCTGCTGCACAACTACTATATCTGTTTAAGTAGGTACACTTAATTCCCACTTACGGGGTCCCTCTAATATTTTCGGAATAAGCATTCCGAAATCTTATTATAGTCACGCCATTCTTGTGTAATTGATTATTATTAATTTTAGTCCCGAAATGAACTCTATGCTTCGTTCCAAAACACAAATAGCGAACGCTGGCCACACAGTTGCTGGACTAAAGTGGAACTGGGCTGGCCACACCTGTTGCATGTCGGAGCAGCAACATGCAAAAATCACTACTCAGTGAATCCCGAATAGCAGGAAATGACTACGCGGCAGGCCCTTGCGGTATGAGCTGGACTCCTTAAAGGCTTCGCCCACAATCGCAGTAGACAGGGAAAAGTGGAAAGAGGAAAGGGAGGCCTTTGCCCTACTGTCGGACAACACAGGCTTATAATATAATAAATTGGTCCCGAAAATGAATAATAATCAATCGCGAAAGATGGTGATAATTTAAAAAATAATGTTATGAAACAACACAAATTTGGTAGCGACAGATTCTCAGTCACACAAATGAAACTGGAAATAACAGACAAAACAGGAAAATAAATAATCTTATCTAAGATACATATAGACAATAATTATATCAATTAATAGATTGTCCCACTGTTAATTTATTTATTTATTAATACATATTTCTATTTCCTTATTATTTTGTGAGTCATTTGATTCTCATTATTACTTATACACATAAAATGTGAAAGTCTGTAAAAACGTTTCAAATATCAATGTTTTAATTATGTACGGCTCTCAATAACGCATACATTTTCTGAATGGATTTTGATAAAATTTGGCGCATAGATGAATCATGACCTGGTCCTACGTTTTATTTTTTTATAAGTTACTTATATTTACTTTTTTCGAGATAATATTTATTACATAAGTAATTTAAAAACTTACAGACTTAAAATAATAATATGTACAAGTATATAAAAAGGAGGACAAATAATCATAGGACATCAAAAAATTCGTCCGGATCGTTGTCAACAGGAAAAGTACCCAGACAGGATAGCGTTGCCACGTTGTATGGTAACGCTGATTCTTTTTGGCTCAAACAGCCCTTTTCTGTACAACAAAGATAGTATCAATGTCCGCACAGGTTCCGCATATAGGAATCTCATATGACATAAGACTATATGAAAATAACTAAAATAAACAATTCTGGCCATATCTACGTCAGTTATCTATCTAATTTTTTTAACAGCATTGATGGCCGAACGGAGCCTTCCTGACAATTTTTTTCGACAGTTTTCAACTCTATTCCAATAACTTGAACATTGGTAGATAGCTGCCTGACATTTGGCTTTGAAAATTTAATGAGTTTAGTCTTTTTTTCGTTCAGGAAAAGATTGTTTACATTAAACTAATGCACAACTTTAGAGAGTGCAGCGTTAACTTGTTGACTAACTGACGTTTGATTTTAAAATGAGGGAGGACTAATAAAATAACGTGTTTCCTTTACGATCCGAAGGAAACCACGGGCAAAAGTTATTATTAATAATAAAGGTACCTACATAATATCATGACGATTATGATGCCAATTATTGAGCAATTTATTTCGGCTTCTGTCGAATTTCAGTATTTAAGTATTAATGTATTTATGTACTTATTATATTGGCGCCTCGATAACATGCAAGAGGAAAAAGATACTTAATTTTATCATTGCTTTCGTTATTTTTGATTCAAGATACTGCAATCACATGATAACAAGGAATCAATATTAATTGTACGAAGAGGTAAATGTTTGTCTGTTTGTGAACACTTATCTGGAAAACTATTTAGTTTACATTCTTCTTTTTCGTGTGGTTAGTGACTAACCAGCCATGCTATTCTGTAAACATCTCACCGTGAAAACTTGGGTGAAGTGAGCTGTCAATAGTGTCAATCCCTGTGGAATGACAGCTCACTCCACGCTCACTTCACCTAAGTTTTCACGGTGAGATGGTTACAGAATAGCACTGCTTGTGTCAGAGCTTTTTTGCCGCTCATGGGCCTCTGACTTGGCTTCACATGCCGTCGAGAAATAGCTCTCAGGCATACCGATGTCCTCACGGTATGGCCTCACGATGTTTTCCTTCACCGTTTACCGTAAGGGACTTTTTAATATTTCTTATTGTTTATTAATATTTATTTAAGATACGTGTACAATATAGGAGATTTAAATAAAGCTAAGGCATTGATAATATTGACACAATAAGAAACGATGTAAAGATAACAAACAAATCAATACAAAACTACAACTTTTAACTATCTATCTTTCATCCATCATCTCAAAGAATCTTAAGGTGAGTAGAAACTTGAGTACTTAATTACTTGTAACAGAACATCGAGCATTCGCTGTTTTTACATTTCATCGAACCACACTCCAACACGACGCTCGATTTTTTGTTACAAACTGTTTTAAAAACCAACGAGCGTATTGGTGTAACATTAAAGCAAACACACACGCGCGGGTGACGCGCAATAAATGTTACAGGTAAATGCTCACTCGCCGTGAGCATTACGTCGAACGAAGCTTCGAGTGTTCGGAGGAACGTTACATTACATGGAAATCCTTTTTTAAATTGAGCTTCCCGCTGTGCTCTCTTTCGAAGATGATTTTCGTCAAGTTATGACTGTCTGCTACATAAAAGGATAGGATGCTTAACATTGTAACTATAGTTGGAGTTGTTAAGACGTCCACCTACGCGTATTAAGTTGTCTGACGAAGAAGGGCATCATAGCACGTGCTTACAAAAACATATGCCCTCTTCCGGTCTCTTCAACATCTTGAGGACTGTTCTTCAAAGCGGGGAATATGTTTCTGACGTCATATCGGGCCGCACACCACACCGCGATCGCGGACTTCCCCCCTTTCACTCGCTCGCCGACACCTTGAGCGTGCGCACACATATCGGTCTTCTCAATGTGTCGGCGAGCGAGTGAAAGGCGGGGGAAGCCCGCGATCGCGGTGTGGTGTGTGGCCCGATGTGACGTGAGGAGCAGGGGGCCTACTTCCTAAGCGGTATCTCTGTTAGTGAGACGGAGAAGGAAGCGCCCGTAACGACGTCCGAAACTACGGATTTTGCATAGGGAGTAGGTCCCCTGCATCGTAAGCACCGTAACGAGGAGCGAGTTAGCTCGTGACACTGTGAGTGCTGAAGGTACGGCCAATGACGGGCAATAACAATAATTATAAGTGCTTAACTACTAACTTTTGCGTCAAGCAATACAGATTATTTAGCTGAAATATTTATTATTATTTAGATAAGGAAACGCTACAACATTTTTCTTATTTCTTAGTTTCCTATAAACATATAATAATATCAGCCTATAATGTTCCCACTGCGAGTGGGCCCTCCGTAAACCATCACGCGGGCCCAATGCGGGTTGGTGGATGTCACGCATCTTCGAATTTTTGGTTCTAGGACATGCCGGTTTCCTCACGACATTTTCCTTCACCGTTTTGAGAGCAGTGGTGATGAAATAATTTACACAAAGTAAAGCGCCTGTCAGGGTTCGAACCTTACTCGTAAGACGCATCGCATCGCGTCGTCCTATAAGACGTAAGTAATATTTCGTATACCCTTTTGTGAAAACTCCAATAAAATTAAACTGAAGTTTTTCGTCTTCGATACAAAACCGATGTTTTTTTTCATATATTTTTTACGAACCATTGAACTAGCATATTTATGAAGATATTAAAGAAATCTCTAAATTCTCCCGTAATAAGGAAGCAATCTGGGAGACACAAGGCGCTGCTTTAGCTAAACGATTATAGCAATGGCTTTTAGGAGATTGTGGAAAGGACATTTTAATATTTTCAACGAATCTTGATGACACCATTACGAACGCCAGAGTTTTAATTTAAATACAATTGCAATAAGTAACTTTTGTGCTTTATGTGTCAAAGGAGAATGAGTAATGATGGGCCCACCTCTCAATAGGAATAAGACACTCATAAATGAATAGGTATGTTTATGCAGAATAAAACTTATTATTACGACTAAGGTCAAAAGTCAGTACTTTCGGAGTTATACTACTTATTATACTGCCATAAAAGTGATCATAGTTTACTTCGTTATAAAATAAACTATGGCCAGACTCAAAACGGACGACACCTATCTGCTTGCTCCTTACCTGCGCCCCCCACCCTACCCGCTGCGCCCGCCCCCTTTCTGAGTCTGAACGAATGGATGCAAATCTACAAGTTCGGGATTTTCCCCAATTAATAGAAGACGACATCAAGTTTCTTGCTTTGGGTTCCTACCATATGAAGTTAGCAAAGTCATATTGCAGTGAACATCTTCGAGACGGTTTATACGTTATAGAAATATACAGACAAAACGATTTACATGATTTAATAGAATATAGTATACCAGCAGAGAATGTGTGGTTGCTGCGTAGGATACAGTCACGCCACGTAAGAGCAAGAATATACTATTGCTATATATTAATTGATCGAAACCAAGTTGGAAGAAACGCGATATTATCACAATATTATTGGTCTTGCTTGACCGGACGGCGAACTGTAGGAAGTTGCGCTCTCACTATTTCTTTGATTTGGTACCTAGGAGTTGGGAGACATCAACCATTCGTGGCCCCCGCAGATTTTTTAAATGATGTAATTGTCGTTGATGTCCAAGACGGATAATAAATCTCTTTTGTTTTAAAGTGTACTTATTATTACTATTTTACGAGTACCTTATAAGTATCCATAAAGAATATGTTAGACTGACGACTTTAAGACGTCGTATCTCCGAAAGTACTAACATTTGACCATAGTTATATTCGTAACTAATGTTCCACTTAAAAAGCCCTATCCAACGGTATATCAGATGTTACTATTGAAGGGTGGGCCCAGACTCCATACATTCATTTCCCATTGTCCTTTAATCAAAATCCGTACTAGCCCTGTGGTACATCCGTACTTTCACATTTAAAACGGATCTTAATTTTTGTAACAAGTAAGTAGGTATATTATATTGGGTTATGGAGTTCAGATAGGTAGTCGCTCTATGTAAAATACTGGTATTCAGCTGCATCCGGTTAGACTGAATCTCGACCCCAACATAGTTGGGAAAAGGCTAGGCAGATTGATTTTGAGGTAGGTATATTACCTTGAAACCATGACCAAATTGTGTTTGTAGAAAATAACTCTTATGTACCGCTTGCGTTTCATCTATCGAAGTTGGTAGAAAGCCCTTTTTTATATTTCTTGTATTTCAACTGGGAAGTTCGAGCAGTGATAGCCTAGTGGTATGACCGTCGGACTGCGAAGTCATAGGTCTCGAGTTTGAACCCAGGGCACGCACCTCTGATTTTCCGGATTTATGTGCGTATTGTGTAAGTATCACTTACTTCAAGAAAGGTGAAGGAAAACATCGTGAGGAAACCGGCAGAAATGCCTGAGAAATATCTGTCGATGGCATTTGAAACCAAGTCAGAGTCCCCATGGGCGGCTTTAAAACTCAGACACCAGAATAACCACACAAAAAGAAGAAGAACTGGGAAAAAGAAATGAAGTCACAAAGTTGACTCCAAATTAGGTCAGCTGCCTTTATCTCCATCTAGTCTTGTACGACTACAGGCAGGAAAATTTATTGTTAAACAAATATACACCCTTTATTCAATTTGCCGTATTATAGCCATTTCAAACAACTGCCAAAGAATTACAGTACCTAACCTAGTGATTTGAATGTTCGGACAATTTTAAGTAATTTCCTGGCATTAACTATGTCGCCCGGAGTCTCATGCCTTATAGTTACTACTTTACTACACACCAAAATGTGCGTCGCAATCCCTCAAACTTATTCCTCTTTTTGAAAGATCGAACTTTACTAATGATCCGCCTATGAATCCTGTACTTACGAGTACGTAAACCCACACAAACCCGAAAGGTGCGTCCACACCGTGTGAAATATCCAAAAAAAAAATTGTGAGCCAATGTTTATTTGCAAACTCATTAACAGGCTGGAACTGAAATCATTTGCATCCCTCTTTTTTTATTTTTATTATCATATAATTTCTCCCGCTCTGGGTGGAGCGGGAGGGCGTGTCAGACTCTTACTGACCAAAACCCACCCGTGTTCCCTCAGTGTTGCCCGTACGTTGCCAGGGGCCACGGTATCCAATCTCTCCTGGGAGTGAAAGAACTTATTAATATGAAATCATTAAAAAAAACTCCGATGTTTCAATAAAAACGGCACTCAAAAATTTCTTCGCTATACCTACCTATGAATAACTTACACTATGAAATCTTGAAAAACATATTAATTTGTACTTTAACGCCCAGAAGACAGCTTCTAAGTTGAAATATTGCCGAGAATTATTCAAAGAGCTGAGCTGTATAGGCAATGCTTCGTTAAATAATAGATCCAACTTACAATAAATACATAACTACAATAACACGAGGATATCTTATTAAACTATAAGAATATAAATAAAATTTAAAAATAATTTAATGGAATGGAATTTTTGCGTGCAAATTCTCGCAGTGTGGACGTACCTCCCGGTATCTACTAATCTATTTATATCAAACGTTGATAAGCAAGCAATCACTACAAGTACAAAATAACCTGCCTTAAGGATAACGATTCAATTATAGCGTTACAATAATAACGAACGATGCGTTTTAATAAATTAATAATTTGTTTATTTTTATTCTTCCATTCTTCTTACTGTAAGAGTATTGAAACTTCGCCAGTTTATGGCTATCATTTGAAGACTGGGGTGCCTGAAGCCCTGAGGATATTCAGCACTGAGTCTCAGGGATTCTCTTATCGGATTGTTGGAGGGAGCCAGGTCACTGCTGCTTCTGCTATACCGCATCAGGTAAACTGTTCTGTCACTTATTTTTAATTTTGATTATTTTGATTTTTGGAAGAGCGCCTGAAAATTTGTTCTTTAGATTGTTATCTTAATTCTTAATTCTTTTTGTTGATTACTCTGACAAAATAATGACATGGTTATTTTTAACAAAAAACAAATCGTCTACATACGATCTGCGGTGACTTGAAAGAAGCCGATTAGATCTATGCCTAAAATAGGCATTATATCATATCCCTTCAAAATGGTTGACCTGAATGGTGCTGATCCATGCGTCATGTTCGTGAAAGGGCGCCGTCAGTTGGGACTGTTCATCTGGTAGCTGTCATGGCTTATTAAAATTTTTGAATTGTTGTTTGTTTTATCTTTTTATTACGGACTCTTCTAATGTGCACGTCATTCTACATTGTTCTCACATGTATAATTTCAACATGAATGATGGAACCAATTGAAAGTACAAATTGAAGCCCATATCATCTTCAAAATCCACGTTTTTTTTTAAATTTAGTTATAAACGTACCTAGGTATCCATTATAAAATCTAATACAACATCTATGATCCACTAGAGTAACAGTAATGGTCCATTTATTTGTCAGAATATTGTTACAGAGATCTTACATAGTTTTAAGGTTCAGGTAACAACATTGAAAATTGGGTTATAACATTCGATTAGATAATCAGATATTAGTTATAGAAATGTCAATTAAATTAAATTAAGACAACATTCACACAACGATAGCATTCATTTCGGAACACACCCTCTTTGACGTTTAAAGAATTATTTATTTATTTTCTTTCTTTCTGTCTTTCTAATTACTCATTTCAATCCCCAGGCAGGTATCATAGCCAGGCTAACCGGAGGCCAAACCTCAGTATGTGGAGGCAGTTTGATCTCAGCCACCAGAGTCCTCACCGCAGCCCACTGCTGGTTCGACGGTGAGAACCAAGCGAGGCAGTTCACCATCGTTCTCGGCTCCCTCACTATCTTCTCAGGAGGGACAAGGATAGAGACATCTGACGTCACCATGCATTCATCTTGGAATTATTTGCTGAATGATATCGCTATTGTGAAAATAACCGCTGTCACTTTTAGTAGTAAGTATTTCTTATTTATTTTAACTATTTACCGTCTCATCATTATGTCACAGATTATTACGGATGGTTCACTCCGAAAAATCATTTAAATAAAAAGCGACTCTTGCTACGACACAATAAAGTGCAATTCAGGTCGCACAATGCTAATTACCTAGTTACATTCGCCTAGAAGTTGCCTCTCTTTCTAGCGTGTAACTCATATCTTCTGACTATCATATCCGCGCCTTCTGTGATATTCTGTGGTTATGTAGAGACTGAAAAGCTTATTTCGAAATCATATGTATGTTCGGTGGGTGACACCAAAAGGTAATTCCCGTAATTAAAAACGTTCAAATCTAGCCTCAATTTTATCTCAGCGACATTAAATGTAAAAAACTTGTCAAAAATATAGGGAATGAGTCTGAACTAAGAATGCGAACGAGAATTGTCCCTCTGAAATTAACATCGATATAATGTGGATGTCCAAAAGTATTCAACGTTAAGGACGCGTTTGAAAAATTGATAGGTATAGAATCGTACTACTACATCGATATTCGAAGAACTAGTTGAATGACAAAAATATTATAATTCCGAGTAGAAAAATGTTTAATATATCGTCAATCAGCAGCACAGCTAAGGTCTGGCTTTTCAAAATTTACAAAAGATGTAAACAACAATGGCCGCTCGAAATTGTCTATGATTAGAGATGCGGTTGTATAACTTTTAAGTTTTGGTGCTCATATTCATCAGTATATTTTATATTGAGTAACTTTCAAATCAAAAACAATTTTTGTTGTAATTCCATTGATTCCATTATTTTATTAACTTTGCATGGGTAGTATTTGAGTTACTTTCAATAATACTTATTTTTTCCACATATTCAATGTGGATGATGTTTTAATAACTTCCTGTCAGTGTTGATATAATGTCGATGATAAACCTATGACATTATTTAATAAGGAAAAAAAGGCAGCGTCTTTATTAAGTAGAACGCGGGCTAGTTCCAACAGCATCTTGAAGATCCTAGCCGAAAAGTATTAAATACTCCTTGTTTAAATAGTCGATATTTATTATGTCAATCACTAGCATTTCAATGACAAGATAAACTTAGATGAGGTAAATAAGGGTTAAAGGCCGTTTGAAGTTTGTTTTTTTTTTAAATCCATCTCAGTTTTCGCTTTTATTGATAGATATAATAGTGTATTTAAAAGTTTAGAATCACAGACAGGATGTAAAAGTGAGTGTGATAATACGTGTATCCTATTTAGTGCGTATTTAATCAGTGACACGCAGATATCGCGTTCAATTCCCAGGCAAGTTCAATGTTATTGCTTTTTGCAAATCGCGACCAAATCCAGATTAGGTATATGTATAATAATAGTGACGTGAAAAACTCAAGTGAAGAGGTAGATACTTCAACTTACAGATAAAGAGTAGACTTTGTCAATAATTGACGGGATAGTATCGAGTAGGTACTCTGGATACGTCACCTGTAAATAAACGTGTTGTCATTGAACGATAAGGCTGTAGTCCCCTATTAACCGCTATCAGTGACATCTGGCGCCAGCGTAAACTTTACAGTTTTAAGATGGGTCCGCAGTGGTAGCCCGCGAAATTCAAATTTTCCTACGTTTTTTTTTTCAACTTGCCAGATTGTATTGATTGTATCTTGATTAAAATATGATTCGCGACGATATCAAATATGTATTTACAGAATTATAATCATTAGAATCATTAATACATCTCTCTCAAGTAACAGCATTGCTACCGCGCTTGGGATGTAATCTCGTATAAACCTATAAAAATGTATGGGGACCAGTAGTGACGCGGCAGGACTGCTGCGGCAGCTTCACTGCCGCGTGCAGCGTTATTCGGAATCGAACCTTTAGTGTAAGATATTTATAGCTCATGACTGTTTAGTACATTGCCGTAGCAAGCATCTTGATGCGGCGCTCGGCAAGACGCTCTGTACGCGACCGATGACGTTAATACCTTACCCTAAAAGCATCAGTAGTAACCTCAGCAACAGCCAATTATAATTTTGTAGATGTGATTTTTCAGTAGTCGGGTTTTAGTTTTTGAACTTATTTTTTATTTAAATTATTTCGGGGTTATTACTTCGTGATAAAGGATTTGCAGAGCGGCTTATTTATTGTGTTGTTTATAGTTTATTGTATAATATGTATTAGTTTTACAGCCGTGTTCGTACGTAGTTACGTAGCAGTCTCACCTTTGCTTATTTTTAACAATTTAAACATATTTACTTACTATTTACAATTGATATATATACATATTTGTAATGTGCTCGTCAAGCCCTGTCATTTGATTCCTAACATGGCATAATAAAAATAAAAATAAATATTTGTTCATGACTTTATGTCCTCTAGAGGGCGCCATATTGATTTTAATGTGACGTCACATAGCCTCTAAGCAGCGGACAGTCAAGACGCTTCCAACGATAGTCATTTGTCAAATTATGATCTGACATGCTATTCTGTAAACATTTCACCGTGAAAACTTGGGTGAAGTGAGCTGTCAATAGTGTCAATCCCTGTGGAATGACAGCTCACTCCACGCTCACTTCACCTAAGTTTTCACGGTGAGATGGTCACAGAATAGCACTGCAGTAGCTTAGAATTTATGAGGTAACACATGAAGATAACATACGTACAAACATACATACCGGTCAAAATCATAGCCCTCCTTTCCTCATATCATTTTGCTTCGCCATAGTCGGGTAATTAGCCGTATAACTAGGAACTATAAGTACCGCTTATGATAAACTTCCCATTAACTATTAATCATCCTATTAATTTAGATATTCTTGTAAGCGGCTTGTAAGGAAGTAGCGATGAATGTGCTTTATAGGTACAAATTGTAATGTCTTGCACGTAGGTTAGCTCAGGAACTACGGGACAAGTTTTCATGGCAATTTTATTGCTTAAATATTAAAGTGTTATGGTTTTTGTAACTGAAATAAGTTACGATGCTTCGTGATCGGTTTATTAAGTTCGGAAGAGAAAAGGCAATTATTTATTTTAACTTGGAATCCTTTTGTTTGTAATAACATCAGATGATGCTCAGCTATCTAATTACGCAACACATTTTCGTAAACGATTACAACTAATCTGTTTCATTTTGACAGTTCAACAATGTTCATTGCGTTATTTACGTTGTTGAACAGATTTTTTTTTTTCGATATTATGAAGCAATGGATTAGCAATTTGTTTCAAAACGATGAAGATTCCGATTGATCGTGTAGTACGTAATTTGGGCACTGTTCTAGAGATCCACGAAGACGCGCCCCTCTCTTCTTCCTAATCCCTTACAGTACAAGTGTGCAACATACAGGACAAAACTAAAACACTAGTGGAATTTTGCACACTTGTACTGTAAGCGTTTAAGAAGAAAAGTGGGGCACGTCTTCGTGAATGGCACTACCTGTACCTCTGCGTACCTTGTATCTTTTTAATATAACCGATAACCGATTTCCAACTGGACAGGGGAATCCCCAAAAAAAGCTATAGATAGGCACCTATCCTACTGATTTCAGTATGTAGAAGTTCACTAGAGAAAAGCTTTTTAATCATTCAACAAAAATTGAGTTTTTTTTAAAACCATTCGTACTGTATGTAAAAATACCCGGTCAGATCCGAAAGGGGCACATAGGTACTGCATTGGTTTGATTGGTTGTATTCATTTTGTAAATGTCGCAACACATTATGTAATTATCTTTGGCCTCTGACCTTGACAGCAAGCAATAGATAAAATTTATCAAACTTTTCTGTGTCAATAATGGATACGAGGCTTTTGGCTAATCTGTAAAGTGGTATTGCTTTGTTTTTTTTTTGTAACGTGCGTTTAGTTTGTGCAGAATAAACACTTTTTCTTTCTTTCTTTCTTATTAACATTACCAAAAGGGAATAAAAAATCTTATTATTACTGAAAATAAAAAAGTTATTGCTATTTAGAAATCACATTTAAAATGCAAATTTTCAACAGGGGTCATAAGTTATGACTTGTAGATACCCGCTAAATGACGGCCGCCTGCGCCCCATAATTTTTTTCGATTTTTTTTTCATTTTTCTTGAAAATTACCACATAAATAGACTCTCAGTACGATACCTAACAACACCCTCACGGATCGGATAGGTTTTTTTACCATGTTGTATAATTTTGTTGAATGTCCACAATCAATACAGAAATAAGATTCCTCAAAATACGGCTCTATTTTACCATCAGACAGTATCCATCACTTTGTTTTGTTTTAGATACGATCGCAGTGATTCCTCTACCAACGACGGCTGATGTGAGCCAGGACTTCGTTGGCACAACCGGCCAGATATCCGGATTTGGCAAGAATAGCGATGGTGCGTACCCTTTTTACATTAAGTTATGCCCGTTTGCACTAACAATAAGCGACATCTACATTAAATGTTTGCAATTTACAACGATAGCCGTCGAGAGTAGAAAATGCAACGTGCAATAATATTTTTATGAGGTCTAATATTAAAGAAAACGGGCATTATTCTAGTTATATTACAATTTTATTTAAAAATGCTAACCTACTCAAAAAGGATTTGGCGAAAATTCTTTCTTCTATTATTACTGACAAATGCTTGCACTGACTGGACAGGTCCACTCAAATCTGTGTGGTTCTTTCCTCAAAAGACCATTTCAGACACTGATCCACATGGTCCTCATATGACTTGACCAAGATTATGTCTGGACTTTAAAAGAGACTACGACCTCTGAGTTTGTTTCGGCCTTTCTTCTCAGAGTAGTCAGATAGGAAACACCGACCTCATCTAGCTTATTTAAAAAAAAAAATATATGACGTGTAAAAGTGATTCCGATATCCTATTTACAGAATAAACAATTTCATTTCATTTCATTTCATTTCTCATGCACGAATTCGTTCAATAGGATGTTCATAGATAACAAAAAATAATTATTATCTAAGTATTCATAAAAAGTACCCTGGTATACAGGATTATTCGTAAAACACTAACAACCTCTTAACGGGTCATTGTACTCATCAATATGAACAACTTTTACAAAAAAAAATACAGCTGTTTCCTACTTTTTGACGAGTAGGTACTTATATCTCCATAATCTATTAATACATTCTTATCATATATTATACCCACCAAGATCTCAATCTTATCTTGTTATTAATATCCGTGTTTATTAAATGAATTGGGTTTTTCCGTATCAGATAAATTAATAATGCAAAATAATTACTTCAGTGTAATTAATTTATCTGTCATTGCTTCATTTTTTTTTTTTTTACCTAACATGGTATACTAATCTTATTATAGATGCATCGTCTTCACATATAATTATATAATTAATGTATACAAAATATTGTAAAAACATTCTAAAAGAGTTCTCCACCGTTACTCTTTTAAAATGTTTTTACAATATTATTTCAAACCCATTCTTCTCCATACGAGAACTACCTTTTGGAAGGGGCGACTAGAATCAATTCTATTTTGTTTAAAATTGACGTTCAAAAGTGCCTCTTATGTGCCTAATTGAAATAAGTTGTTTGACTTTGACTTTGATTGTGTTCATTCCTATCTAATGATTTACATCTCATAATCATAATAATCATAATCATTTCTTTATTTGTGTAACATAGGTAGTGAATACAGTTCTTAAATTAAAGGTATAGGTCGCTATGTTATGCCGAGAGGCGTACAAATATGGTTGCATGCGAAATAAGACCAATAAAATAATTTCTACAGTCATTGCATAAATAAATAATCATAAATTACAATTAGTCACAACATTCAATTAAAAATTGTTTCTACAGTCAAATAAATAAATAAGTCTACTTTAATTTATCATTCAGAAATTCATCAGTCGTATAATAACATTTTTCAATTAATAATAGTTTAAATTTTTTTTTGAATTGTGTTACATTCAAATTTTTTATGACATTTGGTAATTTATTGTAAATGCGCGGTGCCATGCCTAAAACGCTCTTTCTCACTCAGGCAGTCTTACAACGCTGATTGCTTAAAGAGTTTGCGTATTGGCTACGCATCGCAACATCTCGTGACGTTGACACTTTTTCGAATAGTCTCATGTTTGTCTTGACGAAAACACTAATTTCAAAAATATATAATGAGGGTAGAGTAAGTATTTTCAGCGATTTAAAAAATGGTACACAGCTATCATCAACTTTCAGACCACACATTGATCTTATGCACCTTTTTTGTGCCTTAAAAACGATATCTTTATCGGTAGAATTGCCCCAAAAAACAATACCATATCGCAAAAAGTCATCTAATGAAATAACAGCTGTGATTATTGTTCCGTTGTTGCGAAACTTGAGCACTTTACTTACCTTATTAAAATTATCCACTACTTAATTTATCAGTATTTTTCATGATTACATAATATTACACAAAAAATATATCAAAATTAGGTCTCCAAACACGAACAATATTTCCCGAAAATCCCAGAATTTCGTACTATTGAAAATAACTTTTAACATTTCTGCGCGAAATACGAAAACAGTGTACCTTCCCATGGGTTATTCTAGTTCGAACAAATGGCGTTCTTGTAAAGGACCCGAACAAGCCCCTTTGTGAGCCAAACATGTACCCAAACTCGTCAAAACAAAGGAAAATTAACGCCCCCAAGCGAAATTCACAATTTTCAATTAAATTCATAATTTGTATAGCCTATAAAAAATTTGGGCAGAGAGAACCTACAGGTACCTACGTATTAAGCTTCGTACAGACTAGCGCGACGCGACAGCGCAACGCGACACCGGTCATTGTTATACCATGAAGTTTTCTTAGAAATTGTATTGTTCGAGTCGCGTCGCGCCGTCGCGTCGCGCTGGTCTGCACGAGCCTTTAAATGAATATTTATGGATAATTGCCCAAGCCTAGTCTTGGTTTTTTTAGGTAATAAGGATGTTTTTTTATATTTTTTTCTGAAAGATATAATGATTAATTAAGGAAATAATTCTTAATATACTTATATGACCAGAACTTCCTTAAAATGAATTATAATTAAATTTAATTATTTTTGAACTGCTGAGCATGAGGTATTATTGGATTTATCCATCTGGAATTTCTCAGTAGCAGCCCGGAGTCTGGATTTGTGAAAGGTTGATGGCAATAGGCTCGCCCCCTATTACATGGGATTAAAACATAACTGGCGATATGTGGGTGTACTATAGGTATACCTCTGCCCAACCTTCCGGAGAACACAGGCGTGATGTTAGTTACGTTATATGTTCATTGTTTTTCTCACCCTTTGGTTTTCCTTTATTGCAATCTACTACATGCTTGCAATTGAAGGATACAAGGGCAAAACACGGAAGGTCACAAAAAATTCAAATATAAGTTAAGTATGGCAACACTTAGGTTTTCGCGCGTATTTTTATGTAGCATAAGTAAAAAGCGTAAAAACAATCAAAGTCCTTCATAACTGCAAAAGTTCTAACTTTGAAACATTAAAATGTTGATTACAAAAAACTCTGTTTTAGTGACATTCATTGTTGCCCCTGTACCCTTCAATTAAGGCGCTACCCTGACCAAATAACCTTGAGCATTCGTGGCACACTAACTCTGCGCAAGAGTTACTTAGCGAGTACGCTCAGATTTTAGAATAAAATCTTTATAAAATCAAATATTCGTGTTTTGAAAAAAATTAAACTAGCAAAATGTTCTTTATTAAATTACCTATCCATTAGTTTAGGAAGCAAATCAAAATAATGGTTATTTTAGGAGGAGATGCATGTTATAAATCATTATTTCTCATTTCTGTGGCTTTTTTGTGGCCCTTTAATTAAATATTATGCCGCTTAAAAAAAAGAAACTACCATTTTGGAGTCAAGATAATCTAGAAATTTAAAGTATTTTTTATTAGTTGCTAGTTCTTTTAGATAAAGAGAAGTTGGCTCCCAAAAAGAGCCTAAAAAACGGCTACCGCTGTGTTTCGCACGGGAACGCGCCTTAAGACGCAGATATATGCCAGTGACCTTGAGCCGTTAGCTGGCGTGTTCTGTACTGAGCTCACGCAACGCGTCGTACGTCCAGCCAGTAATAAGACTCGCCCGTCAAGGAGCCCTGTCCCCGATTTGACGTATTATTAATGTATTATACATAAAACAAAAGATATTTTAATACAACAAGTATATGTACTAAAAGATCAATAAAATTAAATTATCTTTAAAATGGTGAAGGTTTCAGAAAACTTTTTACAAAAAAAAAGTACAACCGACTTCCACAAAAAAACACTACAAAGTGAAAAATAACTTTAATTTCGGAAGTCGGTGTCTTTAGTTTTGAATTTTCACTTTTTACCACCGACTTCCGAAATTAAAGTTATTTTTCACTTTGTAGTGTTTTTTTGTGGAAGTCGGTTGTACTTTTTTTTTGTAAAAAGTTTTTATTTTTCACTTTTTAGTTGTGGTACCTACCCCACACAAATTGGAATACCACTACACTGCTATGTAAAAAACAGTGAAAGGAAGTTATCATCATGTCATACCCTTTCATACAAAAAAAACCAGCTAACCAGCCAGTTTTGTTCATGTAACCGAATATCTCATCAGAACAAAACGTTGTAAGTGCCCTTGAACATTTTTTTTTTCGAAATAGTTTTTATAACCTTTGTAGTGAGTACAGGCGTGATAATATGTTGTGTGATGGCGTAAACAATGCTTAGATATGCTATAGCAACAATTGCGGTTAATCTGCTGTTATTTATTGAAGAGTTCCCCCGATTTCTACAAGATCCCATCATCAGATATTGAAATGGTGATAATGGGACCACACGGGAAGCACAAGCTTTCAAATAAAAAAAGAATCATGAAAATCGGTTCACTCAGTCGCAAGTTACGAGGTAACAAACATAAAAAAAAAAAAAAAAAAAAAAATACAGTCGAATTGAGAACCTCCTCCTTTTTTTGAAGTCGGTTAAAAAATACGCTTGATAGATTTTGCGTGATTGTCAGTTTTTTATCCCAGTTAGACATACCTTTACAAATTAATTTCACTAAGTAATATAAACATAATCTAAAACATTCATATATTAAGTTATTAAAAAAATGCTCTAATTTAACACATTTTTTTTTCTAAATCATTAACACTACTCGTTTAGACGTGATCTTCAGTATAAAATCATTAAAAGTCGGTTATCGTCGCCTTAATAAGCGAAGTTATTGTGGGCCAAAACTGTTTACACTCACCTTTTTGACGTCACAGGCGTTTTGTCATGGGAACACCATAATTGTACCACACTTTCAATCACTATCCGAGAGTTTTGATGGATATTGCTAGTCCATTGCTTCATATTTTGAAGAATTCGTCTGCTCAACAACGTTAATAAAGCAGTGAACGTGGGTGCTTACCCCGCTGAACTTAACTTGCTTTACGCCTTTTTACTTTGACGAAAATGTCCTCCCAACTTTCGGTACACATTTTGTACCATTTCAAATACAGGGTGTAAAAAGACACATCACAAAGCCGTAAACTACGCATACTGTACGTATAGCTAAGTAGCTTTGCGCAAAAATTATTGCTGGGAACCGTATTTTTTTTTAAATGCGACTTTGACCTTCAATATCTCCAGAACCAGTGGATTCCCAGGTATGGTCTAGTGGAAAAAAATTATGCAAATAATGGGTAGAATATGTGGCTTTCGGCTTCGGAAAGTGTCTTTTTACACCCGATATATCAGCAAGCGGAGCCGTGACTACGGATATACGAGTAGCTGCCTGCTCAACTGAATAAAATAATATCATTCTTCTTACCTATATCCAGCTCAAAGCACTTTCCCCGCGACAACGGCTCTCCACCAGACAACAGTACCTATCATCACGAACGCCGTCTGTCAGAACAGCTTCAAGGTTACCATAGTAGCCAGCCATCTTTGCACCGGCGGGACGGGGAGCAAGGGAACCTGTGATGGTGACTCCGGTGGACCTTTGACTGTTCTGCATCAGAATAAGAGGATTTTGGTAAGTGTGTTATGAATATGAATTGTACGTTACTTTCTAATTTTGATTCCCTTTCAATGTGACATGCATAACAGCATAGTCAGCCTATTATGTTCCCACTGCTGGGACACAGAGGGAGTTGCCTGTAATTTACCATGGCATGGTAGATTACAGCCCACTCCCTCTGAAAAATATTCACTCCCTCTGAAAAATTCGAAGACATTGAATGTGTTGGTTGAATGTCTTCGAATTTTTGGTTCTAGGACATGCCGGTTTCCTCACGATATTTTTCTTCACCGTTTTGAGGTATTTCCTTTTCGCGTGGTTAGTGACTAACCTGGTGTCAGAGTTTTAAAGCCGCCCATGGGCCTCTGACTTGGCTTCACATGCCGTTGCGAAATATCTATCAAGCCGGTTTCTTCACGTTTTCCTTCGCCGTTTTGGAAGCAAGTGATAAATATACAATACGCACATGAATCTGAAAGGTCAGAGGTGCGTGCCTTGGGTTCGAACTCGAGACCTATGTCTTGGCAGTCTGACGGTCACACCACTAGGCTATCACTGCGATGATATATCCGTTACCTCGCAATAAAGAAAGCAGCTAATAAAGCATATCAATTTTCTTTTACGAGAATTTTTGAAAGTAGGCACATTAGATCGTAAGGCTCTTAAATGCACAAATAATCCAATACTGCCAGGACAAAAATGTTTAAGTTCTCCTCCGCCTGACGTGACAGCTAACAGGTTAAAAAAAACATTGAAATATACTCCATTGCAGGAAAACCTTATCAGACGTAGCTGTAATATATATTATATCAAGACATATGACAATATATTTTCCATAGTAATCTTCGAGCGACCTCAGACGGAGATATAATACATATTTCTATTACGCCACCAAAAAACCAAATTACGCAAAAGAAAGCAAAAGCACAGTATGTAATATACAACCTTAGTTTTTGTTTACCCTTAACCTCTTAAAGGGTCATTGTACTCATTATTATGAACAACTTTCACTATAGGACCAACGCAGAAACAGCGAAAAAAAAATCAGCTGTTCCCTACATTTTATGTACGTATATCTCGTCGAAATGCAGGGAACAGCTGATATTTTTTTCGCGATTTCAGCGTAGGTCCCATAGTGAAAGTTGTTCATAATGATGAGTACAATAACCCCTTAAGAGGTTTAGGGTAAACAAAAACTAAGGTTGTATATTATAGCTATGTCTGTGAAGGGCTTAAGGGGACTACAGGACCTAAACGTGCCTAAACGCAAGTTTTATAATGCCTAAAAGAATATGATCCACTGCAGTAAACAAAATCAGAAAAATATATGATATTCTTCAGGATATATGCTAGTATGATAGTGTGTTGAAAACATAATACAACTAATTTGATACGATAGAAAAAAATCATGAAGACACCTCTAAAAATTTCTTTTAACGATTAAAAATCATATTAATTTACATGCCTCCTGATTTTTTGTCAGATTATTCTACAAGCTACATATTAGCATAATAGTGTTTTAATTTTCCAGTCCAATCAATAGATTTTCTGCAAATCGCTAACTGCTTCATATTTTGCAATAAATTACCTGCGTCGTGTCATCGCGCTTCTCTTTCATTTCTATGCAGTCCGACAGTGACCGCGCTTTAGCTGTTATAAGCCTCTTAAATCAACGATTTCCTTCATAAGGTTCCGCATGTCCCAATGTGTTACCTATTCTGACTAATTTGTCCTTATTTGCAGGTTGGTGTGGTTTCCTTCGGACCCAGCGAAGGTTGTCAAGCAAACGCTCCGTCTGTCTTCACTCGAGTGACAGCATTCCTCCCGTGGATAAACTCTCATTTGTAAATAATTAAACACGATCTTCTTACTGCATAGACCTTTGTATTATTTTAGCTGACTTATACAAGGTATCAGGGACATCGACGCGAAAACTGTAACCATGGATTCAGTACATGATTCTGAACCCGCGTAGGTATAGCAGCATTTTTTTTTTAATAAACCTGCTTTGAAATTTTTCGCCGGTTGTTAAAAAAAAAAACTGTTGTATCATAGAAAAGTGCAATACCTACGCGGTCAAAATGTATGGAACAGCTGTTTTTTTTTTTAATAACTGACTAAAAATTTCAACGCAGGGGGCTCACGTACTGAATCCATGGTAACAGTTTTCGCGTCCCTGCCACCCTGTATACTCACTAGCGACCCGCCACTGCTTTATACGTTTTTTACGACTTGACAAAACATCAAGATTTCTCAATATTATATGTAAGTATAATATTACATTTAACACACATAAACGTTCCAGTAACTCCAAATGATGTTGAAAACAGCATCAAAATTTGTTGCGTTGCTTAGAAGAACAACGCGGCCACACAGACTGACACGAAAAGTAAAACATCTTTACTTCTAAGTATAGGTAAAAGTAAAACATCATCTCTATACGTAAAAGCTGTTTTGTTTCGAAAGTTAAAGTGCCATGAAGTGTATGAATTACTAAGTGATTGATAGCATTTCCAGCAACCACTGGTACAAATCAACAGTATTTTGTTAATAAGTACCGAAGAAGTAAGTACAGCAGTGCTATTCTGTAACCATCTTACCGTGAAAACTTAGGTGAAGTGAGCGTGGAGTGAGCTGTCATTCCACAGGGATTGACACTATTGACAGCTCACTTCACCCAAGTTTTCACGGTGAGATGTTTACAGAATAGCATGGCTGTACCCGGTCGTAAATACACGACATTGAATTTTAGAAAAAGTTCGATTTGTTATGAAATCTCTCTCACTCAGGGATCTAGGGACTAGACGGCCACGACCACGAGTAAATTGTAGAAACCGATATGAATCGCGAACTTGGTCGCAACGGCCAACCGGCCAACTAGCCGCAGACCGGGCCACGAACCATGACTGGCCGGCCGGCGAGCGACATCCCTTATAGTCTGACAGTGTCTTTTTACCCGACTGCGGCGTAGCCCAAAAGGTGGGTAATGTGTTTATAACTCAATGTGTCATATTAACGCCCAGCGGGGAGGAGTGTACCCGTTGTGACGCCGGAGCGGCACCGCTCAGTCTCACCGTGTGACTGTCAATGCGGCGAAATCTTTGCGGTGCTACGCTGGAACGCACCGTGTGGCATACCATGGTGTTTTGTATGTAGGACGCCGCAGCGACACCGTGCCGGCACCGCACCGCCGCCGCAACGCAACGCTCGTATGCATTGGCCCTTACTCTACAGCTATGGTATTCTGGGAGAGCGATGACCGCCAAATAACGGCTTTCATGAAAATGCGGGGTTTGACTTTACGGTGTAAAAAACGTTCTCTAGGAAAACACAGCAACTTACTTTCATAAAGTTTCAGTGACGTCATTCGCCAGTAAATTGCGGACACTCTGTGGCGGGCTGGCGGCCATCGCTCTTCTTGAAAACCTTAGCTTAAAAGAGCAAGTTACGTTTTCCATTAACTTTTTAACCCTACGTAAAAGCAACACCTGTCAGGTGTCCTCTACAAACACAATTAGCTACGGCTACACTGCGTAGTTAATTGGTTAATAAATCATACGGCTTTCAGTGGAGCGAGTAACGGATATCACCTTTGTGTAATGACCGAGTCAACACGAATCACCACAGTGTCTGAATTACTAGAATGAAAAATGAGTTTGAAGTGGATTAGGTATTGACTGAATTTGAATTTTTGTACCTGGATGAATACTTGAATACCTAGGCCATCTGTTATAGGTACTGATAACCAGGGCTCGAGTAGCCGTATATTTTTCGAAACGGTTTCATCTTAAAAGCGAATGGAACGTTATTAAAACGTTTTTGAAGAAGAAGAATTTTTTTTTATCGTTCTCGGTTAATAAAACGTTTTTAACCGTTTTTAATAATTTTTTGGTTGATCGATAGGAAACTCCCAACACAACCCTACAATACGTAAGCGGCAAGCGCATAGGAATCAATGATGTAATAAAATGAGGATATGGTACAATTTAACTAAACAAATTCATGCTTGTCGGCGCACGCACCGTGCGCGGCTGCGTCCTGCGGAATAAACCAGTTTTTGAAAACGTTCATTTTTCGTTTTCGTTCCGAACATAACGTTGTACAAAAAAGAACGAGAACTGTCAGAAACGTTTTAAAAACGTTATTTTAAGTAACGTTTCCGAGCCCTACTGGAAACACCCAACTCAATAATCATTAAGAGTATGTGTCTGGGTGTCTACAATTCTGCCAGAAACCATCGGCATAGCTTGGTGATGAATTGACTGACCGTTCATTAACAGGCATACAGAAAAGTATGCGTTCGGAAAATATGAAAAATATTAAATAAGGTACCTAAACTGTTTCCTAAAAAGTAATATGTCTATCTTGACGTAATAGGTACATCTATTACGATAGTTAACAAGAATTACAACCATCAAATGTTTTTTTTTTTTAATCTTGGAATCCCTAAGTTCAGGACCCACTTCTAGCAATATCGTGATCAAGAAAATACTTTCTAGTTCAAAACATGACACCATTATCTTTCGTAAACAGTATTTTACCAATGGTTTCCAAACCCTGCCTCATTAAGACCGCGTCGCAGTGACCACTAATTTCCCCGTCGCGCTGCGTACATAATTAGCTGATGAATCATTTGGACTGCACCACTGACTAATGGTAAGTGTTCATGTATCTCTAATGTTTTCGACAGTGACACGGCTGCATCTGAAACAGAATTTTAGAACATTTAATTAATTGTATGGTATTATCGTGGACACTGGTGGTTGACCATTTTTCGACCTTATTGCTTAGGTAATAGAAAATTTAGTAAAAAAAAAAAACTGATTTTAAATGCATGTATTGTCACTTGCTAATGCGTTATTATTCATACCTTAATTAATTCAATTCAATTCAATTAATCTTTATTGCAATCCATAATGTTCACATATAGGTGGTAATAATAAATAGAAACAATTATGGACCCTGCCATACACAGCAATTTTTTTAAATAAGTAGGAGAGAGATTCAGATTAATTTATTTGCCAACAATGTAGGTACAAGTATAAGATAATACATCACGAAGTGTTTCCGCTACATTCTACATTACGGCATGCAAAGTCGTAAAAACTAAAATATACAATTTTCATAAAAATCATGCAGTCGTAAAAACTAACGATACAATTTTCATCCAAATTAACAATAATCAAGCCATTCGGATATAGTATAAATTCTCATATATGTCATTTATATTTGTTATTGTTATATATTTTTATCATTTAAAAAGTTTTTATATAATAATAAAAAAAAAACTAATAATAATGCAGTAAGCTTAGATTTAAATATTCGAATGGGATGTTCTTTAAAATAGTGCGGGAAGCGCTGTAGAGGAAGAGCGCTTTAATTATTTTCCTTATTACTACATATTTAAATTATTTCCTATCTTCCTATTTTTTACAACAGTATTAGGTACTTAGTTGGTATATGTAACTCATTTATTTATACTCTGAATATATTGTAATTTTTTTTTTGTATTCATTTATGTATTATATTATTTGCTTATTTAATTATTCGCTTAAATATTTTGTATTGCAATTAGTGTTTTTAATATAGTTATATATTTAAATTAATGCTTAATATGTGCATAAATATATTTTAGAAAGAGAGAATTAAAGAAGAATTAAACTGTGTGTCTCCAACTTAGAAAGAGAATGACTGCGTGAAAGATGCTATGGATAGAAAGGGAGTGACTACCGAGATGACGACTAATAGAGAAGGATGGAAGAAATAGACATGTTACGCCGACAACAACTAAAGCTTCGTGCAGACCAGCGCGACGCGACACCGCGACGCTGGCCTTTCGTCTACGAAGTGAAACGAAGCTATAGCGCTACAATGGTCCTTTGGCGAGTGGCCAAAATCGGAACAAACGCCGCCATCTTGTTAGGCTCCCGTACCGCAAAAGGAAAAAAAGGAACCCTTATAGGATAACTCGTCGTGTGTCTGTTTGTCTGTCCTTCTGTCACAGCCAATTTAAGCTTCGTGCAGACAAGCGCGACGCGACACCGCGACGCGACACCGGTTATTGTTATACCGTCAGGTTTTCTTAGAAATTGTATTGTTCGAGTCGCGTCGCGGAGTCGCGTCGCGCTGGTCTGCACGAAGCTTGAATCGGGATAAGTGCAGGCGAATGATGATGAAATAAAATAATTCTTAATATTTTGTTGTTGGTACCTTTTAGCATTCCGTACCACAGAAGGAAAAAACGGAACCCTTATAGGATCACTCGTGTGTTTGTCTGTCCGTCTATCACAGCCAATTTGCTCCGAATCATAAGGACCGATTAAATTGAAATGTTGTACACATATTATGTATTTCTGTGGCCCAAACACGGACGTGTAACGTAAATAAATGAATTTTGAATATGGGGGTCACTTTTGGGGGGCAAATAAGAAAATTAAAAAAAAAGTTTTGATGACTGTACCGTGTGACACACAAATGAAAGGGCTTACTATGAAGGTTACAAGTAAGCCCTAGGTTCTAAAGTTATTTAATAAAATACATAAAAATTTACCATTCCCCCTTATCTCCGAAACTACTGAGATTTCTTTTGAAAAATATATAAAATAGTTCTATACTTTTAGATTAAGTACAGGAAAACCTATAAGTAGCCTATGGTATTTAAATAACATGGTAAATCTCTCAATATTGTGTGTACAAACTTATATTTACTGTAGGAATATATAAGAGAACATGTTTTTCAACTATGTTTTTTTCTTTATCTTTCCCAATCCAATGGGATCATGTAATTATTTTTGTTCTAAGAAAAGTTGTCAAATATTTCAATGAAAAATTTAATCTACTAACTTCATTAGTTTTTTGACAAATCTTAAATGTAATATATAATCTAACAATAGAATATATATATTATGTAGGTACAAGTATGTAAAAGAAGAAATAAAAAAAAACACTACAAAGTGAAAAATAAGTTTAACTTCGGAAGTCAGTGTCTTTGGTTTTGAATTCTCGTTTTTTGCCACCGACTTCCGAAATTAAAGTTATTTTTTCACTTATTTGTGTTTTTTTTTTCACTTGTTAGTTGTAGTACCTACCCCACACAAATTCGAATACCACCTGCTATGTAAATAACAGTGACAGGAACTTATCATCATATACTAAGTGGGGAAAAATACGTAGTATTGAAGCTTACTCAAAAACTATCAAAGCAAAGTTAATAGAATGTATATGGGACCAATTTGGGAGTATACCCTTTCATACAAAAAAATAATTTTCAAAATCGGTATACAATTGACGGAGAAATCGGCGGACATACATAATAAAAAATAAAAGTATTGGGTACCTATGAAATTGGCGTTTTTTTCTCACAAATAGAGAACCTTGTCACTTCTATGAATAAAAATATTCATCAATTGCTTGGTATTATATCGAATAATGACCATCATAGACAACTACCAATAGTAAAAAAAACCTTATTACTTATAGTTTATAAACATAAAAAATACCTTAAAAATTACTCCTCATTTTGTTAGCAGAAATGACCACTATTTGTTTTAATTTAGCCAAAACTTATTTTTGTCGCTTAATCTAGTGGCATATTACGTTATCTTAGTTTTTAAACATTAGCGCATAAAAGTTTTAAAACATTAGTGTTCATGGTTGTTCTATAAATTAAGAAAATGTTAGTATGAAAAAAGCAACTTCTTTAAAATTCTCCATACAAAACGCTGATTTCATAGGTGGGGACCTAATATATACCTACGCGTCGAACATATAACCTTCTCCTTCTTTTTGGAAGTCGGTTAAAAATAAAGAGAAGAGCTCATTGGGCATCAAAAAATCATCCGCATCGCCGTCAGTGGGAAAAGTGCCCAAGAGGCTGTGGATGGCAATGCTGATTCTGATCTGCTAATTTTGAATCGAGATTCACGGTTGATCATCGCTGAAGTGTACATAAGTACTTAAGTAAAACAATGTCACTAGTCATAAGTTATTCTAAGTAGTAACACCGCGATCCAGCAAGTTGAACCGTCGAACTTAGTTTGACGTCTTAACTAATCCGTTAAACGTTATAGTTTCGACAATCTGTCGGGGCGCTAAAATGCTGCATGATGATGAAAAGCTATTGTAAAAGTTATGCCTGCGATTGATGATTAAATGGCTGTAGAGTAGGCATTAACTTGTCACTTGTTCTTCTGCTTCTCCTTCATGTCACTTACTGTTCACAATAAGAGAATTAGGAGATAAAGGTGACTATCGGTATTGTTAGTGTTGTTTTCTAATATTATATTTTATATAAACATTTAGAACGAAATATTGTATTTATTCATTTTATTTTTGTCTTATTTTGTTATTTCACTATATGCTGCACCGGTTGACGTCATCACGTCAACGCCGGCTGTCGCTGAAATCCAGCGTAGCTCTGTCTCGCATAGGGTCGCAGCATTATGCTAAGCGATGGCCGTTTTGCGTGGATGTGACGCATATTTTCCCCCAAATTGTTTATTTTCGTGTTTTGTTCTTTCAAAGGGCAATGCAACTTTTGCCATACATAGCTGGCATAATGTTTTTTTTCTTTTCGCCAAAAGTGAAACCTAGGCCATAGGTTAGAGGACTGTGTGTAAAATCAATAGCAAAAAGAATTAAGTCTACGAACCGTAACCAAACCAAGTTATAGAGTTTTTAGTAGATTGCTCTTATTTTTTATCAGGCGTTATCTTTTTAAATAAAAAGTTCTAAATCTACGTGTGATATTTTAAGTTTCCCATTGTTAAATACTCTAATCGGCAACTTTTTAACAAGTTATTCCACTTCCCGCGCTTTTGCATACGGTTTGTGATTCGTTCCGTTGTCGGTTTTGTATTAGGTACCTATTTAAATGTATGCGTGTCTGATAATACATTCAGTCCTTACTGAGTTCTGTTTACCGATAACTTTAACTGGAGCCTTCAAATAAACATATCCCTCTGGGGACGTATCAAATAAGTCAGGCCAGAAGTTATTATGGCGAACATGTGAGGGGTGATGGTTCTTACCATATAGAACTACACAGGGAGGACAGGTTAGATATTTCGGTTTTAGAAATATTTAATATTCATGTCGTCAACCCGTGGTTGCTGCGTAGTAGAATCCAGTCGCGACATAGACGACAGCGCATATACTACGTGTATATTTTGATAGAAGGGCTTAATGATGGCGTAGCAGCAATAAAAGGGCATTACTGTTCATGTGTTTCTGGGAAGAGGACACTTGGTTGTTGTAGCCACGTCATGTCTGTGTTGTGGTTCATGGCGTGGGGTAGACATCAAGCAAACATAAGTCCTCCAGCTCAATTTCTGAATTCCATAATTAGGCATGATGTGGGAAGAGAGACGAGTAGTGATGATGAATAATTAAGTTTATTTATAAGAAGTTAGTAGCAGAAATAATGATTGTTCTATGATAAGAGAAACAGAGATTTTTGTAAGACCAGAAGTAGATACTAATTATTTAATAAATGATTTTGGTTTTTATGGTTGTATCATTCCTTTTTGTAAGAATATCCGATAATTAAGAAAAGTAACCCAGAAGACCTATCCTATGTCCGTTTATCAGTTATTTTATAACAGAGTTTTAGGGTTAAAAACTGCCATTGAGAACATAATATAAAAGAAAACACTAACTTCATCTATCTTATCAATGGAAACCCCAAAATATCACGTATGATTGTATTTACATTTAATTAAAATACAAGAAAAATAGATAACGCCTGACAAAATGATACTAGCAATACTTCCCAATTCATCTTCGTTCGGTTACGGTTGATAGACTTGATTCTTTTTGCTATTGATTTCTCGTATTGTCTTCTAACATAATCATATAGTTTCATTTCTGGCGAATGGAAAGAAGTTAATCATGCCAATAGTTTGCAATGGCCTTTGAAATTTCAAATAAACGTATTTTCTTTCTTTCTTTTTTCTTTCTAACGTGTTCTTCTAGGGTTTTTTTAAATGTATACATGGTGTCTCTAATTTCATCCATGCATCCACCGCCGTTTGAGATTAACACTCCAAGATAAATGTAGGACTGCGAACTGCGAACTGCGAACTGCAACGTGGTCTGGACCACGTTGCAGTTCGCAATTTTAAACACTTCGGGCAAGTTTTTGTTGGCGCGGTCCACGATCATCACCTTATTTTTTAGTCAGAATGCGAGACTCGCACTCTCCATCTTATGAAGTAATTCCTTTAGATGACATGGGCTAGTAGCAAATAGCGTGTTGTCATCAGCGTATCGCAGATTTCCTATTCTGTAGCCACTGATTGAGACACCGTCTGTGTAGTCTTCCAGACTAATGCGCATGGTGTGGTGATATTATGCAACCACTTTTGTTACACTTGTATACACGCTGGAGTGTAATTTTCACTTACTTTGAGCGAAGACAAAGTCCATTAGAGGACTGTACTATCATTTTTGCTCCTATTTATTGATTTATAAACTAAAATAAAACTTGGCATTATAATTTGGTGTAAAGGAAAAACTACAAAGAAGATTTTATACTTTTACAATTAGATCACGTTTTACAACTGAAATTCTGACCTACATATATCACAGTTTTATTTAAAAAAACAATAAAATTATATAAATAGGTAAAGCTAAGATTCTACTATCTACATACTTTTAGCTCTAAACCAAGCTAGTTCATGGAAAATTAATCCAAATAGGAACCGATAAAACATCCTCAGCGCCATCTTACCGGCCAACTGGCAGAGTGTCGACTCAGTTGACGCACGTTATTAATTAGATCTCAGCTTAATAACCCTACAATGCTGGTGATAAATTGATCAACGCGAGACACTCAGATTAAACTCCTATCTTTGTTAACTAGGAGATTTTGGTAGGAGATGAGAGAATTGTAACACACTTTAAGTAGGTATAATAATACTAACTAATATAATAATAATACTTTGACGGTACTAACTGATAGTAACGGGAAAAATCGTAACAAAACCCAGCGGGATATTTGATTCATAACATACTATACTCCATTTGGAATTAGACATTTAAATAAACCTTTTTTACAGTCCGTTCAACCGATTTTGACTTCTATTGCGTTGGTGGCATGACACATGCCAGCTGCAGTAAACAGTTGGTATTACCACTTTTTTGCTTTTAATGGTATAGAAGTCAAAATAATTTCAATGAACTGTAAAAAAGGTTTATTTAAATGTCTAATCTTATTTCAAATGGAGTATAGTAATTCGCATCATCCAGTTGTTCCAGTCGTTACTGGTAGTCAGAAGCCCGAAAGTCTGACAACCAGTCCAGAGGTATCGTATTACCCAGTAACTGGGTTGCACAGGTCAGATAGGCAGTCGCTCAATGTGAAATACTGGTATTCAGCCGGTTAGACTGGAAGCCGACCCCAACATAGTTGGGAAAAGGTGAGGTCATTTTGACTTTTAGACAACATTCATTGCGTTATTTACGTTGTCGAGTAGACGATTTTTTCACACATATGAAGCAATTGATTAGGTTTGAATATCCTTCGGATTCTGAAATAGTGTTACGCAGTTGGGGTGGAGGCTTAATCCTAGTTTTTCAGGACTTTAAATGGTCTGAAATTGTGAAGCTGCAGTGAACAAGCGTGGTGATTATTGCTTTATACTTCTCTGTCTTAAGAAAACGTAGGAGAACCAAGGCAACCGACATAGCTCGAAGAATTGCCAAACTTAAGTGACAATGGGCAGGGCACATTGCTCGCAGAACAGATGGGCGATAGGGCCGAAAGGTTCTGGAGTGGCGACCGCGTACCGGAAGACGTTGCGTTGGAAAGCCTCGCACAAGATGGACCTATGACCTTGTGAAGGCCACAGGAATCCGCTGCATACGGGAAGCACATAATCAGTCGAAGTGGCGGTGCTTAAGGGAGGCCTATTTCCAGCTATGGACGTCCTTCGGCTGAAATGATGATACTTCTCTATATGAAATAAGGACCTGTCCTGAATTGGGATAGTTTACCTGTATGATTAGGCCGTAAAAGTAGTAGGTGGGACTTTTTAGACGTTGACGAACAAGGAATCTCCTGCAACAGCTCATCAATTACGATTCTCGGATCGAATGTGTTACATTGATTTTTTTTTCCCCTCATTGGCATCGCCGCAGTTGGGAAAAAAAATTACAACATCTGTTCCAGAGGAGAGTAGTTGTTAAACCTATCTGACAACATAATTTGATTGCGAATTGCATAAAAAAATCTTTATTAACAATTTCATGCTACACCTCATTATTGTTCTCAGGCCAACAAACACAAACCAGACTCCAGATAACAAAGGCAGAACAAAAGTGATGGAGTGTCATTAATCTCATAAACTTTATTACACACTGCAGCTCTAATGGATTTCCTTTTGTTTACTGAGTAGCTGCGCTTCTATTACTTTCTTTAGTCTATGAAAGACTAACACAATAGTATACTTACTATAGATACATTTACCTATAGATCGCACTTTGTCAAGACGCTATTGTTTTCCCGTTCAATGTAGAATATGTCATGTATCCCGATCCGTCTTAAGTACTTCTTTAATTCACATAATTTTCTTGAATTTACCGATTTATTTATTTTTGTTAATCCACGTATTTTGGGGATCTGAAACAATTACCTGGACATTCAAAAGACCATAGGTACAAAATAAGTTTAAAAAAAAAAAAAAAAAGTAAAAGTAGGTAGGTAAATACCTACCTACTCTTATATTTTTTTATTTATGTACAATCGAAATCGATTAAAATATATTGTGTAAAGACTTTATCTAGACAGATTTATCTTTCCTACGTGTATAAAATTAACAATGGGATTTGATTTGTTTTTTTTGTAACCAACGATTACGGAATCTAAAAAAAGGAAATGGTTTCATTATCTTATCTCCACCGTTGGCGATTTATTACGTAGGTTCATACGGATGTACTCGTGAGTAATATTTCGGGTATTCCTGACTTTTATCGGGCACGACTGCGACATGTAGGGCTAACATGATAAGCGGGAGAACGTTATTTTTCTCGTTTTGTCGAAATTTGTCTACGATTCTGACGTCATTCTCTCACAATATTTTCAGCAATTATATTACCAGCTTTAATTGCCAGAGATTGTGAAGTGAACTAATAAACTAATTGGTGTAGCGGTATCTCCTGCAACAATTACTACAATCTTAGCCTCGAGTGATATGGAGCAAGTCTATAAAATATGTAAAAAATACCTGGCCGATCCAAAAGGGAATATGTACTGAAATAACATTACCAAAGAGTAATAAAAAATCTTATTATTATTGAAAATAAAAAAACATTTTTGACCCAAAACTACTGCAATTAAAAATTATAAAATTTTCAACAGGGGTCATAAGTTATGACTAGTAGACACCCGCTACCCGCTATTATTTTTTTCTTTTTCCTGAATTTTACCACATAAATAGACTCTCAGTACGATACCTAACAATTTAATGGCATGAGGAACAGTGTGTAAAGTTCACTCATCCACCATAGAAAAGGGAGGATCCTCCGACCAGACGGGTGTCATGTCTGGCGGGCAACTGCCAAGAGGTTGAAGTCGGGACATTGTATATATGTCCATCGCGGGGTAAACTCTAATTGCGTGATGCAGGATTGTGTGATGATCAGGCCTAAGGTGGAAGCGAGCTTCACCCGGAATCCTCAACTACAGAGGAAGTGGCTATCTTACCTCTAACTGCCGAAACAACAATGCTGTTAATATTGTTGTTTTGGCGACAGACTCAGATAAGATGGTGGCAGCTAGCCAGGAGGACTTAGAATAAGCCCTACCACCAACCAAACCGATCAGAAAATGTTGCCCCCACTTGGAATAGAACTCTGGGTCTGAGATAGGTGGTCCAACCACTAGATCACAAAGATGGTTAAAGTTAAGTAAAGTAATGTTTGTTTTTACATGCAATAAGTAGGTACGTTGTTTTTCAGTATTCTTGTTATAGGTAATCGTTACCTAATAGCCATAGAAGTGTAATAACACTATTGAATAATGTATTTTTATCTTATATAAAATGTGTGTGTGTGTGTCTTAATGTGTTTTTTTATTTAAGTCGTATGGTGTTGGTTACGAATAGCACCAACGCCTTCGTCTCGGCGTGTCGTATAAGTCTACTAAGAGACTTAGATAAGACGTAACATTCGAACGGCGGCGATAAAATTCGCCACTCATCAAATACAAATTCAAAAGTCATTTATTCAAACTAGGCTGAGAATCAGCACTTTTCGAACGTCAAAATTACATAAGACAGTCCCCCAAAACGCCCGGGTCCGTGGCTTAGGCCCCCAGTGGTCGAGGCACCTGTGGCTGACGCCCCCGATTCGATTAATTTATTCAAAGCAATTTTTGATCAAATGTACTGTCAGACACAAAAATGTTTTACAAAAATAATAAATGTATATTGATTGTAAGTATAAGTTTATACTTATATTAAATCATAATTATATTTATAACATAGAAATGCTTTTATATTGGATGTTTGATGAATATCTTAGTTATTTTTCATTATTTATTTATTTATCTCAATAAGAAATCTAGTAAAAAAATTGTATATAAATCACAGTTTTCATCACTTATAATCAAGAGAATCATTTAACTTAATTATAATAATCAGTCTTAAATTTAATTAAATAAGATAGTGATTTTAAATAATCAGTCTTAAAAATTACTGCAGAGCAACTAACTTTTTACATAGTGAAATGTTCTTTTTATCTTTATAACAGTAATAATTAAACATAATCAACTGTGAAACCTTAAACAAATGAGAATAATTTTACCTAATTATAACAGTCAGTTCCAATAGCAATAACATAACAAAATAATCAGGCTTAAAAAACAAACGTACTCGTAGAGTAACAAAAATTTTATATGTGAAATTTTTTGAAATTTTTTAAGCATAAAAATAATCAACTGTCTTTTTGATTTTTTGTATGTTTGTACATAATAAATATAATTTAAATGGGGAAAAAGGTGTATAAGATTAACTGGCGATCTATTGTCTCTACTATTTGATTGATAACTTTTGTTTAGCAAGGAAAAATACTTTATTATTATGGTGAAACACTTTTCTCATTAGCTGTACAAAGTAAAAAAGTGAAAAGTCGAATCGGGGGCGTCGGCCACAGGTGCCTCGACCACTGGGGGCCTAAGCCACGGACCCAAACGCCCACCCTTCACCACTTCCTAGTGCTTTAGCTGGGAAGAAGAATTAGCACAACAAACTCCCCAGCAGCACTGCTGTCAGTTCAGTTTGACAAAATAAATAACTTGATTCTATACAATAGTAGGTATGCAAAATAATTTACATTACTCAACACAAAACAGTAAATAAATTTATTTGCCATAATGACAGCTAGCGCACGCCAATATACCAACAAAATAATCGAAATCTATGCTCAAGCAAAAATAAAACTCAAAACATAAACAGAACCTAATACCGAAATAAAAGATCACGCTGAGTCTCGCAGAAAAGCGGCGAAAAGGGACTGCAGATTGTCAAATTATTAAGTATTGTTAAGTATCCACTACTTGATTTGACAATCTGCAGTCTCTGCCTACTCCTATAGAAGCATAGGCGTGAGTATTATCTAAGTATGTATGTATTTATATCGTCGGGCAAACACAAATTGAAGAAAAAACAATGACCCCTGATGAGAGCCAAATAGCAATATCACACATCTAGCCAAATATTTGCAGAATAATATCACAAAAATTCTCAGCTACAACCTGTATCTGTTCGCTCTGGGTTTTTTTGTGAGCATCCTTTCAACTTAATCGATCTATTACATTCGGAGTAAATTGACTGTGACAGTTGGACAGACAAACAGACACACGAATGATCCTATAAGGGTACCGTTTAAAAAAAAATATCACTCAAGAAAATAACTCCAAATAATATTTTCTAAACTGACAAAAGGAGAGATGGAAGCGGACAGACCGTCTAAAATCGAGTAATTATATATGTAGGCACCACAAACAAGAGATTGGCATATTATAATATTTAGAAGCCTTCTCTGAAAACTTTAAATACGTTTACCTATATAACATAAGTTGTATCCTCTGAAGTCGCGACGCAACTTTCTGTTTGCAATGTGAAAGGCCTGAACTTCTTACCTACGTGTTTGGGATCTAAGAAGATAATCTGATAAGATACAAAAATAACAAAATATTATTTTCAATAGAAACTCAATAATGCAATAATTAAATTAAATCAAATTAAAATCTTTTATTTCGGACCCATAAGTAGTCCATTTGGTTAGCATATACACGACTTAAAAACTAGTGTTAGTACTGACATCTACCAGAAAAAACAACACATTCATTCATTCAAACTATACATTATTACGCCACAGTGGAATGTAGGCGTATCCAATGTCCCAGTTTGGGGCTGTCCCAACTATCAGCTATAGTTTTCAGGATGCTGTTAGGGCTGGCGCGTACCCTGTGCATAGAAGAAGCGCAACGCTTGCGCATGATGGCGTGAAACCCATCTATTCTCGCCTCTGCGAACATGCCCGAAGCACTGCAGTAGCGCGGCAACCCCATCAACACTGACGTATTATTGTATTGTACGCTCAGGGCGCCGTATGCCCTTAATGAATCACGTAAATCGATCCAGTAATCATGGAGAAATAGGTGCACATAATACATGAAACACTTTCTTTTTTTTAAGTTGGTCTAAAATTCAAAGAGCATTCACTAATGTAGTGATTATAGGGTACGTATGCGTTCACGTGTAAGTTCCCATTCCCTCCGAGAGGAATATTCCTCTTGGTTTTGTAACCAAGAGGAATATTCCTCCAAAATAAAAAAAAATCTTATAGAATAATTCTTCTTGGAATATTATTCTTCCTCATATTGTTCCGTGTTAGTAGAGTAACCGCTGTTTCTTTGTAGAAACAGCGGTTACTCTACTGACATGAAATTGAATAGTACACTTCTATAAATGTTTCGAACTTGAACATGTAAACAATAGTAAATTATTATTATCAATCTTGAAAATCCGCCTGAACGCTTTTACAATCCTTTTTTGAAGGAGTTATTTCGACAACCGGAAGTTCAAATCAAATCAAATAATTTATTTGCTAGAATGCAGGTATACAAATAAGGTCGTGGATAATTAAAGTTGAGCCATACATTCTGCCCAAGATTCGACATGCAAAATTTAAATGAATGAATACAATGTTATAATAAAAATAAAATAAAACATTTAAACAATTATCAGATAAAAAATAACAGTTTAAAATGACTAAAATCAATTAAGTCAAAATGCAAGTTGTCATCATCAAGTATTAAATTAACAAATTAATAAGTATCTACACAAAACCAACCATTTAAATCAGTAGATAAAAACACTGATTTTATATTTCAGATTTTTAGAAATTCATTTCCATATTTCTTCAAATCTCTAACTGCCTCGCATGATAGACAAATCGTGGTCTATGATCTTTTACAAAAGTATCTGATGAAGATGTAAACAAATGGATCAGAAAACGTAGCTTCCTGTCAATTTGTAGTGCCACTTATAAATTGAGTGTATTGATTTTTGAATACTTCAAGCCAAAATTCTAATTTTAAATCACCTTTAAATATATTTGGACAACTGTAGTTAATTTTAACTACAGTTAACTACAGGTAACTATTTAAACTCAATTTTCATCGATGTTTTTTCAATTACAATTCTATTATACTATTCAAACAATAATAAAATTGAATAAGTAGTGAAATATAAAGTAATATAAATCTTCTAAATACAGTTGAAATTCATCTGTGTTACTCTAGGAAATTCGGTTTAGTGATTGATTGCGTAAGAACTTAACCTGAACAGAGTTTGTTTACACTTTCATCTGATACTTTTGTAACAAACTATAGATAGTTCAAAGACATTTTGCCACATCCACTACCTCCTCTTCGTAAGACATACTTGGGACGACACCAACAAACTTGAAGAGTACGTAACAAAATGTGAGTGAGCAGTTTTGATTGCGTTTCTCTTTGTATTCACAGGACGCTGCCCCTGTTTGACTCAAGACTCACATGCTGGTTAAGCGGTTTTGGCAAGACTCTTGTTGCATGTGGGTTCAGTTAAGGGTAAGGGCTTTATCACACTGGCGATTTGAAAGCAAGTTATATGCGAAGCGATTGTTCAACGCGCTCGCTGCGTGTGCAACGAGCGATTGACGTGAGTGTTCTAGAGAGAGCGAGACAAGCGAGTGTACAATATTGTGAAAGCGCGGACAACACGTCGCTTAGTCGTGGCTAGCTCAGTTCGCACCCGCAGAGAGCACGTTCATAAATCGCCTTGCTGGAAAAACGCTGGCAAATCGTCAGTGTGTTAACGCTGTAATGGTAAGAAATAACATGCTTACTTATTAAAGTCAATTGTTCTACTTTGGTGGCATGTGATAGAACGGCGTAACATGAAATGGCAATAGGCTCGCCCCGCATTATAATAACTGGCGAAATATGGGTGTACTATTAAAAATTCGAATTCAACATATTTTATTTCACATAAACCTACATGGGCACTTATGAAACGTCAGAAGCTAGGTGCACGGTTCCAATTGGTCGTTTCCTATGGAGAAGAGCCGGCAAGAAACTCCAAGGTTACTCTTTAAAAAAAAAATTGGTCTTTATAATATTTTCAAATAACTGTATTAATAGGTATGGGAGGACAGTGTAGGTCTTTCAACAAGTACCAGGTACTTAACAAAATATAACATGGTCAATAAATCTACAGTCCACTAAGCCTACAGCGTTCTCACATTCACAAAATAGAAAAGAATCTACCTATATAAAATATGAATAAATTAATAAAAATAAAAACCTATTTTAAATTAAATGGCATGATTGCTATCACAACTGTAACAAATCTGAATAATTATCATATACACAAAAGCCACTAATAAAGTGTTGAAATTAAATTGTAGGTATATAATGTCAAATATTATATATATTAGTACAGCACTCTGCCTCAACCTCCGTGTAAACAGGCGTGATGTTATATTGTTGTTATGTTTGTTATCTATTTACTTTATTTAACGTTGCAGGTAAATATGACTGGCGAAGAACTGGAGACAATAGAACAAAGACTGCGTGTGAAACATTTGGTTGGCTTTTTTCAATGCCGCGCGGGTAGCTAGCACTACATAAATAACGGCTCCGGTTTAGTCCGACACGAGTTAAAAATATACGAAATGTTGAAACGATTAAAATTGCTTATCACACATCCCATCGGCAGACTTGACATTAAAATCGTGATTTACAAACAACATATTTTAGTATCAGTGGGATTGGGCCGGAAATGCCAGCCGTATGTCAGATGAGGTTGGACGAACTTGACTCCTACGATCCTACAATAAGGGCTAGCCCACAATGGCAGTAGACAGACGCTTCGGTTTTAGGACTAACACCGAAGCTTCTTTTTCGTTTTCGGTTTTCTTCGGTTTACTTTCGGCCGAAAAAGAAAATGATTTAGACATTAAAAAATATTAATATTTTTGCTGTACACCGAATCTTGTTTTTTTTTTACACCTAGGTAGAGAAAGAGCAAGTACCCGCGTGTATCTTAAAAAGAAATAATACACGATAATAATTCTATTAGAAGATACAAAAATTTGATATTTCTTGTTGTATTGTTTTACCAGATATTGTCGAGCTTTACGAAGTGGCCGAATGACGCGTGAAAATGCACGAACATCTAATTTTCGGCTTGGCCAAAGCTTCGCCCGGTTTATGGCCGAATCATGATTTTTTCGCCAAAAATCGCCGAAGAAGCTTCGATCGGTCACTACTAAATAGTTAGATAGATTTTAGTATCTCATAAAATATCATCGTGATTTTGCAAAGTCGATAAAAGTAACAAAATTTAAGTAAAATACAGCTCTATAATTGGAAATGGGCACATTCCCTTTATTTTTAAACGAAAACTGCGGTTGAAAGTCCCTAATGGACTGAAACTTTTAGAACCCATAAAAAGTTCCTTTTATAGGTTTTAAAAAGTTCGCTGGAATGGGTTTACGCAGCTTTGTATTTGTTCAGAGGTGAATGACATCGAAAAGAACTCTAAACGAATTATAAGTTGTACACCGTCTGGGGAATAGTGTGTAAGAAAATATTTTTTATTAAATTTGTTTCAAAGATAATAAGAATGAACGGCGTACAGACGAATGAATACCAACATGTTAACTTATTTTTAAAGAAATATACAAAACATAACATTAAATAAGATTTTTACAGAGGTTTTTCGTAAAGGCACAGACAAGCAACCTTAACGCCAGTGCTATCTAGGCAACACGACGCAGCACGGTACGGTAAATCATTAGCATTTGTACGGTAAGCCGCAGCTTCCCGCGGTATGCTTAAGTCACAATATATTTTATCCGACAATAACAACGAAATGTCTTGTGATTTTGAATCTTTTCCGCTTACGAAAATCCTTTGCGTGCCATGTCGCGCCGCCTGCACGCGCAGCATGACAACCATAGAAACCGAGTTTTCTACGGGTTTTCTGGACGGAAGAATAGACAAAATGACAGTTTGTCTATTCTTCCGTCGACAAAACCCGTTTCTATTGCGGTCATGCTAAGCGTGCTGGTGAGTCTTTCCTGGAAAAGGAAATAGGCTACTTTTCATCCTAGATCGTAGTCGAGGGCAACAGCTAGTTAAAATACTTTTTTGAATCTCCACCTCCGCAATCCCTATGTAAGTCGAACGACGAGTTGGAATTTATATGCAAACTGTTTTAGAACATGTATATGTAAAAGTGTTTAATACCTACTTAATGTTACTAATTTACGCCCACAACGTAACCAACGAGTATGTGTCATTAACACCCACTCATTGCAACTATTGAACAAACATTCATTGAATGCATTGGCTCACAATTAGCTATTGGTATCGCAGCTTCATTCACAGTACAAATATTAGCTCGTTTTGTTTGGTATCTGTGCTATGTAGTGGGGTGTGATTGGGGTAAATAATTAAAATTAATGAATGTCTAATTGAAGTGACCAAAATATCTATGTCACGGATTGTGATTTAGACTTGTGGGGGTTTAAAATCAACCGATGTGACTTTTTAGTGTCATGTAACTATATTTATATTATTATACAGGGTGTCATCGACGCGAAGCCATGGATTCAGTACATGATTCTGAGCCCCGCTGCGTTGAAATTTTTCGTCGGTTATTTAAAAAAAAATAAGCTCTATCAAATAACGATTATGGTTTTTTTAAGGTGTATAATTGTCTATTTACATCTAAGCAAAGTAAGTTCTTAACCGATTAGAGGTCAAACTCTAAGGGCATACAAGCTTTGACATCCGTAATAAAAATCCGATATTTAAATGAACTTCCAGTAAAGGTCTTGATTTTCCGACTTCAAACGTATGTAATTTTAGTTTTAAAGAAGATAATGTTTACATAATATATACGCTAACAGACATAAAATAATAATCATAATATGTACCATCGAAGAAGTTCATATCTCACCACCGTAAGGACTATTCTTGCTTACAGCGCTCGGCGGTTATAGAACCGGGCCGGTAACAGATGTGGTCATCGTGTTCACGGGATTTTGTTTTTAAACTGATTAGATGTGAACTTCTTTGATGGTACATGATAGTATATAAAAAAGAGACATCAAACTATTTCTTTTCAACTTTCTGAACCTGTATAAAAAAAACAGCAAACCATGAATATATAACCCTAATTACCTACCCTAGAACAACAATATCTTTGTTGGTATATAACATTAACAACGTGTTTCTTACATATAATTAGCGAACGCCTGGGGCTTCCACATTATGTGGGTGTAGGTATGTACATAAATGTTGAAAGTTCGAGTACATACAACCATGTTATTGATCCAAATTATCCTGGTTTACCTCAGGATGTGGAGGTGAACTTTGTTTTGTGTTTAGGTATTCTTTAGGTAATACAGAGTTACTTTTGTTAATGTTTGAGGGAGTACTAAGCCTTTTATATTATACTAGCTTTTTTTTTTTTTTTTTTTTGAGGATGGGAAATTATCAAATAACTTCTCCCGCTCTGGGTGGAGCGGGAGGGCGTGTCAGACTTTTACTGACTAAAACCCACCCGCGTTCCTTCCGTTGCCTGTGTGCCGAGGTCGCGATATCCCTTTCAGACAAACCCGCAACCCCGGCAGGCATTGGCCCTTCCGGACCCCGTCAGTTGGTGCTGACATCTCTTTGAGGCGCGCGTGGAACACAACGCGCCGTCGACCCGGGCCTGGTCCCTATCGGACGGCGAGCTACCCATTGCTCACCGTCCGCAAGCCCGCGCCTACGGTGGCCGGAAGTCGGCTCGCGACTCCCGACGCCCGGGGCGTCTCCTGCGGCGATATTATACTAGCTGTATTTTGTATTTCATATTTTTTTTTATAAAAAACGTCCCGGATGAAACGTAGCCTATGTACCATCGAAGAAGTTCATATCTAACCACCGTAAGGACTATTCTTGCTTGTTGCGCTCGGCGGCTATAGAACCGGGCCGGTAACAGATGTGATCGTCGTGTTCACGGGATTTTGTTTTGAAACTAGTTAGATATGAACTTCTGTGATGGTACATACTAATCCATTGTTTCATATGTTTGAAGAATCAGTCTGTTGGACATCGTAAATGAAGCAATGAATGTTATCGAACCGTCAAAATGAAAGGCATTGCAGTTGTTACAGTCCGGTCGTTGAGCAAATGCGTTCCTGATACCTGTCAGTTGAACAATTTCTAGAAGTCAAATTCGCAAAACACATATTCGTTAGTATGAAACTAACAGGTGTCAAGAACGCATTCTCTCAAGGGCTGAACTATAGTGTGTTACGCAACTACCCCGCAGGCTACCTATCTATCCAGAACGATCGGTACAATGATTTATATAGACAGACAGAATTCTATTATGGATTAGGCCCTGAATAGGTACTCCAAATTCAGAACAAAGCATCTCAAGCCCATCTTAGCATCTTGGAGAAATAATATTTCGCTTTCACGACATCCAAAGTGTGACCTATTTCGCAGCCGGTCACATACATAATATAAACTAACATACATACATAGTACAATTCCTTACACTGCCACAATATCTGATGACCGCCTGGAATGTCGCAGCATTTATCTTAGTGATTGTACACCCAAACGACCCCCAAGATGTCGGGGAATTTAAATAAACCACTATTTCTTGGGTGTTACAGTAGACAGGAGAGTGGGAGAAGAACTACTCCGTTACCTTTCATAATACTTGTTAGGTCTATTTATAACCTTGTTTCCAATTGATTTTATTTTCACTTAAACAAACATCAACTTTATGCATGTGTAAATAAAGTTGATTTTAGACTAACTAGTACTGTTGAAAAGGTCATAAAAAACATGAAGTTCTAGCGCAAATTGAACCTTATGTGTAGGCATTACAGTTATTTTTCCTAAAACTCGTGTTTGTTTACATGCTTGGCAAATAAATTACGAACGCAGACTACAGAGGTTGGTAAATTAAGAACATGGTGTACTTCCCAAAATCGAAAGTCAAAAATTCTACACCCAAATGGGGCTTGGGCAGAGGTAGTAATATATGTTGGAAATACGTTACTGTGTTGACTAATTGAGACGCCAGCACCGCCTAGCGGCGCTCGACAGAGTCTATATCATAACCCTCGGCCAGCGGACCAGCGGACCAGCTGGAATTAAGCAGAGTTCATGGATGGCGGTCAAGCAGTGAACACGTTTAGAAACTGCCGCACATTTCGAATAGTTGTGTCGTGTACCTACAGTGTGTGTATTGCTAGTGTGATTAATTTGATCGTCAATTATAATTTGATCTGCACTACAAATGGTTTTTCTATTGCGCAATAACCAACACTACCCACAGTACGCCCGCAGTAGTTGAAATATGCCTGATAATAATGAAAGAGACACATACCCTCCCCCGTCATATATGACTATCAAAGCCTCCGTTTGGGTGTATAATTTTTAGGTAAGGTAAAAACGACAATCATTCAGCTGAACATAGCCGAAAAGGCAAAAGCAAAACTTATGTCCATTTGCCACGCTCATTAAAACCAAGGAACTCGATTTTCAAAAATAGGTTTTAAAAAACTCATTTATTACTTACTGTTAGCCAGTATCATCCCACTGCCCATGATTTCCAATGCTTGCGATCCAGTGCTAATATGTACCACAGGTCGTTAGTCTTGTCCAGCTCGCCCCGCCATATTTATTGACGGGTTTTGCAAAAGTAACATAAAAGGCATGCATAGCAATTGCTGTTTTTCAAAATTTCTTTTCATTATTGATTTCATGCACTAAAGAATGTTGATCATTATTAGCCTTCTGCTATATTTCTGTACTTGGTCCCCGCGGATAGTCACCGCTAGGATAGGACGTAGATTTATACGTTTTACCCCGTGATTGTCATGGGGGGGGGTGCAAAATGGGCGGTTTTATTATCATCTATATATAAATTATATGCGATGTTATACGAGAAACATCGTAAATATATTTACTATTGATCACCAGTGTTGTGACTGGTATTGGATTGGTGGTTAAATGGTAGATGGTTGTGTGAAAATCGTGTGTTAGTTGCTGTCAAAGAACTTGGGTGTATTGTAGAGTACTCAATGTAGTCTCGACAAAGAAGACGGTCAGCACTACCCTTCTAGACTCTCTGTTGAAAAGTTGACTCAGATAGCATAGCACAGTGGTCGCCAAACCGCGGCTCGCGTACCGCACGTGGCTCTTTAGCCGGCTCTGTACAAATGTCGATGAGTGCGAGCGTGCCGATCGGGGCAGATAATTATCAAGTTTTATTCAAAATTCTAACTATGTTTCAAACATTTACTCCCGAAGCATTTTCACCAAAAAATTACAGGACATCGAAAATTAATCATTTACTGTACCTTTCAAAGTTTTCTAAGGTTAACTTGTTAATAAGTAAGATGTCTTTGTTGAGGCTTTACAAAAGCCTTCAAAAGTGGCAACATTTAAATGTGTAATTACAATGGCAACATCGCCATTAGTGTCAGTGTCACAGTGACGTTGTGACTTTTAATAATTTTATCTGTAGAAGTTACCCGCCAATACCCAAAAGAAAAGCCTTGTGAGAACATCGTCGTCGCAAATAAATAATACTGTATACTGCAATTCGGGCCTTTTTTGCACCATTATATCCCCAAAGATATAACATGGTGGCCCATGAGGGGAACTAAAACAAGAAATCCGCGACCACAAAGAAAAATCTTCGTCGGAATCGCTACCTACCTACATGCGAGGGAATCGACGCCGAAGCCCCGAAGCCCGCCAAACCGAGAATCGAGAGCGTCAACGCGTCGCCCCTAAGTTGAGTGCCTTTCCGTCATTGAAAACCCCTAAATACCTTTCCTATTATCAAAATATCCATATATAGCAACCATTTGTGTAAATAAGGTGATTACAAGAATTGTAAATCCAGTCTCGTTTCAATAGGTACTTACCCCCAATTTACAAAATATTAGTGTCTCGATATTTAGTAGTCTGCCGACTATTTCAGGTCATAATCGCCGTGCACGCCTCTCTGCCAGATCGAGAGTGCATACCTGTCCGGCTGGCGCTTCACTGATTGTGCGCATCCGGCTTCCTGATCGGCAGGTGACACCGAGACGAGGAACGTGAGCCCATTCTTTTTATTGTCTTGATAATTCCTCAACTTTCATAACAATCTTTATTCACAATGCCTGAAGCTAAGCGACGTTATAAAGAATTGTTAACAAAAAGAGCATCCGCTAAAGGGCAAATTACTAAGTTTAAAAACTATTTATGTAATATTTCTAAACAAGAGGAATTGAATAACATTCAATTGACAGAGTTAAATTTAAAGCTTGCAAAGTTTGAGGCATTATCTGTTAAAGTTGATGACTTGCAAAGTGAAATAGAGGTTTTGAGTTCTGACAACATTGATGCTGAAATTGATGAACGAGACAACATTGAGCAAGACATAGTAATTAACATAGCCACCGCTAAGAACTTATTAGACATGTTTTCTCAGAAAAATGCATGCGAACAGAGACATAGTTCTGATCACTATGCTTCATGTTGTCCGGAGGATCATCACAATTTAGGATTAAAGCTCCCACAAATACAAATAGCTAAGTTTAATGGTGAATATTTCCGTTGGTTAGAGTTTAGAGATACCTTTGAAAGTTTAATATAAAAATGACCGTATTTCTGAAATTAATAAGTTTTATTATTTAAATTCATACTTACTAGGTGACGCAGCCAGAATTGTTTCCAATCTTGAAGTTTCTGCTAAAAATTATACTGAGGCTTGGAAGCTGCTTTGTCAACGGTATGATAACAATAGAATATTAATTGATCATCATCTTGATTCATTACTGAATATAAAACAGCTTCCAGGTGAGTTAGAAGAAAAATCTTTAAGATATGTATTTAGTTGATCATATTACTAAAAACTTACGTTCCTTGGTCAGCTTGGGACAACCAACGGATAATTGGGATATCATTATTATATTCATGATGTCAGCCAAGTTCAATAGTCAAACCTTGTTGAAATGGGAGGAATATCGCAGTAGCTTAGGAAATCAGCTACCAAATTTGGAACAGTTTTTTAAATTTATTACGGATCGTGCTAGTGTGCTTGAATCTGCAAATCGCAGTTATAATAATTCTGGAAACATAGATTTAAAGAAGCCTACTCCTCCTCACCGTTCAACACCAAATAAACAAAGTCAAAGGAAGAGTCAGAATAACAATGTTAAATCTTTTGCAAGTACTAGTGATAATAATAAGAATAAAGGACTGAAGGGTTATTCATGTATTGTTTGCGACGAGCGTCATAGAATTTATGACTGTCCAACATTTAAGGCTAAGGGTATTGATGATAGAATGACGGATGTGACTAGGTATAAACTTTGCATTAACTGTTTGAGACAGGGTCACTCTGTTAAGGATTGTCGATTCAGGTCATGCCAAGAGTCTGGCTGCACTGAGAGGCATAATAGCTTGCTACACCGTCCGCTAACGTCAGCAAGTCTCGCTTCGGTTGATGAGCCAGGTGAGATAGTAGCAAACTATTCTAATAAAAATACAAGTCAAATAATATTGTCATCAGCCATGGTAGAGGTATCGAATCCATTTGGCCAGCAAAAGGTCAAAGTTCGTGCACTATTGGACTGTGGCAGCCAATCATCTTTTATAACCGAATCCCTAAAGATCAGGTTATCATTAATGTCCCATCCCATTGACACTCTAAAGGTCATTGGCATAGGAAACACATTAACAAATAATGTTATTGAACGTTGTAATATTAAATTACAATCAATAAATAGTAAGTTTAACATGAGTTGTTCATGTCTTGTGTTGAAGGAATTGACAGGTAGACTGCCCAAGGTCCCCATCCATATTGGTTCTTTGAAGTTACCTGAAAATATTCAGCTGGCTGATCCTATGTTTCACAAACCAGCCGACATAGATGTCTTGATAGGCGCAGACTTATTCTGGGACATTCTAGGTACTGAACAATTTTCATTAGGTGTCAAAAATCCTAAGTTAATAAGTTCACAATTAGGTTGGATTGTATCTGGTCCCATAGAATCTGTGAAGCCGCATAAAAATGTTCACTGTAATCACAGTATAGTTTCCCAATGTGGTAGTAGTGATGCTAGCATTGATAATATGCTAAGTAAATTCTGGGACTTGGAAGAAATTCCTGGAAAATTAATTACAAGTGAAAATGAAAATGAATGTGAAAAACACTTTCTCACTTACACAACTAGAACCAATACAGGTAGATTTTGTGTAAAATGACCACTAAGAGATACTGCTGATTGTTTAGGCGATACTTACAAGTTAGCTAAGAGACGCTTAATTAACATAGAAAAACGGTTAAAACGAAACCCTATGTTAAAATTAGAATACACTAAGTTTATTAATGAGTATTTTGAGCTAGGACATTTATCTGTGTTAAATGATAATTTTAGAGATAGGATAGGTCCATGTTACTACTTGTGTCATCATCCAGTTCTTAAACAGGAAAGTGAATCTACCAAGCTTCGTGTAGTGTTCGATGGTTCTGCTTCTTCCACTTCCGGTTGTTCTCTTAATGACATATTGATGGTAGGTCCCACCGTACAGGATACTCTTTTCTCTATTTTGATACGCTCTAGGCAATACAAGTAAGGCAAGCCAAGTCTTAGTACACGAAGATGATAGGTACTTGCAACTTATCTTGTGGAGAAAAGAGGAATCTGATCCTATTCAGACACTTAAGCTCAATACTTTAACCTATGGAACAGCAAGTGCAAGTTACCTGAGTACACGCTGTCTGTGGCAGGTAGGGCAGGAACAGGATGATGAGCTCATAAAGTGCATCATTCAGAGAGACTTTTATGTTGATGATCTCATAACGGGTTCAAATGATTCACAGCAATTAATTTATATATATAAGGCTGTATCTGAAGCGTTAAGGGCAGGTTGTTTTAATTTAAGAAAATTTAAAACAAATTATTCTTCTATTTTTGATAATGTAGATATGAATGAACAAGATAGTTTAATTTTTAGTGAGTCGTCTAGTACGCTAGGGTTGGGCTGGACTCCATCTAGTGATACATTTCATTTTCCTATAAAGGGATTCTCACATGATAATAGTCTAACCATAACAAAACGATTTATTATGTCAAACGCTTTCAAAATATTCGACCCATTGGGTATCTTAAGTCCAGTTGTAGTCATACCAAAGATAATGATACAAAGACTTTGGCAACATAAGTTAGACTGGGATCAGCCAGTCCCTCAGGAAATAAGGGATGATTGGACTAAGTTTTCTGAGAATATAAACTATTTATCTAATTTACAAGTACCTAGATTAGTTATAGGGAAATCGCCTCAATTTATTGAACTACATTCATTTAGCGATTCCTCAAATTACGCGTATGGTGCGTGTGTTTATATAAGAACGATTAGTCATAATGGGGACGTCACGGTCAGATTGCTATGTGCCAAATCGAAGGTGGCTCCTTTGAAGCCTACTACCATTCCCCGCCTGGAACTCTGTGCAGCCTTGCTCGCCGCTAAACTGACCAATTCTGTAACAGACTCGCTCCGTTACAAGCCTGATAAGCTAGTGCACTGGTGTGACTCCACAGTAGTATTAGGTTGGATTCGTAGTGACGTCAGTAAGTTAAAAGTATTTGTAGCTAATCGTATTAGTGAAATTAAAGAATTAACTTCTTATTCAGCGTGGCGATATGTTCCCACGGATTCTAACCCTGCTGACTTAATATCACGGGGAGTAGATGCTAAACGCTTAGTAGCAATGGCGCTGTGGTGGACAGGGCCTAGTTATTTATTAAAAAATGAGTCTGAATGGCCTAAGTTAGGCATCAATGATTCCAAAGAGTTACCGGAATTAAAAGTACATTCGGCGATAATTAATCAACCTATCATTGACTTTGATAAGTATTCATCTTTAACTAAATTGCAAAGATCGTTAGCTTATGTTCACAGATTCCTATTTAATATTAAAAATAAAAATAATAAACGTGTAGGTATATTGTCAGTTAATGAACTGCGAGAGTCATTCTATTCTCTATGTGTTATCGCGCAGGGTCAAGCGTTCCCTATGGAGTATGATCTTCTAAAGAAAGGTAAATCTTTGAAAAGTAATTGTAAATTATTATCGTTGTCACCGTTTTTAGACGAACAAAAACTAATTCGTGTCGGTGGACGAATTGATGCATCAGCACATTCATATTCAAAGAAACATCCAATTCTACTTCATGCTTCGCATAGGTTAACTAAATTATATTTTGAAAGGGAACACATCAAAAATATGCATGCTGGTCCACAATTGTTGTTAGCTTCTGTTAGAGAAACAGTGTGGCCAATAAATGGTAGGCATCTTGCAAGACGTACAGTCAATAATTGCGTGAGATGTAGGCGAATACGAGGTTTGACTCTGCAACCCAAGATGGGTAATTTACCATCTCAACGTATAACGCCTGACTATCCTTTTATATCCGTTGGTTTGGACTTTGCTGGTCCATTTTATATTGTAAATCGTAAAGGTCGTGGCAGTCGTGTAGTCAAATGTTATTTATGCCTTTTCGTCTGCTTGCGGTATAAGTGCATTCATCTCGAAGCAGTCAGTGACTTATCAAAGGATGCATTTATACTGACACTCAGGCGTTTCATCGCTCGTCGCGGCAAACCGACGGAAATATTTAGCGACAATGGAAGCAACTTTGTTGCCGCCGCTAAGGACATCGGATCCTTCCTAAAGGATAATCACGAGCCTTTGTCTGATTTTGCAAGTCAACAATCAATTAAATTCACGTTTATTCCGGCTTACACTCCTCATTTCGGTGGCATTTGGGAAGCTGGGGTTAAATCGGCAAAATATTTTTTAAGGCGTGTCATTGGTGACAGCCATTTAACCTTTGAAGAAATTTGTACATTATTTGCACAAGTGGAAGCTATTCTCAATAGTCGTCCCTTATCCCCCCTTTCCTCCAGTCCTGACGACCTCCTTTCCCTCTCCCCTGGGCATTTCATAATTGGGAGGCCGTTGACCGCTCTGCCGACACCAGATCTGACAGACATCAAGGAAAGTCAGTTACGGCGTTATGAACGCCTAGAAGGAATCCGAAGACAATTTTGGAAAAGGTGGCAAAAGGAATATCTGGCAGAGTTGCAGCAGCGAACCAAATGGCGAACGAATACTTCAAAACTGGAAATTGGAGACATGGTGCTCTTAGCAGATGATGGCGCCCCCCCTCTGGCTTGGAAACTCGGCCGTGTTGTTCGCCTCATAACTGGACCTGATGGGATATCCCGAGTGGCCGACATTTTTACCACCAAAGGCTACGTGCGACGCTCTCTAGTGCGGCTCTGCAAACTACCTACAGCAGAGGAACTTAATAGCTGTTGAAAGAGATCTTTCAACGCCCCGGAATATGTTCAGGCTTTACAAAAGCCTTCAAAAAGTGGCAACATTTAAATGTGTAATTACAATGGCAACATCGCCATTAGTGTCAGTGTCACAGTGACGTTGTGACTTTTACTAATTTTATCTGTAGAAGTTACCCGCCAATACCCAAAAGAAAAGCCTTGTGAGAACATCGTCGTCGCAAATAAATAATACTGTATACTGCAATTCGGGCCTTTTTTTGCACCATTATATCCCCAAAGATATAACAGTCTTCACCATATTACTATCAGGCCGATATGATGATTATGATGAAGGCATCCTACTTCTTATCAAGAAGGAATCCTACTTCTAATCTTCTTAAAAGGAAGCATTGTGGAGAAAGAGTATGGGAGTTTTAAGGATTAAGATTAAGAAGAGAGTATTGAGTTAATAAGAGAGTGATTGATTTGTTTGTATGAAAAATATTATTACCATAAGGTAATAAACTTGAAACTTGACACAAAAAGTACTAGGCTTGCATGAATTCCAGATAGTATTTCAATCATTAGACGTTGTGCACAATTTCTGAGCAGTAATCTAACAAAAAGTACTAGGCTTGCATGAATTCACGATAGTATTCAATTATTCGTTTTCCTGGGATAATATCAGACTTCCACGCGACCGAAGCTGCGGGAAAAAGCTAGTAATAAAAAAACAATACTACCTATTGTTTAGTTATTCAGAACCACAATACAACTGAACCAATAGTATTGTACACAAGAACCCGGTACTAATTCTATTATGGCTGCTTGACATTCAACAATGGACCCGTTTCACTTCAGTTTCGTAGTTATTATTGGCAAGCTATTATATAAGTAATTTGTATTGATTGTGAAAGCGACGCCATTGATGAGAAACGGCCAATTTAGTGTCATAGAGTAAGAAATAAAAATATTGACAAAAGGTTACGAATATTTCGATTAAAGTACCTATTTGAGTTGATTGAATAGAGAAATATTTATAATACATCAATATTAAACTATTTACAAGTGGGTACAAACAACTTATAACTAAATAATTAATTAATAAAAGTAGCAAAATTAAAAACTAACAAACTAAAATATAGCATCGAAAAATTCATCCGTATACCAATACTTTTGTTTTATTTAACAAATCCGGCCAAGTTTCCAGCGCTATGTCTTGGTTTTTATATGTTCTGAGTATATAAGTAGGATTAGTAGGATATTTGCATATGGTAAAGACAAAATCTTCTCTGTATCCCATAATTTTCAAATCTCGACACACAGCATTATGCTTTAGTCTCCGCCTTCAGCGCCAATTGTTTGAATCATTATACATTCATGAGGACTCTTTGACGATTCTTTGTTTTTTAACAATCAGACATAATCTAATATTCTACACAGATATTCTTGCATGTACCACACTTGATTGCAGGGGCTGGGATATTCTAATTTTGGGAATATTTTTATGGTTTCAGAAACTAGAATTTTATTTCGAGTTAGAAAAGGACTCTTTGTGCATTTTCGCATCTTCAGTTTTAATGTTTATTTTCTCACGTAATGAACACACATACAAGGTAAATTTAAAGCACATTTGGGCGAAACGCAGCACAACGCAAAATTCCTACATCCGTTTCGTACATTTTATATTAGCAGTGGTGGTAATGGCCGGGACTTGCGAGTTGTAGATCGTAAGTTCAAACCCAGACAGGCGCTTTATTTTTTGTAAATTATTTCATCACCACTACTCTCAAAACGGTTCGATCCATCAGGTTAAGCTACGCTTACCGGGGTTGGTTTGTGGATGGGTGACCATCTTAACATACCGAGTCTCCTCCGTGCCTCGGAAAGCACGTTAAGCCGTTGGTCCCGGCTGTCATTCGTGGATCTTTGACAGTCGTTACGGGTCGTCAGAAGCCCGAAAGTCTGACAACCAGTCTTATCAAGGGGTATCGTATTACCCAGTTTCTGGGTTGTGGGGGTCAGATAGGCAGTCGCTCCATGTAAAATACGGTATTCAACTGCATCTGGTTAGACTGGAAGCCGACTCCAACATAGTTGGGGAAAAGGCTAAGCAGATTGATTGACTCTCAAAACGGTGAAGGAAAATATCCTAAGGAAACCATGTCCAAAAATTCGAAGATATGTGACTTTTACCAATACTGGGCCCGCGTGGTGGATTACGGCCCACTCCATCTCACCGAGAGGTGGCCAGTATCCCAGCAGTGGGAACATTGTAGGCTGATTGAGATATGAACCATCGCACACAACAGGCGGACCGTACCATGGTTTTTTTATTGAAATACGATGCACTACGGCCCGATGCGACTGTAATTTGCGGATTTCCTAGAAGACCGGTGGCTGTCATGGAAATGATGACAGCGGGGTTTGACATTTCGGTGTCAAAAAACGCTTTCTAGGAAACTTACATTCATAAATAACGGTTTAGTGGCGTCATTCGTTGGTAAATTGCAACACATTCGGTGCGTTACTTAAACTCGATATCGGCCAAATACTTCCCGTAAGTGGCCGTTTCCGAGTTTTGCCGTGTGTGGCAGCTAGTTTTCCTGGTCTTGGTCCCGGTGCGGAGGTGATAAAATTAAGTATCTGTTAACAAAAAAAAGAGATGCCTTTATTGCCAACATTCGTACCTACTACAAGTGTATTCAAAAGAAGAATTAATGTACGGGAACTATTTTTGCGTAGATAATGCACAGAAACGATACTTTTTGTCTCTAGTTGCGGTGAAAACCAGCGCTGGGCTAACCAATATAATCGATTGCGCGAATACGCGACCGTCGCGTACATATATGTTAGTTTTTGTTCGGAAAACCAGAAGGCGGCGGGGGAAGAACTATTTCACACACACACAAACATACAACATATACACGCACACTCACAACCTTTAAGTATACTCTTTAATTTTTTTTTTTCCTTTATAAATTCTTATTTTTGTTAGCCTAGACTTAATATTCTTTTACATTTTAAAAATATTGTGTTAATTATCACGCTATACAAAATAGGGGGGGGCGGAGTCTTCTACTACAGGCATTATTTGTCTAAAAGAAGATTCCGAACACAACAATTTGTAAGACCAATTATTTGATTTTTAAGCATTAGCACTATGCATATTTTTTGCAAAAAAAAAATAAGTTGTCTATTCGCATACCAGATTGCATCCTATGTTAAATGTCTGCATAATATTGGGTATTAGAAGCCATTTCAAGCAAAAAACCGACTTTAAAATTTAAGCTTTAAATATGTCTTCGAGAGCCTTTGTTCGTTCCACAGTGAGACGTGACAATGCGTTCAGGTTCGCCGAACAAAATGAACGGGTCGCTGCATGTTCACGCGACCACCGATCGTTTTAAAGTTTGACAGATAGGTGGCATGAGATTTCTAGAAGGACTTAAGCTACTTTTCATCCAGGATATTTGTATAAAAAAGCGGTCAAGTGCAAGTCGGACTCTCACAAAAGGTTCGTATTAAGATCGAGCAAAAAAACGCCGAATAAAACTCGTTTCTTGTATCGGGACCTCTTTTAATTCTTAAATTTATTTTATTTTTATTATTTGTAGAAATACACATTCTGTGAAAATTTCCAATGTCTACCTCTTACGGTTCATGAGATACAGCCCGCTGACAGACAGACGGACGGATGGACAGCGGAGGGTTACTCATAAGGCTCCGTGTGGCACCCTTCGGGTACGGAACCATAAAAATGATGAAATACAAAATACACGCAGACAAAGTCGCGGACAAATACACTATGAAACAGTAATTACACACGGCTTCTCGTGCCAAGCTAAACGCCAAAACGCTACACCACTAAATCAATCCCTGAAACGTGTTCTATGAGCTACAGATTAGCCGACTACAGCAATTTGTGTCTAGATTTAGCCACAGTATAAATAAGAACAGTATTCTATCGTCATAGAAATCTATCGGCCGAAAAGACGTGCTTCGAAATCTTAAGGTATGTAACAGTATCGAGTGCGCGGCAGTTACGCACGGCCGCGGAAGGTTTATCTACCGAGCGGCCGCAGGTAATTATTTCAAGGTCACTGCCAAAATTGATATATATAATACTGATAATACTGCTACTTATTTATTCTGTGACTTAGCTGAAGGCAATACATTTAAATTAATGCTGGCGTTTCTGCATGAATGGCAGTTGTACTTTGAAGATTAGGTATGCATTTGGTAAATGTTAAGCGTGGTGCTCGTGGCTAATTTATAAGAGCCGCACGGTTCGATCGATCAGGTTAAGCTACGCTTTCCGCGGTTGATCCGTAGATGGGTGACCATCTTTACATATCGACACTCCTCCGTGCCTCGGAAAGCACGTTAAACCGTTGGTCCCGGCTGTCATTCGTGGATCTTTGACAGTCGTTACGGGTCGTCAGAAGCTCGAAAGTTTGGCAAACAGTCTTACGAAGGGGTATCGTATTACCCAGTAACTAAGTTGTGGAGGTCAGATAGCCAGTCACTCCATGCTTATATGCATACTGGTATTCAGCTACATCCTGTTAGACTGAAAGCCGACCCCAACGAAGTTGGGAAAAGGCTAGGCAGATAATGATGGTAGATGTCTAACATAAGTCACTATGGAAAAACGTATTTTTCACCTTCTGCCGCTGGATATAAAATCAAATCAAAATCTGAAAACATTTATTCAAATTAGGCTGGGAATCACCACTTTTTGAACGTCAAAATCTATCATTTTGACGTTCAAAAAGTGGTGATTCCATCGTCAAGAAAATCCCATCAAACATATTTCCTTCACCACTTCCTAGTGTCAGCTGTATTTAGCAGGGAAGAAGAGGCTTATTGGTTGATTCGCACGAATTTACGCGCCCGAACCGAGCGAATCGATACTTAAATAATATTAATTTTTGTTGAGGCGATTCGCACGAATTTAATTTACTTGTGAGCGAATCGGTAACTCCAGAAATACGTAATAGATACATATTAGGCAATTGGCACATTTTGAATTTTGTGTATTTAAAATTTTATTGCATAAAATGTTAAATGTGCCGATGGCATTATTATTGGCGTATCCACGTACCAATCACACAACACAAAAATACTTTATTTCAGCAAAATGGACTTTTGTATTCGAACAAATACTCTTCTGTATTTATAAGAAACCTATTTATTAACTCAGACATTAATATACAAATATTTATTATCCTAACAAATGCTTTCAGCAATCATCTCCCTTTTTATGTGACAACCTCATCCTGTTTTCCCGAAAATAATATAATGTAATGTTGCCAGAAACGGCACAATTATTTAGTTTGGCAACTATTTTTGTGGTATTATGTCTTAATATTTTTAATGTTTTATGAGTACCTATTATGGTTGATATTTATCTTTATTTATAGATGAAGTAAACGTTATGTTTTTGTTCTGTTCTATTACATAACGAACCTTCCAAATTAAATGTTCACTAAACTTAAACCGTCTTATTACAAAACAAGGTTTAACCTCAGACCCAGGTTTAAATTAGGGAGCCATTTTTGAATTTCGAACTTTCTTCCGACTAAAGTTCTGATAACAAACTGACAACTAAGTACCGGACTAAGTTGTCAGACCGTAATTAAAAACGTTCAAAATCTAGTCGCAATCTCATCTCAGCTTCAATCAAAGTCAAAACTTGTCACAAATGTAGGGAAATTATTAGAAGTACCTATTTTGGACAGATTGATACTGAGATCAGACTGTGAACGTTCTTAAAATTACGGGGTTTGCCCCTCAGTTTTGTATAAAGATCTGTATTTATATCGGAGCTAGGTTCTTATTACAAAAACTGGCTCGATGGTTTAATCCATGTCAGAAGAAAAACCTCGTTTTGTAACATGAACCGAATAAGCCTTACAATGGTCGACATTAGAACGCGTACACATTACCAAACGCGCGCCGAACGCGTTTATTCACGCGAGAATTGACACTCTAAATACACGTGACGGACAATTCAATGGCCAACTTGTATGCCTTTTGTGGGCACGTTTGTCGCGCGTTCACAAATAAAGGTACACCGTACGTACATACATACACGCGAAAACTCACAACAACACACGTTCCGCGGTTTTTTGGGTATACATTACTATTTATACATTCCTCCTGTATTAATTTAAAAAAAGATAAATTTAATATATTATTTATAAAAAAACGAAACATATATTTAATAAGTGAATGCTTTTATAGTATAAACGATAATTAAACGAATACATATTTGAATGATAAAATATAAGGGCAAACATAATAAGTATTAATACAGTAAACAATTTATGTACAAAAAAAAAAAAAAACTGAAGACTGATAAGCTAAGTTTTTCTCTCCTACTATTTCGCTGTGTCCGATAGGGTCCATAATAATCACATATAATTTTAACTTACCACCTATCCACATTATACATAGAATGCAAATAAAGTATTAAGAGCAGTCATTATAAAAGTTGGCAACGGCGCAAATACCTGTCAAATATTTACCTGTTTTGATTAATTTGGACATATTACTGTATGGAAATAAGAAATGTGGCTAACTAGTGAACTAAAATATTCATTAGGAAATAAAATAATTAATATCGTATTATCGAATATTTAGTTTTAAATGTAAAAAAGAAGTATTTGGAAACCTTCAAAATGCCTTTTTACACGAAAAACGGTTACAACATCAAATTCAGTGTTATAATTGCAATTCATTATTAATATTCTAGTTCATATTTCCCTACGGTAATATTGCCAAATTAATCAAAACAGGTAAATATTTGACAGCTATTTCTGACGTCGCCAACATTTACAATAAACGCTCTAAAGTTAAACACACCACCATACTATAGACACATCTCTGCCGAACCCTTCAGGAATTACAGGCGTGATGTCAAGTTATTTTATAATACTAAAGTGAGTCTAAAATTCCGGATAGGGAGGCATGACCTTTTCATCATTGTATTTTTTTAAACAGTTTTCACCTAAGTATATGTATTTTATTTACTTTAAAAATATCATTCATTTATATTATTGGGATATAGCGGTGATAACCTAATGGTGTCACCGTCGGACTGCCAAGTCATAGGTCTCGAGTTCGAACCCAAGGCTTTTCGGATTCATGTGCGTATTGTATAATTATCACTTCTAAAACGGTGAAGGAAAACATCGTGAGGAAACCGGCATGCCTGAGAGATATTTCTCGACGGCATGTGAAGCCAAGTCAGAGGCACATGGGCGCCTTTAAAACTCTAACACCAGGTTAGTCACTAACCACACGAAAAGAAAAAGATTGGGATCATATTTCAGAAAATCTCAAAAATACGTAAAAAAAGGGCTTCTTATAAAAGAATTTAACCAATATCTCCAAGATTAGTTTCCACAGAATTAAAAGGGCCTCAGGCGTATTTTCCAATTTGTTCGAGAAGACTAACTGAAGAGTTAAATAATGAAGATGTTCCATCTAATAATGAAAAATGTTCTAGAGTTTTCCACAGTCCTCTTTCGGATTGGATTGCTTTTCTTGATGGGCCTAATCATAGTTTGAAAGACCCATTCTGTGGGATATTTTCTTCTATAGTAAGTGGGTTACCTAGTTTAAAACGACAATTTGTATCATGTGCTGTATGACTTGAAAAGTATATACACTCATGTAACACCAATTTCTACATAGCCAACAAAAAATGTGACTTTTAAACCATTTCATTATCTTGGACATCACTGACTTTAGAATAAGGAAAATCTTGAGCGGAAACCTAATTAATGGTCTGTAACACGCATTGACCATGTGTTATCAATGCTCAATTTTTGTTTGCATGAGAAAAAGCCAGCCTTATACTGTTTGTCCACCGCACAACATCAATGGGACGTCAACAAGAACGAGATAACGGTGCCGAGTTAGCAATGCATGCATTTACAAAAAATTCAAAATATTTTATTTCACATAAACCTACATGGGCACTTATGAAACGTCAGAAGGTAGGTGCACGGTTCCAATTAGTCGTTTCCTATGGAGTAAGATAAGAGCCGGCAAGAAACTCCACGGTTACTTTTTTTTAAATAATTGGCTTTTACAATATTTTCACATAACAGGTATCGGAGGACACGGTTTTCAACAAGTACCAGGTACTTAACAAAATAGTCCATCGCACGTCCGTCACCCGAGTGCCCCCGAATTTACGAGTAGTTAAGCGCGACCGTTAGAACTCGGCCCGAGATTGTGACGGGCCTATGTGGCGGCTATAAAAATCACGATTGATCTTGTCCACACACTGCCTTCGCACCGGCGACGTTCGCTCGGCTTGTGTTTCGTCTATCATAGATTAATACTGAACCGCCGAGTTCGGTCGCGGTGGACAAACGATCGCCGTCACCGGGACGTCACGTTCGGTTTCAATAATCTCGTTTCTCGTTGACGTCCCGTTGACGGTGGCGGTGGACAAACGGCCTTACAGTAGTTGCAGTGGGTCAATAACAGGGTGACATTAATTGGCTACCGATCTACCAATTAATCACTACAAAAAGCTAATTAAAAATCAAATTACCACAAGAATAAATTGCTTATTATGAGTAAAATATACGTTCAATAAATAAATCAACGTATCTACTAACTTATAATTAAAATATCCAATTGCAGGCGTCACGTTGTCATATGATACTATCTATTCAATTAACTTACTAATTATATGTTGGTAGTAACAGGTAATGGAAAATGTACAAAGTAATTCCCCTTGAGATATATTTTTCATTTTTACATAAAATTTCGACTAGGTTTTTTCAGCAGGAATTACTAGACTCCGGAAGCAGCCCGGAGTCTAAATTTCTGCCCAATTGATGGCAATCGGCTCGCCCCCAAATAGGATCTACAACAAAGTCAGGTATTTGAGTATGGTTATAACCTTGCTAATGGACACTGACTGGACATAGGGAGAGTCCAAAGATCGCCACAATTACCAGTCCTATGCCTAACGCACCCACATGATTCTCACGCTAGCAATGTGCCACCGACTGCCTTTTCATAAGTTTAGCAATTCTATACGGCCGCGTCCTTACTGAAAGCGAGGCGATGATCGTGTACTCACTCGACAACGTGAGCACACGATCATAGCGCTCGTTTAGGCTCCTGCCCCACTGCCTGCGATTAACGAGAAGCGAGTAGAGCTAGCAAATAAAAACGAGTTGGCGAGCGACGAGTGCGCGGTGACGACGAGCGATTAGGCACTGGTATGCGTATGTATCAAGCGTGAGTCTCTCAGCGAGTGTTCTGCTTGTCAAGCGAGGGCTTCTTCTCTCTTTGATAGCGCTTGACGCTGCCAAAAACGAGTACTTCCCGCCAGCGGTGTGGACAGTCAGCGATCAACTATTTATATGTACCTATCTCTTGTACTTACACGGGATCTTCGATACTTCGTACGCTAGTCGGTTCCTCGTCGGCGGTTAAACATGAATTTTAAATATTCGCGCGATCAATCAAGTCGCGTAAATAACTACGTCATTATTCAGGTAAACGATCGCGTAATTACGTATTCGTGCGGCGGTCGCTTTCGATTAGGACGTAGGGTACGAGATATGCCGGTTACCTTGGTTCTCCTCATTTCTGATTCAACCACAAATGGACACGACGAGCATAACCCTTAGTATGTTCATCTTAAGTAGGTAGGCCCTCGTTACTTAAATTTCCGCCCCTAATTAAAATCAAAACAGTACCTAACCTAATAGGGAAGTTGACTGGGAAAAAAAAACTATTTAGTCCGTCAGTCAGATAAAGCAAAAAGACGTGTCTAATATCTTTTTATTATCATATAATAAAAAAATGGTTTAGATTAAACGCATTAAAGTTGGGGAGTGGGGTTCGCTACGTCAAAAGTCAGTATTAAATCTATCGGGGAGTGACGTCATGTCACATTTTAACTCAATGTATTGCCGTAATCTTTTGTTTAGGTAAAAAGAAAAAAATACGTGTCCAATATTTTTTATTAATCTATCTGACAGACAAAAAAAAATTGTCAACATCCCTATTCCACAGTATCAAAGTACAGCCTTAACAACGAGCTAGACTAATTAGCCCATCAATGAAGACAACTTGCAAAGATAAACTTATTGGAACCACTATAAATTGAATGTCTCCGTAGCGCCCGCGCTGCCAGTGAAGTAATTAATCAATTTTATGCAGTACCGTTTTATGGCGAGAATTCCAGTGTTATAGTTTAAAAGGAAGTTGGGTTGAGAATTAATTATCTCGAGGATGCTTATTAAATTATGCCAGGGATGTTGGATTTTTCCTAATTTTATCCTATACTACTAAATGAGCAATATTTGTATAATATGTATGTGTCAGGGACATCAACGCGAAGCCTGTTACCATGGATTCAGTACATGATTCTGAACCCTTCTGCGTTGAGAATTTTCGTCGTTTATTTAAAAAAAAAACTGCTCTTCCATACATTTTGACCGCGTAGGTATTACACTTTTCTATGAATGGGCAGATTTTTTTTTAGTTTAATAATCAACTAAAAATTTCAACTCAGGGGCGTTCAGAATCATATACTGAATCCACGGTAAGATTTTTTCACGTCGATGTCCCTGCCACCCTGTATACATACAATTATACAAATATTGCTCATTTAAATAATCACATAGCAGCATGGAATTTGTATGTACCTACTATCATGGCAGCATGAACTATCCTGTACTATTAGATGAGCATTCTCTATTTGAACCAGAGCAGAGCTCGGCCGCCCAGGTAATAATAAAAAAATTGGCTACAGGCGTCCATATTAGTGTATTTCATCACAATAAACCTAGGAGTATGTTTAGAATTTAGATGAGCAAACTCCTAATGGTATTAAATAGCCTTATGCATTAAAAGTTTGTAGGAGGAGGTCGCGTCCTATGTAAAAGCAATCGGTCGCATGCATACGTAACTTATTGTTCGGAAAGTGCCCTCTGTCGGCGCAACCACGCGTTCAGGTTCACCGAACAAAAAGTTTGAACGATCGTGTGTTCGCGCGACGATCGTATTTAAATACAACGCGCGGTTCGGCTAAGCCACTGAATATTTTCAGGCTAGTACAAGGCTGTAGCCTACACATTAATCTTTTGGTCCAAAAAGCACTCCACTTGCACGTCTTAAGCTTCGTGCAGACCAGCGCGACGCGACGCCGCGACGCGACTCGAACAATACAATTTCTAAGAAAACTTGACGGTATAACAATAACCGGTGTCGCGTCGCGCGACAAGTCGCGCTAGTCTGCACAAAGCTTTACTTAAAACTTACAGAACCACAGTCATGACTAAATAGACACTGTAAACAGGCAGTAGGCAAGAATTTACCGAAATAGATTTCTATTGAAGAGAACTAGCTACGCCTCGGGGTTCACGCGCATAAGTCTTGATCCCGGTGAAATATCAGGATAATAGGTATCCTATGTCCTTTTCCAGGTCCTGGTCTATCCATGTGCCATCCAAATCCGTTTAGCCATTTCAGCGTAAAAGCGTAACAAACAAATAAACAAACTCACTTTCGCATTTGTAATATTAGTTAGGATGCTATTTGAAATCTAAAGTGCCGATAGTTAAGGTATTAACTACTACGGTAGTTATTTTTACGATTAAACTATGGTACCTTATTAAAAAAAAACATTGCATCTGCTTTATAGTTAGCTCAGTTATTTATTATGCAAAGTTTCATGATCTAATTTAAAGTTATTTTTTAATACTACTTTTTTATATTTGTTTGGCTTATTGTTCGGTTTGGAGGTAATTATGGTTATTTTTTTTCATCGAGAAAATTTTATGTTATCATGTTTTTGGCAAACATAGTACTTCCTTAACATTAATCCTCAACTTTACCATATTTTTATTTCAAAATTAATGCTGCAGTATTTTCGATGTAACGGAGGATCATGCTAAGCAATTTGAGGGATTATAGACTCTTAAAGCCAGAAAATAGCCACAATACACACATGGATGACTGAGCTAACCCTGCTGGAGTCCTACACTTGCTTTGAGCATACGTAGAGTTCGTTTAAAAGCATCAGAAGCAGTCGTGGAAAGTCGACTGTAATTGTGAATTTCTTTTGTCGTTTTAAGCAAACTCAAACTCAAAGTATTTATTTCAATTAAACTTTACAGGCACTTTTGAATTGTCGAGGAGCTTGGCGAGTTGCAGTTGAATATTTAAATGTAATTCTTGTAAAGTAAAAGATATAAAAAAGAAAAATAGGTTTATTTGTTACAGAAACATCTGCATAAAAAGTTAAGTGTACTCGAATGAATAAAATAAAACTGATATATAATCAAGAGCACGAAGCAGAAATAGTCGGCAGCTGCACGTCGTGATTGTGACAAGAAGGCTTCCACTCAGCATGATGCTGTGCTATGGGGGGTGATAATGACTGCCAAGTCATCGGTCTCGAGATCGAACCCAACGCACGCACCTCTGACTTTTCGGATTCATGTGCGTATTGTATAATTCATCACTTGCTTCAAAAACGGTGAAGGAAAACATCGTGACGAAACCTGAGATGCCTGAGAGATATTTCTCGAGGGCATGTGAAGACAAGTCAGAGGCCCATGGCGGCTTTAAAAGTCTGACACCAGTCTAGTCACTAACCACACGAAAAGAAGATGGGGCCCTACATAAGTAAACTGAGCACATTTAGCGCAGTAAGTACCTTTTGTATTAAACATAACATAATATCACACCCAGTGTCCCCGAAGGGATGGGCAAAAGTATACCTACCTATAGTACCCCCACATTTCGCCGGTTATATTTAAGTCCCATGTAACAGGAGACGAGCCCATTGCCATCAACTGGGCACAAATCCAGAATCCGGAGTGATACTGAGAAAATCCAGATAGAAAAACGCAATAACACTTTGCACACACGTTCATCAGTAGCGCTTACGACCAAGACCAACGAGGCAGGGATCGCGGGATTTTTTATTAAAATTACATAAATACTGAAAGAAAGAAAGCAAAATGCGTTAAAAAAAAAAAATACACCGTAAAACTATAAAAACAGAAAACAAATTATTATAATGCCAAAAGGGCCTCAACTCAGCATAATGTCAGATGACAACACAAAGTGAACCACCTGACGCTGATTTTCAGCTGCAACTGATAGCTACAATCATCCGCACGTCAGTAGACCTTGAGCTGGCCTAGTATAGTACGGAGTGTCACCATGTGTAATAGAACCAGAGGCCAGCATAGAGTGCATTTCCACTGAAGTGGAAACGAGCGGAGACCTGAAAGAATCGACCAATCACAATGATTGAAATCCTCATCGCGTCTCTCGTTTCGCCTGTAATTGGACGATTCCTGCACGTCTCTGAACTCTGCTCCACTCATCTCCGCTTCAGTGGAAACGCACTCTTATACTAGTTTTGTCGTGCGGCCTATTCCGCATTCTGCATACTTGACTTTAAAAACATTTTCTCGGAAATGCATTGAAATAATGAATTGAATTTATAATATAAAACGTATAGAATGTGTCCAAAGAGTTTACATAAAAAAACCGGCCAAGTGCGTGTCGGACCACGCACAATAACGGGTTCTGCAGTGCTATTCTGTAACCATCTCACCGTGAAAACTTAGGTGAAGTGAGCGTGGAGTGAGCTGTCATTCCACAGGGATTGACACTATTGACAGCTCACTTCACCCAAGTTTTCACGGTGAGATGTTTACAGAATAGCATGGCTGTAGTTGGGGTGAATTTATCCCAACACCAAACTTGACATTGTAATTTAACCTTATATCGGTATACGTAAGTAGGTTTTAATCGCATTTTTTTGTACGTTATTTATCTACAAAATAACGATTTGTGGTCTTTTTTTTTTACTTGTGCTGTGAGACCTTGTTTCTTGCCAATTTCATGATTCTGAGTCAACGGGAAGTACCATATAGGTTTTGATTTATTTGCGAGTATCAAAATATTTCGCATAAATGGGCCTATTTTTTATTGCGTTGACTTAGAATCTTGATTTTTTTAGAGCTTCAAGGGACCGTAGCCTTACGTATTTGATATTAATTTCTGCTTGATACATCCACGCGTTCCTGAGAACGGGTCTTGACACACTAACAGGCAGACAGACGGACAATGAAGTGATCCTATAAGGATTTCGTTTTTCATTTTCCCTATAATATATAAAATAAAAGGATAGCTCTAATTTACTAACGAACAAAACAAAACAAGTAACAGACTAAACAAGTTGCTCAACAGAAATGATATAGCAACAAGTGGAATCAAAATACAAATCAAATCCACGTCTAAAAGAATCAAATGTAAATAAGCATTAACCGAGTAAGACTGAAAGAATCCATTAAGTCCTTGATTACCATTTCAGAAAAAAAATAAAAACTTTTACGGAGATGTTTACGAGTTTTCATGATTTAGGCGTGAATTGATTTAGAAACGGATATAATCTGATTGTTTTTATTTTTAACGATAAACACATAACAATATTATGTGACTGAGAGTGTCTATACTCAAGATTTGGCTAATGGAATTGTAATAGGCACAGTCAGCAAAAAATGTTTATTATCACTTTAACTTTTACTTCATCTAAATCGTCAGAAAATAATTAAATAAACTACTTTTAGCATTTCCTGTATATTACAATAGCTCAGAGTTAATGTTTTTCAAATGTTACTTCTGTTCCGATTGTAATTAAATATTTTTCTCAATATTTAAGATTTTTAAAGCTGAAGTTTTAATCGACTTCTGTTGCTGACTGTACTTATTAGTATAGACCCACTTCTCCAAAGGCCACTACGGCCTACTTCCATAGATGTCAGGTCGTAATTATGCATGAGGAAACAAACAAAAAACAATATTGAGCTACGGAAGCGTTCAAGCGAGGAGAAGAAGCTCGTGGCTAAGTAATAACAGCCGCACGGGTCGATCCATCAGGTTAAGCTACGCTTGCCGGGGTTGGTCCGTGGATGAGTGACCATCTTTACATACCGAGACCCCTCCGTGTCCCGGAAACCACGTTAAGTCGTTGGTCCCGGCTGTCACTCGTGGATTTTTGACAGTCGTTACGGGTCGTCAGAAGCCCGAAAGTCTGACAACCAGTCTTATCAAGGGGTATTGTGTTACCCAGTTACTGGGTTGTGGAGTTCAGATAGGCAGTTGCTCCATGTAAAATACTGGTACTCAGCTGCATCCGGTTAGACTGAAAGCCGACCCCAACATAGTTGGGAAAAGGCTAGGCAGATTGGAAGCATTCAAATAGCTGAATAGTAATACAGAGTGTTGTGACGAAGCCTGGGAGAGGCCTATGTCCAGCAGTGGACGTCTTCCAGCTGAATGATGATGATGATGACCTATGTCCGCATGACCAGTGCCAAGATTTAGTAGAAAAATCACTGTATTTTTTTTCTCAATAACCTAAACACCGGATTATTCAACATGACAAGATACGCAAACAACTTTATCATAAAAACGTAAAAATTAAATTCAAATCACATCAAAATACGGGCAACAAAATAAAAGGTTCTCCGCAAAACCCTGGCAAAGTTTGCAGCCACTTGGCAACAGAAAGCGGCGGGAACAAATGTGGTGTAAGCGTTGAGATTTAGACGGGAAATCTGGGATTGAGTTGTACGAATTATTTTTGGTATGTCTTTTTTTACATCGTTCTCACAAATAATTATAAATTCAACATTAATGATGTAACAAATTTTATTGTAACATCATAATTTAAACGAGTGTGACCGACTCCTTGACAGTTCAAAAGTGAGTTTGAAAAGCTTGTGACGTCCAGTTACAGCCATATTAAAGCTTTTTGTGTAAACGCTTTTCCAGAAAAAAAACAAGCAATTAAATCATTCTGTCAAGCAACATTATTATAAAGATCGAAGCTTTGAATCCCAGGAATACGCAAACAGGCATTTGCAAGGACCCATAATCCAGACACAAAGAAAATGCCAATTTCTTTGTCTCTGAATGACAGCCAGATATTATTTTAAGCTGTTTATATCTACGTGACAGGATCTGGCTGAGTCATCTGCACAAAAATACACCTGTCTGCATTATAACAACCCTAAGACCGCTGTCGTTCCTACCTTTGACCACGCCATCCCCGACCATGCCCCGCTTGGAGTAGTTCCAGCATTGACCGATTATAAAATCCATAAAACGTGTCCAAGTTTGTTTTGAGCGGTCTAACCGAACGATTTGGAAGCGTCCGTACGATTTTATTCCACAATATTGTTAGCGAAACAGGAATGTTCGTGATCGAGGGTCCAAGGTGCTTGCCAAAATATCTTGGGTATACTCGGGATTTGCTTAAGTGGCTCCGGTGCCGAAGAGTCTGATGGTAAGATGTTTTCTGGTCCGGATGGCTGATTTTATGGGCTTCGGCTTCGACTGGATTTATTTGGTCGAAGTGCATTGTGGGAGAGGATTAATGAGACCTTGGGTAGCTGTAGTGGTGTTGGTGCAGTGTTGTTAAGTATTAAGACGGAATATTCTTTACTGTAATGAAAATTGAAATAGTGGTTATTGTTCACATTAATAAGATCAATGAGGCGTCACTGACGCCTCATTGATCTTATTGTGGCAAAGAAAATGTTATTATTGAACTCACTAAAACGTGCTTATCAACCTGTGACAAAAAGAGCTCCTTTTCATATTATCTTTTGTACTTTAATAATTCATTACATTAGAGACTGAAATTCCATACAACACCAAAAACAAAAAAACATTTTATTTTTCTTTTAAATCCATTTAGAATTTTTCCTGACTCTACACGATCCACATTTTACTAAAAACCTACAACCCTACTTTCCCCAACTGACACTGTCACCATCCAGCCATTAATCTTTGAAAAATTCCTCAAAAGGCACGTCTAAGGAGGCTGCATGTAACCTTGCGCAGACGTCTTAATTTCCGCCCGCACTACTTCCTAAGGAAATTCACCCCTTTCCGAGGCTAGGTGACTTTGTACGCCCGTGCTCCTGCCTCTGAAATATGCTTTACTATTGGAGCATATTGAGATTGTGGCATCGTCGGAATTTAGAGAATTTCACTAGAATTTTGGTGAATATTTAGTTGCTGGTTAATTTGTAGAGAAATGTTAATTAATTTTATCGTTTGAGAGAAAATTTAATCCAAGCTAGAATATTTTCGTTCATCATTATTTTTGGAAACCAATAACTATGACCTACAACTATGTAGATTACGTCAATCGTTACGATTTGCGCATCTTTCCGTTTGCACAGTAATCAAAACAATTAATTTATAATAGGTACTTAACCTTAACTTAAACCTAGTCGTTCTCCAACATCAAGAAGTTACTTCAACTGTTTAATCTTGATTCCTGCAAAACGTGCGACTCTTACCTTCGGTTATAAATCTACAATTCATTGAACCTGCTCAATTTACCACTTTGATAGAGAAAGAGAAGAAGAGTCCAGTCATGACAAACTATGAAAATTCCAAAAATAACAGCAATCTTAACATTCTAAACGTTTTTAGGTTTCCGTACCTCAAAAAGAAAAAACGGAACCCTTATAGGATCACTTCGTTGTCCGTCTGTCTGTCTGTCAAGACCTTTTTTCTCGGAAACGCAGGTATCAAGTTGAAATTTATATCAAATACGTAGATCTATGGTCCCTTAGATTTCTAAAAAAATCAAGCTTCTAAGTGAACGCAATAAAAAAATACGGCCATTTATGCGATTTTTTTTTATACTCGCAAATAAATCAAAAGCGGGTCAAGGGTACTTCCCGTTGACCTAGAGTCATGAAATTTGGCAGGAAGCAAGGTCTCACAGCACAAGTAAAGGAAAAATTCCGAATAGTTAATTTGTAGTTTTATCACACAATTTTTTTTTGTACGATAACTGTTGCAATTGTAGAATTGACTGTGACGTATATCGATGTATGGGAGAACTACAATGTTAAGTTTGTTTTTGGGATAAATTCATCTCAACTACGGAACCCTTCATTGTGCGGGGTCTTACATGCACTTGGCGTGTTGGTTTTTTTTAAAACTTTTTCTTAGTTTTAAAGTGATTCAATCCACCTTGTAGCCAGCCAATCCAACTCTATCTGTGCATTTAAATGTACGTTGTAGGTTTTTTTAGGTTATGAGGGATGCGCTCAGGTATGCCCGCGACATTTTTAGGTCAAAGTCAAGTTGTATGCTGATCAAAATCATAATCATTAGAATCATCAATACATCTCTCTAAGTTAGAATTAACCTCATATCATGATTGACATGAAATAGTGATTCAATAAGGTATTTTGAACTAAGACGGTCGCCTTTGTTCCCCGAAGGGCAACGCAAAGGTGTAAGTCAAGTCAAAGGGACATGGGCGGCTTTAAAACCCTGACACCAGGTTAGTAACTAACCACACGAAAAGAAGAAGACGCAAAGGTGTACCTACCCATAGGACAGGCACACACATATTTTGCCAGTTGTATTGTAAATTTTAATGTTATAATTCTGCATTTCATCATTTCAGCCACTGCTAGGTATAACAGACCTACCTTTTATTCTATGTGTTTCCCGCGACTTCGACGATATCATCACTGACTGCATAAATATTATGTTATATATTACATAATGTGATGTTACGGTCGCGAATCATAATAAAACCTATTAGGTTGTAGGCTGACCTGCATATTTCCAAAAACTTAACAAAATTTTAATTTCCCGGTCAACCTGGCTCTTTCGCCTTAGCCTTTTGCCTTTAAACTATGTTGTGACATTACACACAATAAGGTTCAATTTGGGTCAAATCATCAACAATGCCTCAAGGCGTCACGTCGATTCCCGGCAGAGTTCAACAGTCTGTTAAGGCAAGTTCGCACTTTACTCAACAAAAAGTGACTGCAGCAGTTGAACTTTTGTAAAACTTTCTGACTTCCTTTAGTACTACAGTAAGTAGGAGATTACTTGCATCTTCCTTTTATGTGTCCATTATCATAGTAGAAGGACCAGGTTCCAGTCTAACTGGATGCAGCTGAATAGTTTCCATGACAGAGTTTTCCATGGAGCGACTGCCTACCTGACGTCCACAACCCATTTACTGGATAATGCGATACCCCTTGGTAAGACTGGTTGTCAGACTTTCGGGCTTCTGACGACCCGTAACAACTGTCAACGATGCACGAATGACAGCCGAGACCAACGGCTTAACATGCTTTGCGAGGCACGGAGGGGTTTTGGTATGTAAAGATGCTTACCCATCCACGGACCAACCGCGGCAAGCGTAGCTTAAACTAATCGATCGACCCGTGCGACTGTTATTACTTAGCCACAAGCCCCCCACTTACCCACTATAACTCTACCTATGAATACAAATAAAGCCCATATATATAATATATATATGGGCATATTGATTCCCCTTTACTTATCTATACCATAGCCAGCCGGCTTCCGGATTCAAATTATAAAGATAACCATATTATCAACTCATTGATCCAGCAGATCCCAATGCGTTCTATACTACATTTCCCGAATAAAATCAACAACAATTCCTAACACACAAACTGCCCCAATTTAAATTTTTTCGACAGCATTATCTAATAAATTCTCTGCTAAACGAACTATCACCATTCGTAAGCCCATGTGCTCCAGAGCTAAGTAATAAGCTATATAACGCACAACTCCAGCTTTTAATGGGAAAAGTTAAACAATTTTGCACTCGTGAAGTATATTAATGGTTTTGACGTTTTAATTTTCACAGCCAGCGAAATATGCTGTACCTACTGCTTTCTGGTGTAACTAGGATTTTGGACGAAGTTCTTCTGTCTTTATCGGTTTTTGTAGGTGCGAAAGAGATAGCTGTGGAAAAACGTGAGTTATGATATTGAAGTTGGTTTTGCAGTTTTTTGTAAGGAGAGTGGTCAGTGTGCCCACAAGTGGGTGGGTCAAAACTCCACCTAGATAGAGTTCAGACCTCAATCTAGGTGGGCTTTTATAGTGTGGTGCGTCCTTAAGCTGAAGATTAATATTTTTCTACCTGTGAATATTTTCAATATTATCGGAATATTTCCCACGGAAACGTATTTCCGGCATAGTACTATAGGGATCCGTTCAGCCGTTTGAGCGTGAAAGCGTGACAAACAAACAAACTTACTTTCACATTTATAATATTTTATTAGTTAGGATATAAGAATAGAAACTGTTCTCACCAACCTAGTTGGTTACTGTGATTGCAATGTGCAACACTTATCCCCAGAATTAGGAAAGGGTTATGTTCAGTATTGGCTACTGTAACATTACTATCATCGTTGCCTTGCTAATAAGCAAGTTTATTAGCAAGGCACGGTTATTACGGTTGAAATGCCCGGATACTCAACATTATGAATGAATGAATGATTGAATAAAATGCACCGATCCCAGCATGGTTTAACCGAGACTCGATAAATCGAATGAACCCCAAAATTTGCACTAGCGCCTGCAGCCTCATATTTCATGGGGCTACAGAGGCCATTGCATATCAAGGAGGTGGCGCGGTAATGGTAGGGAAGACATGCCCTTAGGATATTGAAGGATTTGCAAGCGAAAGCGGATAACATACAATATGTCCGGATGCCCCTCCACTCAACATTACACCATAAAAATTGGTAATCGTATCTCAGTTCTGGAGGAGCTCGTGGCTAAGTAATAATAGCGCATGGATCGATCGAGGGTTAAACTAGCTTGCCGAGGTCAGTCCGTGGATGGGTGACCATCCATTTACATACCGGGACTCTCCGTGTCACGTTGGTCCCGGTTGTCATTCATAAATCTTTGACAGTCTTTACGGATAGTCAGAAACCCTAAAGTCTGACAATCAGTCTTACCAATGGGTACCTATAGTGTTTTCCAGTAACTGGGTTGGGGAGGTTGGTTTGATAGGCAGTCGCTCCATCCGGTTAAACTGGAAGCTGACCCCAACTTAGTTGGGAGAAGGCTAGGCAAATGATGATGAGTACCTATCTCAGTTCTACTTAAGAGCGTTTATACAGAAAGTAGGCAACGTCGCAAATAGCTATCAAATATTTCGCTGTTTTGATTAATTTGGCGATATTACTGTATGGACATAAAAAATATGGCTAACTAGCGAACTAAAATATTGATTATGAAATGCAATAATTAATATCGTAACACTGAATATTTACTTTTTAATGTAAAATAAGTATTTAGAAACTTTCCAAATGCCTCTTTTTTACACCTAAACCCGTTACAACATCATATTCAGTGTTATAATTGCAATTCATTATTAATATTCCAGTTCACTAGTTAGCCATATTTCTTATTTCCATATACAGTAATATTTTCAAATTAATCAAAACAGGTAAATATTTGACAGCTATTTGCGACGTTGCCAACTTTTTGGATGAACGCTCTCAAAAGGAAGTTCCACGATTCGTAAATTCTCGCACAATCAACATTTCCAAACCGTTGCAACTGCAAAGAAATTAACAATTCATCAACTAAAATATAGCATAATTACCTTTCCGTGAAAATTACCGCAACATTTTACACGCACATTACTCCCTACCCGTGCCACTAGTTAGGAAATATGAACGAAGCGAGTTTCAGTTTAATAACACGATTCACCGCGATACCGTGCGAACAAATTACGTACGAATAATTACCGTGCGGTATGTGTATCCGCGGTATTATCGGTTATGATATGAGCTAGTTATGACGTAATTGATGGTACTTGATTTCAATTAATTGCATGTAACGTGACGTCACTACTCAGCATGGATCAGAAAGGTGTGATGATATTTAAGGATGTCCCGTACAAAGTTCAATTCCTGCTCGACCCAAATGTATGAGACGGCTGATTATTTTTTCGTGATTAAGGTACAATTCCGTAGCCGACCGCAGGCGATAACTGCAGTAGACGTGTCGCCGCGACACGACTGGATTCTATGTATTTCAACAAAGGCGACGCACTGTGGAACGAAAAAAGGCTCTCAAGACATTGGAGCTAAAAATTTAAAGTGTCGGTTTTTTGCTTGAAATGGCTTCTAATATCCAATATCATGCATAAATATATCATAGGAAGGTAGGAAAATTGGCAAATTATATTTCTGGAACGGAGAATATAACCGTTATTGCACACGGAGATGTAACTATTTATTTATGATTTTTGACGTACTTGATTTTTTCAGATTTGGTACATTTTTTTTTTTCAAAAAAAAAACCTCGTTATATAAAGTATGTCAAAAAATCATAAATAAATAGTTACATCACCGTGTGCAAGGATATAACGGTTATTCTCTCCGCGAGAGGCTTTTTTCGAACCACAGTGCGACTACGATATTCATAGAAATTCATAGAAACCAATCGTGTCGCGGCGACACGTCGCCTGCAGTTGCCGCCTGCGGTCGGCTACGGAATTGTACCTTTACGATGCTGGTCCTTTGGAGAAAGTTGTTCGGTTTGATGGTCTATACCACACCGTTAAATATAACTACACCTTTCTGATACATGTTGTATTGCTTCGAAGCATGGCACAAAAGGGACGTCTTTACTCAAAAATGGGTGGAACAAGGCTGCCAACGATGATGATACTGTTGTATGTATTTTCTTCTTTTCGTATGCTTAGTGACTAACCTGATGTCAGAGTTTAAGCCGCCCATGTGCCTTTGACTTGGCTTCACATGCAGTCGAGAAAATATATCTTTCAGAATAGTATGTGTCTGGTCACTGGTGTCCGACCCGTTAAAGCGAAGCAATATGATCAATTTTATCGAATAATCCACCATAATAAGGAATTTAACCCCTACTGTGTTGAAATGGCGGCCATTTTTTTTCTTATTGGGCATTTGGTGGGTTTATTTATTGTGCAATATTTACCGATGTAGAGGTCCCACAGGCATAAAAGTAGATTCGTTCGATAGCTATAAAAGTAGACAATAAGTTGACACTAAAAGTACCAAAAACTTCCAATAAAACCTTTTTTTCTTAAAAAAAATATTATAATATAAAGTGTGAAAAAAAAATGTGGTTGTTATTTTAACTTTTTTAATGTAAAAAAAAATCTAGACTGATAACTTACTTTTTTTAACTTTTTAGATGCACTAAGATATTTCCTAAAAACTGATGTCAAGACCTAAGCTCTAAGTCAAATAGTTTAGGAGTTGTGACTATTTGAATATGACCCTTTACTTACAAGTAGAAGGAAAAAAACAAATAAAATACCAATAAAATATAAAATAAATTTTTAATTTAAAATGCTTCGCCTTAACGGGTCGGACACCGGTGACCACACACTGTATATATTGCCTCGTAAGAATGTTATACGGTTTCCTGTTTTATGCGTTATTTTGGACGTAAATAAACTTATTTTCTTTCTTTCTTTTCTTCTTTCTGTTTTTCTTATGTAATGGATTGATATCCTAAAGAGGCTGAGATTCATATGGATAAGTGATAGATGAGGAATATTGAAAGATCAGCCCAAAGTATGGATGAACTCCTCACACCTGTAATTCCCAAAGAGTCAGGAAAAAGTTTACTGTTTTGCCCTCAATTCTTTTGTCTATTTTCGGACTCAAACCTTTGTTACAAATGTTTACAGAAAATCCCAAACACGATTTACACAGAAAGCTTACAACCACGTTTAAGAGAATTAAGTCCTCTTTTTCCTCTACCCTTAAAGTTTGCAACACCACTAACACTACAACGAAACCTCAAGTAAACCATCAAACATAGTTTACTTTTAAAACACAAGAGGGACGTCCGCTCGTAAAGTAAGGATTGGTTACATTCAATTTGTAACCGACGCCGGCTCTCCCTAAGGTAAAGATTCCATGTTTTACGTTTGACGGCCGCAGTATATATCGATAAGTTACTGCAGAAGGTGGGAAATATGACGAAAATGTATATTAATGTTGTGCTTAGTGCGAGAATTATTTATAGAGTGTGAGTTGGGAATCGGCTGTGATTGACAAATATTATTTGATTGACCTTCATTTAACTTCGAGTTTTGGTTCTAGGTTAAGTTGACAGCTCATGAAGCAAACAATTTAAGTTGTTTTTATATGCAATAAACAGAGGTTCGCCAAATATGGGGGTTGGAGGATACCAAATGTCTGTATGTTTGGCAAAAGAGAATGGGAGAGGACCTGTGTTCACATCCCTGGAAACTGCTAGACCGGATTAAAGCAATACGTAAACCGATCCTTGCTCAGATTCTGTGACATAACCCTTTAGTCCGGTCGTCCACGAAGCAACTCAAACGGAACCAGTTACAAATTCAAATCACCAATGAGTAGTCAGAATGTCACAGCACTAGAATTTCAGTGATGGTTTGCACACGATGTGACTTACTAACGCGTTATTAACCAGTCTGCCTAGTTGCGTCTTCGTAGCGAAACTAAACTTTTACACTATTTCCAGCTTCTAAGTATATTTTCAAACAAGATAAGACATACTTAGTCTTAAAATAGTAATATTACCATGTACTGTAAGTATATGTATAAAAAATCAGCCAAGTGCGTGTCGGACCACACATAAAGAAGGGTTCCGAAGTTGGGATGAATTTATCCCAAAAACAAACTTAACTTTGCAGTTATTTTTTTTTTTTGTTTGTTGTGAAATGTGTATTATTTTTATTTAAGTTGGTAATACATAAATAAATCTATCTTTGTAGTTGAGAAGCATGTTTTCCCATACATCGATATACGTCACGGTCAATTCTCCATCTGCAAATGTATGTTTGTAATTACATTATTTTTTTTAATATGATAAAACTATTTTCGAACTTTTTCCTTTGCATGTGCTGTGTAAACTTGCTTGTTGTCAAATTTCATGATTCTAGGTCAACAGGAAGTACTCTGTAGATTTTGATTTATTTGCGAGTATCAAAATCCAGAGCTCCTTGGCACCATAGATCTACCTATTTGATATTAATTTCAACTTAATACCTCCACGCTTTCCTGAGAAAATGGGTCTTGACAGACTGACATACAGACAGACGGACAACGTAGTGATCCTATAAAGGTAACGGTTTTTCCTTTTGAGATACGGAACCCTAAAAAGAAGGGGAAAGAATTATAGGGCATCAAAAAATTCGTCAGCATTGCTGTCAACAGAAAAAGAGCCTGAAAGGCTGGCAGCATTGCACTATTTCCTGAAAATTATCAAGAAAACTATAGATACTCGTACATTTTCCATAAACCAACCATAGTAACCTTAGATTTATGGTCGAACATAATGCGTTTATTGACCATCCACCCGATGAGACGGGTCATAAAATATGTGATCTTCTCTGAGATATTGTCTAGACCAGGATTCATAGCCTCAGTCTGAAACTATTCATCTGTAATTAAGCGAGTGATGAATTGATTTAGTTTCTGTATTATTATGTAATTAGTTGGGAAACAAAAGTATTATGTCTAAGTGTTATAATTGTTGGATTAGCTAAATAGATTAAGTTAATTATTATACTCGTAATAAAGAAAAACCGTAAACGTAACTTTAATAAAAACGATACACACAAACTTTCCGGAATAAATTCTCGTGGTTTAGAATAAGAAGAACAACGCGAACATACAGAAAAACGTGAAAAGCGACTTTGTTTTATAATTATAATATTATTAATATACTAGATGACCTCGTGAACCACGTGAGACAAAGTTTAAATTTTTACGATTTTTTGGCTGTACCTTTGGATTTTTCCTAGTTTTCTTTTTTCCTAAACCATCGCAGTATTGAGGTGAACAAAATAAAAAACATATCGGTTGAGCCATTTTCGAGTATTTGCGAGACTAATGCACGGTAATTCATTTTTTTATTTATATAGATAATAGCGACCCGCCCCTGCTCCGCACGAGTGCAATGCAATCTAATTTGTGTGTTCGTGTGTAGTTTTTTTTTTTAAATCTATTGTAATTGTATTGTGTGCCTTTTAGTCTGTGCTAAATAAATGTATTTTCTTTCTTTCTTTTAACTTTACCTACGGCGTTTACATGCCAAAACGTCGAGATCTCTTTGCTAATTAGTACATAAAAATCATTCGGAATAAATTCTCTTCATGTTGGTGGAAACCGCATCAAAATCCAATGGGATATTGAAAGTACATGGAAATAGAACACAGTTTAAATCGAGCGAATTGCCTTACAATGATTAATTGTAGCAGTTTGATAGGAGGAGGGGTTCAAGTGGATGGCATTGGGAAGGAAAATAAATAACTCATTTCATTCAAGTCTCATCGTCTTTGAAGGCCTTTCCTCATATTTTTTTTCTCTAAATAGCTTTATTTTCAGCTAAAATTCGCATTATGCTTGCGTGCTGTCGACAAACTGCACTACAGTTTGGCAGGACATTTGTGTTTTACCTGTATGGTCAGAAAAATATATTGTTTATCAAATTGAAACACTACGTCAATCTGCAGTGTCATACAGCTGTCAAAGAATAACAGTTGTGATTTTAATAAATGGACAATTTAAGTTAGTAGTCAATAAGCTAAACGAAAAATTTCCCTGACTTCACAACTTTTACCATAGTTTGACCGAAACCGCTATACCGTACCTTAGGTATGTGCGGGGCGAGACGGGGGGCAGTTCAGTGTGTTCGCTTATTTGTCAACGCTCATGGCGTCCCACCGCTCATTCATCAGCGCTACCCCGCGCCCCACCGCGCATTTCTAGAACACGGTACAGAGGTCTCGGTCAAACTATAAGAAATAATTTAAAAAAAGAACTTTTAAGGAATCCTAGTTACCATAAAAAAAGTCGGAGGTGTCGTGGGACACCCGGTTGGAACGAAGTTCCTTTCGCTATATTATATTAAGTATTACTACAGAGCCATCTAGTATAAGATTTTAGAAGCTAAAAACTTATACTAGATGGCTCTGTATTAAAAACAAAAACAAAACTATTGAAACTTGAGACCTTGAAACTGACTTTTTCGATCATAACGCTTTTTCGCTACGTGACGATTTCTACCAGTCAACTCCTACCTCAAGCCGCGTTAAAGAACTTAGTTCCAATATAAAAACTTCCACTTACTTTTCTCTTGTAAGTGTAGTTTCAACCTGTACGGGCAACATACAAACATTTGAAACTACACTGGGAGTAATAATTTCTCGAAACTTCCGAATGGAGTTGTGCAACATTGAAAAATATCAGCGAACTGTAATACAAATGTCATTTCATTTGTTCCTTAGAAATTCTCGGCAGACATATTGCTGCAATATTTTTGTTACGAACCAAACGATTTGGTAGCGTTTGTCTTGAACTAATTGCGTAACGAATTTTCAATGACAATCCGAGAGTTTTGAAAGATATTGCTAATCCATTACTTCATAGGTTTAAAATATTCGTCTGCTTAATAACGTAAATAACGCAATGCACGTGGATGAACTGTCAAAATGAAACGGTTTGCGATCAATTGACATTATATGTGTGTTATGCAATTAACTGCAGATAAGGGAGTGACCACACTTATAGACGCGGAATCGACTTGAGTCGGTCCGAAAGAGATATATGTGCATGTAATAAAAGCGAATAGTTCGATCGTGTGCTCACTCTCTTAGCGTAGTGACGTACCTGGCAAATTTACGTGACGGTAGTTCAGCGTGCTTACATCCACATCGTAAATTACGCGACGGAATTTCAGCCGAAAAAAAATAGTTTGAAAATCGTCCCCTAACTTTGAATGATCTGCAAATCAGCAGCTATTAAAAGTTAGAGCAGTGATAGCCAAGCGGTTTCACCGTCAGACTGCCAAGTCGAACCCAAGGCACGCACCTCTGAGTTTTCGGATTTTATATATATTTTTGTATCTAGCTTTAAGCTAAATAAATGAACTAATCATCAAAGATCAAATGTATTATTTTAAAAGACTTCCGATGATAGTTAACGGTCACATACTAAATGAATACAAACAACAATTAGAACCAAAATGAATGCTGTCGTATTTCGACAAATATAACACACAACAAAGCGTAACATTAATACTGCTCATGTAATACTTCCTACTATCACGAGAGAAACAATCAGAAGGTTCATTTTAATCAAAATCATTACTTCCTCCATAACAGTATTGGACGAGAAAATAGCCTGCACGAATGGTGATAATAGGTATGTATCCCCAACTCCACGTCAATATGCATATTTTGCGTACGGGTGGGCAAATCGATTATTCGATCCACCCCAGCTCCTCGAGGAAGGCCAGCAACGCCTTGGTGCTACTGACAATTTCACGGAGTCGGCACCCTCCGCGAGATTGTCAGTTACCGAAGTACTTTGCCCTGTAAGTGGCGACCACCTGCCAGTTTAGAAGCACAAGAGCTACTGTCTCGTCATCTTCCATGCAGGCCTTGCACAGCGGACTGTCTGTGGTAAGGCTAGTTTTTTTAAGCTAGCAAGGTACTCTGGCTTCGTGTAAACAGAACTAGCTTTATTTCTAGTCTAGTAAGCTAGGATATTTTAATAGGATAGGGTTCTATTTATGAGCTACTGTGCCCCCTTCCACTGGTTTTACTATTCTGGTTGGTGTACTAGCCTCGTGGCCGGCGAAGTTAGTATCCAATCTGATTATTTTACTCTACGGACAATGTCACTAAAATGCTATTGGCTTCAAACTTCCTAGCATCGTGTAAACAGCTGTAGCATGTGTCAAGCCAGGATAATAAGCTAGGACATTACATGCTTGCTATCCTAGCTTTAAAAACAAGCCTTGTGTAATACAGGCATAAAGGAGCTGACAAGTCCTTACATGCTCATAACGACTTGTCAGCTCCTTTTGTCTCTTGCATTAGAATTCTGCTGCCTTTATTAGAGTGATTCTTTTGCTTGTATCCATTTGTTGGTCCTACGGTACGGCTGTGAGAAATTGATGCTATATATCAGCACGGTCCTGTGGAAAATATAAATAGTGGGATCATGTGTACTTCCTTACGAGGCTGGTACTGAATGGGACAACCTGAATGGAAGCTGAACGTTATATTTTCAGTTACTATGAAAAAGAAAATATACATTTTAGTAAGCTTCGCTTATGTTATATAAAGAAAAGAGATACTCGGACTGTTTTTAAATTCTTTTATTTTTTCACAACGATTTCTTTTTGTTTATTCGCGAAAGTCTGCTATCAAACATAGATCTCGTTATTTCTAATGAACCCTTAAACTCTGCTGACTACTTTTCAAACTAGCCTTGAACTTTGTCTTACAAGATAACACGAACCTCGTTAGTACTTTAAGGAGGACCACAAACATCCCTACTAACTAGGTTAACGTTGTTTTTTATTTACTTTTTTTCTTTAAAAAAACTTACCTTATTATATTTTTAAGCACACTTGTACCTTACCTACCTAAGTTCTCCTGCATCATGGATGAATTTACAAATACAAAATACCATCAACAGTCGCCTTCTACGATGTCCTCACCGCTCTGGCTTCATTCACTCTTCCTTCTTTGTCCTGGCGGTCTGTTTGGAATGCGTTCCCTCTGAACATCAGGACGGCAACCAACTGGTTATCATTTAAAGTGAAGTTAGAAGTTGGCAAAGTCATCCTAGCGCTTATTCGTTTTCTCCTCTACCAATCGTTATTTCTCGTGACACTGTTTATTTTGTTTATATGTATGTATCTATGTACATATCAGTTTGTTTTTTTTTCGAGTTATCTATCCCTTATGAGTAGTGAGAGCAGAGAGTGCAGTGATGGCCAGATGGTAATGGCTTACGAGTAGGTAGGTCGTGGGTTCGAACCCAGGTAGGCGCTTTACTTTGTGTAAATTATTTTATCACCACTGCTCTCAAAACGGTGAAGGAAAACACCGTGAGGAAACCGGCATGTCCTAGAACAAAAAAATCGAAGACACGTAACATCTTCCAACCCGCACTGGGCCCGCGTGGTTGATTACAGCCCACTCCCTCTCACAGAGAGGAGGCCTGTGTCCCAGCAGTGGGAACATTATAGACTGATTATGCTATTATGCCATGCTATCCCTTATGTTGCACCTGCCATGTTTTGTCGAGTCCGCGTATCACTGGTCAGTTTCCCTCAGTCGGTTTATTTAATTCGCCAGTTTCCTTGATTAGTCAGTTTCACTAATTCGTCAGTTTTTCCGATTAGGCAGTTGCGTTAACTCGACAGTTTCCAGTGTCTGCCAGTTTTCGTCGATTCGTCAGTTGTATTCAATTCGTCAACCAAAATACGAGTACAGTTAGTAGGAAACTACACACAAGTCTGCTATCTAAATATACAGGGTGATTGGAAGATGGGTGCAAAGCTTTAAGGTGAAGATAGTATAGACAATTTAAGCCATGGTTGTCTTAGACGAAGTCTTACCATTTTTTTTTTATAAGGTTTAAAAGACGTATTGTACAAATTTTTTATTTTTTCTGAGCTTTAAATGTCTGTAAAACAAATGTCTAATGACACAGAAGCCTAAAACATGTTTTGCTTGATTGCTTACACATTACTTTAATTAAATAAATAAAAAATGAATTCATTTATCATTCAATTTGGCCATAATTATGCAGTTTACATTCAATTTGGAGAATTTCCGAAAAAAAACTTAAAACTTTGGTTAAAAATATTTGGTAAGACTTCGTCTAAGACAACCATGGCTTAAATGGTTCTAAATTGTCTGTACTATCTTCGCCTTAAAGCTTTGCACCCATCTTCCAATCACCCTGTATATCAAGATCTATTTGATAACTTTTATCCATATTTAAGGAAAATAATACGAACTCATATCTCTGCATCACCCTAAGGTTGACTGGTGGAAAATGCATCAGGCATTAAGTCAGCCTTTGTACAGTATATTTTAACTTGTGCATAAGGATTTAAAAAAAAACAAAACTCACAAACGAAAACAGTCAGACCTGTAATAAGAATTATCTATTGGTCATACAAATATTAAAGTCAAAGTCAAAGTCAAAAACGTTTATTGCGAACTAAGTGTACAATGTAACGGGTATTAGTAACGGGTGGAAATCAAACCCGTGGTCACGGAGCGTAATAGAAACCCGCTTAGCAGTCTAAGTTCTCAACTTTTGGACTTTTCATTCATACAAAAGATTCAAGTGAATATATTAAACGGAATTTAATACATACACACACATACACAAACTCACGGAAATTACAGAACGACACCTGCTATGATCCTTACATACTCGTTCATACCTCTGGTCATACACGCACGCCGGTAGCGAGTATTAAGCTTCGTGCAGACTAGCGCGACGCGACAGCGCGACGCGACACCGGTTATTGTTATACCGTGGAGTTTTCTTAGAAATTGTATTGTTCGAGTCGCGTCGCGCCGTCGCGTCGCGCCGTCGCGTCGCGCTGGTCTGCACCAGCCTTTACGCACCTGACCTTTCTGAAGAACATCGCCAATAAGGTCAGTATATATCCTCCTAGGGCATCCCCTCCCACCACACCACACTCACACCACACCACACCACACCACACGTGTGTGTGTGTGTATGTGTGTGTTTCCACTCACATCAACCTTTTGCTGCCTTTAATGGTTACTTATAAAGTGATCATGACTATGATTTGAATAAATTCCCCAAAATTGACTTTTTCAACACATTTTAGTAATTTTTTGTTAGTGTTGTGCAGTTTTTGCGACTTTAACGGTGGTCTATCAACGTAAGTTACTGCTTTTGATATTTTCCATATAATATATGAGAGTCATTTCAACTGAAATTTAAATGGAGTTTCTAATAATTTGTTCGCGATTGTTCGCCCGTGGGTTTTATTACCAAAATTATTTTGATAAAGCGTTGTTTTTTTAGTTGTTTTAAATTATCCGAGTTTGTAATCCGAGATTGTGGTTTGCAGGGATTATCGGAAAATTGGGATTTAATTGTAATTAGTACTTTGTTATTTACGTTAATATACACGGTGAAGATTAAAACGTTAGGACTCACACCCGGTTTCTGAATTCGGAATTTGGAGTTGAGAACTTGCCAAACTCTACTTTAGCACTAATTATTTATGGTGATTCCTTCAACGTAGACCAGGAAATTATACATTTCTTACGTTATTTCCACAACTAATTTTGAATTTTACAGGAATCACCTTAACTAATGCTTAAGTAGAGTTTCACAATTTTTCAACTCTGCATTCCCAATTCAGAAACCCGGTGTTAGCTCATAGACTAAAATCAGCCAATTGCAATACCTGAAAGGAAATGGGAAAGAAAAAAAAAAGCTACTTTGGGTTTTAGAAAAAAAAACACATCTTTTGCCAGATAATCTGTCGGTCTTCCCCCGTCAAAGAAAATACGCTCTCGTCGCAATACATGAGTCTCTTAGTGCAGGACAACATTAATAAAAAAAAAAAACAAACAAAGAAACACACGAGTGAGTCAGAAATCCCATTAGCTCACGTTTTCCATTAAAACTGTGTAGACAAAAAACGCGTTGTAAACTAAACGGACCAACGAAATTATTGCGCGAGTTTGCTCAACACTCGACAGTATTCTCACTAACTATGTTTGGATTTATTTGTAGGGCAACACAGTATTTTAACTTTTTGGGATATTCTATTTTGAATAACAGAGTTAACCTAAAGCGGCTTTAGGAAAATTCCGAAAAATTCCGGTACAACCGGTTTAAACTATATCCATCCCTTTTTGATGCACTCAAATACGCATGAAAGAAAGAGATGGGCATAGTTGCTAAATTAATATATCTTTATGCAAACAATAGCTGGTTTTTAATAAAGGCTTGTGGCGGCATCTACATCGCCACATGCGAACATATACAAGCTCCCGACTTCAAACTCTGGGCAGTTGCCCGCCAGACACGACACTCGTCTGGTCGGAGGATCCTCTCCCCTTTCTATGGTGGATGAGTGAACTTTACACCCTGTTCCTCATACCCCTACAGGCATAATTGACGAATAAAGCGCTTGCCTTGAGGAACTATTTGCATCGGTACATCCGCAACGGGCCACAGCGCAACGCATTTTCATACAAAAAAAATCGATTCGGCCCGCCTAAGTGTGCGTTGGTTCATAGAAAATGTATGAAAGTGGTTTTTGGAAAGCCTTGCGTTGCGGCGCGTCCTGCCTCAGTCTGCTTTACTTTTAAAAGAGTAAGCTCAGTTTTTACTTAGCTTAGAGTCTAAGCTAGGGCGGGATCATCAGATTAATGACGTAGACCCAGAGAGTTGGACTAAAACTTAGCAAAAGCAGTTGAATTATTTTCTCAGAAGTATTCAGGAATAATATTTTTAGTAAACAATTTGCATATAGTGCCAGAATGGACCAAAACTATAGACTGCCTCAAAAGAAAAAAATTTTTATACTTTGCCAGACCGGACTCAAATCTTAGCCCACATAATTAGTAGCCACTTTTACTGGACTAAAATACAGTCCGACGCGCAATGAAATTTGTACGCCACTGGCAAAAAGAAGGAAAGAAAATACATTTATAAAACATAGAGTCAACTGAACTGTTGCTGAAGACCAACAAATAAATGTTTACATTCATTCATTCATACACTCATAACAAAAAAAAAACTTTACATCTCGTGAAATGATCACCCTCTATAACCTGTCATGCATTTGTCGGTACCACACTAGTTTTAATAATACATCTATGGTTCCACCTTTCACGGCCTAGTCTACACGCTTACCCACTTTACCAAGATAGATGGCATTAAAAGCCACCTAAATCAAAATCCCCTACCTACTCACAATTCCTTTTACCCCATAAAAGACAAAAGTGGCAACGGGACCCGATATATTAACTCAAAGGCGGAAATCTTCAATATATCCTGTTAGGCAACAGGGTAGGGAAAAGTGGGAAAACTGACAAATCATCTAAAATGGGAACGATGGGAATGTCCCACAGATTGAAGCCTCCTTGTCACATTATTCATCCCATATATTTTTGGTCAGCGGCTTTTTCGTGTAAAATGAAACCGTTTTCGGGACATTTTAATAACTGTTAAAACAGTTTTAATAACGTTGATTTGTGTTGCGGCGGCTAAAATTTTTGAATTTATGAAACAAGTTGGTGTATGAAATTTGCGTACAAATACGTGTTTGATTTGGAAAGGGGTAGCTTTACTGTTCCGGGTCAGGGGTTCAGGAATATGATGACTTTAAAACATCATAATATACAGTATGTGTTAACACATACTATTTATTATGAACAAAGGGCGTTCCCGTTAACCCGAAATAGTATAGCGTCTATCCATGCAAAACAAAAGAATAACATAAATTTATTTTTTATTTTTTCGGTGTTTTTGTATTTTTGGCATGGTTAATATACTATATTACGAGCTGTACACTTCTAAGAATTTATCATTATCAATCAGTAAGATCTGCACCCTAATTACGTAGCACACTATTAAGGATATTTCCATTTCGCATTGCTTCTATGTTCGAAAATAACGCAATGAATGTTGTTGAACTGTCAAAATTAAAGCCATTGCTACTGTAAGTATGTTACGCAATTACCACGCAGTTATTAGATCGTTAGTTATAAGTTGGCCAAAACTTCCATAGTTATTGACAACTTATAACCAAGATTTAAGGTCGATCATCAAATGCTTTACTACAGACTGTTCACTATAACTTGTCCCTTGCCGTCATGTTGGCACCATTGCTTGTCAAGCATAGAGTTCAAAATGGCTACTGACAGATCAGTGCTAAAAATCGCGTCACGGGACAAGGTATAATGAACGCACTGTAGCCACTGCTACTAAAAATTGAATTAAACATCCTCCATTTACATGACATGTATGCAGTACTATATTAAAATGATAAATCTATAATAGATGTTTTATCTAAATCTCAGTACCAAACTATTTAGAATCTCCAGAAGCAACGAACGGTCAGACAAAAGCCAATAAAAATATGATAAAATTATCAAACGCGAAGCTCTTGTACACACGAAATATTCTCCAACATACTTCTCCAACGTTCCCTTTTCTGAAATCAGACGATATAGCCAACGCCAACGGCGCCGAACGTCGTGGCACAAATTCCCTTTTTTTATCCCCGAATTTCATCCTTTGTGTTCACTAGTGTTGTGCTTTGTTGTCGATAGGGATACGAGGAAATAATCGACTAAAAGAGATGAATATTTTTGTGTGGCCTCGCTGATCTTTGTTGTGTAAAGTAATGCCCATTTTATTTTTCTCTTTAATTCAATCCTGAACGTAAGATTGTGGTTTATTGGTTGATTCGCACGAATTTAATAATCTAATCGACACTTTTAATTATTTTTAATTTTTCTTGAGGCGAAGCGAGGCTAACTCCAGAAACACGAATTAAGCAATTGGCACAATTTGAATTTTATGCCTACAGTACAGTATTTAAAAGTACAGAACTAGCGTGAAAATGTTTTTCTATGAATCGGGTTTAAGTACTTTAACCACAGCTTTACTACCGAAGTAGCACGAGTTAAGTATGCACGAGTACAAATAAAATAAAAAAGTTGCTGTTTTAGACTTCAACCCAACCCATAGATAGGTAATTATTTTTCATACCACCAGCTTGATTGCAGTTGGCAAACAAGAAAAAAAAACTGGAAAATTAAATTGCGTTTGGTCGATACATCGTATCCCTGCGAAACCACATCACTAAATACGCAACCGCTGTTCACTTTATCGGACAACGCAGTGATTCATGACCACGTTTTGCGCGAATTTTACGTTCCAAGACTATCCTGTTGTTCCGATAACTAAGAAACGTTACTCTTACAATTTCACCGGTAAGCAAATCTAATGGCGGCGATGTACTGGAAAATTCCGTTGACAGCCGGTTCAAACCAGTATCTATCTCTTTTTGACGCACTCAAATACCCGTGAAAGAAAGAGATGGGCATAGTTGCTGCAGAAAAATAATAAATCTTTATGCAAACAATAGCTGGTTTTTAATAAAGCCGGGAATTGGAGAATATTGGTTGGAAAATTGAAAAGATTTTTTTATTAATATTAAGTTGGTAATTCAGTATTAGAATGGCTGAGACGTGCTTTATAGAAAATGTGTAGATTAACTTAGTGGCTTTTTGTGATTTTCAAAGTTTTTATTGTAAAAAAACAACTCAAATTCTAAACAAAATCTTTCTTTTCTAAAACAGAGCAAGGTTTTGGATTATTTGTGATACTGACTGACGAACCCTTTTAAATTCATCGATATTCCTAATGCGAATATTATTATAAATCAGCTGAAAGACGTCCACTGCTGGACATAGGCGTCCCCCAATCATCAGCACCAGTCCGACCGATCCAGCGCTGCCGTCATCCAGTGGATTCCTACCATTCCTACTATTGCTACCATTGCAGTAGATTACTAGCCAGCGAAAAAAAACATACAAACAGGCTTTTCTTTAAAAAAAACTAAGTCGTTTTCACCTCAGATTTATGAAAAAAAATAAAAAATGCTTCTAATTAGTAACTGCCCAACAATCGTGACACATAATGAATACGTTCGTCAGTTTCAACGGCCCTCGTATCATAATGAGAACCGCAATTGTTTTCATTCGTTCCTTCTTAATCTATGGGCGAGGAAATGAAGTCATTATATCATTCATACGAAGCTTCCATTCATTCATACATGTATGTTAGTACCCAGTTAGCGTTAAGGCCACGCACACCGGCGTACGGCAGGAGACGGCATCGAGGAGGATTTGTCGATGAGCATCCCGCGCTTGCACTGCCTCTTCCCCGCGATCGTATACTAGTAGACTCCGGCGCATGCCTTTGCATCCGCTGTATCCTCAAGCGTTTTCTCCAATACCGCAGAGAAAAATCCCCTTTGATCCTGCGTGGTTGGTCTCTTAGTTTTGGAATCTATATCTTGTTACCATTAGATACGTGCGAATTTACGTTGGAAAAATTAAAATACTCTGCCGCCGTCCGCTGATGTGCGCTGGCCTTTCGTCTACGAAGTGAAACGAAGCTATAGCGCTACAATGGTCCTTTGGCGCGTGGCCAAAATCGGAATAAACGCCGCCATCTTGTTCGGCTCCCGTACCGCAAAAGGAAAAAAAGGAACCCTTATAGGATAACTCGTCGTGTGTCTGTTTGTCTGTCCTTCTGTCACAGCCAATTTAAGCTTCGTGCAGACAAGCGCGACGCGACAGCGCGACGCGACAGCGCGACGCGACACCGGCTATTGTTATACCGTGAAGATTTCTTAGAAATTGGATTGTTCGAGTCGCGTCGCGCCGTCGCGTCGCGCTGGTCTGCATGAGCCTTTACTCCGAATCTAATGGACCGATTAAGTTGAAATTTGGTACATCTCAATTTCTGTGACCCAAACATCCGAGTAACTAAAATAAATGAATTTTGATTATCAGTTTTCGGGGGCAAATTAAAAAATAATTTTGTAATCTGTACTGTATGACATATCAAATAAAAGGGCTTGATATAAGGATCATAATTTTTATTTTTTTTATTTATGAAAATTGAACCCCCTTATCTCCGAAACTACTGAGCTAAGAAGTCTACGGTCTTAAAAATAACATGGTAAATCTCCCAATATTGTGCGTACAAACTTACATATGCAGTTGAAATGTATGGGAGAACATGTTTTTCAACTACAATGTTAAGTTTGTCCTTGTGATAAATTCATCCCTACTACGAAACCCTTAATTGTGCGTGGTCCGACACGCACTTGGCCGGTTTATTTTAAAGGTATTTCACAAAAGAATTTGCACAAATGGTTACCAACAGCGCCCCCCTGTCAACTTCATTCGAGCACCAAAAGATCTAGCAGTGTACCGAACTAGATGGAATTCCACAAATCCACTTACCGACAGAAATTTCAACGTGAAAAGGACATAATGGTTTAGAACTTCCTGCCTCAGTAAAGTAGAAAAATATACACACGTAAGCTCTCTTAAACATGTTACAAGGGAACATAATATGTCCGTTCAATTTTAAGGCAGCTTAGCTGAACAGTTTTCACTCGTTAGGTTTGGTACGGTATATTCCGTCGTTACGGGGTAGTCGGGAACCCGGAAATCTGTAAATCAGTATTACCAAGGGGCGACAAGAATCAATTCAATTTTTTTGTAATTTTTTACGTTCAAAAGTACCTTACAAAGGCCTATTTGAAATAAATCATTTGACTTTGACTTTGCATCGTGCTACCCAGTAACTGGGTTCTGGAAATCGGAGAGGCAGTCGTTCCTTTTTAAATACTGGTATTACAGCTGCATCCGATAAGACTAGAACCCGAACCCAACATAGTAAGAAAAAGGTTAGGTTGTTCTGCGATAAACAGAAAAAGATTCTATCATACAAAATGAAAAATATTACGAGGCATCAAAAAAATACAATAAGGCAGGCCAACATGGCCAATCTTATTATATTCGTAAAAATTACTCACGTCTTTGCTCAAGTAGTCACTCAAATGTTTTTTTATTTTTATCTATGCTTTAAAATTCCTTTACACACGAGCCATGCAATATAGCCTCTATTCCTACATTCCTGCTCACAATCCACAGACTATCAACGTTACCCCTCCATTGAGTCCACAACTTTATTCTTTCATATTTCGCTCACTATACGCCATTTTAAAAAGAATTTGCTGCGGCCATTCCTATATTTTTTACTCTTCTACGTTCTGTGGTACCGTTTTATTTTACGTTGTTTCAAGAAAATATTTCACTGCGGAGTTTAGCGACATTTTGTTCGTAAAGCTACTCTTGTTCCGGGTAATGGAGCGGCTAATTTGTAATTAAGTTTTGTGTGTGTTGCATGAAGTGTAAAACATATGTGTGCTGGTTTAATTTGAGTGTGTTTTATTAAGAATTATTGAAATAACTATGTTCTCTACCATAATGCCTTTGCTCCGTGTTTGGGAAGGAAGAGCCATGAAAAATAACTATACGTATATAAGGCTAGCCTTTTGACGCGGCTTCGCTCGCGTGGATGTCGGACAAAAATCCCACGGGAACGTACGACCCGGATAAAAAAAAAACCCTATATGTTAATGCAAGATAAAAACTAAATTTAAAAAAGTCAAATTTTTTTTTTCTTTTTTTTTTTGGCGGAGCGTGATTGCCTTTCAGACTCTTACTGACTAAAACCCACCCGTATTCCTTCAGTTGTCTGTATGTTGCCACATGTTGATCTTGTTTCATGTTGCACACATACACATATATATATATATATAAGTATATGCTTTATGAATCTATGTATTTATTGTGTATGCAAATGGTACACCATTGACTACCTACAGTATTGTCTCTCCTTGTTACTTTAATCCATCCAAAGGTTGTCTGTAAAAGATCGCTTTAAGCGATAAGACCGCCCATTGTGTCACCCTATGTAAAATGTCTACATTTATATCTGTAATTTTTATGGTGTACATAATAAAGAATATTCTATCTTGTATCTATCATCATATTTCGATTCGACTCGTGTTTTACGTATTACATTATTACATTTTGTGGATAATTATAAGTACCTATTACAGACATGTAGTGCAATAAGTTATGTATCATCAATATAGTTTTCGCAGCGCACGCCAAATAATGACTTTCATAGGCAAATTTTTGATACCTTGGGTTACATTTTTTAAATTCTCGCAGGGTTCTCTAATTATTATAAAAAATAAAATACGCCCATGTTACTTGCTGATAATGTAGCTTCCTATAGGTGAAAGAATTTTTTAAATCATTTAAGAATATTTTGAGTTTATCCATTACAAACAAACATACAAATATACAAACAAACAAAAATTCTAATATTGTCTCTTTGTAATTTTGTTTAGATAAATTAGAAGTTTAGATAAAGAAAAGCCACCTACTAGACGACCCACTTTCTCTCCCTCAGACATCCTTAGATTTTCTCGCCTGATTGCCCTGATTATGGTATCAAAGAGAACCCGTAACCAAACCAACCCCTAATAACTCATAAATTGAATTGTTACAAAGAAAATACTTGCATCCCCAAATGTCACAAATAAATAATTTATGAAGCAAATTAGGTAAATATTTTCGCCTTTTCGGTATTCGAATTCGATCGCTATTTAGTAGAGAAGACAGAAAATCAATTCTGAAAATGGTGAAATATTTACTAATTACAATTACAAAGTATATTGATTTAATTAAAAGCTGTATTTACTTATTTTATATATGTAATTATGTTGAACTTTTTAAGCTTTTCCTTCTCATTTTTTCTGTTAACAATCAATTAATTATGGTATCAAACAAAAACGACTTTTCTATCAAGAAGCATAGCACATCAAAACCAATATGTAAATGATAAAATTTTCAGTTTACCAACCGACCAATTACAACCAAGAATTTACTCGCAGTCGTAAGCTTGGTGAATGGGAATTGAAGTAAGGAAGTAAGTGTATAGGGAATGATTCAATTCAAAACCTATACCTTATTTTCTTTCCAACGTAATCCAAAGTTCAACTTCTGCATTTCACCTCGTATGTTTAAAATCAGAAGTAACACTCGCGATGATTAAAGGGCCGTCCTTTCAGATATCTTCCTTGAATATATAACTAAGTAATTTATTTGACGAGAAAAAATACAAGAGGAGTTACGACTGAAATATCTGCTTTATTTTCGTACTCGTCTTCTTCAATCTAACGTTTTTAAACTCGGAAAAACTTCTAAATAATTTTCATGTTTGAATTGATAAACAGACTCATATTTAGAGCATGTTGTGGCTACCAAAGATGGTTAAATCAAATGACCAAACAGATGTTCGACTGATTTATTTATTCTTGTCAAATATATCGTAGAGCATAATAAAAATAATTCAACATACCATACGATATAAGTATTAAACTGCCCGGTGGTCGCCACTTACAGGGCAAAGTACTTAGATCACCCAGATACCTTCCGTGAGATTGTCATTAACACCAAAGCGTTGCTGGCCTTCCTTGAGGAGCTGGGGTGGATCGAATTTTCCCACCCGTACGCAAAATACGTGGATTGACGTGGAATTGCGGACACCAGCCCGTATTATCTACCTAAAGAATAAACTCTGTGCTAATTACTTAGTTTAATAACATCCTCTTCTATTATTAGGCATATTTTCACCCTGAAGAATAAATTTGGAAAGAAAACAAACAATTCTCATAAATAGATACTAATTAAGGTCACAAATTCACCATCTGAATATCAATTCAGCAAACATAAAAGCTTAAACTCCGTAACCAAAAATTCCCGCTTCCCTGACTCCAAAACAATGCAAATCTCTTACTAATCCGTCTCAACCTTGCACCGACAAATTGAGAGGGTTATACGACTTAACCTAGCAGATTGCGAGATTATCCTCCCCGGAAGATATTATTTAAATTGCCCTGTAAAGGAAGATAATGCTCGATGTAAAATGTGGATTTTGGAACTCAATATCGGCGAGTTAGGGTTGGATCTTAAAATTTTACGGTGGACACAACTGTTGGGACCGTTGGAGTGGAATTGTAGGCCTTTGTTGATTACTGCGTTTGACTGGATAAGTATTGAGACTTTCTGGCTCTAATAGACCTTCCTTTTCTATCAGTAAAAGGTTATCCTAGTTATTTTTACTTGTTCATGATCTTCTCTGTCTCTCTCTTATTACAAAACTGCTAAAGCTTCGGATCTTTTTATATTTCGAACTGTATTTCGACTCGAATAGAGTTCTTGTTACACAATTGACAACTTAGTACCGGACTAAGTTTTCAGATTTCTATATTAATAACTGTATTTCGATCACAATTAGGTTCATAATACAAAAACCTTATTTAATGAAACCGATCCTAAGTTTATCTTGAGTTTTTTTTTAATGACATGTAAGTATATGATTGGTAAGTATTGAGCATATCGTAAGTATGTTTGAAAGGTTCCTTGTATGCCTGATATGATTTTAATGAAGGTTCTGAATAGTTATGACAATAGTGATGGCCTTGGAAATCGCCCTTCAAGTTGTTATCATCTCTCCAAAGCACACCAGAAAGGGAATGTAATTGCTATTTCACAATTCACTTGTCGCTTTAGCTAATTTTCGCCGTACGTGATCATAGCTAAGCTTCATGTTTCGTGCCCTATTGATCTGAACAACATTGTAACAAATGATTAAACACAGGATTTATAATAAATGAAATCAAACAACCTTAGTAAATTATTTTAATCAGTTATTTATAGAAATCATATAACTAAAATCTGTTATGATCTAGACACACGAAAAGCAAATTAACAATCACTTGAAATACCATAATTTTATTAGGTACAATATAAATCAAAAGATTATTTATTTTGTATACATATCGGGTTTTAATTATCCGCAAAAACAGCAATATTAAATTGAATCAAATTGTAAGTTGACGGAGGTTCGACCTGCTCAGTTGTTTGAATCAAAATCAAATCAAATTATTTATTTTTGCAGAAAACTCCGTTATAATGGTATTATTAAATGTACATGTTTCAAGTGATTCTAACGTGAGGCACGAAAAATGTATACAATCGTGGTTTATCAAAATCAAGATTGTCATTGAAATATGTAATTATATAAAGATTTTAGGATATAAAATTATTGGAATGTCCTTCTTAGTTAGTTAGTTATATTAATACAGATTAAAAATATTTTTTTTGGAATCTGGTGTGAAATTTTTAGTTTTTATAGGGGAATGGGACTGATATCTTTAACACAGGTTACTCTGTAATCTAGCTAAGATGCCAGTTGCGATACGTACTGTGACTATAAAATCACGATCACTGTTAATCTGTAACATTCTAGTCTTAAGGTTTTATACTGTGAGAACCAATAAAGCTTATTATTATAAAAAAAAAAATAAAAAAAAATTCAATGTGATTCCTAGAATTATAACAAAATATTAACAGAATAATTATTTAAAGATACATGCATGATAGATAGATGATAGATGCATGTGGAAAAAGGGAAGAGTTTTTTTTTTTATGTAGGGCATCTCGTAGCTGACCTCTGAGGTCACGACTACTTAACCGGTCAATACTAAAAGGGATGAGAATGATGTGCAAGCTTTTATAAGCACCATTTCCTGTCATGGCGTCTTGAAGTGCGTGGAGGGGCTTGACAGTGGTGAGGGCTCGCCGACAAACTCGATCAATCTGCTTATACTCGGACTTCCACATTCACCCCGCTTTAACATTTCGATGAGCATAACAATTTTTAGTATCTTATTATGATTCTATAAGAATATCTAATGAGGTAAATTGGCTTTAGCGAGGCTGGTAGGCGGGTACGTAGGAAGAATGTAGGCGTCAATAAACTCAGAAAAGAGGTTTATGTCTAAACTTAGCTAGTTATTACTTAGCGTGGGAGTAAATGGGCCTGTGCAGCTGGTGAAGTCATTTGACTGAAAGTTGTCTGGCCGTTGATTGCGATAAGACGGATGAAAAAGAGGGCAGTTTAAAAAAAACTGTTTTGACATGATGTCATGATGGCCCAGTGATAGATAAATATATTAAACATTTATTCAGTACACACAAAAGACAGCACAATACACAAAAGCACAATTAAATGATAACAAATTACATGAATATAAAAATAAAAATTAATTGTCGTGCGTTAGTCTCGCAAAAACTCCAAAATGGCTCGACTGTTTGTGATTAAAATTTGGTCAGTTGTGCACATGCACGCCGGAGAGGTTGCTATAACAAAAAGAAAAACATACATATATTGAAATAGAGTGACACTATGACATACCTCAAATCAAATAAGACAGTGGCAGTAGTTAAGACCTAACCTCTTTCGCACGAGGTTGTGGGTCCAAATCCAGGCAAGTACCAATGTGGCTTTCTCAATTAATATTTACCTACTTTCTTAATTTATCTTAGACATTACTGGCATCGGTGAAGGAAAACATCGTGAGGAAGCTTGAACTTATAGTCAATTTAAATCTGAAATAGCCTACATGTTTGAGCAATCGTGGTGATCAATGCTCGTGCCTTCTTTATATGAGAAGAGGCTTTTGCCCAGCAGTGGGATTATAATAGGCTGGTCTTATTTAATGTCTGTTTTATAACTGGTTTAGCAATAGAATATTCTATCTCTACATTCATACTTTTTAGGGTTCTGAGGTCAACAAGGAACCCTTATAGTTTCGCCATGTCCGTTTGTCTGTCCGCAACTTAGCTCAGACAATGTTAGTAGTAGAAAGCTGTAATTTGGCATGGGTATACATAATAATCAGAGCAGTGGTGGCCCACTGTTAACGGCCGTGACTTACAAGTTGTAGGTCGTAGGTTCGAACCTAGACAGGGGCTTTACTTTGTGTAAATTATTTCATCACCACTGCTCTCAAAACGGTGAATGAAAACATCGTGAGGAAACCGGCATGTGCTAGAACCAAAAATTCGAAGACATGTGACATCTACCAACACGCTTTGGGCCCGCGTGGTAGATTTCGGCCCACTTCCTCTCACAGAGAGAGGGCAGTGGGATCATTATAGGCTGATTGAGATACATATTAATCACGCCGAAAAACTTGTAAAATAAAATTTATTTAGGGTATCTCCCCTACACGTAAAGTGGGGATTCTTTTTTCCCGTTTGTGGCCCTGGTACGGGGTGTCGTTAGAAAATATTGTGAGTTTGCGTTTTTAGATTCAGGAATCCGTTTGCGATTCCGTCACCTTTAAAGTGAAAATTTTTGTTAGAGTTAAGTGTGTGGCCCTGCCAACTAAATGGTTGGTTCTGGATATCTGGAGCAGTAGTATAAATGACGAAATTAAAAGGAAAACTATCACAGTGAAGTAGGCTCTATAAGTTAACGAGTAATAATCGACCAACTTACATTTGCAGTTGAAAAAACATGTTAATATTCCGTATGCGAGAACATATTTTGAACATATTTTTTAATTTTTTTATATTTTGTAGTTTTATTTTTTGTAGTTTTATTTTTTTTAAGTTTGTTCTTCGCATGAATCCATCCCAACTACTCTTCATTGTAGGTGGTCCGACACGCACTTGGCTGGTTTTTTTAGGGTTCCGTAGTAAACAAGGAACCCTTATAGTTTCGCCATGTCAGTCTGTCTGTCCGCGGCTTAGCTCAAAGACGGTTAGTACTAGAAAGCTGTAATTTGGCATATGTATACATATTAATCATGCCGATAAAGTGGTAAAATAAAATCAAGAAATATATTTTTTACCTACGTCCCCTACACGTAAAGTGGGGATGTTTTTTTTCTCATCTACCCACCCCATGTTGTGGGGGTATCTTTAGAAAAGTCGTTCAAAAATATTGCGAGTTTGTGAAAACCATTTTTGGATTCTGGGATCCGTTTGCGAAATATTAAGCTTTTAACAGATTTTTTATATTAAAGTCAAGTGTGTGTCCCCCCCCCCCTCTGCCAGGTAAATGGTTGTGCTTGGATTTGTGAAAAAATTCTCAGCAATAGTATATATAACGAAATTAAAAGGAAAACTATCAGAGCTAAGTAGGCTGTACAGGTTAACGAGTAATAATCAACCAATTTAAATTTGCAGTTTGAAAAACATGATTTCTCATACATTCCGTATGGGAGAACATATTTTTCAATTACAATGTTAAGTTTGTTCTTGGGATAAATTCATCCCAACTACGGAACTCTCCATTGTGCGTGGTCCGACACGCACTTGGCCGGTTTTTTTATATATGGTTTTGGTCTTCTTTTTGTTTTATCTTGTGGCAGAGGACCTGACATCATGTGGCTTGAACTCAGCCTATTGCAGTCCAACGCTGGACCTTGTTAGACCCTCATAGGTACGTTCCGCTTTTCGTTTCAAGTCTATTTAAACCGCCTTCAACATTAACACTCTTCCAAACTTTGATTTACATACATTATACATACCTACTTCTTTAGAGGAGCTCGTGGCTAAGTAATAACAGCCGCACGGGTCAATCCATCAGTTTAAGCTACGCTTAACGCGGTGGGTCCGTGGACAGGTGACCATCTTTACATACTGAGACTCCTCCGTGCCTCGGAAAGCACGTTAAGCCGTTTGTCCCGGCAGTCATTCGTGGATCTTTGACAGTCGTTACGGGTCATCAGAAGCCCGAAAGTCTGACAACCAGTCTTACCAAGGGCTATCGTATTACCCAGTTACTGGATTGTGGAATTCAGATAGGCAGTCACTCCTTGTAATACTTGTATTCAACTGCATTCGGTTAGACTGGAAGCCACCCTAACATATATTGGGAAAAGGCTAGACAGATTGATTGACATACCTACTTCTTTAACGTGTAAAAAATATTTTAGAGGAGACGGAAACGATTAAATACAATCTTGGGCTTGAATGTAACGAGATGAATATGGTGTGAATGAAAAATGAAAATTTTGTAATTGTGTAATCGACTACTCAATTAATCTATAATCTCACGATAACTATCTTTCTCAGCTTCCAGACTGAGAATTGAGCAGACTTTTGATATCCTAAGATAAAGAAATATGACAAATTTTTTAGATCATATCTCAACATATTATTCATATATCTCATTTGGGCCCACCATTTTCCATCTCCTTTATCCCAACAATATCTTATCCATAATTTTATCCTAATATCAAGTTTAACCATCTCTGAGCACTGAAGGACACCACTCCAATTAGTGCCAAAACTTAATTGTGCCGCTGAAACTTTGGCCGCTGCACCACGAAAGTAGGTCAATTGTGACAATGGCGTTCATGTACCATTCAACTACATATTTCTCTCCTTAAACTTAGTTGAGATTTTCTCGTTAATAGCAATTCTTTATGTTACCTGAACAAAGTTCATGAAAAATTATTGTTTAGCAAATCGACAACCTACGTCATTTGGCCGTGTTATAGCCATTTCATAAAACCAACTGTCAAAGACTGACAGTAATGATTTTAATATACGAACAATTAAGTTGGTAGTCAATTTTCGAATTTTCCTGATTTACTTAATAAAAATAAAAATGGTCGTGAATCGATCGATTGTAAATGAAATTCTGGGAACTTCCATGCTATTCTGTAAACATCTCACCGTGAAAACTTGGGTGAAGTGAGCTGTCAATAGTGTCAATCCCTGTGGAATGACAGCTCACTCCACGCTCACTTCACCTAAGTTTTCACGGTGAGATGGTTACAGAATAGCACTGCTGTTGCTAAGAACAATATAAATCAGTTTAGATACGAAATAAGCGGATAAGTAATGTCGCGACGCCGTCGCGACGGCAAGATCGCGATAAGGGTGTGCCACTTTCTATTAAGAGCTTTTATTCTGAAAGTGGGCAACGTCGCAAATAGCTGTCAAATATTTCGCTGTTTTGATTAATTTGGCAATATTACTGTACGGAAATATGAAATATGCCTAACTAGTGGACTAAAATATTGATTATGAAATGCAATACTTAATAACATCGTAACACCGAATATTTAGTTTTTGATGAAAAAAAAAGTATTTGGAAACTTTCCAAATGCCTTTTTTACACCTAAAACGGTTTCAACATCAATTTCAGTGTTATAATTGCAATTGCAACTAGTGAACTAGAATATTTATAATGAATTTATTATGAATATTCTAGTTCACTAGTTAGCAATATTTCATATTTTCATACAGTAATATTGCCAAATTAATCAAAACAGGTCAATATTTGACAACTATTTGCGACGTTGACAACTTTTAGAATGAACGCTCTTAAGACACTATACAGGCGTGATGTAATCGCTTAGAACTCGGGTAGGTGGGTATAGGTACACTAATTTGGTAAGCGATCATTCAACCTTAAATTAGACAGCACAACGACAAGCATCCAACATCTGGATGTTTAATTATAAAAGCATTCAAATGACTACCTACTTTTTAGGGTTCCGTAGTAAACAAGGAACCCTTATAGTTTCGCCATGTCCGTCTGTCTGTCCGCGGCTTAGCTCAGAGACTCTTTGTACTAGAAAATGCTGTAATTTGGCATGGGTATACATATTAATCACGCCGACAAAGTGATAAAATTAAATCATGAATAGAGTCAAGTGTCCCACCTGCCAGCTAAATGGTTTTGTAATATGTGATAAAATTCACGGCAGTAGTTTATATAACGAAATTAAAAGGAAAACTATCACAGCTAAATAGGCTTTACAAGTTAACGAGTAATAAATAATCGATCAATTTACATTTGCGGTTGTAAAAACATATTCAAAACATTCCGTATGGGAGAACATGGTTTTCAACTACAAAGTTAAGTTTGTTCTTGCGACAAATTCATCCCAACTACGGAACCCTTCATTGTGCGTGTTCCGACACGCACTTGGCCGGTTTTTTTGTTTTACTGGCAGACAAAAATTACTATGTCCGCCTAATAATTAAGCGAAGAAGCGGTTATTTCGAAGTAAAAGTTCAAAAAGAAACCAACGATTATATTCCTTTACTGACAAAAAAGAAGTTCACTGAACTAAAACTAAGTAACATAGCTCGAGAGACTCACTGGAGGAGGTAATATCCGCTGTCTGGTAAATATTGTGCTCAGGTGACAGAATATTATGTAGGTAGTTGGAAAACACTCTCGTAGACAACTTGATGCTTTTAGAATACAGGTCTTTGAACGAAATACAATATATAAAAATATCAACAACACAACATCAACAGCTTGTTTAATAGGTGTGTTAAAGTCCTAAGTAGCTAAAAAGAGCAAATCTTTCGCCAGTATTTTACTAATCTTTAGAACGTAATACAATGTTGCCCATGGGCATGTGCCCGCCCGTATTTTTCTGAATATTCATGACAAATAATCGAAAATTAACTTTAAAAGGGGGGTCTTCTCTTCATCTTTAATTTTTTTAATATTTTTTCAATATCCCCCTATAATTTTATGGTCTTACACTTGTTTTTTAAATAAATACAGTTTTTTTTTTTTTTTTAATGGCTGCGCCTCCGTTTTTTTTTCATAGTCGATAAATTTTACCAAAAAATGTTATCCGATAAAATAACTCATAAGCTTTTAGAAATAATAAACAGAACAGAACAGAAATCGCGCCAATAACATAGGCAAACGCTATTAATAAAATAAAAAATTGAACATTTAAAAAGATAGACCTTTTAATGTTAATTTTCATGAATATTCAGAAAAATACGGGCCCGTGGGCGACATTGTATAGGTAGCCTAAAGATATAAATATTTCTTAAATAGACAGTCAAAGGTGTGAACACGTCGAAAAAAATTGCGAAATGCACGCACACTACAAAACGTATAAAGTTTTTTTCATTATTCCTTCCTCTCAACAAATCCCCGGACACCGAAGTTCTATTGAAATTCCAAATTGAAAAACAACACCTTATTTAATTAGTTATTTTTAGTACTTAATTATCTACAGTTACATACATACACTTTTATCTAAATTCATGCAATTTTATTAAAATCACATTAAGTAAATATGGCGCCCAAAACCCAAATTTAAACCACGGGGGTGCACGCCATAGCAGCCTCCACGACAGCAGGTAACACTAAAATCATTTGATACTCTATTTAAATAGAAAAAATAGTTCTTTTTCGGCATAATTATATGGTGAAAGTGTTTTTTTTTTAACCGTGTATCCAGTCTATTAGGGTACTATTTTTTAATTCAAAATTAGAACTTTACGATAAGAGCGTAGTAGAGTGTAACTACCAGTCGACAGCGATGTGAAGGAATTTTTCGACGCCATATTTTAGTTTGTTGATAGTTTTAGTTAGGTTAGGATATTATATTTTTATTTTATTAATGTATGTGTACTACTGAATAAGTTATCCATATTTTTTTAAATGTTGCAAATGCGAAATGATAGAGCGAAGATAAAACAATATTGAAAAAATCTTGGCACAGAGAAGCGACAGTACTTCAACTTCTTATAGAACTCGAATGCTGAGACCCAAAAGTAATTCGATTGACATGGAACATGTCCAACTCTGCTGATATAAATTTAACATCGCTATAACTTAGTATCTGATTATGCTCGGCAAAGTTTTTGAGCAGTGCGCGTGCCAAAGGAAATTGGCGTTCGTTTTAGTTTTTTGGGAAATGGTCATCGATATTAATTTTTATAGTACCTAGATACATCCTTATCCTTATGTAAATATTGAAATAAGCACAATTACTTCTCTATCCGTATGTTAATATTTCCAACAACACATTCTTCACCTTTTAACACTCGTATTCCAAAGTCATTAATTAAGACAGTCAAATCATTTATTTCAATCAGACCACGAAAAGGCACTATGGGAAGTCAAAATCCCACAAAAAAACAGGAATAAGGCACATATTTATCTTGCACTTAATTTAGAGCCTTAATGCATATTTTTTTGAACTTTTTAGGTAGATATACGTTCATGTTAAGTTAATACCGTAGTTCGCGCGCAACTGTTAGTCATCGACAGTCGCGACTGTTAGTCACGAGACAAAGGCCAAGCTAACTCAGTCTGTCAATCTTGTCAATGGCTCCCTGACCCATCTCACCGGTCACATACCTCAGGCGGTCTAACTAGCAGTCGCACATAAGTCTCGATCCCTTGGGAATATCGAGATTTAAAGTATCCTATGTGCAAATCCAGATCATGGTCTACCCATGTGCCAAATTTCATCCAACTCCGGTCAGCCGCTTTAGCGTGAAGCGTAACAAACAAACCCACTTTCGCATTTGTAATATTAGTTACGTTTCCTCAAATTTGAGGAGAAAACCAACATTCATACTTACATAGCATAAAAAGACACAAACTGAACCTTGTCTTGCATCTTGACGAAATATCGTACAACATGAGTAAGAGCAATCACTTAGCGAAATGACTGCCGCTCAACGAAGTGAATTGGACGGTAAGTACACACTTTATGAAAGTGAGGACTTTGGCGAATTCGGAGAAACAAATGCCTGATGTGTACTGTTTGAAGTTGAAATCGAATGGGTTGCAAGAATTTTAATGACAACGAGTTAGTTTTGGTGTGGAGTGTACTTCGGTTTTTATAATGATTGTCCATTTGTAATCAATTTGGCTAGCCTTTTCTCAACTACATATGTTGGGGTCGGCTTCCAGTTTCATCGTTTAAGCATAATCAGCCTATAATGTTCTCACTGCTGGGACACAGACCTTCTCTCGGTCACCACGCGGGCCCAATGCGTGGGTTGGTAGATGAAACTGAAAGTCCTAGAACCAAAAATGTGAAGAAGCGCTTCACATTTTTGGTTCTAGGACTTTCAGATTCAGTTTCCTCACGATATTTTCCTTCACCATTTTGACAGCAGTGGTGATGAAATAATTTACACAAATTATATCACCTGTCAGGTTTAGAACCTACGCTATGACCTAAAACTCGCCACCAATGCTCGCTTCCGAACTAACCGAATGCAGCTGAATACCTGTATTTTAGCGACTGCCTATCTGACCTGACCGCCACCAGCCAGTTAGGGTAGATGATACCCCTTGGTAAAACTGGATGTCAGACTTTCGGGCTTCTGACTACCCGTAATGACTGTCAAAGATCTAAGAATGACAACCGGGACCAACGGCTTAACGTGCTTTCCGAGGAACGGCTGGTCCCTATATCTAATGGATGGTCCACGACCCGACCGCGGCAAGCGTAGCTTAACATGTAAATGCATAAATCGACATAAAAAAATCTCACCTGATGTCACTATCATCATCATCATTTCAACCGAAACACGTCCACTGCTGGACAATAGCCTCCCCCAAACATCGCCACTTCGACCGCTTCTGGCCAGGGCTTGAAATACCGGTATTTTTGAGAACCGGGGCCATTGGCCTTGGTGTGATACCGGTACCAGACGTAGTACCTGTACTATTGGTACCTATTCCTAATCAGTTTCAGTACTGTACCGATACCAAACAAATATTTCCGTAAGTTAGTGTGAAAAAACAGATATAGAAAGTAAAAAGGATAGTTAATAGGCATTAGAAGAACAACTTCCAACCGTACAAGGAACCTTGTACAAATATGTTATTAGTGGTCTGTGCCGGGTACCTGAATTTGGTACCGGTACTTGTTAGGTGGAGTACCGGTACCCGTCTGGAAGCGGTACCCAGGTACCGATACAGGACCTGTTCTTTTGGTACCGGTTCCAAGCCCTGTTTCTCACATTCAGTGGGTTCCTGCGGCCTTCGCCAGGTCATGTGATGTATCTGTCAAACCATTTTACAGTATTCTAATAAGCCCGTGTTTAATTTTCTCAAAACAAAAATCATAATATTTTATCATTGCTTGGGATCCAACAATGACAGAAGAAAAAACCTAAATTAATTTAAAGTTTTTTATTTATCCTCCCACGGGTTCAACGACCAGCCAAGTATATTTCGCTGAACAAAGTCAAATCTAATATTTCAAAGAAACGACCCACGTTAATGATATTAAGATTCGTTTAAAAAAGTAAAATAAAAAGATGTTTTTACGCAGGTGTTTCTAAATAAATACACTTTTTCTGCTGTTTTTATGAACGTAGATTAGAATCGTATAAAAGCTGCTGCAGACAGGCGCGACGCGACAGCGCGACGCGATTGTAGTAGATAAATTTCTATGAAAACTTCATGGAAACTGTTCTACCAGAATGAACACACACAGGTCTTCATCTATTACATACAATAGCAATGTCTTGTTAATCGTTAAATCAGTATTATTAAACCACCTCGCACTCTATGCGACATGTGACTGCGACAACTTAAAGACAAGACGCTGACCTGTCGCATGCGACTGTCATCGAGTGTGCGCGTGCACCATGCGTCTATAGGCCTACCGCTTAAGGGAGATGCGCTAACGTAGCCCGCGAGATTCAAATTTTCTTTAGTTTTTTGCATTTTGCAGGTCAGTGTCAGGTTTTATGTTTATTAAAATATGATTCGCGACCGTAACAAATATGGCTTTACATAATTATAATCATTACAATCAGTAATACAACTCCATAAGTTAGCATAATTGTCAAATGTCTTCATGAAATAGTCATTCAATGGGATTACATGAGCTTAGAGAGTTGTACTGATCATCTTTATGATTATAATTCTATAAATAAACATTTGATACGGCCGCGAATCATATTTAGATCAACATAGAACATGATACTGACCTGCAAATTGCAAAATCGTAAAAAAAAATGAATTTCGCGGGCTACCTTGACGGTTTCGCCTTAACTGAGACGTTTCCTGAGGTAGCTGCGAGGTGTGGGAAGGGTGACAGTTGTCACAAGTTGACGAATCACTGAGCTCTCGCATCACGTCACCACACCCCGCACCGCGCAGCTACCTCAGGAAACGTCTCAGTTAAGCGGTAGGCTATAGTCTAGCTAGATGCTGCGGCAAGTGCCGAGAGGGTGCGACGGTGCCCTAGCCTGTCGTTGCGACTCTGCAACTTGACGCCAAGTGTGCGCTTTGAACAAAATATGGAAATTGTCGGCCGCAGCTTGTCGTTGCGTCTAGTCGCCAAGCTGACGCAGTCGCATGTCGCATAGTGTGCGTGGTGGTTAACGACCTAATTTCTGTTACAAAATTTAGCCAAAGCACATCATAAAAACAAATGAAATAGGTACCACAAAAATTATATAACACAAATTAATTAAGCCTGCAAAATCATAAATGCTATAATTGCTTTTACAAGTCGCAAATACACGACCATTTAGCAAAGATCAAATCACGGCCCTCATGCTACCCTAACCACAGTATAAATAAGTAAAATACCTATTCTATCTTCATAGAAACCGGCCGAAACAATGCCCTACGGAATCTCAGCGTATATCAGTACGCAACACTATTGAGTGCGCGGCAGTTACCCACAGATGCTGATGAAAGTTTTTCTACCTAGCGCCCGTAGATAATTATTTCAAGTTCACTGCCGAGATATAATACTGCTACTTATTTATTATGTGCCCTAACCAATTCTTGTTAACCATTTAAATAAAACATTTTTTAATGAGACCTGAAAAAGGTTTGTAAGCGAAAGAACATGCAACTCATTAAAATGCACAATCAAAATAAATTACGTTCTTAAGCTTTGTGGATTATACCGAGCGGGATACGAAACATTTCGTATGATAAGGCATGTTGAATTATTCTGCTAACAATGGCCGTATTCGTGTCTGTATTGTCGTTACAACTCATGAGCGTGTCATGTGACTTTTATTAATAAACTAGCTTTTCTCTGTAGCTTCGCCCACGTGAAGCTCGGGAACTATCCCACGGCAACTTTGTAACAATTTATTTTATTTAAAAGAGTGTCCGTGGAGTTTCTTGCCCGTTCTTCTCCATTGGTACCTACTACGCTTTGGAATGGGCAACTAGCTTCATATTTTTGACTGACCGATTCCTTGACAATTCAAAAGTGCCTGTAATGGTTTAATTGAAATAAATGATTTGAGTTTGAGTTTGAGCAATCTACTACCGGTATACAAAGTATCCCATGTGTTAATCACGGTTATAAACTATCTGTCCATCTGTGTGTGCCAAATTTCGTCCAAATTACTTCAGCCGTTTTGTGTGATTGTGTAACAAACATCCAAACAAACAAACATTTCACATTTATAATATACATAAGTAGGACAATATATATATATCTTACTAATTTTTAAAAATGATCTTCACTTACCGAGACCCTCAGAAAGCACATTAAGGCGTTGGTCCCGGCTGTCATTCTTAGATCTTTAACCGTCGTTACGGGTCGTCAGAAGCCCGAAAGTGTCACAACCAGTCTTACCAATGGGTATCGTGTTACCCAGTAACTGGGTTGTGGAGGTCAGATAGGCAGTCGCTAAATGTAAAATGAATGGTATTCAGCTGCATCCGGTTAGAATGGAGTAGGCCTATGCAGCTTGAATGACATGATTTGTGAAATTGTCACTGTCATTGTGTATTGACCAAACAAGATGGAGGCGTTAGTTCCGATTTTCGCCACGCGCTAAAATTACCTTGTAGCGTCATATAATATTATCACTAGGTGCATGTCACATTCTCTTTAATGTTTTGGATATGTTTAAGTACCCATTACTTCATATAATGTTTATTTTATTACATTTTAAAACATCAAATGAATATTTACAATATACTCGTAATGTTTCTAAAATTGGCAAGCATGAAGCAGGCAAATATTATTCTTCCTCCAAGTGCTACCAAATTAGATCCTGAGTTGTTACTTAAAATCTTCAGCCATAAATAGTCAAGAATGGCATAATATTTACGAATAATAAGTAAAAATTCCCAATAGAAAATCCCGCAAACAGTTAACGTTCAGTGACATTTGACATTTCTAGAGACCTCACTCTACACTAGCGCCTCTAGCGGCAAATTCAAACGCGTTCGTCCTTTTGTTTTTTTGGGTGGGAAGTTATCAAATAACTTCTCCCGCTCTGGGCGGAGCGGGAATCGGACTCAGACTCTAAGGCCTGTATTACAGAACCTCACAAGAATTACTTAAAAAGTAATGCTTGTGAGGATACTTCAAGACTCAAGCATTACTTAAAACTAGTTTCAACCAATCAAAAGGCTAACGAGTTTTAAGTAATGCTTGAGTTTTGAGCGAAGTTCTGTAATAAGGGCCACTCAAGCATTACTTAAAAAAACTAGTTTCAACCAATCAAAGGGCTTTAAACGAATTTTAAGTAACTAATGCTTGAGTTTTGAGTGAGGTTCTGAAATACGGGCCTTACTGACTAAAACCCACCCGCATTCCACCATTCTGTATTACTTATTATCAAATTTAATGTTTTTCGTGAATAAAAAAATATTTATTTATTTATTCCAGGCACGATATAGGTGCCTACTATGTAACAGTATACTTAAATTCCTATCAGAATTTCTTGACTCCAAGCTCCGAGCTCAAAACATTATCCTTTTTTATTCGCTATAATTTAACGCGACAGTTTCGGTCACCTTTTAGTCTTTTAGGTCTTTGCCCGGTGTAAGCCTAAGTTCTGTGTTGACTCTTCGTACCGGGAAGGCTTTAAATTATTTAAAGCTATAAGGATGACACTAAATGTTAAGTAAAATTGTTACTAACCCTATGGACTCTGTCCGAAATAAAATTATTCTATTCTATTCTTCTGCAGATTCTTCTTTTATTGCCGAATATTTAAGGAATAACATAGTTAGTCAGAAGTGCACCTATAGTACGCCTAGATTATTTTTGGACTATTTTTAGGGTTCCGTACCTCAAAATGTAAAAACGGAGCCCTTATAGGATTACTTCGTTGTCCATCTGTCTGTCTGTCAGTCTGTCAAGACCTTTTTTCTCAGGAACGTTTGGAAGTATCAAGTTGAAATTAATATCAAATTCGCAGGTTTATGGTCCTTTGGAGCTCTAAAAAAACAAGCTTCTTAGTTAACGCAATAGAAAATACGGCCATTTATGCGACATATTTTGATACTGGCAAATAAATCAAAACCAGTCAAACAGGTACTTGCCGTTGACCAAGAATCATGAAAGTCAAACAACTAATGTTTTTCTTTTTTTATCGTTAATTTGTAAAAAGAAATGCAATTTCAAACAAACATTTGCAGTTGGAGAATTTTGACTGTGACGTACAGCGATGTATGGGAAACATGTTTTTCAACTACAATGTTAAGTTTGTTCTTAAGATAATTTATCCCGACTACGGAACCTTTCATGGTGCGTGGTTCGACACGCACTTGGTCGGTTTTTTTTTCTCATGGTGGTTTGGACCTTTCTCCTTACTTTAATCAAACAAATATTACATTAACGTACATGAAACGTATCTTGCGAATTTAGTCAAGTTTTACATTTGGCAAAATATTATACAATAAAATAAGGTGTAGTAGTATCTATACTGAAAGTGACACTTAATAACCAAACTAAAAATAGGCCTCAAACTGACCCCGAGCAATTTTGGGTCAAACTTTTCTTCAAAGAGCCACGTGTAGCATAAATAAAAGAATATTTCAACTGTTCCCGAAAAATAAAATATTACATAACTGGGTAGAACACAGTTGTGTCATACATTATGTATTGCCAACTTGTTCAAACACAAGATTTTAAACAACTTAAAATCAGAATAACATTAAAACTAACACAACTAGCTACATACATTTTTAGTTTATCTGAGAATCACAGCAGTGGCGCGTTTCATGAATTTTTAATACTTCGTTTCATTGTGCGCAATTCTTTGAAAGCTTTTGTTAGAAAATTTAATAATTTCGTTGTTGACCATTTTTAGAACGGACCAGAATTTTAAATGTAAAGTGAAGTGTAAATAAATTAAGATACGTATTCATTTAGGATTGGGTTTACCTGCTAAGTAATCCGCTTTATGATGACGTAAGTATTGAAATTGAGGAAATGAATTTAGTTTCGTTCCATGTTCAATAAATTCATAGCAGCTACGCCAGTGGCAGCGTAGCAAGCGTAGCAATGACATTAGCTACGCCGTAGCTGTTGCGCAGTCTTTTATTGGCAGCTACAGTCTAGCTGGTTCGTAAAACTCGCACGTACTTTGGCTCAGACATGTTCCCGTCTCTATCTTGCACACGTAGTTTGACAGATGTGCGACAGTGACCGGAACAATGCTTAGCCAAAGTACGTACTACGTAACGTTTATAGATCATCTAACTTATAGACTTACCTAGTATCAACGTATAATCTAATTCAATGTAAGAACACCTAGGGCTAAAAAAAGTAAATATATGTATAGTAACCTCTTCTTGAAACTTAAAGAAATAATATAACCAGTTTTAAGTAAAACTTTCTAGCAAAGTCATCAAACTATAATAAAGTCAACTAACACAATTTTAAAGGGAAAACTGTGGAATGTTTTAATCAAGTACTAAAATGGTAGCATGTAAATGAGCGAACATAAAATTTAACATCCATAGTAAAGTTTTAAAGTTCTCGCGAAACAAAGAATGCTTTTAGTGAATGGCTTGAAAAATGGCTTAACATGGACATCGTTGATGTACAATATTACTGGAAAGGAATTTTAAATGAAAAAAAAAAATCTTCTGCTTTCGCTGTCCAGTTTAAGCGTGTTTATTTTGTGAGTTCCTGGATTTTATGCCTAAGTTACGCTTAAGTTTTCTACATACTTTGTATGCAGAAAAATAAAAAACCATGTAATCCGTGTGGTCTGGTCTTGTTCTTGAACACGTAACAGTCGGCCCCAGGGATCCATCATTTTCGTATGTTAAACCGTCTGCCTAACACCCTGTATAATTTATTCTTATTAACTCCTATGAATGAACTACTAAATATTTACCCGACCAATAAGGTTATCTGGTTGAGGTTGCTCATTTCTAAAGCACGTCACACACATTGAAGATAATATATATTATAGCGCTTAAAATCCTCTAAGGTAAATATATATTATCTTCACTGTGTGTGGTGATCAATTAAATTGTACGGTGAGCGATATGTCGAAGATAATATAAATTTTATATTATCTTCAAAGTGTGTGACGACCTTAAGAGTTATTCATAAATAATAAAGCTTTAATTCATTCCAAACAATTAAATAACAATAAAAATTATGTATAACATAAAAACACAATAAATTTTATTTGTTAAATTAAATAACGGAACGGAACGGGATGGAACAGGACGGAACGGGACGGAACGGGACGGAACGGAACGGAACGGAACGGGACGGAACGGGACAGAACGGGACGGAACGGGACGGAATAAAAGATTAGATTAAATTGTGTATGAATAACCATACACAATTTAATTTAATCTTTTATTCCATCTTCTATGGTGTGTTTCAGAACTTGATGTACAATAATGAGTTATCTATTTGTTCCGTTGTAATTCAAAAGAGCCTTAAAATTTTAGACACTTTTCAGTGCACTTCTAGTTCACAAAGTATTTGTTGGACAGTTTTTAATAACGCGACGTTATGAGAGAAGACACGATGACTGGCTGCGTTTGTTTCAGAATGGGCTTCCGAGCGAATATGATAAATATGATAATCTTACCCGTTCACAAGTCGGTGTGATGAATTACTACAGTTAGGAGATGCAGAGGAAATACCATTATGTTTATGATAAAATACCTGCCAAAAGCGTGTCGGACCACGCACAATGAAGGGTTTCGTAAAGATTTACCCTGTTATTTTAAGAACATAGACTTCTTATAAATTTTCCTGTAATCTATGAGTAAAGAACCTTTATCTGTATTTTTTTTCATAATTTTAGGGTCAGTAGTTTCGGAGATAAGGGGGGAATGGTCAATTTTCATATATTTTCTTAAATATCTTTAAAACTATTTATAACAAAAAAAAAAAAAAAAAAATTGTGGTCCTCACAAAAAGCCCTTTCATTTTTCCTTTGTGGAGCTCGTGGCTAATTAATAACTGCCGTACGGGTTGATGAATCAGGTTAAGCTACGCTTGCCGGGGTTGGTCTGTGGATGGGTGACTGGTGATCTTTACATACCGAGACTCCTCCGTGCCTCGAAAAGCACGTTAACCCGTAGGTCCCGGCTGTCATTCGTTGATCATTGACAGTCATTACGGGTCGTCAGAAGCCCGAAAGTCTGACAACCAGTCTTACCAAGGGGTATCGTATTACCCAGTTACTGGGTTGTGGAGGTCAGATAGGCAGTCGCTCCATGTAAAATACTGGTATGTAAAATACTAGATGCAACTGTGCATCTGGTTAGACTAGAAGCCGACCCCAATATAGTTGAGAAAAGGCTAGGCAGATTAATAAAAAGCCCTTTCATTTGATATCACACGGTACAGTTTGCGAAACTTACTTAATTAAATTTTCCAATTTGCCCCCAAAAACCAATTACACCACCACCAACAAACATGACATGTTTTTAAACTGTCCTATTTTGACTGATATGGTTCAAATTGATATCTGTCAATTAACGTGGATGATCAATAAAATTAAAAAGTCCCAAGTAACGACACTGAGTACCGGCACAAGTCATAGCGAGGACATAAGTGTCATCCTCTGGAATTCCGCCAAAGAGCAAGTAAACATATCCAATAACAATATTTCCTACCCATCCAAGCATATTTTAAAAACAGCTTTTATCTACTCTCATATCGTAATATTCGAATTATAAACTTCAAAACGAGTTTATATTGACATACGTTATAAACACAACACCGAAATTTTAAAATAGAATCATATTATAACACTTTTTCTCTAACAAAATAATGCGATAAAACATTTTTTTTATTTTTTTTTTTTAACTCAAAACTCAAAGCATTTATTTCAAATAAACCAATTACAGGCACTTTTGAATTGTCAAGGGGTCGGTCAGTCAGAAAGATGAAGCTAGTTGCCCATTCCAAAGCGTAGTAGGTACCTATGGAGAAGAACGGGCAAGAAACTCCACGGACACTCTTTTAAATAAAAATATTCTTACAAAATAATGGTTACATACATCATTCATGTTTAAATTATACATGTGAGAACAATGTAGAAAGACGTGCACGTTTTCTATTACTATACCTAGCAAATCCAAGAAGTTAATATCAATAAGGAGTTTCTATCAACTTTTGTAATGGATCGCTAGCCGGACAGCAACATCGCTCTAGCGCATGCGCGGTGATGTGCTGGTGCAGGCGCCATTCATACGTGAAGTTATACTGAATTTCGTGGGATTTTTTTATTCTTGATCTTTAACTTTGATTTTTTATTATTTTAGTAGATTCAATCCCAATGTATGAGAATAGAAAAATTAGTGTATGAAACTGCACATAATTAGGTATTAAAACACTCGTATTGTAATACCCCTCATTATGCAACAGTTTCATAAACTACTATTATAAACCAGCTCAGTCACTTTTCAAGCTGCATCGCAAATCCGTGTCACAACCCTTTCATATATCACGTTGAATCCAGCTTTAACCGACTTTAGCGAGGGAATAAATGAGTGTAGCCATAATATGTACTTTGTTTACATTTTTATATGTAAATCTGGACTTTAAGTTTCAAGTGATGGATGTTAAAACTGTGAAGATATTGTATTGTTGTTGTATATATTGTATTGTATTTTGTAGATAAAGTAAACAACCTTTACACCCTTTCCCCACTCTTTACCTTTTTTTTTTTCTTTTTATTTAGACGATCTTTATTACACTGAAACGCATCAACTAACGTGACAAACGTAAATACTAAGGGCGAATTTCACCAATGAAACTGAACGTGATCTGCACATCTCTTTTTTTTTTCTGTGTGAAATTATCAATTAACTTCTCCCGCTCTGGGTGGAGCGGTTGGGCGTGTCAGACTTTTACTGACTAAAACACACCCGTGTTCCTTCCTTTGCCTGTGTGGTGGGGCCACGATATCCCTTTCGGACATCTCGCAACCACGGCGGCACATCTAAACTGCGATTAAGAACTGTCAGTGTCATCTTTATTGGGGAATATTGACACTGACAGGTTTTGTACTCAGTGTAATGATGGATCTCATGTGCTGATCGCGGTCAGTTTCGTTGGTGAAATCAGCCCTAAACAACACGCCTCTATTCACTGGCGGTGGTTGTACAGTGGTGTATTGTAAAACCCCATATTTTTCCAGTTATGTTTAAGTCTCATGTAATAGGGGCGAGCCTATTGCCATCAACTGGGCACAAATCCAGACTCCGGGCTGCTGCTGGAAAGATTCCTTAAGGAAAAACCTAATAGCTTTGCACCAGCACTTTGTCAGAATTTGGAATCCAACCCAAGACCTCATGCTCAGCAGTCACGCTAGCATTTGTCTGGCATTAATGCTGAAATGAACCTTTTTGGCGCAGCCGTGACACACACTTATTGTCAAAAGATTTTTTATTTTTTTTTATTTTTTTTGTATTTTGTGTTTCAAGAACTGTGGCCAAATAAATAGTTTCTTTCTTTCTTTTAATAGACCAACGTGTTACTCACCAGACAGCACAATACAGGGTGGCAGGGACATCGACGCGAAAACTGATACCATAGATTTAGTACGTGATTCTGAACGCCCCTCTATTTAAATTTTTCGTCGGTTATTTAAAAAAAATCTTCTGTTCCATACATTTTGACCGCGTAAGTATTGCACTTTTCTATGAAACAGCAGATTTTTTTTTTAATACCCGGCGACATTTTCTGGGCGGTTCAGAATCATGTACTGAATCCAAGGTATCAGTTTTCGCTTCGATATCTCTGCCACCCTATATATCTTTATAAAAAAGTAAAATCAATTTTGTATCTACCCTCTTATCTACACCTGTATTTTTCTACTAACGACACTTTCACACTATACAGTAGAATTTTATTATGAAGGACCTCTCAGACGCATCCGGTGCAGACAGTCAATGATCTTTTTTTTAAAGATTGCAATTTTATTCAAACGTTAAAGTATTTTCACTCTGATCCCTGGAGGGGTGGGAAGAAAATGTTTATTGGATATGAGAAAGGTTGATGTCTTCTAGATTTATTCTGAACTAGCTTCTGCCCGCGACTTCGTCCACAGGAAATTTCTTGTTCCCCGATTCACCGCATAACGTCACCCATCGCCTGCCCGCGCTGTTACTTTGTTTTTGCTCAGCGTTCTTTCTTGCTTTTTTTCTTTTTGCCCGGCTCCTAAGGACTGTGGCGTGATGTTAAATAGCCTATAACCTTCCTCAAGAATTGGGCTAACAAATGCCAAAAAAAAAATCAAATCGGCCAAGTATTTTTAAAGATTAGCGCGTTCAAACAAACAAACAAAAAAACTCTTCAGCTTTATTATTAGTAATAAGTATGCATAGATAGAATATACTGAGAAATTAATATCTTAAAAATATTTGAAATATTTAGCAACATTCTAGGAATAGTACGGCTATGAATATTATTTGAACTAGCTGCGCCTCGCGGTTTCACCCGCATTATTCTCGATGCCGTGGGAATATCGGGATAGAAAGTACCCTATGTCCCAATCCAGGTCATGGTCTACCCTTGTGCCAAATTTTATACAAATCTGTTCAGCCGTTTGAGCGTGAAAGCGTAACAAACAAATAAACAATGAAACAAACTCATTTTCGCATTTATAAAATTACAAAATTATATTAATAAACTAGCTTTCGCCCGCAGCTTCGCCCGCTTGGAGGTCGAATATTATCCCATGGGATAAAAAGTGTCCTGTGTGTTCCAGGTTCAGACGTTTTTGCGTGATTGAGTAACAAACATCCAAACATACAAACTTTCACATTTATAATTTTAGTAGGATGTGTATGTATATATATATTACCTAGTAAGGATAATACAATGATGACGAGGAGCTATAGATGCCTGCATAATTCGCATACCATGGAATAAAATACTTAAGAAAGATAATTCCTGAAGAATGGTAATAAACGCATTTTTCTTTCTGTCATTTAGAAGAATTCGTTAAAATTAATTCCTTAAATATTTTAAAGCTTACGACTCACGTCAGATTAAAAGGTCATACATACCGTTTACTTATAGTCTTTTGGCATTCATTAATTAAAAGTACCGATATTTGGTTACTTACATATAAAATGCTGGTATTCAGCTGCATCCGGTTAGACAGGAAGTTCACCCAAATATAGTTGGGAAAAGGCTAGGCAGATTGATTGATATTGTAATCTTATTATGATAAAAAAACAGTACTCTTGAAAGAGAAACAAACAATTTTACCCTTTTGATATTATTAGTTTAGAATTATATCAATAACACTAACGTGGCACTACACAATACACGTGTATATGTGATATACGGGCACTTATATCATACATACACATAGTAGTACCTACCTACATGTTTTTATTCACATGACATGTTTCTTTTGCCATTACAGATAATAATAAATCTAATGCGACAAAGTAACTTAAAATATACTGAACTATACCTTACATGCTACACAGTACGTGGCCCTTGTGAACTCACCCAGTGTACAGGTGAATATATCTATGGCATCCGCCACCGTGTTGAGAGTGCGCAGCGCACGAGTCAGCGGTGCGTGCCCCAGCAGGTTAATGCGCGCACTCGGCACCACCAGCAGCTGCGGCTGCTTGCGCCGCCGCGCCACGTACCTATCCGGTAAATTAAACCCTATTTCTGATAGTATACCTGAGTTTTGTATACTACCTCTTAAAACTTTGAAAAGATACGTTGCCAGTGTCACTTCACGCCTAATTTCCAATTTGTAGTAGCCCACCATACCAAGACAGAATAAGGTAGGATACAGTAACGGGTATCTCGTATGCATATGTACGTGTATCGGCACTTGTTTATACGCTTGCATCCGGAGCAGACAGTCAACGATCTTGTAACTATTGGCGCTGAGATGACATTGAAGGCCACGAGGTATGCGACTGTGAAATGCATGCTGAAATTAAACTGAATATTTGCTCTTTTTCTACTTCAGTTGATTCCTCATTACTGTGACAATCTTCCTCCATCGACTCCGGTCCAAAGTTACCATCACCACCTGCTGAAATTTACTTGAGGACGTAGCTTCTTTTACTTGGTCGGACCATCGTGTTGGCGACCGGCCTCGTGCTCTCTTTCCTTCGATATTACCCAATGACCATCTTTTCAAGGCTGCTGTCTCCCCTACTTTTTCTTGAATAATAGAGTAGAACGTGGTAACCGGTACTATCAGAAGGCGATGTTTGTTCCTGGCAATAATACTTGCAAAACCCCAGGAAAACAACAAATTTCACTTAGGTACGATTTCTCAGCCACTGCACCAAAAGAAACGTTAAAATATTCGGTCGGTCTATTCTGTAAGAATCTCACCGTGAAAACTGCAGTGCTATTTTGTAACCATCTCACCGTGAAAACTTAGGTGAAGTCAGCGTGGAGTGAGCTGTTATTCCACCTAATGCTAGAGATTGACACTAATGACAGCTCACTTCACCTAAGTCTTCACGGTGAGTTTTTTATTTATAGAATACGTCGGCAGAACCGAGCTTGAAGTAAGATGTTTGAGTGTGGGGGATTGACACTATTGACAGCTCGGTTTAGTCACATCTCTTCCCTTTCCCAAGTCTTCCCCTTTTACTTCAAGCTCACTGAAACGGGCGGCGCGGCGGCCGCGCCGCACCAACGCCACGCCCGCGCCACTCGCGATTTGTGTATGTCCCGCGCCTAAATAAGTAAATAACTTCATAGGAGAAACGCCCGCGCCACACCATTTGTGTATGTTCCGCGCCATGTCGTACCTATACATATTTTGTATGACATATGAAACGACCGGCGCGACGGCCTCGCCGCACCGTCGCCACGCCCGCGCCACTCGCCATTTGTGTATGTCCCGCGCCTAAATAAGTAAATAACTTCATATGAGAAACGCAATTCCCTACAAGGACTCGAACCATGTACATTGCTGCAACCAACGCAAAGTGTATAGCTAACTTGTTTCATGGCCATACAATATTCATGTTATGCATAACATAACCGGTCAACACGATAACTTGGGATCGAAAGCTCACAGTTTACGACTAATATCCTATACTTTATGGCAAGGACGTAGCTTATGTAGAAATATATAGAAACGAGATAAATATGCTAAAGAAAGTAGCTATTTGAAATTTTTCATCTAAACAAATCGCTGTTCAAGAAAAATTTGAAAGTTTTTCAGTACTAACAAATGTTTATTGTAAGTATATACCGTTATCGTTTGAGAGATGATTGGTATTGATTTCAGAGTTTTTCAGTACAGCTAACCAAATGATGAGTTACTTTGAATATCTATAAAACTTAGAACTGCCATGCGATTCTGTAAACATCTCACCGTGAAAACTTGGGTGAAGTGAGCTGTCAATAGTGTCAATCCCTGTGGAATGACAGCTCACTCTACGCTCACTTCACCTAAGTTTTCACGGTGAGATGGTTACAGAATAGCATTGCAGTACCGAAATTGGCAACCGCTGTCGTCATGATAATCAATGAAAATTTAATTTAAAAAATTCTTATAAAAGTTGGTTGAAAAGCCTTCTTGTTTTAATTTCAATTCAAGAATATGTCAGCTGAGACAAGCAGTGCTATTCTGTAACCATCTCACCGTGAAAACTTAGGTGAAGTGAGCGTGGAGTGAGCTGTCAATAGTGTCAATCTCTAGCATTAGGTGGAATGACAGCTCACTCCACGCTCACTTCACCTAAGTTTTCACGGTGAGATGGTTACAGAATAGCACTGCTGATTCGCTTTAAAAAGTCCATAACATAAAATCTCGTCTAAGTAGCAAAATTATATACTAACTTAACTAGAACTATTTACAAACTAAAATATAGCATCGAAAAATTCATCCGCATCGCTGTCGACTGGTAATGTACCCAAGAGACTGGCCGCATTGCCAGTTTGTATGGCAATGCTTAGCCTGTGCCCAAGGTAAAAACCAGCCCTTGGGGTCACGGGAAGTGTCAAATAGCCGTTTGGAGATTTCTTTAAAGAGGCCGTGAGCACTCGGACCCCACGACCCGAGGGTTTCAGCCCCAAACGGCTCGAAAATATAATTAGTTATAAGTTGTTTGTACCCAGTTGTAAATATGTATATTCTAATTACAAATAATTTTCACTTATTAAAAAAAAAAAGTATTTAGTTTAAAAAACATATAAATATCCCTTTCTATGATCTTAGATAAACTAACAATTTCCAGTGATACAAGTAATAATACAATCATAGATATTGAGTTTATTTTCGATATATTCTGCTTCGAGAAAATATCTTTGAAACTTCTAGAAAAATATCAGTTTTAAAGGATATAAGTTTAGTGTTAGCTCAAGCAACAACGGTAATGGTTATATACGTGAGGGAACTAATACTAGGGTGGAGTAAGGAGCCGCATACACCGGACGAGGGGCGATGCATTGCGGTGCGGGTCGGTGCGGAGCGGTGCGGAGCGGTGCGAAGCGGTACGGCATGGTGCGGAGCCTTTCATACAAATCATTAAATATGTAAATCGATGTGAAAACAAAAGCACATCGATGGCGCCGCAACGGTGACACACCGCACTGGGTTTTGTGTGTTGGTTCTAATAGAGTAAGCAATGTTTGTCCGTTTTCAAAATAACGCTGTTTCATTGCTGAAGTAACTACAAAAGCGGTTGCACAGCGCAAGGTACCTGGTTCTAGAAAAGAGTAATTGGGTTTTTAAACCTTATAGTATTTTCTTTGTAAGTAGGTACCATCAAAGAAGTTCATATCTATTCAGTTTCAAAACAAAATCCCGTGAATACGATGACCACATCAGTTACCGACCCGGTGCTATAGCCGCCGATCGCTGCAAGCAAGAATAGTCTTTACGGTGGTTAGATATGAACTTCTTCGATGATACGTAATTTACATACTTTCAGGAAAGTTTGAGTATACAAGGTGGTCCAATTAGTGACGTCATACAAAAATAGATTCCTGATGTATCCAAAAATACCCCATGGCTGTTCCGTGATTCTTGATAGTTTTCGAATCATACTTTTTTTTTAAATCAGTTGAACGTTTTAAGGTAATAGGTTTAAAAAAATTCTATCATTATTTGACGCGTATTTTTCATCATTCTTGTTTTGCAATTTTCTTTGATATGGAATATTCTTTCAGCCATAAAATTATCATCTTCCTATCATTAATTTAAGATAAAGAAATTTTTGATAAGGAGGAATTTACGTTCGAGTGATACAGAGTCAAAATTACTTAAAAATTTTTTTTAATACTACCTGACTTAGTCTACTATTTAAGAACCAGGAAGTATAAATATAAAATATGTAGAAATTTCGACTAATCGAATTAAAATCAAGGGGTAGGGGTATAAACTAGCTTTATGTTAGTAAGTACCCCTAAAGTATCTGTATTCATGGCTATAATTTCTTAGTCACAAAATAACAGCAATTCAAATAAGACCATCTTAAACCACCTCACAAACTCAATATGTAGTTATTCTAAACCACACGAACCACGGTTATATCAACATTTATTCCCCAGAGCCCGCGCCAGCGCAGAGTTATTGCCATAGGAAGAAATGACAAATGCATTTGATTTGTATTCTATACAGTTCCCTCCACAGCCGACAAACTGAGACTAGGACGTAAAATACTTTCCTATCCGAGGCTAGAGCTAAAATACTTTCCTCCCCAAGATGTGTATTTTCTCCCATATTTTTATTCTAAACGATGAAAAGTTAAGTTTATTTTATTTGTGGGGTTCGTGCCGTATTTCTTGATTTAAACTAATGTGGAAATGTTTGTTAGCATTATTTGGAGTTAGCTAGGATTTATACGGGTTAGGTTGTATTCAATTTAGGGTATTTCTTGTATTTGCCTATACTATAGTCTGAAAATCCTCGGTTTGGGTCAATTTTTTCTTTACTCTATACCAACCATGCATGTTTATTAAGATCGGCAGCCATTCACACCGTTAACACCGGGTCTATGGTTGTATGACTTTTAGAAAACCAACCGAAGAGTTAGCAACAGAACGAGATTTTGCCACTTTCTGTACATATAATATGCAAACACAAACTTCTTTTTTTTAGTTTAACTTGTAGCGGCATCTACGTCGCCACATGTGAACTACGCATCAAAGACCTGACGTCACACAACATCCTGACGTCACACAAATCCAGCATCGCGCAATTACAGTTTACCGCGCGACGGACATATATACAAGCTCCCGACTTCAACCTCTGGGCAGTTGCCCGCCAGACACGACACCCGTCTGGCCGAAGGAATCCTCCCTTTTCTATGGTGGATGAGTGAACTTTACACCCTGTTCCTCATACCCCTAAAAACTCAACATGTTCATCATGCTACACGTGTGATGTTTGTGGCTAGCAATGTATTACAAAAAAAATTGAATGATATGGTGTAATCAAGCGGAGACAGTACGGTGACGGTGTTCAGCGTTCAGTCTACATGGTTACGCGAAGCAATGTCGGAGCTGCTGCAGTGCCGTCTACACGAGCCCTAAAGCATCAATATATTATTTGCAAGATCGAACTCTTCATCATCATTCACCTGCCCTTATTCCGCTTTATTAGTCTTCGGCGCAACATGTCTTTTCTTCCATCCTTCTCTATCAGTCGTCATCTCGGTAGTCCCTCCCTTTCTAGCCATATCATCTTCCACACAGTCCATCCATCATTTCTTTGGTCTTCCCCTACTCGTATAGCCATCTAAATTCATATCTCAAAAATCAATGATCGAACTCAATACTAATAAAATTATTTAAATTCTGATATTCCTAGGACGTTTTCGAGAACCCAATTTGCAGGCCAAATTGCCGTGTAACTGGATACTTGAAATTATATTTAATTGAACCTCAAAGGCTTTCCTTCATTGAGGCGGTCCGTTGCGGCGAAAAGTATAATTTTACCCTTAATTGGGAGCATCGATTAGAATAAAGGTGTTCTTGCTATTATATAGTCTTTGTATTCTATACTATTAAACAAGCAATATATGTGGGATAAAAATAGTGTAGTATGAACGCAGCTTGTAATGGTAAAACGGAACGCAGCGGATGCAAGAGAGAGAAACGTGTGTGTGCGAGGGAGAAGAAAATAGCGAGAACGGGAAGCATGGCGAATAAGACTTACGGTGGAACGCTGATCTTTTTTTTTACGTGTGTTAAAATAAACGGTTTTACAAGTATCAAATAATCAATTCGTTTATTTTGCCTTACAATCCCACATATATATATTTGTAATCACGTTCTCGAAAGCGGCTCTAACGATTTCTTGTTTACGGGGGTGAAAACTCGATCTAGCTAGGTCTCATATCGGAAAAAAGTAGTTTTTTCCGTATTTTCACCCGATCAGAGCTCGGCCGCCCAAAGTATAGAACAAGATGGCTCCCTTAAAATAATGACATGGCAGCATGGATAATTCCATGCCTAATATCATGGCAGCACGGAATTAGTATGAACTATCCTGTACTATTAAATGAGCTTTCTCTATTTTCAACAGAGCAGAGCTCGGTCGCCCAGGTACTGGGAATTTATATTTATCTTTGACAAGTTTCAGTTGTGCACAATTTAAAAATAGGTACTTCTATATTTTAATCTATACTAAGGAGGTAAATCTTGTGACTTTATATGTAGCGGGTATCTTTAGAACTACTTGATCCAATGCAGAAAATTCTTTCACAAATGGGGAAGCTGTAAACAGTATTGCAGAGTATCATATGTTATGTTAAAACAAGAAATTTCTCGCGGAGGAAGTAGCGGGCAGAAGTTAGCAATAAACAAGACGAAAGCGAGATAAGAGAGAGACCAAAAAGCTACCTTAGTTCTCAAGATTTCTACTACAATAGCTAAAGAATAGGAAATATCGGAATTGATAGTCATTTTCTCATAAAGTTATCGGGAATTCTTAGAACCATCATGATTCTTAGAGGATATAGAATAGAATAAAATACTTTTTAGGAAGTGGAGAGTGCCGCTAGCGGCATTTTATCTCTGTCGGATAAAGAGCCGCTATTTGCGGCATAATAGTGCCAGATTAAGTGCCGTAAGCATTGCATTGTCACTGTCACTTGTTATTTTGTTTGATTTTTGAGCTTAGTTCGCTGGCCTTTGCGATTGCTCGTATTTGTTTTTGATAATTATATCAAAAGATGAGTTTATTTTTGTGGAGAGGCTAATGTTAATTCTTTCATCTTTAGCCGGCTAAACTTAAATGTAGCCGTAACCCCTTGGCAAAAAATATAGTAGCAAATGAAAATGGCTGAAAGTAGATTAGGTTAGAACTGTGAGCACACAACGCACGAGCCGAGCGAGCCAAGCGAGCGGTGCCACGGCAGCGGCCGGTGAGTACCAGGGTCCGTTAAGGCACAAGGGACTGTAATGTTTTGGGAAAGTGGTGTTTTACAGAGAACTAACCTAAACAATCAAACAAAAAAACAAGTGACAGTGACAATGCAATGCTTACGGCAATTTAGCCGGGCTAAGGCAGCGCTACTATTATGCCGCTAGCGGCCACTACACACTGCCTACTTTTTATTATGTAATACCATACAAATTACAGATACAAATGAAAAAAAAATACAATGGGCAGTCATAAAAACTCTTTTGACCGCTATTTTATTACTTACAAACTTTGAAATAGTAACTGAAACAATTGGAAAGGCTTTCAAAATCTCCCATATATTTTCTTTGACTTACAGCCATGCTTCCACAATTCCCGATCCCTGTATATTACAGGAGGGCCCATAAATATTACATGAGCTGTGAAATCATAAGAAATGAAATTAGCTTACCTGCTACAAAGTTTTTATGTAAGTAACTTTTTTATAACCGTGTTTCCATCGAATCGTAATTTATGTTTTTACAACTTCCCCTTGGACCTAATCTGAGTTAGCTTTGTGTTTCCCCCTTTATATTATTTTTATATGAATTCTACCGGTCATTTATTTATAAGTATAATTTTGCTTTTTGTGTTATCTATACAAGCGATTCTAGGTGTGTGATACTCCCTGGCCGCGCCACAGTGTAAAATTAAAAAAACATGTTTCTAGATAAATTGTTCCTTTTATGTACTATACGGACTACCTCAATGAATAATGAAATATAATGAAGTTTTGGTGGCGCGGCCAGGGAGTATGCTCCCTGGCCGCATCACCATCGCAAAGCTATCATTTCTAAAGTAATGAATGTTTGGAATAGCTCTTTATAGCGTACGGAAAAGAACAATTCCGGTACAATTATTCAGTGTATACCATTTCCGGGTACGCCTAGTAGTTAACAAAAACCGTGGTTGCGCGGCCAGGGAGTATACTCCCCAGCCGCGCCACCAAAACTTCATTATATTCATTTCACGTACTATATAGTACATAAATGGTACAATTGATCAAGAAACATGTTTCTTTAATTTTCCACTGTGGCGCGATCAGGGAGTATCACACATTCTAGGTTTGATTCCTTGTTAGAGAATGGTTAGGTAATTAGACACATCTAAAACTATAATTTAATTATTTTGCCAATGTGTGAATAAACTTAAATACTACATAAACAAATACACTGACTCGGAGCCATTAACTAATTATCATTTTTTTTTTTTTTAATTCAAAGATCGAACCGTAAAAACCTATGCACGAAACGTAAAAACTTATTCTTCAGCTACCGCTTCCGGTTGCGATGAATTTGCTCAGTTTGAGCCTGGAATTGGAATCATGCCAGTAAAGTTTTTCCAAAGGATTATCAATCACACAGAGTTTTAAGGCTTCGCCAAATAAAACGCGTACTTAGCGCGCGTTAGAGCACTAAGTACAGCGCAACACACAACGCTAGTGTCACGGCTATGTACGTTTACTGTCAAACAGAGCGCTGGCGTAACGGTGGTCATAGTGCAATTTGGCGCCATAGCGCGGCGTCAGGCTAGCGCTCTTACGCGCGCTAAGTACGTGTTCTATTTGGCGAAGCCTTTTAAATATTCTGTTCACACTCATGTATGTTGACACACACACACACAAGCACGTACCTGTCTATCCTGTCCTATCTATTTTTTAAATCTTCGTTTCTCTCAAGGGAAGACACCCGTTTACGAACAGACAATCCATGTCAATCACTCATACGCTATACTGCTGAAGGCTGTACCTTGCTGTCACTTAAAGAAAATATATTAAGATGTAAAAGGGTGTTTCAACAAAAGACGTCCGTCCATCATCGCTCCTCCGAAGCGGGGTAGCTGCACTGATTAATGTCGAAGCATTTATTCTCAGAACTCGTGAAGAAATTTTGTATTTACGTAGAGAATCTTTGGAGTGGGGGAATTAAAGAAGCGGGTCAGGTTTCGGCTTAAGACCTGACGAAAATCCAGTCGGTTTTTTCATTACACGATTTCAGGGTTATTACCTTATTCTTGTACAGTTAGTCTCAAAAAGATAATATACATTGACAAGAATTCATTTTATATTCTTGTAGATTTATACGTCTTTTTGAGGCGGACTGTACCTACTGCGTACATAGTGTTTCACAATGTAAACAGTTATAGGTATGCTATACTATTAAATGAGATACTCGAAAACGGCTCTAATAATTTCGATGATAGTTGCAATATAGGGGTTTACGGGGGCGAAAAATTGATCTAACTAGGTCTCATACCTTGGAAAGTTCGTTTCCTCTATTTACACAGCCTCGCGAATGTGATACAACGTTGGTATACCAGTACCCTAATTACGTAATACACGATCAATCAGAATCTGAATCGTTTTGAAACAGATTGCTAATCGATTGCTTCGTACGTTCGAAAAAAAAATCTGCTCAACAACGTAAATAACACAATGAATGTTGTTGACCTGTCAAATTGAAACAGATTAGTCGGAATTGTCAACGAAAATGTGTTGCGTAATTAGATAGCTGAACGATATGTTTATCTTTTTTCACCCGAGCAGAGCTCGGTCGACCAGGTACTAGAGTTAAATTACTAATGACCTAGCTATACTATAAACATAACTTCTTCATGGAATAGAAGATCGATCCCGCAGACAAAATCAAACTGATTGCTAATTTAAGTTGTATAAATTGTTATTTTTTATTATTAGACATTGATTTTACATTCTGTGATTACTTCCGCAAACACTGACTTATTAAATGTAAAATTTAAGGAAAATCGTCTACTATTACAATGTTTGTAAATATTTGAGAACCATGTATCTATCACATAAGTAATATAATTTATCTTTCGTTGCTTAATTTTTAATTCTTTTTACCTATGTGGTATAGTATTTTTTTTAGGTGCATCGTCTTCACATATAATTATATAAATAATGTACCTACATATACAAAATGTTGTAAAACATTTTAAAAGAGTAACAGTGGAGTTTCTTGCCCGTTCTTCTCCATACAAAAACTAGCTTTTGGAAGGGGCGACTAGAATCAATTCAATTTTTTGTAAATTTTGACGTTCAAAAGTGCCTTACAAGGGCCTATTTGAAATAAATTATTTGACTTTGACCGCTACACAAACATTTTAGAGATAGTATTTCTATAAATAATTATGATAGCAAAAAGAAGCTTAATCAGAGCAATAAGCTCTGATTAAGCTTCTTTTTTTAACTTAGATTTTTTTCCGTCGTTGATTTTAATCATGGTCATGGCAGTTTGAGTAATTTATGCGGCCTACCCAAATTACCTTTTTTTGGTATTGTTCGACGATTACTGACAAATGCGTGCTTTGACTGGACAGGTCCACTCGACTCGACTCTTTTAAAAACTATGATTGACGTGTAAAAGTGTTTGTACAAACCTACTTACAGAAATAAAATAATTTAATCATGATACAAACAACGCAGATAAAGCATCAGCATTTCCGCAGTTTCCCTGGCCTCATCTTAAACATCGGCTTAGCTCCATATTGATCCCTAAGAACAGGAAGGATTGCAGCATCCATCTTGATTACGTCATCCATGCTTTGATGACGGCAGACAGCCTTTACTCCGTAAATTGTTGGGGACATCCAAATATTGAAACTTGATAATTGCTTGTCAGTCACGACGTTGTCACAAGATGGGGTGCCTTGATTATTATGGTGGGTAGATTGCCAGTGACGTATCCGATTTTGTTGGGGTTTAAGGAAAATGGGTAGCAGCTGCTCATGAATAGGTAGGTAGGTAAGTGCTAAGGCCGCTTATTTTAAGATTTTTTGTGATATATTCAGCGGTATACATACTTTAATAAAAACGGGCGAGCCTAAAGCGAGCCGTCTACCAGTCGCCAGCTAAACTAAGTTAGTTTAAGGTTAGTTTCGTTTAGTTTAGCTCGCCAGTTTTTCGTACATGTGCGCCCACCCACATGAATGAAAAACTGGCCAGCTAACTGGCTGGCGGTGGACGGCTCGCTTTACAGGATGATGAGGATGGAAGGATGCTAGATAGATACTCCAATATCTGCACAGGGCAATCAATGAACTAAGCAATAAGTGAGTCGAATTCATCACCAACCACAAACAACCAACAACAATCTATTCTCGCCTTGCAAAGTACTATTGGGTAAGGATTATATTTTCTAAGAACGTCTGTTTTTATACCTTAACTTATAATCATTATTTATCTAAATAAATAGAAAATTTTAAAAGCCACTGTTATTTGAAAGTTATCACTTCATTCGGCAGGCCCATGACTGCTATCGTATTTTTTTTTCACTTCTCGCTTTTTACCCAACTACGGCGAAGCAAAAGGGACGGCTATGATTTGGACCGGTATGTATGTATGTTCATCTGTTACCTCATAACATCAAAACGACTCATTATAATTTCACAAATGAGGTATCGATGGAAGTGTCTTGATCGTCTGCTGTTTATAGGCTATGTGACGTCACATCAAATTGAATATGGCGCCCTCTAAAGAACATAAGTCATGAACTTAAAAAAAAGTCACACGCTATCTGCTCGATTTATGCTCTAACACGTGTGACTCTGGGTTTTTAATTTGTCTGTTTGTTATGTCTTGTTTTTAGATGACTTTTTTGTTGTATTTGGGTTTTAGTTTTATAAGTTTTATTTTTATCAACAAACCATTGAAAGGTGATGTACCTACAACAAATTCTATACACGAGTAAACAGCATCTTGGCAAGGTTCAATTCATTCACTCATTCGTTCACCTTCCACGAACGATACAAAGACGTCTTTGTGTGGTCCTCTCAAGTTCATTCACATGTACACAATAGCGGTCTATAGCTGCGTAGTCTTGGTAGAAAGGATTCGGGTTTCACTGTTCACCTCGAGTAGTGGAAGGTGGAACACGTAAACAAGATAGGTTTAAGAAATATCTTAAGCTTCTGTTAAAGCATTTCTTATGAATGAGCTAAACCTTCTTTGTGAGAAAAATCCGGTCAAGTGCGTGTCGGACTACGCACAATGAAGGGTTGGTATTTGGGATGAATTTATCCCAAAAACAAACTTAACATTGTAGTTGAAAAACATATTGTCCCATACATCGATATACTTCACGGTCACCAACTGAAAATGTAAGTTTGTTATAGCATTTTTTTTGTGTTAATACTACAAATTAACTATTTTCGAGCTTTTTCCTTTACATGTAGTGTGAAACCTTGCTTCCTGCCAAATTTCATTGTTCTAGATCAACGGGAAGAACCCTGTAGGTTCTAATTTATTTACGAGTATCAAATAAATGATAGGTTTACGACATATCCATTGTATAATTCATTCTTCTACAAAAGTGATTGCTACTTTATTTTAATTATGTTAAGGCCGCATGACAAAAAGTCTTATTCATATTGCAAGAAAGGGCAATTCTCCTTACACGAACTCTAGAATATAGATGTTAGTTTAGTTCTTTTTCATGTAAAACCAGCTTGGAATCTATTTACAGATTGCAGCAGGAGCGTGTTATCTGTGATTGGAACACGCCGAGCCACTCATGAATGTGTAACGAGACGACAGCAGGCGAGAACGTAACTATTACGCTTCAATATAAGGAAAGTTGAAAAAGGTGGAAATTACAGCACATGTCAATGTCATGTGTGTTTGTCTCTCCATCACCCAAAGGTTAACTGGTAGAAAATGCCTATGGCATTAAGTCCGCCTCTGTACATTTTTGTGCTTGAAGTATTAAATAAATAAATAATGTCACAGTCTAAGACTTTATCGATATAATATCGGCAATTACCTTTTTCAGAAAGTATAAGGTTTCAGCTATTGATACTTTTTTTTAACCCCTGACGCAAAAACAGGGGTGTCATAAGTTTGACCGCTATGTGTGTGTATGTTTGTGGCACCATAGCCCTAAAACGTGTGAACCGATTTGAATGCGGTTTTGTTTATTTGAAACCATGCTTTCTAGCGATGGTTCTTAGACATGTTTTATCAAAATCGATTGATCCGTTTGAAAATTATCAGGTCTTTTCTAGTTGATGAACGGATGTGAGCGTCTTCCACAGGTCTGATCGATTTGAAATTTGGTATTCTGTTACTTCAATGATATTAGAAGAACATAGTAACTTTGAACTGATGCTGCATCATCACCTCCTGGGTATTTGAAGGATACCCAACTCCCTTACCAACTCACAGCACAGGTATCGTGTTTGGACTCATTGGAATGGTCTCAATGAATAGGTTAGAGATAGACGATGAACACGGTCTGGTGATGGAGTAGGAAAGAGAAATGAGGAAATGTTTGTATCCGGGGTTTTTTAAATTTTAATATAATTTCACATGTTTTAGAACAGAATATTGTTTTTACGATTTATGCTACTAAATAAAAGTCAAGAAATGAATCAGTTGCTGTTGTTATTGTATATGCAATGATAAAACACATTTTTTATTATGATTGTTTTCATGATTTTGTTAGTTTGAATGATCTTTTTTATTGTTATATTTCCTGTGCGACTCTCAAATAATATATATTTCTTTCTTTCTTTGTTTTGTAACATCCTAAAATATCTATTAATACTTTAGGAGAAAATCGCTTTTGTATCTTGCGTAAGTGTTAGCTATTTATGCACGTGAGTGTATCTACATAAACGAACACGTTACATGAAATGGCATATTATTTCATATTTATTCTGCTACCCCGTTACGTTCTCAAGCAAGTATCAGCTCTAAGTATGTTCACAAAAACTTGTGCAAGTCAGCGCAAGCCGCTCGCGGGCTCTCGCCGAGTACGCGACGACTGTGCGACGTCTACGCGACGACGACGCGACGTGACAAACTTCCTTACACTTGAATAACTTTTAACTTTTGTATTGTGGGGGAAGAGTTTGAACTGCTCTGTGATATTGAGATGAAAGGGAAGAAAAAGAGGTCTAACGGAGACACAGAAAAAATATTTAGATATTATAAAACTTAATTAAATAAAAGCATAGAAAAATAAACACTATTTACCTAACTAATACCGTTTACAAACCACCCAGCAGGCTTTAGTTTACAAAATAAAATATGACCCTTCTTTTAGTATCCGCCGCAGTCGGGTAAAATCTGAACTATCTTTCAAAGCCTAGTGTGGATTAAAATATTATCGTGGATGGCAAACAGATTGGTGACGATAGAATGTAGTTAAGATAAAGGAGGATGGTAGTTCCTTTTTAGGGTTCCGTACCCCAAGGGTGCCAAACGGAACCCTATCACTAAGCCTCCGCTGTCTGTGAATGAATGAATGATTGAATGAATTCATGATTATTTATTTGTTAAACACAAGGTACGTGTGTTTTTACACAGATTTGGTCTTCAGTAAAACTTCAGTTGGCTCTCTATGTTTCGCCAGTGGCGTACAAATTTTATAGTTACAGTAGATAGGTACAAAAAAAAATTAAAATTAAAATCGAATCGTATAAATAAATAATAAATAAATCGTAATAAATTATTAAAATTAAGTATTTACAAATTCTGTAAGGTGTTTTAGATTCATTAATATTAAATTCAATAAACAAATCACGCAATATACAACAAAAACACACATTCATTACTTAGTCAAATGATAATAATATTATTGTCATTAAAAAATTCATCTTAATGGCAATAATATTATTATTCTGTCTGTCTGTCCGTCTGTCTGTCAGCGGACTGTGGTATGAACCATAATAGGTAGACAGTTGACATTTCCATAGATTGTGTATTTCTGTTGCCGCTATAACAACAAATATACAAATATACATAGAAGAAACGTGTTTTTTGGGCGTGTTTTGCTAAATATTGTACTGTGGAACGGAATGCTTCGTGTGCAAGTCCTAGTCGCACTTGGCCATTTTTTTAATGTACCATCGAAGAAATCTATACACCGTAAGGACTATTCTTGCTTGCAGCGCTCGGCGCCTATAGAACCGGGCCGGTAACAGATGTGGTCATCGTGTTCACGGGATTTTGTTATGAAACTGGTTAGATATGAACTTCATTGATGGTACTACTAAAGGATAACCTCGCTGGTCTAGTGTTTGCAAGAGCTACTGCTGAGCAAGAGGTTCTGGTTTCGTTTCCCGGGCATAGTATTATTGGCTTTTTACGTCTGGAATTTCTCAGTGGCAGCCCGTAGTCTGGATTTGTGCCCCGTTGATGGCAACATGGTCGCCCCCTTTTACATGGAACTTAAACATAACTGGTGAAATGTGGATGTATACAATAGGTACACCTCTGCCTAACCCTTTGGGGACCACAGGCGTGATGTTATGTTATGAAACAATGACACTACTCATTAATGACAAAAATGTTAATAAAAAATATACTAGTGCAAAAGATATTTAAAAATAAATGGGAGTTTTATAACTACCAGAATCTACCAAATAGAAAACATGCGACCTAATTTATAAACAAATAAAGTACATTAGTTACAAACTAAGCTCCTATAATTAACTCACTGAAAAGAGAATTTACGAAAAATGTTTTCTTTTTCGTCGAAAAAATCCAATTACTCCAATTCTTTGGGTTAAAGTAAAAAATAAGCGGTTTTTTTGTGAATTCCCGAAAGATATACATAGAATACACGCCACTTTTTAAAATCATTCCATTATTAACTTGTTGATAACATTTTTATTCCTACACCTGAAAATGAAATACGGAGCGCGACGAATCTCATGAAATAAATAGGTTCCCATTACTACAGAACATACACCAAGGTTTCAGGAATTATGTTGGTATTTTAATACAACTCAAATATTATTTTTGAAAACATGATAAAAGAAATACAGTAGGGGCCGGTAATCCGGCACCCATTTTTTTTCGCCCATTTTTGGATTTCCATAGGAAATTTCAGCTAGCTAGTAAGAAATAATTTTAACACAGATTTGCAATGTAAAAAATCGTTAAATATTAGGTATAAAAAATAGCTTACGTAATACATACTCGTAGAATCAGACCGAACTGCAGAAGAACAACGATCAATACGCGCAATCCGGCACTTTTGTATTAAAGTCAAAGTCAAAGTCAAATCATTTATTTCAAATAGGCCCTTGTAAGGCACTTTTGAACGTCAAAGTTTACAAAAAAAATTGAATTGATTCTAGTCGCCCCTTCCAAAAGGTAGTTTTCGTATGGAGAAGAATGGGCAGGAACCTCCACCGTTACTCTTTTAAAAAGTGTTACAATATTTTGTGTATGTACGTACATTAGTTACATAATTATATGTGAAGACGATGCAACTAAAAAAAATAAAAAATAATACGTTACCACAATAGGTAAATTAATAAAGAATTAATAAAAATGAAGCAACGAAAGATAAATTAATTACTTATGTGATAGATGCATGGTTCTCACATATTTACAAACATTGTAAAAGTAGACGATTTAACCCTTATAGATTTAAACCTTACAGAGTAGGAGACAGATATCTATAGTAGGAGAGCTAAGTCAGAAAACGCCGGACTATTGGACTTCTCGGATTAGTGAGCGCCGGATTACCGAGCGCCTCCTGTATAACAAAAAATGCGAAAACTTTTTCACCACTAAGGGCGAATTTCACCAGTGAAATTGAACGCGATCAGCACATCTAAACCGCGTTCAAAAGCTGTCAGTGTTGATATTCCATAATAATTTTGACACTGACAGCTCTTGAACGCGGTTTAGACGAGCTGATCGCTTTCATTTCACTGGTGAAATTCTCACTAAATATGATGTTCAGATTGTGATGTAAAGTGTTATGCAATGGGGGGAGTCTTTGAACTGAAATCTCGAAATACACTCGAATCACAGGAGAAAGCCACGGGCCTCTTCTCAAATAAAATGAACTAACGAATTGTCTAATTAATGTAATCTGATGCTGTAACTAGTATGTGTTTAATTACTTTAGAAAAACTAGAGTAACAACTCGCCAACATGGCAATTACTAAAGTGAACACAACCACTTTTTTGATTCTACAAACTGTCTCGTAATTGGAGGTTGAAGTCAGAATAAAAAATAAAATAATTTAATTAACTAAGTGTGGTGCAAGACGTAAACGAAGGCCAAATATTTGGAAACTATACCAAGGAATTTATGTAACATAATATAATTAAGTAATGTATAAAATAAAACTCAAAAAAAAAAAGTTAAATTTAATTTCACATAAACCTTCAATATTTAAATACAATATACAATCTAACACAAATATATTCATTTTATGTACTACATTATACAAGCTTAAGAAGAAAAAATAAATTGAGTATTTTTCATGGTGTTTTAGCGCCGCCTAGACGCTAAACAAACTTGCAAACTGGCTGGCTTGAACTTTTTTTCAAGTATCTAATGTCTATTTGAAGTCGGTTGCATTTAAATAAAAAGGTATTTTTACACATTTTAATAATAAAAATTAAAAAACATTTTAAAACAAACTTTATAATATTATAAATACGAAAGTAATTCTGTCTGTCTGTTACCTAGTCACGCCTAAACCTGTCTGTCTGTCTGTCTGTACGCGATAAACTCAAAAACTACCGAATGAATTTTCTAATGGTTTTCACCACTGGACGGAGTGATTCATGCGGAAGGTTTAAGTATATAATTTGGAAGGGTTAAGGTTTTGTGGAAATGGGTTGAAATGTGACGATTATTGTTGAAGATGTCGGAAAAATCATGCCAACTGGGAGCTTTAAAAGTTCAACAAAAACGTCCGCGATGGCATATGTCTATCTTGTATGGATGACCCACAGTAGCCATTATTATCTTTCAGAATTTGATAATGATTTCATTATTTCCGCAACTATTTTGACCGGTATTATATGAATCCTTATCCAGTAAAATATGTATGTTATTTAAATTGGGCATTTAATTTAGATTAAAATATGCCTTGACATCATATCATTTAAATCAATGGTTTAAAAGATAACACAAATACAAAATTACGCGTAACAAAATAATTATGGTTGACGGCTACGCGGGCGCTGCGGTATGAGTCAATGACCTTTTCCTCGGCTATAAAGTATGTAATCCCGGTAGTACGTTCCCGTGGGATATTTTGCGATATCCACGCGGTCGAAGCCGCAGACAAAAGCTAGTTATACATAATTTGAACACCTACTATGTGCACAGTTAAGAAAATCGCCCATTATAACAGCTCCGCTCCAGCGCAGTAACGCCCCGGCACCGCCTCGAAAAATCTAGTCGCTAACGCACCGTAAGCAAGGCGACCGCTAGTCACCAACGTGCCATCAGTAAGGCGACCGCTCGCTGCCAGCACGCCATCGGTGAGCTGACAGCTTGTTGTTCATTCACAGGCGAGGCGTCACCTCGCGGCCGGCGCGGCGTCACCGCGCGAACGGCCATGCATACCGTCTGCAGGCGTTTCTTCGCTGGGGAGCGGGCTCCTCGCTTGAAGCGTGCTGTCGGCCATCGTAAAATAGACTTTAATGCATTTGACTTAAAATTCAAACTTGAATAACTAGTTATTAGCCGTGTCGAAGCCGTGGTGCTATAATGAGCGATGTCTTTTACACTGTTCACCGCACAATGTCAACTAGAAACGAGATTATTCGAACTGAGCGTGACATCCCGGTGATGGTGTGCGGTGGACACGCAGCCATAGTAAATGTATCTAAGGCTACTTCGGCGCAGTCATCTCATTCTCGTTGACGTCCTATTCACATGGTGATGGACAAACGGCTTTGAGTAAGATATATTTATGTCTATTAAAGCCAAATATATTTTACTACATCTAATCGCTGCCGCGCCCTCCTCTAAGTTACACCACCTCCGAAAACAACAGCTCTCATCATAAAGCAACACGTTTATATTAAATAAAGCCGGTATTCATGATTTAAGGTCGCTTAAAGTCTCAGCTAACGAAATAAAGTTCACCAAGAAATACTCGAGCGACCAAACACGATGATTTAGTGTGTACTCGGCACAATTTAAATTGTATGAGATGTTCATTTTCATAATGTTAATTTGGCTTTATGTTTTCAAGAGGCATTAAGTTGATTACTATTAGAGAGAAAAAAAAAATGTTAGTGCTAGGTACTACATTTAATGGACGGTACTTATAAGAAGGCAATAATAATTTTCAGTCATTAAAACAAATATATAATACTCATTTAATAAGATAAAAATACATTCGAAAAACTTCTTTTACTAAATTAATTATTTAAATAAGTATTATAATTTTCTTATCTTTTACGCTGCGCTTAAAACTTCCTTTGCGCTGCGCTTGGCGTGAGCGCTAGGCTTGCTACGAAAATCGCTACGCTTGCTACGAATGCCCCTTAGCGTAGCACAGCTACGCCAAACGCTACGCCCATGCTACGCCAAGGGTCCGACCACCATGCTTTATAATCCGACTGCGGCTGGCTTAAAAGTAGAGTTTTGCGGTTTAAGACCAGAGAACTCCATATTTCTCTCATTGTTTTCAGAACCGTAAAGAGCTCTTACAGAATGTATCTGTCCCCAATCAAGACAAAAACCTAAACCAAAGTAAAAACACAGTTCAAGAGAAGTGTAATCACATCCCGTATTTTCTCAGGTGTGGACATTCAGAGGACACCACTTCGTAAAGTTGATCCTCGAAGTTTGACCAGCTGGCACCGCGCGTCCAAGTTCACCTCATGTTTTACTTAGACGGTCCAAGTTTCAGAAATAAATTGGATTGAAACGCTGCCGTAAGTGTGTTATGTAAGAATTTGATGTAAGAAAAGGTGATGTGAGGAAAAGGGTAAGAAAATGATTAATGATTTTTATTCAGTAAATAAACATTTGTGATGTAAAAAAAGGTCGTGTTAGCCCAGTGGTTTTGATTGTTAAGAGCGTTTATTCTGAAAGTTGGCAACGTCGTAAATAGCTGTCAAATATTTACCTTTTTTGATTAATTTGAAAATAATACTGTATGGAAATAAGAAATGTGGCTAACTAAGTTACTAGAATATTGATTATGTTATGCAATTGTAACATTGGATTTGATGTTGTACCCGTTGTAGGCGTATTAAAAGCATTTGGAAACTTTCCAAATGCTTTTTTTACGCCTAAAACTAAATATTCGGTGTTACAATATTAATTATTGCATCTCATAATCAATATTCTAGTAACTTAGTTAGTCACATTTCTTATTTCCATACAGTATTATTTCCAAATTAATCAAAACAGGTAAATATTTGACAGCTATTTACGACGTTGCCAACTTTCAGAATAAGCGGTCTTAATTGACTCAGGCGTGACTGCGGAAATCCATTATAAAATACAATAGACGACATATATTTTATTTAGTCACCTAATCCGCTTAACCGTTCTTAAAGAGTTACGACGTGTTGTCACGCCAAGCGCCGAACGCAGTAGCTCTGCGTTCGGCGCTTGGCGTGACAACACGTAGTGTCCGGGTTCGCAACAAGTCAATCGTCATCCTGAGGATGCCTCGTTGAGAGGTGAAACACGTGTCGATTTGTTACAGGGTTCTTTATGACTCTTTGAGAACAGTTACGCGGATTCGTTTAATAAATATACGTCGTCTACTGTATTTTCGACAGCAAGAGTCTGATAAATGATATATTTATAAACTAATATTATAAAGAAAAAGATATGTTTTTTATATGTTCGTGTGTTTGTTTGTTACGCTTTCACGCTAAAACAGATGAACGGATATGCATGCAATTTGACACATGCGTAGAGCATGACCTGGGTTAGGATATAGGATTATTTTTTATCCCGATATTCTTACGGGATCAAGACTTATGCGGATGAAACCGCGTGGCGTAGCTAGTCTCCAAGTATTTTTATTTACTTCGGTTTGGGTGTTTACCTACGAGTAGCTCTAAGAAACAAAAGGAAAGGTCAAGGTCTCTTTTGAGACCTTTTTAAGATCAAGATCTAAGATCGGCTTATGTGAGGGACGAAAAGATTCTGGAATAGCCTTTTGAAGCAAAAGAAATATGTATTACAAAAAATTTAAAAACAGTTTTTTTATATTTCGGGCACAATTACCAATTTTGAACTACCACTGAAAATAGGGATGACGCCTGGGTAAAAAAAAGAAATCCTATTAAGTCCGTCAGTCAGATAATAAAAAAATATTAGACACGTATTTTTTGCTTCATATTAATAAAAAATTACTTAGATAAAACGTATTTTAAGTCGGGGAGTGGGGGTCGATATGTCACAAGTAAGTATAAAATCTACATACTCGTGACGTTATGGCACATTTTAACTCAATGTATCTCTAGATTATTATCTTTATAAGTCAAAGTATCGCCGAAATCTTTAGATCACGTAAAAAATGAAAAAATACGTGACCAATATTTTTTAATAATCTCCATGAAGGACTAAAAAAATGTTTTGTCTTCATCCCTATTCCAAGCAAATCTAAATAAAGTACAACCACTGCGTCAGCCACCACATGGCCAATAAACCAGCCTTATCACAACATGACGTCATTAAATCACAGCTGCCCTCCGCCTAGTATAATCCTAGTGTAGCTCAGAACTGCATATCAACTAGATACTACTGCTCAAACAATGCAGACAGAAGTAGAGAAGTATAAATATACTTATGAAGCGTATCTAACGTTATTACAGAACAAACTTTGTGTAAAGCAAATTATTACCAGGAGTGCGTTGCATACTGAGCAGTTAGGGTGCCGTGCCGCCATGTTAGCTCTGTACAGTCACGAGCAGTTGCAAAATTCAGAACCGTTTTTCTCGTAACAATAAATTGCAAGTTTGAGAAATTCCATGGCGATGAAATGGTAAAAATATGCTTACTTTTGAAGGAGCTCAACTTTATAATAGAATACCCCCTAGCTTTACACTCGTTCGTTGTTAGAAATCTACACTCGTTCAATGCATGTAAAACTCAACTTGGTCAGTATATACGAGTAATTGCGGATCGATCACTTTTGGAGAAATAAAAGCATTGGATGGGTATCTAGTTTGTAACTGATGACGACGAACTTTGTGTGATTTATGTTTGTTTTAGTATTGTTCTCAAGTAAGTGATACGTATATGTCGTTATTGAGAATAAAGTTTCTTTAAACCTAATTAACTATTTCAAAATCGCATGGCTTTGATTATACTGTGTCGTAACACCATGAAATAATAATACATATTTTAGGAGAAAATCGCCTGCGTAAAATTTTGTTTAACTGAACAGACAGCTGTGCTGCTGGGAAGTTTTTTTGCGCCATTTCTTCTTCGCAGCTAACGCACTAGGAAGTGGTGAAGGGTGGGCGTTTTGGGAGACTATCTTATGTAATTTTGATGTTCAAAAGGTGCTGATTCTCAGCCTAGTTTGAATAAATGACATTTGTTTTCTTTTTATGCGTATGGCTTATGATTGTAATTTGGTTTTCACCTAGAAATAGTCGTGTGAATGACATGCGCGCGTCATGTAACATTACATCATTGACATAAGGTTTCAGTCGGTCGCAATAACTAAAACGCGCTCGTGAAATGCAACAATCAGCCGAGGAAGTTGTTATCTGGCTGGCTATCGCAAGGATAAAGAATGTCCACTGAGGAAAATGGCCCTCTCTTTTACCGTTTTAAAGGAAGGAAGCAAGTGTCATAAACATGCCATTTCGCCAAAAACATGGAAGGTACAAAGGAGGAATAGCGTTGTGTGAAATATATTACACTACCTTTTGCCCGCGGCTTCGCCTGCATGGAGGTCGGAAATTCTCCCACTGAAACGTACTACCGGGATAAAAAGTATCCTATATGTTAATCCAGCATATAAACTATCTGTGTGCTAAATTTTCATCCAAGTCCGTGCAGCCGTTTTTGCGTGATTGAGTAACAAACATACAAACTTTCACATTTACAAAATTAGTAGGATATTAAATATTAATATATTAGCGGTATATTAAATATTAATATATTAGTGGGATATTAAATATTAATATATTAGCGGTATATTAAATATTAATATATTAGTGGGATATTAATATATTAGCGGGATATTAAATATTAATATATTAGTGGGATATTAAATATTAATATATTAGTAAGATATTCAATATTAATATATTAGTAGGATTTATTATTTTTATCAAGAGTGGGATTTTGGCAATATTAATTAATTATTTTTATTTATTTATTTATTCATTCATTCAGTACTTAAATCTTTATACATAATAAGTTGGTGCAAACATAAACTCATTAGAGTTTTACCGTGCACCAAAATCATCGACCACATAATTTAAACAATCAAAACAAACTTAAGTTCATAATTATAAAATGATACAGTAACAAAAACAACAACGAGGGTAATAAGCGAAATATTTATCTATAACTTACGAGCGAATGTGTATTTACTTACCTACTACCAACGGCTTCGCCCGTATGCCAAATTTCTCAAAAATTCGTTCAGCTGTTTTAGCGTGAAAGCGTTACAAACAAACAAACTCACTTTCGCATTTACAATATTAGTTATGATATTAAAGTTACGATAATATGACATGACAAATAAATATTTAAAAAAAAATCCAACCTTAAGCTAAAAATCTTTTACTTGTTTCCAGCTCCAGCCGCAACGCTAGTGCGGGTGTACCTTAAGAGCAATGCCACACGGGTGTTGCCAATGTGTTGCGTCGTCGCAGCGCAGTGATGTTAATAGGTGTGCGGTGCGGCCGGTGCTCACCTGACCCACCACACACCTAATTACATTTCCATCAGGGCAGCGCCGGGTAGGATCGAATAACCGATTTTCCCACCCGTTCGCAAAATACGGGCTTTGACGTGGAGTTGCGGATACCAGCCTGTATTACCTATTACCAGGGCAGCGCCGACGCAACGCATTAGCAACACCCGTGTGGCATCGCATGCAGTTGACGAGACCAGATGAATGTTTAAGTGCAATTCGTTGTAGAATGCTCGTTTGTTTATTGTTTAAACTTGTCTCTGATAAGGCTACAGCTATCTACTAAAATCTAGCTAGCAGATATCTACTAAAACATTTATGGAATAAATAAACTGGTGAAAGGTGCACGACTAGTATATCAAAATAATTAGACAACCTATTACCAACCAACCTAAAGCTACAGTTCTGTGACAGACACACACGCCATAGACTACAAACCTAGAACCTTAAGCAAATAAGTAAGTAATAAATAAATAATAAAAAAAAAAAAACAATTTCAAAGGGCATAACGCTACATTATTATTGGAGATCACCTTTTTAGCAAGGAATTGCTTGTGTTAGGAGACTCCGCGCTTCCACTTATCATTATCTTATGCAATTAAAGCTTCGTGCAGACCAGCGCGACGCGACAACGGTTATTGTTATACCGTCAAGTTTTCTTAGAAATTGTATTGTTCGTGTCGCGGCGCGGCGTCGTGTCGCGCTGGTCTGTACGAGCTTTGAAACGTAGACAATGTAATGCAAAACTAAAAATAAATGGGTAATTTAAAATTAAGTAAGTTTTGTTAAATGATGTATGAGCCACGGTGTTCATATTAATAAGTTGTGAAACATGTTCTGGCGATGATGGTGTACTTGTATGCTTAAGTATAATAATAATAAGTGATAGCCTAGAGCCTCGACCAACACCTGAGGAGGCTCTCGTTGGGTAGCTGGATCAAGGGCTTGATTCAGAATGTGGTAGTTCTGGACACGACTCGCATTGTTAAGAGGTTCCTCTCTCTGAAGCCCTGATCGCTGGTAGCTTGGCCCCTGTTCCAGATACTGGTAGGCTACAATTTTTTATTATTGTTAAATGTTTTTATATTTCTTTATACTCTAATATTTAAAAATGTTCCGTGTGGTGCCGGACTTAAGAGTACCATCCCATTTCTTCCCGTGGGTGTCGTAAAAGACGACTAAGGGACTTACTAGAGAATGGGCAGCAGCGTTCTCTATGCATCTTAACGCCATACTGCGATCGCCAACCCGCCTGCCAAGCGTGGCGATTATGGCAAACCCCCCTATTTGGGGGAGGCCTATGTCCAGCAGTGGACGTGTTCCGGCTAAAATCATGATTTAAAAATGTAAATTTTACGTATTTAAATTAAATAAAGGAGATAATAAGTTTATCTATTTTTTTAGCACCTAACAATTTTGAACTACATACTTATTACAGCATGTATCAGAACGGTGTGGTCATATTTAAGGGTATGGTACTGACCATCAAACTGAACAACTTTCTCTATGGGAATGGCGAAAAAAATATCTACTGTTCCATTCAAAATTTCAATACCTACTCGACCTAAATGTATGGTGATGGATAATTTATTCAGACAGGTTCGGTTCGAAGGGGATGGTAGGTTCTTTGTTCGCTCGCAAGCTCGTTAGGCTCGCTCTTGCCTCCGTAAAAAAGTAGATAGTTTTTTTTTCAAAAAAAAATCTCCTGGCTAAAAAAAAATATTGTGGAGTGTTCAGAAGATCCTCTAGAACCTCCAAATAACCACACATTCTTTTAAGCGAGGCGGCACGTTTCTAAACCCAACCCTAATATAATTTTAAGTACTATGGCGGAATGTGTCCTGCTCTAACATTCTCCATATTTACCACATTTTATGCAAATAAAGATACTTACCTTGTTTAAAAACGTGAAGAACCCTGCCTAGGTTTCTTCACGATTACAGCCTTGTAATCGTCAACACACATTGATCTAACTTTGTGATCAATACTGGTTTCCCCTAACGAGTAAAGACTTTGGCCACAGTATAAATATGGACAGTACAGAAACTACGTAGTAAACGTATGAAACGGCACACTCACACAGACGCGCTCATTGACGAGACCCCAAAGTGATTGTCGCGATGCTGTCAGTTGCGGGTGCCGTGTCGAGACGAGTGGTCGCCGCTATCTTTTTAAAAAAGGAGCGTAGATAATTATTTCAATAAATAATAATATTTATATTGTGCTTTGGCCACGTACTAGGTAAGTCTTCTACGGATTATTATTGTTATAAGTACCTACCCAAACATCACGAATCTCAGAACAATCTTCTGATACTGGCGCACCACGGAGTACAAACTATCTCGACATAACACACAAACTTGTGAGATACACTCGCTTCAACTGATGCTACGATACTCCACAGATGTTCGCGTCTAACTTGGATTAACTTTGACCTTATGTAGATTATTATCCTTTATACCTACCAACATTTTATACCGAACGATGTTAACTTTCATAAAGGGTTTTTTAAATCAACTACAGATAATTTGATAATACACAGATCAAAGAAAGTTTTACACATTTTTTTTTTATCAAAGTCATATTCAAACAATTTATTTCAATTAGGCACATAAGAGGCACTTTTGAACGTCAATTTTACACAAAATAGAATTGATTCTAGTCGCCCATTCCAAAAGGTAGTTCTCGTATGGAGAAGAATGGGCAAGAAACTCCACCGTTACTCTTTTAAAATGTTTTTACAATATTTTGTACACATTTATTATATAATTATATGTGAAGACGATGCATCTAGAATAAGATTACTATACCACGATAAGTAAAAAGAATGAAAAATGAAGCAATGACAGATAAATTAATTATGTGATAGATAGGTGCTCACATACTTACAAACATTGCAAAATTATACGATATTCCTAACATTTTAACAAGTAATACTAATAAGTGTGTGAGTTCAAGTAATCACAAAATGTAAAATCAGTGTTATAAAAATAAAATAAAATGACAAACTATATAATTAACTTAGCAACCAGTTTGATTTTGTCTAGACTCTAAATTGGACGTAGTTAAACAGAAAGGATCCAACCCACACAGTTTTGAGATATTCAAGTTTTAAGATCAGATCGTCGATGTGATTGTATGGCCTGCCATACATACGGGTTGGTAACGTATGGTCATAATGACATGATGCGTTGGGATTGTTTTTGTGATATTAAAGTTTTGACTACAAAGAGTGTTTTGGTATACATAACTCATTTTCGCCCATAGTGTGGGTTGGATCCTTTCTGCTTAACTTCGTCCAATTGTTCTATGGAGCAGGACCAGCATGTTTCCAAGCATTCTTATCTTGGATTATCATTCTGTTTGCCACACATAGGTAACTTAAAAAAAATCATAACCACTAATACCAAGGCCCTGCACAATGAGTTGATGATAGTACCGAAAAAAAAGCCTAAATCAGAGATCCGACAAAATATGAGGTCACTTTATCAGGAACCGACTTTGTCAGTGCTTAGTTTAAGTTTAAAAATATTATTTAAAGAAACCTCGTATATTATTCTATACCTATAATATAACTAGTACTGAAGATACTATCCTTAATCCTTCCCACGAAAAGATGAGACAAATTATGTCCGGCCCACAAAGACGAAGTTCGCGCGTTGATTGCACACTTCAAAACTTGAGCCCCACAAAGTTCTGGCAGACGATGCTATTATGGCATCGTTTGCTTTCATTCGTTGCTTGCTACTCTTTTTCAGATTATGCGAACTTTTAAGCAAGTGAATGCTTTTCTGTACAGGTCCTGGCAAAGAGTAAACAGCTTCTTCAAGCTATGTCTATGTTTATCTAAAGGATTCGGTATAGTCGACCTCGTAATTGCTCTATCACCCTATGGTTGGATGACACTTACACTTCATAAAACGACAAGGTCTTTTTGACAAACGAGCCACCAACCACAGCCACCGGTAGCCCAGCGACAAAAATAAAAAATAAATAAATAATTTATTTTAGACCAAACACATTTTATAAACCTGCCAAACTGCGTGACAGTTTGCCAGCAGGATTAGCGCTCGTCTTGGTATAAACAATCTAATTAAACATCTAAGTAGGTAAATACAAAAGGTTAAAATGGACGGTAAGAATATTTTTGTTCAATAGTTTTGCATTTTCTATAGGTACACCTCTGCATGCACCCTTTGGGGAATACAGGCGTAATGTTATGTATGTGTGTTGTATGAATTCGTCACAGACGTGTGGCCGGTAGCGGTCACACGCTACAGCTGTACCCAACACCATAACAAGAGGCGACAGCCTCCGGTGGCTGTGGTTGGTGGCTCGTTTGCGCCGAGCCTTAGTTAGTTTCAACTTTAGTGAGGTTTGAATTGACTGCGAAATGCAGTCATAAGTGGTAAAGCAACGAGCTTGACTATACGCTAAGAGCTTGGGGCAGAAGCAGCGACTGAACGAGAGTGTCTGACTGAACCACAAAATTAAACAAGCATACTGAAACGAAAATAAAGCTCACATTTACGACGAAATTAATTTAAAAATATGGTTTTTCATCCTAATTAATTACTTCTAGAATGTAAAATGTAAAAGTTCTCTTCATTTAATTTAAGTAAATAGTTTGCAATCTGGATCCTTAAATTTTTTTACTAGTATTTAATTAGTTAACTGGTCACAGTCAAAAGAATTTATTTTGTCTGTCATCATTACCGCCACTACACAGTATTTAATACTATTTGTAAAATTGTATTAAAATGTAACTTTTCGTTTAAGTAATTGGTTTGCATGAAGTGCACACATCATGACCTTTACTTTTTCCAACTATTTTTTTAATAGCAGATAATAGCTTAAAAGACAATTTTTTTATTAGTAGATTGTTTGCCTAGGGAGCAAACAACAATTTTTAAGGCGAGTGGGTTTCTTAGAATCCTGAGCGCAGCGAGGGATTTTAAGAACGTCATTCGAGCTTAAAATAGTATTGCCCCCGAGGTGGACACTCTACTTTTTATCACCCTACATGAGAAAATACGTAAGTGCAACTTATGAATAAGAATAGTACCTACGTAGGTACCTACTTTTATTTATTTCATTCTCACTACTTGAAGAAGACACACTCGTTTTTTTGTAAAACTAAGTAAAATTGGATGAATATGAAAATGCATTTCGCGCGTTTTTATTTCCTCACAAATTTTTATTTATATTTTAATACGCTCACATGCGTTTTAAATTATCATACAGCCTGTTACTTGTTCATACAATGTTCGTGATTAATCTCTTCGGTGATTGTAACTTTTACTAACAATATCCACATTCCAAATTCTAATCACTTTTAGTGCCGAGGGACTAAAAATCAGGGACTAAAATAGCTCTTAAATTCCTAGGGATTAAAGAGCTATTTTAGTTCCTGTTAACGAAGAATAAACTAGCTCTTTTTGAATAGATTTGATTAAAAAATATATTTTTGTTTATCTTTCTTAATATCGAATGACCTGATAATCTTATCGTTATCTTGACCATTAATTAAACCAAGCTAGAATCAATTACCTGATGCTCATGCAATCAACACGCACAATTTCCATTTAATTGCCGACAATGATAGGGTTATGTGATCGGTATCTACTATCGACATACCTACATTTAAACCATTAGGAATCAATTACAACAGTAAGGCTGGCTTTCTACCAGAGATGCGATGGAGCTAAGCTGCGAAAATATGGCCTGGTCAAAAAGTATCAGAATAAAATGTAAAAATGTGGATTTGAAAACGTAACTTTGAATGCCAATTTTTAATGCCACTTACAAATGTATCAAACATGTTTTGACATTTCATGATTTGAATAAAACCCGAAATTCTTATTTTAAATCACCTTTAAGATGTTAATGTGGTGTTGTTGTTTGCGGGCGGAATGGCTCACTCTTCGTCCGGCGCTCGGCGTGGCAACACGCCGTGTTTGGGTTCGCGACAAGTCAATTGTCATCCCGAGGATGCCGCATTGAGAGGTGAAACACGTGTCGATTTCTTACAAGGTTTTTTATGACTCTTTAGGAACATTTAAGCGGAATAGGTTACTAAATATATGTACGTCTATTTTATTTTATAATGCATTTCTGGAAGGTTACGCCTGAATCAATTAATTATGTTAATCATTTGACAATTGGGATTAATTTTCATAACCTCAATTTTTGGCGATGAAGTTTCAATTACAATTCAATAGGTAGTAGTATGTTAGTCAAAAAATATTTGTTGGAAAAAGTGATAATAAATAAAGTCCTACATACAGATGAATGTGTTACTAATTCCCTGTAGTGTGATTGCGTAATAATTTAACCTGAACAGGGTCTGTTTACAATTTCATCAGATTTTTTTTAACAGACTATATGTGTTTCCACCAAATGTAAGGTGTAGCGGAGCAGGTAAGATGTAATAATAACAATGCTTTATTGATATAAATCCTTACAATATGCATAATATCTAACAAAGCTCACAATAGTTAAGGCGTACAAAAGCTGAAACCCTGACTCCTAAACTAGGAAAACCTGTGACTTGGAGTCAGAGTGCTATGAAGATGCGCCTTCTCTACATCCGTGCATCCCTAGCTCGCATCCTTTCAGTCCTTTCACAGTTATTTTACCTCTCTCTTATAGGAACAACCCAACCGCAACCTAAAGAGGGTTTTATGAAAATTCACACCACCAGTTGGCGCCACTTTGACAAGAGGTCTTCCATTTCGATAATGAATATAAAATATATGATGTCGTTCATCATTCGTTTCATTCGATCGATCATCATTCAGTTACGACTAAATAAAATATAGTTGCGTTGATACTGGACAGAAAAAAAAAAGAAAAGAGAAAATAATTTTATTTGGGGCACGCGCACTAATATAAATAGTAATAAAAAATAAAATAAAAAAAATGGAGCATTTTAAAATTAACAAAATAATAACGACCTGTGCAAGGCCAAAAGACTCCTATGTCAGCATAAAGCTGCGACATAAAAAAAAAAAATAACGCTGAGCTGGTAGGGCCCGCTGTGATGTCACGGACACACACAAGTGCCCCGATCTGACGTCTCGAGTGCTGCCACCTAGTGAACGTCATTTTGGAAAACCCTCATTGTAACGACAATAAAGTTCACTGTGATTTTGACAGACTTGGCAGTAAAAAATACAATAGACAACGTATATTTAGTAACCTAATCCGCTTAAATGTTCTTAAAGAGTCATAAAGAACCCTGTAAGAAATCGACACGTGTTTCACCTCTCAACGAGGCATCTTCAGGATGACGATTGACTTGTTGCGCACCCGGACACGACATGTTGCCACGTCAAGCGTCGAGAGCAGTGACTTGTCAGTGGCAGAAACTCAACAGCAAGCTTAATGTGACTCGCTTTCTTCGCTTCTTCGACTAGGCTAAGCGTTTGATGAACCCTTTTCAACTAGAGCTAACCTGAGCCATTAAAATCAAACAATCCTATTGGTTAATATTATACTCATCCTTCACTACGCAGCTTACCAAATATCTGGTAGACAAGCAGCCTAGTGGCCGTCAGTAAACAATGACGTCATGTCATTAAACAGTGCCGTCACGTCAATAAGATAATTGGTTTACGTAATGAACCTATTGATGTTGTTGCAGATACAATCGGTTGTTTGTTGTTGCTGATTCGGTTAAGGGTTTGTTAAATAAATGGGTATCAGGTGTCGCGGTGTTCAATTTAATTGGATCGAATATTACTTTACTTTAACTCAATTTGAGTGAATATTGAAGTTTCAATTTGTTTTAGAGTCAATCGCTTACGAAATAGAACTAGTTATATATGTATTACATATATTTTGTATGTTATATATATTTTCTGTATTCTTAGAGTAAAAAGCAGGATGAAAAATTGTTTGGTTTTATTCAACCAGATTTTATCATATTTTGACTTAAAGACTTCTCTGTGTAAAAGCTTAAATATTATTCGATTTTAAACAGCAAACCATTAAAACTGTATTACAGTAATAAAAACCAAATTATACACGCCAGCAACTGAAAAAGAACTCAAATAAAAAAACATCAAAAAAATCTCAAGACTCGTTAAAATCTAATTGAGATATCCATCAAAACTCTCCAAGCGTCTTCATTCATTCACTCACTCATTCAATCTGATTGTGATTCCGGGACAAGCCACTCCCGGTATAATTACATTCCGTATAATGCAGGGATTGGACTGAAAGCCTGTTCAAATGTTTGGCCGAAGGTTTGCCCATTCAAGGAGGTTCATTGTCTGGTCGGTAAATTTTGAGGTAATGTGTTTGTCGATTATCACTTGAAAATAGGGGTTTATTTTTAAATATACGTAAATACAGTACAATAGTCTAATGACGGACGATACGACGACAAAAATTTAGGTACGTCTGACCTGAATATATTTATCTATATACAGGTTGGCAGGGACATCGACACGAAACCTGTTACGATGGATTCAGTACGCGATTCTGCAGCCCCCTACGGAGTAATTTTTCGTTGGTTATTTAAAAAAAAATCTGCTGTTCCATACATTTTGACCGCGTAGATATTGCACTTTTCTATTATTATAATTATTATTTAAATGTCTTAGACAAATCTCGGGACCCTGGGGTCCCGGACCTTTGGAAGGCGTACGAGGAGCCGAAGCCAACTCGCAGAGGCCCGTTAGTCGTTTTTAATGAATTGAGGCACCAACCGACGATTATCCCTGTATGTACTATGGAAGTGCACCCAAGGACAACCCCCGGTTGGTGCAGGACTATCGCAGAGTATGGAAGCAAAGATATTGGACTATGGGTTTGGGTGGCTAAAGTTGACTGGTGACCTGGAACTATGGAAGAACTATGGCCCCTGCCTGATCAATGTTTTATATGTACACGGATAAAATGGCAGGGGGTGACTTGCACACTCAATAATGGGCCCCCGAAAACTGTCGCTAGCACATAGTGACGCAGCGACAAGGGGGCAACATGTCCTGAGGTGCTTGAGGAGTGGAGAGGTATTCCACGGCTTTCAGAACAATCCCAGAGCCCGGAAGATGGTCAAGATCCCTACGAGCACTTACTGGAATACTTCCTTCCTCCGAGCACGTTTGCTCTTGCGAATCTCCACTCAAGCCGGCCAATTAAGGCAAGAATGAGGTGGGAGCTCTGTTCCTCGTCAGTGTTCACTCCAGCCGGCCAATAAAGGCAAGGCAGAGATGAGGAACAAGATTTCTCCCGGGAGATAGCGTCCGTGGGGTCGCTACTGCCCAACAGCTCGCCACATGCTGCCCTGCGGGTTTTTGTATCTCTCTTGGTCTGGCTCCTCAACATAGTCCTGTTCCGGTAAAGTAAACTCTACCGGCACAGACCTAGAGTTTGGAGCGCGCAAGCCCCACCACGACGTCAACATAGAGATACGGCGGTGGGGTTATTATTATTATTATTATTCATTTATTAAACAAGTTACAATGACTCATAGATACAATTAATTACACATACAACAAACATTAACAATACAATACACGAAGCCCAATATGGTTGATTTTTATTATATTTACTTATAACTATGTTAGTGATACAATTACACAAATACACACAACAAAATAAATAACTGCTACAGCATTCCAGCTGAGATACGGGAGCAACGACTCACTATACAGCAGTCCAGCCTGTCAGCAATAACTCCCAGGATGCTGTTGGAACTGGCTCGCACCCTGCGCACCAAGGACGCACATCTTTTACGCATTAATGCATAAAAGCAATCAACACGCAAATCCGCAAACATCCCTGATGCGCTACAGAAGCGAGGCAACCCCATCAACACCCTGAAAGCATTATAAAAATAGCGTTCTATGAAACAGCCGATTTCTTTTTTGATAATCTACGAATAATTTCAACGTGGAGGGGTCGAAATCATCTACTGAATCCATGGTAAAAGTTTTCGCGTTGATGTCCCTGCCACTCTGTATAATATCATTCTGCTCGATAGAAGAAACCCATTTTGTTCTTTTTACATAACTAGCTGACCCGACAGACATTGTCCTGTCCACAAAAATCCGATAGAAAATGCACTTTCAATTTTCCCGAATTTTCAAATTTTCCCGACAACTTTTCAAATATTTCTTTCCTTAAGAACCTGAATCGGACTATCACGAGCATTTCAAAACAAAAATTTGCCTAATCGGTCCAGCCGTTCTGAAGCCATGCGCTTACCAACGAACATTTCATTTTGCATTTCATTTTTTGTACATAGAAATTAATAAAAGACAAAGCAGATATTTATTACTGTGCTATACAAATATTACGCAGACAGAAAGATCAAATAAAACTAATCAAAATTGTAGACTAGAATCCATCTGTAATTTCCCTGTAATTTTTCTCAACAAAATATTTGCGCCAAACAAATTAAATATAATCTTTTGTCTGAAACAAAATGAACAACGGAATTTAGAAAATTATTATTCCAATTCGAGATATTAATTGTTCAAATATTAATAGTCTATTTTGAATATTTATGCGAATGCCGTTATTATACGAGTCGGAGATTTAATGACGTTTCTGGACGAATTGCTAGGGGATCGAATAACGGAGATATTTCGAATGTTCTTTTGTTCTATTTATATGTTTGAGATGAAAGAAAAATATACAGGGAATGAATGAATTAAATACCCGACTTTAGTACCCGGATTCTTCTTCTTTAACTGTATTTTATATGGAAATAGACGAACTATTTCATTATTTTCTAACCGATATAAACCCCTCCGGGTCATAACAACTTCATAAAACCTCTTGTTGTACATATGTAATGGATCAAACGAAGCTATGCCATCCTTGGATAGCCGGCTAACCAGGCATTTATTACGGACGGGAACGGCCTACGCCTGGTGACGGAGACCATCACGGGACACTGCTCGCTAAACAAACACTTCCACACGATAGGCATAACGGACAGTCCTCTGTGCAGGGCGTGCATGGAGGCTGAGGAAACCGTTGCGGACGTGCTCTTTGAATGCACGGGCGTCACCCAAATTAGAACAGAAACCCTCGGGAAACCCAGATCCTATACAGATGTTCTGAATAGACCAGGAGATATAATTAACTTCTGGAGGGAGATGGGCTGGTTGGAATAACCACCACTCGCTCCCCTCGCACCTTTCGCTCTATTCTATATATCAATTTGTGCAGATAGAATGAGATAGCATTCATGTCAATAAATCGTAAGTTTTTAAATGCAAAAATGTTACGTTAGGTAACGTTCCACCGGTCACTCTGAGCGAAACACTGTTGAAGCGTGTTGCACAGGTTAAGTACCTTGGACATCTGATTACGGAGGACTTATCTGATGATGCAGATTTGGACAGAAAGCGTTGGGCGTTGGCGGTTCGGTGCAATATGTTAAGTGCGGTAACCAAACCATATAAGTCCTATAACATAGAACATGTAATGGATACGTACAAAAATTTACCATGCCTTTTAAAATATTGTAGAGTCCTATTTGATACTTATCCAACTATTCACGACACGACACGTTCTCGAATCTTAAAATCTTACATTTTCACACCTCCGGGGCAGATGAAAACGTTTAAAAATGTTCAGTATTCGTGCGACGTAAGTACATTTTTGTCTCTTCCGAGCATGCAGGAAGTCCAACAATAGTAGCACCTAGCGGAAATTTCATGCAGACTTTATGCGCATAAAGAGTAGTGCTACCTCCCAAATATTTGGAACGGGTTCCGTAATATGTATTTTTTTTTAATGTTTTTTCTTTACAATTTAAATGTGTTTGTTTATTTTTATTTGAAATGCTTTTTTAAATGTAATTAATATGCATTTTTTTTTGTTAACCTATCCATTCTTTTGTCAGTCGTTAAAAACTGGCAGGATCGTCACCTTTGTGGACGACACTGCTCTGCTTTTTCACGCAGACTCCTGGGAAGAAGTTTATTCAAATGCTCAGCTCGATTTCGACATGGTCGCAGAGTGGTTAAATAATAATAAACATACCCTTAATGTATCTAAAATATGTACTGTATGCGCTTTTCCAAAAAAAAAATCACGCGAGCTCTTTTATTCAAACCTTTCATTAACATCACACACATGACAAGACAATTCTTGCTCATGACCTGCTCTTAAAAAAACGGCTATTATCAAATATTTGAGTATCCAGATTGACAGTGATATTCGTTTTCAGCCGCCCGTAGACGCACTTACAGCGAAAACGCGGAAATTGATGTTTGTTTACAAAAATTTACGCCATAACGGGAAACTAAGACTCAATCCTATAATATTGCATAACAGCATGGGGCAGAGCCCCAAAGACATCTTTACTTAAGTTGGAGATGGCTCAGAGCGCAGCCGTAAGCTTCACTTTCTTTTTCCAACGAAAGAACTTTACCAGCAGTGCAAAGTACTGACAGTTCGCCTATTATTTATCTTAAGTACTCTCATTCACAGGCATACTCAACTTCGATACAATCCTCTCGAAAATCTTAACAGGAGCCACAAACACACAGTCTGTAAATTAAGGTTCTTCAAAACCAGCTTTAGCCGTAGGTTCTTTTGTTTCCGACGACCTTTACAACAAAATCAATAAAGAAATTTCCATTTACTCCTTATCCAAATTCAATTGCAAAAATATAGTCAAAATTTGGCTTCAATGTCACGATTAAGAAGCCACAAAGAGAGTCTTGAAATTATCAAATAACTTCTCCGGGCGGAGCGGGAGGGCGTGTCAGACTTTTACTGACTAAAACCCACCCGTGTTCCTTCCGTTGCCTGTGTGCCGGGGTCGCGATATCCCTTTCAGACAAACCCGCAACCCCGGCAGACAGAGAGACTCTTGGAAGTCATTTCATAAATAGCAACTCGACACGTCTTACCTATACGACATTAGAAGAACAGTTTGGAGTATCACTCCCACACTTTACTTTGCTGTCTAATTAATTATTTATTTTTCTAGTCTTTTTGTTTTATCTTTCTTCTCAACATTATCATTTTATTATTATATTTGTATACTGTGTCTGCGTAGTTTGGAGGCCTGGAGACCTGTAACACCGATATTCCTAGTATGGGCTCCAGTCTCCACAACACTAGTGTATTTTTGTATACACATTTATGTATTGTACTGATTGTTCATTATGTGGTGGAGAAAATAAACGGTTTTATTATTATTATCAACAAGATTTTTTCCAAACTAATATAGGTTTGTAGTTAAACCTGTCCTGCTGTACATATGTACTTAATTTTGTTTAAACATTTCTGTCTAAGTGCATAGCCACCGCGCCTCTATGCTGTGTAGCTGTGTATATGCAACGTTGCCGCGCCGCCACCACACCGCTAGTATTGTTTAAACGGTTTTTTTTAAACCATCGCCACGGCAACGGCGTCTTATCCCTGAGCACTTAGAAGGGTTACTAAAATGGCCTGTTTTAAATTCAAACCAATAATAAAATTGAATTAGACATGATGTCCGTATTAACCCAAAAGGTAACATAAAAGGTTCCTAGAATTATATTATTATAACACCCACAGAAAAGAATTTAGAAAAACTGTCAATGAATGAACAAATGAACGGGTATGAACGACAGCATGACATCACCCAGGCACCTGTTTGGAATAATTTTGTTGGGATATTTGTTTTTGTGTTCGAATTCATTTATTTTATTAATCAAAATTTTTGAACGAGATCTATTTGTGGCCCAGTATTTTTTACGTACACGAAATAATAAAAAGTTTGTTTGTTTTTTGTACCTATAATATTCAATGCACAGTATACTGGGTAGTGAATTCTTAACTTCATTATTTTCTCTCGCAGAACCCTAAAATCTTACAGTAACAGTAAAAATGCAAATGTAGTCGCTCTCAACCCGAGCTAGAGGTATCTGTGTTTGCAATAAACGCATATTAATACCTAGGTGTTGGCCCCAGTCTCTTTTATATCAGGTACTACTTTGTTACAAAACATTTATTTTTCTAGTTACTGGAATTTGTTTAAGTAAAATTATTAGTTTTAAAATGGAGTTGTCGACTTATTGTAAATCATCCAGCTTGGATTATTTTTTTGATCTAACCGTGCAAGTTGGCGCAATACCAACGCGTATAACTGCTCCAGTCAACGACTTATCAAAAGGGACTAAGCCAACTAAGAAACCTGGGCTGGGCCTTAACTAAGAATTCATAAGTTCGTGTCGCACAATACCTAAGCCCCTCAAACACCACTGCCCTAAATTAAACCAGACATTAACATACTTATTACATGTCATATTAGAAGAGTGAGTAAGAGTGAAAGAGAGCATGACATGATGCGGGAGAGCACTGCACATTCACAATCAATGTTTCAGTGTTTGCTTTGACAATGGCACGGACCGGGGAGGTCTATGTCTGATTGATAGCGCAGGAACAGCTTATGGCAACCAACCAAAGTAGGTGGAGGCCAAAGATTTAAATCGTTAGATTCGTCTTCAGCAGTGGACTGTGATAGGATAAGTTCATTAATTAATTAATTGATTGATTGCTTATTTATTAAAATGTATGCAAAAACAACTACACAACTTTATGCTTTTTGCCCCGGGGCGCTCTAGAACAGGGATTCCCAACCGGTGGGGCCATAGAGTGACCTATGGGGGGGGCGCGGTGGCTCCATTATTAAAGTATATATTTATTCAATTGTATGTTCCTGGTATTAGTAAAGGCAGACTAGTTTCCAAAAACCAAACATTTCATAATACTTACTTAGGTGCTGTCCAATGAGGTTCAGATTTCCTGCATAACTCGACAAAATAAGTTTTTCTATTTTTGTATGAATAGACTATCCAAGAAAACCGAACCTATCCGAGGGGGCTTGTTAAAAAGCTAAGCTATCCAAGGGGTTTGCAAACATTTTCGACTTCCCTTTCGCTCGCTTTACATTCTTAAGCTTTTCTACATATGTTGACAAAGCAACTCCGGGGCGAAGTGATTTTATAAGAAAGTTAGGGGGACGCATATGTTAAAAAGTTGGGAACCCCTGCCCTAGAAGGACATAAAGTGACCTTATTGGTGATGTTTTTCAGAAAAGTCAAGTACGTAGTACTCGCAACCGACGTGCGTGTAGGAACAGATGTATAAACGTAAACGAAGCAATAGGAATATGTAAGAGCTCTTACACACGAGCGGCATGTTCCCAACGACAAAGGCAACTGCAGCCCTCGACGCGCGTCGGCGTCGGCGGCAACCGTCGACGCGTCGACGGCTTCCGTTGACGCGTCGACGGCAGCCGTCGACATTTCAACTTCGAAGATCAGCGGTCGCTATAGGTCGACTGCTGCCGTCGACGGTTGCCGCCGACATACGTCGACGGCTGCAGTTACATCTGCCGTTGGGAACATGCCGCTCGTGTGTAAGAGCTCTAAGGATCGTAGCGTTGGCGTTCTGTAGTTTCTACGTGAGAAGAAAGCGTGAGCTTATGTATGTATGTATGCACAAGTTAAAGAAAACTTTACCGACAAAGATAACAGTAACTGTTACTTGTTCAAACCAAGAATCATTAGCTCCCTTTATTACGTGCTATTTTATTATTGCGTTTAAATTTTTTATTATATTTATTTAATTCTGTATCTATCCGTGACATCACTGCGGGCCCTATCAGAATACCAGCGCTGCGACATTTTAATTTTTTTAATGTCGCGGCATCATGCTGAGATAGGAGCCTTTTGGCCTCGTACGGGACTTCATTCTTTAAATTTTAATGTTACTTTGTTTTATATTTATGTTTAGTGTGTTTTTAGTTTAATGTGTGATTTCCTGTGCGAGTCTCAATAAATACTTTTTCTTTCTTTCTTTCTTTGCTAAAAACTACTGCTGACTTCCTAATCAAAGCAAAGAAATATTTTTAGACGAATCGCTTCCTACTTTAGGTGCGACCACAACCTTATGCACTTGTGTGAATTTTTATTCAACTGTAAACCGTACTCATGTAGCCGTCCATTTAAACTTGATGCACACAAAAACTTACAGTAAGTATAAAGAGCGTTTACTCTGAAATATTTGACATCAATTTGCGACGTTGCCCACGTCGCAAATTGATGTCAAATATTTCGCTGTTTTGATTAATTTGACAATATTACTGTATGGAAATAAGAAATGTGGCTAACTAGCAAACTTGAACATTGATTATGAAATGCAATAATTAATGTCGTAACACCAAATATTTAGTTTTCGATGTAAAAAAAGTATTTGGAAACTTTCCAGACGCCTTTTTTACACCTAAAACGAATACAACATCAAATTCAATGTTATAATTGCAATTAATTACTAATATTCTAGTTCGCTAGTTAGCCACATTTCTTATTTACATACAGTAATATTGCCAAATTAATCAAAACAGGAAAAAAATTGACGGCTATTTGCGACGTTACCAACTTTTAGAATAAACGCTCTTAAGAACTATTGTTTTATAATGTCATTCGTGTGTATATATATGTCATTCGTATGTATTGTCATTAGTATATATATATGTCATTCGTATGTATGTATTGTATATGTCATTCGTGGATCTTTGACAGTCGTTACGGGTCGTCAGTAGCTTCGGGCTAGTCAACCAGTCTTACCAAGGGGTATCGTATTATTCAGTGACTGGGTTGTGGAGGTCAGATAGGCAGTCGCTCCATGTAAAATACTGATATTCAGCTGCATCCGGTTAGACTGGAAGCCGACCCCAACATAGTTGGGAAGAGGCTGAGCAGATTAATTGTATGTATGTTTACACGGTATGTTAAAATTCTTATCCACAAACACAACGATATTAATGCAATCTGGTTGGTTTGCCAAAATTGAAGTAAAGTTCAGCTGTGCCAGTTTAAAAATAAACAGCCAGTAATTTTCTTTTTTTCCGTAATAAAAAATAACAAGAGTGTAACTCCAGTGGTACTTCAAACCACAAATACAGAGTGCGTCATTTTCAGTGAATGCGACAATAATCCCGGTGACCGCAACTAACATGCACTTTCAGCCAAAAGCGCTGGACGGATCACGCTGCACAAAGCGGTGGATCCATCACGCTGTACAGTCAACTGGACGGTAAAACTTAAAGCATTTATTCCAATACACCAAAGCATAATCAGCCTATAATAATGTTCCTACTGTTGGGACACAGGCCTCCTCTCTGTGAAAGGGAGTCTGCCGTAATCCACCACGCCGGCCCAGTGCGGGTTGGTAGATGTCACTTGTTTTCGAATTTTTGGTTCTAGGACATGCCGGTTGCCTCACGATGTTTTCCTTCACCGTTTTGAGAGCAGTGGCGACGAAATAATTAACACAAAGTAAAGCGCCTGTCAGGGTTCGGACCTACGACCTACAACTCGTCCGCCACTGCTCTCAATTAACTAATAACAGGCACTTTTGAATTGACTAGGAGTCGGTCAGTCAAAAATATAAGGATCGTTGCCCATTCCAAGCGTAGTAGGTTCCTATAGAGAATGAGCAAGAAACTCCATGGACACTCTTGTAAATGAAAATATTCAAATATTTTTATAACCATGTCCATGGTTAACAATTTGACATAGGTGCTCTTCTAATTTTAAAGCCTCGTGCAGACTAGCGCGAGGCGACGGCGCGACGCGACTCGAACAATTCAATTTCTATGAAAACTTCACGGTATAACAAAAACCGGTGTCGCGTCGCGCTAGTCTGCACGAAGCTTAAATCGTAACGATAATGGTGCATCCAGACTGCGGTGACATCGACCGTTCAGGCTGACCCGGTATGGTTCAAGGCAGCCGGATTACGCAACGTATAGGGTTTTCATTCGACGGTAATCGTGGTCTGGAAGTCACTAGTTACGGTCGGCCACATAGGTCGTCCTTATAACGACCGACCATCAAACGAGAAGGAATATCGAATAATATTCAAAGGCCTTTTGATTGGCATTTGATTGGTAGATCTTGATTGCCTCAAAACATTCTTCGTCTACAAAACGAGGTTTAGGTAACTTCAGATCAGGTCTAAAACAGTGCTAGTTTTTGCATTTCGAACCTTATTCAGATTGAAGAAAACATCTTAATACAACTTCGGGTTAAAAATCTGTTTTTGTATTTAGAACCTTAGTTTTGTCGGAATAAAGTCCGAAATTATTTTTAAAAAATGGTTCGATGGTTTAAACCATCGATTTACATCGGTTTAAACATCGGTCTTAGTCTCAAGCTAGATCCCGTTTTGTAATTTTAAACTAATGCCGCCATCTAGTTTATAATACACTTATTCTCACAAAAATGTGCAACAGCGCCTCCCTTTCAACGTCATCCAAGCTTTATAAAATTCTTGAAGCACTATAAACTGCCCTCACCGTACTTAGTCACGTGAAAAAGTGTCCATACTGAAAAGAGTGAGATTATTAAATAGCGCTACCATGACAATCAACTCAAGTCACTGCCTCATTGTGGTTTCAAAACGAAAGAGAAACGCGACTTTCTTTTGACATAGTGCGGCGAATCTAACGATTTAAATCTTTGCCGCTGTCATCGTTTTCATGACGGCCGTGACTGCGGCCGCTAAGTGTGGTCTTCACTCTTCTAAGAAACCGTAATTTTAGTCCCTTGTCGTATATTCGTGACACTTCACAATGAAAAACTGTCACTTTTGAGTTAAAGTTTTAACACAACTCTTCCTGCTTGAAGTTAAATAAAGCAAATGTAAACCAGCCATAAAGTCGATTTTCGTAGTTCAAGTATTAATAACGTGCGCTTAACCGTACATCCCTAGTCTTTGGTACAGAGTACAAACACGACTACTCATTATCTCGTCGACACGCTCGTGGGTCGTGACACGTCGGTATTAAAAACTGACAGCGTGTTAGTGACGGGTAGACGAGACAGTTTTAAGCGCGGGAGTTTGCTGAGGAAATTTCCGTTTCGTGGAAGGTATCAAAAACAACTAAGCATCACGACCGTATTCCTCGACGTGTTAGGCAGGGGTGTACCTATAGAACTCCCACATTTCGCCAGTTATGTTTAAGTCCCATGAAATAGGGGGCGAGCCTATTGCCGTCAACCGGGTACAAATCTAGACTCCGAGCTGCTACTGAAAAATTCCAGATGGAAAACTTAATAACACTTTCCCCGAACCGGGAATCGCACCCAGCACCTCATGGTTAGCAGTAGTGCTTGCGACCACTTAATCAACGAGAGAGTCACCTTAAAACAAAATTTGTATCCTTTTTCTTGTGGCTCTTTCTGTGATACATTGATTACATCTTGTATTGATTATGAATTTGATTGAAGCACACTTTCATTACAGCCAAACGGATGGAGTTCGACGGAAAGGGTGGGACTAAATTCTTAATAAGCATTTTTAGAAATGGTCTTATTCTGCTGTCCAGCAATCTGAATCGAAGGGAATTGAGTGTTAAAACTGTTGTTTAATGACGCAAAAAAATCAAAATAGATTATTAAAACGTAAATATGTTTGTTTAAGGATACAAAAGCAAAGTACAATTCTAACTTATATTATAATTTGAGAGTTTGTTTGTTTGTTACGCTTTCACTCTAAAACGACTGAATGGATTTGGATGAAATTTTCACACATGGGTAGACCATAACTTGAGTAAGGACATAGGATATTTTTTATCCCGATATTCCCACGGGATCGAGACTTATGCGGGTGAAACCGCGGGGCGCAGCTAGTTGTTTATAAACTCACGGTATTTTCTAGAAAATGCAGTCACTTACATGCAGGGTGTGGCGTAAATAGTGGTCCACCCTTAAGGATTCGATTCACTAGATAATTTACTATAACCTACTACAATTTTAACCATTTTTACCATGTTAAAGATTTTAATAAATGCTGACTAGTATGAATTGTTTTATTTTGCTTTGGCCAAATAGGTTAGGTGTATTATATTACTTTGCAAAAATAGTGACAAAAAATGTTATTGGCATTGCAGTGTAGTCATTTTTTTATAAAAATTGTAAGTAATAACGTAACTAAAACTTGAAATGTATTTTAAAGCAAATCGTCCTTTCTTAGATTAAAATTGAATATCTTTCTCTTAAACAATAGGATCTGCTATTATGATACCTTTTTGGAATCGGTATTTAGTAGGCATATTTTAGAACTCATGGGCATTGAGAGTATAGTACATTGTTTTTACAGAAATCGCTCTTGAATTTGCAGATAATGTAAAAAATTTGGATTAAAAATAGAGAAGAATTGCTTTTTCTTCAAATTCTCGAAATGTGCTTAAAAAAGCACATTTATTCACGATAGCTCTAGTATTCAGCTGTTATTAACAGAAATCAGAACAAGAAAAAGATGTTTCTTTTTTTAATACAACCAAATTTATAACAGAAAGTAGAAATTTTATTTAAAAAAAGAAATAATATATATATCTCCCTTGGGTAAAAATGGTTAAAATTGTAGTAGGTTATAGTAAATTATCTGGTGAATCGAATCCTTAACGGTGGACCACTATTTACGCCACACCCTGTATACATATACGTACATAAACTCACGCCTTCTTCTCATGGGAGTAGGCAGAAACTACAGAACGCCACCTGCTACGATCCTTCCTTTTGGTTCGTTTACGTTCATACATCAGCCGAGGTATTCTGAAAAATTCTCACCGTGAAAACTAAGGTGAAGTGAGCTTGAAGTGAGCTGTCAATAGTGTAAATCTCTAGCATTACGTGGAATGAAAACTCACTTCACGCACACTTCACCTAAGTTTGAAAACTTAGGTGAAGTGTGCGTGAAGTGAGTCGGTGAGATTTTTACAGAATAGACTAGCTGGTCATACACGCACGCTGCGAGTGCAGTCACTTATTTAGCAAATAATCACGAATCTCCAGCGCACCGCTAATGTATGCTGCGCTTATAACGTATCGTCTACCCTCCCTCTTAAGTCAAACCGCCATTGTTTTTGTTTCGATGTTTATTTGAACTTTGTTCGTTTCAAAGTTGTTTTACATTGCAATGTTTTTGTGAGTATATACCTGTATGTTAACCAGTAAAGCTGCAGACAGATAAGCTGCACAGTACTGATTAAAACCTTTATGAGTGACGATGTGTATGTTCGGGCTTACCAGGCAGTTGGATCAACTAGTAACCTTGCTGTTTGGAATCTGTACATTATAACATGAGATATTACTTAGTAACAAGATAGAAAAACTAGTCGCCAGCAACTATGATAAAGGGAATTTGGTATTGTTAAAACGGGCTGCTGTATTTTGCGTACGGGTGGGAAAATCGATCATTGGATCCACCCCAGCTCCCCAAGGAAAGCCAGCAATGCCTTGATGTTACTGACAATGTCACGGAGTACCTGGGTTTCCGAAGTAGTTTGTCCTATATGTGGGAACCAGGGCTATTACGGAGTTTCGGTTCCGACTCCGAAAAGTCGGAAATTCCGATTACTTTTACACCTCCGACTTTGGTTCCGATAATTTTGAATCGAAGTTATACCGAAGGTCTAAAGTACAATCTGCCACTTTTAGAGTCACTGGATTTTATTTAAATTAAGTTTATTCAATTGCCGCATGTTAATTTATCACCTCCCTAGGTTGGTATTACTTAGTTATATACTGATTATATTATTATCGTTATATTTGACTAGTCAAAGAGACTGAATTATATTTCTATGGTTTCATTAAGCCTTCCCTTAACACATATTTCTACTTCCGCCTCCGACTCCGGTTCTGGTTCCGATTCCGACTCCGGTTCCGGTTCCGCTCAAACTAATTTAAAACCTCCGACTCCGCGTCCGGTTTCGGTAAAACGACTTCCGTAACATCCCTGGTGGCAACCACCGGGCAGTTAAGAAGCACATGAGCTGCTATCTCGCCTTTCTCCATGTAGGCCCTGCACAGTGGACTGTCTGTGAATCCTATGACAAAAAGGTGTTTATTGTGTGTTCATATGGTAAAGGGAAAAGACGAGGAAAATGAAATATAAGTAAAGATGAATATCATCCCCTCATATGCCGTTTATTTTGGTACATTAGGATTTTGTCTCGATAAATACAATAAGTACACAAAACTTATTGGTACCTAAATCAATAAATCAATCAATGAACGCTACTATAATGTTGGTGACTATTTAAATGATGTACTGATGAATGATGATTTTAGTGATGTAGACATTTTTGTTAATATTTTTGTCAATTTTAACTTTCAATTAACGTAACTTCATGATTTTTAAACTCTGAGTTATATTTTATTGTATTTATACGCCTTTCTAGGCAAAACATGCTGAAACTTTTTTTTTTTTGTAATCTTTCTAACTGATTGTAAACACGTGTTTTTGACTAATAAGTATATCATATCTTATCTTAATCATGCGCCTAAGCCCTTACATACGTTTACAGAGGAAAACTGTTTTTTCCACAAAAGAGCGTTCAACTTGCACTATTTACATGATATTTGAAAGTACAATTCGTTTGAAAGTTTTCAACTCAGCTCCCAGATTATGAATTTATAAACTGTTTTCGAATAAGTAATAAATACAAAGTAGTTACAAACTCTTTCGTACTTAGTATTTACTTATTTTTCATTTAAATGAAGTTTGAAGTTGTTTTCAATCTATACGTAAGTCAAGTAAGTAAGTTTTGTTACTTACCTAACTAGCTTGCTTCCGACACTTTTTTAATTACTAGTGGTCGCCCAGATGTCGAAATTCGATCATAATTCATTTAAATGTCATGATTCTAAGGTAGCCATCTTGTGTCAAACGGTGTCAAACGCATGGTAGTGTGTGTAATGTTTTTTTTATTAATTTAATTAATTTCTATTGTATAGTATATAAAAATATTAGCTTTCTGCACTCCTTCTCCATATAAACTTTAACTGTGCCAAATTTCATACTGCTCCGTCCGCGTAATTTTCATAATTTATTAACTATTGAATTTATAAATTGTTTTCGAATAAGTAATAAATACGAAGTAGTTACAAACTCTTTCGTACTTAGTATTTACTTATTTTTCATTTAAGTTAAGTTTGAAGTTGTTTTCAATTTATACGTAGGTCAAATAAGTCAGTTTTGTTACTTACCTAACTAGCTTGCTTCCTACACTTTTATAATTATTTTCTGTACATTTTGTTATTTGTATTGATATGTAACGGGTTTTTTTTATAACAAGCTGATGAGAATCTATTTTATAATGTTTGCTTGTAAAGGTACATTCAGCCATGCTATTCTGTAAACATCTCACCGTGAAAACTTAGGTGAAGTGAGCATGGAGTGAGCTGTCATTCCACAGGGATTGACACTATTGACAGCTCACTTCACCCAAGTTTGGTACTATTTTGTAGCCGACCGCAGGCGGCAGCAGAAGGCGACGTGTCGCCGCAACACGACTGGTTTCTATGACTTTTTTATGAATTACCTTCCGTAGCTAGCGACACGTCTAGTCATAAAAAACTTAAACACAGGAATAAAAAATTAAAAAATTGTAATGCCTCTGGCATACCTCCCTTTACGTGATATAACGTGTGGAAGGTATTAGTAGAATCAAGCGTAAAAAAAAATTATGTGTTTTTTTTGTATCGGAGAAAACATTTAAAATATTTTTTGTTTTAATTGAATGGAACAGAAGAATACGTCCGCCTGGTGGTCCGGTAGTAAAAAGGAGATGGTGGGATCAGGTCGTGGAGCTCCTGCGCACACTCTCCGCAGTAGTCTGTCGAAGACCGACAGGCAAGAAACATTGCGCAGATGAGCCAGGCTGTGAAGTCTGCTACCTCCGAGCGCCTCGTCACGGTTGAGCATTTTTGCTCTGCGTTCCACCGACTCAAGTGTAACTGCTACCACACCTCCTTTTTAAGTTTGCTTCTTCTTCTTTTCGTGTGGTTAGTGACTGGTGTCAGTCTTAAACCCGCCTCTGACTTGATTTCAAATGCCGTCGAGAAATATTTCTCAGGCATGCCGATTTGCCGGGGTTGCGAGTTTGTCCGAAAGGGATATCGCGACCCCGGCACAAAGGCAACGGAAGAAACACGGGTGGGTTTTAGTCAGTAAAAGTCTGACACGCCCTCGTGCTCCGCCCAGAGCGGGAGAAGTTATTCGATAATTTCCAAACCTCAAAAAAAAAAAAAAGGCATGCCGATTTCCTCATGATGTTTTCCTTCGCCGTTTTTGAAGCTAGTGATAATAAAATTATACTATTATTTCAATTATTTTGCTATCTTCAGCTAATCGTTCATGAATATGAAATACGAGAAGGTTGGAATTAGGTGCCTGTGCTCTTCAATGGAACAGTTACAAGCTCGTGTTAGCTCAAACAATTGTTTATCCAACCTTTACACCAACCTAATCGAATAAGCATATAATCACTAACCCTTGTATTTTCATTTAATTTCCTCCGAACGGAAACTGAACCGTGAACCCACGCACACACTCACACGCAATCTATTTCCTTAATATAATTAATACACGCTTCACAGAAATTGATTCAATACGTCGCATGTTTACTATTAAATTTGCTTTACAATTGAATAATACACACGAACATAAATATTTGTACTTACGTAAGAAAAGTCAGGGAAATTAATTGTTTATCGAATTTACTATCTACTTAAATATCCGTCCGTATTTAGAAATCATAACTAGAAAGAAAGAAAGAAAATACGTTTATTTGCGGTACACATGACGCAAAGAAAGAACAAAACACAAAAATAAACAATTTGGGGGAAAATATGCGTCACATCCACGCAAAACGGCCATCGCTCAGCTTAATGCTGCGACCCTATGCGAGACAGAGCCCCAACGCTGGTTTTCAGCGACAGCCGGCGTTCTAAAACAGGCGTATTAAAAGGAGGCTCCAATAACTAGTTGTTACGGTTTACTTGTTAAAATAATAAGCCATACTTATTTCATTGTTTTTTTTTTCAGTCTTTGACAGTTGTGTGTTAGCGGATAAAGTGACGCCAGCGGCATTATAAAAGCTAAAGTGCCGTAAGAATTGCATTGTCACTGTCACTGAGTCACAGTTATTTGTTATTTTGTTTGGTTGTTGAGGTTAATTCGCTGTAAAACATCACATCCCAAAACATTACAAGACATTCTCTTGTGCCCAAACGGACCCTGGCGTTGTGTGGTCACAGTTCTAACCTAAATAACAAGTGACGGTGACGCAACACCACACGCCACTATTATGCCGCAAATAGTGGCACTTTATCCAACAGGGATAAAGTGCCGCTAGCGGCGTTTTATACACTTCCTTAAAATTATGTCAAAGAACACTTTTTCAAAACCAATTTTGGCATTCATAGAAGGTCATTATCATCCCAGCTTTGTGAGAGAGAGATACCTACCAACGAACTGCAAACACCGATTCCTGCAGTGCTATTCTGTAAACATCTCACCGTGAAAACTTGGGTGAAGTGAGCTGTCAATAGTGTCAATCCCTGTGGAATGACAGCTCACTCCACGCTCACTTCACCTAAGTTTTCACGGTGAGATGGTTACAGAATAGCACTGCTGAAATCTGCCAGTTTTGATGAAAACTAGTGTTCTCGCTGTACTAATTTGCATCTACAGGCTGATGATTATTCAGTATCAACAAACTGTATCAGCCAGCGCTTACAAATCGAACCTCACTCCAACTCCTCATACAGCCAAACACAATATTGATTCAGACAGATCCAATGTGGAGCCCATTTACGTCTGCAAACAACCGGCTGGTATAGGCTATCGTGTTACAGAAACAACACCCTATAATTTATTTATGCGGTTGTTGTTCTGAATAATAACAACAGACTGTATTGTCGTGTGGTTTGGTCACACTGGTGCGTGAACAGTGCAGTAATAGAGCCTTTCCGAGTCACAATGGTTTACCTAACCATTGTGACTCGGAAAGGCTCTATTCCAGCGATCTAATTAAGTAACACATTTGTGAATCACAGTCAATACAGTCTGTAAATCAAGATCCTTCTAAACCAGCTTTAGCCGTAGATACTTTTGCTTCCTAGGACTACCTTTACAAAAAAGTGAATAAAAAAAAATCCATTTACTTCCCTAAACAAATTCAACTGCAAAAATATAGTAAAAAATTGGCTTCAATGTCACGATTACGAAGCCACCGAGAGACTCTTAGAAGTCATTTCATAAAAAGCAGCTCGACATGTCCTTCCTACAAGACATTAGAAGATCAGTTTGGAGTATCATACTCACTACACCCACACGTCCACACCCCACTTTGCTGTGTGATCTAATTAATTATTTGTTTTTTTAGTCTTAAATTTGTTTTTATCTTTCTTCCCAAACTTAACGTCTGTTATTATGTTTGTATACTGTGACTTGTCCGGTTAGTTTGGAGGCCTGGATACCTGTAACACAGGTATTCCTAGTACAGGCTCCAGTATCCACAATAACAGTGTATTTTTGTATAGGTACACATTTATGTATTTTACTGATTGTTCATTATGTGGGGGAGAAAATAAACGTTTTTTTTTTGTTTTTTTTTTCATAAACTTTTACGACTAATCTGTTTCATTTTGACAGTTCAACAACATTTATTGCGTTATTCACGTTGTTGAGCAGATTTTTTTTCGAACTTATGAAGCAATCTGTTTCAAAACAATTCAGATTCTGATTGATCGTGTATTACGCAATTAAGGTACAGTACACCCTAAATTAGTTTAACTACCAATCTTGCTGACTTCTTTCTTTTTCGTGTCTATGATTCTATTTATACCTCTATTTTAAATTGTCTTCCGCCAGCGGCTTCGCCCGTGTGATATCCTTAATAAGTATAGTCTATGTTACTCAGTGACAATATAGCATTCTACTGGTGAAATAATTTTTTAAATCCGTCCAGAAGTTTTTGAGTTTATTCATTACAAACAAACATTCAAATCTTCTCTCTTTATGATATTAGTGTATACACATATAACATATAACTTTCCAGAATTCGAACTAAAACATATTTTCACTGATAGGTAAGGTAAGTATTATACAGTAAATAAAACTTGTACACACACAAACGCACACAAACACACACACGCACATCTCCAGTATAAGCTGACCTCGCATTGTACGGAAATCTTATACAATGCGAGATCAGCATAAACTGGAAATGCTTGTGTATACTTTCAAGAAGGAAGAATCATAGTGAACACGCTTATCGCAGACTTTTATTTTTACTAGTGTTATTTCAGTAATACATACATACAGTCTAAAAATCTGATTAATTAATAACCGGTCCGTACAAATGTGTACCTACTGGCGTATTCTATACCCTACGACCGAACAGCATCTCGTTGCACAAAGCGTTAGCCGCTTCTCAGACCCAACTTCAAAACTTTATGACATGTGTTCCAAAATACACTGTAGTTCTATCCTTCCAAGTTTAAGGCCTCGTTCAGGATCTCGAGCGATGCGACTTGCGACGCGAGTACACGGCTTGCGTCAAGAGACACGTGCGCGCGTCTCCTATTTCCGTCCGTCGGTCGCTCCGTAAGTCGCAATTAGGGATTGCTATACGGAAAACCGGATCCGGTAATCCAGCAGATCCGGCGTCACTAAACGTTTACCGGTGATAGCAATTTTAGGCAAAATAATCGCGCTGCTGCATGAGTTGGTACTTTAAATGCGTGCTGCGTGTGAGTCGTTAGACCCAGAGCCACCCCGCGGGAGTTCGCCGCCCCACCCACTAGACCAATCCGCTCGGATCCGGCCGGATTGGAAACGACGTCGGATTGCAATCCATTCTTCAAAAAAAATCTTTCATTTGTTTTCACCGCCTATACTGTCGCAAGACGCGTGTCGCTTGGGCGTGTAGCTCGTGGCCACGGCACAAGCCTGCATAGATGGCTTCAGTTTGTCCTAGGAGCCTTCTATAACAAACACACTAAGTTTGAATTCTCCCCTGACATCAATAAGGTTAATTCCTGGAGTTTGAGGCTGCTATGTGCAAGGAGCCGACTCGTATCGGATTAGCACTTAGGACTTGGTCTTGGTATGGAGTTTGAAATTGACTAACGTATTCATATCGGGTGGCAATTGGGGACTGGCTTTTGATAACAAACTAATCTTGTAAAAGCCTGATTCACAGCCGCATTTGTTAGGACTTGAAACTATGCAAAACTATTTTGAAAAAGGTTAAGTGTATGATAATGATATTCATTTTCCATCCTCTCTGTCTTATTTGCAAGAGCAGTTGTGGCCAAGTGGTAACGACCGCGTCTTACGAGTTGGAGATCGTAGGTTTGACAGTCGCTTTACTATGTGTAAATTATTTCATCACCACTGCTCTCAAAACGGTGAAGGAAAACATCGCATTCTAGAATTAAAAAAATCGAAAACATGTGACATTTACCAACCAGCACTGGGCCCACTCCCTCTCACAGAGCGACGGCCTGTGTCCCAAAAGTGGGAACATTATAGGTTGATTATACTTTGCTTATGCTGTCTTTTTTTGGCATGTAACTTTTATCGAGACGTCTCTCACATAAGCAATCGGCATGTGCTATCTTATACCGAAGAGAAACAATTAGCAGTAGTTAGTAGTGGGGCGTAACTGCTTTAATGGGCCAGCCAAAAGGGCAACGAGTTTCGATTACAGATTTACTGAGCATAGAGACAAACCAGGCAATCAGAAAATCGAAGATACTATTTCACCAACGAAATCCGAATGAGTTCCTAATCTGTAGTGCTAGTAGTAAAGTGCACATAGACTAGAACATTTGCGGTGTGACAGCGGCGACGTTGCGGGTTGCGGTCACGGGGCGAGGGCGGACGCTCGCGGTGCGGTGCGGATTTGTGCTACCGAATGCGCAAATCACCTTATTTTGTTACGCTGTGACTCAGTATTGAGAAATTGATTTTTTGGACTCATCGTGAACAAATTGCGTAATTGTTTGAGATATGAGTATATACACCAAAATATTACGTTACTTAAAATGCTAATTGACATATAGGTATCTGAAGCTGCTTTTGAGCTATATAGAATGAGACAGAAACCTAAATAAAACGATCAGTTACGAAAAAACACGACCCATTTTGCTAGACAAAATAAATTACTTTAAAAACTCCCCTCAACACAGACTACAAACCTACTAAAACAAATAAGCGCCACAGACCAAAACACAGCACGATATTTCATAACTTATAAAAGTTTCAGTGGGTAAGTAGAACTTTAAAACCCACTGTTTTTCATTTAATGTTTTATTTAAACTGCTGGCCGTCGGCCGTGGGCTCACAATTGAGATAAGGACACTTTATGGCCGTGCTCCAGTGGAAAATATTCACAGTTTCCCGTATTTTATTTATTAACACATTCGAACAATCGTTTATTTACACGCAAATTTCGTTTCAACAAATAATTTATCTGCTTGAACGGAGGATATTGAATCGGAAAATCTGTTCTCAATTCAATTTTTATTGCCTGATTTATGTCGATTTGGTCAGTTTTCGACACTGCTGTTTGCTGTTTTGAAACTGTTCGGAATGACAGATTTTTAAGTTTTTAAGTTTTTTTTTTAACTTTTAATAGCAAAAATTGGTCATATAGCAATCTTGGATGATAATGATAGTAATAATGATGGTTTTCTAATGATAAGCATAAAATATATTGTCATAATTTACATTGGAATAGCGAAATTCAGCAAAACGATCATTACACATAATACACTCGAGAGCAATGAATCCGGGTCACTTAAAGAATGTTAAAAATCTCGGAAACTAAAAATGATAGGTTAATGCAATAAATTGTATTTAATAGACAATGTAATACTCCTTAAATGAAAGTAAAAAAAATATGAGTCACCATACATTTTATTAACACAAAATTACATAAAGAAAAAAACTGCTGATCTCTCCTTAAAACAAAAATAGGAAACATGAAATTTTTGAACTTTATTACGATTTTCTTGAATTTTAATACTTCGTATTGCCTCCTCGTGCTTCCATTACTGCGTTTACGCGGTTTGGCATGCTGTACACCAAGTTCCTTATACGATTTTGGGGAATATTCTCCCATTCCTCTGTGAGAGCAATTTTGAGCTCACGAAGCGTGATTGGGGGAGGGTTTCGTTGTTTTACGCATCTGCCTAGCTCGTCCCAAGCATGCTCGATCGGGTTGATATCCGGGCTGCGCGCTGGCCACTCCATACGAGTAATGTTCATCTCTTGAAGGTAGTCATTCACAATCCTACCTGTATGAGGTCGGGCATTGTCATGCATAAATATAGCATCCTCACCTAAATTGACCATAAATGGACCAACGTGATCATTGAGGATTTCTTCCACATATCTTACGCTAGTTAAAGCGCCGTTTTCTATGATCACCAGCTCTGTGCGACTTTCAGAAGAAATTCCGGCCCACACAAGTACAGACCCACCACCGTAGGCTACTTTTTCTTCGATGCATGCTTGCTTGAATCTTTCCCCTGGTCTTCGATACACTCTGTGTCTTCCATCGTGCTTGTAGAGCATAAATTTTGATTCGTCGGAGAACATAACTTTTGACCAATCTTCAATACTCCAATTTACGTGGCTCTGGGCATATCTTAGTCTTGAAATACGATGCCCACGCTCCAGTTTAGGGCCGTTTGCAGGTCTAAGGGGTTTTAAGTTAGATTCAGCAAGCCGACGTCTTACTGTCCATGCACTTGGGTTACTTCCTCCGAGGCGTCGAAACTGATTTGTGAGTTCAGTTCCTGTGAGAAAGCGATTTCGAAGCATGGTGTTCACCAAGTATCGGTCTTCTCGTGCTGTGGTACACCTGGTTCTGCCCATTCCTGGTCTGCGTAGGTTAGAACCAGTTTCTTCGTAACGTCGGAGAACTCTTTGTACTGTTGACAGCGACACACCGACAGTCCTGGCTGTATCGCGCTGACTCCGGCCGGTTTCCAGCATTGTAAGTATTCTGGTGCATTCTTCAGGCGTAAGCGACATAATTTCAGCTTGAATAATGAATATAGAGCACTATCAACATGGTTTATGTACCCACATAAATGACAGATTACAAACAAAAGCAAAACCAAATGCTGTAATTTCGTAGTTCCATCTTCGAAAGTGGCCCTTTTTCAAATTTGTTTTTTTTATGATATAACTTTACAATAACTAAGAAGTTTTAATACCTTCATTTAAGGAGTATTACATTGTCTATTAAATACAATTTATTGCATTAACCTAGCATTTTTAGTTTCCGAGATTTTTAGGATTCTTTAAGTGACCCGGATTCATTGCTCTCGAGTGTATTATTAGGCATACCTAAATGTTTTGCCATAATGTTTAATGCCATAAATACTGTTGGCATAATAATAATGAAGCATAATTTTAGAAAGCATAATGTTATAAACACATAATGTTCTTTGGAATAAAAATAATGAACCCTAATGTAACTCATATCTAAACAAACATGTTCACGGCTCACCTTAACCTAATCTAATAGAGTAATTCCCAAATAATAATAAATAATGTTTATATTTATAACTCATGATTAATAGACGAATAAATATATGCTTTAAAAATTAATGCAACTCCAAATTATGCCAAAATAAATTAGACCAAATAAAAGTTATGCTAACCTTTGCATTATGCCACAGTATTATTATGCTAATAAAAGTTATGAGAAAACGTTACGCCAAACAACATTATGCCAAAAGGGGGACTCCCAATAATGATGTGGTCCTGACCAAAATGAATTTATCAACTTACGTGAGAGCAGTGGCGGCCCTGGTCCCGTCCGACTTACTTAATTGTCTCGGTCCGGTCGTGGGTTCGAGCCGATACAAGCCCTTTCATCATCTTCATCATCATTGGCAGCCTTGTTCCACTCACTGCTGAGTACAGGCCTCCTCCCTTTTGTGCCATGCTTCCCTGGTCTGTGCTAGTCTCATCCAGGTCTTCCCCGCGATCTTCTGTAGGTCTTTGTGTAATTTATTTCATCATCCCTGCTCTCAAAACGGTGAAGAAACCGTGAGGTGAGAACCAAAAAATTCAAGGACGTGGCATATACCAACCCGAACTGGACCCGCGGGGAGCCCGCTTCCTCTCACAGAGAGGAGGCCTGTGTCTCAGCAGTGGGAACGTAATGGCTTATCATGCTTATAGGGAGTGCTGAAAACTGCATGAATCCATACACCAAATGGAACGTACATATTCATCAGAAGAACAGTAGCCAAAATTGGTGAATAAGACCACAATGCCTAGAAATCTGTCCTTGGAGTGTCGTTACTATAGCTGCAGTACTTCACAATTATTCCACCTCAATACCCTCGTATCTCACTACAAAACTGCGAGCTAGTAACTGGGAGCAGTAAATTCTGTCCGATAAGTTCCTTACACTTTTAGCAGCTGTCCCCGATCGCGGGACATGCTTGGTCCTCGCCGATTCGTTGGAACCCCGCCTAATGAAGATATATGGGGTGATTCCTTCATTTACCGCCGAGGAATGGTTACACGATTGCTTGGTATTAGGGTGTCGTGTAGTCGTTAAATGGGCGAAAGTTTGTATTACTTAGATGAGTTTTATGTAACGTGGTTGTGTTGTGTTGACTTTATTCTTACTACGCTTGTCTACGCTTATCATCACGCTTGTGTATGGCTCTGGAATGGGGTAGACAAAGGTAGACAAACCCCTTGCCTCCCGCGGACGCGATATCGGTGAAACACAACGGCTTTTTAATTGTTCTTTTAACTGCGGGATTCGATGGGTTAATAAACACTACACTCCACGAATTATGACCTTTAATTGTCTTGTCTCCAAAGAGGTAGACAAAAGTATGTTGAAGTCCCATGTAATAGAGAGCGAGCCTTTTGCCATCGAAAGGACACACATCCAGAATCTTCTCCGCTACTAAGAAATTGAAATTTATATTATAACTACTAAAAAATTATCCCAATATATCACTACCGGCCTAGCGGTCCTAATGCAGGACCTCTTGCTCCACCCATGCCTATGTCTACCTAACCTACTCAAACTCAAATCAGTTATTTCAATTTACAGGCACTTATGAATTGTCAATGAGTCGGTCAGTCAGAAAGATGAAGCTAGTTGCCCATTCCAAAGCGTAGTAGGTTCCTACGGAGCGATGTACCCCCTTCAGAAAATGCAGGGCTTAGGGCTTGCGGACGGTGAGCAATGGGTAGCTCACCGTCTAATAAAGACCAGGCCTGGGTCGACGGCGCGTTGTGTTCCACGCGCGCCTCATCGAGATGTCAGCACAACAGAAGGGGTCTGCTAGGACCGATGCCGGGAAAGTCCGAAAGGGATACCGTGGCCCCTGGCAACGCTCTCCAAGGACAAGTTATTTGATAATTCACCATCATCATCATCATTTCATTCATTCATTTTGTTAATTTGTCACCCTAAAAAAAGGGGGGTTATATACACATTATGTTATATTATTTCTGAAGTAAACCATATGAGTGCATAACATTTGGTCGCATATACATCATTTTAGACGTGAGAGCACGACGTCCATATTAAACTGTAACTGTGCTTTGCATCTCATCGTTGAAAGATGGCATGCTGCACGGAGCGGCGTGACGCGAATACTGAGAGGAACCTTGTGGGCAATGCATCTCGTGGGTAAGACGATCCTGCCACATGTTACGAAAACTATTTTGCGGGATATATTATCACTTCTGGAACCGTGATCTAGAGGGTAGGAGGTCCGAAATTTAAGCGTTAGTTTTCATTATATTATTATACAACTTTCAAAATTACATAACTCTGACAACATGGTACAGGAAAGAATCATGAAAAATTTAGAAAAACCAAAAGGCAGTAGTAGTGTTCCGTGTGGTGCCGGACTTAAAAGAATAGTACCATCCCATTTCTTCCCGTGGGTGTCGTAAAAGGCGACTAAGGGACTTATTAGAGAATGGGCAGCAGCGTTCTCTATGCATTTTAACACCATACTGCGATCGCCAACCCGCCAAGCGTGGCAATTATGGCAAACTCCCCTATGGGGGAGGCCTATGTCCAGCAGTGGACGTGTTTCGGCTGAAATGATGAAAAGGCAGTGGACGAAAGCCAATGATTTCATGATTCCCATGAAGGTACTCGTATGAGTAAAAGCCTGTATATCCCGTAAGCAATCCCTTAAGTACGACTAGCGCACCCTGGGCAATTTCCTATGACTTTTCTCGAATAGCTAAACAACAGAAATTCAACTCGCAAAACTTCCCCAAGCAAAGGAACTTCAATAGAAATCCTCCACCAGTTTACATACAACGAAAATACAAACAAGTACTAAAAGAAATGCTTAGACACCACTATATAACTTTTATAGAGTTACAAATGACATTAGTTCCACCCCGCGGAGCTATGCAACGCTCGCAATGCTTACCATATAAAAATATACCGCCGTGTATTCACAGTTTAACCTGTCTGAAAGTGTTACAATTTGCATGCAGGGAGAGTGTAGTTTTTATTAAATGGTTACTGGTTGCGAAATAATAACTTGATGGATTTTGTACCTAGAAGGTAGAAGGTGATTGTGCATAGATTTCAGCCATACATACGTACACTATCAAAAAAGTTCATATCTAACCAGTTTCAAAACAAAATCCCGTGAACACGATGACTACATCTGTTACCAGCCCGGTGCTACAGCCGCCGAGCGCTGCAAGCAAGAATAGTCCTTATGGTGGTTAGATTTATGAACTTCTTCGATGGTACATAAACTCCTTTTGACTCGTTTACGTTCATACATCTGTCGGTCGATTCTGTAAAAAGATCAACGTGAAACTTAGGTGAAGTGAGCGTGAAGTGAGCTGTCACTGTCAAAAATCGACCGGCAGGATGCTAGGGGATTAACACTATTGACAGCTCACTTCACGCCCACTTCACCTAAGTTTTCACGGTGAGATGGTTACAGAATAGCACTGCTGGTCATACACGCACGCCGGTTGTGAGTACTATGCACCTGAACTTTCTGAAAGAACATCACCAATAAGGTCAGTATACTAAATGTCGTACTAGGGCGTCCACAATTCAGCCATATTTTATTTAAAATTAGCGAACCCGTTTCTGCTCCGCACGGTTTTTACGACTTGACAAAACATCGAGATTTCTTAGTTTTATGTTACTTTTATACACATAAATAAACCTTCCGGAATAAATTCTCTAAATGATGGTAAAAACCTCATCTGTTGCGTAGTTTAGAAGAACAACGCGGACGTACAGACAAACACGAAAAGTGACTTTAATTTATAATGTATATTAAAAAATGTCTCAAGAAAGGCAATGAGACCGACATTGGATTGAACTTTCATTTCAAAAAAGTTCTTTGTTTGTACAAAAAACGTCATATTAAATTCAAATTACAATAGATATTTCATACACGAATTGTTGCAATTTATTAATCTCTTTACAAAAAAATACAATTTACTTTTAAAATTGAATATTAATAAGATCGGCTTCAAAGTAGATTATTCTTTTGCCTTTCAGTTTAAATTCAATTGAATTACAAAGAGCTTATAAATAATAGGTATTAACATATTACAGAATACCAATTGAATTTTGGTAAACGATCAAAAACGTTAAAGGGTCTCCACCAATTAGATTGTTGATTGTAAGTTACACAATAACGAATTTACTCTTATCACTCACGGGCTCAAACCAAATAAAAAACCAAGACATAGCGCTGTCAAAAGTGACGTGAGGCCGGTTTCGTAAGCATGTGTGCACTTAGTGAGGTGTAGTTTGATTGTAAATGGTTGAGAAGGGTTGGGGGTGAGTGCGTATGCACAGAGCGGAAGTGTTGTTTTGGCATACTTCACTGGATTGTTCGCAGCGCTGTCTGCTGTTTTGTATCGCTACTATCGAGATGCTGTCGCGTTTCAGGGCACATTCCCCAGCACCCCTCCCTCCGTTCTCCACCCTTCTTTCCCCCGATGTCGTCAGAAACGGTCGCGCGTTTGCATCGATACAGCCGCGCGTTTGCATCGCGTCTGTCGCACGTTGCAAATGCGACTAACGCGCGGTAGTAGCGATGCAGAAGCGCGTTTAAAAAACGCGCGACAGCATCGCTACAAAAAGTCACCGTGGGCGAGGGGCGTTAGACTTGTATGTCGGTACCGTAGCAAAATGTTAAGTGTTATCAAAAATATGTAGGATATTATGTGGTTTGATTTGATGTGATAACCTCATCGCCACTCTATATAGTATATGCTATCCTTCTGAATCTTAGTTTTGAATTAACAAATAGCACGTACCATACATAAAAATCCATATTCGCCTCCAACACAAAATAACGCTACACCCTAATCGAAGCCAACCTTTACGGGCTTAAAAAGGCCCTTTCAAGGTCAATGCCTCTTGTCAGACACAATGCGTCCTTGACCCTCAGTAATTAATTACAGACGCCTATTAATCTTACACGTCGCGGATAAAATGTGCTGGTAACAGTAGCATTATTAGCAAAAAACGTTGTATGACGAAATTATGAGCAAATTGCTTTTGAGTTGCAAATAGTTCGTTTGACCTTGACGTCAAAGGAAAGTGGAATTTGTTTTAAGCTGAAATTCTTTGTTTGATAAGTATGAATTGTTGGTGGTACTTTTGCTTGCTCTCTATTTTTTATGTTTAGTTTTAGTTGTATGCATATAAGTATTAAAAAAAACTGGCCAAGTGCGTGTCGGACCACGCACAATGAAGGGTTCCGTAGTTTGGGATGAATTTATCCCAAGAACAAACTTAACATTGTAGTTGAAAAATTGGTTCTCCCATACGGAATGTATGGGAGAACAGGTTTTTCAACCTGCAAATTTAAGTTGGTCGATTATTTCCGTTAACCTGTAAAGCCTACTTAGCTGTGATAGTTTTTCTTTTAACTTTGTTATACTTATATACTACCGCTGTGATTTTTTTCTTAAATCCAAGTAGTTACAACTATTTCGCTGGCACTATTCTCCAAAAAATAATTCACAATCGGATCCCTAAATTGAAAAATGGCTATGACACACCCACAATATTTTTGAAAGACCTTTCCAACGACTCCTCACACTATAGGATAGATGGGAAAAAAAAAACAACCCCACTTAATGTGTAGGGGAGGTGATACCCTACAAAAAAATGTTTTTGTTGTTTTTATTTTACCACTTTGTCGACGTAATTATTATGTATACCCATGCCAAATGACAGCTTTCTAGTAGTAAGAATCTCTGAGCTAAGCCGCGGACAGACAGACGGACATGGCGAAACTATAAGGGTTCCTTGTTGACTACGGAACCCTAAGAAACGATCGGGTAGGTATTAGATGGACAGACTTACATCCTAACATCAGGCAACAGAGTCTGCCATAAGTATATAAATTGATTAAACTTAATTCTAAAAGTGATTAGAATGGTACCATCAAAGAAGTTCATATCTAACCAGTTTAGGTTTAAAGATATTTATTTCTCATAAAAACTATAACAGTTCACTTATAATGAGATACAGAGTTACTTCTAAATAATAATATATAATATTTGCCTCCGGGGCGTTGGTGACGTTATAGGGTACATACATGTTTCTTGAGTTTGCTCTTAAATATATTAATACTATCACACCTCTTTATGTCTTCCGGTAAATCATTGAACAGTTTTGTTCCCTCCACTAATACTGTTTTTTTACCATAATTAGTCCGTGCTCGTGCAGTTATTAGTTGGTATTTGTTTTTACTTCTTGTGTTGTACGTAACTGCTTTTTTATGGAGTCGTAAGTTTGATTGCACGGAATTCGTGGCGATTTTTTTTATGAGAATGCAGGTGTAATATGTGTAAATTTGTTTGACATTTAGTAGTTTAGTCTTTTCGTACAATTTTTTTGTTGGGTATAGATAGTGGTAGTGAAATAGTACTTTGACGATTTTGTTTTGTATTCTTTGCAGTGAGTTTAGATTATATTTAGCGGCTGATCCCCACACTTCTATTAGGTATTCAAGGTTTGATTTTACTAGAGAGTTATACATAATTAGTCGTACCTTTTTTGGGATACATTTTGTAACTTTTCGTAACGCTCCTAATAGCGATATTAATTTTGTTTTGATATGATCGATGTGCAGTTTCCAAGTAAGTTTGTCATCTACCCACAGTCCGAGATATTTTTCGTGATTGGACTGCTTGACTGTTTCTCCGTTGATCGTAAGAGGTGGGAATTCCGGTATTGGTTTATTTTTCGCGGCGAAAATCATAAATGATGTTTTCGAGGTGTTAATAGTGAGTAAGTTATATTTTAACCATTCACTGAGCAGGTCAAGGTCCTTTTGCGCATCGGTTATAATGTTTTGCAGAGATCTATCGAAGTAAAAAACAAAATCCCGTGAACACGATGACCACATCTGTTACCGGCCTGGTGCTATAGCCGCCGACCGATGCAAGCAAGAATAGTCCTTACGGTGGACTTGAACACAAAGTTTTGCCCACAATATAAAAGTAAGGAAATCGCCGCAAAGTGCTTACGTAATTAATTTAACGGGCTACCATAATCCGCTATTCAGAAAGAACGAATGAGAACAATACAAATCTTGGGGAAACTTTGTATTGTAATGGACTTGGTAACTGAGGTCAGTGGTATCCAACCTTTTTAAAAGCGTGAAACAAGAGTAAGTTATTTGTCAAATTTCCATACTTTTCGACCAAAAGTTGTTTTGTGTAAAATAACCGATTTTCATGAGATCATGATTATCATGATTGATCATGTACGATACAATTTGATATTTTTTATGATTTGTGATAAACACAGAGCATGGAATCGGAGGCGTTTAGACGGAATACCTAACTAATAAAATTCGTGACGCCAAAATGCCGTGCGCTGAGCCATAGATTAATGCAGATGGGACACTCCGCAAAATCATTTAAATAAAAAGCGACTTGCTACGACACACAATAAAGTGGAATTCAGGTCGCACAGCGGTAATTACCTACAGTTATATAACTGTTATCAAAAACATGTTGGATTTGAAAGAAAGAGAGGCGGAAGTTGCCTCTCTTTCTATCGCGTAACTCTTAGATCTACTGACTACGTTACACTCACTGAATTGGCCCAGCAAGACGGGCCCGCCGCGTACTTGTAGCTTCATACCTAAACTGTGGAGTATCCCATCTGTATTCATCTGTGGTTAAGCGCACAAATTCTGTCACGGACCGAATTCAAACCCGCGTATACGTCATTTGAGTCGTAGTCCAAGAAAATGGTGACACGCTTGGTTTGTATGGAACGTGTTGACAATGTCACCGCTAGCAGCGGCCTGATGAAGCATGTTATTTCTAGCACATACCAAGGCAAAGGAAGCAAAAGAATATGGAAAGTAGCAGGTGGCGTTTTGTAGTTTCTGCTTACCCCATGGGGCAAAATAATTTAAGTATCTTTAAATATTATACCTATTTTCTTTATTTTTTTATTTTTTTTATAAATTTATTTTACATTCCTACCATTTTTCATGTTTTAACTTTGTTAGCTTAGTTTTTAACTTTATTGTGCATGCTGTGGTTTCCTATAAGTGAAGGAGTACACTTACTCAATATCAGATGTTGCCCTTTAATTATGTGTCATTTATTGTGTACATCTTTTGTTGGAGATCCTAAATAAATAAATAAAAAAGACATGAGCATTTGAGCATCCTCAAATGTAGTCTCTTGGAATTTTATCCAACAAAGATTGACCATCTCTGACCAATCCATAACAAAGAAAAGTGTGTGAAACGCCTAGGTATAAACTTCGGGAACACATTTAGAGGGTCGAAACAAGTTTAGCGGTACATTGGCGGTCGTAACACTAAACTAACTTGCTGATTGTTACCATCTTGGTAAACGTGTGGAAATGATTAGGATATGGACCGATACCTTATTTCATTGGGGGCTACGAATAATAAAAGATTAGGGTGTATTCGTTTCCTATTGTCTTTATTGTTTTATTTCGGTTACTGAGCCAGTCGTTCCGGTTTTGTTTTTGCTTTAGTTTTAGCTTGTTACACTACTTTTAACAGATTACGTTTCTGGTTGATGATTTCATAAAATCAAAATATTTTATTTCACATAAACCTACAAAGGCACTTATGAAACGTCAGAAGCTAGGTGCACGGTTCCTATTGGTCGTTTCCTATGGAGAAGAGCCGGCAAGAAACTCCACGGTTAGTCTTTTAAAAGTAAATGGTTTTTATAATGTTTTCAAATTACAGTGTTAAAAAGTATGAGAGGACAGTGTAGGCCATCAACAATTACCAGGTACTTAGCAAAATATTAAATGGTCCACAGATCTACAGTCTGTTATGTCTACAACTTTCTCACATTCACAAAATTTTAAAGAAAAGAATCTAAGTATATAAAAGATAAATAAAATAATAAAAATAAAGATCTATTTAAACAAAATGACATGATTGCCACTACAGGTGTAACAAAGGCACGGAGAGGTCTTCGTATGTCAAGATGGTCACCCATCCACGGACCAACCGCGGCAAGCGTAGCTTAACCCGATTGATCTACCCGTGTGGCTGTTATTACGTAGTCACAAGCCCCTGTCTCTACCCAATACATACTGTCTTTAAAAAAAAAGACAATACAATAAACGGTTCCTTAAGGCTTGTGCAGACCAGCGCGACGCGACTCGAACAATACAATTTCTAAGAAAACTTCACGGAATAACAATAACCGGCGTCTCGTCGCGCTGTCGCGTCGCGCTAGTCTGCACGAAGCTTCACCCACAGAACTAGTATAAACCTAGTCCAGTCCTGTCCTCTCAGGTAAGTCTATGTTGACTCTTATATTCTGAAGGTAAGCTTAAACATAAACAGCTCCAAAGTTAAAACAAGCAGTTCCGTGTTTTCTTTGATTCCCAGAACAAGCTGGAAGTCAGCGGGAAATGTGCAGGAATAATACTATTGTTTGTATGAATTCACAGTTTAGTTTACTCTAAAATACGCTACAGTGGTGGTTCTTTCATAGCCAAAAGACTTCTGTAGAACGATTTTAAAATTGAAAATACTCGTTCCGCACATAATATTTACCTAGTTTAAAGACTTTCTATTTTTACATTGAAAATGTTTTTTCGATCGCTTCAGCAGCGAAAGTGTTAATCTGCGTTTATGTTAGAACTAATAAAACAACGTCAATGAAATGAGTCCAAAATCTTAAAGTTATCAAAAATAATACACAAAAACATCTAATGACTTTGGGTTCTTTTTTACGAGAAGTTAGATAATTCAATAAATCTACAATCTACCTAGGCTTTTCCCAACTACGTTGAGGTCGGCTTCCAGTCTAACCGGATGCAGCTGAATACCAGTATTTTACAAAGAGCGACTGCCCATCTGAGCCCCACAACCCAGTAACAGGGTAATACATAAACCCCTCGGTAAGACTGGTTGTCAGACTTACGGGCATGGAGGAGCCGTAACGACTGTCAAAGATCCACGAATGACAGCCGGGACCAACTGTTGGTCGGAAAGCACTTTAAGCTGTTACAGATTATCGTGCTTTCCGAGGCACGGAGGAGTCTCGGTATGTAAATATGGTCACCCATCCACGGACCAACCCTGTCAAGCGTAGCTTAACCTGATGGATCGACTCGTGCGGCTGTTATTACTTAGCCACGAGCTCCTTAAGCTTCGTGCAGACCAGCGCGACGCGACACCGCGACGCGACACCGGCTATTGTTATACCGTCAAGTTTTCTTAGAAATTGTATTGTTCGAGTCGCGTTGCGGCGTCGCGTCGCGCTGGTCTGTACGAAGCTTTATAATAAAACAACAGCTAGTTAATTATAAAACTAAAATAGATATCAATATAAATCAAAAAACCTCGAGAATTACATTACGCAACTTTTGATATCAAAATCGCGAGGATGAGATACCGGGAAGTGCATTATTTTGCTTTTAATTTTAAGTGTTAGAGTCGCGCGTCAACGATTCGTGTCTGTTAAAAAAAGGAAAATTAAATGAACAATGTTTTGAAGACTTTGAAAATCAAATCATTTATTAATTTGTTAACACAGGTAGGTACAATAGAAAGTTGTTATAAAAGATTACAGGCGCGCTGTGTTATACCCGAAGGCGTACGAAAATATTCACAGAAGATGTCATTGACATTAAAATTGATAATATAATTAAAATAATGGAATGCATAATATTAATAATTGAACTTGACAACATAAAAACAAAGAAAAATATATCAAATGTCAAAAAGTTAAGTTTAACGTTACTGCGTCAAAATTCAAAATTAAATCATGTTTAAACAGAGATAAAAATAATAATAAGAATAATAAAAACAATAAAAACAATAAAAACAATAATAAAAACAATTAAAATACAAAATGTCACGTGCAAAAAAATGTCAAAATGTCAAATGGAATTGAACTTAATGATATATTATGTCAAAAGAGTAGGTACGGACTATGGTCAATAACTTTACAAAGTCAAAAATAAAAATAAAATATAATAAAAATGTTGAAAAAAGAGAGCAAAATAAAAAATAATATAAATACCTAATTAAAATAATACAAAAAATGTCACGTGCAAAACTGTCAAATGGAATTGAAATCAATGATAATACTCACTATGTCAATGAGTAGGTACCGATCATGGTCAAAAACAATCATTACATTTTGTCTGTTAAATGCTGCTGAGGCTGTTTTGTGATTTAAGCCTTTTCTTAAATAATCGTATGTTTAATTCCTTAATTGAATTTGGAATGTGGTTGTATAAGATTGGTGCCATACAAAAAACACTTTTATACATTAATGCTGTGTGGGACCTTTTTACGCACAAGTTATTTTTCTGTGGTCGAGTTCGTGTGTTATATAAAATGATATTTTAGTAAACAGGTCTGGATTGGTCTTAACAAATACAGCTACCTCAAAAATATATAAGCACGGAAATGTCAACAATTTGTAATTGATAAAGAATGGGAAAATCGGTGCAATACACCGATTTTACACATTTATACCTACATAAAAAAAAAACAAAAGTTATTCAAATTAGGCTGAGAATCAGCACTTTTGAATGTCAAAATTACATAAGACAGTCCCAAAACGCCCGCCTTTAAGCGGGAAGAAGTGGTGCAACAAACTGCCCAGCACACAAAATCTCTCCTACCTTCTTCAATATCCCTCAGTTTTATTCTCGATAAATCTGCGATAGAATTAGCAGCATAAAGAGGCCATGTTATAAACTCCGTCTAACTTCGACATCTGCTTCCTTCCGGAGTTTCAGACGAGACGCGATTGTTTCATACTGAATGGCTTTTGTAGCTTACATGACTGCTGCTTGTGCTAATCGATATGAAAAGAAGGTATCGATTTGAAAGCGTTGATATTATTATGGTTTAGTGGTGTTTTAGAAAAGGTCGCATTTGGGTGGATATTGTGGCAACAAACAAACAAAGCCTTTTTTTCTCCAAAACCGCCTAAAAGAAAAGTTGAGCAAACACTGAAACGTTGTATTGCTATTTTTATTAGGCAGGCGCATTAAAAATCAGTCAAAATATGGTATCAGCTAAAATATCACTAGGTAAACATTTATTTATATATAACTGATTAAATTAATGTCCTTTTCAAGAAATCTATCTGTAACTTAAGGTACATAGGTAAATACGAAATGTTCCCCTGTGTTCTCACAGGCTAACGTATTTGATATCAAACGGTTTCCAAGACGCTTTGTGTTTGGATCCACAAGAGGTTTCTCGCCTTAGAATGTTCGTTCTGAATGTGCGTCGTTTATAATATGTACCTAGTTTGGTAGTAGAAACCTTAGTTCAAATTATTTGTTCCGAAAGGTATTAGCTTGTTGCCAGCAACACTGAAACATTCCTTGTGGTTGTTGCCAGTAACATGCGTCACTTTATTTGCCAATACGGGGCTTTCCTGCTCTGTGTAGGAAGAATAGGGTGTAGTCTCGTAAAAACTTATCTGAACTTCACTCCCCAAATCCTCCTTGTCTGAAGGCTACTATGAACCGTGGTCGTCCTTATAAGCAGTCTTGATTAAGTAAGGTTTGGTCGTACTGTTCGTTTGCTGTCCCATGGGGCACAAAATCTCAAACAATATTTTGAGAATAAGTTTGAAGAAACGTGTTTGTACTTGGCGGTGACTCGAGAGTACTTTTAGTTCTTTATTTTTACACGTCAATGAAGTCCGGTAGTTTCAACAAGCCAAACACCATCTACCTACACAAATGGTTTTGAAAGTAAGTGATGTGGCGTGTAAAATATTAATTGAAAATTCTGGAATAATTTATAATGCCGAAAACACGTTCATTGGAACGGTAAAGGTCATTCCCAATTAAAAAGTATTTTTAAATGCTCTTTTTGCTACCTCCGCGGAATTGAAATTCGGCTTAAAAAATTTAAAGTTTCAGAAAGATACCAAGACTCACTTCCGTGTTTAAAAAACCAACAAAATCATAAAATAAACTACACAAAGCATTTTTAAACCCTAGCAACACTTTGCTACCGTATGCTGGCAACACTTGTAGCGGCGTAGATTTCCAGCTTATTTTGATACGCGAGGCTCAAGCCACAGGTGTGCCGATACCAGCTAATTTATGGCGAGAACTTTCTTCCTGCTTCACATTTTTGTTCAAAAGCTTATCCTTTTCGTGTTTATGGTAAAGTCTTATTTCTTGAAAGAGGATGAATTACTTCGCAAGTAGTTTTAAAACATCGTAATGTGAATAAACTACGGTATGCATGAGGTGTACATTATTTAAAATGGGCAAAAACTATAGTTTTTATGCATCATTTGGCGCGTGGCCAATATTGGAACTAACGCCGCCATCTTGTTTTTCCAACACAATTCACAAAATGTTTACCAACAGCGCCTCCTTATCAATGTCATTCAAGCGCCAAAAGATCTTTGGAGCACTTTACGTCCGTTGTACCCTAAACAGTCAGGTTCACTATCACTACCTATCACCTTGCTGACTGGATTATATTTTCACCACGGCACAATTTTCTTAGAATACCTATTCTAGTAAGGCATTTCAACGAAAAAAGAAGATTTTTTTCAAGTAGGCAGGTATAATGCAAACCGCTACGAAACGCTCCCAGTATCCAGCTATTCCACAAAAAATATCGCCAATCAATACCACAAACAACTCAAACACAAACTAAACTAAAAAGGTAAATCCAATACAAATTCGCATACATTTACAGCGAGGTTGAGGTACCCCGCATTACCTATATCGGAACACAAACATTCATCTTTAGTCTTCGGAGCAAGGAAACCGAGGCATTTGTGTATGTTACGACCTCGGCACACGGGTTCGATGATACAAATACAGCGATTTTTGTATTGATACAAAATATTCATGTTCAGAGCTGAATTTTCAGTCGATATAAAATTCAGTGCATCTAAAGTATGGATAGTGGTTTTATTTTATAAAGTTTTATGACCATTTTACAAATACATCAAGTAGCCGAGTTTTTTGGCGTCATTAATATGTAAGTCAATAGTGTATGTAAATGGTATCAAAATATAAAGCAAAATACCTTTTCTAATATATAATTTCATGCCTGAAATGGTGTTGGAAATCTATGTGTTCATTGAAAGTAATCGTATAACATCAGACGTAAATAAAAAACTTGAGAGGTGTCAAGGGACACCCGGATGGAACGAAGTTCCTTTCGATTAATTAATGAAGGAATAGTAATAAAATTTTATTTTTTTTAAGTTTTATTTATTATTTACAAAAAACCTGTATACACTCAACAAAAATAATCGTCGCGACACCACACTGTTCAATGCGAAATAGAAATGAAAATATCTGGCTTGCTTTCTATAAGAGAGAGAGAGACAGACAGACAGAGAAACATGCGACGCCGCACAGCTTACAATAGCTTACTATAGCAAAAAGTGTCGTGACAACTTTTCGTAAGAATTTTTTCCGTCTAGCCCCCTTTCACAACGCGCGATAAGGAACTTCGTTCCAAAAATAATGTATAACACGAACTTATTTCGAACCACTCCCGCCACAATCCGCTCGTCCAATAAGGGTGCAGCGTCGCGTGAAAAACAGACGACGCGCACTTTTTTTGACAAGCTTGGTCTGTCATCCGTCAGCTGAGCAGCGCACCAACATATAATTTACGAAACCTTTTCTTCACCCCGAAACCCTATAACACCTATTTACAATATAAAGACACCGTAGTACAATACGAAACAAAACAAGCACCTATACGAAATTTGTATCAATACATATACCACGTCGTGTAGACGGGTCTTAACGGAAGACGCAGTGGAGGCTGGATGCGGGCCAAGTGGGACATCCTGTCGCCAAATATATCGAGAATTTGATAGAGAAACGCTGAAGTGTTATAAATTGATTCGTTTTGAAAGAACGTACAAGTTAGCTATAGTTTCTGATTTTGAAAAAGCAGAACAACCGATCTATTCTGTAAATCTCACCGAGAAAACTTAGGTGAAACCTGTTAACGTCTGTTTTTTAATCTCAGAAACTAAATTCACGAGCAGCCTGTGGGTTAATTATACTCAAAGGGCATACAGCGCTCTGCGGGTACAATATAATAATATCTTCAGGATGTTGTTGCGGTTGCCGCGGTTCTGCAGTGCGTCCACGATGTTTGCCGAAGCGCGTACAGACGACTTTTATGCATTAAGACGCAAACGAGTGGCGTCGCTGCTGGGCAGAGTACGCGGCGGTAGCAATGACATTCTGAAGATAATTGCTAGTAAATATTATCAGTGTCCGATACACTCGCTTTGGGTGGGCATTGTTGTTGGCCCGGTAAAATTAAATGATTCAATTATTATTATTTTATAGTTATTATAATATTGTGTTGTTATTCTTGTATTTTGATATTGTGCATACTAACATAGTTATAATTTTCTGTTGTTACTAACCATTATGGATCAAAGTTGTCTAATATAATAAATGAATTGAATTGAATTGAATTAAATGACATTTCCAGTGTTACCTGTTGTGTCCAAACATTGATCGGCAAGATTTATGATTAAAAATCAGAATGATCGGAACAGGATACTTTCCATGATCTAATTAAAAACGATTCAAAAGCAAGGCATTTCAGTTTAGGTTCTTAAACTGCATCGCTTCAAAGTCGTACCATGACGTCCAAAACGCTCAGCGGCATTTGGATCGTTAAAAGTGAATGAAAGATCGCAATTTGCGGCTGAACCGCGTTTGAAATGTTTTTGGTGAAAAAGAGAGAACGCTATTATTATCAAATAAGTTTGTTTCGCGCACATTTAGTGTCAAACACGTTCAGAAGCAAGTAACGTTTTATTTGTTCAGTATCATTACTTTAAATTAAAACAGACAACAACGGTTTTTTTTAAGATTCCACGACATTACGGTAACTATTGTTAAAATAATTGTCAGTCAAAGTAGATATTTATTTACCTTTTGCTATTTATTAAGTATACGAAAAAAATATTTTTATTTCGACGTAATAAAACAAATTATGTTTCAGTTTCGAATGCACCAGAGTAAAAAAAGTGTGAGTTGTCATGTCACTGTCAGTGTCAGTTTGACTAGATACGTAGTCTATGAATTTGTGATTCCCTTAATTAAATTATTGTACTTTGTGGCATCCAGCACTGCGATATGAAGCTGGTCACATTATTTTTATGTTTAACATTCAATTTGCAGTTGTCAATTTAGGGGTTTATTTATAAAAAAGTTGCTTAAAGTTAAGGGTACGCCAGTCGGTCATTATTCCATACAAACGTAGTACCTATGGTGATTACCGTCGAAACTTCCATATTTCAACACGAATTTTAACTCGTGATTGGGCGTAAATAAATAACTTATGTAATAAGAAAATGGCAAAATAGAAACCGTACAGAGATAGATAATTTAATCAGTATTTTAAATAATTTTATTTTAAGTAAATACATCTAGTAGACCACATAATATCTATAAGCCCAGAGAAAAATTCACGCGATTCATGAAAATTTACGCGCTCGTTTTCGTTATAAATCATCGTATAATTCAATAAATTAATTAATAAATATATAAATAAATAAAGCTAAATAAATAAATAATTAGACTAATCAGTATGCGTATTAGTCACCCCCACCAACGAGTTCGAGCCGACGACTGGTGTACTTAAGTAATGATTAGCGACTATTTAATCATACATTTTTGACGTTTGAACGTCAGTTAACTTTATAACGCAACGTGACACGTGGCGACGTTTATAAATAAATCTCTAAGTCTCGGAAATTAAAAAACAGAGTACAGGGATTGACGCCTCACTTCATATAAGTTGAGCTTCTTAAATTCTGAGTTGAGCTGCTCGGTCACTGACAAATGCGTGCACTGACTGGACAGGTCCACTCAATCTGTGTGGTTCTTTCCTCAAAAGACCATTTTTAGACACCAATCTACATTATCTTCACATGATCTGACCAAGATTTTAAAAGAGACTGTGACCTCTGAGTTTGTTTCGGCCTTTCTTCTCGGAGTAGTCAGATAGGAAACGCCGACCTCATCTACTTAGTTTAAAAATAATATGATTGACGTCTAAAAGTGTTTTGTATAACTAACTTACAGAAATAAAAATCATATATCATATAAGTTTTTACCTTGATATTTTTACAAAATATACACTCCTACACACCACGCCATGTTTCCCCGAAGGGTTGGGCAGGGAATTGTGGGTGTACTACACCCACAATTCGCCAGTTATGTTTAAAGTCCCATGTAGTAGGGGGCGAGCCTATTGCCACCAACCGGGCACAATTTTTTTACATAATAGATCGGTTGAATTGCTTTTAATTAATTTTGAAATTAACCACTACAATATAAGAACCAATTCTTTTCAATGATAGATTTTTATTTCTAATTTTCGAAAGAATTACTTTACGCCTTAGGGCTGAACCCAAAATCTATTAAAATTAAAATATCGTCGCAGATGGGCGAAATACGAAACGAAGGATTTTCGTGAAATTAATGATGACAGAGATGTAAGCTGCTTATGGAGGGTCGAGTTTTGTTTAATATTGTCTTTACTTATTATCCTAGAAAAGAGATCTATTTTAGCGACCGTATTACTGTTAGGTTTAGGTAGATCATTTCTAGGTCATGAGCAGGGACTTGTAACGGTACTCAAAATAAAGTTACGCGTAGTTCCGGTAACGATAATAAGTACCGATCCACCAAGATCGTAACAAACTGAATTTCTTGGCTAAAACGATATTAATAAACGGAACGAAATATTAAACTGTTTAATAACAGTATATCGTTATTAATATATCGGTATAACGAGATAATAACGTTACCTATTAATTTCGATACGCAACATTTCCAAAACAAATGTAAAGAAGACACAATCATATAAATATAAAAGTAGGCAGGTAATCACAACTTTACTATTAATTCACAACACTATCTGTAATAGATGCGCACTCTTGTTTGAATACGACCGCGACGGTAGCTTACCAACAGCCGAACGGCGGCCCGTATGGGGGTGACCGGTGGTGGTGGTGGTGGGCGACGACGGAGCGATGCTCAAAGAGAAAAGTTCTTAAAAATAACGTTACAAATTCATTAAGGATATGTATCAACCTATAACATAACTTAAAATATTGTTCTACAAAAATGATATTCTATAACGTTTTGTTTTTTGTAACGTTATTGTTTTTTTTTTCTTTTATTGTAGTGTTTATTGGGACAAAAGTGAAGTGACAAATGATTTTTATTAAGAATACTCTTAATAAAAATCATTTGTCATTTCACTTTAATAATTTGAATAAATTATTTGTTATAATAAAACTAAACGTATTGATTTGAATAAAGTATTTTTTATTATACCATTAATAAAGCACTGTGTACATCTAAAGTGGGCATTAAAAATGTACCTACACAATAAAAGATATTATTTATTTTAAGCCAGAGTGCAATAGTCTAAGCAATTTCTAATGGACATTCTAATACATAACAGCAAAGAAAGAGTATGATGAACGGAGTACCTGAAAAGATAAGGAAATATAGAAATTACAAGTATATCATGTGACTGACAACAACCATTGATTGAGAGCCGTTCAATGTTCACTTAAGGGGCATTTAAACAATTTAGTAACCAGATTTACCGACTTAGGTACTTACCGATTAAGGTGTGATTCCGTACAACGCCGCACGCGGCATTGCTGCCGCGTCACTACTGGTCCCCATACTCCCGATTCATTTTCTATAGGTTTATACAAGATTATATTCCGAGCGCGGCAGCAATGCTGCACTGCACGAAATTGCTGCGGTGCTCTTTTTTTTTAATGGCGTCTCACAGGTCAACCTAGGAGGTTGTCGGCTGCTTAACCGGACTTTTTCTGTGGCTGCCTCAATAAATTAAAGCCTCCAGACAGGGCATAAAACTTAGAAACTAAGCGACTACACGCTAAGGGCACCCCCTGTGGGGTACGGACCTCGGCTTAGGCCGTCGCTGGGGGAGGACAGCAAGGGACCTTAGGACGCTTGATCGGATTACGGATAACTGTAGAAAATGTATGGAACCAGTAGCTACGCGTCACACAACAGTAGTGACGCGGCAGGAATGCCGCGTGCAGCGTTGTTCGGAACCATACCTTTAACCTAAACAGAATAAATATAGGTATGTTCCATGAATGATTAGCATCTCCGACATCCGAAGCCTTATGGATCTGTTTATACAGTATGGATTTTTGAGATGGGGCAGAAAGAGCAGCTAACTTAACCGTTGTAGCTACAAGAAAACGGTCTTAGGAGACTGTCCTTAACTTTTTGAGTCATTTTGATCTGCATTCAAAGATTTAAATAAAAATTACAGTGAGCAAGAAAATGGGCAGTCTTCACAAAAACTTTTTTTTGCAGTTACTATCTTGCATAGAGTTATTATATATAATGGCTATACAAAAAGGCAAGTATTTTCATGGTTGTAACAGATATTAGATCTCATCATCGCACGTTCGTATTTGCGAAGGTAGACGATAATTCCCGAAGTGCGTACGTTACTTTGGCAAGCAGTACTTACATTTAGGAAAAGACTAGATTGCTATTGCCATAATTTACTGAAATACTCACCGATATAAAGTTATTATAAGACAAGGTGATCACTCCGAAAGCCGTCATGTAGACGGGCACCTGACTCATCTGCAGAGCCACTACAACCAGGACCCTGAGATCACGCCCCGGCCGGCACTCCTCCCAACCACAGTGGAACATCGACGTGCCGACTAGTGAAGCCTGGAATATATTATTTATTTATTTATTTTATTATTTATGTACACACAGTAAAATAGATACAGATACGAAATAATCATAATTATGAGTACAAAGGTACTGCTTATTTCTTAAGAAATTTCTTCCAGCAGACCTGTGAAAGGAGAAATGAGAAAGAAATGTAGAAAATAATGTATGAGAACAAGAATAGAAAAATATAAATAAGCGAAGTCTTAAACTAAAATATTGAAATAAACCTACACGTTTAACGTAATAAATTAAAATATACTTAAATAAATACATAAAGCTTAAATATATAAACATACATACTAAAGGTATATAAATACTCACCAGCCTAGCCTAGCTGCTTGTCCAGTTGGATAAACGGGCTTTATAGACTTAGGGTAGATTCTCGGACATAAGTTTCCGAATATCCACCTTAGGGTGATTTTTTTGGGGAGGATTAACGGCATAACCCCATTGTTTGCATTATTGTTACCCGTAGTTCCTAGACTAACGTTTTTTTATTAAACCAAAAGCCAGTGGTTTCTAAGACTAAAATAGAATAGACATTTGCTATTTTTGATCGGACTGCGTGGTGGTTAAAAACTGAAACATAAACCCTGTAGGCATGTTGCCTTCAGGGTTCATGATCTTCGTTCCAAAAAATACTTCCTCTCCCTCTACAGCCTCTAAGCAGCAATTATAATCTCCTAACTTCATATTCTGCTGTATCAGTCAGTCAGTCACATAACTATATGTAAAATACAACCAAGGGGAACTGAAAGATGTACCTACTCGTAAGTGCTGATTACCTCGTGTGTGATATCGCCAGCTGCCATCATGTAGGAACCAGTAAGTGATATAAGACAGAGAATGAATATGGAGGTCGCTACCAGATAGGTGATATTGAGCTCCACCACCTGTAAACAGATATATTCCATTATTAATTATATTGGACCAACCATAAGCATAACATAATCGGCCTATAATGTTTCCACTACATACATATAATTTTCATACCATGTAAAAGTATATTTATTTATATATTTATTAAAATTTTTCACACTCAAAAAATTACAAAGGCGGACTTAATGCCTTAGGCATTCTCTACCAGTCAACCAAGGGTGGTGAAGAGATTAGATGGCAGGTGCTCTATTTGAGAGGAACAAAGAAAAAAAAATGTATCCTAATGAATTATAACTAAAATAGATACATTAATACATAAATAGATTACAAACTACATACCCATACATACATATTTACTATAATATATAGGTACCTATAGTAAATATATATAAAAATATACGAAATCAAGGGAGAGAGGTGTTGAGATGACTCTACTCTATTTATTTTGAAAATAACTCCACAGTTTCCGCTTAAATGCATACCGACTGGTGGCCGTCCTGATATCAAGAGGAAGCGCATTCCAAAGAAGAATGGACTGAATATGAAAGGAAGAATGAACAAAGTCAGAAGTATGAGAAGGACAGAGAAGGAGAAGATTGTTAGAAGAACGCAGATTCTTAGTGTGTGAAGAACATAGATATTGGAAGTGAGACACAAAATAAGAAGGAGGAGTGGGAGAGTTGAGAAGGGAGAAAAGCGACAAAAACACGCAAAAAAATATGCGGCGGTATATTCTGACAAATGACTAAATTTTGATTCTAATTCCACTGGGACCCAGGTTTCCTCATTGTGAGAGGAAGTGGCAAGTCATTTTAATTGTATATACATTAGGTACTCACAACTAGCTTTATGAGACAATTGACGAGCAAGGCGACACTCTCAAATACTTGTATGCTGTAGAGAGGCCCCATAGACTTCTGCACGTTTTTGGCACACCTGCAATATAGACGATATGATAAGTTTTCACTCTTATTCCGGAATATAGACTCGGAAAGTCGGAAGCATGCTTAGCTTAGCAATTCGCCAATAATGAAAAAACACATTCATGTAAATATTCTTTTATCATGTCGTCATCAGTGTTATCTATCCAAGGCTTAATAAAGAAATATACATTCGAGGTAAACATTCCCAGAAAAGACATAAATATTAAGCCATGGATTACACCGGGTCTGCTGCGTTGCATTCGTCATCGTGATACATTTCATATGGACACTAAAAAGTCACCTGAAAACGATATCCTAAGAATTACCAATAATCGTTACCTTAACCATTGGAACATTCTATTACGGAATCTAAAAACTCAGTTTAACAGGCATGAGTTGGAAAAAGCTATAACTAATATTAAAACACTATGGGATAAAATTAAAGATGTTACAAACTACAAAAAAATCCCCACACCTTCTACGGACTCATTAAAGATTGACCATAAGTATCTGTTGATCTTGTGTGTAAGTATTTTGCTGACGTTGGCAAAAACCTCGCATCTAAAATCACTACACCGCTGTCGATATCCTCTATTCCATTCGGACAGCCTCTCAAAAATGTCCCCATAAACTCACTTGTTCTCCTTGGCTTTGAATCGGTTAAGTATTTTTTGAGTTTATCCTTTACAAAAAAACCAACCAGACATACAAATACATACAAATCAAATCATTTCTCTTTATATTATCAGTTTAGATTTGAAAGTCATACCTACCACAATGCATCCGAATGCAACTTGATCCCAATCACGAAATCTTTCTTAAACTCTTCTGCAAGCTCCTTCCTCGTCTTCGTCCCTTTATTCTCCAAAGTCCTGGTCCTTAGCTTGCGGAAATACAACCTTAACACCCTGAACTTATGGCCCACAGTGAGGAGGGAACATAGGGCGAGGCAGTCCATGGTCGACATCATCCCAACGATGCAGTACCAGTGGAACTCCACTAAGAAACGAAGCACGTTGATGAGAACACCTGTCTGTGATGAATTGGGGAAGTATACCACTTCGGTGCGGACTGGTATGTCTGGAAGAAAAGGTTTATTCAAGCTAGGTGAATGCAAAAAAATCGGCGATTCCGTAATCGCAATGAATTTATCCCATAACATAGTAGTTGAAAAACATTTTCTCCCATACATTCCGACTGCAAATGTAAGTTTATACACACAATATTCAGAGATTTACCATGATATTTTAAGACCATAGACTTCTTAAAGGTTTTCCTATAAATAATCTATGAATAAAGAACCATTCACTGTATTTTTTTCGAAATTTTAGGCTCAGTTTCGCAGATAAGGGGGAGGATGGTTAATTTTCATCTATTTTGTTAAATATCTATATATTACTATTATTTGAGATCCTCGCAACAAGCCCTTCCATTTGATATATCACACGGTACAGTCTGCAATACTTTCTTTTTCCCAATTCTCCCCCAAAAAGTGATCAAAATACAAAATTACCCCATATATAAAATTAATTTACTTACGTTAAACGCCCGTTAGTAATTTCAACTAAATTGGCGGAGCGAATTGGCCGTGACAGACGGACAGTCAGTCAGCCAGACAGACAGACACACGAGTGATCCTATAAGGGTTCCGTTTTTTCCTTTAGAGGTACGAAACCCTAAAAACGACTTTAGAAAGAAAATGCACACAGATGAGCTAACAAAACTATCAATAGAACAAATTAACATACCTTCTATGAAATGAAGCCTCACTGCTTCAATACCGGCTGAGAACACAGTCAAATACGAAGTACCAGTCACCGAAAAGCAATGCTTTGCAAACTGCTTCACAGACTTTCTTTCCAGCTCTATTGAATGGAAGATAGGCCTGGAACCTTCCAACAAGCGCTCCATTACCACCTTGATGCGATCTTTCCAGATGTATAACGTCACAACCTTGCAGTAGAGCAAGGGGTGCGCAAAAGTAAACAGCATCAAGTCATTCTTCTCCCTGTCTGTCAAATCGGTTCTGGCATAAGCAAGAAATTGGTCAAGCAAGACGACGCTGATGAAACCATTCGCCAATACCATCCAGGCCATGTAGAATTTCTTCCCGTAGAAGGAAAGTTCGGTTTTTTCATACCAAAGATCTCCCATTCCTAAATAAAACATGAATCGACATAATAATTTGAAATAATATTTCTGTGGATGAGTTTCCTTCAACGACGGGACGTCCATACCGATTTATTTTAAAAATCGAATTGCCTCTAAGTTTGGGTCACTAGTCATTGGCTATGATTAATCGAAATTGGTCTTTTTGACTTTAAAATCCAATTACACAAATTGGTTAATTCGATAAATGGTATAGTTTGTCTGATTGATGTTTCGATAGTTATGACTCAATTATTCGTTTGGCAGGGTAGAAAGTTGACCGTGGGACAAAGTTTTAGGGACCATTTCGAGTTTTCCCTAAAGATATGCGTAATATTTATTACACTCTAAGATCGGCCGATATTAAGTTATAAACAATAAGGCTAAGCGTATGCTGGAGGTGACGCAGGTCCACGCATCGCAGCGCAGAGCAGTTTAAACATTCATGAACATTCATGCATTACAAAAACTGCTTTGAAGCTGTGTACGCTGCGGCGTAGGCACGTGTGACGCAGACATGTGTCTGTTCTGCTCTGCGTCTCGTTGTAGAGCCGGCACAGATTTCTGCGCGACGCGTGCAGGTTTTCATTTGTTTTTTAACGCAGGTAACGCAGCACAGCCGTCTGTTGTTTGTACTAGCTAGGACGCGAATGTGTCTGTGTAGCTGCGTTGCAGCATGCGCTCGCGGCCTATGTCTGCCTCACTGCAAAATCTGTACTGTGCCTAATTCTACTTCGAGTAGGTACAATCAAAGTCACACACACACAGCCACAGACATTAAAAAAGAAAACTCGATCTAATAGGTAGGTATAGTTTGACCGAGACCGCTATTCCACTCCTTAGGAATGTGCTTGGTAAGACGGGGAGACGTCAACGCTCACGCCGTCCCGCCGCTCATGGGTCAACGCTCCAATATCTCTCTGCGCATTCCTAAGGCGCGGAATAGCGGTCTCGGTCAAACTATACCTACCTATTAGATCGAGTTAATAAGGGAAATGCTACCTTTCAATACAGTATATAAAAGGCAGCGTTACCTTATGAGATAACTAGGTAACAACATTCCTACCTTCTTACTCCAAAATAGTCTTTCCAACTTATTTTCAGCGCCAACGGTTTTCCAGCCACCTTGTAAATGTTAATGTGTTCTCCCAGCACCAGTTGTTAAATCAAAAACTTGTCGTGACTTAAAGCAATGAAATCTCAAGTACTTTCCTTGTAAGTTTATTTATAAATGTATGTCTCGAGTGCTTCTCGACTATGTAACTGCAATATACTCAAATGGAATGACTTTCTTGAAAAAATACATAGAAAATTAATTTAAAATAATCACTAATTGTGTTAGAATTGCATTAACCTGAAAGTTTCCCTTAGCAGCAGATCGTTGGATTATATTAACTACGTGTACTGTGCTACCCAGTAACTGGTCAGATAGGCAGTCGCTCCATAGTATATTGCTTGTATTCAGCAGCATCGGGTTAGACTTGAAGCTGACCCCAACATAGTTGGAAAAAGGCTATGCGTAGCCTTTGAAGGCTTTTTAAGACAGATGACGACTGACGATGACACTGTTGATAATTTGGAGTAACCAATTGCCAGGTTTTTACCAAAGCTGTTTTTCCTTTTGCAGATCAAAGTGACTTTGAGTATCATAAGACCACTGCATTGGCCATATTTAAGGTATGAATGAAAATATAAAGATTGCTTTTTTTTTAAACAGAGCACCCTTGTTATCAAATAATTAGAAGAGAATAAAGAACCATTGTCTGCCAAGAAACAGGGGCTGATAACATTCTGATAGCATCTTCTATGAAAATATCGCGCCTAAATTATTTTATCATTACAACAAATTAACCGAATCTTTTGTTAAAACTAAACATAAACCATGTTTAGTTTTAACAAAAGATTCAGTTTCATTAAAATTATAATTTCGATTTAGAGGGTTTCTTGGGCCGAAAATTCGTTCGCTTAATAAGCTAATAAACATTTTAAGTCTATCAGAAAGTCTCAGAGGTACGCGCTAATTATAATTTGGTGTCACAAATTTGATTTATATTAAATACGATGGTTCTATTCTGAAATGGTAGTAAATAATACATCAGCTACAGCTTGTTCTCTAGCAAAAGATGAAAGTTGTTGTGATAAAAGATTGGTAATTTAATACTGTAATAATGACTTTGTCTTTGAATAAACTTTGAAAGTGCGAAAACGCAGCTCTTTAAAGTTTCCTTTGGTACTATGAGTGGCTTACGGAATCTGTCAGAATGAGCGTCACTGTTCGACCCAAAATGAAAATCATTAGCTAGTATTTGACTTTACATATATTATATATAATAAAGAACTTCTACTAAGTTACGTAGCGATAATTCATTCAACAACAAATAATCCCAAATACAATCAACTCAAAGCAAACTAATGTTTTGTAGTACCTAACGCGTCCGAGTTCCAGTACCACAAAACATTAGACGACAACTCTATATCGCTAAAATATAACCCGACCAATTGAAATTCCTCGTTAGTTTTGTATTACACGTATGTTGCTTTGAGTTGATTGAATTTGGGATTATTTGTTTCGCTACATAACTTAGTAGTTCTTTGTTTACAAAGTTTATAGCTTCTCGTGACGGGAACTGTAGTATAATATAAAGTCAAATACTAGCTACATAATGATTTTCATTTATTTTCATGCGTCTGATTCTCGTTAAAATTTACAAATCAAGGAATAGTGCCAAAGCTTATTGATATCTTCTTGACTCACAATACCTCCGAATTTGTATCGTCGGCAAACGGGCAGAACAAAATCCATTATACATATACGAGATCTCAGCAGTCGAATTTAATATTTTTTACTGCTCGACGGATTCCACTTTATTATTATCTTTTATATCGAGTTACTGTATTTCATTCCATATTTCCCGCGGCTCTTACTCGCCGGATCTGATGCAAATTGAAGTGTCTAAGAATTTAAATCCCTATGAATTTTAAAATACACAGTACTCGGGCGGAAGTGAAATTATTTAGCTATGTAAATGTGACATTAGTTTTGAGTATAAGCTTTGAAGATTTGTGAAGAAAGGACTTAGGTATGAGAAACCATTTTAAATAAAACGAGACATTTACAGTGTCTGTGGTGTATGTGTGTGTGTGTGTGTGTCAGTTGTGTGCGTGTGTCAGTGGAGTGTGTGTGTGTCAGTGGGGTGTGTTATTATGTTGTGTGTTATTTTGGGAATAAGGGCAGGATGATGGATGACATTGTCAGTGTCTACTCTTCTTAGACATGATATCATTTTGGAAAGATCTTTACTGACCAGACCAACGAAGATGCGTTATATCAACTTCGGGCTCATTAAACAGGTCAATTATAAGGGTGAATTTCACCAAAGAAACTGAACGCAGCAATCAGTTTACTAAACCACGTTCAAGAGCTGCAGATGCGGTGATCGTATTAAGCTTTGTTCAGACCAGCGCAACGCGACGCCGCGACGCGACTCGAACAATACAATTTCTAAGAAAACTTGACGGTATAACAATAACCGGTGTCGAGTCGCGCTGGTCTGCACGAAGCTTTAAGTTCCATTGGTAAAATTGTCCCTAAAATACACCGCATGCACCGTAGTTCAAGGCTCAAGACCACAGAACAAAAACAACTACCTACATGCACAAGTAATATATATGCTCCCTTCCCGTTCCACTTTAATAAACATATGAATATCTGAGAACACAACCGCGCAAGCAAGCCGGCCATATGTCATAGTGTGAGCCCGTAACTCATTCCAACTTACGCCTGAATCCTCCGGGAAAATGCAGACTTGCTTCAACGGTTGCCAGTCATCGCACAAACGTAGGCACTGTGTTGCTACCCGCACTGCGTCGGTAATTTACAGCTCACTACCCACGTGCAAATGCATGCCTATCGCCATTTACAAAAACACACATTTTTATATTGTTATCTATACATATTTTCGCGTTTGTCTGTATGACCGCGTTGTTCTTCTAAAATACGCAACGGAGTTTGATGGGGTTTTCAACATAATTTAGAGAATGTATTCCGAAAGGTTTATGTGTATAATACAATAATATTAAACTTATAGATAATTAAGAAATCTCGATGTTTTGTCCAGTCGTAATAAAACCTTGAAGCAGAGGCGGGTCGCTAGAATGTAATAAATCATTCAGGATTTTTGGTTCCCGTGAGAAAATTACATTATAAAGCCATATTTTTGCCCGCAAGCTATCCAATGTTTGTTACATTGGATAGCTTGCGGGCAAAAATATGGCTTTATAATGTAATCTTAGATTAAGATTTCTCTCTAGATTTTCTTAGATTTAGAATAGAATAACGTTTATCGTCTCCAGTGTTACAGCTAGTAGTAGTGGTACATACACAAAACTTTAATACCAGAAGCAAAAAGATTAAGCGTCAGCATTATGTTTGCGTGATAGCGGGTTGCTAAGCGCTGGTTTTCAGGCTGCGTTTCCACCAGAGATGAGCGAGGATGCATAGCGAGGAATGTCGATAAAACTAACCAATAACAACGCTAGCTTAGCTCCAGCTATGACAGTGAAGCGATGTTATTGGTTAGTTTCACACACATCCTCGCTCATCTCTGACCTAAATCCTTGACTCTCGATGACAAAAACAAAATTAAAACTGTGCTTGGGCCTCCTCTGTATATAGTGAGGAGGGCTCGCCTCTAATTATGACCGATTCAGTGCCATTTTTATTAACTGGCGTATGACATTAACCTTTCGTGTACAATTGCCTACGTGCGATTAGTGTTTGTTGGCTTGCTTGGGAATGCTCCGTGCGTTTTGCGAATTTCGTTCCTGGTTCCTTGTAATGGCTCCTACAGACAGTGCCGGCGGCATTGCCGTCAGCTTTTTCCGAGCGGCACGTTCCAGCGGCTTTTGCGCCTCCATTACCTTTGCGATCCAATAGCGGAGATGTATAATATTTGTCAGGGTCAGGATGACTGGACCAAGAGCGATTTTTGAAGTTTGAGCAATACCAAGTTTTAGTACCTATTTGGTACTATTTGGTACCAGACATCAAATAATTGGTACCTCGCTAAAGAGGGAAAACTATTGCGAGGAAAGTGGCCAGCCATTCTGACTTCAGAATGGCTGGACCAAGTCGACTTCACCTAGTTGTAGGTGTTATAACTAGTTCATCTTTTCATTAAAATTTAGTACCTCATTGGTACCTCAACATATGTTTTTCTTAATTTTTTTCGTTAAGCCAAAAAAAAGTTACATCTAGAAGAAATTTTGCACGTAATCTGGAGCACGTTGATTTCACCTAGTTGTAGGCGTTATAATTAGTTCATCTTTTCATTAAAATTTAGTACCTCATTGGAACCTCCACATATGTTATTCTTAGATTTTTTCGATAAGCCAAAAATAAGTTATACCTACAAGAAGTTTTGCATATATAATAATGTTTATTTTTGTACTAAGAAAATTACCGAAAATAAATCATAACACACATAAATATTACGTATTACGTTTATTATATAAATATTACGTTTATTCATTGATTGACATATTAATATTTTTTTGCATATAAATAACAGTGTGCATACATTTTGTTTTTACTAATTGTGATTCTACTTGACATGTCGTCGTAACATTGCCATTTGGACCCTCTGCGGCAATGTGATTTGTACTGTCCCACGCCTTTCGGAGTCGGAGGTGGTACAAATTCTATAACAGACAAAAGGTGGTACTCTATTCCTTTTAATGTTATATTTTTAGGTAAAACTAATTAAACCATTAATGCAAATTTCGACGTCAGACTTGGGCTCAAAAGCAGCAATATCTTTCAAATTATAATCTAAGCACCTTATGCCTTGACAACCAGAAAGTCTACAACTCGACATATTTCTGCCACTGTTTAGCATTGAATTTGCAGACTCACTTAAGAGCGTTTATTCTGAAAGTTGGCAACGTCGTAAATAGCTGTCAAATATTTACCTGTTTTGATTAATTTGGAATTAATACCGTCTGGAAATAAGAAATGTGGCTAACTTAAGCGTTACTTAAAACTAGTTTCAACCAATCAAAAGGCTTTAAACGAGTCATAAGTAACGCTTAAGTTTTGAGTGGCGTTTCAGTATTCGGGTGTAAGTTACTAGAAAATTGATTATGATATGCAATAATTAATATTGGTGCCGATTCTCTTGTACACCGAACTAAACTATCACTAAAATTTCTTACTTTTGGCTATGAGAATCTTAACGCTATTCTGCAAATAAAATTCTCTAAATTAAAAAATAATTTTGACACGACTAAAACGAATTTGACAATCGCGAATCCACGTGGTACCCGATTTTTTTTAGAGCCGGAGGCGCGCATGGCGTGCTGCCGCGACGTATTTTATATGGAATATTTCACTTTTTGTATGGAAAATATTAAAAAATATTACCAACATGTTGAGTTTTAGGGGTTTAAGGGTTTCCTAAAAGGGGTTGAAATTTTCATTATTTTTGCGATAGGACGCACCATTTTCGAGATATAAGCAAAAGAAAAAATAAATACAGTACTGTTTTTGCACATGAAGTCGAGATGTTGGTGTGAATTTTAGTTCATGACAACTTATTTCACCCCACACCTTTTTAATCGCGATTAAAAATTGTTAGGTTTAGTCTGGTTTGGTCTTTTACAATCAAAATTTTAGGTGAAAAACGTCAAATTCAGAATAGCAAAATTGCCATTTTCACTAAACTAAAAACTCAGTACTATCTTAGTGCTGTCAAACTAAAATATAGTTAAGTTGTGTCACTTTAGTCAATTTCAGAATGGGAAATCGTCGTTTGACAGGATTAAACTAAATTTTAGTGATTTTTAGTTTAGTTTAGAGGCATTTGTGACAAGAGAATCGGCACCATTGTAACACCGAATATTTAGTTTTAGGCGTAAAAAAATATTTGGAAAGTTTCCAAATGCTTTTTTTACGCCTAAAACGGGTACAACATCAAATTCAATGTTACAATTGCATTACATAATCAATATTCCAGTAACTTAGTTAGCCACATTTCTTATTTCCATACAGTATTAATTCCAAATTAATCAAAACAGGTAAATATTTGACAGCTATTTACAACGTTGCCAACTTTCAGAATAAACGCTCTTAAGTGTTAGATAACAGAAGTTTTGCGGAAGTAAGGATAAACTAATGAACAGTAAATACAGGACTATTTTGAAATCATTAACTAAATCACAAGCTGTTCTCTTCACATCACAATTAGTAAAAACAAAATGTATGCACACTGTTATATATATGTAAAAAAATATTAATGTGTCAATCAATGAATAAATGTACGTAATATTTATGTGTTATGATTTATTTCTTAGTACAAAAATAAACATTATTACCTATATAATTATGCAAAACTTCTTGTAGGTGTAATTTTTTTTTGGCTTAACGAAAAAAATTTAGAAAAACATATGTTGAGGTACCAATGAGGTACTAAATTTTAATGAAAAGATGAACTAGTTATAACACCTACAACTAGGTGAAGTCGACTTGGTCCAGCCATTCTGAAGTCAGAATGGCTGGTCACTTTCCTCGCAATAGTTTTCCCTCTTTAGCGAGGTACCAATTATTTGATGTCTGGTACCAAATAGTACCAAATAGGTACTAAAACTTGGTATTGCTCAAACTTCAAAAATCGCTCTTGGTCCAGTCATCCTGACCCTGACTAATATTTATATGACGCGATAGAAGCGGAGATATGAACTGTGCCTCGCAAGCTAGCGACGGCACCGGAGACGAGAAGAGATGTGAGTGGCGTGCAGTGAGCGGCGCCGCTAGTTCCCCCCGCGCCTTATTACTCGCATCTCCGCTCAGCTTCGGTGAATACACCCTAGCTGAAAAACATATCTTCTCGTCTTCGCTTTGGACATCTCCGCACATCTCCGCTTTGGTAGATTCCGAGCTTAAGTACACTTGGATTAAAGTCTAGATTATTTTACTTTGTTATGGCGTAATCGCAGGGTAGATCGCACAATCGATCAGATGCATATTGTATGGTTCCAAAAGGCATTTCTACAGCGAGCTTAAATCATTATTAGCTCCAAAAGTATCCAGAAGCTGAAGCCGTCGATGACTGCAAATCAAGCGCTTACCAATGCTAATTAGTCAGATAACGGGCTAAAAAAGCCGAACTTCCGCCCATAATTCAAGTCAGATCCTTCCAGTAAGGACCTAATTCCGCGAAGGAGGCCGTAATCCAGAGATTTATTACAACAAGACGCCGTGAGCCGCGTCAGATAGATTAATTGTCACCGCAGCTACAATGCAGATGTTTCTCTAAATAATGTTGAGGCCACGCAATTTTTTAACACGGTGACTTTTTAAAGTTTCGTTTTTTTTTTGACAGCTTTTTATTTATTTTTGTTCTTTATTTCTTTGCACGGTGAAAGAAGCAAGATGGCACCTGCACACAATGGCTGATTTTGAGGAGATTTCAAAGTATTTGCTGTTTACTTTTGGATTGAATTTAATTTGTACCTATATTGTACCTAAAATTAATATATAACAGTCCTACGTGTAATACTAGATTATACAACAAGTGGAAAAAAAAGGGAATTTAATTCGAGTGATACAAGGGTGATTTTTTTTCACGAGCTATGTTCTCTACTTTTACCATTAACCGCGAGAAAATAAATAGTAGTATATTATCTCTAGGTACTATAATTGCTGCTTGAGAACGAAATGATTCCGGAGCCAGTGTCTCATTTTCGTCACTGGAAGAACTCATTTTATTATAATTATGTTAATAGATATTCCAATGTTGGCGATATTAAAAAAATAAAAATAATATGGCTCTATGGAATAGCTCCATTTAGCCAGCCAGTAGGTACTTTCAGCAAGTTTTATAAATTTTTTGTACATAATTCGTATAATTCGTGCTTGTTCCAAATTCTAAATGTCTTTATTTACTCAGTGACTAAAAGAATCGATGAATTAAATGCCCTTTTTCGAGTGGCAATGGTAAAAAACACTTTTGATACCTTCTAGATGTTTATTTTGAAGTGGTCTAGCCTCATGTATACCTGCCCGGCAAAGTAAACGAGTGTTATAAATACATATAAGTAGGAAACCAATATTGAATAGTGTAGATGTTTGCCTCGTTACCACATCGCTGGGGCAATCATGACTCAATCAATGGATATTAATTTGAAACTTTTGTTTCAAATTAATGATCTATTTAGTGAGTCAAAACTTACTTAAAAAAAAACAAAGCGAATTATTTAAATTATTTATTTCTTAAGAATATTTTCAACAAATAACAAAAACAATTAAGTTCTACATCAGGAACAATGTACCGTTCTCTTCGAAGCAAAATAAAAACTTACAATAATGTAAAAAAAAAAAAACGAAACTTAAAACAACTTGCAAGTTGCTACTAGCGCCGCCATGGACTAAATGCGAACTAATAATGTAGAGTCATCATGACAGTCATTGTCATTGTCAATCTTTTAATGTAGTGTCAACATCAATAACAGACTGTCATTTTGGGTATTTTTTTAAATTTAAATTAACTTAATATAATTATACTGAGCAGCGACGCCATTGGTGGTTCAAACAGGAACATTCATTTATCATCTTATACAATAGCAAAAATAAAATAACAAAACACGATTCATTTGACACTTAGATTGACATAAGATATGTAAGTTTGCAACCGTCAAGGTTTATTTACATCTTTGCCACCAGAGAGGGTGCAGACCGCACAATAAAACATAAGCTCCGAGTTTTTGTAAGTGCGGCGTTAACCGTATGGACAAAAGATCAATCCAGTACAAAAAGGTTTGTACTGGATTACGACATACAGCTTGAAGCATATAGCATAAAGCGTATTCACTATGAACTGTCCCACGACACACGTCTCCAGAGAAACCGCCTGAAGTTGGGCGACTACACCCGACTTCGCACGGTATTCTTACCACGTCGAAAGCGATGGAAAATGTCGTGGTAGAAAAGTTGTGAGACAAGATGTCTGGTGACATCGGGCGACGTTGCGTGACTTCGCGCGATGTCTCTGGAGACACGTTCCGGAGACATATACTACATTTAGGGTCAGCACACACCGACGGAGTGGTGGCGAAGCGAAACAACTGAAAGCTTTTTTTAATTTTTTATTGACTATAGCATACTGATGACAGCTTCTTCGCCGCGACGACGCTTTGCGGGTTTTCATTACGTCATACAAATTTAAAATAAAATCGACTTTCAGTTGTTATAGAATTATTCGCTTACCCACCACTCCATCAGTCTGCGCTAAAGGTTGTTTTACTTGTTTCGGCACTGCGCCTACTTAAACGAACGCAAATTTTAAGTTTTCGTGTTGCTTTAACAACAATTACATCAAATTGCCACAAAATTAAATTTGTAAGTAGATACATGTGCGAATGGTGACAATAGCTTTGATTTGTACTCAAAAAAAGGAGTATTAAACAAGTCAGGGGCCAACCACCACCTCTTATAGCAGTATTATTCTAATATTACTTTAGTGTGAGAAAGAGCTAAACGTCCCGTATAGCTCCATCTATTTCTCACACTAAAGTAATATTAAAATATTTGTGCTATAAGGGGTGGTGGTATAGTCACAAGAAATAATAAATTCACACAGTACACATAAATTAATAAATCATAATACCACAGTGCTATCTGAATCATACCCAAGATCGGTTTCTGTGCTATAGTCCAAGTGTTTCCTATACTTAAATTCTACGTTTGGCCGTTTTCCATTAATATCGTACTTATCCTTACATATTTTTTTGTCATGTTCAGATTTACACTCATTTTTGAGTAATCTTTTTTTATATTCTTCTAAAGAAATCTTTTTAGCGTCGTCTTTTCTTCTACTGTCTTCGTCATTATTCCATGCATTATTAAGTTTTCTTTTACAACATTTGACGAAATCTCTTTTCCTCATTGGTTTACATTCATTTCTTAAATTTGATCTGGGATCTCCAGGACGGAGAGCAATCTTCGGTGTTGCATTTTGGGATATTTTTTGATATAACGGTCTTAGACCAGCGTCCCATGGTATGGGCAAAATTGGCGGAGAATATCCTTGTGTTGGCTTTGTCTGTATAGGTTTGTCTTTCTGATTCATTGTTAATTTCAAAGTTTCAAACCTACACGGCTTCTTCGACATAATTGCTACTTCTAATGTGTTTTCCTTTTTGTTTTCATTATTAACACTAGCAGGATAAGTGCTTTTAAATTCATTTATATTTTTGTCAACAAACGACAACTTGTCCAATTCTTTTAACATTTCCGTCTTAGTTGCAACTACTTCTGACTGTTCAACTGGACTCATAATTCGAGGAGATTTTATTTGTTCTACTTTAACTGGCTCTTTTTTGGTATTAACATTTTTAACAGGCATAGCGACTATGTTAATTTTTTTTACTAAACCATCATTATTTATTCCGATTATAGAACTATTTTTAGTCCGTTGGGTGTTAATAGAGTTCTGACAGGAAGCGCTTTGAGGATTTTGTATTACTGGCGTTGACGTATGGTTTAAATTAGAACAATCTTTGAATTGATTCACAACGTGGTCATTTCTTGGGGGAATTCTAGGTGCAGGAACAGGAGGCGGGGGTGGTGCCAGATTTTGTTGCAACCAACATTCTTTGTAAAAGTTTTGCATTGGATTACTCGGACTTTGTGAAGGATGTAACTGATTTGGAACAGAATTGGCAGAACTTGGAAAATAACTCTGATGCCTACCCAAAGGAGCAGGCGGATAAAATATTGGATATGGAGGTTGAGGATCTCTGGACCGTGGCTGAGTATGGCTCAAGACAGACATAGATCTTTGAAAAGCCATGTTTTGCCCCTGTTCGCAGTATTTCTCGTTTGGACATTTTGTGTGATTATTTGACTTTAAAATTATAGCCGATGCGTAACGATTCTGCACTGGGACACTGATATTATTGTTAAGAATATTACTGCTACTTATTTTACCAGGCACTGCATTATCAATGGGAAAATGAGGCCCTTGAGGAGTGAGAAAGTTGGCATTTTGATTGGAAAGTACTGCATTTGATCCACTTGCAGACGTAGCCACTGCTTTCGTTGAGACATTACTATTAGAAACAGTTGGTTTGATTTTTTTTATTGGTGCTTTAAGAGTAGAATTAGTAACAGAAGCAGCATTTATTGTATGCTTATTCACTTTACGTTGGTGAGCTTCGTGGAATACATTTTGTTCATTAAAAGTCTTATTTTGACTTGAAGACATAATCTGAGTATTGTGGAAGTTGTTGGTTTTGAAATCAGTCTCACTAACTTCATTATAATTCTTAAGAAGCTTTTCTGACACGTTCGAAGATTTGGCATGAATGTTTCTAATTTGACTTATGGCTTTATCTTGTATCACGCAAGACTCTTTTTGTAAAGTTTGTTTAAGATCATAAGACTTTGAAATTGGGGCAATTTTAGGAATAACGTGTTTTGGTCGATTAGTATCTTGCATAAAATTACAACTGTTTAAATTGGTAAGTTTATCAACTATTTGCTTTAGTTTACCAGGCTCTTTTGGTAAGTTAGAATTTGAATCGGTTTTATTGCATTTAGGAGGCACTTGCAGTTGTTTGGGTTTCTTTGGTAATATACTGCAATGTAAGATTGGCGACTTTGGTTCACGTTTTTGTTTTTCGATCTTTTTACGAGGTTTCTTATCAAGTTTAGTAGCTTTATTTTGTGTATCATCTCTATGTCTTTTTTGTTTCCCGCATTTTATTTCTTTGATGTCTTCTTTACTTTTATTTGTAACCAATAGTCCTATCAACGAACTGTGACTAGCACAGAAATTTTGAGTTTTAATTTGACCATTTTTATATTTATTAGTTTTTTTCACATCTTTCACGTGCGATGTTAACCTATTTGATGAATTTGTGAGTTTTTCTGTAGTAGTTACTTTTGAACTTAATTCTTTTTCATTTACAACGTTCAATTCTTTTTCATTAAAAGTTTTTAACATATTTTCTAGATTATTTAAAGGAGTTTTATTTGAAAGTTTACTAATAAGTTTAGCTTCAGGTGACTGATAATTTATTTTCTTTGTCTTCAAATTATCGATTAATTTTTCAGGTATTTTACTAATATCAAATTGTACTGGAACGTTTTTGAAAACAGAAGATTTAAAAAGGGTCGGTTCACCAACCAAATCTTTTTCTTTGTTTTTAATATTAAGTTGGCAAATAGAATTACTTTCTTTTTCTTCAGTTATTGGTATCAGTTGAGTGCCGACCTGGCAAAGTGTTTTGTCAGCAGCACTTAAATAGTTTTCATCAGCCATTACACATTTTTGCTTTGTATCTGCCTCTTCAACCACATTGCCTTTGTTGGTTTTAATGTCCAGCGTAGTATTTGTTTCTATTTTTTGAGTAATTTTCATACCTACAAGTCCTTGATTACGCTTTAAATCAACTTTAACTAAATTCTTGAAACTCAGTGCTCTTTGAATCTCTTTATCCTCACGGTGCTTCATATTTTCTACACTTTTATTTAATTTTCCTTTTGGTAGTTTTGGTTTAGGTTCTATTGATTTCACTGTATTTATGCATATTTGATCATTTATAATTATGTTATGTGTAATATCTTGTAGGTCTTCTAGGATAAAACAATCATCGGAATCGTCCACTACACTTTCTACATCTATTTCATGTTCACTATCACTGTGTTCATTTAAGTTTAATTTATTCATTATTTGTTGCGTATACTTTCTATAGTACCAAGGAAATTTTCCGCAATCCACTAATTTAACACATAATGGAGAAATTTCACACTCACTGGTAGCACCGCTCTGTAACGTTTGTAATAGATCACCATCGGGTCTTCCGAATGTAGAATTTACACTTCGTTGACAAAATTCATTTCCAATCGTTTCAAAAGTCCAACGGCTTTCCATGTCTCTGGTACCTGTGGATTTTTTTTAATGAGAGTTTTGAATCGATAAAGGTTGTACTCAAAATAGTAGAAAGATATTTCGAGAAGCTGGTGTGGGGTCTCCGATTTTAAAATTTCAAATCTAATTAACAATCGTTAAATTTGTCGACTTTAATCATTTACTTTATATACTATTGCTATGTTTATCAGCATGAACCTACCCGCCCACGTAAACAATTGTAGCTAAATAAATGTTTACGCTACATGTTGGGAGCAACCTGTGTCTATTATCACGAAAACCTACCAAAATAACATTGCGCAACTTTTGTTTGTAACCATAATACGAGGCTTAAAGGCTTTTAACTTACTACGTTTATGGGGCTGACTGCCAAAGTAGACCGCGTTTATGTCATTGTCAAACAGTTTAATGGGGTCGTCGCAGTTCTCCTCATCCGTGTCGTCGCTCAAATGAGACTTCATTCTGAGGCTACCTGTTAACAAATAAATAATATTTTTATCTTCAAGCTAAATGTTTAAATAACTCAAATGCTGCATACTGCGGTGGCGAAAGATTCCAGGTATCCTACAAGCTTCCCTTTATTCTCAAAGTTGTGTTTACTTCACATACAGTATGCGCCAGAGTTGCGTTTGCGCCACGTCCGCAATGAAAAGATAATAAACAAATTCAAAACTTAAAATACATTAAAATAAGCCATGGAAGCTAAGAGATGACCAGTCCCTACTGACGGCGCCCGTTCACGAACATGACGCATGGATCAGCACCATTCAGCTCAACCATTTTGAAGGGAACTTAATGATCCAACACACACGCCACCACCAGCGAGACATTTGAGTGAGCATGACATACTCTCAGCCGCCAGGGCTCATTCAAGTCAATGAAAGACTTACCCAATAAATGGTAGTTTTGTAGAAGGTAATGGTCACAGTGCTCACACATGTGCTATGCAATTATACAATACCTACCTAAGAGATTGAATTTATACAATGCAAAGATAGTTTTTGCAATCTTCAACAGCTCGCATCAATATTTTCAATGCTAATCAACTAGTTTATGCGCCCTTGTGGAGCTGGACCAGCGTTGAGCTAAGCATTTTTGTCAGCGATGTAATCCCCCAACTTATAATATGCTTGGCAGCATAGTGTGCGTTTTATACAAGATTTAAATTTAGTTTCATTTAGTTCGAGTATGTGGGGCTGTATTTTGTCAGGGTTATTGTAACATTTTAAACTACTACCCCATGAAGGATGAGTCTACTTTAGCCAGTCTGAAACCAGGTTGAACTAATTGGTCCCTATTTCTAGTACTATAATTGTATCTTTCACCTCTTTTTTTTCCGGTCAAACCGGGAGCCCATTTCTGCTATATCAAAAGAAATAGGCAGACGGTTTCATTATATATTAAAAATGTACTTACATAGGTTTCGTAATTTTATTAAGAAATTTTTGATTCAGATATTTTGCGTGTCCAATGTGGCCTGAGCGCATTTTCAAAAATGTCAAAACGGATCGGTCTCATAGCAACCTGGTTCATTTTTATTAAATCTTTTGTATAGTTACCGGCCCCATACAAAAAATGTTTTCTTAAATTTTAAATGGTAGGTGGTACCTATAATTCCATAAACCAAAAGATCGTTTCGAAGTCGCCCAAAAAACTCGCGGTGTTTGTTACGCTCCTATCCCTCACGAAACGACACGATTTTTTTTAACACGTTCAAAATGGTTCAACACATAAGAGGCAAGGCTCTTCTGAAATATGATTTATTCGCATCAACTTACCAATGTTCACCTGAAAACAAAATGTCCAGACGGGTTGCTACGTATTTTATTTTTTGCCTCATTTTTAACTTTCTCAAATGGTCTCCTCGGTATGTGCGACGCTACAAGATTCTGAAAATTATGTTTTCGTTATCCGAAATCTATCGTTCAACTTTATTCTTAAAATCAGACAGATTGCTATGAAACAGGTCAGTATTTGTTTTTGACATATTTAAAAAACCGGCTAAGTGCATGTGCTATGAATTTATCCCAAAAACAAACTCATAGTTGAAAAACATTTTCTCCCATACGGAATGTAGGTTCATAGTAAGTATCAGCGTTTTTTTCAATTGCGTGCAACGGAACGTCATATGTCATCGACACCCGGCGACAATCCGCATTCTTGTTGCTGTTGTGAATTGTGATACGTAAGTACTGTCCACACGGCTACATAACAAGCTATACATTTCCAGTATACACTGACCTCTCATTGTATGGAAAACCTATACCATGCGAGATATGCTTATACTGGAAATGTATAGCTTAATATGTGGCCGTGTGTACTATTTTGGATTTCCTTATAAATAAATAGAAATGAGATCGCTAATTGCTCTTATCGCTATCTTTTTGGGCGTCGCTGAAGTCAGGGTCAGGATGACTGGACCAAGAGCGATTTTTGAAGTTTGAGCAATACCAAGTTTTAGTACCTATTTGGTACTATTTGGTACCAGACATCAAATAATTGGTACCTCGCTAAAGAGGGAAAACTATTACGAGGAAAGTGGCCAGCCATTCTGACTTCAGAATGGCTGGACCAAGTCGACTTCACCTAGTTGTAGGTGTTATAACTAGTTCATCTTTTCATTAAAATTTAGTACCTCATTGGTACCTCAACATATGTTTTTCTTAATTTTTTTCGTTAAACCAAAAAAAAAGTTACACCTACAAGAAGTTTTGCATAATTATATAGGCAATAATGTTTATTTTTGTACTAAGAAATAAATCATAACACATAAATATTACGTACATTTATTCATTGATTGACACATTAATATTTTTTTACATATATATAACAGTGTGCATACATTTTGTTTTTACTAATTGTGATGTGAAGAGAACAGCTTGTGATTTAGTTAAAAATAGTCCTGTATTTACTGTTCATTAGTTTATCCTTACTTCCGCAAAACTTCTGTTATCTAACACTTAAGAGCGTTTATTCTGAAAGTTGGCAACGTTGTAAATAGCTGTCAAATATTTACCTGTTTTGATTAATTTGGAATTAATACTGTATGGAAATAAGAAATGTGGCTAACTAAGTTACTGGAATATTGATTATGTAATGCAATTGTAACATTGAATTTGATGTTGTACCCGTTTTAGGCGTAAAAAAAGCATTTGGAAACTTTCCAAATATTTTTTTACGCCTAAAACTAAATATTCGGTGTTACAATGGTGCCGATTCTCTTGTCACAAATGCCTCTAAACTAAACTAAAAATCACTAAAATTTAGTTTAATCCTGTCAAACGACGATTTCCCATTCTGAAATTGACTAAAGTGACACAACTTAACTATATTTTAGTTTGACAGCACTAAGATAGTACTGAGTTTTTAGTTTAGTGAAAATGGCAATTTTGCTCTTCTGAATTTGACGTATTTCACCTAAAATTTTGATTGTAAAAGACCAAACCAGACTAAACCTAACAATTTTTAATCGCGATTAAAAAGGTGTGGGGTAAAATAAGTTGTCATGAACTAATATTCACACCAACATCTCGACTTCATGTGCAAAAACAGTACTGTATTTATTTTTTCTTTTGCTTATATCTCGAAAATGGTGCGTCCTATCGCAAAAATAATGAAAATTTCAACCCCTTTTATAAAACCCTTAAACCCCTAAAACTCAACATGTTGGTAATATTTTTTTAATATTTTCCATACAAAAAGTGAAATATTCCATATAAAATACGTTGAGGCAGCAAGCCCTGCGCGCCTCCGGCTCTAAAAAAAATCGGGTACCACGTGGATTCGCGATTGTCAAATTCGTTTTAGTCGTGTCAAAATTATTTTTTAATTTAGAGAATTTTATTTGCAGAATAGCGTTAAGATTCTCATAGCCAAAAGTAAGAAATTTTAGTGATAGTTTAGTTAGTTTAGTTCGGTGTACAAGAGAATCGGCACCAATATTAATTATTGCATATCATAATCAATATTCTAGTAACTTACACCCGAATACTGAAACGCCACTCAAAACTTAAGCGTTACTTAAAACTAGTTTCAACCAATCAAAAGGCTTTAAACGAGTCATAAGTAACGCTTAAGTTTTGAGTGGCGTTTCAGTATTCGGGTGTTAGTTAGCCACATTTCTTATTTCCATACGGTATTAATTCCAAATTAATCAAAACAGGTAAATATTTGACAGCTATTTACGACGTTGCCAACTTTCAGAATAAACGCTCTTAAGTGAGTCTGCAAATTCAATGCTAAACAGTGACAGAAATATGTCGAGTTGTAGACTTTCTGGTTGTCAAGGCATAAGGTGCTTAGATTATAATTTGAAAGATATTGCTGCTTTTGAGCCCAAGTCTGACGTCGAAATTTGCGTTAATGGTTTAATTAGTTTTACCTAAAAATATAACATTAAAAGGAATAGAGTACCACCTTTTGTCTGTTATAGAATTTGTACCACCTCCGACTCCGAAAGGCGTGGGACATTACAAATCACATTGCCGCAGAGGGTCCAAATGGCAATGTTACGACGACATGTCAAGTAGAATCACAATTAGTAAAAACAAAATGTATGCACACTGTTATTTATATGCAAAAAAATATTAATATGTCAATCAATGAATAAACGTAATATTTATATAATAAACGTAATACGTAATATTTATGTGTGTTATGATTTATTTTCGGTAATTTTCTTAGTACAAAAATAAACATTATTATATATGCAAAACTTCTTGTAGGTGTAACTTATTTTTGGCTTATCGAAAAAATCTAAGAATAACATATGTGGAGGTTCCAATGAGGTACTAAATTTTAATGAAAAGATGAACTAATTATAACGCCTACAACTAGGTGAAATCAACGTGCTCCAGATTACGTGCAAAATTTCTTCTAGGTGTAACTTTTTTTTGGCTTAACGAAAAAAATTAAGAAAAACATATGTTGAGGTACCAATGAGGTACTAAATTTTAATGAAAAGATGAACTAGTTATAACACCTACAACTAGGTGAAGTCGACTTGGTCCAGCCATCCTGAAGTCAGAATGGCTGGCCACTTTCCTCGTAATAGTTTTCCCTCTTTAGCGAGGTACCAATTATTTGATGTCTGGTACCAAATAGTACCAAATAGGTACTAAAACTTGGTATTGCTCAAACTTCAAAAATCGCTCTTGGTCCAGTCATCCTGACCCTTTTTTTTTATTTTTTTTGAGGATGGGAAATTATCAAATAACTTCTCCCGCTCTGGGTGGAGCGGGAGGGCGTGTCAGACTTTTACTGACTAAAACCCACCCGTGTTCCTTCCGTTGCCTGTGTGCCGAGGTCGCGATATCCCTTTCAGACAAACCCGCAACCCCGGCAGGCATTGGCCCTTCCGGACCCCGTCAGTTGGTGCTGACATCTCTTTGAGGCGCGCGTGGAACACAACGCGCCGTCGACCCGGGCCTGGTCCCTATCGGACGGCGAGCTACCCATTGCTCACCGTCCGCAAGCCCGCGCCTACGGTGGCCGGAAGTCGGCTCGCGACTCCCGACGCCCGGGGCGTCTCCTGCGGCGACTAGGGGCGCGAGGGGGCGCATTTTGCCTCTCCCTCGCGCGCTCCGCCTCCTCCTTCGCGAGCATTACTGCTTCGCAGAAGGAGGTGACGGCCTCCCATGCACTCTCGCTCCTGCATCCTGACCCTGACGCCGCAGTCGGGTTAAAACAGTATGTCGTCTGCCTGGCAATAAATCAACTTAAGCTTCGTGCAGACCAACGCGACGCGACAGGGCGACGCGACACCGGTTATTGTTATACCGTCAAGTTTTCTTAGAAATTGTATTGTTCGAGTCGCGTCACGGCGTCGCGTCGCGCTGGTCTGCACGAAGCTTTATTTATTACAACGCAAAAAATACTTTTGAGGTTAGAAACATCTAACCTCAAAAGTATTTTTTGCGTTATTATATTATTTTAGCTATTTAGATATTATATTCGACGTAGATGGTGGATGGTATATACTACATAAAAACAATCTCACTATAATTTGTTTATGTACATGGAAAATAAAAGTCAGGTACAGCTTCTGTAGGAATTTGGCCATTGTTCTTTGAACAGGACCACATCTTTCGGGTCAGCTAATCATAGAATAAATACTATACTATCATAAAACAACACATCGTTTTCTTTAAAAAGCACAAAATATTGCATTCTTCTTCTTCGTTTGTGTTGAATATGTAATATGTAAATAAAAATTAATAGTTTAAAAAACACTAAAAAACACGCTTATTGTATTCAGACCTTGAAACCTAGTCAAAGTTCATTACAAGACCTTTCTAACAAGTCCAAACACGGCTATGATACGATATTTCATCATGGAATGCTAGTGCCTATCTTCCGGCTTCATCATCAGACCTTGAAACCTAATCATGGTCAACGTTCATTACAAGACCTTTCTAACAAGTCCAAACACGGCTATGATACGATCATCCATCATGAAGTTCCAGTTCATATCTTCCGGCTCCATCATCAGATCAGCTCGACAGTACCATGTTATTGTATTGTCATCAAAATCACATACAACTGCCAATTTTCATAACGCTACGATCTTTAGAAGATGGTTAAATTAGTTTTCTTAGATTTGATTACATAGTTACATACATACAGGTCGACCTAATAAAAGCGTGTTAAAAACAAAACCGGAGAGAGAAATAAAGTACATACACATACATGGGCGGATAGCATATATTTGTGCGTACCTATTTAATATGTGTGCCGAAAATGAAATTTGTGCGTCCTAAGATTGCCGAAATATTTAATTTCCTGCTGGAGTAACGTTTTGCAGAATCTTGCTTCTCGGAAAACAATGATGCGCGCCCGTAGAATAAACGTTTATCCGTAGCTCTTAATGTGTGCGTATTTGTGCATTAATTAGGTTTTCAAAAATATTTACCGTTTAAAAGAAATCAAGCATTTACGAAAACACAAAAAGGAATCCTAGCTTATAAATGAACAAACTTATAAACTCACTGAAAACGTTATTCGGTTCTTTTTGTTATTTTTCACATCCATAAAATGTTTCAAGACTAACACCTATATTTTAAGTCAAAACCTCATGATTTCCTCAACTCGGCTCAACCTCACTTACGTAGTTTGATATTCATAGTTGCAATTTTACTCCAATTTCCTCGGTGAGTGAGTTTGAGTTGAGGAACCAACTGTCAAATATGTTTATGGTACGTCGCGATCTACCTACCTTGAGGAAGTTTGTAACCAAAAAGAGCGTGTTTCATACTATTTTCGTTGTCTTTTGAAGAGTTTATTGAATATTTGTACGATAATCCATATTTGTACGTATCGCAACGTTACTTACGAGATGCAGAAAATCCAATTAAATTTTATGATGAAAATGAATTTAAAATGAGATTTCGCTTTACTAAAGATATTGTGGTGAGCCTTTTGTTACCACTATTGTTTCAAGATATTGGTGGTGGTAACAGACGTGGATAGCCAATTCCACCATAATCCAAGTATTAGCCGCTTTACGGTTTTATGCAACAGGAAACTTTCAAGATGAACTGATATTTTAAGAAACGAAAATGAAGTATTTTTATGTTCCAAAGCCATCCAGTTCTCAAGTATCACCTTTTTTTTGCCCGGGACATGGTTTTTGGTTCAAGCTTCGTGCAGACTAGCGCCACGTAACAGTGCGACGCGACACGGGCTATTGTTATATCGTGAAGTTTTCTTAGAAATTGTATTGTTCGAGTCGCGTCGCTCCGTCGCGTCGCGCTAGTCTGCACGAGGCTTCAAGTGAATAAATTATTAGTTTGTTTATTTTTATCACTCTACTTTCTCATTTAACAAATGTGACACTTTAAGTTGAAAACCACAGGTAACATGCTCACAGACTGTTCTAAAAATAAGTTTAACCAATATAATAAACAATATTCCTCCAAATAATGACTTATTCGTAACGTACTCGTATCACCTCGACTCACACTCATTCAAGGGACCTCATAATTTCCTTAGTCTGACGACTATGAATACCGATTTCGAGGATCTTTCGAGGCACCCCTTGAGGTCTCCTTGACTGAGTTGTGAGTCGAGGAGCTTTCGAGGTGACGACTTAGAATATAGGTCTAAGTGTAGCAACCTACACGCGTTTTTTAATAATATCACTTCAAGTCCAAACCAAACCAATTTTGACGTCGAAATGCAAGAAACAGAATCAACCAAAGACGTTTGGGTTTAAATAAAAAATTTGAGTGTTTAGTAAAATATATATCCTGAAAATGTGAGCTTCAAATATCTCCTATTAAAGTAGATTCTATATAGACAAATCCAAAGCAACACCTAGATTCCTGGTAATCCGACCAAATTAGAATGACCACAACAAAACGACGGATTCATACATGTTGAATTGTCGGTTGGTTGAACCGTATTACCCAAAAATACCACGGAAAGTAAACGAGCGTACTTACCTTACGTCAGCTAGTCAGTCAGTTGGTTGCAAAGAACCCTCCCAATTGCCTCAGGTTTACTTCCGATTGGGAATTCCAAATCGTCACTTCACACGTATTCAAAGTACACTCATCCACATCTTCTCTTCAATACTTTTTGCAACTTTAGTCTTAACAAGTATGCTTAACTTACACTAATATATAAACTAAATATTGCGCTTAAAACCTATCAGTCTCTCAGAATCACTTTGGTAAAAGGTCCAAATTTTAACATAAACATAGGCTAGGCTATGACCGTTCCCTATCGTGTTATGAAACACCAAATGCACCATCCTCGCCTCCCAAACATTTCACATCACCTCGCCCGTACCCCATTCCCATAGTTCAGCACAAAAAGCTATTGCTTTTTTGTACAGATCCTCAATTGTTTTACGATTCCTTTTAACTTAAAATATGTTAGCCAGATGTGGCACTTGTACTTGGACGAATATTTCTTCTGTTTACTATTTCATTATTCCAATAAGTTCATGTTCCTATGTTTAAATATCCCACGTCTCTTTTATTAATTAGGTAACTCCGTAATCCATATGTATATTCACCATATATATTGGATTTTGTTTATTATAAGATTCTTTTGCCACCAGTAATGGTATTAATTTATTTCAAATGAGATCGACTATGAGAACGACGCTACATAAAATATTGAAAAAAATTGGTTTTAAATTCTGTAAGAGAAGCAGAAATAGCTTATTGGATCGCGATGACATATTCTTTTGGAGAAGAAATTATCTGCGGGCTATCAAAAATGCACGAGATAATCATCAAAAAATCTACTATTTAGATGAAACTTGGGTGAATGAAGGTCACACCTACCTCAAAAGCTTGGGTCGATACCACAGTGAAAAGCAGGCGAGACGCTTTTATTAATGGACTAACGACTGGCTTGAAAACCCCTTCAGGTGTGTATTTTTATTTATTTAATGGTCAATGAAAATTTTTAAGCCCAATGTGGCGCAGGTGTGATAATGACCCGTTTATTGTTCTTTTGTCATAAATGAGCATTATCATAATAAAATACTTTTTCCCAATTTTTGTATAGTAAACTGGCCCAGGCAGGTGCGCTAGATCCATTGTTATTATTATCATTAAGTTATTGTTATATTCTCATTGTTGAAACACGTGTTTTATAACATGTTTTATATTCTCGTTCAGGAAAAGGCAAAAGACTAATTATTACTCACATCGGGAGTGAGGATGGATTCGTCGAAGGTGGTCTAAATATGTTTGAGTCGAAGAAACAAGGCGATTATCACAAGGAGATGAATGCCGAGGAATTTGAAAATTGGTTTAGAGAAGTTTTAAATAAGCTAGATGATAATTCTGTGATAGTCATGGATAACGCTTCTTATCACTCTAGGAAAATAGAGCGACTCCCAACGGCCAAATGTAAAAAACAGGAAATATTTAATTGGTTACGCGAAAAAAATATTAGTAACGCTGAAATGTTGAAACGTGAATTATTAAACATCGTTAAAAATCATAGACAGCGATACGACGCTTGCATTATAGACGAAATGGCAAAATCACAAAACAAAACTGTATTGAGACTGCCGCCGTATCATTGCGAATTAAATCCAATTGAGCTAGTGTGGGCTCAAGTTAAAAGAAATGTAGCTTCACGCAAGTTTCATGAAAATTTTAAACTCAAATATTTACAAATAATACACTCTTCTTAAAACATAAGTTGTTTTAATAATGCACCTTAGAGTTTATTGTGCCTTATAAAGGGTTAAACCTTTCTTGTGTTAGTACGACAATAATCCTAGTTCTATTTATCTAGTATTCTCTCAATTCGTATGTCCCCGTTAGTCCTCATTGTTCGTATCAGCACAACGTGTATGGCTGCGGGTGCGGGGCTCAAACGAGCGTATCAGGTCAGACGGGAATTTCACTTGATAGGGGATGAACTACGTCATAAAAGGATTTTTATATTTAAATACCACGTAAGGTTGAACTACGTCATAAAAGGATGTTTAGATTAATTTAGGTTTTGCCAGCGGCTTGGCTCGCGTGCATGTCGGAAATTATCACGCGGCAACGTACTACAGGAGTAAAAAGTATTATTTTATGTCCTATTCCAGAAGACCAATTCTCGTAGGTACACACGGCTACACATCAAGCTATACATTTCCAGGTTATGCTGATCTCGCATTGTATAAGATTTCCGTACAATGCGAAGTTAGCTTGTATGATTATAGATGTGTAGCCGTGTCGTACTTTTAAAAAACGTTCACATTCAAGACGCAAACTGTCATACTTGTCAAAATTTTTGTAAAATTGATTGTATTTTTGACAGATTCCAAATGAGGTTATAAGGCGAACGTTCATAAAAATTACGGGAATTGCCCTTCAGGTCGTGGTCTACCTACGAGTCTAATTTCATCCAACTTCGTTCAGCCGTTTTAGCGTGAAAGCGTAATGCTGCGGCCGCATCTGCGTCTATCGTGAAGAAGCTTCGCAAAGTGATACGGTACACGCAGATGTGAGCAACCATTATCGGTTATCGTTGCGATATTTCGGGCTGCGTAGCACTTATCGCCCGGGTAGATAATAAACGTGGCGAAGCCGCTGATGTGACCACCGCATTAGCGGGATAACTTTTAAGGGGACTACAGGACCTAAACGTGCCTAAACGCAAGTTTTATAATGCCTTAAAGAATATGATCCACTGCAGTAAACAAAATCAGAAAAATATATGATATTCTTCAGGATATATGCTAGTATGATAGTGTGTTGAAAACATAATACAACTAATTTGATACGATAGAAAAAAATCATGAAGATACCTCTAAAAATTTCTTTTAACGATTAAAAATCATATTAATTTACATGCAATCATTCTGATTTTTTGTCAGATTATTCTACAAGCATAATAGTGTTTTAATTTTCCAGTCCAATCAATAGATTTTCTGTAAATCGCTAACTGCTTCATATTTTGCAATAATTTACCTGCGTCGTGTCATCGCGCTTCTCTTTCATTTCTATGCAGTCCGACAGTGACCGCGCTTTAGCTTTATGTTTTAGCTTTATGCTTTATGTTGTAAGCCTCTTTAGCGAGCAAAACATGAAGCTTCGGTATTGCTTTGTCACAATAGACGCAGATGCGCCCGCAGCATATCAAACAAACAAACAAACTCACTTTCGCATTTTTAATATTAGCTATACGTGGGTTCTAAATTGCCACAAACCCATCTGACCCGCAGCCATTGCGAAATACACAATGACAATGCCTTTCATTTTGACAATTCTTTAATATTCATTGCGTTATTTACGTTGTCGAGCAGTTGACGTTGACGATTTCTTCAAACATATGAAGCAATGGATCATGAAGTTCCTTCAAGATCCTTCTAATTGTGATTGAAAAAAGACGTCTCACAGTTTTTGTATGGAACAACAAGGGAATGGGAACAACTGGAATTCAAATTTATTTCACGGATAAAGATCTATTTGGCTTTGGTAAAAGACAACAAGCTCTTAGTAAAACAGCCTAGTGGTGGTGGTGGATTATGGAACATATTGAAAAAAATGTAATTGACTTTTCACTATCGTTAATTTTGATACTAAAAAAAGGTGATCTTAAAAAAAAATGCGATATTTTATTCGTTTTAGATAATGTTATTGCAGTACCTAATCTGCGTCCGCAATTTACTTGCCAAATATGTAAACAAAGACGAGTTTTAGAAAAAACATCTGTAACGCCTACACATAAGATTCACTTTGCGCTACAACTTCATATTTTCTATGACTTTTTCTACATTACTAGTCAGACTAAAATCAACTTTATTTACACTATCATAAAGTTGATGTTTGTTTAAGTGGAAATAAGATCAGTTGGAAACAAGGTTATAAATAGACCATAATGTGCCCCTTACGGATTGGACAGGGTCTTTTTATTGTATGTTATATGTGATATATATCATGGCAAGGTAACCATGATAATATAAGTAATAAGGACTATAAAATTCTCTCAAAAAATAACTTCTACAATAGGATTATAAATAGGTAGATAACTCTTACCTGAGATATCACCTCGAGATCTTGAAGAAATATTTTATCTTTAATAGATCATTCAACATTTTCATACTAAAATATGAATTAATCTGATAATTCCCGCATTCAAGTAAGTACCAACCTAAAATAATGTTTTTCCTTACTAATAGTTTACAATAATTATTTCAATTTATATCATTTGTTGACACTCTCAAACAACATGTCAAGTAATGAACAAAACGAGTCCGCAAGTTCTTTTATTTCAAATTCGTGTCGTATTCCAAAATCAAAATAAAAAAAAGTGAATTCTAAACAAGAGTTTCCACCAATTTTGTTTTATTTACCGACCCTATAAGATTACAAATAGAGTACAATTTTGTTTGTACATTATAAAAATAATATCATATATCTTTACTTTTATTATTCTAGCGTCCTATTTTTATTCATTCATGCCAAGTACTAATTATCTATGGCGAGTATGAAATTTTTTTTTGTGAAATGGTGATCTGAATTCCGACATAACCAGTGACATTTTATGCAATCTGAGGGCGTATTCATGGAATTAGTATGTTCTTAATAGCTTGGGCACAATCTGCACAGTACACAATGAAGCTTTCTGAATAGAAGAGATTTGCTTATATCGCAGTCCCGACGTCGTGTTTTAAACCCGCATTACATTTCAATATGACAATACGATGATAATGCATAACAAATTATTGCAGTTGCAATCCAACACTTACTAATTATGGCTTCTTGGAATCTTGGAAAATAACACCATATATTATTAAACAGGTATACCGAAAAAGACGTTTGAGTTCCACATTAAGGCTCTGACAGACCAGCGCGACGCGACGGTGCGACGCGACTCGAACAATACAATTTCTAAGAAAACTTGACGGTATAACAATAACCGATATCGCGTCCCGCTGTCGCGTCGCGCTTGTCTGCACAAAGCTTTAACCAATTGACTTTAAATTGCCATTATTAAGGAACAATAGAATATAGGTTTTAGTTAGTACCTTTATAGTAATATGTACAGGTAGGCACAGGTGCACTCAACATGTTTCCCTTTTATATAATGCCTGCTTCCACTTATTTCACTGGAAACACAAAACATGCCACTAACAGAACGATGTGAGAAAATGTCTATTTTATTTTATTACCTTCCAGGTACCCTCATCTTTCATAACTGGAATGATCGATAGTTTAGTTATCGAGTCCAATACTAGATGGCGTTACTAGGCTCGCTACAGTAGTTTCATGAACATTATTTTAGACGATTGACGTGACTTTTCTCATCATTGTGAACAACTTTTACTATTGGACCAAACCTGAAAAAGTGAAAAAAATACTGCTGTTCCCTACATTTATGTTCGCATAACTCGTCAAAATGTAGGGAACATCAGATTTTTTTTTCGCGCGTTTATGTGAAGTTCACTAATTACTAGTCACCCTATATAACTACCTACAGCATTAGACACGTAAGTAATCCTTACATATTATAAAACAGCCTCCCGCCGCGTCTGTCTGTCTGTCTGTCTGAACACGATAAACCAAAAACTACCGAACGTATTTTCAAACTGTGTTCACCAATGGATGGAGTGATTCATGCGGAAGGTTTTGGTGTAAGTATATAATTCATTGAGGTTGCCTGAAATATGAAGATTATTGTTGAAGATGTGGGATAGAATCATGCCGACTTGGAGCTTTACTAGCGTGCGCAGCGTAAACCGTAAAATATACTTACATAAAAAATATGCTGTTGATTTTTTGTTGAACTTTAATATGAACCATTCAGTACGGTTCATCTTAAAAAGTTCAACAAAAAAAAGTGCTGATTTTTTTTTGTTGAACTTTCGTTCTTCACGTGCATAGTTTATCTTCTAAGAATGACCCACAGTAACCATTATTATCTTTCAAAATTTGATAAAAATTTCACTGTTATTTCCGAAGCTATTTTGACCGGTATTATATTAATCCTTATCCAATAAAATAAGTTATTTAAATTGGGCATTGGGCACAAGCTATTTTGCAGGCAAACCATAGATACAACGTAATCAACGTACGATTGTAATAAAAATGACCCTGTCTGTTTCGACATCTATAAGTAATTTACCGAACGGAGAAAACTAAGACGAAACTAAAACGGTGTTGCATTGATAAAAAAACACGTGCAACTGGTTTTATGTTAAGGCGACGATAACCGACTTTTAATGATTTTATACTGAAGATCACGTCTAAACGAGTAGTGTTAATGATTTGGAAAAAATAAAAGTTAAATAAGAGCATTTTCTTAATAAATGAATATTTTTGATTATGCTTATATTATATCGTGAAATTAATATGTAAAGTTATGTCTAACGAAGATAAAAAACTGAGAATCACGCAAAATCTATCAAGCGTATTCTTCTGAAACCTTCAACATTTTAAAGATAATTTAATTACTGATCTTTTAGTATACGTGTTTTATTAAAATACCTTACGTTTTGTGTATAATAAATTAATAATGCGTCTAACTTGGGACAGCGCTCCTGGATGGGCGAGTCCTATTACTGGCTGGACGTACGACGCGTTGCGTGAGCTAAGCACAGAACACGCAAGCTAACCACTCAAGGTCACTGGCATATATCTGCGTCTTAATCAGAACAATAGGAAAACAATAATAATATGGTCATCAATGCCGGTTTCCTTCTTTCATCTTCGCCTTTGAAACCGCCATAAAACCTTTTGTTATAATGCGTAAAGCGACCTTGTTCTTAGCGATAACAAGTAAGTAAGTTAGGAAATAAACATAACGCTATCTTAAACCGTCAATAACTTTAGTATGACGTACTCATAAAGATAAGCAGGCGCTGCCGTCTACACCAAAAGCTAGTGCCTCCTAAAATCTAGAAAATACTACAAAGAACTCGAAAAACTAGGATAGAAAAAGCTTTATTACTTTTCTCCGCGTCATTACAGGATAATCCGCCATATTGTGTCTATGTCTAAAGATGAGCGAGCGAAACAGAAGGTTCTTTTATCTGTCCACACGCCATTCACGGTGTCAGATCGCAATTACGATAGGAAATGTACGGCAAGTGACGTGAAAGGGACCATTCAAAGAACGTGCACTATAAAAAACCTACGTCGTTTTTGTTTTTTAAACGTCCTCCTTTAGGGATGACGAGGGAAACGACCCAAGCAGCCTTATTTTTTTTAATTGCCTCAGAATTGGAACAGTGGTAATAATCCTTGGATTTTCAAAATTCAAAATTTTGTGTGTCCCGTTATATTGGTACTTATAAACATTCAGTAATGTAAACTTTACCGCTGCAGGAATATCTGAATGAAAATATTTCTATTATAACACGTTTTAAGCAGTTATCTGACCTGAATATAGGTAGGTAGTATATTATGTTTCGCAAAATATACCTACCTATTTAGTTTTGTAAGCAAAATTGATGATTGGCCAAATATTGTGCACCATAGACACGAACCGCACGCTAAATTGTGTACAGACGCAATGCTCATTATTAGTCTACTTCGGAAATCGATCGATTTCCAATCATTTCGATGATTTGATTGGATACAGCGAACCAATGAACCTACACTGGTCTGCATATCATTGTATTAGAGGATGAAGATACGGTTATACACTGATTATAATTATTATTCCCTAAAATACTTACGTAATATTGAGAAATACTGAACCATAAATTTTCTGTTTTATATTTCGACATTGGACTACCTGCCTTTATCTTCTACAAAATAATAAAGTAATAGTAATACTTGTTCCTTAATATATTGGGTAAAATTACCTATGAAATTGGCGTTTTTTTCTCACAAATAGAGAACCTTGTCACTTCTATGATTTAAAATAGTCATCAATAGCTTGGTATTATATCGAATAAAGACCATCATAGACAACTACCAATAGTAAAAAAAACCTTATTACTTATAGTTTTCTAAACATAAAAAATACCTTAAAAATTACTCCTCATTTTGTTAGCAGAAATGACCACTATTTGTTTTACTTTAGCCAAAACTTATTTTTGTCGCTTAATCTAAGTGGCATATTGCGATAACTAAGTTTTTAAACATTAGTGCATAAAAGTTTTAAAACGTTAATGTTCATGGTTGTTATATTAAAATTCTCCATACAAAACGCTGATTTCATAGGTGGATACCTAATAGTCTCAACTAATCTAGAGCACAAAAACAAATCAACTGCTCGCTTAGCATGACCACAATAGAGACGGGTTTTGTCGACGGAAGAATAGACAAAATGATAGATTGTGATTGTTTTTCTGTCATTTTGTCTATTCTTCAGTCCACAAAACCCGTGGAAAACCCATTTCTATGGTTGTCGTGCTACGTGTGCTGGAAAGGTACTAACCTTCATATTGGAACCTCGGGCGCCGATTTTCAAAATATCTTGAAAACTTTTCAAGATAATTTTTCACGAATCACAATTTTTTAATAATTATTTGTTGTGTATGTAACAATGTATTATGCAAGACGGAATGAAGGGTCTAATGATTAAAAAAATCATGAGGCCCAACCTTATAAAGGCAAGATGTTCCAGCCGAAAGATTGAAAGTCTCCAGAAAAGCTCATGGGATTTTAAACTTTACAACATTGCAATAAGATCTGTTTGTTCATTGAAATTGTTTCAGAATATTTCATAGTAGTTCGTGACGCTTTTGTTTATAACTTCGAAAACGAACACCGAGACAGAAGGTACTTTTGTACTCGTATTTCAAAGATTACGTAGCACGTGTAAAACAGATAATGGATAATAATAATACCTCATGATTTTCGTAGGATTATTTTAAGGGGACTACAGGACCTAAACGTGCCTAAACGCAAGTTTTATAATGCCTAAAAGAATATGATCCACTGCAGTACACAAAATCAGAAAAATATATGATATTCTTCAGGATATATGCTAGTATGATAGTGTGTTGAAAACATAATACAACTAATTTGATACGATAGAAAAAAATCATGAAGATACCTCTAAAAAATTATTTTAACGTTTAAAAATCATATTAACCGGTAAAGCCCTGGGTGACCCTCAAGCACGTCAATTAGCACGTTAATTAGTTGTTTATCAGGCCTTTAACGGTTAATATACATGCAATCATTCTGATTTTTTGTCAGATTATTCTACAAGCTACATATTAGCATAATAGTGTTTTAATTTTCCAGTCCAATCAATAGATTTTTTGTAAATCGCTAACTGCTTCATATTTTGCAATAAATTACCTGCGTCGCGTCGTGTCATCGCGCTTCTCTTTCATTTCTATGCAGTCCGACAGTGACCGCGCTTTAGCTGTTGTAAGCCTCTTAATACGAATCATGTAAAATGTTCAGCATCTCTGTATGAAAAGAAGGACTTGCTCAAAAATATTGTTTCCTTTGAATTTCACCCCAAATCATACCTTACGGTCTGACTACTCTGTAAACAACGTTCGACGACTCCACCCACTTTTCATAGAACTCATACGCCATGCTGCCATACATAGTGGAAGTGAACCCTCCGGGAGGGTTACCGGCATCACGTTTGCGCTAAAGTTAACCATCGCGGGCGATCAACGGCATTAGGTTTAAAACCGTGTTATAAAACACTGTAAAATTGTCTTTTCAGGGGGTCTTGTCGCTATACGTAGTTTCCAACCTTTTAAATTTTTTGTGAATATTTGTAATAGTGTTTTTTTTTTAACACCAACGCATAACCACATTGTTAAAATATACGTCAGATTTTATTTTCACTGTTTATATATGTATTCGCTAAGAAAAACCTACATTTAAAATGAGCCCTCTGCGAGGGCTCCCGGCATTCCATATGCGACTAGGTGAACCCTCCAAGAGGGCCAGCACTGAACGTGTTAAACCGTGAAATCCTTTTGTGAAGTCCATTAAATCATAGAGGGACATTGAAACAACAATAATAATAATAAGAAAAAATTAAAGATTTAAGTTTTTAAGTTTATTTTCGATTATTTGTCATGAATATTCAGAAAAATACGGGCGGGCACATGCCCATGGGCGACATTGTATAGTTCACACCAACTGTAGAACGTATAAAACAACAATAAAGTATTACTTCTGAATTCAAATTATTATACACGATAAATGTAATAATTGATGGACATGGAAATTAGCATTCGTTTGTATTCGGAAATGCGATGATTCCCGAGGTACATTACGAAAAGATAGTTGTACTGTACTTGGTTTGAAGTCCGAAGATGGAATAACCGTTTTTTTTTTTTTTTTAACTAGGGCGTATCGCAGGTGACCACTAAGGTCGTAGCTGCTTAACCGGGCTTTCCTGTGGCTGCCTTAAGCTTCTTTACTTAAAACCCTCCGGCCAGGGGCAAAACTATGCTAATTAAAGCTAGGCGAACGCTCGCTAAGGGCACCCCCTGTGGGGTACGAACCTCGGCTTAGGGCGTTCGCTGGGGGGAGGACAGCAAGAGGGACAGGCTGGATCAAAGATATATCATGATTATTAATCGGGGAATTTAAAGCTACTGGCTCAGCATCAACGCCGGCTGGCGCATCGTCGAGCAAGGGTCGGGGGGGGGGCGATTGCAGTGTTGGTACGGATATTTAAGTTTGGTCTGTCGTTAGGGGATGGGGAAAGGAATGCTTCTTATCTAAGGGTGGGTCAAGTGCATATTGGTCGGTGGTTGATGCCACTTGGATGCTGTTAGATGAATTAACAATGGTGTAAAAAGTTGCTCCCATCGGAATATGCGGGTGGGAACATGATGACTATAACTGCCTAGTGCTCTAGAGCGGTTTTTTATTCAACAGACGATAGTTTTTTAAATATCTTCAAATATCACTTTACTTACGTTTTCGGGACGACAATATTTTAACAATTTAAAACCAAATTTTAGTAACAAGTCGAATACACAGTTAACACACAGAAAATTTGTTCGTAACTGATCCTTATTAGCTAAATACATGCCCACTTCTATAAACTTCGCTAAAAAACAACAACAAAAAACCGGCCAAGTGCGTGTCGGACCACGCACAAGGAAGGGTTCCGTAGTTGGGATGAATTTATCCCAAGAACAAACTTAACATTGTAGTTGAAAAACATGTTGAACGACCTTTCTAACGATACCCCACAACATGGGGCAGCTGAGAAAAAAAACACTTTACGTGTCGGGGACGTGCCCTAAAAAAATATTTTTCTTGATTTTATTTTACCACTTTGTCGGCATGATTAATATGTATACATAATATGCCAAATTACAGCTTTCTTGTACTAACCGTCTCTGAGCTAAGCCGCGGACAGACAGACGGATATGGCGAAACTGTAAGGGTTCCTTGTTTACTACGGAACCCTAAAAAAGGTCGCCGCAATTGCTGACCATCTGTGGATCTAAACAAAAGTTAAGAAATCTCGTCAAATATACGTTAGGTTTCTATTCTTGTTTAACACGTTGAATACTGTATCTGTGCGTCTCGCTTGCACATGATAGTGTGGAGTTGGTTAACAAAAACAACCTCAGATAACTATTCTTCCGTTATTATACGATTGAAAAATTGAAAATATTTATTCGCTTGATAAACAGCCAGATAATTTTATTCGCTAGATAACTATTTAACGATTTAACTGAGGATTGAAAAATCGGCCCTAACATAACTTAAATAACTATGAGGAACCTAACAAGACACGGGTCTCCTCACGATATTTTCTTTCACCGTGACATTAGTGGTGATAAAATAATTAACACAATGTAAAGATCCACTGATCTCTACTTACTTAAGACAGCTAAAGCGCGGTCACTGTCGGACTGCATAGAAATGAAAGAGAAGCGCGATGACACGACGCAGGTAATTTATTGCAAAATATGAAGCAGTTAGCGATTTACAAAAAATCTATTGATTGGACTGGAAATTTAAAACACTATTATGCTAATATGTAGCTTGTAGAATAATCTGACAAAAAATCAGAATGATTGCATGTAAATTAATATGATTTTTAATCGTTAAAAGAAATTTTTAGAGGTATCTTCATGATTTTTTTCTATCGTATCAAATTAGTTGTATTATGTTTTCAACACACTATCATACTAGCATATATCCTGAAGAATATCATATATTTTTCTGATTTTGTTTACTGCAGTGGATCATATTCTTTTAGGCATTATAAAACTTGCGTTTAGGCACGTTTAGGTCCTGTAGTCCCCTTAATAAGAGAAAACTGTTTTTTTTTTTTTTTTAATTCTTGAACCGACTTTTAGAAAATGTCGTTTCATTTTTCTCACTTAATCGAGATTAAAATAGAGAAGTAAAACCCGTGAGTGTTTTGAGCAAGTTTCTCGATTTCTTATAGATTCGCTTTTCGAGTTTTCGCCCTCAAAAATACCTTGTATGCCACCTAAGTAATAAAAGATTTGAAAGGACGTCGCTCAAAGAAACCTCGTGAAAGGTATGGGATTAACTGGATTCATTGTTCTGTGTTCACGTACCTGGCTTAGTATTTTTCTTAGATTAATGTTGGGGTTTAGACGAATTGAGCCTATTGAAATGTTCGAGAAGGCATTGACGGCGGAGCTAGGTTTTGGACTGGTGCTATAGTTCGTTTATTTTTTATCGATAGTTACGGCAGTTAACAAAGTTTACATATTCTATATTGTATTAACGTATGTTGTTGATTCTGATTTGCTTAGTTTAAATAATTACTAGTCATATTATAGGTACTTAATATGTTATATTTTTATATACAGATACATAAAAAATTACACTACAAAAATCTTACAAATATTTACATTCCTTAAAATGTACACTTAGGGCCGATTTTTCAATCCTCAGATAAAGAATCGAATAGCGTTTATTCCATAGATAGCGTGATTCTGGATTTTTCAACAGTCAGATAGTCAGTATCGGACGGTTAAAGCCCATATCTGAGGAATAAAGTTAACTGTCCCTCCAAGCCTCAGTTAGTACGTTATTCTAGGGAATAAATAATGTTTTGACATTTGTTTTGTTTGGAGTATTAATGTGCTTTGCCTCTGCGTGTTTTCATTTTCTTGTGTTGATGAAAAAATGGATGTTTTTTGATTCAATTGACGATAGTTTCTTTTTAATTTCTTCAAATATCACTTTACTTACATTTTCGGGACGACATTATTTTATAAATTCAATATATTTTAAAACCACTAGGCTCAACTTTTACTACCAAGTCGAAAACACCGTTAACACACAGAAAAATTTGTTTGTAACTGATCCTTTTTAACTAAACACATACCCACTTCTATCAAGATACCTACAAAAAACAAAAAGGTCGCCATTATTGCTGACCATCTGTGGATCTAAACAAAAGATAAGAAATCTCGTCAAATTGTCAAACATACGTTTTGTTTCTATTCTTGTCTAACACGTTGAATACTGTATCTGTGCATCTCGCTTGCACATCATAGTGTGAAGTTCGCTAACAAAGACCACGGATAACTATTCTTCAGTTATTATTCGATTAAAAATTGAAAATATTTATTTGCCTGATAACCAGCCAGATAATTTTATACGCTAGATAACTATTCAACGATTTAACTGAGGATTGAAAAATCGGCCCTTAACGTACTGACTGTACCATCAAAGAAGTTCATATCTAACCAGTTTCAAAACAAAATCCCGTGAACACGATGACCACATCTGTTACCGGCCCGGTTCTATAGTGGCCGAGCGCTGCAAGCAATAATAGTCCTTACGGTGGTTAGATATGAACTTCTTCGATGGTACCTGGTGCACGCGCAACATAGCTATAGGTAAGCATATGTAGGGCTGCCAAACGGGAGCGTTGCCAGACGGGAGTTACCCCAGGCAAGCACGTGCGATTTTTTCCCGCGGTGATTTTTTTCGTGCACTGGATTTTCAACGCTCTGCTTAGCGCCTAGAGTTGAAAATCCAGCAGTGTTTCAACGCGCTGGGACGAGAATGCGTCTGAGCGCACTGGAATCTCAACGCTCGGCTCTACACCGAAAGTAGAGAGTCCAGTGCGCGATAAAATCCCGCCGCGATATTTTTACGTCCGTGCGGACGTGGGCTAACCCAGATATTTTTATTATTTTCACGAGCATAAATAAAACCATAGATGTATTATATACAAGTAAAGCAGTTTATTTACAGAAACATCAAGTACAAAATTATAAAAAATATTACTTATTAATAGGCTTATCCTAAAATGCCGTATAATTACTGGCTAAGAACACCCCCATCTCAACCTAAAAGTTTAGTTTTAAAGTAATATTTTTGATGTGCAAAAGTATACGGTCAACTTTGGCTACTACCCAGCTCTTTCATATTTTAATTAAAATATATTTTAAAGAACACCAAAATCAATTTGTTGTTTTCTCATAAACTACTGACATTATATTTAAAGATTCACATATAATTAATAGTAAAATTATTAACAAAGAATTTAGAACACAAATGAATCTCAAATTACAATTTCTCACTATCTACATTTATAAAGTAGGGTCTGCAAAAAAAGTTCGTCATAAAAAGCTGAGTGTGACCATAGAGTCAGCGGGGTGTAGTGTGAGAGGGGAGCGGGGGTCGGCGGTGAAAGGTTCGACGCGGGCTTCCACGTACTGCTTGCCGAGTGAATCGGTGCGGGGCGCTGGCGAGAGCCTTATGTTCTGTAGAAGTCTAAGGAGACAGCACTTCATTTGTATCAGGGCGAATCTTTTGCCTGCGGAAAGAAAGAAAAGTTATGTAATCTGTGTTCGCAATATATTTACCAAATATGTAAATAACTACACTTAAGGTTCAGTTTGCGGTACAACTTCATATTTGTTATGATTTTTTAAACAGTACAATTAATCAAAAATCAACTTTATTTAAACTATTATAAGGTTGATGTTTGTTTAAGTGGAAATAACATCTATTGGAAACAAGGATTTAAATAGACTTTAGGTACCGGGGTTTTTTACGGAATTGCTTGGCGTGATGCCTGAGTGGTGGTTTCAATTACCGCTTAGAGGAGCAATTCCTGTATTTCGTCTCAATCTGTCAAAAATATATCGAATTTACAAGTTATTGACATTGATATTCGCATATATGAGATTGAGATGAAATGTTGAACGATTTTAATTACAATAATTGGCCTTCATATCTAACATGTAATTGGCCTATAAATCATGTTTCCCGTAGCAGATCATAACCGACTGTGTAATCGAATGAGCCAAATGATGTAGAATTGTATGTAAAACCTCAAGTGACATCAGTGACATGCCATAAAGGTACTGTCATACGAATCACACATTCCTTCTCCACAACAATAAATATCGGGTTTCCACTCAAACCACTTACGCAAGTGGTCGAGTATAATATAAGCTAGCGTCGCGCGTCGGCAAAAAATATGCAACTCGACACTCAACAACGAGGTAACGCAATATGGTGTTTATTTTTTTGCTGACGCTACATCGATAACTTGTGTGTTGTAAAAAATTGGCGCCTGAGAGAACAGAGTTATTGAAACTTATTTTGTTGAAAACGTATCACGCTGTGCGTGTTAGGGGTAAGACAGGAATGCATTAAGCCAGTAGATAAAAAACAATACAGACTTGTAGTTGATGTGCACATGTAGAACAGTAGCCCAAGGCTCTGAACATATTATAACTATTAAGTACTTATGTATATTTTAGTCATACTAATGTTTTGTAGGAAAATTGTGAAAATCGTACTCGTGACCCGTAGCTTAGAAGCCAATACCCAGCTTATTTTGGGAAGCCCACGCCACAGACGACATGTAAGGGCTATGGCAAAGCTTACTGTACCCACCTATACAATACCGAGGTCCATCTCCGAAAGGCATGTAGACTCCTGGAGGCGGCTGCGGCGCGTCCTCAGACCAGCGCTCAGGAATAAAGGCGGAGGCGTTTTCGAAGTACTGGAAATAATAAAATAATTATTTAAAAATATAAATTAGAATTCAAAAAGAGTGACTAAAAGGTGAAAAATCGTCGTAGTCTTCCGCCAAATGAAAAAAAAGAATCGGAAAAATAGGCTCATGACATGAATCAATGAGAAATCAGTACACTCGTGGAATGCATAACCTCTTAATTTTTCTGGTATGGCTCACACCCGGTTTCTAAAAACCTGATTAATGAACCTAATCTTTATTTTTTTTTTTATTATTTGATTTTTTTTTTTTAAACACGGGGTAATAGGCACAGTACCTACTCGGAAAATCTATGAAAAACAACGTTATTTCTGCGGTAGTAACTGAAAACATCTTAAATAAAAAAGTCACTCAGAAACGTCAAAATCTTTTTATTTATGGGTTCCATTCGACACGCTTATGAGCTTCAATTTTTTTTTGTCATCGGTTTGTTTTGGTTACATGTATGGGGAGCCACTCCAAACTATTTATTTTCACTACACCGTTGTTTAGCGGTGCAAAGAATACACTGTATAATTACTTAATTAACTTAATGTGCAACTCCGCATATAAATTACCTACCGATCCGTTTATTATCTGCGTTATATCCAGTAATATTAATCGTGGCCAGTATCGCTATTTCAGTCAATTCGATACCTACAATTAAAACGAATGGGAGCTACGATCGTGTTGCAAAATGAAAATATATCTGACGGGTGCAATGGCTATCCGGTTTTTGCTTTTTATTGCACATCGTCACGCTTGCGTCCCTCGAAGGGTTAGGCAGAGATGTAGATATTATAGTATATTATGTATGTAGATATTATAATAATAAAAAATCAGGTACACCCCCATTCCCTCAGTTATTTTTAAGTCCATCCTGTGTATGACGAGCGAGCCTATTGTCATTAATAGATCCAAAATCTAGGCGACTACGGGGAAATTCTGGTGACCTGAGAATTAAACCCGGGATCCATGTTCATCAGTTAAGGGGACTACAGGACCTAAACGTGCCTAAACGCAAGTTTTACAATGCCTAAAAGAATATGATCCACTGCAGTAAACAAAATCAGAAAAATATATGATATTCTTCAGGATATATGCTAGTATGATAGTGTGTTGAAAACATAATACAACTAATTAGATACGATAAAAAAAAAACATGAAGATACCTCTAAAAATTTCTTTTAACGATTAAAAATCATATTAATTTACATGCAATCATTCTGATTTTTTGTCAGATTATTCTACAAGCTACATATTAGCATAATAGTGTTTTAATTTTCCAGTCCAATCAATAGATTTTTTGTAAATCGCTAACTGCTTCATATTTTGCAATAAATTACCTGCGTCGTGTCATTGCGTTTCTCTTTCATTTCTATTCAGTCCGACAGTGACCGCGCTTTAGCTGTTGTAAGCCTCTTAAGGTGATATATATTTTTAATGTAATGTTGTTTACAGGGTGATAGGGACATCGACGCGAAAACTGATACCATGGATTCAGTACATGATCCTGTACCCCCTGTGTTGAAATTTTTCGTAGGTTATTTTAAAAAAATCTGCCGTTCCATAGAAAATTGCAATGCCTACGCGGTCAAAATGTATGTAAAAGCTGTTTTTTTTTTTAATAACCGACGAAAAATTTCTAAGCAGGGGTGTTCAGGATCATGTACTGAATCCATGGTATCAGTTTTCGCATCGATTTCCCTGCCACCCTGTATAATTAATACATATTTTAGTTTCTAATAAAATATTTTGTATAATTTTTCTACTCTACTCCATAGTTCGCTATGTCCAAAAATTTCATAGACCAAGATAAATTAACGTTATTTATCACGCCCTTTTTTCTTAGATATGTTTCCGTCTTTATCTTGCACTTTTAGTTCGACAGTTATGCGACCGTGACAAGAATAATGCTATGCCAAAGTCCATGCTAAATAAGTGACGTTTTTAAATTCCAGTCAGTGATTTTTGGCCACTGGTTCAGATAAGTTTATGGCGGTGACGTAGCGGCTGACCACGGAAGATGGAACCGCCACTCGACGTGCGGCGAAAATAAGTCACGCCCATCAACCTACTATTTACTTTCAATGTAGGGCCTTAAGTGTCGACCACTAGACCAACGAGGGAGACTGTTCTAAAATCTTTTTTTTCATTGTATACAAAATGTCCTCCTCAGTTCAGTAGGTTCAAGGGATAATTTCTACTAACAGACTTATTCATTGTACTAAATTGTAATAGACATTGATAAGAAAACTTTTGACCCTTCGTAATGCCGAAAATTATGAAGATAAAGAATATTTTGAAGAGTCTATAATACCTCTCATTGCATAGCATGATCCTTCGTTACATCGAAAATACTGCAGCATTCATTTTGAAATAAATATATGGTAAAGTTGAGGATTAATGTTAAGTAGGTAAGTACTATGTTTGACGAAAACATGATTCCTAAAATTTTCGCTATAGAAAAAAAAAACAAAGTTACCTCCAAACCGAACAATAAACCGCTGGTATTAAAAAAAGACTTCAAATTAGATCATGAAACTTTGCATAATAACTGAACTAACTATAATGCAGATACTGTATTTTTATTATCATTATTTTCGCCGTAAAAAGAAATTACCTAAACTATTGGCGCCTTGGAGCCGCCAGCACCCCACTCAGTCCGCGACCGAGATAAAAAGGGCATTTGAGCTGAGGTAGTATGGGCTCTTAATTACCTAAATTGTAACATATTATAGCTGTTTACGAAAAAAAAATACAGCTTAGAACACCTTTGACCCCACTTTAAGGCTCGTGCAGACAGGTGCGACGCGACGATGCGACGCGATTTTGAGAGAACAATGTCTATGAAGTTTTCATAGAAATTGTTCTACTAGAGAGCCTTTACAGGGGAACTTTAGCAATTAAGCATTAGATAAGATTATTTTGTGCTTTTATTGATGTTAGGTACCTATGTATTATAGGCACTGCCATTTTTTTAATTTAAAATAATTATAGTTTGTTACTCCGTGCGTTTGACTCACAGAACAGATAAATATTTTTATTATATTTTATCTGTTCTATAGAACAGATAAAATCCAATACTGGACACATACTGGATACTGAGGGTCTAGTGTGAGTTTTGTTTAACCATCTCGATTTTACGCATCGACCGCGTTCGGCGCTCTGATTGGCCCTTCACTGGCCTTCACCGGTGATGGGCCAATCGGAGCGCCGAACGCGATCGATGCGTAAAATCGAGATGGTTAAACGAAACTCACACTAGACCCTCTGGTTCATTCTGTGAATACTGGTGTATTCACAGAATGAGTGTTTTCAGCGATGAACCCTAAGTGGTGGGACGACAGACATAGAGCTTTTAAATATATATTTTTTTAAATGCTCGTCATCTATTTGGTGAGGCTTACGAAGCCTTCAAAATTGATCCTAAATTGATAAGTTGCGCGAGTAGCACTAATGAATTATGTACTATTAAAAAAAAGTTAAATACTGTTTATTTTTCCGAGATACTGTTTATTTTCCCACTTTGATCATAATATACTTTATATCTTATAAAAATAGTTCGCAACCCTCTTTTAAAATTTAATTTATCTAAGATAACTCAATAACTAGGAGATGATTGGCATCGATCAAATTACCTTAACCGGTAAAGCCCTGATAAACAACTAATTAACGTGCTAATTGACGTGCTTGAGGGTCACCCAGGGCTTTACCGGTTAATATTCTTCAACGTTCGTGCTAAAAATATAGAGTTCTCTTTTGTTAAATTGAAAAAATTATCACAAATTGTTTTGACAGAAGTTTTAACGAAAGTGTTATCTCGCGACGTGCTCAGCATTCTTATTGGTTTTGGAGTAAACAAACTTCAATTCATATTGATTTTAATGCGGCTGGAATATTTTATGCATTTACTCATTCTTATGCTCGTGGCAATTAGGTACAAGTGATAGTAAACTGATGGTAATCAGCATTATACCTAAAATAGTGAAGAACACCACGAAGTAAATATACGGAGCAACATAAGGCATTGATAGCCATGTGGTGTGACCGTCAGACTGCCAAGTCATAGGTCTCGATTTCGATTGCGGTCTGCACGCGCAGGCATCGTGATCAGCGCGTCATCGGTATAGCTGAGGTGCGGCGCAACGGAGACACGGCTGGGCCCGATGACCACTTCGCTTCCACGGACTCCACCGCGCCGGACGATATTCCTCACTTATTTTATTGTTTGTCCGGGACAGTTTATAACTTGTTGTAAGCACGGCAATAAACCATTGCCTAAAAATACAGTCCACTCTTTTATTGCTCATCGCGCTAACACTTATTAAGTTAAGGATAATTGATGACAATTGTTCCTTAGGTAGCAATGTGATGCTTGCTCAAAAGGTTCACTTTAAGATTTGTCAAAGAAGAATTCAGAAGCTTTTGAGGGGGGTATGAGCCCCCCCCCCCCCCCCCCCCTGGATCCGCTACTGGTCTGTACCACTTCCTCAAATATACACCTTTCTGATACATACTGTATAATTAAAAAAGCTCCAAGTCTTTTTAAACTATGGAGTAACCACAATACAACTACATACATAAAATTTCAAACATCAAGTTCTCCTTACTCCCCACATATTGGCAACTTCGCAAACTCATTTATGTATTGCAGTCTTAGGCCCTTTGTACACACACGTTTTTCTTGCCTCGGAAATCTACGGTTTATCCGCCGGCATGATCGTCAGTGTTGTATGGATCACTATGGAAGCTTGTTAACAAACCCTTTTTTTCTACGGCGCGGTTTATACGCCGCGTGTAGGCACGGTCGTCAGTGTTATATGGATCACTATGGAAGCTTGTTAATAAATACGTTTTTTTCTACGACGCGGTTTATAAGCCGTGTGTAGGTACGGTCGTCAGTGTTGTATGGATCACTAAGGAAGATTGTTGACAGACACGTTTTTTTCTACGACGCGGTTTATATGCCGTGTGTAGGTACGGTCGTCAGTGTTGTATGGATCACTATGGAAGCTTGTTAACAAATACGTTTTTTTCTACGACGCGGTTTATAAGCCGTGTGGAGGCACGGTCGTCAGTGTTGTATGGATCACTATGGAAGCTTGTTAACAAATACGTTTTTTTCTACGACGCGGTTTATAAGCCGAGTGTAGGCACGGTCGTCAGTGTTGTATGGATCACTATGGAAGCTTGTTAACAAATACGTTTTTTCTACGACGCGGTTTATAAGCCGTGTGTAGGCACGGTCGTCAGTGTTATATGGATCACTATGGAAGCTTGTTAACAAATACGTTTTTTTCTACGACGCGGTTTATAAGCCGTGTGTAGGCACGGTCGTCAGTGTTGTATGGATCACTATGGAAGCTTGTTAACAAACCCTTTTTTTCTACGGCGCGGTTTATACGCCGCGTGTAGGCACGGTCGTCAGTGTTATATGGATCACTATGGAAGCTTGTTAATAAATACGTTTTTTTCTACGACGCGGTTTATAAGCCGTGTGTAGGCACGGTCGTCAGTGTTGTACGGATCACTATGGAAGCTTGTTAACAAATACGTTTTTTTCTACGACGCGGTTTATAAGCCGTGTGTAGGCACGGTCGTCAGTGTTGTATGGATCACTATGGAAGATTGTTGACAGACACGTTTTTCTACGGCGCGGTTTGTACGCCGTACCGTCAAGAAACCGTGCCGTGTACAAAGGGTCCTAAGGGTGTATTCTAAACATGTAGGAAGCGAGTTAGTTGATTATCTGCAAGTTTATGCAAGTGTCGGGTCTGACACTTGTACCCAAGTTTTATTTCGTATAAGATATCCGGTCTAAGTTGGCACACACACGGGTGATGCAAGCAGAACTATTTTGTTCTTGTTGTATCCAATTTTGTGCCAAGTCTTAAAGAAACCAGATTTTACTCAAAATGCTTGAGAAAATTAAAAAAAAAGTTTTGCAGAATATAATTTTAAAATAAAATACATTTAAATATTTTTAAGAAAATAGATGAAAATTTAATATTCCCCCGTCCTTATCTCCGAAACTACTAAGCCTTAAATTTTGAAAAAAATACATAGAATGGTTCTTAACTCATAGATTACAGGAAAACCTATAGATAAGAAGTCTATGGTCTTAAAATAACCTGGTAAGTCTCTCAAAATTGTGCGCACAAACTTACATTTGCAGTTGAAATGTTTCGGAGAAAATGTTTTTCAACTACAATGTTAAACTTGTATTTGGGATACATTCATCCCAACTACGGAACCCTTCATTGTGTGGTAGGAACTGACCTGTTCATCTCTCTGTATGCCTAGTGTCGGGAACAGTACAATGGTGCCTCTCTCCACCACCGTATTGGTGTCCGGTATCGTGTATTCTTTGGTGCATATGCGCTGGATGCTCGGGAAAGGCGGGTACAGGCGAAGGGTTTCTGGAACGAGCAAAACAGGGTTATAAAAAATATAGGTAAACATTTTTTTAGTTTCTGTTTTATTATCATAGTTAGACCCTTCTTTGTTGTGTAACATAAGTTCTGCGATTTCAGCGGTCTCTCCAGTTCAGGAGCCATAGCGCTTGATGGCACACTTCTCCCAGTTTGCTCCTACTTTCGGTATCTCGGTTCACTCATACAAAGCGATGGCGAAGTAGATCGGGCGGTTAAGCACAGAATTAACACTGGATGGATGAAATGGCGGCAGGTCACGGGCACGATCTGCGACTCCCGCATTCCCAATCATTAAACTTAAAAGGGGAAGATATATAAAATAATGGTTAGACCTGATATCTTGTATGAATCAGAATGTTGGGCCAAAAAAGGGATGAATGAAAGGGAATTGCATGCAGCTGAGATGAGAGTGCTAAGAGGGATGTGTGGTGTTACACAAATCGATAGAATAAGAAATGAGTACACAAGAGGAAGTCTGAAACTGGCACCGGTGACCGAAAAGTTGTGGGGAAATCGGTTGTCATGGTATGGGCATGTGATGCGGAGGAGTGAGGAAAATATCGTGAGGAAAGTTTTGAGTATGAATGTTGATGGCTATAAGAGTAGGGGAAGACCAAAGAAACGGTGGATGGACTGTGTGGCAGATGATATGGCTAGAAAGGGGGTGACTACCGAGATGACGACTGATAGAGAAGGATGGAAGAAAGGGACATGTGGAAGGGAAGGGCAGGAGAATGATGAAATGAGTACAACCTTCTTTCTAGGAAGGATATTACTGTGACAAAAACGTGTATGTATAACAATATCTGCGGCAAGACAATGCCTATTCGCTTAACCGCTAGAGCTACAAGTGTGTAATAATTTGACATTCTTAGCATCACACATGGTTTCACATTCCATGACAAATAAGTGAGGCCCTGTCAACTGACTGCGTAACCCTCGCAGCAAGAGCTGTTCTCGTTCAACCAACTTCAACCTCTGGTCGACACGAGAGAAAAAACACAATGCAGCATTTCAACACAGCAATGATTGTGGTACTACTATTATCCATAAATATTATATCCTTATGTCTATTTTCTAAGCATGACCCACAGTAACCAGTTTTCTCTTTCAGAATTTGATTAAAAAAATATTGTTATTTCTGAAACGATTTTGATCGGTATTATTTTAATCCTTATCCTATCAAATATGTTATTTAAATTGGGCATTTCATTAAAAATTAAAATATGCCTGACATATCATTTAAATGAATACTTTAAAGGTATCACGATTCAAGATTCAATATTACGTGTAACATAATAATTATGGTTGATGGCGGAGGGTGCAGCGCTAAGAGTCAATGACCTTTTCCTGGGCTATTAGGTATGTAGATATTTTCCGACATTTACGCGGGCGAAACCGCGAGCAAAAGCCAGTGTATAAATAAAATCAGCCACATGTTTCCACTTCCCGCAATCTCGTCAGTTAAACAAGTTAAATTCACACCTATTTACTGGCATCCGTTAGTTTTAGCTACTGTAACGGACACAGTCCCTTTAATCCGAACCAGTCAGTATGCCTCGAGGGGAAGTAAAAACTCATTAAAAGAAACTTTTCTGGTTACAAGTAACAAACCAATTGCGGTCACTGTGCTGAATGTGGTATGTTGGAACTAATTACTTATATACTAGAAGCGCTGCGGAAGACAGCTAGCACATACATATATCACGACTGAAAAACCAATGCGAATGAAACAATCGCTCAGTATACAATCTTAGTTATCTTCTTTTAAATAATAAATGATTTTATTTCTGTAAGTAGGTGTACAAACACGTCAATCACCTCTTTGTCATAGGAGTCACAGGGTGTCATAGGGTGACAGTCCGCTGTGCAGGGCCTGCAGGGAGGACGACGAGACAGCAGCTCACGTGAAACTGCCCCGTGGTCGCCACATACAGGGCAAACTACTTCGGTAGCCCAGGTACCCTATGTGAGATTGTCAGTGACACCAAGGCGTTGCTGGCCTTCTTTGAGGAGTTGGGGTGGACCGAATAACCGATTTTCCCACCCGTATGCAAAATACGTGCTTTGACGTAGAGTTGCGGATACCCGCCGTATTACCTCCCTACCACGTCAATCATATTTTAAAAACTAATGTGGTGGCGTTTCCTATCTGACTATTCTGAGAGCAAAGGCCGAAACAAACTCAGAGGCCACAGTCTCTTTTAAAGTCCAGTCATTACTGAGCAGTCAGTGCACGCATTTGTCAGTAATCGTGCAGGTCAACTCAGAACTTAAAGAGCTCAACGACTCGACGAACAATACCTAGGAAACGACATTAATTGTAGGCCGTAGGTAGGCCGCATAAATTACTCAAACTGCCAGATTATCATTAAAACTGAATAAGAAAAAGAAAACAAAAATATGACCACATAGTCCTCACATATATGTATGTATTATGTCACGCAAATGAATTAAAATATCAATAATAATTCTAAAACATTATAAAATAGTTTGTTGCTTGTGGGGTATTATTTGGCTCAAGCAGCCTTTTTTTCTACACTTGTGTAATAAGAGACCTAAAAGACCTACGCCTACACCTGCTAGACAGTTTGTTGCGCCACTTCTTCTTCCCAGCAGCACTAGGAAGTGGTGAAGGGTGGGCGTTTTTGGGGGACTAAAGTGCTCAATGAAAGCATTTCATCAATTCATCAAGTTAAAGAAAATTTAAACATCAACATACCCTGAATCACCATCTCCATATACACCAATTCCTGCAGCAGCTCATAGGTGATCTTCCCGTCGTGCCGGTCCAGGACCTCACGGATCTCACTCCTCATCTTCTCCTGTACCTGCTGGTTGGCTGCCAGCTCTAGGAAGAGGAACGCCAGGGTTGAGGAAGTGGTCTCGAAACCGCCCAGGAAGATTATGAATGCGTTTGCTGAGATGACCATGTCGGCTGTGGATACAAGTTGGGATTAATATTAAGCCTGCTATTTTGATTTTAAAAAGTGTCCATGGAGTTTCTTGTCCGTTTTTCTTCATAGGAACGTACTACGCTTTGGACCGAGTCCTGGACCAGTACCCTAATTGCGTAACACACAGTCAATCAGAATCTGAATCGCTTTGAAACAGATTGCTAATTTATTGCTTGATAAGTTCGAAAAAAGAATCCGCTTTACAAAGTGAATAACGCAATGAATGTTGTTGAACTGTCAAAATGAAACAGATTAGTCGTAATCCTTTACGAAAATATTTTACGTAATTAGATAGCTGGTTCAAAAGTGCTAGTAATTGTTTTAATGGGAATATATTCTTTGAGTTTGAGATTTTATTTTGTTTCTAGTATAAAATACAATAGACGACGTATATTTAGTAACTTAATCCGCGAAACTGTTCTTAAAGAGTCCCCCTAGCCTAGGTAGCCTAAGTAACCCTAGGTAGAGCACTTTTACAAACATTAAACACTTGGGCTATTTTATTTTTAAATACACTAGAAAATTCCTTGAAAATTTATGGATTTCTAAATTTCATAAAGAACCCTTCTAGTGTATTTAAAAATAAAATAGCCGAAGTGTTTAATGTTTGTAAAAGTGCTCTACCTAGGGTTCTAATATTTTTTGCTAATTTTAGTTGAGCGGAGAAGAGTTGTAGCCAGAATATAACAAACGTAGGTCGCCCATTGTATATTTTGTAGTGCATAATTATTATTTTTTGTTATGTATTTTTGTGGTGTACAATAAATTATATATAGTATATAAATAAATAAATAAACATCAATCTTGGCCGATCCTTACAATACGTGTTTTTACGGATGGAGTTCTTAAACCCGTTTTTTAAATAAACAATTTCATTGGCCTTAATCCCTTCATAAATTATTCCGAGTTATATTACCCTTGCAAACAAACTAAACAGATCGATAATTATTCGAAAACTTAAAATTGCAAATCCGAATTAAGTAAAAGTTAAGGATTTAAAAGCAATATTGGAGTCGCCTTAATGTCAAAAGTTAATGCGACCACATTAATTACGTTATCTTAAAGTTAACCGAGAGATAAAACTTGTAATGAGTTCGTGCGTTACTGTGGCCGCCATTTTTCTTTGATCCTTTAATTTTACTTGAGCATGATTAAAAAAAAATGTTTTGACGAAAGTGCCAAATGTATCAATCGTGGTTTTTTGCTTTTGAATATGACTGAAAAGTCACCAAAAATGGTCGTCATTTCGTGAAAGAAAACTGAGCTTAATTATTAACTAAGTAGAAATAAGAATAACAGTAGGTATTATAGCTTGTCCACTCGTGACATGACACGCCCCACTCCCGCATTTTACGTACAAGCCGTGGCGCATTTTGGCTCGAAAAAAGACTCTCGAAGAGATAGGAGATTAAATTTTAAAGTGTTTGCTTGAAATGGCTTCTAATAGCCAATATCTTGCATGAATAAATCATAGTTCATAGGATACAATCTGGTAGGCAAATTGGCAACTTATTTTTTTTTGCAAACAAAATGTATGAAGCTGATGCTTATATCTCCGGAACGGAGAGAATAACTATAATATCCTTGCACACGGTGATGTAACTATTTATTTATGATTTTTTAGCATACTTCATATAACGAGGTTTACTGCAGTTTTTTTTAAACTGCACTATATCTGCAAAAATCAAGTGTGGCAAAAAGTCATAAATAAATACTTACATAATAATAATAGTCACCGTGTGCAAGGATATACAAAATAAGTTGCCTTTTTGCCTACCAGGTTGTATCCTATAACATATTTATGCATGATAACGGCTATTAGAAGCCATTTCAAGCAAAAAACCGACACTTTTAAATTTAAGCTCCTATGTTTTCAAGAGCCTTTTTTCGATCCACTGTGTGGCGCCCGTGTACGTAAATTGCGGTAGTGAGGTGCGTCATTTCAGAGTGGACAAGCTATACGGAAAATTCGCGCTTGGACATGGAGTTGCGGATACCAACCCGTTAAACTACTATACTTATATCTAATAAAATCGCCAACACTTACTGATTTCAACATCTTCAAGGTCCTTCTTACAGTTATTATTTGTCTCATCATTTCTCAGTGCCATCATCATGTCGATGAAATCTCCGCGCTTTTCTTGAACGCCTGAAATTTTAGAATGAGCAATTTATCGATTGTGCGTAACGTAATACGGAGATAAGGCTGGTGCATTTTCCCAGCACGCGTTTTCATATAAAATAAACTCTTTTATTCATATTTGCAATTTCTTTTTATTAAGTAAATACTTTTACTTAGCTCTAGGTACTATGAAAAATTTGGTATGATAAAGAAACAGATCAATATCTCTCCTCTCTAGATTATATACCCCAGTGTATTCTTGAAATAATACAAAACCTAGCAATAACTCAAAAAAAACGAACACAGTCTCAGTATCAACTTTTAGGTTCTATCCAAAACTATTTTCTGTGTCATCTCCCTTTCTTCCTTAGGGAAATCAATAGAAAAATCAACAAACATTGAGTAAGTAGATACGCAGAGTAGTGCGAACAAGGGCGGATCCAGAGGGGGCACAGGGTCACATGCCCCCCCCCCCCCCAAAGGTTTAAGTAAAATAAAATCGAAGCGTCTGGATGGAATGGCCTGAATGCATATCTATCAAAACATTGCTTCAATGATGAACGCTGAAGAAGTAGGCTATCTTCAAGCATGTCTTCATTGAAAAAGAATGAATACCAAAAACAGCATAGTGCAATACAATGAAGTGTAACAATATTATATGTATGCTCCTTTACTTTAGTAAGTAAGTACACTGCTTTACAACTGAGCATGTATGCTGAATTTACACTATACTCATATGCGCTCATTCTATAATTATTCATTCATTCAATAGGTTGTTTCCTTTGAAACCACACCTTAGGAACCCCAAAATTACAACAAGATATGGGAGACACTTCTTATCTGTCTGGCCCATGTGCCCCTCTCAGAAATAAATCCTGGATCCGCCCTTAAGTGCCAACGTAGCTTTTTAGACAAGATAGGCTACATTAGCCACTTAGTACATAGGCTGCTCGTAATGTAACCCATAGCCATCAAAAACAGAAATGGTCAATGTTGCCGAAATGGGAATATCTATAGACATGGGCGACGGCAGGCTTATTTTTAGGGGGGTGCATCTTCAGCTACACGAAGCGAGCTCGATCATTTTTGCAGTTCACCTAGGATAGGTTAGGTTATCGTTTGTCCATTCATACAGGGAGTAACTTTGTTGGCTTATGCAGAAAAGCTTAACAAATTCAAGAGCGAGCGAAGTGAGCTCGATATTATTTTTTGCATGTCGCCTCGAATGGGATAGGTTTTAATTTGTCCATTCGTACAGAAAGAGGGCTAACTGTGTCGACTTATACAAAGAAGTTTAAGAATTAAGATAGAGTGGGATGCAAGAGCGAGCGAAGCAAGCTCAATAATGTTAGCACCTAAGGCCGCTTTGATTTTCGGTACTTTGTCGCCGTTTGTATCGGTATGATATCGCCTCGAATAGGTTAAGTTCTTTTGTGTTCATTCTGAATGTTTTTACACGTATATTTTAGTACGTATTTTTTAGTCGTCCGATTTAGCCATATGGCTGCAAACAATATACTAACTAATATAATAAAGTTGAAGAGTTTGATTATTTGTTTGAAGAACGCACTCATCTCTAGATCTACCAGTCGGATTTGAAAATTTCCTTTTTTTTTGCATGTGATGGCCTAATTCTTGAGGATGGTTCTAGAGTAAGGCTATTTAACATCCCGCTACGACTCTTAGGAGCCGAGCAAAAAGAAAAAGTCAGAAAGAACGCTAAGCGAAAACAAAGTCATAGCGCGGGCGGGCGATACAATGCGACGCTCTTGCTCGGCTACGAATTTTAACGAAGTCGCGTTCAGAAGCTAGTATAATAATAATAATACTAGGTGGCAGGGAAGGCGACGCGAAGCCTGCTACCATGGATTCAGTACATAATTCTGAAACCCCTGCGTTGAAATTATAAGTCGGTTATAAAAAAAAAAACAGCTGTTCCACACATTTTGACCGCGTAGCTATTGCACTTTTCTATGAAAGAGCAGATTTTTTTTTAAATAACCGACGATAAATTTCAACGCAGGGGCGTTCAGAATCATGTACTGAATCCATGGTAACAGTTTTCGCGTCGATATCCCTGACAGCCTGTAAAAGAGAGTAGTAATAACAAGTCTCGTTACCGTTCTCTCTAGCCCTCAGTACGGTGGTCACGATGTTGTAGAAGAAATCGTGTGTCTTCTTAGGTATGATTCTCATTCTGAAGAACAATACAAAAGCTGGCCAGAATTGACGCATCGTTCTGGAAAAAGAAAAACATGTTACAGAGCAAAATGAAATTAATATGTAGGTACCCAAGTCTGATTTGATTTGTTACAGCTGTAGTGGCAGCCATTATCATTTTGTTTAAATAGGTTTTTATTTTTATTATTTCATTTATCTTTTATATAGATTATTTTCTTTTGTGAACGAGAGAACGTTGTAGACATAGCAGACTGTAGATCTGTGGACCATTTAATATTTTGCTAAGTACCTGGTACTTGTTGATGGGCCTACACTGTCCTCTCATACCTTTTAACACTGTAATTTGGAAACATTGTAAAAACCATTTACTTTTAAAAGAGTAACCGTGGAGTTTCTTGCCGGCTCTTCTCCATAGGAAACGACCAATTGGAACCGTGCACCTAGCTTCTGACGTTTCATAACTGCCCTTGTAGGTTTATGTGAAATAAAATATTTTGAACTTTGTTTTTTTTTTTCAATTATGAGTTAAAAAAACAAATTAGTCTTAGCATACACTATTATTACCGTCTTCAAGACATGCAGGCAATAGATGTCGCCCCAAAAAAATTAGAATGTTGCCCCTAATCATACACTAGTAGGTATTATATTATCTGTCGCCTACGAAATTTGTGTGAGCAGTGGTGTCGAGGGTCGTAAGTTCGAACCCAAACAGGCACATTACCTTGTATAAATTATTTATCACCACGGTGAAGAAAAAACCGGCATAGAATCGAAATAGATCGAAGATCTGTGACATCTACCAACTCCCACTTAACATGTAGAAACCGCGCGTTTGGTCTATTTTAGCTACTTCCACATTATTATGTCGTATGGCCTTTTACTGTGGGGTCGGGCTGCTGACATTGAATCCATCTTTATTTTACAAAAGAGAGCTGTCAGAGCCATTTATGATCTAAATCGTCGCGAATCTCTCAGGGAACTACTTAAAAAGATTAATATTATGACGGTACCTTGCCAATTCATTTATGAAAATATTATGTATATAAGGAAAAATCCACATATTTTTAATCAAATAAGTGATAGACATAATTTTAATACTAGAAATAAAGATAAAATAGATCAACCATTTTTCAGATTATCTAAAGTACATAGGATAATCTATAATCTAGACAAAATCAAACTGGCTGCTAATTTAAGTTGTATAAATTATTATTTTTATTATATGACGTTGATTTTACATTCTGTGATTACTTCCTCACACACTGACTTATTAATTGTACAATTTTAAGAAAATGGTCTACTTTTACAATGTTTGTAAATATGTGAGAACCATGTATCTATCACATAAGTAATTAATTTATCTTTCGTTGCTTCATTTTTATTAATTGTTCTTTTTACCTATTGTGGTAACATATATTTTTTTAGGTGCATCGTCTTCATATATAATTATGTAACTAATGTACCTACATATACAAAATATTGTAATACTTTTTAAAAGATTAACGGTGGAGTTTCTTGCCCATTCTTCTCCATACGAAAACTACCTTTTGGAAGGGGCGACTAGAATCAATTCAATTCTTGTAAACTTTGACGTTCAAAAGTGCCTTACAAGGGCCTATTTGAAATAAATGATTTGACTTTGACTTGACTTTGACCTAAAATAATAAATGGCATTGGGTAACTAACATTTTTATTGAATTTTCGTTAGCTGATTTATTTTTCTTGTAAGTATCTAATGCGTTTTTCTTATTTTTTTAAAATCATTGTTCTTATTTTGGTGGCCTTAATGATTTCTAAAAGTTTGTCCATCTATTTTAATGGGACCTTATATTGTGATAAAGAAATGCTTGATTTTAAAACCTAGAGTCTAAGCATGCTTAAACGGTGAAGGACACCATCGTGAGGAAACCGGCATGCCCGAGAGATATTTCTCGACGGCATGTGAAACCAAGTCAGAGGCCCATGGGTGGCTTTAAAACTGAAACCTAAACCTACCGACCCCCCCCCCCACTACTGAACCTATTTGTAATTTAGTTAAGTTTCTCTATAAGTGAACTGTAACTTGTTCTTTGAGAAAATAAATGTCTTTAAACCGAAACCAGGTTAGTCACTAACCACACGAAAAGAAGAAGAAGCAAGCGATAAGTTAATAAATTTTTGGATACCTACATTTTCTTATTCACGTAGAGAACCATATAATTTAATGACCCTACCAAAATAATTATAAAATCAAATGGCTTGATGAATAAACCTTTGAAACACTAACGTATTTCATAGGTTCATTTACCTATGAAGAGCAACGCAAATAGCTAGCTTTCGCCTTTGATATCTGACACACCAATTTGCACATTGATTTACCTATAAGCGAACTTTGCCTTCAGTCAATTCAATTACCAAGACTAAACTAAAACAGATAGATATTACAGACTATAATAAATTCAAGCCAAATTAGAACAAATTATGTTCCTAAGTCTTTTGAACAACTTTTTAATACTTCCAAAGTAATTTTCAGATTAAGTTAAGAAGTTTTCTTCTATGCGATTGGATAAAGCGAATTATAGTGATTGGCTGACCTCAAACTATGAAAGTTAGGAATCAATTTCTTATTTATTAATTGTTGTTTGAAAGTTCTACACAGGCGGCGCGTGTGCTGAATAAATTGTTTGATTGTTGTCGAGCTCAATAGAGTTGGTAAGTATTTAGTGCCAATTAGATGTTTAGACCAATCCATTTTTGGCAAAAAGACGACTACTGCAAAGTTTTACCCTTTTATTAGACCGCTCTGTAGGTAATAAATGGGTATATATTTATACATACATACATTAAAATAACAGCTTTTTACTAAATGCATATGAAAATATGTACGGTACGTATAACAAAAAAACTTTTTTTTTTTTATCTGTCTGTCTTTCTGTTTGTTCTGCCTAATCTCCGAAACGGCTGGGCCGATTTTGACTTTCACTGGCAGATAGCTGATGTTAGAAGGAGTAATTTAGGCTACTTGTATTTTAGAAAAATAATTAGAACCCACGCGGGCCAAGCTGAGGGCAGCTAGTACCTAATACAAATAGTTTTCATCACTTCCCTTGGTGTAGAGATTAGTTTTAGTAGTGGCATTTACGTGAAGACCGTTGCCAAAAGTTAGCCTCTTGACATCCATCATAAGCGCTCGTCGGAGAAAATTGTCTTTATCATGAAGCATATACTCGTAGCATATAAGTATTGGTGATGATGATGAATCACGACTTGTTTTCAAAGGATACTGCTGAATCTATTGTGCGATTTGGTTTACTTTTTAGTGACAAAAAAGACATGACAAACAAAAAAATAAACAAACAACAAAAATTCAAAATACGAAATTAAAAAGTCATTTATTCAAACTTGGCTGAGAATCAGCACTTTTCGAACGTCAAAATTACATAAGACAGTCCCCCAAAACGCCCACCCTTCACCCTTCAACAATGTCATGATTTCATGAAAAAGTCATTCAATGTAACAAATCTAACTTATAGAGATGTGTGTGAGAGATTCTAGTGATTATAATTCTGGAAATGCATATTTGTTACGGTCGCGAGTCATATTTCGATCAGGACACAACCTGACACTGACCTGCAAATTGCAAAAAAATTAAGAAAATTGCGCGAATTTCGCGGGCTACCTTTTCGGATCCACCTTTTCGTGAATTAAATTAAAATGTTCAACTTACTTCTCAAAGATATTGCACAGCGACATTTCATAGAACGCGTGTAACGCCACAGCAAAAGGATCTTCCTCATTATACATGACTCCACTCTTCAACCCAAAGGCACAGGGCACGATAGCATCAGCAGTATAACCACCCACGAGCTTCTCCGAATCCACCACAGAAGAACTGGGTACAACACCGTTAGACTGACCATCTGATTTCAAGGTGCCATTTCCGTTCGGGACATCTTTAGGCTGTGACAGCAAATCTTGGATTCGTGTGACGAATTCTCCTGCCGTGTTTTCTATGAGGGGAAACATTCCTCGGAGTTTGTTTGGCCTGGAACGATAAAATATTCATATTAGATGTGAAACTGTTTAAAAAAGAGGATAGTAGAGTAATGTAAACAAAAATGCAAGAATGCTGATTTCTACTGGTCCTAGTTTCACTAACTTTATACCCTGAATGACTTCGACTGTTTGCAGTCGGTTAGCAATAAGCGTAGATAACTAATTTATATGTGCGAAAACATATATTTTTCTTTACGAATTAGGGAATTTTATTAACACAATGGGTATGTTTGGGGGTGACCCAGTGGTAACGACCGCGACTTACGAGTTGTAGGTCTACGCGTTCGAACCTAGACAAGCGCTTTACTTTGTGTAAATTATTTCATCACCACTGCTCTCAAAACGGTGAAGAAAAACATCGTGAGGAAACCGGCATGTCCTAGATCCAAAATTCGAAGTCGTGTGACATCTACGGCCCACTCCCACTCACCGTCAGGTGGGCTGAGTCCCAGCAGTGGGAACATTATAGGCAAATTATGCTCTTATGCTAAAACGTATGACAACCTCATCATACCCTAAATACGCGCTGCTACGGATATTTGGGCCCTGAACCTGAACAGACTCTTCGCATCTTCAGCATTGAATCATCATGCTAGCGTTACCTCAATAGCCAAAAAAATTAATTGAACTTACGAAAAAATCGGCGAAATCTTCGCCCTAAGCCTCTTCCACTCGTTCCCCCTCAAGAACAGCACAGAGCCTGCCAAGGGATCCACGTCCTTATTGAAGAAGAACCCTCGGTCCGTGAAGTGCTGGAAGTCGTTGACGCACACTCTTCGGATCAGCTCGGGGTCTCGGACCACCAGCGTGCGCTGGTAGAATTGGTGGCAGCCTGGAATTGTGTTTTGAATGCGTTTTACTTATGCAGAAAACAAGGAGGAATCAAGGCCATCTGACTATTATGACTTAAGAAGACATTGTGTTGAAAAGCACATATATCCAGGGTCAAATTTAATTAGCTAGCGAAACGCCGCAGACGTGATGGGAATCTTCGTCGATGTCTCTGCCACCCTGTATAACACAGCGTGGCAGAGACATCGACGAAGATTTGATGCTTTTTTTTGTGTCAACGAGCGCTGGTAGTGTTTTTAGTTGAAGTAGAGTTAGATTTTGATACCCATCACGTCTGTGAAGATTACATGAAAAAACAGTTTTTTTTAAATTACATTTCAAGTACCTACACTTCGGTTGATGACCCCAGAAAAAAATCATCGTAATAATAGTTTTTTTTTGGTTTATCATGTTTAGATATCGATACCCATCACCTGTTGAGTTTTCCTAGCTAATTTAATTTGACCCTGTATAGTTGTGATTAATAAAATAACATCCATATGTTCTAAATTAACATGCTTTCGTGTTATTACATTTAAAACTATAACATTGTAAACAAATCGATCAAATAAACCACATCGTCACAGACACTAAATAAAATTGACAGCCGAGGTTGCTCTACCCTAAAACATAAATTAAAAGAAATAACGAAGCAATAGTCATCAATGTCGTAATTCGTGAATTTACCCTAGAATTATATGCAGCATTGCCGATGTTTATGTATGAAGCTCTTTACACACATTAATTCTGGCGGGTAGCCGTAGCCGGTTGAATACCAGCAATGTCACACTGACGATTTACCAGCGTGTTACCGGCGAAGCGAGCACGCCACGTGTGCGCAACGTGTTCGCCGCGTTTTCGGAACGAGAGCAATTAACGTGAGTGTACAAGAGACAGCGCAACAAGCGAGTGTATAAGAATTGTAAAAACGCAGAGAACAAGTCGCGTGATTGCGCTTAGCTCGCTTAGCACACTTGGTTAGCGCGTTCAAAAATCGCCTCGCTAGAAAAACGCTGCTAAATCGCCAGTATGATAACGCTCTAAAGCGTAAACAACGAACAGCCGCATAACACTACGCCTGTATTCCCGGAGGAAGGCAGAGTTGTAAGTACACTCACATCTCGCCTGTTGAGGCCCCAGTACACGTTAGGCGAGCCCGTTGACGTATACTGGGCCTTTTGCGTGTATTTGCCTTTTGATTTGTGTTCGCCCAACGTGAACTTGAGGGCTTTACATTTCGGGAGCCAAGCCAAAGGTGACGAGATAATTGACATCAATAGGACTCCGAGAAAGTCCAACCTCTATTTGAATCGAACTCGGGACCCCACGATCAGCAGTTGAGTCAGCTATCAATAGACCACCGAGGCAGTTGAAAACAAACTTTTTAATCCATAAATGTATTATGCATTACGATGTAAAGGCCATTGATCGATTGAATAATTGGTCACGGCCTAGTTATACGCTCGACTCGTTCGTTCATACATGATATCACATTTTTCTGGTATAACAGGGGTTACTGGTGGGTCCGGCGACTGCCATGCGGCCACCGCTGGTCGGCCACATTTTGGCAACATAATTTATTATCAATGTGCACGGGAATTAACTAATAAAACTGCCGATCGATTCTATAAAAATATCACCGTGAAACTTAGGTGAAGTGAGCTGTCAATAGTGTTAATCCTTAGCATCCTGCCGGTCGATTTGTGACAGTGACAGCTCACTTCACGCTCACTTCATCTAAGTTTCACGTTGATCTTTTTACAGAATCGACCGACTGTTCTAAAAACACCGTGTTCTACCGGGTGTGCAGATTTTTCTTGCGGATTTGTTTCACTGTTCAACCCACCAGATAGACAAGGAAATTAAATAGTAGTTAGATTAGCAGGTACTTCGTTTGTATGAAACTATCCGGCTGATAGATAGCCCTAAATTATCTGGAAGTGGTCCATGTATGCTCGCATTGCCATTCCCGAGACACACGCGCCTTAGTATTAAGTATCTGGCAGTCGCAAAATTTTGTAAATTTTATGTATAAGTTGAGTAAGATTACCAAACTACCCTACATCTAAGAAATCGTTACGTCGTTATCTACTTAGTATGTAAATAAATTAAATGGTCTGCTCCAAACTAAAGAGCGCACTGCTTCAAAAATGGCACCTCACATTAACCTTACCGATATTTATTTAAACTTTACTCACCTAAAAATCTCTTATCTTTATACGTATCATAGATTCTCTTGAAGCACATGCCTCCTTGCTCCTTGAACATCACCACGGATAGGATATGACCCACTATGGGCCATCCTGGGGGCGAGAACACCCCCCTCGACGTCCAGTAGTCATGGTCATAAGTCGTGATGCCCAGCACAGTGGCCAAACTCAGCCCACAAGCGAAAATACACCATAATACTATCGAACCGAAGGTGTAATATCGCAGAAGCCAAGCCAGTAAGACCACCGACTGCACTGATGAACGTTTGAACCCAAACATTTTGGTGTTTATGTTTGTGACATTATTTGGTAAAACTGATAATATCTGGAATGGTAATTTAATTACTGTTTTAAAAATCTATAATCGAAGCCTTTGTTATGTATGATAGTTCTCAAACCAATAGTTTAAATTCTAACTCGATTCCAACGGGACAATATTTCACTCAGTATTTTTCAATTCAATTTCATTTATTTATTCAATGGACTTTTGCTAAACTTTCAGCTGAACAAACAGCCATTAAATATTTAAAACTTAAATTTTCTAAACACAATAGAAAATCATCCCTTTCAGAGCCAACTAAAAGTAATACAAATAAATAATAACGTGTTTCCAAAACTTTTAAGCACTTTCAGAACTTCATTTTATATTTACGTCACTCACACAATTTATTTCAAAACTGCAATCCTTTTACACTCACGCAGGGGCGCACTTGTGCATTTTTAATTTATTTTATTTTAATTAAAATTATTTAAAAATGGTTCAGTTCGCGAAGCATAGCGCTCGCGGCTAGCGCCCGCGCACAATGTGGCCAAATGCGTTAACAAGAATCATGCGCAATCTGTGATGCTGTAAGAGAGAAAGTTAAAACAGGGCCGCATTCGGCTGCTGTCTATGTGACACGTTCATTCATGATACGTTGAGATGAATTCATGAAAAGTTGTATTTCCAAATTACTTAAAAATGTTGTGAACTAACTTAAAGGCGATGAATATTAAAATATTACCTTTATGTGAATGAATAAGATCTAAAATACAAAACGAATGCAGACAAATACAGAAAAGCCGTCAATCTGAATGAAAGCACAGCAGAATTAAGCCAATGATCTTCAAATAAAATCTGTATTAAATAAGGTTTTACCACCAAAATTCTTATGGTAAACTCCAAGTTGTAACGTAAATTCCTTACTCAACAAGGAACATTGTAGGTAATATCCATGCAAATAAGTCAACTTTAGTTGCTCGTAAAATCTTTGTTGTTGATTACCATTTTTTTATTACGATACAAAAATATTACAGTAAGATTTTTCGTCAATCTGGCGTAATTCACGGTAATAAAACATGTGTGTGTGTGTGTGTGTGTGTGTGATGTTTTTATTGTCGAGTTCGGCCCTGTAGTGTTTTAGGTTTATTACATCACTGTCCTCTAAGGTCCGGTCGGCGGCATCTTAACCCACATTTAGTGTTTAATCTACTTATGTGTATCCAATCTTCTTTGGCTTGAGATGAGCTGCGAAAACTCGAGCTCATACTTCAAGAGTTCGAGTTTTGGAAGGTCGCCGAACTGTAAGTGGGGCTGACATTACTGCATCGCGCTTCGGATATTGTAAGTGACAGGTGAACGGACACTTTTGTTTTGTCGCATCTAGTTGTTCTTGAAACTTGTTCGTTTTGCAAAAAGGATACATTCGGTATAGAACGTAGACAGCCTGACATTTATGTGAAATTGGTACCATCAGGGTGCAAAGTAAGGTACCTACAGTTATTTAAGCGGAGTATAAATCGAAGCGGAGTATAAAGCGAAATCCTAATGTCTTCAGATAACATAAATTAACATCACGCCTGTTTCCCATAAAGGTTGGGCAGAAGTGCAGCTATAGAAGATGTACACATACCTACATACAATTTAGTCTCAAAACATTCAAAATAGATAAACAACGACTATTTTATCTCATAAAGAAATAAAAAAAGTAAATACATTTATTTAGCACAGACAACAAGGCACACAACACAACATAATTATAGGACAAGTAAAATAAGAAATAAATAATGGAAACAAGTAAAAAGTGTAAAATTATAATTTAACAGGAAAGTCACGGGTGCGCCAAATAGGCCCAGTTCAGCAAAAATGCCAGACAACTAGTGTCTGTCGCTGGTGTTCAACAGGACCACATGACTACCTTACGAGATGCTTATCACTGCTAAAACTAATATCCACCTGTTAATGATTAAATTCTCAAATTGTATAATCAGACCGAAGTTACGATTTATGGCAGTGAGCCGGCCATTCAGTGCAGCATTCGCTACAATGACGGAAGTACTATCAAGAGACCACAACATTGTATACTTACAAAATTCTATATTTTTTATTAAATTTGATTTGTTACAGCTGTAGTGGCAACCATTGTCATTTGGTTTAAATAGGTTTTTATTTTTATTATTTTATTTATCTTTTCTATAGATTATTTTCTTTTAAATTTTGTGAATGAGAGAACGTTGTAGACATAACAGACTGTAGATCTGTGGACCATTTTATATTTTGCTAAGTACCTGGTACTTGTTGATGGGCCTACACTGTCCTCTCATACCTTTTAACACTGTAATTTGGAAACATTGTAAAAACCATTTACTTTTAAAAGAGTAACCGTTTGAACAGCTTCTGACGTTTCATAAGTGCCCTTGTAGGTTTATGTGAAATAAAATATTTTGAATTTGAATTTGACACGACGATAGGACAATTCTATTCAGTCACAAGAGATCTACAATACATTCAAAACTATATTTTATCTCGCCTCGACTTACGAGCTGCAATGCATACCATTACTAAAACCGAAATCCAGCTGTTCATTAATAAAATTCTCCCATGTTATTATCAGACCGAAGTTACGATTTATCATGAATTATGATAAAGAAGACCAGTCTATCACAATGCCGACGTGCCAAAACCCACCACGTTACGAAGACATAAACGCACTCGTTCCCAAAAAAAATGATTGCCAGAAGACACGATATTTCCCAACTAATTTCAACCCGAGGTCACATGAACACATAGGTTAAAAACTAGCCGATCTTATGAAACCGTAATAACGGACAGCAATTTAATTCCATAATGGTTTAGTGCAATAACTGAACACCGCTTTTATCAAGTCGGTCAAGGTTGTGTTACGTGGAAGAAAGTTTGAGGTCCATATGTAAATTAAGTGTTGATTTAGTGGATTGTGGTAGGTATTTATAACGTTTTTGTGTTACCAAACTAGGTTATTATACTTCGTTGGATAATCTTTGTGCTTGTTATACTAGAAGTCAAGAGGTATTAAGTACTATAAGTGTGTGCAGTTATTCTAAGGTTAAAAAGTTGTGCTCGGAAAAGTACGATATGAGCGTTTATCCTAAAAGTAGACAGAGAAAATTTACCTGCTTTGATTAATTTGGCAATATTACTGTATGGGAATAAGAAATGTGGCTTACTAGCGAACTAGAATATAAATAATGAATTGCAATTATGACATTGAATTTGATGTTATACCCGTTTTAGGTGTAAAAAAGGTATTTGGAAAGTTTCCAAATACTATTTTTTACTTCTAAAACGAAATATTCGGTGTTAGGATACTAATTATTGCATTTCATAATCATTAATCTAGTTCACTAGTTAGCCAAATTTCTTATTTTTATACAGTAATATTGCAAAATTAATCAAAACAGCGAAATATTTGACACCTATTTGCGACGTTACCCACTTTTAGAATAAAACTTCCTAACATTGTCACGGAATCTCAGACCAAATAAAAAACCAAGACAGAGCGCTGTCAACAGTGACGCGAAGCCGGTTTCTTAAACATGTGTGCACTTACTGAGGTGTAGTTTGATTGTAAATGTGTGCGTGTGAGCGTGTATGCACAGAGCGGAGGTGTAGTTTTGGCATGCTTCACTTAATTGTTCGCAGCGCTATGTCTTAGTTTTTTATTTAATCTGAGCAGGGAATGAAAACAATATGTAGGTACCTACATATTATGATAACCGATATAACTCCAATGATTGCTGGCTAGAGTTTTTCGGGAAAGCGTTCATTAGAGATTTACATCGAGCGATTCGAGCCTAGCATTATTACAAGCTAGTACTACTCATGATACGTTCCTTAGGAGTACCTAAAGTAGTTCGGATTTTCATGTAACGTAGAATAAAGTCCAGTGTCCTCCTCTCAACTACCAATCTTGATAGTGATCTCCCTTTTGACCGAGTTTCGTATAGTGGTTTTTAGGTGAAGTGTAAAAGTTCTAATGTAAAAGAAAAAGAAATAAATAAAATACATTTATTTAGCACAGACAAAAACGCACACAATAGAACATAATTATAACACAAGTAAAAAAAAAGAAAACAAATTAAAAGGGTAAAATAATAATGTTACTGGAAAGTGCGCCTCACGGCTGCGCCAAATAGGCAGTTCAGCAAAAATGCCAGACAACTAGGGTCTAACGCTGGTTTTCAACTGGATCTGGACTTAACATACCTAATGGTAAGTCTACAAACGGTTTTTTCTTTTTTTGGGTGGGAGATTATCAAATAACTACAAAAAATACAGGGTGTCAGGGACATCGACGCGAAAACTGTTATTTATTTATTTATTAAAACTTTTCACACTCAAAAAGTACAAAGGCGGACTTAATGCCTTAGGCATTCTCTACCAGTCAACCAAGGGTGGTGAAGAGATTAGATGGCAGGTGCTGTTACCATGGATTCCGTACATGATTCTGTTCTGAACGCCCATGCGATGAAACTGTTGTGCGGTTATAAAAAAAAAATCAGCTGTTTCATAGAAAAGTGCAATACCTACGCGGTCAAAATGTATGGCTCATTTTTTTTAAATAACCGACGAATAAGTTCGGCGCAGGGGAGTTCAGAATCATGTACTGAATCCATGGTAGCAGGCTTCTCGTCGATGTCTCTGCCACCCTGTATAAATTTTAGTGTTAGCTTTTATATTGTCATTAAGGTTTATAAATGAATTTATAAATAAAATACACCGGAATATCAGTAGGTATGTACTAACAAATAGATTAATGGACACAAGACAGGTAACTACTGCTGTGTAAGGAAATACTCGCTAATCATAGACGTAACGATCTCGGAAAGGCAAATATCACATCACAGACGGAAACAAACATAAACTCATTACGCGGATAATCATAGAAAGGGTAGGCAGAGATGGAGATCTATAACACTGAGTCACCGAGGACCTATGTGATGTTTTAGACATAGAGAGGGAGCATCGGGCGCTGTCTGTTCGAAGTAATATGCTGGCCCGCAGGTTTGCACGGTGTACTTGTGAGGCTAAAATGATGCTGTTTCGAGCCTATTGTCAGACTTTCTACACCTGCAGCCTCTGGGTCAAGTATACCCAGAAGGCATACAGCGCCCTGCGTGTACAAAATAATAATGCCTTCAGAATGCTTGTGGCGCTGCCGCGGTTTTGTAGCGCTTCGGGTATGTTTGCTGATGCGAGGGTTGATGATTTCTACGTCATTATTCGGAAGCGATGCGCTTCTCTCCGGCAAAGATCATTTTTTAGCTCTCACAGCATGCTGAGATGCTCGACCGATGGGTGAGACTGCACACACAGATCGTCTCTAAGTAGCTATATGGGCATGTTGTTTATTTTATTATGTTATTGTTCATTGTTTGATTGTATGCGTTACTAATAATAGTTAAATAAGTATATTTCATGTCATTACTAAAACTATGGACTTCACGGTCTGCAAATAAACAATTATTATTATTATTATTTATGATTATAACTTTACAAAAATCATTCGTCAAGTAGCCAAAAACGGAACTCCCACGGCCATCTTGTTTTTTCAAAACATTTCATAATGATCTTAAGTAACAAATCTAACTTAGAGAGATGTATTTATGATTTCAATGATTATAATTCTGCAAATACATATATGTTATAGTCGCGAATCTTATTTTGATCAAGATACAACCTGACATTTTTAACATGCACGTCATTCTATATTGTTCTAACATGTATAATTTCAACATGAATGATGTTACCCATATTTTGTAACAATATTTTGATTTATAAAAGAGTGTCCGTGGGGTTTCTTGCCCGTTCTTCTCCATAGGAACCTACTACGCTTCAGAATAAGCAACTAGCTTAATCTTTCTGACTGACCGACCCCTTGACTATTCAAAAGTGCCTGTAATTGATTTATAGTTTGAGTTCGCTTTATGGCCGCACGTCTCCCATAGACTTAATTAATTGTAGGATTTTCGTAACAGAAAAATCCAATAACGTTTTTCTACTCTACAATTCCAACAATTAAATCAATAATTTGCATTCAAGGAAATAAACTCACAATAAGTATATTATTTATGCCTACGTGAGTAAAAGCGCGCCACAATGAGGAAATCGATGGCTTCCAGCGATTTAACCATAATAGCTGAGCGATTTTTATCGAGACGCTAGTGGCATACTTCAAAGCAAATAGTCGCGAACGAGCGGTTGGGTCATACTGTGAGCGACAAGCGGGCTTGAAAAGCAGAGCGATTACAGAATCTGCAAGAAGGTATTTTTAATGATAACTTGTAAGTAATGTAGCGATGATCTTTAGATTATTGCATACTTAGATTTCATACAAGAAGTTTTACAATTTAATGTGCCAATCTGAATTTCCAACTCTTTCCTGAAGTACCCTCATTCCCGCAGTTTCCTATAGCAATTTTTTATATTCCTATGTCATAATTTTATATTTTTTTGCTGGGAATTGGTGTAAAGTCGACCAAATTCTCACACAAGACGTACCTAACGTAAAAAGTTAATAAAGAAAAACAAATAAGTTACACTCGGATGTTCAACCTTCCTGCGAAGAGATTTTGTAAATAAATACAAGACCGTTTCAAATTTTTGAAACGAGACCATTTATTAAATTAAATTGTTATTTTTAGAATTCAATTTTAAGATGAGTTTTGAATAACAAAAAAAATTGTTTGCATTTTTCCACCCGCTATTCGCAAACAGTGGGACCTCGCCATAACCTCATTTTTTTTGTCGACGGTATCGTCGAACCGTTACGAAGGCTTATAATTCACTCATAAAACAGCGCATTACATAATATAACTGCTTGTGTACACATCTATAACATTCAGAATATAATATAGTGAGCAGATGTTCATGACCTACAATCATTCATTTAGTTACCGACTATTGTAAAGGGAATTACGACAAAAAAAAAACTACTTCCTGTTATAGTAGAGGATCCGCAGCGGAACGCCCTTTAGCCATCTGTTTAATGGATAAAAAGTATTTTAAATCAAATTTAGTATGTTGTTGTTTGAAAATAGGGTGAGTGGGTTGGCTAAAAAAATTCAATAAACAAAAAATTAAAAAAATACTTTTTCATTTTACATTGCAAGATATACACCAATTGAAAGAGCTTTTCAAGGAGAACCTTTACTACATACCCAACTTTTGCTAATTGTTAGTCAATTCGGAGTTAATGACCTAAATACTACTACTATTACCACTTGGCCACCTAAGTTCAGGAATCTTCTTGCCGCCCAATAGCATTATGTGATATATCAATGGATAGTGCTTTATAAGAGAAACATTTACGAATGAGTGCAATTTTTGATAAAAGTAATATTAGAATTTTTAATTAATCATAGTTTGGCCAGGAATTTTTTTGCGAACCCAGGCGCGATATATTTTGATATAAAATACTTTTCATTCATTAAACAGATGGGTGTAGGTAGTTCCTCTGCGGATAATTAGTTAGTAGATAATTAATTAATCCAACAAAAATATGTTACTCCTCTCTCATAAATAAAACACGCTATGTTACAAATAAAACAAATACAATTAAATAAGTAAAATTATTTATTAAAATAATTAACAACCAGCTCGGAACACGAATTTCAGTCGGTCCATTTTGAAGAGCCTTTAGACCGTTGGAAATTTAAAGAACTTTTTTCCCGTTGTGTAAATTTGGGAACCAATGACAAGTAATCCTAAAAAGGTTTAGAACTACATCAAACTTCGATGAACCCAAATTGAACCAAAAGACCAGCTTTGGACCAGTTTTGAACCGAAAGGACCAAGTTTAGGAAAGTTTCGAGCTGTGAAGTTGAAGTGACTTATTGGATGAAACGGACAGCTTCAGGGGCAACCTCTGCGACGGCCTCGGGGCTCAGGTCGAGTTCTGTCACCTCTTCGATCCAATTCTTGTAGCCAGCGGTTGTAAGGAATTCTGGAAATAAATAATAGGTTTAAGAAATAGGACCGATTTTTTGTGCACTGAAATATAAGTGTTTATCATTCTAAGTTACACATTTTTATAGCCTCTACCATTATGGTGTAAGAATGTTGTCGGATAATCCGCTTAGTATGACATAAGGCTTTAATGGTACTGATAGGCTTCTTTAAACCTTTTAGAGTGTAGGTATGTATGCTTCGAGGAGCCAGGCCACAGTTGCCACAGAGAAATAGGAAAGAATTTCAATAATTCTGTAAATATATTTTATATATATACAAATTATTGTTTCCAAATGATGTTATTTCCACTTTTAAAAGTTTTAAACAAATATCAACTTTATATTTCAGCAGGATGGATCAAAGTTGTAGAGCGAACTGGATTGGACATGGACTTTATGTGTGGTTTTTCATGTTATGTTTCCAAAAGCTCATATTTGTTTACATGTTTGGAAACTAAATTGCGAACGCAGCATAGATGAATATAAAGCTTGGTACTCACTGCCAGATTCGGCTTCGACGAGGAGGCCGACCTGGACACCGTCACTAACCAGAGGAGCACCATGGTCGAACTGAAACAAAACATGTCATGATTATCCGCATCGCTTACTAACCATACATTTTATATGAGTTTAATAACGTTTCAATCAATGTGATTTGTACATAACATAACATAAAATCACGCCTCTTTTCTCCGAAGTTCAGTTCGGGCAGAAATCCAGACTTCGGGAAAAACTCCTGATAGAAAACCCCAATAAAACTTTTCCCGTCCCGTCCCCGAGCAGAAAACTTTGCCCCCACTGGGAATCTAACCCAGGACCTCATGGTCAGCAGAAGCGCTTGCGGCCACTAGACCAACGAGGTAATCAGATTTAACGTGTGATTTGTAACAGGTACCTACGTATGAAAAAAAAAAAAAAAAAATAGGAACCATTATTTGAAATGGACAACAATAATTTGATCCAAATTAAAACAGCATAATGAATAGATTTAAGAATATTACGTAAAATAAAAACGTTTGTCATGTGAATTTGCAAAATCCTCACGCACTAGAAACTAATGTAATTTTACAATATGAAAATACGTAGGTTTGTTCACATCCTATCCGTAATTTAAAAATGGAGATTATAATAATTAGGCATAAAAAATGCAAATATATACCTAAGGAGTTCATAATACAGATGACGGAGTAGGATCTCCGTGATCTCCTGGCTTTTGGAATAGTTAAACATAGTCCACAGTATCAGTCAGTTAAAATATGTAATAAATTACCGCTTGAGTTAAAAAGCATACTGTACACAGGCTCATTCAAGGTAAGGCTAAAGGCATTCCTGTTGGAAAAATGCCTCTATTCATTAGATGATTTATAGTCCTATTCTCATGTATCATTATTTGTCTATGGTTATGTTGTATTTAAATGTTATTTTTTTATTATTGTTTGAGTTTATTTTGCTTCTGATTTTTTATTTTGTTTGGCATATGGTTTTATAATTTATGTTTGCAGGGTATTTTTTTTTTATCTAAATAATATTTCGTAATTTAAATTGAATTGCACGTTTTTTAATAATATTATCTGTTCATCGTCTTTTTGTAATATTTGTGTATAATTATGTTTCATGTTGGATTATTTCGAACACAATGTAGATTGATACTGAATAAATTGAATTGAATTGAATTTAAAATTGAATTTAATTCCTAAAAGTGAATAATAGTGGTGCATGTGACAAAACGTGTCAAGAATTAATATGGCTGACCATCGGAAAAGAGTTACCTAGACCAAAGAAAGATGGACGTGGATGGATTGTGTAAAATATGATAATGCAGTGCGAGTGTTCATCATGTGCACATATTGAAATGAAGGGGACTATGCTTAATTTTAAAGACGGAAACAAAAAAATTGTATCTGCCTACTAAAATATGGTCCTTAGCATTTAACACCTTATTGGAGTTCAGTTCAGTTGATAGGAAATGTGATAAACGTGGTGTATTTAGTTTTAGGAAGCTAATACTTACGATTTAATTGAAAGTAATAAAAAAATAGGTAAAGGGGCGTTTTATTGAGAAATTTTACAATTATTGTAATAATTGATGTAAAAATAACAAATTAAAAAAAAAACGTTAATTCTCAATTGAGGACGATTTTTTTTTTTTTTTTGTTATGTGACTGACGGACTAAATAGATTTTTTTTTTTTTTACCCAGGCATCATCCCTATTCTAGGAAGACAGGCAAAATACTCGTTGAAAAAAATTGCGTCCAACCGTTGGCCGCTAAATGCACGCACACTAGAAAAGCACAATGACGTGGCGCTACACTAGCGTGTAGACGTAGCTGTCACGCACACCAGCATAAAAAAGTTGGCTTGTTTGTTTCATTTCTTTTGCAACGCAACACTATCTAGACATAAGTATAAATAATCAAAGATTTTTGCAATTGTTCTGTGAAAAGTCACGTGAAATGTATAAGAAAACAAGATGGCGGCCTGATGAGTTAGTTCCAATTTCGGCCACGCGCCAAAATATAGCGATATAACTGTCAAATAAACTTACACTGGAGGCCTGGACCTCGTCACTAGAGACGACAAGGGAACCACCCTCCTCCTCCGTGACAGCGACCTCGTAGCAGTTCAGCACCTCACCTGGGCCTGAAAGAATAGAATGATAACTGATATGTGGATACAACTTTCTGACTTTAGCGTATGTTCTTAGATCCCAATGAATTTTTGATTGCTTTTCCACAAAAACTTTTAGAAGTCAATTTTATTCCAAGGATAAAAGATATCAGCACGCTTAGCATGACCACAATAGAAACAAAAATCATTAAAAGAAAATCCTGTGGCCTGGGTCTTGTTATTAGTCCTAAACACTAGCAGACAACCCCACGGATCCCCAATTTTCGTATGTTTAACCGTATACAGGGTTGTAAAGCATGAAATTTGTGATTTTGTGTTGGTAATTATTGCGAAAACTAAAAAAATACATTATAAGTATGTACAATAATTTCGATGGCTACACAGTGCAGTGACGACAGGTACTCACCGTCTTCTCCAACGAATTTACAGAACGTAGCGAGGTCAACGGGTGCGCCGATGGGAGAGATGGGAGCGATGTTGGCTGTAAACAATGAATACTCGTTATTTATGCCCTTGACGTTTCCACTGAAATTAACATAACATACCAACACGCCCGTAATCCCCAAGAGGTTTAGCAGAGGTATACTATAAACCTACATGTTAAATGCCCATGTAATCGGGGACGAGCCTATTGGCATCAACTGGGCACAAATCCAGACTACATACTGCTACTGAGAAACTCTTGATAAAATAACTCAATAACACTTTGCCTATCTGCTATCTAATTACGCAACATATTTTCGTTGGCAATTCCGACTAATCAATCTGTTTCAATTTGACAGGTCAACAACATTCATTGTGTTATTTACGTTGTTGAGCAGATTTTTTTTTCGAACGTACGAAGCAATGGATTAGCAATCTGTTTCAAAACGATTCAGATTCTGATTGATCGATTATTACGTAATTAGGGTACAGGGAATCGAACCCAATACCTCATGCTCAGCAGTAGCGCTTACAACCACTAGAGCGACGAGGCAGTCACTGAAATTAATAAAAATAAGTGTAATTATTAAGTTCCTCAGCAATGTACCTTTCCTCAGTACCTTCGTAGGTATGTGAAATGTCCGTATATTCAAATCACAACTGTCATTCTTTGACAGTTGTATGAAATGACTATAACACGGCGAATTGACGTAGCGTGTCAATTTACTTAACAATTTATTTCCCTGTAATAGGTAATGTGTGTGTAATATGCCTACAACCAACCAAGGTCAACTTATATCTCTAAAAATATTGAACTGAACCCCAGAAATGTTTCTACATCTTCGCATAAGATGGGTCTTTTGCCTCTAACGTTTACGAACTGAAGAAGAGTACTCTTATAGTAGAATGCTTACCGGTCGTTTGTACTATTCTGTTGGTGAAGAGAAGAGCGATGTTGTTCACGCCAGTGGCTGAGTCGAATTCGGGGTGTAAGCGGACCGCAGTGTTCGTCCCCTCAGTCACGAGGCTCGGGTTGACTACGTTCACAAGGCCGTAACGGAACCAGAAGAAACTGGCACTGAGGGGAAACGGTTCTGTTAATATGGCAGTCGCCACAGTCGGGACTTGGGTACAAATAGGACTCACAAATCCGTACCAGGCGTGAATAGGTTGATATGTCGACCTACATATATATTTTTTTAATGCATAATAGGCATTAGGATTATTTTATTCATAGGGTGAATAAATGACTAAGTCGATGGGTCTGTTTTACCGCACATAGCAAACATGTGAATTTTTAAATAACTCTCTTACTAAAGGGTACAATGTGACGTCTTGAGATATTAAAACATACAAATTATAATTATTTACACAACTCAACATGTCATTATAATACTGCCAACTATAAAAAAAAAAGTAACTAACAACACGAGATGTTCATTTATTCTAACAACCTACTTAACGTTTTTAATAGCATAAATCAAGTTGTCCAGTTATTACCGCATCGAGATTGCGAGTGTATTTTGTGACAAATAAATCTATCATCTATTACATTTTCTATCCGTTGCGCGTGTGATGAGACAAAGTGATATGTTAAATAGAGATGGCTGCTAGCTAAAAATAAAAGGACTGTTGATGATTTAAAATCTGCCAAAGATCACATCTTATCATTCCCAAACTACGAAAGCCATTATTGCAGAAATAGAACAAATAAAAAATATTTATCATCGGACCTTTCTACGAGTATAGCTGCTATGCATCGTTTATATAGAGAAAGTTGCCCAAATCCTATTTCACATTGTATTCCCAGTGTTTTCACGATTTAAACTTATCATTAAAAAAACCGGCTAAAGATACTTGCCACACATGCGATCTTTTGAATACAAAGATAGCGTTAACAGAAGGAGAGGAAAATACCAACTTTATAGTGAAGTTGAGTGAGCATCAATCACAAGCCGAAAGCGCTTATGCAGAAAAAAGAAAGGACAAAGATGAAGCAAAGCGCAATTCAAATTTTCGAGCTTATGCATTTGATCTTCAGCAATGCTTACCTACGCCATTCCTGAAAACGTCTGTCTCTTTTTATAAGAGACAACTACGATTCATAACTTAAGAGATGATAAAGCTACTTGTTACATGTGGGACGAAACCATCGGTGCTGGAGGAGCAAATCAAATTGCTTCGTGTTTGTGGCATTTTTTACAAAATTTGCCACCTGAAGTTACAGAGGTCACATTTTATTCTGACATGTGTGGTGGCCAGAATAAAAATAACGCTGTTGCAATGATGTTCATGTATTTATTGCATGTACATGGATGTACATGCAATAAATACATGAACATACATTGGAGACAATCAATCATAAGTTTTTGATTAGCGGACATAGCCACATGGAATGTGACTCAGATCATGCCCTAATTGAAAGAACTAAAAAGAAAACGCAGCTTAAAATAAACCATCTTAACGACTGGATGCAATTAATAAGATCTTGCAAGGTTAATAACGCATTTGCAATAGTTCCCATGAAACTAGAAAAATTTCTCAATTTTGCAGAATTTTTACAATAAAAAAAAAGGATGCTTGTGGTGCAAAATTTTTATGGCAACCTGTGAAATGGCTGCAGTATAAGAAGCCTATAGGAGAAATACGTTTTAAGACAAATCTTGACAATGAAAGCTCTTTTAGAGTCATTAATTACAGAAAACGAGGTAAATTCAATTTAGACACTATACAATTAGAAGTTGTTTCAAAAGAGACGTTACCAATAAGTAAAGAAAAAAAAGATGGATTTGATGGATTTAATGCCACTGATAGATCCCATTTTTCACGAATTTTATAAAACCATTAAAACTGATGGTGACGTATCCAACATCGATCCTGATTTAGACTCCGAAGACCCTGATGCTGGAGGAAACGGAGAAGGATTCGACTAATTCTATAATATTTGAACTTTTTTTTCGAAATACAAATAATTATTTTGCAATTGTTTGTTTTTATTACCTATACATACCTACATACATAATATCACGATTTCAGTCCCATAAGAGGTAGGCAGAGACTATACTTATTACTTTTGATTTTTTACACACATACTTAAAGTAAGTACTTAGGTGAACAACTTGATAACTCATTGGTGAACAACTTGATATGTCATTTTTTTATTATAAATACGGTAAATTCATTAAATAATCTAATGTTATATAAAAACTCAAAGCAAATGATTTACATTCAGATAAAAAAATATGTAATAACATAAAATCTGAATTTACAGATAAAACTTGAACTTAAAAATGGCTGCCCTGAAAAATGTGCATTTTCGATTTGTTAAGTTATTCACGCCTGGTACGGAAATAAGCTACTGATGTTATGTTTTATGGTCAGCTACAGCACACGAACGCGCAACGTAAACATAACGTAATTAAATAAATTTTTGGAGCGCAGTTCTTTAACGGGTTGAGGTAGGAGTTGACTGGTCTTCCCAAAGAAGTATCGTGTTACCCAGTTACTGGGTTGTGGAGGTCAGATAGGCAGTCGCTTCACGTAAAATCCTGTTAATCAGCTGCATCCGGTTGGACTGCAAGCCGACCCCATAGTTGGGAAAAGGCTAGGCAGATTGATTGAGGTAGGAGTTGACTCGCCACGTAACAAAAAAGTGTTATGTCAAGTGTTAAAGTTTTTGTTTAATACATTATATACAACGAAAGGAACTTCGTTCCTTCCTACATTTTATAAATCTAAAATACGACTATCCATAACACAACTATAGCATTTTGTTCAATATAATAATCTTTCGATTTTACGTTACATTTACTGCGCGCGTTCTTGCTAGGCCCACTGTTGTGACCCATGAGTGTGAGTGCTAGTGGTAGGAACCTAATTATACATTGCCATCATAATAACATGTATTCCCCAAAGGAACAGCCGATCGATTCTGTAAAAATATCACCGTGAAACTTAGGTGACGTGAGCGTGAAGTGAGCTGTCAATAGTGTTAATCCCTAGCTAAATTGCCGGTCGATTTGTGACAGTGACAGCTCACTTCACCTAAGTTTCACGTAGGCCTTTTTACAGACTCGACCGTCAGATATAGAGGTGTAGGTAAGGTCGACAGTTATCTTTTTAAATCCTATGTGAAAGAGAGGGTGCCTACAAACCGGACTGTGCTGATATGGTGAATTTCCCTAATAGAAAAATCCAATAACTTTTCACTCGACCCGGGGATCAAACTCCTCAGCTAAGTAATGCGTAACACACTATCAGTAGCAATGGCTTTCATTTTGACAGTTCAACAATATTCATTGCGTTATTTACGTTGTTGAGCAGACAAATTTCAAGAACATGATTCAGATTGTGATTGGAAGGGTGTTACGCAATTAAGGTGGTTGGAAAATTGACTACCAACTTAAATTATAGGTTAATCAAATTAGAACTGTCATTCTTTTACAGTTGTATGAAATGGCTATAACCAAGCCAATTGACGAAGGTAGTAAATTTGCCTACATACAGAGAAATATTACACTGCTAGAAAAATCATTTGGTACTTGAAATACGTTGACAGCGAAGCGCTGTTGGTAAACATTTCTGCAATCGTTTTGTAAAATATATTGAAAAAAAGTAGATGGCCGCGTTAGTTCCGATTTTAGCCACGCGCCATAAGAACCTTGTAGCGTTATATGAACGTAAGTACAATGTTTAGTAAGGTAAGGTAACATACTTGATGACGTTGTCAGCGGTGGTGAGCACCCATCTTTCGCCGATGAGGGTGCCGGCGCCCGTGTTGAGTAGACCGCTGGAGGTCACGGCGTAGCGTATGTGCACCAACCAGGGGTTCTCACCCAAAGCCGCGACGTTGCGGGTGCCTGCACAAGAAGTCATGGTGAGTAACGCTGGGATAGGGAAGTTCTGTGGCAAACTCCTTATAACATCAGCCATCTACCAGAGTTCCGTCAAAATCGGGCCTGCCGTTTCGGAGATTAGTTGGAACAAACAGACAAACTGACATAAAAACTAAAAATTCATTTTTTGTTATAAGTGCCGTATATTTTCGTATGCATTTAAGTAGTTAAAAGCTGTTATTTAAAAAGATACAAACAGAACACTTAAATTTTAGGAACTGTATAGAGTGCCGCTAGCGGTATTCTATCCCTATCGCATAAAGTGCCACTATTTGCGGCATAATAGTGGCGGTGCCTCGGCACGGCTAAAGTGCCGTAAGCTACGCATTGTCATTGTCACTGAGTCACTGTCACATGTTATTTTGTTTGATTGTTGAGATAACTTCGCTGCCCTTTGATTGATCGTATTTGTTTTAGATAATTATATCAAAAGTCACTACAATAACTGAATTTACGAAAAATGATTTAGCAAATGAAAATGGTAGAAAGGTAGATTCGGTTAGGTTAGGTTAGTCACTATTATGCCACTAGCGGCACTTTATCCGATAGGCATAGAATGCCGTTAGGGGCACTCTATAGACTGCACCATTTTTATTTGTATTTGTATGTATATAATATGTATGTATGTATGTATAGAATGGCTATACTGGCAGACCTGTTCTGTTTATTGTTTAATTTATTTTGTAGGTATATTGTGCTTATCTGGACACGGTGAAACAGGCCCTCAGTGTGGCAATAAAATAATCTAAAGGGATATTCAAGCTGAAAAATTGGATTTACGTAACTAAGCAGCTTCTATGATTTTTCAAACGTTGTTTAACAGAAGGCAGAAAAGTTTTTAGAATAGTTTACTTACTCTGGAGGGCAGTGTAGCGGCCCTGAAACACAAAAAAGCATTGTAAAGAACAACGAATAGTCAATATAAGAATATAGAAATGGGAAAGAGGCAATGAGGAACATACTGCCCTGTAAGCCGAAAGACGCTATCTATGAGATACGGGCTTTTTTTTTTATACCATTCGATAGCTATAACAATTTCGCATCGGTATAAGCCAAATAGCGCTATCTAACTTAAAACATAAAAACCACTAAGATGATTTTTTATATCCTTATGTTTCCTTAAATTACAATTTACAAAAAGTAAATTTTCTCAAAACTTACTCCGATTAAGATAGCACCTTTCGGCCCAGGGCAGAATAGCTCAGTTAAAATAATTACAACCCTAGCTATACATCTAATTAATTAAACTAGCCTACAAGCGAAATATTAATTTAAGCCACATCTTATGTATTCATTTTTAGTTACTATAGGAAGGTCTGCCTAGTAACTAAAAGTATGAATATAAATGTATTCATAAGTACCTACATAAACATCTTGGCATTATGTACCTGTTAAAAATACCTACCTAAATGGAAAATCTATCACCAAAAACAAGTTTACAAGATAAGGTTAATCTAAGAATTAATTAGAATTAACTTGATGAATTAAAATAGAGATAAAGACTTAATTACAAAATCTAATTAGATTAGAATATTTCATTGATAAGGGGTTTGCGTCGAATTTTCCAAATTGTTTTAAACGCGGAAAATTGCCGTTAGACTCGAACGGATTACCAATTTACTTTAGTATCTATTCTTATTAAAATCTAGTCTACAGGGTCAAATAAAATTTGCTAGTGAAACTCCGCAGACGTGAAGGGTATCAATATCTAATCATGCTCAAACGAAAAAAAAGATTGATGACTGTTTTTGCGGGGTTTTGCTCGCTTTTTTTATTTGACCCTGTATATTACACTCGGGCATTGTCACTTGAACATTAATCTAAACTAATATTATAAAGAGAAAAGATTTGATTTTCTGTATGTTTATTTGTAATGAATAAACTCAAAAACTACTGGACCGATTTAAAAAATTCTTTCATCAGTAGAATGCTATAACATAGGCTTGATTTACAAACATATCACGAGGGCGAAGCCGCTGGCTAGTGTTTTTATTTTATTTTATCTTTTATCTGATCAATCACATTAACAGCAGACTTCAATTATTTATTGATAAGAAAGATAACATCAAATCTTGTAGCCAGCCTGCACTATCATTTCAAATTACTTATTAATTATTATTTACATAATTATAATAGGCCTTGAATGTAAGAAGTGCTCGAATAGACATGCAAAATAACCAACTAGGAATAATATATTAGGTACTACTAGCTTCTGCCCGCGACTTCGATCGCGTGGAAGTTCTAAAATAACAGCCACATTTTTAAAAACTCCCTCAGCCCCCGACCCATCGCGTCGCATCGCATCACCCGCCCGCGCTATTACTTCGTTTTTTCTATGCGTACTTTCAGATTTTTTTTCTTTTTGCTCGGCTTCTAAGGGTTGAAAGTAACCTCCCTCAAGAATTGGGATACCAAATGCGAAAAGATTTTTTCAAATCAAAGTTAGCCCGTTCAAACAAACTAATTAAGATTAGTATACAGGGTGTCAGGGACATCGACGCGAAGCCGGTTACCATGGGGTCAGGACATGATTCTGAACCCCCATGCGTTGAAATTTTTCGTCGGTTATTAAGAAATAAATCAGCTGTTTCATAGAGAAGTGCAATACCTACGCGGTCAAAATGTATGGAGCAGCTGTTTTTTTTTTTTTAATAACCGACGAAATATTTCATCGCAGGGAGGTTCAGAATCATGTACTGACTCTATGGTAAGCGGCTTCGCGTCGATGTCCCTGCCACCCTGTATAGTATAAAGAAGATATAGAAAGAAAATTATGTCACAGAACCAGCGATATCTAAAGATTTAAGAAATCCTATTAGATCGCTATATAGGTACTTAGGCATAGCTCGTCCACTCTGAAATGACGCGCCCCACTACGGCATTACCGTGTGCGTAAAATGCAACTGTGGGGCGCGTCATTTCAGAGTGGACAAGCCCTAGCTGCGTTCACCCTGAAACCCAAGTTCACACCGAATATACTTAAGTAGTCAAAATTTTCTAAATTTTTGATAACTTTGTAATTCTAGACACTCATTTCCTGAAAAATTACTTGTAGGTAACTTCACATTGTAATGACGTGGATCTAAATAGTGCGTACCATTGGGATTTTCCTAAATTGATTTGACTGTTTTGACAAAAATCTTAATTTACGTGGTCGTTTAGAATACTAAAAGATCTATAAGCTAAGATATCTAAGATTCTTTACCTGCACGGCGGCAAGCGCGCACAACAAAACAAATGCGAAAGTCTTCATGTTCCAACGGTCAAGTCACTAACTATAATGAGTTAATTACCGACTTACTACATATACTAATTAGCCTCCCTTATCAAAGATAACAGAGACGTCATTATATCATAATCTGTTGATACAAATACCGATTAATTTTGTGTTCCATGACTCTTTATAAACTAATCCATTGATAAAGTTGCGATTTTTATAGAAATCAACGGATGATTGGATTAGATACATCGACGTTGTAATAGGGTTTTTACTTCGATAACGCAGTTTTTGGATTTCACGTCTAGGTAGGTAAACAGATAGCCTCTGCAACTGCCCCGTTGGCAACGTGGTTTTATAATATTCTGTGATAGTGGTTGCAAATGCGACTGCGGAACGTTGTGTCGTGAGTTTTATCGCGGTTTGCTAAAATTGATACAATTTTTATAATGAGAAATTCTTTGTAGCAGTCTTAATCTGTTTTTTTACCCAGTTAATCAATGGCAATAGGCTTGCACTCTGCACACACGGCTCTACACAGAGAACTGATAGCTAAGGAGGTAACCACCAAGTAATCTAGTAAATGAATATATGACGAAGCTAAGTTTTCCTGTACCTATTAGTTAGATCAGATATTTAGATTTAAAGTAAAAAAAAAAAAAAACCAACTACATTACCATCCAGAGCCCAGATTCAAATTAATATAGGTAGGTATATCTATAAGTATTATAGGCGTACTAAGTATTTATTTATTTTGGTGCGGGAATCGAACCCGTGACCGACAGCGCAGAAAGCAAAACACTCACCGAGTCGAGATTAAAATGTGCTGGCTCATTAGTTAAAGATTTCTAGGTAATTAATAACGTAGAAACGGCACATTAGCGTTTCGAATCATTACTCGTATTACCTCGGAGACTTAGGTAAGTAATAGAAACCTTAGTTTTAATTATTTTGAAGACCTTGTTTACAGTTCGCATGGCTATGTACCTCACAGCATGCTCCCAGCACAGGAAGGGTACAGCAGTCTAGTAACAAAAAATCCTATTGGATGAAACCTGAACTCTGTGGATGTGAAGTCTTACCTGCACGTTATGAATTTATCTTTGGAATCTATGAACGCTACACCAGTTAATGTTAGGGTGTGTCCAAACTTTGAGCGACAAGAGCGCGGCTGCAACACGCGGCGTTTGCAGGACACATTTCTGCCGCGGTCTAGTTAGGAATAAACCGACGAATGTTCCCGCGGCAGTCGTCCAATCGCAGCGCGGCGTTGATTGCCACTCAATGTTTGGACACACTCCGTAGCCGACCGCTAGCTGCAGCAACAGGCGACGTGTCGCCGCGACAAGACTGGTTTCTATGAATTTCTATGAAACCGTCTCGTGTCGCTAGCTACAGAAGGTATTTCATAGAAGTTCATAGAAACCAGTCTTGTCGCGGCGACACGTCGCCTGCTGCTGCGCATGCGGTTGGCTACGGAATATACAGATAACAAACTGAAATCAGTATAATCCTTTGGTAGGCATCTACTGGAATCATTTTTTTGCGAACACATAACGTTGTGATCATTTCTTTCAGTGTGGATTCATCGTCATCGTATGAAACAAAAAGAAAGAAAGAAAAGAAAGAAAAATTGTTTATTCTGCACAAACCAAACGCACATTACAAAAAAAAAAAAAAAAAAACAATACCACTTTACAGATGAGCCAAAAGCCTCGTATCCATTATAAAAAAAAAAGACATTATAATAAGACATTATTAAAAGACTTCGACTGCTGAACATAGGCCTTCCCTTATCATGACACGCAACCTTCGGTGCAGTAACTGTTACTAGGTATAAAGATCTCCTTTCTCTGAAGGTTCTTAAAGTAGGCAGTTACACGGCACGGTTGAGCTTGTATATGAGGTACGGCGACGGCACCGTGCCGTAGTGCCGCCGTGTGTGTCAATAAACTAAAGGGCCTTGGCTCTTTGTACACACTCGTTTTTCGTACCTTGAAAATCGACGGTTTATTCGCCGTGGGTCGTCAGTGTTGTATGTATCAATATGGAAGCTTGTTTACAGACAAGTTTTTTTCTAAGGCTCGGTTTACTGTACGGTAGGAACTAGTTTGTTCGCCGACCAGAAAGCCACACATTCCAGTCTTCCTTAGTTCTTGTTTTGAAATAAAAGGAGATGGCCATACAGCATTATCTACACATATCATAAATTAAAGTCGCTTTTCGAGGCTGTCTGACCGCTTAGATCTTCTAAACTACACAATGAATTGATGCGGTTTTCACCATCATTTAGAGAATTTATTCCGGAAGGTTTATTTATGTACTTATAATATGTACCATCAAAGAAGTTCATATCTAACCAGTTTCAAAACAAAATCCCGTGAACACGATGACCACATCTGTTACCGGCACAGTGCTAAAACCGCCGAACGCTGGAAGCAAGAATAGTCCTTACGGTGGTTAGATATGAACTTCTTCGATGGTACATTCATTTTAAAATTAACTTACAAATAATATAATCTCGATTTTTTGTAAAGTAATAAACACGCGAATCAGGGGCGAGTCGTTAGTACCCTTAAAAGTAACAATGGGGATATACTACGACCACTTAAATCCGATCCAGCCTGTCCCTTGCTGTCCTCCCCCAGCGACGCCCTAAGCCAACCGACGTTCGTATCCCACTAGGGGTGCCCTTCGCGCAAAGTCGCTTACTTAAGAGGGCGCCTAAAGGTCCACTAGCGCCACTCTTTAAAAAAAATATTATCTCGTGACTGAGAAGGAATTATGAATAACGGCTAATAAGGACCCTCGGTAAGTGTGTCTAGAATTTTCTAATACCTTTTATAAAGCTTTATATTAAGACACGAAGCAACAAAATACGATCTAAAGAAAAGCGGCCACATTCCTCTTCCTGGTGAGTCGTGACCGTTTAATGCATCAGCCTACGATAGCCGTCCACACGCCGATATTCTAATGTTGAATAGGTAACACTCAGCGGAAAAAATATTTGTACTTACGTCATTATATATTTATCAGAATCAATCCGTAATCCGTATTAACGAAGTGATTATATCAATAACATTTACCTAGCCTACTTTTTAAGTCGCGTGTCAAAGATTACAATATTAGCAATAAGACACTCGTTAATGTAAAAGTAAATCAACAAAATTGCAAAAAAAATTGGACGAAAAGGTGAATTTCCTGGAAATTCAAGGAGTCAAGATTTTGCATGTTGAATAGCATAAATACTCGGTACCTATTTGGAGTAATTCGTACTACTTAATTGATACCTTTTATCAAATAATTAGTACCTAAAATAAACCCAAGTCATTTTACCGTAATAGCATTCAACGTCTGGATGACGGAACCACTCCCAGTGGACCAAGTTCCAACTGCCATAATGAGGATTCAAATAGCTGTAAACACGCTAAAATCGCTCTTCCTTGATCTAGCGGTCGCAACTTCGCAAGCATCACTACGCTGACAGTGCGCAGTGTGGGCGTACTGCGTTTCTCCATTAGCAAATCCTCAGTAGCATCCTGGAAACTAGATTAGTGCCCGGTTAATAAACATAGGGTGGACCGACCGACCGACCGTCGAGGGAATGCGTTCCTGACACCTGTCAGTTGGACCATTTCTAGTTCTATTAAGGATCAAATTCGCAAAACACAAAGGGGTTTATTTATAAACGTTGCTTAAAGCTAAATAATGATTAGCGACTGTTTTATCCATACATTTTTAACGTTTAAACGTCACTTAACTTTATGCAACGTTTAAAAATAAACCCCATATTCGTAAGTATGAAACTGACAGGTGTCAAGAACGCATTCTCTCGACGACTGGCGAAATGTGGGTGTACTTATTCCGTTACTACCTACTCCTAAACTCCCCTCTCATAAACAAAACAAGCAATGTTACAAATAAAACAAAATACAATTCAATTTGTAAAATTATTTATTACAATAATTAACAACAAGCTCGGAGCACGAATTTCAGTCAGTCCATTTTGAATAGAGCCTTTAGACATGTAAAGACCTTTTTCCCGTTGCGGAAATTTGGGAACCAATGACAAGTACCTAATCCTAAAAAGATAATTGGAACTACAAACTTTCATGAACCCAAGTTGGACCAAAATACCAGCTTAGGACCAGTTTTGAACCGAAAGGACCAAGTTTAAGAAAGTTCCGAGCTGTGAAGTTGAAGAGACTTATTGGATGAAACGGAAGGCCTCGGGGCTCAGGTCGGCTCCAGTCACCTGTTCAAGCCAACTTCTGTAGCCACTGGTGGGAAGGAATACTGGAAATAGATAGAATAGGTTTAAGAAATAGAACCAGTTTTTTGAGTAAAACGTGGTTGTCTAAGTTAAGTTAAGTTTTAATTTGCCTCAACCATATGTAAGAATGATGTCGGATAACCCATATGACATTCAGTTTTTATGTTACTGTTGGGCTTCTTAAAACTTTTTCGAGTGTAATGTTTGTATTGTAAAGATAAATAAAAGCAGGTCAGTGTGGCTCTTCGAAGACCAGGTCACACTCATCATCTGCCTATCGTTTGAAAGAAAGAAAGAAATCATTTATTTGCTGATAATGTACGTAAGTATATATATAAGTTGGATTATTTGTTAATTGTCACGATACATTTTGCCTTACGGCATGCAAAATATTACTTTTGAATTTAATAATATAGTTACAACCATTAGAATTATTATTAACACTAGTCAGAATTTATGAGGTAAGTACAGATCAGTCTAAAAAAAATAATTAATGAATAAAATACAAATCTCTCGCATATCATAATGAAGAATTTATATGTCATACCTAATGTGTATTGTTAAAAAAGCTTAATTTCAAAATGTTCAATGTCAAAATATTCCAAAACATTAACAACAATCACAAATAATAAAGAGAATATAGATAATGTCATAGGGGGGGGGGGGGGTATTTCACTATCAAATATCTAGGATCACAGATCTGTGAGTTATATTTATATGATAATGTAATACAAACTTATGAATCAAATCGACTTTGATCAAAGATGTTTGACATTTGTTGTTAGATAGGATCATAGAAACAGTTTTTGCTATATTGAATATTATATACTGAATTTTCACATTTATTGTCATAATTTCCTGATACAAAATCCGTCTATAAAATTATGTGATTTTGCCTTTTCAGTTTTGCTACTGCCACATTCTAAATTGACGGTCTTATTTACGGATAAAAAGTAAGCACAACGAAATTTTGGCGTAAGTTCACAATATGCTTAGTGGAATTCTAAAATTATTTGTTGGCAACACTGCTGTACTAAAAAAAAATGCAAACTGATGACTGAACCGGACAGCCGGGAATTCATTGTTTTGGCTTCATTAGTGTTCTTAGCTTTATTTGCTATATTGTGTGCCGAAAGGCTTCAATATTTTGTTTTAATAGACAATTGCAACCACATAAATGACAAAATGACAAACAAATTGGGTCCTAGATATATGATAATGTAATACACAGATTATCAATGTCATTAAAATAATCATCAACATTCTAAATTGCAAAGATAACTTTTTTTTTTTTTTACAAACAACAACATTTTGCTATAGTCATTTAAAAAGTTTTTTGTGTAATAACATTTCTCCAGCAATAGTTTTGGTAACTGCTAAAAAAAATATGGGTATTTATTATTAAGCGGTCTCATGGAAAGGATGTTATTTTTTAGGTAATGTCAAAATTTTCAGGAATTTAAATACGGGTTGACCACTTTCAGTGGACTTAAGACCTGTCATTGATCTAAGGCCACAAAATATGACACCGTATCTTAAAAATGAAGCAACTAATTCATGATAGGTTACACTAATGTATCTATTTTTATTTTATTTGGGAGGTTATAGAGTACATAATTATGAAGATTTACTTAGTTTTTGGCGCACATTTTCAGCATGATATTTCCATGTCAATTTGTTGTCAATATGCACTCCTAAGTATTTTGTCATTGAAGTTGTGTCTACGATTTTGAGCTTTTCCCAACGAATGTTGGGGTCACTTCCAGTCTAACCGAATGCAGCTGAATACAAACACAACTATCAAAAATGTACAACTGAGAGCTGACAGATGTTTTCAGAGGCACGCACTTGGCAAAGGGGTTTTGGTCGGTAAAGATGGTCACCCACCCAAGGACCAACCGCGGCAAGCGTAGCATAACCTGATCGATCAACCCGTACGGCTGTTATTACTCAGTCACAAGCCAGGCCACACTGGCCACAGAAATATAGAAAAGAACTTCAATAATTCTGTCACTATTCCTTATTCAAATCCTACTTTATAATAATAATAATAACCCCACCGCCGTATCTCTACGTTGACGTCGTGGTGGGGCTTGCGCGCTCCAAACTCTGGTCGGCCGGTAGAGTTTACTCTGCCGGAACAGGTCTAGGATGAGGGGCCAGACCAAGAGAGATACAGAAACCCGCAGGGCAGCATGTGGCGAGCTGTTGGGCAGTAGCGACCCCACGGACCCTATCTCCCGGGAGAAATCTTGGTCGTCATCTCTGGCTTGCCGTTATTGGCCGACTGACGAGGAACAGAGCTCCCACCTCATTCTTGCCTTAATTGACCGGCTTGAGTGGAGATTCGCAAGAGCAAACGTGCTCGGAGGAAGGAAGTATTCCAGTAAGTGCTCGTAGGGATCTTGACCATCTTCCGGGCTCTGGGATTGTTCTGAAAGCCGTGGAATACCTCTCCACTCCTCAAGCACCTCAGGACATGTTGCCCCCTTGTCGCTACCTCACTAATTGCTAGCGACAGTTTCCGGGGGCCCATTATTGAGTGTGCTAGTCACCCTCCGCCATTTTATCATTGTATATTATATAACATAGGTCAGGCAGGCAAGGGGACATAGTTATTCCATAGTTCAAGGTAACAAATCCACTACAGCCACCCAAACCCATAGCCCAATATATTTTGTGTTCATGTTCTGCAATAGTCCTGCACCTACCGGGGGTTGTCCTTGGGTGTACTTGCGTAGTACAAACAGGGATAATCGTCGGTTGGTGCCTCATAACATTTAAATTTGTCTAAGGGGCCGCTTCGAGTTGGCTTCGGCCCCTCGTACTCCTTTCAAAAGACTGAGACCCCATGGTCTCGAGATATGTAGTCATATAAAAAAAATAACAATATATAAATAATAATCCTAACCAATATTATAAATGCAAAAGTGTGTTTGTTTGTTTGTTACGCTTTCACGCTAAAACGACTGAACGGATTTGAATGAAATTTGGCACACGAGTAGACCATGACCTGGAATAGGACATAGGATACCCCGATATTCCCGATATTTTATCCCGATATTCCCATGCGATCGAGACTTATGCTGGTGAAACCGCGGGGCGCAGCTAGTCAACTATAAAGTTCAGAAGGATGGATTTAAGTTGAAAATAAGTTGATTTCAGAATGACTAGTACCTACGAGTACGTACTAGTCGTCAACTTATTTTCAATCAACTTATTGAAAAAATCTGAAAACATGTTGAAGTTGTAGAACAAACTGAACTTTATGAGTGGTTTTTTAGTTCCCAAGAGCTCATACTAGTTTTCATGTTTGGAAACTAAATTGCGAACGCAGCATAGATGTAAATAAAGCATGGTACTCACAGGCGCTGCCGGATTCTTCACTGACAAGAAGGCCGACCTGGGCACCGTTCCAGATCAGAGGAGCACCGTTGTCGTACTGAAACAAATATGTAATGATTATGATGATTATCGGCATCACTTATGTAGCGTTGTGAGCACCTCAACGGTAAATAGTCGAGTGATTCTAAAATATATCACAATTAGTAAGTTCCCCACCACATCACAAAAAACGTGGCACAACACAAATTTCCTAAGTACGCTCTGTCATCACCCATTTCATAGATAATGAACCTTTTAGACTAGGCCAATCCCCGAGACAATCCACTGAGCCAATCCAATAATAGCATCGTGTATGTAAATAGAGACAGTCCACTGCATTGGATTGTCCTCAAGCCATTTTGCCTTTTGATTTTACTGGCTTTATGGATTGGCTTAGTGGATTATCTCGGGGATGGGCCCCGTCTAAACTATACTTAAATGATTCATAATGCACTGAGCCACTCTCGAAAGAGAGTTAATAGTTATATTCCTTGCTGAGCCATTTCGACATCCGCTTGCTTAGCTGGTAGAAGCTATTCCCTGACTCTCAGGATTCTGTGCGCCCCGACACATATAGGGTGAGTTCCACATTAATTTGGTAATTATACCCTCTGCACTAAATTACCTATGTTACATATCTATGTATGTAGTAGCAGTATCGACAGTATCTGATTTCACGTGTGTCAATGAGGACGCCCTATTATTTCCAATTATTACTGAGTTTGTTTCATTGTGATAGATCATTTAGTTTAAAAGTTATAACGTTTTGTTTACAAGGGGGTCACAGCAGCGAACAAGAATACAAATAATGCATTATTTTTTCCGTCGTTTAATTTAAGCATAATGAAGTCATTCCAATATGTGCACAATATGATGAAAACTCACACTGTATATTGTTAGGGAAGAGTAACCTCTGAGATCTGACAGCTATGCGTTGTTCAGACAGAGACGGTGGCGAACCCTTTTGTCAGTAATTGTACTATGTCGCCTATGTCAAATTCAGATTCAATAGCACAATTATTGTCAAACTCAGAGGTTGCTCTGTTTGTCTTATAAACCCATATAGAGAACACAAAAAAAAAAGAAGTTTTGCGTCGACCCAAATTTACTGGGATAAGTGCAGGAGGATCCCAGGATGACAGATACGTACAGGTAGCATACAAGCTGTATACAAGCTGCATTTAAGTTTGTTTTTATACTAGAAGCTGTATATTACGGCTGTATAAGCTTATACAGTCCTTATAAGTAAAAAAGGGCCTATATTATACAGGTTTTTGCGCTAGAAGAACTGTATAGTAGCTGTAGAACTCTAGAATAGATAGATCGACTAGAATCAATTAAATTTTTTGTAAACTTTGACGTTCAAAAGTGCCTTACAAGGGCCTATTTTAAATAAAAAAATGTCGATGATAAAAATCCCTGTAACTTCCAAATTAATAATGGTACATGCATAAAACTAACTTTATATTATAGAAAATTTTAATATTGTATGAAATAAAACCTAAAAACAATTACAACGTAATTGAAAATAGTAAAAAAAAAATATAATCTCGAATTTGGGTTTAAATTCAATTCGCCGTTGTTTTACTTCAGTTTGAGCTGAATAATATGTAATAAATCACTCTAATAAAGACAAAATCACTTTTTGACACTCTTGTGCGTCTCTAAAATAACTCTAAGTTCTAAATAGGTTGATATATTGATGTTGAAAACGCTTGCGTGCTGCTTGGTACTTCTACACTACTACAAGGATCTTTTTGGGGCTCAAATGACGTTAAAATACGCTGTTGGTAAACATGTTTGCCAAAGATATAAATATGTCAGACAGTCAAAACATAACAGTTACGTCTCGTAGCTGTCACGCACACCAGCATAAAAAAGTTGGCCTGTTTGTTTATGTTCTTTTGCAGCGCGTCGTATCCAGACATACAAATAATCAAAGATTTTGCAATTGTTTTGTAAAAAGTCACTTGAAATGTATTAGAAAAACAAGATGGTGGCGTTAGTTCCGATTTTGTCTACGCGCCAAAATAACCTTATAGCGCTATAACTGTCAAATAAACTTACAGTGGAAACCTGCGCCAGCTGGCTAGAGATGACGAAGTGACCATCGTCCTTCTGGGCCACGCCGACCGTGTGGCAGTTCAGCACCTCACCGGGGGCTGAAATAATAGAACGGTAAGTGACGATGTGGATACAACTTTGTGACTTAAGCCTTCTTAGATCCCAATGAGTTGTTTGGCAGATTTTCCACAACAACCGTCAGAATTAAATTTTATTCCAAGGATAAAAGATAACCAATTTTGGAAAATTCAAAGTCATTCTAATTGGAATTGAGACAAAGTACTGCGCCCTAATTGCGTAACACACGATCAGTCACAATCTGAATCATTTTGAAGAATATTACTAAATCCATTGCTTCATAATTATTTTCGAAAAAGTCTGCTCAAAATCGTAATAACGCAATGAATGTTGTTTAACTGTCAAAATGAAAGCCATTGCTACAGTTAGTATGTTACGTAATTACCCCGCTCATTCATTGTAATCTTACTCTTAGTAAGCTAACAAATATAGCGTCAGATTTTCTTAAATACTTACACAGATTTTGTGTAATTACTGCGAAAACTCAAAAATACACTATAGGTACAAAGTTTGTCAATAGCTACACGATAACTGTGATTATAGCACGCTTAGCGTGACCGCAATAGAAACGGGTTTTGTCGACGGAAGAATAGACAAAATGACAGATAAAGAAATAAGAAAGAAGGAGATAGATATGCCCGGTAGTTGAAAATGTATCGAAACCCAATGTCTCCACTTCCTCCCCCCTACCTCGCTACACCTACACATGCAGATCAAGAACCCGATACGAGGTAACGCTCACACTTGCAATTTATAAATCTGAACAAATCATAAATCAATATAAATAAATCAGAACGTACTTTTACACGTACGTTTATTTATAAACCTTATCCCATCAAACACAACGTGCATTTATCATGCAACTCACTCACACGAAAAAATCGATCGCTACCGTTGTGCTGTGTAAAAGCCATTTATTTTACATATACGCTACTGGTTGACTAAATCGGAGAGTTATCGATTCTCCCATTTATTATTGTATTAAAATTTTTGGGAGTTCCTGAAAAAATTATAAATAAAAATCGCGTTCTAGAGCGCACTAGTTAGCGGAGATGGCCATTTGCCTGAGACATGAGCATAGTCATCACGACGCGCGGACACAGAAACGCACCCATGCCACTTCAACTGTTAAAATCTGTCATTTTGTCTATTCTTCTGTCGACAAAACCTGTAGAAAACCCGTTTCTATAGTTGTCACTGGTGTCAAGCTACGCGTGCAGGTACTCAGTATACTCACTGCCGTCATCATTTTCTCCGAAGTTGCAGAACGAAGCGGGTCCGTTAAAGAGTCCGCCGGCGGGAGAGATGGGTTTGATGAAGTCTGTAAACAAATAATACTCGTTATTTATGCCACTAAAATGAACATAACGTAACATCACGCCTGTAATCCCTGAAGCGATAGGCAGAGGTGTAGGCACATATAGTAAATTAAAAACCTACATGTTAAAGTCCCATGTAATAGGGGGCGAGCCTATTGCCATCAACAGGGTAAAAATTCAGCCGCGCTGCTTCTGAGAAATTCTTGATGAAATAACTCAATAACACTTTGCTCGACCTGGGAATCGAATCCAAGACCTCATGCTGAGCAGCAGCGCTTACGACCACTAGACCAACGAGGCACTCACTGAAATTAATAAAAATAAGTGTAATTATTAAGTACCTCAGCAATAGGTACCTACCGAAATCTAAACTGAACGAAACGATACTTTGTAACATTTTTTACCACGCGTTTAAAAGTATATCTGACATGTCACTGCAGTGAGTTAAAAGGTCACAATTATGTGTATCCACCTTAAGGTTACGCTAGTCGGTCATTCTTCCATACGCACGTAGTATGGTGATTATTCGTCTGTTTGACGGTAAACGTTCAAAGCTAAATATTATTATAATTTTTTCTTGTCATAATATAGCCTTGTTTGGAAACAGAATTGGGAAAAAAAAATTGGTTTGGAAGTTATGAGCGACCAAACTTACATATTTCAACACAAATTTTAACTCACCATTGGGCGTAAATAAATAACGTATGTTTGTTTAAAATTGGCAAAATAGAAACCGTACAGAGATAGATAATGTATTCAAAAATTCAAATAATTTTATTTTGAGTTACATCCAGTAGTTTTTCCATACGCCCAAAGGTCTGTTCATGTAATTTTACGCGCTCATTTCCGTTATAAACCATCGTCTATTTCCCTAAATAAATAAAAAAAATACGTGTGGCACTCGAGGACTGCCGCGGTAAAGCTATTGCATAGCATATATTCAAAAATAAGAAGATAATATTGTTGATTTAAAATATTTTTTTTAAAAAATACCCCTATACCCCCCCCCCTAAATCGCAGAATTTACACAACCGTCAATGACGTCTGCCCTCACGCCTCTGCCCGCGTTCGGGTCGCGCACTCGGCGATCGCGCGTCATTGCCTATCCCGCTCCTCCACCCTCGTTCTGCGCGCCCGCCGTCGACTCATCGCAGGTCATTCTTATCGTTCTAACTTTTAAAATATTAGTCCAAATTACTTAGTGTAAAAGACAAATTTTATCTACATTAAATACCGAAAGCGATGAAGGTATTTATTTTGATACGAATTAACTAAATACTCTAAAATATGCAACTTAAAAAAAGTATTCAATTTAAATGTATTTATAGCTCACTATTTTGGCTATAATGGCTTCCACATAAAAGGTAGATATATGCTGTCGCGGACTTTTATTTAGAACTCTTTAAGACAAACAACCCCACAATACATTCTTTTCATGTAACTCCAGCGGTTTAGGCAGCGCACGCAAAGATAGATCTCAGAGGGCAGGATTTTTTCCGACTTACTGGATACTTATCGTTATATTATGGCTAAATCACATAAAATCTTTATAAATTGTAGCCTATGTGTTATTCTGATATATAAGCCACATTACTGTAAAGTTTCATTAAAATCCGTTCGGTAGTTTTTGCGTGAAAGAGTAACAAACATCCATCCATCCATCCTCACAAACTTTCGCGTCAGGTTTTTTTTTCGTTACGGAATTTCTACATTCGGTCGCCGCGCTCAGAGTCTCCGATAAAAGCTATGCAATAGCTTAATAAAAACTACATAAATAAATACTAAATAATTAAAACTAAATAAATAAATAACACTAACTAATAAATAGCATGTAGCCACACCACCCACGAGTTCGAGCCGTCGACTAGTGCAACCTTAAGGTCCGCAGTAAAGAAAACTGGCAAACTGTATATAACCAAGATGTATCTGACTATCCGACGATAAAGGCCGTTTTCACACTGTAACGATAACGACACCGACATTGTCGGACGATATCGGGAAGACATCGGGACGATATCGGTATGTTACACGATGTAACGAACAGCTTATGGTCATGGGGTATTGTCTCGAATAGTCGCGTTGCGCCAGCAAAAGCTTACATCGCCGCGCGATTCCAAAAATGTAATAGTGAATTGAAGGTAATAATGGTGGCAGTGAACGAATGGTAAAAGTGCACTCTGTCGTCCGCCGATTTTGGCACGACAATCACTGTCGATGAAGATACCAGTGTAAACATCTCACCGTGAAAACTTGGGTGAAGTGAGTGAGTGTGTCAATAGTGTCAATCCCTGTGGAATGACAGCTCACTCCACGCTCACTTCACCTAAGTTTTCACGGTGAGATGGTTACAGAATAGCACTGCAGTACTACACCGACAGTGTGAAAGCGTCGTATAGTAATTGTATGAAACTACCAGTCCGACGATATCGTGTCGTTATCGTTATCGTCCAATGTGAAAGCGCCCAAATTGATACATTTGCCTCCAATTCCTACCAAAAAAGTAGTAACAAATCGCCTCGTTAGCCGAAATTTCGCAAAAAGCAACGTAGGAGCAGTAACTACATCATCAGAAAACATACCCAGAGTCCGGAAACCTTAATTAAAACGTGCAACACGGTCCGGTACGGCTCGGGAACGAACCGTAGGCGGTGGCAACCCTCAACACGCCTTTATTAATCGAACGATTGCTTTCGGTGAAATGCTTTAATTGTACAATGAGGAGACTATAGAGCCGTACATAAATGTATTTTTTAGGGTTCCGTACCCGAAAGGTGCCAAGGAACCCTATGTATGATAATGTTAAGGAACCCTATGTATATACAATAATGTTCCTACGCCCTTGCGTGGGAACATTATTGGCTGATTAAGGCTTGTGCAGACCAGCGCCACACGACGGCGCGACGCGATTCGAACAAAAAAATCTGAGAAAACTTCACGGTATAACAATAGCCGGTGTCGCGTCGCACTTGTCTGCACGAAGCTTTATGCTTAATATGCTTATACTTATTTTAGTGAGCCAACTAAATTCCATAAGTCTTGTTATATTCTTAGTGGAAATTAAACATTCTGCAGAAAGGAAATCTAAAACCGCGTCCAATATGAGAAATCGAAATATTTGCTAACAAAACTAAGTCCGATCCGCTCGGCGCTGTTCACAACTTCACAACTAAATTGAATTTGAGAAAAAAGAGTTGGCAAAACAATTCTGGATTTCTGGATAGAGTCGGTAGGTGCCTACATATTACATTTCCTAGAAAATTTCATTTTCTAGAAAATTATCCGCAAATATTCCTTCACTTAAAGGCTTGTGCCCACTAGTGGCCGACTCGAACAATACAATTTCTCAGAATACTTCACGGTATAACAAAAACCGGAGTGGCGTCGCGCTAGTCTGCACGAAGTTTTACACTTTCTGTCAAGTCATGTCGATAACTCTGTATTGAATCTACTAGGTACCATAGGTATCCTTTTTTATGTAATGTAAATACGTTTTTGCTCTTCTTATACAGGTGAATTTGAATTCATGGGCATCCTCCTAAGGGATCATTGGCTCTGGTGAAACTAGAGAATGCTCATTTAATAGTCTAGGAAAGTTCATACTAATTCCATACTACCATGATAGTAGGTAAGTACTTACTAATTCCATGCTGCTATGTCATTATTCTAAGGTGTCATTATTCTTGTTCTGAACTTTGGGCAACCGAGCTCTGCTCGGGTGAAAATACGGAGAAAACGATTTTTCCCAGATATGAGACCTAGCTAGATCGATTTTTCGCCCCAGTAAACCCCTGTTTCGCAACTTTCATCGAAATCGTTAGAGCCGTTTTCGAGAACGTGATTACAAATATATAATTATATACACTTCTCATCAGAAAAATCGAAACACTTCCGATTTTATGGTTTCTGTCCTAATTTAACACAAAATAGTTTTCGTTCCATGAAAAAAATCACATGATTGTATAACTGGCAGTTTGGCCATTACAGTGATAAGCGAAAATTCAAAATTCAAAATTAGAATTTTATTTGTTTATCCTATAAATGAAATGATTCACTGTTTTGAGACAAATGTGTGTTTAGAGTTGGAGTACATTTCACATTTGAAAACTAAAAATTTGCGCTTATCTTAAAACTTTTCGTTCTGTGTTCTGTTTACTGTGTTTGTACTGTGAATTTGGGACGTCTGAAAAAGTTTTTTTTCTAAAACATAATGGATACTTCGCCCGTAGAAGCCGCCCAAGTGGTGGCATTGCTGGGTTCTGAACTTAGTCAGCGTGTTGTGGGTGAAAGATTGCATCTAAGCCTGTCGTCTGTTCATAGAGTCTACAAACGCTATCGGGAGACTGGTTTGTTCACGCGCCGTTCAGGATCTAGCAGGAATCGGGTCACTTCTGAGCGGGATGATCGATTTATTGTAACAAATTCTTTACGAAATCGACGCCTTTTCTGCTTTTCAACTGCAGCAGCAGCTTCATGTTGTACGTAGGGTGGCTGAAAGTGACTCTACAATTAGGAGAAGGTTCAAGGAACGTGGACTGGTACCGCACAAGCCAGCAAATGGGCCGAAATTAACTGCAGACCATCGAAGAGCGCGCCTTAACTTTGCACGTGTGCACTTAAATTGGTCGTACCTTCAGCGGAACAAAGTCCTCTTTTCTGATGAGTGTAAAATTATGCTGTATGGTAACAACGGAAGGAACAAGGTCCACAGAAGAGATGGAGAACACTTTGCATAATGCTGCATTGAAGAAAAGGTCAGCTATGGTTGCGGTTCGTGGACGGTTTCGGGAGGAATCAGCGCCGACGGTAAGGCAGAGCTTTTTTTTGTGTCTGGGCCACGTCTACCTGCACTAAACAGTCATCGGTACATCAAACAGTGTCTTGAGCCTCACGTGATGCCCTATGCACATTTTATTGGCAACGGTTTCATATGCATGCACGACAATGCTAGGGCTCACACTGCGAGCATCGTATGAGATTATGTTACCGAAGTCGGTATTTCCATTATGGAATGGCCACCAAGAAGCCCGGACATGAAGCCGATTGAACATCTATGGGATGAATTAAAGAGACAAATTCGTGCAAGAGATCCTGCCCCAGAAATACTTAGCCACCTGCAAAATGAAATCCAAGAGGAATAGAATGGAATGCCACAACATTTGATCGTTACTCTCATCCGATCGATGAAGAACCGTATGGAAGCAGTAATAAGAGCTCGGGGAGGGAATACAAGTTATTAAATACACGTTTCTTAGCTTTTCTTTTTCATTTACGTGTGTTGTTTTATCAATTTCCTTCATACTCCATACAGGGTAAAAATTACTTGTTAAAAAAATTACGAAACCTATGAAAATTTAATTTGAATTTAGAACATTAACATTAGGATTTGAAAACCTCATATTATTCACTATTAAACGACATTTGACATATATTCCTAAATATGCACATTTTTCTGATAATCCTTACAAAACATAAACTTGCAAGGTGTTTCGATTTTTCTGATGAGAAGTGTAGGTATATAAGGTGCTATAAAAATATCTGCCACGGCTTTAATGGGAGGTAGTATTGTGTTTATAGATTACAATGGTAAAGATAAATTATTGATCATTTGTCATATTTTTTTTCATACAAAAAATTGAACGTAAAAATTTGAATTGATTTATTCGCATAACACCATCACGTAGACGTAATGAGCTGTTGCCGCACCGCACCGAATACAATTCAATCGTTTCGCAAAACGCCGGCGCCGTTCATACACTGTTGCCATTCTTATCAAACAATGCCGCTGCGCGCCGGCCACTCGGTCGTCAAAGCGCAGCCCCGCGCGCCCCCACCCTCACCCGCACTACCCCTTTCGTCGCGCGCGCTAGCCGACCGACCGCCCGCTCGCGCCAGTCGCCCCGCGCCCGCTCGGAAGTTAGTTTTAGCGGTTAGCGACGGGAAAATCGCTCGCGCTTCCTTTAAAAATGCCTCCTAGACGACGCTATTCCAATCAAGAATATCTTGAAATGATATTGTACTACCGCGAGTGTAACAGTTCTTGGACAGACTGAACGGAGACACGTATCTGCGCTTACTACGAACCCGTGTGAGAAGAATGTTGGAACGTATTCCTCTTGAAGAGATAAGAGGGCAACATGATGGAGCACCACCTCATTTCGCCATCAGCGTACGGGAATTCTTAAACGGTGTGTGGTACGGCGGTGAAACGTGGATGGGCCGAGGAGGGCCAGTGCCGTGGCCTCCTCGCTGACCGGATTTAACCCCTCTAGACTTTTTTTTTGTGGGGTCGTGTAAAGGACCTTGTGTACGTTCAAACCGGACATGACATTAGAAGTGTGGAAGAACTAAAACGGCGCATCAAACGCGCATTTAGGCAAGTAAAAAGTGAAAAAGTGAACAGACATGTACGTAAGCGTGCCTACATTTTGTGTGCAACGCGAAGGCGGACTTGTGCAACAGTTTTGTAGATAAGTAGCTAGGGAGTGTGTAAATAACTGTAAATACGGTGCAATTATTGTAAATAAGATGATTAACTTTTAAACACGCCAAGTTACTGTAATTTATCGTTATTTGATATTAATCTAAGTACCTATTGTTTAAAAATAATAAGAAAAAAATTGCGATTCTTACACCAACTTGTCAGTCCAAAGCCTGTTTTAAGTGTGATGGGAAGTTTATCATCTTATTTACGTCAGTTTTTTGGAAGAATGCGGTAGCTGGTAAGTAATTGCACTTTTAAAACACTTGTTTGCCTGCGTATTATTGCGTACCTAGTAGGTTAAATAGTGACGAACTAGTCAGCTGATTTCAGTTTTCATTCACAGAACAGATAGAAAGAGATAGCAGTTGTTTTCATTGACGAAGCGACACATCGCGCGTAATTTGTGAACCACGTTATGCAGAATAGAGTCAATGTTTATTAAACTAATTTATTTTCTCAAATTAAATTAACTATTCTGGGGTACAAAATTTCTTCACTATTGTAATCTTTAAACACAATACTACCTCCCATTAAAGCCGTGGCAGATATTTTTATAGCACCTTATATAAGGTGCTATAAAAATATCTGCCACGGCTTAATTTAATTTGAGAAAATAAATTAGTTTAATAAACATTGACTCTATTCTGCATAACGTGGTTCACAAATTACGCGCGATGTGTCGCTTCGTCAATGAAAACAACTGCTATCTCTTTCTATCTGTTCTGTGAATGAAAACTGAAATCAGCTGACTAGTTCGTCACTATTTAACCTACTAGGTACGCAATAATACGCAGGCAAACAAGTGTTTTAAAAGTGCAATTACTTACCAGCTACCGCATTCTTCCAAAAAACTGACGTAAATAAGATGATAAACTTCCCATCACACTTAAAACAGGCTTTGGACTGACAAGTTGGTGTAAGAATCGCAATTTTTTTCTTATTATTTTTAAACAATAGGTACTTAGATTAATATCAAATAACGATAAATTACAGTAACTTGGCGTGTTTAAAAGTTAATCATCTTATTTACAATAATTGCACCGTATTTACAGTTATTTACACACTCCCTAGCTACTTATCTACAAAACTGTTGCACAAGTCCGCCTTCGCGTTGCACACAAAATGTAGGCACGCTTACGTACATGTCTGTTCACTTTTTCACTTTTTACTTGCCTAAATGCGCGTTTGATGCGCCGTTTTAGTTCTTCCACACTTCTAATGTCATGTCCGGTTTGAACGTACACAAGGTCCTTTACACGACCCCACAAAAAAAAAGTCTAGAGGGGTTAAATCCGGTCAGCGAGGAGGCCACGGCACTGGCCCTCCTCGGCCCATCCACGTTTCACCGCCGTACCACACACCGTTTAAGAATTCCCGTACGCTGATGGCGAAATGAGGTGGTGCTCCATCATGTTGCCCTCTTATCTCTTCAAGAGGAATACGTTCCAACATTCTTCTCACACGGGTTCGTAGTAAGCGCAGATACGTGTCTCCGTTCAGTCTGTCCAAGAACTGTTACACTCGCGGTAGTACAATATCATTTCAAGATATTCTTGATTGGAATAGCGTCGTCTAGGAGGCATTTTTAAAGGAAGCGCGAGCGATTTTCCCGTCGCTAACCGCTAAAACTAACTTCCGAGCGGGCGCGGGGCGACTGGCGCGAGCGGGCGGTCGGTCGGCTAGCGCGCGCGACGAAAGGGGTAGTGCGGGTGAGGGTGGGGGCGCGCGGGGCTGCGCTTTGACGACCGAGTGGCCGGCGCGCAGCGGCATTGTTTGATAAGAATGGCAACAGTGTATGAACGGCGCCGGCGTTTTGCGAAACGATTGAATTGTATTCGGTGCGGTGCGGCAACAGCTCATTACGTCTACGTGATGGTGTTATGCGAATAAATCAATTCAAATTTTTACGTTCAATTTTTTGTATGAAAAAAAATATGACAAATGATCAATAATTTATCTTTACCATTGTAATCTATAAACACAATACTACCTCCCATTAAAGCCGTGGCAGATATTTTTATAGCACCTTATATACATATATTGAATTGAATCCCAGATATGTTTCTACATCCTCGCTAATACGGGTCTTCTGCGTCTAATGTTTACTAAGAACTGAAGAAGAGTATATTGTTATAGTTAAATACTTACCAGTTGACTCTACAAATCTGTTGATGCTGATAAGGGCGATGTTGTTCTCGCCAGTAGCTGCGTCGTAGGCGGGGTGGAGGCGGACCCCAGCGGTCGTCGACTCAGTCACGAGGGTCGGGTTGATTACGTGCACAACGCCGTAACGGACCCACATGAAACTGGCACTGAGGGCAAACGGTTCTGTTAAGGCGACGATAACCCACTTTTAATGATTGTATACTGAAGACCACGTCTAAACGAGTAGTGTTAATGATTTGGAAAAAATCCTATCCTTACATATAAAACAAAGTCACCCGCCGCGTTCAGACAGACAAACAGACATACAGACATGTCTGTTTGTCTGTCTGAACGCGATAAACTCAAAAACTACCGAACGGATTTTCAAACGGGTTTCACCTGTTTTTTTATATTTTTATGGTTTTCACCAATGGACGGAGTGGTTCTTGCGGAAGGTTTTAGTATATAATTCATTAAGGTTTTGTGTAAATTTGCTGACTGGGAGTTTTACTGGCGTGCGCCGCGTAAACCGTAATGGATACCTTAAAATTATGTAGCTACAGCATTCAGTAAAACAAGTTCGACTGTCTTCTAAGGATGAACCACTTGTAACCATTATAACTTTCGGTATTTCGTTGTTATTTACGAAGCTATTTTGACCGGTATTATATTAATCCATATCCAATAAAATATGTTATTTAAATTGGGCATTTAATTTAGAATAAAATATGCCTTTACATCATATCATTTAAATGAATAGTTTAAAAGATATCACAGATTCAAAATTACGCGTAACAAAATAATTATGGTTGACGGCTACGCGGCCGCATCGGTAGGAGTCAATGACATTTTCTTCGGCTATTAGGTATGTAATCCCGGTAGTACGTTCTCGTGGGATATTTTGCGACATCCACGTGGGCGAAGCCGCGGGCAAAAGCTAGTATTTATTCAATTGGAGCATTTTCTTAATATATGAATATTTTAGATTATGTTAATATTACATAGTGAAATTAATTTGTCTAACGCGGATAAACAATTGAGAAGCATGCAAAATCTATTAAGTATATTTTTCTGAAACCTTCACCATTATAAAGATAATTTAATTATTGATCTTTTAGTATATGTGTTTTACTAAAATACTTTTTTTATGTATAATAAATTAATAATGCGTCTTATTTGGGACAGTGCTCCTTGATGGGCGAGTCCTATTACTGGCTGGCCGTACGACGCGTTGCGTGAGCTCAGTACAGTACACGCAAGCTAACCACTCAAGGTCACTGGCAGATATCTGCGTCTTAATAATTATGGCCGTCGCCACAGTCGGAACTTACAAATAGGACTCAAAACAAACTACTGATCACATAACTTATTTCGATCGATTTTTGGATCGAATTTCTTTAACGCGGCTTAAGGTAGGAGTTGACTGGTAGAAATCGTTAGGTAAAGAAAAAGTGTTATGCCCGAAAAAGTCAGTTTCAAGGTTTCAAGTGACAAAGTTTTTGTTTTGCTTGAGAATTTGCTTACCTATACAGACATATTACACTGCTAGAAGAATCATTTGTCACTCGAAAGGCGCCTCCCTGTCAACGTCTGTTGGTAAACAATTCTCCAATCGTTTTATAAAATATATTGAATAAACAAGATGGCCTTGTTAGTTCCGATTTTGGCCACGCGCCTTGAAATAACCTTTTAGTGTTGGATGAACGTACAATGTTTAGTAAGGTAAGGTAACATACTCGGCGACGTTTGCAGCGCTGGTGAGCACCCAATTGTTGTCGATGAGCGTGCCGGCGCCCGTGTTGAGCAGGCCGCTGGTGCTCACGGCGATACGCAGGTGCACCAACCAGGGGTTCAAAAAAGCTAAAATGAAAATACGTGTAATTTGGTCATCTTATGTATCTTGTTTGTAGGTAGGCTATACTGGCTAGCCCTGTTCTGTTATTTTTTTTATTTTTTAATAAGCACATTGTGCTTATTCGGGCACTGTGAAACAGGTCCTCAGAGTGGCACAGGAAAAAACAGGTTGCCTTTTAAATTGATTATACATATAGGTAAAAAAAATCTAAAGCGATGTTAAAGCAGAAAAGTTGAGTTTATGTAACTACGAAGCTTCTAAGATTTTTTAAACCTTGTTGAAAAGTACCTATTTAGAATAGTTTTACTTACTCTGGAGGGCAGTGTGGCGGCCCTGAAACATAAAAAAACATTGTTAAGAACAGCGAATATGCAATATCATAATATAGAAATGGGAAATAGGCAATGACGGTAAATAATAACAGCCCTATCTATACATCGAATTAATGCGAGTACATTAAATTTATTTTATTTTAAGTACAATCCACTTAAACTAAAACACACAAAAAACATATAACATCGCGAAAGTCGCGGAGGATGCTTCTATGTTGTGTACTGAGCTCGGTGAGTGAAGGTTTCAAAAAAATATGCTTGATAGTTTTTGGGATTCTCAGTTTTTTATCCGCGTTAGACATAACTTTACAAATTAATTTCACTATGTAATATAAACATAATCTAAAATATTCCTATATTAAGTTATTAAGAAAATTCTCTAATTTAACTCCTTTTTTTTTCAAATCATTAACACTACTCGTTTAGACGTGATCTTTAGTATTAAATCATTAAAAGTCGGTTATCGTCGCCTTAACTCCTTTTTACAGCTTTTTTTTATATAATGTGTATGGCATCTCGCCGCCTCAACCAACCTCAACCTGCCTCGTTGGTCTAGTGGTCAAAAGTCCTACTGCTGAGCATGAGGTCCCGGGTTCGATTCCCGGGTCGGGCAAAGTGTTATTGGGTTTTCTATTTGGAATTTATCAGTAGCAGCCCGGAGTCTGGATCTGTGCCTGATTGATGGCAATAGGCTGGCCCCCTATTACATAGGACTTAAACTTAACTGGAGAAATAGGGGTGAACTACATGTACCATCGAAGAAGTTCATATCTAACCACCGTAAGAACTATTCTTCCTTGCAGCGCTCGGCAGCTATAGCACCGGGCCAGTAACAGATGTGGTCATCGTGTTCATGGGATTTTCTTTTGAAACTGTTTAGATATGAACTTCCTTGATGGTACAACTCTGGCCCTTCGGGAACATACAGGCGTGATTTTATGTTGTAAGGGACTTCACGCTAAGAGCACCCCCTGTGGGGTACGGACCTAGGCTTAGGGTGTCCCTGGATGGGACAGGAAGGGACAGGCTGGATTGGATTAACATATTTATTTCCTTTATTTCATTTAAATACTTATAAATTACATTTATAAATATTAGAATATAAAAAAATATTAAAACATTTAAAAATATACAAAATAGTAGCCCATCGGAATCGGGAACAGGGTCCAAGCTACCGGCGGTCAGGCTTCCAGAGAGAGGAACCTCCTGACAATACGAGCCGTGTCCTTGATCCAGCTACCCAACGAGAGCCTCCTTAGGTGTTGGTCGAGGCTCTTGGCAATTAAGCCATTGGATGACATGACTATCGGCACAATGATCGCTGAGTCCACATCCCACATGTCGACAACCTCGCGACCAACATGCGGGGCCGTTATGTCAATGGATTAATATTATTATTAAGGAAATTTAAAGGTACTGGCTCAGTGGCGCGGGCTAGCTCGAGCAAGGGTTGGGGCGGGGATGGTTGGGGACGTCGGCGTCGCGGCGGACCTAGGCGGCGAGGCCAGAAGGACGGCGGTCTGTTCATGTGTTTGCAAACTGTGCTAGTGCTGAGACTACTCTTCTGGAGGAGGGTAATAGCATCGTCGGGAATGGTGAGCCTTGGTCGACGAATCCTACGTATGCGATGGTCGTCCATCGCTGGAACTTCTCGCGATCAATCCGTCAATACCGATTGTACGTGTTCTGTAAACGAATTGATTGGGCCCGTCGTGACCGCGACTGACACTCAGGGATAGTGTCCAAGTGAGGACGTTATGGATTTCAGCCTTTCGCTTACTTTCCTCCAGTCACTTTGTTCGGGTGGGGGCTGGGTCTGGTTGGGATTGAGTGGGCCCATGTAAGGAGCTAAATGCATAACGACAGGGTGGTGGTCAGAGTTTAGCTCGTGTAGCGTCTCATTGGATTGCAACCGGAGGTGAACATTTTTGAGCAGCTCTATATCGAGGACATCAGTTGTGATCTCGCGATCAATACACATTTTGGAAATTTCCGTCTTTTTGACCGCGACAATGGCGGGCTTTTAAATTTAAATCATTTAATTCGAGTAACAGACTCAATAAGCATATAAATTTACAAAAAATAAAAAATAAATTAAAATTGATTAAATGTTCTTCATAAATTAAAGTTACATTAAATATAATTTTAATTTATGACGAAAGCGACTACTCGCGATAGTCATGAGTCACCTAAAGACAAAAGGATAAGATTAATCTAGGAATTAATATAACTAACTCGCTGTATTAAAATAAAGATTAGACTTAATTACTAAGTTATTAAGTCTAATCTTTATTAGAAGTACGTTACATTGATAAGGGGTTTTGCAAATTGTTTTAAAAGCGCAAAATTTCCACTACACTAGATAGAGCTGATTACCAATTTACCTAAGTAACTATACTTATTCAAATCTAGTCTACAGAGTCAAATTAAATTAGCTAGTGAAACTCCGCATACGTGATACGTATCGATTGATCATGAACAAACAAAAAAGAAAAAAAATTGATGAGTTTTTTTTGGAGTCATCAGTGTTTTTATATATTATCTATACCCATCACTTCTGCAGAGTTTCGCTAGCTAATTTAATTTGACCCTGTCTATTAAAATCGAGCATTGTCAGTTCTACATTAATATTTTTAGGGTTCCGTACCTCAACAGGAAAAAACTGAATCCTTACAGGATCACATCGTTGTCCGTCAGAGACAACAATTTGAAATTAATTTCAAATATATAGCTGTGTTCCCCTGGAGCTCTAAAAAAAGCGGCCAAGTGCGAGTCGGACTCGCCCATGAACGGTTCCGTAGCAGCAAGTAATATAATATAAAAATTCTTGTAGTTCGTTGTATCTCTGATCGATGTTTACGATTTATGACGTATTAAAAAAAAACTACTTACTAGATCTCGTTCAAACCAATTTTCAGTGGAAGTTTACATGGTAATGTACATCACATTTTTTTTTTGTTTATTCATTCTCTTATTTTAGAAGTTACAGGGAGGGGACACACATTTTACCACTTTGGAAGTGTCTCTCGCGCAAACTATTCAGTTTAGAAAAAAATGATATTAGAAACCTCAATATCATTTTTGAAGACCTATCCATAGATACCCCACACGTATGGGTTTGATGAAAAAAAATGGGGAACCCCCAAATTTTTTTGTTTTTTTTTCTATTTTTGTGTGAAACACTTAATGCGGTTCACAGAATACATCTACTTGCCAAATTTCAACAGCATAGTTCCTATAGTTTCGGAAAAAGTGGCTGTGACATACGGACGGACATGACGAATCCATAAGGGTTCCGTTTTTTGCCATTTGGCTACGGAACTCTAAAAATCAAGCTTCTAAGTCAACGCAATAAATAAATAAGCCCATTTAAGTGACATAATTATGTTGATACTTGCAAATAAATCGAAACCTACTGGGTACTTCCCGTTGACCTAGAATCATGAAATTTGGCAAGAAGCAGGTTCTCACAGCACATGTAAAGGAAAAAGTCCGAAAATTTATAATTTGTTTTATCACCATTTTATTTTTGCGATTACAGAATTACATTTGCATTTGGAAAATTGACCGTGACGTATATCGATATACCTATGGGAGAACATGTTTCTCAACTACTTTTTAAGTTTGTTCTTGGGATAAATTCATCCCGACTACGGAACCATTCATTGTGCGTGGTCCGACACGCACATGGCCGGTTTTTATTTTAACTTTTATCTGATCAATCACATTAAGTGTCTAATATATTTTTTTTGTTATGTATTTTTGTGGTGTACATTAAAGTATATATAAATAAAATAAATTAAGCCCACGTATGCACGGACGTAAAAATATCGCGCACTGGATTTTCAACTCTCGGCGCTAAGAAGAGCGTTGAATATCCAGTGAACGAAAAAAAATCGCCGCGGGGAAAAGTCAACTGTGCCAACCTGGATTTACGGCAGACTTTAATCATTTATTGTTAGAAAGATAATATCAAATTTTGAAAAAATAGGCCTGGAAAATTCAAGGCCTATTATAATTCAAGGACTATTATAATTATTAATTCTTGATTAGATTTTTTATTTATTTTATTTATTTCGCGCGTACTCGAATAGACCTGCGAAATAAATTAACCAACTAGAAATGTATAACTACTAGCTTCTGCTCGCGATTTCGTTCGCGTGGAAGTTCTAAAATTACAGCCACATTTTTATAAAACTCCCTCGACCCCCATATCGCATCGCATCGCCTGCCCGCGCTATTACTTCGTATTCGCTAAGCGTTTTTTCTGATCTTTTTCTTTTTGCTCGGCTCCTGAGGGTCGTAGCGTGATGTTAAATAACCTTCCTCAAGAATTATAGGCTTGAAAAACTTGGATTTGAAAAACTTGAGATTGGCTTGAGAAATTAAAATCCAAGTGGTAGTTCCCGAGATAACCGCGATAACAAAAAAATTAACTCTTCAGGTTTATTATTAGTATTAGTTTAAAGTATACGGGGTGGCAGGGATATCGATGCGAAAACTGTTACCATGGATTCAGTACATAATTATGAACCCCTCTGCGTTGAAATTTATCGTCAGTTATTACAAAAAAAAATCTGCTGTTCCATACATTTTGACCGCGTATGTATTGCACGGTTCTATGAAACAGCAGATTAAAAAAATATTGCATTGAAATATTTCGTTGGTTATTTTTTTTTTGCATTTTGGTTAGTAACAATTTTATAGAAATATTCTATATTTTATAATGTGCATCAAATTAATAGTTTTAAAATTGATTTATTTAGATTTATTATTTGAATAATAATTATTTTATTTATATTGTTATTTAATAGTTAATTAATTTAAATAACAAAGTAATGACGTGCATTTAAATGGTGCGAACCTATCTGGATTGCCCCGAAAGCATAGTTTTTTTACTAATATCTTAATTGACAGAGTCTCTTAGAATAAGTACTAAAAGATCATTATGCACTAAAATATCTTAGATTTTTATACCTGCACGGCGGCAAGCGCGCACAACAAAACAAATGCGAAAGCCTTCATGTTGCAACGGTCAAGTCACTAACTATAATTAATAAATTACCGACTTACTACATAATATATACTAATTAGCTTCCCTTATCAAAGACAGCTGCGTCCCGCGGTTCCACCCGCATAAGTTAGCGTGCAAAATTTACAGTCCATTGACTGTGTGTAGGTGTACACCTGCACAGGAATAGGAATTAGACTTAAGTGATTATTTTGTAACTTGTTTTGTTTACTAACAAATTACTAACACCATTTTATTTAATTTAACTTTTTGTGTGTACAAGTACTACTAACAACCCTACTAATGGCTTCTTTCTTAGATTTTTTGTTTCATTTTTTATCAAGTTTTGTTTCATTTTTTATGGACTGTGTGTAAAGATAAATAAATAAATAAGTCTCGATCCCGTGGGAATGTCAGGATAAAAAGTATCCTAAGTCCTAATCCAGGTCAGGGGTCGCAGAAGTACGCCATGATAGCTTCTTTGACCTATTTTTATTTTTTATTCTAAAATAGTCGGGACGTACCATCAAAGAAGTTCATATCTAACCACCGTAAGGACTATTCTTGCTTGCAGCGCTCGGCAGCAGTAGCACCGGGCCGGTAACAGATGTGGTCATCGTGTTCACGGGATTTTGTTTTGAAACTGGTTAGATATGAACTTCTTCGATGGTACGTACTCCATATGCCCGCCGCCATACGGTCTTGATTGCGTCTGCTTCTGCCTCATAAAAAATATTCTTATGCTCTGCTCTTTCCTACAATTTTTATGATAGCACAGAGAAATCTTAATACTTATGTAGTAAAATTAGAGAGGGCGAGCCCCCCCTGTTTGATTTTAGGGTGGCATTTGGCCCCCTATGCCCCCCACTTTCGTGATCCCTGATCCAGGTCATGGTCTATGCCAAATTTACCATGAAAGCGTAACAAACAAAAAAACTTACTTTCCCATTGATATACTTATTGGTATTAGTTAGGATCACAGGGACCTCATTATATCATAAATCTCTAGATTAAAATACCGATAAATTTTGTGCATGGCTTTTTATAAACTAATCCATTGATAAAGTTGCAATTTTTAAAGAAACCAACGGATTTTTGGATTAGATACATCGACGTTGTAATAGAGTTTTTACTTCGATAACGTACATTCTTGTTTTTGGATTTCACGTCTAGTTAGGTAAACAGATAGCCTCTGTAACTGCCCCGATTGCCTAGTCGTTGCAAGTGCGACTACTGAACGTTCGGGTCGTGGGTTTTATCGCGGTGCGCTAAAGTAGATACCTAGGTACCATCGAAGAAGTTCATATCTAACCACCGACCGTAAGGACTATTATTGCTTGCAGCGCTCTGTGGTTATAGCACCCGGGCCGGTAACAGGTGTGGTCATCGTGTTCACGGGATTTTGTTTTGAAACTGATTAGATATGAACTTCTTTGATGGTACCTATGATATGGGAAATTCTTTGAAGCAGCCTTAATCACAGATGATTACAAATGGTTCACTCCGCATCTTAGGTACCTATGAAGCTACAAGTACGCAAGGCTTGACTTGTTGACCCAATTGAGTGAGTGTAATGTATTCAGAAGATCTAAGAGTAAGCCCACGTACGCACGGACGTAAAAATATCGCGTCAAGATTTTATCGCGCACTGGATTTTCAACTCTCGGTGTTGAGCCGAGCGTTGAGAATCCAACCCGCTGGAACGTACTCTCATCCCAGCGCGTTGAAAAAACACACGTATGCGGTGATACCTAATGGCCCTGTTTTTGGTCATGATTGCAAATTGGCGAGCTCTTCATCCATTTGAATTCTGACTTAGAATGTCATGAATGTCTAAGATCGTAAAATATTTTTTTATCGCAATCGTAAATGATTTTTCGCAATAAGAACAAAAGAGCTTTTTAGAAAATAAATAATACTCTTTTTTTTAAATCGGTACTCTTTATTTATCTCTATATATCAGAAATAGGTACTTCATTTTCTAAAATAAAGTTGGCAACCCTAACCCCTCCGGAAATGAATTCCTGGCTACGGCCCTGTTAGAGTGTATCCCATCTGGCCCGGTGACTTGGCCCGGCACCGGGCCACATGGGACAAAAAAGTTTTAACTGGCCCGGTGATATGTTTACCGGGCCAGATGACACAAATCAAGTGCCATCGTCCCCGGAAAGGGGAGAAAAGAGGATACGCCTCGTAATTTGTGAAATACTAACTATATGCATCTATGAAAGGGATTGAACTTATAAATCAAACTGCTTAGTATAAAATAATCGGTTTTTATTGTGAATAACGCGATATATCTCTACTATATGTATACTTGTGTCATAAATCTCAACCTGAAATAGACTTCCTGTAAGCAGATTTTTTGAATTTGAACATAACAACAATATTTTTATAATAATCCTAATCAACGAAGCCAAAATCAAACAAAATTATTAATCATTACTTACTATAACAATCAACTACAACAATATACGCATAAAATGGTCAAAAGTACCTATTAATTAGTACTTATTATAATATACAAACAGTCTACAATATATGTATTTTTTTATAAACAATCAACAATATACGTATAAAATGGTTAAAAATTACCTATTAATTAGTACTTATTATAATTTACAAACAGTGTATACAATCAGTGTGTACAATGTATTTTATAACAAGTATTTAGCCTATTATTTAAAAGATTGTTTTTGACCATTTTATGCGTATATTGTTGTAGTTGATTGTTATAGTAAGTAATGATTAATAATTTTGTTTGATTTTGGCTTCGTTGATTAGGATTATTATAAAAATATTGTTGTTATGTTCAAATTCAAAAAATCTGCTTACAGGAAGTCTATTTCAGGTTGAGATTTATGACACAAGTATACATATAGTAGAGATATATCGCGTTATTCACAATAAAAACCGATTATTTTATACTAAGCAGTTTGATTTATAAGTTCAATCCCTTTCATAGATGCATATAGTTAGTATTTCACAAATTACGAGGCGTATCCTCTTTTCTCCCCTTTCCGGGGACGATGGCACTTGATTTGTGTCATCTGGCCCGGTAAACATATCACCGGGCCAGTTAAAACTTTTTTGTCCCATGTGGCCCGGTGCCGGGCCAAGTCACCGGGCCAGATGGGATACACTCCCCTGTTAGCCCAGATTCGAAGCAATAGATATAGGTGAGTAGGTTATAAGTGACAGGCTTACAAATATTTATTTTGGTACCGGAATCGAACTCGTGACCGACAGCGCAGAAAGCAAACCACTCGCCGAATCGAGATTAAAATGTGCTGGCTCATTAGTTAAAGATTTCTAGGTAATTAATAATGCTGTCGATTCTTTTGTCACAAATGCCTCTAAACTAAACTAAAAATCAATAAATTTAAATTTTAAATAAATTTAAATTTTAAATAAATTTAGTGACGAATTCTGGGAAATTTTTGATAATTTCCCAGAATTCGTCACTAAATATCACTTTTCTCCAAACTCTCTAATGCCATTCAATTAGAGAGTTTGGAGAAAGTACCTACATACTGCGACTACCAAAAGGTACGTAGGTTCTTGCCAGGCGTGGTTACGGCTGGCCTACGTTGACTAAGAAGTCCACACGCCGATATAATGTTGAATAACACTCAGCGGGAAAAATATGATTAGGTCATTATCTATTTATCAGAATCAATCCGTATTAACGGTGTGATTACAATAATTCCATTTACCTAATTTTTAAATCGCGTGTCAAAGATTACTATAAGCCATAAGATATTCGTTAATGTAAAAATAGAGCATAAACAATTTTAATTGCAGAAAATTTAGGACGAAAAGCTGAATCTAAATTTACGGGAAATTCTCGGTGAACTTCTGGACCGTGGGCCAGATTTTGCATTTTGAATAGTACAAATAATAAGTACCTATTTGTAGTAATTGGTACCTTTTAATAAAATAATTATAACAGTACCGAAAATAAACCTAAATAATTTTACCGTAATAGTATTCAACGTCTGGATGGCGGAACCACTCCCAGTTGACCAAGTTCCAACTGCTATAATAAGGATTCAAATAGCTTATGGTAAACACGCAGAAATCGCTCCTTTTTGTTCTCTTGGGCGCAACTTCGCAAGCGTTACTACGCTGACAATGGGCAGTGTGGGCCTACTGGGTGACTCCATTAGCAAATCCTCAGTAGTATCCTGGAAACAAGATTAGTGCCCGGTTAAAAATAGGGTGGCCCAATATTACATACGAGTTAACTACAGTCCGACCGTCGGCGTCGAGAGAATGTGTTCCTGACACCTGTCAGTTGGACCATTTCTAGTACTAATAGGGAAAAAATTCGCATTGTATGAAACTGACAGGTGTCGAACTGTAACCTAAGTCTAATAAGTATCTGTGATTTAACTTTTTAAGTGTATGTATTATCTATGCTGTATCTGGCTAAATGTGGGTGTACTGATTCCGTTCCTACCTACTCCTTCCAGGAATACAGACAATAATATTGTTTTGTATCCAATGATAAGAGTTGTCCATGTGTCTACAAAATTTAGTATCGGAGAAATTGCAATAAAACGAATCATAACCTTAAATCACGTTTACTTATAAATTTTAATATAATACAATATATGTCATTCATTCTTATCCTTAGGACTAGCCGTGGCGGCCGTATCTTCTTTGCTCTGCGACCAGCTGCGGGAACGTCTGGTCTTGTCCTGAGTGGGCGACACGAGCTTGTTGCTGCTATCCACACTGGTCCGGCCGGGTTTGGTCGGGCTGGGCGTGCGGCGCGAGTGGTGCGAGTGGTGCGACTTGGAGCGGGAGCGGCGCGAGCGCGAGCGCCGGTGTGAGCGCGAGCGTGAGCGACTGCGGGTGTGGTAGGATCTGTAACATGAATGATAAAGAGTTTATTTAGACTGGAAATAGTGTTACGCCGACGTCAGCCGCGCAAAGGCGCCATTCCCATGGCAACAGTCAGCGAAAACGAAAAGGTCAACATCAAAGAGTGGTGTGGATGCTACTCAGTATAATTAATATTCGTACGCACGACTTTTGTACACGACCTGCAGCGTCCATTCATAACAGGCTTTATTTTTATATGAATTGATGTTAAAGAATTTAATAAACCACAGAGTTAATATTACCGTTTGTTAAATATAAAAAATTCAAGGAAAAGGTTTTTTTTTCAGTGTCTGAGCAGTAGTTTACCGACATCAGCTTTACGCGGTGTCAGGAATTACGCTTAATTCAGTCTGAAATAAGTAATGAGTACGACCACAGAAAGAGAATACTTAATCTAAGGATGCAACTGACGTATAGCAGAAACACTACATTACCTGGATCTTTTACTCCTAGACCTTGACCTCCGACTTCGACTCCTACTCCTGCGACTTCGACTCCTAGACCGCCTGCTCCGAGACCGCGAGCGCGTGTACGAGCGCCGTCGCGAGCGGGAGCGCGAATGCTCGCGGCGACGCGAGCGGGAGCGCGAGTACGAGCGCGCGCGCGACCGGTCTTCGTACTCGCTGTGCGGATTGTGCTCTGTTAGCTTCTTGAAGTATCTGGAATGGTATGATGAGTCAGTTCGACTAGTTTCGTGACATAATATCAGTTGAGAAACGCATTTTCAAGTTTTGGAAACAAAATAAGTGTACTCTTCATAAAAAACTAGCAGACGCGACAGAGGTTGGCCTATCAAAATTTCGTTTTGTTTACGTAATGGCCGAGCAGAGCCCTTTAGAATTCGTTTTGCGTAATATTCCCTATTCTCCCGATTTTTATTGCCTGATAACCTTTCCCTGACCATAACCAAAACAAAAAATGAAAAGTGCTGATTCTCAGCCTAGTTTGAATAAATGACGTTTGAATTTGACAAGGAACTATTTTATTGTTTCATAACATTGTCTCTCATCATCATTTTGGAGCTGACTGTACCTGATTCAGACTATTACAAACCTTTTTAAACAAAAAATTGCCAAATCGGACCAGCGGTTCTCAACTGATGCGCTTACCAACGAACAGCATTTCAATTTTATTATATAGAAAATGGTCACTCAGCAATGACAGTAAATGATCCTGTAATTAAGAGATTAGTTCAAATTAAAATACGTGAAGAAAAATTTTTTTAATCACCAGAATCATTCAGATTTGAGACTGGTCGCATTTTAAGAGCATTTATCCTAAAAGTTGGCAACGTCGCAAATAGCAGTCAAATATTTACCTGTTTTGATTAATTTAGCAATATTACTGTATGGAAATATGAAATCTGGTTAAGTAGTGAAATAAAATATTAATTATGAAATGCAATCATTAATATCATAACACCGAATACACACATTTTATATAAAAGGCATTTGGAAAGTTTCCAAAATTTGGAAACTTTGAAATTTAAATGGTTATAACATCAAATGTAATGCTATAATTGCAATTCTTAATCAATATTTATTTCACTAGTTAACCACATTTCATATTTCCATACAGTAATATTGCAAAATTAATCAAAACAGCGAAATATTTGACATCTATTTGCGACGTTGTTTCAGAATAAACGCTTTTAAGACAAGAAGATCCGAAAGAAGATGATCTTTTTGGGACATCTTGACGTCTCAACTTCTTATGAGTTCATCGTGAGGATACGCCGCATGTCCTAGAAACAATAATTCGAACACATGTGACATCTACCAACCCTCACTGGGCACTGGGTACGCGTGGTAGACTTCAGCACACTCCCTCTCGGTGACAGGAGGCCTGTGTCCCAGCAGTGGGGACATTATAGGCTGATTGTGCTATGCTTATACTGGTCGTTGCGTCGCTTGGGGGTGGCCTATGTTCAGCAGTGGTCTTCCTTCAGCTGAATGACGATGACGATACTGACCTGTAATACTGATGGTTAGCGTCAGGTCCGTCGAAGTACGGCATCCTCGGGTTCCGGCCGCGGCCGCGCCCCCGGCCGCGCGGGCGCCGCACGTACTCGCTGGGCGGCGCGTAGTACTGGCCGCGCATCGGGTAGTACATAGACGCTGTCACCAAGGAATGTTATCACGTGTCAGTACTACGAGCCTCTCGCGTATAGGGCGTGATTCACTGATACAGATGTTACTTTGCTAAGGGCTTGTTTCACCACCTACGATTAAGTTCCTACTTGGCAGATAATTTCATACAAATTGTTCCATTTTTTTATTCATGCAAATGCTCTAAAGTCTATTTTACGATAGATAGACAGAATAGTGGACGGCTCGCCGGCCGCTCACTGCCCGCGAGCCGTCACACGTAAAATTACTTTAATGCATTTGATTTAAAATCCTAACTTGAATGACAAGTTATTTGCCGTGACGGAGCGGTGTTGTTATAATGAGCAATGTCTTTTAACTGCGGTGGTCGCCACATAGCATCCACAATTTACCATCCAATGATTTATATATTTATAATTCCCTATTTAACCCCTTTAGGGAATGAATTTTCTAAAATCCTTCCTTAGCGCTCACTTTCATTGTATAAGGAACTCCTGTGCAAAATTTCATGCATATCTATCAAGAGCTTAGGCTGTGCTAGCTCTCCTGCCGGGGTTGCGAGTTTGTCCGAAAGGGATATCGCGACCCCGGCACACAGGAGGAACGGAAGGAACACGGGTGGGTTTTAGTCAGTAAAAGTCTGACACGCCCTCCCGCTCCAGCCAGAGCGGGAGAAGTTATTTGATAATTTCTCACCCTCAAAAAGGGAAATAAAAAAAAAGGTATACTCAGGGTGACTTGTAATTTGACGTATTCGTTCCAGAACGTTAAAGTGTGACCGCTTTGCTAAGCACCCCATAAAGCAGCGAAAATACATGGGATTCGAGAAAATACAATTTTTATGATTTTTAGTGTTCCGTACCTCAAAAGGAAAAAACGGAGCCCTTATAGGATCACTTTGAGGCTGTGCTAACTCTGTCAGTGAATTTGTTAGTTTGATTTGTTTCGCAGTATCAGCCCGGAGGAATAGGCTCGCTCCCTATTACATGGGACTTAATCATAACTGGTGAAATGCCGCCAGTCATTTTTAAATCCCATGTGTACTATAGGTACTATAGGTACCCTTCGGGGAAAAGCGTGATGCTATGTTATGTTATATGAATAGTATGAGACTCCATATTCGTATAAGCGATAGTGAACAAGCGTTTCATACTAATATGAATGAACATTAATTTAATAACTCGTCGCTGCGCTTTCCATAATCGCTGTATTTTTTACACACTTTACAGGAGACACAAAAAACTGATTTCCTCAAAAAATACCCAGAGTATTCAAAGAATTTACTTTTACTTTAATACATATTTAACGTGTTTATAATGGAACTGTGGCGGCATCTACACCGCCACATGCGAACTACGCATCAAAGACTTGACGTTACACAACATCCTGACGTCACTCAAATCCTGCATCGCGCAATTAGAGTTTACCGCGCGGTGGAGATATATACAAGCTCACGACTTCAACCTCTGGGCAATTGCCCGCCAGACATAACACCCGCCTGGTAGGAGTATCCTCCCTTTTCTATGGTGGATGAGTGAACTTTACACCCTGTTCCTCATACCCCTAAAGAACTTTCGATGTATGAATGTCACATAGCTACATTCCGTAACTCTTTAAATATTGCATTTATCACCTAGCTGTTTTTACAGTATGTGTGTATTGAAATAACGATTCAAACTTTTTGCGACTTTTGCACGCGCAACGACGTCATGTTCTTCTAATTCCTAGCGTGTCGATGGCAATCTAAAAGTGATGGAGTCTAAATGGAGTCGACCCAGAAGTCGGCAACGAGTTTGGCACATAATGTTGTTACTTCATATTTATGAAACGCTTACTTAGCAAAGTAATATCTAATCAACGAATTTTCTCCCTTTGTTTCAAAGTTCGGTCTGTGAATCTCGCCCTCACAGCATGGATAGTTAGAGCGAGAGGCGAACAGGATGATCGAATAGATATATTGAGCTATACAGGAAGGATCTGTACCAACAATAAACTTACATACACATTCTGACGATGCCACTAAATAAATATTTAAGAAAATAGATATTTAATGAATGGAACAAATTGAATTATGTGTTAGAAAGTTACTTGGAATTTAACTTAGGACAGTAAGTTGAGCCAATGGCCCTCTCAATTTTCATATTTCTCTTTGATTGAAGCGCATAGGCCCGTGTTAATAAACTGCACATACATTCAACCGAACATCAGTACCTAGTAACAATTTGACATTGAAAGCGGCTTTATGTCGTAGCAGTAAGGGTGATTTTCGTAAAGCTAGTGTTACAAATGATGAGCGGTTGACTGTACCTATGTCTTTTATTAATAAAAACATAACATGAAGTGGGTAAAATGGTAAGATGACGATTATAATGGAGTGAAATTGGTTCAAAAGTGATGTTTACAGTTGTTTATTAATACGGGCCTAAAAAATATTGTGTAATAAATATGAGAGAGTGAGGACCATAGACTTTTTCTGTAGCTCTTGGAATTGAAGGGATCTCGCGCACTAGACGGCCAGAACTAGTACCCTAATAGGGAGGTTAACTGGGAAAAAAAAACTATTTAGTCCGTCAGTCATAAACTAAAAAAAAAATAAGACACGTATATTTTGCTTTATCATATTAATAAAAAAGGTTTTAGTAAAACGCATTGAATTTGGGGGGGGAGTGGGGGCTCGCTACGTCACAAGTCAGTATAAAATCTACCTGTCAGTGACGTCATGCCACATTTTAACGCATTGCCTACTCAATGTATTGCCGTAATCTTTTGTTTACGTAAAAAAAGACAAAATACGTGTCCAATATTTTTTTAATAATCTACCAGACGGAGAAAAAAAAATTTGAATCAACATCCCTATTACGTAATACACGATCAATCAGACTCGAGAGTCGTTTTGAAACTGATTGCTAATCCATTGCTTCTTATGTTCTAAAAAAAATCTGCTCAACAACGTAAACGCAATGAATGTTGTTGAACTGTCAAAATGAAACAGATTAGTCGTAATCGTTTACGAAAGTAATCGTTTACGAAAATGTGTTGCGTAATAAGATAGCTGGTAAACTATACAAGAAATCGATATGAATCCCGCACTGGGTCGCAACGGCCAACTAGCCGCAGACCATACGATGCCACGACTCGCTGAATCGTCGCCGTCTAATGCGTGAGATCCCTAAAGGTCATATCCACTAGCGTTTGACCAGCGCACAGTTCAGGGTCGAAAAAAACTCATTTTTATTAGGGTTGGTAAGTCAATCAGTGGCCCGGAATTTGACTAATAAATACAATAGTAGAATACTAGATAATATGACTCTTTTTGTTCCGAGATTGTGAATATTGGAAACAAGCATTACTTTGTCGTAACGCTGGACGAACGTCAGTGAGATATAACCCTTATTGCGTACGAATAAGGTATAACATATTTTAAGAAGAACGAGAAGAAAAAAGAAAGATATAAGATGTATAAGATACTCATACTTTGCGGTGGGTACGCGTAGCCGGGGGGACAGAACGGGTAGCCGAAACCGTAAGGCATGCTGTACATGCCCGCTGTAAAATACAAAAAAAAAACAAATATATTCTATACATATTAATTGATGACATTTTTCGTGGCTGTGTGTGTGACCGCATTGCTCTCGTGAACTTCGCAACGGAAGATCCGTTGCACATTACTTACGTTAGAATAGCCAGCAATCACAAGATAATAATGAAAAATACATGGTGGACACAAGTGATGCATGATCAATAGCCTTATATATCTCCAGGTTTCGCTAACATTTTTTTTTTTTCGTGTGCTTATTGACTAGCCTGGTGTCAGATATTTAAAGCCGCCCACAGGCCTCTGACTTGGCTTCACATACCGTCGAGAAAGATCACTCAGGCATTTGCCTCACGATGTTTTCATTCATCGTTTTTGAAGCAAATGCTTATACAATACGCATATGAATCCGAAAACTCACGAGTTGCGTACATCGGGTTCTCGGGACCTATGACTTGGCAGTACGACGGTGACACCACTAGGCTATCACTGCTCACAATAATAATGTTCAGATTCTGGTGATTTTGCTGAGGAGCTGTGAGCTGCTGGGGAGTTTGTTGCACCACTTCTTCTTCCCAGCTAACGCACTAGGAAGTGGTGAAGGGTGGGCGTTTTGGGGGACTGTTTTATGTAATTTTGACGTTCGAAAAGTGCTGATTTGAATAAATTACTTTTGAATTTTGAATTCTGAATTTTTGATTATGATGATGTCACCATCCAGTACTATATTTATATTACAAATACGAAATAAACTCTGTCTGTTTACGTTTTTACGCCTCAACAAGTGACCGGGTTTCAATTAAATTTGCTACACAGGTGAACCATGAACCTGGGTTAGGACATAGGATACTTTTAATCTCGGTAGTACGTTCTCGTGGGATAATTTCCTCCTCCACGCGGCCGAAGACGCGAGAAAAAGCTAATATTTCTGATATACCAAAAAGCCTCAACTCACCTGTAGTCTTATTATACTCCATCTCTCGCTCCGGCGTGTTTAACCTCTCAGTTTTGATCTTCTTGTGGCTGTCCTTTCCGTCCCGACCGTCACGGCCGTCTCGACCGCGCCCGTCTGATGATATAGAGCTCATGGACGAGTCACGTTTGGGCTTCTTTGTTTCAAGCGCCGAGCGAATTACTATGCGGCCTGCGGGAGAAGAAATGGATGGTTTTTATTCTCTGTTAATGGCATCTAAAACACATATTGCAGTCTTTTCTTGTGACCTACAAAGCTTTGAGTCAAGTTGATGACTACGGTGGGTGAGTAGATGCTTTATTATTTGGTAAGACACAAGCAGCTAATTAGCTGATGCGTGGGTTCAAATAAGTTGCGAGATGTTTAAACTGTACAGTTGGTTCTTTAAGCAGTTCAGTGTTTATCCACAAAGTTCTGGGTCAGGAACATCCAGGCTTTAGATCATCCTTGTCTGATTTTCGTGGATAGACCTTTATTCTGTTTTGTCTGCTACAGATAAACAGAATAGCTTCCAGAGGAAGGATAGCAGAAATATAGTCTGTTCCAAAAGTATCTGATGTGAATGTAGACAAAGGATTAGTAAACATATCTGTGGATGCCAATTTGTAGTGCCATTTACAAATTGGGTGTTGTGATATAATTATTTGAAAACTTAAACCCAAAATTCTAATTTTAAATAACCTTTAAGATGATTTTCATATGACAATTACTTTTTAATTAACTTTTAATAATGTTGGCAAAGGTGGTGAGATATAAAGTTGAAACCTTTTAAATACAGATGAATGTGTTACTAATTGCCTTTAGGGACTGATTGCGTAAGAGTTTAACCTGAACAGTGTTTGTTTACACTATCATCTGATAGTTTTGGATCAGACTATAGCTTAGTAAGGCCTGCCTAGCAAGGCATTACAGAGGGCGATCGAAGTGGTTGCTGAAAGATGATAACTTACCATTCAGAGCATTATTGTAGTTGCTCCTCTGTTCCTCCAGCAGCTCTTGTTGTTGTTGTTTGAACTTGTCTATGATGCGTGCTCGCGCTGTTCGCTCGCCCGGGAGGTAGTACTGATCCCCTCGGTGGCCGTTACGTTGTAGTTCTGGACGCAACTGTGAATATGAAGTCAAATAATATTAAAATTTCTATGCAAAAATGGCGGGACGAGCTTGACTCATAACGAAAAGACTGGCTGGCACTAGCAAGAGGCAGAATAGTGTGGAAAAGGGAGAGGGAGGCCATTGGGCCTTTCCACACAATTCTGTCTCACTGCTAAATCTAACTATTCTGTATTGTGTCTTATTAAAATATCGCGGGGGGATTTTATCGCGCACTGGATTTTCAACTTTCGGCGTTGAGCCGAACGTTGAGAATCCAACGCGCTTGGACGCACCGTTCCCGGCGCGGTGAAAAAACACACGGTTGGATTTTCGACTGTCGGCGCTAAGTAGAGCGTTGAAAATCCAGTGCGCGATAAAAAATATCGCCGCGACATTTTTATGTCCGTGGGAACGTGGGCTTAGATTTGATTGATGCAGAAGTATAGTTTCTAATAAAATTTTCGTACTAATTGCAAGCGTTTGCTAAATGCGTAGGTGGATGTAAAGGGCAATCAAAAGTAAAGGTGAAATCACTATGAAAGAAAAATTACATTATTAGTGCCAAAAATAATTTAAGCAAAAAATTCAATTGGAATTGGATCTTTTATTTGAAATATTCCCATAGAATATTATTATCTAGAATATAGTTCTAGATAGTTCCTAGCAAGTGCTGACATAATGAACTCTTAGTTAACCATATAGGTGGCGTCCATGCAAAGAATGCTGTTGCTCATTTCTTTAACTAATCTTTTAATCAACTTCAGTACTGGATGATAATTGCCTGCTTGTGAAAGAAGTACACCTACCTCTATCCTCTTGAACAGCTCCTCAATCAGCCTTATAGCCTGCATCTTCTTCTGTGCTTTCATAAGTTTCTTCTGCTCTTCTGCCACCTTACTGTTCAAATCTAAGTTGTCACTCTGCATCAGTTTGGCTAGCTGTTTCTTTTTGCGTCTCTCTTCTCTTTCCCTCATTTTTTCTAACTTTTCTCTTTCAGTGTTCTCATATTTTTGTCTGGAAATAATTTTGTAAATGTTTTAGTAATGAGGCAATACAAGCTAGTTACACAGAAACTATTTCTTGATTTGATACTAGCTTCCACAAGCAGCTTTATAAATTATAGCCTATGTTACTCAGTGATAATATAGTATTCCACTGGTAAAAGGTTATTTTAGTTACATTTTTATTCATTACAAACAAAAATACAAATCTTTTCTCTTTATAATATTCTTGTAAATGTATTAGATAGGGGTGACTAACAAACAACATGCATACCTTTCCCTAGCCTCTCTCTTGGCAATTTTTTCTTTCTCTGCCTTGTCCTCATTATCTTTTGCTTGTTGACGTGAAGCCAGCCTTTCCCGAACAATCGACCTCCGCTTCACAGCAGCATCAGTCATGTGCTTAGTTTTATCAAATTCAACCTTTATGCCACACCACTCAGCAATGTCATCACGCTTCCGCAGAAGTTTACAACCTCTTAGAGCATCCATGCAGCGAACGAAACCAACATATTCACTGAACTGCACATATGTCTCAAAGTACAGTGCACCATCCTGAGGAGGGATTGTTATGCCTCTCATTGTTGTTTTCATTTGCATCCTGTACGGATCAGAGGCTGGGATATCCACTTGGCGGACTGAACCAAACTTCTCAAAAACCTTTTTTACTAAGCTTTCTGAAGGAAGCGCATCCTCATCTTCATCTCTAGCATGTATAAACCATCTGATGGGCAAATTGGTTATGTGGATGGTGTCTGGACGCTCTCCAGGCTTCATCTCATCCATCTCAGTGGCGTCACGGAAGAACGAGTCCCAATCATGACGATTGGGGAAATCAGACTTAGCTTCACAGACCCTGACCTTCAACTGGTCTGGGTACTCCTTCAGCTGCACGACACGGTCGTCGAGCCGCGCCAGCACTCTGTCAAGGTTGTCGCGACTCTCCAGTTCCGCATCAAATCTAATCACTTCCGAACTATGCTTCGACACTTTTAACACAGAGAAACTATCAGGTAGGATCATCTTTCGCATCTTCTCCATGAGTTCCCAGTTTGATATCGACTTGCCATGAACCTGAACCTTGTGGGAGGGGAGCTGGACAGAAATGTTAATCTTTGCAAAGGACTTAAGATACAAACGCTGCGGCAAATAAAGCGCCGCAGCGTCTGACGGTTCTCTACATACTTGTATGTTCATTACGACAGCCTGACCGACCTAACCCTTATAATGTAAACAAAGTGAATTACAATGGAATGACAAACGAATAGTTTCAAATTTCTAAAATAACAAAAATACATCGGACAAAATGAGAAAAAGAACCGTAGAATAGAACCCTAGGAACTAGATCAGATATTATAATGAGAAATGACCAAAATGTAGTCCAGCCAAAGCCTCCATCATTGCAGCTCCTACAAAAGTTGTAACTAGAGTCAGAAATTGCACAATTTTATCAATGGTTTTATTTTAATTTTCACTTGTAAAGACAATTTCCCGAATTGTTAGTTTTTCCTCCATTTTGCTTTGACGTTTCTTATTTTTTTTTATTAACATGTCTGTGTTGCCAATTTCTCCCATAACCATTAACTGTAAAAAGTTATGAAAATAATTATTTGAGAAAATTCGAAATTATTTTTGCCTAATAAATATGTTTACCTTATGCCTAAACCTATTTATTATTTATTTTTATTCTAGCACAAAGACTACATCCGTGCAACGAGACCATAGACTTCTTATAGGTTTTCCTGTAATCTATGAGTAAAGATCATCGATTATCTGTATTGTTTCAAAATTTTAGGCTCAGTAGTTTCCACAGACAGAGTACTTTTTAATATAGGTAGTTTCGGAGCTAGGGAATAGTCAATTTTCATAAATTTTCTTAAATATCTTTATAAGTATTCATTTTAAAATTATGAAAAAAAAAAAACCTCGCAATAAGCCCTTTCATTTGTTAAGTCACACGGTACAGTTTACAAAACTATTTTTTTTATTTTCTTATTTGCCCCCCAAAAGTAACCCCCATATTCAAAATACATTTATTTACGTTACATGTCCGTGTTTGGGTCACAGAAATACATGTGTACCAGATTTCAACATCCGAAGGCAACTTATTTTTTACGTCAGGTTACCGGCCTGCGTATGGAGGTCAAAGGTGTTCAAAGGTCAATTTATATAGGTAATAATTCTCAGCCACAGAATAATTTAGGTATTTTCCAACCAACTGATATAGTTCTCCAGACCAAATTTCGGCGGTGGCAGCAAATTTCAGCAGAGGCACAAGTGTGTGCGCCACGCACGGAGTATATAGAACTATACTAAAATAATAACTATACTCCGTGGTGTGCGCAGGCAGACACAGGTGCACTCTCTCTCACACAACACAATCTGACACGACCGGAGAGACATCGGCCAACTGACCTATTGATCATTCAACCTAGGGAGATTCTTAATAAAAAACAGAACATTATTATAAAGTATCTTTTATTTTCTTTATTACAGGATCACCACAGACGCTTGTACAGCAACGAGCTACCGTGGTCCGCTTACAACTGATATATCAAATAGACCACGCCTTACTTACAGCTATTCATAAATAATTTAGCATAAAATTTACACAGCTCTGCGTTTACATTATACTAGGTATTTAAAAAGGTTACTACACTAGCTTCCCTTCACAACTACCAAGGCCTAAAAGTATTATCTCCTTTTACTGTTTGCATGAAACTTGATATTTTTTAATATATAAAAATATAACATTAGCATTCCATGTTAACATAATGGTTGTTTTAAAATCTCGAGCTCCTGATATTGTCATGAACGTTGATATTATACTAATTCTTCTTATGAAATGCAAAAATGTAAAATAGAAAATTGGTCTAAAAACACGCTTTTTGCTTATTCCGAAATAAGCCCAACAAATTGGTATAGTTACGTAAATATTCTAAATTGGAAGCATAAATAATCACTATTTATTAGTATTCCAATTAATAGCGAAAATGGAACTGCTGATTTAAAAGTATAAATGCATTATTATTATGTTCCTGATTACAATATCAAGTCTCATAAAAACCAATCTATTACCATCCATCGCACCGAAATAATAGGTACATTATTATAGATATTACGGAAGTTAAAATACATTGCAAAGCAATAGTGACGAGGGATTTCATTAACTTCTGCATTGTGAAATTTATGCAAAACATTTATAAGTAGGTAGGACATTTTTACCTCGAGTATTATTACGTAAATGTTGCAAAACTAGAAAGTAGTTTTAAAACTTTTTACATAATTTTATACAAATTAATTTCAGCTTAATGTCAACGAAATAAGGTACATTTTATAATCAATATAATTTATTACCGTGATAAGCATTACGTCCCACTGTGAAAGTGGCGTCAGAAAATTTTATAGTAGTAGCGCAATCACTGGAATCCTTATTTTAGTAGCCTTATTAAATTATAAAGCTATTTAAATGACTAAGTAAAAGTTAAATGAAATCCCAACAAGTCACACAAAATAGGGGTCCCACAACAATACGGGAAACATCCATCATGTTTTAAATTACCTGCAGCATTTGTACAAATAAATAAATGGAAAAATCATTACATAATGTAAAACGCGCAATTAAACTTTAAACAAATCAGAAAACTGTTTTTCGTATCATGAGCCCCATCTATAGGAACAGTATAAATAACATTTCCCAATGGAAACATCGTTTTTATTACATTATATGGAATTAAGCAACACCAATATTCACTGGTAAAGCCAGGAACAGCATTCTGCCCACAAACATTATAATAGTTATTGGGCAACGAATGGATGACGAAAGGGATCCAAATAACGTGACCAAATACAGCCGAACTTGAGTTAAATACCCTACGTACTGTCTACCTTACATTATTATTGCATATAGGGCATATTAATACTTACTTAAAATTACATAAATATCAGCCTGTTAACATCGTCTACACATGATCGTTCCCCACTGACTGCTATGATTAATTAATAACCTTCCAGGGCAATCGGCGTGCAGGTGAGCTATCATGATTACCAACAAAATGTATAGCTGAATTTGGTGTGGACGCATCCCAAGCCCTTTCGTCTTGCTACTTAAAAATAAATGATTAAAATTTGTGCATTCAACAAGGCATTTTTAATTTTGTTCCTGGCTGGCTAGATATTGCTCTTTTCTTACAGAAAATTTTGAGGCATGGCCCTAAATAGCTATGAAATTCTCCTAATGTATTTTGCCACCCAACATTATCTTACTCTTGTCATGCCTTTCTTACACTATATTTTTGTAAACACCAGCACATTATTTGATATAAAATGTGACTGAATTTGTGAAGTTACTTTTTAAATTGTGATGATCATTTAATAAGCATCTTATTATGCTATATAAGCAATACATTTCATAACTTCAAGTAACGCTTACTTTTTCAGTGTTACACTAAAATTTTAAGCATTATTTTAAGTAAGTATAGAAAATTAAATGTATTGCTAAATTAACATTTACTGCATAAATGCAGGGAATATAATATTTACAGTTCGTATACATAAACTCAACATACAAATTAACTTAAAAATCATACCAAATCACTCTTCAGAAAAACTTGACTAAACTAAAACTAAACATTCACAACATGTCTATAGCTTTTGTTTTAGGAAATTATTAAAAAATAAAATTCTCAGTCTTCTCTATTGAATAGTACAAATAGATCGCTATAAATTAGATCTTTTGATTTACAGTACAGTATCATACAGTTTGTACAAGCTATGGAAAAATTGACACGTCCTTTACGCATTCATCGTCCGTGATATTTGGACAGTCTGTAACTTAGTCACTGGCTGAGACCCACAACCGGCTCGCAGCCTATCTTACAATCACGTTTATTGTCACCGCACTATTTTCATTTTAAGTCTTCAGCACACTAGTTATCGAATTAAGAACTGTCTCACAACACTACCTACTAATGTTCCATACTTAATCTCACGTCTTGCACCACAAAATCAGTCAATTAAAATTATATCTGCACTCTTGTTTTTGTTAGCACGAGAGTGTTCGCATCAACATAATATGCTAATTGGTTAATCGCGCTTAATATGTCGACTGTTCTAAATAATATTAGCTCAGTCACACATAGGCTACTACATTCCTCTGGTCCCCTGGTAATTTCTGTGGTTGTTTCACACTATAACCATTGTTTTCTTGCCAGCAGATTTCTGGCGTTCGGCTTAGGCTGCTCCGTATTCAACCCTTGTAGAACAGCATCAGGCACTCATGAATAGATAAGTTGAGTATTTCTGCACTTGGGCCTTCTCTTCTCTAAAATATGTCTGAATGCTGAACAAAGTTGTTTCGCCTCGGTATTACTGCTGCTGCTGTTGGGCGCTACTCTGGCGCGCGTCAGTTGGCGCGCGCGCGCTTGGCCTGCGGCGGCGGCGCGTGCGCGGGGCGCGGCTGCGCGTGCGGCGACTCGTCGGACGCGAGGCCGGAGCGCAGCATGTACTTGAACTGCAGCATGTGCTGCATGACGTCGCGGATCTGCACGAGCGCGAGACCGTTCTCGCCCGCAGCCGCCGACTTGCACTTGCCAGAGTTGCGGAGTACTTGTAACTGTGTTCTGAAAAGAAAGAATGAAAATAAATTTATTAGACCCAAGCATACATATACACAAAAAAAAAATATTGTTAGTGTTGTGTGTTTCACACGACTGTCCAGTTTTCAACTGGACCATATGTTACGAAGACGTCTTACGGAAGAAAGAAAGATACGTTATGAATAGACGGCGCTAAGATAGTCAAGTATAAAGGCATTTCTAATACACGTGCCTAATATGGGACTTGAGACTAATTAATATCAAGTACTGCACTTGTACATCACAGTATCGTTTCAAAAACCTACTCAATCTGAATGATTCTTGAAATAGTTACTGATCAGATTACATGATATGAAGAATATTATACCTACCTATTCTTAAATATATGAACATCCTACCACCTCTCCCACATGTATCGGCAAATAAATTACTTTAAAATAGAATTGATAATATTTATTTGCATAGAATACAGGTGAGTTATTAAAAATAATATATGGTTCCAGGTGCATCCTACCATTTGGCATGCAAAAATTGGTACTTATAACTAAATATCTAATTGGCTTTAATAGGGCTCTGGCGATACTCACGAGTTAGGTCTGTAAAGCGTGATGCCGAGCGCGTCAAGCATGGCGCGGCACGTGGTCAGCGACACTCTCGGGAAGAAGTGGCTGGCCAGGTCCGGCAGCGTCATCAGCAGCTCTGTGTACTGGTACGGCTTGGCGTTGATGCAGGGCACCATTGTGTTCTCCACCAACGCTTTTTGTACCTGTGCGAGGGAGACAGAAGATTAGGACATGATAAATGGTGTGTAAGGGTATACAATATTACATGAACTGGGCTCATATCTATAAGTCCCACGTGCACCACAAATCACTAAATAAGTTTAGCACTAAACAAATTTAAATAATTGTTCTACAGGGTGGCAGGGACATCGACGCGCAATCTGTCATCATGGCTTCAGTACATGATTCTGGACCCTCCTGCGATTAAATTTTAGGTTATAAAAAAATGCTGTGTAATTTGTCATTTGTGTGATTTGTAGTGCAACCAAGCCCGCCATCAGGAGGCAGAGACAAATGAAAAGAAGGAAACCTGTTTTCCTTTGGACGATATATAAGCCTAATAATAATAACACGGGCAGACTATAAACTACACAATATGACAGAGTAATCATACAAATTGCCAGTTAAAGCTCCTTAAAAGGCTTGTTAGAGCATATAAAACATTGTTTTTAAATTACAAGTTTATGCATTAAAAAAAAATGTTATCATTGCGCTAAGTCGCCTTTTACCTTCTACATTAAAAAAAGATCCAGATCGGGACCAAAAATAATTTGATATAGTCCTTGCGCGACTGCTAGTCACCGCCCTCGGTATGTGAGCGGTGAGACAGGCCATTGACAAAATTGTCAGACTAAGTTAGCGGCCCACGGCTACTGAGTGCGAGCCGTGAGCATACCGAGGGCGGGCGGTGACTAGCAGTCGCGCAAGTGCTATAGCTAAAAACTTATTAATAACTTTCAATAACACAAGTCCGTCCTTACCTTATACGGCGTATGGTTGCCAGTTATATTGATGTCGGGTATTGGGGTAAGCCTTTTGCGACTGTCCACGGAGTGAGAGGTTGAGTGGCCATTCATTGTTCCAGTCACTTGTGGAGGTACACTGTAATGTGAACGATACGTTAGTTTCGTTGTCCGTAACTTAATTTTGGTACAGCTCTGACTTGGCAATGGCTGCATAGATAGGCTTGCTTAGCGTTTGAAGCTTAGACACAGGACTCCATACCAAAAACTCTTCGTCACAGGGCATTCACAGATTGCAACTAGTTTAAAATAAATAAAGGGGCAGAGCCTTTTGAGGTGCTAACAGTTTGTTTGCTGTCCGTTTGCTAAGCCAGCAAGTGTCATCCAATAGTTTTCTATCTTTAAAACTCGTAAATGGTTTAGTGACTACATCATCACATAATACATAATAATTAATGCAGTATTCATTTCACCTATACAAGCTTATCAGAAAGGTCAAATTTAAGGGTGTGGTACAGACCATCAAACTGAGCTACTTTCTCTATGGGACCAAAATTGTAACCACCCTTAAATTTACCACACCTTTTTGATACACCCTGTAGAATAGATAAAGACGTCAAGCAAGCTTTCTCATCAATGCAGCCGTAAACTGTGCTGTCAAAATACCGCGTGTTTTGAAATAAAATAAAAACTTTGGTTGATGTTCTTGAGTGGTTCCTATGAACCAAAAAACGAGTGCTACACAGCCCTATGATATACGATCTAGGAAGGGCACAGAAGAAGGACAGCAAACAACAAATAGTTGTATGGGCGGTTTTCCTACTGAGACTGCAATAATGGTGTCCTTTTATGGACACTTAACTCTTTTGCAAATTAAATACGAATTTCAGAACGAGCCCACTCAAATAAATTCGATGTATTTCCGATTTTTCCACTACTTAATGTAGCAAAATCAAATCGAGCTTGCTCCGAAGATAATATGCGCATTAAATCAGTTGCTGCAAAGAATTCACGCGGTATTTTGAGCAGATGGGGAACAGAAAACTTTTAATTTAAGTTTATAGTGAAAAAAAGCGTATACAATAAATATCATTATACTTTTCATAAGACAGTGTCAAGACAATGGCGAATGGAAAATAAACACTTGTAAGAACAGCCCTCATTTAAAATATATTATTATTCATTTAAACGCCGATTCTGGTATGTAACTACTAGACTTAGCTAAAAATATTACCATCTTTTTCTGACAAGTATAATAAGAGAAGGAAAAGTTATATTTGTTTGTTTTAAAGGACACTTTTTAAAGAGATCAAAAAAAATATCTAATTTTCCGCTCATTTATACCTGCAAGTAAAGGATAGCAATACTTTTAGTTTAGTTTAGCCAGGGACAGAATCGCCGCCATTTTGTATAGCCCCATTTAACTTTACTTATAAAAGTCCAAATAATAACGTTTACTGGAAGTCGAGTGTTTATTGGTTGATTGATGAACATGCGGTGAAATGTGACCAATAAACAAGCGTCGTGCGCACGGCATGATAACGATGACAAGCAGGAAACGTTACTTTTAGGACTGTCACGATAAGAACGGTAAAAATTAAAACTCTAAAGGCGTGTACGCACGAACGAACAAGAACATGGTGAACATCGAACACTTTGTTCGCATGTAACACTACCACTACCACTAACGAAAATAAAACATTGCTCGTCAAAAATGCAGGCTTTTGAGCATAAAGACATTTTTGTTTGTGCTCCCTATATGTTCAAAAGTCTTATATGTGCTTTCTTGAACACAAAAAAAGAGGAAGGAAATATCCTTCCTCTTTTTTTGTCCACGATTTCTTAAGATTTATATGGATTTATATTAGATATATTAGACAGACACATTAGTTAAGAAAAAATAAACAAAAATGTGTATGTAACCCTAGCGATTATATTCACCATTTGTAATGTCCTGTTGCTAATCTGTGAACAGCGTTGTGGGCTGTAATATTGTCTATATTTTTTTATGAATTTCTTGTTTCTATGTTTTATATTGTAGCTGGTTGTTGTTCCGTTTGAAAAAAAAAATAAAAAATAATAATGTTCGTGGCGATCCAATTTCGAGTCAATGGATACTAAAGAGAGGGGGCGGCTGAGCGCGAACTGCGTTCGTGTTCGCTTTGTTAATTTACGTCTACACATACGAACCAAATGTTCCGTGTTCGATGTTCGTGTTCACCATGTTTTCGCTCGTGCGTTCACGTATTAATATTAATGTTGTACAGACACTTGAACTAGATTGTAAAGTTTCTAAGGGAATACAAAATACAGTAAGAAGGTTAAGTTACAAATATGGAATACAATACATCTGTGGCTGTCATGCTACATTAAACGGGGCTGTTCTTACAAAATCCACTACAAATGATGAAAAGTTCCTCACTTCATGGTTGATGTGTTTGCCGAGCTCCTCACGAGAGGTGGAGGGGGTTGCTGACCCATCGCCATTGTAATTGCACTGTTCGGAAACTGAAATAAACGATAAAAACAAACATTTTCACGCGGCTCTAGAACAAAGGGCGATAGCCAGGAAAGTTATTGTGGAAGACTATAATAAACTAAATATTATAATATACTTATAGCGAGGTATTGGAACTGCACTATTGAAGCAAAAATTTACAGAATTTGATTCTGATAATACCGAAATGAGTAAATATATTCCGTCAAAAGCTTATTTTACAATACACAAATGACGAAATTTGGGTGTACTATACAGTATGTTTTTTTAACCTCTGCTTTCCCCTTCGGGAAAGCAGGCAACCATCTTTTGCGAAGTGTGTTACGCGTACCGTGTTGCCGTAACGCGTTTTTGATAATTACCTGCACGGTGCGCTGGTGTTGCGAGCGATGTTGCGGCAAGCCTGCTGCGGCGGCCGCGATAGCCGCATTGTTGTACCGCGCAGCCACGTGCGCTTGCGCCACTTGTGCCTGGATAACGGAACATTCATGTTATACAATGGAATTCAGGAAAAAAAGTATTGTAACAGTATATTTAGCAGAACAATATTTTAAACAGACATCCCGTCTGTTTAAAATATTGAGGTGTTTCTCTTTGAATGCCATGCCCTATACTTATAAATGAGGAAAATATAGTCCATCGATAGGCAGAAAGTATCCGTATAAGGGAAGATGAAGTGCAACAATAAATAAATATGATAACAGCATTGATAGAGGGATGGCCAACTCCAGCAATGAAATTATTCGGACTAAAATAAGTTCAAATAGTTAGTATTTAACGGTCCAATGAATCAATTAATTTCGTGGAAATAATGAATAAACAATGAGTGACGTCACAATTTGGGTCGTTTCCATCAGCTGTTGGATCACAATGCGTTTCCTTTTGTGTTTGAGCAATTGTTCCAATAAGGAATGACTGAGGGGGAAAGAATGCTAAGAAATTCCTTTTTTAGCTAGATGGAACTTAATTTAATTTATATACGTGATAGCCCTGAGTAAGGACTTGGCAACGCTCGCAAAATCAGTTTCTTGGCATGCAGGATGAAAGAGAATGCTAATATCAGGCAGCAATAGAATAGCTGAAAACTTAATTATCCTGTAAGGGATAAGAAAACTGTTGAGGAAGGAAAAAAGAAGCTTAGAAAATTATATTTTCCAAAAATGTAATCAAAATGACATAAAAGATCATTCGTTGTCATTATTTTCTCAATTCTACCATGATTATTTTACAAAAACGATAATCTTACCTGAGCGAGCCTCAGCACTTGCTGCGTTTGCGCTTGTGTCAACGCTCCGGGCAAACTCCAACCATTCGCCAGAGCTTGTACGGCAGCTGCCGACAATCCTCCATGAGGCATCTGCATAGCCTGAGAGGCCGGTGAATGCCTCTGAGTGGTCGCCCGCCTGCCTCGCGTGGATTGACTGGATACGTTGTTGAGGGCCACGGCATTAGAACCGACTCCTACGCCGCCGACAACGCCTGGTGGAGGCGCGGGAGGCGCTCGCGTCCATTGGCCGCCTCCTGATACGGCGCCTGTGGAGAAAGATAGAAGGTATGAGGTGAAGCTGCATGGAAAAAAATATTTTATAACTCAGGCCAATTCTTGGGTGCAGCCAAAGATTTCCTTTAGATGAACGATGTCAAAATGAAATCTAATCAAGTCTTTTATTCAAATTAGGCTGAAAATCAACACTTTTCGAACGTCAAAATTACATAAGACAGTCCCCCAAGACACCCGCCCTTCACCACTTCCTAGTGCTTTAGCTGGGGAGAAGTGGCGCAACAAATTCCCCAGCAGCTTCTCTAGCAGCAGGTTCTTCTAAAAAAGAACAAATGGGCATGGATGAAGTATGCCATGATGTAACAATTTTAGACCAAGCTTATAAGTGCTAGAAAGGTAGTCAAATATTTGCGTCTGGTTGGCATGTAAAATCTAAAAATAACATTATGGACTTAGTTGTCAAAACATTATTTTTCTCAGAGTTCAGTTCCTTAACCATCGAGTATTATTGCGTCATTTATAAATGTTATCTATGTACAATACATATACTACTAAAAACAACGGGTCATTCAGATTAGGCCAGAAAGAGCGATAAAAACTGCGCATCGTGGCAGCGTCAGGAAAATGCTGGTTACACCCGTGCGGGCGTATTAGTAATATTCAAGCCAAGGTTTTACGATGTAAAAGCGGTAATCGGCACTGGGCAGCACTAGCTATCTAATTGACAGCTTACGGAAATCTGCCTCCCTCTCCCTATAGGCTTCAGGCCAAAAGCTAGATGTGCTAAGAATCGTTAAAAGTCCAAATGCCGAGGAATGAATACTAAAACTGCATCTGGAATTGTGGGTCAAATATGCCAAAAATATATCTTGCTTCGCCTTGGATTTCGCGGGGGCGGGGGGGGACTTTGAGTTCCATCGGGAAAACTATGATTTTGGATATTTCGGATGCAATATCGTTTTTCTGATACATGTCTACGATACCAATATTTAGAAAGGTCTTACTCACAGTTTTGTTTATCAAAAAAGTAAGGCCCTTTTTGGTCACTTTCAATTTAATTAACAAAAACGAACCGTCATATCAATAGCTTATCATTCGCAGAAAGTAATTGAACTTATGGAAATAGAACAGGTGACTAACTACGATACCCGTGAACGATAAGTTAGTTGGAAGCCTGTCAGAACTTCAACGATCTTATCAAGCCACTACGTAATTTTAACGGCACCAATACACTTCATTTTGATACCAACCGTGCAAGGAAAAGACCATGAGAATTACGTAAGTTGAATAGGCAGGTTTTGCAATCAACCTAGTACTTACAATCGATAATTACCAACGTACCAAAGGCAGGGAAAATATCCACTGAAATATTAGACAATGGATGCCCTTGAAATTCTAAGAGTATGCGCTAAAAAGGTCAAATTATAACAGGCTAGATGGCGAACAATTACGGCTGACGTCATATGCCATGTTCTCGACCTGGTTGGCGGGTAGTTTTACAAAATTTAAAGTCCATTTGTACCATAAATATGGTTAGGGTAGAAGAGTTGTTCTCTAGTTCCAGAGTTTGCTCATGATTATCACAAAGTTAAGATCTTCTGGAATCTCGTAATGTAGGCTACCAATTTTCATTACATCAAGCAAAAACCATTAACTTCTAGATTTTTTCTGTTTATTTCAACGTCTGATGACGTTAAAGCATTGAACTGTGAAATCTTACGAAACGTCGAATTAAACCCCAACTGGGCCATTTGATCCGAGATAAATCCGTGTTTCATACCAACATCATAGCGTAACGGGAATCAAGAGAAAGCCTCAAGGCATAAGATGTCAAGATTTCTTTCGCCAAACAGCGGATTGTTGGTAACCGACCCGTTATCTTTTTAACCGTTATAAATAACAAATCTGCTTTTTATTTTTTTAGGGCATTCATTAACACATTCGTGATATATTTTTAGTTGAAGAATCCAGTTAACCGAACCGTATTGCGTATTCCAAGCTATAATTCTGAGGAATCAACGGAGGGCAAGAAATACTAAAAAATACGTAACCTTTTTAAATGAGTTTTTTCTTACCAGCTAGCTTTATCACGACTATAAACGGGTCTTACAGAATATTTAACAATGGAAACGAGTCGGGATAAGCCAGCTTATCCATAGCCATATCCATATGTGTATTTTTTTTAACACGACTTTTATATTTATATTTTTTACCAAGTTAGTGATAAAGGGAGGTCGCACACAAAAAGAACTTGATTGTGAATGAAAACGAAGGTTTTCATAAAACATGGAGTCATATAGCTACCGCCTCAATGCCCGGATTGTTTTCGTTTTTGACATGCGGCTGAAAACCCCTTTAGAATATCCTGCTCATAATTAAAACTACATAATTCACGATAGGTGTTTCATGGGAGTGTGAATGGTGTCGTGGTTATTTAGTAAGTTGGTGAAGCATTCTTACAAGCAATGAAGCAAAGCAACACAACAGTAAAATATTTCGCCTTTGCGAAGGGAATTTCAAACGAAGAACTAGGTAAACAATAACTAAGGAAAATTGAATGTTTTTCCGTGTTTTAGCGAATTCCTAGAATTACCCATAATTCAAAACAACAGAAGACGACAAAAACGAACTCCAGTAGTTTTCCTGGAGATATTAGAATAGCTCCCCTTCTAAGCCCTGGTTGAAATTTTTGACACATTCGTTATTTCATCTACTTTTTTTTATTTGTTTTGGTTGAGAATTTATCAACTAACTTTTCCCGCTCTGGGCGGAGAGGGAGGGCGTGTCAGACTCTTACTGACTAAAACCCACCCGTGTTCCTCCCGTTGCCTGTATGTTGCCAGGGGCCACGGTATCCCTTTCGGACTTTCCCGCGAGTTCATCGCCTCGTGTTTAGATTCTATAAATGGTTAAGTTCCCCCTAATTATTGTAGAAACGATTACAGAACGTTTGCTTGGTTCTCGTTACAAATAAGGCCAACCCCTCGCTTTCCATGGGTGTCTTCAAGGACAACAGACGGGTAATTTTGCTTATAGGAATTGGTACATAACACCCATTCTGCGTATTGCCAAGGTTTGGCAATATGGCAAGACGGCTATTGTACCAAATAGATCTAACTCTTCGTCCTTCGCTACGACCTCTTTCCATTGACTGATGATGTAATACTCCGCCTTCGCCTTTTATAACATGATTTAAAAACGTCGAAGGCGCCAATGTAGCAAAGTGATCATGCATCTGACTGTGACTAGTTATCATAGAAGTGCTGAGTAGGTATAAGGTACTTAACAACCTTTACTAATTACCGTAAATATGTGCATAATAGGGGACAAAAATATAAATTCTTGTTCGCACACTGATAAAAGAGATATTATTCTACAGTAACAGTCATCATGCAAATTATTTTTACATGTCAAGGTTCCATGTTGAAGGTTTAAAACCTTCGCATTTTTTAAGAAACTGTAGGTACGTGCTTGATATTATTCTTAAATTGTTTTATTTTTTTGTGATTGTTGTAAAAGATAACTTATAATTGCATTCAGTGTGGTGATGATGATCATTTGCATTTCAGCAAAAAATCGGCTAATATTGGGTATAAATACACCTAATATGTAGGTCGAAACCCTACGGCTGTTGTTGAGCTCCCTTGCATTGTAACATGATAATTCATGTCTAATGGGGATAGGGGAACCATTAAGCTTTCCATTAAAGGATAACATGGGTCATCGCCTTTTTGTAAGCTGTCGCGTCGGGAACTCACTGACCAAGCTTTCAAAAATCTTGTATTTTTCCTGATAATCATCGTTCTCTTGTCCTTGTCCCAATTTATTTGGGGTCATCTCGGTAGTAACCCCTTTTCTAGCCATATCATCTTCACACAGTCCATTCATTGGTATTACACTGATTGCATTGATTTTTCAGAATAACCGCACTAGAATCTATCATGTTTGGATCGGACACGACTCAGAATCGATTAATTACTGGATCAGATATTAAATACCGCATTTTTTGCAGGAATACACGAGAAAATCAATCGTCAACGATTACATCATTCATTTATTCTGCGAATTTAAAAAGGTACTAGTTGAGAAACCGCAGAAATATAGTAATATTTTTGTGAAGGAAAAATAAACATTTAAAATAATAAGGTAAGAAATAAATGAGGTAAGGCATCCGGGAAGCCAGAAAAGAAACCTTTTCCCCGTGAGATAACGAAAAACTTTGTCGTAAATGACGCCAAAACTTTCAGGGCCCAGTAGGAAGATCTGGGTTCCTTGTGCAAAAATATTTTACATCGCCGAAGTTAAAAGAAAATACCTACGTAACGACAAAACCGAAATAGCGTATTGTTTAGCATTATCCCCTCAAGATCGTTCACTTGTAGCATCAATGGCTACGGGCTGTTATCTCATTGTTTTGTAAATAATGGGTTGATGTAGGCTGTCATCAGAACATCGTCACGGCAAGAAAGGAGCCGATCTAGCATTAGGATATGGCATTGCCCACTAATTAGGAGACTTTTGGGGTGCTTTTAAAGAGCCTGCACATGTGAATCTGCTGACTGGCTGTTCTGGCTAATCTTTAACCACAGCATGTATTATTTTGTGAAACTTATGCTAACACGATAGGAGAAGAATCATTAGGACGCGGAAATCACGGAAATGTCTAAAATAAGAAGATTAGTAAAGCTGGCTAGAAGACGACTAAAGTAAAGATTTCGGATTAAATAAATCATATAATATTATATATATATTTTACGGGTTTCTCCCGAGGGTGTAAACCATACCAAGGAAACCTATAGAGACGAATTTTGCCTTTGCAAATAAGATTTGCTTTCAAACAAAACCTAAAAATCCACGTGTTTGGCCAACTTGTTTTCGCGCGGTTTTCGTAGTTTAGAAAAATGGGGTTCAAGCTTTGAAAACAATACGAAGCAGTGCTGATGAGGATATTTTAACCCTAATCGGGTATAAGGCATAAGTATTGAGGATGCGACGAAGACATCGTCAAAATGGCGGAACGAGGGATCCTACCGAACAGACTGAATCGTGGCAGAAAGAGGGAATTGATGATGATGATACGAGGGTTTCTTATATTAATTTGTAGCCTTACGAGAAATCATAATTTTCATACCGTGAACAAGCTGAGACGGAGAATGGAGATAAACTAATCTTATCTGCAAAGCTTGGAAAAATTGGAAACTCTAACGGACAATGTGATTAGAACTGCGGATATCTCCGAACGGCAAACAAGTGTAATTGCGATATCCGCGGTTCATCTGTCTATTTAGAAAAGTCTTTATAGGCAGGCACGTAAATGACAGGAAAACTAGGGTCTTCTTGTACAGGGGGGGGGAGCGTAGCGCGGCGACCTCAGATGAGGCCGGATAATAATAACAGGGTTTTAACTATGGTCTATAAGCGGACCAAAAACAGACGAAATATACGGAACCCTTACGACTCTAAGCGCACTCATTCGTAATGCTAATGAGCTGTTATTTTTAACGCGCTATTATTAGCTTGACTTGTATGTTTGAAAACTAGAAGACTTAATTTTAACTTACTTCCTGTTGTCTTAATGGTTCAAATTACTTCTTTAGAGACTTACAATTATAAAGATCTTATAGCAATTAAAAATTGGACATTCTGGTTGTTTATGCAATTTTGTATGAGAGGAAGCCTCGGCGAGATTTCGGTCTACCATGGCGCTTTATTGTTTTTGCTCGTTTTGGTCAAACTGCTAACATTTTTAGCCATTGGATTTGTAATTTTGTAGTTGACCTAAACAAGGCAAACATAAGTAAAGAACCCTTCCAGACACTGGAAAATTAAAGGCAAACAAGCCAGCCTACAGTCATGGTTGCAGTTCATGAATCTGTTTTTTTATAATGTTATCAAATAAAATAAAAAACAAGACGCAACATCAAGATTATATGTGAACATGTCCCACCAAATTCTCTTAAACTACCCTCAAACATGTAAAGTACCTACAGTCTATTAATTATTTTTTGCCTATTCTAGAGTAACTCAAAGATGTGATACTGAAATAAAATGCTGTACAATACGGCCAATATAACTTGGCAGTTCCGAACTTCGCGCAAAGGACTGCGTAGTAACATTTTTTAGGAACCAAATGGTGACATGAGGCGAGTGTGAGTGAGAGAACATGCGCGAAACTTCGTAGTGCCAATGTTCAGACCTGCCAAGTTATATCGACCGTATTGTAAGTAAATATGTAATTATGAAAATATTATTTTTGATCAGTTGTTTTGTACGACCTTCTTTTTTTGTTCGTTTGCTAGTAACCTGTGAATGTCAAACAAGAACAACATAGCAGTTTTTTTTTTTTTTTCCTTTTTGTAGAAGCCTAGACTAATGATGACATTTGAGTAGAAAAACCAGAGACGAAAGCAGTATTTAGGTTTCCATTATGAAGCCTTCTGTAAATATTGAACAGATAAACTACCTGCTAAATAAAAAGTTTTCTTTAAAGGAAGTGTATAGTGCCGCTAGCGGCATTCTATCATTATCGGACTAGGAAAGATAGGTGCCACTATTATGCCGCTATTTGCGGCATAATAGTCACGCCTACCTAGAGCCGGTTAAAGGATTTGCATTGTCACGTGTCACTTGTTATTTTGGTTGACTGATGAGGTTAATTCGGTGCTTTTCGATTTGTATTTGTGTTACTAGTATATTATAAGTCACTAGAATGACTGAATTTACGTTGATATGAGATTTAGTATCATACATGTATTGAACATTTTGTCTATGTAAAAAAGGCAATGTTACTACTACGGTTACTAGAATAATTTAGGATGCAAGAGCGAGCGAAGCGAGCCCGGGACTTGGGGCACCCCGACTCGGACATGTTAGGGTCGAAGGGGATAGCCCCCGCTATCCCCTTCTTGGTTCACTCGCTTCGCTCGTTCACTAGACCCCGCCATACACTTCCTTTTTTTTTTAAGCAGTCGTATTATTGCTTGGAAACAAATTTGGACCTGCTATCCCACTAATCTCGAACTGGCGATATTTTTCTCGGCACCTATAGTTTTGCACACGTTGTCGTTTTCAAATTTACACCAAAAAGGGTCTCTTCTATCGCAAAAAAATTGCTACTATAAAAAAGCGACAGGTTATAAAGTGCAGTGGTTCCGGAGAATGCGGCTTGCGGCACTTTATCTGATAGTGATAGAGTGCCGCTAGCGGCAATCTATACACTGACTTCTTTACACCAAAAAAAAAATTGCTAGAATAAAATTAGCATGCAGCAAGCAATAAAGCAATTTTCAATAGTAAGGGTCTTGAGAAGACTGCAACCTATATGTTGGAGGGAAAATATTTTCATTACTAATTAGTTAATGAAGGCAAAATTGGGATATTTTTACATTAGTGCATTTAAAAGGTACACAGACTGTACCTTACCTATTTATCTGTGATAAATAAATTATAGATCATGAAATTATCAAGTTCGTTGAAGTAAGTGTACAGTCAGTATGAAAAGTATGTTATATATAAAATTTTACAAAAATGAGATATTAATAGCAAGTCATTTAATAGAATATTTACTTGACCGACTATACATGATTATTTGGTGCCGACTGTACTTAAATGCAATATAATTAATTCACACAGAAAATAGTTGAAACAGATGATATCCTTCAGCTAAGTCTTTTGTAGACTCCTGCTGGATAAAGGCCTCCACCAAGTTGCTTATAATAAACTATATTTACAACTTCAACACAATTCTTAAGCTAATTATCTCACCTTTTGCTGATATCAGCAGCTGTGAGTCAACAACTTTGTTCGGCCAATATTCTTCAAACTCCGTTCCCGGTGGGAAATAGCTTTTAATGTCTGATAAACTTATCACTGAACATGTCTCACTAGCAAATAGTTCATTCCGAATACCCTGCACTTTACAACAGAACTTCAAGTACGATAGGTCCCAGCCTTTTAACTGGTCAGCCTTTAATTTCAAATTGTCTGTTTCACCTTCAAAATAAAATAGAGGAACAAATTTCTGGCTATCCCGCACTGTGTACGGTACAACAGACTCCTTGTTTATCCTAATGAAACCACACTTGTCTTTACTATTTGTTGTACCTCTTAATAACTTATTGTAACAAACGTCTAGGAAGTTATAGAACTCATAGGCATCCGACAACCGCACTACCAAGTCCTTCTGTGAGAATGGTTCCCGACCAAACTGTCCATCACAATGCCTGTTGTTGATCTCGTTCAACAGCCGAGCTTCTATCTCTGTGATGTAGTAACTCCTTATACATGTACACGAGTATATGTCTGCATGAAGATAGTTCAGGTACTTATTGAGGAGCTTGATCTCCACCATCCTGACAGCCACATACTTCTCGGTGGACCGGTATATGTAAGGTATGTGACATTTGCCCAGCATGTCCCAGCCGAAATGACCTTTCCAACTGGCCTCGTCTGGGGCCGGGGTCTTTTTGTCACCGTCGATTATTGGCCGCATATCGCCTGCGTTGGTGGCGGCAGGTTTTCGTGCCAGAAAGTTCAGGATGCCCATCTGTCCGCCGGAGCCCGGCGGCGCCACGCCGACGAGCGAGCCTGGCGGAGGCCGCGCTGCCGCCACCGACGCCGCTAGCGCCTTGGCCTTGTTCGCCTCCACCATTTTGGCGGCTAGCTCCCTGATCTCCGCCTCGTCGGGCCGCTCCGTCTTTACCTTGACCATGGTTGGTGTGGTGCTCGAAGTGTCCGTCATGTTTACGATCACACTCCACTCCTCGTGAAACAAAAACACAGTTTCTAATATTCCACACGTCACATAAATCCAGGGCTACATTCTGCAGCGTCGCTGTGGTAAGTTTCAGTCAAAAATTAGTAAACAATCGTTTTGCACGGTGCCCATCGTCCACTTATCACTTCACTATTTTGACAGATCGCCGAATCATACTATGCGATATCGAATATTTAATTCACTATAATTCACACATTCCACGACAAGTTTCCAACGATGATCCGTGTTCACTGTTCATAGTCCATCCATGTGAGGGTCGACAGAAAAACTAAGAAAATATAAGTTCCGCACTATTTTGCCGACGTCAACTTTTGAAAATTATTTTCGCGGCAATTTATGTATGATCGATTAAAACTCTGAAACCCTTCTAACTTATAAATAATTGGAAAAATATTTTTCTTATTATCCACGCTGTGGTAGGTAAGGAACATGAAACCCAAATTTTGTGTTCAGGGAAATGCCCAATACCGTTGTGAAGTCTCGTGGGGAGTGCAATTCATGTACATTTTTCACCTTTTGGTGACTCAGCAGCTAACAAAATGGCCGCCGACAAGGCTTTGTTGGCCAATCAGGTCACTGCTAGCGACCATACATATCTACAAAAGTCCCGTCGATGACGTCGATGCACTCCCCACGAGACTAGTTCTCAAGGACTTTTCATTTTGTGCTATTTTTGACTAATTTAATTTTGGAAATCACTCGTGAAAGCTTCAGAAATCCATTCTACAAAATATGTGAATTTTTGGAAATTTTTGCACTCTGCTAAGTGCCTTATATCAGTTTTTATTCAATACCTAAAATATAATTTATGAATGTACTCTTTACAAAGTAGACACTATCGGTAGTCTCGCTACAGCTACCTCGATGTCGCTTGGGCGTTCCAATACAAACTGCGCTGCGAAACTCGACCTTATGCCAATGACATAGAGAGTGCACGAGTTGTTCGGGTTAATAATCTAGGTCTTACCAACAGTGCGTAGCGAGACTTGCCGACGCGCGCATTCCACGAACAATAATCCCCTGCATGAGTGAACGAGACAGCAACAAGTAAAAAGTAGATGTCAAATGTTTAGGTATTTTACTATGAACGTAAAGAGAACGTAGGTAGGTATATAATGCAATTACAAGCTTACGTAAGTATTTTAACCTACTTGGTAACGAAGTAGGTAGGTGCATAGCGGGATTTTGGTAGATTTAGCTTTTTCCTTTTGTGTGTATTGTATGTATGTACCCTCTTTGGTTATTAAAGCATTAAAATAAAAGTAGGTAAGTTTGTTTGAAACTTTAGGTGCTTCCCTAAGCGTTATCAATAAGTTAGTAGGTAAGTATCTGATACTATTCCGTCTGATTGTTTGTCTGATAACATTGTTCAGCGTTAATCTAGTTAATCAATTATTTTAAGAAAGTAAAGAAAGAAAAACTAGGAAGGTACCTATTTAAGATAGGGTTGTCCTTCATTATTAAATTCATTGCTTGACCTACATATTAATAGGACGTAGGTGAAAATGTTAATTGCATTTTCCCAGAGTGTTAGGGAAAATCATGGAAAAATATTGTATGTGCGACCGTATTTGCGTACTTAGATTGGAAATAATAATAAAATATATTATACCTACGTACTACCTATCTATAATTACATCTTAATCAGTCTCTCATCTCTGCCTGGACGATCAAAGTTCGGCCAGCGGTTAGCGTCAGAAGCTTCTCAGCGTGCGACCACGTCTAATAAAATAAACTTGGTATTCATTTGCAGTATGTACAGCATGCAATCGATCGGCTGATAGTTACGTATTAATGTAACCACGCTGTAAGTTATCTAATAAAACACGTGGTCATTAGGTTGATTGCTCAAAGTATCTACACTTCTCTGACTTAAGTAGGTATAGTCAAGCAATAAGGAGTCAGTTCTATAACCACAGGGACTACACTTTAAAGCTTCGTGCAGACCAGCGCGACGCGACAGCGCGACGCGGCACCGGCTATTGTTATACCGTCAAGTTTTTTTAGAAATTGTATTGTTCGAGTCGCGTCGCGGCGTCGCGTCGCGCTGGTCTGCACAAAGCTTAAATCTATCTAAGTAGGTAGGTAGGTACTTACATTAGGTATTTTTTATTATTTCTGAAACATCTATTGTTTCCTTATTACATATCTTTGTTCTATCTCGTCGACCTACCTAAAGACAAGAGTAGATAAGTACCTATTAAGTGGAGTGACGTCACTTAAATGAAGAAGGTAATTTTATTGTAGGTATGTAATTACAATCAACAAAAAATGGCGTAAAGACTAGGTATAATGTGGCGTGGGTTAAGCCCACGTTCGCATGGACGTAAAATAATCGCGGCGGGATTTTATTGCGCACTGGATTTTCAACTCCCGGTGTTGAGCCGAGCGTAGAGAATCCAACGCGTTGGGATTGGGACGCACGAGCTCGTCCCATCGCGTTGAAAAAAACACACTGTTGGATTTTCAACTTTCAGCGAGAAGCAAAGCGTTGCAAATTCAGTGCACGAAAAAAATCGCCACGATATTTTTACGTCCATGCGAACGTTTGCACGGGCGTATTCTAATCGCGACGATATTTTTCGCGTATTGTATTTTCGACGCTCTGCATAGCACCGAGAGTTGAATATCCAACAGTCTATTTTCTTGATGCGCTGGGATACGCGCTGGATACGTAAGTACATCATGATACTCTCATCAGGAAACTGTACCACTATGGTATGAGGGACAAGGCTCTTGACCTTCTGACTTCTTATCTGAATAACAGAATTCAGAGGGTCGACGTAAGTGGCAAGAGAACTGCAGGATCTGCGGTCACCATGGGCGTTCTGCAGGGTTCAATTCTAGGTTCTTTCTTATTTCTAATTTATATAAATGACTTACCTTACCACATAAGGGATAATCACAAGATCGTATTATTCGCGGATGACATTTCCCTCAATTTTTAAAATCAAACGTCAGTTAGTCAATTTTGAACAAGTTAACGATGCACTCTCTAAAGTTGTGCATTGGTTTAATGTAAATAATCTTCTCCTGAACGAAAAAAAGACTAAACTCATCAAATTTTCAACGCCAAATGTCAGGCAGCAATGTTCAAGTTAATGGAATAGAGTTGGACCCTGTTGAGTCAACAGTTTTTCTTGGAATAACTATTGACGGTAAATTACAATGGAGCCCACACATAGAAAAATTGTCAGGAAGGCTAGGTTCGGCCGCCTATGCTGTTAAAAAAAATTGGCAGATAACTGACGTAGATACAGCCAGAATTGTTTATTTTAGTTATTTTCATAGTCTTATGTCATAAGGGATTCTTCTCTGAGGAACCTGTGCGGACATTAATACTATCTTTGTTCTACAGAAAAAGGGCTGTTCGAGCCATTTACAACCTAGGTCCAAGAGATTCCCTTCGAGAGAAATTCAGAGAAATAAATATTCTGACTGTAGCCTCACAATATATTTTTGAAAACCTATTGTATGTACACAAAAATATACAAAATTTTAAGAAAATGTCCGATATTCATAGTTTAAATACCAGGAATAAACACAACCTTGCTGTACATCACACACGTCTCCACAGAGTAGGCAACTCGTTCATGGGCAATCATGAGTCAATTCTCAACGCTCGACTAAACACCGAGAGTCGAAAATCCAGTGCGCGATAAAATCCCGTCTCGATATTTTTACTAGGGTATGGGGTGCACAGCGCACTACCTTTCGTCGAATCCATAGAATAAATTAATAATAGATATTGATGCTATGAAAGGCTTCCCGGGAAACCCTGGAGGCTAATATTGATCTAAGTTGGTAGACAACTAATTAATGATTTATGTAACATCTCGGACACTGGTGGTGGACCACTTTTCTACCTTATTACTTAAAGCATTTAAGGGTGAAAAGTGGTCGACGCCATTGTCCGCGGTTGTACCTAGCTACTTGTTAGGTTTATAGGTATAGGGGATCTTTTGGGGATGGAGTACAGAGACCATCCTTATTTCAGCCATCAGGCAGTGTTTGAAGGGTCTAAGGCTTAGTCCAAGGCGCCTGCTGCAGTCTTGTTTCTGGGATAGCAACGCATCTGCGACAGTATGGTATAGGCCGATGTTCTCAGGCGGTAGAGAACTGGCGACCACAAACAAACCACAACTATAAAGTGAACCATAAAAAAGAAAACAAAGATTATAAGGCCATGGCCATCCGTGCATCCCACAATCCCAATTAATTTTAGATCTACCGATCTCTGTTTCTCAACGTTCGCCATGCTTAGGAGTTAAACCTTGGACTTCAAGGTCCTACACTACACTGGCCCCAGAAAACTATAAAGAGGCGACCTAAAAGATTTTGCTGCAATGTTCTTGTTCTTGACCCCGTTATCAATAAGTAGGTAACCACTTTTCAAAATCCGCACAGAACGTGGATTTTACTTACGTGGCTCGTCTCTTATGAAAGCTGCACCCTAATTGCGTAACACAATTTCAATCACAATCGAAATGATTTGAAGGATATTGCTAATCCATTGCTTCATGCATTTTAGAACGTGGCTTTTAGTTACGTGGCTCGTCTCTTATGAAAGCTGCACCCTAATTGCGTAACACAATTTCGATCACAATCGGAATGATTTGAAGGATATTGCTAATCCATTGCTTCATATTAGGTACCTATGTTCGAAAGAATCTACTCAAGCAACGTAAATAACGCAATGAATGTTGTTGAACTGTCAAAATGAAAGCCATTGCTACTATTAGTGTGTTACGCAATTACTACACTGCAAGCAACTAACTACAACTACCTACTCAATCAATCTAGGCTCCCTAGCCTTTTCCCAAACTATGTTGGGGTCGGCTACTACCTACTATTTCATATAATATTTTCAACACCATCTTTGAGCATTAGGTACATACAATACGCGCCACGAAAGATGAGACTTGACCGCGTCTCCCGTGCTCTTTTTGCCACCCCGATGACGGGCAAACCTCATACCGCTAAAGAGACCTATAAATCGTCTATTGCGCAAGTCAAACCACGTGGTGTGTCAAGTGATCCAGTCTCATCTTTAGTGGCACGCACTGTTCCTACCGGTTTCTGCTAAAGAGTTGAGCACTGGCACTTCTTCCTCTTAGCGTATCGATGACAAAAAGTTCAAACATGTTTAGCCCAAACTTCAACTACGCGAACTCCACCCACAGACCTAGTCATAAGATCCTCAAGTGTACAGGTGACAGGGCATGCGGCTCAGGATGGAAGGTGGGCCATTGTCTGCGGGGAGATGCCGCATACGCGGCAGATCTGAGCCGTCCGTGAACCCCCGTCTGTGGAGATTATCTTTGCTCTAGCCTACTTGGGTTCGAAGTCAATTTAGAGATTTCCAAGTCGGCCACGGTAACGCACTGGCACTGCCCAACCCCATATGGTTTGATTTATTCCATTCTCCTGGAAGGGTAAACACAAAATATACAAACAGTACAGGAATAGATCTAGCTACTTAGACCAGACTAAGTATCATGTGGTTTTCAGGCGCCTTTGAGAATTATTCTGGCAATAGGACGGGCAACCGAATCTTCCCATGCCCTACATTCTCACACAAAGCGTTTTACAATTTTGAACTTTTAACTTGAGAGGATATTTTAATTAGGCAGGCTCCGGTTCTATTTTTTTACAAAAGTTGGCGAGGTCCATAACCCCTTCACTAAGTAGACAGTCACTGTTTCGGGCGGAAAAACCTTACTGAAAATGATTCAGCCGTTTCAGAGTAAAATCAATCGTTGAAAGAATTTTATTGAGTCTGTGGCCGGAAAATCGAGCTTGTCTATTCGATACATACAGTTACATTTAATTACGGAGTACACTCTTGGAATTCTAGATGAGTACCTAAATACAGAGACCCCCGTATGCGCCGATCTTATAAAAAAAAAATCTGGCCACAGTTTAGTTCTGCCAGGAGACTAAGCTAAGGTATTAGAAGATTTTCGTTGAGAACTTATACATACCTCTAGGTATCTACATCATTATACTCTACTAAGTATAATAAGGATAAACCATAATAAATAATAGCGAAACATTGGGTTTTTCTGTTAGGTACATAATATAATAGGAAAAACAAAATGCAGAATCCCTCTTTTCATCGGTTAAATAACAATGGAAAACAGTGAACTTTTTAATCATTTACATTTTTTGTTTTATTTAACGATAACACCCACGAATAAATAGCTTATGCTGGGGTATATTAGCCAGTCAGCAAAATGGTAGCGGGTCTGAGTCTGTGACTGGATAAGCGCCATGAGATGGAGGCAATTTTGACTTACCTCAGCTATTCACTATTATGCGTCTGCTCTACGCATCGCAGAAGCAGAGTTATTTTGTATGGTATGAACATCGGAACACTAAAGAATATAGTAAGTTTTTGGCGGATCCTTCAGCTCAAAGCATGGTTAAAGCAGGCAGTCTATAGGCTTTCCATCACCCTGCAGAATTGAAATTCAGAAGGAAATATGTTTCATTGATAAAGTGTATTCTCCCTACTACCCTGGATCCACCACTAATCGTGTAACATCGCCAATGATTCAGAAATATGAATTCGGTCATAGAAATAAAGCTGGTACTGTACGTTATACCACACCGAGAAGATGTCATAATCATACACAGGGTGTCAGGGACATCGACGCGAAAACTGTTACCATGAATTCAGTACATGATTCTAAACGCCCCTGAGTTGAAATTATTCGTAGGTTATTAAAAAAAAATCTGCTGTTTCATAGAAAAGTGCAATACCTACTCGGTCAAAATGTATGGACCAGCTGTTTTTTTTTTATAACCCATGAAAAATTTCAACGCAGTGGCGTTCAGAATCATGTACTGAATCCATGGTAACAGGCTTCCCGTCGATGTCCCTGCCACCCTGTATATGCCATCTTCTCGGTGTGGTATCTCTCTCAGCCTAATTATGATGAGGTCGTTGTCATGGTTTGGTCCATGTCTATCTGCCGAGCTGATAGACATGGACCAAACCATGACTGCTGTTAATGACATCGACACTAGGAAAAATTAATGCTTTTAATTTCGATAATATGGTGTGGTGTCACGCTATATCCAATCTAAATTATTTATTGCAAAGTTAAAAGACGAACAATAAATCTACTGCTACAAACTTAAGTAATGATATTTATAAATCACTTGTTTAAAAATATGGATGTAAGAGCTCAAACAGACGCCGTTGCCCGCCGTTAAACAGACTTTAAAAAAGCATTCGATATTGTTGATCACAGAATAATAACAAAATTACATTCAACGGCAATATTAACAACTACCTGGTTTCAGTATTATATCTTTAACCGCAATCAAACTGTAGTAACGGGTACCATTCTGACATCTTCCTTGCTACCTCCGGTCCCTCAGGGATCAATTCTTGGCCCTTTACTGTTTTTAATTTACATTAATGACATCGGAAACTACTTTCATATGAATGATTTTCTATTGTAAACTGTTGCCCTTAAAGTTTCAGGAAAATCATAACGATCGATGATTCTTATCTTCTAAAAAAATATTTAAATAGATTATCTGAATATATTCATAAAATCAATTAAAATTAAGTAAAGCTAAGTATAGCTATATGAATTTCACCAATTATATCAACATTGTTAGTGTAACTATTATTTATGTAATGAATTACTTTTATGAGAGATTGATTTGTAACTAAGGTATCCTATTGGACTGCAAACCTCACAGACCTAAATAAAGATTATTCAAATATATCGTCTTCCTTGTAATGAGATCATCCGCTGACTAAGTTACTTCCCGTCTGCGTTGTCTATTACCTATTTATATATTTCACAATATTTTGTTAACATAGCATGTCATGCTCATTCATGATTTAGGTAGGCATAGTACGGTAAATAAGTTTATCGAATATCTTATCTTATTATCATATTATACAAATGTTTTTCAGAATTATTAGCACTTTTCACGAAATGTCTGGAACTTTACCTTTTGCTGGGACCTACATAGAAGGTAAAAAAGCATTTTTTAGTTCCAGTTATTTCGTTATTATCACATTTCACGAAATATCTGGAATTTAAAGATGCTTACCTTCTAAGTACTTGCTAAGGTACTTATAACTAAAGTCTGCATTCTCCGAAAGTTAAGACTAATGTCTTAATATGTAGTTAATTGGCGGCGAGTCTTGCCATCAAACGTGCACAAGACCAGACCTGAGGCACCACCATGACCTCGTGGAGGCGATCGGCAGTGATCTCTCGCGTCCGGCCCTGGTCCAGGCCATGGTACAGAGCGAGAGGGAATGGGAAGCCGTCACCTCCCTCTGCGAAGCAGTAATGCTCGCGAAAGAGGAGGCGGAACGCGTGAGGGATAGGAAAATTTCGCGCCCTCACGCCCCTACCCGCTGCAGGAGAACGATGGGTATGGGTAGCTCGCTGGCTGATAAGGACCAGCCCCGGATAGACGGACGGCGCGTTGTGTTTCACGCGCGCCTCAAAAAGATATCAGCAGAACAGAAGGGGTCTGCTAGGACCGATGCCTGCCAGGGTCGCGGGAAACACTGAAAGAACACGGGTGGGTTTTAGTCAGTACGAGTCTGACACGCCTTCCCGCTCCACCCAGAGCGAGAGAAGTTATTTAATAATTTTCAACAAAAAAAAAAAAAGACTAACTGATAAATTCTTGATGAAAAAATTATACTTTGCAGGACTCGAGGAATCGAGCCTAGGCCCTATGCGGTAGTACCCCAACCATTCCACTTCCTGGACCAGCAACGAGGCCGCCAAAAGCAAAGATGTTTTTTTTGGAAATCCATCAAACGGGCTCGACGGCAAGAGGGTTGAGGTTTGAGTTCAAATAAAGCGGAATATTGGCATATTCCAGTACCTATAATGACCTAGTGGGAATACTAGACGTAACGTAGGTGCGCCTTGCTGATAATAGAAAGAGAGACCAGAAATACTGGCTTTTCCGCAATTTCCAAAAGAGGAAAATATTTACATTAAATTCACTAGCATTATTAAATAAAAAGACAGATTTTGTCTTGCATGAGGCTCCATAATAAATATGAAGCTTAGGTATCTACCTCTGTTACATCGTTTTAATTATCAAAAATTATTTTGCAATAAAGTGTTTTTTAAATAATAATACCTAATATACCTATGTCTTTGTTTTAGCTGGTATCATCGGAACCTTATCTCCAGAATTATATGGCCCTCCTGATGTACAGCTCGGTTCAAACTTTATGGCGGCTCGGAACATGAGGCGAATCACTGCGCAGTAACAAATTCACGTGTCAGCGGGGGAAGGGGTGCGGTACTGCGCAGCGAGTAGCGCACTTCAGAGCTGCCCTAAAGTTTGACGCGTACTCAAGGGCGTACCCAGCTTTTGGCCCAGGGGGTGGCAAATCCGAAATTTCCCCCTGCACATGTTTTACATAGTTTGATATTGCTGCTGCGTTCGCGTATTTTTAACCGATTTCAAAAAAGGAGGATGTTCTATTTTCGTCTGTATGTTTTTTTTTTTAATAAGTATGTTTATCGATATTTTCGTCAATTGTGGACCGATTTTGATTTTTTTTTTTCTCAAATGAAAAAATAATTTTCTAAATTGTTCTGTTGATTGATACCTACTGTAATTGTAAAGTAAAAAATATTTTCTGTGCTTTTCAATTTCAATGCTAACGAACGTAATATTTTAAGTAGGTAGGTACCTACTTAAGATGCATGAACGTAAAGGATGGCGTTCTGTAGTTTCTGCCTACCCCCGCATGGGAAGAAGGCATGAGTTTAAGAATGTATGTAAGTATGTACTTATAACATACGAGTAGTAGTATCTAATTAATAGGTAGTTTCATCTGCTCATAAGTTATTGATGGAACCATAGATATAGTTAAGATTTAGTTTTCTATGGATGGAACGGATGGATATGGATGGAATTGTTACACAGAAAATGAGACGAAAAATAGAAATAAGAATTCTCTGAATTTAGGTTAAGTACCTACGCATAGGTAGACTTACCACACTAGACATCATAATGACGCTAAAGGGCTTATGGCTAAATGGCTACTGCGCCGTGCGCAGATCGATGAATATGCGCGGCTTAACTGGTGGCTCCTATGTACCTAGGAAGGTACCTAAGTAAATATACCTTTGTATAGGTATACCTATTATATTATATCAGGTTAGTCCAACCTGGGGCGTGAATTTATTCACTATGAAATAAAATTGTTGACTGTACGTACTACGATTTTATTATTTGATACCTAATTTGCTAAGGGCTAACTTTAGACTACTAGGTCACTTTAGGGGCACCAATCATATCCGACCTGCCTGGCACACAAAACACAACATATTCTTTCACCTGCCAAATAATAAGAACCAGATTCTACTTAGTACCTATAGCTTCATGGAGCCAACCAAACATTTGTAGCTACAAAATATCATCCATATCAACCTATATAGTCTATAAATAAGTTATAAGTAGATATAAGATAAAATGTTCATAAATAATAATAATGTAACAAAACTCGTTTTGTCGAGATCCGGTTTGTATCATTCTATGCCTATGTAGGTACATGTCTATATAGGTACCTACATATATTATGTCCGCCTGCACAACTAAACCGCGGTTTTTGTTCAAAGTCAAATCATTTATTTCAAATAGGGCCCTTAAATGACACTTTTGAACGTCAAAATTACAAAAAAAATTAATTGATTCTAGTCACCCCTTCCAAAATGTAGTTTTCGTATGGAGAAGAATGGGCAAGAAACTCCAACATTACTCTTTTAAAATGTTTTACAATATTTTGATTAATAATATGTAGATACATTAGTTATATAATTATATGTGTAGACGATGATGCACCTAAAAAAATTACTGTACCACAATAAGTAAAAAGAATTTAAAATGAAGCAACAACAGATAAATTAATGATACATGCTTCTCACATATTTACAAACATTGTAAAAGTACCTACACAATTTTCCTAAAATTTTACAAATAATAAGTCAGTGTGTGAGGAAGTAATCACAGAATGTAAAATTAATGTCTTATAAAAAAAAAAGAATTATACAACATTAGCAACCAGTTTGATTTTGTCTAGATTCTAGATTAACATAAGGAGCAGGAGCAGCATGTTTTGAGGGAGTGTGTTCAGCGAAGGGCTCAAATTCTACTAGGTTCTATTCATTTTCATAATCTCACCAGATTATCATGATCCCAGGCATAAGACGAATTCCCAGAAACTTTTCTTTTCATAGAATTTGATATGCATGAGTCATTAACTCATTATGTTCCCCTTTTGTGTACCTAGGTTGAAATGAAAATAAAAATCAGTGCTATGTGAGTTACGACAAGTTGAACGTTTCTTTACAAATGAGTTCTAAAGGAAGGATGGTCTGAATAGAATCGATCTCTTTTGAAAGTTCCTATGTAGGTACTGAATCATTCTGCGTCCTTTTCCTATCAACAAAATCAAGTGAAACCACGAGTTTAATACATGTTCCTATTGATGTATCTTCCAATCGTCAACCGAAACACCGGCTTCAGCGTGAATCGTACCAAATCTGTCTACCACTGCCTACCCTCTCTACGGTTGTAACGATTTTTTTGCTATGAGATATGTTTTTGAAGCAAAACAAAACGCTAAATGTTCTAATGTTGATTATGGCGGAATGTAACGTATAAAATATTATTTAATAGATTGGAACATGATGAATGCATTAGATTATTAAAAAACTTGCTTTTATTTTTAAACCTATGTTCAATTATTTTCTTTAAAATGTTATAAAACATAACAATAAAACGTTTAGGTGTCACGGTGTTATCGCAGTGGTTTGACAAGCCAGAGAAGTGTTACCATACCGTTTAAACAGTAGATCTACTGTTTTTTTCAATGGATAACTGTTTTCTGTTTTAGTCCATACCACGGACGGTCCACGGTTGTCCAAGGTATTGACCTTCAGGTGCTAAAGCAATAAATCCAAAATGCTTGTGTATTACTTTTTTTATGGGTACAAGCAAGGTCTGTCTGATTCTGGTGATATCTACTGATTCTGGTGTTTAAGCCAAAATTAAAAATAAAACTCACAAGGTAATTTTAAAATAATTCTGTAGATAAAATAATTATTTTTCATTTATTCAAGGAGTTATAATCTTTTAAAGTTTTAAAAAATACAAAAAGAAAGTAAGTGCTGAAGGTATGCATTTTCGAATTTTCACACGTTTTTACTCTTTATCTTATCTTATGCTAAACAGTAGAACTACTGTTCTGAAATTACTACTGTTGTTCATGATTATTTTGCTGTTTTTTTTTGTTTTGTAGGGTTGGCAATACTGAGCCAAATTGACTTTGACGAAGTTTGACGTTTCTTGAATTTGTTTGCATTATTTCCGTCTTGTGTAGACTGAATTTCTATCCTCTTTTCCAATTTATGAATAAATATCATGTGTTTACCGTGTGTTTATTAATATATGTTAAATAAACTTTCATATTTTTTTCTTTTATTACCACGATGCTTATTATTGGTTGTTCTGTAAACACGTCTTGTGAAATAGCAATGATACAGTGATTTATGCTGGTTTTATAGCCGGGAAACATTTATTTATTAAAGTTCTTTATGTAATAAAGTAATAATATAACATGGGCGATATTCAAGTGTGCCGCATTTGTTTAAATACGGATGTTAAAATGCAGGACCTGTCGGCATACCCTTTAGAATCTTATTTTGCATCATTCATGATTGAAAGTAAGGTAAGTTTGTTTTGAATGGATAACTCATTAAAAATATTTAAAAAAGGCTAAAGGATAAAGCTAAATGGTTCCGTAGCACCATACAATATTTAGCAAAAAACTCTGATAAAAATAATTAAAATACAAGTAAATAATTTAAGGGTTTCTATGGAGAATTTTAACTGTCACCTATTACATTTCATGAGATACAGACTGCTGACAGACAGACCGATAGCAGAGGATTAGTAATATGGTTCCGTTTGGCACCCTTTGGGTACGGAACCCTAAACATAATTATATATTATTCAAGATAAATTGTTTAGTATCAAGCTATGTTACTAACTTACTCTTACAAAGTACAATAAAGCATTATAAAAAATAAATAAAATATTATGCTAATCAACCTTTTATTTGCAGCCTCTATACACCAACTTGCTGCCGTATGCCTGCTATGAGTGTGCAGCACTTGTGAAGAAGTTTTATTTATTTAGAGAGAAGTGTCTGCAGAGCCAGGGGCTGCTGTGTGAGATCATTGATGATTGTGGGAAGGTACATTAATGTGTGGATAGCAAAATACCTGAAAATATTGCAGGTTGACAATGAAACTTCAGTATAAAATTAATAAGCATGAAACCAAGATTTTTATAATATGATTTAAAAAAAATAAACTATTTGATAATTCTTTGTTAATAAGTTCTGACCATACACATGTTTCTCTCAGAACTAATACATGCACAAAATTTTTGTTCACAATTAATTTTACATATTTCAGGTAACACATGCAGCTATAAAATCAATTGCCAGAAAAAACCTCCTTGTAGTTACTAATGTCACTAATATCAGCATTGAACAAGATAACACAACAAATTGTATCACCACAGAAACACCTGAATTCATTGTAGAAGTTATCAAGAAAGAGGACCATGATGACGTGGATGTTCCTGATCACGTCAGTCCTGATAATAGTTCTAGTGAGGATGATGATGAATGTCAGAAGAAAAGTAAGAAGAAAATTCACGAAGTAAAGAAGGTTGAAGTTTCTGTGAAAATGGACATAGAGGAGTCTGATGGTCCCGAGGTAAGTTGGATTAAATTTTTCAGTTTCATATTTCTGTGCTCGCACCTAGATCAGTGTTTCTTAACCTGTGGTCGGTGGACCCCTGGGGATCCGCGAGTATATGTACGGGGGTCGGCGCTCTGTGGATCGAGAAAAGGCTCTTGAAATAGGAGCTTAAATTTTAAAGTGTCGGTTTTGCTTTAAATAGCTAATATTGTGCATAAATATATAATAGGATACAATCTAGTAAGCAAATTAGCAACTTATATATTTTTTGCAAAAAAAATGTATGGAGCTAATGCTTATATCTCCGGACCGGAGAGAATAACCGTTTTATCCTTGCACACGGTGATATAACTATTTATTTATTTTTTGACGTACTTAATTTTTCCAGATTAGGTGCCGTTTTTTTTTTAAAAAAAAATGGCACTAAGTCTCGTTATATGGCGTATGTCAAAAAAAATATGATATAATTATACATATTATTGGTTATTAGAAGCCATTATAAGCAAAAAACCGACACTTCAAAATTGATGCTCCTATTTCTTCGAGAGCCTTATTTCGATGCACAGTGCGGCAGTCCCATCTCTGGACTATTTAACAATAATAAATAAAGCCACCAAAAGTCTCGTAATCGCTTGTGAGGTATTATTTATTTATGCTTACTTAGCACGATGAACGTGCAAAGAATCCGATTACAAGTGGAATCCGATTTAAGAATACATCTTTGTAGTAACATCAACCCGAATATCACTAATTTTGGTACAAAAAAGCAACACAACACCAACCTTCACATTAAGAATTGTATGCTAACGCATTTATAATTTCGATTAAAAAAAAACGTATTTTTAATTAAAAAGGTTTTAATTGTAGTACTAAAATAAATGGTCCGAAATTGATTGCTGTTTTATTTATTCCTTGATAATTGCGCTTGATTTCCTAGGGGTCCGTGGCTGAAAAAGGTTAGATTCGCTGACCTAGATTATACAGAGATATTAATCTTTTGTTTGTAATTAATTGTGCATGCAAAATGAATTTGTGTTTCTTTGTGTTATTAATACTATCTTGGAAAATTAAAAAGCCACCAACCAAACATACAAAAAAAAAAACTCAAACATGCTTGGAAACTCGAACATTATTTTGACAACCTTATTCAAGATAAATCGAAATTGCTGTACTGGTAAAAAACAAGCGACACCCGGCCGGCAATGTTACTATAAAAATCCATATTGACGTGTTATAAAAAAATGGAACCAACTTTTTACTTCAACACATGGTAACCAAGGAGGTAAAAATATCAAAGATTTTATTTAAATTTCGAACTGGCTTAGTACATAGAGCTGTTTAAAGTAAAGAAAAACAAATGAACCTATTGTCGCGTGAAAATTTTTCTTTGTTTGTCATTGATTCTGGAATTTATTTAATTTACTTAGTTTGAATTTCCCTCAGACCAAATAAAAAACCAAGACATATCACAGCGAACAATAGAGTGAAGCATGCAAAACTACACCACGCTCGAAGCATAACGTTGAATGTTCAAAAAATTAAAAGTCAGATGAATGACATTTCATACGTAAGTAAACATAAAAACTAGATAAAAACCCATAATTTTAATAAATCAAATTATAACAGCTTGGAACAGAAAATCTTAACAAGTGTTGCCACTAGTATGCGTCACAATTATCCCCGTTTAATGGGTATGATATTCATGTAACGCGAAACGTAACATTACACGTTCATTTATTTATTTATATTTGTTTTATTAGTTTTAATATTGGCTATAAAAGTGTAAAAAGCTGCCCTTCCCCCCCTGGTTACGCCCATGAGTGCACACATGTTTACGAAACTGGTTTCACATCGCACACAGCGTTATGTCTTAGTTTTTTATTCGGTCTGAGGAATTTCCGCGCATTGTTTGAGAAAATGACTATACAAGCCTTTGCCGCAACCAGGCATTGATGGACTCACGTATGTGTGCCTCGGCTCCCATTTCCACGATCGTCCACAATGCCCTACATACAGTAACGTACTATATATCACAATAATAACTTTTCTTCCACAGCTTTCTGAAACAACAGTTGATTCAGCAAAATTGCCTATAAAAAAATCTCGAACAGTCCAGCCCAAGAAACGAATAAGATCCAAGAGGACTCGTACTATGGTTGCTAAGCAGAGCCCACCCAAAGTTAAGAAGGATAACACACAATGCGACGACCAGACTGATGATTTGATCAATGTTATTACTCTCTCGGTATGTGGATTGGGTATTGCGTTTTAGGACCGACGAAGCGCAGTGCAGCGCGGTTTTGCCCAGCCAAACAAATACCAACATTGCATCTCTTCAGTGGCGTGCGGCCCATAAAGACAGAAAGACACTGCCTACCCTAGTTCTGATAATAGATCTAATATTATTTGATCAATAAATAAAACAACATAAAAAAAAACATAAATCAGCTCCACCTATCGAGTGCCGGTGGTATCATTAAGACTAAGACGTAATTTTGCATCATCGATTCGCGCTGCACTAGCAGCGCCTCGCCATTGCCACGGCAAAAGACACAAACTATTAGTCCCTTAGTGATAAGTGTGTGTGCTCTCTGGGTAAGTCGTCGTCATGCGGATTTAATGTGTGTGCGTTCCTATAGCTACGTGGGCTTTGCTGACACACAATGACAAAAATCACGCACACAACTGCATGAAAAGCCAGTGTCTTTTTGTAGTATTATAAACAGCTAACACGAAAAATTACGACTCGTACCGAACATTTCCGAACGAAAGTTTGCTATGCAATGCAAATATTTTAGAAAGTAACATTGTTTCATTGAATTTTATTATAGTAGATGACCATAATTTTTTGTCGTATTATGTTTATCTTTTTACTACTTATTTTCAAAAGTCATTATAGACTTGTTCTTGCTCGGTCATTGAACGGAGCGCTCCGATCTAGTACAATCTGTAAAATGTACTAGTACAGTCTTCTAGTACTATTAGTACAGCATGACCAACTTAAGTGTGCAGTTCACGGAGGCGCTACTTGTCAAGGAAAAATGCAACAGCATGACAAATTCGGTACATTAATTTTTAGTTCAGTGTTTTACCGCCTGCACAGATAAGTTGGACGCGCTGTACACTAACCGAATGAAGAGTTTATAGAGTATGTCCGCGCCACCGCTCAAATCCGATATACGCAGCACTAGTGACTATGTCATTAAAAAAAAATGTATAGTTCCATTACTTTCCGCCGGACTTCAGTGGTGGCGCGGACTGTAACAAAGAGTGCTTTTGACATATCACAGGCACATAATATATGTTATTAGATTAAGCCAGTTAGTTTTTGTGTTGTTTTAAAACTTCCACGTAGTCGCTGGCAAAAGCTAATATAAATAATAACATTTTAAATATTATAATAAGCGAATGGCAGCAATATACCTACATATTTTGATTTTCCTTCATACTTTGCAGGCTTAGGACTGTCATTCTAATACCCGTTCATTTATTTACAAAACATTACAAAAAAGTCAAAGTTTGATTTACTAGGTTACTTAATGCATTAGGTTATTTTAGAATGGCGTATTTAAAAATCAAAATATTTACAATATTTACAACGATACTAAAATATACATAGGTATTGTACATATATTACATTAGGTATAAATGTTAGCATGGAAATATTTTAAATATTTATAATTACACACAATTATATCTACATAGAATAATTAAATATGTACAGTATGATTTATTTACAAGTTGCCATGCAAGAATAGCAACTGTGAGACTTTGTCGGGCTTTAAAAGCGTTCTGCGTTGGTTTAATATTTGACCCGCATTTGAGAACACCCTTTCACAGGACACTGAAGTAGCCTGTATGCACAACCTTTTTAACATGTATTGATATAGGTGTGGATAAATATGTTTCCTGCTGTTCCACCACTGCAGCGGGTCTGCTTTTCTATTAACATATTCTTCATTTAAATATTTGTCAAATTGTCTAATTCCCGCAGCAACAGGATTTTCTGGTCTTGTGATTTTATCTGTTTCACTGTCGAAATCATCCCAAATGCTTTTTGTTTTATTTGCTGTGATTGCAGATGTCGCTGAGGTTGCTTCTTCGACATTGTCGACTACTTGCGAAGGGTTCTGTGTTGAAGCTTCATTTGGTAAACGTATCTCGCCTATCCTACGCTTCAAGCTATCGCAGGCTCTATTATAAGATTCTAGAGTTCGGAAGCCTCTCCTTTTGAATCGAGGGTCCAAAATAGTGCACTCTGAGTAGAGGGGTTGCTTTTCCAGGTCGTGAAATCTGGTACGAATCTGTGTATTTAACATTTCGATAAACCTCCGTACTTCCTGGTCATGGGGCTCCGACATAATGGTTGTGACGTGTTTTGACAGCATCTGTACAAATATGAGGACTTTCGATAATGATACATATTTTTCGCAGCTCAGCTCATTAGTGATTTCATAAAATGGTTCAAGAATCGGAATGACCTGTTCAATGACCACCCACTCCTGTGGTTGTAACGATAGGTCATTTCGCAATAGTGCCAAAGTGCTTATTACGGCATCTTTGACACGCACGATTCGGTTCAGCATGTCGTAGCATGAATTCCACCGTGTTGGGCATTCCTGTTTTAATTTAAGCTGCGGCAAACCCATTTGTTTTTGAATTTCTGTAAGTTTGGTTAAACCGACCGTGCTTTTTTTGAAATATTCCACAATGCTCTTTACTTTGGTAACAATTTGGCTAATATTATTGATTGCCTGTTGAACCACAAGGTTCAACGAATGAGCAAAGCAACCAATTGATCTCCACTCCCCTAATCTGATGGCTGCTAAAATATTTGCTGCGTTGTCACTGACAATACAAACAACCTTTCCAGTTATTTGCCAGTCAGTTATAATTTGCCTTAAGAAAGCGACTAGGTTGTGGCTAGTGTGCCGTTCATTATAATTAATACATCCCAGCAGGGCTGAAGTTAATTCGCCCTTGGTGTCTATAAAATGCGCCGTAACAGCTATATAGCTTTGGTTCGTTACAGATGTCCATCCATCAGTACCTAGACATACGTATTGTGCTTTCATTAACTTAAGGCGAATAGCCTCAAATGTGTTTACATACGTTTTAGGAATTAGAGTGGTCGAAAGAGTTTTTCTTGTAGGAAGTGTGTAACCTGGGCAATTTGTGACCATTTCTATTAATTTTCGAAATTCTGGTTCTTCAACCAAGCGGAGTGCATGGTGACCTTTAGCCACCACCCTAACGACTTGGTTATCTATAAGCTCAATTTTGCGTGATGAAGGTGGTTTACGCATGTAGTTCGTAATAGGCACAGTTGTTGGGTGTGGTTGTTCTCCCCTGACACTGGGCGTAGTTCTCGGAATACTGCCTGATGTACCGATTTGTGATGATGATGAGGCACTCGTTGACGGTAAACATTGCTCAGCTAAATTATTGTCATCGTCAGTAGGCGCAGTTTGTCTTACAACGCACAAAGACACTGTGGGATGCTTATTTTTCAAATGTCTATTTAAATTACCTAATGATCCACTTTTGATACTCAAATACAGCGAACAATAGTTACATTTTGCCCTACATTCATTTTTCTCCTCCGTATAATGTAACCAGATATTGCTCCTCTTACATCTATTTGGCGCCATTTTTGATATTCAAACGTAATCACAATAAAAATAAGACTATTCGTTTTTGTTTGTCCAAATCACCGTAGCACTTAATATATATTTACATTTATTTACAATATTTACACTTAAGTTCTTAGTACGTCCATTCATATGTAAACACCAAAAACCAAAATAATTACAAAACTTTAAATTAACTATTAAACTATCGCATCTACTACCAGACACAGAGAATAATAGCAGAGTACTAAATTCAAAATGGAAAATATCTAGAAAGTACTTATTATTTTAAAGAAATTAGAAAATAATTAAAATAATCGGCTACCCAGCATATCTCTATGTTTCAAAATATATAAAGCAAAATAGCCGAAATTGATATCGTAATAAAGATCTAAACACCTTGGCAAATCAGAGTTATAAAGTCGTAAGTTTGAGTACTCAGAGTGCAACAAGGAGTGAAGAGTACATCTAGTTCCTTCGCCTTCGGTCGCTATGCGTTCGGTTGCGTGTTGCGATGGCGCGAACTCGCCGTCCGGCGTCCGTTCGCGCCTAGACCGCCCGCGCCGCCGCCGCCGCGCCGCTCCTTGGCGACTGCCGACCGGTCTGTTTCCCGCTCAATCCAAGCATCGAGAATATGCGTGACCGACATTAGTCTGTGGATCCAAGTCCGAGCGACCAATCGGACAGAACTTGTTCGAAACGAAGTACTAAATGACCGAAGTACTAATAAGCTTACGGAATAGTTCATTCTAGTACAGTGTCATGAATGAATTCTTAATAGTACATAGTACATGTACTACACAAGCCTAAAAGTCAATAATCGCCATATTGTTTGATGTGTGTTATGTTTGTGACTACGCTATCAGGTATTTAGAATTTTAATGTTGATAATAAGTGTAAAATGGATAATATTGTCTGTGAAACTTGTTCAGATGGTGTGTGTATTGAGAAAATAAAACATGATGCGTTTTCAAAACTATCTTTCGGTGAAAAAAAACAAGTTATCGAGATAGGTCGTGGTACACCGGATTTGCAATTAATACAAACTAAAGGTAAAGTGAACCGCAGATTCCATAAAAAACAATATGATTCATATCATTGGCTGACAGGTTGCATACACAGTAATCGGTTATTTTGTTTCGTTTGTCTACTATTTTCAAATAATAAAACCGTCTGGAACGACATCGGTTACGCTGATATTCATCATTTTCCTACCGCCGCGAGAAAACATGAACAATCTGAAAAACACTTGGAAGCTGCCCTTAAATATCACACCTTTGGAAAAAATCGTATAGAGACGCGTTTAAACTCTCAGATACAAATCGACATTGACAGACATAACGCGAAAGTGGATCGGAACCGAAATATTTTTCAACGACTAATTGACATTGTTTGCTTTTTGGGGAAACAAGAGCTCGCTTTTCGTGGACATGACGAATCTGCTTCGTCAGTGAATAAGGGCAATTATTTAGAAATGGTCGACGTGCTCGCGAAATACGACGGAGTGTTGGAAAACCATTTACAAAATTGCACTAGCTCATTTACGGGTTTATCAAATCGTATTCAAAATGACCTAATCTCTAGTGTAGCGTCTGTAATGATCGAAACAATAAAACAACAAATCGCTTCCACTGATTTTGTAGCTGTGATGGTCGATGAAACACCAGACGTAAGTGGCAAAGAGCAACTAGTACTGGTTTTAAGATATTTTCATAAATCAGAAGTGTTTGATCGATTTATAAAATATATTGACGTAAGTTCCGACCGCACCGCGAAAACTTTAAGTGCCATCATACTGCAGATTTTATCAGAATTTAAATGTTTGTCGAAATTAGTAGCTCAGATATATGACGGTGCAGCTGTCCTGTCATCTGAACGGAACGGCGTTCAGTCGCTGGGTCGCCAGCAATGTCCTCTTGCTGAATACGTTTGGTGTTCCGCCCATGTCCTTAATTTGGTACTTTCCAAATCGTGCGAACGTATTCCGGAAACTAAACGTTTTTTCAATCTCATAAAAACATTAGCAAATTTCTTTAATAATAGTACCAAAAGGCAAAACCACTATAATAAAATGGCTGATATGAAAAAATTGCCTCGCGTTGCTGACACTCGATGGACTTACAATTCGCGTACTGTAAATGTAATTTTCAATTCTTCTATACATTTAATTTATTTATTTGAGGATATGGCTGAAAACGAAGACTCTTGGGATGGTGAGACATTAAGTCAAGTTTCGTATTTGTTACACAATTTAAAAGACTTTCAATTCCAGTTTTTACTCCATGTGTTTAACGAAATATTCGCAGAAACTGATGTGCTTTACGAAATTATGCAAAAAAAGACGTCAGATGTAACTTATTGCATTAAAAAAATTAACGAGTTTGAATCGTTTTTAGAATCATTCAGATCTAGGTTTGAATTAATTTTTGAAAAAGTAAAAATAATCACAGGGCCGCCACAACGAAAACGTAATGTTGTGGACGCAAAAATCAATTTTAAGCGGATTTTTATTGAAATTATAGACAATATATCCAACGAATATCGCGACCGGTATAAAAATCTGAAAGAGTTAAAATTTTTTGGACTACTTTCATGTGAAAATTTCAATAAATATAATGTCAATTTTCCGGTTGAACTAGTATCGCAATTCGTAAATGTTTATAAATTATACGACTTTAACTTAGACCGCCTTATCAATGAGCTCAAATGTGTTTATAAATCTGCCGAATTCAAAAACCTTAGTATTTACAAAATTATAGAACATTTTTACGAAAATAACATAAATACAGTTTTTCCCGAAGTGCTGCGTTTGGCAAAATTAATTGTTACAGTTCCCGCGAGCAGTGCGTCAACCGAAAGGTCATTCTCGTCGCTAAAACGTATACACACCTACTTAAGAAATACACAAGGCCAGCAACGACTTACAGATCTTTCCATGATTTCAATAGAAAAAAACCTTCTTACGGAAATAAAACGCCTTCCCAACTTTTACGATTCCATATTGCAGACATTCTTACAGAAAGATAGGCGTGTAGATTTAATATACAAATAAAACAATCTTATATAGTATACTCACACCACCATCTTTTCACTGCTTTTATTTAAATTTTGCGAATCACATAAACATTACAAAACATCAAACAAACGCGCCGAAAGGCCACTTCGAATATCCGTAAATTGATATGTCTATAAAATCAGTCAATCTATGGATATTTGAGCTGGCATTTGGCAATTACCTACATCATCAATCGACAAGACGACGAACTAAAACTAACGTGCAGTATTTTTGGTGAGTAAATTTTTCTGCCTACCCTGTCTTAAAACTGTGTGCACGCCGCTGCATCTCTTAAAGTTAAAAACAAATAGGTCACCTTAACTTTACAGAAGTTATGGTTATTTGTTTTCACTTTGATGCTGTCTCAGACTAATGGAAATAATTGTTTTCGACTTTATTTCTACTTGAGCAAGGTCGATATTGGTTTGCCAGTGAAAACCGCACTGCGCTTCGCTTCGACAGGTTTGGACCGGCCCTTAAAAGTTATCGTTATTAATATAGCCCTCTTATTAAGGCGCTACCCTGACCAAATAACCTCGAGCATTCGTGGCACACTAACTCTGCGCAAGAGTTACTTAGCGAGTACGCTCAGATTTTAGAATAAAATCAAATTTTCGTGTTTTGAAAAAAATAAAATTAGCAAAATATTCTTTATTAAATTACCTATCCATTAATTTCGGAAGAAAATCAAAATAATGGTTATTTTAGGAGGAGATGCATGTTATAAATCATTATTTCTCATTTCTGTGGCTTTTTTTGTGGCCCTTTAATTAAATATTATGCTGCTTAAAAAATAAAAATAAACTACCATTTTGGAGTCAAGATTATGTAGAAATTTAATGGATTTTTTATTAGTTGCTAGTTCTTTTAGATAAAGAGAAGTTGGCTCCCAAAAACAGCCTAAAAAACGGCTACCGCTGTGTTTCGCACGGGAACGCGCCTTAAGCTATGCTTGTTCTAGGACTGGATTTACGTCAATAGCGCGATAATGGTTAAGAATAAAACTCACGACAGCTCGCCAGTCCGCGCCTTTATTTGCTAATTTTGACGTGTTTGGAACGTAACGCATAGGACATTAAATTCGTCTCTGTACATGTGACTATCTTCTTATCCATAGATTGAGGATCAGATAGAAGAGATGAACAAACGCAAACAGTCGTCCAACTATCTCGACTGTCCGTACAAGTGCCACCAGTGCTACAGGGGGTTCAACAACACGCACGCGTGGAAACATCACCTCACCAAACACTCGCCGGTAAGATATACCTAATCTGCGTTCGCAATTTAGTTGCCAAACATGTAAACAAACACGATTTTTAGGAAAAACAATTGTAATGCCTACATATAAGGTTCAGTTTGCGCTATAACTTTTATGAGTTTTTCAACAGTACTAATCAGTCTAAAATCAACTTTATTGTCACTCACATAAGGTTGATGTTTGTTTGAGTGGAAATAACATCAATTGGAAACAAGGATTTGAATAGACCTTACATTGCAAATTAAACTTAACTAGCGACCCGCCCCTACCAAAAATCGCTCAACGCGCATAAAGAAGTTTTCACTTCAAAAATTGTCGAATCCTTTTTTGCAAATAATGAATGACTGATATTTTGCTGGGGATTTCTTCTCCCTAGCTAAAATACTAGGAAGTGGTGAAGGATGGTGGGGGACTGTCTTATGGAATTTTAACGTTCAAACAAAAAAAGTGCTAACTCAGACTAACTTTTTTTTATTTTTTTTGTAATAACATTGACAACATGTGTGCTTTATTCTCAGAACCTCGGCGACATAGAGTGCAAAATCTGCAAGTACAGGTTTAAAACGAAACGTAATTTGCAAAGACATGCCCTAAACCACGGGAAGAGATATGTCTGCAATTTATGCCCATACAACTCTAGTAATATGTAAGTATAAGCCAAAAGTGGTTGGTGTAGTAGCTATTAAAAAATATAATCTGTACGTGTAATGACAGAAGGTTCATTTTCCAGAACTACTGTGAAGCAGCATCAAGGTTCACATAAGGGAGTCACGCATAAATGCAAGTTTTGTGATGAAGTATTCAAGTAAGAAATATTTTCTTGATACCTTTTCAACTAACAAGCTTTAATTTACTTTTGGTCGGGTCATTATTATTTGGACCCATACATAACCGAAAATAAAACCCTTGTTCGGTGATTTCACAGAGAACTTAGTTACACAGAACATAGATGGCAGCACACGTCTAAGTTTTGAAATAACAGTATATTACTTGTGTGAACTTACTAAACTTCAGAATCTTAGATAATCATCATGTTTTAGATTAGAACAACAAACTTAATGTCATACATGACAAAGTTCAATTGCAATAAAGATTAATTGAATTGAATTGAGTTCAAATCCCATTCAATCAATCGTTATATCTTTCTATAATGAAAATAAATGTTACCTTACTTACTATAAAAAAACAATATTTAGATACCTACCCAAAAAAGTGATAAATGTGAATTCGCATGCGCGCGTTTATGCGTATTTGCGCAATGTGAATTGTTACTGAATTAATAAACATAATTAATTTTAAAAACGTTGAAACTTCTTACAAAATATCTATTCATACTTTATTTTGTTCACCACAGTGTAAGAACTACGTACGTGAGTCACATGCGGATCAAACATCCATCAGAAAATATCTGCGGGTTTTGTGGGTACTCTTTCTACAGCAAGCAAGGGCTCGTGGTACATAAAAATATGATGCACAAGGACATTGAAGTGAGTACATTGGAATTTGAACCTTATCTCAGTGTCTTAGGAGTCATACGACTCGTTATCGTGACTAGAAAATCGTTTATAAACAAGTTTCTTTTTTTAAATTTTGTTTGTGATTTGGAGGGTATAATACTAGATTATAATGTCCCGAGCCGCCTTAAATCGTAATTGATCGTTCATTTAATAACTGATTTATTGTATCTTTAGTCAAAACAAGAAGAGAACACAGAAGGTCCATACTGCGAGGAGTGTGACGTCAAATTCATATCGACGGAGGCTTACAAGAGACACATGGTGATGTCAGTTAAGCACACACGGAGTACAGACTCTATGTAAGTTGACATACGGTTCAGATTCGTTTGTTTGTTAAGGGCTATTTTTGTCTGCTCATAGCACGGCAGAATCTGCTTTACTGACTCAGCATTATATTTTGCGCCGTAATTTCAATACAGCAAAATGACATTCGGCCATCTTCTTTAACTGTCCTGAAATAATTAAAAATGTAACACTATGTAAAGTGTAGACTATGTATTTTTTTTTTAGATTTAAAATAAAATGGTCAGGCCATTTAAAAGGTTTTGGATGGTTGACTCGATATTGGTCTAAGGTTGGCAAAAAGGAGTATGATGCAGTGACAAATGAAACTAAATATTTTATTTAATGCAGACCTATGATGAAGGCACTACTTTGCCGACAAGTGCTAGTAGGTTCTGATTTGAGTTACCTACAAGCAGCGTTTTCTGTTGCACATTTAATTTAACAATTTATTTCCCAATTGCCCTAAGTGAATAGTGGCGCCCGCCCTCATTTTTTCCACTCGTTTTTGCCAAGCTGTATGCTAATTTTTAGATTTTTTTATATTGTCATTAAATAATTATAGTTTTTTATTCAATAGTCTGCTCAGTGTGCTAGCTTCAAACGGTTGTAGGTATCCTAATTTGATAAAGGAAAAAAATTGAAAACTAAGATATAAAATACTTGAATATGCACTCTATGTGAGTTGACATATGGTTCAGTTTTTTTTGTCAATAGGAAAGGGTGTCGTGTTTGCGGCGAGATGTTCGCGGACCCTGAAGAGCTACGTCTGCACAATCGTGAGGAGCATCCTAAGAAACAACCGAAGCACTACAATTACCAACGAAAGAGTCAAGTTCGAAACAAATGGCCCGCCAAGTGTCAACATGTTGGTATCTACACTTTGCAATGTAAACCTTATTTCCATTCTGTACAGATTAGTTTGTATTGGAGCTGAAAATGGTTCGTGGTCTTTTAGTAGTAACGAAAAAGGCCCATGTCCTATCTGATGGAGATCGGTATAATGTTTTGTCAGTCCGTACTATGCTACAAACCACATCAATGTATTTGTATTTTTACTCTAACCATTCTCTGCTAAAGTCCGGTCGCGAAGCAGAAAGAATTTCGTACAATGACCCCTCATTACTTATAATACTTATGTATTGCCGTCGCGCTCGCGCATTAGAAGGATCTTCAAATGCGCGAGCGCGACGGCAACACATTTGTGCGCGAGCGATAGAGATAAGTAATGAGGGGTCATTGTAAGAAATTCTTTCTGATTCGCGACCGGACTTATTACTAAATAGTGCTTTTCTCATATTCAGAGTTTTCTTATATGATAAGGTCCTATAATCTGCGTTTGCAATTTATTTGCCAAACGTAAAAAAACACGAGTTTAAGGAAAAACAACTGTAATGTCTAGAATAAGGTTCAGTTTGCGCTACAACTTCATATTTTTTATGACCTTTTCAATAGTACTAGTCAGTCTAAAATCAACTTTATTTACACTTGCCCAAAGTTGATGTTTGTTTAAGTGGAAATAACATCCATTGGAAACAAGGTTATAAATAGACACCTTATAGGCACCTTAGACATGTCACTAAAGATGAGCTGATACCGATATTTATCAGTATTAGCTAATGTGAATATATTCTTCTACTAATATTATAATATTTGATTTTAGTGATATCTAACTATGACGTAATACGTATCACTGCCGGATTCATGATCAATTGACAAATGATGCTAAGTAGTATCTAGGTATAAATTTAAGACTCCTACCAACGTCCTGTTCTTGGGCCCGCGTGGTGGATTATAGCCCACTCCGTCTCTCAGAAAGGAGGGCTGTGTCCCAGCAGTGGGAACGTTATAGGCTGATTATGCTTGCTTGTGATTACTGCACATCTTAAGTACAGAGTTTAATTCGCAGTGTCCAGAAGAATTTGCCACCCCGCGAGCATACTGGAACCATTACCGACTCAAGCATCCTGATAAGTACGAGCCAGTGCGGAAGAATTGCGTCTGTGATATATGCGGCAAGAGATACGCGGTGAGTGAATAAAGATAGATTTGTAGATCTCGAATCAAAATAATCGAGTATTGTATTCGATTACTAGTATCGGAACGAAAGTATTGATATTCACCTAGCTTAAAATATCTAGATAGAGTATAATCTTAACTAATATTATGATTGTTTGTCTGTAAGAGGTAATCACTGAAAGTACTGATCCAATTACAAAAATTGTTTCACTGATGGAAAGCACTATTGCAGAGTGCCATCAGTGCCGTGGGATGTTTTATGTTATAGTATAATATAATATGATTGAAAGTACAGAGTAATAGTATTGCTTGAAAATCAAGAACAAATGACAAATATATTCGCTATCGTATAATTTTATTCAAGTTTACATTATTTAGGTCTCGAACTGAATAAAGTTCCTAATGTTCTAAAAAATATCATCCTTTGTCCTCAGTGCAACGCCGTCCTGTCTATGCACAAGCGCACCCACTTCGGGGAGCGTCCCTACAAATGCTCTCAGTGCGACAAGGCCTGCTTCTCCGCGCACGACCTGCGCGTTCACCAGCAGAAACATTCCGACACGCGGCCCTTCCCTTGCAGCGTGTGCTCCCAAGCTTTCAAGCGGAAAGAAGCGCTGGAAAGGCATTTGAAAGTAAGTAGTTGGTTTAGTAATCGACCTAAGCCTTTTCATAACTTTTAACGGCAATACGATATCGAATGATAGTAAAGAATGGTCTCGTGAGCGTAGTGGTCATTCTGTTTAAAATGTTGTTGTTGAGCTATTTTGAAAATACAAAGGCTGATTTAATGCCTTAGGCATTCTCTACCAGTCAACCAAGGGTGGTGAAGAGATTAGATGGCAGGTGCCCTGATTGAGAGGAGATATAATAATAAAAAGATATCAAAATGCATTATAAATAAAATAGGTACACAAGTATATATAAATAGATTATAAATTTTTAATACACATAAAAGTGTTTAGTATTTTGCTTCCTCAACGTCTACATTACCACCTGTTGTTCTCTACGGCTTAATCATCTTCTTAGCCATTTGCCATGGCAGAAATATTTTCAATATGTCAAATAAATGCAATTAATGTAAAGCCGGTCGGGCTCGCTTATCAGCCAAATATACGAGCGCTCGGTCATGCGGTAGTCTTCGTCCGTGGTTCCGTCGGCCTGGGGCGGCGCGGGAAGCGGGTGGCGAGCGTGCCTCTAGTACTTTCTTGCTGCGTTCGCGTACATACACATACTAACTAATATACAACATGACCGGCCAAGCAGCGGGGTTTTTTCTAAAATTAATGCATAATATAATATATTGTAACTGTAAAGTAAACCTTAACGTGACTCTATGTATCATAACTTTTATCGACAACAGTAAGTACTATCGAAGAACTTCATATCTAAGCAGTTTGAAAATAAAATCCCGTGAACACGATGACCATATCTGTTACCGCCCCTGTTCTATAGCCGCCGAGCGCTGCAAGCAGAAATAGTCCTTCCGGTGTATAGATATGAAGTTCTTCGATGGTACATAGGCATTCACAATCCAGGGGGGGAAGCTGCCCCCCCCCCCCCCCCCCCCCGGTACGCCCATGCCGTACCCCCCCTCAGTAGTACATAGTATAATACGAATGGGGGACTGGCATTACCTATCCTCATATTTTACTCTTTAGCTTTTTTATTAGTTACTTTAGAAAGTCTTTTCTTTCTTCCAGATCCATTCCGGCGACAATCCATACAAATGTGAGATTTGCGGCGTAGCGTTCGCCAAGTCTTGCACAAGAACACTTCACGTGCGCACCGTTCATACTAAGGAACCACCGCCACCGCGCAAACGACGGAACAAGGTGAACAAATAATACTAACGGAACGAAGCCCGAACAATTGTCATACTTACTCAAAGAACGAAGAAGGACAGAAAAATAAAAGTGAAGAGTATTCTGCACTAATAAAAGTGGCAGTGTCCCGTCATTGCGGTTTTAGAGTGTCAATGAAAGGCGGAAAGTCTCCCACAAGGTGGACCGATAACCTGGTGAAGGCCGCAGGAATCCGCTGGAATAACAGAAACCGGGAAGAACAGGACCGCTCGATTTGACGATGCGCGCGGAGAGACCTGTGTCCAGCTGTGAACGTCTTTCGACTGAAATGAAGATGATGGACAAATAGAGTAATCACCTATAACATCTGATCACCAGAAAATTAGAGAGTCGCTTGAGAAATGACGGTTCCACTGTTTATCTAATGGCCACGTCAGCAAACGGTATTCGCGTTGCTGAATTTAGGGCTGAACAAATTTTAAAACGTTTTTTTTTTTTCGTATTATATATGCTATTGAGGAGCTTGCAGCTAAGTAATAACGGCCGCACAGGTCGATCATCAGGTTAAGCTACGTTTGCCGGGGTTGGTCCGTGGATGGGTGGCCATCTTTAAATACCAAGACTCCTCCGTGCCTCGGAAAGCACGTTAAGCCGTTGGTCCCGACTATCATTCGTGGATCTCTGACAGTCGTTACGGGTCGTCAGAAGCCCGAAAGTCTGACAACCAGTCTTACCAAGGGGTATCGTATTACCCAGTTAAGGTGCGTTTCCACTGAAGCGGAGACGAGCGGAGCTGAGCCGAGACGTCCAATCACAGACGAGACGAGAGACGCGGTGAGGATTTTAACCATTGTGATTGGTCGATTCTTGCGGTTTCTGGTCGGCTCCGCTCCTCTCCGCTTCAGTGGAAACGCACCCTTACTGGGTTGTGGAGGTCGGATAGGCAGTCGCTCCATGTAAAATACTGGTGTGATACTCCCTGGCCGCGCCACAGTGGAGAATTAAAAAAGCATGTTTCTAGTGGTATTCAACTGCATCCGGTTAGACTGGAAGCCGACCCCAACATAGTTGGGAAAAGGCAAGGCAGATTGATTGATATGCTATTGACACGCTAAGAAGACGGTTCTTCTTTCGCTTGCGGATTAGTTGTGGGAGTGCAGAAGTAAGAGATGAGTCGCTTGGAGAACAAAATATTTTGGTCAGATGGAAAGAATATTACGTGCCAAGCTGGTAACGCTTATAAATGAGAGTCAATACTCAGTCAGTGTGACGCGATGTTAGAACAAATAAACGAAATCAAATGATAACAAGTGTTTTATTGCAGTGTCTGGTGATATCCTAAAAGCTATACCAATTTTAATCGAACAATTTAGAACTCTTTCTCAATAGTTTGGCAGCGAATTTTCTTTAATCTACGAATAGTATTTTTTATCGCAAAACATTAATGGAAATCAAAACAGGTTTCGCGGCTGAGCGTCGACTAGCGTCATACGCTCGAATCTGAGTATACGTATTTCTTTTTGCTCCGTAATAAAAATTATTTTGTATAGTAATTAGTGAAGTTTGGACTTTTTGAAAGTCATATATGCGGTGATTGTGACAATATTTATAATTATTTCAAACAATACGTCGTAAACAAACCGTGTTAATCATCAAAATATAATAAAAACACTTGATAAAGTTTTATTAAAAGTGTCAGTGCAGTGCAAGGTGTTTGTGTATTTGAACTAAAAATTATATTATCACACCCTCACTTATTCTGGAATTGCCATCTGTCTGCTATAAGGTCAATTAATTCGAAGACCCTAGCAAGAGTCCAAATAGCGACAGCAGTTGAGTTCGTACCTCTACCTTAGCAACTATGAAGTGTTGGTTCAAATCCAGGCCGAGCATCCGTACTCTTTTTGTAGCTCTTACACCTGTTTTTTACGATTGTTTTGATCAAATAATTTTGAAAATCAAAAATGCCGAAATGCGGAGCTTGTGGAAAATTTTTGGCAGTAAATGACGGCATAAAATGCTCCAAATGTCCGGTATTTTACCATCGAGTGTGCGTCAACCTTGCGCCCACAGCAACATTCTCGGCAAACTGGATGTGCCCTGGATGTAAGGTAAAGGTGCCACGGGTAGACAACTCTCATACCCCTGTGAAGGGAACAGAGGAGTCAAGCTCATCCATCAGTCCAGCAGCGGTCAGCCCCAACGATAATGCTGACATCCAAGTTGCTATAAAAAACAACGCACCGCATACTCAAGAGATCAGCCTAGCGATGGAAATCCGGGGTCTCCGTAGTGAGGTTAACGCTTTGCGAGATGAAATTCGTCAGTTTCGAGACGAGTTCTCAGGTCTTGATGATAAAGTGAATAAGTGCTATAACCGTATGGACACCTTGGAAACTCGTGTCAAAGAGCTCGAAGAGAATACCGAGCAAACGAGTTCCCCGCGTTTAATTCAACTGGAGGAAACGATTGGAGAACTCCAGCAGCAGCTGAACGAACGTGACCAAGAGTCACTGCTCAACGATGTTCAACTGACAGGCGTTACTGAGTCAAGAGGGGAAAACCCGGCTCAGTTAATTGACACCCTTGCGCTTAAACTAGCGATTAAGCTTGAACAACAGGACATCATCTTTGCTAAACGTCTTGGGAATGTTCGGCGTGACCACACCGAAGGCGAAGCGCCCCGCCCTCGAATCATCGTTGTCCGACTAGCAAGACGCGTGACGCGTGATAATTTTCTGAATGCCGCGCGCGTCCGCCGCAACCTCACTACTGCTGACATCGAAGTGCCCGGAGCGCCAAACCGCATCTACCTCAACGAGCGCCTGACTAAAACTAACAGGCAATTATTCTACGAGACTCGCCAAGCTGCTAGTCGCCTGGAATGGAAGTACACCTGGACTAAAGATGGCCGCATACTTGCGCGTAAAGAGGAGGGAAAGTCAGTTGTGCATATCCGAACGGAAAAGGACATCTCGCGTTTTTTCCCCTCTCAGTAGGTTTGTTCGTGTATAAAGTAGCAATTGCTTTCAACGTTTTTTATGTTTTATGGTCGGATTACATGGTGCCACTTGAGAATGTTCAAATCAGTCCATTGTTTTGTTTACTATCTAGCTTATTCTTATTTCATTGTTGCATGTCGTTTTTAAATATATTCTTTCGGTTTTCACCAATTTTTGAGATAAATTGTACACTACATACATGTTCCTGTCAGTGTCATCCTATTGGCATATTTGGTTTTATAAGTTGCTATGTTTTACTTAGAGTCCACGCTGCTCACTGTGCCAGACCATATTTATATATTTTTTATATGCCGTTTACAATAATTCAAATACAATTATACACTTTATTTATTTACCGTAACAATCTTGTTTACACACATCTCTTATCAATCTGTGAGTTCTTTTATTTAGTATACTCTGTGATATTTTTATATGTCGTTAGTAAATTATCTATTCAATGATGTCTACTACATACCTTAAGGTTGGTTTTTGGAACGCGGGTTCTTTGGGCACGAATCACGACGAGTTTATAGCAGCATTACTGGATTTGGACGTCGATATTATGGCCATTAATGAGACTTGGCTGCGAACAGGTGAAGAAGGGCGCGCGCCTTCCGTACCTGGATATAGGCTACGTCATATACCGCGCCCATTATCTATCAAGAAGGGACGTGGCGGCGGTGTTGGTTTTTACATCAAGCACGGTATAAATGTTCGAAGCCACTCGTACTCTGCTAGCCCACTACTCACCACAGTCGAGCAGATGTGGGTCACAATTAGTGTTCGCGGAGTAAAGCTAGCAATAGGTACCGCCTACCGCCCGCCCTGGCAAGATGTTGATCTTTTCCTAGACGCTGTATCTGGTTCATTAAACTCCCTAACACATTGTGAGTACACGATATTAATGGGTGATTTTAATATAAACATGCTTAGTGATAAGGACTCAAGGACGGACAAGTTAGTCTCATTTTTGAACTGCCTAGGTCTTAAACAACTGGTCCAGTCACCCACGCACTTTACAGTGCATGGTAACTCTCTGATAGACATCATCTGTACAAATGTTAAACCACGCTCTGTATCAGTTGATGTAATACCGGATCTAGGTGCGCACGCGTTGATTTCCGGCGAATTTAGTTTTAAACGCCAGAAAATTCCATCGCGAACCATTACTTATCGACCACTAAAAGACATTAATAGGGAATTTTTTGATCAGGATCTCGAGTTACTTAACTGGAAAGCGTTAACCGAGCTGCAAAATGTAAATACAATGGTCAGTGAATTTAATTCGAACGTACTTACACTATTTGATATCCATGCACCTCTAAAAACTAGTATTATAAAGGAGTATTGTTACCCTTGGATTACTGAAAATGTTAAATTTATGATGCATTTGCGGAACAAAGCACATGCAGAATATTTAAAAAACAAAAAATCTGATTCAAAAAAGATTTATTATAAAGAATTTAAGTCACTTGTTTCTAGGTCTCTATTTTACGAAAAATCTGCGTACTATAAACACAAGATCAACAGTCAAATCAATGACTCCAGAGCGCTTTGGAAAAACCTAAAGTCTACCCTGCTCCCCTCTAAAAATAAAGAATTACCTCTGCACTTTAACGATCCCGACAAAATTTGTAACCATTTTCTGAATGTGCCGGGTGCGTATACGGTTAGTAATTCATTGCTTACATATTTTGAATCCGCGCGAAATAATAGTTCCATTTTTAGTTTGAGACCAACAACACGCAAGGAAATCGCGAACATAATAACTACCATTAAATCGAACGCTGAAGGTTGCGATGGCTTAACCATTAATATGATATTACTGACACTACCTGTGACTTTGGATGCCGTGACTGCTTTAGTAAATTCATCTGTCACATCCTCATCTTTCCCTGAGTTATGGAAAATTGGCAAAGTGCATCCATTGCCGAAGACTCTTAATGCAGTGGACATGAAGGATCTTAGGCCTATTAGTATACTACCGGTACTTTCTAAAGTTTTAGAGAAAGTAGTATGTGCGCAATTGGTTGAATTTTTAGAAACAAATAAAATCCTCCCAGATGTTCAATCAGGGTTTAGGAAGGGCCGTAGTACAGCCACGGCTTTGTTGGATGTGACAGACAATATCTTGTCGGCTCAAGATAGTGGGATGTGTACTCTTTTGGTGTTGCTTGATTTTTCACGCGCGTTTGACTGTATTAACGTTCCTCTATTATTGTCAAAGATGGCTTTTTATGGATTTGACGAGGACACAATAAAATGGTTTGATAGCTATCTTAGCGATCGTACGCAATTCGTTGAATTACGGCGGGCAGACGGCTCAACTGTTGTCTCTAGACATCGTTCAGTAGGAAGGGGGGTTCCACAGGGCTCGATTCTTGGGCCAGTATTATTTATTTTGTATTGTGCCGACATAATTAGAAATATAAATAAATGCAAATACCATATTTATGCCGATGATACACAAGTATACATATCATTTAAGCCGGAAGACTATGAAACAGCACTAAAAGATCTTAATACAGATCTTGAAAACATAGTGCAATGGTCCAATGCCAACACGCTTGCTTTGAATCCTACAAAGACTAAGTTTATGCTTTTTGGAACCGAAAACCAGTTAGGTAAAATTAAACCCTGTGCCGGCTGTGTGACAGTTATGGGAAAGCCTATCGAACGGGTCTACGAAGCACGTAATTTAGGTCTTATCATGGACACGGAACTTCGTTTTCACAAACACGTATCTGAGTCTATCCGTAATTGCTATTATAGACTTAAGATTTTATACAAAGCCCGTCCTTATCTTAGTGAAGAATTGCGAGTCTTGCTTGTGGAGTCTTTGGTTTTATCAAAGTTGAATTATGCGGACACGGTGTATGGCCAACGACTACTATCAAAAACTAAAAGAATGATCCAAAGACTTCAAAACGCCTGTGCACGCTTCTGTTTTAAAGTTCCCTTTAGGGAACATGTTACACCTTTCTTCAATGAGCACAACATTTTAAAAATGAAAGCTAGGCGTAAACTCCACTTGGCGACCCTACTCTTTGGCGTTATTAAGTCTCATTCCCCTTCTTATTTATATGACAGACTTTCATGGACAAGAAGACACAGAATCGGTGAGGGAAGAAAATGTTCTCAACAGCTATCTATCCCACGGCACAAGTCGGCGGCTTTTAGAGGCAGTTTTCGCTACGCAGCTACCAAATGCTGGAACAATATCCCTCCTCCTATAAAATATAGCAAAAGTTGCTCGACTTTCAAATTTAAATTAAAAGAATTTTTATTAAGCCATCAAAAGGATGTTGAGAATGTTCGAGCAGACATATCTGCCATATAAAATTTGTGTTATGTATAAATATTTATCAATTTTGTTAATTTTGTTAATTTTACCCATTTATTTGAGTTTTTTATTTGTCAGTTATTATTGTTATATAGGTATTTTCAATTATAATAAAACCGTATCAACCTCCGTTTTGTAGTTTAGAAGAACAACGCAGTTACCCGTTTTTAAATTGAAGGTACTTTCTATTTAAAGATAAAAGATTTATTATTTTATGTAGGATCTACACAGATATTTGGTATTTAGTTTAGTTTCTTTGTTCGTTTCTTTTATTTAATCACAACACAACACACACACACATGTATGTCACAAAATTTTATTTGATTTTAAATGTTTTATTAAGTTTTATTTTATTTTATTTTGTATAAGTACTATCTTTAAATTATTTATTATAACGGACAGACACTTGTCTATGTTTATAATTCTAGCGTATGGCACTAGTGGGTTGCAGCTGAAAATCAGCGTCAGGTGGTTCACTTTGTGTTGCCATCTGACATTATGCTGAGCTGAGGCCCTTTTGGCATTATAATAATTTGTTTTCTGTTTTTATAGTTTTAAGGTGTATTTAATTTTTAATTTTTTATAATGCCAATAAACGCATTTTTCTTTCTTTCTTTCTTTCTTTCTTTCTTTCTTTCTTTCTTTCTGAGAGCGGTAAGATAAAAAAAAAAATACTTAAGCCGCAAAGTTTAATAGTGCACTCCACCATTTTTATTCCATACACATGAAAGGGCAAACACATTCATTGTTCGTATAACTAAGCAATGGAAATCCTTGCCGGAGTTTCGTTTCCCTTACTCCCGAAAACTATAAAACCTTCAAGCTTGCCAAAAATTAAACTATTTACTTAATCTGCGTTCGCAATTTATTTGCCAAACATGTAAACAAACACGAGTTTTAGGAAAAACAACTGTAGTGGCTACACATAAGGATCAATTTGCGCTAAAACTTTAAATTTTTTATGAATTTTTCAACAGTACTAGTCAGTTTAATATCAACTTTATTTACACTCGCATACAGTTGATGTTTCTTTAAAATAACATCCATTGGAAACAAGGTTATAAATAGACAATAGGTAAATATTTACTTGCATTATCGCTTAACAGCAGCTAGGGAAATAGTGGCCAAAGGTGAACCTCCCTAAATAAAAACATACAAGCGTAATTAGTCCGGCTAATTCTCGTTTATTTTAGTATTCAAGTGCACTTCAATACAAGGCATTATAATAATCTCTACCAACCCTTGAACTTTTGAGATAAGATAAAATAGCAGAAACAACAATAAAGGCATTAAGGTGTATTGTTTCGAACCATTTGGTTCTAGTAATTCCAAGTTTTGTATAAAAATGGTGAAAATTGCTGTGCTAGGCGCCGGAGTGAATGGTTTGACCTGTGCTGTTAAAATTAAAGAAACATATAAGGATTTTGATGTAAGTAATATTATATTAATAAGATATAGTTTGTTTTTCAAAAATAAGTGGGACTTCTCTGGTCGTCAAGAAAAATATTCAAAGTTATTTGTTTTTTTTGTTCAGACCCTATCTACATAAAAGATCGCTTTTGACATGCAGTGATCTAACACCCGAATTCTCAAATGACACATAAATTTAAAAAATATTTTTGTCGCTATAATACAGCATAGGACTTAACCACTTAAAATTGAGTAGATCGATTGCGCTTTAGAATTCGACGGTAAGTTAATTCATTGAACTTTGTAATTTTAATTGTTCTCTTGGTGTTTCAATTTCAGGTAGTGCTGATTTCAAACGAATTCTCTCCGAACACAACAGGCGACGGCTCGGGCGGATTGTGGTACCCGTACTTATGTGGGAACACTTCCTACAGTCTAATAGAGTATGTACCGCGCTAGATGTTCTTATAACGGGTGTAAAAAGACGCTTACCGAAGCCGAGAGTCAATTATATTGCCCGTCAGTCAAATTATATATTTTTTCACGAAAACAAGTTTTAAATGTTATAACTTTACTTTTAAATACGCCCTCAACTCTGGTGCCGTTGCATGCGCCACTAAGCACAATGTTTAAGCGTGCGCGTAAAGCGAGCTTTTTTACACCAAAAATAAATGTAATTTTCCAGCAATTATTTTTGCCTAAGCAGGTGACCAGAATAAACCAGTTTAGTTGAGTTACCGTCACCCCGAGTGAAAATAGGCTTAGTTTGATGTACAGAATGTGTAGATGATGATGATGTGATGGGTCTTTTTACATACTGTATACAAACATTGAGATGAATTTGACCACCATGATCATGACCTTTAGTGTAGGTATATCGATCTACTGCTGAATATCCTCCTGTCCGTAATGTCAATCATATGTAATCTAAGGACGTCATTAAGATAAGATAAACATATTAAACATGATATCATAATTGACAGAGCGAGCGCAGCGTCTTGCTTCAAGTCTGGCAAAATTTGCTTTCGTGTGTTCAGTTTGTTGGTACTCCTCTACAGGTCGTATTTTACAACCGATCTGGACGAAACTTGGTATACACTGGTCTTGCTATACAGGTTTTAAGACTTTATAGAATTTAATTTTCGTCAGTAAGGGGGCTACTGGATATCTCCTCCCTATAAGATCCGATTACGATGGATCTTTTTTATTTGAAAGATAATAACTTTAAGTTGGTCTCATAATTTTTTTGCAGAATTTCTTCTCAAAATGCAGTAAATTGCTCACTATTAGATTTCTACCAGTGATAGCACGAACACTGAGCACCTGGGACCACCTTCTCATCATCAAACTAGGCTGCAGCGTTACCTCTGCCAAATAACTTTAGTGGTATATTTATTGTTGCAAAAAAGTTTGTGCTCGCGAGGGCACGTCGCAGAACTACCAGTTAATAGTCATTAGAGCACATTACAAAAGTTACAATTGTTGTCAACTAGATGACACCTCAATTAATGCCTAAATAAAAACGCGCTGTTGGTGTTGGATGTAGAAAGCTCGACTCACCGCCGAGTGCAATAATATTTTAACAGGGAGGGGTATCATCATTGGCTTAGCGTTTTTCCAACTATGTTGGGCTCAGTTTCTAGTCCAACTAAATCCAGTATTTTACACGGAGCGACTGCCAATCTGACCTCCATACCTCAGTTAGGTACTGGGTATCACGATACCCCTTGGTAAGACTGGATGTCAGACTTTCTCACTTCCGACTACCAGTAACGACTGCCGTGTAACAGAGTATACCATTAAATAATATTTATATTAATTTCAGAAAATGGGGCGGAGAAACATACAGATTCCTCCACGAGCAATGGAAAACTGGTGGCTATGGTATTTGTATGATCCCCATATACAACCTCTATAGAACTAAGGAGAAGTTTTGTAAGCCTGATTGGGCTCGTAAGGTGTTTGGCTATCATGTCCTCGACAGTAAAGATCTGGAAGATTATAGTAAACTCTTTTCTGCGAAATATACGTAAGTAGTACAATGAATTAACAATAGGCTCGCTCCCTTTTACACGGGACAAATATAATTGACCGAATGCGCGACAGCAAGGATAGGGTTATTGTGTTTTTATTTATTTATCTTTGAACTGTACTCAATGACAAGACTCGGGTTGTGGCAGTCGCGGCCATAAAAAGGGCTTTCAAAAACTCGAAACAGCAGCTCGTGTGATCTTGCTCCCGCGTTTTTTGACAGCTTACATTGGATCTTCTGGAATCTTTCACTTGTGTTCCTCTCACAGAATTCCAGACGGGATTTTAATGAACCGCAAACCACTGAACAACAGAGAAAAGAGATGAAATGGAAATAACAGTAAACCTATTTATTTATTCATTGAATTAACATAACATCACGCCTGTAATCCACGAAGAGTTAGGCAGAGGTGTACCTATAGTACACCCACCTTTCACTAGATAAGCTGTCTTCTGTTCTTCAGTCGTCACTTAAAACCTTATTAGGTTCAACACTAAGTACCTACCGTCTTGTTTCCAGTGCCGGCCAAACATTCACGACATTCGTATGCCTACCACCTACCATACTAGCCCACCTACTGCAACGGTTTAAACAAGGTAACGGCAAGGTGAAGCAAGCTAAGCTGACATCTCTGCAGGACCCACTATTAGATCAGTATGACGTGGTGGTGAACTGTACTGGTATAGGAGCCAGGTTGCTTGTGCCTGATGATAGAGTGGTGCCTATTAGGGGACAGGTTTTGAGAGTAAGTATTTTTTGGAATCTTCTTTTCGTGAGGTTAGTGACTAACCTGGTGTCAGAGTTTTAAAGCCGCCCATGGGCGACTGACTTGGCTTCAAATGCCGTCGAGACATATCTCTCAGGCATGCCGGTTTCCTGACGATATTTTCCTTCACCGTTTTTGAAGCAAGTGATAATTATACAATACGCACATGAATCCAAAAAGTCAGAGGTGCGTGCCTTGGGTTCGAACTTGAGACCTATGACTAGGTAATGAGTACTTAAGTAATGAAGAAGCAGTGGTGGCCCAGACCTGGTAAATGCCGCGACTTACGAGTTGTAGGTCGTAGATTCGAACCCAGACAGGCTCTCTTTGAGTAAATTATTTTATCACCACTATTCTCAAAACGGTGAAAGAAAACATCGTGAGGAACCCAAAAAGTCATGTCATTGCATGTCCTCGAACCAAAAATTCGAAGACCCCGACTCAACCCGCACTGGGCCCGCGTGGTGGATTATGACCCACGCCCTCTCACAGAGAGCAGGCTTGTGTCCCAGGAGTGGGTACATTATAGGCTGATTATGCTTATGCTTAATGAGAAAGGACGAACGAATGTCCTACTTACATGAGAAAAGTTTTGAATGAATATGGATGCCTATAATGATTGAGGACTACTAAACTATCTATGGATGGATTGTATGTAAGATGATAGGTATCATCACGTTCTGAGATGGTACATAGTTAATGATAAATACATGAGAAAGTAATGACAAACTATTTATTTCATAGGTAAAAGCTCCATGGATCAAACAAGTAGTTATTGATGAGGAGAGCGGAAACTATATTATACCGAAGTAAGTTCCCCACTTGGTAACGATGACAAGTAACTTGTTTAATAATTCCTTTAGTATAATTAGTATAATTCCTTAGTGCTCATACACACGAGCGGCACGCGTATGAACACTCAGTGATATTTACAAAGCCTACTAGCGTTTTCAGAATAGAAATCAGAGGAAAATATGCACTGAAAGCACACCAGCTGCCTTCCCTAAACGCGAGGTTTTAAGAAAAGATGTTGGATGTCTTCCACTTTCTCGATTTTAAACGTTTTATTTGTAGCGCTGAAACAGTTGTGCTAGGAGGGACTCATCAAAACGACTTCAAGACAGAAATAGATCCAGAAGACACCCACTTTATACTGAACGGATGCAAGCAAATGATGCCTGGACTTGAGGTAAGAGATATATAAATGAATACAATCCTTTCACAGTTATTTCACCTTTGACAGCAGAACCCAATAGCAACGTTATTGCGATGAAAATAAATATCACTATGAAAAATTAAGTGATATTTATTATCGCACTACCTTTTGCCCGCGGCTTCGCCCGGCCCCCGTAAAGCTCCCATTTCGGCGTGATTTTTTCCGACATCTTCAATAATAATCGTCATATTGCAACCAGTTTACACAAAACCTTTAATGAATTATACACCTTAACCTTCTTCATTAATCAATCCGTTCATTGGTGAAAATCCATTTGCTACCAAACGGATTTTCACCAATGGACGGATTGATTTTTGAGTTTATCCCGTTAGGACAGACGCGGCGGGGGGACTTGGTTTTATAATATGTAGTGATTGATACTGATTTTGCAGATCAGAGGTAAAATAATAACTGTGAAAGGACTTTACATAGTAAAAGAAAAGTCCTGACTCGTCAATCAACGCCTAGCCCAAACTTTTTGACCTAGTAAGTTGAAATTTTGCACAAATGTTCTCTTTATGACAAGGAATAGAGATTTTTCGGATTATTCAAAATCCCCACGGGGTAGGGAATTCACCAGCGGACGAGGTAACTGGCAAAGTCAATAAATAAATAAATATTCATGTCTGCATGTTCGGTTCGGATCGCAATTGCTACTACTGAGCGACGTGTCGTTGATCCTGGGCTCTATTCCCAGACCGTGTTTCCTAAGAATTTCTCAGTAGCAAAGCAAGAGTTCAAATTTGAGTGCGATTTATAGCAATAGGCTCGCCCTTTATCACATGGGTCTTAAATATCAAGCGAATGGACTTTAGCGAAATGTGGGTGCTTATTTCCTTCAGGAAATAAGGCGCAATGTTATGTTATCTTCTATATAATAAAAATTAAATACTGTTCGTTGGTAAGCGCATAACTTGGGAACGGCTGTACCGATTTGGTTATTTATTGTTTTAAAAGTGTTCGTAATAATCCGAATTAGGTTCTTACGGGAAGAAAAATTTCAATACTCAATATACTTACTGCTTCCACATGTGAAGTGAACTTAGGTGGTAGGTATTACAAAAATATGATCCTTGTAGACGCTGTCGGGCACAGCAAAGTAGGAGAGAGGAAGAGGGCTTGGAAGAAAGTTGCCGGGAAAATTGGTGCATTTTCTATGGGAATTTTGTATGATTTATTGAAATTTGCACCTGACAACGTGTTTCGGGTTAGCTAGTTTGAAAATAATAATACTTTAAAATATAATTCCAGCGTGCGGAAATAGTAAATAATTGGGTTGGGCTGAGACCATCACGAGATGAGATCAGATTGGAGCCAGAAGAGAAGAACGGAAAACTGTACATACACAACTATGGTCATGGTAAACTATCCCTTTTCTTATTGGTAAAATAGTATTATTTTAATATTACTTTAGTGTAGGAAAGAGATGAAGCTCTACAGGACGTATAGCTCCATCTCTCTCCCCCACTGAAGTAAGATTAAAAATACTGCTATAAGAGGTGCTGGTAGGCCCCCTGTACTGACTGCTTTGAATGTGTGGAAAGTTCTGTTTTAGACCCAACGGGCTGAAAAATAGAAGAGGTTTTTATTCGGCCGTGGGATAATACAGCTTAAAAGTATAGTCGACATCCTAATTGCATTTATCACCCTAAGATTTTATTTAACAAGGCCATGAGCTCCTCGAGTTCTGTTAATACACGCAGTAACTATATGCCTATGTGCATTGTATTGGGCCGTAGCTCTCAGTGTGCATGTGGCAGTTACAGAACATGATAGTATACCGATGATTAAGCTTTGATCACTATTTCACAGGTGGAAGCGGTTTCACACTCTTTTGGGGTTGCGGCGAAGAAGTGTTACAAATATTACAAACATACTTAAATAAAAAGCACAATAGAAATTCAAAACTTTAATAAAAACGATATTATAATAACATAATAATAGCAACTTTTGATAATAATTATATTTAATAAACGTACATGTTATATTACAATATATTTTAACAATTGTACTGCTTGTTCCCTTCTTATTTCTATTATACTAAATACATTTATATCTTAGGACATTTTTCAATGGTGCGAGTCTCTCTCGATATTAAATAAATACAACAGAATACATTTTTTCATAAATGACCATCTATCAATCTATGCATATTTTAAATATGGAATTTATCGTGTATACAGATGTTATTTCATTTTTTTTATTTTATTATCATATGATTTGTTTCCCTAATATATATACGGGTATTCTAACTATAGAAGTGTTTTTCATAGGAATCATAATAAGCAAAAACACGTTATAAAATGTAACATATTTTCACGTCGCGTTTTCCACCATTTACTTTCAAAATAAATGAGCCTGATAGTTACACAGAACTTCCTCACCCTTTATACTGCACATACTTACTTTGTTTTAAGAATGCTGTTAGAAGTAAACTTTGATATTATGACTTGTGGCTGATAGTGTCGTAAATATCTGTTCTCCTTTGACTTCTCACTGGTATTTGACTACGAACTTCTTCTACCGTTTTCAGATCTAGAAAGAACAAAGTATTTGTGAAAAATTATACAAACTGTTTACACGAGTTATATTTTCAAACTCATCTCATCTAGGAAACAGTATTGTGACTTGTTATGATGATTAAATTGGCACAGCAAGTATTCTGCTCCCCCTTACGTATAGCAAAGCTTTATCAGGAATTTTCAATATCACCTCGTGAAAATATCCGCCGATATTAAATATTATGAACTTGGTGATTTGACGACAAGATGAATAAATAAAATACAATAGACGACGTATATTTAATAACTTAATCCGCGTAACTAAACAGTTGAGAGTTACGCGGATTAAGTTACTAAATATACGTCGTCTATTGTATTTTATCATGGATTTCCGCAGTCACGCCTGAGTCAATTAACTAAGATGAATAAATAATAAAAATAGAAAATTGTTTAATATCCTGGTAATACATAAGCAGGTATACAGGTTATACATAATTTCTGATGTCATACGTGGCTCAAAATATTACCTACAGCTCGGTTACATAGGTAGTGTTAGTAGCCAGTCTGACCTAAACAGTCTGTATCTTGGGGCTCCAGATTTGATTTCCAAATTAATAGTACAGAAAATACAACACGAGTATCGAAGATCTTTCGACATTTTAGAGCACTCACCAACTTCAGCACTCAGTATACCAGGTTTCTCATCCAACTGCTTAACCACCGACCCCCAAGGGTCAATCAGCATAGTGTGACCCCACGCCACATATTCAGACTTCGTGTCTCTTGCGGGACTGACCAGCGCCACCCATAGCTGTAGGTCGTTGGCTCGAGCTCTGCCCAGTAGCTCCCAGTGACGGGGGCCGGTCGTCATGTTGAAGGCACCAGGATATATGAGGAGGGAACAGCCTGGAATGGTTTAGGGGGGTATCTATTAGTTGCTTATTGGCTATCGGGTTGAGTGGAAAAAGAAAGAAAGGCCTTTAAATTATAATGTTTTTTTCTCAAACATGATTGGAAATTCGAGCTTTTTTTGACAACCTTCTTGGAGATAAATCGAAATTGCTGTACTGGCCATGCGAGCGCAATGTTTGTATGAAACACTGTCTGTCGTGTCTATCGACCAAATAAATTACTATGAAAACTCATTATGCGATGTTATTTAAAAATGGAACGAACTTTTTAACGCAAGAGGCGATTAAGATTTTATTTAAATTTCGATTTGGCTTGCAAATAGAGTTGTATAACGTAAATAAGAAAAAAATGAACATAATGGCGCGTGAAAAATTATCGTATCATTGATTCTGGAATTTATAATTAATTTACTTAGATTGAAATAGCGCGCATTGTTTGAGAAAAGTACTATACAACAAGCCTTGGCCGCAACCAGGCATTGATGGATTCACGTATGCGCTAAGATACATTTGTATTTCATAACGATACTATTATATGACAAAGTTATTTTTTGCAGTTGGAGTAAATCACCCATATTTAAATAAAATACCTTATGAATCGGCGTGTTTTGTATTTGTTGATTATATGCCGTATATGGTACATGATATACATAAGTTTCAAATTCCTAACTTGTTTAGTTGTTGAGATAGAGCTCGTACAAAAACAGTCTAAAACTGACAACTTTTAGGGCTCCCTATTTCTTCATTTTTGAAGACGAAAAAAAAAAGTTGTTCCCTACTGGATGAGGTCTAGACAATGAGACAGAGACAGAGAGAGAAAAAACATCTAACCTTGGCATGTAGCCCTACATGCCAAGGTTAGATTTTTTTTTTTCAAAATTAAAAGTTTAGTTTAGTTTAATAATAACTTTAATTGTTAACTTTATTTAATTTGTATTATTTATTGTTATAGCGGCAATAGAAACACATAATCTGTGAAATTTTCAACTGTCTAACTAAGACGGTTCATGAGATACAGCTCGCTTACAGACAGACGGACAGCGGGGGCTTAGTAAAAGGGTTCCGTTTGGCACCCTTCGCGTTTCGCGCAACCCTAAAAATGACCTACATAGTCCTCACATTCACATGAATTAATCTGTTGCTTATTGACTCAGAATCAAGTTGAGTGGAAATAGAAAAGGGAGGCAGTTGCCCTGCAGTGGGTCAATACGCTGATTATTATTTATTAGTTGCTTGCTGGATCATGCGATTTCAGTTACTGAATATTTTGCGTGTCAGGTGGTAGTTTCTTCTGACCTTCGTAAAAGCTGATGAAATGATATCGGTTTCTATTTGATACAAACACTATTCTAAAGGTAGTCTAACTTTCGAGTCGCTGCTAAGACACTGGCTACTTACCTAACTACATTGATAATGTACGCCAACACCTTGATGTCTGAACAAAGGTCACCCTTCTGAGTACGACTGTGGCAACTGACAACCGAAGCTTTACTTCAGAGATAGATAGGTACACTTACGCGATAATGAAGGTGCTTTTCTTCCGAAGGCGACCGCAGACACTTCCGGATGACATGGACGTTGCCGCCTAAGGCCCTAGTGTGAGTTTCTTTTAACCATCTCGACTTTACGCATTGACCACATTCGGCGCTCCGATTGGCCCTTCACAGACCTTCACTGTTGAAGGGCCAATTGGAGCGCCGAACGCGATCGATACGTAAAGTCGAGATAGTTAAAAGAAACTCACACTAGTGCCTCTGGTAACTACCCTTTCATAGAGTTACATATCAAACATGCAATCGTGTCGCTGCAGTCTGCGCTGAATCTTTGCGATTGGGTGGCGTTGCAACTGCGCTTTGCGGCTGCGATCACCTTCGGCACCATTACTATCGCAAAAAAAATACTGATAAGTCTCTTACCTTCTTTGGCCATAACTTGCGCCATCTCAAAGAATCGCAAGTCGTAACAGATGCCGATCCCTATCTTCACGCCGAGGAATTCGAAGGTGGTGATTTGATTTCCAGCAGATAACACGTCTGACTCCTTGAACTTTATCTTTCCGGGGATGTCTATGTCGAACAAATGTACCTGGAAGGCAGGAGAAGACGTTAAGGATCTAAGGTTATTGCAGGCATATGATAAGCCTGGCGACTATATACAGAGGGATTTTATTTTCCTGGGGAAGTAAAATTAGCATGACCACAACAGAAACGGGTCGACAAAACCCGTAGAAAACCCGTTTCTATGGTTGTCATGCTATGCGTTGTCCATTAAAATGTAATTATCCTGACATAAAACAGTAAAACCGCATTAAGGCTCGTGCAGACCAGCGCGACGCTACGGCGCGGCGCGACTCGAACAATATAATTTCAAGAATATCTTCACGGTATAACAATAACCGGTGTCGCGACGCGCAAGTCTGCATCAAGCTTTAAAAGAAAAAACGGCCAAGTGCGTATCGAACCACGCACAATGAAGGATTCCCGTAGTTGCAACGAATTTATCCCAAAAACAAACTTAACATTGTAGTTGAAAAACATGTTCTCCGATACAGAATGTATGGAGGCCATGTTTTTGCAACCGCAAATGTAAGTTGGTCGACTATTACTCGTTAACTTGTAATGCCTACTTAGCTCTGATAGTTTTTCTTTTCACTTCGTTCTATATACTACTGCTGCGAAATTTTTACATATCCAGAAACAACCCTAATTGTCAGAAAAGACTAACAAAAATTGGCACTTTAAAGCTTAATATTTCGCAAACGGATCCCTGAATCAACAAATGGTTTTCATACACTCACAATATTTTTGAAAGACATTTGGGGAATGGGAATGACGAGGGAAAAAGAACATCCCCACTTTACGTTTAGGGGAGGTAACCTAAATAAAAATTATATTGATAATTTTTTCATGATTTTATGTTACCACTTTGTCGGCGTGATTACTATGTATACCCATGCCAAATTACAGCTTTCTAGTACTCTCTAAGTAGTAAGTGTCTCTGAACTAAGCCGCAGACAGCCGAACCGGACAGACATGACAGAACCCTAAAAACGTCAAATTTACTCATTTTTATGGACAACTCGCACATCAATTAAATTGCCAAAGTTTTCATAAAAAAGAGCTAATAGTAATGGTTCCTAAGACAGTTTCCCCGTATCTCTTATAGATTCGAATATCCCCATACTGCCTCAGTGAAAAAACAGTGTATTGTCCCGCACTGAATAGCCACCTGCGCCGTATAGCCACAGACATGGCGCAAAGGCGGCGGATGCATTAAAAAAAAAATGTTTACTCTCCTTGCGCCAGTTTGTCTTAAGAATGATCACCTGCCATCTAATGTCTTCACCACCCTTGGTTGACTGGTAGAGAATGCCTAAGGCATTAAGTCCGCCTTTGTACTTTTTTGAGGGTGAAAAGTTTAAATAAATAAATGATCAATTACCTACCAACGGTTATTTTTTAAACTAACTACGGATAACAATCAGACCAAACATACCGCTGGATTTTCTCCTGATCCAAGATATATTGTATTAACTCCACTTGGAACTTGTTATGACGGATGTTAGACATCATACTTTTCCGTTCGCATTTTTCCTGCAGAATTTATTTGACTAGCGTTTGCCTCGAATGTAGGTCGGAAAGAAACCCTATAATACTACCAGGATAAAACGTGTCCTTTGTCCTAACCTAGGTCATCGTCTATCCGTGTGCCAAATTTCATCCAAGTCCTTTCAGCCATTAAGGCGTGAAAAAGTAACAGACAGACAAAGAATTTTTGCATTTACAATATTAGTATAGTATGAGAGAGCACACCTGTGTCTGTGCACCGTAATATCTCCCGTCGATGGCTAGTCTCCACTGAGATTGGCCGCCTAGGCCGAAATTTGGTCAGGAGGAGTATGAATAGTATGGATGATGCTGTTACCTTTCTATGCTGCGTGATAAGATTCCCGCAGGGGTCCCACACGGTGCAGGTGTTATACATGTCATCTCCGCAGCACTCGGGCATAGTCCCACCGACCACACACACGCCGGCTTTCATCGCCGCGCACTGTAGAGCTTTACACGAATCGCCGTTTGGAATGTTTTCCGCGTATTCTTTGAAGTATTCTATAATAATGTTTCTTATGTGTTGTATTTTCTCAAGGAATGATGTATCAATAACCAACAGCTGTTTGGAGATAATGGTTATCTAAAACAGTAACTATTCAGCAAAAATTTGATGACTGATTTTTTTCTCTATGTAAGCTCTAGGTTTGTAATGAGCAAAAGAGCATTATAAGGTAGGAAGGACTTAACTATAATAATAATAATTATTATTATTTATTTAATCAGATGACAATGATTTATTATAAAAACTGTTAGTTATAACTTAAAGACTAAGTGTAAGTATTTCATAACTAAGTGTGACTTAGTCCTCTGGGTGAGAATCCTCACCCAGAGGATTGAGGATTCTGTTGCTACTCCCACGTAATCTGCGTAGCAGTGATGCTGGCAGTGTCAACGATAGTCAGAGATTCAGTAGAAGATTGCCATAAGAGACTAGAGAGCCCTCCTATGCCTATTTATTTCTACAGACTACAAAGAAATTTCTTTAACTAAAGTTAGTGCCAAATTGACCACGTAGCAAGAGTAGCAATTGCTACGGGCCCTGCGCAAAAGGGGGCCCCGCGTATCCAAACCCCAGGTGAGGTGCTAAAAATTTTCAAGCTCGCTGAGCTTGCTCTTGCATCTTTTCCTGCAACATTCGTAAAGTTTTTTGAATAAGCTATTTTAATATAAATGGTGAATAGGTCGCCTACTTGACTGTTTAGGAACAGGAACAGAACGTATTTGTCAAGAAACATTGATTTGACTAGTTTATCTCCTAAACTGCAGAACTTAAAATAACCAAATTCTACCATAGGGGAGCCCCTATAAGCTAGAATTTGCTACAGGCCCCTCGCTGGCTTTATCCGGCACTGACTAAAGTTGACTCATAATTATTTTAGGAATACTTACTGGTGCCATAGGGTGCATTAAAGAATTCCGGCAGTACCACAAGCTGGGCTCCATTTTCTTTGGCCTTATGTATTTGTTGTACTGCTCCAGCTACATTTTTTGTCTTGTCCATGCCCACCTCCAACTGGACCAGGGCTATTTTTAAGCCTGGAAATGAAAGGAAAATGAAACTACCCTCTAGATAATAAACTTAAATGTATTTAATTTGACTAAATTACAATAAGAAAAATGATTTTCTAAATAAAGTATAATCGAAATAGTTATTTATTTATTTGTTTATATATAGGTACTTTATTGTACACCCGACTAACAGTATATATCACTGGAGAAGCCTTATGCACAATGATCTGAACAAAAAAGTCTGTCACTTTTACCGGGGGACGCGGTAGCAACTACAAAAAAAAATACGAAAATATACGTCAAATGAGCTAAATTTAAAGGACATAATCGCATGTCAAGTGGACATGCGATTATGTCCTTTAGTAAAAATGATAGCAAGACTATCGTAGTGTTGAGGTTTAAAATTGACATGTCAATCATTTCTTAATAATAGTACATAGTTATTTTTGTTTAATATTTTAAATTTTTTTCATTGTTCAATTTTTATATGGATTAGCATGATTTTATATTTTTTTTCTTTTTACTCGTCCTATTTTACTATTGAGATTATTATAAATTTAGTTACTTTTATTTAATTGTAGTTATTTTCTCTTTTTATTAAAATTTTACTATTTTATGCAATAACAGCTGTTTTATTTCATGGATTTAAACAAAATTGCGTATTTATATCGATATTGATAAAAATAAAAAATATTGATGGTACGGACTTCACCTTACGTGCGAGCAGCTTTTGTAGTAGCTACCGCGTCCCCCGCCAAAAGTGACAGACATTCCTGTTCGGAATAATGCGCTTAAGGCTTCTCCAGTGTTATATACTCAAAGGTGGATAATCATGATAACAGTACTTGACTCTGAGAGGAGTGAGAGGCTTTAGTTAGAATATTAGTAATGCAAGATAAATTACTGATAACAACTGAAATATTAAAAAAAAAATATTATTACGTGCTGGCCCACTTTGATTACAACAATTATCCATTGAATAGTTTTGTGTCAGCAAAGTCTTTAATAAATTATTTTTTAATGGAGGTATCACAGCAGATGCTAAAACAAGATGTTAATTAATAAAATAAATAATAAAACTAAAAAACCGACCCAAGTGCATGTCGAACCATGCATAATGAAGGATTCCATAGTTGGGATGAATTTATCCCAAGAACAAACTTAAAATTGTAATTTAAAAACATGTTCTGTCATGTTTTTGCAACTGCAAATGTAAGTTGGTTGATTATTACTCTTTAAGTTGTAGCCTTGTTGCTACTTAGCTGTGATAGTTTTCCTATTAATTTCGTTATACAGTGTGGATTTTGGAGATGTTGCAGTAAGGGCAGCTACCGTAACCGTTGTAGCTACATAAGAAAATGGTCTTAAGAGACTGTCCTTTTTCCTTATAAGAAACAGGATCTAATAGCATCAAAAAAGTTTTTGTGAAAATAGCCCATCTTGCTGTGTGTACCTAAATTTTTTCAAAATCTGTGAATGCGGATCAAAATGTTTCAAAAAGTTAAGGATAGTCTTCTACGACCGTTTTCCTGTAGCTACAACGGATAAGGTAGCTGCCCTTACTGCCCCATCTCAAAAATCCAGCCAGTATCAACATCACGTCTGCTGAGTTTCGCTAGCTTATTTAACTTGACCTTGTACTAATGCTGCGAACTTTTTCACATACCCAAATCCAACCATTTAGCTGGCAGGGGGAGGCTCTTGACTTTAACAAAAATTTCCACTTTAAAGCTTAATATTTCGCAAATGGATCCCTGAATCCAAAAATGGTTTTCACACACTCACAACAAACACACAATATTTTTGAACGACCTTTCCAGTAACACCTCACACTATGGGATAGACGAGAAAAAAACGTCCAGTTTACATAAAGGCGCGGTACAAAAAGAAAAAATTATTTCATGATTTTATTTTACCACTTTGTCGGCGTTATTATTGATACCCATATCAAATTACTGCTTTCTAATACTAAGACAGACATGGTGAAATTATAAGGGTTCCTTGACTATGTAACCCTAAAAAGGCCCCAAAATGATCTTGATTGAAATAATGAAACAAATTAATGATTATTTTCACAATTTACAACATTTTAATAATAATAAATAGTTAGTTACCACATTTTTTAAAGTCATTATCTTGTTTATATAAATTGTGTATTGCGTACTTAATTTTGTGTACTTAATGTCTTCTCAGTCTCCTGTAATATTGCCACTAAGAGATAAAATTAGACTTGTTTCAATGTAAAGATATCTTTATTCTGAGGTTATCTTAACAAAAAGATAAGCATAATTATAAAATATTGAATTTGTGCTTTGCACAATGAAGTAAATGTGCAACTGTAATGTTAATGAATTTATTTGGCGCAGAATATAGAAAAACAGAAAGAACATTAATAATTTATTATAATCATATCATGTAGTCACAAACAACATTAGTGGTTTAACCTAACTTTGTGTGATGAAATGTGTTAGTAGGAGACTTTAAAACAACGATAATGCTAAGGAGAATGTTATAAACCAACTGAAATACTGTACCACCAAGATTTAGAATGGGTTTCTGTAAAAATCGAGGATGCGCTGCATCTGGTGTCGACGGGGACGTAGACATTTTGCACACAGACTTTAACTAAACTATACTATTAGTTGTTTACCTCTTTTTAACATGCTTCGTATCGTATGAATAAGATAGTAATAAGATTTTTACTGTGTTATCACTATTCAACACAAAACGATATTACAAATGTCATTAGAGCAAAATTTAAAAACTTGACATAACAGCTGACAATTGACATATGTTTTTGACAATCAGCTAGATGCATTCAAAACTTTGACTTTACATAGAATGGAACGCCTTTTTATTGCTATTTCCCTTTACCACTTTTGGGTAAAAACCTCCCACTTTTTTTCTTGTTATCACTATTCCGCTTTACTCCTCTTAAATTTTTTCTAGATTCTATCAAATTCCGCGAATTCTAGTCCCGCCATAATGCTACGTCTACGTCTTACGGCCGGAGAGCACCAGTTGTTTTGTTATTTGAGCCCACGGATTGTTTTACATACTTACAGACAGACATGTTTTTTTTAATTTTAGTACCCGACCTTTTTAATGACCATGCATTAAGGACCCCCAACTAAAAACTATCTTTGACTTACTTACTGAACATTTTGGTCTTGTTTGGGATTTGATTAAAAAGTATTTTCCTAGTTTTGAAGCCCCCCCAGGACCGATGGCCCAGGGCGGACCGCACCTGCCGCGGTTTGCCCCAAGTCCGCCTGTGCACCTATACAAGACGTTTTTTACTTTCATGCTTTGTTTTCATCTACTCCAACCTTAGATTCCGGTTTGTCGCACCATCTTTGAGTTTTGATGACAGAATAAGTACCTACGTAGCTTCAGTTTCAGTTAAAAAAATATGTAGGTATCTCATCTTATAATCATTGTTTAGGGCACCCACACCCACACGGCATTGCAAAAATCTGCGGGCTCCTAAAAAACAAAGCTCCTCTAAAAACCTGCGATACGACGTCGTATCGCATCGCATCGCAGTTTTGTGTGGGAGCCCTTAGAGAAGGTCAAATAACGTTTGGGAAATAAAGAAGCAATAATTTATATGAATAATTTATTTCCTATAAAGCACATAGTATTATCATGAATATGTTTATTCGCAATAAAAATGTGTCCTAATGCAACTTTAATACTATAACTTACAACTTAGGATCACTGATGTATAAAATAACGATAAATAATACTTGAGAAAATTTATATAAAATCTTCAAAAATTGCTGATTATGCTATTCTACCATTATAATAACTATTAAATGGTAGCTGTATGTACTTAACAATGAAGTTCATCAACGAAATTAAATAACACGGCAAAGAAAATAACTGTAGCTATTTATTTGTTACATAATAACATCTGATCATAATGATGACTACTGCGGTAGCGTCAATAAAATCGGCAGTGGCAGTGCCTAGAACCATGATTGACCAAATTTTAGTAAGGCTCGGCCAGATCAAAGAAAAACGCAATAATGCACTTAATTTTTAATGACATAAAGTGCAAAGTTGTATGAACATCGACGCAAAGATCAATCGGCTACTCAACGTCTTTTTGGAGGCTTGTTTTTACTTTACCAAACTGAATATAAGGTTTATTTTTCTACTATCGTAAAATAATGCGTCACTTTGGCCTTGTAAGCCTTATATTATTTTGGAAGTTCATCTTTATGATATTTTCTAAATAAATAATTTATAGCTATTGTAAACATAAAACCGCAAACGACACGCCACGCCATAATTACTGTAATACACTACTAAACAACGCCTCTGTTAGTGGCGTAACGTTATGTTACAGTGTTATTCCGAATACCCCAGACTCGATGCGAGCCATACTCAGGAGTAAATGTACTTTACATAATTTATTATTCAAGATCTCGGTATAAAAATATTAAAATTACATAATTATAAAGTGAACATAACTTCCGGCCACATTAAAATTCGTTGCCTCAATATCGTTAAAAAAAAAACTATGCACAGAAGCATCCAGTCTTCTTGAAATAAACTACGATCGCACTCCTAAGGTAAACCTCATTGTAAACGAATAAATATTGCAAAAACTTATACTTGATTTCTGACTAAACATAATCCGACGAAGCTACTGTTCATGAACGCCTCTTCACACGCTTAGGGATCGTCGTCGCCGTCGCGTTGTGAAAAAGGGATAATGCTATCCGCCCTGCAGAGCTCCATCTCTCTCTCTCTCTCACACTTGAACTATGATGGTTTTAACATGTCATTGTAGGGACCCATAGCATATGAGTCTATTCTTTGGTCCCAACAATGACGTGTCAACATCGTCTATGCAATGTTGTACCGGCAGTTTTCACCCAGTTTACCCATACATTAGAACTCAACTTCGTGTGGCAAGTCATTTTATTATTCTCGGTCTTCATCTTTCAGGAGATTCCTCAAGTGTTTATTCCCTAATCAGCCTATGAGGTTCCTACTGCTGGGACTCAGGCCTCCTTTCTTTACGAGAGAGTGGGCACGGCGAGTTGGTGGTCACACTGTCTTTGAATTTTTGGTTCGAAGACATGATGTTTTCCTAGTCTTCAGTGTTTAATGTAATCTTCAGTATATAAACTGCTGTGCCGCCGGTTCCTTAGGCCCTTGCTTCCGTCTCTCAAGACGGTTGCGACTGACGTACGGCGCGGGTTGCTTCAGATGTACCGTGCGAACGTGTAGTTTCCTGCTATTAGACTGAGAGAACCCTTTGCCGCATACTTCACATTCGTAGGGCTTTTGACCCGTGTGGCTCTGTAACAAGAGAGTGAGAGAGAGATAGTTTGATTGAATCAGCAAATTTCCCCCAGGACGCAGTGCACTACTTATTATCATTTGCAAAGAAGCAACGGAAAAAATATTTTGAACAAGTTTAGCCCTTAGGCCGTAATAATTACTCCAGTGTCGTGCAGACATGCGCGACGGGACTCTGACAAAACAATTTCTAAGAAAGCTTCACGGTATAACAATTACTGGTGTCGCGCTAGTCTGCACGAGCCTTCATTCTGCAGTGTATGTACGGTAGGTAGCTATCACAACTTCTAATATTAAGCCTCCCTTTTCTTTATGTATACGGGGAAATATTATAAACAAATCAAAGCCATATAAATACAGGGTTAAATTAATTAACTGACGAAACTTTACAGACGTGAAAGAAAGAAAAGAAAGAAAAATTCTTTATTCTGCATTATAATATCGATATCGACATCTAAATAAGATGAAACAAAAAACATGATTTTCTAAACTGTTTGATAGCAGTCTGCAATATATCTAAAATACTCACTAAAAAGTGTCTATCTAGCGCTCCTTTAGACTTGAAAGTTTTGTCACACACAGAGCATGGGTGTGGCCTGATCTCTGAGTACATTTCCTCATGGACCTGCCGGCAATGATGTTATATCAACAGAGGTAGATATGTTGTAGATATAAACCAATTAATTTTGTGTATTTCCTTTTCATTAAATTATACTTTAATCCCTTTTTTCCCTAGACTTTTGGTTATCAGAAGTTTTGGAATATAATGTGTAACATATTTACCTAATATAATATCATTGCCTGTTGGTCGATTTATTATCCAGTCAACTCCACGTCACTGGTGATTCATTGACCTTGATAGCGTCTTTATTACGAAGCAATAAGGGCGGTTTTCGTTTTTCAAGTACAACCAGTAACATGGGTGTTTGTGATATAAATAATACGTAAAATACTCACTCTAAAATGCCTGTTGAGGGCTCCTTTACCCTTGAAAGCTTTGAAGCAAACAGAACAAGGATAGGGCCTGTTGTCTGAGTGCGTTTTCTCATGAACATTTAAGTTCGTTCGGTTGAAGAATGCTTTATCGCACTGCGAACATTTGTACGCGCGTTCTTCGAAGTGCGTGCGTTTGTGGTATATTAGGAAGGCGTTACCCTGTTGATAGTGGAAAGAAAAGTTAAATTAAACATATTGATAATTTTTTGTTGTTGGGTTTTTCCTTCCAGATTTTCTCAGTAGCAGTGCGGACAGGAGTCTGGCAACAGGCTCGCCCACTATTACGTGGGACTTAAACATAACTGGCGAAAAGTGGGTGTAGCGTACCCACACTCTGCCTAACCATTTGGGGAGCACAGGCGTGATGTTATGTATTAGGTTTTCAGTATGCGCAGGAGTGGATTACTATTTTTTTTTATTATGAATTTTATTCTGATGTAAAATCATCTTGAGCTATTCAATTGGCAGGTGTTAATTCAGTAAACCAATCATAAAAGCTACATGAATTTGTCCATGACATTGTGATTTTTTAAGGTGTAAACATAAGCAACGAACAATTTTTTTTTAAAGAGTACGTACCCTGAAACCTTTGCCACATATATCACATATGTGGTTCTTCTGAATAGGGTACTTCTTGTCGGGATGCGCTCGACGGAAATGTGTCCAGTACTCGCGAGCGTTCGGGATCTCTTCCGTACACTGCAATAAAACATTGTAAAAATTAAACACAGTTAGAAAACTTTGGCCTATCCTTACATATTATAAAACAAAGTCCTCGCCGCGTCTGTATTTTAGGTCTGTCTGAACGCGATGAACTCAAAAACTACCGAACGGATTTTCAAACGGTCACCAATGGACGGGGTGATTCATGCGGAAGGTTTTAGTATATCTAATTCATTAAAGTTTTGTGTAAATTGGCTGAAATATGACGTTTATTATTGAAGATGTCGGATAAAATCATGCCAACTAGGAGCTATATATAAAAATGATGTTTTACAGAATGGTTCATCTTAATAAGTTCAATACAAACAACAAAAAGTCGGCGTTGGCATATGTCTATCTTCTAAGGATGACCCACACCCACAGTATTATTACCAATTATTATCTTTCAGAATTTGATAAAAATGTTATTGTTATTTCCGAAGCTATTTTGACCGGTATTATATTAATCCTTATCCAATAAAATATGTTACTTAAATTGGACATTTAATTTAGATTAAGATATGCCTTGACATCATATCATTTAAATGAACAATTTAAAAGATATAACAGATTCTAAATTACGCGTAACAAAATAATCATGGTTGACGGCTACGCGGGCGCAGCGATAGGAGTCAATGACCTTTTCCTCGGCTATTAGGTATGTAATTCCGGTAGTACGTTCCCGTGGGATATTTAGAGACATCCACGCTGGCGAAGCCGCGGGCAAAAGCTAGTTACACTATAAAATAAAGTAACTTTTGTTCTGCTCTCAAATTGAGACCAGCCAAGTTTAGAAGGACCGCAAGTTATGATAAAAAAATTGGTCGCAACTGCTGTGCATGAGATTTCCCGGATCGTGCAAAGTATTATTGGGTTTTTCCGTAAAGGATTTCTTAGTAACAGCCCGCACGCGTTCCCTATTACGTGGGACTAAAATCATAACTGTGCGAAATGTGAGTGTACTATAGATACATGTCTGCCTATCCCTTCGAGGATTACAAGCGTAATTTTATGTAATAAATTCCCAAAGAAGCTGTGTTTTCCTCATGAAAATTGGAGGAAAAATTCAGCAGGAAAATAATAAGTTTTTACATACATGTTCGCATTTGGCAGGCCAACTGAGGTTAGAACGTTTCTTGCCGTAGTTCTTGGGTCTCTTCCGCGTGTGTTCTTTACGATGATGCAGTCGTAACTCTTCGGAATTCTCAAACGTCGCGCCACATGTCCTACAGCCCTTACTGTTGAATAACAACTTGTATTGAGTATCAGACAAAACTGAACCGTATGTCGATACGCTAGAGTCTATACTCCGGGTGTGCTTCACGGAAATTACCATGTGTCTCTTGTTATAAACTAAATATCAAACAAACTAACTAAACTGAACCATATGTCAACTCACATAGAGTCTGTACTCTGGGTGTGCTTGGTGGACATGACCATGTGTCTCTTGTAAGCCTCCGTCGATATGAATTTGACGTCACACTCCTCGCAGTATGGACCTTCTTCTGCTTTCTCCTAAACATAAAAAATCTCGATAAAACACCCAAAAACCTTTTTTTTTTTACTCAGACAGATTTTTACCTTTAGACAGAGTAAAAAAAAAAACCCGACTGCGATTAAAAAGTCCATAACAAGCTCACTTTTCAAGCAGTCTAATGCAGTTAGTGGCAGTTATTTTAGTTCAATCTCAGATTTGATGCCACCAACTGAATCAAACTTTTTAGTTGCTATCAGGATTTTCGATAAAAGAAAAAACAACACCCTTTTAGTGTATTACTTATATTTTTAGAATCGTTTCCTCAAGCCTTTTATTTTAGCAATTCAGCCTTTTTTGTAAAGCAATTCTTGAATATACTTTCAGAGCCGCTTGCCATAGGCAACCAGCCATTCGGATGCTAACTAATACGCGTGAAAAATAACCTTGCCTTTGCTGTCGCGCAGTCGGGTAAAAAGAGTAATACTTACTTGGACATCCTTGTGCATCATAGTCTTGTGCATGGCGAGGCCCAACTTGCTGATAAATGAGTACCCGCAGAAACCGCATATGAACTCGGACGGGTGTTTGATACGCACGTGACTCATGTAAGAAGTCCATATTCTGGCGGGAGAAAAGTTTTATCATAAAATTTACAAGTCTTCAGAAACGTCAACTCAAATGTATTTTATTTTCCAGTATTTAAATATGTTGTACAATCAAACCATTCATTTATCTAGTGACTATCTCTTCTGTAATTAAAATATTTGTCACTTACGTAAAGATTTCATCACAAAATTTGCACTTGAAAGTAATTCCTTTATGCCATCCTTGATGCTGCTTAGCTTGAGTCCTGAACATAGATATATTAAACCATTGAGGAGCATAGTTATTTCTTTAGGCACTTTTAACAAACTAGACACTTGTAGTCCATTGATTTAGGTGAAGCTTCTGAGTTTCTTAATCATCAATTAATTATATTATCCAATAGCAAACAATTTTATTGACGAAGTAATGAAATGTGTGGATTGATTATTTGTCACAAATAAATAAATGAGTTAAAACCCCAATGACAAAATACGAAGTTATAACCAAATTCTAGAGGAGTTTAAAGGATTGCTGCATGGAAGCATTTTAGGTCCACAAGTTTTTCCCCTTTTATACTTACGTGTTAGTAGATATGTATGGACAGGATTTACAGGCGTATTTCTTCTCGTGGTTGGACGCATGTTTCTGATAGGCGCGCTTCGTTTTAAACCTAAACTTACAGACTTCACACTCTATGCTACCTGCGCTCTGCAAACAAAAGAACATACATTTTTATAATGTTTGAACCAATAAAATAATAATGAGGTAGTAGTTTGGATAAGCTTTTAATGAATACCCTAAAGTGCCCTAAACAGACATGGGGTGTGTGTTGCTATGGATTTTATAGTGCTAGTTCTTCACCCCAATATAATCTTATCACACCGAACTTTGAAAGGAAATTGTTTGAAAGAAAATTTAATATTTGATGAATAAGATAATAGCTTACCACAGCGTGTTTGCTAACATGATGATTCCAGGCATCATTGTCAATGAACCCTTTATAGCACAGATTACACTGGAACGGAGAGTTCAAGTAGTTGGTTGACTCTTTCCGTTTCTGTATCTCTTCTTTCTGCTCTTCCAACTGAAAAAGATATTGAAAAACAAATGAACATTTTGACTGTTTTCGTGAACAGTGTGAACAGTTTCTCGAAAAAATCTCTTAATTAATTTAGTGTGTCTGTTCTTGATTTTGATTATAGACTTGCTTTACCCCATGACTTCAAATCTTAAATCTTTTGACAGGGATAAAAAAAACAAAACTTTTACAGATATCAGCCATAATAAAGAAATTCCATGTAGAACAATTAAATTTAAAAAATAGTTACAAAATTCTAAGTCACTAGATACACTTCCACATACCGTCAAAGTAATAACATTGATGTATTGTGCAAAATCATTCCATTTGCCATCACTAGCCAAGCTTGGATTTAACAACTCTTTTTTATGCTTAAATGTTTCTTTTTTCAGCCCACGTTTCTTTTTCCTTGCAACCACTTTAGGTACTTCAATTGAATGTCCAGAGTCTTCTGTGCCTACAGCAAACTGTAAAGATTTTTTATTATGTTTATCTTTGACCACCTTTATTTGTGACTGAACACTTTGAGGGACAGTAAACGCCATAGGGGATAAAACAATAAAAAAATTATTGGGTCTTGTTCAGTGTCCTTGAATGCGTTAAGCACAAATTTTTCTGAAAGTGAAGCGATCACAAGCAAAGATTCATCATTAGAATCATTAGAATCATTTGAAACTTACTTCGAGACCTTCAAACTCCTCTTTCATGTCCACCTTCTCATCATCTGTATCCTTATTTTGACTTTTCTTCTCCTTATGAAGTGATAGAGGTTCGTCATCATCGCTGGAGATACAGGGATCCATTGAGTTAAATGAAGCATAATTGTGATCTTCAATTTTAAACTTATCATCGTCATCCTCGCTGCCTGGTTCAAGTTTTATGTCTTTGTTTATTTGAGGTTTTTGGGTCTTTAATAACTCTATGTTCGGCAAGATGGTTATTTCGAGGTTAGAGGCGATATGGAGACCTTTTCTGTCTATTAATTCAACATCTTTAGGTTTTACCTAAAACATAGATTTGGTATCTTTTAACTAGGATCTATGTTAGCACAAAATATATTATAAGTAAAATTGGTAAATCATCCTAGTTTTGTATAATATAATGTTTACCTTGCCAAAGGCATCTGTAGCACCATAGAGTACTGCTTGGCTTCGTAGACATTTCTGTCTGAAGAAATAAAATTTCCTCACAAGTGCTGCACACTCATAACAGGCAAATGGTGGCAAGTTGGTATACTGGGGCTGGAATAAATTACTAATAGATAACCTATGCATATAATAGAAAAAGTAAGAGGGAAAAATATTTTATTCTGCACCAACTAATAATATAATTAAGTATGATATTATGCACAGTTTTGGGGCACTAGAATTAATTATAAGAAATGCTATAAATCTAAAACACAAATGTAGAACACAGTCGCCACCTTAAATCTTCAATAATCTTGCTGGATGAGGCTTGAATTGAACAGGAGCATAAAGCGTTGCATTCAGGCACTAACAAAAAGTGGCTAAAGTGGGGCCGTAGATTACTATGAGCCATCAGCCAGCAAAATAGTCGCAGAACCCAATTTGGTAAAACTTTTCAGAGCTCTCAGTTGCAAATATACCCTAATTTTTGTAAAGACTAATAGAGATAGGTTGAAAAACACTGCTCTAGACAACTAAGATAAAAGGCTGTTAATTGTTCACAGGCCAAGATTTGTAAAAAGTACAAATATTTATTATCATATCAAAATAAATATAAATAAACAAAGGGTCAACTTACATTGGTTCCTATCACAGACTCATAATAAGATTCTAATGGGTATGATCGCAGGTCGTGTAATTTCACGTCCGATATTGAACAAATACGACACACTTTCATGACTTCCATTTTACAGTTTTATTTATTTAATTCATTATAATAATTACAAATTGAGTTTCATAGATTCGCGGCGATAAGGTACGATAGAGTTATAAAATATTAGAACTTCTCCACGCTTTATACTATCTTCGCTATTAGAAACGAGACAGGTATTTATCAAGAAAACATCATGACTACACGAAATGTATCAAACAATAACTTATTTCACATTATAAATATCAGGAAAGAACGCTGTAATCTCATAGAATGTCTAATTCTATGAAAGACGCCAACTCTGCAGCCATTTTTGTTGTTGACAAATTTGACAGGAAGAAGAAGATGGAGAAGAAAATAAACGTTTTATTTCTTTATTAAAATATAGATATAAAGCGTTACTGTTGTCTTTTTTTATGCAAACAGAAATTATTCTATTGAAGATGATTTTGTGTATATTTTCACAAAAATAAAAATGGATTTTGTAAAGGCAAAAGGCAAAATGTATTTATTTCAGTAAATAAGTGATTTCAATAAAGTCTTCGTAAACGCACACGCAATATTTGATGAATGTCATGTCAAATAAGACATTGTTTGTTTGTCAAAGTGCCAAGTGCCAAACTCAAAAGTTTTGGACGGGTTTCGAGTTTCGACGAGAAGCCGAATACTAAAAGTTACTAAATTACTAGAAAGCAGCTAATTTTCCAACATGAAGTACGTAAATAAACTATATAAGTGTGGAATGATATGCTACATTAGTAACTGTCATGTGTATTTTGTTTTTATTTACAGGCTCACGGTGGATGGTCTTCTTGTTTATTTCCCTTACGATTACATTTATCCAGAGCAGTATGCGTATATGTTAGAGTTAAAACGAGCTCTAGACGCTAAAGTAAGTTATCCACTGTTATTCTGTACATACATTGGATATTTTAGTAACATTATCGAAAATACAACGCGCCTTCGCGGTTTCTGCAAATTATGAATGTATTGATCCTCAAGCATTACCTACACGTAAACTGCCACTCAATGTTTTTTTAAAGAATTGAGGAGTAAACGAATACTAAATATAGTAATTGAAATCCATTTATATTTTAGGTTATGTATCGTAAACATGAAACGCAAACAACAGCAATCAATTTCGTTTATCAATAGACAATAGAAAAGCATTTCAATTTTTCAGGGCCATGGATTATTGGAGATGCCTTCAGGAACTGGCAAAACAATATCACTTCTCTCCTTGATTGTTGCATACATGATACAGAACCCTCATCATGTCAGGTACCTATAAATAAATATAACATCGTTCTTTGTATGTATTACTTAATTAAATATTATTACAACATTTCCTCAAGAAATCACTCCATTTGTATCGTCTAAAATTAACTTTCAAACTGAAATAACAGTAAAAAGTACCTATTTGTCAAGCAAAAGAATAGATATTCATTTACCAGCTGACATCTAAGAGGCATTTTTTTTTGTTAGCATTTTTTATTAGTTCCCACTGCTGTGCAAAGGCCTCCCCTTTTTCCTTCCAAACCTCCCTGCAAACATTATCAGATTATATTGATTTTATTTCAGAAAACTGATTTACTGTTCACGCACAGTGCCAGAAATAGAAAAGGTACTGGAAGAGTTAAAGAACCTGATGAAGTACTATGAGAAGTGTCAAGGAGAGAAGCCAAGCCTTACCGGTGTAGTGTTGACCTCAAGGAAAAATCTCTGCATACATCCAGATGTAAGGACTTTAGTTTTAATACTATGACTTTAACATCACCCTTAGGAGCCGGGGAAAAACTAAGAATATCAGAAAAAAACGCTAAGTGAAAACGAAGTAATAGCGTGGGCGGGCGATGAGATGCGACACGGTTAACCGGGCGCCGGAATTTCGCGCGGACGAAGTCAGGGGTAGAAGCTAGTAATGAATAATTAAGAATCAGTGTTATTACCAACTAAAGTTTAACTTACTGTTCAACATAGGTATCCAGAGAGAGGGAAGGCAAGCTGGTGGATGGTAAATGCCACTCACTGACTGCCAGCTACATCAGGGATAGACATGAATCAGACAACGAAGTGCCTATTTGTAAGTTATAAATGTTGTTCTATCAAGCTAATACCTGACATGTATCTTTTGAATATAATGTTAGCATTACGATCAGTACCATAATTGCGTAATACACGATCAATCTGAATCCATTACTTCACAAATTCGAAAAAAAAATCTGCACAGCAATGTAAATAACGCAATGAATGTTTGTTAAACTGACAAAATGAAACAGATTAGTCCTAATCATTTACAAAAATGTGTTGGGTAATTAGATAGCTGTTCAAAAAGTATCTGATGGAAGTGTAAACAAATGGATCTGAAAAGGTACCTGTGGATGCCAATTTTGTAGTGACACTTACAAATTGAATGCTCTGATTTGATTATTTGAATACTATAATTAAAGACGTTTTTCATTTAACAACAGATATTATATTAATATCCTCAACTTTCATGGATAATTTTTAATTTCAATTTAATCAGAGGCGGTTTACAAAAATTCGTATAATATCCAACACCTCAAATTCTTATTGATAGAGGTAATGAATGAATACCTAATGTAAATATGATAATTAACGTTATTTTTTGGGAAATAATAAAGCTTCCGAAAACAAATTAACTTCCAGCGATCTGTGGTTGACTGTAATATAGCTAAGCTGTGTTAAAATGAATTTCCGAAAAAAATACCAAACTTCCGAAAAAAATACTATGTTTCCGAAAACATATGTTCTTCTAAAATAATCGTTTTCTTAAGTTCTATAGAAACCAGCTTAATTTCTACTATTGGATAAAGAATAACTTTTTTAACTCTCAATTTTAATGAAAATAACTACCTACCGGCAGTTGCGTTTGGGTTCAGAGGTGAAAAAGTGGGTGAAATAGGTTAAGTTAGAACTGTGACCAACAGCGCGCGAGCCGAGCGAGCGAAGCGAGCGGTGCCACGGCAGCGGCCGGCGAGCGCTACTTCCAAGTTGCTTGCAGAAATTTTTGCACCATTTTCTAATCCGGGTTTTGGGATGAAAATGACTAACTGTAGTTTTCGTTAAAACGCAATTCAAACTGGTTCCCTTTAGTGAGTGATTGCGTAAGAATTTAACCTGAACGAAGTATTTGATGAAATTGTAAACAAACCCTTTGTTTACTTTCGTCCGATACTTTTGGAACAGAGAACAGACATTGGTTTAGTCAGTTCAGTGAGATTTTGTGATTGAATATTATGTTTTGATTGTAATTATGTTATACTAGGGACTAGACCACAACTTACAATAATTATGTATTATTGGTGCTGCACGCGCAATATTTTTAATCTTTGTATAACCTTCTCAGGTCAGTTCTATGAGGGTTTCAACAGAGAAGGCAAAGAGTCCATGTTACCATATGGAGTGTACACTATCGATGATATGAAACAGTATGGCGCCGACAGGAATTGGTGTCCGTACTTCCTTTCCAGATTTGCTGTAAGTTTTTTTTATTTTTTTTTATTTTCTTTTATATCTATGGAAATAAAAACCATTCTCGTGAAGTAACTGCCATTACTATAATGACTTTGGTTCTACTGTGTGCATAGTTGGTAAATAAAAGAAATTTTTTACATTCTTTTTTTTTTAATACATGTAGGTATGTAAATGTGATTATAAGTTTTGAATTTAACGTGACGACATCAACAGTTTCTTTTTTTGTTCAAGACAGCATGTTGTGTTTTCATAATAGCACAAGTTTCATATTTCATTGCCAATTTCATTTGACCACCGATCGCTATATGATTTCCCAGGTAACATGTACTTTTTCATCAGATTATTCATGCTGAAATCGTAGTCTATTCGTACCACTACCTTCTCGACCCGAAGATCGCCGAAGTGGTCTCGAAAGAGTTGAATAGAGAGGCTGTAGTTGTGTTCGACGAAGCCCACAACATTGACAACGTATGCATAGACTCGCTTAGCGTGAAGGTGACTAGACGGACTATAGATAGGAGCACATTGGCGTTACAGCAGCTTGAGAAGACAGTGTCTCAGTAAGTTTACTTGATTCTCTATTTATTTCTTAATTGTGAGTAGTTTGAGTTTGACGACGTATGAATATAGACGCGCTAGATAAGATCATGATGAAATTTAGCGAAACTCCTGCTCCAGACGCGTTCAAAATTGCGAGTTCTATAGCTAACAAATTATCCTAGCTAGAGCCTAGGAGCAGTGGTGGCCCGGTGGTAACGGCCGAGTTGTAGGTCGTAGTTTGAACCCTGTCAGGCGCTTTACTTTGTGTAAATTATTTCACCACCACTGCTCTCAAAACCGTGACGGAAAACATCGTGAGGAAACCGGCATGTCCTAGAACCAAAAAAACCGAAGACATGTGACATCTACCAACCCGCTCTGAGTCGCTCTGGTGTATTACGGCCCACTCTCTCTCACCGACAGGAGGCCTGTGTCCCAGCAGTGGGAACAGGCTTATTATGCTTTTAAGGTCGTATTGTACGCCGAGTACCGCTTCTGTGCGAAGTATTATTTATTTTTCTATGCCTTTCGTAAAATTCTTTAACGGGTTAAATAAGAATATTTCTTCCTTGTTCTATCTAGAATCCGCGAAGCAGACGCAGCACGACTTACGGTAGAATACGAGCAGATGGTAGAAGGGTTACGGCAAGCCGCCGTGCAGAGAGAAACTGACGCTGTATTGGGCAACCCTATCTTACCCGATGACGTACTTAATGGTAAGCACTCCGTTTTTATAGGCCTTTTGAACAAACACATTGGTTTTCAGATACACAATACCATAATTTTGTCCTCGAGAGCATTAAAACGGATTGAGGCATGCGATTAAGTTAATCTGTTTTCGGCTTTATTTCAACATGTGCAAGGTTGATACTTTGTTGCACTATCACCCGCGAGGGTGTAGCTTGAGATATGATTCTAATGACAGGCTTACCGTGACAGTCATTGTCGGCGAATGATATCCACCACATATGTAATGTCTGCCTTTAACGTAATGATATGCCCTTCGCCCTTTAATAGAGTTTGCAAACAAGAGCTAATTTACAAGGCACCCTGTGATGCTAATATTAAAACCTCATCAAAAATCTTCTAGGTGACATAGTACAGATAAAAAACTACGATTGTTTTGCAGAGGTGGTTCCCGGCAACATAAGGAATGCGGAGCACTTCCTCAGCTTCCTGAAGAGGTTTATCGAATACATAAAGACTAGGCTAAGGATACAACATGTTGTGCAAGAATCTCCGGCGGGTAAGCAGAAAACGATCAATTTTTTTTTCTTTTTACTAATTTCTTTGTCATAGATAGTGCCATCGAAAAAAAAAAATCATATTCCTTTACAACAGTATACCGACAATTTTAATGCAGGCATGAAAAGTTGATGGTTAAATTATTATTTTCCAGGTTTTCTTAAAGACGTCCAAGCACGCGTTTGCATAGAACGCAAACCTTTGCGTTTCTGTGCCACTCGCCTGTCTTCCCTAATGAAGACGCTAGAAATACCGGACCCCTCCAACTTTGCTTCACTTACTCTCATCACGCACTTGGCTACTTTAGTATCCACTTATACTAAAGGATTCACTATAATAATAGAGCCTTTTGATGATAAGACCCCGACGGTGTCAAATCCTATACTACATTTCTCGTAAGTATTATTAATTCATTATTTTAATTTTAGAGTTGCCGCTTGATTCTGAAAGTCTAATCGAATCTCTGTTAATTGTTTTTTTAATAATAGGTATGTTGACTAAAATATTTTTTTGTACGTCAGGTAGATTATAAAAAAATATTGGACACGTATTTTTTCTTTTTTTACGTAGTCAAAAGATTACGGCGATACATTGAGTAGGCAATGCGTTAAAATGTGGCATGACTGCACTGGCCGGTAGATTTTATACTGACTTGTGACGTAGCGAGCCCTCACTCACCAACTTTAATGCGTTTTATCTAAACCATTTTTAGGGTTCCGTAGTAAACAAGGAACCCTTATAGTTTCGCCATGTCCGTCTGTGTGTCTGTCCGCGGCTTAGCTCAGAGACTAGAAAGCTGTAATTTGGCATGGGTATACATATCATATTAATAACGCCGACAAAGTGATAAAATAAAATCAAGTAAAATATTTTTTTTAGGGTATGTCCCCTACACGTAAAGTAGGAATGTTTTTTTTTTCTCATCTACCCCATGCTGTGGGGTATCGTTAGAAAGCTCGTTCAAAAATATTGTGAGTTTGTGAAAACTATTTTAGGATTCAGGGATCCGATTGCAGAATATTAAGCTTTTAACTGATTTTTTTTGTTAGAGTCAAGTGTGTGTGTGTGTCCCTGCCAGTTAAATGGTTGTACTTGGATTTGTGAAAATATCACAGCAGTAGTATAATACATATAAAGAAATTAAAAGGAAAACTATCAGAGCTAAGTAGACTGTACTGGTTAACGAGTAATAAAAAACCAACTTAAATTTGTAGTTTGAAAAACGTGATCATTCATTCAAATTACATTCCGTATGGGAGAACATGTTTTTCAACTCCAGTGTTAAGTTTGTTCTTGGGATAAATTCATCCCAACTACGGAACCCTTAATTGTGCGTGGTCCGACACGCACTTGGCCGGTTTTAGATAATTAATATCAATTCCCATTTCGTTTGTGGAGTTCACTCAAAAAAAAAAACCAAGTACACAACAAACTTATGGTCGTTGATCTAAATTAAATCTTTTTATTTCGGTTTATCATGTTTAGACATCGATACGATATATTAACATCACGTCTGCGGAGTTTCGCTAGGTAATTTAATTTGACCTTGTATACAGCAGTAGAGAGATATTCGATTAAATAGGCTTTCAGAATTAACACTAAATCCATGATGGAGCTCTATTCAGATCGTCTAATACTCCAGTCTAATCTAAATCGACTACATTTTATTTTCTAGATGTATGGACTCTTCAATAGCTATGCGGCCAATATTCGCTAGGTTTCAATCAGTCATCATCACGTCAGGTCAGTTGCAGTTATCCTTATAATTACATTATAAGAGCGCATCATGCGAAATCCGCTTTTATAATCTTATAGATAAGGTTTAAATTACAATGAATGAAACTTGCTTTAGTCGGCAAAGTTGATAATAATAAACTTTTTTTTTGCAGGAACGTTATCTCCTTTAGACATGTATCCAAAGATCTTAGATTTCAACCCAGTTGTAATGAGTTCATTCACAATGACACTAGCCAGGCCTTGTATATTACCTATGGTAAGTAAATTACTCTGCGTTCTATATTATTTTACCAGAAAGTAAATCTGTAAAAAAATAAGCAACATCATGAATTATTTGAACTAAGTGAGCAGCTTTTACGCGTAAACTCAAGCACGTAATTTTTACCCATCATTTCGATATTGAAAATGCTTTACCGTATAAAGCCCTATTAAAATATGAGAACGTTTTCAGATAGTATCAAAAGGCAGCGATCAAGTGGCGATATCGTCTAAATATGAAACGAGAGAAGATGTAGCCGTCATAAGAAACTATGGACAGTTACTTGTTGAGGTAAGATATATCTAATATTTAAATAAATAAAAACCGCTGTTCTGCGCCTTAGGAATGCGCGGTGAGGCGGGGGGCAGCGTTGACGAATCAGCCGCGGGATGGCGTGAGCTTTGACGAATGAGCGGCGGGACAGCGTGAGTGTTGAAGAATGAGCGGCGGGACAGCGTGAGCGTTGATCAATGAGCGGCCTGCAGTACCCCCCATCTCGCCACGCACATACCTAAGGCGTGAAACAGCGGTCTCGGTCAAACTATAGTCCTAGCATGTTAGAAGAGTGGTCATTTGTCTTTATATTTTTTATCTCGTCGGACCCATGAATGAGTTTTAATGAAAATTTCTATATTAAGTTTGAATAAAGAAAACTACTGTTTCTTCTAGATTTCGGCGTGTGTGCCGGACGGCGTAGTGTGTTTCTTCACGTCTTATTTATATTTAGAAAGCGTAGTCGGTGCCTGGTATGATCAAGGTAACTTAATTAATATTTACTTCTTCTGAGTTGCTCATCAGTTCATATTATCTCCTTTATTTCATTTAAATATTCATAAATTATATGTTTTATTAAAAAAAAAAAACAATTAAAAATAGTAGCTAACCGGTATAGAGAACAGGGTCCAAGCTTCAGGCCTCCAAAGAGAGGAACCCCCTAACAATGCGAGCCGTGTCCAGAAGTAAGAAGAAAGAAAGAAAAGAAAGAAAAATAAGTTTATTTGTCACAGAAACACGTGCATAAAAAAAAAAGATGATAAACTCGAGTAAAAATAAGCAAAAGAAACAGAATAGATTTAAATACAATAAAGAGCACAAAACAGAAATAGTCGGCAGCTGCTGGCACGTCATGACTGTGACAAGAAGGCTTCCACTCAGCTTGATGCTGTGCTATGGAGACCCACAGCACAGCGCTGATTTTCAGTGGTTTTCAAGTACCGCTTTCTCTACCAAGCCCTTGATCCAGCTGCCCAACGAGAGCTTCCTCAGGTGTAGATCGAGGCTCTTGGCTATTAAGTCATTGGCTGTCACGACTATAGGCACAATGATCGTTGAGTCCACATCCCAGATGTCGACAACCCCGCGAGCCAAGTCAAGATACTTGATTTATTTATCTTTCTCGGCTTTCCTGAGGTTCCCGTCATGCGGGACCGTGTAATATGTGATAATATGTGAATAATCATTGCGCGCCACTCTTATTATTGTTATCATTACTGTACAGGTGTGGTGGCGAGCTTACAACGACATAAACTACTATTTATTGAGACTCAAGATTCTGCTGAAACGAGTTTTGCTCTCATAAATTACATAAAGGTAAGGCAGTTGTTTAATATGTTATTGGTCATACTTATGACGGGACAAATTTGGTAGTTCCTAGGAACGAAGTCTGACAAAATCACAATACACTGTATTCATTTCAGAATCGATCATTGCATTCAGTGCCGCTAAAGCTACGGTTTCCTAGAAGAGCGGTTGTCGCACTTAACGGCCGCAGTGACGTCTGTCATGAAAACGATGCAACGGCTAAGATTTTAATCGTTAGATTGGCCCTATCGCGTTAAAAGATAGTCGCGTTTCTGTTTCGTTTTGGCACTCCTGACTCACAATGACGCAGTGATTTGACTTGTGTTATTGTATGAAACGCTATTTAACAATGTGTGAGCTCACTCTTTTCAGTATGAACACTTTCCCGTGACTAAGTACGGTGAGGGCAAATCTAGCGATTTAAATCCTTGGGCAGTGGAGTTTACTTTACGGTGTCAACAACGCTCTCTAGGACAGCACACCAACTTACTTTCATAAATAACGTTTCAGTGACGTCAATCGCCCGTAAATTGGGGACGCTATGTAGCGGCCACCGCTCTTTTGGGAAACTGTAGCTTTAAGCTTTGGTTCTAAGAAAGCGGCGAATGGTCACATATATGTAGTTACTAAATACTCGTAATGGAATTTGAACTTAGTTATGTAAGACCAACCATGCCATGCCATGTTGCCATACCATGTTTGTTTGTTGTGATCTGAATTCTAATTTTCATATTTGAATTAATTTATTTAAAAAACTTGTGTGCGAACGTTTTGATCCTCATACTAATTCCTTTCCCCTAGGCGTGTGAGAGCGGTCGCGGCGCAGTCCTACTATCCGTGGCTCGTGGCAAAGTATCCGAGGGCGTGGACTTCGACCATCACTTGGGCCGCGCCGTGCTTATGTTCGGCATTCCGTACGTCTTCACGCAGAGCCGAATACTGAAGGCCAGGCTTGATTATCTTAGGGACCAGTTCCAGGTATGTGAAGTCAGAGACAACGATTGTTCGGCATTCCCTACGTCTTCACGCAGAGCCGCATACTTAAGACTAAGCTTGACTATCTCAGGGACCAGTGTCAGATACGCGTACCAGTTCCGTATAACAGGATTACAGGACGATATTCAAACTTCGAACTCCATTCAACTAATCAAATGACTTAAAATCTATGCTCAAAGTGAGATCTGTGCTTGTATATTTAACAAACGTTCTACTTAGTCTGTGGTTGAAACCAAGCAAACGTGAAAGCGACGAGTCTTCGCCACGCATTGCACACAGCACAGTGTTGTACAAAGCTTGGTATCTGTTGAATATCTCTCTTGTTACGCTCATTAGCTGTCTGACGCTCGGATCTAAATATTAACTACAAATTATATTAAACTTAAGGGGCCAATAAATATTATTTTATTAATTTTTAAGATGTTTCTGTTTGGGTCGGGTGTTTAAAAAGAAATATATAATTACCAGCTATCTAATTACGCAACACATTTTCGTTGACAATTCCGACTAATCTGTTTCAATCTGACAGGTCAACAACATTCATTGTGTTATTTACGTTGTTGAGCAGATTTTTTTTTCGAACGTACGAAGCAATGGATTAGGAATCTGTTTCAAAACGAATTAGATTCTGATTGATCGTGTATTACGTAATTAGGGTACTGGGTATTGCTACTCAAGATAGGGTGCACCAAGTTTAAACAGGCGTTTATCAGATACGTATGTGATGTGTTAATCATGTTTATTTGCCACAGATACGAGAAAACGACTTCCTAACATTCGATGCGATGCGTCACGCAGCGCAGTGCGTCGGAAGAGTGTTGAGGTAAAGTCTAATATCTTTTCTTCTTATTTCTCTCTCTCTTGTTATCCCTCTCTTTGTCTAATTATGTCACAGCAAGGCTTCGTTATTTAAAAAAGCTTGTTTTTTTATATTTCAGAGGCAAGACAGACTACGGTATAATGATATTCGCCGACAAGCGCTTCAGTCGCGCTGACAAGCGCACCAAGCTGCCGCGCTGGATACAGGAGCATCTCAAGGACTCGCTGTGTAACCTCAGCACTGAGGAGGCCGTACAGGTATGTTGGAAAGTAGAAACGACTTCCTTCAACGGGTTTTTATTACTAAATGCATGTTGTGCGGAAGTTACTATAAGGCCTTTAAACACTGAACGCAGTTGACGAATAACGGATAACAAAACAACATCACCCTGAATGCAATTCAATTCAAAATATTTTTATTTCACATAAACCTACAAGGGCACTTATGAAACGTCAGAAGCTAGGTGCACGGTTCCAATTGGTCGTTTCTTCTATGGAGAAGAGCCGGCAAGAAACTTCACAGTTACTCTTTTAAAAGTAAATGGTTTTTACAATGTTTCCAAGTTACAGTGTTAAAAGGTATGAGAGGACAGTGTAGGCCCATCAACAAGTACCAGGTACTTAGCAAAATATTAAATGGTTCACAGATCTACAGTCTGTTATGTCTACAACGTTCTCTCATTCACAAAATTTTAAAGAAAATAAGCTATATAAAAGACAAATGAAATTCCTAATAAAAATAAAAACCTATTTAAACCAAATGATAATGGTTGCCACTACTGCTGTAACAAATCACCCGTATGGTTAGCAGCAGAGGTGTACCTTGGTACACTCACATTTCGCCAGTTATGTTTAAGTCCCATGTAATAGGGGCGAGCCTATTACCATTAAACGGGGCTCAAACCAGACTGAGGAGTCTCGGTATGTAAAGATGACCATCTTTACATACCGAGACTCACACATCCACGGACCACCCGCGGCAAGCGTAGCTTAACCTGATCGACCGACCCGTGTTATTACTTAGAACAATAAACGACAAACAAATACGAACCCTATTTTGTTGACCGTTAGGTCGAACATGAATAGAACAACGAGCTTCAGCTTAATTTTCATAGCAATATGTTTTCTCTCAACCTTCCCAGATCTGCAAACGCTGGCTCCGTCAGATGGCACAACCCTTCACTCGAGAGGATCAACTAGGCGTTTCCCTGCTTACCTTGCAACAGTTACAGTCTGCAGAGCAACAGGAGAAGATTGAGAAGCAAGTCATACAGAAGTGATGCATAGGATTGTGTGGAAGAGTTGTCAAATACGTATGTGCAGTAATAGGAAGACTACTGTTGAAACAAGGGGTGAGAAAACAGGCTAAACTCATGGCTGGTGCATAAGACAATAAAAACATTACCCTCCTTCTGAGGCAGTCGGGTAAAATTTTCGTAATGGAAACCAGGAACGACTGCCATGAACATTTATTTTTGAAGGACATTAGGACAGTCTAGTAAGACCATACATTTTAAATGTTCCGTCAATCACATTTGCATATGGTTGAAAACTTTCGGGATTTTATACAAAGTGATCTTTACACAAAAGTCTTCCGACTTTTGAAGATAGATCAAACAGCAGATATCGGTAAGTTCAATTTTACAAATGACGTAGGCAGGCCTTACCATTAATATCAACCAACGCATTTTTCAGGTGCTTTTGAATGCACCTGAAAAATGCGTTATAAGGTCGTCCTGACTTTGTAAATAATAATGTACTTTGAGTGAAATTACAGTTTTCGAATATAAAAAAATATTATGTATGTACTTATTTTGTTTTTTTTACTATTACTTCATCTTTTTGTCACAGTCCTTGCAATTGAGCCGAAATACATATTTCCAGAACTCTAGAATTGCCCTTTTATTCCAATGCCCACCCAGAGCCTTCAGCTGAATATTTAAATGTAAATGATATTAAAATGTAGTCTGGTGTGTAGTAATAATAACTTTTTGTAAATATATTAAGTATGTCGAATTGTAGTGTTTTAAATATATACAAGGTGTCAGGGACATCGATGCGAAAACTGTTACCATGGTGAATCCATGGTAACAGTTTTCACGTCGATGTCCCTGCTACCCTGTGTATAATACAGGGTGGATTTTTTTTACCTCACCTGGAGGCAAAGTAATCTAAATACTAGAGATAAAGGAAACATTCCTTTATTTTATTTTAAGAAAAATATCTGCATTCAATGATTTTCGAAAATTCGCTTGCCACACTCGGGAATCGAACCGGCTAAAATCCGAAAAATAACAACCTGTACTTTTATGGTTTCAATCAAAAGGGTCAATCATCAAATCTCTCTAAAAAACATGATAAATTAAATAAAAGGAAAACCATAAAATCTTAACTTATTATAATTTAACGATAAAAAGGGTAAACTACTAATTAGTTGCTGGAAATGAGCTCCATTTTGTTGGATACACCAATTTATTTTTTCATTCATTTCCGTAAAATTTGCTATCTCCAATATTTAGAGTACTTTCCCTCCAGGTTCGACGGAAGAATAAACAAAATGGCAGATTGAGATTCTGTCATTTTGTCTATTCTTCCGTCGACAAAACCAGTTTCTATGGTGCTCATGCAACGCAAGCACAGGTTAAAAAAATTCACCCTGTTTATATATATATGTTTTCTTTTTGTTTATCTTGGTTTACTAACAAAAATTGTCTGGTAGTTTTAGCTACTAACAAATAACTAGATAACTACCACAAAGTGCAGAGTTCGACGGCTCGCCTTACTGCATTGCCGTCCCTATATCGTCTTCAGACGCTGGCAGAATAGTTGATATCGGCTCAAGATAAAACCGCTGATAAGTCAAAACCCGTTGAGCTGCGCGAGAGTTTGCAATAATGTAAAGTTAGGAGCGTTTATCCTAAAAGTTGGCAACATCGCAAATAGCAGTCAAAAATGTACCTGTATTGATTAATTTGGCATTATTACTGTATGGAAATAAGAAATGTGGCTAACTATTGAACCAGAATATTAATAATGAATTGCAATTATAACATTGAATTTGATATCGTACCCGTTTGATTCCAATACTTTTTTTGCATCTAAAACTAAATATTCGGTGTTACGATATTATTACATTTCATAATCAATATTCTAGTTCGCTAGTTAGCCACATTTCTTATTTCCATACAGTAATATTGTCAAATTAATCAAAACAGCAAAATAATAGACATCTACATATTTGCGACGTTGCCCGCTTACAGAATGCACGCTCTTAAATCTAATAAATCTGTGAAATTGCGAGACCACAGATCGGGTTTAAAGGAAGTTGCAGTTGCAAATAAAACAACAATAAATTAATCTGCTTTGTAACTATAATTAGAAATAATGTCAAAATCGAAGTAGGAAGTCACGTGATCTACGAATTAGAGCCAAGTTTCCGCCTCCTTACGCTCAAGTAAGGCAGTCAAGAATGGCCCGTCTGTCAAACTTGAAGTTAGCCCAAGACGGAGCCACAAAGTTAAAGAATACATTCTCATCTGGAGATTCTTTTTTAGGACTAGTTTCCTTCTGAACAGGAGAAAAGCTGTTAGGATTCGGATGAGTGTTCTGCGGTGTAAACAGCTGTCGCTTAGTAACCTTCCTGTCCTTTCTAGAACTATTCTGGTTTGGAGTATTTTTGGTGCCACTGCTATTGCCATGGCTGTTGCTATGGCTATTGCTGGTACTGTGGCTGTTGCTATTGCTGTTCCCATGGCTATTAACGTGGCCGTTGCCATTCCCATGGATATTGATATGGCCGTTTCCTTGACCATTACCATGTACGATTCCATGAACATTCCCATTGCCGTTACCGACGCCACTTCCATTACCGATACCATGGTTCTTATACGGTACTGGCGCAGAATTGCAATTTAGTTGTTGATATTCTTGTATTTCATTCTTTAGCCCCTGAGAGATTGCTTTAGCCTTAGCTTTAGTTGTAGAAGTAGATTCTATATCTCCCATAGACTTGTGACGCGTTCTTCGAGTATTTGTGAACACTTTCGAGTTCCGTTCAGCGACCCAGCGCCGCATGCGTTTAACGAACGGTAGCACCATGAAGAAAGCATTAGGGCTTACTCCCATTTTGAGCTTAGGCGTCATATCTTTCTTATTGGCTGGTAGATCAGCCAATGGGAACCACTCACAGGCCTTAATCTCGTTCCTTGTTCTCGGCTGGAATTTAGTGTCTCTAGGAATGAAACCAATAATGTATAGGCGGACAATTTGTTCGTGTATTATAGCTTCTATGTAGTCGTTTTTGTTTATAAGCTTACTAATGTCAAAGCCTGTTTCTTCAAGTACCTGGAAACAGGACAACATGATTGTTATAAAATATTTATTTATGACGTAATGGCTTGCAGTTGTTCATGATGGATTGGTGAAAGGCAATAAATAGGAAAGGAGACCTTTGCTCAACAGTGGAACAGTAATGGTTCACAAAAAAAACGATTACTCTAACTGCAAAATATCGTAAAGAATTTTGTATGTCAAGGAAAACAATATCAACTGTTTCCGTACCTCCCTGGCAGCACACTTATACGGCTCCTCATCCTCATTGACCTTCCCCTTAGGGAAACCCCAGGAAGCCTTCGTCCAATACGACTGGACCAGCAACACATGCGATAGGTCTGTGTCTAGCAAGATGGCGCCGTATGTCGGCACCGTCTGTTTGTACTCGCGCCAGTTGTCCAATACCTCGTCCAGACTGCTCACATGCTCGCGGAGTTGCGGGACGTGCTAGAGTAATGGTTTGATTGATTAGATGTTATGAAAATAATGTATGTGAATTCAGTAAAGTAACTTGTGAATTAAGTAACTCTAATTTCTATGCATAGAGTGTAGTTTAGCCAGCAACTTTATTACTTTATGACCTTTTTAATAGGGGCCGAGCCTATAGTCCTCAACCAGACACAAATCAAGACTGGGCTGCTATGGGGAAATTTCTGATGGAAAGTACCAATAACAGTGTCTGGGGATCAAACTCAGAATCTCAGCAACATTTAGCAGTTGCACAATTTGCTAGAAATTGTGCAACTGCTATCGGTGATTAGATGCGACGTCTTTCGACTGATGACGATGATTAGACGAATCAGCAGGGTATTTGCATAACCCACATATAATCACAATTGATCACATTTTCTTTCATTCTGACAGTTCAGCCACGATCATAGCGTTACTTTAACTTCTGTTGTTAAAAGGATGAATTTATTCGCCTATGAATTAGAAAAAATATCCTTCAAAACTCTCAGATTGTGATTGAAACTGTTATGCAATTAGGGTGCAAGCAAATATATAGAAATACATTTATTAATATTTACAATATGTAAGTATCCTAGCAGGTGGTATTCTGTTGTTTCTGCGTACCCCATAGGAAGAAGGTGCGAGTTTAAGTATGTATGTAACACCAAGAAAACTTCATTATTACCTGAATTTTACTAGTAAAAGCTCTGACAACAGTTAGGCTGCTTTTCCACCAGAGATGGGCGAGGATGCATAGCGAGGCATGTGTGTAAAACTAACCAATAACATTACTTCATTGTCATAGTTTGAGCTAAGGTAGCGTTGTTATTGGTTCGTTTCACACACATCCTCGCTCATCTATGGTAGCCTAACACTAGTATCTTAAAAATAAGTAATTGTGAGAAAAGATACTTACTTGAAATATATGTGCCGCAAACTCCCTTATACCACAGGGGTTAAGCCTGGTGGTCTCATCGGTACAATAATAATCTAAGTAGAACCAGTGTGCCAACTCTATTTGGAAACATATTCGCACCAGATTCCCACGGTCTTCTGGTGGTAAGTTAATAATGAAGCGGCTGAAAGGAGAGGAATGTGGTAAGTACAGAAACTGAAGTTATGTTGTTTGGTAACAACAATTTTATGTCTGACCATGGGAATGGGCTGTCCCCTATTCTAGTATTAGAAAAACTTATGTTTGGGAATCTGTAGATAGCAAGGAGCCTAATTACAGATGTATTTGTAATGTTCAAAGTAGTTGTTTCAGTTCAGCCTATCAGCATTTATTTTTAGACATTGGTAGGTGTCCCAAGATGACCCCAATAGTCGTTTGGATTCTTTTGTTGACATATTTTGCTTAAGTGTCTAATTAGATTTTTATAGTTGTGGATATATATGTTCATTTCAGAGGAAGTGAATAAAAACTAAACTCTCGAGAAAGTTTTTGTTTCGACTTGCGTCTGCTAGTGCAGCAGACGCAAGTCGAAACAAAAACTTTGTTGCACAAATATTACAGCAAATTTTCATAAATTTCATGAAAAATAATATATGAAACTAACTACTGTCCTGTAATGGTTAATAAAACATAATATTTACAAATTATGGAGTGTTTACCTACCAAAACCACAATATGTTGATAGTAAAAAGAAAACAACCTACCTGCATAGGTCATCTAAAATATCAATAGGTATAGAATGTTGGCTTTTATTTCCATTACCAGCCGTTGAGCCCATCATAATTGTTTATAATTAGCGATTTTTTACTGTATTTTTAGTAAAAAAACAATGGAATTTTTTCTATTTTGTCGCTTTTCTTTTTGTAATGTAAAATGAATCCACAGATAATGAATAATGAAAACAAAAATCAAAAACAACTTGCGTTCCAGGTCCCCAAACTAGTTTTTAGAATCTGGAGCATTCCTTTTTTGAAAATCAATGTATCCGAACGGAAAACCAAATGTCAGATGTCATTTAAATTATCAATACAATACAGCTGTGAACGTGTAAGTAAAACGTACAGTTCATTGACTATTTGATTTCTCCATCAATTCTATGCTAACTAGATACCAAAATGGATATCACGCCGTTGTTCAGAGCATACATAAAGACGGTGAAAACGCGGAACAAAGCTTTTGGCATACAAAGCCCTACTAGCGATGATAAACAACGTATACTTCGAACCAAGCCAAAAACGGCTTTCATGATTACTGCGAAGGATATAACTTCACAAATTACGAGATTACGAGACTTTTTGCTTGAGCACCGCGAGAAATACTTGAGCTTTTACGATAATGTTGTCGAAGATCAGATGACCGACGCGGAGAGAGACCAAATAGACACAGGAGCCCAAAGGATAATCAATACTTGTTCTCACTTGCTGAAGGAATTTAGGAATGACAATCGCAAGGTAACAGCAGCTCCTCAGATGAAAGAATACATGGAAGCAGTGGCTGACCTTATAGACATGTACTTGAAAGCTGTGTGTAAGATACACAGTGAGCTCAAAGCTCTACGGGTGAAACGAACTCTAGTCATGCGGAAACTGTCGCGCCTGGAGCTGCCACAGACTAAATCAAACATTCCAAACCCATTCATTGTAAGCAAAGTAGCAGAGAAGGATACTGACAAAATTTTAGATAAAGATATAGAAGAATTGGAGGAACCAGATACTGTAAAAAAGATGGATTTGTGTGAGAATGAGGTAGCTGTGCTGGCGGATGAGGAACTTAGTGCTGAGGAGTTGCAGATGTTTGAGTCGGAGAATGTGCAGCTTCTGAATGAGCTGAACAGCATGACAGAGGAAGTCAAAGCTATTGAAAGCAAAGTGCTTCATATTGCAGAGCTACAGGAAATATTTACTGAAAAGGTGATTTGTAAATTAGTTTTACTTTTGACTTTTTCAGAAGAAGACTGAATTTCAATATATCTAGATATCTAGCGTGTATTGACTGCCCACAGCGTGGTAAAAGTCTCCATCTGCCATTTCCACACACTACAATATAAAAAAAGTTATTAAATCAGGTTTCAACCAGTTAATTCAATCACAAAATAATATATTTTAATAATTATTTATTTTATGTTTTCAGATATTACAACAAGAGCAAGACATAGACAGGATATCAAACACAGTGGTTGGATCCACTGAAAATGTTAAGGATGCCAATGAACAAATAAAGCAGGCCATACAACGGAATGCAGGGCTTAGGGTTTATGTACTTTTCTTCTTATTAGTCATGTCTTTCAGCTTACTATTCTTAGATTGGTATAATGATTAAATAGTATGTCTATTATAAATTATAATATCTCTGTTGTTTTACTATGCCTACTAGCTACATTCAGTTGATTTAATGTGCTACAAAACTTTTCTTACAGTAAGAAAAGTTTTGTAGCACATTAAATCAACTGAATGTAGCTACCATGATGATTGAATTGTATGTAAATGAATGAATAACAAATTCATTGAGAACAACATTGAATACTAATCACTCAGTTAAATGGAAATCTTTGTCTAGCTGCCTAAACTACTAGTTTATGGAGAGTTTGCTGTGCCAAATCAGCCAGACTAATATAACAGGTGCGTAGTGCAACTACTGGCAACCAGCGAGCGTGCGTGTATGCACAGAGCATGTAACTTTACGTGTATGGCAAAAGGAGTATGTAAGCTTTTCTTAGCAGGTGGCGTTCTATAGTTTCTGCCTACCCCAATGGGAAGAAGGCGTGAGTCTATGTATGTATGTATGTATGTAATATGGTGTGATTCTTTATAATGTGCACATATCGAAATGAGGGAATCTATGCTTAATTTTATCGACGGCAAAAATATTTAAAAAAAAATATTTTTTAAGTTGTTTTTGCCGTCCGTAAAAATAAGCATAGATTCACTGTACTGTAGTGTTCCACACTGTAGATTCATTGTACTTTATTAGGCTGTATGTGAAAAATTCTTTAATCTAGAAGTACCTAGCTAAGCAAAAAAGTCGAATCAATATTTCGTTCAGAAATATTGTACATTTGCAATTTGGTAAGAGCGTTAAAAACATTAAAAAATTATCAGTGGCGTTTTACAGTTAGAATGGAATAAATACATTACATTCTAACTGTGAAACACCACTGATTATTTTTTAAATGTTTTTTGTCAATTTGTGCAAAGTTTAAGTACCTTTTTGGTCGTAATAGAATTGAATAAAGAAACTTTAGCCAACGTGAATTACACAGTGCACATTTCTGAACTAAAAACAAACGTCAAAATAATAATCTATGAATTAATTTTGTTTGTTTATCAAATTGTGTTTTATCAATAAAATACACATTTCTGCATTGTTATTCTTAACCCAAGTGTTTTTACGTGACAAGTTTTTTCTGTGCCTTTATTTTGTCTGTCGCTCCATGTCACTCAAATTTTTACGTAAAGCCCGAGTTTTCTTCTCAACTGTTTTGCCGAAACAAAATTGGTCACAAACTTCCGGTCACAGTTATTGTGCTACAGGTTCTACTGAATCGGAAAAAATGGACGCAGTGAAAACAATGAAAGACTTGGGATACACTTTCAACACTGGTAAACAATTTTCCTTATCATTACTCTTTTGATTTTGAAGTTCAAGAGGTTAAAGGGATGAGATCAAACTTTACAATAACAATGTTATTTTGGATATTTGCTTGAATTCATAATAACACTATTATGTTTTGCTGTCTAGGAGACTTAAAGTAGTTCTGTTTTATATTCATTAATGCTTATAGCATATTAATAAATTAATTCAAACTGAAAAAGGCTTTGTTTTACTGACTACATTATTGTTTTACTTATTACAGAAGGACAACTACGTAAAATAGGTGCTGATGACCAACCAACTGAGGAACCATTCCAATTCAATGTTAGTAACCAACACCAGGAGTGTCAGGCACATTATGAGGAGCTTGGCAATGCTGTCACAGATTATGTATATCATTTAATGGAAGCTGATCATAACTTGACAAGGCTGCCAGTGCCTAAAGACTCAAGTAAAGGAACTTTCATCTTTGTGTCCAAAGATTATGATCTGAAGGATGTGTTGGTGATCTTAATCCATGGGTCAGGTGCAGTTCGTGCGGGACAGTGGGCTAGATCGTTAGTATAATCCAGAAGAAACATAGAAAATATACTGTTTTCTTTTTGCTGTTCCAAATAAAATGCTTAAATCCAAATCTGTTCCAGGCTCATAATCAATGATAATTTAGACATGGGCACACAAATACCCTACATCAAGAAAGCCCTAGAAAAAGGCTATGGAGTAATGGTACTAAACCCCAATGATAACTGTCTACCCAACGGAAAAAAGATTCCAAATAGTAGTTCAGGAGAAGAACATACCAACTATGTATGGAAAACTTATGTTAATAATACAAAAGCCACATCAATAGCCATTGTGGCTCATAGTTATGGTGGAGTATTGACTGTTACATTGGCTGATCAGCTGAAGAATGAGTTTGAGAAGAGAGTAAAAGCAATTGCCTTCACTGATTCGGTGCATGTGTATTCTAATATACAGATTACTAAGTATATGAAAGATGTAAGTTGAATTTTATGATTTTAGTTTTTATAAAAGATACTTTAGATCTTTACTCATCAACAAATTATGAAAATGGTGTACGAGTCTTGGCCTTTTTGTATGAATAGTTATTTATGTATTACAGGCAGCTAGGAACTGGATATCAAGTCAATCACCACTGGATACTCCAATGAACACACCAGAATTTGATATACCAAGAGTTTCAGCAGGTAAATTCAACCTGAACTTTATTTCTACCTTTTCAACATGCAAGAAAATCTAAAATCCTTGCTAGGCAGAAGTTCAATGTATGTTGTCATTTATCACCTTTTTTATTTTTGCAGGTCATCAAAAACATGAAATGACATCATATTCATGTATGGAATCAGTGTTCAAGTTTATTGACGAAAAAGTGTCAAAATAGGGCTTGTATCACACATACGGTATACTTTTGTTGTTATTTGTATAGGTGGACATTTAAACAATGTATAATTAAAATAAGAATATACTATATTTTACTATATTAGTTTTATTTTTACTTCCTATATACAAAATTGGCTCATAATTTGAAGGCCCAGCTTAAAATTATTTTACTTCTTCTTTCCCTTGCAACAGTTTTTCATCACATATTTAATGTCCTGCTTATTAGCTCTTACACCTAACACAGCAGATTTTGAATTAACATCTCTCATGGCAAATGGTGAAAATCCTGCAGTGTAATCAGGGTCCATAGCATTAGTTTTACCTCTCGCCATTTTTGTGGCAAATCTCTTGTGGATATGTTGGTCTTCAGAAAGTATCGGGTATTGGAAGTGTTGACCTCCTTTAGGTGTGGGCAAACTGAACTTTTTGCCTCGAGCTGTCAGTGGTTTACGTCCATTTATGTGAATGTGTTGAACTCCATCATCGTCAATACTCACTCCGACTTTTTTCAAAGTGGAGTGCCCACATTTTGGACAAAATACTTTTGTCATCACACTTGTAGTTTTGAAGCAAGTTGTGCAACGAAAGATGAAGGTACGTAGTTGTCTGATGATCCTGCCATCTATTGAAGTTACATTGAGTCCTATTTGCTTGAGGACATTCTGCATGGCAAAGTCTGAAGTGATACAAGCTACTTCAACAGATTTTTCTTCAAATTCTCCCATTTCCATTTCTTTCCTTTTCTCTGCTACATTGCCAGGTGTGATCCATTCTCCACCATCACTGTCCGAGTCCTCATCACTTTCAGACTCCTCTTCATCTTCAGAAACTTTGACCATGATATCATTAATATTTTCTTCTTGTATGTCCATATTTTTAATTTGTTCAGCAATTTTTTCTGCATCTTCCTCATCATTTCCAATTATATTATTTACGAAATTTATAGTCATTTCTGCTGTTTTAGGAATCGTTTTATCAACAATTTTAATTTTAGCTTCACCAGTCTCTTCATCTGTGCTTTCTGTTGGTTCTCCAGTTTCTTGATTGACATTTTCGGGTTTCCCTTCTGAGTTTTCATTTGGGTTTGAGTTGTAGTTAGATAATCCTGTTACTTTGACAATTTTCTGTGTAGTTGGATCAGTTTTCAGATGTTCGATGCCCAGTTTTTCTTTCTCTAGTTGGTATGTTAGCGCCATCACTTTGATGTCAGTGGCAGAGAGACTACGGTAGTCTCCGGTCTTTTTGGAGAACTCTGTGATGAATTTAATGTTCTCAGTGAAGACATCTTTCACGATAAGATCATATGGGAGCACTACAAGCTTTCTGCGTTGTCTATCGTTCGTGATTTCATCAATAACCTCTTGCACCGTGTATACGTTCTCAGCGATGTCTTGCAAACCAGCTGCCTTTATGAACGCGGTTGTGTCGACCACTAAATTCTTAATATTCTTCGGCATTTTGATAAATTACATTAAGAATTCAAAGAAAACAGTGTATAATTAATCTAATCTCACACGATTGACGATTCCTTCACGTGTTGCAACTATTTTGACAACTGACAAGACGAGTAAAGTGTTAAGCGGTCCCTAGACGATCATGCGGCATGACATGCGTTACGTGCTGTCATGCATGCATGACCGTTTAGCCTATACAGCTATGTATTGCATGATGTGAATGACATGCAAACTACGTGCTGGCAGTTGACTGACAATTTTTCATCATGCATTGAAAAATGCATGACGTATGATGGACCACAGGGTCCTTCATGCAGCATGATAATTAATTGCAATTGCATTTGATGCCGCATGATCGTCTAGGGATCGCTTTAGACAAATTGCTATTGTTTTTTTTTTTTTTACTTTCGTTCGGATACTCAGTTCTAACAATATGTAAGGAACGGAACTGGAACGCTGCAACGCCGTTGCATTCCCATATTCCCAATGACATTTGCGGCCTAGAGATGTCCAATCGTACTACATACAATCGAATTACACTGTGAATCGGCTAAAGTTTGTAACGTCATAATATTAATAAATGTTACTGAATCTAATGGAACTGTTACATTGGATTTCTTCTATTTTATTAATTTTGTATAGTTTTGTATAAAAACGAGAGATTGAAACAATAAATCCAATAATAATATGTCCCCTCCAAACTTAGTAAGTTCATCAATCGACTAAAAATTTCACATAGTATTAGGATGGACGCATCTTCTCCCTAGCGTCAAGAATATGGAATCGTCAATCGCATTCGTTTCGTTTTTCTTTCATCTTTTTAGCTAGTTCTTCACTCTTGATAATAATTTGCTTATGTAAACAATATCTGTACTTTATTGTATGTGTACGACATTGTGTATAGCGTAGCATAAGTGTTATAATGAGTTCTAAAAAGGGAAAGCGCCATGGCAACAAGCATTTCCCCATAGCAGAATCTGTGAGCATAGCACTGAAGATTCAGTTGGATAAGTTCATAAGTGATGAAAATGAGACTGAGCTTAAGTTCCCGACGTTCTTGTCGGCTCAGGAGCGCGGATTCATCCACGAGACAGTTGCTAAGCTCGGTCTCAAGTCGAAATCGCGCGGGAAAGGTATGTTGTTGAATGTTGATATGAAAAACATATTTTGAGCATACGTACAATATGATCATACGTTGTTTTAGTGACAATTCTTAAATAAATTGCATTTTTAATTTAATTAGATTTATTGTTATGTTTACGTCGAGCAATATGGATCTAATTCCACATTAGTCGTAATTTATTATTTACCACTAGTTGCGAAATAGATGACACGCATGTGCGAAAAAACTAATATTACAGTTACATTATCTTTTATTCAAAAGAACCTCTTGAAGTGTATTTATTTATTTGTGTACTTACAAAAATAAGATAGTAATAAACAAGTACCCTATAGATTTTCTGATATTGCTTAACATAAATAACTCACTTTGCTATCTCTTTTTATATTAAAAATATTTTGTAGTACATGAGGAAACACTAATTGATAAATGTTTACATGTTTAGTTCATGACTTACATTTAGTTGATCAACAACAGATATTCCAATAAATAAATTAATAATTTCTAATCATATTAAACAATGGCTTTAAAAATACTAAGGCTTTTTAAATAAAAAACAAAAAAAAAAATGAACAAGTAATTGTAAATATTTACTCAAGTTACTTTAAGTATTTAGTCTTTGTTTACATTTTATTGTGCAATGACTTCTGTTAGGGGTAAATAGAACTGGTAGACCTAATCTAATCAAGTGTATTGATTAAGTACCATTGTGCAAAATATTTATGTTGTACATTTATTTTCAAGTAGGTATAGTTAAGCTGAATTGACGCGTCCTGCTACTTAATTATGTACTGCTTGTTTACGTAAATGCGGTAGTCGGGCACATTATTTCAGCTTAGACAAGCTCTACGTATATGACTACAAGTAACTGATTATGCCTCGAGAGAAAGCTGTGATATTACTGCTTGTTGAGCACTGAATTATTTACTATAATGACTATTTGCTTTTCTACTGTTACCATATATCAACCCCAACCTAAATCAAATTGCCTTTCAATATACAGAACAGTATCCAAAAAATATCCACACAATTAAAGTGAGCCAGATTCTTTTATAGGTGTGTTTCACTATCTGCCTACAATTACTAGTACAGTCAAACCTGTGTAAGTGAGAACTGGGTAAGTGAGAAAACTCTATAAATGAGAGTAATTGCCACGTCCCATCATTTTAACCCTCTAAAACCTCTCTAAGTGAGAAACAAACCTCTATAAGAGAAAGTCGTTTTACACTCATGGACCTGTATAACTGAGACTGCTACTTAGCTGTACCTCTGCAAGTGACAGTCGAGCATAATTTAACATCTGCTATTTATGACACTTTCTTAAATTTCGTGGACAACATTGTTTTTGTTTTCTTTAATTTCGAGGAACCAACTAACATTGCTTTTGTATTGTATTCTATTTGAATGGCCAAATGTGACTTGTAAACTCCTGTCAGTGAGAAATGTCACTTCTGTAGGCTAGAAACTCAGGATAGTGAGAAAGGTCCATAAGTGAAAAAAAGATTGCAGTCCTGAACTCTCGCTTATCCAGGTTCGGCTGTAGATGCAGCAAAGGTCAACCACTAGACTAGTCATATAGGAAACACAAACAGTCATCTCAGTAAAAAAAAGAAAAAAGTGTGTAAAAGTGTTTGTACAAAACTACTTATAGGAATAAATATCATTTATAACTAACAAAAAATTAATTATATTTAAATTACTTATTAGCTACAGGCTAGATTGTAATGCGAATAAAGTATTGCCAACTTAGATATTTATCATTCTCCTGGCCTTATCCCAATTTATTTGGAGGGTGACTGTGTGAATAGGAAAACAAACATTCCAAAATCACTCTAAATTCTTTACAGGTGTCAACCGCTACCTAACAATATACAAACGCATTGGCTCAACAATTATTCAAAATGATGCCAAGCTCATCTTGGACTCGAACATGCGGTGCAGTATTGCGGAGCTGTGCAATGCGTTTCCCATTACTAGTAAGGAGAAGGATGACCTTAGCAGCTGTCCCGAGAAGGAGAGAAGTCCACAACTCACACATAAAACTATGGGGCAGCTGAATAATGGAGTGGCACAGGTATTGTGACATAGATTTGTGAAAAAAAGATCTATAAAAATCCCAATAATTTCTGCTAATGTTTTTAATTTTTAGTAAACTAAGATCAGGCACTAGCCACCTTAAACAAAAAAAAATCTTGTGGGGTCGTCCATACATCACGTGAGGCTTGAAATGGGGGATCTCCCCCCCCCCCCCGGTTAGGAAAAAATCTAGTAATATACCGAATGTATTTTTTTCTAAACCGAATAAAATATTTTTCTTTATTTCTTTCTATTTAAAGATAAAATATTCTGTATTTTATTAAAGATACTTTGCACCAAAAAGTACACGTGACTTTGAGTAGGTAGTGGGAGGGGTTGCTCCAAAACCTCACAACGTATCACCAGGGGGAGGGGGGCAGGCGGAGGACCGGGTTCTGACCCTGGTGCGGAAGGAGCTGGCTGCCTTCAACAGCCGGTTCTCCGTACTGGAGGGCATGGTCCTTCGCCCTCCTTTAGCGGCGAGCCAGCCGGCCTCGGGCCAGCGGAAGGCGGCATCGTATGCCGCCGCTGCAACTGCCACGGCCAAACCAGGCTCGTTAGGGCAGACCAGGGGTGGGGCTGTGACACAGGCAGCGAGGGCCCCGGCCAAGGTGGTGAGGGCCCCGGCCACGGCCCAGGCAGCGGGAGCTCCGACCCCGACCCCGGTGGCGAAACGGCCGCCCCTGCCTAAATCTCCTCAAGCTGACGCCGAGTGGCAAATAGCCGGGGAGAGGCAGAAGGCGGGCAAGGCGAAGAGGGCGGCCAAAAAGAAGGCGAGGCGGCAGCGGCGCAAGGAGCAAAGCGTCGCGGCTAGGCTCCGCGCCCCGAAGTCCGCGGCTGTAGTGATAACGCTACAGCCGGAAGCGGAGAAGAAGGGCGTGTCCTACCGCGACTTGCTTACCAAGGTTGGGGCGGCGGTGGACCTCAATGAGATCGGCGCCGCTCAGGGCATCCGGGTCAGGGTCACAGCGACAGGGGCCCGGATGCTGGAGGTCCCCGGAGCGGCCAGTGGCCCGGCCGCTGACGCCCTGGCTGAAAAGCTTAGGGCGTCCCTAAATGCGGACGAGGCCCGAGTGTCCAGGCCCACCAAGTGCGTGGACATGCGCATTTTGGGCCTGGACGACTCCGTGGTGGAGGCTCAGGTGGTGGCCGCCGTCGTCAGGACTGGGGGGTGCTCTGCTGAGCAGGTTAGGGTAGGCACCATCCGTCCTGACTTCAAGGGGATGCGAGCCGTAACGGTGAGCTGCCCCGTGTCGGCGGCCAGAAAAATCGCCGGGGAGGGCCATAGGTTATTGGTGGGCTGGGTATCCGCGCAGGTCAAACTGCTGGAACCCAAACCTCTGAGGTGCTTCCGCTGCCTTGTGGGTAACCACGTTGGAGCGAAATGCACCTCGGAGGTGGACCGCAGCGATCACTGCTATCGCTGTGGTCAGCCCGGTCACAAGGCCGGCTCGTGTGAAGCCACGCCGCACTGTGCCGTATGTGCGGCAGCTGGCAAGCCGGCCGAGCACCGGATTGGGAGCAAGGCCTGCGCCCAACCCGCCAAAGCGAAAGCCAGGGGCAAGCCCACCACCACCGCCGTCACCGCCGCAGCCGCCGCCGCTTCTACTGCCGCCGCCGCTGCCGCCTCCACCGTCGTTGCCGCCGCCGCCGTTGCCGCTGTGGCGGGGCCCTCACGCGGGGCTCGGGGGGAGGCGAGTATGGACTGCCAATAGTGGCCCCATTACGCCTCCTCCAGGCGAACATCAACCACTGCGCCGCAGCTCAGGATTTGTTGCTCCAGAGCATGGCGCAGTGGTCGATTAACATCGCCGTGGTCGCTGAGCCGTACTTTGTCCCGCCCAGGGATGACTGGGTGGAGGACCTGAGCGGCTCAGTGACCATTATATCGTCGGCCGCCGCCGGTACCCCGTCCCTCGAGGCCGTCAAAAGGGGACGGGGTTGCGTAGCAGCACGGTTCGGGGAGATCGTCGTGGTGGGAGCGTACTTCTCCCCGAACCGAACTCTCGCCGAGTTCCACAACTCCCTTGGGGAGTTGAGAGTCGTCGTCGTCGGGTATCATCCCCTCCCCGTGGTCGTCCTCGGGGACTTCAATGCCAAGAACGTGGCTTGGGGTTCCCGGTGTACGGATACACGGGGCAGGATGGTGGAGGACTGGGCTCTGGAGACAGGCCTGGTCGTCCTAAACCGGGGTTCTGTCCCCACGTGTGTGCGGATGCGGGGTGAATCAGTGGTGGACATCTCGTTCGCCAGCCCCGCTCTGTCACCACGTGTCATTGACTGGCGCGTCATGGAGGGGGTGGAGACCTATTCCGATCATCGGTACATCCGGTTTGACGTCTCCGCCCAGACCTCGGGCGTGCCGGTCCGACAGACCCCGAGTGGTCCGCGGTGGGCGCTGAAGCAGCTGGACCGGGAGCTCTTTGCCCTTTACGGGGCACCGGTGTGGGCGCGTTCATTAAGGCTGCGACCAGCCCAGCGGTTGAACGCGTCCCAAAGGGTCATGGCCATCAGGCTGGTACGAGGATACCGCACGGTCTCCCGTGAGGCGGCGAGCCTCCTTGCCGGACTACCGCCATGGGATCTGGAGGCAAAAGTCCTCGCGCACATGTGGGAGTTGCGCGAGGAGGCGAAACGCCGGGGCGTAACTCCGCTGCCGCGAGAAATCGCGGCACAGCGGACAGAGCTCCGGCGGGATCTCATGGCGGCATGGAGAGTGCGATTGTCGCAACCCAGCGCTGGGCACGCCACAATTGTGGCGATAAGTCCCCTCTTTGAGGAGTGGCTAGAGAGGCGCCACGGCGTCCTCACCTTCCGCCTGACACAGGTCCTCACCGGACATGGTTGTTTCGGGAGGTTCCTGTTCAGGATAAAGCGGGAGGAAACGCCCGGGTGTCACCACTGTGTGGATCGCCCGGAGGACACGGTGGAGCATACGGTGGAGGTCTGCCCAGCTTGGGCGGAGCACCGCCGTGTCCTCACGGAGGCGATCGGCGGCGGCGATCTCTCGCGTCCGGCCCTGGTTCAGGCCATGGTCCGGAGCGAGAGTGCATGGGAGGCCGTCACCTCCTTCTGCGAAGCAGTAATGCTCGCGAAGGAGGAGGCGGAGCGCGCGAGGGAGAGGCAAAATGCGCCCCGTCGCGCCCCTAGTCGCCGCAGGAGACGCCCCGGGCGTCGGGAGTCGCGAGCCGACTTCCGGCCACCGTAGGCGCGGGCTTGCGGACGGTGAGCAATGGGTAGCTCGCCGTCCGATAGGGACCAGGCCCGGGTCGACGGCGCGTTGTGTTCCACGCGCGCCTCAAAGAGATGTCAGCACCAACTGACGGGGTCCGGAAGGGCCAATGCCTGCCGGGGTTGCGGGTTTGTCTGAAAGGGATATCGCGACCTCGGCACACAGGCAACGGAAGGAACACGGGTGGGTTTTAGTCAGTAAAAGTCTGACACGCCCTCCCGCTCCACCCAGAGCGGGAGAAGTTATTTGATAATTTCCCATCCAAAAAAAAAAAAAAAAAAAAAAGGGGGAGGGGGGCGTTAAAAAGTTGCTACACGTGATTAATGGACGACCCCTATGAGAGAACAGAACTCATTATACTATTTTATTTTACCCAACTGCACTAGATAATGAAAAGAAGTCTTGCTTTTCTGAAAAATAACCTTTCAAAAAGTCAGAAACTATCCCAAAGTAGACCATGTATAAAATCCTAACTGTTTCAGGTTCCCAACACACAATACAATCCAGATTTGTTGAAGTTCAGGGAGAAGTTGCCAGTGTATGAACAGAGACAAGACCTCATCAATGCTGTTCTACATAATCAGGTGAGACATAAACCTAATAATGCATTGAGTTTATATCACTTCTCAAATTCTCACAGTTTTCTTCACATTGAGGTGGACCCCGAGCGGGATGTAGGACGCGATTGCACACGTCAATTGTTTTAATGATTAAGAAATGGACAATTCGCGCCAGCCAAACAAGTTAGTTGACACAACCGGCGCGAGAGAATTTTATCCCGCAATCCACGCGGGATTCGCCTCAGTTTGGACCCAGCTTTAGACCCAGTCAGATCTAACATTGTGACAATTAAGTTGTGAATTAAATAGCAATAACAGAGCACTATTGATAAAATACAGCCGTACGAATTGCGCGTGATCAAACTGGCGCAAGCTCGTATTTGCCTCCAACCAAAAATTATGCATTTCTACGCAAAGATGTATCGCGAATTACGTAAATCTAACTTACACTGTTTAATCACGTCCAACTGAAATGAAAGGAAATGTTTACTTCTGTAAGTAGATCTACTAAGAGACTTACAAGTGAACTTTTTGGCCATTATCGGCTTTTCCTAGCTGATTGATCCCTGAGAAAAAATGCGGAAGTCGTCTTACCAAGGGTGTCGTATTACCCAGTTACTGAGTTGTAGGTCAGATAGGCAGACGCTACATGTAAAATACTGGTATTCAGCTGCATCCGGTTAGACTGGAAGCTGACCCCAACATAGTTGCGAAAAGGCGAGGCACAATGATTGATTGAAGTAAGTCTAATAATGCAGGGCCATGTTAACTGTCGCATAACTGAGGTGTATTGGTCGTCAATACCTAATTCCAATGCTTATTCCACAGGTGATTATAGTAGCCGGCGCGACTGGCTGCGGTAAGACGACACAACTGCCCCAGTTGATGTTAGACTACTGCCAAGAACATAAGCACGCTGCGCGCATGTACTGCACGCAACCTAGGAGGATATCTGCCGTGGCTGTGGCTGAGAGGGTAAGTTATATTTTTTCAACTGATGGAGAGAGAAATATGACCATAGAGATAGACAATGAATGAATGAATGAATGATTGATTCTCTTTATTCGCTACAATATAACCCAGAGGGTTTTTAAGCAAGCATATGCATGCAGGGTGAAAAATTGACAGCTGACCATGATGAGCGAACCCTATACAACTAAATAGTTTCATAAGTTTATAACCTGGATTAACACATAGGATTTAATACTTTTAATCCTGATAGTACGTTCCCGACAGTAACAAAAGCTATCGGCAAAATTCGTAAAACCGATCACCATCCGAACTGAGTGCACCTTCAAAATTACCAATCTTTATTACTGCTCTAGGTGAAAATGATCTTTACGAAAACGCAATAACTTGTAAAGTCATATAACCAAATTCATTCGTAAAATTGAAATGAATGAATGAAAATTTTCAAATTTATGCTACATTCTACGTTGTGTCGTACTGTACTTAGATTAATAAAATTATGTTATTCTCAAATTTCTCTTTTTTTGGAGCTCGTTTCGCTCGCTCTTGCATTCTACAATTTCATAGTTGCTTGGGCTTTCTTGCATAAGTCGACAATGTAACTCCTATTTCTATTTGAAAATATAAAACAAAGCCTTTCCGAGGCGGTGTGTAAAATTGTCGAGCTAGCTTTTCTCTTCTCACCCTACTTATTGAATTGTTTTATTACCTACTATTTATCAAAAATTTTGCTAATTTTCTGGCAACCAATTTTGCCGCATCATAAAATACCCCACCCAATGTAAAAGCTGGGTACCTGAATATCATAAGTAATGTGGAGATAAAAATATTCCTCGGCACCCATGGTGACCTCCCCAAAATCTTGGGCTGCGACCGCGCCTGACTCTTCTTCGATATTTTTACATAATTGCCCAGTAGGTGGCCACATTGATCGCGGCATCAGTGGCATTCTTTAGGTCATCCAAAGTGCAGATGAATGGGCATTCAAATCCTTATATCTTCTCTTTATGAATCAAACCATAATAGATAAAACAAAAAAACAATGTATAAAATAATTCAATTCAAGTTTAATAATTATTTAAATATTCATAATGAAACCGTATCACACTAACAAATAATATCAGTTTTCTGTCCTTGATATCTACCAACATAATTACCTCTTCATTGTATTGACACCATTATCCACGACCACAATTTTATCTACGGCCTGCGTCGCCGGAAAATAAATGGATTATTATTATTGAATTATCAAATATAGCCTGTTTGAATTTCTTGTGTATTTGCAATACTAATTTACCACCACTCTTTTACTACCTTTATGTCTAATCCGCGGGTGTATTTTCGCTGTTCAAATTGAGCCGCCGAAATAGGATTGCCTTTTTTCTTTCGGTCTCTTGAACATAAATCGCGCTAGATACAGTTCGATTCAAAATTAATGGCTGCTCGGAAGTTAGCCACTCGCTGCGCAGTACCGCACCCCTCACCCCCGCTGACACATGAATTTGTTACTGCGCAGCGACTCGCCTCATGTTCCGAGCCGCCATTAAGTTTGAATCGGGCTGTACGCTTGTCTCGCCGCACAACGCACATCCTCAATGCCATGATATTTTATCTAATGTTTTTATCTTTTTTGTCAGGTGGCCTACGAACGTATGGAGAAGATAGGTCAGTCAATAGGCTACCAGATCCGCCTAGAGTCTCGCGTCAGTCCGCGCACCGTACTGACGTACTGCACCAACGGAGTGCTGCTCAGGACACTCATGGCGGGAGATACCTCACTCACAGGTTAGTGGCATAAAACTGCCCATACCAGACGCTCCTCTGCCTATCCCTTTAGTGAAACCAGGCGTGATGTTATCTTATGTAAACGTCCACACTCGCGGCTGTCGCCGTCAAAGAAAGGTTGTGAAATGCTGTTGCGCACCACTTGAGAACGGCTGGTCCGATTTGGCTATTTTGAGGTGTAACATCTTTCCTCTCGCTTTCCTGCAATCTGTGGGAGAGATTTCGTGAAAGGCGACGGAAGTGTGTAACAGGAAACTGCGGAAATGTGTTATTTGATTTGACCAATAAGTGCGCGCGGTACTAGAGTTGGCTGTGAGAAGCGAACTTGACGAGCAATTGGTTATTACCAAGATGATATGTCAGATATTACACACAATAAGCGACTACTGTAACTGTGTGTTTGCACTGGCGAAATATTCACAGCAAATGTTTTGTTGAAATCTCTATTTCCTGTCAATTTTCCATACAATGTTTGATGGGAACTAGAGATTTCAACATGTTTTGTTGTGAAAGTTTCGCCAGTGGAAACGCACAGCAAGGCTGTCTCGTTTTTTTTTTGTTTTTTTATGTTCGTAATAGTTCGAATTAGGTTTTTACGGAAATAAAAATTCGAAAAGATGGCATTTGAGATTTTTGTATGAACTCAAGACCATATTGAAATATTGAAAGGACAAAGTCTGTCGGGTTAATAAATACTGATGAAAGAAGAAATTCGACGAATTTATCAGCCTGAAAGTTGACTCTTTTCGAACGTCAGTGAGGTGCAAATAGGGCCCAAAATAAAAACGAGCAAGCCTTACAGTAGTCGCAAATGATGTGTAACATCTGACACCTCTTGGTAATAACTAATAAGCAATATTAAAGGGGCGGGGTCTCGTCAAGGTCGTTTCTGACGGCCAAATTTAGCACCGCGCGCGCCCATTGGTCAAATCATTTAGCGCGCGCTTCCCCGGCTTCCTGTTACACACTTACGTCCCTTTTCACGAAATCACTCACACAGATTTGATTATTTAGATTTTGATTGATTGCAGGAAAGTTACAGGATGTTACAGATAAAAAAACTGGATTACTAACGGCATTATTAATTTGCAGGTGTAACACACATATTCGTGGACGAGGTGCATGAACGGGACAAGTTCAGCGACTTCCTGCTGATCGCTCTGCGCGACGCATTGCCCAGGTTTAAAGAACTCAAGTTGGTGCTCATGTCGGCTACCATGGATACGCAGATATTCTCCAGGTAAATATGCAAATAAATACTAACTTGGTAGGATTACCCGTACGGTAAAGGAAAACATTGGGAGGAAACTTGGACTAACATATTTTAATAATATTAATTACTTATTAATAATATTAAATTAATATTTTAATTACTTATTTATTTTTAATTATATTCCTTTTAATTCCCCCATGACTCTTTCTACTTCGTTCTAGAATTATTGTGTACATTGTTTGTTGGCTTTGTGTACCTCATAGAAAAGTGACGTCCTATCATGAATACGAGTTAGTAAATCGTAGTGTCAGTTTCGTGTTATAAGAACTGACTCCCCCATCCAAAAACTCCTTAAGGGCTGAGCTACTCATGTTTCTTTAGCGCTGGCTTTCTTTCTACGCATTATAAATTGAATTAATATACAGTCATAAATAACACCTGCCGTTGTCCCATGTTACTTAAGGCACAGATGAATACAGATGGGACAGTCCGCATCTTAGGTATGAAGCTACAAGTAGGTATGCGGCAGGCTCGACTTCAGGGAGCGTAACGTATTCAGAAGATATAAGAGTTACGCGATAGAAAGAGAGGCAACCTCTAGTTGACCTGAATTGCACTTTATTGTGTCGTAGCAAGAGTCGCTTTTTATTTAAATGATTTTGTGGAGTGAACCGTCTGTACTAAATCTGTGCTTAAGGTCGGCCAAAACTTTTTTGTATTTATATTCCCACGGTGCCGCTACGTCATCATTTACTCTTGTTTCCATTCATAGCATCACTCACACAATCCATCCTACTTTTCTTAAATCCTCCTCCCCTTTCATCCACATTTATTTTGATCACTCTCTTAGTCATTACACCCTCTCCCCAGATACTTCAACAACTGCCCAGTGATCACAATCCCGGGCCGCCTGCACGAAGTACAGCGCTACTATCTAGAAGACGTGCTGAAGATCTCGCAGTACAAGACGCCCAAGATGACGCAAGTTGAGAAGGAGCTCAAGAACAAACTCAAGAGCGGGAGCAGCTACTGGTCACAGCTTGAAGGTATGTTTCATTGAATTGTGATTTAGCGACGAATTAAAAGTGTGATGTATTGAAATTGGATGGCATGGAAAAAATCTAAAGGATACGAGCTACAAGAAAAGTTTATAATTGAGTTTTTTTTTTTATTTGGTATATTTTCAAGTTTGGTCAACCGTGAGCTTTTGCAAAAAAAAAAAAACAAAGCATGAACAACTTTTTTTTGCTACAAATCTTAGTTCGTTGTATGATCCTCTTTATTAAAAATTCAGCAGATTAATTTAATCTCATTACAAAACGAGTTGGTCCAAGCCTTCGCGCCCTTTTTCGTATTTCGAGCCTTATTACAACTTTAATAAAGTTCTCAATACAAAATTGACAACTAAGACTTTGGTTTAAAATCAGTTTTTGAATTTAGAACTTGAAAACGAAATGTGTTAAGTTCGCCCTACCAAATGTTAGAAATCTAGGACCCAACATCGTCTTAGATAAAGAGGTGCTTGAATCTGTAAATTCGGCAGTTTTTCTGGGCATAACAGTAGATGCCAAACTTCAGTGGGGCCCACATATATCGAGCCTAGCGGGAAGGCTCAGTTCTGCCGCCTACGCCGTCAGGAAAGTAAGACAATACACTGACGTCGATACAGCTCGATTAGTCTATTTTAGTTATTTTCATAGCGTTATGTCCTACGGTCTTCTGCTGTGGGGCAAAGCTGCTGATATTCAAAATATATTTGTCCTTCAAAAACGAGCTGTTCGAGCTATTTACCAGCTAGGCCCCAGAGTTTCTCTGAGAGATTTTTTCAAAGATATTGGTATCCTCACAGTGGCATCTCAATTCATTTTCGCCAACATCTTATATATTAGGCAAAATATACATTTATACAGTAAGAACAGTGATTTTCACAATGTTAACACTAGAAATAAGGAAAAACTAAGAGTTCCTTTTCACCGGCTTCATAAGGTTCATAACTCATTTGTTGGGCTTGGTATAACCTTTTATAACAAGTTACCCTCTTCTTTGCTAGATTTGCCTTTTAATGCGTTTAAAACGAAAGTAAAATCCAACCTTTGTTCAAAGGCATACTATTCTATCAACGACTACTTAAATGATAAGAATAGTTGGTCGCTGTGATTAACTCAAGACAATTTTTATGTTCTTTCACCAGAATTAGCTTACCTACTGACAGGTTATATGAGTTCATATAATTGTTTATTTTAATTTAATTTTAATTTATTGTTGACATAATCTACTCATTACAATGTTTTTTTTTAATGAGTTGTATTGCAATATGTAACTAGTGACCTCGACAATAGATCATATTATTTATTGTTATTAGTAATTAACTGTTTATTTATTTTACCTCGATGGTCCTAGTTTATCATTTATAAATTCCAGTTACAGCTTTATGTAAGCGGGCACGCCCTTTATGCCTGGAGGCTTTTATTAAGACGTTAAGTTTTGTTTACGTTTAGTTTTTATTTCTGCCCGAGTATAGTTCTCGATGATTTTGTTTGGTTTATTGGCGTGTGCTAGCTAACATATGGATAATAATTTAAATTAGGTTAATTAAGTATGTTGAATACTATTATATAGAGTCATTTTTAAGCTATTGCATAGCTTTTATCGGAGACTCTGAGCGCGGCGACCGAATGTAGAAATTCCGTAACGAAAAAAAAACCTGACGCGAAAGTTTGTGAGGATGGATGGATGGATGTTTGTTACTCTTTCACGCAAAAACTACCGAACGGATTTTAATGAAACTTTACAGTAATGTGGCTTATATATCAGAATAACACATAGGCTACAATTTATAAAGATTTTATGTGATTTAGCCATAATATAACGATAAGTATCCAGTAAGTCGGAAAAAATCCTGCCCTCTGAGATCTATCTTTGCGTGCGCTGCCTAAACCGCTGGAGTTACATGAAAAGAATGTATTGTGGGGTTGTTTGTCTTAAAGAGTTCTAAATAAAAGTCCGCGACAGCATATATCTACCTTTTATGTGGAAGCCATTATAGCCAAAATAGTGAGCTATAAATACATTTAAATTGAATACTTTTTTTAAGTTGCATATTTTAGAGTATTTAGTTAATTCGTATCAAAATAAATACCTTCATCGCTTTTGGTATTTAATGTAGATAAAATTTGTCTTTTACACTAAGTAATTTGGACTAATATTTTAAAAGTTAGAACGATAAGAATGACCTGCGATGAGTCGACGGCGGGCGCGCAGAACGAGGGTGGAGGGGCGGGATAGGCAATGACGCGCGATCGCCGAGTGCGCGACCCGAACGCGGGCAGACGCGTGAGGGCAGACGTCATTGACGGTTGTGTAAATTCTGCGATTTAGGGGGGGGGAAAGGGGTATTTAAAAAAAAATATATTTTAAATCAACAATATTATCTTCTTATTTTTGAATATATGCTATGCAATAGCTTTACCGCGGCAGTCCTCGAGTGCCACACGTATTTTTTTCTTTCTAACTGAACAGACAGCTGTGCTGCTGGGGAGTTTGTTGCGCCACTTCTTCTTCCCAGCTAACGCACTAGGAAGTGGTGAAGGGTGGGCGTTTTGGGGGACTGTCTTATGTAATTTTGACGTTCGAAAAGTGCTGATTATCAGCCTAGTTTGAATAAATGACTTCTGAATTTTGAATTTTTGAATTTTGTAACTGTCGGAATAAAGTGCGATATTCAAAAAGTGCGTGATGCTTTTTAAACGTGGATCTAGAGGAAAAACCTTGTTTTGTAATAACGCCGATTAAGTTTACGAATAACATTTTCACATTCATGATAAATAACCTCTAATAATTCTGTATCCAGGCCACAAGCCAGAAGACGCAGGCAGCAGTAGCAGTAGCAAGGATGTTAAAGAAGACAAAGAGAATGTGATCGAGCCCTCACTACAGACTGACATGGACGAGTTTCTTGACGAATGCTTTAATGAAGGCACACTGGTTAGTGGAACGTTACTTTGTGACTAGAGTTTTAGTTCATATTATTAAAAAAAGATGCTTGGAAGTAGCTTAATTTACGGTTTCAATAGTAAGCCGATTAATTTTAATGAATTCTTCAAAGAAGCATTTTAAAATTACAATGAAGAGGAATGAAGTACTTAACAACAGTACATAACAGGGTCAAATTAAATAGATATCGCTACCACCACGTCCGCGGGGTTTCGCTATCAATTCATACAATATTATGCATAGATTTCTAGACTGATCTGTCTTGTCTAGGGCCATCACGAGCCTGTTTTATCAGTTTTCCCTCCTTATAAGTAATTTAACCTCTCTATTGTCCGCTATTTTGATGTTTTCTCAATCTTAACATTGCTCCCCAGGACTCATTCACCCAAATCCTGTACATGTACATATCGGAAGGAGTCCCGGTGTCGTGCGGACACTCGAAGACCAGACGCACCGGGCTCATGGCCGCCGCGTCCCGGGGCCTCACTGAGACCATCGCGCAGATGTTGCAGATCGGTAAGTTGCAAAGACACAAGTGGTAAACACGGCTACAGTAAAACATATTAAAAAAACCCCCAATAGATCACATCAAACAAATTATCCAAAAGTATTACACATTCCGAATAACTTTATATCTGTAACCTGTTCTGATAGGGCGGGATTTCAACACAAAACAAACACAAAGTTACTGGTGGAGTACTTATATGACTTATCCCACCGTTTTACATAAACTTGCACATAGAACAGTTCACAGTAACTATAAACAATTAAAACTAGCGTAACTAAAGGACTTTAGCTAAGGTTCAGGAGGAGCTCCCTCTCTGGCAAAGTCCAAAATCGATCAACGTTTTCGTGTACTTTTCCGAATCCTTTTAAAGTTATTTTACCTCTGTTTTTGCATCACTGTCAAAATCATAGTGATCTTTATTGTCGTTACAATAAGGTTGCTGTTGGGTTGTTGCTTTCAGAGGTAAAATAACTGTGAAAGGATAGTTATTGCGCAAATCGGAAATTCACGACCAAAACCGACTAACAATGGCTATAATTATAAATTCCCAAATCTTTGTTCTAGGCGCGGACCCTTCAGCAAAAGACAAAGACGGCAAATCTGCATACGATTACGCTGTAGAAAACAACCACACAGACTGCGCTAAAATCCTCTCCACTTTCAACCTAACTGACGAACCTAAGGATAACGCGGAAGACGACAGCGCAGCAGAGAACTTCCTCCTGGATGTATACCATCACACGTTTTCAGAAGAATTGATCGACCATGATCTCATGCTAGCATTAATTAAGCATATACACGTAAACTTAGCTAAAGGAAGTATTTTAGTTTTTCTTCCAGGATATGACGATATAGTGACTCTAAGAGACATGATACAATCCTGTTCAGACATGAACGTGATGAAATACCAGATATTTACTTTGCACAGTAATATGCAGACTCTGGACCAGAAGAAAGTGTTTAACCCTCTACCTAATGCAAGGAAGATTATAATATCGACGAATATCGCTGAGACTTCGATAACTATAGATGATGTGGTATATGTAGTGGATTCCTGTAAGGTAAAAGAGAAGTATTACGAGTCCAATGGCGGTGTATGTTCGTTGCAGTGTGTCTGGACGTCCAGAGCGTGCTGCCAACAAAGGGCAGGGCGAGCTGGTAGGACAAAACCAGGCCATTGCTTCCACATGTGTTCCAAACGTCGATTTAACACCCTACCTTTGAACTCCGTACCGGAAATTCTAAGAGTACCTTTACAGGAGTTGTGTCTCCATACTAAGTTGCTTGCGACTGGTAATACTCCCATAGCTGATTTCCTATCGAAAGCTCTAGAACCTCCTTCGTTTTTAGCTGTGAGAAACGCTGTATCGTTGCTAAAAACTATCGGTGCGTTAACTCCTATGGAAGATTTGACAGAGATCGGTCAGCATTTGCTCGATTTAACTGTAGAACCGAAGTTGGGAAAAATGTTGCTCTACGCGTGTGTAATGAAGTGCCTCGATCCTATATTGACGATAGTATGTAGTTTGGCGAATAAGGAACCGTTCCAGATTTCGATGAATCCGGAAAATAGGAAGAAGGGAAGTCTGGCACGTAAGGAATTTGCTGCAGACAGTTATTCGGACCATATGGCGTTGTTGCGAGCATTCCAGGCATGGCAAACAGCTCGGGCTAACGGTACGGAACGCGCGTTCTGTGCTAAGAACCTTATTTGTGGCGCCACCATGGAAATGATTGTCGGATACCGGTCACAGTTACTTGCTCAGTTAAGGGCTCTATGCCTCGTCAAGGCTCGTGGTTCAGGAGATATTAAGGACGTTAATTTGAACTCTGAAAAATGGCACGTTGTTAAAGCGGTGCTAGTAAGCGGGCTGTACCCTTCAATAGCTCGTGTGGATAGAGATTCAGCTTCCTTAAGAACTTCAAAAGAAGTAAAGGTGGCTTTCCACCCAAGTTCTACATTACACCAAGGAGGTGGGTTGACAGGATCACAGAAATCTGTGCATAGTCTTCCTACCGACTGGGTCGTGTTTGAGGAGATTTCTAGAGCTGGCAGGTTCTGCTTTATCCGGTGTAATACCTTAGTTACACCCCTTACTGTTGCGTTATTCGGTGGGCCGCTAAGGTTGCCTATAGGCGCTTTGACTCAACGTGCTAACCCGCCAGGGTTGTCGAGCGATTCGGACAGTGAAGCGGATGAGAATAATGCCTCTCCGGACACGGCAGTGATAACCCTAGATGATTGGATGGCGTTTACCGCCGACGCCTCGGATGCTATAAGCGTATTTTATCTCAGACAGAAACTATGCGCCTTAGTTATCCGTCGCATGTCAAACCCGGCCAAACCAATGACCCCCTTAGACGAACAGATACTAAGCACAGTGGTACACCTAATGGGCTCCGAAGAGAAAAACGTTGGTCTGAATCAACCGAGTGGTATCGGACAGAGACCGAAACCGCTAACTGTAGACTCGCCGAACTGGCGATCACGTTTAGAAAACAATGAGCAATACGGTCACGATAATAAACAATACTACCCTCAATATAACCAAAATCAAAATGAAGGCGGATTTCCGGGAGGAAACTTTTATAATAACGCGTATGGGGGGGGATATAGGAACGGTCAGGGGAGGCCTGGGGGGTGGAGGAACGATGTTCCCCAACCATTTTCCCCCCAATCGTATAGTGGTCCTAAGAGTCCTATGTCACCGAATGGGAAGACGTTGTTGGCAAATATAGAAAAATACGGCGATACTGGAGAGGGGAATGTAAGGTACTTTATCGCGAAGGCCGATGACTCACACAGTGTTGAAGTCGCACAGAATACTGGCACCTACCCCTTTACGCAAGGCACGGCTAAGAAACTGCAGAAGATTAAACAGGTGAGCTAACTGTTTTTATTAACTTGTAATTGTTACATTGATTTTCTAAAAAAAGTTCCCGTTTCTTTGCTCTTGAGGGTGATTAATCTCATTAAGAATTAAAAAACACATTGGGGTGATTTTTATCCGTGCCAAAAAAATATGAGCTATATTGCCTTACGATTATTCATAGGAGTAAGTTATTAGCAGTGATAGGAATAGGTAGTGCCTATTTGCCTAAACTTCGAAGAACAGAGACAAGAAACGGAGACTTCCTTAGGACTACATTTTTTCCGGGACATCTGTCCCGAAATTCGGGACAACACTTTTAAATACATTAAAAAAATATGTTATTTGAAATAAGTAATTCGTCTATATTTACCTAAAGTTTGCGACTAGCCATAACATAATAAATAACATTCACAGTCGTTACAACCATAAAATTTTCTTGTTGATCTTAATACTATGAATCACAATGTTTGTATAAGGAGCCGTACACGTTTCGAAGTAAATATCTTCTTTCTAGCTCACTCTCGGCTACGTTTAATGAGATTTCTAAAATTCAAATGCATAACTGAAAAAAAAAATGACATTTTGTCTTTAAAATAATAAAACGGTATTTTTTATAACTTTAGCATAGAGAATGCTAAAGAAATTACAAAAATCGAATTTAACTCTAACGGAATCCATTGAAATATTTGATCACGTGAGAACTGTGCTTAGCTGGTGTTCGTCTGAGCCTATAAAAAATAAACTCGTAAATGTCATGGACAGAAATCCCGATCTAGATAAAATTAGAGACATATGTGACGCGATAACAGCAGGAAGGGATGAGCGATCATACTATATGTACGCGCCTTTAACCTCAGTCGATGTTGAAAGGTCGTTTTCAACTTATAAATGGATTCTTAACATAAAACGAAATCGCCTGACAGTTGAAAATATAGAAAAAATTATGATTGTATACCTACTTTAACTTAGATAACTCATCTGACAAAGAAAATTTCGGTTCTGATACTGAACATGACGAATCGAATCAAGATGATTAAATTAAAATCGTTCTTTATTTTTTAGGGTATTTGTAACACAAATAAAGATTTTCAAATTCTTAGCAATTTTTAATGCGTCAAGATCTGTATCAAAACCGAAGTTAGTAGTTCACTATTAAAACTGATTGTCCTAAATGTTATACTTCAAAGGTTAATTTGTACTTTGATTTGAGTTAAAATTGCATCACTCAACGTCAGTAAAATAAATATGACATAGATAGATATAAACAGTAAACAAAATTTGTAACTTAAGTTTTTTCCGTCTGTACATTTTGTTTCATGCTTTCCAATTACGTAATATTTAAAAAATAATATAAATATACATATATTTGTTACAACAATATTCTATGTGTTTTATTTTTCCTTTAGAGCCCATAGAGGATAAGTTATTATTATGGAGTTATAAATTATAATTGTTATGTCTAGTCGCAAACTTTAGGTAAATATAGACGAATTATTTATTCCAAATAACATATTTTTTTAATGTATTTAAAAGTGTTGTCCCGAATTTCGGGACAGATGTCCCGGAAAAAATGTAGTCCTAAGGAAGTCTCGTCTCTGTTCTTCGAAGTTTAGGCAAATAGGCACTACCTATTCCTATCACTGCTTATTAGTCATTGTCATGGAATTTCTACATAATTATGCATATAATTATTGTAAAATCTGTATTTTTGTCATCATACAGGATGGTTCCCGAGTGATCGTATTCTTCTCATGCGCAAGCGCATTTAAGTTCGTGGGTTGCGCTGCTCTGCTGGATGGTAACGGAGCGCTCGACTGGCTGTCCACACAACACGTGCCTTTCCACATGGTCCGGTGAGTGAAGAACATTAAAACAGTTCAATTTGATCATGGATAGCCAACTTTGTTCACAAAAACTCCCAGTAAATTTAAAATGCATTGCACACACGGCTCACCTCAGAGTTTTATTGGGGTCTGATTTAAAAAATAATATATCACTGTCGCTGTCCCGTTTGGACTTCTGATTAATAGTATGTTATTGTCACATTGTTTTTAAGCAAAAACAGATTTTAACATTTTATGACGTGACAAGTTACATTCAACCTTAGGGTATAAATTTTTGGGCACGCCACAATTGTGGCGATAAGTCCCCTCTTTGAGGAGTGGCTAGAGAGGCGCCACGGCGTCCTCACCTTCCGCCTGACACAGGTCCTCACCGGACATGGTTGTTTCGGGAGGTTCCTGTTCAGGATAAAGCGGGAGGAAACGCCCGGGTGTCACCACTGTGTGGATCGCCCGGAGGACACGGTGGAGCATACGGTGGAGGTCTGCCCAGCTTGGGCGGAGCACCGCCGTGTCCTCACGGAGGCGATCGGCGGCGGCGATCTCTCGCGTCCGGCCCTGGTTCAGGCCATGGTCCGGAGCGAGAGTGCATGGGAGGCCGTCACCTCCTTCTGCGAAGCAGTAATGCTCGCGAAGGAGGAGGCGGAGCGCGCGAGGGAGAGGCAAAATGCGCCCCCTCGCGCCCCTAGTCGCCGCAGGAGACGCCCCGGGCGTCGGGAGTCGCGAGCCGACTTCCGGCCACCGTAGGCGCGGGCTTGCGGACGGTGAGCAATGGGTAGCTCGCCGTCCGATAGGGACCAGGCCCGGGTCGACGGCGCGTTGTGTTCCACGCGCGCCTCAAAGAGATGTCAGCACCAACTGACGGGGTCCAGAAGGGCCAATGCCTGCCGGGGTCGCGGGTTTGTCTGAAAGGGATATCGCGACCTCGGCACACAGGCAACGGAAGGAACACGGGTGGGTTTTAGTCAGTAAAAGTCTGACACGCCCTCCCGCTCCACCCAGAGCGGGAGAAGTTATTTGATAATTTCCCATCCTCAAAAAAAAAAAAAAAAAAGGGTATAAATTTTAAAAACATGTATTTTAGTTTTGGATCTTCATCCACTTTATTTTGATTCAAATAAAAACCATGTAATATTTTTGTTCATGCTTTTTTATTGTGCCACCTCCATTCAAATACATGTGGATACTTCAATATTTCGTCATTGATAGCACTCCACAGTGTGTACTAAGGTGGTAACTTAAAATGTAATGAGATCATTATGAACCCTGTCGGGCACAGCGAAATAGTAGGAGAGAGGAAGCTTTACAAAACTTATCAGTCTTCTTAACACTTTCGCTGTCTCATGAATTATATAAGGTTTACGCCAATTGTCTGTTTTGCGGACAGCGAAAGTGTTAACTGTATCTAATGTTATTAGGATCGTTTAAATCATTATGACAAAGTTTTATGCTTAATGAACGATCTCTTAATACTTCCCGCATGTGTCACTAAATCCTCCTCCCCTACAGCCACATCGGCAACTCGCTGGCGGGCAGCGCGCGCGTGATGTCCGCGCGGGACGGCGCCGAGATCTGCGCCGGCGCAGCCCGCGCGCTGCTGGCCGCGCAGCAGCGGCGCCGCCCGCACCACCACCCGCGGGCCATACAGAAGCATGCCGCTGATATGTGAGGGCCGCGCGGGACGGCGCCGAGATCTGCGCCGGCGCAGCCCGCGCGCTGCTGGCCGCGCAGCAGCGGCGCCGCCCGCACCACCACCCGCGGGCCATACAGAAGCATGCCGCTGATATGTGAGGGCCGCGCGGGACGGCGCCGAGATCTGCGCCGGCGCAGCCCGCGCGCTGCTGGCCGCGCAGCAGCGGCGCCGCCCGCACCACCACCCGCGGGCCATACAGAAGCATGCCGCAGATATGTGAGGGCCGCGCGGGACGGCGCCGAGATCTGCGCCGGCGCAGCCCGCGCGCTGCTGGCCGCGCAGCAGCGGCGCCGCCCGCACCACCACCCGCGGGCCATACAGAAGCATGCCGCTGATATGTGAGGGCCGCGGAAGACACGACATAACAACGTTAATAATACAGCGAACACGTGACTACTGAATAATTTATGTATAGGTATACTAGGATCTTTTACCGCGTGGCCAAAATCGGAACTTACGTCGCCATCTAGTTTTTTCAAAACAATATCATGAATTTTGACAAACAGCGCCCCAGATCAACATCATTCGAGCACCACAAAAACTTTGTATCGCTGTATGTTATAGCAACTATATCACTTTTAAAGCTAGCCTGCACTGCGAATAACGCCGAGCGAATTTTATTTCACACAATTTGCATGCTATCTAAATTGATTACATGCAGATTTTGGGAAAAAAAATGTGAAAATAAAGATTTTAACAAACACTTTAGACGGCAAAAAAATACATATTAAAACTTGATGAGATAGGTGTTTCCTATCTGACTAAATGAAACCACATATAAGTTAATAATACACAGCACGAGGATTCGTATTCATTACACAAATTACTCTCATAAAATCCCTTTGTGCTCACTAGTTCCTTAAACAGTTCCTTTGCAAGAATTACTGAGAATTTTTGGATCAGTTGTGAATTTGTTTTTAACTGTATGAAAATTGGGATGTTGACGTGTGATCCCAACTTATTACTGCAAAATATCGTACTGATGATCAGTACGATATTTCGCCTAGTGTACAGGGCCGAAATATGTTTTTTTTTTTTTTCAAAGCTGATGACGTCACAGTTTGTATATGGTATGTGCAATAATGAACTTGAGGACCGAATAAAATGTGCCTGATACGATGTGATTGTTAGAATTGACGGAATCCATCGGAATAGATGCGAAGTAAAACGATTCGACTACAGTACAATTAAAACTTAACTTTAAATCCTTTTGCATGAGGATGAAATTGGTATAAAGTTATTTTATTCGTTTCATTATACCTCTTTCACCATGCAGTCACATGTTAATTACGAAAAATTGTCGCTCAAAACTCAATAAATCGACAGAAAGTTATCGGAACAAAAAACATTACTAACAAAAAAAAGTGGTAAGGGAGTGGCTTACTGCGCTGCCCCAAAATTGTAGATAAATAGAATTTAAACGAGATGATTACACCTGCCAGAATTTTTGAAATTATCTTAGATAATTCACAGCATTTTTTGTTTTGTCCTTACGTTATAAAGTACTATTTAATGTAGGATCGAAGTAAAACATGCTGTAACACAGGGAAAAACCTTGGCTGTTTACACATTCTTCTAATTTGCGATGCCTTACATGTTGTACTAACACCATGTCTGATTAAAATATTTTCAAGTCATAGGTGAACATTGCCACCACGTAATTCTCGACTTCATGACTTATTATAAAATTCAATACAAAATATCACTTTTCCTATTTAGGCGCTAGGTACGCTCTTGTTAGTGTAGCATTCTCCTGTCTATACAGAATTATTTCTCAGACCTTATACGGCGCAACCTTCACTGTATTCTTTACCGCTCTGTCGCGTTCTAAGGGGCAAAACCCGTAATTTTTAAGAACTTTCGCATTCGCATCTCATTCGCAATCTGTCAAAATTACAATCAATTTACCAACATTTTTTACAAGTTTGACAGATTGCGACTTGAATGTGAACGTTTGAAAGACTTGAAAGTACGAGAATTGGCCTTCTGTAGTTCCCTATTTGTCCATCCATGACGATGATCTTTCTGAATAGGTACAGTTCGATTCAAACTTAATGGCAGCTCGGAAGTTAGCCACTCGCTGCGCAGTACCGCACCCCTCACCCCCGCTGACACAAGAATTCGTTACTGCGCAGCGACTCGCCTCATGTTCCGAGCCGCCATTAAGTTTGAATCGGGGTGTACCATTTAGCATCTCCGGTTACGTGTAGCAAAAAAGCTTGTAACGCTGTTCCTAACATGTAAGGATTCGTTCACAAATGAGATCTATTTTACGAGACTGTCTTCCATAATTAAAACACACAGGAAACTTTGTTATTTCTGTCGGCATGACAGAAAAAACTGTTTCTAAATGTGTAGCAATACCATATCTCGCTACTGTGAACTGCACGTTGGCGTTGCAATAATTACAAGTACAGTACAGTATAGTGAATTCTAAATGTAATTTAAAACGTACCCACGTAAATCCGTATTTGTATAAAAAATTAAAAGCATGAAAAAATAAATTATATGTTTTAAATAACTTTGATGTAAGTTTGTGAAAATGTGATCTTGTCTATTGAAGCAAGATTGTTTCAAATGAGAGAATTTCTGTTAATATTTTGGCCCCCCGATTGAGACCTAAACGCGCTCACTAGGAGGCACTTGGCTGCATGGCACGGCATGCCGAAGTCTTCCGCGGCATAGCGCAGCATCCCGCGCTATGCGCAAGTTCCCTCGTGTGACGATATCAACGAACTTTGAGTGCTAATTGTACGAACATAAGATTTCCTTTACCATGCCATGCCGCGCCATGCACCCGAATACCTTTTTTAATGCCTAAGTAAAATATGAGTATTTTACTTTGTCAATAATTCATAATCGGTTTGGTTTTTAAACGAATGGGTCTGAATCCGGGGACTGGATGGCTAGTGTTTTCTCTGAAGCCTTTTCTTACGGCATCTTAGATACAATAAATTTTTGTATCGTAAGCAAAGGGTTCAGTAATGAAATTCGACTGCAAAGTACAAAAAGACAGCTGCAATCTTTGAAAATACAACCCTCTCGCTTATTACGTCGGAATTATCTGTGTATAAAAGGATTTTCGGGTAAATTGCAGTTGTCTTCTTGACTGTTATACTTTCACCCAAACGTCGTACGTAACAATGTAAGTCGCGCCTTTATTTCGAACCGCGTAAGGTCGGTTTTCGTAGTTCAAATGTTATTACTGACGTGCACTTGACTTATACTTTGCGGCCGTCGGTTTTATCAGAGATATAATAATTATTAAGTCGTGTTATTTATTTTACCTGTTTTTAAGTGTGGCTTTTAGCTGAGCTAACACACCATATGTATGGATCTCTCCTGCTAAGGATGTGATATGTCTATATTTTAACACCTATCTCCTAAATGCATGAATGTGGGAGAAAAATGTGTAGTTTGTTGTTCCTCTCTTCCCTCATGGGAAGAAGGCGTGATGTTATGTATGTTTGTATGTTAATGTCTTTTAAAACTAAAGTTAATACAATCAAATAATAATTTTATTGGTATTTTTGTACCCTCATCAAATTGTTTTAAGTACATGTTAGACAAAGATGTTGCCACGATTTTGTAGAATATTCTATCGACGTTCGTTTTGAACCTAAGGGCGTTTGTCCACCGTCCGCTGGACACGCGGCCATATTAAATCTATGTATCGCTACTTCGGCGCCGTCATCTCGCTGTCGGTGACGGTGGCGGTGGACAAACGCCCTGAGTGTTTAATAGATGTACTTATTAGGACCAACTTTATGCGTCTGATAGATTGATAGCCAGCACAAATTAAAATGTGAATAAACGAATTTTATTGATCATAATAATATTAAAATTTCTTGTACAGTTGTAAGTGTAGAATACTAGCGGCTGCTTACTAAAATACCGGTAATGTGGAGCTGTTCAACAAAGTAATGAATTTGCACTTTAAGAGATCTCGCGCACTAGATGGCCAGAACTCCGGCCAGTCGTGGCCAGTCGTCTGCGGCTAGCTGGCCGTTGCGACCAAGTGCGCGATTTGTATCGGTTTCTATAGTTTGCCTGGTCGCTGCGACCACTAGTGGTGGTCGTGGCCGTCTAGTGCGCAAGATCCCTTAATTCACTTTTACAATACAAATTTATTAGATATAGTTGACTCATAATACAAAATTGTGACTTTTAGAACTGAGAGTTGATGTGCTTTATAAATTCTATATTATCAGCAATATGTCGTATGAAATACGACCGATATATTATATGTATGATCTAGTCAACTTTTTTTTCAAAATTATCTCAATGCTAGAAGTTACAATTTGGCCGTATTCTCAAACGCAACTCAATTTTTTCACGCGGTTTCTCTGCAAATAAAACTGAATTTTAGAGACAAAGGCTTTTAAAGAACTCTCGTGTTCTCGTTTGAGAATTCGGCTTGTGTTGTTTATGATAATTTGGCACTGAATTAATTTTAAACTAGTACAAAATTCAGAACGCAAAGGCAGCTTTTTAAAACAGTAAAAAAAAACCTACTAGTTCTGCCTACTATGTATGTGGTGTAGGCAAAAACCATATTATCTTATTAGCGGGAAGAAGGCGCTAGTTTGTCTGTATAATATGTTAGGTTTTTGTTGAGAACACCTGAGCATTGCCGCTGTCCTGATGCCTAGACTGACTGTGTATAGACATTAATAATATTACTGACGTGTGTATACGACTCTTTGGCGTGGTCCGGTGTCCCGCTTGTTCTTCCTCCAACCGTACTAGGAAAAATAGATATTCCTACAAGTTATTTTTCAAGTATCGAACTTTTTCAGGCTTCTACAGTAGGCGCTCGGTAATCCGGCACCCATCTTTTTTCGGCCATGCCGGATTATTTTATTTCTATAGGAAATGTCAGCTAGCTAAAAATAAATAATTTTAAAATAGATTTGGAAAGTAAAAAATCCTTTATTAATTAGTTTACGTAATAACACCTACTCGTAGAATCAGACCGGACTGCAGAACAATAACAATAATAGGTTTAGGTATTTATAATCGCCTCTAAGAGTACTGTTAATCACGTTACCAATGATGTGAAGTGCGCTTGACCGTCAAAACTCTGAGGCCGCCAGTATTAATATAATACAGTAATATAATTTATGAATCTTCTGTCGCTTAATTTGCTGTTATTTAAGCTATAATAATAAGTAGTTAGTTAACTGACACAGGCGTGACTTTGCGAAAATCCATTATACAATACGATAGACGACGTATATCGTCGCCTTAGAGTGAAAAGTTCGGGAATGCAACTTTTAAGTTTTAATTTTATTACATTTTTTGAAAAAAGAAAAAGTCACAACACACGCAGTTTTGTGGCGGCATCTATATCGCCACATGCGACGTACGGATCATACTGACGTCACGCAAAATCCTGCATCGAATAAGCAGATTTTACCGCGCGATTAGCATATAACTTCCCAGTTGCCCACCAGTTTTTCGCATATAAGAGGTTTTCACGTCGTCTACTGTTTTTTTTTTAAATAAGTTATTACATCTGACCACGCCGTCCGAGTAAAAGCCAGTATGGCGTCGTTTATTTTACGTATATTTCTATTTTAAGTACAAATATTTCATCGCAATTTAAACCCCAATACTGGTGCTTAATCCGAGGGCGCCTCGAGCTGAGCTCTTAACCAGTGATGTGCCTCGTTTGCCTCAACTCGAGCATTTGTTTTTTTTTTTTTCGCTAAAGGTGCAATTATATTGCCGTCGAATTCGGCCGATGACATCCACATTTTAGATCAAACTCAAACCAACATGGTTCTTGGCAGCCTGATTACGTTCATCGATCGATCATCTATCAAGTTTTAAGGTGATCAATACCGACTGGTCGGTTTCCGTCGATCTATGTTGCACCTTTAGATATTTGTGTGAGCCAAGTTTTATTATATAATTTATGAATTTAGTCATTTGATTGGACTTGTGAAAGATTCCTATTGGGTTGTGTACATATTGTTTGTGATATTAATAACCGTTTCATTTTCTTTTCCTTAATTAAAATTATCTTAAGTTTAAAATTGTTTTATTTCACAACCCCCTTTCAAATTCATACATACTTGTAGAGTTTCAGATAAATTGAATCTTAATCTATTTCGAAATCAGCCATATTTGAACCAAACAAGTACCCAAAACAGAAAAGTCATATCAATAAAGTAGGTAAGTCATCTCCATTATGAAGCGTACTTCACTGAAGTATGCCGACAGATAATTATGTCACTCACTGCATTCCGAGACTACATGCCACGCCAGTTCAAACTCTATCATCATAAATTTAAAGGTGTATTTACTTTTCAGGGAGTGGTAATGAATGGGGTAGATTTATGCGTCTAGTAGTCCACTGCGTAGTGGCTCGTGCTAAAGGTCATCTCGGGTTAATTAACGTCTGGAATTGCGTATTTAGTTCGACGAGGAAATATCATCAATAAAAACTTTTATCGAAACTTTTCCACTGCTGAATATAGGGACCCATTCTCGAACACATCGTGTAAATTATAGTTTTACAAGCCGTGTACCCGATGGGATTTCCCGTCGGCAAAAAAGACAAAATTCCATACTATGTTCCACCCCTTATTTAACCCCTCAGGGGATGAATTTTCAAAAATCCTTTCTTGATGCTCACCTTGGTTACAAAAGGAACTCTTGCACACAATTTCAACCGATATAGGCTCTGCATTCTGTCAGTGAATAATTGATTTTTATTATGTAAATTCCTAGTGCTGAATCTTACGGGGTGGGCAACGAACCCTGTTACCAGTCACCCGAGGGTACATGGGGCATGGTTTATACTCTTGGAAATTAGCCCAGGGGGTCGAAATAACCCCATAGATAGTTTTAGCTGATCCAACCACAATAGGGATGATGCCTGGGTAAACAAATGAAATTCTAATTAGTCCGTCAGTCAGATAATAAAAAATATTAGACACGTATTTTTTGCTTTATCATATTAATAAAACATTATTTAGATAAAACGCATTTTAAGTTGGGGAGTAGGGTTCGCTACGTCACTAGTATGTATAAAATCTACATACTCGTGACATCATGGCACTTGTCACCTCAATGTATCGCCGTAATAATTAGATTACGTAAAAAAAGATAAAATACGTGTCCATTATTTTTTTATAATCTCAAAGACGGACTAAAAAAATATTTTAGTCATCATACCTATTCTCAAACACAAATCGTTTATGTACTAGTTTTATCTTAAGAGTTTCATAATAATACATGTTGAGAGGGCGTCAGGGTTATCAGGCAAGTTAATTACATTAATCATCATTAATTAGTCATAATTTTTATAAATTGTTGCATCATTAAAGCCAGTAATATTTCAGCTTTTTCCGTGAATTTTGTATTAATTAGGACTAATAAAATAAGGAAACTCGGTTCAAATAAATAAAACGATGGATTACAATACTAGTGCATTTATTTTGTTACACATATACTATATACAAAACAAATAGACATAATCAAAATTAATATCACATCAGGAAATACAAAGCTAACGATTAAGCCTACAAAATAATTTACAAAAAAACATTCTGTTTAAAAAAATAAATGACGCCACGTAAAATTGTCTTTGTCAAAAGTTATTTTACCTACTATCCCTTTTCATTTACTAAGTAAAAACAGCGAGTTATGCCCTGTATTCACTAGGAGACAAATGTCGCACATGTCTTTTAATTTGAAAAGGTGTTACTCACATGTTCGGTTCGGTCAGTATTTGTTGAACAACAAAGCCGACCCGAAGCAATTACTTCACACTCGACTCACGCTAATCGCTCAACTCCCTTCGGCATCTACCCTCGCTGAATCATGTTCGGGACGGCTCGGCACGATTCGAACTAAGCCGAGCGGCTTTTTCTCGAACATAAAGCTACTTACTGTACAGATTTTGACGCACGGCTGTGCCGACCCAAACAAGCGTGTAGAAAAACATGAAGTTGATATGCAGCATCTTATCAAGTCAAAGATTATGTTACATATGTTTTACCCGTTCTTCTAATGTCTTATTTATACTCATAGAAAGAAGGTTGTCAATGTGTTGCGTTTTCTCTAATATTATACATTTACAAAAATTTCTGAAGATTGTACCTAAAGTTGAGAAATCAATTTAAAGAATTCCAAATTAATGCTCTTATAAAAAAGCCGAAAGCGTTAGCCGATCTTAAAAACTAATCTAATAAATATATTTTATGTATTTCAACATATTTATCAAAATACTGTAACATCACATAATTGATTTTGGAACATTTTATTAGTTCATATATTATTTTTAACGTCAAAACATAGCATTATTTTTATTTAATTGTATAATTTTTATACGTTTTTACAAACCTATTTTTTTACAGTTTAAGTTCTCAAAACAAAACTTAAGGTTCGTGTCATGTGTATATTGACCAGTCAGAGTGACGTGCGGCGGGGAATTTAATTGTTTATCAAATTGAAACACTACCTCAATTTGCCAAGGTATAGCCATTTCATACAACTGTTAAAGAATGACAGTTGTGATTTGAATATACAGACAATTTAAGTTGGCAGTCAATTTCTCTTGACTGCACTCACATTTGTGCAAAACGTATGGTTTATTGCGAGAAATGCAATCTACTTAACTAATATCATTCAGTAATTTTAGTATAAAAATTAACATTGCTACAGTAAAGCCACATTAAAATTTAACTCAAGATCTTAGTTTCTTTCCGTACAGGTATCTAAAATTTTACATAAGTATAACGTTGCATAACGTGATACATTCTTAAGAACTACGGGACTAACATGTTCTAATAAAGAATTAAACTCCCTAATAAAAAAAAAATATGGTGAGCCGGTCTGTGCAACGTGTTACATAACAAAGATGCAATGCAACAAAATTACAAAATATTTTTTGTCGATTTCCACACGACAGATGATGTTGCACGTTGCACAAGACAGTTACACACTTTAACTAAATTGTTCTATTCACAGGCACTTTAGATATACTTTATATTTCCCGCAGCTAGCAATGTCACATGAATCTCTGTTTATTATTTACGTACTAAAAAACAATATTTTTTTAACATAGTCTAAATTTTAATTTTATTTGATTGTTCCATAAAAGCTGTATGACAAATTGAGAAATAATTTAAAATCAATTCTATCAATATTGTTAGTTAGTTTAACTTAAATAATGATTACTTTTGGACTAAGTCTCGGCCGTATACGATTTGACTGTAGATATTTATCTACGATTTAAGGTCATAGCACACACTATCAACTCGGAAAGAGATCGTCACCGTATAGCCGCGGTTCGTGAGCATGTCCCGAGGCGAGGCGAGTACGTTACGATTAGTGTTCGTTGCAGTAGGTAGTTTCATACAATTAATTCTGAATTTCTCGAGTTGATACGGCGGTTGATTCCTTTATACAACAAATTATAACTACTTAACTGCTAAGCGAAGTTCTGCGCTTAGATTCATTATGCAAATAAAATGTCGGACACATTGGCAGGAATTATGCACGCTCAAGGAGTGTCAAAGTTAAGGAATTTTTAAACAAACTCCTGTCCCTCATAGCCGGCGCATGACTCCTTTTTGAACAGCCATTTTCATTTAAAAATGTACGAACACCCATTTTCATTCATAAGTACAGTGCGTTCATTAACTTGTCCAGTGACGCTATTGGTAGCACTGTTCTGTCAGTCGCCATTTTTAACTCTAAACATATCATCACCCCCTATTTTCCCCGAAGAGTTTAGGACATCGATCATTATAACAGCTCTGACACGACGGCAAATAGCTTGTCATTCAACTTAGGATTTTATATCAAATGCATTAAAGTCTATTTTACGATGGCTATACAGAATATTGGACGGCTCGCCGCGCCGGCCGCTCACTGCCCGCGAGCCGTCACACGTAAAATCAACTTTAATGCATTTGATTTAAAATTCTAACTTGAATGACAAGTTATTTGCCATGTCGGAGCGGTGTTGTTATAATGAGCGATGCCCTTTAGGCAGAGGTGTACCTACATATAGTACACCTACCTAACTCTATTTGTATTTAAACTAAGCTTGACAAGCAATGGGGCCAACATGACGGCAAGGGACAAGTTGTAGTGAGCGGTCTGTACTTACAAATATACAGTAAACAGGTGCTTAACATATTTATTCCTTGACCTACTACTATAATCCGACACTTCCATCAAAATTCTACGTCAAGTCCTTCATTTACTAAACATCACAATGTCAGACAACCGCAACAGCAAGCGACGTAACTCAATGTTAAATAATAGTTTCTTCACTCTCTCACGCTTATCATAAAACACATTAATCAGCATACGCGCAAAAAGATGACCAGTCGGACGATTCTGTAAAAATATCAACGTGCAACTTAGGTGAAGTGAGCTGTCACTGTCACAAATCGACCGGCAGGATGCTAGGGATTAGCACTATTGACAGCACACTTCCCGCTTACTTCACCTAAGTTTCACGTTGATATTTTTACAGAATCAACCGACAGTACCCGAATTGTGCAACACAGATTTAATCACAATCTAAATGATTTTTCTAATCCATTGCTTCATACATTCGAAAATTTTGTTTGCTCAATAACCTAGATCTATAACGAAATGAATGTTGTTATACTGTCAAAATGAAAGCTATTGCTTCTATACTATCCAAGAACTTCATATCTAAGCAGTTTGAAAACAAAATCCCGTGAACATAATCACCACGTCTGTTACCGCCCCGGTTATATAGCCACTGAGCGCTGCAAGCGGAAATAGTCCTTACGGTGTATAGATATGAAGTTCTTCGATGGTATGTGTGTTACGCAGTTACCCCACAGATAAAGTTACTGCAATTCAACAATGATTTTGTAGTAAAGTATGCATTGGATTACTTTAAATTTGAATCGAATTTCTAAATGGCTATATAACTTTTTTTAACATCAAAATAAACGCTTAAGAAATAATAAATACATGGCTGTCATTCATAGATATTTGACAGACATTACAGATAGTCAGAAGTCCTAAAGTCTGACAACCAGTCTCACCAAGGAGTACCGTGTTACCCGCTGACTGGGTTGTGGAGGTCAGATAGATCGTCACTTGTCCCTACTTATAGGTTCATAAGGAAACCAGCGTCAGACAGCACCTGCCTGGCATTAATGCTGAAATGAACCTTTTTGGCGTAGCCGTGAGGCACACACTATTATTTTTTAAATATTATTTTCACTTTTTTATTTTTTGTGTTTCACGAACTGTGTCCAAATAAATATTATTCTTTCTTTCTTTCTTATAGGCAGTCGCTCCATATAAAATACTGGTGCTTAGCTGCATCCGGTTAGACTGGATGCAAACCACAACACAGTTGGAAAAATGCTAGGCAGATTTTAAATGTACCATCGAAGAAGTTCATATCTATACACCGTAAGGACTATTTCTGCTTACAGCGCTCGGCGGCTATAGACCCGGAGCGGTAACAAATGTGGTCATCGTGTTCACGGGATTTTGTTTTCAAACTGCTTAGATATGAAGTTCTTCGATAGTACATACATATTTTGCACGTGACTGTACCAAATGATATGTAGGCTATCTATAACTGAGAGTGCGATTCGTCAAATCATTCTCTTCTAATTTACTTAGTTTATTCGTCATTAGTAAACCTCGCAGGCGTATTCCTCTGCTTACACCGTCGGAGCAGTACATACGTGATGCCTGACAATGCCAGTAGTACGGGGACACCTAGCCCGATGGAAATGATGATGACGACGAACGCTGAGAAGTTTTCGACAGGCGGCACTCCGTAGCCTATTGTGAACGACCTGAAATTAAATAATGAGGTTAACGTTTAAATGATATTTATTCTCCAAAAACCGGCCAAGTGCGTGTCGGACCACGTACAATGAAGGGTTCCGTAGTTGGGATGAATTTATCCCAAACAAATTTAACATTGTTGTTGAAAAACATGTTCTTCCATACATTCCAACTGCATATAATATGTAAGTCTGTACGCACAATATTAAGAGATCTACCATGTTATTTTAACACCATAGACTTCTTATAAGTTTTCCTGTAATCTATGAGTAAAGAACTATTTTCTGTATCATAAAAAAAAAAATAGGTTCAGTAGCTTCGGAGTTTTTTTTGGGATGAAAGACATGGTAGGTAACATAATTATCGTACGGAACCCTCACCACGCGACACAAAAGATGAGACTTGACCGCGCCTCCCGTGCACGTTCCCCCGGCGCAGACCGCTAAAGAGACCCATAAATCGTGTACTGCGCAAGTCAAACCACGTGGTGAGTCAAGTCTTATCTTCAGTGGCACGAACTGTACTAATAAGGAGCAACGCTTTTTGGCGGCAACAATATTAGTGGTAGTAACTCTTTGTATAATTTTTTCGTACCAATAACTTTGCGAATACAGGCTTAAATTAAATTGAATGACGAAACTACACAGGTATGACGGACGGGTCGATCATGATGAAATAATCTGAATAAGATATTCTCGTTACTTACCAAGAAGTATAGTTATGTTGTCTATAGAAGCCGTCACCGGGCAGACCGAACGATATGAACATATCTTGAACGAGTAAGTTGCTTCGGTCATAATCGCGATAGAAATTGCGCAAAGTACCCGATTTAGGAAGAACCGATCTGAGGACAAACAAAAATAGATGATTGCTTACGAAAATCAAACTTAAGTCGATGAAATCGACAAGCCTTTGTTTTGTAGCAGTAAGTTGTGGACAGCAGTAATGGCCTGCGCAGACGGAAGAGGATTTAAAAAAAAACAATTGAATTTAATACTTATTCAATCGAAATAAGGTATATATTTCAATGCTCAGTGATATACCTTAGAGCAGCGCAGCGTAGTCTTCTCTCGATTACCGAGCATTGAAATATATGTACCTTATTTCGATTGGATAAGTATTCAATTCAATTGATACATTTAAAATCCTCTGCCGTTCCGTCTGCCACTCTGCGCAGGCCCAAGTGTAGCAGTGGGTTTTCGTAGTTTTAAGTGTTGCAAGTGACGTGCGATTGACCTTATAGAAGAATAATACGGTTCTTCTTCGCATATTATATTTTGGTTGGTTCATGCTCTCATAAGTCAGAGTCAAATTGATGAAATGATGTAATGCATTGGTTTCTTTTTGGTCACAAAAAACAGTACCTACGGTAACAGGGTAACAGTACTTTTTGTTTTTGCGGAATATACAGGCTGGTCCAAATATAATAGTGACGTCATGAAAATACTTGATTCCTCATGCCCACGTGTATCCGATATTACCCCATGTATGTTCCGCAATTCGTAATAGTTTTCGAGATACAGATTTTTTAAATTTATGGGAATCGGTTTAAAGAAATTCTATTTTTATTTTTACACGGCATTTTCACCTTTTTTTCGCAATTTTCATTGTTATGGAATATTCTTTCAGAGATAAAATACTCATCTTCGTATCATTAATTCAAGATACAAAAAATTTTATCGAAAAGGAGGAATTTATGTTCGAGTGATACAAAGTCGAAATTTTTACATGAATTAATGATGGGAAGATGATTGATTTTATGTCTGAAAGAATATTACATAATAACGAAAATTGCAAAAAAAAAATTGTGAAACGCCGTGTAAAATAAAGATAGATTTTTTTAAAGCGGTTCAGCCTGTATGTGGAATACCGCTACTACTTACACATGGAAAACCAAAGGTTTGCGCACGCGCACGCTCATGCACGAGTCAAGAATTTTCTCCACGTCTTTACAGACTTGACTGAGCATACAATATACCTATAACTTGTCCCTTCTTCCTGTAACTTGTCTAATAACTTGTCCTTGTGTAATTACCTGGTAAAATTCGTAATGTACGCATTGGTTGAAGAGGACACGCTACGCTCTGCTTCTGTGTAGCACACCGGACGGAACTGCATGAAGCCGCCGTTGTCAGACTTACTGGACTTGGGCGTCTTTATCTCGAATATCTGTCAAGTAAATTAAACATAACAATTTATTCAAGAAGAACACGCGGTGTTAAAAAAGGTAAGACCATGCCGTAAGCCGTAATTGTAAGCCGTATTCGAAACTGGTTTTTAGAATTACAATTTAAAAACGTTTTTGATGCTGATTGTACTATCGAAGAACTTCATATCTAAGCTGTTTGAAAACAAAATCCCGTCAACACGATGACCGTATCTGTTACCACCCCGGTTCTACAGCCGCCGAGCACTGCAAGCAGAAATAGTCTTTACGGTGTATAGATATGAAGTTCTTCGATGGTACATATGCAATATGAATTTCTCCCGCTGCTAACATGAAATACAAATATTTTTTTCTCACCTCAAAAACTCCGGGCGTATGTTCATCATCCAAGCTCTTCCTCATGCTGTAAGTCATGGTATCGCTCAATGCGTCGGTGCTGACCATCGTGAAGTGTATCGCGAACCTTGACGCGTTGTAGTCAGGTGACGTCGTCAGGTTCACTAGGCTGACGTCGACGAGCGTCGAGTTCGCTGTGTGGATGAGGTGGGGCAGGTCTATCGCGTAGTCTTTGAAGGGGAGGAGGTCTAGCTGTTGGGTTGAAGAGTTGTGTTAATAAGAAAATAATTCTTGGATTATGCTACAGCTTTTCTAAAGCTTTGAATTTTGTTTGTAATCAATAAACTTAAAAACTACTGGACTGATTTTAAAAATTCTTCCACCTGTAGAATGCTATATTATCACTAAATAACATGGGCCATAATTTATAAACATATCACGCGGGCGAAGGCGCTGGTGGAAGGTATTGTTGATAAATACAAATATACATCTTGGGCAGATTTGTGCAGATGGTAAGCTAGCAAGTTGGCAAGGGTGTAGAAAATGTAATCCTCCTAAATTAAATTTGACTGGTAGATGTGACGAAATTATAACGTATGCAGTAACAAGGTTGGTCTAGTAGTCTGGTTGGTCTGTTAGTCTGGTTGGTCTAGTAGTCTGGTTGGTCTGGTAGTCTGGTTGGTCTGGTAGTCTGGTTGGTCTGGTAGTCTGGTTGGTCTAGTAGGCTGGTTGGTCTAGTAGTCTGGTTGGTCTGGTAGTCTGGTTGCTCCAGTAGTGTGTTTGTTCTAGTAGTCGCAAGCGCGAATGCTGAGCAGTGGGGGTTCAACCTCCAGCATGCGTAGCATGACTACCATAGAAACGGGTTATCTACGGGTTTTGTCGACGGAAGAGTAGACTAAATGACAGATTGTGATTGTTTATCTGTCATTTTGTCTATTCTTCCGTCGACAAACGTGGTCATGCTAAGCGTACAGGCCACGCAAAATAATACGGCCTCCTAAAAATGGCGTAGTCACCATAATTTTACACATTTGTGTCTGACTACAGTTCAATGTAATATCTAGAAAACACTTCGCTGATCGGAGAAATATCCTCGCATTTTGAACCTGACATTCCTACCAGTCAATTATAATGCCATACGTCCGCAATTCCTCAAACCATGTGACATGAGTGCAGATGCATATAGACACGTGCTTTCACTCTATAACCACAGATTAGTACATATGGGACATTCTGCAAAATCATTTAAATAAAAAGCGACACTACGACACAATTAAATGCAATTCAGGTCGCACAGCGCTAATTACCGACAGTTATATTCACCTAGAAGTTACCTCTCTTTCTATCGCGTAGCTCTTATATCTTCTGACTACGTTACGCACACTTAATTCGACAAGTCGAGCCTGCCACATACCTACTCGTAGCTTCATACCTAAAATGCGGAGTGTCCCATCTGTTTTCATCTGTGCTATAACTTACTTTCATATCAAGAAAGCCACTCTGACTCCTCTGATCCATGAAGTACCCATGCACGTGGACCATGGCTTCCTTGTCAGTTAACTTGCTGTCGGTGCGGTCCCACACCATACCGCGCAACGGCAGCTTCCTCTGTGGGCTCTTGTTGTCAATGTGCCCGTTGTTCTCGATGTCATTGTATTCTTGTAGCTGGAACAACATTCATTTATTTATTTTTATTAGGTATAATATAACTCTGCAATAATATTCATCCAGGTCGAATTTCGATCATGGCGACCAATCTCAGCGGAGCCCAGCCTTCGGCGTGTGTGCACTTTCTTTCTTTCACTCTCATAGTCCGATTAAGTCTGATGGGGCGGCAATCCGACACGCTCGGAAAGTGATCAGGTGCAGGACCAACGGCTTAAGAGCGTTTATTCTGAAAGTTGGCAACGTCGTAAATAGCTGTCAAATATTTACCTGTATTGATTAATTTGGAAATAATACTGTATGGAAATAAGAAATGTGGCTAACTAAGTTACTAGGATATTGATTATGTTATGTAATTGTAACATTGAATTTGATGTTGTACCCGTTTTGCCTAAAACTAAATATTCGGTGTTACAATATTAATTTTTGCATATCATAATCAATATTCTAGTAACTTAGTTAGCCACATTTCTTATTTCCATACAGTATTATTTCCAAATTAATCAAAACAGGTAAATATTTGACAGCTATTTACGACGTTGCCAACTTTCAGAATAAACGCTCTTAACGTGCTTTCCGAGGCACGGGGGTATCACACCGCCAACTTCCAAACTTCGCGCTGTCCAATGCAAAAAATATATTTTCAAATCAGACTCCCGAGTGGTACTTCCGGAGATTACCCCTACGTACAAACTTACAAACAAACACCTCTTTATAATATTATTATAATTAGTTTAAATAATGCCAATAGACACAATATTATTTTTATTCGTTCTTAGGGTAAATATATTCCTTAAAAATTAGTCTTACTTACTGACAACGAGTCAAACAAATGTTATTATCATTACATTGCTGTTACTATTCGGCGAATGTCGGCATGTAGAGTAGGTAGTGACCACGTTAACAACAACTGAGCTAATAAGAGTTTTGGTATCTTACATCCGATAATTTGATACTTACAGCAAATTAATGTTCATCATGGTTTGGTCAAATTGGTTCAGTAGATTCGGAGAAAAATTGCTGTGACAGACGGACAGCCAGACAGACAGACACACGAGCGATCCTGTAATCCGTTTCCGTTTTTCTCTTTTAAGGTACGGACTCTAATAAGAGTAATGAAATAGAATTGGCGGTTCTGGATATAGAGGTCTTCAGTTAAATTCAAGGTTGAAGTAAAATGTAATTGTTTTCTAGAAAATATTTCAACTGCAATCCTGGTTGCAATTTATTTCCAAATGAATGGAGATTATGCAAGGTACTCATGAAAACCGGTAAAAAAATTCGGAGATAAATAAGTAATTGTCTATTTAATGGTAACAATATCTACAAAAAAATGGAATATCAATTTCGCATTGCATCACACCATTTGCATTCTAATTAATCTGCTCCAAAATACACGGTTCATTCAATTTTCGTCATTATTCATATAACAATAAAGACGTGAATTGAATGTGTTTACCATGTAGGGCAAAGTCACGAGACACATTGGTATCTAATACAATGCGCTAGTATGGAATGGGGACGCAACCTATGACTCACGAGTATCAAATGTTTGACTAAATTCATATTTTCATACGTATTATACAATATTTGTACAGTGTATTAAATTAATGCTTTGTTGGTGTAATAGTCGCAACCACGATTGCTGAGCGTCGGTTCCTGGGTTTGATTTCCGGGTCGGGAATAGTGTGGTTTTTCTAAAAAGAAATCTTAGTCTCAATTTTGGCGATAAGCTTGCCGCTTTTATAAAGCTGTCTGTCTGTTACCTTTTCACGCCTCAACGGCTAAACAGATTTCGATTAAATTTGCCATACCGATAGACCATGACCTGAATATGATACGTTTTATTCCGTTACTGTGACATAATTGCCGATCTCAAGTGACCGAAGCCGTGGGTAAAAGGTAGTTTAACATAAAAATCGCTAACTGTGGGTGTACTAGACACCTTTACCATCGTCTTCCAGGAATTAAGACGTCTTGTTATGTTATAGTATTTTGAAAAGATAATGACACTAGCTTTGCAGGAAATTGTCTGGGACGAGAGACATTCGGATGCGTACAGAGGATGTTCTTAATTTGAATTTCATCACTCCCCTCTTTGGAACAGGCAAGGGAATAATTGAACTAATTCAATTACAATACAATAAGAGATCCTACCCCCCTTAGCTACGCATATGCGCCGACCTAAAATCAACAGACGCATGTTATTATATCCGATGCGGGTCGATTTACGAATTACGTCACTTATTGATAAATATGAGTTTGAATTTCCGTCAAATAGGATACAATTACATGCCATGTATGATGTTTGGTTTACTGTAAATAATGCATCAGTCATCATCACCACTACTCTGACGGCATCAAACAAAAATTCGAACACTTGTGTGTGACATCTACCAAGACGCACAATGCCCGTGTGGACAGCCACTCGCTCTTGATGAGAGGAGGCCTGTGTCCTAGCAGTGAGAAAATTATAGGTCGATTATGCTATGGTTTATTTAGGGTAACGAACAGGCATCACAATCAAAAATAAATGCGTGACTTCAACAGTAGTACCATGGTCTTAAGGGGAATTTTTATCAGCAAAAATGGATAATAAACAGGAAAACGTCACTATTTTTATATAGTGTTATGCAAAATTAAAATTTTACAGAAGAGAATTTTTGGTATAATCTGCAATATAAGTGATGTTTTCCTCAGAAAACGTGGAAAAAAGCCTTAAAAAATACTAAAACATAAATTACCTTATCAATAGTAGCAGCAAAACTATACAGAGGTTTTTCAGTGAGCCAAAATTTTACAGGTGCTTTATCCTGCCAAGTTATATTTAATGAAGAGTTGAGTTTGGAAATCACGTAGATGATGGTGGGCACGCCTCTCGTAAAGTCCCATAGCTGGTGGACAGTGTCATGGGTGCCTTCCGCTTTGATGTATACGAGGGTTGTAGTAGAACCACAGTCTTCACATCCTGGGTTCAGTTTTGGGATTATCTGTAAATTAATAATAGTTGTATAATCATATAATTTATTTTTATAAACATTTATCAGCTGTTGTCTATTGAATTTTGATTCATTTATTACAAGTTATTGTTTCAGGATAATTACAATAATGATCAAATGATTTTATTTAAAAAAAAAAAAAACTATTTCATAATACTTTTGATAATTATATCCTTCAGGAAAATTCTAATGAATCATTAAACTTAATGATATAAATAAACTAAATTATTAAGTACTTAAATAAAATAAATGTAGGTTACATACATTTAGTTCATTGTTAGGTCAGAATAACATAAACATTAGATTATTGGGTTTAGTGGGAGGATGTGTAGCATGACACTAGTAACCAGAGCAAGGCTAAATAAAAAGGAGGACATAGTAACATGTATGGTATTGAAACTTTTAGAATTAAAGGACTTATAAAAGAATGTCTAAGCCAGAACAGGGAAATGAAGTAGAAAAAAATGTAATACAAGGTCAGATGAACTAACAATTACCCAATATTACTGATCCCAGCTGACCTTCGCCCTCTAAACACAAAGAGATAAAGCCAAACGAAAAAGGGGGTGTCAACAACATTGGGCCTTACCTTAAATCTAAATCCAATAATATTTAAAAAAAAATATGCTTATAAACTAAACCCACCTGTCTGTCTTGTCCACACGCGAAAGATAATAAAAAAACAATTAATAAAGTCTGTAAATGCATCCTTATCGTAAGAGGAAACGAATTTTTCACACAAAACAATCAATATGTTATTGTTAATATATCAACGACTTGGTGTCACAGTACAATAAACAAATGATAATGACATCAGCACGTGTACTCGCTACGACGTCGACGATTATTCCTTACGATAAGTACTATCAATTAAATAATTTATAGCTTTCTCTTTGTAATTCTTACGCATTCACCTCGCATTTGCGTCACACTGTAATCCGGCAATTATGATATTCTATTTTGGAAAAGGAGTGGCGCTAGTGCTCTAATGATTTTGAACGGGAATCGAAACTTTTCTGTCAAAGCATTGTGTTTTCAATTTAGCTGGATATTACCCGCCTGAGCTGTCAGTTTCGTTTAGAAATTTAGCTGTCATTATATTTGACAGCATGGTCGGATACAAACTCGATCGTATTGTTCTAAAATAAATGGAACCTAACTTCTAGGATAACATTTTTTTTTTTTGTTTTATTATGGTTGAATTCGTGTAATTATTGTGAAAATTATTTAAATGTAGTACATACAAAATAATGAATTTTGCACACATACATAGTTGCCGAGGTAAGTTTATTGATAACATTTAATTAATTTTGCGGGAATTTTGAAAAACTTTCAGCAATCAATTGACACCACGAAACTTACGGAAAGTCATGATGAGGTGTGTTTAAATTGGGTGAGGTAGATTCAAAGACACTTTCCGAAGGCTTCTAGAGAAGCCGTGGTGAATTTACGAATTAAATGGTAAATTCTGTAGTATATAAATTAGTTTTGGATCCTTATGCTTGCTTGACGGTGCGGAGTGTGGGTCAACAGAGGGTAACAACGATAATGATAAGCCAAACATGATTTAAGTATCTTTATAGCGTTTTTCTATAAATAAAAAATTTACTCGGCAGTTTCACTGCCTGTATTGACTTTCTTCCTTTCTTCGTCGTCGCTTGACGAGTGTTCTCGTTTTTCATTCTTCTTATCTTTAGAGTGTTTGTTTTGATTCTTTAGCGCCTTTGTTATCTTCTCTTCTCCTACACTGTGACAAAAAGAACACACAAATTCAGTAAGCTCATGAAAAGTTCTCAATTTGTTTATTGTTTGTAATTACTGAAATATTAGCCCGGGCCACACCGCAACGCAATAATTCTCCTACATCAGTTTCGTACATTTTGTTTTTATTTGCTGACAACATTGCAAACAGTATGTCTGTGCAACATGCTTCGAGCAAAGCAAAAACATGTTGCTTTAAAAATACTTACCATAACTTTTATTTACCATGATTACGAAGTTTTACGAATCTTATAAAGCCGATATCAGACGCTTCACTCGTCATTTTTTGTTTCATTCCACCCTCTTATGGCAACGACAAAATTACATAGGAATAAACGTTCATCCACTCCTTTTATATAATTTTGCGATCATTCAGTAGACCAGTGACAGATGGCGATTGCCGAAATTCAACATTGTTGGATCGGTTCACTAATGAATTAGTTTTTCACTTTTGTTTAATTTTGCGTTTCGACGTTTCAATTTGAATGAAAGATGAAAGGCAAAAGTGAACGAAAAGTTAAGCGTCTGATATCGGCTTTAGCAACAATACGTACTTAACAGCAGCTTTAGAGCCAGGTCCCCAGTGCGGAGTAGGATTGTACTGGAACCTCAGCCTGCCATCGCGACGACTGGTAGGATTGGCATCACCTCGGTGACTGAAGTCTATGTTTTGCGTTTTGATTTCTTGGTTCAGGATGAACCGTGATACCGGATCTGCTGCCAGTCTAAAAAAATAAAAGTATTAGAACTTCTTGTTTGACTTTTTCAATTATCTTCTGTATATGGAGGGACTCATGGCTGACGCCCGAAATTCGTGGTCTCGGCTATCATTCCTTAGACAAACGCCTGAAAGTCAAACAACCAGACTTCCCAAGGAGTATCGTGGAGGTCAGATAGGCAGTCGCTCTATGTAAAATACTGGGATTCAGTTGTATCTGGTTAGACTGGAAGCGGATGATGATGACGAGTATCTGAACGACGTAAAAAGCCTCCCGCAAAGTTGCCGATTTAAATTGAGTTAGTGTCGTGTGCAAAATCTCATACTTCTCAACACACATTCTCCAAAATTGACAATTTGTTTTGTTATGATTACTACTAAAATGTTGATAAGTTAGTTAATGCACATACTTAGCAGGTTTGGCGGGATGCGTCTTCTCCCACGTCCGTATGATGTCCCACAGTACTTGCGCAGGCGCCGCAGTCTTTATTGACATGCGCGACGCGTGCGAATACGACACTTTGTACCCCGAGTTGAGGAGCGCTGATCTGAGAATATTTTTTTAGTATAATAAGACAAGTTTACACTGCAGATCTGATAAATAAACGACAAGGCATTGGTAAATCATCAATTTGCTTCTTTTTTTTGTTCGAGTTTTTAAGGTTGTGTTCGTTGTTCGAAGGGGCTGGAACCTGAATGTTCGTAAGGCCAGCCATATAAGATTAGGATGGCAGCCAATTTGTGTGAGATAATATTTGATTAGATTGGAACCTGAAATACTTATTTACTTAAACATAATTCAGGCTGTGGTAACAACAGATATTATTTTTATCCATCTGGAACTAGCTAACTGGATAAAGTTAAAAACACTATCAAAATTAACACAAAATCCATTCTTACTAAGAAATACACAAAACCCACACTTACCTCATAACCAACATAGGCATAGTTTCCAAATGGACTCTCCCAAACAGTCTATCCATGGTATAGTACAGCGGTACTTCCTGCAGCTCTTCCCTCACCATTGCCAGTACTCCTGCCAAACGCTTGGCTGTACCAAAGAGCTCAGGGTTATGTTCTACGTGGGTTAGAACGCGGGTCACGAACGGTTCGTCGTGGATAGGTGCTGACCAGAGTGGGCCGCCTAGCTGAGGGGGAAATAATGATACTTTATCAATGTATTTTGACTGAATTGATTTTAGTTATATTAAACTGTAAAGGAGAATGCGCAGCTCCCATACAAATTTACCCCAGCTCCGGCGCAAAAGTTACCTATCTCAGATTATTGTACATTTTATGTGTATCAAGTATCATTATGTGTGATGTCTGCAGTGGCAGTCAAACATAGAAAAAAATTGCTTTGAATATCCTTCCAGGCGCGTATTTTTCATTCGACCATATTAACAAATATTGAGTAAAATATAAAATATTGGATATAGATTTACGAATGTTAGGCATTTGCCTTGATTTTTACTTTCAGGAATATCATATCGTATCATAAAGGGTATCCAATAATAATAAAATAATATTTTAAATCCGATTATTTTTTTAAGCCTTACAAAGGCAGACATAAAGCTAAAATAGCTTTATTTTTTAGTCGACCAGGACAGTTATAGAGCGAAACAAGTGCAGGCGGTGCAGTAAAAGATACCTATTCTAGGTATTTTAAAAGATCCTGCTGCTTTCTTGGACAATGTGTTAGTAGATTTAGAATTATGATTTTTTACTAAATAAACACATCTAAAATCAATCTTGTTATTATTATTTTACTACCTTATAAGATACGATATGATGCCCCTGAAAGTAAAATCAAATCAATCTTGTTATTAATATTTTACTACCTTATAAGATACGATATGATGCCCCTGAAAGTAAAATCAAGGCAATATGCCTAACATATTCGTGAATCAATAGCCACTATTACATATTTTACTCGATATTTGTTAAAATGGTCGAATGAAAAATAAGCGCCTGGAAGGATATTCAAAGCATTTTTTCCCTATGTTTGACTGCCACTGCAGACATCACACATATTGATACTTGATACACATAAATTGTACAATAATCTGAGATAGGTAACTTTTCCGCCGGAGCTGGGGCTTTTTTGCGCATTCTCCTTTTTATCTGATAATTGTTTTATTTTATTTTTATCATAGCATCGTATTCATTCATTTAAATTTTGCATGTCGAATCTTGGGCAGAATGTATGGCTCAACTTTAATTCTCCACGACCTTATTTGTATACCTGCATTCCAGAAAATAAATTATTTAATTTGATTTGATTTACTTTGGAGGCCTACTCTATGGTTTTTTGGTTTTGCGCAGTTGGAAAGAATCTTAATACCTTGTCAGCGCAAAATACAAGGTCAAATTAAACGAAAAAACAAAAATGAATTGATGATTATTTTTGTGAAGTATGAATTTAGAAAATCTGTTTTTTTAACTATTGTCCATAACCATCACATATGTAAAGTTTGCAGAACGAACTGATTTCCTAAGCTCATACTTCTAGTATAGGTTGACATAAAAGAGTCTGACGTGGTGACAATTGGAACAAAATATTGTACCTATGATGATGGCACTACTTTGCCGACAAGTGTTTGGGGTTTGTAATAGGTTTTGGTTTTGTTTTTATTTACTGGGTTTTTTTTGGTAGCGTTTTTTGTTGCACTTTTATTTTAACAATATATTTCCCGTTTGAAGTGACCTAAGTGCGTTAGTGGCGTCCTAATTTTTTCAAAAATCTCTTGCAAAACTGTAACTATAATAAATGCATAGTCGACCACATTTTTTTTCTCGTTTTATTATGTTTACTATATGGATACCCATCAGGCCATCACGTGTATGGAGTTTAGCTAGCTAGTTTAATATGACCCTGTATAATGGCGTGATAATTTGCTATGTCGTTCTTGAAACTCGAATGGAACGCAAAACAGAAGATTTTCTGATGACACTGAATAATAAAGCTTATTATAAACCACCAGAATCATAGCTTAGTAATTAAATCGGATATCCCTAGGCGATGTTATAAAGTTCAGGCAGCAGTTGCTTCAACCAAAATCAGCTATCTAATCACGTAACACATTTTCGTAAACGATTCCGACTAATCTATTTCATTTTGACAGTTCAACAACATTAGTTGCATTATTTACTTTTTTATTTGTTGAGCAGACTTTTTTATTAACTTATGAAGCAATGGATTAGCAATCTGTTTCAAAACGATTCAGATTCTGATTGATCGTGTATTAGGCAATTAGGTTACAGAAACACATAAAACTAGTTAAAACTTAGCAATGGCTTTTTTTTTTTTTTTGAGGTTGGGAAATTATCAAATAACTTCTCTCGCTCTGGGCGGAGCGGGAGGGCGTGTCAGACTTTTACTGACTAAAACCCACCCGTGTTCCTTCCGTTGCCTGTGTGCCGGGGTCGCGATATCCCTTTCAGACAAACCCGCAACCCCGGCAGGCATTGGCCATTCCGGACCCCGTCAGTTGGTGCTGACATCTCTTTGAGGCGCGCGTGGAACACAACGCGCCATCGACCCGGGCCTGGTCCCTATCGGACGGCGAGCTACCCATTGCTCACCGTCCGCAAGCCCGCGCCTACGGTGGCCGGAAGTCGGCTCGCGACTCCCGACGCCCGGGGCGTCTCCTGCGGCGACAAGGGGCGCGAGGGCGCGCATTTTGCCTCTCCCTCGCGCGCTCCGCCTCCTCCTTCGCGAGCATTACTGCTTCGCAGATGGAGGTGACGGCCTCCCATGCACTCTCGCTCCGAACCATGGCCTGAACCAGGGCCGGACGCGAGAGATCGCCGCCGCCGATCGTCTCCGTGAGGACACGGCGGTGCTGGGCAGACCTCCACCGTGTCCTCCGGGCGATCCACACAGTGGTGACACCCGGGCGTTTCCTCCCGCTTTATCCTGAACAGGAACCTCCCGAAACAACCATGACCGGTGAGGACCTGCGTCAGGCGGAAGGTGAGGGCGCCATGGCGCCTCTCTAGCCACTCCTCAAAGAGGGGACTTATCGCCACAATTGTGGCGTGCCCAGCGCTGGGTTGCGACAATCGCACTCTCCATGCCGCCATGAGATCCCGCCGGAGCTCTGTCCGCTGTGCCGCGATTTCTCGCGGCAGCGGAGTTACGCCCCGGCGTTTCGCCTCCTCGCGCAACTCCCACATGTGCGCGAGGACTTTCGCCTCCAGATCCCATGGCGGTAACTTAGCAATGGCTGGATAGCAGAAAAACTGCAGTCGATTTACATAAAAAATATGATAATTCTAACTAATTATTTACTTACATGATGCCTCTGGTTACAATAAACACAGTGCTCCCCGACAGGAGGCGCTGTAGGCAAGTAGGCCTTCATTTGTGACGGGTTTTTCTCTGTAGGGTTAGGTTTGAACCCACCAAGCGGTTGTAGGGTTATGGTGTCGCAACCGGTGCATTGGTACGCCATGGCTAGCTTGCTGGAAAAATGAATTGTTGAATTGAGTTCGAAACCAGTTGGAATAATGTATTGAAACACTATTGTGTGTTTACCTAGTAGTGTTCGTACTGTGAAGTGCGCCAATGAAAACCCTCACAAACACGCGGATGTAGAAGTTTGCAGATATACTGAGCAGCGGCACTATGTAGCTATAACCAAGGGCGGATCCAGGATTTTTTTGTGGGAAGGGCACATGGGCAAGACAGATAAGAAGTGTCTCCCATATCTTAATTGCTGTAAGCAACTCACTCGCCTCATGGAAATAAAAATGTTAGATTTAAGTTTTATGACGAATTACGCGCGAACAGAAATGCAATCCCCGCGCCAAAGAAGCATCGTTGATCATGCTTGCCTTGTACGCATGCGCGCCGCCCGCAGTAGTAGTCGAGGAAGCGCCGACGAAAGCCCAGTGCGCGCGGACGTACCTATCTCGCTCGGGCGTTCCCGCCAAAATCGGTTTAGTCCTTTAGTTAAGTACGCTAGTTGTTTTAGTTATTAGTCTGTGAACTGTCCTATGTGCGAGTTTAAGTAATATACGTACTCAATACCGGTAACTTTGTGTTTTGTTTTGTGTCAAAATCCCGCCCTATCAAGAACAATTTGCACTATGCTGTTTTTGGATTAATTATTTTGAATCAATGAAGATATAGTAGCCTACCTCGTCAGCGTTCATCATTGAAGCAATTTCTTGATAAATATGCATTCAGACGATTCTATTTTGTTTTACTTAATCCGTTTGGATCCCTCCCCCTGGACCCGCCCTTGGCTATAACTGTGCAGTGTAGCAGTATAGTACTTATATATGTTCTGTGAGCACTATGTTGTGTTTACCTAGTAGTGTTCTTACAGTGAACGGCGCCAGTGAAGACCCTCACGAACACGCGGATGTAGAAGTCTGCAGATATACTGAGCAGCGGCACTATGTAGCGACTGTAGCGGTTGGCGTGCGATTCTATGCATTGTAGCAGTATCCTTAGAGCCTGGACAAAGACGTATTAACGTATTAGAAAAATCTAGTACGTCAAGGAATCATAAATAAATAGTTATAACCGTGTGCAAGGATATAACGGTTATTCTCTCCGTTCCGGAGATAAAAGCATCACCTGCATATATTTTTTTGCAAATAAAATATACGTTGTCAATTTGCATCCCATATTGTATCCTATAATATATGTATGGATAATATTGGCTATTCGAAGCCATTTCAAGCAAAAGCCCGACACTTTAAAATCTTCATGAGACTTTAACATGTCAAGATTGAACATTCATATTATAATTGTTTAGTGTAATAATTATTATTTCACATTTGTTGGCTAGCTATTGGAGGTAAAAAACATAGTTACATACTTAGGAATTTGTGGTGGTTAAATTATATTTGTATTTTGAAATGTTTACACTTTCATCACATACTTTTGGAACAGACATTAAAAATATGCAGGTTCACAGAAGACCCCTGTCTGGCATATTTTCTACTCACCACTTCATGACAGCACTTAGTCTTCAAACTAATGGCTCCATATTTAACGTAACATGTTTCCGGAGTGTTTCCTGCTAACACTGCCATATCTGTAGCAGTAACCAGTAGTAGGCCTCCTTCTTGCACACTTTGTACTGCTGCATCGAGGAATACAGAGGGACATCCGTAAGGGTCGAGGTCTATAGCCACGAAACGCTTCAAGAATTGTTTGTGTTTGTACATAAGCATGCTGGAAACACAAATGATTAATCAAATTTAGTGATATTAGACCTTTAGGTTCAGGTTTCCTCACAATGTACATAGACCCCTTCCATTGGTTAGTGATATTGTAGACTAACTATAATATAATAATAATAGGTTAGTTGACTGTAAGAAAAGTATCTTATGAATTATGTTTTGTGAAATGTACATACATAATTATATTTTCCTCATAATTCGCATTTTGAGGAAAATATGCCACAAGTAACATTACTATTTGGTTTTTTCGAAACTGTGAACTAGCCTATTGAATACATAATCTCAGATAATTTACATTCCATCGCAATTTAATCCATTATCTACTTTAGTATTGTGCATTTAATTTCATTTTTGAGTGAACATCTGTAAAAAAATCTGCGATGAAAGTTGAAATTTGTTGTGACATTGAGTTTTTTGTTCACAAGCTTGATCCTGAAAATTCTGAATTCAAAATTTTAAAGCAAGTATGTATTCTGTGTTCGCAAATTATTTGCCAAACATGTAAACAAACACGACTTTTAGGATAAAGAACTGTAATACCTACACATAGGGTTCAGTTTGCGCAACAACTTCATCTTTTTTATAAATTTTTCAACAGTACTACTCAGTCTAAAATCAACTATATTTACACTTTCATAAAGTTGATGTTTGTTTAACTTCAATTGGAAATATGGTTATAAATAGATCTTAGTTCTTTGTTTAAATCTCACCAAGCATCATCCTGACTGGTTTCAATCAAATCCTTCACGTCATTATGCACAATATTTTCCTTGATAGTTTCCACTGCCTGCGGTGACAGATCATTGGCAACAATCTTAGTGATATTTGGCACTTCTTTAGCATAACGGATGCTTCTTAGTCCAGTTGCTGATAGAGCTTCTAGTATTGTTATTTCTACCTGAAAAAGTATTGGAATGTAAAATGTTTAGCCTAATTGACGACTATTGTGTCTTGTAACATTTGACTGAGAACTTAAATGTTATGGGTAAGACTGAACAGTTGGCATAGTTTTTAAGCTATTGCATAGCTTTTATCGGAGACTCTGAGCGCGGCGACCGAATGTAGAAATTCCGTAACGAAAAAAAAACCTGACGCGAAAGTTTGTGAGGATGGATGGATGGATGTTTGTTACTCTTTCACGCAAAAACTACCGAACGGATTTTAATGAAACTTTACAGTAATGTGGCTTATATATCAGAATAACACATAGGCTACAATTTATAAAGATTTTATGTGATTTAGCCATAATATAACGATAAGTATCCAGTAAGTCGGAAAAAATCCTGCCCTCTGAGATCTATCTTTGCGTGCGCTGCCTAAACCGCTGGAGTTACATGAAAAGAATGTATTGTGGGGTTGTTTATCTTAAAGAGTTCTAAATAAAAGTCCGCGACAGCATATATCTACCTTTTATGTGGAAGCCATTATAGCCAAAATAGTGAGCTATAAATACATTTAAATTGAATACTTTTTTTAAGTTGCATATTTTAGAGTATTTAGTTAATTCGTATCAAAATAAATACCTTCATCGCTTTCGGTATTTAATGTAGATAAAATTTGTCTTTTACACTAAGTAATTTGGACTAATATTTTAAAAGTTAGAACGATAAGAATGACCTGCGATGAGTCGACGGCGGGCGCGCAGAACAAGGGGGGAGGGGCGGGATAGGCAATGACGCGCGATCGCCGAGTGCGCGACCCGAACGCGGGCAGACGCGTGAGGGCAGACGTCATTGACGGTTGTATAAATTCTGCGATTTAGGGGGGGGGGGTATAGGGGTATTTTTTTAAAGAAATATTTTAAATCAACAATATTATCTTCTTATTTTTGAATATATGCTATGCAATAGCTTTACCGCGGCAGTCCTCGAGTGCCACACGTATTTTTTTTTTTTAAATCGGTATTTTCTGTAGATATAGTGTTATTATTTATTTTATTCATTGTACATACTAATTTTTTATTAAGAAAAATAATAATAAACATTTAAAATATACTAATAGTAGCCCACTCTTTATAATATTAAGAGCCTCCACAAGTGGTGACAGTAATTTGTCCGATTCAACTTGAGCAGTCCGCCTCTCAACCCAACCACCATGCTGACTAGCAAATATTTTTTAAACATCAAAAGCTATTTTTAACTGACTTCAAAAAGGAGGAGATTCTCAATTCAACTGTTTTTTTGTATGTTTGTTACGCGATTGCTCTGCCAATTATGAATTGTTTTTGATGGTTCTTTTTTGTTCAGTAGGTTGTACTTCAGAGGTAGTCCTATATAAGTTTTATTAACTTTGCTTGGGTAGTTTTTGAGTTAGCTTCAATAATATGTATTTTTCCCACTTAGTCTATATGGATGATGTTATAATAAGTTCCTGTCACTGTTCTTTACATAGCAGGTAGTGGTATTAGAATTTGTGTGCGGTAGGTACCACCACTAAAATATGTAAAATAAAACTTAACACAAAAAAAAATTTGATTACTTCATTTTATAATTCTTGCTAATGCACGAGGAGATTATATAGTTGGAATTTGGATTTATTGTTAAAGTACTTTAGTTACTAGTTCTTTGAACAGATTGATAGGCACATAAGGCCATCTACAAGTTTTGGTCTTTTTGTTATTAAAAGTTAAAAGTAAATAAACAATAAACAAACCTCGGTTTCAATTTTTTCTTTATGTTTGCTATTTTTTGCGAACTTTTCATTTTTAATAAGTTGCTCTGCTTTATAATCATTGGTAAATATAGACAACACTGCTATGCTTAAATCTCTGTTGAATTCTTGCACTGGGTTATAAAAAACCTGGTCGGTTTTAAGAAGTATTTCAGCTTTTCCTTCTTTTATCGAGGTGTGCTTTGTAGCAGTATCCATTTTCATAATCCTCTGCAGTTATAACAAAAGGTAATGTAATGGTTATATTTTTATTGAGGTTAGGTATGAATACAAACGGTAAAATATAATATTAAATAAGTTAAACTTGTAAAATTTAATTACAAACCTGGGAAAGGAATGTAGCTACTCTACGATACTTCGTTACATTCATAAATTTTCTAAAATATGTAGAAAATAATTAGAAGTTTTGTCATAAACTATCGAAATAATAAGCAAAGAAAATATTGAAATGTCAATGTCAAATGCATTGGTGATGGTGACCATTCCACCACAGTGCACACCCACAGTTTGTTCCTGAACGAAAACTAAAATTACCAACTTCGACCAACATTCATGATTCATGAATACACTTTGCCGCGTTGTAGTAGAGATAAAAAAGGTATGAAAGGAAAAAGGAAGATTTGAAAATTGTTAGACCCAGAAAACTTTTTTCGCGCGAAAATCGTACTGACACAGACTGCTGCGTTGGCTTTGCAGCTGTGCTTGATCGTCCAAATAAAAATAATCCATAAAAAAAACCTTATGTCATGTCATTACTTTGACATTATCTTGCGATCTTTGAAGAATCTGGAAAAATAACCTAATCATTTGCCGAATTTGTGTATTTTAAATGGAACACGGCATATAAAACGTGAAGATCGGTTACAAAACTATAAAAATGCATACTGCCAGTAGTTTGTTGCGGAACAGCTTCCTCAGTCCGAACTTGAAGGCATCTGTGGTTCGCAATGTAGCAAAAGTTGCATCACACAGTAAACCGGTGCAAAGGTTGTGTTATTCTGGGGTTTCTGGTGCTAGGGGTGCCCGGATATGTAGCTATAGTAGCAGTTATTTGAGTGCGAGTAAGCAGGTTGGATTTGGGAGGTATTTCTCGACGAATAAGAGTGACCCTCCCGAGGAGGACCCCGAGCATAAGGACGAGACGCCACTGTTCAGCAGCCAGCTGCCAGCGACGGTGGCTGTGCCTGAAGTGTGGCCGCAGGTGCCCGTCATCGCTATCAACAGAAACCCTGTCTTCCCGCGTTTTATCAAGCTCATTGAGGTTAGTTCTACAGTTGAAAGGTAGATTAGTGGTAGCTGGTACTGAGTGTAGTTTTTTAGATGCTGCTGTAATTACAAGGAATCTATACATTGGAGAACAGAAGCTATGCTAAAATATGGATATACTTTCATTGAGGTGTCTAACAGGCCATATATTTCTGCAAGTCTACTACCATGTTGGTAGCTGTTATGTTCTGTTTTATAAAAATATATTTTCTTGTCTGGTTCACTAATTTTGTATGGGAAATAGATAAGCTGAAACACCTAAGCTAATAGAGCAAGAGCCCGCGACGGCCAGACCTTCGTTATTTTATAAAAGCTGAAAGTTTCTCTGTGTACGTCTCCAACATAGGTAAGAACGACCCGCGACTATAGAGTTTCGATTGTGGTTACTTTGGCAGGTAACAGGTAGTAAAGGTGTATAAAATAGTACCTTAAATTCGTTAAAGTATAAAGTTCAATTTTTTTATATTTTCTCCAGAATATCATTTAGAAATCACGTCATCCATTGCCGGACACTTTTTACAGTTGCTACCCCCTGCCGGACACCCCTAAACTTTAATAAATTTTAATTATACTTTCGTTATAGTATAAAAGCTAAATTTTATATATGTTACTTAGGGACTAATAAAAATATGTTACCTCAATAGCCAGACAGTTTTAATGGTTTTTACATCTTGCCAGACACCTTGAAAGCCTGCTGTAGGTGCGAGCGCGAGGTAGCAACTGTTCAAGCGGGTGCGAGTGAGATAGAGTGCTTAGTCTATTGCGATCTTTTAAGATATCCAATAAAAAAATAAAATAATGTCTTTATATTTTAGGTTATGTTTTTTTCGGATTTCCAAAACAGTTCGACATTTTTTCAACGATTCCCCCGAGAACAATATTACTTTACCCTCACTTTTTTTTACAAACGAAACAAATGAACGTATCTCTCATGATAACACTTTTTACTAAAATTTCAATTATATTTCACAAAAAAACTGCACAAATATCAAATGTTAAACGTTGGTTGTACGCATAATAGATAATAGTTCAATACATAATACACAATACCCCATAAATGATAGCTTTTTTTTTTTTTTGATTGTGGGAAATTATCAAATAACTTCTCCCGCTCTGGGCGGAGCGGGAGGGCGTGTCAGACTCTTACTGACTAAAACCCACCCGTGTTCCTTCAGTTGCCTGTACATTGCCAGGGGCCACGGTATCCCTTTCGGACTTTCCCGCGACCCCGGCAGGCATCAGTCCTAGCGGACCCCTTCCGTTGTGCTGACATCTCTTTGAGGCGCGCGTGGAACACAACGCGCCGTCGACCCGGGCCTGGTCCTTATCGGACGGCGAGCTACCCATTGCTCACCGTCCGCAAGCCCGCGCCTACGGTGGCCGGGAATCGGCCTGCGATTCCCGACGCCCAGAGCGTCTCCTGCGGCGGCTAGGGGCGTGCGGGCGCGACATTTGCCTCTCCCTCACGCGCTCCGTCTCCTCCTTCGCGAGCATTACTGCTTCGCAGAAGTAGGTGACGGCTTCCCACGCTCCGTACCATGGCCTGTACCAGGGCCGGACGAGAGAGATCACTGCCACCGATCGCCTCCACAAGGACACGGCGGTGCCCCGCCCAAGCCGGGCAGGCCTCCACCGTATGCTCCACCGTGTCCTCCGGGCGATCCACACAGAGTGACACCCGGGCGTTTCCTCCCGCCTTATGCGGAACAGGAACCTCCCGAAACAACCGTGTCCGGTGAGGACCTGCGTCAGGCGGAAGGTGAGGACGCCGTGGCGCCTCTCAAGCCACTCCTCAAAGAGGAGACTTATCGCCGCAATTGTGGCGTGCCCAGCACGGGGTTACGACAATCGCACTCTCCATGATTCCATGAGATCCCGCCGGAGCTCTGTCCGCTGTGCCGTGATTTCTCGCGGCAGCGGAGTTACACCCCGGCGTTTCGCCTCCTCGCGCCACTCCCAAATGTGCGCGAGGACTTTTGCCTCCAGAACCCATGGCGGCAATCCGGCAAGGAGGCTCGCCGCCTCACCGGAGACCGTGCGGTATCCCCGGACCATCCGGATGGCCATGACCCTTTGGGACGCGTTCAACCGGCGGGCTGGCCGCAGCCTGAAAGAACGCGCCCACACCGGTGCCCCGTAAAGGGCCATGGACCGCACGACCCCCGCATAGAGCCTCCGGCAGGAGCCGTTTGGACCCCCTAGATTGGGCAGTAGCCGCTTCAAGGCAGCCCCGGCCCGCTCCAGTCTGGGAGCCAAACGTCGGAAATGCTCCACGAAGTTCCACCGGCTGTCGAGGACTGGTCCCAGATACTTCATCGATAAATGACAGCTGATGCGCAATAAAAGATCGCAATAGACTAAGCACTCTATCTCACTCGCACCCGCTTGAACAGTTGCTACCTCGCGCTCACACCTACAGCAGGCTTTCAATGTGTCAGGCAAGATGTAAAAACCATTAAAACTGTCTGGCTATTGAGGTAACATATTTTTATTAGTCCCTAAGTAACATATATAAAATTTAGCTTTTATACTATAACGAAAGTATAATTAAAATTTATTAAAGTTTAGGGGTGTCCGGCAGGGGGTAGCAACTGTAAAAAGTGTCCGGCAATGGATGACGTGATTTCTAAATGATATTCTGGAGAAAATATAAAAAAATTGAACTTTATACTTTAACGAATTTAAGGTACTATTTTATACACCTTTACTACCTGTTACCTGCCAAAGTAACCACAATCGAAACTCTATAGTCGCGGGTCGTTCTTACCTATGTTGGAGACGTACACAGAGAAACTTTCAGCTTTTATAAAATAACGAAGGTCTGGCCGTCGCGGGCTCTTGGTCTATAAGCTGACTTGTTATAGTTTTTATACAAATCATATAATTTATGTATGATAATAATATTTAATACTTTTGTTATTGCAATAATACAACCTTCCTTACAAACATCCCTTCATTGTGTCTTATTCACAGATATCAAACCCAGCTTTAATAGATTTAATAAGACGTAAAGTGAAACTAAACCAGCCTTACGTTGGTATCTTTCTACGTAAGAAAGAGGATGAGAAGTCCGATATTGTTTCAAGCCTGGATGATGTGCATCAAGTGGGAGTGTTTGCTCAGATCCATGAGATGCAGGACATGGACTATAAACTGAGGCTTGTTGTAATGGCTCACAGACGAATAAGGATAACGGGACAGTTTATTGAAGATGAGATTGAAAGTGGGCCTGCTGGTGAGTGATACTGGTTTATGGGTATAGTAAGTAGGGTCCTTAGTAATGAGCTATGTCATTTTTTACTTCCATACTGCAATCCCTTTTATGACAACTTTTATTATGCGCTGCCGTGTCAACGTGACGCTGGCAGAATAGTTGACACGGGCAAAATTGTCCAGAAAAAACAAAAAATTTCATGAAGTCCTGTTTTACCAGAACACTGAAGTTTAAAGACTTTTTTTATTACCTACAAACTATCCACTTTAATGCCCAATGTTTAACCAGTTATTTGATATCTTTAAAATATGTTACTGTTAAATAATCCATCCAAAATCATTTCATCCTCACACACCAACTTCATTTCTGAAATGTCAAAATCATTTCAGAAATGAAGTTGAAGTTTCCGCTATTTAACGTGGAGCTTAACGTTGCCCGCGAAGAGTCTGATGCGGAGCGGCGCCGGCGCAAGTATCGAACCACCAGGAAGCAGTCCACCAAAGAATCGGAGACCCCTGAACAGCCAGCCAAGGATTCCAAGAAACCTGCTCCGGATCAGGTGATGATGGCCAAAGTAGAGAATATGATGCACGAGAAGTTCCAGCATACAGAAGAGGTGAAGGCTTTGACGCAAGAGATTATAAAGACCATCAGGGATATTATTAACTTGAATCCTTTGTACAGGTGAGTAATATAAAAATAATTATTTTATGGTAAAACTCCTCTTAAATATTACTATTATCACAACTCTATTATAATAATAGGGTTTTGTGAAGATTGACCACTTTGACCAAGAAATCATGCTACTATCGCAGTCAACAGGTAATGGCTGTGAAGCCATGGCATACCATCAAACTATTATTCAAAAGTACTTGAGCATACAACGTTCTTGCATGATATCCCGCAAGTCGCGATATAGTCGTGTCATTTGTAGAATTTATCAAATTGGCCAAGTGTGAGTCGAACTGGCATACGAAGGGTGCAGTACCACTCTACCACTGCACAATATTCAACACTACGTTTTTTAATTAGTAAATTTGTTTAGATTACATTCGAATGGAACTTTATTAAAACATTTTGCAGAAGAATTTTTTTTTAATCGTTCTCGGTTAATAAAACGTTTTTAACAATTTTTGGGTTTATCGATTCGATAGGAAACTCGCAACACAACCCAAATCAATTAGTTAGCGGCAAGCGCAATGGAATCAATGATGTAACTAAAATTAAGATAAGGTGCAATTTAACTAAACAAGTTTGTTTGTCGGCGCACGCCACGTGCGCGATTGCGTCCTGTGGAATGAACCGGTTTTTGAAAATGTTCTCATTTCGTTTTCTTTCCGTACAAAATGTTGTACTGGTTGTACAAAAAACTGTTCGAAACGTTATTTTAAATAACGTTTCCGAGCCCTGAATAGAAATACACAATCTGTGATAATTTCAACTGTCTACCTATTACGGTTCATGAGACACAGCCCGCTGACAGACAGACGAACGCACCCTTCGGGTACGGAACTCTATTTACCTTAGATACCTAAAGTTCTACAATTCGCGACCAGGTGGCTCGTGGCGCATCCTTGAGATCGGTAGGTACAGTTGGAGGCGGCGCGGGCTCGCTTTTGGCACTTACTTGTTCGCACTAATATGCTCTGCGCTGCGCGACTGAAGAAATAAAAAGAAAAAATATTCTTGGGACTCTCACAGGCAGAACACAAACAACAATAGCATGACACAAACATAAAAAAATAAAAACAACAAGTATAAAGAAAATTAAAATATAAAAAAAACATATATACGTCACTCATGATATCACGCGCCGTTCAATTGCTGCATTGCAGCTTTATGTGTACCAGTAATGTTACTATTCCACGGTAATTCAAACCTCTTCTTCTTTTCGTGTGGTTAGTGACTAACCTGGTGTTAGAGTTTTAAAGCCGCCGATGGACCTCTAACTTGACTGAACTCCTGTTTTATAGGGAGTCCTTGCACCATATGTTGGCACAAGGACAGCGCGTGGTCGACAACCCGGTGTACCTGTCAGACTTGGGCGCCGCGCTCACTGGGTCAGAGCCCAAGGAACTACAGGCTGTACTTGAAGAGATGGACGTGAGTGACCTTCTTGTTTATGCCTATTGGGCCTATACACACATTGTTATTATACATATATATCCCAAAAATATGATAGCCATACTGAATCAAACATTCCCCGCACACGAAGTTCTTCAAACAACTCTATTTTCTCCACCAGATACCAAAGCGGCTGATGATGTCCCTCTCTCTCCTGAAGAAGGAGTTAGAGCTGTCGAAGCTGCAGCAGAAGATCGGCAAGGAAGTGGAGGAGAAGGTCAAACAACAGCACCGGAAGTACATCCTGCATGAGCAGCTAAAGGTAGTACAACAAAATAGGCTAGCAAAATAGTCTTAGAAAGAAAGAAAGAAAAAGTATTTATTGAGACTCGCACAGGAAATCACACATTAAACTAAAAACACACTAAACATAAATAAAAAACAAAGTAACATTCAAATTTAAAGAATGAAGTCCCGTACGAGGCCAAAAGGCTCCTATCTCAGCATGATGCCGCGACATTAAAAAAAATAAAAATGTCGCAGCGCTGGTATTCTGATAGGGCCCGGTCTTAGAGTCTACCCTTTGTAAGATTTAAGGGTGTGACACAGAACATCAAACTGAACATATTTCTCCACGGACCAATATTGTAATTGATAAAAAATAATCATACATTTGGACAGTTGATAATTTTATCACGATTCTCCAATCGTATCTTAAGACTGTGGCGCCGCGCCGATACTAATATCCATTTATTATCCAAAAGGTGATCAAAAAAGAGTTAGGTCTAGAAAAAGACGACAAGGACGCGATTGGCGATAAGTTTAAGGAACGTTTAGCTGATAAGAAGGTACCTCAAGCAATACAGACTGTCATCGATGAAGAACTTAACAAGCTCAACTTCTTGGAGAGCCATAGTTCGGAGTTCAAGTAAGTTATCAAACAGTAATTAATGAGGGTGACATAGTATAAGCCCAATGGTTAGATCTATGGGCATGTAAATATTTTATAAGACCTTATAAATTACCAAAACTCACACTAATAAATGATTTGATTTACAAGTGTTATTTTAGAAGAAAAAAAAGGTAATGTATGTGTATCATTCTCTTGCATATGTCCCAATTTATTTGTGGTCTGCGTAACATGTCCCTTTCTTCCATACTTCTATTAGTAGTCATCTCGGTAGTGACTCCCTTTCTAGCCATATCTTCTTTCACACAGTCCATGCATCGTTTCTTTGGTCTTACCCCCTACTTTTATAGCAATATATTAACAATGCAGTCGCAAAACGTGGCAGCGAGACGACGCTGGGCACAGTATAGAGGAAATCCCGAACATTTTATTCACGGTCTTCACACATTTCATAACCGACCGCCACCAGTCTTGGAGTTTAAAGTCCTTTCACAATTATTTTACCTTTGACCAGCTTCTGCCTCGACTTGGTCCGCGTGTAATTATCGCCCGCCCGCGTTATTACTTCGTTTACGGTTAGCGTTCTTTCTGTTCTTTGCTCGGCTCCTGAGGGTCGTAGCGTGTTGTTAAATTGCCTATAACCTTCCTCAAGACTATAAAAAATGCAAAAAAAAAAAAAACAAACTGAATGTTAGTTCCAGAGATTAGAGCGTTCAAACAAACAAACTCTTCAGCTTTATTATATTAGTATTCCTTCTCATTTTGAAATAGATTTTGGCAGATTTGGCAAAAACAAGAACTCAGGAGGCTTTAGGAGTTAGGATCATTTATGTCCCAGTGAACCAGTTCATAAATCATTCATGATTTTTATGTTTCTTGAAATTCTTTGTCAGGAAAAAAGGGTGTTGAACGAAATCGTGATACCTAAGCATTGCATACGTTTGAATTTTATATGCGGGCGTGTATATATATATTTGGCATCACTGTCAAAATCAGTGATCTTTATAGGCGTTACAATAAGGTTGCTATTGGGTTTCTGCTGTCAGAGGCACAATAACTGTGAAAGAATTGTAGTATAGCTACTGTGTTATGCTTTATGACACAAACACATCACATACCTAACTATAAAGTTCATCTGGTAACCTTAACGATTGCTGCGACTGAGTTTTGTGACAAATATACAGATAGACAGACATCGTTTTCGTTTAGGGCTCTACTTGTGACTTCAAGCCACATTAATTATATCAGAGACAAGTTATAAGGCCATTTAAATAACAGTTTATTAGTTAGAGATATGTTTTTCATTATAACCGACTTCAAAAATATTTTGGAAAGTGGCCTACCAACTTCCAAAAGACAACGCTACGAAGTGAAAAATAACTTTAATTTCCGAAGTCGGTGGCAAAAAACCGAAAATACAAAACCAAAGCCGGCTTCTTTCTTTTTTGTAAAATAGTTTTTTTAGATCAAAAAGCCAAAACAAAACAAACTTTCTACTTTTCCAGCGTCACTCGCTGCTACCTTGACTGGCTCACCGCCTTACCTTGGGGCCTGTTTTCCGAAGAGAACCTCAAACTAGACGACGCGCAAGTCATACTGGACGAAGACCACTACGGCATGGATGACATCAAGAAGAGAATCTTGGAGTTCATAGCCGTGTCGCAGTTGAAGGGGTCTACCCAAGGAAAGATATTGTGCTTCCATGGACCACCGGGGGTGGGGAAAACTAGTATAGGTGAGTCTTTTGATCTTAATCAGCCCGTAATCTTCCCGCTGCTAGGACACAGGCCTCTCTGTGTGAGAGAGTGGGCCATAATCCACCACGCGGGCCCAGTGCGGGTTGGTGGATGTCTTCGAATTTTTGGTTCTAGGACATGCCGGTTTCCTCACGAGGTTTTCCTACACCGTTTTGAGAGCAGTGGTGATGAAGTTAAATACACGAAGTTAAGTGCCTGTCTGGGTTCGAACTCACGACCTACTACTCGTAAGTCAGGCCGATACCACTGAGCTACCACTGCTCTCTTGAAAGATAGTTTTTTTATGTTGTTTCATATAAAGTTCAAGAGGAAATGTGTTTTAATTATTTTGATTTATGAACCGAAGAAAGAAGGTATTCTAGAACCATGCCTGAAAGTAGAGCATATTTTGATACAAAAAAAAAGGATAAATCAAGTTAGAAATCTAGATTCATGCTTCAAAATCGTTCTTGAGATGAATTGTTCTTGAAATCGCCTTAGAGTTGTGTAAATGTGGTTTCAAAACCATTAACCACAAAAAAGTACAGATTTGGTTCAGAATAGCACCGCCTCTTTTCTTTAAGATCGTTAGTAATGAAGAACTCCTGCTATGAACAAATCATCATCATCATCATCATAATTTCAACTTACACCCAGTAATAATACGTTCTATTTCAGCTCGTTCAATCGCCCGCGCGCTCAACAGACAATACTTCAGGTTCTCAGTAGGCGGCATGACAGATGTTGCGGAGATCAAAGGACACAGACGGACATACGTGGGCGCCATGCCGGGCAAACTAGTCCAGTGTCTCAAGAAGACGGGCACTGAGAACCCGCTGGTGCTGATCGATGAAGTGGATAAGATTGGCAAGTAAGTATAACTAGCATTTCGTGAGTTTTTTACACGTTTACATGAGCTTCATACTTATCAATGCCTCGTTGGTCTCGTGGTCGCAAGCGCGACTGCTGAGCGTGGGGTCCTGGGTTCGATTACCGGATCGGGCAGTGGATTTTTCCATTAGGAATTTCTCAGTAACAGCCTGGAGTTTGGAAGTTGACGGTGTGATCTCTCCGTGCCTCGGCGAGCACGTGTCGCCGTGTGCCCTGCGCCTGCAGTGCTATTCTGTAACCATCTCACCGTGAAAACTTAGGTGAAGTGAGCGTGGAGTGAGCTGTCATTCCACAGGGATTGACACTATTGACAGCTCACTCCACCCAAGTTTTCACGGTGAGATGTTGGCAGAATAGCATGGCAGATCTTTCTCCGCGAGTGTCAGGATTTTCTGAAACTCGCGATTCTTCAATATCGTTCTAATCATGTGCTCAGATAGTGCACATCATTATAATGATGTTGGAGGTTGATTTTTCAGTAGCAGCCCGGAGTCTGCCTTTGTGCCCGTTTGATGGCACTAGGCTCAACCCCTATTACAGGGACATGAAATATAAATGGCGAAATAAGGGTGTACTATAGGTACACCTCTGCCTAACCTTTCAGGGAACACAGGCGTTATGAAATCTGCTTCAGAAAAATATATACTCCTTTTTGGAACGAAGTTCCTTATCGCGCGTTGTAAAAGGGGTCTAGACGGAAAAAAATCTCAAGAAAAGTTGTAACAACACTTTTTGCTATAGTAAGCTATTGTAAGCTGTGCGGCGTGCGCATGTTTCTCTGTCTGTCTCTCTCTCTCTTCGAACTTCGTTCCATCCGGGTGTCCCTTGACACCTCTCAATTTTTTTTAAATTCTAGGGGTGTCCACGGAGACCCGTCTTCAGCCCTCCTAGAACTGCTAGACCCAGAACAGAACGCGAACTTCTTGGACCACTACCTGGATGTACCTGTGGACCTGTCCAAGGTGCTGTTCATATGTACGGCGAACGTAGTAGAACAAATACCTGAACCGCTGAGGGACCGGATGGAACTTATTGATATGTCTGGTGAGTTGTAGGCTAGATTAAATATTAATAAAGTGTTGCTATAGTTGAGCTCCTTAAATTCTGAGTTGAGCTGCACGGTCACTGACAAATGCGTGCACTGACTGGAGAGGTCCACTCAATCTGTGTGGTTCTTTCCTCAAAAGACCATTTTTAGAGACCAATCTACATGATCTTCACATGATCTGACCAAGATTATGTCTGGACTCTAAAAGAGACTGACCTCCGAGTTTGTTTCGGCCTTTCTTCTCGGAGTAGTCAGATAGGAAACGCCGACCTCATCTAGTTTAAAAACAATATGTTTGACGTGTAAAAGTGTTTTGTACAACCTATTTACAGAAATAAAAATCATTTATATTTACAACACAATTTGGACAGCGAAAAAATTAAGGGCGGTGTATTTCTGTGGCTAATTATTCTTGCTGTTTTCCGGTTTGAAAGGGTTAAGACGTTGGTAAAATTAAAGGCACAAAGGACGTTACAAGTGTGTTCTTAATGTTGGTATAGAGGTTTGAGGAACAGGGCGTAAAGTTTCTCTATAGAAAACGAAGGATCCACCGACCATACGGGCCCACGAATGATGTCGCGACGTTGTATGTATAAAGTAATAGTGTACTCATTGTTGAAGAGGCTAATAATAGATAAATAAATAAAAATGCCAATGTGGCGGCATCTACTTCGCCACATGCGAACTACGCATCACACTGAAGTCACGCAAAATCCAGCATCGCGCAAGTAGACTTTACCGCACGACTTGCATATACCGGGTTATTGGTTATATGTCGGCGGTCCGTTAAGGGGATGTAGGACAGGTAACAATTTTCGAGTCATTCATTTTAATATCATATTTTTATTTCATACATTTTCAAATATAAAATGTCAAATTACTCGAAAATGGTTGACATTGGTGTAGGGGTCATCAGGGGTCATTTGATTGCAAATGAACTCTCCTACATCCCCTTAACGGATCGCCGACATATAACCAATAACCCAGTATATGCAAATCGTGCGGTAAAGTCTACTTGCGCGATGCTCGATTTTGCGTGACGTCAGTGTGATGCGTAGTTCGCATGTGGCGATGTAGATTGGTATTTTTATTTATTATTAGGCCCTTCAACAATGAGTACACTATTACTTTATAATTTTTACATTGCAAACTTAAGTCTGCATTGCGTTTGTAAACTTAATTAGTATTGATGGCATATAGGTGGCGACAACCACTTTCTATTAGGCGAGCCGTTCAGGCGAACCAGTGGCTTGACCATTAAATAAACCCTTAGTTATTTAACCAATTTTCTTTTTCGACCTTCTCATCTCCCATCTTTATCCAGGATACGTAGCCGAAGAGAAACTCGCGATAGCCCAACAGTACCTGGTCCCGACTGCCCGCAAGAACTGCGGCCTCAGCGACATGCAGTTAGACTTGACGCCCGAGTCTCTACACACGCTCATCAAGAGTTACTGCCGCGAGAGTGGCGTAAGGAACCTGCAGAAACATATTGAGAAGGTATGTTAGTACTACAGGCCACTTTTGTAAAGCAAAAGGCAGCTTCTGCCCCACATCTGCCGCCCCCCTCCAATCCTTTATGGGGCATGCGCTAATGTAGCCCGCGAAATAAAATTTTGACGCACATTTATTATAGTTTGACCGAGACCGCTGTACCGCGCCTTAGGCATGTGCGCGGCTCACGAGGGGACAGTGCAGGCCGCTCATTCGTCAACGGTCACGCCGTCCCGCAGCTCATTCGTCAACGCTGCCCCCCGCCTCGCCGCGCATTCCTAAGGTGCGGAACTGCGATCTCGGTCAAACTATAATAAATGTGCCTCAAACAGTTCCCATTTTGTTGTCCTAAAAATACCCCAGTCAAACTATATATTAGAGTGTTAATTAACATTGTTAGGAACCCAAAAAGGGAATTATTAAGGGTTTGATTATCTACATGCCTTTTAATTCCTCAGATTTGCCGCAAAGTAGCATACAAGATAGTGAAGCAAGAAACAGAGAATCTTAAGGTGACGGACGAAAATCTATCCGAGTTAGTAGGCAAGCCAACGTTTAAGCACGATCGTATGTACGACATTACGCCGCCAGGAGTCGTTATGGGCCTCGCGTGGACTGCCATGGGTGAGTGTGCAAAAATATCTGTCTTTAGATCACCATGTTGCTTTGGGACTATGCTAGGCAGATGGTGAAGAGAAGTGACTGGGTCGCATCAGCGTTACATTTTATCATTGCAATTTGTGCTAAGATGGACACCATTTTTGGCATTTTTTTGTGTAAATCCATTTTATTTTTTATTTATTTGGACTCTAAAGTAAATATTTTTTCTTTCTCTATTTTTTCTCCCAGGTGGCAGCAGTCTGTTCATAGAAACAGCCCTCCGCAACGCGGCCACAGACGACAAGTCCCCGTTCGGCTCGCTGGAGCTGACGGGGCACCTCGGTGACGTCATGAAGGAGTCCGCGCGCATCGCGCTCACTGTCGCCAGGAACTACATGAACATACACTACCCGGACAACAAGTTTTTGAACAATAGGTGAGAGAAGTGAGCTTGATTGGAATTGGGGTTCCGTGGTCGAAAACTTGATAACTTTTCGCGATAAACCTGCAGTTTTGACCCACTTTGTTTGACATTTTGCACATTCGTGTCTTCAGGAAACTGCCATAAAAATTTGTAGAAAAAATATATTGTTAGAGAAAATAGTCGTGATTAAAGTTCGCAAGTCGTTTACAATTTACGGTCTTAATTCGGGCAGCACATCAGACCCCACGAACTTAAGACCAATTTCTGTCCCTCCCACCTTTAGTAAAATATTTGAAAAATTGATGCTCGATCAATTGCAAAGACATTTTAATAAACATAAATGATTAAACATTACACAATTCGGTTTCACAAGGAGTCGCTCGACTACCGACGCTGGTGTCGAGCTTCTTGCACATATTTTTGAGGCCTGGGTTACATGATGCCCTTGGTATTTTTTGTGACTTGTCTAAGGCTTTCGATTGTGTTTCTCATGATACATTGGTCAGGAAATTGCATCACACACATGTGTTAGAAACACTGCTTTGGATCTTATTTGTATAATAGGATCCATAGAGTGGACGTTAACGGCAACCGATCCTCGGGTTTTATACTCACTTTGGGAGTTCCGCAGGGCTCAATTCTTGGCCCTTTTTTCATGAATATCATCAAAGTAAATCCCACGTAATGGTTACTTTTACCGCAATTATAGGCCAAAATGTATGGCCGCTTGTAGCTGGCTTTCTGTTTGGTACAGAAGGCCGGCTACAAGCGCCCATACATTTTGACCGCGTAGGTATTGCACTTTTCTATGAAACAGCTTTATTTTTGATAACCTGCGGTTAGTTTCAACGCAGGCCGTTCAGATTCAAGAACTAATCCAAGGCAATATGTCGCGCGTTGATATCCCCGCCAGCCTGTATGGAAGAGGGCACGCCTTTTATGCCTGGAAGCTTTTATTTAGGTTTTAAGTTCTGTTTACGTTCACCTATCTCTTTTGTGCTTTAACTTGTCAAACCAACTATTTTCATTCACAATATTTTAAAGAAATGTTGCACCGAGCCCAAATCAATTGAGATAAGGGCAAGAGAACGATGTATAATTATGTATAATATCCCCCCAGCCACATCCACCTGCACGTGCCGGAGGGCGCGACGCCCAAGGACGGCCCGTCGGCCGGCGCCACCATCGCCACGGCGCTGACGTCACTCGCGCTCGGGCGACACGTGCGGAACGACCTCGCCATGACGGGAGAGATCTCGCTCACGGGACGAGTGCTGCCCGTCGGTGGGATTAAGGAGAAGATCATTGCGGTACGTAGTCTTTGATTTGGTCTACTTAACTAAATTAAAATAAATAAATCGGCCCTAGGCCTAGGAAAAATGCATAATCTTTTCTTCTCTTTTGAAGATTTAATGTATTATACACATAAACCTTCCAGAATAAATTCTCTGAATGATGGGGAAAACTCATAAAAATCCACTGTGTAGTTTAGAAGCACTAAGCGGTCACACAGACGTGACGACACGAATAACGACTTCAATCCTACAACAAAACAAACAAGTTAGAATTTGTTTGTTTGTTTGTTACGCTTTCACGCTAAAACGGCTGAACAGATTTGGATGAAATTTGGCACATGGGTAGACCATGACCCAGAATACTTTTTATCCCGATATTCTCGGGGGTCGAGGCTTATGCGGGTGAAACCGCGGGGCGCTGCTAGTTTATAATATGTTAGACATTTCATTATTCATTGTTACATTTAAATTTTCATCTATTAAAATTTTCATTGTTTATCTCGTCGACTAAACGTCTAAACGCTACATAATAAAGAATAAATTAAATATTTATAAACGTTTCTGCAGGCCAAACGCGCCGGCGTGAGCTGTGTGATCCTCCCGGAAGAGAACCGGCGCGACTACGACGACCTGCCCGCCTTCATACGAGACAAGGTCAACGTGCACTTCGTCAGCAATATCGAAGACGTGCTCAAAGTGGCCTTCGAAGAACAACAGGTTTAACAATTATAGACTGTAGCGCTATGGACATAAGGTTCACACTCGGTTTCTGGAACGAACATTATCGACGGGTTAAAATTAAACGCAAGACAAGTGATCCCATTGGCTGTTGATAATTCAGTCAACCAATCACAAAAGTTTTCGGGCGCTTGACTATTTGTTAGCAAATTGTTGTGTTGATTCCCGTTCCAGAAATCGGGCGTTAGTCAGTGAGAAATAGTACTGTAGAACAAGATATTCGGTATACAGTGGCCTTAGTGCTGGTTTTTATACTTACACTGCTACATGCTTCGATCAACAATAGCACTAGATTAAGGATTGGGAACAAAAACTCATCGCTCAAGTGGCCGCGAATGCATATAACTTGATTATAAACCTTAACACTCAAACATAAAGTTTATTATCGTTTGCACTAGCGTTTTTACTTACTACTTCGATTGAAAAGTACACGTATTTTTTTAATAAGAGCAAAAATATTTATGGAAAAATAAAACAATTTCTAGGTTATATTATTCTTCTTTCGGTCTTATTTTTCCGGCTTTTTGTTGCGCTCATCGAAAATTTATAGTACTAGTAAAGATCGAAAACTAGAAGGCTCTTATGGTGTTCGAATGACGTTGACAGGGGGCGCTGTTGGTTAACATTTGTACAATTGTTTAGCGAAATGTTAGTCAAAAGTTAGTTCCCATTTTGGCCACGCGCCAATATAACCTTGTAGCGCTTACTCGATCGCATTATCGTCCACCTAAGTCAATTTGTATGGAATAATTGTGTTTCCCATTATAGTCACCAGGCGGCGCTTATTCATTTTCAGTACAAGTACAAGTTTACGATATCACTCTCCTAAGATTAAAACGTTATTACGCAGACAATATTAACATTGGCAATGTAGTGGAAAGATGAATATTTTGGCCAGTATACCAAATAACTTGTTCGACTGTACTTCGTGTAGAAGCGAAACTAGGCGTATCATACGCCCGAAGGAGTAAAGTGATGACGCGGTTTTGAACGCGAATAATATATAATTGTACCTACCCGGTACTATTTTCACTGATTGCAAGTACTAAACGCCCCGAAACAGGACCATTTTCTGAATGCGATAAGAACGAATCAATTCTATCACCCTTGTTGTAAAATTCTTTTTGTTTTTCCTTTATTTGCTGTGCAAGGATCTTTTGGCACTTGAATGACATTGACAGGGGGCGCTGTTTGTGTTTCATATTTGAAATTGAAAGCGTCAGGGTAGTCCGCGAAATTCAAATTTATTAATTTTAATCAACATACAACCTGACACTGAACTGCAAATTGAAAAAAACCTAAGGCAATTTGAATTTCGCGAGCCATCTTAGCGCATCCCCCTTGAATAAAACAAAATAGCGGTGTTAGTTCCGAGTTTGGCCACGCGCCAAAAGATCCTTGTACAACACTATAAATCTACTTTGAGCGTGTTCGGAACACTACTTTCGCTTTTGTACGAATACTATTATTTTTTCTAGTTTAATTTGCCAGTAGACACTTTTGTAAAAGTACATATTACTCGAGTAATACGCTTTAATAGGTATTGGATCAAGGAATTGGTGGAATATGGTAAATATTATTTATATTTTAATCTGGTGAAAATGGCTTATAAGACAATATTTTATAATCGTGTATAAATGTTTAATAATTATTTATAAGAGGAAAGTGTCAATTATGAAAGTCACAGTACGGATGGCAGCACATTTAATAACATTTTTTAAACCTTCCTGAACTTTATTTTGTGACCAGTATTTTCCATCAATTCTTCAATTTATACCACACAGTATAGCTACTTTCCAAACCGTGGTTTATTAAGAATTTCAATAAATGAATGATCCCGAGTTTCTACAGTGTGTATCAGAAAAGTGTGGTGAAATTTAAGTACAGACAGGGACTGCGGGAGTACTCCATGACGGGGGTCAAACTTCTATAGTCACTCCCTTCCTTCAATCTCCTCCTGGCTTCCTCCGGTCAATTTACTGCAGTTATAAGACGAATCAGAGATGACTAGGCAACTTATCACTATCACTAGATCAAATTATCAGTCAAATTATAAAAAATATTATATTTATTACTTATATTGCGAAGATTCACTGGACGATACCAAAGACATTGCGCCTCTTAGGCGTCTTTGAAGCGAATTCCCTAAGAATTTCATTTAAATCTAAACCAAATGTTTCTACCGTATGCACGTGCAGTATTGTTAGATACGTTAGTCTTCTCTGCTTCATTGATAGTCGGAGGAATGTTCTGATGCGTCTGAGGGCAATCAGAGACACAGAGCTTTGTGAAGGATAGCACAGAGAAACCTTTACCAGGTAGTAAAATTGGAGGGGGCGCGGTCTCCCGTTTCGTTTAAGGGCAAGTGGGGGGGGCAAAGGGGGATAAAGGCATTTGGCCCCCTTTGCCCCCCACTTCCGCGGTCCCTGGGTACAGACCATCAAACTGAACAACTTTCTCCATGGTACCAGCATCGTTATCGCGAAAAAATAATCAGCCGTCTCATACATTTGGGTCGAGTAGGTATTGAAGTTTTGTATGGGACAGTTGATATTTTTTTCTCGATTAGGGGTGATCCATTAATCACGTGATGTTTTTTAGTAATTTTTCTACCCAAGGTCACGAGTATTTTTGGTGAAAATATCTTAAAAATTACAGAATATTTTATCTTTAAATAGAAAGACAGTAAGTAAAATATTTTATTTGGGGGGCCGCTTTTCGGTTTAGAAATGCGCATTAATAATAAATACACGTGATACCTCACTACCACCCTTTGTAATATTTCATGATTTTTCCCTCCCACCCTTTGGAGCCTTACGTGATTTATGGACGACCCCTCGTGATGGCTCGTTTGAGGGTCTGTACCACACCTTTCTGATACATGCTGTATAACGCGGTTCGGGAGAGCTCGGGTCATAACATAACACAGGCCCTGCACAATTCTTCTGTATTCTTTTTTGTGATCACCTACTTTATGGACTTATATTCATAGATAATATCACAACATGTGTTCACCTGTCCAATTTATTTTAAGTCTATGCATTTGTTTATCAGGAGTACCTAAAGATAGTTATAGTTGCTGTGTAGTGCGAGTATGTTGATGGTTGTCGAATAGATAGTTGTGTAAGAATGTTGTTGAATTGAAATAAATATTTTCTTTTTATTTATGTAGTTTGATGTTAGGCGCAGTTTGGATAACAAGATTTTTAACACGTTTACAATGAATAAGAGTCGTTACCATAAGGGGGGTATTACACTATCATATATCTAGGATCATACATAGGATCCTATCTCTTATCCTACACATATGACCCCTAGAATCATATCTGTGTATTACACTATCATATATCTAGGACCCTTTTGTCATATGTGGTTGCAATCGTCTATTAGAACAAAATACTGAAGCCTTTTGGCACACAATATAACAAATAGAACTTCAAAGAACACTAATGAAACCACAATGAACTCCCTGCCGCCCGGCAGCAGATTGCTTTACTTTTAGTACAGTAGCGTTGCCAACACTAAGGCCTCTGCCTCGAATTTTGCGGGCAGCGGGGCGGCAGCGGCGGCGGCGCGGGAGCGGCAGGATCTTATGCGTAAAATCAAATGGACCGGTTCTCGAAAACAGCGGCGTGGCAGCGGCCCGGGGGCGGGCAACGAGCGGTGCACTCCAGTCAAGCGGTGACCGCCCGCATTGCGCGTTTGCATTGTAGTATAGTGTTGTACATTTTTCACATCGAGCGTTAGGAATAAATTTGAATCAAAAAGATGTTGTCGCCGTTTTTCAGACATTTCGTTCGCGAATAAAAACAAATATCTCGACAACACAACCACGAACACAACACTACACCGCTATAGTGCCGCGCGATCTGCCCGCTGGTTTGGAGAACAGGTATGCGTTGCCCGCCCCGCTCCCGCGCCGCCGCCGCCGCCGCCCCGCTGCCCGCAAAATTCGAGGCAGAGGCCTAATAATTTTAGAATTCCACTAAGAATATTGTGAACTTACGCCAAAATTTAGTTGTAATTTTTATCCGTCAATAAAACCGTCAATTTAGAATATGGCAGTAGCAAAACTGAAAAGGCAAAATCACATAATTTTATGGACGGATATTGTATCAGGAAAATATGAAAATAAATGTGAAAATTCAATTTATAATATTCAATATGGCAAGACCTGTTTCTATGATCCTATCTGACAAAAATCGTTGATCAAAGATGATTTGATTCATAAGTTTGTATTACATTATCATATAAATATTTCTCATAGGTCTGTGATCCTAGATATGTTATAGTGTAATACTGACCCAATTATTAAATTAATTGACGAACTGTACCTGCAGTTGTAAACGTGTGCAAGCGCTTGGTTTTGAAACTTAGCCTTATTCTGCGCCTTTTTCACTTTCCTTATATTTTTTTATATCCGAAGCTATGAATAATAATGTGTGTGTAACTCGAGCTCAAAACATAAATGTGTACCTGTAAGTGTACATCTAGTGAGGCGCAGCGCAACGCGTTTGCATTGCCAAACAAATATCAAAATTGCATTCCATAAAATAAATAATCGGACTCTCAACCTGAGATGGGCGCCTTTCTCCGCTTTGATGCGCTCTCAGGCCAAAGAAAGTTTATATATTTTAACTTGGTTTGAACAAGCGTAAAGTCGATATTTGTTTGGTAATGACAACATCCGCGGGCGGCGCCGCGCTGAAAGTGTTTCGTTAGTATAACTGTTAACGTAAACAATGGGTCCTAAATTGAAATGGTAACTTTACTAAGGTTTCCTTTCTTCACATAATTATTATTCGTAGATTCAAGATATCGAAAGCTTACTTACTCCCATAATAGTCTAGCTTAGAATCGAATCGACAAATAAGCGTCAAATTGAGACTTATTCGAATCAAATTCGATTTGTTTTAAACTACCTATTTTATTTCCCCTCTATTTTAGTTACCTGTTTTCATTAATTTATTCGCGAGTATGGCTTGCTTCTTAGATGTTAGAAATACTACCCTACTGCTCATTCTTTAGCAGATGGGTCAAGAAAAACAGGAATTAAACCAATGAATTTCCTGCGTCAGATCGAAGTGGGCATCATCACGAACAATACTTGCTTGTAGAAGATGGACGCCAAAGAAGACACTGGCTTTGTTTCAAAGTTTATTTTCAATAAATAACTAAGTTTTAAATAATAGTTTTATTTTATACTTACTAAGGAAATTCCGGGCTAAGTAGAAACCCGTGTTGTGATTACACAACATTAAAATAAGGAAGTGCCTCAGCTGCCGGGCGCCGTGTCCCGAATTGGCTGCCGGCGAAGAATAAAAAAAAAAAGCAAAATGGGATGGCTTATTTAATTAATTAATATAGTTACATAGATAATAATCCACTAGGTAGTTTCAAACACCTTTTATAGATCTAGTGCAGGTGGTAATACTTTTCTACTTCTTTAAAGACTTTCTTCCATCCTCCAGCAACTGTACCAGTACGGGATACACCTCGTCATACGTCGCTATTTGGTTTTGTCTCACATGGTTCTGATATCTTTGCAAAGCTCCTGCCACAAACTCCAGCCTATCCCTTTCATTTCTATGAGAGTCCAGCCATTGCATTAACTTCTGCACATTCCACCCAGCACAAGTATGGGGAGCCAACAGCTGATGCCCACCATGAGAGAATAAGAACATCATAACCAAAGAGTATGGTAAGCAAGCACCTTCAGTCTGGCTCTTAGCTATTTCCTGAGGAGTCTTCTCTAACAAAAGGTGCAGAGCCTTCAACTGTCTGTAGTGGTCACCTAACTCTGTCATGTCATTTACTAATGGAGACAAAGCAATCTCCAGATGTTTACAATCTATCTGCAACTTTGCTCGCCCAAACTTACTCAAGGGCCTTACATTACAGATGTGCTGTATAAATCTTTCAATGCAAGCTCTGGCTATGTTTATACAGCATTCATTGAGAGCAGATTTCTCACTGAACATTGACAAGTAAATGTCTTTGCATCTGGACACAAATTGCTGAAGTTCCTTCATGTATGGGGAACATGACAAGGTTTTGCCAACTGGATCATCAGCCCTGATCAAGTCAGGTTCGTCATGCATTGTCATTAAAATAATGTACAGTGAATTCTTGATTGATTCAGCAAACAACTGAAGTATTGGCATGCTGGAGATGTCTTTTAAGCTATTCTGAACAATTTGGATACTTTCTTGAGGCAACATTGAGTTCATATTTATGAGGACTCTTTTGATTTGTGAAGAGAAGTAATACAAGGAGTTGCAGAGGTCAGCATTCTTCTGCTGTGAACTTGTTGGTGATTCTATGATCTGTGCAACATCACTGTCCATTGATAACCTCTGCTCAGCCTCTACAGTCATCTGTTTGATAGACTTGGCCACACTGTTGGCCAAACTGATGCTCAACTGTTTGTCACCAAGCGAGATGCTCAGTGCATCAGCAATAACTCGGATAGCATTATCTATTTGATCCATGTTTGGTACTTGAGACAAGTGCCACATACTCCTAACAGGCTCCAGTAGCTTTCCCAGTGATTTGGATAAAAAGGAGTTTTCCCATTTTGTAAGACATGACCGGTTCATCTCCAGATCCTTACATTTTAGTCTAGAAAGTAAATCATTGAAGCTTTTCAGTAACCTTGGGAAGTCAATCTCCACAGATTGGTTGACAGTCAGAGGGCTCTTTTCGAGTTCATTGCTGAAGACAAGTGACAAGTCGGCCCAGAAGTTTTTAGCTATATTCCTGAAGTTTCCAATTGCATGTAATTCATTGACTACATTCTGGAGCATTATGACTTTAGTGCAGCTGTTATAAATGTCGACTTTGAAGAGCTTCTCAATGTTGTCCCATAGTTTTATTTTGAAGTCTTGAGCATTCATGATATTTGCTTTCCCTGGTGCAATTCGTCCGGAGCTTGATTTCTTTACTTCAATTGAAACCATTTGTACATTCAATGCAGTTGTCATTTCCTTTTTCAAATCACTCAGAATGCTATTAACAGAATTCTTAATCTGCTCCTCTGTGCATTGCAGGTTGTGGAATACTTTGAAACATTGTAAAAGTTTTACTTTGTCTCCACTCAGTAGACTTGATTGTAATAGTTCAGTAGAGTTAGTTAATAACTCAGTTCTCCTACGTTGCACTGCTTTTACGACCTCGTCAAGTAGATCTATCCCTTCAAAATCGTAGTCACTGATCAACTCATTCAGCTCAAACAGTATAATGGCCTCTTTGGATGGGTTATCTTTGATGCTCTGCAGTTTATTCCATAAGTTCAAGATTTTAGAGGAGTGTCTTAGTAAATTGCACGTAGTTTGAACTCTTTCGAGCATCATGGTCTGGGTCTCTAGGGCTAAATACGGTGTATGTACTCGATCTTTCATTTTTTCGGCACCGCGTAGCAAACTCTGTACTTGAGATTGGACCGATTCTAAAGTCATTTCTAAGTCGGAAATATGACTTGCCTGCGTAAGTAGATCATTGTGTTTGGCGAGAACTTGTTTCTCCAGGCTTTTGCTTAGTTTTTCAATCCCCTGAGCGAGTTTATTCACTTGATCCGTAACCGAGAGGTGTTCATTGAGTACGGGCTTTATAGACTCATCTAAGAACTTGCTGTAAAACTCATCGTTCTCAATTTCTACACACACGTCTTTAGCTTCCATAGTTTTGAATAAATTTTCTTATTTATTTTCTTGAAACACAAATAAGTTCTAATCCGGGTGTTTACAAGTTTTTTGATGACATCAATGACAACGACACCTGTCAAACTTGACAGTTTCAGGAATCTGGGTGACCAAGCAGAAAAATTGTAAGAACTGGTTCACTTTACTGAATGAGTGAAAAAGAGGTCTTTGTACTATAGCGGCACAATACAGGGGTTTTAGTAAATCCGTATTATGCTTTGTTTTTTCATTTCGGCAATTTGACTATGGACTCTGAGGAATCTTTTTGTAACTATGATTGTTACATTGTCCAAAGGTCTATGCGAAAAATATAAATAAATGAATAGCCAGGGATTTTTTCCACTCGGACTCGTTAGGTTAGTTAGAGGCGGATTAAACGTCGAGAGCGCCCGAGGCAGGCACCTCATCGACTAGCGGTCATATATTATAAATTTTAAGTAGTACTTATACATAACTAATACTGCGCTACGCGGTTTCACCCGCGCGATGCCCCATCCCGTGGCAATTTCTGGATCATGGGTACTCGTGGGCGCCGGCAGGTTTATTTCCAGGGGTGTGTATCTTCAACTCCACGGATCTTCATTTCACTTCGGATATATTAGGTTGCTGTTTGTCCATTCATACAAGGAATAACTTTGTCAACTTATGCAGAAAAGCTTAACAATAATAAGAGAATGTAGGATTCAAGAACGAGCTCGATAATTTTGCATCTCGCCTCGAATGGGATAGGTTTTATTTTGTCTATTCATACAGAAAGAGGACTAACTGTGTTGTCTTATACTTACAAAGAAGTTTACAAATTAAGATAGAGTAGGATGCAAGACCGAGAGAAGCAAGCTCGATAACATTAGCACCCCGCCTAGGGCAGATTAAATTTTAGGAAAATAGGAGTTTGGTACTTTATCGGCTAATGCACAGAAGCATTAGAATTGAGATTGCAAAATAAATTTCTGAATATCGCCTCGAATATGTAAAGTTCTCTGATATCGTGTTAGGCGTTTTTGGAGATTTATTTAGTTCTGAATGTTTTTACAACAATTTTTTTTTTGAAGCCAGTGCGGTGCAAGTACCCTCTTGCTCCCGGCGGCCATGTTCGGGATAAAAATGGTAAATCTGGGTCTACATACCAAGTTTCATCACAATCGGTTCAGTAGTTTTTTGCATGAAGAAGTAAGATATATACATACTTACACACTTTCGCAGTTATAATATTAGTAGGGATAATTAGGTAGGCAAGGACACGAGTAGAAGGCGGAGCACGCTTCGGAAGCTCTACATCTCTATAGAATTAACTAAATTGTTAATAAATAAAAACACTTTGCCTCGTCAATTTTATTTATTTCAATTAGCACACAGTCTTGTGCTATATTGTTACAGAATTAATTAGTTATAAAATATCAACTATTTCCAACAAAATTGTGCACTAGCTTTGAAATTTATATTTAAGTAATATAATAAAAAATATTACATACTATAGCCCTTACTCGTAAACGTTTTCAAGAATTAGTTTCTTTTTCAGGACATAAAAATTAAAACTACTTAAGAAAAAAGAAGCAATCGTTTGAACAACGTTTACAAGCAAGATAATTAATATACAGCATTAAATAGATTTTCATACTGTAAATGTTTATTGCAAAGCTTTAAAAATATTTTCGTTAGGTAAATACAAAATTATGGCTACGAAATGGGGGTAGGTATACATAATTCATGGCAAAAATGATTCTGGCTGATGACGATTTCATGGCAGCTTGGATTTTCGTTCGTATTTAAAATTATACAATATTCGTAAAAATATACCAAGTACTTATAGTTTGGCACCTAATTAAAAACGCAATAAAGCTATACGACTACACACTACACAGATGAATTACCTGAGCAAACGCAAATGCTTGTAGACAGTACGTTATAAAAACAAACACACTTGAGCGACTTACTTTTTATTGGTATTCACTGCCTGATGCATGGCTAGACTATAATTTAACGAGTCATTACAATAGTAGTTTTTTTACTACTCTTTTTGCGTTCTGAGGATAAAACGAACAATCATACAAACTGTGCAAAAACAAAATGTTGCAAGTACCTGGTGTATTTTTAGACTATAATTAAACTAACAACTAATCATTATAATAAACTTAAAATGCTAAAAAACGCTGTCAAAATATTAAAATTTATGATTGTTGATATATTTGATTAAAAAAATTCGTTTGAATAATTCATTGTACATGCTGAGTAAAATAATAATATAAAGAAAATAATATTGAATAATATTTTGCGGAACTGAAACACAAACTTCGGTTTCTCATTTTTTTTAAACGGAAATTTATAAGAAGTTATTTCCTAGAGGGCGATTTGTGAGCAATTATAAGCGTAACAAGGATTCGTAGAATTTGTCATTGTCAAATTACAATGGTGGCCAAAATATTTGGGACATAATTTTTTTTCTGGTAATGGGAAATTATACAAATCCTTTAATCACGTTTATATGGCATTTCACCAAAAGATTACAAGCATAAGTCGTAAAGTAGTTAAAAACTTCATTATAGCTTGCAAATTTGCTTCTAGCTAAAGTAGAAAACATTTAACAATGTTCCTAATATTATGCTACAATAACGATTGTATATGATATCGGCTGCGCTCTAGTCCCGGCAGCCATTTTTATCAAAGATAAGTCTAGTAAAACAGGAATTACATAGTAAAAAGATCTTTAGAACTGAAAATATGGTAATTATTATACAATAGATAGGTACGAATTTTTGATAGGACTTGTAAGTCTTGTTGAGCTATACAGTAGACAATTTTACCCTTTTACTAAGTTATAAAGAGACATGGGGTAATACTAGTCAGTTGTCTACCCAATAATTGTGCACTATTTGTACTAAACAGTTTTACAACCAATCTAAAATTGTACTTGAATAATGCACAACCATTATTTATTACGCGATAGATTCTAAATTACCCTTTAAATCGGATAAATAATTCTTAGGGTAAACATAAATAAGTTGGAAATAGGGTAAACGCGAAATTAAAGGTATTCGGACATACTTTTCATCAACAATTTATAAGTAACTGTATTTATATAATGCATGTCTTTAATCCACACTTACAAGTTTTTTTTCTAATAAACAAACATGGCCTTCGCTACAAGTATACTATGCTTCAAATAGCACCTTGAGAACTTGACGCCAGTGCTTGTAAGTTGAGTATTATACTTGATAACAGTGAGAAAAGATTCCAGATTACCCTATCTGGAATCTTTTTGGTACATTCATTATAGTAAAAGTAGGGAAAAACTGTCCAGAAACGTGAGCTTAGTAAAGATTACCCACCCTCATGATCAGAAACTTATTGATATAGCACATTCTTTCGTCACAAAAAATATTCTTAATTATCTAATTTGGGTTTAATACTTAAAAATAAATAATTAGAATCTTTTGTCTATACTTCATCAGTCTTGAGACTGAGGTCTAGGTTAACATATTGGGGCAGCAGTGATAAACCCCACAAAAATAGTAGATATCTTTAATGAGAGATGTATTCTAGTTGATACATTAAATTGTAGCTTCAGTTAACGTCACAAAAGACAAACTTAATGTCCACACATTAAAGCTTGAAGTATCTCATACAAGTAAGCACAAAGTAGTTCTGAAATATTTCACTGTACAACAAGTTATTTTTACTCAGCCACAGAAGAATGCCTTAGATTTCATAACTGCCTCATTACTACATTATACATATAATATTTATGGATATTTCTCACAGAGATTAGCTAATTATAATTAATATTATACAAGGATTACATGCTATGTAGAATGTTTTATATAAATGGTAAGAAATAAGTCAAAAGCGCGTTGTAAATGTAGCTGAGGCGAATCACACCTGTTATTTTGCAAACCAGTGGACATGCACATGGATGCGATGTTGTGTCGATAAATACTATTATCGATATCTCTTGTCTATACTTAGTTATTTCATTTATATTGGTATGTTTTGTATGATGTTACACAAAAATAGTTACAGGTCCATAAAAGAGTCTGACGTGGTGACAATTGGAACTAAATATTTTACCTAAGTAATGCAGACCTATTATTATGGCATACTTTGCCGACAAGTGCTAGTAGGTTTTGAGTCACCCACAAGCAGTGTTTGTAACAGTTTGTTTACATTTTTTACTCATTTCCCATTCAAAGTGACCTAATCGCGATAGTGGCGCCCTCATTTTCATTTTACTCTTTTTTGCCAAGCTGTAGTTGAATAGTCAGTATCTTTGATCAATAATAGTATTAAATGTCAATAATCGATTTTAATTAACACCGAACGTATCTCAAATATTCGTATTATAAATTTATATTAAGGCTAATAAGTATTTAATTTTATACCATTAGCATTTTTCCCTAAACTTAGCTACACTATGCACATGAAAATTGAACCTTAAGACTAATAGTAATACGATTCAAAGTCCATGACAGTAAGCTGTGTAGTCAATAAGCTAGTCTACTGGCACGAAGTCAATATTATTGTTAACAAAAAGTTATTCAGTGTAGTCTAACTAATAGATTAAAAAAAAAACAATTTCAACGAAGTTAAAACCGATTGTCATTAATCGATTAACTTTTGAACGTCAGAAGTGTCAGTGTCACTACAAAAAGCACTAAAGTAAAAAAATTACAATACTAAACAAGCAGTGTTTGTCGACAATAAAATTGACTTACCGACTCGTCGCCATCAGATAATATCCACAAATATTATCACTAAATTATATACCGAATTACAGAAACGTGCATCTGAACTTCCGGCCGGGGCCTATGGTACGTCCTCTCCTATTCCTTTTGACTCGACTCGCCTTGTCTTTGCGGATCTCTCGGACGAGCGTGTAGAATGCGTCGTCGACACCCATGCGGGTTTTAGCCGACGTCTCGACGAAGGGAACACCGTAACTCCGCGCTACCTGGAAAAGCAGATATTGAACTCATTAGATAACTATATTTTGTTGTAATGCTAGGTTTTGTAATATATACGATGAAAGAACATTGAACGTAGCGCAATATTGTCGAGATGGCTGGACAGCGAGACAGTTTGGGGATGACTCTTCTTGACCCATTATACAGGGTGTTCGGCAGACAGTTGAACATACGAAAATGGCGGATCCGTGAGACGATCTGCTACGTGTTTAGGCCCAATGAGCAACAAGAAAAAAGACCCAGGCCACAAGATTTTTTTTTAAATGATTTTTTTAAATGTTATTCGTGTTTCGTCGTTGCTCAAAGAACAAACGCCAAAAAATTCATTTAAAAATAACAAGTAATTCGTTTTAAATTAAACTAGTGACAAGGTTGACGACAAAATCATGCTTTATTACAACTTATTAATCTTCTCACATGTCTCTGTGCTCCCTCGACCAAAAATGGCTCACAATTGCGAGGAAATAAAAGGCCTAGTAGACAAACAAAGTGCATAGGGGTTGTTCTCACGTAGCTGTATCCCTGTCCGAAATAAAAACTTAAAAACAACCCAATGATTTGTACTAAATATTTCAACAAAATCTGCACAATTCTAGCTAATTCCGTGGTATTTTTTGCCGTAAAAGTTGCATCCGCTGTTCAGACCTAGGAAGACAAAATACAAAAGTTAATGTTTTATCTTGTGAAGAATAATATCTGGGACTTGTTAAGTAGGTAGTAGGTACACAGTAAGGTCTTGCAGATCTGTGTCAAAATTCAATGAAAACTGCAGTCATTTTTTATCCAATCTCTTCCTTCCTATATCTTCCTCGTTTTATGGGCACGCAATGGTTTAAAATTTTTGGTTAAGTAGGTACTTCAGTGCCCAATGAATTCGGTGCTAAATCCCGTGTGATAAGTTCACTACCTACTAACCTTACCGGCTATAAACAAGGAAGGTAAGGTATACCGGTTCGTACTATGTATAACGTGGCGGAGACGAGACCACAATACTGCCCTGCTAAGCCGAAAGGCGGTATCTCAATCGGAGTAAGTTTTGAGAAAATTGTAATTTAAGGAAACATAAGGATATAAAGAACTTCTGAGTGGTTTTTTTAAATGTTTTAAGTTAGATAGCGGTATGTGGCTTATACCATTAGATGCGAAATTATTATAGCTATTGAATGGTATAAAAAAAACTAAAAGGGCGTATCTCAGAGATACCGCCTTTCGGTTTAGCAGGGCAGAATACATGTACTATCGAAGAACTTCATATCTAAGCAGTTTGAAAACAAAATCCCGTGAAGACGATGACCGTATCTGTTACCGCCCCGGTTCTACAGCCGCCGAGCACTGCAAGCAGAAATAGTCCCTACGGTGTATAGATATGAAGTTCTTCGATGGTACAATAATAAATGTCGCTGTATGATGAAATGACGTATATGAAACGACAGTGACGTCAATATAGAAAGGCAAAAAAGTGTCTAAGAGACCGGCAAAAATGCTAATCGCATAAATATTATTGGAAGGACGAAGTTATTTCAAAGACTAGTTATGTTATGTTAAGTAGCTCAGACAGCGATCGTTACATTTTAAAGTTCGTAGGTTATGGACGACCCTAATGGATGACTTTACGTAAGCCTAAATGCTAACCCTAGCGGAAAAATGGTAACCAAAAGCTTTTCTGGGTAGGCTTCAGTGTTCTTGTAACGAATATCGTCAGTCAAGCAAACACAGAAGCGATAACACTGTACGTCAAACCAATAAATAAAACATTTTAAGACCTTAAACATAACAAACAACTATAAATTATTCTATTAAAATGTCACCGTTACCAGAACAGTCCATAATATATAGAAATATCTACATGCCAAAAGGCAGTAATGACATAATTATTTGCTTTTCTTTACATAAGGATGGAAACAATGGAGTTCGAATCAAGTTTGTTGAAAAACTTGGTTTTGGTTAGTATCTAATGGTGGCACCCAAAACCACAAATAGGGAAATTTGAAAGGAGACGGGGATTTCTGGGCCTGATTGTAATAAGTTGACGTATGGTTAAAAAAAAAGGTTATATTTTTCTATTACAAAATGTGAAATATCAGCCCATTTTACAATCTGGAAATTGAGAAATCCAAAAATTAAGTTATGGCTACGATCAAAATGGAATATCGATTAAATTATAATCGACTATCGTGACCGAGTTCATACTATTTAAAAGATGCTTTTACGAGTACCAGATGATTAATTCAAATACATTAATTATTAGAATTAACGTATTAAACAGTAAACAAATTAAATATCTATAAAGATAAATGTTAAAATCGATTCACGTTTGCTAATCGATTATTGTATTTTTAGTCTGTGGTGACATGTCAGTCAGTCACTCGTTTCGTATCGTTTAGTGCGTGTGCGTTTTAGAGTGTTTCCTCCCATAGTTTTATTGATATTTTCTTCGACCCTGCTTTCTTTCTACGGACTTCTGATCTTACTTCTTGTACGACCCTTGCTGCCATACCGGACACGGAGAGCCTCGCTTTTACGTTGGACTTGGACTTGTTTTTTTGGATTCCTACCGATTGGATATTATCATAATGGATCGTTGTGTAAATATACAGTGCCGCTAGCGGCACTGTATACACCTTCTATAATTGTAAAAGTATCCTATCTTTAAAAAAAACAACTACCTATCGCACAATGAGGTTATACATCGCACTTCAAAAATCTGCTGTTTTGTTACGTAACCTCACTTTAACAAATTTCATTTAACTCGGCTCTCAGATTGCTAAAATCCGCAAAATTTTCAGTGATGGTTTGATAATATAGTAGCTATTAATTGACACCAATTTCATCTCTTTACATCCAGGCCCAAGATTGTATGAAAGCGTATCCGTCTCCTTTGTAATCTCTCAATTCTCTCATCTGAAGTCTTGGGGAGAACAATGCTCACAAAGAGATTTGGACCAAACATTGAGTTTGTGATCAATTTTGTCAAAGTATGCTTACGGGCACTTGAAAGGTCGTAAGTTGCCAGATAGAACCAACTATTTGGATGCTCGGATGAGCTAGCAACAAAGTTAGGGACACTGACTTAGGAGTAGGTATTCAATTTAGTTTCGAATTGAATTATCAATGTTTCAAATATATCGAAATTTTTGTGAGGACTAGAAACAGCAAGAAAATTAGTAAATAGATACTAGATAGAGACGAAATAGATTGGTTGAGAAGTTTACGAAGTAGCAGGATTAGTACAGTGAATTAGTATTTTCTGGATCACAATTTATACAAGGAAGTTACTCATACTCATGCATGTAGGTACAATTATTTCAAGTTTCAACGACAATACGTACAGCTTCTCTGAGTACATGGTAGGTACATTTTAAACTCATCAAAACATTGTCACAATGAGTAATGTGAATAACAGTTATCCATTTATTGCATATTATGTAGGTACCTATGTATCGCCAGGAAGGAGCAACATTAGTACATTACTCAGACGATTAATATTAATAGTTCTGATCTGGAACTTTAAATTACATACACGAACAGGATAATGACGAATTAGGTAGTTTATTAAAACGTTGTTTTGATTGATTATTAATTTATTTTGTTAGTAATTATTAACCACAAATGAGACCTTACACATTTTTATGCGCAAAAAAAGGTTATTTCGGTGAACGTTCAACCGATGAGGAAAGAAGAAAAAAAAAACAAAACTAATATGTTATTGCGGTAAAAATGGCGAAAAAAAAAATACAAACACAAAAAAGAACCAATGCAATCAAATTAATAGGTTTGCGTGATGGTTAATATTGTTTCCAGTAGTAGTATAAAAACTGACAGTCAATGCCCAGATTTTGAAATTGGTTACTATCAGAACTTAGAAGTCAAGCGCACTGCGCAACACTACGTTTTCAGAAATGTAAGTAAGTTAAGGTTTGTCAGTGGATTTTATTAGGACTCCCTAGCGATTGGCAGAACGACTAGGTAATCGACATAGCTTCTAGAGCTACCAAGCTGAAGTGGCTATCTTCCGCAGGACCATGTTGAAGCTGTTGAAGCAGACGACTGCTTGTGTGGGGTTCGAGTATAGGAAAACGAGTGTGTGTCGGTCGCCCCTTGTGTATATTCCAAGAGATAGCCGTACCGATAGACTTTTCGGTCATGAATATGAATGTGAAGTGGCGAGAAGAGAGGAACAGCCGGTCGATTCTGTAAAAATATCACCGTGAAACTAACGTGAAGTGAGCTGTCAATAGTGTTAATCCCTAGCATCCTGCCGGTCGATTTGTTACAGTGACAGCTCACTTCACCTAAGTTTCACGTAGATTTTTTTACAGAATCGACCGATTGGGCTTCATTAAAATTGATTAAAAATGAGCTCCTGATCTGTATTAACTTAGAATTAGGATTTACAATTATTTTAAAAAGATAAAAAAAATAGTTATGTACCGCAAAAACTGCAAAAAAAATACATTAAATATAATAATTAAATAGTCTTTTTTACATGTTAAATTGGCTCCTGAATCAGCTGACGGATATCGTCAGTTTTGATACTGTTCACATAGGATTGTGCATACTTTAATACTATACAAGTATCAGCCTTCCTAGTGATCGTTCATTTTTTGTAACCATAACACCTCTTTGATATTTAGTGAACCGGCCGGTGAATACGTCAGTTTTTATACTGTTCACACAGATACTACTCTTACTAGTATCAATCTTCCTAGTTATTGTTCATTTTTTGGTAACAATAACTCGTCTTTGAGCGGCGATAGATAATCACTTGGCCAGCCGCATGCGGGCAGACCGTCACCATACTCACCAGAGGGCCCTACACCCACCAAATACTGAATCAGCCTTCCTAGGGATAGTTACCAAAAGTACAGCTATCTCTTGTAATATTAGATGGACCAACGTTCTGAAGAAGGAAGGGGGGAAGCGGTGACACTAGGCGATACGGAACGATGGGAATCGGGGTGTTGTGTCCGAAATTGGGACAGACCTTTGTCTAGCAGACAGCGTTAGGATTAGTCAACTGATTATCACATCCAGGCATTTTGTGTATTCACCACGAACTTATAGTTCGCCTACAGACTGCAGTAAGAGTTAACACGATCAAGATCACAAGTATTCTAGGATGGATGCACAAGCCACTCAAAGCGTTAAACGCAGAGGAAAAGCCTGGCAGGCGCAAAGCTATCTCTCTTCTATATCTCTATCAAGATGCATGTGTTCTTATGACTGATATGATAATATTCGTTAAAAAAAAAAAACTAAGTCGGATCCAACAGGCATTTTTATTTGTTTGTAGAGTGTCTGGTCGAGCGAGCGACTGTCTGACCTACTCATTTGTTGCTATTAAAGAACAGGATAAACAAATAAACCTACAAGGATTCTAAAAGTAGTTGTTTGTCGGTTACTAACTAAATATTCAGAATGTGGTGTGTTTCTAAGTTACAAATTAGACCACCCATTGGATTTCTGTAGTTTTGTATTGGGGGCGCAAAGATGCGAGGATTCCTGCGGCATGTTGTTTTTCGATTTGATTTTACTTCGCGTTAATGTATAGCTTAGACGGTCGCTGTCAACATGTTGCCATGTGACTATGGGAAGAATCGTGTGAGAGAGGTGCGATTTCATAAAAACCAGCCAAGTGCATGTCGGACCACGCACAATGAAGGGTTCCGTAGTTAAGATGAATTTATCCCCATACATTTCAACTGCAAATTTTATGTAAGTAACGCACAATATTGAGAGATTTACCATGTTATTTTAAGACCATAGACTTCTTATAGGTTTTCCTGTAATCTATGAGTAAAAAGTCGGTTTATAAATATTCTCTGAATTTTTTTTCAAATTTTTTGGGCTCAAGAGTTTCAGAGATAAAGGCGGGGGAACGGTAAGTTTTCATGTATTTTCTTAAATATCTCAAAAAGTATTTATATTAAAATTATTTAAATAAATATTAGCGATTCTCGCAACAAGCCATACCTATCACTTGATATGTCACACGGTACAGTTTGCAAAACTCTTTTTTTTAAACTTTCTTATAAGCATCCTATAAGTGACCCCCATATTCAAAATTCATTTATTTACGTTACACGTTCCTGTTTGGGGTCACTGAAATACATGTGTGTACCAAAATTCAACATGGCTGAGACAGACGGACAGACAGACACACGAGTGATCCTATAAGGATTCCGTTTTTTCCTTTTGAGGTGCGGAACCCTAAAAATGACCAAGAATGAAGGGTATCGAACTATCACCTCTTTTTTGGAGAACTTTATTATGAAGTGGCGGCGGTTATAGGTAACGGTAGAAACTAAAAAAAAAAACATGGGTAAGTACCTACTACTTTTTCTCTTGGATACCCACATTACCCACCGCCATGGGAAAGCGAGGCCGTAATCTTAACAGCTAAAGCCATCACGATGGCGGTTATCAGCACATGACTGTGTGGAGTTCCGGGATCCCCAGTAAAATCGGTGTTCCGCCAAAAGAGCAGTGTCCACCTTGGGTCGCCAATGAAGTGGCATCAGGCCCCAAACGCCTGTCGCAATAGGCTACAGCATTATATTATGCCTTGAATGAAAATTAGGGACCACATACCATATACCATATTCACCACAATATACACCTCCACATTCTCTAGTGATTGTTGAGGTCTTGATACTCAATACTCAATATCTTTATTGCTTTAGCCATAATGTGTACTTAGGTGGTAACTGTATAATTTTGATCATTATGGACCCTGTAGGGCAGATATTGAAATAAAATCCACACTTGACAGGGATTCTCCATTAATACCCAGGGAATAATAGAAAATATTGAGACCTACTATGTATTGTATTTCTACACCCATTGTATTGTTACATTATAAATCGGAACAAAATGAAAGCTTGTTTTCATTTTGTTCTGATTTGGGGCTTCCCCTAGCATAGCACATTGGATTGTTTTAATTACATATATCACATCATTACATTTATCAGATTCTCAGTAAATTACCAAGTTGTTAATATTGTATTTTACCTCAAAAAAAACTGATTTTATTAAGGATAGGCCAGTCATCTGATTTTAGAAGCAATATTAATTAATAAAAATAGTGAACTGGAAAAAGAACATATTTCTTGCCTATTATCCTGATGTTATCAAAATTAATTACATTTCGACTTTATTTGGTTTATTAATAAAACAAGTAATGAGAATAGTAATTGTTATGTTTATGGTATGTATAAAATGAAGACATAAAGCATTTCATAAACATTGGATTGTTAGTATTTGTGCAATAGTTACTTATAATGATGGTTGAACACAAACATGATTCTTGATATAAATAACATACTATAAGTATAATTTATGAGTGTTAAAAAGTACAATCGAGTAATTTTTGCATGGCTGATTTGATTTGGGAGTTATTTTGCAATTTTTTTTTTGTGCCTTTACTAAAATAGGCTGGTAGATTATTGTGAGGTTCATATTCTGTAGTTAATTGCAAGGCCTATGTTTAAGTATTAGTAATTAATTAGATACCTACTTTTATGTGATAATTAGTTACTAACATAAAGAAACGTTCGCAAGAAATGTTACACAGAGAGACAACAATCTAAGATTCTCCTTAATTACCAAACTGAAAATGATTAAAGCAAGTGTCTGAAAGTGCAACATTTTATAAGTGCTTTCATTAGATGAAGTGGCACATTGAACAATGTACAGACACCACATGACTCACTTCATGAGAAGAACACTTAATTAGTTTTAATTGCTGTCTCGTATTATTTTCTCCTGCCTTGTTGGAGAATACCGAAGTAACACACAGGGTAGGCGGTCAGAATTAAAGTATTCCAAAATGATTCTTGTATGAATGTTTTATTTTTTATCAACAAGTTGCATCTTTGAAAACCACAAGGGTTTTATACACACTTTTCTGGTCATGGTGGGGTGGAATAAACACCAATGGATAGTGGTTTGATCTAGTTTACAGGGTGAGGACTCACAATACCTCAACCTGAACTTGTGGCTGAATATAACTGCCAGAGTTTTTGTTGTAGAAAAGGCTGTTTGTCCTGAATGGGGGACAAACTTGGAGGGTTAATTATCATGGTGCTCTCTTCTCTCATAACATCATGAGCTATTTAGGTTGTAAGCAAATCTCATGCAGTAAACACACTATCCAGACTAGCTGATTGGCCAACCATTGCACCAGACTTAATTTTTAAGTACATGGCCACTTGTGAAGGCTATTTTAATAAGGCTATTCTTCAGAATGAGTATTGAGAAAGAATGCAAGATAAGGCACTCAGTAAACCACTATACTGATTGATTATAGGTATAGGCCTGGGCTTATTAATAAACTGAATTGATTGATTACTTTGTTTGCAATTGGAATGTGTAATATAAGTACTTGTAAACTATCCTTTGTTGCATATCAACAACAGTTTGTTTTTCTATTATAAATGTTTACAGTTTTATCAAGGAAAATAATAACAATGTTTTCTTTAAAACATTCTACCATGCCTCATATAAAATAGTTACAATTACATGCATGAGTTTTAAATTAAATCTGAATATGAGGTTAATGTGATATCGTAATAAGCTCTGTTTGCACAAGTATTAGATGGTGTTACTAAACATGTGTTAAATTGTTCAAACATAGCTGTTACATTATGTTTGCTGTAGCCTTCCCCGGCTTGTAATTAGTGCTAGTAAGCATTTGAAGAAGAATATTTTGGAACATAAAATGTACTCACAGGAATAAAACACAGAAGAATTTATGAAATTTACAGCCAGCTTTCATCACACAGAAGCAAAACAATACTAGAATGTTTATTTCAATTTGAATAGGTTCCTATATTACTTCAACTGTTGTCTGGAGACAAATATAGATTGTCGGTAGAACTAATATAGAGGTAAAAGTCCAACAGGTAGTCAAATTATGTTACTTTACAGAGATATCGCATTTATTCATTACATCATCTAGCGTTTATATTAGCTATGACAGCGCTTTTAGAATACTCTAAAGTAGGCGCAGCTCGTAAGTAGTGTAGCTATCTGTCCTCTAAATCAAAATATCTAGACAATAGTCATATGAGTTTATTTATTAAATTGTGACATCATACTTTTTAATATGCAGTGATTGAATTAATTTTAATCTTTATCCTTAACTGTATTACACAAGAGTAACTACTCGTTTGAGCAAATATTGAGGCCGACTAGTCTTATTCTTGCCAGCCATCTTCAAGAAAATGCAGTTTCATGATTTAAGGTTTGGATCTAGCCAAACAAAGATCTTACATAAGATGATTACAAATGCTTCACATAAGCCAAATAGGAGATAATTGATCAATTAAGTGTAACTCTGATTAGATGCTCAATGGATGAATTTACAGTTCCTTGGTCTTGTTCTTTTGATGTACAGTACAGTGTACACAAACAAAAGACATGTGAATGTAGTGTGGTGTGTGGTGCAGGTTTATTATGTAAACAAGCTCACCTCGCGCGCCTGCGCCATGTCGACGGCCCACGCCTGCAGATCGCACTTGTTCCCCACCAGCACCATGGGCACCTCCTCCGCGTCCTTCACCCGCTTTATCTGCTCCCGATAGGAACCAATGTCTTCGAAACTTTTAGCACTGTTCACTGCGAACACCAGCAGGAAGCCCTCGCCCGTCCGCATGTACTGGTCCCGCATCGCGGAGTACTCCTCCTGGCCCGCCGTGTCGAGGATGTCCAACAAACACGTCTCACCATCGATAACTACTTGTTTCCGATACGAATCCTCGATCGTAGGATCGTACTCGTCAACAAAATGATTCTGTATCAGCTGTATAGTCAATGCGGATTTACCGACGCCTCCGGCGCCTACCACCACCAATTTGTACTCGGTCATCTTGCGACGAGTTAGGAAGAATATTTTTTCACACCACTAATGTCACTAGATGAGAAACTACGCCCCTTGTCGTGCCACACCTTTTAAATTACTCACATCGGCATGGCTGTCGCGACCTATGTTATTGCACTCGCTGTGTCCGTAAAACGGCTAATTAATGTATTATTAGAGGCAAATGCAATAAATAACAATGAGGCGGTTCACTCACCCTTTTACCCAGTGTTGCCGTTCTATAAATTTGAAAAGCGCTAAATTATCTGACAATTCCGCCAGATATGAAATAAATATAGTAAAAAAAATCCGCTAGAAAGCGCTAAACTTTATCACATGTGTAACAACTTTTTTTTGTACTAATAAATACATATAAGCATTATTTTATGCTAAATGAAACCAGAAGCCGTAGCATGCTACACGCGATACGGTATCACGTCTTTTATCTCGTTCGTTCGCGCCCAAATAGAAAGAGAGCAAAGCTAAGGTTCGTTGTATCATGGTGGCATGCTACCCATGCAGGTATTCATTACATAAAAGGCAGAATGGAAATAAAGTATTTAATAATCAGTTTAAAACAATAAAAAATCAACAAAAACAATCTTTTCTAAATTATTTCTACTTCAGTAAATAATTAACGCTTAAAATATAATTAAAAATTAATTTACATATTCAAATCAAATATGGCGTCCTCTACTACGTATTCAACATCTTCAGCTGTAATTATATTCGTAATGGAGCTAGAAGTTCCAGCCTCTTCTTGTTCTGTAGTTGTTTTCGGTTTCCATTTCCCGACTTGATTAACAACGTCATCAGGAAGTTCGTATGTTGAGCAATTTTTGTCCTTAATCTTTAGTTGGTTTCTGATGGTAAGCAAGGAATTTAAAGTATTTTCAGATAATTTGTTACGTAGTTTATTTTTGATGATACTCATGGCACTGAATAATCTTTCAACTTCAGCATTTGAGTGCGGCAATGACAAGACGGCGATAGCAAACTCACACAATTCGTGGAAGGTGTTCACATCAGCTGCATTTTTGTACGCTGCTACCTTAGCCCAAAAGGTAACAGGGTCTCCATTAAGTGGACTCCAATCTACGAAGTTAATTGTGTGCCACTGCTGCAAAATTTTATCGATCTTTTCGTCGGAAATTCCCATTTCTTTTGCGAGATCTGTTATGGAATTGTCTTTTGATTGTTTCAATGTTTCATCTTCTGACAACAGCCTCATTTTTTCCAGAGTTTTATAGTTCGATGGTAGTCGTTTTTGAATTTCTTCACCCAACTTCACATTGAAATCTATACAGCGTTTTTTTATTGTAGCAATATTTATATTATGATCAGCTGGAAGTTTCTGCAGTTGTGATTCAAAAACATAGCCAAGGTATGGAACGGGATTGAGGTGGTCTCTTATTTTCACATTTATAAAATCTTCGTCAGTTATTGCTGCTGTTGGCATAATAACTCGTTGACATATTGAACGTAACAACATCATCATAGTGCTCAACAGTTTTATTGGATTTGCTTTTTCGCTTTCAAATATTTTTATAGTTTGCTGCACTTCGCCGAGGACGCTTTTTAAAAAGTACAAATATAGTCGATTTTGCTCATCATTATACATAGCATAAAGCATTTCGGCTGTGTAGCAGTGTTCTCCAGTGGTTTGAAAATGTAATTTTAATTCATCCCATTGCGATATTATCCTGATGATAGCAGGTTCAATAGATAGCCACCGCGTGTCACATACTTTGAGGATCTTTAAAGGTTCTTCACCACAATTGATTGTTTGAAAAATATGTTTGTATTCTATTTGGCGTTTCGTTGAATGCGAAAACCAATTATATGTTTCGCGAACAAGAAACTCAATATTTCTCGGCAAGGTATTTTCCGAAGCGTGCGTTACCGCCAATTGTAGAGAATGACAAACACAGGGAATTAGAATGAGGTGCGGTAGATTATACTGTGTTTTAAGAATCATATACACACTGTGCCTGCATCCAGTCATAACAGCAGCGTTATCAGTTCCAATCCCCGCCAAATTTTGTAAGTCTAGATTATTATCTTTTAAGCATTTCACCAAAGCTGTAACAATCCCAACAGCGTCTGAACTTTCAAGCGATTGCAAAGCTAAAAAAGCAGACACCACTTTGCTTTGTTTCAAACTGAAATATCTTATGACTATTCCAAGATACTTCGTGACACTTATATCCGTAGACTCGTCCAACAATAAACTGTATTTTTGGTCACCAATATCAGTCAAAAGTTCATTTTTGAAATGTGGTGCTAGAATGTTATTTATTACCTGTGTGCATTTAGTTCTGTGCAACTTCATGTCTATTGATGATTTCGAATCCTTAAAACATTTTTTGCATACATCAGTTAAGTGATCAATTTGGCGAATGGAAGTATGTTCCGCAATAAATAAGGCTAACGTACATTCAGCTCTGGCGCACTGCTTGCATTTCGCTGGTTCAGATGTCGGAAATTTAATCAATTTATTTTGGGAAATTAGTTGTGATTTTAATTTATGTTTCTTTGTTTCCATATGCCTTTTTAAATCAATTAGTTTCGCGCAAATATCGGCGCTGCAATAAGTGCAAAATGCTTTAGTTGCATCATTTGCCACGGGTCGAAGCCAATGTTTGAAATCTTCATTGTTCTCCCACTCAGTTCTATAATGCTGTGAATACTGTTTTTTTTTCAATGGCGCCTCCATGTTCCAAATTCTTATTAATACTTGACTCAGTTACAGCGAAAGAAATATTTTTTTACCACATAAACTTATAAACCAGTTTTTTCCATTTGAATAAGTCTAGAAGTGAATGACTGAATAATATGATTGATAATGTTTAAACTCAAATACTTCGGTCTCCCTCATTTTTGATATCATCGAATGAGAAAGACAATGAATGAATGAACCTCTTTGACAGTCTTATCTAATAGCGGGGAATTCCCCAGCAATCTATTCCGTTTCAGTGATACCAGCCTACGAATTTAAAATAGGTGGAAATTTACGTAACTAAAATTACTTCTTTTGGCAAGAAACTCATGAATTTCAATCTTCCAAAAGTATTCAAAGTTAATCGTAAAAATCCGCCAGAAACCGCTAAATATATATTTCCCGCTAAAGCCTTCTGTTTTCGCGCGGGAAGATCACAAAATCCGCCAGTTCTAGCGGGAAAAGCGCTAAAACGGCAACACTGCTTTTACCGGAGTGGGAGTGCGTTCGGAAATATTGTATGTTGATGAGTCATCGCTGTCTCAAAGTAAAATTAAATATTCTTTTAATTTTATTCTAAACCAACTTATAGTTTTTTTATGTAAATTAATTAATTACTTACAGTTTTGTATAATGTGAAGGATGATTACTGTTATTTATGAAAGCAGAATGCATTCAAAACTGTAAAAAAAAATACTTCAGAACGCACACCTTCATGATTTGCCAGTTTGTATTAATTTGGATATGTAACCATAGATGGTGCTGCAGTATTCCTTTTTTGTAGAGCAGCTATTTTGTAAATTACATAAACAGCTGTAGAAAAATATTAAATATATAAAAAAACATATGACAAAGCATATCATCAACATTTTAAATTATGTTAAAAACAATTTTAGATACCGGCTAACAGGCTGGCTAAGTTTATTGTGAATTAAACGCCAAAATAGACATTAAATTCGAGTTGACACCCCCTATGTATTCTACTGTTTGGTTGGCATCTACTTTTGTGTTGTCTATCTGGGAGTTTGCTTGAATTAATCATTTAAATTGATTTACTTTGATTGAGTAGCAGAATGTCTGCTGAAACTAAAGACGATCCCGCAGGAGAGACTCTAGAAGAAGCAGGAGCACTAGAAGCTGATGTTGGAGCTAGCTTGTACTATCTTCCTATTTTAAATACATACATATAACTCATGCATTCTTCCCACATAGGGGTAGGCAGAAACTACAGAACGCCATCTGCTACAATCCTTACATACTCCTATTTTATTTGTTTATAATTTAATTTCAAGTTTGAGTTTGTACTAGCTTGGACTAGGAGCAGATGGTAGTGGTACATGGAGACATCTAGCTTAGTTCAAGCGTAGTTGAAATTAGAAGAAACTAGTGTAGAATTTTGTAGTAGATAACTCTTTACGCTTACGCCATCTGTGTTGTAATTGTAAGTATAGTAAAACGAAACAACAAGTTTTCGTTTATGAAGTACAGATGTCAGTAGTAGTCGTTACCAGCACACAATGTACAGTCAGTCAAACAATTAATTTTCCTTACTGTACATCTACGAATAAACGAACTTAATAGATACGAACTTTTATTATTGGTAGCTGTACATACGGTAGGCTGCAGGTACTGACCTGTTCAAGCCAGTTTGTACTCGTTTTGTTACCACTGGGTAACAAAACGAGTACAAACTGGCTTTAACAGCAAGGACCTAAAAATCTGGGTCTATGAGGTATACAGGGTCAAATTAGATTAGCTAGCGAAATGCCGCAGACGTGATGGGTATCGAGATACACGACAAAATAAAAAAAAAGGAGCGAGCCTTACGTACAGTAGTCGCATAAGATATGTAACGTAACATCTGACATCTTGGCTGACAGTACAAACCCCTCGGAAAATGGGTTGGGTTCGGTGACCGCCAACTCTAGCACCGCGCGCGCTCATTGGTCAAGTCAAATAGGGCGCGCTTCCTGCGTTTTTTAACACGGTTTTAAACCTAATGCCGTTGACCGTCCGCGATGGTTAACTTTAGCGCAAACGTAATACCGGAAACCCTCCCGGAGGGTTCATTTCCATGATGTACCTATGGCGGCATAGCGTATGAGTTCTATGAAAAGTGGTTGGAGTCGAAAGTGTTAAGGCGTTCCTTTTTATTTGATCATGTTTATACCGATCACGTATGCGGTGTTTCGCTAACTACTTCAATTTGACCCTGCATAAGTGAGTCGAGGTCTGTGTACCTAAAGACTAATTAATATTTTTCAGTGACCAACAGCTTGCGGGCATCGACCCCAGGCTGCAAATCATCATGGATCCCTTCGCACATCGGGATCTTCGCCCGGAAATGATGTTCATCCGCGAGGAGCTGCGGCAAGCGAAGCTGCAAACATTGGCGGTTGGTTTACAATCGTTTGTATAACCCAGTTGGTTCACTCCGCCAATTCAGTGAGTGTAACGTAGTCAGATCTAAGAGTTACGCGTTAGAAAGTCAGACAACTTCTAGGTGAATATAAACTGTAGGTAATTAGCGCTGTGCGACCTGAATTGCACTTTATTGTGTTATAACAATAGTCGCTTTTTATGTAAATGATTTTGCGGAGGGAACCATCTGTAGTAATCTGTGTTCTCCCTTATTCAATTAATTTCCGTTTCTCCCGCCATTTAATTTAACTTGGCTACCGCAACGACGCTGTCAAGTTTGGGTGTGGTAGAGAAAGTCGTATCGTGAAATTTAAGACTTAAAACTTATTCAATTAGATCTTATACAGGGTGTAAAAAGACACATCACAAAGCCGTAAACTACGCATACTGTACGTATAGCTAAGTAGCTTTGCGCAAAAATTATTGCTGGGAACCGTAATTTTTTTTTTTTAATAAAAAAAAACAAGTTTTTATTGCGCGCAATGTAACGCGAACCCACGCTTGAATGAACGGATTCAGTGTTAGTTAAGCTCCGCCCCTACGCTAGGTAGGTAGGTACTTGTTGTTCATTGCGTTTTTGTAACTTCAAATGCGTAATCTGTTAATGTTTGTTTGGAAAAAAGTTTCGTATTATCGCATAGAATTCATTTTCGTGAAAAAGTAAAAAAAAAAATGCGACTTTGACCTTCAATATCTCCAGAACCAGTGGATTCCCAGGTATGGTCTAGTGGAAAAAAATCATGCAAATAATGGGTAGAATATGTGGCTTTCGGCTTCGGAAAGTGTCTTTTTACACCCGATATATCAGCACCCTTATTATGTAGCACACTTGCAATCACAATCTGAATGATTTTGACGAATATTGCTAATCCTTAGAATAGAATAGAATATTTATCTGCGTAATATGTTCGAAAAATTTGTCTGCTCAACAACGTAAATAATGCAATGAATGTTGTTGAACTGTCAAAACGAAAGCCATTGCTGCAAGTGTGTTACGCAATTACCCCGCAGTTATTAAATGTGACAAGGTTGGACTCATTTATTATATTATTATTTCTAAGTATCTACGAAACAATATTTTTTCGCCAGTAATTAGCTAAACTCCGTAAAATAAGCACAATGCGGCACCTATTCTTTGGGACGCATCAGTGGGATACTGAACGCATCATCGTCGCGTCATACGCACTGTAATGGAGAATTGATTTGTCTGATAGGAAGTATTTTATAGAATAGTAGCACTTGTTTACTATCAGATCATGGAGATTCTTTTAAATTTTTTTCACCACCAGGTCAGTCACTAACCACACGAAAAAGAAAGAAGCCCAATGATTGAGGTTATAGGCTTTTTTACAGAAGGTACGGGTGCAGGTGAACGGATATTTGAGATACCTACTCTAGCAGATGTAGCATAGTCTATTCAGGAGCACCTCGCACTCGCACTGGTAGTTGGATGAATTGATGTAGTAAATTGGCAGATGTCTATAGATGTCTACCTACAGGATATAACTACATACAATGCAGACTCATCCTACACATCTGCACAGGACGTCTTGCGGATTGCGGTCGCGTTTCAATGCCTTGTCGGATCCTTGACATCAATAAATAAGTACCTACCTACACCTTTAGTTACAGGCAATTTCAATTAATTCGTGTTTTTCAATTTATTAATCGATCAGGCTTATAATTTAATGATCAGGCAAGCGTTTATAATGTGAACGCTTCAGTAGTTTTTTCTCAGATTACGCACTTCATTTCCTAAAAGCTTAATCAGATATGAATTAGCAGTTATTACTTCTTGCATTGTATAACATTGCAAAGAATCCTGTAGGTCTGTTCTGAAGCCTGAAGCATCTTCTGCTTAGTTACAAAAACTTTCAGTGACCCAGACCCCTAATATTTAACTTGTTGACTGACTTGAGCAATATTTTCTGCAACTGCATGCGCCATGGGGTACAGAACTTATATATAATTATATATTTATTTTTATTTATTTATTTATTTAGGATCTCCAACAAAAGATGTACACAATACATGACACATAAGTGAAGGGCAACATCGGATATTAAGGCCGGCCTAACCCGAACGCAGTAGGTATTCAACGCTTACCCCAGCCCCCGCAACGAGTAGCGATACGAAACAAATTACGATGCGCGGGGGACCCGTGCGCCAGGCGCACCGCTCATAAGTTCATGAACTCGAGTAGGTCACAGAATAGAGCAATGCAGTAGATCGACTTGTATTGATTATTATAAGTTTATTTTTTTATTAAGTATTTTTTAAGGTTGTAGATAGATTAGGTAGGTATTATATAAACTTAAACTTAATGAATAATAATTAAAAATAGGTATAAGTAGGTACTTATAATTTTTGTGAATAAGGTGGATTTAAAATCTGACTGACACGAAGATCATGAATACGGGTACGATTCGAAAGTGCGCGCAGCGCGCTATTCGACTTTCGAACTTCGACTTTGATGCGACATCTTCGTGCTACAGTCTATAAAATCAAGTAGTATTTAGGCACATTTAATTTATGAGAATTGTATTACAATTTTGGAATAACAATATCAAGATTGTATTGGGGTAGGTGGGGCGTGTATTTAATTAATTTATGTATTTTTTATGGTGTTACAATAACGAGTGAGATGATATTTAAAAAACCAGCCAGGTGCATGTCGGACCACGCACAATAAAGGGTTCCGTAGTTGGGATGAATTTAGCCCAAGAACAAACTTAACATTGTAGTTGAAAAACATTTTCTCCCATACGGAATGTATGGGGAGATCATGTTTATCAAACTGCAAATTTAAGTTGGTCGGTTATTACTCGTTATATATACTACTGCTGTAATTTTTTTCACAAATCCAAGTACAATCATTTACGAGTAGCTGGCAGGGACGACGACAGTTGACTCTAACAAAACATTTCAGTTAAAAGCTTAATATTTCGCAAACGGATCCCTTAATCCAAAAATGGTTTTCACAAACTCACAATATTTTTGAACGACCTTTCTAAAGATACCATGGGGTAGATAAGAAAAAAAAAATATCCCCACTTTACGTGCCTGCCAGGCCTACCCTAAAAATAATATTTTTCTTGATTTTATTTTACCTCTTTGTCTTCGTGTTTAATATGTATACATATGCCAAATTACAGCTTTCTAGTACGAACCGTCTCCGAGCTAAGCCGCGGACTGACAGACGGACGGACAGACAGACAGACAGACGGACATGGTGAAACTATAAGGGTTCCTTGTTTACTTCGGAACCCTAAAAACTTACTCGTTATCCACCGAATCATTAGTTGATACATACGCTCTGCCCTTAGCCTGCAACTGCATTGCTCTAAAACATTGAAAACCGACGTAAACATTTCTTTAGTTTCTTTTTTCACATGTGTACAACGGGGCCCTGTGAAGGAAAAATTTCGGAGCCCCCCCCCTCCTTTTTGAGATATGATTTTTTAATATTCTAACCTAACTTTCGAATTTTCGGAAGGACTTTTTGTATAAGGGTACATATATTTGTGGAGGGGAGTAGAAGATCCCCCCGTCATGGGGGAAGTTTAGTTAACGCATTGTTTTTTTTAACTAAATATTTTGCGATCTTATTTTGATTATTTGTTGGAGGAAGCACTGTACTTTATGGCTATCTTTTTTTTTTTTTTGTCAGGCGTAGTCGACAGAGCCCCGCTTGGCGGGGCTTCTATTTCTGGGTGGTTTAAAAAAAATAACCACGAAGGGGATGGCGGGGTCTAAAGACCCCACCATCCCCTTCTAACCTAACCTGTCCGTGTCGGTGTGCCCCAAATCCCGAGCTCGCTTCGCTCGCTCTTGCAGCCTACCTTCCCATTGCCTTTTGACTAAGTCGAGATGTGTCGGGACTTGGAGCATCCCGGCCAAGCTTGAGCTTGACAGCAGAGTAACAGATTAAGTGAAGTATTAGTAACAACACAAAATGGCGTCGTTTTACGTTTGGTTTCAAATACGGCAATAGTCGGTAAATTATCTTATGTGTTAATTTAATAGCACTCATTTAAATCAACAAAATATAGGTAATATAATGAAATATGCTTAAAAAGTATCTAAATCATAAATATACGTATTTATTTCATCATTATTATAAAGTACAACATTTTAGTGTGTTGATTTTTCGTAAAACGAAACGTTCAATGTCGAGACAAAATGTCAAAAGTGACTAAATAATGCTAAATTTCTTCGATTTTGTTTTTTTTTTTCTCCTAAACCATTTATCTCCGCAACTTAAAACTTTGCGTGGAGGCTTCTAATAATATAATCTTTCTGTAAAAAAAATATGGACTCCCAACTCGAGGGATGTTAATCTAAAACTTAGCCACAGTTTTCGCGTCGATGTCCCTGCCACCCTGTATTTTATTTTATTTATAAGCTTTTCATAACTTGATACAGTGTTTTTAGTAAGGAGTGTACTTCGCATAAACGAATTTGTGCCTAAACGTTACCGAAAATAATAAATCATATTTTTGTAGGAAATGGTTATACTGTACATTTCTACACTATGGCACGAGTGTGTTGCGCGTATTAGGTACATGGCATAGACAAGACCTACACAAACGTTGCAGACACCATAAAATATTATTATTTTTTGTGTTGTGGTGGCAAAAGCAGTGTCAAGCTGGTCTCTTATTCTAATGAAACTCCGTACGTTGGGCCACCTCAAGGTCATAGTGTTATCACTTACCACAGACGCGTGACGTGTGGTAGACAATACAATACCTACTTACCTAGGCTAATAAACATTATAAAAACCACCCGGACCAACTCAGCGGGATGAACTATTTGATATTTGAAAATAGTAAAACATTATAACATTTGTACGCGTGGCGGCTTTATGCTCTGTGATATAGGGTTCAAATTCAACTATTTTACACACTTGATGCGGTTGGTAAATCTATTCCGGGAGAAAAATAAACCATTATAACTTTTGCGCGCGTGGCGTCTTTATTTACATTGGCATAGGGTTTAAATTCAACTGTTTTACACACATATTTGCGGTATGTAAATCTATTCCGCGTACCTAGGTACTTATCTAGTTAATAAAGTAAAATATTATACATTTATATAATATAGGTACCTATGGTAATATTGTCAAAGCATCCTTACTTTTTTTATTTATTCAGCCTTCGTAGACCCAGCGACGACATTTTTTTTTAATTTTGCCCATTTAAAAAAATAAAATAACTAAGAAGTACCTACCTACCTAAAAAAAACACAATTTAAAAATTAAACTATAATTATACAGGTACCTATTATTATTTACAAATTTACAATACATTTTTGGCTCAGCCGGTAACAGAACTTAGCGGGGGTGGCGGGTTCGCAAAAATTGGCATACGTCCGACCTCCAAGACGTTCCGCTCGGGACTGAATGACACGGGGCGAGCGCATGAAAAGATGAAAACGCTTGATTTTGGAATTAGTGGTATAAGTATTTTCATATTTCACATTATGACGGCCGTTTTCTATCACATTTTTTACGACCTTTATTATGGTATAAGTTTTATTATTCAAAGCCTAATATAACTCAAATAAAATGATAATTAGACCATAATTTAGACGTGTCTTTGCGATTTAATTGGATGCAGTAAAGTGCACGTAATCGTGTATCGGACGGCCGAAATACCTAGATCGAAGTGTGAAATATATCATATGTTTTTTTCAAAATTTTAATCCGTGTTATCTACGAATAAAATACAATATAAAATGACGTTTTTCGGGGTCACCTCGCCTTAAGTAAGTGTACTCCTTCACTTATCGGAAACCACAGCATGCACAATAAAGTTAAAAACTAAGCTAACAAAGTTAAAACATGAAAAATGGTGGGAACGTAAAATAAATTTATAAACAACATTAAAAAATTAAGAAAATATAACATTTAAAGATAAATTATATTAGACTCGCAGATGTCTAAGTTCGTAGTTTTTGCTAACATGTTAGATTGTGTAAAAAGTCTTGGTAATATGAATAAAGAAGAGCGTTTTGGGAAACCTCTGTAGATACCTTACCTACCTTCGAGTTGGATTTCACCAACCGTAGATGGAACGGTCGTTAAGGGATTTAGACAAATCGCTAGTGAGTGATATATATAGTATAAGCTACCCAGTAGAGTCGTCCAGTTACTCAGCTTTCAATGATTTCTCGCAATCCCTAAACACAAAACTGACCAACCATGGTTTCAGTAAACAGGGTTTTGCACCCTTCATATCAATACTTATATATATTATCTATGCGTTGGCACTACAATTTAATGCCTTTAATACTTCATCATCATCTTTATACTATTCTTCTGCTAGTCTTTTCCCAACTATGTTGGGGTCAGCTTCCAGTCTAACCGCATGCAGCTGAATACCAGTATTTTACATGAAGCGACTGCTTATCTGCACTCCACAACCCAATTACTGGGAAATACGATACCCCTTGATAAGACTGGTTGGGGCTTCTGTCGACCCGTAATGACTGTCAAAGATCCAAGATGACAACCGGAGCCAACGGCTTAATGTGGTTTTCGTGACACGGGTCTCGGTATGTAATGATGGTCATCCATTCATGGACCGACCGCGGCAAGCGTAGCTTAACCTGATCGATCGACCCGTGGGTCTGTTATTACTTAGCCCAGAGCCCCCTTTGTAATGCCTTTAATGCTTAAGCACATCTTCATTGTGAATTTGTGAAGCAGTATTGTCAGCAAATGTACCTATAAAATCAAGGTGTTTGTACCGTTTGTCACTTCCCTATGGTTTCTATGTTATTATAGGGTTTGGTTTCCGTACTTAGTCCGTCAGGTGGACCATTGTGCGAGGGTCATGGTCAATAACTTTAATTTCGGAAGTCGGTGGCAAAAAACGAAAATTCAATACCAAAACACCGACTTCCGAAATTAAATTTATTTTTCAGGTTGTAGAGTTTTTTTTTGGAAGTCGGTTTTTTTTTTGGAAAAGTTTTTATAAAACAAATTGTTTTAAATGAACTGAGGAAAAAAAATACATTTCTTAATCAAACTTTAAATTCTCAATAAAATAATTCCATATTGCAATTTAAATAATTGTGAGATCCATATTTGACTGCACAATTTCGTAAATCATTGTAAGTATTTTATTGTTTTACTTCGCTCGACGTTTGAAACATAATATGAAAATAATGACTCTGTTTTGTACCACTGAAATAAACAAAATGTAGAGAAAGGTCATTCACACATAATTGCACAAACCGTCTGTTGGATTGGGGTTATGTAGGTATACTAAATCAATTTGCCAAAAACTATGCAAAATATTGGTTAACTAACATCAGTTATTTACTTAACAGAAAATTCTTCCATCTCTTTACACAAAAATCGTTACTTACCTACTTTTCCCTTGGCCTCGTCCACGTTATTTAATTATTAAAAAAGTTTTCATCAATTAAAACATCCCTGTTATAACTAAGCATTTATTTTACTTTTTCGAGATGAGATTTCAACGCTGAAATAAGCTCATTAATTTATATAAACTAATTCGGCACTGGGTCGTGTCTACCCTCGATTTAGTTAACTACCAGCTCAAGGGACGGCCCTTTCCACGAGGTCGGGAAAAACTCAACCTAAGTTAACTGAAGTAATTACTATTTTATTTATTTCTAAGTATAACTAATATGTATGAGGTATGTTGAAACTGTTTGTACTTCTCGTCACTTGTCTCTAAACACTCACTAGAAAAACAAACCGACTTCCAAAAAAAACACTACAAAGTGAAAAATAACTTTAATTTCGGCTACCTACACACAAATTCGAATACAACTGCTATGTAAATAAACGTGACAGGAAGTTATTAGACTACGTGGGAAAAATACTTATTATTGAAGCTAACTCAAAAACGAACACAAGCAAAGTTAATAAAATTAATACCTATAGGATCGTTTGGTAGAGAAAGCTTAAAAAAAGAATTTTCAAAATCGGTCCACAACTGACGAAAATTTCGATGAACAACAGTACATTTAAAAAAAATATAGCTGATAATACAACCTCCTCCTTTTTAGGAGTCGGTTAAAAACCAGCGTCAGACAGCATCTGTCTGGCAATCCTGAAATTAACCTTTTTGGCGCAGCCGTGACGGTTGTTTGTTATTAAAACATTGTGTTCACATTATTTGTATTTTGTGTTTCACGAGCTGTGTCCAAAATAAACTTTATTATTTCTTTCTTTAAGAATAATAAATTATATAGAATAATAAAGTTACCAAAAATATCATAATATAATAGTCCTATCATGACCTGTCATGGTATTTTTGGTAACTTTCTTTAGCGACGCCATCTTTTATATATTCTGTGAGTAGAATAAATAAAACTTATTCATTGTTTTGCGAAGGTCTGGATTTCGAATTGTTTGTCTGACATTGTATCTATCTAGCTATATTTTTGTTGAAAACCGAGCATAGGCGGATAGTTTTGGTCAATCAATGTTTTTAAAGCAATCGTAGGAAAAATGTTTTATTGAAATGTTGTTTAGTGGAGTGCTATTTTTTGTTTCAAATGTTGAATGTATTTCATGAATCAAATACTTTTATTTCACTGTTTACTGGTCTGTTTATCCAACTGTTTTAGTCCCACGAACACACCTTCTCACTTTAATATCCATTAAAAAAAGCGGCCAAGTGCGAGTCGGACTCGCCCAGGAAGGGTTCCGTAGCAGCAAGTAACATAATATAAAAGTTCTTGTAGTTCGTTGTAACTTTGATCGATGTTTACGATTTATGACGTATTAATAAAAAACTACTTACTAGATCTCGTTCAAAACAATTTTCGGTGAAAGTTTACATGGTAATGTACATCATATATTTTTTTTAGTTTTGTCATTCTCTTATTTTAGAAGTTACAGGTTTACACATTTTACCACTTTGGAAGTGTCTCTCGCGCAAACTATTCAGTTTAGAAAAAAATGATATTAGAAACCTCAATATCATTTTTGAAGACCTATCCATAGATAACGCACACATATGGGTTTGATGAAAAAAAAAAAAAAGTTTCAGTTCTAAGTACCAATAAATTTTGGGGAACCCCCAAAATTTATTGTATTTTTTCTATTTTTGTGTGAAAATCTTAATGCGGTTCACAGAATACATCTACTTACCAAGTTTAAAAAGCATAGTTCTTATAGTTTCGGAAAAAAGTGGCTGTGATATACGGACGGACAGACAGACAGACATGACGAATCCATAAGGGTTCCGTTTTTTGCCATTTGGCTACGGAACCCTAAAAATGGGCCCGAAATTGCTCCCACCTTTTTGTTTCGAATTTAAAAAACGATTGCCAAACATGTTTTCTAAAAATAGCCAATGCCTAGGACAGAACAGCTGCGTAGTGAATAATGAAAAGGGTGAGGAAGAGTTGCTTCCTTTCCGATTTAGTTTGGGCAGGTGGTTCGTTACAAAAACAGACGGATAAGCTTTCTAAAAATACCGATATTTACCTACCTTACAAAACGCGTGAAAATTATGTTAGCAAGCAGGCTAGATTGTGCGTTTGTGAGCCACTGTTGCGAGGCTGGGCCTGTCACCTTGCAGCAGTGATGTCACAAATTGTTTCGGTGTTAATTTTTTACTAACATATTTTGTAAGTTTAATGTTACTAAAACTATGAGTCTTGCTTGAATTTAATTATTAAATTAATTAATTATAATAACACTGTACCTATAGTTAGGCAACATTCAAAAGTGTTTTTCTCTGGAAATATTTGTAACTTTGAGAAAATATTTATTTCATGATAGTATGGCTTCGCTTCGCATTAGGGCAACCTGAAAAGGTAGACTTCAGGTGTGACTGACTACTACTACTACTACTATGTTCTTAACACCGTAACATATCTATCAATACTTTACGAGAAAATCCCTTTTGAATTTGGCGTACCTAATTATAAGTGTACGGTATTTATATGCTCGTGACTGTATGAGTATGTAATGATTTAGATTAGTCTAGCTAGATATAGCAGCTCGAGCCATCATGTAGATACTATACGCGCCACGAAAGATGAGATTTGACCGCGCCTTCCGCGCTCTTTTCGCCGCGCCCCGATGACGCCCCGCCGCAGACCTCATACCGCGAAAGAGACCTATAAATCGTCTACTGCGCAAGTCAAACCACGTGGTGTATCAAGTCTCATCTTTGGTGGCACACACTGTACGTTTGTTATCGAGGTAGAATGCTCTAAGATCCACTTGAGGTGAAAATGGTGAAAATAATCTCGTAGATTACTTTTCACGCTTTGAGAGTCTTCGATTCAATGACAGCATTGTAACCCGACTGTAGAGGTACCTATTCTTAACTCGATTTTTTCTTTCTGTCTTCTTGTTATTGGGTTTTGATCATAAATTTCCGGAGTCTGGATTTGTGCCCGGTTGATGGCAATAGGCTCGTTTCCTGTTACATGGGACTCAACATAACTGCCGAAATATAGGTGTACCCATTGTGCCACCCGATGTAAAATGGCTGTATTTTTTATGGTGTACATATTAAAGAGTACCTATTATATTTATCTATCTACCTACTGTAGGTACACCTCTGCCATGCCTTTCCAGGATTACCGGCGTGATGTTATGTTATTCTTAATCAGAATTGTATCTCCAAGTCTTACCAAGAGGTATCGTACCCAGTTGCTGGGTTGTGGAGGTCAGATAGGCAGTCGCTCCATGTAAAATGCTGGTATTCAGCTGCATCCGGTTAGACTGGAAGCCGATCCCAACATAGTTGGGAAAAGGCAGGCAGATTGATTGAACCAGAATTGTATGCTATTGGTTTAAGAACTTCAAAAACCTAGCCCCTCAGAAACCTAACCTCGTATGGCATTTTACTGTGGGGTCCTGCTGCTGACATTGAATCCATCTTTATTTTTCAAAAGAGAGCTGTCAGAGCCATTTATGATCTAAATCGTCGCGAATCTCTCAGGGAACTATTTAAAAGAATTAATATTATGACGGTACCTTGCCAATTCATTTATGAAAAAAATATTTAGCTAAGAAAAAATCTACATAATAATATTTTTAATAAAATAATAGACATAATTTTAATACTAGAAGTTTACATAAAATAGATCTGCTGTTCCATACATTTTAACCGCGTAGATATTGCACTTTTCTATGGAACATCTGATTGTCCCTGCCACCCTTTTTTTATTTTGAGGGTGGGAAATTATCAAATAACTTCTCCCGCTCTGGGCGGAGCGGGAGGGCGTGTCAGACTTTTACTGACTAAAACCCACCCGTGTTCCTTCCGTTGCCTGTGTGCCGGGGTCGCGATATCCCTTTCGGACAAACCCGCAACCCCGGCAGGGTCCCTGCCACCCGGAATATATTTAAAAAAAATGCTGTTCAAGAATCGACCATGATGTACATCGATGTATGGGAGAACATTTTTTAACAAAGTTAAGTTTGTTCCACGGATAAATTCATCCCAAATATGGAACCGTTCATTGTGCGTGGTCCGACACGCATTTGGCCGGCTTTATTATAACGATAGAATATATATATAGAGTAGAATAGAATATAATTATTATAAAACATGAGTAAGTATACCTACAACAAATAATATGTGCGAGGTCTTAAAAGAACAGGTAGATCTGCATGTTTTGCCATCTATGGCGTACAAAACAACATATTTTAGGTTTAGAATAAACCATTAAAATTGAGTCTACACAACTATGAGATTAATAACTTAATCCTAATGCTAATTTAAAAAAGGGTATGGAAAAAAGTAATCAAATTGTTATAACATAGTTTAGGGTCAAATTGTGAAAATTTCGATTTCGGGACTTATACAAGATATATTTAATTTCGGCCTACGTTACACTTTTATTCCCTAAGGCTTAGGGAATAAAAGTGTAAGCTTAGCGCGTAAGCTACTCGTAAATACGTTGTAAACTAAACAAATATATTAAAATTTAATAATCAGGTACGGCGTACGGCGCTGAAGAAACTTCTGCTAAAGGATTGCGAGCAAGAGGATTGCGAGCTTCGGAACATCGGCCTTGCTTACGCGCCCCCGGATCCATAGGCGACGGTTATTAACTTTCTCGTTAGTACGCAGAAATAAAGCTTATGAATCGTAACTGTTTTTATTACTTGTAAACTATGAGCAGTCGAGGAAATTAAATTATTGAACGATGGAAATTGAAAGGAAATATATTCTTTGATGTGAGTAATGGAAATGTTGGAGGCTTTTGACACTGTTGTTAGGCTGAAAAGTGGTGGAAGAGCAAGGTCCTACACCCCAACCCTACCCAACACTTAAAGGTGGTAGATTACCAGATGACGCACTCCATACAAAATTTTCAATACCTACTGCTATAATAGCCTACACCTTCGAGTCGCTAGACGCTGCGAACGAAAATGTACCTAACCTTACAAGCGTAAAGTGAATTGCCAGGGCTGCCTCTTTCGATATAGATGTCAGTAGGTACTTATAGTACACTTTATGAAATAAAATGCTTTTTAATGTTTTAGCATGTTAAATTTTTGCTAGACGTAACTTTCAAATGAGAGTTGACAAATGGAGGTCATTGACATTTTTATTCTTATCTCAGATGCATATTAGAAGCACAGATTGTGGTAGAAGTAATTACGTACCTACCAATAAAATACAAAACACGAAACATGCAAGTTTAAACAATTGACTTATTTAAAAAAACCGGCCAAGTGCGTGTCGGATTACGCACAATGAAGGGTTCCGGATTTATCCCAAGAAAAAACTTAACATTTCAGTTGAAAAACATGTTCTCCCATACATTCCAACTGCAAATTTAAGTTTGTAGGTACAATATTGAGAGATTTACCATGTTATTTTAAGACCATAGAGCTCTTATATGTATATGTGATAAATTCATCCCAACTACGGAACCCTTCATTGTGCGTGGTCCGACATGCACTTGGTCGGTTTTTTTTTAAATTACTTTGTTAGTTTCTTTTAGTTAGTTTGGCGACATAAGTAGAAAAGCATAAGAATGTAAAGCGTGCGAAAGGGAGGTCGAAAATGTTTGCACCCCTTGGATAGGTTAGGTTTTCTTTTGATCATTCAAACAGATATAGAAGTTACTTTGTTTAGTTTTGCAGAAAAACTCATGAATTATGAGAAAGCATAATGTAAGAGCGAGCAAAGCGAGCTCGAATAATGTGGTACAATTTCGGATTCGTTACATTTATCTTTTGACCATTCATACAGAAAAAGGAGTTACTTTGTCGACTTATGCAGAAAAGTTGAAGAATCAAGAGAATGTAAAATGGAGGAGCGACCAAAGTGAGCTCGAAAATTGTAACACGCCGCCTTGGATAGGTTCGGTTTTCTTTAGTCCATTCATACAAAAGTAGGAAAACTCATTTTGTCGACTTATGCAGAAAAGCTGAAGCTCATTTTATTACCTACCTACAATATTATGAAACGTTCGGGTTTTTAAAACTAACCTTTCCCTTTTCTAAGTCGAGAACATAAAATTTAATAAATCTATAGTTTCTTATTAGAGCCGCCGCGGCCCCCCAATTGGTCCCTCTACTCCCCCCGAGAGTTGGAAATCCCTGCTGTAGGGTGTTAGGTAGGAGTTCGAAATATCCCACATACCGTTTGTAGATCCTGTCTGTTTAAACGAAGCGTAGCGTAGCGATTGAGGATTCTAATCAAGTGATCGAGGGGTATTTTTTATCTTGGGACCTATCTTTTATTAGATCTGCAGCTCGTTAGAGACGACGTTGAATCTCAGATATTTTGGAAGCTGTTTATCATGTGATCAGCTCTTTCGGAGTTTAGAGCTGATGCGGAAGAAGAAGAATAACATGACCTAAACTCACGCCACCTTTCGCCTGTTCGTCTACAGTACACCCACCCACATTATTCGCCAATAGCGATGTTGACAAATATATTTTTTTGTCCTTCAGGAAAAAAAAATAATTGGACACGTATTTTTTCTTTTTTTACGTAAACAAAAGATTACGGCAATACGTTAAAATGTGGCATGACCATTGAAATATAAATACCAGATATCTATGGGCATGACGGTGACGCCATGCCACATCTTCACACAAAATCTACCGGGGAGTGATCCCCGGTAGATTTTATACCGGCTCTTGTGACGTAGCGAGCCCCCACTCCCCAACTTTAATGCGTTTTATCTAAACCATTTTTTATTAATATGATAAAGCAAAAAATACGTGTCTAATATTTTTTTATTATCTGACTGACGGACTAAATAGATTTTTTTCCCCAGTCAACATCCCTATTAAGTCCCATATAATAGGGGGGGGTGAACCAGTAGCCACCAACTGGTCATAAATCCAGAGACTGAGCTACTACTGAGAAATCTTTGTTGAAAAAACCCGATAACACTGCCCGAACTGGGATCAGAACCCAGGAATGTTCAGCAGTAGCGCTGGCAGCGGCTAGACCAACGACGCAGTCCTCTGAAGAAGAATAGTCTTGTATAATTACCACAACGGGTTATCGGGTATCTCTATTACTTTAGATTATTTCATCGACGAAATGACGCCATATCAATGCGTGGTTCTCAGGGTCAGGAGGTCGTTCGTCTGCTCAATATGTCTGTGTAGGCTGTAATTATTGAAATAGCTTAGTATATCTAGCTTGTGGAATCAGTATTAAAAACTCCTCTGAGCACAATTTAAAATATTTATTAGGATGAGGTCATTTAATAGTCTGTATCCTTTCTTTGGGACCACCGAATAAAGCTTCGTGTAACTAGCGCGACGCGACAGCGTGAAGCGGCACAGGTTATTGAAAAACCGTGAAGTTTTCTTAGAAATCGTATTATTCGCGTCGCGTCGCGCCGTCGCATCGCGCCGTCGCGTCGCGCTGGTCTGCACGAGCCTTCAAGACAATACAGTACTCATGTTTAAAGGTTATTGGATGATAGAGGGCCTTAAACTTTGATGGCCGGAGGGGTTATATTGTTTCCGTGAATTCACCTTAAGGTGAATTTTTTGGGATGGATAAACGGAATTACCCGGCTGGTGGCACAGAACATAATCTTAATTAAACATAATGCCAATAGAATATATATGTAGTTATGTGAGCGACGACGTGAACACAGCTAGTTCCTAACCAAAACCTTAAATATACTATGTTCATGTTCTGTGGTTAGTGGTTAGTAACCGACGTTCATGGATATTTCCTATACTATTAAAGAGGTGGTGCCGTCCTGGAGACAAAAGCAAAATGTCTCATCTGTAAAAAAAATATTATTGCAAGTCAGTGAGCGAAGCCGCGGGCACAATCTGTAATAAACTACAGGGCCGCGGGACCCATACGGAAAACATGAGAGTTTTTTCTTACATCCATACCTACCTGCTCAGACTAAATAAAAAACCAAGACAGAGCGCTGAAAATAATACGGTGAAGCATGTCAAACTACACCACCGCTCTGCGCATACACGCTCACACACAAACTTGACAACCTTTTACAATGACACTACAATCAAACTACACCACACAAAGTGCACACATGTTTACGAAACCCGCTTCACAGCGCTCTGTCTTGGTTTTTATTCGGTCTGAGCCTACTTGAAGGTTTATTTTTGTACGTATGCCTACGAAAACTTCCTCAAACACAATACTTCCTCAACTAGTCAACTGGAGTGACATCACAAAATTAACTAGGTACCTATTAAAAATGAAAAAGTCATTGTTTTGCAACTTAAGTGGTACTCTCTAGACCTACGAGGGTTTTCTCAAAACCAATATTACTATTATTGTTTTTTATGTGGGTGTTCTATAGGTACACCTCTGCCGAACTCTTCGGGGATCAACAGGCGTCATGTTATGTATATATTTCCGAAAAAAGCCAATAAGTGACATCACTTAATTAACTACGCACAATTATAAAACACCATAGTTATTGTTTTTGCAACTTATGTGTTATTGTCATCAGATGCAGGTCATACACAAACGAGTTCCAGGTAGACCCATTACACATATGAACAAAAATATTACGTGTATATATTAGTGTTTAACAATCCGTGTTCAACTCAGTTGAGGAGCGTTGACGCACTCAGGCGCACGGTTGTGTAGAATCGAAATTTAAATCCGCCAATTGAAATCTCTTGTATTAAGTGTAGTGATAAGTTCAATTTACGACTTCAATGATCGATTTCTCAGACTGTAATTGAAGTAAGTGGGTGTTTTTGTGTCATGCAAATTATTCTAAGATTCTGTATAGTATAATTTGATGCTTGCGTAGCTCTGTTTAAGCTTGATTTTTTTTTATTTTAAGTAAGTATGTCTTTTATGTTATTACAAAGTGGATTATTGTTTATTGAATGGTGTTAGATACTTGATATTTATTCAGGTTTAGAAGAGTTTGACTTTGCTTTTGAGTTAAGAATCTGAGGTGAACCGAAACATGAGTCCAGAAACCTGTAAAACAAAAAAATATGAATGACTAGATGACCCGGTAAACTACATACCACGCGAGGCAAAATTTCGTTTTTTTTTTCCAAAACCACCATAATATTGAGGCGAACAAAACAAAAAAAAAAAATATACAATATTTTTTGTATTCTATTTTGCGAGACTGTCGCAAAATATATATAACTCTAAGTAATAAGTAAAAATAATACAAAAAGTTCTAGAACAAGTGTTCCAAAATACATAGTTTTGAAGATAACATAACGCGATTCTATCTATAAGGCTCGTATTAATAAACGTTATTCAATACTCAAGCATTACTTAAAACTAGATTCGAGCCATTTGATTGGTTGAAACTAGTTTTAAGTAACGCTTGAGTTTTGAGTAACGTTTATTAATACGGGCCTAAGTTTCATTGATAAGTTCGAGTAAATCATTTATATTTAAAGCTAAGAAAATGCGACGTTGCCATTTTTTTTTATGTACAGAAATAGTCCGTTTTTTTTAAATATATTTCACGTAAGGGTGTTTTATATAAATAATCGTGTTTTTGTCGAATTATTTTGAATAAAAAATTAAAAAGAGAAAGGAAAAAGAAAAAAAATAGGAATTATTTATATGCCAATTGATTCTTTGACATGGTGTCATTAATAACGTAGAGTTATGGGATATCAAAAAGAACACTTTGTATAGATAAATAAACTCATTCAAATAGGCAATCCAAAACTTGACTATGGATTAAATATTACCTTTTTTCTATTCATTGTAAATTATGAATATTTTTATATTTATCGAAACCAAAGCTGAATTTCAGTCAAAAATTCTATTACTTTTCCAGCATCTTATAAATAATAATCAAGCATTAAATTGATTCTTTTGATTTATCAGCAATTTTCTTCTGCAATACACTTACGTGTTCGATCATTCAAAATAAATTACATTTGAACGTTTAACGAAAAATACATACAGACGAACATATAACCTCGTCCTTTTTTGAAGTCGATTAAAAAAACATCTTTGAAATTGGTAGGTATCCTACCTACCAAGTTTGATTAAAGTATGTATGAACTTTCAATAAGTATAAAAGTCAACAAGATGTTTCAAGGGTTTTTGACCGTTGTACCTACAGTCCAGTGGATGTATACCTACAGCTGATTTATAAATATTCGAAACTTCCATTACAAATACGAATAATTTATTGTGTAAATAGAAAATTACACTTGAATCGTGTTTGGAGCCTCCTTTTAGGCAAACAATGCCTGTATTAGAAGGCTCCACATTCATATTATCTTTATTTGTATTCCTTATTGAATAAGGTGTTAAAATGGCTTAAATCTAAGGTATCTACAATTCCCCGTAGGGCACAGCAAGAAGTATAAAATAAATTCATTAAATGAAAATAAAATTAGGAAACGATTTTTAAATGTAGGTTATTAACATTAATTAAGTAAATTATAACATTTATTTGTATCGAAAAAGGTAGGTGTAGGTATCTCGAGAGGAACGATCAATGTGGGTGCCCCACCGTTTGATTTTTTACACGAGTCTCGATTGTCGAGAACTTATTTAACGGACTCACATTATTGGAGATCACGGTCGGACGGTCTTGGGCACGCCACAATTGTGGCGATAAGTCCCCTCTTTGAGGAGTGGCTAGAGAGGCGCCACGGCGTCCTCACCTTCCGCCTGACACAGGTCCTCACCGGACATGGTTGTTTCGGGAGGTTCCTGTTCAGGATAAAGCGGGAGGAAACGCACGAGTGTCACCACTGTGTGGATCGCCCGGAGGACACGGTGGAGCATACGGTGGAGGTCTGCCCAGCTTGGGCGGAGCACCGCCGTGTCCTCACGGAGGCGATCGGCGGCGGCGATCTCTCGCGTCCGGCCCTGGTTCAGGCCATGGTCCGGAGCGAGAGTGCATGGGAGGCCGTCACCTCCTTCTGCGAAGCAGTAATGCTCGCGAAGGAGGAGGCGGAGCGCGTGAGGGAGAGGCAAAATGCGCCCCCTCGCGCCCCTAGTCGCCGCAGGAGACGCCCCGGGCGTCGGGAGTCGCGAGCCGACTTCCGGCCACCGTAGGCGCGGGCTTGCGGACGGTGAGCAATGGGTAGCTCGCCGTCCGATAGGGACCAGGCCCGGGTCGACGGCGCGTTGTGTTCCACGCGCGCCTCAAAGAGATGTCAGCACCAACTGACGGGGTCCGGAAGGGCCAATGCCTGCCGGGGTCGCGGGTTTGTCTGAAAGGGATATCGCGACCTCGGCACACAGGCAACGGAAGGAACACGGGTGGGTTTTAGTCAGTAAAAGTCTGACACGCCCTCCCGCTCCACCCAGAGCGGGAGAAGTTATTTGATAATTTCCCACCCTCAAAAAAAAAAAAAAAAAACTGTCGGACGGTCTGAAGGTTAAATCAATTAGACCAACAGCTTGGCGTGTTAGTAAACAATATTTGAAAGACACTTGTAACAGAGTTTGTGTGAAGGTTTATGTTTACTTCGCTATTTCACCGCTTGATGTATTTCTGACTAAGGCCGAGATTTATAAACGTTACTTAGCACGTTCTTTGGTTAAGCGTTATTCCGAGGTTATTCCTGTGCCTGTCGCGTAACTGTCAAACTACAAGTGAAAGTGAATAAAGCACGTATTAAGTGACGTTTATAGATCTCGGCTTTAGAGCTCGTGATTTCGAAACTAGTCGGGCAATTCTGGAATACGTGAGATAACCGGTAATCATTAAGTGAGTCATTCGTAGCTATCCATGAAATTCAATTTACCACTTTAAGAACGAATGTCACTACTAAACCGTGTTCAAGAGCTGTGACATTCCCTAAAAATGATGACACTGACAGCTCCTGAACGCGGTTTAGAAGTACTGGTATATCGACGGTGTTCCAGTGGGTTGGTCAGTACAGCAGCCAGGCTGTTGACGTGCTTTTCAATGCACACCTTGTAAAGTTTTGTTCTGTACTCAAGCCCTTTTATTACTGTATTTATTTTGAGACAGTCATGTAGCTCAGATATTTTGGTAGTACCAACAGCAGTGGATTACTAATGGGGTAAAAATCTGCAATGCTATTCTGTAACCATCTCACCGTGAAAACTTAGGTGAAGTGAGCGTGGAGTGAGCTGTCATTCCACAGGGATTGACACTATTGACAGCTCACTTCACCCAAGTTTTCACGGTGAGATGTATAGAGAATAGCATGGCTGATCTTTAAAAAATAACTTCTCTGTTCTTGGCAGTATATCAATATTATTAGGAATATTAATCAGTGATGTGTCAGTCGGTTATAAAGACGTCTCAAATAGCGGATAAGTAACGTCTTTCTCAGAATGTCACAATCCTGATGTAAATGAGATAATGCGACAGATAATGTTATCTCCTCTGTAGATACTGTAAAATACAAATATTATCGCTGGTTTCATGTTATTTGGGACCGAAAACGAGAATGTTTTGTGCAGGTTTTAATTTTTTGGTGTATTGAAAAGCCAAAGATATAAATATGTCTAGATATACAGACAAACCTGTGTCCTCATCGAAAAAATTGCGTCCAACTGTTTGCCGCTAAATGCACGCACATTAGAAAAACTCAATGACGTGGCGCGAGTGTGAGACGTAGCTGTCACGCTCACCAGCATAACAAAGTTGGCCTGTTTGTTTTAATTCTTTTGCAGCGCGACACTCTATCTAGACATAAATAATCAATGGCAAAAACAGTGTTTTTATCATATTTATATATATTTTTAGAGCTCTGTGGGATTTACAGATGATACCCAATGATGAATCAAAGATCCGTTTATCTTTGTACTGCTTTGTGTTGCTGTAGTTTTTGTTTTGATAAAAAACTTGTTTTGTTTATTTAATTTTTGCTTTGTCATGTAATCCCACCATAATTAAGTTTTCAAAGTTTTATTTTAATGTCTGTACTTACCTACCTTTGGGAGACCTTAAATTTTTTCATAGTTTGTCTGAAAACATTTTGACTTCATCAAGCAATCCATTCCAACATAATAAAATAACCATATAATTAACTTTTTAAAGTTTTATCGTTATCTTACTATAGTATCCTCTGTGGGATTTATAATTGCTTGTTTTAAAATATATATTTTATAGGTTAAATTGCCAAAAAAAAATCTGCTGCTTTATACATTCATGTTCGCATAACTCGACAAAATTAAGGGAACAGTTGTATTATTGTCGCAATTTCTGGATTGGTCACAGGGTAAAAGTTGTTCATAATGATGTGTACAATGACCACTTTTCAGGTTTCAAGTTACTCCAAAGGCTCTTTGTCATGATGACGCGTGTACGCGATGAAACAAACACAAGACAATCCTACTAGATATATATATATATATTTATTTTTATTTCTCTCAAAAAGGTACAGTAGTTCATAGTAACAAGTTATTGCAACAATCTATCCTTTGTGAGAGCTGGAGTCTGTACTGGGTTCAAGACCTGTGTCACAGATCTCCAGGCTCGCACCCTTATAAGTATAATTATAATTGCACTTACGTAGGTACTACAAAACATTAAATAGTGGCACAAAGTATTGAGAGCAGACAAGATAAATACAAACAAAATGAATATAGGGATAAAAAGAAAAAAAAAAAAATAGGTATAATTGTCTGTCTAGGTTAGTGTAGTGAACAAGAGTGCGACACGCACTACAAGGCACCTAAGTGTACAAGAGTGTATGTGTTTATGTGTGTGTGTGGGGGGGGGGGGGGTTAAGGGAATGTTTGTGTGGGTATGAGGGTGTGGGTGTGTGTGTGTGAGGGGTGATAAGAGGTTGTCTCTTGGATAAGGTGAATAATTCGCTAGTTAGGTTGAAATTGAAATAATGTTTTCAGTCTCAGTGTAATCTAATTCAAGGAGCCAGTTCGTAATAGTTCTTTTACACTTAGATTTGCGCATATGATATACATATATACAGAATTTTGTTGACTCTGTTATAGACGTGACTGCTAAGAAACGGAAAACTACGCTGGGAGGAACGACATTGTGTACGGAAGGAGGGACAGACAGTGTACTTTCGTCGTTGGGAGCTAATTTTGGATGGATCGTACGGAGTTTTAGAATGTGTAATTAATAAGAGGTTAAGAATGAATAATTTGTACCGAGCATGTTGTATATAGATCGGATGTAGGGAAACGGAAGGGTAGCCGCCAACCAACCTTCAAGAGTGCCCTTTGCGCGCGTTCCAATTTCAGCATGAGGGATATATAATATTTTGTCTTTCATTCGTTGAAAAGCCTTCAAAGTCTCCTGCCCTTGAAGACTAAAATTTCTTTGGCACAATCACTTATTCAGCCGATTATAGATTATGCCGACGCCTGCTACCTGGATGCTACTGAGGAGCTATTAAATAAGCTTGAGCGCTTGCAAAATTTGTGCATTCGCTTTGTTTTCGGTCTACGAAAGTATGACCATGTTTCTCACCTTCGCAAGGAACTCAAGTGGCTCCCAATCCGCCTTCGCAGGAACACTCGGATTTTATGTCTCGTTTTCAACATCTTACACAATCCGTCCTATCCTTTCTACCTGCGTGAGCGTTTTTCTTACGCTCGCCCTAGCGAAGCTCCGTGTAGATCACACCTTAGATCCCTTCTTAAATCTCATCCTCATAAAACAAGCTACTATTCTTATTCCTTCTCTGTTCATGCAGTAAGATTATGGAACTCACTTCCGCCTAGCATTCGTGATTTAAAAACTATTTCACAATTCAAATATCGAGTAAAAGAGCATTACCTTTCCTCTCTACTGTGAGTATTTATATACCTGTATATATAATATGTATGTTTATATATTTAAGTTTTATGTATTTATTTAAGTATATTATGTTAATTTATTGCTTTATACGTGTAGGTATATTTTGATATTTTTAGTATAAGACTTTGCAAATTTATATTTTTCTCTTTTTGTTCTCACACACTATTGTCTACATTTCTTTCTCATTTCTCCTTTCGCAGGTCTGCTGGAAGAAATTTCTTAAGAAATAAGCAGTACCTTTGTACTCAAATTATAATTATGTCGTAACTCTATGTATTTTACTGTGTGTACATAAATAATAAAATAAATATATACTTAAATAAATATTATAAAAGGGAAAGTTTGTGTGGTGGTACAAGTGGCGGTGCTTGGGGGAGGCCTATGTCCAGCAGTGAACATCTTTCGGCTGAAATGATGATGATGATGAAAGTTTGTGTGTTTGGATGTTTGTTATTCAATCATCGACTGAACGGATTTAGATTAAATTTGGCACACAGGTAGTACGTTCCCCAAAGCTAGTAACTTCATGTATTAATTTCTAGACATAATCGCTGAAATGTTACGTAGAATTAATTGAATTGTTAGCAATTAATCACTCGAACATGATTAACTATCAAGTGATCTGAAATATTCCCCAATTAATATACGCGACTAGGTTGACTAGCTGTTGCCAGCGGTTTCGTCTGCATGTATTTTGTATTTCATCATTTTTAATACAAATATCCAGGGTGGAAAGTAGCCAATTTTCTTTTACGTCCCAGGCTACCTAGCTGTCAAATTTCATAACGTTCAGCGAAGTGGTTTAGTTGCGAAAAGGTAACAGACAGAGAGACGGCCAGATTTACTTTTGCATTTATAATAAATTATTACTAGCGACAAACAGACAAAATGACCAAAATTCTTCGTTACTATGTTATTATATGTATAGATCATTATTCGGATTGTTAATAAGTAATAATACGTAATCGTAAGTTCGACAACTATTTAGGTACTAAGTAATTACTGAAGCCAGACTTTATTAACGACGCTCGTCTAGTTAACGATGATTAAACCAAGATTTATCGATACCAACCGATTAGAGAGGTTCAATAATGGGTTCATTACCACGCCCATTTTCTTTATGAGATGAGAACGCATTTGGTTTTGGTATTTAGCTATAGTAGTCTTAGTTTATGTATATTTGTGAGATGGGTATATTTAGAAGAAAGCACCTGTAGGCACTTATATATTATGATTCGCCCTGTGCGGCCCCATTATATCTAGTGAATACTGTTAAGTATTCACTTGACATAATGGGGCCGCACCCTTATAAGTCGTATGGCAAATAAATTTATTTACTGTTTTGTGTTGAGTAATGTAAATTATTTTGCATACTATTGTATAGAATCAAGTATTTCTTTCTAACTGAACAGACAGCTGTGCTGCTGGGGAGTTTGTTGCGCCACTTCTTCTTCCCAGCTAAAGCACTAGGAAGTGAAGGGTGGGCGTTTTGGGGGACTGTCTTATGTAATTTTGACGTTCGAAAAGTGCTGATTCTCAGCCTAGTTTGAAAAAATGACTTTTGAATTTTTAATTTGAGTACTTACAGGGATTATCACTGAAATTAAAGACGTCACATAAATAACATCACGCTTTGTCTCCCCGAAGGGCAGAGCTGTACCTGTAGCAGGTACACCCACATTTCGCCAGTTATGTGTGGGGGCTGTTTAGGCTCCTAAAGACGTATTTAATATTAGGTCCCCACCTATGAAATCAGCGTTTTGTATGGAGAATTTTAAAGAAGTTGCTTTTTTCATACTAACATTTTCTTAATTTATATAACAACCATGAACACTAATGTTTTAAAACTTTTATGCACTAATGTTTAAAAACTAAGATAACATAATATGCCACTAGATTAAGCGACAAAAATAAGTTTTGGCTAAGTTAAAACAAATAGTGGTCATTTCTGCTAACAAAATGAGGAGTCATTTTTAAGGTATTTTTTATCTTTATAAACTATAAGTAATAAGGTTTTTTTTACTATTGGTAGTTGTCTATGATGGTCATTATTCGATATAATACCAAGCAATTGATGAATATTTTCATCCATAGAAGTGACAAGGTTCTTTATTTGTGAGAAAAAAACGCCAATTTCATAGGTGGGGACCCAATAATAAATATTCCTAGTGTCGGATCTACATTTTTTTACATGATGATGCGCTCGGTCATCTCTCCAAGCTGATCCTCAATTCTTTTCTAATCTTCTAACTATGAAGTAGAGTTCATCTCATTATTCATGTCATCTACTTATAAAATATTCGCGAAGGTCGGTTGTTAAACCCGCCCGGACAAAATCTTTACACAGTACCTAATGTTGCATGCCAATCAAAATGCCAAATCCAATGCTCAAAATCAGTTTTATGTACTTCAATCTGCCTAGCCTTTTCCCAACTATGTTGGGGTCGGCTTTCAGTCTAACCGGATGCAGCTGAATACCAGTATTTTACATGGAGCGACTGCCTATCTGACTTCCACAACCCAGTAACTGGGTAATACGATACCCATTGGTAAGACTGGTTATCAGACTTTCGGGCTTCTGAAGACCTGTAACGACTGTCAAAGATCCACGAATGACAGCCGGGACCAACGGCTTAACGTGCTTTCCGAGGCATGGAAGAGATTCGGTATGTAAAGATGTTCACCTATTCACGGACCAACCCCGGCAAGCGTAGCTTAACCTGATAGATCGACCCGTTCGGCTGTTATTACTTAGCCACGAGCTCTCATCAGCTTTATGTACTTACATATATTGTTTAATTTCATTCATTCATTCAATCACAGTTCAAACAATGAGTCGGCGATTAAGTTCTTGCTAATACATGTTTCATTAACATGCTAATTAATTAATTAGTTTGACAGACTGTATTGTGTCTTTCTGGAGAATTGTGAGTAGAAAATTATAATTTAAATTGTGTGTCAAAATCAAAAGTCATTTATTAAAACTAGGCTGAGAATCAGCACTTTTCGAACGTCAAAATTACATAAAACAGTCCCCCAAAACGCCCACCATTCACCACTTCCTAGTGCTTTAGCTGGGAAGAAAAAATGGCGCAACAAACTCCACAGCATGTGTGTTGATTTCCCTGGAGTATATTTGTTCTGTGGTGTTGATACAAACTGTGATAGTTATGTATGCGGAGGAATTAGGGATATGTCGTGGGGAATGTTTTGAGGATAGGAATGGCTATAACAGTAGGTAAGAGAAGACCAAAGAAATGGTTTGATAATGGCGTGCGTGTATGACCAGATACAAAAAAAAAATACAAAAAGTTTTATTGGCAAAGGAAAAGTTAATGAAATTAAGTGATCTTACGTAGATACAATTAAGTTAATACATCACAATGTTTTGATTTGACTATTGACCCCCAAACTAAGCCAGCGAAGATGTATGAACGTAAACAAAGCGAAAGGAGTATACAGGGTGTCAGGGACATCGACGCGAAGCCGGTTACCATGGGGTCAGTACAAGATTCTGAACCCTCCTACGATAAAATTTTTCGTCGGTTATTAAAAAAAAATCTGCTGTTTCATAAAAAAAGTGCAATACCTACGCGGTCAAAATGTATGGAACAGCTGTTTTTTTTTTAAATAACCGACGAAAAATTTCAACGTTACGGTGCTCAGAATCATGTACTGAATCCATGGTAACCGGCTTCGCGTCGATGTCCCTGCCACCCTGTATAAGGATTGTAGCAGGAGGCGTTCTGCAGTGTCTGCCTACTCCCAAGGGAAGAAGGCGTGAATACTTAAGAGCAAAAAAAAAACTATGAATGGATTTAATATTTTAATCAATATTTTAGTTCACTAGTTAGCCGTATTTCCGATTTCCATACAGTTATATTGCCAAGTTAATCAAAACAGCGAAATATTTGACAGCTATTTGCGACGTTGCCCACTTTCTGAATAAACGCATTTTTTAATAATTAGACAACCTGTTTTGTTACATTACAAACACATGTCCGTAGTTGGTATCAGTTTAATAATGTGTCAGAGTAGGTATTAAAGATTATCGTAATCCTATCTTAATCATAAAAACGTTATCATAACATTGTCGGTTATATAAAATATTGGGCATGTGTACATAACTACGTAACATAATTTGTTACGTAGTTATGTACACATGCCCAATATTTTGTGACACAACCTTGACATTTAATGTCAAGGTTGCCGTCCAGACAACTTAGCAGGTAAACTGCGGCCAAGTTCAACAACTATGATTTATAGAGCAGCTATAGGTAATCTGACGCAACCAGTTTATTCAATAATTTTGCTAAAAAACATTAAGTATGTTTTTATCGGTTTTTTATTCAAGTTGCTGTGTGATTTGAGTTATTTTTAATCTTGTATCGAAGCAAATTATTATCGGTATAGCCATATTAGTTACAACAGAGGCATCAAACGGAATGTAACCTTATGGCGTCTATGTAGCGGTGGATTTAAAATACAATTAAAAACCTCATTATCAAAAATCCAACCCGTCAGCTTTTTCTTGAACATGGGGATGGGAAGCTCTTTAAATGTGTAGCCCTCCGAGTAGACTTCTAGATTTCACGTTTCGTTTTATTTTATTTTTTAACCATCGTTTATTGACATCAGCGGAACATAAGATAACATAACACAAACTTATTTTTCCATCGCGATTTATTGCAATCGACGTCTTCTCAGTTCATCGGCCACATGCACATCAGTTGTCTAGGTTGGGTATTCCATCGTCGAAGCCGAAAAACTTGGCTATGGGTTTAAATTTATGCCTAGTGCCGCCTTCTTTTTTCAATTGATATATTAAAATATTATGTTAAATATAATATAAAGGTATATTACTAAATAGGTATTAGGTAATCTGCGTCATGGCGGAAAAACCATTTTAATACCTATAAAAATAATTAGGTCACGACTACAATTTACGACTCATTGTCAGTTTTTCCCTGAGTTCATAGACATTAACCCTGGGTTCAATCAGACAATTCTAAGCTAATCTCAACAAAATGCGAAATGTGCGTGTAATGTGCACCTCTGTCTATCCCTACAAGGAACATAGGCGTGATGTTATGTTATAATATTATATCAACTGATACATCAGTCAATCACATGCAGGTAACGAGTGTATCAGTCTAATGTATGCATAATATATATTCAATCTGCTTAGCCTTTTCCCAACTATGTTGGGGTCGACTTCCAGTCTATTATTGGGCAACACGATACCTATCCCTTGGTAAAACTTGGTGTCAGACTTTCGGGCTTCTGACGACCCGTAACGACTGTCAAAGATCCACGAATGACAGCCCGGACCAACGGTTTAACGTGCTCCGAGGCACGGAGGAGTCTCGGTATGTAAAGATGATCACCTATCCATGGATCAACCCCGGCAAGCGTAGCTTAACCTGTAGATCGACTCGTGCGGCTGGTATTACTCAGCCACAATATCCTCATGCATATTTTATATTAATAATAGGAAATAAGCCTAGAATATGGACGTGAGATGTTAAAGCCAGATCGGATGAAGGCACCTGTCCCACTGTCCCGAAGCGACTAAAGAGTTGCGACTTTGTGAGAGCAAAGAGTGCGTGACGGCAACGAGCAATTACTGGGTGCGATGCGTATGTACCAGACGTGAGTCTACCAGCGAGTGTACTGCTCGCCAAGCGACAGTCGCTGACCGAGTAGTTACTCTTTTTGATAGCTATTGTCGCTGCAACAAACTAGTTCTCGCCGGCGGCGCGGGCGGTGTGAACAGTCAGAGATCAATTATAAAAAAAAAAAAAGTTTATTGATTCATAAACAAACGTTACAATATTTAGGTATCACACTAGGATACCCTGTATCGCAGGATCCAGTCTCTGTGGACAGATAATAAGGATTTTAGAGATAGGTTAACAAATGCACCGGTTTCAGTAAGATAATAAATCAAACATAGGACTTAAAGGTGACCAAAAGTGAATGTGAATGTAATGAGTGTAAGTATGTACCTAAGTGATGAGTGTAAGTATTAGTGTGAGCGTGAATGTGATGTGTGTATGCATGTGATGAGTGTTAGTGAGTATGACATGTAGATAAAAGTTTTCCCGTTTCAGCATAATTAAGCCAAAGCAGCCAATCCTGCACCTGTTTCTTGTACCCAAACCTTGCCAAGGGGAAGATTTTAAGCTTTTTGTTAACTTCTTCATACAGGTTTGGTCCAATACGAGAGATTAATATATGTATATATCTCTTTTACTTACACGGGACCTACATTATTTTGTGCATTTTTTGAGTCAGAAAAGAGTTGATAGCTAGTCGCTTCCTCGTCGGTGCGGGCGGTGGGAAAGGTGCTCAACTCTTGATTACCCAATTAGCTTTGACTGTGGTCACAGCTAATTGGGTTAAGAGCTTTCAGAAACAGACACATGACATAGTTTGACAACGTGACGTTAATTTACTAGATAAGAGAGATAGATTAGGTGTTTATTGTGACTCGCACAGGAAGATAATGACTCAAATAAATCTTACGACAAGCTTAGATCGTGGGCTGTCTCGTTGGTCTAGTGGTCGCAAGCGGGACTGCTGAGCATGAGGTCTTGGGTTCGAATCCTAGGTCGGGCTAAGTGTTATTGGGTTTTTCTATCTGGAATTTCTCAGTAGCAGCCTGGAGTCTGGATTTGTGTCCGGTTGATGGCAATAGGCTCGCCCCTATTACATGGGACATGACATAACTGGCGAAATGAAGGTGTACTATAGGCAGGTACACCTCTGCCCAACTCTTCGGGGAAACGAGGCGTGATGTTATAGATCGTTGTAATTATTTTCTTTAATGTTAGGTATACTATATTCATTTTATAATGACACATTATGACACTGACACACGAAGTACGACAAATGTTTATTAATGCTTGTTTTAGAGCTGTTGCATAACAACAATCGAAAGTTAGTTTTTCTTTTAGAAAAGTTATTATTGTGGATCTCATTTTAACTTAATACGCAACGTAAAATATTGCTTTTGTTTGGCATATCAACCATCTTGAAGTTAGGGTAGCTAACAATCCTAATCCTAATTATATATAATATTATAAATACGAAAGTTTGTTTGTTTGTTTTGAAATTTGGCATATGGGTAGACCATGACCTAAAAAAATGCATCTGATAGGTAAACAAGTGTGAAAAAGTACCTAACTCGGTTCTGGCCATCGATTTACATCGAGTTCCTGCAACTTCAGTTTTCACTGAGAGTTTTTTCGGTAAAGAATCTAAAGTGGCGAGAACATAGAAACAGATCGTCCATAAAAATAAAAAACGAGGTATTTATTTATAATTATCAATTTTTTTGTATTGTTTTGTAACTTTTAAAAACAACAAAAATTGTTAGACTTTGCTAAAAGCAGCCAAAATATGTTTTTATGGGAATAAAAAATATTTTTGTAAAATATATTTTTATTCTGTTAAAGGAATTTGGTACATTATTTTTCTCAAAAAAAGTTGGCAACCCTACTTGAAGTAAAGAGATTACTTGTATCATCTATAATTCAGAGCAGAATATTACGCACATATTACGTTATTCAAGAGTACACAAGTATCCAACCCTTGGCGCATAGCTTTTGGCGATAAAAGGATTGGGGTGTACAAATATTATAGGATTAAAGTGGCTTATATTTTATGAGGCATCCGCCTCATATAATATCAGCTAAACACGATTAACACGAGTAACACGCTAACATACGAAAAAGCAAATCTAATTTGGGTGTTCTCTCGTATCACATTAGCCAGCTAGCAGGGTGTTAGTGTGATTGTGTAAACTACCGAATGTGGGCCGGCCAAGTGAAGTCTATTTTTGTGCACCCCACTCTGAAGGCAGGCTTCAGAGTGGGGTGCACAAAAATAGACTGTAAAAATATCTAAAATATATGTATAAATGTCTGTAAAAATATCACCGTGAAACTTAGGTGAAGTGAGCTGTCAATAGTGTTAATCCCTAGCATCCTGCCGGTCGATTTGTGACAGTGACAGCTCACTTTACGCTCACTTCACCTAAGTCTCACGTTGATATTTTTACTGAATCGACCGATGATCTTCATGGTGCGATTTTGTAGCCTGTGACATACCCTAACTTTAAGCAACAATATAAGATGCACTGTCTAAACACCCGCGTTAACAAACACGGTTTAAGCACTTTTTTAGTCAGTTTGTTGCTTCAATTTTGTTGTACGCCGCAGGCAAGACACTTGCACCGTGTAAATGGGGCTTTAGGTATTGGGTAAAACAATGAGATTAATACAATGAGATAAGAGTTGCAATGACTCACTAATAGACGTCATTCTTGATCGTGATTTGGTGTCCTTTTTAAGAAAGCTGCTCTGTTCTAATATCTCTCACCGACTAGACTATTAGTAGAGGATCCGACCTAGGAACGACCTTCACCATCTATCATTTAAATGAATGAAAAGTATTTTAAATCAAAGAAAAAATAAAACCTTAGGATTTCTCTAATGCTAAAAAGTTTCAGAATTCAAACTTCAGAGAACGTAGGCTGCCAGAGCGAGCTCAACAATTTTTTTAGCTGCACTGCGTCTTTTCATTTCATTTACCTAAACTTTGTCGCGCAGTCGGGTAAAAAAGAGAGTCAGAGTTAAATAATAGTAAAATTAAAGAATTAAGTTCGTTCAAAAACACAAAGAACTATTTAAAACAGCGGTGGAAATAAGCTCTCGAAGTAGGCGAGACCAATACAGACTTGTGCTGGATGTACTGCCTCGATCTGTGAAATATAAAAAAAAACTCTGGCTATGTGTGGACGTACGTCTCCATAATAAATTACCAAAAATGTTTAAAACATTAAATTGTACGTTATTTAAAACCCAATTATATAAATGGCTTAATAATAATAATTTCTATGGTATTAATGAATTTTCTCACATGAAATCTATGTAATGTATTTTATACCATTCCCCCTCTAAAAAGCTTATTTTATTCACTGAAAACAGTGAATAAAAAGCTCTTTTAATCACTGTTTTGGTGTTTGAATTTAGAACACATCTATATATGCGACCTCCATCTCAATGCTATACAACCTCCTTGCGAAAACATACTCTATACACAGGAAATAAATATCGTTTCACAAATTGATTGTTATTAGTATTAATAAGAAAATTACTTTTGATTTTAGTAATTGTTCCAATTTTAATGTGCATTGTAATTAAAGCCCCTTGCAGAGTAGCGCGACGCGACAGCGCGACGACACCGGTCATTGTTATACCGTGAAGTTTTCTTTGAAATTGTTTTGTTAGAATCGCGTCGCGCTGTCGCGTCGCACCAGTCTGCACGAAGCTTAATTCAACCTTCCTTTTTTCTTCAATAAATGTCTATTTTCGCTTAAATCTTTCTTTTTCTCGTAGTCATGGTATAAAGTATAGTATGCAACTCTTGAATAAAACGGATTTATATCGAGGGCCATGAATTACTCGCGTCGCTCAGGATTCTAAAACTTGAATCACTCGCTACGCTCGTGATTCAATCGTCATGAATCACTCCCTACGGTCGTGATTCAGTCGTTAGAATCCTTCACTTGCTCGTGATTCATCTATGGCCCTCGCTTTAAATCCGTCTTTTATTCACTAATTGCATAATATACTATTAATTTCATTATGTATTTTTAGTAAGTAAGTTTGAACGCTTTAGTCAAAACCTGTTTGATCTATATTTTCCAATAACACCTTGTATACCATGTTTTATGCAAATAAAATATCTTATCTTATCTAAGAGGCATAGGCGCCATCATGTCTCGCGGCAATGCGCGCCCTAACGCCGGTACTGTGTAGACACTTTAGTAAGAACAGTAGTTCCTATGATTTACAGACAGTTTACATTGTCCACAGGTGATCGTCTTTAAAGCAACATGTTGTTCGAAGGGCTGATAATCGGGGCCGTGGCCCTGGTGATATGGCTTTTATTCTTCAAAGAAGACGAGGATCCACTGGATAAGCTACCCGGACCTCCTCAGAAACCAATAATAGGAAACTCTTGGGAACTGTTTCAGTCGCCACCTGGTAAATATAATAACCTACTGTTTATTTTAAACTAGCTTTTGCTTTTCTCAGTTTCCAGTCTAACCGGATGTAGCTGAATACCAGTATTTTACAAGGAGCGACTGCCTATCTGACCTCCACAACCTAGTTACTAGGTAATACGATACCCCTTCACCGAACCTCGTGACTGCGCAGCCAACATGTGGGCCACTGGCCGATCTGCGCCACTTTTTCTGGTCCGAATGATATCGTGCGCAGAGCCAACATGAGCACGAAAGCCGGAATATTTCAGCAACCAGTGGAAACAATCGTGTTACTAGTCGTGAGCCGCTATCCTGCTCCGTTTTTAATAGGTACGACGCGACGCCCAGCACTACAAAACTGGACGTGGCACGGCGCGAGGAATGTGCAGGACAGTCGATCCCATATAAGCTGACCAATAAATAAGACTAGGTTGAAACTACTCCATGTGTGTACAAGGATAAAAAGTATTTTATGTTTTAATCTAGGACATGGTCTGTCTATGCTTCAAATATCATTTAAATCCGTTTATTCGTGTATGTGTGATTGAGTAACAAAAATACTTACAAAAATCTTCACTTTCTAGTCTATAATATTAGTAAGATGGAATTATAGTTCTAAAGCTTGTTAGTAGCAGCACAATTTTGTCTTTTGTAATAAAGGAGCTCCCAGTACAAGAGCCAGGGCTACACAGATGTTTGTGACTTGGAAGTGAAAATAAAGAAATTATTATAATTAAGTAGTCGAGATCAAACAATTTTCTAGTTTTCATGAATAATAAATTGTTCAGCGAAACACTGAAGCGGCATTGCTTTAAAAAACTACAGACATTTTAATTCCATTTTTATCTTTGTAATCATGATATCTTTTTAATTACCATATTTTTTACTTTTTGATCTTAGGTACCTTAATTATAGGCCTTAAGCGCTTTAGAAAAAGAAAGGAAAAAATTGTTGCTTATTCTTCATACAAACAAAGACATTTAATATACACACTAATACAAAGTAGCCAGAGCCTCGTAATTAACAAAAAGAGAAACGGCTGTTCGTCGTCCGTCGTGTATATTCAAATACAAAATACAAATATAAAATATGACCCATAATTATCACACATTCAACTCCCCTTCCTCTTTCAGATAAGCTTCTGGATGTGCTGGTAGGCTACACGAAGAAGTATGGCGACCGCTATGTGTTCAAAGTGATAGGCGCGAGAGTCCTACACATTTCCGGACCAGCTGATATCGAGGTACGCATAGTGTGTTCTTCTACTTGTCTTATTGGTAAACAAACATTATCGAGTTTTTGTATGAGAAAATGAATGTGCTTTCTAAATACATTCCTGTAAGCTTTTCTCAAGACCTTTGCGAGGCCAATGCTAACTCTTTCGACGTGGCGGAGTTCAGCCGGTCTATTCTGTAAAAACTTCACCTGAAAACTAGCTCTAGGGAGCCTTAAATCGGTTGGTCGTAACTTAGAGATAATTATATGAAATCATCGATATGATAAAGAAAAACTGCATCATATTCGAAGCAGTTTTTTTATGTATATACCGTTTGTCATTCTTAGGCCCTTTCTTCACTGGTCGGTACGTTTGCGGTGCGTGATTTTTTCGGTACCGCGTGACGTCACGAGTTTTACTGCATCGGCACTGAAAGCTAACCGAGCACCTTATGCTTATATAAAATTATAAATGCGAAGGTGAGTTTGTATGTTTGTTTGTTTGTTAGTTCGTCTTTCACACTAAAGCAGCTGAGCGGATTTGGATGAAATTTGGCACATGGGTTGACCACGACCTGGATACACCCTGGACACACAGCATACAGGGAGGGGGAGGGAGAATACAGGGTACATAGGATACATTTTATCCCGGTAGTACGTTCCCGTGGGATAATTTCCGACATGCACGCGGGCGAAGCCGCTGGCAAAAGCTAGTAAATTATATAGTACGAGAGCCCACGATCAAAACCAGGTCACATCGTTTTCCGGCCAAAACTGTATAAAATCGATAGTTTTGATGATTCTGAACCCGACTTGGTGGGCAGTACAGCTCAGAAACATCACAGTTTTATGGGAGCCCATTTCTGCTATGTCAAAAAAAATAAGCAGAAGTAAATAAGCTCTTTTCGTAACTTTATTACGAAAAAGTGAGCGCATTTTCAAAAATGTCAAAAAAATTATCCGATCTATCTTATTTAGTTACCGGGGTCACTAAAAATCTGTTTTCAGACATTTTAAATGTCACCTATAATTCCAAAAACCTAAAAAAACGTTTCGGAGCGGGCGGCCGTACAAATGCGCGGTGCTTGTTGCTCCTATACCTCACGCCACCGATGATGAGTCCGACAATGATTAAAAACGATTAAATTTTTTCAACAAACTGTATTTTTCAAACGTTATTCCAGTTTTCTTTTGTCCAATTTATTTGAAAAAAAAAAAACATTTTAATTTTAGTTCGATGGTTTCGGGTAAGCTCTTTATTAAACGTACATAAAAATGCCGTAATATGATTTATTAATACAGAATTTCAGACAGAATGCTATGTTACCGATCGCTATAATTTTTCAACACGTTCAAAATGGTCTCAACACAAGATGCTCACATTTTAACAATCTTGCTATGAAACAGTTCGGTATTTTTTTTTTTACATATTTAAAAATGCGGTTAGGTCGGAAATTAGGATTTTTGAATTTCAGAATAACTAAATCTATCGATTTTATGCGGTTTTGTTCGTAAAACGATAAGGCAAAAATTGTGGTCATGGGCTCTCGTACCAATAGAATTAATTTGAATTTGGAATTCTAAATGAAAGCAGTGCGGTACCGTTTCGGTACATAATGAGGAAACATAAGTATTACCGAAACGATACTGTACCGACCAATGAGTAAACGGCCTTTTCATACGTATCTAACTTTATTGTGTGATTGATGACAAAACTCGTTGTTTTTGTACCGTGTTTGTGTACCATTTATTAAGACATGTTAGGAAAAATTATTTATGCGATATTTGATTTCAGATACTTAAACAAAAAATCTAAGAAAGTGGAGAGATAGAACTGTATGCTTATTTATCACAATCGTGACGTAATTTAAGGAAAATATTTACGAAGTTAAATTACAGTAAATAACAAGCTTACTTGCCGGAAGGCAACTTAATAGGTACTTTAACTGTGTGTTACAGGCGTGTGTGAACAGGAAGAAAGGCTTCTTTTGGAAATAGGGTTGACGATATTATGAAAATATAATGCATGAAATACATAGATATATAAAAAGTCCGTACATGTTTTGCCTGATGAGGCGTATTTTTTTTTAAATATCAAACAAATAAGTCATTCAATAAACCAAAGACTTAAGACTCTTTCACTAACATTCATTATTACATTTTATGAGAATAATAATACTATAGAAATAATATACAGGGTGATTGGAAGATGGGTGCAAAGCTTTAAGGCGAAGATAGTACAGACAATTTAGAACCATTTAAGCCATGGTTGTCTTAGACGAAGTCTTACCAAATATTTTTAACCAAATTTTTAAGTTTTTTTCGGAAATTCTCAAAATTTAATGTAAACTGCATAATTATGGCCAAATTGAATGATAAATGAATTCATTTTTTATTTATTTAATTAAAGTAATGTGTAAGCAATCAAGCAAAACATGTTTTAGGCTTCTGTGTCATTAGACATTTTTAAAAACTAAGAAAAAATAAAAAAATTGTACAATACGTCTTTTAAACCTTGGTAAAGAAAAAATTGGTAAGACTTCGTCTAAGACAACCATGGCTTAAATGGTTCTAAATTGTCTATACTATCTTCACCTTAAAGCTTTGCACCCATCTTCCAATCACCCTGTATATAGTTCAAGGATGTTAAAAGGTATCTTCTGTCAAAAAGCAAATTTATATTATAATAGCACTGGTCTGTAAATAGATTTCGAATCTTGTTTTTAAATAGATTTGTTGTCTAGCTCTGTATGACTCGGTATTTTGTTGTATACCTATTTTCGGGACCATACAAAAAAAGCTTTACCCCATAGTTTTTGCCGAATGCAAGCAAAGTTGGCTCTTGTCACGTCTGTTGCGCGGAAAAGTGTCAGATTGTAGAGTTGGGAGTTAGACTTCTAAAATATATAGAGACGGTAAAGTTAATATTTTTTTTTTTTTTTTTTTATTGTCTGCAGATTTCTGTCGATCGTAACTTAAACATAGCCCGAATACACCTCTTTTGGGCTTTAAACGCTATTTCCTTGTCCGTAGAGTTACCCCAAAATATGATACCATAGCCCAGAATTGATGCCGGCTGCTGGCATAAGTTCTGAGGACAGTTTGTACAAGACATACGCGGACGAGATCAGTTTTTTGCTTATATATTCAATGTGCGCTTTCCAGTTCAATTTTGCGTTTATCATTACACCAAGAAATTTTGTATCGTCGACTTTGTTTAATATTGTGCCATTGTAGAGGGCTTCAATGTCAATATAAGCATGAACCCATTGACTTAAATGCATTATCGTCGTCTTATCTAAATTAATTTTAAGATTATTCCTATCTAACCATGATATTATTGACGTCAAAGTTCCATTAATGTCAATATTCATAATCGTCCTTATTATAGTCACTGTGCTGTCATCTACAAATAGGGTCATGGGGTAGTTAATAGCATCAGGCTGGTCATTGATAGGATAAATAATAGTGATCCAAGCACGCTCCCTTGTGGGACACCGTAAATAAGAGTTCGTTCGCCAGATATTTAAAATTCCTCTCTTTTTGTTTAATATTTATTTTTGTTATTTCTGTGTACTGTTTTCTCTTAATAAGGCAAGACTCTATATGGTTAAGTGTGTTTCCTCTTATGCCATATCCCTCTAGTTTCTGAAGTAGAACGTTATGGTTTACTAGTCAAAAGCTTGCATCATATCACAGTAAATAGCGCATACTGGAATTCTGACGTCCATACTTAACATTGCCTTATGCATATAAATTGCCATATTGGTTGTCCTTGCTTGCTCATCGATTAAAAACTTATAAAGTACTAGCTTCTGCCCTCGACCTCGTCCGCGTGAAATTTTGGCCCCAACCCACTGTGTCCCATCTTATTTCCCGACCTCGCTATTATTTCGTTTTCACTTATCCGTTCTTTCTGTCTTTTTTTTTTTTGCTCGACTTCTAAGTGTCGTAGCGTGACGTTCAATAGCCTATAATCTTCTTCGAGAATTGGGCTATCAAAATTAATGCAAAAATATTTTTTCTAATCGAACTGGTACTTCCCCCTACATACACACGGTAAAATTAATATAGATGACTTGAAATGATTTATATCGGAATTTATTGGATCTCCAATTTCATTGACCACTCAGTTCTGTTTAGCCCACGTCTTCATTCATTATCTTGCCTAAATTCTCGGGTAACTTAAACAAGCTTTATTGAATCTTTGGTAGCAGCTCTATCGTTCATTGAGACTGACAGACATACCCCCGAATACTGAAACGCCACTCAAAACTTAAGCGTTACTTAAAACTAGTTTCAACCAATCAAAAGGCTTTAAACGAGTCATAAGTAACGCTTAAGTTTTGAGTGGCGTTTCAGTATTCGGGTGTGAGCTTACTTATTGTATCGAAGTAACGCCAGTTTATTATAATAGATGGTTTAATCTAATGTGCGAGAGTTTCGTGACTAAGTAGAAGACCCTTAAGACCTAGGCCAAATCATTTTTGATATTCGGTTAGCTCATGACCGAAAGAGGTGCCATAAAGGATCTGAATTAAAAATCTCGATTAATTAACACTTTCGACTCCACCCACTTTTCATAGAACTTATACTCCTTGTATATTGGAAGTGAACCCTTCGGAAGGGTTGCCGGCATTACGTTTGTGTGAAAGTTAACAATCGCTGACGGTCAACGGCATTAAAACACTGTAAAACGAAGTAAAATAGTGTTTTCGTAGTGTGTGTGTAGTAAAATATTCATAAAAGCTACATATAGCGAAAAGATCCTTTTCGCTATATGTAGCTTTTATGAATATTTGTCAACGTGAAAAAAAATAAAATGCTTGGGTTTTAAAACTAACGGATATACTAAAAATCTTGTTAAAATATACGTCAGATTTTATTTTCACGGGTGAAAATGCTGTATTCGCTAAGAAAAACCTACATTATAAATTAGCCCTCCGCGAGGGCTTCCGGCATCGCATATCCGACTAGGTGAACCCTCCAGGAGGGCTCCCAGAACTGAACGTGTTAAAAAGTTATGCAACAACGCGAACTTTCGCGGGTATTCTGGTAAGAAACAAGGCTACATACACAACAAAAAGCTTTTAAAATGTCACTCTCTATATGTTCTCTATCAAGTACGGCGAAACATCTGACAAATTGTGTTCCAAACTTTTTCATTCACTTAGCTGAAACTGCAAGGCCGGTATTCCGTAGATTTGAAATGATAAAATCGTTTCAGAGATCAGTTTAGTGAGCGTTTAGAAGAAATAATGTCCGTTTTTACTGACACTAGGTCACACCTAAATAAAAGCGCGCCATTCGATTTTTAACGCTCAGCTCAGCCTCGAAAGTTAAAAATCCAACAGCACCCATTAAGTCAGGCATACATTTTGGTATCGCCTAGTGAAAACGGGCAAAAACCTCGGCTAAGCTAACAATACCACGAAATAATATTAATATATAGAACTTGCTTTCGAAGAATGTTTTGGTCGGATTCTAGTGTGGAATGCAGTAATTATCGGTACCTATTCCTACTATGTATATTGGATTTTCTCCGAATCCCGGCAACAAGTAGGGATCTGAATATATAAGGTATTAAAAAAAAATCTTTAGAAACTTTAAGAGGTGCTTTAGACCATCGAACTGAATAACTTTTACTTTGGGACCAACTTTGAAATCGCGAAAAACAATCTGTTGTTCCATAGTAAAGTTTATATACCTAGGTACTGTTCTAAGCTGTATGGAACAGCTGGTTTATTTTTCGCGATTTCAAAATGGTTCTATAGAAAAACTTATTCAGTTCGATGGTCTAAAGCACCTCTTCAAGTTTTTAAAGTAAATTTTTAACACCTTATACACCAGACTTATCTTAAATATTTTCCAAAATGCCAATAAATAATTTTGGTGACGAGGATCGAATTCGCTATACCGATGATTATAGAAGGAAGAAAGAAAAAGATTAAGATAGAATAAACCAAATAATAATCACGATGGATTGTTGGATTTGGATGTATAATCTGGTGTACAATAAAGTATTAAATAAATAAATAAGATAGATGAAGTTTTGATAAAAGTGCTGAAGATGCCACACGGAGCGACTGGAAACTTTAGATATTCAGACCACCTTATGTGGCTTATTATTTTTCAGAAACCACCCTGTTGGTCCTGCAGTGCTATTCCGTAAAAATCTCACCCTGAAAGCTTAGGTGAAGTGAGCTTGAAGTGAGCTTGAAGTGAGCTGTCAATAGTGTCAATCCATCAGGTGGAATGATATCTCACTTCAGGTTCATTCAGAGATGTTTACAGAATAGACCGGTAGTACTCATATGACAGCGTGACGTCACGATGTTGTGCTAATATAACTACTTTGTTCCAGGTGGTACTGGGTCATTCAAAGAACATAAAGAAGAGCGTCCCGTACCAGTTCCTGAAGGACTGGCTGGGCAATGGACTGCTTTTGAGCACAGGTTGGTATCTTAGCCATAGAACACAAAAATACATTATTTTATTTATTTAAGAAGAAAGCAGAAGAAAAAGTATTTATTGAGACAAGCACAGGAGATCTCAAATTAAACTAAAAATACTAATTGAACATAAATAGAAAAAAAAACAATAAAAATAAAATAACAGAAAAATGTAAATAACTGAGCTCGTAACTCAGCATGATGCTGCGAAATTTAATAATAAATGTCGCAGCGCTGCTTTTTAAACTTTATGTACAAAATGCGTTACACAAGGCGTACTTAATGCCATACCCCATGCTCTGCCAGTCAAAATATTTTATTTAAATCCATCCCAAATCTGTTTATTTTTGTCGGGTTAAGAAATAAACAAATTTTTTATTTTTTTTAAACCAATTTATAAAGTGACTGTTTCTCTGTTTGTCTGTAACCGCTTCATGCCTTAAGAGGGCGCCTAAAGGTCCACTAGCGCCACTCTTTAAAAAAAATATTATCTCGTGACTGAGAAGGAATTATGAATAACGGCTAATAAGGACCCTCGGTAAGTGTGTCTAGAATTTTCTAATACCTTTTATAAAGCTTTATATTGAGACACGGAGCAACAAAATACGATCTAGAGGAATGTGGCCGCTTTTCTTTAGATCGTATTTTGTTGCTTCGTGTCTCAATATAAAGCTTTATAAAAGGTATTAGAAAATTCTAGACACACTTACCGAGGGTCCTTATTAGCCGTTATTCATAATTCCTTCTCAGTCACGAGATAATATTTTTTTTAAAGAGTGGCGCTAGTGGACCCGTAGGCGCCCTCTTAACGGCTGAACGAATTTCGATGAAATTTGGCACACAGGTAGACCATGACCATGACCCGGGTTAGGACATGGGATACTTTATCATGGCAGTACGTTTCTGTGGGATAATTTCCTCACACACTGACTTATTAATTGTAAAATTTTAAGAAAATCGTCTACTATTACAATGTTTGTAAATATGTGAGAACCATGCATCTATCACATAAGTAATTAATTTATCTTTCGTTGCTTCATTTTTATTAAGTAATTCTTGTTTTTACCTATAAATTGTGGTAACGTATTTTTTTTTTTTAGGTGCATCGTCTTCACAATTAATTATGTAACTAATGTACGTACATATAGGTACAAAATATTGTAACACTTTTTAAAAGAGTAACGGTGGAGTTTCTTGCCCATTCTTCTCCATACGAAAACTACCTTTTGGATGGGGCGACTAGAATCAATTCAATTTTTTGTAAACTTTGACGTTCAAAAGTGCCTTACAAGGGCCTATTTGAAATAAATGATTTGACTTGACTTTGACTTTTCCGACCTCCACGCGGGCAGTAATAAAAAAGAAATTATATCGTGGCGATTTCGCGGTACTCTCTTATCTCTATGGCGGTCGGTATTAATATCTGTCATAGACAGCTTTAAATAGACGACAACATTTGAATGTAAATCTATGGAGATGGCAGAATTTCTAAAGATTAAACCCAATCCTACCTACAGAAATCCGGATATCCGATATTTTTATTAAGTATTTAAAACAACCCCTGAAGATTTTTAATCTTTCCCGGCAGGTTCTTTGAGTTATAAAACCTCAAGGTTTGGCCTACTTTACGGGCAATTTTAAGCTTTTTCAGGAAGTTCGCTCCTGTGACTGTGTATAAAAGGTTGTTATGTAACCAAAGGTGCTTGTATCCACGTCAAACAAAGTAAATACCAAAGTACTTCAAAACTTGACGTAGAAAACCGCTGGCACAGTTGACTAAAAGTACCTTACAGTTACGTAAAATTCAAAAGCGCTTTTCTCGTGAAAAAAATATTGAAACTTTGAGAAAAGACCTATTTCATAATACTTAGTACCTATGAAAGAAAGAAAAGAAAGAAAATACGTTTATTTGCGGTACACATGACGCAAAGAAAGAACAAAAAAAAAACAATTTGGGGGAAAATATGCGTCACATCCACGCAAAACGGCCATCGCTCAGCTTAATGCTGCGACCCTATGCGAAACAGAGCCCCAGCGCTGGTTTTCAGCGACAGCCAGCGTTGACGTGATGACGTCAACCAGTGCAGCATATAGTGAAATAACAAAATAAGACAAAAATAAAATGAATAAATACAATACTTAGTCCTAAATGTTTATATGAAATATAATATTTAAAATGGTAACATTTCATACCGTCGGCGACTCACGCCACTATGGTGTCGATAATACTATGTTCGTATCGAGTTCGGGGTTTTGTTGCCACTTCCTTGTTTAGATTGGTCTAAGTACCAGTCTTGTGTTAGAAATGTTAGAATTATACCAAATGCTTATTATAATCTATGCCCACAATAAAAACATTTGATTTGATTTGATTTATACCTATACTCCATTTGAAATAAGATTAGACATTTAAACAAACCTTTGTTACAGTACGTTCAACCGATTCTGAGTTCTATACCGTAGGTATAAGGATGGCATTAAAAGCTAATCTTATTTCAAATGGAGTATAGTTAGAATATCAAGAGCTGGAGTAAAATGTATTTTCATTTGAAAAATGCCAAGATGAATTCTTTTCTCAAAAAAATATTCCTACTGTGAACCTACAGTTATTACTTCTTGGAAGGGCCCGGCTTCTAATCAAGTTAAGTCTGGATGATTGATTGAATTAATGAGAGATATACCTAAGTGAATCCCATTCGGATTAGTCAGAGTTCACTCTAAGTTAGCTGAGCGGTGTAGATTGACTGGCGAAGCGAAAGCTAAGCCGATAAGGCCGATTCCCCCTTGAGGTGGATATGCCAATTCATACGGAACATGGAAAGATTAGGGCTGGTATACTTTGGGCAAGGCGCAGTGCAGAACATTTCTTATTGCCAAACTATGGACCTAACTAGCGTTTCAATAATATAGACAAGATTTTGACGATGTAAATAGTGCACTCTTCATGGTTACGGATTGGTTTACGACAAATATCCTAGTTCTCAATGCCAAGAAAACGGAATGTGTAAAGTTCGCCTTCGCAATTGTCTAGGACCCAACATCGGCTTAGATAAAGAGGTGCTTGAATCTGTAAACTCGGCAGTTTTTCTGAGCATAACAGTAGATGCCAAACTTCAGTGGGGCCCACATATATCGAGCCTAGCGGGAAGGCTCAGTTCTGCCGCCTACGCCGTCAGGAAAGTAAGACAATACACTGACGTCGATACAGCACGGTTAGTCTATGTTAGTTATTTTCATAGCGTTATGTCCTACGGTCTTCTGTTGTGGGGCAAAGCTGCTGATATTAAAAATATATTTGTCCTTCAAAAACGAGCTGTTCGAGCTATTTACCAGCTAGGCCACAGAGTTTCTCTGAGAGTTTTTTTCAAAGATATTGGTATCCTCACAGTGGCATCTCAATTCATCTTCGCCAACATCTTATATATTAGGCAAAATATACACTTATAAACTAAAATCAGTGATTTTCACAATGTTAACAATAAAAATAAGGACAAACTACGAGCTCCCTTTCTCCGGCTACATAAGGTTCATAACTCATTTGTTGGGCTTGGTATAACCTTTTATAACAAGCAACCCTTTTCTTTGCTAGATTTGCTTTTGAATGCGTTTAAAACAAAAGTAAAATCTAATCTTTGTTCAAAAGCATACTATTCTATCAACGACTACTTAAATGATAAGAATAGTTGGTCGCTGTGATTAACTCAAGACAATGTTTATGTTCTTTCTCCAGAATTAGCTTACCTACTGACAAGTTATATGAGTTTATATTATAATTAATTGCTTATTTTGTTTGAGTTTATAAGTCAAGCTATTTTAATTTAATTTTAATTTATTGTTGACATAATCTACTCATTACAATGTTTTTTTATGGGTTGTGTTGCAACATGTGGTTAGCTAGTTACCTCGACAATTGATCATAATTATAATTTTTTTGCCTGAGCAACCGGCAGCAAGTTCGTCATGCTCCCTTAGATGTCACTGCGTGCGGTAGCGTCGGGGTGACTGGTCGTCTTGCTGATCATGGTTTTGTTATTGTTATTAGTAATTTACTGCTTATTTATTTTACCTCGATGGTCCTAGTTTATAATTTATGACTTCCAGTTACAGCTATTTATATCTATATGTAAGCGGGCACGCCTTTGATGCCTTTTTTTTTTTTTTTGAGGATGGGAAATTATCAAATAACTTCTCCCGCTCTGGGTGGAGCGGGAGGGCGTGTCAGACTTTTACTGACTAAAACCCACCCGTGTTCCTTCCGTTCCCTGTGTGCCGAGGTCGCGATATCCCTTTCAGACAAACCCGCAACCCCGCGACCTGTGTCAGGCGGAAGGTGAGGACGCCGTGGCGCCTCTCTAGCCACTCCTCAAAGAGGGGACTTATCGCCACAATTGTGGCGTGCCCAGCGCTGGGTTGCGACAATCGCACTCTCCATGCCGCCATGAGATCCCGCCGGAGCTCTGTCCGCTGTGCCGCGATTTCTCGCGGCAGCGGAGTTACGCCCCGGCGTTTCGCCTCCTCGCGCAACTCCCACATATGCGCGAGGACTTTTGCCTCCAGATCCCATGGCGGTAGTCCGGCAAGGAGGCTCGCCGCCTCACGGGAGACCGTGCGGTAACCTCGGACCAGCCTAATGGCCATGACCCTTTGGGACGCGTTCAACCGCTGGGCCGGTCGCAGCCTCAACGAACGCGCCCACACCGGTGCCCCGTAAAGGGCCATGGACCGCACGATCCCTGCGTAGAGCCTCCGGCAGGAGGCGTTTGGACCCCCTAGATTGGGCAGGAGCCGCTTCAAAGCAGCCCCAGCCCTCTGCAGTTTGGGAGCCAAACGTCGGAAGTGCTCCACGAAGTTCCACCGGCTGTCGAGGACGAGTCCCAGGTACTTCATCGTCGACTCGACACCGATGTGAACCCCTCCTGCCGTTATCCGGGAACCCGATAGTGGCGCGTTCCGAGGACCATAAAAACACATGGCCTCGGACTTGTGCAAGGCCACCTCGAGTCCCAATTGCCGGATCCTATCGACGATTGTCGCAACCCCGCGTGTCGCCAGTTCGGCCGCCGCCTCATGCGACCTCCCCTGCGCCAGGACGCCTTTGATGCCTGGAGGCTTTTATTTGGATATTAAGTTCTGTTTACGTTTAGTTTTTATTTCTGCCTGAGTATAGTTCTCGATTATTTTCGGTGGTAGATTGGCGTGTGCTAGCTGACATATGGCTAATAATTGTAATTATGTTTTGTGTTGCATAATGTAACTTATTTTGCATACTATTATTTAGAATCTTTTTTTTTTCTGACTTAACAGACAGCTGTGCCGCTGGGGAGTTTGTTGCGCCACTTCTTCTTCCCAGTTAAAGCAATATGAAGTGGTGAAGGGTGGTCGTTGGGGGACTGCCTTATGTAATTTTGACGTTCGAAAAGTGCTGCTTCTCAGCCTAGTTTGAATAAATGACTTTTGAATTTTGAGTATTATCGAAAACCAATTAACACAACTACCAATTCCCGGGAGCATCGAAGGAACTAGATAGAGCTTTTGTGGCAAATAATTTAATTGAATGTTTTCTGTTTCTTTATTTTGTAATGACACTATTGTATAGAATCAAGTTCAGCTGGCGACGTCGCCATGGAGTCCCAGTGCGCTTAGCTTTGATGTTCTCTTTTTCTTATTTGTGGGCAGTGCTGTTTTGTTCACTGTTCTGGTTTTATAAGTGAAGACTTGTAATGGGCCGCCAGTTACACTTACTATTTTTATTCCGTTTTGATAGTCTTCCAAAGTATTAAATACAAAAAATAAATATCAATATCCAATACATAATCTTCACTCTATCTTTTTCCCCACCAGGCGCTCACTGGCACAAGCGTCGTAAGATCCTCACTCCGACCTTCCACTTCAACATCCTGAAGAACTTCGCGACCGTCATCGAAGAGAAGACCCAAGATATGGTGAAGATGTTGAAGCAGAAGAAGGGAGAAGACGTCAGCCTGATGCCCTTGATCAGTGACTTTACACTGTTCACTATCTGCGGTAAGTAATTTAAGCAGGATACGATATTGCCATTTTTATCCGACTACAAAAACAGGTTGTTATCTTTGTTGTTGTATACGGGGTCAAATTAAGGTGACAGTAAGCGACTTTTAATGATTATATGTTATTTTATTATGTTTTTCTATAATGTAGGTACTTACAACTTAGCGGCCTTTTCCAGGTATCGCAAATTTGAGGGTTATGTAACATTAAAAATTAAAATAACTATGCTATTGACGTTCATGTTACTTGAAGTATGAGTTGAGAAAATCTGTTTTATCGTGTATAAACATCGAAACCCATGACGTCTGTAAAGGTTACACAAAAAAATATACTGATATTACAAGTAGGTACTAGTACACTAACTGCGATCGAAGACAACAAAAAAAAACTCATCAAATTTATTTCTTTTTGTTTTATCATGTTTAGATATCAATACTCATCACGTCTGCGGAGTTTCGCTTATTAATTTAATTTGACCCTGTATTTGTATGTGGGATTTTTACCTCAAAGCATCCTAACGGCTGGATGGATTTTATTACATGAGGTGTCTAATGAGTCTATCGACTTGTCTAGACCGCGCGATGGTTATAGGGTTTTGTTTTATAAAAACAAAATGGCGGATTTTAGACGTCATTATGTATTCAGCTGCATGCGGTTAGACTGAAAGGAAGGCTATTTGTGAGGAGTCTCTCAATTTTGGTCTAAAACTGAAAGGTACTTATCGGGAAGAAAATGATAATAAAGTAAAAAACATCAGTACAGGACTATCACACTGGCCATTAATCGTATTTGAAAACGAAAATACTAATTTAAAAATTCAGAACTTTGACAACAAAAGACCTACAACGCCTGACGACCCTACATGCAATCACAACAAGTTTTAAAGATTTTAGATTACCAATTATTTGTTATACTTGTATTAAAATCTGTATGAGGATAACAGAAAGAAATATGTTTTTCGCAATGGTTCTGCAATTTAAGGTACTTAAATACCTAGGTATTTCATTTAATGATGTCACATTCAAGATCGCATGTCTTGATTGTTAAATTGTACATTAATTAGAATCGCGACCAAGACTGGAACAATACTGACGTTACTTTGAGATCTATGTCACCTTGGAAAGTTAAGAGACTCCTTTTCTTGTACCTTGTAAGGTCACCCTTTGTCGTCTAGTTTCAAAGTGGAACATATTATGAGCGATATTAGAGAACTTTTAACAGAGGAAGAATTTTTCATTCTAGAGGAAAATGAAAAATTCCGGTATTGGAATATCTATTGCAATATGAATCATGACCTTCGTTTCTTCAACAAGAGTTATTTTAGTGTATAAAAACATATACGCATGTTATTGAAAAATAAATGCAGTCGCTGACCTTATTCAATGTCAGAATGATCTTCCCACAATACAATGTAGCTAGTGCCTATATTTTTTGTCATTGTACAAATTAACTCAATGAATGCGGTCCTCTGCCATGGCCTCTAATCAGTAGTAATTGCAGTTGCAGTAACGTCATAATTTTCCAACCATAATTATATGCCATTTGCTGAACCTACCTACTTTGTTACATTTTTTGTATTTCTCGAGCGTGCATCAATCATTGTAAATTGACGGAACAGCCATGCTATTCTGTAAACATCTCACCGTGAAAACTTGGGTGAAGTGAGCTGTCAATAGTGTCAATCCCTGTGGCATTCCACAGGGATTGACACTATTGACAGCTCACTCCATGCTCACTTCACCTAAGTTTTCACGGTGAGATGATTACAGAATAGCACTGCTGAAAACCATATGTCAATGTGCATAAAAGGCATGTGACGTGCGCTCGTGATTTGCAACCGCTGTCTGTATATATCTAGGGTTGCCAACTTTGTTATATCAAATATAATATTTTCGAAGCCATTGTACTACCTGCCTACTTCCAAGTTGGTCGCAGTTACTTGGATATTTTTACTACTCAATAACCATGGATACCGTACATGAATGTTATGGCTAAACGTCGACTAACATATCATTAAACGTTGACGTTTAAACGATATGGCCAATTTTAGCTGGCCATTTCATAAAATGGTCAATTATAAGATCTGGCCACGACAGATGTATTACTAATATCAATGACTTAGACCATTTAACCTATGGACTTGTAAGTGTCCTTAATTCTACGAACAAAAATGTCTGTCACTTTTGTTGGGGGACGAGGTAAGAAAGAAAGAAAGAAAGAATAATGTTTATTTGGACACAGTTCGACAGGTAGACAGTACTGCTAACCACACTGCCAACAGTGCTGCCAACTTATAGAAAAGCTAGAAGTATGGATATTTTATATTACTCTCTTTATCGAAAAATTCCTTAGGGAAAGAAGATAGAGTTCATACACGTAGCAAAGTGCATTTATCTAGCCTTGTGCCAACTATGTTGGGTCAGTGACATCTCGACCCGAGTCAACTCACCCCGAATACCAGCCATGCTATTCTGTAAACATGTCACCGTGAAAACTTGGGTGAAGTGAGCTGTCAATAGGAATCATCAATCATCAAATCCCTGTGGAATGACAGCTCACTCCACGCTCACTTCACCTAAGTTTTCAAGGTGAGATGGTCACAGAATAGCACTGCAGATACTACGTCGTCAAGCATCTAAAAAAGTCGGCCGTCGGCATGAAACTATCGACCTTTTAAAATATTGACGATTTTTTTAATTTAATGATCGAATTGTTTTATTTGTTTTTTACATGTAGCGCCTGTCTCTCTGACCTCTGCACACTAGTTACTGGATAATACGATACCCTTTACAAGTTCCAAATGATACACTTTATGGGGAAGAAAGGGCAAGGAACTCCATAGGCACTCGTTTAAACAGCATCTCTAACGGTTAAGAAAAATATGTTTCACAAGGAGTTAAGGGTAACTGTTCTGTTTATGATGATCCACGCCGCCTTTGAGATTGATTAATAAAGTTGTATTAAAACATAAAAATAAAAAACCTTCACTGACATCGTAAATGATGAATCATACTGATTTCCGAATCATAATCCTAACTTTTAATATTATGAATGCGAAAGTGAGTTTGTTTCTTTATTTGTTACGCTTTCTCGCTAAAACGGCTGAACGGATTTGGATGAAATTGGCACATGGATAAACCAAGACCTGGATTAGGACATAGGATACTTTTTATCCCGATATTCCCAAGGGATCGAGACTTACGCGGCTGAAACTCCGGGCAGCAGCTAGTACCTACAGTAATTTGGTCCTACAATGAACACGGTAATAGATTTTGATCAACATCGATCCATAGTCATAAATAATCAATCTTTTCGTATTCTATTGCTGAATCGGTAAAGTTGTCGATGCCTTTTTCTTAAAATATTTTTAATTGTTATAATAGAAAGATGGCGTTCACTTCACCGGAAATACTTAATTATGGTATACTATGTTATTCCAAATATTTAGACATTTTAAGTGTTTTAAATTTCTTGCATGCGTTAGATAACGAAAACGATTATGAAGCTTAATGTTGTCAAACACTCGTGACGCGTGCAGTCTGTCAATCTGTTTAACAAATTACCAGCAGAATTAAAGAATATTCAAATGCGAACAATTTTAAAAATAAACTCTGGGCTTTGTTAATAAATAAAGCCTATTACAGCATTGACGAATTTTGTAATGATAAAAATCTTAAAACTAGTATTGAATTAAACTTAAATTAAACATGTGTACCCATTGCTTTTTGACTTTGTTATACATGCATGTGATGATGTTAATGTTAATGTTAATAATTTGACATTAAATGTATTTTTGTAGCATTTTGCCAGGGACTTTGTTCTGTATCAATAAGAATATTAATGTTTGTAAAGTTAGTATTTTTGGGTGAGGGACGAGGTTACTTGTATTATAATCGTTAGTGTTGCTTCTTTTTGTGTAGGCTTAATATTTGCACAGTAGGTCTGTGCAAATATTTCGACACAAATGTATTTTTGTTATGAAATAAATAACTTGAACTTGACTTTGATAAAAAAACCGATTCAAAAACAGTTTTTATAAATGCCTTAGATAGTCAATCTATCCATTACCTTGACAGAGGGGTATAATCAGACGAGGCAGATCCATAGGTACAAATTAAGATCAATTATAATGATGATGGGCTTACGGTTAAAGTGGTTTACCGATAAGAATTATTCTTACCGCTGCTGAACTGAGCACTGGTACAGATTATATTACTAATAGTCTGTACCGGTGCCCATTTCACATCTAGAACTATGTTTTTTTTATTAACCACAACTGGTAAGCTCTTGGCCTGTATCTCACCTGATGGTAAGTGATGGTCAGGCCGAAGGTGGAAGCGAGCTCCACCCGGAATTACCACACTTAACCACAAAGGCTATCTTACCTCTAACTGCCGAGACACAACAATGCTGTTACCATTTACATATTTATGTCCAAAAAGCTTCTTTATAAGTACTGCATACTTGTACCATGGTTGAAATCGTACCTTATTTTACTTTAAATGCAATTCAGCTTGACATAATATAACGTTATCTCTTCTCGATGTTAATTCAGGGTTACTGCCCGCTGCTGTCAGTTGCACTTGACAGAAATGAGTACCTAGTACCTACGTGATATCGCTTTATGCGGATGTGGAATATTTATTGTTGATGCTCAATTGAGTCAGTCATTATTGTAGAAATGAATTATAGCTCAGCTCTCAATTATGTAGCTTATCTTACTTAATAGAATATCTTAATTACATTGTCAATCATCCTCTTCATCATCTTGGCATGGCATATCTCTTTAGCAACGTCTTGGAAATGTCGATAGTTTGATGAACGTTAGGCGCAGCCCCGCTACCATTTGAGGACTGCGGTTTGTATCACCACGGTACCTGCACCCTAATTGTGTAACGCACGATCAATCATAATCTGAATCATTTTGAAGAATATTGCTATTCCATTGTTTCATATGTTTGAAAAATTTGTCTGCTCAACAACGTAAATAACGCAATGAATGTTGTTGAACTGTCAAAATGAAACAGATTGTGATAGATCGTGTGTTACGCAATTACACTGCAAGTTATTATTTCTATTTTTATCACAGCCCGAGCATGAGAGCTAGCTAAGCTATTCACATAAACGTTATCTAAGACTAGATAAGAATGGGCACGCCACAATTGCGGTGATAAGTCCCCTCTTTGAGGAGTGGCTAGAGAGGTGCCACGGCGTCCTCACCTTCCGCCTGACGCAGGCCCTCACCGGACGCGGTTATTTCGGGTCCTGTTCCGGATAAGGCGGGAGGAAACGCTCGGGTGTCATCATTGTGTGGATCACCGGAGAACACGGTGGAGCATACGGTGGAGGTCTGCTCGGCTTGGGCGGAGCATCGTTGTGTCCTCGTGGAGGAGATCGGTGGCGGTGATCTCTCGCATCCGGCCATGGTCCAGGCCATGGTACGGAGCGAGAGGGCATGAGAGGCCGCCACCTCCTTCTACGAAGCAGTAATGCTCGCGATGGAGGAGGCGGAACACATGAGGGAGAGGCAAATTTCGCGCCCTGACGCCCCTAGCCGCCGCAGGAGACGCCCTGGACGTGGCCACCGTAGGCGCGGGCTTGCGGATAGTGAGCAATGGGTAGCTCACCGTCCGATAAGGACCAGGCCCGGGTCTACGGCGCCACGTACGGGTTCCACGCGTGCCTCAAAGAGATGTCAGCACAACTGGCGGGGTCCTCTAGCACTGATGCCTGCCGGGGTTGCAGGAAAGTCCGAAAGGCATACCGTGCCCCTGGCAACGAAAAGGCAACTGAAGGAACACGGGTGAGTCTCAGTGTTTCAGTCAGTAAGAGCCTGACACGCCCTCGGAGAAGTTTTTTGATTATATCTCAACCAAAAAGAAAAGACTGGAGAAGAAGAAGAAGAACTGTTTGCGCCTTATTATGTCAATATTACCTTACATATCCATCTTTTTTCAAAGCCATCCAACGCCATTTAAAGCCAGAAAAATGTAACAGAAATAATGGTAATACATATATCGTCGTATTCCATCTCAACGAACGCAATCAAATATCTTTCTATCTCAATTACTTCCAATTGTTGGAGATAAGAAAACGATTCGTTGTAGACCGAGTAGCGTCTTGTATTTTCTTGTGTTTAGCTGAATGGTTTTTCTTGAATATATTGTATGAATATAGAATCTGTGTTATTTTTTATATTAGACTATTTGCTAAAGAATGAATAGTTTACTTAATACATTATGTAAAAAAACCGATATCCTATCCGAAGTGGAGAAATATTAGGTCCTGCAGTAACATTACCAAAAAGTAATACAAAATCTTATTATCATTGAAAATAAAATAGTTATTCCTATTTTAAATTCGAATTTTAAATTAGTTCCAAAATTACCCTAAATCCATTAAAAATTTGCAAATTTTCTACAGGGGTCATGTATTGTTGCCAGGTGTTCCCAGAAGATGGCTTAATAGATATAGGGTTCTTTATGTTGTGTTGTATTATTGTTATTGGTTTTACTTGTTTATGTTTTTCTTACTTAATTAATTATACTAACATAGTTTAAGTAATACTAACAAATTATGGGTAATGTATCTGAATTAAAGGTGAATAAATAAATAAATAAGTTATGACTTGATAACATCGCTGAACGAAGGCCGCCCCGCGGCGCACACACTCGAAAAAATTCTTCCTTAAAAAAAAAAACTTTTCTTTTTCCTTATAATTACCACATAAATAGACTCTCAGTATGATACTTAACAACACCCTCATGGATAAGACAGGGTCTTTACATGTTGTACATAATAACCACCATTTACTATATTTTTTCACTAATGTATATTATGTATATCTTCTTTCAAGTCATGGCAAAGGCAATGAATAAGAGTTTTGGACCCAACAAATTTGGTCCCTTTTTAATCCAGAGTTGAATCAACCTTTCCGAATTTCGTGAACCGATTCACGAGCAACTTGAGAAAATTAATTAGGATCCGTATATTCCTTTCAAAGAGGAGAACAGCCTCGCACAAACTCGTTACCCTTTTCATGAATACGTAAACAGGATTCCTTTTACATCAACAGAGACTGCAATGGGGACTAAGCTGGATGGTGACCAAACATCAGCTACCGTAGACTATAAGAACGCTATCCTGAACATTGGCATACAGATGTTGAGTCGAATCACAAGGATATGGATGCACAACGACCTCATATACAAGAACTCTGCTCAAGGGAAGGAGTTTGCTAAAACTCTCTCCGTAGCTCGATCGTTTGCAGACAATGTTATAACGGATCGGAAGGCTCAAAGAGCTCAGAATCAAGGAGCTGAGGAAGCAGAAGTAAGTGATGGCATTGGGACTAAAAGGAGACTGGCCATGCTGGACCTGTTACTAGAAGCTGAAGAGAAGGGGCAAATCGATATGGAAGGCATCAGGGATGAGGTCAATACGTTTATGTTTGAGGTGAGTCACCATTATGTCAAGAAGCGCTAAATATTAATTTGTCGTAAACGAAATGATTTAAAATCAATCCAATCTATAGGTATAAGAGGAAGGTGCTCACTAGACTTATCAAATAGTTCAAAGATGTTGTAATGTTTTGTCCTTGTACATCTCTTTTACAAAATTACTATTTTCTTTAGAAAATCGTAACAATGATACAAAGAAACTGAGTTTATTTGACACAGATAAAATGAAAACAAGCCGAAAGTAATAGAATTTCTCGTGTATCAATATACCTATAGAAGCAATCTACGTTAGAAAATCGACTGATTCGTTGGTCTCTGGTCGCAAGTGCTAATGCTTAGCATGAGGTCGGGGTTCGATTCCTAAGTCGGGCGAAGTGTTATTCGGTGTTTCTATTAGGAATTTCTCTGTAACACGCCGGAGTCTCGAATTGTGCCCGGTTGACGGCAATAGGCTCGCCCCCTGTTACATGGGACTTAAACATAACTTGCGAAATGTGGGTGTACTATAGGTACACCTCTGCCTAACCCTTCGAGGACTACAGGCGTGATGTTATGTTTAGTTATTTTATAAAAGTTTTAAAACCGGAAACTAAAAAACACAATTTTTCTTGGACCGAAGATTGACGATTCGTTCTTTGTTTTGTACTCTTTCTGACTACTCAAGATGAGATTAGTCGAAGTAGTGAAGCAGAAATAAAAGGTATTTTAATTCCAGGGTCACGACACCACGGCGTTAGCTCTGACATTCGGTTTGATGCTGCTGGCAGATCACGAAGATGTTCAGGTAATAATTTTTAGTAATATTAAGTTATTTATGGGTATGTATTTATGTTCAAAAGGTTTTCAATTTCATTAGTTTCATTGCATCTACTTTTCATGCCTTCTATGCGGTGACGACAATACGACAGTAAATGAAAGCACTGGCAATACTATAGAGTACGTAGGAGTATTTTGAAACCATCGAATACCTAAATCCAAATATCGAAATGAAAAAATATAAACAAATATGACTATCTAAATACTAGTGATGGGCCAGCCGACTAGCTATTGGCTGGTTTACACGATGGCAGCGACTGGGCCCAGTTACTCGGAATTTCCGACCCAGTCAATGGTTCATGTAGACGAGATCGGCAGTGAGGCGGGGGAAGCTACTGGGTCCAAAAATAGACGGGTAGTTTAGTCAACTGGACTGACTTGAGGGCACGAAGTCAGCACTGGCTGGGTTGAAACTAGTGTCTACACAAGCCCAGTTGCAGGTCAGCACTGGACTGACTTACTTTACTGTCACTGGGCTCGCGTTTTTGGAGATTAGGTACCTATGTATTTGATTGAATTTTTGTTTGAATTTGAAGTTTATTTTATAGTCATGACGATCCCACCCTGTATTTTCTCGAAGACCTTCGTTTATTTTTTACACATCACGTAAAATGAACATTGCCTACGGATTTTTGAAGTGCTGTGAAATTTATGCAGGACCTAGATACTACCTTGATGAAACTCACGACTCCCACAGCCCACGATAACCGTACTCTGGATTTTTAACTCTCGGCGTCGAGCCGAGCGTTGAGAATCAAACAGAGCACATCCTATTGCGTTGTAATAGCTCACCGTTGGATTTTCATCTCTCGGGGCTAAGCTGAGAGTTGAAAATCCAGAGTACCTATGGTAAAAAACGTCACCATAAAAAAGCACCCGTGCGTATCAAAGCAGAAGAATCAACAACAATGACTTGTTGATTCTTCTGGCGTGTGCTATGAGATGCATACTTACTTATAGGTATAATGAATTTCATTTAGTTAGTTTATTTATTTTTATATTTTAGTTTATTTTTAACCAACTTCTAATAAAGAGGAGGTTCTAAATTCGGAAGTTTATGTTTATATTTTTGTATTTTCTAACTCCGTCATATATTTTGGATAAGCAAAATTCTTTTTTTGGTCATATATGAATTTTATTAACTTTGCTTGGGTACCTTTTGATTTAGCTTCAATAATACGTATTTTTTTCCCACTTAGCCTATGTATATGGATGATGTTATAATAACTGCTTGTCACTGTTATTCAAAACCAAAGACACTGACTTCCGAAATAAAGTTATTTTTCGAGAGAGTTCGGTTGTTTTTTTTTTGTAAAAATTCTTTTCAAATTTAAATTCAAATTCAAAATATTTTAATTCACATAAACCTACAAGGGCACTTATGAAACGTCAGAAGCTAGGTGCACGGTTAAAATTGGTCGTTTCCTATGGAGAAGAGCCGGCAAGAAACTCCACGGTTACTCTTTTAAAAGTAAATGGTTTTTACAACTTTTCCAAATTACAGTGTTAAAAGCTTCGATCAACTATACAGGTATGAGAGGACAGTGTAGGCCCATCAACATGTACCAGGTACTTAGTAAAATATAAAATGGTCCACACATCTACATTCTGTTAAGTCTACAACGTTCTCACATTCACAAAATTTAAAAGAAAATAATCTATATAAAAGATATAAATAAAATAATAACAACCTATTCAAACCAAATGACAATGGTTGACACTACAGCTGTAACAAATCAAATTTAATAAAAAATATAGAATATTGTAATGTCAAAAAAAAAATATTATGTCAAGGAAATTTGTAAATAAAAATAAAATAAAAAAGTAAATTAAAATAATTATCGTAATTTGGGAGCAGTTAGTAGACATTTACATAGTTATGCCGCTAACGAGGTTTCTTTAACAGTTCCACATTTATTTTGATTTCCCTCGTTCAAATTGTAACAAGTTGCACAAATAAAATAACAAGACTTGGCAGCTGCGCTTTTTAATGAAACCTTCTTGGTAGAGCAAGCAGAAATGAAATTCCATTTGTCCTCTTTCAAAGAAAATGCAGAAATTATTCAGAGTTCTATAGCAACTAGTAATTGATATTGCTTGTATTTTATACTAGAGGAAGCTAAATTAATTTGAAAATAATTCTTTCGTACGATTGTTTCGTTTCTATGAAAGACGAATGATTAAACCTTCCTAAATCAGTCACAAGTAACACACAAAGAACTTAGGAAATTCCGAGTTTCACACGTTTATTCGCAGAAAATTGTGCCCTTTGTTAATTTATAACTCCAGGACGTTACAGAGGTAATTTTTACCTGACATCACTAAAAAAATATTAGGTTTAAAAACTATGTTGAGTGTCCCAGATTTTCTCTAACGTGATATAATTAGCGTTGTCCAATAATTATTATTATGACCTTTTTTAAATAATATTTTCTCTCGTTTTAAAAAATACTGACCTCATAAATGGAGAGGGTTCTCCGTTCTATGAGATTTTCTATCTTTATTCACACCCCATTCTTTTCCAGGATCGTATCTTCGAGGAGGTTCAGAACGTCCTGAACGGTTCCGACCACGTGAGCATGTCTCACCTGGCTGACATGAAGTACCTGGAGGCTGTGATCAAGGAGATCATGAGGCTGTACCCTAGCGTGCCCTTCATTGGACGAGAAATTGAAGAAGACTTTAAACTGGGTAAGACTGATTTCATGTACAATATACTGAGGGCAAGATTCACAGACCACATTTTGACTATGCTAAGTAAAGTAAGCGTTTCATACGAATGTGAACCTTATACTTATGCGTGAAATGTTCATATTCGTATAAGCGAATGTGAGCAAGCGTTTCATACAATTATATGAAAATTTATTATGAACAAGTAAAGTTCCTGCGTTCGTATATGATGCTTTACTTTGGTAAGTAACAAGTAAAGTTTACTTGTTACTTACCAAAGTAAACTCTTTGAGAATTTGATTTTCTAGCATTACTTAAGGTGGCCCGCGAAATTTCTTACGTTTTTATACAAAGTTGTTTTAAATTTTGCGGGCTTTCACTTTAAGAAATGCTGAAGTACAGTTTCGCAAATTCTCAATTCAGAAACCAACACCCTAATTGTGTAATACACGATCAATTACAAACTGAATCATTTTTAAAGAGATTGCTAATCCATTGCTTCATGAGTTCGAAAAAAAATCTGCTCAACAGCGCAATTAATGTTGTTGAACTGTCAAATTGAAACAGATTAGTCTTAATCGTTAACCGAAAATGTTAACGCAATTAGATAGCGGGTGTAAGTGGCCTGTGAATCTTGCCCTAAGGCACCGTGTGTATACTTTGTATAGTATTTTGACAGCTCGGTTGATACATTGGCTGAGCGATTACTACGTGTCGTGAGTGTCGATTCCCTCACGGAAAAATATTTGTATGGTCCGCGGATAGTTGTTGCGGATCTGGTTGTTTGTGTATGGGGGCCTTTGCTTGTAAACACACGCGCAGCTATTCACAGTGAGGATAGCAAAGTCTAGAAAACATTTGAGATTCGTAGTATTTCTAATCCTTTCCCAAGGATTATTTAAGAGCGTTCATCCGAAAAGTTTGTAACGTCGCAAATAGCTGTCAAATATTTACCCGTTTTGATTTGCCTTTATGAATCTTTATGAATTTGCCAATATTACTGTATGGAAATAAGAAATGCTAACTAGTGAACTAGAATATTAATAATGAATTGCAATTATAATACTGAATTTGTTGTGTTAACCGTTTCGGGTGTAAAAAAGGCATTTTAAAAGTTTCCAAATACTTTTTTTACATCTAAAACGAAATAATGGGTGTTACGATATTAATTATTGCATTTCATGATCAATATTTTAGTTCACTAGTTAGCCACATTTCACATTTTCCATACAGTAATATTGCCAAATTAATCAAAACAGCCAAATATTTGACAGCTATTTGCGACGTTGCCCACTTTCTGCATACTGTTTCTTTACCAAACTTCATTATTGTTTAGGTAGGTTAGCCGGAAAAAAAAAGTTAAGACAACCTTACACACTTTGAATCACAATCCGAGAGTTTTGAAGGATATTGCTAATCCATTACTTCATAGGTTTGAAAAACGCGTCTGCTCAACAACGTTAATAACGCAATGGACGTGGGTGACCTGTCATAATGATACCCATTGCGATCTATTGACATTTTATGTGTAGTACGTAATTTCCCCACAGATGGATATTTTTCAGTACTTAATTCTGAATTGAATTCTAGCGCTTAAGAAGACTTCTTTCATACATTTGATGAAACAAAAAATGTTTAAATACAAACTAACCTTCTATGACATTCGAGGCTAGATTGGTCAAGAGGTATGTTTAGAAACTTTGCTCACTTAATTAATTATCTCTACTTATCTACAAACCTGTCGGATCCTTGAGTGCAGCGAGACGAAAAGTTTCTGAATTTAAATCTATTAATATTGATTGAAGTACTTTCTTTATTCGAGCTTGTTTGCGGTAAATAATTTTTTTTTGGAGAGATTCAATTTTTAATTGAGAGTTCTTAGTACTTATCCACTTCTCTCATTTAAAACTAAATAAATTGACAAAGTGTGGGTGCAAAGTGCAAAAAGACGCCATCTTAGGAAACTTGTGCGTCTAATATTCTGCTCCCTTTGATCCGTAAACTTATTAGGAATATTAGAATATCCTAGACTAGTAATAATATTCTCTAGTAAATTGTGGTACAAATTCTTTTTCCGAAGTATCAAAATCATTAGTGGAGTTAAGTGCTCCTAAACACGGTTACGAGCGGCACGTGTCAATGGCAGACTCAATTGCAGCCGCCGGCCGCCGACGCGTCGAGCAGAAGCGGCACTAACCAACATGTCGTTGCGTCGTGTTGCATGTAGCGTATCAAATACGCGTTACATATACAGAAACGTATTGCGCTCTGAGGGAGCCGGGACTTGGGGAGTCTGAAATGTAATTTACTTCTATGAAGATATAGGTTGCTCAAAGTACGAAGAGATTTGTTATTGACGTGACAACGTCTTAAATTAGGTTGCGGCTCGGAGTCACTCATGAAAAAGTGTAACGCCCGCTCACGTCTGTTACGATGAGTCACCGCCGAGAAAAAGACGTTGTCACGTAAAATCTTCGCCCGTAAAACCGAATTTACAGGCAACCATTTTTTTTTTAGTTGGTAAACAAACCCGCTCTGATGGGCCCGCATTGGCCACTCCCTTTCGAAGAGACGAGGTTCCAGTGGACATAAAAAACAATAATCCATATAATGTCAGCCTATTCGGTAATAGGCTGGCATTATATATATTTTTGTATTATGCATTTATTTATTTCTCTGTATGTGAGTTCTTGCCCTGCTGTGCTGTGGTACTGCTGTGGGAATAGTCCCACAGCGGGGCAAAGTCCTCATCTCATGCCGAGAAGGCATTGGGATTATTGGCGGTTTCAGGCTTATATTAATTATAAGTTCATGTTTTCCTTCATTGATGCTAGTGATGGACGATAAACTTAGAAAGTACATATGAATTGAAAAAAATCATATTGGTACTTGCCCAGATTTTAGCCCACAACCTCGTGCATAAGACGCGAGTCCTTAACTTCTGGGCGATCACGAAAACCATATATCTATGTATGCTAATAATATTAAACATTCCGCAGGTGACCTGCTAGTGAAGAAAGGCACAACGGTGGACGTGCACATCTACGAGCTGCATCGGCGCGAGGATCTATACCCCGAAGCGGAGAAGTTCAAGCCAGAGCGGTTCCTGAGCAACGAGGTGAAGCATCCCTACGCTTATATACCGTTCAGCGCCGGACCTAGGAACTGTATTGGTGAGTAGAGGGTTTTGTTTAAGACCTGGGGGCCTAAAACGGCCACATTAAGCAATTCCTCTAAAAGCAATTCATTTTCTGAATTCCCAGCAATTCGTCTATGGTGACACATATTTTAGCTGAATCATATTCAATTCAATTCACATCATAATCATATTTGGTGTAAATATTGCCACATGAAAAAAATTTAGTCCATAATTGTACCGGATAATTTTTCTTTACAGTTTTGATTAATGAAATGAGATTTTTATTTTTTATTTCTACAGTTTAAATTTTATTTCATTATAATACAAAACTGTCAAACAGATAAATTGCGTAATATGAATTGAACGTAGATAATTATTATGAATTGTCAGTTTGTGACAGTTTGTGTGATTCATAATTTTATCAATGATTCTGCCAAAGCGGCCGTTTTAAAGCCCCAAGAACTCTAAAGATAATTTCCACGCAAGTTCCGCCCCATGCACGCCGCCACTCCAGTAATAAAGTTGAATATCGCGTGCTCTTTTTGATCGTGTTCGAGTACGAAAATGGTGTAAGTCTCAATTCTTATTTTTTTTAGAATAAAAATAAAATTCTTTTTATTGGCATAAAAAATTTGTACAAACAAAGTGAAGCCCTGACTCCTGCGCTAAGTAAAAACACCAATTTTATAGGGGCGTTTAAAATACGTTTATAACTAGAGTGATAATTGATCTAGAAAAAAAAAATATTGTGGCTCGATAAGCAAGGATATATTCTTACTATAATACTTATTTTAGACATAAAAACATAAAAGCCGAGTAATATTGATTTTATTTAAATAATCTTTATTTTTTAAAGATTATTTAAATAAAATCATTATTACTCGGCTAGACATGATTTTCGAATAAAAAAAGGATCGAGCGAAAATGTTACAATTACCTTACTGTCTTGTACATAAAAAGAAAAAAAGATCCAATAAAATACTAAAGTTCCATTTTGATTGTATGCGTGACTGATTAACCGTTTGTTAGATAAAGAAAGTACCTAAATATTTTTTTATTGAAATTGTATACTTTCGGCATTATCAAACCACTGGTACATTATGTACAAGCCGCGTAAAGCTTCGTGCAGACCAGCGCGACGCGACGCCGCGACGCGACTCGAACAATACAATTTCTAAGAAAACTTGACGGTATAACAATAGCCGGTGTCGCGTCGCGCGACAAGTCGCGCTGGTCTGCACAAAGCTTAATTTCGTTTGTGATTAAACGAAAACCGCCGGCCCTACCGCCGCGCGCCCTTTAATGACGTGCATGTTTCCAAAATTGACGATATTTACGCAAAGTGCCTATTACAAATTTTAGACGAAGCAAAAGCTTTCAGCTGGGCACCTAGCTAAGACCAAACTTCTCGACGAGTTTTGAAAGTGGTTCCTTACAAAATGTTTGAGACTAAACCGCATACCAATTGCGTAAAACACTTTCTATCACAATCCGAAAGATTTTGAAGAATATTCCTTATCCATTGCTTCAAGTGTTTGAAAAATTCGTCTGCTGAACAACGTAAATAACGTAAAGAATGATAATGAAACTCTCAAAATGAAAAAGTCAAAGTTAAATAATTTATTTTAAATAGGCCTTATGGGCCTATTTAAAATGCACTTTTCAACGTCAAAATTTACAAAAAAAAATGATTCTAGTCGTCCCTTCTAAAAGGTAGTTTTCGTAACCAAAGCATGAATTTATGTATGCTAACTTCTCTAATTTCGTCCACAGGCCAACGCTTCGCCATGCAAGAAATGAAGACCACCCTGAGTGAGATCTGTCACAACTTCAAGATCGTGCCTAAGGTGAAGGGGGCTCGACCCACGCTCATGGCAGACCTGGTGCTGAGGCCCGTCGACCCCATATACGTCAAGTTTATTCCACGTTAAATTAACGCTCAGTTATCATGTTCAGAGGCCCTAGTATAACGAATGTGCGGAGAACACGAAAAGTAAATTCGATCATTTAAAAAAAAAAAAAAAATTGCAACTGTCCTGTAGCATTATGGTAAAAAAAAATGCGACAAGCACAATTAGTATCACCCAATATATTACAAGGAAAAAGACTTAATAAAAATAAGTAAATATTATTGTGCCAATCGAGTAAGTTCGATTTGAAAATGGTTCGAACTTACATTACGTTTACTCAGCGCGTCCGTGCTAGGCCCACTGCTTGCACCACGAACCACTTAGTACATTTAGAGCTATCTCTGCCTAGTCCTTTACCAACTATGTTGGGGTTGTCTTCCAGTCTTACCGGATGCAGCTGAATACCAATATTTTATATGGAGCGACTGCCTATCTGACTTCCACAACCCAGTTACTGGGTAACACGATACCCCTTTGGTAAGACTGGTTTTCAGACTTCGGGCTTCTGAGTACCCGTATAACAACGGTCAAAGATCTATGAATGACAGCCGGGACAGACGGCTAATTTAAATAAAACATCGTTCCATCTGTGACAACTTCATGATTGATAGAAATAGAACGAAGTTTAAAATTCGTTTAGCGATTAATGTATTTAGTGATCAATGGTGCAAGTAGGCCAAACTAAGGCGTTTGCAATACCTACTATATTGCTAACAACTTATGGTTGAATTTTGCATTATTTTTTATGTGACAATTTTAATGACAGAATCAAGGGACCAATATTGGCAGTTCTAATTGCCAGAAAGCAGCAAATGATAGAAATTGTAAAATTTTCAAAAGTATTATACATTTTAAATGAAAGTAAATCGGCTAGTGAGGAAAGTATTAGAAATTGTTAACTTAAGTTTCGTTTTAAAACATAAAGTAGGGAGGTACTTTTAGGGCCTACGCCCACTGGCGGCACGGCACGACAAGGCATCCTTCGGCATCACTACAAGCAAGGGCATTCTGACGGCAACGGTGCCGCGGTATCCTTAGGCATGCCGCGTTGAAATTACAATTTTATTGTCATACTATTAAGTTATATTTATATTTGTCGCATAAAAATCCCTTGCCGTATCGTGCCACCAGGGCGCCGGGGGCAGTTTGTAAGATGTTCCTTCCACTAATATAAGTAAAGCTACTAACTAATTTTGAGCATTTACTGGGCAAGTTTACCTTGCTCTCCTGTTAATTTTTAAGTACTAACTTAGCTCAAACTATTGGTTGGGTATTACCTGCTTTTTATAAATAAACATACAAATGAACTATATTTTTTATTATTTGCCTTGGATATTTTTTAACCGACTTCCCAAAAAGGAGGAGGTTATTCTTATTCTTCTTTTTAGCGTGCTCGTGGTAGGTAATCTATATATTCTGTATTAGTCAGCCCAGAGCATTTTTTCTATTTATTTATTTATTTAACGGTTTATGTACACACATATAAACAGACAAGAAGAAAGGAACAGAAAAATACGTACAAAGGTGATGCTTATTTCTAAAGAAATCTCTTCCAGCATACCTTTTTTTTTTTTTTTTTTTTGAGGATGGGAAATTATCAAATAACTTCTCCCGCTCTGGGTGGAGCGGGAGGGCGTGTCAGACTTTTACTGACTAAAACCCACCCGTGTTCCTTCCGTTGCCTGTGTGCCGAGGTCGCGATATCCCTTTCAGACAAACCCGCAACCCCGGCAGGCATTGGCCCTTCCGGACCCCGTCAGTTGGTGCTGACATCTCTTTGAGGCGCGCGTGGAACACAACGCGCCGTCGACCCGGGCCTGGTCCCTATCGGACGGCGAGCTACCCATTGCTCACCGTCCGCAAGCCCGCGCCTACGGTGGCCGGAAGTCGGCTCGCGACTCCCGACGCTCGGGGCGTCTCCTGCGGCGACTAGGGGCGCGAGGGGGCGCATTTTGCCTCTCCCTCGCGCGCTCCGCCTCCTCCTTCGCGAGCATTACTGCTTCGCAGAAGGAGGTGACGGCCTCCAATGCACTCTCGCTCCGGACCATGGCCTGAACCAGGGCCGGACGCGAGAGATCGCCGCCGCCGCTTCCAGCATACCTGCGATAGGAAAGTAGGTAAAGAGATGAAGACAACGTGTGTAAGAGTAGAAGAGAAAATAAAATACATAAAATTTATTTGTAAACAAGCCACCTGTAGCATGGACATAATCAGAGGCATCGCAAACCCGTTGCTATCCCAAAAACAAAAATTGTCTCTTGATTGTAACATGATACCGTCATCCATTTCCGATGCCATCTAGTTTTAAAGTGAACGCACACTTCTCCGACCCGGACGCCTCGATCGAAACGAAGTCAACGAGAACGCTTCGAACGGTTTTCTAGATTCGGACGATTCATTGATTTACGTTGTTGAGCAGACACATTTTTCAAACATAATTAAAGCAATATCCTTTAAAATGATTCAGATTATGATTGATCGTATCTTATGCAATTGGGGTGCAGTTTCAGTATTCAGATCAGATTAAATACGACGAATTTGGTCCTAGAACACTAAAGAATATACTACTCTCTAACCGAGAACACGTTCTGTGATGTCACGGGTACCCGTTATGTTTAATGCATGTGTATATATTACTCCGGTTCCGATTTCGATACTATACTCTTGGCTATAAATATGAAATGCTGAAATAGTAAGTACAGTCAGCGACACATTCGATTAACATTGCTACTTTTACACGTTATCTGAATTTATGCAAAATTATTGAATAATTTGCTAAATTTAGACTGTACCTACTTTATAGATACACTAGTTTTTGTCCGTAGCTTCACCCGCGTGGATGTTGGAAAATATCCCACGGGAACGTACCTGTTACAGGGATTAAAAGGCAGCGAAGCGATGATCACATCCCTAACAGCCGCGGAAAGCCCTGCGCCGCGCGCCCTTTTTTACGCGTAATTTTTAATCTGTGATATCTTTTAAAGTATTCATTTTAATGATATGATGTCAAGGCATATTTAAATCTAAATTAAATTCCCAATTTAAATAAAATATTTTATAGGATAAGGATAAATATAATATCGGTCAAAATAGTTTTTTTAAATTTTTTACAAATTCAAAAGATAATAATGGTTATTGTGTGGTTAGACATATGCCATCGCGGACTTTTTTGTTGAACTTCTTGAGATAATCCTGTATTTATCTCTCACGGTTTACGCGGCGCACGCTTGTAAAGCTTCCCAGTCGGCATGATTTTTGCCGCCATCTTTAACAATAATCGTTATATTTCAGCCAATTTACAGAAAACCTTAATGAATTATATACCAAAACCTTCCTCATGAATCACTCCGTCCATTGGTGAAACACACAGACGCGGCGGGGGACTTACTCGTACTTGTAAGTATAATGATATTTTTTTGTCGAATAGTTTGATTTTTATAATTATATCAATGAGAGATGAAATTGAATAGTAGGTATATTTCTGTGTTCTAATTTAACTCTTTATTACTGACCGGTAAGTAATAGGAATCGACCAAAAATACCCTAATTTTGCCGCAAAACAAACAAGAAGAAAAAAGCGTTAATGCTTTCCCGTAAATATTTTCAACCCCTGAATAATTTACGACACCGTGTCCTAGCATAACATGAATAAAACGATATTTTCAGTTACCAATTTACATCGTCTATTTTTTTTTGCCCGAAAATTTTGTTACAGCTGTAAACATGTTTTGTATCAGGAAATAACACTAAGGGTCCTATCCTTAGAATTATTCCCTATTCCAAAATGTGACATCCATGTATTTCGGGATCGCTCAAATTATTTCCCGTCTCGTTTAGCAAGTTTGTTCCCAAATTTCAGCAAGGCAATTCCGTATTATTGGATCAAGCCAGTGTCGAGTGCCCTCAGCTAGGGTAGCGATGCAAATTATTGCTCTACTTGTAACATACGGTATTGTATTTTACCTCAGTTCCACTTCTGATACCTCATTTATTTTACAATAACATGACGTAATATATCACATGTATTCTCCAGAAGCGTAGGCAGCGATCACCAAGATTTATGGGCAGCGTTATTGCGTCAGGAATGTTACAAGCTCCATGGGAGGCTGGTACCTCTGTGTACAAATAAACGTATTTCTTCTTCTTAGCTTATTAATGGTAGGTAATTTAAATTGAGTGGGCCAGAGTTTGGCACTTTCAATACTAAACGTATTTGATTCCCGGCCAGTTGCCAGTATCTGAACTTAGATCCAGACTCCGGTCTGCTACCGTTTCCAACAAAACTTTGCCAGACCCGAAGATCGAAGTCAGGATCCTTAAGCTCAGCAATCATGCTTACACTCACTATACCAAGGAGGCAGTGTTTTTATAGACTTGTATGAGTAACTGGCGCTTGCCGTCATGCGTTTGCGGTTCTGTACCGTTTGAGATGACCGCAAGTACAGCGGTTTGAAATAGATTCTGACTTGAGTCTACGAAAATTACTAAAAAAACTTTGTCGAACCCGAAGGGCGAACCCCGGATCTCAAGTTCAGCAGTCATGCTTGCGACCACCAGACTAGCGAGGCATTTATAGACTTGTATGAGCGATCGAGCTCCACTTGCGTCTATAGTAAGTCTTATCTGCAACAGGGCACATGTATACAGCATGAATCAGAAAGGTGTGGTGTGGACCATCAATCTGTACAACTTTCTCCATTGGATCAATATCGTAATCGCGAAAAAATAATCAGCTTATATTATTATGGAGAAAGTTGTTCAGTTCGATGGTCTGTACCACACCCTCAAATATGACCACACATTTCTGATACATGCTGTATACGCAATCGAAATACGAATTCCCAACAAATATAATGAAAATCCGTAATTAAGTACAGTAGGCGCTCGGTAATCCGACACGTCCAATAGCGTTTTCTAACTTAGCTCTCCTACGATAGATATCCGTCTCCTACTCTATAATCGGCTTAATACAATTTCGCCGGAGTTCTGCAGTCCGGTCCGATTCTACGAGTAGGTATTATTACGTAAACCAATAAAGATCTTTTACTTTGAAAATTTATTTTTAAAATTCCTTTTTTTTTGTTTATTTTCGGCCAGTTGGTTGGAGTCTCATTTCCTACGAAATGTACGGGAATTTTTTTTGCGATTTCTTACTTTTTAATTTTTTATGACGTCACTATTTCGACCAATCTGTATATACCGTGTGTATTACCCCAATAGGCGAGTAGAGGTATACTACACCCACATGTTTGCCATAAAACGAACACAATAATCATTCATCATTCATCTGATTCATTCATATTCTCAATGACACACCATCACTCTCACTCACATACTTTAGTACCGACATTTTGTAGAATCAAAAATGAAACAGCCATGCTATTCTGTAAACATCTCACCGTGAAAACTTGGGTGAAGTGAGCTGTCAATAGTGTCAATCCCTTTGGAATGACAGCTCACTCCACGCTCACTTCACCTAAGTTTTCACAGTGAGATGGTAAAAGAATAGCACTGCAGGTAAATAATACTTATTTATGACATGGAAGAGCGGAGTCTCCTAACACATATTTGCCTAACTTGTTAAAATAATAAACCATTTTATTTTATTTTACAAATCCTGCTTCCGTGTTGATATCGGTTATGGGTCCATGCGTAATGGCAGAAAACAAAATTTTGTTTCTATGTTTTCATCGCAACTTCAACCATAAAGTTCATACTTTTGATTACTTTATGTTATGAAGTTAGAACTTATTGCGTAACTGTTACCATAATAAGCCCCCAGGAGTTGGCTGAAATGGCGCTGTTTTCAAATTATGGTATCAACTTGATGAGTTCATAGCACTTTTCTTGGGAGAGCTGTCATAAAAACTGCAGCTCTTTGCTGTAAAAATACACTGTCGAAATTAGGTGAAGTACGTAGTTAAACGAAGTGCTGTGCTGGGGTCTTCGTACTTATTGTGATTTAGTGAATTATTAACAATCCGTGTTTTCTTAAAGGGTAAGTGGGATGAGAGTACCTCTATGTGAGTGCGGAGTTTATTCACCGAAATAGATTAGACACGGATGGCTAAACTTTTCACATATAGGGCAAATTTATTTATTTGCATGTCGCAAGTACTGTGAGAGGGATTTATGAAAGTGTTGTTAACTTTTTACCTCAACGTAGTGATTCTATATTTTCTCTATTATGTGCATGTGTACCTTTATAGAAACTGTGTTTTAGATTTTTGTAACTGGTTTTAAACCGTTAAAGAACTAAATAAATAAATTAGGAGTAAGGTAAACAGTGTAGATCTGAATGATCGCAAACGCAATGAACAAAATCAATGTACAATACGGCCGAGATAAACGAATGAATACGAGGCTTTTGGATAATTTGTAAACTGGTTTTGTATTTTGTTTTTATTTTGTAATGTGCGTTCTGATTAAATACTTTTTCTTTCTTTTCTTCTTATATAACTTGGCAATTCCGAACTTGGCGCAGACGGCTGCGCAATAACATTTTTTAGGAATCAAATGGTGACATGAGGCGAGTGTGAGTGAGAGAACATGCGCGAAAGTTCGCAGAGCCTATGTTCAGACCTGCCAAGATATATCGGCCGTATTGTATAGTCGACTTCGTGCTTGTGCTTTATCACTTTGAAAACAATGCACAGTAAATTGGAGTTAGCTGACTATTCTGACTGTCACATAGACAATAATAGCTCTTGTCGTTTTATGACGATTATTTATGTTTATCCAAAAATAGTATGTCATAGTTTCACGATCATTGGACCAGATGGTCTATAAAGTGTAGACTAATTTGAGTTTTGGGACGTTTTTGTCCAAGTTCAACACAAACAACTGTCGTTCCAATCTGTTTCATTACTTTGTAAACACACCTAAAAAAAACTAGATTTTTCGCGTGAAATCGTCCAAATGTAAAATAAAACAATTCAATAGAACGGTAACATAGTCGCGATTCACTCGTGAGTTGAAAAAAAGTAGTTTCGTGCGCGCAAAAGGAAAGTTACGGATAGCAACCCCCCAGTTATTCGCTTAGTCACGATGACTAGATGCTTAGTTATATGCACCTCATAGAAAGGTTATTCGATAAGGCTAAGTGTACATGACATGTGACTACTAAGCTTCGAATATACGCGCTTGTAAAATTAATATGAAATGGCTATCTTATACGAGTATATAAATTGTCCGCTCTATGATAAATATTCGTGCCCAAGTCACGTGCTGCACGCGTAGCATGATCACCATAGAAACGGGTTATGTCGACGGAAGAATAGACAAAATGACAGTTAAACAATCACAATCTGTCATTTTGTCTATTCTTCCGTCGAAAAAACTCGTTTCTACGGCGGTCATGCTACGCGTGCTGGAAATGACTTTTTCCATGTTGTAAAAGTTCTCAAAGTCGAGATAGGATTCTTCTTTGTTTCTGACAATAATCAGTACACCAGTTAAAGTGTGAAAGCTTAGTAAAGTAGAACAGACACATTTGTATTTATAACTTAGGTAGTATTAAGTTGCAAATTAATGCCCGTTTGCAAATAAAAATGCAACACTTAAATTATTGCCCTAATGAAAGTGCGGTGTTGTAGTATTCAAGGGTTTTAGACACACATAAAAACATGTGTTTTTATGGTTATAGAGAACGATTTAAAAGTCATCGTGACTATTTTTATATCCAAAGACCAGTGTTCAAAGTCCGAGATATCGCCATAACACAGATTTACCACTACTTAATACATGTTTCATCAAAATAATTAGTTGATGTTAGTTTGGACTTTGGACATAATAGTCACCATGACTTTAGACTTTATACTACATAAGTGATTCATGCTAAAAATAAACAGGTCTATATGCATCATTCCGGTATTTTCTCAGTGACACAAGTCGTCTTTATCTAAAACTATTTGACGAATAGATTTGAAGATCTAAACTGATAATATAAATTGCTTGTTTGTTTGTAAGAGGTATGTAGTCTCCGGAAGTCCTGATCGGATTACAAAAATGTATTCACTGAAACTTTCACTATTGCTGAGTGTCATAGCATATGCTTTGTGGAATAGTTGACTTCCACGCGGACGAAGTCGCGAAGAGAAGTTAGTAGAGATTAAGATAAAGAGTGATGAAGTTGTAATTATTAAATTATTATTTTATTGTTTTTATTATTTTGTTGTTTGTTTTTATTGTTTTTTAGTTGTTTTATAATACGTGAAGCAAAAACTTTGTTCCCCTTGTTACGAAAATTACGAAGACGAAGGAGTATGAAAGGCAGAGTTAAAGTTTATATGGAGAAGGAGTACAGAAAGCTAATATTTTTATATAATATACAATATAAATAAATTAAATGAATAAAAAAACATTAAACACATTACCATGCGTTTGACACAAGAATGACGTATCGTATGACATTTAAATGAATTATGGTCGAATTTCGACCTCTGGGCGACCACTAGTTTTGAACAAATCGCCGTCCCCGGGGAATAAAATACAAAAAATCAACTTTTCAGGAAATATAAAAAACATGTGTTCGTCGATTGCTCCTTAAATACTGGACGTAGACAGATGGATGTCAGCTTTTAGAAAAGGTTATTTTTTGTTTGTTCTAAGTGTTTTACTGAAATACGCCTAAATATCAAAATAAAGATATTATTTCGAAAATAAGAAGTTACTCAAAATTAATCATCGTCTAAGTTGTGTAATGTCGATTATCATTTTATTCCCCGTACAGCCTGACCAGAATCAAATATAGTACTTTTCACTTATCATTTTATTCTACGGGGTTTATGGAGCAAATGATACCGATAATATTTTAATATCGTCTTATTCTCGTAAATATTGTAACAAAAATTTGGTAAGGACTTTGAATTTGGCTTCCTAATAAAACTATGACATGGTAATCAACATTAGTTTTATTCAAAATGATAGTAAGAAACAACAGCATTTTGACTAACATATCTTATACAAAGCGGCTGGAAGGTTTAGAACAAGAATAAAATGATAACTGCATTTATCATTATCTAATCGAATATTTTTTTAACGGGAACATAATTGTATGACTGTTTGTCATAATTTGTTATTATGACAACCAGTCATACAATTATGTTGTGGGAATACAGTTTGATAATATCATGTTAACACTTTAGTCTCTTAATTTAAGACCTGTTTTAAATACTATTGTAATATTTTGTAACTTCGTAAATAACTGTATAAAAATTACGAAAAAAATTGAGCTGATGTATTAGCACCCACAGATACCAAAAATTGCATAACACTAAAACTAAGATAATGGCAGTTATATATTCATAAGAAGTTAAGTAGAAGTATCAAAGTAGCAGGTTTATTGTTTGTTGTCAAAACTATGAAACTCATCTGCCTAGCCTTTTCCTAACTGTGTTAGGCAGTAGGCTAGTTACGGGGTAATACGATACCCCTGAAGACTGGTTGTCAGAGTTTCGGGCTTCTGACGACCCGTAACGACTGTCAAAGATCCATGAATAACAGCCGGGACCAACGGCTTAAAGTGCTTTCCGAGGCACATAGGTGTCTTTGTATGTAAACATGGTCACCCATCCACGGACCAACCGCGGCAAGCGTACCTTAACCTGATCGATCGACCCGTGCCGCTGTTATTGGGTGGCTAAGTAACCCACCCAATAAGTGTGAACTAAGCCTTATAGCTGCATCCAGTTTTCCTTGTTCTATCACACCGTCAGGATGACTTACAAGTTGGAACTTGTCAAAGAGAATGCATAAGGAGGTCATTGAACTGTAGTAGTAACGTGGTGGAAATCCTTATGGACGTCCTGGAACGGAGGAAGGGCTCTCTCAGACTTCTACTGACTAAACCACCCCGTGTTATCGCACACTTGCACCGGGCTGCAGCCAGCTGGTGCCAGCCCGCGTCTGCGAGCTCCGTCTGGTCAAGCGGGGGGAGTGTGGTGTTTGACCCCCCCACGACGTCTAAGAGGGGTGCGCGTGGAACTATAGTAGGCCTAATGCAAGTGCAACCTAGACCTATTACAGTTCAATGACCTCGTTTGTAGTATGTATACAATTTACCTGGTTTCTGCTTCGTCATGGTGAATGCTGTTGTAAAATATTGCTGGATTTGTTTTTTCCTGTTCAATCATTAGTAGTCTTTCCTCTAGATTTCTACCTAAATGATATAAAAATAAGAATCATTTGTTCATTCACAAATATACAGCATAACGTGTGCACGCGTGATACACTTGATGACACTTTATTCTATGAACAGAATTTGAACATCTGTGTCTGAACTATATATAAAATATCTGTATTTCAGACATCAGCGCTCTTGGGGTGTTTTACTGACACTTAGAAAATAACTTTGTTTGACCTTTATACCTACTCATCTATAACACATTCGATTATAGAGATCCATTGCCACTCCCAGTACAATCTCCTTGGAGTGAATAAATTAATTTGTTTCTTGTTAATCAATGTTATTCCAATTTTTATCCCAATTATATCTAATCTTATCTAATTTTGTCTACTTTTATCTAATTTTTGCCTAATCTTGACTAATTGCATTCAACAAATTTTGTCTACTTTATGTAATTTTAATTTTATGATTGTGTGTGTAATTAACTAATTACTAATTGATATTGACCTATAACTTGTATGTGTGGTGCAAACTGTTAATGTAAGTTGGTTTTTTAATAAATCTATCCACTCTTGCGCCATCCCATCTTCCTAGCTCAGCGTGCTGTGCTGGTGCTGCTGCTGCGGCTGCAGAAAACCTCAAGCGGCGTAAGTATAATAACCTCACTGGTAATTATATTTCCGAGCCGTTTGGGGTTGAAACCCTCGGGCCGTGGGGTCCGAGTGCTCACGGCCTCTTTAGAGAAATCTCCAAACGGCTATTTGACACTTCCCGTGACCCAAGGGCACACATGGCGGTAATGAAGAATACCGTCGAATGTTGTTAAATTTAATAGCTGTTTTAAAGCTACAGTACCTGGGCGACCGAGGTCTGCTCTGGTGAAACTAGAAGATGCTCATGTAATAGCATAGGATAGTTCATACAGATTCCATGTATAGTACCTACATTCCAATTCCATGCCGTGATAGTAGGTACTTACTAATTCCATGCTGCCATGATAGTAGGTACTTACATGTCAATTATTCTCAATAGGGATGTAGACAATTTTTTTTAAAAGTTTTTCTTTGATATTATAAAAAAAATATTGGACGTCTTTTTTCTTTTTTTACGTAATCGGCAGTAAATATTACGGCGATACATTGAGGTAAAATGTGCCATGACTTCGCGAGTATGTAGATTTTATACATACTAGTGACGTAGCGACCCCCATTCCCCAACTTAAAATGCGTTTTATCTAAGTAATTTTTTATTAATATGATAAAGCAAAAAATACGTGTCTAATATTTTTTTTATCTCACTGACGAACTAATTAGATTATTTTTTTATACCCAGGCATCATCCCTATTGTCAAAATTCAAAAGTTCAAATTCAAAATTCAAAAGTCATTTATTCAAACTAGGCTGAGAATTAGCACTTTTCGAACGTCAAAATTACATAAGACAGTCCCCCAAAACGCCCAACCTTCACAAATAGTCTAAGGTAGCCAAATTCTTCTAAACTTTGGGCGACCGAGCTCTGCTCGGGTGAAAATACGGAGAAAACGAATTTTCCCAGATATGAGACCTAGCCATATTGATTTTCCGCCTCCGTAAACCTCTATATTGCAACTTTCTTCGAAATCGACAGAGCCTTATTCGATGAAAGTTCGAGAACGTGATTACAAATATATGTATACTAGCTGCCCGCCCCGGCTTCGCTCGAGTAGCACTAAGTACGTATCTACGGCGCACCTACCTGCCTACTCTACCTACCCTACCGACCCTACCTACCCTACCTACCCTACCTACCCTACCTACCCTACCTACCCTACCTACCCTACCTACCCTACCTACCCTACCTACCCTACCTACCCTACCTACCCTACCTACCCTACCTACCCTACCTACCCTACCTACCCTACCTACCCTACCTACCCTACCTACCCTACCTACCCTACCTACCCTACCTACCCTACCTACCCTACCTACCCTACCTACCCTACCTACCCTACCTACCCTACCTACCCTACCTACCCTACCTACCCTACCTACCCTACCTACCCTACCTACCCTACCTACCCTACCTACCCTACCTACCCTACCTACCCTACCTACCCTACCTACCCTACCTACCCTACCTACCCTACCTACCCTACCTACCCTACCTACCCTACCTACCCTACCTACCCTACCTACCCTACCTACCCTACCTACCCTACCTACCCTACCTACCCTACCTACCCTACCTACCCTACCTACCCTACCTACCCTACCTACCCTACCTACCCTACCTACCCTACCTACCCTACCTACCCTACCTACCCTACCTACCCTACCTACCCTACCTACCCTACCTACCCTACCTACCCTACCTACCCTACCTACCCTACCTACCCTACCTACCCTACCTACCCTACCTACCCTACCTACCCTACCTACCCTACCTACCCTACCTACCCTACCTACCCTACCTACCCTACCTACCCTACCTACCCTACCTACCCTACCTACCTACCCTACCTACCCTACCTACCCTACCTACCCTACCTACCCTACCTACCCTACCTACCCTACCTACCCTACCTACCCTACCTACCCTACCTACCCTACCTACCCTACCTACCCTACCTACCCTACCTACCCTACCTACCCTACCTACCCTACCTACCCTACCTACCCTACCTACCCTACCTACCCTACCTACCCTACCTACCCTACCTACCCTACCTACCCTACCTACCCTACCTACCCTACCTACCCTACCTACCCTACCTACCCTACCTACCCTACCTACCCTACCTACCCTACCTACCCTACCTACCCTACCTACCCTACCTACCCTACCTACCCTACCTACCCTACTAAAAAGTATCCTATGTCCGTCTCCTGGTTCTAAGCTACCTCCCCACCAATTTTCAGCCAAATCGGTTCAGCCGTTCTTGAGTTATAAGTGGTGTAACTAACACGACTTTCTTTTATATATATAGAAGATATAGATATAGATATATACAAATATTGCTCGTTTAATAGTATAGGATAAAAATAAATTGCTAGTAATTGTTAATTACGTGAACCAAAATCTTTATCGAATGCTCGTATATAGCTCAATTTATTGCACATATAACTTTACGATTACCTTCTCGTAGCCTGCGTCCTGACCGAACGCGATCGTCGCGCAAATACGCGATTACGCGATCGTTTACCGGAAAAATGACGTAAGTACCTACATATGCGCTTGTTTGACATATTCATATAAAAGGGTGCGACCATCGCGTACTCGCGCGACGATTTGTTTTAGTTAGGTTGCGGCTTTATATACCTATTAGATATTGTTAATATGATTTAATAAGAGTTATTCATGAAAAACTAATTACATAAAGGGTTCTTAGATCTTTTGAAAATAACCCACAAAGTGCGTTGTAGCGATTTTCTCTAATTTGGGTCTTCAATGCAAAGCTAATAAGACTGGGCTCAAATTTTGGAAAATATACAAGTAAAAGATTTAACAAAACTAGCGCTTCGCCCGCGGTTTTGCCCGCGTGTAAAGCAGACTTTCTCATACAATATAATTTAGCCTATTTTTTTTATGAAATATAGCTTATAACACTTAGGGATAATGTAGCTTCCGATAAGTTAAATATTTTTTAGATTCAGACTAAAGATTAATATTATAGAAGTATAGATAACAACCAAGTGCGAGTCATACTAAATTTTTTTAAATAGTTTACCTTCTTTTGTTATATGCCATGTTGCCAAAAAAATCTAAAGAAAACAAAAACCATAAATATTAATGAAATTAGGACTCGTAATTTTATTAGTTTTTTTCAAATACCTACTTGAGTTGTTTGTTTTCTCTAAATTATGTAGTCTATGATTTTGGTGCACGGTAAAACTCTCATGAGTTTATGTTGGCACCAAATTAAATGTATAAAATGTATATGTACCTTCTACTGAATAAATACAAAATAAAAAAATCTTGCATCGTCGAAACAATGTTTAGTCAGTACAACTTTTATTGTTGCTTCAAGTTATGGTATAACACATGTGTGAATCAGGCTTTAGTAAGACGTATTTTATGAATTTCAATGGGCCTCCTCATCATTTGCCTAGCTTTTACCCAACTATTTTGGGATCGGCTTCCAGAATAACCGGTACAGCTGAATACCAACATTTTCAACGGGCCTCCCGGTTATTATGGTTAATAAAGATGTACTGTGGCAAACAGATTGACCGACAAACGGTGTAGTTTACTAATAGGGATCCGATGGCAGTGCCAATCTTTGGGTGTGGAACCCTAAAAATAACGGTCTATTAAATATAGAAATTGCCATCGTCGTATTTAGCTATCTAATATTATAGAACAAGTTTTGGCAATCTTGTTTATTGGACTTTGAACAGATTCTGGTATAAACAGTTTATTATTCGTCCCAATCTTGTTTAGGACCTTGAGCGGTCTACATTTAGAAGGACTTGTCATCCACTTAATTTGTTTTTGTCTGATGTAATCTACTTGGAATATTCGAAATACAAAGACAGACATGTCTGCCGCATGTCAGATAAAAACATTGGCGCTAGCAAAAGCACAGATTAATACAGATGGTTCAAGGCTCGTGCAGACCAGCGCGACGCGACCTGAAAAATACAATTTCTAAGAAAACTTCACGGTATAACAATAGCCAGTGTCACGTTGCGTTAGTCTGCACGAAGCTTCACTCGGCATTTTAGGTATGAAGCTACAAGGACGCGGCGGGCTCGACTTGTTGGGCCAATTCAGTGAGTGTAACGTAGTGAGACGATCTAAGAGTAACGCATTAGAAAGAGAGGCAACTTCTAGGTGAATATGACTGCAGGTAATTAGCGCTGTGCGACCTGAATTGCGCTTTATTGTGTCGTAGCAAGAGTTGCTTTTTATTTAAATGATTTAGTGGGGTGAACCATCTGTAATCTGTGACAAAAGAGAGAATTGTGTGGAAAAGGGAGAGGGAGGCCATTGCCCTGCAGTGAGACAATACAGGCTATGACGCTAGTTAAATTAGATAAGAACAAAGTTCAGTTGGGCGTTGCTTGGATTTTGTGGGATGCTTTAAAGATAAGTAGTTGGATTCTGTCTAAGCCTAATACGGTGGAACAAACAAAGATTTAAATTGTTAGATTCGCCCTACCGCGTCGAAAGATAACCGCGTTTCTGTTTCGTTTTGACACCCCACAGACAATGTCGCATGCTGCCATGGAAAATATTCGGGATGTGTGAGCTCACTCTTCTCAGTATTGATACTTTTTCGCGCGACATAAGTACGGTGAAAGCTCCACTGCTCTACTGGGCCTCCATTGCTCTAGGCGGAATAACCGAGTGTTAACATGACACACACATCAGCCTATACAAAGATACTCACACAGGTTTGCGTGACAGAGACGACGCTATACAAATACGAAGTCGACCTTTTTCTAAAAACCTATGTGCCATATTAACGGCCGTGTAGGTAAACCAAGATAAAACAAAAATAAAAATGATCCCAAAAACAGCATAGTGCAATTAAAATATGGGAGCCACTTCTTATCTGTCTGGCCCAGGTGCCCAGAAATAAACGCTGGATCCGCCTTTGATCACGTCAGCGGAGTTTCGCTAGGTAATTTTGACACTGTATTATTATGTACATAAGAGTACGTAAGTACTCTTATGTACATAATAATAAGCACGTGTAATAGACAGCATTTATGTAAATAATATATAACATGTTTGAGAGTAGCAAAGAGTAAACATGTCGGGACCTGGCATCATCCGTGACTTGCTTCTTTAAGATCACACTGCATGTGATAAATTGCGATAAAAAAAAAATCAAAAGTCATTTATTCAAATTAGGCTGATAATCAGCACTTTTCGAACGTCAAAAATTACATAAGACAGACAGTCCCCCAAAACGCCCACCCTTCACCACTTCCTAGTGCGATGTCGCTCTTCTCAGATCTGGGAAAACACCGCATGAAACATTATGTAATATGTAGGTTTTAAATATAAGTATTGGCATGATGTAAATGTTATGAAATTAAGATGGAACCTTACGCCTGACATATAAAAATTTTAGCCTATACACCAAAAATATATGCATATAGTAGAGACTCGAAGAATCGTCGTATGTCAATTAATTCGTTCTTGGACTTTACTGAATTTGTTCTGCCTTGATAGACATCTATGAACAACATCAAAATAGCTATACAAATCTTTGAACCAGCATTATACTCTTCTTCTTTTCGTGTGGTTAGTGACTAACCTGGTGTCAGAGTTTTAAAGCCGCCCATGGGCCTCTGACTTGGCTCACATGCCGTCGAGAAATATCTCTCAGGCATGCCGGTTTCCTCACGATGTTTTCCTTCACCGTTTTTGAAGCAAGTGATAATTATATAATACGCACATGAATCCGAAAAGTCAGAGAACGCGAGACCTATGACTTAGCAGTCCGACGGTCACACCACTAGGCTATCAGTGCTGCATTTTAGTGGGTTCCATTGTGAAAAAAATCGGAGTTAAAAAGAAAACTATATCAAAATTTATGCTTGAGGAAGTACGAATCCAGATTTAAATCCATATTTTAAGAGTAGATACATACTTTTTTAATTTATGTGAAATCTGATGATTTTCAATTAAGATTCATGCTTGCGAAACTTTTTAGACCTGGATTTGGTCGCGTTTGCAAAAAGCAATAAAAGCTCGTACAGACCAGCGCGACGCGACGCCGCGCCGCGACACGAACAATACAATTTCTAAGAAAACTTGACGGTATAACAATAACCGGTGTCGCGTCGCGCTGGTCTGCACGAAGCTTAACATTGAACTTGCCTGGGAATTGAACGCGATATCTGCGTGTCACTGATTAAATACGCACTGTGCGTGTTTCTAAACTTTTAAATACACATTTTTATATCTATCAATAAAAGCGAAAACTGGGATGGATTTTGAAAATTGTCATACTTCAAACGGCCGACATCCTTTTTTATCTCGTCTAAGTTTATCTTGTCATTGAAATGCTAGTGATTGACATAAATAAATATCGACTATTTGTACAAGGAGTATTTAATACTTTCCGGCTAGGATCTTCAAGATGCTGTAGGAGCTAGCCCGCATTCTACTTAATAAAGACGCGGTCTTATTTTCCTTATTAAATAATGTCATAGGTTTATCATCGACATTATATAATCACTGACAGGAAGTCATTATAACATCATCCACATAGAATATGTGGTGAAAAATAAATATTACTGATGCTAACTCCAAAACTACCTAAGCAAAGTTAATAAAATAATATGGGACAACCGCGCTAGCTTCATCTACCAAATGAAAAAAGAATAACGTAAATCGATCCAGTATCACGGTGAAATCGATGAATATACATTAAAAATACATACAGACGAATACAGAACCTCTTCCTTTTTTGAAGTCGGTTAAAATGCAAAAAGCTGTTATTTACCTATGTCGAATTTGCATTCGCTGTGTGTACCTACAATATTACCTTATTTTTGTTATATATTTTGTGCAACATGACCGAGTACTGAGGACGCGGATAACTGAGGACTGAATAGTCGACTTTCTTTCTCCTTTAATTTTTAAAGGCATTCTTTTAAGTAACGTAGGTATCAACACCAATTTCAAATTTGGCATCTTTGTTATTACAAAGTTGCTTTGACGGACGCACTGACATTAGAGATCAGCCGGTCGATTCTGTAAAAATATCACCGTGAAACTTAGGTGAAGTGAGCGTGAAGTGAGCTGTCAATTGTGCTAAACCATCCCACCACCCCATCCCATCTAACCATCCTGCCGGTCGATTTGTGACAGTGACAGCTTACTTCACGCTCACTTCACCTAAGTTTCACGTTGATATTTTTACAGGATCGACCGTCTGTAGTCTTTGTTCTAAAAACTGCACTGGTTCTCCTATTGCAACTCCGATTCAGGTACTGGTTCAAAGTACCTACTTAGTTATTTGTCAGCACCTGCACGCGTAGCCATATAAACGGGTTTTGTCGACGGAAGAATAGAGTAAATTACAGATTGTGATTGTTTATCTGTCATTTTGTCTATTCTTCCGACGACAAAGTCCGTTTCTATTGTGGTCATACTATGCGTTCAGGAGCAGTGCAGGCAAGACTCTCTTTTTCGAAGTTGTAAAAAAACTGCTTCTATCAAAACTTACAAACATAAAAAAAAACCCTTCAATTATTAAAAAAATGGATTAATAGTAAGTATCCCAACACCTGACAGCACTTCATTATTAACGTATAGCCGGACCATTTAGGCTTGCGCGAGCTTCCGTTTTGCCGACGGAGAAGACCAGTTTGGGGCTCACTGGCAATAATAATTAATTAGGTAAAATTCTTGCAAAAAGTGACAAATATGATTGTAAATTTATTATATCTTTGTTCGTTTTCACGGTTTAAATTATAAACATATTTCAATGAAATTAAAATAAAAAGTATTTTTGATTTGAAAGTTACTCAATATAAAAAATACTGATGGAAAGCTTAAAAAAATCGTACCATCGATAGCATCAAAACTTAACAGTCATCAGACCGCATCACTAAACCATAGACAATTTCGAGCGGCCATTGTTGTTTACATCTTTTGCAAATTTAGAAACGCCGGATATATTTCCAATTAATGTTAGGGTTTGCCCCAGAACTTATTAATCAACGTTCATTATTCTAGAATCTTTAGCTTTATCGCAAGCGTACCTAAAACTTATAATTAATTACTTTGCCTCAGCTTTGTGCCGTCATTGACGATTTTACAAAGAACTTATAATTTCCAGGACAAAAGATTGATTGCGTTTCAATTACCTCTGTTTTTGCTTAAATTTTATTAATGACCCGTGGTGCAAATACCTAAATCGCTCGCTCGTTTCGGACAAAACCTATTTTCTTGCTCGTTTATTTCTATATTCACCCGAAAGAGAAGAACGAAATGAAGTAAGTCCTATGTCATATTATTATGTATAATAATACTAATAATTCTTTATTGACACAAAATACAGGTGTAACAATACTTATTTGAAACCCTGGCTCCTGAGCTAGGTAGAAACCTGTGTTACAGGAGCCAGTGTCTTCCTCCGTTGGAGGTACATTTCATATTATATAAGCTGTGCAATAAATTAATTTAAAAACATGGTAAAATAAAAGAAATTAAAGATGCACGCTAGCTCTTTTGGTATGCAATAACTGTGCATAAATGTGTGTGCGTGTGTGTGGGATGGTGTGAGGGTGTGAGCGCGTGTGTGTGATGGTGTATGTTTTAAGTGGGTGATGGTGTGTGGGTTTGTGTCTTATGAGTTTATTATGGCCTGACCAAGATTATGTCTGGACTTAAAAAAATACTTTTTTTCGATTTATTCCTATTGTATTGTAGATTTTTTTATAATATCTATGCCTACCATGCCGACTATTGTTGAACACCTCAAAAATAATTTAACTATGTCATCACTGCAATTCATTTATTAATTTGCTAATTATAATAATGTTGCATGCCTAATATAAGGTAGATTGTACAAGAATCAGCCATATTTTAACTGTCACATCTTATTTACTGTAGGTACCCGCAATCTATGCAAATAAATGTTTACTTTACTTTAATTTAACCCTGAGAAGAAATGGCGCAATAACTCATAGGTTATTGCGCCATTTCTTTTCAGGGGTAGTCAGAGGAAATGTCGACTACATCTAGGTACCTTGATTTTTTTAATATGACGTTTAAACGTGGTTCCGATGTCCTATTTACAGAATAAACAATTTTATTTCCTATCTTAGTTTTACCGCTACTTCTAAAGTTCTAATATTCCCTAGGGTGTCGTGTCGTAGGGTCGTGAGCGTGCGTGACAGGAAATAGCCTGCTACATTTATTTCAGTGTTACTAAAACAAAGTGGGTCGTTGGCTTCCACTTAGTAGAATAGAATAGAATTTCAAAAGTACTAATTTCTATTGTATGTTTGGCAACCTGGGCAATGAGCTCTACCCTCCACCAGCAACCTTGCTGGCTAGGTACCTATTCTCTTCACAAAAGCATTCAACACATTTGAGTAAACGATTGCGACTAATCTGTTTCATTTTGACAGTTCAACAACATTGCGTTATTTACGTTGCTGAGCAGATTCTTTTTTCGAACTTATGAAGCAATGTATTAGCAATCTGTTTTAAAACGATTCAGATTCTGATTGATCATGTATTACGTAGTTAGGGTACAGGTCCAGCATGATTTAAGCTTTTGTTACAGAATTTACTCAGTAGCAGGCCGGAGTCTTGATCTGTGCCCAGTTGATGGCAATAGGCGGTTTTGTTACATGGGACTTAAAAATAACTGTTGAAATGTGGGTGTACTATGTACATCTCTTGCTTCGGGGAATAAAGTCGTGATAATATCACGACTTTATTCCCCGAAGCAAGAGGTGTGAGAATAACACATAATATTATTATGTGTTATTCTCTTGTTGCTTAGAACCCTACAAAGCCAGTATACTTACCTTTAAAAGTATCGGTTATTACTTTTTAATAGAAACTTGATCAAAGCTCATAACCAGTCAGTCCAACACTGTGTGTTCATTAATTTTTAAATTAATTTAGAAGCAAATTCTGCAAATGTGCTGGTGAAAAGTTTTTTTTCATTAGTATTTAATTTCTTTCAATTAGGTATCGGTTGTAGATATGCTTCTAACACCACACCACTTTCCGGCTCGCTACAAGTTTGCGATTGGGCGCTCCTTGCGGGGCTCCGCATCGTTGTCAGTGCGGTGAAGCAGTCGACCGCATCGGACACCATGGCCTTTCCTGCAGCAAGAGCGCTGGTCGTTTGGCACGGCACGCAAGCATTAATGACATCATCCGTCGGGCTCTTGTCACCGCCGGGGTGCCAGCTGTTTTAGAACCCAATGGCTTGGCACGTGACGATGGGAAGAGGCCAGACGGAATGACCATAATGCCTTGGAAGTTGGGTAGGCCTTTGGTGTGGGACGCAACCTGTGTCGACACCCTCGCGCCATCGCCTAGCACGGCGGACTGTGCTGGTGCGGCTGCTGCAGGTGCAGAAAACCTCAAACGGCGCAAATATAATAACCTTATTGGTAGGTAGCTATATTTTTGAGCCGTTTGGGGTTGAAACACTAGGGTGTTTCAACCCCAAACGGCTGGGGTCCGATTCGAGTGCTCATCGAGTATTTCGGGACATCGCCAAGCGGTTGGTCGACTCTTCACGTGACCAGAGGGCTGGCCAATTTTTAGGTCAAAGAATCAGCATTGCCATCCAACGTGGCAATGCTGCCAGCCTTTTGGGCACTTTTCCCAATGACAGCGATGCCGACGAATTTTTTGATGCCCAATGAGGTCTTCCTTTATTTTATTTTTTTCCTGTTTATACTTGTTTATAATTTATATATTTTAGTGTTAGTTGTATATTAGATCTAAGATTGTGTATATATTTTGAATTGCCCTGCTTCTAATTCATTTATATATAGAGTTTGAAGTGAGCTGTCAACACAGCTCACTTCCAGCTCACTTCACCGAAGTTTGCATGGTGAAATTTTTACTGAATAGATCGACAGACCACAGGAAACTCACAGGTACTTCTAAAAGTAAAGTGTCGTTTGTGAATTCGGGTGTAAAACCCTCAAACAAAATAAGTAACAAATTCTTTAAACAATTGAACCCAAACAACGGACAATAATTGAATCTGCACAATTTGGCTATTACGGTTCACATCTACTTTTAAGACATATATGAAATAAAGCAAAAACTTCGTACCCCTTTTTACAAAAATAACGCGGACTGAAGAGTATGAAAGGCACAGCTAATATTTTTATATAATGTGCATTAGAAATAAATTAAATTAATTTAGAAAAAATTGAGAGGTGTCAAGGGACACCCGGATGGAACGAAGTTCGAAGAGAGAGAGAGACAGACAGAGAAACATGCGCACGCCGCACAGCTTACAATAGCTTACTATAGCAAAAAGTGTCGTTACAACTTTTCGTGAGAATTTTTTCCGTCTAGCCCCCTTTCACAATGCGCGATAAGGAACTTCGTTCCAAAAATCATTACACACAATACCTTGCGTACCTTAGAATAATGACATTGCAGCATGGAATTAGTATGTACTCTACATGGAATTAGTATGAACTATCCTAAACTAATCTATCAAACTTAAAATTTTAATGAATTATGGTCGAGTTTCGACCACTGGGCGACCACTAGTAGGTAGGTACAGATAATTGTTTCATTTCGATAGCGCAGGGGTTATCGCAAATATCAATTACACGCGAACTTCATTATTCCGGCCAGCGAGCCCCCAAGGCATATCAATATAAAATTAAATTATGTTCACAATCCATTCCTTTGTGGTTTAAAAGGGGATATAAATATAATCTTCTGTATTATTTTCTAATAATTGTTATTATTTGGAGAAGTCTTTACGACTGTGTTCGCAGATTCAGTCCCGTGAGAGTCCGTAAGAATCTTCCAATAAATTATTTTTCTTTCCTTTCTTAAAAATTTGTTCGCGTAAAATGGTTTACAATGCTTTCCATAAAGCGATTACCTACAGAATATAATATTTTTCATTTACTGTGTCTGTGAGTGATTAGTATTCGCAATATTCTTAAATATTTTGTACGGCAACCTTTTGCTTCATAGCGACTGATTGCTATATTTTTTCAGTAGGTATAAAAAGTTATGGTCTTACATACAATATCAATTGGGCATAACCAGTGGCGGCGTCGGGGGCGGTCCGCACCGACTGTATAAAAAAATTTACACAAACTGTCACGTTTTTTAATGATAAATAATTTGGGTTTGAAGCTATTTTAATCGAGTTATCCCAACCAGATAACTTAATTTATCAATTGTGATTATTTATAAATGCACATTATATTTGAAATAAATGTTAACAAGAAATTATTCACTCTGACCACACATTAGACCAGTGGTTCCCAAAGTTACCTGAACCGAGACCCACCTTACAAAAACTAATAAATTCGGGACTCACCTCTTAGCCGTCATGGAGAAAAAAAAGAGGCTTATTTATTTATGAATGAAGAACTGTACACATAAGAAATACATTCAGTTACTATCGAAAATTGTAATACTTAATTAAATACAAGGAGTGCTATTTCAATGAGAAGGATGTATTTGTTTCCTACTTTTTTTCACTAGAGCTTTAGCATCAACTTCAATTTTAGTTACTTTTAATCGCCTTATGTTTGATACCTAAGTCCAATTTATTTGAGTATTTCAAAATATTTTTTTCAAGGCCCGCCCAATAGTCACTCGCGACCCACCAGTGGGTCGCGACCCATAGTTTGGGAAACGCTGCATTAGACCATGATTTTTTTCCAGTGTACACACTGTTTTTTGTATGTTCATGGCTCTATGGCGCGAACGGTCGGGGATCCCCTCAAAATGTAGTCGTTTTATTTAGCCCTACTACACTAACGATGATTGGGGATTCCCCTGAAATAGGCGTTGCTTGTCGCCTGTGTCATTGCTCATTTCTTTCGCGAATTTTGTTAGATGTGAAGTGAATATTTATGTTGTGGCGGCATCTACACCGCCACAAAGACTTGACGTCACACAACATCCTGACGTCACTCAAATCCTGCATCGCGCAATTAGAGTTTACCGCGCGGTGGACATATATACAAGCTCACGACTTCAACATCTGGGCAATTGCCCGCCAGACATGACACCCGTCTGGTCGGAGGATCCTCCCTTTTCTATGGGGGATGAGTGAACTTTACACCCTGTTCACCATACCCCTAAATTGGTGACCCCGAGTATGAAAGTCAACGCAGCCTTCGTGCAACTACTTCAGCGTGACGTCATCATCATCATCATCATCACTCCCGCAAGCTTTCGTGAGGCGAGTCACACAGCCAGCCAGCACCCACGGCTTCAACGGGTATCCTGACCACCAGCATGCAGCGAACGCGCATTCCTGGTCATCACCCTCAGCCTCATCAGCAACCTTGGCACAGCACCTGCACTTTCGGCTGGTCTCACAAGCAGAGCCCATTCTACCCTCTCCTGTTCGACGCTAGCAGCCAGCCACAACCCAGCGCTGTACCACATCCGACCCACTGGATCAAGACGCAGCGCCACCGCCACCCCGACTCACTGGGGAATCACCGCAAGCACCGCAGACAGTTCCGACTCACCGCGAACTATGCGGCAGACAGTTCCGACTCACCGCGAACTATGCGGCACCCGGTTCCGATTCACTGGAACCACAGCTGGTACTGTGAAGCATCGCAAGATACAAGACTCAGCCCACTATCGACCTCCGGTCTCCGGAGGGGAGTGATGTGGCGGCATCTACACCGCCACAAAGACTTGACGTCACACAACATCCTGACGTCACTCAAATCCTGCATCGCGCAATTAGAGTTTACCGCGCGGTGGACATATATACAAGCTCACGACTTCAACCTCTGGGCAATTGCCCGCCAGACATGACACCCGTCTGGTCGGAGGATCCTCCCTTTTCTATGGGGGATGAGTGAACTTTACACCCTGTTCCTCATACCCCTAAAATGTTATAAAAATAAAAAAATAAAAAATAAAATATCTTTATTTCAGACCTAAGCAGTCCATACGTAGTTAGTGGTTAGTAACAAACTGTGCTTACATGCTATGTTATTGTTGTTAGTACTTAATTCTATTTAACATAAACCTCTACCTAATTATACGCAGTGCCTTTGGATGGGGCAGTCCACTCTGCTAACAATCATTTTCGGGAGGGGGGGGGGGGGGGGGTTCATTTTTTTTTTTTACTAAAAGTAAGTGTTTTATTAGAAGGCTTAAAAAGATATCTTGCAAAAAATAAGGTAAGTGGATTGGTCAGTTCAAAATTCTTTTTTGTAAAAAAAATAAAAAAAATACTGTACTTTTATTGAATGTTTATTCAGTTTAACAGATTTCGTTCTTGGGTGTCACCACAATTATGCGCACCGGGTGCCACCCATGCTTGGGCTACGCCACAGGGCATAACCTTCTAATTATAACAACATTACTTACATTAATAATAATAAATTCTTTATTTCACCAAAAGCCATCACAATACAATATCTTAAAACCTAGAGCATATTTAATAAGGCTATAAGCCTTATTAAATACCTTACCTTACTAGGTCACAAAAATTATAATACTCTGACTCCTAAACTAGGTGTAGGTGCCTGTGTCTTAGGAGTCAGTGATTCTTCGTTACAAACAAAGCCATATTATACTAAAACAGGAAGATTATGGGCTACATTGAATTCCAAAGAGTGTATAAAAACAGCCTCCTGGTTGGAGTGAATACGTAAAATGTCAACATCATGTGCACCCTGTACAACTAGATCTGCAGTGCTATTCTGTAATCAACTCACCGTGAAAACTTAGGTGAAGTGAGCGTGGAGTGAGCTGTCATTCCACCTAATGCTAAAGATTGACACTATTGACAGCTCACTCCACGCTCACTTCACCTAAGTTTTCACGGTGAGATGGTTACAGAATAGCACTGCAGTCATGCTATTCTGTAACCGTATCACCGTGAAAACTTAGGTGAAGTGAGCGTGGAGTGAGCTGTCATTCCACAGGGATTGACACTATTGACAGCTCACTTCACCCAAGTTTTCACGGTGAGATGTTTACAGAATAGCATGGCAGGTATCAATCTTGCTGACGAGCTAGAAATTACTTGTTTTATCATCACGCCTGTATTACCTCGAAGGGTTGGGCAGAGGTGTATCTATAATACACCCAAGTTTTGCCGATTATGTTTAAGTCCCATGTAATAGGGGGCGACCTTATTGCCATCAATCGGGCACAAATCCAGACTCCGGGCTAATGAGTAATTCCGGATGGAAAACTCAATAACTCGTTGCCCGACCCGGGAATCGAACCCGTGACCTCATGCTCAGCAGTAGCACTTGCGATCACTATACCAACGAAGCAGTCTTATTTGTTTATATTTTTTCATGAAAATCTCTACATAATTATATCTCGTGCCGTGTACTATAGTCTACTCGCTTATGCGTAGCATAATAGTAATGTAGTGCAAAGTGAAGTGCCACTAACATAGTCTAAGTCTTATTTATTAACACAAGTTTTTGTTTATATTAAAATATGTATTATTTTTCAATGGGCCTGTGTCGCCTGAAATAAATTATATTATATTATATTATTATTATTATTATAATCAGCCTATAATGATCCTACTGCTGGGACGCAGGCCTTCTCTCTGGGTCATAATCCACCACGCGGGCCCAGTGTTGGTGAAAGTCACATATTTTATGTCTTCGAATTTTTTGGTTCTAGGACATGCCGATTTTCTCAAATGTTTCCCTTCACCGAGAGCATGGGTGATGAAATGCTTATAGATGAAGGAATTCGAGAATGAACCCTGAAACGAACTTTTTATTAACTTTTTACTAACTTTTAATATTACAATTGTCCGTTTTTTTTTGTTCATTCGTCAAGTGTGGAAAATGTTCAATTTCATCTTCTACGTTAGTCTCCTAGGCTATTTAGGAAAAGCAAGAATGTAGGGGAGCGACCAAGGCGAGCTCGAAATTTTTTGCACATAGAAATAGGAGTTGTTTTGTCTACTTTTGCAGAAAAGTTTGAGAGTTAGAAATATATAGAATTCAAGAGCGAGCGAAGCGAGTTCTAAAAAATGCTAAACTGCTTCTTACCGAATATATTTTGTCCATGTTTGGGATATCATTAAAAAATAAAAAAAGCCGGTGGCCCGCGGCGGCTTGTCTTGACCCTAATCTAGGGTATTTAATTTCTACGTCTACACGTCTAGTTGCTAGCTTCAGATAAACCTACATCGTCACTTATGAAACGTCAGAACCTAGGAGCACGATTCCTGTTGGTCGTTTCCTATGGAAAATAGCCGGCGGTAAACTCCACGGTTCATCATAATCTTATTAAGCGTGTCGTTTGCGCATGTGTGGTAAACACATATGTGGCAACATCATACAAAGTTCATTTGATTAAATTTGTCAACGAGATTAGAAAAAAATATCAGTGGTCGACCTAGACACACCCCAGGGGCGGTCATGATCCCCATGACCCCCCTCCACCCTTGACCATGGGCTTCCTCAACATACGCCCGACCTCTACATACCTTCAGAACAGAAAATACTACAAAACGTAGCATTGCTCTTGCATAGGTCGGAGAACTTCACTTAAATAAAATTGCATTCGAGTGTACGTGACTCAATTTCTTCGTGTGCAACTGAGGTGGGGCTCATCGTGATAATATACTTTTATATTTATTGCTTTATTGTGAGCCGTTGTTATTATCTGGTATTGTTAACACCTTTCTGTTTATTTTATTGCACACTGGGTAGGTACATACGGATGTTAGTTTAACAACTCATATTGATTTTCCTCATGATGCATTTGTGGACTATGTGTAATTAATACGCCAAATAAAAGATGAAAACGAGTTTGAGATTATTGCCATCAGCAGATCTTTGGATACAAGAAGTAAATCTTACACACAAACGCAAGATTTACAGTATTGCAGCTTCTTGTACTGCGTGTATTACTTCTTCTAATGATGAACTGTGTGTGTGTGAAGTTGTGTAACAACTTATACCTAATTAATCGGTTGAAGGACATTAAACGAGACACAATATAAGTTTTATTGTTATTACGTCTTGGGGTTTAGTGTCCCGCTTAGATATAAATATAAGTAATATCCTAACTAACTAAAACAATGCCGCCAGTCTCCTGGGTATATAAACAGTCGGCAGCGATACTTAGATACAGTTCAGGACTTATTTTTAAATTTGCGTTTAGAATATCAATAATTCGAGGAACCATGAACCGAGGTTTTTGGTATGGGAACATCTCTGAGCCGAAATAATCTGATTCATACATTTCCACTGAATGAGTTTTGTTTGAAACAACAGATATTTTTATATCCTTCCACCCCTTTTTAAAGACAGCTTGTCAAGACAGACTTCAGATTCTAAATGTTCAGCGAATCTGTCCCGCAGTACCAAGCTTTAAAGTAGTAAATACCTGTCCGCAAAATCAAAGTCGATTTCTTTACAGGTTCTAGGTATTTTGTGAAGTCAGATGCTAAAGCTGTGATGTGTCACCAAGCTAGGCTGGCAGTGGGTTTTAGGTAGCATAAGCATCAGCAAGAGGAGCTCTTGGCTAAATAATAACAGCCGCACGGATCGATCCATCAGGTTAAGCTACGCATGCCGGGGTTGGTCCGTGGATGGGTGTCTTTCAATCTTTACATACCGAGATTCCTCCGTGTCTCGAAAAGCACGTTAAGCCGTTGGTCCCGGCTGTCATTCGTGGATCTTTGATAGTCGTCACGGGTCGTCAGAAGCCCGAAAGTCTGACAACCAGTCTTACCAAGGGGTATCGTATTACCTAGTTACTGGGTTGTGGAGGTCAGATAGGCAGTAGCTCCTTGTAAAATACTGGTATTTAGCTGCATCCGGTTAGACTGGAAGCCGACCCCAACATAGTTGGGAAAAGGCTAGGCGGATTGAAGAAAGAAAGAAAAGAAAGAAAGAAAATACGTTTATTTGCGGTACACAAAGCGAAAGCAAGAAGCATAATCAGCCTATAATATTCCCACTGCTGGTACACAGGCTTCCTCTCTTCGAGAGGACTGTACTGTTATCTACCACGCGGGCCCAGTGCGGGTTGGTACTCGTAGATGTCATATCATCGTCTTCGAATTATTGATTCTACGACATGCCAGTTTTTTTTTAGGCTGGCAACACTGGTAGCCAGTCGTCAAAAAAACGGTCTCTAGGTTAATTATTTTAGTAAATTATTAAAAGTGTTTTAATTATCTTAAATTAGTGTAATATAGTCGAACCTAGTTATTAAGTGTTCCATCCAGTAATTATACAGTGTTTTTTGTCGCGAAAACTTCGTACAAAAAGGATTTATAACCGGCTGTCAACTCAACGCCTCAACGGTGACGGATTTCAAACTATCATTGATCCCGGGGAGTATTCTGTTTTATTTATGTGATTGTAGTTAATATTTACAGACCACAGAACACCACAAAATACTGCTCAGGTCTCTGAGCTACGTCCATCACACATTGGCACAGTTTATGTCTCATTTTGTTTGACAACTGGTGGAAGCAAAATCGACGACGAAAACATTCGCCCAGACAATTAACACTACATATTTTACTATACAAAATAAGCTCATCACGAGCTCTTACTATAAAATTGAATCCTGTAATGTGTCACGAACTCTTCCCATAAAATAAAGTTTATTGTACCAATAGTGATAAAGTTTAATTGTACTAGTTTTTATGATAATAACAAGGAAAGCAGTGTTTTCTATAGTATTTCTCTTCTGTTTAACTTTCCCATCTCACTCTAATTAACTTAATCTAAATGTAACAGCTATTTTTCAACAAATTACTTTAATAACTTTTTTTTTTCTTTTTTTCTCCCAACTACCTCCTACTTATCCACATATCAGAACATCTTTTCTTTTACTGTTATTTAGCTGCGTAACTTCACACATTCCAGGTGACTGAGAATTATTCAAAATGATGACCCGCAGAGCTACAATCAAAGAGATGGAAGCAAAATTGAGAGCTACCTTGAAGGAACTCGAAGCTTCTCAAGCGGAATGCAAACAACTGCTCCAGGAAAGGGAAGACAGTGAAGTGGAAGTGGAAAACGTTATCGCCAAAAACACCTTCCTCAAAAATGAGCTGGCTGAACTACACACAGAACATGTAAACTTAGCCGACCAGTACAGTCAACTACAACATCAGGTGTCAACATTTCAAGAGTGCAGTGACACCCACGAACTGGCTTTGAACAATATTTCAGAACTCAAACACAAACTATGTGAAGCCCATAAAGCCCTATCTCTCTCAGAGTCTGTCAAGGTCGGCAAACAGGTTGCTAACACCAATAACCTATTTTATGATCTGGTAGGCAGTAAATCAAAATCAGTGTGTGAGCCAGCTTTAACAATTGATCTGACTGGTGACGATACCATACCATTGTGTCCTATTGTTAGTAGTCATAATAAATTAAAGAAATATATTAAATTTAAGAAAATAATTAAACGGTCACAGAGAGCTATTAAAAAACAAAATCTTTTAAAATTAAATCTTTCCCTTAGAAAGGAACGTGTTACCCTTTCAAAAAGTTTAAGTAGTTGTACTGTTGAGTTAGATGAATGTAGGAAAAAGTATGATATTGATACTAAGCTCCTTTATAATGATATACTACACAAGGAGCAGTTGCTGAAGGATATTTTTGAGAAATATGAGAATTCACAACAACAATTAAGTGAGCGCTTGTCTGAGGCTGGGGAACTACTGGATTTGGTGAAGTGCAATGCGGAGAGGTATGAGTCTCTGACTAATAATCTCTCATGCAGCTGTGCCAACCAACCACCACCTCCTCAGCCTCAGCCTGACTTGCCTCCGCCGGTTTTGGCTCTTCCAGCAGAGACCTTTGTTAATACACTGAATATTAACAAATCAATATTTTTTTGTGACGAATTGGGTTCAGGCTTTGGGAAAATATTACTCAATTACCTTAGCCATAGTTTTACCAATCATAGTTATCATAACATAAGTTTTAAACAAATGATTAGAAGAATTGCAAACACAAACCTAGATAATTATTCGACAATGGTTTTGCTATTAGGTAATAGTACTGGTATTACCAGAAAGGACATAGTGGATGGTGTGGACACCTTATTAAAATTAAATATAGGAAAACTGATGTTGTGTGCTTTTCCTTATTCTGATACTTTATCGTATGATGAAAATAACTATATTTATAAGTTGAATAATACTATTCACAGGCTGACATGTTGTCATAGTGACAAATTATTGTATTTTGACACTAACAAGTTTGTTAGTGGTTTTAAGTTAACTCAGAGAACTTTATCTCTGTCTTGGGAATGTAGACATCTGATTGCTATGTTAATAGCATATAATATTAATGAGGTTGTAGCTAATATAACAAAGTGTAGTATTAGTGACGAGTCTATGTTGTCTAGTTATACTAACAACATAGTGAGTAATAATTATGTATTAACATGTTGTACGAAGGAGGATCCACCTACAATACCAACATATTTAGACGCCACTACCAGTCAGATAGAGTATTCTCTTCCTGCTGGAGCTCATACGGGCATTTTAGACTCTTCTCTTGTAGTTTTGGATGTTACTCCGGATAATTGTTTAAACTAGGCAGTAAGACAACAGAAGTTACCCCTTCAATTAACCAATTATTATTAGAGAATAATAAAAAGGTATCTTCTGGCAATATAACTCAATATAAATCGAAGGGAGTGCAACATACTTTAAAATTATTTAATCAAAATATCCAAGGTTGCTCTTCCAAATTATTGGAAATAGAATTGTTTTTGGAAAATACCAAGTTGGATGTCATTTGTTTAACAGAGCATTGGCTAAAAGATCATCAAGTGATCTCAATTAATTATGAAAATTATTGTGTAGTTAGCCATTTCAGCCGAAAACGGATGATACATGGTGGGTCATTAATATTAATTAAAAATTCTATTAAATCGAAGGAAAGAAAAGACATCATCAGACTATCTGTTGAACACAACATTGAATTGTCCTGTGTTGAGCTTGATAAGCATGTTATAGTATGTGTTTACAGACCTCCAAGTTACCAGAATCTATCCGTGTTTGATTCTGTAATGGAAGAGGTATTAAAGAAACTTAGTACTAGTAGTAAGTCAATAATTATATGTGGCGACTTTAATATTAACTTATTAGAAAATAACTCAAATACTGTCAGATTATTAAGCCTTTTTAAGTCATTTGATTTGTCAAATGTTTTTATTGAACCAACCCGAGTGACAGCTTCCTCTGCCACCTGTATAGATAATATTTTTTGTAACTGTGATTACTTACACAAACAAATTGTAAACAAGTTGCCATCAGATCACAGTGGACAAACAATAACTTTTTGCTCCTACATACCTTTACAAAAAATTCAAATAAGGTTTAGATCAATTACATGTAAAAGTTTAGAGAAATTAAATAATTCTTTGGCCAGTAAATTATGTGCTCAGAGTTTTAATAATATAGGTGACCCAAATGAGTTCTACGCCGAGTTCTTTTCACTATTAAACACGCAATTTAATGACACTTTTCCACTAAAGACTAAAAGTATTTACACCAAGTTCTTATTTAGTGATTGGGCGACTCCAGGTATTCGTAAAAGCAGGGAAAAACTATTTGAACTTTATGGCCTAAAGCAACATATGAATAATACAAGCTTTCATAAGTATGTTGCAAAATATTCAAAAACTTTTAAAAGTGTGTGCAAAATAGCCAAAGCTCTTTATATTAGCAATAAAATAAAATCAGCTGATGATAAAATAAAAACTACCTGGCAAATAATAAATAATGAAACAGGTAGGAAAAAACAGCGAAATACTGAATTTAATTTAGAGACTGCACATGGCCCTATCAACTCAGATGTAGAAATAGCTCAGGAATTTGAAAACTTTTTTGCTAATATTCCCATTAAAACTACTGAAGCTTTAAATTCCTCACCCGCGCTTTCTGCTGCCTTACTTAGACAGAATGTGAAGGCATGCCCTTTGGAGTTTAGGTTTCAGCATACAAACCCCCAGGCTGTTATAAAAGCTTTTAAAGATCTTAAAATTAAATCAACAGAAGATCTCTGGGGAATGTCTGTAAAAGTCTGTAGATGTATTATCGAAACCATTGCGCCCTATTTAGCTTTCATATTTAACACCAGTGTAGACCAAGGAGTATTTCCGGATCTCATGAAACACAGTAAGCTAGTTCCATTGTTCAAATCCGGTGATAGTAAAGAACCCAACAATTATAGGCCTGTGTCAATTCTACCAGTTCTCAGTAAGGTGTTTGAAAAGTTGATGCTCAATCAAATGTTACGTCACTTTAATAAAAATTCCATCTTTCATGAACAACAGTACGGTTTCACCAAAGGGCGTTGTACCACTGACGCTGGTGTCACCCTAATAAAGAACATTTTTAATGCCTGGGAAGGAGCACAAGATGCCATTGGAATCTTTTGCGACCTCTCGAAGGCGTTCGATTGCGTAGACCATGAGACACTTCTGCTGAAACTGGAGCACTATGGGATTAGAAATACAGCTCTTGATTTACTAAGATCATACCTGAAAGATAGAAAGGTTAAAGTTCAAGTAAACGGCGTAAACTCATTAGGGTCTGAAATGGCAATGGGCGTTCCTCAAGGTTCGATATTGGGTCCATTCCTCTTTTTAGTTTACATTAATGATTTACCCCAATTACTCCAAAATCAACCGAAGATGGTTTTATTTGCAGATGACACATCATTGATCTTTAAAATCAACCGACGGTCACAAAATCTTGACGACGTGAATAACTCTATTCTTCAGGTCCAAGATTGGTTTACGGTAAATAATTTGGTACTAAATAAAAAAAAAACCAAATGCATTAGATTTAAATTACCTAATGTTAGAAGTAGCGAATGTGACATCTTATTGAATGGAGAAAAGCTGGAATATATTAATCAAACAGTTTTCCTAGGAATCACGCTAGACGAGAAATTACAATGGGGACCTCATATAACATCTCTTGCGGGGCGGCTGAGCTCTGCCGCTTTTGCTGTTAGAAAGATAAGACAGTTAACAGATGTAGAAACCGCGCGTTTGGTCTATTTTAGCTACTTCCACAGTATTATGTCGTATGGCATTTTACTGTGGGGTCGGGCTGCTGACATTGAATCCATATTTATTTTACAAAAGAGAGCTGTCAGAGCCATTTATAATCTACATCGTCGCGAATCTCTCAGGGAACTATTTAAAGGGATTAATATTATGACAGTACCTTGCCAATTCATTTATGAAAATATTATGTATGTTAGAAAAAATCTACATATTTTTAACAAAATAAGTGATAGACATAATTTTAATACTAGAAATAAAGATAAAATAGATCAACCATTTTTCAGATTATCTAAAGTATCTTCATCTTTTATGGGGTACTGTGTTAAATGCTACAACAAAATACCTTGTGATATATTACAATTAAATGAAAGAAAATTTAAAACTCATATTAAAAGTACACTTTGTAAACAAGCCTATTACAAATTAGAGGAATATATCCAAGATAAGAATGCTTGGAAACATGCTGGTCCTGCTCCATAGGACAATCTAGAATCTAGACAAAATCAAACTGGTTGCTAATTTAAGTTGTATAAATTATTATTTTTACGAGTATTACATGACATTGATTTTGCATTCTGTGATTACTTCCTCACACACTGACTTATTAATTGTAAATTTTTTAAGAAAATCATCTACTTTTACAATGTTTGTAAATATGTGAAAACCGTACATCTATCACATCATTAATTAATTTATCTTTCGTGGCTTCATTTTTATTAATTCTTCTTTTTACCTATTGTGGTAACCTATTTTTATTTTATTTTTTTAGATGCATCGTCTTCACATATAATTATGTAACGAATGTAACACATACAAATATTGTAACAATTTTTAAAAGAGTAACGGTGGAGTTTCTTGCCCATTCTTCTCCATACGAAAACTACCTTTTGGAAGGGGCGACTAGAATCAATTCAATTTTTTGTAAACTTTGACGTTCAAAAGTGCCTTACAAGGGCCTATTTGAAATAAATGATTTGACTTTGACTTTGACTTTGCCAGTATTCTCACGATGTTTTTCTTCACCGTTTTGAGAGCAGTGGTGATGATATTTTTTTTTTTCAAAGTCAATGTCTAAGTATTTTATTTGTTGAACATAGGTAATATGGTAAGTACATGGTATAAAATTTGCGTTGTATCACTATGTTTTGCCTTGCAAGGCGTACAAATTTGGCGTAAAAAACTACAAACTAAATAAAACTGTTTCAAACAAGTAACGTCGTAAACAAGACAGAATAACAAGTGGATCGGACATTTTTTTATTTTATGCTTCTATCATCTAAAAACTCATTGATAGAGTAGTAAGCCTTTTCAATCAAGAATTTTTTAAGTTGCGATTTAAAATGGTTTATGTTGGTCATGCTTTTTAAAGTTTTTGGTAGTTTTTGCACAAAGTACAGCGGCTGTCTGGGTTCAGGATTAGGTAGTTTTATGCAGTTTGAAGCTGATCTTGTAGTAGTATACCAATTATTTATAGACTTGTGGATACCATCTAATCTACAGATGTTTACCAGCTACACCAGTTCAAAGTTCAATGCAGCCAAGCGTGAAATTACAGTTATTATGTAAGGATATATGAATCAAGATCAGCTGAGACGAGATAATTGCAAACTGCGTGTGAGTGGAATCAGCTAACAACGCCATCTGTCGAGTTATCCATACACAACTACTGCATAGATAGTGATAAATGCAAACAAACAATCTAGCTCCTATAAAAGATAAAAGGATTTTAACATTATTTATAACGTTATAAAACAAGTGTTTAATAACAGTTTTTCATCAAAAAAACGTCAATAATTAAGCGACAAAAAATGTATAGAAGCCGGAAACTAACCTTGATATTACTCGTGACTATATTCTCGCAGTGTTTATACATTGCTACTTGTGTTCTTTATGATGTTTGTTGTAATCTCGTTCGTCTATCAATGGATGTGTGTCACCGAAGTATAAACTGGAAATAACAGTGTGTGATAGGTTATTATCTTCGATGTAATATTTAGCTGTCAGTCAGTTCTTTGATAGATCTACTCGCGGCCTCGCGGGTGTCGGCGTATGAACCGAGAAGTGTTAGTAAGATATTAAATGTTAATTTTAATTAAGTGAATAATGTGAATGTGTTGTATAAGTGTGATAATCAAATAAGTTTGATGATAAGTGACGTTTGTGTGTGTTTTGTTATTATTGTTCATATCTCTCTGTGATAGTTCATAGACAAACATTCAATAAAGATGTGAGTACCTAACTAGTTTTAGTATAACCATTTTATTTACGTTGATATATTGTTGATAATACGTATATACAGGGGGGCAGGGACATCGACGCGAAGCCGGTTACCATGGATTAAAAAAAGGAAAAATTTCTACTGTTTCATAAAAAAGTGCAATACCTACGCGTTCAAAATGTATGCAACAGCTGTTTTTTTTTTTATAACCGACGAAAAATTTCAACGCAGGGGGGCTCAGAATCGTGTACTGAATCCATGGTAACCGGCTTCGCGTCGATGTCCCTGACACCCTGTATAATAACCAGTTTGCTTTTAGCTTGCATAACAGAGTTTAAAATGCATTTTAGTAACATATCTCTCGAGTCGGGAGACATTTGCTAAAATTATCGTGTCTTTATACAATACATTACGAGTCACCTATTTATAAGTTTCAATGGACAACCTTTGTGTTAAATGAAATGTAATTGTTTATTCTGTAAATAGGATATCGGAATCACTTTTACACGTCATATAAAAAAATATTAAAAATAAGCTAGATGAGGTCGGTATTTCCTATCTGACTATTCTGAGAAGAAAAGCCGAAACAAACTCAGAGGTCGTGAGTGGCCGGGTGCGTGGTCGTGGGTCGAGGGGGGTCGTGGTCGTGGGTCGTGGGGCCTAGTTAGAGCTAGTGCTACTACATCTGGGCTGAAGAGTTTGTTTGTTTGAATGCGCTATTCTCTGGAACTACTAGTATGACTTGAAAAATTATCTTTGTATTTGATAGCGCAAGTTTTGAAAAAGGTTATAAGCTATTTAACTTCACGCCACGACCCTTAGGAGCCGAGCAAAACTAGAGAGCAAAAATAGAAAGAACGCTAAGCGAAAACAAAGTAATTTATAAATAATCCGATTTCTTTTAAATTAAACGGCGGCGGCGGGTGAATCCGCTGGGTCTGCCGGGGTTGCGTGTTTGTCCGAAAGGGATATCGCGACCCCGGCACACAGGCAACGGAAGGAACACGGGTGGGGTTTAGTCAGTAAAAGTCTGACACACCCTCCCGCTCCGCCCAGAGCGGGAGAAGTTATTTGATAATTTCCCAATCTCAAAAAAAAACGTTGGATCCGCTGGGTACAGCGAGTAGTTTAATAAAATAGCAAAAGCGTCGACGGTAACGCCGGGCGTTTTTGAACATTGCGGAAATAAAGTTAAGTGATCAATGCGTTGCTAACCAATGTTGTTGACCACACAAACACCGATTAAAAGTTCCTTTTGATTGTAATTAGAACTAGAGTGTGGCTAGAACACTTTTACCTGAAACCGGAACACAGAAACATTTGAAGCAGCCCGGAGTCTGGATTTGTGCCAGGTAGAAGGTACCACCGAAGAAGTTCATATCTATACACAGTAAGGACTATTTTTCTTGCAGCGCTCGACCGTTATAGTACTTGGGCGGTAACAGATGTGGAAACATTATTCACGGGATTTTGTTTTCAAACTGCTTAGATTTGAAGTTCTTCGATAGTACTTATTATAAGGGACTTAGGTAAACATAACTAACAAAATGTAGATATACTATAGGTACTCCTCTGCCTAACTCTCCGGGGAAAACAGGCGTAATGCTATGTTATGTTAGAAGCATTGTTTCATAGCGGCAGAAATAGTGTTAGTTAAGATTCGGCGGAGTTTCTTCATACGGAGTGCTGCAAATACATGGATATCCGATTGTAGTCACGTGCATAAGGCTGCCTTTCCACTGGAGCGGAGTTTAGATTCTATTGGCTAATATTGACACAGTTCCGCTCCTCTCTTTTCTGCTCCAGTGGTTAGGCAGCCTAAATACGTATAATATAAAGTTTTTCTTGTGCTACACAGGGTGGCAGGGACATCGACGCGAAAACTGATATCATAGATTCAGTACATGATTCTGAAAAACCCTAATTTTCGTCAATATTAAAAAAAAATCTGCTGTTTCATAGAAAAGTGCAATACCTACGTACGCGGTCAAAATGTATGACCGCGCCGGAACAGCAGATTTTTAAAAAATAACTGACGAAAAACGCAGGAGGATTCAGAATCCATGGTATCAGTTTTCGTGTCGATGTCCCTGACATGTATACATTCCAACTTTGATAAAAAGCCTTTTTACCCGACTACGACGAAGCCAAAAGGAAGTCATTATGAATCGTACATATTACGTGACTATACGAAAACCGAAAACAAAACGATATCGATGTTTATAATGTCGATATTATTATACCTATAATACTTTGTAGTTGGCATTTTTGTCGTAGTTGGATTTAAAGTTTTTATCTTTCATTTTTCATAATACGTAGTATGGTTTGATTATACTTTGTTTGTAACACCATAAAATATCTATGAATACTTTAGGAGAAAATTTCGCTTGAATCTGGCATAAGTGTGACTGTAAGGTATTTATGCTGGTACATTTGCTCAATATCGGCATCGGCCGGAGTTGGCCGATGAAGCTTCGGTGACTCGTGTTCTTTTGTTCCGAAGGCCTCGGTGACTTGTGTTCTCTTGTTCTATGCTGTTTGGTCTCAGTTGAATATCCACTCAAACGCAATATCTTACCGGAAGCCTTCATGAGTGTAATGTGACAGTTGTAATTAGCTCTCCACAGAAACCGCATCGAGGCATTGTGTACATTGAACCTACAATACTAACGCGTGTAACACGATACAGTAGGTACCTATTATAGTGAGGAACTCGAGGCTAAGTAAGAACAGTCGCACGGGGCGATCCATCAGGTTAAGTTACTCTTCCCGGGGTTGGTCAATGGATGGTTGACCATTTTTACATACCAAGACTCCTCCGTGACTCGGAAAGCACGTTAAGCTGTTGGTCCCGGCTGTCATTCGTGGATCTTCGACAGTCGTTTCGGGTCGTCAGAAGCCTGAAAGTCTGACAACCAGTCTTACCATTTTATCTGTACCAAATCGCAGATACTGTCGAAAGTTAGAACAGTTAAAAATAAAGTCTCAACCAAAGAAATAACAAGGGAAACAAACAATAAAAAAACCGGCCAAGTGCGTGTCAGACCACGCACAATGAAAGGTTCCGTAGTTGGGATGAATTTATCCCAAGAACAAACTTAACATAGTAGTTGAAAAACATGTTCTCCCATAAGGAATGTATGGGAGATCTGTTTTTCAAACTCCAAATTTAATTGGTCGATTATTAGTCGTTAACCTGTAAAGCCTACTTAGCTGTGATAGTTTACCTTTCGTTAAATAAATTCATTATATATACTACTGCTGTGAATTTTTCCACAAATCCAAGTACAACCATTTAGCTGGCAGGGGGGGGGGCACTTGACTAACAAAAATTTGCACATTAAAGCCTAATATTTCGCAAACGGATTCCTAAATGGAAAAATGATATTCACATACCCACAATATTTTTAAACGACCTTTCCAACGATACCCCACACATTGGGATAGGCGATAAAAAAAAAACATCCCCTCTTTACGTTTACCCATACCAAATTACAGCTTTCTACTACTAACCGGCTCTGAGCTAAGCCTCGGACAGACAGACGGACATGGCGAAACTATAAGGGTTCCTTGTTTACTACGGAACCCTAAAAAGAAACCATGGGGTATCGTATTACCCGCTTACTGGCTTGTCTAGGTCAGATAGGCAGTCGCTCCATGTAATAATACTGGGATTCGGTTAGACTAGAAGCCGACCCCAACATAGTTGGGAAAAGGCTAGGCAGATTGACAGTAGGTACCTATTGTTGCAGTGTTGCACACTCTTGTTGTATGAATAGACTTGGTTTTGACCGCGGCTTCGCCCGGTTGATTTTTAAAGATGAAACGTAACATAACGCCTGTATTCCCCGACGGGTTATGCAGATGTACCTACGACTTATAGTCCTTACACCCATATTTCTTCAGTTAAGTATGTTCAAGTGTCATGTAAATTGGGAGCGAGCCTGTTGACGTCAACCGGGCATAAATCTAGACTCCGGGCAAATAGACCATGACCAGGGTTAAGACATAGGATAAGTTTTATCCTGATAGTTGGTACGTTCCTGTGAGATAATTACCGACCTCCACGCGAGCGAAGTCGCGTGCAAAAGCTAGTTTACTCAAAGATTTTCCCCAAATGTGCATCGTTTTCACGCGCTAAGCTATAACATTAAATTGGCCGTTTTGGTAATAAGCTGGTTTGACGGGATTTATTAACACATTTTCCATTGTTACATTGTGCTCACATATAGAAGCAACAATAATAATGTACCCAAGATTTTGTAATATCTTAAAGAAGAAAAAAAGAAGAAAAAATTGTGATAAAATAAATATACAATTAACAGAATACATAGGTACCTACTTAAATAATATAAAAGCTCTTTAATTAAGCGCTCTCCCTCTTCTCTCCTACTATGCTGTGCCCGACAGCATCTGTAATTGTTTCATTAATTTTAAGCTTACCAACTGTTTTATCAACATTATGGAATGCAATAAAGAATTGAGAATTGAGTGTCCGTGGAGTTTCTTGCCCGTTCTGCTTCATAGAGATCTATGTTTTGGAATGGGCAACTAGCTTCAATTTTCTAACTGAACGACTCTTTGTTTATTCAAAAGTGGCTGTAAATGATTTAATTGAAATAAATGCTTTGAGTTTGAGTTTATTATGTACAAGTTAAAGCCTAGTTGTTGTTTGCAAAAGAGGCCAATGTACTTTGGACTTTGGTCCCGCACTTAATACTTGATGTTTATTGAATTTTGGTCAGGTAGGGTTTTATTTGACGTTGTATCATATTAACCATATCATTTATAACGGTTAAAGTCCAGTTGCTATACTCGATTGTGGCCAGGAGACCAATGTCCAGCTTTGGGCTTTGGAATCTTAATTATAACAAGTTGGTAGACTATAATAAAAACTTTAAATACAATGTGGAGAAACGATCTATGTCACTTGGTGAACCGTGGAGGTTAGTGACAAATTTATTTTGATTAATAATTATTTGATTTAATGACATTTTTACATACGGCAAGTCTGAAACCCATGGGCGGCAAAAAAACTCTGACACCAGGTTATTCACCAACCACATGAAAGAGAAAGAATTTTGTCGAGCGTCATTTATATTACTTAGATGATTGCCACCAGCTTTGGCTCGTTACTATGTTTCTAATAAAATAATTGCGTCTGTATTGAAAACAATTCCAGTAAGTAGGTACTTATTGTACGTAACTAGGTAATTTGTAGGTATTTTCCTTCATTATTTTGTCTCACAAACTGATTGAGAGGAAAAATAGGTTCAGTTAGTTAGATATAGATACCTAAGTATTTTTTATACACTGAAGAACAATATAAAAAAGTCACTAACTTATCAAGAAATATTTCCAAAACTACGCAAGAAAGCTTTTTGAAGCTTTCTTGCGTAGTTTTGGAAATATTTAAAAGTAAAAAGCAACATTCAAGTGTATATAGTGCATAAAAACTACGGATAAACTTAGGAGATATTCAGATTTTTGTGGCACTTTTCAAGAGGTTTTTTATATTGCTCGTCAGTATATTTAGTCGACCGTTTCTCTTGATACATTAAAAAAATAATCTTTAACATAAACATAGCATCGCGCCTGTATTTTCCGAAGGGCTAGGCAGAGGTGTACCTATAGTCTAACTTACACACAGCAATAAACCAAACAGATTATGTACCCACACTCTGTACACTATTTTATTACCATTAATTTTTTTCTGCGCATATTATATTTCGAATAAAATTGAATGAAGCGAACATAACTGGCGAAATGTTGGTGCAATTTTAATTCAATTCAATTTATTCAATAACATTCTACCTACATTGTGTTCGAAATTATCCAACATGAAACATAATTATACGCAAATATTACAAAATAACAATGAACAAATATTATTATTAAAAAAAACATGTAATTCAATATAAATTACAACTTAAAAAGAAAAAAAAATACCATGCTAACATAAATTATAAAACAATATGTCAAACAAAATAAAAATCAAAAGCAGAATAAACACAAACAATAATAAAAATATACAAATAATGACACGTGAGAATAGGACTATAAATCAGGGCTCGGATAACGGTATATTTTTCGAAACGTTATCGTCTTAAAAACCTAAAGAACGAATTGTTTCGGTTACGTTCGAACGGAACGTTATTAAAACGTTTTTGAAGAAGAATAAAATTTAATTCGTTCTCGGTTAATAAAACGTTTTTAACCGTTTTTAATCATTATTGGGTTGATCGATAGGAAATTCGCAACACAACCCTAATCAATACGTAAGCAGCAAATGCATTGGAATAAATGAAGTTATAAAATGAAGATAAGGTACAATTTAACTAAACAAGTTCATCCTTGTCGGCGCAAGTACCGTGCGCGTTTACGTCCTGCGGAATAAACCGGTTTTTGAAAATGTTCTCATTTCGTTTTCGTTCCGAACAAAATGTTGTACAAAGAAGAACGAGAACTATTAGAGACGTTTTAAAAACGTTATTTTATATAACGTTTCCGAGCCCTGCTATAAATCATTTAATGAATAGAGGCATTTTTCCAATAGGAATGTCTTTAGCCTTGCCTTGAATGAGCCTATGTACAGTATGCTTTTTAACTCAAGCGGCAATGACGGTGCATCTACTATAGGCACCTACACCCCTGCTTAACCCTTCGGGTAATACAGACTTGATGTTATGTAATGTTGAATGATGCAGTCTAACTAACGTAGTTTTTGACGCGCGTGATAAATTAGATTCTCAGTCTAATTGAATATTGTTTTGACTTCGCATTAAACTGCTAATGAATTACTCTAGCTGTTCACACTGTGAGACGATATAATAATGAACATTAATTTAACATTAGCAACTTTTGATTCGACCTAAATTGTTGGAGCTACATTATCTTATAATTCTCTTCATATATTAAAATAATTTAATGGAAGTTCGCAATTAATCATGTGAGTAGATCTTTTGTTAGGTATGTATTTGCTAATTAATTCCTGTGTTAAGAGATTAATGGTAATTAAATAAAAGCATTATTATATGTGTTTATTTTTCCCCGAGACTTTGTTCATGCCATTTTGGATTTATGTATTAACTTACGAGTGGATTTTATGATTCAAAATTGATTGATATGTTAATTTTTGAAAATGCTTTTACTGCGTCTCAATACTGTCAAAAGAACATAGATATCTTCCTTATTTTGTTTCTATCTTCACTTGTTTAGGGGAATGCGTTTTCTGTCAATATCAACGTTTTCCAGTCGCTTAGTATTTTAAGCGAGTAACTTTGCTCGTTATCATATTAATTCTTATTTACCTATGTAGATACTTTATAATATTATTACCTACTTGCAGCACTTGACATTAGTCGTAACTATTTTGACCGATTTAAAAAAAAGAGGAGGTTATAATATGTTCGTCTGTATGTATTTTTTTTATTTATAATAAATAATAGTAATAACAATAAAAATCTTTATTCCAGACCACACGATCCATAAAAAAAAAACACGAAAAATTATAACAACAAAAATTCAAACTTCAAATTATATTATATTTATTTTATATTTATGTTCATCGATATTTCGTCAAGTCTGGACCGAATTAGATTATTTTTCATTTTTCATTTAGTATACAGAGCTTGCCCGGTGGTCCCATAAAAATATTAACTTTGCTTGGGTAGTTTTTGAGTTAGCTTTTAATACGTATTTAATCCACTTCGTTTAACTTGATGATGTTATAAAACTTACCGTTCATCCAAATACACCGACTTCTGAAATTAAAGTTGTATTTCACTTTGTACTTTGTAGTGTTTTGTTTTGGAAGTCGGTTGTTTTTACATTCAGACTAGATTATTTGATAGCAAATCTTTGTAGCTGAGTTCCGTACGGATAAGGAAGAGAAATACAATTTATTATAATTATTAAATTTTAATTTGATAGGTATATCCTACAATCTTGTTTCTATTAGTTATGAACGTAAATCTTTTGTCAAGGTTAACAAAATAAATAAATATAAATATAATATCTTTTCCTAAATTATTCATATTAACAGAATCTGTATGATATTAATTAACTTTAACCTTGCCAATGCCAAATATTAATAGAATCTAGTATTTATTCTCAAGGTAATAGAATCTATGAATGATTGCATATTTTAATAGACTGTAATATTAGCCCAGTTAGTTAGCCAGTAACTGGGTCGTGGACCGTCACTCCATGCATAATTTTATGATTTAAACATTATTCTTTCTTTCTTGATTTATACTAGCTGCTGCCCGCGGGTTCGCCCGCGTGGACTTTAAATCTTTTTCTAATATAAAAGTGGCCTAAGTTACTCCTTATAACATCAGATATCTGCCAGTGTAGTCCCGTCACAATTGGTCCGGCCGTATCGAAGATTAGCCGGAACAAACAGACATAACAATTTTTTTTTTTTTAATTTTGTCGGTGTCAGTAGAAGATACCGTATACATATCCTTTCATAAGCATAAAGTAAAAAAGTTGTCATTTTGACATTACAAACAGACACTTCTATTTTATTTATTTTTATATGTATGTTTAATATTTGATATCGAGGAGCTCGTGGCTAAGTAATAACAGCCGCACGGATAGATCCATCAGGTTAAGCTACGCTTGCCGGGGTTGGTCCGTGGATGGGTGACCATCTTTACATACCCAGACTCCTCCGTGCCTCGGAAAGCACGTTAAGCCGTTGGTCCCGGCTGTCATTCGTGGATCTTTGACAGTCGTTAAGAGTCGTCAGAAGCCCGAAAGTCTCACACCAGTCTTACTAAGGGGTATCGTACTACGCAGTTACTGGGTTGTGGAGGTCAGATAAGCAGTCGCTCCATGTAAAATACTGGTATTCAGCTGCATCCGGTTAGACTGGAAGCCGACCCCAACATAGTTGGGAAAAGGCTAGGCAGATTGATTTATGTATAATATTTGATCATAAACGTGAGTCGGTTGCAAGTAGTAATACTCACTGACCTGTTTGAAAGACATCACCACTAAGGTCTGTGTGTGGATTAAGTCCATAAAATTACTGACTCATTTAATCAATATGAATAAACATAAAGTCTTTGATAACGATAGCCGTGGAACGACAAAATTTATCATTATTTTTTATATGGAGCGGGTACCTATCCGACCTCCACAACCCAGTTAATGGGTAACAGGATACCCTTATAAAACTAGTTGTAGGAAAATAAGGCATCGTTTGTTAGCACGTCAATCTATTGAAGGATCTATACAGGGAATATAAGACCTTCTATTCCGGTAAATGACATCAAGCACCCATCTAATATACATCACCAAATTCAATTTAAAAAAAAATCTAATCACTCAACATTTTTTCTATTCAATTTTTTTTTTTTTCTTCATCATTGTCCATTTGTTTATTTATTTTCCCCCAAATTGTTTATTTTCGTGTTTTGTTCTTCCTTTGCGTCATTTGTACCGCAAATAAACGTATTTTCTTTCTTTCATTATTTTCAGACGAACCAACAATAATCAACTCGAAGGTTACACCAAGGTCATTGACCTGTTAACAAAATGCTCCTAACACTAGCACTGTTGGGTTTCATCACCTTCGTGATATGGAGACTCCTGGCTGAGGAGGATAATCCTTTGGACAAACTGCCTGGGCCGCCGCGCCACCCCATTATAGGATGTGCCCTCGAATTTATAAGGATTTCACCCCGTAAGTACTATTTGTAGTTCTTACGTAATCCCTAAAGGGTTAGGCTGTAGAGTACACACACATTTCAGCAGCTATGTATAAGTCCCATGTATTATGTAATAAAGGTTGAGCCATATTGCCTTCAACACCAGGCTGTGGGTCTCGACCCATAGTTGTTCGGGAACCACTGCTCTAAATGTTGGTGAAAGCCGTACCAAAATCCGCTGCGCAGTTTAAAATAATACCACCGAAATAAAATAATGACGTACACGAAAAATTACTTAATTCTTTACTTTGTATATTCTTACATATTATAAAACAAAGTCCCCCGCCGCGTCTGTCTGTCTGTCTGAACGCGATAAACTAAAAAAATACTAAACGGATTTTCAAACGGTTTTTACCAATGGACGGATCGATTGATAAGGAAGGTTTTGGTGTATAACTCATTAAGGTTTTGTGTAAATTTGCTTAAATATGACGATTATTTTTGAATAAGTCGCAAAAAATCATGCCAACTGGGAGCTAAACTAGCGTGGGCCGCGTAAACTGTAAAAAATATATAAAATTTATGTTCTACAGGATTGTTTATCTTAAAAAGTTCAACAAAAAAGTCCGCGACGGCATATTATGTCTATCTTCTAAGGATGACCCACACAATAACCATTATATAATCCTTATCCAATAAAACATTTTATTTAAATTAGGCATTTAATTTAGATTAAAATATGCCTTGATCTCATATCACTAAAGTTAATAATAAAAGATATCACAGATTTAAAATTACGCGTAACAAAATAATCATTGTTGACGGCAACGCGGGCGCAGCGGTAGGAGTCAATGACCTTTTCGTCGGCTATTAGCTATGTAATCCCGGTGGTACGTAATATTATAAAACTGAAGAGTTTGTTTGTATGAACGCTCTAATCTCTGAAACTGCTAGTCGCACTTGAAACGTTCTTTTGCATTTGATAACCCAATTCTCGAGGTAGGTTATAGGTTATTTAACATCACGCTAAGATCCTCAGAGAGGAGCCGAGCAAGGAGAAAATTAGGCAGAAAGAATGCTAAGCAAATACGGAGTGATCGCGCGGGCGGGCGATGCGATACGACGCGGTGGGTTGGGGCCTGAAATTACAAGCTGACGAAGTTCCGGGCAGCACCTAGTTCATAATATAATACATAATAAATAATACAATAATAATACATAATATGTACAGATTTTATCTTACTACTTAATTACGATTTACATGTAGTAACAGTGTTTTCCTGATATAAAAAAATATACTAATTGAATTTCACGTTTTACCCTAAATAATAAAATTATACAGTCAGGGAAATGATTCGGAAATTACTAAACAGATAGGCTTTGACATCCAAGTTTCTTGTGTTCTCCGGGATTCAAGATGAAAACCTTCTTGAAATATCTTAATGAGGTAATTAATTATTTCTTTGGAATTTTTCATCTACCTTATAATCTTATAATATTATTTACAAGGTTTTACTTCAAAGGTAATTTGATATATATATCAATGACAGAAATAAATTATACTGGTAAAAACATCAACAGTTTAGAAAATAAATTTAACGGCGCAGGTTAGCATTTACCAGAACTGGTCATCATATTAGTGGTTCAGTAGCTAAAATATCATCAGGATTGTGCCGGAATATAATAGCAGTTCGTCGTGGACGTGGTACGACAGCGGCTCCCCTGACATCATCTTCTGTCATCAGAAGACAAACGCCACGCAGCCATCGATGCGCCGCTCTGCTAGAGTGACTGCTACCAGCCAGTGTCACTCCTATCCGACCTGTTCGGTGATTCCTAGTATCATCGTAACAAAATTAGTCCTGTAAAACTGTAAAACTTAGGTGAAGTGAGCTGTCACTGTCACAAATCGACCGGCGGGATGCTAGGGATTAACATTATTGACAGCTCACTTCACGCTCACTTCACCTAAGTTTCACGGTGATATTTTTACAAAATCGATCGGCAGCTGTCTAGTCACTTAGCGACATACTTGGGTAGCAGTTAAGAAGCAATTTATTTACTGCAAAAATAGTACAAATGATGAAAACAAAAATAACGTAAGAAGATTTGTTGACAACGGCAAGAAATATTTTACAATTTGTTGTTTTTCATGATTTTCAACACAAATATAGTAAAATACTTGTGCTAATATATGATAAGTGGTTCTATGATTTATAAAGTTTCTAGTTTGGTTTCGATTTTTACAAGAAACTACTATACAACATGCTTAAATATTGTCACGATCGCGGTCGAAAGCGCACTAGTTAGCGGGGCCGGCCATTTGCCTATGACATGAGCATCGTGATCACGACGCGCGGACACAGGCACGCCCCCATGCCACTTCTCCTATTATTTATAATTCCATGGGGGAACCTATTGCCAGTAACTTGGCACAAATTCAGCCAGAATTTCTTAAAGTAAAATTCTGACCCGAGGATCAAACTGCTTGCGTACCTCGACCAACAAGGAAGTTAGGAAACCAGTCTCTTTTGTTTCTAGTTCAGCGTGCAGTTACAAACGCAAAACATTGTCTTTATGAGTGCATGCAACGGTACAGGAGTTGTCGTATTTAAAGTTAAGGTGTAACATTAAAACTTATTTTCCTGAAAAATAGTAAATAAAGTTGGAACTTTCAATATCTCCGTAGCACAAGATTCCCAGAGATGTACCGATAAACATGTTCACAATGACGGGGAGTATAAGTGACTCTCGACTTCGTTGAGCATCTTTATAGACTAGTTATGTATCAGAAACTCTTGTATATTCATGCTTCTAGACCCAGCGATTTTCGCCGTGCGTTGTCTGTCAGTGAGTGTTGTTTTTTTAAATTTAGTTTATTAATAGTACCTGGGCGACCGAGCTCTGCTGTGGTGAAAATAGAGAATGCTCATTTAAAAGTATAGGATAGTTCATACCAATTCCATGTCTACCTACATACTAATGCCATGATGCCGTGATAGTAGGTACTTACTGATTCCATGGTGCCATTATAGTAGGTAGTTACTAATTCCATGCCGATGTCTGTCAATTATTGTCAATTGTCAAATGTCAATTATTCTAAGTTCTATACTTTTATATTATCTTGTTCTAAACTTTTGGCCACCGAGCTCTGCTCAGGTGAAAATACGGAGAAAACGAATTTTCCCAGATATGAGACCTAGCTAGATCGATTTTTCGCCCCCGTAATCCTCTATTGCAACTTTCATCGAAATCGTTAGAGCCGTTTTCTAGAACGTGAATATAAATGTATATTTATATACAAATATTGCTCGTTTAATAGTACTTATAGGATAGGATTAATACACTGCTTTCCTTCCAGTGAGAATCTTCCTCATACGCGTATAGGCTTCAAATAATAATTTTCCTCAAATCATATTTTGCTCTAGATTAATTCGGTCACGTCTAATAAATCCATCATGCGAACATAATCTTCCTCACGTTAGTATTTCAGAGAGGTGGTATTTAAGGGTGTGGTACAGACCATGAAACTGAACAACTTTCTCCATGGGACCAACGTCGTAATCGCAAAAAATATATCATCTGTCCCATAGAAAACTTCAATATCATCTGTCCCATTGAAAACTTCAATATCATGTATTTATTTATTTAAGGACAACCAACAAAGCATACACCAAAAAAACATGTTAAAATACACATATACCACGGCATGCATTGAACATAGGAGTAGGAAATGCAGTTACAAAACTGTTACAAAAAAAGAAAAAAATGTGAGCCGTCACGGGACGCCTGGCAGATGTGAAACATCGACATTATTTTGTAAAAGTAATATGCAGAAAAGAACAGATTGTGATAGGAACTAAATATGTCATAATGATAAAATAAAATATTACGATTTTTTTGTCGATTGCACATGGCGACGCGTCGCCACACCGTACACACTACTGCATATAGACTGTATATACAACGTGTAACGGAAAGGGTATATACATACCAAGGGCACGGCTTCTTTGGATGATATTAAACGATATTGGAAGGGTTTTTTAATCCTATCTCTACATGTTTGGAAGTTATGAGACTTTTTAATACATTGATACCAGAAACCGAAGTTATAAAATTGAAATAAACACATCACTAGCACTAAGTCAGCTGATCGGTGTCAGCGAACTATTTGTAAGTAAAAATAAACCTCTTACTCCTGGTATTTCTGAATAAAAGGTTCCGTATGTTTATTTTTTGTTTACAAAATATTATTACTGACTTTTCCTAAACTTTGATTATGTCTGTGAACTAGTTACAATACAATTAATAAAATTGTTCTAGGTATCAAAATGTAACGAAATAATATTTAGATACATTACACACTTGTTGGTTTTTTACGTAGTTGTCCTTTAGAAGATTACTTTGTAGATAATTATTATCTACATAGTATAATCTTCCACCCACCACCCACCTTACCATCTGCATCGTACCTACAACACAGTAAATACCTACCTAATTAAAAAACAATATTCCTGTAAAGAAAAGTTTGCAGAGAAATTAAAAAGTCTCGGCATATGTATGTAATTGATCTTGTTTTAAATAGATAAACCTACCTATTCGCTGTTTATGATTGTCAGCACAATACTTTGGGCAAATATGAACTTGAATTATTATGAGCCCATATCATAATAATGTTTACACATACGATCCAGGAGATTCGATTCACCTTACTATTGAATCGATATTCTTGAAGATCGCATTAAAACGAATTGTTTCGAAAAATCGTCAGCTCGTACCATTGCATTGACCATAAAAATCGAATCCTTACGTGCATCCTACCAGGAATTAATTGCTTAAATAAACATTATTATTTGCCATTAGAACTTACGTAGAATAGAAAAAGGATTTAGTAACGATTTATGTCCAACTGAACCCAAAACATAATTTCAATTCATTTCCTTGCAACTTATCCTACTCCTAGTACAAATAAAATCACAGTGGGTTCCGTTCATAATTGTTAAAATATGTTTTTTTTTTATAATTGTCAATAAACTATTATCAACAAGGTATGTAATAGTTTTGTTTTATTACAAAATAATAGCTCGAACGCATAATTTTTGTTTGTAGGACTAACCGAAAGAATTATCGGAAGTTCACGGTCTGTTGTCGGTGCTGTTTGAAGTGGTACATGGTTTCTATTGGTTTGAGCACGTTTAGTCTTTATTATAATTCAAATGAAGTCAATAAATAATAAAAAATGTCGCAAAACTGCATCTAAATGTAGAGAGAAATTAATAAAAGTACTAGGACCGCATGAGTAACAGGAATTGTTATTGCCGAATTGAAAATCGTTTGCTCACAGATCCCTGATTACGTCGTTACACACACAATGAGAGCATCTTAATGTGTGTAAACCTATTGGGTTAGGGTCTTAGGGTATGGGAACCAATTGCAGTCCCTGTAGTTTCTATTACTCCTGGTAAATAAAACTTCTAATTCAGATTTCTAACGAGATAAGGCGGCTCCATAATATGATCATTAATGGATTGAAATGAAAGATTTTCCGGAGTTGCGGGAATGTCCTAACAAGATAACGCGGCCCCGGAATGCAAGGGCAACTGAAGGAACAGGGTCGTTTTTAGTCAGTAAGAGTCTAAGCACTTCCTTCCGTCCCACCTAGGGCAGAAAGTGAGTCATTGATGATTTTCCCACCCCCAAAAAAATAAATGATTTTTCAATTTTGCATTTGAATAACGTAATTAGTCTGCTCTTATGTGTGAGATTTACTTAAAACTTTAACGGAGTTTAGTTGAAATTATTATTAAGGATGTAAAATAATCTTGAATTCTTGAACAAATATTTTTCAATAGTAGTGCACACAATAGGACAGCTACCCTATAGGTATCTAAATTTAACGAAATAATATTTAAGTACCAGAATAGCCGGGAATAGAAGCTTTATTTAGCATTATTGTTTGTTATTGCTTTGCTCGTCAGTCGACTCTGTTCCGCGTCTCCGTCTAGTGCACTAGTTCCTATCCCTGTGATACGCGCATCAGTTCAGTACGGTAAAAATGTAGTGTACGCAGTGCAGTGTGATACAATGGACCTAATGAAAGTGCGGATTGAGGCCGCTTTCAGGACAATTACACCAGACATGCTACGCAATGTTCAGGTGTCCATGAGCAAGCGAGCGGCCTTGTGCATACAATACCAAGGTCACCACATCGAACCCCATCTTTAAAAATGTAAGTCAATTTACTAAAATAAGCAAAGCTTTAAGATTTTACTGTTTACTCGGTAATTAATAAGTAATAATAAGAGATGAAACTAGTTAACCTACCTAAACTTTGTTTCAATTTCTTACGTAAGTTCTGTTATCTCAGTTTTTACGTGCAATTTCTGGCTTGATATTAACGAATAACCTGTAAATCAATAATTACGCATTAATTTTTACATCATGGTAAAGTAGGTACGGTTTAGTGCGCGCGCGCGCAATCGCATTGGGCGGCGCGGCGGCGGCGGCATGTTTTTTCTTTCGTCAGTTCGCGCCGACAAAGAACACCGCTTGCGGTAGGCTACTACTGTACTAGGCGCGCTGAATTACGGAGGAGATTTATCATGATATTGGCAAGTAACGTGGAAAGTTATTGACCTACGTAGTGCGGTGACACGTTTGTTATGATTTGAATTTAAGAAACATATGAAACCGAAAATTTGGTATCAATTCTTAGAGTATTTTATTTTGAGTTGAAACTACGTATAGTGACTCTATACCAGCTGTTATCTTTAGTGCTTAAGGATAGCAATAGGGTTTCTGTTACACCCTGTATATACCATCATATAGCGTGGCGACGCGTCGCCACGGCAGGCGTCGTCACGCCAGAAATCGGTTTTACGTGCGGCTATAGATGTTTCACATCAAAAAAAATACAAAACAAAATTATTATTTTTTACTCCTTTCGATAGATTTGAGTCTATCTATATTTATCCCATAGAAAACTTCGATATCATCTGTCCCATAGAAAACTTCAATATCATCCTACCTACTCGACCCAAATGTATGGGTTTCTGATTTATACTTTTTTGCGATTACGATGTTGGTCCCATAGAGAAAGTTGTACAGTTTGATGGTTCGTACCATACCCTTAAATGTGACCACACCTTTCTGATACAAGCTGTATACATATGTAGGTACCTACTTAGTTTTAGTATCTTTCTCTAAAGGAAAAGCGGTACGTTTATAAGATCACACAATTGTGTTCGTTTTTAATCTACTAGCCGTGCCCGAGGCCAGCTTTTTTTCTCCTTTTTTACTTTGTTTGGTTGCCTCGGTAGCAAAATATAAACCTCGGTAACATAAACCTAGCCAGAGAAAAAAGGTAGATAGTTTTATACCTACATGGTGAAAAAGTAGGCAAATCGGATTAAGTGGTTTTCAATGAGAAACACTGTAATGTAACGGAAACATCAATGTAATAATAAACTCTCTAAAAGAGAAATATTGCGTTTCAAAATAAACAGAGATAAAGATTACTATGACGATGTAAAGCGCTTAAAATAATACTAATGCACCGCGCTACGTAGCATGAAAGCTACGAGCTACGTCGTAGCCGGCTACGCCGAGGAAAGTGCTACGACAGTGATTGCTTTGGGGAATACAATATTGGTTCCAATCGTATGTCGCACTTACACTTTTCAGCTTGTATTTGCTCTAAGTATAGATTTTCCATACATTTTTAAGATTTAAGTGAAGACGATATTTAGTGTGCATGACTCTTGATAAGTGGCAATCGATTTAAAAGCGTTTCGTATTTCTACGAAGAATTTAAAAAGGATTGATCGCGTCATGTGTACCGCAAATAAACGTATTTTCTTTCTTTCTTTCTGATATAAGATTTTCGATAGCTTATGACAATCCATTACATTTTTGACTTTTCCATCATCGATATCGCTGATAGAGTGTCGCTTTGTCTAGGTCCTCTAACTGTTCATATATTCACGGTAGCCTAGTCTAACATAAACTGATTAGGACGATGGGAAGAGACCAGACGACATGGCCTTGTTGCCGTGGAAGGTGTGGGATGCAACCTGTATCGACCCTCTTGTGCCATCTCATGTTCCAAGCACGCCGGTTGTGCTGGCGTCACTGCTGCGGCTGTTGAGCCCTCAAGCGGTGCAAATGCTTGGCATAACCTTATGGGTGGCTACAGTTTTGAGCCGTCTGGGGTCGAAACGCTCGAGTCATGGGGCCCGAGTGTGCGTCTCCTTTTTCAGGAAATTTCTCACCGACTGGTCGACACTTCACGTGGCCAGAGGGCTGGTTTGGCCAAATAATTAGCATTGTCATTCGATGTGGCAACGTTACCAGTGTTATGGGCACGTTTCCAGATTACAGAGTTGCGGACGCGTACTTCGACGTCTAAGTGTCCATTTGTTATTGTATTTTTTTTTATAGTTAGTCCTTTAATTTAGTTACTAGTAAATAGTTAGTTGTGTTAAATACTGTTCAGTACACACGGCTACACATCAAGCTATATTTTTCCAGTATAAGCTAACCTCGCATTGTACGGAAATCCTATACAATGCGAGATCAGCATTAACTGGAAATGTATAGCTTGATGTGTAGCCGAGTGTATCAAAAATGTAATAACCTGTAAAAGATTAAAACTGCTGTCGACTGTACCGTAATAATTATATAATTAATTGGCAGTCATGTGGAGTACATTTTACACAGCAGTTTAGTTTAATTTAACAGTGAACTCGATTAGAACTTGTAACAATAATTATTGTTTTAAATCCTAATAACTAATATTATAAATGCGAAAGTGGGTTTTTTTGTTTAAAAGTATAGGCATTGTAGAGAAACTCAACTCCAATCGCATGTCAACAGTTTCGACGACGACGACGTAACTATTTACCAAAACGATTTTAATTATATTATCATTTAAAAAGTAGATTAAATCTAAAACTTTTATTTAAGTAAATTTCAATAGGATTATCCTAACGAATCCTTATCCTAACTTTTTAACTATGTAGTATTATAGTACACAACTAAGTAGTATTATAAATGCGAAAGTGTGTTTCTTTGTTTGTTACGTTTTCACGCTAAAACGGCTGAACAGATCTAGATGAAATTTGACACATGGGTAGACCATGACCTGGATTAGGACCTATAATACTTTTTATCCCGATATTCCCACGGGATCGAGACTTATGTGGGTGAAACCGCGGGGCGTAGCTAGTAATATTATAAATGCGAAAGTGAGGTTCGTTATTGGTTTTTTACGCTTTCACGCTAAAACAGCTGAACAGATTTGGATGAAATTTGGCATACAGGTAGATCATGGTTTGAGTTAGGACATAGGATACTTTTTATTCCGATATTTTTACGAAATCGAGACTTATGCGGGTGAAACCGCGGGGCGCAGCTAGATTCTTATACATGTATCGTTACGATATGAGAAAATGAATAGAGTAACGAGAATTCCTGACTTAGTGCACTTCTATGGGCCTTGTGTAACTTCTATATTTATATCTTCAGTGGGGTAGGCTGTGCGTGTCTGTTTGTCTGTTTGTCACGACATAGGGGGATAAATATCTCTAGGATAGCTACTCAATCATTTATTGCGTTCCACAATGTGTACTTAGGTGGTAACTTAAAATGTAATGAGATCAATAAGGACCCTGTCGGGCACAGCGAAATAGTAGGAGCGAGGAAGTTTTAAAATGTAATTTATCTATTCATAGCTATATCTAATATATCTTATAAATCTAATAGGGGTCATAGATCTACGAGTCAAAGATAATTGACAATCACAACTTCAGACAGACATACAAATCATTTATGAGCTTACTAGCTGCACCCCACGGTTTCACCCGCATAAGTCTCTATCCCGTAAAAATATCGGAATAAAAAGTATCTTATGTCCTAACCTAAGTCATGGTTTACTAATGTGCCAAATTTAATCTAAATCCGCTCAGCCGTTTCAGCGTGAAAGTGTAACAAACAAACAAACAAACTCACTTTCGCATTTATTCGTTAAGATTAGGATTTTTTATACTTCATATAGAATCAAAATATACCTTTAAGATAATCCTAGATACAAATGATGGGAAAGTGAAAAAGCTGTAACATTGTGCTGGAACGTAGTACGTGACAATGGAACGAAAACTCGTGTTTTCCTACCTATTCAACATTGAAGGGGCGTGGTCCAACTGGTTGGATTAAAGCCTGACCTTGTATAACTTTTTGGTTTTACGTACCGGTAAATTTTTGTTCGATTTAGTGTAGTCGGGGTAGGCTATCACGGGTTTTAGTAAACCTTGATATTCCACATTTAAGAACGTAACGTAAATTCGCTCGGTTTTGGAATCGGAAATACATTTTGTTTTTTTTTTGTGAGAAACACAATTAATAGCACCCATAGATATGAATGATGTCTTAAAACGAAGTAAATATTATGTGCGAAACGAGTATTTTAAATTTTAAAGCCGTTCGAATTTACTTTACATTTACTCCACACGTTCGTGCGATTCGTACGCATATGAATAAGACGTTCTCCAAAATAAGTGAAACTACATAAAAGCTTGTGCAATACAATCAAGTTTATGATTGAGTGATCAAAATGACCCGATTGTATAAACTCAAACTCAAAGTTACTACAAATAAATTAACGTTAAATTCGCTTCATTTGTTATTAACCCTACTCGAATTCCACGAAGTAATGAATCATTTCCGAGAGCAAAGCTCACATATTACCAGAATATAATACGTAGGTACTGCAAACTATGCTTTGAATGTATGGAATCAAATTGAATGCTGCAGTAGAGGAGTGTAACAGTTCCCGGAACCCTAATATAGTAACTAACTATTTTAACAATGGTTCCTCTATTGTTAAGTTTGGCCGTTTCGCTTGCGATCAAATGTTGCACATATGCATATTGTAGCGCCACGTATGTATCTTCTACTTAATAAAAAAACTTAAATTCATTCCTTCACTTACAGACAACGCCCAGACATTGGGTATAGAAGCATGAAATTTTGTACAACAGTCCTTTTATAACAAAAATGAGCGCTAAGGAAGGTTTTAGAGAAAACCCCCAAAAGGGGTTAAATAGGGGATGAGAGTTTGTATGGAAGTTCGTCATTTTGGATGATAGAAAATCCCAACTGCTTAAAAAAAAAATGAAGTCATAGTCAAAGTCAAATCATTTATTCCAAATAGGCACATACATATATAGCAGTTTTGAACGTTAGCGTACAAAATTGATAATCCCTTTACTGTGTATTGGGCAGGTGTACCTGCACATAAATAGGAAATACACTGAGTAAAATCTTGTGTAAATTGTTTACTAACAAATGACTGACACCTTTTTAGGATTCCGTAGTAAACAAGGAACCCTTATAGTTTCGCCATGTCCGTCTGTCTGTCCGAGGCCTAGCTCATAGCCGGTTAGTACTAGAAAGCTGTAATTTGGGTATACAATTAATAATGCCGACAAGTGGTATAAAATCAAGTTTTTTTTTTAGGGTACCCCCTACCCGAAACGTAAAGAGGGGATGTATTTTTTTTCTCGTCTATTCCAAAGTGTGGGGTATCGTTGGAAAGGTCGTTTAAAAATATTGTGGGTATGTGAAAATCATTTTTCATATTAGGAATCCGTTTGCGAAATATTAGGCTTTAAAGTGCTAACTTTTGTTAGAGTCAAGTGTCCCCCTGTCAGCTAAATGGTTGTACTTGTATTGTGAAAAAAAATCACAGCAGTAGTATATATAACGAATTTAAAAGGAAAACTATCACAGCTAAGTAGGCTTTACAGGTTTACAAGTAATAATCGACCAACTTAAATTTGCAGTTTGAAAAACAGATCTCCCATACATTCCTTATGGGAGAACATGTGTTTCAACTACAATGTTAAGTTTGTTATTGGTATAAATTCATCCCAACTACGGAACCCTTCATTGTGCGTGGTCCGACACGCACTTAGCCGATTTTTTTATTTTAATTTTTTTGTGTTCGACTAACAGCCCTCTATAAAACAAGTTATGGATTGTATTTCTGAAATAAAGTTAAATTATTATTAAATTATTAATACTTTTCATTAACAAAATCCTCAAAAGCTCCGCTAACATGTAGTCGAGTGTTTACAGAAAACATTAATTTTCCTGTAAACTGTCTAGTTTGATAAAGCGTTTTTTTTTATTATTATTCTCAAACATTGGTACATTATTTGTTGCTTTTAAAATTTTACTCGCCAAACTTTTCAGTTTGTTGGCGAGAAGCGCGTTTGAACGAATTCGTTCGATGTTTTGTTGAAAACATTCAATGAATCTATATTTATCTGAATCCAATATAAACACCTTCTAATAATATAGATCATAATTGCCCTTTTTACGACTACTTTATAATTTTTTACTGACGATGAAAGGTCCAATCTTTTAGTGGCCTTTTAACAAACCTCTCGTATCCGGACTAGCTGCCCGAGACAAGCTTGATGCCGTGGTTAACATAATTATTATTACGCAGTCTTAAAGTGAAATTAGGTAGCGAGGCTGCGTCGGACATATTATTACTAACCGACTTCCAAAAAACACGGATTTCTCCGTGATTACTTGGCCGACTTGCGTGATTTTTTCTTTATTTGGTAGGGGAAGGTCGCCAAGTGGTCCTTTATAAATTTTATTAACTTTGCTTGAGTAGTTTTTGAGTTAGCTTCAATAAGTCGTATTTTTTCAACTTTTTGTGCTTATGTTGATTATGTTATAATAACTCCTTGTAACTATTATTTACATAGCAAGTTGTGGTATACGGATTGTGTGGGGCATGTACCACAACAAAAAGTTGAAAAATAAAAAATAAAAAAGAACAACCGTCTTCCAAAATAAAATCTACAAAGTTTTAAAAATGTTTTTTTTTTAAGTTATCGTGTCATATGAGTTGATTTATAATTTAACTAGTCGGAAAATATCGTAATTCGTAAATCCAATGTACTACCGGGGTTTTCATACCTATTAGTTGAGGAAAAAGTCAGAAACTCCCAGTCAGCATGATCTTTTCCGACATCTCCAACAATAATCGTTATATTTCAGCCAATTTACACAAAACCTTAATGGATTATACACTTAAACCTTCCTCTTGAACCGTCCATTGGTGAAAATCGTTTAAAAATCAGTTCGATAGTTTTTGAGTTTATTGCGAACAGACAGACAGACCGACGCGGGGGGTACTTTGTTTTATAATATGTAAGGATATTGTATAATGTATCTTTCCTGATAAAAGGTACTTAGTTCTTTATACATAGTTTAGTTTTCTGTTTATGATACCTATGTTAGAATATTCTTTTATTTGTTTTAATATTATTGTACACCCCCACTAGGATTCTGTACCCTTAGGGTGTCAACCGCAACCCCACTAAGCCTCCGCTGTCCGTCCGTCCGTCTGTCGGCGGGCTGAATCTCATGAACAGTATTACAGCACCGACGGACGGCGCGATACGACTCGAACAATAAAACTTCACGGTATAACAATAACTCGTGTCGCGTCGCGCTAGTCTGCATGGAGCTTTTGGTAGACGGTTGAAATTTTCACAGATTCTGTATTTCTTTTGCCGTGGTAACAAAAAATTATAATTTTATAAAGTTTCGTTAAGAGGCTTACAACAGCTAAAGCGCGGTCACTGTCGGACTGCATAGAAATGAAAGAGAAGCGTAATTTATTGCAAAATATGAAGCAGTTAGCGATTTACAAAAAATCTATTGATTGGACTGGAAAATTAAAACACTATTATGCTATGTAGCTTGTAGAATAATCTGACAAAAAATCAGAATGATTGCATGTAAATTAATATGATTTTTAATCGTTAAAAGAAATTTTTAGAGGTATCTTCATGATTTTTTTCTATCGTATCAAATTAGTTGTATTATGTTTTCAACACACTATCATACTAGCATATATCCTGAAGAATATCATATATTTTTCTGATTTTGTTTACTGCAGTGGATCATATACTTTTACGCATTATAAAACTTGCGTTTAGGCACGTTTAGGTCCTGTAGTCCCCTTAAAGGGTCACCTTACAAAAAAAACGTGTTTCTTCGGCGTGCTCGATCTTAATACGGTAACCCTTCGTGTCGGCGAGTCCGATTCGCGCTTGGCCGATTTCTTTCATTTCGACCAACCTTATTGGTTAACCACCTGTAGCAGCAATAACCAATATTCCATTCTATTGTCATTGTTACAGGCTCGCTATTCCTGAAAATACGGCAGTACAAGAAGGAGTTTGGAGACCGCTACGTCATCAAGATCATGAAGAGAAGGATCCTGCATGTCTCTAACGTGAAGGACGTCGAGGTATGTACTGCTGAGCGTCACGGTATGCGTGGTTCCTATAGATGGGTCAGTATTGAACTGTTTGAGGTAGAGATTGTTACGTGGAAGTGGAATAATATCGACATACTACTAATATAGTAACTAGTACTGATATAGCTTGAGTATAGTTCTCGATATTTTTGGTTGGTGTATTGGCGAGTGCTAGCTGACATATGGCTACTAATTTAATTTATGTATTGTGTTGTGTTGTGTAATGTAAATTATTTTTCATACTATTGTATATAATCATTTTTTTTCTAACTGAACAGACGGTTGTGCTGCTGGGGAGTTTGTTGCGCCACTTCTTCTTCCCAGCTAAAGCACTAGGAAGTGGTGAAGGGCGTTTTGGGGCACTGTCTTATGTCATTTTGACGTTCGAAAAGTCCTGATTCTCAGCCTGGTTTGAATGAATGACTTTTGAATTTTGAATATCACAACATTTACCAAAGACATTGTGCATTGTAGTGGGTACCTCATAGCTAGGTATAAATATCGTTTTTGCGTCAGTAAAAAGATATAAGATAATATATTTGTCAAACATGTGTTTACATACAAACCGAGCATGCCAGATCCTAAATAACAGTTGACGGTACCTACATTTACATTTACATGTTTTGCCTGACGACGCGTTTTTTTATTTTTTTTATACAACATACAAATAATTAATTCAATGAACCAAAGACTAGTAAATAAATAAATACTCCTTTGCCTCGTTTACGTTCGGTAAGGATCGTAGCGTGGCGTTTTATAGTTGCTGCCCATCCCCGTGGGAAGCAGGCGTGAGTTTATGTATGTATGTATGGAAATAAATAAAATACTTCAACAAAACCACGCCATTCTTTTGTTAAATGAGTGTGCTACCTATATCTACTATATTTACTTGGTAATTGCCCTTTTAGCTAAGACGCACAAAATAATGTATGTAAATAGTTATTCATATGTTGGCAGGTGCTTAGGTTGGTTGGTAGCCGGGGGTTAATTCTACTGAATAACCCTCTAGCTACCAAATAAAACATGATATGGTACCTATCATAACAGAAGCATGTTTTCCCTAGATTCGGGCATGTAAATAAACCCGCAAATAAGGGTTAAAGCTGTCACGTCACTGTGTGGGTGCAGTAACATTAATATTGAAATACACGTGTGTACGGAAGCTTCAATATTTCATCGTACACGAAATACGCGTTCCTGTAACATATGAGTTTCAGTGGAGTTATAAAAGTAATAACAAAAGGGAAATTTTAACAAAAATATGGGGCGCTACACCTATATTTGAAGGTTGCCTGGAAGAGATCGCAGTAGGCGATAAGGCCGCCCATTGTATATTTTGTAGTGTATTACTTTTTCTTTTCGTAACCTGGTGTACAATAAAGTAAGTATATATAAATAAATAAATAATAAATATTAACCCGTTGCCTCCCGCGGATACGACGTCGGCGAGATATAATGGCTTTTTAATTGCTCTTTTAACTACGGGATTTGACGGATTAAATGTAGTAATGAATTACTTTAACTTTTTTATGGATTTTCAGGGAATTTAATATAATAGAATGTTAAATATGAATGTATTTTCTTTATACCAATCGTATACCTAAGCTAACATTATTCGGAGTATAATAATCACGTTATGAATTTTAATAATAAAGTTGCGATGTCAAATAAACTGAAATACTTATTTTGTTTAAAACTTGATTAAATCAAAGTTTTGCAAGCACCTGTGTAGGCAATTTAACTGAAAATCTGCATAAGATATTCACTGGGTATATAATTTTGATGTACTATTTGCCAGACGGGTCTATTCTATTCTGTTTATATCTAATCTATTCAATTTGTGCAATGCTATCTAAATGCAAATAATTCATCGTGCTACATTATTGTTCTCTAAGGCACATCACAGCCGCAACTGGTCGCAGCGCATTTTCGTACAAAACCGTGCGGTGTAAATTTTCTGTGAGCCAACGCGCACTACAGGCAGGCTGCTGCCTGTAGTGCGCGTTGGCTCACAGAAAATTTATGAACTAAACGAAACATTAATTGAAAAAAGTTATTACACAATTGACGACTTCCTAAATGATGAATCACTGACTGATTGACATGCTAATAATCCATTTTTTATTTTTTATTATTGATTACTGCAACCTTGTTGACATTTTTGTATTAATTTGACATTTACTGTACCTAATTCGAACGATTTGACATTAATTTATATTATGTATTATTATAATTTCCTAATTGTTATTTAAAATTATAATGTCTTTAAATTTGTGTTTAATAAATATGATTTGCATGCCCATGTGACGGTAGAACATGGAGGAATTATAAAATGAAACATCTATGTAATAATTACCCATGTTTAATAATAATAAATGATTTATGATTTATGAAAGTGAGGAAGGTAATTTGCCTGCCTGCCCCAGTCTGCTTTAAAAATAGCCTTAAAAATAAACGCTTGTTGACAGTATTGGTTATTCAATGAAATAACCAAATTATTTTTCCAATAGCTTTTGCCAGCGGCTTCGCCGGCGTGGATGTCGAAAAATATCCTACGAGAACTAGGATTTAAAGCATCCTATGTCCTAATCTAGGTCATGGTCTACCCATGTGCCGAATTTAATCCAGATCCGTTCACCCGTTTTAGCGTGAACGTGTAACAAACAAACAAACTCAACTTCACATTTCGCACCCCTAGATAAAAACCCCACTAACTCAAAAAGTACGAGTTTCGAGTTAGTGGCTTTATCGAATTCCTGACTCGAACACCTATACATCAATCGTCATTTCTGAAAAATTTGGTTTTTTGAGTTGCCGGAGTCTTCATCTAGGGGTGCGATTTATAATATTAGTTAGGATAAGGATTCTGTAACAGAATTAAGACAAACATTTAATACAAATGTACAAGGTGTAATTAAAATGGTTTTGGACCTGAAAAAGGGGTCATTGGACTCATAATTATAAACAACTTTTACTAAGGGACCATACTTGAAATCGCGAAAAAAAATACAACTTTTCCCTAGATATTGTTGCGTTAATCGAACATGAAGTAGGTATGTAGGTACTCGTCCAATTTAGAACATCAGCCTTCTGTATTTTTGAATGAAAAATCAGCTGTCTTTAGAAAAGAAAACATTTAATTTTCTTTTTCATGTTTCCTGTTATTTACACTTTTCAGAAAAGAGCTAAATTACTTGTGACAGATAGACAGACAAACACACCTTCCATAGTTATATTTGGATAGTGTGTTTGCCTTTTATATAACGTAGTAGGTACCTGTGTTTACAAGACGAGTAGTCGTGTGAACAGAGCATTTAGAACGTTGTACACTAACGCAGCGGCGTGCACACAGTTTTAAGACAGGGTAGGCAGAAAATTTTACTCACCAAAAATACTGCACGTTAGTTTTAGTTCGTCGTCTTGTCGATTGATGATGTAGGTAATTGCCAAATGCCAGCTCAAATATCCATAGATTGACTGATTTTATAGACATATCAATTTACGGATATTCAAAGTGGCCTTTCGGGGCGTTTGTTTGATGTTTTGTAATGTTTATGTGATTCGCAAAATTTAAATAAAAGCAGTGAAAAGATGGTGGTGTGAGTATACTATATAAGATTGTTTTATTTGTATATTAAATCTACACGCCTATCTTTCTGTAAGAATGTCTGCAATATGGAATCGTAAAAGTTGGGAAGGCGTTTTATTTCCGTAAGAAGGTTTTTTTCTATTGAAATCATGGAAAGATCTGTAAGTCGTTGCTGGCCTTGTGTATTTCTTAAGTAGGTGTGTATACGTTTTAGCGACGAGAATGACCTTTCGGTTGACGCACTGCTCGCGGGAACTGTAACAATTAATTTTGCCAAACGCAGCTCTTCGGGAAAAACTGTATTTATGTTATTTTCGTAAAAATGTTCTATAATTTTGTAAATACTAAGGTTTTTGAATTCGGCAGATTTATAAACACATTTGAGCTCATTGATAAGGCGGTCTAAGTTAAAGTCGTATAATTTATAAACATTTACGAATTGCGATACTAGTTCAACCGGAAAATTGACATTATATTTATTGAAATTTTCACATGAAAGTAGTCCAAAAAATTTTAACTCTTTCAGATTTTTATACCGGTCGCGACATTCGTTGGATATATTGTCTATAATTTCAATAAAAATCCGCTTAAAATTGATTTTTGCGTCCACAACATTACGTTTTCGTTGTGGCGGCCCTGTGATTATTTTTACTTTTTCAAAAATTAATTCAAACCTAGATCTGAATGATTCTAAAAACGATTCAAACTCGTTAATTTTTTTAATGCAATAAGTTACATCTGACGTCTTTTTTTGCATAATTTCGTAAAGCACATCAGTTTCTGCGAATATTTCGTTAAACACATGGAGTAAAAACTGGAATTGAAAGTCTTTTAAATTGTGTAACAAATACGAAACTTGACTTAATGTCTCACCATCCCAAGAGTCTTCGTTTTCAGCCATATCCTCAAATAAATAAATTAAATGTATAGAAGAATTGAAAATTACATTTACAGTACGCGAATTGTCCATCGAGTGTCAGCAACGCGAGGCAATTTTTTCATATCAGCCATTTTATTATAGTGGTTTTGCCTTTTGGTACTATTATTAAAGAAATTTGCTAATGTTTTTATGAGATTGAAAAAACGTTTAGTTTCCGGAATACGTTCGCACGATTTTTTTCCAAAGGTGTGATATTTAAGGGCAGCTTCCAAGTGTTTTTCAGATTGTTCATGTTTTCTCGCGGCGGTAGGAAAATTATGAATATCAGCGTAACCGATGTCGTTCCAGACGGTTTTATTATTTGAAAATAGTAGACTAAACGAAACAAAATAACCGATTACTGTGTATGCAACCTGTCAGCCAATGATATGAATCATATTGTTTTTTTATGGAATCTGCGGTTCACTTTACCTTTAGTTTGTATTAATTGCAAATCCGGTGTACCACGACCTATCTCGATAACTTGTTTTTTTTCACCGAAAGATAGTTTTTAAAACGCATCATGTTTTATTTTCTCAATACACACACCATCTGAACAAGTTTCACAGACAATATTATCCATTTTACACTTATTATCAACATTAAAATTCTAAATACCTGATAGCGTAGTCACAAACATAACACACATCAAACAATATGGCGATTATTGACTTTTGAAAATAAGTAGTAAAAAGATAAACATAATACGACAAAAAATTATGGTCATCTACTATAATAAAATTCAATGAAACAATGTTACTTTCTAAAATATTTGCATTGCATAGCAAACTTTCGTTCGGAAATGTTCGGTACGAGTCGTAATTTTTCGTGTTAGCTGTTTATAATACTACAAAAAGACACTGGCTTTTCATGCAGTTGTGTGCGTGATTTTTGTCATTGTGTGTCAGCAAAGCCCACGTAGCTATAGGAACGCACACACATTAAATCCGCATGACGACGACTTACCCAGAGAGCACACACACTTATCACTAAGGGACTAATAGTTTGTGTCTTTTGCCGTGGCAATGGCGAGGCGCTGCTAGTGCAGCGCGAATCGATGATGCAAAATTACGTCTTAGTCTTAATGATACCACCGGCACTCGATAGGTGGAGCTGATTTATGTTTTTTTTTATGTTGTTTTATTTATTGATCAAATAATATTAGATCTATTATCTGAACTAGGGTAGGCAGTGTCTTTCTGTCTTTATGGGCCGCACGCCACTGCACTAACGTTACTAGTATTGCGCTATCTCCGCTCGCCAGTATCCGGTGAAGCGAATAGAGCCATTACAAATGGCCCTGGAAAAGCTTGTTAAAAGGTAACGCAGTTTGTGCTAAAAATAGCCTCGAAAGTATACTTAGGGTTGAGAGAGGTACCGAATGGGGGCTGACATGTAGTCTCTTGCCTTTAGGAACTACAAGGCCAAATGAATATTATTAAAACACACCTTCCAATACATAAAGAAAAGGAGGATAAACTTATTATTAAAATCCTTAGAACGGTCTGTCTTTTGGTGTCCTCTTTAACCCTAATTATGCGCTTTTAACATTTTTAACGTAAAATATATGGAAATACGTGCACGTTAACGTTATCGTGGACAGAAATTTAAAAGCGTCTTCATATATTTCGATACATTTTCGCTGTGGTACCGTGACGCCGTGAGGTGTACGTGAACGTCCACGATAATACCGTCACGGTAGAAATGATGAAGCGCACAATAGCTTATGTATAATGTCTGTAGTCTAATACAGGGCACAGCAGTAGAGGCTTTGTTAGATAGATGATCTCAAAATAATTATAATATAAACTGGCTTCGGCCCTCGACTTCCGTCAGCGTGGAAGTCAACTGAATCTGCCGCCTTTTCCCAACTATGTTGGGGTCGGCTCCCGGTCTAACCGGATGCAGCTGAATACCAGTTTTTTATATGGAGCGACTGCCTATCTGACCTCCACAACCCAGTTACTGGGTAACACGATACCCTTTGGCAAGACTGGTTGTCAGGCTTTTGAACTTTCTAAAAGCTTATAGCAGCAATTTTTAATTATATATTTTCATTTCAACTATACCATAAAACCCTATGGTACACGGCAGTAGTGTATGTAGGCTTTCTATCAGTGAAAGATTTTTGTAATCGGATCAGTACTTTTAAAGATTACCTCTCACAAACAAACAATACATTTTTCTTCTTTATATTATTCATTTAGAAGACAAAGCCCAAAAACAACGTTTCTGAAAATGCCTTGGGTTCGGTACAAAGGTCATAAGGTACAACATACGTGGAACGTGGAAATTCATAATATTTTTTTTATAAAATGTGAAGGCTGGGTGTTTTAGGCTGTCTATTGTTGCTTCTTGTCCTTGGAAAAATGCTATAGCAAATTTAATAAATCTGGTTTTATTTTGAAACTGAATTATTTATCAACTACCTACATACGCGGTAAAGTCAAAGTTCGCTTGTTACACCTTGTAAGTTTGTTAATATTTTGTTTACAGGTCGTGTTATCTCATTCGCGGAACATAAAGAAGAGCAAACCGTACACTTTCCTAGAAGCTTGGCTCGGCACAGGACTGCTACTGAGTTCTGGTAAGAAAGGGTTATTATTACTTGCCTACATACATACATAAACTCATCCTTTTTTCCCCATAGGGGTAGGCAGAAACTACAGAACGCCACCTGCTACGATCCTTGCATACTCCCTTTGCTTCGTTTACGTTCATACATCTGTTCGTTCGTTCGTTCGTTCATTCATCATCATTCTTTTGTTTTTTTTTTTGTACTAATATAGTGTGTTGTGTCTTTAACTAATGTAATTGGCCTTTGGCCGTTTTAAGTTAAAGTAAAAAAATAAAAAATAAAAATCTGATTACTGCCTAACATTTTAAAAAAGCAGGGAAAGATAATATGCTACGTCGATCCCAGAGAAATTGAGATAAGTAAAGTCTCCGTCACGAGAAGGTATACATTTTGTAAACTTAGTAGAAGAACTTCCACTAAGTTACGTAGCAACAATTCAATCAACAACAAATAATCCCAAATTCAATCACTTGGTCGAACTCTTTCACTTGGTCGGCTTATATTTTAGCGATGTAAAGCGCTGTCGTCTTATGTTTTTTGGTACTGGAACTCAGACGCGATCAGGAATTGGGATTATTTGTTTCGCTACGTAACTTAGTAGAAGTAACCCAACATAGCACTCGTCGACTTAGTTTTCTGTTTTACCGAAGATGAGAGCTAAGTTTGGCAAAAAAAAAAAACTTTTGAAGGAGCACAATTATACAACAAAATACCCTCATGTATAAAAGAGTTACACTCATTCGATGCATTCAAAACTCAATTAGCTGAATATTTAACCACAAATAACACCCTTCCTAAAAGCTGAATGCATTGGATAATAACATAATTGCTACCGTGACGTCTGTGACCAACTTTATATTTATAATTTATTTTAAGACTTCTTCTCATATAAATGACTCTGTGTCTTTTTTGAGAATAAATATATTTAAACCTAAGTTCTTTGTTTACAAAATTGATAGCTTCTCGTGGCGGGGACTTTACTTAATAGTTGATGATTCAAATCAAGTCAAATCAAATATTTTATTGGAAAAAAAACAGTAGACATTTCTTTTTGTGTTCTATAGCTACATTCGTTTTAAAACTTTGTTGCAGCCATTAGCGCCCATCGCCTAGAGGGGGACGTCGGCGTTTCAATGTGTATAGCAATAAAATAAAAATTTGTGACTGAAAGGGTCTCCATATTTTTTAAACCTCGGTATGCTGCGAAACTATTTCAGGCAATTACCCTTTCCGTGTACGTAAATGAAAAAGTGTTTCATAAATATGTCACAGTAGCTAGAAAAAACAGAAAACAAAAGGGTACGCTGAAAATATTTCACTAGAACTTTATATAACTTGACAGTGTAATTCCGATGACGAACCATAACAAGGCTAATGAAAGTTTTACTGAAATATTTTCCGTCGATACATAGCATCATGCCTGATTACTGTGAAGAGGTAGGCAGAGGTGTACCGATAATACACCCACATTTCGCTGTTTATGTGGGTGGCGACCCTTTTTTTTTTTCAATCCTTTTGATATTTACACAATGCATAAGCTAACAGTACCCACTTGCACAAAGACAAAAGGACAAACATTAATGCCCCATCATTACGTAATGGATCATTAACGCTAATGATTTCATTAATTTCATCAAAGAACCATTTAAATCGAGTCTAATGTTGTTTTCTGCAACAAGTTAAAACAAGTTAATGGAAGATATTAATGACAGCTTTAAAAGTTAAAGTTTGTTTCTGCAACTGGATGTCAAAATAATAAACTATACAAGTAAATCAAAAAGTAGGGGAAGGGCATCAAAATATTCGTCTGCATCTCTATCAACAGGAAAAGTGGCAAAAGGCTGACAGAATTGCCACGTTAAATGGCAATTGGCCAAAAAATGTAACATCCCTCTGATCACGTGAAGAATTAAAACCTCATGTTATTGAAACTTACCTACCAGTACGATACATTATTTTATCTTCAAGATATTTAAGTAATGCACAGTTTCCAGTTTCATAGTTTATGTGTATGCTGTAACTAATCTAGCTATGTAAAGTTCTATAAACTGGCCCGTTTCAAAAGGCTGCAATGACGCGTCATCCCCGCTGGGTATTACGTGACACAGACTCATCTACTTTACGTAGTTTTCAATCTAGATTCTCCCGATATAGTGTTTCTGTCTACACCTACTCTGGGTGGACTTTGTGTACGCAGTCTGATTAGGTATAGGTAATCAGACTGTCATGAATTTTGACATAATACCATAACAGAATTCAGCAGTGCTATTCTATAACCATCTCACCGTGAAAACTTAGGTGAAGTGAGCGTGGAGTGAGCTGTCATTCCACAGGGATTGACACTATTGACAGCTCCCTTCACCCGAGTTTTCACGGTGAGATGTTTACAGAATAGCATGGCTGTTATGTAATTATGTTAACATCACGCCTGTAATTCCCGGATAGTTAAGCAGAGCTCTACCTGTAGTACACCTACATTTCGCTAGTTATGTTTAAGTCCTATGTGGAAACAATTTGCTTTTTGGATTTCTGCCAACAATTATGCATTTTTCGCCTGTGTGCGTCATACTAAATTTAATTCTACGTATCATAGCAGATACCTCATTTGAAAAATTATAATAAATAGTTTAGAAGTTATGAGGTGACAGACGAACATACTTACATACATACCGGTCAAAATCATAACCCTCCTTTTTGCTTCGCCGTAGTCGGGTTAAAAGAAAACGGTTAACCTCTTTCCTCCGGCTGGTTCCAATTGGCACCTGTAAACGGTTAATACCCTCAACTCCGGCTGGTTCCATATGGTACCAGCACATTGCAACTAATTTAAACTTTATTTGTATGCTGCTTACGGTTTAATATCGTTTGTGAACGATTGAACTCCACGGCTACAGAGGGCTACAGAGATAGAAACAAAACATATCGTAACTAACCACCCAGTAGATTTGACCGCGATAACGTGCGCGTACGCACGCCGCCCGCCGGAGGTGTCAGAGTTTTACCTTAAAAAACGGCCGGAGTTGAAAGGTTAAGCATATCACTATGAACCAATCAAACATTAGTAACAGTTGGCATGACCGACGTCTATTACAATAAAGCTCCATGAATGGCAATACTCTGATAAATTAACCCTGAGCAGTCAGCCACATTTCCACGTTTCTGAATGCGTCTCACAGAGAGGAGGCCGGTGTCCCAGCAGTGGGAACATTAAGGGGCTGATTATGCTAATGCTATGACTCGTTTTATTGTTACTTTTAAAGTTTGGGCCTATAAGAGAGATGGTTTAACAAAAATAAAGAGAACAAGTTTCCAATATTTAACAAATATTAAATTGAGTATCACCATTTTTTCACCAGGTGCAAAATGGCACAGACGTCGCAAGATCCTCACCCCGACCTTCCACTTCAACATTCTGAAGAGTTTCACTGTGGTTATGGAGGAGAGGAGCCGAGGACTGGTGGAGAAGCTCAAGGACTTCGAGGGTACGGAGGTGAACCTGCTGCCCGTCATCAGTGACTATACTCTCTTCACTATTTGTGGTAAGTAAAAATAGTTACGTACGGATAATGTTACTTTATTTTCGACGAACTAGGCTACTTCCAAAATAAAGCTATGTAGTCAACGTGACTCCTGACAGTCGCAGTCATAAAACCTGTGAACGGAACAGAAAATATTTAATATAGGGTTACTAAAAACTGTGTCTCGGGCTTGCGACCTTTTTTGACCGCGACTGCTTAGAACGTTGGGCGTTTAGAATTTCTCAATTTCTTTGACATTCGAATCTAAATGAATAGAAAGAAAACTTATACAGCTCATTTCTAAAGGCAAATAAATTATTCGGAATCGGTAAGTGCAGACTTTGTAGGGTTCCGACATAATAGGGCACCCTTCGGGGTGCCAAACGGGACCCTATTACTAAGCCTCCGCTGTCCGCTGTATCTCATGAACCGTAATAGGTAGACAGTTGAAATTTCCATAGATTGTGTATTTTTAATGGCGCTATAACAACACATAATAAAGATAAAAAACTTAAAAAATTAAAGGGGTTCGGTTTTTGCACGGTGGTACGGAACCGACTCGCACTTGGCCGGTTTTTGAGCAACGTAATCAGAGTGAACCGTAAGTCTCCGTCATCAAAACATTCCCAGGGATTATTATAAGCCGGTACTATCCCTGGGATACGAAGGTCGAGAAACAAACATCTAGATTTTCTCAGAATTGTTGGGATCAGTGGGTAAATACTTTGTATCAAACTAAATTAGAGACAGAACGTGATCTCTTTGTTTTCGTATAGAAACAACCTATTTTGGCTTCTATAAGATTTTGGTTCAAAACACGCTCGAGATTTTTTTTTTCTTGAAACATAATAGGACCCCCGATTTCTTTTGCTGCAGTAAATTGGTTGCGAGACTGACTGCACTTGTGGAGGCTCTTTTAAACGCACCCAAAAATATGCTAATACTGTATATCTTTCCAGAAACAGCCATGGGAACCCAATTAGACGCTGACAAGTCCTCAAAAACTTTGGAATACAAATCCGCCATTTTGGAAATTGGAAACCTCCTTCTGGCCCGTCTAACCAGAATATGGCTCCACAACGAATATCTGTTCCGAAAGTTTCCAATCGGTAGAAGGTTCGAGAATTGTCTGAAAAAAGTCCATTCCTTCGCTGATGACGTCATAATGGAGAGGAAGAAGAATTGGAAACCTGGACAGAGTGATTTTACTGAGGATGATGTTTCTATTGGTGGGAAGAAAAGATATGCTATGCTTGACCTGTTGCTTGAAGCGGAGAATAAAGGAGAAATCGATTTGGAAGGAATAAAAGAAGAAGTTAATACGTTTATGTTTGAGGTAAGTTATATCTTCTTTAAAATAATCGATGAAGGAGTGGTGTTGAAGATTGCATCTTCAACACTTTTATTGGAAAGTGGGTTATGGCTTTAGAAGAAATTTCTTAAGAGTCTTTAAATAATTTGCCAGTACCGAAAACATATGAAAGCGGCATTGCATTCGCAAATTGGCGCATAACAGTAAAGGTGGGCTTAGACTGAATAAGAGGTAGAGCATTCTTTTGTTGATATTGTTGACATTTTAGTAGAGAGACACCAACGAACGAAGGAATGTTCTGTTTTCTTTCACAAAAAAAAAAAAATTGGTAGAGTGGGGATAAAATGGGCTCTTGGATGATGTTCTAGGAATCCATCCTTAAGGAACAAGGGTAGACCATGACTTGAATTAGGACATAGGATACTGTTTATCTACTGGTAGTACATTCATATGGGATAATATCCCATATGAATGTACTACCTGCACGCGGGCGAAGCAACTTGCAAAAACTAGCGACTTTCCCATCGAAATCAACAAACATAGTTCTGCGAAAATGGTATTCCGAATAACAATTCCAGTATATTTTTCTAAAATAAATACGCAACCACAAATAGTTCAACCACAGTTTTCGAGTTCTGATAAACTAATCTCATTAACAAATATTGATGTACGATTATTTAACACGTACGTAAATTCGCTGTCGCTTTTCCAGAGAAATTGGAAACAAACTATTCAATATTTATTAAAGGGTATGTGAGTTTGTACGTTGGGGTTATCTTCGGAACTCTTGATCCAAATCTTTCAGTAATGGGAAGCTTCCTGTAATGCCGAGTGTCATAGGAATATAATATTTTATGTAAAATAAAACAAGAAACACGCGGACGAAGTTAATAATATGATTGGAATATGTTTTGATACTGTGTCTATTTTCAGGGTCACGACACCACAGCGATGGCAATCGTTCTAGGACTGATGTTGATATCAGACCATGAGGACGTCCAGGTAATTTTATGTTGACTTAGATCCATAATAATCTTACTTTTGAATGTGTTTCTAGAGCGTAATGAAGTGTAGCGAATTTAAAGCAATAAGTTTGTAGTTCCTTCAGGCTATCGTTTTTTGCATTTTGTTTGAAGAAACAGTAAAGTTCTATTCTATCAAGTACCTACGGCGGTAAGTAATAAAAACGTTTCGTTTCAAGGATCACCGGTCACTGCAGTAGAGGTAAAGTCAGGGAAATTAATTGTTGAGTGACTACCAAATAAAGTTGTCCGTATTTTCAAATTACAACTGTCATTCTTTGACAGTTGCATGAAATGACTATAACACGATTAATTGAGGTAGGGTGTCAATTTTTTGAACAATTAATTTACCTAATTGTATCTAGCACTCGCTTATAACTCGGAAAATCCGTCATTTCCAATTTCGAGAACTACCCGGAAACTGATTAGGACTGTCTTCCCCGAAATGAAAATTGATAGCTAGATGTGTTAGAGCTCCCCAACCTGGAGGACGCTCGTAATACGGGTCTTAACTTCTCTTAATTACATACTAGTTAAGCCCACGTGACACATCGCCTACGCCATATTTTCGAGACGTAGATAAATAGCGAGGGGTTTAAATACATAGGTAAATTTTGCGTGCCTATTTTATTGAGGAGCTTTATCTACAATTGGATGCGGGTTTCATAGTTTGGTGTGGCGGAAATAGGGTCGCCTATTACATGGGACTTAAAGACAACTGGCGAAATCCGGGTGTTCTATTCTATAGGTAGACTTCTGTCTAACCCTTCGGGGGAAAACAGCCGTGATCTTGTTAATGTTTCATAGTAAAAGGTGTTCAGTATGGATGGTACAGTCGCCCCTGTAGTTATTAACTCAGCCACAAAACTGCACACAGACCATTTTGGTTAGACAAAGGATACAAGTCACGGCTCCGTCAGTGCGTACCCATACTGTTCGATATTCTCCCACAACCCAGGCGATCAATCTGCTGAACGCCCTGATTGATCAGGAGCCCGATGTTGACATATTTATGTATAGCATCAAATCTATGTTAAATGTTTGCATGAAGTTATTTAGCTAAGTGTTGTTGTTGGCTTGCTGCGTGCTTTGGTGTTTACTGTAAGTGCAGCAAGCAATTGTTATATAACAATAATAATAAAATGTTGATTCAAAACACTCTTGAGTTAACTGCTGGATATAGGGTTCGACAGCGGTCAAACTATTCGGTAAAAAACATAGCAAGTATGTGAAAGTGAGCGTGAACTAAGTTGACAATAGTGAAAACATAGGTGAAGTGAACTTAAAGAGAGCTGTCATTTCACCTGCCGTGCTATTCTGTAAACATCTCACCGTGATAACTTGGGTGAAGTGAGCTTGATGTGAGCTGTCATTGCACCTAAAGCTAGGGATTGACACAATAAATAAAAAAAAGTAAAAAATAAAAATCTTTTATTTCGGACCCATAACTAGTCCATTTGGTTAGTATACACACGACTTAGAAACTAGTGTTAGTACCAGAAAATCTAGAATCTACCAGAAAAACAAAACAAACTATTAATTAACACGCCATAGTGGCATGTAGGCGTATCCAATGTCCCAGTAAGGGGCTGTCCCACCTATCAGCTATAGTTTTCAGGATGCTGTTGGGGCTGGCGCGTACCCTGCGCATAATAGAAGCGCAACGCTTGCGCATGATGACTATGGACAGCTCACTTCATGCTCACTTCACCCAAGTTATCACGGTGAAATGTTTACAGAATAGCACGGCTGTTGCTAGGGATTGACATTATTGACAGCTCACTTCACCTGTGTTTTCACGGTGAGATTTTTTCAGTATAGATCGGCTGATATAGTTTTTAGGTGTTTACATACGACCATTGATTGTTACTTCTTTATTCGGTCGCACGTAAATGTCCATTAATTGGGCTATGTATTGTTTGGTATTTGTTCAAGCGTGCTGATTGGCAAATTTTCATCCAAAATTTAAATCAAATTCAAAAGCCATTTATTCAAACTAGGCTCAGAATCAGCACTAATCGAACGACGAAGTTACATAAAACAGTCCCCTAAAACGGCCGCCCTTCACCACTTCCTAGTGCTTTAGCTGGGAAGAAGAAGTGGCGCAACAACCTCACCAGCAGCACAGCTGTCTGTTCATTACGCATTGAAATACGGACAGTAATGTAGCTGGGTCAGAAAGACAACTCGTTTTTACTCAAATGCCCCTGAGTAAGAAGTACGCTATCTGTTAATCCAAGATTACCAAGAGAGCACAAGTTAGGACAAGATTAAAATCTTCCTGGAAGAATAGTTTTGTGGTTTTTCTTTTAACAACTTTCTTTTTACTTTGCGTTGCTTTCTCCAAGGGCTTTGTTAATCTTATCTTGTGGAGCGTTTGGGTTCTGTCTCGGTTTATCACCGTCGTACATTTTAGAGATACACAAAAGAAAGATTTTAGGCCTTCTCAAGGAATTTGTCGCGATGTTTAGCAAAATGGCGCCTTAAGCTGTATCTTGGGTAGATCTTAACAATTCTTATGTGGATTTATCCAAACAAGGACGGCCATGTTATTAAGAACATATAAAATTTTCTTGAGAGAATCAGGATGAGCGTGCATTAGATACTTTTTAGTCGGCTGATATTTTTGAAGTTCAGAAAAAAAGGCGCATTTCCACTGCTGCGTATTATGTGCATGGAGTGGTGTCGCGCGCTAGCTGCGCGGGTTCATTTCTTTCATATTCGTACGTAGCGTGGCCGTGAGTCGCCCGTCTACATTTTCATACAAAGCGAAGCGAACCTACAACACTGCAGAAAACGCCACCTCAAACATGATTTTGTATCTATAAATTTATTTTCTTCTAACAGGATCGAATTTACGAAGAATGTCAGAAGATCCTGGGTGACTCTGACAGTACGCCCACCATGTCTGACCTGGCTGACATGAAGTACCTGGAGGCTGTGATCAAAGAGACCCTGAGGCTGTACCCTAGCGTGCCTTTCATCGCCAGGGAGATCACTGAAGACTTTGAATTAGGTCAGCATGTATTTTTATATTTAATTGTACGTAGAGTCAACGTCAAAAGCATTATTCTGCTTTTGAGCTCCGCCGCAGTCGGGTAGCAATAAGCACTTAGCAAAATTGATAAGCGATTCGAAAGAAGATCAAGAAGAGTACCGTTCAATTGTTAAAAAGTGAAACAATAAAAAAAAAGTAGCAAATATACTAAAATTATGCTCAAAATCTCATAATTTCTATTAGTACAAAATAATAATCATGTTAGAATCAAATTGTTTTTATTTTAATAAATAGATTGATCGATATATCATTAATTAAATTAGTGTAAACAAAACAAGTTGTACTACACACAAAAGCACAATTAAAAAAATTACATGAGTATAAAAAAATACAAGGTGCCTTTATTCAATAAAAAATAAAAAAATTGAAATTGTGACATGAAATGTGTATTTGTAATGTAAATGTATGTGTAAAAAAGAGAAAAACAGAATAAAAGAAAAATGAAAAAAAAAGGGGAAAGAGAATTGAATTTCCAATAATTCTCCAATTAACTTACTATTTGCCGGTTCACTTACTTTCAAGTAGCTAGTCAGTCTAACTAAATCCATCTTCGTCTGAACCCGATGACTTTGGCAAAGGACACGAAAGTTTACCGACGTAACTTAATATAAGACCGAAAATGTCCAAGATATTTTTAATAAGACGGGAAAGATAAACGTGGTCGGCAGATATCATATTTATTTAATAATCCTCCGAAATCCAACGTAAATGAAGGTCTTTAGGACGGTTTTCCTCAATCCTTCTTGTGACGTCTTTATTGCGTCACAGTGGAGGCTGACAACAGCTAGAGCGCGGCCTACATAGAAGATAGAGAGAGAGACGTACGATGACACAACCCTGGTCATTTATTGCAAAATATGAAGCAATTATTTATTTACAAAATATCTATTGATTGGACTATAACATTAAAATACTATTACGTTAATATTAGGTCTTTACCTATGAAATTGCCGTTCTGCAGTACTGGCCATTTCAAATCAAAATAATTTATGTTTGGCTAAGAATTCTAATTTCAAATTAATTTTATTTTAAAAACATGGATTTTTTTTCCAAAAGTAGTCATTTGTTTATTGATTAGTGTTACATTTTCATCGCATTTCAATATTTTTCGTCATCATGGATACGTTAGAAATTCGAGTAATTATGGAATATGAGTACCGTCGTGGCAGCAACGCGGCACAAGCGGCACGCAACATCAACGACGTTTACGGAGCTAACACTACAAACCAATGCACCACCTGTTATTGGTTTGCTCACTACCGTTCTGGAAATTTCGACCTGAAAAATGAACCTCGCGGTCGTCCGAAGACTTTGGTCGACAATGACGAATTAAAGGCGATTGTGGAAGCTAATGATACACAATCTACGGCTGAATTAGCAGCAGCTTTCGACGTTAGCGTCAAAACAATATTGGTCCATTTGCGTCAAATTGGCAAGGTAAAAAAGCTTGACAAATGGGTGCCCCACGAACTCGATGATCGCCAGCGCAAAGTACGCGTCGAGACGTGCCTTGCACTGCTCAACAGACACACAAATGAAGGAATTTTGAACCGCATTGTTACCTGCGATGAAAAATGGATTCTGTTTGATAACCGCAAGCGCTCAGCAACTTGGTTGGATCCTGGTTCAGCACCTAAACAATGCCCTAAACGAAAACTTACCCCTAGAAAAGTGATGGTCACTGTTTGGTGGTCTAGCGCCGGTGTGATTCATCACAGCTTCTTAACAAACGGGGTGAGCATTACTGCAGATGTGTAATGTGAAGAACTGAACACAATGATGGAGAAGCTGGCACATCTCCAACCAGCATTGGTCAATCGCTCGTCTCCGCTGCTACTGCACGACAACGCGCGACCTCATACTGCACAGCAGACGGTCTCCAAGTTGCAAGAACTGGGGTTGGAAGCTCTCCGTCATCCGCCCTACTCACCAGCCCTTGCGCCTACAGACTACTAGTTTTTCCAGAATTTGGATAACTTCTTGGCGGGAAAAAAATTCAATACCCGAGAGGCAGTACAAAATGCCTTTGAAGAATTTGTTGCCTCCCGTCCAGCTGATTTCTTTAAGAAGGGCATCAATAAACTGCCACTGCGTTGGCAAAGATGCATTGATTGCATGGGTGATTACTTCGATTAATACAAATAAAAAATACATGAAAAAAAATCGTTTAAATTTTTTCATACAAAACGGCAATTTCATAGGTAAAGACCTATTATGTTGCTTGTAGAATAATCTGACAAAAATCAAAATGGTTGTATATTAATGTGGTTTTTAAACGTTAAAATATTTTTTTAGAGGTATCAGGATTCGTGATTTTTTTCTGTTGTATGCAATTAGTTGTATTATCATTTCAACACAGTATCTAACTCGCATAAATCTTGAAGAATATCATATATTATTCTGATTTTATTTACTGCAGTGGATTATATACTTTTAGGCAATATAAAACTTGTGTTTAGCTCCTGTAGTCCCCTTAAGCTACGGTTTCGTAGATAGCCATATAGCGTCTGCAATTTACCGGCGAATGACGTTACTGAAACGTTATTTAAGTAACTTGGTGTGTTTAACTAGAGAGCATTTTTGGCACCATAAAGTCAAAACCCGCTGCCATCATTTACATGTCAGCCGTCACTGCAGCCTCGGCCACCGCTCTTGGTAACTGTAGCTTTAAGCTTTGTGCAGACTAGCGCGAGGCGACACCGGTTATTGTTATACCGTCAAGTTCTCTTAGAAATTGTATTGTTCGAGTCGCGTCGCGCTGTCGCGTCGCGCTGTCGCGTCGCGCTGGTCTGTACGAGCCTTTATTATCTTGTTTTGGATACAATTATAAGAAACCTCAAGAAAGTCAACCAACACTGGTCAATGCTCACCGGTGAGTATGTAGGTGAATGTAGGGTTTAAGCCGCTTAAACAGTTTCTTATAATTTCAATATGACTTCTCTTTCAAATCTTCATAGTACATCATTTTATTACAACTTATAATTAATTCTAACAACTCCGCCAACTATATAGAAACATTCCTGACATAATTTTTCTTTTACTTTTAAAAAAGTAATCACATTGTCTAGGAATTGACATTTGCTAGGTTATTTAAAATCATACATCTCTTTTGAGAAAAGATGAGAGCATATCAAAGGTAATATTCCATTACGCAAATCCCTTTTGATGAGCAGAAATATCATAAATAGAGTACAGTTTTTTCATATAAGACCAATATTAAGCTGGTCTATGCGACATTTGGGCCGCGTTCATATTGTAGATAACGCAGCCATATAGCACAAAATATCGCACACCATACATATTATAAAGACCCGTTCAGAGTTGTATTATAGCTGAACTGAGTGATCTACTTTGTTGAGCTTTAAATTAAATAATCCTTTATCCATCTAGATATATTATAAATTAAAGTCGCTTTTCGTGTATGCTTGTGTGACCGCGTGTCTTCTAAACTATGTACATAGGCAACGGATTTTGATCCGGTTTTCAACATCATTTAGAAAATTTACTCCGGACGGTTTATGTGTATAATACATTAATATTAAACTTACAAAATAATAAAGAAATCTCGATGTTTTGTCAAGTTGTAACAACCGTGTGAGCAGTGAGCAGTGGAGGGTCGGTAGTGCTATAATAGTGGATAGTAAAGTGTAGTCTGAAACCCACAAAGGTTTGCTTACGTAGAACGTTATTGCATTAATAAAGTTCCGAGAGCAATGTATTTACAAAAAGAGAACGCAGTTTTGCGGAATTTCAGTACCTATGTATATGGCTACAATCATTTTGTGGCGTTGACAAGGGGTAGGCTTTACTCTGTGGGTAGGCTTATATTGTTTTTGTTAAAATCAAGGTTGAGAACGTCGGTGTAGAGAAAAACTGGTGTGTTGGAAACTGGAAATGTTTTGGTTACAAATGGTTTGCCTGGCACATGTATATAATTGTTATCAAAATCTTTAAAAGAACAAGTAAGGCATATGGTATATAATGTGGCAATAAGGCATGTATTGAATTGAACCTCAAATAATTCCCATTTTGCTTCCCTGAAATAGTATATTATGCAATTAGTGAATAAAGGACGGGTTTAAAGCGAAGGCCATAGATGAATCACGAGCAAGCGAAGGATTCTAACGACTGAATCACGACCGTAGCGAGTGATTCAGTGATGTGTTCTAAATTCAAACACCAAAATAGTGATTCAAAGTGCTTTTTATTCACTGAAAACAGTGAATAAAATAAGCTTTTTAGAACGGGAATGGTATAATAGTATATTATGCATAAAGGACGAATTTAAAGCGAGGGCCATAGATGAATCACGAGCAAGTGAAGGATTCTAACGACTGAATCACGACCGTAGGAAGTGATTCATGATGATGAATCACGAGCGTAGTGAGTGATTCAAGTGTTAGAATCCTGAGCGACGCGAGTAATTCATGGCCCTCGATACAAATTCGTTTTATTCAAGAGTTGCATACTATACATTATACCATGACTCCGAGAAAAGGAAAGATTTAAGCAAAAACAACATTTAATGAAGAAAAAAGGAAGGTTGAATTAATTAAAATGCACATTAAAATTGGAACAATTACTAAAATTAAAAGTAATTTTCTTATTATTACTAATAATAATCAACTTGTGAAGCTATATTCATTTCCTGTGTATCGAGTATGTTTTCCCAAGGAGGTTGTATAACATTGAGATGGAGGTCGCATATACAGATGTGTTCTAAATTCAAACACCAAAATAGTGATTAAAAGTGCTTTTTATTCACTGAAAACAGTGAATAAAATAAGCTTTTAAGAGGGGGAATGGTATAAAGTATATAACGCAATTAGTGAATAAAGGACGGATTTAAATCGAGGGCCATAGATGAATCCTGAGCGACGCGAGTAATTCATGGCCCTCGATATAAATCCGTTTTATTCAAGAGTTGCATACTATACTTTATACCATGACTTCGAGAAAAAGAAAGATTTAAGCGAAAATAGACATTTAATGAAGAAAAAAGGCAGGTTGAATTAATTAAAATGCACATTAAAATTGGCACAATTACTAATATTAAAAGTATTTTATTTAATATTACTAATATCAACTTGTGAAGCGATATTTTATTTCCTGTGTATCGAGTATGTTTTCGCAAAGAGGTTGTATAGCATTGAGATGGAGGTTGCATATATAGATGTGTTCTAAATTCAAACACCAAAATATAAATTAAAAGTGCTTTTTATTCACTGAAAACAGTGAATAAAATAAGCTTTTTAGAGGGGGAATGGTATAAATATTAGGGAACTCATTATAATTATAATGAATCCTCTTTTTGCGAAACTCAAATAATTCTTGCAACATTGCATTGTTAAAAACATGGAAAACAGGATTTTGGCTTTGTTGGAAACACATTTCATTATTGGTCCTGTAATCAGTGCCAGATTAAGCAAGCGCGGGGCCCGTAGCAAATTTTATCGAGGGGCCCTTGATCTACTGAGTATAGTGGTTAAAAAAAAAAACAATACTTACTCAATATGTATATTTGCCATCAACTTTTAAAAATATGTTAATAATTGTATTATCGATTGTCTGACGTGGATTGACTAAGTCGGAAAAAAAATTACATATCACGTTTTTGTGACATCAAGTAAATTCAATTAATCAAAAAAGATTCACTCAAAAAATTACGGAAGTGGGCCCGTTTGGATACGCGGGGCCCGTAGCATTTGCTACTCTTGCTACGTGGTTACTCCGGCACTGCCTGTAATATTATATTATTACTCGGTTTTAAAGAGGGAAAAAACTAATTTTCTCTACATTTGTATTTCCAGATGATTTCCATATTTTGATCTACCCAATGACTTCGATCCTATACCTACTCGTATATTAACTTGTATCTATGTAAAGGTCTACTATAAAATATAATTGTATTTCGCTTTATAGTATACTGTAATTTAGCATTTATATGAAAACTCTAGATTTTTGTCAGACTTGGTACTAAATAAACAGTAATTAGGAAAGCTTACAAAAGCTACTTGAAAGCCAAACGCTTCTTTATACAAAGTCGACTCTTAATTAAGAAATACTTATATAAAGAAAAATTCCTATCCATTTTATTTGAACTAAGTGAGACCGGCTGGTCTTTTAGAGGTCGCCAGGGAATTAAGCCTCGTACAGACTGGTGCGGCGCGACTCTAACAATACAATTTTGTAAGAAACCTTCACAGTAGTACAATTACCGGTGTCGCGTCGCGCCAGTCTGCAAGCTGCTTTATGAAACGTAAAGATGACAATTTATTTTAGTAGTAGTTTATCAAATAACAATTAATTTCCCCGATTTTATTTTTGCCACGGCATGAGTTTCGTGCTGATCGATACGAGATAAAAAGATTATCACGGAGGATTAAAAAAACAGAATTTAAAAAGTCTGTTAGTTTTTGGCATCAGCAAACGCTTCACGTTCGAACACTATGTTGTAAAAATCACACCTCTCGAGCTCTTGGGAATTCGTACGGGATATGTGCGTGATCGGACGATTTAATATAAATCGCTGCGAATTTAGTAGCGATGTTTGATGCGTACTCGGCAAAAGTAATGGGCATACATTGCATATCTGAATTTTGTATACGTTCGCTGGTCCCTTTCCAATTAAAATAAATGTATCTCATAAGTGACCGAAATTGCTAGCTTCAATCAATTATACCAACTCTCATTATAAACTTCTGTGAGTGTCAAATATGAGGTCGGACTAGTCAAACTTTAATTGTAAATCATAATTGCTTGACTTTGTGAATAAATATTCAGGTCTGACGACACCCTTTCCTATTTGATTCATCAAAACCTTTTGCAATTTGGAACTTGGACTTCCTCTGCAAAATTAATTTCAATTCAAATTAGAATTTCAATAAATTTTCCTCCTAAAGGTTTTGTATGATTTTTTTAAACTTTGTAGGTACAATTCTTTGATTGTGCCCGTACTTATGCGCTTATAAGAATTAGCTGTACTCTGTAGGTTATAGGTATGTATAAATATAATGTTCCAAATGGGATTCTTAACAGAAATTAGAAAAATAACTATCTTCAAAACTTGTCTCTGCAAATACACAGCCATTGTCCTCAGCTTATTTTTTTATTGCAGAGGACCTACCAGTGAAGATAGGCTCGGAAGTGTCGATCCATATCTACGACCTGCACCGGCAACCGGACCTGTTTCCTGAGCCGGACGCTTTCAAACCGGACAGGTTCTTCAGCGGCGCGCCGATGCATCCGTACGCATTCGTGCCGTTCAGCGCCGGACCGAGGAATTGTATAGGTATGGTTATTTATGTAACTTAATTATTTATGGAGAACCCCTCAAAAAAAGATGTACAGAAAAGTCCCTATTTATAAAGATATTCAGTTTTTGTCTAGTGCACACCTTCTATTTCAGGACGTCACAGCATTCTTTAAACTACCGATTAAATTAACTAAAAATTAAAACTGTACTTTATCAGTTTTTAATTAAAAATAAAATAGACAAATATGAAATTCACATGAGATACAAAGTTGTTTCAAAGATTTTATAAACTTGGCAGACTCACTGATATATAAAGCTTAAATGTACACTCTATTATAACTTATCTGCATATCTATTCTGTACCTCGTCCTCATTTCCATTCGGGTTAAGGCTTTCAGACGTTTTGATTGCTAAATTTAATAGTAAAAGATGTTTTGTTTATTCTGTACAATACTAAAACAGATAAACCCCGAATTTAATCAAATTGCCTTTTATAATCTGTCTATTTTTGTTATTTTTTTGGAACATTTTGTTTCAACGAATTTAATCCTTGATTAGATTTTCCTTATTTATTTGTTTAAAAACTAGAATCGTGATTGGTAAACAAGTAAGACTTTTTATATAAAAGAACTTTTCATAGAAACGTGAACGTGCACAAGCACGTGACTTTCAGCACCGACTGAAACCAACGTGATGACACGTCTACAATTATTTACCATTAAACTAAAGCCTGACGCGCACTAAGATTTAATTTTTTGCGACACGATTTTAGAATCGCGCTGTAATATATCGCAGAAAATTCATTGCGCTCATTGGACAGACAAAAACAATGGATTGTTCTTTCAACATGGATTTAGTACAAGTCGGTTGTCTTGTTTTGCTTCTTCGAAAGAGAGGGAGGGAGAAAAAAATAATTCTTCAATATTGGATTTTCACAGCTGAAAGATATATCAAAGGTTTCTTTTATATGAAACACAATGATCTTCGACTATATCGCAGAAAAATCTTAGGCTAATATAGAATGAAGATTCAATACTGATAATTGGACCTCTAATCCTACTATATCCAACTAATATTATAAATGTGAAAGTTTGTGTGTTTGGATGTTTGTTACTGAATCACGCAAAAACTGCGGATTTGGATGTTTGGCACACAGATAGTTTATAACTTGGATTAACATATAGGATACTTTTTTCCCGGTAGTACGTTCCCGTGAGATTATTTCCGACACCGCGGGCGAAGCCGCGGGCGAAAGCTAGTGAATGCAATCTCAGTTGTAGAAAGGTTGTCAGTCACCCTTAAGGGGACTACAGGACCTAAAGGTGCCTAAACGCAAGTTTTATAATGCCTAAAAGAATATGATCCGCTGCAGTAAACAAAATCAGAAAAATATATGATATTCTTCAGGATATATGCTAGTATGATAGTGTGTTGAAAACATAATACAACTAATTTGATACGATAGAAAAAAATCATGAAGATACCTCTAAAATTTTCTTTTAACGATTAAAAATCATATAAATTTACATGCAATCATTCTGATTTTTTGTCAGATTATTCTACAAGCTACATATTAGCATAATAGTGTTTTAATTTTCCAGTCCAATCAATAGATTTTTTGTAAATCGCTAACTGCTTCATATTTTGCAATAAATTACCTGCGTCGTGTCATCGCGCTTCTCTTTCATTTCTATGCAGTCCGACAGTGACCGCGCTTTAGCTGTTGTAAGCCTCTTAAACGTGTCTTTAAAATACGATTGCTGTACGATTTGAAGTATTTATGCCACTAACGTGATCTTGTTTGTATTTTAATAATAAAATGGTTTACTTATAGTGTCTCCCCTTAAGACGTAGTATTATATTAACTGTGCCTTGAGACTCCACTGGAAAAATAGGTGCCGACCTGTTTTACGTTGTTTACGAGAGTGGAATGAGTGAGGGCCGCCGCGCTGCCTTATAAACCAACACGTTGCATGAAATAATCGCGCGATAATAAGTCGTAGTGCGCGCTCGCTTTAACAAAACAATTTTGTTTTTTAGTTAAATGTTACATGTCTCATTGTTCTTGGCGGCTTTATTTTTCTGTTAAATAAAAGGTAACAAATTAGTTTATTTGTACTATGTGGTTAAAATACAATGTTATTGCGAGCGGAATTAATTTTGAAACATATGAATCCCTCAGACGTAAAATTATGGTTACACAAACATGGTTTATAAATTGTGGGATATCTGGATGTGTGCTTACTAATTCCTTTTGTCGTAATGACAAAACGTTTTGGCTTTCCTGACAAAAATATTAAACTGAAAGGGTAATAGGTATTTTTTATAAAATAAAATAAATAGCCAGTTTGTAGAGTCAAATTCGATTAGCACTTTTTTCTTTAAATAATATCAAAGTTGCTTGAGAAGCTAACAATAATAAAAAGTAACAATTAAATCTACAAAAGGGCTTTCTTACCAATTGTGTGAGGCTACAAAAGTTTCGTTAACAATAGTCCAATTGTAGTTACCGACAATATTCGTATATTTTTATTACAAATGGATCTTTCGAAGTTACCATTGTCCTATTATATTGTTTCTTAGTGTTCCGTAGTAAACAAGGAACCCTTATAGTTTCGCCATGTCTGTCTGTCTGTCTTTATGTCTGCGGATTAGCTCAGAGACGGTTAGTACTAAAAAGCTGTAATTTGGCATGGGTATACTACATATTAATCAAGCTGACAAAGTGGTAAAATAAAATCATGAAACAAAATTGTTTTACCTACACGTAAGTGGGGATGTTTTTTTTTTTTTCGTCTATCCCATGGTGTGGGGTATCGTTAGAAAGCTCGTTCAAAAATATTGTGAGTTTGTGAGATTCACAATGTTGCGAAATATTAAGCTTTTAAGTGCATTTTTTTTTTAAAGTGCCCGGGAGGGGGGGGGGGGCACTTAACTCTTACGAAAATTTGCGCCTAGCAGCCCCTGCTAGCTAAATGGTTGTACTTGGCTATGTGAAAAAATTCACAGCAGTAGTATATATAACGAAGTTAAAAGGAAAACTGTAATAGCTAAGTAGGCTGTACAGGTTACCGAGTAATAATCGACCAACAAAAATTTGCAGTTTGAAAATATAATCATACATTCCGTATGATTATGGCGGATATATTCCGGAGAACATGTTTTTCAACTACAATGTTAAGTTTGTTCTTGGGTTAAATTCATCCCAACTACGGAACCCTGGTTCCCCGAATCCGGTTTTTATACCTAACTATTGAAAAAAAATTAGAACAAAATCAACAGTTTTGAAAGGCACTACTAAAACTAACCTTAAAAAATCATAATTGAAATGACACTGAAACATTTAAATATATTTTGAAGTGGGAATTATATTTTTTTGTGAATTGTTAAAAATACAGAAACCTACGCAGTTAATATTACTCTCGCTATAAAAAAAATCAGCGGTTCCCTACATTATAACGAGCTATGCGAACATAAATGTATGGAACAGATTTCAGGGTTGGCCCCATAGTGAAAGTTGTCCATAAAGATGAGTACAATGACCCCTTAAGAGGATGCAAACGAATGAAATTTCACATTGTATGTAGTGGCGCAGTGGTACCGGCCCCGAGTTACGAGTTGAGTGGCTCGTGAGTTCGAACCCAGACCTAGTTACTATAATTTGTGTATTTCATTTCATCACCACTGCTCTCAAAACGGAGTAGGAAAAAATCGTGAGGAAACCGGCACATCCTACCTAGAACCAAAAATTCGAAGACATGTGACATTGCCAACCCGCACTAGACCCGCGTAGTTGATTATAGCCCTCTCCCTCTCACAGAGAGGAGGTCTGTGTCCCAGCAGTGGGAACATTATAGGCTGATTATGCTATACCTAGCTCCAAGAATTGTCGTCCATTTTCTATATGTAAAACATTAATGGTTTTCATACTAACCCATTAAAACTACATATCTATATTGGCGAAAAAACAAGAGTATCGCCACGTTGCGCGTTGTAAGGAATTGCAGGAAACTTACTTATTACAAGCTTTTATTTAACTTGCCGTGTTAGTTAGTTATGTATTGGTCAAATCTTGCAAGCTGAATTAAAATCACTTTCTCTTATCCTACTGAAATTTTACGTGTTGATTCAGTTTTAAAGTCAATGCATTTTTTATGATGCATGACCTGGTTTTACACCGAGGATTGGCTCCAGGCGAGCAAACTGCTCAGCGATCAACAGCAGAGACACAAAATTATATACGCATTCAATTATGATGGCCCGTTTACCATGATCAGGTTGCTGCTCCAGAAGAGGGAAGTCGTTAACAGTCAACAGTACAGACAAGAAATTTTATATACGCATTTAATTATGATAGGCCGTTCTAAAGTCCTAAGTAACCTAGCTGCTGCATACAGGATTGGTTCCAGCTCGTAAACCTTGAGGCGTGAACGTCCTTATTACACTTTAAGATAAGCCTCAAGCTTTAAGAAAATATTAAAGTTCTATGTTTACTAAGTTTTATTTGGTACTGTTTAGTTAATTAAAAGCTTGTTTTTAAAAAGGGTTTGACTTAAATTAAATTTTTGTATCTATAGGTATAATGTTTATTTGTACTCTATTTCCTACAGTTGGTATGATGTAAAAGGTACGGGAGTGAATGATAGCGTGACAGGGAGAATGGAAGGAGAAAACGTCGCGCCGACCACGAGTAACATGGTCCCATGTAAAGCTTCGTGCAGACCAGCGCGACGCGACACCGGTTATTGTTATACCGTCAAGTTTTCTTAGAAATTGTATTGTTCGAGTCGCGTCGCGGCGTCGCGTCGCGCTGATCTGCACGAAGCTTTAATCGTGGTCGGAAGGTGATGATGTGAATTTGGTACTGCACGTCCCAGGAGCGTATGACACCCGTAGGTAGCAGCTGATACCAAGTGTTGCTACCTGACATTTTGCTGAACTGAGGCCCTTTTGGCACGAGCAAATTATTGGTCTTATGTTTTGTAAAATATATTTTTTAGAAAGGTCAGTTTTCCGTTGCGTGCTAACTACAATTCTTTTGTCCACAGGCCAACGGTTCGCAATGCTCGAGATGAAATGCGTGTTCAGTGCAATATGTCGTAACTTCAGGTTGTCGCCGCGAGTTAAAGGATTTCGACCAACGCTTATATCAGACATGTTGATACGACCTGCAGAACCCATTTATGTTAAGTTTAGTCGTAGATAGATTTTTAGCGTTATATGGGTCTGTTTTATGAGCCAACGTTCGTGGTAAGCGAGGTCATAAAACGAGGAAGTGAGACGAAACATGTTTTCCGTCCTATTCGCATAATTTAAGATCGCAAGTGCCGCAAGACTTCGTGTTTAGATTAATTAAGTATAACTTTGATATAGATTTACAGTACACTGGCGAGTTCCATTGTAATAGAGTTATTGCTGTTGTTGTTTTATTTGTAAACGTTGACACGTTAAGTCCCAGTGGTCCAGTCGGTTTCCGATAGTAATAGCACGCTTGTACTCCCGAACAAGTTAAAGTTAAGTAATGAATAACGTCTCCCTAACCATACATATTGTGCCGTTAAAACTTCTATCGTTTATTAATATATAGGTGGAATACTCTTAATCATGAACACTAACAAACATTACAGATATAAATGTAGTTTTACAAGGGGTGACACAATGGACGGTCTCATCGCTAAAAGCGATCTTTTAAAGACAACCTTTTGATGAATTTAGGGAGAAAAGAAAGACAATACTGCAGGTAGTCTGTGGTGTACCATTTACATATACAATTAATACAAACATACATACATCATATATACTTATGTAGTTATATAAATATATATACAATAATAACAATTCATAAACCCCTTTGTATTTGGCATACCTCGGATACATTTTTGGAAATTAATATCTATGTGATCTAACCTAAGAAAATTGCTTTTCTTTTTCTGTAATATAAGTATGTGTCGGTACTTATCTTTTTCATCTGGCACCATTTAAAAAATGAAATACGAAATAAATAGGCGTACAAAAAATAAGGTTGCTTTATATTAAGGTAGGTAAATAATAAAATAGGTCTGATCTCCAATCCAGATGTAAAATGGTTTTTTTTTTGTTCTGTCAGGTATTTTCATATATTTAATTCTGAATTATTAAATAGCTTTTGTAAAAACGTGTTTTATTTATTTAAATGTTTTTATTATTAATGCTTCAGTTTACAAAAAAGTGTTTATTGTTTGGAGCCTCCTTTTAACACCTGAGTTAGGAGACTCCACTCTTTCACAGTACAGCATAATTACTTAAGGGGACTACAGGACCTAAACGTGCCTAAACGCAAGTTTTATAATGCGTAAAAGAATATGATCCACTGCAGTAAACAAAATCAGAAAAATATATGATATTCTTCAGGATATATGCTAGTATGATAGTGTGTTGAAAACATAATACAACTAATTTGATACGATAGAAAAAAATCATGAAGATACCTCTAAAAATTTCTTTTAACGATTAAAAATCATATTAATTTACATGCAATCATTCAGATTTTTTGTCAGATTATTCTACAAGCTACATATTAGCATAATAGTGTTTTAATTTTCCAGTCCAATCAATTGATTTTCTGTAAATCTCTAACTGCTTCATATTTTGCAATAAATTACCTGCGTCGTGTCATCGCGCTTCTCTTTCATTTCTATGCAGTCCGACAGTGACCGCGCTTTAGCTGTTGTAAGCCTCTTAATCTAGTAACAAAACGGTATTAAGCTCTCGGCTCAAAGCGCGATACTGAAAGTGAGCAATTTTAAACCGATATTGTTTCCGACAAAACACTTTATCAGTACTGTCAAGTCTTGAGGCAAATAGAGCTCGTGTATGACCCAAACAAATGCCGCTCGCAGTCGCCTCCCGCGCGTCTCACGCGGGATTCGCCTCAGTGTGGCCAGAGTTTTACAGTGGGAAAAAAGGACTGAAAAAAGGTTATGTACTTTAAACCTGTCGAGCTGTCGCTGCCGTCAATAATTTTTAAACAGCTTATGAGACATTAAACTTTCTTTAAATTGAGTTTTAATTCAAAATTAAATATTAGGTAGCATTTGTTTTGAAACTCAAGTAACTACAAGTCTTATTTTAATATTGTTATTTGACAAACAAATATATGATCAAAGAAATAATGATGATATTAAATTCATGTAAGTAGATACTTTAAATTACTGTACTCTTGTATAAATTAGGTAAATACTGAGTTTAAACAATTTATTAACCGAATCCATTGAGAAATATGCTTTTCATTTTGGGGCCTGTAGGCGAAAACTTACCTTTGACTTATTTAAGCTTCACTTAATTAACTAACAACTACTCTCTCATTTGATTTGAATCTAATCAGCGAGGTATCAATCAGTACAGGCTTATAATTATTTTAGCAGAATTTAATGTTTGATAAAGCCAACGAATTTTGTTAAAGTACCTAAGTATGAGCTATTTGTCTTATACAGGGTGATTGGAAGATGGGTGCAAAGCTTTAAGGTGAAGATAGTATAGACAATTTAGAACCATTTAAGCCATGGTTGTCTTAGACGAAGTCTAAGTCTGTACTATCTTCGCCTTAAAGCTTTGCACCCATCTTCCAATCACCCTGTATAATATTATATTAGTACGAATACAATAAAGCTGTAGAGTTTGTTTGTTTGAACGCGCTAGTCTCTGGAACAACCAGTCGGATTGGAAAAATCCACTAACATCACGCTACTAGTCTTAGAAGCCTAGAAAAAAGAAAAGACAGAATTAACGCTAAGCGAAAACGAAGTAACGGGGCACAGCAATAGGATATACTTACTAAATGTTAAAATTATATATTTGACTAATCTGCGTTCGCCGTTCATTGGCCAAACTTGTAAACAAACACAAGTTTTAGAAAAAACAACTGTTATGTCTACACATAAGGTTCAGTTTGCGCTGTCACTTCATATTTTTTAATGACTTTTTCAACTATGCTAGTCGGTCTAAGATCAACTTTATTTACACTTGCATAAAGTTGATGTTAGTCTAAGTGGAAAACCCGTGTTTGTTTACACGTTTGGCGAATAAATTGCGCACGCAGATTAGGCTCTATATTTTTCTCGTGATAAAAATATAAAAGTTTTTAGTAACATAAAACGTGGAATTTTCTAATATCGAAAGAGACATTTTTGTGCACAGCTGCGTGTGCTCCCAATGTTCGAATAACAACATTTATAAAACGAATAGTGCCTAATAGGTACGGAAAATATGTTTTTGTGATTTTAACATAGAACTATTCTAAAGAATAAAAAACATGTATATTTTACTAAGGGCGAACTCGTCCAACATTTTTAAAACCTAGTATAAGTCTAATTCTGGGAATTTTTTACAAAAACTGTCAGACTTCTTATTCGTATACATTATTTTTATATCACGAAACGAGGCGCGCTTTACTTGTGGTAAACTAGTGTAGAAACACGCTGTGAATGTGTGTGTAGGCGCACGAGCTTTCGGCACCGTCCGAGACACAGGCGAAGTCGGAAGTGTGTGTATTATGTGCTGACGGTACTTATCATCAATTTACACAAAGTGGAAAAACGTTTAATTTTGGAACGAAGTTCTTTAAAGCGGCTTGCGGTAGGAGTCGGCTGGTAGAAATCGTCACGTAATTAAAAAGTTTTATGTCCCAAAAGTCAGTTTCAGGTTCTCTAGTTTCAAGTGTAATTTTGTTTTTTGTCAATACTTAATATACCACGAAAAGAACTTCGTTCGAACTGGGTGTCCCACGACACCTACCAACTTTTTTTTTTGTAAATAATACGTGTCTCATAAAAGTTAGGACTAGGAGGTAATTCAATAGACATGGTGATTTAGTTAGAATGTATTTCTACATTTTTATTTATGCTCTTGCAATACAAGCAATTAATTTTTTTTAAAGCATTTTACTATAACATGCGAATTTGATCTTTAAACTCGAAACTATAAAACACAAATTCCAAAAATTTGGGTTAGGCGGTATTGACCATCGCCGTTGAAATGTATAGTCTCAAAGCTAGTTCCAAACGAAGCTCCTCAAAGCGAAATGAAATTGGTTTCGTATCGAAGCGACATCGACATCGAGATTAAAGTACCAGTTTTTTATGTATTCAGTTTTGATGTTTGCTCCTGCACTAGAGTAAAATGAAAATTTCCTTTTTCACTAGTCTTTGTATGTTTTTCTAAAAATAACAACAGGACTGAATATGACTGACGCCGACGCTGACGACTAGGTATGTTTATGGTAAATAGTCAGGATCCTTGAGCAACGCCTAAAGAAGCTTTTAGCCTGAATTCACTTTCCTACTTGTTATTCAGGCACTGGAAAGGTCATTGGTCTAGTGGTCGCAAGCGCTACTCCTAAGCATAAGGTTCTGCGTTTGATTCCCAGGTCGGGCAAAGTGTTATTTGGTTTTTCATCAGGAATTTCTCAGTAGCAGCCCGGAGTCCTATCTGTAAGAACAAAAACTATAAACCGCATTATTCATCGCAAACTACTTTCTATAGCGTAAAGTCCATTACAGAGTGAGTAAGTCGAGTTATATAATTTTTTATTTTAATTTGACTGTTTAAGTCAATTTATTTTTATTTTATTTTCATTTGTTATTGACATAATCTACTCATTACTTTTTTTTTCATGAGTTTTATTGCAATATGTGGTTAGCTAGCGACCTCGACAATTGATCATATATTATTCTTGCCTAACTGTTTATTTATTTTTACTACGATGGTCTTAGTTTATCATATGTGACTTCGAGTTACAGCTTTATTAGCTACATTTAAGCGGGCACGCCCTTTATGCCTGGAGGCTATTCCGGTATTAAGTTCTGTTTACGTTTTGAGTTTTTATTTTCGCTTGAGTATAGATTTCGATTGTTTTGTTGGTATATTGGCGTGTGCTAGCTGTCATTATGGCATTTTTTTTCTAACTGACCAGACAGCAGTGCTGCTGGGGATTTTGTTGCGCCACTTCTTCCTAGCTAACGCACTAGGAAGTGGTGAAGGGTTGGCATTTTGGAGGACGGTCTTATGTAATTTTGACTTAATTTTGAATTAATATAACAATCCATAGGTCATCTTGTGAATCAATGAAAATATAGTAACTAATGAAGTTACTTTATTTACTTTGATTCACAAGATCGCGGCACCGATATAAAAAATATATTCAGTACTGTGTAAAGTATTAACTTAACTTAAGATAATATGTTGTTCTTGTATTATAATTTTATCTAAGTTTACTTTCCAATTTCCACGGTCGGGACAAAAGTTTCTTAAATTGTTTTAAGTAGATCCTTGAAGTTCTGACAAGTGCTTCATTTATTCTGGTTATTTATCATTTGTTGCCTATTCATGTAGGCGTCGTTTTATTTCTAATAAATCATTCGCAATGTTCAGTTGAACGTTTAATAATAAAAAAACGTGAATTGTTGATGACAAATTTTTCCCTTTTTGCGTCCTACTCGAGTTCTTTATATTATTTGACCGATAAGTGATACGATCCCAGTAAGTGCTTTAAAAAAATACATTTAACAGTGTTTGTATTTTTGAATCATGTTTTATTTGGAATGGTTTTCACTCCTTTGCTTAGAATTCTTCAGAACATAAATGTTAATCAAAAGTTGTGAGTCTTGGAATAGATACTTGGAACTCTGTGTAGGAGTTTGGGTAGATCTATATTGGAAGCTCGATCTCCTGTCTGTAGGTCAGTGTGGGCGTGGTAGATTGATCATAGACAAGTACTTTATTATACAATAAAAAATGTTGGTAATTTCTAGCAGCTTTTTGGGAGCAGAGTCGAGAAATTGCAAATTCCATACTCTGATTTAAGATAGTTACTGGAATGTTCACTCCTGTTTTAGTCACTTGAAAGTTCGAACTCCGACATAAATCTTCGTCATTTCGGTTTCCGTGACAAATGTCAATGTTCGAAGAATTCAAGAAAACATATTTTACGTACCTATTATTCAAATTCAAATTCAAATTCAAATTTATTTATTTGCAAAAACACGTGTAGATAATTTACATTGTATGCTCATTATAGGTGTTAAGATATATCTTTGCCTCAACATGTTTGACCATGGCTGGTGTACAAATTAGGTCGAAAGACCATAAGATTTCATCAAAATTACAATACAAAGAATAATAATACAAATAAATCAACAATTAAAATCAAAATAAAAAAAAAATAAAAAAATTGGTAAATAGTCAAGCGATTCAAAATTAATAAAATAAATTTAAATTGTATTTTCAGAGGGATTTGTCATTTAAAAATTCATCAATATTATAATATGCTTTTTCCGTCAGTATTTTTTTAAATGTTTTCTTAAACTGGTCTGTGTTTAGATGTTTTAGGCATTTAGGGATATTATTATAAATTATCGGCGCTCTGCACACAACACTTTTATAAAGTAGCGCTGTCTTAGATGGCTGAACACGAAGTTTACTGTTATCCCGGCGATTTCGTATTACAATGTCCGATATTCGAGGAAACAAATGGGGGTTTTTTCTTACAAATAAGGCGATCTCTAAAATATAAAGTGACGGCAGTGTGAGTATCTTATGCTTAGTAAAAAATGGTTTACAGCTCTCCGTACTTTGGAGACCGAACATAGCACGTATGCATCGCTTTTGCATTTTGAATGCCATTTCTTTATTTGATGAATTGCCCCAAAAGATAATGCCATATCTGAGGACAGATTCAACAAGTCCATAATAAGCCGAGAGTAATACATCCGTGTTGATAGTTGGAGCAAGTTGGTACAAAGCATATGCTTGACTGCTGATTTTCTTACATAGTACGTCAATGTGTTCATTCCAATTTAGCTTACTGTCAATAATTAAGCCGAGAAAACGGGCATTTGATACTTTATTTATATTTTTATTATCATGAATTAAATTTACATTTTGTGGATTATGCAGTCTTTGTCCAAAGTGCATTATATTTGTTTTAGATAAATTTATTTTTAAATTATTATTATCAAGCCAAGAAATTATAGATGTCAGAGAATTATTTATGTCAGATTTATAATTATTTATGTCCTTACATGCAATTGAAACGGTACTGTCATCAGCAAATAATGTCATAGGTTGAGTCGTTGCCTTTGGCAAGTCGTTGATGTAGATAATAAACAAAGGCGGCCCGAGCACACTACCTTGAGGGACACCGTATGTAACGGTTTTCCTGACGGAGCTGAAAGTTTCTTATTTTTTTGTTTTAGGATTCACTTTAGTTATTTCAGTTATCTGTTGTCGATTCGTTAAATAGGAACCAATTAATTCCAAAATATTGCCTCTTATGCCATATGCGTCAAGCTTACTGATAAGTATATTATGATCCACATAATCAAAAGCCTGAGACATATTGCAATAAATAGCACAAACTGGCACTGTTTTGTCAACGTGGCTGATAACATTTTGGATAAATTCATAAACAGCCATATTTGTGGTTTTATTTTGTCGAAAGCCTTTTTGTTCATTGCACAATAATTTATTTTTTTCTAGGTATGAATTTAGTTCGCCATAAAGATATTTTTCAAAGATTTTAGAAAATACTGACAATAATGCAATAGGCCTATAATTCACCATTAACTCTTTGCATTCTTTTTAAAATAAAGGTTTTATAACTGATAGTTTAAGAACCTGTGGAAATATTCCAGTTGATATCGATAAGTTCAGAATGTGACTCAGGTGATGGCATATATCCTCATTTACTGCTTTAACTATTTTAGTGGAAATACCATCATATCCTACACTGTTGGTATTTTTAAGACTGTTTATAATTTTAGTAATCTGGTAAGGTGAACTTGGTGCAAGAAACATTGAGTTTAATGGGGGATTAATTAAAGATGTTACATTTTTTCCGGCATCCGGAAGGGGTTTGATTTTTTCTACAAAATAAGTATTAAATGCGTTCGCTATGTCTGTTGGGTTATTAAGGATGTTGTTTTCATCAATTTTTATATTGTCAATAGATTCTTTTGGGGTGTTAAGTCTCGTTTTGTTTATAATCCGCCACGCTGTTTTTGTTTTATTATGAGACGTTATTATTTTGTAGTTATTTTGTGCACGTTTTGTTAGTTTTATAATTTTCTTAAATAACTGACAGTAATTTAAGTACTTTAATTTGTTATCTTTTGTTGAGTTTAACCTGAACTTCCATAGCAAATCCTTTTTCTTTCGACTGCAAATTTTTACACCACGTGATACCCACTTTGGTTTATGATTAACTTTGATTAAATATTGAGTTTGAGGAAAACAAAGGTTGTAAAAAAGTTTAAAATCATCTATAAAGTGCTGATAAGCCGTGTTAGGGTCATCAGTGAGGTAAATTTCCGAAAAAGACAAGCTCTTAATATACAATCCAAATTTATCAATATTTTCTAAGCTATAGTCACGTTTCATTGTACGCCAGTAATGCAATGTCAGATTTTTTTTAACAGGAACCTTAATTAGTTGGGCGGTATGGTCCGACAGACCTAATTCCAAAATTTGACATTTACAACCTTTTTTAAAATTATGTGCAAAATTATCTAAACACGTTCGACTGGCGAATCTGGTCGGTTCATGTAAAGCCAGTTTTAAATTATAATTTAACAGTAAACATTCAAAATCTAATGTTACATTATTGCGTTTTAAAATATCTATATTAAAATCACCAGTAATTATAATATTTTTACAGTTCAATTTGGTAATATAAGTCAGAAGTTTGTCCAGTTTATGCAAGAATGTATACAAATTATTTGGTTTGGGTACCCTATATATACAAACGATTATTATTTTATAGTCAAGAAGTTCCACTGCACAACCTTCTAATATACATTCAATACAAAAATTGCGGATTTCGGGAATTTCCCTGAATTTATGCTCTTTTTTAAGTAAGATACATGTTCCACCTCTTTTACTATTTGTTCGACTGTAAGATGAAGCCAAACTGTAATTTTGTAGGTATAAATTTGACTCAAATCCTGCCATCATAAAGTGCTCAGAAATACAAATAACGTCCACAATTTTGTTACTGTCTGCAAGTTCATCTAAATTTACACACAATGCATCAGATTTGTTAACTAAACCTGCAATATTCTGATGTAGGATATTAATATATTTCTCAGAGAAAAAACTGGTTGTTGGTTTCTTTTTCAATGATTTCTGGAGAGTTTATAATAATGTCCGGTTCAGTATGTATTCTACTATTATTCGATATTTTATCGAACTGACCAAATGTGCACAAATCAATTACAATTCTATTCATAATGCCGTCATATATACATTTCATTCCAGGTATTTTAATTCTTCCTGTTGTGTTGGAGAACATGTCTAGTGATAGCTCACTGTTACTGTCAAATAGGTAGGCATAGTCATTATTTTGTAGGTCAAAATGAAGCACATTAAGGAACATCTCCACTTTAAAATTGTAAACAAGTGCTCCTGTTATATATGTCGGTAAGCAGATAATATTATTGGTGTGGGCCACCTTCTGTAACGATTCCCTTAACATATTTATCATGTCAATGTTATTTCTCTCAGATCTTATGTCATTTTACAGTAATTATACACACCACACAAATTATACAGTAATCATTATCGGTAAAGTCTTTCAATTTATTTTCTATGTTGTATAATAGTTCCTTTATAGTTCCATTTGGTATAGAATAATGGCAATAATCGAAGAAGTCGGAGAAGACGTCTTCAATGAGAGATAAGTGCCCTCCAGGTTTGGTACCACTGCTTAGAATGCATATTTTATTCTTTTGTTTGGCTCTCGCAAAGATATCAGCCAGCTCTTTTTTACTATGTTGAGGTTTGCTACTATTGATAGATATAGATGAGTGAACCTCTTTTAAATTGTTTGCTGTCTGCGTATGGGCGTGGCAAGAAGTTTGAGTTTCTTTGTCAAGCATAATCGTGGGGGTTTGGGGATTGTGATCAGCAGATGGTTCAGGTGGATCATCATTTATATTGTCGTTTGGAGAACTCTTCACAGTTTTGCTATGAACCAATATTTTGGTTTTTCGTACAGATTTCGGTGTCCTGCTTTTCCTCTCAGGTGATAAGCACATTTGTTTATAGGCATTTATAGTTTTTGCTGATTTTTGAAGATCCGATTTGAGACGAAAAATTTTCACTGTTTAGGTTCTCTATTTCTAGATGAGCGCTTTGTAGTTGCGTCGTAAGAAGTTTAACTTGTTCACTCAAATCATTTATTTCTCCACTATTGTCATGCAAGCTGTCTGGAATGCTCATCATAGTAGTGTCGAATAAGTTTTTGTTACTGCTACTTGTTATGTTAGTTAGATCGTTTAACGAGCTGGTTCGACAGATTTTACGAAAGGTAATGTTGTTACTTTCGTGATCCATTTTAAATAGATTTATCGTCACCGTAGCGCCCTCTATCGATTTTTGCTGGTATCACTGCTCACCTGTACGGATTGTGGTTCTTGGTACAGTTTTTCTACTCGTGTGTTGCGAGTGCGATAGTTTTTGTTAAATTGTTTAAGAATAAGAATCTTACAAAAAGACAATCAATAGGTAAGGGATCGAGAACTCGCGACACCTTGTTCCGACACTTAGTCGGCACGTAACCCCACTTAGCCACGGCTGCGTTATGTTTGTTGATGAAATTATGGTATAGTTCCTAGGGAGATATGGTTACAAATATCGAGTCCGTTACTGTGACTCATTTCGTTGGAATTTTTTTGGTGTACTGTTTGACGAACAATAGTCACTTTTGCCGACACAAAACGTACACTTCGAAGGATTTTTATAGCACAAATTATATTATTTTGATGATTAGATCATTTAGTTAGAGTTTATTATTGTTATTTTAGTTCGTGATAGTTTTTTAAACACTGTAGTGACTATTTATGTTTGATAACACTTCCACACGTGTACTGTTACTTTAGACACTGAATAACATAAGATTTTTAATATATCATTGCGTTTTACTATTATTTAATTTAAAAAATTACGGAGCTTCTAAAATATGAGTGTTAGTCAGGCAGCGCCCGTCTACCCTCCTTCCTATTGGTTTATATCAAATCCCGCTACATACATACATAATCAGCCTATAATCTTCCCACTGCTGGGACATAGGCCTCTTCGAGAGGGAGTGGGCTATAATCTACCACGCGGGCCAAGTGCGAGTTAGATTTATATCTAAATCTAGACTATCTATCTAGCGTATCGTAAATTCAATAAATCTCCCGTATCAAGGTGATATTATTTGCGAGATAAACGACGTTGTATAAAGTTGTTCCATACAATCATGTCAGTATTCAGGAGGTAATAAATTCTATCAGTGAACGAATGATGAACGAGTTTCTAGGATGTGGAATATTCCTCCGTAATATATTAAGACACGTCCCACCGCTGCCGCTGACGAAGAAGCGACTCGCTATCAACGATTTACTCGCTCAAGAAAACTATAAAAGATTGTAGGTCCCATGAAAGTAAAAGGTAACGGAGAGGGTACGTCTCTCTTTCGTTATTATCGGCCATATTTTAACTACTGTGGGTAGTGTTGGTTATCGCGCAATAGAAAAACCGTTTGCAGTACAGATCAAATTATAATTGACGATCATATTAATCACACTAGCAATACACACACTGTAGGTACATGACACAACTATTCTGAACGCGCGACAGTTTCTAAATGTGCTCACTGCTTCACAGCCACTGACAAACTCTGCTTATCTCCGGCCGGACCGAGCGTTACATTGTAGACTCTGTCGAGCGCTACTAAGCAGTGTTGGCACTCCGATTAGTCAACTCAGTGACGTATTTCCGACATAGATATATTAATAGCTGATCGCTGAGTGCTCATACGTCGACAATTACTCGTTTGTTGCAGCGACAAGAGCTATCAAAGAGAGGACTCGCTTAGCGCCGCTCGCTTGGTGGGTAGAACACTCGCTGAGGGTCTCACGCTTGGTACATACACATAACAGCGAGTAATCGCTCATCGCCATCGCACACTCGCTGCTCGTTGTTCGCCAATTTTTAGTTGCTAGCTCTACTCTGTTCTCCTACGCTTGGCGCGCGGTGGGACAGGTGCCTGCTTAGTAGGGAAAACAAAGAATAAGAAAATCGTAATAGAAGTGTAATACATTTATGTAGGTCGGTACGTTGTTCTGTGTGTGGGCTGATATAATTACCTAGCACTCTCCGTAACACGCTCCGCTAACGAAAGGTTACCGTAAAGGACTAAGAGATTAAACCACGGAATAGATTTATCTACTCTGTGAATTGAACTGACGACGATTAGCCTGACAGCTTACCCAGAACGATCAGATTGTTCAGTTTCAACAATTTGCTTCTTATTTCATAATTTTTTGATCTGACGGATCTGTAGTTAGAACTGACCGTGTATCGAGTGGGAGTTTTATTAATAATCGTTGTTAAAAAAAAAAAAAACACATAAACCTACAAGGGCACTTATGAAACGTCAGAGGAACGACCAATTGGAACCGTGCACCTAGCACGGTTCCAATTGGTCGTTCCTATGGAGAAGAGCCGGCAAGAAACTCCACGGTTACTCTTTTAAAAGTAAATGGTTTTTACAATGTTTCCAAATTACAGTGTTAAAAGCTTCGATCAACGTTGGTATTGTTGATCGAAGGTTAAAAGGTATGAGAGGACAGTGTAGGCCCATCAACATGGCCCACAAATTAAATAAAATTATAATAAAAGAACAACATATTATCTTAAGTTAAGTTAATACTTTACACAGTACTGTTGAGTGTTTAAAGGTGATTTACTAACAATTAAATACACATAACATAATATCATGCCTTGTTACCCCGAAGGGTCGGGCAGAAGTGTACAGGTACACCTACATTTCGCCAGATATGTGTATTAATAGGGGCGACCCTATTGCCATCGACCGGGCACAAATCCAGACTCCGGGCTGCTACTGAGAAATTTCAGAAACAAACAATTAAATACCTTGCTAAGGAATACGGATTTAATATTTAGAGGAACGAGTTGTGAGATCTAATATAAACCCAAGTCGGTTAATTTATTCAGTACCTACCTATGGGAGCATCTATCCAACAACTTTGTCATAAATTGTTAACTAATTAGATAACAGAATGACTTGGCCATCGCACGGCAACATAATCTCTTATACCTACTCACAAATACAATTTTTTTTTTTTTTGTTTTCTTCTACATGTTTTAAATACTCCTAATTGAACATAAATGAAGCGCTCAGAGGGCTAATATTAGCTAGATACTATTGTATGTAAATTCTGTTGCCGTGCGATTGCCAATTCATTCTATTTATTCATTCAGGCTTCTAGCTTTATCCACAACGAAGTGCATTTTTTTTTTGTATGGTAGGTATATCTGTGCCTTTGTTTGTTTTTGCTCGACTCGCTCGGCTGTCTAGATACATGATATAATGAAAATAAAAGTAACAGCAGAAGGAGTATTCGTAAGGATCGTAGCAGGTGGTGTACTGCAGTTTATGCCTACCCCAATGGTAAAAAGCGTGAGCATGTATGTGTAATGAATTTTTCTAGATACAAAAAAAATATCAAAGTTCTATCTGTTTTTTTGCTTTTTATGGAGGTTACTTTAACATTTTAACCACGTCGGATAGGTTAAGTTTTCTTTTGACCATTCAAAATAGGAGTTACTTTGCTGACTTATGCAGACAAGCTTTAGAATTAAGGGGACTACAGGACCTAAACGTGCCTAAACGCAAGTTTTATAATGCCTAAAAGAATATGATCCACTGCAGTAAACAAAATCAGAAAAATATATGATATTCTTCAGGATATATGCTAGTATGATAGTGTGTTGAAAACATAATACAACTAATTTGATACGATAGAAAAAAATCATGAAGATACCTCTAAAAATTTCTTTTAACGATTAAAAATCATATTAATTTTTGTCAGATTATTCTACAAGCTACATATTAGCATAATAGTGTTTTAATTTTCCAGTCCAATCAATAGATTTTTTGTAAATCGCTAACTGCTTCATATTTTGCAATAAATTACCTGCGTCGTGTCATCGCGCTTCTCTTTCATTTCTATGCAGTCCGACAGTGACCGCGCTTTAGCTGTTGTAAGCCTCTTAAGAAAATCCACGACGTACCTATAGGAAATTTTTGCACCCCGTTTAAGGCAGCTCAACCAATGTAGGTAATAATCGTACCGTAGACGTCTTGCCTCGCGGCGAGTTATGTTAAAAAAGATATCAAAGCTGCGATTGATTTTTTACTCATGGGTGCGTGCTTCGCATCCTTTGTTAACCTCTAATGGGTGCTGGATCCCCCGAGCACCCACAGTGTCGGCGCCCATTTTATTTTGTTGATTGGGTAATTATCAAATAACTTCTCCCGCTTTCATCGCTTGACTAAAATCAACCCATGTTCCGTCAGTTGCCTGTACGTTGCAAGGGGCCACGGTATCTCTTTCGGACTTTTCCGCGACCCCGGCAGGCATCGGTCCTAGCAGACCCCTTCTGTTGTGCTGACATCTCTTTGAGCCGCGCGTGGAACACAACGCGCCGTCGACCCGGACCTGCAGTGCTATTCTGTAACCATCTCACCGTGAAAACTTAGGTGAAGTGAGCGTGGAGTGAGCTCTCATTCCACGGGATTGACACTATTGACAGCTCACTTCACCCAAGTTTTCACGGTGAGATGTTTACAGAATCGCATGGCTGGTCCTTATCGGACGGCGAGCTACACATTGCTCACCGTCGCGCCCCTGGCAACTGTATTGGTTTCCAGAGGAGAAAAAGAAAAAGAAAAATTAATAGTTTAAAAAAAACAAAAAATCACGCTTTTACGTGCACCTTTACAAGACCTTTCTAACAAGTCCAAACACGGCTATGATACGATATTTCATCATGGAATGCTAGTGCCTATCTTCCGGCTTCATCATCAGACCTTGAAACCTAATCATGGTCAACGTTCATTACAAGACCTTTCTAACAAGTCCAAACACGGCTATGATACGATCATCCATCATGAAGTTCCAGTTCATATCTTCCGGCTCCATCATCAGATCAGCTCGACAGTACCATGTTATTGTATTGTCATCAAAATCACATACAACTGCTAATTTTCATAACGCTACGATCTTTAGAAGATGGTTAAATTAGTTTTCTTAGATTTGATTACATAGTTACATACATACAGGTCGACCTAATAAAAGCGTGTTAAAAAAAACGAGTGAGCCTTACATTAGTCGTCATCGTCATCATTATCGTCATCGAAAAATGGGTTGGTACCATCTGACGGCTAACTCTACCACCGCGCGCGCTCATTGGTCAAATCAAATATCGCGCGCTTCCCCACCTTCCTGTTACACATTTCCGTCCCTTTTCACGAAATCACTCCCACAGATTGCAGGAAAGCGAGAGGAAAGATGTTGCAATGTATCAAAAGTTTAACAAGAGGCTGAAGAAACCTGCAGCCATTGAAAAGCGCACAACCAATTACTCGTTTTAAACTCCTCTACTACTTTTCAATAAAATTCTCCCGACTTTTCTCAAGCAAACTTGTTAGCGAAGTTGGAAAGATTACGGAGATTCTCAAACGTATGTTCGGAATAAGTTCGTAACGACAGCGCTTCAAGATTCTGAACTGACAGACATACTTGCAGTTGCTTAAAGGTTTAAAGTATGAGTAAAGTTGAAGAGTTTTCGAGTTTAGCGATAAAATTTGCCGCTTTCTCGGTTCAAAGATGGTAGATAAATGGAATTGTAGCAGCTGAGTGTAGAACCGATATTTCGCGCGAGTAAGTAATGCTTATGAATTATGATAGTTTAGAACTTGTGAAGTATTTTTGCACGAATACGAAATGCATTCTTGTATTGAAATAACACCTGTGAAGTCGGAATATAGAATACTTGCCCTCGTTATTGCTTTATAACCTAAAATTTCAATGCCACTTGCATGTGATAACACGACAAAGACTATTTGTCTTAGTACGAATTTCACAAATGAAACTGCACGCGTTCAGCACTTCTAAACCGTGTTCTAGAGCTGTCAGTGTCAAATTGTTATGGTATATTGAAACTGGCAGTTCTTGAACGCAGTTTAGTAACAGATAGTTTCAACCATAATGAAGTTTCTGTTTACTAGGAATTCTTTTCAAAAGTGGTAAAGCAATAACGAGGTAGATTATACAAAAGCCGGGGCTACCCCGATGGACGTAAAGTGTTATCGTTCTGCCTGCCTTTTGACAACTGTGTTGGGGTCGGTTTCCAGTCTAACCGGAGGTCGCTATTCCCAGTATTTTACAAGGAGAAGAAGAAAAGAAGAAAGAAAGAAAAAGTGTTTATTCTGCACAAACCAAATGCACATTACAAAAAAAAAAAAAAAACAATACCACTTTACAGATGAGCCAAAAGCCTCGTATCCATTATTGACACAGGAGCGACTGCATATCTGACCTCCACCAACCCAGTAACTTAGTTACACGATACCCCTTCGTAAGACTGGTTTTCAGACTTTTTTTGGGCTTCTGACTACCAGTAACGAAAGCTGCCAAAGAAAAAAAAAATTGATTATGAAATGCAATGCTTAATTAATATCGTAACACCGAATATTTAGTTTTAGATGTAAAAAAGTATTTGATAACTTTCCAAATGCCTTTTTTACACGTAAAACGGTTATGACATTAAATTCAGTGTTGTAATTGCAATTCATTATTAATATTCTAGTTCACTAGTTAGCGATATTTCATATTTCTATAAATTAATATTGGAAAATTAATCAAAACAGGTAAGTATTTCACAGCTATTTGGGACTTTGACAACTTTTAGAATCAACGGTCTTAATGCTACTTACAAAAACACTGCAACACGCTGTTACTTGAAAAATAAAGTCTTTTACAATTTTAATTCTAATGTTAATGTTACGAGTATGTCTATGTTTTTAGAATAAGTTGGATGGTTATAAGGTACTTAAATGATAAGTCCTCTCCACATTTATTTATTATATCTTTTGCTGTGCCCGACAGGGTCCACGATTGTTACCTACCAAATAAATGTTTACCACCTAAGCCTACATTGTGGAATGCAATAAAGAATTGAGTATTGAGTATTGCTAGACCGTCTCGGGTGCGTGCCGTGCCATACGTGCTTCACGAACATTTTAGATGAATGTGCAGTGCAGCGTCCGTGTTCCGTCCTATACTTGCATGGTCCCACAAATTATACCGGCATGCCTGACAGATATGTCTCGACGGCATGTGAAGCCAAGTCAGACGCCCATAGGCGGCTTTAAAACTCTGACACCAGGTTAGTCACTAACCTCACGAAAAGAAGAAGAAAAATTATACAAATTGAGCATATAGACACGGACGCGGCTCACGGCCGTTTCCGTTTCTCGTGCCCGTTCCCGCCGTGCCATTTTTTGCATAAATCATCACTTAGGCTAGACGACGGTCTAGCCTAAGTGATGATTTATGCAAAAAATATTCAAAATTTTTGGATCCGTGGCACGCCCGCTCCTCGTACATGCCTCGTCTAGCTTCATAACGTGCTATCCGACGCACGTAGGAGTCTCGATATATAATGAACCCATCCACGAACCGACCGCGGCAAGCGTAGCTTATTCTACGATCGACCGGTGCGGCTGTTATCATTTAGCCAAAGTAGGGAAATAAAACGCCCATTCTCAATCACAACCCGAAAAATTTTGAAGTTCATTGTTAATCCATTGCTTCATTAATGTTTGAAACCGGTTAAATGTTAGAATTTTATTTTTTAGATTTTTCATTCATATTCTTTATGGTACCTCTTTAGGCCATGAGCTATCCGAATATCAAAAATTTACCTAGGTCTTAAGGGAGAGGCGTAAAAATTGATTCGCTGCTTGCTGATATGCAATGAATAATAGATATCCGTCTTTTCGGCGACGCGACGTAAAAGTGTTGTTGAATTTTCATTGGCTCTGTAAGTTTGTTACGCTTTACCAGCGGGGTAATGCGTAACGGTTAATATCAGTGGTGAAACTTTAGTATTCTTTAAGAGGTTCGCTGCATACACCACCACACAGGAAGTAAATAGGATTCTAAATAAAACTATAAAGGATCAGATTTGACGTCAACTTTATTTCCATATTTCCTTTGACATTGAGTTACAAGATGTACAACATTGAACATGTATTTTAATTTGCTTGCAAGCAACATCCTGACATTTAAGAATTAAATTAATAATTAGACAAATACAGTTTAAATTATATACATCCCAGTAAAAAACTGTTTAGTAAAAATATAATAATTAAACAATAGGGGTTTATTTACAAACGTTGCTTAAAGTTAAGGAGTATTGAACCATACATTTTTGACGTTCAATGTGAACGTCCACTGGTCCGCACCGGCCGCAATGCACGCACGGCACGCAACGGATTTTGCTTTGCTTTATATGAAAAATTTACTGACTGCCTCGTTGGTCTAGTTGCGTTGCGGCCGGTGCGGACCAGTAGACATTCTCCTTTAAACGTCTCTTAACTTTAAGCAACGTTTATAAATAACTAAAATTATAATTAAAAAACCATTTATTAAATACAAATATTGTATACAACATTTAGCTTTAATTCAAGTGACGATGTTTGTGCAATACTAAACACTTATACGTGTCCTTGGATACACATTTACTTGGTTTTTATTGTTCCGTACCTCAAAAGGAAAAACGGAACCCTTATAGGGTCACTCGTGTGTCTGTTTGTCTGGCTGTCCGTCTGTGACAGCCAATTTGCTCCGAATCTAATGGACCGATTAAGTTGAAATTTGGTACACATACGTATTTCTGTGACCCAAACACGGACGTGTAACGTAAATCAATGAATTTTGAATATGGGGATTACTTTTGGGGGACAAATAACAAAATAAAAATAAAACGTTTTGCATACTGAACCGTGTGACATATCAAATGAAAGGGGATGTTGCGAGGATGTCAAATATGTTAATTATTTTAAACTAAATAGTTTTAAAGATAATAAAAATAATTGACCATTCAAAACCACCCCTTATCTCCGGAACTACGGAACCTATTAAAATTTTGAAAAAAATAATGAGAATGGTTCTTTGCTCATAGATTACAGGAAAACCTATAAGAAGTCTATGTTCTTAAAATAATAGTAAATTTCTCAATATTGTGCGTACAAATGTATATTTTCAGGTGGAATGTATGGGAGAACATATTTTTCAACTATAATGATAAGTTTGTTCTTGGGATTAATTCATCCCAACTACGGAATCCTTCATTGTGCGTGGTCCGACACGCACTTGACCAGTTTTTGGATAAAACAATTGTAACTGAAGAACCCGCAACTAATACTTTTGACAATATCATCAGGGTTCTGTTTATACCGGTTATTTATGAAATGCCTCAAGAATAAAAAAAAGCATTTAATGTTGCATCATTGATAGCTTTCATACCTACTTTTGAAATTAGAAATAATATTAAATCGGTTTGTATTTAAACATTCCTGTGAATTGACTCTAACGTCGCGTCCTAACCAAAAAAGATCGTCACCAGAATCATTTTGTAACTCAGTAATTGTTCGGAAAAACCAATTGCGCCCACGGTCGGCGAGACGACGCGTTCGGGTTCGCGAACAAAACGAACGCGATGATCGCGGCATCGCTTATATTAGGCCAAGGAATTAATCCTTTTATAAACATTTAATTTCATATTTACAAGTTATTTTCAACACTATCTACTTTTCAGAGCAATCATTATTCAGTCTTTTTCCATTAAAATACCTTATAATTGATCGTTCATTATCGTTTTTGCGTGCCATTTTTTTTATGAACTCGTTAAACGAAACACTGTAATTATAGAATACTATTAAACCATGACAACACATTATTTTGTGAAGTGGTTCTAACAGAATTCATAATTGAATATTTAAGTACTCAATTCGACTGTATTTTTTTAAATTCACAAAATACTAGGTAAGGTACAGCCGATGATTTAAAATGTAAATAATTTTCACTTGCGTTTTTTCCGACTATGTATAGCCAACATTTTAAATAAATGAAAATTACACTTCGTGAAGGTTCTTCTTCTTTTTGTGTCGATGGTACTTTCTTTTTATATTGTTTGAGCCCACTAGGTGGCCACGTTGATTGCGGCATCAGTGGTGTTCATTCGGTCTTTTTCATACTACGGCTACAATGTCGCGATAACGCGATCTACACTTCGCACGCTCTCTTTCGCACACTGCTCGACATCTCGCTGTACAACAGAGAGCTTGCGAAGTGTAGTTTGCGTTATCACGAAAATGTAGCCATAGCATTAGTGCAAGTGAACGGGCACTTAGGACACTGCAGAAAGCGGGGCATGGTCAGAAAATTTCAAAAAGGTGATATACGCCCGATATGTAGGAAAGTAATTTGTTTTAAAATTGCTGGGGCTACATTGTCGCGATAACGCGAACTATATTTCGCGCGCTCTCTGTTGCTCAGTGAGATGTCAAGCGGTCTGCGAGAGACAGCGCGCGAAGTTTAGTTTAGCTTATTGTGACAATGTGGCTTCAGCATTACAAGTAAAAAAAAGAACAAGTACAGGCCTGTTCAGATATAAGCGATATCGCTGTCGCGCTCGGTTGCGATACCGCATCGGTACGCGAATATCACTGTCGCACTCGGTATAGGCGATCGGTATCGCGTACCGAATCGGTATTGCAACCGCGCGCGACAACGATATCGCTTATTTATTTATTACAAGGTAACTACAACTGGTAACAATCACAGTATATCAGTAGATTCACATTATAGGTTTCGACCTGATTATCACCCAAAGCGTAATCGCACAACATGACTAGCAACAATAATAATAAAGATGATATGATTATATCTGAACAGGCCTTTATAATAACTAAGTATGGTGTGTTTAAAGGTTTGCGTGTATTCGTTATAATATAGACATATTTTCCTTTTGGTGAAGCAGCTTATGTTCGTAGAATCCTATAGATAGTGTTACACACAAATATTCTTGTCTCCTACGCTAAGCTAATTGTATCACACATAATTGCACAATAATACATAGATAATTATTTGGATAAACACACAACAGTAAACAATTACCTATCGTAAACAAACATTGGAGTAATGTCGTGCAATTACTAAGGAACGCCTCATCGCTCCAGTAATAATACAATCTCCCAATTCAGGAACCTTACGATAATATCGTTCGATTCGATATATAACCAACATGTAAAAAACACCCTATCCGATCCGTGAGAGCTTAACTTATGACCCCTGTTGAAAATTAGCAAATTTTTCATGGATTTGGGGTAATTTTGGTACGAAAAATATGATTTTTAAAAAGCAATATTTTTTTTATGTTCAATTATATTATGATTGTTTATAACTTTTAGCTAATGTTATTGCAGAACTTATGTGACCCTTACGGATTGTACAGGTTTTTTTTTACATATTGTAAGTATAATATATTTTAAACCCGAGTTAAAATCATGGGCCTATTTCATAAAGCCATGTGACAATTCGATAATTTTATTTAATTTTTTTTCACAGTTTTAATGCTTTATGAACCGCGCCTGTTGTGAAAATGACACAAATTTTGTAATTTCTTGACGAATACGTTGTATTGTAATTTATGGTGCAGCAAGACTTGGTCTCAACTTTAACTGGTTTTATCGGACACGGTTTGTATCAACAATACATTGACGATTCCCTTCTAGGACACTACTTTAGATCAGGATTGATAAAAAAAGTGGCTAGATTAGTGATCATAAAGCTCTCAATTGATAGGCCGGACGAGTATTGTATCGAGTTACGATCATTTCAGAAAACACTATTTCGATCCATTCTAACATGTTTACACAAAAAGATATTGATAATATTTATGCGTAAGATAAGAATTTTATTCCCAAAAATGGCTTTATATATAGTCGTCTTTGTCACTCATATTATCTGTGTGAGATTCTTTTTCTAAGGCACCTGTCCCACCACCAGCGAAGAAGCGACTAACCATCCACGATTTTCTCGCTCAAGAAACCTACAAATGATTGAAGGTCCCGTGTAAGTAAAAGAGATACATATTATTGCTGAGTATTGACATTGCTGGCGAGTATTCGTTTGTCACAGCGACAAGAGCTATTATAGAGAGGACTCGTTTAGCGATGCTCGCTTGGCGGGCAGAACACTCGGTGAGACGCACGGTTGGCACATACATACCAGAGAGTAATCACTCTTCGCTATCGGGCACTAGCTGTTCGTTGCTCGCGAAGTAGTATTTAGTTGCTGTTTCTATTTCGCTTCTCGTTAATCGCTGTCGCGGTGGGACAGGTACCTAAAGCTCAATATGTCACAATGCCCCGTAAAAAAAAGTTGCACTACACTGTTTCAGCAATATTATTTTGTGTTGCTACCAACATAATTATCTTTCACTAGCTGATCCCCGCGACTTCGTCTGCGATCCAGGATGAAAAGTAGCCTATGTCCTTCTCCAGGTCATGGTCTACCCATGTGCCGATTTCATTCAAATCCATTCAGCCGTTTTAGTGTGAAAGCGTAACAAACAAACCAATTCACTTTCACATTTATAATAATAGTTGGTATTCACAATCAAACTGTATTGTATAGATTGTTCCAAAAGTATCTGATGAAAATCTAAACAAATGGATCAGAAAACGAACCTATGGATGACAATTTGTATTGCCATTGCCACTTACAAATTGAGTTCTTTGATTTGATTATTTGGATTCTTAAACCCGAAATTCTAATTTTAAATTACCTTAAAGATGTTTTTCATTTGACAGTTTAATTATAATTTTATAGGTAATCTCAATTTTCAACGAAGTTTTTCAAATAAAATGTAATTGTTGGAAAAACTAATTCTAGTGAGTGTTTGAGCAAGAATAACAGGATTTGTTTACAGTTTCATTAAATTTAATGAAACTGTAAACAAATCCTGTTATTCTAATAATCCTGTTAACGTATTTATACGTTTGGAACGATCATAGATAGAGTGTTTTCCGCAAAACAAAAACATGTTGCGAAAACAATGTTGTGCAACTTTCCTTTTCATGAACTCGGGGTTACTTCCATGTGCAGTAATCTTAGTTTTAAACAGTGGCGATTTTATCGCTGTAATACTGATTTAGCACTCGACAGCGCTCGTGTTCAGCGCAGTGGAGGCGGGGGGGCGGCTGTCAGGCGGGACCTCTCGCCACCTTCGGAACCTCGAGCCGAGAGGGCACGGCTGTCAGCGAGGTCTCGGCGAAGCGGACCCCGAGGCGGGTTCGGACTTTGTTGCTCTGTGGACAAATGGTACAGTTAGGTTGGGTTTAACTAGCTCTCCGGTGTAGACATTTCTGTAGGAATAAACTTAAAAAACTTGGGTCCAGGGAGCTTGGGGAGTCACGAAAGTTTTGATTAGTAGTAATTGTAGCCCCTCTATAATAGTAATTCTCCCTCTATATAAGCACAAACGGCGTAGTTTATGGTGGATAGCCCTACATATACTTGGACTTTCAATTGTATTCAGTAACTTGACAGTAGGAGGGATACCCACTATAAAACACATTATATTTGTTTATATAAAATATAACTTGGATTACTTTAATAACGATTTATAATACTTATATAAAGAAAAAGTTAAACAACCCGCAAAATTATATATGCAATATTTCAAAAAAAGACATGATGCGCCGGTCTTAAATAAATTGGGTTGAGGGCAAGAGAACGATTAGGATTATTTTCGCCAAATTCAATCACTGTTAAGTTACTGAATACGAATAGGCGCGTTTATCCTAAAAGCTGTCAACGTCGTAAATAGATGTCAAATATTTATCTGTTTTGATTAATTTGTAGCGTATTTCCTCATTTAACCAAACGTTTTTAGCCCAACTCGACCCCCCCCCCCTTTTTTGCCCTATTGAATTAAATACAAGTATTTCAAGGTCACCGTTATTGCGTTTATTCGCAGCTCCTTATCGCGCTGATAACGATCCTAGCCGAGGTGGGCGGGCAGTAATCCTATATAAGTGGGGTTGGTGGGCGAAGTGGCTGACCGGTTAAGAAGTCATGACCGCAGAGGTCAGCTACGAGATGTCCCACATAAAAAAAAAAAAAAAGCGAAGTGGCTCACACTGCGCTCGACGCTTGACGTGTCCACGTTGGGACCGAGTTCGCAACAAGTCAATCGCCTTCCTGAGGATGCCTCGTTGAGAGGTGACACACGTGTCGATTTCTTACAGGGTTCTTTATGACTCATTAAGAACAGTCACGCAGATTAAGTTACTAAATATACGTCGTCTATTGTTTTTTATTTTTTTTAGGGAAATATCGCTAACTAGTGAACTAGAATATTAATAAGGAACTGCAATTATAAAACTGAATTTGATGTAGTAAGCGTTTTAGGTGGAAAAAGGCATTTGGAAAGTTTCCAAATACTTAATTTTTACATCTGAAACGAAATATTCAGTGTTACGACATTCATTATTGCATTTTATAATCAATATTTTAGTTTACTAGTTAGCCATATTTCATATTTCCATACAGTAATATTGCCAAATTAATCAAAATAGCGTAATATTTGACATCTATTTGCGACGTCTTTGCTCACTGTCAGAAAGCACCTTGTTTCATCGGACGGAAACGGTGTGGCAGTTTTTTTTTTTAATTCTCACCTGTCTTTGTTAAGTTTGGCTGGACATGGCTGGCCATAAGTAAATCAATATTCTGTGTGAAGATGCCAATTAGCAGAGATGCGCGATCTGAATACGTTTCTCAAACTATTTTAAACATTTCCGGAGTATCCAGCGCATGCTCTAACTTGTTCAATTTAATCATATTATTCATACGTCGTGGATGGTGCACCCTTAAGGCAAACTATGCTATAACTAAGCCACGTATTCACGAGGTCTGTGCAAAAGCATGAATCTCATATCAAAACTAACAGGTATTTATATTTGTACTTACTCAGATCGAAGAAACACAATTTCAAACAATTTTGAGTATAGATCAAATAAAGTATAGACAAGCGATAGTCCATAGACTATGGGCCATGGATAGTCGTTCTTCATTACGTGACGTGGCGAGGAGGAATGAACAATATTATACTTAAGATATTTTGTAAGCCCTAAAGTCACATCCAGTTTCAGACAATCCAAGACAGAGGAATCGGTATGCGGCGAATAAACTTTCCTTCCACAGAACGGTTTCATTACTGTCAGGGAGGGTGACATACCTACGTGTGCCGGGTACTGATTGCAAAGTTTTAAGCTCATGGAGAATATTTGCTTTATGAGATTTTTTTGGTGGTAAACATGCAGACAGGCCACTTGATGGTAACCCCGTGGCAACGATCTACACTTTCAAACAGCGACTGCTGAGAACACAAATGAAAGTAATTGTTTAGAGCACGTTACAATTCAAAGCAACAAACACGACTTGCGCAAATGCGGAGCGACGGCAGAAAGCAGATGAGGGACGCGCGAGTCGCTTGACGCAAGTTGTATCGCTCGAGCCCGTGTGCGGGGCCTAAGGTCGCGTCCTATTTAAAAGCGATCTTCACGCGAATACGCGATGAAACTGAACGCGTGGTCGCGCTGACAGACGGCGTTTTCCGGTTTTCCGAATAAAAACTGATATATGCACACGACGATCGCGTATTCGCGCGACGATCGCTTTTAAATAGGACGCGGGGTAATAAGTCACCATCTGTAGAGATGTGCAATACCAGAGGCATTGTAGGAGCGTTGCCTTTCCAGATAATAAACTGATATTTTAATGCCTCATGCGCCTCTAATTACACCGACATCCTTCAAAACGTAACACAGAAAAGCTTTTACGCGGCGGATGTTGTGGTAATATTTCCAGATAAACCTCTACACAAAGATTGTTTATCAAATTGACCCATTATGGTCTGTTCCAAAAGTATTTGATGAAAGTTTAAACAAATCCTGTTCTGGATAAACTCTATCGCAATCACTCACTAAAGGGAATTAGTAACACATTCATCTGTATTAAGGGAATTTCAATTTTATATATTACCACTTTTTTTTACATTGTAATTGTTAATTCATCGGTGGAAACAGGTCATAGAATAATCTTACTTTTTTAATGAAAAATATCTAAGTTGATTTCGTTTTTTTATCAATTTGTTTACATTTTCATTTAAAAAAATCGAACAGACTATACGTCAATTTACTGTTCTATAGCCATTTCGTATAACTGTCAAAGAATGACAGTTGTAATTTGAATATACGGACAATTCAAGTTGGTAGTCAATCCTAAGGATGAAATCTCTCTAATAAACATTTCATCTTAAATTTAAGCAAGATCACAAAATCTATCTGAATAATAAATATAACCAATTTTAGTGATTGCAATTATAAAAGTACATTTCCAAGTCCAATTAAAAGTTATTTAGTTCGATGGTCTGTGTAAAGCTCTCCTTAAATTTTTATAAATTAAATTTTTCTAACACCTTATATACAGGGTGGATTTTTGAGATGGGGCAGTAAGGACTGTTAACCTTAACCGTTGTCGCTACAAGAAAACGGTCTTAGGAGACTGTCCTTAACTTTTTGAAACATTTTGGGAAAAAAAAAGTACAGGCAGCAGGAAAATGGGCAGTTTTTACAAAATCTTTTTTTGATGCCAATCAATCCTGTTTCTTATAAGGATCAAAAGAGTCTATTGGACCAACTGAGGTTTGAGTACTAGAAAATTCGGAAAACGCAAAAAAAAAACCCATACATTTCTTAGGAAATGAGACTCCAACTTATTTTTGTGTTTGTTCGTTTCCCGGTACAAGCAAGCGACTTTTCAAAAATATTCTCGTTTTATTTAATTCTGAAAAAAAATTGAATGTTTCCTTTGAGTAAAAATACTACCTATTTTTACTCAAAGGAAACATTCAATTTTTTTTCAATATTTAGAGTACTACCCCTCGACGGCTCGCTTCTTTCCACCCTGGGTAATAACAGCCAGTACGAGAGTAGAAGAAGAACGGCGTTGTACAAGTTTTATTTCTGACTGAAGAGACCTATTCCAATGGAGCTGCACAAAGTAGTAAAGTTACATAACATAAGATAACATCACGCCCGTACTCCCCCGAAGGCGTGAAACTGATTTTAAAAAAATCAGTTTCTCACCTTAGGGGGAAAAACCGGTTTTTAAACTGATATTTTTAGTGACCCCAAAAAAAAAACATCATCAAATTAATTCTTTTTTGTTTTATTATGTTTAGATATATTTAGGACGCGGGAAAGTCCGAAAGGGATACCGTGGCCCCTGGCAATGTACAGGCAACTGAAGGAACACGGGTGGGTTTTAGTCAGTAAGAGTCTGACACGCTCTGCCCAGAGCGGGAGAAGTTATTTGATAATTTCCCACAAAAAAAACATCATCAAATTAATTTCTTTTTTGTTTTATTATGTTTAGATATCGATACCAATCACGTCTGCAGAGTCGCTAGCGAATTTAAGTTCATTCTGTATAACCTCGTTCCAAGTTTAATCTCTAATTCATGAATAGCATGAATTATTTTCTTTATTTAGGCACCAACAGCGATACATATAGTATGTTACAGAGTATGTGTGTATTGTATGGCTAATAATAGGTTTCCCTCTATAACTAGGATAAATATAAAACATGCGAACGGACTACTTAGAAATATATAAATTCAAAAAGTGCAGTTTTACTCACAGTTAAGTTTTAATTTTAGAGAAAAACAAAAATAGTTTGACGATAAAAAAAAAGTCTTTTCAAAAGCTTTAGAATATTAATTTTGTGTAATCAGATTCTGTGCTTAGGTTTAAAGACAAAAGACATGTCCAGTTTCTGCCCTCGGTCGTGCTCTTAACCGATAAATGTTCATGATTTTAGATTTTACAGTAAGGTTTAAAAATTTAGATTTAAATTATTATGGATGTATAAATTCAGTATAACTTGCGTAACATAATTCTCAAATAAAACAATACTCAATTATAGCTTCCGCCTCGTCATTTTTAACAGGAATTACTAAAAATGTTTTTGACGTTCCATTTCATCCCGTAATTACATTCAAAGAGTGCGAACAATAACTAGAACCCGCTTATTTTAGATCAAAGGAATGCATGTAATTTTTGTAATGTAATTGTGTATAAAACACGACAATATTACTAACATATTTTTATGTTCGCATCAAACGTGTTTTTTTTTTAATACCCGCTTCCAAAAATGAAGGTATGCTTTATTATTTCTTTGACAGGACATTGACATAAATTATTTTGAATTGACCAGTTATTTTCTGCTTGCTTTGCTTGCATTGCAGTTCCAAGTTACGTATATATATATAAATATAGCGTTCCTTGCTTACTGTGCGATTATTTTGTGATATTGATATTATTTTCTTTTAACGACCATTGCTATTCTACACGGACTGATATCATCTAGCCACGATTACTATTGCTGTTCAAACAGGATTCTGTTTTACTTTTAGATTGGGGTATTATGATGAGGTGCATCAATTGTGGCATCGCTTTGCAGCGGATTCGCAGACATGCCGTGTCAAGGCTGGCGTTATCCCTGCAAGTGAGACTCGCTCGATGGTTAACAAATCAGGTACGCCTACTACGGCAGCAATATATTGAGCAGTTGTGTTATAATTTGAAAAATGTAATATTTGTTATTGTTCCAGCTCCCATGAGATGGATACGCTTGTCACGACTGTTATAGTTAATTAAATACCGAAGCTACTGACAGTGAGAGATTTCTAGGTCATTATAATGGTCTGCCGTGCATGTGGTATTTCAGTTGGGCTCAGAAATCCAACACGCCGACGATTCTATACGTTGCAGTGGACAGCCCTTTAGTATCCCTTATTTCCAATGATAATAATTACCAGGTTTATTAGCCGACTACGTTTTTATTATAAGTAGGTAAAGTCTGTGAAAGGAAATGGCAAAATGAATGGGACAGATCCCTCACAACTGGAAAGACGAGCGATGGAAACCGACGATCACGAAACATCAGAAGGAGTGTTCATCGTGTAAAAACTCAACATAAACATAACATCACGCCAGCGATTCCCGAAGGATTTGGGCGAGGTGAAGCTATAGTAACTTCGCCAGTTATGTCATGTCATTTGTAATAAAATGTATTTTTAATCATATTTTCAGGATATGGCAACAATTTCTGCATGTCAAGCCTGTTGAGTTCGAGCGAATCGACACCTGATTTATGTCTCATCAAGGGAGAGTTACAAGAGGATGTTGTTATATCCGTGAACCATAGATCATCTATACCACCGCCGCCCCTATCTCTACAACCAACACCGGTTGTTGCTGTCATGTCATGACGCTAGTATGGTATCTTGGCTGGGCAAGGCATCAAGATAACCTGCTGGCACCATCGTTATTGGGTAATGTTTTGGTGTCTCTAGAAGACAGTTAATTTTTTTATCATTTTATTTAAGTATGTACCTACAATAAAGGAATTTGTTTGGCAATAAATACGTTGTTTTATTTATTTTAATACCAATTCAATACCAACAAGTATGTAAATATAAATAATATTATGGGTATTGAGGATGGAAACCAAAATACGGGATTAAAGATGATAAAAATATCATTTTATGTGTATTTATTGTGTTCAATAAAGAATGAAGACATAAATACACATACACTTTGTGAATAAATAAAAAAAATGTTGAGCACTTATTTAATAGATATAGTAATAGGTGCTTTACATTTTTGTTACAGAAAGAGAAATATTAAAAAAACTGCAGAATCTGATCACAGACCAACAAAATATTAAATCTTTGGCTAACCTCACAAAGGCATACCACCAATTAGTACCTGTGGTTGCACACAGATGACATCATAATAAAAAAAACTAAGAAAAACCCCCGGTGTATTAATCTTATTTTAACCAGTTTCTGACTCCCACGCAAGTTCCCGACTCCTGAAACTTATTAATTGATAAACTATAAAATACGACGATTATAATAATATAACAAACATTGCTTTTGACTATCTAGGCAATCGTCCATTGCCCCACCAGACATTTCCTTTGAAGGTAATAAAATTGCTACTTTAATTTTGCTACATTTTCAGATCACTTTTCAAGTTATTTGAAGAACACATCAAAGCTTTGTATTCGTAGTGTCATCACGTCGTACAGTCATGTGTACATCGTGTCCACGCGTGTGCGTGTGTTGTCTTGTGTGTGTGCGTGTTTGTGCGTTTGTGTGTGTTCGATTGGGCCGAAATTCTTTTGTTTCGCACAACGCAGTCCGTTCATAAAATTCCATTTACTCGAAAAGAAGAAGATGATTTTCTACTCACAAGTGAAATTATTAAAATTTAAAAAACCCCCGACACAAACATTTGCTCATTTCTCTTTCCTACTCCATCACTTGACCTTTTCCATGATCTATCTATAACTTATTCATTGAGATCATTCCAATGAGCCCAAACAGTATACCCGTGCTGTAAGTTGATCAGAGAGTTTGGTATCCTGCAAATTCCAGATGATGCTGCAGCATTAGTTCAAGATTACTACTGTCTTCTAATATCATTGAAGTAACTGAATACCAAATTTCAAATCGATCAGACCTCATTTCCATTCATCAACTAGAAAAGAGCTGATAATCTTCAAACTGCAGAACTGATTTTGATTAAATATATCCTACATAAACACCATCGGTAAAAAAGCTACTTTCAAATAAAAAACACCGCATTTAAATCGGTTCACCAGTTTTAGAGCTACGGTGCCACAGACAAACACACACACACATAGCGGTCAAACTTATAACACCCCTCCTTTTGCGTCGGGGGTTAAAAATTGTACGAAATATAAATATGATTGACGCTGCTCGTTAAATCCTTTTACGAGATTTTTGATCAGAACGGATTTTATTTTTAGTAAATGACACGAAACAGGATATTAAACGTAATAACTTTAATTTCTCGGAAGACGGTGTTTATTATTATTATTTTTTTTGTAAATCTTTTATTTTTCACTTTTTTGCCGTGGTACCTACCTCACAAAAATTCGAACCCGCTACCTGCTATGTACATATGTACATAATAGTGACAGGAACTTATAATAAGATCATCAACATAGCCAAATGCATCACCTCCTTTTTTTGATGTCGGTTAGAACTATGGAGACAGATATGGTATTTTGAATTTTATTCCGAGCACTGTAAAATTCAAAATACCGTAACTGCCTCGAAGATTTACGTTTGGACATAAGTAAGAACACGATTTATAATGAGACAGTTTGTATTTTTCGTTTACACAGAGACCTCGTTTCATTAAAAAATACACGCCATAATGGATTGGATTTATATGAGAGCATTTATTTCATAAAACCCAAGTTGTTGTAAAACTAAAAAGTTTTTAACCTTTTATTTTGTTTGAAATCTCGTACTCGTACGACACGAAGACTTAAAAACTGCAAACTCATTTTGAAAGGTTTTCTAAATATTATTTTTAAATATTTAAGATTTTGTTTTCAAAATACAATTAAGATGCACACTTTGACCATAATTTTTTTACATAACTTAACAAAACATCACGCCTTGTTTCCCCGAAGGGTTGAGCAGAGATGTGCCTGTACTAGGTACACGCACATTTCGCCAGTTATGTTTAAGTCCCATGTAAAAGGGGGCGTGCCTATTGCCATCAACTGGGCACTAATCCAGACTCCGGGCTGCTACTGAGGAATTCCTACTGGAAAAACTCAACAACACCAACAGTTTATAATATTAAAACTGACCTTTTAAGGGGACTACAGGACCTAAACGTGCCTAAACGCAAGTTTTATAATGCCTAAAAGAATATGATCCACTGCAGTAAACAAAATCAGAAAAATATATGATATTCTTCAGGATATATGCTAGTATGATAGTGTGCTGAAAACATAATACAACTAATTTGATACGATTGAAAAAAATCATGAAGATACCTCTAAAAATTTCTTTTAACGATTAAAAATCATATTAATTTACATGCAATCATTCAGATTTTTTGACAGATTATTCTACAAGCTACATATTAGCATAAAAGTGTTTTAATTTTCCAGTCCAATCAATAGATTTTCTGTAAATTGCTAACTGCTTCATATTTTGCAATAAATTACCTGCGTCGTGTCATCGCGCTTCTCTTTCATTTCTATGCAGTCCGACAGTGACCGCGCTTTAGCTGTTGTAAGCCTCTTAATGAAAGACGAAAAAAGAGTAGTATTTGACAATTACAAAAGACGGTGAAACTCCTTAGATAAAAGTTTTCTCATTCGTCTGTATCAAATCTAGGTTCGGAGGGAGGAGGGTCGGAGGAGGATTTTAATGAAAATTCGTGTCTTTCAGGGAGTTTGTTACAATATCGTCGAGGTCATTTCTTGTTCTTGTTTAATAGACGAATCGTTTTTGGAAATAAATAAAAACCTTTTCTTTCGCGATATCAGTGTTGCTCCTTAAATAAAAGTTGTTCATAATGATGAATACAAATGTCCCCTAAGAATGTTTTCAGTTATTTCAATTACATCTTGAATTGTTTCTAATATTGTAGAAAAACAGGAAGTATATTTTTTGTGACAAACTTAATTACTATTCGTTTGTCTACGAGGTACTACTACCTCTTACGCAAACGAATAGTAATCAAGTTCAAGGTAGATATCTCATTATTGTATAATAATGAGATATCTTCCTCATTCATGTTCGTTATTGTCACACGTCATGATATGGTTGTGTGTGAGACAAAGGAAGATATTTCAATAGATAAGTTGACACAATGGACTTTCAGAGAGCAGTGGTGGCCCGGTTGTAACGGCCGCAACTTACGAGTTGTAGGTCGTGGGTTCGAACCCAAGCAGGCACTTTACTTTGTGTAAATTATTTTCATTACCACTGCTCTCAAAACGGTGTAGGAAAACATCGTGAGGAAACCGGCATGTCCTAGAACCAAAAACTCGAACATCATCATTCGACATCGTGCGTGGTGAATTACGGCCCGCTTCCTCTCACAGAGGGGAGGCCTGTGTCCCAGCAGTAGAAACATAGGCTGATTACTGATTATGCTATGCTAATGTTTCGTTACAGTAATACTATTATGAAAGTATCAGACGCGTGGCAGTTGGTACTTTTTGCCAGACTATGGAGAACAATGTGCCTTCTATTGAAAAGTGGAATCCAACACCATAACTACTTAGTAACACTGTCATGACTACAATTAAAGGTCCATTAATTAAGTTATACCTTTCATTCTCATAATTCAACAATATCTATTACTGATTCTTCAGTGCGATTCTGTAACCATCTCACCGTGAAAACCTAGGGGAAGTGAGCGTGGAGTGAGCTGTCAGTGTCACCCCACCCGATACTAGGGATGACCAAGCATTACATTTACAATCATAATCGAGATTTTAATAAAAAATTTATGCTAATTCTATTGATCAATTTATATTAAGTATTCTAAAGCTAGTATTTAAGTGTCTAAACATTACTATTAAGGGGGGTTTTAAATAAAATAGCAAAACCGATAATCAGTCAAAAACTCAATTTTGTATTAATCAATTTTCTCGCTAGACTAGTCCTTAATATAAATAGCCAGTGGCGCGAGCGCGTTACGCACGTAGGTACCTACCTACAATAAATAAAATAAAACATACATATCTACACGTTGCTGCAGCTGCTACTTACTGAAGAAAATGGTTTGTTATTATGAACCCATTCTTAACTGATTATACAAACGGAAACGAGTGCTAATAGTGTGTAATGAAACCCCACACAAACTACCTATGTGGGAAGTCAGGAACCAACCTAAACGATGTTGTCATTTAAATAAAAACACGTGCAGATTGTATGTAGCTACCTACCGATTTGCCAATAATTAAATAATATTCATCAAATCATTACAAAATTCAACGGTTCAACAGCCGACACTTACAGCGCGCGTACCGGCTCACTTCAACACGCTAAAGCTGTAGGTAAGAATCGCGCTTGCGCGTTAGGCAGTCACTATCACATTGGGTTATTTTTGACTTAATAAGTACCTACCTACTTATTTAACTTGTAACGCGTCACGTATGCGCACTAAATACCAACGTCCAATGAGTACCTACAATGTTTTATTGTAGATAGATAGGTAAGTACATTAAGTACACGTTGCCAATAATAAAATAATATTCATTAATCATAACCATCAAAAAACTGACACTTGTAGCGCGCGCACAGACGCTCACTCAGTGTGTCCGCTTACGTTTTTGGTTTTTCCCCAGTTTTTAATGAATTATCCCTAAAACACCCTAAAAAAATCCTTGATTAAGGGACCATGATGAAAATAAATAATAACAAATCATTCTAAATATTTAATACCATAACCATGTTCTATTATCATTTTTGCAATGTAACATATACCTACAAAACTTTCATTAACTGACGAGATTACAAAACATTCATTAAGAATCGAGTGAGACGAAACAAACTAACTCTAGGTACTTATAATGCGACTTAGTTCCGATTTCGCCTTTAGCCACGGTAATAGTACAATCAACGTGGTAAACTAAAATTAGACCACACATTACATTCATTAAGAGTTTGAGGGAATCACCTTTCAAGTTCAATTTTTACCCGAAATTCCTTAAATCCCTGTCAAAATAAAATATCCCTAAACCGTGCTTAACATTTTTCCCTAAAAAAGTGAGAAATCCCTAAAAGTGGAAACACTGAGCTCACTTCCACCTCGCCGAACCGTTGCCTAGGTGACCACTGGGTGGTTTCCGTGGCAACGGGCGAGTTTTTTTTTTTAATTTTCCCTCGTTGACGGCCATGTCCATAGGCCTATTCGTATTCACAGATGATAATTTGTACTTATCTATTTTTAAATGTCTATATCATACCGTTTTTGTACATTTTAAAAGACAGTTTATTGCCTACATTTGGTTTTCAATAATTAAACTGTTTTTTAAATGAAATAGGTACTTACTAGTTATTTAACCTGTAGTTATGTAACGCGTCACGCATGCGCAGTCAGAACATACCTATATTTAATAAAATACAATACCAATAAGTACAGCTGCTACAAAGCGCCTTTTCGTAGTTTGCGCATAGTTACTTACATTGTTTGTTTTATTAAAGAACCTATAGTCAGCTGATGACTTGAATGCAATCAAACTCTTAGCGTGCTGGGATGCGCTTTAAATCGCATCTATACGATTTGTGTAGGTATTTATCTAATCATATAAAAATTTAAAAGGATGTGTGATAAGCAGGTACCTAATATTTTATTGTACGTCCTTTACTAAACGTTACCAATAATAAAATAATATTCAAGAAATCTTAACCAACATCATAAATTAATACTAAGTTCAACTGACACAGCGCGCGCATAGGGAGCACTGCACCTCGCCGAAGTGAAGTGTGGGTGGTTCCCATGGTTACGTGAATCGGGTGAAGTGAACTATCTCACGTCGCGCATGCGCGCCAGGTGCTGCATAGATATAACACACGAAGTGAAGTACGGTTGCCTTGGCAACAGAATCGGGTGAACATTCTGCAAACATCTCACCGTGAAGAGTGAGGTGACGTGAGCATGAAGTGAGCTGTCCATAATGTCAATTCCTAGCTTTAGGTGCAATGACAGCTCACATCAAGCTCACTTCGCCCAAGTTATCACGGTGAGATGTTTACAGAATGTTTATCACGCGCGATATCACACTAAGGTTCTTTTGTTTCCGTCATTGGGGGCCCATGTCCATAAGCCTATTCGTATTCACAGACAATAATTTATTAGTACCCATTTATTTCAATGCTTTTAAACCTACATTTTGTTTTCGAAACAACAAATGGATATCAATATACTTGAAAGGTGAGATTGAGCAACTTCATAAAATTTGTGCTAGGCACGTAGGTATTCAGTGTTCGCTTACCTTTATACATAATACGTTAAAAGCACATCATAGGTAGTAATATCCCATCATCTAGATTGTTAGCTAAACCACAGTACAAGATACAAACCTTGTAACATAAATATTACATGTACGCACAAATTGCAAATCACTCTTGCAAACAAGAAAAAATTAAATTAATATAGGTATGTATGTATTTATTTATTTAAGAAGTGTATGTGCATTTATTTTAAGCTGGTAAAATTATGTGTCTGTAGTCTAATTTAAGTTTTCCTGCTTAGGTACTGTTTTACACACTATGTCTCTGTCTCATAGATGTAAATCGATGCTCTGCCTGTCATCCAATTCTCCAGCCACAGGTCTGCTGGAAAAACAGTCTAATGATAAATCTTTATGTATTTTACTTTATTTTACTTTCTGTTTAGTTCGTACATAAATAAATAGAATTTATTCGTTTGCATCACATCAAATCAATTTGCTAATACATTTTTGCTACATGTTTCTTGGTGCCAGGAACGGAGCGCTGTCAGGTGTGTGGACTGCACGCCACCACCGCTGGAAATAATGGTAAGCATATATTACTATTTGATTTATTTCATTCCTACACTCATCCGAGTATATTTTTTACAATCAATTGAACCACTTGAAATAATATTGTGATTATCATCAGTATAGTAATGTAGTACTTTCAATAAGTATGTATAGCGGTTTGATTTACTTATAATACATACTCATTTCACTCAATCATTTTGAGTACAATGAGTTGCAACATTTATTAATTCCATGCTCCAATTTATTTGCTCCACAATATGTATGTTTATCAAAAAAAGTGTGTGAAATAATGAAATCTTACCAGAATTGATGTGATCAAATTAAGTAGAGCGGTATTCCTTTATTGTCTTCAGTTCATAAGGTATTACTAAGCAACTGCCGAGTCGAATGGGCTGGGGCTCATCTGCTAAGAGATAAAATATAAAATTTATCAGATTAATAATATTCACTTTTTTTATATTCTTGCCTATTCTTTTAGTCAACTTTCCAGTTTTCCATAACTTGTGCCTTCAGATCAACAGTGACGACTGACTGACGACGGTGAGACGGTGAGTGACTGTGTGACGGTCGCGGCCTAAACTTTTACCTATTATTATCACCATGCTAACTAGATACTTGGCATACTTACCTGACTGACCCCCACTCGTTCTTGCAAAGTTTACCATCGGACTGAAGATCTAGTTCACTAATTCTAGAATTGTGGAGTTGAGGCACCGCCACGGCGCTACAATCCGCGCCAAAATTTTGTTTTTAATAATTTTAGAAAGACTTTTACCAGCACATGCCAACATTATGTCATATTACTATCACATTCACGATTACACACTAATAATTATTGTCACTGATAAACTAATTCAAAGTAGGTACTAAATTCAAACTTTCATTTGTTTATTTGTGTTTAGATTTTGAAAGTTTGAAACTTTAGAAAATATTATATAGTTTTGATACAGCAGGTCATGCCACCATAGACACCACAGACTAAATAAAGTAACGTACACACATTTCCACCACAGATGATGAAGTACATCTTTATAAATGGATGATGAAATATAATAATTACTAATGTAGAGTGCAAACATTGGCGCATATCAGATAAATATATAATAATTATAAAATAATAGAATTGACAAGAACGTGATGTGTATCAGTGCGATCATGGAATGTCAATGTAGGAATGCACTAAAGCAGCGCGCGAAATTCAAATTTTCAAATTTCGTTATGAGTTGATAGATGGCGCTAGTAAGTCTGTTATGTAGATTGCGACAGTAGGTCTTCACGGCGGGTGTTATACTAGTTGCTTTCAATACCTGCAGTGCTATTCTGTAACCATCTAACCGTGAAAACTTAGGTGAAGTGAGCGTGGAGTGAGCTGTCATTCCACAGGGATTGACACTATTGACAGCTCACTTCACCCAAGTTTTCACGGTGATATTTTTACAGAATAGCATGGCTGTAGATGGTGTTGGTTGCTGTTGACGATGCGCAAGTAGATTGAGGGTTACATACCACAGACACAGATAATATAATACTACGTACAGATTCCCAATCCCATACAAATAAATGACACCTCCCTAAGTCTGACTATTGAGCTGGCAATTTTTTTTTCCTCCAGTTTTTCAACAGATTGCAGCATCAGCGACTCACCAATTGCCAGAGACAGTAGTTTTACACGCTATCTAGGAGTCGACTTAGATACATATGGCATTATTTTATTACAGTATTTTTTAAATCGCACATGGCATGTTGCGTTCAAGGACAAGTATTAAGAATACAAACTAAATTTTAGTGATATTTAGTTTAGTTTAGAGGCATTTGTGACAATAGAATCGGCACCATGGTCGCGTTATGGCGAACTAAACTTCGCGCGCTCTCTCTCACACAGCGCTTGTCACCTAGCAACAGAGAGCGCGCGATGTATAGTTGGCGATAGCGCGAAAATGTAGCCAGCATAATAAAACATTGGAATAATCAGTCTCCCAGCATAATAAAAGAAAGTAAGAAATATATTAAACGGGTTTAAATAAATAAATAATTTAAGGGATGCATGCAAAAGGAGACGGGCGAAAGTTCATAGAAAGTTGGGCCTGACGTTACAGTAACAATTACTGCATTAATTAATTTAGTTAAAATACCATTTCAAATAAACGAAAAAGTTTACTTCTCGATGGTAGAAAAAAAATATAGGGTGTTATTGGTAAGTCCAAGAACAACGTTGCTGCTTCTTAAAATTATTCTTACACCAAGCTCTCACGTTATATTATAAGAAAGAATTATTAGTCTTTATTATAGACTAGACTAGAATATAACAGAATTTATTGTCTGTAGGACATTAACACATTGAGGACTCAGACGCCGTCCAACTAAATTCTAGAGGTTTGATATAATTATAAAAAGCAGATGGAGTATGAATTAAAAACACCTTCTCTTTTATTGATTTATTGATCGTCCACCACATCATAAACTATTAGAATGTCGTCTAAAAACTGTACTTACAGGTGGTATTAAATAATATTTAATATTATGGACATTACGTGACAACAGCAACCCACATTATAATAGGTTTATTTTCTCCATTATGGCTTCCAAATAAACCATGTGGTATCACAAGGTTCTATCAACAATTTCCTGGCGATTTATATGGTTAAGTCGAAAATACCTAGGTACAAAATATTCATACATTAAGTGTTGAGCTTCAGATACATATCCATCAAGAGTTATATTATTATAGTGATATTCTTTCATTGGAATCGCCGGTTGTCAACTTCATCAAATATGCTGTCAACCCAATAGGGCCCGATGACTTTTGTAGTACCTAATTGAGGCACTTCATTTATAATCTATCGCACCCCCGGTGCGAGACTGTCACTTAGGCAAAAATTGCAATAATGAGTTAAATATGTAATAACTGTCCTAAAGCAATACAATATTGAGTGGTCATTTTTTATTCAAAAGTAAGTTAAAAGTTGACGTTGTAGTAAAAGCTATTATTCATCTTGTCTAAATCTTGAAATATTTTTTTTTTTAAATGTCAGTTTTAAATGCTTCTCCTGAAAAATTGCATTTTTGCATAAGTGACAGTCTCGCACTGGGGGTGCGATATGGTGATTGCATAATCTATTGTTTTTTGGGATATAGAAGTTATAACGATCTAACAACATTTTCCTAGTTGTAACAGGAACTCTATTCCTCTCTTTTCTCTGGCAACCTTCAATAAAACAGTGAGATTTCGTTTCTACAGCTCTTATATAGTCTGGTAACACTATAGCTTCACTCGGGCCTTGGTGTAGACTGTGAAATCAATTCCTCGTGCTCACTTGTTTCATAAATACAGATGGTGCAGATACAAAATGATGGGCATTTCTATCAGCTCACACCCAGCAACTGTGACAAATGAGAGCGATATCTGGAACAATAATTTTATAATAAGCCTTTTTCTGAGAAAGAATTTAACATGCAGAATGCAAGTGTACTACGCTCCTCTGCCCTATCTCTTCGGAGAATACAGTAATGATGTTATACAAGGTCAAAGTGATCATTTGTTATTTATTTACACTGCCTGATTATATGACATTACCATATAGTTGTACATAAAATAATAAAAAGCAACTGAGCCCAATAAACACTTACAGTACTAGGCAAGATCCATTCACAAATAACTGTATGAATCCTTCTTTCTCGTTCAGTGTGTGTACGCAATAAATTAGATCTTGCACGTAACACTGAACATCCACAGTTGACACACACTTGACGATGTCCAGTTGTTGAAGATGAAAGCGGCTCATCCACACCTAAAGAATTTAAGACCCTGCATCTTTGGCAAATGTGATGAAAACTGTTGACCTACAACAATAACGATAGTTTGTTACGTACAGTTCTCGGAAAGAAATAATATATAACATGGTAGTGAGACGGCTAGAACATTGTATTTGTGGCACAAAGCACTGGTACAAACAACAGTAACAAGAAGACAGTGATTAGAAAACCGAAGCAAGCCAAACTCATTAGCGGAGTATATTTGTGATTACATTAAGATTACTATATTGATAAGCTTTCATACAATGTCAATTATCCTATTGTTGCTTAACTAATTTGCTCAATGCCTGATATTAATATAAAACCTTCAGTATGTAAAGATTTTGTGGCTGCGTGTAGTCTTTTAACTAACAGAACTTTTCGGTCAGTGGGTCGTCTTAGGGTTTAACTGATAGTCAAACCATCCAGTAAATCTTGTGTTGAATTTATTGTTTCAATTATGAGAGATATTATAGTGTTATAAGAATAATAATGAAGTAAGGTACAGCAAAATGTGAACTTTTAATGAAATAAACTACTTACCACTTGAGGTGCAACCCATTGCTGGATAACTGAAAGAATGCCTTCGTCTTCTTTTTGGTGTATTATGAATACTAATCGAATAATAATTACAGCACACGAAAGCACTACAGAAAATACCCAATAACGCAAACTCATAGCCAAACAAAGCTAATGATGATGTTCGTTTGACATTTGATCTGTCTGACAATGACATGAGTTCCACTTTATTGCCTGTATATGAAAATATGATGATCGATACTTGATCAATTCAATGAATTTATTTTTACGACTTGTTTAGAAACGTTGATATGTCACTGGGTAAACATTACTTATTTAAAAAAAAAAAAAAAAAAAAATATCTATACAAGAAATTAATATCTTGTATTATTATGAATTCGATTAATCGATTAACTTATTTCATCTGGCAACATTGGTTATTTCTGAAGATATGGGAAGTCTGTGTTTTTTCTATTAAATATTTAATTTCTTATCCCATGAAAAAACTGCAAGAAATATTGACAAATATTTAATTTGTGTAACGTCAGGCCCAGATTCGCCCGTCTCCTTTTGTTTTTAATAATTTTAGAAAAACTTTTACCAGCACATGCCAACATTATGTCATATTACTATCAAATTCACGATTGCAAAAAAGTATTTATTGTCACTGATAAACTAATTCAAAGAAGGTACTAAATTGAAACTTTCATTTGTTTAATTTGTAGATAATTTTGGAACTCAAAAACAAAATGTTTTTAGAAAAGTTGCGAAACCATAGACATTTCCACCGCAGATGATAAAGATTTGATGAACTTCATTAATCTTTTAAAAATAATTAATTACTAAATAATTGTCAGTAACAAACTAATTCAAAGTACCTTGGTACTTATTAATTTGTTTATTCTAAAGCTGCAGTTATTTGGAACGTTGCGGCGCGAGCCACCAATGTTGCCAACAAGAATTTTAAATTACTTTGACATTTTCGAGATTGGCCACTGTGGCGTCGCTTAAAAAAATTCAACCATAAAGAAAATCATAGATATAGACTATTTGAGGTGGTTTTCGGTAACTTTTCGAAATTTCGACTTTTCAGTTTTGTTTTGTTTTTTAAAGTGGTTTAGTTGCGACTTGTGAGTAAAGTTTGCATTGATTAATTTCCGTTCTTAGCTTCCCAATTATTTTAAAGTGTAGTATTTTGCATATGTAGGTAGTGCAAGATCTACACAACAAGCTGTTGTATCAAACATTGCGGTCGTAAACGAAAGGATGAAAATGCTTATCTATTGCATACGTTTCCTGTTCACTAACAGGAAACGCATGCAATAAATAAGCATTACACAAAAAATATACGCATAAAAAGTGGCTCATAAGTGGTCCTGAGCATTAACAGTGATTAAGAGATCAAGACCTTCACAAACTTTGTGTGTGCCAGAAACACTTTGAAAAAGCTACATCAGTGAGAAGTACCTATTGGCTCGAAGTTGGTCTAAACCTTCATTGTTTTCGGCCGAAGAAATTACCTCAGGAATAGTCACAAAATTTAGTTTATCAGTGACAATAATTATTAGTGTGTAATCGTGAATGTGATAGTAATATGACATAATGTTGGCATGTGCTGGTAAAAGTCTTTCTAAAATTATTAAAAACAAAATTTTGGCGCGGATTGTAGCGCCGTGGCGGTGCCTCAACTCCACAATTCTAGAATTAGTGAACTAGATCTTCAGTCCGATGGTAAACTTTGCAAGAACGAGTGGGGGTCAGTCAGGTAAGTATGCCAAGTATCTAGTTAGCATGGTGATAATAATAGGTAAAAGTTTAGGCCGCGACCGTCACACAGTCACTCACCACCGTCTCACCGTCGTCAGTCAGTCGTCACTGTTGATCTGAAGGCACAAGTTATGGAAAACTGGAAAGTTGACTAAAAGAATAGGCAAGAATATAAAAAAAGTGAATATTATTAATCTGATAAATATTTTATCTCTTAGCAGATGAGCCCCAGCCCATTCGACTCGGCAGTTGCTTAGTAATACCTTATGAACTGAAGACAATAAAGGAATACCGCTCTACTTAATTTGATCACATCAATTCTGGTAAGATTTCATTATTTCACACACTTTTTTTGATAAACATACATATTGTGGAGCAAATAAATTGGAGCATGGAATTAATAAATGTTGCAACTCATTGTACTCAAAATGATTGAGTGAAATGAGTATGTATTATAAGTAAATCAAACCGCTATACATACTTATTGAAAGTACTACATTACTATACTGATGATAATCACAATATTATTTCAAGTGGTTCAATTGATTGTAAAAAATATACTCGGATGAGTGTAGGAATGAAATAAATCAAATAGTAATATATGCTTACCATTATTTCCAGCGGTGGTGGCGTGCAGTCCACACACCTGACAGCGCTCCGTTCCTGGCACCAAGAAACATGTAGCAAAAATGTATTAGCAAATTGATTTGATGTGATGCAAACGAATAAATTCTATTTATTTATGTACGAACTAAACAGAAAGTAAAATAAAGTAAAATACATAAAGATTTATCATTAGACTGTTTTTCCAGCAGACCTGTGGCTGGAGAATTGGATGACAGGCAGAGCATCGATTTACATCTATGAGACAGAGACATAGTGTGTAAAACAGTACCTAAGCAGGAAAACTTAAATTAGACTACAGACACATAATTTTACCAGCTTAAAATAAATGCACATACACTTCTTAAATAAATAAATACATACATACCTATATTAATTTAATTTTTTCTTGTTTGCAAGAGTGATTTGCAATTTGTGCGTACATGTAATATTTATGTTACAAGGTTTGTATCTTGTACTGTGGTTTAGCTAACAATCTAGATGATGGGATATTACTACCTATGATGTGCTTTTAACGTATTATGTATAAAGGTAAGCGAACACTGAATACCTACGTGCCTAGCACAAATTTTATGAAGTTGCTCAATCTCACCTTTCAAGTATATTGATATCCATTTGTTGTTTCGAAAACAAAATGTAGGTTTAAAAGCATTGAAATAAATGGGTACTAATAAATTATTGTCTGTGAATACGAATAGGCTTATGGACATGGGCCCCCAATGACGGAAACAAAAGAACCTTAGTGTGATATCGCGCGTGATAAACATTCTGTAAACATCTCACCGTGATAACTTGGGCGAAGTGAGCTTGATGTGAGCTGTCATTGCACCTAAAGCTAGGAATTGACATTATGGACAGCTCACTTCATGCTCACGTCACCTCACTCTTCACGGTGAGATGTTTGCAGAATGTTCACCCGATTCTGTTGCCAAGGCAACCGTACTTCACTTCGTGTGTTATATCTATGCAGCACCTGGCGCGCATGCGCGACGTGAGATAGTTCACTTCACCCGATTCACGTAACCATGGGAACCACCCACACTTCACTTCGGCGAGGTGCAGTGCTCCCTATGCGCGCGCTGTGTCAGTTGAACTTAGTATTAATTTATGATGTTGGTTAAGATTTCTTGAATATTATTTTATTATTGGTAACGTTTAGTAAAGGACGTACAATAAAATATTAGGTACCTGCTTATCACACATCCTTTTAAATTTTTATATGATTAGATAAATACCTACACAAATCGTATAGATGCGATTTAAAGCGCATCCCAGCACGCTAAGAGTTTGATTGCATTCAAGTCATCAGCTGACTATAGGTTCTTTAATAAAACAAACAATGTAAGTAACTATGCGCAAACTACGAAAAGGCGCTTTGTAGCAGCTGTACTTATTGGTATTGTATTTTATTAAATATAGGTATGTTCTGACTGCGCATGCGTGACGCGTTACATAACTACAGGTTAAATAACTAGTAAGTACCTATTTCATTTAAAAAACAGTTTAATTATTGAAAACCAAATGTAGGCAATAAACTGTCTTTTAAAATGTACAAAAACGGTATGATATAGACATTTAAAAATAGATAAGTACAAATTATCATCTGTGAATACGAATAGGCCTATGGACATGGCCGTCAACGAGGGAAAATTAAAAAAAAAAACTCGCCCGTTGCCACGGAAACCACCCAGTGGTCACCTAGGCAACGGTTCGGCGAGGTGGAAGTGAGCTCAGTGTTTCCACTTTTAGGGATTTCTCACTTTTTTAGGGAAAAATGTTAAGCACGGTTTAGGGATATTTTATTTTGACAGGGATTTAAGGAATTTCGGGTAAAAATTGAACTTGAAAGGTGATTCCCTCAAACTCTTAATGAATGTAATGTGTGGTCTAATTTTAGTTTACCACGTTGATTGTACTATTACCGTGGCTAAAGGCGAAATCGGAACTAAGTCGCATTATAAGTACCTAGAGTTAGTTTGTTTCGTCTCACTCGATTCTTAATGAATGTTTTGTAATCTCGTCAGTTAATGAAAGTTTTGTAGGTATATGTTACATTGCAAAAATGATAATAGAACATGGTTATGGTATTAAATATTTAGAATGATTTGTTATTATTTATTTTCATCATGGTCCCTTAATCAAGGATTTTTTTAGGGTGTTTTAGGGATAATTCATTAAAAACTGGGGAAAAACCAAAAACGTAAGCGGACACACTGAGTGAGCGTCTGTGCGCGCGCTACAAGTGTCAGTTTTTTGATGGTTATGATTAATGAATATTATTTTATTATTGGCAACGTGTACTTAATGTACTTACCTATCTATCTACAATAAAACATTGTAGGTACTCATTGGACGTTGGTATTTAGTGCGCATACGTGACGCGTTACAAGTTAAATAAGTAGGTAGGTACTTATTAAGTCAAAAATAACCCAATGTGATAGTGACTGCCTAACGCGCAAGCGCGATTCTTACCTACAGCTTTAGCGTGTTGAAGTGAGCCGGTACGCGCGCTGCCGAATATTATTTAATTATAGGCAAATCGGTAGGTAGCTACATACAATCTGCACGTCTTTTTATTTAAATGACAACATCGTTTAGGTTGGTTTCTGACTTCCCACATAGGTAGTTTGTGTAGGGTTTCATTACACACTATTAGCACTCGTTTCCGTTTGTATAATCAGTTAAGAATGGGTTCATAATAACAAACCATTTTCTTTAGTAAGTGGCAGCTGCAGCAATGTGTAGATATGTATGTTTTATTTTATTTATTGTAGGTAGGTACCTACGTGCGTAACGCGCTCGCGCCACTGGCTATTTATATTAAGGACTAATCTAGCGAGAAAATTGATTAATACAAAATTGAGTTTCTGACTGAATATCGGTTTTGCTATTTTATTTAAAACCCCCCTAAATAGTAATGTTTAGACACTTAAATTCTAGCTTTAGAATACTTAATATAAATTGATCAATAGAATTAGCATAAAAATTTAATTAAAATCTCCATTATGATTGCAAATGAATACTTGGTCAATCCCTAGCATCAGTGAGATGACACTGACAGCTCACTCCACGCAAGTTTTCACGGTGATATTTTTACAGTGAGTTACAGAATCGACATACTGTTAATGGTGCAAAACCCTATTAAATAAAGAGAAAAATAAATTACCTTGACAGATTTCATCAGCGGCGTCTTCAAGTTCATATTTCTGTTCTTCATTGAACTGGATCCAGAGCCGTCGATACCTGTGCAAAGAATAATAAACATTTAATAACTCAGTGTGTTTCTGGCACAAATTAAAACCGATTATTACTGGCCATAAATAAAATAAAAATTAAAAGCTAGTGGGTATTTCAACTATATCTCGTGTACACTCAGAGACACACGTTCACACGCACACATTTATATACAGTTGAACAAAGAGATTGGTATTCAGGAAGCTATTTTGCAACTACTTTTAAACGTTGTTGTGAGTCATACGCCCGGTTTTTGAATAGAAAATTTTAAGTTGAAAACTTTTCAAAGTCCTACATTACATTTTTTTTTGCAAAAAACATATTTAAACGTATATGCTATATTGAAAGAATTACATTAAGTAAGGCTGAAGTAGAGTTTGAGAAGTTTCAATTCAGAAACCAGGTGAAAGTATGTCATAAGCTATAAAAGTTATTACGCACACAAATTAAATGAATATTGACAGTGTAGTGGAAACGTAAATACTTCAGGCTGTACCTATACCATAGCTTTGTTCAATTGTAAATTCTCGGGACAAGTTTCGGGACACCAGTTGCTATGTCGCTACGGCGTAGCCTTTGCTACGAGGTGGCTACGCTGCTACGCGTCAATTCATAAATACTTGAATTTTGTAGGACTTTGAGAAGTTTTCAACTTAAAATTTTCCATTCCAAAACCGGGGGCGTATGACTCACAACAACGTTTAACAACGTTGAATGTACTGTCAAAATATTTATACGAGGCTGTATAATCTCACTGTTCATACGGCTAAAAACACATACTGTATAAAATGTTTTGTGAAATACTGCGACCCCTAAATTTTCCAGTAAAAGATTGTACAGTACAAGGCGTGTGTACGTAGCGTGAACATTACATAAAATAACATCACGCCTGTAATCCCGTAAGGATTAGGCAGAGTTGTACCTATAGTACACCCACATTTCGCCAGTTATGTTTAAGTCCCATGTAATAGGGGGCGAGCCTATTGCCATCAACCGGGCACGAATCCAGACTGCGGGCGGCTACTGAAAAATTCCTGATGGTAAAATTCCAATAACTCTGCCCGAACCAAGGAAGCCGCGCGACCACTAGAACAACGAGGGAGACGCACGTAGCCTCAAGTGTGCATATATTAGCCAGAACAATAGTTCCAACAGAGATTATCTCAACGTAGTATAGATTCCTGGAAAATGTGTCTATGTAATAGGAAAGCTCACCAATTATGCAGAATATATAGCATATCAAACATGAATGTAATTACAAGTTTACCTATTTAAATACGTTTATGTAATTTGACTTGCTCTTTAGTGAGTAGTTAGAAATTCTAGTTCGTAAACAAGTTAGAATTTCTCACGAAGCTGTCTGCAAAAGTGGAAATTATATTAAATGGGATAAGTGTTTTGTGGTTTTGTGAATGAAAACTTGCTGGTTGGTAATTGAGTTTGCACGTTTAGGATTTACCCACACTTGTTGTCATCCTAACTAATAATTTAAATGCGCAAGGGAGTTTGTTTGTGTATCGCTTTCACGCTAACACGGCTGAACGGATTGACCTGGGTTAGCACATAGGATACTTTCATCTCGATATTCCTACGGAGTTGAGACTAAAAACTCGGTCAGACCAGCGCGACGCGACGCCGCGCCGCGATACGAACAATACAATTTCTAAGAAAACTTGACGGTATAACAATAACCGGTGTCGCGTCGCGCTGTCGCGTCGCGCTGGTCTGCACAAAGCTTTATGTGGGTAATACTGCGGGGCACAGCTAGTTAACAATATATCTTTAGTAATTTTTTGTTGAATCTAGGTCTCGGTAATTATTTCGATGCGCAGTTACCAGCAATGTATGTATAAAATATGTTAAATTATAAGTTACTATAAGGGAGAAGGACTATACTCAGCAGTGGGTGGAACCAGGCTGCCAATGATGATAATGATGATGATATAAGTCTATCTCAGTGATCTAGTTAATGCTAGAGTGACTGCTTAGCGTAGGGTACTGAATAAGGCCGCTTTCCGAATTAAGCCATATTCGCTCACAGCGCTTACATCAATCATTTGCGTTCTGTTTTAGATATCACGATTATGACAGTTGAGGGCTGTTAACAATTCGGAATGCTCTTGAACGCGCTCACAGTGCTCGCTCAACGTCAAAACATATAACATATAATATTTATTTGTGTATATACCACAAATTTCTTCTTCTTCTTTGGTTAGGTGGCGACGGTAGACAGGAACACAATTTTGAAAATGCCACGTTAGTTTATAATTATATAGATATGAAGCGACTCAAAAAAAAAACAGCACAGCTGTCATTTTTGACAGCGCTCACGGCGATATTAATTTAGGACATGTTCAGCGTTATCGCAAGATGGCCATGTTATGACGATTCACGCTAATTCGGTACAGGTGTTAACACGCTCAAATCGATTACAGCTAGTTCTAATTGTAATAAGGATCAAATTCGCAAAACACATATTCGATAGTATGAAACTGACAGGTGTCAAGACCACATTCTCTCGACGGCCGAACTATAACAGCCAGAGGCCCTAGCACGAACGCGTGAAGTAAACGTTTTGAATCGAAAATACAACGATCTTTTAGCACTTTCGTTTATATGCGGTAAACACAATTAGTATCAATCATAAGAATGAATAAAGTCTTAAAACTACGTGCAAAACGATTTTTTTAAATCGTTCGAATGTACGTTATGTTTACTACGCGCGTTCGTTCAAGGCGTGAATCAGAGTCAGGATCTCCTACTGTACAATGTACATACATAGTAGCTCTTAGGTATACCATCAATCAATCTGCCTAGGGTTCGGCTACCAGTCTTACCCGATGCAGCTTAATACCAGTATTTTACACAACCCAGTTACTGGGTAAAACCCTTGGTAAGATTGGTTGTCATACTTTTGGCTTCTGAATCCCGTAACAACTGTCAAAGATTATCTACGAATGACAGCCGGGACCAACGGTTTAACGTGCTATCCGAGGCCGGGAGGGGTCTTGATATCGAATGGATGGTCACCCATCTACGAAGCGACCGCGGCAAGCGTAGCTTAACTTTCGATGTACTCGTGCAGCTGCTATTAATTAGCCACGAGCTCTAAGATATAACATAATTTGCGAAATCTCTGTCTACGAAAAACCACTGCTTACACTTTTGGGAATTATTCAGGCGTCTGGTAAGTACATAATTATGTCATTAAAATGTAAAGGATTTGAGTTGCTGGTTGTATTAAACGGAACCTTTCTTTGGAGACGGGTAAAACAATTTCCGTCTCTTTGATACTATTTGATTTAACGTTATGCTTATCGTTTGTAAATCCCGCAATCCATCATGATAATTAATTCTCCTTGAAGCGATGTCGTGTTATCTTCATCGCAGACAGAACAGATTATTATTTGGTCGGATTGCTTCTTTGGAATAAAATTGTATTACAATTTAAGGAAGATTTCAGTATGAATTGGAATAGGTTCATTATTTAAGGCAAGCGAAGGCTTATACTGTTTATTTAGAATAGAAAGAATATCTTTATTTTGCTTAAAATATGGTCTAAAATGTAAATGGATCCCTATATTTTGTTTACTTATTTCAGTTTGTTAAGAATGAGTTATTAAATAATAATATGACTTTAAATGTAAGTACGTATACCTATACAAAAATAGAACATTATTATTGTTTAAATTTAGTGTAAAAACTAACACAGTATATCACGTCTGCATCTTTAGGGGTAGACAGAGAGATATAATACAACCACATTTCACCTGCTACGTGTAAGTCCCATGTAATTGAGAGCGAGCATATTGCAATACCATTTACCGCTACCTATTAATATTCGAGGACCAATTAGTGTTGCCAATGGATAATTAAAAGCACTTGATTTATCTTACAATTAATATTGAAACCACGGCTTACCTGATATAACCAAATCTACATACACGTCTCCCAGAACAAGTATGCACTTCGACAATCATCGTCTTTCTTCGGAAATACAAACGCGCGATGCGCTAATATAGACGTACATATAGAGCTGTTGAAACCATGAAAGCACTTACGTATTTTGTATTACCAAAGGTACGAAATTAGAGACTAAAAGTATACATAAAAAGTATACATTAAAAGTATATATATAAAAATTAAAAACATATCGTTTAAGTGACAGATTACGATTTGCGTCCGCAGTAGGTAACCCAAAAGAGAGGAAGCTTCATATAAACGCGCAACGATAGGTGCACTTTCACAAAGCGTGGCAGAACAAAACTTAAAAGTTTCGCCTCTGTTGGGCGTTGCTCTGTGGCGCGACATTCTAATTCAGAAACACGAAGATTACCGAAGCGCATACCTTTTCTGGTTTACCTGTATTTTATTCAATTACCTATCGTATCAGAGGCAGCTGATGAGTGACAGCACGCAGACTTCAGAAACTTCCGCAGCAGACCCTTGATGTCCAGGGTGTAGGAGCCGTACACCAGAGGGTTCATACAGGAGTTGGAGACTGCCATCACGAACAGTAGATCTTGGACCCTTGGAGATAAGCGGGCTGCTGATTCACGGTCCACCATGTACCTGCAGATACCTTGATTTGTTAAACTGGATTATGAAATGTGATTAGGAAACTGTGGTCTACTTTGTGGCCTGATATTGACATAAACTGATGCAGTTTTTAAAAGAAGAGTGAAAGAACACTATCTTTCCACTTCGTCATAGTTGCATTTTTTTTTGTATTTATTATTTTATACTAAGTACGTTATAATTAAGTATATATATTTTAGTGATATTTTATTTTAGTAGTACGAGTATGTATGTAAGTTTATTCTCATAATGTATGTTTATAGTTAATATTATAGTTAAATTAGTGAATAATTAGGTGTTTTTATTTTATGTATTTTATTTTCTCTTCTACTCTTACACACGTTGTCTACATATCTTTAACTACTTTCCTATCGCAGGTATGCTGGAAGAGATTTCTTTAGAAATAAGCATCACCTTTGTACGTATTTTTCTGTTCCTTTTTTTTTCTTGTCTGTTTATATGTGTGTACATAAACCGTTAAATAAATAAATAAAGTCATTTGTGATTTCTAACAAATCTTGGCAACTTTAATAATACTAGCTTATTTTGTTCCACTGCAGAGCGAAGGCCTCTTTTCAAACAGAGAAGGCATAAGTATTGATCACAACGCTTGCTCAAGGCGGATTGGCGATGTCATACTTATATTACGCCTTTACTTACCATAATGTAGTGATGGTCATGCGTAGCGTGCGACGTCGCTATAACACGCGTCATATGACGTCACACTGGTTCTGTGTTCACACATACTGACCAAATGGTGATTTTAGTGTACGGCAGCCAGCAGAGCGCGAACACCGCGCCTATAATGACGGATATTAGAAGCGTGTGACGTCACACTGGGACGGTGTTCACACATACTGACCACATAGTGATAGTAGCGTACGGCAGCCAGCAGAGCGCGAACACGGCTACTATAGTAACGGTCATGCGCAGCGTGCGACGTCGTGCGCGTTCTAACACGCGTCGGTCGGATCTGCGCAGACGCACGTGGCCCACAGTGCTGCGATGGTCGCGTTTTTCTGTAGAAGAAAAAACTTAATATTATACTATAAAAACATAAGAGTGCGACAAGGATATTATGGCGCCTGAATCACAGAGGGGTTGTCGGTAAACACTTGAAAAATTGTGTCACAGAAATTGTATTGACAAAACAAAGATGGCGTCGTTATTTCAGCATAGATGAGTGTCCCGAGCCAAAATAACCTTGTTTGTTGTATACAGGAGGGATTTTTGAGATGGAGCAGTAGGGACAGGTGCATCAATCGTTGTCGCTACAAGAAAACGGTGTTAGGAAACTGTCCTTAACTTTTTGAGACAATTGAATTAAAAAAATGTACAGTTATCAAAAAAATGGGCTAGAAAAGTCAGAAATTTCCAATACATTCCGGAAGAAAGGAGACTTCAACCTACAGCAACAGAAAGGCGAACAAAACAAAAAATTATCTTCAAATTTCGAACGAATACGCTTTATAATTTGCTCTGAGAAAATAATTTAGATAGATTTTGCGATTTTGGACTTTTGTAGCGGACAGTCTTTTTTATCGTTTTCCATACAAGTCTGAAAGTTCTAAATTATTTCAGGTTTTTTTTTTCTCAGAACGTCGGTAATCTCAAGCAACAAACTACATTATCTAGTTCTTAAAGCAAATAAACGCGGGAAAGTCGAGAAGCTACACAATATCTTCTCATCCCACATACCACAGTGTCTCAAGACGAAAGTCTTTGACCAGTGCGTGTTGCCAGTGATGACTTATGGCACAGAAACGTGGTCGCTCACAATGGGTCTTGCCAGAAGGCTAAAAATCACCCAAAGGGCAATGGAGAGGGCTATGCTTGGAGTTTCCCTACGTGATCGAATCAGAAATGAAGAGATCCGTAGGAGAACCAAGGTAACTGACATAGCCCGAAGAATTACTTAACTTAAGTGGCAAAGGGCAGGGCACATTGCTCGTAGAACAGATGGCCGAAGGGGCCGAAAGGTTCTGGATTGGCGATCGCGTACCGGAAGACGAAGCGTTGGACCGATGATCTTGTGAAGGCCGCAGGAATCCGCTGGATGCGGGAAGCACAGAATTGGTCGAAATGGCGGTGCTTGGGGGAGGCCTATGTCCAGCAGAAGACATCTTTTGGCTGAAATGATGATGAATGATGAAATAAAATAAAATTATAACGCGTATTCTTTCGAAGTTTAAATTTTTTGTTTATATTCGGATAGTCTGTCCATCATTAAAAGTAAGTTGGAGTTTCATTTCCACCGAAATGTATGGGAAAAGTCTTTTGCGATTTCTGACTTTTGAGATTGTTAGTCAGTTTGTTTTGAGTATTTTGATACTTTTATGAAACAAGATCGATTGGCATCAAAAACTTTTTGAGAAAACTGCCTGTTTTCTTACAGACAATTTTTTTTTCAAAATCTGTGAATCTGAACAAAATGTCTTAAAAAGTTAAGCACTGTCTCCTAAGACCGTTTTCCTGTAGTTACGACGGTTAAGCTGTCCCTGCTGCCCTATCTCAGAAATCTACTTTGTATAATTATGGTTATTAAATTAAATTGCTAAGTGGTAGGTACAATCCTACAAAAATAACCGTGCTTAATGCGGCAATGCGTAGATACCAATTCTCGAATATCGAACAATATCCATCCAGAAATTTATGACAAAATACCAAACAAAAAAAAAAAGTTTGATGTAAAAAGTTCCAAACTTTTGTTGTGCCGAAAAAATTATCCTTTCAAATCGAAACTGGTAGCTTTAAAATAAAATTATCACTCAAAATATTGTTATATCTAACATCTGCGTCATTCGGTGGACAAAGAAAACGGTGTGTAAAAGTTTTTGGCTATTTTATTTATAGATAGTATCTTATCGATGATAGAATAGCCTTAATTGCTGCCATAACATAGAAATTGTTGTACAGTCAAACGCACATCAAACAAAAAGAGAGAAATAAAAGATATTTATTTAACACAGACTAAAAAGCACACAATTTATACAGCAGATAAAAAAAAAAATAAGAATCAAATAAAAAGTGTAAAATGCGATGTAAGAAATCACGAGAGAATCACCAGAGGCTTGCACTACGAAATTCACCCTTATTTCTACGATATGAAGACGCCGTCAATGTCAAATTGTTATCACTGGTGTGCGTTTGACCGTACGTTAAGTGGCCGACTAATAATAGTAGGTACTTCCCGTTAATAGCGAGGCGGAAGCTATAATTGAGTATTCTTTTTTGTGGAATGGACATGTCCTTTTCACTCATAAAATTTCCATGGGGGTCTTATTTGAAAATCTATTCATAAGGAATAAACTCCAAAAAAATTTACTGTTTCATAGAAAAGTGCAATATCTACGCGGTCAAAGTTTATGGAATAGCAATTTTGTTTAATGATCGACAAAAATGACATGGCCTGATTCTGCCCTCAGAATCAATTCAGAATAAATAAATGTACAGTCATTATTAATATATGAAAATTACTTCTTAAATAAAATAAAATAAATCCCAACAATTACATTTCTCTAGAACAGGCGACAAAAAATGCCAAAAAAAACATGTGTGTTAATTGATTTTGTGAGTGTGGTTTTTAATTTGGACATAATTATAGCAATGTCAAGTGCAGTTGCGTTTGGATACTTGCATAAGACAAACACTGTGTCTATAGCTCGCCTGAATATCAGACTGAAATAAAAAACACCCACGAGTGCCAGAATCGTATTGCTAAGGTAAATACCTATAAAAGTCAACGGTTGCCAGAGTATCACAGTCACCATTTTTCGAGCTGTCGAAGCCATGATGCGGATCACGTTACACACTATGCATCGACAATATATTCGAGAGTGTGTATCCGAACGTCCTAGTAACTTTGACGTGTAAACTGCGCGCACTTCCGCTGCTCTTTAGAGATGGGTTGTTACAGGTAACACGATATCTGTTATCACTGTTACTGTTTCACAAAATTAACTGATCCAAATATCTGTTATTAAATAACAGCCTGTTATTTTTGTACGGACGATAAATACGTATTATCTTTAAATCTCAGTTGAATATCTTCTATATTTCTTTTCGTTTTAAGTTATTTTTTATAATGGTTACTGGTCAGTAACTGGTAACACGACTTAATTTAGGAGTTACTTTTTCGTAAATGTTTGTTCTTAAAGTTCTTATATTCTGTCAATGATCAATCTGTCAATTTTCCATACAATGCTTGACAGGAACTTAGAGATTTCAAAATGTTTTGTTGTGATGTTTCGCCAGTGCAAACGCATAGATAGACCACGAACCGGGATAATAAATACTAAATGCTCCTCTTTTTAGCGTAGTTTAACCGCTTTAGTAAGAGTGAGAAGTAAACATTTTTGCCTGTCAAAGATCCACGAATGACAGCCGGGATCAACGGCTTAACGTGCTTTCCGAGGCACGGAGGAGTCTCGGTTTGTAAAGATGATCACTTATCTACGGATCAACTCTGGCAACCGTAGCTTTACCTGATGGATCGACCCGTGCGGCTGTTATTACTTAGCCACAAGCTCAAGTAGTGTAAAATATGAATTCCATTCCCCATAAATTGTTAAACCCTAGAAAATATAAATTAGGTAGATTAGGTAAACAGTTAACAGTACAATCTACATAATGGTTTATGAACCTTTTCAAAGTAAACTAAAAGCAAATTAAAGTGTGCAAAAGGGTTTTAGGGTTCCATACCCGAAGGATGCCAAACGGGGTTCCTTTTGGCATCCTTCGGGTATGGAAGCCTATATATATACCCTATTATTAAGCCTCCGCTATCCGTTCGTCTGTCTGTCAGCGGGCTGTATCTCATGAAACACAAAAAAAAATGTATTATGTAGATAATTAAAATTTTCCTAGATTGTGTATTTCTATTGCGTCGACAACAACAAAAAAAAAGGTGTTTTTTCGGCGTTTTTTGCTCGATCTTAAAGCTTCGTGCAGACCGGCGCGACGCGACAGCGCGACGCGACACCGGTTATTGTTATACCGTCAAGTTTTCTTAGAAATTGTATTGTTCGTGTCGCGGCGCGGCGTCGTGTCGCGCTGGTCTGTACGAGCTTTAATACGGTACGGATCCCTTCGTGTGCGAGTCCGACTCGCACTTGGCCGGTTTTTTTACTTTTTCGAGGTAAACTTTTGTCTTTTTCGTAACAGACTGAGATATATCTCTATGCCGCTTATACCCAAGTGAGAGAAAGAGATATAAATAGACAAAAGTTATAATTTTATTTAGGTACGCCTGACGGCACACGGAATTGTAACTTGGTTGGCAAACTTCGTATTTAAATTTTAATACCTCCTCTCTGAAGTTGGATATAAAACGGAAGTTATATTAAAATGTGTAATATTTCACACATTGAAAATACTGTGTCAAATAATAGCCTCGAATATTATTTACTTTGTTGAACCAATAGAAAGAAATAAAGAAAATAAATTTATTTGACTCAGGTTAAGGCTCACAATATTCACACAAAAACAAAAAATCAGAAAAAAGAAAGATAACTTAAAATAATATTGTGTGCCTCACGGCTGCGCTAAATAGGCCCAGTTCAGCATAAATGCCAGACAACTAGTGTCTGACGCTGGTTTTGAATTCAACGTTATTATTTGACAAATAGTCCAATAGCCCTTTAAGTTAAGTAGATATCGCTGACATGTATTTGGCTTTCAATCAAATTAACTATTTAAATACATTTATTGGCAATATCAATAAGTGAAGTGAAAATGGTCAGCAATGATTTGACAACATTTCAAAAGTATAATGAAAACTTGTTTTGTTTTGTCGAATGGGGCACGTTAAAGGCTATGCGAGTATATCGATGAAGAACAGTGGTTAGTTTGAACACACAAATAACTAAAATATAGTCTCTTACCATCTAATTCCTTGCTGCTTCTGTGTATCTCGCAGAAGATACACATATAACACACAGTGATGACGACCAGCGGTAAGAAGTACATTGCGCAGAGACAGAAGAAATTATACACAAATTAACTGCAGTTACAGAAGTATTCTCCCTTACCATCCAGTTCCTTACTGCTTCTGTGTATCTCGCAGAAGATACACACGTAACACACAGTGATGACGACCAGCGGTAAGAAGTACATCGCGCAGAGACAGAAGATATTGTAGACTACTTCTTGTTGTTCCGAGTTGAAGGCTCCAAAAGATACGCATTGCTCAAAGCCAGCCACTTGTGGGTGACGCTTGACTCGGAAGACTATACTCTATGGACAAAGAAGAGTATAATTAGCAGATAGAATCATTAGATACTCTGGTCAAAAGTGTTTTAATAAGCGCGAGGGCGTGGGTTTGATTCCTAGGTCGAGCAGTGTTATTGAGTTTTTCCATAGGAATTTCTCAGTAGCAACTCGGAGTTTGGAATAATTAAGCCTGGTTGACGGCAGTAGGCTCACCCCTATTACGTGGGATTTAAACATAACTGGCAGCATGTGGGTGTACATACTATAGGTACACTCTCCCTAAAAAATCTGGGAAAACAGACGTTAAGTTGTGTTTATGTGTTTAAAAAAAATCGTGAAAGCGTCTGGGAACCCCGTGAAATTCAAATTTTCTTTAGTTTTTTGCAATTTGCAGGTCAGTATCACGTTGTATGTTGATCTAAATATGATTCACGGCCTGTCTGCTATGTTGTCGTGATGGCGTGATGTTTACGTAAACGTCCACGATAATATCGCCACGTTAGAAATGATAAAAGCGCACAATTGGTGTCAAAACTGATTGGCTCGTTGATTCGGTTCCAATAAACAAAATGTTCATCAAATTAAGGTATGCCTATTGTATTGTGTTTTAGTTGGTTTTCTTGCAAAAGAGATGGGTTATTTATTATACATTTTAATACTATGCTCACATTAAGAGATTTTCATGCATGAAATGTATCTAATTAAACTAAATTTTAAATAGTCCATACAATGCGTTTCACTGAAAATTCATTGAATACTTCGCTAGCAACAATAACGTCAGTCTGATTATAAGTCCAATTCTGCGAATTCATTATAATAATACCTACTGCTGATACCTATGAAAATGAATAAATAATTCAGGGTTTCGATATTCAGAAAACGCAATAATTATTTAATGGAAAAGAAAACATACAAATGTAGTCATTAATTTCTTGTCTAAGAACTACGAATACTTTGATCTAAACTAATATTATTAAGAGAAAATATTTGATATTTTGTTTGTTTGTTTGTAATGGATAAACTCAGAAAATACTTAACGATTCCACCTATGGAAAGCTACATTATCAGCGAGTAACATGGGCTGTATGTAACTGAATCAATTTTTTTATTTTTTATTACAGATTGATGTAATAAAGCTGACGAGTTAGTTTGTTTGAACGCGCCAATCTCTGAATGTACCAGTCGGATTCAATTTTATTTTTTGCATTTGAAACCTCATTTTTGAGGAAGTTTGTAGGTTATTAGGCAATACATACAATACTGTAATGCTATCCTACCAAGTATTTAAAAAAAACTTTTTCGACCTTCCTACCCTGTTCGAACTTCAAGTTTAACTAATATTGTGCCGAAAAGTACTTATTACTTTTATTGCTTTGGAAAGCTGAGGGTCCGTCGAAGTTTTTAAAACCCCAAAGTATAGGGTCGCTGATAATGTAGAACGAATTTAGTCGAGCAAAATTTTTTCCTTTGGGCAAAGTTTTAGTCTTTGGGCGATGTTTAGACAGATAGTACTTTTTATCGATCGATAAGAATTAAAGGTTGTATAATTATTATTTTTGAATAAAAATGCGACATAGAAATACAAAATTAAACGGTCTGAAGTCAAGTTAGAATTTCACAAGAAATATTTAAATCGTCGTCAGCTCTTGAACTATAAATAATTGCTGAAGCTGTTTCGGGACGCAATAAGAGAGAGGCTTTTGAGAATTTCAAAAGCCTTTTTTGACGCCATTTCATGGGCCACTGAAATGACGAAAGAGGATAGCTGATTAGTATCTATTCATATAAAACAGTTAAACTAAATCAAATGGGGTGTAAACATTTGTAAGAAAAACCTTACCTACTTTAAATTCACTGTTATTATCTACGAATATCTCTCTCTCTATACATATAGGTAATAAAATAATAACGAAGTCAAAACTGTACATTGAAAACTAAAAAAAAGAATTTCTATGATTTTGATATTCTGGGAACATTAAAACCCTGTGTTTTCAAAACTTAGTTAGGTTATGAAACAGGCAATGTGACTGTCAAAGGATTCTATCGAAAAATATATTTATTTCAAAACAAACCTTCCACGACAAACGTTTGATGCTGTTATGGTACTGTGTTTACTGTAAAAAAATAAGCAAAAATAATGATTGCTGTTGACTTCAAAAGAGATTTTTGCAATCAATTTTGTTTTTAAGTTATTTTGGCAAAGAGTTCTTGGTCCTTCCAAGTAACAAAAAAAAGGGAACTCATATCGCCATTGCCATACTACTGATATAAAATAAATAAGTACTGAGGTTTCATAAAGTACGAATAGGTGTTTAAATACTACCTAAAGTGATCAAAAGTCTAAACTTAAAGATCAGTTTATAAAAAGTGTTTCCAACACCCGAAGTCAAATTCTTTAAACTATTAAACGGACCGTAAAAATGGAGCAATTTATGAAAGGAGTTTTTTTTTAATGAGGTTTAAAGCATGTGGAGTACCATGAGTCGGGGGCTCGGGAGATACTCATACATTCGCCGCACCCCCGAGTGGTATCAGCCCGCCACGTCTAGCGGGCCCCACCACCAACGCGGTCGGTCTTCATTATTGTTAATTTAAAAATAAGAAACACGCATAGAATGTTAAAGTGGTTGTGATAATACGTGTATCCTATTTAGTGCGTATTTAATCAATGACACTTAGTTATCGCGTTCAATTCCTGTTATTGTTTTTAGCGAGTTAACCAAATGCTGCTTAGTTATCTGTGGCATTACAACACTAGTCCGATAATATAAAGTAAAAAGCACGCGTTTTTAATACACTGCATTATGAACATACAAATGGTTCAATAAGAGCTACTTTACGAGCAAGTGTGATGAAAAAGATTTTTCGAGGTGATTTTAAATTTGATGGGATTTTCAAATAGCTAGCCATAATACTAGTGATTGTGCGCACAATATTTTATTTTGATTCAAATTCAAAAGCGATTTTCTCTTATCTAAAGTATTAATAGATAATTTATGGATCATTTATTTTATCGAAACCACATTATTATGAAATACGTATCTTCTTTTCTAGTCTTTTCTCAAAGTTGCAAGTTTAATTTCTCGAGAAAAATGCTTTTGAATTTTGCGTAACTGTAATGTATTTATGTTTGTGGCTGTACCTAATCCGATCAGGGTCGATTCAAGGGTTTTTTTGCAAAGTACACCGTAGAAACTCATTAATTTTGGTTGAACATTTTGCAGGAACTGTGCTTGTAACCGCACCTAGGCTTGTATGTATCGTATCGTAAGCTTCTGCCGTTGCCAGCTATCGTATACCAGTCGTTTATCTTCCTACCTGCAGATTAATAGTCTGTACATGCTTCCAGGAATAGCAAGTGTCTAAGTTGGAACAGTAGGCGCGCGCTTTTAGTGTTTTGTGGCAACGACTTGTGTTTTTGTGGTAGTACTTTTATTGGCATCGACTTTCAACAGGATTGACATAAGCTCTCCGGTAGCTTATTTATTTATTATTTATTTATTTATATAACAATTGCTTGCTGCACTTACAGTAAAAAACCAAAGCGCGCAGCAAGCCAACAATAACATTTAGGTAAAAAACTTCAACACCAACTACTACACTTCCAAATACTTTCAACTTCTTCACTTATGTTAATCCAATACATTTTTAGCCCCCGACGCAAAAAGAAAGGTGTTATAAGTTAGACCATTATGTGTCTGTCTGTGGCACCGTAGCTCTTAAACGGGTGAACCGATTAGAATGCTGTTTTTTTTTTGAAAGCAGGTTTTCTAGCGTTGGTTCTTAGACATGTTTTATTATCGATTTAGTCGTTTGAAGATTATCAGCTCTTTTCTAGTTGATGATGAATGGATGTGAGTATCTACCCATAGGTCTGATCGATTTGAAATTTGGTATTCTGTTACTTCAATGATATTAAAAGAACATACATAACATATACATAACCTTGAACTGATGCTGCAGTATCACCTGGAATTTGCAGGATACCCAAATCCCTTACCACCTTACAGCACAGGTATCGTGTTTGGGTTCATTGGAATGGTCTCAATGAGTAGTTTATGAATAGTTATGAACGGGGTCTGGTGATGAAGTAGGAAAGAGAAATGAGGAAATATTTGTGACGGGGATTTTTCCATTATCGTTATCGCTAATTGAATGTTACTTTCTCTATAGCCTTCAGAAACCCAAACTTAACAGTGCTTGCGATCACAAGAGCACCGAGATATTTTTTTGACACATAAAATGTTGTTTATTTTTGTGTTTTATGCTTCATAGTTAATCAATGAATGTAATAATGATATCACAATGACCTTATTGGTTCACGCTCAACCACCACGAAAAATAGAGCAAAGCCATATTTAGTATTGATGTTTTCCATTCATTGTACGCACGGAAATATTAATTCCTGTGTTAGCCCGGCCACATACATACTACGGTATTCCGAAATTTCGGAATTCCGTTTCGAATTATTGCTTCGGAACCTCGACGGCAGGTAGTGCTTACAAAATTAAGGATCTATCACGTACGTACAGTAGTTCCCCGTTTGAAATTATCTCCGATACGGAATTCCGTCTGTATGTGGCCAAACATAAGTATGATTTTGCTGCCTTTGAAATTCCGAATCGATATTTCGAAACGGAATTCCTTAGGTATGTGGCCGGCCTTAGATTAATTCCAAAAGTGTTGTTAAGTCTGCCTTTGACAAAAAAAAGGATAGTTGCAACAATGAGGAGGTTTCGCGATTGAGTGAAAATATGACTTTGATTTGGCGACGCCAAAGTTAGATATTAGTTGTTGTGCTGATGTTACTCTGACGTACAGTGTTATCATCTACTACCTTTTGGCTGCGGCTTCGCCTGCGTGGATGACGGGAAATATCCCACGGGAAAGTACTACCGGGATTAAAAGTAACCATATTTGTTCATTCAGATTATAAAGAATGAATGTCAAATGATCATTTGACATTCATTCTTTATTCATTCATTTTTAGTTATAAGATTTCCCTAAGGAGTTTCAAACGTACAGTGGGTGTTTTCAAGAAAGTAATTTCATATTGGTATTTATTTAGTTTTAAAGTTTACATATTGTAATGCCTACTTTGCTCTTTTGGTCCCTAGCCAGACAGGATTCTAATAATATAGGCACAAATGGTACATGACCTTGGTTGGTGGTTACACTATGACCTTGAGTTGGCCTAGCGTAGTACCACAGTATAAATACTGACAGTACAGAATTTACGTAGTAATTTTCCGAAACGGCACACTCACACAGATGCGCCCATTGACTCTGCAGCTGACGTTGACGTTGACAGACGGTTGCGGTTGCGGTGTCGAGACGAGAGGTCACCGTGATCTTTTTAAAAATGGAAGGTAGGTTATTATTTCAACAAATAGGCCTAGTTTCCTTACTGTCCATAATTATGTATACTGTGGTAGTACAAAGTTTCAATAGAATAAGAGGCCAACGTATACTGGTTTTGTTACCACTGACGTGCGGCAAACAGTACGATTAGGTACACTTGCCAAAGGTCTTTTTAAGTAATTCTTAGTATGTTATAAATTATGCTGAACAAACGTACCCTTGGAAGAACAAAATAAGAAGGTTGTTAGGAAAATTCTTGGCAGAATAACAATGATCAACATACTTTTTATGATTAGAAAATTCGGTAAACGTTCCTACTACCTAAATACTAATAATTTTGTGCTTCAGGTTTTTTCCCTTAACAATTCTGACTGTCTGTTACCACTATCTGATTTAGGGCTGATTTTTGATCTTCAGTTACTACTGTTAGTTACTTTTATCGGATGAATAAAAATTTCGATTTGACAGCTTTTGCACAGAATATTGTCAAACCGCCATATTTATTCTTTAGATGAAAGAAAACTGGTGATTGAAAAAACGGACATTAGGTACCTAGACTGTAGCTACAACGATCTTTTGGCACCCGAATGACATTAATAGAACCAATTCTCAATTCCAAACAATTTCTCTGACAATTTCACAAAAACATAGAGTTTTTTTGTGAAATTGTCAGAGAAATTGTTTGAGAAAAAAAAAAGCCGGTTTCAGTTCCGATATTGGCTAAGCGCCAATTAGTCCTTGTAGGTGCGTTTATGTGTTTGTAATAGTTACGCGCTTTGACGTGGAGTTGGACACCGCAATAGATAATACGAGCTGGTGTCCGTAATTCCACGACAATGTGCGTAGTTTGCGTACGGGTGGGAAAATCGATTATTCGATCCACCCCAGCACCTCAAGGACGGTCAGCGATGCCAAAATCTCGCGGCGGGTACCTAGGTTACCGAAGTTCACGTGTTATATCTTAGCCACGGGTTCAGCTGCTGTTTAATAAAGAACCCATTCTTCCACATGAAATAATATTAACCCTCTGTGACTCAGCGGAAGATTAATGTGTTTGCACAAAAGCGAAAGATTAATGTGTCTGTTTAATATATGGAAATATAAATCACAGAGCTAAATTACATGCGGGTGTTCAGCTTCAGATATAAGACGCCGGCGAATATTAGCACGTTCACACCTGGACGGGCTTAGTCGGCTGCCGTTATTGCAACTCCAGCAAAACATCAGCGGCAACCTGAGCATACGAGGGGTGCCCAGCGGCCCTCCGAACTAGTTCAAAGCTCGTTACCGCAGGTACCCAGCCAAGGACTTGCCAATGACGAAGGCTTCATACGTGTGGAGAAGAAGAAGCCTACTTGTCGCAATCAATGCGGTACCGCATTGACTGGTCCGAACATGTTATTCCATCGACGCAGCTGTACGTGTCGCGTTTACATCACTCCACGAAGGCAGAGGAGATCTATAAGGTAAAGACCAACTTCACTGTAAGAGTCGAGAAGTTGGAATCACGCCACAAAGTTAACTTTAAATCTTTTGTGGTGCGCGTTCCAACTCATCACCTGGAGACCTTCATGAAGGAAGAATTTTGGCCGAAGGGTGTCGTGTATCGGCGTTTTCCCGGATGGCTACATGACACCTCGACCCAACGTACTACCTAGTTATTAATAGATTATTGTTTTGTAAGAATATTTTGTGTATTTTATCTAAGGGCCTTAGTTGCCTGACAATAAAGGAATTATTATTATTATTTTATTATTATAAGGGGCTAGAACGTGGGCTCAGAATGTGTAACAAAAAACGAGCGAGCCTTACAGTTGTCGCGTAAGATCTGTTTCATCTGATATCTTGGCTGACAGTACCAACCTCTCGGAAAATGGGTTAGTATACCAACTGACAGCCAACTCTAGCACCGCGCGCGCTCATTGGTCAAATCAAATAGCGCGCGCTTCACCGGCTTCCTGTTATACACTTCCGTCCCTTTTCACGAAATCACTCCCACAGATTGCAAGAAAGCGAGAGAAAAGATGTTATACATCAAAATGTACAATTTTTACCGTCCAGTAGTAAAATGACAATTAATCACATCTTCATTCATTTTTACAGTTCGGCCACGTTCATTGCGTTATTTACATTGTTGAGCAGACGAATTTATTAAACCTATTGAGCAATGGATTATAAATATTCTTCAAAACTCTCGGATTGTGATTGAAACTGTGTTACTCAATTAGGGTGCTGGTTCAGGGATTAACTGTTCTAAAAAGTTTGTTTTTTTAATCAAACGTAGGAACTTATGATACTTTAAGGAAAAGTTAGTTCAGTGCAATGCCAAGGAAATGTAGCGTTAGGAAGTAAATAAAATAAAGTACGTAAGTGTCGCGGGACACCCGGGTGGAACGAAGTTCCTTTAGCTGTATATTATGTATTAACACAGAGCCATTTTGTACGGTCACAAGTTTCAAGTGACTTTAAGTTTTTGAATACAGAGCCATCTAGTATAAGTTTGTAGCTTGACACCAAAAAACCAATCTGCCTAGCCTTGTCCCAACTATGTTGGGGTCGGCTTCCAGTCTAACCGGAAGCAGCTGAATACCAGTATTTTACATGGAGCGACTGCCTATTTGACCTCCATAATCCAGTAACTGGGTAATACGATACCCCTTGGTAAGACTGGTGCCAGACTTCCGGGCTTCTGTCGACTCTTAACGACTGTCAAAGATCCACGAATGACAGCCGGGACCAACGGCTTAACGTGCTTTCCGAGACACGGAGGAGTCTCGTTATGTAAAGATGATCATCCATCCACGGACAAAACCCGGCAAGCGTAGCTTAACCTGATGGATCGACCCATGCGGCTGTTATTACTTAGCCACGAGCTCCTCTAGCTCACTAGATATCTTGATATAAAGTGATTTTTAATCAACTGTTAAACTTTCAGGACATGAAAGTACTCATGATTCTGAGCAACTTTCACTATGAGACCAACTGGAAAAAATATTTACTTATTTGTTTATTAATTTCTATTATTATTATTTTCTATTTTTCTATTGGCAGAAATATCGAAAAATATCAGGTGTTTCATACAAAAATGCAATATTTACCCGATGAATATGTATGAAACAGATACTTTCACCTCCCCAAAGTTTAACAGTTAATTAAAAATTACCGTGTAGTGTATATGGTAGGTATTCCTACCTAAACTTCTGCAAAAGTTCGAACCGATCCAAATCGTTCGCATATTGTTTGTAAAAATATTGTAAACTGTATTCGAATACTTTCCTATTGGAAGATTGAAATACAGTCTAAAACATTTCAATATAAAAATCAACACTCGCAATTTTATTGAAACAAAATATGAATTTCAACAAATTCCGCTTCTACAGTTTATGTACATAGTTATTCTGTTTACAGTTTTGATTTAAATATGAAATTCTGGGAAATCCAATAATACAGTTGTTACACAGACTGTGAGTGCGAACTCGATGGCTCATAGCTTATGTGCAAAAGCTTATAGAATTTATGTTTCATTAATTTAATTATCAACAATTGTTCTGAAATTTTGGCTAAAGGTTCAACGTTTTAGTATAAACTAGCTTCTGCCCGCGGTTTCGCCCGCGTGGATGTTGGAAAATATCCCACGGGAACGAACTACTGCAGTGCTATTCTGTAACCATCTCACCGTGAAAACTTAGGTGAAGTGAGCGTGGAGTGAGCTGTCATTCCACGAGGATTGACACTATTGACAGTTCACTTCACCAAAGTTTTCATGGTGAGATGTCTACAGAATAGCATGGCTGGGATTAAAAGTATGTATATATGTGTTAATCAAGGATATAACTTATTGCGTAACACATTTTGTATCACAATCTGACATCTCACAGTCTCATCATCTCACAGTCTGCTCGACTATGTAAATCGCAATAAATATTGTTGCATTGTGAAAATTAATGACATTAGGACGCAAACTTTTTTTACTTGTTTGAAATATTTAAATCGTGTTTGACATAGTTAATATTCTCCCATTATGGCCGTCTCCAACTAAAGCTTGGCAGTCAGTCCGCATATTTCTTTCGGTTAGGTAATCCATTTTTACGACAGCCATAGAAAAGGCGAATAAACAAGATGACAGGATAACGTTTCAAGTTATGGATAAGATTTCTCCACTCCGTATCGTAATAATATCAATAAAAGCTAACGTGCGAACATGCATACGTGAAATGATATTTATTTAAATGAATTAAAACTACCATTACAGGTACCTTTTTTTTTGGGTGGGAAATTATCAAATAATTTCTCCCGCTCTGCCCAGAGCGGCAGAAGGGCGTGTCAGACTCTTACTGACTAAAACCCACCCGTGTTCATTCAGTTGCCTGTACGTTGCCAGGGGCCACGGTATCCCTTTTGGACTTCACACACCCCAAATTAAAATTAAAGCACAAAAATCTTAAGGTCATAAAGATTTATCATTGTTTATAACTTATTAGTAAACAATAGAACTTTTGCGAATTCACCCCCCTGACATGTAAATATATCAATTTCGACTTGAATATAATAGATGGTGCGAATTGCTCGAGTTAGAGGGGTTCTGGGTATATGGGTATCGTCTTACGATTCTGTTCGATTCGGTCACAGAATTAATTGAATCATATTATTCCTCGCATGTGTAAACTTATAAACGAACGCAGACTCAGTATCGACGTTTGCCAGAGGTAATTAGTATTAGTTTTTAATATTACTATCTAGAATTTGAGTAAATTAAGTCTTTAAAATTAAAGTTATAGTCACAAAGAACATTTTGCATGCGGTGTTTGCCTGTAATTGGTTGTGCAGTTAGATTTAAGACACTGTTACTTATAAATGTTCCTATCTGTTTATTATCTGTAACAACTGTTGGTGAACCTTAATTAAATAAATAAATAAATAAATAAAGTTAGGGTTATATCACAAGGAATATGTTAAGAAGAATATTACGACGTATGAGAAAAATATTATGAGAAAGTTTTGAGTACGAATGTAGATGGTTATAAGGGGAAGACCAAAGAAACGATGGCTGTGTGAAACATGATATCGCTGGAAATAGGGTGACTACCGAGATGACGACTAATAGAGAAGTATGGAAGAAGAAAATGGGAGGGAAATGATGATGAGTTAAGGTTATAACATTTGCTTTTGAAATGCTCATTTTGACCCAATCATCATCTCATTTGATTAATTGGTAGAGAACAGCTACCTACCTAATGGTATTAGGACTTACTATGTACCTACCATTACATGAGCAGAGAGCTTACGAATAAAAAATAAGCAATTTTTGCGGTTCACCACAGAGCGCGATAAAAAAGAATCCACATTCAAATTAGTATGAGAATCAGCACTTTTATACGTTCAAATTACAAGACAATTCCCTAAACGCCTACCCTTCAATCGTTGAAATCGGTCGACGTGGCAAAAATTTACCACAGTACGGAAAAAAAAAATCCGACAATTTTAGAACCTCCTTTTTAGGGTTCCGTATGTCTGAATGTGAAAACATAATAGTTATAGGATCACTTGTCTGTCTGTTTGTCCGTCTGTCACAGCCAATTTGCCCCGAATGTAATGGACTATTAAGTTGAAAGGCACACATGAATTTCTGTGACCCAAACACGAACGTATAACGAAAATATATGAATTTTGAATATGGGGTCGCTTTAGGAAGGAAAATAAGAAAATTAAAAAAAAATGTTTTGCAAACTGTACCGTGTGAGAGTCTCCAATAAGTATGGGTTTTTTATAATTTAAAAATAAATAGTTTTGAAGTTATTTAAGAAATAATTGACGGAATCTGACCTTATCACCGAAACCAATGATCCCAAAATTTTCAAAAAAATTACCGATAAATAGTTCTACCATGATTAAGATTTATAATATACTCATAGATTTCGTACTGGATAATCTGGAAGAACATGGTAAATCTTTCAATATTGTGCGTATATATAAAATTATATTTGCAGTTGGAATGTAAGGACGAACATGTTTTACAACTGCAATGTTAAGTTAATTCTTGGGATAAATTCATCCCAACTACGGAACCCTTCATCGTGTGTGGTGCACGCACTTGGCGTGTTTTGTGAAATCGTCTAACAATGCAGATAACCAATTTGTTGGTAACATATGTACAGTATGTGTGGGTCATTGACCCATCTACATATATAAAAATTATAATATATATGTATGAATATATATAAAAAATAAATTATTATGTAAATATTATCTCCAATATGCATAAAAAATAAAAGAATATGAAAAATGAAACATAAATATTATATTACCTTTTGGTGACCAATATTAAAGAACATTAACATTACATAAATAGTTTAACTCCGTTTATTTATTCATGAATATTAACGAGGATGTCGAAATTATGATAATGTACTCAATATTTCTTTTATGAAAGCGAATTTTCAGGCTGTATTTTGCAGAAGTGCTGATCGGGGCGTTTAATGCAGTTTCGGGTTATTTCTTTATTGACTGCCTCGTTGGCCTAGTGGTCGCAAGCGCTTCTGCTGAGCATGAGCTCCTGGGTTCGATTCCCAAGTTGGGCAAACTGAAATTGGGTTTTTCTATCCGGAATTCCTCGGTAGCAGCCCGAAGTCTGGATTTGTGCCCGGTTGATGGCAATAAGCAAGGTGGATATACTAGGGTTTACACCTCTGCCCAACCCCTTCGGGGACACTAGGCGTGATGTTATGTTCATTGACATGCAAACGTATTAATACTGTACAAAAACCAGTCTTTGCCTAAGTTCAAACAAGACAAAGCCATTGTGACTGTCATTAGCATTTGCTAATTTAATAACAATATATTATAGATATGTAGATAGAATTCTCTTTATTATGCACACCATAAAAGCTACAGATATAAATGTAGACATTTTACATGTATTATATTAATTTTAAAACCGTCACACGTGGGCCGGATCGAGGTCCTTAGGAACACAACATTAAATCTCTATTTTATGGGAAACAAACTATTGACACGTTCCACAAAAAGGTCGGATGCAATAACTTTACGAATTCTAAAGAAACTAGAAAATATCCAATTTCTAATCTCAACTCACAATACTAGTGTCAGCATCTGGTGAACATTTGGACGGGCTCAGGCAATTGAAAGGGACCCTTTTAAGACAATTGAGAGGTTGTACACAAAAAAAAGCACTAAGCCGTTTCTGCGAACCGTGGTATTTTTTAGGAACTTAGGGGACTGAGGAATGAAGAGGGGCTTTGGTTCTGGATCACGAGAGACGGCGGACGCGGGCGTCCACGCTGGTGAGGTGGGGCAGTTGGTTTTGGGTCGCGAAAGGCGACCGACATCAGAGTCCGTAGCTAGGCTAGTTAAGATAAGGAGACTGGTGAAAGCCAGAGGCCATGTCCAAGTGGGCTGTCGCAAGATAGCGAGTATTATTTATTAAGTTAAATATACATAGTTGGGTTGAAGCCCAGATTAGACTAATGTAGTATTTAACGTACATAGTATGTGTGTGTGAGTGTTGGTGCGACTGGGTGAGTCTTTCATTATAATAATTATCCTAGGCTGGTAATATAATCAAAGTTCTTGTAACTCAACACTTATTTAGTATCGTGTTTATAACTAATGTTACATGCTCGTGTATTACGTGTCCATATCCTAATCCGTACCTTGGCAGATTATTGTCACTGGCATTTGGCTATAGGGAAATGGCGAAGGCCTTCCACCATACTTGACACAGAGCAGTAACGCTCCTGACTTTTGACGACCGTTGACCTCGAGTTGACACACGACATTTGGAAGGCAGAGCCATAAATACTCACAGGTCATTTGGAATTGATCTAGGCTATAAAGCCAATCTGTAATTGCATTACAAAACAACCAAACGTTAGTGATGATTTCTGTTTCCACAAAGGTCTTGCCACAGAATACTTTGCGTGAGGCTTGTTGACGCATATTTCCAGGGAGTGGGGGTGGGCTTCACCAAGTACCCCAAACTGAATTGGTAGACGTTCGAAGAACGCTAGGGACCGTGTCTCGATAAAATTACCCCGTCCGTTCTGTAGGACTATTACTAAATCGTCACTGTTTATCGAGACACGCTATTGGGACGCAACGCCGCTAACAGCCGCACCGCATCCTCTAAATGGGGCAGATTAAGGAAATATGAAGTGACGAGCTACCGCTTCGGCGTTCACCAGGTACGATCGTAATGTATTCTGCTAGAGACTGAGTCTACGGTGCGCTTGTGCTAGTTTTGTGTTAACTTAGTAAAAATGGGCTAGGCTGCCGTAAGGGTGTCTTTCATATAAGTACGCGATTAGAACTACTCAATATTAAACTTGTTTTCCTCAATAACAGTTGGACTTCGCAGTACTCTGTCTTAGGATTGAGTAAAACATTTATTTAATGCTTAGGGAGCGTGTTCCGTTAGAATCGTATTAGCTCCTCAGAGGTACTATGCGTTAGGTTTAGCAGGACACGTACTATGAGGCAAACGTTTTAAAAATGGTTCCCAGTCTCACTGAAGTGGGTACATTATAAACAGACAAATTAACGTAGTATTACGTAGACGTATTTAAAGCGCAAGCGTAACGGTCCCGTTACCCCTTCACCTTATCTAGGCTGTATTGCAGATATTGGTGCTCAACTGCGAGAGGAGGAGGCGTTGGCGTTCCAATATATATAATACTAAAACATATACTTTTGCATACCCTCTTGTCTTCTTAGCTTCATATTATATAATACTTTTGTTTACTAACTGTCAATTCCCAATATTAACTTCATCTTGTACCTTTCCCGTCCCCTAGCTTTTCGAAGACGGGACAAAATAGTTTAGTTTATGGGAATGCCTCTCTTTCTTATGTTGGTGGGGGAGTGTCCAGTCCGGAGACGAGCTCTACAGGGCCGTACGGCGGAGGAGTGCGGCCCTTCCCCCTAAGGGGAACCGACTTAAACACTAATATTAACATAATTAGGAAAAACGAAAATTTTATCAGCCTAGGGTAATTTAGGTACAGTCACACCATCACATTTCCTACCACACACTTTTATACTGCCCTGCTAAGCCGAAAAGCGGTATCTCAATCGGAGTAAGTTTCGAGAAAATTTACTTTTTGTAAATGGAAACATAAGGATATAAAGAACTTCTGAGTGGTTTTTTTAAATGTTTTAAGTTAGATAGCGGTATGTGGCTTATACCATTAGATGCGAAATTATTATAGCTATTGAATGGTATAAAAAAAACTAAAAGGGCGTAGCTCAGAGATACCGCCTTTCGGCTTAGCCAGGGCAGTATAGCAGGTTAATGTTAGATGTTGGGCCCCTGAACACCTTCTTCCATAAACTCACTCGGCTTTTTCTAGGTAGGCAGAAACTACTGACCGTCACGGCTGGCGCACATAGCAGCCGTGTTTTGCCGCAGCGCATCGCATTCTAATACAAAATAGCGCGGTTTGGCCCGCGTTTAGCGACAGACAAAATGTACGAAAGTGATTGACTGGTTTTGTAATGCGGTGCGACCCGCCCAGATGTGCGCTACGAAAAAAGAAAAGAAATAAAGAAAGAAAGAAAAATAAGTTTACGTTTCGTTCGGTTAGTTTAAGTTTTTAATTAGTTTAGTGTTTTTAGTTTAGTTTTGTGGTTAGTTTAGTTTAGTTAGTCTACGCTTTAACCTACCTCCTGATTATGGGTATTTTTCTACATCACCGCCATATTTGGCGGCTTATTATGATGGGATGAGCTAGACTCCTACAACAAAGACTGGTTCTTAGTCGCCTTACATCGAGAGAATTGGAAAGAGAGCCCTTGCCCTGCTGTGTGAAAATACGGACTCATAATAATGAATAACCATCTTATTATTATTCAGATAATAACTAGCAGTTTATTATATCTTACCTGTGGTAAACTACAGGCGAGCGCGAATGTCCACGCGCAGAGGAGCATCTGCTTGCTGCGCCGGCGCGCAACCGGCAACCGCAGCGGGTATATCACAGCGAAGAACCTGCAAAAATACACTTTGTTACGTCTCTTTTTAAGGGTGATTGTTGGTGACAAACCGGTGTGATTAATAATGTACAAATTAAAACAAAAAAGCAGCCCGGGGTCTGTATTTGTGCCCGGTTGGTGGTAATAGGTTCGTCCCCTATTGGCAACGTCATGTAATAGGGGACGCCCTATTACATGACGTTTCCATGGCGTCCCGGTGAGGTATGGCTCTAACTGACAGATGATGGGAACGTATTCTCTCATTGGAAGGTGTGTAAGGTTCGACCGAAACCACTGTACCGCGCCTTAGGTATGTGCGTGGCGAGACGGGGGGCAGTGCAGGCCGCTCATTCGTCAGCGGCCTCACCACGCATTCCTGAGGCGGGGTACAGCGGTCTCGGCCAGAATATAATAAAGTTTAAATTCGTAAAACACGTATTCTTTTACGCGTATTTTTTTTCATTTACATTGACGTAGTCAAAAGCACCCACATGGACAAATTTGATAAAATAAAACAGGTTTTTAATTATTTAACAAAAATTCCCGGTACATCACTCTTCGTTTTTGTTAAATAATAAAATCTACTCCAATGTTTTTTACATTGAAGGTAGATCGTTCATGTTAAAGCACTCTCTGTAAGCCCCGGAAGTTTTAACTCACCTTTCAGTAACACTCTATTTGAATACGTTGAACACGTTGGTTTCAAACAGTCGCTTTTTTTAAAGCGTAGTTTAAAAAAATCATTGGGCCACTGTGGATAGGATGAGGGTAGGAGTTAGAACTCAAAATATTGCCTTTTACAGCATTCATATTTTCTCGACCCATTGAGGTCTGTACACAAGCTCCTGTACACAAACTATAAAAATTACGGATGAAGAAAATAAAAGTAATGCGTTATTTGTAAAATGTTTCACAAGTCATTTTGTGTTGGTGCACTGATCATCAAAAAAACCGACCAAGTGCGTGTCGGACCACGCACAATGAAGAGTGCCGTAGTTGGGGTGAATTTATCCCACGAACAAACTTAACACTGTAGTTGAAAAACATGTTCTCGCATACATTACAACTGTAAATGTAGGTTTGTACGCACAATACTGAGAGATTGACCATAGACTTCTTATAGGTTTTCCTGTAATCTATGACTAAAGAACAATTCTACGGATTTAAAAAAAAATGTGTCAGTAGTTTCGGAGATACGGGAGGCGAATTGTAAATTTTCAGCTATTTTCCTAAATATCATTAAAAGAATTCATTTTAAAATTATATAAAAAAAAATTGAAATCCTTTCATATGATACGTCATAGATGCGGTACAGTCACTAAAACTTTTTTATTACATTTTCCAATTTGCCCCCAAAAAGTGACCCCCATATTCAAAATTCATATAATTATGTTACACGTCCGTATACAAATTTTAACCAAATTGGTCTAGTAGATACGGAACGAATTGGCTATGACAGACGAACAGCCAGACAGACACACAAGAAAGAAACAAAGAAAGAAATCATTTATTTGCTGATAATGTACGAGTAGGTATACATATAAGTTGGATTATTTGTTAATTGTCACGATACATTTTGCCTTACGGCATGCAAAATATTAGATTTATTTATTTATTTATTTAAAACACACCACTATCATCACAGGCTTCCCTAATACAATAGTGTAGTTACAGTTAATAATAGGTTACTAAGATTAAACTTACAATTAATTAAAAGTAATTTTACTAAATGCGGCCCGTGTGAATTCACTCAGAGTACAATTGAAGCAGTCAATCTGTTGTGACACCATATTGAGTGTACGCAGCGCACGCATCAGCGGCGCATGTTGCAGCAGGTTGGTGCGAGCGGGCGGCACCCACAGCAGCGGCGGCCGCCTCCTTCGCCCCACGTACCCATCCGGTACACACAACCCAACCGTGCTTAGAACGCCTGGGTTGTGTATTTTACCACGCATAACCTTAAAAAAGTAAGTGGCGAGAGCGATTTGAATTTAATAATTTAGTTACAACCATTAGAAAGAAAAGAAAGAAAGAAAGAATAATGTTTATTTGGACACAGTTCGTGAAACACAAAATACAAAATAATAAAAAAGTGAACAAAAAAAAAAAAAAAACAATTACAATTATTATTAACGAGTGATCCTATAAGGGTTCCATTTTTTTCTTTTTGAGGTATGAAACCCTAAAAATACTCCCTACTAGGTATAGAATTGGTTGTTTATTGCGAAAAAAATTGAAAAACTGAAATTCAATAAAAGCTTGCTAATGAAGGGAAAATCTACTGGAATAGGCCTACGGCACGTGCCGAATTCGATAGGCCGTGACAATGTGCTAGCCGCGTAGCTCGCATAGGCACGGCGTAGGCCAGCGTTACGTAGCCACTGTATGCTGTCTCTATAATTTTATTTATTTATTTATTTACGTAGCCACTGTATGCTGTCTCTATAATTTTATTTATTTATTGGTAAGGCACCTCAACAACTTACTCACTAAAACATACGCATACAAAAATCACATACAGTTTTAGGTATTGTGAATTCGTCACTTACAGAAGTGCACAGCACTAGCAGAGAACTTAATGATTAAAGGACGTTTTAGTTACGTTAGTTGATTTAGTTACAGAATAAAAAGACAAAAAGAGAGATAATATGTTCACAAATACGATGGAAAGTACAGAAATATTTAATATTTAATTAAATAACAAATTTATGATATTAGACATGGTTTAGTGCTAGGCTAGTGTAACAAGATGTTTATGTTTTTATTTCATTTGCAAATTAACAAGTAGTATACAATAAGAAATTATTACACAAGAATAACAATTAAACTGATGAAACAATACTATTTTATTGTTAAAGTAAACTTGGAAATTATTTTAATTCTATCATTAATTTTTTCAGTAACAACACTTTAGCGGAAAAATGTCATGAAACCTTATCGAAGTTTGTACAGCGTTGTGTTCCCAAGGCTATTTCTATCTCACACAATATGGGCTGTGACGATAAGAGAGGAATTCGCCAACCGAACATTTTCGTAGGTCATCCACAAAATGTTACAAAAACAAATGTTGAATCCCTCATGACCTCCAAAAAACCTTTTGATACGAACCTTAAGTGGTTTAGGTAGGCGAAATATTTCCCACATGTTGCAAAGTACCTTAGATATTAGCCTTATATAAATATATCACATTTCTGATGGCCAAACAACCTGTCAAGTAATAACGTTAAAGATACCTAGATTTTGACCAAACCTTTCTGATACATCCTGTATATTATGGAACACATGTTATTGACTATCAAATTAATTCTGGTCGATGTATACATCTTTTTGAGGCTGACTGTACATGTCTTGTCTATTTTGCCATCCTTTCGATTGAAGAACTCGGCAAAGTTAGCCGTGTTGGGAATTTGAAAAGTTTGATAACAATGGGAAATATTTAACGGATCCTTTAAAAAACTTATTGACTTGCTATTGAATGCTGCACGCTTTTTTAAATTAATGAACCCCTTGTAACTTTGTGGACTTCTGGATGATAAAAACTTTTTTTAAATAAATGAGCCTCTTTTAAACTAGCCTTTAACTAGTCTAGAATACCCCGACCAAACGCGTTAAGTTAGGTTTTAACAGATCCTTTAAAAAACTCATTGACTTTCGATCTAATGATGCGCGCCTTTTTAAATTAATGTACCTCTAATCATGCTGTCTCGCCGTGTGGAGATTGCTTCATGCAGTTTCTATAGAATTTGATATCATGGTGTGACTACCGCCATGATACTCTCGCCCGTGTAGGCGTGTAGATGGCGCCTAAACCGTTTATTTGTCCGAAAACTTCGTAATGTCTCGCGCCAGACGAGGTCTTATGTGTAATAGAGGAATTTGAATATTGTTGCTTATTAGAAACTATTTTTTTCCATTCATATACTTAATCCAAAGATGAACCAACATATAGTTTAAATTAACAAAATCAAGTGTAGTAGTAGAATGTAGAGCATATTACGAATATACTAGGACTTCATGTTTTCATCAATTTATCCAATAGAATACAAAGTCACGTGAGCGACGCCACGGGCACAGCCAGTTAGTACTATAGGGAAGTTTATAATCGCTATGAATGTACTCGCGTCTTATATGTAACTGAAGCTTTAAGCCCTTTGCACACGGCACGGTTTTTTACGGTACAGCGTATAAGCCGCGCCGTACAAGAAACGTGTCTGTTAACAAGCTTTCATAGTGATCCATAGATCCAACACTGACGACCGTGCCTACAAAGAAAAAGTGTTTATTCTGCACAAACCAAACGCACATTACAAAAAAATAACAAAACAATACCACTTTACAGATGAGCCAAAAGCCTCGTATCCAGTATTGACACAGAAAAGTTTGACAAATCTTATCTATTCCCAAAAATTTTTCTATTCTTTTATCTCCCTCTTTTTACACTCAGCTAATTAACCGTAGTTTTTCACGGCAAGGAAAACGAGTGTGTACAAAAGGGGGCCTTACGTTTGAGTGAAAGACTATAACTTCTATTAAAATACTTTATTATTCTTCTTCTTCTGTGATGTATATTCGTATTCCTATTAAAATATTATATATTGGTAGTCATATTAAATTTAGCTCAGTTCCGTTTAAAATATTCCAAGTTATTATTGGTTATCGATGTTTTTAAACGAACGCGTGTACAATAATAATTGTGTCCTCAGGCATTTCAATTTCAAAACGTGGGCAGAGCGTAAGGTTGGAATTATAAACGTTTCGACTTTTTTACATTAATAACTGAATGTTGGCGGAAAAAAAGATTGGCAGTTTTGGAGTCGCTTAATTTCAGAAGCGTTCATGAATGAAAGTATCATGTTGATAACTCACATTCTTTCTAGGGAAGCGTCACGTTTCTAAAATTCAACCTCGGGAGGCCTTTGCCCTGCAGTGGGACAAACATGAAATATAAAAATAAAAAAACGACATTATTTAAATGGGCGTTGAATTCCTCTATAATCTATAAATTCCTTTAGACATGTGAATCAATAAAAAATAACCCTGCACAGATTTAAAAAATATATACCAATCTTTACGTAAGCATAGGATAGGAATGGATAGGGGGGGAGCTTTGCTGACTTTTGCGGACAAGGGGGAGGGGTGGTTAAACATTACTAAAAGTCTGCTTACGAAATACTTGAATGGCCCCTATAGATCAACACCGAAATAGCTATAATGGAGTTGAAATTGAAAATTGAATCTAGAAAATATTCGAGAACTTTCTGTGGTCTCCTGATCACGTCTTTTGTCGCATGAAAGGTGCCATATTTTCTACGGTTTCTAGCCTTTTGTGTCGTGTAGAAAGTTATTGAATTTGAAATATATTTAGAGAAAATTCGCAGAAGAATGTTGTAGGCTTTTTCTGAATATTTTCTCTCAAGATTACCCATTCAATAAGGTTTTATTAAAAAAATGTGCCAATTGATTCGGTTGACTTTATATGTGCCATAATTTCAAATGCTTCAAATACTTCATTTTCTCCGTTTAATCTTTTAGAAGGTGGTATGTACAATATCTCTGGCGAATAAGACAATAGCCACAAAGTCCTACCCTTATGTACCAAGTATCTAGGATTACGATCGTTTGACTGACTCGGTCGTCTAGTGGTTAAAAGTACGACTTCGGGTCCAACTAACTTTAATTGGATTTAAGATTTGACATTGAGAAATTCTCCGTAGTAGCCCGGATCCTGGTTTTATCCCTACCTAGGTAGTGACAGTAAATATGAGACTTACTGCCGCACTCAGAGATGATAATAACAGTATCAACCACTAACTTTAGGAGCGTACCTATATACATAAAGTTGGCAACGTCGCAAATAGCTGTCAAATATTTCGCTGTTTTGATTTATTTGGCGATATTACTGAATTAATGAAAGCTCTGAAAAAATGGTACTCTCCATTATTCTTGACTTTTCTACATAACGATGGCATGACGCGACAATCACCTTGTTTGAACGTCATTGTACGAAATCAAAAAGAATACCACATATAATGCCAGATAATTGTTAAGTTAACATTCACTATAACATTATGTAACATTCCAGCACCAGCACCAGATTTCGTTTAAATTTGAATATTTACGCAGTAAAACACTAATAATCGTACATGAATATTTTCCTACCAAACGATGTAACAATGTTGTGTTATTGGATTTGTTGCCATGGTTGCCACTTTATTGCGACTGGTTTTTCATTTTGACAGCTGAACAGAAGAAGCTATTCAATAAATTGGAGGGTCATGCTTCCTGTAAATATTGCCGGAGCCGCACCGGCGCCGGACAGAAAAATAAAAAATATCAGAACATGAAAATGAAAAAATACGCAGCGCCGCCGCCAGTACGGCGGCGCGTGGCTGTGCGGCGCATGGGCAATATATTTTGGTATACACAAACATGCGGTCATATACAGATAGACTAAATACAAAAAAAAAAAAAGCTATATTTATACTTATGATACATCAGAAGCTAGGTGCACGGTTCCAATTGGTTGTTTCCTCTGGAGAAGAGCCGGCAAAAGAGTCCGCGCTTACTCTTTTAAAAATAATTGGCTTTTACAATACTTTCAAATAACAGTGTGAATAGGTATGGGAGGACAGTGTAGGTCTTTCAACAAGTACAGTTAACAAAATAGAAAATGGTCAACAAATCTACAGTCCGTTATGCCTACAGAGTTCTCACATTCACAAAATAGAAAACAGGAACAGAAACAGGCGCGACGCGACTCTAATAAAACAATTTCTAATGCGTTATGTGCTAATCGTACGTTGCTAGCATGTGGCTGAAAGAGATTTTTCAAATAAATTACGTATTCATGGAAAATCACTAATATTCGCAGCAAGTTTTCCGAAAAATGACGCGAGACTGACGTTTGATCGTTTGGTTACAAGAACCTACTATTGATTTTGAAAATTAAAAAATCTCATGAGTATTATTATATGGTCTACTTGCATGTGGCTGAACCACTTTTTTCAACTTCTATACAAAATAGTAGTTTTTTTTATTTTTATAACGTAATTCTCTAAAAACTTCAAGACAGATTAGTATTTTTTTCTAATACCTACTAAGAAACACTTTTAACAAATTTTAAAAATTGCTTATTAATCTTAAGATAACCATTTAATAGAATCTAAATTTTATTTTATAAATAAACAATTACATTATTTCGTAAATAAATGGCAAAGTGAACTATAGTAACGACCGCGGAAAACTCAACCCGTCAGTAGAGATGGGCTGAGTGATGATTTTTCTGTATCGGTGACTGCATGACAATGACAAAAAAATATCGGTGACGGGAACAATGACAAAATCATCAATGATTTTTATTTGAGTATTAGATCTCGTCACTTCATTTGTGAGTAGATACTGAATGATCGCGGAACGGCTTAGTGAAATTATCATTAGTTATTTATGTAGGCATGAGTCGAGTTTGTCAGTTGGCCGCGTAATTTAAATTTTCTTAGTTTGTGACTTTCATTGCAGGTTATTTAGGCATTGATTTATCGTTATGGAAATCATCAATATGTTTCCATTAGTGATATTTGCTGCAAGATACGACTATTTAGTATATCATGGCAATTTGTCGTAAAAACTTGGTCGCGTAAATATGCACCTCCCCAACAAGTAATATTCCAATCTTCCGTAAAACCTGTAAAATTAAATTAGGGTGGTTGTTCGTCCTCGTCTATCCAAAACAATGATTTACGAAATACTAAATGCTAGATAAATTGCATTCGTGATTTGCCGCGCATTTCGCACGCAAACATAAACAATGCAAGTGAAAGCATTGTTGCCGTTCCGTGCGCCCAGTCCCGGTCATTTTATCGAAACATGTGAGTTCCAGTCCAGTATCGCCGATCGCGCAGTCTCGCAACGTCGCAATTCACAGTCACACCGCCCGCTGCGCCCGAGACGGCCCGATCCGAATCACCGAAGTTCGCGTTCATTGTCATTCTTGTAATGATTTTTAAGCATTGATGATTTTGTCTTTGTCATTGCATGATGAAATGATTTTAAAATATCGATGATTTTTACATGTGACATGATATCGGACTCATCTCTACCCGTCAGTAACTACCGGGCCTTCCCAGCGTTAGGACGTATCACTTTGCGTCGCAGGCGCGCACGTGTTATAAAGTAAACATATTTCAAAAATTGTACGCCGACTACCACATTTTGACTCGCATTTTATTTAAGTACTTTGCTTGTTTTTGAAGAACATTAAAATTTTGCATGCCTGGCAATAAATAAAATACTGGTGTACATGTAGTCGTAATTGTTCTAATCCTAAACGGCTTGACTGAGTTAGATGTTTTTTTTCAATTGTTTTATAGGGCTTAAGATTCTAATAGCCAAAAATAAGGAATTTTAGTGATAGTTTAGTTCGGTGTACAACAGCATCGGTATCACTACTCGTATTTATGTAAAACGCTTACCGCAATGTTATTGAATGTCTAAATGTACCTAAATTCATGTAACACCAAAGTCAAAGTCAAATCATTTATTTCAAATAGGCCCTTGTAAGGCACTTTTGAACGTCAAAGTTTACAAAAAATTGAATTGATTCTAGTCGCCCCTTCCAAAAGGTAGTTTTCGTATGGAGAAGAATGGGCAAGAAACTCCACCGTTACTCTTTTAAAAAGTGTTACAATATTTGTATGTGTAGGTACATTCGTTACATAATTATATGTGAAGACGCATCTAAAAAAATAAAAAATACGTTACCACAATAGGTAAAAAGAAGAATTAATAAAAATGAAGCAACGAAAGATAAATTAATTACTTATGTGACAGATGCACGGTTCTCACATATTTACAAACATTGTAAAAGTAGATGATTTTCTTAAAAAAAATACAATTAATAAGTCATTGTGTGAGGAAGTAATCACAGAATGTAAAATCAATGTCTTATAATAAAAATAATAATTTATACAACTTAAATTAGCAACCAGTTTGATTTTGTCTAGATTCTAGATGGTCCTATGGAGCAGGACCAGCATGTTTCCAAGCATTCTTATCTTGGATATAATCCTCTAATTTGTAATATGCTTGTTTACAAAGTGTACTTTTAATATGAGTTTTAAATTTTCTTTCATTTAATTATAATATATCACAAGGTATTTTGTTGTAGCATTTAACACAGTACCCCATAAAAGATGAAGATACTTTAGATAATCTGAAAAATGGTTGATCTATTTTATCTTTATTAAAATTATGTCTATCACTTATTTTATTAAAAATATGTAGATTTTTTCTTACATAAGTACATAATATTTTCATAAATGAATTGGCAAGGTACTGTCAAATTTTAGCATGTTTATGTTGATTGTTATAAATACACTAAACGAATATACACAAACATTCCAGACTTATTTCTTAACCTTACCTAAATAACTTAAGAAAATATCATCTATAGGATCAAAACTGTTTAAGCGATCACTACGCTCGATCTTTAGGCGTGTGTGCGTGAACGGTGCACATAAACATAGCATCGCAATAAATTTACCTAAACTCTGTCGATGAATTTTGTGCACGGACTCTTAAAACACTCTCACACTCTCTACTTGTCTACTTTCCTATCGCAGGTATGCTGGAAGAGATTTCTTTAGAAATAAGCATCACCTTTGTACGTATTTTTCTGTTCCTTTTTTTCTTGTCTGTTTATATGTGTGTACATAAACCGTTAAATAAATAAATAAAATTCAACCTGAAGTAAAAATTAAATGAAAGATGATTAGAAAAAAACAGTCGAACAGAGTACCTCCTCCTTTTTGCAAATCGAATACTAACATTTTTTTCAACCTTAGTTTTTGTTTACCCTAAACCTCTTAAGGGGTCATTGTACTCATTATTATGAACAACTTTCACTATGGGACCAAAGACGAAATCGCGTCGGTTAGCTTCGGTCCCATTGTGAAAGTTATTCATGATGATGAGTACAATGACCCCTTAAGAGGTTTAGGGTAATGAAAAACTAATGTTGTATAGAAAATCTCCAAAATCTACAAGCATTTTGTGAACTTGCCGCTGAAATGTGTCGGAAATTGGAAGTTAGCACGATACCGCTTTGGGCAATCCTCTCATACATTTATAGTTAATTGGATTACTACCACGAAGCCGACACGTGGAAAGGATCAGCTTATTTGTATGTTTATTTTTTAAATTAAAAGATGTATTAACAACTGGCGAAATGTTGGTATACTGTATGACTTAATGCCTATGGCATTAAGTCCGGCTCTGTACATTTGTGTGCTTAAAGTGTTAAATAAATAAATATGTATGTACACCTCTGCTAAACTCTTCACGGGCTCACTTCACTAGGTGGTACTCCATTTTCCTCCTATCTTCGTTTTTATCCCCTCTTTTTTTCCTACTACTCCGTTGCCACATTATGTTAGCAGCCCGGTTACGGTTCAGAATCATGATTTTATTTTGTAGAGACAAAATCGTATTTTTTTAAGCCGTAGGCTTTAGTTTTATTTTGGGCCGAAAACGAAAAACGTTTAGTCATAAAAAATATTTATATTTCTCTGTACACTCAAATCTTGTTTGTTTTTTTTACACCTAAGGGAGACAAAGAGCAAAATACATAAAACACGATAATTCCATTAGAGGATACAAAATTTCTTGTATGTACAAAATTTGTTACACGTATTTCTTGTTGTATACATGAGCTGCCGAGCTTTGCGAAGTAGACCGAATGACATTTCACGAACTTCTGATTTTCGGCATACCCGACGCTTCCGCTGATTTATGGCCGAAACTTGATTTTTTTCGCCGAAAATCAAGCTTCGGTCGGTCACTAATAGAAACTTACGGTTTTATATGGCGTCCGTCACAGAATTGGTGTACTCAACGGACTTTCAGCGCCACGAATTTTATTAGTAGGTACTGCCGTCGTTTTGTGCTTTAAAAAAGTTACTCACCTGTCAACAGAGATGCAGACAAGAACGTTAGAAGACAGGTACAGTCCGAAGGCTCGCAACACTAGTAGCAGCTTGCACATCAGGTTGCCCACCAACCAGGCGTTTGTGTACTTCCAACCAATCTGTGAACAAACAAGAAAACAATACTTAACTATTTTTAATCAAGTTTAGCGTACTTAATATTTTCTGGCCCTGGGTTCGATTCTCCGGTCTCGGTGGATTTCTTGGTCTCAGGATTTGTCCGGGTTTGGTACCGGTTAGCGACACTAAAGTATTACATGAGGCTTTAAAATAAAACTGCCGAAAACTCGGTGGACGTACTATACCACTGCCTGCTCTTTCGGGGTCCACAGGCGTGATGTTATGTGGGTACGTAAGTCAAGAAATAAATATGTTAAGAACATTGTTGTTAATTTTTAGTTGCTTTATGCTTTATTATTCTTTCGACACTATCATTGGAAATACATAATTATACAAAGTGAAATTTAATTCGTTTGCATCCTCTTATGTTCACTTATTATCAGCTGTTCCCTACATTAAAACCAGCTATGCGAACATAAATGTATGGAACAGCTGATTTTTTTTCGCGATTTCAGTGTTGGCCCCATAGTGCAAGTTGTTTATAATGATGAGTACAATGACCCCTTAAGAGGATGGAAACGAATTAAATTTCACATTATATATTTTGAATGACTATAACATGCGCCCGCTATGCCATAGTTTAAGGCAAACATGATAATCTGTTTTATCTGTTCTTTTAACATCTCTTGCATGCTGAAATTATATTAAGAGCGTTTATTCTGAAAGTTGGCAACGTCGTAAATAGCTGTCAAATATTTACCTGTTTTGATTAATTTGGAAATAATACTGTACGGAAATAAGAAATGTGGCTAACTAAGTTACTAGAATATTGCTTATGTTATGCAATTGTTACAGTGAATTTGATGTTGTACCCGTTTAAGGCGTAAAAAAAGCATTTGGAAACTTTTCAAATGCTTTTTTTACGCCTAAAACTAAATATTCGGTGTTACAATATTAATTATTGCATATCCTAATCAATATTCTAGTAACTTAGTTAGCCACATTTCTTATTTCCGTACAGTATTATTTCCAAATTAATCAAAACAGGTAAATATTCGACAGCTATTTACGACGTTGCCAACTTTCAGAATAAACGCTCTTAAATATTGCACTCATGTTTGAGCAAATAAATGATTATCTTATGAGGGAACGAAATTTGTTTAAATTGCGTAACATTATCGCTCCTTGACCGAATATCTTGACTTTGTTTCATTTAGAGGAATTAACTGTAAAGCTTTGTCCGCACGAGGGCATTCGGTCTCGGCACTAATATCGATTTCCGATAAAGCTGGCAAGTGGGATCAAATGAGAAACGAAATTGTTCAAAAATCCACATGTAATGCTTGGAATTGTAGCTGTATAAACGTATGATTGTTTCATTAAATTCTACTGTGAAAAACTAACTTCGTAATAATGTTACAATATTACATTTTCATACAAGTGTGCAATGACCATTCATGCTCTGTGTGGAGTGTGGAGTTATCGAAGACTTACATCACTTATTGATGGACTGTGTTCGATATGAGTTTGATAGAAAGGAGGCTGTTCAAATTTGTATGGTAACTGATCTATGAACCAATAGCGATATGGATTTGATATTTGTGTAGGGATACTTCGTTTATACCTTTGTGCAAAAGTACACAAACAAATATCAAAACCATATCGCCATTGGTCCATATACCACTTTTGCTCAGTTTCTTTTATTGTATTTGGGGTTTTGAGGTGGAACCGACTTATGTACATAATTCAGGGACATTTCATAGAATTCTGTCTGTCTGTGTATGATGATGCGAAGAGTCTGTTCAGGTTCACAGCCCAAATGTAATCCATAGGAGCGTGTATTTTATTATTATTTATTTTGGATATGATGGGACTGTCATACGTATTACGGATATAAAAGTCCCAAATTAAAAACGAAGTACAAAAATAAATACTACTTAATGCTCACACGCACCCAACGACGATTTTCAAAACACTAGTAAAGAAAAACTAAACACATCAAAAAAGTCTAAGCAACACGCATCATTTACACAAACCGCATGTTTTATTAATTATTTTATTCATCTTTAATTCAGGTACAATATCCTTAATTTGTTAGTATTACTTAAACTATTTTAGTAAAATTAATTAAGAAAAACATAAACAATAAAAAAAAAAAAAAAAAAAAATCTTAACAAAGTAGATTGTTATACAATCTTTTTGTTCTCGGAAACATATACTGAGTTGACTGGTTTTAAAAATAGAAACTTTTCCACTGTGTTTTCTTTGCATTCAAATAAAAGCTACGTAGTCGAGTCATAAATACTGTTATTGGTTCCGAATTTTGAATTTGGAATGCAGACGCAAATTTCAATAAATTAGGTTCGAATTTTGAATATTTCACAATTTAAAAAACGTAGGTTTTGTTGACTTTTCTTTAGTTTTTAACGTGGAGTGGACACAAAAAGAAGAGAAGAGAGGAGGGGAGAGAGTGGGAGTCGCTGTAATTGCGTTGCATCGTTGTGGATACGCTGCAAGTCAAATTTTTTAACTTCTGACAAACTCGAAAACAACACATAGGTTCATTTATCACGCTATTACACGACACGAAGAAGATTCAAGAATAGAAGACAGAGAGAGGAGTGGTTAACCTCGTACGGTTCGCAATCCAGTCGTGATCAAAGCCATCAAGGCGCGAACTCAAAGAAATCTCGTGCTAAAGTAAAAACTGTTGGAATTTCAGATGGGTTTAAACAAAACTACTCGTACGGTGAAAAGAGTGTTGAATGAAAAAATCAGGCTACGTGCCTACCTACTGTAAAAGAACAGATACAGATAGAATTCTGTCTGTCTGTGTATGATGATGCGAAGAGTCTGTTCAGGTTCACAGCCCAAATGTAATCCATAGGAGCGTGTATTTTATTATTATTTATTTTGGATATGATGGGACTGTCATACGTATTACGGATATAAAAGTCCCAAATTAAAAACGAAGTACAAAAATAAATACTACTTAATGCTCACACGCACCCAACGACGATTTTCAAAACACTAGTAAAGAAAAACTAAACACATCAAAAAAGTCTAAGCAACACGCATCATTTACACAAACCGCATGTTTTATTAATTATTTTATTCATCTTTAATTCAGGTACAATATCCTTAATTTGTTAGTATTACTTAAACTATTTTAGTAAAATTAATTAAGAAAAACATAAACAATAAAAAAAAAAAAAAAAAAAATCTTAACAAAGTAGATTGTTATACAATCTTTTTGTTCTCGGAAACATATACTGAGTTGACTGGTTTTAAAAATAGAAACTTTTCCACTGTGTTTTCTTTGCATTCAAATAAAAGCTACGTAGTCGAGTCATAAATACTGTTATTGGTTCCGAATTTTGAATTTGGAATGCAGACGCAAATTTCAATAAATTAGGTTCGAATTTTGAATATTTCACAATTTAAAAAACGTAGGTTTTGTTGACTTTTCTTTAGTTTTTAACGTGGAGTGGACACAAAAAGAAGAGAAGAGAGGAGGGGAGAGAGTGGGAGTCGCTGTAATTGCGTTGCATCGTTGTGGATACGCTGCAAGTCAAATTTTTTAACTTCTGACAAACTCGAAAACAACACATAGGTTCATTTATCACGCTATTACACGACACGAAGAAGATTCAAGAATAGAAGACAGAGAGAGGAGTGGTTAACCTCGTACGGTTCGCAATCCAGTCGTGATCAAAGCCATCAAGGCGCGAACTCAAAGAAATCTCGTGCTAAAGTAAAAACTGTTGGAATTTCAGATGGGTTTAAACAAAACTACTCGTACGGTGAAAAGAGTGTTGAATGAAAAAATCAGGCTACGTGCCTACCTACTGTAAAAGAACAGCACACTTGCTTTTTTTTATTTTTATTGAGGGTGGGAACACAAGGCGCCGTCGACCCAGGCCTGGTCCCTATCGGACGGCGAGCTACCCATTGCTCACCGTCCGCAAGCCCGCGCCTACGGTGGCCGGAAGTCGGCTCGCGACTCCCGACGCCCGGGGCGTCTCCTGCGGCGACTAGGGGCGCGAGGGCACGAATCTTGCCTCTCCCTCGCGCGCTCCGCCTCCTCCTTCGCGAGCATTACTGCTTCGCAGAAGGAAGTGACGGCCTCCCATGCACTCTCGCTACGGACCATGGCCTGAACCGAGAGAATTTGATGAAATATAATGTTTATTTAGCATATTTTATTAAATTACAGATTTTATAATGTTCACAATTTTTTCAGGCATAAAAAACTTAGCATAGGACCTATGCTAACATTGAAAAAAAATCACACTTGTCTGAGTAGTAAAATCGTTATCTAGGGCATCCTTTCCCGTGCTACCAAGACAATTTAAGAACGTGTTGAAAGAAAAAATACCATCGCCCTATAATAAATTAGACTACATAAAGGTACCTATGTAAAACAGCTGACAATAACTTTGCCGGAAGTAGATAGTTTTTGTGTACCTATAATCAAACTATATTTTAAATCGTCAAAGCAAGTAAGTACCTTGACGATTAAGTACCTATAATAACAACTTCTAGACGAAGTCGCTAATAACGAGAGAAAGTTAAAAAAAAAGTCTTTGATCATAAAAACACCAAGTAATTCAACAAAAGCCCTATATTATATAGTATTATTAAAGAACACTCAATTGATTATACAAGTATCTTTAAATTGTTCGGTTCAATAGATAGTTCTGAGAAAGTTGTAGTACTAAACGAAGCCAAGAAGTTCTTATTTATAAGCTCAAGCACAGATGTAACTAGTGCCAGCTTTACAAGAAAATTGTTGAAAATGTTCAACAATTTTCTTGAAAAGCTGGCACTAGTCAACACTGTTAAGTTAATGTTTTAAACACTGTTAAATTAATGTTTTAAACACTGTTAAATTAATGTTTTAAACACTGTTAAATTAATGTTTTATGAGCACAACTATGTAAACTGCGGTGTGCGGCACAGAACTGGTCGATATGGCGATGCTTGGGGTCCTATGTCCAGCAGTGGACGTCTTTGAAATGATGACGATGATAATGAATATTAATGCATTACTTAGAGACCCATCCTCCGTGCGAACAATGGAGTTCACATACATACATACAACCATCCATTCTTACAAGTCATTGTATTTAAAGACAAATACTTTTCATTCTCAGTAGTACCACTTGATCCCTCCGTGATAAAAGTAATTTCTACTAATGGTTTACTTGAGCTGCACAAAACTTTAGTCTTTATTCCAAAGAAGTAAAGGACAATATTGGTGTACACATAAATATGTTCACAAGAACTTGTCTTGTCGACTTATTGGGATTGTAAGGCACAGTAGATTGAGACCTAACCTTAATAAGCCTACTTAAAGCGGGGTTTGTGAAAATGAATAAGGTCGGCTTTTTGGCGGTTTTTCTTCATAGGAGCAAGGTAAGGTAAACTGTACAAGCACAGTGATTTGATGTTAAATACAATATAGGTATTACCTAAAATGGTCTGGTCGTTACTGAGAAATTCCAGTTAGAAAAACCAAATACCACTGACCGACATGGGAATCAGACCTTATGCTTGGCAGTAGCGCTTGTGACCACTACACCAACGAGGTGGATCTCGAGTAAATATGGAAGTAATTGAAAACGTGTTCGCACAATCATATATATGTTGGCTTAAGTTGGATGGATACCATAAATTGAAAAAAAATTGCACATTGTTTGCCACATATTGTGAAAGGACATACATATATGGACCCTTTTCGGTTAAATATTTGAATTGAGACAATTCGAAATGCTGAATTATTAAAAAGTTTCGTGAGGGCGCTAAAAATATTAACATTGTGAGGCAAATAACATGAGTACTTGTAAGTACCCAAAAATGTGTCTAGGAAAAACTTTTGTGACGGAATCTGTATTTTTAATAAAAATTGCTTACGCGAGACTTTTGCGTACCGGATATGACATTTTGTAAATGGAGGTAAAATATATTGGCTCATGCTATCGAAAATGTTTTAGAAACATGTAAATTTAAAAAAAAACACTACAAAATGAAAAATAACTTTAATTTTGGAAGTCTTCAGTTCATGGTTTAGAGTTTTCGTTATTAAAAATTAATCAAAACAGCGAAATATTTGACATTTATTTGCGACGTTGCCCACTTTCAGAATAATTACTCTTAAATTAAAATCGACTCTTGTAACGACACAATAAAGTGCAATTCAGTTCGCAGAACGCTAATTACCTACAGTTATATTAACCTAGATTTGCCTCTCTTTCTATCGCGTAACTCTTCCTATATCTTCTGCGTAACGTTGTCAGAAGTTCGGACTACGTAACGCTCTCTGACTTGGCCTGACAAGACGAGCCCACCGCGTTCCTACTTGTAGCTTCATACCTATGTATATATATATAGTGTATTTGCAAATTGCGACCGAATTTCACGTAGACAGAATAACTTTTTAAATACAACTGTTGCAATCAATCGTTCCAAAAACACATGGAAATCAAACTTCAGTATCGTTTCATTTGAAAAGTTTAATCGAAACATCGCGCTGATACATTTTAACAGGTTTGTTTACAGGGGATATTCCCGTATATTTAAGAACGTTCGCAGTTCGAACGTTCAAAAATAGCTCTAATTTTCATGCATTTTGTATTTGTTGTCGTTTAGATGCGATGCGATGCGATTTTGAACGTTTTTAATTACGGGAATTGTACTTCAGGTGCTTTCTAGGAAAACAGTTAAAACGAAAAACTATGAATAGCGTTGAGGAACTGGAGACGGGAGCACTCGATGTAGTAAACACTTAGTGCCAAGGTTTTCTAAAGAACGGATTTCCAGATGAAGATAGCAACAAGGTTTCTCTGAACGATTGTTTTGTATGTAACCATTACGTAACTTATGCAAGGTAACGTTAGTAGAATGAAGACTATTAAAAAAAAATACAATCTATTTACCAATAATTTTGACAAGTTTGACAGATTGCGCGATGCGCTTGGCCTTCTGATCTCCACAAACAAGTAAATGGGTAAGACGAAACCCCTTGGTAAAACTGGTTGTCTGACTTTTGGGCTTCTGACTTGTAACAACAGTTAAGATTTTAAATAATGGCTGATTCAAACTCAAACTCAAAGCATTTATTTCAATTAAACCATTTACAGGCACTTTTGAACTGTCAAGGAAACGGTCAGTCAGAAATATGAAGCTAGGTGCCCATTCCCATGCCGCAGGAGACGCCGTATATACGCTTTCACGCTACAACGGCTGAACCGATTTGGATGAAATTTGGCACACAGGTAGACCATGACCTGGGTTAGGCCAAAAACAAATATCTCGATATTCCCACGGGCCCGAAACTTATGCGGGTGAAACCGCAGGGCACTGCTAGAAGTATAGCTATAATAATGATATGCCAGGAGCGTCGACGAACACCCAAGGAGGCTCTCGTTGGGCAGCGATTAAGGGCTTGATTCAGAGAGCGGTACTCCTGGACACGGCTGGCATTGGTAGGAAGTTCCTGTCTCTGGAGCCCTCATCCGGTAGCTTGGACCCTATTCCCGAAACCAGTGGTAAAATTTTTAAATTTTTAAATGTTTTTATTTTAATATTTAAAAAAATAATTTGAGGAGCTCGCGGCTAAGTTATAACTGCCGTACTAGTGGATCTATCAGGTTAATCTACGCTTGCCGGGGTTGGTCTATGGATGGGTGACCATCTTTATATACCGAGACTCTGACGTGCCTCGGATACCACGTTAAGCCGTTGGTCCTGGCTGTCATTCGTGGATCTTTGACAGTCGTTACGGGTCGTCAGGAGCCCGAAAGTCTGACAACCAGTCCTACCAAGGGGTATCGTATTGCCCAGTTACTGGGTTGTGAAGGTCAGATAGGCAATCGCTCCATGTAAAATACTGGTATCCAGCTGCATCCGGTTAGACTGGAAGCCGATCCCAACATGGTTGGGAAAAGGCTAGGCAGATTGATTTAAAAATATAATTTATATGTAAATAATGAAATAAAATAAATAATAATATATAATTCTATAATTTAAATACTTCAATAAAAAATATAAAATTCAAAAGTGAAAAACATCAATTACACGTAGTGTTAATACTAACTTACCGCGAAGTTTCTTCGAATATCGGTTGAAGCAATTAAATAACGCTAAGAAAATGAAGATGGAAGGAAGTACTCGATTTGTAAACACTAAAGATTTCGAAACGGAATTGCGATAACAGCGTATAATCTGTACTCCAAATATAAATAGACGAATGACTGAGTTTATCTTTACTGAACGAAAATGATTAAGGTTTATTTTTATATATTTGTTTTGTTTTGCTGAGAGGGTATTCGAACAATTTTTTTTTATATGCACGTATGTATTTTATACGAGAATATACGTGTATGTATGTGGCAATAAAACATTTTCTGCGGGCCTTATCAGAACACCAGCGCTGCAACACTTATATTTTAATGTCGCAGCATCATGCTGAGATAGGAGCCAGGACTTTCTGCTTTTATTTTTATATTACTTTGTTTTTTTATTTATGTTTCTCTGAGTGTAATTAGTTCCATTTGTGATCTCCTGTGCGAGTCCCAATAAATACGTTTTCTTTCTTTCTTGGCATTATTTTTAATGAAATGAAAACTTCGATCATGCTCGGGTCGGTGACGTTGAATCGGGTAAACTTGGATCCAGTCGGTCGGTGAAGCTGAGCCGCGTTCACTCGGCGCTGAATCGCGTATACTCGGCTCCAGTCGTAAGTTTTCACTTGTATCATATGGTCATAACCTCACACCGTCTTTTTCGTTACTTTCGCTTATTATTTATTTATTTAAACTTTCCACACTCAAATAGTACAATGGTGGACTTAATGCCTTAGGCATTCTCTACCAGTCAACCAAGGGTGGTGAAGAGATTACATGGCAGGTGATCGATTCGAGAGGTACAAAGGAAAAAATAAAAAAAATACATTCTAATGCATTATGACTAAATAGGTATAACAATACATAAATATGTTACAAACTACTTACACATACATACATATTTACTATAATATATACCTATATTATATATATATACAAATATACAAATCAATCAAACTTATATCATCAAGCTTATCTTATATACAAAACAACAAAAAAGGGTGAAGTACCACTAGCATCTTGTACTATCGTTATAATAATCCATAAAAAGGTAAAATAAAAAGGATATTCCTACTACTCATGTTCCCTTAACTTGAGAGTGGCATTGAACAAACCAATTTACATATTATCAGGCAATTTGAAACCCATACTTGTACCAAGGGTTCAATATTCGTAGAGGAAAAATCTAATAAAACTTTGCCTGAACAGTGCTCACAGAAATCTAATTTTCATTGCTTATAAGATGAAAATTGGATTATTTATAGTAAAGATACCTACCCATTTACTATAGATAACAGCATTGTTGTGTTTCGGCAGTTAGAGGTAAGATAGCCAATTCCTCTGTGCTTGAGGATTCCGGGTGAAGCCTGCTTCTACCTTCGGCCTGATCATCACTTACCATCATGTGAGATGCAGGTTAAGAACTTCACCGAAGGGATAAAAAAAGATAAAATATCTTGTATTTCACCATCGTGCCTCAATCGTAACAATTAAACCTTATGTTGATGACAAAGAGGTCAAAGTTCGTCAATCGTTAGATTCTCCCAACCGCCCGCGTCAAAAGATGGTCACGTTTCCGTTTTGTTGACAATGACATTTGAATAGCATTGTCTCGCTCACTTATACTGAAAATCGTTTCTATCGTTCCATGCGGTGTGTGAACTCACTCGTCTAACTATGGACACACGCGGACCTAAGTTCCTTGAGGGCAAATTTAACTAATTAAATCTTTGGAAACTGCTGCGCGGTCGTACTTTGCTACGACAATACTACTACGGCGCTACGAGTTTGCTACGGCGTAGCTGTTAATAAATCTACAGTTGAATAATTTGAAATATTGGAGGATTGCGTATTGTATAAAAAGGGAGTATGTGATGAAATGAAGGAGATTAATCTAACATTAATATTTCATATTGTGCCTACCTCAAAAACCACAGGACAAGAAGAGATAACCAATGACCTTAGAGTATATGACACTGGAGAAGCCTTAAGCACAATATTCCGAACAAAAAAGTCTGTCACTTTTAGTGGCAGACGGTAGCTACTACAAAAATAAACAAAAGCCGCTCGCCCGGAAAGAGAAGTCCGTAGCGTTAATTTTTATTTTATCGATATTGATATTCGGAATTTTGCTTGAATCTATGAAATAAAACAGATTTTGCATAAAATAGTGACATTTTAATAAGAAGAGAAAATAAAATTAAATAAAAGTAACTAAATTTGTAATAAGTAAGTAATCTCAATAATAAATTAGGTCAAGTTAAAAAAAAATAATATACATGTAACCACTTCAATAGACAAAATAATTCATAGGAAAATAATCGATGATTGCTACATTTTATATTGAATCATGGTTTAATCGCATGAAAAATCGAAATGTATTATGAGGCTAGGATTTTAAATTTCAATAAAAACATGACTAAATATTATAAATAAATGTTAACATATGGAAGGTTATTCAGTTCTTTATGTAAGTTTGACGTATTTGAACGCTTTTTATAGAATTTAACAGCACAGCTAGGCATTTTCACGGAGCTCCGCGCGCCTTTAAAACGATTTACGAAGTGCGTTAGAATCGATTTGAAAGTAGTTTTTATGAACGTACTAGAACATTTGTTCTTGTACTTTTACAGAGGGGACGTGTTCGTAAGGCTTCCCCAGTGTTATACAACCTAAGTTTTACTTTACACTAAACCAATCGCGAAAAAAAATCCAGTGTTCCCTACATTTATGTTCGTATATCTCGTCGAAATGTCAAACAAAATGTCAATGTCAAATGTCAATGTCGTGAACAGCAGATTCTTTTTCCGCAATTTCAGCGTCGGTCCCATAGTGAAAGTTATTTATAATGATGAGTACAATAACCCCTTAAGAGGTTTAGGGTAAACAAAAACTAAGGTTGTATACTATAAGCCAATGACAGATATCATTTTAACCCCTTGTATTTCTTTTGTACCGTACCGTGTTTATTTGCGTACGTTTGAGAACACAAAGCTCCAAAACATATATCCGTGGCCCTACAAATATTTACTTCGTGTGGCAATCAAAACTACTGCGACCATAATATCCACGTTATTGTGTCATTCGAGTCACAACATTGCTCATAGATTGGTTGTTTCCAATGGGTATTCACGGTGGCTCGTCTAGTATTGTTGTATGGGCCACTATGGGGACTTGTTAACGAAATGAAATCTTTTCATGGCGTCAAACCGTGCCTGTAACTAGCAACCTTATGTTACCTTATGTTTACGTTGTGACAAATCAATCAATCTGCCTACCCTTTCCAAACTATTTTAGAGTCGGCTTCCAATCTGACCGGATGCAGCTGACTACCAGTATTTTACATTAGTAGACATTAATAGGCTGGTATCATTAATATTATGTGTCCAAATGACCTTATCTTATCAATCTGCCTAGTCTTTTCCCAACTATATTGGGGTCGGCTTCCAGTCTAACCGGATGCAGGTGACTTCCAGTATTTTACATGGAGCGACTGCCTATCTGACCTCCACCCCCCAGTAACTTGGTAACATGATATCCATTGGTAAGACTGGTTGTCAGACTTTTGGGCTTCTGACGACCCGAAACGACTGTCAAAGATCTGCGAATGACAGCCGGGAACAACGGCTTAACGTGCTTTCCGAGACACGGAGGGATCTCGGTTATGTAATTGATGGTCACCCATCTATGAGCCGACCGCGGTAATTGTAGCTTAACCTTCGATCGAGCCGTGCGGCTGTTATCACTAACATTAACACTATCTCAATAACTTTATCTATTGTAACGTAATTAATAAGTTCACATTAATTTATAAGAGTTGTTATCTTTGAATTTTAATTTTAATACTTATGTTGCTGTGCTCTAACAGGGTCCATAACCGTACTTTAGCTTTAAGCCGTATATAACATCTTTTATACACATGATGGTATGCAAATAAATGAAATAATCATATATCTACGAGGCCTTCTATGTTGTGACAAATATGTAGGTTTAAAATCTGAAATAAAAAAGAAAAACCTCATTTTGCCGGTTAGGTTTAAGTCCCACGTAACAGCGGGTGAGCCTATTGCCGTCAACCGGCCGCCACAAATCCAGACTCCGGGTTGCTACTGAGAAATTCCTAGTGGAATAACAAGAAAAGATTTTGCTCGACCTCAGAACCCCCATAACAACAGTGACTGCACTACCTACATAAGGTAGTCAAGTTTCTCTTACTTAAAATACAAGTTTATTTCTAGATATCTTATGGTGGCAAGTGGTACTGCTGAGCATGACGTCTTGGGTTCGTATCCCGGGTCCGGAAAGGTGTTAAAGAAAAGAAAGAAAGGAAGAAAGAATAATGTTTATTTGGACACAGTTCGTGAAACACAAAATAAAAAGATGTGAAAATTATATTTTAACAACTCACGGCTGCGCCAAAAAGGTTCATTTCAGCAGTAATGCCAGTCAGGTGCTGTCTGACGCTGGTTTTCTAATGAACCTTTAATTTGTGCCCGATTGATAGCAATAGGCTCGTCCCCTATAACATGGGACTTAAACATAACTGGCAAAATGATGGTGTACTAGATATACCCTTGCCTAACCTTTCGGGGAAATGCAGGCGTCGTGTTATGTTATTTTATGTATTTAAAACAAAGCCATCCAAATATTTCGTCGCGAAGCTGTCAACTGCTAATGAAAACACAAGATTATTCTTTTCGAAAGAAAAAAGCTGCCTTCGGGCTTCGTTTCCCAGAAAAATTATAATACATCACGTAGAACATTAAGAACAATGGATTCCATGAAATAATGATAACAGGTTCTCTTTAAAGAGTTTACATACATAATTAAAACATTGACATACAACTGACAAAGTATAATAAGATGACAACAAGACTACTAATATAATAATGGCAGTGTATAGAGTCCCGCAACCCGGCATTCTATCACTATCGGTTATAGTACAGCAACGGCAGCCCCGCTTAGCGGGGCTCCTATTTCTGAATGGTTAAAAAACCCCTAGCCTGTCCGAGTCAGGGTGCCCCCAGGTCCCGAGCACACTACGCTCGCTCTTGCATCCTAAGTTCTGCTAGTAACAGTAACATTGCCTTTTGTACATACACAAATTTTAAATATTTTTGCGCTAAGCCAACACTCAACCAAAATAACAAGTGACAATGCAATGCTTACGGCACTTTAAACAGGCAACTTTGCGGCAGGTAGCGCCACTATTATGCCGCAAACTGCGGCACTTTATCCGATGGTTATAGAATGTCGCTAGCGGCTCTCTATACACTTCCTAAAATAATATGTAGTAACATGCTATTTATTAGTTTCAGTACACAATTGGTATTTTCTTAAAGTTCTAATAGGTTACCTACCTATGACAGCAGTGGGAGCAATTATCGGCTGATTATGTCAATTATGAATTGTTTGATTTCAACAAAGTATCACGAAAGATATCACGTTCATGTAAATTATATGTTGTAAAAAAGTAAAGCAAGGTCTATAATTATATACATTAGGAGGGTTTATTCAATGTGTATTTATTCGTTGAGAGAATGAATTAACGTCAGAACCAAGGGCATTAAAGTATAAGGCGCGAATATGAATGAAAATACCGAAAAGGCTTTGGAAATACCTACTCAATCGCTTGTTGAGTTCCGCAATGTTTTATAAGATGATTAAAATTTTAAGCTGGGTGAAGTTAATGAGATTGTTATGTAGCCAAAGATAATAAGAGAGGCAAGAAGAGATTTGAAAATCAAGGGCAAATCTAACGAATTAAATCTTTGGAAAAGTCAAACGATGCGCGGCCGTGATTTACTACGGCACCTACGGCGTAGCTTGCGTAGCTGCTGTCGAAAGATTTATTTGAACAGTTGTATTTTTTTTTAATAATATGTCGTAATGGGAGATGGCTTGAGCGGTTTTCTACGAGTTTTCATTGTCAGGTAGCAGCTTGTCAGAGTAAACACTTGTGTAGGCTAAAGTAAAACCTACCAGTAAGATGGAAAATTGTAATTAACAGTCTTAAAGTCTTACATGAACTAACACACTTAGTTTAAAGTTACGTTAATGTGAAAACAGGTCAAGAGTCGTTCACGAGTTCAAGTGCTCGGGCATTCGGGGGATCACAACCGTGTCAACTAATAGTTCGTTCGCGACCGTATGGTTCACGTGCCGAAGATATAATATCTTGCGACTGTATCGTTCGCTTGCCAAACATGGAATCTCAATTCCAAACCCTTCGCTTTTTGGGTCCAGGGAGAGCCTTGGACACAAAAAGCGCCACCGTGACCACGTTCAGCGGCAAAAAATGCGCACTCTTGACTAACTATTTCTAAAAACTAAAGTTTACAAAAACAACATGAGAGGTAACAAAGATGTTAGATTTATGACTATGTAGTGCTGTGAGAAAGGAACAAATTACCGTTTCACAATTTTAACTAATTAACAAAACTTAACCAACCAATATTATCAATACATCTTTGACATAAATAAAGCAACATATTATTGGTACCTATGATGATAATTTTAATTGACATTTAACAATTGTTACGTGACTATGACCATATTTAATTTATTTGTTTTCAAAATTGACATTTACTATTTTGTTATTATCTAATCTAATGCAATAACTTTTATTACTGAAATTTAAATATTTGTACGCCATTAAGGCCAAACATGACTGATCTCAAACTATAATGTAATTTAATAACTTGCATGCTCTGTATGTGTACTCATGTTTCCACAATTAAATGAATCTTGAATCTTGAACAATATGAGATTTATGATGAAAAGTTTACTCCAAATCTAATTATATTTAAAAAAATACAAAGTATGTATATGCATGTGAGTAATAATCACGCTTAGAAAATGTACTGCAGACGTTGTTTAGACGTCGGTGGTTCGCTCCCTGGCCTGGCGTCGACAAATATAACATTCTAATTGAAAATACACGATTTAGGTAGGTATCGATCAAAAATATTTGATATGACATACATACACATACATACATAACTTCACGGTGTTTTCCCTTGGAGGTAGGCTGAAACAACAGTACGCCACCTGCCGTGCTATTCTGTAAACACCTCACCGTGATAACTTGGGTGAAGTGAGCTTGATGTGAGCTGTCATTGCTCCTAAAGCTAGGGATTGACACTATGGACAGCTCACTTCACATCACTCTTCACGGTGAGATGTTTACAGAATGGATCCATTGCTACGATCCTTACATACCTACTCCTTTTGATCCGTTTACTTTCATTCATCTGCTCATGTCAATAAATACTTTTTCTTTCTTTCTTTCTTTCATGTTTCCACGCACGCCGGTTGCGAGTACAACGCACCTGACCATTCTGAAGAACATCACCAATAAGGCCACTACATGACCTTCTAGGGCATCTCCTCGCGGCGACCGGAATGTTTAATAAATAAATAATTATTTTAATGTTAGTCCATTTTGAACATATGAATTAAAGTATGATAATAAAGTCAGTGACCTATCAGGAATATTCCATAATAATTGGTAAAGCAAAGAAATGTAATTTTTAAATTACGCCAGACTATATAAATGTTAATATTGTTCTTAGAAATTTTTCAACAACAAAATGCTAATTTAAACCGTCTTCTTCTCGTAATTTTTCTATATTACCATAGCAACTAACTTCCCGATTTACTTGTACACGTCTGTTAATGTTTGCGTTTTAATATTTTAATTATCTTATAATTATAATTGCCCTATTGCATGGGACTTAAACATAACTTACGAACTATGGGTGTGCTATAGGTACACCTCAGCCTAACCCTACGGGGACTAGGCGTGATGTTATGTTATGTAATAACCTTAATTATACAATTATTATACAGAAATGTTTATACAATTATTATACAGAAGTTTTTATACAATTATTTAGGTACATAAGTACTTGTTTAGGCCATTTCAATTACTATAAATAAATACAGAATTAGAACTTGAGTAGTTTATTTTGCCAGGTATAATAAGAGGTAGAGGTATTATAAGATTTCTAATACTTATTCTGTTATTACCTGTGAGAACCTGTAATTGGCTGTATGTTTCATATTCAACTGTTATCCATTTGTTATAGCTGTTGGTTCTCCTATCAATAAATAAATAATGAGTAAAATAATACGTTCTACAATTTGTATTCTAGTAAAACTTACTACGTTATTGACTTTTGTTTGGAACTAAAGGAAGGACCCTTAGTTCCAAACACTGTTTAAAACCATGTTTACTTCTTATTTCAAGACAAAAGAATTTTGATTTATAATCATTAAACGATAAACAACAAACAAAGGTTTAATAATAATGCCTCAGTCAATTAACCTTTCATGTGCCGTAATTACAGAAACAATTAAAAAGCCAGTGTCTCGCGTGATCCACGCTATACGATTATTAGTAAAATTGTTTGAAATAAAATTACCCTTAACGAAATACTAGAATTACGATGTAATATCACATTTAGGAATCTGATTTGGTGAAAATAGTGAATGGAAATCCAATTTGTTTAATTTATAGCGGAAAATTGAATGTCAAACTGAAGAAACGGGTGAACTGAAACAATTGCAATTTAGGTAATAAGCTTTTCAGCGTACTTCGGTATTCAATTCGTAATTACGATAAATTGGAATTTGAATTAATTACGTAATCACCAAAGCGAACAATCATTGAGGCATTTAAATAGTAATTAGGAATGTTTGTAATTCACATAAAACATCACGCCTGTAATCTCCAAAGTGTTAGACAGAGGTGTAGGTATGTATAGTAGACCCACATTTCACCAGTTATATTGAAATCCCGTGTAATACGGGGTGAGCCTATTGCCATCAACCGGGCACAAATCTAGACTCCGGGCCTTTTTTTTTTTTGTTGAGGGTGAGAAATTATCAAATAACTTCTCCCGCTCTGGGCGGAGCGGGAGGGCGTGTCAGACTTTTACTGACTAAAACCCACCCGTGTTCCTTCCGTTGCCTGTGTGCCGGGGTCGCGATATCCCTTTCGAACAAACCCGCAACCCCGGCAGGCATTGGCCCTTCCGGACCCCGTCAGTTAGTGCTGACATCTCTTTGAGGCGCGCGTGGAACACAACGCGCCGTCGACCCGGGCCTGGTCCCTATCGGACGGCGAGCTACCCATTGCTCACCGTCCGCAAGCCCGCGCCTACGGTGGCCGGAAGTCGGCTCTCGACTCCCGACGCCCGGGGCGTCTCCTGCGGCGACTAGGGGCGCGAGGGCGCGCATTTTGCCTCTCCTCAGCAATAGACTCCGGGCCTGGCACTGAGAAAATCTTGATTGATAAACTGAAAAAGACTCATAGAAAAAAACAAAATGTAGTTCTAAATTGGTAAATACATATTATGTTGGCAAGACCAGAAGAAACTTTGGATGGGTGATAATTATTCGCTCAGCAATAGTTTATTAAGTAAGTAGATGTAACAGCGCTATCCAGCTAATTAGGTACTTTGACAATACCCCAGACTCCTACTGTTTTGAACCAAAACAAGACAATAACGATTCGTCTAATGCAGATGCTGATGATCGTGCAGATGTGAGTGGTGAAGCCGGTAGGAGACCCCCTAGAAGAACATATAGTAAGCTCACTATTGGCGATGTTGTTCAGGAAGTTCAGGTGCGTAGTACAAGCAACCGACGTGCAAATAAATAAAATAAATTAATAACAAATAAATTATTTATTTTCTTTCACAAGTTATGTACTACATCTAGTAGTTCAAGTGACCTTTTAGACAAAAATTGCCTGTGTTAGGACACTTCGCTCTTCCGAAGCTTAAAGTTACGTGGTGTAAAAACAAGTTTGAATCTTATCATCTTAAGAAAACAATTCAAAATAACTTTACAAAAAGAAAAAGATATGCCAAATTTTGAATTAACATAAATAAGAATAAAAATGGACAAAAGCAAAATATGTCTGCAGCTAATAAAAATCTTATATTATACTTTTATATAGTAGGCGTGCGTGTTTTGTGATGAATGAAATAAGTGAGTGGGGTGTATGTGTTTGAATGAGTGTGGATTGTATGTGTTTTTGTGAGTTAGGGTGTTCGTGTGGATGACAGAATTACGATGCGTACTGCAATAGGTCCTTGGTTTCCTCATATGTAAGTAGTTTAATTGATTTAGTTATAAGTGTTTTGCATTCGTAACAGTTTTTGGTGTTTAAATGTAGTTCTTTGTTTAATTTGTTATTCAGTTGGGATGCACGTCTGTCATATTACATACTAAAAAACTGGTTTTAGATTATGGAATATGCGCCACAAGATCTTTCCTTCTTTTTGTTAGATTACCAGCATCGTAAGGCAGTGTCTTGTGTTTTTTCAAGACAATTTGAGCAATATTTAATTTTCTCACTGAGAGCAGATCACTAATTTCATAAAGTCAATAAGTGGGGTATCTTGTTCTCTTAAAATTCATTGTTACGATCAGAGCTCTTTGAGCTCGTTCTACTTCTATAAATTTGGACTTAGCTGCACCTCCCAAGGAATACAATACACCAAGACAGATTGCACTAATGCGACATAAATTTCCTTTAATAGGTTCCTAGGTGAGTCATGGCTAGCCCTAGATGGAACAATGTGTCTTAGTGTCTTGAATATCCACGTCAAATTTCTAACCCTTTTTACGACCTGTTCAAGGTGGGGGTACCAGGATAACCTCTGGTCAAGAATAACACCTAAGTATTTAGTGTGTGAGACCTTGGTTATAATAGAACACGTACAGTTTTGGTTTTGAGGGTCGCCACATATATGAACTTTAATAGTAAAGTCAAACTTAGGTTGTGTACGATTGCTGATAGTCAAACATACGTAATTTATTTTTATTTTTTTATTTAACCATTTAGCAATTTGAGCAATACCTGTGGAAGCACTATGCTTAACATCATCCCAGGATTTTCCATAAAATACAATAGCTGTATCATCGGCATAAGAAAATACTTTAGCGTTATATAAAGTCATGTTACATAAATCATTTATATACAATATGAAATTTAATTCGTTTACATCCTCTTAGGGGGTCATTGTACTCATCATTATGAACAACTTTCACTATGGGGCCAAACCTGAAATCGCGAAAAAAAATCAGCCGTTCCCTACATTATAACGAGCTATGCGAACATAAATGTATGGAACAGCAGATTTTTTTTTCGCGATTTCAGTGTTAGTCTCAGTGAAAGTACAGGTCCTAAAAAGGAATAGATTACCTCTAATATCCAAACTTACAAACTTAACCTCTTTATAATGTTAGTGTAGATTTAATAATGTGTTTATTATATAGATTAACTTTCCCTTTTAACACACGGTTAGTTATTACGTAAGTAAAGTTTCCAAAGATAATAATTACTCATTATCCAAGAACTTTGCTTTAGTAGTGTTAGTGTTTTAGTAATTCCTAGGAGTCTTAATATGTATCCCGAAGCTTCTAACGAAATACCTAACAATATAAGATAACATAGGACGAGACATAATATGTAGATTGGTTGCTCTTCACCTGAACTATGCCTATGACAAGGGATTGGATAGCTTCTTTGTGCCACATTCTTCTTCGTAGCACTGTTGTCCGAGTGGTCGTGGTCTTCATGTAGTGTCTTGTGTCTTTGTTTGTTTTTTGTTTTTTTGTAATGTGCGTTTGTTTTGTGAAGAATAAACACTTTTTCTTTCTTTCTTGTCTAGGGGCTTATGTGATTCACCTCACGATTTCTCGCCATCTACTTCGATGTTTGGTATGGTATGGTTTTTGTGCATTCATACAAGGAAACCCACACTGCGGATTTAATTTTGTCCCACATTAATCGATAGGAAATATTTAATTGATCGTCTAAAATCTTATTGACCTTCTAATGATGGACACTTTTTTAAATTAATTAACCTCATAGAGGTTAATTAATTAGCCAGTAACCAAACCAACCAGTGCAACCAGTTTATAAAACTGGTTGCGCTTCTAATGATGCCCACTTTTTTAATAATTGAGCGTCTTTTTAACTTTTTTGGCCTTTTCTCGTAGTAACTAAGCTCATTGTCACAAGGCACAAGAGAATGTAAAACACCACATTCCCAAAACATTACATTCTCTTGTGCCTAAACGGAACCTCGCTCTCGCCGGCAGCTGCCGCAGCACCGCTCGCTTCGCTTGCTCGGCTCGTGCGTTGTCATATGTGGTCACAGTACTAAACTAACCTACCATTCATCTATTTTCATTTGCTAGTTCTTCATTTTTAGCCAAGGGGTTACAGCTACATTTAAGTTTCCGTAAGATGAAAGAAATTAACATTAGCCTCCCCTCAAAAATAAACTCAGGTTTAGCCGGCTAGTGTTAAGTTTATTTCCACACCCGTCTTTAGCCGTAACATATATATTATAACTTTATAGACTCCGTGTGTTCGGTTAACAACAATACGATTACTTCTTATTTTCACATGGATACTTAGGTATAAATCAACCGACGAAATTTGCGTGTAGGAACGGATATGTAGATATCTGTTTATGATTCAGAGAATAGGCGTGATATTACGTTATACATCTGTTAGCAAAATGTCTTTTATAATAGAATTACAAAAAGATTCCGAATTCAATAAAATTAAAAATTAATCTTAAAGTTAAGTAGGTAATAAGCTCCTTCTTGTTTAATGAAACAGAATAATTTTTTACTTAATTTTAATGTGCCCTGGGAATGTGGGGTAATACCATATTATTAAGGCCTGTTTAATGTATACGAAGAACCCGGCTTGTTTTTGCTGAAACAATTTTAGAAGAAACTTTTATGAACGTAATTGGTATTTTCAACATAATACAAGGCATGTGCAAAATAGGGTTTCCATCGGCAACTTATCAGGAGCCTTCGGGGATGAGTTTAAAAAAAACAATGATTTAACTAACTTTACTTCATAAACAGAAGTTTAAATACCAACTTCCAAGTCCCTAACTTTAAAAATGTCAACTTTCCATACAAACTTTCATCCCCAATTTAACTCCCTTATGGACCAATTTTTAAAAATCCTTCCTTAGTGCTGACCTTCCTTGTATAAGGAACCTTAGAGCACAATTTCATGGTTGTGATGCCCAGCGGTGTAGGCTGTGCGTTCTGTCAATTAATGACAATGCTAAGTATATATTTAAACAACTTTTACTTTGGGACTAACTTTCAAATTTACTGTGAACATCATCTGATGTTTCAGTCAGAAATCCAATAAGCCGACCCAATTAAAATGTATAAAAAAATCTTTTTGTCGATATTACAGAGATTTATAATCCGTATTAAGAGTTGTTATTACGGATTATAAATATATATATATTTTTAAAGTAGGTATTTTCACTCTCTGGAAGAATTATTTAAAATACTATGTATTTCGTAAAGCCTTTCAGTAAATACCATAATTATTATACTACTAGCTGCCCGCCCCGGCTTCGCACGCTTTCAACGCGCGAAGTTAAAATAGTCGTAAAGTTTTCTGAAATTGTCCATTTAACTGCGCAATTTTCTTAATTTTTCTTTCCGTAAGATTCTTCTCCTTACAATAACAAACATAACAAAAAAAGAATTAGCTAAATTGGTCCAGCCGTTCACGCGTGATGCGGTGACCAAGGGAAATAGGGATTCATTTTTATATAATATAGATACTATAGCCATTCACCAGATATAAAATCTATCCAGTATGTAGTTAAATAAATCGCTTGAGGCACCTTTTTTCAAAAGTTTTACATTCCTCCTTTTTATAAATGTTGCTTAAAGTTAAGTAGAGAGCAAAGGTTGCCCAGTGGTAACGGCCCCGACTTACGAGTTATAAGTCGTGGGTTCGAACCCAGCCAGGTGCTTTACTTTGTGTAAATAATTTCATCACCAATACTCTCAAAACGCTGAAGGAAATCATCGTGAAGAAACCAGCATGTCCTAGAACCAAAAATTCGAAGACATGTGACGTGTACTAAAGTACCAACCCGCACTGGGCCCGCGTTATAGATCAAAGCCCTCTCGAAGAGAGAAGCCCTGAGTCCCAGCAGTGGAAAAATTATAGGCTAATTATGAAACGTTAAGTCCGATTAACGTCTATTTACCGACAAAGTTTTCGACGTTTAAAGTCTCAAGTGAACTTTAAGCAACTTTTTTTAATAAGGTTGATTAACACCCGGTTTGAGAATTGAGAATTTGAAGTTGAGAACTTATCAAACTCTACTTTAGCAGTACTTAAATAAATAAATAAATGAAAGAAAGAAAGAAAAGAAAGAAAGAAAGAAAGAATAATGTATATTTGGACACAGTTCGTGAAACACAAAAAACAAAAAAAACAAAAAAATGAAAATAATATTTTAACAATAATAGTGTGTGCCTCACGGCAAAAAAACAAATGCTTAAAATCGTAGGTTTTTTAGGGAGACATTTTGAACTTGGTGGGCTACATTGAAGGCATAATCATTAAGTAATGCATATTTTTTTAGTACTTAATTTTACTTGTGAAATAGGTGTATAAAAAAAAAAAGGAATGAAAGAAAACCCTTTTCGTATTATTTTCTCTCAACATATTTCATTTACTTATACATCGAGGAGGCTGTCAAGGGTCACTACGCCTACATACCATTCCCAAACTCTGTTTAATATTACACATATTTATCCCCGCATCACTTACCAAAACCAACATGGCATCTTCGGGTTGCATGTTTTATTAAAAATACGGTATTACTTTACAAGACAAAAATGGCGAAAAGGTACATTCCTCATGATACCGTTATAAAGAATGCGGTAAAAAAAAATAAGTAGACATATGTCCAAATAGGTCTGATATCGCCAACACCGTCTTGAGCAAGTGTGGTAATAATTGCTCGTGCCTTTTAAAAGTGAAAAGAGACCTTTGCCCTTCATTGGGACAGTAATAGGCTGGTATCATTATTATTATGTGTCCAAATGACCTAATCTTAGCCTAGCCTTTTCCCAACTATATTAGGGTTGGCTTCCAGTCTAACCGGATGCAGCTGACAACCAGTATTTTACATGGATAATCATAATAATCATTTATTTCTTTGCAAACATGGGTACATAATACATAGTTGTTGTTTCCTTATAATTAGGTTCTCCACATTTTACCGACATAGGTATGCAATGAAGCGACTGCCTATCTGACCTCCACAACCCAGTAACTGGGTAATACGATACCCCTTGGTAAGACTGGTTGTCAGACTAACCTAACCTTATAATACATATGACCTAATCTTATAACATAACTAAATATTTATAATAATGTGGGTTGCTAGTTCAATCAAAATCAAAATATTTTATTTCACATAAACCTACATGGGCACTTATGAAACATCATTACCTTTATTTAACAACCTAACCTATGGAGTATAGGGGCACGGTTCCAATTGATCCTTTCCTATGGAGAAGGACCGGCAAGGAACTCCAGTAGAATCAGTATTGTTTCAGTAGACAACTTTTCAAGTACCTTCATCTACTCAACACTGCTCTATCTAGGACCTAACATTCGCTTTTAAACTCATACCTAGTTACATGAAAGCCTGAAAACGAATAATGTATTTTTCGTATTAAGTGCTTATGGTAAAGAAAATAAGTAAAAATGTCTAGCGGCTCGTGAGAAATAATATATAATATGTAATCCTATTCAATATACGTAGACTTTTATCTAGTCCGCGAAGAAAATGAAAAAGCCTGAAGCACAATGTGTACCAGTATCTGAAGTTAACAAAAAATAACCACATTTTCGAAAAGCCTTTTCAATTTACATACTATTATCGCACCTGAACCACATGAGTAAAGAAACGGAACAGAGAGTAAGTTACTACAAGGATGAAGATGAGGTTCGAAGAGAAATCGGTTGATACCGGGTCGGCCAGTCGCTCAGGGCTGCTCCTACGCGTCACACGTCGTTTTTGTTTACGTTTCACGTTTTGAAATGAGTATAACATAATACTGTTTCATTATAAAAAAAGCGTATGGTTGTTTACAGTACTGTGGTATGAATAGGAATAAAAACACATCATTTTTCAACTATCCCAAAAACTGCGCTAGTAAAGTAGTAACTTGATTATAATTTATTATTTTTAATGTGGTAGGTATAGGCAATATAGAAAGAAAACTATTGATTGTAAATGGTCTAAAGGTTTTTTGTAAGTGGCACTGAATAGGTACCTATCCCGTAAACGGTGCGTTCAAGAGCAAAAATAACGACTATTTGAGAATTATTTTTTCGCGAATATTGGTAGTGATATACTAAAACGTGTGCAAAATTGTAAATTTGTTAGCCATTTCAGTTAAATGCTTTCCATTCGATTATTTAAAAAAAACTAGATTTATAACTAATCATTCAATTAAAAGGCACAACAAATTATTGATAAAACAAAAATTAAAAAAAAAAAATTAGCCTAATTTGTAAAACAATATTATAATTACCATAGCTACCTAATAAAAAGCTGATTAACGTTTTGTCGTTTTCGTTTCATCATTCATCTTTAGACCGTTTGCCTCTGTCCGTTTCTTTACTCTGTGCCTGAACTCCCTGAACGGGTAGATACAATAAACTCGCATTATGCCAGACTATCAATAACTAGGCACACATCCAGACTCCGGGCGGCTTCTGAGAATTTTATAATCATGGAGCACACACGCACTCGCACTTGCATCGGTCGCGATGATCGCCAATTCACGCGACGATCGTTTTGGCTAGGACGCGGCCTATGCTGTAGTACCTACGGGCTACGGAACACCGTATTTGCTTTCACGCGTACCTGCGCTCATAATATAAATACGTGCCTGCGAGCTGCGTCAAAACGACTCCCAGGCATGAACGGCCCAACTTCAGCGGCCCAGGAAATTCAAATACGTTGTATTTGAATTGTCTGCCAACAGTGAACAGCTGGCGATATCGACAGCCGGCCACACGAAATGTTTTACTTTTTATGAACCCATTCTCGACTTAAAAACTGAATTTCGACAATGGTGCCGATTCTCTTGTCACAAATGCCTCTAAACTAGATTAAAAATCACTAAAATTTAGTTTATTCCTGTCAAACGACGATTTCCCATTCTGAAATAGACTAAAGTGACACAACTTAACTATATTTTAGTTTGACAGCACTAAGATAGTACTGAGTTTTTAGTTTAGTGAAAATGGCAATTTTGCTATTCTGAATAACCATTATTTGTAAAATTAAATATACTTATGTTACCATGTATGTATATATTAGATGTCATAATGTTTGTTAAAAAAATTTTACACCTGTTTAATAGATTACATAGCCAAAGATATAAACACAATATATGTTTACCAATCAATAAAACAATGTTATTAAATAAAAGTATTTTATGTATGGCTCCTCGAATATATAACCATTTGCCTAACTCACTGTTGCAGATAAACGACATTAATTTATTTAAAGTGAATATCAAAACATTGTTACTTGGTAAAGCGTATTATTCTGTTGGTGAATATTTACAGGATAAACTGATATAATATTGCGATGTAATTATGTGGTTATTTTCTTGTTATCATATTTTATTGTTTTAATTGTATTAATTTTTTTTTCAAATTTTTGTGTTTTGTAAATTTGCATGCCATAATATGGTAGGATATAGATAATGGACACTATTGTTTTTATAAGACCTTTTTGTACCTATATTCGCAAATTAATAAATGATTATGATTATGAATTTGACGTTTTTCACCTAAAATTTTGATTGTAAAAAACCAAACAAGACTAAAACTGTCAATTTTTAATCGCGATTAAAAAGGTGTGGCGTAAAATAAGTTGTCATGAACTAAAATTCACACCAACATCTCGACTTTACATGCAAAAACAGTACTGTATTTATTTTTTCATTTGTTTATATCTCGAAAATGATGAAAATTTTGACCCCCTTTATAGAACCCATAAACCCCTAAAACTCAAAATGTCGGTAATAGTTTTTCACATTTTCCATACAAAAAAAAATCCAGATAAAACACGTCAAGGCTGCAAACCCGTGCGCGCCTCCGGCTCTAAAAAAAATCACGGGTACCACGTGGATTCGCGATGCTGAAATTCGATTTTAGTTGTGTCAAAATTATTTTTAAATTTAGAGAATTTTATTTGCAGAATAGCTCTAGAATTCTCATAGCCAAAAGTAAGGAATTTTAGTGATAGTTTAGTTCGGTATACAAGAGAATCGGCACCAATATGGCACTACGATACATCTTCATTTCGACATTACTTTAGTTCGAAATACCTTAAGTCCGACACTATTCTACTCCGACAAAGCGTTTCTTCAATATGACTTGATGCGACTTCGACAAAAATGCAAGTCCGACATGATTCAAGTCGACGTACTCTATTCCAGCATGCTGCACCTACTTCTACAATATCTTAACCGCCGTGATATACATATCTAACACACAATGCTACTTCGATGGAAATAAGCTTTGTGCAGACTAGCGCGACGCGACAGCGCAACGCGACACCGGTTATTGTTATACCGTCAAGTTTCTTAGAAATTGTATTGTTTGAGTCGCGTCGCGCCGTCGCGTCGCGCTGGTCTGAACGAGCCTTAAATAAGAACTTGGCATAAATGAAGCACTGGTGGAACGGGTAGCGTAATATATTTTTCTCAAACATGCTTGGAAATTAGAGCATTATTTTGACAAGCTTCTTCGAGATACATCGAAAATACTGTACTGGTCAAATACTTGCGAGTAGGTATCCGGCAATGTTACATTCAAAATGCAAATCTGTCGTGTTTAGCGGCAGAATAATAAACGATATCTGTCGTGTAATTTAAAAATGGACCGAACTTTTTACTTTTCACATGGCAACCAAGAAGGTAACTGATCAAAGATTTTATTTAAATTTCGATATGGCTTGCAAATAGATGTTTAAAGCAAAAACAAGAAACATATTGGCGCGTGAAAAATTATCGTGTTCGTCATTAATTCTGGAATTTATAATAAATTTACTTAGTTTGAATTTCCGCGCATTATTTCAGAAAAGTACTATTTCTCAAACATGCTTGGAAATTCGAACATTATTTTGACAAACTTCTTCGAGATAAATCAAAATTCCTGTACTGGTCAAAAACAAGGGAGCGCTCGGCCTGTCGTGTTATTTAAAAATGGAATTAACTTTTTACTTACATATCAACCACCACTTATCAAAGATTTTATTTAAATTTCGAACTGGCTTAGCAAATAGAGCTGTAGTAAAGAAGAAGTCGAAAAATCGTGAACTGGGTGAAATGGGTTAGGTAAGATGCGAACCGCGCTACTTCCAAGTTGCCCGCAGCTAGGCAGGCTATTTAGTATATAGTATAATTTATTGCGTTACGTCGCAAGCAAGTTCGATAACAGCCAGTCGATTCTGTAAAAATATCACCGTGAAACTTAGGTGAAGTGAGCTTTCAATTGTGTTAATCCCTAGTATCTTGCCGGTCGATTTGTGAGAGTGACAGCTCACTTCACCTAAGTTTCACGTTGATATTTTTACAGAATTGACCAACATTTCACAATTTGTCAGTTTCCCACGGATAGATTATAACTATCCAAAAATAATGCGTTAAATTGTAAATAGTTTGTTATAGTTCACAATTTTTAACAGTTTATAATCTAACGGAACCTGATAGATTATAAACCAACGAAGTTCATAATTATAAGGCGACAGATATATCATAATAAATCAATACTAATATTTTAACCGCGTCTGTCTGTTACCTTTTCACGCCTTAACGCCTGGATGGATTCTGATGAAATTTGGCACACAGGTAGACCGTGGCTTAGGACTTTTATGCCAATGGTACGTTCCCTTGGGATAATTCCCAATTATACACGCGAGCAAACACTAGTAAAAAATTAAGTATATTTTCATTTTTTGGGTATTCTTTTCTTGTTTGAAAAGGGTTATAATTTTATGGATGACATAAGAAGGTTTACAAAGGCTTATTAAAAAATATTGAAGGATTGAAGAAAAAGATATCTAACAGCAAAGACTTTTGCATTTTATATGATCTATCTCAGCGGAGATGTTTCCCTAGACGATTTATTATCTGATCGCCTCCGAGAAATTTATTGGAGTGCCTAAAGTTATCTACTTTGTAAAAATGTTGTCTACCCTTTCTGTTTCTTGTTGACTGTCTGTCGCCTGTAGGCCAAAAATATGGCACCAAAAAGGTATTTGTTTTTTGCACGAACCTAGCTTTCCAAATAAAGCTCTGGCAACACCGAGGCGAATCCCACGCGGGTTGCAGTACGCGACTGCACGCGTCTTAGCCCTTTTTTTGTACAGTTTTTTGGTGAGAGTCAAAATAACTAATAGAATGACGAATTAACAGTTTCTTGCCCGTTCTTCTCCATAGGTACCTACTACGCTTTGGAATGGGCATCTAGCTTCATCTTTCTGACTGACCGACCCCCTTGACAGTTCAAAAGTGCCTGTAATTGGTTTATTTGAAATAAATGCTTTGAGTTTGAGTTTGAGTTTGAACAAAAAAATAAAAAATACCTAGAATGTAAAATCAAGTATCGAGGTTTAAATTAATAAAAAAATTATAAATTGTACCTTCTTAAGAACGAATTGTATCAAAATTTAGGTACGCCTGCAATATTTACATCAGGTTGGGGGGTGTTTGTTAATATATAAATATTTAGCCATTACTTAATACATATAATTATATCTAAAAAAAAAAACAAAAATGTACCTTAAATAAAAAAACACCCACGTTTGTTCAATTGAATAGTTCCTGAGACATAAAACCACTATGTTTCGTTATTACTTATATAAAAAATAAAAATATTGATCTAGATCAGAGCTCCCCAAACTTTTTTATGCCGTCGACCACTTGGCATGTTTTTCGGTTTTAGGAAGATCCCTTACTCCTGCTTACCTAATATTGAATTTTTACAAATTCATCAACTTCAAATGTGTTGTTGACAGCTAGTATAGTGCTACTCATTTTGAAAGATTCAAATTTCTGATTGTGGTGAAATGTAGTGCAAAAACAAAAAAACAAGAAAAAAGTTAGGAAACCCGAAAGCAGCTTAAGAAAATGTATACTACTGCTAAGATTTTATTTTTTTCTGTGCAATATAATATCACTACTTCGCTTGGTACTAATATTATAATTGCGAAAATAAGTTTGTGTACAAAACCGTAGTAGTAAAGTAGGTCTGTATGACACGTTTTCACATAAAAACACCAACAAACTACAAAAAATAAAAAACAACTTAGCAACAAATCTTCATGATCTTTTGTACATATAAAATTGGCGGTCTAGCCAACAAAAAAGTTGACACAGGCTGCAATTTAGCGCGGAAAAATATTTTTTACAAAATAAAAACTTACACGCAGGGAAAATAAAAACAAAACTTATATTGATAGCTATCTGTGTTTATTTATATATTTATAAGAAAGTATTTTCGAAGTTAATATGTACCTATTATCTGTGTATAAATATGAAAGCCAAAATTAAAGTCACGACCTGCTTCACTGAGATCCACAATCGTGGACCACTTTGAGCAACACTGATCTAGAATCTAGATGCATGCTTATGCTTATAATATTGCTTATTTTTGTATTTTTTTGCCAAAACAAACGCAAATAATTACCGTAAATAAAAGAAAACTTTATATATAGTTCGTAAAAAAAAAGATTTACCTATTACATTACCAGTGAGTAATGCGGATTTTATGTAAGTCTTCCAGATAATATCTTCCATTTCGTAGCACGCACTCACGGAATTTGTTCATCGCATTCTGCATAAAGCGTCATGCAGTCTGGCACGACCCGACGGCGCGACGCGACGGCGTGACGAGTCACCGGTAATTGTTCTACCGTGAAGTTATCTTAGAAATTGTATTGTAAGTGTCACGTCACGCCGCCGTCGCGTCGCGCTAGTCTGCATGAGGCTTAACACGCCTAAACATTTTGCGCATTTCACTACGGATATTTTCTTTTAGCTCGGCTATTATATATTCCTTGGAGTATTGACGTACATTTTGCTCTTAAATTCGACTCTGCATCCCTCGAACGTAAATTCCTTCTTTTCGATCGAAATTTTTGTATCTTGAATTAATGATAGGAAGATGATTATTTTACGTCTGAAAGAATATTCTGTACCAACGAGAATTGCAAAAAAGTAATGTGAAAGAGACGTGTAATTTTTTTTTTTTTTTTCTACGCGTTTTGTTCTAATTATTTAAAAAAAATCACACACGAATGTATGAATAACAAGATTTTTTTTAAATAATTGTAATTATAAAACTACCAAGAATTGCAGAACATGTCCACCTGTCTGGCATTAATGCTGAAATGAACCTTTTTGGAGCAGCCGTGAGGCACACACTATTGTTGTTAAAAAAATTGTTTTTTTTTTCTTCACTTTTTTTATTTTGTAATTTGTGTTTCACGAACTGTGTCCAAATAAACATTATTCTTTCTTTCTTTCTTTCTTTCTAACATACATGGGGGGTATTTTCGGATACACCTTTTATTTTTTTTTAGGGTGGGAAATTATCAAATAACTTCTCCCGCTCTAGGCGGAGCGGGAGGGCGTGTCAGACTTTTACAGGCTAAAACCCAAACGTGTTCCTTCCGTTGCCTGTGTGCCGGGGCCACGACATCCCTTTCAACATTAGATTTTTTTTATTTTTTATTACTTCACTATTTGTACCACCCAACCATTGGTAAAATGTATGGTTTTGAGTCTCTAATGAGATCTGAACGCGAACTGGCCCAGATTTTGGTGAACGAGCGAATGTGCATACTTGCGTCTGTTGCAATTTGTTTTGAGTGTTCGATTAAAGCTTCGTGCAGACCAGCGCGACGCGACACCGGTTATTGTTATACCGTCAAGTTTTCTTAGAAATTGTATTGTTCGTGTCGCGGCGCGGCGTCGCGTCGCGCTGGTCTGTACGAGCTTTAAAGCTTTGTGCAGACCAGCGCGACTTGTCGCGCGACGCGACACCGGTTATTGTTATACCGTCAAGTTTTCTTAGAAATTGTATTGTTCGAGTCGCGTTGCGGCGTCGCGTCGCGCTGGTCTGCACGAAGCTTTATAATAATAATTTATTCAGCAAAATATGAACACGTATTACAAAATTGAATATTTGACAATATACAGTAAATAATGGCTTAAAGTTTGTAATATACAAAGTTTGGGACTATCTGCATCCGAACTAGGTGGTAAACCTGTATCTCGGATTACATTTGACCCCCATCAATAAATTGTGAATATTTAGTAGCCATGTTTAAAGTTGTAAACATTATTAGATTGCCATGTAAAAATGTATGTGGAAAGTATGCATAAAGTATAAGAGAAAAAGTAGGTGTGGTGTGAGGGAGTGTGTGAGTGTGAGTGTGAGTGTGTGTTTGTGTGCGTGTGCAAGTGTGTGTGATGTGAATGGGATGATTCTTAAATATGAGCGAGTAAAGTAGTAGCTTAGCTATTTGGGAATGTTCAAAATAGCTTCTGTTTCATCATAGGAAAGATTTAGTAGGTAGTCCTGTATTTTCTTTTTACAGTGTGTCTTATTATGTGGGTATATGTTTATAATTTTGTTGATTTTGTCGTACAGGTAAGGACCAAGGAAAATGAAGAATCTCTTAATAAAAGATGTTTTGGGAACATATGTACGTTTGCATACTGCATGTTTCCTACGTTTGCGTTGAGTATTTGGATCGTATATGAGTTCACCGTGTTGCTTTACTATTATACTCAAAATAAAAAGTTGACGAACGTTGAGAACTTTGCATGACTGATAAAGCTCTGTTGTAGGATATAGAATGGGCCGAAAAGTGATAGTTTTTAATATAGCTCGTTGAGCTATTTCTACTTTCTTCAGGATGGTTTTCGGAGCGCCTTCCCAAGACGAGATGCAGTACGTGATTATCGACTGACAAAGTGCAAAGTAGACTTGCTTAAGTAATTTGGCGTCGGCGGCATATCTGAGATTTCTAAAAACATAGATTAGTTTCCGTACGCGAGCACTTAGCTGTTTAATGTGTTCTCTGAAACTAAGGTTACCATCAATTATGATACCTAGGTACCTGATGTTGTTGACGCGCTCTAGAGATCTGCAGGAGCAACCCACGCCAGACAAGCATTCATGGAATATGATGTGATGATTGTTAATAGCTTCACCGAGGTTGCGAGCACTAAACGTCAAGTATTTAGTTTTTTCAACATTTAGGGTTAAGAGATTGGCCCTGAGCCATTTCTTCACCACATTGAACCCCTTTTGGGCAACACTGAATACCTCATCCCAGGTATCGGCGGAGAAAAGGAGAGCAGTGTCGTCTGCATATGAGATCAATTCGCCTCGGGGTAGATGGAGGTTAGTGAGGTCGTTAATGTAAACGAGAAATAGAGTCGGTCCCAAAATGCTGCCCTGGGGTACCCCATAGTCGACTACATGATCACTACTCGTGTATTGACCTACTCGAACACACTGTTTTCGCCCAGTGAGATAACTCTTAAAAAGACTCAGTTGAGTGTCTCTGATTCCTAATCCATCTAGTTTGTTAATCAATATAGGAACAGAAATAGTGTCAAAAGCTTTGCTTAAGTCGAGGAAGATTGAGAGGCATTTCTTTCCTATATCTAGATTGCTAGATATATAGTTAGTTAAGATATGCACTGCTCCTTCAGTAGATCTGCCCCTCCTAAAGCCAAACTGTTTATCTGAAAGCAAATTGTTCTTTTCCAGGTAATTGACTAGCCTTAGATTAATAGCTTTTTCCAGGATCTTTGACAATGCAGGTAGGATTGATATTGGTCTATAGTTAGACAAGACATTTGTGTCCCCACCTTTGTGTATAGGACGCAAAACCGATTTTTTTAACTGCTCAGGGAAGATACCGCTCTCGAGGCAGACATTAAAGATGTATGTGAGAGGAGGAACTAGAGCATTTTTGTTGTTCTTGAGTAATCTGTTTGAGATTTTGTCCCAGCCTACTGCAGAATCTGTTTTTAGTCCTACGATAATACGTTCTATTTCCTCCTCAGTCACGTTAGTCATAACAAATGAGTTGAGCTGGGGAGATCTCGAAGTAGCAAGCGGGATTTCGTCAAGAGATGGTGCCGGATTTGGATGCGCTTGGATACAGGCATTGGCTAAGTTTTTACCTACACTTGCAAAATAATTATTTATTTCATTGACCGACAGTTCAGGAGTAGGGCGTAGATTAAGAAGTTCATCTGGGTTTTTGGGTTCTTTTGTTGTGTTGGTGATAGTTTTTATAGTTTTCCAGAGGGTTTTGGGATCGTCTCTAACTTCTTCAATAAGGGATCTGTCATATTCCCTTCTTACTTTTTTCAGAATAGAGTTGTAATAATTTCTGTATCGGACGTATGTTATTTTCAAAGTCTCATTATCCGGCGACTTGTTTGACTTTTGGTGTAACATGTCTCTGTTTTTCATACAGCGGAGTAATCCCTGAGTGACCCACGGTTTAATAATTTTTTTACGCCTCGATAGCTTTATTACTTTAGTATTCTGATCTAGAGCTTCTTGTATCCCAGTAATAAAGTAGTTTAGCAAATAATTAGGGTCTTGAGATGCATAAACGGAATCTAAGTTTATTGATGAAATAGCCAACCTCAAAGATTCAATGTCAATTTTGGTAACTGTGGTTGTAGCATAATGGCGTGGCTGCTCAAAATTGATGCATGTTAATACCGGATAATGATCTGTTAGGCAAGTTCTGGGGATAATTGTGAGACCAGAGTACTTAGTTTTTATCAGTACATGGTCAAGGCATGTTCCAGTAGCCTCACGGGTCACTTCTGTGTGAGCTGGTAAGAGTCCGTGAGAGGCAGCTAGAGTAAGGTACCGTTCGCCTGGACATTCGATTTTTGAACAATTTATGGGGATGTTACTGTCCCCGATTATCATAACGTTTTCAAACTGTACAAATTGGGACAAGATATCGTTTAATGACGACAGAAATCCATCAATATTTTTGTGCGAGGGTGAGCGGTATATAGATATAATTACCGTGCGGTTATCGATTATACTGACCAAACAATTACCATCAGTAAATTGAGGTTCGTAGATTGTGAACTTAAGATGCGCTTTGAAGTAGACAACCACTCCATCATTTTGCCTAAGATTCATTTTGGTGGCAGAGGAGCGATATCCTGGCACTTTGGGAATGATGGACGAGGCTGATATCCAACACTCAGTCAGGACCAAGACATCACATTCAACTGTAAGTCGTGTGAGCATTATTTCGAGACCATGAATGTTACAGTTTATACTCCGTATATTCTGGGTAAGGATAACTAAACGACTAGATTGCAAATGTGGTAAATGTTTATGACAGTTATCAATGTCAGAAACAATCGATTTAGATACAGTCCTATCAATATCTGAACAAATCTCAACAATGCTACCGAATTTTAAAATAAGTAAATAGAAGGATCGAGATACAGAGCGATATATTTACATTTATATAGCTAAGTAATATTTGTAGGACGGCATGAGATTCATTAAAGTATAACTGAGTACAAATGATCTTTATAGAGTGATAAGTGTTTTTATAGAGTAGTTTACAGTATGTTATGTAGCAGCGAGTAGGTAGAGACAGGTATTTGTTTGAGTGGAATTTTGTTTTGTTCTTGCATATTTGTTTATAGTGATATTGTAGGTGTAGTGATTTATATGTTTTATGGTGCTTGATGAGTGAGTAGTTTTGTGTTTTGTGTGAGACTTGCATTTGCAATAAGATTTGCATAACATGAGCAAGAGTTATGTTGACAAACAGTAGTATTACAATTATTATTGATAGAGTAAACAAAAAACACATGCAAAATTTAAAGTACTGATAAAAGTTAGTCTGAAGGACCTTCGTAACTAAGACATGAGATGAAGAATACGAGATAAGAAATATACCCATTTAAACTCGAACACGATCATAAGACTAACGGGGTAGTTAACTTTGTGTGACTGTAAATTGGTATGTAAAATCTACATCTATCTGTAATATGTACAATTAAAGTACATATTACAGGTAAATTTAAAGTCGCTTTTCGTGTGTCCCTGTGACCGCGTTGTTCTTCTAAACTATGCAACAGATGTTGTTGCTGTTTTCACCATCATTTAGAGATTTTACTCCGGTGGATTTAGGTGTGTAATTAATATAATAATCATTGTATGTGATCAATACATTAATATTAAACTTAAATAATCATCAGCATCTGCCCAGCCTTTTCCCAACTATGTTGGGGTCGGCTTCCAGTCTAACCGGATGCAGCTGAATACCAGTATTTTACATGGAGCGACTACCTATCTGACCTCCACAACCCAGTTACTGATTGTTGGGTAACATGATACCCCTTGATAAGACTAGTTGTCAGATTTTTGGGCTTCTGACGACCCGTAACGATTGTCAAAGATTTACAAATGACAGCCAAGTCCAACGGCATAACGTGCTTTCCGAAGCACGGAGGGGTCTTGGTATGTAAAGATGGTCACCCATCCACGTACCAGCCGTAGCAAGCGTAGCTTAACCCGATCAGTCGACCCGTGCGGCTGTTATTACTTAGCCACAAGCTCCACCTAAAACTTTTATAATATAATAAAGAAATCTCGATGTCTTGTCAAGTCTTAAAAACCGTGCAAAGCAGGTTCAGTGACAGCTCGGCCCGAGTCAACTCAACCCGTATAATAATACCAGATCATTCACTCCCGATTACGGTGATTTGTACGGTCAGGCAGAAAATATTTTGATAGGGGCACAACACTAGTATTTATAACTTCTCTTTAGGTATAAGTACGTAATTGGTTTACAAACTTTCAAAGTGGGATAGCAAGACCAATTTACTTATCTTACAGTAAATATAGGTTTGTGTTTATTACACGAAGAACTTTTAGACATCTTTGCTAGTTTTTCCTGAAACTTTAATATCGTTTTCGCGCACGACAATAACCTTTCCAATAATAATAAGAGAATTTATATTCGACTTCAGATAATTGATACTAAACTTCTTATTTAAATACTAGGCAGTTAGGTAAGTACGTCTTATTATTTATAACTTCAACTAATTAACTTCCTTTTCCCAAATAACTATGTTAGGGTCGACTTCTAATCTAACCGGATGCAGCATGCAGCTGAATCCAGTATTTTATATAGAGCCACACCTCCACAACCCAGGGTAACACGATACCCGTTGGTAAGACTGGTTGTCGGGCTTCTGATTACCCGTAACGACGCCATGGTCAAAGATCTATGAATGACTGCCGTAACCAACGGCTTAACATGCTTTCCGAGGCACGGAGGAGTCTCGATATTTGATGGATGTAACCCATCCATGAACCGACCGCGGCAAGCATAGACCTTCAATCGACCTGTACGGCTGTTATAATTAAGACGAGTCCTTCGTTAAAAATATGAAATATGGAAATATTTTATTTTCTTGGAATCCATGAAAATCATCCTAAAAATGTGCGGTATTAATACAACAAAGTTTTTAAACGCGTTTGGAGCGGAAGTTTCGTTTCCAGACGAAGAATTATGTGTTAATTTTCTGCCACCCAAAAAGAGCCAACCTCATAAATAAAATGGCCATAATTTATACAAATCAAAATTCTAACAATAAACATTTGAAATTTATGGTATCACGCGATATTCAAGAAGTTAAGGTTTTCCTGAATGGGTACCACAAATCCCTTTGGTAAAGAGCAAAAAGTTGGCTGGGGTAACATTAATGAGATGACTTAATTAAATCTACCCTGCCGTTATCCTTGTCATTAAAACATTATGAAGGCATATCTCAAGGGACTGAAACAGGGGAATTCTAGGAGCAAACTAATTGAAACCTATCATTCCATAGGTTAATCATTTATTAATAGGTACTATTCTACTTATAAGTTATAGGTACGCTTCTTCCACTTCACAATTAAATACATCATCGAACATTTAAAAACCTTTCCCAATCCAAAACTGTAGATTAAATATCTTAAATTGCGGGTGTAAGTACTTAAACAATTTCACTCCGCACATAACATGCTTCCACCAATAATTCACGTATTTATCTCGTCTGCTCGGCGTCCGTGTGTCACTGCAGGGATCCAGCAGAATATCAATACCAGCCGGTCGATTCTGTAAAAATATCACCTCGAAACTTGAGTGAAGTGAGCTGTCAATAGTGTTAATCCCTAGCATCAGCCGGTCGATTCTGTGATAGTGACAGCTCACTTCACGCTCACTTCACCTGAGTTTCAGGGTGATATTTTTACAGAATCGATCGACTGGTATATTTGCCTGACATAATGCTGATTTGCAATTGAAGCGCACACCGCACTTGGTTGTTCTTCATTTGAAGTTTCTTAACTAATTATGAAGGTTGAGTATTGAGTATTTCATAGTGTTTTCCGTTAGTGTTACTGTTTTCTTATATATTTTATTTTGGCACCACCTCGATTAATTTTTATGCATGAATTTTATAAATTTATTTATGTAATATGTGTATCACGTCGCCCGCGCAACGCTTTCACAAGCGTGGGAGGACGGACATGTGCGTCACATCCGTGTCCTAGACGGAAGTAGTCACCTTACCCTATGTCCAAACCTGAGATAAAAACAAATCATCGTTCCACTAATCTGTCTTTAAAGACGAAAATCAATTTTTGAATTCAGTATCATAGATACCAAGTCCAATTATCAAGTCTGGGAACTACATACTCAATGTCATACACGACAAAGTTTAAATTCCATTGCAGCTATAAGAACCTTCTTACTACTTATGGTCATTCTAACATCAACTTAGACTACATAACGTCTAAGTACTCATAGGTATATGTATACACATGTATACATATAAATTTATTTATCTTAATTACTATAAGTTGTTAAAAATGTCACGAGTGTCTACGTAAGCTCTGCAAAAGCATTCAGATTAGCTGAGAAAGTGATGAAACGCCTCCTATTCAAAGCCAAATAGGTACCTAACACCATTGATATACTTTCGTGAACACACACAAAGACACCAAAAAGGTACGGGCTAAGTAATCAAATCCTACTTACTGTTGCACATACTGCTGTAAATATAGATAGCAGAAAATACTGTACTCATATGCAACAGTATCGTATTTCGTGGTGGAGTCGGTAAAATAATGCAAACAGCGTTAATGGTGTAAAACACAAACGTGCTGTGACTAAGCAAACGAGTTCATTTATGGTTTGTATGTATAAGGCCTTCTACACATCATCATCATCGTTTCAGCCCGGAATCACTCACTGCTGGGTATAGGCTTCGCCTTTTTTCTGCCATACTTCCCGGTTCCGTGCGTCTCTCATCCAGGTGTTTCCCACGACTTTGACGGTATCATCGACCCAAAGCGCTTTTGGACGACCCTGGTTTCTTTTGCCTAACCTTGGCCATCACTCAGTCTCAGCTTTACTCCATCGGCCATCTCCGCGTCTGACTAGATGTCCTGCCCAACTCCACTTGAGGCGTATCGCCCTGTCTCCAACGTCGTGCGTCGTAGACTTTCGACAGACGACGGATTTCGGTGTTACGCACTCGGTCTAGTAAGGCTACACCAAGCATGGCTTGCTCCATGGCCCTTTCTGCTACTCGTATGCGGTGGACAGTTTCCTTTGTGAGCGTCCAAGTCTCGGCACCGTAGGTCATTGTTGGCAGGACACATTGGTTGAAAAGGTGGGTTTTTAGGCACTGTGGGATGTTTTTGGATCGAAAAACATGTTCCAGCTTACCAAATGCAACGCACCCAAGTTGTATTCTCCTAGAAATTTGGAACATGTTCTATCTTTTGACAAGGAACCGTAATGATCAACCATCTCCAGACGCTCGTTTCCAACCATATTAGCTGAAACTGAGTCATCCGGGACGCCTAACATCATCTTCGTCTTGGACATGTTTATTCTCAAGCCAACTTCTAAGGAAGCATCATAAAGCTTTTGAAATGCGTCGGAGGTCTTCCAGGGATTCGGCGAATAAAATTAAGTCATCCGCAAACTGTAGGTGCGATAAGTAGACAGCATTGATGTTTATACCACATTGGTCCCATTCCAGTGTTTTCATCACGTCTTCCAGAGTAGTACTGAAAAATGTTGGCGAAATGGTCTTCTTCTACACATGGAGAGGTCAAACTGAACCTGCGTCAGTAAAACTTGACCGCCTGCTTGTAAAATACGGAACAGTAAAACTGTTGCTTCAAGTAACTATGTCCAACCAAAGCGTGAAAATAGGTCCCGCGAATAAGCGATCGTCGCGTTCATAAGTCACTCTTTGTATGGAAAAACGTTCGGAGTCGCCGAACAAAATGAACGCGACGGTCGCGTGTTCGCGCGACTATCGCTTTGGCTTGACTTTTTCTTTTGTTGCTTCTAATTTACTTTGAAAATAATTTAGGTACCTCAGTTAGTAAGAAGATTTCATGTGATAAAATCCTGAGATGCCTTCTAATTATTTTTCTGATTACCCAGTCAAATTATATTAAAAAAGTTAATTTTTTATCATTATTTTTGGTGTCCTATTTTCACCTATATAATTTACTTAGCCTAGATATTCAGAACCTAATTTAAAAAGATAAAGTTACCAGAGTTCGTAAAAAACGGATCCTTAATATTGTAACAAGGTTTTTCTAGCGAATACAAATCCTCGAATAAGCATGTTTTCAACAGATTGTTAACAAAATTCTTCAATACAAAAAACCTCGCGAAATAAAGAATTTAATATCTGCTAAAGCTATACTATGAGGCAACGTGATCAAACTACTCAATGAATATGGAAGGAACGAAAAAAACATTTTACAAAATATTCGTAGTTTTTACAGTTCATTTTGCATGTACCTAAGTAATGGGTAAGCAAACTTTAGAATTCCCAATGACTCTTTGAAATGATTTCCGTTAACAGTGGGATGTTAATGGACAAGTTTGACACCATGCAGGCAGCCGTTGTTTTGTTACTACCTCAGATAAGCTGGCAGGTAGAATTATGTAGCTCAGCTGGTGACCAATGTACTATGCTAATGTAGCTACGATTGACATTTACCCTGTGACCACGAGCTACACGCTCAAGCGACACGCGTCTTGCGACAGCGACTGCGGGGTGAACAAATGAAAGGAGTTCTTTAGAGCATGCCACGGGTCACCTAAGTTGCCACATATTACGCTAAGGTTCAAGCAACTTATGATGCACGCTCAAACAATACCAACGTGAGCTGTTTTAAATAAGTGACAGACTAACAGTCAAAATAAGCTGACACAAGGCTAACGAGTATAATATTCGCTATGATTTATATGAAACAATCATATTTCAAGCAATCCTAAAGAGTCCCGCAGACGGGCGCGACGCGATCTACTAGTCGTGTCGCGCGATGGGGTCACGCTGCTGTCTCGTCGCGCGATCGTGTCAGGTCTGTTTGCGGGTGCTTTAATTCGTTAATCTCCGTTTAAAACCGCATCATTTTCACCGCCCACATTATTATTTATAATGACAATGCAAAACAAATATGTAGATCAGTTACATGATAGGTACAACAATCATATTAATGGTAATGTTTAAACACACACGACATGTGTCTATAAAGAGATTAGCAATGTTAAATATTGAGGACGTGTTATACATATAACAAGAGTTTATGTGTTATGTAACGTAATCTGGACGTACCCTTATATTGGGTTGGTTTTATAAAATTGGTGCGTTAAGTGGAATTTCGTCGCTTTTTTAATTTACGTCACGACATCGACATGAGTTTGTTATGGGTTTTGACAGCCACATCAGTTTATCAAACGACCAGCTGACTTAAAGCAAGTAAATATTAATTTTTAACCGGCTTCAAAAGGGAGGAGGTTCTCAATTCGACTGTATTTTGTTTTGTTTGTTCCGCGATTACTCCGCCCGTAATGAATCGATTTTGGCGATTATTTTTTTGTTTGGATCTCGTGGTCTCATACTTCAGAGCTGGTCACATATAAATTTTATTAACTTTGCTTGGTGAGTTAGCTTCAATAATACGTATGTTTCACACTAAGTCTATGTGGATGATGTTATAATAAGTTCCTGTCACTATTATTTACTACTTGATTTCAAGTTTTTATTTTTCACTTTTTAGTTGTGGTATCACTACCTACTAAAAAGTTGTAGTGTACAAAAAAAACAGACTTCTAAATCATAAATCATTTATTACTTTGCAACTAAAAAAACTCATCATTACTAAAAAAACACTACCAAGTGAAAATTACTCTTATTTCGGAAGTCGCGTCGGTGGCAAAACACGAAAATTCAAAATCAAACACCGACTTCCGGAATTAAAGTTGATACGCCAAACTAATTATGCAAATAGTTCACGAATTTGTAAACCGACTTGGAAATATTTTCCTAAGATAAGTAAATATTTTTTGGGATAAATATTTCTTCATTTGTACGGTAATTTTATTATATTCTAAATGTCAACCAAAATATATTTGAATCTATACTAAATTGGCTACATTTAGTAAATTAGTAGCCTGTTGGCCATTACGAGCAGTAAAATTATACCCAACGTACGCGTAGGTATTAAGGAGCTTATAAATTAAAACTGGAAACTTCAAGTCTAATGAACGATTTTAAGTGGTTAGTAACTAATAATTGTTTTAGAAAGACAAAATGTTTGAAAAAGAAGAAAAAATAAAGCCACAATTATGTAATACACCATGACATTTTAGTCGTCTTACAAAAGCAGCCCACTTAATGTAGGTATCCAATGACTATCAAACATCATTAAAAAAAAAACTTATATATTATAACAATTTTTTAATTGCTCCTAGAGGTATTTTATGTCGGGTATATTGAGTGGCCCCTTGTACATAAGACGACAAAAATGACACGGTGTATATATATATATATTTTTATGAATGTTTAGTAGTTATTGGATACATAAAGTGGGCTGCTTTTGTAAGACGACTAAAATGTCACGGTGTATTTTTTTTTTTTTTAATGAATATTTAGTTGTCATTGGATACATAAAGCGGGCTGTTTTTGTAAGACGACTAAAATGTCATGGTGTATACTAGCGGTCCGCTCCTGCTTCGCACGGTTTTCACGACTTGACAAAACATCGAGATTTCTTAGGTAAAAGTAACTTTAATATTAACGTATTATACACATAACCATCCCATACCATACCATACCATTCCATATCCATTACCTTCCGGAATAAATTCCCTAAGCGATGGTGAAAACCTCATCAAAATCTGTTGCCTGGTTTAGAAGAACAACGCGGACATACAGACAAACGCGAAAAGCGACTTTGCTTTATAATATGTATAGATTTTGACATAGAACGACTAAAGTCAGACGAATAAGACGTTTATCTCAGAGTAGTAATCATTATAAAGTTAAGGTATTTTTTTATCAAATGTGAGATCATTAAAGCTCGTGCAAACTAGAGCGGCGCGACGGCGCGACGCGACTCGAACAATACAATTTCTAAGAAAACTTCACGGTATAACAATCACCGGTGTCGCGTCGCGCTGGTCTGCACGAAGCTTTACTCTTATTACACTACCTACTAGTAGTATGATATCAGTACATACATATAAATCAAATTGAAGTGTCTGTTTTGTAATGTCAAAATGTCAAAACAGCCTTTTACTAAATGGTTATGAAAGTATATACAGTATTTTTAACATTTTTTTTTTGTCTGACTGTGTTTGTTCCGGCTAATATCTGAAACGGCAAGACCGATTTTGACGGGACTTTCACTGACAGATAACTGATGTTATAAGGAGTAATTGCGCAGCTTGTATTATAATACAATTTTAAGATAATTTTTGCATGCTAAAGTTAGTCAGTTAAATTTGTGAAACCATTTATATATAAGACCATACTGCCCTGCTAAGCCGAAAGGCGGTATCTCTGAGATACGCCCTTTTAGTTTTTTTTATACCATTCAATAGCTATAATAATTTCGCATCTAATAATATAAGCCACATACCGCTATCTAACTTAAAACATTTACTAAAACCACTCAGAAGTTCTTTATATCCTTATGTTTCCTTAAATTACAATTTACAAAAAGTCAATTTTCTCAAAACTTACTCCGATTGAGATACCGCCTTTCGGCTTAGCACGGCAGCATATTTTATGCAAAATAAACAAAGTCTATTCATCTTCTACTTCAAACGGAGGTAGGTAATAATAAATATTTCAAATAACCTACTTAAGAACCTACTCATTTTGAATAAGTGAAAATTGTAATTCTACCCAAAGTCAAACATATAACTCCACAAAATATTAGACAACCCACACGTTATCAATCAAAGGGCTGAAAAAGCTCCTCGGGGGCACACACGATGTTAGCAAAATTATTCCTAAGTATTAAACGGGGCTTTTCAGAATATAATACTAGATATAAAGCCTCGTGCATACTAGCGCGACGTGACGGCGTGACGTGACTCGAACAATACAATTTCTAAGAAAACTTTACAGTATAACAATAACCAGTGTCGTGTCGCGCTGTCGCGTCGCGCTAGTCTGCACGCAGCTTAAAGAAATCAAATCAAATCAAATAATTTATTTGCATAATACATGTTAAAAAGGTGTTACAGGTATAAAAGTTACATTGTATTATAACCTAATGAGGTGTGCAAATTAATATCATATTAATATCTCATGCAAATAATTACACTCGCAACATTAAACATTCAGAATAAATTTAAAAAAACATTAAATAAATGCAAAAATAAAAAGTCAAATCAAAATTTCAATAAAATAATCAATATACTTGTTGTGGTGCCATTTCAGATAAAATCAGTCATCTTTCATTTAAATAGTCATTAATTGAATAGTAACATTTTGCAACTAGGAATTCGTGCAAACCTAATTTAAATTGGTCCATTTTGTGTAGGTCTGTGATAACTTTTGGCAACTTATTGTATATTTTGGGTGCCATGCCCAATTTTTTTAAATTAAATACTGCTTTTTTATGACGTCTTACGCATATTTTATTTTTGTGTCGTGTGCTTCTTGGACGTGTATAAAGTTACAGATTCGCTTTGACAAAGATCGCCACCTCATATATATAAAGACACGGGAATGTCAATAGCTGGAACTGTTGAAAATGTGGCTTTCAAGTTTCTGTGCGTTGTATGCCACACATTGCCCTTATGCACTGTTTCTGGGCCTTGAACGCCATTTCTCTGACTGGCGAGTTCCCCCAAAATATAAATCCGTTGATGCAACATACCCGTGATACGCCGTTAATAATGTTGCACGATTTGACACTTTTCTTAGGTTATGGAGAGCATACGAATACTGGCTAAGTTTTTCGCATGTATTTTCAACGTGTGTTTTCCAGCTTATGTTTTTATTTATCCAAATACCTAAGAATTTAGTCTGTTCTGCTTCACTAATAGTTTTGTGACCGTAATGAATATCCGGTTTTTTATTGTTTGTTTGTTGTTCAAATGAAATGTTATTTGTTTTTTCAAGATTTATTTTTACATAAAGTAAATACTCACAAAGGATTCCGTGCTAGATTAGGTAGGATATAAAAGGATTAATAAAACTAATTTTGCTGCATGTGTTCACTGAAATATTACATACATAACATAGCATCAACCCTGTATTGCTCAAAGGGTTAGGCAGAGCTGTACCTACCTATAGTACGCCCACATTTTGCCAGTTATGTTTAAGTCCCGTGTATCAGGGGGCGAGCCTATTGCCATCAAGCGGGCAAAAATCAGGTAAGTGCGGCGAGTAGATACCTATTGAAGCCGCGACGGCTTCAAAGTATAGAATCGCGCTACGAATTAATTGATAAATTCCGCGTATTCAGTATATTGTGCGTGTTCGGTACAATATTTGCAACCGAACAGCTCAGCACTTTTGCCTGCGTGCATTTCCATAAATGCATGTATCACAACTATTACCAGTTACTTAGTACGTATTCGGATACCAATCGTGTAACTCAAACCAAACCAAATCAAACCATCTTAGTGCTAATTTAGCTTAGATTTACCACTTAATATCTTTAACCAATATTCAATATAGCCTTTAAATCATATTATTTCGTATCATTAAACCAGTCTAATATAATACCAAATCAACCAAATATCAACCAACTCAGAAGTTAGTGCTAAACCAAGCAGGCGCTAAACTTTACAGTGCGTATGATTTGGATTACGATATTTTTAATAGACTTATTTCTTTTTTCCAAAATTTCTTTTTTTGGTGTTCTAGTATGAAAATGACTTTATATATTGTACAAAAAAAAACGAAAAAAAACTATGCAATAGACTTGTACTTATTACGTACCGTTCGCTTATAAGAAAGCATTTGTGCGCCCAGCTTAAAAAAATCTAGTGCCGATCAAAAACAATAGCAAGTATCAGAAACCGTAAGAAAATTCGTTGCAAAAAAATGTCGTCTCACATTGGCCGTAAATCTGGTCAGAAGGGAAAAATATCACAAAAAATCAAAGCTTGCATCATTAAGAATGCAATAAACATTAACTTATTGTAATTCATTGTAAATAATAAATGACATCGTTAAAGAAATTTGCTTATTATTTCACCACACGTTTTCACGAAACTCGGCGGCGCGGGCTCGAACTGCGCCTAACGAAATTTTTTGACAATGATTTCATACTAATATTATAAATGGGCATGTATTTAATCGAACCTCTAATAATTTCCATTTTGCGGTCCTAAAATGTTATTGAACAGTCTTAATACAATGATTGCACCTCTTTTTTGTGAACCTTACATAATTCCTATTGTGGGGGGTCCTAAATATACTTACCTAATGGTCAAGTAACTGCAACCAACTTGGATGTAGCGCTCGCCGGCCGCTGCCGCGGGACCATCGCATCAGTTCAATATCTCCCTTATAAACAGAAAGCAACTTCTGTCTGTCTGTCCTTTTCACGCCTAAGCGGATTTCGATGTAATTCGGCACACAAGTATATAGACCATGACTGAGTTAGGACGTAGGATACTTTTGTACCGGTAGTACGTTCATCATCATTATCATTTCAGCCAAAAGACGTCCACTGCTGAACATAGACCTCCCCCAAGCACCGCCACTTCGACCGATTCTGTGCTTCCCGCATCCAGCGGATGCCTGCGGCCCGTAGTACGTTCACGTGAGATTATTACCGACATCCACGCGGCCGATTATTTATAAAAACTCTTATGATCTTGTATCATTTCCGACGCACCCGACTATATCTTAAGAAAAGTTATTTACTAATATTATTATGAACCACTGCTGAACGTTTTGGGAAGAAAGTTCGATCCCTCAGGCAAAGTGTTATGAGCTGTCGTAAGCGACGACTTCAAAATACATCTAAACTCATATTAAAACGAGCTAAAATTGTTTGTTTATAGGTTTGTGATAGGAAGTAGTGATCCGATTACAAAAAATATTTTACTGATGGAAAACTATACTGTTGTCGATTGCTATACGACATGTTTTATGTTTAAAACACGGACGAAGTCGTGTGCAGAAGCTAGTCTGTCATACCCTGAGTTGGTAGCCACAGTAGCAACCTTGCTGACTAGCTAACGTTTTACCCAGAACGAAGTTTTCTTGAAACGGAAAAGCAGAATCGCACACATTATTAAATTTTATTTTTGTGGTGTCACGCTTTCTATAAACAAAAAATCCCTTGTACAAATATCGGTAGTGCTCGCACACAGTGCCTTTTTGAAAAAAATATGTAGTTAGCAAGGCCATGCAATATTGGGATTGAGGACACATAAATGTCTGTGTATCTGTATGTTTCTCGTAAATGTGACCTTACAGCACATTACATTAGTAAACCAATCCTTTCAGTTGACGCTGAGGTGACGTATAGAATAATAAATAGGTACAGAAAGGCGCAAATTTTCTAAATAAATGCGCGTTTTTCCGGGTTCTGTCAGGGGACAAATAATCTAGTATGAATCTTGTATTCAAGGGTTAACAGGGTCAGAAGGCAATCACTTCATTTAGATCAAGTTACCACTTTGGACGTGAGGCTCCACTTACATAAAATCACGCCTGTATCACTCGAAGGAATAGATTGGAGAGTATGTTACATTTGATAGACATAATTTTAATACTAGAAATAAAGATAAAATAGATCAACCATTTTTCAGATCCATATAAGGGGTACTGTGTTAAATGTTACAACAAAATACCGTCTGATATATTGCAATTAAATGAAAGAAATTTTTAAACTCATATTAGAAGTACACTTTGTAAGCAAGCATATTACAAATTAGAGGATTATATCCAAGATAAGAATGCTTGGAAACCGGCTGGTCCTGCTCCATAGGATAATCTAGAATCTAGACAAAATCAAACTGGTTGCTAATTTAATTGTATTTTTTTTTAGTATATGACATTGCTTTTTTTTTCATTAATTAATTTTAGAACAATCGTCTACTTTTAAAATGTTTGTAAATATGTGAGCACCATGTATCTATCACATAATTAATTTATCTGTCGTTGCTTCATTTTCAATTATTTGTACCTATTGTTGTATAGTAATTTTATTCTAGGTGCATCGTCTTCACATGTAATTATATAACTGATGTACCTACACAAAATATTGTAAAACATTTTAAAAGAGTAACGGTGGAGTTTCTTGCCCATTCCTGTCACCATACGAAAACTACCTTTTGAAAAATTTCGAAAAATTCATTCTATTTTTGTCAATTTTCACGTTCAGAATTACCTTACAAGGGCCTATTTGAAATAAATGATTTGACTTTGACCTTGATGTCGCTATGTTATTTCATAAGTCCTATGTAATTTTGGGGGTCCAGTGGTGGCCCAGTGGTAACGGCCCTGACTTACGGTCGTAGATTCGAACCCAGGCAGGCGCTTTACTTTGGGTAAATAATTTCATCTCCACTGCTCTCAAAAAGGTGAGGGAAAACATCGTGAGGAAACCGGTATGTCCTAGAACCAAAAAGTCGAAGACATGTGACATCTACCAACCCGCACTGGGCCCGCGTGGTAGATTACAGCCCACTGCCTCTCGAAGAGAGAAGGCCTGTGTCCCAGCAGTTGGAGCATTATAGGCTGATTAAGAAATGATGAAGTAATTTTTATTAGATATTGATATTTGATACCTACTAAGCCTGCAAATTTCACCAACTAATTTAGAGGAACGATAAGTTTAAAAGTCAAAATCAAAATAATCTAACATTATAATGTTAACTTAAAATAATATTGAACAATATTGAGATATTGACCTATACATTCTTCGAAGCTTCATCAAGATGAAACTTCGAAGAATGTATAGGTCAGTTTAATATAAAGTAAACAAAAACCAAGCTAATAAACAATTTAACATTGTAAGTTCAAAATATAGTGAACAACAGATATTCGACGAACAATTAATTAAAAGAAAGTCACGCCATAGGTCGCCTCGATGTTTCTATTAGTGTTTTATTTCTTTTTAGTTCTCTTGTCACAGGCAACTTAAATTATAATGATTTGCCTTCGACACGCTGCGAAGAAGACAGGCAACACTTCCTTTTCAAAGGAATTTAATTAAATTCAAAGTTACAAAGATCAGGGAAAGAAATACTTCCAAGTTATCTTAATTTCTAAAATTCTAAATTCTAAATCATTTATTTGCAAATATGGGTAAACAGTGTGTAGATGTTTTACATTCATGTAATAATTCTGATATGATCTTGGAGGTAGTTTATATTTTATTAATAAAAAGTAATATTCCGTCAATTATTTACATAATGTGTAATGACCGATATTTAATAGTAGTATTTTAATAGTAACACACGAGTGTTTTAGTACCTAGTTATGTGCAGTTTCATACACTACTTTATCGTCTCTCATACATTGGGATTGAACCTATTAAATAAAAGATCAAAGTGAAAGATCAAGAATAAAAAAATCCCACCAAATTCAGTACAACTTTACGTATGAATGTCGCCTGCACCCAGCACATCACCGCGCATGCGCTAGAGGTCCCCCGCTAACGTTCCATTACAAATGTTGATGGAAACTCCTTCGTGATATTAACTTCTTGGATTAGCCCTGTATCGTAATAGAAAAAAAAATGTTTTATACCATTCCCCCTCTAAAAAGCTTATTTTATTCACTGAAAACAGTGAATAAAAAGCTCTTTTAATCACTGTTTTGGTGTTTGAATTTAGAACACATCTATATATGCGACCTCCATCTCAATGCTATACAACCTCCTTGCGAAAACATACTCTATACACAGGAAATAAATATCGTTTCACAAGTTGATTGTTATTAGTAATAATAAGAAAATTACTTTTGATTTTAGTAATTGTTCCAATTTTAATGTGCATTTTAATTAAAGCCCCTTGCAGAGTAGCGCGACGCGACAGCGCGACGACACCGGTCATTGTTATACCGTGAAGTTTTCTTTGAAATTGTTTTGTTAGAATCGCGTCGCGCTGTCGCGTCGCACCAGTCTGCACGAAGCTTAATTCAACCTTCCTTTTTTCTTCAATAAATGTCTATTTTCGCTTAAATCTTTCTTTTTCTCGTAGTCATGGTATAAAGTATAGTATGCAACTCTTGAATAAAACGGATTTATATCGAGGGCCATGAATTACTCGCGTCGCTCAGGATTCTAAAACTTGAATCACTCGCTACGCTCGTGATTCAATCGTCATGAATCACTCCCTACGGTCGTGATTCAGTCGTTAGAATCCTTCACTTGCTCGTGATTCATCTATGGCCCTCGCTTTAAATCCGTCTTTTATTCACTAATTGCATAATATACTATTACAGCATTATTTTGTTAGAGAAAAAGTATTATAATATGATTCTATTTTTAAATTTCGGTATTGTGTTTATAAAGTATGTCAATATAAACTCGTTTTGAAGTTTATAATTCGAATATTACGATATGAGAGTAGATAAAATTCTTTTTGCATTGGATATCCGAATTTTTGGGGAAGGTTATAGGCTCGACTAGGCGGACGAAGTCGCGGGCAGAAGCTAGTACTGTAATAAAGCTGAAGAGTTTGTTTTTTTGATTATTTGTTTGAACGCGCTAATCTCGGGAACTACCAATCGGATTTAAAAAATCTTTTTCATTTTACAGCCTAATTCTTGAGAAAGGTTATAGGCTGTTTAACATGACGCTACGGCTTTTAGGGGCAGGGCAAAAAAAAAGTCTGAAAAGACGCTAAGTGAAAACGAATTAATAGCGCGGGCGGTGATGAGATGCGACGGGGTGGAAGGGGGGGTCGTGGATTCGCGGGCAGAGGCTAGTTTATAATATTACAACAATATTTTGCATAAAAATTGAGTTTATAAAGATATTAAATCCGTCGTATTTCTTGACGTAAATAGTGTTACCTAATTGGTACACTTTTCTGGAGTTATTTTTGTATCTTCTCTTGTTACCAGTTTCTACGAGTATTCAATTTTAAGTAGGACTAACACCCGGTTTCTGAATTAACCATTTGAATTTGAGAACTTGACCAACTCTACTTATGCATTATAAATGTTTCTGTACTTTCCATCGTATTTGTGAACATATTATCTCTCTTTTTATCTTTTGTTTCCCTGTAACTAAATCAACTAACGTAACTAAAATGTCCTTTAATCATTAAGTTCTCTGCTAGTGCTGTGCACTTCTGTAAGTGACGAATTCACAATACCTAAAACTGTATGTGATTTTTGTATGTGTATGTTTTAGTGAGTAAGTCGTAGAGGTGCCTTACCAATAAATAAATAAATTAATTAATACCGCGAAATGCACACAACTTCCAATACCTATATATAGAGGTCCCGATAATAAACGTATTATTGAAATCCTTAGAACTGCCTTTCTTTTGGTGTCCCCTTTGATCCCAGTACTTTGCAAGAAACGTAAGAAATTTTGAATTTCGCGAGTTACTTCGAAGCAATCACCTTAAGTAATACTAAAGTAGAGTTTGAAGACAAGTTCTCAACTTCAAATTCACAAATTCAAAGCATTTATTAAAATTAAAACATTTACAGGCACTTTTGAATCGGCAAGGACTCGGTCAGTCAGAAAGATGAAGCTAGTTGCCCATTTCGAAGCGTAGGAGGTACCTATAGAGAAGAACGGGCAAGAAACTCTCGAAAGTGTGTGTGTGTGTGGACACTCTCGAATCATAAACCGTGTGTTAGTGGTCTTTTGATTACATACTTATTAAGATTACGTCACACATCCGCAGAGTACGGGAAGATATTGTGCCCGGCCATAGGGACCAAAGTGGGATAGTGTCTGGCATGGCGTGACATGGTTAATATTTCGTTTTATAAATATAAATTAAATAATTGTATTTTTTTACTGATTATGATTTTAATATTATTATTGTTTTACCATTTTAAATTTTAACTTTATCTTTTGTATTTATTTTTATTTTTAGTTAATTTAAATCTCATAATATTATTATTTACACTAACATTAACACTATCTCAATAACTTTATCTATTATTACGTAATTAATAAGTTCACATTAATTTATAAGAATCTTTGAATTTTAATTTTAATTTAATTTTTTATTGTAAGTACTTACTTATGTTGCTTTGCCCTAACAGGGTCCATAACTGTACTTTAGCTTTAAGCCGCATGTAACATCTTTTATATACATTATGGTATGCAAATAAATGAAATGAATGAAATGAAATGGTTTGTTGTATGGTAATGTTGACAAATATGGCTCGAATGTTATGTCAAACGACATCTATATAATTTATTACAACGTATCATCAACACGTTCTGCTATCTGGCATCGACAAAACAATATACCTACATAAATACTGTGACAACAATAAAATATTTTTACGAGAAAGTAATATAACTTCGCATACTTTTTCTTTCTGTCGATAATATATTTCATACCTAAGCTTACTCCGTAGCCATTCCAATTAAAACTTAACATTGTAGTTGAAAAACATTTTCTCCCATACGGAATGTATAGGAGATCATGTTTTCCAACTGCAAATTTAAGTTGGTCGATTATTGCTCGTTAACCTGTAAAGCCTACTTACCTGTAATAGATTTTCTTTTAAATTCGTTATATATACTACTGCTGTGATTTTTTTCACAAATCCAAGTACAACCGCTGACAGGGGGGGGACACTTGACTCTAAAAAAAATTAGCACTTTAAAGCTTAATATTTCGCAAAAGGATCCCTGGATTGAAAAATCAGATTTATTTTTGAACGACCTTTCTAACGACATCCCACACGATGGGAAAGACAAAAGAAAATCCTCACTTTACGTGTAGGGGAGGTACCCTAAAAAACATATTTTTCTTGATTTTATTTTACCTGTTTGTCAGCGTAAATTCATGCCAAATTGCAGCTTTCTAGTACTAACCGTCTCTGAGATGAGCCGCGGACAGACAGACGGACATGGCGAAACTATAAATAAGGGTTCCTTGTTGACAGACACGTTTTTTCTACGGCTCGGTTTATACTTACGCCGTACCGTAAAGAATCCGTGCCGTGTACAAAGGGCCTAAAGCTATACGTATAATGTAACCTCTAACAATTTCCGTTCTTCCCATTCCACGGTACATTAATTCGATGTTTTCTCTGGAAACATATCGAGACGAAATCGAGGGAGAATACCCATCCATCTTACGTAGTTACAGTCATATCGAAAAAATATCAAATTTGGTCTTGAAAACCCGGTCACACCTTGTACAGAAGAGCTGATCGTCATCGTTCGCGGAGAGACAATAAAAAATTAAAATAAAGTTAAAAGGTAGGATAAAAGGTTGGTATTAATATTATGTTTTTCATAACATACACTCGAGAGCAATGAATCCGGGTCACTTAAAGAATCCTAAAAATCTCGGAAACTAAAAATGCTAGGTTAATGCAATCAATTGTATTTAATAGACAATGTAATACTCCTTAAATGAAGGTATTAAAACTTCTTAGTTATTGTAAAGTTATATCATAAAAAAATCAAATTTGAAAAAGGGCCACTTTCGAAGATGGAACTACGAAATTACAGCATTTGGTTTTGCTTTTGTTTGTAATCTGTCATTTATGTGGGTACATAAACCATGTTGATAGTGCTCTATATTCATTATTCAAGCTGAAATTATATCGCTTACGCCTGAAGAATGCACCAGAATACTTACAATGCTGGAAACCGGCCGGAGTCAGCGCGATACAGCCAGGACTGTCGGTGTGTCGCTGTCAACAGTACAAAGAGTTCTCCGACGTTACGAAGAAACTGGTTCTAACCTACGCAGACCAGGAACGGGCAGAACCAGGTGTACCACAGCACGAGAAGACCGATACTTGGTGAACACCATGCTTCGAAATCGCTTTCTCAGAGGAACTGAACTCACAAATCAGTTTCGACGCCTCGAAGGAAGTAACCCAAGTGCATGGACAGTAAGACGTCGGCTTGCTGAATCTAACTTAAAACCCCTTAGACCTGCAAACGGCCCTAAACTGGAGCGTGGGCACCGTATTTCAAGACTAAGATATGCCCAGAGCCACGTAAATTGGAGTATTGAAGATTGGTCAAAAGTTATGTTCTCCGACGAATCAAAATTTATGCTCTACAAGCACGATGGAAGACACAGAGTGTATCGAAGACCAGGGGAAAGATTCAAGCAAGCATGCATCGAAGAAAAAGTAGCCTACGGTGGTGGGTCTGTACTTGTGTGGGCCGGAATTTCTTCTGAAAGTCGCACAGAGCTGGTGATCATAGAAAACGGCTCTTTAACTAGCGTAAGATATGTGGAAGAAATCCTCAATGATCACGTTGGTCCATTTATGGTCAATTTAGGCGAGGATGCTATATTTATGCATGACAATGCCCGACCTCATACAGGTAGGATTGTGAATGACTACCTTCAAGAGATGAACATTACTCGTATGGAGTGGCCAGCGCGCAGCCCGGATATCAACCCGATCGAGCATGCTTGGGACGAGCTAGGCAGATGCGTAAAACAACGAAACCCTACCCCAATTACGCTTCGTGAGCTCAAAATTGCTCTCACAGAGGAATGGGAGAATATTCCCCAAAATCGTATAAGGAACTTGGTGTACAGCATGCCAAACCGCGTAAACGCAGTAATGGAAGCACGAGGAGGCAATACGAAGTATTCAAATTCAAGAAAATCGTAATAAAGTTCAAAAATTTCATGTTTCCTATTTTTGTTTTAAGGAGAGATCAGCAGTTTTTTTCTTTATGTAATTTTGTGTTAATAAAATGTATGGTGACTCATATTTTTTTACTTTCATTTAAGGAGTATTACATTGTCTATTAAATACAATTTATTGCATTAACCTATCATTTTTAGTTTCCGAGATTTTTAACATTCTTTAAGTGACCCGGATTCATTGCTCTCGAGTGTATATACCTATACTGAATATTTGTTGCCATGAGGTAGATGTTGTTAATATGATAAACAAGGAAACGCCCAAAGGTTTTGCGAAGGCGTTCGTGTGGGCAGCCTTTATATTGTTCATGTTTGGGCTATGGTAATTGGGTGTAGTATATTTTGAATAAATGATTAAGTAATTTTTTTTAAACATTGTTTCCCTACAGCCTTCCGAGTATCTACCTCATTACCTTTCTGATACATCTTTTTTGTTAAAATAAAATAGAAAATGCTTTGTAGTACGATCAGGGATATTAATTATTAACCAAAGTGACTCCCTACCCAATTTTCGTCGTGTTATAGCCATTTCATACAACTGTCAAAGAATACATACCATAAATCACGGCTGTATTCCCCGAAGGGTAAGGCAGAGGTGTACCTAGTACACAAAATAACAATTGTGATTTGAATAAACGGACAATTTAAGTTGGTAATTTGCTTAACAATTATTTTCCCTGACTTTACATTAAGTAAACATCTACATCTAAAATAATAAAAATAATATATATCTAAAATAATATCTATATTATAAATTATAGTCGTTTTTCGTATCTGTCTGTGTGATCGCGTTGTTCTTTGAAAATACGAAACGGATTTTGATGCGATTTTCAAATCATTTAAAGAATTTATTCCAGAAGGTTAACGTGTTTAAGAAAAGAAAAAGAGTTTAATCAGCACAAATTAAACGCACATTACTAAAAAAAACAAAATACAAAACCACTTCACAAATTATCCAAAAGTCTATTCATTATTCAACAGAAAAGTTTGACAAATTTTGTCAATACAAAAATAATAATCTAATTCTCTAATCTAATAGTCTAATTTTGTTTATACATTAATAATAAACTGCCATTATAAAGAAATGATTTGTCAAGTCGTAAAAACCGTGTGAATCAGGGGCGGGTCGCTAGTTTCATTATAAGCTGCTTAAGTTACGGTAAAATTATGAAATACTAACGACGTTTGGTACAATCTCACCGAAGAACTACTCTAACAAGCGAATTCCGAAAGTCTTTAATAATCTAAGTAGCGAAACACTTTTAAAAATTAAGGCTGTTTAAACACCGCACCGTGAACGTGACGTCAACGAGAGCGAGATGACGGCGCCGCCGACGCGAAGTAGCGACAGTACATTTACTATGACCGCGTAATCTGGTTTTTCGTTGACGTCCCATTCACGGTGCGGTGGACAAACAGTGTGACGATGCACTATGTCCGTACCGAACGTACTTAAGCTAAGTACGTTCGGTATCGTGAAAGCTCTGGTTCATTATATATGTAAGAACATAAAAACTTAGATAGCTGTAAGCTATCTTGTAGAGCATTTTATACGGTGGATTTCAGTTCAATATAAAATTTCTTCACATTATAAATAACTAGCTTTTGACCGCGGCTACGCTCGCGTGGAAGTCTGAAATTATCCCACGGGAACGTACTACTGCGATAAAAGTTACCTATGTCCTGCCCCAGGGCATGGTCTACTTGTGTGCCATCCAAATTTCATCGAAATCCGTGAAGCCGTTAAGGCGTGCTATTTTATTTATTTATACTTTTAAACTTTTTTTTTAAACTTTTCACACTCAAAAAAGTACAAAGGCGGACTTAATGCCTTAGGCATTCTCTACCAGTCAACCAAGGGTGGTTAAGAGATTACATCATGGCAGGTGATCTATTTGAGAGAACAAAGAAAAAAATAAAAAAAAATATTCTAATGCATTATAACTAAAATAGGTATAACAATACATAAATAGGTTACAAACTACATACACATACATACATATTCACTATAATATATAACTATATTATATATATATATATATACAAATTCAAGGGAGAGAGGAGTTGAGATGACTCTAGTCTATTTATTTTGAAAATAACTCCGCAATTTCCGCTTAAATGCATACCGCATAATGCATATTTTCACATTTATAATATACTAGCGACCCGCTCCGGCTTCGCACGGATATGTATTATACCTACACATAAACAACCTTCCTCTTGAATCACTCTATCTATTACTGAAAACTGCATTAAAATCCGTTGAGTAGTTTAAAAGATCTAAGCGAACAGCCAGCGGAGGCGACTTCATTTTATACTATGTAAAGAAGTCAATCAATCTGCCTAGCCTTTTCCCAACTATGTTGGGGTCGGCTTCCAGTCTAACCGGATGCAGCTGAATACCATTATTTTACATTGAGCGACTGCCTATCTGACCTCCACAACCCAGTAACTGGGTAATACGATACCCCTTGGTAAGACTGTTGTCAGACTTTCGGGCTTCTGACGACTGTCAAAGATCCACGAATGACAGCCGGGACCAACGGCTTAACGTGCTTTCCGAGGCACGGAGGAGTCTCGATATGTAAAGATGGTCACCCATCTACGGACCAACCACTGCAAGCGTAGCTTAACCTGCTGGATCGATCCATGCGGCTGTTATTACTTAGCCACGAGCTCTTCCTATCAAACTATGTAAAGAAGTATGGATTAGTATAACCACATAAATAAATAAAAAAACCTTTTTAGCTTGTTATCACCAATTAGCCTGAGTGCCAATTATCGGGAGATTGTCTGGCATCGCGGTTTTATACCTATGCCGTTTTTCTCATCCATCTTGATGAGAAAAATGGCGTGCAAAAGCATATAAATGGTGTCGGTTTTCGCAAAGGGGGAGCTTCGTTGTCACTAAAACTGACTATTGACACTAAAAGGCATCGATGCGGGAACAACATGGAGCCTGCCGGCCTTATGGTTTACCGAAAGGGCTCCATTTTATTTTAATTTCGTTTTTTTTATCCCTTTTAACAAACCAATAATCGAGAGGTGTCGTGGGACACCCGGTTAGAACGAAGTTCCTTTCGCTGTATCCTACGAATCCGACTACTCATCTAATCAACTCACTACATATTATAGTCGTAAAAGCTACTGAACGGATTTTCATACGTTTATTCACCAATGGACGGAGTGATTCATGAGGAAGGTTTTGGTGTAACAGGTACTACTAATAAGGTGCACTATATGTCCTTCTAGGGCTTCCCCTCCCGGCGTTTCCACTTACATTTTCCTTGTGAAGGTATTGGTTTTTAGAACCAACCCATAAACGCCATATAATGCCATAATGGATCTCTCATTAATAGCTAAGCCATGCACGCTGCATGTATGCTAATTGCCACAATTTACACGCTTAGCAGATGGATTATATTCGATGTAAAGTGCTTCTGATATAATCTCATAATCTATCTCATCATCCGTTTGGATAAGGTAGATTAGCTTCCTCTTTAGGAATGGTCTTATTTTATTTCGGGAACCGCAAACATGGAATTTCAAACTCAAATGAATTAACGTAAACGAAGCATAAGGAATATATCGTCGCCTTAGAGTGAAAAGCTCGGGAATGCAACTTCGACTTTTTATTTTATTACATTTTTGGAAAAAAATACCTCGCAACACACGCAGCTTTGTGGCGGCATCTATGTCGCCACATGAAACCTACGCATCATACTGACGTCACGCAAAATCCTGCATCGCGTAAGCAGATCTTACCGCGCGATCAGCATAAAATATAACTTCCCAGTTGCCCACCAGTTTTTCACTTATAAGAGGTTTTCACTCTAAGACGACGATATAGAGTATAAGGATAGTAGTTAGTTCTGTAGTTGCTGCCTACCGTGGAAATAATAGGCAGCCCATGTTGGCAGCATAGGGACGTGCGGGCGGTGGAATAACAAACAACGGTAACAATAAAAACAACAATTAACGTTAACAATTTAATATTTTGTTTTGAGTATAAATGTGAATGGCCATAAGAGTAGGCAAATACCAAAGAAACGATCGATGGACTGTGTTAAAGACGACATGTCTAGAAAGATGATATGGCTAAAAAGATGATATGGCAAGAAAGATGATATGGCAAGAAAGATGATATGGCTAGAAAGATGATATGGCTAGAAAGATGATATGGCTATAAAGATGATATGGCTAGAAAGATGATATGGCTATAAAGATGATATGGCAAGAAAGATGATATGGCTAGAAAGATGATATGGCTAGAAAGATGATATGGCAAGAAAGATGATATGGCTAGAAAGATGATATGGCTAGAAAGATGATATGGCTAGAAAGATGATATGGCTATAAAGATGATATGGCAAGAAAGATGATATGGCTAGAAAGATGATATGGCAAGAAAGATGATATGGCTAGAAAGATGATATGGCTAGAAAGATGATATGGCTAGAAAGATGATATGGCTAGAAAGATGATATGGCTAGAAAGATGATATGGCTATAAAGATGATATGGCAAGAAAGATGATATGGCTATAAAGATGATATGGCAAGAAAGATGATATGGCTAGAAAGATGATATGGCAAGAAAGATGATATGGCTAGAAAGGGGGTGACTACCGAGATAACGATTAAGTAAAAGCGAAGTATAAAAGATGAAGACATGCTGCGCCGGCCGACCCTAAATGTCTATAACTTACGGAATAAAATATCTTCATTGTGCTCATCAAAATATTTTGTATATTGAGTAATGTATGTTTGTTTTTTTTTGTGTTGATATAAATCGTCAAAGTATCCACTGGCCGATGGCTTGAGGGCAGATAGTGCCGGTACATGTGAGAGCTTTACTATTTATCCATCCGTATACTTCAACATACCGCTCGACCGGAGCGTGTGTGAGATTATTATATTTATAGGAGAATATTTAATTGTATTGATTGTTTACAACAATATATCACAGTATGAACGTCAGCTGTCAGAATGATAGATGACATTGACGTATGGAAACGTTCCATTTCAACAATATTTTAATATAATTATGTAAATTAACGTTTAGTGAATTGAAAGGTTATATTTGATTTGCATTTCTATAATATAATTGATATTTCATGGACAGATGTATTATAATTATATAAATGGTTTTTAATGTGACTGAAAAGTTCCACAAACAAAGATTCTAGAGTTTTCGAACAAGTCATGATTTGTGGTTTTAAGAAGATCAAAATAAATGTTTATTTAACTTAGCAGTACATACAATAAATGATTAATATTGAATAAGTAATAATTCATATGATACTAATAATATTTATCACGATTTTATAATGCAACTTTAAAGTAACATGGTGTTTCAAACGATTTTCGGAACATCCAGTTGATGTTTATTATATTATGACATTTTACATAAAGATTACAAATAAATAAGTACATAATATATTGCTAAATAATGTTATTAAGTTTTAAGATAGTTCTACTACATAAGATTTGTTAATTAATACTTTGGTTAGAAGTTATTTAACATTTATGTATGACCATCTATGATTCGTCTAAAATGGCGGGAAAATGGGTGGCAATGTTTGAGGGACTGGTAAGGTTGTTAAGCTTTAAGATGGGGTGACCGCCAATGTTGAAGGAACTTGGATTAAACTGTTGGACGATACAAGACCTCTGATTTTTACAGGACCAACCCTGAGTGGTGTCCATGTCCGTAACGTAAAGTTGCTAAAAGCCAGTGTAAGAATAAATCATGTTGCATAGCGGAAGCTCTGCCATTATTGTAAAATGGATTGATGATCAGATCACTTCTTTTGAAAGATCGACAGACTACAATGTTCATGTAAGTTAATTGATACTATATCTAGATTATTGCTGATAACTATGTTGTTCTGTATGTGTTTTAATATGCCTAATATTGCTAGCTTTTAGAAATGGTCCAAGAGATTAGTGATAACAATGATTTATGCTAATGTAAAAATGTGTTGATACAATACTTTAAAACAAGCTGCCATTGAGTTTCTTATCCTTCTTCTCCGTAGGTAATGACCTAGATTTGGAACGGACAACTAGCTTTCTCATTAACGATACCTATTTATTGACAAGCGTAATTGAAAGAAATGCCTGGTCTTGTCTTTCTGTGCCTTTTTTTATAAAATCCTTTCCCCACACACCGTAGTCATAGGAAGTAACAGAAAAAAAAAAAAAAAAAGTCTACAAAGTAAATAACTAGTAGATACTTAACCATTCTGATACTCAAAACTTGATAGATAAGTGGATATAAATACCTATAAATGTAGTTTTAATCACTTCAACATACTTAGCGCCCAACCGGAGAAAAATGTCATTTGAGAAATACAGAATCTAATTTTAAACAAAATATTTTCCGCTTCGGTTTGTTAAAGCCCACTTAACCAGTTAAAACCAGTTGCTGATTAGTTAATCTACCGTAAAATATCATTAAGAATATTGCGCTTGACTAGTCATTGATTAGTTAAGCGTGTTATTGGATTAGTAAACAATAAAGCAACCAAGATTGCTTTGACATGCACTACTATTCCTACATACCCTAGGTATGCATGCAAATAAAAACTTTGACGAATTAATCAACCAACTTCACATGTCGCAAAAAAAAAAAAAAAAAGTAAACATTTATCAAAGGACGTAAGCAAAAATGTCTGCCGCAGTGATTGAAACCTAACAAAGTCGTTTAAAAAGGCTTTGCTTTGACTACGTGTGGTCACAAGCTCAAGAGACTCATCTGGTAGATAGTCGTCATGTTTGAATATTTCATCAAATACAATTTTTCCGTTTCAATCTGCGAGATATTATGTTCAAAATTGTCTTATTTTTTTATTTCGTTTTTTTTTACACGTGTCAGCTTTTGGAATTCCATGTGTTTGCCATGCTTAGGGTATATAACACTGGAGAAGCCTTACGAACACATCCCCTCTGTAAAAGTACAAGAACCTAGTACCGTAGTGGTTCTAGTACCTTCATAAAAACTACTTTCAAATCGATTTTAACGCACTTCGTAAATCGTTTTAAAGGCGCGCGGAGCTCCGTGAAAACGCCTAGCTGTGCTGTTAAATTCTGTAAAAAGCGTTTAAATACGTCAAACATACATAATGAACTGAATAACCTTCCATATGTAATTTTTTTTGAATAATATTTAGTAATGTTTTTGTTGAAATTTAAAATCATGAGGTTAGCTATAATACATTTTGATTTTTCATTCGATTCAACATAAAACTTAACATGAATCGAGTATTTTCCTCACATTGCTTCTGTGACGTCACCGAGTATCGTTACATCTCGTTTTTATGTTCATAAAGATCAAAATACTTTTCTTTTACATTACGAAAATATATGTCAAATCAGCAAAATTTACACGCAGTTGAAATGCGATTATGTCCTTTAGTAAAAATGTTAACGAGACTACCGTAGGGAGGTCATCTTTGAAACCAAAATTAACATGTTAATAACTTCTTAGTAAGAATTACTTAGTAATTATTTTTGTTTATTTTTTTTGATTGTTCAATGTTTTATAACTTTTATAATATGTCAATTGAAGTGGTAATATTTATAAAAAAAATATCTTGACCTAATTTATTATTGAGATTACTTACTTATTACAAATTTAGTTGCTTCTATTTAATTATAGTTATTTTCTCCTCTTATTAAAATGTAACTATTTTATGCAACAGCTGTTTTATTTCATGGATTCAAGCAAAATTCCTAATGAATATCGATATCGATAAAATAAAAATTAATGGTACGGACTTCTCTTTCCGGGCGAGCGGCTTTTGTTTTTTTTTGCACAAAAGTGACGACAGACTTTTTTGTACGAAATATTGTGCTTAAGGCTTCTCAAGTGTTACATACTCTAAGTTGCCATGTGTTGAAGTAAAAAGTTCGTTCCATATTTAAATAACACGACAGATATGAGTTTTCATAGTAATTTATTCGGCCGCTAAACAAGACAGATATTCATATAAACATTGCCGGCCGGGCGCTGGCATGTATTCGACCAGCCGTGCTATTCTGCAAACATCCCACCGTGATAACTTGGGTGAAGTGAGCTTGATGTGAGCTGTCATTGCACCTAAAGCTAGGGATTGACACTATGCACAGCTCACTTCATGCTCACTTCACCTACATTTTCACGGTGAGATTTTTACAGAATCGATCGGCATTTTGTCAAAATAATGCTCGAATTTCCAACCATGTTTCAGAAAATGTCAGTATTATAATAAGAGGCCTTAAAACTAGTATTATGATTATGAGGTCAAAGAAATCTTAAAACAAGGTATTGAAATGTACCATTACGCTACAAGGTGGTTGGCCAAAATCGGAACTATCGCCGCATCTTGTTTTTTCAACACATTAACAAAACAATTCGCACAAATGTTACCATCAGCGCCCCTCAGCGATCTTTTCACTGTTTGTCCACCGCCGCCACCGTCACCGGGACGTCAACAATAAAAGAGATTATTCGAACCAAATGTGACGTCCAGTTGACGGACGTGCGATGGACCCGCGGCCATAGTAAATGTATTATTGCTACTTCTGCACCGTCATCTCGTTCTCGTTGACATCCCGCTGACGTTCTCTACCAGTCATTGAGAGCACCTGCCAAACAGCTGCTACCCTTTTTCTTTTCTTTTTTGGCGGTGGGAAATTATCAAATAACTTCTCCCGCCCTGGGCGGAGCGGGAGGGCGTGTCAGACTTTTACTGATTAAAACCCACCCGTGTTCCTTCCGTTGCCTGTGTGCCACACAGCTGCTCCTTGGCAACAACAATATTCTACGAATATAAGAGCATATTTTTGATTTTTGATTTGATTTGATTTTGATTTGATAAACCCGCGCTTTCTTCTCTTGGGAGTAAGCCGGAACTACAGAATGCCACCTGCTACGATCCTTAATGACTCCTTTTGCCTAGTTTACGTAAAAAAAAAACTAATATCCATTTATTATTTACTCACATTACGAAGAGGCGCCTCACTTTTTTGTCGACTCTAATGATGCGTTCCTAAATAAATGGCTGTATTTTTTATGATTTATTTGTATATTTACCATTACATTACACCACCGTGCTCGGCTTGCAAAAGATTGCTTGCCTTCATTAAATAAAAGCAGGGATATTTTTTAAACTAAGTAACGCATTGTAGAATTCTCCACGAAATATCTACATAATATATCAAGAATAAGTAGTTTATGTGCCAATTTTTTAATCTTCAGATTACATTTATCTGGCGTTTTGAGTGCTGTCAGATCGCAATGTTTATTCCTCAGATACAGGGACAAAATGATCCCTTCGCTATATTTCATAGCTCTTATGTTTGCCATGAAAAAGCAATACAATATTGCTTTTTATTGGTTTGAAAAATTCGTCTGCAGTCAATCTGAGGTCGGCTTGCAGCCTAACCGGATGCAGATGAATACCAGTAACCAAAAAAAAAATCACTACACGACAACAAGACAACATAAATGCCACAATGAACATTGTTGATTTGTCAAAATGAAAGGGGTTGTAATTGTGAGTGTGAAATTTCCGATAAGGATTTGAACCGTAACATAAAACAAATTCGTATAGTTATTGTGTAACATTTCCTTTTACGTTTCACCAATGTGTACCGGGTATTATGTAATGCTTGAGCTGCTGGCGGTAGAAATAACTGTTATATACGTTTACGAAATATTCGACAAAAAGCTTCTTAAGGAAATGTAATGTAAATTCATCTCAGTTAGAGCCTTTGAAAATCAAACGCATGTCAAATGTTCACTTCGTATATTCTGTTTTGCTCAACGCATTTATGCTTTGCAATACCCGAGGCTTCATTAAAATAGCAGAGTCGGGTAATTAAGACATGTCTACGACAGCTGACATCATTAACGTGTTCGGTTGAAGCCACAGTTTGGTGTTTTCGGTTAAGGAAGGTAAGAAATAATAACTTTTATTTAGCAACGTTTCATGAAACACGCCAATAATATTATAAGTAAGAAGTGGTAGATAGGTTATCTACCCAACATGTCTTTAAAAACGGCGCCTTGCCACACTATTAGATGACGTGTAAGAAGGACGGCATGTCGTAATTACGGGAGCGAAAAAGAGACAAGGCAAAGAACGTGTCACTTTGGATTAAATTCTGGGTTCCGTTCCTGAAGGGTGCTAAACGGAGTCCTAGTACTAACCTTCCACTGTCCATCTGTCTGTCAGCCGGCTGTATCTCATGAACCGTTATAGGTAGACAGTTGATCTGATTGTGTATTTCGATTGCCGCTATAACAACAAATAATAAAAATTAAATAGAAAATTAAATTAAATTTTCCAAACAAGAAACGTGTTTTTCTTCGGCGTTTTTTGCTAAATATGTTCGGTGGTACGGAACCCTTCGTGCGCGAGTACGACTCGCACTTGGCCGGCTTTTATACTTATAATATAGTTGAAATGCGTGTGTGTCACGACTGCGCCAAAAATGTCCATTTCAACGATGATGCCCGACAGATACCTACTCAGTGCTACGTTGCCATAGAGCAGACGCCTCGGCGGCCGTTGTTAGAGGCGGCATTAGCAACATTTTTCATACAAACCAAGGTTGTCACCGTTTCCTCGTACTATAATACAAATGACGTATTCAAACTGGCAGGTTTAAATGGCGGTCACGACAGAAGTTTTGCGGTTTAATCACTTTTGGTGCCACGGTTGTTAAAGCTGCCGTCTCTAGACGCTACTGCCGCGGCAATTCCTTACTGTGTATGTTGCACTTGTTCGAGCTACGTTACTAACCGCGTGGCATCAAGCGAAGCCTCCCAGCTGTGTGAATTCGGCCTAAGCCCACGTTCGCACGGACGCGATTTTCGCATCTCGGTGTTGAGAATCCAACAGAGGCAACGTGGATTTTTAACTCTCAGTACTAAGCCAGAGGAGCTCCTGGCTAAGTAATAACAGCCGCACGGGTCGATCCATCACGTTAAGCTATGCTTGCCGAGGTTAGTCCGTGGATGGGTGATCATCTTTACATATCGATACTCCTCCGTGCCTCGGAAAGCACGTTAAGCCTTTGGACCCAAATGTCATTCGCGGATGTTTGTCAGTCGTTACGGGTTATCAGAAGCCCGAAAGTCTGACAACCAGTCTTACCAAAGGGTATCGTATTACCTTAGTTACAAGGATGTGGTCAGATAGGCAGTCGCTCCATGTAAAATACTGGTATTCAGCTGCATCCATTTAGACTGGAAGCCGACCCCGAGAACCCCAACATAGTTAGGAAAAAAGCTAGGCAGATTAAGTGCCAAGCCGAGCGTTAAAAATACAGTACGCGGTGATAAAAAAGTGCCCGTGCGCACGTGGGTAGCGCAATCTTACGGCAAAAGCAATCGGTAACGAGATACCGTCTGGTCTAGTGGTTTGGTTAATTGGGTGCGGAAGCAAACGAAAATGGTTCTCAGTAATGTAAGTAACAACAAACAGAACACCGGCGGCCTGTAATAACACCCCAAAATACAACAATTTTGCTTGTTAGCAGAAATCGGTATATATTGGTAGGTAGTTCTGTTCCTTTACTTAACGTAACGATGGCAAATAAGAAAGCTGTGAAAATTCTAATATTGTGTTTAGCCCAAAATTCAGTCAACTCTGAAGTTTTGTTTAAAGAAGCATTTATTAACTTAAATCAATTGACTACTGAAATTAATACCTACTAACTACACTCAACTTAGTACACGCATTGTTAGTGAACATTCCCTAGAGAGAATTACTCGGAAACGTGTGATTAAGTAATCCTTACTCTATTAAAGCTATTTCTAGGTCATTTCCTATGAAGGAAACTTACTCCATGTTTGGAAATTCACACACAATTCTGTATGCAGATCGTGGGCACCGCCAACTTCACGAACAAAGGAACTACTGGTTAACCGGTCGACAAACACATTACAAGTTTGATACCTGTAATAGAACTTGACTTGCTAACTGGAACCACTCGAGTACCTATACCGATCAAGACTGAACTTCATTATAGCAAATGTAACGTACCTACACCTATAATTGCTTACAATACAGAGCAAGGTGCATATCGTAGCTGGATCTTAGAATTCATCTTTTCATGAACCGTTCGACCATTTTATGAAATGGTTGTGTTTCATGAAATGGCCAGCTAAAATTGACCATATCGTTTAAGCGTCAATGTTTTATGATACTTATCAGTCGACGTTTGGCCATATCATTAATGTAGGGTATCCATGGTTTAAGGTGTAGTAAAAATTGCCAAGTAACTGCCGACCAACTTGGAAATAGCGCTCGCCGGCCGCTGCCGCAGCATCGCAGTTTCATCACAGTTCTAATCTCCATTTGGTCGGTGTGCCACAAGCGGCGTGAAAGGCAATATAAAAAAAAAAATGTTTTTAAACATTTTAATTTCAAAATTTAATCGCAAATACACAAATTCTGGCTGTGACATTAAACCTATGGTCTATGTTGGATATTATGTGGGAGTGTGTTTGTGGTAGTGGATGTACTTCCAGTAAAAACCAAACCAGTTGTTTAAACGGAGATATATTCCAATGATTACCAAACCAATCATAAAAAACTAGGCAAGAGCACGTTGTTGTAGACAGTCGTAAAGTCAACCTATCACGAACCCGATCCGTGAGGAAGTGAACGAGCATTCCATAGAGAGATGGCGACCGAGAGCGCATGCTAGTGATGTTCGCATTCATAAAGTATTTGCTATTTAGTAACATTTAGTATTGGGATTCCAACATGCTCCGGCCTTACACAGGAAACAAGAGAAAAATAAATCTAATAGCTAAGTACCTTAAGTATAAATCAAATGCCTGCCGGGGTTGCGGGTTTGTCTGAAAGGGATATCGCGACCCCGGCACACAGGCAACGGAAGGAACACGGGTGGGTTTTAGTCAGTAAAAGTCTGACACGCCCTCCCGCTCCGCCCAGAGCGGGAGAAGTTATTTGATAATTTCCCACCCACAAAAAAAAAAAAAAAAAAAAGTATAAATCAAATAGCTAGCTATCGGTGACTATACTAAATGTGCCTATTTTATATATTAGAAGCCATGAGTTTAAGACTAACAGGTATTTAATAAACTCGTAGCTGATACAACATTAGTTCTTCTTAACCATCATTAACACCCATACTTCGGTATTTATTTAAAAATTCCCGTATTTTTTTACGTTCTTTTCATCTAAAACTAAAATATGAAGCTTTGTTGGGAATATACAGAATAAGCAACAGTAGCCATTATTAGTTTATTTGGTAATTATTTTTATATTTAAATTTCTTTAAAAAATATTCCATTGCCTTCGATATTCTGTAAGGAACCGAAAATAAAATGGTTCTCGGAAACGAAGAAAAATTATGTTGGCGAATCTTACCTACTTTCGTAAAAAATACTTTTTACGTGATAAGGTTTTAAAACGTTATTTTCGAAGGAAATTTTAATATTATGTTAAGGAAGTATTTTTCCTTTGTACATTGAGGTAAATTAAATTAAATCGTGCGCAACCTACATAATCACCTGAAACATTAAATGGAAAATTCTTAAGGAAAAATCATTGAACATAATGCTGTACCAGCAACATTGAATAAAATAGGATGTTTTGTGAAAATGAAAAATAGTTTTTATTGTCCATATAAAACACATCTGCCTATTTTTAAACGATTTCAAAGAAGAAAGTTGTTCTCTATTAGACGCGACTTTTAACACACGATACACGATAAAAATATGCTTGTTCGACCTGGGCTAACTTTCGTATTTCAAATATTAATACAGTACGGAATTATATGTAGATTAATAGATATTCAAAATAATGCCTGAGAAATCATAGATATATTCAAAATTTCCTACTTTTTGGTCGTAATCGCCAATTAGCGTGAGTGCCAAATATAGGGAGATTGTTTGAAGCCTCTAAGGGCTCTTATACCCTATTAATCTTGAGACTTGACTACAAATAGCCTTGTTTACTTAGCGTTTTTTGCATTATTTCTGAGGTATATACTTAAGTATTGTAAGCGATTGAGAGGTCTTCGGTTCTCTTCTGTCACAGGACCTCGGTAAAAATGTACCACCTTTTCTTCACAAGTAAATATGACAAGGCGCTCAGTGACGACGACAAAAGAATGAGTGACTTAATGTAACAAAAACAGCTATGAGTTGCTTTTTGAGTTTTATATTTATTAAAACAGAAAAAAAGCTCATGCTAAGCTCGTTTTTGTCACATTAAGAAATTGTTTAAAAATTCAATGATTAATTAAAGTTTTTCATTTTGAGTTTCATAATTGAATACTTTAATTAACAATTGAATTAATAATTGAATTAATTAATAATTGAATTAATTAATAATTGAATTAATTAATAATTGAACTAATTAATAATTGAACTAATTAATAATTGAATTAATTAATAACAATTTACGATTAATCAATTTTTAATTAATCGTAAATCGTTAATAAAAAACTGAAAAATATTTTTATTTTTATTTTTGCAACGGGGATCTATTCTAAAGCCTTTCAAGAGAGAGCTCCAGGGAAGAAAAAACATCTCAGATTTATAGTTTAACAATTATCACACTTGCAATGTTCATGTTCAAGCAACAAAAAATTGTTAGTGAACTATTGCAAACCTAATTGAAAATCACCGATTAAAAAAATTATTGTTCATTTATCGATCCAGTAAGTGCCAGATTTTTTTCATTTTGTTTAAATAATTTTTATTGTTAAAGTGTCGGAAGTGGGCGTGGCTTGCGCAAGCCAGAGCACCCGTTTTCGGCCGTATTTTCACCCCTCTGGGAAAATTATCAATATTAGTCCTACAGTTCCGTGAGTTGGAACTGTCTTTTAGAGAATTTCCTCCTCTTCTTGAATGTTTTAAACACTTTTATTAAAAGCTTTCAATCTGACTAAGACAGCCTTCAAGCATACGAAGGTTATTTCGTATGATTGACAGCTGTAGAGTGGATAAAATGTTTACAATTCGGTCTTTTGTTGCCTACATAAGGTAAACACTACAATATATTTTCGAGTACCAACGTACTAAAGGAAAACACGCACACTTCTTGAGATTTAATGAAAATGTTCTGTCCCTCGTAAATCTACGTCAAGTAATAAAAGTTTTTCGGCGTGACCTTTTTTCGGGAAAGGAAATCTTTAGCCCTTCCGGAAATGCCCACTATAGTTAAACTAGCAACTACGAAAAATACGCCCACACACGGTGAAGGGTTGCGTGGTTAGGATGAATAAACGTTGTTTTATGAATTAACATGAATAAAAAATTAATCATTTGTCAAATAATACGTTATTAAAATAAAGTTTATCAGATAATTATTTTCTTAATTGAATTATTTGGCAAACTTGTTGCTGTATAATGATGAAATACAAATCATAAATTTTTCAATCTTTACTTGTCAAATGACCCAAAAACTAAAGTCAGACAGAAAAAAAACCGGTTTTCTTATGGGTTCTTTTTAAGACCTTCTCTGGCGGAACCTCTACTGAGGTCATCGAGTATTGTACTGAGGTCCTTCGAAATAGTAATGTGACTACTATGTCGTCGGTAAACCGAAGTTAAGTGACGTAGTTGCCATTGAAGTTGATGCCTACCCCTTTCCTGTCCAGAACCTTGAAGACATCCTCCAATGCAGCGGTGAACAGTTTCGGAGAGATAACGTTTCTCTGTCTCACCTGACCTCACTGCAGAAGGATAGGTTTCGAAGTCTGGTCCTGAAGTCGGACCGACATAGTAGTAGTGTTTTCATATAGATACTGCAGCACCTCGATTTACCGATTGTGAATCTGGAACCATTGAAGTACAGCCAAAGTGTCGATCGAATTATTTCTTGTAGTCCACAAACGCTAAGCAGAGAGGCAGGTTATACTCTTCGGTCTTCTGTATAAACTGCCACAGCTTATGTATGTGGTCTACGGTGCTAAAGCCTTTACGGAAGCCTTATTATTCGGGAGGCTGGAAATCGTCAAACGTGCGCGAGACGGTTAGTGAAGACTCTTGAAAACAGTTTGTAGACATGACTCAAAAGTCAGATGGGCCTATAATTCTTAAGTAGGACATTGTCACCCTTTTTAAAAGAATCACCACACCTCACCCCACCTGTGTCTGCCTGTGGCGTTTTAAGCTTCGTGCAGACCAGCGCAACGCGACAGCGCGACGCGACACCGGTTATTGTTATACCGTCAAGTTTTCTTGGAAATTGTATTGTTCGAGTCGCGTCGCGCTGGTCTGCACGAAGCTATACCCTCGAGTATGACAAAATAAAACAGCTGCTAGGAACGGATGTTCCAACGACCTAGCAACCTGCTATTGTATAATAAAAACATTTCCCTCAATCTTTTTCTCGTTATTTATTTAATACATGAGCATTGAGCGTGAGGTATAATAAGGTATGATAATACCTTGTTATACCTTACGCTCAATGCTCATGTCCATTTCTACCATGGGTAATAAATGTTTGCGTCTTTAAACGAATGTTTGTCCAAAATATTGTTGGCAAAAATATGATTTTCGATACTTTCAAAATGAAATAGCAGGCAGGGGGTTAATTGAAGACTTTCGTTGTAATAGTAAAAATGTTCAGCATGTTATTTCCCATAAGAAAACAGCATCTTTATTCAGGCTTTAATTTTTGGGTACGAAATGAATGATGTCCTTTGTAAATTAAGTTTTGGTGGAACGACTGAACACCGTTTTAAAGACATGCTGGGCAACTTTTAATTAGGGAACGCTTAATTAAGCAAACATACATGAACTTTATTTACAGAGATAGGCGGGTCTGTCTGATAGTTACTTTGGGATTAGGAAACTTTTAAGAGTGTTATCTAAGCTTAGCCAAAGTTTGGTTTAGCGGAAATACACACATATCAATCGTGAAAACTAGTAGTTGTATTGCCATACAACGTGGCAATGCGGCCAGTCTTATAAATACACTAGCATTTTCCCGCAGCTTCGCCCGCGTGGAGCTCGGAAGTTATTCAACTTATTTAACTTACTACCAGGAAAAAACTAAAGTATGTTATGTCCATGTAATAAACTATCTGTGTGTCAAATTTATCCAATTCCGTTCAGCCCTTTGCGTGATGGAGTAACAAACATCCAAACATACAAACGTTCACATTTCTAATACATAAATACATATACTAGCTGCGCCCCGCGGTTTCACCCGCATAAGTGTTGTTCCCGTGAGAATATTGGGATAAAAAGAATTCTATGTCCGTCTCCAGGTCATGGTCTCCCGATGTGCACATCTGATCCGTTAAGCCGTTTTAGCGCGAAAGCATAACAAACAAACAAAACTCATTTTCGCATTTATAATATTAGTTAGGATTCCCAGTCGACAGCGAAGAGGAGTAATTTTTGACGCCATATTTTTTATTTTCTTTCTTGGTTCATTTAGTATATGAAGTTTATTTAATTTTTATCGTATAAACGAATTAGGTAAATAATTAAAAAAATGCTGGTTTTACAAGAATATTGGTGCTGATGTCTTTCGGTAGAAAAAAATTTACTAATTTACCAATAAGCAATTTTTTTTTTACTGGAATCACATATGAATGAAGCAAATAAATAAAAAGCTTGTAGTTAAAAATAAAATCCAAGATCTTTTTTAAATTTAGTAGGCGTTGTTATTTTTTAAGTGCTTGTCACTTGGAACACAACTTCAAAGCTATTCAAAGCTTTGAAGTTGTGTTCTAAGTTATTTTAAAATAAGTGCTTAACGTTTTTAAGTGAGAGAATTCTTTCGAATGATCGTAACATAAAACAATAAAAAATACAACATGTTTATAAAGACGCAATTTAACATCTCAGAGTGTTATATTATTTCTGAGAACAAAATTAAATGAGATTACTTTTAGTTATAACATAAAGTACCTCTTGTCTCCACTTGTAAAATAAGTATATTGTTACTATTTTCTTTACATTGGCATCGTTTCTAGAAGATAATTAATTCGCACAGTAATTTTTATCCATTTTGGCTTGGAGGCAAAAATATCGAATAGTCAGTGCTTGAACTTTGATGTTTCTTTACCTAGACTAAGACATATTATTTTAGGAAAAAAATATTATTCTTGTAAAAGAAGAATAAAATAGAATATATTTATTGTAAAACATGAGTATACATCAAATAATATATGCGAGGTCTTAAAATAACAGGTAGATCTGCATGTTTTGCCATTTATAGCGTACAAAACAACATATTTTAGGTTTAGAATAAACCATAAAAATTGAGTCTACACAACTATGAGATTAATAACTTATTCATAATGCTAATAAAAAAATGGGAACAAAGAATATATTGTTTTTACAGAGTTGAGGGTCTAATTGTGAAAATGTCGTAATTATTTGAACCTATTATCTATTTATAAAAATTCCGATATGGGTGCGATATGTAATAGCATTTGGCTATGAGATATTTTTTTAATGTATTTAAAACAGAGCAGTAGGCATTTGAGTATTAGGTTTTGCGATTTTATTGTAAATGATTGGTGCTAAACAAAATATACTTTTACGCATCAATGCCGTGGTTGATCTTGGTACCTACGCATAATTTATTATTATCCCGTTGATTACGAATAGAAACGTCTGATAGTTTCTTAAATATGTTAGGATTGGTATGTATAAAATTAGCCATTTCATAAATAAATAAGGAAGGCAGACTTAAAATGTTATCTATATCTATACTTATAATAAATCTGTAGAGAGGTCAATTCTGTACATGATATATATTTTCAAAATAACTATCAGGGGGTAATTAGTGATCGATACTGATGCCAAAAATGCAATCAGTAAAATTTTTGTCTGTCTGTCTGTCTGTATGTTCCTTATAGAAACAAAAACTACTCGACGGATTTTAACGAAACTTGGTACAATTATTCTTCATACTCCTGGGGAGGTTATAGTATACTTTTCATCACGCTACAATCAATAGGAGCAGAGCAGTGAAGGGAAATGTTGGGAAAACGGGAGAAGTTGCTCCATTTTTTAAGCTTCCGTCGCGTGTGAAGCCTTAATGGTTAAAGCTACATAGAAATCATTTATGACGGAAATGTTCTACATAAAATTATCTAAAAAATATCCCACAACAGCATTATGTCTATCTTTTATGGTTGACTCACAATAACACGTGTAACTCCCGATAGCTTAGCAGTTCGGATCTTTCTGATTATATTTGTTTACTCTTACGTTTATAATACTCTCACTCATCCCTAATTAAAAGAAGTTAATATTATTACCTATTCAATAAAAAAATAATCATAGTAATCGGTATAGAAACAGCAAACTTATACATGAAATGAAATACGCCAATAAGCCATCGCGCCGTCGCGCGTGAATACTGAATCATGCCATAAGGATTATTTTTGTGTAACAGTTGCCGCGCTCGACGCGGGTCGTGGCGGTAGGGTATAAAAAGGCGGGAGGTCCGAGCGAGCGCGAGCTTCATTCAATATTTGGCTGTTGATGCGTTCAGAGCGTTCGACCTTATTGACAGACAATAATTGATATTAACAAACCGTGCTTATCAGCGCGACTTTTAGTCTTTTAAATAGTTTATTTGAATTTCAATTGTTGTTATTTTATAAAATAGGTATTAGTTGTTTTGGTAGTGTTTAAATATTCGTTCAAATTACAAATTATTAATAGTTTGCATTTTATTTCTTTTTAGGTGAAGTAGTAGTAGAAGTAGAAAGAAGTAGTACGCATAGATTTTTAGATACCGATAGGTAAGTTTTGGCTAATTTATGTTCAATTTTATTTTTGTATTAAGTAGGTAAAAGCGTAGATACTTTTATTAATTATAGTAGTTATAGGTATTTATTTTTAAGTGAAGTAGGTATAGGTAGATAGTATTGCACAGGCGTTTCAGCTTTATTTCATTTCTTTTTTGTTGTAAGTTGTACATATTTCCGGGTATAATTCTATTAGAATATTTTAGTTTAAATAGGCACTTAGATTTTAAGTGTAAGGTAGCTATAGTTAGGACCTCTAACGTAGGTTATTTTGTTAGGTAACTGACAGCCTTTCCGTTATCGTCGATTAAAAATAAAATATACAATGCCACATATGGTACTTTTTTACGAAAAACGACGGAAACGCGGACGAAGTCGCGGGCAAAAGCTAGTATTTAATAAAAATACTTTTTGCAACTAGGTATCAGTTATTTTCAATCCAAACATAGTCAATAATGAACCTTTTTTGTGACTTTAAAATGATTTCTTTATTAGTAGAATTTCCCCAAAATATAACTCCAAACCTCAATATAGAGCCGAGAATACCATGGTAGGCAGTTATAAGCACATTGGTATTTATAATAGGTTTTAGTTCATAGAGAGCATAGGTAGAAGAACATACTTTTTTATTTAATTCTTCTGTGTGCTTTCCTGTTCAGACGTTACACCTAAAAAAATTGCTGTATCTACCTTTTTATAACAGTTAATTTTGTTTAGCATTAATATTTGGTGCTTTTAAACGCTGACCGAAGAAAATAATTTTTGATTTTTCAAGATTGATTTGTAGATTATTGTTATCTAGCCAGTTAATTATTTAATTGATTGTATTATTAATTTTATGTTCATACTTATCTTTATTTATAGAATTAATAATGACTGTGCTGTCATCGGCAAAAAGTGATACAGGATAATTAGTTAGAAGCTTGTATAAATATACAATGTGAAATTTAATTCGTTTGCATCCTCTTAGGGGTCATTGTACTCATCATTATGAACAACTCTCACTATGGGAACAACCCTGAAATCGCGAAAAAAAAATCTGCTATTTGTATATCGAGTATTTGTGTTTGCCCAGTTAGCATAACACGTTTATTAACATTTGTGGGGAAAAAAAAACTTCTTTCTGAAATATGTCTGAGGTGGTACGGTAATGCGATGAGAAGATCCGAAGATCACATGACTAGACAAGTCCTGAAGCATTAACAACAGTTCAAAGAAGCGTGAAAGACTTCTCTTAACTAAGATGTCCGTCATCAACAATGACCTGAAGATAGCCCATAGATGTCTCGGCGAGACATCTACTAGACTTTCTATCAGCGATAACGATGATGGAAAAATCAAAAATGTATTGGATCGCCATAAGCTGACGAAAAGATTAGGTCAATCCCGTTGAAGTCGTTGAAACGAAAAGAAAGGAAAAAAAATAAAATTGTTTATTCTACACAAATAACACGCACATTAAAATATTACATATAATACACACATACAGCACACAGACACCACCACTCCACCAGAAGAATGGGAACCACCACCACAAAAGGATTTTTCGGCAATCGACATAGGAATCTTCCATGATGTTTTAGCAAAGCCTACTTCTGAAGTAGCATAAAATATTATATGCTTTGATACTAGGTAAAAAATTAGATTAAGTACACTTTTCCTCAGTTGACAGCAATGCGGAGCATTCTGATGGCCTATGATTCTTTCCCCTCCCTTTTTATATACTTGTACGTATTATTATTTTAAGACTGTTAGCTTTTAAATTATGTAAACAATTCCGATACCCTATTTACAGAATAAGTTACTTTCGGTTCTGTGTGATTAAGATTAGTTAACGAGTAAGTCGCTTCTTGTAAAATAACGATGGAATTGACATAAAAAAAAAAGCTTTAGTAAGTATAAAAACTTACCTCCAAAGGAATAACTCCACAAGTAACGCAGACATCGGCGATAGCTAGATGAGTCATCATCAGGTCGACCCTGGACTTCCTCCTCCTAGACCTGGCCAGGCTGACCAACACGGCCACGTTGCCCACACCCCCCACAGCCAGCAGGATGCCGTAGATGAACAACACTGGACCCTGGTCTCGAAGAACAGTCTCCGTGATGTTCGAACTTGCTGTAGTGGCTCCATCGAAGTAGTCCCAGAATTTCTTGTCAATCTCTGATGTGGTGAGCAGAGGAATCTCTTCCTCATAATCGTAGTTGTTTATTATCATTTTCGGCATTTTCGCTTACATGTTAGTTTTAGATAACGTGGAGCAAAAACTTTAGGAAGTTTTTGATTTTCTTTTTGGTGTTTGATGTTTCACTTTAGCACTCACAGAACTGTTTAGTATTTTAGTTAGAGACTTTGGACAGTTCGAATTTTAAAATAGTATTTATGTTTAAAAACTTTATGAGCAAAATTTTTTATTTAACAAGTGTTTTTTTTATTAAACACTTATCAAAGAATACTAAACATTTATCAAAATAGCTAACTACCACAATATACTTATTTAACTTAACTAACCACATAAATAACTCGAAGTAACTTTAACACGAAAAGTTCGTAACACTTCGTTCACTTTCGGCCGGTGAGGGAACGCGTCTGGCCTACGCAGCTACGCGGCTACGACTGTCGCTACGGAGCTACGGCGTAGACCTACTGAAGTTTTGATAACGCGCCATGGCATGTTTATGTTTGGATTTATTCATGATGGCAGCAGGGGTCGACTTTGGTGAAAAAAAACGCTCTCTAGGGAAACACACCAAGTGAAATTATGCACCGAGAAGCCGGTGAAAGCGGAATATTTTCCGCTTTCACCGGCTTCTCGGTGTACAATTTGGCTTGCTTTTACTGTTTACTACAGGGTTCAATAAAATAGAAATCATGCCAGAGAATTTCGTAGAAACGCTTTTAAGGGTAAGATTTTTTGTTGCTGTTTGAATTCCAGGCGATCTATTCTGTAAATATCTCATCGTGAAAACTTAAGTGAAGTGAGCTTGAAGAGAACTGTCAATAATGTTAACCCTTAACATGCAGTGGAACAACGTAACTGAATCGTTATTTATTAAAGTCACTTGTTGTGTTTCCCTAGAGAGCGTTTTTTGTCACCTTGAAGTCAACCCCCGCTGCCATCATTTTCATGACAGCCATTATCTGGGGGCTACCGCTGTCCCAGGAATCCAAAACTTTACGACTTGGCCACGAGCTTGCCGCTATCAGCGGTAGCTAAGCGCGGGGCGGCGGGCGGGTAAAACAAATATACAAAAATGTATGAACCATGCCACGAGGCGCCCCGCAATTTTTTAGTTCCGATACCGCGCCGCTAAAAGTCGTGGCCAAGCTCTTAGTGACACTATAACGTGTAATCCATTTGTCGCGTGCCACATATGACCGTACCTTGACATCGCGAATTTTATCACGATGGCTGTCAAGGTTTTTGACATTTCTATAGCTAACAAAACTAATTACTTACAAACTTTCCTAAATAAACTCAAAACACTAAAACTACTTGTAAATACCTAAGTATGAAACTCGTGGCGAACAAGTTATTAGGGAATTTGAATGGTCGGTTCTCTTAAATTAATGTTTTCATAGAGAAGCCACTCAGTTCGTGTAATAAAATAAACTTCAGTAAATTTCAATGAAATTGGACCAGAATACCAGATGGTGGCACTTATACAAAACTTCAACTACGCAAGTTCTTCCTTCTAGCCAGTTCCCATAGCTAACTAAGTACCTATTAGGTTTTAGCATTTTAAGTTATAATACTGCCATTAACCTATAACATTACAACCTTCATATCGACACTAAAAGTCTTGTTATGAAATAAACCATTACTATTTGAATAAATTACTAATTAGGGACGCACGAACGTACAAAAGCCCATAAAACTAAAGTACTACCAATTTTTTTACATGGCAAAGAAAGCGCAGTAGATTAAACAGCAGACGGCCAATATAGAGTTCGTCATAGTACCTAATAATATCCAAACACATTTTTCTTATTACTAATAATTGATTAACAAAGATAAATAAATCAAATATCTGGACTTGACACGCGAGGTTGTCGATATGTGTGTGAGTGTGATCTCGGCTGTCATTGTAACGGCCAATGACCTGCAGTGCTATTCTGTAACCATCTCACCGTGAAAACTTAGGTGAAGTGAGCGTGGAGTGAGCTGTCATTCCACAGGGATTGACACTATTGACAGCTCACGTCACCCAAGTTTTCACGGTGAGATGTTTACAGAATAGCATGGCTGATGACCAAAAGCCTCGACAACCATCTCTCGATGCTCCACCTGTATCAAGGGTCTGAACTTTTCGGTACGGCTCGCATAGTGAGGAGGTTCCTGTATCTGCAGCGCTAACCACCGTTAGCTTGGACCCTACTCCCGACATCGGTGGATCCCAAATTTTTATGTTTTTATTCTTTATACAAATATTTAAGAATCTATTTTTATAAATACTGTTTTAAGTATATATGGAACAATGAATGAATTAAATATGTAAACTAATACACTCGAGAGCAATGAATCCGGGTCACTTAAAGAATGTTAAAAATCTCGGAAACTAAAAATGATAGGTTAATGCAATAAATTGTATTTAATAGACAATGTAATACTCCTTAAATGAAAGTAAAAAAAAATATGAGTCACCATACATTTTATTAACACAAAATTACATAAAGAAAAAAACTGCTGATCTCTCCTTAAAACAAAAATAGGAAACATGAAATTTTTGAACTTTATTACGATTTTCTTGAATTTTAATACTTCGTATTGCCTCCTCGTGGTTCCATTACTGCGTTTACGCGGTTTGGCATGCTGTACACCAAGTTCCTTATACGATTTTGGGGAATATTCTCCCAATCCTCTGTGAGAGCAATTTTGAGCTCACGAAGCGTGATTGGGGGAGGGTTTCGTTGTTTTACGCATCTGCCTAGCTCGTCCCAAGCATGCTCGATCGGGTTGATATCCGGGCTGCGCGCTGGCCACTCCATACGAGTAATGTTCATCTCTTGAAGGTAGTCATTCACAATCCTACCTGTATGAGGTCGGGCATTGTCATGCATAAATATAGCATCCTCACCTAAATTGACCATAAATGGACCAACGTGATCATTGAGGATTTCTTCCACATATCTTACGCTAGTTAAAGAGCCGTTTTCTATGATCACCAGCTCTGTGCGACTTTCAGAAGAAATTCCGGCCCACACAAGTACAGACCCACCACCGTAGGCTACTTTTTCTTCGATGCATGCTTGCTTGAATCTTTCCCCTGGTCTTCGATACACTCTGTGTCTTCCATCGTGCTTGTAGAGCATAAATTTTGATTCGTCGGAGAACATAACTTTTGACCAATCTTCAATACTCCAATTTACGTGGCTCTGGGCATATCTTAGTCTTGAAATACGATGCCCACGCTCCAGTTTAGGGCCGTTTGCAGGTCTAAGGGGTTTTAAGTTAGATTCAGCAAGCCGACGTCTTACTGTTCATGCACTTGGGTTACTTCCTCCGAGGCGTCGAAACTGATTTGTGAGTTCAGTTCCTGTGAGAAAGCGATTTCGAAGCATGGTGTTCACCAAGTATCGGTCTTCTCGTGCTGTGGTACACCTGGTTCTGCCCGTTCCTGGTCTGCGTAGGTTAGAACCAGTTTCTTCGTAACGTCGGAGAACTCTTTGTACTGTTGACAGCGACACACCGACAGTCCTGGCTGTATCGCGCTGACTCCGGCCGGTTTCCAGCATTGTAAGTATTCTGGTGCATTCTTCAGGCGTAAGCGACATAATTTCAGCTTGAATAATGAATATAGAGCACTATCAACATGGTTTATGTACCCACATAAATGACAGATTACAAACAAAAGCAAAACCAAATGCTGTAATTTCGTAGTTCCATCTTCGAAAGTGGCCCTTTTTCAAATTTGATTTTTTTATGATATAACTTTACAATAACTAAGAAGTTTTAATACCTTCATTTAAGGAGTATTACATTGTCTATTAAATACAATTTATTGCATTAACCTAGCATTTTTGGTTTCCGAGATTTTTAGGATTCTTTAAGTGACCCGGATTCATTGCTCTCGAGTGTATTATAAAGAGAAATGATTTGATTTTTTGTATGTTTTTACGTTTGTATGTTTGTTTGTTACGCTTTCACGCTAAAACGGTTGAACGGATTTAGATGAAATTTGGCACATGGGTGGACCATGGGTTGGGTTGGATCTCTATCAACTTGATCACTTTTTACCTCGATATTCCCAAGGGATCGAGACCGACGCGGGTGAAACCGCGGGTTGCAGCTAGGTAAAATTTGTGAGTTTGTATGTAGGAGGTAATCTCTGGAACTACTGATCCAATTCCGAAAATTCGTTCACTAATGGGAAGCTACAGTATTGCATAGTTTCATAGGATATATTATATGTTAAAATAAGAAATTTCACGCGGACATCACAGGCAGAACCTAGTTCATTTATAAGGCTAGGAACATGTGTATGAGGCGCCGACCTCTCTCAAATTTATGCCAAAACTACGATAAAGCGAACCTTTTGTCTAACAAAAGGTAGTCCTTTTGTTAGACAAAAGGTTCGCTTTATCGTAGTTTACTCGGATTTCCCATCCATAAGTCGACCCTGTATTTGTACCCGAGTGGGTACAAATACAGGACTTTTAAGATGGGGTAGTAAGGGCAGCTACCTTAACCGTTGTAACTACAAGAAAACAGTCTTAGGAGACTGTCCTTAACTTTTTGAGACATATTTTGATCTGCATTCACAGATTTTGAAAAAGATTTCAGTTACTTAGCAAGAAAATGGGCAGTTTTCACAAAAACTTTTTGATGCCAATCGATCCTGTTTCTTATAAGGACTACAACTGCTAAGGTAGCTACAACGGTTTAAGGTACCTGCCCTTACAGCCCCATCTCAGAAATCCACCCTGTATATAAATCTATCGAGGCCAATTCTGACAGCATCTTGTGGGTAAATATCGAGTATTTGTTGAATTTATCTATCTTTATAGTTACTTATGTTCGGAATCGGAATCAGCAACATTATTCATAATAATTGCCTGTTTCTGAATTAATCATGGACACCACTGATTGGCAATATGCTCGCCACAGTTGCCACCTATTACATGGAACTTAAGGTCCATCCACACAGAGGTTACTTTTTGTTAGGCAACAAGTGTTAAGAGGGCTTATCCTAAAAGTTGGCAACGTCGCAAATAGCTGTCAAATATTTGCCTGTTTTGATTAATTTGGCAATATACTTTATAGAAATATGAAATGTGGCTAACTAGCAAACTAGAATATTAATAATGAATTGCAATAATTAATATTCTAGTTCTCTAGTTAGCCACATTTCATATTTCCATACAGTAATATTGCCAAATTGATCCTCAAAAATGTCTCCAAATTGTCCCCGTCCCGGGAAGCTATAAAGTAAACAAAGAACTTCTATTAATTTACGTAGCGACAATCCAATCAACCACAAATAATCCCAATTCAATCAACTCAAAGTAACATACGTGTAATACGAAACTAACGAGCAATTTCACTTGGTCGGGTTATATTTTAGCGAGATAAATCGCGGTCTCTAATGTTTTGTGGTAATAGAACTCAGTACCTCAAAACATTCGACGACAGCGTTTTAGCGCTTTTTAGAAATTACTCGTTTAATTAACTAATTTGAGTTGATTGAATTTGGGATTATTTGTTTCGCTACGTAACTTGGTAGAAGTTTAAAATGTATATATATAAATATAAATAAATTTATAGTATCTCGTGACGGGGACCATAGTGAACTAAAATATTAATAATGAATTGCAATTATAACACTGAATTTGACGTTGTAACCGACCGCTCTTAGCGTTATCATGTTGCATAATGTTTCTCTACAAAAAGTAACTTCGGTGTGGATGCACCTGGCGAAATGTGAATGTTCGTGATACGGCGGGATTTCAACACAAAACAAACATGCGAAGGACCAAAATGGATAGCAAAGTTACTGGCGTCGTCACACGGAGCAAAGCTCACGCTGGAGCTGAACAACGACCTGAAGCGGATACGATGTGTGTCACTACGATCCCGCGTAGTGAAGTTGTTGCCACGTCGACCGGGTCGCGATCAAGCCGCAAAGCCCTACGCCTCCGTGCCGAGTACAAAGCTGAAGAAGAACTTGTCAAGTTGAAAGAACAGCTTATAAAAAAGAAACTTGCGTTAGACATAGTGGAGTCGAAGAAGCGCCGTCGAATGGTCAGTACGCGCGGACGTATGCCTAATCGCTCGGGCGTTCCCGCCAAAATCGGTTTAGTCATTAGTCCTTTAGTTACGCTAGTTGTTTATAGTTACTGTAAACTGTCCTATGTGCGAGTTTATGTAAACCTGTGCGACAAGTAATATAAGTACTCAATACCGGTAACTTTTTGTTTGTTTTGTGTCGAAATCCCGCCCTATCATGAACAGTGACTGTTCTATTTATTATAAACATTCTAGTTCACTGCCCGGTCACTGCGGTAATAATGCCAAATTAATAAAAGTAGCTAAATATTTGACAGCTATTTGCGACACTTGTGCAAAATTAGACACAGCGTGCAGCGGTTTAGGCTGTGCCTTGTCTGTTAGTTTTTCTTACTTATCATCATCATCACCATTCCATTTTCCTTATCATTGCCCTTATCCCAGTTTATTTGTGGTCGAGGCAACATTTCTTTTTCTTCCATAATATATTTCTAGTCGTCATCTCGGTAGTCAACCCCTTTCTTGCTATATCATCTTTCACAAACCATTCAATTTATCTTACTATGGTTTTGCTTATTGCTGTTGCTGTACTAATCAATGAAAGTATATAGTAGGTAGCTACGTACTGAGCAAAAGTGGTGATCAATGTTCGTCCCTTCTCGGTATGAGAAAGGACGTGCGAGAAAGTGTGTTACGCAAATGAACTCATGAAATGTAGGTATTGGTTTTCCAATAAAAAATAAATTGTTGAATGTAGGTAGGTACCTCTACTAATGCTTATTGATCAGCTTTCATTTTACTAAGATAATATGAAATTGATCATTTCGGCGAAGTGTACCTCCATAGGTATATGTTTTTGGTGACCGACCCAGATTAATATTGCTCGCGAGTGTATCACGCGCTGTACAAGCTCGAGCTGAAGCGAATACAAATATTTTCACTTTACCTAATTCTCTTATTAGAGGATTTGGCATTCTTTTAAAACAGTTTTAGTTGTTTTGTTTCGTACTAAACGATTTGTTTAGACTACAATAAAACTTGTAAATACGGCGGATAACAAATGTGCCAATTTTTCTCGGAAAAGCTCCGAGGGAACAACGTGGGTTGAATCGGTATTTTATGTCTGAAATCGTCAAATATTGTGTTTATTTCAACGATAGTTGATAGTGTTAGATGATCGTATTTGTTATATTTAGTTTCTTGCATCCAGTAATATGCTCTATCTCCAAAATCCAACCTGTATATCTCCGAACCCAAATTGTTCTCGACTTTGACACCTTAGTAAAAAATAATGCGATATATGTGTACTTTTAAAATATGCAATTATTAAAGACGGCCGCCAAAAAAAAGAAACTCAGAATGCGTGATCTCCTTTGTTCCTAAAGATAATCTCGCTAATGTAGGTGAATATTATAATTATTTACTCCTAAGTTGGCTCAATAAAGGGTGGCAGGGACGCGCAACCTGTTACCAATGGATTCAGTACATACATAATTCTGAACCCGTTGTTTGACATTTCTAGAAAGTTATAAAAAAAAAATTGCTGTTCCACACATTTTAACCACGTAGGTATTGCACTTTTCTATAGTATAAAACAGCAGTTTATTTTTATTTTTATAAACGATGAATAATTTCTACTCTAGGGGTTTAGAATCATGTGCTGAATTCATGGTTACAGTTTGCGCGTCGATGTCCCTGCCACCCTGTATATTTTGGTGAACTCAAAGATGCTTCATGGAGATTAGTTAACGTAAACCAAGACTTTAAGTATGGGGATTGATTTTAAATCGCCAACATGTAGTGAGCTAACACATTACTACTACTATTTTATCAACTTATGTCAAAGAAGAGGTCTTGCCGACCCGTTGCCGCTTGTCAATACAAGGACATAGAGTCCGCGCCACCACTCAAGTCCGATAGACGCGGCGCTAGTGACTATATGTCTTTGCAACAAATTGATTTTTTTTTTATTGTTCCAGAGTTTTCCGCCGGACTTCAGGTGGTGCGGAGTTTAGACAAGATCATAATAATATTCTTTCATTCGGACTACACATACAAATACACACAATCCATATAGACATCCGTCCATCCAGATTATGACAATACGATTTTGGTGTATGAATCTTTAGTAAGTAGGTACTAGCTACTCCTAATCAAGTTTTTCCAACCGAACAGACAGCTGTGCTGGGGAGTTTGTTGCGCCACTTCTTCTTCCCAGCTTAAGCACTAGGAAGTGGTGAAGGGTGGGCGTTTAGGGGACTGTCTTATGTAATTTTGACGTGCGAAAAGTGCTGATTCTCAGCCTAGTTTGACTTTAGAATTTTTAAATTTTTAGTTTTTGCCCGTGGTGTCGCCCCCGTGGATGTCGGAAAAAATCCCACGGGAACGTACCTACTACCGGGAATAAAAGTACCCTATGTGTTCCAGGATTAATAAACTATCCGTGCCAAATGTCATCCAAATCCGTCAGCCGTTTTTGCGCCAATCCGGAACATACCTACATCCAGACAAACGGACAATAATTCTTCGTTACTATTTTATTATAATGTATGGATAGCACCTACTAAAGGTTCATAGAACAAAATCATTCACCTGTAAACTGATACTGTGAACTGAATAATGTTCTGTTCGCTGCGACAATGAAAAAGCCGGTCCGAGATATAAATAGGGAAAACAATACATTCTGAACTAACAGACAGATTTATCGCGCTATGTAACAAAACGGAGTTATTTTGGGTTTTAAAATATTAACTAAGTATGGAGTTTCTTGCCCATTATTCTCCATACGAAACTGTCTTTTGAAAAGACAGTTTCGTATGGTAAAAAAAATACAAGAAAATATGATTGATTCTAGATGCCCTAGAATCAATCATATATTTTCTTGTATTTTTTTACGTTCATACGTGCCCTTTAATAGCCTACATAATATAAATTAATTGACTTCGACTTTGACCTTAACTACAGGAGAGATGAACCAGTGGGTTAGACGGACCAGTTCAAATTCGAAATCTACCAAATTATAGTTTTCGATTCAAATTTAATGGGGGCTCGGAAGTTAGCCACTCGCTGCGCAGTACGGCAGCTCTCACCCCCGCTGACAGATGAATTCGTTACTGCGCAGCGACTCGCCTCATGTTCCGAGTCGCCATTAAGTTTGAATCGAGCCGTACAATACTTTTTACCAATTTCCGAGGCTGTTTGTTTGAGATTTTTATTTGATTACTTATGCGTTTAACTTATATTTCTTACAATACCCACCAACATTTTTGTTTTATTTCACAACAATGAAAAATATATGGCCTATAAAAAAAAAATACACCTCAATAGTTTCTATAGTTTATGTAAATTCATAATTATTCTTTCCTAATAGGTAATCCATCTACCTAGAATTCTCGATTGTAGCCTGTCATCATCATCATCATTTTAGACGAAAGACGTCCACTGCTCCTCCAAACATCGCCACTTCGACCGCTTCTTGCATCCAGCGGATTCCTGCGACCGTCACAAGGTCATCAGTCCATCTTGTGGGAGACGTTTCAACGCTACCTCTTCCGATTACAGTCTGTATGGTCAAATTACTGGGCAAAGGCCTTCCTCTAGTAATAAAGTTACCTTTCTCTCTGCCTAGCTATATCTACTTAATTATTTGCGGTCGGCTCTCCTCGACATTCTTCGCCAGAGGTGCCTGTACTGGGTCGTCGAGACATCTAGGTGTGCTGCCTTCAGGGCGTTGTGTACAATGGACATCCAAGTGTTGAGGTCTTCTTCGGACCAGTTCCGATGCTCAGAACTTATCTTTTCCTGTGAGCAAGTATATCCTAATAACTACTTCGCCGACCCCAAGTAACATAGGACAAGGGCAGAAAGATGACGAAGATGGTGATGATTAAAATTATGCTTAGAAATGAGGCTTCGAAAGAAAACGTGGAAGGCCATTAAGTAGATGGGTCGACGATACGTATCATGGATAGAGCGGGAGATACATGGCAAACAAAAGCGAAAGATAGTTTAGAGGTATGAGGAACAGGGTATAAAGTTCACTCTTCCTCAATAGAAAAAAGAAAGAAAAAGTATTTATTGAGACAAGCACAGGAGTTCTCAAATTAAACTAAAAACACTAATTGAAACATAAATAGAAAAAAATAAAATAATAGTAAAAATTAAAATAAAAGCAGAAAGTCCTGTGCGAGGCCAAAAGGCTCCTATCTCAGCATGATGCTGCGAAATTTAATAATAAATGTCGCAGCGCTGGTATTCTGATAGGTGACAGTGATGTCACGGATAGATAGTTACAGAAATAAATACAAAATAAAATAGATGTATTAAATACACAAAAAATAAAATAAAAAATATGTAGTCCGCGTGCCTGCACCCGAAAAGGGAGGATTCTCCGACCAGATGGGTGTCGTGTCTGGCGGGCAACTGCCCAACGGTTGATGTCGGATAGTCATATATGTCGCTCGTGCGGTAAACTCTAATTGCGCGATGCAGAATTTATGTGGACGTCAGGATTTTGTGTGACGTCAGGTCTTTGATGCTTTGGAGGTTTCTTGGTGTATCAGAAGGTTGAAGAAAATACTCGTTGATGTATAATGTGAAAGATATATTTTGGTAAAATAACGCGACTTATATACAATTTACAATATATGCCCTAACCAATAAAAACTTGTACATTAAATTAATCCAGCATTTACATAAAATATAACGAATGAGAATAATGCATTTTTAGCCAATCACACAACAGCGGACTGTTGTGAGATGGTTTCCGCACGGTGTCGCCTGTGTGTTCGTGAGCGCGGCGCGGCGTGCGCGCTGAAGGCATAAGTATGGGTGCCTAGTAATCCGCGCTTCCTTTCCGAGGCGGCCGCCGTCGTGTGAAGATCTCCGAAGTTTCCTGGTGTTCCTGGAGAACACGATGTTGGCGTGTGGCATCTGCAATCCTGATACTCCTATTTCTTTAACGGCTTGTCAAAGCGTGGTGTCAGTTCTTCTCAGGGCTGGTGTTTCTTTGTCAGATGTCTAAAACGTGGTAGTGTGCCATAATGAATTGTGGCTACTCCTGTTTCTTTAACGGCTTGTCAAAACGTGGTGTCAGTTCTTCTCAGGGCTGTTTGCTTCCGTGTTTCTTTATCAGATGTCTGAAAAGTGGTAATTCGCTATGACGATTGTTGTGGCTACAGTACTCCCCCTCAAGCGAAGCGTACCGGCAGCTTGACGACGCGGCCCGAGCGTGTTGTTTTGCTGATAGTGGGCTGTGACGTCATGATGTTCGTAGGTACTCGTGCTTGTTGCTTGGTTGGTGTGGTACTGGCCTTGGTTTGCTTGGTGCTGGTAATGGTTCTTGGAGGTAAGGTATTGGTAATGTTTCTTGGAGGTACGGTATTGGTATACTCTGCTATGACGTATGCAGGCTTCAGTCGATCGATCGAAATGTTAGCTTGACGATTCGGTAGCTGTATAGTATACGTTTTGTCTGTGCGGCTTATAACACGGTAGGGACCTTCATACGGGGCTTGGAGTGGTTTCTTAATTGCATCGGTTCTTATAAACACGTGACTGCATTTGAGTAAATCTTGATGCACGAATACGCGCTTATTATTGCTGTGATGCTCGGTGTCTGGTTGCGGTTTGTTTGCTTGTATGACGTCACGCAGATTTTCGACGTAAGTATAATCCATTGTAGGTGTGTGGGTACTTGTAAAAAAATCCCCTGGTAGACGCAGGTTGTATCCGTAGGTAAGTTCGGCAGCGCTCACGCCTGTATCGGTGCGCAGTGCGGCTCGTAGACCAAGTAGCACTGTAGGTAGCTCGTTGATCCATGTACTTGCGTCGGATAGTTTTGCGCGTAGTGATGTTTTGAGCGAGCGATGCCACCGTTCGATCATTCCGTTGCTTTGCGGGTGGTACGGTGTGGTGCGAGTTTTCTTGATTCCCATTTGTTTCATCAGGTTTTGAAATAACTGACTCTCGAACTGGCGACCTTGGTCGCTTGTTAGTGTGGTCGGGCATCCGAATCTTGCTATCCAATGTTGGTAGATGATATCGGCTATTCGAACAGCTGATATTTCGTCGGTAGGGATTGCTTCGGGCCACTTTGTTAGTCGGTCGATCATTGTTACTAAGTAACGATGGCCTTGAGCTGTTGTAGGTAGCGGGCCAACAATGTCGACGTGTACGTGTTGGAAGCGATCGCTTGGCGGGAAACCTGAGATGTTCGAGGATGTGTGACGTTGTATTTTGCTTTTCTGACACTGTATACAGGTTCGAGTCCAACGGCTGATGTCTGCGTTCATTGATGGCCAGAAGTATTTTTGTGTTGCAAGTTTGCGAGTCGTGCGCGTACCAGGATGACTGATGTTGTGCACGCTATTAAAAACTTCTTGTCTGTGATCCTCTGGTATATACGGGCGTATATACGGTGTAGATGTTTCGCAATATAACTCGACGTCTGTGTTTGGTATTATTATTTTCTTGAGATTGATGTTGTTTTCTTGCAGTAGTTGTTCAATGTTGCTGTCCTTTTCTTGCGCGCTGGCTATGTCCTTGAAGTTTATCGCAGGTGGGCATGAGATTGTTTCTATGCGGCTGAGTGTGTCGGCGACGATGTTTTGCTTACCGCTCACGTGACGTATGTCTGTGGTAAATTCGCTGATAAACAAAAGTTGTCTCGTTCGTCTCGGTGTTTCTGTATTCGATTGTGTTTTTGTCATTACAAATGTTAGCGGCTTGTGATCCGTGAATATAATGAGTTGGCGTCCTTCGAATGTCTTGCGAAAATGTTTGACTGCCATGTAGATTGCGAGTAGCTCTCGGTCGTAGGTGGAATACTTCTTTTGCGCGTCATTGAATTTCTTGGAATAATACCCGAGCGGTTTCCATGTTTGATTCACGTATTGTTGTAGGACGGCGCCAGCTGAGTTGTCGGATGCGTCGCAGAACAAAGCAAGTGTAGCTTGATGTGATGGGTGAGCGAGTAAAGCTGCTTGTATGATGCTAGCTTTACACTGCTGGAACGCTTGAGTTGCTTCGTCGGTCCACGTGATCTGAGTTTTGTCTCGCTTCTTTACATTGTGTAGGTATGAATTAAGTGGTGCCTGTAGTACTGCGGCGTTAGGGATATGATCGCGATAGAAGTTGATCATTCCGAGAAACCTTCTTAATTCTTCGATTGTAGTCGGCTGAGGGTAATCGGTGATTGCTTGGATTTTATGTTGCGGAGGTTTGATGCCTTCCTTTGCTACGGTGTAACCTAGGAATTGGACTTCTGATTTGCCTAGGTTGCATTTAGCGGGGTTAATGGTGATGCCATTGTCTTCTAATCGCTTCAGTACGATTTGGAGGTGTTCTCTGTGTTGGTCTTCGTTTTCTGATGCCAATAGCACATCGTCGATGAATGGGAAGACAAAATCTAATCCTCGTAGTACTTCATGGATAAATCGTTGAAACGTTTGTCCCGCGTTCTTCAAACCAGGGCACATACGTGGGAATTCAAATAATCCCATGGGGGTAATTATGGCTGTCTTCTGGATGTCTTCTTCTCTTACGCTCAGTTGTTGGTATGCACGGTTAAGATCTATAGTTGAGAAGATAATTTTTCCAGATAATTGATGAGTGAAGTCCTTGATGCGTGGGACGGGGTAGCGATCTGGAATGGTGATGGAATTGAGTCGGCGATAGTCACCACAAATTCTAATATCGCCATTCTTCTTAGGGACGATGTGTAGAGGTGATGACCATGGGCTTTTGCTAGGTCTGCATAATCCTTGTTCGATCATATTTTCGAATTCTTTTTTCACTGTTTCGAATCGATGTGGTGGTATCGGTCGGGCTCGGCTGTGTACTGGTGGTCCTGTTGTTTCGATGAAATGTTGAACTTGGATATCGGAGTTTAATTTCATCGATGTTAATCTGGTTATGCCGGGATACTGGGCTAATATGTCGTGGTATGACTGCGACATATCTATGCTGCGTACGGTGGGCACATTCGATACTCGTACCGGGGCGTTTACCTTTAAACTCGTCACGCCATCGATTAATCTTCGGTTTTTCAGGTCGACGATGAGTTGGTGATGCTTGAGGAAATCGGCTCCAAGTATGGGTTTTGTGACGTCAGCTACGATGAATTTCCACAAGTACGGACGGCGTAAATTTAGATCGAGTGTTAATGTTTTCTCGCCATACGTAGCTATAGTTGTGTTGTTCGCTGCGTATAGCTGGAATGGTAATGGCGTTGGTATTTGTCCCTTTTTTCTCGGTAGTACGGATATGTTTGCTCCAGTATCAACTAAGAAGGATAGTTTCGAGGTTTTGTCAGTGATGTATAGGCGGTGGGAGTTTTCTTGAACGCCGGTGTCCGCCATTGCCAACGTTCCGTCTAGTTTTCCGGGTTTTGTTTCTTAAACGAGCAAGGCGATGTACAACGTCTAGCTTGTTCTTTGAAACGGCGGTGATAATAACAGAACGGAGATGGGGAAGCTTCTCGGCTGCGTTGTCGTGATGTGCTGCGGTCGCGAGATGGATGACGACTGCGGCGATAGTTGTTGTTGTTGTTGTTGTGGTATTGTCTAGTTTTTAACTCGGCTATTTCAAGCGACAACTTCCTTATTTCGTTGATAAGGTACTGCGTATCAGCCAGTGAGCGACTTCTGTTGCTGCTGTCTGCTCCATTATTTTATCTGCGAGTAGCCCGAGTTCGTCGAGTGCTGTTTTTGTGCTGAACGTTTCGCTGACTGCGAGGACTGAGCGGACGTGTGATGGGAGGTGATTGGTCCACATAAGTCGCAGAGTAGATTCTGGAAGTTTATCTGCAGCGAGGTTTCGCATGCGGCGGAGTAGTTGCGTCGGCTTCTGATCTCCGAGTTCCATTTCGGACAGCAATTTTTGGAACTGGCGGCTGTCTGATTCCTCGTAGGTAGATATGAGCCTTTCTTTGATGGCCTTGTATTGGTCCGTCTCCGGTGGGTTGTACAGTAGGTCCGCGATCTGCTCGACGTCTTGTCGCTCGAGCTGTGCAATGACCATCTGTGCGAGCTGGCCCTGGCCTTTCTTGAGGTCGTTGGTTGCTGCTTCGAAGCTGATGAACCAGAGTCGTGGTCGATCGCGCCAGAAAGGTGGAATGCGCAAGTTGAGAGATATACCGGCAGCCTCCGCCTTCGGTACTGGTTGCGATGATGAGCTGGATTGTTCTTCCGTTTGGCTGGGATTCGTCATCTTGGATTGTGATTTAGCGATATGGGCTGAACTTCGGTTCACTTAAATTTTCTTCACTGTGTTCTAGGCACGGGGTCACCACTTTGGAGGTTTCTTGGTGTATCAGAAGGTTGAAGAAAATACTCGTTGATGTATAATGTGAAAGATATATTTTGGTAAAATAACGCGACTTATATACAATTTACAATATATGCCCTAACCAATAAAAACTTGTACATTAAATTAATCCAGCATTTACATAAAATATAACGAATGAGAATAATGCATTTTTAGCCAATCACACAACAGCGGACTGTTGTGAGATGGTTTCCGCACGGTGTCGCCTGTGTGTTCGTGAGCGCGGCGCGGCGTGCGCGCTGAAGGCATAAGTATGGGTGCCTAGTAATCCGCGCTTCCTTTCCGAGGCGGCCGCCGTCGTGTGAAGATCTCCGAAGTTTCCTGGTGTTCCTGGAGAACACGATGTTGGCGTGTGGCATCTGCAATCCTGATACTCCTATTTCTTTAACGGCTTGTCAAAGCGTGGTGTCAGTTCTTCTCAGGGCTGGTGTTTCTTTGTCAGATGTCTAAAACGTGGTAGTGTGCCATAATGAATTGTGGCTACTCCTGTTTCTTTAACGGCTTGTCAAAACGTGGTGTCAGTTCTTCTCAGGGCTGTTTGCTTCCGTGTTTCTTTATCAGATGTCTGAAACGTGGTAATTCGCTATGACGATTGTTGTGGCTACAATGCAAAAGAAAACAATGGACAAAAATGGAGGAGGCCTTTACTGAACAGAGGGGTTGCCATTCAAATTAAACAAATATTATTTAATAAACAAATATTATTTTAATGTAACAATAAATTGAAAATCGAATCAACAATAATAAAAAATAAAAAAGTCGTTAAAAAATATTTAAATTATGTTGAGTTGATAATTTGGTTGATATTAAAATTGAAAAATTGATTAATATATTCACTTGGTTGCATGCTAACAAATATTGTAAAATTGCATGGAAAAATGAGAAAAATAAAAGGCAATTTATTTAATGAGGCTTCGAGTCCAGAACCTCCTTGAGTAGATAGGTACAGACCTAGAACACAAATTAATCCAAATAAATCCTTATAAAATTTGATGGAAAAGGCAGAAAGGTTTCTATATTTTGCATCGTTATCTGTACGTAATTATACTAATAAAATAAAGCTGAAGAGTTTGTTTTTTGTTTGAAAGTGATAGATAATCTCTGGAAAAAGATACCAGTTACATTTAATAGACCAATTCTTGAGAAAGATTATAAGGTATTTAATATCACGCTCCGACCCTTAGGAGCCGAGCAAAAAGAAAGAATGCTAAGCGAAAACGAAGTAGGTAATAAATAAGGCGAGCGGGCGATGCGATGCAGCGCGATGCGACGCGGTGGGGGCGACGCGATGCAGCGCGATGCGACGCGGTGGGTCGGGGACCGTGTTTTATAAAATGTGGATGTTATTTTAGTACCTATATTGTGTATCTTACGAATTCCACGCGAACGAAGTCACGGGCAGAAGCTAGTTTCTTTTAATCAAATTTGCAATCATACTAAAGTTCTCATTTTAATTTCAATCTCAAATTGACTACAGACTGATTAAATTGATTAATCTCCTTACAATGAATGCAATCCTGATTAAATTGTACAATTTCAATATTAAAAATTCTATGAATAAATTATACACTAGGTATAGTTATTAGAAGTACTTAATCCTAATTGAAATAGAACTAAGTTTATATTATGAATAGAATAAGATAAGTACAACCTTTATATGTATATTTTACACTAGCTTCTTCCCGTGACTTCGTCCGCGAGCCTATAACCATCCTCAAGCATTGGGCTATCCAATGCAAAATTATATTTTTTAATCCAACTGGTAGTTTAGGAAAGCTTACAAACAAACAATAACACACAAACAAACTTTTACCTCTTTATAATATTAAAGTACAGATTAGTTTGTTTGTTTCATTCAATCCATGGTAACAGGTTACGCGTGGATGTCCCTGCCACTTTGTATTTAGGCGCAGTTGCAGTTCCGCGCGCGGAGCGTGGCAGCGGATTGACGTGATACATTATAACGCTACAAGGTTCTTTTGGCGGGTGGTCAAAATAGAAACTAGTGCCGCTATCTTGATTAACCTACAGTTTGCTTAGGCATAAGATAATTATATATTCTGGCGATATCTATATGAAAATTGACGTATGATTGAACTAATATCAAATTAACTTTGTGGACCATAGCGAAACGCATTATCTAGAAATTAAGAGTTAATGTGGTATTTAAGGTATGTATAGTAAAAGGCAAGACGGACCGGAGAAATATAAAGAGATTTAACCCTAGATCACTAATCATTAGTCTCACAGGCGACACGATCCTCACGCATTTAATTGTTGTTTATCATCCATAGGTAGCGGGTTCAAATCCGGCTCGAAGGACCAAAAAGATGTATGCGCTGCTGAATGGGTCGCACACACCTTGGATGTTAGCTTAAATGATAGCCAAAGATGTTGGTTTATTGAATATATTTAACTACCACGTAACTAATGCTATTATATGAATGATGTGTGAATGTGTACAGCTGACTATGAACGCTGATCGTGTACTGTCGTCGCATTACACTATAATTTGTGCAAGATGACGGAAAAGTGCTGAAGTAGGTTTGCAATGCGCGCGTGCCATGTACGATACACTCGTACAGGTATGTTCACGGTACTCCCCCGCCCCGACACGCTGAGTATCCTCCTAATAACAGTGTTTTAGTGACCCGTGCGCATGCATTGTGTCCCCAACCATTTTACTTCAGTGACTTGTGTGACACACGCACCGAAAGGGGTTTATTTTCTACTATATGTGAATTTGATGCGGGGTCAAGATAAAATGCAGTTTTTATATGAGTCTGACGGTGAGAATGATGACCAAGAACTCGCACGAGTAGTTGAAGATAATCTATAAAGACTGCCTAAACACCGCCGTGAGTGATAAAGAATCTTTGGTCTCTTTTGATGAGAAGCTGGACGTCGTCTGAGGTAACCGAAACTGAAAGTAGGTAGGTACACGTCGAGCCGTGTCAGGCAGGCGTGTTTTGCTGGAGTGCAGAAGTAAGACATTACTTCAGTACGTTACGTCAGTTGTATTTATGATTTTTATTAATAAAAAAATAAAAAGTTTTATAAGCTAAAACTCGAATACGACAAAAACCTTTTTCTACTAAAAAGGTTTAGACAAGACATCACAGATAGAAAAACTAAAAATCCGGAGTCACACGTAATCTGTTCGATTTATGTCCTAACACGTGTGACTCCGGATTTTTAATTCGTCTGTCTGTGATGCCTTTATATGTATGTGATGCCTTCGTCTGTCTGTGATGGATTTTTAATTCGTCTGTCTGTGATACCTTTTTAGTATAATTTTTTGTTAACGATCGCTGGCAACGAAACGCAACTTTGACATACCGTTGCTTGTCCAACGTCAACAAGTAAATGTCAAAATGAAATGTAATGTTGCGATGGTTGCGATTTCACCAGATTTCACTGATTAAAAAAGTTTGGACGCAAATATCTAAATAAGAATAAGTATCCAGTGAAGTGTTTAAACTGTTATTTTATCAAAAATGTCGGCCACGACATCCTATAATAATGATAAAGTGGTGATGGGTGAAGTGGAGTACCCGGCAAGCGATCCAGCTTCTGGGGCGTTTTTCCAACCAGATTTTAAGAAGTAAATAAATGTTTTATGTGTTATTAGCTGTATGAAACCATCCTTGAATGATTCAAAGACAATCTAGTAATTTTTCGGTATCATAATTTCAAGTAATAATGTATTTTTATAATTATTTGGTTTCCAGGAACTATATTCAAAATCTCAGAGTATTGTGAAAATTTACCTATTGATCTTCAACCCATACATAATTTACATACAATATTCCTTATCAAATTCTATGGCACACATACTTATCATACACAGAGACCATTGTTTTTAAATTGTTTGTATTTCGTAGGAATGAAGACTTAAAACTCATGTTAGATGGGTCCAAAGACTCCCTCAAACTAGAGGCTATGAAGAGGATCATTGGCATGATTGCCAAAGGAAGGGATGCTTCTGATCTGTAAGTATTTATTTTGTCACAGTATCAATAAACACGGTTTAACATTCACCTGTAATAATCATTAGATCAATGATAGCGGTAGAACGTTCACTAGTGTTTTGTTTTGTACATAACAGCTAGCATTGCCAGATTTTTTCGGTTAAAGTGGGCTTTTGAATCTTTTTCAGTAGTTTTGATTAAAAAAAGCAGGAATCTTCATCAAAAGCAGGACATAATATAGAAAAGTAAATAATCAGTAGCTTTTTATTTTTTACTACTTATCCTGTTATTTGATTTTCAAATTGTTTACAATGATGAAGATGATAGATAGCTGTAGAAAATGTATTTGAATGAAAATACCTTACTTTGATACAAATAACATACTGTCTGCATACAACAAACTGTCTGGTTTAACCTGTAAGGCAGTTTAGTCTTCAAAGGAATATAATATAAATAAGTATGTAATACATTACTTACAAATTACTTTCATAATCTTTTTTATCCCTTAAATTTTGAATCTAAACCATCCTAGGACCCACACAACCACACATAAGAAAATTCATCATAATGAGTCCAGGGGTTTAGAAGGAGTTCAGTGACATACAGACATACAAAAAAATTATATTAAATATAAAGATAAACTGCCCTGATATTAGTTCCTGACTACAAAATCTCCATCTTAAGTATTAAATCTTTGTTTTATAGGTTTCCCGCAGTAGTAAAGAATGTTGTATCAAAGAACATTGAGGTGAAGAAGTTAGTGTATGTGTACCTTGTGAGGTATGCTGAGGAGCAGCAGGACTTGGCTCTACTGTCCATCAGCACTTTTCAAAGGGCTTTGAAGGTAATGTTAAACAACATTGAAGTCATAACTTCAATGTTGTTGCATGATGAATACATGGGAGTTTTTGAGAATAAAGTCAAAAAATATAATAACCATCTTCCATGAGTATGATTCAACTATGAAATTAGATGTTTTTGCACCCTTGATCTAAGACATATTCTCAAAAACTGCTCGGTTCCTACTCTATGTTCCACACACAGCATAGATGTAAATAATATTTTTGAGTGAAGTCTTATTTGACAAATGAGTGCTTCTTGTTTAAAGATATTGCTAGAAGTCAAAGACTTTATGACTTGAGAAAAGGACACACAAAGCTATCAAGGACAAAACAGTCAGTGAATTTGATTTACCGCCCCTATCTTGTCAATTCTGCAATAAGTGGTGTAACTACAGCTGCAACTAATAATAAAATGATCTACTCGCCTTCTTTTTCCAGGACCCCAACCAGTTGATCCGTGCGAGCGCTCTCCGAGTCCTCTCCTCCATTCGCGTGCCCATGATAGTGCCTATTGTGATGTTAGCCATCAGAGACTCGGCCAGTGACATGAGTCCGTATGTCAGGAAGACCGCAGCTCATGCTATACCGAAGTTGTATAGGTAAGTTGTTATTGTTGATGGGTCTAAAAATAAAACCAGCAACATACACATTTATTTGCAGGTAGATTTTTCTATACAGGGTCAAATTAAAATAGTTAGCTAAACCTCGCAGACGTGAATCTGTGCAAATGATTAAAAAATTGATTTATAAACAGACTACCTGCGCCCCGCGGTAACTCGCAATAAGTTTCGATCCCGTAGGAATATCGGGATAAAAAGTATCCCTTGTCCTAATCCAGGTCTACCCACGTGCCAAATTTCTCTACCCTTTACGTAGCTTTGTTTTTTTACAAACATCAGTTTACAAACTAATTTATATCTGCAGTCCTGCCCCTGTCATAAGTTTAATTACTTCTTCAGTAAATGATAGTTATCATTTACTGAAGAAGTAATTAAACTTAGTTAGCCAATTTGCCACTGGTGCAAACTTCGCGAAGTACTCGAAGCTATCGTCAAAATGCGGTCGGCGGGAACATATTTTTAAAAGATAATAAAAACTATTATATTATATTAATATAACCACCACCACTCCAAACCACCCACCACCACTCCACACCACCACTCCACTCATTTTCTGCTTATCTTTTGATGTGAAACACCTTGGGGTAAGACCGTCTCGTATGCCATGACGATAAACGACGTGACACTCCTTTTCTGTCATGCTCGCTCTTTACACATCTGCTGAGCATCCCGTGACGGCCACATTTTTATTTGTATGTACGTTCTGTGACAAATAAACCTATATTTTTTTATTTCTAATATAATGTGCCTATTCCTTTTTTATATAATTTTATGATTTTTGTTATATCTTTGATTGTAATCTTCTCCCAACAGCTTGGACCCGGAACAGAAAGAGGAGCTAGTATCAATCATAGATAAGTTGTTATCAGACAAGGCGCCTCTTGTAGTCGGTTCGGCAGCCATGGCTTTCTCTGAAGTGTGTGGAGAACGGATGAGTCTTATACATAGGAGTTACAGGTAAATATCACAAATCATAACATGTAACAAAGTAAGCATGAGGTCCTGGGTTCGATTCCCAGGTCGGGCATCAATGGGCACGCCACAATTGCGGCGATAAGTCGCCTCTTTGAGGAGTGGCTAGAGAGGCGCCACGGCGTCCTCACCTTCCGCCTGACGCAGGTCTTCACCGGACACGGCTGTTTTGGGAGGTTCCTTGTCCGCATAAGGCGGGAGGAAACGCCCGGGTGTCACCACTGTGTGGATCGCCCGGAGGACACGGTGGAGGTCTGCCCGGCTTGGGCGGGGGGCACCGCCGTGTCCTTGTGGAGGCGATCAGCGGCAGGGATCGGTCGCGGCCGGCCCTGGTCCAGGTCATGGTACGGAGCGAGGGCGTGGGAAGCCGTCACCCTGCGAAGCAGTAATGCTCGCAAAGGAGGAGGCGGAACGCGCGAGGGAGAGGCAAATTTCGCGCCCTCACGCATCGGGCATCAAGTGTTACTGGGTTTTTCCATCAGGATTCTCGCAGTAGCAGCCTGGAGTCTAGATTTGTACATGCGACTTAAACACAACTGGCGAAATATGGGTTTACTATAGGTTCACTTCTGCCTAGCCCTTCGAGGATTACAGGCGTGATGTTATATATAACAAAAGTTACAAGTAAATATTTATAAAGTAATACCAATAATGCCCGTGACTTTTATAAATATTCTACAGATTAGGTAATAAATGAGAGCGTGTTTGTTTATCAATTTGAGGGAAAAAGAATGAAAGAAAGAAAATACATTTATTTAGCACAGACTAAATAAGAATGAGAATTAAGTCTTATTAAATTCACCGATGGAAACACGTCATATGACGCACATACATCGTGTTTCTGAATGACTCTTGCACACCGAAATAAACAGATTTAATCCCGCTGTGCGTCTGCCTTTTGCTAAAACTCTGCAAACTCGATATGTTCATTTCAATATTTATTTTTACTAAGTTACAGTTAAACCAGAAAAGGTATGTGCTTCGATAATCTTCGTATTTACGAATTAATACGAACATAGCACCACTAGAGTAACTCCTATCAGGGGCAAAGCTTCTGTGTTTTGTACTGCCTCTGTTTAGTTGCCTACACTGCTCGCAACTCGTTATCTGTCACTCAAAAACTTTTTTTAATTGCAAAGAGTTGCTAATCTTTAATTTTGTAACCATGGTAGTACAAAATAGGTAAAATAGGTATTTTATGGTTGTGTGGCGGCATCTACATCGCAACTACGCATCAAAGACCTGACGTCACCCAACATCCTGACGTCACTCAAATCCTGCATCGCGCAATTAGAGTTTACCGCGCGGTGGACATATACAAGCTCCCGACTTCAACCTCTGGGCAGTTGCCCGCCAGACACGACACCCGTCTGGTCGGAGGATCCTCCCTTTTCTATGGGGGATGAGTGAACTTTACACCCTGTTCCTCATGCCCCTAAAGTTGCAACAGTTCTCATCAACACGTGTTCGTATTTCCAAAGATAGATGAGTGCCAAAACTCTTTTTTTTTTTCCAGCTATTTTGTACCTGCTTCAGTGTGGTTGTCTACTATTTCATGTTATGTGTCCACAGGAAACTATGCTCACTGTTAGCCGATGTGGATGAGTGGGGACAACTGACATTGCTCAACGTGCTCACAGTGTACGCTAAGACATGCTTCGCGGATCCTAACAGTGAGGTAAGAATATCGTAACTATACTGTACTGTCTCTCCTTCTCCCTTTAAGAGGCTTTATCCGAAAAGTTGGCAACGCCGCAAATAACTGTCAAATATTTACCTGTTTTGCTTAATATAGCAATATTACTGTATGGAAATAAGAAATGTGGCTAACTAGCGAACTCGAATATTAATAATGAATTGCAATTATAATAATATTATGTTGTACTTACCTGTTTCAGGTGTAAAAAAGGCATTTGGAAACTTTCCAAATACTTTTTTTACATCTAAAACTAAATATTCGGTGTTACGATATTATTCTAGTTCGCTAGTTACCCACATTTCTTATTTCCATACAGTAATATTGACAAATTAATCAAAAAAGCGAAATATTTGACATCTATTTGCGACGTTGCCCACTTTCTGAATAAACGCTCTTAATCCATCCAAAGGGCAACTTTAAAAGATCTCTTTTAGCAATAAGACCGCCCATCGTGTCACCCTATGTATTTGTACATTTATGTCTGTTATTTATATGGTGTACATTATACTATCGAAGTAATTATATTGCAAAGTAATAAATGATTTGATTTGAAGAATTTCATATCCAAGCAGTTTGAAAACAAATTAAAGCTAAAGTAAAATCCAACCTTTGTACAATGGCATACTATTCTATCAACGACTACTTACAGCTTCTACTACTGCTACCTTACTTACGCACACTATGCTGCCAAGCATATTATAATTTGGGGGTACATCGCTGACAAAAATACTTGGCTCAACACTGCTCCAGCTCCACAAGGGCGCATAAACTAGTTGATTAGTATTGAAAATATTGTTGTAAAAAAAAAAAAAAAAACTAGGCTGAAAATCAGCACTTTTCGAACGTCAAAATTATATAAGACAGTCCCCCAAAAACACCCACCCTTCACCACTTCCTAGTGCTTAAGCTGGGAAGAAGAAGTGGCGCAACAAACTCCCCAACAGCACAGCTGTCTGTTCAGTTGGAAAAACTTGATTCTATATAATAATGCTTTAATGCAAAAAAACTTGAGAGGTGTCAAGGGACACCCGGATGAAACGAAGTTCTCACGGCACAGATAAACAAGTGATTTCAACCACTGCTACAATATTTATTATGCCTCTATCAACATAACGCCATCTTTCGAAAATGTCAGGAATTTATATGGCTTTCTGTCAGTACAAGAACGAAAGCTGTAGCTCGGTTGAAAAAATTCAAAAAAATAAAAACAGAGTGCGCTGTCATTCAATTTCGCGTTACAGCAAAAAGAGTCGTGACAACTTTTCGTAAGAATTTTTTCCGTCTAGCCCCCTTTCACAACGCGCGATAAGGAACTTCGTTCCAAAATAATTTACATTAGCACAAATTGCAATCAACTCATAAAATAAAATCATTTTAATGAGTAGATTATGTCAACAATAAATGAAAACAAAATTTAAAATAAATTTACTTACAGTCAAATAAAATAAAACAAACAATTATATGAGCTCATATAGTATCATGTAGTCTTTGATTCTAAATCTAAACACTTGTCTGTTGCTTTGGGGGGGGGGGTTCATTGGAGTAGCTTAAATAGTCCTTTTTGTCGTCTAAGTAATCTTTAACTTTATAGAAACCTTTTGACATAGTTTCTGTTTAATAGATGATTTAAATTTATTGAGGCTCAGTTCTTTGACATGGCTTGGGAGTTTGTTGTAAAAACGTATACTTTGGCACTTAAATGAATTACTAATTTTTTGGAGCCTAGTCCTCGGCGCAATAAATAAATCGCTCGAATGGCACGTTTCTGCAGCATAAATATAGCCTGAAAGTCGGCCGCATTACCCCACAACAAAATGCCATACGACATTACACTATGGTAATAACTAAAGTATACTAATCGAGCTGATTCTACATCAGTCAAATGACGGATTTTATACACCGCGTAGGCTGCAGAGCTTAGCCGCTTCGACAATTTGGTTATATGTGGGCCCCACAGAAGCATCGAAATTTCAACTTACAAACTTGAAATTTGGCGTCCAATTATGGATCATTTGGAAGTGGGTTAGGTTTTAGATGACCGTATCTATCTATATATCTACACATCATCTATTTATGTCAGTCAGTGATAAAAATGCCGATTTTTAGACGTTAATATATCAATAACCGTTTGAGCTGTATTTATGAATTTCGCGGGCTTACCTTAGCACAGCCCCCCTATCTGATAGAACAACATTCCCTAGACCTACTCCAGCGACAGCGACACCGACAAGCCGTTCTACGAGTCGTCGAGCGAGGGCGGCACCCCTCGCAAGCACTCGCCCACGTCGCCCAGCCTCGACGCCGACCACCGCCTGCTGCTGCGCGCCGCCAAGCCGCTGCTGCAGAGCAGGAACTCCGGCGTTGTGCTGGCTGTGGCGCAGCTGTTCTATCATTGTGGACCAGGTGAGATAGAACAAAGATTACGTCTTGTTGTCACGAAAGTTTCATTCGGTTGTTTTTTTATGCATGGTGAGTTTCTAAGATCATAAGGTATGAGGAACAGGGTGTAATGTTCAGTTATCCTCCACAAAAAGGGAGGATCCCCCGACTAAACAGGTCTTATGCCCGTGTTGGAACGTTGTATATAAAGTCCCATTAAAATAGATGGACAAACTTTTACAAATCATTCAGACCACCAAAATAAGGAAAACGGTAATAAAAAAATAAGAAAAACGCATTATTTGCTTACAAAAAAATTTATCATCTAACGAATATACACAAAAAATGTTGATAGCCCAATGCCATTTATTATTTTAGGTCAAAATAAAATCACTTTAATCAGTGGTTTTTTTTCGCTTGAATATCTGGTTAGACGAACGTGACGCCGTGTTAAAATTTGTCCATCTATTTTAATGATACCTTATATATTCTAGTCGCGCGGTAAACCCTGCTTGCGCGATGCAGGATTTTGCGTGACGTCAGTGTGATACGTTGTTCCCTAATGGCGATGTAGATACCGCCACAATCATATCTTAAAGGCGAAAACCAAAAACATGAGCAGAGTGGCTAAACCATAGCTCGATTGATTCAAAACATTTTTTATTTAATTTTTTTGTTTAATTTTGTCTTTATCTAATATTAACAGATTTCCATTTTATGTTAAATTAAAGTAAAAACAAATACAGTACACCAAACGGCAAGCTTGTGCATCATTATCAAATGCTGTTTATTTTTACCAAGTTACAGTTGTAATTCGTCGCTGCGCTTTCCATAATCGCTATGTTTTTTACACACTTTACAGGAGACGCAAAAAACTGATTTTCTCAAAAAATACCCAGAGTATTCAAATATTTTTTACTTTTACTTTAATACATATTTAGCGTGTTTATATGGAACTTTCGATGTATTGTGTTTGTATTCGTAACTCTTTAAATATTGCATTTATCACCTAGCTGTTTTTAAAGTATGTGTGTATTGAAATATCGATTCAAACTGCATAAAAAAACCGAAAATCACAAAATAACACAGCGACTTTTGCACGCACAACGACGAATTGCTTATGCAGCGAGGCGCGCGGGCGGCGGAGGAGAGAGAGAACCCCGATCGCGAGCGGAGACGGACGCGTGTAACGGCGATCCTCCGCGACTCTCAGTCGCGATGATAATTATTGTTTTCCCATTTCTTGCAAAATGTTATATGTTGTGTTCTTCGTGCCTACTGAGCAATAAATTGAAAGACCATTAAACCTTTTTTTGTATTTAAAGAATTGACTTTAAACTGGCGCCCATATAATGTCTATGAATAATTCTAGCTCAAGAACTGCCTCCAGTCGCGAAGGCTATGGTTCGTTTACTGCGCGCACCTCTTGAAGTGCAAAGCGTTGTACTGAACTCTATTGCGTCACTCACAGTTACCCGAAGGGTAAGTAACATAAGTTTTATTACAAATCCATGCCCAATAACCGCGCACAATATTTCCATATGATACAAAACTTGTAGAGATAGTGTAAAATATCGAAATTTTCACTAATCGTCAACTAAATATTGGGTCCGTTTCGATCAGAAATAAGACGAGACGGGAATATAAAAAAGGGGTATCTTATTACCCAGTAACTGAGTGGTGGTGGTCTGAACGGCAGTCGCTCCATGTAAAATACTGGTATTCAGCTGAAGCCGGTTGGACTGGAAGCCGACCCCAACAGACTTTAGAAAAAGCTAGGCAGATAAAAAACAAAAGTAAGTTTAAACGCTAGCTAATATTATTTGTCCTTTTATTTATTTTGAAAAATCTTCCTTTACAGACACTCTTCGAACCGTTCCTCAAATCGTTCTTCGTACGTAACTCAGACCCGACTCACATCAAGCTACTGAAGCTAGAGATCCTCACGAACTTAGCGACGGAAGCCTCTGCCGGGGTCATTCTAAGGGAGTTCCAGACCTATGTGACCTGTAATGACAAGGCCTTCGCTGGGGCTACGATACAGGCTATAGGAAGGCTAGCTGTGGCTATACATTCGGAGACTGAGACGTGTTTGAACGGGTTGCTTCATCTGCTTTCGAGTAAAGATGGTAAGTTATAGACTAGATTTTACTTGCGGCTTCGTTCCTTTGGTCTATTCCACAGGAACCGTGAATTTTTGGCTTAAATGGCCTTTTGCATCTGCTTTCTTTGCGACTAAAGATGGTGAGTTTTAATACACTAGCTTTTGCCCTTGGCTTCATTCCCGTTCAGAAGATATTTCCGAGATAAAAAAATAGCTTATGTCACTGTCGGGCCCGTAAACTGTATTTATGCAAAACAAACACGTCAATCCGTTGCTCCGTTGCTGCGTGAAAGAAGGATAAACATACGAACCAGCATGTATACTTTCGTGTTCAACATATTAGTAGGATTATGACGTATGTCTTTCTGAGGGAGTTCCAGACGTATGTGTGTGCAAGGCGTTCGCCGGGGCCACGATACAGGCTATAGCAGGGATCCCCAAAGTTCGCGGCGCACTTTTCAAGGCGTGGGATAAGGCTTGACACTGCAGCTCTCATTTCTTGTTCCATATTGATCTTTGAGCAATATTAGCTCTTTATTACAGTTACAGCTGAAAATCCGGCTTCGCATAAATAAGATGTTGCAAAGGTTATGAGAATTATTAGAGCTGTTATTTTGTACCCGCGAATACCCAAGTTTTGTTTCCGGAGAACGGTGGCCAGGATCGCCTCGCGGCGCCCCTCTTTACTCTCTACGGAGCACTAGAACGCGTAGCATGATCACCATAGAAACGGGTTTTGTCGACGGAAGAATAGATAAAATGACAGAGTGTGATTGTGAATCTGTTATTTTGTCTATTGTTTGGGCGCACACTTTGGGAACCCCTGTGCTATAGGAAAACCGGCCGTGGCTCCGAGACTGAAACATGCTTAAATGGCCTTTTACATTTGCTTTCAAACAAAGATGCTGAATTATAGACTAGATTTTACCCGCGGCTTCGCTTCTGTGGTCTGTCCCACAGGAACCGTGTATTTTTTGGGATAAAATGTACCCTATGTGACTCTCCGACTCATAAACTATATCTAATTTTAATACTAGTGAAGTAGCGACCTACCTTTACTTCACACAGTTCTTAAGACTTGACAAAACATTGTATTTTTTATTATATAAGTTAATGTAGTGTACCTACCTACACATAATCCTTCCCGAATAAATTCTCTAAATGATGGTAAAAACTGCATCAAAATCCGTTGCGTAGATTTGAAAAAAAGTGCGGTCACATAGACACAAAAAGTGACTTGAATCCCAACCAATATTACAAATGCGAAAGCGAGTTTGTTTGTTACGCGTTTTCGCTAAAACGGCTGAACGGATTTCGATGAAATTTGGCACATGGGTAGACAATAACATGGATTGGGACATAGGATACTTTTTATCCCGACATTCCGACGCGATCGAGATTTATGCGGGTGAAACCGCGGGGCGCAGCTAGTTTATGATATAGATATAGAAGAAGCTTTTTGTTTGGTTTTCTTGTACAAATCACAATAATAAAATTACGACAAATCTCTGCTAACAAGTTCGGTCTGTCACTCTGGTTAAATAAACTGTACGTTTTCTGCAGAGTGGGTGGTATGCGAGGCTGTGGTAGTGGTGAAGAGAGTGGTGGGTGGTGGAGCCACGTCCGCGAAGGCCGCAGTGTCTAGAGCTGCTAAGTTGCTGCGATCTGACAGGTAAGATATGCACTGTTCAAATGTAAAGGTTGATTCAAATCTATTTGTTCGTTTTAAACATCTAGTTTCGTTGTCGCGTTTCCTGCACTGCCCCCCTGTCTCGCCGCGCACATAGCTAAGGCGCGGAACAGTGGTCTCGGTCAAACTATAGTGTGTTTTTTCTACAAAATAGACCAAAGTCGCTTCTTTACTTCGTCGAGGAGTAGAAGCAGTACACACCCATAAACTCATGTTGTACCAAGTAATTTTATTCCTTTTTTTTTCGGGTCGATGGTCCTGTTAAATCTATTGGCCCAATATTAAATAATGTTATTAGGCCATCACACGAGGTGATCAAAATAAAATCAGTTTTCAACGCCGACGCAACCAATCGCGTTAGCACATTCATTTCTATGTCGATTCTTACACGAAACAACATGCCGAAAACTAATTTTCAACGGCGACACAATCAGTCACGCGCGATTAGCAGAGCAGGCCGTGAGGTACACACTTAATGTCAAAAGATTACTGTTACTTTGTTTGTATTTTGTGTTTCACGAACTGTGTCCAAAGAAACGTTGTCTTTCTTTCAAAAATTTATACAACTTGAGTTGCGCCATGTGAGAGTACCAGTTGCATGACAGTTGGCAAAGCCCGTGACCTATCAGTTAGGGTTGAGTGGCCGTCGCCCCGGGTGAGTATGTGCTACAGAGTGTACTCCCCAGGCTGGCGGGCAACGCGCGCGCGGCGGGCGTGTGGCTGGTGGCGGAGCACGGCGCGCGCCACGCGCGGGCCGCCGCCATCCTGGCGCACATGGCCGCTAACTTCGCTGATCAGGTCAGTGTTCTATTAAACAAAAAATATTGTAAACTCACTCCGCAAAATCATTTAAATAAAAAGTGACTCTTGCTTCAACACAATAAAGTGCAATTCAGATCGCACAGCACAGATGCAGTACGCATTTTAGGTATGAAACTACAAGTACGTTCAGTGAGCGTAACGTAGTCAGAAGATTTAAAAGTTATGCGATAGAAAGAGACGGTAACTTTTTGGTGAATATAACTGGTAATTAGCGCTGTGGGACCTGAATTGCACTATATTGTGTCGCAGCAAGAGTCGCTTTTTATTAAAATGTTTTTGCAGTGTGAATCTTCTGTACTATTCTATGACCGTAGTCACTTGGAAATTAGAGTTTAAAAAGATCTTTTGTTTGTTTTATCAACATTACATACAGATAACCATCACGTCTGTGTAGTTTCACCAGTGATTTTAATTTGACTTTGTATACAAATCGCAATCGCAGCACTTCTGATAATATAAAATACTGCTCAACACAAGATTCTTCTCCCACAGGACGAGCTAGTAAAGCTCCAACTACTTTCTCTCGCAGTAAAACTATCCGTGACACAACCGGACACTATCCCTGTCTGTCGTTATGTTGTCTCGCTCGCACGCTATGACGTCAGCTATGACGTACGGGATCGTGCGCGCATGCTGCGTCGGTTCATAGAGCCTCAGGAGGGAAAGGTGCTACATAATTATATCGCAGATATTTTCTTACCTGAAAAGCCGAAGCCCGATATACAAAGTAGTTTTAAAGGTAAGTTGATTGTAGTATAGAACTATTGTTTATGGTGCACTAGCTTTTGCCCAACGCTTCGCCCGCGTGGATATCGAAAAATTTCCCACGGGAACGTACTACCGGGATTACATACCGATTAGCCGAGGAAAAGGTCATTGACTCGTACCGCTGCGCCCGCGTTGCCGTCAACCATAATTATTTTGTTACGCGTATCTGTGATAGTTTTCAAAGTATTAATTTAAAGTATGTGATGTTACGGCATATAAATTAAATGCCCCATTTAAATATACTATTTTATTACATAAGGATTAATATAATACCGGTCAAAATAGCATCAAAATTCAAAATTCAAAAGTCATTTATTCAAACTAGGCTGATAATCAGCACTTTTCGAACTTCAAAATTACATAAGACAGTCCCCACAAACGTTCACCACTTCCTAGTGCGTTAGCTGGGAAGAAGAAGTGGCGCAACAAACTCCCCAGCAGCACAGCTGTCTGTTCAGTTAGAAAGTAAAAAAAAAGACTCTATATAATAGTATTCAAAATAATTAACCTAATTTAAATTATTATCCATATGTTAGCTAGTACACGCCAATATACCAAACAAAATCACCGAGAACTATACTCGGGCAGAAATAAAAACTAAACGTAAACAAAACTTAACGTCTTAATAAAAGCCTCCTGGCATAAAGGGCGTGCCCGCTTACATAAAGCTGTAACTGGAAGTTATAAATGATAAACTAGGACCATCAAGGTAAAATAAATAAACAGTTAATTACTAATAACAATAATATGATCTATTGTCGAGGTCACTAGTTACATATTGCAATACAACTCATTAAAAAAAAACATTGTAATAAGTAGATTATGTCAACAATAAATTAAAATAAACAATTATATGAACTCATCGGCAATAACATTATTTATTTTATCATATTCTGAAAAATAAAAGTGGTTACTGCGGGTCATCCTTAAAAGATAGACATAGGCTAGTGCGGACTTTTTGTTTAAGCTTTTAAGATGTACAATACTGTAGAAAATTAATTGTATGTATCTCTTACGGTTTACGAAGCGCAGCCAGTGAAGCTCCCGTCGGCATGATTTTTTCCGACATCTTCTACAATAATCGTCATATTTCAGCCAATTTTCACGTAAACCTTCCTCATGAATCACTCCGTATATTGGCGAAAACTGTTTGAAAATGCGATCCGTAGTTTTTCAGTTTATCGCGTACAGACAGAGAGACGCAGCGGGGGATCTTGTTTTATAATACGTATATGTATAAGGATTTGTCAATCATTTATTTGAGTATACTGCACCAACTGTAGTTATGTGGGACAACTCCTGTACTGTTGAACCCAAAAGCACAATTTTGCGGGCGTTACATTGGGCGCTGCTGTAAACAGCGATTTATCACACTAAAAATAAAAGTCGTTTCCCAGCATTAGTTTTTGCTCAATGCCACTTAACTTGCTGAACAGAACACGAAGATAATAGCTAGATAAGTTAAAGATATTTTATTTTGCAAATATGGGTACAGTACATTTTACCAGTAGGCATGCAAAAGTTACAATATTATAAATGAATGCACTAAACAAACAGAAAAAAAAACAACACAAAACCAAACATAAAGGCTTCGTCAAATAGAACGCGTACTTAGCGCGCTTTAGAGCACTATCCTGACGCCACGCTAACGTAACCTGCGTAACGCACTACTAGCGCTGGCGCTCTGTTTGACAGTAAAAGTACGTCATAGTACAACACAATTCGGCGCTACAGTGCAGCGTCAGGCTAGCGTTCTAACGCGTGCTAATTACCGTGTTCTATTTGACGAAGCCTTAAAAGTAGTAATTTTTTTTACCTTCCATAATCGTCATTTTGTACTTCGAGCAGCATTTTTTTCACCCCAAGCTTACGTTTCTAGACCGCGGCACATTTACGGTGGGCTCACTATCCCAGTACATCGGTAGCGCAGCGGGCGGCTACCGCGCGCTGCCCGGCAACCCGCGCGCCACCCTAGCCGCGCACCTGCGGGAGATCGCGCCCGCCAAGCATGACGCGCCGGCTGACAACCATGACGACACTAAGGTATCCACTTTACGTCCTTGCGACCAACCCAGAGCTCGCGCACGAACGATGCACGCTAGGCACCTCGAATAGCTATGGACGCGTCACATTCTACGCGCCTACGCATGTTGCGAACGGTTCTCGTACAAGGATCCACACCTGCGCAATTGAAGCTCACGCGCACAAACCGTGAAGTGAAGGTGTCCATACTATGTTCCTAAGATGCACGCGAACCGCACTGTTGGTGCGCGTGCGCAAGTGTGTACCCGCCTTTACACACATAAAATGGCAACCGATTGCAATGCCTTTCATTATGACATTTCAGCCACGGTTATTGCGTTATTTACGTTGTTGACCAGTCGAATTTTTCAAACCTATAAAGCAATGAATGTCCAAATACATTACAATCGATTGCCATATGTTATGTTTTACGCAATAGGGATGATGACTAATTTTTTTTTTTTTATTCCGTCTTTGAGTTTATAAAAAAATATTGGACACGTATTTTTTCTTTCTTTACGTAATCTAAAGATTACGGCGATACATTGAGGTGACAAGTGCCATGATGTCACGAGTATGTAGATTTTATACATACTAGTGACGTAGCGACCCCCACTCCTCAACTTAAAATGCGTTTTATCTAAGTAATATTAAATTAATTTGATAAAGCAAAAAATACGTGTCTAATATTTTTTTATTATCTGACTGACGGACTAATTAGAATTTCATTTTTTTTACCCAGGCATCATCGCTATTGCCCCGTTGTTTACCGCATCTACTGCTCGTCGAGTTTCCAAGACAGTTAACTAGTAAACTAATGCTTATTGGATTGAACATAAACGAAACGTTAATATTGATTATACTCGCACAGATAAAGAACAAAGAAAGTAAAATAATAATAAACTTAGGTTAACTTACGACCTAAAATTTCTGTACGAGTGTATTTATTTAGACCTAATCTAAACTTTAAGGACCAAGTTTAAATTAGGTCTAAGTAAATACGATACAAACAATCAACTGGTTCACTATCTATATAAATTCAGTACTTTCAATTAGTTGAATAATTCAACTTATCCATTATATAATTGAAAAGTATTGAACTTTTCAATTCAGTCTGTGTTCAATTTTGAATTCAGTTGATCTAATATAAACAATTGTTTCCAGAGAAAAAAAAGTTTCTATTCGGAGCCAGAGAGCAGCGGCTCCGGATCGGCCTCGTCCTCTTCAGACGCTAGCAGCTCGGAAGATTCTTCTGACGAGTAAGTGCAATATTATTCGGATGCATTGTACAGTCGAACATGGAATTGCTTTACCTCCCCAAGTTTGAATATCACTTGGACTTCATAAAATGACAGGGTCTCTTGTTGCTTACAAGAAATGTCATGTGTCAGATAGATACTGATTCTCTTCTTAGTTGCAACCATAGTAAAAATGTAATTTACTAGGATTTGTTATCTAATATCTAGTAGTTTTTTTAAAGTAGTCCACTTTGATAAAACTACTCAAACAGGACATCATAAAAAAATCACATTCCCTACAATAATTTCGAGCCACATCCAGCTACGCTTATCTGTGTTGAACGGAAACTTGTTTACTTCTGTATTTGATGTTTGAGCCCGTGTCCGTGGCCCGGATCAAGCGAATATTGAGTTTATTTTATTATCTTCCCACAAAATAATGATTGTACAAATATCTAGTTTTTTTTTTGTAAAACGCCCAAGAGTGTTTTAGTTTTAATATTATCATGTTTGTGAATTATTGTATTCTTATGAGAATACACTTATCTCAAACCTCTATTATAGTCGACCATGAAATTTCTTGACCACTTTAGATTGACTTGATAGACTTGAACTTACTGGCTAAACTTTGTGGCGGCATCTACAACGCCACGTGCGAACACTCACCACACTGACGTCACGCAAAATCCTGCATCGCGCAAGCAAAGTTGACCGTGCTACGAGTATATATACAACGTCCCGACATCAATCGTCGGGCAGTTGCCCACCACACATGTCCCCTTATTTATCAATTTATTCTATTTCTTAGGGAGGAGAGCACAACTGAAGACAAGAAGCCAGAAAAACCCGCGAAAGAAATTAATAACTACAGGTGAGTGAACTACACAGGTAAGATTCATTCATTTCATTCACATCATCCTATATTTAATTTGGCGATGCTCACACGATCTGTCAGTCGCAGGTCATCTAACTCCGGTACATCGGACAGTGAGTCGGACAGCGGATCGGGCAGCGGATCCGACAGTGAATCGGACGAGTCGGCCGACAGCAGTGAAGACGAAACTACTAAGAAGATTGATGTTAGTCGCGATAAGAAGGTATGTTCAGAAGACTTATTATTATAGTAGAACATGGTATAAATATTTATTTATAGAATATTATGGTTATGGTTTAGTTTGTAATGTAGATTTATTATTTATGTTGTATATTGTGTATGTTTATTTATTTTATTTTATTGTATTTATTAATTGGTTCAATAAATATGTGTGCACCTTTTTTTAGCTTTTTATTTTAATTTCTATAGCATGCTGGGTACGATCCTCCTATTTTCCATTTTGTATTCGTCATTTAAAGCATAAGAGCAAGCTAGTTCATTTATTGTCGTTATCTACTTGCACCTTGCTAATAGAGATGATGCCTGGGTAAAAAAAAAAAAACTAATTAGTCCGTCAGCCAGATAATAAAAAAATATTAGACACGTATTTTTTGCTTTATCATATTAATAAAATAATACTTAAATAAAACGCATTTTAAGTTGGGGAGTAGTCGCTACGTCACTAGTAAGTATAAAATCTACATACTCGTGACATCATGGCACATAGTCTGGGTAAGTAGTCATGACCTCAGAGGTCAGCTACGAGATGCTATAGTCAAAAAAAAAAAAACGACGTCATGGCACATTGTAACTCAATGTATCGCCGTGATCTTTAGATTACGTAAAAAATACGTGTCCAATATTTTTTAATAATCTCGATGACGGACAATAAATAAAATGTTTGTCATCAGCCTTATTCATGTTCAACTAATTAATGGTTATAAGATGGTGAAAATTCTGAAAAAATTTGTTACAAGATGGAAGACAAATAATTATAATAATTGCTATGATAAACATAATTCACACACATATATATAAACAATTTTTTGTAAAAAAATTCATATGTAACAATAAAAATAAAATTGTGATGTTTTGGAAGAATATGGGATTCATTATTGTTCCGTTCTTTTCACTACTCACACGTCCGCATGCTTCGACAGTACATAACCAGTCTTAAAGGGTATGTAACAAAAGCACATCTTTACCATTTCACTAACAAAATTCTTCCATTTTAGCAAAACGCCCAACAACAAGAGAAGACTACAAAAGAAGAACAAAAGAGGAATGAGAAGTCAAACTTGGAGCTACTGTTAGAACTGGACGAGGTGGCAAGCTCCTTGCCTACTATGACGCCGACGTGTGGTGGGTTCTTATCGCCGCCTAGTATGTCGTCACATGGAATTGGAGATGGTAAGTAACAATTAAATTTTTTTTGGTCACCAATAATCTGCCTAGCCTTTTCCCAACTATGTTGAGGTCGGCTCCTATTCTAACCGGATGCAGCTGAGTACCAGTATTTTACATGGAGCGGAACCCAGTTGCTGGGTAACACAATACCCCTTGGTGAGACTGGTTGTCAGACTTTCGGGCTTCTGACGACCCGTAACGACTGTCAAAGATCCACGAATGACAGCCGGGACCAACGGCTTAACGTGCTTTCCGAGACACGGAGGAGCCTCGGTATGTAAAGATGGTCACCCATCCACGGACCAACCCCGGCAAGCGTAGCTTATCCTGATGGATCGACCCGTGCGGCTATTATTACTTAGCCACGAGCTCCTTCTTTAGTTTTTTTTAGTCACCAAAGTTATTCATATTTTATCTTTTTTGAAAGTTGTTAGTGATTTATGGATTAACAGCAGTTTTTCAAAGACAGTAATGTTTTTTTTAAGTCGGTGCAGATTGTTTCTAACACATTTATTATAGTTAGTTAGTTCAATAAAACTTACAAATAATGCTCAAATTCAAAAGTCATTTATTCAAACTAGGCTGAGAATCAGGACTTTTCCAACGTCAAAATTACATAAGACAGTCACCCCAAAACGCCCACCCTTCACCACTTCCTAGTGCTTAAGCTGGGAAGAAGAAGTGGCGCAACAAACTCCCCAACAGCACAGCTGTCTGTTCAGTTAGAAAGAAAAAAAAATGATTATATATAATGGTATTCAACATAATTAACCCAATTTAAATTATTATCCATATGTTAGCTAGCACACGCCAATATACCAAACAAAATCATCGAGAACTATGCTCGGGCAGAAATAAAAACTAAACGTAAACAAAAATGTTTATCAGTTAATTATTTTATAATTAAACAATGCTAATATTCACAAATACAAAGGTTATTCAGAATGAATTAAATTAGAACCTTCATTACTTTTTACACCTTCGTTATTACTATTTTGACAACACTTCTTGTGATTCAAGGAATTTAATCAAACAACAGGCATTCATTAGTAAATTGCAGTGTAAATTAATCTTATTACTTTATAGTTGTTTTTTTTATTATTGACACTTATTTAGTTCTCGTATTAAATTATTACATTCAGTTATTGATCATAATATTTAGGAGTGGGCGTTGCGACGACGAACCGTTTACAAAGACTGTTTTGTGGTCTGCGTCGATGCAACAGTTTTACGTCCTAGGTTCAAACAGTCTTCGTTGCACAAACCAGACTTCGAATTACTACGACTACACTCGAGAACGCAATGATTCTCTCTATCTATCACACTCGTCGCGTCGTCGTCCAACGTTCGTTTACAAAACAGTCTGTACAATTAAAAGTGAACTTTTTGTCAATGAAATAGAGTCGATAATGTATTACCACTTGTCAATGCTGTCGTTCGTGATGCGACGAAACCATTTCCTAAATTTCAAATTGTTGATATTTGTAAGAAACTGCAACTATTTCACTCGACGATAAGTTTCGTCCTATATGCCGTCTTCAAACCAGTTGCAACGACGACCGTTTTCTGCAACCGTTTTTTTCGTCGTCAGTAAAACGGTTGCGTTTAGTCCGTCAAAAAATCGACAACGACCCACCACTAATAATATTCGCAAATCGCGCCATCTTCGTGACATTAGGTAGTGCTTTGTCTTAAACAAATTTCCTGTCAAATGACCATTCGTTAATATGAATAAAAACCTAAAAATCATTAAATAAATGTTTCCTTTTCATTTTAACTTTAGTTTTAGCTTGAACATCGAAATTACTTTCATAGTTTCTCTTCCATTCGAACTCACAGTATATTGACTAAGTTCACAAGCTGGGCAATAGATGGCGTTTGATATCAAAGGAATCGATAGCATTCACAGATGCATGCAAATAGTTGTAACAGTATTCCACAGTAACCCATAGATGGCAGGATCAACGACTTTATTGTGAATAACAATTAAAATAAATAGTTACGCATAAGATTTTGTTATAATCTTTACAGGTAGACGCTTTCGCGGCTGCTCCATAGTAAAGCTTAATAATACCTACTGTTCTAAACTGTATGGCACAGCTGTTTTATTTTTCGCGATATCAAATTGGGTCTCATAGTAAAAGTTATTCAGTTCTATGGTCTAATAAAGTTATTTTTTTAACACCTTATATAACTATCCTACCATATCAAGGCTTGTCTAATATTTCCCTTGACTTATTGTCCTTATCTCTTTCTAGCGGATAGTATAACCCCAGTAGGCCCATCGTACAACTCCCCCGGCACCCACGAGCTCGTGTCCCGCGTGGTGTGGGCCGGCGTGTCGTGCGCGCTCCGCTGGTCGCGCGCGCCGCACCTGTACTCACAGAACATGTGCGCCATCGATCTGCTGTTCACCAACCACAGTGCCAATGACGTCACTAATATTAGGATACATAAGAAGGTGAGTTAGTGCAAAAATGTAAAGTCCATCCGCTTAAATAGTGCCGCCCTTCGTAAATTACCGCGAAGCGCATCGCATGCTTTCAGGGGACAAAACAATTTGTAATGTTCTTTTAATAAAAGTTCTCATGCCAAATAAACTACATCAGCAATTCTTTTTTTTTTTTAGCCCAGTTTTATAGTTTAGAACTTCGAAATTGTCTACATGTTTAAGTAAAGAAACGAAAATGTCCCATATACTTAAATTTATTGTATTTCCGAGAATATTTGATAACATTTTTATACTATGTGCTTTAATCGTACTTCTCCAAACTTTATCGCTATTATTTTTCCAAACTATACCCTTATTTTCCAGACACTAACCGGTTCCCGCAACATCCACGACTTCGCCCCGCTCCAGCTACTATCACCATCGGCCTCGGCCACTGTGACACTGGGCGTGGACTTCGCAGACACTATACAACCCATAGAATTTACCATCAGCGGGTCTATAGGTATGTTCTATAGCTATTACTGGGGTTTACACACCTTTTTTTTGTCTCGGTTGGTAAATTATCATTGATATCCTTCGCCTTGAGGCGGGCGAAGGGGTTTGTCAGACTTTACTGGCTAAAAGCAACTCTTGGTTGGATCGGGGATCATGGGATCTCGTGCGAGGCACCTCAGCGCGCGCGGGACACTCGCGGCGCCGCCTCAGCTCCTGCTGGATGCGGTGTAGATACCTCGTCCAACCCAGATATACGCCGCCATCTTATTTTTTCAATACATTTGTCAAAACAATAGTGCAAATGTTTACCAACGGCATCCCGCTGTCAATGTGAATCGGGCGCCAAAAGATCCTTTTAACAGTGTAGTCGCTCTTGCAATTTACATTCATTGCCACTTACTCAATTATCAACTTTAACCTTATGTAGTCTGAGTTGATTTTTAAGTGACCATTTGTAATGAAAAGGTCCTAGATATATTTTGATTGCAATTGAACTTGAACTTTGTTATGTTTGAAATAGACTTTATTGTTCCTTAACTTGATAATTATCTCCCTAACTGGCTCCCGTAGCAGTCAAACTAAGTTTATAATGTATTTTCGCTTCGTTTTAGGTGAAGTGCCAGTATCAATATCGCCGCCGGTGGGTGAACTGATGAGATCGGTCACCATGTCGCAGACACGCTGGGACTCCGAACACAAGAAGTTAAGAGGAATGACTGAGGTAACTTCTTCACTTATTAAGGTACAAGCCGACGGGCTTTCTCCTCGGCAAACATTATATCTTCCATACAAACTTTCATCCCGAAATCGTTCCTTAATGCTCACTTTCATTATAAAAGAAAGAAAAGAAAAAGAAAGAAAGAAAAAGTATTTATTGAGACTCGCACAGGAAATCACACATTAAACTTAAAACACACTAAACATAAATAAAAAGTAACATTAAAATTTAAAGAATGAAGTCCCGTACGAGGCCAAAAGGCTCCTATCTCAGCATGATGCCGCGACATGTTAAAATGTCGCAGCGCTGGTATTCTGATAGGGCCCACAGTGATGTCACGGATAGTTTATACAGAATCAAATAAATATAATAAAAAATAAAAATAAATAGGTGTGTGAAATATAGTGAAGTGTAAAAATATATGTAATCCGCGTGTGTCTGCATCCGACGTAACATCAGTTACTTGTCTATGCCTTTAGTATCTGTGGTACTGTATGGCATCGTTTTGACAAGTAAAGAGACGCAGACGCCGACACCGGCAAAAAATAGTTATTTTCATTACGGCTGTATATTGCTACAATAATATAGTGAAAAGTAGAATGAAAAGTGTTTGGTGTTTGGTGTGTGGTTTGGTGTTGGAAAGGATCTCTTGTGCAGAATTTCTCGTTTTCCCAGCGGTTTATGTCGTGCGATGTCTGTCAGTGAATTTAAGAGATTTATTAAGTAGTTGATACAAGCAAACTGTGGTCGACCCGACGTCGACCAGTCGATATTGATCGACTCAAAACATAATCAATATCCCATATCGATCAAATGTCTGTTCTTTGGTATTATTCGTTCATCATCTGCCTAGCCTTTTCCCAAATATTTTGGGGTCGGCTTCCAGTCTAACCGGATGCAGCTGAATACCAGTATTTTACATCGAGCGGCTGCCTATCTGACCTCCACAACCCACTAACTAACGTAACTAGGTAACACGATACCCCTTGTTAAGACTGGTTGTCAGACTTTTGGGCTTCTAACTACCCGTTACGACTGTCCAAGATCTAGAAATGACAGCCGGGACCAACGGCTTAAGGTGGTTTCCGAGGCACGGAGGAGTCTTAGTATGTACGGACCAACCGCGGCAAGAGTAGCTTAACCTGATCGATCGACCCGTGCGGCTGTTATTACTTAGCCACAAGCCCTCATCATTTGGTATTATTCGTTGAGATCCTTAATTTCTGAGTTGAACTACACAATTACTTACGCATGCGTGCACTGACTGGACAGGGTCTACTCAAATCTGCGTGATTCTTCCCTCAAAAGACCATTTCAGACACTAATCTGCATGGTCCTCATATAATCTGACCAAGATAAGGTCTGGACATAGAAACTGTGACCTCTGAGTGTGTTTCGGTGTTTCTTTTCAGTAGCCTGATAGGAAACCCCGACTTCATCTAGTTTTTTTTTTTTATGTTATTGGAGTATAGGTGTTCGTATAAATCTATTTACCTTCGATCATTAATAGTACTAGATTACCGATGAGCGCCGGAGAAATAAGACCAAAAATAAAGTTGTGGTCTTATTTTGCAACATAGTTTTTTCAACCTTATTGCTTAGAAATTATGTTATAATTTCCATAATTTTGATTCTTATTTTAATAAAAAATACGTTTACTTTTCGAGCGACGTAGTAAATATATTGCAAACGATAATAAACTTTATGTTTGAGTGTTAAGGTTTATAATCAAGTTTAATGCAATCGCGGCCACTGGAGCAATGTGTTTTTGTTCGTAATCCTTAATCTAGTGATATTGTTGATCCAAGCTACTTACAGAATAAAAAAATGATCGATGGTCGGTCGTTCGTCGATCATCCATCGATTTTTTTTGTTCTGTCTTTGCTGGATCCACAGGATAATTTTTACAATTGAATGAATTTATTTCAGTGTGACAAGAAAGCAGTAAAAGTAGAAGACGAACAAACTATCTGCAGGCGTGTGTTTGAGACGGCTAACGTTTCAGCTATAACATCTACTGGAGACTTTCTCAGGTAAATATTTGATGTAAATTTTTTCGCAGTAAATTGAGAAGCCGAGCTCTTAATTTGAATGCCTATTATTTGCTGAATATATGGATGGTATAACCCCCTATTGCTACCGCTTCGTTTACACTTTATAGGATAAAAAGTGGATCAAACATGAATATAAACAACTATAGAATTAAAGAAGTCATGAAATCATTGGCGGATCCCCCTAAGGCCACGATTAGTGTGAACATACTTTATAATTACAATTTTCAACATCATAATCTCATTGTTTCAATGGTTTCAACACCAACATACACACAACATCACCCTCTATACGATCAAGTAAAAAAAGTGTATATTAAATTTCGTGTCTGTACCGTTGACCGTTAAGGAGTTCCTTCGTCTGGAGCCAAACCTGGATGTAGAATTAGGTGTGCATGCATCACAAAAATGCATTGTCTTCGAAACAGAATCAACATGTAAAATTTCAACTCTGTAGGATAAGAGGAATTAATTCAGCCGTTAAGTGGTTTTAATTCAGCTTGCAAGATTTGACCAATACATATTAACATTAACTAACTAAAAAAACGGTAAAAAGAAACTGCACTCGACTTACTTAATTCTCCTTCTTCCTCAACAGATTCGCCGGCCGCATGATGTCGTCACAAGACCTAGTCCTTATATCAGTCCGGACTGACGAGGACAGTTCCCGCGTCACAGCCAACTGCCCCAACATGGCGATAGCATCTCTCCTTGCCAACGAAGTGGCTCAGGCGCTCGCCAGGACTTAGGACACTACACGACCTACTTTGCTCTGCTCACCGATACGATTATGTAGTCTCCAAAAGTATATGACGAAAGTGTTAACAAGCCCTGTTCAGGTTCTTACGCAACCACGCAGTAAAGGGAAATGTAACACATTCATCTGTATGTAGGTTTCAACTTTGTATCTCACCACTTTTTCCAACTATTATTGTCAAATTTAATTGAAGATGGTCGACGAAAATTGAGATTATAAAACTAACCTCAATTGTCAAATGAAAAACATCTTTAAAGTGATTTAAAATTAGAATTTCTGGTTTAAATATTCAAATATATCAAAGCCCTCAATTTGTAAGTGGCACTACAAATTGGCATCCACAGGTACGTTTTCTGATCAATTTGTTTACATTTTCATCAGATACTTTTGGAACAGACTATATCTTTCCATAGAATATAATATTTGTATGTTTATTTTGACTAGAGAATATGAATTGTTTGAAATAAGAAGAACAACAATTAAGTATCTATAAATCTCATTCCAATATAAATATTTTTTCCTTGTTGATAGTGGTCAATCACGATCCTGTAGACGATATCTAATATTGTCTATTCTGCAATTAAAAGTCTATTCTAATAATATAAGGTACAGATAAAAAAGACTTCTTGTCAATACTTTTAGTATGTATTATTAATATCCAGTCGAATAAAAATTATCTTTGTACTTAAGACTGAAGTAATTACAATTAATAATATAGTCATCATTTTGTAAGACTTGGCCCTCCACAGAGAACAAAATGACTTACGGTCGTAGGTTCGAAGTCAAGCAGGCACTTTACTTGTAAATTATGTCAGCGCCACTGCTCTAAAAACGGTGAAGGAAAACATCGTGAAGAAACCGGCATGTCCTAGAACTAAAAACTCGAAGACGTGTGACAGCCACCAACCCGCACTGGGCCCGCGTGCTGGATTACGGCCCACTGCCTCTCACCGAGGCAGTGGGCCGTATTCGAGGAGGCCTGTGTCCCAGCAGTGGGAACATTAAAGGCTGATTATGCTACTGTGCACATACAAACTCGGAACTATCCAAATATTACAGATTTCTTGTTGAAAGTACGTAAAAGTTTAACAAAGATAATATTATCATGAAAATATTATATACACTTATATATTTGATGTTCCGAACAAGTTTGCAGCACGCCTAAGAGAATCTAAACTATGTTCTAAGTTTAGTAAGTATTTCCAAGTTTTTATCGTCGAGAGTCTATTGAATATTATAAAAATACAGGCAGAGTATACTAACACTTGTGAGTATAAAGATACTGGCATAGAGAATTTATATCCAGCGGGAATTATTGAAGAAAATAAAACAATTATTATTATGTACACATTGTGTATTTTTCTTTAAAAACTATAGATATACATACATACGTCCTTTGAGATTCTTTCCAACATAAAATTACGCCAGTATTCACCAAAGGGGTGGGCAGCAACCACATTTCGCCGGTTATGTTTCAAATCTTTCCAATCGACCACTAAATTACACTTCGTTTATACAATTCATTGTGTGATGTAAAATGTCTTTTACTGGAGAAATTACCAAGAAATAATCCGAAAGGATAAATATTAACATAACTTAGCAACATAATGAGAAAAATACAAGGATACGGAAACAAATATCGTCAAATGATCAAATCCTAGTCCATAACTTCTTCCTACATAATTAAGACACATAATAAAAAATATTCATGAATTTAGTCAAAAATACTATATGATCAGTTCGTCGACCCGCATTAACGATGTTTTGCACACTGCACCCTAGGGTTATAGAAATAAGACCAACAGGGCTAACATGCGCAAGACGACATGAGCAAAAAAAAAATACATTCTTGTTGGCAACGTCGCAAATAGCTGTCAATTTTTTCGTTGTTTTGATTAATTTATCATTATTACTAATATCGTTATGAAATATCGCTCTGTAGTCACAGATTAATACAGATGGGACACTGCAAAATCATTTAAATAAAAGCCACTCTTGCTATGACTCAATAAAGTGCAATTCAGGTCGCACAGCGCTAATCACCTACAGTTATATTCACCTAGAAGTTGATTACGTTACACTCACTGAATTGGCCCAGCAAGACGGGCCCGCCGCGTACTAGTAGCTTCATACCTAAACTGCAGAGTGTCCCATTTGTATTAATCTGTGCTTTAGTGCACTAAATTATTGATTATGAATTGCAATAATACCGCTTTACTAGGTATAATAACAGTTTTAGGTGGAAAAAAAGCATTTGGATTTATTATTTATATTTTTACCTTAAGGGGGATGCGCTAAGGTAGCCCGCGAGATTCAAATTTTCTTTAGATTTTTTCATTTTGCAGGTCAATGTCAGGTTTTATGTTTATTAAAATATGATTCGCGACCGTAACAAATATGGCTTTACATAATTATAATCATTACAATCAGCAATACAACTCCATAAGTTTGCATAATTGTCAAATGTCATGATTTCATGAAATAGTCATTCAATGGGATTACATGAACTTGAGAGTTGTATTGATCATTTTTATGATTATAATTCTATAAATAAACATTTGATACGGCCGCGAATCATATTTAGATCAACATAGAACATGATATTGTCCTGCAAATTGCAAAAATCGTAAGAAAATTTGAATTTAGCGGGCTACCTTGACGCTTTCGCCTTAACAGTACATTCAGTGTTACGATAATCATTATTACAATTTTCTTTTTCGACGTTGCCATCGTTCAGAATGAGGGTGCATTCTTAACGATTTGTTTGTGGTATGTGCTGCCTGACCATTATAAAATTATTAAAAATTAGCAACATCATAATCTCACTGTCACATTTCCTTTTTGAAGGTATTCACTGCCGGAAACACGTCTAATCTCATCCCGAGTTTTCTGCGACAAATATTCTAGAAAAAACAATAAATAAAATAGATAAATATTTCAGTAGCCTCACCAACTACGATTTACGAAATAATTACTGTTTCACAAGATAGGGAAGTTCTTGGTGTATCAAATATTCAAATATTGGTAGGTCTGTCCCGATGCGGGAATCGAAGCCTCTTGGCACTGAAAGTACACTTCATTACGCCATTCAAATGAAACATTTTATGTATTGATCACGCTTTGCGTATCACTAGTGGTTTTTTATTTAAGACGTATCTTTCGGAGTCAATACCTTCAAGAATACCACCCTCAGTGTTGCGGATAATGTCCCCACCCAGGAGGAACACCTAAACTATAAGTTGGAGTAGTCATAGATATGATGCGAGGCCTCTTGCTCATGTCCTCATGATGAGTTTGATGATGTATCTGCTGCGGATGATGGTGCGTTTGCTGCGGCGGTGGCGGCTGTACGTGAGTCTGGTGATTCTCCAGTATCCTGTCTTTCTTCGACATCCGTTTCTTAGGAGCCCCACACTCAGGCACAACGCGACGCTCATTCCAAAGTCGTTCTACTAGCCTAGCTCGTGCTTGAATACCATTCACAACTTCAACTTGCTTTCTAGGTATAGGGCCGTTAGCTACCTTCTGTTTCATAGCCTCTAAACGCTCCTCCGTTTGGGTCATAGGAGGTACTGGTAATCCGCGTCTGTTGCACATGTTATGTAACACGCAGCAGGCTACTATCATCATGGCTACTGTAGGGGGGTCGAACTGCTTGTTGCAATTTGCTTGGAGACATTTCCACCTGCTTTTCAACTGTTTGATAGTATCAACGGCGGCGGAATGTGTTTGGGCGTGTATGTTCGTGTAATACTTTTCTGGTGATACTGGGGATTTCTTGGTTACCTTCGGGATTGGCGTCATTATGTACGGTTTTTGGGTGTAGTGTGGTCCGCCTGAAAGTTCACAGTCAAAATGAGTAAGAACAATAATTATAATGATTTTAGATATTAAATTTCAGCAAAATAAGTTTGTTTATCAGTTGGTACAGACCATAATATTATGACTACTGCTCAGCTTCCACATGACCAAATTAAATTATCTAGCGAAACTACGCAGACGTGAAACAAAACGAAGAACTAAACAAAAGATTTTGTTCTTTTTTTTGGGATCAACAACCGCTGGTAGTGTTAGTATGAGTTGAGAGAATTTATCAGTTTTTTTTTACCATAATATTATGACTACTACTCAGCTTCTATTACATATTCAGGGGTGGTTCTCAATTTGACTGTATTTTTTAACTTATTTGTGGAAATCTATGGTATTTGCACAAATTATGATGATGAATGATAAATCAGTTACCAATAAGCCAGCATGGTTCTCCAGAATAGTTCAAACTGTCCAGGTCTATCCTGACGGCGTGTCTGTTGAGGACGTTATCATGCGAGTAGGACCCGCCTGCAGTCGCGTCCACACTTATGATTGTTAGGTCACTGTCGCAAATCTGTGGGAAGGTGGGAAAAGGGTAAGTAAAAAAACAGGGAACATCACAGCTTCATATAGCTTCATATTTTATAAAATAGGTTTAATATTGCTTGAAATACTAAAAAGAAACAATGAAGTCCAACATAAAATATATTATATACAATGTGAAATTTAATTCGTTTGCATCCTCTTAAGGGGTCATTGTACTCATCATTATTATCCCTACATTATAACGAGCTAAGCGAACATAAATGTATGGAACAGCTGATTTTTTTTTCGCGATTTTGTACCCGTAGTGAGTTGTTCGTAATGATGAGTACAAAACCCCTTAAGAGGATGCAAACGAATTAAATTTCACATTGTATATAATATATTTTATGTTGGACTTCATTGTTTCTTTTTAGTATTTCAAGCAATATTAAACCTATTTTATAAAATAACAAAATGCTTTTTTTTGGTGATAATAGAACTGTGATTAGAAAGTTGTCTAGACAATAATTCTGTGTAGTTGCTACACACAGATTTCTTTTTGGGTACTTACTACCTGCACCTTCTTGGAATGGTAAGACTTATTGAAGTGGATCTTCTGGTCATCATCAGGGCGCGCCATCGGCACATGCGTGCAGTCCACGCATCCAACCACATTGGGGATGCCATACTTCATATAGAATCTGGGAAGAAATAATTTACTTAATAAAAATCTTAAATTCACTGACAGACAATGTTTAGCGTACATCACCGGGTCTAGAAGCATGAAATATTGCTCAAGAGTTCCTTATTTATCGAAAGTGAGCACTAGGTATGGACTTCATCCCCTAAAGGGGTTATAATAAAATAGAATAAATTTATTTGCGCATGGCTTATTTTCTTCGAAATTTTACACAGCATGAGATAGTGCATTAAAGCTCATACGCGATCCTTTGTGCGGCAGGGCGGCATTGTGTGTAGGAGCCATTACATTGCAACCAGACAGTGGTCGATAGACGACATGTGATATAGTTTTAGACATAAAATGCATGAGTTGTCTTTTATTGAGGTCATTCAATGGCTCTCTGGTTTTACTGTAGGTAATCTTATTCCACCGGACCATGAACAATGGATAAATAAAATTTTATGAGCATGACATTCACATGCGAGAAGCAGAGTACCGGTGGAAGTCACGGTGCTTGGAGGAGGCCTATGTCCTGCAGTGGACGTCTTGAAATGATGATGATGACATACTTGTACATTTAACAAAGCCGAAACAATAGTTAAACAATCACTGTGAAGTCACTGATTAGTGCATGGTCAGTGAATGCATTTTATGTCTCAGTCTTTTTTTTTCAATTTTGGTGCATCAAAATGGTAATTTTGCCATAATTACAAATCTACTTGCTTGGTAGACTAGTGATTGCTGTACATTGTCCATAGCAGAAAAAAGTAATGAAACTGACAGTAGTTCCAATGAAATGAAGTTTGTATTGCTTAAATTTGGTCTAAGTAAAACTGTTATGCATGCAACAAGCTGAGTAGAGAAATAAACAGAAAGGATTTGTTCCATGGCCAATCCTCTACAACACTTTTTTTTATACAGTTCCCTACATTTTTATAGTCATCCTGGTTTTCTCACCTAGCTTTAATAATATCCCTCTCCTGTCTAAGATGCGGGAAGTGAATGTACTTCTTAACTATTGCAGGGTGGTTCATAGCCTCTGAGACCTGTATCACTGCTGTCGACACAAAGTACTGTGTGATGCTGGGGTCATTTTTACCAATTATAGACTTCTGAAACTTTCCTGTTGCAAAGAACGAGAGAGCTGCCATTACCTGCAAAATTGGATAGATATTAAAAATCAGTAGCAGCCCGGAGTCTGGATTTGTACTCGGCTGATGGCAATAGGCTCGCCCCCCATTACATGGGACTTGACTATAACTGGTGAACTGTGGGTGTACTATTGGTACACCTCTGCCTAACCCTTCAGGGATTACAGGCGTGATGTTGTTATGTTATTAAAAATCAATTGTTGACAAGCTAGGTATTCAGTATTTTAGTTATGGGACCAGAAATTTGCTGTTTGGGTATAGTATCAACTTTAGAGAACTAATATTATCTAGATATTGATGCTGATTAAATCAATGTGCTTATTTGTGATGCCAGCAATCATTTACCTGATTTTAGATTACAAAACACGCAAGTTCTAGATAGATTCGTAGATAATATCTAAACAACGCAAAAGCACAAAATAAACTATAATTTTCTGCTAATAAATAAAATTCCTTTTCTTTATAAACATCAACTCGCACTGGACATCGTTTTTCGTGCCTAACCCCGCGGCAAGGGTGCCGTTGTATTGCTACATACTTTCTATACGGACAACAATGCACTTACTTTACTTTCAACAGAGAATTCAATAGACTTTATAGAATCAGGCATCACAGGTTTCAGCTCTTCACACAAATTTCGCGCCAAATCCTTGGACAATCTATAAGCTTCTATAAAAGCAGGCTCATTTAAATCAAAAGGGTCCAGTTCCGCAGGCTTGAGAACTCTTTTCTCCGGACTCCTCGGTTTTTCAATAGGCCGCGGTGGTTGTTCTGGTTTCTGTGTATGTGACGAATCCCATTTTAGTAACTCGAAAATTTCAGGTTCTTCATCCACTACCGAAATGTAGCCTTCCTCCGGTGGTTTTTCAGCCATTTTACTGTGTATAAAGTTTATTTTGAAATAAAATAAACGCAGCTTGGATTTTTGTTTGTCAAGCTAGTTTTGACGTTTGTTGTTAACGTTGCCAGCCCGTTAAAATATTTATTACCATTTTCGTTTGGGCTAGTGTTACAAGATTTAATATTTTGATTTTTATAGTACAAAACAAAAAACTAAAGCTGCTATTTACGAAACCTTACGAGTTTATAGGCCCTTTATATTTAAAGTCTTAAAGATGTGCAAAGGTAAAAAATAAATTATCTATAGTATGGTTTCTTTTAGCTTGATCTGGACGCTCCAGATCGAGCTAAAAGAAACCATAGGTACTATAGATAATTTACTTTCACAAACTTATAACTTTAGACCGTACCTACAGTTAGCTAAAAACACAACATGCTTTCAAACTAGGGCAATAACCTCCTTATTTTTAGGCAAGTAGGTTTTTCCTAGGCCCAGGCAAATATCCCACCATATTACATACTATATAGGTGCCTCAAATCTGGCACGTTGAACCACTTAATCAGAGAAACAATGACGTCACGCGTCTGGCGCCAGTTCGTCGAGACTGTAGACGTTGTTTTCCGTACTTTAGGATATCGCTATCCTTTCATAATGGGTATGCTAAGGTTCATTACCCGAAGTTTCGCGGTAGTTCCATTATGGAAATTCCATGTACTTACTATTATCATGAACAGAAGAATAAGTTACCTATGTGTTAGTACGAGTAGGTGGATAAAATAATTTATTTCTCTTGAATAATCAACCTTAACATTCTCTTCTTCTAAGAAAAAATATATTTTTGCTATAACATCAATGAATCACTCCTGTATTTCCCGAAGGTGCAGGCAGAGGTGAAGACAGCTAGTTCACCTAGCTGTCTTCACCACCTTCACCAAATATGGGTAGGAATACCCATATTTCACCTAGCTGTCTGACGCGTCGAAGCTATTGCCATTTGCCATCAACCGGGCACAAATCACAACTATGAACTGCTACTGAGAAGTTCATAACTGCACATGCATAAACTGCATACAAGTACCTACCTACCTAACACTGGCCGACTTTTGATATGGGTTTCACTACACTTTTCAGCTTCGTCTCTGAAGCAACAATGCTGCAATTTTTAATAAGCGGTAGGCACCATACATCTGACGGGGCTTTGTCGGCTTGTTTGCTAACCAGCGGACACATAGAATGACAATTGATCGCAATTCTTTTCATTTTGATTACGTTCATTGCGTTATTTACGTTGACGACGAATTTATCAAACTTAGGAAGCAATGGATTAGGGATTTCCTTCAAAACCCTCGGATTGTGATTGAAAGTTTGTTACGCAATTAAGGTGCTCAGGGTGCGGTTAGGTACTTTAACAAGCTGGTCTGCCAACAGAGCCAGTCAGTCTGTGTGTTACGCAATAACCCTACTAACTCCGCTAAACAAACTGAATTCCGGCCGGCTCACTGAGATTGGCTAAATGAGTGCGCTAATTAATCCTCGTCAAAAATAGCTTGTCTACCAAAATATTAATTGCCATGGCACCGCCTCGCTCATCCCGTTCCCATGATTATGTGTGAGCAGACGAGAGTAATTAATTTCTAACGCAATATCCTATTCGATGCGATGACCCCGTAATATGCGTTGTCATACTGTCCTCGTGATGAATGTCAAACTAATATTTTCAGAATGGATTATCGAAGGTTTCTTCTGTAGGTCCTTATGGGAGGGGGCCATAGGTCCTATCTACTCCATCCAAGGGACAAGATTTTAATGAGTAGTAAATCATTACATGATGACTTTTTCCACAGTTGCGGTCTTGATGTCATCGCCGGTAAAATGGAAAAAAAACTTTAAAGTGTTTGTAAGCTATAACGTAGTAAGTATTCAACTTTTTTTAACTTGTTTTATTATTCTTTGATGTTAATTTTTTTCTTGTATTATGCAAACAAATTGAAGAATAAACTTTAATAGTAAATAAATTCGTACGACAATCGACATTGTTGTCGATAGCCTACATGGACTTTTCCACTTTCCAGTAAGTGCAAGCATTTGCCAGTAATAGAGGAGCTCAACTCAGAACTTAATTAAAGAGCTCAAAAATTTAGGCTCAATAGTTTCGGAGATAAGGGGGAATGAACAATTTTCTTTTTTTTTTTAACATCTATAAAGTATTTATTATAAAAAAAAACATGAAGATTCTCGCAACAAGCCCTTTCATTTAATATGGTACAGTTTTCAAAACTTTTTTTATTTTCTTATTTGCCCCCTAAAATGTGACCCCCATATTGAAAATTCCTTTATTTACATTACACTTCCGTGTTTGGGTCACAGAAACACAATGTGTACTAAACAACTTAATCGGTCCATTAGATTCGGAGCAAATTGACTGTGACATACGAACGGACAGTCAGACAGACACACGAGTGATCCTATAAGGGTTCCGTTTTTCCTTTTGAGGAACGGTACCCTAAAAAACCGGCCAAGTGCGAGTTGGACTCGCAGACGAAGGGATCCATACAAACGTACAATATTTTAAAAAAAAACGCCGTATGGGGGCTTGTATGGGGATCCCCAATTTTTTTGTTACTTTATTCAATATTTTTAAATTTGTTCAAAACTCAAAACTCAAAGCATTTATTTCAAATAAACCAATTAAGTACAGGCACTTTTGAATTGTCAAGGGGGTCGGTCAGTCAGAAAGATGAAGCTAGATGCCCATTCCAAAGCGTAGTAGGTACCTATGGAGAAGAACGGGCAAGACACTCCACGGACACGACGGACGGTTGTTAGAGCGGCAATATAAATACACAATTTGTGAAAACTTCAACTGTCTACCAATTATGTTTTATGAGATAGGTAACAGCCCTCTGAAAGATAGCCGGACGGGCGGACGGACAGCGGAGGCTAGTAAGTAATGGTTCCGTTTGGCACCCTTCGGGTCGGAACCCCAACAACACCCAAACTCTTCTAAGTAGTTTGAACCCCTGAAAATCCTCTTAGTCGGCTTTGACGTCACCTATAAGAAGAGAGGCAAATACAATACTTATTTATGGATCTGTCCTTCATAGACTGACCTTTCTCGCAACAGCTAGCAGAAAATTTTACTTATTATTGTGATTCGCAAGAATTTACTCGCCCGAACCGGGAGAATCGACACTTTTAAATATATTTTTTTTCTTGAGACGATTCTCACGAAGTTAATTTATTTGCAGGCGAATCGACAACTCCAGAAACCGATTGATAAAAGTGTGTGTCGATTCGAAGCCGAACATTTCAGCATTATACAGTAGTACCGTTCCTTTGCTATTTACCACAGACGTGCAGAAGCCACGTCCGTGGTAAATAGCAAAGGAATGGTTTGCGTAGTTCTAGTGTCACTACAGCACTGATGTGCTGACTGTACAGTCAACTGCGCAATTGCACATTAACAATTTGACATAAACAGAGCCTTTAAGTCGGAGCGAATAAGGGCGATTGTTGTAGTGCAACTGCGGGGTAATTGCGTAACACACATAAATTGACAAGTGATCGCAATCGGTTCCATCTTGACAGTTCACCCACGTTGTTCAGCAGACGAATTTTTCAAACCTACGAAGCAATGGAAGCAATATCCTTCAACACACTCGGATTGTGATTGAAAGTGTGTTACGCAATTAATGCTGTTACCACAGCACGCGTAGCATGACAACCATAGAATCGGGTTTTCTACGGGTTTCGTCTACGGAAGAATAGACAAAATGAAAGATTGTGATTGTTTATCTGTCATTTTGTCTATTCTTCCGTAGACAAAACTCCTTTTTATTGTGGTTATGCTAAGAGTGCTGATGTTGATTGCTGTGTGTGTGTGTCACTGCTCAGGAGACTCATAAAACAAAATCAGCCTTATTGCTCTAATTCATAAACGTAAATCATGTCAGGCATAAGGATTCATAGTGGGTGGATTGTTAAGGTGCATCCTACGTTTACATTACAGGACACGTAATAGATATCGTAACGCTAGACGTTACGATGTCGTACGGTACCTAAGTACCATACGACATCGTAACGTCTAGCATAGCATAGCTATCTATTTAATTATCTATTCAACGTTTTTCTAACTGAAAAGACAGCTGTGCTGCTGCGGAGTTTGTTGCGCCACTTCTTCCCAGCTAAGCACTAGGAAGTGATGAAGGGTGGGCGTTTTTGGGGGACTGTCTTATGTAATTTTAACGTTCGAAAAGTGATGATTCTCAGCCTATTTTGAATAAATGACTTTTGAATTTTGAACATTACATTATGGAATGTATTGATAACTAGTTTTTCAGCTTCGGCCGTGCGGACGCCGAAAATTATCTCACGGGAAAGTACTTGAATACCAACTTAATCGTCTTGCTGACAATGGCTAATGATTTAAATTACGTTTCGAGTTGCGTAATGTAAATTATTTTGCATACTATTATATAGTTTTTTTTTTTTACTGAACAGACAGCTGTTCTGCTGGGGAGTTTGTTGCGCCACTTCTTCTTCCCAGCTAACGCACTAGGAAGTTGTGAAGAGTGGGCGTTTTGGGGGACTGTCTTATGTAATTTTAACGTTCGAAAAGTGCTGATTCTCAGCCTAGTTTGAATAAATGACTTTTGAATTTGGAATTTTTGTACTACCGCGACAAAGAGTATGTGCCCAATTTCATCCAAATCCGTTTAGCCGTTTGAGCGTGAAAGCGAAACAAACAAACTCACTTCTACTAAGTATTAGTTAGGGATTGCACGTAGGTAAATGACACAACACTTAACTATTGTAATCATTACATAATTTGTTCATGAACTACTAAGTAGGTACTTACCTATTTGGACATACACGCATTAACAGCATTCTTGTTCCATCCAGTGCTGCTGTTGCAGTTGTTGCTGTTGTGTGGGCGAACAGAGGTCTGTTTATGTAGTGACTAGCTGTTGCACGCGACTTCGTCTGCGATCCACGATGAAACTCAAAGGATTTATTTCAATTAAACCATTTACAGGCACTTTTGAATTGTCAAGGAATCGGTCAGTCAGAAATATGACGCTAGTTGCCCATTCCAAAGCGTAGTAGGTGAAAAGTAGCTATGTCCTTCTCCAGTTCATGGTCTACCCATGTGCCAAATTTCATTCAAATCAGTCATTATAGCGTGAAAGCGTCTCAAACAAACAAACAAACTCACTTTTGCATTTACTATAATATTTTTGTTAGGATTACCATAACATAATCTGTTCAGGACTAACTAACCTATTTGGACATAGAAGCTTTATTAGCAGTAAGTATTATTTTTCTATCCTGTGCTACTGCTGTTTCCTCTGTTCACCCAGAGTTTTTGTAGTGATTATGGTGCAGTAGGCCACACGTCATTGGTTACCAAAACCAGTGCCTAGAAGCTGGCCTTACAGTTATATTTACATGCTCTTGCAACTCCTTGAATTGACTTATAAACTCAAACTCAAAGCATTTATTTCAAATAAACCAATTAAGTACAGGCACTTTTGAATTGTCAAGGGGTCGGTCAATCAGAGACATGAAGCTAGATGGGTATCTAGCTTCATGTCTCTGATTGACCGACCGATTCCAAAGCGTACCTAAGTAGGTACCTATGCAGAAGAACGGGCAAGAAACTCTTTAATACCACGTTTAATCCTAGGCTAACAATGGTATTAAAAAAAACCGTTTGCAAAAAACGAAAATACAAAGTGACAAATAACTTTAATTTCGGAAATCGGTGTCTTTGGTTTTGTATTTTCGTTATTTGCCACCGACTTCCGAGTATTAATTTATTTTTCACTTTGTGGTGCTTTTTTGTATCAAGTATTTATATTTCACTTTTTTGGTGTCGTACCTATCCCACACAAATTCATATACCTACTTACCACTATTTGCTATGTAAACAGGAAGTTAGACAGAGTACAGAGTACAGGAAGTTGTATAACATCATCAACATACCCAAGTGATGGATTAACGTATTATTGAAGCTAACTTAAAAACTACCAAAGGAAACTTAATAAAATTTGTATAGGACCACCCAGCAAGCTTCCTCTACCAAATGAAAAAAGATTTTTTTAATTCGGTGCACTATTCATGAAAATATGGATGAACATACATAAAGTTAAAATACAGAGACTATAGACGAACATAGATATTCCTCCTTTTTTTAAAGTTATTTATAAACTCGCCGAAAGTATAACCTCATTCTTTTGAAAAAGACCATGTTGGAGTCGAATTAACATTATTAACTTCAGCCATCAGTCAGTTAGAGAATTTATAGGTTGCTCACCTACTTCATAAGTTACCTGGGTAATTTGCATAAAAATACATTGTGTATGGCAGTCACCATTCATGAATGAATGGTAATCTTTTAGCGGTTTACAGTAGCCCAGCCGTCACGCTAGCGATCCATTTGTGAAGGTTAGGTATGCTTGATAAGCATGGCTATTATTGGCTATGTACTAAGTACATACTAAATATATACCTACACTTATAGAGACCCCGGATGTGGTCAGTATCACGTGGGGTGAACTGATATTAAGTAAACTAGCGTATAATAATTATGCTTTTCATTCTGAAATTGTATGAGTTAAACAGGATATGTCATTCGCCAGTAGTCAAAAGCATGTTTTATCATTTAATTTGGCTGTAATATAAAAATACCGTAAGTCAAACATAGCTATCTCATTTTTAGGGTTCCGTACTCGAAGTGTGCCAAACGGAACCTTATTACTAAGCCTCAGACAGTCAGCGGCCTGTATCTCATGAACAGTAATAGGTAGACGGTTGAAATTATCACAAATTATGTACCTATTTCTATTGCCGCTTTAACAACAAAAATAATAAAAATTAAATAAAGCTTCATAAAGGGTGTCGTTTTTTGCGGCGTTTTTGCTAAATATTGTACGGTAGTACGGAACCCTTCGTGTACGAGTTCGACTTGCACTGTTTTTTAGGAGTTCTCATTCATGTTTGAACACTCGAAAACCAAAGCCAAAGCCATCTGTCTGTCAGTCTCGCCAGGACGCGCAGCCGGCATGACGTGTCGCTTATAAATAAGTTTTATTTACTTTAATTACAACTATACTATATATATTAATAATACATACTAGTTAATATAGAAAATAGTGTGAACAGTGATATTATGTGTGAAGTTATTGGATTTTAACTCTTATTAACAAAACAGTAAGTTTGACAACTTTTTTGGTGGTTTTAATTTATGGTACAACCGCGCTTACCGGTTACCATGAAAGGTGAATGCATGGGTGAATGAAATTCGGTACACGTGTAATAATTTTTTGGGTTTTTTCTATAAAAATCCTGAACGCATATAAAACGCTATTGTCTCTGGTATAAAACTATATTCGGACAGAATTACTGCAACATAACTAACGCAACGTAACAAACATATCAGCAACATCACGAGAAGTGGAATCGTTGGAGGTTATATTGGGTTCCCACCTATGAAATTGGCGTTTTTTTTCTCACAAATAGAGAACCTCGTCACTTCTATGATTTAAAATATTCATCAATTGCTTGGTATTATATCGAATAATGACCGTCATAGACAACTACCAATAGTAAAAGAAACCTTATTACTTTACCTAGTTTACTTAAGTACCTATATTAACATAAAAAATACCTTAAAAATTACTCCTAATTTTGTTAGATTATATGACCACTATTTGTTTTAACTTAGCCAAAACTTATTTTTGTCACCTAATCTAAGTGGCATATTACGTTATCTTAGTTATTAAACATAAGTGCATAAAAGTTTTTAAACATTAGTGTTCATGGTTGAAAATGTTAGTATGAAAAATGCAACTTCTTTAAAATTCTCCATACAAAACGCTGATTTCATAGGTCCTAATACCAATTCTTTAAATCATAAAAAAGTTATTTGATTCCGAATTTAAATTTAAGTGTCAATAAAAACCCTAGACTTGCCTGCGATACATGATTCTTCACATATTTTATTGCAAACATTACAGATAAATTGTATCGTGTGATAATGATAAATTATTTGAAAGTGTCCAATTCGCATTTAGCCGGTTTTTATCTATATTTGTTTTAAGTAGGTATTATGTATTATAAATTCTACGAACGACATTTTTTTTATCAACTTTTTACAATGTGGGCCGGCAGAATTAAAATATATACCTATTATTATATTGTTTCAACTGCTTATTATCACTGTACGTTATTATGTCAATGTAGTAACATTGATAGCTTACAATACGTTCTGTAAAAATCCTAATAACATTTCATAGTCTGATCCGGGGTTCGAATCCAAGACCTCGTCAGCAGTCAGCGCTTGCCACCATTAGATCAAACATCAAACGAGGCAATTTTACGATACGCCTGAGGGCAATAGAAGATAATTATTATAATATTTTAATACTTATTGCATAAAGCTTCGTGCAGACCAGCGCGACGCGACAGCGCGACGCGACAGCGCGACGCGACACCGGTCATTGTTATACCGTCAAGTTTTCTTAGAAATTGTATTATTCGAGTCGCGTCGCGGCGTCGCGTCGCGCTGGTCTGCACGAAGCTTAAATATTAATACTCTGTGTACCATAATTATGTTCATATGTATAGTTTCATCTGTATGTTGGTCTAGTGGTGGTCGCAAGCGCAGAGAAAGGTCCTGGGTACGATTCCCAGGTCAGTCAAAGTGTTACTGGGCTCTTTCATCAAGAATTTCTCAGTAGCAGCCCGGAGTCTGGATTCGTGCCCGGTCGATGGCAATAGGCTCGCCCCCTATTACCTGGGACTTAAACATAACTGGCGAAATGTGGGTGTTATAGTACACCTCTGCCCAGCCCTTTGGTAATACAGGCGTGATGTTATGTCCATCTTAGTGACATAGTAGCAATTTAACTTCCACTTTCAATGGTTCCAAAAATACACCACCCGTATAAGTTGATGATTCCATTAACGAGAAAGGGATCTTGAGACAGCTCCGCCGCCTTGCCCGATGGTACCTACACCCGTGCGACCTGTATCTACCTACCTGCACGCTTAGCTTGGCCAAAACATACCTACTAAGTTTTGTCGACGGAAGAATAGACAAAATGACAGATAAATAATCACAATCTGTCATTTTGTCTATTCTTCCGTCGACAAAACCCGTAAAAAACCCGTTTCTATGGTTGCCCATGCCCAAAGGTGAACCGCATTGGGAAAATTATCATTTTTAACCGACTTCCAAAAAGGAGGAGTATGTTTGTATGTTTAATTTTTTATGTTTGTCCGCCGATTTCTCCGTCAATTCTGGACCGATTTTGGAAATTCTTTTTTTGCATGAAAGGGTATGCTCCAAATTTTATTAACTTTGCTTGGATAGTTTTTGAGTAAGCTTTAATAATACGTATATTTCGCACTTAATATATGTGGATGATATGATGATAACTTCCTGTCACTGTTATTTACATAGCAGGTAGGGGCATTCGAATTTGTGTGGGGTAGCTACCACAACTAAAAAGTGAAAAAACCGACTTCCAAAACAAAAAACACTACAAAGTGAAAAATAACTAATTTCGGAAGTCGGTGTCTTTGATTTTGAATTTTCGTTTTTCGCCACCGACTTAAAGTTATTTTTCACTTTGTAGTGTTGTTTGTTTTGGAAGTCAGATGTTTTTTTTTTTTGTAAAAAGTTTTAATTTCTTTTCTTTTTCGGTTTTCGTCACTAGCGCAAGCACCCACCTTGCTAATTACGGTAAATTAAAAAAAAACAAAAAAACGGCTGCATAAAAAACACTGCCAAGTGACAAGTAAATAAAAAGCGAACTAAAACAGATGGGAGAAGATTATATACAAAATAAATAAATAATTTCTGAAATTATGACATACAGTCGCCTAGCATAAGCATAGGTATCAGCCTATAATGTTCCCACTGCTGCGACACAGGCCTCCTCTCGGTGGGCTGTAATCCACCACGCGGGCCCAGTGCGGGTTGGTAGATGTCACATGACTTCGAATTTTTGGTTTTCGTTAGTACCAGTTCCAGTTTCCTCACGATGTTTTCCTTCACCGTTTTGACACGACGTTTTTCACAGCCACCTAGGTTGTAGGTAACCATCGCACGACCTTCTATATTGTAGAAGAGTCGATAGACACCTCATGTATTAAAATCCATCCTATATAAAGAGGGATTCTTTATATAGGATGGATTTGGATGGACATACAGAGATACTTACATACATATGCGTGAAATACACAACCTTAACGTTCATGATGGAAATTGGCACGTCCTAGGACTATTACAAAAGTTAACTAACATGTCTCTGCAGTAGGGTTCAATAACCTAACCTTTATCAAAGTGACGCACGCACAATGTTTGCGCACCAATGAGATCAATCGCCGTCTACGGTTGCTATAAATACTATACTAAGGCCCAGGCCCACACTCCACCAAAGCGAAAACGAGACGAGATGAAAGGAGATGTGTTAGAAATAACCAATAGGATTTCGTTATTTTATATAGGATCTCGTCTCCGCTTAGATTCATTGGATACGCTTGAGCAGAGAGGAGAGGAGATGTACCATATTTGCTTAGCGTGATCAAAACAGAGATGTGAGCTGCGTGTCGCAAGCTGGCGGAGACGAGAGGAGATGTGAGCGGCGTGCGACGAGCGGCACCGCTACTTCCCCTCGTCGTACAACCCGCCCTCTCTAGCCAGTACACATCTCTGCTCCAGTCTAGCTAGTCAGTTCGCATCACCGCACAGCTTCGCTGGATACGTCCTAGCTGTTAAGCAACTCCTCTCTCCTCCGCTTCGCACATCTCCGCCCATCTCCGCTTTGGGGGTGTCCGGGCCTCAGGAAGTTGTCCCACCGCGATTGGTGAGAAGCGATTAGAGCTAAGCCACTAAAATCGAGTTGTTTGATTGACAGAGACTGGCCGTTGCCGGTGCGATGGTATGACCAGTCAGCGATCAACTGTTATATATAACAGTATGTATATATGTATATATATATGTATTTATGACACGGGACCTACAATATTTTGTAGGTTTCTTGAGTTAGAAATAGTCGATAGTTATTCCTTCCTCGTCGACGGTGGGAATGGTGCCTATCATTGGCCGATTGAAGATTTTATCGTGCTTTGAGTCAATAGGTAATATTGTTTGTTACTTCTCAGAGCGTTTATTTCTGTCTTGGTTTAATTACTGGTCTATTTTTGGTGAATTTCATCAGTTGCGCCATCGCTGCTTTGAATACAGTTTTCTTAATGTGGTGAAATATGTCATGAAATGAGGAGCTGTAGTGGCCCAGTGGTAACGCACCCGAATTATGTGTCCGAGGTCGTGGGTTCACACACAGGCAGGCACTTTACTTTGTGAAGTAAATTTCATCACCACCTGCTCACAAAACGGTGAAGAAAAACATCGTAAGGAAACCGGCATTTCCAAGAAACAAAAATTCTATTTGTGGCATCCGCAGTGTTCTGTGGTGGCATCCATCAACTCGCACTGGGCCCGTGTGGTAGATTACAAACCTACTCCATCTAACAGAGCGGTGGCCTAGCGTGTCCTTAGAACGTTTTAGGCTTATTATGCTATGGGGAAATAGAGCAGGTAGTTCTAAAAGGATATTTTTGGGGTCAGTTACCTACCAACTGCCCACTGTATATTATTTCCATAAATAAGTCTTAGGTGGTGTGAGAAGTAATCATTTTCCTCTTATTTATAAATAATAAGTACCTACCTAGGTACATGCATAACCCGTTCAATCAAAATTATAATGAAAATTCCACGTTTCTGTATTTGGTTACAGGAAGGAAAAACAGGAATTCTTTATAAAACCTATCTAACACAATGATTAGGTAATTAGGTAGGTACTAGTCAGTCAGAGTAAAAAAATTACCTTCCACTTTTTAAACCACCAGCGGCTTCGGTCACGTTTTGTAAGAAGTTTGAGCATGAGTGTGGCCAGAAAATTGTGGAAGACCAGAAACACGATGGATGCATAATAGTGTCAAAGATGATAGGTATGGCTAGAAAGGGTGAATGAATATTGAGATTTTAGTTGATACAGAAATGTAGAAAAACACGTGCTGTCATCAAATAAATTGGCATTTGGGCAGAAGAAGGATGAGACATAAAACGTGTCGCAAGGACTAGCCTATTTCCGCTTCTGACTCACAATTTCACAATCTAGGTATACGTATGCCAAAATTTCTCAAACGCGATCCGAGAGCGACGAGACGATCGATTAGTTGAATGGACAAACAAACTTCGTACTAAATACAAACTAAATTTAATAAAAAAACTGTAGGTACACGAAATATTTGCGGGTTGACTGCACCGCTATGCATAGCGAAGTTTTTAAAGCACATTATATTAAAACGTCAACAAAATTGCTTTGCTGGGACACAGGCCTTCTCTCTCTGAGAGTGAGTGGGTAATCTACCACGCGGGCCCAGTGCGGGCTGGTAGATGTCACATGACTTCGAATTTTTGGTTCTAGGACATGCCAGTTTTCTCACGATATTTTCCTTCACCGTTTTGACAGCAGTGGTGATGAAATTATTTACACAAAGTGAAAAGCGCCTGCCTGGGTGGAACCCACGAACACTCGTAAAGCTTCGTGCAGACCAGCGCGACGCGACGCCGCGACGCGACGCCGGTTATTGTTATACCGTGAAGTTTTCTTAGAAATTGTATTGTTCAAGTCGCGTCGCGCGGTCGCGTCGCGCTGGTCTGCACGAGCCTTAACAATGACCGGTGTCGCGTCGCGCTGGTCTGCACGAAGCTTAAGTCGGGGCCACCATTGGACCACCACTGCTCTGACTCACATAAACCAGTTTATCTTAAAACTCATTGCGTCCTCTTCTCTTTAGTTTCCACTGACTTACGCAACTACACGCAGGAATTATCTGACGATCTCAACAAGTCTAGATCTTAAGATTAAATTGAAATAAATTAACACGAAGGTTAGTATGTACCTGCGTCAGTAGTAGGTAGTAGTTAGTAGGTAATCAGGAGCGGTATCCATTCCATGATGATAAAAATGTTGTAATACTTGTCTAGCAATTAGTAAGTCTACATAGTCGCAGTATAAATAAGTAACAGTATTACATCCCGGCAGTGACCTTGAAATAATTAGCTACGGCCGCTCGGTAGATAAACCTTCCGCGTCCGTGCCTAACTGCCGCGCACTCGAAGTTGGTGCGTACAGATATACACGAATTCGAAACACGTCTTTTTGTATGTTCTATGAAGATACAATACTGTAACTTATTTATACTGTGACAGAGTGGCGCTTAGGTTATCAACTTATCATATTTCTCACATTAAATAGTAGAACACAATACACAACACAATAGCTGTACCTATCCACTATTTTTATCCACTATAGTTTAGCTGTTGTTCATATTCAATAATCAATTTGACTTAAAATAGAAAACTGAATTTTTCAAACAAAATAAATAGCGTTAAAATAGGGATGATAACTAACATTTTTTTAGTCCGTCATGGAGGTTATTAAAAAATATTGGACACGTATTTTTCATTTTTTTACCTAATCTAAAGAGCCAGGACGTCAGTATGTAGATTTAATACTTGTGACGTAGCAACCCCCACTACCCGACTTAAAATGCGTTTTTGTCTAAGTAATTTTTTATTGATATGATAAAGCAAAAAATAGATGTCTAATATTTTTTTATTATCTGACTGACGGACTAATAAGATTTTTTTTTTATTACTCAGACGTCATCCCTATTGCCACGAAATAAACCAGCCTTGATAATAAGGCACTAATAGACACGCGCGGGCCGATGGTATCAACAATTCTACTCAAACCTTATGATATTGTTACCAAATAATCCCAAAATGAGTTTAATGTTGTAAAATACTAAAACGTCAAAATAAAGTTCCCAAGGCTAGAATGTTAATTGTTATTAATTATTTTAATTGTGTATGTCATAATGTAGATAGAATACGTGGTTTAAACCTAATCGCCACACTGTATAGTTTTTATTTTATAGCCTAGAGTTATGACCGTCGGACTGTCAAGTCATAGGTCTCGAGTTTGTGAGCTACGAATGAACATAATATTACAAATAAACAGTTCAGTAATTCATAACCCTAACTTGCCATAGGTAGATAGAATCAGCATCGACAAACTCGAACTCTTCTTGACTTGACCATATTTTCCTGAAACTATACGTTCTCCCATCACTCAAGATAAAACGAATCCACCTTCCAAACAATAATGAAATATGATGTTGTTATTCATAAGAGGGGCATACGGATTACTTCTTAACACGCTAAACTGTTGCAAGATATTCATTATGATGCTAAACTGTTCAATAAACTTTGATATTGGCCTTCAAACGTGTTACGTGCTTCTTGCACTATTTTAGAAGGGCCTTATCTTCCTTGTTTTATTGTCGAATCGTGTCCAATCTGTATTATATTCTGATATTCTCTAGGTTTTAAAGAATTATGCAATTATTAATAGTTAAATACGATGGTTTTTCCTCTGCCATACTGCTAGGTAATGATAACTCAAACTCAAAGCATTTATTTCAATTAAACCATTTACAGGCACTTTTGAATTGTCAAATAGTCGGTCAGTTAGTCAGAAAGTTGAAGCTAATATATTCAAACCTCATACCAACTCACTGTTAAAAATAAATCAGGATTATCAGCCTATTACGTTCCCACTGCTGGGATACAGGCTTCCTGTCTGTGAAAAGGCCACTATCCACCGCGAATTATTAGTTCTATTCTCAGACACGGTTTTCTATCAGATCATACCTCCTTACTCAAAACTCTTACTGAGCTTGTCTCACTAACTTATTCCGTACCTACGTAGGCAGAGCTAGCTAGGAACTTAATTAATCTGTAGCAATTATTGCCCATCTTTCCGTATGCATTCCTCTGCAGATGGTTTGATCATTCCTGTTTTGATCGAAACGATTTTCTTACCCCTGTCGAATCAACCATTTCATAGATTTTGCTTGATGGATTTCGTTAATTTTTGTTTTTTTTTTCATAAATACCTAAGTATTTATAAGTATTTATAGGTACCTTTTTTCAGCTTTTCTCTACACGAGTTCGGTTAATCAAAATGAAAAATAAACATTTATTAGTTTATCACAGCGTAGAAACGGCTATAGGTAAATATGACTGATATTTTGCGCTTTATATATATTTATTATGATGATCCAAGTGTTTACGCTCTGTATGTACCTACTCATTATAATCCAAGTTGAACCTATCGATGAGTAATATAACGTAACTATGTATTATTATCAAACTCAAACCATTTATTTCAAATAAACCAATTACAGGCACTTTTGAATTGTCAAGGGGTCGGTCAGTCAGAAAGATGAAGCTAGTTGCCCATTCCAAAGCTATGGAGAAGAACGGGCAAGAAACTCCACGGACACTCTTTTAAATCAATATAATAATATCTGCTGTGCATGTGTTTTTAGTAATAAAACGATGAATTATAATAAGTAATTTTTATAGTTTTACCCAGTAACTGGGTTGTGGAGGTCAGACAGGCAGTCGCTCCATGTAAAATACTGGTAATTAGCTGCATACAGTTAGACTGGAAGTTGACCCTAACAAGTTGGAAAAAGGCTCGGCATACTGTCCAATCCAAGGTTTTATTTTAAAATTGCAATGTCTCGTGTAATAAACACATAGCTTACAAGAATCCATAAAAAAGTCTTCCATTTTAAATAACGAAATAATATTAATATACTTATTTTGGTTGTACTTATGCTATCAGAAACAAGGTCAGTCATGTTTACAATTGGTTATGTAATACCGTGTAACTACTATAATTCATGTTCACGGTCAAACATAATATTAAACTACAAACATTTGTGTTTAAAACAGCACGCATGACATGATGGATTTTGTATACCATGTCTTCGTGTACTTTTATAAAAAGCGGCCAAGTGCGAGTCGGACTCGCCCATGAAGGGTTCCTTGCGGTTTACGATTTATGACGTATAAAAGAAAACTACTTACTAGATCTCGTTCAAACCAATTTTCGATGGAAGTTTACATGGTAATGTACATCATATATTTTTTTTAGTTTTATCATTCACATATTTTGAAGTTACAGGGGGGGGGACACACATTTTACCACTTCGGAAGTGTCTCTCGCGCAAACTATTCAGTTTAGAAAAAAAAGATATTAGAAACATCAATATCATTTTTAAAGACCTATTCATAGATAATCCATAGGTAAGGATTTGATGATAAAAAAAAATGAGTTTCAGTTCTAAGTATGGCGAACCCCCAAAATTTATTGTTTTTTCTCTATTTTTGTGTGAAAATCTTCATGCGGTTCACAGAATACATCTACTTACCAAGTTTCAGCAGAAAAAAGTGGTGTGACATACGGACGGACAGACAGACATAACGAATCCATAAGGGTTCCGTTTTTTGCCATTTGGCTACGGAACCCTATAAACGATGTATTTCGTGTGCTATCTCTACGTTTATAACATGCAACGTCTGCCGGACCGTATTTTAAGTAGTCTGGTTTGTGTCTAATGCCCGTTTTCAGTGACATGAAGCGTCTAATTATTTACTTAGGGATAATAAATATTAATTACGTAATAAATCAAAATAATAATTAGTAAATAAATAATAATGAATAATATTAAAGGTTTCTATAAAGTTACTAAATAAATAAACGTATTATAAGTAATTTATAAAACAATAATTATAATTCATAAATTAAATTCGGTTTTACTAAAAGAGTATAACTTACTATTTAACTAATAATAAAATGTATCACAATAAACACCCAGTGCTCTTCCTCCTCTCTCCTACTTGATCTATGCTGTGCCCGACAGGGTCCATAATTGTGACTAATATAATTATTTACCTACCAACTTTATACATTATGGTACGCAATAAAGAATTGAGAATTGAATTGACACTTAACTGAATCCCTTATGGTACGCAATAAAGAATTGAGAATTGAATTGACACTTAACTGAATCCCAATAAGTGTCAATTAGTGTTGGTGAAAACGGGTATTAGTGTCCTCGAGCTTGTCAAAAGATTTCTGCACTGCAAATACACCTAGAGCAAGTTATTTATGAAATTATAACATTAAGCCACTGACCATTAAAAATTAGTTTTTAAAACCCTTTTCCAAGCCGGAAAAAGTAGGTAAAACTAATATCATCATCATCATTATTTCAGTCGAAAGATGTCCACTGCTGGACATAGGCCTCCCCCAAGCACCGCCACTTCGAGCGGTTCTGTGATAGGAAAACCACCAGGAAGTTTGACTTTAATTAAACTATTGGAAATAATTGATTGATTACACCAATTTTGCCCTTACCTTATCTACCACATATTTTTACGATAAGAACTTGATTTAACGCTGCCGTTAAATCAAATTAGATTATAACTCTTTGGCATTTTATCCCGGTTCCATTTTCTAATAACTGATCGTTTTCCTTCCAATCTTCTTTATCTCATACATTTTGTATGATACTGAAACACGTCTGACAACCAGTCTAGCACTCTAGACATCCTTACTATTTCCACATACTTGCACTGTAAATAGGTTGAGGACATTGAGGTCAGATGGCAGTGCGCCCTGTTATTTAACTCCAGGATAGTTGCAAGAATAAGAGGCAGATTATTAGTCATACCTTTAATAAAAAGAAGCTGTGTGTTAGGAAAGGGGAGTGAATGCATTAATTTGATTCTTGGAACTTCGGACAATACCAACCGAAATAATTTCGTGGAATGAGTCCATCAGGGGCGTAGCTAATGCCGTATAACTTACGAGTATCAGCCGTTGCAATGGCCCCCGACGCAACATGTGTAAAAATATTATTCAAAACCCCAAATTCTTATTAAAAGAGTAATGATTGTTTATGGTTTATAAGCGGTTTAATTCTCAAGGTCCTGCATTCATTTAGTAAAATCACACAGAAAATCTAAGCTATCCAAGTCAGGATGCCCAAAGTTTTGCAATCTCCCAGAAGTTACAATGAAATCATAATCTATCCCGGTCTGGAATGCTCCAACTTTCGAGCTCATTTCGCTCGCTTTCGATAACATCGGATTCGATTCAGGGCATTGCAGTTTTCTAGCTCGCTTCGCTCGCTCTTGCATTATCTTAGTAGGATCACAATAGCAGATTAACCTTTCAAGTCAGGATGCTATTTTATTTATTTTGTGAAAATAATACCCTCCTTTGGAGCTTCGCCGTATATGAGGGGAATTTTGGACAGACACTACTAACACCTAGCTAGTTAAATATTCCTTACATCAATATTGTATTGTATAGGTGTATTTAATCAGTGGTCGCTCACAATGGACAATGGAGAATGCTATGCTTGGAGTTTCCCTACGTGATCGAATCAGAAATGAGGTCCGTAGGAGAACCAAGATAACCGACATAGCCCGAAGAATTGCCAAACTTAAGTGGCAGTGGGGAGGGCAAACATTGCTCGCAGAACAGAAGGCCAAAGGACGTAGCGTTGGAAAGCCCCATTACAAGGTGGACCGATGACCTGGTGAAGGCCGTAGGAATCCGCTGGATGCGAGAAACCAAGAACCGGTCAAAGTGGCGGTGCTTGGGAAGGCCTATGTCCAACAATGGACGTCTTTCGGCTGAAATGATGATGATGATATTTTACTTCATAATAAACGACATAAAATATTTATAAATGTTTCCGCTGTCGTCATACATGTAGGTACTGTATGTAGTTATGTCGCGATGTCGATAGCTAGTATGGTCGTGGTCAGTCATCGTGCTGTAGTCATTAGATAATTAAATTAAATAGGTTACCCATAATATAAAGTTTACGAGTGGTGTGGCGAAAGCGATTGCGAATGCAATACTAGGTTATCATCATCTGCCGAGTCTTTTCTAACTATGTTGGGGTCGGCTTCCAGTCTAACCGGATGCAGCTTAATACCAGTATTTTACATAAAGTGACTGCCTATCTGATCTCCACAACCCAGTAACTGAGTAAAACGATACCCCTTGGTTATTCAGAAGCCCAAAAGTCTGACAACCAGTCTTAGTTTGTCAGTCTTTTAGCTTTGTTCTGATATTAGTTATGGTGTAGGTACCTATCTATTTAAAAGTAATCAGACTGCGATCAATCAATGTGCATCAGTCTTGACTCTTCTACATATTTTAGCTGCACCTACTACATCGAAATTAAAACCGGAATTCTTACACATGTGATATCGATAAACGTGTTTGTTTATTAAGATACACACATTATTGATAAACATACCTACTACTACCCGCTAATCGTTCAATTATCGCGACTATAATCGCCGATAACGATAACTTTCAATCGTTTCATCTCTAGTCTATAAACAACTAAGGACACAATATGCCACCGCCGTTACGCATCACTAAAAGGGGTGTTAGAAGGCACGCGCCATATCTAAATATCTAACTGAGTGGGTCAGACTTTAGTCAGACGTTATTCTCATAATATATGCACCCGTTGAATGCAACTAACGGCGAGGTGATTATGATCGACAAATGGCCAAACAGCAACACAATTTCCATTTAATTAATCCAAATAATTAACGACAGCTGTTGACGTAGACTGTTTTTCGGTCACCGATCCGAACTTTTGATGAAGTCTAAAGCAGTAAACTGCAATAGGCTCTTGCTTAGTCATAATCTTGTTCTTTGAATTAACTCTGTATTTTTCTCGTGCCAATTTGAGTTGTATGAGAAAACATTAGCTACCTACCTAAGAAGTTGGTAGCGCGGCTGACTTCGTAGAACGTATCAGATGCATGCAAAGCGTTTTCCGATGCACCCTATGCAGTCAACTAGTGTACTATTGCAATTTCTTCAAGGACTGACTCGTGTAGGTTCTTTTTCTAAATGTAGAAACAAAATTTGCTATACCCAAGACCTGCATATTAAGTACTAGGTCAATATGAACCAGCATCTATCTCCGCTCTGATGACATCACACTACAATTACTAATCTTCACAGTAAGCGTCGTGATTATGCCACCAAGGCTCGCTCATTGTCGTGGCCTATTGAGCAGGAGTTTATTTAGATGCATATGATAATGTACGGGATCTAATTATTAAAATGTAACGTGCCGCTCATCAGCAAGCAGCGAATCCATTTACTTACGTACATTTCGTTTTATCACAAAATAGGGATCAATTCTTTAAATTAATTATTGTCTAATCACAACCCATTTATTATATATTATCACAACAATTATTTCATTAAAACAACTTTATACAATATACATATAACACAACTATCTATTGTATTTACTAAATTAAATGACTGACCTTACTATACAAATTAATACAAAAAATTAAAGGGTACTTCCTTTAATTTTTTGTCGTCTGGATCGCTATCATCCGGAAACGTGTCCATAAGACTGGCAGTATTTGCCACGTTGAATGCTAATGCTTATTCGGTAATTCTTTGGTCAAAGAACGAGCCAGCGCCCTGGCTCTATTGTTGTTACATAAGATTCTTTCTGTTTTAAAAATGTATAATTTTATAAATACGCCGTTTATTTACACATCTTGAACACGTAACAATAAATAATCTGTTGTTTTTATGTTTTCAGATAACCGGAATCTACAAATAAAATCAAAGTTATGCTATAATAAGGAAACAATTATGGCTGAAACAAAGGATGCTGAGAAACTTAAAGAAGAATCTAACAATGGCCATGCAAACATTTACAACAATACAGATATCAACACAATTAATTCCATTAAATCAGAAGAAAAAGACATAGTCGCCCATTTTACTAGAGATGAGTCAGAGTCGCCCGTCGAAAGGGTCAAGTTTGAAGGACTAGATGATAAAGATAGTATATGTTCCGATGAGAGTGATGATGTAGCACTACCTCCAATACCAGACGGCGGGTGGGGTTGGGTGGTAGTAGCGTCAGCGTTCCTTGTATCAGCATGTGCCGATGGCCTAGCATTCTCCTTTGGACTCCTCCATGAGGAATTCACTTCATACTTCGAAACTACGCAATCAAAAACATCATTGATTGGCAGTCTTTTTATCGCTACCCCGTTATTAGCAGGCCCAATAATGAGTGCCTTAGTAGATAGATATGGATGCCGAATTATGACCATGATCGCTGGAGTGCTGTCTACGATTGGATTCCTATTAGCTGCTTTAAGTAATTCAGTAGAAATGTTGTGTTTAACTTTCGGGTTTATTAGTGGATTAGCTATGGGAATTTTGTACGTAACTGCTGTTGTATCGGTAGCATTTTGGTTTGATAAGAGAAGGAATTTAGCCGTATCGTTAGCTTCGTGCGGGATAGGTTTTGGTACGCTTATTTATTCACCAATGACTCATTATTTCTTAGAAATATACGATTGGAGAAATACTATTGTTTTATTAGCTGGTACTCTACTTAATATGTGTGTATGTGGGGCATTAATGAAGAACCCAGAGTGGTTAGAAATCAAACAAAAACGAGAGCGGAAACTCTCTAAAATTAGATCTAGAAGATCATCCAGCGCTGGTTCTAGTTCGTCAAGATCTATTGGAGGAGAATCAGCATACTTGGACTCTGAAGAATTAAAAACTTTACTGGAATGTGGAAAGAGCCCCGAATATATTTTAGCGACATTAGCAACAAGCATCAAGGAGGCTGAAGAGTTGGAGGCCACCACACAAGCAAACGCGGAGCAAACAAACAAGAGAATGCATTCAGCCATTCATCTACCGACGTTTGTACAACAAAATGAAAAGGTAGGTCACCGAATTTTGATTAGATGACGCTATTTTACATATACAGTGTACTTAAGATGTCTTTGCTTTTCCCAGGTTCCGACTGAAGTCATAGACAAATTGATGAGAAACAAACGGCTGTATAACATTATACTGCAAAATTATCCGGACGTGTTAACGCGAAGGCATTCTGAGGTCAACTTACACACTGACAATACAACTAATGCGCCACCGCCTGCTCAGTTACCTGTTGAAATAAAAGCAAAGAAGCCTAAAGACGGGACAGAGAGAGAAGCAAAAAAGAGTGAGAGTGAAGGTGTGAAAACTGAAGTTGTGAAGTCAAATACAAACATAAATTCTACGAAGCAGAAAGTTGTTGCAAAAGACTCAAAGATATCGCATCAGCAGCAGCAACAACAACAACAGCAACAGCAAAGTTGGTTCAGACAGATATCTACTGACCATCATTACTTGAGAGATGTGCCTTTGTATAAAACCACCATGATGCACCGAGGTGCTATGATGTCTATCACTAGGTACAAGCTTCGAGCTTCATCTTTGCCAGATATGTATAGGAACTCATCTTGGTCCCTTGATTCTGAATCTGATGATGAAATGGTAAGTTCATAATAATATATACATACTCGTAGGTACTTCATACCATTACTCTATATTTTCTGAATTATCTTAATACTTCTCTTTATGTTTTGCAGAGATGGTACAACCGCTTTGGACTAACTCTCAAATCGATGTTTGACTTCAAAATGTTCACGGAGTTCCATTTTTTGATGTTCAACCTGTCTTCCCTGATTCTCTCTGTGTGGTTCATCGTTCCGTACTTCTTCCTCAATTCTTACATGAACGAGATGAAAGTGGAGGGTGGACCTATGATGATTGCTATTATTGGAGTTGCTAGCAGTATTGGAATTGTAAGTACTGGATTATATTGTATTGCAATTACAGTTTTTGCCAAGGTAGTCATAATGTAATTTAATTTAAATAGGTTTTTATTATTTTACTAGCTGTGCCCCGCGGTTTCACCCACATAAGTCTCGATTCCGCGGGATTATCGAAATTAAAATTAGTAGTATTGTATGTTCTAACCCAGGTTATGGTCTACCCATGTGCCAAATTTTATCCAAATCCATTCAGACGTTTTAGCGTGAAAGCGTAACAAACAAACACACAATTTTTTTTAAATATTAGTTTAGATGTATATTTTTTATAGATTATTTTATATTTTGTGACTGTGAGAACGTTGTAGGCTTAATAGACTGCAGATTTGAAGCCCATTGTCTATTTTGTTAAGTGCCTGTTGACGCTGTCCTCCCATACATAGGAGCTTACGCTGTAATTTGAAAACGTTATAAAATCCAATTATTTTTTATTACTCCACGGCAAAATAGTTGCCGTGGAGTTTCTTGCCGGCTCTTCTCCATAGGAACCAATTGGAACCGTGTACCTAGTTTCTGACGTTTAGTTTGAATGTAGGTTTATATGAAATAAAATATTTTGATTTGATATTAACGATACAATCGATGAAATGTTTTTGTGATAAACTAGATTAAGATTTGGAACTCTCTTTTTGATTAGCTACGTGCTTATCATAAATAAGATGAAAGCTAACTTGCTTCTACTCCTGGAAAATATCGCTTTTAATAATTGTATATTTATCTTGGGAGCAGTATCATAAAATAATCATGCCAATTTTCTTATATCTTTAGGCACAATAACTACCAGAAACCTGTTATGCCTTAAAGACAGTCTAAGACAATTTTCGTTTTCCGTTTTCTAGGTAGCCCTCGGCTGGGCAGGCGACCAGCCTTGGTTGAACGTGACCAAGACATACGCCGTATGTCTCATCATCTGCGGCGCGTCTGTGGCCACGTACCCGTTCTTCATCACCAACTATTGGGTCGTCGCCGTCATATCAGCAGTATTTGGCCTCTCCTTCGCCAGTTCCTATTCGTACACGCCGACGATACTGATGGAATTGATGCCTCTTGATAACTTTACTGTGGCGTATGGACTTATCTTGTTGAGTCAGGGTATTGGGCATTTAATTGGACCGCCTATTGGAGGTAAGATCTTTTCTAAACTTAATGAATTAAATAAAAATTCGTAGAGTTCTGCTATCTAATTACGCAACACATATTCGTTGACAATTCTGACTAATCTGTTTCAATTTGACAGGTCAACAACATTCATTGTGTTATTTACGTTGTTGAGCAGATTTTTTTTTCGAACGTATGTTGCAATGGATTAGCAATCTGTTTCAAAACGATTCAGATTCTGATTGATCGTGTATTACGTAATTAGGGTACAGATTGACTTTGGATGAGAAAGATAATACAGCAGTAGGTAACACTGTTCTTAACAAAAATAAAACAAGTTACGTCCAAAACATACTAAAGACATCAACCGAATCCCTGAAGAGTCGGGATTGTCGGGAAGTAATAGTTGGTATTCCCATACGCCTTACAGGCTGTTGCTTTATTTACACTAACTCTAACTTATTTATTGACGTCGCGTCTTGACTTTGTTAGCTTGCGACCGAATATAGGCACACATATCGGTGCTTAAGTTCTAACACCGCTGAAAGCTTTGTATCAGTGTTGTACAGAAACGAAACGGTTTTTTTTCTCTCCTGAAAAGTTGCGTATTTTAACATCCATGGTGTTATGTAGAACTTAAGCGACGATATATGTATAAGACTACTTCATGTCCATCAACATGTTCTGCCCTATTCCCCAGAAGGTAGACGAGTAGACTAGAAACATTTTAGAATGGAGAATTTTCTGTAATTTCCAGGTATGCTTTACGATCTCACCGGGTCTTGGGACCTGACATTCTACATGGGAGGCGTCTGGCTAGTCATATCTGGTCTGTTCGTGGGAGTGATCGCGTACACCAAGGATCTACGCTTGTGTGGGTCATCTCCTCTCATGAAGGAGGCGGAAGAGGCCAGGATGGAGAGCGGACCCACCGACGTATGATATTGTAGCTTATGACTTCGTAATAAAGTTCGTTTTTAAATGTTGATATTTATTTATTTCCTTCACAGTTCTAAATCAAATCCTGCATTGCAAATTATTGACTTTAATACCAATTATATTCCAAATTGTACCCTCTAGTGTATTTCTGATAATTTTATTGAATTGAAATTTATATTTTGGCACATTTCTATGAACAGTTCGTTTAGGTATAAAATCTCAACATATCAAGTGTAAAAGCTTTTTTTATATTTACTTATACCTGACCCAAGTCACTCAACTTTGATACTTCAAGACAGTTCCGGTCACAGTCCAGCATGTCTCAAGTGGCGACACGTGTATATCAAACCATATAATCGTATGTATGTCACGAAATCACGATGCCTACAGAGTACTGAAACTTATCAACATCGGTAGTTAGGTAAATAAATTAAGTAAAATAAACTTACCGACATTATCAACGACAGATAAGCTAGCCCATCGTTTCAGTGTAGCGATAAAAAAATAAATGCTTACATGTTTAATGATATTGCAGCCGGCGTTATAATTATAATTGTTATTAACAAAGTTGTTTCATTAATCATCATTTGCTCTAATGATTCCTAGTTTCCTGTTGTTTGTTTAGATCCTTTTGAAGGATGACCACATTCATCGTATCTTAGTCAATACATTTTACTATTTATGATCCATCTATTCACCCTACTTAGGCATCTCTTGAAATCTTGACTGGAGACTTGGGTTAAGCGTTGCTATTTTACCCATTAACTGTAATTTTGCTCTGCAAGGATCAAGGATAACCTATACTGTTCAGTCTCAATAATAATTTGATAAAACCCATTGAAATACCTAAGCTACTTCTAACGGTCTTTCAAGTTAATACAAACTTCCTGTTAGCAGCCATCATTAAAAAATGCAAGCGACATGTCGTTAATATAAAGGAGTACCAGGATAAATGAATAAGACACATATATAAACTTTACAATAACAACTTTATTGTGAAGGGAACAACAATTGAGGAAGTCAGATCTGTTAACAACAGTTGTTGAGTCTACACCAAGTCAGATACATTGAGAAATATATTGAAAACGTCAATAACATTATGCCATCATGCCATGTATGATTCTAATTCTCATGATTAAAGTTTGGAGAATACACGACACATGCGATAGCTGTACGTAATTTGGACCTATAAAAAGACCGACAAAGAAGTATACTTCCCTCTCCCTCTTTCCATAACCGTAAAAGTTTTTGCTCCTAGTGGAATTCCTTAGGACCACTCCCGCGCAGACGTTGGTATGAGTGACGTGAGATAATTTGTTTATTTTTAGTTTAAAATATTAGGGGATCGGATTTTAAAGCGCATAGGTATAGAAATAATAAACATAATACCTATAGGAATAAATAGTACTGCATAGTCAAGGAAATTAATGATTTCAACAAAATGCTTTTTAGGATTCCTAGTAGCTTTATGTCAAAAACAAAGAAGAACAAAAATAGAACAGAACAAACGTTAAACAAACCAAAAGTTCGCTAGCTTGTGGCGAATCTCGTAAACACATTTTGCCTGAGACACATTAAAAGAATAGAACTCTTTTTATTACTTCTAACATCTAATGCAATGTCACTTAAGTAAGCTGTTCGTTTTCATCTTACAAAGATACTTGAGATTTAATCGAAACTAGTAATCGATTGGTTATCTATAGGAATGGTTCAGATAAAAACTTCTTGTTATAATTAGTATACAGTCTGTCGAGATTCCTTTTACAACAATATAAATTCGATGTTGCCTAAATTAAGCGGTCTCCTCTCAGTACTAGCATAAAAAAAATTGAAACGCGTTTATTTGTCTATACAGTTTTAGATATCCGGCGCCATGAAACACTCAGGGGCTGTACTATGACTTGGTAAAGTAATCATCGTTCCAGTGTGAGAGAGAGATAAAGCTATACAGGACGAATAGTACTATCCTTATTTCACAATGGAAAGGTGATGGTTTTAACACGTCATAGTAAGGCCCCTGTTGTTTTTAGTGAACAAATAAAACAGTTATGTCCCACGATCGTTAATTTTAACTACTCGGAATCGGCTTCAACGTGATTGACTTTGGCTCAGATTACGATGACCTGTGATCGTTAATTTTATGTCAGCGATAAAATTACAAAGTGCCACTAAATATACTCGACAAATTCGAAATAAATATAGCTATTGATGAAACAATCGTCAAAAATATAGAAGTATCGATGCATAGGTATGAAATATGGACATGACAAAAAAAAAATGTCCAGTGATGAAATTCAATGTCCATAAGAATGAAAAATAAATAATTAAGTTACTAATAGGTACTAGAAGTCAATAACCCTATATTAAGTTACATTAAAAATCATTGATTCACTATCAAGGACATTTTAGCGTTGAAAAAACTAGCATAGCAACTCGATACGAAAGGACAGACAAACAATTGAATGCTCATACCAAATTCATGAATAATGAATACATCTATAACTTCAACCATGGCTGTTTTTGCAGAATGGATTATGTCTAAGCAAATTGTACTTATGGTGTTTCGAAAATCTATTTTAGTCTTCAATAATAATATAATATAATATCTTCAATATGAATATATTATCTACATGCTTGATCTTTTTTGTTTTATGGCTTGGTAAAGCAAAGGAAGTTTTTTGCGACTTCAGTATAAACAGGTTCCGGTTTATGTTATATTAATTTATCGTTACATAATTTTATACGTCTTTTCATTGGATATACTTTATTATACCTACATAGATATTTCCCTAGCATCAGAATGATTACCATTTTATCATTTTTTCTTTAATATAATTTATTGTTATATCAACCAAACCAAAATTTCCAAAAGAATATTGTATCATTTTCAGTGCACTGACTTGGCGTAGACTTGGAGACTACAGTATACAGAACACGAACATAATCTATTAGATTTTTATGAACTGCATATATATCTAAACATAATTATGCTTACACCTTACATGTCAGTAAGTACATTTAGTTCACAGATATACATAGATATTTTGAAGTCGCTCAGTGATAGATAAGTCTACCAAGACTTAGCATCAAAAACATTCTTACTTTATCATAAATATGCCATTCACCAAATCTTCAAGTAATACCGGATCATCTAGCCATCCCATACCTTATAAAGATGGTTACGAAAACAGGTATTTTAGCTACAGACGCTGTAAAATAATCATCTCTTCTAATGTCATGGCCGTATGATGACCCTAACGTTGAAACTATCGCACATTTATTAGCTATCACTTTCTGGTTTATAGGGTGCTACGATGATTTGTATTATGAATATGACGTCGTAAGTTTGTTTTAACACCATCATTTATTTCATCTTCACCTTTTGCTAATACATTGATTGTTTCAGAATCTTGCATGTCGTTTTTCTATCCATCATCTCTTTTAGTAGATACTGCATCGCAACATGCAAATAAGGCTATGTTTAAACAGTTGATAAACGTATGACACACAATATAGTTTTATTACTTACAGTATGTTTGTAAACATTTGTATCTGAACAGGCATTAATTGTATACCGACTCTTGAATGGGGAAGGTGAAAGCAGCAATAAAAAAGATGAAGATAGAAACGCGAACATAAATTATTTTCAAAATCATACTCAATATATTTATTACTTCCTCATGTGAATTTAGGTGGTAGGTTTTACAAATACATGCTCATTGTGGAATTGTCGGGCACAGCAAAGTAGGAGAGAGGAAGAGGTCTCTTATTTGACACACATACGCACACACACACAGCATCACGACGTTTTCAAGGACGGGGTTGGCAGAGGTGTATTGCACTCTCGTTTGACAAAACTTGTGTGGTGTGAGTTGATGAAACGTATGTGAAGTCCCATGTAATAGGGAGCGAATCAATTGCTGATCACAGCTCTAAAATCGCAGCTGCCACAAAAAAAATGTGACAATAGAACCCCATTAACACTGCCCTACCTGAGAACTAAACCCGAGACGTCAGATCGCAGCGGCCACTGTGATCACTAGACCTACGAGGCATACCCATGGATAATATTATGTTAAACACGGTTGGTACAATGTAACTGACTAATTCTAGTTAGAGTAACATATTCTAAAAATAACATCGTTTCTGAGACACGAAAAATCAATAAACGTGGTTATGACATTATCGTAGAATATGAAAACATTCTTAATGACGATAAAAGGAAATCTAACAAAATGATCACAGATAGTGATGAGGTTTGAATCATTACATCCTATATGAGAATCTTTGATTTGCATTCAATAAATTGCTAAGTATAATTATGTTGTCAATAGAGGATAAGTCCGATTTCCTATCATCTTACTTTGTTTTTTGTCTTAATCTATCACTGAGCGACACCATATAGTTTTGTCGGAACAAATGAATTAGTAAGGGGCCATCGGGAGATTACATTACGAAACCATATATCTAGATTTTCACGATCTATTATTTAATAAGTTTTGTTACTTAATAAGTTTTGTTACAAATGTGGTCACACTGCAGCCAAATTACGATTATTTAGAACATTTAAGCAATGAATTTTGGAGCTTCAATTCAATTGTCAATCATAGTTTAAATGGTAGCCAACTGCTTTAATTGTTCATATTTCCTCATTGAAGGATATAGCATGCGTTCAATTATTGCCATTCAAGAAACTACATGCAATTGTTTACACGTGTGCGATTTCCATAAAATGACATTCAATAATTGAATGTAAGTTTTGCCGCTCAATAAAATTGCATGCGACTTACACCAAGGCAATTTTATTGCAAGGCGATTATTACATGCAAAGTTTAGCCTCATCAAAACACAGAGTTTATCGTCCTTGTACAGTTGATTCAAGTATTGCCCGTATTTGCGCTGTCAAATATTTAATTAAAATTTTATTGAACGTCTTCTCATGATTTTGTGAAGTTTCATTCGTTTGTACTTGTAGAGTTGAATGCGATTTTATTGTATGTACGTGCTGTTTGGACGCAGACCAGTTTTGAACGGCAAGTAACTTATCTTGCAATAATTGGACGTGTTGTTTAGACGGTGCCAGTCAATTGTTGCTTCAATTTTATGGTAAGCCACAGGCAATAACTTGAACCATGTAAATGGAGCTTTTAGTTTCGAAACATAGGTTTCTAATATTGTCTTACTTAGGTACATATTTAGTTATGTAGATATATAGAATCTAACACAGATTATAATTGTATCTTGTACAGTGCGGGTGCGATTTCGTAGTTTGTATTTCATAATTTTATTATAGTATTAGATAAAACTAGATACCGTATAGTGATATATGTATTTAGACCCGATGACCCCATGAGCAGTGGGCAAAAAGTTATGTCTGTTAATTTAAACATTTTATATTCACGACAAGTTACATATATTCTGATAATTTTCTGTACTGACTAAGTTCTTATATATTGTCGAAATTTATAAATAATTATTAAAATAAAACTAAATTATTATGAAGCTAAGAATATATGTTACAGATTTTTCTTATTTACAGATCTGTTGTTTGAAAAGGAGTTTAAGCAACGTAGTTAAGACAAGCAACTGCTTTTTTGTGCAGTGCCAGGAATCATTCAGGGTTTTGATGTTTCATCTTTGCAATGAACAGAGTTAAAGCTTTCAAACAAGAAGAGAGAGAGCTTTATTCCAACATCATCTTCAAAAACGATCTCTATGTTATTAATACATTAATGCTAGTAATGGTACTATATCATCATTATCATTCCCAATTTATTTGGGGTCGGCTTAGCTGTGCTAGATATAATGGCTGCTTAAAACAATCTGATTATAGGCCAATTCAGTGCTTTCAAAATCAAACACAATACGTAGGTATTGACACAGATAAATACAGATGGTTCACTCCTCAAAATCGTTTAAATAAAAAGCGACTCTTGTTAAGACACAATAAAGTGCAATTCAGGTCGCACAGCGCTAATTACCTACAATTATATTCACCTAGATGTTGCCTCTTTTTCTTTTGCGTAAATATTATCTTCTGACTACGTTACAGTCACTGAATTGGCCGGACGGGACGGGCCCACCGCGTACTTGCAGCTTCATACTTAAAATACGGAGTGAACCATCTTTATTCATCTGTGATAATGATGTATCATAAATTGAAGAAATTGCACTGATTTAACAACAGCTGCCTATCTCCACTACGTATACTCAAAGCTTTCTAGGCGCGCCGCAAGATCCAGCCACAGGTCTTTCTAAATCCGTCAGTTTATCGTCGATATCCATCAATAGCATCAGCATTACCTACAATTACTATGCCATTACAAGTGGCTAGTGCAACACTAAGATTAGCCGTTGGAATAACGCCAGAATTAGAGTTCATTCCTGTGCATTGTTCCACGTATTGATGAAGTAACTACTAAATATTATTGCATTGCTTTCTTCTGACATATTTCTTTTAAATGTCTTTTATATATTTTGATTCTTTCATTGCTGCGTGATGATTCGCGATTGTTGGCTTTCAATCAAGTATATATCGTTTAATATTTGTATGTCCGCCTCATCTATCCAAATAGCATCGGCTTGCTCGATTAAAATCATCCGGTCTTCAGGTGGAAGGATTATTAATTTATGCGATGTAAAGGATAAGTAGAACTTATTTAGGGATAGTTTATAAATGTGGTACTTTGTATGGCGTATTAAAAATTCTCCTTGGACCAAATAAGAAAGTGACTCTGGCAGAATCTCACAACGAATACAATTTAGCTGTGAAAGGAAATATTAACAAATAAAATCTTAAAGTTACTTTATAATGATAGAAAAAATACAGGACTCTTTAATAAATAATAATATAATTACTCCGTAAGCACCTACAATGTAATAATATAAATCTAACATTGCATAATTATATTAATACGAATCAGTTTCTAGTGATTTTTGTTCTGTAACATTAATTAGGTGGCATGAGTAAGAAAGTTAAGCAATTCTATATGATATGTTTCTTTTTCGTACCAACTTACAGAATGTTACCAAGCAAAAATTACTAGTTAGAATATACACAATATGTTTTACAATAAACTTTAGTTTTCTATATTTTCAAAATAAAATAAATCAGATTCGGAACCGTAAAGTACGCTTAACTATAAATATAATCTTGATATTAAATTTGATTTTTAATTCTGTAATATTAAGAACATTTATTGAAGAGGTAGATCCGAAGATTTAGTTTTTAAAATATATTTTTTATAATTACGTATTCATTAAAAATCCTTATTGGATATTTCATAAGAGATATTAAAATCGAAGCGTAGTCGTGTTGAAATTTCATAAGTAGGTACATATTTTACAACGGTTGTAATTAAATTACAATAATAATCTTTTCCTATTTCAATTCATTGTAATCTAATTCAATCGTTGATTAAAATATTCCAATCTTAGGGCTACTAATCTACTTAAATTAGGAAAAAGATAATAAAAATCATATTTCAGGGAAGACTAATAGACAACTAACCAAATGAACAAATTCTTATCTACACAAGTCATAATTAAAATCTTACTTTAAATTAGATAAGTGGTTGTGACAGCCTTTAGTGATAATACTTTTAAAAATTGTGCATATAAAGGTAAGTGGAAAATCACCAAAATATTTTTTTTATAATTTTTAAATTCCTATTTAAAACAGCCAATAATTTTATAATGATAATAACAGTACTTTTTATACTTTAGATACATACTAATTACCCTAAACTTTGCCACAATCAAGCGAATACTTATGAGACTTTAAGATAATATAATTCGCGATGTAACATCTTAAAGTAGCATTCTTAAAATTGTGAAGTTGACATTGCAGAAGAAGAAAAGAATGCCTGTAGACGACAATGTTCTCATCTCGACTACACAATAAAGTACTTTAAAATCTATAATAACACTAACATTAAATGACATAGAAAAGGACGTAGAAAAGACTTACAGACAGTACTCTCACTTGAAATCACGTTTAGTTTACGTTTAGTACGTCAGACATCATGAAGAAGTTTCATCATTCTTAAAAATCGAGGAAAAAACAATTATAATTATTAACATCAAATTAGTACCTATAACTACTAGATCATAATACTGTCGAAAATTATATTCATTTACTAAAACAGTTATATTAAATTTAATACTAACGAGTACTTAAAAACTTAATATTTTATATTCACCTTTCAACATATTCAGTAAAATACTCCTTTAAATAAACTCACATCACCGATCGAATTGACCATTCTGATAATACTTATAAAACAGAAACAATCGAATGCAAGTATGTTTAGCATACTTCAAGGTAAAACGGGTCTTATTATAGCTCCATGTGGTACACTTAAGGTCTTAAAGTACATTATAACTAACAAGCACGGTAGAATAACAGGGGAAATATTTAAGACGATCGTGTAAAAGCAGTCGAAATGACAATAACAACCATAGTAACATGTAACAACCACTTTCATACTGTTTCATATACTTTAAATTATAAGACATTTTGAATAAATCTCACGCTGTAATCACAATCCTTGATAAAATGTCTACATTTTTTTAAGTAAGCAATACCATTTGTTTAGGAACAGTGTGAAGATATGTATGTTAATGAATAAAAAAGATAATTAACTAACATTTTCTATAATCCATTGCAGTCACTGCAGAAGTATGTTATTTGAAAATCTCTCAATCTCATGCCTCTTCATAACATTTTCTTCGTCATTATTTTCCAACAGGTCTTGGATGTTTTAGTTTAATTTAGGCCAAACCGCATACATTATTTAAAGCATGGTAACCTTCTTTGTTGTTACTTACCCATCTATGCTTCATATGAAAGATCTTATATTTCAATCAGCTTTCTAGATTAACAATACGTCGCACAAGTGCTAAATAATATTTAAGAATTGTTTATTTATTAAACTTTCATTCCACTATTCGACTAGAGGTCATTGATATCATTAACATTGGGACATCCATGGGGAGACATCGATTTTATTATAGCTAGGTACTTACTTTTACTTAAGTTTTTTTAAGATATATTTTATCATCTTTTTGGAAACTATTTACAAAAGCTCTCATTTCTATATTTTTATTTCTAACGATAAGATTCGTATTATTCATATAACGACTACCCTTTTAGGGATTCACTATCCAAACGCATTGTGTGCCTAGAGGTTTTATATTCTTGGATCTTTCATGTCGACTTTCATTTTCAGTTTTATTCCTATCCGTCGATGTATGGATTCACCGCGTGTATATATTGCTATATTTGACACTCCAATAAAATTTATTTTGTCATGCAATAATATTTTAGTTTTCAATCCGTCTTACTACTTATTATAAGTATTTACAACAGATAGATACAATTTCAAGTAAGTATGTCATATTATAATGCATTGTTGTGTGCATCAAGTCAGATGTTTTCAGTGATATGTTTTTGCTTATTATTATTCCCTACCTAATTGACAAATAATGAAGATCATACAAAAATAGAGAACCATTGTAGGTATCTTTTACTTCTTCCATTCAATCTCATATTTAATAAAGTTTAAGAAGAACATATTTGCCTTTTATATGACTCTTAACTTACATTGATTATTATAGTTATATGTTTTCAAATACTTTCTTTAATATGTACCTAAAATCTTATAATCTTTAGAATTGAGTTCGCAAATAGTAATTTGTGTTTATACATGGTTACATTCCATATTATTTTCAAGCGCATAGCGGAAGCGTGTTTAGCTTTAGCAATATTTGAGTGAAGGTGTATTTTTTTTTTATTAAAGTCATTATTTTAATTGCTGATAACATCATTGCTGTTGAAGAGATTGAAGGAACTAACAAAAGGTACTCGGTACAGAATTTAAGAAGCTAACTAAACTACTCCTACTAAAGGTACATCGAATTTAAAATACTATAGTACAGTATAACTTAATTTAATCGCTACATCTAAGCTACTTTGAAACTAACCGTAAATTGACCAATTTCTAGAATCGTTGCTTTTATCAGCATGATTGTGATATTAGATTGCTCATATTCATTTTACAATCTCTAGGAATTGGTCACTGTTAAATACGCAGGCTTTCGAATGCTCTGCTATAGCCTGCGTTTCAACTACATTACGGTATGGTTACAGAAACTCTTTGTCCTTTGCCATTCACTCCTGAATTCTTCTGTCGCTACTATATATTTGGGAGTAACAAAGACAGCATCAGCATGACTGATTTAAAATTGAGTAACATTTGAGAATCCGTCCGCCATTCTATCAGAATCAAACAAAACAGTCGCAACCCATCTTACATCAAAAGAACTTAACTACGAAAGTCAATAAGCATCTTTCTCGCAAATCACTTGAAACTAGACACATAGAAGTGGAAGTAACGATGATGAGGTGGTTGCAAAGCTTGCGTGTGCGACTCCCCTGGTCCGCTTAGCGGTCGTTGCGCAGCGGGGCTAGCGCGGCCAGGGAGGCGCGTCGCCGCCGCTAGGAGCCCGGGGAAGTGCCAGCAGGGAGACCAGCTCCTGATCCACGGGACGCACGTGGCTCTAGCTCCAGGGATAATGTGTACTGGCGCTCCTCTGGGATTACGAGGGAATTGTCCAGTAAGAAGTCACATACCTGTAGCAAATCGAAGAGTTTAATCGGAATTTTAAGAACACGGAAGACGAAAGAGCCGAAGACGTATCGTTGGAAGGCCTCCCACAAGGTGGACCGATGACGTGGTGAAGGCCGCCGGAAACTGGTGAATGTGAGTAGCACAGAATCGCTCGAAGTAGCGGTGCTTGGGGAAGACCTATGTCCAGCAGTGGACGTCTTTCGGCTGAAATTATGAGTCCGAATTTTTGCGAACCAACGTTTATGATGTGATTAATGGTGTGTCACAAGAGTGTGCTGTAGCCGTTGCCGGTCCACTCGCACAGATCGTATCAACAAAACAAATCTTTCCTCTACGTTTTAAAAATAACTTTTAAATATTAAAAAGAAATTAAAAACCAACCCAGAAAAAAAAGCGAACGTTTAAATTTTTTTTTTTTTTCAAGCCTGTACTAGTGTGCTGGGTATCCTGGCTGCAGAATCAGACCAAGAATTACAAAATGTTGCATAGTTACGAGTATATAGCATGCATGGGTGTTTCAAATTTTAGTTCACACACATGTTTGAAAGTAAAGTAAATACCGAATAAGCGTCTAAGATCCCTACTGCAGCTAACACAAAAGAGCTGATGACCTTGAAATGGCTGAACTGATTTTGATAAAACATATAGATAGAACAGAACATTTTGATAGAACCATCGCTAGAACACCTGCTTTCAAATATAAAAAAAACACATGCAAATCGGTTCACCCGTTTAAGAGCTACGGTGCCACAGACAGACACACAGACATACATACACTCAGCGGTTAAACTTATAACACCACTCTTTTTGCGTCGGGTGTTACTTAAACCTTATAACTAGTTAATAACTAAAAACAGGTGTGCACTTACCTTTGGTATATGATCAATCTTATATGGGGTTTGCTGGAAATTCCTTATTTCACGGATGACATGCGCTATCTGTAACCCCATAAATATTTGAATTATCATGACTGATAAGAGTATCAGTTCACTTTTACTTTTAGAGTGTATTAAAAGAGCCCCATTAAAGTATCGTTTCACATTAGTCACACTGTTAATGTTTCTAACGGGCTAATCATTTCATTTATCCATGATAAATCCTTTTTGCAATCGCAAGCTGAGTACAAATGAACAAGTTACCATTCTCATCTTGGAGAAATTGAGAAGACCATCAGGCGTGTAGTTGGTCGTTCCTTCTTCGATAAACGATAGATCAGATAAATACATCCCCAAATAAGGAATGCATGGAGGATCACACCTGTAAATCAAAAGAAAGAGATACTTCAGTTCTTATGTTCACTTTCATATTCACCAAATACTTATTTGCATAGCATTGTAGTAATTGATATTGAAGTGATTTGATTCATTAACCTGTGCAAAGCATCCCGCAAAATTCTGAATCGGCACTCCGACGATATTATCGTCTGCATTCGTTCTATTGTTTGTTTACTCTGTAACATTAAGAAATCTGGAATTAGCATCATCTTCCCCGCTATTAATATAAATAACATAATTATCTCAAAGCATACATACCGTTTTGGACACTTTCTCCCAAGTCTTCTTGAGTCTGTACACTGACGTGTTCGAAAGTGCAGCACACACTTGCAGCACTCCATTAAAGTTGTGCAGACAACGAGCTATGTCCGCCACTGCTGCCCATTTCTCTATTGCTGCTACGCGGCCTGGTGCAAACTCAAATATTTTAGATTCATATTTAGAATTGTTAGATTTACGTTGGTGAAGTTTTTAAACACAATTCAAAATCACATCATTATTTTAATAAAATTTATTTATTTATTAAAGGCAAACCAACAGCTTCTGTATACAGCACTACATAAGAATAATAGTAAAAAAGCATGAGACTTATACAGTCGCCAATAATAGGTCGACCAACATTCTTAGTAACTAAAATAACACTTAATTGTTATTAGCTGTTAAAATCTTGATAAGGGAAAACTTAATTACGACATAAAATTACAAATAATCAAATTAAAGTTAAAAAGAAAACACAACTAAGAAAACTATTAAAGGCACGAATATTGGGTACAGTAGGAGCTAACGAGATCAAAATGACTACAAACTTAAAATAAAATAAAATAAAATCAAAAATCAAATTCAAAACCAAATTTAAATAGAAACTAAACAAGACAAAATAAAATTCAAGCCATGCTTCGAGAACATACTAATCATCATCATAATAACAACCAAAAGTCGTCTTCTGATGAACCGATATTCAATACAAGAGAGAAAAAGCATTGAAATAGAGCGATACAATGAGTAATTTATTTTTCAAACACTTTAGGTAGGTACTCATTCTCAAGTAGTGCCACAATAATTAATTCATAGATGCATACCAGCCAAAGTATACTTCTTTAGTATCTCAGATATGACCAAGTTGGAGATGTGGTTGAAGTGGGAAGTCATCATGAGGATGTGAGGAGCTCTCTCAGCTTTGTCTGCCTTCGTCCAGGCCTGTCCTAAGAACTCCCTTCAACAGGAATAAATATAATTATTAGAGTTATTGTGAACAATTTAATAGTTAAACGGAAGTTTAGTGAGACTTACTCGCTGTTGATCGAACTGAAGATTTGGTAGTCGAGATAGGTCATTTGCTCCGCTATTTCTAAAGCTGAGAGAGTCTCAACGCTTTCTTTAGTTGGCACCTGAAAAAAATATTTTGTGCTTGTTGTAAATAATTCTGGACGTATTTCTACAAAATTTAAAAATAGGTACTTTACACTTGAATATTAAATGGCATTATAGGATCGAGTTAAGTGGAAAGAGGGAAGGGAAGCTTTTGCCCTTCAGCGGTACAATACGGGCTAATTATTATAATTTAAAAAAATGTCTTGCACATATCTTTGGAAGTTGTGCGAGGGGGAAGCCAACTGGCAGAGGCCCGTTAGACGTTTTTAATTAAATGAGGCACCAACCGACGATTATCCCTGTTTGCACTATGCAAATGCAGTTAGGGACAACCCCCGGTTGGTATAGGACAGGTTATGGAAATAAAGACATTGGATTTTGGTTTTGGGTGGCTAAGTGAACTATGGAATGACTATGGCCCCTGCCTGACCAATGTTTTATATAAAATACACAGATAAATGTGCAGGGGGTGACTTGCACACTCAATAATGGGCCCTATACACTGGCGAGCAATATAAAAAAGCCACTTGCAAAGTGCCAAAAAAATCTGAATATATCCTAAACCACACAAGTTAGCTACATGAAGTAAAAAAAATCTTGAAAACAGTTTTATGTCTATTCTTTATGCGCTATTAAATACCAAGAAGCTATCTTGCGTGGTTTCGGAAATATTTCATGATAAGTTAGTGGCTTTTTTATATTGCTCGTCAGTGTAGTTCACAGTTTTCTGAAACAGATCCATGGATATTGTTTGAAAGTTCACCTTCCTAAACTGTAATATTTCAAACAATTTCTAAGAGCAATACTTACATGAGGAGGTATTAACAATGACTTCAAATCAACACTTCTTTCTGGTGCTCTTTCCAGCAGACGCAGCAGTTGGGCTGCAGCTTTGTGTTCTGCTGGCAATAACCCTGGACTACCTTCTATCTCTTTGAGGAAGTCCATTGTGAGGTCTCGCAGACGTTCCTCAGACCAGAAGTCATGGGAGTGTTTGGAGATCCAGTGTCTAAAATAATAATACCGATATTATTCAAAAACAATTTGCTGAGAAGAGTACGAATATAATGCAATATTGCTCATTGCGCTATTTGCTATGGGGGCATAGCAAATAGCGTGATAGTACAGTACCCTACAGTTTGACCAGACTTTTAGAGAATATCTATGCAAAATGTTAACAGAATCTATCTGGGAGAATTTGCGTGATGCTGGAACATACATTCAGAGACACAGACGATAATTCTAAAAACATTAGAATCGATCCCAGACCTAGAAGCAATTACTTTTTTTTTTTCAAAAATATCCAATGTACAGTTTTGACTTAAATTCTAAAACTACAGATTTTTCCTAAGTCATGGAATAAATATAGATTAATTTTAGTTTTGGTCACTCACCTTAAAACATTGAGCACTCTCATAGTAGCAGCTGTAGATATAACTGAATCTCTTCGAGTAGCTAGTGGTGAGTTTGGTGGAGGCGATCTTGGATTCGATGAAGCTGAAGTGGCCACTGCAAATGCCACTGCTGCAGTAGATGTGCTGCTCCTACACCATCATTATCGATGTGAATACATAGCATTTGATGTCGACGTAATTGTTTATTTGAATTTACGACCCGACGATGTTCTGACAATGGTTCGTGGTGATTTTAAAAAGTGAATGAAGTGGTGAAGAGTAGTATTTGATCGTGAAGTACATATAAAGATAGAATATAAGATTAACATAGAATAGTATATACACATGCAAAGACAGAAAGACAGGCAGAGTGAAGGTATAGGATAGAAAGTGATAGTATCAGAAAGATAAGTGATTCCTCCCGGAATAAATGATGTCTTTTTATATTACCCGATTAATTCCGTAGTAAAACATGCAAATTTTGACAACCTATTTAATTAAGAATTTTGAAAAAAATCTATAATCAAAATACCAATTGCCAATTCGATCGCTAATTCCAAAAGTACTTAAAAAAACCGAAAGTGCAGTTATTATCCTAGTCAAATTACCGAGGTGAATTAAAATGTTAATTGTATCGCTAATTTTATATAAATTAAATCTAATTCTAATTTGTCATAAGCCAAAGGTGTAAAATTACAAAATTTTGTATTTCTGTGTGTGAACTTCTTTTTTGTAGAAGAAATGATAGTTGTAGATGTTGATATGATAAGTGATAGTGAAGTGAACGTAGTAGGTAAAGACGGTGAATAGGTAATATCCACCGCAGTTAATCTGAAAAGAATCCTGACATTTGAAAAGACCTCTTCAATACACATTACAACCACTGTGGTGTGCAAAATTCCTGGAAATAATCATAAACAAAATACAAGAAAATTTCGGCGAAACAGGCAGATTACAGCCATGCTATTCTGTAAACATCTCACCGTGAAAACTTGGGTGAAGTTAGCTGTCAATAGTGTCAATCCCTGTGGAATGACAGCTCACTCCACGCTCACTTCACCTAAGTTTTCACGGTGAGATGGTTACAGAATAGCACTACAGATACAGAAACTGCTTCGCTTAACACTGTCCTTTTATCCTTTATAATTGTCAGTTTGTCAGTGCACAGTACTCACGGTGGTTATCGCAAGTATCAAATTCTTATATTCTTTTTAGTGCTATCAGGTAGGTATCCCATTATATTGGCTTGAGGGTAAGTTGTTTAGTTTTGACGATATCAGTAGTGTTTGCTGTAGTGTCGTGTCTACTTTTACATTAGGATTTACAAAATTGATAAAAAAAACGGTGAGGAAACGTCGGAATGCTAGTAAAGCGGGATTATTAAAAATACTCTTCTACGGCATCACTACTAGGTTCAGTCTCTACATCTTTTACCTTACCAATCACTCACCATAAGAGGTCTTTTCCAAAGCTGTTAAATCAACATTAATAGTTTCATTATCATTTGTACAGTCATCAAGTATGAAGGAACTATGTCGAGACTAGAAGGACTCTCTCTCAATAGAATGTCGTGCAAAAACTTTAGTAAAACTTACAAATAATTTTAGATGGTTAAGAAAAAGGTGATAAGCATGCCACAACATTGAGAATTGTGAGCTCCCATGTGTGCTAGATCAATAATCAAGTTAGTTCGCAATCCTTCAAATTAAAATATATAATGTTATGATAAAAATGGATTAGAAGTGAAACAGAGTTATATTCATCTTACCTTCTGTGAGATTGTCTGAACGATGTGATGACGACTCCCGCTTTTGGTTGGCTGGTCTCGCGCCGATAGTTCTGAATTTTAAAGTGTAACAATCGTTAGGGCCCGATCACACGCACCACAACTACACCACAACGACAACACGTGGATGGACGCAAATTTGTATGAACATTAATAGTTTATTCACACGAACCACATTTGGCCGTCAAAATCAACCGTGTGGGCAATATCTACCACATCAAGGCCACGTCGAAGCCACAACGCAACCACCAGCAAGACCGCGCATTAGCGGCCGGCCATATCGCAAACACAACGTTTCGCCAACGCGACGACACTGTGCGCGCCCTTCATTCATACTGCGTTGCGTTAGCCACATCGCAACTACAAGCGACAATGCAGCTAAAAAAAGCTGCAGCGACACAATTCACACGTAACCACTGCTTGCCCACATTATGTCGCTGCGATGTGGTGTGGTAGTGGAACGTGTGTTCGGGCCTTTATTCAGACATGTTCATCCCCGATTTGGTTGTAGTTTTTCATTATGCTATGGCTATTACTCACTTTAGATGACTGTGATTACTAGCTATTGCTTGTAAAAGAGATACAATTGTATTCATACCTGTGCATGTGACACCTGGGAAGTAACAGAGGAGCGTGGCTCCGAGCCGCCCCAGTAACGGCGACGCTCACTGTTGATCGATGAGTTGGTATAGCGACGCTCACTAGTGACATACAATACAAATATACATGTAGCTTATTACATTAAGTAACAATTTCTAAGCACACAAGGTTCATTTGATAATAACACATAGCGGTGTGGTGGGTTTGTGAGTATGTGAGTGGGCATTTGTTGTGTAACTAAGGATGTATGCGGGAGTACAATTTACAAGTGAGTATTAATACAAACTTATCACCTGATGATTTGGTATAAGTTGTCTTTTCTGTGAGTTTGTTTTGGTAATCTTCTTAATAATGAAAGAACAGCTGGTACTGCTGATAGTTTATACTATCAGCAGTACCAGCTGTTCTTATTGTGTTCTTGTTCTTGGCATCCTCAGCTGGTTATACAAATGTTCTCAATGATCTTCTTGATGTGTACTTGTTTTTTCGCAGCCAACATCATCATCAATATAGTTTTCTTTATACAACATATCTTACCTCACAGATCTTCTAGCAGCAAATCTCGTTCCGGAATCGGACGCCCGTCTGGGTTCGTCTGTAGCTGCAGCTGCAGTTTCAGCAGTTTCTCGGGCACTATCAGACCTGCGCCTAGCTTCGGAAGCAGCTGACGATGGCTGCAGCCGACGGGGAGACTCCGACATAGTGCGTACACGCTGTTGGATAAACTGTTTAACTCGTTGTGTTTCTGTCACTAATCTCTACTTGAAGCGATGGCGATAGCAGATGCGATGAACACTCATTGGCCTGTCAGTTTAAGCGCCGCGCTGTCAGCTGCTTTGATTGAGCCATGTTAGAGCCCTCTATATAAAGCATCGAATTTATGGTAAATCTACTTTGTTTACCATGAATACGGGGATTTAATAATACGTCGTTTTAGCAAGCTATAAGGCTTTCGCAAAAGATGAATTGGTATGGTACAGTCAGTAAGCAGGTTATTCAGTTACTGGAATGTTTACAGTTGATATCTAAAGCAATAAATATATTTTACTTATAAGATTATTATTCTAATTAATAGTTTTGATGATTTGACCCAAGACCCAATAGTTCCCAATAGCAAGACATCGACTGAAGGTTTTATTACATACAAGAGTTTCTATCGGCATTAAAAACATGTACAAAGTTTACCTCTGAAAACCGTTGTGATATTTTAAACTTGTCGTCTGGCTTCTTTTTATTCTTTTCCTGTTCCTCTTCCTTATATTTGACGTCTTCATCACTCTGGTCTACCATCTCTATACTCTCATCTTTCAATAGCGCAGCAGCTGCAGCATCATTATCCTTAGGTGGTTTCTTTTTGGTGTTCGGGTCGTTAACTGGACTGACCTTCTTTGGACTTCCAACTAGAGTGACTGAACTTATTGCTCCAGGGGAAGAAGGTGATGTTCCTACAGTAGAGTATTACTTAGTAAATAATTTATGAGTGGTTAACGTTTGGATTTAGTTAAGAGGTTTCTGTAGAGCAGTGGCGGCTCGGTGGTAAAGGCCGCGGGTTACGAGTTGTAGGTCATAGGTTCGAACCCTTACAAGCGTTTTATTTTATATAAATTATTTCATTACCACTCTGCTCCCAAAATCGTGCAGAAAAACATCGTGAGGAAGCTGCCATGTCCGAGAACCAAAAAGTTCGAAGACATGTGTCATCTACCAATCCGCATTGGACACGTGTGGTTCATTTTGAGGTCTAGACTGGATTTCCGATTGCAATAATAAGAAAATGTTGTCCCAAGACCAATGAGCTGTAAAACAATTATCTTGCAAATAATAACAATCTTACTTATTAAATTGGTATTGTTTACCTTTCAACGTCTCATTACTCGACGATGTTGCCATTATTTTTGGTATTGTTAAGTGACTGTTATCCTCCTCAGTCTTTTGGTAAGCGTGTATAAAGAATTTTTAATAATTACAACTTATTATATTTGTCGTTATGTCAATGTTAAAGAAAATGGTCATGAAACTTCTTCGTTATAGAAACAGTTCTTTTTTTACAAAGTAATTTATGACATGAGTTAAAATGGATTGCTGACTATTACCTTACTAGCTGTTGAGGTCCGTCGCGATGGTGCCGTTAAGTACGGCGACAGTTTGTCCTCATCTTCGCCTAGAATACGACAGACTTTGTTACATAGAATCACGTTTCTTACTCCTTATTTCCAAAGCAAATGTTTCTACAATACTAATGAGTACTTTTATAGACTTACTTTTTCGTGAAGCTCTCCAGAATCTTGACTGCCAATCCCGGTCGCTGTATTCCGATCCGTAACCTGAAATAGTTTGTGCTTTTTTTCTGTAAGTTTAAGTAACAACCTGCTTATCTTAAAAAAACAGTAAAGTTTTATCATGCGCTTTTGAATCTTAGAGGTATGCCTCCGAACCCTGCTGCACGCGTCAATGATGCCGCAGCAGTTCTGCCGCGTCACTACTGGTCACATACATTTCCTATATATAGGTTAACATTCCGAGCACGGCAGCAATGTCGCGCAGCATTACTGCCGTACTCGAAATATAATCTCATGTAAAACCTAATAGAAAATGTATGGGGACCAGTAGTGACGCAGTGCTGCCGCCTAAACCTCCCCTGTCTCACCGATACCTCAGGCTGTACTTCCCGATCAAGAGCGGCTACACACTCATTTCCAACCTTTTCACGATATTCCGTTTTCATCGCCTAAATACAATACGAGTGACCCTTGTATGTCTACATTCATTATTATATTATTAATTTAAGTTCTCACCAGAAACAGAGCTCGCCGCGCTGGTCTTCCTGGTGGCGTCAGGTGGCGGCGCCAGCTCCATCTCCTGCTGCGACTGCTCGTAGAACACCTGCTTCAGCGCCTCCAGCACCGTCACGCCATCCGTGAACACGCGGTAGGTCAGCAGGAATGTGTTCAGGAAGTCCACGGAGAGGAAGCGGAGGTCTGGAAGATTTGATGTGGATATTTTGGGGAAGAGATTTTGGAATATTATGCCACTAAATATGCAGTAGTGAACTGCAATAGACTTATGATAATGGATGATATAAAGAACTTATATTTAAAACTTTGTTACAAACAAATATATCAGGCCCTTAGTTTTTAAAGATCCTAGTAGACAACTATTTTCTTAATGTCCCTCGGCAAACTTCGTGTTTCGTCAGTCGTCGGATTTGTATCAGTTGCCCTTTGCACTTGTTGCTTGTACGTATTGACTCCTACCGCTGCGCCCGCGTTGCCGTCAACCATAATTACCAAAAGGGTAACTGATAGAAATCCGACGACTGACGAAACACAAGTTTACAAAAAACAAACAAACAAAAAACCCAATAACACTATGCCCGACCCGGGAATCGAACCCAGGTCATCATGTTCAGCAGTACGTGCGACTGCTAGACCAACGAGGATATTTACTCCCTTCATTATAATAGACTTTCACATCAACTTTTGTAGATGAGATAATAGAGAGATAGAAAATTATAACAGCCTCATCATCAACCACTCACCGGTTAGCCTCTGCAGCAACCGCTGCGGCGTCGCTGATCTAATCTGCGGCACCTTGCAGGAGTTCAGCGTGCGACTGAAGCGTATGTCCACGTCGTCGGTGAACAGCGCGCGGTCGGAGCGGCACGCCGGCAGGCTGGCGGACGCCGCGCCGCACGCGCCGCACGCTCGCAGCAGCTCTGTTAGAGCTGCACTCTCCATGCATTGTGCTAGCTCGCTTGTCCAGCCGGCTTTTTCTTCGACGCTGCCAGCGACTGTTAACAACAAGTTGAGTTTGAGGAAGAATATAAATTATAAAGAGTGTAAAACAAGAATGTAGAAGAAAAGAGTTAGATGAAATAAAAGCTGGATCGATTTGTGTGAAAGATGATGAGGAAAGAACATTACATAATTATAATACATGAACTTATTTTTCTTTCTTTGCGGAAGATGTGAGCACTGATGACGGTTAATAGATATAATAATAATCATAATCATTACTAATAGGACTACTGTTGCTCATAAGCCTGATATAGTGGCGGTGGATCGAATAGATCGGCACGCAATGATTGTTGACATAACGGTCCCGCATGACGGGAACCTCGTGAAAGCCGAGAAAGATAAACAAATCAAATATCTTGACTTGGTTCTCGAGGTTCTCGACATGTGGGAAGTGGACTCAGTGATCATTGTGCCGATAGTCGTGTCAGCCAATGGCTTAATAGCCAAGAGCCTAGACCAACACCTGAGGAGGCTCTCGTTGGGCACCTGAATCAAGGGCTTGATTCAGAAAGTGGTATTTCTGGACACGGCTCGCATTGTTAGGTTCCTCTCTCTAGAGCCCTGACCGCCGGTAGCTTGGACCTTGTTCCCAATACTGTGTGGGTTACAATTTTTTTGTTTTTTTTTTCCAATATTTAAAAATGTAATTCATAAGTATTTAAATGAAATAAAGGAGATCATAACAATCATAACCATACATGTTACAGACACTGTTTAATAAAATGCACAATCTTAATATAGAGAAAGGTGTTTGAGGTGGGAGGATCCTGAGATCCCCGGCTCTCTTAATTAGGACATGTTAATTTACAAAACTTATGATGTGATATGAACAAGGTGTACTTATGTTTACTTACGTTTTTACCATAAGTACACCTTGTTCATATCAAATGTGTGTTGGACCACGCACAATGAAGGGTTCCGTAGTTGGGATGAATTTATCCCAAGCACAAACATAACATTGTAGTTGAAAACTATGTTCGCCCCTACATTCCAACTGCAAATGTAAGTTTGTACGCCCAATATTGAGAGATTTACCATGTTATTTTAAGACCAGATTTCTTATAGGTTTTCCTGTAATCTATGAGTAAAGAACCATTCACTGTATTTTTTTCAAAATTTTAGGCTCTGTAGTTTCGAAGATAACGAGGGCGAATGGTAAATTTTCATAAATTTTCTTGTATATCATTAAAAGAATTGATTTTAAAATTATTAAAAAAAAAAATTGAGGTCCTCGCAACAAGCCTTTCATTTGTCACATGGTACAGTTTGCAAAACTTTATTTATATTTTTCTTATTTGCCCCCCAACACTGACGTACGTAAATAAATGAATTTTGAATATATATTCAAAATTCATTTATTTACATTACTTGTCCGGGTTTGGGTCACAGAAATACAATGTGTACCAAACAACTTAATCGGTCCATTCGATTCGGAGCAAATAGGCTGTGACAGACGGATGGACAGACAGACACATGAGTGATCGTATAAGGGTTCCGTTTTTTCCTTTTGAGGTATGGAACCCTAAAAAGGCCAACTCACTACACGAACTTCAAGCGTGAGAACATTGCGTCATGAATTACTATTGTTAGATAAACAAAAAGTCAAAGGATCTCACCTAAATGTGCACAAATCTGCTCGCCCTTGACTTCAACTAGAATCTTGAAGTCTTTGCCCTGGTAGATGTCTCCCCCTGGTGATGAACAAACTGATGTTGTATCTGAAAATAGAGATGTTGATGAGGAATCCTACTAACCAATTCCAAAGCTCCTATACCTACTTTACTTACTACTTTAATTCGGGTCTGTGTATTGCGGCCTAGGTATTTACTGGAAGGTTTCGCGATGGCCTAAATTCATTGGTGTTTTAAATCAATCTAGATTGTGGAAGATCTTGACGACGGTTATGACGTATTTTACCTAGTCCTGTAGTTATTTATAAATATATTTTTATTTATTCCAAAAGTGGGGTACTTATGTATCTATACTAATATTATTTATTTATTGATAGGAGAACCAACAGCTATAACAAATGGATAACAGTTGAAAATGAAACATACAGCCAATTACAGGTTCTCACGGATAAAAACATAATAAGTATTAGAAATCTTAGGATCACTAACAAGCACAAACACACAAGGATTATATTATATAGAGGTAAAATTTGTTTGTTTTTAAGTTTGTAGGTAGGGGATAATCTCGCGAACGAAGTCGCAAGCAGAAGCTAGTAATTATTATAATTTTACAATTTAGGGATCAATATTGTGAAAACTATCCTGTTCTTTTAAATGTGAAGTGCTAACCATCATCGTCATGGTTAGCCGGGTCCTCAATGAGCAGTGCATCATGCAGTGGCAGCCGTCCTGCCGGCGGCAGGTGCAGCCTGCCGCCGGCGGCGCGGGTGGTCAGCAGCAGGTGGTTGCTGAACAGGAACGCCTGCCGCGCCTGCAGGGTTGCGCGACGACCCTTGCCTACCACTTGAGATAGGGTTCCTGAGGATAACAGACACGAATATATTAAGAAAATCATATATCATAATTATTATTTTTTGAGGTTCCTGCTCTTTAGGGAATATAATACCTATTACGCTTTGCATGGGCTACTAGCATCATCTTTATGACTGATTGACTCCTTGATAATTCAAAAGTGCCAGTAAAAGGTTTAATTCAAAGAAATGCTTTGAATTGACTTTGAGTTAATATTACATATTTCTCTTCAAAGTCATTGGGCTATCTCCATCACCTATTAATTTCATCAAAGGTATGTCATTAAATGTATTCTCCTAATCTTTTAAGAATTCAATTATATTAGTTTGAACTATGTAGGTATGTCTTACATTTTAAATGTTTTATTTTAATCAATTAATTACCTTGGCGAATGAAGACTTGGTTGACATCTAGCAGAATATCACAGCCCTCGATGATCATTCTTTCCACAGCTAAGTTCTTCCTAAGATTTTCCGTTTCACTGACCTGTGAATAAATTCAACATTAATTTATTATTACTATAAATATTTCTCAGTAGGATAGACAATGTTTTTAAATTAAACAGTTTGTAATGTTTCATTAGCCTCAGCTAAATTTTAATAAGGCACTCAAATTCAAATTCAAATTCAAAAGTCATTTATTCAAACTAGGCTGATAATCAGCACTTTTCGAACGTCAAAATTACATAAGACAGTCCCCCAAAACGCCCACCCTTCACCACTTCCTAGTGCGTTACTTTATCGATGTTTCTTCTGAGAGTAGTTGGATAATCTAATATCATTTATCATTATCATTACTATTTAGTATATGTATTGATAACGAAACTTCTCTTCCTCATTCCTAAAAATATTTAAAATATTACCTCATCGTGCATCTGTCGTGATAGCTCCTCTAGTTGCGCGCGCGCATGCTGCAGGCTGCGGCGCTCCACATGGTCGTGCGGCGTGTGAGCCAGCAGCTCGTGTAAAGTGATGATGTAGCGCGGGATCTGGAATAATACAGGTCGAAATATGAGCCCACGTCATCATGATTAGAAAAATGACACCCGTATTACTACAACGGTACATGGATCTTTTCGCGATCTTTTCAAAGCGACGCGACTCGAACAATACAATTTCCAAGAAAACTTCACTGAATAACAATAACCGGTGTCGCGTCGCGCTAGTCTGCACGAAGCTTTAATCGGAACTAATGGCGCGATCTTGTTTTCAAATACAATTTCTGTGACAGTTTCACAAAAGATTTACCAATAACGCCCCCTATCAATGTCATTGAGACGCCAAAATGTCCATAATTGATGCACTCTAGATACTTGTAACAAAGTAAACTTTTTATTTCAGTAATTTTAACACAATATTGAAAAAGTATCGACTAGGAATTATGAATTGCAGAAACATCTTTTTGCTACCAACCAAAAACAAAATTAACTAAGCCGCTGGGGCAATTAATTTCCTCCTAAATTGTTAAAAGAACGATACGCCTTTTGAATGTTAAAGACTTTCCCATTATTTACCTACCACATAGAAAAGAGCACGCAAAAAATTCCGATGTTACGAATAAAAACCGAACTCTAGCGAGATGTTTTTAATTGTCTCTTTGAGTATATCTCTTGTAAATCAATTCAACAGGCATAAATTTTACATAGACGTTTATATATATGTATATGTACACCTCATCTAAATTCAGAATGATTAGATACCTGTTTGTAGGCCATACAAATGGCGATATGTGTCATTGCACTAACAATTTACATATCTGCCATCTTTTGTACCGCATTTACTACAAATAAATAACATTGACATAATTTTTTAAACATACCTGATGCATCGGATACGTCAAAAACGTCTCGAGTGACCGGCTCTGACAGGCCGGCTTGCTCTCCAGCCGCGCCAACAGCTGCGCAAACGGCTGGCTCTGTTTACACTCCGTAAGGACTTGCAGCGAGTAATGGTGGTTCCTCACGTACTCCTGGTAGATGGTCAGCATCGGCAGCAGCATATCGAATAGGTCTCCTGTATGTAGGTGCACTACTAAGTGTAATTCTTTGTTTACTTTTCAATTTGTGGAGGGTTTATAGAAGTGGTGGATCTCTCATTTTGATGTTTTGATATTTTTTTCCTTTTATCTAGTGATGATCTTATTGAGAGATGAGCAATGATGAAAAGGGTTTTTTTTATAGATAAAGCGTTCTAGTTGTTAATTCAATATACGCAGTAAAAACAAATGAAGGTTTTGGTATATTGTTATAGGTCGTTAATATTTTATCGATTAACAATCAATTACTACAGCCGTTACAAAATGATTAAACTTACAAACTATCCACAACATTAGAAGTAAATGTTTAGATAAGCATTAACTAAAATAATAATAAATTCATATAACACTCACCTAAGACCAGTGTAGGCCAGGACTCCATCCTCGACGTAAGGCCTTTGAAGAAGATCTGGTGGAGGAACAGCACTGTCTCACTGTTCAAGAAGATGGAGTTCACATCCTCGTGCGTGCACGGCGGCTTCTTGGAGCTAGCCGCCATTTTGAATGGCCGGAGGAAGCAGGTTACCTGGGAGAGACGGAAATATTTTTATTAGTACTTGTAGAATGACATCGGAGTGTTTTAGCTTTGCTAAATAGGTTCAAAAATGATATTCTTATAATATTCTGTGGTGTAGATTTATACTAGCTGCGAAACTATATATATAGGAAAATTATTCGGAGTTGAACGAAAACCTTCAGTTATTGGAGAGGCACCGAAAGAAGAAAAAGATTCTGGCTATCTCTGTCGTAACAGAAATTAACTGTGAATATCTTTGCATGTAGTACTAAATATCAAATTATTCGTGTACCTATACTATAATTATAATTACTATGGCACAAACTGGTTACCCTTGCTAAGCGAAGTGGCTCTCATTCGGAAATACATAAGATGAAACTAAAGATGATCATAGTGATGGTAGTCCAACCGTTTCTGACATAAACCAAATACTCACAAGACCACAAAATTTTTAACTAAGAAAGAATAGTGTAGTACCATAATCTCCATCTGCTCAAGATACTCCTCTTCAGCCTCCACCATTTTGAAGACGAGGCTGTTCCTCTTGCGCATGCTCTCGGCGTGCGGACTCTTGATGTACTCATCCACGATCTGCTTCCAGCGACGACGGCACAGCCAACCGCGGAAGAAGCTCTGTACAAAGTAAAATATTAAACACCGTCTTTATAAGGTGAACTTATATTTAGTGATATTAATGATCTTTAAGAGGGCGCCTAAAGGTCCACTAGCGCCACTCTTTTAAAAAAATATTATCTCGTGACTGAGAAGGAATTATCAATAACGGCTAGTAAGGACCCTCGGTAAGTGTGTCTAGAATTTTCTAATACCTTTTATAAAGTTTCATATTGAGACACGGAGCAACAAATACGATCTAGAGGAATGTGGCCGCTTTTCTTTAGATCGTATTTTGTTGCTTCGTGTCTCAATATAAAGCTTTATAAAAGGTATTAGAAAATTCTAGACACACTTACCGAGGGTCCTTATTAGCCGTTATTCATAATTCCTTCTCAGTCACGAGATAATATTTTTTTTAAAGAGTAGCGCTAGTGGACCTTTAGGCGCCCTCTTAAAATTTAAAAGTATTTTTTATTACAGTATTAAATGACCTTCGGATCCGTGTACATGTAGTCAATTAAAGAAGTTAAAATTCTACCCAATTTATACAATACGGAAAAAAGAAGCCTTAGGCTGTGCTTAAAAAATGCTCATACATAAAGTGTATGGATCATCGAGGAAATAGGACGGAAAAGGATATGTTAACAGCCTTAGTTCAAAATAATCAAATAAATTAGTGATGTGACAACTTACCTGAACTTTCTTGATCTTCCTGAGCTCAGCCGGGTCTATTTCTGGCGAGTGGCTCGGCGAGGAGCTGGAGGTGGAAGCTGCCCGTGTTGCTGGCTCATGCTCCTTCTTGTACGTGCACAACTGTGCAAGAAAGCAAAGCTTTATATCTAGCAATCATTAAGAGGCTTACAACAGCTAAAGCGCGGTCACTGTCGGACTGCATAGAAATGAAAGAGAAGCGCGATGACACGACGCAGGTGATTTATTGCAAAATATGAAGCAGTTAGCGATTTACAGAAAATCTATTGATTGGACTGGAAAATTAAAACACTATTATGCTAATATGTAGCTTGTAGAATAATCTGACAAAAAATCAGAATGATTGCATGTAAATTAATATGATTTTTAATCGTTAAAAGAAATTTTTAGAGGTATCTTCATGATTTTTTTCTATCGTATCAAATTAGTTGTATTATGTTTTCAACACACTATCATACTAGCATATATCCTGAAGAATATCATATATTTTTCTGATTTTGTTTACTGCAGTGGTTCATATTCTTTTAGGCATTATAAAACTTGCGTTTAGGCACGTTTAGGTCCTGTAGTCCCCTTAAGCTAAACCGATATTTTTTTCGTTCTGTCATCTACGATGCAAAGAAATGATTTTTAAAAACTCTTTCGACTTTTCTTGTTTAGGATCGAATGCTCTGTAATAAATACACTACGATGTAAAACACAGTCCTTAGAAACAAAAACCAGCTACCTACTCTTTTCTGTAGAAAACGCAACGTGAAAACTGAGGCCAATTGAGCTGTCATTCCACTTAATGCTAGGGATTAAAATTATTGACAGCTCACTTCATTTTCTTTTCACTGCCATCTTGATCAACAAGTCTAATTTCAAGTTTGCTAGATCATACTCACTTCAGTCCTAAGTTTCTTGACCTCACTAGATAGTTCATCGCACTGCTGCGCGTACTGCCAGCGCGACGTCCTCTCACTCTCCACCACTTGCAGCAGGTGCAACTGCTTCTGCTCCAACTCTTCCTTCTGGAGGAGTAGCTTGTTGAAACTGAGGACAAAAAGGTTGATTGAGGTCTTTCACAAATCAAAAATCATTTATATGCAAGCCGTGCACCCGATGGGGCTTACCATCAGGAAAATGTCAAAATTTAATAGAAACTTAAATTCCCTTTATGGGACGAATTTCTAAAAATCCTTCCTTAGTTCTCGTTTTCGTTTTTAGAAACTCTTATGCAAAATTTCATGCTGCTAGGCCCAACGGTATAGGACGTGCGTTGTCGGTCAACGAATGAATTTAAGATTTTTATTCTTGCACATCATTAGTTACTAAAAACAGCTCGCAAGACGACCTCCCGTCACCCTTTCCCAGTGTTTGAGCTAGATGACAAGATAGATAAATCATAAATAGTTTAATGTGGTATGCTACTTATGTTGAAATAATGAAAACGATCCAGTTAAGTATCTATTAAAGAATGATTGAAAAACGAGGAGAATGAATAAATTATGATGCTACAATGCAAATATTGTTTACAAATGTTCTGAAGTAAGTAACCCTTGATCAAAAGTTACCTACCAATGCCTACCATCATAAGCAATCATTCGGTGAATGGTCAAATAACTCCTTTAATAAATATCGAGAGCGACCATGCACACCAATATTCATCGAAAAATAAATTTTAAATTAAAATACACAGCGTAGTTACAGTCTAGCGACCAACTTTCCAACTTCCTGGTAAAACGGAAATCGTTTTCGAGTATCATAATTTCTTGCAATTAAATTATTTGAATCGGTTAATAAATAGAAGACGTAAAGGTGACACCGGTTATTGTTATACCGTGAAGTTTTCTTAGAAATTGTAATGTACGAATCGCGTCGATTGCGCTGGTCTGCACGAGCCTTAATACTGCAAACGCATTTTTTTTCTATTTCCGGAGACTTAAACATAGGTAACTGTCGAAATGTGGGTGTACTAGGTAGTACCTATACTTGTGCCTCAGCCTTCGGGGAATACAGGCCTGTATGAAATGTTGAAATATATATATTCGCAAAATGCAAACATTCAAATCCTCTTCTATAATTAAAAAAAAAACAAGTTTCATTTGCTAAAAAGTGGCTGGATTGAAATTCATTTATCTCTTATTGGCCCCAGTTCTGCGTCCGGTTGGAAAACTATTTTCTCGTAAACGGATCACGGATGCAAAATTGATGGAACAGCAGGTTTACATTTTATCCGGTTTTATGGGACATCGGTTTAACATGTTTTCTGGGTTATAAAATATGGGCATAAATATTATGGAGTCAGGAATTTGAAAGGTTAACGAATTGTGTATTACAGACGATAAACTGATGTTTAATCAGTTTTCAGAAGTTTCAGATTGCCGAAATCCGCAGTAACTCTACTGCCTAAAGTTTCAACTGTGATCTGAATTTCATGTAGTCTCAAAAACTCCTATGAGTGCTGCTAAAAATTTCTTCAGAGAACAGAGTTTTCAAAAATTCCAAAATGGTACTGGTTTTTCCTATAATTAGGTGAAATCAGCTTAATCTGCAACCAGATGCAGCTCAAAAATTATAGTTATTTATCAGTATTTTACAGCAGACTTTAAATTCACATTATTCTGTTGAAAGCTTCTCTATAATGCCTACAGAAACAGAATACTCGCCTCCATTTTTTAATTTACTTACAATTACACGGTCTTAATCATTTGAAACCGTCGCATCACGTTCATAACATTAATACCGAGACCAGAGCGCGGGGGGACGCCATGTTGTTAATATACAGGACAATCACCACGACAATCTCGGTGACGGATAGCTTGTGTGTACGACAAGAGCGTGACCGGCATCATTCTTTTTCGACTAAATTATGGAAACGTTATTCATTGAACCAAGTAGAGGGACTCATTCTCTAAAATGCATAGTAACAAGAGTACGTTCGTACATTAAGTTGATTTTTAGAAAAAGCACTTCTCCCAAAGAGACTGCTGCGGCGCGCCACGAGCAGGTGCTCTCCTATACTCGCATCTAGAAAGGACCCAAAATATCGTGTGATCGGGCTGCAAAGTATATGAAAAAGTAAAAGACATTCATGAAAAAGTAGTTAAAGCGATATACAGGGTGGCGGGGCCCTGCCGGGGTTGCGAGTTTGTCCGAAAGGGATATCGCAACCCCGGCACACAGACAACGGAAGGAACACGGGTGGGTTTTAGTCAGTAAAAGTCTGACACGCCCTCTCGCTCCGCCCAGAGCGGGAGAAGTTATTTGATAATTTCCCACCTTAAAAAAAAAAAAAGGGTGGCAGGGACATTTACATAAAACAGCTGGTTTAAAAAAAAAAAACAACGAAAAATTTCAACGCCCCCGTTCAGAATTATGTGCTGAATCCATGGTATCAGTTTTCGCGTCGATGTCCCTGCCACCCATACCAATAAAAAATGTCAATATTTGACCAGAGTGCGGGTAAATTGAATAGTAGGTGTCTTGCCGAAAAAATAAGCAACTTAAAACTTTAAAAAGAAATCACGATTATCTATTTTTTATGGCCAGGAACCACGGATAAAAAAGGTCCTAATATGTATACTTATCTCAAAATTCTATCAGGAACTAAGTGGAAGCTGATCGCAAATATAGAACCACCGTTACGTACCGAGACACTTCAAAAAATCATGGAAATCATCGAGATTTTAGACTGATCCGATGCTAACCTGTACCCTAATTGTGTAATACACGATAAATCAGAATCTGAATCGTTTTGAAACAGATTGCTAATCCATTGCTTCATAAGTTCGTAAAAGAAATCTGCTCAACAACATAAATAACGCAATGAATGTTGTTGAACTGTCAAAATGAAACAGATTAGTCGTAATCGCTTACGAAAATGTGTTAGATAGCTGATCAAAGTACTTGAACGTTGATGTGGTGTGTAAAAAAATACAATATTGATATGGCGATCTCACCAAAAAGTAGTGGAAAAATGCCTCAAAGATCGCAGGCGACACACAATGGCAGAGTCTGGTTACCGTATTGATAATAAATGCATGAATATTTTTTTAAATTAGTTTCGGCCCGACACGCTCTCTTCCTATATAATGTACATATATACCACACTTTCATTAAAATGACACGCTTGTTTTCTTCGTTTTTACGCCTCTTACGTTTATGTTGTTGACATTGTGAAAAAATTGTAAGTAGTCTTCCGATATTGATTTTATTAGAACCTACAGATGGTTAGTAATATAATACAGTTATTATATTATACAGGTTGGCAGGGACATCGCCGCGAAAACTGATACCATGAATTCAGTATATGATTCTGAACACGCCTGCGTTGAAATTATTCGTCGGTTATTTTTTTTTAATCTGCGCAAAAACTGCTGACTTTATTTGGATGAAATTTGGCACACAGATAGTTTATAATCTAGATATACTTTTAATTTCGGTATTCGTTCCCGTGGCATATTTTCCGACATCCAAGTAGGCGAAGCAGCGGGCAAAAGGCAGTTGTCTCAATGAACATTTATCATAGTTCAGAAGAATAGGCAGATTCATTACCTGACTAGGCATTTTCTTAATTGAAAAGGAGTTGGTCAAACCTTCGATATGAAAACCGTATTCCAATATTAAGTAGAGACAAAGGTGCCTTTATTATGTTCCTTGACAATTCAAAAGTAGGTAATTGAAATAAATGCTTTAAATTAAATAAATGATCTGCAAATAAATGATTCTTCTTCGTATTCTTTGACTTTAACTCAGAATAAAGCTCATTTTTCCGTGTAACATCCGACTTTCTGCATGATTGCTACTCGGAGCGCCTGTCGTTTATTTTTTAAACTCCTTGGAGAAATCATGTTCCCGTTGGATAATTTTCTCGGAGTCTTGGAATGGCTGCTCATCTAGATGTAATTGGGGTGTCTGAATAGGTAATTCTTCTTCTTTAATATTGGCACAAACTAGTCGAAGATACTTTAAGGTAAGCGTATTAGTCAGTCAGCATTAATAGTGGAACTGATTGTCCTCTGTCTTCACTTGTGGAGGCTTTGCACTCTTGCACGATTTATTGATGAGTTAATTAATTGGAATTCTACAAGTAGGTACCTAATATAATCAATCAAGTATAAACCTATTCATTTTTATTTGCGGTGTCATTTGAGTATTCTAGGTGTGCTCTTTTGTTAAAAACACTTGTTTTCCAATTTTATTGTTTTGAATTTTGTATTTAATTCTACCTATAATGCCCTAATGGATTAAAAATCCACCTTCAAACTTTTTCTGACTCTCCGTTTTATGATCCCTTTGCAATTCATTCTTTGTTATTTTAATTATTCAAAGAGCTCTTGATACAATAGACGTAGTCCGAAATTCCGGATTCAATTTCTGAGGGAGCCCTAATTATAATTGTTCATTTTTGACTACAAATTGCTGCGCATGGATTAATTATCCGAATTACAGAAAGCTACTATGCATTTCCGACATTTTAATGACATGTTTCACAACTCTAATTAAAAATTGAAACTTAATCCGAATTTATTTTCACCGAAATCAGCGAAGAATATCTTTTTAATGATGATTAACATATTAACAGTGTAAAGTGTACAAGTACGTATAATCGGTAGCAGCGAAAACATTATACAGGGTATAAAACATTATACAGTGAAATTGAAGGGCCTGCTGCAATTTCATATTCATATTTGAACTTCTTCCTTTAACTGTTTGATGTTTTAGAAAATTTGGTTACATCGAAAGGTTAGTTAAAGTATTAAGGAACCCAATGGAATAGTAATGAAGGTCATTCAATTTGAGAGTTTAGAGAAAAGTGATATTTAGTGACGAATCCTGGGAATTTTTCAAACGTACTCGTACTAAACATTTTGGGTTTTTTCGAATCCCATGAATTTTCACCTAGGCTTTATGGGGTGTTTATTTGTTTCAAATGGGTCACACTGTCACGCCCTGGAAGTAAAAGGTACTTACGTCAAATAACAAGTCACTTTGTATAGACTTCACGTGAAGTATTTTAATTAAACATTTTTAGGATTTGTACCCCAAGGATGAAAACGGAACCATATTGGCTATTAGTAAGTTTACATCATCTGTCTATATGTCGGATTATCGTTCTGTCCGTCGGTCTGCCAGTCTGTTTGTCTTCCCGTCTGTTATAGGCTATCCTTTTAAAAACTGAAAAGTGGCCTGTTGAAATGGCCACATAACACGGTACTGGGGCCTCTACCGTGGCAAATAATAAACATAAAGTAAACAATAATGGTAAAAGAAAAAAAGGTATATTCAAGAAAGTAAGAAGAAAGAAAATTTGTTTATTTGTCACAGAAACACGTGCACATACAAAAAGATAACTGACTTTAGATCTTAATGGTAGTAGTCGATTTTATGCACCGAGTAGGTACTAGAATTATGTTTGTAAAATCCGTGTAAAAACGAAACAGAAGCTATATAAATATGTGAGGAACCCTTAGTGCGTGAGACCGGCTAGAACTTAGCCGGGTTTAAATACTGATTAACAATAACTAACTGATTATAAATAATATTTTTTGCGTAAAGTCTAAAAGCACAAGCGGTAAAAGCAATATCGAAAACTTTACGTGAAATGATTTAATTTGCACAATACCACACATCATGCGCCAAATTTAATTGTTTGTTACGTTTGAATTTTCACGTCTATTCTCCGTATTCTGCTTTAATAAGTAATTGAAAATTTTAATTGCAATTGCATAATTGATATAATTGCGGTCATAATATTTGTTATATATAGTTGAAATGTATTTTTAATGTTCTCTTGAATCTATTGTTTGCGGTGCATTGTGTTGTGATGTTTGTTTTCCTGGCTTATAATTATTGTGGTAAATTGTGGCTTACATACGTTTTAAAGATGTTTACTGAAACATAAAACTAAAAGGTATCGGCCCCGGTTTAAAGAAATTTGAGCATAAATTTCGATTCAAATATGTTTTTTTTTTTAATAATCGTAAACGATTGGACCTAGTCCTGTCCCACACTGGGCGCCAAACCTGCCTAACCTGTCACGTGCTGGGCGCCAAATCTATCCCGTGCTGGGCGCCAAACCAGTCCCAAGCTGGGCGCCATTAAAATAAAAAACCAGACTGTTTATAACAAAATCTTTTCACAAATCCTGCTTGATTTATACCTGAGCTGTTCGGTTCCCATCGTTCTAAAACACCTTCCTGCCTGAAACATTTTAAAGCCCACGACCATATTTTATGACCTAAAAAGTAGATCTGATAACTTACTTAATAGTATACATCCAACAAGAGTATGATGGGGTTAGGGGTGTCTTAAACAATATCACTGCTTGTAAAATTAACGTTTTTATCATGACGTCAACGCACGCTAATAATAATATCAGCACCTAATTAGGTAACGCCCCATCTCCCATCTATAAATTTTAAAATAAAATGTGTGTCCATGTTATCAGAAATGTCGAGGTGACCGTGACCCGGTTTCCATGGCAACCGATATCTCTAGTTACTACGCTTGCCAGCTTATGAGAGGATATGGTATCGTATTCGATATTTGCTACTATTTACTTATGCTTGAATAGATCCAGGATATCTAGATGTCTGTAAATTAGATTTTTATAGTCAGGTAACCAGAACTGTTCGTAATTGCAGGCAGCTAGCTATAAGTACTTTTAATCCTAATTATTGTAAGTTTTTAAATCTTTCACGTGTCGTGTCTTGTCGTTTCGTGTGTCAGTGAGTACCTCTTAATGTGCATGTGAAAAGTTTCTTGATTCTTACATAACTCTTTTCTTGACTGGGCGATACCCCGACACGTTGATTATTTTAAGCCCCCATTTGACAATACTCAATATGGCTAGAGAATCCTATATCTTGCTGAATGGTTTTTCATGTTTACCACATAATGAGCTATTGTCACATAGGTCGTGACAACACGAGAGAATTAAAAGATGGATTATGTACACGATTTTGAGCTTTCAGAACTCAGTTCCAGACAGAAATTAGGTATGCTTTGAGCATCGTTCGTTCGTACTTAATTGAAGCTATGTAAGGTTAGTGCTAGTTAGCAGCTTTGCAGTGCACAATGTAAATAGCATTTAAGTAGTTGCTGTACAACTTTAAGTTGCTGTGCACTACGTTCTGGTCATAGGAGGCTTTGGGCCTGGCATTTTCTACATCAAATATTTAAACTTTACTTTACTTCGCAACACCAGGTAAATATGGTGTATCTATACGGACCCAATCAACATGAAGTAGACGATTATTTAATTATAAGGGTAAGAATGATTATGGTCACCAGTTACATCACAGAGAGAAAAAATTACTAAAATAGAGTAATTTGTATTAAAATTTTACTTAATTCGATGGCAAGAAATGCCCTGTGACAAATAATTTTTTGCTAATGTAATAAAAAGGTTTTGTAATGTCTAGTAAAACCGTAATACTTTCAATAGCTTAGTTTTGTAATAATTACTAATAAACTGTTATATTTTGCATTTACAAAACATGTTTTGCAGAATTTACAAAACATTAACAACATTTACTGTAATTTGTAATAAACTGTGTAGGTAATATTTTGCATTTACTTTTGATTTTTACAAGTAATTTTTTACAGGATATAAATATCAATTGCAAATACCTACAGTAAAACTTGTGTATTTTCATGACTACAACTTACAATTTTCCCCAAAAACAAAACAGTTTTTACATTTCGGGTGCTGATTTTTCTCTCGTCGACCCGCAAAGGTAAGTATTAAAAATCATGTTGTCGTAATCTTGGATACAAGGAATCAATAATTTCTCATTCGTTGAAAAGTATCCATGAATAGAATCCCTCCTTTTTGTCATCAACATGACACCCTGCCCATAACCACCCACATGTCGCAAAGTACTTTTTAAACGCTACACCGCAATGAATATGGATCGAAAATATGATACTAAAAATAGTTCTATAATATGATCAGTTTAAACCTATATCAATCGATCAACGTTCAATTACTGTTCGTTACAATTACTAACTACTAACCGATATTTGTACCGACAATCAACAGTTGGTTAATAAATCTAACGAAATAACTGATAATAAACTCGAATTATTGCTATCTAATTCTAAACTGACATTTGTCATACAAAATCAGTAGCAACTGACTGGCAACTCATTGATATTAGATTACAAAAATTTATCTGTTCAGTATATTGCGATCGGTCAATGAAAATTTTATCAGCAACATCGAGCAAATAGGAACATTTTTAACAAGTGTCCTAAAAATAAAGTATAGAATGGCCACGAACTGAAGAAAGACTTATAAAAATATGTTGCTATATCTCCACATAGTCTCCCCGATATTTCATTCACAGGAAGCAAATGCCGTGTCAATATTTTATCCAACCGGATCAAGAAAATATGACACATTAATCATTCATCTTTTATCTACAAAAGCAATAGATTCAGGAGGCCTTTGACTCCTCAGCGAGTTTCAAGATGGCGGCGGCGGTCCCAGAATCGCCGAAACTTACGGCACACGGCTAAATTATTCAGAAGCTTTTATTATTAAAGTTACGCAGTATTATTTGGCCGCGCGACCTGTGCGAGTCGATGATAAAATTAAAATTTTATGAAAAGGCCACACGGGTAAATAAGCTTGTTCAAACTTGGTGAGAGCTTTCGTATTATCGAGGTTACAGTTGGGGGGCAGGTAGAGATGTAAAATTTACTTTTTAACACGCTTTTATTAGGTCGACCTGTATGTATGTAACTATGTAATCAAATCTAAGAAAACTAATTTAACCATCTTCTAAAGATCGTAGCGTTATGAAAATTGGCAGTTGTATGAGATTTTGATGACAATACAATAACATGGTACTGTCGAGCTGATCTGATGATGGTGCCGGAAGATATGAACTGGAACTTCATGATGGATGATCGTATCATGAAGTTCCGAATGAAGCCGGAAGATAGGCACTAGCATTCCATGATGAAATATCGTATCATAGCCGTGTTTGGACTTGTTAGAAAGGTCTTGTAATGAACTTTGACCACGATTAGGTTTCAAGGTCTGAATACAATAGCGTGTTTTTTAAACTATTAATTTTTATTTTAAACGTAAAATTGATTGGTACTTTTTTGCAAAGGATTTCTTCATATCCGTTACTTCTCGTTCTTCTGCCAAAATCGAAATCACTAAAGAATAAAAGGTAATTAGGTACTTGCTAACATTTATCTAATGGTGGTGCAAGATTGTTCATGGTCCCAAATCCGAAAAAAAGATCAAGCAACATAGGCAATCTAAGTCGAACTCACTTTCAATCACAATCCAAGGGTTTTGAAGGAAAGTCCTGATCCAATGCTTTATAGGTTTGAAAAATTCGTCTGCTACGCCTATAACGCAATGGCCGACCTATCAAAATGAAAGACATTGCGATCAATTGTCATTTTATGTGTGTTACAATTGCCCTACAGCTATCAAAAATTTTCAGGGTAATTATGTATCGAAGTTTTATAGAATTTTGAGCTAAAGCTTATGAAATTCATCATTCGGTATTTCGCATTTGTGTAGACCACATAAGTATATCTATCATGGTTTAGAATCGGTACCAAAAGTATAGGTTCTGTATCGGTACTAAGCGGTTCTTGCCATTTCGGTACTTGGGTACCGGTTCCATACGGGCACCGATACCAAATACAGGTACCCGAAGCGTACCACAAATCTCACATTTGTACGAGTAATCTCATGCGGTTGACAACCTTGAACTAATTCTTATTTTCTGAATATTCATGAAAAATTATGGAAAATTAACTTTAAAAGGGGGGGGAGGGTCTACCTTTAATATTTTTCATGTGATTCAATTAATAATTTTTATAGTAGTGTTTGCCATATCTCTTTAGTTGCTGGCTTATGAGTAACTTTATCGGATTAATAAAAAGAGTTTAGTAGATATTGACAAAAAAGAATAAAAATAATAAGAAGTTCATTTTCGATCGACATTGTATAATTCGCACATGAAGTCTATAAAGGCACGCACCTCTGACTTTTCGGATTTCGAGTCCTGGGTACAGTATAGGTACGGCGCTACTATACATACCATAGCTTCACAATTGTTTATTGAACTCCAATGACAGACTATACTAAGCAAACGTATGCTGAGACGCAGTTGACGCACGTCAACACAGCGCAGAGCAGAGCAGATTTTGCATCAGAGCAGATAATGCATGAACGTACTGAGAGCTGCATACGTAGCGGCGCAGGCACGTGCCACGTAGACATGTGTCTGTCCTGCTCTGCGTCCCGTTGTAGTACCGGCACAGATTTCTGCGCGTCACGTCTATTGTTTGTACTAGCTAGGAGGCGAATGTGTCTGTGTAGCTGCGTCACAGCATGCGCTCGCGGCCTATACCTGCCTCGCCTGCTACCCTGCAAAATCTGTACTGTGCTGACCTGCGTCACCTGGTCAACCTAACACACTGGTTTGTTCTCAGAATACACAACATTTATGTGTGAATACCACTGTTCCATTCCCACCCACACCGTCCTCTTCACGCTTTACATAACACAACGTACATAATTGCACATTATCCCGTACACGGCCGCACAAAATCAATAACTAATTAATATCAAATTTGGCGGAACGAGTGGTCGGAGAGAAACGGATCCCGCCTCATGCCTCATGGCTGTAACTGGGTCCTATGGGTCAAGGCCGGCGATGTAGGACGTGTCCTCCACAACTGTCATATAGCTTTAATGTTTTCTGATTTCTGCTCACTGATTTAATTATGTTTATAAACTCATTTGCGGAGCTTAAGTAGTATATAGGTATGTAGTTTAACAAAACTCATAATAACTTTAAAAGTAAAAAAATATATGTAAACGTGGCTACTTTCGCAGGCATCGAAAACAGGATTAAAATACCGGCCAAGTGCGAGTCGGACTCGCACACGGAGGCTCCGTGCCACCGTACTATATTTAGACTGAAAAAACGAATGTATATCGGAACCCCCTTAAATTCTAAACTATTTTTTTTTAGCAATATATATAAGCAATCTGTGAAAATTTCAACTGTCATACCTATTACGGTTCATGATATACAACCTGGCGACAGACAGAAGTACGGACGGACAGCGGAAGGTTCCGTTTGGTACCCTTCGGGACGGAACCCTAAAAACCACAGGTGACCGGAGGCCGTAGCACGAACGCGTGAGTAAAAGTAACGTAAATTCGAACGATTTTTAAATCGAAAATACAGCTGTCCAATAGCATTTTGGTTTGAATTTTTGCGACAAGCACAACTAATATCAACCATAGATGTGAATAAAGTCTTAAAACAGTTAATATTATGTATGTGCGAAACGAGTATTTTCAGGTTCTGGAGTGGCGCCCGAAAGGAGCGTTGGAAGACCCACAAAGTGGACTGACGACCCTATGAAAGCCGCAAGAATCCGCTGGATCCGAGAAGCACAGAAAAGGTCGAAGTGGCGGTGCCTGGGGGAGGCCTATGTCCAGTAGCGGACGTCTTTCGGCCAAAATTATGATGAGCATTTTCAATTTAAAAAAAAAAAGCTTACCAAACGTTTACTTCGCGCGTATGTAGGTACTAGGCCCACAGAGAAACATGGTAAACAAAATACTAACGGGTGATCCTCGAAACAGGATATATGCAGCAGATGATCCTAACTCTGATCATCATTACCCGGTTTCCCTAAACGTGGTAAGGTAAACGCGGGTGAACTCGACAGTGACCCAGAAGTCGTCAAATTATCTAAAATCGACAATATATTTTTCTACTAAACATTAAACTGGCCGATTTTTATGGCAACATATTTTTGGTAACATATTGCACAATTAAAATAGCAACACTGAGTTGCAACTGTAATGGCGTCAGAGATATTCTACATTGAAAGTGTCTCCAAGAAAAAAATAGTTTTTTTGTAAGTTTAGCTATTAAACGTAGCACTCGGCTCGTGGTTTTGTGTTTCTATTTGTGCAGCTTCAGTGGGGTGTACGGTAAGTCTGATTGTTTTATGAATTAGTTAAGTTATTTTGCTAACGATATTACATGATATTTGGAACACTTTTATGATAAAAGTATTATTTTTCGTATGTGACATCTATCGGTACCCAAAAAGTCCTACTTGACCTAGAACTCGTCATTTTATGTACTATTGTGACGACTACTGGGACACGCTTTATAGGTTGTCTCTAAACTCGTCTTATTGTAGATATTTTTGTGTTTTATGTCACAAAATGGGAATAAAACTATTATCGGGACCGTTAAATAGTTGTTAACCCCCTTGTGCAATCATATTTAAAGGTTTGGCCTTCATTTGACGATAAACGGGGTTTCTCTTAAGCTGTTTCTTAGGGGTATTATTACTTTATTGACGAGTTCTAGGTCTTTCACGTGTTTGTCAATTCGACGAGATTTATTATGAGACTGGGAATGGTTTGTGCTTGCGTCTCTTTGTGCCACTGCGCGCTGTGGGCCTCCAGCAGTCGCTTAAGGACACGTGATAAGTGTCTTAATCCTGGCCTGAAATCAGATTGGGCCGGTAACATAAACACTTGCATGCAATTTTTGAATGGCACTATTTGAGCTTTCTTTATGGCATGCGGTTATTGTTCTTGAACGTTCCACAAACTTAAACCATGTAAATGGGGCTTATCGTTATGTATCATTTTTTTATTTTAGATTGTCGTGATGCATGAACATAATTTTTATTACAGAAAATTATGGCTGAAAAACAATACAAGCAGAGGATATGTCAAAAGCCATAGAGGCTGTACGTCAAGGGGTCACAACATCTTCTGCAGCAAGACAATTTAAAGTGCCAAGGACCACCTTGATTGACAAAATTAAAGGCCGTAGTTCGATCGGCTGCGCTAAAGGACCACTCTCCGTTTTAACCAAAGAAGAAGAAAATCATTTAAAGACTTGGTTAATTTTCATGGCAGAAAGTGGGTTCCCTGTAACCAAAGATCAGTTGTTAGATAGCGTAAAATTATTAGTTCGCAAACTCAACCGTAAAACTCCATTCACAAACAATAGGCCAGGTCGACATTGGTTCGAGTCATTCATAAAACGCAACCCTGAAGTAGGTCAGAGGGTTTCTCAAAATTTGACACAATTTGGCTTTAGTTAACGAAGAAAATATTCGTACCTGGTTTAAAGAAGTCCAGGACTATTTTAGTACTGCCCAGCTACAAGCAGCTTCCGAATGACAGAAAATACGACTCGACACGACGGAACGGAGTGTAGTTTAACCGCGTCGCAATCACAACCACCTATACCTATTTACCTAACGCCTCGATGTCAAATATCGCCAATGTCCTGTGACGATATCACTGTAACTGTACTTTCCAGAGCAATAACTAAAGTGACATCAACTGTTACATCGTCTTCCACATCAATAACTTTTGCTGGAATTACGGAAAATACTGCACGAGATGATGAAACGGATTTTTCATTAACCTTGCCGCAATCAAAACCACCTAACCCTATTTATTTAATGCCTGGCAGTCAAATATCACCTATTTCATGTGACACTCACACATCATATTCCTCATCAATAAGCAATGCTAGAATTACAGATAACACGACACGACACAACGGATCAGACTGTAATTTAACCATGTCACAATCACCACCACCATCTGAGGAAACAAAAGAAAAATCTAAAAAATTCTATGGTAACCTTATGATTCCAACGCCTTTCAAAGAGGCTTTATTTTGGCCTCCTCATCTAAGCCAGACCCAGACAACCAAATCAAAAATAAAAATACCCAGTGTTGTGACCTCAGACCGGTGGAAAATTTTTGAAAAGCGAAAGATCGATGCCAGGACCGAAAAAGAAGAATGCAAACGGAAAAGGGTCGAAGCTAGAAAAACAGCAAAAGCTAAAAAAGAACAGACACATAAGAAAGCAACAAACAAGAAAGCAAATTGCACTTCAACTCAGGAAGTAAAAAAAGATGATTGGTACTGTCGGTTATGTCAAACAAGTTCTGAAACAGACATGATACAATGTCTAAGCTGTGAAATCTGGTACCATACAACTTGTGCAAAAATCGAACCGTCACAAATAACTTTTCATTGTGTCTATTGTAGCGCCCAGCCATAATAATGTTTTGAATGTTTTAGTGTAGCTTTACTATAATATAATGATTCATTGATATTTTTGTTTTGTAGGTATACGATTTTATATTTGATTTACTACTAATCACTTCTGCTTCTCAGCACTTTCGTGCAATGTTATTTTATAATAAATAAGCATTATGCTATGCCAAGAATAATACTTAGTTTAGGTGTTTTTTATCTGACTGATTTAAGTTTAAATTGCTGTCTGATTATGAATAATTAAGGTGTGCAAAAGTATTGGGTATAAAGGCACTCTCTCACCGGGAACATCCGCAAAGTAATGTATCAATCCAAGATTCGTTTGGATATTACCATTACCGCGGTTCTCCTCAATTACTGATTTAAGCTCGAATCTGAACTGTTACATTACAGGCATACGCTCGCGGGGAGGGAGCGCATTTAGATATTAAATGCTTAATGATTATTTGATTAATTACCGCGGAAGGTAAAGCTATCTGTAAAATAATTATTAGAGAGTTACAGTTTAGCAACAAGCCAATAAGAGGGTTTTTATTTTTTGTTTTGTTATTTTTTTTTTTTTTTTCTTTGCGAAATGGGCCTGCTTTTGACCTTAAATGTATGTTTAGTAATTATACTTGTGTGTATGAATGACTGATGATGAAAAATTTCACGAATGAGAAAAAACTTATTATAAAATTGATTCTGATAAAACCTGATTCTGTAATTATGATCTCATAATTTTTTTATGAAAAATATATAAGAATTTGATTTATCTTGACGTTTTTATTACCTACCTGCTCTGGTTCCTGTTTACACAACTTTTAGTAAGTAATTTCTTGGGATTTGGTCTTCTACCTATTGTTACTAAGACTTGTCACTCATATCAGTCAATCACAATTTTTTTAAATATGTTCTCATCTTGATCTTTAATTTCTAGAGCGGAGAGTTCAAATTAGCATAAAAAATTGACGACTACTGGGACTTTTTGGCGAGTATTAGTACAAATCTGACGACAACTGGTACAAATCGCCCTTTTTTTACATTTGCTTAAATAAGTATTTATTATAACTAAAAATTATAAAAAACTGCTACATAAATAGAATAACGGATAAATTTTCTATTTTTTCTTACAAAAAGTTTCATTCTACATGAAATACTTTTCACACAGCAGTGCTTCAAAGTCGATGAATATCAAAATCTGACGAGTGTTGGTACTTTTACCTTAAAAGCTAAAGTGATCAGTGAAACAGGGAAAAGCTACAATGCTTAGGGAAAGATGAAGATTCCTGTCTTATACGAGGTGTTTGGAATATGATGTTCGTATTCAATTATTACCGTTAGTTATAGGTTATATAATATTGCTGTGTACCTCTGCCTCACTACAGGCATGTATGAACATATGTATAGGTATTGTAGTAGGTAAAGCAGAGTGGTTATGTAACTCAATTTGTAACGCAGTTTGCAAAACATACGCTGTCGTGTGACGATGTTGTGGTTACAGTACAGACAACTGTTGAATAGCGTATATTCTTGTCTAAATATTGCTGCATTGTCGTATATCATTTTGCTTCTACAGGGTGAATTTGAATTCATGCGACACCTGTTAAGGGGTCATTGTACTCATCATTATGAACAACTTTCACTATGGGACCAACGTTGAAATCGCGAAAAAAAACCCAGCTGTTCCCTACATTTATGTTCGCATAGCTCGTCAAAATGTAGGGAACAGCTGGGTTTTTTTTCGCGATTTCAACGTTGGTCCCATAGTGAAAGTTGTTCATAATGATGAGTACAATGACCCCTTAACAGGTGTCGCATGAATTCAAATTCAGCCTGTATAGTCCTTTACAACTATTTAAAGTTTGACAGCTATAGTTAGTTGACTCAGGCGTGACTTTGCGGAAATTCATTATAAAATAGAATACTGTTCTTAAGGAGTCATAAAGAACTCTGTAAGAAATCGACACTTGTTTCACCTCTCACGATTCACTTGTTGCGAATCCGGACATGACGTGTTGTCACGTCAAGCGCCGATCGCAGAGCTCTGCGTGAACGTGTTCTTTATGACTCTTTAAGAACATTTAAGCGGATTAGGTTACTAAATATACGTCGTCTATTTTACTTTGACAGCAACCCAAGCAGCAAACCACCAGCAATTTCATTTCATTTCAGATTAAGAATAAAGATCATTTTGATACTGACAGTTGTGCAAAATCAGAGGCAAAATAACTGTGAATATGAGTTTCGGCTCAGATGACATGATTATGATCAAAAACTAGATTATTTATTGATACAACCAGAATCAGAACTAACAAACTTATCTTTTATTGGCATAAAATATGGCATATTTCGTCGACAAAGCTTTTAGTTTATTGTTTCCTAGAAAAATATTATTAGGTGTTATTTGTTTTTGCAGAAATTTTTGTAACAGGATCTAGCGACCCAATAAACATACATGTACAGTACAACAATTTTCTTAGTGTCCCTCGGCAAACTTTGCCCTTTGCACTTGGTGCTTGTACGTATTGACTCCTACCGTTGTGCCCGCGTTGCCGATAACCATAATTACCAAGTACAAAGGGCAACTGTTAGAAATCCGACGACTGACGAAACACGAAGTTTGCCGAGGGACATTAAGAAAATAGTTGTACTGCTCATAAACTCACGCCTTCTTCCCATAGGGGTATGCAGGAACTTCAGAACACCACCGGCTACGATCCTTACATACTCCATTTACTTCGTTCCAATAAACGGATATATAAAAAGAAAAACCTTTTTATAAAAAAAACCTGTACACTTGTGAAGATAGAAAAAAAAAAAAATAATTTGCATTCAATTTTATACAAAAAATACAGAGTAATAAAACAAAACAGAGGCTACCCGCTACCCTTTTGTGAAGCGCTGCACAGAGTAGTCATAGTTTTCAGAGTAAATATGTAATGCTGCTAGGTAGTTTAGGTACGTACTTGGAGAGTAAACTGTGCCGGTAAAGCGGCGGGTTTATGTGCCTTTTTCACACAGTACCTACACTATGCACACTGTTGCCACACTAAAGGTTTCAGTCCGTAGGTAAAATAAAGGGATGGTAACCGATGAAGTGTGAAAAGTTTGACATCCGATTAAACTGTTACCGTGTACACAGAAACAACAGAAATGAGGTGAGTGGACAGGTGTCAACAAAAGGGGTTGTAAAGCGGCAGGAGTAGTGTTCATGCGAGGGAAATTGGTTTTGCTTCCCCACACCACGGCAGTAAAAGCAATAATAAATTCCCATGTGAACACTAATTTAATAACACACATTAAGAGCTCGTCAATTTTAATTGCTTATCATGCAACTTTGTAGCCAATTGTATGGGCGACTCCTTGCATCTGTAGTACTTAGCAGTGATGTTACGAAACTTCGGTTTCGATTCCGAAAGATTGGAACTTCCGATTAATTTTACACCTCCGATTCCGACTTCGGTTCCGATAATTTTGAACCGGAGTTATACTGAAGTTCGAAACGCAGTGATGCACGTGATCTGGTCACGTGCATCACTGCGTTTCGAACTTCGGTGTGTACAAACAAGTTGTAAACTCGTCGCCAGGGTAATGTTTGTTTATTTTATACGAAGTCCGCAAAGTCACGCCTGAGTCAACTAACTATAGTTGACTCAGGCGTGACTTTGCGGAAATTCATTATAAAATAGAATACTGTTCTTAAGGAGTCATAAAGAACTCTGTAAGAAATCGACACTTGTTTCACCTCTCACGATTCACTTGTTGCGAATCCGGACATGACGTGTTGTCACGTCAAGCGCCGATCGCAGAGCTCTGCGTGAACGTGTTCTTTATGACTCTTTAAGAACATTTAAGCGGATTAGGTTACTAAATATACGTCGTCTATTTTACTTTGACAGCAACCCAAGCAGCAAACCACCAGCAATTTCATTTCATTTCAGATTAAGAATAAAGATCATTTTGATACTGACAGTTGTGCAAAATCAGAGGCAAAATAACTGTGAATATGAGTTTCGGCTCAGATGACATGATTATGATCAAAAACTAGATTATTTATTGATACAACCAGAATCAGAACTAACAAACTTATCTTTTATTGGCATAAAATATGGCATATTTCGTCGACAAAGCTTTTAGTTTATTGTTTCCTAGAAAAATATTATTAGGTGTTATTTGTTTTTGCAGAAATTTTTGTAACAGGATCTAGCGACCCAATAAACATACATGTACAGTACAACAATTTTCTTAGTGTCCCTCGGCAAACTTTGCCCTTTGCACTTGGTGCTTGTACGTATTGACTCCTACCGTTGTGCCCGCGTTGCCGATAACCATAATTACCAAGTACAAAGGGCAACTGTTAGAAATCCGACGACTGACGAAACACGAAGTTTGCCGAGGGACATTAAGAAAATAGTTGTACTGCTCATAAACTCACGCCTTCTTCCCATAGGGGTATGCAGGAACTTCAGAACACCACCGGCTACGATCCTTACATACTCCATTTACTTCGTTCCAATAAACGGATATATAAAAAGAAAAACCTTTTTATAAAAAAAACCTGTACACTTGTGAAGATAGAAAAAAAAAAAAATAATTTGCATTCAATTTTATACAAAAAATACAGAGTAATAAAACAAAACAGAGGCTACCCGCTACCCTTTTGTGAAGCGCTGCACAGAGTAGTCATAGTTTTCAGAGTAAATATGTAATGCTGCTAGGTAGTTTAGGTACGTACTTGGAGAGTAAACTGTGCCGGTAAAGCGGCGGGTTTATGTGCCTTTTTCACACAGTACCTACACTATGCACACTGTTGCCACACTAAAGGTTTCAGTCCGTAGGTAAAATAAAGGGATGGTAACCGATGAAGTGTGAAAAGTTTGACATCCGATTAAACTGTTACCGTGTACACAGAAACAACAGAAATGAGGTGAGTGGACAGGTGTCAACAAAAGGGGTTGTAAAGCGGCAGGAGTAGTGTTCATGCGAGGGAAATTGGTTTTGCTTCCCCACACCACGGCAGTAAAAGCAATAATAAATTCCCATGTGAACACTAATTTAATAACACACATTAAGAGCTCGTCAATTTTAATTGCTTATCATGCAACTTTGTAGCCAATTGTATGGGCGACTCCTTGCATCTGTAGTACTTAGCAGTGATGTTACGAAACTTCGGTTTCGATTCCGAAAGATTGGAACTTCCGATTAATTTTACACCTCCGATTCCGACTTCGGTTCCGATAATTTTGAACCGGAGTTATACTGAAGTTCGAAACGCAGTGATGCACGTGATCTGGTCACGTGCATCACTGCGTTTCGAACTTCGGTGTGTACAAACAAGTTGTAAACTCGTCGCCAGGGTAATGTTTGTTTATTTTATACGAAGTCTCAGTTTATTGTTTTATTTGTGGATGTTATCGCTAATATTTGACTGATTAAAGAGACTGAATTATATTTCTATTGATTCATTAAGCGGAAGTAGAAGAAAGATGTGTTAAGGGAACTTCACACATCTTTCTTCTACTTCCGCCACCGACTCCGGTTTCGGTTTCGGTTCTGATTCCGATCATTCAAATTTAAAACCTCCGATTCCGGTTCTTGTTCCGGTAAAACGACTTCCGTAACATCCTTGGTACTTAGTTATCTTTTTGCCTTTTAAATACTTACCATGAAAATGATCAAGTATTATCTTCTTTGCTTACCACTGCTACAAGATTCTAGACATTATCATCTTGCTATGCTATACTGATTGAATTGAAGTCCAAGGCATATTTTGCGACCACATAACATATGTAATTTTTAGCTAACCTAACCTATCCACATCGTTTCCGCGGTCTGTCTAACACTTTGTCACCCCGCAGTTAACCAGCAAATATAATAGCCTGAATATTACATCAACCGCCGCGCCGTCGAGCACATAATATAGAATGTAGCTACTGTAGTAGTGACTAGCAAGTAGTGCATTTATAATATGTAGGTAAGCATTAGCATAATTACCCTATAATGTTCCCATTGCTGGGTCACAGGCCTCCTCTCTTCGAGCATTAGTGGGCTGCAATCCACCATGCAGGCCCAGTGCGGGTTGGTAGATTATGTCACATGTCTTAGAATTTTTGGTTCTAGAACATGCCGGCTTCCTCACGGTCTTTTCCGTTTTGAGAGCAGTGGTGATGAAATTATTTACACAAAGTAAAGCGCGTAGGTTCGAATCTTCGACCTACAACTGGTAAGTCGCGGCCGTTACCACTGGGCCACGATTTGGGTAAGGTTGCCTGCCTACTATGGTCCGCCCTCCATCTTGTTCTAGCCTGCACCACACCAGTACAGTGACTGGAACCTCGGCAAAACGCATAACGTGAATAAATGACCACCTCATTGTTTTTTTACTCGATAACGCGTATCTATGTATGATGGATTCGCAACAGACTGTGTGTACATTTTGCAAGCAAAAAACCCGACTGCAACTAAAATTGCATAACATAACATCACGCCTGTTATTCCCACAGTGTAAGGCAGAGGCATACCTATAGCACACCCACATTTCGCTAGTTATGTTTAAGTTCCATTTAATTGGGAGCGATCCTATTCTCATCAACCGGGCACTAATCCAGACTGCAGGCTGCTACTGAGAAATTCTTGACGGAAAAACCCAATAACACTTTTCCCGACCTGGGAAACGAACCCAGGACCTCATACTCAGCAGTAGCGCTTACGACCACAAGACCAACGAGGCATTCATGTATATTATGTATAATACTCGTAAATATGTGGATATGATACTTACTCTCAGTCACATCGCGTTAGTCTGAAAGCTGACCCCAACATCAATCGGATAGGACAGATAGATTGGGAGCCTCAGAACTAACTCCTGTGAAAACAGATAGTCCAAACTCCAATAATAAAATTGAAGAACACCAGCCCCTTAAGTTTTGCACGTGTAACAGAAACCAAGTCCTCAAAACTGCAGTGTAATTGAAGCGCAACAAGTATTGTGTTTTCGACGGCAAAAAAACTTATTCCTTTTTGCAATCGCATCACAAAGGGAATGCTCAAAAAATAGACACCATCAATCGGAAAGGTCAGTTTGCAAGCGCTTATTTTTGTTGATCGTACATCGAATTTACAGAGCAAAAGCGCTTTGATAGGTTATTGGGTGCTTTATCCAGCACGTTTCGTGTTGAATATGTAAAGTGAGATAGCTGACACAACTTTGTTCGGCAGCTTTGTAAAAACATCTGCCTATTCCATATTCAAATCCTTGTTTCCAGTTGATGTCACGAGTATTTCCACTTAGAGCCCTATTAGACTATCATAGAAATAGGATCAGAGATGTACACGCGTCATTTTTATGTGAAGAACCTATGACGGTATAATAACTACGTATGATTCATATTGTCTATGATCATAGTTGTGATCCTGTTTGACCGCAGGCGTACAAATATGATCATATCCGTCTAACCTCAAAAATGGCTAAATCAAACACGGCTAAATCGTTATCCATCTTGATTAGGTATGACATGTATGTATATGACCATATAAGTGTAATATGTAAAAATTAAGAACAGCATTATTTAAATATGATCATAGAATTTGGCAGATATGAAATCATAATTATATGATAAATATATGATAGTGTAATTGAGAAATATCAACTTTATTAGTGTACCTACTACCTATTGAAAAAGTTTAATTAAGACTTGTTGAAATTATAGCTCAAACTCACAACTTTATTTATTTTATGTATACAATTTGTTTACATTTTTGGAAACTAAATTGCGAACGCAAGATACTTTTGTTACCCTCTTTGTTTTTATTCCTGGTACCATTTTTTTCTCAAACTCAAAAACTCAAACTCAACGCATTTATTTCAATTAAACCATTTACAGACACTTTTAAATTGTCAAGGAATCGGTCAATCAAAAATATGAAGCTAGTTGCCCATTCCAAAGCGTAGTAGGTACCTATGGAGAAGAACGAGCAAGAAACTCCACGGACACTGTTTTAAATAAAATAAAATGTTTCAAAGTATTGGTTACATCATTCATGTTGAAATTATACATGTGAGAACAATGTAGAAAGACGTGCACGTTAGAAGCGTCCGTAATAAAAAGATATAGAATAAAAATATAGATACTCGTATAAAACAAAGAAAAATTCAATAATCAAAATCAGCCATGGCCGCTAAGAGTTGACCAGTCCCAACTGACGGCGCCCGTTCACGAACATGACGACGATGTCACTAAGTTACCCTAACCGTTACGTTACGTTACGTTAACATACCCAAAACCCTAAGTTACACCTATTTGAATTCAATCAATTAGTTCAAAAAGTCGAAAAAACTTACGTGGCTTCATTAAAATCACCACTGATCACAGCAATATGTTACCTACGTACCTTCGCAAATCTAAATAACAGGTACAAGGTTCAGCATTTATACATACTTATTATATTAAAATCGCTTTTCGTGTTTGCTTGTATGACCGCGTTGTTCTTCTAAACCACGCAACAGATTTTGATGAGGTTTTCACCATCGTTTAGAGAATTTATTCCGGAAGGTTTATGTGTATAATACGTTAATATTAAAGTTACATATAACTAGGAAATCTCGATGTTTTGTCAGGTCGTAAAAACCGTGCGAAGCAGGAGCGGGTCGCTAGTGAACTATGTATAAACCGTGTTACATAGGTATTCAGCAAATACAGCCATATTAAACACCCAACAAGCACGAGTTTGCTGAGAAACAGTATGTACACATGTCCGTTCTCAGCACAGACACTGCCATTATTAAACTCATCGACCATTTAGACCTATAAATTCCAGTCAAAATGAGGCTGAATAATTAAGATGAAGCAAATAGTGCGAAATCGCCGCGCTGACAGCGCTTCGAGACGCTTTTATACTCGTGTAAGAATTTCGATCAATTTATAGGTAGGGGATTGTGGCTAAGTAATAGAACAACCGCATGGGTCGATTGATTAGGTTAAGCTACGCTTGCCACGGTTGGTCCGTGGATGGGTGAACATCCTTATATACCAAGACCCTACCGTGCTTCGGAAAGCACGTTTTAAGACGTTGGCTCCGGCTGTCATTCGTGGATCTTTGGCAGTCGTTACGGGTCGTCAGAAGCTCGAAAGTCTGACAACCATTCTTACAGAGGGGTATCGTATTACCCAGTAACTGGGTTTTGGAGGTCGGATAGGCAATCGCTCCATGTAAAATACTGGTATTCAGCTGCATCCGGTTAGACTGGAAGCCGACCCCAACATAGTTGGGAAAAGGCTAGGCAGATAATGATTCGTGTCTGATTATGGCGCATCTGAGTGCAAGGTAGGTAGCTGTCATAGGGCATTGTTAGAAAAATCCACACATAAAAGCAATTTCGTCATGGATTCGAGACCCAGCAACTGCAATTATGTTTGGTTATTTCACAATTATTATTTTGTAAAATATATGTTAAATCCAACGCTATAAAGGTTACAGGACAGGTCAGGTATTACTTAATAATTACAAAATAAAGGAAAAACAAACTCCAATTCGAATTTGAACTCACTCCGACTGACCAAGGATCAAGCAGCAAAAAATAGAAAAAATAAGGTAAACTTAAAAAGTTCTGGTTGTAAATAGTTACTTACGGAACCCTTTTTCAGCGAGTCTGTCTCGCACTTAGCAAGTTTTGTCTTTATTTAGTAGCTGGAAGTTACTTTTACTTTACTTGTTATTAAAAAAACAATAAACTGCTCGTAATAATAATTATAGCCTACCGCATCGGTAAGTGTTTAAAAAGTACACAGTCATGTAATCGATTCGAAACCCAGTAACTGCGATTATTTTTGTATATTTTTACATTTCTATTTTGTTACGTTAATCCAATTAATAAAAGGATAATTTTAATATTACACTATATTCAAATATAGTCTTAATGATTACTATTTAATAAAAAAACAATCTCAAATTGGAATTGGAACTCACTCTGACTGGTCAACCATTTAGAAGTCCTAGATCGCGCAATCAAAGTTTTCGAACGTTTTTGCATAGAAAGTTTATCTTTTTCTTAGTACATCGGGGGTCAGTCGCCTCGAGGGAAGCCAGTATTCGTCAAGCTGGTATGAATTGACGGTCATTTCGATGTACCTAACCCGTCAGGGCGGTAAATTGGTCAAATAAACCCACAGATGAACACCGACGCGAAAGCGATACAAGCCTGGTCACAGGATAAAACCTTACCTTCGAGGAGGATTATAAAACCAATCTGGTTAACTCGACCCCTTTTTTAATTTCGTTTTTTTTTTTAATAATAAAAACATACACATACCTACTAAAGATTTTATAAAAAGCGACTACAACATGAAAATTTAAATTGTATTTATTTATTTGTTCTCATGCACATACAATAGATTAGGTGTCGGTTTTTGAATTGAAAGTAGTTAAATTAGTTATGTGGGTATACTTAATAAGTAGGTTACCTACATTAGGTAGGGTACCTACTTTAATTATGATTTTTCTGTCATTGACTTAAAATACAATACCTTTTCTCTTTATCTATAGGTAGTTGTTTTTAACAGATTTGATTTTTATTTTAAACGCGGCGGATGCATAATGGAAATCGAGAAAAAGGGTTTTACCTGGTGCCTCCCCGACCAAAACGCAGCCGCGCAAGCTGTTTTTTGTGCCGTTTTTTGAAGCTATCTACTTGTTATTTAAAAGAAATACCAACTAATCTATATACCTACTACAAAAATTAATTCCTATTTCCTTTGGTCACGGCATCACTACGGCTGGACCAATTTCGCTAATTCTTTTTTTTTTGTGTTCGTTATTCTCAGGAGAAGGTTCTTATGATAGGTAAGTGAAGGTAGGGTAGGTAGGTATATAAGTAGGTAGATAGGGTAGATAGGTAGGTAGGATAAGTAGGTAAGTAAGGTAGGTAGGGTTAGGTAGGGTAGGGTTAGGTAGGTAGGTAAGGTAGGTAGGATAGGTAGGGTATGTAGGTAGGGTAGGGTTAGGTAGATAGGTAGGTGCGCCGTAGATAAAGTACTCAGTGCTATCCGTGCGAAGCCGGGGCGGGCAGCTAGTAAAATATACATTTTTCTACATACTCGTAGTCTTAATTCCATAATGGTACTTTTTTTATAAGTAAGTATTATGTTCAATTAATTTCCTTACAACGAAACCACAGAAATTAGAGTCTTCTCATGAACTAAACATTATTTTAATTTTGCTACTGACACTAATGGATAGACAATTTAATAATGAACATTTTGTAATAAATATTTTTTTCAAAAGACCAAAATTTGATTTTATGAAGATTTTATTTTAAAATCTTATTACTACTGTATTCACTACTTAGCATAAACAAGTTGGAATTTTCGAACTTCACCTGGAGGGAAACTACTTTAAATACTGGAGATAGCAAATTTCACTAAAAGGAAACATTCCTTTATTTTTAAACTCTGCGTCCTAAAACCTGCGGCTCCCAAAGGCACTCCCTTTATAATATATTACTTATGAATCTTATGGTACTTGATCCATTCCATATCATATCCTCTTGCCCGTTTTTAGCTCCATAACCTAGCCTGCATGATCTGCAGCAGATGCTGGACGGCTGAAACGTGGACACTTACGGTAGGCTGGTCCATAAATTCAAGGTCGCTCAGCGAGCTATGGAACGGGCTATGCATGGAATATCTCTGAGGGATAGAATCAGGAATGAGGTATTCCGGCAGAAAACCAAAGTAATCGACATAGCTCACAGAATAAGCAATCTATATTAGCCGTAGAACCGATGATCGCTGAGGTAGACGTGTTCTTGAGAAGAGACCGCCAATTGGCAAACGTAAGGTAGGGACGCCCTCAGGCTAGGTGGAGTGACGATCTTCGCAGGGTGGCAGGTAGCGGCTGGATGAGAGTTGCCGAGAATCGAGCTGTATGGTGTGCAATTGGAGAGGCCTATGCCCAGCAGTGGACTGCTGTATGCTGATGGTGATGAATGTTGCTCAATTAATAATTGTTAGAAAAAGTGGTGATGTATAAAGTTTAAACCTTCTAAATACAGATGAATGTGTAACTAATTCCCTTGAGTGAGTGAAAGCATAAGAATTTAACCTGAATAGGTTTTGTTTACACTTTCTTCTGATACTTTAGGAACTCCCAATAACTAAAACATTGTGGGTATAAGGTACATGTGCACTACTCAATAGAGCATTAGACTTTGTAGTGCATAGCTCGAGTCGAGCCGACAGGACACGAGCTATTGTATGCTCGTAATATAACCCCAATTAACTAACGCAGCTTTTAGGCGTTGAATACAGGTTCAGCATACGGTCTTTTGATAGATGAAGTTCCTTTGTTCGAAACCGGATCGTTTATCGGACGAACTGAAGCTTTTAGTATTGCGTAATTGGTGTTGTTGAAATGTTTTGTGGACATTTCTAATGGGTGAAAGAGTGTCTTGCCCCAAAAGTGTTAAAATTACGCATCGTTCTAAAATGACATGAAATTTAGCAAAGATACGGTAAGAAACGGAAAACCAGGATAACCGGGGGAACCGGGTAATGGGAAATTGCTGCTTGAAAAGTGGCCACAAACGTAATCTAAATCCTGAAAATCTTCCATGCAACCTTACTCCTAAGCTTCATTGCTTTAATAACCCTACAATGCGCTTACCAGGTATAAAAGGTGCCACAATAAAATGTAACAGGTAATTTAAAAATAAATTTTTACCCTTCGGGTGCTGCGGTCCCCGGGGAACGGGTCAGGGTCACCGTGACCCTAATCCTATGGTTTCCATGGTTACCGGCAGTAATGTTTGAAAAGCCGTGTTTCAAACTTTCAGTTGAATTTGACTTATAATGGAGTTGTTCGTGCATGGATGTTTCGTGTATTCAGATTCTAAATTGGATGATTCTGATAGAAATTGCACGCGTTTTCCGTAAAAAAATCTTGGGGAAGATGTATTTCTCGTTATTAGGTAAGGTAAACAAGATTTTTGCCGAAGAGCACGCGATACTTTACTTTTGCCGAATTGACACCAAGCGACCAAGAATAACTTCTAGTCTAACTAGATGCAGCTGAATACCAGTATTTTACATGGAGCGACAGCCTATCTGACCTTCACAACCTCCAGTTACTGGGTAGCACGATTCCCCTTAGTAAGATTGTTTGTCAGACTTTCGGGCTTCTGACAACCCGTAACGACTGTCAAAGATCCACGAATGACAGCCGGAACCAACGGCTTAACGTGCTTTGCGAGGCACAGAGGAGTCTCAGTATGAAAAGATCGGTCGGATTGGTCCGAGGGATTCCCCCTCCTGCAAGCGTACCTTAACCTGAGGAATCTAATGTGTTGCGTGACACTTACAAATTGAGAGCTTTAATTTGTGTATTTGAATACCCGAAATTCTAATTTTAAATCATCTTAAATGTTTTTAACCTGACCAAATTTTTTGAAAAAGTGATGACTTGATGAAATATAAAGTTGAAACCTTCTAAATACCAGGGGCGCAGCTAACCAATAACCCGATTCCTGTCGGCTTCCCTTAGGAAATTATGACAGTCAGTAGTTCTCAGCAGTGTTTAATAATCACACTGAATGTATTATTTAATACTTACACCATAAAATTAAAGTATTACAAAACCCTAACCTACATTAAAAAAATTGTCTTTATATTCCAACGAAAACAAAACATTTAAAGTGCGCGCCAATTTTGCTCTTGTGCCTCCAGTATAACTCGTTGTCCGCCCGGGTTATGAAAACTTAAATTTCTATACAAAATAATCTCGTCATGACGTCACTTCAGGTCACGTGACACGCTGTTTTTTGAGGCAATAGTAAGCCGCAAAAAGTCGAGTTATGATAGGTACAGTGTAGGAATCCATTCGCTGAATTTCGTAAGCGTTCGGTTTGGTTCGGGGCGGGGGGAGGGACAAACTTCGCTCGACGCTTGTTGACGATCAAAGACTACAATAGTATGTTGACGATTGACGTAAATAGTTAATAGAATTTATAACCTTTAATTTTGTTGATACTTGTAGTTAATTAGCATTTTGTTCGTTGTATTCATATAAGTTATTAGTGTAGTATTAGTGTAACAATTAGAATTGGATAATCGTGAGTTTGTTGTGAAATTGTGCGTTCGCCGTCATTGTAATTAGGAATTTGTGGTAAGTCGATAGATTAGCAAGTTGAAATTTCTTTTTTAAAGTAGATTTGAAAAGTTATTAGTAGGATGGCGGCATTAATAGTTTTAGATTGTTGTGTGACAGATTATTTGCTTCGTGAGGAAACATACTTTTCAAGGTTAAGTTTTGAAAATAAGAAACACATAATTAGGCTAGGTCGTGCTCGACCAGATATGACTATAAACTACAAACGACGTGATGGGTTTGTCAAACATTTTAATGTATCCCTTTACGATAAATATCAATGGCTGACTGGTAGTTGTAAATTAAATAAGATGTTTTGTTTTCCATGTTTACTTTTCTCAGATTCTAGTAGTTTATGGAATAACAGTGGCGAAGGGTGAGTTTATGAGAAAGGTAAGCCGGCGCAAAAACAAAAAAAAAAAGCTTACCTAGCCCGGACGTGGCGCACGTTTGAATATCACTTGAGAGACCAGAAAACGCGGGGTTCTGAACTGAAGAACATAGTTCCAAATGAGAGTCCATTACGGTGTCATACTTGCTCAGATATAACAAGGTTTCAATATAGTTACCGCGGTTATCAGAATTCGGACGTTCATCGTGGCCGCGAAAAGCTACTTCTTGTTTACCTCACAAAATAACGGTGTCAATAAACCGTTTCATTAAATTCCTATTTCGAGCTACTTTCCTATTATGAGCTTCAAACGAATTGGTGAAAAATGGTTCTATCCTACTATTCCCGAAGTCATGTAAGTAAATCTAAACAGCTACGAATATGCTTTTCAGTCTGCACATGTTTTTTTGATGAATTCGTCAGATTATTAATATCTGTAAAACCCCCTTTATTCCATAAACTACTAGAATCTGAGAAAAGTAAACATGGAAAACAAAACATCTTATTTAATTTACAACTACCAGTCAGCCATTGATATTTATCGTAAAGGGATACATTAAAATGTTTGACAAACCCATCACGTCGTTTGTAGTTTATAGTCATATCTGGTCGAGCACGACCTAGCCTAATTATGTGTTTCTTATTTTCAAAACTTAACCTTGAAAAGTATGTTTCCTCACGAAGCAAATAATCTGTCACACAACAATCTAAAACTATTAATGCCGCCATCCTACTAATAACTTTTCAAATCTACTTTAAAAAAGAAATTTCAACTTGCTAATCTATCGACTTACCACAAATTCCTAATTACAATGACGGCGAACGCACAATTTCACAACAAACTCACGATTATCCAATTCTAATTGTTACACTAATACTACACTAATAACTAATATGAATACAACGAACAAAATGCTAATTAACTACAAGTATCAACAAAATTAAAGGTTATAAATTCTATTAACTATTTACGTCAATCGTCAACATACTATTGTAGTCTTTGATCGTCAACAAGCGTCGAGCGAAGTTTGTCCCTCCCCCCGCCCCGAACCAAACCGAACGCTTACGAAATTCAGCGAATGGATTCCTACACTGTACCTATCATAACTCGACTTTTTGCGGCTTACTATTGCCTCAAAAAACAGCGTGTCACGTGACCTGAAGTGACGTCATGACGAGATTATTTTGTATAGAAATTTAAGTTTTCATAACCCGGGCGGACAACGAGTTATACTGGAGGCACAAGAGCAAAATTGGCGCGCACTTTAAATGTTTTGTTTTCGTTGGAATATAAAGACAATTTTTTTAATGTAGGTTAGGGTTTTGTAATACTTTAATTTTATGGTGTAAGTATTAAATAATACATTCAGTGTGATTATTAAACACTGCTGAGAACTACTGACTGTCATAATTTCCTAAGGGAAGCCGACAGGAATCGGGTTATTGGTTAGCTGCGCCCCTGTGGAATAAAGGGGGTTTTACAGATATTAATAATCTGACGAATTCATCAAAAAAACATGTGCAGACTGAAAAGCATATTCGTAGCTGTTTAGATTTACTTACATGACTTCGGAAATAGTAGGATAGAACCATTTTTCACCAATTCGTTTGAAGCTCATAATAGGAAAGTAGCTCGAAATAGGAATTTAATGAAACGGTTTATTGACACCGTTATTTTGTGAGGTAAACAAGAAGTAGCTTTTCGCGGCCACGATGAACGTCCGAATTCTGATAACCGCGGTAACTATATTGAAACCTTGTTATATCTGAGCAAGTATGACACCGTAATGGACTCTCATTTGGAACTATGTTCTTCAGTTCAGAACCCCGCGTTTTCTGGTCTCTCAAGTGATATTCAAACGTGCGCCACGTCCGGGCTAGGTAAGCTTTTTTTTTTTGTTTTTGCGCCGGCTTACCTTTCTCATAAACTCACCCTTCGCCACTGCTAAATACAGTACTTATTACTAAGTAATTCCCTTTGTAGGTGTAGCAGTACCTACACGTTTGTTTACTCTCAAATCTGCTTTTGGGACAGACCATAATATTAGGTATATCTATAAGTATCGTCACTAGTAAAAGCTATTTTAATGCACGGTCTGACGCGGACGGTCACAAAAACGATATATGTAGTACACATGTCATGACATAACGTACTAAAATACTTAAAATCAATTCTTTTCACTCCAAGGCCGCATATGACGGGTTGATTATCATGGATGTCACAAATGATGGGATTGCGTGTCACGGTCTCGTACAAAACGTTCAATATTTACTTATTTAGGTACACATCTTTATACTATATGACTAAAAAGCTCTGGTTTTGGTCTGGGTCTAGATAAAAGTTCTTTGTCTTTATGGAAAATAGGACTATAAAAAAATGCCATGTATTTAACGCGGCGACAAATTAATCTGAATTTGGGATTATCAAATAATTAAAGCCGGTAGCAAAAATAGGTTGGCAGCTACAGCGAAGGATAATTTTAAGTAGAAAGTAGTAGCTTAATAATCAGTTGTTACCTTTTTTTTTAATTTAAACTGGCATCGAGTTTGAGTAATTGAATTTATTGTTAAGCAAACTTGACACTGCAATGGCACTCGCCGGTCGCTACCGCGGCACCGCTCGCTTCGCTCGTTCGGCTCGTGCGTTGTGTGGTCACAGTTCTAACCTTACCTACAGCCATTCTTATTTACTACTTCATTTTTAACCAAGGGGTTACGGCGGCACTTAAGTTTAGCCGGCTAAAGATGAAAGAAATTAACAATAGCCTGTCCTCAAAAATAAACGCTTACTAAAGTGTTTTTTTTTTATATGGAAGCCTTAGTTTCCTATAATACGATGTTTGTTATCCCACTGTTAATATTAATCGTCCACGTCCTTATTTATAGTACCTCGCCTTTGATTTCAATTGGCCCTGTTTAATATGTTTGCTACCTTAAAGTAGCAGCCATTATTTAGTTTTTATAATTCCTTGCACTTTGAAGCTGATCTAATATAATTATTGCTAAAATATTTAATCGCTGCTAAGTTATTTTTTAATAGCAAATAGTTAGTCGCCCATTAAAGTTGTTAGTCGTGTGCTGGGAAACAATTAGCCTAAAAAATTGGGCTGCAATCGCCAACCCGCAACATTTGAGCAAGGGCATGTCTTGTCTGTTAAAGAAGAGCCTTTTGCCATATCAATCTGCCTAGACTTTTCCCAACTATGTTGGGGTTGGCTTCCAGTCTAACCGAATGCAGCTGAATACCAGTATTTTACATGGAGTGACTGCCTATCTAACCTACACAACCCAATAACTGGGTATTACGATACCCCTTGGTCAGACTGGTTGTCAGACTTTCGGGCTGCTGGTGACCCGTAACGACTGCCAAAGATCCACGAATGACAGCCGAGACAGGCTTTTACCATATGTAGTGAGTAATAGGTATTACTAAAGGGTATTATTATAAATATCGAAATCTCGGAAGTATAAAAAGATATCCGGAAATACTTTTAACTGTTTTCCTGTGCAATTATGGCATTTCTTCTTCTAGCGTTCAGTCACAATCCGAGAGTTTAGAAGGACATTGCTAATCCATTGCTTCATAGGTTTTAAAAACTCGTTTGCTCAACAACGTAAATAACGCAATGAGCGTATGTGAACTGTCAAACTGAAACCCATTGCGATCAATTGTCTTTTTATGTGTGTTACGCCAGGTAGGACACAGCTGAAATTCGAACGATTTTAATCCAAAATTTAACATTTGGTTTAAGTTTTTGCAACGAACACAATTAGTATCACTCATAAATATGAATAAAGTCTTAAAACTAAGTAATTATTTGCGAAACAAGACTATTTAATTTATAATCTTTTTTTACGTTACGTTTACTTCGAGCAAGGACCACTGCTCAGCCAAATAACATCGTCCTAAAGTTAACAGTCTACAGTACCTGGCTTCACGTATGGCGTCGACCCAGTGAATGCAGTCCACTTCGGAGGCAGCACGCAGTTCGTACTGCCGCTGGCTCTCACGACGGTATGATATGATGAAGCAGAACTGAGAAAAAATATTACATGATTAGTCAGCTTATAACAAACCGCCCCAGCTTTGCACGGTCGGAAAAAGTCTCTAAATGATGGGGAAAACCTACATCTGTTGCGGAGTTTAAAAGAACAACGCGGTCACACAGATAGACACGAAAAGCGACTTTAATTTATGATGTACCTATATAGATTAGAAAGAAAAAAAGAAAATAAAGAAAAAGTATTAATTGAGACTCGCACAGGAAATCACAAAGTAAACTAAAAACACAATAAACATACATGGAAAAGAAAAAACAATAAAAAACAAAGTAAAATTTAAATTTAAAGCAGCAAATTAAAAGTATATTTAATAGGGACTTATTCGACAGAAACCTTCGTAGTTTAAAAAATTAAAAAGCAGTCTTATTAGGGGTTTTCTAAATGGTGTTGTAGACTAAGGCACTCCTCATTTTACACTCTTAGCACAGAGGTTGTAGTGGTTGACAAGGGTATATAATTTGCTTTGCACCCGTCTAAATCAAATCTAATAGCGCCTGCTTTCCTCTTGTAGTCGCATAGGGCAAATATCTAGCGCAGGTCAAACTTGGTAATTTCATCACATTGGGGAATCTACTGCAAAGACTTGTGGCTTCTTCTCGCTCTCAGTCGAAGCATGCGAAAAGGCACCAACTCTATTAAGTTATAACCGAAGCATTCCTCTCCATGGGCGCCTTGCTGAGTTGCTCGCAGTATGAGCCTTTCAGCATGAGCACGCCTGTCGGACGTGTGTTGTTCTCTTCTCGTAGTACGTCTATACGACTTACCGAAGAGTTTCTCTCCATGGGCGCCTTGCTGAGTCGCTCGCAGTATGAACCCTCCAGCATGAGCACGCCTGTCGGGCGTGTGTTGTTCTTTTCTCGTAGTACGTCTATACGACTTACCGAAGCGTTCCTCTCCATGGGCGCCTTGCTGAGTCGCTCGCAGTACGAGCCCTCCAGCATGAGCACGCCTGTCGGACGTGTGTTGTTTTCCGACTCATAGTAGAACAGCATGTTCTGTGCACAAGATATTGAATACTAAGGACTGATGATCGGATGTTTGCCAATGGGCGTATAGTGGTCAACTGAGGAGGGAGGTTTTGGGTCCATTCAAAATTCTGAGTACCAGCCCCGAGTCTAGACTTGTGTCTGGCTAGTGGCGAAACCCCTGTTCCTACACCTTCGGAGAATAGAGGCGTGATATGTGTAGAAATAAATGGTTTATAATTCATACAGAATACTTATAAAGTACTTCCCATCACATTTATTCATCACGAGGTAATTTTTTCAAAAAACTGTCACCCACAAATTTATCCATACACATACATTTTCACCTATTTTCTTAAATATCTTTAAAAGTATTTATTTTAAAATGATAAAATACAGGAGATCCTCGCGACGAGCCCTTTCATTTGATATGTCATACGGTGTAGTTTGCAAATTATCTATTTGTGATTTCGATCGCAGTGATGATGACGAAAATATCTGGACATATATTAATTCAATTCAATTCAATTCAATTTATTTATTGCATTCAAAAATGTACATATACAGGTGGTAAAATATAATTAAAAAAAACAATTATGGACCCTGTCGGGCACAGCAAAATTAGAAAATAAGGTAGGAGAGAGGAAGAGCGCTTTTATAAACTTTCCCTTACCCTATAACAATTTAATTAGGAAGACTTGTTCCTGCTCCTCATTGTACTGTAATTCTATCATAGAAATTAACCAATATACCTGATTATACCATTCGTTTTTTTGTTCTATCTATTTGTAATTTGTTATATTATTATATTCCAGTTATATTTTGTTTAATGTGTGCATTTTTATTATTTAAACCATTTTATTCCATAAGACTAAAGTAAATTGGAAATTAGATAGATTATTAAATTTTATTTATATTAATGCTTTTTATTGAAAGTAATTATTTAATATTATATTATATTTGGTTATATCACTACTATTTATTTTATGTTATTATAATTTGTAATATTATTGTATTTCAGTTTTAGTGGATGCATATTTAATTATTTTAAAATGTCATAAAAATATTTAAATTTTATCATTTAAAAATTCGTCTAATGAGTAATAGCTTTTATTAATTAAAAACTGTTTAACTTTGCTTAAAAATATATTTGTTTTTTCTATTTGTTTTAAGTTCTCTGGTAATTTATTGTATATTTTAATTGACATAGAATAAGGACTAGAAGAGTGCATTTTAAGATGGGACTGAGGTAAATTTAATCTGTTCTTATGGCGCAACGAATGGCTTGTTTGTGTATCACCTCGTGTTTTGTATGTATCGGGATATTTTCGCACCAATTTACACAATTCCAAAATATAAATACCAATCAAAGTGAGGATTTTGTGTTCTTTAAAATATGGTTTGCAACTGTCTGTTTGCTCTATGTTCGTTATTATTCTTATGAGTCTTTTTTGTAGGATAAATACGGAAGAAGCGTCCGTGCTATTTCCCCATAGAATGATACTATAAGTGAACCAAGCATGAGCATATGCATAGTATGTGACTATTGCGGTTTGTAGGTCGGTAGTCTTTTTAATCTCTCGGAGGGCGTATGAAAACTTGGAAATTTTGGAATTTAATTTAAGTATGTGCGATTTCCAATTAATATTTGTGTCTATTGTCAGACCTAAGAGGGTGAATTCATTAACTGTTCCTAATTTAGTTTTATTAATTGTAAAATTTATATTTATCTGACTTTTTTGGCGTGGATGGAATGTTATTAATTTGGTTTTCGTAAAATTTATTTCTAGATTATGAGCATTCATCCAATTAATTATATTTATAAAAATGTTATTTAATTTTTCATTTAGATTTATATTTGTTTGGCATGAGGTAAGGATTGAAATATCGTCCGCAAATAAAACACACGGCCCTTCTATGGTTTTGGGAAGGTCGTTTATGTAGATCAGGAATAGGAGACATCCTATAACGCTTCCCTGGGGGATTGAAGCTTGTATTGATCTGACATCTGATCTTATGAGCTGTGCTTCTTTTGTTTTTTTGTTGTAGAATTCTACCTCAACTAATTGCTCTCTATTTTCTAGATATGATGCAAACCAGTCGTGGGCTTTTCCACGTATTCCTATACCGTATAATTTATTTAACAGGATTTGAAATTGCACTTTGTCGTAGGCCTTCGTCATATCAAGTAATATTCCTATTGCATATTGTTTATTATTAATTATGTTTAAAGCTTCTTGGATGTACTTATATACTGCTAACGTTGTGGATCTATTTTTGCGAAAACCGTTTTGGCAGTCATTAAATATCTTAAATTTTTCACAAAAGGAATATACGCGATTGCACATTACTTTTTCAAAGACTTTGGACGCAGTAGGAAGAAGGGCGATTGGTCTATAATTATTAGGGTCTGTTTTTGCATTCTTTTTGTGGATTGGTTTTATTAAAGCATTTTTCAATTTATCTGGGAACTTTCCTTCCTCAAATGATTGATTAATCAATTCAAAAAATGGTAAGGTTAGTTCGTCGGCGCACTGTCTAAAAAGGATTGGTGGGAGTTCATCTATGCCGTGGCTATTTTTATTTTTTAGATTTTTTAAGATATAATCAGGTCGGATAGATACGGTCGGCTTCCAGTCTAACCGGATGCAGCTGAATACCAGTATTTTACATGGGTAACACAATACCCTTTGCCAAGACTGGTTGTCAGACTATTGGGCTTCTGACTACCCGTAACGACTGTCAAAGATATACGAATGACAGCCGGGACCAACGGTTTAAGGTGCTTTCCGAGGCACGGACGGGTGTCGATATGGTCACCCATCCCCGAACCCACCGCGGTAAATTTGCTTAATTTTCAATCGTCCCGTGCGCCTGTTATCGTTTATCTACGAAGATAAGTAAGTAATCTACCTGCCATATTAAAACTTAATAGCATAAAACATTTACGTTTAATTTACTCTCACAGCTCTTCAGCTTTGTGCTGTACAAAGCTCCTTAATTGGATGGGCTGCCACAGTGTACTTTTCATTTTGGGCTATTAACTATAAAAGGATTCCAATCAGTTAAGTAATTGCCTGTTTAATAATTATTATGTTAACAAATTCCCGTTATGTAATGTGTACAAAGGAGCACCTATTATCGTTAGTGTTGTGTGCGAATATGACACCCTTATCAAACTGCGTGGCTGGATGAGGATGTCATTATTCTGCTGTAGTACCTAACTATAAAATGTTAGCCTTAATTTTCTACTTCCTAAGCTTTTTCGCCATAAAAGCGCTCTGCCGAAAGTTGGACAAGCGTCATAGAGTAAATTAGCTATTCATTTACATCTCTTTCTTGAAAAGCTAGATGTAAGAGAGAATTTAAATCTAGTTCATTTTGGATTCTCGGGATGTTTGACCGCATTTAGAATGAACTTAAATGTAAGTTAATTCATCCGTTTCTGAACCGCATCAGCACGCTTAGCATGATCACAATAGAAACGGGTTTTGTCGACGGAAGAATAGACAAAATGACAGATTGTAATTGTTTATCTGTCATTTTGTCTATTCTTCCGTCGACAAAACCCGTTTCTATGGTTGTCATGCTACGCGTACTGATTATTAGCAAGCATTCGACTGTCAACATCTATTGCTGAATCAAAATCAGCCCACTGCTGGGTCCATGCTGGGACACAGGCCTCCTCTCGGTGAGAGGGAGCGGGCTGTAATCCACCACGCGGGGCCAGTGCGGGTTGGTAGATGTCACATGTCTTCGAATTTTTGGTTCTAGGACATGCCGGTTTCCTCACGATGTTTTCCTTCACCGTTTTGAGAGCAGTGGTGATGAAATAATTTACACAAAGTAAAGCGTCTGTCTGGGTTTGAACCTACAACTCGTAAGTCGCAGCAGTTACCACTCGACCACGACTGCTCTTAAGCCCTCACCTCCTCATCTTCACCAAAAAGCATACTCCTGCAAATATTCGAAAACAAAGAATGTGGATCATTCTTTCCAGGGATATGTATTTTGTCGAATAGAAAATGGCTGGATGTGCCCCGCATCCCAGTTTTATGGAAACCTTTGACAATTTACTGTTTGATTTTCGTATTGCGGAGATGTTCGTGAATTTGATTTGAGTATCGTTTCTACAATACGTTGGTCGTGACGGTACTTGCTCGAATAAAAAGCTACGCTTATAACAGGGTTGTTCTCTATAAGATTATTTGTATTGGGTATGCGCATGGGTAAAACTTTTATTTCAGACACTTGTAGGAGGACATGATGCTGAGAACATAACAGTCTTTTCAGAATCAGAAAGGTTTATTTGTAAAAAAGTAGGTTTCATATAAAGATTTATTCACTTTAAATAATCGAAGTGGAGTTTCTTGCCGGCTCTTCCCCATAGGAAGCGACCAATTAAAACCGTACACCTAGTTTCTGACATATTTCTATATATGTGAGATAAAATAATTTGATTTTGATTTTGAATACAGTACATTCTACCGTATGGCATGCATTAATATTTTTCAACATAATTATCAATGAGAATCAATGACTACAATCAAAAAGTGTAAAGCGGGTTGCAGACCAAGAGCTAAGCTAAGTTAGTTTAGCTTAGTTCGCATAGCTGAGGCAATTTTTTATACTTTGTTAATAGTTTGCGGTCTGCACACAAGTATGAAAAATTAACACAGCTATGCGAACTAAGCTAAACTAACTTAGCTTAGCTCTTGGTCTGCAACCCGCTTAAAAAGCTATACTTATTACTAGTAGAAGAAGCTAGAAGGGTACGGAAGAAAATAGAAGTTTTCAGACTTTACAGACTAATCAATTTAAGAAACTCTAATTTATGCGAATTGTTTTGCGATGCGCACGAGTATTTAGAAGCCTAAGGGCCAGGCCACAACAGTGCGTTGCGGCGTCGCATCGCAAAAATCACAAAGCTGATCGCATAGCTGTGCAATGTTGTTTTTGCGATGCGACGCCGCAACGCACTGTTGTGGCCTGGCCCTAAGTGTTCTTTTGTTTTTGTATTTATTTGTATAGTTAGTCAGTCATTTAATTTGTCATTAGATTATATAATGTAAATAAGATTTCTCATCATCGTTATAATAAAAACTAAATATTAACTAGTTGAAATATAAGTAAGGTGTACTTGAATTAAATGAAAACCATTTCCAATTTATGCTTAACTCGCATTCCATAGGATTTCCGTACTATGCGAGGTGAGCTTATACTGGAAAAGGTATAGCTTGATGTGTAGTCGTGTGTACCCATCATTATAAACAACCTTTTCGATGGTATCAACCCTAAGGGCTTGTGGCTAAGTAATAACAGCCGCACGGGTCGATCGATTAGGTTAATAAGTTACGCTTGCCGCGGTTGTTCCGTGGATGGGTGACCTTTACATACCAAGATCCTTCCGTGCCTCGGATAGCACGTTAAGCCATTGGTCCTGGCTGTCATTCGTGGATCTTTGACAGTCGTTACGAGTCGTCAAGCCCGAAAGTCTGACAACCAATACTCAATACTTTAACCAGTCTTACCAAAGGAGTAGGTATCGTAATACCCAGTAACTGTGCTGTGGAGGTCAGATAGGCAGTCGCTCCAAGTAAAATACTGGTATTAGATAGATAGATAGATAAATCGTTTATTTGGTGCAGACAAAAGACGGCACAAAATACAAAAACACGATTAAATAATAACGAAATATATATATTGAGCTGCATCCCGTTAGATTAGAAGCCGACCCCAACATAGGTAACTACTTAGTTCGGAAAAGGCTAGGGAGATGATCTATGGTAAGTATCAACCCTGACTGAAATCATTTGCTTCCCAACTTTGCCGAGTCTTAAATGTACCTATGGAGCAGCTGAGTCTTTTTCGCGAATTCAGGGTCGGTGACCCCTTAAGAGGTTTTCTGTTATTTCAACTACACCTTGCATAGGTATCTGCCGTAAAAACAGGAGAAAAGCTAAGTAATATCTCTCTTATCTCTCTAGCCACGCGGCTGCCACACTTTCCGTAGTTAAAACCAATAAAACATGCATTTATTTATTTACAAACTTTCCACTACACGGTACCAATAGTCGCCCTCCCCCCGTACCGGTTCCATCCCGTCCCGTTTCCGGCATTATGCACGTTCCATTTCCCGTGGAATGTGTTCTTCGCGGGGATTTCCTTTGCGTATGTTTTATCGCTAACTTCAAAGTTAGCGATAAAATGTACGACAAGCTTATTTCGCTATCAAGCTTACGTGCGACGGAATGGCTCGTCTTTATGTTCGAGTTTCATGGTAAGTATTTTTTGGCAGACTTATTGCTTTCTGTAGGGTGAAATTTGAAGGCCTATCGTAACATGTTTGCAAGAAAGGTTGACACTTTGAATAACTTTATGTAAACTTTGCTAAGTTACTTCTCGCGAAGACTAAGCATAATTATTTGGCCTGTGTTTGAGTACCTAAAACAGACTAATTTTTTTTACTAAAACCGGATCAAATGACTTAATCTGTCTTTAAAATTTCCAGCCCACCTATCTGTCAAACATAACAATCGGTCCTGTGGTTTAGGCCTGGAAACGTAACAAACAGACATGCAGACAGCGTTACTTTCGTAGGTATTTATAAAAAAGTCAAGTCAAGTGTGCAGATTATAACTTGCGATAAGAAACTTCGTTCCAATAATATAAGAATGGAATTAGGATTATAGTAGGATCATAACATCGCGGCTACAAACCATGGGATAAGCAGCGTACCCACAAATTGCCTCTAATGTTATAATTATGACCCTTGGTGGGACGAGGGTCTGTCCGAAAATAGTTAACTACCTATACCTTGAGAATCAGTACTTATCCGATTTAATTAAGTCGTTTTTAATATTAATTAGTACACGCTAGCGGAGCAGCGGGCACAGCCAGCCACGCATACTTAAACTTAAATTATAAATCAACAATTCCCTATCAATATCAATCGTTTTTCCCCTTCGATCCATCTTACAGTATCGCCCAATAGATCGGAAACCGTTGGACAGGTTTAACAAACGTCCCGAACCCCTTCCCTCTTGGCCCCCATTCTCCTTAGTCCCCATTCTCCTTGGTCCCCATTCTCCTTGGTCCCCATTCTCCTTGGTCCCCATTCTCCTTGCCCCTTCGCTCGAATGCACTCCGATCGTTTCGTACCTACTAGGCGTATAATCTGTAATCCCTCTATTCCTCTCGGGAGCCGGAGGAGTAGGTACTCCTAAACGGTATTAGGAGCGTCTATAATCCACTTATATCTAAACTTCGGATCTCCAACTCAATCGTTCTTGTAAACCGCTCTTCAAACAGCGTTCTTTGGAGTGGTACCTAACTGATATCTACATGAATATCACATAATAGGCCTCAAGTTACTGTCGCAGCGACATCTTTATTGCCGCCATCGGCACTCAATATGTGGCTTACAGGCCAAGGAGGCTGTGGTATAGCATAATCAGCCTATAATATTCCCACTGCTGGGACACAGACCTCCTATCTGTGAGAGGGAGTGGGCCGTATCCATCACGCCGGCCAAGTGCGGTTTGGAGATGTCACATGTCTTCGAATTTTTGGTTCTAGTACATGCCGGTTTTCCTCACGATGTTTTCCTTCACCGTTTTGAGAGCGTGGTGATGCAATAATTTACACAAAGTAAAGCACCTGTCAGGGTTCGAACCTACAACTGGTGAGTCGCGGCCGTTAGCACTGGGCCACCAATGCCACTGCTGCGGTATACAGAGGCCAATGTGTGGTTTACAGGGCAATGTGTGTTATTGAACAGCCTATGAGTCTGTGAATGCTGTGATCTATTGTAGAATTTGTATCACACCTTTTCTCAATTCTTCAAACTTTTCAAATATGTGTCGTGAGCTATTACTACAGATAGTGCCATCCACGAAGACGCGCCCCACTTCGCGATTATTGTAAGTACTGTAAGTTTTACAGTACGGAGCGGAGCGGAGTGGGGCGCGTCTTCGTGCAGATGACATTATCTATAACCCTTTATTTTTTTGGCAATCAGGCCAAGGGCAGTTGGATGTGACCTCCGACGCACGATCAGGTCTCGAAAAATTCTGCACGGTCTACCGCGCCCCTCAAATGCAGCTTAAACTCATACAAGTTTAGTATCGAACAATCATCGCGGTTGCCACGATGTATAGCTTGTCGAGTCTGAAATGACGCGCCGCGGCATTTAGTACGTAAAATGCGGTAGTGGGGCGCGTCATTTTAGACTCGACAAGCTATAACAACAATCGCCTGACCCTTACTTTAAAAAATTGCCAAATGTCTGATCCCGTTACAAGCGGACAATATTAAAAGGATCTAAGAAGTTAAAAAGTTTGCCAAGAATAATGTAACGTCCGCAAAAGAACTGTATAAGTATATTATACTGCCTTTTGCTCGCGACTTCGCCGGCGCTTAGAAATTATCCCAAGGGAACATACTGCCGGGATTCAAAGTATCCTATGTCCTAACTCAGGTCATGGTCAGGGTACGCCTTTCATAGAAATCTGACCAGCCTTTATGGCGTGAACAGAACGGTAGACAGAGTTATTTTCGCGTCTATAATGTTTGTATCGATATGGATTGGTAGCTTAGTAGATTCGTGGCTTTGTGGTAATTATTTCATCACCACTGCTCTCAAAACGGCGAAGGAAGACACCGTGAGGAAACCGGCATGTCCTAGAACCAAAAATTCTAAGACATGTGACATCTACCAACCCGCACTGGGCCCGCGTGGTGGATTACAGCCCGCTCCCTCTCACAGAGAGGAGGCCTGTGCCTAGCAGTGGGAACATTGTGCTATGGATTAGTATGGATTGTTCTAACGTCCGATAAACTTAAGAATAATAAAATTCTGCCATTTCAATTCGTGCTGCATTTTTGCTGTGATTTAAAAGGTCAATACCTTCTTAAGTAGATACCGAGGTACCTCTAGCTTTAGTAGGTAAATGCATTTGAGTGCAGCAAGCAGACTTATGACTTATATACTATATAAGTAAGGTATATAGGTAGCTAACCTTCATGAAACTGGATGTAAAACTATGGCTTTCGCTTGGGGTTGCTTTTAATGAAAATATCTATAATTAATGTTCTTTTTACTTACATAATTATGACATAGGTATGTCTTATATGAGTTTTGCATTTTAGATTTGTTTCTGATTCTCAGTTTTGATTATTACGTAACATAACATCACACCTTGTATTACCCGAAGTGGTAGGCAGAGATTTACCTTATGTACAGTAAACCTTCATTTCGCCAGTTATGTTCGAGTCCCATGTAATAGGGGGCGAGCCTATTGCCATCAACCGGGCATAAATCCAGACTCCGGGCTAGTACTGACAAATTCAAGATAGAAAAACTGAATATCACTTTGCCCGACCCGGGAATCGAACCCAGGATCTCGTGTTTGGCAGTAGCATTTGCGACCACTAGACCAACAAGGCAATTTGATTAGGTTAGAACTTGAAACGCTTTGGCACAACCTCTATTTTCATTCACCACGCCCAAAAGCCAGACTTCAAGCCGCTATTCATTATTTTCTAATGGAAAACCCATTTTTTTCGTGACCCGGGAATCGAACCCAGCTCAGCAGTCACCGGTTGCGCTTGCGACTACTAGACCAACGAGGACGAAACAACCTCAACAAGCAGGTAGGTGTTTTATTCGTGCTCATACACACGACGGGCAAGCGTCAGCGGCAGAGGCAATTGCAACCGTCGACACGCGTCGACGACAGCCGTCGACACCGTACTCATCCACGGCCGGCACGTTGAAGGCGGTTTAGTGCTCATACAAGCAATAAACCGCCTTCAAGAGTTATCGGTGTCAATTTTCCACAACAACGATGACTCCAACAGCTTATGAACGCGATTTAGATGTGCTGATCGCGTTCAGATTCATTAGTGTAATTATAAAATGTTAAAAAAAGCTCAAATAAAAACGAATGTTTTTCTTACCTGATAGAGGATGAACCATCGAAGCTGCCATTTGGTGTTGTCGGAGCTTCGTTTGTGCAGATAGCCAGTCTACAAAAATAATAAAAATTGGTAGAAGTCTTAAAACTAAAACATACTCGTACATTAAAATATTGATTGCGTTATTTACGATAAAGAGCAGATTTTTTTTTCAGAGTCTGATCGTGTATTACGCAATTAGGGTAGATACATATTAGTCGTAATCGTTTACGAAAATATGTTACGTAATTAGACAGCTGGTATGTACCTAAGCTCTTCCATATTGGTTAGAAATAAATTAACTAATAGATTTGATATTTCACGAGTTTGTATTCCAATTTTTTTTAATTGATGTTATTTATTTACACACACGTATTTACATGATTTAAAAACTAACAGACTTAAAATAATAATAAATTGGGTGGAGATTCGCAAGAGCAAACGTGCTCGGAGGAAGGAAGTATTCCAGTAAGTGCTCGTAGGGATCTTGACCATCTTCCGGGCTCTGGGATTGTACTGAAAGCCGTGGAATACCTACCTCTCCTCTCCTCAAGCACCTCAGGACCTGTTGCCCCCTTGTCGCTAAGTCACTATGTGCTAGCAACAGTTTTCGGGGGCCCATTATTGAGTGTGCAAGTCAACCCCTGCCATTTTATCCATGTATATCTAAACATTGATCAGGCAGGGGACATAGGCCTTCCATAGTTTTAGGTAACCCATCCACTATAGCCACCCAAACCCATAGCCCAATATTTTTTGTTTCCATGTTCTGCAATAGTCCTGCACCAACCGGGGGTTGTCCTTGCAGTGCATACAGGGATAATCGACGGTTGGTGGTTTCCTCATGTCATTAAAACGCCTAACGGGCCTCTGCGAGTTGGCTTTGGCCCCTCGTACGCCTTCCAAAGGTCCGGGACCCCAAGGTCCCGAGAAATGTCAAAGACCAAAAAAAAAAAAAAAATGTACAAGTTAATAAAAAAAGAGGGTGGGAAATAATAAAAGGGCATCAAAAAAATGGGGCAGGCTTCAAATATAATGTTAACTTCCAAATATTAAACCTAGATATAAGTTAAATGTAATAATACTTGCTGCGTCCTAACAGAGTCATGTACTCATATCTTTTAAGCCTAGCCTATAACTGAGTGTACATTAAATAAATAAATTAATAAAAATTGCAACAATAAATAAAAATTCGTCAACAGGAAAAGTGCCGAAAAAGGCTCGCAGCATTGCCCTGTTGTACGGCAATGCAGATTCATAGGCAGAGGTGTAGGTACCTATAGTACACCCACATTTCGTCAGTTATGTTTAAGTTCCATGTGATGGGGGGCGAGCCTTCATTTTTTTGTTTTTTAGTGCAACTTATTTCTTTTGACACTAAGATTAAACCAACTTTAGAGTAAAGAGAATACAGTTTTCTGATTCGTATTCATTCTGTAGAATGAAATGTCTTTGATACTCAAATTGGTAAACACTTTATTCTTAGCACTTTTAATTTTACGCTCCAGGTTGAACACAACTTTGTTATAAACTTATATTCTGGCCACTTAGAGAATGTGTTTCTGACGCCTGTCAGTGGTAAGAGATAAGAACGAATAAAGTTCAAATTATTAAAACACGTATTCTTTTGTATACTCAGCTGACAGGACAGTGCCAGGAACGTATTCTCTCATCGGCCGGAGTATAGTGCATTTATGTGTACGAACATTTAAGATCATAAACTTACTGCATTTCTCATTCATTTTTTCAATGCACGCAATGCCCGCAGCATAGTCGGCCACGGACATCGATGTTCTGACTTACTTTCTTGAGTTATTTTCAACACCATCATACCACATACAAAATGCTCCTACCAAACTTTTCTTCATCTCTCAGGTAGTAGCCTTTTGCACATCATCATAATAACCAGAAGGTCCTTTTCTGACCATCACAGTTATTAGACCTCCTCTGCAGTTAAATGTCATTTAGTTCGATCCTTCCTTAGCCTCTCTAAACCATTAATTACCAACCAACTATCCCACTAACATCGTCGTCGGCGTCCTTCACTTTTATGACACGGAAATCATAGATACTTCGCGTCTGCTTCTCATGACATCTGGAACTTTTTTTGTAACATATAACCAAACGTCTTAAGGTGCAGAGATGAGCCAGTCAGCAGGATCGTAGCGAGGCTTACTGCTCAGGGTGCCCAAACGTATAGTCACTCCGGGAGACTTCTCCACTTTTACATTCATCCCAAATAAGCTTGAACCCGATGACATTGTAAGTAAGCTGATTGTCTACGAACCTGTGAATGGTCATACTGCGCCCTGTCGGACAGGGCCAGTAGCTGGCCGTCATTCACACGGACTGACCGCTGCATCTTCGGGCTCAGCATCATATTGATATCTGGAACAATACATATATATCTTAAAGTCCTTTTTGACTGGTTTTTTTATGGGAGTGTGTTTTAAGATCCTAGACGATTCTTATGAATGAAAAGTCTGTGACAGTTTGACAATCAGTCTTACCAAGGGGTATCGTATGAGGTACCTACCCAGTTACCGGTTACTGGTACTGATAAGCAGTGGATCCATGTAAAATAGTGGTATTCAGTTGCTGGAAGCCGACCCCAACATAGTTGGGAAAAGACAGATTGATTTTTTTATTAAAATGATGTATATTTTATTTTATTATGAATATTATTGAGGTTCAGCAGCTATGAGTTATGTCCACATATAAGAAATTTCTACGGTAGGTAATGCCCATTATGCCCATGTAGAATGAGAAATTCTCCATTGAGTCTGAGACCTTCAAACAAGTCTACTAGAAATATCGTTCTTATAATCTTTACATATGACATGTAACCTTTTAGCTCTTTTTGCTTTTAGCTCTTACTTAAATACCTACTTAGATAGGTACCTACTAATTTTACATAAAATCTAATCTCGGATAATGGTCGATCCAAAAGATGATTAATGTAAAGGTCTGTTATAATTAGGTATACTGGTACGTAAGTATTATCTTTACTTCACTGGCTACAGCTTCGCCTCTCGATGTCGCTAATTTATTAATACGATACCTAGTCAACTACCTACCTATATTTATAGCATCATGTGGAACGTATGTTTATGTTTATAATCTTACAACATAGGTACCATAAAAATATAGATTCCGACTCACCTTTACTTAATCGTATTCATTTTATAATACAATTATGTCACAGTCACTACACGATCATACGCAGGTAACATCCAGTTCAAGATCAACAACAATGGAAATAACATTATTTATAGAACGTGAACACTTAGATCACACACAAGTCAATAGGTGAACAGACAACACTTTATAACAACAGTAGAGAAAACGAGACAACGATTAATATTTAAACTTTTAAGATTATTTATACTAGTCATAAGACTCGAGCACGAAATGTTATGAGCGCCTGTTGAATTTGTAAACGCAATGAGTTTTGTTGACACAACGTTTTGCGTACAGTACTGGTATAGGCTTGAGAGTTTTTTTTTAAATAAGCGTTTTGTTAAGTTTAGAATGATGTTTGAGTTATCAGTCTGTTATAGTCGGTATCGCCGTTTATATCTGGGGAGGTGGTGCGTGGCAGACGGCGTCGGTGCGACTGCCGGGCCAGCACCTGTAGCTGAATCGACCGTTGCGCGCGTGCGTGCCCTTGATGACGTACGCGAAACACCATAGAACGGAGAAGAGATAGTTTTGGCTAATTAAATGAATATGCAAAGTATTTGCAATGTACCTAAGATTATCTCTTATATATTATTTAGTAATGTGCTGAAAACAGATTGGCCTCATAGCCTACCTACTTTTTTAACACGATAGAGTCCAGCTTTAAACTTATCAACGCATAATAAACTGAAATTCAGAACCATACACAAATTCCAATAATTTCAGTTCTCATAAACACTAAGCATTATCAACCACCTTATCAATCATACCTACTACGTTTATAGCTGGTTTCACGACTTCCGGATAAGCTCCGGTTAATTTATCTGGCCGATATTATTTTACAAATTCTGTTTTATTTTTTGGTCTAACTGGTAGAAATTGCTCATCCGAGCACTGTAGAATAGCAATGGATAATAAGGTTAAGGCTAAGGTTGACTGGTAGAAAATGCCTCAGGCATTAAGTCCACCTTTGTACAGTATTTTTACTTGTGCATGAAGTTTTAATTAATAAATAATATTGATAAAAGGTGGGCCTAATTTCATATAGATGTAGTATAGGTACATTTAACAAGCTGTGCTAGTCCTAACGTGGGTTGTTCATTTTAATAGTTGCTCAAATTAAACAATAAGTATTAATATCAATATTCTTTCAGACATTTCGCAAAATTAAAAGTGAAAGTATGGACATACTCTCCCTTTCCTAGCCCTGTGCGTGCTCAGTGAGTCGCAGTTTCCGCGGTAATAAAACTCCCGTGGCCACCATATCTTTGAGTCACACGCACCCTCAACTTAGGTATTCCATAACATCATGCTAAAAGTAGATATATATTACGGTTCCTGCCTATGTTCGGACGGTTCTGGGTGCTTAGCATTATTTTTGAGATCATCTGCCTTGCCTTTTCCTACTTCTGTTGGGGTCTGTTTCCTGTCTCACTGAATGCAGCTGAATACCAGCCGACCTATTCTGTAAATAAAAAACTCACCGTGAAGACTTAGGTGAAGTGAGTTGTCAATAGTGTCAATCTCTAGCATTAGGTGGAATGACAGCTCACTCCATTCACTTTGAGATGGTTACAGAATAGCACTGCAGTATTTTACATGGAGTAACTATCTAACCTCCACAACCTAGTTACAGGGTAATACGATGCTCCTTTGGTAAGACTGGTTGTCAGACTTTCGGACTTCTGACGACCCGTAGCGACTGTCAAAGATCCACGAATGACAGCCGGGGTAACGGCATAACGTAACGTGCTTTCCGAGACACGGAGGGGTCTTGGTATGTAAAGATGGTAACCCATCCAAGGACCAACTGCGGCAAGCGTAGCTTAACCTGATCGATCGACCCATGTGGCTGTTATTACTGAGCCACAAGCCCCTAGGTGAGCTTGAGAGTCACCTTGAATATATTACCAAGACAACTCTACGATTTACCAAGTTATCCATACAAATTAATAAACTGAAGAATGGTACGTATTGAAGAGGAACAAAACTCTTATCAGTGGCGATTATTGGCGATGCCTGCAGAAGACGTCTTTCAGCTGACGATGGTGATGATAATAGAAGGTTATAACAATTTTATTACAAAAAAAAAAAAAAAAATTGGTGACTAAAAAAATCGTTTATAACATTTAAGTAGTACAGCACCGAACGGATTGCCACCGACCTAATTACTAAAGTGATACACTTTAGTTTAGGTTCGGTAAATGCTTTACCTAATAACCTCCCTGTCTACCCTCTCATTCCTAATAGGCGTGAAATCATACCTTACGTACAATGACTATCGTAAACGTATAAAAGAGTGTCCGTGGAGTTTCTTGCTCGTTCTTCTCCATAGGTACCTACTACACTTTGGAATGGGCAACTAGCTTCATATCTCTGACTGACCGATTCCTTGACAATTCAAAAGTGCCTGTAAATGGTTTAATTGAAATAAATGCTTTGAGTTTGAATATCAAACAGGGCCCTCAATCACAGATCTTGCAATACCTACATTTGTAGCAGCAAACCCCATGGATCTCGATATTTCTGCCAACACCTCATTACTAGTATTATTATTATTTATTTTTAGTTTTTAACTATTCTCGGGACTTTGTGGTCCCGGACCTTTGGAAGGCGTTCGAGGAGCCGAAGCCAACTCGCAGAGGCCCGTTAGGAGTTTTAATGAAATGAGGCACCAACCGACGATTATCCCTGTATGCACTATGTAAGTGCACCCATGGACAACCCCGGTTGCTGTAGGACTATTGCAGGATATGGAAACAAAGATATTGGACTATGGGTTTGGTTGGCTTAAGTTGACTGGTGACCTGGAAATATGGAAGGACTATGGCCCCTGCCTGATCAATGTTTATATGTACACGGAAAAAATGGCAGGGGGTGTCTTGCACACTCAATAATGGGCCCCCAAAAACTGTCGCTAGCACATAGTGACGTAGCGACAAGGGGGCAACATGTCCTGAGGTGCTTGAGGAGTGGAGAGGTATTCCACGGCTTTCAGAACAATCACAGAGCCCGGAAGATGGTCAAGATCCCTACGAGCACTTACTGGAATACTTCCTTCCTCCGAGCACGTTTGCTCTTGCGAATCTCCACTCATGCCGGCCAATTAAGGCAAGAATGAGGTGGGAGCTCTGTTCCTCGTCAGTGTTCACTCCAGCCGGCCAATAAAGGCAAGCCAGAGATGAGGAACAATATTTCTCCCGGGAGATAGGGTCCGTGGGGGCGCTACTGCCCAACAGCTCACCACATGCTGCCCTGCGGGTTTCTGTATCTCTCTTGGTCTGGCCCCTCATCGTAGACCTGTTCCGGCAGAGTAAACTCTACCGGCACAGACCCAGAGTTTGGAGCGTGCAAGCCCCACCACGACGTCAACGTAGAGATACGGCGGTGGGGTTATTTTTTTTTTTATGGGTATTTTGCCTGAAATAAAACACTTTTATTTTTCTTTTTTTTTTCTTTTTTTTATTACGCTCATGTGAAACGGTCGGGCGAGTGGCTCCATATGACACCGCAAACCGCAGCAGTAGGTATGTAAATCTTCATTTATGTAATCTGCGTGCGCAATTTATTTGCCAAACATGTAAACAAACACGTCTTTCCACTTAGACAAACATCAACTTTATACAACTGTAAATAAAGTTTATTTTAGACTGACTAGTACTTTTTGAAAAAGTCATAAAAAAAACATGAAGTTGTAGTGGAAACTGTACCTTATTATGTAGGAATTACAGTTGTTTTTTTTAAAACTCGTGTTTGTTTACATTTTTAGCAAATGAATTGCGAACGCAGATTAGGTACGCACGTGCAGTGCTTACGTTATGTAGATACGGAAGTACATAGGTTTGTATTTCCAGTATTGATATGGGTGCATTGGCGCATTGGCAATAGGATTGTTATGTTTAAGGCATTAGAATATTATTTCCTTGTAAAGTTGACAGCTGAAGAGCTGAAGATGCACCCCCCTGAAAATAAACCTGCAGGCGCCCATGACCTAGCCTTTTCCCAATCCCAACTATGTTGGGGTCGGCCTCCAGTCTAGCTGTTGAAGGGTTAACTGTTATGTTGCATTCGACTGATTGCGATTTGCATTAAATGGGAAACTGGCGTTCTTAATCTGAGAAGCTGAAACAGTTCGACAACTATGACATATTGAGTGGAGAATAGTTATTACTTAGTATAGTTTATAGCATAGCGGCCTCGCTTTTCGCATTTTTTTCTAATCTATGTAGGTACCTATAGGTATAAAGCCAAAATTTCGAAGCAAGTGTTTCATAAAAGACGGCACTTTCGAGCTCGTGGGTTAAACTACTGTACCTACATAGCAAATGAATTGAAAAATATGGGTACCTACCTAGCTTTCAAATAATTTCCGTTTTAAACAAAAAAAAAAAAAATGGATTTAATTTTTATGATATTTTATTCAATTTGGTATGTAAAAATGAGTACCTTACACTTCAGGGAGCAAGCTATTTCAGTTTTTCAGCACGTACATAAGAGACTGGTTAATTAGAAACTGGCAGGTTACAACTTAGGTACCTAACACTTATTATGTGAAAATTCTAGACTATTTATTACAGTTCAAAGTCCAGTCGTGAGGCGTTAATTAGGAATCTAGTCTTATTTGTAAGGCTTAATAGGGCTAAGTTTCGATCAACACTACTGAAACTCTCTTATTCTTATTCTAAAGCGATCTCATTCACTCGAACACCAATGCTATTCTGTAACCAGCTCACCGTGAAAACTTAGGTGAAGTGAGCGTGGAGTGATCCTCCGGTACTGACAGGTTATTTAGAAACGGGTTAGTGAGAAAATTACCGTCTATAAACAAAGTGATTTAGTCTATAGCAGCCTCAGAATTTTGAAATATGTATGGAATATCTAAAAAAAATCCCATTCAAAATCATAAAAAATGCTCAAAATTAACTGTAAAATTTTCCTTACTATAATTATTATTACGTAAAATGTAGGTACACCAAAATAAACGTTAAAATATGAAATTAAAATGGCATACATTAAAAAAAAAAAATGTGTATCTAAATAAACGTAATTACAACTACCAAATTGTTACATACTGCGATGCGTTGGCTGCTCGAACTGTTCAAACGCAATTTTGTGATAAGCCTCTAAAACCATTTGTCATTCTTATTTGAAAAACCATGTCATCAGGTCAGGATCTGATGATGGAATTCTCGAGAAATCGAGGAAACTCTTCAAATATTAGGTCCCCACCTATGAAATCGGCGTTTTGTATGGAGAATTTTAAAGAAGTTGCTTTTTTCATACTAACATTTTCTTAATTTATATAACAACCATGAACACTAATGTTTTAAAACTTTTATGCACTAATGTTTAAAAACTAAGCTAACGTAATATGCCACTAGATTAAGCGACAAAAATAAGTTTTGGCTAAGTTAAAACAAATAGTGGTCATTTCTGCTAACAAAATGAGGAGTCATTTTTAAGGTATTTTTTATATTTATAAACTAAGTAATAAGGTTTTTTTTACTATTGGGAGTTGTCTATGATGGTCATTATCTATTCGATATAATACCAAGCAATTGATGAATATTTTAATTCATAGAAGTGACAAGGTTCTCTAGTTGTGAGAAAAAAACGCCAATTTCATAGGAGGGGACCCAATATTAAAGGCACATCTGTAGCGATTAGGGTATTTTTTATAGTAACTCGTGCAGTTGCTCTCGGAAAGCACCATTTGGTAAAGTAGAACTGATGATGAAGACCACAGATGGCCACCGGAACTGGTCAATAATAAGACTAGTATTTCACGGGTTGCGATTCGATTACTTTAAATGGTTGCCAAGCAATTTATGCTCGTCACAATGCATATGGAGAAGTGGAGCTGATGGTGAAGTAGGTACCAGGAGAACTCCTCAGATTAACGTCCCTGCATCGGGAAAAGCAATATTTTGTAAAAGGTGATCAGTAGTTGACATTTGGCTATTATAAACTAAATAAATTACAAACTGACCCACTAAAAAGCGAGGGATAAAAAGTTTTCAAAAAAAAAAGGTAAATTTCACTTTGTACTAGTGTTTTTTTGGAAGTCGGTTGTTTTTTTATTGTAGAAAAGTTTTTCTTTTCTTTTTTAAAAATAATATAAAAGCGCTAAGTAAATTCAAATAATACTTTTTGACACGCACTTGATTTCTACAATAGTATTTGTCTAGGTTTTTCGCCTTAATACGCAACGGCATAACGTGCTTTCCGAGCCTCGGAGGAGTCTCGTCTCGGTCTAATCATTACATCCATGGACCGGCAAGCCTAGCTTACCTGATTGATCGACCCATACAGCTGTTATTACTTAGCCACGAGGTCCTCATCTCTTTTAAAAATCATGAGAAAATATTAAATAGGTATTTATTTCACGGCCAAAAAATTGTTAAATACTAAAAATACTTTTAATTGTGTAACTGCTGTACTGTATAATTATTTCAAATAAATCATAAACGGTAGAATTTTTAGCTACCAAAATGGCAATACCGAAATTTTCCTGTCACGCGTCAAAAAAATCTTCGAAACACTTCTGTGCTGTGATAAACAAAAATTGAGGCTAATTACTACAACAAATCACTTCAAATTGTGTCTCACACCCACATTCTTGATACAGACAGTCGTTTTCAAACATAAACAACGTGTTTCGGGCACGACCGGCGTTTCGTGTAATGTGTGATAGTTAAAAATCCACGCGATATGGCATCTGGGTCTAAAAATGATATAGTTAATAGACTGCTTAACGTGAGGCTGGATGATGGAGGCGGCGGAGACGAGCTGCCGCCGCAGAACATGCTGCCGTCCAACCAGCAGGCGCGGCAGATCGGACAGATGCAGGAGGAAGACAACGGACAGGCGAGCGAGCCTCTCGCTTCGTCTTCCGCAATAGAAAACCTCCAGCCAATTAACAACACAGGTGGACGCTTACACAACTGGCAGGCGACGAAAACGACCGTAAAAGAAAGGTTATCGTTCCTTTTTAACAACGAGATCTTATGCGACGTTCATTTTATCGTCGGCAAGGATGCTAACCAGCAGGTCATACCCGCGCACAAGTTTGTGTTGTCTGTGGGCAGTGCGGTGTTCGATGCCATGTTCAATGGAGTGCTAGCAACTAAGTCTGATGAGGTAGAGTTACCTGATGTGGAGCCTGCGGCATTCCTACACTTACTAAAGTTCCTATATTCAGATGAGGTGCGAATTGGTCCGGAGAGTGTGATGACAACGCTTTACACTGCCAAGAAATATGCTGTGGCAGCATTAGAGGAGCATTGTGTAGATTTCTTGAAAAGTAACTTGGGTACGGACAATGCGTTTCTTTTGCTAACGCAGGCACGTCTGTTTGATGAACCGCAGCTGGCTGCGCTGTGCTTGGAGATGATAGATAAGAACACTGCTGATGCATTAAACGCTGAAGGGTTTACGGATATTGATCAGGACACACTAAATGCTGTGCTGGAACGGTATGTTCTTATATTATTTTTTAGGTCATTGATTTATCAACTTATAAAAATAAGAACAAGACTGAAAAAGTACAGTATGAAGAAACTTAGACTTGGTTGGTTACTTCGTGTTTTAAATCAAGAAATAATTTATTCAGTAGGTACTGAATACATTTTTCTTTTGAAATTGCTGTCTTGTAATCCAACAACTAACAAGAAAACAAACCAATTATAAAGTGATCTTCAGTTGAAAGCTGTTTAAAAATTGGCCATTCACGAGCAGGACTCGCTCACAAAAGGTTCTGTAGTACTGCCAAACAATATTTAACACTACGTTTTTTACTTTATTTAAAACAAAAACAATTTCTTGAATAATTTGTTGTTATAGCAGCAATAGAAATACACAATCTGAAAATTTCAACTGTCTACCTATTATGGTTCATGAGATGCAGCCCTCTGACACCGACGGACAGCGCAGGCTTAGTAATAGAGTTACATTGGCACCTTTCGGGTATGGAACCCTAAAATTAGCTCTAAGTATCAACATAGAACAGATTTTTTTATTGATGGATACCTAACTTTTACCTGAAGAATAATAATGTTGGTTTGACATAATATTCTCTTACAAAAGCTGTGAAAGAGCAATATTTATTCCTCAGACAGACAATTCAAAAATGGGCTCTTAATTAATTATTTATTTAGTTGGTAACAAAAATATTGACAAACTGCTGTCTAAAAAACTTAATTAATCATTTATTTATTCACAAGGCAACTACAACAGCTAACAATCACAGTATATCACTAGGTTCTAATACAGGTTTTGTTCGGTTTTGTTTCATTCCTCCAATACTTCAAGATTCTCCATTGAGTGGGAAGAATTTTGAGTATTCCCTGTAATCAATAGCTCACATTATCTGTTGACGGTAATGCTAGAAGGTCATTGTCAACATGCCAACAGTACACTGTGTGCCAATGCCAGAATAAATGTTTTGTAAACTTGTTTGTTTACACCAGGGATTGCCAACCGGTGGTGCGCGCCCCCCTCTGGGGGCGTAGAGTGACCAATGGGGGGGGGGGGGCGCGGCGGCTCCAATAATAAAGTATAGATTTATTAAATGATGTTCTTGGTAACAGAAAAGTTTAAGACTATTTTCCAAAACCCAAACATTTCATAATACTTAGATGCTGTAGAATGAAGTTCAACTTTTCGGGATAAGTCGACAAAATAAGTTTTTCTATTGCTGTATGAGTGGACTAAAGAAAACCGAACCTATCCGAGGCGGCTTGCTACAATTTTCGAGCTCGCTTCGTTCGCTCTTCCATTCTATATTCTCTTGATTCTTCAACTTTTCTGCATAAGTCGAGAAAGTAACTCCCTTTTCTGCATTAAAAAAAAAATGTAACGAATCCGAAATTGTGCAACATTACTCGAGTTCGGTTTGCACGCTCTTACATTATGCATTCAATAAATTCTTGAGTTTTTCTGCAAAACTCGATAAAGTAACTTCTATTTCTGTTTGAATGACCAAAAGAAAACCTGACTTTCGCTCGGTTTACATTCTTATGCTTTTCTGTTTATGTCGACAAAGTAACTCAGGGGTGTAGAGATTTTAACAGAAAGTTAGGGGGCGCGAATGTTAAAAGGTTGGGAATCTCTGGTTGACACTGTCTTGTTAATTTGTGCAGCCTTATTCTATGGCAACATGGTGTACATTTAATTTCATTTCACCTAATTCCTTGATAAATCCTAATCGTAACTAGTATTATAAATGCGAAAGTGAGTTCGTTTGTTTGTTTGTTACGCTTTCACGCTAAAACTGCTGAACGGATTTGGATGAAATTTGGGTCATGGGCACACGAACGGTCGGTGGGTTAGAACCAGGAATGTTGCGGATATTCGCAATTGCGGAGCTTCCGCATTTATTTAGACCTCCGCATCCGCATTAATCAATGCGGAGCTCATGCAGATGCAGATGTGGGTAGAAAAGGGTGATTATAAGTAAAATCGTAATCAACAAAACGGAAATTATAATCATTTAAATAATCAATATATTATAAATCGTCACGTTTTCACAAATTAGTCTTATATCCATCGAACATAAAATTTCTAGGCCTTTAAAGCTCGTACAGACCAGCGCGACGCGACGCCGCGCCGCGACACGAACAATACAATTCTAAGAAAACTTGACGGTATAACAATAACCGGTGTCGCGTCGCGCTGGTCTGCACGAAGCTTTATAGATTTTTAAATGATCATAATTTAGTTATTAATAATTCTCGCGAATTGAATTCTGATCAGCATACAATGAAACAGCGCTGCAATTTGCAAAAGACGATAAATTTTGAATTTCGCCTTGCCTTGACGGATCCCTTAAAAAAACTTGAGATCCGATGTGACCCACCAAAAAATCTGCATCCGCAACATCCCTGGTTAGACATAGATTAGGTTAGTTTTTATCCTAATATTCAAACGGGATTGAGTCTTATGCGGGAGAAACCGCAGGGCGCAGCTAGTTATAAATAAATGGTGTGTTATGTATGGTGGGAAAGATTTGAGTCGAGATATTTAAGGGCCATTTTATATCTCTACTTTGGATCTTCTTGGATAGTTGAGTTACTCTTTTTGGCCTCGCACAGGTCTTTTTAGGGCTCCGTACCCGAAGGGTGCCTAACGGAATCCTATTACCAAGTCTCAGCTGTCCGTCCGTCCGTTTGTCTGTCTGTCTGTCAGCGGCCTGTATCTCATGAACCGTAATAGGCAGACAGTTGAAATTTTCATATATTGTGTATTTCTATTGCAGCTATAACAACAAATAATTCTTCAAAAATTCCTCTCTCCTACCCTTTTGCTGTGCCCTACAGGGTCCATAATGATCAAAATTATACAGTTCCCACCTAAGTACACATTATGGCTAAAGCAATAAAGATATTGAGTATTGAGTATAATAAAAATTAAATAAAGTTACTTAATAATTAAAGGGGGTTCCCTCCCATACCAGAAACGTTTTTTTTTCGAAGTTTTTTGCTCGATCTTAATACGGCACAAGAAGGGTTCCGCCTTTTTGTGCAAGTTCGAATCCCAATTGGCCTATTTTTTTTAATTTTTATGATTTGTTAGTTTTAGATTCTTTTTTAACGTTTGTATTTCCTGTGCATATCCCAAATAAAATATTTTTCTTTTCTTTTCAATTACTGGGCAGCCTGGCGACTATTGGTCGACTAGTAGTCGCCACTCTTCAACGAGAATATGGCGTCCGACTGGCTCATAAATGCAGTCATATGTCGTATCGTACCTACTACTGAATCTGTGACTAAGCCATGACAGTATGCGCCGCGTTCACGTAATATAACAATTTCAACCGCATATAATAACTACAACAATTTCAACCGCAGCACCTGTACGGCCGTATTGTGGCTTGCGGCTGGCGCTTGTGTGTTATAAGCGGCGATAGCGACGACAGGACTATATTCGTGCTCGCGGTACAATACCACTATCCGCTGCTAGCGGACTATCATCGTCCGTAAAGCGACTGCTACACGGTCGCCAACCGCGCCCCGACAGAGGTGACCTTGGTGTTTTACAACCGTGTAGATGATGGTTTACGACCAAATTTCGTTTGACCTTCCAACGACCTTGGTTTAAGGAGTCGCGCCCAAGGACAAATAGAGGAGGTTGAGTCAGTGGCCGACTATGTAGACGGCAGTTGCTAACCACGAGTACCTACGTTAGTCGCTCGGCTCGCTGTCAATCATCGCGCGAGGCACACGTGTTACTAGCGCCAGTTTTACAAGTTTACCTATGTATTAAAAAGTGCAAAATGGCGGAAGAAAAATAAATTGTTACTGAGTTGATCGAGCTGTACAGACCCTGTCTGTGGGATCTCAGCTGCGAACAGTACAAAGACAACAATCCAAAACGCCTAGCTTGGGAGGTTTTGTTTTCTAAATGGAAAACAATTAATCCAAACGCCAAAGAGGCTTCGTTCGAAAAAATTCGCCATGACGTCTTTAGAGGAATTTTTGTAGCGATGCTGTCGCGCATGTGTATCGATACAACCGCGATGCTGTCGCTGGCTGTGTACCTTCGCCCAGATTCTGTATCGCTAATATCGCGATACTGTCGCGCTTCAGGCCACATCCCACAGCACCCCTCCCTCCGTTCCCCCGATGTCGTCAGAAACGGTCGCGCGTTTGCATCGATACAGCCGCGCGTTTCCATCGTTTCTGTCGCACGTGCCAAACACGACTAACGCGCGATAGTAGCGATGCAGAAGCGCGTTTACAAAACACCGCTACAAAAAATCGCCGTGGGCCAGGGGCCTTACTCCTCGAATATCACGACAAAATGGCATGTTGGCGACCATGTAGTTGAAACAGCTCTGCCGGTCGCCAACCAAGGTCACCTCTGTCGGGGACGCGGTTGGCAACCGTGTAGCAGGCACTTCAAGTTATCATAGGTAGTGGCGCGTTTACTTTGTTGACGGTCCCGTACACATGACAAATTCAAATGCTACCTAGATTTCGAGACCTTTTGAGTCTAATAATCGTATGCTAATTGTCGATTACAATTCCTTATTTGGTTGGTGTGCGGTTACAACTAATTAAAAGCCGCACCGCACCTGTTATCGACTTGTCGTATTTGATTGATTCCCTACGTTTGCACACGACTCTACACGGGCCAGTATTCCATTAGATACTTCTAACAAGTTGACGAGTTTTCTGCGCCTATCGGCAAGTGCAACATTAACTATTATCTAATCTGTGGTGCAACAGTTACTGTAACAGTAGTTTACTGTAGTAAATTGGTACTAACTGTTGCACTTAACAGCTTGTAGGAATTGATAAGACACGTATTCATTTAAATTGAACCGTTTCTGGGTATTTCTCGTGCTTGGTGTTCCGAGTTTCTTTGTGGAGAACAACAGCATTACTACTAAAACGTGGCCCTCATTTACTTTGTACTCTTCGAGTAACTGAGCTACCTAAAGAGAGTTAATTCCTATTCAACACATTCAATACGAAATAGTTCAGTACTTCCGTCACTGTTTCGTTGTAGAAAACCTTCAATCATTACATTTTCTTACTTATAATTTGATCCGTTCAGTTCAGTGGTTCCCACTTTGTCAACTTGTTTGCGTCATGAATTAGTTCTATTAGCACTGCGATACACAATACGTGTTTTTGCAAAACGCTTGCATTAGGTAGTTTCCTCCTATTTATTATTATTGCGACGTACCTATTAAATTTTTCCAAAAAAAGCACTAACATCAAGAATGTTTCGACTCGGCTTATATGACAGTCCTTAAACAGTTTTGTTGTAGGTACAGTTAACTGCCTGGGTCAAATCTATTTTTTTTGTTAACTGTGTCTACACGTGTCAATTGCATTAGCATCGATGCAATCGACTACGTTCTATGCAATAGTTTACTTCTACAAATTCGATGTTTTACTTTTTCTATTAAAAGACTGCAGTTTACTCCATTCAATATTGCGTAGGTTAATGGAAAGCAGACGTTTGTTTGGATATAAAAGTAGTTAGGAGTTTTCGGAATCGATCGAGACTTGTGTGGGAGTTTTTAAATAGATGTTTGTTTATATGCATACGTTTTCCTCGATATATTTTTTTGCTTTCACTACGTTTCGGTGGTCTAGGGAGTAAAATACCTAGTATGTCTAGTCATACTGCTATTCGGCTGCATTCGGTTAGACTTGAAGCCGACCCCAAAATACGTAAAGTTTAGTTGGATGATGAATGTCTGGTCATAAACTCATAACATTATTGCAGGTATGCTGGAAGAGATTTCTTTAGAAATAAGCATCACCTTTGTACGTATTTTTCTGTTCCTTTTTTTCTTGTCTGTCATAAACCGTTAAATAAATAAACATTGCTCTTGCACCTAATTTTATTAATACTAAAGTGAAACATACTTAGATCACGAGTTTCATTTCAGCTTATTATGTGACTGATTTGCAGTTCTAGCTTAGGTTTACGTTAAATGCATCTCTAAACAAAGTTCGCGTACCTACTTCATGACAATATTTCAAAGACTTACATTGCCAGAGTTAACAAACAAGGAACTTATATTCAGAATGCAAAAAAGATGTGTACGATCCATGTGTAATTTAAAACCAACAGACAGCTGCGTTCCCTACTTAAAAAAAAATTATATTTAGACACATCAAAAAAAGTTTTTGTGAGAACTGCTCATTTTCTTGCAGACTGTATTTGTTAGGACAGCCTCCTTTTTTTTTTTTTTTTTTTGAGGATGGGAAATTATCAAATAACTTCTCCCGCTCTGGGTGGAGCGGGAGGGCGTGTCAGACTTTTACTGACTAAAACCCACCCGTGTTCCTTCCGTTGCCTGTGTGCCGAGGTCGCGATATCCCTTTCAGACAAACCCGCAACCCCGGCAGGCATTGGCCCTTCCGGACCCCGTCAGTTGGTGTAGGACAGTCTCCTAAGACCGTTTTCCTGTAGCTACAACGGTTAAGGTAGCTGCCTTTACTGCCCCATCTCAAAAATCAACCTGTGTATGACCTTGACCTTTAACCTACGAGTATGTTTTACAAATAAATAATTCTGATTTCAGAAATACATAATAATATCGATTGTGTCCACAAATAGAGCAGCATAAATAAATATTATGAATGATCTCGGATGACCCATGTCTTCCCCTACAACCGGCCAGGGTTTCCTCAAACATTCATATTATCAGTGCACTACTAAAACATTACATTAAGTACATTTCCTATCTCTATTTTTCCAGGGACACACTTCGCATCAGAGAAGCGAAAATCTTCTCAGCGGTCCTGCGCTGGTCGGAAGCGGAATGCATACGACGACAGCTGCCCGTCACGCCCACCAATCAAAGAATGGTCCTAGGAAGAGCCTTCAACGCCATCCGATTTCCCCTAATGTCCGTAGAAGAATTCGCCATGGGCCCTGCTCAAAGCGGTCTTTTAGACGACAGAGAAATTGTGCAACTGTTCCTATATTTCACCGTCAACCCTAAACCGAATGTGGGGTTTCTCGACACCCCGCGATGTTGCATGACCGGCAAGGAGCTGACAGTGAATAGGTTTCCCCAGACGGAGTCGAGGTGGGGGTACAGTGGAACCACAGACAGGATCCGGTTTACGGTTGATCAGAGAATTTTTGTGGTCGGCTTTGGACTGTATGGATCGTATTTTGGGCCGACGGAGTACGAGGTGCACTTACAGGTAAGCCGCAGACTTTTTAAACTTCCTTTTTTTAATCTTTAAATTAAAAAAAAAATGAAATGTCTGTTTGTAATGTCAAAATAACAGCTGTTTCCTAAATGCGTATGAAAGTATAATGTTGTGATTATTACTTATATTTAAAAAAACATTTTTTATTTATTTTTGTCTGTCTGTTTGTTCCGGCTAATCTCCGACGGCTGTACCGATTTAGACGGAACTTTCACTGGCAGATAGCTGATGTTATACGGAGTAACTTACACCCGAATACTGAAACGCCACTCAAGACTTAAGCATTACTTAAAACTCGTTTAAAGCCCTTTGATTGGTTGACACTAGTTTTAAGTAATGCTTAAGTCTTGAGTGGCGTTTCAGTATTCGGGTGTTAGACTTTTATTTGAGAAATAGAATTAGGGACCACGCGGGCGAAGCTCCGCGCACCAGCTAGTCAAATATTGGGTTCCCACCTATGAAATTGGCACTTTGTTTCTCACAAATAGAGAACCTCGTCACTTCTATGATTAAAAATATTCATCAATTGCTTGGTATTATATCGAATAATGACTATCATAGACAACTACCAATAGTAAAAAAACCGTATTAGGTACTTATAGTTTTCTAAACATAAAAAATACCTTAAAAATTACTCCTCGTTTTGTTAGCAGAAATTACCACTATTTGTTTTAACTTACCCAAAACTTATTTTTGTCGCTTAATCTAAGTGGCATATTACGTTATCTTAGTTTTTAAACATTAGTGTATAAAAGTTTTAAAACATTAGTGTTCATGGTTGTTATATAAATTAAGAAAATGTTAGTATGAAAAATGCAACTTCTTTAAAATTCTCCATAAAAAACGCTGATTTCATAGGTGGGGACCTAATACTATGATTATAACTTCCTCGTGGGTCTAGTGGTCACAAGTGTGACTGCTAAGCGTCCTGGGTTTAAACTCCGGTTCGGGCAGTGTTATTGGGTTTTCTATTAGGCAAATAGGCTCGCCTCTATTACTTAGAAATTAACATAACTTGTAAAATATTATTAAGGCTCGTGCAGACTGGCGCGACACCGGTAATTGTTCTACCGTGAAGTTTTCTTAGAAATTGTTTTATTGGAGTCGTGTCGCGCCTGTTTGCGGAAGCCTTTATGAAGTTACAGGGGGTTGAAAGTGTCCTAAATGGTTTTATTTTATTTTTGCTCGACTTGGCCGAGCACGTATTTCAGTTTTTTACATTTATTCAAGAAGCTAAAGTAATGTCTATTTTGCTTTATCATATGTAAAAAAAATGATTTAGATAAAACGCATTAAAGTTGGAGAGTGGGGGGCTCGCTACGTCACAAGTCAGTATGAAATCTACCGGGGAGTGACGTCATGCCATATTTTAACTCAATGTATTGCTGTAATCTTTAGATGACGTAAAAAAAAAAAATACATGTCCATATTTTTCAATAATCGAACAGACGGAAAAAAAATTGGCAACATCCCTATTGATAGTATTTACGTAACGTTTACCTACTTCGCGCGTTAGTCGTGCTAGGGCTTCGGGTGAAAGAACCTACTGGAAGCGCAGCGCTAGACCGGCTGTTATGACGTTGCTTGCCTGTCCAACAGTGGGCGCTCGAATGATGATCCAATGACCAGCCGATTACTTAATGAAGCCTCACTGTAATATCATATTTCCTATCATGATCGTGTATTGCAGATAATCCACCTAGCGACGAAGAAGGTGTGTGGCTCGAACACGACGACGTTTTGCTGTGACGGCACGGACGACACCTTTCGCGCCATGTTCAAGGAGCCAGTTGAGATCCTGCCCAACACCTCCTACATAGCTAGTGCTAAACTCAAGGTAAAACTTCACGAACTTTTTAACGGACTTCAAAAAGGAGGAGGTTCTCAATTCGACCCTCTGCTATTTTTTTTTTTTTGTGTTTATGTTACGCGGTTACTCTGCCAATTATGATTTTTTGGTTTGGTAGGTCATACAAAATAATACAATTTATATTAAAAATAAATTATTATTTTTTATTAAATTTTATCATCTTTGCTTGGGTCGTTTTTGAGTTAGCTTCAATAATACGTATATTTCCCACTTAGTCTTTAAGGATGATGTTATAATAAGTTCATGTCTCTGTTATTTACATAGCAGGTAGTGGTATTCGAGTTTGTGTGGGCACAACCAAAAAGTGAAAAATAAACTCAAACTTAAACCATCTTCCAAAAAACACACTACAAAGTGAAAAATAATAACTTTTATTTCTGTTGTCAAAAAACGCTAATACGACACCAAAAGCACCGACTTCCGAAAATAAAGTTATTTTTCACTCTATTGTGTATTTTTTGGAAGTCGGTTTTTTTTTTTTTATCTTGTCATCTACAAAAATACCAGCCTATTATTATCCCACTACAGGGCAAAAGCCCTATCTCATCCAGAGAAGGCACGACTAGCTTTGATCACCAGGCTTGCTCAAGACGGGTTGGGGATTTCAGACTTATATTAACTATAAGTCCAGGTTTCCTCACAATGTTTTTCCTTCACAGATGTCAGTATCCACTCAAAATAATAATAATCATCTGTCTTTAACTTCTTGAAAACTATCTTTATTCCTAGCATAACAAAGCCACTTTTACTCCACATTGCTAATTGAAATTATGGAGCCATGAACAGGCGCCTAAGATCAACAGCACGCGTAGCATGAACACCGTTTTGTCGACGGAAGAGTAGACAAAACTGACGTTCCGTGTAGACAGTGCGACGGTAGCAAAGTAGAAAGAGTCAACTGCACGTTTTACGAAATTCGCTCTTTTACATAATTCGACTCAGGTTTCTTTGTTTTGTCATAAGATTTATTTTTCTGTTTGATTCTAAATTTTTACTGATATTAAGTAACGTATATATAGACAACTACAAACAATTTTTCCCAGTGTCGAAGAACCGTATTTTAGAACAAAAAAATATTTCAATAATATTGGCCTTAACCGTTTCCTTGGTAATATTCCTATTAACGAAATGATGTAAAATATGAGAAGATAGCTTTGTTCTTCCATTCATTATCACAGTTTTGTGTTTAAATGCTCTCCTGTAAAATCATGATTTTGTAGATAACCGTATATACTTTGTGGCCGTGGAGACAACTGTCAGTTGTCAGTGTGATTTTGACAGTTTGGAATAGAAAACTTTCTTCTGAAATATTCTACATATAAAAGGACCTAGACAAAGATTGTTAGAAACGAAAGACAAAATGACAGATTGTAGAAGGATTTATACGGTGCGATGTCAAAAATGGAGAAACAAAATGTCACTTTGTATAGAAAGAGCTGTGTCTATTCTTCGTAGACATAGAAAGCGTCATGCTACGCGTGCAGGAAGATTAAAAACGTCGATCACCGTTTGACCTAAGTTTGGTGATGACACATCGAGTGTCATTTGTTCAATAAATTGGTCCCTTCTCTCACGACACTTCAATGCGCTGCGCGATTTTGAAGAGATCTAAGACCCTATTTACACTCAGCTCGCTTCCACGGCAGTGAGCAGTGAAGTAGGCAGAGAAGTGGGCAGGACGAGTATGTAAACACGATACTTCTCATGCTGCTGCCACTGCTACTCGCGCTGCCCAGCGTTCCCCAAATTAGCGGTTTTTTGTGCGGAATTCAAAGGACAGGCAGCGCGAGTGCGTGCGTGTTTAAATTCAGCTCCGTCGCTCACTTCTCGCCGAGCGCTTGGACGAATCTGAAGTTCACGATGCCTGGAAGAGAAAATACGATGATATATTTTCTTTTTTCGAATTTGTTTTTTTTTTTTAAATATTGAACATAATTATGTATTGCAAGAAGACAGAACGCGGACGTCGTAATTATTTCGACGTCTGCCATTGCTGAAAGTCGAAAGCGAAGTGAGTGGCAGGACTGGCAGGGCTGAATGTACACACACACTTCTCTCGATCTTGCTACGGCAGTATTTAGGGAATTATTGCCGGCAGCGCGAGGAGCAGCAGCAAGGGCTGAATGTAAATGAGGCATAAGAATTACGTCGACGTCGTACGGCTACGCGCCACACGCAAGCGTTTTCCGCGCGTAAAAGAAAAAAGAAAATACATTTATTTGACCCAGGTTAAGTCGCACACACACATACACACAAAAACAGAAATAAAAACTTATTAATAACAATATTGTGTGACTCGCGGCGGCCAAATAGGAGCGATACGAAAATCTCGGGGCGCCGCCGTGTTCTACTAAACAACTCCACGAAGTTACAGTTCTGTAATTAATTGTCAGTGTTTCCCATTCTGACTCGCTGCTAATACATCATTGCTTTATATTTGTAGGTAATATTAACATTAACGTGCTCAATGTTTAGATTTGAGTTTGGTACTAATAAACTTAGTAGGAAAATTTATGAAACTCTCTCATAACTAATTGGGAATAAAAGAAAATCTGTGTACCAGTACAAAATTTTGACAAAAAAGTTTCCAAGAACATTTTTTACGGTAAAAGTTATGTGCATGGGTGTATGTCAGACTAATAAAGCATTCGGCTAGGGAGCGTTGTAATCGCAACGTTTATACTGCATACAAGCGACAAAACACTAGTGTGTTATCACCTTTTAAAGTACCCAAATATACCATCTTTTTTTGACAATCTATTTAAAATTACATAAAATATACTTCAAGAAAAAAGTAAATAGAATAGTTGACCTCCTAATAATAAAAACGCGAGTTAAAAAACAACTGATACAGAAAGTTTTTCTTAAATTCCCAGATGGGTGTGAAAAAAACTCTTCTGCCCGGAAAAAATCCGCTCTCGGTTACTATTTATAAATGCAATAAAAAAAGTTCAGCGCAAAGAGGTTGTTATACTTTCATTAAAGTTGCTTCAGGACGCCACCGCGAAGCATCCGTTATTACAAAAGGCCAGTCTATCGTATTCGGGCCAAGAGCGATCCTTTTTAAGTAAATTGTGAAGTTTGAGTAAGAGGTGATGGTTTCCAAGTAGAAATCTTCATTGATTTTTTGGTTTTACTTAGTATTTTTATATTTTTGCACGAGGTATTCCGTAGTGTGTATAGTTAAAAATATTCACTGAGTAATATTTTAATACAAAAGAAATAAACTCGCTAATGCAGAATTATAATACTACATTTGACTAAGAAAAAATTGGCCATTAATTTTCAAGCAAAATATGCACACGACAATTTTTAAAGTCCCTTGTTATGACAATTTGACAATCACAGAAACACGATTTATTTTTTGTGACAACAACATTAGTTTTTTTTTTTTTTTTCTATAAGTTACCGAACTCACCCTACCTGATACACCTCTGCACGATATTCTATAGGTCACGTCCACTGCATACGTAATTTTTGACGTTTTATGTATCCATTTTTCCACCATCGCCAGTCACCACAAGAGCACAGAAATGCAGCTTGACGACACAAGTAATATGGCGACTTAGAGTAACAGGACAACACACCTGGGATGCCTCTTGTATTGCAGATGACCATAGGCGGTGTGAGATAAAAGAAAAACTGTGTACCACAGAAAACGTTACAAAATTAATTGCGATAGACTTTTCTAAGAATTCTTGAGACTGCCCTTAATTTGTGTGAATTAAGGATATCGCTCCTTATAACAGCACCGCTCCGACACGGCATATAACTTGTCATTCAAGTTAGCATTTTAAATCAAATGCATCAAAGTCTATTTTACGATGGCTATACAAAATAGTGGACGGCTCGCCGGCCGCTCCCTGCCCGCGAGCCGTCGACTTTAATGTATTTGATTTAAAATTCTAACTTGAATGACAAGTTATTTGCCGTGTCGGAGCGGTGCTGTTATAACGAACGATGTCCTTTAGGGTGATATCATAAATGCATTCATCTAGAGTCTAGAGAGTTCCCATCTCATCACGTTGCAATACCATCACGTGGGTTTCCTGGTACAATTGGTACCAGGAAACCTACGTGCACACAAACACAAAGACACACTTCTAAAAAGTATTCTATCAGCACTAAATTTACAATAATAACATGGCTATAACGTCGTCAATAACCCATTAATGTATTTTCCAGGGCACCGATTCATACTACGGCACGAAGGGTCTCCGCCGTGTGACAGTAGACTGCAACAACGGCGAAAAAGTCGTGTTCCAGTTCTCATACGCCGCCGGTAATAACAACGGAACATCGGTCGAGGACGGCCAAATACCGGCCATCATTTTCTACATATAATCCCACCTAAACGCTGGCAACATTTATAGAGCCGGTGTTTTAAAATAAAATTTTGGGCTGGCAACATTTATTTGAGGCTGGTAATCTTAGCGTTTTTAACGGCCTGCTTTGTTGTTTTGTTGGTAGAGACTTCCAAAGTGATGTGATAAAAAAGGTTTCAGTAAATCGGATTAACTGGCCGTAAATATGGCACATTCAGTTTCGGAACGAATTTCTTTTACGCGGCTTGGGGTAGGACTCCTACCGACGATTTCTACTAGTTTACTCCTACCGTAGGAGAAAACTGGTAGAAATCGTTACATAACGAAGAAGCATAATGCAGTTTTTGTTTTTTAATACAGAACCATCTAGTATAAGTTTTCAGCAACAAAAACTTTTGACAATTGAAACTTGAGACCATACTAGATGGCTCAGTATTAATACATAATTTACAGCGAAAGGAACTTCGCGTTCCAACAGGGTGTACCACGACACCTCTCCCGACTTTTTTGAAACATAAAGGCTTTGTGTAGATCGTCGTCTCTGTCACTCATATCTGTGTGTCTCTTATTGAAGCCCGATGTGCTAAATTTACGGTTGGGTACTAGAATTTATTTCTGTCGCCTTTTTATAATGATTGTTTTCGTCAAAATACAACAAAACAGGCCTTTGTAAAAACGCGTTTTAATATAATTAAATAACATCGAGATTTGTAGTCTGAAGCTGAATTCGTGCGTGCTTTGTATCAACTATATCGGCTGTCATTCTTTCATCAGTAAATATTTGAATTCTACGATTGACCACAAAATGATTAAAAATTACAAGTTTTTTTAAGCTTTTTGAAAAGAAAAGCATTGTATTTTAAATAGATCTGTAATAATATAATCAAATTAATTTCTAAAAATAATGCTTAAATTGCAAACGGCAAGCAGTGATTTTATTAAACATATCAACTGGACGCTTCAGAATGTCTTTAAAAGATCTCAAACACAACTTTACAACAGAAAATCTTTTAAATGAAAAATATAAACGGAAATAATATTAGATTTTGTACATGACATGTTTAATAATTAAATTACCAGTGTTACACACTTAAAAAAAATAGTAAAACAGGAATTCATACTTAGAACTTTCGTAGATTTTAGTTACAGTGTTGCCCTTCTCCTAAATAGAATTTAATGTCCAGTGAGGTTACTGTATAAAGTATTAAATAGTCGATAATGTTTGTTAATGGGCTGGAATTAAAAAGTAAATTGTAACAGCAGTTGGTACAGGAATAATTTACATTTTCTAAGTAACTGTTATTTCGTATAACAGTTACTTAAGAGCCTCATTATTAGTCTGATTAAGTATTTGTTGGGCATTACAGTACTTCTGGACTAAGTATGAATAAAATTGGTCACAGCATAAATTACAATATTTATTGTGGCAACATTATTAATTTAAAAATAAATATCGCAAATCGCCTTGTCTATAAAAATGCGTAACTGCTTTCATAAATCCCTTTTTAGAACGATCTCTTTAGGTTCTAGATTGATCTGTAGGAATGTAAAGGGTTTGATTCTAAAACGAGGGTTAGATTAAATTATTGTAACAAAATTTTGTAGTATAGTACAGTCCTTGTATTGGAATATGAGGTTTTTGCTTGCGTGAGTGTGGTGACGCGATATGGCAAATTTACATGCAGAGAGCCTCATGCCTCGAACTTACAAAGCAAATGCGAATGACCATCAAAGCATATTCTCGCCACAAAATAAATGAGAAACTGTGTTGGACTTCGGCTCCCACTCACGCATACACAAGGCTTAAGTTTCGTTGTTTGGACTATTTAAGGAGGATCCCCAAAGGTAGCCCGCGAAATTCAAATTTTACAAGTACAAGTTCAGTACCTAGTTTATATTATAAGTACTATTTATTTGATTTTATATTTATGTATAATTCTTTAAACCTGACTTGGTACGTTTTTTGCAATTTGCAGGTCAGTGGCATGTTGTGTCTTGATCAAAATATGATTCGCGACCGTACCAAATATGTATTTACAGAATTGTAATCATTAATACATCTCTCAAGTTACATTTGTTTTCAAATGTCACGATTTCATGAAAAAGTCATTTATTGGAACAAATCTAACTTAGAGAGATGTATTAATGATTACAATTCTGTAAATACATATTTGTTACGGTCGCGAATCATATTTTGATCAATATATAACATGCCACTGACCTGCAAATTGCAAAAAACGTAAGAAAATTTTAATTTCGCCGGCCACCTTAGCGGAACCGTAACACAAAATAAATAAGTACAGAAAGTTGGCTCTATACATCAAGCGAAACCGCATGGACACGCTTCACGCGGCATTTTTTTTTAGATCACCGTACGTAGACGTCTATGTGCGCGTGCGCCTGTTTACGCTCGTTGTGTGGATCCCCTTCTGTACCTATCTATTTTTGTGCTATTTATATGGATAGTGAGACTTGAATGGTAACGATGTAGAAGTATAAATTACTGTCATATTTTTTTTTTAATTGATACCTGCTTTATTTTTAAACTAAAAGTAATTGTTTTAAAATATTCAAGTCTTACTAAAGGCCTGTTCACAAAACGTGCTAAAATTAAAAAAAAAATCGGTCTGTAAGCAAAACTCTGTTGAATTTGTGAATATAGGATTAATTTACTTGAACCAATAACACCAAGTTGGCAAATGATTAGAATCAATAGTAAAATTTGAATAATGTATCGTTGTAAATGGGCCTTAAAAATTCTCCATTTTCTATAGATAAATCTGTGATAGGCTTGTGGAATGTATGAAAAGAGAAAAGTATGGATTTATTTGTTTTATATACGGTAGCTATATTTGTGGGACCACAATACTTTGGTCACTTTCTTCAAATCACGAGTGAGAAAGATTTCCTTTAATATGAATCTTATTAGCTTTAGTTGTAAGTTGCCTTATTTATTGTTATAATTTTGATTTGAATTTTGATATAATCTGTCGATTTAATGCGTTCTGTCAATCTGTTACCCCGCGTCCAATTTAAAAGCGATTGTCGCGCGAATACACGATCGTTCGAACTTTTTGTTCGGTGAACCTGAACGCGTGGTCGCGCCGACGGAGGGCGCTTTCCGGTTTTCCGAACGAAAAGTGAAATAAATCACGCGACCGATCGCGTATTCGCGCGACGATCGCTTTTAAATAGGACGCGGCGTTAGAGTTTTTAAATAATTACTCCTCAAACAATATAATAATATGCAAATTCTTAGAAACCTTAAATTGTAAAATTATGTGAACAAATTTCTTCGACAGGCGATAAACATTATACTATTATTATTTATAGATCTTCGTTCGAGCGAAGTGTCAAAATTTATTATTTAACTCTTTAAAAATGTTTTCCAAAAATATATTATGATTTATTATTTTGTTTATTTGTATTGGATTAAAAAAGAGACTATTTAAGCGATGGATTGTCTAGAAATTATTTAGTTTGTGTTCAAATTAGCCAAATGCGAAATGAAACAAAATTTTACGCGTTAAGCTTTTGTAATATTTTACGTTAATTATGTATGAAGTAATTTCAATATACACGAAAAATATCAGGAGCATAGAAATGAAAATCTTTAAAAAAATTGTAATCGTCTTAGTATTGGTCAATGTTTTGAAATCAGTTTGATCCAAAGACAACTAGGGTCAATTTCTTGAACGAAAATTATCGCAAAATAAATATGACAAATTGTCAAGCGCGCGTAAACTGTAGTGATGGGTTGAATTATTAATCAACAGCCAATCACAGTAGTTTACGCGCGCTTGACAATTTGTCACATTAATTTAGCGATAATTTTCGTTTGAGAAACTGGCTGCAAGTATTTTTAAATGTATGTTTCGTTAGCAATAAAACGTAAAAAAAATAAAAAATATATTTAGTTGATCTGCATAAAAATGTAGTTGTTTGTATTGGTACTTTTCTAGTCAAATTAAAACATTTGTTTGAATAAGGGATTGGCGTGCAATACTGCGGGTACTCAGACCCAGGCGTGGCTTATATATGCGTCATCTAATGCCCGGTATAGTATGACACAACTTATATGTAACATCTACGCTTCAATTTTACGTATGTATTTGGTTATTATGACTTTACAACTTATTGCGTTTGCGTAAAGATCATTTTCGCCTAAAGCAGAAATGAATAAAGATGGGTGATTTTAAAGGCGCACTCAGTTCGAATATGATCGATTTTACGAATTTTGTCGATGTTACATATAAGTTGTGTCGTACTGTACAGATCGATGAACCGTAACATGAAATGTACGACAAATAAGCCGTCCAAACATACGCAATGCAACATGAAATGTAACACAATAACTATGCTAATTTGTTTCTGTTATAAAAATAAAAAAAACTTTATTTCAAAAAAGTGACAATATTGTTACAGACATTTATTTATTTATTTAAACTTTTCACACTCAAAAAAGTACAAAGGCGGACTTAATGCCTTAGGCATTCTCTACCAGTCAACCAAGGACATTACATTACAACATACAGAAGAAGTGTCTTAAACATAGGTCCCCTGGCACCCAAACTAGGTTAGTACCTGTGACTTGGGAGTCAGTGTTCCTCCATTATAAAAGTAGTTACGTATGTCGTTGGTTATTAAAAAAAAAAAAAAAAAAAAAAAAAAAAAATTACTGAAAAAGAAAACAAAGGGAAATGTTTTTTTTTTTTTTTTTAGACAATTCAATTTTGTGTTACATTTCTTATTACGTTTCACCAATCTGTACCGAGCATAACATGATATACTGAATAAGGTGATGTAATTATTTTAAGGCGGTTATGTGTGACCAAAATCTTGAAAAACAAATATAATAATATACCTAAGTATTAATGATTTTGGACAAAAAACAACCGTCTAATGCACTTGTTCCTTGTTTGACGCAGCAGTTTACAGCTGCGCATTCATGTTTGTGTCTACACGATAGTGCACGCCAAGCCTAATAAAGGATTCCGTTTGATTTAATGCTGTAATGTATAACCCACTTGATGTGAAGTGCCCTAATTATTACTATCCTACTAATATTATTAATGTGAACTCTGTATATTTGGGTGTTTGTGTATCAATCACTCCTCAACGGCTGAACGGGTTTGGATGCAATTGTATACTGACAGAGCATGGCTTGAATTAGGGTATAGGATACTTATGTCCCCATATCGACAGTGGGTTTGTTCGCTAGAAACTTCGTCGCGAGAGAGCGCAGTGTTTATCACTTGTCAAACTGATCTTGAATGAAAAGCGACCAATCGGCGACAAGAAAAAAATATTTAGCGTCATCTTGCATCAAAGTTTTTAACAAGGAGGAATTCCATTGGGATCTGAGTGAAATTAACAACACTTAGCACCCATCTCCGCGGAACTAACTTGACAGTTTTCGTCATTATACCAATTCCCCACGAAACCCAATAACGAATGTAACTACCTACCTACCCCTTATTATGAAACCCTTAAAATCTTCACACCCTAACTACCTCCTTACGAGGTAGGTATGTACTGGGATGTTTCGGAAGTCCTTTCACCGGAACCGTAATCGGAGGTTTTAAATTTGATTGACTGGAATCGGAACCGGAGTCTGAAGTAGAAGAAAGATGTGTTAAGAAGGCTTAATGAAACAATAGAAATATAATTCAGTCTCTTTAATCAGTCAAATATTAACGATAATATCCACAAACAAAACAATAAACTGAGACTTGAACGCTTTTTATGGTATGTACCTAGCAAGCAGTCATTGTAAATTATTTTCGAAGTTAAACGGAATCCTTAACTATATAAGATCAAAATTGCTTTAATAGCGAGCAACGATTGGTTATTCAGTATTATTTTATCATAAACAACTGACGAATTGTAACTAATATTAGACTTTATTGTGTTTGTATAAAGCTTATTTTAGAATGTGGAAGCGAATGCAGGAATTGAGCTGTGTTTGTAGCATAAGAAGTGTATCTAAATGAAACAATATTTTGTATAGAGGAACTGATGTTGGTCTAGATGTCGTCAATAAATAATAACAGTGTAATATTGCTGTTTTATTATATTGGTAGTAAACCCTACTTACGAGCTGGCAATCAGACGCTTCACTCGAGTGAATGTTAATTTTTGTTTCATTCGTTCATCTGCTCCTTTCATTCCATTTCTCGATCATTCTGTAGACAAGTAAATAATACCGAGTACCAAAATCCAACGTCGTTGGATGGATTTTATGGAATAATTTTTCAATTTTGATTCATTTTGTGTTCAGACGTTTCATTTTGAGTGAAAGATGCCGAATGAAATACAAAGAGTGAACCGTCTGATACCTCCTCTACCGATAAATTACCGATGCAATTAAGAGCGTTTATACAAAAAGTGGGCAACGTCGCAAATAACTGTCAAATATTTCGCTGTTTTGATTAATTTGGCAATATTACTGTATGGAAATTAGAAATATGGCTAGCTAGTGAACTAAAATATTGATTATGAAATGCAATAATTAAATCGTAACACCGTATAAGTATTTAGTATTAGATCTAAAAAAAGTATTTGGAAACTTTTCAAATTCCTTTTTTACACCTAAAACGGTTACAACATCAAATTCAATATTATAATTGCAATTCATTAATAATATTCTAGTCCACTAGTTAGCCAAATTTCTTATGTCCATACAGTGATATTGTCAAATTAATCAAAACAGGTAAATATTTTACAGCAATTTGCGATGTTGCCAACTTTTAAGTTCAATAACTGAGACGTTATAAAATAAATAAAGTGCCTGGCTACTAGTCGTATAATACGCCCCAAAGCTGAAACAGTAGGTTTGCCAAACAGTCAAGCTCGCTAGCTAGTAGTCTGGGAAGAAATAAAACACCAGAAAACCAATTAAAAATTTATAATTTTTTCCAAAAAAAATCGACACATTTTTCAATCCTCGTACAATAATATCAAATAGTTCATGCCTACAGTAACATGATTATCAAATATATAATATAAAACACAATTTAGCACATTTTGTCTAAGTTTTAGAGCCAAAAAGCTCTGACTGTGTTTCAAGCATTTGATTTCAGCATTGTTATCTGACCAGTGTTAATCACATCCATCTGTAGGAAAACCTACGATTTACAAACTAGATTTCAATAATTAAGTAATTAATATTATTCATCTTCTACCTACTTATTATAAGACCCCGGATGTCCCATTAATCTGAAGACTAAGAACATCCCATCTCATTCTGCCACTCCACGTGTCTTTTTGTTAGGTTCTTCGAGACTGGCTTGGTCTTCCCAATCGCTGTCAGTATATCGGTCAGGTCCAGTCTATCCTTACGATTGGCTATGTTACCTGAAAGAGACGTTTTAATTGCTACAAAGTTTATTATAGGCATAGTAAGAGTCAAACTTTATGGCGACTGTGAAGTGCGCAACTCGCTGCGCAGTAACGCACACCTCCCCCCAAGCGCGGAACCAGCGTTGTGGGCACGATGGGCATGTCCACAACCCTAATAGACTTGTGACGTCACCCTTCCACGGTCTATTGAGGTCGATAGGCTGGTGATATTATATCCAATGTCTTTATAAAATAAAACAATGAATCGTGAGAGATCTGGCTACGACATAATATACATTTCTGCCAGAATATCCGAATCGTGTTCCTTTTTGGTGGCGTGGCGTGGCGCTGACGTTAATAGTTTGTACTGTTTATAAACATCACAGAACAGATAAAACCTCTTTTATCTGTTCTGTGATAAACACAGGTAACCTAAATTGAATCGTTTTGATGAATCGAATCAAAACGTCAAAATCATCAAAATCGGTTTAGTAGTTTAGTCTAAATGTGACACTGTGATGTGCAAACAAACATACATTTGTAATGTTCGCGAGCGAACAAACTAACATTTTACAGGTTTATTAATGTACTAGCGTTCGCCCCACGGCTTTGCCCATGTGGAACTATACACTGTACAAAATCATGGTCAGGGCGTCATGTATTTTGTAAACATCTCCTTTGTAGGAATGCACTATATCGATCATGAGCGAGTTCATACCACCACTCGTACTTGGCCGATTTTCGAATGGCTGTGGCCACAACCTTTTTTGAGGGCTGGATCCGCCGCTGACACGTGAATCTGTTAATGCGCAGCGACTCGCCTCATGTTCCGAGTCGCCATGAAGTTTGCATCGGGCTGTACCGGAAACTGGGAACTGGCAACTGTTATACCTTCTGGTTGTGTTCCTAGCTTAAAGTGAAGAGCACCATGGTCAATACCATGGTGCTCTTCACTTTAAGCTAGGTAGTATTGGCATCGAATATACTTAGACATATACAATTCTCCGTCTCCCAAAATTTGTAAGATGACAATGATGGTGTTTCCACAAAGAAAAAAAGGGGGCTAGAATTAATAGTTGTAGATTAATGATGATAAAGAACTAATTAAGAAGATGGAATAGGCGCTTTCATCTATTCCATCTTCTAGTAGCTTTCTACTCAAAAACTTTATAATTGAGTAGGGACTTCCACAAATTCGCATAGCCTACTCCGCGTTCTGGGCAATCAAACGACCCACTCCGTGAACTAACCTGATTTCACTCCAATAAGTTAGCTATCCATAACTAACCTTTCCCACTCATAGAAGGCAGCATCTTCCTAACCGTAGACATAAGAGCCTCCTTGCAGACCAGCTTGATATCACTGCCGGAGTACCCCTCAGTCTTGCTGGCCAGCTCCTTGAAGTCCACCTTGGGGAACAGCTCCACATTCTTTGAATTCAGGTATTTCTGGAACAACTCCTCTCGTGTCTTGAAGTCGGGGAGGGGGATGAAGATTCGCTTCTCTAGTCTTCGTAACATGGCTGGGTCGATTTCCCTAGAACAATGTAGATTTTTTGAAAAATCAATTGTAGGTAATTGTCTAATTCTCGTCACTCAAAAGAAACAGTAACCACGTCGGCCCTCAGGACATTGGAGATTTTAGATCCTCATGGAAGTCCTATAATCCACATTGGTTTTTTTTATCGTAAATGTTGGTAGATATCGAAATAGTCCAATTTTGCCTAGCTTAGTTAGAAATCAAACACAATATAATACGCAAAAAATCCTTGGATAACTCACCAAGGCATATTAGAGTTAGCCAACATGAAAATGATCCCTTCTCTTCCCCCGATGCCGTCAAGTTCAGTGAGGAGCTGTGTCTTCAAACGTCGTGACGCTTCGTGTTCACCGGGAGACGACCGGTCCGATGCCAGCGTCTCCACCTCGTCCATGAAGATTATGGAGGGAGAGTAATAGGAAGCCATCTCGAAGAGGACCTGGAAATAGCAGAAGTGATGTTGCATCGTTAAATCTGTATGAACACATTGTTTGGTTTTTAACAAGTATTCTATTACAATCCAATATTGCTTATCATTATAAAGCCAAGCCGGAATAAGCTAGTGCCTGATTGTTTTATGGGGATGGGCTGAATCCGTCAAATCTACGTAGTACGTTCATAAGACTGGGTCTGAGTCTGATATTTTATCGAATCGATGACCAGATGTACTTATCTATCCTTTTTTTTTTTTAACCCGTCCGTTCCTGCCGTTGCCTGTGTGCCGGGGTCGCGATATCCCTTTCGGACAAACTCGCAACACCGTCAGGCATTTGCCCTTCCAGACCCCGTCAGTTGTTGCTGACATCTCTTTGAGGCGCGCGTGGAACACAACGCGCCGTCGACCCGGGCCTGGTTCCTATCGGACGGTGAGCTACCCATTGCTCACCGTCCGCAAGCCCGCGCCTGCGGTGGCCGGAAGTCGGCTCGCGACTCCCGACGCCCGGGGCGTCTCCTGCGGCTACTTATCTATCCTGGATTTACATAATGTTTGAAAATATCTGCCGCCTACTCTATGAATGATAGTTTTATAATCTAATTTCTAAAAGGTTTATGATAAAGGTACCTTTATAATCTTCTCACTCTCTCCGCGCCATTTGTTGACGATGGTACTGCAAGACACGTTGAAGAAAGTGCAGCAGCTCTCGCCAGCGACAGCTCGCGCTAGCATTGTCTTGCCGGTGCCAGGTGGACCATGGAGCAGTACCCCTCGCCAGGGTTCCAGGAGACCAGTGAAAACTTCTGGATACCTAGACAAAATTGTAAGCAGATAATGCGTAAAAGTAATTGGAACCTACGGTAGGTACATGTGATAAAGAAATTTAAAGCAAAAATAATCTACGGTTATCTCCGCTTTAATCATCAGATATTTGCGAAATTGAAAGTCGTTACTTAGGGTATTTGTGGCTTAGATAAGGCATGCCTTTAATATAAGCATAGGACACAGATAACGGGAAATCACCAAAGCATCTTTCCAGATTTACAGCATTCTTACCGTACAGGATATACAACAGACTCCATAAGCAAGCTTTTAGCAGACGCCAATCCCTTCACATCGTCCCACGACACTCCTGTGGGTCTGATGATGTCCTGGTACAAGAGTTCCACCAGCTGCTTCTTATCAGGGGTCGCGTGGTTCAGGAAACCTGCGAGGGACTTCCTTTCGATAGCTGGGATCGTTTGGAGGTTTTCTTCGTCCTGGAAAAGACAGATGTCTTTGATGTTTCAAGGATTACCTATGTTGATAGTATTTTTAAGAGATACGTATAAGTGAGCACCCTCATCATCATCATCATTTCAGCCGAAAAATGTCCACTTTTTGACATAGGTCAAGCGTCAGACGACCGGACCATTGCTAGTGTACCTACAGTGATTACCAACTCAAACTCAAAGCATTTATTTCAATTAAAACACTTACAGGCGCTTTATGTGATTTAATAGTTAGGTACCTATTCCAAAACGCAGATCTCTAAGCTAAGCTATTCTTATCTAATCATTAAAGCAGTGATTGCCTAGTGGTGTGACCGTCGGACTGCCAAGTCATAGGTCTCGAGTTCGGACTCAAGCCTCGCACCTCTGACTTTTCGGATTCATGTGCGTATTGTAGAATAATCACTTGCTTCAAAAACGGTGAAAGAAAAGATCGTGACGAAACCGGCATGCCTGAGAGATATTTCTCGACGGTATATGAAGCCAAGTCAGAGATGGGCCTCTGACTTCGCTTGGGCGGCTTTAAAAAATCTCTGACACCTGTACCCTAATTTCGTAATACGCGATCAATCAGTATCTGAATCGTTTTGAAACAGATTGCTAATCCATTGCTACATAAGTTCGAAAAAAATATGCTCAACAGCGTAAATAACGCAATGAATGTTGTTGAACTGTCAAAATGAAACAGATTAGTCGTAATCGTTTACGAAAATATGTTACATAATTAGATAACAGGTTAGTCACTAACCACACGACACGAAAAAGATCTAATTATTGGATATTATGGATTATAACATCTTAGAGGCCTCGTCCATGGCGACTTTTTGTAGTGATACAGACGCGATGCTGTCGCTGTCTGTGTACCTTCGCCCAGATACTGTATTGCTACTATCGCGATGCTGTCGCCTCCACAGCACCCCTCCCTTCGTTCCCCCGATGTCGTCAGAAATGGACGCACGACCATTGTTGTGTGAATGGTTGCATCGATACAGCCGCGCGTTTGCATCGTTTCTGTCGCACGTTGCAAACGGGACTAACGCGCGATAGTAGCGATGCATAAGCGCGTTCACAAAACGCGCGACAGCATCGCTACAAAAAATCGCCGTGGGCGAGCGGCCTTAGACTCAAAGAAGATAATTTGAAATATTTTCAAAGAAGCAAGAACATTCAATGCATTCAATAAATCACATGGCACATTTTTTTTTCCTACTCAATTATACAACCGGATGTTGAAGATTACCAAATTAATATTCTAAAGCCATTTTTATTTGGCAACTGTAGTTATTATCCATAATAAACCATCAACATTGCTATGACCCTGGGATATGTCACTGTGAGAAATTGCTGGAAGCTCGCCAGAATACCGTCATAAAACTATTTCCTTTACCTGAATTTCATTTTAAATGGATATCAAAGTTATTAACTGACCAATTCTGTGCCATTTGCAGAAAATAACAGACATAGATTTTACTTTTGTTTTAGGTGAGTGGTCAATGCCGCCTGTGCACATCTGCATTACCAGCGGCACGCAGGTGAGTTCCCATTCTATTTATAATATAGTAATTTATTTCAGACTTTGTCCATAAATTTGTTAGTAACAATATTCTTAACCTTGTGTTAGTAAAAGTAAAGGTTTAGTAGTCAGGCGCTAGCCCTCGCATGAAGGCCTGTCCAGTGCACCATCAGTACCGAGTACCATCGGCCGGCGCACGCGGCCGTGATGACGCCGCCCGGGGTTGCATCGAAGCCCAGCGCTTACGTATGATCGCGTGAAAACCGTCCACGTGCGCCTCCGCGAACATGCCACTTGCGCTACAGTACCATGGCAGCCCCATCAACACCCTGAACGCGTTATTATAGTGTACACAAACTGCACGTGTAGAAGGCTGGGACCTTCTAACATAATGTCCTACATAGTGTGTCCTTCACTTGTTCTACTTACTACGTACTTGTTGTTGCACTTAGACAATGCGGAAATCAATCATAATCTTAACCTTATGCCTGTAAATAGGTAAACCGGCTGTCATAATCTTCTTCTGTTATGACATCGATGTTTGGTGACACCCTGTTCCTCATAGTTTTAGGCCATAATTTAGGTAACGCAATCGTTTCTTTGGTTTTTCCCTTATCTAATTGCAATCTACATACATTACTCAATTTTTCATGATATGCCCCTCTTAGCGTCACATATGTACCCATAATTACTGTACTCCAAAGCTACAGCCTTACCTTCAATAACTTAGTAACAGTGAAAGTAGAAGGCAGATCAGCGTCTCCCTTCTCACATACACACTCTGCGCTGACCACCGGCTCTGTTCGTTCCCTCGTCTTCCTGGTCTGAGGTCTGCGGGGAGGACGTTGCTCCTCTACCTTGCGGCAGAACTGCGGCTGCTTGTTGAAGCGGATCAGGTAGTAGCTGCAGTAGTCCTGGAGTAGAGATGGGAGATTTTAAAGAGCTCTTTCACTCAGTGCAAGATGGTGGATTTTGTAAAAATTATAGATATCAGCGTACTTGCTACAATCTTGTTGGTGTCCGAACAAGTGTGTAGCACGCCTTACTTACAGAGACCTCGATTCGGTACCTATCTGAGTAAGAAAATAAAAGGCAAGGATCATGAAGGCTATGAAAAAAAAGAAAATGGTCAAATTCTTTTCAACGGTACCTACCTAATCCCCAAACTGGATCTTGACCGTAAGCATTCAATTTAGGTTATCATATTAGTCGTGGTGGGAATAAAATACATTTTTATTTCAATTAAAATTCACTCAACTTGGAACTTTCCCTGACATGTGCCAAGTACGGTATTACAGAAAGTTTTTACTGAAATACTTATCCAAGCTTAATTAGCCAAAAATATGCAGTTTAATTTTATATTTTCCAGGCCATCATAATGTCGTTCTAAAATATATTAGAATATCATTATGTAGTTTTTGAAAGTCTGTGGTATGAGTGTAGGTACTTAAAACATATTATTTTAACAAACTATGAACAGTGTCCCGCAGGAAAGTCACAGAAATAAATAGCTGTTACTCTGCCCACATATCACGGCATTACCAGACCGTCCGGTTACAAGCTAGACAAATGTCCAATGTGTTTTTTCAAAGATCCAAGAAACTCTAGTTTGAAATTATGTTTGAAATACGATAATATTCAATTATTCACTCTATGTTTGTCGACCTGTGTTTTAAATGAATAAATAAAAATAAATCTGTGTTGGAGTTACGTTGGGAATTGGAATTTTTTGTCAGTCGAGCACAGCACGGTTGCTGATACATATAGAATTTTATATTTTGTGCATAATATACCGCATTCGCGTTCAGTTTACACCATTTACCAGTTCATCTATCTTATAGGGACTCTGCCTAACTTGCTACAGCAATAAAATATTTAAGACTTACTGAGAAACTCCTCCTTTTTTTGAATTCGGTTAAAAATACTTCTGAAAATTTCAGATATACAGGGTGATTGGAAGATGGGTGCAAAGCTTTAAGGTGAAGATAGTATAGACAATTTAGAACCATTTAAGCCATGGTTGTCTTAGATGAAGTCTTACCAATTTTTTTTTTTTTTAATAAGGTTTAAAAGACGTATTGTACAATTTTTTTATTTTTTCTGAGCTTTAAATGTCTGTAAAAAAAATGTCTAATGACACAGAAGCCTAAAACATGTTTTGCTTGATTGCTTACACATTACTTTAATTAAATAAATGAAAAATGAATTCATTTATCATTCAATTTGGCCATAATTATGCAGTTTACATTAAATTTTGAGAAAAAAAACTTAAAAATTTGGTTAAAAATATTTGGTAAGACTTCGTCTAAGACAACCATGGCTTAAATGGTTCTAAATTGTCTGTACTATCTTCGCCTTAAAGATTTGCACCCATCTTCCAATCACCCTGTATAACTGGCTACTAACATTTAATCCCTACAAAATTAAAAACATATTCCAACGATACAACTTGGACACATAACCCACATAATTTCCATCAAAAGAGGGAAATGCAACGGAACTTTCAGTTACGCAACATGGTCGCTGTCGCCAGTGACGTTATCGGCGTCTGCGCGTCTCGGGTCTCAGGCACCAGTCTGAGTGCTCGGAGAACGAGACGTAAACACACGGAGTGTGTGTAATATAGTTCAGTTTTTTACTTAAATTTTACTAGACTAGCGACCCGCCCTTCTTCCCACGGTTTTTATGACTTGACGAAACATCGAAATCGAATCGTATCTTAAATAATTTGTAAGTTTAATATAAATGTATTGTCTAACACGAATAAAAAACTGAAAACTCAAAAACGATCAAGTGTATTTTTCTGAAACCTTTACCATTTTAAAGATAATTTAATGATTTATCTTTTAGTATTCGTGTTTTTATTAAAATACCTTTTAATTTATGTATAATAAATTAATAATGCGTCTAATTTGGGACAGCGCGCCTGGATGGGCGAGTCCTATTACTGGCTGGACGTACGACGCGTTGCGTGAGCAGCACAGAAGACGCAAGCTAACCACTCAAGGCCACTGGCATATACGTCTTAAGGATTGAACTCCAGTCGTGCGTCGGAGCTGACACACACACTTTTTTTCATCATTCGAGCTAACTTATCTTTTTTTTATGCGCTTGTTTTTACAAATGAACCAATTTTTGTTTCATACTTTTTCTATTATTTCAAACAGTCAGTTAACCCTGAAGACAGTCTGCTCTGCTAGTAGCAAAGTTAATGAGAGAATTGTATAATTGGCCGTAACGTTGCACTAAGTAGACGCATTTGATTCATAGTTAATTTAATCCCAAATATTATTATTGCAGAGCAGTGGTGACCTAGTGGTAACGGCCCTGACTTATATGAGTTGTAGGCCGCTCGAACCCAGCCAGGCGCTTTACTTAAACAGTGTAAATCATTTCATCATCACTGCTCTCAAAACGGTGAAGGAAAACATCGTGGGGAAACCGGCATGTACTAGAACCAAAAATTCGAAGACATGTGACATCTACCAACCCGCTATGGGCCTGCGTGGTATATATATTAAAACCCACTCCCTCTTGAAGAGAGGGGCCTGTGTCCCAGCAGTTGGAACATTATAGCCTGCTTATGCTAATAATCATCGCAGAGAAGCCAACTTTTGCTGTTTATTTAAAAAACTATTAAAAATTAACATTGACGTAGATATCATAAAACGAATGATCTTGGCTCGCTCCAATGTTTTCTTCAAACTAAAATTATTTACGACTATCTCGGAAACCGCTTTATTAATACACTAGCTACAGATAGGAAGGTAATTTAGAAATCATAGTATGAAGTTCCGTAGTAAAATTATCTATGAGCCGTGACCTTAAAAATATAACGACCGCTAAAAGACTAGGTACGGTCAGCAATGAAAGTCAATTAACACTGTAACTTTTACACCATCAAAATTGACACACAATAATTCGATATACTCGTAATTATTATATGGGCTATGCTTGGAGTTTCACTACGTGATCGAATCAGAAATGAAAAGATCCGTAGGAGAACCAAGATAACTGACATAGCCCGAAGAATTGCAAACTTAGGTGGCAATGGGCAGAGCACATTGCTCGCAGAATAGATGGCCGATGGGGCCGAAAGGTTCTGGAGTGGCGACCGCGTACCAGAAAACGTAGCGTTGGAATGCCTCCAACAAGATGGACCGATGACCTTGTGAAGGCCGCAGGAATCCGCTGGATGCGGGAAGCACAGAACCGGTCGAAGTGGCGGTGCTTGGCCTATGTCCAGCTGTGGACGTCTTTCGGCTGAAATTATGATGATGAATTCGATAAACTGCTTTTCAGCTTTTCATGTGCTAGCTAAAAGATATTGTATAACTTTTACGTCTAATCCGATATTTTTTAAATATCTTGCTTGCTAGACAATGCGAACGTAACTAACAACATATCTTGAGGTCTGTCTTAAAGCTTATTTATGTTTCGTGCAGTGCGAACGCAAATTCAACAAAACAAGTTATGAGATTTGGTTCATGTGATAAGTTTCGAAACAGCTACATGTTAAATGTTTTCTGGTGCAAACCCATAGGGAGCATACTACTACGTGTCGGAGAATCGGTGACTTAACTTTAATGTTTTTTTGCGCTAAGTAACTGCTTAATATCGACGGATTACACTTAGATGTCGCCTAATGATAGTGAAAACGGGCGTTAGTCCTCCAAAAATAACCCTCTAGTTAATAATTTACTTCGTTCCGTGGGTCCACTTACTCATTAGATGTCGTCGTGTACTCTGAGCCGTGTCACTGACACTGCATTCAATCTCATTCAACCCAGCTAATGACATGCTCCAGATATTTTGTGAGCGTTGAGCCTAAATAAAGGTGTATGAAGTTTTTTTTTTTTGTTGACTTGAGATTTGTGTCAGTACGTGTGATACAGTTTGCAAAAGCGAGGTGAATATAAGATAATCTATATTCTCAATTATAAAAAAAATAAAAAAATTATTTCAATTTCAAAGGGCATTACGATACATTATTATTGGAGATCACCTTTTAAGCAAGGAATCGCTTGTGTTAGGAGGCTCCGCGCTTCCACTTGTCATTATCTTATGCAATTGAAACGTAGACAATGTGAACATGCAAAACTAAACATGTAAAACTAACTAATTATCTAAAGCTAAACTTATATTATAATAAAGAGAAAAGATTTGATTTTTTGTATGTTTGTATTTTTGTTTGTAACGCTTTCACGCTAAAACGGCTGAACGGATTTGGATGAAATTTGAGACATAGGTAAACCCTGACTTGGGTTAGGATATAGAATACTTTTTAGACCGATATTCCCACGGGATCGAGACTTATGCGGGTGAAACCGTGGGGCGCAGCTAGTATGTAGATAAAATGAAATCGCTTTTCGTGTCTGTCTATGAGACCGCTTAGATATTGTAAAGTAGGTACTCGATGGATTTTGATGCGGTTTTTATCTGTTAGAGCATTTATTTAGGTTTAATGTAGAGGTTTATATGTATAAGATTTAGCACACTCGATATTTTGACATGTCAACAATCCGAGCAGGTCCCTGCTTCGGATCGCTAGTATTATTTAATTGATTTACGTTTAATTTAAGTATATTTTATGCTCAGTTCCTTCATATTTACTGTTTATAACTAATTATGTTTACATTCCGCGTGGTGGGACCCTGGTGATCTGCTACACAGGTATTCTTTATGCAGACACCTGTCTCTCACAAACTTTGTCACGTAATTTTAAAGCTTGTTATAAATAATAATATAATTTATCATGTCATTGTTTGTGAAGAGGATTTTTTAAAATTGAATAATGAACCATAGCGCCTAGGTTTGTTTCGAGGTAAGTAACTAAGCGGAAAAAACATGTAACAATTTTTTATTTTTTTTATTTTGATGTAGTAGAGACTGGATTAAGAATCCTTAAAAATTCCTCTCGCCGCAGAAAGTGTTGAAAAATCCAAAAACCAATCTTTATAACATAAAAGAGCCTTGAGTTTATGTAGTGGACACTATTATACACGTCTGAATGGCCACTCTCGGGCAGGGCTGTCACGGCTAGGGTTACTACCATTTCGAAATATGAAAAGACGACGAAAAGATGAGAAAAAGCCTGAAATTTGCTTAAACATTTTAATCTTTCCTTTTTCAGTATTCATTTTACTTTTATTTATTTTATACATGTAATAATTTAGATACATACAATACAAGGCAAAGGCCTCTTCTTATACTCATAGAGCGACGATACGAGCATTGACTACTTTATTAAAAATTAAAAAATCCGGACAAATGACAATGTTAGACAAAATTCGGACGGGGGACTAAAATGCCGGACATGTCCCGACAAATTCGGAAGAATGGTAACCCTAGTCACGTGTCCGGTTTTCAATCGACCGGTCCGATGATGACGTGATTTGTCCGGCGCCAGACGCGGGTGGAAATGAAACGTCCGGCCAATTCGCACTGATGCAACTGCCCATCGATGCTCCCATTTCATAGAATTGACTTTCACTTCAAAATTACTATAAGTACTTTAGACTTTTGCCGAATCGATTTTCAGAGTGTTTCTACACATTTCTTGATGGCATTCCACTTCAATTTCAACGTCGATTTCTTTATATATCTTGTGAAAATTCAAGGACATTATGTCGCTCCAAAATAATAGGTACCTACTTAACATAACATCACTCCAGTATTCCCCGTATGGTTAAGCAGAGGTGCACATATAGTGCAAGCACATTTTGAACTCACCACTACCCAGGGTGACCTACTAGCATTTGTTATTTTCGTATTGCACCGCAGCGAGGTCTCTTTCTGGGCAGCTCAAGGTCAAAGCAAGAATGAGCAATTATCTCTCATTCACTCTTAAATTAAGTAGTGGGTAGGTAACGTACGACACAACTTAAATGTAGCATCGGCAAAATTCGTAAAACCGATCACCGTCTGAACTGAGTACTCCTTCAAAATCACCAATATTTATTACTGCTTTAAGTGAAAATGATCTTTACGCAAACGCAATAACTTGTGAAGTCATATAACCAAATACATTCGTACAATTGAAATGAATGAATGCAAATTTTCAATGTATTATATGGTTCGTTGATTGGAGCGTGCTGGGATTGTACTCACTTCAAAATAAATACCAACCATGTTATGATTCTGTTGTGCTATTTTGAGAAATATTTAAATCATATGTCAAAAGTTTACCTGCCGGCCTACTACTTAATAATCCTGGCCACACTTTCAAAATGGACTTGTTGAGATGACTAAGTGCATGTATGTGGGAAATTATAATATAGATTTTTATGTCGCACTGAAACAAAAATAGCAAAACCTCTCTCTAAGGGCGAATTTCACCAATAAAACTGAACGCGATCAGCACATGACCCACGTTTAAGAGCTGTCAGTGTCATTATTTTCTTTGGAATATTGACACTGACAGCTCTTGAATTCGGTTTAGATGTACTGATCGCTTTCAGGGACACTGGTGAAATTCGCACTTAGTTATTTAATTTCCCTCTCTGTCAGCCCTGACTCCCAGCCGCTCAATTTCCGCGCTGCCATAAATAAGGTCATGAACTCACAATACCTCCTACGTCTCCTTACATACCATGACCACGGTTTATGTAGATGGGGTAAATCGCTGTTTGAACAAGATTGGGTGTTTTTTCGTGAACCGATGATGTGCGTAGGACCGGAATAATTTATTGGGGGAAATAAATAACGAGCCATGTTTCCGTAAACTTACATAGCTACGTAACTAAGTACATTCCGGGCTTATTGATAAATTCTTAAGTTAGCCTCGTGTATTTTTGTCAGTTGGTTATAACCAGTTTAAGAACACAAACGGAATTATTAAACTGAATTGATAGTTAATTGTCTCTGGCGTGACTTTGCGGAAATCCATTATAAAATACAATAGACGACGTATATTTAGTAACCTAATCCGCTTAACTGTTCTTAAAGAGTCATAAAGAATACTGTCCTGAAATCCACAATCCAGTTTCAGTTCAATGTGCCACAAATTAAACCAGTACTTTTCAAAAACGTTACGTCACAACTTAGTCCATGCAAACGGGGTATAACATTAATTTGGTATCCGACAAACAGAACTATGCAGGGATTTGGAACATTTGGTTCAAATTAAAAGTTTCCAGCCGCCATTTTGTTTGAAACGAGAGCTGTCGGAATGTGGAGCGTGCGTGAGAGTATGTTGATTGCTTGTACGATGATGTGAGTGGAAGCAGAATAAAATGAAGATTTCTTTTGCAAAATTTGGCCTGACTTGGAAACTGTGGATGAAGAAAGAATAATAGAACATTGTACTTACATTCAGGGACAGTTGGGTAAAATAAAATAACACAAAAAGTGTTTATTTTGTTTCAACCTGTTAATTTGACAAATAATGTAGACATGAACGCCAATTACAATCTGAAACTGTGTAGTGATATTCATTGTTATTTCATTAGAGACCTTCATTTTCAAATCACCGTAGGCCGTAGCTATAGCGTAGCAGGTCGCAGCAATAGCGTAGCAGGCCGTAGCTATAGTATTGCTGGTCGTAGCAACAGCGTAGCAGGCCGTAGCAATAGCGTAGTAGATTGTAGCTATACCGTAGCAGGCCATAGCAATAGCATAGCAGGGCGTAGCAGTCCGTAGCAACAGCGTAGCAAGCCGTAGCAACATCGTTGCAGGCCGTAGCTATAGCGTAGCAGGCCGTAGTGCTTTTTACATTTTGTTGCTAACCACTGTACTGTTGCAAAATATATCTAGGTAGGTAAGGTCAGCAATAAAACCTGATAAATATCCCTGTAGGTACAGTCAGCAACAAAACTTGGTAAACACTTTCCTTTTGACATTATGTGAAAATTGACACACATTATTCGACTGCTTTTAAGCATTAACAGGCAAAAGGCAAAGTTAGAGTTAATTATTTATGTTATTTCAGTACACTTGTTTAAAAAAAAGTTTGTTTCAATCTAGATAACAATCGAGTTTTTGACAAGGAGTCGGTCAGTTAGAAAGTGATTCAGAACCTAGTCACCCGTTCCAAAGCGTGGATTCTTCTGGATAAGAATGGGCAAGGAACTAATTTTAATAATATGTTCATCATCATTCTCTTGGCCTTATACCAATGATATTGAGGTCGGCGCAACATGTGTTCTTCTTCCATGCCTCTATTTGTCGATTATCACACTGCACCGCGCTCCGTCACGTACCGCGGGGCGGCCATTGCAAACAATATGCGCGCGCGTCCCGTGCGAAGAAAGTGTTTTTTATACAAACGAATACAATGTTAAATCTACCGCCCCCCACTACGCGACCAAGCGCAGTGCAGTGAGATAATCGCCTTACACCCGAATACTGAAACGCCACTCAAAAATTAAGCGTTACTTATGACTCGTTTAAAGCCTTTTGATTGGTTGAAACTAGTTTTAAGTAACGCTTAAGTTTTGAGTGGCGTTTCAGTATTCGGGTGTAAGTATTCTAATATTAATGTATTATATTTCAAAAACTTAAGTGCTAGCAGAGTATCGTGCCTACAGTCAGGCAACATACTGCTAACACTCCTATAACAAGTATATACAAAGCACGGTTCGTGTCACGCCGCCGCGACGTGCTAACGTGACTATTACGTGTCGCCACTAACTAGCGACGTGTACTGACGTCAATTACAAAGGACAAAGGCACACGAATGTGTTGTTACACCGTACAGGGGACACGACCACTGCTGAATGTGGATTTTAAATAAAGTTGGCTTAAAATTGCTGTTTTCATGCCATAGATTTGCAATCATGCCGGCGGCCCACCTGATGTTAAGTGGGTCATCACCGCCTCTGAGTTGCTTGAGGGCAAATTGCCGAATTTTTAAGAACATTCGCATTCCAATTTCTGTCAAAAATTTCGCTTAATTTACCTACATTTTTGACTTGGAGGAGCTCGTGGGTAAGTAACAACAGCCGCACGGGTCGATCCATCAGGTCGTGGATCTTTGTCAGTCGTTACAAGTCGTCAGAAGCCCGAAAGTCTTAGCAAGGGGGAGACCCCTTAGTAAGACTTTAAATACTTGGTAATACGATAGTATTACCCAGTTACTGGGTTGTGGAGATCAGATAGACAGTCTCTCCATGTAAAATACAGGTATTCAGCTGCATCCGGTTAAACTGGAAGCCGACCCCAACATAGTTAGGAAAAGGCTAGGCAGATTGACCTACATTTTTGACAAGTTTTTGTCATTGGTTGCCGCCGAAATACGATTGCAACTTGAATTTGAAAGTTTTTAAGTACGAAAGCTGGCCTTCAGGGGGTGCACAAACCATGCGTTGCCCATCTTTTTCATTTCCGTTTTCCAAGTCAATGTGTTTTTGCAAACAGGTTTTTCGTATTTTTTTTCATCCCTATTGTCAACATTTCAAACAATCAATATTTATACATTAATGAAACTAACATTAAATAGAACGACTACACTTCCTTAAACAATTTACAACCGACACTTACACGGAAATTCATCGCCGACCTTGGACATCTGCTTACCCCCAAGAGGCACATAAGCATGAAAAATGCTTCCTTTTCGCTAACGAGGCTGGCACGAGTCCACACCGCAGAAACATAACTCAATGATAGCAAAGTGCACCTCTCCAGGGAGGCCACCTCTAGTTTAGTAGCTATTATTGAACGTATCTTTGGAAGCTTTTCTGGTGGGATCTCTCTCAAAATTTTGCGTGGATGTGACGCATATTTTCCCCCAAATTGTTTATTTTTGTGTTTTGTTCTTTCTTTGCGTCATGTGTACCGCAAATAAACGTATTTTCTTTCTTCTTTCTTTCTCTTTCTTCTCAAACTTTTTGGTAGGACAGGCATGACGGGCTGATACCAGTACGGGGTGCGCGCGAAAGTGTGAGTATCTCGCGGGCCCCCGACTCATGGTAATAGAAGAAACCGTGGTGTTTGACTCAGTAGAAGTACGACCTATCCTTCGGTTCTCCCCAGACGGAGAGTATCCGATCCATGAGAACTACTCCACAGAAACAAAAATTTGCCCTGGACCAGAATTTGCGACGGGCAAAAAAAATCCCTAAACATAATGTGGGTCGCAAATTGAGTTCTTAGTAAATAAAACAAAACAAGTAAGATCTAATGCAGTTTTAATGAGAATAATCTTGCTCGGCAAATGGCACAGAGAAAGAAACTAATTTAATAAACCTTAAGGTTGGAGCCATTGGCTGCTACTACGTGTCACGGATTTGATTGTCACATGAAAAAATATATCTACACACAGTTTCTTTATTCATACTTATAAAATAAAGGAAAGCACGGCACTATTAATTAGCGTACATTATACAAAATAAAATATATGTAAATATATTTATAATTTTAAAATTACATGTAAATGATGTTCCATGTCTGGCTGTTTGTTTTTGTACTGCACCCACGATATAGGAGAAATTTCTAGTGCTAGTTTTTTTTTAAAGCAAATTAAATATTTCGCTTTAATGTTTTCTGCCTACCCCCGATAATAACATAAAATATGTACTTTCACCTACTTGTTTTGTTTCCTCCACCACATTTACTACTTTTGCTCAAGTCCACCTTCTCGAGCTCACGCCTCCCTTGGGATGGCTTGCTTCCAGCAGAATATAAATTCGCATTGAGACACCTCATTTCGAGTTTAGATATACGAAGATATGAATGAGGCTGTACGTAGTATTTTAAGACTCGCTGCAGAGCCCATATGCTCGCATACACTGACATTAACAACAGCCTTGGCCCCACTGAAAATGCCTAAGGACGAATTAAAAAAACAAAAATCATTTGAAGTCCCGAATTATAAATGCACTAACGAAGAGACAGATAAACGTTGCGTTTATGATATCTGTATAGTATAATTATAAAATGAGCTTTCTTGTCGAATTCCGCTGGACCACATAACGCCTAGTTAGAACACAACTGTCCCTACCTCATAATATATATTTTACTACTACTAATTTTCTTCTACATAAAGATTAAATTAATCTTATTTCGACACTTGAGTTTCACGAGGCTTCATGATAGTCATATAAACCTCTGAAACTTACGTTTTAAAAACTAGCGACCCGCTGCTGCTTCGTACGGTTTTTACAAATTAGTAAAACATCGAGATATCTTGATTATATCTAAGTTTAATATTAGTGTACTGTAAAATCCATTGCGTAGTTTAAGTAAAGGAACAACGCGGGCACACAGACAAACACGAAAAGCTATTTATAACTAGCTTCTGCCCGCGACTTCGTCTGCGTAAAATTTCGGCCCCCGACCCAACCCGTCGCATCGAATCGCCCGCCCGCTCTATTACTTTGTTTTGCTCGGCTCCTACGTGTCGTAGCGTGATGTTTAATAACCTATTACCTTCCTCAAGATTCGGCTATCAGATGCAAAAACAATTTTTCAAATCTGATGGTAGTTCTAGAGATTAGTGCGTTCAAACAAACAAAGAAACAAAAAAAAAAAACAAACTCTTTAGCTTTATTATTAGTTTATAGAAGCAATGTATAAAAGATATGGAAGAAGAGAATTAGGTCAAAGATAAAAGAGTCAATAGAGTTCGCTAAGATTCTAATCTTACGAAAATGTTTTGGCTCTTTTAACTAACTTCCTATCTTCCTTCTAACTTAACGAATATTGACTCCAAAGTAACACAGCCGAAACACCCATGAGACTGGAACTGCGACTTGTATGTAACGTTAAGCGAGTACACACTGACGTCGAGCATTATTATCTATTCCGAGCTTCGAATGCTTTGAGCTAAATTTGCTCTGCAGCAGTACGTTTGAAGTCCCTTGTGGCGTCCTAATTGAGTAGGGTGGGTGGATAAGCAAGCAGTGGCTGCAGCGTCGCGACTCGCAGTGTCTGATGTATTTGGGAATTAAGTGTTGCTTCTGGGGATGTGTTAGGGATGAAATCCATATAATATCCGTGGGCAATTTATTTGCCAAACATGTAAACAAACACGAGTTTTCCACTTAGACAAACATCAACTATATGCAAGTGTAAATAAAGTTGATTTAAGACCGACTAGTATTGTAGAAAAGGTCATAAAAAAATATGAAGTTGTAGCTCAAACTGAACCTTGTGTAGACATTACAGTTGTTTTTTCTAAAACTCGTGTTTGTTTACATGTTTGGCAAATAAATTGCGAACGTAGATTAGTAATAATGGTGTTTTCATCATTTTATGAATCCAAATACATTATGAGATTCACCGACCAAACTGACTGTCTCGTTGGTCTAGTGGTCCGGAGACTAAATTTGTGCCCGGTTGATGGCAATTAGGCTCGCCCCCTATAACATGGGACTTAAACATAACTGGTGAAATGTTGGTGTACTATAGGTGCACCTCTGCCGAACCCTTCGGGGAAACAAGTCGTAATGATGGTAAGATGAAAAAAATACATGAACGGTCTACTAAAACCCTCAGCGTAATCCCATCCACAGCGGAGTATAGGCCTTCTCCTTTTGAGCATTCCAACCCTGCGTGCGTATCATGACCAACTTCGAAACGGAAGAAAAAATTACGAATGAGCTTCTAGAAAGATTTCTTCTTCTTGTTGTTTCGATGTACATCAATGTTGCTTATATTGTTTGGACCCAGTAGATGGCCACGTTTATTCCGGCATTAGAGGCGTTGTTCAGTCAGATCGTTAAGGGTGCTGGTGAACTGACATTTGGGACACTCTAGCGACGATGTCAAAAATTTTAAAAACAAATGTCACATTGTCTTCATAGAACGAATAAGGGTACACAGGAAAAACAGGGTATAGAAATGGTCATACTAGGAACTATTTAATCAATGGTGACAAGTAACCGGCGACAATCCGAGATCTGACAATGTAGGAACTTTTTTCATAGTTTTTCCCCTTTTTAAACAGAACTTGTCTTGTCTTCAAAATGTAATTAAGTAATTTTTTCACAAATATGGCCCTGGTTTAACCGTCTTCAAAACCTTACCTGCAGAATAATATCCAGGTCGATATTGTCACAGACTTCATACTCTCCAGTCAGGGCAGCTTCTGACGCGAAGGTCTCAGCCGTGTGGAAGAAGCCCTCCTGCTTCAGGTAACCCAGCACTAGGTATTTGAGGATACGCTTCCTGGCTCGAAACAGGGCTTCTTTCTACAAATATAGAGAAATATGAACACTTTTTTTATTTAGTATTTCCAACAAAAGATATAATAATTGTCCGCCAGACTGAGCTTTTGGCCATGGCACAAAACAAAAACAAAACAATATGGCGACAAAGTCCCCCCGCCGCGTCTATCTGTCTGAACGCGATAAACTCAAAAACTACCGAACGGATTTTCATACGGTTTTCACCAATGGACGGAGTGATTCATGAGGAAGGTTTAGGTGTACAATTAATTAAAGGTTAAATTGGCTGAAATATGACAATGATTGTTGAAGATGTCGAAAAATATTACCGACTGGGAGCTTTACTGGCGTGCGCCGCGTAAAACGTAAATAGAGTTATTCCCGCTTATAAAGTACGTTATGTATGGGAGAAGTCGCGGGCAAAAGCTAGTTATGTTATAAAGTATGGATTAATATGGATGTCAGATGTGTTTCATAGTAGTTTCTAACTCTTTGTGCTGGAGCTCGTCCGGGGAATACTACCACCATAACTAATTCCGCCGCTAAGAAACGTAGCTACATACAACCATTCATATATTGTGCATATTCTTGTTGCTAAGGTACGTGCCTATTTGAAATAAATGAGTTGACTTTGACTTTGGCGCGCAGGTAGACCCTGACCTGGGTAGGAAGTAGCATAGTTTTTATCCCGGTAGTAAGTTTCCTTGGGATAATTTCCGGCCTGCAGGCGTGGGAAGTCGCCGGAAAAGCTTGTATCGACATATATGTGAGAGAAAACCAACTTATTGCGGAGCAGTATAAAGTTCAGGATAATAGGGTAACCCCGAAGTTAGCATAATGCAATCGTCGACCTCATCTGTTATTCGTTCAATCGGCTTATTGGGGAACTTTCAATCTGTTTTATGTGCTACATAATATATTATATTATATCACATCAAAAGATAGTTTTCTTTTCACTCAATATGATCAACTTACTTGGATATTTTTGCGTGTTTTTATTTTGCTTTATTCCGGTGTCTGAGGTATTCATAACCGAGGTTTGTCTATTCGAGTAATATGTACACATTGCTTTTCTAATTCTTTATATACCATGAGAACCCCGGGGGTTGCGTAACAATATATCATTAGTCAGGCTTGAAGTTCAATATATATTCTATGATCAAAGTTGAAACAGAAGAATTTCATAAATCAAGCTAATGAGAACAGCAGTAACAAATTATTCTAAAGTCTCATTTAATGTAATGTCTGAAATAAGCGCAGAAGACGCAGTTGCCATACTTATTTTCATTGCAATTACCAATACACCTGAAATTTTTCCCCAGAAAATATGACCCGAAAATAGCCTCGTTGGTCTAGTGGTCTTAAGCGCTACTGCAGAACATGAGGCCTTGGGTTCGATTTCCTGGTCCGGATATATGTTATTACATAATATGGATTTTTAATCAGGAATTTTTCAGTAGTAGTCTGGATTTGTGCCCGGATGATAGCAATAAGCACCTATCACAAAGGACTTAAACCCCTGCTACCCTTAAACCTTGAAGGAAAACAGGCGTGATGTAATGTTATGTCAATACAGCCATCTCTTTCGACCCCCATAGAAGAGAAGGGGATGACCTATTTCCCGCTGGCACCACATGGCACGTTAGCGACCTACATAGTAAAAATTCGTCGCTCTACTTGGCACAAGGATTAGACATTTGTCTTCCGAGCTCTGGGTCACGGTTTCGATTCGAGAATCAGGACGAATGGTATGGAATGGCCTACTTAATTTGATCCTAGATGTTCTATGTACGAAAGTTAGTGAATTAGTTGTTATGCAACTTCGATTTCTGTACATATTATATATTAAAGTCGCTTTTCGTTTCTATCTGTGTGACTGTGATTTTGATGCGGCTTTCACCATTATTTAGATGATTTATTGCGGAAGGTTTATGTGTATAATACATTCATATTAAACTTACATAATTATAGAGAAATCTCGATGTTTTGTCATGTTGTAGAAACAGTGTGAAGCAGAGGTTGGTCGCTAATTAAATATACGGTGGTATATATGAAGACCTGGTTCGTTAGAATGATGCCTCTAAACACTTTTTTTTGGAGAACAAACAACTAGCCGTAGCTGTAGGTACCTATTATGAAAGCCCTATCATATCGGCTAATAAATTGTTCTACAGTAGCATGGACAGAATATTATCCTTTGCTGTGCATTCTCTTAGAACAATTAGTATCTTAAAGAACAGGGTTTAAGAATAAGACGCTCTTTAGCGTTTCAGTATGCTCCTCGGCTTTACTAATTCCATACATTCTCTTGGTTAGCATGAGCCTATGTTAGGCAGTGCATTGTTATAGGATAAGTAGCAATGAGTAGTTCCTTGCAAGTACAGGGGCCACGTTTTGGAAAACCAAGTGGAGTTTTGAGGAAACCGGAATAAAACAACACAAATCTTTAAATAATAAATGAACAAACTCACAGTTTCAAGCTTTCTCATTTGACTCATAGGTCTTGTAACTCCAGCCATTTTATTTTCCCTTTCACAAATAAATATCTTTTGGTACCACTAAATAATTATTGCAAAACTCAAGATTTGTCATTGAAATATTGAAATATTTCAATCTGTTGCTAGGAGCGTTTCGTTGCTCGGCAACGGACAATAAACAACCCTCGGAAGTCAATGGTTATTTTAGTCGATTAAACTTAAATATTCTACTTATTTCTGGGGTTAAGAATATTTAGTATGGTTATTTTTGGCGGAGTGGAACGGAGGGTTTTTGTGACAAGGGTCGAGGTTCGATTGTGAGACTGAAATGTCTGGTTCAGAATAACTTTTGGGGTTTTTGTTAATGATAAGGGATGATATTTTAGGCCCTCTATGCGGGTTCTTTTAGACAATGGCTGGAGATTCTTCTTAGAATTATAATTAAATTAGAATAATTTTCTGGTTTAGGTATGTACGTATGTAAGGCAATTCCTGTAAATGAAATACTGAGAAATAAATACCATGGGTATTGTACTATTTTATTATTATACGTGTTTGACATTTCTCGGGACCCTAGAGTCTCGGTTCTTTAGAAGGCGTGTGAGGGGTCAAAGCCAACTTGCAGAGGCCCGTTAGACGTTTTTAATTAAATAAAGCACCAATCGAAGACTATCCCTGAACGCACTATGCAAGTGTTCTGAAGGACTATCCCCGGTTGGTGTAAGACTATTGCAGTATAATGGAATCAAGGATATTGAACTATGGGTGGCTTAATTGGACTGGTTACCCAGAAGTACGGAAGGACTGTGGCCCCTGCCTGATTAATATGAACTAATATAATAAAAAGAAAAGATTAGATTTTTGTAGGTTTGTTTTTTTGTAATGAATAAACTCAAAAACGAATGAACCGATTTAAAAAGTTATTTCATCAGTACAAAGCTATATTATCAATTTATCACTGTGCAACATAGGCTATCATTCATATAGAAATCACGCGGGCGAAGTCGCTGGCGGAAGCTAGTGTTTTATGTATACACGACTAAAACGGCAAGGGATGACTTGTACACTCAATACTAATTATGTCAACGGATTTATAAAAAGGAATATCACATAGCACTAGTAAAGGCTCGTGCAGACCAGCGCGACGTGACGGCGCGACGCGACTCGAACAATACAATTTCTAAGAAAACTTGACGGTACAATAACAATAACCGGTGTCGCGTCGTGCTAGTCTGCACAAAGCTTTATACTTAGTTTAAAGGCTTAACCAGAATAATTAGTAATAACGTTCTACTTAGGTACATTGGTAATCACCTGAAAAAACCTGTAACAAGACCCAACTTATTAACACAAAGAACTGTAAAAAACATCTCACTTTACCGTAGCGTCGGACCAAAAAAGATTCGATGAAAAAAAAAGTAGGCAAAATGCGAAAGAAAGCGCTCGTCAAAAAGCTGCTGAAAGCGGTCTCATCCCTTTGAGCGTGTTTCATTAAGTTCAGCCGGCTCGTATAAAGCGCTGTAAGGCTGTAATTAAAAGGTGTCATTAAAAACATTAGACAATCGAGACTGGCGTCTTCTTAACGAGAGTGGATGCTTTTTTGGTGTGATTCCTTTAATTATTATTTCTACAATGTCACCCATGGGCATGTGACCGCCCGTATTTTACTGAATATTCATGAAAAATGATCGAAAATTAACTTTAGAACTGGGGTCTACCTTATTATTTTTTTCCTGTTTTCCTTATATATAATATTTTTTTCAGATTCCCGCTATGATTTTATGGACTTATATTTTTTTTTTTTTTATGTCTTCTCCGTTTTTCTTTCATAGTCGACAAATTTTAAGTAAAAAATGTTAGTTAATCAGATAAAATAACTCATAAGCTTTTAGAAATAATAAACAGAATCCAAATCGAGCCAATAACATCGGAGATATGGCAAACGCAACATTAAAAAAAAGTAACATGGAAAATATTAAAGATTTAAGTAAAAATTAAGAAAAGATTAATGACCCCTCTTTTAAAGTTAATTTTCGATCAGTTTTCATGAATATTCAGAAAAATACGGGCGGTCACTTGCCCGTGGGCGACATTGTATCTGTAGATAGTGTCGCGCTGCAAAAGAACTAAAAAAAACAGGCCAACTTTGTTATGCTGGTGAGCGTGACGTGACAGCTACGTCTAACACTCGCGCCACGTCATTGTGCTGTCATTGTGCTTTTCTAGTGTGCGTGCATTTAGCGGTCAACAGTTGGACGTTTACCAAGTGACAGTTTTTTTTCAACGATTTCAAATCTTCATGCGTAATGTTAGCATTATTCATTAGTTTAATTTCATGTAATATAGGAATGTTATACGATGGTGCATTGTTAAAGTATTAACTTTGTAGTGACCAAATAAAAAACCAAGGCATAGCGCTGTCAACAGTGACGTGAGGCCGGTTTCGAAAACATGTGTGCACTTAGTCAGGTGTAGTCTGATTGTAAATATGTGCGTGTGAGCGTGTATGCATAGAGCGGCGGTGTAGTTTTGGCATGCTTCACTGTATTGTTCGCAGCGCTTGGTTTTTTATGTGGTCTGAGGTCTTTACTTAAAAAATATACTGGTATGGCCTACAAAATGTTCTGGTCTGAGTGTAAGACACTGTAAAAGCTTGGACCATGCTAACTAAAATAGTAACCATACTAAGTTATGGGAGAATTCCAAGGTTACAGATTCATAAGAGACGACGGATTATAGAACAGACAATTTGGGAAAACAATTTCAAAACATTTACCTAGATAATTCCAAACAAAATAATAATATCAAAACAACCACCTCGTAGCGATTGAGATTTTTTCGTAGCTTGCTACGAGTCTACGTCTTCCGTAGACACTAAAGGCACCAAACGCTCTCGTAGACCGTCTACGAACTGCTACGGATTACGGTTTATTGACTCTTACTTGAACTTGACTTGACTTTATTGAAGATACTTATATGTCTATTTATTTTTCTTTCGTAGAAGACCTAGTGCCTGTCGAATATGAATCAAGAGATTATGAAATCAATTAGTACCAGATCAAACAACAATGGAGCCTCCAATCACAAAGCGCATCAAGATTAATTAGAGAGATTAACACGAATATCAACTATTGTCTTAACATGCATACCATTAATACCTATAGTGCAATATTGAATGGACTATCTGTGTTGTACTCGTATACCAACATTCCTAAATTTCCTTACACAAACGCCCTATTTTTTCATTAACATAATATATTCGCTGTTCAAACTGTTTTTCTTTTTACGCGACCACGCGGTAACACTCCGATTCAAGAATCGAAGTAGTGTAAATACTCAAGGTTCCAATTTATTCATATAATTGGTGAATACCGTGTACTCCTGTAATAGGCATCCACACCAGCACTTGTATTTTATTATAGTTTTCTATATGTACCTTCTGCTGTTGGTGTACCAAATAAATAAAAGACATAATTTTTTACCCCATCCCGATGTAAACTGCATGAAAAAAAAACATCTCTTTAAAACAAAACATCATATTGGCATATTTACAGTGTATTTGCCGTACACAATAGGTATTTTAGCACGTATTATCACGTACATTAGCACTAATATCCATTATATTAATCAACCGGACACAAGCATATCGCTAGCAGTCGTAAGGTGACAAGCAGTGAGTGGTAACTAGGTGCTGGCGTGAGATGTATGTGGCTGTATCACACACTGGCCAGCGCGGGTCCGTTGTCACTTATTGTAAGTTACTGTGGGGTGTTTTGATTGCAGTAGAATGATTGATGGAGTTTAGTGTTGAGCAAGTAACGGTAAGTTTCAATATTTTTGTCTGAATTAATATACGGAGAAGACCCTAAAAGCTACAGCAGTCGTCTCATAAGATGGCTTGGGTCAGTTATTTAATTTATTTTTATTTGACTTGATATGATTGAAAGCTTACAGCAATACTAGTCTATTTATTAATTCCGTTACGGGCACACGGGGCAAATACCTTTTTGAAAGTACCTTCCAGTTATTCACCACGCCCTTTGTTAACAAATGCCGAGTAATTTCTTGAAATATACACAGAATGGAATGTATATCGTGTGAATTCTATCTTTAATTCGTTTTGAATATAAGTTTATGTCCTTCTCTCATGTGCTTGGTGCAGACTAGCGCGACGCGACACCGGTTATTGTTATACCGCGAAGTTTTCTTTGAAATTGTATTGTTCGGTCGCGTCGCGCTGGTCTGCACGAGCTTTAAACAATATGAATATTAGCCAGGCAGTGAGTTGGTTGTAGGTCTGACTGCCCAAGTAGTGACGAGTCATGAAGACACTTTTTCACTACACCCTAATGTTTATTATCTTCTGATAACAACAGTTCACGCATACCGTGAGACAATGGAGGCAGTGCAAGCGTGGAGTCGTCACAGAGCGCAGTGCCGCATTCGGGGGCGCGGGGCGGGGCGTGCTGCGGCCGCGTGCGGCGAGCGTGCGACGCCTCCGGGGTTGCCAGATACTGCGGAACGTAGATATTGTGTGGGTTTATTGAGGATGATGTTTTAAATTAAAAACTGTGTTGTAATGTTAAGTACTGTTTACTAAAAACTATGAAATTGTACGCGTTGCACGATGCGTTATTGAGGCGCAGAGCAGCATCAAAGTAAGTTTAAGTAGGCAGACACAGCCAAAAACTTCGGAGCTCGTAGCATCGTAACATTAGCAGCGTAGCCATACGGTTAAGCAGTTGAGCTAGACAGGACAATTTATTGAAATAAATTGTACTTAGGTATACTTAATTACAACACGGCTCATTAAATCTTTGCGTCTTCCCACAATCAGCATAAGACTTAATCATATATAGCCTATAACTGCCTAAACAAGATAACCTAGATAGCGAAGTTTACGACGCAAAAACATTTCAATAACAACTAGGTACAATTTTCCGAACTGGAAAATTGGCGCACTTTTCCGCTGGTATCTAGCAACACTAACTCCCGGCGTGTCTCCGGCAGTCATGCCCCGCGCCGCGCCCGCCACGGCCGCGCTCGCCACCGCCACACTTGCGGTACTCGCGGCTCTCGTCGGTGAGTTCATTTCGAATTTAGAATCATCACCAACTGTCATTTGTTTTTTTAATAATTTTTATTTAGGTGGTAGTGACGGTTTTGGATTTTTCAAGGTGGCAATTTTGTTGTGGTTGGTTTTATACAGCTGGTTGTTTTTGGTTAAGACAGGTTATTGTATGATTTCAGTGGATTATGAATGAAAATACATAAAATGGTTACATCACAGGAAGTATACAATTTTTCATTACTGTTGGCTTTTTATTACAGCATTGTTCTAAACACGTAAAAACTAAATATAAAATCTAACCTCAGAGAAACCGGCATCTGTTTTACGGTTTAAAATGAAACGTAACATTTCTTGCTCGAACGTAGAAATACCGACAATACTCGTACAGACAATAAACTCAACCTTTCGCGCTACTTACTTACATATGACAACGACCTCTACAAGGACTTCAAACATTGGAATTTTCGAAATCGGAACAGTAGTAAATACCTACTTTAAATTGCCAGCAATAAATATAATATTTTAGTTAATCTTATCAGAAAACGACTTTATTAAAAAAAAAAGACAAGTAAAATAAATATTTCTATTAAAAATAAACTATACCTAAGCATAAAAATGAAAGCGTCTCTATATTAAAGCCGGTTTAATTACTGCAGTATAAACAAAGCTTAGTAAAACAATAACAAGGCGCAACGGAATCTATCTGCATAATAAAAATGCTGCATATACAACTTTCACAAATTGAAACCGGGAACAAACTAAACGAGTTTGATGCAGCCCTGGCTGATTACATTAAAAACTAAACTTCATTTGAATATGGAACACTTCAACACTGAATTTGGAAAGAGGTTTTATTGTTTTCTTTTTTATTTGGGTCAGACTGTAGTTTGGCTACGGATACCGCAGTGGTCCAATTGTTTTTTAAAGCCAAAATCAATGTTTTTTTGTAGACCGTAATTTCTCTCTTACCATGTGTGTTAAAATAAAAGATTTTAGGATTATATCAAGAGGTTCGCAGCGTAAGCATGAAAATCTTTGCCTGTTTATGAAAAACATTCGTTAAATGTTTATTTTAAAGCAATGCATATTTAGATGAGACGTTTATAAACGAAGTGCTATCATAGAGGCTGGAGTTCAAGGTGAGTTTAGGAAACATAATTATCTAACATTGAAGCCGTTTGTTATGAAATAAAAATAACCACCAATAATGGTGGCTATTTAATCTATTTCCATATTCATTTATTTACTCGTTTGACGTTTTGTACCTAGAGAAGCTTATAACGCGTCAGATTTAGAAATAACGTCCACCTTTATATTATTATACTTTACTGTCCTTAAAAAAATATTAATTTAATTGCATGATACATAAAAAATGGGTAAGCAAATAGAAGTGCCCTTCTAAATTCGTGGCCTGCCTAAGAATTACTACGGACATATTTTTTATTTTTTTATTATGTCCTAAGAGGAATAGAAGCCGACGGGTTTCATCTGTGTTACAGTAGGTAACTGAATGGAGAAATTCTTAAACTAACGCCTTCTTCCCGTGGGAGAGTAAGCAGTTACTACAGAACACCACATGCTACGATCCTTAGGCCGCGGGCACTTTGGACACGAATTTGTATCGTACGTAAACGTATGATCGTGGTCGTACGAATTGTGTGCGCTCACTGAAGATGTTTTTCTCTGTCAAATAGGTAGGATTCCGCTAATATCGCATTGAACGCACGAAAAATCCTAACAAGTTTGGATTGTTTTCGGACGTCGGAACTATACGTACTACTAACTCGCATTCAGTCTGCGCGCTCCCTTTGTATTTGGAAGGTCGGGATCGTTCGTGCGTGTTCGTATGTGTTCGCACGAGTAATATTCGTATGAAAACGCGTCCAGTGCGCACGGCCTTACATATTCCTTTTGCTTCGTTCTTTTGAGACTTTCCTGCACATCGTATTTATTAGTAATTAGTAACAGGCTGATTATAACTCCAAAAGTTCCAATTAATCTCAGCACAGCTCTCTTTCCCCGTAAAGAAGCGCAAAGTTAATAATTAAGAGATTCTGATTAACGTTCCCTAGATGTAGGTCAAATTACCGAGTCTGCCTGTAGGTAAACAAACAAACCACCGGCGAGATTTACTGCAACACTCCTGTAAACCTGTTTAGACGTTCAACTTCATCTAACCTCCGGTAAGAGGCGGTCTTTGATTAAAAATGCTTTGGTTAATAATTAATTCGGTAAGTCTTAGGTTTGAGATAATTCATATTTAATTATTCTTGTTGTTGGAAAGGGTTTGCTGTTTTGTTGATTCTTGAGAAATGTAATTTTATTTAGCTTAAAACAACTGATATTTGCGTAAACCCAAGTTTTAGCTCACTGCGGCAAATAACATTAAAGTCGGTCGTGACAGCTTTTAAATAAGCTTCAAATATTTTCTTTTTCTCGTTATATTTTGTGGATAAAGGATTATTTAAGCGTACCGTTCCTTTGTAATTAATGTTGTTCTGAAAAAAAACAATGCACGGTTGTCGACACTATAATATTATAAAGAGAAAATATTAGATTTTTGTTTGTTACATTTGAATGAAATTTGGCACATAGGTAGACCATAACCTGGCTTAGGACATAGGATCGATATTCCCACGGGATATCGACACTTATGCGGGTGAAACCGCGGGACGCAGCTAGTCTAAACTAATATTTAAAAGATTTGATGTTTTATATATCTGTATGTTTGTTTGTAATGGATAAACTCAAAAAATACTTGACAGCTACATTATCAGCGAGTAACATGGGCTGTATTTTATCGGCTTCCACGCGAACGAAATCACGGGCAGAAACTAGTTAAATATCATTTAAACGAGAGTGAAATCATAAACAATAACAAAAATAAACATGTCTCACAAAAAGCTACATAAAAAAGCTAATAAAAATCGTCTCAGTTTTTCCTCTTATCCCTACTAATGTTATTTCACTCAATCTTTCGGTTACGCGACAATGAAAGACAAATTAAGTGCGTCCGCAGTTTTTGTCCAACTTATGTGATACGAACTGGGTCACCCGGGTTTAGGAAAACTCCGCAACCCGACACTATTTATTTATTTATTCAATGTTCTTGGAAAATCTTTTAGACGTATTGTTTGTTTTCGTGACCAAAACGACGATTATCGCAAACAAATAGTATCTAATTAAACAAAGACGCTGTTCGTGTCTGTCGTGCGACTGCTTATTTCTTCAAAGTCAAAGTCAAATAATTTATTTCAATGAGGAACATGAAAGCCACTTTTAAAAGTTTGAACGTCAAAAAAAAAAACTAGTCACCCCTTCCAAAAGTTAGTTTTCGCATAGAGAAGAATGGGAAAGAAACTCCACCGTTACTCTTTTAAAATGTTTTTACAATATTTTGTATACTTTAATTATATAATTATATGTAAAGACGATGCACCTAGAATAAAATTATTATACCACAATAGGTAAAAAGAATTCAAAATGAAGCAATGACAGTAAACTAATTATGATTAGTGACATGGTGCTCACATATTTACAAACATTGTAGATGTATCATACGATATTCCTATTTTTTTTACAAGTACATAATACAAAGGAGTCAGTGCGTGAGTTAAAGTACAGAATGTAAAATCAATGTTATATAAAAACTAATTAGCAACCAGTTTGATTTTGTCTAGACTCTAGATTGTCCTATGGAGCAGGAACAGCATGGTTCAGAATCATGTACTGAATCCGTGGTAACCGGCTTCGCGTCGATGTCCCTGACACCCTGTATGTATAATTTTCCAAAGTATAATTTATTTATTTAGCTACAACGGTTGTGCTACAGCCAATTACAGTAACTAAAATATGAGTATCAGTATGTATATCTGTATATTTAAATAAATATTGACTCCTCAATTCTCGCTATTGCACCTACCACTGTTTGTCTCTGCATCACCCAAAGGTTGACTGGTAGAAAATGCCTATGGCAGTCCGCCTCTGTACATTTGTGTACTTGAATTTGTTATTCAATAAATAAATAAACAAAAACATATCATAACATCACGCCTTCATTTCGCGAAGGATTAGCCAGAGGTGTAGGTACCTATAGAGCGACAACAAAACAAAAGCGGAAAATAATTTAAAATAATATAAAACCTTCCAAAAGCTCTAATCTCTTGTTTATAATAAAAGAATATAATCAGCTGAATACTGTGAAAAAGCATGGTGTTAGGGCAGGTTAAGTTACAACACTATTTTGGCATAGTTATCAAGTGTGTCATGGCCTACAAACAGCCTGGAGTAACCCATTGTCCTCATTCATGGAATGACAAACAACTTGAGTATTATTTCACACAAAGTTACGAAAGTAGAAGTCGTAGACAGTATGGCGCCATGGCATCGTTGACGGGTCTAAGTTATATCGAACTAGCTTTGTCATCCGCGACGTAAAAAGTGAGAGGGATTTAAGATTATGGTGCTGTTTACGGTCTGTCTGTGGCATTGCAGATCCTAAACGGATGAAAGGATTTCGAGGGGTAATTTTGGGGGGTTTTCAGGTTCACAACATTATGTACATGAATCAATTTATTCAAAAACAAACCTTTGCCGCGGCTTAGCCCGCGTGAATGTCGGAAATTATCCTCAGGGAACGTATGTACTACCGGGATTAAAATGGCATTAATGTGTTAATTCAGGTTATAAACTATTTGTGTGCCAAACATCCAAATCCGTTCATCGAAGCCAAGGTACGCATCTCTGACTTTTCGGAGTCATGTGCGTATTTTATAATTATCACTTATGTTTTATGCTTCAAAAACGGTGAAGGAAAACATCATGAGGAAACGCCCATGCGTTTCCTCAAATATCTCTCAGGCATGGGCCTGAGAGATATTTCTCGACGGCATGTGTAGCCAAGTCAGAGGCCCATGGGCGGCTTTAAAACTCTGACACCAGGTTAGTCACTAACCACACGAAAAGACGAAGAAGCGCAACCTTATCACGTACACCGACGTTTCGCCTGTTATGTTTATGTCCCATGCCCCATCAACCAGGCACAAATCCAGACTCCGGTCTGCTACTAACAAATTCCTGATAGAAAAATCTAATAACAATTTACCCAACCTGGCAATCAAGAACCCAGGACCTCATGCGAATCGAGGCAGTAGGAAATTTGTTCTCAAATGTCAATTTATGAAAACGTCACTCCATGGAAAAAGTTTAACTTAGAGGAATGTGTTAATGATTCTAATAATTATAATTCTGTAAAAATATATTTGTTATTGTCGCGAATTATATTTGATAAAACTTGACACTAACCTGCAAATTGCAAAAAACCTGAGAAAATTAGATTTTCGCTGGCTACAACCATATTCTTTACAGATAAACAAAAGATATGCCCCTGACATTCAGACTGTTTACGTTACGTTACGTAATCACATTAAATCCCCCGTTTATTTACAAGCAGTATTGCATTAGTTGGTAATTGAATTTACTCAAGATTCTTTGTACAATTGGATTACGTACAGATACGACTTGTTGTGGCATCTTAGGACATGAACAGAGATTATATCTCAGTTCAACAAAAAACACTGCACATGCTCCCGTATCTGTAGTGTTTAGAGTGAGTACACGGTTGGCGCAGTGGCTAAGCGATCGGGTTATCGGCGTCCTTAGGTTCGGTTCCGACACTAAACAAACATTTATATTGAAGACTAGCTGGGCCTCGCGGTTTCACCTGCATAAGTCTCGATTACGTGAGAATATCGGGATAAAAAGTATCCTATGTCCTTACCTACTATTACCTAAGTCATGGTCTACCCATGTGCCAAATCCGTTAAGCCGTTTTAGCGTGAAAGTGTAACAAACGAACTCACTTTCACATTTATAATAATTATTACTAACTTTCGCCCGCGACTTTGACCACGTGGAGGTCGGAAATTATCCCACGGGAACGTACTACCACGATAAAAAGTATTCCATGTATTAATCCAGGTTATAAACTATCTATGTGCCAAATTTCATCTAAATCCGTTCAGCCGTTTTTGCGTGATTGAGTAACAAACACATATTAGGAACACACAGTAGGAAGTAGGATATATATATATATATATTAGTAGGATATAATATATAATATTATATTATATAGTTAGGGTAGTGGCTTCGGGTTGGGCTGTTTTTATGTGTGTAAACGCATCCACGTTCCAAGAGAAATCCTTTGGACCAACTAAGAACTCTTAACCATGACTTAAACAACAGCCCATTGAAATCACTACGCGTGCTCAAAATGAATCAATCGGTGACTGCAGTACCTACGTAGGACAGAATAAGCTTCTGTAGAGTAAAACAAAACTCGTAGGGATTATCAAAAGGATAGGCAGCATCATAACCAAATTCCACGTTCACCATTCTTCAAATCAAGTGTGATGAATAGGACATTAACCCATGTAACCTTGCAGCAGCGGTAATTGACCTTTGAGGTTAGTGACCCGCTGCGAAAAGGTTACCGCAATTTATTTATCCTTAAAACATCCGAAATATGTTACGGTAGGCAAATGTCGAAATGATAAATTCTAATGAGCGTTGTAACGAGGATTCTTCGGAGTTGTACTTAAATAATCCATCAACGTCCTATGAACGCTTACTGCCGAATCATAGATTTTCTGACTACTTTGGTAAGCATAGGTCGGTATTTGCCCTCAAAATATTAACATATTTATTGCATTCCACAATGTGAACTTAGGTTGTAGGTAATAGTTTTTAACCGACTTCAAAAAGGACTAGGTTCTCAATTCGACATTATGGTTTTTTTTTTTTTGTATGATTGTTACGCGATTACTCCGCCGATTATGAAATGATTGTGATGATTCTTTCATTTTTTTGTTGATAGTCATACTTCAGCGGAGGTACCATAATATTTTTTTTTAATTTTGCTTCAGTAGTTTTTGAGTTAGCTTCTATAATACGTATTATTCCCACTTAGTCTATATGGATGATGTTCTAAGTTCCTGTCTATTATTTAAATATATCAGGTAGTGGTATTCGAATTTGTGTGGGGTGGGTACCACAACTAAAAAGTAATAAATAAAAACTTTTTTTGATAAGATTATTGCGGACCCTTTCCAGCAAAGAAAAGTGAAGTGAAAATCACATTATTTAATTTAACATATACCTCCATTTGGTGATAGGGCACTTATGAAACGTCATAAGCTAGGTACACGGTCCCAATTTGTCCTTTGCTATGGAGAAGAGCAGGCAAACTCCACGGTTACTCTGTTAATCATGAATTCATCTTTCATCTTACCTTTGACTTAAACTAAACCCTACCAGTCTGGGTTAAGATTGTTTAAGGTTTTACACATGTGCATGTTTCGGTATTCAAAAGGACACATTTATGAGGTGCTCACACGTCACACGGTGAGGTCACGCTGACTATTCAAATTCAAAACTTTATTTCAATCCATTTATGATATTATTATTTGTACATTTTAAATAAAATTAAAATTCCAATCACAATAAATATATACACAAATTATTAATTATTAAAATACATACAAAAGTAGAATTGTAAAATAAAATTAAAATCATAAAGTTTAATTAAAATAATTAATAAAACGCCTGACTTTGAGTCATTTGTTTGTTTGTCATTACATTAGTCATATAACCATGATTAATGTACTGACAGTCAAAGTATGTTTTCCATGTTTGAGTAAACAATATAAAAATATATAAGTATTTGTACATAATATATATATATATATATGTTTAGTGTTAGATTGTATATTGTATATAAGATGACCAGCTATTGATTGAAATAAACATATAATATTAAAATTTACAATATAAGAATAGAGTTCTAAATCTTTTGAGAGAAGATTGCTCGGCCATATTTTAACATCTCTTCCAATATTTGTCTAACATGAAACATTTTACTATGACGCTGACGTCCATAATCCATTGGCCAATAAAAATACAAATATATTTACGACTTGCTAACGTTTAAATGTCCGATAAAATAAAATTATTATGGAGTAGGTGCTCTCCGTTTTATTGAATAAAAGCTCTTGATTGCTATTACTATTTGAAGCTGTAAAAAATTGATTTATCAGACATCTTTGTTATCATCCTATGAAATTCACTGGTTTCTGTCGGTGAACGTTAATCTAACATAACCAATAAATTGTATCCAATACAATTTGTCTTCCATTCGAACTGGGTCTCGGAAGGCGGAAGCTACGTCACTGCGCTATTTCCGTCATTAATAGCTGCAATAGCTAGTCTGCCACTATATTACTGCTGTAAATTTCAGCCAGCTAACATGCTAAACGAAGCTTTGGAAAGTGCCAACTTAAGGCGTTAACTTGAAGCTGCTTAAAGCCAAGTTTAATAATGGCAAATTAGTAGCTTGAAGAGTGCGTCCAAGGAAGTAGGTACCTCTCTTACATAGTAACATTGATAACTACAGAATTAGCTACTTCTAGCAGGCTTAGTTTTAATGATTTGAAGTTTCTTTTCAAGCTTCTTAAACTTCCTGGAGGTAATATGGGTGCAGCACGCGTAGCACGACCACCGTAGAAATAAGTTTTGTCGACGGAAGAATAGACAAAATAACAGATTGTGATTGTTTAACTGTCATTTTGTCTATTCTTCCGTCGACAAAACCCGTTTCTACGGTGGTCATGTTACAAGTGCTGGTACGAAAATGTTAAATTTTACGCTAGGACATAAAACATCTCTAAGTTGGATGTGACCTACGAAAGACCTACTAATAGATATAGCATTTGTCATAGGTAGAGCATTAAGCGGCACTTTAAAGTACATACTTATTCCATGGGCACAGCTGACAGACAGCTGTCCTGCAGGGTAATTAACACACTAACTGTAGGAATGGCTTTCATTGTAACAGTTCAACAACATTCAATGCGTTATTAACGTTGTTTAGCAGATTTTTTTTTCGAGCAAATGCAGCAAAGGATTAGCAATATCCTTCAAAAATCATTCAGATTGTGATTGAAACTGTGTGCTCTGTCACATAATAAAATGACTGGTGTTAAAGTCATTAGCTAAAGTAGAGAAAACTGAACAAGAAAGTTAGTATGAAAAGATGCCTGAATTTTAAATGAAGTAAAGCCAGTAACGTAATATCATAAACCCACGCAATTTTGTATCTTCTATCCTGCCAAACCCCAAGAGAGTGACGCGCGATGTTACTCTATGTAAATATTTTGGTTATCCTTACAAAAGAAACGAGAATTTATCTAGCTAAGGAAACCGGGGGAAATGTAACGAATGTGTTAGTAGGCAGAGTGCCAGCGTTCTGTTTCTGCGGATGTGCCAATGTCAGAACCCTCTCTCAATGGATTAATACTCTTGTTTGAATGGAAGGAAAATGTAGCCTTTTAAGCCCTTTGTAACTATCAAACACACGTAGAATGGTTTACGGAGGTGTCACTTTATGTTTAATTTACCAACTTTTCAATCTCGTGAAGTAGACTTAAGGCGACGATAACCGACTTTTGATTTTTTTATACTGAAGATCACGTCTAAACGAGTAGTGTTAATGATTTGGAACAAATAAACAGATATAGTTATATGTTAAATTAGAGCATTTTTTTGAATAACTTAATATTTGAATATTTTAGAATATGTTTATATTATTACATAGTGAAATTTGTAAAGTTATGTCTTTAGCGGATAAAAAACAGAGAATCACGCAAAATCAATCAAGCGTATTTTTCTGAAAAAAAAAAAAAAAAAAAATCTTGATCTTTTAGTATACGTGTTTTTTTTAAATACTGTTTGTTTTATGTATAATAAATTAATAATGCGTCTAATTTGGGACTGCGCTCCTGGATGGCCGAGTCCTATTACTGGCTGGACGTACGACGCGTTGCGTGAGCTCAGTACAGAACACGCAAGCTAACCATTCAAGGTCACTGGCATATATCTGCGTCTTAACTGGCTATAGTTAATTCCATCATCCAACTACAACAGCTCACATGAGATATAGTATATAACAGACTAGATGTTGCCCGCGAATTCGTCTGGATGTATTTTGTATTTTATATTTTTTTAATACAAATATCCAGCTTCTCCAGGTCTCAGAATACCTATCTGTCAAATATAACGATTGGTTCTTTGGTATAGGCGTGAAAAAGTAACAGACAAATAGTCACTTTCGCATTTTATATATTAGTACAGTTCGCGTCAAATAACTTTGCCGCTTTGCAGTAGACTACAAATGACTGCGCAAGTAGTCAATCTTACTTAAAAAACTGCAGCGCGCATGCCAACGCGCATGCGCAACCTAACTTTAGAGCGGGAAAGTTATTTAACGCGAACTGTAGGTATAGTTTAAGCGATCAGATACTTTACTTCATAAGGCTTTCAGTAAACTTATAAGAATAAAATGCAAGTATCAAAATGTTATTAGTACATAGATGATTATTATACTCTATTTGCATCCAACAAATTACATTTATAAAAAAAAAAACTTGATTTAAAAAATAAGCAGGGCTCCATGTTTTATGTTAGCTCTATAATTCTTCCTATAAATGTAAGCTCTATAATTTATCCCTCATAAAATCACATACACAATTTTTCAATCTCGTTCACTTCACTTCGTTCCAAACACAATATACCATACATTCTGTATGTATTTGCAACAATCTACGACAAACCATCGGAAAACAAGATTTATTCGACAGAGGTCATATGAGGCGGCTACCCAACACCGTACCGAAGATACTCGTAGTAATATATTTCGTTGCAGTGCAGTATTCTTGATTTGTATCGTTTTTCTAGCAGAAGCAACGTTGATTTATTGTGGCAATGAATTCAAGATAGTGTTCTGGTTTTATGTGTTTCTTGGTGATTTATGTGTGTGTGTCTTTCTTATTAACAACTGTTTGAAATGTTTGTTTGGTAAGCTATTAAAACGACTGCGGACGTTTGTACCGACTAGCTTTGCTTTGAATGCTGATGCAAAAAAGGACGAGAAATCTTCCAGTTTCCCTGTAACTGTCTAAGAATATTCAATTTTTTACTTAGGTTTCCTATCAACAAAATGAAAAAAAAATACTCTGTTAAATTGGTAATCCAGATTAATTGATTAAAACTCTGCCAGATACATGACCATTTTTTATTTCAATCCTTTTTGACAGCGTTTTTACTTTTGGTCATCATATTGTAGGTACCGCACACAACACTGCTACAAATGTACACAAAGATCCCTTTTATATGTAAACCGACACAGTCTAACCCCCACAATGGTCCTAGTAATGTATTCGGAACCTTAACTCTGTATTTACGATCATGTCAGGTTAGGAACGAGGCTTGATTTCTGGCCAATGTCAACATTTTATGGCGGCAGTATTATTGAGGGCATTCGCTGTTTTGATCAGTTTTCAGTATGTAGCTTAGCAAGTGTAGTTTGAATATTATGGATGTAGCATGTTAGTACCTACCTGCCTAGTACCAGTATGTATATTTATTTTTTATTTATAACTTCATGATCTTAATAGTAACAATTGAAGTGTTTTTATAATTTTATTATAAGGTATTTTTTGCGTGCTGAAATAGTAAGTAAGCAAAATATGTGGAACTTCTTATATTTAAGAGGCTTACAACAGCTAAAGCGCGGTCACTGTCGGACTGCATAGAAATGAAAGAGAAGCGCGATGACACGACGCAGGTTATTTATTGCAAAATATGAAGCAGTTAGCGATTTACAAAAAATCTATTGATTGGACTGGAAAATTAAAACACTATTATGCTAATATGTAGCTTGTAGAATAATCTGACAAAAAATCAGAATGATTGCATGTAAATTAATATGATTTTTAATCGTTAAAAGAAATTTTTAGAGGTATCTTCATGATTTTTTTCTATCGTATCAAATTAGTTGTATTATGTTTTAAACACACTATCATACTAGCATATATCCTGAAGAATATCATATATTTTTCTGATTTTGTTCTTTTAGGCATTATAAAACTTGCGTTTAGGCACGTTTAGGTCCTGTAGTCCCCTTAAGTTAAGACCTATTATGTACCATATTTTATTCAAAATAAAGAAATTCTATTTCAATACTTATCTTATTTAGTAAGTATCTAGTAGAGGTCTTGCTTCCACTTTTTAAACGTGTCGCGGCAAAGTTTTTAGGAATTATTGCTTTCAAAATATGGCTCCGTATTCAGAAATTGCTCCTATCCTAACTACTATTATAAATGTGAAAGTGAGTTTGTTTGTTTGTTACGCTTTCACGCTAAAACGGCGGAACGGATTTAGACGAACACATGGGTAGACTATGACCTGGATTAGGACATCCCGGTAGTACGTTGTCGTGGGGTAATGTCTGACATGCACGCGGGCAAAGCCGCTGGAACAAGCTAGTACATAATATTTATGCACTTTTATACCTATTAGGTACGTTACTTGAAGCAGCTTTATCAACGAGTATCTGTGCTTATATTTAATCTTACCGAAAATCTATTACCGTTGTTATTTATCCGAATCTTATCCGGCTATAAAGCTAATCCCTCCCCAAAGGTATTGTAAAAAGTTGGCCACTGGACAGCCAAATCCACACTGAAGTTATGTTTTTTGCACTCAAGCATGGCAGGAAAAAAAATAGGATGATTTAGCAAAATGGAAACTTGAGACCGGTATTTTTATAGTAGGCATTTAATTAGAGAAATATACAATAAAATACAATAGACGACGTATATTTAGTAACCTAATCCCCTTAACTGTGCTTAAAGTGTCTTAAAGAACCCTGTAAGAAATCGACACGTGTTTCACCTCTCAACGATCCCCAGGATGACGATTGACTTGTTGTGAACCCGGACATGACGTGTTGCCATGTCAAGCGCCGAACGCAGTGTCGCCGTACACTGCGTTCGCGCATCCTGTGGATGCTTCGTTGAGAGGTGAAACACGTGTCGATTTCTTACAGGATTCTTTATGACTCTTTAAGAACAGTTAAGCGGATTAGGTTACTAAATATACGTCGTCTATTGTATTTTATAATGGATTTCCGCAAAGTCACGCCAGAGACAATTAACTATCTTAAATATACAATAGTAAATTATTGTACAACTACACTCGAGAGCAATGAATCCGGGTCACTTAAAGAATGTTAAAAATCTCGGAAATTAAAAATGATAGGTTAATGCAATAAATTGTATTTAATAGACAATGTAATACTCCTTAAATGAAAGTAAAAAAAATATGAGTCACCAAACATTTTATTTACACAAAATTTCATAAAGAAAAAAACTGCTGATCTCTCCTTAAAACAAAAATAGGAAACATGACATTTTTTAACTTTATTACGATTTTCTTGAATTTTAATACTTCGTATTGCCTCCTCGTGCTTCCATTACTGCGTTTACGCGGTTTGGCATGCTGTACACCAAGTTCCTTATACGATTTTGGGGAATATTCTACCATTCCTCTGTGAGAGCAATTTTGAGCTCACGAAGCGTGATTGGGGGAGGGTTTCGTTGTTTTACGCATCTGCCTGGCTCGTCCCAAGCATGCTCGATCGGGTTGATATCCGGGCTGCGCGCTGGCCACTCCATACGAGTAATGTTCATCTCTTGAAGGTAGTAATTCACAATCCTACCTGTATGAGGTCGGGCATTGTCATGCATAAATATAGCATCCTCACCTAAATTGACCATAAATGGACCAACGTGATCATTGAGGATTTCTTCCACATATCTTACGCTAGTTAAAGAGCCGTTTTCTATGATCACCAGCTCTGTGCGACTTTCAGAAGAAATTCCGGCCCACACAAGTACAGACCCACCACCGTAGGCTACTTTTTCTTCGATGCATGCTTGCTTGAATCTTTCCCCTGGTCTTCGATACACTCTGTGTCTTCCATCGTGCTTGTAGAGCATAAATTTTGATTCGTCGGAGAACATAACTTTTGACCAATCTTCAATACTCCAATTTACGTGGCTCTGGGCATATCTTAGTCTTGAAATACGATGCCCACGCTCCAGTTTAGGGCCGTTTGCAGGTCTAAGGGGTTTTAAGTTAGATTCAGCAAGCCGACGTCTTACTGTCCATGCACTTGGGTTACTTCCTCCGAGGCGTCGAAACTGATTTGTGAGTTCAGTTCCTGTGAGAAAGCGATTTCGAAGCATGGTGTTCACCAAGTATCGGTCTTCTCGTGCTGTGGTACACCTGGTTCTGCCCGTTCCTGGTCTGCGTAGGTTAGAACCAGTTTCTTCGTAACGTCGGAGAACTCTTTGTACTGTTGACAGCGACACACCGACAGTCCTGGCTGTATCGCGCTGACTCCGGCCGGTTTCCAGCATTGTAAGTATTCTGGTGCATTCTTCAGGCGTAAGCGACATAATTTCAGCTTGAATAATGAATATAGAGCACTATCAACATGGTTTATGTACCCACATAAATGACAGATTACAAACAAAAGCAAAACCAAATGCTGTAATTTCGTAGTTCCATCTTCGAAAGTGGCCCTTTTTCAAATTTGATTTTTTTATGATATAACTTTACAATAACTAAGAAGTTTTAATACCTTCATTTAAGGAGTATTACATTGTCTATTAAATACAATTTATTGCATTAACCTAGCATTTTTAGTTTCCGAGATTTTTAGGATTCTTTAAGTGACCCGGATTCATTGCTCTCGAGTGTATTTACATTCGTTACCAACTAAATTAAATAAATAACTAAATAAATAAACAAAAGTACACTTTGGCGTCGAAGATACTAACTCCTCCACATCCCTGGCCCTGTAAGTAGATATTTGTATGTAATAAAAGTATATATATATGCTAGGTAGCGAGATACATAGATTACGTTGCATCACGTATCACACTTTATTTTTATTGGCAGATCGGTTAACAGCCTTGCCGCGAGCTATATTTCACATTTTATTATTCACATTTCAATACTAAACTGAATCAGATTTATTCCGGCACGTCAGTTGAAACAATAATGTTTGCCGGCGTAAATGCCAACGTTATTTATTTGGAATACAGTTCAGTTGATTTTTGTAGAGATTTAAACAATGCGATTTGTTTTATTCGGAACGGTGTTCCTCGTTACACTTCTATATATATATAATATGTCGCAGTAAGATGGTTGAAGCTGTGATATACATAGTTATATTGTCACATCCACGGCAAACTTACGGATCTTCAGAAAATGCATTTTACAAGCGAGCATTTTGAAAGCAAACATCAATGATAACTTTATTTTTTGTTTTGTTTTGTTTCCTACCGCGGTACATTTGGTTTTCAAATGGTACCTTTTTTTAGATATATCCCTAGGGATATAGCTATATAGCGTGCGTAGCTCATGTTGGACGGATTGGATTTATATTGTCTTCAACCAAATTCGTTCCGTTCTTTTGATTCACATTTCTGTAAATTGTCACATTGTGTACGATACTCAGAACAAAACTCATACTAATTAAAGACATTTTGTCAATCATCAAGAAACACGACATAATTATGATTGCTTTGCATAGAAGTGCATGGAGTACGATGCGACACGGTGACCTTCAAGATGCCCAATGTGTATTATTTAAAATAGAAGGCCCACTAGTACTACTTTTCGGTTCAGTAGTAATTATTGGAACTATAAATTTCCGCCATCTTTGAATGTCAAACTGTTGACAGCATATCATACTCTTTGGTGTACTGTTATGGGGTCAATATAAACGGAGCCACCAGCGTTTTTCTGACGAAACCCAATGTTAAAAAAATATGGAATGATCATCTTTTATTTGAATTTGACCGATATCTATTTTTGAGAGTTTTTGTACGAATGTACGCGAAGTCTTATTGCGACACTCATTTATATTTATATATACTTTATTGTACACCAGATTACACATTACAAAAAGAAAAAGTAATACACTACAAAATATACAATGGGCGGCCTTATCGCTTACTGCGATCTCTTCCAGGCAACCTTGGTATGGGCACTGATTTTCGGGCATAAAATAGGGCTGTCTTTGGTGCAAATAAAAAGTATATAAGTACAACATACTTTAATAGATACACAGATAAATGGTATTATAATAGATACATACATACTAACTATATAAGCAACGAAAATAAATGACGATTATTATTACAGCTAACGACGAAAACAAAATAATAAGGACAAGTCATCAGTCTTATTCTTCTTCACATCTTCCCGAACTATTTCTACGATGAAGTTACTTTACCGTGACAGTAAAAGATTAAAATATACAATCTGGTGAAGGAAAAGCTTATTTAAAAACTCCAGCGAACTAAAGCTTATGTAACGTACTCTACGAACTTCATATTCTGTTACGCTTAGTGAACTTACAATCGAATGAGTTGCTATGAAACTCTGAAGAAGATAAACGAAACTATACCTTTGGTCGTATCATTTTCTAAAGGAACTGCACCTCTTTATCCGTCGTTTCAAGATTTTAGTTTTTAATTCTTCTGGTCGAGAGGAGGTCTTGACAAAAAATCGTTACATCTGTAACAAGTTTTCCGTACCATGCTTCAAAAACAGGAAGAGCCGTCAGAAAAAAAATCAGCAATTCATTCTACTCAATTTCAAACTTTCATCCATTCGGCTCGTTACTCATGCCTAATGCAGTCGATATATTCTGCAAAATTAAACATAACATCGCGGCCGTATTCCCCAAAGGGTTGGGCAGAGGTGTACCTGTAGTACACCGACATTTCGCCAGTTATGTTGAAGTCCCAAGTAATAGGGGGCGAGCCTATTGTCATCAACCGGGCAAAAATCCAAACTTCGGGCAGCTACTCAGAAATTCCAGATGGAAAATCCCAATGACACTTTGCCCGACCCGGGAATCGAACCCAGGACCTCATGCTCAGCAGTACCGTGAAAACTTAGGTGTCATAAGCTGTCATACCACCTCGGGATTGATAGCTCTCTTCAACTAAGTTTTCACGATGACATTTTTACAGATTAGGCCGCCTGGTATCAGTTTCATGGAACTGTTGCTTTCTCCAACATATTTTATTTAACACACAATGATAACCTTATTACAAAGGAACAAAGGCACTGCTTTCCTCGATAACTTGTATTCCGCTGTGTACATTTAAGCACTGAAATAACAATTATGATGAATCTGTTACCCTCATGCATCAATAAATAACACTGGGGTCGGTTTATGTGCCATTGTCCTTTAGAGAGCCTCGATTGTATAATGACCGGGCGCGGGCAATCAATGAATAATCTAATCATGTTTGCCTCACTGGGGATGGGGGTCGTTATGCGACAAATTGACGGTATGCCTGTATCTATTTAGAGATGTTTTATTTAATTATTTACGATTCTATTGACACAAGTAACTGCTGTTGCATACAAACTGTAACCTCAGCTAGATCCGGTCAGGCTGGAGTTTTGAAAACTTTTTAAATTCATCTTTATTCTAGTCTTTACACTCTCTAAATTATCTTCAGCAGTTTAAGCTGTGTTGTCAGTCAATCCAGTCGTGATTTGCAAATCAGATGGAAGCCATTTTCCATAAATCTTGGAAAATAATGACTTTTCTCACTTTACTTAGCGCATTCTAGGTTAATTCACAAAGCGGAAGAAAATACACCGGGATGAGGAAACTACTTTGTTTTCCTCCAAACGCACCAAACGCGCCATAATGGGCGACACGGTGCGTTCTACCACTTACCAGAGATCGCGGACCTTTTTTTTTACTGTGGTATTTGTAATTATTGTGCCTTTTAAAAGGTTTATGTTTTTAAGTGCTTTAACATTATTTTAATTAAAATTTGCACACCATTACCTGGTAGAATATGACGGAACAAGATATACTTATATTTTTCAACTTAAGTACATACTCATATTCTTGCAAATAAATAATATTGTTATTCTTATTCTTGTATGGTACGGACGAGCACCGTACCTACCTAGTTAGAAACTCTTGGCATTTCTGAAACGAAAATAAGCAATTCCAAAAGAAATTCCTGAATAAAATTATTGCCATTAAACAAAAGTATTTTTCCCATAAGCGTTCCAACCGAACTGATGTATTTTTGATACTAGTACCGCAGTCGAATTCACATTAATCACACAACTTGTACAAGAACTTCGTAATAAGTTCGCTAGATGTCGCCATGTCCCGAATTCTGACAAAGAATGCGTGTTCACCAAGTTTCTCCTTTGTTAAAGCGTACGACCAATTTTCTTTATCGTGGCGTGGAATTTTTGATTTTCACCTCGGGAGCTCGCTGGATATTGCTAAGTTTATTTATTATCATCATATCATACCTGTAGTTGGTGAAGGTAAACTCAAAGAAAAGTTAATTTTATGGTAAATTCATAATTCGTCCATTATTGCAAAAGAAAAGATTGGTCTAGAAACCAAACTGAATATGAAAGAAAAATAAAACTGATTCAGTGTCCTATTTTTCTAAAATTGATCTCACAGTCACTTTTTTTAAATCGTGGGCGGGATCTAACCACAAAGAAAGTCTTTGTGGCCGCCCACAGCTTTTGCACATGTTGTTAGAACATCAGCTATTCAAATTGAAAGATAACACAAAATGCAGTTACCACGTAGAGTCTGCCTCCCTTGTATCTAAGTTTGTGTCATTTAATAAATTCATTCATGCATGCACAAGCGACCCACTTGCATGTTAATGAAACGTTTTCATTAAGTCCTCCACTTGATATTATACCTACTCTGTTTTCGTAATAGAACCTTCTTCTTCCGGGTTCAGTAAACTTTTTAAGCCATTGTTGCTGTAGGTACCTAGCACTTTATCAATACGGTACTTTAGAACAACTGATCAACATCTGCCTAGTCTTTTCCCAACATGTCGGAGTCGGCTTCCAGTCCAACGGGATGCAGCAGAATACCAGAATTTTACATGGAGCGACTGGCTAACTGACCTCCACAAACAAAAGCTTTTGACGACCCATAACGACTGTCAAAGATCCAAGAATGACAGCCGGGACCAACGGCTTAACGTGCTTTCCGAAGCACGGAGGAATCTCGATATGTAAAGATGGTCACCCATCCACGGACCAACCCCGGCTAGCCTAGCTTAACCTTATCGATCGACCCGTGCGGCTGTTATTACTTAGCCACAAGCCCCTACAACACAACAACAATTACTTATCATAAATAAAGTCCAATTTTTAAACACGCGTGGTCGTGAATGTTTTCCGGTCGACCTGGAAGGAAATGACTTCCTGAACATAGATTACGATCTTGGTTTTCTGACCCTTAAACCATAGGGTCAGAAAACCAAGATCGTAATCTACTTGATTACTGAACAGAACTGGTGGGCAAACTTGTTACTAATAGGTATGCCAATAAAAACAGCATTTAAGATTTTAAGACATAGTCTGGGTACCCTTAGGGGATTATAGGTGTTATGTTAAAAATAAGAAGATTAAGATTTAACAACTCGAGAGGAGCTCATGGCTTAGTAATAGCCGCCGTACGGGTCGGTCGATCAGGTTAAGCTACGCTAGCCGGGGTTGTTCCGTGGATGGGTGACCATCTTTACATATCGAGATTCCTCCGTGCTTCGGAAAGCACGTTAAGCCGTTGGTACCGGCTGCCATTCTTGGATCTTTGACAGTCGTTACGGGTCGTCAGAAGCCCGAAAGTCTGATAACCAGTCTTACCACGGGGTATCTATTACCCAATAACTGGATTGTGGAGGTCAGATAGGCAGTCGCTCCACGTAAAATACTGATATTCAGCTGCGTCCGATTAGACCGGAAGCCGACCCCAACATAGTTGAAAAAAGGCTAGGCAGATGATAATGAAAATTTAACAAGTGCACAATTCAAAAGTGTATCGTACCATGAAGTTTCTTAAATTTACTTTCCTTAGTTTTCATAAATCTTTTCTATTTGGTACTGTTAAACATTCATCATCTCCATCCAACGCAATCCCCCAGTAAACCTTGTAACAAATAGTCACTATCAGTCCGATCACTAGATCTAACACCAAGCGATCAATCTTTCAGTTAAAACTGAGAAGCTCCCCGATGCGGTCTGTACGATCCTTATTGTATAACAAAGTGTTCTGGAAGCGGCTGACCTACATTGAACATTGGAATGGAACTAGAATAAGATTTAGATATAATGGAACCAATAGAAACGCAATGTTACTGTTCGCTTATTAGAATGAACGCTCTGTGACTGGGGGTTTCCTAGGAGCTTCTTCTTGATCTATATATTAGGTCCCCCACCTATGAAATCAGCGTTTTGTATGGAGAATTTTAAAGAAGTTGCATTTTTCATACTAGCATTTTCTTAATTTATATACCAACCATGAACACTAATATTTTAAAACTTTTATGCACTAATCTTTAAAAACTAAGATAACGTAATATGCCACTTAGATTAAGCGACAAAAATAAGTTTTGGCTAAGTTAAAACAAATAGTGGTCATTTCTGCTAACAAAATGAGGAGTCATTTTTAAGGTAATTTTCATGTTTAGAAAAATATAAGTAATAAGGTTTTTTTACTATTGGTCTATGATAGTCATTGGTGCCGATTCTCTTGTACACCGAACTAAACTAACTTAAACTAAGACTAAAATTACTTACTTTTGGCTATGAGAATCTTAGAGCTATTCTGCAAATAAAATTCTCTAAACTAAAAGAATATTTTGACACAACTAAAATAGAATTTGACAATCGTGAATCCACGTGGTACCCGTGGTTTGCCCTAACCGGTGATTTTTTTTAGAGCCGGAGGTGCTTTATATGGAATTTTTATTTTTTTGTATGGAAAATATGAAAAAAATATTACCTACGTGTTGAGTGTTAGGTGTTTAAAGGTTTTATAAAGGGGGTCGAAATTTTCATTATTTTTGCGATAGGACGCAACATTTTCGAGATATAAGCAAAAGAAAAAATAAATACAGTACTGTTTTTGCACGTGAAGTCGAGATGTTGGTGTGTATTTTAGTTCATAACAACTTATTTTATACCACACCATTTTAATCGCGATTAAAATTTGTAAGGTTTAGTCTGATTTGGTCTTTTACAACCAAAATTTTAGGTGAAAAACGTCATATTCAGAATAGCAAAATTGCCATTTTCACTAAACTAAAAACTCAGTACTATCTTAGCGCTGTCAATCTAAAATATAGTTAAGTTGTGTCACTTTAGTCTATTTCAGAATAGGAAATCGTCGTTTGACAGGAATAAACTAAATTTTAGTGATTTTTAGTTTAGTTTAGAGGCATTTGTGACAAGAGAATCGGCACCATTATTCGATATAATACCAAGTAATTAATGAATATTTTAAATCATAGGAGTGACGAGGTTCTCTATTTGTGAGAAAAAAAACGCCAATTTCATTGGATACTAATTTTATAAAGCCTTTTGCAAGCATGTGTAAGTCAGTAAATGGCTACAGTGATGTTATTGATCTTCACTTTGACTCTTTTGCTAAACAGAAAGTCATCCTTAATCGAGCAACCCCTTATTCTAATCAAGTAGGTTTATAAATTGTGTAAATTTTACCACTGTTATAAATTTATCAATTTTATCTTTTATTTTTACCAATGTTATCAATTTAATTCAATCAATTTTTAATTTTTTGTTGATCATTTTTAATCCTGTTTTCATTTATCTATGTGCCGATTTTAATAATTTTTATGAATTTACATAATGTTAATAATTTATGATTTTTCAATTTATCAATAATTTATAATTTTTTATCAATTTGTACAATTTTTATTTTTATGTAATTCTTATCAGTTTTTCCAATGTAATAATGTCAAACAATGTCAATTTTACCTTTAATAATTTTATAATTTTTAATCAGTATTTCATAAATTTTAATCTTATTTAAATGCCACTTTTTACCGATGTTATTAAATCAATATTGCTCTAATACAACATAAATTAAAACTAAAATTAAATTATTATACCTACTAAACTTTATCTGATTCATTGTTTTATGCATGTGGTGTTCACCTCTAAGTAACTGATGCACTGTTATTTTACTTTAAAAAAATTGTTTGTATCAGTGTAATCAATTGTTCGTGAACTTAATAAAATAAATAAATATGTAAAATTTGTGAGTTTGTTTGTATGGGGAAATCTTCGGATCTACTGATCCGAATTTCACTAAGCTACAGTATTGCCGAGTGTCATAAGATACGTTAAAACAAGAAATGTCACACGGACGAAGTCACGGGCAAAGCTAGTCTCTTATATCAGCATAAACAGTAATGAGAATAACCCATACTGCAAAATATTAACCAGCCAGAAAGGTGACTGATTACCCAGGTTGAGTCGGACAGATCTGAGTATAACCGACTATGAAATTACTTTACCACTGTTGACAACTACTCCCAGTAAATACATGGACCGGGTTATTAAAAAAAATCATTCATTTTAATTTCATTATAAATAAATATAAATAATAATATAGTATAAAGGGTGGCAGGAACATCGACGCGAAAACTTTCACCATGGATTAAGTACATGATTCTGAACCCCCATTAGTTGAAATTTTTCGTTGGTTATTAAAAAAAATCTACTGTTTCATAGAAAAGTGCAATACGTACGCGATTAAAATGTATGGAACAGCAATTTTTCATAACCGACGAAAAATTTCTACACTGCTGGGAGTCTAGAATCATGTACTGAATTCACAGCTTGCACGTCGATGTTCCTTACACGGTGTTAGTTTATAGTTAAAACTTTTATTCCAAGGGTTGACATGTGGCCGAAGCTCTTTTAATGCAATTAAAACAAGACTACGAAGGAATATTGCAACAACATCGTTAACTTTACAAAATTATGATGCTCCTCGAAAAAAACCTAAGCGACGTTGTCCTACCTCTGCCTACTTATATCAACGCCATCCATCTTAAGGCGAAGTACCCTCTTTTAGACGAGGCGTTAGGGTTGGCGATAATTAATTACGATAGTGATGGATGGACAAGGCATTACGCGACAACCCTGTAATAATCACAGAATAATTAATCCTCTGCGTGCTGATAGCTTTGTGGCGTGTTCTGTTATCTCGCTATTCTCGTTTTTGATTAACGATTTCGTAGGGATTTTAATTTGACATTTCATGCCTGGTTTAAGCTCATGTAGACTGTTGTGATATGTATTGTTGTGTTGGTGTGGTAAAAATAACAATTATTTTTATGAGACATATCATTGTTTGCCGCGTTGCTCTGGTGATCACAAGCGCTACTCCTGAGCATGAGGTCCGGTGCGATTCCCGGGTCGGGCTAAGTGTTATCGGGGTTTTCCATCTGGAATTTCTCAGTTGTAGCCCGGAGTCTGGTTGATGGTAATAGGCTCGCCCGCTAATTACTTGGGACTTAAACATAACTGGCGAAATGTGGGTGTACTGGAGGTACACCTCTGCCTTACTCTTCGGGGAATAAAGGTGATGTTATATCATTGATTAAAGATTTACTCACGTTTCATTCGAGATAGTCCGCAGTCTCATATTCAAACCGAGCGCCTGTTTCTGCGCTGAGTCAACTTCAGCCACAAACTGTTGTCTGTGATTGGTTAACGAAAATACCATCAACCAATCATCGTTTGACAGAAGATGAATTGATCAAGCTTTCAGAAACAGTGTGTTGGTTGAGTAATCGCTACAAGCGTGTCTACTTCTCTGTTGTCCTAGTTTTCCCGATCGATTGAGCTTTTCTACCGTTTAAACACTTTTATAAGGATCGAGGATAAAAATGACACTTCGGAGACTATAATATATGAATTATCTATAATTTCTTTGCGTAATTTTTCGAACATTGTGAATTAGATTACCTGATATGAGATCGCTATCATATCTGCAGTGCTATTCTGTAACCACCGTGAAAACTTAGGTGAAGTGAGCGTGGAGTGAGCTGTCATTCCACAGGGATTGAAACTATTGATAGCTCACTTCACCCAAGTTTTCACGGTGAGATGTTTACAGAATAGCTTGGCAATTATCTAATTCTAATAATAGATTTTATTTATTTGTATATAGATATTTACAAGTGGGTACAAACAACTTATAACAAATCAATTAATAAAAATAGCAAAATTATATTATAATTTAACTAAAAATATTCACAAACTAAAATATAGAATCGAAAATTTCATCCACATCGCTGTCGACTGGTAATGTACCCAAGAGACTGGCCCCATTCCCACGTTGTATGGCAATGCTTAGCCTCTGCCCAAGGTAAAAACCAGCCCTTGGGTCACGGGAAGTGTCAAATAGCCGTTTGGAGATTTCTTTAAAGAGGCCGTGAGCACTCGGACTCCACGGCCCGAGGGTTTCAACCCCAAACGGCTCGAAAATATAATTACCAGTAAGGTTATTATACTTACGCCGCATGAGGTTTTCTGCAGCCGCAGCAGCAGCACCAATCAGCACAGCACGCCGAGCCAGGAAGATGGGATGGCGCAAGAGTGTCGACACAGGTTGCATCCCACACTAAAGGCCTACCCACCTTCCATAGAGATAAAAACATGCCGTCCGGTCTCTTGCCATCGTCGCATGCCAAGCCATTGGGTTCTAATACAGCTGGATCGCCGGCGGTGACAAGAGCTCGTCGGATGATGTCGCGTGCCTCGCTAAGCGAACCGCACTTCGGCTGCAAAACAGGCCGTGATGTCCGAGACTGTTGACAACTTCGCCACAGTGACAGCGATGAGGAGAACAACATGGAGCTCCTAGTCGTAGGGACGCAGCGAAGCGGAAGGTACATAGTGTCGTCGAACAAAGATTGTTATTACAAAAATAAAAAAAATATAATTAATTATTTTAAATTATAATTATTAATTAAATTATTTTATTTTAGTAAATCAAACAATTCTAATTATTTAATTTTTCACTTTTCACATACTTACAAAAACTTTCCTCACCTACTCAAAAAGGCTGATGGGTAGTTTCTAAAATATGTTACATATGGTTAAGTACTGTAGTCCGCGCGACTGCTAGTCACCGCCTTAGGTATGTGAGCGGTGAGACTACGGTGGTCTAAGTCAAAGTCAAACAATTTATTTCAATAACACCCGAATACTGAAACGCCACTCAAAACTTAAGCGTTACTTATGACTCGTTTAAAGCCTTTTGATTGGTTGAAACTAGTTTTAAGTAACGCTTAAGTTTTGAGTGGCGTTTCAGTATTCGGGTGTGAGGCACATAAAAGGCACTTTTGAACGTCGCCCCTTCCAAAAGGTAGTTTTCGTATGGAGAAGAATGGGCAAGAAACTTCACCGTTACTCTTTTAAATGTTTTCACAATATTTTGTATACATTAATTATATAATTATATTATGTGAAGACGATGCATCTAGAATAAGATTACTATACCACAATAGGTAAAAATAATGAAGCAATGACAGATAAATTAATTATGTGATAGATACATGGTGCTCACATATTCATACTTACAAACATTGACAAGTAATACTAATAATACTAATAAGTCAGTGTGTGAGTTCAAGTAATCACAGAATGTAAAATACGTGTTATAAAAAATATATACAGGTATAATTAACTTAGCAACCAATTTGATTTTGCCTAGACTCTAAATTGTCGTATGGAGCATGACCAGCATGTTTCCTCAACGTGGAGTGTACTGCATCCCTTGAAACGTTTCTTAACATTAAAACAGATAGACACACATGCCATGTACTAACTACGTTGACCAAGGTACAGTCTCGGATTAATTGGTAAGAAAATTTACACCATATGCCAATTTGTTGTGTTGTAGCCATTTCATACAACTGTCAAAGTAAGTATGACAGTTGTGATTTTATTATACGGACAATTTAAGTTGGTAGTCAATTTGCTTAACCGTTAATTTCCTTGACTTTACATGGCCCATGTGTGTAGCCATAAACCGCATAAGAAAGATCGTAACTCCATTTCAAATGAGTATTCTTCATGCATTATCCTATAATAGTTTAGAAGACGTTCAACAAAGAGCACAGAAATCATTCCACTTGACTACAACACTGTTAAGGGAACATGGCCGCACTTGGAAGCACTTTAATAAATTATTCAAGCGATAGATTATTATTCAACGAGCTCCACTGAATCCATTATGTTCGGACAAGATGTTCAATTATGTAATCGTTTTATTGTTTACTTTTCTTCATAAATACTTCCTTAATTCTTTTGAAAATTGATGCGAACCTATAATCTATCGTGTACCGAGGGTTGATCTTCTTTTTCAATTGTAGATATCCGCAGGAACAAGAAAGAGAGAAAAGAAAGAAAGAAAATGTTCATTTGGACACAGTTCGTGAAACACACAATACAAGAAAAATTATCTTTTGACAATTCTGTGGGTGCCTCACGGCTGCGCCAAAAAGATTCATTTCAGCATTAATTCCAGACAGATGCTGTCTGACGCTGGTTTTCTAATGAACCTATAAGTAGGGACAAGTGACGGGGAGTACAAACAGTTTCAACATACCTAATACATAATTTTTATATGATACGAGTAAATGATATTTATTTCTGTAAGTAGGTTTAAATTACAAGAAAACTAGATGAGGTCGGTGTTTCCTATCCGACTACTCTGAGGAGAAAGGCCGAAACGAACTCAAAGGTCAGTCTGTTTTAAAGTCCAGACATAATCTTGGCAGTCTGGACCATTAGACTAGTATCTGAAACGGTGCTGTGAGGAAACAACCACACAGATTTGGGTGAACCTATCCAGTAATGAATAGCTCATGCCAGCCATATATAGGATCCCCGAAACGATCAATGGCAATTGTCAATTTTTACGTGACTGATACACATTGATGCGCAAATTCATCGTCTACCAAATGCAATTAAACCGATTGACAATATTCATTCATTTATTCAGTAATTTCGGGGCTCCTTTAGCCATTCAGCAAGGTGGTATCGGGGTCGACTGTCCAGGGTGTCCTGGATGTATACATTTATGTATCGCGTGGAAGTTGTTTTAATGCTTCCCAAGGGTAGATAAAACTGTATTACAAAATGCGACAAAATATACTCATTAATAAAATAATTACCATAGTTAACGAGCACACAATCGGTCTCTTCTATCTGCCAATTAATTAATGAATATGCTATAGGGTTCGTCAAGAGGCAAGTTAACCCTGCCGATTAATTACTTAGTATGCTATAGGAAATTACACCGGTGGGTTTAATGACGTAAGAGACTATTCTTAAAAACATGGCTCCTAATCAGCCAGTATCGGTACTTTTAACGGCAAAACAACCAATTTCACGTATAGACTCATACTAATAATTTATGGTGTGAGCACAAAAACTAAAACAAAAAACACATCGCCTATTATCGCTTATTTCTAGTATTAAAATTATGTATATCACTTCTTTTATAAAAAATATATAGATTTGTAATATAATTATTTCATAAAGAAAAACTAACAGATACCATACATACATACACTCACGCCTTCTTGCCATTGGGGTAGGCAGAACGCCACCTGCTACGATCCTTACATACTCACACTAACTTGATAAATTACCGGAAAATATTTAAGTAGGTTTAGTTATAAATACTTGCTCAGCGAAGCGGGATGACATAGGTATTTACTTCCCTCCACCCTCCTCCGTAAATCATCCCTTAGTAATACCTCGGGCTTAAGTTATCTGTCAGGGGGCAGCCCACTTACCGCGTTATGACTTGACTAAGAAATTATGTTGGGTAATTAATTATAGTGACTTCTATGGCCTAATTTTAGAAGGGCCTTTGGTGTCCCTGTCTTCTAATCTCGAATCAGCATGAACTGTTCAAGAACAGCTAGCTCCTGCCGTGTTCTAATGTCAGCTCAAATGCCAGGTAACACAGTGTAGCGAACTGACTATACCTGGGATGCGGAAAACGGTTCCACAAAGATTACACTAAAGTAAGTATCACCACCTCGTAGAGCCATTTAAATGCAAAGGGCAATTCGGAACTTAGAAATAATAAAATATAATCAAGAACATAATCTCAAACAACTATTAACAAAGGCTCGGCATTTGTTAACTGACATCTGTCACACAGTCAAAATTAACGTGACAACGTGACACCTGCCTCTTGTCACGCAGATAAACATAATTCATGAATATAATCTTAATAGCGTGAAGACACAGATTAGCTTCAATAACATTGTAACGTTTACACTCCTCTCATACAAATGAAACAAAATTACCTACTCGATAGTGTACTGCATGGCCTGCATGAAGATCATTAAATTTGATTTGTTACAGCGGTAAGTGGCAATCATGTCATTCGGTTTAAATAGGTCTTTATTTTTATTATTTTATTTATCTTTTATATAGATTCTTTTCTTTTAGATTTTGTGAATGTGAGAACGTTGTAGGCTTAACAGACTGTAGATCTGGGGACCATTTTATATTTTGCTAAGTAACTGGTACTTGTTCATAGGCCTACACTGTCATCTCATATCTATTAACACTGTAATTTGAAAACATTGTTAAAACCATTTGTTTTTAAAAGAGTAACCGTGAAGTTTCTTGCCGGCTCTTCTTCATAGGAAACGACCAATTGGAATCGTGCACCTTTCCCATAAGTGTCCTTGTTAAGGTTTATATAAAATGAAATATTTTTATTGAATGGAATTGATAATTCATTTAATTAGGTAATGATTTGGAGTTCTCACAATATTTATTTATTTTGTTGCTGTTCGAATGGGGCTGCTCTTGACCTCGATTTCGCCTGTTGGAAAGCTATGGATGAGGTCTATGAATTCTATGATGGATCGAGCGTGCCCAGAAGATGCCTGTTCACTCTTGCTTAGAAAGCAGACGGGTTATATATGGCAGAGAACACAGACGCTGGCAGAGAGTAATAAGTTATCATAATAATTATGCATTTCTTTTTAATCCGGAAAAAGCTTTCAAAACTTTTCGTGCACATTCGTTACGTGGGCGTGACTCAACCACAGGTCTACTTTGACAATTGCAAAGAAACAAACCGTCCGCAGGTAACCCGTTTACATTTACATAGTAGATGTGCCAAACTACATACGTAACAAGTCTCTCTGAATTTTATTACATTTTCGTAAGGTCAAGGTCACTGAAGATTGTAATCTGAAAACTCTTCATGAGGCACTCCTTCTTTCTGTCTTCATAATTCATCATCTAGCCTTTTCCCAACTATGTTGGAGTCAGCTTCCAGTCTAACCGGATGCAGCTGAATAAAAGTATTTTTTTGGTATTATGTGCTGCAAAATTAAAGAGCATTCTCGAGTGGCGATACTAATACAAAGTATCCTAATCCAGATCATGGTCTAACCATGTGCCATTTTAGCGTGATAGCGTGTCTTTGGTTTTGAATTTTCGTTTTCTGCCACCGACTTCCGAAATTAAAGTAATTTTTCATTTTGTAGTGTTTTTTTTTTTGCAAAGCTTTTATTTTTCACTTTTTTGTTGTGGTACCTACCCCACACAAATTCGAATACCACTACCTGCTATGTAAATAACAGTGACAGGAAGTTATCATCATATCATCCACATATACTAAGTGGGAAAAATACGTATTATTGAAGCTAATTCAAAAACTATCCAAGCAAAGTTAATAAAATTTATATTTTATTTTATTTTTTATTTTTTATTGAAAGGAATAGCAAACAGTTACATTATAAGAACTTATAACTAATTTAAATAATACAATTTTAATAATAACATAACCCACAACGCTATCCACAGGTAGACATAAAAGTTTAAAGAGTAAAGAAAGTAATCGCTAGGAGCTTATATCGCAGTTCGAGCTGTTACAATAATGAGCATTTAAAAAAAAAGCTAAAATGTAGGCAAAGATAAAGAGAGAGGCTACAATGCATGGGGTTTATTTAGTAAGGAGGAGCGAGTGAGGCTTTTAAATCTACTCATTGGACAATTAAAGATGTCAATATTCTCAAAATTATTATTATATGAGTCAACCATACGGCGGACAGGTGAGCGCTGGCCAGAATTAGTTCGGCAATGGTTTAAAGCAAAAAGAGTACCTGCACGCACCTGTCGCCTATGGAAGGTTCTAGGTACAGCGTAACAGATCACGTTATTAAGATCTATACAATTAAATTTGTTTCTTACAATTTTATATAAGATAATGGCTTCAAGGTATTTTCTACGAGAGCTAAGGGACAGGAGCTTGTACTTGCTGAGTAATTGCGGGTAAGGTAGGTAGGACTTATGGCATCTGTAGTGCATGGCACGTAAGAATTTGTACTGAACATTTTCAACCATTTCAGCATATTTTTTGTAGAAGGGGTTCCATACTGAGACTGCATACTCTAATTGTGAGCGAACTAGGGCCTTATACAAGCATAAATAAGACGAGGTTCTCCTGAAGTCAAGGGTAGAACGCATGATAAAGCCATACATTTGGTAGGCTTTACTAACGATTTTGTTAATGTGTGAATCTAGGCATAGTTTGGAATCGAGTATTACACCGAGATCGCGGATTGAGTTTAATTTAGTGAGAGGCACATAACAAAGGGTGTACACGAAGTTAATAATTCGTTTATTTTTAGTGAACGTAAGGTAATTGCATTTGGGTATACTTAACTTTAGTTTGTTCCTACCACAGTAGTCTGTTAGTCTGTCCAGGTCTTGCTGTAATAGAATGCAGTCATTAATGGATTTGATGGATTTATATATTTTTAGATCATCTGCATACAGTAGAAACTTTGTGTTGTGAAAACAATTACCTATGTCATTAACAAATATGTTATATAATAGCGGCCCAAGGATCGAACCTTGTGGTACCCCGGACGTGACTTCGATAGTTTTAGATCTGTATCCGTTAATTACTACCCTTTGGCAGCGATTTGAAATATATGACGCAAACCACCGCAACAAGTTACCTCGAATTCCGTTGAAGGCTATTTTATCTAGCAACAATTTATGGTCCACCTTGTCAAAGGCCTTACAAAAATCTGTGTAAACTGCGTCTACTTGCAGGCCATAATCGAGACTATGAAACAGAAAGTTGGAAAAGGACAAGAGGTTCGTGGTAGTAGAACGCTGTTTCACGAAGCCGTGTTGTTGCTGTATTATGGAATTATGCAAAGATGGATATATTTCATTGTGGACTAGTCTTTCGAAGACCTTTGACAAGGCGGAGAGAATAGAGATTGGACGATAGTTCTCCACATTACCCCTTGAGCCACCCTTGTGTACAGGTGTGATGTTTGCACGCTTCCATTCTTTTGGAAATACTCCCTCAGAGATACACTTATTATAAATTATGTATAATGGTTTGCAGATGTGAGCAGCAGTGTAACGTAGAAAGTATGCCGGAATGCCGTCAGGTCCTGCACCTTTGGAAGGGTCCAGGGACTTTAGTTCTTTCAATATCTTATTTTCAGTGAAAAGTATGTTTGAAATTATATCATTCGCTGAGGAAGTTGCAGCAGGCGGTTGCCATTGAGACAAGAGCGGCGAGGTGGGTTCATAAACGGAGTGGAAAAAATTAGAAAACAAATCGCATATTACATCCGGCTCGCTGGATTGGGCGTCTTTGTAGTGTACTTTAGCAGGGATGCACGGTTTGTCCTTTCGGTTTGCTATGTATTTCCAGAAGTGTTTCATATTTAGGTTTAAGCTATCCTCTACGGAGTTAATATACTTAGAAAAACACTTAATGCACATATCCCTAAAACTAACTCTATATGATGTGAATTTTTCATAATCAAATATATTTTTATATTTCTTCCACTTGATCCAGGCTTTCTGTTTCTTTTTAAATGTACTAATCAAGGGCCGCGAGAACCAGACAGGAAAAGTGGAAGATTTATGACTAGTCAGAGGAGTATATTGCTTAATAATCTGGTCTAGTTTGTCATAAAACAAATATAGAGCTTCTTCTGATTTTTTGTGTGTGAGAAGTTCGGGCCAATCAGTTTGATGTATCATATCATTTATTTTTTCATAGTTTGCCTTGTAGAAATTATATTTCTGCAGTGATTGCCTGTCTAAGGGAGGGTATTTTACATTTATATTAATATCACAAACAAAGGGGGGGTGATAAACGTCAACAGGTAGAAGAGGAGAGGCCTCTTCCTTCACATAACAGGGGCAGTTAGATATTAAAAGGTCCAGTATTTTACCTTTTGAGTTATGTGTGCTGTTATACTGAGCGGCATTTAAAAGTGACATGAAGTTGTTTAAATGGTCACAAGACGCAGTAGTGCCAGAACACAAAGGAGAACTTGTTGGTGGATTTATGGAAGAGTGCATATGCCACGTTGCTTCTGGGAGATTATAATCTCCGACTAAATAAAAGAATTCAACGTTAGTCTTACCCAGAACGTCATAGAGTAGCTCGAAGTGTTTTTCATATATCAGCGAGGGAGTCTTGGGTGGTATGTATGCGGCAGCCACTATATGGCGCTTTAACCTGTGTCCACTAGGTATTTCTACAGCAATTTGCTCAATGTAATCGTGTAACTGAGTGATATTAGTGGAAGTGATTAAGTCAATTTCAACTGGTTGAAGAGTTTTTAAAATTGCCACAAGTACGCCTCCACCGTCTTGTTTTTTTGTGCTGGTACGATCGCGATCACACCTGTACACAATGTAGCGCTGGTCAATGAACTCATTGTTATTAATTTCCTCAACCAGCCATGTTTCTGTGAGTATTATAACGTCATATGTTCTCGTGAGGATGTTCATAAATAAAGTCTGCAGTTTCGTACGGATACCCCTACAATTTTGATAATAAAAGGTTAAGTGTTTATCAGTCATTGATAATGGTTGAGTATGTTTGTGTATTAATATTATGTATCAAGAATGTTAGGATGCCAAGAAAATAGATACTGAGCGTAATTGATGATAAATATGACTGTAAGATAAAACTTAATTTTATTTCAATTAACCAGCAGCACACACTCATATTATTATACGGAAAACAAACTAGCTCTATTTTACAGAGAGAGCGTAATTTCTCAGATTTGAGTTTAACATAGAATAAATATATTATGTTTTGTTTAAGGATTAAACTAGATACTCGTAGAACCAAAAACATATTATAAATTAATAATAATGGTAGCCTCCAAGCGGTTATGCTTTTTTGAAGTGTACATAAGTTAGGGTTGGTAAGATCAATGCGTAACTTAAGTGTTAAAAAGTAAAATCTAAAAACTACAATAACTTTAATTCTAAAAATACTGCGAACATCAATGCGTAGTCTAAGTGTTGAAAAGTACAAACATAAAAATATAATAATTCTAAAAATACTGCGAACATTGAAAGCTAGTGTTAAAAAAAGCTTACGTGCTGTGATTTTGAGTATCCAATGGCAAGGTTTTGTTACCGCTTTTGATTTTTCGGACGTCATCCAAGGTGCGGACTGCATATGGGACCAACTTGAGAGCATACAAAACATAATTTAAAAAATCGGTCCACAATTGACGGAGAAATAGGTGGAGATACATAGAAAAAAAAAACATACTTATGCTACGAACATAGAACCTCCTCCTTTTTGGAAGTCGGTTAAAAACAAACAAACTCGCTGTCGCATTTATAATATTAGTTAGGATTGTCGGAAAAAGAACTCCAGTACAAACATCTTAAAGCGCCGAGTGACAATTGTGGCAAACTTTTCACCAGCTGTAAGTACTTTATTGCGGTCTCTTAAGAAGCCACTGTTTAAAGGTACCGTCAGCCGCACGTCTGGTGGTAACACTGTGACCTTGAGCTGACCTACCAGAGTATGTACAGAGTTTCAATATAATAAAAAACCAGGTAAAACTGGTTTTCTTACCACTGATGCGCGCCAAATTGTACACGTCCTTGTGTTATTTTAAAATTAACTGCCTTGTAGGTATACTACAATATACTTATTAAAACAAACACTGTAGTTTATAGTGTAGATACTATATAACTCAGTTTCGCCTACGTCCGTGCAAGACAGGAATTAACGTCAAACTTAGTTTGTTACTAACTAGACAGAATACGATCATGAAGTTAGTTACCACTTAAGAAGTAGGTAGGTACCTAAACTATTGTAGGTAATTTAATTACAATAAAAGCCTATAGGTACCTACACTGTGTAAATGAAGAGCTCGAGGCTAAGTAATAACAGCCGCACGGTTCGATCCATCAGATTAAGCTACGCTTGCCAGGGTTGGTCTATGGATGGGTAACCATCTTAACTTACCGAGACTGCTCCGTGCCTCGGAAAGCGCGCTAAGCCATTGGTCCCGGCTGTCATTCGTGGAGCTTTGACAGTCGTTACGGGTCGTCAGAAGCCCGAAAGTCTGTCCCGAATTTCAACTTAATCGGACCATTAGATTCGGAGCAAATTGACTGTGACAGACGGATAAACAGACACACGAGTGATCCTATAAGGGTTTCGTTTTTTCATTCGGACGTACGGAACTCTAAAAACAATAAAACTAAAACAGTGCGTCGAAAATCTTGTCCGCATCGCTGTCGACTTGTAATAGGTATGTGCCCAAAAGACTGGCGGCATTGCCTCGTTGTATGGCAATGACGGAACGCAGATAATATGTTAAACATATACCTAATCATAAAAATGTCATCTCAAATGCGTGGCTACGGTAGCTCTCTTCTTGTGATGTCATAGTGGGAGTTGGGACTTAATTAAAGCCGAAGTCATTTCACAGATATTCTCTTGTCTTTACACGGTTTTAAATGGTGGCATTTTTCACTATGTTAAATAGAGAACTCAGCGCAAAAAGAATCTTAGCAATTACTAGGTTATCTCAACAATATTGTGATGTTTGTTTCCTACTCAACCACGATTTAACTTCTGAACAACGACGAGCAGCAGTGACCAAGTGGCGTCTGAGCTCTGAGAATCCTATTTATTCCGTCTTCAGAATATTGCAAGAAAATCAAAGATGCAACTTTTCTAAAGCTTAGCATAAAATCATTTTATCTGCACTTCCTTCCGACCTTTTCAACAACATTGTAAACACATTTTCTGGGCACTACTTTCAATATTGAGTTTCAAGAGTGCATCGAAGGTGAACGAAGCTGCCTTGGCATCGCGAGAGTTTATCTAGACCGTTTTCATTAAATGAACTTAATTGCTGCGTTCCTATTTACTGTGACTTGTTAATGAAGAGTTACTGCAGGCTCTTGGGGTTTTACTGAGGGTCATTAACTACTGAAACAGGTAATAAATCTGATTTAGTCCTATATTTGATGTGTGATGCAAATTGTTAATAAGACACCAATTATAAACTGAACTTGAATTATAGCTAGGCGAACGGGGTAATTGCGTAATGAACTGACAATGCCAATGCTATTCATTTTGACAGTTCAACAACATTCTTTGCCCTATTTACGTTGTTGCGCAGACGGATCTTTCAATCATATATTATGAAGCTTACTGGATTCATTCTTTCAAAATCCTTCGGATATAGATGATAGGCAATCCGGGTGCCAGTTTGATGCATAAATTAGCGTTTTTCTCATTTATAAGTATTTTCTTGAGTGATGGTTGACGGGGCTTTCGAATAACCAATAAGTTCAGTTCACACTAGTAAGTACGTTTGCAGTAAGTAACTAAACAAGTATCAAACTACATAAATATAACTTTATTGGCTGCAAGAACTCAAAATGATCTTTTTTCTGCACACATTTGTATTAAAAACATGCCTGCTCATGAAATGGGGGGTTATATGGTTTTCAGCTTATAATTATGTGAGTATATACTACGTGGGGAAACGCCACAGAACATAGTAATTGAGCAGATGCTAGTTCTCATCGAATCATGACACGGATGATTTAAATCAACCGTGTTCGAACGATCGATGTTCAGTTTTTTTTAATCCTTATGATATGGGTGGGACCTAATGGAAAGGTCATTTAAAACAACCATAAAATTCGTCACATTATTATGCAGCGAATTTGATCTACATTATTTTTATGACATTGGAATTAAAATAACTTTTTATTCTACTAGTAGGAAATAGTCTAAAATCTAAACGTAAGTAGGATAGGTACGGAAATGTCTTTACAAAAGATTTTAAAATCTCAAAATAACCTTTAATTCTTTTACCAACCTTAACCTACTAATATAATAAATGTGAAACTTGTGTGTTTGGAAGTTTGTCACGGAATCACGCAAAAACGGCTCGGATTTGGATGAAATTCGGCACACAGATAGTTTATAACCTGGATTAACACATAGGATACTTTTTGGAGTTTACTCCTTAAGAATCGATTTTCATATGAGGTAGGTATAGAAATTTTATGAGGAGTGTTATTTATACAAGCGTTCACTTTTTGTATTGTGCTTTATTAGTACACAGATTAAATTTTGAAAAAACTAATTACATATTTCACACTTTGATCTAGATATTTCGGCCGTGCGATACACGATTCTATTATTGATTCTTTGTTTTTATCTTTGTATTACGGACGCTTCTAACGTGCACGTCTTTCTACATTGTTCTCACATGTATAATTTCAACATGAATGATGTAACCAATACTTTGTAACAATTTATTTTATTTAAAAGAGTGTCCGTGGAGTTTCTAACCCGTTCTTTTCCATAGGTACCTACTACGCTTTGGAATGGGCAACTAGCTTCATATTTTTGACTGACCGATTCCTTGACAATTCAAAAGTGCCCGTAATGGTTTAATTGAAATAAATGATTTGAGTTTGAATTGATCTAACTATTGTTTCATTTGAGTTATATGCAGGTTATATGTGTACCTACTTGTATCCAAGGTGTTTTAAAAGATGCGTTTATTTACCCTCTTTGCTATTACATATTCAAAGAAAATCGTGTTGTAAACTCCAGTCCTACGTCGGAGCTAACACTCACACGCTTTTTTTCCGACCTCTACGCGGACGAAACTACGGGAAAACGCTAGCACGTAATAAGAACACTTCTTTAAATGACCTAATCCAGTCAGCTCGCCTTCAACAGCATGCGACCTTTTCACTACTCAAATAGAAGGTACAGGCGTACGTGCAAATATTCCACATATGTATTTACGGATTGTTAAAGTATGCAAAATACGAAGAATGAAGAAAACCGTCAAACATTCGGGGGTCGAGGTCACGACACTTACGTTAAAAATACACGGAGCAAGCGTGAGGTCTCAAATAGTCTTGGTCTGAATACTTTCTGAGTTTATCATTTATTCAATTCAAGATCGTCATTTATTCAATTGGATAACGTTATTGAACTGTTTGTAGGTTATGAATCTAGGCTGTAAAGTGTCGATGTAAGTATTTCAAAATTAAAATAAACTTTTTTGTTGACATACTTTTAAGAAACAGCACCCCAATTGAATAACACACTTTCAATCACAATAGGAATGATTTTGAAGGATATTGCTAATCCATTACTTCATATGTTCGAAAAATTTGTCTGCTCAACGACGTTAATAACGCAATGAAAGTTGTTTAACTGTCAAAATAAAAGCCATTGCTACTGTTAGTGTGGTACGCCGCAGATTTTTATCGACAAATAAAAATTTAATATCGGTATCGCCGAACCCAAACAACTTATTGCAGTGCCTCAGTACCTAATTATTCATCTACAAACGTGCAATGAGTAGGTATAATAAGAAAATATGTAGGTATGTTATGTAAGCTTGTACATTTCTCCACTTATTTACTTATTACTATGACAGTAAAAAAAAAAAAAGATTTTTTATAACAGTTTTTTGGAGTTCCATATACCCGAAGGGGGCCAAACAGAATCCTATTACTAAGCGTCCACTGTCCGTCCGTCCGTCTGTTTGTCAGCGGGCTGTATCTCATGAACCGTAATAAGAAGACAGATAAAATTTTCACAAATTGTGTATTCTATTGCCGCCATAACAACAAAATAAAATAAAGTTAAAAATTAAAGGGTTACACAAATAAATAAAAAATCGCCGAAAAAAACGTTTCTTGTATGGTAACAAGAAAAGTTTTTTTCGGCGAATTTAGCTAAATATTATAATGTGGTGCGGAACCCTTCGTGAGCGAGTTCGACTCGCACTTGACCTTTTTTATTCATCAAACATGACCGAGATTAATAATAATAATAATCGTTTATTTATAAAAATGGGCACTTTTACAATAGGTACTTTAATAGTTAAAAGAAAGCACAGTTGCTTATTTACCTGAACTAGGCTGAACTTGGGCTTCAGGCTAGGAAGCATACATACTTAATGTAATAAATTAACAATGAGTATAAAGTAATTTTGCCCCCTACTGGGAATCGATCCCGGAACCTTTGGGTCTGAGACACGTGGTCTAACCACTAGACCACAAAGGCGGCAAAATAGCATGTAAGCGGTTCTTTTTGCACATAACAAGTAGATCGTCTGTCTATTCGTAATCATAGTTATTAGATTACCATATCTACCTTATAATATTCGCGGAAGTAGGTAGATACTGGTTTAATTGAATATACCTAGTTTTGCAACCAGACCAGACTGCCTATCGACAAGCAGCTGGCACAAAATACACGTGTATTTCCTAATGATATGCACTTGAATGTACCTACATGTGCCTGCCAGCTGAAGACATGCCATATGCATGGGTAAAGGTAATTGACTGAACGGTCGCAATGAGGGAAGTTCTTGAAAAGTTTGCTTTATGTTTGTGAGGTTTTTACGATTGAGCTAGTAAGCTTATTAACCATTTTGGTCCATGTGATTTCCATAGCGAAAGAAGCGACATTATCGTTCGTTTATACACACAATCAATCTACCTAGCGAAGAAACAGACCGTCCGCAGGTAACCCGTTTACATTTACATAGTAGATGTGCCAAACTACATACGTAACAAGGTTCTCTGAATTTTATTACATTTTTGTAAGGTCAAGGTCACTGAAGATTGTAACCTGAAAACTCTTCATGAGGTACTCCTTCTTTCTGAATTCATAATTCTTCATCTAGCCTTTCCCTTCTCCTTCCTTCTCCTTCTTTTCCTTCTATGTTGCGGTAGGCTAACCGGATGTCGGCCGGGGGTTGCGGAAGATTCTTTCGTTCCCGCGACTCCCGGCGTAGGTGTGAGTCGGAACACCGGGGTGGTTTTTAGTCAGTAAGAGTCTGACAGACCCCTCCGCCCGCCCCAGGGCGGAGGACATCCATGAGGATTTTCCACCCCGGAACAAAAAAAAAAAAAAAAAAGGCTAACCGGATGCAGTTGAACACCAGTATCTCACATGGGGCGACTGACTATCTGACCTCCACAACCTAGTTAAGCACTGGGTAACACGATACTCCTTGGTAAGACTGGTTGTCAGAGTTTTGGGCTTCTGACTGCCCGTAATGACTGTCAAAGATCTACTAATGACAGCCGGGACCAACGGCTTAACGTGCTTTCCGAGGCACTGAGGAGCGTCAATGTGTAATAGATTGTCGCCCATCTACGAACCGAACCGCCCGCGGCAAGTTTAGCTTAGTCTTCGACCACGAGCCCCTGTTCAAGATACACACATGATACATAAATTATCATAATAACCCTGGAATACAATGACTGATAGAGAAATAACGATCGTCCAAAGGACAGAGATAAAATGATCTAAGTACGTAACATAAACATCTGTATCACGACTGTATCCCTCGAAGGGTTAAGCAAACGTGTACCTATAGTAACCCCATATTGAATAACCTATTCCTGTCAAAAAGGCCTTTTACATCAACGGCGGCATAAACTGACCCCAGGCAAACTAGCAGGTTTACTTAATAAATTTATTTATGACAAGCTTCTGCCTGCGACTTCGTCCGTGAGCCTATAACCTTCCTCAAGAATTGGGCTATCCAATGCAAAAAACATTTTTCAAATCCGACTGGTACTTCCGAAGATTACTCCCTACGTACAAACTTACAAACAAACAAAATTTCCCTCTTTATAATACTATATATATATAATGGAGGACGGTATGTCTCTCTTTCGTTATTATCAGCCATATTTCAACTACTGCGGGCGTACTGTGGTTAGTGTAGTTTATTGCGCAAAAGAAAAACCGTTTGCAGTTCAGATCAAATTATAATCTACTATCAAATCAATCACAGTAGCAATTCACACACTGTAGGTACACGACACAACTATTCGGAATGCATGACAGTTTATAAATGTATTCACTGCTTGACTGCCACCCATTAATTCTGCTTAGCTTCGGCCGGTCCGAGCGTCATGTTGCAGACCCTATCGAGCGCCGCTAGGCGACGCTGGCGTCCTGATTAGTCAACTTTGTTACGTATTTCCGATATATATAGTATATATATAGAATTATAGTATAAACACAATATTGTTCTCAGCATACATGACCGCTTCACAATAGCACAGCCACGCTACCGGCTGGATGAGTCCATTATATCCGACACCTAATCCTACCTATACGTAGGATTATTAGCTGTGTACACCCGATAAAATTGTTAGCTAAGCAGGTAAGTAATGGTCATCCAATTAGTTGGACAGAGGGGATAAGGGTCATTAAATGTGTGCGTAATTGTTACATGAGCCGTCTGGCGGAATAATTACTTTTTCTTGCCTCTTGCCTCATTTTAATTACTGTTTATGCAAAGGTTTTTCTTACTTTGTAACACGTCTAAAATTAAGCTTACAGAATAGTCAACAGAGCTTCAGTTGCCCAAATATATGCACAAGACCAGACTTAAACATAATTGTAAAACCAAATCAAATACGTTTACTTTACTCATACGACTAATTTCTCAGACATTAAAAGTTATTTCTTTAACGCACGCCTTCACGCTTCATGATGGTAGATAGAGTCTTCAGAACTCATGCTCAACGAAAAAACCACTTTCCTAAATATTGTTGATTTGATGTGTGCCTACTTATCACCAAGATACAAGCTGTGCCTAGTTCGGGACCCGCTCTTAAATCTGTCAAAAGTCTTCTGTAAGTTACAATTTAATTTTGTTACTTGTTTGGTTAAGAACTGCGTGTAAGTTAAAATATAATAAATAAATAAATTATCGTTTTTCCTAGTGTACCTAGTGCCTCTGTTTAGTTTTCCGTCCGAATAGTTCGATTATACTAGACGCCCTCATCCTCTCTACAGTTTCCTGAGCACGCGTTTAGCTTTAGACTCTCCACTACAAAATGCACAATATAATATTTATTTTGAAACACCTTTGAGCTGAAAATCCATTTTACATAACACGTGTTAGGATTTGTAGTGGTATTGAGTCTTTCAGTACGGTATATGAAAATAGTTTCTGATTCAACCTAGACTTTTATAAGTTTTGTATTTAGGTACCAGCATAATAGGATGTGCTTAAAATATAGATGTAACGAGTCAAAAGGAGTATCTAAGAATCGTAGCAAAGTGAAAGACAAATAATTTATTTCAATTAGGCACATAAAAAGCGCTTCTGAACAAGAAAAAATACAAAAAAAATAATTAATTCTAGTCGCTCCTTCCAAAAGGTAGTTTTCGTATGGAGAAAAATAGGCAAGAAACTCCACCGTTACTCTTTTAAAATGTTTTACAATATTTTGTATACTTACATTAATTATTGGGTCCCCCCCACCTATGAAATTGGCGTTTTTTTCTCACAAATAGAGAACCTTGTCACTTCTATGATTTAAAATATTCATCAATTGCTTGGTATTATATCGAATAATGACCATCATAGACAACTACCAATACCAATATAAAAAAAACCTTATTACTTATAGTTTATAAACATAAAAAATACATTAAAAATTACTCCTCATTTTGTTAGCAGAAATGACCACTATTTGTTTTAACTTAGCCAAAACTTATTTTTATCGCTTAATCTAAGTAGCATATTACGTTATCTTAGTTTTTAAACATTAGTGCATAAAAGTTTTAAAACATTCGTGTTCATAGTTGTTATATAAATTAAGAAAATATTAGTATGAAAAAAGCAACTTCTTTAAAATTCTCCATAGAAAACGCTGATTTCATAGGTGGGGACCTAATATATAATTATACGTGAAGACGATGCACCCAGAATAAAATTACTATACCACAATAAGTAAAAAGAATTAAAAATAAAGCAATCACAGATAAACGAATTATGTGATAGATACATGGTGCTCGCATATTTAAACAACATTGTAAACGTAGACGATTTTCCTAAAATTTTACAATTAATAGTTCAGTGTGTGAAGAACTAATCACAGAATGTTCAGTCAATGTCATATAATAAATTTTTATTTTTTATTTTTTATTATATGGCAGTGACATCGACTCGAAAACTGATACCATGGATTCGGTACATGATTATGAACCCCTCGTCATTGAGATATATGGTCGGTTATAAAAAAAAAAAACTGCTTTTCCATACATTTGGACCGCGGAGGTTGCCTTTTCTATGGAACAGCAGATTTTTTTTTTATTAACCGAAGAATAATTTAAACGGAGTCACCTTCAGAATCATATAGGTATTGAATCCATGGTATCAGTTTTCGCGTCGATGTCCCTGACACCCTGTAAACCATACTAAACTGGACCACTTTACTAAGCTGATCATCAACACAGTAGTCCGCCTACCTATAACTGAATTCAACGTAGGTACTATGTTTGTTAGGTCGAGAACAAAGAAACCTCTCTTATTGATACCCCCACTTACTTTTGATCTAATTTCCCAATGTCATGTCATGTCATGATGGCCCAGTAATGTCATGATGGCTCAGTGATTAAGGCCTCGCCTCTCATGCATGAGGTTATGGGTTCAAATCCGGGCAAGTATCAATGAGACTATAAAAAAAAACAATAGACGACGTATATTTAGTAACCTAATCCGCTTAACTGTTCTTAAAGAGTCATAAAGAAACCAACACGTGTTTCACCCCTCAACGAGGCATTCTCAGGATGACGATTGACTTCTGGCGAACCCGGACACACGACGTGTTGCCACGTCAAGCGCCAAACGCAGTGTTTAATAGGTAATAGGTAATAGGTAATACGGGCTGATATCCGCAACTCCACGACTAAGCGCGTATTTTGCGTACGGGTGGGAAAATCGGTTATTCGATCCACCCCAGCTCCTCAAAGAAGGCCAGCAGCGCCTTGGTGTCACTGACAATCTCACGTAGGGTACCTGGGTTACCGAAGTACTTTGCCCTGTATGTGGCGACCACCGGGCAGTATAACAGCACATGAGCTGCTGTCTCGTCGTCCTCCATGCAGGCTCTGCAAAGCGGACTGTTTGTGACTCCTATGACAAAGAGGTGTTTATTAAATGACCCATGGCCAGTTACAGCTGCAGTGACTGTACGCAGCTGTTGTTTAGTTAGTCGGAGAACCTGTTTCGTGAAGCGGCCATCAATTGTAGGGAGTGCCTCCTTGGCCTGCCTGCACTCACCGTGGTCCAACCAAAGTTTGTGATGTTGGTCCCTGGTTCGTTTCCTTACCAGAGTGCGTAGGTACCCGAAGGGGAGTGGCGCAATGGGTTCTGGCCCCACTGGTGCCATGCTCGACCCCTTTCTGGCAAGTTCGTCGGCTGCGTCGTTGCCCCGCGAACCGCTGTGTCCTTTGATCCATTGAATGGTAATATTATTGAGGCTACCCACCTGGTTAAGGCGCTGGTGGCACTCGTATATCAGCCCAGAGTCAACAGTGTGGCTGTTTAGCGCTAGCAGAACAGCCATGCTGTCTGAGAGTATACGTATCGAGTGGTCCTTAACTTCCCTGGCCATGATGGCTAAAGCGGCAAGAGATATACCCATACATTCGGCCTGGAACACTGTGTTATGGACCCCCAATGGTGTGGCTATCTGTATGTTGAAGTCCTCCGAGAAGATTCCAGCACCTGTGCCACTACCTGTTTTGGATCCATCGGTGAAGATTCGTAGCTCTGTGGGGCGTAAACCCTCGCATCGGTGATCCTCATGAAGTTGAATCCTGTATTTTTTATCGAAGATAAATTGTTTGGGCACCCGATCATTTATGGCTTTCGTAATAGGGAACTCAGAATTGAGTCCCTCGAGCAGCGCGGAGTGTTGTGTGTTTCTCTTACCCCAGAGATTAATTGCCTTAAGACGCACCGCCGCCATCGTCGCCTCCTGCTGTATAAACAGATGGAGCGGGGTTAGACCCAGCATGGCTTCGATTGCCGCAGTCGGAGTAGTCCTCATGCAGCCAGTGGTCGCAACGCAGGCTAGTCTCTGCAGGCGTTGTAGTTTGTTGGAGGTTGTAACCAGCTGTGTGCGGGGCCACCAGACCACGGCCCCGTAGGCGATCATGGGGCGGATCACAGCTGTGTACAGCCACAGTATGATTTTGGGGGATAGGCCCCACTTCTTACCTATCATTTTCCTGCATTGCCAGAAGGTGATGCAGGCCCTGTTTAGCTGGTTGTCTACATGGCTACTCCAGTTTAGCTTACTGTCTAGAGTGACCCCAAGGTACTTGACCTCGCTGGCCAACTGAAGCTCTGTATCGAACAGTTTCGGTAGACAGAATGGGCCTAATGCTCGTTTTTGGGTAAACATGACTAGTTCAGTTTTAGTGGGGTTCACTGATAGTTCAAATTTCCTGCACCAACTTTCTACGATACGTAGTGCTTGCTGAGTGAGGTTACAGATCGTTCCCGTCACCTTCCCCGATACAAGGATTGCGAGGTCATCTGCATACCCTATCGTGTAATAGCGGTTGGCGTTGAGTTTGGTGATGAGGTCATTAATTACCAGATTCCATAGAAGGGGGGACAGAACTCCTCCCTGAGGGCAGCCTCTGGCTATCATGGCCAACTGCTGCTCATCCTCAAGGCGAACCACTCGTTTGCTTAACATGTTTGTAATCCAGTCCGTTAGTACCTGTTCTACTCCATGTCTGTAGAGGGCGCTACTGATGCTGGAGAAGTTGGTTTTGTCGAAGGCTCCTTCGATGTCTATAAAAGTGCCCAGGCAGGTGCCCTTTTGATGAATCGCGTCCTCTATCTGGCTGACTACCAGATGAAGAGCAGATTCGGTCGACTTACCTGAGCTGTATGCGTGCTGATTACCATGTAGCGGTATGGTTTTAAGAGCGCCGTCCCTCAGCTCCCTATCACATAGCCTTTCCAGAGTTTTTAGGAGAAAGGAAGTCAGGCTTATTGGTCTGTGGGATTTGGCGTTTGTGTAGTCACCCTTACCTGGCTTGGGGATAAATATTACTTTCACTTCCCTCCATCCTTTAGGAACGTATCTAAAGGCCAGGCACGCTCTCATTAATGGCACCAGTCTTATAGCGACAGAGGCGCCCCCCCACTGTAGTAGGGCAGGGAACACTCCATCGGGACCAGCTGCCTTAAAAGGATGGAAGCTCCGGATGGCCCATTGGAGTTTCTCCAACGTGATCACCCTGCTTGCGTAACTCCAATCATTGTCCGATGGCGTTTGGATTTCATCTTGCCAGTCAACTACCTGTGCGAAGACACATCCAGGGAAGTGGGTTTCGATTAGGACGCGTCTTGCTTCTTCAGGCGTCGACGTGAGTGTGTTATCGGGTTTGCGGAGGGTGGCGGGCCCTGATGTATTCCGTTGCGCCAGGACTTTCCTTACCCTGTTAGCTTGTTGACAAGATTCAATGCTAAAAAACGCAGTGTTTTCAATTCATATGTACTTTCTGAGTTTATCTTGGACGTTACTAACATCATTGAAGAAAAAGAAATCTTGAGGAAACCTGCCAACCCGTCTTGAGCAAGCGCGGTGGTCAATGCTCGATCCTACATTGTATGAGAAGATGCTATTGCCCTGCAGTGGGACAATAATAATAGACTGGTATACACAAAACTGCGAATTCGCATCGCATTGCAAAAATCTGCGAGCTCCTAAAAACAAAGCTCCTCTAAAAACCTGCGATACGACGTCGTATCGCATCGCATCGCAGTTTCGTGTGGGAGCCCTATGCCCAAACCCATACCTTCCTCCTATCATCAATAACTAAGTACAATACCTACAGCAGCCGTTACAGAGGGTAGAGGAACATTCACTGTTCGAGAACAAGTGTACGAGTAGTATTATAGTCATACCCATTGTTTTATTCAGGCTATACGGAGTGCGGAGGCTTCCTCACGATAAGGCACCTTAAATGAGTTAGACACCGTTCACACGGTACACCCAGCATCGATAGCAGTCGTCACATTCTGAATAAATAAAGGCTGGTAGGTTTGTAAATTGATTACCGCAGTCGCAGTTATAAATTAACTACCTTTTGCCCGCGGCTTAGCACGCGTGGAGGTCGGAAATTATCCCACGGGAACTGAATACGGGATAAAACCCCTGACTCCATCCCTGCTTTTATCCTCAAGGGATGTCACGATATCCTGGCAACTCCTCTCTGCCATATCTTTAATCTGGCTCTTCAATCCGGCGTATACCCTGAGCAATGGAAGGTCTCGCGTGTTATTCCCATACCAAAAACTAGTGACAAATCATCTGTGGTGGACCACAGGCCTATTGCTGTCCTGCCAACTCTTGCGAAGATTTTCGAGCACATACTCCACAGGTACATTTATAAACGTATAAATGCGTTTCTATCTGATGCCCAGCATGGCTTTCGCCAAGGTCGCTCAGTTAATTCGAATCTGATGATTCACGTTGACTACATTTCTGGGGTTTTGGACAGTGGGAGGCAAGTGGATGTCCTCTATTTCGATTTTCGCAAGGCGTTCGACAGGGTTGACAATGACGTGCTCTTGATGAAATTGGAGGCATCAGGTTTCTCGTCGGAGTTTCTGAATTTCTTTGCGGACTATCTGCGAGGCCGCAGGCAGTTTGTTAGGCATGGTTGCTTTGAGTCTGAAACTTATAATACCCGCTCAGGCGTGAGTCAGGGATCCGTGCTTGGCCCACTGCTTTTCCTTATAATGATAAATGATCTTATAAGTAAGGTTAGTTTCGCAAAATGCTTGCTCTACGCTGATGACCTAAAACTATTAGTTCAAATTGATACGGTCGCGGATTGCATACTCCTACAAAAAGACATTGATGCTATATATGAATGGAGCATGGACAATAAACTCTTTTTTAATACTAGTAAGTGTTACGTCATGACGTACAGTCGAAAACGTCAACCACTCCACCATAACTACAGATTGGGTAGCGAAGTAATAAGTCGTGTCACCAAAATAATGGACCTCGGCGTGACCTTTGACACTGGTCTGACATTTAGAGATCATGTCTCCACTCTTGCCAAGGAATCTTTTAGGCGTTTGGGTTTTGTTTTGCGGAATGCCCGTGATTTTCACAACCCAAATGTAATTAAGCTTCTGTACACCACTTTGGTTCGTAGTAAACTTGAGGCTGGTGCTTGTATCTGGCATCCCTACACTGCGACTCATACATTAGCGCTGGAAAAGGTACAGAAAACTTTCCTGAGATTTCTGTATAAAAAAACATTTCACGTCTTTCCTTTCATGTACCCTACTAACTACCTCCTGGGAGTTTTGGGCCTCAACTCGTTGGAGGTTAGACGAGGCCTTCTACAGCTCGCAGTAGCCTGCAAAACTCTACGAGGACGCATCGACAGTCCGGAACTCCACGATCTTTTCTGTCGGCTATTTGTTCCCGACAATTACATCGGACATCGCCAAAGCCGTCGGCGCAATCTATTTGCGCCACCGTTATCCAAAACTGTCGCCAGAGCTGAGTCCCCTGTGTGTCGTACCTTAAGGATGCTTAACGCCCTCCTGACCACCAATCCTGAGTGTGATGTGTTTGCTGATGAATGGAGCAGAATTATGCGTGTATGTCTGACGTTTTGCGAGAGTAAGTATGCTAGGTTTTCCTCTATTATATGTTAGTTTTTAAGATATTTCTGTTCACAACTGTTAAATTTCTGTGTTAATTAATGTAATTGGTGTTACCGTTTTAATTAACAATAAACAATTAAACAATAAAAAGCATCCATGTCCTAACCCAGGTCATGGTCTACCCATTTACCATTAAAGAAGTTCATATCTAATCAGTTTCAAAACAAAATCCCGTGAACATGATTATCACATCTATTACCGCCCCGGTGCTATAGCCGCCGAGCGCTGCAAGCAAGAATAGTCCTTACGGTGGTTAGATATGAACTTCTTCGATGGTACCTACCATCCCAATCCTTTCAGCCGTTTTAGCGTGAAAGCGTAACGAACAAACTCACGTTCGCATTAATAATAGGTTATTAGTAAGGATGGATGGATGAGGGTTCGATTCCCGGGTGGAGCAAGGTGATATTGAGGTTATTCCACTTGAAATTTCTCAGTAGCAGCCCGGAGTCTGGATTTGTGCCCGGTTGATGGCAATAGGCTCGCCCCCTATTACATGGGACTAAAACATAACTGGCAAAATGTGGGTGTACTTTATGTACACCTTTGCCTAACCCGCGAGGATTACAGGCTTGATGTTATGTAGTTAGGATACTCTTCTTTTTTCTTAAGGCTCGTGCAGACTAGCGCGACGCGACGGCGCGACGCGACTCGAACAATACAATTTCTAAGAAAACTTGACGGTATAACAATAACCGCTGTCGCGTCGCGCTAGTCTGCACAAAGCTTTATTCATCTTTTCTTATTCATCATCAGCCTACAGCAGTCCACTGCTGGACCTAGACCTCTCAAATTGCACGTCATTCAGCTCGATTCTCGGCAACTCTCACCCAGCTGCTAACAGCCACCCTGCGAAGATCGTCCCTCCACTAACCAAAGAGCGTCGTACCTTACGTTTGCCGATTCGCGGTCTCCACAGTTCTTACTAAGTGTTATTCTTTGGTTAAGCAGGATGGTAGGTATTGGAAAGTTAGTGGCTGCATGCTTTGATTTACAACTTGTGGACAACACTTATTACCATTAATCATGATCTTGACCTACTGGCAACGTTAAAGGAAATGGACGACGGTACACTATAGTTACTGTTTAAGGTGTGAACTATTTTCTATCGATTTAGAAAATGACCCCAAAACGGAATACCAGTGCGTGTGAAAGGCTTTTAATAAATTGAACTAGAACGGAGCACTTGTAAAATTAATATGGGGTACGTATTCACCCATATTTAATAATGGCCCAGCTATTGGGATCTAGAACGTTAGGTATGCTATACCTTCATATTTCTACAGTTACCTAACTATTTGAAATACTATATTTTGCCCGCGGCTTCGCCCGTGTGATAAATTATCCCATGGGAACATAGGTTCTACTGGGATAAAAATTATCCTTTATCCTAACCCAGTTCAACCTGTGTGCATATCGAACATCGAAATGCGTTCAGCCGGTAAGGCAGAGCTACTTTCAAACTTATAATAATCTAGTATTACAATAGATTAGGACCTACTTTAGTTCGATCTTTCGGTAAAAATATTATTGTTATGAGTATCATTACATTACATAAGAGGGATGTGTCATGCAATATTGCAACCCCAACCCCTCTATGCTATTTCCGACACAAACATAGTCTAACCTCTAGACATTATGTCTAGACAAAGAGAATTATAAAGCGTTACGTAAGTTTTTCTCGACCTAGCAAAGGTTATATTAATAAAAAATTTGGTTATTAGCATATTAATACGTGAAGCAAAAACTTTGTACCCCTTTTTACTAAAATTACGCGGGCGGAAGAGTATAAAATTTGCAAAGTTAAAGTTTATATGGAGAAGGAGTACAGAAAGCTAATATTTTTATATAATGTACATTAGAAATAAATTTAATTACTAAAAAAAACATTACACACACTACCATGCGTTTGACACAAGATGGCTACCTTAGAATCATGACATTTAAATGAATTATGGTTGAATTTCGACCTCTGGGCGAGCACTAGTATTATTAAATATAAGTATGCCTAAATAAAAGCATGCTGTTGGATTTTCAACGCTCGCCTCAGAACCGAAAGTTGAAAATCCAACGATGTACTTTTATTTCGGTTTTCATTTACGTGACGCCTAGTGTTAGTGTTAGTTTAATCTCAAAACGGCTATTTGACACTTCCCGTGACACAAGGGCTGGTTTTTACCTTGGTCAGAGGCTAAGCATTGCCATACAACGTGGGAAATGCGGCCAGTCTCTTGGGTACATTACCAGTCCAGCGATGCGGATGAGTTTTTCGATGCTATGTTTTAGTTTTTAAATAGTTTTAGTTAAGTTAGTGTATAATTTTGCTATTTCTTATAAGTTATAAGTTGTTATGTACACACTTGTAAATATTAAAATTGATTATTAAAACCTTTGCTAGGTCAAGATAAACTCACGCAACGCTTTCTAATTTCACGTAAAACACGCTGCCTGCTAACATTAACATGGAATATTGGAATTCCTCTTTAAAATATCACACGTCAACCGCAAAATGGAACCTGCGTCAAACCGATTTTATTGTTGAAAATTTTAACAAGGCACCTTGTAACAAAACATTATTTATACAATATACCTACGTTCTTCGCTAGGTCCACAACCGTTTATCATTTTAATAGCTTTTGGCACGTATCGAAGCACTCTTTATAATACGTATTAAAAATAAAAAGCATTTATTTAATAGTAATTTGTGACGCAATGCCACAGATGACTACAGATGGTTCATTCACTCTGCAAAATTATTTAAACAAAAACCGACTCTTGCTACGACATAATAAAGTGCAATTGGTCGCACAGCGCTAATTACCGACAGTAATATTCACCTAGAAGTTGCCTCTTTTTTATCCTAAAAGTTGGCAACGTCGCAAATAACTGTCAAATCTTTACCTGTTTTAATTAATATAACAATATTACTGTATGGAAATAAGAAATGTGGCTAACTAGCGAACTAGAATATTAATAATGAATTGCAATTATAATATCGAATTTTATGTTGTACCCGTTTCAGGTGTAAAAAAGGCATTTAGAAACTTTCCAAATACTTTTTTTACATTTAAAACTAAATATTCGGTGTTACGATATTAATTATTGCATTCGATAATCAATATTCTAGTTCCCTAGTTAGCCACATTTCATAATTCCATACAGTAATATTGCCAAATTAATCAAAACAGGTAAATATTTGACAGATATTTGCGACATTGCCCATTTTTAAGATAAACGCTCTTAACGCGTAACTCATATCTTTTCTGACTACGTTACGTAACGCCCACTGAATTCGGCAAGTCAAGCCCACCGCGTACACACTTATAGCTCCATACCTAAAATCCGGATTGAACCATCTGTATTCATCTGTGGCAATACGGAATTATCTTCTATGCTGCAATGAGATTTTGTTATTTCTGAGTCCAGTCTTCCAGATGTTTTCGTTGTGTTTCTTTATTATTTTCTGAACTACCTACTAATATTTCAACAAATCAAGTTTTGTTCAACCCAGTTTCTCCAAAATTATGAGTAATTGATTATACACCTCCTATTTACTGTAAAAATTCGAAAAAGCTATTTTTGGCAACAGAATTAAAATGTTCTAAAAAACTTCAAAGCGCTCGGCAGGACATTTTCCTGAAACTGTACCTTTTATGTAAAAGAGAGAGAAAGAAATTAAATAAAAATTGTTTTTGAAATAACCTAACCCTCCGATCATTGAGTTACTATGTATACGTTTTCTTTTATGTAAACTTTTTCATTTTCCACGAAATACCGCCATTAAGCAATATCCTTGTCAGTAATAAAAGAACTTGTTCCATAGACAACCGAATTAACTTTTTTAAATGATAAAGTAACAGGTTCGAACGTCATATTCCATTCTGCCTTTATGTTGCAAAAACGACCGAAAAATAGTCGTACAATAAAAACGTTTGTCGTAAACGTCGTATCAAAAGATATCGAAAGACATGACAGACGGACAGATCGTCTGAACATGCTAGTTTTAGTGGCTGTTAGCTCACAAGTCACACGACGGGAAACAGCATTAGCTTTGATCAACGAAATAAAAATGGAGTTTTGTTTTGGCGGGACGATAAATAGATTTCTTGGTAGTGTTGATTTGCAAAAGTGTTTCTTTTTGGCCAGCTGTGTTTAAATAGTTAGGATATCATAATGACTGTGGCTATTTCAAGATTAAATTGCATTTTATTTAAAGATTAATCGAAAAAATATTCGACAGAATCCGACTTAAATACTCACCTGAAAACAGAACATTACATTTCTTTAAAGTTAATGCTTATATTCTAGCAGTTGATTGCTCTTTCTCAAAGTATGTTTGACTACACATCAGTATTACCTCTACAATTAAGGGACAGCTACGTAGGTAGTCACACGTCACCTAATCTACGACCAAAGATAATAAAATATCTGGAGCCAACACTGTTCGCAAATTCGCCATCAATAACTTTCAACTTGCAATTATTTCCATTCCTCAAGCCTCCTCTGTTTCCGTCTTCATTGCTTTAAGGCAATATTGACCTTTATAGTAAAAAAAATAGGAGCTCGTGGCTGAGTAATAACAGCCGCACGTGTCGACACATCAGGTTAAGCTACGCTTGCCGGGGTTGGTCCGTGGATGGGTGACCATCTTACAAAACCGAAACTAGTCCGTGCCTCGGAAAACACGTTTTAAGCCAATGTCGATCTTGCGATCTTTGACAGTCGTTACGGGTCGTCAGAAGCCCGAAAGTCTGACAACCAGTCTTACCAAGGTGTACCGTATAGTTAGCCAGTTACTGAGTTGTGGAGGCCATGCAATGAGGCAGTCGCTCGATGTAAAATAAAGATATTCAGCTGTATCCGGTTAGACTGGAAGCCGACCTCAACATAGTTAAAAAGCTAAGCAGATTGATTGATTTAGTCATAAAAACACTAGGAATTAAAAAAAATAAGTTATATGCATTCAGGATTCCCTGTGTATGCTGTTCTAGATAAAGTTAGACGGGTCAATGTGTGGAACAGTTTTACCAAAAACTGGGCACGTTTACTAACTGGGCATGTCAACATCATAATCATGTGCCTCAGACCAAATAAAAAACCAAGTCGGAGCGCTGCGAACAATACAGTGAAGCATGCCAAAACTACACCGCCGTTCTGTGCATAGGCGCTCACACGCATACATTTACAACCTTTTACAATAATACTACAATCAAACTACACCTCAAAAAGTGCACACATATTTACGAAACCGGCTTCACTTCACTGTTGATGACTTCTCTGTCTTGGTTTTTTATTTGGTCTGAGTCATCTGTCTACCTTATCCCAATCATGTTGGGGTTGGGTTCCAGTCTAACCAGATGCAGCCGAATATCAGTATTGTACATGAAGCGACGATAGAAATGTATCTACGGTTTTTCGAAACTTTTTTGAAGAGTGTAGTCTTCATGATGATCCTAGTTTTCAGGAAGTACTTTGCTTGCTCGCTTTAAACACAAGCTTAGTGCTTTGTGCAAACTTGAGTCTACGTTCATTGTTTGTTTGTTGTTTCCTTGCTTTGAGCTTCTAACTCCAGCACATACTTTGAAACATGTGTGAAGAAAAGAACTTGACAGTTTTAAAGTCAAGACACAGTGCGACTCGTTAAAAATGTTCTATACCTACTTACATACATTACGTGTTGTGACTCCTGGTGTCAAAAACAAATGCTCAAAAAAATCCGACACTAGACTTTCAGTCGCAGTGCAGCTTGACCTTAATTGCTGCAGATAGCACATGCGCCAAAAGTGCTCCTAAATCTGGAAATGTACACATTAGTTTAAATATAATTTCTAAATCCTAATACGAAGAGTGAACATATTTCTTGAGCTTTGCCACTGCAATGCGGGATCTCCAAAATATACTGGGACGAGGGACATTCTTAAAGAGATTATGTTAACCTTATAGTCGAGTATCCTAACAGCATCCTCATTTGTCAGGTTTATCGTTCGTTTTATCATGTCCGTCCTCTGCCCTTTAATGAGGAATATTTCTGTAATGGAGTATTAACTGGATCCTTAAGGTTCCGTGCACGAAAAAAACCCTTTTTCCTCAGTAACCTATCTTATTGTAAGAAAGCTTGAAATAATTGAAACATTAAGTCTGTATAACTATAAAAGTACCGTTTTCGTGGTGGTAAACCATTTGATTTACTTAATGAAGATATTTTTAAATCATAAAATGGAATTAGGATTTAGGATAGGATAAGATAGCTAAAGACTAATGTATGATTTTTAAATTACTTGATATGGTTTGCAAAATAATAGGAAAAAATACATTACTGACATAGTAAAAAAAAAAAAGATTTTTTCAACCTTATTTTTCTGCTATATTTTGTACCGAAGTTGAAAAAAGTGGTTCAGCCACATGCAAGTAGACCATATAAATATGTTGACGATATTTTGAAATATTCAAAATCAAAAGAAGTTTCTTGTAAAAAAGTGATCAAACGTCAGTCTCGCGTCATTTTTCGGAAAATTTGTTGCGAATATTTGTGATTTTCCATGAACACTTATTTGAAAAATCCCTTTCAGCCACATGAAAAACAAAGAACTTCACTTTTCAAATCACAAATAGTTTTGTTTAAATTCTTTTCCCTTTCAAACAACTAATGAAAAAAAAAAAACTAAGTCAGTCGACTTCGTGCACGGCCTCTTAATGATATCATACAAAACTAAAAGTATCTTCTAATATTTACTTATTTATTTAAAATTCTCGCACACAAATATAAGGTAGGTACTAAGGCGGATTTAATGCCTTACATTCATAAGGCCAAAATCTCTACTAGTCAACCAAGGGAGGAGATAAGATGGCAGGTGCTCTGTTTGAGAGGAACATAATAATAAAATATGAAAAAGATAACATAACTAATTATACATAAAATAAATACTTACTACATATAAATAGACATCTCCTAATCGTTCCTTCCTGCTGTTTACGATTATGATTTACAATTTGGAGTAGTTAAGTTGTAATCTTCAACAAATATCATAAAATCACGCCAGTATTATGAGCAGGGCTAGCCAGAGGCGTAGATTACACCCCATTTCGCCAGTTATGTTTAAGTCCCATGCAATAGGGGGCGAGCTTAATGCCACAAATGGGCACAAATCCAGACTCCGGGCTGTTACTAAGAAACACTACATATAAACACTATTATCATAGTTGTTTAGCAAAAGGTCTGTATGCAAGCGTTTAATTAGGGTACAAAGTTATGACACTCACATGCAAATGACTTATTCATAGACTAGAAGACGGTGGCACAATTCAGCTGTTGGACGGACCAGTAGAACAATTTCCGTGAAGTTTTGATAGAAAATATTCCACCATGTCGCGTCGCGCCTAACAGCGGAGAGCCTTTACTAGGTCTAGCTGCAAAAAAGTTATGAAAACTCAACGTAACATATTATTTATTATGACATTTATTCTCGTAACTGCTTAAAATCTATTAAAAATCATGCAAAAACGCTATCGAACGAAAGAAAACAGGTGTTTGGATAAACACATAAATATTTTACAAAATTACGCACCTATACACTAGAATCAAGATCGTAGCCGTACTGGCTGTCGTAATAACTAATATCAATTGAATTTTATGCGTGCGACAGACAATAACCTCCCACCGCAAGCATAAATTAAATTGTTTTTATATTTTCCGAGCAGCCATGATGAAAAAAACCGCGGTAAATTAGAGCGCGAAAAACAAACGCGATAATCACACAGGCAAAAGAAACGTCTATCCTGACGGTGAGTAGGTACGCTCTTTGTCACAGTCTAATTATCACACAAACATTTTTAATGGAACCGTCTTTGATACAATCAGTCAACAATACCCCAACGTACGAACGTACGTACTCATTTCCTTAGTTCCTATTTAGGCATATTTCTTTTTTGGCACACATGCTTCCGAGAACTTCTAGCAACATCCCGCGGGAGATTTAAAATACAATTTTATTCAACGGCGAATACATTTATAATTCAAATTTTGCAATACATAAGAATAGCTTATTCCGTTTTCTAACAAACTCAAATGGTCTATTGCAGATTTGGGTAAAACTAGGTAGGTACTTAGTATTTTCAAGCTAGTAACACCGAATGTGAGTGTGTTGTGAGCAATGTTTGTCTGCAGAACAAGTCATTTAATTTAAATGGTGTGCTGGGAAGTACCTAGCTGTGTGCCTTCGTCCTCGGCGTCGCCAACTTTATTTCGGGTCATAATTCCCAGTATAAAAAGCGACTTTATGGTTATGTGCAATACAGTACGGCAAACGTTTAGTGTTTTAACGATTTCCCCGTTTTCTTTTGCCGCAGCGAAATCAGACATTAGTTTTTGTTTTTTCTTTATTTTGCAGACGAATCCTAATCAAGGTCTAGGTCGTCTCTCTTTGTGAAAAGTTCAAGTGTAAGAAAGCTGGAGCACAAATAAAAATTTGCTCGTCATCTGTTTATCTCAGAAATAGAAAACAAACGTCTGGCAGTGGCAAGCTCCAGACATTCCAGTAATAGTTTTGTGGCTAGCTTCTGTTAGGTGAATAGAAATAGCCAGTGTGATCGATTTAATATTTTATTGTATTTATTATTTTAATTTCTGGCCTTTAAAGCTATAAGGACATCGTTCTGGCATTCTTATATTTTGTGGATAGGTTCAAGAAAGTTATCATCAGAAAGGGGACTGTTGCCAATGAGAAACAAAAAGAATCCATAAAGCTTGCGCGGGAAAATTAACAGCTGACTTTTTCTTTCGTTCCATGAGTCAGTTCAAAAACTTAATATGCCAAAGTAAAAAGTTTTATTTATTTTATTGAAGTGTTGCCCTTTACCCCAAACCGTAACGTAACGTTATTTACGTAACCCATAGGTTACGTAAATAACATCAACTTTTGCGTAGAAATGATTTGTTAATCTGGTTTTATTTGTTGAGGTCTGATGAGCGTGTCCTGACCTTAATGAAATTAGGGTCTGCTGTTTTTTAGACCTTGAATCTACATATTTTGTTTATCTTGGGTCCTTTCTAGCTTATTATGACGGAGTTAGGAAAGACTTCCAGGGTAACAGTGAAGCATTTAATTTTAATAACATATACTTACGAGTAGAGTTTTGATTTTCTTTATGAAAAAGAAAATAAGCATCGACGACAAAATGCCAACGTTTAAAAAAATACTGAGTGCGTTTCTTTTATTTTTATAAACTCTGTTCTAGTGTTTTCTTTCTATTCTGTATCTGTGGTTAAACAAACAACTTTTGTCTGACCTTCGTGTCTATGTGCCACATCATAATATTCTTCAAATAATAATTGCACGACTCATAATGCTAAACATCAGAGTGTTTTTTTATAATACCTAAATGAAGACGCATACCTAATGCGCTACATAAATTTGAGTTTTTTTTTAAATATTTAAATAGGTATATGTAATATTTGGCACAAACAATATAAACGTAATACTCAAATGACGTCGCGAATATACAGAAATCGTCTTCCGCAATAATTTAGTAGTCTTTGGCAAAATCTATTCATTAATATTATCCTAGCGTTTCATCTAGCTGCTTGGCCAAGTCCCACCGGTAATTTACTATTTATGCCACTTCCATTCATTTACCGTAATGATTATGGGAATTCAAAACCGTCGAATATATTAGGGTTCGTTGAAAGAATCTGCGATATGAAGAAATGTTTGAGTAGTTCTCCATCATCAGCTGCCTATCCTTGTCCCAACTATGTTGCGATCGGCTTCCAGTCTAACCGGATGAAGCTGAATACCAGTGTTTTACATAGTGCGACTTCATATCTGACCTCAAGAACCCATTTACTGGGTAACACTACACCCCTTATTTGTGTAGTTCTTAATCTAAATAATGTAATTTTGTAGGCGAGCTTTTCACGAATATTATCGTCCAGGAAAGCACTACGACTTCGCCCATATTATATATTCCGATCTGAAGCGTATGAGGTGCCGGTAAAATTATAGGTATCAGCCTTGTCTTCAAGGTGAGCAACGCAACAGCAAACCCCTAGTGCAAGTGTATTCGCAAGAAAAGGCGTTTGCAACGTATTTTATGTCAATGTCGCATGCCGTATAAACACAACCGTCCTACTAGAGTTATAAAGCGGTCGATAAAAACTTGCCCTTTTATTGTTTTGAAATCAAATACACATTAGCAATAACCTAGTTTCAGCACGTGAAGGTTAATCTACACAATGTTTGTGTCGAATCAATGTCAATGTAAATGCATTAAAATCGTGACTTGTAAGTACCATAACTTGTTTACGACTGCGCTGTTTGATCGATATCGATGAAATATGCAGCCTTTGATTTGTCTCGTGCACGCGACTATGAAGCATGTTGTAGAAATAGAAAATACTATAGCTAGATTTCTTCAAACGATTTACGTTAAATGTTGGGATCATCAAACCGACACATTGGCTTTTGTTTTCAGTATGTTAAGGTGCTGATAGACTTGACCATTCACTTGTAATGATTATTCCAGCGAATGTTACATTACAGAAAAATACACGGGAGCGTTTTAGCGAGCATTCTAGCGAAATGATCGTAAATTTGCTTCGAGCTTTTTGCCGAGCCGAGCCATTCTGTCATTGTTACGTCCTTTATGTCTAGAGCATTCACTAGAGCTTTCGCTATAATGATCGTGAAAATATTCGTAGCGATGTTTGGGTCTATATTTAGCTCTGTTCTATGTTAAGTTCGACAAATTTAAAAACGGCGAATGATCGATGTTTTGTTACAAATGAATGCTCAAGTACATCAGCACCTTTACATGACAGGTAGTGTCAGTATTACCTAAATAAAAATAAAATAAGGAGCTTTCGGCGTCTGAAGGAAAACGACGTTGACAAGAAAAAACAAGATGGCGGCGTTAGTTCCGGTTTTAGCCACGCGCTAAAAACCTTGTAGCAGTATATCTGGCTAGGTTTCTTTAAAAAAAAACGGGCAAGTACGTGTCGGACCACGCACAATAAAGGGTTATGTAGTTGGGATGAATTTACCCCAAAACCAAACTTAACTTTCTAGTTGAAAAACATGTTCTCCCATACATCGATATACGTCACGGTCTATTCTCCAACTGCAAATGTAAGTCTATAATCGCAAAAAAAAAATGTTTGGTTATAAAACTACAAAATAACGACTTTTTCCTTTACTTGTGCTGCGAGACCTTGCTTCCTTCCAAATTTCATGATTCTAGGTCAACGGAAAGTACCCTGTAGGTTTTGATTTATTTGCGAGCATTAAAATAATTATGTCACATACTTACACGGCCGTATTTTTTTATTCGTAACAGAACTTGGTACCTCCACGCGTTTCTGAGAAAATGGGTCTTCACAGGGTGACAGACAGACAGTCAGACGAACAGACGGACAACGAAGTGATCCTATAAGGGTTCCGTTTTTTCCTTTGGAGGTACAGACCCTAAAAATAAAAATCTAAATGTAAAATTCAGTTATCTATATTGGTGCTTTCTTATGTTATTTATGTGCTTTTTATGTTATTTCAACATAAACGGTCTACAAAAGATTGTATTGTGTCTGTTCAATCGACGCATGTTTTAAGAATAAAGCGATTCATCGCTTATAACCAGCTTAGCGGCGTAGCAATGACCTCTACGCGTTAGCTACGCGTCGTAGCAAACATAATTTATTAACTCTATATGGGCTTACTTTACTAGGGGAGTTCCTATGCGATCTAACACTCCTGCAGTAAAATACGTACTTACTACATGAAATTTACTTCACTGCTAATAGAGGAAATAAAAACAAGTACGAAGCTTAAAGAAAATCATTTCCACTGAAGACTGCCAGCGTTTACCACCTTCCCTCGATTGGAGTATTCACTCTAATGGTTTGATCAATCCGATTTGCAGTCGGATTCATTTTCCAGACGCTAATGCTCGCCAATACTCTTAGCATTGGGTAGTTAGGAAGTCTGGATCTATTTGGCTTTTTTAACTAGCGGTTTATTACCTACCATCATCTACAAATAACCACTTGGTGTTTGTATTTATTGGACTAGTCATAAACGATTCTTTAAGCAGTATATCCTATCTACTACAGCAGTAGTTCCCAAACTGCGGGTCGCGACCCAATGGTCGCAAGAGAATATTAGGTGGGCCTTGAAAATTTTATTTACAGCTATGATTAATATAAAAAGTAAATACCGAAATAAATTGGACGTAACTAACACATTGCGATTAAAAGTAACTAAAATTGAAGTTGATACTAAAGCAATAATGTCAATAAAAAAAATAGGAAACAAATATATCCTTCTCATTGAAATAGAACTCCTTGTATTTAATTAAGTATTCAAATTTTCGATAGTAAGTTAATGTTTTTTTTTTATTTGGACAGTGTTTCATTCATATAATTAAGTATGCCCCTTTTTTCAACATGACATCCAAGAGGGGAGTCCCGAATTTGGAAGTTTTTGTAAGGTGGGTCACGGTCCAGTCAACTTTGGGAACCACTGTACCTACTACAGGATCAGAACCAACCACACAACTTGCTTACAATTTTACAAAAGCCGTTAAGCTTTGATGCGTCACTACACTCACTTGTCTTATAATATACCACCTACCTGCACGCGTAGCTTGACCACCGTAGAACTGGGTTTTGTCGATGAAAGAATAGACAAAATGACAGTTAAACAATCACAATCTGTCATTTTGTCTATCCTTCCGTCGACAAAACCCGTTTCTACGGTGGTCATGCTACGCGTGCAGGAAAGTGCACATAGTGGTCACGTTCTGCCGTGCACCGCGAGGTTGTTAGGGTTCCAACTTTGTTTCCCCGAGACAAGGCAACCCGGTACCCCGCTATGTTGTCTACCCGATCCTCCGAAAGTGTCAAAGACAGGCAGCTTGTGGTTTTACTCGGTAGAAGTTCGACCCACAAGCCGGATTATCCAAGAGGATTTATCCTCAAATGGTGTTGATGATATATCATTATGAACACTATTGGAGAATTCTTATGACTATGTTGTAGGATAATATGATAATTCGAAATTTTGCGAAAACCCTAGGGACCCACATATTTTTTGCAATATCCCTAGTTTTTGCATAAGCACGGATAATTAGACAGTGTTGAAAACATTTCTGCGAGCAACTTGGAATGTGTAATATCCCTAGGGTTTTCGCGAAAATTCGAATTATAAAATCATCCCACGACATCTATAACTGCCGACATGCGTCATCCTTCCGGGAACTTTTTGTCATATATCATATTCCTGACGACTAGTTGTTTGTCCCCAGCATGCGTAGAAGAAGAATGTATCGACTGGGAAGGGAAGTCCGTCCCCCACGGCCTGCTGTACGTGCCCGGCCCAGGAGTGTGCTCGCTGTGCGTCTGCTACCACTCTGAGCCCATGTGGTGCAAGGCCATTTACTGTGATCCGCCTTATGTGAGTATATGACTACTTCTCGAACCTAATAATAACCTCTACCCGCAGCCATACTCTCAATCACAATCCTACCTACATTGCTTCATAAGTTTGAAAAATTGGTCTGCTCGACAACGTCAATAACGCAATGAATATTGTTGAATTGTCAAAATGAAAGGCATTTTCACGCCATTGTAAGTGTTTTACGCAATTACCCCGCTGAAAACCTGATCCAAAGTTGTACGAATAGGTACGGTCAGCAACGAACGTTAATTAACACTGTCACTTTTAGAAACCAACAAAATAGAAAAAAAAAACGAAGACATGCTTTGCAGTATTTCATGTAATAGCTAAGAGTTTATATTTTCTTACTTTTTTAAGTTTGTGCTTAATAATGATTAAAAACTGGAAGTTTTAATCGAGTTTCATTGCTGACTGTACCACGTCGATTTTCGAGTACGGCAGTTAAGGGACTTACCTGTGAAGGTAATACTCAATACTGGATTTATATTTATTGCATTCAACCATGTGAACTTATGTGGTAGTTTTTATTGGGGACCATTGGGGACCTTGTCGGGCTCAGCGAGTCAAAGTAAGCAGCGGGCAAGCAGCAAGGCATGGCTTAACGCCACACATGCAACTCGTTAAATCTAGTCAAATGCTCAGAACAAGTGACAGGGAGCTTGTCCAAAGTGCTCACGTGCAGGTCATCACTTAAGGCGAAAGCGTCAAGGTATCCCGCGAAATTCAAATTCTCTTACGTTTTTTGCAATTTGCTGGTCAGTATCATGTTCTATGTTGATCTAATTATGATTCGCGGCCGTATCAAATGTTTAATTATAGAATTATAATCATAAAAATTATCAATACAACTCTCTAAGTTCATGTAACCCCATTGAATGACTATTTCATGAAATCATGACATTTGACAATTATGCTAACTTATGGAGTTGTATTGCTGATTGTTATGATTATAATTATGTAAAGCCATATTTGTTACGGTCGCGAATCATATTTTAATCAACATACAATCTGACACTGACCTGCAAAATGGAAAAAACTCAAGAAAATTTGAATATCGCGGGCTACCTTAGCGCATCCCCCTTAAGTCTACGGTGTTAATTTAAACTCAAGTCCCAACGCCTCTAATACTAGCTGGGCAAGGTTAATGAGTATCGTGCTCAAAATAATCCGCACTTGTTAGTTCGAATAACAACTACCTACCTACGAGTCATTATGTCAAACAAAGTTCTGTTATATGGGCAAGTTTTAATTGACAACTGTCACGGCATACAGCACCTAGTTATTACATATTTCATAGTTTTGATAAGCAAGTGGGGGGGCCTCAGGTCATATCAAGAGATCGACAATAAACTTAACTTATATTTACTTAAATATATAAATGACTATGATACATTTACATTCTTTATGATTAACAGACATTGACTTTCACAGTTCTGCAAAAACTTCCGCGTGGGCTCGCGATGCTGCGAGTTCGAGTGCCTCGACCCCCCTGGCGAGGACATCAGGTACCGGGAGAGGCAGCGTCTCCGGGCCCTCATCCTAGCAGGCAATTCCTCAGCGCCCCACCAGGGCCCCTCCATCGAACTCAAAGCCGGAATATCCCTCCTAGCAGTCGCCGTCGCACGATTCGTATGAAACACGGACCGCGTAGACCATAACCAATTGAGAATCATTTGAAATTGAGGGAATTATTTACCTGGCAACACTACCGTTGGAGGGTTTTAGTTTGTATTGAAAGCCAAAACTCACATTCGATGTACTTCGATCTGCCTATACCTTAAGAATGTCCTGTTATAATACTTGCGGGACCTTATTTCTCTAGAACTATGATTTTTCATATTCAGAGTACCTACACTCTTCGTATTATTGTTATATTGTTTCCGTTTACAACAAAATGAATAAATTCGGACCAATTTTATGTAACCGAGTAGCGTCGTGTTGTCTTTTGTTTTTCTTTATTTCAATGTTGAATGTGAAATGTAACAGTAGGACCCTTACGTCATAGACAATTAGACAAAAAATTCACGTTGTTTTGCAAGAAAAGAAAGTTCAAACTAACGACAAACCTTATTAAAACCTCATTTGTATTCTACTCATCTTCAGAACATCCAACAACTTACAATAATGGTGCCACTGTAGTCGATTCATATAGGAAAGAACTAGTTCGTGTCACATTACAGATAAAATACTTATTTCCCCCGGTCCATATGTAAATTGTAGGTAAGGCCATTAATCAGTAATAATAGCCAGTACTTTAATAAAAATCTCGGTACGTTCTAGTCGACTCACGCATACTGTACGCATGCGTATTTCTTCACTTCTTAAAATATTTTACTTAGCTAGACACATTTCGAAATTGTAGCTTTAAATCTCATATCATCGGGCATCCGATACTGTAAATTATTTGAATACTTTAAGGATTTGCGACCAGCAAATCCTTGAAGTATCAAAAGCCTCTATTCGAGAAATAACTGGCTGGATGAAATAGCGGAAAGCTCTTGGAAGAAGCTAGTTCCGGTAATTTTAATAAGAAATGCTTTCAAGCAAACTTCAGGTAAAAAGCAAAGTGCCTTGAGAGACTCGAGGCAAATCTTATAGCACGCTTAGAGTTTATTATGAATTAAAATTAAATGTTTACACTAAGACTTTTGAGTTTTTCCCATTTCTGGCTTATTTCGGAAGTCAAATGCGTTTAAAATTGATTTCTTATTAAAATTATGAGGGGCACTACCCCACGAGTTTCTGCTATGTAGAATATCTACAGAATCGCCAGCTATTTAGTATAAATAAAATAGTGCAATAATATATCTAATAAAGTTATGAGACGTTACATTACTTTGTATTCGTAAATAGTTGAGGAGTTCTCAGACTTAGGAATTGAATTAGTGCTGTACTCCGAGGAAGTTGTACGAGGGCAAACTGTGCCCTATTTAATACAGACTAGCATGCTAACTAGTGCTTTAAATTTATTCACTTTACTTCGCCTCACGCTATACAGTAAGCAAGCTTAGTTGGGAAACATTGACAAGTCTGGGGCACGTCACGCAAAGTGACTAAAGTGACTCCACTTAGGAAAACCCTTATAATGTCGCACCACAAGACAGAAGTGCCTTGAGTGGCGGAAAGGTGGTTAAACAGGACTCCACATACAAAGATACATAGATACGCGTGAAAAACTTAACTCTGTCTTTTCCGTCACGCAGTCGGGTAAAAATAAAACGGAAAACTTTGCAAAGTTGACAAAGCATAGATAGGTACAGCCCTATCATCCTACTGATGACCTAAACATTAAAAAATTAACCACCCACAGACAATTACGGTTTTATTAGAAACTCTTTAATGATTTAGCTTGTATTCCTTGTAGGCTGTTAAAAAAAGGAAGCGACAAATCCCGAACGAGAACCTCCTCGTCTTGTCCAAACAGATCTTTTATCGAGCGTTTTACATAAAGTGACAAGGGAATAAGAATACGTCTCAGTTTTTATCTGGCTGACAGATAAAAAGGCCTGTCAGGGGATGAAAAATTGTTATCATGATTAATGTATGGAGTGGACGATTTATATCGAAAAACTTTTTCATCATAAAAATATATCACAGTATATATACGATTACTATGATTGATGATATCACTATAACACTTACAGTTCTTAACACTAAATGTTCATGTCTTGATAACAGCCCACTTGAACGTTTCATTTCCAAACCAAACAGTTTTGGCATTATTTCAACCTTTGGGTTTCTAATGGAGACTGCCAGTGCCTTTGCAAGACTTTGTTGTCTATACGCCTATTAAAAACAATGTAGCAATGTTGTGTATTGACTACAGCCTACATTGTCACTTTAATTGTTCCCGTGCTCATCCTAACGGAAACAAAGGTCTTAGGAGATTATTTACCTTGTAACTAAACATTTTATTTATTCATACGTAGAAATAAATTTAAATCTATGTAACCTAGGTAGTACCTAGGTACATGACATTTAGGTAAATAGGTAGGCTTTCATGCTTGGATATAACGCTTTCCATTTGTAAAATTATAAAACTGCTGTAATAGATTAGAGGAGTGCCCCCAATAACACCTAAAATGCACTCTAAAATATTAGAAAAGAATACGGCACGTCATATTCACACTACGATATTATTAGGGGTATCGATGCTCCATGGCGTCGATTAATTTGCGCGATTATTAAACAAACGGCACACTACACGACAATTAGTTAGCTGGTAACACCATCATTTAATTTCAAACATTTGAAAAAAGAACTTTAATTCTGGCGCCCAAAGAGTAGAATGCCGTGAATGTGGCATGGCTCAGAGCTTTTTGTCCTTTGCGTGTCCAACTTAAGTACACGAGAAAGTTATACCCCCATTGCTTTGCTTTGCATAAAAAGCAAACTTTAATACCTAATATAACCTTGACAGTAAGAATATAAATTCCCGCAACTAATTACGAATACAATTTCCATAAAGTGGACTTCGTTTATAGGGAGGTATTACAGTCGATTATACATAATATTGAGCTCAACTTTACCCTGCGTTAGCTTAACGGTAGATCTCTCAAAGAGAATTTATTGATGAGATTTAAAAACTTTTCCGGAGTTTATTATTTATTGCTGAAAGCACTGTACCTACTGCAGCGCAAAGTTCAATTAACAAAACAAAGAGCGGGTGATTCTTTTGATTTATTACCTAACGAAAAAATTATAAAGTTAGATTTGAAAGGCATTTTTTGATTCACCATTTCGGGCTCTCTGTAAAAATATTAAAACAAATAGGTAGGTACTTACCTTAGTAGCTCATAGAAGATCAATATCTCCATTACAATATTATTACCTATCTAAACCCCTTTTAGGTAGATACGAGCTATCTAGGTATAGTCACAGATAGGATTGCCACCCGTACTATATTAGGTATATAGTATCGTGCTATATTTCAATCAATTGTACTATATATAAACGTAACTAAAAATACTATATTTTCATAGCTCATTCAATTGTTCCGCTTTTTTATCCACCCATAGGCATGGGGAATTTTCAATCGAAACGCACTCACGGTCTACTTTGAGGTCTACTCACAGCACGACAAATAAACGTCAACTTTCTGGCTGTCATTGTCAGTTTATCGATAAACGCCCTTCTTTCCATTCCTGCAACTTCCGTTTTTACGGAAATATTTTTTTCCGTCATAAATATAAAATGTAGACGAGAAAGAAATCAGAACGGAATCTAATTAAAAATGAATTGTTAATTTATTTTAATATGGATCTAAATTGCTTGATTCCTATAATTATCCAAAGCGCAGAGTAATAACAAATACAAATGGAAAAATAAATAACTACTGTGTATAATTTTTTCCTAAATTTTACAAAAGTACCTACTATGTTTTTACAAGTTTTTGTGAAAAAAACAAATTTTCTTCAAAAAAAAAAGGTGGCTAGCAGTCACAGATGAATATAGATGGTTCACTCCGTATTTTAGGTATGAAGCTACAAGGGCCAATTCAGTGAGCGCAACGGAATCCGAAGATATAAGAGTATATAAGTTGCCTTTCTTTCTATCGCGTATGATAGAAAGAAAGGCAACTTCTATGTGAATATAACTGTAGGTAATTAGCGCTGTGCGACCCGAATTGCACTTTATTATATCGTAGCAAGAGTAGCTTTTTATTTAAATAATTTTGCGGAGTGAACCATCTGTGGTATAGTCGACCACCATAAGGTTGCATGTCACACACACACACATCATATAACGACAAGGTCTATTTATCTATGTGCCAGTTAGATAATTTCAACCTTAGTGAAGCTTCAATTTACTGGGAATTGTTGTCAAAGGTTATAAAGATATTACGAGGTCGACTATACTTCAGGCAGGTACCTACCTACTCCAATGAACACGAAATGATCCAGAGATAGCCGTATAATTTAAATTTAATAATGTCCTCGAGTCGATTTAATTTAACGAAGCTAATCGACTGCTATTTGTTACGCTCGATTTGTTACTTTAACAATTCACATTAAATTTTGTAGAGACTTTTGAAGCTAATCCATTACTTCATAGGTTTGAAAAATTCGTCTGCTCCACAACGTGAATAACGCAATGAACGTGGGTGAACATTAGAGAATATTATTCTTGGAGTTTCTTGCCGGCTCTCCTCCGAACGAAACGTCCGTGCACATAGCTTCTGTCGTTTCATAAGTGCCCATGTACATAGGTTTATGTAAAATAAAATAATAATAATATTATTATTTAGTTTTTTTTTTGTACTTTACGTTAAATACGTAACTGAGAATCTAAGCTTCTTAACCACCTACGAAAAAAAACCTTTTGACTGTCTGTCTCTGACATCCTAACTCAGAAACAGATGATACAATTTCATCGTTGTTTTTTGTTTTAACGCTCGCTGGCAAATTAAACAAAGAGTACGACTGGATCCGAATATACTCGATTCAGCGCCGAGTATACGCTGTTCAGTTTCGTATAATGTTGAGAAAAAGCTGAAAGCGCGCCTGAAGAAATTTTCATTTCAATAATAGCGACAGCCGTAATATGAACGAAATCCATTGTAAAAAATGAAAAGGAATTGAAATATTTTCATTATCGTTATAATCACACATTTAGTAGGTAGGTAATTATTTATAGTTAGAATATTATTATAAGTATGGGGTAGCTCACGTAAGTGCGGGATCAGAACTAGAGAACTATTGTAGAATAATAATTTATTTAGCTCATTAAAATGGGCAACTGTCCTTGTGCGAATCATCCACATTCATGATTTATTTATCCTGTCTAAACTTAAAGAAGATTGATATTTTGTCCAACAAAATATACCTAGTAATATAATTAAAATTATTATAAATAAATTGTGCATTAAGTAACACGCTTAGATCATGATTTCTAATGTTTCTAATATTTTAGTTACTTTAAGTATACTTCTTATGTAGGTAGAAACTCATTAAAAATGAAATATTTAATTATAATTACTAATAAATAAAATGGCTATGAAGTTAGGGGAACATCTTTTAGACTATAAATTAGAAAAAATCCTTCACGAATATTAATAATACCTCCAATATTATTACTTATTTTTAAAAGCTTCGGCCAAAATACAAGACTTTTACTTCTGTAATTATGAAACTCTTTCTATTTCCTATCCCTTTCTCAGAAATGATTTAAAATCCATTAATATTATTAGAATATTGAGCCGCGTCCATATAAGTCAAATCTTGCTTACAATTATTATAAAAATAGAAGTGTGCCATATTAATAATGTATTAATTATTGCATGAATATTTCTGCACCATTTAAAATTTTACACAATAAAATGTAAGTGCTGTGATTTTGGCTGTCTTTTTACTAAGAAATTCAAAGTATTAAGCCAAATTGTAAAACAAAAGAGTTATTTCAAAGATATTAATTATGATTTCTTAAAAGGAGCAAGATTTTCTCTTCTTTGCACCGTCTACAATAAACTAAAAGTTAAATTATGAAAATAATAATGGTATGTGATATTTTGCTGGTTGTATATTTTGCATACATAATTATTAAGAATGACAGCTTTAAAATATAGATAATAAGACCCAATTGTTTACCAAATATGATTGTATTATTAATTGTTACATCAGCAATTTATCAAATATTAATTTAAGTGTTTAAATAAATGAATAGAAAAACAAGAATGCATATTGTTATTTCTTTTCAGTCTATGTTGACCTAATAATAAATTATAAGTTAAGTTATCCTTCTTTGTAAACATTTTCAGTCGAATATTACCGTAGAATTAAATATCAATTGTAAATATTGTATGCAAATAATTTTAATTAATTAGCTTAATAAATACCCAATAAAGTATTGAAATGTATTTTTATTTCCTGAAAGCTGTCTTTGAACACCTGCATATAATGCAGTTTCCTGATGAAGGCAAGAAAATTGAATATAAGTACATACCCACTGCAGTTTGTGTTAATTATAATAGGTATGACAAGAATATGAAAGAGAAGGGGTGAAAGATATTGTGATGGTTGACTGGGGTGAATGGAAGAAGAAAATGTGTTGCGCTGACCCCAAGTAACACGGGACCAGGCAGGAAGATGATGATGATAGAAATAACAAACAGAAATGACCACTTCTTAGTCTTCTGCTCATCTACAAACACAAATTAATGTTCCTATGTCTCGTTACAAGTTCAGAATCATACCAACAAATTGACATTGAATGTGTGGATGTAACTATGTAAGAGCATCCTTAGTAAAATAAGGTAATTTCAATGAGAAGACACATTACAATAAACAAAATATAATCACTTAAAAAAAATCTATACAATCTAGATATTATTATAATGGAATGAATTAATTCACCATTTAAGTCCCCTATCTTGCAAGTCTTGTCTAGCCTCTTTTATTTCTTCCTGTAGCTCCTTGGCTGCTTCCTCGCAGTTGTTGAACGTAAAGACTCGGTACAGTATCACAGTCACAGCATATAAGCCAAAAAGCAGCACAAAGACTATAGGAGACACAAGTACCAAAGTCATGTTTTTCTCAATCAATGGGTGCTTCACGTAACCTCCGATTAAAGAATACCATACGGCGAAGAATGCTGAGAGCACTGAAATCCACTCCAGTAACTTCGTCATCTCTCTGAAATTAAAATAATTGTGTGAAACGAATTCAAAGTAAACAAAGTAGAACTTGGCTGTATTTTTGTGTGGCTGTATTTTTAAAGAATGACATACCTGAGAATTTATCAGCAGCTTCCAAAGATCTATTTAGTTTCCTGATTATTTCAGGAGTTGTCGTATAACCCGCAGTTTTTATTTGATAAAGAAATTGAGTCGGCAATTCTAAAACACATCACCACTCTGTACTTGACAGCTGAGTTTGACAGCAGAACAGTAGGTAGTAAAGGCAGTGTGAGTGACGTTCTCCAACAGTATTGCCAGCATTTGAAAACACGTCCGGAAACATAAAGCCGAAGAGCCGCAAGTCTACACGTACTAAAATACCTTGGTGTCAACCCATTTATTAACGTCATAGGTATTGACGTTAGTGAAATGCATTGAAAAATGAAAAGTCAGAAAACAGTCAAATACGCTAAAACAGCTGTGTTATTGTTAAATCTTTTATTTACTAAATAGTATCAAAATGAACGAGATTGATGATAAATTTTACTACGTCTATAGTTCCTCATTGGATCACAAAGTGGAGATAAAGATGTAAGTAAGATTCCATTGTTTATTATGTTTTGCAATATCTATTTACCAATTACGTATTTTATTAGTGAAGTGTATTCATTGTTTGTCTTGCGAAATGGCTAGTTCAATACTTTCAAATACTAAACGGTTCAATGCACAGCACAGTATTCAGTTTTGAATATAGAATCTTTAAGATAAACTAAATAGGTTAGTAGTCTTACCAGAGTATGTACTTTTTAAAGCATTGTAGTATATTACTGACCTACTGGTAGGTCCTTGTAATTATAGAGATAACATTATCAAGTAAGTAATAAGTACATAATTAAGTATATGCGATAGTAACAATGATTTAAACTGTAATCTGATACGCAGAGAAATGTTGAAGTAACAAAAACCTCTCAGTTTCCTGTTGATTTCCACCAATTACTTTATTAATATATTTCATAAGGCTATAAAAAGTACAACTTTGTTAGCTTCCTTTAAGGAAAGTAATAATTGCTAAAAGTGAAAAATAAACCTTCAAAACTATAGTTTGTTTCCTTTACAAAAATTTTAATTGCATTATTTTGTATTTTTTTTTTAACACCTACTTTAGTCAGGAATTAAACTAGATATTTTTGTAAATCCCTCTCACAGAGAGGCCTGTGTTGCAGAGAACATTATAGGCTGATTATAGATGTAATTTAATACTATAGTTTAAGCACCCTGCATGGCACTGGGCAATAGAGTTGCTGATGAATACAAATACTACCGAGAAATATGTTGAAGGAAATCAAAAGTAATTGCATGACTTTTTAAATTAAATTGGCCTAGCAATAATCATCATTCTCTTTTCAGTGGCACCTTGGAAGGCAAGCGTGCCAAACCAGAATATGACAAGCTGCTCTCAGACCCCATGCTCAAGTTCTCTGGGCTCTACCAGGAAGGCTGCTCAGACTTGTATGTGACATGTCAGATACTGAGCGATGGACAGCCACTAGCGCTGCCGGTCACTACTTCTTACAAGTCTTTTAGTAATAGATGGAAGTAAGTTTCTTAGTTATTTTTGTAACCATAAGATACCTGCTACATCAAATCTTTTGATTACAAAATCCTGATCATAAGATAATGCAGACATTATCTGAAACAGTTATTGCAATCAGTGGAGTTAATAATCTGACTTCAACACCTGTTTCTTCTGCTCATTAATGTTGAAACATTTTTTCTCATTTTTCCTCTGGTACATAGAGCACACTGAGCACAGCAAGTATACATTATAAGAATATATTAATACAAACTGAATTGGCACATAAATATCGTCTTACTGATACAATATATTTTTTCAAGGTAGTGCTTACATCTCACTACATTGCTATTAGTTACACACATATATAAATGTATATAGTAATGTTGTAAGCACTATAGATCATCTGACTGAAAAGGATTTAGGTATTATTCTATTACAGGAGTTGCCATGTCACAGTTTCTTATTTGTCATAAGAAATCATATTTTGTCAAACCGTGACTAAAACTTATTAGCAGTATTATTTTGTGTAGAAAATGCATGACTCAATCAATCTGCCTAGCCTTTTCCCAACTATGTTGGTGTCGACTTCCAGTCTTATCGAATGCAGCTGAATACCAGTATTTTATTTGGAGTAACTGCCTGACGAATTTAAATGTATTACCAAATCCACTTATTCAATACCACACTGTGCAATGCTCTGAAAATTATTAAACTACTTACTATGCAGTTTGGAAAATAAAAAGATTTTTTTTTTTTTCGATGCTGACAATATCTCACATACTATTGAAAATTTGTTTATGTTAAGCCAGTTATTAATGAACACTATTCAATTGAGATTTTTAAGCAATTTTCTCTTACTTACTTCCTCTTTTCTTCCAATCCTCAGTTGGAACGAATGGGTGACCCTTCCAGTGTACTTCAGCGACCTACCCCGCAACGCCACGCTCGCGATGACGATCTACGACTGCGCTGGCCCCGGCAAGGTCATGGTCGTCGGCGGGACCACTATCTCTCTGTTTGGTAAACATGGCATGTTGAGACAGGTTAGTAGTACATATTTTTTACTAACCGTTGTCCGCTACTTCGTCTCTGTTTACTTTGTATTCTATTTTTTTTTAAATAAAAATCAGGATGTAAATTAGCCTATGAGTCCCTTCTCCAGATCCCAAGCTACCTATCTCTTTCATAACGATCTGCTCAGTGGTTTAGGCGTAAAAAGGTCACAGACAGAACTTTCGTATCAAATCAAATCAAATTCGGGTTTATCATTCTATTCATAAAAACATTCTGCCATGCGCTCCTTATTAATTAAGAAATGTTATATGTAAACATATTTGTGATATAACATCACATCAAACAGTTTCATATCGAGACCTTTCTCGGGAGATAAGGGCATGATAACCTAGTCTTTAAGGCCTTACTAATTAATTCTGCAATTGCAATTAAAGTCCAATTTTATTTAACACTCAAGAAATAAAACTTTTTCACTGGCTTCAGAAATGGAGGAGGTTCACTTCTTTTGGTATCGAGTTTGACCACTATCTCACCTGATGTACGTAGGTGTTTAAAAGGTAAACATTATCCACCCATACTAGGTGGCGATACTTTGTCTGTTTGAACCTGCTAATTGAAAAGGGTATCAAACCTGCTTATCTATATTATTTTGTAATTTATTACTTTTCCAAGGAGTGGCAAGTATGTAGCTAGGGTAAATTTATTCCATACCTTATTGTTACTGCGAATAATAAACTTAATCTCTACCTTTTTAGGTGTTACAAAAGACTATTAATAGGATTATCACACTGCTTTCTAACACCGGAAATTAATCATGTATCTTAATCTTGACCCGCGCTCTTTGTCGCGTGCTTGTGATTTACCCACTGCACTCGAAAGACTCAGCTTTTCAAACTCGGCCGTTGATTGGTTAACGACAAAAATTGGGATCAAGATTGAGATACAGTATTAATTTCCGGCGTAAATCACTCTCTTTCACGTTGAATTTCGCCAGTAAATTGGTCACTCACCAATATGTTTGTGAGTACTATTTTTAACCACCAAAAATAGCCTTTAAATAGTACTCACAAACTGGTGATTGACCAATTTACTCCCGAAATTCGACCGAATACTCTATATTGTTATAGCTACAAACTTAAGGTGTGCCCGACACGCATACGACCAGTTTTAAAGAATTTATTAATCATAGTCTGTCATATTCCCGCCTACAATCAATAAAATTACATCATAATGACCTACAAAAACATGCAATAAAAAAGTAATTGTTTATAGCAACTAGCTTTAAAGACTGAGCAAGTCTTTAAAGCTAGTTGCTTCAAAGCACCTTAGTTCTATAAATTATTATTAAAACAATCAAGTCTGGAGAGGGGGGCAGGGGTATTCAACTCTGACATGTTGGTACTTTTGCAATGTGACACAAGTACTGCTGAATTTTATTTTATTGCAATTTTACTCTGATAGCAAAGTACGCCTGTGATTAAAAACATGAACTCTAATTTCAAACCAGTACCGAAACCTACAAACATGAATATTAATGATGGCAAGTTACATAATAAATATGTGTTTACACCTTTGAATATAATTAACCTACTAACATTGCTATCATTGAGTTATGGGCAACTTAGCCTGGTTTAAGTTGACACACCTATTTCCGGTGTGCTAAATTGTAAAACACCATGGTATAGCTTATCCACTCTGAGATGACGCGCCCCACTACCGCCTTTACGTACACGGTAATGCGGATTTCTATGGGTAATGATGTAGTGGGGCGCGTCGTTTCAGCACGCGTAGCATGACAACCATAGAAACAACTTTTCTACGGGTTTTTTCGACGGTAGAATAGGTAAAATGACAGATTGTGGTTGTTTATCTGTCATTTTGTCTATTCTTCCGTCGACAAAACCCGTTTCTATTGTGCTCATGCTAAGCGTGCTGAGTGGACAAGCTATTGGAGAGTTACCTATGAAGGACGAATTTCACCAATGCAATGGAACTCGTTCAGCACATTTAAACCAGGTTCAAGAGCGGTCAGTGTCAGAATTGCTGTGGAATATTGACACTGACAGCTCTTGATTGAACGCAGTTTAGATGTGCTGATCGCGTTCAGTTTCTGTCAAAAGTCAAATTGCCAAAAAGTATAAAGCTTCGTGCAGACCAGCGCGACGCGACACCGGTTATTGTTATACCGTCAAGTTTTCTTAGAAATTGTATTGTTCCAGTCGCGTCGCGCTGGTCTGCTCGAAGCTTAACTAGTTGACCTCGTAATTGCTTTACCACGCTAAGGTTGAATGTCACTTGCAAATTGCACGTCATAAAACAACATGGTATATTTGTCTATGAGACAGTTAGATACTTTCAAAGTTAGTGGAGTTTTAATTTACTGGGGTTTATTGTTAAAAGTGGTAAAAAAATTACGAGGTCGACTATACCTAGTTCCTTGTAAAAAATAACATTCTGTTTTTGATGTAGTAAGAAAGAGAGAAGGTATCCAACTAGATTTGTTAAAAGTTTAAATCTGGTTTTTAATCTCAAAACATCATGCTCGCAACAATTGCTATTTAAACAAAACATATTTTTATTTGGTCTACAACTTATAATTTATGTCAATATTTATACGTTATTGTTTTCATATATCCAAACAATATTTTTATTGCAAGAATGCAGAAGTCAAGTTCGCGCCAAGCTTGCCATACAGAGTTGTTTTTTTTTAACGTTATCTCAAGAATATGTAATAGGACATTTATTTATGTTTATGACCTGATATAAATGGACATTGACAACAAACATCGATTGGCTGGAAAATGCCACAGGCCATTCAGTGTGCTTGCTCCGTAGGAGCGGAGAGACGCGTGTTATAAAAAAAAGGCTCTCTTAAAATATTCACTTAATTAAAATTTCACAAAAATATTAAAATTAGATCAAAATGGCCCTTTAATATTTTAAGTAAAAAAATACAAAAAATTGGTTGTGATAATAAAAAGTGCAGACTTTTCTAAATTTCAAAATGAAGTGCTTTTTTCGGATTTTTCTTTAACTTGTAAGAATAAAAAAGAACATAAATTCACTTGTTTGAAAAGTGTTATTCCTCCTAATATGAAGTGCAATAGCTCTCTTTAATAATACCTAGTTTACTCTAAACCTTTAAAAAAAGAACAAAAACTTCTCTAAACAAAATGGGCAAATCGCACAGCACGTTACAACTATGCAAAGATTGTTACCTCAACATAATAGAACGATTTAAAAAGTTTTTCGAATTCAAAAAGGGAATGTTCGACCTTCGCGTCTGGCCGGGCGTGGAGGGCAGCGAGAAGACCCCGGGCAAAGCTCCTGACAGGGGCAAGGAACAGATGCAGAGACTGGCTAAACTGGCTAAGAAACATCGGAATGGACATATACCCAAGGTACTGTTCAAAGCTTTATATTCTGGTCGCTTTTAAAATAAAATTAGCTGGTTGGTTAGACTGTAAGCTGACGTCACAGAAATACTTACACAGAGAACCAATAAAAGCCCATCGATATAAGGGCGATTTTCGCTGCCAGTGTGGGTAGCGAAAAATACCAATAAATATTCTGCAAACTATTTGTATACAGTTTCACACCTGACGTATTTGCTACCCTCAGCAGCATTTGCCTATATGTATGCTTTTACTTAACACCGATACACGTAGGAAACTTTGAGAAATGGCTGCTTCGACTCTGGTCTGATTACCTAGGCGACGAAAGTAAGGGGCACACCCCTTACATTCGTCGTCTACACAGTCGTTCAAAGTAGGTACAAGTTACACATTAGGTACCTACTTTGAACGAATGTGTCGATGCAATAGAATCGCCACTGTCCAAATTCAAAGTGAAATCATTTATTGACATAAAAGGCACTTTTGAATGGTCATCGTGTTCATAGCAGCTAATCACTATAATATTCTATCTTTTGAGTTAAACTGCTACAGATCATATAAAGGCATATCAAAACATCTTTAGGCTCATCTCACAATTACATACGTTTTGACAAGAAAGAACTTTCATATAAGAACTTTTATATGTCCTTTAACTCATCGAAACATAGTTCTTGGACATTCAGGGATTATAAACGTTGCTTAAAGTTAGGAGCGTTTATGCTGAAAGTGGGCAGCGTCGCAAATAGATGTCAAATATTTCGCTGTTTTCATTAATTTGGCGATTTGTTAGCCACATTTCATTCACATATTTTCATTCATAATTATTGCCAAATTAATCAAAACAGGTAAACAGGGGATTTGACAGCTATTTGCGATGTTGCCAACTATTACGATAAGCCCTCTTAAGTGACATTTAAACGTCGAAAATGTATGGTTAAACAGTCGCTAATCATTACTTAACTTTAAACAACGTTTATAAATAAACCCCTTTGTGTCCAAAAAGTAGTTTACAATACAATCGAGTTGTGATTTGCATCATGTCGTTTGCAATTCTTATATATTTAGAAGATAATTTTAATATTTATGAAAAACAGTTAATCAGCAATACGCATACCACAAGGCGCGCTTATCTGTTCCGCAGATCTTTAACATCAGGCATGATAATTATGTAGATGTTATTTGATATCTTAGGTTATCAAAATAACTATCAACTCAACAACTCTAAACTGGATCTTAGAAATCAAATTATGTTTTTTTTTTTGCCATTTTCATTTCAGAAGTCCTTCTTACTAAGCTAAATATATCGAATGAAAATGTTCAATTTCCTAATTCTATAACTTTTGAGCATTGCTGAAGACCGGGCGTTTTGTGGGACTGTCTTATGTAATTTTGACGTTCAAAAAGTGTTGATTCTCAGCCTTATTTGAATAAATGATGATTTCTTGATTTTTGCAGTAGCGTACGCAAATACTACACATTGCATAAATTTATAACAGTGACGGAGTGAGTGAAATGACGTAAGAAGAGGCAAGATATAGTTAAAATTATCTTTTACTTGTGACCCCCTGCAACTCTGGCATTCCTGACATTGGCATGACAGATGCGTTCCTATGTATGCAGTATAAGTGTTTATAAGAACATAATACATGTACTAGCTGTATTAAAGTCCAGTGAAAGATGTTTACCTTAGAACTTTATAGAATTCCCGCGCAAAACATTTTATGGGCGCCGGTTACCATTAACCATCGGTGGCGAGATATCTCTGAAATATTTTAACCAATCAATCAGCAAGTCGGCTTCCAGTCTCAACCGGATGCAGCTGAATACCAGTATTTTACATGGAGCGACTGCCCATATGACCTCCTCAACCCAGTTACTGGGTAACGGGATACCCCTTGGTAAGACTGGTAGTCAGACTTTCGAGCTTCTGAAGACCCGTAAAGATTGTCAAAGATCCACGAATGACAGCCGGGACTAACGGCTTAACGCGCTATCCGAGGCACGGAGGACTCTCGGTATGTAAAGATGGTCACCAACCCAGGCAAGCGTAGCTTACCCTGATGGATCGACCCTTGCGGCTGGTATTACTTAGCCACGAGCTCCTCCTTAGCCACGAGCTCCTCTTTAGCCACGAACTCCTCCTTAGCCACGAGCTCCTTATTGAATAGTTTAACCAATGTACCTAGTTATAATCCATTGTTTCATCAGAATCAAAGGGCCATTAACCCCAGTTGGTCTCAAGATATCTTCCCGCAGGATAAACAAAGATATCCCTTGTATTTCTGACTCGTCTCTACATCATAATATTTTTGTTGATGTTGTCAGAAAAGGTATGCGCCTGGTAATCTTTGTGTTATCGAATTCACACGAGCGTCGCGCCAAAGAGTAACCTTTGGCAAATGCTTTGCCTCGGTGGGGCCGAGGCAAAGCTTCAAGTTTAGTACTACCAGGCTTTGTAGTAGTGCACTTATCAATACGCGTTTGTATGAAGTTTTCTGTCTGTTGGGTTACCTACTCCGGTTGCAGATCGTCATTTATCATTCAAAAGTTTTATGAAATTGCATAGAGTTGTTAATCTATAATTTTGTAATCAAGGTAATACAAAAAGGGCATGTAATTCTATGGTTGTAACATCTAAATAATAGATCTCAATATCGTGCGTGCGTTCCTATTACCGAAGATATACACTGATTCCCGAAGCACATACTTTTCTTGGGATATCTGTAAAATGCTTTCACTGCATTGATAAGTCAAAGTTTGTACCTAAAAGTATGTATCAATGATGCGCTCGAGTGACAATCGATTGAGGGAACGACTTAATTATTGGGTAAATAGTAAATAATATAGTTAACACTTAATTATTTCGAACTTTACTCCCAATTATTACCATTTGGTTTTAGCGTGTGGATTTAACGTGTTTTACATCGCATCGTGAGGCGTGAGAGACATTTCTCGACGGCATGTGAAGCCAATTCAGAGACCATGGCCGACTTTAAAACTCTGACATCAGATTAGTCACTAACCACACGAAAGAAGAAGAAGAGAATGTGTTTTACATGTGTGATAAATAAATATAAACAAATTAGTCGTCAAATAGACAATTCCTCAAATTTTCCTTCAATAGAATTGTAATAATCTACGCTTATAGAACTATTACGTTCGCATAGCTCGTTATAATGTAGGGAACAGCAGATTTTTTTTTCGCGATTTCACGTTTTGTCCCATAGTGAAAGTTATTCATAATGTTGAGTACAATGACCCCTTAAGAGGATGCAAACGAATTAAATTTCACATTGTATATGTTTTTAGGTACAGATTTCCTGCGGTAATTAGGTATTATGCTTAACTATTCTCCAAGTTGGTTGATTCAAACAGTTATATTGTGGGATGGCCAGCTAAGGTGCCACCTTGCAGTGATCACTCATTATTTGTGTCTGTATGGTAATTGTCTGAACACCTGGCACCTAATTCTCACTATCAGTAGTGCTATTCTGTAAAAATCTCACCGTGAAAACTTAGGTGAAGTGAGCTGTCAATAGTCTCATTCCCTAGCATCTAGGTGAAGTGAGCGTGGAGTGAGCTGTCATTCCACCTTATGCTAGAGATTGACACTATTGACAACTAACTTCACCTAAGTCTTCACGGTGAGTTTTTTATTTACAGAACACGTCAGCAGGTGAAATGACAGCTCACTTTAAGCTCACTTCACCTAAGTTTTCACGGTGAGATTTTTACAGAATCGACCGGCTGGTGTCAGGCCTTGACACTTGCTTCCGCGTTTCTTTATAGGAGCAGTCAGGTAAGACACGTTGGCGCCACAACCACAAGTAAAAGCATTATTTACGGCTTACGTTACAATGTTACAAAGATCTTTTGGCGCTCGAATGATGTTGGTAGGTGGGCCGTTTGTGCAATTGTTTTGTGAATTAAGAGTCTATAATACCTCAAATTACTTAGCATGATCCTTCGTTACATCGAAAATACTGCAGCATTAATTTTGAAATAAATGTATGGTAAAGTTGAGGATTAATGTTTGACGTAAACACGATTCCATAAAATTGTCTCTATAGGAAAAATAAACCGACGTTATCCCCAAACCGAACAGTAAACCGTTGGTATTGGAATACTTCAAAAGAATATACTTTAATTAGATCATGAAACTGCATAATAACTGAAGTAACTATAAAGCAGATACTATGTTTATAATTATTTTTGAATAACAGTTATTTTCGCCGTAAAAAAAATTACCTAAACTATTGGCGCCTTGGAGCCTTCTCCCCGCCGCTCAGTCTCGCTCTCACTCAGTCCGCGAGCAGTATGGTGCGAGCGAGATAAGGAATGAAATTGAGCTAAGGTATTATCTGTCTTTATTTTACACGGCGTTAGTACCGATTTTGGCCACGCGCCAAAAATGCACGTTCAACTATAGCTATACTTTATCGTTTTGTAATAAAGTTTTATTTCGTTTGTCAGGTGGACTGGCTGGACAGGCTGACGTTCAGGGAGATTGAGATGATCAACGAGAAAGAAAAGCGCAGTTCTGACTACATGTACTTGATGGTGGAGTTTCCTACGGTGCAGATCGATGGGATTACTGTAAGTAAACCATGGATTTTGTGATTAAATGTAGGTATGGGGAGGCATCTTCCCATTCACTTCTTCTCTCGGATCGGCCTGAAGTATATGAGAATAGTCGTGGTAAAAAAGTTAACCCAATATTTTCTTTTAATTTTTTAACAAGTGTCACGTCTCATCTTGTTACACAAATCGTCCATGATCTAAAAACATGAATCGTAAGTAGTTTTCAAAAGAATCCTCCTTCTTCTGCTTTGGATAACCTTACTTCATCGATGGAAAGACTAACTGGTTCCACCTTATTAATATTCTTGCTGAATGAACCGGATCTTAGTTAATCTTACTTTACAACGATTTCAGGTGCTTCCCTCGAGTGAAGATAAATTTTTTGTTTCATTCCACGTTCACACGAGACCGACAAAATAATATAGAAATTAAAATTCTTTATTTATTCATAATCAGGTTGTACAAGAACAGATTGGACAGTGACCCCGAAACTAGGCATTTGTCTGTATCTCGGGGGTCGGAAAACGTTCATCTGCCCTTTTCAGTTCATTTTTCGGTAGGCGAGTCAAGAATTCCGAGTGCCGAAATCCAACATTGTTGGATCGGTTCACTATTGAATTGAATTCATTTTTCACTTTTGATTCATTTTGTGTTCAGACGTTTCACTTCGAGAGAAACGTCTGATATGGGCTTTATCCTCGCATAATTTTAGGAATAGGTTTTAAAACTTTAATATTGTTATAGCATGCCGTAGTGTACTACGAACAAGACGGCGATGAGATGTACCAGTTCAGAGCTCAAGCCGAGATCGTCACCGTGCCTGACTATGAGATCTTACAAGTATGTGAATTAATACATTGTCTACATAGCGAAAGCCTTCGGATTACTTAAAGGCAGTAGTTTGAGGTCTTTGTGAAGGCGCTCGACCAGAAAAGTACTACCAAGATACGGATTTCTACTACCAAGCCCCGTTACTTGAAGAGGGTGCACAAGCACATGAGACATTTCTGTTTTATCCTGGGATAACACACCTGAAATGTCACCGGTTTGCAGATATCCATTACCGTCACTGACGAGGAAATAATGAAAAAAAAAACCGGCCAAGTGCGTGTCGGACGTACAATGAAGGGTTCCGAATTTGGGGTGAATGTATCCCAAAAACAAACTTAACATTTTAGTTGAATAACATATTCTCCTATACATCGATATAAGTCACGTTCAATTCTCCAACTGCAAACATAAGTTTGTAATCGCAAAAAAAAATAGGATAAAATTAGAAAAAAACGATTACCGGGTTTTTTCCTTTACTTGTGCTGTAAGACCTTGCTTCCTGCCAAATTGCGTGATTCTAGGTCAACGGTAAGTACCCTGTAGGTTTTGGTTTATTTCCGAGTATCAAAGTATATCGCTTAAATGGTATTTTTTTACTGTGTTGACTTGTGTAAACCTACGTATTTGATATTAATTTCAATTTGGACCTCCACGCGTTCCTAAGAAAAAAGGTCTTCACAGACTAACAGACGGACAACGAAGTGATCCTATAAAGGTTCCGTTTTTTTCCTTTTGAGGTACGGAACCCTAAAAAGAATTGTGTTAATAAGTAGAATTCATTTATAAAATACAGCTACATTATGTTGAGAATAGAAGTGGACTGACAACATCGAGTTTAGGTCAACCTACATGGCTACACATACAGTTAATTGACGACACTATTTTCTATTAATGTTAATACTAAAAATACTATGTTTTTAACCGGTATTTCTATTTACATCAGTTCCCGTTTGCATGAATTTCGAAGGTTGTAATAATCAAATTTTCAAATAAGTACCTACCCCAATTTCGATCGTTTGTAGAAAAGAATTTAGTCTGACATATTCATAGACAAAGTACGAAGTAATTTACTTCGTGAAGTACTTAAAGTTATAAACGAATGACAAAAAAAATATTCATTTTTGCGAATACTAACTCCTACATTGCCTACTCTTCTAATTTTATTTTCTGTCTGAAGAATTTCATTGTGGCTTCCGAAACACTACTACTACTTCTAATGCATAAAATTTCCAACATACAAAAATATTACCTAATAATTTGTTTCTTATCTTTGAAAAGGAAAACCTAGTAGAAAGCAAACAACACCGTCTCGCTCGCTCCCTCCGCTCGGGTGTTTCCGGTCGCGACGCCAAACCGACGGCGGCCGAGCGAGACCAGCTGTCTGCGCTCGTAGCCGCGCCGCCTGCGCGACCACTCACTGCCACGGACCAGGACTTACTGTGGAAGTTCAGGTAAATACAAGGTGCCATATTGAAGGAAATAAGTAGTGGTTGAAAATAGTCAGACGTCATCAATACAATATAGTTACCCATCACTGCTTACCGGCTCATGGTCGAATCTAACATAGCCTAGTAAGTTCCGATTTGTAATATAGTTGAAATGTTGTGGTATCCAAAATATTTTATCAGGTGATTGGTGCTTTAGCCAGCATAATAATTCAATTAAAAATATTAATTTCGGAATAATAATGAACCTCGCCAGTTTATCCTTTCCATATTTTGCATACTATTAAATAGAATCAAGTTCTAACTGAACAGACAGCTGTGCAGCTGGGCAATATGTTGCGTCACTTCTTGTTCTCAGCCACAGCACTAGGAAGTGGTGAAGGGCGGGCGTGCCGGGAGACTGTCTTATGTCATTTTGACGTTTAAAAACTGCTGATTCTCAGCCTAGTTTGAATAAATGACTTTTGCGTTTGATAAAACTGTTTGAATAAAACTTTGATCATGGGCTCTAGCCCTTTGTTGGAGGTACAAAAAAAATTAAATCACTTTTGCTTTTCAGATTCTATTTATCGTCGCATCGCAGGGCGCTAACGAAGTTTTTGGAATGCGTCAACTGGAACAGGCCAGGTTAGTTTGAAGTCATAATTTAAAAACTTTCAGGTTATTACTAGGCTACGATTTTAATACTTACTTATGTTATGCCTTAACGCCGGAACCGTCGTGAGGTTTAGCACTCGGATAGACGACAGTGAGAAGAATAGATTAGCTTCTAAGGCTTCACTAAATAGAACGGGTACTTAGCGCACGTTACAGCGCTAGCCTGACGCTGCACTGTAGCGCCGAATTGCGTTGCACTATGACGTACGTTTACTGTCAAACAGAGCGCCAGCGCTAGCAACGCCGCGACACTAGCGTTGCGTGCTGCGCTGTACGGTCTGCGAAGGAGTTAAGTAACCAATCACGCATACATTGTAGTGTCCGTGACTGGTTACTTAACTACTTTGCAGACTGTACATAGCGCTTTCGTTCTATTTGGCGAAGCCTGTATCCTAGCAACGTGCAACGCGAATGTGAGTACCTAAGTATATTTAAAAAGGTCCAAACAAAGTGACACCCTTTTTTTTTTGGGCCGGAAATTTTCAAATAACTTCTCCCGCTCTGGGCGGAGCGGGAGGGCGTGACAGGCTCTTACTGACTTAAACCCACCCGTGTTCCTTCAGTTGCCTGTTCGTTGCCAGGGGCCACGGTATCCCTTTCAGACTTTCCCACGATAAACAAAATGACACCTGTGTTACAAGAAATCCAGAACCTACCGACTGGGTGAAGACCCAATGTCTTCTCCCAGTCAGTAGGTTCTGGATTTCTCATTTCTCATTATACATAGATTGAATTTACATTATGACAATAAAAATTTAAACAAACATCTATACGGGTTCCCAAATAAAAAATCACCGTATTCACCTTCGTATTGCGTCGTGATATACATTATCATAAAAAGCCATAAAAAAACGTAATAGGACGTAGCAACAATTTAATGAATCTAGGTCTAGGATCAGCTACCTGCATAATCATACTATTACTTATGCAGTCTACTAATATTTTGCAGTTTTTCCTTATCCAAGGATTTCCCCTTATCGAGTAAATCTTCCTTAAGTGAACATTTTCTTCCACATACTTTGTGTATTTAATTTTATTTGAGTTGTGCTCCTCTTTCCTGGTACCGTACGTATTACAGAACAAAATCATTAAATCCTAACTAGTATTATAACTGCGAAAGAGAGTTTGTTTGTTTCGCTTTCACGCTAAAATAGCTGAACGGATTTGGATGAAATTTGGCACATGGGTACACTATGTTTTTATCCTGATTTTCCCACAGGATCGAGACTTATGCGGGTGAACCCGCGGGACGCAGCTCATTCAGATCTGGATCATTTATAAATCCTTTGCATAGCGATTACTTTGCCAATTGCTAATTGGCTCAATTAATTATGAACTCAAACTTGTAATTTACAAGTTAACAATATCTTTGGTAGAGTTCATCAATAACTCTTTATTATTGCTTTAACAAATCGTCCCAAAAAAAACTTCCTCAAAGTCAAAGTCAAATCATTTATTTCAAATAGGCCCTTGTAAGGCACTTTTGAACGACACAGTTTACAAAAAAATTAATTGATTCTAGTCGCCCCTTCCAAAAGGTAGTTTTCGTATCGAGAAGAATGGGCAAGAAACTCCACCGTTACACCCGAATACTGAAACGCCACTCAAAACTTAAGCGTTACTTAAAACTAGTTTCAACCAATCAAAAGGCTTTAAACGAGTCATAAGTAACGCTTAAGTTTTGAGTGGCGTTTCAGTATTCGGGTGTAACTATTTTAAAAAGTGTTAAAATATTTTGTATATGTAGGTACATTAGTTACATAATTGTATGTGAAGACGATGCACCTAAAAAAAAATACGTTACCATAATAGGTAAAAAGAATAATTAATAAAAATGAAGCAACGAAACATAAATTGGTTCCTAACCCTCCTCTATTATACAGGGTGTTTGGTAGATGGGTGCAAAGCCTGAAGGGGGTGATATCTTAGACCATATAGAACTTATTAAGCTAAACTTGTCTTAGACGAAGTCTGTTCCTTGCATTTTTTTTTGAAACTCTAAGGTTTTTAACAATAATACGCATTTTTTTTCAATTAATTGTTAATAGCGTCCAGTAAAAGCTGTTATGTTATTATTTTTTATTTATTTTTTATTTATGTAATGTGTGATTACTCAAACAAAATAATTCCCAAGCATCTGTGTCATCAGAGAAACATTCTGCGCAATATTCAAATTTAAGAAACTTTTAAAAATCAAGAAAATGTTTTGTTTACGGCATAATAAAAAAATTTAAAAAATTGCCTCAGTTGTTCAAACCTTTTTAAAAACATGCTTGGTTATTGCCCTTCCTTTTGATGTACTATTTACGCAGATGTCTCATCAACTCTTGGAATTAAGATGTAAAAAGCAAATTGAGGTCGAATATTTAATTTTTAAACAGACCAAAATAATGCAACATTTTTGCTAATACACTACCTATTGTTTTTTGTTAGAACTGATAACTGATTCATTCTTAGAATTATGGTGCACGCACATCAATCAAATTCTGGGAACTCGCATAACAAAAGCCGCCGCGCGACGATAACAAACTTGCCCTTTTTTCGACTTTCGGGTAGCGTCTAATGAATTGTTATTATTCAATAGAAAAATCAGCTTAGTTACTGAGGATATAAAGTTGTTATTTATTTACACTAAAAACTAGTACCCGAGTAGTCGGGTGGACTCGTCACATCTTCGGACCCTCAGTTAGTCAATTAACGACTGCCCTTGTGACAAGACGTTTTAATTGCAAATTCGTGTTTACACAATTCACCGCATGAGGTTGTGCGCTCCTTCACGTGTTGATTTTGGAGGTGTTTAAGGTGTTGAGCCTTAGCTGTGAGCTCCTTCACTGATTTCGGACTTTTATTTGTGTGATCAATCGACTATGGCTACTTTTTCGAATGAAGAATATGCGGATATCGTCTTCATGTATGGCAGAGCTGACGGTAATGGTTCTTTGGCGCGACGGATGTACCAAGAGAGATATCCGAATCGCAGATTACCTAATGTCAGAGTGTTTTACAACACATTTCGTCGGCTTTCTGAAGTTGGAATCCATCACGTGGATTCTGGACTCAACCCGGGAAGACATCACCCAAATATCGAGGAAGACATTATTGCAGCTTTTGATGCAGATCCTACTACGAGCGTCAGAGTAGTAGCTCGAAACCTCAACATTTCGGTATGGAAGGTGTGGAATACGATGCACCAAGAAAACAAATATCCTTTCCACGGCACGGGTGTACAAGGTTTGGAAAATGAAGATCCCCCACGAAGGATTCAGTTCTGTCGCTTTTTGTTGAATAGTGACATTGAAGATGCATGGTTTTTAAAATCCATCTTGTGGACCGATGAGTCAAAATTTTCGAAAGAAGGAATTACCAATTTCCATAATCTTCATCGATGGGCCGACAAAGAGAACAATCCACACTGGAAGAAGCAAGTGTCGTTCCAAAGGAAATTTTCCGTTAACGTGTGGGCAGGAGTAATCGGCCGAACGTTGATTGGTCCCCACTTCCTGCCAGATAATTTAAATGGAGAAAATTACCTGGAATTCCTCCAAAACTATCTCCCAGAGCTTCTAGATGAGACCGAAATACCAATATTGGCAATGAGAAGACCAATGATCTTTCAACAAGATGGTTGTCCAGCACACTGGACCCTAAACGTGAGAGAACATTTAAATAATTGTTTCCCAGAGAGCTGGATTGGCAGAGACGGGCCCATCCCTTGGCCACCTCGATCACCCGATTTAACTCCTGTGGATTTTTTCATTTGGGGACGGGCCAAGGAGCTCGTCTACACGCACGTTGAAATTTCAACTAGAGAAGAATTAATAGAAAGAATCCAAACGGCTTTTCAAGTCATGAAGCAGGAGATGAAATTAAAAATCACGACTACAGAAGTGAGAAGACGGGCACGCGCTTGTATAAGAAACCGCGGTCAACATTTTGAACATGAACAATAAATTATTTTAACAAAAATGTTGTTTTATTGATCTGTTCGAAAATAATAATTTTCATACTTAATTTGCTTTGTACATCCTAATTCCAAGAGTTGATGAGACATCTGCGTAAATAGTACATCAAAAGAAAAGGCAATAACCAAGCATGTTTTTAAAAAGGTTTGAACAACTGAGGCAATTTTTTAAATTTTTTTATTATGCCGTAAACAAAACATTTTCTTGATTTTTAAAAGTTTCTTAAACTTGAATATTGCGCAGAATGTTTCTCTGATGACACAGATGCTTGGGAATTATTTTGTTTGAGTAATCACACATTACATAAATAAAAAATAAATAAAAAATAATAACATAACAGCTTTTACTGGACACTATTAACAATTAATTGAAAAAAAATGCGTATTATTGTTAAAAACCTTAGAGTTTCAAAAAAAAATGCAAGGAACAGACTTCGTCTAAGACAAGTTTAGCTTAATAAGTTCTATATGGTCTAAGATATCACCCCCTTCAGGCTTTGCACCCATCTACCAAACACCCTGTATAACCCTTTTAAATTAGATAATATAGTCGTTATAAGTTATTCAACATCCGCAGCTCCGATGAAGACATGTCTTCAACTAGCACGCGTTTTACAACTTACAAAGACATCTTTATAAAATTCACACAATGAACCCTTTTCTTATAGACTCAGTCTTAGACATGATGTCAAATATTGACCCTAAACATACTTGAAATACAAACTTAAATACAAGCATCCTTTATGAGCATATCTTTATAAACGGGTAAATGCGATTCAAACCTGCACACGAAGGGTTCCGTACCACCGTACAATATTTAACACTACACATATTTTTTTGTAAAAAAAAATACTTTTCTTTTATGGCCCCTTAATTTTTTTACTTTATTTTGTTTGTTGCTAAAGTGGCAATAGAAGTACACAATCTGTGTACCTATTACGGTTTATGAGATACAACCCGCTGACAGACAGCCGGACGGACAGCGGAGGCTTAGTTAGGGTTCCGTTCGGCACCCTTCGGGTACGGAACCCTAAAAAACTGCGTCCGCATTCATTTTGTAAGCTATTTAGCGCTTGAAAAGACGTCAGTATTTTCTTATCTGATAATAGAGGTTGACTCGAGTCGAGTCACTGGACCGAAATGAAGGACTGATTAAAAGGACAATTGAGAGATATGATTCAACTCGGTTAACGGACTAATGACTTAGCGCCAAGCTTTCTGCGCTACTGATTGAAAGTGTATTGGACGAATATTTGCGTGGTGCAAGTGATAAAAACTTTATAATTCAGACTTTGATATCAATGGAATGTTAGTACAGTAAAACTTATGAAACTAGGGTTAGTAGTTAAAAAAACATTATAATTACTTATTTCGTAATGTGCGTATTAACCCATTGCTGGACGTACCGCGTGTCCAGCCTATCCGCAATAACAGCTTAGTCGGTGCTGGCGCGCTACCTGCCGAACGCCGCCGGAGCGCAGCGTGAGAGCACTGGCTCTCACGCTGCGCTCCGGCGGCGTTCGGCACGTTCGCACATGCACTGGCATGTGCGAACGTGCCCGACGCACTGATCTAGCGCGGTAGCAACCCCAACAACGCCCTGAAATGCACCCATGATGTACTTAAGAGACCGTGCACGAAATCGACTGACTTTGATCAATTTTGTTCATTCGTTGTGAGAAAGGGAAAAATAATTTAAGCAAAATTATTTATAATTTGAAAGTCGAGTTCTTTGTTTTGCATGTGGCTGAAAAGGATTTTTTAAATAAGTTAAGTATTCATGGAAAATCACAAATATTCGCAACGAGTTTTCAGAAAAATTACGCGAGACTGACGTTTGATCACTTTTTTACGAGAAACTACTTTTGATTTTGAACTTTTTAAAATATCATCAACATCTTTATATAGTCTACTTGTATGTGGCTCAACCACTTTTTCCACTTCGATACAAAATAATATAAGAAAAATAATGTTGAAAAAAACTTTGTTTTTGAAACCCTGTCAGTAATGTATTTTTTCCTATTATTTAAAATATGCAATCCTATTATGCAAACCATATCAAGAAATTCAAAAATCACACATTAGTCTTCAGCTATCCTTGAACTAAAATCAAAATTTTATTTTATGACTTTACAATATCTTCATTAAGCAAATCAAAGACGAAATAAACCATATTTTCGAGAGCCCAAAAGTGATTCCACTATTAACAAGTGCTGTGACTGACACAAATGGTTTAGCACCACGAAAACTGTACTTTTATAGTTACACAGACTGTTTCAATTATTTCAAGCTATCTTACAATTCGATAAGTTATTGACTAAAAAGGGTGCTTTTCGTGCACGGAGCCTTAAGGAAAATCAGTAAAGTAACTTTGAAAAGAAAATAAAAGAACCTTGATGAATTAAATGGTTTGATACAAACAATCAAGACTGTACCTTACTTAAAAAAAAAAATTCTTTGTGTAGGCACACGATGTTTTCTTCTATAAAACGAGAAGTCATTACTCCTAACTCGAAACAATACAAAACACACTTTATTTGAACCACCGTTCAATAAAATCGAAATCACCTGGAACAGTCAACGAACTTTGAGTTCAAAGTCATTAACTACTTACAAGAATTAATTAACATACTTTTTCAACTTAACAACTTTAACTTGTTTACCTTCGACATACCTTAACAACACGTGGTATTCACGCAACGAGTTTCATAAACTCGCTAAGTTGGTTGTGGTGAAATGGCGTCGAAGTTACACGTACTTTGTAGTTTTAAAAGAACTTTTGTGTGATATTATGTTAGTTCAAAATGAAGGAACAAATTGAGAATGAACTTACTGACAGAAATATGATTGTGAGTACCTTTCTACATGATCTTTATTTTTACCGGACTGTTCATAAATATGACCATTCCGGCGCTCGGGGCTGTATCAACTATCAGATGTGACTTTCTCTCAAGTCTGAATTTTTTACCCGACCGCCCCAGAAGGAGGATATTTTTTTTATATGTCAATTTCAAAACATGTGGTACTAAACTACGTACGTAAATTACTTTGAATGATCATTCAACTAATCAATATGATAATAATGCATGTGATGGTAGGCATGATAAAATGATGTGAACAAAGTAGGTAGAATAATCATGGCTCGACCACCATGTTTCAATGCTGAGTCCCTGTCTCCCAACACAACTAACACACAGTAGACCAAAACATCGCATCGCACACGCCTTTGTTACCGTATCGTAAAAATATGACAAATATTTATTCCGAGTCACCCACATCACAGCAGAATGCTATCATCAATGTTTCGTTCTTAAATAAAAATAAAACCTCTTATCTCTCTACTACATGTTCACAGTACTACTTCTACACATTCAAGTAACATTAATTACTTATGGCCGATTCCTATAATTTACGGACCGTTGTTGGTTAAAATTAAGACTCTTGTATTTTGACCAATAATGAAGCAAAGTCCCCATAGCTTTGCATAGTAGAACCTCCCTTAAGGAAGTAGCTATCACAGGTAAAATTAGCTTACGAATCTATTTATAATGTTTAGCAATAAAAATAGCTACCATTGGTAGGCAAATCGATTCGTTTTTGTTTATAGGAACCGAGCATTAGTCGACTCTCAATACCAAAACGAAAAGAAAGAATGCAGACAAAAAAGATATTTGAAAAAAGTACTGTTGACGTCTTTCCTAATTCCCAGCTATCACATGCGAAATTACACTAATTATGTTTAGAAAAAATACTCTTAATTCGCCACAGTAACGGTCACTTAAGATATCGCTGTAGTATTTAAAATTCAAGGTTATTTTGATATAAATATTAAACTAAACTAATCAGTTTAGAGTTAAGACGCGATTCACTAAGCATTGTGTGTTTGTTAATAATAAATTATAAGTAATCAAGTGATATAAAAATGTGTACCATTGCTATCAGTAAACATACAAGAATGATGCGGTGTAAAGGGTGCAAAGGTATATCTTTAACTGTTTTCTTTTTCAACAAGAGAATGAGTAAAAATTTAAATTGAGGAAGGATATTTCTTGAAATTAGGTTATCAACGGTTTTAGCGCTATCTGCTAACATGCTAATGTATAGGTACATTACGTTTTTTTCTTTATTAGGTATTCGAGTTAACTTATCTTTTTGTACGCACTTGTTTCTGTAACAAATAATCCTATTTTTCCTTCTTTCTTTCATAAACTCATTATGCTAGAAAAGTCAAAAAATTATTGATGTCTGGCAAAGGGTTATTCCGTGTTTTCACCCTAAAAAATCCACCCTAAGTCTTTAAACTCCGTTTATTCAACTGGGTTTAGGGTGAATTCTCGGACATACGTTTCTAAGTATCCACCTCAAAGTGAATTTTTTGGGGTGGATAAACGGAATAACCCTTGGCAAACATTTCAGTGAACGCTGTAGGTATGAATGATAGAATTCACCCCTTTACGTAATACTTTGAATCTCATGGCTAGAGACTGGCCGCTACAAAAGTCTGAAATCGCAAAAATACTTTTCCCATACAAGTCTAAACGGTCTTAATTATGAAATTTTTTAGCAACGAACTGTCTAAATTCTGTTCTCCAGATAAATAAAATAAGTTCTAAAATCGACTAGACTAATTCACTGCTATTTACCGAGTTTAAATATTATACTATCATAATAAATAGTGAATTACAATAATAGGCCTTCGGTCTCCTAATGAATTATAAATAAAGTCATGGGACAGCACAAAATGAGAGTGGATAAATTTCTACGGAAATGCCCAGTTGTCCTTGTGACGTAGCTGCGAACCGAATGGAAATGGTCGTCGTGTAAACGACTGTCTCTTATTAAACGATAAAAAAGTATACTTACGTGATAAAATAGAATCGTATAGTCGCCATCTGAACGTAGCCTACTCTTATAGCCCCGTCTCAAAAATCCACCCTATATTTACACATACATACATACATAACCCCCCCTCCCTCTGCCTCCCCCTCTCTCCTCCTCTCTTTTGCCTTCTTCCTTTGTGAGAAGGCAGAAACTACAGAACGCCACCTGATACGACCCTTACATACACCTTTTGCCACGTTTCCTTCTTTCCCATTATATTTACTCAGATGGCAACATTCATTGTCGAATATAAACTGTTCATACAGCTGAAACAAACCAATGAATGCATAATAGCTTAGTAACTCATCAGTTTGTGAAATCATGTCCGCATGTTACCGTGTTTTAGTTCATTTCTTTTCTCTCTATTATTTTATTTAGATAATCTTGCAAATACAAAAAAAAAATACTACAAGTAAACGTAACTTAGAATCTACTTATTAAAATCTGAACCACTGGGTATAGGAGCATACAATTTTGGACAAGAGTTACTTTTATAACGAACGTGAACATGATGGAAGGATTTTTGGACCTAAGTTAAAGCACAGATGAATACAGATCGTTCAGTCCGCATTTTGGGTATGAAGCTACAAGAACGCGGCGGGCTCATATTTTTGGGCCAATTCAGTGAGTGTAACGTAGTCAGAAGATCTAAGAGTTACGCGAAAAAAAGAGAAGCAACTTATAGGTGAATATAACTGTAGTTAATTTGCGCTCCTGCCGGGGTTGCGAGTTGTCCGAAAGGGATATCGTGGCCCCGGCACACAGGCAACGGAAGGAACACGGGTGGGTTTTAGTCAGTAAAAGTCTGACACGCCCTTCCGCTCCACACAGCGGGAGAAGTTATTTGATAATAACCCACCCAAAAAAAAGGTAATTTTCGCTGTGCGACCTGAATTGCACTTTATTGTGTCGTAGCAAGGGTCGCTTTTTATTTAAATGATTTTGCAGAGTGAACCATATGTATTAATCTGTGGTTAAAGTGTGATTTGGGATCCAGAATAAAGAACCTCATTACTAACCACTACATGAATAGACTACCTCATTCTTTATCAGACCCTCCATCCCAGTAGCTACCGATTGATTGCTAGTCGGTAGCTACTCAAGATCTAAGTTAATTATACAGAGTCAAACTAAACTAGCTAGCGAAACCCTGCAGACGTAATCGTAATGGGTATCGAAATCTAAACACTATAAAATAAAAACAAAAATACATTGATTTCAATCGATGTTTTTTTTTTTGGGGTGGGAGGGGGGTCATTGATCGCTTGTAGTTTTGTTACTTAAAGTATGAGTTAAGAAAATATGTTTTATTTTGATTTATTGCGTTTATATATCGATACCTCTGTGCAGTTTACATATACATATAAGGTGTTAAAAAAATAACTCTTGAAACTTTAAGTGGTGCACCTCTTAAAGTTTCAAAAGTAATTTTCTTAACACCTTATATAAAAACTGATTTTGTTAACTGATATTTCAAGTGACCACAGTAACAGCGGTCGCGGAACCCACAAAAAAAAACATCGATATATTAATTTGTTTTTTTGTATTATCATATTTAGATAAGTACCCCCATTACGTCTGCGGAGTTTCGCTAGCGAATTTATTTGACACTGTTTTATACAGTGTCAAATAAATTAGCTTATTTTTGATGTATTGTTTCCTTTGCAGGCGAGGTGCGTCAAGCGCTGTCTATGATGAAGCAATGGGCGCCTATGGACGTAGAAGATGCGCTCGAGTTGCTAACGCCCAAGTTTACACATCCCGCTGTCAGAAAGTATGTATTGATAACACATTCTTACAAATATCACTAAACCATAGCTTGATCAGATCGGTGTTTGCTGGAGGTACTTTTAACCTTGCAACTATTATATTTTAAATACGATGGTTTCAAGGTCCTCACCGGAGCATTCGCATGTAATGTAATAGTTCAGCTATGCTATTCTGTAAACATCTCACCGTGAAAACTTGGGTGAAGTGAGCTGTCAATAGTGTCAATCCCTGTGGAATGACAGCTCACTCCACGCTCACTTCACCTAAGTTTTCACGGTGAGATGGTTACAGAATAGCACTGCAGATTCGAGTATTACATCAGTGAGTGAGAAGAACCGAGGTAATGGTAATAAAGTAATGCTCAAAATCGAATCATGGATTGATACATTACAGGCGAATGCTTCTGTTGAGGGAGCGGCTTAATAGTGAAACAACATTTTTTTTTTTTTAATGATCGGACGGATTTACCTAATCTGGTAAATTATATGGTATAGAGGCTTCCTCAAATAGTCAGTAAAGTTCTAACTTCTGCGGTGGTAGAAAAGCCGCCATCTACAATATTCATAAAAAGCTAAAATACCTATAAACTACTTAAAATACTTCTTCCAAATCAAACAAAATATGATCGATTACAGGTACGCGATCTCCCGTCTAAAGCAGGCACCTGACGATGACCTGTTACTGTACCTCCTGCAACTAGTTCAAGCTCTCAAGTACGAAGACTTCATGGAGATACACGACGGTAAGAGGTTATGATGTTGATGATCAATCTGCCTAGCCAAACCAACCCAGTTACTGGGTAACACGATACCCCTTGGCCAGACCGGTTGTCAGACTTTCGGGCTTCTGACGACCAATAACGACTGTCAAAGATCCAAGAATGACAGCCGGGACCCACAGCTTAACGTGCTTTCCGAGGCACGGAAGGGTCTCGTTATATTAAGATGGTCACCCTCCCTCGAACTGACCGCGGCAAGCGTAGCTTAACCTGATCGATAACCCTTCAAAGACTAGTTTTATTAATGAAAGAAAAGCCTGAAGAAACTGTAGTCTAATTTGACTCAGGTAATATAACAAACTTTGTACGTATTTTTCTGTTCTTTTTTTCTTGTCTGCTTATATGTGTGTACATAAACCGTTAAATAAATAATAAAAATAAACTTTTAAATGTTTTCAGAGTACGCTCGAGTGTGCGGTAAGGACCCGAGTACTGCTGAGCTGGAGGCTCGTGAAAGTCGTCTCATGCAGAGTGGACACAGAGGCAGCCAAGCTAGTTTGTTGTCAGCGTCAGGTAAGGGTCAGTTTATATCTGTATGCCTTGTTGTAAGTACCCTAAATTAATATTACAAAAAGATGTCCCAAGAAAACGGAAATAATACTCTAGCAAGAGGATCAACTTTTGTTCGAGGGCAGTTCAAGATTCTAGAAACACTATTTCGGTCGAAGTAGTTTTATAAGCGTAAACTTACAGGGTTTTACATTCAAACGAAACATTGAAATCCATTCAAACCAATACCTTTTCCAGTTCTTACTGCAAGTGAAATGACGTCATCAATCACAAGTCGTCGCTCTACCGATGCAACAGTAGAAGAGGCACCCGCCGCACTAGATAACAGCGTCAGTGTCAACAACAACAACAGTAACGCTGACAATAACAACCCTTTCAGGTAGGTCTAATACATTTTGTTAAACATTAGACACTAGAGCTCGAATTTCAGTTTTCTTCCATTGATATTGAATCTAAGACACACAGGCAGTTTGGCCCACGGGATGTGAATCATTTAATTAAATGAAGACTTGCCCTTCATCTGCATATTAGTTTTCACCTGCCTCACGTGAGGTAGCGTAAACTTAATGCATTTGGTTGTTTTTTTCATTAAGAAGTAAATTATTAACATTGAACCAGTGGACTACTTTTGAGATGATCGTGGTATTTACATCGTCAGTAACCAGCTGCTAACAGCATACATGATACATCACTTTTGTTATGATAACGTAAATGAAGCAAAAGTAGTGTGTAAGGAGCGTAGCAGGTGGCGTTCTATAGTTTCTGCCTACCCCCATGGGAAGAAGGCGTGAGTTTATCTATGTGTCATCCACAAACAACACTATATCATGATTATCCTTTATTAAGTAAAGCAAGTCATAATTATAAATAAGAAACAAGTAAGGACCCACAATTGAGCCCTGTGGGACTCCCATTGTTACTTTCCGGGAGATCTTTTTCCATTGACGTCAATTCTCTGAAGCCTATTTTGATCAAGTATGAAAGTAAGAAGATCCAGAACGGCGTTCCTGATCCCGTAGTGGTGCAGTTTTCTGATTAACGTTTCATGAAGAAAGCAATTGAATGCCTGCGACAAATCGCATTTAACTGAAGGCTCATAGTATGAATAACTACTTGCGATTTGGTCGGTCTGTTCGCAACGCGTATATGCTTAGTGAGTTATGCAAAGTTGAGATAAGCTCGGTGGACATAGTTGATATGTTTCCATACATATTTCGGGGGGTGTTACTCCACTGTTTGAAATTGTACATCCAAAGTTATACATGATATTGTTTTGTCTCATTATTATTTTTTTCTGTGCGGAAACAGATAAGTAAAATAAAAACTTATTAAAAAATTATGAGCCAATAAAGATTCCGTTTTGTTGCTAATTTTAACGCAGCTTTGGGCGTACATTATTCACCGACACAGCTAAATTATAGAAGAGTTCAATAAACTTTATTTGTAATTGATTTATGCAATGGTTTTTTCATGAAACTCGATTTTCCAAAGGACATTTCGTAATTTATTACGCGCTCGTTTTACTAAAATAGTTCGGAGCGGTGTTTGTGCGCGTGCGAACTAGATGTTGTGCGTGTAGACTAGCATCTTACTGCTCATCACTGATACTATCTCTGTCGAACACGATGCCAGCTGATACAGTGTGCTTTTTGTCTACGCCCACCAGTGACTTGGAGCCCGCGTCAAGTTGAACCTTAACATCTTACACGCGGATAATATATAGTATAGAATCCGAACCTTCTCCCATCTGTTTACCAGATGATAGTTATTTTTTATTAAATATCATATGTTTACAAATATATTGTAAAATAAAATAGAATTTTCTTTATTCGAGTAACTAAGACTCAACAACAAGATTGTTAGTAAAACTTACGACTATAAAATGATTATAATAATAAAAAACAAAAAATTAATAATAATAATATTAATATTTTAATGATTTGAATTATTTAAAATGATTGCCTTATTATGTTCATGGCTATAATTAGTTATAAATGCTGTAAGTTTTATTTTTATTTTATTTCGCTGTCTTGTTTAAATGATAAATGATGATGATACCCATGTTTGCAAAGTAATAAATGATTTATGATATACGCGAATAATACCTTTTTATGCGCCTAACAGAGAGGCAGACAGTGAATCAATACTAAAACTGCGTAGGGTCTAGCTAGGTTCTGGTAATGCGACGCTACGTTGGTGACGGGACAAAAATCGGGGCGTTGCCATTAAAACATGTCAACTTCTCACTATCACTTGAGCACCGCACCAAGGTCTATTTATAACCTTGTTTCCAATCGATGTTATTTCCACTTGAAACAAACATCTACTTTATGCTAGTGTAAATAAAGTTGGTTTTAGAGTAACTAGTACTGTTGAAAATGTTCTAAAAATATGAAGTTGTAGCGCAAACTGAACCTTATGTGTAGGTATTACAGTTGTTTTTCCTAAAACTCGTGTTTGTTTATATGTTTGGCAAATAGATTGTGACCGCAGATTATCTCGCCAACCGCAACCATACGACTTGAAACCGTTGGAAACTTGGAATCGTGTCTGCATACTTAAAAATATGTATTATTTTCAGCGAAACCGCCGACCCAACCGAAGAGCGTCTCTCCCTAGCCTCGTTCCTGATCTCCCGCGCGTGCAACAACAGCGTGGTCGCCAACTACCTGTACTGGTACCTGCTCATCGAGTGCGAGGACCAGGACGCCGGCCGCGACCACGCCGCGCGCGGCATGTACCTCGCCGTCATGAGGAGCTTCAGCCATCGCCTGGCCAAGGGTACGTCCGAAGAATGAAAATACATTTATTTGCACTAAACATGACGCAAAGAAAAAAACAAGTTACAGGAAAATATTCGTCACATCCACGCAAAACGGCCATCGCTCAGCATAATGCTGTGACACGTGCTGTGTAATTGCTATTGCTAAACAACCAACTGGGCTACGAGTTCATAAAGAATCTTGTAGCATCCATTGGCATTTTATTACGGAATATTGTATATCGACGAAATATTTTTTTTATCAATTTACACGTTTTGTTTTATATACCATTTTAAGAGCCCTAATTTTTAACCCATAAGTTTATTGACGCTTTCTGCGTCAAATGGTACTTGCAACATCTTACAAAAAAATGGTTTCCCGCAGTATAATATTTTAACAATATATTACAACTGTTGTTTCCTATGAATACCGGGCTTTACACAATTTAAAAAAATAAAAGCATTTTTTCTCCACGTCCAGGTAACACCGACCACCAGCGCACGCGCTCGTTCCTGGCGCGGCAGCAAGTGTTCATCGACAAGCTCGTGAAGCTCGTGAAGACGGTCACTCGGGAGAGCGGCAACAGGAACAAGAAGGCCGAACGACTACAGCAGTTACTGGCCGATCCTGACGCGTTCAAGTTTAACTTTACTAACTTTGAGCCCATGCCCTTCCCGTTGGATCCTAATGTTACTATTAAAGGTATGTTTTTAACTCTTTTCAAAACACTATTTATTACACAATATTTATTTTACTTAATTTGTCTCACTTCTGCTGTCCAGGTTTCTTTAATCCCATACAATGAAATTATCCATTACATGAAAAAGTCCAAATGTATTTTTAAAAAAACAAATGCTACCTTTTACTCATTTTTACAGCTCGCACTTGACCGAAAAACGAATTATGCCAAAAATTTTTTAATGAAAAAAGAGCAAAAAGAAAGTTACCCCATACTGTCACAGTATAAAAATAACTATAATTATTATGTAGGTGTAAACTTGTTATCAAATGACATAGAAACGTTTCACTAATAAAATTAAAATAATCTTGAAAAACGAATCGTGTTTTTTCTTTCTTTCAGGAATCGTCGCCAAAAAAGCAAGTCTATTCAAGTCAGCTCTAATGCCTTCAAAACTGACGTTCCTGACAACAGAAGGCATGGAATACGAAGCCATATTCAAGCACGGAGACGACCTACGCCAAGACCAACTCATACTACAAATGATAACTTTAATGGACAAATTATTAAGACGAGAAAATCTAGATTTAAAATTAACACCTTACAAAGTACTAGCTACAAGTTCTAAACATGGATTCCTACAATTTATAGAATCTGTGACAGTAGCAGAAGCTTTGGCAACGGAGGGCAGTATACAGAACTTCTTCCGGAAGTATAATCCTTGTGAGGGCGCCCCCTATGGAATTAAGCCGGAGGCTATGGACACCTATATTAGAAGCTGTGCTGGTTATTGTGTTATTACTTATTTACTTGGTAAGTCGTCAGTTATTTTTATAAGTATCATTACTTTCTTTAGCGAATACAAAGCATTAGCGGCATTTAATGGTATGAAGAACAGCTATCTAATTACGCAACACATTTTCGTTGACAATTCCGACTAATCTGTTTCAATTTGACAGGTCAACAACATTCATTGTGTTATTTACGTTGTTGAGCAGATTTTTCTTTCGAACGCACGAAGCAATGGATTAGCAATCTGTTTCAAAATGATTCAGATTCTGATTGATCGTGTATTACGTAATTAGGGTACAGGGTGTGAAGTTCACTCATCATCTACTGAAAAGGTAGGATCCTCGGACCAGACAGGTGTCGTGTCTGGCGGGCAACTGGCCAAAGAATAATCGCAATGAAAAGCAATTGTGAAAGTTAGAGGCCCCTGCCGGGGTTGCGGGTTTGTCTGAAAGGGATATCGCGACCTCGGCACACAGGCAACGGAAGGAACACGGGTGGGTTTTAGTCAGTAAAAGTCTGACACGCCCTCCCGCTCCACCCAGAGCGGGAGAAGTTATTTGATAATTTCCCATCCTCAAAAAAAAAAAAAAAAAAAAAATGGGGGGTACTACAATGGGGGTGCTAAGTAAACGTCCCATACGATTTTGCACCTACTTTATTCTAATTCATATAATGCTCATTTTCGTATAAGCGTACTGCGAGCACGCGTTTCATACTAATATGAGCATTAATGCTATTTGCATTATTTTCAAATTCGTTCTGTGACTCTTGCCCTATTAATAGGAGCTTTGCAACAACAGAAAAAATTAATTAGATCTCTTTAATTTATCTGTAGTAGGATTTTGATGTATCGAATTGGTATTTCGAGTAAAATATTCAGTCAAAATTTCACTGTTTCAACTATTTATTGTTTCCTTATTTATTAGAAAAATCTGAAATTACACGGCCGGGGTTGAAATCAACATCCAAGATGAAGGTTCCGAAAATCTGCAATTTTTCATTATGGGTGTAATTTTCATGGTCTTCTAAACTTACTAAATCCCCAATCCCTGTTCCCAGGCGTCGGCGACCGTCACTTGGACAACCTGCTGCTGACGAAGGCCGGCGCGCTGTTCCACATCGACTTCGGCTACATCCTCGGCCGCGACCCCAAGCCGCTGCCGCCGCCCATGAAGCTCAGCAAGGAGATGGTCGAGGCCATGGGCGGCATCCACTCCGAGCTCTACCACGAGTTCCGCAAGCAGTGCTACACGGCCTTCTTGCACTTGCGGAGGTATCTTACATGTTATTATAATATTTTTAAAGTATCTACTATCACCATTATTCTGCAGCACATAATATATTATATATTTGAGAGCTATGATAGCCTAGTAGTTTGACCGTCGGACTGCCAAGTCATATTTTTTGTAAGAATATTTTGATTTAAAAGAGTGTCCGTGGAGTTTCTTGCCCGTTCTTCTCCATAGGAACCTAGTTAACCTAGGAACCTGCTTTGGAATAAGCAAACTAGCTTCATCTTTCTGACTGACCGACCCGCGACCTGTTGACAATTCAAAAGTGCCTGTAATTGGTTTATTTGAAATAAATGCTTTGAGTTTGAGTTTATAGATCTCGAGTTCGAACCCCTGACTTTACGGATTCATGTGCGTATTATCATGTTAAAGTATCATTATGTTGAAGTATTAATTAAGGCACATTTACCGCATTGGTTAGCTGTAAGGGTAGATGTAAGATGATAAATAAATAAATAAAAAACTCCAATTTAAATAAATAATGTTTAAAAAACGGTGAAGGTAAACATCGTAAGGAAACATGCCTGAGAGATATTTCTCGACGGCTCGTGAAGCCAAGTCAGAGGCCCATGGGCGGCATAAAAACTCTGACACCAGCACAGGTTTTGTCGACAGAAGAATAGACAAAATGACAGATAAACAATCACAATCTGTCATTATGTACGTTAAAATAAAGTCTGTAATAAAAAATCTCATCGACTTAGATTTTCGAAGCTCGGCTCAGCGCCTAAAGTTTAAAATTCAACAGCACGCTTTATTTAGTCTTCCATTTAGGTGTCTAGTAAGTGTTAGAGAAAACAGGCAATTATAGACATCACATCCCTCAACTTAAAATTATAGACTGTATAAAGATTTATTTCTTCATTCGCTTTACAGACACGCGAACTTGATGCTGAATCTATTTTCCCTGATGGTGGACGCCTCGGTACCCGACATCGCGCTAGAACCCGACAAGGCTGTCAAGAAAGTGCAAGATAAGTTGAGGTATGCACAACTGTACCTACTGATAAAGTTACAAATTGTCAGGGCTCATTAATTAGAGTTCTTCATCTGCCTAGCCTTTTTTTTTACTATTTTGGGCTCTTCTTCCAGTCTAACCATAAGTAATAGGTAATACGGGCGCGTATTTTGCGTACGGGTGGGAAAAATCGGTTATTCGATCCACCCCAGCTCCTCAAAGAAGGCCAGCAGCGCCTTGGCAGTCTAACCATGCCAGTATCTATTTTACATGGAGCGACTACCTATCTGACCGTTTTCCGTAGTAATTAAACTTTTCGACTCCTCGACAGGGTCAAAACATAAAAATACTATCTATGTATGATGTAACTAATACCTATCTGTAATTACTTTCAGACTGGACCTAGGCGACGAGGAAGCAGTGCACTACCTTCAGAACCTCCTGGACATGTCGGTCACGGCCGTCATGGCAGTACTAGTCGAACAGTTCCACAAGTTCGCGCAGTACTGGAGGAAATAGGCCACAGTCATTCGACGCCGCTATGGCGGGTTTAGGGACTAAACTCATAGGAAACGGACCGCAATGAGAGTTAAAATTGTATTTTAGCAATCACTATTATTCCCGATGCAGTGAGATGAGTGAGTGACATTTTTTTCCGAGAAGTGCGGTAGTTGCGAGAAACACCGCTTGGTTTACCTCGGTCAAAGTCAGACGTAATTTAAGTCTGTACGATTTAAATCTGCCTAGCGTTATCCCATCTAAATTGGGTTCGACTGCCAGACTAACAAGATGCAGCTGACGATTTCTCCACATAAAAAGTAGTTTAGTCCCTATAGACAAAGTGTGTCTATGGTTATTAGAGACTAATTTGCTGGTTAGCCTTTTTACGAAAGACATTATTCAATTTTGTATTCAATATTTAAAATATGTAATCATTCTTTGTATCAGAAAAGTTGCTTTTTGTATAAAAGTTTTAAATAACTTTTCTTGCCAGGATTAAAAATATTATAAAAGAAACTCACATGTTTATCATATTTATTGACAATTATGTTTGGATCTTACTGAATAAGTACCATTTTCAAGATTTTTACATAAAATTGGTTCGCACTGTGGAAATGGACGAACAATATTCTGTGATAAAATAGGTATTATAAGTGTTCATGAATTAAAAAAGCTATTTTAATACAAATGAGATTTTAATTTTTTACATTTATTTGATATTTTTAAATCTTTATAAATAATATTATGACACTAATAATAAATTAGTTTTGAGAAAGACTGCCCTGTCTTAGATATCATCTTAATCTCCTTTGAAGAAAAAGTTAAAAAAAAAAATGCAAATAATAATTAAAGCTTCAGTAACGCAATGGGCAGACATGCTGGACATCTTACTTTACATTTTAGATGGGATTATACAATTTTCCTGTAGCAGCAATAACTAGCAACTGTTTATTGAAAAAAAATCCAACTAGTAAAAACAAGGTCTCAGAAAGAGCTTGGTTATGATGTAATAAATCCTTTTTTAAGACATTAATAGATACTATATATTCCTTATTTCAAGTATTAGCAGCCATCAAGTCAGCACCACTAGAAATGCAGTCACTGGCCACAAATATTTTACTACCCGTATTAGTCTGTACCACATCACAGGCCGCTACCTCTGCATAGTTTACACCTCCAACAACATAAACTAACACAGTTTTAGGTTTCAAAGGAAAGCAACCTCCTTTGTTTGGCTCACTCTTCAAAACTTTAGTTAAACTTCTAACATCTTTACATCCAAATTCTAAGTCACTATGTAACTTTAAATTGGATAGTTTCTCATTCAAAGTTTCCATTCCATCTTTGAATTTGTCTAGAATTGTACCGCCTACCCTCAAATCTGATATAGCAGTTAGTTTTGTTAAAGCATCGGCAAATGAGTCCGATGTTAGTATTGCATTGCAAACGACTGCAACTAATGGTACATAGCCTCCATGGAAGACATAACTGGGTGATGTCTTACCCACCTTATCAGGTTGAGACGGAAGCTGCTTTAACTTATTGGCTGTACTTTGGAATTCATTTTGCCATTTCGGTAGTCGGTCACTTAGATTCCCAAGATTTGAGATATTCAGAGACAGTTTTGGACTTGATGGTTGGACTAGTAACCCAGCGTTGATTAGGTTGTTGAAAATATACAGATATTTGAAACCAAAAGCCAGTAAGTATTTGCTGACCAAAGCATTGTATTCATCATAAGTTAATGACTGAGTTAAACTTAACAAACACATGAGACGCAAACTGTTATAAATATGGATGTCTGTTCCAAAGTTTTCATCAACAAAAGTGAAGTTAGACTTCTTGTTCCTATTGTTTAACATCTCCGTTTCTGCTAGTTTCATGTTTTCGAACTTGTTGCTCATTTCTGATATGATTGTCTCACAAGCAAGCACATGGTTGACTAGATTCTGTTTGAACAGTGACACTTGTTGCAACTTAGTTGCTACAAAATGCTTTATTTCTTGAATACCTAATGCTTTTATATCCTCATTCTTCAAAAGCTTGGCTTTAGAGCTTAATACACTTAAGACTTCAGAAAAATGTCTATGTTTTATTTCTCCATATAAAGTATCTATTGAGCTATCTAATGTCATGACTGTGTTTTTGGAAGGTGCACCTTCTTCCTCAATGCCAAAGTTCAGTTTACCTTTCTTCACTTTTGTCTCTTTGACATTCAAATCTAGATGTCCACAGTTTATGTTAAACAATTCACTTAGTAACCCACTGTAAGTTGCTGGTGTAAGCAAACTTGATGCATAGTCTTGATTCCTATCAATAACAATCAATGCTCCGATTTCTTTAGAACTGTGTGTGTCGAGAAAATCTCTGGCATAAGTTTCATTATAAATCTCTAACATGTCTAATACACTGGCAGATAATTTACCAACAGAAAAAATGACCTTAGGTTTCCCAGTAACATGGAATAGGCTCCACAGTGACATGGATATGCTTGAGAGCAACGAATGATTTTGATCAACAAACAGTTGCTTGAATAGAAATGGCAGTTCTAAACTAAGGAGCTGCTCATCTAAAGCCATGAGCTCCCATGAAAATGTATGGAGCTTCACTACGCCATACAATCCTTTACTTTCAAGCACAGAGTCATATGTTGTAAGAACTTTTGGTACTATGATTATGTGGAAGCATTTCAGGTCAGCAAGGGCTGGATTCTGGCTGAGTACTGATGCGATTTGGTCCAGGACACATTTGTATTTCAAAATGCAGGCTGGTATGAAGTATACCCGATTTGTGTTAGCTGTGCTCCCAAGTTGAGGGTCCATTTTATATATTTTGTCAATGCCATGTTGCCTGGAAAAACATAAACATAAATAAATTGGCAAAAAGTTGGTGAAAATGAAGTCGTTTCGACAGTTTAGGATAAGTTAATGAAAGATCTTTAACATACCGCAGCCAGTTTACACCGCAAATCCTCTCCAATGGTTTAATAAGTGTAGGATCTATAATGAGATCCTTTTTATCACCGCACAACAATAGAATTTCTTTCAGTTTGCATTGAGAAATAAGGCCCATTGAAGCCAATTTCAATGAAAGGGGTTGATCCATTTTGATTCGACCTACTTTCACACAAATTATCACTCAACTAAATATTATAACATTTTATATCAGACGTATCAAAAAGAAAACAACATCTTCTACATACAATTATGTTTTCCGTTTGATTCAGTTTGATATGATAACAATAAAAAATCTCAAAATTACAATAATATTGACAAATCAACATTGAATTTGAAACGTCAAACATATTTGATTGAAAGGCCCACAGACGTACTTTTTAGTACTGGTGAGACGGTGAGACCGCTTTCCGAACTATATTCGCTCCAAAAATCATTTGCGTTCCGATTTATGACAGCTGAGGGGGTGTCAACAAGCAACGCAGACTAATGCCCGGTTTCTGAGTCCCTTTTAACGGTGGTTTATCTATTCGTTAGCGCTATTGGTTCGATAACTCTTGAAAGTGCGTTTCCGAACACCGCAATGTAAGATAAACTCCGTTTAAACTTAGGTTAACTTAACTGACCAATGTGTGCCGTTTATCGGTTCCATAACTATATTTGAAGTTTCATTTCATAGACTGCATCAACTTTTAGGTTATACTAACGTATTTATTGAATTAAATTGCCAGTGAAAGCTAAATACATATTAAAAATTATTAAAAAGAGAATACAATGAGTGTTAGTATAATGAATATGAGCAGTTCATCAGTCTGATTCGGAAGTACTTTTTTTTAATAAATCAGTTTATTTTTAATATATCAGTAGAATTTAATGAAGAAATTAAAATGAGATATCGCTTTGGTAAGAACACTGTGATACACATAAGTGATATTATCAGCCCTGCTCTAACTCCCGTTACGCATCGCAAATATGTATTGTCAGTTTTGGAACAAATTTTTATCGCATTGTGATTGTACGCTACTTCCATTCCATTATACAAAGAATGGATAAACCACAAACGATTGGAAAGACAAATAGGTTTATAACTAAAATCAAACGGAAAAGCAAAAATAATACCACGCGAAACAAAAACAATGAAGTGAAACTAGAGACAAGAAACACGTTTCGTTTAAAAAAAAATACAATGTTTCGCCCTTAAATAACCATTTATCATTTTAAAACAGTATTAAACCACTTGAAAAAAATATTATAATAAATAAAACTAGTATTATAGACGAATTAAAATAATAAAATCAATTTTAAATGCGATCTGTTATACAGACCCATCTAGCGGCAACTAAGGAACTAGTTATCGGTTTCATAGTTATTGAATGGTCTGTTGCGTATTCAGAAACGCAGTGACAGTTAACCAACGTTTATCTTAAGTTTAACTTTAATGAATCAATAGCTATTGAGAGTTTCACTAGGGACTTCAGAAACCGGGCATTAGACAGGCAGCGTTCCGAGTTAAGCTGTAATCGATTTGAGCGTGCTAACACACGTCCCTAATTAGCGTGAGCGCGATAACGATGTCCCGTGAATCGTCATAGATGACGTCACGACATGCGTCATGTTGCGATAACGTCATGACATGCATCATGTTGCGAAAATTCTGATGATGCCCCAAATATCACCGGCCCCTTTCCAAATTAAGCCATATTCACTAACAGCGCTCTCATCAATACTTGAACACAATGATGATGACAGCTGAGAGCTGTCAACAATTCGGAACGCTCGTGAATGCGCTCACACTGCTCACAGTCCTCACTCAACGTCAAACAAAACTTATAACATAACCCCAAACCTTGCACAAGATGGTTGGATTACAGTAATTTCTTTGTGTATTTCAAATTAAATGACAGAGAGAGATGGAGTTATAACAAAATAAGAATAGCATAATCTAGCTAGCTAGAATAGCTGGAAGAGACATTATCCCTTTTTCACAATGGAACAATGTTAGCTTTACCAGCACGCTTAGAATAGAATAGAATAGAATAATTTTATTTCGGACAGAGTCCATAGGGTTAGTAACAATTTTACTTAACATCTAGTGTTAGCATGACCACAATAGAAACGGGTTTTGTCGACGGAAGATTAGACAAAAAGACAGATTAACAATCACAATCTGTCATTTTGTCTATTCTTCCGTCGACAAAACCAATATAAAACCCATTTCTAGGGTTGTCATTCTACGCATGCAGAGAGTACAACAGAGACAGACAGAGAAGAGACTACAGGGACTAGGGATACCCGATCGGGTTTATTATATTTTACAAAATCGATTAACTTGAAATCAAATAAAATCTTAGACCCAACTACGATAAAACTGGTTTTAGTTTTGTTCTTTTTTTAATCCCTGAAATGATCTTGCCCGAAGCACATTTCCTTGTGATGATCTAGCTCTATGGTATATTTACGAGGATTCAGTCACTCATGTCATGATACCAAAGGTATTATAAAGTCCAAAACATGGCTTTCCAGCCGCCTGACACTGACAGACAATACCAGTTTTGATACAGTGCTTTTTAGCTTTGGTGACATTTGGAATTGAGTGCTGCCATTATTCGAGAGTTCCTTGTTATCATTATTACTATTACAGAAATGACGAGTAATAAATGGGCTGCCCAAATAAGGGCATTAGCAGCGTTCGGAGCACACTTTGATCCCTGTAAACTTCAAAATAATGACAAGTTTAAGTATCAATGTTGCCATTCTTTTGTCAAACCATCTAGTTTTTTCTTGTATTCTAAAATCTGATCATTTAAATAAATGGCATTTTTTTGGATTACTCGTTATTTTTATTAAAACTGAAATGGCATTTTTTTTTAATTTACTTTTCTTGAAACGTTTGAAATGTCCTTGATAGCTGTTTCCGGTCATGCGTAGTTACCGCGCTGCAACTTCCTCCCCCTTCGCCCTTCACCGCGGAGTTATCACTCGTCGATTTAGCAAAAATTTGAGAAATGGCTGCAAGAATTATCAGGAAAATTGTAAGTTTGTAAAGGTGTTACATAATAACTAAAGGCCTGTAGTCCTTTTGCATGGACCTTCATATCTTATAGCTGTAGTGGTTTACTGTGTTACAAATTTTCTTCATCCAAAAATAGACGTAGTATTATAGTTATGTCGAGGAATTACATAAAAGTGTTTTTGGAACCTTTTCGTGAGAGTAAAGTAGTGGGTTCCCTGCTGAAATGGTTGGAGCCGGGTGCGAGCAATGGTTCTGGGGTGAATAAGGGAGGGAAAGATGAGGTTACATATATTTTTTTTGTGATTAATTGGTGATGTATTTGAGGTTATGTGACTGATATTTGCTGGTGCTGTGTAGGTGCCTGCGAGCCGGAGTGGTGCCGCGCAGTACAGCTCGGGCGTGCGCAAGGTGACGCTGATCCCCGGCCACGGCATCGGGCCTGAGATCACGGTCGCTGTACAGAAGATTTTCGAGGCCGCGAAAGTCCCCATCGAGTGGGATGAGGTCGACGTCACAGCTGTTCGGGTAAGCCCCGTCTTTGTAGAATCTAACTAGATTAAACTGCATTGGTATGTTGCTTGTATATTAAAAAGTATGATATTTTGAGAAGAATCATTCCTTATAAATATAAACAATGTTTTATATTTATAACTTTGTAAATAGAATTGTAAACAATATATTATTTTGCCTCAGAAACATTATCAGATAATAAATAATAATGGGTTTTTTAAATAAGTACAATGTTCTATAGAGTGAAGCTGTGTTCTAAACAGAGATTTACTTTACTTAATGGGTACACATTTCTTTTAAACCAACTTTATTAAGCTGAATTTATGCACCTACTTAAAATGCACTTTTAAGCATTAAATATTTAAGTTAGTAATAAACATCAAATATGTTTTATTCCATTATCATAATTCTATTGTATCTTGTATCCTGCAACGCTTTCTATGAACTGGCCTATTTTCAGTATTGGAAGTAGACAAATGCAACTAACTCGTCGTTAAAATAATTAAGCTCATATTGCGTGTCATATTGACACTAATAAAGTGTAGGTTTTGTGTTACATAAGCATATCAAAATATCCTTGTTGAGCTAGGTATTTTCAGTTTACAGCAGTGGTTGGTCTCATCATAGTGTGGCTCAACCACAGTATGAAGTGATCAACCACTGTATGACAAAAATTATAAATTCGTCTGTTATTTTTCAAGTCCACAACCTTTGTAATATAATTATTATATTGCCATGCTGAAGCAAATTAAGCTCTAAATTCGAGTAATGATTCCGTTAACTCTAAGGCTTAGCCTATTATTCTTGTAACTAACCAAACAATTATATTCTAGGGCCCAGACGGCAAGATGGGTATCCCACAGAAGGCCATTGACTCAGTAAATGCTAACAAGATCGGTCTTAAGGGTCCCTTGATGACCCCGATCGGAAAGGGCTACCGGTCCCTTAACTTGGCTCTGCGTAAGGAGTTCGACTTGTACGCTAACATCAGGCCTTGCAAGAGTATGGAAGGGTATGTATTTCTCTATTTTATTTAAGATTTCAATATAAAATGACAATCAAAAGAAATTATTGTCCTTATTATTTATTCAACGACTCTGACAGGATAATTTGTGAGAAAACTGCAGATGAGATTGCCTTTGTTGGTTTGTGCAAAACTTATATAGGTACTTAATTTAAGTTTTTGAAAAATCATATACTTAGCAGTTACCAGGAAAAACTTGAAAGTATTTAAATAAAGGTAGTATTATTGTTCTGCTATTAAGGAAGCAAGAGATAAATTCAAGGGCCATTTAACTTAAAGGAAAATTATGTTCTGATCATGTAACTAATTAAATAAACATCATTCCTTAGTTGATAACATTGAGAATAGAAGTTAATTTAAATGAAGTACAATACTTAAGCACAAGGTAAATTGTTTTTGTTTTTCATTATATCTGTTAATTAACACATTAGAATCCACCCACTTTTCATAGCCATGCCGCCATATATGTGTCCCTCCAAGGTGTACCCTCCAGGGGGTCACCGGCATTACGTTTGCGCTAAAGTGATCAATCCAGGAGGGCTCCTGGCACTGAACGTGTTAAAGTTTCCGGGATCACAGTATCTGAAAGTGCAGTAAACCAAAATATAAATAATGGCTGTGTTAAACCTGACACTGTGGGTCAATGATAATCACCTCTGATAACGAGTCTAGACTGTGTTTCAAGGTCTATGATAGAGGGAGTCGGCTTACATGTGTATAACAAGTCGCTATGCAATTTATATTTATATTTTATGTAAATTAGCAAAGCCACAGGAATTTTAATTTGGTGCCTTGTATTTCTAACTATTATCAACCAAGTTTCCCAAGAGATTCTCATCTCGTATTGTTCTGTATGCTTAATAGATTAACAATATCATTTGGTATCTAAAGATACCACCACACATACGTAACTTCACGCACAACATGTTGCGTTGCGTCTGAAAAACAGCCTGCATTCGCCTTCATAAAAAAATTATAGACATAACAAAAGAGATAGCCAATTTGCGTTACGCCTGTGTGGTCGAGAAGCCAATTTGCGTTACGCCTGTGTGGTCGAGACGTCTCGAAGTTAGCGCACCAGCCAGCTCGAACCAGGCTAATGTGTTAATTGATGGACAATCCTTTAAGAATATGAGCATGGAGTCACAAGGTAAACATCACCAGTGGCCCCTTATTCGTAATTATATTGTGAATGTTATCTTACATTGTATAAAATGGCCTCCTGCCAACACGAGCCCTAGGACGATCACCTCGATCGACCGGCGCCATGACTTATCAATGCATACTACATTCCTTAATTCTTAACCGACTCTTGCCATAAGCGTATTGCAATTGGCTTCTAGTTTAAAGATTTAGAACTTTTCTATAGCGAACAGAATCGATTCCTATAAGATGATTAGTAATGATGTAGAATGGTGATGCGAAGGGTATCAGTTTCGGCGAAAGTACGAGTCCCAAAGACGACCCCCTGACCTAAACCCAAAAGTACCAAAGGCCGAGGTTACCACTTACAGTAAGACGCAACTTAGATTTAACATAAATTTGAAAATTTGCATACATTCATTTCAATTTTACGAATGTATTTGACTTAACAAGTTATTGCGTTGCGTAAAGATTATTTGCACCTAAATAAATATTGGTGATTTTGAAGGCGCACTCAGTTCTGATGGTGATCGGTTTTACGTTTTTTGGCCGATGCTACATCTTTGTTGTGTCGTACTGTACCAGCATTATCAAACTTTAATCAAATTACCGCCCTAATGTGTAACAATATGATCCATAGATAAGCCAAATCCATAGCCATAGATAAAAGACAAAATAATTCGAAAAACGATTTAATAAAACGCCTGGTTTTTGTAGTACTCCAAAAGTATTGATTACCATCGATATATCGATATTCCGTCTTATCTGGGCGTTACATATTGATTTCAATCACATGAGTTATTTTACGATAAAATATTCACGATTTAATCATTATCTTGGTAGCTCAAGAGGCTGGTTGTTAACATTAAGGCGAATGGTTGTGCGAATGTACCAAATCCAGTATATTTAAAGTCCGTTATTTAAGACCAGAGAAGACCACAACATACGCGAAATCACTATTTTTGTCATAATGTAATATAAAAAAATACAATAATCAACATTATAATTATAAATTGAAACAAACATTAAACATAATTTTATATAACCGGGTATGTTGTGTGTGGTCTTCTGTGGTCTTAATTGTTACTTATAAATAAAATATATTTTGATCCTTTCAGTATGTTGTAGTTATTGTTTGTCATAAGTATTAAAAAAGTGCTTTGCTGATTGAACAAATTTACCACATTCTCAAAGATTGGACGTTTTGGGAATTGGACATTTAGACTTTAATTTCTCAAATATGCTCTCAAAACTGTGAAGGAAAACATCGTGAAGAAACCGGCATGTCCTAGAACCAAAAATTCGAAGACATGAGACATCTACCAACCCGCACTGAGCCCGCGTGGTGGATTACTGTCCAGTACAGGCCTCCTATCTGTGAGAGGGACTCACAGATAGGAGGCCTGTGTCCCAACAGTGGGAACGATAAAGGCTGATTATGCTTAAGTTAATGCCTTTCAATTCTATTGAGGTATAGATAGCAGCAGAAAACATTGCACGTAGTTGACATTACAGATATCAGTAACTGCAATCTCACGGAGGTCAGCTTGCAACTCGATTATTATTATTATCATTAAATAAATGACCGTCAGCTAGTAATATCTATGATAGATGTATAGCTAGGTACATACAAAAACTATGAAAACTGAGTTTTGTATGCTCTCTTGTCCGTTTTCGCTAACACTAGGCGACTACTAAATGAATGCCGAAATAAAAACGCGCAGTTGGATTTTCAACTTTCGGCGTTGAGCCGAGCGCTTAAGGCATTCTTGTTGATAAAACTAACTAGAAATAAGCTAAGATTATCATGAAAACAATCAAAAATTTACTTTTAATTTTATTATCTCAAAGCTGGTACAGTTTCATACGTAACTAATTAGCTATTAGTTGATAATATGTTATGTACTACTGAAGAGGCGCCAAAATGTTTGTTTAACACCAATAAGCTCTACGATAACATAATAAGGCGCTAAATGATAATGTTTGCTTATTCAGTCAAGCAGTACCTACTCAATAAATAGAAAACTAGTTTTATGGTCAATTGAAAAGAAGATATTTATACCAACAATATTTACAGGCATATAATTTGCCAGGTAAGTTACTGTCACTTAGGGTTGCTAACCATAATAGTATCCTGCTATATTAGAGGCCTAACTACTACATCTCTGAAGAAAAAAATATAGTAAGCGAAACTACTTAGATATTTTTATTTCAATAAAAAAGGGCAAGATAATCACAATAATATAATATTTATACCATTCCCCCTCTAAAAAGCTTATTTTATTCACTGAAAACAGTGAATAAAAAGCTCTTTTAATCACTGTTTTGGTGTTTGAATTTAGAACACATCTATATATGCGACCTCCATCTCAATGCTATACAACCTCCTTGCGAAAACATACTCTATACACAGGAAATAAATATCGTTTCACAAGTTGATTGTTATTAGTAATAATAAGAAAATTACTTTTGATTTTAGTAATTGTTCCAATTTTAATGTGCATTTTAATTAAAGCCCCTTGCAGAGTAGCGCGACGCGACAGCGCGACGACACCGGTCATTGTTATACCGTGAAGTTTTCTTTGAAATTGTTTTGTTAGAATCGCGTCGCGCTGTCGCGTCGCACCAGTCTGCACGAAGCTTAATTCAACCTTCCTTTTTTCTTCAATAAATGTCTATTTTCGCTTAAATCTTTCTTTTTCTCGTAGTCATGGTATAAAGTATAGTATGCAACTCTTGAATAAAACGGATTTATATCGAGGGCCATGAATTACTCGCGTCGCTCAGGATTCTAAAACTTGAATCACTCGCTACGCTCGTGATTCAATCGTCATGAATCACTCCCTACGGTCGTGATTCAGTCGTTGGAATCCTTCACTTGCTCGTGATTCATCTATGGCCCTCGCTTTAAATCCGTCTTTTATTCACTAATTGCATAATATACTATTATCTCATAAAAGATGAATTAATGGTATTTACAAAATACCATTTTTTTAATGTCTTATGAGACATGTAAATAAAGGTTCATTGTAGCAAAAAAATTGCATTTAAAGAATAAATTTGTTTCTGAAACGACTATATTTTTCTACATTTATTTTTTCACGATCTACTGTATTTTTACAGGCAATGGCAATTTGATATAAAAAAGTTGGCAACACAATGTTACTATTAGGCTATATCATCCCACTGCTGGGCAAATGGCACTCCCCATGACTTCCAGCTTTTACCAGGTAACTTGAACGGAATTTAACTTGCGATAGAGAAACAGGCCGAAATACAATGAAACTTGCTGGTAGACAATATAGTTATAAAAAAAAAAAAAAAGACAAGTGTGACCCACTGCAAAAATACAAGGGGTCATAATTGATTAATTTACATTAAAAGTCGATAAGATTTAGCACGTGTTGATAACAAAAGAAACCGGAATGTTCTGGTTGTGATATATTTGGAATGTAATTGTTATGATACGGATTTATAATGCAATCAGTATCAGTTTTTATTGCAATCTGCGTGTCAACACAACATCTAGATTGATGATGCATGTTGCATTTTTTTTAGATTAGAATCGGTAATGTAATTGATATATGTAATATAGATGATCAGAAGAAATATAGCGTGTAAGTCCACCGTTCCTTCATATCATATCATAATTAATTCACATTGAATTAGTAAGATTTTTCGCACGGTTCCGAATGGTAAAACCCAACTATGAAAAAAAAGTGTCTGTCTGTGATGACTTGTTTATATCTTTTTAGTTGACATTTTTGTCGTACCTACTCGGGTTTTAGTTTTTATAACTTTATTTTTATTTAAATTATTTTGGGGTTATAATATACAGGTTTCACGGACAACGACGCGAGAACTGATACCATGGATTCAGTACATGATTCTGAACACGCCTGCGTTGAAAAAAAAATACTGCTTCATAGAAAAGTGCAATACCAACGCGGTCAGAATGTATGGAACAGCTGCTTTTAAGTTTCAGAATAATGTACTGAATCCATGGTAACAGGCTTCGCGTCGATATCCTTGCCACCCTGTATATATTTTTGAAATGTGCTAATAAAGCCCGTTCATTTGATACCCAACATGGCACAATTTTTTTTTTTTGTCCTGACTATTTACTTTCCTATATAGGGCGCCATATTGACGTCACATAGCCTATAACCAGTGGACGATTAAGACGCTTCCAACGATACTTTATGTTTCAAATTATGATGAGGAGTTTAGAAGTTAAACATACATACAATGGCAAAAAGTATCAATCACCTTACACTAGGTATTAAAGCAATTTAACACTCGTAACATGTAATGGTCATTAGCCTTTGAACTAATATTGAGCGCAGTTGTATGTGTCCGAAACTACCTTTGTGAATGAACTGATCTCCGAAAATATTTAAAAAATTCATAAACAGCGTAAACATTTCGCTACTATAAAAATTTGATAAATTGCTGGAAATCTAACGGTCTTTTTACATATAGGGGCAGAAAATTGAGAACAATTTTGCCTGAACCCTGTCAACTTTCCAGAATAAGAGGAGGATCTTAAAAAGGTTCCGTTTTTCTTTGAACCCTAAAAAGGTCTCACTTGTTCTACGTCTTCAATCAATCCATGAAACATGCCAAATTAACGTCAGAGCACCCGGATTCCGCAGCCAGTTCCCGTTTGATTCACCAGACATGCTTATTTAGACCGCTGATAAAACCTAGAGTGTGATATCAATGTCGTCGAATATCTTAAAGATTAAAGTACGTTTCATTTAGCACGTTCCGATAAGGGTATCTCAACACTATCAACCAATGTCAATGGCTTTTATTCCGGAATTCGTGTTCAAGGTTGAGACAGATAGTGAAGATTGGCGAAGATGTTTTGGTCGAGACTGATATTGATTCGGTCATTGGCTTATTGAAATGTGAGAACGAATGCAAACGAGGTATTTTATTCTGTACCGATAGTTGCAAATTGCTTAAATAAAGCTGGAACTTAGCATATTAAGACGCAGATATATGCCAGTAACCTTGAGTGGTTAGCTTGCGTGTTCTGTGCTGAGCTCACGCAACGCCTCGTACGTCCAACCAGTAATAGGACTCGCCCATCCAGGAGCGCTGTCCCAAATAAGAGGCATTATTAATTTATTATAAATAAAAGAAAAGGTGTTTTAATAAAACATGTATAGAAAAATATAAATAATTAAATTATCTTTAAAATGGTGAAGGTTTCAGAAAAATCACTATGTAATATAAACATAATCTAAAATATTCATATAATAAGCTATTAAGAGGGCGCCTAAAGGTCCACTAGCGCCACTCTTTAAAAAAATAATTATCTCGTGACTGCATGAGAAGCAATTATGAATAACGGCTAATAAGGACCCTCGGTAAGTGTGTCTAGAATTTTCTAATACCTTTTATAAAGCTTTATATTGAGACACGAAGCAACAAAATACGATCTAAAGAAAAGCGGCCACATTCCTCTAGATCGTATTTTGTTGCTCCGTGTCTCAATATGAAACTTTATAAAAGGTATTAGAAAATTCTAGACACACTTACCGAGGGTCCTTACTAGCCGTTATTCATAATTCCTTCTCAGTCACGAGATAATATTTTTTTAAAAGAGTGGCGCTAGTGGACCTTTAGGCGCCCTCTTAAGAAAATGCTCTAATTTAATTTTTTTTAATCCAAGTCACACTACTCGTTTAGGCGTGATCTTCAGTATAAAATCATTAACGTCGCCTTAAGCATATAATCAGCCTATAACTCCCACTGCTGGGACATAGAACTCTCTATGACAGGGAGTGGGCCATAACGCACCACGCGGGCCCAGCTCGAGTTCGTGGATGTCACATGTCTTCGAATTTTTTATTCTAAGACATGCTGGTTTCGTCACGATGTTTTCCTCCACCGTTTTGTGAGCATGGGTGATGAAATAAATTACATTTTTAGCCACCACAGTCTTTGAAATAATACTTTAATTCTTCTTCTGCAAACGATAATGTTCTGTTGATTCATAGCGCCATTAGCTTCAAATTGCAAGGTTGTAGGACGAGAAGGCGATCCTCGTGGTAGCGCCAGTTTAAAACACCGATCGTGTAGCTTCAAATTGCAATGTGACTAAAAATGTATGCAAGAAATTTGGGTCTCACTGATAAGTATTGAGCTACTGATTTAGACATTTATTTTCTCAAAAGATTTACACAATCACTTACAGAGAAAATACAATATTATAACTTAAAAATACATAAAGCAAATGGGCGTAGTGGGTTAGTACTATGATAATATTACATTAGGATTTCATAACAGTTTTAGCAAAAGGGTAGATAGGGTATTTCAAGTAGGTATACTAAGTTTTATCCAGAAATACACTAAGTTTTGTCTAGAATAGTTATCTTTTGGTGACTTTTCCTCTGCATTCAAAAACAGGTATCAGTTGCCGAACATTTTCCTTATTGAAGATGAGCTTCACTTATAAAAAGACAATGTTGTCTACTACACAGTCATATAATTGGCATTAACAAAATTACAGTAATTTTCTATGCCACTTAACTGTATTATCTCAAGTAGGTATGCCGTTTTCTCTTTGTTAATGACACATTTGTTTGCAAGGACAACTACATAACTATTTATCAGTACTTACAAGGAAAAGAGTCGTTCAGATAGCAATTTTTTTTAGGTAACTAACACATCATTCGCCTTTACACGGCGATTTTTTATACGCGCGTCGACTGCGCGTTTTCTGCCTTGAAAAAGCTGCGCTAGTTGCGTTTGCAGCGCGTATACGCGTTTCGATGCGAAAACAACTACCTAAGGTACTATTAATGCGCGTTAGATTGTGTCTATTTCTATTTAGCACTTACATTTGCATACAGTACACGTGCAGTTTTAAAAGTTTAGTTCATTTGTCATCTCCATCGGTACGTTTAAACGTTTGGACCTCGGCCAAGATACGCATAGCGCGGAGAGACTCGTCCTGCGTATTGGATCGAACTATTCTTGATCTACTACTAAGTTGTTTTGACAAAAGACCGCTTGCAACTATTCATCTGCAGTTGTACTGAAGAAAAACAAAACTGGCTAGGACTATATCCTACCTATGCTGGGCATAGCCTTCTTTACATATACTTGTAACCGCTGCCCAATGCAGCATTACTTCTCTTATCCTTTTTTAGGAACTAAACACACAAATGGTGAACGTTTAAAGTGCTCATGCTCCAGCCTTATTTGAATAATTATTTTTTAAACGATGCTGACTATAGAACTGCTCCAAGAGCTGGGAGAACACTCTATTAATATCTTTTGCTAACATTTTAGCAGGTCGGACGAAGTGTTATAGGCTTTTCCATCAGGAATTTCTCAGTGGCAGCCCAGAGTTTGGATTTGTGCCCGGTTGATGGCAATAGGCTCGCCCCCTATTACATGGGACTTAAACATAACTGGTGAATTCTGGTTGTAGGTACTATAGGTACACCTCTGCTTAACCTTTCTGGGAAAACAGGCGTCATGTTATGTTATTGTTGGTACACATATGAGAAATGTAACATACGTTGAAACGAACATGTTGCATCGCAAATATTTGGACGGCGTGTTCGTTTCAACGACTGTATACCCACCATTGTTATCTTCCGTATAACCCATATATTAGCCATACCTGCTGCAAATCTTAAACCCGACTTCCATTTTGTTGCAGGATCAAAACCCTGTACGATAACGTAGACGTGGTGACAGTGAGGGAGAACACAGAGGGTGAGTACTCCGGCATCGAGCACGAGATCGTTGACGGAGTGGTGCAGTCCATCAAGCTGATCACCGAGGAGGCTTCCATGAGGGTCGCGGAGTTCGCCTTCGTGTACGCCAAGGAAAACAACAGGAAGAAGGTCACGGCTGTTCATAAGGCTAACATTATGTGAGTATTGAACATAAGTTCAACTTCTTTCCATAGTTTTGTACTCCATACTATACATACTTACATAACACTTTCGACTGCACCAACTTTTCATAGAACTCATAAACCATGCCGCCATACATATTGGAAGTGAACCCTCCGGGAGGGTGACCGGCATTACGTTTGCGCTAAAGTTAACCATAGTGGACGGTTAATTGCTTTAGGTTTAAAACCGTGTTATAAAACGAGTAATATACTATGCTGGGCCATGAAATGCAGAGGTTTTTGATGTGAGAAGAAAATTGGTCGGTGAAGTTGAATGAAGAAACTAGTTGTATTGTGATTTTGGTGGCGTATTTAAATCAAACTCAAAGCATTTATTTCAAATAAACCAATTACAGGTACTTTTGAACTGTCAAGGGGTCGGTCAGTCAGAAAGATGAAGCTAGCCTATCCAGTCTGCCATTTGACGGTTGTCGCAAATAGCTCGCGGTTTTATCGACGATCTTACAATGTCCGTGAATAATTGAGTTAAAAACCTTAGCTCTATTTCTCAGATTTTCTCTATTTTACAGAGTTCTTTTTCAATAGTAAATAAAATGTTAATCAGTGACACACTTAAGAATTTACTTGAAGAGCAATAAATAAAATACATTCTAAGTTAACAATAGCTAAAGTAATGTGACGTTGTAATCTAGCACTTCATTAAAGGAATGTTTTAGTGCCACTTAATATTACACTTAGTGGAATGTCACGTGACGTATTGGCTAGTAACGAAACGGTGTCAATTTACTTTTCACGCATTGTATTTAATTGTTTTAAATGTAGCTCCCGTGGCTGGTGCTCCGTTGCAAGGTATTATGGTACAATATGCATAGTCCATAATATCTCACAACGAAGCAGACTTCTAACAGTGTATGCATTTTTTTTGCTTGACCCGTAAACACCCACTACTGGTCATGGATATAATAGTATGATGCTGTTCATCTTCATATTGCTTTTTTTTAGAGCTATAGTAACTTTTATTAGCAATGCAATAGTCCCAAAAACAATACTTTTAGGGCAATATCCGTATTTTTAAAAACGTTCGAATTCTAACCACATTGTCAATTTAAAGTTGTACAAGGATCTTATGACGCGTGGCCAAAATCGGAACTAACGCAGCCATCTTGTTTTTTTTAATACAATTTTACTAATTTTTATCAACAACGCGCCCCGTCCTTGTGATTCTTGCGCCAAAAGACCCTTGAAACCATGTATAATCCTTTCACAATTATTTCACTTCTGATTTTACATCACTGTCAAAATAACAGTGATCTTTATTGTCGTTGCAATAAGGTTACTTGATGATCCGGCAGAGAACCAAAGTTGTCGACATAGCTCCCAGAATAAGCAAGTTGAAGTGGCAATGGGCCGGCCATATTAGCCGTAGAAACGATGACATTTGGGGTAGACGTGTTCTACAGAGGAGACCGCGAATCGGCAAACGTAGGGTAGGCCGCCCTCTGGTTAGGTGGAGCGACGATCTTCGCAGGGTGACTGGTAGCAGCTGGATGAGAGTTGCCGAGAATCGAGCTGTATGGCGTGCAAGTGGAGAGGCCTATGTCCAGGGGTCTCTTGGCGCGAATGACATTGACAGGGGGCGCTGTTGATAAACATTTAATGTTTTGTGAAATTGTAAAGTAGAACAATTAGCCTTCATATGTTAAGCGCCGTGTTTTACAAAATGTCGTGTGTTAATTCCAGGCGTATGTCGGACGGTCTGTTCCTGCGGTGCTGCCGCGACGTGGCCAACAAGTACAAGGACATCAAGTTCGAGGAGCGCTACCTCGACACCGTGTGCCTCAACATGGTGCAGGACCCCGCCTTGTTCGACGTGCTGGTCAGTTCATTATCTATACCTATAAATATTATATTAAATTAAAGCCGTTTTTCGTGTCTGTCTGTGTGACCACGTTGTTCTTCTAAACTACGCAACGGATTTTGAAGCGATTTTCACCATAATTTAGAGAGCTTCACGTACTAAATCTTATTATAATGAAAAATTTAAGTTTTAATACTTTAGGTTTATAAATGTGACGTTACGAAGCTCATCCTCCCTTGCGGCAGATGTTACTCTTTGTTGGCCCCCCCTCCCTCCCCGTTAATGTGTGACTTAATTTATGGATAGCCCCTTATGTATGTGTACTCCAATCTGTATTTAAGATTCTGTTCAATTTTCTCACATCATCCTACTTTGAAATGTTCCAGGTGATGCCTAACTTGTACGGTGACATCATGTCTGACTTGTGTTCGGGTCTGGTCGGAGGCTTGGGCCTCACACCTTCGGGCAATATCGGCAAGAACGGCGCGCTATTTGAGTCCGTAAGTATTGTATTCAACGTTGACGAGTGGAGAAAAAATACAGTCTTGTGAACGGAGGAAGATTGAAAATATTTGGGCCATAGGTCCAGGATCATATGGCCGTTTTCACTGAAACAACTAAAGGAACGCCAAAATATTATTCCACTGTTGAATTTTCAACTCACGGACCTAACCCGAGCGTTGAAAATCCAAGAAAGCGCTTTTATTAAGGCGTTCATTTTGATGTCGTCAAGTTAAAGAAGTTTGTTTTTGTAAAAGAACGAATATTTCATGTATTGGTTTGAAAGGCAAGTTTTTTTTACCTCAGTATTTTTCTACAAATGTCTTGCACTGGATAAAGAAACCTATGATAAATGGCAGAAAACAACCCAAAGTCTAATTCATTATGACTTGGCAACAAAAATACTTTACAGCGAATCATACAAAAAAGATGGAGTAATGGAATTCGCAGTCTCAGCAAGAGTAGAATTCCATTTGACACAAAATCGATTGCCATGTTAAAAATAGCAGAAAATAATTTTGTTGAAACATATTTCAAAATTGAATTCATTCAAAATTTTACTTGATAAAACAATTAATAATGTCACCATGAAAGTTACGAGAACTGTTTTTATGTTGGCAAAACAAACAATTGAAGCTGATCATACAATCAGTTGAAATTTATAATATTACCGTGCTTTATAGTGAAGTGAAACACGAATATCTGAGTCTAAAGTATCTGTAATAAAATCTCTATCCGACACAAGTTATAAAATATATTAAATAATATATATTACACATAAATAATAATAATATATGATTGACAAAGATTGAGGAAGTGCCCCCCGTGCATAAACGTTTTTACTATATCGCGGGTCCTAAGTGAGCACAATCATGTGGAATCTACAGTATAGTGTTAAAATCATTCATTAAATGTTTTCAAAATTCAAGTGTTTTCGGCTATAAACAAAATAAACTTGGAAAGATAAGTTGTTTCAAATTATTGAGTTTGAACTAACAGGTGTGGGTTCCATGTTCTAAAAACATATTTATGTGATCTGGCAATAACCGCATGACGATTTAAATATTAAACCGTTACTTATGAATGTTTTTTTCATAACCTGATAATTATAAAATTATGATTATGTGAACTAATACATACTTTTAAATGTGAATGTCTTAACTCTAAAATACATAATATTATTATTTTGTTGTCACTATATGTGTATGTTACCTGGAGTCTGACATTATTGCATGTGCGCCTGATATCTATGTGTATGAATATTAAAAAAAAATGAAGGTTCTTTCACAAATATCAGTCTTTTTTGCAGTATTTTATTTCATAAAACAGTGAGAGAACCTGGTAATCACAAAGAGCTTTCAAATATTTCTCAAAAATGCCTTATTTGTAAGCAGAGAATGCCACTACAGTGTATACTATGTAATGATCATTTTATTTTTCTGTATTCAATATTAATTTCTTTTTCTACATTATGTACATTCATGATTGATGCATGGTATGGCTAGTGGTGACATGTATGCACAATTACAAAAGTTCTATTCACACATTTCCGGGTTCCGCAATTTTTTGTATCCCTGACGGGAGCTCTTAAAACTCTGACAATGAAATGTCTGGATGGACAGTTATTATGTGTGATAACTATGAATAAAAACTTCAATTATGGAGAAAGACTGCAAAACTATATTATCAAATGTATGTACTGTTCAATTAAAGCTATTCATTTTTTGAAATTGTGAGAGAGTTCCTCGACCGTTCTAGAGACGAGAATGTCCATACGAGACTCATAGGCGGGAATAGTCAGGCAATTTACCGTATTCACGTGTTCACACTAGCCGAGAAACACAATTGAATACGATAAGGTCCGGACGAGTAGATTTTCTTGAACTGTGTTTTTTTATTTACACAGACGCTGTAAATTCGGTTTTCGAGACGCGAGTTGAGTTAACTTTTTTTACTCAACTCGAGAAACCCTTATCGTGATGTAAAACTAAGCATTATGATATTTAATTCCTGGCTATGCGCGGATAGGCGCCAAAAACGCCTTCTTTCTCCCATTGAAAAACATCCCATATTAACATAACAACGCCAATGTTTTCTACTAACACATCTTTGGAAACTAATCCTGATTATGGTGCAACTAGATTGCGGTTGATCGATAACACCGACCGTTCAGATCAATAACCTACTACGGTCGATTTACAAAAATCTTAGCCATACTTAGAACATTGTCACGGTGTACGGTGCAAATGCTTCAAAAGTGTGAGGAGTTCTACATATAATGTTCGTGTGGCAAGCGTGTGATTCGGCAGTAGTTGTGGAACAACAAAGCCAACCCGAAGCGATTACTACACATATTCCGCTTTCATTCGGCTCGTGCCGATCGGCAAGCTTCGTACGCCATCTACCCTTGCTTAATCATGTTCGGATCAGCTCAGTACAATTCGAGCTAAATCGAACAACGACCGATGCAGCGATGTAAATAAATATCTACATATATTCGATGTTACCGCCCGGCTTTGTCGAATCATACCAGGTCGAACATGTGTGTAGTACCCTGACGTATTACATCGATTGACAAGAAACGAGTTTAATGTAACAAAATCCAAAAGTGATCAACGTTTCTCTAAGGTTCTCCAATATGGTTATTACCTTGGTTGATTTCTATCGCCCGCAATCTAGTCGCACCTGTAATTTACTTGAACCACCATAATAACCTCGCCATGTTTTCTAGGTACACGGTACAGCGCCCACGATTGCCGGTCAAGACCTCGCCAACCCGACAGCACTTCTTCTTTCAGCCGTCATGATGCTCCGTCATATGAAGCTGACCCAACATGCCAATACAATAGAACGAGCTTGCTTCAGGGTCCTACGGGAGAGCAAGGTGCTCACTCAGGACTTAGGAGGGACCTCTAAATGTTCCGAATACACGGCGGCAATTATTAATTATTTAGACCAACCTGAGCAGAAATGAAGGGGCTGTGGTTGAATTAATCATGTTTTGTTATGGACTAGGTACAATGTAGATTCGACTCTTTAATGTTGAAAAAGTTCTTTTTTTTTTCTACGTTTTGTTTTAGTATTCTTATATGATTTTATATAATAATCTATTGTTATGGATTTCCGCATTTTATTATGCAGTTTTATATTTTGTTTGTTTTTTTTATATATTTTATATAATTATGAATTCTTTAATCGACATTGATTCACTAGTCCTGTATCAAAATGATGATCAAAGCCACTGATGTGTGGTAGGAGTTAGTTCAATTATTAGATCAAATTGTTGACCCACTTAGTAGTAAGCATAGAGTTGATTGACTGAGGTACTGGCAAACTGTACTGTAAGTAGAGTAACACTCCAAAAATGGTAGACAAAAGTGTCCACAACACAGCTTTCGCAAAGGAATGCTTCGCCATTGAATGCTCATGGCTTTACGAGGGGTTTCTTTCAGCGTCAATCCTGCACGCTTAGCATGACCACAATAGAAACGGGTTTTGTCGACGGAAGAATAGACAAAATGACAGATTGTTATTGTTTATCTGTCGTTTTGTCCATTCTTCCGTAGAAAACCCATTTCTATGGTTGTCATGCTACGCGGGCTGGACAAAAACCGTACTACATTTTGTCCTAGCCAAATTTAAAATACACATAAGCTTTACTGCACAAGCAAACTTGTGACGGAAAGCGATTCTTGGGTTACAAATGATCTTTTGCTACTGCTCAAGCTTTTACACTGCCTTTATATAAACTATATAAGTACAAGTAATTTTATTTATTATCTCAGTCAGTCAACTCACAAACCGGTGTAACTGCCAAAGAAGTATGATCTATTCCAAAAGTATCTGATGAAAGTGTTAACAAACCCTTTACAGATTATATTCTGACGCAATCACTCACTAAAGGGAACTAGTAACACTTCCCCTGTGTTTAGACGGTACCAACTTTATATCTCACCACTTTTTCCAACTTATTGTTCGAATAACATTATCATCGACGAAAATTCGAGGTTATAAATTTAACCTCAATTGTCAAATGAAGAACATCTTTAAGATGATTTACAATATTAGAATGATTAATTATTCAAATAGTCAAATCAGAGTACTCGAGTTATAAGTGGTGCTACAAAGTGGAATCTACAGGTACGTTTTCTGATCAATTTGTTTACATTTTCATCTAATATTTTTGGAACAGACTATAGTTAAACATTGTAATTTATTTCACTATTTATGAACATTCCGTTTTGTAGAACATAGATCTGCTCATTTATATTATATTTATTAATGATTTTTGTGGATATTAATGATACTAACTATTCCCTCAAGATGAGATCTTGGCGGAAAAGATAAATCGTTTTTGTTAAGGGCCGAAAGAGTGAATTTTGTGCAAACTCGCTTGCTATCCACATAAATGATCAAATAAATAAACATTTAGGCAATAACAACCGCTTAGATAGTAGTACTTAATTTTATGAACTATAAGTTACCATTCCAGTTTTTTGTAGTATACAATGTTTTATGAATTTGAAAAAAATGTCAGCAAGCCTGTATTCTCCAAAGCGTTTACAGAGGTGTATATTACACTCACATTTAGCCAGTTATAAGTTCCATGTTATAAAATATTAATACTGGCAAATAAGTATTATTGGAGTTTTCTTTGATTCGACGTCTTTATAAGTATATACTGCGTGTCAATCAATTTTGAACTTTAGTTCTTTCGCATTTGATTGAAAATAATGTGAAGACAATATTATATGTTGTTATGTATTGTAGTGAGATTGTTAGAGCAACAGGAACATTAGGAAGTTGTGATATAATCGGCTGTTTTATTTTAGTTCAATTTACAACGTGATACGGTGAGTTTGAGCAATACAGTGCTTCAAGGATCTTTTGGCGCTCGAATGACGTTGACAAGGGGGCGCTGTTGGTAAACAAATGTATTGAAAAAACAAGATGGCGGCGTTAGTTCCGATTTTGGCCACGCGCCAAAAGAACCTTGTACCGATATATAGTCCGACGAGTTGTCGTCGACGTTGATGCAGCTGTGTATACATGTTTTTTTTATTAAGTAAATCAAAGTATTGCTAGTATTAAAGCTATTTATTCCTTCATTCCTCATGTTAATGTAAGATCCCAGTTAAAATAAACCAATGCAGCTCCTTGCGTTGCCATAATTATCTTTGAATTTAATAGGCTAGCTATATTTAATATTAAATCGTTTATCTTACTACTAGGTTGGATTTTAACTGACAATAAAATGAAAGATTCCGACGAACTAAGAACCTCTTCCTTTTTTTGAAGTCGGTTAGGAACGTACAACATCGCTAGCGAGTTTAATAAAATACTTAGATGAGAAATAAATGAAATTTAACATGAATAACATTGTGACTTCAAATAAAATGTAAAATAAAAACTTTTGATATTTTTGTGCTGTCCGTGGGAAACTATATTCACATTGATTTAGATTAAATTAAATATAAGTGGTGATATTTCAAATATTTCACTTTGTGCTTTTTGAAAGCACTTTACAATCAACATATTATTATTATGAGTCGTTTACACTAGGATTTAATAAGTTACCTGACCGTAACGCGAAATTCTTACGTGTAAACAGGCCTTAAACCTTAATCACATAATATTCACTGCCTTAGCTTTACAAATTTGTAGATATTCAGAACTTTCCCATGGAACATAAACTTAATTATATCATTAAAAGTAGAATTTCTACCGTATTTTACATACTTTGTTAGTTATTTATTTTATGACCAAGTACACAAAATGCTGTGAAACCATGATTTTATTGTATTATTTTAAGCTTAAACTTAATTTATGTAAATAAGTAGCCGAATAAATGCATTAACAAGAATAAACAATGTCATTTATTACCTTAGGTTTAACAACGTATTCATATTGAAGTAAGTAGGTACGTCAGGGAAATCAATTTATACATAACACTATGTAAATTTTCCGCGGTAGCTGCGTTTAGTCATTTCGTGATTGAATATACAGAGTACAGCTAAAACCGTAAAACCAATACGACGTTTTGAGGTTCTGTCAATATAGGTTTTGATTATGACGACTATCGGCTATAACATCCCCTTCGGTCCCTTAGAATTCGCTATAAACGGTTTTGACTGTATTTAAGTTGGTAGTCAATTTGATAAAAAAATTATTACCCTAACTTCATACTTGAAAAATCGTTGAGATCCAGAATAACAAATTCCACAAAATTGTTGTTTAATTCTCAAAAAATATTAATTGAATACCACTGACTGTCGACTGGATTGTGTACAAAGGTACACAATCAAGTCGACAGTTGGCATAACGCAAACGTAAAGACGTTTGCGTTATACAAACTCATGGGAAGTTGCAACGGCGATATACTGTCTTTACGCTAATTTATGTAATTTTGTTTCAAAGTGATTGTCTTACTAACATAGTTGTAAGTATTATTACCATTTTTTGAGTCTGACTTATACAACTAAAGAAATAATTACTTCTCTGTTCTAATACCATTCCTTGGCTGTCCCAGGTGCACGGCACAGCCCCAGACATCGCTGGCAAGGACCTGGCCAACCCTACCGCCCTACTGCTGTCATCCATTATGATGCTGCGACACCTGAAGATGCCAGACCATGCCGAGCGCATCGAGAGCGCCTGCTACGCAGTACTGCGCGAGGGCAAGCACCTCACCGGCGACCTCGGCGGCACCGGCAAGTGCAGCGAGTTCACCAACGCCATCATCTCTAAATTTTAAGCTGTACGAACATAGTTCCTTTGCCCTTGAATAGAAATTCTTAAAAAAATTGCCACAAGCAAAGCATTGGCGTTAATTTAGGGCCTAAAATGTTAAATACAATCTGATTGTATTTTGTAAAAAAAAAACAGGAGCGCCACCAAAGCTTACTGTATCCTTAGATAAGTAGTAGATTTCAACAAATAGTTTTACATACAGTATTGCTATGCAATCATAGTATTTATTTCGTTATAATTGAGAGCAATGTTACCAAATGTATAGGTATTGTAAATATATTTTTTATTGTTATGAAGTGTCCGGTCAATACAACTCAGGGATACCTTAGAGTAGATGCCAACTCGACATTAACATATTTATTTTGACGATTTATATCTGGTTTATTTCGTCCAACATCTCTAATCTCATCAAAAGGTAAATTACACCGAAAACCAATTAAAAAAAATTAAATCTTTGAATTTTTTTACTTGAGTTTTATTTATCAACAATCAAATGTCTTGTATCCACTGATGCTGTTTTTCACGTCTCCGAGCTAATATAGATCCAGGTTTAATGTAAGGACTACGGTGTAAGTATTGTTATTAAAGAAAAGTTGGTATTCACCGCGAGTATTAGCTTCACGAATTTGTTTCGCAAACATTCGTTGCGCGACATTGTTACCCGACGAACATTACAGGACAACACTCATTCGTGAATCCAAACAAAAAAAAACTTATTCTTGTGGCGATGAACACATCATTCACCTAAAATTACTATGTAACATCCCTACGATAGTGACACGTCACTACGGTTTTTGGACGATTATTTTTCTGTTGTTTGGTAAATTATTAATATTAGTAATCCTGGTTGTCACTATTCCTATTGTGCGCCTATCACTTGTTTTCCTGATAGTATCAATCTATTCAGCGTACTAGAATTTTGTGAGCGTTCCTGGCTGATTAAATTGTATAACCTATTATCACAGCGAATGGTTTTATTCCGAATGTTCGGGAGCAGCTAATCCCGCATTGGTGACCGCGACTACAAAATCACGCTACCTGTAATCAGTAGCTAGACAAACAAGTGCCAAAAGCCGGCGCCGGAGTGCTCACTGCGTGCGTCGTCCTGCGTCTGTCGTCGCGTTTCAAACGAGAGCATACAAGTACCATAATCATTTTGACGCTGATTACGACACTGCCGACGCCCAACTACAGTCCCGACGCTACATCGGTCGGTCTACGGTACATCTACGCTACGAGAATTTCATCGCGTTTCTGCAGACGTACAGACTACAACTTGCAGTTGGTACCTTACGACTCCAATCGCCGGAACAACCAGAGTGCATGATTGCATGTTGTGTGTGCTTTGAGTGCAAGTGTAAAGTGAAAACTGAACCAATGATAAGCAGCGCTGGACATTCCTAACCACCTCACGCAAGTTTTTTTCTTCCCTTTTTTTTTTTCCATCTTTACTGTTAACTAATAACTCAAACAATTTGTTTACAAACTTTCCTAGTACTCAGGTACTTACTAACTGTCTACCGGCCTGCTTGCATTTAATAAGTAATAACATATCTACATCATTGTAATAAGCGTCTTTAACTAACCCGCATCATATAAAAATATTACTTAATTACTAATTACTCAGCTGATTGATATAATTTATGAGGTTGTAAAATTTTATATATATTGTTTGAATGCCTACCTACTGCTAGCTTAATTTACTTTTGGGTTTGTTTGTACTGTTTGGTACGGTAATTACCAAAAATAAATATATTTATTATTGTTTGTTTGTTCTGCGGTGCTCGGGTGTGTGGTATTATTGCTACTTGCTGTGTTTAGATTTTGCATCATGGCGAATGAACAGCTTCAGGCACAACTTGAGCAAGTGATGGCAGAAAATGCAGCATTACAAAAGCGACTAGGCCAGAATGAAGTCGAGGCAAAGGTTTGTAGGGTAGCAGTGAAATTACCCACATTTTGGGCTGACAAGCCTGCAATTTGGTTTGCACAAGTGGAAGCCCAATTCCAAATTGCTAATATTGTTGGTGATACCACCAAATACAATTATGTAGTAGGCCATCTAGATCAGAGGCTGGCAGGTGAGGTCGAGGATCTTATAACAAATCCACCAATCGAAGGCAAATATGAGAAATTGAAAGAAGTCCTTATACAAAGACTTTCAACTTCCCAAGAGAAAAGAGTTAGACAGCTTCTGAGTGATGAAGAGCTCGGTGACCGGAAACCGTCCCAATTTCTTCGCCACCTTCGCTCACTTGCCGGGACGGTTCTTTCAGATGATAATATCATACGCCAACTTTGGTTGCGTCGTCTGCCACAACAAGCCCAAGCAATACTAGCAGCACAGGCTGACATCAATTTGGATAAAGTGTCGGAGTTAGCTGACAAAATCGTAGAGTTAGCCCCATCACCTGCTGTTTGTTGCACATCGGCAACTTCAACCTTAACTTTAGCTTCATTAGCTCAACAATTAGAAGTTGTGAGTAACCAAGTAGCTGCACTCTCGAAGCAGCAACACCGTCCTATACGTGACAGGTCCACATCTTCCGGCAGGTCAGCATCTTCCAGTAGGTCAGCGAACAATTTCAAGCGATGCTGGTACCACAGGAGATGGGGTGTTAAAGCAACTAGATGTACTAGGCCATGTGACTGGGAGTCGGAAAACCCACCCAGCGGTCAGTAGCGGCGGCAACTGATTGCGATAACATCGGCCGCCGCCTTTTTGTCACGGACCACGTGACCAGCCGCCGGTTCCTAATTGACACCGGGTCAGACCTCTGTTGTTTTCCACATCGCTGGTTACCGTCACGCAGGCAGCCTACTGATTATGAACTAAGTGCCGCTAATGGTAGTAGTATACAAACTTTTGGTACAGTAAACCTTAAATTAAATTTTGGTTTGCGCCGCGATTTCACTTGGCAGTTCGTGATAGCCGACGTCAGCACAGCCATTATTGGTTCTGATTTTTTGGCATTTTATCACCTTTTACCCGACTGCCGAAATAAGAAATTGGTCGACGGTACTACTGGACTAACATCTGCTGCTTCTACCGCTAGTATTGACCAGCCCAGCGTACGAGCAGTAGCGTCTGGTAAGTCAATATTTACTCAACTCCTGGCGGAGTTTCCAGATATCACTCGACCTCCCGGTTTTCCCAGAGTCATCAAGCATGACACAGTGCACTACATCAAGACCACAGACGGACCCCCTGTCTCCTGTCGAGCTCGACGTTTGGCGCCGCAGAAACTAGTTACGGCTAAAAAAGAATTCGAAGAAATGGTAAGATGCGGGACAGCCCGGCCGTCAAAAAGTGCTTGGTCTTCACCTTTACATATGACCGTTAAAAAAGACAACACTTGGCGCCCTTGCGGCGACTACCGCGCCCTGAACGCCAGGACCATACCAGATCGATACCCGGTTCGGCACATTAATGATTTCGCCCATAACCTCGCTGGTGCCAAGGTATTTAGCACACTAGATCTCGTTAAAGCTTATCATCAAATTCCGGTTTTCGAAGAGGATATTGCAAAAACTGCCATCGTGACTCCGTTTGGCCTCTTCGAATTCCCGTATATGACATTTGGTTTAAGGAACGCTGGCCAAACGTTCCAGCGTTTCATCGATGAGGTCACACGGGGTCTCGAATTCTGTTTTCCTTACGTAGATGATATCCTCATATTTTCCAAAGACGACTCTACCCACCTCCAGCACCTGCGTGTCCTCTTCAAACGCCTGCAAGACTACGGAGTGGTAATAAACCCTTCTAAGTGTTTCCTAGGTGTCAGCGAAACCGTATTTTTAGGCTACCACGTTTGTGGTGATGGTACGCGACCCCCTCAGGATCGAATTCAAACGTTGCTGGATTTTCCACCACCTGAGACAGTACAAGGTATGCGCCGGTTTCTAGGTATGCTTAACTACTATCGTCGATTCGTGCCTCGTGCTGCGCAATTCCAGGCTCCATTGATTGATGCATTGGTTTCAACTAATAGTAAAGGTGCAAAGCCATTTCCATGGTCACCCGAACTCTTGCAACAATTTGAAGCTTGCAAAAAGAGCCTCTCCAACGCAACACTGCTGCAACATCCAATCAGCAACGCTAGGTTGGGTTTATTTACTGACGCATCTAGCGTTCACATTGGGTCCTGCCTTCAACAAAATCTAAACGGCCAGTGGTATCCACTTTCCTTTTTCAGCAAAAAGTTGACTCCGCAGCAGGCACAGTGGCCAGCTTATTACCGTGAATTATTAGCGATCTATGAGAGTGTTCAACATTTTCGGTACATTTTAGAAGTCCAGCATGCAACAATTTTCACAGACCACAAGCCCCTTTTGTACGCCTTTTTACAGCGACGTGAGAAACTTCCACCTCCACAACTTAACCAGCTATCATTCATCAGCCAATTCACGACTGACATCCAGTACATTAAGGGTGAAGACAATATCGTGGCCGATGCTATGTCACGCATTGACATAGACGCAATCACTCTGGATCAGGATTATGAAGTTTTGGCTAGGTCGCAGGCATCAGACCATGAACTTGCTAATTTATTGCAAGGTGGTTCCAGTCTAAAACTCACCAAAATCAGTACATCAGGGACCAACACTCCGGTTTACTGTGACATCTCTACTGGTAAGCCACGTCTCTATCTGACCCCTTCTTTCCGCCGCGCTGCTTTCAATAAGTTACACAATTTGAGCCATCCCGGTGCTCAAGCTACGACTCGTTTGGTGGCAGAGCGTTTTGTCTGGCCTTCGGTTAGAAAAGATTGCCGAGCCTGGTCCCGATCTTGTGAAGCATGTCAGCGCAGCAAGATTTCAAGACACAATTCTGCCCCTGTCGGTAATTTTGACATACCATCCGGTCGTTTCATGCACGTCCACATTGACATTGTTGGTCCATTGCCCGTCAGCGACGAATACCGGTATTGTTTGACCGCAATAGACAGAGTGTCCAGATGGCCCGAGGTTTGGCCCATGCGATCCATTACCGCGGAGGAGGTAGCCGAGACTTTTACCAAAGAATGGGTATCTCGCTTTGGCGTTCCGGCGGTTATTACTACAGATCAGGGTTCTCAATTTGAGTCAGCTTTGTTTCAACGATTACTGCAGCAATTCGGTACCAAGCGCATTAGAACCACCTCATATCACCCCTGCGCAAACGGGATGATTGAGCGCGTGCATCGGCAACTTAAAGCGGCGTTAATGTGCCATAACGATTCATGGGCGAAGTCCCTTCCGATGGTTCTGCTTGGAATGCGTTCGGCGTATAAAGAAGACCTCGAAGCCACGGTAGCAGAATTACTTTACGGAGAGCCTCTCAGGCTCCCTGGAGAATTTTTGATGCCACCTTTACCATCAGGAACATTAGAAAACCCAGTTGATTTCGTTGTACAGCTGCGACAAAAAATGTCAATGGTACGACCACTACCAGCTAGTCGACATAGTGAACCAGCTTCATTTATATTCAAGAATTTGTCGACTGCGACTCATGTATACCTTAGAGACGATACCATCCGAAGAGCGTTGCAGCCACCCTATACGGGTCCATACAAGGTCCTGGAGCGTTCGTGTGATGGAAAAACATTCACCCTAATGGTAAAGGGCAACAAGGCCGTCGTAAGCGTCGACAGACTCAAACCGGCCTTCATTGATCATTCCGATCTGCAAACGACCCACACTATGCAATTGCCCGCCCCGGCTGATCCTCCTACACGGCAAGTCGTGAGGGATAAGTCGCCCGAGCCCTCAATCCCGCAACAGTCAGTACAGGTTCATTTGCCAGTAAAACAGTCCTATACCACACGCTCGGGTAGGCGCGTTAGATTTAAGAATTTCGATTAATTCCTTGTTTAAATGTTTATTGATGTGCTATTACTATGTACGATGTTAGTTATTTTAGCCTGGTTTTGTTCTCTCCGTAGGGGGGTGGTGTGGCGATGAACACATCATTCACCTAAAATTACTATGTAACATCCCTACGATAGTGACACGTCACTACGGTTTTTGGACGATTATTTTTCTGTTGTTTGGTAAATTATTAATATTAGTAATCCTGGTTGTCACTATTCCTATTGTGCGCCTATCACTTGTTTTCCTGATAGTATCAATCTATTCAGCGTACTAGAATTTTGTGAGCGTTCCTGGCTGATTAAATTGTATAACCTATTATCACAGCGAATGGTTTTATTCCGAATGTTCGGGAGCAGCTAATCCCGCATTCTCTATTAGCTGTGGTCGCGAACGAATGGTTGGTGTGATGTGTAACAAAAGCTCGTGCAACGAATGTTTACAAAACAAATTCGTGAATCGAATGGTCGTGGTGAGTAACAACCCAATCGCTGAGCGAATACGCGATCGTCGCGTGCATACTTCACTTTTTGTGTTCGGAAAACCGGTAAACTCAGACGGCGCGACCACGCGTTTTGGTTCACCGAACAAAAAGTTCGAACGATCGTATATTCGCGCGACGATCGCTTTTACTCGTAAATAGGATGCGGGGCTATCCCTATTTACACAAAAATAATTTGGTAGTATGGGGATAAAATGGTGTACGTTACCCCAGCAAGAAAGTGTCTCCTAGAGTTATATGAGTAGAACGTATAATTTGTGCCTTATTTGCTGTAAATGTGCCCCCACATAAAAAATGTGTGCCCCCTGTCGTTTTGGAAAAAAACGGAAAAAACGATTCTTGCTGGGGTAACGTTTTTCTAGCAGGAAAATTCTAAACGAATGATCGGAGAGAGAAAAATTATGCATGGCCATAGAGCTTATTTGTGTGCCAAAATGTGCCCCCAAAAATAAAATCTGTGCCCCTTCAGGTTTTCGAGATATTGCATTTCCTGCTGGAGTAACGTTTTGATGAATCGTATATCTCTAAAACCATTGCATGTGCCCCTGTAGAATAAACATACACGAGTAGCTCTTAATGTGTGCCCCTTAGTGCCCCAATTAGATTTAAGAAAATATTTATAGTTTTCAAGTTATCGCGGTTTTATGAAAACCCAAAAAAACATCGCAGCGCTTAAATGAGACAAGGTATAAGTTCGCTGAAAACTGTATTCGGTCCTTCTTGACGCTAATAATAACCATACAAAGTTTCAAAACTGCACATGCATGCGTTTTTGAATAATCTTGCTAAAAGTCAAAACGATGGTGTCATAACTTTGACGGCAAAATACAAGGAACCGGCTCAATCCCACATGTGTAGGTGTAAACCAAAATCTTGTGCCTTTAGTCAAAAATATATGGTGAAAATATTCAGCTTGGAATGTTTCGCATTAAGTAAATATTAACAAAACACCAATATATGTAAGCAACGGCTGGCTATCCGACCAAATATGAATGACTACTAAAAAGCGACGGATTCATACATATCGATGACCTTCTTTACTTTACTCACTAACCGGTTCACACGTGTTGTGCCTGAGTACAATGAAGTAGAAAAGTAATAAGTAATAAACTAAAGTTGTTATTGGATTATATCCTACTAGCTGTTTCTATGACCTTACACATGATTAAGTACATTATAAATAGTAGCCTAACACCCGAATACTGAAACGCCACTCAAAACTTAAGCGTTACTTAAAACTAGTTTCAACCAATCAAAAGGCTTTAAACGAGTCATAAGTAACGCTTAAGTTTTGAGTGGCGTTTCAGTATTCGGGTGTTTGTGCTATATTCCAAGGTATCCTCGCATATATCTTCTCCATTCTAATTTTCATTAAAATACATCCAGTAATTTATTTATGAACGAAAGAAATACATCCAGATATTTGCTATTTGCCAGGTCTTTGACCAAAAATTTGATTGGTCCCGATGTTTAAAAAAAAAATATAGTTCATGAAATGTGTGATGAATGTGAAAATGATGAAAAAAAAACTACTAAAAATAGGTAGCTCTTTTTTGTATATAAATAAAAAGCCCGTATTTGTCTTTATATATATATATATATTTATTGATAAGCCGTAGGTTAGATAAATTAACAGTAAGTCGCGGCTGTAAGACGTAAGTAGTTACAGAATTATAATCATCAAAATCACCAATACAACCGTCCAAGTTCATAAAGGCGTAGGAACAATAATTTCCACATCACACAAGCTGTTTCATTTATTATAGTCACAAGGTGCATTTAATATATATTTTAATTAGCCCCAAAACTTTTGAACGCGACTGTACGGACAACAGCTTAGGTATAATACGTCCAATAAAGAAGGTCATCGATATGTATGAATCCGTCGCTTTTTAGTAGTCATTCATATTTGGTCGGATAGCCAGCCGTTGCTTACATATATTGGTGTTTTGTTAATATTTACTTAATGCGAAACATTCCAAGCTGAATATTTTCACCATATATTTTTGACTAAAGGCACAAGATTTTGGTTTACACCTACACATGTGGGATTGAGCCGGTTCCTTGTATTTTGCCGTCAAAGTTATGACACCATCGTTTTGACTTTTAGCAAGATTATTCAAAAACGCATGCATGTGCAGTTTTGAAACTTTGTATGGTTATTATTAGCGTCAAGAAGGACCGAATACAGTTTTCAGCGAACTTATACCTTGTCTCATTTAAGCGCTGCGATGTTTTTTTGGGTTTTCATAAAACCGCGATAACTTGAAAACTATAAATATTTTCTTAAATCTAATTGGGGCACTAAGGGGCACACATTAAGAGCTACTCGTGTATGTTTATTCTACAGGGGCACATGCAATGGTTTTAGAGATATACGATTCATCAAAACGTTACTCCAGCAGGAAATGCAATATCTCGAAAACCTGAAGGGGCACAGATTTTATTTTTGGGGGCACATTTTGGCACACAAATAAGCTCTATGGCCATGCATAATTTTTCTCTCTCCGATCATTCGTTTAGAATTTTCCTGTTAGAAAAACGTTACCCCAGCAAGAATCGTTTTTTCCGTTTTTTTCCAAAACGACAGGGGGCACACATTTTTTATGTGGGGGCACATTTACAGCAAATAAGGCACAAATTATACGTTCTACTCATATAACTCTAGGAGACACTTTCTTGCTGGGGTAACGTACCCGATAAAATGTGCATTCGCACGTTTGTTCTAAATCGACCTTTAGAGATTTTTACTTATACCAACTCAACAGTTTCAACTCTTGGGCACCAGACAGACTGATATTTAAAGTACCTACCTTTGTTCCTATGCCATTACCATTGCATAAGCCTTTGGTTAAATATATATGGTCACAGATAATATACTATGGTGTAAAATAAAGAGATCCTTTACGAAGCCGTCGTCTACCCATTCTGTGCATTAAACTATGTAACTGTGTAAAAATAATTGCTGGGAAACCTTTAATTTTTGGTGTGAACATTCGCTGTTCACGGTAATGCGCTATGTACCTAACGCAAAACATTTTGCATAATCTGTGATATGGGTGCAAGAAAACGGTAGGTACAGCGATCGCGGGTGTCGGTGGGAGTTATAAAATTTAAAACTTAACTTTCGAAAAAAAAACGTCAAAAAACGTTGGAACTTTGGTCTTCACTAACTCGGTAGCCAAGTTTGGCCCGGAAGTTACGGTTAGTGATGTGAAGGAAGCACTAAATCGTTAATTTATTGTATTCTACAAAAAGATGATTCTATGATTGTAGAAGTAATAGAACCTGTACGTTGAACCAATCTGTATGTCTGAAATGCCCTGCTACAAAAGTTATACAGGCAAAGATAACATCAATGATATATGTCTAAGCACTATGATTTTGACCACAAAATATATTCTTGAAGTCAAGAACTCGGAGAAATATCATTACTAATGGCAAATAGGGAAGAGGCCCGCATCAATGGGGGCTCAACCCGGTTTTAGATGATGAACGTATAACGGACCGTGGTTGTCAAATTATGTCAATGTCAAACAAAAGTGACAGCTTAGACAATAGTGAATTGCGCACGTTGTTTATACTTTTCTAACCTATTTCATAACAATAATTTCGATTTTTTAAATGTATTAGTAGTGAATTATTAAACATGGTGAAGCGGGTAAGTTCCCCATACATAATCTTTCATAAATAATTGCACTAACTGTAGTATTTTTGTTATCTTTCGATGTGTTATTGCATGTTGGTAAGTTCAACCAATTTTTTACAAAAAATATGTTATTTACTATGATTTTACGTCTTAGGACGCAAAATCATCTATTTCTGAAGACAATGGAGAGGTTGAAGTTATCAATGAGAACGGAAAACGGTCTGCCGAAGACGAAAATAAAGATGGACCAAAACGCGTAAGAACCAAAAGTTTATACCGTCAGCCAACAGTAAACGAATTGAACAGACTACAGGAGACAGAAACCTTGTTTAACTCTAATCTATTCCGCTTACAAGTGGATGAAATAATCGAAGAAGTAAAAGTCAAAGAGAAAACTGAGAAAAGGTTCCTTCAGTTTTTCAAAGAATTAAAAACTCACTTGCTGTCTATACCTGAAGATGGTACTGAATACGATTTGTCTGAGCAAACTCTTTCCAAGAAACTCAAAGTAAAATTACCTGTGAGTGAGCAGTTGAGTAAAACTAAGTGTGTTTTTAAGTTTCACAAATTCTCCAATGTTGAAATTGTTGGGTCTTATGCATTAGGGTGTGCAATCAACTCGAAACTGAGAATCGACTTACAAGTAGCAGTTCCAAGTGAAACATACACAAAGAATGACTCAGTTAACTACAGATATCATAAGAAAAGAGCAGCATATTTAGCGTATGTTGCAGCACATTTATCTAAATATGAATCAGTTGAAGAATTACATTATTCATACATTAATGGCTCTGAAACTAAGCCTGTACTAGACTTCAAGCCTACAGGCAAGCTTGGCAACCACTTATCAGTGCGTATTAACTTAGTATGCGAAACTGATGCGTACAAGCTGCACCGGTTTAGTCCGGAACGTAACAACTTGAGAGAGGCATGGTTGTTCAACGAAAACTCAGAAAATAATACTGAAATTGGTCCTCCAACACCTTATTACAATAGCAGTGTTTTATCAGACTTAACTGCATCTGGGAATCAAGAATTTCTGAATGAAATCTTGCAAAAAAGTGAGAATTTGAAGCAAGCGGTTACATTACTAAAGATCTGGCTGCGTCAAAGGAATCTGAAAGTGTCTGGATATGTTGTTGCTCTGTTAGTTGCATATTTCGTGCAGACAAAGAGGGTAAACAACATCATGAGCAGTTATCAAATTGTGAGGAATGTTTGGATAGCACTGAGTAAGTCATTTATATATTTTAAAATCATATATCCAAAGACATTCTTAATATTATTATTATTATGAGCTTGTTGTGACCCCTGCAAGGCAAAGCCCTCCCTTTAGTCTTTTAATTTTTCTCTTTTTTGAAATTTGCGAAAAGATTTTAAATTAGTAATTCATGCCTCTGTATTTAAATTGTAGGTTTAAAGACTCTTTTTAATTGGCTCATTCTCATAAGCATTGCAAAGGGCAGATTTCCCGAGCTCTTGATTGAGATAGGTCTTAGTTTCTTTATATGAAATCTATAATAAATCAAGCCTCAGTTATAAACTTTTTATAACAGCAGAAACTATAGTATATTTTTTTTTGTATGTGTAACAGATAAATAACTAAACCAATAATTTCCCAGAAACATCAGAGCTAGACACAAAAGGCATATCGCTACATAAAGGCACAGAAACATCACCATCTCTTGAAGTTTTCCACAAGCACTTTCCTGTAGTCTTCATAGACAGGACTGGCTATTACAACATTTGTTGGCAGATGTCTAGGGGCATTTATAATGCGTTGAAGAGGGAGTCTGCGTTGGCAGTTGATATGTTGGATAATGGCAAGATTAATAGTTTCTTGCCACTTTTTATGGTTCCAGTGAAGCCTTTGATGCAGTTTGATCATATATTGAGGTAAGAATGTAGATATCTTTCATTTTAAGGTAAAAAAAAACGAGGATGTTTTTATTTAAAAATAAATGGGTGGAACATTGTGTCTACTGCAAAAAAACTAGGTTCATGCATTGCAATAAACAATGTAGGGTGCAAGAGATATTTTTTCTGTGCCTGAATGATTTTGCATGCAAAAAGCTTCGTTACGAAATTTTTATTCAATCTCAGTAAAGTATTTGCCTAAAGACCAGACATGTGCCGTCGTATAATTGTATTGTGCCACGCTCCCCGCGTAATAGAGACCTTAATCAAAGGTGCTGGCGGTAACTCTAGAATTCATTCCTGTATAAACAAATTTAGACCTAAATACATAATTCTCTTTCCAGATTCAAAAACCTCAAACAGATCAAGGAGTCAGTGCTAACTAAAACGCCGAAGGAGTCGCAAGTCAACTACGGCATAGAACATCTGTCACTTGTCACTGACGTCATCCATTCCCTTCTGACCAAAGGGTTGGGCAACCGAGTGGATCTCATTCAACAGTTAGTTGAGGCTGACTTCTCCTGGCCAGTCAAGAAGAGTTTGGATAAAGCTAGGAGTGGGTGAGTGGAAACATTTGTAGATGTATGAAAAGGAGTATTACTTGGAATAGAAGCCAATCTTCTGCTCCAAACTCGTTTGAACTTAGCCCTATTACCTTACAGTTTCGAGGCGAATAATAAGCCAGGGTTGGCAGATGATGATGATGTTGGTTCTTTACGGGGATAATTCTTCCTTTTTCTATGGAAATGGCCTGAAATGCTATTAATTGCCGTAAGAAAGCATTCTTATGTTATACATGTTATTGCAGGTTCGAAGAGAAACTATCCTTTGGATTTGTATTGAATCCAGAAAATTCAACTAATGTGGTTGAAAAAGGACCTCCAGCTAATTTACCTGAAGCTGAAGAGTTTAGGTAAGTTTTCTTGTTCATAAATTTTTCTTGTAACTCCTTTTCTCTAATTAAGACTTTGTCTAGAAAGAGATAATTTGGCGCGGATCGATTCGTACCTTAAGGGCCTGCGCAAAATGACGGACGGGACGGCAGAGTTTATCAATTGAATATAATACTTATCCAATCGAAATAAGGTATATGTATATTTCAATGCTCGGTGATCGAGCTTGAAACATAGCGGAGCATCGCAGTGCAGTTTTACCCGGAGCAGCGAGCATTTCAATATATATCTTATTTCCAGTGTATAAGTATTAAATTCAATCGATCAATTTTAAATACTCTCCCCTGCCGTCCGCCAGTGTGCGCAGGCCAATACTATCCCCTAAAAGAGTTTAAAGTTGCGACGAGAGACTAGAAAGAGATGCAGCTATTCACGTATAGCTTTTTTTCTTCTGTCTCGCGTTAGAACTATGATGACCAATGACCGAATATAATATTCCATTGCAGAGCTTTTTGGGGCGATAAGTCGGAACTCCGTCGGTTCCAGGACGGGTCTATAACAGAGACTTGTGTGTGGGAGGGAGAGAGCATGACAGAGAGACGTACTGTCACCAAGCAGATTGTCGACTTTCTCATGAAGTTGAAGTTTGGTAAGAGAACAAGCGAGAACAGGTTAGAGTGCTACAAGGATCTTTTGGCGCCTGAATGACGGGGAAAGGACGGTGTTGGTACTTAAACACTTGCTATATTGTCGCAGAAATTGTATTGACAAAAGGTGGCAGCGTTAGTTCTGATTTTGGCCACGCGCTAAAAGAACCTTGTAGCAATTTACAGCTTTCTGGGCAGAGTTCTTAAAAGTTTTATTTTATTTGATTGTAAACCATATTTTAAAGGCTACGGGAAAACGGATTGCCAAACGCAATTTATTATTATTTTCGTGTTGAAACATGTCATACTGCGCTCTAAAAAGTACTTCTTTTGTTATTCACAGTGCTAATCTCTTTCTATTAAAAACTAGCTGCCCGCCCCGGCTTCGCTCGAGTAGCACTAAGTACGTATCTACGGCGCACCTACCTGCCTACCCTACCTACCCTACCTACCCTACCTACCCTACCGACCCTACCGACCCTACCGACCCTACCGACCCTACTGTGGCGGCATCTACACCGCCACATGCGAACTACGCATCAAAGACCTGACGTCACGCAACATCCTGACGTCACTCAAATCCTGCATCGCGCAATTAGAGTTTACCGCGCGTTGGACATATATACAAGCTCACGACTTCAACCTCTGGGCAATTGCCCGCCAGACATGACACCCGTCTGGTCGGAGGATCCTCCCTTTACTATGGGGGATGAGTGGTTGGAGGGGGCAATTGCCCGCCAGACATGACACCCGTCTGGTCGGAGGATCCTCCCTTTTCTATGGGGGATGAGTGAACTTTACACCCTGTTCCTCAATACCCCTAAATTGGTGACCCCGAGTATGAACGTCAACGCAGCCTTCGTGCAACTACTTCAGCGTGACGTCATCATCATCGTCACTCCCGCAAGCTTTCGTGAGGCGAGTCACACAGCCAGCCAGCACCCACGGCTTCAACGGGTATCCTGACCACCAGCATGCAGCGAACGCGCATTCCTGGTCATCACCCTCAGCCTCATCAGCAACCTTGGCATAGCACCTGCACTTTCGGCCGGTCTCACAAGCAGAGCCCATTCTACCCTCTCCTGGTCGACGCCAGCAGCTAGCCACAACCCAGCGCTGTACCACATCCGACCCACTGGATCAAGACGCAGCGCCACCCCGACTCACTGGGGAATCACCGCAAGCACCGTAGACAGTTCCGACTCACCGCGAACTATGCGGCAGACAGTTCCGACTCACCGCGAACTATGCGGCACCCGGTTCCGACTCACTGGAACCACAGCTGGTACTGTGAAGCATCGCAAGATACAAGACTCAGCCCACTATCGACCTCCGGTCTCCGGAGGGGAGTGATGTGGCGGCATCTACACCGCCACATGCGAACTACGCATCAAAGACCTGACGTCACGCAACATCCTGACGTCACTCAAATCCTGCATCGCGCAATTAGAGTTTACCGCGCGTTGGACATATATACAAGCTCACGACTTCAACCTCTGGGCAATTGCCCGCCAGACATGACACCCGTCTGGTCGGAGGATCCTCCCTTTTCTATGGGGGATGAGTGAACTTTACACCCTGTTCCTCATACCCCTAAACTACCTACCCTACCTACCCTACCTACCCTACCTACCCTACCTACCCTACCTACCCTACCTACCCTACCTACCCTACCTACCCTACCTAACCTACCTACCCTACCTACCCTACCTACCCTACCTACCCTACCTACCCTACCTACCCTACCTACCCTACCTACCCTACCTACCCTACCTACCCTACCTACCCTACCTACCCTACCTACCCTACCTACCCTACCTATCCTATGTCCGTCTCCTGGTTCTAAGCTACCTCCCCACCAATTTTCAGCCAAATCGGTTCAGCCGTTCTTGAGTTATAAGTGGTGTAACTAACACGACTTTCTTTTATATATATAGAATGCATTACACAAGGGGAATGACTATTTTTCGCAGTGTAAACCTTATCGTGTAGGCCTGTTCTATGCTCAATTTCAGAATTTCTTGCTGGACCTTTAAAGAAACCTACCTTCCACAGACATAAACCCATCAGAGCTATTCCACATATCAGACCAACTGGACAGCGTACTAGCACGCAAGCAGTGGGCGAGTGAGCGAGTATTGTACGTAGATGACAGTTCACTGACCGCGCTACAAGCGTTCGACGCACTGCGGCGCGACTTGAGGCAGCTAGTACAACTGCCGCTCGACATTAGTGCAGTGTATGGTGAGTAGCCGTACATATAGACACAGATAGTAAGCGAGTGAAGTAGTTTAAAAGATTCTGCCTGAAAAAACATGAAACCCGGTTAGGGCACGGCAACATAATATACGTAGGTATATAATAAATTGAACAAAACAAGCACCCAGTACAAGTTTGTTAAACAAATATAATTATTATCGATAATATTACTAGTATTGAGTTTATGTAGTTATTTTAATGAATTATAATATTTTATTAATTTGTATTTATTATTTTATACATTTATTTTAATTATTATATTATATTTTTAAATAATTTTTTTCTAAGTATTCTGCGACCGAGTAAAAGCATTTTTGTGTAAGATATTCTTTTAATTTTCTGTTAAAGTTATTGAGTTATTTCGGTGCACCTGCAAGTGTCATATGACAGTCAATCAGGAAAGCATGCGAGCGCCGCACCGCTTATCGACTAACAGTGACATTTATTTTAACAGTGGGACAGATTAATTATATGCTTTTAATCATTTGCTGTACGATTAAGTTCCTATTAACTTACTTGGCAGATAATTTCATACAAATTCTGCTCCATTTCTGAATTTATTCGGTAAGTAGTGGCTATTCGGACATTGTGAAATAGGCCCTTAATCTTTAAAGTGTTTAAGTCTTACATAGCGCAATGCCACAGATTAGTACAGACGGGTTACTCCGCAAAATTATTTAGATAAAAAGCGATTCTTGCTACGACACAATAAAGTGCAATTCAGGTCGCACAGCGCTAATTATCTACAGTCATGTTCACCTAGAAAGGCAACGTCTCTTTCTATCGCGTAGCTCTTATATCTTCTGACTACGTTACGCTCACTGAATTCGACAAGTCGAGCACGCCGCGTACCTAATTGTAGCTCTATACTACCTATAATCATTAATCAATATTATAATAAAAATAAAATAGCAATAATAATAAATTAAACAGTATAGTAAATTAAGTAGTATAACAGAGCTTCCTCTCTCCTACCCTTTTGCTGTGCCCTACAGGGTCCATAATGATCAAAATTATACAGTTACCACCTAAGTACACATTATGGCTAAAGCAATAAAGATATTGAGTATTGAGTATTGAGTACCTAAAGTGCTGAGTGAACCATCTGTGGCAGTGCTAGGAAATATGCGCTGTCAATTTCGAGTTTTATCACAGAAGTGCTGTTGATTGTTCCTAGAGGCTTGACAAAATTAAGATTTATTGTTAAAACAAACCGGGTGCTCGATGGTGTTTCTCATCGGTAAAAATGACGAACTTCCATACAAACTTTCACCCCCTATTGAACCCCTTTAGGGGGCGAATTTTCAGAAATCGTGTGTAAAATTTCATGATTTTCTAGACCCAGCGGCTTTAGGCTGTGCATTGCCTGAATGAATGAATTGAAGATTTTTGTCTTAACAAAAATCTTTCTTCTTTCTTTCTTTCTTTTTTTTTTCTTTCTTTTTTTTTAATCTTTTTTTTTTTTTTTATCTTTTTGTCTTAAGAAAATAAAAGGCTCCGTCTGAGTCAAAATCTTGTTGCGCTTGCAATCATAAAACCTTGGCTTCTTTGCGAGCGTCACACTGTTATCGATAAACAGCCAAAAACAGATATTAAAAATATTAAATGATATCATGTCTGCCGCTTGCCATTGTTGGCCAAAAATCTTAGCATGACAAACTGTGGGCCCAGATAGCACAGACCTGGTGCCCCGAGACAGTGAGGCGGGGTCGCGACGGGCCACGTCGGAGATGGCGGGACGAGCTGGACAGATTCCGCCAAAACTGGAAAGAGGATGCGCAGGCTCACGATCTATAGAAACAATGGAGGGGAGGTCTTTGCTCAAGAGTGGGACAGGCTAAAAGAAAAAAGAAAACATATATCGAAAAGAAAACTTTATTTTTACACAAACAACTCTAAGGTTTATATGTGGAAAAGAGCACACAACTCAAGGCTTACAGATCCAACATTTACATCATATTTACGGAGTTTTTGGCCAACTATGCCATTTTGAACTTCTTTCTCGAAAGCACTTCCGACTTGTAAGTTTACTCATGATATTGTTCCAGGCGTGTCGCCTATCTTCAGCTACAGCGCGGCCCTGCCGGCCCTGCCGCGCGCCGCGCCGCACAACCCGTGGCAGCGCGCCAGCACGTGTCTGCTGAAGGACATGCAGAGGGACGGGCTGGCTGCACTCCCGGAGTATACTCCGGTGTGTAAAGCTATATTGGAACTTGGTGAGTTTATGGTAATTTCATCTTCGTCTTTGAAAACCATGAACATTTTGAACAAACCGATACGCGTCATGAAGTCATGACCCACATCTCGGCGAGACAGCTTTTGTATTTTAGCTCTATTGCAGTTTACGGCCGGTCATAGGGCTTTTCTACAACATGCTGAATACTAACCTTTGAGTGCTTCTGACTGATTACTGATGTATGTTTTGACCGTTTTACCAGTTATGAGTAAGCTTAAAAATAAAGATATTTCTATATTTATTTTTTAATTTAAGATTTATATTTCGTCTGGTAATGCTGGAAGTCGACTCCAAAATAGTTTGCCAAAAGAATACGCTGTGTCGTCTAACGAACAAAAAAGTATTCTTATAAAAACTTCCACTTTCAGGTTACAGTGGCAAATGGCCAGGCGACATCCACGCCTTCAGATGCCTCAAAGCCGCCTTCCACCTTCAAATAGCAGAACGTCTTACTAAACAATACTCCATACCAACCCAGGCTTATGCTACACACATCGACGTACTGAAGGATGGTCTTGTATTTCGTCTAGAGATCGCGCATCCGAAAGAGATAACGTTACTAAAGAGGGAGATGCAGAATGGAGTGGTGAAATATAAGGAGACTGAAGAGAGTGTTAGTTTACAGTGTGATACTGTGCTGATGCCACGGTTGAGGGGGGCGCTGCATGGGTGAGTTGATGAAATTAGTTTGAAAATAATTCTCGTGACCCCAAGGTTAGACTATTGGGCTACCTTTATTAACCTGGGGCCTTTGTAGACCAATGTTGAGCGATCGGTCTTAACATTTATGTTTTTAAAGAATTATAAATCTTACTGTTACGACATAATGTGTACTCTTTGCCTTTTGAAGAAAAGTAAAATTTCTTTGCATAGGATTGTAGGTACAGAAAATAAGGTTTTATAATAAAATGGCCGATCCCTATATCTACCACACCACTTAATGATAGCGATAATTTTAGTATATAGAGATTTTTTAACATAATTTACAGGGTGGCAGGGACATCGACGCAAAATTTGATATCATAGATTCAGTAGATGACTCTGAACCCTCCTGAGTCCCAAAAAACCGACTTAAAATTTTAACGCAGGGGATTCAGAATCATGTATTGAATCCATGGTAACGGTTTTCGCGTCGATGTCCCTGTCATCCTGTATTTGCAAACATACGTTTGTACGCATACGTTTTGAATTTATCACCTCATTTCTTTACACAGACTACATCAAAAGCATCCGTCCTATGGCCCAACAGTTTGCCTCTTCAAGCGCTGGCTGTCCTCCCAGCTGCTGTCCCCGCCGCACGTGCCCGACACGGCGGCCGAGCTACTGGTGGCCGCAGTGTACCTGCACTCTGCGCCCACGCAGCCGCCAGCGTCGCCCACTGTCGGACTTGTGAGGGTGTTGAAGTTGTTAGTGGACTTTGACTGGCAGAGAGAAATGATCGTGCTGGATTTTAATGAAGATATGGCGCGTAAGTGTTTTTTTTTTTTTTTTTTCTATTATTAAATGTATCTAAATGCCAAAAAAACTAAGCTCGCCACCTATACATGGGAATTAATCACAACTGGAGAAATTTGGGTGTGCTATAAGTACACATCTGAAAAAAGAAAACAAAGAAGAAAGAAAAAGTGTTTATTCTGCACAAATTAAAAGCACATTACAAAAAAAAAAAAAAAAAAACACTTTACAAATTAGCCAAAAGCCTCGTATCCATTATTAACACAGAAAAGTTTGACAGATTTTCCCAACCCCTAACCCTTCCTGGATTACAGACGTAATGTTATGTGTTATGTTAAAAAGACTAAGCAAATCAAATGAATGTATTTGTAATAAGCTTCCGCTAGTGACTTCGCCCGCGTGATATCTGTATAAATTATAGCCTGTTTTTTTTTAAATTGATCCAATCGTTTTTGAGTTTATTATTTACCAACATAAATGCAAATCTTTTCTCTTAATGATATTAGTGTAAAAAAACATAGGCTAGGTGTATCAAGCCGAAATATATCATTAGCAGTTGCAATTGTGCTCACTGTATTGCCAAAAGGCGCACAAAACTTAGGGAAACAGTAATTGAAGGTTAATAAAATGGTCTGAGGAGTTTTTTGTAGAATAGTATTAGGATGAATCAATAAGTTATGTCAGTTTAATAGACACAAAGCATTTCAAAGTACGAGTGTCAAAAGAGTCCGAGGTCCGAACTAGTTTAAATATCGAAACACGTACTAACTAAAAACTTTATTTATTTTATTATTTATGTACACACAGTAAAATACATATAGATACAACATAGTAATAATTTTCTGTACAAATGAAAGATATTAAGAAAAAAAAGAAATAAGAAAGAAAAGTAAAGAAATTTCTTCCAGCAAAAAATAGTGTGTGAGAACAAGAAGAGAAAATATGAATAAGCGAAGTCTTAAAACTAAAATATTAAATATATCTACACAATATAAAGTTTAAATATATACAATGTGAAATTTATTTCGTTTGCATCCTCTTAAGGGGTCATTGTGCTCATCATTATGAATAACTTTCACTATGGGGCCAACACTGAAATCGCGAAAAAAAAATCAGCTGTTCCCTTCATTATATCTAACGAGCTATGCGAACATAAATGTATGGAACAGCTGATATTTTTTCGCGATTTCAGGGTTGGCCCCATAGTGAATGTTGTTCATAATGATGAGGACAACGACCCTTTAAGAGGATGCAAACGAATTAAATTTCACATTGTATATTAATACTGACAGTTGAGAGGAAAGGTTATGCTCTTTTACTCCACTTCACTTTTTCTTTACTTCCATTTCAGACGAAGAAATAACCCAACTGGAGCAAAAGTTCGCTGCCGACCCAGACTCTGCGCCTTGCATGCGCATAGTCACGGCGTACGACGGTCCCATGCCCTCCGTGTGGAGCAGTACTGCGCCGTCCTCTCACGTGCTAGCGAGGGCGCGAGTACTGGCGGGTAGTGCGCTCAAGTACCTGGATGAAGCCGTCATGGTGGGACACAAGGATAATATACTGGTAAGGCGATAACAGAAAGCTGAGTTCAAAAAAATTGTTAACATTTTTAATAGGTTGCGCTACTAGACTAACGACATTGAATGATAGAATGTGACTGCAACCGGGCGGTTTTGATACTTATAGAGCTATGAAACCAAGGCACAGTATTGTGCTTTGGTTTCATAGCTCTATTGATGGTGGCGCAATTGTATGGTGCAATTTAACCTTGCTGATGTTGGCGATGCAATGACAAGCTCTTTGGGGTTGCAAAAAGTAGTAACGGCTTTATAATGCAAAGGCTTATGTTGCATTATGAAACCGTTTTCGATCGGTCTACAGTTCGGCAGCAGAAATTGTAATTCTGGTAGACTAAACCTAGGCATAGTTCTAGTATAGCATTCTATTAATATGTTTTGCTGTATATCAACAACGCTCTGACGTAATTTTTTGTTTATTTCCAGGGTATGTTCATCCCGTCGTACGCGGGCTACAACGTGCTCATCCACCTGCAGCCCGCACTGGTCCCGCACGCCTCCGAGCGTGTGGACAGTGTGCCCAAACTGCGACGCCTGCCAGACAAGCTGACCGACGAAATCATACCTGTCGTTGAGTTTCATCCTGTGGTGAAGTACTTGGAAGAGTTGAGGGTGAGTAGACAAACAGCTTGAAAGGGATTTAGAGATGTGCTTGTTAAAATGTTCTTCTGGCGTATCTACAACGCCACATGCGAACTACGCATCACACTGACGTCACGTAAAATCCTACATTGCGCAACCAGATTTAACCGCGCGACTAGCATATATACAACGTCCCGACATCAATCGTCGGGCAATAACCCACCCGTCTGGTCGGAGGATCCTTCCTTTTCTATAGAGGATGAGTGAACTTTACACTCCGTTCCTCATGTCTCTATATTCTTGTATTATATTTTTCATCGGTAAGTTCTGCAACGGAAATGAATTAGTACGGAACATTTTAAATAACATCTAAATTGAAAATAAGATATTTGATACAGCCCTTTTATGCTCACCGCGGTCTTTTCGTGGATGGATGGCCATCATAACATACCGAGACCCCTCCGTGCCTCGGAAAGCACGTTAAGCCGTTGGTCCCGGCTGTCATTCGTGGATCTTTGACAGTCGTTACGGGTCGTCAGAAGCCCGAAAATCTGACTACCAGTCTTACCAAGGGGTATCGTGTTATCCAGTAACTGGGTTGTGGAGGTCGGATAGGCAGTCGCTCCATATAAAATACTGGTATTCAGCAGCATCCGGTTAGACTGGAAGCCGACCCCAACATAGTTGGGAAAAGGCTAGGCTGATAATGATACAGCTCTTTTTTGCATTTTAAAGTCAAGAATTCAAATAATGTTAGTATTAATATGTATAATGTTACATGTTCTGATTTTGTAAATTAATACGCGCAGTAATAACTTGAATAACTTTCTTTCTTCGTTCTTGTATTTGTTAATGCACTGGAACACCGTTCACGGATCTAGAGGTGCCCTATAAAATATAAAATAGCGAAATTGTAAATAATAAACAAATAAATAATTAAAAATGTGAAATGTACTAACTTAGTTATAAGTACTTTTTACAAACAATGTGTGGAATGTTTTATTCTTAATTAAATGATTAATAATTAAAAAAAGGAATAAAGCTTCGGTACCAATTATGTACAAATTATCATAATTATTGTTTTTGTACAGCTGACTATCATGTTGTCATTTAATAAATTATAATTTCAGAGTGCGTGCGGTGACTTCGCCCTGTTCTTCCACGATCTGTACGGAGGTGAAGTGATCGCTGTGCTGTGGAAACCTGACATCAAGGACGACAGGGAGTTTCAGGTATGACTAGTTTTATTAGAAGGTTTTTGAGATCTACTTAAGTAGATGGGCAGTAAAATAATTGGCTCAACGTTTAAAAGATTTATTTTTGTTGGAAAAAGTACATTTTTTGTCAATTTTGAAGAAATGTACACACGAATTTCAAGTTTAAAAACATGAACTCAAAGTTAATTTTAGATTGTCTATAGCAATTTTAGTTGCAATGGAAATTGAACTTATTTTTCAACAAGTTAAGGGATTCTTATTGCTAAACTTAACGTTTAATCGTATAATTTCGTGGTGGTGTGGAAGTTTAGTATCAAGTTGCGGGTCCAATACCTAGCAAGTACAGAGTTGTTTTTTTTTCAATTTTAATAATTTAGTATCGGATGTATTTCTGATTTTATTTTTATTAACGTGATAAAAAATATATAAATAAAACATGAACTTATGTCCTGAAATCTAGAAGTAAGCAATAAATATAAGAGAGACCTTTGTCTTCTAGTGGGATAGTTACGGGCTTTTATTATCCTTACCAATATTATAAATGTGAAGATTTATGAACATATCTGTCACTCAATCAAAATGTGAAGATTTATGAATATATTTTTCACTCAAACTCAAAGCATTTATTTCAATTATACCGTTTACAGGCACTTTTGAATTGTCAAGGAATCGGTCAGTCAAAAATATGAAGCTAGTTGCCCATTTCAAAGCGTAGTAGGTACCTATGGAGAAGAACGGGCAAGAAACTCCACGGACACTCTTTTAAATAAAACTAAATCTCACTCTTTTAAATAAAACTCACTCACTCAATATAGGCTGGAGATTGGTGTGGAATCTGGCACAGACACCGATGAATACCGATGGGACACTCCGCATCCTAGGTATGACGCTACAAGTAGCTACGCGGCGGGCTCGGCTTGTTGGATTCAGTGGGCGTAACATAGTCAGAAGATTATGTTCCGCGATAGAAAGAGAAGAAATTTATAGGTATAAATTAGCGCAGCGCGACCTGAATTGCACTTTATTGTGTCGTAGCAAGAGTCGCTTTTTATTTAAATGATTTTGCGAAGTGTCCCATCTGTACTAATCTGTGGCACAGATAGATCATGTCTTTGAACACATGGGCTTCTTTTTAAGCGTCGTGCAGACTAGCGCGACGCGACAACGCGATGCGACACCGGTTATTATTATACCGTGAAGTTTTCTTAGAAATTGTATTGTTCAAGTCGCGTCGCGCCGTCGCCTGGCGCTGGTCTGCACGAGCCTTTATGCGGGTAAAAGAAAGAATTCTCCTAGAATGCGAGTGAAGCCGCAATTAACAGCTAGTTTACTTATTATTATTATTTGTTTGTTTTCTTTTCTTTCAGTTAATTAATGCGAACGCACTCAAGCCATACACTTCAAAGGGTGAGACAAAATACAAAGTGAACATCGAAGCCTTGGTAGAAGACTTCAGAATATTAGGCGAAGGACTTGTTAAAGATATTACTGTTAATTAAATAATGTTGTAATATAAATAAAGATTTATTTTAAGTATAAAAATTAGTGTTATTTCAATTGATAAGAATAAAAAAAAGTCGATGTTTTCTGATGGTATTGAATAATACATTTGATTAATTGTGCAATAAAGTGCAAAGTTGTACAAACAATGACACAGATATCGAACTGCTGTTCAGGCGTTCAATATCGGGAGATTATAGACGTTATGCTCCCCAGTAACCCCATTACCTGTTTTTCCATTTAAAAGTTTCAAACATCAATCAATCTTTATTCGTGAACACAGTTATTACAATAAATTCAATTCAATTCATTTATTAAATTAGACAACTTTGATCCATAATGGTTAGTAACAACAGAAACTTATAACTATGTTAGTATGCACAATATCAAAATACAAGAATAACAACACAATATTATAATAACTATAAAATAATTATAAAATAATAATACGGTAAAATGAAATGATTCATTTCACTTTACCGTGCCAACAACAATGCTCACCCAAAGCGAGTGTATCGGACACTGATAATATTTACTAGCAATTATCTTCAGAATGTCATTGCTACCGCCGCGTACTCTGCCCAGCAGCGACGCCACTCGTTTGCGTCTTAATGCATAAAAGTCGTCTGTACGCGCTTCGGCAAACATCGTGGACGCACTGCAGAACCGCGGCAACCGCAACAACATCCTGAAGATATTATTATATTGTACCCGCAGAGCGCTGTATGCCCTTTGAGTATAATTAACCCACAGGCTGCTCGTGTATAGTGATTGGCAGTAGGCTTTGAATAATGCTAACTTCACTTCAACTGAACAACGAGCAAACCTGCGAGCCAACATATTACCCCGAACAGCCAGCGCTCTGCGTTCACGTTCAATATCATCGTCGTCCTTTAGGTTGTCAGTGATAATATGCCCTAGATATTTAAATCTTTTTGCTCTAGTAAGAGGAGAACCGTTGAGACAAATAGGCGGCAGCTCATGCAAGGTTCTGCCATCAGGGCCGAAAACCATACACTCGCTCTTGGTCGCATTGTATATGAGGCCATGACTCTCAGCATATCGCTCACAAACCCTCAGTAGGTTGCGAAGCGCCCCTATTGACGGGCTCAGCAGCACCATATCATCGGCATAGCTTATATTATTTACGGCCACGCCGTCAATGTGACAGCCAGCATGCATGCTGCTGAGCTCGCCAACCAGGTCGTCCATGTACACATTAAAAAGAGTGGGTGAGGTAATTCCCCCCTGCCTCACACCGCATTCCAGTCTGTACTCCTCAGACAAGCAATTAGCCCATTTCACAACATTTAATTGATTGCCATACCAAAATTTTAATAACTCCACTAGTTCTGTGGGTACATTTTGTTTACGAAGTTTATCCCACAGGACCTCATAAGAAACCAGATCGAATGCTTTGCTCAGGTCTAGGTAGCAAGCGTAAATAGGTGTCTTACGATCTAAATAATACCTAACTGTGTGCTTCAAGCAGAGAATAGCACTCTCAGTAGAAAGGCCAGGCTGGAAGCCGAATTGCGCGTGATGTAGATTTAATTTTTTCCTGATATGAGTATTGACTAGACTATCCAATACTTTAGCTAGGATCGTAGCAAGGGAGATGGGACGATAATTACTTTTATCACCAATATCTGCAGTTTTACATTTAACAATTGGTATGACTGTAGTTTTCATGAGGTCCCGGGGAAGATACTTATGACTAATACACAGCGAGAAAAACATTGCCAATACTCTGGGTAAGTGACAGCCCGCATGCCGTAGGTGTTCGACACTCAAGCTGTCATGTCCAGGCGATTTACCTCCAGTCATGTTGTCAATAATACTGTTAACATCCCTAGGCCTAACTTGCACAATGGTCGCAGTATCTGGCTGGAGGCAGCATTGTCCCGACTCCGGACAATCCGGAGACACACGTGGGCTTGCCTTAAAATGAGCTTTAAATATATTAGCTATTTTATGAGGATCTCTTTCAGCGTTTACACATTCAGCTAGATTTTGTTTTATGTTTAATTTATTAGTGCATTGCCAGAACTTTTTGAAGTCATGATTAGTGCAATGTGATGCCAATATATCCATTTTAATTTGTTCGGCATGGTTTTGACACCACTTAAGGCGTGATTTGAAAATTTTCCTACTATGCCACATTGCATCATAAACACTGCCAGATGAGGGCCTCCCATGACAGACCCAATTCATGAAATTAGTTTTAGCCTCATCATGTGCTTCCTTTACATGCTTATTCCAGCCACATACCGGTTTTCTACTGTGACGTCTACGACTCGTAATATTACAGCTTTCTATACTAGCCTCCTGCAACGTTTTTATAATACTGTTATACATCCTATCTATGCTTCCATGATGTCCTAGATTGTTACAACATTTATCAGCGCATTTCTGGAATTCTTCCGGAAAATCGATACATTTGAGAATATTATTACAAATTTCATGATACCGCAGAATTTGTGCTGGTGTTTTATTCCCCCAAACTATTTTGTTAGGTATATTATCTAAATTGGTTGTCTTATGCCTTACAATATTATAATTACACTCTATTTCAACAGGAAAATGATCGGACCAGAAAACGTTATAATGTATTTTTATGTTAGATATAATTTTATAACCCATTTCAGTACAAACACAATGGTCAAGCCACCTACATGAACCATGAACGTCACTAATGAAAGTATAGTCACCTGCACCAAGTCCTAGGCGTTCCGTGTCCGCACATACCCATCTTTGTTCCCTACAAAAGCTCGTTAGTTCATTATAGAAAATACCACCCGGGTGGGCGTTAAAATCTCCGAGCACGAACACCGACTCCACGCCACTACTGTCCACTATTGCACATATTTCGCTCAAGCATTCCGTGAACTCGATAAGATTGTCACCGGACTCAACAGGCATGTATACACAACAAATTAGTACCGCACATTCATTAGTCACCACTACTTTACAAGCCGCTAACCTGTCACTATTACAGTCCACGGGAGTCACGGAAATAAAAGCACTTTTTCTCCATAGGATAGCCAATCCGCCATAAGGTCTTCCTTTTAGACATCCAGTCGACGTATCAACCGAAGATTTGCCAAAATACGCATACTCATCACTTATAGTTCCCAGCAGTGGGATATCATGTGGAAGTAACCACGTCTCCTGTAATGTAATTATATCTGCCTTCCCACAAAACGACCTCACACATTCTATCGATCGCTTTAGGCCTTTACAATTAAATGTCATAATTTTACTATGTTGTGTGTCACTCATCTATTAAATTATTATTATTAGTTATCGTGTCAGGGCGCTTATCCGCAGTTCGGTACTGATAATGTACAAACCGACGAAAAACTATCCCTTTCGGCCACATGGATTCATTTAAGAATAGTTGTAACGTATAACTCGGTACAAAAATTTTATAAGCATTATATTTATTTTCATTCTTGATAGATAACTTTGTAAGTGTAACTTTTTCTCCAGTTTTCTTTAGAATATAATTGGTGATATCATCTATTGAAGTTTCTCTGTGAACATTCGTTATATATATTGGTAATCTTTTCTCTGCTGCTTTGAAATTTAAATCTGCATCTTTTGTGGCACTACCAACTTTTCCACTAAAATTATTCTTCCGTTTAGGCCTTTGAACTACTGTCCACTCATTACTTTTCTTCGCTTCGTTTGCTAGCACAACATTATTTTTACGCAAAACTTCGGCCATCGTTATTCCTCTATTTGGGGACACAGTAATACAGTCATCGATTGATTCCTTCGGCGCAGGAGGCGGCGGCGGCGGCGGTGACTCATCGCCACGGCTCAGCTGTTGTGAATCGGAAACCGGTTCGCTTTGCTGTTGAACACACGATTGTTGTCCTACCTTGTTACCACAATCATTCTGTTTACAGTTACCGTCGCCAACTGGAGCTATTGTAGATGTCGGCACTAGACATTCCGTTGATTCCTTTTCAATTTTGCCAGTGTCGTAATTTAATATTAGTCCTATGGGCCCACTGTCAAGTTCACAGCCGGACATATCAATATTCCGATACCCTCCTCTTTTCTTTTTATTGATATTGCAATCGAAGTTGTTAACGATTGATGCTTTCTTTACATTATCAAGGTCTAAACGCAATTGATTCAATTGTTCCATAGTAGCACACTCACTTTTAAGTGTTTTTATTTCACTTTGCATCAGCACAATGTCTTTGAGCAATCTCGTTGCGTCGATATGATCGAACGTAACTGGGGGTAGACGGTGCAATTCTCTCGCCACAAAAATCGGGATTTTCTCAGGATCCACTCGTTTTAATGTACTTATGATATCTTCAAGATTACGTTGATTTTTGCCATCACCTTTACGCGTAGTTTTCTTAACTGCTGCGATCGAGTCAAACAACAAATTTTTCGCCGCATCAACTTCTTTCTCCAGGAAGGACGTTGCACACAGACGTATAATGCTTTCTTCATCCATTACATCCATTTTTGATTGAATGAACGCTAAAACTTCATTAATCACTATATTACAGTGAACACATTTTATAGTATTTGACGACATTGTCGATCACTACACAAACAATAGCGGTGCGCGCGCGCGTGCGTACGTTAAGCCGTCACGCGGAGACTGGTATATATAATAAAGGTCTTATTGTCGTCATTTTAGTCGAGCTCTATGTCCTACCAATGAAATTGGTGTACAAATATATTAGTTTTATTTGGACGTACTTTGAAAGGTTAAGAGTACAGACGCCTTAATTTTATTACGCTGTAGAGCATCTCTCCAGCAATGCCAAGTTAAAATATGAGGAAACTTACGTAGATGCTTATTGTATTAACAAAGAAAGGATAAACAATAAAACTAAACTTCAAAATAAATAACACTATATTTGTGTTCAAGCTTATAAACTATTTACAAAAAATGTTTTAGGTATAATTATTATATTCTGCTTTGTACTGTGTTTCGATTGGTGCACTTAAGTTATGAATATGATACTAATGACGCAAAATATCAATCATGTGTAGGTAAACAATACCTCAGATAATGTACACACCATTGTCACTTATTTAACTATCCACTTTAGCGCTATGTGTTCTAAATTAATTTATAGTGACCATTTGTAGTACAAATTAGGTCCTAGGTTTTTTGTGTTGATGCAATGTGTTTTGAACTTTGTCATGTACGACATTGAGTTCATTGTCTAAAAAATTATAGTTATTTGAGATTCTGATGATTTGGGCAGAGGTATTCTATATAATAGTACACCAGCATTTCAGTTAAGTTGTTTATTATTGAACCTTAATAAAATAAGGCAAGGTGTCCAACGGGGCTGGGTAGTTCCGCAGCCAGTCGCCGCCCTGCACGGGCCGGGCCGGGTCGCCCTGCTGCAGCCAGCGGCCGGCCGGCAGGTACACGTCGCGCTCGCGGGCGCCGCGCTCTATCACCGGGGCTACTAGGATGTTCTCGCCGAGGAGGTATTCTGGAGAAGGAAAATATATAATTTTACTATTAAACGAGCAATATTAGTATATGAATCACGTTCCGGAAAACGGCTCAAGGGATTTCGATGAAATTTGCAATATAGGGGTTTACGGGAGCGAAAACTCGATTTAGCTAGGTCTCATATCTGGGAAAATTAGTTTTCTTCTCCGTATTTTCACCCGCCGAGCAGAGTTCGGTCACCCAAAGTTTAGAACAAGACCTTAGAATAATGACATGGTAGCATGGAATTAGTATGAACTAACCTGTACTATTAAATGAGCATTTTCGATTTTCACCAGAGCAGGGGGCCTAAAACGGCCACTTTAGCAATTCTGCTAAAAGCGATTCATTTTCTCCAATATGATTCAGATATGAATTGAATTGAGATATTATTCAGCTAATATGTGCCACCATTCATATCTGCATATTTGGTATAAATATTGCCATATGGAAATGAATCGCTTTTAGGAGAATTGCTAGTGGCCGTTTTAGGCCGCCAGAGCTCGGTCGCCCAGGTACTTTTTAACTTTAATGTCATGACTACCTCGTTTGTATTGTACTCGCAAGTGCATGTGCTGAGTCCTTTAGTTTTGATCCACGTGTCGGGTAAAACTGAATCGGGTTCTTCTATTTAATCTCTTTAGGGAATCTATTTTTTTAAATACTTCTTTAGTGCTCATCGTGGTTACATAAGGAAACCTTGTACAAAATTTCATGGCTGTGCGTTGTCTGTCAGTGAATTGAAGAAGAAGTTGAGTATGTAAGAGGAAGTCTAAAAGTGGCGCCGCGTGGACCGAGAAGTTGTGTGGAAAATGGCTGTCGGTGTACAATTATTTAATTTTCCTATGGGTGGGACGTCGTGACCGACATGAAACAAAGAGACTATGTGAAAAAAATGTAGGTACCTACAGCAATTACTATACTGATGATCCCTTTATCGAGTGTAACGATTAGGTATTATAGTGTTGGTAATTATTTCCCCACAATATCGCGACGGTTCATTGTACCGGTAATCACAGGCGTCACGCGAACATTTAAAATTAAGATCAATCAGGATACAGTAAAGGTACCGTTTTTTTTGTTGTAATTCCGTCTCGAATTTTGCCCGCTTTGAGGCAAAGAATGGGGTATACTCGTAGAGCCCTACTAGTCGAACTAACTACTAATTTCTGTTGTCTTAACAGAAATTAGGGACCTGAGGCGGTAATCCCCCAATCCACCCTTATCTAATTGTCTTGGTGGGCTAGCACTGGAAAAGCTATCCCTTTTCTACCTTTCTAATTCAAAAAACATGTTGACAAGTGTAACTTACCATCAGAAATATCATGTGCCTCAGTATCATTGGGCGCTATCCACCACACGGGCGGGTTGACCGGCGCGCCGGCCGTCACGGCGCGCTTGCACGCCGCTATGATGGCCGGCGCGTACTGGGCGTGCAGCTCTACGTACCTCTTGCTTATAGCCACCGTCTGTTGATGGAGAGATAAACAGAAGTACATGGCAGTATGTGGCAAATAAAGTTCTTGAAAGAGACAGACATAGGTAGATAAACTCGACAACACAAGCGCCCTCTCTAAAAATCAATCAGTATACGTTTAACTAACCTCATTATCAAACTCCCAGGGTACATAGGAGAACTGCATACTAGGCATGAAGGTGTTCGCCTGCAGCCACCTGATGAACAGCTCCTTAGTCGGAGGCTCATTGTAGCCATTCCCTCCGATCATGTCGGGAAGCACCAGCGGGTACCCGTTCATGTTCATCTGGAGCAACGTGGTGATGAGGGTCGGGAGACCGTTCTCGTAGGTCCAGTAGGTGTCCTTGTCTATCATGCGGATGAAGACTGGTAGGTCTTGGGTTCTGGAGAAAATATTTGATCTTCAAATATATTTATTGATTATTATTTATTTGTCTCCATGCGCTCGAATAGAATGGAATGGTAGTCCCCATGACTGCCTATTTTTTTAATAAAAATAGGCAGTCATGGAGACTACCGACAGAAGTGAACTTAACCGGTAAAGCCCTGGGTGACCCTCAAGCACGTCAATTAGCACGTTAATTAGTTGTTTATCAGGCCTTTAACGGTTAAAACTGGTATTAGCGCCATCTATCTTCTATAGTACAGCACTACGGCGCGAACATGTTGGTAACGCGAATCCATTAGCCTACAAAAAATCGCTCAACGCGTCAAGTTTTAACTTTAAAAATTTGTGGCGAAAAATGGACTCCAAGATTTGATTGCTAAAAATCAAAACTCTCCTTTGCGAGGCCCTAAAACTACGGCTCTTATACAATCGTTTTCTTTGTGGTCCAATCACCTAATCAGGCTGTGCGCTGCGACTGAAAACACTGCAAGCCGAAAACTTTGCCCGTTTTGGGCTTGCTATGTTTTTTAAAACAATGTCGTACCATCAATATAAATAAGACTAATACACTTTCAGACTAATATAAAATAACATTTATGTGTAAGTGCTAGACCATAAAGTCATAAACTCATATTATAAGTGGCAATCATACCTGTATCCAACTCTGACTTCAACAAGGGGTCCGAATTGCGCGACAGTCCTCACGTAGTCAGCTGATATCACGCCTGGCTGGTCTCTGATGTCGCCTTGTAGAACAGGGATCTAAGGAATTGAATTGCATAAGTAAACGAAATTCTGATGAGCCTAGAAGAATTAACTTACTAAAAGAATTTAGAAAGAAAATAAATATGCTTATTAAACATAACATTACATCACGCCTGTATTTCCTCGAAGGGTTGGGCAGAGGTGTACCTATAGCACACCCACATTTCGCCAGTTATGTTTAAGTCCTATGTAATAGGGGGCGAGCCTATTGCCATTAATCGGGCACAAATCCAGACTCCGAACTGGTACTGAGAAATTCCTGGTGGAAAATCCAATAACACTTTGCCTGACCCGGGAATTGAACCCGAACCTCATGCTCAGCAGTAACACTTGCGACCACTAGACCAACGACGCAGTCAATTCAGGCTTATTTGTAGGTAGCTCTAAAATCATAATTATTGTGTCTCGTCACCCTTTATGTACCATCAAAGAAGTTCATATCTAACCAGTTTCAAAACAAAATCCCGTGAGCACGATGACCACATCTGTTACCAGCCCAGTGCTACAGCCGCCGAGCGCTGCAAGCAAGAATAGTCCTTACGGTGGTTAGATATGAACTTCTTCGATGCTACCTAACATAAAAGGGTTTATTTTTTTGGGAGTAGTTCTTTCAGGTGGTTTTTTTTGGAAATTCAAATAATGAAACACACAAATGGATGTACGATGCTGCTTGATTAAAGCGGTTTAAACCCGTCGGCTTTGTATTGTTTCCTCGATTTAACTGTATAAATAATAACGCTAGGTAATAAGTTTTACTTACTTGAGGTGACCAGCTAGACTCTCCACCATCAAACTTGAAACTGTCGACTCCAGACGTATTCTGTAGGAAACGCAGTCTGTCGAGGTACCACTGCCTCGCAGCGGGATTGGTGAAGTCGATGTATGACGTGGTCGTCTCGTTGTCGTTCCACCAGCTGGTTTCCACTGAACCGTATTCAGAGGATACCAGGAAGCTTAAAGGAAAAAAAATTGGGAGTAATATTTCTGACGATGGTACTTAAGGAACAAGATTTTACGTCTCAACATTATGATGTTGGGTAGCTTCATGATATTTACAATTTTAAAATGAAGCATTGGTCTTTAAATATTTTTGTTCAAACTTACCCGTTAGCTTTAGCTTCCGAATACCACGGCTCGCATCCTTTATTAATAAACGGATGTGTCCACATTGTCACTCTATACCCTTTCGCTCTCAAAATATCCACCGTATTCCTCATGTTTGGGAACCTTCGGAGATCTACCGTCTGTGACCCATAGCAGGTCTCCCATAGGTCATCGATTTCTAGTTGACTGTTCGGGAACCCATTACTGGTGATTTCATCAGCGAATTGCAGCACTGTGTTGTGGTTCACATTTCGCTTATACCTCGCCCACGTCGACCAAACTGGGTATGTGATCATTCTCTCGTCAGGAATCCCTGTGGGCTTCTCCAAATACTTTTCGACGGCATACTCGTGGGCCTTTCTTACATCTTCGAAGATGCCTATCGCGTAAATCAGGTCAGTTTTGTCTCTTTTGTTGGAGTATGGCGATTTTATTTGTGCTATGAAGCATGCAGCGTTTTTCTCTAAATCATTCTGGTCTACGAATAAGGGAACTTTTTTGTCCAAGTAGTAGAAAATGCCTTCGGAGTTGAGCCAGTAGGGCTCTGCCACGCCGCAGTTGTCAGCCTCCTTTGTGACGTAAGAGTAGTTCGGTAGGACCAGACGCTCTATTGGCCAGTACTGCCGCTTCTGCTGTGGCCCGCCGTACCAGTGGTTTGAACCTATAACAAAAGATTTTGGTATGAATCTAGCTTCACGGCCGATAAATATAATTTTTAGACAATTTTTCTTTTGTTATACTTATTGCATAATTAATTATCCTTCAACAATCGATAAGTACAAGAGATACACATAAGAGAAGATTTATGTTACTTCTTTGTCAGATCTCAAACTCATCGAATGATCAATTTTCCCACCCGTAAGCAAAATACGCGCTTGGACGTGGAATTTCGGATACCATGCAGTCCGTTATATAATACAAGACCTCAAACCGTGTGTTTTGTTACCCTGGTAAAATAACTGCCTAACCTTTTTCCAACTATGTTGGGAGCGACTGCCTATCTGACCTCCACAACCCAGTAACTGGATAATACGATACCCCTTGGTAAGACTAGTTATCAGACTTTCAGACTTCTGATGACCCGTAACGACTGTCAAAGATCCACGAATGACAGCCAGACCAACGGCATAACGTGCTTTCTGAGGCACGGTCGTGGTGTGTAAAGATGGTCAGCCATCCACGGACCAACTGCGACAAGCGTAGCTTAACCTGATCGATCAACCCTTGCGGCGTTATGACTTAGCCACAAGCCCCTAAAACCAACCCTAGAAGAAATGTGTCATAAATAGTAAATAAAAAACCAGAAAAATAAATATATTCTTTCAAATTCATCTCACCAAGGTTGACACAGTCCTCCAACCCGACTCCCTTAGGCGCCTCCCAAGTGAAGGTGATGATGTACCCGTGCCGGTCGCCCACAATCTCCTCGCTGCTGATCCTCACGGTGGTGTCGTTGGCGAACTGGATGACCACGTCGCCGTCCTGCACCACATCCTTGATGGCGCCAGTGCGGCGCCCCACCACGGCTATTACTTCTGATAGGCCCTCTGCACAGAGTCATTTTTGTGACTTCAGTTTAAATATCAAACGCTGTTTCGTGCTATGCGGCGACATTTGAATAATTATGAAACTCTTTAAGGTGGGTTTAAACGACTGAATGTGTATTCTATCCCCACTCTGTCAATTTATGTTTTTAACCGACTTCCAAAAAGATGGATTTTTTTAAATGTGTTATGAAAATTCTTTTTTTTTTTAAAGGGTATGCTCTCGAGGTGGTCCCATATAAATTTTAATATTAACTTTGCTGGGATAGTTAGCTTCAATAATGCTTATTCTTCTCACTTAGTCTATATGGATGACATGATAAGTTCCTGTCACTGTTACTCACATATCAGCCGTGCTATTCTGTAAACATCTCTCCGTGATAACTTGGGTGAAATGAGCATGAAGTGAGCTGTCCATAGTGTCAATCCCTAGCTTTAGGTGCAATGACAGCTCACATCAAGCTCACTTCACTGAAGTTATCACGGTGAGATGTTTACAGAATAGCACGGCTGGTAGTGGTATTCGAATTTGTGTGGGGTAGGTACCACAACTAAACAGTGAAAACAAAAACTGTTTACAAAATAAATACAAACCGACTTCCAAAAAAAACACTACAAAGTGAAAAATAACTTTAATTTCGGAAGTCGGGGGCAAAAAACGAAGATTCAAATCCAAAGACACCGACTTCCGAAATTAAAGTTATTTTTCATTTTGTAGTGTTTTTTTGGAAGACGGTATGTTTTTACTCCTAAAAAGATTTTTCCAAACAGGGACAAAGCATTCTTACCTTAGTGAGAGCCTTAGTGAGAGCCCTGCATACTAAAATAAAGCCAATCATTTTTCAACCAATTTTGAAAATCTTATAGTTTGGTGCTTTGTCGTGATAACTGGTACCTGAGAACCTACACATTTATAAATAAATGAAGTCCCTACTATATATGGAAATTAAAAACTGGTTGTGCCCGTGGCACTATATATTCTGTCGGACGATTCTGTAAAAAGATCAACATGAAACTTAGGTGAAGTGAGCTGTCACTGTCACAAATCGACCGGCAGGATGCTAGGTATTAACACTATTGACAGCTCACTTCACCTAAGCTTCACGGCGATATTTTTACAGAATCGATCGGCTGTTATCATTATAAGTTAATGGGAACGTGAACTCATAGTATATTCGTAATATCCTCCAAAACATCAGTTGATTTTGTTAAATTAAACTAAACCTTGTTGGTACTTAGGTACCAACAAGGTTAGGTAGGATTAAAATTATTTCACATGCTCTAAAGAACAGTCACACTCACTTCTTTTCAATAGTAGGTTAAATCCTCCCAAGACGTTGTTTTCCAGCTGCGCCTTAACATCAGGCGCGTCCAGGATCATGATGTCGATGGCATGCGCACACGCAGCCAGCGCGGCGATCACAACTGTGGGTAGTTATGAAAGTGTATCAAAACAACGTGTGTTTTCCCCTCATGCTTGAGCTTCCTTAAGGCGACGATAACCGATTTTTAATGATTTTATAAGTACTGAAGCTGAGAATCTTGTACTGAATCCTTGGTAAAAGTTTTCACGTCGATGTCCCTGCTACCCTGTATATTACTGGCTGAACGTACGACGCGTTGCGTGAGCTCAGTACAGAACACGTAAGCTAACCCTCAAGGTCACTGGCATATATCTGCGTCTTAAATAATTTAACGCTTTTCCTGTCCCATGATCACATTATATATGAAGCTTCTGCCTGCGGCTTTGTCCGCGTGAAACGGGCCCCGACCCACCGCGTCGTATACCATCGCCCGCCTGCGCTATTACTTCGTGTTCGAGTTATTTTTGACTTTTTGCACGGCTCCTTTTTTTTTTTTTTTTTTTTTGGATGGGAAATTATCAAATAACTTCTCCCGCTCTGGGTGGAGCGGGAGGGCGTGTCAGACTTTTACTGACTAAAACCCACCCGTGTTCCTTCCGTTGCCTGTGTGCCGAGGTCGCGATATCCCTTTCAGACAAACCCGCGACCCCGGCAGGCATTGGCCTTTCCGGACCCCGTCAGTTGGTGCTGACATCTCTTTGAGGCGCGCGTGGAACACAACGCGCCGTCGACCCGGGCCTGGTCCCTATCGGACGGCGAGCTACCCATTGCTCACCGTCCGCAAGCCCGCGCCTACGGTGGCCGGAAGTCGGCTCGCGACTTTTTGCACGGCGGCTCCTAAGGGTCGTAGCGTGATGTTAAATAGCCTTTACCATTCCTCAAAAGTTGAGCTATCAAATGCAAAAAGAATTTTTCAAATCTGACTAATAGTTTCAGAGATAAGCGCGTTCAGACAGAAAAACAAATTTATTAAATTATTAGTAGATATTGATTATTAGCAATTGTGTCTGTTACACGTAAGTACGTAAAAGATCAATAAAAAAAAAACCCTTTGTCTTTTTGTCATAATTACGTTCTCAATCCAAAACTACCGAATCGATTTTATAAAAATTTAAAGAGGGAACTAGCTGATACTTGAGAAGTAGGTACCTACATAAGGTATATTTTATAAGTAGATAGGTAATTAGGTATATGTACCTACAAGTAATTTTCATGCCGGAAAAACATCTTTAGTTCTACATAGGCGCAGGCGCTTAGTAATTAAAATCAATTTCTGAAGGAAAAGTATAGTGCTTAAATAATTAATTTAAAAAACATGTTTGTCATGTCGATTTTAATAATATTTTTGCAGTATTAAACTATAGTTGCGTGAGTCGATCGTATAATGAGTCCATTTTTTGTCCCATTGTCAACTTGTAATTGTTGTGACATTATAATTATGTTTTTATGTAGGAGTATAATAGAGCGGTTAAGCTTTATGTCATTAAAATAATACGTTTGCCTCGAATTCTGTTTTCATAGACGGATTCAAGAACTGTACAGACCATTCACGTTCACTATAACATGTTCCTTGCCATCATGTTGGCACGATTGCTTGTTCAAAATGGCGACTGACAGAATAGTGCTACCCATCACGTCACGGCAATAGATAAACTGAACGCACTTTAATGAAGACGAGGTATTGGCGCAATCAATATTGACTAACACCTTGAATTGAGAATTTGAAGTTGAATACTTACATCATTCAAAGCTAATTCATGGAAAACTATCGCATAGAGTATCGACTCTCCGATTATTAAAAGTTTTGTGAGAAGGACAATCACTAAACATTAATTTGGGGATGTCCTTTTCACAATAATATTTATTCTGTCTTCTTCTCTATTGTATTGTAACTACTAACACTAGTAATAAGTTATATTATTGTTTACTAACACGCTGGATCATTGTTGTCTGAGAATAAAGATTAAAATAATAGCATAATCAGCCAATTACTGCTGGGACACTGGCCTCCTGTGTCCGTGGGTGGGAGTGGTCCACCACGTGTCCAGGGCGGGTTGGTGGATGTCACATGTCTTCGAATGTTTGATTCTAGGACATGCCGGTTTCCTCACGATGTTTTTTTCACCGTTTTGAGAGCAGTGGTGATAGATCATGGAATAATTTATAAAGTATTGTGCCTGCTTGGGTTCGAACCGCGACCGTAAGTTGCGGCCGTTACCACTGGGCCGCCACTGCTCTTAAGTTGAGAACTTGAAAGACAGTAATCACGCGAAATAGAAAATGTATTTGAAAAAACGTAAGAAATTTTGAATTTCGTTTGCAACTTTGAAGGAGTCACCTTAAGCCTTTTACGCCATCTTGAGGTCGAGGGTCGCGTCTTTTTGGCAAAGTTTGAGACGCTCCAGTAACAGCATTTTGAGGGTTGTCTCGTGCAACCTAACAACTTCCATATTTGTGCACTGGATTTCTGTACCTACACCTAAACGAGAATAAAAAATGACGACAGACAATGAATGTTTATTTTTTAAGACTGATAATTTTTAATGATGTTTTATGTTATATAATGAAAATTTTTATTGATAGTTTTTAATGTATTTTTACTACTTACTTATTTATAGAAAAAAAATTATATGGGTATTTTGCCTGAAATAAAACTATCAATTTTTTTTTAATCTTTATCTAATGCTAAGTAGAGTTTGACAAGTTCTCACATTCAATTCTAAATACAGGAACCGTATGTTAGCCTTCTAAGTTAGCCAAAACTGCGGTGTAATTGCGTAACACACTAACAGTTGGAATCGCTTTCATTTTGACAGTTCAACAACATTCATCGCGTTATTAACATTGTTTAGCAGACTTATTCGAACATATGAAGCAATGGATCAGCAATATCCTTCAAAATCATTCGATTGTGATTGAAAGTGTATTACGCAATTAGGGTGCAGTTCATGATTCAGATGTAATCAAACACGCTAACGTAAACACACACGACAGCTACTCAATTTTCAATTAGATACAATTGGGGCTTGGTAGAGTGAACTCACTAAAGCTTAAATTTCGGACTCCCCTTACTGAGATAGAAGCATGCGATACGAAAGTGGAACAAAAATGAATAGGTAATTTCCTAATTACCACACCCATTATAAGTAGATGATACCTATTATTATGTAAGAAACATCTCGAAAACCTTTTTAAAAGATTTCAAGTTTTTAGGGCGCCTGTTTCCTACTGAACAGATGGTTCGTTAGGAAACCCTAAAAAAATCGAGAAGAAATATCGAAAAAAATAACTATTCAGGTTTTCATATTGAGACTAGCTAGAATATTTTTTTCTTGTTTACTTATTTGGAGGCAATTTTTACCCGACTGTGTCTAAGCCAAAAAAGAAGAGTTACGTGTTTGACCTGTATGCATGTATGTATGTCCGTCCCTATGTTCCCTTGTAACAACTAAACGGCTGAACCGATTTTGATGTTTTTTGAATTTTATGTCGTTAGATTCGTCTTTATTGCGCGAGTGCCAATGGGTATATAAATATGATAAAAAGTCAAAATGGCGGTGCCATAATGTAGATACCTACGTTTAAAAAAAACTCCCAAGCCTATCGAGTGGGCTATCAAAATGATGGGTTTTAAAAGGTCGTTAGAAAAATATATACAAATTATATGTTTAAATGTAATTTGGAATGAGAAATGATAAAACAATAAAAATCTGAAAATAAAAAAGCAAAAAAAAATGCTCGAAACACGTTTTAAATATTACTCATATTTCCCTCAAAGAGCCAGGGAGGCGATCCGTTTGCCATCAAACACGCACAAATCCAGACGGCTACAAAAAACTCCTATTGAAAAAAAACCCATAAATTTTTTGCCTAACATGGGGATCAAACCCAATACCCTACGATCAGCAGTCGCGGTTGCAACCAACGAAGCAGAGGAGGTAATTGTTATTTATTTTTAAATTGTACTTACAGAACATGTAGACCCCCATCTCGTCGGCAGGACACAGGTCGACTGGTCCAGTGAGTCAAGCCGGTCCGTTATTAAAGCACGCATCATTATCGCATTGTCCAGCACGTCATTATCGCTCAACAATAACAATCAGTAATCTTCGCTCATTTCCATCACATTTGCATGTTTCTTAGTCTTCTCAATCTGATAGCTTGGGAGATCCGTTTAAGATCATGTTGAAATTCAAGAGAACTTGTGGTGTAGATCCTGGTGGTCCGCTAGCATAATAGGTAACTTGTTTTTTTCGAGGATCGCAGAGGTGTGCCGTCAACATCTGCCTAGCTTTTTCCCAACTATATTGGGGTCGGCTTCCAGTTTAACCGGATGCAGCTGAATACCAGTATTTTACATGGAGTGACTCCACAACCCAGTTACTGGGTAATACTATATACCCTTGGTAAGACTGGTTGTCAGACTTTAGGGCTTCTGACGACCCGTAAAGACTGTCAAAGATTCGGTAATGACAGCCGGGACCACACGCTTAACGTGCATTCATCGTCTGCATCTTTCGTCAACGTGAGGCACGGGGGAGATGAGATAGAGCTGAGCAGAGGCAGAGGTGTGCGAGCATATAAATACCTTACTTGCAGTTACGGAAATCTCAAAAGCGTTTTTCTCATGAAATATAAATGGCAAGAGAAAATCGCTTATGAATCTTGCGTTTATAAGCATAAGGTATTATGCTCGGACTGTACTGTGCAAATGTGAACCTCATCAGCTATGTTTAATCAAGTGCTATACCTATGTAACCTTCGGGCAGCTACCGAGAAATGCCTTATTAAAAACCCAATAAGACTGTCTGACTCGGACATCGATCCCAGGACCCCATGCGCAGCAATTACTCTTGCGGTAACTAAGTAGATTATCAGGCCAACAGGGCAGTCTTTCCCTATATTTTGTGTCCTCAGCTGGGAATAAATAGTACACGCAATTTTTGGACTTTAAAAGAGATCATCACTTGAGATTGTTTCGCCATTTACATATCTTCTCAGGGATAAGTCAGCTAAGAAAAGTCTATAACTATATCCCTAGGGATATAACTATATCACGGGTATAACCAACTTGCTTCGACATACTTATATCAATCCAAGATATAAGTATGTCGAAGCACACACCATCCTCCTCATAAGTAGATACGACAATTACCTACCTCTCTATATGCGTGATGAACGATAAATTAATAGTTAAATGCTGTAGAATTATCATAAACTGCATATAGATGTATCTCGACGGAAACCGTTGTTTTTCGACACATTCAGAACGTTTAACAAGCAAAAACTTTGCATCTGATATGAGAATGATGAGATCCGTGTCTAGTTCTTCTCTCCTAGGTATGGGTATCAGCCCAACAGCTGCGGTATTTATTTTTTAAATATTATCACAGCATTATGCTGAGATAGGCAATGTCATTGGAGATAGGAACCTTCTTGGCCTCGTACAGGTCGTTGTATATTTTTTGCTAAACTACCATTCTTCGAAAAAAAAAAAAAAAAACGTTTTAAATGCTCTTTTTTATTACTGTTTGTATTTCCTGTGCGTGTCTTAAATAAAATATAGGCAGTGTATATCGCTATCATTAAAAGTGCCGCTAGCGGCATAATAGTAGTGCTGCCTCGTCCCGGGTAAAGTGCCGTAAGCATTGCATTGTCATTGTCACTGAGTCACTGTCACGTGTTATTTTGTTTAATTGTTGAGGTTAGTTCGCTGTAAAACACCACATTCCCAAAACATTACATTCTCGTGTGCCTAAACGGACCGTGGCGCTCGCTCGGGTCGTGCGTTATGTGGTCACAGTTTTAACCTAATCTAACCTACCTTTCAGCCATTTTCATTTGGTACTTCATTTTTCGTATATTCAGTCATTGTAGTGTGACTTTTGATATAATTATCTACTAATTATCTAAACAAATACGATCAATCAATACAAAGGGCGGCGAACTAACCTCAACAATTAAACAAAATAACAAGTGACAGTGACACTGACAATGGAATGCTTACGGCACTTTAGCCGGGCCGAGGCAGCGCCACTATTATGCCGCAAATAGCGGCACTTTATCCGATAGGAATAAAGTCCCACTCTATACACTTCCAAAAATATTTTATTTTCTTTTCATCAATCTGAATTTTTGAGACGGGACAGTAAGACCGTAACTATTGTACAGACGCCAGCACATCAAGCTACTACAATCTGTCAGATTTCTTCAATAGATTTTGAACTTTATTCCTATTGTATAAGGTTCAAGGTTGATTGGGAAAATTTGACAGTTTCGGGTAGCTTGACCTGCTGGCGTCTGTACAATACATTTTTCTTAGGAGACTTAGCCCTTAACTTTTTGAGTAATTGCTAATCTATTCACTGATTTTGGATAAAGGGCAATGTCAGCTAAAAAAAAAATTCCCACTTAATTTTTATGGTGTCAATCGATGCAGTTTCGTATAAGGATTAAAATACTCTTATGGACCATCAAATATCAAACTACTTACTAGAAAAGTCAAATCGAAAATTAACATTTCTTGTAGGTATATTTATTACCACCCCTCCCATAGTACGCCGCGCCGTCTCTAAACTTCACCCTGTATTGTAATGGTTCCGCTGTACTCCTGGCTCCTCACTGTTAGAGGGAGAGGTCCATACGCCACGCAGTCGGTAAATAAAAATAAATAAATATAAGTAATTTTTTTTAATACTTTCTTAATTATTTACATCATTTCTATTCCCATGTGCCCATGGCAATCTGAATTGTGCCAACCTAGGAACTAAGCTACGAGTTTATCTCAATAGCGTCCATTACTTCCTCTGACGTATACTACTACTACTGAAGAATATTAACAATAACTCCTACAAGTACCAGTATTACAGAAAACACAGGAGCAGAAGCAGAACTGGTTTTCCGAACAAAGAATGGCAGCACGTTAAGTGGTGCAGAATAGTTTGTGATCGTTGTGGGACCTTCGATGACCTTACTGGAGTCACCCTGTTCTAGCCAGGTTCCTTCCGGCAGGTAGATATTACGACTCCTGGCGTTCTCTGTCACCACCGGAGCTACCAAGATGTCCTCGCCGAGGAGGTATTCTGGAAGAAAGAAATATTTATGAAATTCATGTTTGAATTTGAAAATATTAGATGTCCAGGACCAATGTTGTCCGACGGTCTCTGCTATGCGTTCAAATCGTACATGAACGCGATGAATAACGTATAATGTTTTGTGTTGGTGATTATATGTAGATCTATTTATTATCATTCGTTTATTTTGTTGTATGCACGTGTTTCTGCGACAAATAAACGCTTTTTCATTGTTTCTTTCAATTGAATTTATAAAGAACAAACGACTGGTGGTCATTAGCCCTGAATCGAAAAAGCTTGAAGTCATGGGGAGAGAATGTTACCCACCAGTGGGATGATGTAGGCTAACAGTAATATAGTAACAAAGGTCAAATTGTTTTTTTTTCTAATATCAACCCAAATCTTAGCTAGATAGAAAAGTGAAGTCCAATTAAGAGTAGAATTCGTATAAAATTCTTAAAGACCGTCACAGACATAGCTATTGATATATATTAATATAATTAGCATTTGGTTTTTTGCGTAGATTTTGGTGCGTAGAAATATATATTATAGCTTCGTCCGTGGTGGGCTTAATGTTTGCACTAAAACATTTCAGTAAAGTCATCTCGAATTTTACTTCCCTCCCTGTTTTTCGCCAGCCTTTAGAAATAAACAGACTTACCATCCCAAATGGCATGGGCCGTGGTGTCGTTAGGTGATATCCACCAGATGGGCATGTTGACTGGTGACCCATCGGCAACAGCCTGCTTACAGGCTGCAATGATCTCGGGAGTATAGGTCTCGTGAAGAGTCACGAACGTCTTGCTTATGGTGATGGTCTACGAAATAGAAGAACCAAGAATCAATAATTAATCCACTAGGTGTTTATGTTTACTCTGTTAACTTATCTTATTATCTTTTAAATTATCTATTTTATACATATCTATAAATTCCCTTTTAGCTCTATTGTAAGAGTAATTTGACTGAATCCGAGCTTGTCAGCTCCCACAGATTTGGCTTTTGCTATTTAATCATGGGTTAGTGTCCGACCGAAACACGCTTAGCAGCCGGAACCGAAACCGTAACCGAAACTTCGGCTTCTCTTCTAGTTTCAGCCGAAAGCGAAACCGAACCTTCAGTCGGACACTATGGGTTTAAGCATTTTGGCAAGTGGGAATAAGTAAAGATTTTAAACAAATTGTCCCTGTGTCCAAAACGTTGACCAAGCGCGAATTAATGCATGAAAACAAATTATTTGTTAAACATAGGTGCAGCAGCGGCCTTAGCACTTGGTCAGGGTAGAGCGAGATTGTCTTTCGGCGCCCTTTGATCGACGCTTTCACTTTACGTAAATTCTACTTCGGTTTCATGTTAAATAAATAATAATTCCCAAATTTAAAAAAACAACTTCTATTGGCAATATCCAGTGGCGGACTAAGCCTGAGGACGGCAGAGCGAGCGAAGCGAACTCGAAAATGGTTGCACCCCGCATAGTTTAAACTTTCTTTTGAACATTTATACAGAAATAGGAATTACTTTGTCAATCTATACCGAAAACGTAGGATGCAAGAGTGAGCTCAAAAAATTGGTACCTATCTTTGGTTTTCAATTCTCGTTTTTTGCCACCGACTTCCGAAATTAAAGTATTTTTTCACTTTATAGTGCTTTTTTGGAGGTCGATTGTTTTTTTTTGTAGAATATTTTTAATTTTTTGTTGTAGTGCCTACCCCACACAAATTCAAATACCACTACCTGCTATGTAAATAACAGTGTCAGGAACATAGTATAACATCATCCACATAGACTAAGTGAAAATACGTACTTACATATTACTGAAGCTAGCTCAAAAACTACCCAAGCAAAGTTAATAAAATTTATATGGGATCACCTGTGAAGAAAAATAAAATTCAAATAAAATTCAAAAACATTATAAATGACTAAGTTAAGTATTTACAAATTAAGTTTAGTTTAGATTAATTCATATTAAATTCAATAAACTAATTGCACAACATACAACAAAAACACACATTAATTACCTACTTAGTCAATTTGAATGCATTAGAAAAAGTAAATATCTTCTTAGAGCTCGTGGTTTTTAGTTGTCTCACGGTCGTGTAGCAGCACGGTAGATTGGTAATAATGAAAAAAAGAACTGACCTCATTGTCATAATCCCAGGGTACATAAGAGAACTGCAGGCTGGGCATGAAGACATTAGCTTGCAGCCACCTGATGAACAGCTCTGAACTGGGAGCCCCATCGTAACCGTTCCCTCCAATCATGTCGGGAAGCACCAGCGGGTATCCGTTGATGTTCATTTGGAACATAGTCGTGATGAGGGTCGGGAGACCATTCTCGAAGGTCCAGAAAGAGTCCTTGTCAATCATGCGGACGAAGATCGGGAGGTCTTGGGTCCTGCAGAGTACGTAGATGATTGTTTATTTAAGAGGTTTTTGGTAAATTAATCCATCAAAAACCTCAAATCAAACATAATCAGCCTATAATGTTCCTACTACTGGGACACAGGCCTCCTCTTGGTGACTGGGACTGGACCTAATCCACCACGAAGGTTCAGTGCGGGTTGGTAGATGTCACATGTCTTCAAATTTTTGGTTCTACGACATGCCGGTTTCCTCACTTTGTTTTCCTTCACCGTTTTGAGAGCAGTGGTGATGAAATAATTTACACAAAGTAGAGCACCTGTCTGGGTTCGAATCCGAACCTACGACCTACAACTCGTAAGTCGTGGCCGTACCACTGGGCCACCACTGTTCAAAGCAAGAGCTTATTTGCTCATAGATAATGATAATGTAGCATGACCAGGAATTTAAAGCATTGTAATAATTTTTCGTGTTAGCATGAATGGGTCATGCATGTCTTAGTTAAAAGATAAGCCAATTCGTTATTTTAGGCAGTGATGAGGCTGCAACCTAACATGCGCCGGATGAATTGAGCTTCTTTCATTCGTGGAATATTATTCATTTATTAAAACTTTAAAAACAAGTAAAAAATAATACCGTACACAGGCGGACTTAATGACTGAGGCATTTTCTAACACTCAACCTACGGAGTATCTTTTGCATTCTAGCAGTTTAACTAGTTGTAACGTGAAGGGACCTTCATCCAGCTCTGGATGTTGTATGGCTGATAGGTTTGTCAAGAATATTACTAAACATATATTTTGCCAGTGTCTGACCTACCCGAATCCTACCCTCACTTCCACGAGGTTTCCGAACTGTGCAACAGTTCTGACATAATCTGTCGATATGACGTTCGGCTGCTCGTATATGTCGCCTTGTAAAACTGGGATCTGTAATAAAAATGCAAGATTTAATTTCTGAAGACTTGTTTTCTCAATCACTACTGCTTCATAAAGAGCATTAAGATGTATGTTGACTTGAAAGAGCACGGCAGCTACCAGTATGTCATGCTCACTTAAAAATGTCTCGCTGATGGTGGCGAGTGTGTTGGATCCTTCGGTTCCCTAAACAATGGTTGAGCTGGATGATGCTGATCCACGCGTCATGTTCGTGAACGGGCGCCGTCAGTTGAGACTGGTCATTTCTTATCTGCCAGGGCTTATTTTTAATTAATCTTATATTTTGATTATTTTTTGTACATTGTTCTCACATAAAGAAGCAACAAGAATAATGTACCCAGGATTTTGTAATTTCTATATTTAAAAGAGTGTGCTTGGAGTTTCTTGCCCGTTCTTCTCCATAAAGATCTACGTTTTGAAATGAGCAACTAGCTTCAAATTTGTGACTAACTGACCGACTATTTGAATATTCAAAAGTGCCTGTAAATGGTTGAATTGAAATAAATGCTTGGAGTTTGAGTTTGAGGAGTCAAACAGTGGAGCGGAGCTGCTCCATGAGTTCAGTGGAGACAAGCCAATGTTTGTAGCGATTCTTCAAGTACTTACTGAAGGCGACCAGCTAGTCTCTCCACCATCAAATTTATATGCATCGACACCAGTTTCGCTCTGCAATCTAGTCAGCCGAGCCATGTACCACTTCCGAACAGCTTCTTTGGTAAAGTCGATATATGTAGTGGTAGTGCCGTTATCGTTCCACCAATGCGATTCTACATTGCCATCCTCTGCAGACACTATGTAGCTGGTGGTAAAAAGAATTGGATTATTATCATGTAGTGTGAATCAAGAATTTCCACAGCGTACTTTGCTTAATATGAATTTAAATAAGATTTTTTTTTAGACTTACCCTAGTTCCTTAGCGTTTGAATACCAAGGCTCGCATCCTTTATTTAAGAATGGATGCGCCCACATAGTCGTCCGGAAGCCTTTCTCTTTTAAAAGGGCAATTGTGTTCTTCATACTTGGGAACCTTGTTGTGTTCACCGTCAGAGAGCCGTAACATATCTCCCATAGATCATCTAACTCAAATTGACTGTTCGGGAAACCGTGTTGAGTGATTTCGTCGGCAAACTTTAACACCAATTCATGATTCACATCTCTCTTATACCTGGCCCAAGTTGACCAAATTGGAGATTTAATCATGAGTTCATCAGGGTATCCTGACGGTTTATTCAAGTACTTTTCTATGGCATACTCGTGAGCCTTTCTGACGTCCTCAAAAATCGCAATGTCGTACGAGAGACTATTTACAGCTCTCTCGCTTGAATACGGTGCTGTGACTTTAGCGATGAAGCAAGCAGAGTTACTCACTAAGTGTCCTGAATCGACAAAGAGGGGGACCCGTTTGCCGAAAAAGTAGAAAACTCCGGCAGAGTTAAGCCAGTAACGCTCAGCGACGCCGCAGTTGTCTGCTTCCTTAGTGACGTACGAATATAAACTTATATTCAACTTTTCGATCGGCCAGTACTGTCGCTTTTGTTGAGGACCACCGTACCAGTGGTGTGAGCCTGTGGAAGAGTAGGATCAGACAATTTCGTTTCGGGTAATAAAACAGTAAGTTAGATGGTTCATGAAAGTTAACAAATACCAGGCAAAGTCAGCAACAAAAATAGGATAAAACCACACCGAAAGATCTATATTCTGTTCAAATTATATTAAATACACATCTATTTATTGTCTCACCATAGTGAACACAGTCCGCAAGCTGGGTGTCTCTTGGTGCATCCCAGGCTAGGCTGATAATTTGTCCTGTTCTGGTGCCAAGGGCGGCCGCGCTGCTGATTGTAAGTGTGGTGTTTGCACTGGAAAACTGGATAACTGTGGTGCCGCCGGTAGTTGAAGAAGACGACAGAGCTGGCAACGTAAGGCCAATCCAGGCGATCACCTCGGGTGCATTGGAACCTGCAGACATCAGTCTAGTTAGAATTTCTAAGCAGCCGAGTTTGTTCACCCTAGATAGGATACCATGGCGAGACCAAATCGACAACTTCTGAAAGTTGCTGCTTAAGAGCTCAAAGAAAGCAGTCCATTGAGAATACTTAAGTTTAAAGCGAAGTAGAGTGGCCATATAAGTTTTGAAGTCAATTTAAATTTAGAACAACGTTATTTCTGCTAGATGGTTTGATTATCTCCTCTCGTTCCGCCACGAGCTATAATAACACAAGAATAGTTTCATGCTTTAGTGGACAGATTACTGGCGAAATATTGGTGTTCCTACAATATGATATGAGGTCGTAGGTACACCAACATTCCGGTTACCCTTTCAGGCGTTATAGTACCTAAGTATATTTAAATAAACCATTAATAATAAGTGAAGTTATAAACTTAATTTGTATACTTGCCTCTTTCCAATACGATATTGAATCCTAAAGTGCCGTTGTCCACCAACCGCGCCTTCGTAACCCCAATGTCAAGGATGGTCACGTTGATGGCTTGCGTGCACGCCACCAGAGCGGCAAGCACCACTGTTTATTGGGAAAGAAGCTTTCATGGTACAAACATGGCCTTTAATATCACGAGCATAGATAGTCGTAGACCTCCTAGTGGCAATGAACCGAAAAATCGTCTAGGGTTACGTTATTTGTAAATATGTGAACAATTTATCTGTCATTGCTTAGTTTTTAAATACTTGTACCTATTTCAGTATAGTAATTTTGGGCTGTATAAAGGAAGCGATGAACGAACAAATAGAAAGTACGTATAACACAAATACGGAACGAAATAAGGTAAGATATTCAAGATTTGAAATTAACAACTGATAACCTAACAGGAAAATATAAGAAACGGCATAAATCCGTGGAAAATATTCCAACCGAACATAAAATTACTCAAAGTAAAATTATAGCAATTGAGGATGAGCTACATCAAATTAAAAGTGAAAACCGAAATACCGAATTAAATTTTGGAGCACAGCACGAGTTTTTTTTTGGAAATGCAAGGTAGACTTCAAAGAGACAAGAACATAATATTGGTGGGTCTGAATGAGCAAGATGTCTGCAACAATTGCGACTCTGAAGAAGTTCACAAGATCTTAACACAAGCCTATCAATATTGTCCTAAGCCGTTAATATCTACAAGATTGGGCAAATATAATGCAGATAAACCCCGCTCTATAAAAATTGTATTTAGGTACTGAAGAATTACACCAAAATATTTACTGAAGAATCGCTCGAAACTGCCTAAGACTATAAAAATATATTCGGACCGAACACCAGCTCAAAGGACTTATATACAAAATCACCAAACTGATCTCAAAGACCGTGAGCAAAAAGGGGAAACAAATCTAATAATTAAATATATCAAAGGAGTACCAACCAAAAACAATTACAATTAAAAAAACTAACCGGGGCTAACACCAGTTGTTCCTATAATGTTTGCCCAGGAAATATTACATACCACAGAAATCGCAAGTATAAAGATTTGCTCTCAAAGTCATCATTCCTCAAAACCTATGCTAATGTAAGAAGTATTCGCACTCCAGGAAAACTTGAAGAATTAACCAATACACATGCGCACGCACACGCGCATGCGCATGTGCATCCTAAACGCAATTCCTTCTACAGTAACATTACAAAACAACATTAACACACATAACCTAAGAAATATTTAATATATTTAATATTTCATTTTTATATTTAATTCTTAATGATATTTATGTGATATTGGATAAATCTAGATACCTCTTCTGCAATATTAGTTTTAAGTTATCTTGCTGCGCCCTAACAGGGTCATGTACTCACTAGTCTAAGCTTAGCGTGTAAAATTGGTTGTGTACATTGTGCATTAAATTAAATAAATAAATAAATAGAAACGAAGTAGGTAGTTCTGCGATTTCCTAGAACAGTAAAATATGGAAAAATTACTTTTTATATGAAGAGGTCCAATTATATTATAAATTGCCAAATGAAATCAAAGAGTGCAAAGGTAAAAGATTTTAATATGTAAAAAGTAACTTCTACATAAATACCCTGACAACACAATATAAAATACTTACATAATAATACAAAATAAGAACACATAAGTAATGATCAAAATTATAAATAATCAGTGTTCTCCGAGACTTTATTTGTCGCACACAAGCAAACAAACACGTGCACGCACTAGACTGCACACAAAAACACATTCACACAGTAGTTCGCTTCATAATCGTTTGTGTTCCTCATAAAGTGAATAATTAGTACATAAGAGGGTACCTTGATGTCAATTAGCTGTTTTATGTCATTAGACGACGATTATGTCAGAAAGTTAATCTCATCTAAGTGAACTGTAACATGTTCTTATGAAATAAAGATTATTTAAATCTAATTTTATTCCATGTAGGTACATCACATCGTCTACATATAATGTCTGTATACAAAATACTGTCGAACATTTTAAAAGAGTAACTATGTAGTTTCTTCTCCATACAAACCGACTTTTGGGAAGGGGTAACTAAAATCAATTTTGCTTTCTTATAAATGTTGACGTTCAAAAGTGCCTTTTAATGACCTACCTACTTGAAATAAATGATTTGACTTGAACGTTAAAACTTTGAACGTTCATAACGAACGAATCCCATGAAAACATTTTTGGTCAAGTACGGAAATATTTATAGTAAAGTCAAAAGAAATAACACGTTTTGAAACACATCGTTCATATCGAAAGCTAAATAGCAGCAGTTTTTAGTTCTTGGAGCTGTTAAACTTCAGGGTAGCTTAGACTGTACCTAATAATTAACAAATTAAATAAAACAGCTACTTACAGAACCGTGTGCCTATCATGGCAGCAGATCAAACTCGACTGTCCCACAATCAGAGCACCAATATAACAATACGAGAAACGTATCGGCTCCACTCCAGGGAGTGAAGCCGGCCCTTCACAGGCCACTCGTGTTTATCTAACAAAAACAACATCACTTCAGGTAGCCGGTGTATTTCCATTAGTTAATGCATGCCTTTAAAATGAAGTCTTTTTTAAGACCTACCTTTCACGTGACTTGGATCGAGTGAAGAGCCGATCTTCGGTTGGCCTACTTTTCGGATAAAGCATCAGCATTACGGAGGAGTCACACTCAGAGACAAGCTTCGCAACGAACATATTAGAGGGAGCTTCAAAGTTGCTGAAATAGTGGACAAAGTAAAAGAGTCCAGACTGAGATGGTACGGTCGTGTACTTCGACGAACAGATGACCATGTCGTGAAAAAGTGCCTTTCCATGGCTACAAAGACGAGGGGAAGAGGAAGACCTCAAACCAAGTGGTTGACGAAGATCTAAAAGGACATTAAGGAGATGAGACTTATGGAAGATGACGCACAAGACCGAAATAAATGGCGTCACATGATTGGGAAATACTGATCCCGCGTAATGGGAAAAGGTGACGCCATAGAAGATTGCTACCCAAAATGGTAATGCTGATAGTTTTAACTGAACTTTTTGGACACGGTTCCAGTTGAGTTCAGAGTACATCTTTCTACACGGGTCTCATAAACGCGCAGACAGTACAACGCCTTGCGAGTGCAATATAATAAATGCATTCAGGTTGCTGATGGGGCTGCCCCGATTTTGCTACATCAGGGAAGTTCGCCGAGTCGCAAGTGGACTTTTTCTATTCTATGTAAACGCGAAAACGATCCATATTCTTCGTGCGCAGGGTTCGGGCTAGCTCCAGCGGCATCCTGAGGGCATTCGCGCAGTGGTTCGATTGTCAGTACGTGAACCACTGCTGTATAGTTTACATACTGAGTAATCGAAGTTTGTAATATATTTGCGTGGTGTTTTTTTTAAATTTATTTTTAATTCTTGGTCCTTTGTTCGTCGGAATAAAAGTTTTTATTTATTATTTCAAATCCTAGATAAGAAATATAAAAACCCTACCCAAAATAAAATGCACCCAGGGTTAACTTGGCTTGACTGTGCTATTTATTTAAGTCTCCTTTTTGAGGGAATCATCAATCTCCCGCGAGATTTACTTCTAACTGAAGGCTACTGAGGCGATCCTACCTCAGTAGCCTCCCAGTGATACTGATTCGAATCATCGGAGCTCCTGATCACTTTTGTATAAACAAAGTCGGGAATTATTTTAAGTTTTTCTCGTTAAAAGCCGCAGGTTGCATACTCCTGCTATGGTGTAATTCACATTTATTAAGTACTTGGTATCTGAATCACTTGTCGAAATAATATATCACCTACATGATAACATCACTTGTAAAAAACAAAGTCAAGTGTTTGGTAGTCATACATTATACGTTAATGTGTAATCAAGGATGCGGAGATATGATACAAAAGATAAGTGGTACAAAAAAGATGTATGGGAGTCCCCATGAACAGAGGCAGTTGGTAGAAGGAAAGCCGCTTGTGTTCTAAAGCGGATAGAATAACGACGGGTGAGGAGGATGATGAGGATTCTATTCGATTTCTCGTAGGTCTGGTGGTCGCAAACGTGACTACTGATGTTCAATCCCCAGGTTAAAGTGTTTTTGGGTTTTTCCAACAGGGATATCTTAGTAGCCGCCCGGATTTCGGATTTAGTTGAATCGGCTGAAGATAATGATTTATCGGCTTATCTGGTTGCTGCGGTTATGTGCAACAAAAATTTCAGAGGGGCAAAGAAGGTAGGAGACATTTAGGTTGGTTAACACGTTAGTTTTTAATACCTATCTGGATAAATTGGACACATTTTTTAACACCCAATGACGATAAATAACAAAAACGCCCGAAATACAATCAAAACATTTATCTATTTATTTACACTTAAACAAAAAACTTATAGCACTCTAACAATATTTGCGATCAAGCCTAAAAGTACTAGGACGGCAGAAGTGTAAAGCGATACACTTGAATCGGTGGACTTCGTCTTGTCTCGGACGAAGTACGGCAGCACGTCTATGGGCGCCGGGTAGTTCCTGAGCCAGATGGGACCCTCGATGACCCTGTCTTCGTCACCTTCCTCGTACCAAGTACCGGCGGGAATGTAGATGTCGCGGGACCTAGCACCCTCTGTCAGCACGGGGGCTACTAATACAGTTTCAGCCAGGATATATTCTGAAAAGAAAAGTAAAACTGAATGGTCTTAAATGTAAAATTTGTAAAATGTGGAGGTAGTGTGGTAGTTTGTGTTGACCGTTCTAATATTATATCTGGCAAAGGAGGTAAGCCCACACCTCAAGCAACCACCAACGCCAGTACCTCACAAGTAAGTGAAAATCGGTGTGGATCTAAGACCAATCTTTTTGGCCTCTCCTGCGTTCCACTAAAACTAAGATTATATTTTGTTCTCATATCCGAAATTCCCAATCTACGCTTATTAAAATTATTTTTACTGTCCTTTTCAGTCGTGTCTGCAATGCGCACAGGCTACACGACAATAGCGTTTTTTGGGAGTAGGTAAATTAACATGCAGAATTTAAAAAAAAAAAAACAATATGTCAATATCAACTCAATAAGCACACATTAGACAACATGTCACTCTGCAAGGCTATGTCTTACCATCCCAAATCACGAGAGCCTCTTCATCCGTGGGGTCTATCCACCAGAGCGGGGCGTTGACTGGGGTTCCGTCGGCGACTGCCTGCTCCATCGCCTGCAAGATCACGTCTGCGTACTCGGCGTGAAGGTCTGTATACTTCTTGCTTATGTTCACCGTCTGGGAAAAATAAAGCAATTTTATAACCTAATTGCGTAATAGACGATCAATCAGAATCAGAGTCGTTTTGAAACAGGATTGCTAATCCATACACTTTTTATTTGTTTTTTTTACTTGTGTTATAACAATGCAAATGCAAATGGGTGTTGTGTGCCTTTTTACAGACAAAAAGGCACACAACACAACATAATTATAATTATGTTGTGTTGTGTGCCTTTTTGTCTGTGCTAAATAAATGTATTTTCTTTCTTTCTTTCTTTCCATTGATTCATAAGTTCGAAAAAAAAATCTGCAATGAATGTTGTTGAACTGTCAAAATGAAACATATTAGTTATAATCGTTTACGAAAATATGGTACGTAATGAGATAGCGGTTTACTATTTTCGTTCTCAGATGATTGCAAATGATTTGTTTATTCTTTGCTGTAGAGCAGAGGTTCTCAAACTTATGCCATCTACCGCCCACTTTGAGAATAAATAATTTTTCAGCGCCCCCCAATTCTTTTTACTTTACCATAATTATCTTAAAAACCACAATGACTTTAATTAATTTAATTGTAGTCTGGTCTGGAGTTTAAACTTACATTCTAAACGAGACTTTTTTTTACCAGTGAGAACAATGAGAACGCAAAATCGTTTATCTTATTCGACGCTCAATCGTACTGAGCAAGTAAGACAACGTGTCGATGTACTAGCCGATTGATACAGGATTGCACAAATCGCGTTATTAAAACTTGATTGCTCATAGGCTATCCTACAAAATCTATGTTAAATATTTTTAGTTTTTATACAATCAAACAGGGCAGAAATATGAATTAAATAATCGATGTTGTGTAGTAGGTAGATTTAATTTAAGTGAATTTTAAAATATTAAGTAGATGAAATTACAAATCAGCCATCGCCCTCTAAACCACTTCAACGACCCCCAATTTTTTTTAGGCGCCTTCCGCCCCCGAGGCCTCCATCGACCACAAGGGGGCGTTATCGCCCACTTTGAGAAAGACTGCTGTAGAGGACACTATAGATGCATGGCTAGCCACTTTATTTTTATCAGTTAATTATCCCAAATGTGAAAGAATTTCGTTGGAAATACTTATAGATCTTGCAATCCCTTTAAGTAAGCCTATTAATATGATGAGATTAAAGTAAGTTACAATTAGCAAGTTAACATTATAAAAAAATATAATGTAACTTGATAACATTATATTTTTTTCCGAAAGCAACTTTTGTTGCAGACTGTAGCTTGTTACATTGTTTAAACTGTTGACGACTTTACTAATTTCATGAAAAAAATAACTATTAATCACATAAAACAGACACTTTTAATCACATAACAGTTTATAACAGATAGTAGTGAAACTTGATCCTGGCGGAATCTTCGTGCCGATAATTTATTGTGATTGGCTGCGACACAAGCGATCAGAGCTATACATAACAATGATATCGACGCAGGTCCAATTCTTGTTAATCATCAAATGCAAATTGCTAATGATTTAATTTACGAAATATGTACTTTTTAAATTCCTGGTAGGACATGGGGATCGGTATCCGTTCCAAGATGCAGGCACACTGATTTATCGGACCCATAATTTTTTTATTGAATTCAGCTTATCTTTAATTTTTCATCGTCTGAGGAACTCGTGGCTAAGTAATAACAGTCGCACGGGTCGAGCCATCAGGTTAAGCTACGCTTGCCGGGTTTGGTCCGTGGATGGTTGACGATCTTTACATATCGAGCGAGACTCCTCCGTGCCTCGGAAAGCACGTTAAGCTGTTGCCGTTGTTAGTCTTACCTAGGGGTATCGTATTACCCAGTTACTGGGTTGTGAAGGTCAGCTAGGCAGTCGCTCCATGTAAAATACTGGTATTTAGCTGCATCCGGTTAGACTGGAAGCCGACCCCGACATAGTTGGGAAAAGGCTCGGCAGATTTAAAAAAAAATCACCGTCCTGCCATTGGCCTACTTATTTTTCATCATACGTAGTTTTTCAATGTTGAATTTATTTAAAAGTTAAATTATCCTAACACTCAAAGATAGTTCCAACACAATTGAAATTACCAACCTCTTCATCAAAGTTCCAAGGCGCGAAGGAATACTGCATGACCGGTAAGAAGGTATTGGCTTGCACCCATCTGATAAACAGCTCCTTAGTCGGCAGGTCAGCCTGCTCATGGTCCAGGTTGTAGCCGTTGCCGCCGATCATGTCCGGCAGCACGAACGGGTACCCGTTCAGGTTCATCTGGAAGGTGGTCGTGATGATGGTGGAGAGCCCGTTGTTGAGGCCCCAGATGGAGTCGCGGTCTACCATGCGCACGTAGATTGGAAGGTCTTGGGTCCTGAAAAAAAGATATTATGAGAAGAGACAAAGAAGAAAAAGAAAAATTGTTTATTATTCTGCACAAATAAGACGCACATTGTGATAATGTGAGAGTTACATACGAGTATATGTTCTAGAAGGAGTGAGTAGTTCTCAGTAAACGGGGTCTTTGGCAACTGACGTCAGTATAAGTTACAAAGTGTGTATTGTTTTAGCTGAAAGTGTGAGAAAAAGTGACTTTTTGTTAGTGACGCCACTATTACGGCGCACACGTGATGTGTGTTCTATGTTCTACGTTATAGGGTTTGGTTTCCGCACTTAGTCCATCAAGTGGACCATTGTTCGTGGGCCATGGTGGCCGCTTCGTGGTTATTTCAACCAGCCCTCCTCCCTCCAGAAGTTAATTAAATCTCCTGCTGGTCTGTTCAGAACATCTGTGAAAGATCTGGGTGTCCCGAGGGTTTCTGTTCTAATCTGGGTGACGCCTGTGCATTGTGATGTGTGTATAAGGCAGATGACGATGAATGCAGATGGTGATGTTGATGACGTTCATTTATAGAATGGAAAATCTGCAGAAAAAGATACAATAGAGTTGTACATATAGGTACCTAGTTAGTAGTTGTATGGAAACAGAGAGCCAATTATAGATTCTCACATACAATTGTATATTTATAGGACTTCAATCTAAGTAAGTCTCACATTACCTGAAGCCAGCCCGAACTTCGACCATGTCTCCAAACGCGGCACAAACTCTAGCATACTGCTGAACAAGATGGTGGGGTTGAAGCTCTATGTCACCAGTTTGGATGGAAATCTGAAAAGTAATATGAAACACAGTTATCAAGCTCCTTAATAGCTGATGGAACTGGCCATACCACGTAAGATTAAATCCTTAAGGTGTGTCCAAACAATGAGCGGCAGGAGCGCGGCAGCAACACGCGGCGGCTGTAGGACACATTTCTGCCGCGCTCCAGTAGACCAAACCGACGAATGTTTGCGCGGCACATCCGAGATACGCCGCACTTCAGTTGGCAATATCAATCCGCCTAGCCTTTAATACGTACACAATTAGTGACGAATGTTTCCTAAAAATGTTTGTGCGCGGCAGGACAGAAGTCTTCGCGCGCGGCAGTCGTCCAAACACAGGGCGGCAGCCGTGCACGATTGCCGCCCAATGTTGGACACACATTTAGAGATCTTGACCAAATTGGATATCAAAGTTGAGGAGAACCGTCCGCGCATTCTTCGTCTGTAATTAACAATAACTTTATGCAATAGCTCATGTAGTAGTGAATATAATTATTAGCCAGTTAGTGAGTTCGAAAACTCGGGTATAAATAAACCGGCCAAGTGCGAGTCGGACTCGCACATGACGGGTAACATGATAGGTTCCGTACTACCGTACAATATTTAACAAAAATCCTCGAAAAAAACAAGTTTTTTGTACGTTACGTTTTTATGAATTGTTGATAGAGCGGCAATAAAAATACCCAATTCGCGAAAATTTCAACTGTCTGCCTATTACGGTTCATGATACAGCCTGCTGACAGACAGACGGACGGACAGTGTAGGGTTAGTAATAGGGTTCCGTATGGCACACCCTTCGGGTAAGCAACCCAAAAAGAATGTGCACTTAAATATCGTCACCCGTACGTAGGCTCTTTCACGTATAATATAAACGTGCTTATGAATAGCTAGGTACTCGTGAGACCTATGTACTTAACAAACTCGTATGAATCGCCGTTTCGAGATGTTTATCGTTGTTTCGATTTCAGTAGCTTTTACAATGCGATTAAAGGCATGATAATAAAACTTTAAGTGAGGTAGGTATGTAATCAAACGCGTGCCTGACAATATTAAAAAAGTAGGTATCTACTTAATACACACAAGCAATGCCGATGACAACAATATTTTTTGTCATGCAAAACCCTTTTCACCCTCACCTCAGGTGCAAAGCTAGCCTCTCCGGCGTCAAACTTCACGCTATCAATACCATAGGTTTCCAGCAGAGCTCTCAGTCTGACAGAGTACCAGTTAGCTGCCCTAGGGTTGGTGAAGTCGATGTAGCCAGCAACGGTTCCGTTGTTGTTCCACCAAGATGTGGTGCTGTTGAAATTCTGGTCTAATACGAAGTACCTGGAAAGAGATGGTTACGGTTTTAAAAATACGTAAAAAAATAAGATAAGTTTGAAGATAATATAACTTTTCAAGGTACGTTCTTCAAAAACAGCTAAAGAGTTTCAGGCTCCATCTCACAAAATATCATTGATGGGTTATGGGTGCAGATATTTTTTGCCTATCTACAAATGATCCCTATATCTGTTTACCGCGTCAATTATGATGCAAATATAACCATCTGTCTCATATCGTATCTGTATTATTGGTTACTTATGTATGCCCGAAACATCACAGCGGGCCGTTCAGAATATTGGCGCGCGGGCGCTGCGACACCTATTTTTAAATGCCGCAGCATCATCCTGAGATAGGAACCATTTGGCCTCGCATAGGACGTATTTTTTGTTTTCATTTTATATAATTGTGTTTTTTATACTTTCATCATTGTGTGTTTAGTTTAGTTTGTGACCTTCCTATGCGAGTCACAATACATACCTTTTCTTTCCATATCGTTTGGTTTTACGTGTGGGTTTTAACTTTTACATAGACATTATGTTTACCTACCCCATTTCTAATGCCTCCGAGTACCAAGGATCACAGTTCCTGTTAATAAACGGATGCGCCCAAATTGTGACGCGATACCCCAGCGCCTTCAGGTCTCGCACAGTTTGATTAAAATCAGGGAACTTCTCCTCGTTCACTTCGAGAGAACCATAGCATGTCTCCCACTGATCATCAATCTCAAACTGAGAATTATTGAAGCCATTATCTCTGATTTGTTCTGCGAAATCGAGAAGCTTTGTGGTGTTGATTTCTCTGGAGTATTGCGCCCATGTCGACCAAATTGGGTGTTTAACCATTTCGAAGTCTGGAGTCGCTGATGGCTTTCCTAAATAATTGGCTACGGCATGTTTATGTGCTTCTTTCACGTTTGGTAGGAACCAGAGATCGTATGCTAATAGTGTGCGAGGTCTGCTGACCGTGTAAGGATCTGCTAACTGTGCTCCAAAGCAAAGATGGTTGTTCAGAATGTTCTTGTAGTCCACGAAAAGTGGGACTTTCTCGTGTACGATGACGTATCCTCCTGCAGAGTTGAGCCAGTATCGTTCCATAATCGCGCCATTGTCTGCTTCTTGGATGTAGCTCGGTCTATAGACTTGTGTGGCGGTCTCTATTGGGTATACTTGGTCTACTTGCATTGGACCCGCGTACCAGTGTTTGGAACCTTGAATGAGAATAGCAATTTCATTACATATGATCGCAATCATGAGTAGGCTTTTTCTGTGCAGAATGATGATTCATAGTATTTGTTTGCATAATATTTTGAGATAAAATTGTCAGCAAAACCACAATCAGGAGTTGGAAGTCAAGATAAGTTGTGTCACTACGTCAAGATTTTACATTGACATACAATCAATCATAGTAAGTTAAATAAGATCATAACTCAAATCTAGAACTTACCGAAATCAATGCAATCCTCCAGTCTGGTGTTCTGGTTAGCCTCCCAGCTAAACTTGATGGCTCTGGCATTAGAGCTTGTATCATACAGAGTGTGGATGGTCAGGTTCACGTTACCGACCGTCACCAATATCCCTCCTTCTATATCCTCAGTCGTGAAGGGGGAGACCAGCGTACGGCCTATCTGGCCGATGACCTCGCGCTCATTGCCTGAAAGTGGAATTAAGATGAACAAGGTTTTGAGACTTGCTACTAGGCTTGTCACCTTTTTTTGAAGATTTTTTTTATTTTTCACAAAAACTTGCAAAAAAACAGTAGTTTGCAAAATTTTGGAATAAAAAATAGTACACATTTATTTTTAATCATTATTTATTTTTCCATTTGTATTTGTTATTACTATGTGCTTTGGCCATCAACATTTTATTATTTTTTAAATAAGAAATTTACATCTACTTATATTAAAATAAATTAACAATTCATTTTTAATTAGACTGATTCCTTTCTGATTTCATTCTTCTCTCCATTTTATATTCATGACGGAAAATAATCTTTCCGTAAAAGCGATAATTACAGGAATGGAAAGAAGGGCGGCGTTTATTGACAAACTGACAATGACAGCAAAAAACTTGACGTTTAGGGAAATTCCCCATGCTGCGGTACGGGTGCGTTCCATTCCAGTCACATAAAAGCGCGACTATTGAATGAGCGATGAAAATTTTGTATTATTCGTACTATATTATTTTTCTATAATATATAGGTACTTAGTACAATTGATTGAAATATACTCGTAGTACGGGTGGCAAGCCTACTTGCTACATAGGTAGGTAAAACAACATCACGCGCGTATTCGCCGGGGTAGACAGGGGTAAAATTTTAGTTAATTTTACCTAGTCCCATGTTATAGAGCCCATTGCCGTTTTAACCGACTCCAGACTCTGGACTCATAGTGGAAAATCCCTGCTGTTTTAACTTTTTTTTTGAACCTGTAGGTATTGCGAGGCAGTAAGCACATTAATCGCTATCGTGATAATCAAAGACAACGTGTCGTTACAGTGAGGATGAGAACAATAAATTCTATTTAGCACCATGTCTTATCCATCTCGCGGTACCGTCCTGTAATTTGCGTAAATTAGAATAAATTTTGTTGTTTATAGCATAGCCTTGGGAGATTAAAATGGTAGTTAATGGTTCAGAGGTACGACGTACTACTTACAAATATAGGTGTTCTGGAAAAACCTTTGAAACTTGACAGTTGACGTTTTGTACGCCATTTAGGACGAAAATGTACGGTAGGTACTTACCTTCAATTAGAATAAGTTGGAACCCTCCAGTCAGGATGGGTACCAAAGTGAGGGTGACGTCATCAGCGCGTACGCTTGGCGTTTCTGTCACTGTAGCCGTGTGCGCACGCGTACCGAGTGTTAGTAACACTGTGGAAAATCAAGGTCAAGGTATGTCAAGGTTGCCTGGAAGAGATCGCAGTAAGCGATAAGGCCGCCCATTGTATATTTTGTAGTGTATTACTTTTTCTTTATGTAATGTATAATCTGGTGTACAATAAAGTATATATAAATATAAATAAATAAATAAAATGTAATTTTCTTTGAATTTTTCTTGTTCATTGACGTCTGTTGTACATGGACAAATACTTAAGTAAACTGAAAAGTTTAAGGGAACATTACTTCCTGTATTCCCCGGACGAATTAGCAGAGGTACCAACCGCATATCAGTGGTAATGATTTGACATTGACAGCGCCTTTATGTCGTGTCAGTAAGGGCGGTTTTCGTAATGCAAGAATCAGTACTGATGTGCGGTTGACTGTACACCTATGCCTACGTCTTCGAGGAATACTGACGGTTATCATAAAATTCAATCCATTTCGGTTTCCTAAATTTCACTATAGTTAAGCAGTTAGTACAGACACTATTAAATTGATACGAATCAAGAATCAGGGCAGCTTCTGAAAAAATCCTATTGAAAAAACCAAATACTTACACTGGCCCACCAGGGGTTCGAACCCAGAACTCTACGCATTTGTATATATGATCACTAGATCAATAAGTCAGTCGGTTGCTTATGTTTTTCAATCATTTGTAAGAAAATACATACCGACACTTATGACATCAGTAAGTATTATCTTTTACCCTCTCTTACCTATAATTTTAAGAACATACTTGAAAGGATATCATTTACTTTCATCATTGTTTATGACAGACTAAGGATATCATTGTTACATAATGTTTTATTTCTCGAGTCTGTTATTGAATATAAGCAAAATAAAATATTCTTCAAGGTCGAAGGTGAACAGTGAAAAATCATGCATTTTAAACTTTGCACAAGTTTTCTTTAGAAAAAAACTGGTGCAAAGTTGAAAATGCATGATTTTTCACTTTGAATAGGCAGGTTTACTTTTGTAAAGTGTAGATTCTATATCAGTATTTTTTGTAAGGACGAAACAGAACAGTGGTTTGATCATTGTGCTAGAGATCTTACATAGCTATTAAAGTTATTAAAACTCACTAAAAAACGCCTTCAGAGCCGCCATCGCGTCCCACCAACAACTATCGACTGTCGCTCTTCTTGACGTTATTATCTTTATCGATATCTTGATATCTGTATCATCTTACAACACTATCGCTTGTTCGTGAGCTGAAATCATCTGCAAGATAATTCTAGATGATTTTACAAAAATCAACTTACATAAAATATGAATATTTCTTTTTGCAGACTTGTTTGCTTTAAAAAAATGGTCATTGATTTTTGACGCTGACTTTATAAAACCACACTAAGTCCCGTATTCCAGAACCTCACTCAAAACTCAAGCATTACTTAAAACTCTTTTAAAGCCTTTTGATTGGTTCAAACTAGTTTTAAGTAATGCTTGAGGCTTGAGTGAGGTTCTGAAATACGGGCCTAACAGCTGCTAAGTAGGTATCAACGTAATTAAAATTGTTGTCCTGGGAGTCGAAATTGACTCTGCCATGCATGAAACAGAGCAAATACCTAGTTATTGTATAAGCTTCCTGGATGTGTGCCAATCTTTTATTGAGATGACTTATTTATTGGTTTTAGATAAAATCAATGTCGTCACCTCTTTTTATTTTGCCGTGTTCCTTATCAATATTATCTCATTTCAAGTTGTCCCTGTGCTAAGTAATCTTAGTAACTGGGTTTTTTGAAGTTTAAACTTGGTCAACGCGTGACGTGAGCTTGAATATGTTATCAATTTTCAATCTATGTATGTCTTCTATAGAGGAGGTAATGATAAGAGATTTTTACTTCTACCCGTTTTAGGGTTCCGTACCCGCAGGGTACCAAACGGAAACCTATTAATATGCCTCTGCTGTCCGTCCGTTCGTCTGTCTGTCCGTTCGTCCGTCCATCTGTCAGCGGGCTGTATCTCATGAACCGTAATAGGCAGACAGTTGAAATTTTCACAGATTATGTATTTCTACTGCCGCTATAACAACAAATAATAAAAAATAAATTAAATTAAAAATAAAAGGGGGTGCCCATACAAAAAATATTAATTTTGAAAAAAAAGTCTTACCCTGGCGTGTTGGGTATCATTGTCTAAAACTCATCGAGTAGAGTATAAATATAATTTTTATCTTCATAAAATAAGAAATAGGGGGCTGTAAAAGTTGTCAGTTTTAGACTATTTTTGTATGAGCTCTGTCGCAACAACTTAACAAGTTAGGAATTTGAAACTTCTGTATATCATGTACCTACTGTAAAAATAAAAAAACAAATATTAATAAAAAGTAAGTTCAAAAACAAAAACCCGACTACTGAAAAATCACGCTCTAAACGCTTGTATGAAACAAGAAAAACTTTCAGACAGAAATAAAGACTATTTCATAGTTTTTAGAGCGTGATTTTTCAGTAGTCGGGTCTTAGTTTTTGAACTTACTTTTTATTTAAGTTATTTCGTGATAAAGTATTTACAGAGCCGCTGATTTTTGTTGTTGATTAGGTTTTATTTTTTTATTAAGTATTCATTTTACAGCCGCGCCGAACTTACGTAGAACAATCTCACTTTTGTCAACTTATATTTATTTACTTAGACAATATGATATATATATACCTATATTTGTAATGACCTCGTCAAGCCCTTTCATCTGATACCCAACAAGGCATTTTTTTTTTTCCTAGTTTGTTCATGACTTTTTGCCCTCTAGAGGGCCTATAACCAGCGGACGATCAAGACGCTTCCATTGACACTCAATTATCAAATTATGATCAGTAACAGATGAACATACTTACATACATACATCCGGTATAAGTAAGTAAGTATGTTCATCTGTTACTTATTCAAAATCATAAACTTCCTTTTTGCTTCGCCGTAGTCGGGTAAAAATGCCAATTTATAACGTATTTTATTTAAATATGAGCGATTTTCAGCAACTGCAAAAAAATTCTTTGTAATTCACAGTATCATTATAAAATACAAATGAAATTTGTATTTTATCATGTATAATAAATATTTTAAAATTTGAGATGAAAAATATACTTAGTTCGTTTAGTATTTTCATTTAACTAAACTAAAAAACAGGCCAAGGGCGAGTCGGACTCGCACACGAGGGGTTCCGTACCACCGTACAATGTTTAACACTAAGTACAGTTGAGACTTGACGCATCACGTTAACTTGCGCAGTAGATGATTTATGGGACTCTTTAGCGGTATGAGGTTTCCGCTGGGGCGTCATCGGGGCGGCGGAAAGACCGGTACATATTTTTAGGGTTCTCCAAATAAATTTAAAATTAATTAAATCATACAAGAAACATGTTTTTTCGGCATTTTTTGCTAAATATTGTAAGGTGGTACAAAACCCCTTCGTTTGCTAGTCCGACTCGCAGATGGCTGTTTTTTTGTATCTCTCCTTTAGAAAACCTCTTATACTAGATAGGTATTGTTGGTGTGTTTTCATTTTTAGAAACATAAAAAGCCAGACCTACGTTTTAGAAACTATCTAACTCTCTGAGACAAGACAATTAAGACGTGCAAGTGATATTCAACCTTAGTGTGATAAAGCAATTAAGAGGTCGACTTATGATCGGACTATACCCATTCTCCTGAGCCCTATAGATGACCATTCGGTAAACATAATGGTCCTTGACCCACAAGGCCAAAGTCCTGGCCGGTGGCATGGTGTAGGCTGTGATTATGATGACATTTTTAAGCACTGTAAACATGTAGGTGTGGTAATGTAGGGGTATGTAGGGTATCCGAATGACTTCCCAAATTAGGAGATTCAAAACGCTATAAATATATTGGCAGCCTTCAGAAATTCAGGTGAGGGAATGTCATGTCCGCCATTATGTAAAATCTCACTATCACCAATCCAAACTCGAATAATAATAAAAAACACAAAATTCTTTTAAATTCAATTAAACTTAGGAATAATAATTTATTAACACAAAATTCGAGTTTTACATAAACAACATTCATTCTTCGAGCGTGAAGTATGGCAACACATCGAGAGGCGCGGGGTAGTCCCTGAGCCACAGCGGCCCCTGGACGAGGGCCCCAGTGTTGCCGTCGCGCCACGTGCCGCGGGGGAGGTACACGTCGCGCGACACGGCGCCTGGCTTCACCACCGGCGCGGCTAGGATGTGCTCGCCCAGAAGGAATTCTGGAAGAAGAGAAGAGGATTATTCAGTGTGGGTATTGGTTTGGTTTTAGAGAGTTTCGTCTCCCTGTCTCAAACCACGCTACAAAAGGATAGGTTTCGAGGTCCTGGTCCTGGAGTCGAACTGACATAGTGGTGTATTCGTATAGAGACTTTTGCACCTCGCTGTACCGATAGTCTATCTGGCACCGTTGAAGAGACTGCAGTACAATCCATATTTCGATCGAACCGAAGGCTTTCCCGTAGTCCACAAACGCTAAGCAGACAGGCGGGTTAACTTCTCTTTATACCCTGCCGCAGCGTATGTATGTGGTCTACGGTACTAAAGCCTTTACGGCATCCGGTTTGTCCGAGAGGCTGGAAGTCGTCAAACCTGCGCACGAGACGGTTAGTGATGACTCTTGAAAACAGCTTGTAGATATGGCTCAGAAGTGTGATGGGCCTATAGTTCTTAACCAGGGCATTGTCGCCCTTTTTAAACAAGAGTACCATCACACCTCTGTTCCATGCCTGTAGCGTTTGACCCTCGAGTATGACGGAATCGAACAGCTTCTGAACAGGTTTTCTTCCGGCCTTCAGGCGGCCGTAATTCCGTCATCGCCCGGCGCATCAATTATTTGATTTTAATGCACAAAATAGAGGATATAGAAGAAGCTTTCGTTTTATGAACTGTTGACGCAGATAACAAATCTTATTATTTTCGCTGCTTAAAGCATCATCTCTCTAAACCCCTGGAGCCTCCAGGGGTTTAGCAGTAACATCAAATTTTCTAAAGCTATTGATGACAGGAGGGCAGACTGCACCAAAAATAAAACCAGCCTAAAGACCGATCTATCTATAGGGAGTTCCTTATGTTTTGTATTCCTATTCTTTGCTCATTATTATAGATATTACCTATGTTTGTTTGTTTTTTTTATTCTTACTTAATTTTGTTGTCTTTGTACGTGTTTCTGTGATAAATAAATCTATTTTTCTTTCTTTCTTTCATTATTACCGTCAGCAACAGCGAGCGCGTCCTGGTCGTAAGGGTCGAGCCACCAGATGGGCGGGTTGACGGGCGTGCCCTGTTCCACTGATTTCTTCATGGCGGCCACGATCGTGTCGGCGTAGTCCGCGTGCAGCTGAGTGTATTTACGGCTGATTTCTACTGCCTGGAGACAATGAAGGAGTGTTAAAAAAGTTGACAAACACATTTATATATTACTAGCATTCGCCCGCGGGTTCACCCGAGTGGAGGTTGGGAATATACTATCGGGATAAAAAGTATCCTATGTGTTCATTCAGATTATAAACTATCTGTGTAAATATATATAAAGTAGGCTGGACATACTAAAAGCCATTGCAGGTAGCCACAGTCAGGGCTTTTCAAGTCGGTAGATAGAAATACCTTTATTGAATCTAAAACGGATTGTAGCTACTTTCTTTTCTCTATATCTCCCTGAAATGAGATCACAAAGTCTGTATTATTCACAGCATTTATTCTATGAAATCATCAGATCACGAATGATCTCTTTGATTTTTGTTATAATTCTTTTGATAACTAGATATTCATTAGAGATCAAAACGATCGAATCGTTTAAAATTGCCTATACTCCCAGCCGATTGCAGGAAGGTATTAAAGTATGCCTTCTTGGCAATTTTAATTACCAAAATTTTGATCTTATTATTTTAAAGCGCCTACCTATTGCTATTCTTTCATCCTTGGGAAAAAAATTGAATTCCTCATTTATCCTGTTATACATAAACTGACATGTTAGTCAATTTATCTCAACACATCAACACTGTTTTAGAAGTGGTTGTTCCATTGAGACTAATCTATCTTGTTTTATCTCTGACTGAGATGGAGGATATCAGGTTGATGCGATTTATACCGACTTTTCCAGTGCTTTTGATAAGGTAAATCATCATCTATTATTACAGAAGCTGGAACCTTATGGTATCCACGGTTCCATTCTTGCTTGTAAATCATATTTGAGCGGAAGGAAACAAGTTCATTCAGTCGGAGGTCATGAGTCTATTATGTATGTATAATGCTAAATCTGGAGTACCTCAGGGCTCGCACGTAACCCTTCTTTTCATCATATTTGACAACGATCTTGCGTCTCGAATTAGTTGCGACTTTTCTTTTTATGCTGATGTCATATAAAAGAGTAGAATCACCGACAGATGCTAGTCATTGTATATAGTTATATCCCTAGGGATTTAACATGTTTTCTACACGTTTTGTCGACGGAAGAATAGACAAAATGACAGTTTGTGATTGTTTGTTTGTCATTTTGTTTATACTTCCGTCGACATAACCCGTTTCTATTGTGGTGCTAAGCGTGTTGGTGAATGTTACGAATCGCTTTCATATAACTATATTACGGATATAACCATCTTACTGCGACATATACATAAGAACCCATACCTTTTATTGTATATTATTTATTTATTTTAAATAAATAAATACCTCATCATCATGATCCCAAGGCACGAAAGAGTACTGGAGCGTGGGCATGAACACGTTAGCCTGGAGCCACCTGATGAACAGCTCCTTGCTTGGACTCTCATTGTACCCATTGCCTCCAATCATGTCTGGCAGGACCAGGGTGTAGCCATTCAGGTTCATAGACAGAAGGGTGGTGATCAAAGACTCTAAGCCGTTGTTGAAGTCCCAGAGAGTATCCTTGTCTACCATGCGGATGAATACCGGCAGGTCTTGGGTCCTGAAAGAGAAAACTAACAGCATCATAATCTTTGTTGCCATCGAAGCGTATTTGTTTTTATAGCAAACTCATACTCAAAGCATTTATTCCAATTAAACCATTTACAGGTACTTTTGAACTGTCAAGGAGTCGGTCAGTCAGAAATATGAAGCTAGTTGCCCTTTCCAAAGCGTAGTAGGTACCTATGGAGAAGAACGGGCAAGAAACTCCACGGACACTCTTTTAAATAAAAACCAGCCAAGTGCGTGTCGAACCACGCACAGTGAAGGGAAGGGAAGTTGGGATGAATTTATCCCAAGAACAAACTTAACGTTGTAGTTGAAAAACATGATCTCCCATACGGAATGTATGGGTAATAATGTTTTTCAAACTGCAAATTAAAGTTGTTCCATTATTACTCGTTAACCACAATATTTTTGAACGACCTTTCTAACGATACACCATGGCACAGTAGAGAAAAAAAAAACATCCCCACTTTACGTGTAGGGGAGGTACCCTAAAAAATATTTTTTTCTTGATTTTTTTTTACCACTTTGTCGGCATGATTAATATGTATACATATGCCAAATTACAGCTTTCTAGTACTAATCGTCTCTGAGCTAAGCCGCGAAAAGACAGACGGAATTGGCGAAATTATAAGGGTTCCTTGTTCACTACGTAACCCTAAAAAAATCATAATTTAGAAACGCATTGGTATTGGATAACGGCTAGCGACGCAAGATTATCCCATGACATAGTAAAATTTATTGAAGATCCTTTACCACTTACCGTTCGTAATTTGATTAGTAAGGAAGAGGACTAACGATTCGTTTTGTGTATTATAATTCCGACATGTAAACTTTTTGGATATTACTTTATGTTGTTTTTAAAAATCTCAGAGAAATCTCACCTCATTCCGGATCTGACTTCGATAGCGGGTCCGAACTTGGCGACGGTGCGCACGTAAGCTTGGACGATGTGGCCGGGATGCAGGTTAATGTCTAGGCCTTTTTGAACTGGGATCTGTAGAAGAAGGAATGGTTACAGTTTCTGCTGGAGTGAGAACTAAGTGGTTAGTGGCACCTAACATGCAGTTCTCGCAGTGTAATGAATATGATTACGAGAGGAGTTTGTTTGGTTTAGATAAAAAATTGTAGCTGCAAATGAGGACAGGACATGTTCGAAAAAAATGTCGTGATGGCCCAGTGATTTAGGCCTCGCCTCTCATGCACGAGGATGTGGGTTCAAATCCGAGCAAGTACCAACGCGACGTTTTCAATTCATATGTACTTTATAAGTTTATCTTGGACATTGGTGAAGGCAAACATCGTGAGGAAACCTGGACTTATAGTCAATATAAGTCTAAAATCGCCAACCTGTCTTGCAGCAAGCGCGGTGAACAATACCCGTGCCTTCTCTGTATGAGAGGAGGTCTTTGCCCTGCAGTGGGAAAATAATAGGCTGGTATTATTATAAATGAAGACCGTTAAAATTACTGCATCTTTGGGATTTCTATTACGCTGCGAAATTTATCTTCATCACAGCCTTGTCAATCGTGGTTACAAGTAAATAATATCTAAGGATGCATATAAAAAACTAATATGTCCATTTAATCGTAGAATTTGTAGATAGTACTTCCGGTAATATAGAGGAACTTCATCACAAAGACTAACTTGAGGAGACCAGCTGGACTCTCCAGCATCAAACTTGATGGTGTCAATGTCATAAGTATCAATAATGTTTTGAACTCTCTCGGAGAACCAGTTGGCGGCGTCAGGGTTGGTGAAGTCGATGTAGCCGGGAATGGAGCCGTTGTTGTTCCACCAGCTCGTGTCGGGACTACCCTGCTCGTTAAGAACCAGGTAGCTGGGGAACGAAGGGATGATTGTTAAAAAAGACGACAGTCAAAGTTTTTTTATTGGATTTAGTTCTAGCTGGATGTAAGTTAATTACGATAAAGGAAACGTAAATAAGTTAGTATGTTTTTCAACTCACCCCTTTCCTAGAGCCTCAGAGTACCAGGGCTCACAGTCTTTGTTGATGAAGGGATGCATCCAAATAGCAACCCTGAAGCCAAGACTCTTGATGTCCTGAACCAGCTGTTTCAAGTCAGGGAGCTTCCTAACATCCACGAACAGCGAACCGTAGCAGACTTCCCAAAGATCGTCGATTTCAAACTGAGCGTTGGGGAAGCCACTGTCCTTGATCTCATTGGCGAAAGCCCAAAGCGAGTCCTGATCGATTTCCCTCGAGTACCGCGCCCAGGTCGACCAGATCGGGTACTGGATCATTCTGTAGTCAGGGATGCCAGAGGGCTTGCCGAGATACGTGTCGACGGCATGTTGATGAGCAATTTTAGGGTTGTCAAAGAACCAGAGGTCGTATTTAAGGATGTTTTCTGTACGTTGTGTGCTGTATGGGTCGGCGACTTCAGCGATCAGACAGAGATGGTTCTCCAAGACGTTGTGGTAGTCGACGAAGAGTGGTACTTCGGGAGCCACGTAAATGTACATGCCGTCGGAGTTGAGCCAGTAGCGCTCGCTGACAGCCGCGTTGTCTTCTTCTTTGGACACGATGGAGTACTTCTCAAGTTTGGAGTTCTGGATGGGCCAGTACTGCTGTTTCTGTTCGGGGCCGGCGAACCATTGACTAGCACCTGACAAAGAGTGTTATTGTTAGTTACGTAATATAATATAAACTTTGACATACTTAGCTACAGTTTAAGTCTCCTTAGGTATACTGGGATTTTTATTCCATTAGTCTCTTGTTTAGCTACCAATTCATGTCGATGAGATTCTATTGCAAACATTGACAGGTGCTTCGGTTTCGAGCACTTTTATCGATACCGATAAGCTTGTTATGATTAATGATTCTATAGAATATTTTTAGATAAGCACCAAAGTAGTAGGTAGCTCGTGCAAGATACCAACTCAAGTGCTACGAAAAAATGTTCTTGGAGAGTGCAAACAAATATTCCTCACCATAACTCACAAGCACTATGTTACTTTTACGTCATTATACCGTAGGAGACCGGACTGCTTCTCCTTAACACAGGTTTTCATAACCTAGCTAGGAGAACAGTGCTCAGTAGGTACATGGTTGTAGATATAGTAGGTACTTATTTTGTAAAAATTTATTTTTTATTTTTACTTGTATTACAATCCCTTGTTTTTGAGTAAATAAACATATTATTATTATTACTATAATTTCATCTATAGGTATTTAAGTACATACATAATTTAATTCTTTGCAACGCAAAATAAGATGATAAAAACATGTTTAATTGTTTGTAAAGGTGAAATATAGATATACATGTAACAAAATAAATCATTTTGTGTACCTACAAATAGATCAGTTTTGTACCATTGTATCAATCTATGTATTAATTAAGACCTTGAAAAATCCATTAAATGCTAAATTTTCCACAACTTCTCCTTGAAACGAACTGAAAAGTTGAGGCTGCTTACCAAAATCGATGCAGTCCTGGAACACTACGTCGCTGGGGCCAGTCCAGGTGACGCTGACCTTGAAGCTGCCCCTCCAGTTCCCTCCGGTGGTTTCCATGTTGAACTTCACCCGGCTGTCTCTGATGACTGAATTACGGCCGATGTGACCCACGTAGTGGGAGCCGGCAGCTGTTGGCATACATGTGTAATACATACTAGTGTAATGCGAGACATAAAAATAATGAAAAAAAAATCAAATCAGCAGTGACGAGAACTTGATGCTAAGCAAAATTCAAAATCTGGGATATGATGATGAGATATAAAAAACAAAAGCTTAAGTTAATAAATTTCTGGAAGCTTCGCGGTAATCAAATAATATTACGGTTATTTTAAAAATGACTTTTTTTTAATAGGCAGTTTTTTTTGCTTTTAACAGAATTGAAAACTTAAAACTGGTTTTAGCGCCATCTAGCTTCTATAGTCACCACTACGGCGCGAGCAATGCGAGCATGTCGGTGACGCGAATCCTTAAGCTTATAGTTTAAAAGGAGCTCCTTTTTTACACACAAAAAAAAAAAAAACAATCGACTTCCAAAAAAACTAAGTAGTGTTTTTGGAAGTAGGTTAAAAAAGGAGCGCCTTGTAGTATAAGTAAATAACTTACGTCCTTCATTAATCAAGAAGAAGCTGCTGTCGGCATTCTTGTGAGCGTGGAGCCTGCGAGCCTGTTGGGAGTTGGGCACAGCGCAAAGCGCCACTGTCACTCCTGTAAACGAACACGTTCATTAATTGGGTGGGATGAGCGCCGAAAGGTGCAAGAGGGTGCACATGCACCTGCCTTCAAAATAAAATATCGGTGTAAAAACATTCAGAACTATATACATTTACAACCTATTCGAGGCGAGATCCTAAAATTTCTGAGTTCAATTCGCTCGCTCTTGCATTCTGCAATCTCTGAATTCTAAAGCTTCTGTGAATTAGTCGGCAAAGTAACGAAATCCTATTTCCGAAAATTGAATCGGCCATAGGCGGGTGTGCTAATATAATGGAGCTTGCTTCGCTCGCTCTCGCATCCTACTCTATGTTAATTCTTAAGCTTCTTTGTATAAGTCGACACAGTTAGTCCTCTTTCCGTATGAATGGACAAAATAAAGCCTACCCCATTCGAGGCGAGATAGAAACATCTTTTATTTTTTTAAGCTTTTCTGCATAAGTCGACAAAGTTACTTCTTGTATGAATGGACAATCGATAACCTAACTTAACCGAGGTGAACTGCAAAAATGATCAAGTTCGCTTCGTGGAGCTGAACATGCACCCCTCTGAAAATAAACCTGCCAGTCCATGTTGGGTGGTGTCATCACGAGTTCAGAGTTTGTGCCTTCTTCTTCAAATGAAAATAATCTCCTAGAGTATAAAGCGTACTGTTGCATAGTAGGTGTGCACTCACATTTATTGCGTAACACACTTTCAATCACAATCCGAAAGATTTTGAAGGAAATTGCTAATCCATTTGCGTCACATGTTCGAAAAATTCGTCTTCTTAACAAAATAAATAACGCGATGAATGATGTGTCGAAATAAAAGGCATTGGTATTTTTTTACGCAATAATTAGTCTTAGCCTGCAGTATAGTATGGGCTGATTATTAGAACATAGCAACAAAAATATCCTACCTGCCAACAGGAGTATCACCTTCATCTTGTTAAGAGCTACTGACGATAATCTCGCAAAGTTGAATATATTTATTTGTGTCATGGGCCTGTATCTAGGGGCTTATCAGTACGCATGAAGAGACGCTTGTCAGATAAACGATGAGATCAAATCCCCCTATGGTTTGGGCGGAATACTGTTGGGTTATAGGGTGTTGTTAAATGTCTTTAACTTACAAGACAAATGATGAACAACCAACAATATTAACATCATCGACGGCTCATTTTGTGCTGCCGTCACTACATGACGCTGGCAGAATACCTACTCGACATCGGCTCAATTGCAAAAAGGGAAAAAAAAAAGAAAGAAAATTAACATCAGATCTAGCAGACGGAAATTCTTAACTATGCCATTTAACATTTTGCCTAGAATACTAACCCCCCCCCCCCCCTTTTGCCTACTTACTAATTTTATCACCGCTTATTACTAATGATCGCCTGGGAGGCTATTTTATAAATTAATATAAATTTTATTATAAAACTTTTACTGAAATTTAAGAATCTTTAAACGAAATAACATGCAAGCATTCTATCTTTCTTGTACCTATTCAAAACATTGTGACTCCAATTACCTATACCTAGTCTATTGGGATGCGCTAATGAGTCCGCGAAATATATCATAAACATCTCATTTATGTATCATAATAAAATAGAAGTTCTAGTGGACGACGCAAGCGCTACTGCTGAGAATGAGGTCCTGGTTTCGATTCCCGGGTTGGGTAAAGTGCCAGGATTCGAATCGCTTCGCTCACTGCTTCCTCGCTGCGCTTGGGAGCCCTAGAATCCTTCGATGCGTTTAGGATTCAAAATAGCGCTCGCGATATTAGAAGACACTGCTGCTTTATCCCCTTAGTGGTGTTAGTTATCCCCTTAGTTAGGCATCTTTATAGGAGGCCTTTGTCGAAGACAAGCTGTTTATGAAAAAAGTGCACCGAATATCGATATTTAAGAAAATTTGTAGAACCAGCAATAAAGGCTTATTTTATTTTATTTATTTATTTTATCCCCTTAGTGAATAATCTACATCATCATCATCATTTTCCTGCCCATATCCAAATTTATTAGTGGTCAGCGCAACATGTCGCTTTCTTCCATTACGTACTTCTCTATTAGTCGTCATCTCGGTAGTCACCCCCTTTCTAGTGAGACCATCTTCCACACAGTCCATCCATCATTTCTTTGGTCTTCCCCTACTCATATAGCCATCGACGTTCAAACTCAAAAATTTTCTCACGACATTTTCCGCATTCTTCCCTGTAACACCACACATCCCTCTTGGCATTGTCGTCTCAGCTGCCTTTCATTCATCCCTTTTGTGGCCCAACATTCTGATCGATTCAAGACAGCAGGTCTAACCAATATTTTATATAATTATCTTACCCTTAAGATTAAGGGGAAAGCGGTCGCATTCTGTCGCAGATTGTTCCCGTGACCTGCCGCCATTTCATCTATCCGGTGTTAATTCTGTGCCTAACCGCCCGATCTACTTCGCCATCTCTTTGCACCAGGGAGTAGTGAATAATCTATAATAAAAACGTTTTAATTTTTCAAAGGTTTTTAATTTTAATTAAATGAACCTGTATTTGTTTTCTACTATTCAAGCTGATATAGATTTTGTATTGCCCTAGAGTTAGATACCAGGGACGCAAATCATATGTACGTACTATTCCACAAAATCTTATCTCCGATATTTGTGATAAGAAGATACAGAGTTTAACATCATTCAAGTGTCTTGTTTGTAAGTAATATTTATGTAACGCATTTTACTTCATATTATTCAAGGTCCCAATGATAGGCCCTACTTGCCCATGCTATCCTTTGTTTTGCTACACTAACTAAATACAATAACGTAATGCCAATGATATTCAGTTCCTGTCAGCTGTTCGGAATCTTGGGCATTCGCCTGCCTGCCCCATATACTTATCCACACATGTCATTAAGTGCCTATATAAATTATCCACACATTATGTGCATATGTAAATAATGGCATCATACAACAACATAGGTACATCTATCTTCAACTGCAACACAGACAGTACAGATTTGCTGTGCTGGTAGGCAGACTTATTATGATGTTCAAGATTGTAAAGATTATTTCGTTGGACTTGGAACGCAGCCTTTTATTCCCAAGTTCATGCACAATGCAAACGAGTTGCCTTTGCGCACCCCAGTTCGCGCCACTTAGTCTGTGGTTCGCGCATCTCACAGTCAGTAGCAGCACAGCTCACAGCTGTCATTTGGAGTTTGACGTAAAAAAACAATAGGCAAACTTTAGAACAATGGCAGATCCCAGAATTCGTCAGATCAAAATAAAGACTGGCGTTGTGAAACGCTTAACCAAAGAGAAAGTTTTGTACGAAAAAGAGGCAGAACTGCAGAAGGACAGAATACAGAGGATAAAAGACGAGGGCCAGGACGAGCACGATATCCGAAAGCAGGAGGAAGTTTTGCAGGAGTCGCTGATGATGGTCCCAGATTGTCAAAGACGGTGAGTTTAGAACTAAAACGGCTATTATGAAATATAAATCATCATAAATTGGTATTTCGAAGACTTTGTTTGCGTAGTTTCACCGCATTTTTCTTGTAAAATCACAGGTGTGCATGGAGGTTAGGATCCGTTGCGCGACATCTGTTCGTTGTTGGCGTCCATTAATCACTGAAGCGTGATGATTCATGTTATTGATCATTTGTATGCGTCACTAGATACTACATCCTTGTATTTTTTTTACGTTTATCCCCTCGGGTACACAGACAGTACTTACAGATGTCCTGTGCGGGTAGGCTGACATTTTTTATGATGTTCAAGGTTGTAAATATTATTTCGTTGGAATGCACCCTTTCATTGCCAATTATTTAACATGCGCAACATAGAGCATGTAACTTTTGCGCAATGCGCCATGCTAACGAGTTGCCTCGCAGCGCAATTGTCATTTTGAGTTTGACATAAAACAAAACAATAGGCGAGCTTTTCTACAATGGCAGATCCCAGAATTCGTCAAATCAAAATAAAGACTGGCGTTGTGAAACGCATAGCCAAAGAGAAAGTCGTTTACGAAAAAGAGGTAGACCTGCAGAAAAATAGAATACAGAGGATAAAAGACGAGGGCCAGGACGAGCACAATATCCGAAAGCAGGAGGAAGTTTTGCAGGAGTCGCTGATGATGGTCCCAGATTGTCAAAGACGGTGAGTTTAGCACTAAAACGGCTAATAAGACCAAGAAATCATCATGTGCTCCGAAGAGTTTGTCAGCAATCGCATTGTTCTTGTAAAATTACAGGTGTGCTGTGCGTGGAGGTTAGGATCCGTTGCGCGACATCTGTTCTTTGTTGGCGCCCTTAGTCACTGAAGCGTGATGATTCATGTTTATAATCTTATGTATGGATCACTAGATACTACATACATCGTAATTTTTTACCTTCAAGTATGCTGCATAGGTACTAATTACTGTAGTTATTACTATGCAGGCAATCAGTTCAAGAAAATGATACAAACTGTATGCATCAACCTTAGGTCATCGACGTTTGCCTAAAGTACCTATTATTAGTTCTTAGGAAACATGGATATGAATGATAATAAACAAAATACTGCCGATTTCTTACAAAACATTGAGATTATAAGTATACATTATAGATACTGTGATTTTGGTACTTGGTGTAAGACATAGTTACATTATTTTTACCCTTGCATAAAACTTGTGTTTGAATTTAAATTGTTCAGTCAATCTTGTTGCAAATCACATCTGATGCTTATTTTTCTTCTTTTCAAATGAGCCAGCTGTAATGTTTCATTAAATTGTTTTTATTGTATCTTTTCACAGACTGGTGAAGGCATTCAGTGATCTCCAGACTACATTAGAAACTGAACAGGATCTCAAAGAAAACCCGGACTACATCGCCGCAGAACAAGTACTTAAAGACGCTGAGAGTCAGCTCCCTGAAACTGTGGCATTATAATTTAACACATTTTTTTTCTACTAATCTAAAATTACAACAATCATGTCTTATAATCCTAATTTTTATAGTAATTTTGGCGGAAATAATTCTACATTCCAACAATTGCCACCATATTTTATACCACCCCCAGCAAAGCCTTCCCAACATTATATACCACCTCCACCACATTTTGTACCGCCCCCAGCCCAACCTCCCCCAAATTTTGCACCACAGCATCTCCCACATTGTGTACCACCCCCACCACATCCTCCCCCATTCTTCATTCCTTCTGCTACCCCTGCAGCTAAGAGAGAAAAGGCAGATCAAGAATTTCTATCAACTTTTGACAACAGCATACCTGTGAGAAAAGTTACAGAGATCAATGTTAAACGCCCGAAATTATCGGATGTCCGTGAAGAAATACGAAAAATGTTTTTTGCTGTGATAGACTTGAAAGCTAAACATAAGCATCTAACAGAGAACATAAGTGCTCTAACCGAAGAAGAATGGAGTTCTCACATGAAGGAAGTTGAAGAAAATAAAGCTCAAATAGGTAAAATTCTTACCCTTGTCACTGGTCCATACTCAGAAATTCTACGGAAGCTTCTAGCAAAAAGGTCAGCAAAGAGGTTACGTTTAAAAAGACTTCACTTAGAGAAGAATAGAGAAAAGGAGGAGAGAATTAAAGAGCTGAAGGAGAAATCTAGGAAGATTGATGAGAACTTGCAGAAAATAAAAGATGATATTAGTAAAGCTAAACAGGTAACTTGAATACTTATTTTTTACTATTATTGAAGCCTTCATGCATGTTGATGATGATCCATGCTTTGAACCCTTCATTATGTTTGAACTATACATCATTGTTTTAAACCATCTATTCCTAACAGATCATTTAATATTACAGGAAGCAGAAGAAAAACTCCAAGCAGACATGGTACTGAAAGAAGTTCTTCGCAAGAAAAATGATGCAAGGAAATGTTTGACCAAACTAGATGCGGTACAGAAACTGCGCAAAGCTAGACAGAACACAGCCACAGGCCGAGGGGAGAGTGTTTCTGATAATGAAGCTACTGCTTTTAACGCTCATATTGGTAAGCAAGATACCTACTCTTGCAATTTAAAAATTTTGTTTGAGAGTGTTTATTCAGAAAGTGGGGAGCATCGCAAATAGATGTCAAATATTTACCTGTTTTGATTAATTTAGCAATAATATTATACGGAAATATGAAATGTGGCTAACTAGTGAACTGTAGTATTGATTATGAAATGCAATAATTAATATAGTAACACTGAATATTTAGTTTTAGATGTAAGATGTAGTGTAAATTAAGTTAATTAGTACTAATATTTTTTTTTTCAAAAACACCCTTTTTTTTCTTTAAAAGAGGGCTATTAAAGAAAAAAAAGGTGTTTTTGAAAAAAAAAAATTATAGTACTAATTAACTTAATTTACACTACTATTCAGTTGATATTTGCTGAAGGGGAAATAACATAGATTGGAAACATGGATTTGAATATGGAATACTTTATTTGTAAAGGTAGGCTTTATTTTCAACTAATGTCAAATAAGGCCTACCTTGAGAAATACAAGTCCTGTAAGGGAATTCTTACAGACCACATAGATTAGAAATAAAGTGGTAGTACTGGCAAATACACCTCTTGGCAGATGAATTAGTGATATACTCATCTTGCCTTTTTACACAAAGTAGAATGCTGTTTCTTCCAGTATAACAAATACTTTACCCAGTTAGCTCTGAATTCTAAGACAGCACATAACTTTAAAACAAGCTTTTGGTTGCTTTACTACATTACTCCATAAAGTGATGGCATGAGAGTTACAAAGTGGTTTAAAACTGTGTTAGCGAATTGATTTGTTCATCTTTTACTACATATATCCATCATTTTCTCTATCTTACCTTCCCAATTAAATTTACAGACAAACTGAAGTCATTGTGGGCACGAAAGCTCATTCTCTATGAGATGGAAGAAGGGGTACTGCGTGCCCAACTGAAGGCGGACTCTCAGATGAGCTCACTGCAGGCTGAGATAGAGCAAAACGTAGCTTCTAACTTGGCGAAGTGGAGAGAAACGCTGTTCGGTGGACAATTGCCTCAAGTTGACTTTGGAGGTGACATCACTAGATTTGTTAATGTCAGGTAAATAATCAGCTCGACATTTTGAAACTGGAAAGCAATAACTATATTGTACAAATAATTTAAGGATACTCTCGAATAGAGGTGGGCAAAGTGTATCATTTTTGCGATTGGAACATTTGCATCTGGATCACTGAAATGATCTGAATCATTGATATGTTTCATTTGGATCATTTGAATCATCGACTCAAAGGATATAAAAATGCATAACGACAACAGAAATCTGTGAGAGTATGAGTGATTCACATCTCATTTGGTATCTCTTTCTGACTTAAATAGATTGTAATGTGTCACCCGCTCACTCGCGACTCGCGATTCAGTTCATTAATACTGACTAAATTACCGTAACTCGGCGTCTCAGTCTCTCCCTCTCGCTCACTGCTGTTCAGTCGCCTCGCGAGCGACTACCGCGCGGAAAGAGCGCAGTGGCAAAGTAATGATTCAGATTAAAATGATGCGTTAGAAACGTTATTACTGAAACAATCTTTTGGGACACTTCAATGATCCGGATCAGTGAGTCGCTTCCGTAAAGAGTGTCTCCCAATCTCAAAGTGTTTCTAAGTGAAATTTTGTTTTATTTACATTTTTTCATTCTGATCAATGTTCTTATTTACTCAATAATGAACCTAGTGTAGTCACTCTAATGAACAGGAAACCAAGCAGTTTAAGAAGATGAACAAGTCAAAACTTATTTAACATGACTTACTGACTGGACTGGTCCACCCCGATCTGTGTGGTGCTTTCGTCAAAAGACCATTTCAGTTGCTTGTATAAACGTTTTTACAGGAACGAAATCTATTATTATCATTCACCCACCAGTGTCAATAAAATGACTTTTTCGTTCTTTATAGATCACAGTGGGACCACTACATAAGCAGTGAAGGGACTGCCTTGCCCATAGGTTGGGTCCCCCCTGCCCCAAGGAATGATGACAAAACTGCTTGAATAAATGTTCTTTTTTAAAAACCAGTATTTGGAATATAAACGTAATCTAATATTTATTTGCATTTTATTGTATGTGGCATTAATTCCAATGCTTTTTTAAATAAATAAAATATGCATTTACTAAATAAACTTTGTTTTAGTTCACGCATGTTTTTGAAATCTAAACGGCAAAGGTTTCTACTGAAAGAAAATACATATGGATATAATCCGGTGTCCTTATAGGGTGGTCACACATCTGACTGAAGATGCGTCGCGTATCGTCGGTCGTGTAACGTCTGTAACGGCGAGCGGACGAGTAGATAATAAAACATTCAATCTTGTAACACACTAACCGGCCAGATGTGCGAGCATGCGACCACCCCTAAGCGATCGTCGCGTTCCTTTTCCCTCGGCGTATTTCTCTTACTGTGTTTAATTCGAGACCAGCTATCCAATTACGCAACACATGTTCGTAAACGATTACGATTAATCTGTTTAATTTTGACATTCAACATTCATTGCGTTATTTACGTTGTTGAGCAGATTTTTTTTTGAACTTATGAAGCATTGGATGTAATATTCGTTTTGAAACAGATTGCTAAATCTGTTTCAAAACGAATATTACGCAATTAGGGTATCGGTTGCGTAAAATCACGCTTTTGTAGCAAAGTATATAAAACAGTGTTCAGTTTGCGTCATTTAACAGTTTAGTAATAGACTACAGACACAAAACCGTGTGCAGGGTTTGGATGACCTTTAATTGACCTTACCCTTTGTCTAATATTATTAGTTGTGTTTTATCACTGTTGTAAGTTCAGGCGGTAACTGAATTTTGCAAAACGTCATGGGAAAGCGCTAAAGCGCTTGTTCCACTTGGCTGAACGTTGTCTATGAAATCAGACAAGTGTAATCGATCGGCCGATTTCTGGGCCGCGTCCATTCTCCATTTAGAATGCCATCGACACGCCAAGAAGTGTAATCGAAAGTAAGTTGAATCCTAAAATTGATAATTGAATCCCAACACAATATCACGCCTTGTCTCCCCGAAGGGTTGGGCAGAGGTGTACCTGCTACAGGTACACCCACATTTCGCTAGTTATGTTTAAATCCCATGTAATAGGGGGCGAGCCTATTGCCATCACAAAACCGCCGGGCACAAATCCGGACACCCGGCTGCTACTGAGAAATTCCATAGAAAAACCCAGTAACACTGCCCAAACCGGGAATCGAACCCATGCCCTCATGCAAAACAGTAGCGTTTGCGATCACTAGACCAACCAACCAACTTGAATCCCCTTTAGAAGAGAGAGAATTTTGCCTACTTATATCTCAAAGATGAAATTTTCAACACCCCTTTGTATAACACCTCTGGATCGTCTACAGATCCGTGGCTTTGACAAAAATTGTTGTATTTCTAGTTCGCGTCATGAGAGTTGGTGGAATTCTTTATTACGTCCTAAACTGAATATTTAAGTGTGCGTGAGTGGGAGAAAAGGGAGTTTTAATTGACCTTGACCTTTGCCAAAATCACGGCCTTCGGTGAACCCGAGTGTGTTGACACGCCAACAGTGAGTGACAAAACGGTGACAAATGATCGCGAGGATCGTTTATATTGTGGACACCTTTATAAACAGGAGGGTTGAAATAAAATACAATAATCAGCATACTCAAGTCTTTTACTCGTCACAATTTCCACTTTTATGGATTATTTAGTAAGAAATTAAATGTAAAAACACACGGACACAGTCCATTGATTATACACGTAATATTCTGGATAGTGTGTGACTATCAAATTAGTTTTAACTAATTACTCCATAGTACTTATGTTTTTTGACCTCACATTAAAATTTCACTGATGCCGAAGCAATGTGGAGTGGATTCTTGGACAAGTGCGGCTGTGTGGGTCCCGTTCTAAGACATATTTACTATGAATAGTTTGTAACTATGTATCCGTGAAAACGGGACGACTTACTAATTTAAATAAAGCCCCTAAAGCATACTGAAACATTTAAGTTAAGAGAGTAAAGACTGTGACGACCAAATTTTTCGAACGAAGTTGTTCCAAATTTAAAACTAATTTACAATTTAAGTATATAAAAATAATGTATAAGTGAATGAAGTAATAGTACAATAATAAAGTATATCTAAATTATATACAGTTTTAGACATAAGCGTCCCGTTTCGTCTACAACATTACTGAGGTAAATGCGGTATTGAATCGCGAAGTGACAGTTATAATAATAGTCTCGTGTTGTTTGAAGAACAGTTTACAAGGCATTACCAAGACCGAGCTGACCCGAAACCAATCTACACACGATTTTGTTTAACAGCCAAGAAAATAAATGATTATCATATGCTGTCACTTCACTTGGCGTATTTGCGCAAATATTCGCGTTATTTCGTTAATACAAACTGAACTTTATTTCAAAACTTATAAGGCATATTTTATATCACCCAAGTAACGCGAATATTATGACAAATACGCCAAGTGAAGTGCAAGCAATAGTTTTTTTCAATCGCCATATAACTTTTATCTGAAAAAATATCATATTTATTCCTCAGATATGTAAGTTATTTGAGGTTTGTAAGTTAACATGACGTTAGGGTATGCGCTAAGGTAGCCCGCGAAATTTAAATTTACTTACGTCTTTTGCAATTTGGAGGTTAGTGTCAGGTGGTATATTGGACAAAATATTATCCGCGACCGTATGTAACAAATGTCTTTACAGAATTTTAATAGAACTCGATACAACTATCTAAGTTCAATTTACCCTAATGCATAACTATTTCGTGAAATTAAGACGTTTGTCAATTCTAACTTGGAGACTTGTATTGATGATTCTAATGGTTACGTCATCTGGCGATTGAAAAGTCGGCCCTTATTGCAACGTAAAAAAAAAGTGCAATACAATAGTGCAGATGTTAAACAGGCTAGATTTTTTTTTATTTTTTTTCGGCAATTATGTTTATAATAATTTACATTCTTGGCAAAAAAAACAAAAAATCGTTCACTCGTTTTACATCAATATCTAGCGATTACATTTACTGCGGCAAATTCCATTCAAATTCTTGAATTTTGTGACCATTTCATACGATAAACTTTACTTTTTGAGACGTTTTGCCGCAGCAATTCTTTATCAGTTAGTGTTGTAGCAGTGATAATTTTTAACATACCTTTTACATATTACATACCAAATCTACAGGGCGTTTAAAAAGATACAAGTTTCCTTAATGTTCCGAGTGTACTTGTGAAGTCTGCTCACTGACCGGGTGTATCTATCTTTTTAAACCCCTCTGTATTATTTTGAGATGAATTATATATTGCACTTTTTACACATCAATATAAACAGATCTGATAATTTTGCACTTTCCTTCCTCTAAATATTGCTATGTCAATTACACAATTCCGTACACTTTTATGCGATAAACCATTTTACTATAAATACTAACATTTTTTTTTCTAACAGTTACTAGCCGAACAAGGTAATTAGAAAACTGACGTGGCATCAGGATCCGAAGGTAAGCAGGCGGGGTGGCCGAATTCCACGCAGGTGTCCAATTATCTTGGTCGGCTTGTAAAACATTAAATTTACATCACCCCAAAACTTCCACTATAGAACACAGGTTTTTCCTCGAAGAACACTAGAATCAACTGTCTTGAGGAAGTTTTTTTTAAATTAACTTTACCAAACTTATCACATTTTAATTTACATAATATATCATAGATAATTAAAAAAATAAATCACGCGTCAATTATTAAACATGAGTTATTAATGTTACCGGTTATCCGGCTGTTGATTGGTAATCATTTTCTGTAAGTCTTCGTATAAAATTACATCACGCCATAATGTCCCGATGGATTAGGCAGAAGTGTTTAGTACACTCACATTTCACCTGTTATTAGTCTGTCTTCATACACGATATAACTCGAAAATATCGTAGACTAAATTAGAAAAATTAACTAAGTATCTTCATTGATACAACTCATCACAAAGAATTATGTAGATGTTGATGCCAAAATAATTTGTCTAATATCACACGTGTTAAAATATTTTAACATTCTATATCCAGGGTATTTCCATCCTTAAAAATGATGATCACAACAGGCGTAACTGTCTCTCACTCATACATACTATGTGTGAGTGAGACAGACGTTGCTCTACACGGCCGTAAATAAGGTGCATCCTTATTTACGGCCGTGTAGTGTTTATCTGTACAAGGACCGTTTGGCGCTTGGCCAAAAACGGAACTAACGCCGCCATCTTGTTTTTTCAATGCATTTCACAGTACAATTGGACAAATGTTTACCAACAGCGCCCCCCTCTCTACGTCATTCAAAAGATCTTTGTAGCACGTGTTAGTATGATGGGTACAATTGCTATTTCAATGTAGCTTCGTCACTGTAGCCTGTAGTCTTCCTGCCATGAAAAGTATTTCTTTATGTCTGAGTAGGCAGTTTTTTTGCTGTTGTTACCATGTCATACTGCATGTTCGAGTGACCAAAATATATTATTGATATTTGCTAGTTGACATCATTTAAATGTAGCAGATTTTTTTGTTTATTTTCCCAGTAGGAATTATAGGCAATGATGCCCATTTCCTATGTTGATATTCTGCAAACAAGTAATGGTTTACTTTTCTGGGTTGAGAAGCCTTTGCCCAGCTTGACATGGACACAACTAACTTCTTCGTTTTTAGGCCATAACTGAAAAGATTTTTCCATCTATTTATCTGACGATGTAAGGCTACTGCCACAGACCGCGGAGCGGGCAGCGGATCGTAGCCCATAATGACGATTGTTTTGAGTCTAAAACCCATTACAGAGGTATGAGGAACAGTGTGGAATGTTCCCCAACCTCCATAAAAAAGGGAGGATCCTCCGACTAGCCGGGTGTTGTGTCTGGTAGCTAGCTAGTGCCCGACAGTTGATGTCGGGTTTCTGTATATGTCAATCGCGCGAATAACTGCTTGCGCGATGTACGATTTTTTGTGACGTCAGTCATGAAGCGTAGTTCGCACGTAGCGTTGTCAGTACATCATAACTGACGAGTATTCTCCATGCATTAAACTGCTGATGATGCAAGGCACTGCCCAGACCGCCATAGGTCCCTATAAGCGGAGCGGGCAGCGGGTCGTATTCCAGAACTGACGTTTTGTCCGACCAATTGACTGATGTAAGGCTACTGCTAATTGACCGGCGTAGTCTATAAGCGGAGCAGGCAGTACCTCATAATGACGATTGTTCTACGGCTGACGAGTATTCTCCACGTATCTATCTGGCGATGTAAGGCTACTGCCACAGACCCGCGTAGTTCCCTATAAGCGGAGCGGGCAGCGGGCCGCCTGCTGTGAAGATCCTCGTCCCGCTGTCGTCGTAGCAGTGCGTGTATATCGCGGGCACGTGCTTCACTTGGTTGAAGCCGTCCGCTTCTTCGTCGGGAAACTGTAACGGAAACACAAATTTAAAGTATTTCGTCATTTACAAGCACTTTTGAATTGTCAAGGAGTCAGCAAGTTGAAGCTAGTTGCCCGTTCCAAAACGAGACCTAAAGAGGATTTAATAAAATTCTAGCTAAGAACATGGATCTGAACGTTTTTGTATGGTGGTTGTAAAGTCAGGGAAGTGGATGGTTATTAAAAAAAAATATCAAAACGAAAACAGAATGTCATTCTTTGACAGTCGGCTGTAACACAACAAATTGCCGTAACGTGTCAATCTGCTAAACTAATAATTTCCTTGACTACTGTAATTTATTTATTGATTATGACTTTTTTCTTTTCTTTCTTTTAATACTGGGAAATGAATTTGATAAGTTGAATGGAATTTATTGTTACTGAATTATTGACATACAATTATTTTTGGTATAAGTGATATTGATATATTTCAAATGCGTAATGAATTTTAAATATGAATGTTATGTTTATGCTTTTTTATTATTATTATTTTACTTTTCATCACTGTAATATTTTCAATACAATGTATTTTGTTATGAAATAAATGACTTATGACTTTCTACCATAATTCAAAGAGTGACAAAGTATTTAATAATAATTGCCTTTAAAGTTGTCCACCGCAAAATCTACCTAGTCAATGAATGACAAATATTAGTTATTAAGTATTCTAAGCAATTGTACTAAGAATGCTCAATCTTGACATGTTAATTCTTCTTTTTTATTTTATTTTTTGGAATTTCATAATATATTTTCTCTATTTTATAATGTTTAAACGTAGTTATATGTGCATGCTGTGGTCTCCTGTAATTGAAGGAGCACACGTAAAAGAACCGTTTTAGTTATTGTGATTTATATTGTGTATGTGTATCCTTTGTTGGAGGTCCAAATAAATAAAATAAATAAGTAATTAGGAAGATTCATCATTAGATAAGATTATAATGACAAAAAAAGCCAGTTGAACTCACCACATAGCCTCTGGAAGCCTTGAGTGTGACGGTTTTGGTAGAATGAATATTGCTTTCTAAGTATTTGCCCGCGCGCAGGTCGTAGAACATTAGTAGACCTGTTGAAAGAAATACACGTTTAACGAACGGAATTAAGAGGAAGAGCAACCATGAAGATTACTGTCCATATATTTACATGGAGGAACATTTATCTTAATGCATAATTCTCTTTATTATTTGTTTTTTTGGCCTATAAATGTTCTAAAGTAGTTTTAATTAAATATTTTATAACTTTGATTGAAAATGTTATGGAAGCTGAACATAAAAGATTTCAAAGTCATCTTCTCCAATGCATCAGAAGTCTTTTGAAATAAAAAACTACTTCGAGACTGATAGGGCAAGCTTCACAGATCGCACTTTGACTTACTTAGAGGCGTTATATATGAATATGAACTTTATTCTTATACTAATAATGTCCACATTCGTATGCGACGCTTACTTAGCAGAGTAAAGTCAAAGCTCAGTTTGTGAATCTTGCCCTTAAATTGATCAATCTAAGCTATTAAGAGTTTGGCTGTTTCTACTAACCCAGGCCAGTTCCAATGGTGAGCATATTGCCTCTAAAGCTAGCAGAGCGGATGCCGCATCCGTTGTACCGCGACGTGATCTTCTTGACAGACTGTAGCGTGCGACAGTCGAGCAGTAACGTGTATGACTTGCAGCCTATTGCGTACACGCCGCTTTCCTGGGGAAATAGGGATAGCATTAAAAAAATAGTAGATTATTCACTAAGGGGATAAAGCAGTGTCTAACGTCACGGGTGCTATTTTGAATCCCGAGCGTCACGATGGATTTTAGTGCTCCCGAGCGCACCGAGGGAGTTCAGAGTTAAGAATAGAATCCTGAATGCAGCGAGGGATGCAAGTTTGCCCAAGACGAAGACACCTTTATCCCTGAGGCGAAAATTCTATTTTTCACCCCCTTTTATTATTTTTGCAAAAGTTTTCATGCAGTTGAGGTTCCAAATTCAAATGACATTATTGACCAGCGGGTTATAATGAAATTCAGTACAATATTATTGCCAGACTAGACCTCGGGACTATGACTTACTTAAGGTTAGGTTTGCTTGCCATAAAATTTGACATTACTGAGCAGGTGGTGTGAAAACTATATTAATAGTGGCTAGTCCTGCGACAATAATAAATACGTCAAAATGGGAAGCCAAAAGAGTGCACCGCTGGTAAAAACGGTAGTGATTGACTTTTATTTTGATGTTATTAAGTGTTTGGCAACCAGTAGAAAGTCGTAAGTGGAACATACCTGCGTCGCCAAACACACGAGGTCCTGACACGACGGTAACTTCCTGGAGAGCGTCTGCCGGAAGGTCTCGGCGTTGAACACGTGGATGTAGCCGTTCAGCGTCAGCGCCGCGATCTCGCGCCAGCGCTGGTTGAATGTCAGCGCGCGGACTTTCTGACCTAAAGTTCATGTAGTGTTGTTAATGTACAGATACCAAAATCATGAAAATTATTATTTATTTAAGCTTTATGCAACTAGAAAATACATAGACGGACTTAATGCCTGAGGCTTGTCTAGCCAATGAAGGGTGGTGCAGAGATAACATAGTAGATGGACATAACGTAACTGACAAAGTGTCTGTAAAGATGTTTGTAGTGTTACTCTATTAAACATGGATTCAGTACATGATTCTGAACCTCCCTACGTTGAAATTTTTCGTCGGTTATTAAAAATAAAATCTCCTGTTCCATACATTTTGACAGCATAGGATTGCACTTTTCTATGAAACTGCAGATTATTTTAAAAATAACCTACGTAAAATTTCAACGTATCAGTTTTCGCGTCGATGTACCTTGCTTAAACATAAAAAAAATATCATTTTTTAAATCAAATAAACCAGTTTGCAATTTCATAGATTTTTTTTCTTTTAAAGATGGGACTTAAAGTGCCACACAGTCACGTACCCGAGCGACACTCCTTGACGCACACGGGCGTGACGTAGTGGTGCACGGCCTGCGCGGTGGGCGCGGCCGGCGCGCGCCACAGCGCCAGCTTGGAGTCGCGCGAGCCGGTCACCACGAACTCGTCGTCCAGCCAACACATGTCCAGGATCTAAACAACGATACATACATGTATAACTAAACCGAATATACTTTTTTCTGGCTTAGATCCTCTTGCAAAGCACATATAGCCGATTCCTATAATTTACGGACCGTTTTTGGTTAAAATTAAGACTTGTATCTTTACCAATAATGAAGCAAAGACCTCATAGCTTTGTATAGTAGAACCTCCCATAAGGAAGTAACTATCACAGGTAATACTTTTATTAATTCAAAAGTGCCTTACAAGACCCTATTTGAAATGAATGATTTGACTTTGACTTAGCTACTTATTAGCTTATTAAAGCAAAAGAGTACTTACCCAGTCTTTATGCGCCTCGCCCACACACACGGGGTCTAGGGTCGGCAGACTGTATATCGCTAGCTCACACGAGTTGCGCGCGCCGGTCGCTAGCAACGTTCTGTAAGGAGAATATTAACTTGTAAGTAGCAGGCAGACATGGCGCTACAAAAAATTAACAATATCAAAATCAAATCTATTTTGCTGTTTTCTGAAATATTATTAACCCAGTCAATATCGCCACAAAAAAATATAAACGTCGCAAATGCGCATGTGACCACGATTATTTTATATTTTGTTAAGTTCCCAGAGAGTAGTTTATACTTACCCAACTACTACTACCCTATTTTCTCTAAAAACCAATAGACTTACGAGTGCTTGGTTTGCTCAAAAATATAGAACAAAGATACTTAAAAACGCGTCCTTAGGTATATTTTTCCGTATTTTTTTTAGGTATTTTAATCCGGGGTTGCGAGTTTGTCCGAAAGGGATATCGCGACCCCGGCACACAGGCAACGGAAGGAACACGGGTGGGTTTTAGTCAGTAAAAGTCTGACTCGCCCTCCCGCTCCGCCCAGAGCGGGAGAAATTATTTAAAAAATTTCCACACTAAAAGAATATAAAAGGTTTATTTTTCAAAAAAAGTGAAACAAGCGCCCGAATTTCGCAGTTTTTCGAGCATCATGGGAGTAGCACAAGATTTTCAGGGTTGCAAACTTGGGTAAGTATAAATTACTCTCTGGGAACTTAATAACAAAAAAATCGTAGTTATATTTTGTGTTTGCGAAATTTGGTGTTGTTATTGACTTGACTATATCAAGTCCTTGGATATTTAATTTTGCTATCAGTTGTTGTTGTTGGTGCCAAAGTAACAACGGATTGATTTTCAGAAATTAGGCGTTATTGTGTTTATTTATTTATTTATCATAAGCACACCAACAGCATAGTCACTTACAATTCAAATAAAAATATAATCTAAAAATTAGCATTTCAGTAACCATGCAAATAACAGGTATGCATGACATTGAAGATTTACTTCAGAAGGAGGCTATGTAAACAGTTAAGGTACATTTCCGAAGGCAACGACGAAGTTACTCTAAAAAAACGGTGACCGGCGACAATGTCAATCAACGGATGCGTTTTCATAGAGTTACTCGGTCGTGTCGCTTCGATCTGACACAGCGATTGGGCTGCAGTTTGTGGTTGCGGTCGCCTTCGCAAAAGCACCATTAAAGTACAAAAAAGAAACCATGAATGAAAGAGTGAACAAGAAGTATATCGCAGGTACCTGGAGGGGTTGATCTGCAGCGCGTGTATGCCGGTCTGGTGGTCGGCGCCGGGCCAGGGCGCGCGCGGGCGCAGCGTGGGGATGGCGTCCAGCGTGCGGCGCCGCACGTCGTACACCATCAGCTGGCAGACCACGTTATATGTTACTTACACTTATCTACCAGCACAAGTAGCAACACCACTTCTATCTCTATTCTACTGAGAAAAGACATCTCTTTCTATCGAACGTGACATCTTTCTTTCATTTTTGACATGGCACTGTTTAAATTTACGGTTACAATTCTATAATGTTCATGCTACACATGCTGGTGAGTTGAAGAGTGGAACAGGATTGACATAAAATCTGCTAGGTAGTGGTAAAACAGCTGGCCATCAGCTTTTGAACTACAAACACTGGTTATAAAGTTGTGCAAAGCTATTCAGATTTTCAAATTAAGTAAGTACAGGATAGTTTACTTAATTACAAAAATATTTTTCTTTGTTAATTACAGATTGAGCTAGACCAGTGGTCAGCAAACTGCGGCTCGAGAGCCTCATGCGGACCGCCTCCTCTTTGGCTTATAGAGTGCGGCTCTGTACAAATATCGAGGAGAGCCTGCGTAGATGCGCGCGGGAGTCGGAATTCGTCACATATAAAATTTTATTCGAAATTAACATTATATTTCAAACCTTTATTTCCGAAGTATTTTCACCAAAAATTTACAGGACATCGAAAAATAATCATTTACTGTACCTTTCAACGTTTTCCAAGGTTAACTTGTTAATTAGTAAGATGCCTTCATCATATTATTATCAGCCAATATGATGATGATGAAGCCATCCTACTGGTGCAAGTTAATTTTAGGAAACATTGTGGAGTGAAAGAGCATGGGAATTTTAAGGATTAAGAAAAGTTTAGTGAGACAGTTTGGACACACAGAAAGGATTAGCTCTCATAAGAAATCTTAGTCGTTATAGTATTGATATTTGGCTCTATTGACTAATGAGTTTGCCGACCACTGAACTAGACGATAAGTAAATACTGCCTATTATATTGTCACATTTTTACAGACCAAAAGGTAGTAAAAGAGTGGCTTCATAATTCAAGTAAGTATTCAGTTTTATACCTTGTTACATTTAGTGCCGAACACGACTTGTCTGTCAGAGAGCCACTGCGAACAGAACACTTTGTTCATGTTGCCCAGGTTGATGGGCGTCTCCCGGAACATATCGTGGGTGAGCATGTGTCTTGTGGCGTACGACGGCTCCACTGAGCGAGGCTGGAAGGAAAAGAGAGGAGTTTAGTTTTTATTTTTTGACAAATTGCAAGATGGAAATGTGGTAGGGGGAAAAAGACTGGATTATAATGAGATCTGCGTTCAATGCAATGTAAGACGTCCACATATAGTCCCGCGAAGCGAAAAAGTGGCGCGCTAATATTGATTACGCAGAGGTAGTTTAGCTGTTATAATATTCTAGGATTAGTACATACTTCCTAAACGCGATAACAATCGCTAAACTTAATACTGACACTATGGAGAATACAGTCACACAGCCAGTATAATCCTAGGAATAAAAACCTAACTATTTTAGTACAGTTCTCTGGTGTATAATGCAAATGCAGGAGTGATGAGCAACATGTTGAAATATTCAGATAGTCAAATTTTTATCTATCACACTGAACAGGAACCAATGACCACATAAAACACATGAGTCATGTGTGTGTGATTTTCCTAAAAGGAATTTTAATTATTGTTTAGTGTATTCCCTTATAATGTTATCACCATTATTTTTTTATAATAACCCTAAAATCCAGCGTAATCTCGTAACATTCACAATAAAAATACCTGGTAGATACCTCACATAAGAGTCAAGGGCATCTGAGCCAAATGCAACAAGATAAGATTATAGCAATACTAGCGACCCGCACCTGCTTTGCGCGGCTTTTACGGCTTACGACATCGAGATTCTATAATACACGTTAGTTTCATATTAATATATTATACTTACACATAACCCTTCCAGAATAAATTCTCTAATTGTCGGTGAAAACCACATCAAAATCATTCATCATCAATTCGTTGTGTAGTTTAGAAGAAAAAACGTGGTCACACAGACAGATGAAGAACTACTTTTTAATTTATAATATGTATAGATGATGCAAATATTTTCACACTTACGATTACAAAGTTAAGCAACAATGTAACTATTGAGGAAGGACCTTTGTCATTCTTGTTTGACTTTGAGATTATTTATTTAATTTAAGAAATTCACACTTTCCAGTAGATTCAATGCTTATGTTTTCTTGTAGAGATGATGTTTCTTTCTAGATTTTGATATTATTATTGTTTCAGTGGTTTAGGTGTGAAAAATTAACAAACAGACAGAGTTAAATTCGCATTTATAATATTACTAGCAACCCAGCTTCGCACGGGTAGTAGAGCATATATGCCTACATAAGTCGCATGATTTTTGTCTGACATCTTCAACAATCATCGTCATATTTCAACCAATTTACATGAAACCTTCATGAATTATACACCTAAATCCACTTCATGAATGAGTCCATTGGTGAAAACCGTATGAAATTCAGTAGTTTTTGAGTTTATCGAGTTCAGACAGACGGGGCACGGGGACTTTGTTTTATAATAAATATGTATATGTAAATGTAGTGAAGTATATCTATGTTACTTTGTCAGTTATATTCTTATTATTAGTGATGGCAATCTAAATTCTGTCAGCCACTGTGATGTAAATTAAGTATTAGTAGCCCATTAGATCTTGTAATGTGTGTTATCAGGACACTTATGCAAAGATTGCTGAATGACCCATTGTTTGTGGAAAAAAGTACTCAAAAAATGTGATTAAGAAAAGTTGACTGGCAAAGAATGCCTTGGGGCATTCATCATCATCTGCCTAGCCATTTCCCAACTATATTGGGGTCGGCTTTTGTGCCTTGTGGCATTAAATCTGCTTCACGTATGAAGTAAAAAAAAAAAAACTGGATCTGTATATATGTGCATGAGAATCTCTTTGGAGTAGGTATAAACTATGATTAAGGTCATATTTATGAAAGAGCCTAGATCCCACAACACGGAATCTCAGTGTGAGGCCAAGGATTAACATTGATTTATTTATTGATTAATTGTTGATATGATTATCAGTTTAATACAGTAAATACAACATGTATTCATAGGCCAAATACTTCAATCTGCCTAGCATTTTCCGAACTATGTTAGGGTAAGTTTCCAGTCTAACCGGATGCAGCTGAATACCAGTATTTTACATGGAGCGACTGCCTATCTGACCTCCACAACCTAGTATCTAGGTAATACAATCCCCTTGGTAAGATTGGTTTTCAGACTTTCGGGTTTCTGACGACCTGTAACGGTTTAACATGCTTTCCGAGGCATGGAGGAGTTTCAAGATATTGACTGTAAAGTTGGTCACCTATCCACGGACTAACCTCAGCAAGCATAGCTTAACCTAACACCTATACTGTAATATAAAAAGGATTTAGGATAACTTAAATTTTTTACTAAGAAATTTAAGTTATATGTAATTGACATTCAAAAACTGAATTAATACCTCAGCGGTCTGCATTTCTCTTGACCGTACATAGTCGACAAAGTTATAAGATGTTGATAATATCCTATGTTGTTGCGTTGGTGTTTCTTCTTCACTGTCACTGTCTGAGTAGCACACAAAATCTTCTGGCTTGTCTGGTTTTCTTTGCTGTTCTAACCTGAAAAAACAAGGACAAAGTAGGTCAAGGAATGCAGTTAATATTGACTTTTGTGGTAAAATTAGGCATGTGCTAAAAATTGTGCAACAATACATTTTTGTTGACGTCAATAAAATTCTCAATTATCAGAATTGAAACATAAATATGTAGTTATGTGGTAATTCAAAGGCAGTGCATCATTCACACAGTTGATTACATCCTGCCATTATTATGAAAAATAATGAAGAAATGATGATCAATAACCCAAACATCTGAGTTTCATAGTGCAGTGTCAAAATAATTAATTATTACCCAACTGTGATCTTGAATGTATGTTTACATTTCTTTCCACGCGAAAATCGATTCAAAAATAACACGAAGAAAAAAATACGAGGCACCTGGCGTGGCTGCGAAGTGCCAATGCCCTGAGAAAAGCAATATTTACCTCAATGCCCTAGCCTTAGCTCTCCTCTCCTTTATCCTACTGGGTATGTAACAGGACGGGTATCTGCCCTCAATCGCTCGTCTCACCGTCTGCGCCATTTTAATGCCAGTCGAGTGTTTCAATAACCACCGTACACACGGTCAACTAGTCACTTTCGTTTTGTTCGGCTGTACACACACCAATAGTAAGACATCTTTCATTGTACAATGGAGTCCGAACATTCACATGCACTTTTATTCACACGTTAACGCTTTGTACACTAACTAAACATATTAGTTATAGTCTGAATATAAAAATACACTTCGTATAAACTCTAGAAATACAATAATAATTCTATATTTTCGATATTTTATAGAAAATACTACGCTGACGGAAAGCTGGCTGTCATTTGTGTTGCCAGGTCTAACCACAGATTAAAATAAATTTTGATGCTTGTATCGGTTTTACAAAAACCGATAACCACAGTATGGTTAAGTTTTTACGTTTATTGTTATGGTAAAAAATATGTATTTTATGTGTTATTTCTAACTTCGTAGTTCAATAGTAACGGAAATATTTCATCGTATTGAGACAGTGTTATTCACAGACTAAGTATTAAGTACTGTGTTACCTATTGATAAAGTCGCGATAAATCCACTTCATCATTATTTTGATGATGAAAATGGTAGAATTAAGGGTAATAAATAAAACTTTTTCCAATTATTTAAACTACTGCTGAGCGTGGGGTTCGATTCCCAGGTCGGACAGTGTTACTAGGTTTTTCCATTATGAATTTCGCAGTAGCAGCCTAGCAGCCCAGAGTTTGGAAGTTGGTGGTTTGATATCATCGTCATCCTCGTGCTTTGGAAAGCACGTAAAGCCGTTCTATTGTGTTTGCGAACATACTAAACTTGTTCACTATAATATCTTCTGCGTACTAATCTCCGTTAAGATTGGCTGCCGTGATCGAAAGTCGGTCGGGTGTAGGCTTGCCCGATGGCCGGGAAATTCGAGAATGTGAATTGTGCGTCTCGCGTGTCCAGTAATTAGACTTTATTGTCCCGGATTACGAACACCAACTACTTTTTTTTTTCACGACGACAAGCATGGCACTGCTCCCAGGCCCCAATCTGGAAAAATGGCAAAATTCAGTGACAAAAATATTTAAATAAAAAAGTAGTCTGTTATGAGTTTTATAAGCCAGAGAGGATATTTTTAATTTTTATCGACACATAATTTTAAATAATGGGCTTGGAGGCTGGAGAATGGGGAATGGAGGGCACGTGGCTAAGTAATAACAGCCGCACGGGTCGATCGATCAGGTTAAGCTACTCTTGCCGCGGTTGGTTCGAACATACTAAGACCCCTCCGTGCTTCGGAAAGCACGTTAAGCCGTTGGTCCCGGCTGTCATTTCTAGATCTTGGACAGTCGTAACGGGTAGTTAGAAGCCCAAAAGTCTGACAACCAGTCTTACCAAGGGGTATGGTGTTACCTAGTTACTAGGTTGTGGAGGTCAGTACATCAAGGTTGATGCACATTGACCCTAGGCCAAATTTTAATTAAATACCTCTTTTTATTGGAACGGCTATTTTGGAGTTAGAAATTAAATGAAATTGTTTATTCTGTAAATTGGTTATCGGAATAACTTTAACACGTTATATAAAAAAAAAAAAATATGCTAGATGAGTTCGAGTTTCCTATCTGACTACTCTGAGAAAAAAGGCCGAAAAAAACTCAGAGGTCGCAGTCTCTTTTAAAGTCCAAACCTAATCTTGGTCAGGCATGAGGACCATGTAGATTAAGTAAAATGGTCTTTTGAGGAAAGAACCACACAGATTTGAGTGGACCTGTCCAGTCAGTGCAAGCTTTTGTCAGTAATCGTGGAGTCAACACTGCTCAACTCGACGAACAATACCAAAGACACACATTTGGCTAGGCCGCATAAACTACTAAAACTGTCAGAACATCATTAAAACTAACTGAGAAAGAAAAAATAAATTAATTATAAAAATAAAAAAATATCCACATAGTAAAAAAACATTCACAATAATTAAAATATTATAATACTTTACAAAGTAATCACGTTAGTAGTAGCACGTTAAAAAGAAAAGACAGGAGCTAGACATACGTTTTAAAAACATGTATTGGTTGATTGGACGGAGTTCCTGCGTATCAATACATAACAAAATTTTATTATATAAGCATATTCTTATGCCAATATGGACATATGGCATCCAACTGTGGGGCTGTACCAAACCAACCAACATCAAAATTATACAAACATTCCAGAATAAGGTACTCAGGAGTATAGTTAATGCGCCCTGGTATATAAGAAATGACGACCTCCATCGTGACTTAAAAATGGAACCCGTCACCAACATAATCCAAAAATTTGCTGAGGCTCATGAACACCGACTCCACCGACATGTGAACATCGAGGCCATTCAGCTGTTAGACCAAACAAATATAGTGCGAAGACTAAAACGAACAAAACCTTTTGAGTTAGTGTAGTGTAAAAGTGTAGAAATAATAGTGACAATGACACACATATAACACATGAACAAAGTGTTTATAATATTATATCAGACTCTAAGAAAGTGGAACGGACTTGTATAAAGTAGGTACCTACAATCAGCACTATTCTAAGTTTTAAAATAATTATCACGTAAAAAGTTAAGTTAGATTAAAATTGCTTATTAGTCTTATAGGCTAGATTGTAATTAATTATTAAGAACTAATGTCATTTTATAAATGATTTTCAACAATGTCAATGTGTTTAAAAACTGGTATATTTTGATGATTTTACCTCTTAACAGAACATAGGCAATTTTCGTTTTCTCCTTTGCGCTATCATGAGCGTATAGCAGATAGGTATTTACAATTATAACCACCAAATAAACCACCATTTTGTTAGGTACTGATTCATACTGATACGATAGAAGAAGAAGGATGGTTAGGTACTGCAGCTTCCAGTCAATCGAATTTCGAAAAAAATATCAGTCGTCCACTACGAATAATAACAATTTATATAAATAATAATATATATTGATAGGAATCAGAAGCGAAATAAATAAATAAATAAACAATCTTTAATTCCTTTAAATTTCGTTTAAAGTTTACACACACAGTTTACAAAAATTATAGAAATATCAAAAAAACACTGTAAATATGAATCAAATAGAAATCACACAACCCAAAAGGAATAATCAGTACATGAACATAAACATAAACCAAAATTAAGCAAGCACACGTTAATGGTAGCACGTCCGTTCCGAGCACCGTCCAAGCAAAAAAGACCGCTGCAGCTTTTTTTTTATGTAGGTCATCTCTTAGCTGACTTCTGAGATCATGACTATTAAGATGTCACCTCGTCTTCCGTTACCAACAATGTATATATTTATTATTCGTGGGCCGTCCAAAACTCTCAAATCTAATTATATTTGAGAGTTTTGGACGGCCCTCGACCTACTCGACCCAAATGAATGAGGCGCCTGATTTTTTCTCGCGATAGCGATTTTGGTCCCATGGTTAAGTATGTGGTACAAATACTTAATTTTGACCACACCTGAGATATTCCTGTTAAATACCTTGGTACTTATTACTTTCGGAGTTCTGCGCAAAAAACGAAAAAAAAACTAAATTTGTATCGTGACAAGAGACCACACGGCGCCACAAATAAAAATAAAATATCCCTATTTAAGTCAGTTCAGTTTAGTTGAATACTTACTTAGTGAAATACCTACTGGAGTAGATAAATATTCAACAGTATTATAGTGGAAATGCTCACTAAGTCAGAATATAATGGTGCCGATTCTCTTGTACACCGAACTAAACTAAGACTAAAATTACTTACTTTTGGCTATGAGAATCTTAGAGCTATTCTGCAAATAAAATTCTCTAAACGAAAAAATAATTTTGACACAACTAAAATAGAATTTGACAATCGTGAATCCACGTGGTACCCGTGGTTTGCCCTAACCGGTGATTTTTTTTAGAGCCGGAGCTGCGCATGTGGTGTAGCCTCGACGTGCTTTATATGGAATTTTTATTTTTTTGTATGGAAAATATGAAAAAAATATTACCTACGTGTTGAGTGTTAGGTGTTTAAGGGTTTTATAAAGGGGGTCGAAATTTTCATTATTTTTGCGATACGACGCACCATTTTCGAGATATAAGCAAAAGAAAAAATAAATACAGTACTATTTTTGCACGTGAAGTCGAGATGTTGGTGTGAATTTTAGTTCATAACAACTTATTTTACACCACACCATTTTAATCGCGATTAAAATTTGTCAGGTTTGGTCTGATTTGGTCTTTTACAACCAAAATTTTAGGTGAAAAACGTCATATTCAGAATAGCAAAATTGCCATTTTCACTAAACTAAAAACTCAGTACTATCTTAGCGCTGTCAAACTAAAATATAGTTAAGTTGTGTCACTTTAGTCTATTTCAGAATAGGAAATCGTCGTTTGACAGGAATAAACTAAATTTTAGTGATTTTTAGTTTAGTTTAGAGGCATTTGTGACAAGAGAATCGGCACCAATGTTATCATGAGAATGCATTTCGCTATGTCTCCATTTACATAATCTGACATTCGAGAAGTGAACGCGCAATCTGGACGTTCCAAGGAAGGCTTCTTAGCATAAGTGGTGGTTTGTATCGGGCATCGGGCTTCCGGTATCAATATAATTCAGTTTGCGTTGGTACAGTAGTTATGAGGTGTTTTTGGCAAAATGGATTTTTCTGAAACAAACCTTATTTGCTGTGATCGACTGTCTGAAATAGTAATACATAGGCAGCTGATCACTAGCCATGAGGTTTCTACCTAGTCGTTCTTTTTATGTTACTAAGGACATTTGTTTGTTATTTTCATCAAGCTTTATTGTCCCAAAGTCCTCTCCTTATAACTTTCCACTGTTCCTTGTGTGTTGCCATCTCCGGCCAATCTCCCGTAAACGCACCAATGTCGCCAACCAACGCCAGCGTTTCCTTGGCCTCCCTCGGTGACGACGCCCGTGTTCTGGCACCCACTGCGTGACGACTCTGGCCCATTTGTCTCGATGGATCCTACATACATGGCCCGTCCAAACCCACTTCAGCCTAGCAGACACCACACTGGCGGTTCCTGTCTTGGAGCGTATCGTGGTATTTGTATGCGACCAGGAGGCACAACGCAATGATGTCAATTAGTTTGCACTTATGGGATAAAGGTTTTGAATTAACTATAAATAAATAATAACAAAAACCATCTTACCTAAGATTCAGAAACTGGGTGTTGGATGCTTGAGTGTTTTATTCGGGAATTCAGCGACACCGTAACGCGAGCCGTCCACCGCGAGCTATAGTTTGTGCGTCCATCCACATGTATGAAAAACTGGCGAGCTAAACTAAACTAGTTTTAACTCGCGGTGGACGGCTCGCCAATATTGACTACGAAATAATAATTCGGAACTTATGTAGGTACCTACCCATCATCTGTTCCCTGTTATTCTGTAAAGGATAGCAGAACAAGTAGAAACTATCAGTTTCAGTTTCAGAGTATCTACTTTCTGCTATCTCTATCATCTTCTTTGATTTTATGTTTTTAAAATTGTTAAGTTTTTTTTTTTTGAGATAACTATATAAGATTGTGCATTTATTTAAACAGTCCTTGAAATATGATGTTGATATAAATAAAGATTTATGATTATGATTACCTATAGCTACAGTAGAAAAGAGTAGAAACAGTTTAATCCCGTACAGTCCCTTACAAACGTTCTTATTCACGAAGCTTTCAGTCTAGCTATCAACATTACGCTAATCGCAGTCGACTCTGGGAGCACAGCGCACTTAATGTAATCACCACTTAACTGTTGTCATCCCAAAGGAAACGAGTATCGGGAGAAATCTTTAAACCAATTGTTCAGTAAGAACTGTAGCCTCGAAGCTCTAAAGTGTAAGCCGGCACTGTTACACCGGCTCAGGTGCAACTGTGTAGGAATCTTTTATAGGTACCTACGTGATGCGGGAAATACGTTTTTTGAATACCGTTTCTGATTCGAATGAGGGAAATGTCAAACTCTATGTAGGTAAGTACCTATACAGTGTGACCGGGACATCGATGCGAAACCTGTTAACCCTGGATCCAGTCCATACTGGACCTGCCCTGCGTTGAAATTTACCTTCGGTAAAATTTTTTTAACTAGTTGTTCTAAACATATTTTGACCGCATAAGTATTTTTTTTGATAACAGTCGAAAAAAATTCTAGGCTAGATTTTTTTGGCGAAAATTTAATGTCTAGAATCATGTGCTAGTTTTGGATCCTACAGATCGAATCGCTATGATTGCTCGCTGACATTTATGTAGATAGGTAGGTTCCTTGTTGTTGTCAATAAACAACCGCCAGCATAGTAGGTATTTTTTAAATTGCAAGAGGGTTCAAAGTTCTTAGTTTGCAGTTTTGTGCCGATAGCCATGTCATGTCTATTGCGCAATGAATTCAGCTGCTGTATACATTTATTTACCATACTTCTTATAACACTGCATTTTGAGGCTCGCCCCCTATTATATGGGACTTAAAAATAACTGGCGAAATGTACATAGTTACTATACAGGGAGTTAAAGAAATTGCGTGCCATAGTTTAGGGGTAGGTTAAGAATTACAAGACACCTAGTAAAAAATAAAAACATAAAAAAAATATTGCAATATCAACCTAATTTAGAACCTTAAAATAGCAATCGTGTAGAATTAAAATTATTTAATTTGTTTAAATGCTTTAATTACTTACTTTCATTGCGTTCGATAGTAAGTAGGTAACTCTAGGAAATTATTAATTACCATTTAAACAAAATAAAAACTTATTTTAAGCAATTTTTTAATCAATTCTAAACGATTGCTGTTTAATTAGGTAGTAGATTAGACATTAGGTTCATCTTATGATAATTTTCGGTTTTTTAAAACTTTTTTTAAAGGTATAAAAAAACCGAAAACCGTTTGGTTAAAGGTATTTATTATACGCGATTTTATTTTATTTTACGGGTTCCTTTATCGACTCTGAACTCATCCTGAAGCTATGGCACGTAATTTCTTTAACACCCTGTATAGGTAAACCTCTGCTTAACCCCTCGGGGATACTTTGGTAACCCAGGTACCCTACGTGAGATTGTCAGTGACACCAAGGCGCTGCTGGCCTTCTTTGAGGAGCTGGGGTGGATCGAATAACCGATTTTCCCACCCGTACGCAAAATACGCGCTTAGTCGTGGAGTTGCGGATATCAGCCCGTATTACCTATTACCTAACCCCTCGGGGATTAATGTTATGTTATGCATTATTGGTAGTGATGTTCGGTAATTGGTAGGTATTATTTCTTGGTAATGCGGTGGAACAATTTTACTACAACTGCATGCCGCCACCACGTTGTAGGTATTTTCATGAGGTCATTGGCATACTGCTATGCGGTTGGAAACCGCTGTGGCCAACAATACCGACGATTTCCGCGAATAAAAATGTTTTACTTATCACGAAGTATGTAGGTAGGTATTATAATTATCCCGCTTGTGCATAGAGCGCGGGGGAACTATAATATTTGAATATAGAGCAGAGAAACTCATTAGGTAGGTACTCAAATCGGTTAAGAAAAAGTTTTATAAATATCTGTGTATTAACTCTTTTGTTCAATAAGTACTAAAGTTGTTGTTGGGATGTCGACTGGGGGAAAAAAAAATGTTCGTCAGTCAGATAATGTGTAGCTTGTTATGAGATGTTGGATGCTGATGAGGTGCTGGTACGTTGGTGCCGAGGAAGATTAAATAAAAACGACGGACAAGTAATTTTTTCGTCTGTATTGGACCAGTGTCACAGTGAGAAGGGGCGAATGTTGCCACAGCTTACAATATTTTTACCTTTTAATGTTGGTGTTGCAATTATATAATTAAAATCTCCAACAGATAATTAAAAAATATTAGACACGTATTATTTGCTTTATTATATCGCACCTTTAGAATTATAGAGACGTAATTTGAAATTTTAAGATTTCAACTTTGACTCATACAAATTTCAAATTAGGTCTCTATAATTCTAAAGGTGCGTGCGATATTAATAAAAAAATATTTAGATAAAACGTATTAAAGTTCGGGAGTGGGGGCTTGCTACTTCACAATATTCAGTAAGTATAAAATCTACAGGAGAGTGACGTCACGCCACATTTTAGCTCAATGTACTTATTGCCGTAATCTTTGATTAGGTAAAAAAGTAAAAAAATGCGTGTCCAATATTTTTTAATAATAATCTATCTGAAGGACAAAAAAAAAATTGTGAACCTACCTATTAGTGCACTTTCTTAAATTGCGGTTTCTAGTTTCTATGCATAACTCTAAAGAGAATGCATAAGTTTAATATTAGTGCCTAATATTTTTTATGTTTGACTGCACTATGCCAAGACAGGTTGCCAGGAGTTTAACTGCAATCTTTTCATTCAATCAACTTTAACGAGATAATAAAACACTGCAAAGCTGCAGACATTTTATGATTTATTTTATATTTGAATTTAGGATTCTGCAATTATTCCTAATATAAGATTGGATCCAATGCTGACATTTGGCCTTTGCACTATTTTGAGTGGAATGCCGAAGATTTCTTTCAGAAGAAAGACGTTTTAACATGAATGTGAAACCCACATCATCGTCCCAAGTCCCAACCAACCTACTTAGCCGGAAAACTTTTCCTAACTATTTGGCATCGGCTTTGAGTAGCTTAAGATAGATACCAAGCCTATTGGTAAAATCATAAAATGAATGGAAGTTGATGCTGTCAGAATGTTTGAATTTTTGTGAGAAGAATGCATGACTGTGTTAAATAAATTATATGTTTAAATAGTGTAATTGGCTTCGGCCGTTCTTTCTGAATAAATAAATAAATTGAATTACCTACCCAGCCAAACTGGGGCCCCAAAATGTAGATTCAGCCGGAGTGCCCCCGAAACTTTCCTTTTAATTAGAGACCTAAAAATAGTTGTCAGCGACGACCTAGACATAGTCAGCCACCTGACTGAGCACTAATGTGACTGAGACCTGCGCACTGAGAACATTCAATAAGTAGGTTCAATTTTTGTGTTGAATTTAGTACAATAATACTATTGAACGGAAAATTTATTTGCGATAGTAGGTACTGTATCGATTGAACCTATTCCTTATTCAGAATCCGTCCTTGTTTTTGCTGATGAAAGAAGACGAAAATGTTTGCGGTTCTGTGAAGAGACATAGTGATAGGATTAACTTAATATAGTGTCAATAGGTAAGACAGGTTGTCAGACTTTCGGGCTTCTGAGGACCCGTAACGACTGTCAAAGATTCACGAATGACAGCCGTGACCAACGACAAAACGTGCTTTCCGAGACACGGAAAAGTCTCGGTGTGTAAAAATGGTCACCCATCCACGGACCAACCCTGCCAAGCGTAGCTTAACCTGATGGATCGATCCGTGCGGCAGCTTATAAAAAAAAAAATGCTACCACTACGGGAGGGCTTTAGTTCCTGGTAATATTTTTTTTCTGAAATTCTGTCTTTTTATTCTTTTTGAATAAAAATTACACCGTAGATAAGTACTTATTTATGCAAGTATTGGTTACCAATTAGTTGGAAATATTGGTATTTTATCGAAAAACAATAAATGATTTTCTCGAAATTATAATGGAAAAGGTTCTCGTAAAGACTGTACTTGCCTAGGTTAGGTACATCTTCGTTCAAACAATGGCTTGAATTTAATTTCCACTGAGTATTATGCTTTTAAATCCCTCTTTACTTTAAAGCTAAAGGTAAATTAAATATTAGTGCATCAGTGGGCTCTAAAATTATGAGTAATGTATGTAACCGTTGCTCTAAATTGCCTTCGTTTTACTAAACAGTAAAATTGCCCCACATACTTAACAAAATAAATAGCTTAACGACAGCGTTGATTCATAGATGGCGCTACTGATATGAACGGGTGTCGACATTCCAAGTTCTTGGAAATTGACTGATTAGTTTTTAATTGCAGCGAAAGTTGGAATCTTCGCTAATACTGATTGTTTGGCGCTAATGGGACGTCTGCTTTAATTTTGCAGAATATGGCACATCATTAGGTGTTATTAAGATTCTTTCTAGGATTGCTGAAATACTGAAGTCTACGAAGTAGGTAAGTAGGCATGCTATTTTACAGAATAGCATGGCTGATCATAATTATATGATCAGCCATGCTATTCTGTAAAAATCTCACCGTGAAAACTTGGGTGAAGTGAGCTGTCAATAGTGTCAATCCCTGTGGAATGACAGCTCAGTCCACGCTCACTTCACCTAAGTTTTCACGGTGAGATGGTTACAGAATAGCACTGCAGGACTGTCGTACATACAATTCAATTCAAACTTAATGGCGGCTTGGAAGTGCGCTACTCGCTGCGCAGTACCCCACCCCTCTCCGTCGCTGGCCCCTGAATTCGTTACTGCGCAGCGACTCGCCTCATGTTCCGAGCCGCGATTAAGTTTGAATCGAGGTGAAGGTACCTATGTAGTGCTGAACCGGCTGAACGTATGCTTAAGATATCTAAGAAGTGATTTATTCACAGTATAACTCCTGTCTAGAAGATTTTGAATCGCAAATTGAATAGTTCTTCCGCTATCCCTATTTCGTCAGAGCTGCTTTTGTGGTTGGTTAGGTTAGGGCAGTTCACGGGCAGTTACACGGCTCTGTATCTACCTACCCCAAAAAATAAAAAGGGTGATTGTTTTCTAACAATTAGAAATGTGACCTTTAAGTAGTCACGCAACTTATGTGTCCTTTTGGAAAGATTGGGGAGCTAAAGTCGGTTAGAGTAAATTAATAATATTTTATACCTACTAGAATAAGATTCAAGGTGACCCTGATTGTAATCAATCAGTCTCTGACCTTAATACCTCTAATAAATTGTGGCCAAAAAATCTTTTCGTTGGCAAAAATGTAGTACAACTTCGTATTGACCTCTTCCACTTTAATTTTAAAGTACATCTCGTAGGCGCTCAAAATATTGGCTACATCCCCCTAGCCGCCAGCTCTTGTCATTGGAAGCTAGCCAGACGATCGCGAAAAGTATATAATTTGCCGACTCAAACTAAGGTTTCAGCTTGCCTATATTTTGCTCGACAAGTATTATTTTATTGGTAAATATCGGTTTTTATCTGTTGCTTTTATTTTATTTTCGATCATAAGTTTTGTAATTTTGGCAACATTAATTTAAGGATTTTGCCCATGACTTTGCCCATGACTTTGCCCATGACTTTGCCCATGACTTTGCCTGTCCTGCCAGCGTTGTCCTTTATTTCACCCGACCAACCACGAAGAAGGTACTCGTTTTTTCAGTGCAACTGCAAATAAAAATCAACGGCAATTGAATTATAAAGGTAAAGGCACTACACTGTATTGTTTCAAAGCCTTAATTATTTTAATTTTATAAACCCTAATTATACACCACGTTCATTACAGTCTAAGTAGGTAGGCTACCTTCATGAAATTATAACCATACTACAATAGCGTGATTTTACGAACAATAATTGTAATTACCTATCGAACCTAATTTTGCCCAGCAGTGGGACACAACTGTCTACAAAAAAAACTTTGTAACAATGAGCTGCAGTTTTCAGAAGCTTAACCATCCTGTCTTTCATACTTAAACATTTGTTTAGCGCCGCGATTATAACTTAATTCTGCCCAGATTCTGTGTGTTTTGTATTATGTATAATCGGGTTCGGGACACAGCGGCGTCAGTACTTTGGCGATGCGCCAAAAAGGACATTCGTTTTGGATGCTAAATGAAAACGTATGAAAGTTATAATGGGGAATATAGTTGAGCAGTAAAGTTTGGCCTTTTGTGTAATTGGACAAAGGAAATGACATTAATTATGTTTAAGTTAGGTATTGATGTAGGTTTTATGATAAGTGAACCCACCTAAAGTTGCATAATGGAAGAATTATTCAAATTATTTCCAGGACCCTGCGCCTATACATAATTAGAACATTTCCTGAGGAATATTTCATGGAGATTGTACCTCACTGAAATGGGCATGCACGAAAGTTTCAGTGTAGTCACCAGTTTAAAATCAACCATTTCTTGCGGAAGTTTTATGCAAAGCTTGGAAGATTTTATTGCTGACTCCAGACAAATAGAACCATGGTCTACAAAGGTGAACTCTAAGTCCCAGTATTCAGTTTTGTAGAGAACCTACGTAACTGCTGTAAAAGAACTGACGATTCTGGATGTTTAGCATAGGTAATGTGGAACTTTTTTAAACATTCTGCTTGCAAAGAGGTTCTCTTCCCGACTTTATTGCTTCCAATTTGACCTGCTCTGGCACCTGACACGACACACCTTCTCCAGTCAGTTGGCACCGTTTCAAGTGTTCGTAAACGATTCTCATCCATCTTAGCTTAGGTCTGCCTCTTCAGGTACGTATGTCGCGAATGGTTCACTAATGTTTCACCAAAACACGATTGACAAATTCTTTGTTTACAACCAACGTTTTGTGTAGGTATCTACTATTTATTTTTAAAACAACTTATTCCGCAAATGTTTTATTTTATAAACACTCGCTTTACAAACATTTATTTAGCAAATACTTTTCTTTACAAATGTTTCGCATGATATTTAATCATTTATGTATACATTTTTCATTTAATATTTAGATTCTTTTGGAAAAATCACATATTTGATATAAAATTTTCTAAACCAGTCACAAAGTGATAATTGTTGCAATTTCCATTTGGGTCAAATAATTTAGAGGCACTTGCCTGTAAATTACTATTAAGTTCTTTGAACCTACTAAAGTATTTTTTTGCTATATAAGTATTGTAGTTGTTTTTGGCGTTTCATAGGGGGTCGCAGTTCTAAACGAACGAAACGAACGCCGCAATAGTGCGACTTGATTTTTTTATGAGTAATAGACCTTATTGTGGACATCAGTTCATCTCAGTTCTAGTCCCAAGTCGCACTTTTGCGTCTTTGCGGAGAAAAAAAATAAAAACAAAAATAAGAAAATATTTTTTTACTCCGAAACTAAAAGAGATAAAAAAAAAAAAAAACGTGTAAATATGCTCTCAAATGAGCTCTATTAATAATATTAATTTCAAATTATTATCTTGAACAACTACTTTTTGAGAACTGATATTCATTTTTTTCATGGAAAAGTCACGTCTTTTTCGTGAATTTATATAAAAAAAACTAAAAGAGATAAATACGTGGGAGTTCTACTCGTGCTTTTTAAATACGTTTCTTGACTTATAAATGCAATAAACCCAAGTGGGAAATTTTTTGAGGCTTTTGGAACACTGTGCGTCGGTTGGTGACTATACTTTAGATTTCGTATTTTTTATAATAAACAAAACGAAAGCAAATATTTATGGAAAAAGGGTGTGCTGGTTTTATTTTTTCCGCTAGCGATTCGCGCGCAGGTGTAAATAAAGGCACTGGCAAAACCTCTGAACAGCCTTTATAAAAAATATAATAAACACAAAATAATATTTTGAATACGCAAATTAAGATTAATATGTAATGAAAAATATATAATTTATTGAAATATTATGTTAATTTATCATAATTTATTTATTTACATAGTAGGCATAAAACAGACAAGAATTACCCACGCAAAATGGTGGCGACTAAGCGTGGAAACCAAACCCCATATCATAGAACATAGAAGGCAAGAAGTCTCTTTGATGAGATTAAAAAAAGCGCATATCTGTGCTCGGATGAAAATAGAGAATGCCCATTTAATAGTATATGATAAATCATACTAGTTCCATGTATTCATAGTCAATCTCTATTAAATACTAATTCCATACTTCCATGTGGCGTTTCAAAATTTGGCAAACAACAATGGCCGCTAGAAATTGTCTATGGTTTAGTGATGCGGTCTTTAAGTTTTGGTGCTATCGATGTTACGATTTTTTTTGTAATGTTTCATCAGTATTTTTTATATTGAGCAACTTTCAAATAAAAAACAAACGATTGAAATATATTCCTATATTAAACCGTGAAACCGAACAAGATAATGAATACAATAAAATTTTCCACTCGTTGCGAAACGCGTAGTTACAAACTTTAAGGGGACTACAGGACCTAAACGTGCCTAAACGCAAGTTTTATAATGCCTAAAAGAATATGATCCACTGCAGTAAACAAAATCTGAAAAATATATGATATTCTTCAGGATATATGCTAGTATGATAGTGTGTTGAAAACATAATACAACTAATTTGATATGATAGAAAAAAATCATGAAGATACCTCTAAAAATTTCTTTTAACGATTAAAAATCATATTAATTTACATGCAATCATTCTGATTTTTTGTCAGATTATTCTACAAGCTACATATTAGCATAATAGTGTTTTAATTTTCCAGTCCAATCAATAGATTTTTTGTAAATCGCTAACTGCTTCATATTTTGCAATAAATTACCTGCGTCGTGTCATCGCGCTTCTCTTTCATTTCTATGCAGTCCGACAGTGACCGCGCTTTAGCTGTTGTAAGCCTCTTAATCGAAATAAATTTGATAAAAATATTGAAGACTTAAAAATATTTATACGCACGGGTACCTACGTACGTTTGGTATGTCAAAGATTATAAAAAAATTACATAAGTTAACCAAATACCTACCTGACAAATAATACGAGACGAGACTTACAGACGGTTTAGCAAATGGCGGACCGCGGACCGGATCCGGACCCACCTATTTTGTACGGACTTTAAGTATCTACCTAAACAGTTAAATTTATAACAAAAACCTAATCTAAAAATTGTGAGTAATTGAATTAAGCCCACGCTTTGTATTTTCTGCCGTCGACACGACAACGGACGACGCGAGACGCAAGCCGCATGGAGTTGCAAATGTTTTCGGGAGTAATAGAGCTAGGTAGTTACTATACAGATCGAAATTATCGATTTCCAAGAAAACACAAAAATACGCAAGGTCCTTGAACATATTTTATTCTTGGTTGCTAGTAGGTAACGTCTTCTAAACAGACCACGAGTCATATTCTTTTTTTATATGAACCCTAAATAAAACTTATTGGTGACACCAGCAGTGCTATTCTGTAACCATCTCACCGTGAAAACTTAGGTGAAGTGAGCATGGAGTGAGCTGTCATTCCACAGGGATTGACACTATTGACAGCTCACTTCACCCAAGTTTGCACGGTGAGATGTTTACAGAATAGCATGGCTGGTGTAGATCATATTCTCTGCTCGTATTTCTTCTCTCGGACATGTTGCATGTCAAGGACAAAAACATTTTATAATGAGTATTTCGACAACTATATGTATAGGTAACCATATATTGTATTCGTCTAGTTACGAGTAGCTTGGAGGATTTAAGATCACTTGAAGCGGACTTACATAATTGGAGTTTCAATTCCCAGAAACAGCGGTGCTATTCTGTAACCATCTCACCGTGAAAAATAAGGTGAAGTGAGCGTGGAGTGAGCTGTCATTCCACAGGGATTGACACTATTGACAGCTCACTTCACCCAAGTTTTCACGGTGAGATGTTTACAGAATAGCATGGCTGCAGTCTTCCTTTTGACATTCGGTATTGAATGACGACTTTGGGTATTACGTTGGTAACAATTTCAGTGTTAAAGCAGTATAATATTCTAAAACTTGAGGGGTCCCTATGTTACCTATATGCACCTACGAAATTATTTAATAAGGAAAAACAGACCGTATCTTAAAACGCGGGCTAGCTCTAACAGCATCTTGAAAATCCTAGCCGAAAAACACGATTGTTGTCAGTATACCTAATAATTATTCATTTAAAAAATTATAATTTAACATCTATCAAGAAATTTATAGTTTGATTTTGATTTCTTATTAAGAAATTTAGCTGAAATAAAGCAACAGAACGATTTTATATTTTTTTCGACCCACATATTTAATGTAAATAAAACCAAAACTAGTCTGTTGGTACATAATATCTTGACAGTATATACGCTATGAAATCTTTACGGTTGAGTTCAAACGGCCTTGTAATGTTTATATTATGAAAGCAGAAATAAATCCATGTTTCGTTTATCGAAAAAACAGGTCCGTACGAATAATAATGTGTCCTTGTGCCTAAGCAAATAGACGACTTCAGATAGTAAATACATATATATTGTCAAAATACAACATGGATATCTTGTTACGGTTCCGTACCCAAAGGATGCTCTCTGGACTCCGCTAGGCTCCGCTCTCCGTCCGTCTGTCCGTCGTCACAGGGCTGTATCTTCTGAACCGTAATAGGTAGACACTTGAAATTTTTATAGAGTGTGTACTACTTAATGGCCGCTATAACAACAAAAATAAAAATAAAATTAGTTTAAAAATTAGAGGGTCATACAATACAACCTGCATACACGAAATGTGTTTTTTGCCGGGGTTTTTGTTACTAAAATATTTACAAAAAAAAATAAACCTAGTGTTAAATATTGTAAGGTGGTACTGAACCCTTCTGGTTTGTAACGGATTGAAACATCTTTGATACGCATGGATATTCTCGAAATTCGTGTCTTTTCTAATTCGAAAGCGGACAGGCTTTAGCAAGTGGGTCGGCTTCTACTTAGAAGCCCCTTCAACACAATTAACCATCTAATCAACCTTATGGTATAGATAACTATGCTGTTCTGTTAGTTGCCAGATGCCGCTGGCAACTAACAGAACACGCTGAGCCTGGTCTGATGTGGAAAACAATTGTAAGCTTCCCCAATATCACTACTCTATGTAAAAAAGAAAACTTCGAGTTTTCCATCTGCCAAAAATGGTAGTCTACACTGCTGAAGAGGTCACTAAACTGACCTAATGGATAGCAATATCTAATTTGAGACAGCTATTGTAAATTAAATAATAACAGTACGGTGCCCCGCGGTCACTAATCTACAAAGTGATCGTACCTGCGCCCACATGACTTCTATTTTAGGCTAAGTATTATGGAACCGGCCGATTTTGTTTTATTATACTGCTCCTTTATGGTCATAAAATTTAATTGCCAAATATAGAGTTATAAATATGGCTATTTTAGCGACGAAGTAACATAAAAATAACTGCTGTATATTGTATAATAATATTTTCCCGAGCTACCAATATTGTAGTGCTTAGCAGATGTATTGATTACAAGTCGTTGTTAGCGCAGAAGACTAGAGTTTTCGACTATATTTTGCTATGAAAAAGGCAAAAAATCAATGCAAGTTCTTTGATAGAAAAATAACGGTTTCCCTAAACATACAAGATAACAATTGGTCTCAAACAAGCTCCGTCGTGGTATTTGTATTCTGTATAAAACAATACAAAAGAATACCGACGTGGTTCCCGAGTCCCAAGCTTTCCGATCAGAATCAGATATAAAATAAACTCGTTCGAGCCTGCCACAGTTCAAATATCTACCTTGTGTCGAGGCTTGAACCACTGGGGATTGTGACGTTTTATATGTATAGACTTGCGGTTTTTACTCTGTCCTGTTGTGTGGTTTTGGATTTCGGATATATTTTTCTACCTTACGTATCTTTGCATTACGTTTATTTTAAAACAGCTTACCTGTTAAGGTAGCATTTTCATTACACAGTTCTTTCATTTCATTTATTTATTCATAAAATAATTCACAGTGTGTTCGAATGTTACATAAGAAACATGTGTTGCCACTCCTAATAATGTAAAAATGTCAAACGATGTAATATAGTATACCTTTCATCTAGTAAATATAATGTCACCAATTTAGTGATTGTATTTCAAGCAACAGAACATCCAACAGCATTGTTTTGTTCCGGTTTGAAATAAATGGGTGCAGAGGAAATTAGTGACACATGCGGCTTCCCAATTTTGTCTCTAAGGTCAGCAACGTATCTCGGCTATATCTTGCGTGTTGCAGGTGTCCATACGTACCAGAAACGCGATCTGACAGTGTAGTCATAATTTAAAATAAACTGCAATAAAATTCAGGTTTGTGTGATACATTTAGGAAAGTATTTGTTGACAAAATGTACAAACTTTCTACCACGACAGTACACTACAGTAATCACAGAATAAGTATTCATTATGTCCCGCACACGATCGTAAAGTTTTATGTGCATTTTCAGGAATATTAAAGAGGCGTTCCACCTGAGATGGCGTAAGAAAACAAGATAAACTTCATTATTGGAGGGCCAGTACAGTTTTGTAAGCGCTTTTGTTGTAAAAATATGAGTGTGGTGAAGTGTTCTTGTGCCTAAGTTAACGATCTTACCGCCAAGAGGACCCTTTAGGACTCTACAGTCTACTACTACTTTTCTCGGTCTAACAATGACTTTTCACACAGATTGTCTTCATTAACATTTAGATGTAACTTTTTTGGGCCCTCACTTTTTGAATCTCACTTTAACAGAGCTAAGCTAGCTATAATAATGTTCCCACTGCTGGGACATAGGCCTCCTCTCAATGAGAGGGAGTGGGCCGTAATCTACCACGCAGTGCAGTTGGTAGATTTAACATGTCTTCGAATTTTTGGTTCTAGAACATGCCGGTTTTCTCACGACCTTTTCCTTCACCGTTTTGAGAGGAATGGTGATGAAACAATTAACACAAAGTTAAACGCCTGTCCTGGGTTCGAAACAACGACCGACAACTCGTAAGTCGCGGCCACACTACGCCAGCATTAAACTATCAATAAATTAAAAATTATCAAGATAAAGGTAGGAAGTCCCAAAGAGTCACAAATTATACTAGCTAGCCTTATGTCGAACCAGATGAATCACATTTATTTATTTTTACTTTTCGCTGTAGGTATTTGTGTGCTCATTAATACTACTTCTGATTCAACTCAGCCAGGCTGTAAGCTTTAAGGCAAACTGGAAAAATCCTAAATCCTAAGTTTTATTATCTCTCCTTTTCCTTTCAAACGGTTTAAAGAACAACCGTGGCAGTGACACGAATAATGATAAGCAGAAAGAAACTTAGCGTTTTCTTTACAGTTAACTACCCACAGAGTTACAAGTTTCAATTAAAATACTTAACAGTTGAGTTGTATTATCTACATTATCTTTCCTTTTATACTTTGAAAAGTTTTTATTATTTCGAACGGTTTATTTTCAGTAAAGTTTTGACAGGCCTTGTATACTGATAAAGTCTGTCGAAAAATGTCTACAAGATAGACGCAATTTCCGTTTAGTTAGCACCAAGAGGAAATCGGTTTGATGATTTACATATTTTTTTAAGTATTTTCTTTGAACTTGTATTTACTTTAGCGATAAGTACCTAGTAGGTACTTAGGTACCTACTAGGTACTTATCGTACTTATCGTAGGTACTTAGGTATTAGCTTTGCCTGAAGTTGAGATGGAGTTCTAAGTACCGTGAAATATGCCAACATTACCCCCGAAGGAAACTTTGCCCAAAGAACCAGTTATAAGCATATCTCTTATGAGCAAATATCTTAATATGGCAACATTGATTGACTTAGATGGAAAATAGGTTATATGTATGGCAATACTGACTATCGTGTTTTTTGCTAACTTCGCTTAGTACCTTATTGGAACTCGTCGAATGAGATGCGTGTTTTTGCGGGAAAATTTTTGTTTAAGGTCACGGTAATATTGCCCCGTCATTTTAGTAAAAAACTTTTCATAGTGTCGTTTACGTTCCTAAAGTAAACTTCATCTTTACCAACATTCTTGTACTGGTTTTATGTCATCTGCATAAATACCATATTTGCGTCAAAAAATTTATGTGGGCAAAGTTGGCTAAAAGTCCATATAGGTTTGCCCGCCATAAAAATCGAACAAATATTGAATTCAATGTTGAATAATACAAAATTTAGCGATACTAACACATGCAAATGATCTTACAGTTCTAGTTGATGAAGAAAAATACTTACGTCTACATAGAAATATCGTATTAAAAATTGTAATTAGTTATTCGAAAAAAGTGGGCAAAGTTGGCATGTTTCACGGTACATATCTACATTTTAAACTCGATTAAGTATGAAAATGTTATTTTAGTAGACTTATAAACATTTTGAAAGGATATTTTCTGCCCTCCCTTAGATATTTAAACATTCAAAACAAGGAAGCGAGTCATTATAATATAACCAAATAGCGCCAAACCTCGAACATTCGATAAATGTAATTCGTTAATACTGGTAAAACTGGAATACAAACGGTTTTGTTGCGTAGTAAAGAGTAAAGAACGGTTTTTATCGGAATTTTACGGTTATCGCAACGTTATTGCTTGTTTGCTTGCCGTTCGGCCGGGGCCAAATGAATTGTCACGATTCGCGGATAAAGTTTAAATTAGGAAGGATTTTCGTCCATGTTTGTTTTAGTGGATTGTTGGTTTTTGTTTTTATTATTTGTCCTATCCTAATATTGTAAGCTCGTCACATGTCCATGAATTTTGTAACATCAATAAAATAATATGGGATAGTTACCTACGTAATCTACAATGCCTAGAACTAGACTATTCAAACCATTAGATCAATGGTTAAAACCATATATTTTATATGTTACTTACCTACTTATTAATCAGACTAAACTAGAAAGTTGTAAGTTGACCCATCATTAGCCAACCCACGGGAAATAAACTCATCAGTACCACTCACGTTTCCAAAACGGTCACACACACCCCACTAACATGACAAATTATTTCAATCTAGAACATTCCATTCCACAGCAACTAATATTAGACCACCTTCAAAACTAGCCTACTTATTACATAACCTCTATAATTCTACCATTTTATATCGCCTTTCTAAATCTACGAAGAAAGGTGAAGTAAGGTATGTTGTAGTAAGTTTGTCGCTGTAATAAGATCGCACGAAATAAATCCCGTAGTTACCATTTCAGCAAAAAAATTAAAAAATTGCCCTGGTCGTCGTCGGGGCAGAATAAAATGGCGCAATGGACACAATGTTGTTCTCATTAAAAAATATTGTTAAATTATTCGGGAATTTGATTCTTACGTTCTTATCCCAGCGCGAAACTTACCCAAACACACTCTGTACCTAGGTAGGTACACCATGCATGAAGGGTGGCGCGGCGTCATCGATCAGCTGGCGACCTTGCGGGGTCAAAGGCCTCTGAAGTAGGTCGTAGGGTAGGTGGTAAAGGGCACGGGCGTAAACCCAACCATTTCTTCGTAAAGGAAGTGCAGGGATTTTGTTTTGAATTGATTTTAGAAAGGAGTTCGTTTGTATTTTTACACGACTACCCAAATGAAGGATGTGTTTTGTTTTTTTACCGGAAAAAAAAATCTGTTTTTTGAATATTGTGTTACCTATTTATTTCTGTTGCCTTTCGTTTTGCTAGGTAGGCTTTATTCTTATAACTTCCACCTTGCGAAACTGACCGAAGCATTGATTTTTTTCATTTATTCTTAGCTCATTATTAGACTAGTTTTATTCAAAGAAATGAATTCAATTGTACTCCAAGACAAATGTGGGAAACCTCCCTTCATCCAATTATACTCAAAATCCATTAATAGTCGAAATTCTCTTATGATTCGTTTTGTCCCATGTTCTGCCAATAATTACTTTGAACTTCAGCTTATCTCACTCCGAATCCCGCAACGCCAAAACATAGATATATGTTCGACACCATTTTTATGTTACGTAAATCATTGCACCATATAATACGCTTAAAGTTATAAAACTACCTCTATTTATATCAATTTGTCTCACGAATGTTATTCAACCCTAAGCTTGAAGGTTGAAACTGTACAGACCGCCATCGCGCCATGGCCGCACCCGTGTCATGGCGTAGGTACAGTCACTAACACAGCTACTTCTAAATCTTTTTTAATAACTGTATAATATTAATAATACAGTTATTAAAAAAGATTTAGAAGTAGCCACAGTTTTTGAAAATTTCTTTGCAGATATTCCAGTCTCAACCACTAAATCTTTAAATTCTTCACCCACTGTTGCTGAATTCCTTTTGAAAGAAAATGTTGATATTTGTGACCATGAGTTTAATTTCGAAAACTTTCAATACACTCAATGTTAAAAAAACTGCTGATTTATGGGGAAATTCCGTAGAGGTTGCTAAATGCATAATCAACACTGTAGCGCCTGAATTAGCAATTATTTTTAATAAATGCATTGACTGTGGTGTAATTCCTGACTTAATGAAGAGTAGTAAAATAATACCTTTGTTTAAATCGGGCAGCACATCAGACCCCACGAACTTTAGACCTATTTCTGTGCTTCCCACCTTTAGTAAAATATTCGAAAAATTGATGCTAGATCAATTGCAAAGACATTTTAATAAACATAAGTTATTAAACAGTAAGCAATTCGGTTTCACAAGGGGTCGCTCGACTACCGACGCTGGTGTTGAGCTTCTTTCACATATTTTTGAGGCCTGGGAGAGGTCACATGATGCCCTAGGTATTTTTTGTGACTTATCTAAGGCTTTCGATTGTGTTTCACATGATACATTGGTCAGGAAATTGCATCACTATGGTGTTAGAAACACTGCCTTGGATCTTCTTATTTCTTATTTGGATAATAGGATCCAAAGAGTAGACGTTAACGGCAAGCGATCCCCAGGTTCGCTTGTCACTATGGGAGTTCCGCAGGGCTCAATTCTTGGCCCTTTTTTATTTCTCGTATATATTAATGACCTACCTTGCCTCATAAAGAACAGTCATGAAATAGTGTTATTTGCAGATGACACATCACTTATATTTAAGCTTAAGCGAAAACAGACCGTTATTGACGATGTAAATAATGCTCTCTCTAAAATTGTGCATTGGTTTAGTGTTAATAATTTACTTTTGAACGAGAAAAAGACTAAATGTATTAGATTTCTGACACCTAACGTTAAGCAGGTGAAAACCAATGTACTAGTAAATGGGACAGAATTGGATCTTGTGGACACCACTGTGTTCTTAGGTATTACTTTGGATTCGAAGCTTCAGTGGGGACCTCATATAACCAAATTGTCGAAGCGGCTAAGCTCTGCAGCCTACGCGGTGTATAAAATCCGTCATTTGACTGATGTAGAAACAGCTCGATTAGTATACTTTAGTTATTTCCATAGTGTAATGTCGTATGGCATTTTGTTGTGGGGAAATGCGGCCGACTTTCAGGCTATATTTGTGCTGCAGAAACGTGCCATTCGAGCAATTTATAAACTAAGTAGTAGGCATTCACTGAGGGATAAATTTAAGGAAATAAACATAATGACGGTCGCGTCTCAATATGTATATGAGAACCTGATTCATGTAAAAAAGAATATAAATCTATATTCTAAACACAGCGACATTCATAGCTTAAATACTAGAAACAAAGATTTATTTCTTGTGCCGAGGACTAGGCTCCAAAAAATTAGTAATTCATTTAAGTGCCAAAGTATACGTTTTTACAACAAACTCCCAAGCCATGTCAAAGAACTGAGCCTCAATAAATTTAAATCATTTATTAAACAGAAACTATGTCAAAAAGGTTTCTATAAAGTTAAAGATTACTTAGACGACAAAAAGGCTTGGGACTAATTAAGCTACTCCAATGTACCCCAAGCAACAAACAAGTGTTTTTAGAATCAAAGACTACATGATACTATATGAGCTCATATAATTGTTTGGATTATTTTATTTGACTGTAAGTCAATTTATTTTAAATTTTGTTTTCATTTATTGTTGACATAATCTACTCATTAAAATGTTTTTATTTTATGAGTTGATTGCAATTTGTGCTTATGTAAATTATTTTTGCATTAAAGCATTATTATATAGAATCAAGTTTTTCTAACTGAACAGACAGCTGTGCTGCTGGGGAGTTTGTTGCGCCACTTCTTCTTCCCAGCTTAAGCACTAGGAAGTGGTGAAGGGTGGGCGTTTTTGGGGGACTGTCTTATGTAATTTTGACGTTCGAAAAGTGCTGATTCTCAGCCTAGTTTGAATAAATGACTTTTGAATTTGAATTTGAATTTGAATTTGACAGCTCACTTTAAGTTACAAACCGTTTACTGTATAGGTTTATAACAGCACGGTATTGAAAGTAAAGTTGGCCTATTCGATTCGACATTCAATAAAAGTTTTATTATTACGCCCAGTCGCAAACATATTATTAATTATTGATTATTAATAAAGCAACGTAATTATGCACATAATTTAAATAAAAAAAGTTTTTTCAGGAACAATAAGAATCCAGTTAAGTATAATATGTAGCCGTGATTCTAATAAAAAGCGCCGTGAGGCATAGCGTTGTTAAAAAAATAGGTCGATGGCAATAGGAATAACCATGATTATGACATGACTATAACGTAGAAAAAGCACTTATTTCAATCAACATTTAATAAACAAGTTTTTCTTACAAACAAAAACCCCTAGAAGTTTATACTATGCTAAGTAAATCAATCTGCCTAGCTTTGTCTCAACTGTTCTATGTTGGGGTCGGTTTCCAGTCTAACCGGGTGCAGTTGAATACCCTATATTACATGGACCGACTGCCTATCTGACCTCCACAACCCAGTGGGTAATTCGATACCCCTTGGTAAGACTGGTTGTCAGACTTGCGGGCTTCTAACGACCCGTAACGACTGTCAAAGATCCACGAATGACAGCCGGGACCAACGGCTTAACGGGCTTTCCGAGGCACGGAGGAGTCTCGGTATGTTAAGATGGTCACCCATCCACAGCCCAACCACGTCAAACGTAGCTTAACCTGATGGATCGAACCGTGCGGCTGTTATTACTTAGCCACGAGCTCCTCGAAAACCAGTAAGTAACATAATAATATTCTTGAACAATGATACTAAACTAAGTAACTTTAATGCATATTAGCTTCAAAGTATTGCCAAAAACATATCCTCGACTTCTGTCACCGCCCGTACAATGAACCGATGTCTTTTGTTTCGCCCCCCCGCTCCCCCCATGGCGGCTGACCTTTAGAGATAATAGATAACACGTGTGTCGTGGAGCGGTGGAGCGGTGTCCCTTTGTCAAGGTGTCGGCTTGCCGATTTACTGGACCTCGCTTCATTAGAGAGAAAAACCGGCCAAGTGCGAGACGGACTCGCACACGAAGGGTTCCGTACCACCGTTCAATATTTAGCAAATTAATGAAAAAAAGAAATGAAGAATATTTTTCGTCTTTAAAAATCGCAAAGATATATTTGTATTTCATAATGATACTGTGAATTACAAAGTTATTTTTGCAATTGCAGAAAATCGCTCATATTCGAATAAAATACCTTACAAATCGGCTTTTTATATTTATTGATTACACGGTGGTACATTATATACAAAAGTTTCAAATTCCTAACTTGTTTATTTGTTGCGATAGAGTTAATACAAAAGTGGTCTAAAACTGTCAACTTTATTTATAATCTACTGGATGAGCCAATGACATTCCACAAGCCGATTTCTTTTTTCATAATCACAAATGTATTATATACCCCTTAATTTTGATTATTTGTTGTTATAGCGACAATAGATATACACAATCTGTGAAAATTTTAACTGTCTACCTATTACGGTTCATGAGATAGCGCCCGCTAGCGGACAGACGGCCCGCTAGCGGAGTCTTAGTAATACAGTTCTTACCCTTTGGGTACTGAACCCTAAGAACGGTAGGGGATGTAGATTTAATGTATTATTTACGTGTGAAAGGTGTTTTGAACGGAAAAATACAGAATCTATATAGAAAAAAATATATATTTGAAAAGGGTTTCTAAATACTATAAATTTGCCCTTGTTATTTTCATGTCAATTAAGTGAGTTTTAGAACACAAAAAAGCTTGCATAGGTGGTTGTAAGGTTACATATCGGGTACCCGGGTCCACGGCGCGTTTGTTCCACGCGCGCCTCAAAGAGATGTCAGCACAACTGACGGGGTCCGCTAGGACCGATGCCTGCCGGGGTCGCGGGAAGGTCCGAAAGGGATACCGTGGCCCCGGGCAACGTACAGGCAACTGAAGGAACATGGGTGAGTTTTAGTCAGTAAGTGTCTGACACGATGAGCGGGAGAAGTTATTTGATAATTACCCACTCAAAAAAAAGGTTACATATTGTTATGGAATTTCGTAGTTACCATTATTACTTCATATTAATTTTCAAGATAAATCTGCATACACAGACAAACGCGATAGTGAACCTCTTTACATTTCTTAATGAGTTTTCGAAGTCAAAACTTGTGAGGTACCGTATGAGTCCTTCCTCATTCGTACAATAGGTAGGAACTATTCGAGATATTTATGTGAAAAACTTACATGTGCATGAGATCCCGACTTTGATAAAAAAGGAGGTACCTTTCTGCGTACAGTTTATGAAACTTGTGATATATTTCGAAATTTTTCTATGCCGTAATTAAAAGATTTATAATGGTCAATAAAAAAAAGAGATTTTGACCGAGGTAAGAATTTGTCTTAGTTTTAGTTATGTTAATTACTTGTAGAATTTCAGTTTAATTCAATATCTACACAAAGTTCCTACAGTAAATTAAATAAAAATAAATAATTCACAAAAAGTAGTAATCTGTGCGTTGTAGCTTCGTAGGCCTCGCAATGCTACGCGCTGTGCTACGGCGTAGGCCACGCAGTACTAAGATTTCGTAGCCAAAATCCCTTCGACATTTCTTAAACGTTCAATGCTGTTGTTGAAATTTATTAAAGTCTGCTTTCTATTTACCCGACTGCACTAGAAAGTGGTAATTATACAAGTTAATTTTGTGTCCCAATCTAACATTGTGGTATATGTGTTCGAATGTCCAAGAACTCCAAGAAACACTCTGTATCACGTCGGAATGCCAAAGGACATAAAAGCGAGTAAATATCAACAATACACGTATGTGAAGTGAGCTGAGTCACATTACTACAGTGTACTTCGACCCACTACTCCATTACTTCGCAAGTAATGGTCTGGAATCGGGCTCGCCGCTATCACAGTTGAGGTTTACAACTGTATGAGATTAGAAATGTTGCTCTTGATAGTTTTAGGTTTTAATGCATTAGGTAAGTTTTGTTAGTAGTTCGTTCTTTTCATTAAAATAAAACAATTGTTCTGTTGACTTTAACGGTGCCTTCTTGTTAGTTGTCAACGATATTACTGTGCTACAAGGATATTTTGGCGCTTGAATGACATTCACAAGGGAGCGTTGTTTGTAAGCATTCGTGAAATTGTTTCGTGAATTTGTTTTACATTAAAAATCAAGATGGCGGCGGTAGTTCCAGTTTTGGCTACGCGCCTAAAGATACTTGAACAACTTTTTTCTTGTGGTTAGTGACTAACCTAGTGTCAAAGTTTTTATGTCGCCCATGGGCCTCTGACTTGGCTTGGAAAACATCGTGAGGAAACCGGCATGTCTGAGAGATATTTCTCGACGGTATGCGACTTGCACATACATACATCCAGACAAAAAATCTTCGTTACTATTTTATTATATGTAAAGACTAACCTTATTAGTCTTCAAGTTCCCCAGTTAAGTGTGCTCCTCACTGTCATAAAATACGAAGAAATTGCATTCCCAGAATATAACATTCATTAAACCTAGACGAGTCGTCTTCTTACTAAGAATTTTCAGGATTTTCGTCTAAATGCGTTTGCAATATAATAAAATTTTAATTAATTAGAATTTTGATGTTTGTAGAACGAATACATGGTTATTAATATCGTATTCTAGGTAATTACAATTATAATTTATTTATTTATTTATTCAGACAAAGTCCATATTATGTTTAGTCACAAAAAAAAATCTTGGTAACTACGTTAGTACAGACATATTAAAAAAAGGTAGGTAAATAAAAAGTGGGTGGTCATGAAACCTCTCGCTAATGCCAGTAAGTTGAAATAAATAATAGTTAAAAAAAACTAAAAAACACGCTTTTTATAGAAAACCGAACTAAAAAATAGAAAATAAATTTTAATGAATTTAAATAAAGAAAATAGTGTTTAAATTTCAATGAATATAAATTAATAATAGTGTGAATAAAAAAATATATATTTTATTTTAAAAAAAGCGTGGGGTGCATGGTGTCAATAGTTATAAATATTTTATTGACAGATATGAGTAGAGTGATTATCATTTCGATAATATCTTAAAAAGCACCCCACGCTTTTTTTAAAATAAAATATATATTTTTTTATTCACACTATTATTAATTTATATTCATTGAAATTTTTAACACTATTTTCTTTATTTAAATTCATTAAAATTTATTTTCTATTTTTTAGTTCGGTTTTCTATAAAAAGCGTGTTTTTTAGTTTTTTTAAACTATTATTTATTTTCTACTTTTTAGTTTGGATTATTTATAATAGCTTGTTTTTTTAATTTTAAACTATTGCACGACTCATGATGCGAAGCATCAGAGAGTGCTTTACGATCGAAAAATTTTTTTCGCCTTATTTAGTTTGGTATTTTATAAAAAAAAAAGTAGTTTTAGTTTTTTTAAAACTATTATTTATTTTTTACTTTTTTTTTACTTTGGTTTCTTTAAAAAAGCGTGATTTTTTAATTTTTTAAAACTATTATTTGTTTTGTAGAATTAAAATTCTCTTTAGTATACAAAAATTTGTCAATATTAGAGAAAACGGCTAATGATAATTATTGGAAATAAAAATTAACACAGAGTCCTGCCTTATCGACTGTAGAGAAAAATTATAGAAAATTTTATTTTTACCTTATCGACTATAGATGAAAATTATATAAATTAACAAAAATCATATTTTGCAAATTGAAAAATGGAATAATTTTATCAAATTAGTGTATTGTCATCGGTGCTCAATAAATCTACAAAGTTTGAACGAAATCTGGCAGTTTAAAGTGGGTCAAAATCGCGCACAAAGAAGTCGGTTACAAAAAAACATACAAACAAACATACAGATTAAAAAGCGTGTAAAATAGCGTTGGAATGTAGTTAGCGGTTCTGATAAACGCGGGCGAACGCTATAATATTAGGTTATTGTAGTACAAGGTGTGTGCCCGCTTTTCATACCCTATTTACCCCCCTTAGGGGATGAATTTTCAAATGTCCCGCCTTCGTTATATAAGCAACTCTTGTGCAACATTTCACGCTTTTAGAGAACAGCCTTAACCGCCTAGTGGTTGTCTCGTCTGTCAGTGAATGGATATAAGATTTTGAGAAGATATCTACTCAAATGTAACATATATGAAGTCTAGTTTGCACGAATTATTTTATATTCGAGAGAAGATAATTTTGCATTAAACAAAGCCTTACCCTATGTAGTAACTCCATTTCTGACCTTCTTCTGCCCCCAAACCCCTATTTAAACCCTCACAGATTTTCCAACTTTGAGTTTTACCATTGGTCCCAAAATCCAAAGAAAGATATTTTTTGAACTTACTTCAGTCCGGAAGCTGCAATGAATAATATCCTAATGCATCTTTCTGCATTTACCTAGTAATATTTCTGGGAATGTAAGCCGCGCTCTCACCAGCTCTCCTGTGACGTCATATCAAGTATTCAGGAGGTTTCTCTACACACTCCGCTTTGTGCACTTTCATAGTTTTATTTTATAGATCTAGGAGTTGCAGGCAATCATAAATGATCAGATGTTGTAGTGTAGGTCAGTTATTATTAAGACTTTAGAACTTATGAAAAATTCAGTTTTTAAAGCTAGGCCCCCGAGCTGGTAATTAAATAATATGTGGACACAACATCTTTTTTATTGGGCGGCAAAACAAGTTGGCTGCCTGTCTGATGATAAGTGGTGATCGTTGCTTAAGGGGCATATGCAAAACTGGAGTCATCGCAGGTCCATTGCTATCCCAGAAACAAAGCTGAGCTGGCTCATGGTACGTGAACACAGCAACACTGCTTAGCGGCAGACAGGTAGAAAATTATGTTGTCCTTTTAACTTTTACATCAATCCATCATCTGCCCAGGCAGATGTTGGCTTTTTGTTGGGGTCGCCTTCCAGTCTAACCGGATGCAGCTGAATACCAGTACATTACATGGACTGCCTACCAGATCTCCACAACACAGTCACAGGGTACAGCCCGATTCATACATAATGGCATCTCGGAAAATGAGGCGAGTGGCTGCGCAGTAACGAATTCATGTGGCAACTGGGGTGAGGGGTGGAGTACTGCGCAGCGAGTAGCTAACTTCCGAGCCGCCATTAAGTTTGAATCGAACTATAAGACTGGTTGACAGACTTTCGGGCTTCTGACGACCCGTAACGACTATCAGAGATCCAAGAATGACAGCAGGGACCAACGGTTTAACGTGCTGCTTTCCGAGGCACGGAGGAGTCTCGGTATGTAAAGACCACCCATTCACGTACCGACCACGGCAGTCCCGTGCAGCTGTTATAACTTAGCCTCTCTCCTTTAACTTCTACATCAATATAATATACAAAGGTCACGTTATGAGTGTTGTGACGTCAAAGATGAGCTCGTAATAAACTTGTGTGCCATTCTTCAGTGTTGTACTTCCAGATATTTGCTTAATAACATGCTGGCGGGGTTCAATGCGGTATGCTCATAATTTACATGGAGGGTAGATATATAGGTACATTAGAACGGTGGTTGATGGTGAATGGTTATAAACAGTATAAAATTATGATGAAGGACTTGAGCCTAGTTACATTTTATTTTTGTTTTATAGGCTAGATTTACTGAATGATTGCGGTATAAGCTAGCTTGATTGAATGAATGCGGTATAGTTGTCTCTGGTGTAGATTCTATATGTGATTGCGCATTGGGCATGGGTTAATGATGTATGCCAATTGCATAGACGAAGTGCTTGGTACTGATAGCATTCCGTTGCAATTCCAAGATTTCAACCATTAGGTATACAGGGTGTCAGGGACATCGACGCTCCGCTAGTTACCATGGATTCAGTACATGATTCTGAACAACCCTGTGTTGCTGTTCTTCGCTGGTTATTAAAAAAAAAAAATTTGATTGCATAGGTATTGCACTTTTCTATGAATTAACTGATTTTGTTTTTGATAACTGTCGCTGCCACTCTGTATAACATATCAAGAAGATGCTAGGTTTAATAAATGTGATAGCTTTTAAGTGACCTTAAATGGTCGACTATTCCTTAACATTGTATTTTTATAACTTAAGCGTGATTAAATTATAAAAACGAAATAAGCTGTTGTGGCAGCAAGTTTCAATAAAAGAAGTAAGTATTACAAAACTTTAGTATTTCTGCAAGATCTTTTCAATTCAAGCAAGAAAACAATTCAAAAGTTAGACAGCATTATTTAGGTTTATTTTTTCTAAACAACAACAACAATTGTTGTCAACAGATGGTCTATACAAGTTGGGGAGAAAGGTCCCGTACAAAATGAAATAAAACTGGGGTTCGGTCGTAAATCATAGAAATAAGACACAACTTACAGAATGTGTGTAATTTGTAGTTTATTGTCCAAATTATAAACGATGCAGAAGGTACAAGCAATGTACCAGAATGTACCTACATAAAATAAGGTTCGTTATGTGTGAAGATTAGATTTGAGAGATAAGAATTTCCCTTTGTGCCACACTTCGCCAGAGGTGATTGAGAATTTTTAAGGAAATTCCCAAATTACGGTGCGATCGTGATCAGAATTTGCCTGTCTGTTTCTCAATTTATTTGACGTAGCATGTTTTCTTCCGGTACAGTTTTATCATTAAGATTAGCGTAATATTCTTGTTATTTACTTCAGTATTGCTACTGTAGGTTGATTAAAACTTAAAAGGATGACGGTGAAGCAGATGGCGCCGTCTAGTAATGTTACGAAGTTACTGGAATTATTGAAAAGGTCGTCATCGATAAGTGTGACAGTGGCTGATGACAGTCACTCTAGCGGAGCGTTGCATCGACAGTTGCGTAGCGGCTGTCTTATGGTGACAGATGACGTCAGGAGCCACTGTTGTACCACGGTCACGACAATCCACGACGAACTGCTATATTCCGGTACAATGCTGATGATATTGCAGCCGCTGAACCACTAATACGATGACCACTTCTGGTACAGGCTACCCTGCGCCGTTAAGCATTAAAAAGCAAGTGCTTCTGCAGAAAAAATATTATATTTTATTATGCTGTGTAAAATATTTTACTTTTTTCGAGACCGATCGATATTTAGGTAGGTAGGTAGCTACTCAAAACTTTAATCACAACGTACCCATGAACAAATACTTAAAGTAAAAAGTTTGTGAGTAAACTTTTTAATCATCTTGTCTCTTAAAACAGATAATAAACTCGATAGTATTTAACAATAGCGATATTTAAAGGTGTTAAATATTTAACAAGTCGAAAGTAGGTCGGGTTCGTTAAGCTCCTCAAATTAACTGTGGACTAAATTCAGGAAGAGAATTGATACTGTTAAGAGTTTAAAGTATAACTCAAACTCAAACTCAAACTCAAAGCATTTATTTCAATTAAACCATTTACAGGCACTTTTGAATTGTCAAATAGTCGGTCAGTTAGTCGAGAAAGTTGAAGCTAGTTGCCCAGTTCCAAAACGTAGATCTTCATGGAGAAGAACGGGCAAGAAACTCCAAGGACACTCTTTTAAATATAGAAAATTACACAATCCTGGGTACATTATTCTTGTTGCTTCTATATGTGAGAACAATGTACAATAAAAAAATTAAAACAATTCAAAATATAACATTAAAAATAAGCCCTGGCAGATAAGAGATGACCAGTCACAACTGACGGCGCCCGTTCACGAACAAGACGCGTGGATCAGCACCATCCAGCTCAACCATTTTGTAGGGAACCGAATGATCCAACACACTCGCCACCATCAGCGAGACATTTAAGTGGGCATGACAAACTCTCAACTGCCGTGCTCTTTCAAGTCAACAAACATCTTAATAACATAAAATACGGCTCCATGGTACTCACATTCACAAAAATTGAAAAAATGCTTCTAAATTATACAAAACTATAGTATGCAATGTATTTGAGAGATTAATAGAATGATACTACCAAAAAGAAAGAAAATCATTATCCATTGGAACATTCAACAATTAAACTTGTTTAAATAAAAAATAAACATTAAGTTCGTAATGTCAGAAAAATAAAAAGGGGAAGCAACTCTTCCAAACATTAAATTTTTTAACTAGTGAGCCCAAGTGGCTGTGGAGCAGGACCAGCATTAAGCCAAGCATTTTTATCATCGATATAATCATCCAACTTATAATATGCTTGTCTACATAGTGTGCGTTTAATGCATGTTTTAAATTTCTTCTCATTCAGTTGAAGAATATCGAGTGGTATTTTATTATAACATTTTACACAGTACCCCATAAAAGAAGTGTGCACTTTAGACAATCTAAAACGTGGTTGATCTAATTTGTTCCTATTTCTAGTGTTAAAATTATGCCTGTCACTTATCTTACTAAAAAGATGTCGATTTTTTCGAACATACATTATGTTTTCATATATATACTGACAAGGTACCGTCATGATGTTAATTTTCTTAAACAGTTCCCTTAGAGATTCGCGTCTGCGGAGGTTATATATGGCTCTGACAGCCCTCTTTTGCAGAATAAAGATAGAATTAATATCTGCAGCCCGTCCCCACAGCAAAATACCGTAAGACATGATGCTATGAAAGTAACTAAAATAGACCAGTCTCGCGGTATCCACGTCTGTTAGTTGGCGGATTTTCCAAACAGCGTAAGCGGCTGAACTTAGCCGCCCTGCAAGTGATGTTAAGTGAGGACCCCACTGTAGTTTTGAGTCAAGCGTGATCCCCAGGAAAACCGTTTTTTCGACGAATTCTAGTGTCTCCCTATTCAGTACAACATGACATTCACTACTTCTAACATTTGGTAACGCGAATCTTATGCATTTAGTTTTCTTCTCATTTAATACCAAATTATTTACAGTAAACCAATTATGGACCTTAAGCATAGCGTTATTTACTTCGTCAAGCTTTTGTGCATGTCTGTTTACCTTAAAAATCAGTGATGTGTCATCAGCAAATAACACCATTTGTGGTCGGTTTTTCAGTAAATGCGGTAAATCATTTATATATACTAAAAAGAGGAATGGACCCAAAATCGAGCCCTGTGGTACACCCATTTTGACTTGTAAACCCAATGAATTTACACCGTTTATTTGAACTTGCTGCAGTCTATCATTCAAATATGATTTTACTAAGCTAAGCGCAAGTTTACCCAGTCCGTAATGCTCAAGTTTCAAGAGCAGTGTTTCGTGATTCACGCAATCAAATGCCTTGGATAGGTCGCAAAAGATGCCTATTGCATCTTGTGCCTCTTCCCATGCGTTAAAGATGTGTTTTAATAAGGTGACACCGGCGTCGGTTGTGCAACGTCCTTTGGTGAAACCATACTGTTGATCGTGTAGGATATTATTACGATTAAAATGATGGAGCATTTGATTTAACATTACTTTTTCAAACACCTTGCTGAAAACCGGCAAAACCGATACGGGTCTATAATTATTTAGGTCTTTGCTGTCCCCGGATTTGAATAGTGGAATAACTTTACTGTACTTCATTAAATCCGGGAATACCCCTTGATCTACACACAAATTAAATACTAAAGCTAAATAGGGTGCAATTGTCTCAATAATTGATTGACAAACTTTAGTAGACATACCCCACAGATCTTCGGTGATTTTGATCTTAAGTTGCTTAAAAGTCTTTACGTATGTTTGATCTGTAACTTTATACATTTGATATACCTATGAAAACGCTTTATGGGTTTGTTTAGTGATTGCTAGTGCTGTAGTCCACCGTTTTAAACCTATACGTTAAATAATTATGGTTTACAATATTATAACATTAACACTATCAGCTTTACACTAGGTACTAAATTAAAAGACTAACTAATTATAATCATACAAATAAATACAAAGACAAAAGGACGCTTAGGCGTCAAATGACGCGTTAAATTATGTTCTATTATTTCTTCTCTCGTAATAAAAAAAATAATACCAGCCTATATTGGCCTACTGCAGGGCAAAGGAAATTTTTCATACAGAGAAGGCACGAGCATTTATCACCACGCTTGCTCCAGACGGGTTTGCGGCGATTTCAAACTTAAACTCAGGTTTCCTCACGGTGTTTTTCTTCACCGCTGCAAATTATGTCCAAGATAAACTCAGAAAGTACATATTATAAATAAACTACTTTCCTATCGCAGGTATGTTGGAAGAGTTTTCTTTAGAAATAAGTATCACCTTTGTACGTATTTTTCTGTTCCTTTTTTCTTGTCTGTTTATATGTGTGTACATAAACTGATAAATAGATAAATTGAAAAGTTCACATTGGTACTTGCCTGGATTTGACCCACTACCTCTTGAAGGAGAGGCGGGGCCCGAACCACTGGGCCTATTGCCATGAATTATTATTATTATGTGAACAGCCCATGGTGCGGTAGAAATATTAGCCTAACTACACATTGCGTAACACACTTTAAATCACAATCTGAGGGTTATGAAGGAAAAACCTAATCCATTTGGATTGCAAGCTGTAGCTATGATGATACGGAAAACATTATCAATAATCTAACCTAGTGGGCAGACTCAGACAACACACACATTCACACACCCACCATCACACATCTCGCCACACACAAATGCTAAAACAGAATATAGTTTAGAATTATTAATATTTATTTTTTATTTTTTTCTTTAACCTTGGCCATTGGTTTTTATATTTTATTAAAATTTTCTTTTATTTATTTGTTAAATTAAGTATAAATTGTATCTAGTCTAAGCCTTCTCCTTTTGATCCTTGTAACTGCAGAAACCTCGACCCCTGTCATACAGGATTTCCTAGTTCTGGGGTCGAGACCGCATTGATTGTACAGAAGTTTGGAAATAAATTACTATTACTATTGCTTCATAAGTTTGAAAAATTCGTCCACTCAACAACGTAAATAACGCAATGAATGTGACTGAACTCGAAACGTCTAAACGAAAGGCATTCATTGCGATTGAGTGCTGTTTTATGCGGGTTACGCAAATACCCTGCAGGGTGTGCTGAACGTACATTAAAATACAGGTAGTCAATCGCGGAGGCAATTGAAAGCACCCCATATAACTTTGTTTATCAAATACTTAATTGTATGAAAACTTAGTCCGCTGTCAGACCTGACTGTGCTTAAAGGGACCCTGATCCAAATAACCACTTTGTATCAATCATCTTTAAAAATAACCCCCATTTCCACCAAACTTTCTTTATCGCGAGCCAAACCGCTTCAATATTAATTAATTGCCGAAAAAAACTTGTTCCCAGAACCCTAAAAACGCGATTAAGAAAATTTATGGTTTGCGAAAAAATGGCGGGTCCGCAAACGGCTATAAGTCATTATATGACGCCTGTGGATTGCTAATGGGCGGGAATCGATATCGGGGACAAAAATGGCTTTCCGATATTTTGTTGTTGCTAGCTACGTTATCTGAATAAATTGAAAGATTGATATGAGATTCTGAGTGTTTACATTTTTGTATCGGTTTTTAGAATTTCATACTACGACATTGCATTGGGTCACTTTAACTTAGCAAACGATGTCTGCCTGTTTGTCCCAAGCCTTTAGCTCAGTAATATAAAAATAAGCTAGAATATAGTAGTCAGGAAATTAACGTTCAGAGTCTGTGGTGGTACATCTAAAAGTAGGTATACATAATTTTAAATGCAAAACGGAGCATAACAAAAAAACTGGGCTCTTTCCATCTGAAATCGCACAGTAAGCAAGCACGATGCTCAATGCTCATTTTTCGTTTTCATTAAAGATGTATTATTTAATAATATTTCTGCAGTGAGAAAAGTAGAGGCAAATATTATTTCTAATACTCTCGGGTACCAATAACATAAAATGCACTCAAGGTGAAGAAAACCTCATTTCTCCAGCTAATACATCTCTTAGCTCACTTTAAATGCCTTTCCTGTCGTATTGTGGGTAATAAAAGTTTTACAAATAACCTTTTTAAAGTCTCTGGCTACCGCAGGTTCCAGCGGACTGCTTTTATTGAAATAATAACGACTTTAATGGATTAACTTTCCTTTACACAAGTTTTAAATTAGTAATTAACGTAAATATTGTAGAGTTTTGTTTTGTTAAAAGGTGTATTGTTTATTAAAAAGGTTTTGTTAGCTTGTTTTCCTGATTTTAATTTTTGTAATGAGAATAAAGCCTCGTGCAGACTGGCGCGACTCATTGGCGCCACGCGACACCGGTAATTGTTATACCGTAAATTGTATTGTTAGAGTTGCGTCGTGCCGCCCCGTCACGACAGTCTGCACGAGATTTAATATAGTACAATAATTATTGGAACATTTGAAAATATACAATGCGTTAAATTAATCGCAAATTACAGCTTCACATAGGCGTCTCCAACATTGTATCTTGAATCTTGATACAAGGCTTTGAGTCTTCTGAGTTCAAACTTAATTTCTGAAAGAAATTTCAGAAATTAAGTTTGAACCTTACAAATTTTTCAGCGCATGAAACTCCACTGAACATAGACGTAAAGTTAAAAGGCTATTCTCGAAATATTTCTGTAGCAATCACGCTTAGTTAAATCGGCGATCAATTAATCGCTGAGTATTATACATTACTTTAAATTTGTGCAGAAAATGCACAAATATAAAGTAATCTCCTGCGCATCTTGTTGAAGCAATTTCTTGCTTTCCGCATGATTATGCAAGTTCCAGCTTGAGGATCCTAGAAAACAGTTTTACTTATTTATATATTTTCACGTAACACCAAAAATTACACACTATGAAATTGATCGTAAGCCCTACATAAAAAATGACCCAAAAAGTAAAGTAAAATTATACCTTGTGAGTAACAAATCGATGTGATTACGTAATTCATTATAACTGGGGTGGATGTGGCGAAAAGTGCCAGGTCTCGGGGCATAAGGTCACAGTTCATGGTAACGGACGCTACTGGTCGGTAGTGGACGATAGGGTGAGGGGCTATGAAAACCGAGGAATAGAAATGAGTTATCTTACCGCCTGGCCACGGGACATTCGCTACAGCGAATATTCGCGCGGTGCGAACGGCGAAGCGTCTAGCGACTAAAACAAATGTATAGAAATGTTCTAGGGGCGTCCGGCGAAATTTGCCGAGCGAATCGCACGAGCGCCTGGCGTCGTGGCGGGCGACGGCAACAAATGTATGAATCAGTACGGCGCATGCCACGGTATCGAGCGGCAGACGCGGCGAATAATGCAGAAATCAAACTTAGTTGTATTAGCCACGAAATAATTTATACTGTTTTTTTTTGCCGAAATTGCTAGGCTTGCTATTCTATCTGCATTGAGCATTTTCTCCAGTTGTGGTTCATAATAATATAACAAAAGTTTTGCCAGTCATTCGGGTATACGTAATCGAAAAAAAAAACCGGATATATAAATAGTCTGTATTCTAAATATTATGTCTTATCCACTCTAGCAATGTAGTGAATAGCAAGTCTTGAGTTTAAACTCACCGTCACTATTCGTGAAGGCTCTTCCATTGAATCCAAAGAAAAAAGCAAGGATTTTTCTGAGAGAGCTTCGTCAGACGCATGGACATTCCCGTACAATATTGACTACATGTTAAAGGGCCAAACCTCTTCACCTTTTATTCTTAACACAGGTATCCCGCTTCAGCTTATCCCAGCTATTCCCTGCTCTCCTAGCCCCACAATAATATTTGATTTGATATGGCGACGTAACACGCGAGCATCGAATAAAGCCGCCGCGCCGCTCGCCTGGGACGCAATATTTAGGTTATTAGGTGTCGGACAAGCCTGCTGTTTGAACTGGCGATCTATTTCACAATAATTGTTACATGGGTTCACGTCTGAGGCTTGTTTTCTAAATGTTTAATTTCTAACTGAGGTGACAGGTGTTCCCAAGTCAGAGGTCAGTCTCATATAAATTTTCATACAAAGGTTGTATCGTAAATTAAATTAAGTACGATTAATGGGCTAGATTTTGAACATGGGCCACCGTGTAGGTATTGCGCCTAGTTATTGGGATTTGTTATCCACTTGAAAAAAAGAATTTCGGACTACCTATAACGACTGTTATCTACCCGTATGATCATCAGCACTCTATGTTTTACGTGCTCTCTGATTAACTAAGGTGCTTCAATGCTCTACGAACTAACAAATTAATGGTCACCTTTTCAGTTAGGCCGGAAAGTGCAGTTTAACCTCACCCTTGGTACAATTTGCACAAATAAAAATTGCAACGACGATCATGAAACTGCCATAAAAACTCAATATTCTAAAGCAATGCTGCAATAAATAACTAACGCAGCGAGTTGATAGACACTACAAAGTTATTTACGATAAAAACACGTAGATACATTACCTCACAGACAAAGTTCCGTTTCACATACATAGTAACGCTGCGGCATAGTTTGAGTTCTACCTTTTGGCAGCGACGGAGTTTACTTAGCGCTAAATGAAGCGGCGACATGGATGCTACAGTGCCAAGCGATTCCACGACGAGGTTCAGCTGAAACTTCTACTAAAGAATGTAGGTAATTGAGAAGGCTCAACTCTCAGTGCATTAAAATAACCTCCACTACCTTGCTTACTGGCTAATAGGCATACAGCGATATTAAGAGCTATATCCTATTTACTTCTAAAACTTCATGCCGACGGGAGACAAGAAGAATGCTTTGGGTAGAGATCACAACGAGCTACATATTGATGACTTTATCAGGTACCTTAGGTATGTGTTAAGTCACCGTGGGCGTATGGTTCTTAACAAAAAAAAGCGACTCATTTTCTACCCATGGGCAAAGAATGACGACAAGGCCCTTCGCCCACGGAGCTGCAGGCAGCAGAGTTCAACTGTTTGTAAAACTAACTAATTTCTGCAGTTTACGTCAATGGGCTTATCTTATCAGATATTGAGTAATATTTTATTGATCTTATTACCGCCAAGCGGTGTTATATTAGGCGTTTTGTTATTTTGTATGTGTGTATACTTTATATATTTTTTTGTAATGTGCGTTTTGTTTGTGCAGAATAAAAAAAAATCCTTCTTATTTCCTTTTTATGCAAAAAGTATATTAGGTTAGGAATTACGACTAGTTTTCGGAAACCAGAAATTAAAAGCACCGAAAGGTATGATGAAATATGTTTTAATCCAATATATTCTATTCATGTTCATTTAAGAAAAAATTCTATTTACTTTTCAATTGATGGTCGTGTGGCCATAAATCTACTAAAATTATGAACTTGATTATATGATCCAAATATCGTCACAGTTGCGCCATTCGCTCTTACATAAAAAAACAAACCCACCGCCATTTACATTTTATAAACTAACAAATGATAATACTTTCCACTATACCGCAGTCGCGTAAAACAAAGTAATCACAAAAATAACATATATAAACTTCTTTTAAGAAAACAGACATCTTTTTCTAGAACTACACTCGTTTATGAGTACGACAGAGATATACAATCCCGGATTAGTTCAGTATTCCCTGTAGCACGTTAAAATGTAGTAGTCAGGTAATCTAGCAGGGAGCGTAAGTTTCTTGCCGTGATTAATATTTGGACGTAGAATTTCATTTTTACGGGGAATTTTCTTTATGCGACAGTGTTGCTGTTGAGTTTATTTTTTAACGTAGCCTTATTTACTTTGCAGGTTAATCTGTATTAAGATTTGCATTTTCTGCGGTCAGTTCATAGAAGCGTGACTATTTAACTCATAAATTATTATATTTGATTCTAATTGTTACACGGGTCGGGTGGTCAGAAAATCAGCCCGAAAACTTGATTTAAAAAAACCGGTAAATATTTTTAGAACCTAATCTCAACACTGCTTTATAACTAAGGGCGAATTTGACCAATGAAACGCGATCAGCACGACTAGAGTGCGCGCCACGAAAGCAGGCCGGTGGAAAATTGTGGAACTACATTTTTTTAATGCAATGTGATGCAATGACATAGATACCTGAGCCACGTCAAAAGGACTTGGTGGCGCGGACTTCTGGGAAAAAATTATCGGACTGTTAGTCGCGGCTTACGGACGCGTCCGATAATTTTTATCTGGATAGTACATTTAGCACTACACTGTGCTCGGGAGTCGCGAGCCGACTTCCGGCCACCGTAGGCGCGGGCTTGCGGACGGTGAGCAATGGGTAGCTCGCCGTCCGATAGGGACCAGGCCCGGGTCGACGGCGCGTTGTGTTCCACGCGCGCCTCAAAGAGATGTCAGCACCAACTGACGGGGTCCGGAAGGGCCAATGCCTGCCGGGGTTGCGGGTTTGTCTGAAAGGGATATCGCGACCTCGGCACACAGGCAACGGAAGGAACACGGGTGGGTTTTAGTCAGTAAAAGTCTGACACGCCCTCCCGCTCCACCCAGAGCGGGAGAAGTTATTTGATAATTTCCCATCCTCAAAAAAAAAAAAAAAAAAGCACTACACTGTGCAGACTATCGGTCGTAAGTCGCGGACGTGACCTTGGGCCGTCCTTGAGAGTTCCGACGTCTGATAGAAATCTGGCCGGCTGGAGCTGGGAACAACATGCACACTCATCGGTTGCGATTGTCAGCCGCGGCTTACGGACGTGTCCGATAATTTGTTTCCAGCTTAAACCGTATTCGCTGTCAGTGTCAATATTCCACAACAATGATGACATTAACAGCTCTTGAACGCGGTTTAGATGTGCTGATCACGTTCAGTTTTTATTGGTATAATTTTCCCGTAGTAGAGTACGCCAGGATAACTCATGATAATCGCTTGAATAAATAAAATACTATTCAGCCTCTTATAATTACATTGATAACAGAAATGACAAAAGACGATCGAAAAGGATTATCATACATGGAATATTTATTCCTATTCTGAATCAAGGTCTTAAATCCAATCCCGCCTACGATTTATATCAATACACTAGCTTCTGCCCGGAATTTCATCCTCGTGAAATTTCTTGTTCCCTGGACCACCCTGTCGCATCGCATCGCCTGCCCGCGATTTTACTTCGTTTTAGCTTAGCGTTCTATTTGACTTTTTTCCTAAGGGTCCTAGTGTGATGCCTAATGCCAAACATTGTACACCAGCAGCCTTAGGGAAAACCATAAAATAACAGCAGACAATACCCTGCGCATTCAATACAACAATGCCTTCAGTGCGCTGTTGAGGCTTCCACTTTACCTTCTAGTGCGTCAGGTATGTTCGCTGATGTGCACACTGACGACTACTTTGCGATAATGCGGAAGAAAGTTGCCTCAGTAATATCCCGAGTGAGGGGAAGCAGCAACAGTATTCTAAAGGTGTTTGCAGAGAGGCTGGATGGGCCTACACTGGGGAGGTTTTCCAAGCTGCATGTTGGCAACAAATCTTGTTAAGCCTTCCAGTGATTGTGATTTTCTTTTTTAGTGTTTGCATGTTACTAATATAGTTTTTAAGTACGATGTAATACTAACACCCTATGGGCCTTGATGCCTGACAATATTTTTATTTAATTTCTGTTATTATTAAAAATAAAATTATTATTACAAAAAAATATATATATATATATAATCTGCCTCAAGAATTTGGCTATCAAAATGTTTTTTTTTTAATCCGACTGGTAGTTCCAGAGATACGTTCAAACAAACAAACAAAAATACAAACTATTTTGCTTTATTATTAGTATAGATTTAACAATGTACACAGTAGTCCATCTGTAGTTGTTTACATTTCATTACGGGCCGGATAGGGGTGGTGTTGAACGGCACGTGACCAGCGCGCGATGGACAGCATTATCTATAGCTAAGTTACGCATGTATGGACTAGGCTTAGCTGGGTGGTGGGCGAAGGTTGTTGTTTATAAAAGGGGTAAGTAGAGTTATGTTTTATGTGAGTTTTGGGTGATGTGGTGTAATTGTCAGATTATTCCCTATTAAAATTTTTGTTTCCAATTGATGTTCTTTCCTCTTTAACAAATATCAACTTAATGTAAGTGTAAATTGGGTTGTTTTCAGAATTGGTTGGTTCTATTGAAAATGTCATAAGATGTTTGAAGTTGTAGCGCAAACTGAACTTTATGAGTAGGTATTAAAGCAATTTTTTCTCTATTTTTTTCACTGGTACGGTTGTAATTGGAAACGCTGGATAGGAATTTACGGTATCAGACGCTTATTGGTGTCCGACATACTAATTTCGCTATTTAACTACTAATACTACGCGAAAGGCATGTCTGTTCCACATGGATTTACAGCAAAGAATATTTTTTTGCGTCATTTAACGAACACTGTTCCTACAATTCCGTAGCCGACCGCAGGCGGCAACTCCAGGCGACGTGTCGCCGCGACACGACTGGTTTCTATGTATTTTTATGAAGCCGATGTGTCGCTAGCTAGGGAAGGTAAACCACTCCTGTCGCGGCGATACGTCGCCTGCAGTTGCCGCTTGCGGTCGGCTTAGGTATATGTATAAACAACTATTCTTTCTCTAACCCCATTTTCCTAGCCTTTCCTACTTAGTAACGCAACAAAACAAATGACTCGAGAAAAATGTGATCAATTCACAGCAAGCAAGACAGGGCTGTTAGACCCAGTTATACTCTCACAGTTGAATTTAACGAAGCAGCAACAATTTGTAAACGTTCCTAGAGTACAGTTGACCGAACAATTTGTTGCTTCACTTGGTGCAGTCGCTGTCACATGTTACCGCACTGTTTGCGCTATGCTGTGACTGGAATACCGTTATGTTATTGCTGCGTTTTGGTTGTGAGTTGTCATACGTGTGTAAACGTAATGTAAGAATAGGATCTCCTTGCAAGAGTTGTGTTTTTTATGATTCAGGTGAATTGGTGGTGTCTGGACAAGCATGCACCACTGTCGACCGAATTATTGCTTATGACGTGATAGCGGACAAACGGGAGCCTATTGTATGCACAAAAGAAAACAACCAATTTTGAAACATAACTTTTGCTGATATCTAAATGAAAAAATTGAAGGAAGAAAATAGGGGCAGTTTAATTAGAAGGTCGGTTGCGGGAAACTAGCACAAAAAAGGCTAGTAGACGAAATGCATCAGAATGAAAAAAAAAAAAAATCTGCCTAGCTTTTTCCCAACTATGTTGGGGTCGGCTTCCAGTCTTACCGGATGCAGCTGAATACAAATATTTTACATGGAGCGACTGCCTCCTCAACCCATTATCTGGGTAATACGATACCCCTTGGAAAGACTGGTTGTCAGACTTTCGGGCTTCTGACGACAGCTTAACGTGCTTTCTGTGGCACGGAGAAGGTCTCGGTATGTAAAGACGGTCCCCCATCCACGGACCAACTCCTGCAAGCATAGCTTAACCTGATGGATCGGCCGGTGCGGCTGTTATTACTTAACCACGAGTTTCTCAATGCATCAGAATAATCAAGATAAATTTAACAAGCGAACTAAAACAGCTCTAAATTGAAATATTGCAAGTGTTCTTTGTATGACATCATTCGTGCTTAGCGATTGTTCCTAGTCCTGTAGCTACAAAGCTAATATATCCTTAGGCAATCAAACACACCATGAAAACTAGCGACTTCTTCTTGTCTGAAGTCAAACGGTAACAGTTTCTTCATTAAGACGTAATCAAACCGCAGGGCCGTGCTTTGAACCCCACACACTAGGAATATGTTAGTAGTGTGTAGTTCATCGCCGCGAACTTAGAGCCTTGAACTGGCCATCTTTACTTATTAATTACTTACAGTAACAACTGGGTTTTAATGCAACAATGTTAATGTTGTTGATAAGAACTTCCATCAAGAAAGACCAACAGCACCCTAATTGCGTAATGCACTATCATCAATCACAACCTAAATGATTTTGAAGGAATTTGCAAATCCATTCCTACATTTATGTTGGAAAAATTTGTCCGCTTAACAACGTAAATAACGCTATGAATTTTGTTGAACTGTCAAAATGAAAACTATTGCTACTTTATGTGTGTTACGCAAATACCCCGCTCGTTCATACAACTGGCAAATGTAAATGAAGGGAAACCATTTTTTTTGCAACTTGACTACCATCATCGTTTTCTTTTGTGTGGCTAGTGACTAAACTGGTGTCAGAGTTTGAAAGCCGCCCATGGGCCTCTGGCTTGGCGTCACATCCCGTCGAGAAATATCTCTCAGCCATGCTGGTTTCCTCACGATGTTTTCCTTCACCGTTTTTGAAGCAAGTGATAATTAAATAATACGCACATGAATCCGAAAAGTCAGAGGTGCGTGCCTTGGGTTCGAACTCCAGACCTATGACTTAGCAGTCTGACGGTCACACAACTAGGCTATCACTGCATAGCTATCAACTTAAATCCGTATATTCAAATCACAACTTTGACAGTTGTATACATACAGCTGTACGTGTTACTAATAATAATAATAATTTATTTTATTTCAGACAATGTTAGTCCATATTGCATACAATCAAATGAATAAAATCAAAAATTAAAATTAAAAAACCAAATAAATAAAAAAATTGCGAATTAAAATAGATATTAAAATTTGTGAAATAATTATTAACATGTCAGAATTATATAAAAATAAAATAAAATGTCAAGTACTTAATAAACAGAAAAATGCGAATTAAAATAAACATTAAAATTTGTGATAATATGTCAGACTCATATAAAATAAAATAAAATGTCAACTGGTAGAATTAAATAAAAATATAGAAAATATACAAAATCAAAATAAATAAAAGATTAAAGCTATTTTTTATCAAATAAATGTGTGTCAGATTGATAAACAATTTTTCTAGACTATTGACACACACATGTGTCAATAGTCTTGGCCAAAGCGATGTGTGTGAAAGACTTCAATTGTGCCTGTAATTTTATCATTAACCCCCGATCAACGATAACTGAACGCAGCAATAGGTACTCGGTAAATATTTGGTGATGGAAAAGGGAATGGTGGTAATTATTTCTCCGAGAAGCTATTTCATAAGAAGTAGGTACCTAATATTAATGTTACGAACTAGCTTCTGCCCGCGACTTCGTTCGCGTGGAAGTCTTAAGACACACAATATACTAAAATAACAGCCACATTTTTATAAAATGCCCTCGGCCTCCCGACCCACCGCGTCGTATCGCCCGCCCGCTCTGACTTTTTGTCTTTTTGTTCGGCTCCTAAGAGTCATAACGTGATGTTTACGTCTTCCTCATGAATCACTCCGTCCATTGGTGAAAACTGTATGAAAATCCGTTCGGAAGTTTTTGAGTTTATCGCGTACAGACAGACGGCCCCACTAAGTTTTTGATATTTTATAGTATAATCTTGATTTTGCGTAAGTTTACTTTTGTTTTAAAAGGAATGTGTTGTGTTTCTATAAACAAGCATAAGTTAGGTATACATGATGCTAAATTTTTATTGGTCCTATTTTATGCTGAGCCGAAGCGGCTGCCAACTGGTGTAAGTATCTGTAAATATTTTGTGTTGTCCAATGTTCTTTTTATAGGAATCCAAAGTGAATGCCAAATAGCCTCTGGTGCTAGTTTCTTTAACTTTCAAAGTAACTAGATTCCTGCAAGATGTATAGTTTGATTACTTTAAGTGAAAAGTTTAGTAGACACATCTTTATTTACTCTATAGGTTCAAGGACCTTGTTTTGGTTTGAAAACTTGTTTGATTACAAATGGATTCGGGATTTCGAGATATTGTTTTTCATCCTATCTTTTCTGGCCATGGTAAAATGGTGTAGTTAACCATTCTTTAGTAGCTATTGATTCCACAGTGGAATTTAGCACGATCACTTTCTGTCTACTAATCTTGCAATCAACTTTATATTTAAGACTAAACGCTCACAGGTGTTATAACAATAAAATTTCTATTGTGTCTCGTTCAGTGTCTTTGGATTCGTTAACTGTGAAATGACTATGTATATTGAGAGATCTATGTTTCGCCATGGTCCGGTGTATGCGTATTCAGGTAGTAGAGTCCGCGCCACCCTTAGGCGCCACCAATGAAGTCCATTTGACGCGGCGCTAGTGCCTATGTCATTGCATCACATAGAATTAAAAAAAAAATAGTTCCACAATTTTCCACCGGCCTTCTTTCATGACGCGCAGTCTAGACTGAGACGATTTTTGTCCCGGACAACAAAATGATGCGCAAAAAATTTTTCGCGGTGTCTGAACCCTATTGAACCTCAATGGTAATTAGTAACTGAATTTTTTTTCTTCAGACTTTGTTCATTATTTTACCGTAATCACGAATTATACGCGTCTAACACAGGCTGCATACCCTTCGTCCTTTGCCCTAACACACATACACACACACCCCTTTTTTTTTTTTTTTTTTTTGAGCGTGGGAAATTATCAAATAACTTCTCCCGCTCTGGGTGGAGCGGGAGGGCGTGTCAGACTTTTACTGACTAAAACCCACCCGTGTTCCTTCCGTTGCCTGTGTGCCGGAGTCGCGATATCCCTTTTAGACACACACACCCCTACACCCTCATTTAGTGTAAATATTTTCATGCAGGAAGAGTTGCACAAGAGACGCATAGACGTCGTCACGGCGAGACATCGTGGCGCGGCAGAGAGCCAACCCCACCCTGAAGTTGTAGAGAGATGAGGAATTTTAGGTAATATGGGATGTCACTAGGAAATTTTGATATTCGGTGTTTATTTTATGAGTGTCTATCAAGCTTCTAAAAACCATATTAATGTTAAATGATTTATTTCTATGAATAGGTGTGAAAAAACATGTCAAATATAAAATTAAGTTTTAAAACCAGATGACGTCAGATAAAGTCAAAAGTCAAAAAAAATATTTCAATTAGGCACATAAAAGGCACTTTTGAATGACAATTTAAAAATAATAGAATTAAAAAATAAATATATCAATAAATGAATAGAAGATAGATAAAGTCTTTGATCGTCAGTTCCGTGATCCCAAGTTTTATATTTTTGTGGTTTACTTATGAATGAGAATTTAGTCCACTGACAGTTAGCTGTGATTATATAATAACATTACGAATATATATCACTTTGAAATTGAATTGCCTTTTCGAAAACCATGTGTTAAGCTTTGTGCAGACTAGCGCGACGCGACACCGCTTATTGTGATACCGTGAAGTTTTCTAAGAAATCGTATTGTTTTAGTCGCGTCGCGCTGGTCTGCACGGGCTTTTAGTCATCTACTGTTGATCGCTTAACCTATATCTAGACAGTTTTGTGTAGATTTAGTTGTGATAAATGATGATGATGATAAATGATTTTTATTTCTGTAAGTAGGTTTGTACAAAACACTTTTACACGTCAATCATATTATTTTTAAACTAGATGAGGTTGGCGTTTCCTATCTGACTACACCGAGAACAAAGGCCGAAACAAACTCAGAGGTCATACAGTCTCTTTTAAAGTCCAGACATAATCTTGGTCAGATCATGTGGAGATCATGTAGATTGGTCTAAAAATGGTCTTTTGAGGAAAGAATCACACAGATTGAGTGGACCTGTCCAGTCCACGCATTTGTCAGTGACCGTGCAGCTCAACTCAGAATTTAAGGAGCTCAATGTGGTTTCAGTATTGCGCTGGTTGGCGACTGACTGAGCTAAAGTCACACATAACTGGATTACGTTTGATGCCTGAATGTGTTTCAAGTGAATTCGGCTCTATTGGGTTATACTCGTAAGATATCCGAGAAAAAACTAACACGACGATGAATGATTTTTACAGTATAGGTAGGTAAATTTGGTATTAGTAAATCACTTAATGTCATAAAACTACGTAAAGCACAGCACGTATTGATTTTAGTTACTAAAATCCTACTATGTTGTCTGGAAATCTGCCAAATCCGCCGCAACACAGTATGAAAAAGTAATCTACTAGTATTTTTACAAAACCCTAAAGTTTTAATTGCACGACAACACGAGATTTACACGTTTGTGCCGAACTACCGAAAAACCAACAAGAGAAGTTTACGTTTAAAACTATGCCTCGAAGTTTTTTCTTTTTTTTCAACATTGGAACATGGCTTCAGACAGTTTTCAATTTGGAACTAGATTTTCTTTATGGCCTATATATTTTCATTTTGGTAATATAAACTTCTTCGTGAGACAGTTTTATGTCGATAAAGGGGTGTTTAAATAGATGATTATTACATATTGTTTCTGATGGTTTGTCTACACTAGGCTTTAGTAGTTAGAAATAACTGGTAGAAAAAAAAAAGTTTCAATATGTTGTAATGTCTGCGTAGTTTACATAGAAGGCATTTTATTTAAGTTGATTAACAGAATACTGATGGCGAATTCGTTTACTCACTCAGTACTGTGTAAGATAATGTGTATAACGTTTATGGTATAATGTATTATTACTATTAACTCCAGTTCATTATCGCATGCAAAACGATAACCCGCATCCAGGTATATCCAACCCATTACACAGAATCTAACACTATTTCTGCATATAAACTATGTACATAATCCTCATATTATTCAAGTGCTTACCTGCTAGATGTGACGTATGAAGGCTGTAGCAACTTGAGCCCGCTACGAGCTAGGAGCTACGCGCTACGAGCTACGCCGTAGTACTCTCTACGAATAATTGCGAGCCATTGCGAGCGCTCATTTTACGTTATTATGAGATTTTATGAAAGTTAAACTTTACTGGGGAACTAAATAGTTGCGGAGAGGTTAATTTTGTAGATCTTGAGATGATTATATATTATACGTTTATGCTGTTTTTCGCTCTTAGTAAATACGACTGATAGAATCTGATCACAGAAAATATCTTAGTGACGACTACCATCATCTCTGCGGTCTTTTTATTTTTTTATAAAAGGTGACAAATGTGTTTGAGGCAGTTATTTTTCTAAGGTAGAACTGTCGTCAAGCTGTGATAACCATCAAACTCGCAGGCGGGTGAATTATTTGCCAAGCATGGGTAATTGAGGCAGATTCGAAGTCCTATATTTTATAGCCCGTAATTTACGGACAACAAAACGGATCGTAAACTTTTTTTACGGACAGCTATTAATGATAACCATTTGATATAATAACTTAACAAAATGCAGTTTCCTACTTCAAATAACCATACAAATTTTATTATGTCTGCGTTCAGCTTTCAAGTTTGCAAACTCGAATCGTTTTAGAATCAAATGCTCGGTGTATCGACAAGAGGTTGCAGCCAGTGGACAGTGTTCCCTTTGATGTCGATTTTGTCTATGCGTTTGGTTGTGTAGAAAATGTTCGTATATATCAAAGAAGGAGAAACGTTTATGTAGTTTAAATGTGTTGGTTTATGAGAATATGAAATATGTGGTTATTTGTAGTTTTTTGTCAAGGATGCGTTAAGTGATTTGTCGTTTGCTTATAACAGTAACTTCCCAGGAGTAGTGTGGCACACTTTATGATGATACCTACTAATTCAAATAATTACTCGATCCCATTTTTAAGTATTATATGCTATTGGATTTTGATAATATTTTATTTTTATGTGTATAAAGTAGTAAGTTATTTAAGCAGGGTAAATAATATGAACACTTTATCATTTAGCTAAAAAGTTAGTTATTTTTATAACTACTTTAACATTTTATGGAGAGCTAAATGCTTTTGTACCTAGAATTCTGCTTCGGCATAATTCTAATGCACTTAAAAGATTCAAACTGTAAATGGGACCACCAATTGGATTAATCAATCGTTGGGTTGGGTAACTTCTTACTTAAACATAAGATCCCTTGCCCAAATAATTTGAACAATGGATTGTCTTAAGTGATGCTTGATCGAATAAACCTCCTTTAATTAAGGAATACTTACTATTAATTGAATTCTGATAAGTGCGTAATGGTAAAGTGAACTTCCTGGCTTAGGTTTAGGTAGGGTTATTTAAGGGTGACTAGACCATGAAACTGAACAACAATCTCCATGGCACCAACATTTTAATTGAGAAAAAAATATCAACTATCCCATACAGTACTTCAATACCGACTCGACCCAAATATACAGTACAAATATTTTCTTAATGTCCCTCGGCAAACTTCCCTCGTCGGATTTCTATCAGTTGCCCTTTGCACTTGGTGCTTGTACGTATTGACTCCTACCTCTGCACCCGCGTTGCCGTCAACCATAATTACCAAGTGCATCGTATAGAAATCCGACAATTCAATTCAATTCAAAATATTTTATTTCACATAAACGTAGGAGGCCCCTTATGAAACGTCAGAAGCTAGGTGCACGGTTCCAATTGGTTGTTTCCTATAGAAAAGAGTCGGCAATAAATTCCACGGTTTCTCTTATAAAAGTAAATGGTTCTTACAGTGTTAAAAGGTCAGTGTAGGCCTATCAACAATTACCAGGTACTTAGCAAACTATAAAATACCTGTCCTGTACCTGTCTGTTAAGCCTACGACGTTCTCACATTCACAAAATCTAAAAGAAAAGAATCTATATAAAAGATAAATAAAATAATAAAACTAAAGACCTATTTAAATCAAATGACTTGATTGCCACTACAGCTGTAACAAATCTAATTTAATAAAAAAAATAGAATATTTTAGGTATATAATGTCAAATGATCAAAAGATTAGGTCAAGGAAGTATGCAAAAAAAGAAATGATCGACGACCGACGAAACACGAAGTTTGCCGAAAGACTGTTTTTCACGATTACGTTATTGGGTAGTCTGGCATAAGATTTGTACTACTTCTTTGAATGAACGATAAAAAAAATACTGTAACTGAAAACATCGTGAGGAAACCGGCATGTACTAAAACCAAATATTAGAAGACATATGACATCTACCAACCCACACTGGGCCCGCGTGGTGGATTACGGCCCACTCATTGAGAGGAGGCCTGTGTCCCACCAGTGGGAACATTATAGGCTAATTATGCTATACTATACGGTACTCAAAACTTCAGCACATAAAGTGTTGCCATAAATGAACAAAATGAACTTTCTTGAGTAAAACAATTTGTTTTTAATTGATGTTGCTGGGCAAGTTGCTATAATCCCGCGTCATTAACATAAAGTTCTCATTTACCAGAAAGCCAGAATACAAATGAAAAGCTATCACTTAACACTTTGAGGGACACTAAACGCCCATAGGCGTTATAACAATACAATTCTATTGTGTCTCGTTCAGTGTTCTTGAATTCGTTTATAAAATATATATATATTCGTTTATAATATATAATTAAATTAAAAGCAACTGATGCTATCAGAGCATATAAACAAACGTTTTTTTATATCTTGAAGGAACCAGTGAAGACTTTCGAAAAGAAACATTCTAACGAAAATCAATATCTCATCCTTGAATACTTATTATGAAATCTTATACTTTGAACACAATTTTACTACAACACAAATTATATACCGGTATACTTGTTCAGTCAGTGTGGAGTGTCTCTAATGTGTTTGCCGTGGTCGGGTGTCACCGGCTGCCGGTTCCCACGTCTGAGAGGTGCCTTACTTCGTTCTCTCGGGAAATATTATAAGCTTTGATTTATGCTTGAAGTATGTCTAAGCTAGGATTTCATGTCGTTTAGATGTTTTGAGCAGAGCTTGGTAAAAATCAGAAGACTACCTAGATTATTGTAGGCTAGCTTTTGCCCGCAGCTTGGCCCGCGTGGAGGTCGGAAGTTATCCCACGGGAACGTCCATACTACTGGGATAAAAGTATTTAAGGAAGGACATAGGATATTTTTATCCCAGTCATGCTACGTGTGTGCCAAATTGACGTGAAAAGGGAACAGACAGACTGACAGAGTCACTTGTTTTAGTTTGGAAGAAAGCATTAATAGCAAAGTACCTATAGTATATGTATAGTTAGATTGACATATTTGTGACAAGCAAAGGTCCTTACTGGTTTTTCATCGTAGGCCTACCTACTGGTAACAGATAATATTTTGCATCAATAATGAACTAAAAAAATCTGTTGTTTCTTTACAGAAAATATTATGTCGTATCATAATAATGTTAAAACTTTACCATATTTGTGTTACAAAAATTTCGACAACTCCCATCGGTATTGTAAACAAAGGCTTCTAAAAGACGACATTCATTTCAGGGGTTGATAATGCTAACTTTCAAAATTATTTTTGCGCCTTCACAACTTTTCTCTTTTTCTTCATTTTACGCGTCGCGTCGTGTGTGATTTTGGGGAGCAGTGGTGACCCAGTCGTAACGGCTCCAACTTACAGGGGGCAATTTACTTTTTGTAAATTATTTAATTACCACTGCTTTCATAATTCCGGTGAAGGAAAACATCGTGAGGAAACCGGGACCATGTTCTAGAACCGAAAATTCGAAGACATGTGACATCTAGTAACCCAAACTGGGCCCGTGTGGTGGATCACTGAGAGGAGGCCTGTGTCCCAGTAGTGGGAACATTATAGGCTGATTATGCTATGCGATGTGACATACAATTTTGTGTTGCCCATTTTCACGTGCGAAAAGAATGCCGTGAAATTGTGATATCAGACGATTCACTCGAATGTTCAGTTTTGTTTTATTCCGCGATGACACGAAACCGACAAAATGACAGGCATGAACGTTCATCAGCGCATTTCATTTTTCGATCATTCGGTAGGCGAGTGAACGATGGCGGTTGTCGAAATCTAACATTGTTGGATCGGTTTACAATTAATTAATTTTTCACTTTGGTTCATGTTGTGTTCAGACAAGATGAAAGATGAAAATGAACAAAAAGTGAAGCGTCTGATAACTGATTCAGAGGGCTAAAGTATTCATCAAATAGGCTATAACCTACTACACACAGATCACATCGTGCCATCAGTCCCAAATCCATAATTCTCCGATATATGCGTGGCCACGATGCAAAACTGTTGGTTTGCAGAAATTCCAAAATATACCGTTATTGAGCGTCTATCATGGCGCCGGCCGATTTATGGCAACCCTTCCAAGTAGCCGGAGATAGGTAACACGAAGGTGCTTACTACGCATCGTTATGTCAGGCAAAATTGCTTAAATATTGGTCTGTTTTTCGAAATTCTGAAGTTATTGGTGACTGAGAATGCCTATGAGTCAGTGAAATAGAAGTACATACAACAAAGTACGCTTAGAGGTACTAAGATTATGAAAGACATATTTTATTTTATTAGACTTCTATATTTTTACTATCATCTATTTTTTGTTACGTAAAAACTGCGTAAAAACTCGTTTCTTGTATGTTTCCCAACTATGAACTTTTTGGATACCACATTATTATAATATTATGGATATTACAGCTGTAACAAAGCCATTATGGACCTGTTACCTCGGGTAATATTCACAGGAGAACAATGAAACTACAGCAGGTACTGCAATTTACAAGTCCCAAATGACACATTCTCACAAAAAGGAACAAAAGTAAAGGAGACTGTAGAAACATTGATTTCTGGAGAATACAATGTCATAACTACGTCAATCACTGTAAAAATATACTTTTTTTCACACTTCAGTGAATTTAAGGCGGAAAGCCACAGAGTTACACAGTTTAAATACCTAGGGCATGTAGTCACGGAGGACTTGTTTGACGATGCTGATATAAAGAGGGAGCGGAGGGCGTTGGCGGTTCGATGTAATATGGTAGCCCGTAGGTTTGCGCGTTGTAGTAGGGATGTTAAAGTCTCGCTTTTTAAGGCATACTGCCAAACCTACACGTGCAGCGTGCTTGTGGGTGAAGTATACGTAGAGAGCCTACAACATCCTGGGCGTACAATATAATAATGGATAAAGGATGTTGGTGGGGCTTCCGTGCTTCTGCAGCGCTTCGCAGATGTTCGCGGAAGCCCGATTTGGCGATTTTCATGCTAATATGAGGAAGATACAAGAGTCAATAATGGGTAGGTTGCGAAGCTCCAACAGCATCCTAAAAACATTATTAGACGAAATTGATAGTCCCTTTATAAGACACAGGGTACGGAGGTACGTGATAATGTGTGTTGAGCCACGTCAGTTTTAGTTTGTAACATAGTTTTTAAAACATTGTTACTAACACGATATGGATTGTGTGTACTTGTATGTGTAGTCAGAAATAATGAACATATTATTATTATTTTATTATATACCGAATTGAAGGCATTACATTCCTTCCTTAAACGTAAGAAGCTACACGCGCAGGACTAGAAAACGATCAGAATCAAATGTCTGTGACTTAAATAATATTTTCAAAAGAAAAACTTACTTAAAAACAAGGAGTATTTAAATGGCTTTTCTTTTGCCTGATCGAAAGATTCCTCGAATCGCTTGATCACCGATGCGGTTAAATTCACTTTATTTATTTTATAAGCATCTCTTGTACAATACTAAAGCACGTCTTTGAATAATAAACTCGTTGTTATGCAATAAGGAGGCGCGGTAAGAATCCGTAATTGTTGCAGGCGGGTAACCGCAGGAGTGACCGGGTTTGTGGCTGTAGTACAGGTTATTTGCTTAGCAGGAAAGGTTAAGGTGGGTGAAGAGAGACGAGCATAATATAAACCGCTTAAAGTGAGCTTGGTTGTATTCCTCACAAGGTAGACAGGGGACCTGGTGTCCACAGTCTGCTGTAATTTGGCTCACGCCTACAAAGTGGTAAAATTAAATCCTATGCGGAGTCGTTGGAAAGGTCGTTCAAAAATATTGTGAGTGTGTGAAAATCATTTTTGGATTCAGGAATAGTTTTGCGAAATATTAAGCTTTAAGGGAAAACATTTGTTAGAGTGTCAAGCTCCCTCTCCCTTGCCAGCTAAATGGTCAATTTTGGATATCTGAAAAATATCACGGCAGTAGTATTAAAAGGCAATTAAAGGGGAAACGATCACACCTAAGAAGTAGGCTCTACAAAGTAACGAGTAATAATTAACCAACTTACATTTGCAGTTGCAAAATCATGTTTTTCCATATATTCCGTATGGGAGAACATGTTTTTCAACTACAATGTTAAGTTGGGATAAATTCATCTCAACTACAGAACCCTTCATTGAGCGTAGTCCGACTCGCACTTGGCCGGTTTTTTGTTTCTAATACTACTGGCTACACTTGACGTATAATGAGCAGAGAAAGTCGAAAGAAAATTCGGCTACTCATTTTGAGCGACGGTACTTAAATATTTTTGGCCCCATTTTTACAGCACCCGTTTCTGAAAAATACAGTAAGAGTACAGTTTTATAACGATGTATAAAGAAAGACTCCTCGACGTTGTAAAAAGCTTAAAGAAAAATTAATATAATAAAGTGCGCGGCAAAAAGGTACGGTTTACATAACAAGTGTTGCTGTTACTTCAACGGTACCGTCAGAAAAGAAATATAATGCTAACAAAGAGTACGGATTGAAGAAAAACATTGTCCTGTACTTTATATTATTGCTTGTCAAGGATAAATAAGGGTTTATTCAGGAATTTAATAAAACAAAGATACACTTTGCATCACTTAACACTGAGATGAAAATAACAGAGATTTTAACGCTGTTCATTGTTCAAGAATATTATTATATTTCATACTGGTTTCTGAGAAGCTCGTAGCTAAGTAATAACAGCCGCACGTGTCGATCCATCAGGTTAAGCGACGCTTGCCGGGGTTGGCTCGTGGATGGGTGACCATCTTTACATACCGACACTCCTCCGTGCCTCGGAAAGCACGTTAAGCCTTAGGTCCTGGCCGTCATTCGTGGATCTTTGACAGTCGTTAGGGGTCATCAGAAGCCCGAAAGTTGGACAATCAGTCTTACCAAGGGGTATCGTATCACCCAGATAATGGGTTGTGGAGGCAGTCGCTCCATGTAAAATACTGGTATTCAGCTGCATCCGGTTAGACTGGAAGCCGACCCCAACATAGTTGGGACACGTCTAGGCAGATTGACTTACTGGTTTCTGAAAGCAGCTTATTCGAAGTCGGGTGATTTGAATTTGATGAACTTTGACTTGGCAGTATATTTACGAGACTGGATCAGACTTTCAGCAATCGGGTGTGAGAAGGATTTTTTAAAACTTAAAGATACTTCCGCTTTTTGTCTGGCTGGCATAAGATATAGCAAAACATCATATATCATTGTAATGCTCGTGCTACACCTACCTGCGTTTTAATGTTAATGTTCACGTCTGACCCAAACTGCGCATTAACTTGACGGTAAAAATAGCCGGCTAAATGATTGGGTACATTAATGTGGTTCAGCTTCAAAAGTTAGTGTGTTACCCGCGTTCAAAATGGAGGTAGAAGCTGCTGCAGCACTTTGTGGCCCTTACGCATAGAATGAAACTACGCCATGTAATGTGTCAACGCGGTTTGATGCGTTATTCAACGTACTAAAACCCTTTGATAACCGCCACCCCGAGTTATCGCTTAGCCCCTAACGTCATTAACAATGACATCTCAATTTTAACGTATAAAATATTGGCCACACCTATGTCATCATCATTTATCTAGCCTTTTCCCAACTACGTTGGGGTCGGCTTTCAGTCTAACTAGATACAGCTGAATACCAGCATTTTACATGGACCGACTGCCTATCTGACCTCCACGACCTGGTTACTGGGTTGTCAGACTTGCGGGCTTTTGACGACCCGTACCGACGGTCAAAGATCGACAAATGACAGCTGGGACCAATGGTGTCGGTATGTAACGATGGTCACCCATCCACGGACCAACCATGGCAAGCGTAGCTTAACTGTTCGAGCGACCCATGTGACTGATTTTACTTAGTCACGCCTACCTACGTAATGAATTCTTATAATGCACCTGCAACAATCAAGGACCTAACAGTTAACGAAATAATTAATGTCAAACCAATTTCCTCTGAAGTTCCCGTGACCTACTTATCAACGGATGTACGCAGTAGACGCGCTAATTAATGACATTAGAGACTAAACCTAGAATATTACGACATAAACTGCTGAAAGTAACATGTCGGCTATATAACTTTGACTTATCTTGATTTAGTATGTAGGTTACGAGTTCTCAATTATGCGTTGAAGTTGAATTTGAGGGTGAGATGATCTTGAACTGGAGTTATTGGTTCCAGTGATAACGACGTTGTTTGGTATGAAATTTGTCGTATTAGGCGTCAGTTATAAATAAGTAAGTAAAAAAAAAAGGAATTCGAAAATACTGTTTGTTCAAATTTACTTCTGGAAAGAAGTTATTATTCACGTGAGCAGAATCGTTTACTATTAAGAAAATGAATTGGTGAGTTTGCAATACCTAAATTTGGTGAACCCAAAAAGATGTTGAATAATGCTGATGTAAACCATCCTATGCTGATGTAAGAATATTAATATGTTACTTACTGGTTTCTGAGAAGCTCGTGGCTAAGTAATGACAGCCGCACGGGTCGATCCATCAGGTTAAGCTACGCTTGCCGTGGATGGGCGACCATCTTTACATACTGAGACTCTTCCGTGCCTCGGAAATCACGTTAAGCCGTTGGTCCCGGCTGTCATTCGTGGATATTTGTCGTCAAAAGCCCGAAAATCTGACAACCAGGCCAAACCTGTCAACCATAAAATACTGGTATTCAGCTGCATCCGGTTAGACTGGAAGCCGACCGCAACATAGTTGGGAAAACTTTAGGCAGATTGACTTACTGGTTTCTGAAAGCAGGTTATTCGACGTCGGGTGATTTTGATTTGATGAACTTTGACTTGGCAGTATATTTACTGATCAGAGACTGGATCAGACTTTCAGCAAATGGGAGTGAGAAGGATTTTTTTTCATCCAATTTTTATCTAATTATAAAGCCCACGGGGAGGCGACAGGTTTTTATTTGTCTTACTCAAATGAAAACTTAGAACCCAAAATGTAATGTAGGTAATAAAATTATTGTAATTTAAACTCTACTATGCAGACTTCCAGTAATCTGTTCCTAGATCTAGAAACACGGGTTTCAACGCCTTAATTCATTAGTCCAGACGAGTTCTAATTAGAAGAGTGACACAGTCACTATTACTGTATTACATTTAGGTAATTTGGGTAGGGGTTGTCATTACTGCTTCTTTTATAAGCTTTTTTGTGACTTTTTTGGAAGACTACTTTTTATGAGATGAAACCAAATGTGGTATCTCTGTGTTTCTCTTATTCGATTCTCGAAACTTAAAATCTGCTTGCCATTCGTTAAGATATTAATTGGATGGTAGTTTTGATTAAAAAATCAAGTCATTCTACTATGGCTTTGGAAAGAAAGAATAAAAAGAAAAGAAAGAAGTTTAGCATAAAAAAAAAAAATTGTGTAGTCATACTATATTTTTATTATATATTAAGTACATTTTCAGAAAACGCTGGTACCGTTTACACCGGTGTTCACCGGTACACAGTTAATATTCTTGTTCTACTTTCCAGTAGTACAAAAATAGCAACTGAATAAATCTGAAAATTAAAATGATGAAGTAGAATGATCCTTGACGAACCTAGATATTCATAACTTAGTCTTCCTAATTAGTAAGTTTCCTTCAAAAAAATCATCTCTTGGCTTTTGCTCTCACAAAGACCAATCAACTTAGGACTGATTAAATAGAAAAATCTGCATAGTTACAAGTCCCTGATGCAATCTTGCAGGCACGCGCGCCATCGCTGTTCATTAATGCTCAATTTAGATCAACCTGCTTAGTACTTTTTTGAGAACTTTGCTTACACTTATAGCCTTTTTTTTTTTTTTTTGAGGATGGGAAATTATCAAATAACTTCTCCCGCTCTGGGTGGAGCGGGAGGGCGTGTCAGACTTTTACTGACTAAAACCCACCCGTGTTCCTTCCGTTGCCTGTGTGCCGAGGTCGCGATATCCCTTTCAGACAAACCCGCAACCCCGGCAGGCATTGGCCCTTCCGGACCCCGTCAGTTACACTTATAGCCTAAGACTAGGAAATCAATCTGCTGAGGTCTTTCGTTTCTGAAAACTTATTTGATTACTAGCTTTTGTATGCGGCTTCACTCGCGTGGAGGTCGGAAATTATCCCACGGAAACGTACTAACGGACCAGGATAAAAAGAATCCTATGTTATAACCCAGGTCATGGTCCACCGATGTGTCAAATTTCATCTACATCTGCCGCTTTAGCACGAAAGCGTAACAAACAAACAAAATCACTCTCGCATATATAATATTAGTTAGAATTATTGTCTTCAAATTTCTTGAAAAGCAATTTTATTAGGGGACCGTTTTAAATCTAATTAAGTTAAAAATACGACATTTTATCGATATCCATTAACTATGATTAAGAGAAAGCTAATGAAGAATGATTTTTAATTTATTCTTATTAGTTGTTGGTATTTCTGTCAACCAATCATAACAGCTATTATGAGATTTGACAGCAGATTTAGGTAGGTATATGCATACCTATTAATCAGAGGTCAGTCTCAGTTACGATTATGTCCCATGTATGTAATTAGAGGGCCAGTCTTGCTAGGGATATCGTGTTACCCAGTAACTGGGTTGTGGAAGTCAGATAGGTTAAACTGTTAGTCCCGGCTGTCATTTGTAGATCTTTGAAATACGTTACAGGTAGTCAGAAGTCCGAAAGTCTGACAACCAGTTTTACTAAGGGGTAACGTATTACCTAGTAACTAGGTTGTGGAGGTCAGATAGGCAGTCGCTTCATGTAAAATACTGGTATTCGGCTGCATCCGGTTAGACTGGAAGCCGACCCCAACATAGTTGGAAAAAGGCTAGGCAGATGATGTTGATGCTTATGTGTGTAATAGAGCGGGAGTCTTATATAATTAATCAAGCACAAATTATAACAGCTCCAGTAAATTTTCTCTAATCCTTCTTTGCTCACATCTCCCTCTGGTTGTCTTTCAATGTCGTTCAATTTTCTAATCAATTCCAACTTTAAAAACTGCACTACAGCTTTGATAGTCAACTACTTACTCAAATGGCAAAAATACATACCTTCTAAACGACTTCAAAGCTTATTAAACAACGCTAGTAAAGTTCTACTGTTTGGGCGATATATGACTCTATATTGAGGTTACATTATGACCCCTAAGGCGTGGGAGCAGCCGCCATTTTGCTATGAAGTTAATTAATCCTGCCGATAAGATCTGAAGACGGTAGTACCCCACAATCTAGACGTGCCTAGGTTACACAGTTTGGTTTAGACTTAAAAGTTTCAAGGACTATTTTGTAAATTACGATTGTCGTTGTGAAACATACGCTATGTACGTACTTAGATAAACATACATTTTTGATTAAATAAAGTTTTAAATCGATAGGTTACGAGGGTTCTGTTCGAAGGTGAAAAGTAAGTTGTAAGATTTTCTTTCCATGTTACGAACTTACTATAGAAAGTTACGGGCGAAGGAGCTAATATGTTGAAATATACATGGCAGCAATTCTATTAAAAACTGTTAAATCAATAAGAAGAAAAACCTTTTTAACAAATGGATGTTGTTGGCGACTTTACGATTTCAAGTATGTACTTAGATGGCTTTTTAGGGGCATGAGGAACAGGGTGTAAAGTTCACTCATCCTCTATAGAAGAGGGAGGATCCTCTGACCAGACGGGTGTCGTGTCTGGCGGGCAACTAACCAACGATTGATGTCGGGGAAGTTATACATATATGTGCTGTTCGCGCGGTAAGGTTTGCACGATGCAGGATTTGTGTGCCATCAGGATTTTTGTGTAACGTCACGCATGTGGCGATGTAGATGCCGCCATAGCTTTAAAAGGGTATCCAAGCAGATGGCACATCAAACTGTTTCCTTTTTGATCTGTTAAGACTAAATTCCCGAGAATTGCGAGATTCTTTATCTATAGATCTACAAGCTGACCTATTTCAAAATCCAAATAAGCATGAATATTCCAATTTATCTTTGTTCATCCACCATGAAATAACTTCTCATGATTTCTGTTCAACAAAAACAAGACTGCTTTATATATTTAGGTAAATATTGACAAGTATAATGGTAAGTACTTATCCCGCCCGATTTCGGACGAGATCGTAAAACAAGCGGGTTAAAGTTGAGCAGACCCTCGGCAGCCTGTTTTACAAGCTGTATCTAGGGATACGAAATTGTTGTGGATATTACGCTGTAAACTAATGAAATGAAGTGTAAATTAGCTCCATCCTTAGCTAGCGTTTTACAGGTTTTCTGCAGGAATATTTTAAGCTGTGTTAAAAGGTAGGAAGTTTCAAATTGCCACTTGAAATTTCGTCAAAGTATGCTGACTTTGTGCTTAATCAAAGATTTATAAAAGATAGCAATACCTACTAAGGTTCGACAAATCTTTACAGACAGCTTAGAGATAGGAAAGTTAAATTAGTCATCGGAAAATTGGAGGACATTTACACCGTAAAAGCCTACATCAACAGTGGGAAAAGTACTTATAGGTATGGTGGTTATGGTGCTTACAAACTCAGTTTCTAAATAAAGATGCGATATTATTACCCTTAACCACAACGAGGACAGCATAGAAAGACCAATAAATAACATTTTATTACTTAACTGTCAAACAACTTAAAATAATCTCTTCAAATGCACATATTACATCTACCATACTGACTTAAAGTCGCCCTGTTCCACGAAGATAAATAAGCTAGGTTTGAGAACTTCTCCGGCAAAAATTCGATTGAAGTACAGTATGAAGTCATAACGAGCTGGCTAGGATAGGCTTGTGTTAGTAGGTATCTGAAGATGGTTCTATTAATATTTAATATGATAATGTTCTGCTTGCCTACCGTACATACGCTGTAGTCTTCTTGAGTGCTGAATTTTCCTCGGGCTAAGTGTGTTGGTGTAAGTTAGAAGGGTAAGCTTTTTGTTTTGAACGAATCTATACATTTAATAAAATCAAAGTCAAAACTGAAAAAAATAAAACTAATTGCTACGAGGTCTAAGAACGATTCTCAAATCAATCTGCCTAGCCTTTTCCCATCTATGTTGGGGTCGGCTTCCAGTCTAATCGGGTGCAGCTGTATACCGTGAATGGACCGACTGCCTATCTGACCTCCACAACCTAGTAACCGAGTACGATACTCCTTGGTAAGACTGGTTGCCAGATTTTCGGCCTTCTGATGACCCGTAACGACTGTCAAAGATCCACGAATGACAGCCGGGACCAGCGGCTTTTTTTTTTTTTTTTTTTTGAGGATGGGAAATTATCAAATAACTTCTCCCGCTCTGGGTGGAGCGGGAGAAGTTATTTATGGCGTTTCAGACTTTTACTGACTAAAACCCACCCGTGTTCCTTCCGTTGCCTGTGTGCCGAGGTCGCGATATCCCTTTCAGACAAACCCGCAACCCCGGCAGGCGGGACCAACGGCTTAACGTGCTTTCCGAGGCACGGAAGAGTCTCCGTAAGGTAAGATGGTCACCCATCCACAGACCAACCCCGGCAAGCATAGCATAACCTGATGGATCGAACTGTGCGGCTGTTATTAATTAGCCATGAGTTTTGAAAACGATCTGATGTCTGAGAACGATTCTAATGCAGAAAATATAGTTTTTTTATAATTATTTTGTCTGTTTGTCTGAATGTATATTCCAGAATAAAGCAAATACTCCCGGATAGATTCTGTTCTTTTGCATATATATTCCCTATAAGTCTGGTCAGTCTGTAATTAAATAAATTATCAGGCCATTTGCTATGTTTTTGGTATATTGGCGTGTGCTAGTTGTCATTATGTCAAATAAAATTTATTTACTGTTTTGTGTTGAGTAATGTAAATTATTTTGCATACTATTGTATATAATCAAGTTTTTTTTTTCTAACTGTACAGACAGCAGTGCTGCTGGGGAGTTTGTTGCGCCACTTCTTCTTCCCAGCTAAAGCAGAACTGGTGAAGGGTGGGGCGTTTTGGGGGACTGTCTTATGTAATTTTGACGTTCGAAAAGTGCTGATTCTCAGACTAGTTTGAATAAATGACTTTTGATTTATGGGGTTGAACAATATTGCGTTATGTTCGTATTTCTTCTATAGTTTATCGCAAATTGTAAAAAGATGTGTCACAAGATTAAAATATTGTAGATAGTTACAGATTTAACCTTTTAAATGGTTATCATTACGCTATTCCTCTATGCGGTTCGACGACTGCTTTTCAAACTTGTGATTATAAGTTCGATTCCCAACAATTGATATTTTTTACGTGATTCATTTTTTTAAATTTTGTGACGTACATTGTTGTGTCTTACGACTTTTACGCCAACGAAGTCGCGGGCCGAAGCTAGTTGTAAATGAATAAGCGTATGTTTTACTGCTTTGTTTCAATCGTATTTTTTTTCTCGCTGGATGCGGGAAGCACAGAATCGGTCGAAGTGGCGGGGCTTGGGGAGGCCTATGTCCAGCAGTGGACGTCTTTTGGCTGAAATGATGATGATGATGATCTCGTTCTTCCTAATCTCAATTGCGCAAAAACGCCGAACGAAAACGTAATGATGATATATATCTTATAATAATATAGTAGGTACCTATATTATTTTATTTTTGTTTGCATTGTTTACAGCGCCAGATTTCCTGAAATGTATCGCTACACTAAAGACACTTGAGAGCAATGCCATTTGAGAGCAATGACTGTTCCCTTGACCAGTGTCCATTTGGTATGTGACCTTCAAGAACTTTCAAAACACTTTTCAAATTTAAAAGGAAATCTATCCGCTTGTAATTTGGGCCGAAAGGAGAGACTAGGCGCGTCTAAGTAATTCGCAGAAGGGAAATGTCGTCAGTTAGTAGGGATAGTACAGTTAATTATGATTTAGGGAGATTTTTTTTTAGTTCTCACCCGAATTGAATGTAGGCATCCTAAAATAGTGAGTGGATGTTTTGCGAAAATTTGGCAAACAGAATTTGGGGATTATTTTGTTAATCTAAAATGTTGGAAAAGTCACCAGTATACGAGTCTGGAACTGTGAGCATTGCGACCTAAAGTTATTGTATTTTGTTTTGGAAATGTTAAATAATAGTCAACTGATTGCGACTTTCCGATTGCTGCAATCTGCAAACACCAGCGACCTCGCAGAATTATTGAATTATAATCCCCAGGTATTATAGGTTTGACCAGTTGATTGTATTATTTCAGGTCTATTTGATCGATAACCCAACGTAGATCTCGTTGATTAGCTTTATGGTTTTCGGGGTAGGTCACAAAATCATCGAAAAAGTTTAGTACTGATTATAAAGTATTCCACACAGTATTTGTGAAACGGTCTATGGCCATAATTTTATACTTATGGCCTAAATATAGACCCTTTACGAATTTAGGTCATAAGCTTATGACCTAAATTAGCACCTAATTCTAGTCTCTTCAAAAATACATCCACCAACCTGCACTGGGCTCGCACGGTGGATTACGGCTATCCCTTTCAGAGAGAGGCGGCCTGTGTACCAGTACTGTGAATATTATAGACTGATTAATATGCATATAGTATATGCATTTCGAAAGTGGCGTCGTTGATTGATGAAATCAAATGAGTTCGAAGTATTTATCAGTCGGTCGATTCTGTAAAAATATCAACGTGAAACTTAGGTGAAGTGAGCTGTCACTGTCACAAATCGACAGCTAACTTCACGCTCACTTCACCTAAGTTTCACGTTGATATTTTTACAGAATCGACCGGCAGGAATCATAACTGCAGCCGACTTCTAAAATCATAATTATACAATATTTTCATTATATTTTAAGTGCCATATACCTTCTATTTAAAGCCCATTATTGTAAGAAAGCCCGTTCCTCACGCCACGAGGCTCAATAGAGGGAGACGGCTGCCTAATGGTGCGTAAGTATCGAGTTAGCAGCATTTAGCTCATCGCTTATTTTGCTTCAAACTTTTGACTGGAAATAATTGGTGTAAGAAAATAGAATAAGAACACACTTGCGTGAAAAGTTACTATAATCAGCCTTTTAAAATCAATCGAAACAAGAATTTGTAGGATTATAGGTTTGAAGTTTCTGAAATGCAAAGTGGGTAGCTTAATCCTTCGCTCAACTACAGTCCGGCCGTCAAGAGAATGCGTTCCTGACATCTGTCAGTTGGATAATTTCTAGTAGTTTTGGAGATTCTTGGTGTATCAGATGTCTGAAACGTGGTAATTCGCTATGACGATTGTTGTGGCTACAGTACTCCCCCTCAAGCGAAGCGTACCGGCAGCTTGACGACGCGGCCCGAGCGTGTTGTTTTGCTGATAGTGGGCTGTGACGTCATGATGTTAGTAGGTACTCGTGCTTGTTGCTTGGTTGGTGTGGTACTGGCCTTGGTTTGCTTGGTGCTGGTAATGGTTCTTGGAGGTAAGGTATTGGTAATGTTTCTTGGAGGTACGGTATTGGTATACTCTGCTATGACGTATGCAGGCTTCAGTCGATCGATCGAAATGTTAGCTTGACGATTCGGTAGCTGTATAGTATACGTTTTGTCTGTGCGGCTTATAACACGGTAGGGACCTTCATACGGAGCTTGGAGTGGTTTCTTAATTGCATCGGTTCTTATAAACACGTGACTGCATTTGAGTAAATCTTGATGCACGAATACGCGCTTATTATTGCTGTGATGCTCGGTGTCTGGTTGCGGTTTGTTTGCTTGTATGACGTCACGCAGATTTTCGACGTAAGTATAATCCATTGTAGGTGTGTGGGTACTTGTAAAAAAATCCCCTGGTAGACGCAGGTTGTATCCGTAGGTAAGTTCGGCAGCGCTCACGCCTGTATCGGTGCGCAGTGCGGCTCGTAGACCAAGTAGCACTGTAGGTAGCTCGTTGATCCATGTACTTGCGTCGGATAGTTTTGCGCGTAGTGATGTTTTGAGCGAGCGATGCCACCGTTCGATCATTCCGTTGCTTTGCGGATGGTACGGTGTGGTGCGAGTTTTCTTGATTCCCATTTGTTTCATCAGGTTTTGAAATAACTGACTCTCGAACTGGCGACCTTGGTCGCTTGTTAGTGTGGTCGGGCATCCGAATCTTGCTATCCAATGTTGGTAGATGATATCGGCTATTCGAACAGCTGATATTTCGTCGGTAGGGATTGCTTCGGGCCACTTTGTTAGTCGGTCGATCATTGTTACTAAGTAACGATGGCCTTGAGCTGTTGTTGGTAGCGGGCCAACAATGTCGACGTGTACGTGTTGGAAGCGGTCGCTTGGCGGGAAAGATGAGATGTTCGAGGATGTGTGACGTTGTATTTTGCTTTTCTGACACTGTATACAGGTTCGAGTCCAGCGGCTGATGTCTGCGTTCATTGATGGCCAGAAGTATTTTTGTGTTGCAAGTTTGCGAGTCGTGCGCGTACCAGGATGACTGATGTTGTGCACGCTATTAAAAACTTCTTGTCTGTGATCCTCTGGTATATACGGGCGTATATACGGTGTAGATGTTTCGCAATATAACTCGACGTCTGTGTTTGGTATTATTATTTTCTTGAGATTGATGTTGTTTTCTTGCAGTAGTTGTTCAATGTTGCTGTCCTTTTCTTGCGCGCTGGCTATGTCCTTGAAGTTTATCGCAGGTGGGCATGAGATTGTTTCTATGCGGCTTAGTGTGTCGGCGACGATGTTTTGCTTACCGCTCACGTGACGTATGTCTGTGGTAAATTCGCTGATAAACAAAAGTTGTCTCGTTCGTCTCGGTGTTTCTGTATTCGATTGTGTTTTTGTCATTACAAATGTTAGCGGCTTGTGATCCGTGAATATAATGAGTTGGCGTCCTTCGAATGTCTTGCGAAAATGTTTGACTGCCATGTAGATTGCGAGTAGCTCTCGGTCGTAGGTGGAATACTTCTTTTGCGCGTCATTGAATTTCTTGGAATAATACCCGAGCGGTTTCCATGTTTGATTCACGTATTGTTGTAGGACGGCGCCAGCTGAGTTGTCGGATGCGTCGCAGAACAAAGCAAGTGTAGCTTGATGTGATGGGTGAGCGAGTAAAGCTGCTTGTATGATGCTAGCTTTACACTGCTGGAACGCTTGAGTTGCTTCGTCGGTCCACGTGATCTGAGTCTTGTCTCGCTTCTTTACATTGTGTAGGTATGAATTAAGTGGTGCCTGTAGTACTGCGGCGTTAGGGATATGATCGCGATAGAAGTTGATCATTCCGAGAAACCTTCTTAATTCTTCGATTGTAGTCGGCTGAGGGTAATCGGTGATTGCTTGGATTTTATGTTGCGGAGGTTTGATGCCTTCCTTTGCTACGGTGTAACCTAGGAATTGGACTTCTGATTTGCCTAGGTTGCATTTAGCGGGGTTAATGGTGATGCCATTGTCTTCTAATCGCTTCAGTACGATTTGGAGGTGTTCTCTGTGTTGGTCTTCGTTTTCTGATGCCAATAGCACATCGTCGATGAATGGGAAGACAAAATCTAATCCTCGTAGTACTTCATGGATAAATCGTTGAAACGTTTGTCCCGCGTTCTTCAAACCAGGGCACATACGTGGGAATTCAAATAATCCCATGGGGGTAATTATGGCTGTCTTCTGGATGTCTTCTTCTCTTACGCTCAGTTGTTGGTATGCACGGTTAAGATCTATAGTTGAGAAGATAATTTTTCCAGATAATTGATGAGTGAAGTCCTTGATGCGTGGGACGGGGTAGCGATCTGGAATGGTGATGGAATTGAGTCGGCGATAGTCACCACAAACTCTAATATCGCCATTCTTCTTAGGGACGATGTGTAGAGGTGATGACCATGGGCTTTTGCTAGGTCTGCATAATCCTTGTTCGATCATATTTTCGAATTCTTTTTTCACTGTTTCGAATCGATGTGGTGGTATCGGTCGGGCTCGGCTGTGTACTGGTGGTCCTGTTGTTTCGATGAAATGTTGAACTTGGATATCGGAGTTTAATTTCATCGATGTTAATCTGGTTATGCCGGGATACTGGGCTAATATGTCGTGGTATGACTGCGACATATCTATGCTGCGTACGGTGGGCACATTCGATACTCGTACCGGGGCGTTTACCTTTAAACTCGTCACGCCATCGATTAATCTTCGGTTTTTCAGGTCGACGTTGAGTTGGTGATGCTTGAGGAAATCGGCTCCAAGTATGGGTTTTGTGACGTCAGCTACGATGAATTTCCACAAGTACGGACGGCGTAAATTTAGATCGAGTGTTAATGTTTTCTCGCCATACGTAGCTATAGTTGTGTTGTTCGCTGCGTATAGCTGGAATGGTAATGGCGTTGGTATTTGTCCCTTTTTTCTCGGTAGTACGGATATGTTTGCTCCAGTATCAACTAAGAAGGATAGTTTCGAGGTTTTGTCAGTGATGTATAGGCGGTGGGAGTTTTCTTGAACGCCGGTGTCCGCCATTGCCAACGTTCCGTCTAGTTTTCCGGGTTTTGTTTCTTAAACGAGCAAGGCGATGTACAACGTCTAGCTTGTTCTTTGAAACGGCGGTGATAATAACAGAACGGAGATGGGGAAGCTTCTCGGCTGCGTTGTCGTGATGTGCTGCGGTCGCGAGATGGATGACGACTGCGGCGATAGTTGTTGTTGTTGTTGTGGTATTGTCTAGTTTTTAACTCGGCTATTTCAAGCGACAACTTCCTTATTTCGTTGATAAGGTACTGCGTATCAGCCAGTGGTGCGGATGGTGCTGGTGCATGCACGGCTGCGACTTCTGTTGCTGCTGTCTGCTCCATTATTTTATCTGCGAGTAGCCCGAGTTCGTCGAGTGCTGTTTTTGTGCTGAACGTTTCGCTGACTGCGAGGACTGAGCGGACGTGTGATGGGAGGTGATTGGTCCACATAAGTCGCAGAGTAGATTCTGGAAGTTTATCTGCAGCGAGGTTTCGCATGCGGCGGAGTAGTTGCGTCGGCTTCTGATCTCCGAGTTCCATTTCGGACAGCAATTTTTGGAACTGGCGGCTGTCTGATTCCTCGTAGGTAGATATGAGCCTTTCTTTGATGGCCTTGTATTGGTCCGTCTCCGGTGGGTTGTACAGTAGGTCCGCGATCTGCTCGACGTCTTGTCGCTCGAGCTGTGCAATGACCATCTGTGCGAGCTGGCCCTGGCCTTTCTTGAGGTCGTTGGTTGCTGCTTCGAAGCTGATGAACCAGAGTCGTGGTCGATCGCGCCAGAAAGGTGGAATGCGCATGTTGAGAGATATACCGGCAGCCTCCGCCTTCGGTACTGGTTGCGATGATGAGCTGGATTGTTCTTCCGTTTGGCTGGGATTCGTCATCTTGGATTGTGATTTAGCGATATGGGCTGAGCTTCGGTTCACTTAAATTTTCTTCACTGTGTTCTAGGCACGGGGTCACCACTTTGGAGATTCTTGGTGTATCAGATGTCTGAAACGTGGTAATTCGCTATGACGATTGTTGTGGCTACATAGTAATAGGAGCGTTTATTTTGAAAGTGGGCAACGTCGCACATAGATGTCAAATATTTCGCTGTTTTGATTAATTTGGCAATATTACTGTATGTAAATAAGAAATGCAGCTAACAAGCGAACTAGAATATTGATTATAAAATGCAATAATTAATATCATAACACCGAATATTTCGTTATAGATGTAAAAAAAGTATTTGGAAACTTTACAAATGCGTTGTTTACACCTAAAACGGTTCCAACATCAAATTCAGTGTTATAATTGCAATTCACTATTAATATAGCCACATTAGTAATTTCCATACAGTAATATAGCCAAATTAATCAAAACAGGTAAATTTTTGACAGCTATATTAGCGAGACGTTGCAAACTTTAAGGATCAAATTCGCAAAACACATATTTGTTAGATGAAACTGAAAGGTGTTAGGAACGCATTCTGTCAACGGTTGGATTGTACAAGTGTACATACTGCCATGCTATTCTGTAAACATCTCACCGTGAAAACTAGAGTGAAGTGAGCTGTCAATAGTGTCAATCCCTGTGGAATGACAGCTCACTCCACGCTCACTTCACCTAAGTTTTCACGGTGAGATGGTTACAGAATAGCACTGCAGTTCTTTCACAGTTGTTTTACTTCGGACAGCAACCCTATATTGACGAGAATCAAAACACTGTGATGCAAATTCAGAGGTACAAAAACTCTGAAAGTCTCTCTGTCTCTCTCTTGGGGCTCTGTTTCTGACTTGAATAAAGTCAAATTAAAACAAATTAATTGAGCCGAGAAATTCAGTTTACCAAACATAGATATAGTTCAGTATACACTGGGCTTTTTCAGGAGCGTCGAGTCTTCTAAGTTGAAGATATTTTTCACTAAGCCTTTTGGAAAATGTGGTATCTCAATAAACGATATTATCATAAAGTCACCAACAGCTCCAATAGTCCTTACTTCTGGATTTACGTTGCAATGTGTGACGTCAAAGTACTCGAAATAATCCTTAATGTTCCATACACTTACTGTAGTCGTTAAGTTGAATAGGAAACGTTATCATTTATTCCGAGGGATTCTGCCTCCAAGCATAAAAAGTGGCGCGGCTGTGTGAAGGAGCGGCTGACGTCATTAGTGTTTTAGGGTTAGGTTACCTGAGGTGCGAAAGGAAGTTCCTATGCACCTATATTTAAAACAAAAATGATACAAATAAAAGGGCTAGTTCATTATGCTTGCTTATGCCAGATACTTGCAGATTCACCATTTGGCGTAAGTAATGTATTAAAAAAATGTTCAACAGTTTACCCAAGCCTTTCTAGGGGGCTCGTGGTTATATATCAACAGCCACGCGGATCGATATTTAATTAAGCAACGCTTGCCGAAGTCGGACCGTGGATGGGTGGATATCCAGTTAATCCCAGCTGTCATTAGTAGATCTTAGACAGTCGTTGCGGGTATTCAGAAGCCTGAAAGTCCGACAACCAGTGTTAGCAAGGGGGGTGGTACCAATTAACTGGGTTGTGGATGTCAGATATGCAGTCACTGCATGTGAAATACCGATATTCAGCCACATCTGGCTAGGCTGGAAGCCGAGTCCATCATCGTTGGGAAAAGGCTAGATAGATGAATTTACCCACTCCTTTTAACGTCCATTGCTCTGTCTCGACGTGCCTTAACATTTTGAAGTCCTGCCAGTAGATTACCTTCATAACAAAGGGTTTTACCTGTCTCCTACATAACAGGAGTATTACTTTTTAGTCGAACACAGATGTAGTGCGTAGTAGGTAATGTCGCGAAAGTTAATCAGCCAATGGCGTGAAAAGATTAATGTATCCCAAAATTGTATAGTTGGACTGGATAACCTATTTTTGTGAAAGAGAAGTGGTAACAAAAGTGTCTACTAAGTACCTACCTTTAGTCATAAATGATATGTCTTTGGTAAACGAGTTTTCGGCTTTTTTTACCACTACGGGCATGTTCTTGGCCTACATCTCACCTGATGGTACATGATGATCAGGCCGTAGGAAACGAGCTGCACCCGGAATCCTCAACCACAGAGGAACTGACTATCTTACCTCCAACTGCCGAAACAAAACAATGCTGTTAATATGGTTGCACACAATGGCCATGACTAAACCAAAACTTAAGGACATCAGCTGAATTGACGATGCGGGCAGAACACTGGTTTATAATATACTGTAGGTGGAGTAAATCCCTGATGGTGACTGAGAGTTTGGTATCACGGGACTGTGATTGCAGTAGGAGTTGATGACATAACTGAGGTTTTCTAAAAGATATGGACAAAATTGACACTATGATAGAATAGCGTTAGAGGCACATGCATTGTACTGAGTAGATAAAACTTAATAAATGATGAAGAATGTTTCTATCTATGATTAGTGTGAATATAAACACAGGTGAAACAGAATTCTAGTTTAGGTACGAATGAAAGTGTTCGTAGAGGAACAATTTGTGAGCGACGCATTCAAATAAAACCACGTTGAAAAACACATTTCATTTCTTTAGAATTCCGTTGCGAGCGAGTTTTGATGAAAAACGCATTTGACTCTTTTCATCTATTTTTAAATCGTAAATAACAGTATGAGCGAAGGTTTTCCAAATGCTATATATACTTGTCAGAATTTTATACATAAAAGTTTTAAATATTTTATGCTGTGTTAAAATATTGCATACAATAAAGTTAAATTCTATCTATAAACTTTTGTTAAGCACTAATAACATTAATATTATCTCCGTGTTCTTATACACAGTGGCAGGGACATCGACGCGAAGCCTGTTAGAATTGGATTTGGATTCCATGATCCTGAACTTAAAAATGGTCGGTTATAAAAAAAAAATCTGCTGTTTCATAGAAAAGTGAAATACCTACGCGTTCAAAATGTATGGAACAGCTGTTTTTTTTAATAACCGACGAAAAATTTCAACGCGCTGGGGTTCATAATCACGTACTGAATCCATGGTTCGCGTCGATGACACCTTGTGTAGGGTGCAAATTTTTTTTTTATTTTATTTTATAAAGTGTGTTCTAGACCGTTGAACTGAATAACTTTTATTATGGAACCGACATTGAAATCCCGAAAAAACAACAGCTGTCAAATACATTTTAGAACACTAGTTAAACTTTAGTATGGAACAGCAGATTTTTTTTTCGCGATTACGAAGTTGGACCAATACTAAAAATTATTCAGTTCGGTGGTCTAAACCATTCCATAATTTTTTAAATTTAATTTTTTGACACCTTATATTATTGGCCAGGGGTAAAAGCCTCACAAAACATGGGTATTCTAATAGGTAAGTATTTTTGTAAGTGTCCTAATATATCCATGTGAATGAGTAAATTAAAGGGGTAACAGAATAAACTAAGTGCAAACATCCATTTTCCTTAAGTTGGTCACAGAGCCTGCCAAGATTATATTTAGCCATAGCGTTAAGAAGAAGCCTCTATTAGGTATTATATTGTCTATGGGTAATATTTAAAACAAATGAAAAATATGTACAGTGATACGTCAAACTTCAATAAAAAAGTTATATTCAAATATTGAACACGTCAATTCTTCGCGCGGTGAAAAACTTAAAAAAAGAATAGACCACAAATTGCATTATAATGGTGGTGGGCCATAAGCCGGCCAATGAGCGTGTTTGAAAATCAGCTGTTGAGGAAATCGCGTGTTGCCGCACTGCGACGGCCGATCGATCGCGACCGCGGCCGCTTGCACGCACTGCCCATTACGGACGGAGGAATACGGCTACCTCCGTAAATCGGTCGGGTTATGTGTCTTAGATAAGAAACTGAAGAGATCTGACGACGCTTTGATTATTGTAGTCTAGTTCAAAATTCGTGTTAATTTTCCTGATAGTTATTTTTGTGGTAGTATATAGTCTTGCTTAAGTTGCGTATTATCTACTGATCGATAATAATGTTTATAAATATAAGTAATTGATTTCTGTTTTTCTATTCGAATGAAGAAGGTTTAAATATACATAGATAATTATTTACCTCTTTTATGGAATTCCAAGGCCCGTGCTCGTGCCATAATGTGCCAAAACCTTTTCTGGAAAAACACAAAAATATTTCGCTACCGAAAAATAGCAAAAAGTGCCTTCTGTTGTCCATGCCTCGTATGTACACTCACATATTCGAGACCATCTATGTTTCCGCTTCTCGTTGTCACCCGAAGTTCTTCCTGTATGTAACAGCCAAACAATCGGTTTCGGCCTATCTGTTTTATTTTATAATCTGTGGTTCATACAAATTCAAATTTGGAAGGCGCTCGGAATGGCGACTTGGCGCGGTGGAAGTTAATTGGGCTCTTTATATGGGAACGATTGTTTCTAGTTTGTTTTTGGTTGTAATTTATATTTCTCTTATTGTTTTTGGGTTTGTTTCTGTTTCAGGGGTAGTTAGAGGTCGGAGTTATTATGTCAGTCGAATTAAGATTTTCTGAAATTACAGTACAGTAGTGTGTTAGTGGTCTTTTATCTTGCTTTTGAATTTGTTACTGTACCTACTTAGCTGTAATTGGTTACCTACCTTATAATACCTAGGTACATACATAATTATGTAATTATGTTCTGCAGTAAAGTTGAAGTTTTTATTATAACTGATAATTTAATATTGAAGCGATATTCTATTATTATTAGCGATACTTGCGGTCTACCGGATCGACACCATAGAAAAAGTTTTTTTAAATAATAATTTTTGATATATTCTTTTTAAGACGATTCTGTTTGCTTTCTTGCTCAGCCGAATCCCATAATAAATACCTTCTTCAAAAGGGTACGATTTCTATTTGATTTACGTCTGCACTTTTTTGTCAGCAATTTTACGGTCTGTGGTGTTGTCCTACCTTGAACCGTCAATGCCATAATGATGGCTTTGTAAGAAACGTCAATTTTATGATCGGTAAAAAGTAAGTATAGCGCTCGAGGGGTCTACCGGCGCGTGCCCAAATTCGGAACTAACGCCGCCATCTTGTTTTTCAATGCATTTCACAAAACAATTGCACAAATGTTTACCTATAGTGCCACCCTGTCAACGTCATACGACCGCCAAAAAACTTTATAGCAGTTTATTATGGTTTTTTAATTTTAATCAAATTTAAAAACCATAATATGCTTATGCATAATAAACATATGATGCTTCTTCTATAAAGTTACTCCAAAACAACTTAAAACAAAAGATTGACAGATGTTTGACCTTTAGCCTGCAAATGTTACAAAGACCCTTCGCTTGACAAAACAAAATACTTTTTATGCAATGAATGCGCTCCCCGAGGAAATAAACTCTACAAAAGTACGGAAAATGTATTGTATGAAATTAGTTTAACTTCAACAGGGTTATGCAACCCTGGTACTTAAATGCTGCATTTGTATTACTTGGAGTGACGCGATGCATTTTAGGTACCTACACTTATCCGAAATTGATGTGGATCGGGGTTGGCGTCCAGGTCGATCGTGTAACGAGGCAACCTTGAATTATTTTTAAGGCGAAGACCTGCTGTAAGACTTGTATTTCTACATTCCTGAAGGTTTATTTCGATTAATGTCGTGACTAATAAAATTCGATAAAAAGAACCTTCTTGTCATAAATCCTATCCTATACTATTAAATGAGCAATATTTGTATATATTTAAATATATACCTATTTGTAATCACGTTCTTGAAAACGGCTCTGACGATTTAGATTAAAGTTGAGGGGTTTACGGGGCGAAAAATCGATCTAGCTAGGTCTCATAATCTGAGAAAATTCGCTTTCTCCGTATGTTCACCCGAGCAGAGCTCGGTCGCCCAGGTTCTGATGAATAATATTTATTTCTCTAAATTAGTTTTAATGCACTTTTACACGTCAAAAATAAATACTGTTTCAAAACTAGATGAGTTCGGTGTTTCCTATACGACTACTCTGAGAAAAAACGCCGAACACAAACGCATAGTTACCTTTTATTTTAAAAGGAAGTGAGAAGCTGGAAGGACTCCATTAACTGCTTCCTTTCGTAGTCCTTTTTATAGAAACGATAGATAAAAGAACTGAGCCCAAATATAACAACACTATCAAAGTTATACACTGACAAATATTCTCACCCCAATAAAGCGTTCAAATCGATAATAATTAATTCATATCCAATCCAAGAGGCGTGAATTTACAAATGAGTAACCAAGTATAATATTATACATATCGAATTGAACTCGAAAGCCGGGGATCATGAGGCGAAATCAAATGGAAGCAGTAATTTGATTGTTGGATGTTTACGGATGAGTGTGGATGTGTATTGGATGGCCAGTGGCCACATCATTCAGAAATTGGACACATGTTTGGGGTAATCATGCTTGTTATAGCAGAACGTGGAGGTATCTACGTGTTATTAAATTGCTCTTATAAAATTGGCTGACTAAAAAGTTTCCATTTCTTTTGTTCTATTGAACTGGCTGTACTGCTTGAAAAATAATAGGAAAGTCATTTACTTTTCCGAAGAAGAAAAAAATAAGAAAAAACTTTTATGGCATATCACAATTCTCTGATCGCAAATGGCCAGTGACTGTTTCAATTCTACAATAAGTATCACCAAAAAGGTTGACATAACTATACCGACCAACCTTCCTTCCTTTGGTGGCCGACCAACCTTCCTTTTTTAAAATTATTCTGGAGAGTATGTAACAAATACCAATATTTTATTGTTTTTAACATACGTATATTTTATTTCAGAAAATAAAGTTGTATAAATAATGAGTACTTTCGGTGACATAATATTTTCTACTACGTAAAACTAGCAACAAAATAGCAATAATCCGCCACACGACACATGATAATATTCAGCTGATAACATTCTCTATCAATTTCTAAAAAGCATTTGCTTGTGCATACGTAATTATAACGCATCCTCTACACATTGGCTGCATGTATCGACAACATAGTAGGCAGCAAATGAGGATCTTAGAAAAAGAAATATCCTAAGGTTTTCCTCCAATAAGATGAAAAGAAATGGTTACAGGAAATTGCCATTGGTTACTTGGACTTGGAACCAATTTTAACTTCAAAGTATGAGTTTTTTTTTTACACAAACAACAAATTGTCTTCTCAATTCTCAATTCTTTATTGCGTACCATAATGTATACAGTTGGTGGGAAAAACAGTTACATCAGTCTCAATTATGGACCCTGTCGGGCACAGCATAGATAAAAGTAGGAGAGAGGAGGAAGAACGCTTGGCATTTAATAAGTCAAACTATGAGTTTATACATGTATTTATTAAAAATATTAGTAATGTTGTAAACTAATTACTTTAAAAAATATTAATTATTGTTTTATATATGTACTTATTATTAATTTTATTTATTATGTCAGTAATTTATTTATTATTAGTTTTATCAATTATTTAAGGTATTTAGTTATTTTTATTTACTACGTAAATAATTAATTATTATATTTTATTTTATTTAAAGTAACTTTAATTAATATTATTATCCTACAGGGGTAAGTCATTTATTTCATATTTATAATTTATCATATAAGTATTCGCCTATACTATAATAGCATTTACTTTCAAGGAAGATTTTTAATTTATTAATAAATATATTATAATTATCTAAATTCTTAATTATTGCGGGTAACTTATTATAAATACCAACAGCCACAAGGGAATGTGATACAATTCAAGCTGGAGTTTTTTCTGGAAAGAATGGTGAATAGGAAAGAGGAAATCTATTTTCCCTTTTCCCCTTCTAAACCAATCCGACCAACAGGGCCTACCGCAATACCAACCTAGTTAGGCAAACTTGTAGAGGAACCATTCAACTCTCTGGCGCAGATTTCCATATTCGCATTGCTCGCTCAGCCGTAACGCGTGTTTAATTATCTGTGGCACCATCACAGATAGTAAAGAAAAATAGTTAAGCCGATGAAAATATGCGATCCGTTATCTGTGGTCGTTTATTATTCGGATGACAGCGCGGACATATTATCAAACAGATTTAAATTGACTCTTTCCAATATTTAAATTAATTGTGATCAGAAATGCAGTTGGATGTTGATTGGAGGTGAATGGAAATGGGTCAGTGATTTTCTGCAGGTGTGCGTGAAGTGCTCGTATCTTTTATTTTATAGTCTTCGTTGGTAAAAATGCATGGTGTTAGGGCCCCATTGAATGTAGTCAATATACTATTCATTATACTTTGTTGCTTCGTCCTTCGAGATTAGATAACATTGTAGTAATACGTCTAAGATATCGCCTTTCACCCACTAAGTAAGAGTTTTTTTTTTTTTTTTTCTGTGGGTAGGTACTTCGTCTTCCTTCTCGTTGTGCCTGTAGTGTGATTCATTTAGTTGAAAGCCTGGAACCTTTTAATATTTCATTTAAGATATTGGCAGTTACAGGGTTGGGAGGGAACTAATCTCTTCGGACGAAGCAACTCGTATAATTTGGATAGAACTTCACTTCAGGTAAGTTCGTTAAATCTCCAATTCTATGATGTTTAATTTATTTTATACACAATAACGGCCTAATACATTTCCATTTTACAAATTTGATTAAAAATAAAAATATCTTTATTTCAGACATGTCAATCCATAGGTTGTTAGTGAATTAGTAGCAGTTTGTGATTATATACTATGTTAGGGTTATTAATAAATCCTTAAAAGAACCAATTATCGAATAACCAACTATCATGGAAGAGATCAGACCAACAAGCATCTACAATAGAACCTCAAACTCCTATAAGGGTTTTTGAAAAAATGCCGGCTTTCAAAAGTCTCACATATCTGTAACTTTACCAACATCTACCTTAATTAAATAACATAGAAATATGCCATGTATAACTAAGTCAACTCCCTACAACCTAATGGCGGCTGAACACTCGCCGAGGCACACCGAGACCGGCCGAGTGCGAGACGAGAATGTATGAAGAACGAGCGAGGAACGCTGAGACACCGAGGCGGGCCCTCGGTGTCTCGGCGTTCCTCGCTCGCTCTCCGTCCCGTGTCGGTTTTTTGTGCCCGACTCAAAGGATCTCGCGGCAGTTGTGAGTGCGTCGCTGTTCACTGTCGTGTCTCCAGTGTTGCTTGATGGTGTCACATAGAGCAACGGTAGCAGCTAGTTCAATGTATGCATCCATCATTTTAACAACTTCAACTGAACTAGGCGAGAGTGTACAGTGAGCCGAAGCCCCTCGCTCGAGACTTTTTGTTTGGCGAAACCTAGCGAGAACACTCGGACAGGAGTGTACAGCCGCCATTACATTTTAATAACAGCCTATATAGTACCTAGTTTCTAGTTTTCAGTGACATTAATGAGATTCAAAATGTCTTCGTCTCAGCGGCATTGTGACAAGTACTTGTAAATTTCTACAAGTCGCTGCCACAGCGGGCTGTTGAAGTAACGAGAACTGACACGAATTTTAATCTACTTCGGAAAAGTTAAAAGATAGACTTATCTGATGGATGATTAGAATGAGTAGAAGTCAACAAGATTTTATTTTGAAAACCAATGATATTATAAATAAAAAGACTTTTTACTATCTTTCTTTTTACTTTTTTGTAAAATCTTTGTTGAAAACGGGATGTTTTAACTTCTTGAATTGTCTTTGGTTGAATTGAACTGGCTTTGGTTTTTTTTTTAATTAAGAATATTGTAAGCATATTTTCACATAAATGGACTTAACGGTTTGAAATCTTATGTCTTGAAAATATCTTGTCTTAGGCATTTGTTTGAAATCGTATGTTGCGTGTATTTGCGTCTTTTCTCGTTTCTTCCTTTATGAGAAGAGGATTTTGCCTTGCAGTGGGATAACAGACTTGTACTATATCACACTTTGATACCTACTAGTGCAGACACACTTCATCTTAATTATATTCAATTGACACTAAACCCACCCATATTATTGAACGATGTTCAGTAATAAATCACGATCTGACAGATACTAATCTCGACTCAATTCATGTATCAGGCTTAATTTCCACCCTGCTCCTTTCCTAAAACAAGATTGAAGATAAAATACAATCTCAGTTATTGAAAACAATACCCATAGTTTCCAATTAAACTATAGTTAATAGTTATTTCAGTTAGCATTAATGGTTAGAAGTCAATGTACTCGGTATTCGCGACACGCTAGTTCGAAATAGCTAGGTAGTACAGCCGAGGAAACAGATAGGTGTGCAGCCAGCTAATGCCGGGTACAGATTGGTGAAACGTAACATGAAATGTAACACACGTCGAAACAAAATTGAATACCTAGTTGTTGTGTTACATTGCATTCATTTGGACGGCTCATTTCATGTTACGTTTCAGCAATCTGTTACTTGCAAATATTTTTAATAAATAATTAGGTTGTACTTGTGCTAAGTAGTCGAGTTTTGGAAATCGCTTTTCTGAGCGTGTCTTCTAAGTTAAAAAAATATTAAAAACTCAATTACAGATTTTGTTTTTGACTAACTAAACTAAAATGAAAGAATACCAGTCTTACTTACGTCTCTATGTTTAATTAGAGAGAACAATATTCCAATACCCTAAATAAGGTTAAGTTTTGCACAAGAGAATGGGCACCATTAACAGTGTAGTGGAAAGCTTAATATTCCGCTAAATATCACTTTTATAATAAAATTTACCTAATTTCGAGCATATTGGTAATTACGGTTCGCAGCGGAAAACCGAAAAAAAAAACAGAGCTTTTGGCCTTTTCTACTTCCACTTTTGTTAATGTACCGTTGTATTGTGTTGTTTGTACATACTTATTTAAATCAATCTTCTTTATAATTTTTACTGTGTACCTAATTCTTTTGCTGTCTGTACGTCGAGCGGTGACCTGGAAGTGTCTGTTTGTGCCTATGTGCTACTATTAGTGCTAAACTCGGAGCTAGGTCGATTGATTCCAATTGAATTAAGACCGGCTAGTATTTAAGTCCTACTTCTATTTTGAGGAGCGCCTAATTCAAACGATTTTAGTATTAAAGACACTAGCTTTTGCCTGGAAGTTCATCCGCGTTCCGGGGTAAGCCTACCGGTGGTTTTTTGTGGGTTATTTACCTTTTGTGCTTTTGTGGATTAGCACACTTTTTTTTTAATGTGTTTAAATAATTCTTTGTTTAATAAAACACATCTAAGTTCAAGTTTAATACTTTCAGTAGGCGTAACATGGCCACATACCACCACCGTAGAAACGAAAGATAAAATGAGATTGACTGCATTAAGTCCGCGGCGCATGAGTCGCCGACGGTACGAAATGTTACCATTTTAAATATTATTTTATATAAACATTTAGGACTAAGTATTGTATTTATTCACTTTATTTTTGTCTTATTTCGTTATTTCACTATATGCTGCACCGGTTGACGTCATCACGTCAACGCCGGCTGTCGCTGAAAACCAGCGTATGGGCTGTCTCGCATAGGGTCGCAGCATTATGCTGAGCGATGGCCGTTTTGCGTGGATGTGACGCATATTTTCCCCCAAATTGTTTATTTTCGTGTTTTGTTCTTTCTTTGCGTCATGTGTACCGCAAATAAACGTATTTTCTTTCTTCTTTCTTTTCTAGATTGAATAGATTGTAGAAATAATTCTACGATGAGATGTCAAGAATAAATTAAGAAAAATGTCACTTTGAGAAGAATGTTATGTCCTATGTGGAGAAGGATATTATATTATACTAGCTGCCCGCCCCGGCTTCGCTCGAGTAGCACTAAGTACTTATCTACGGCACACCTACCTGCCCTACCTACCCGACCTACCCTACCTACCCTACCTACCCTACCTACCCTACCTACCCTACCTACCCTACCTACCCTACCTACCCTACCTACCCGACCTACCCGACCTACCCTACCTACCCTACCTACCCTACCTACCCTACCTACCCTACCTACCCTACCTACCCTACCTACCCTACCTACCCTACCTACCCTACCTACCCTACCTACCCTACCTACCCTACCTACCCTACCTACCCTACCTACCCTACCTACCCTACCTACCCTACCTACCCTACCTACCCTACCTACCCTACCTACCCTACCTACCCTACCTACCCTACCTACCCTACCTACCCTACCTACCCTACCTACCCTACCTACCCTACCTACCCTACCTACCCTACCTACCCTACCTACCCTACCTACCCTACCTACCCTACCTACCCTACCTACCCTACCTACCCTACCTACCCTACCTACCCTACCTACCCTACCTACCCTACCTACCCTACCTACCCTACCTACCCTACCTACCCTACCTACCCTACCTACCCTACCTACCCTACCTACCCTACCTACCCTACCTACCCTACCTACCCTACCTACCCTACCTACCCTACCTACCCTACCTACCCTACCTACCCTACCTACCCTACCTACCCTACCTACCCTACCTACCCTACCTACCCTACCTACCCTACCTACCCTACCTACCCTACCTACCCTACCTACCCTACCTACCCTACCTACCCTACCTACCCTACCTACCCTACCTACCCTACCTACCCTACCTACCCTACCTACCCTACCTACCCTACCTACCCTACCTACCCTACCTACCCTACCTACCCTACCTACCCTACCTACCCTACCTACCCTACCAACCCTACCAACCCTACCTACCCTACCTACCCTACCTACCCTACCCTACCTACCCTACCTACCCTACCTACCCTACCAACCCTACCCTACCCACCCTACCTACCCTACCCTACCTATTTAGGGGGATGAAAAATAGATGTTGGCCGATTCTCATAGATACCGGATAAGCACAAAAAATTTCATCAAAATCGGTCAAGCCGTTTCGGAGGAGTATGGAGACTAACATTGTGACACGAGAATTTTATATATAAGATATTGTAGCCCATGGGCATATGACCGCCCGTAATTTTCTGAATATTCATAAATCTTTTTCGAAAATTTACTTTAAAAGCGGGGTCTAATCTATCTTTAATATTTTTCATGTTATTCAATTTTTTATTTTTTGAGTATATAGCGTTTGCCATATTTCCGATGTTATTGACTCGATTTGGAATCTGTTGATTATTTCTAAAAGCTTAATGAGTAATTTTATCGGATTAACTAACATTGTTTATTTAAATTTGTCGCATAAAAAACAACTTGGTGAAGCATTTTTTCTAAAAAACATCAGTATTTATAAAATAAATAGACGATGTATATTTACTAACCTAATCCGCTTAACTCAAATAACTATCAGTATTTATTTAAAAAACACAAGTGTAAGTTTATAAATCTGCCAGGTTTTGACTGCCTAGTTAGTCTAGTAGTCGAGAGCGCATGCGGTCTTTGGGTTTTTCCATCTGGATTTTTTTTTAAACAGCCCGGAGTCTGGATATGTGCCCGCGGTTGATGGCAATGTGCTCGCCCCCTATCACATGAGGGTTAAACATAACCTGATAAATGCGGGTGTACTATAGGTACACCGACAATTATCAGGTATTGGCACCTCTGCCCATCCTTTCGGGGAATATAGGCGTAATGCTGTAAAGTTTTGATTTTAAAGATTCAGACTTCATGAACTTATTTCTTTATTTTTTTATTTAAATCTCCCTTACAACTATCATTACAGGTGTATACGTATTGCGATAGCGCGGTCTTAAAGTTAACTAACTTACAATTTAAAACTATGAAAACAAAAAAAAAACAACAACATAATTATAGCCTACACTAATCTATACTATAACATAAAATAAACATTAGTATTTTTGCGATTTGTGTTCATGACATCAATCAAAATCAAATAGTATTATATCTCGGCAGTGATCTTGATATAATTACCTACGGCCGCTCGTTTTCTATGAAGATGTAATACTGTACTTATTTATACTGTGACAATTTATACCTATAGTAATAGCTCTGAGTCAGCACGCATGGCTGGTTACTAGGCGCCGTCTTTATAACTTGGGGCTTCTTGTGAAGTATGTGAGTTCACCTATATGGGTGGCAAGTACCTTCGCCTACCTTTTCTTACTTCATTGGTTAATCAGTTAATAACATTATACGGTAGCTAAAATGCTCATGATTTTGGTAATTACGTGGAAAGTTAAGTCCTTAAAACATGTTTTTTATGTCCATGAACCTTGGTGAGAAAAACACATTTCATACACTGCCTATTTGTTTTATGGTCTTCACCAGTTGTGTTTTTAAAATATCCAACAATTTTTCCATTACCTTATAAATTAAATTAAATTTCAAAATTCTTAAGATTTTCGAGTGGAGCAGACTGTACTGTTCTCCAGGAAAAGCACATCACAGTCTAATGTAAAAGTTCAAGAAAACTCGCGTAATCTTTACACTCAAAACTCGCGTCTGTGTCTATCTCTCGACTTCCCACACTCATAGTATGATCCCAACCAAGTGTTCGCGACCTTAATAGTTCGGCGGCTAGATATTTTTTGCAGACATGTCACAGACAGGATTAGAGGCGTGGACCGTGGTCTTCAAGTGTCACACGACCAGTGTTATAGAAGCCAAGTTTTTGCGATCAAACTCCTTCGAGCGTTAATGGTTATGTCCGTATTTACGCCCTTTTTGTGGAGCTAAGTGATATTAAACTTGGTATATCAGTGAGGTTTCAGTTAGGTAAAAAGGTAGTATTTATCATTCTGTCGGTTTCAGTCGGGCAGTGATAGGGTTCTTTAGGATTATTCGTGGTTTATTTCTGTATGAGTTATACGTTTTTTATTACAAATCAGCTGATATGCTTCAAAGTTCTTCTAACTCGATAATTGATGGTGGACGAATCAATATCATAATATTATAATCATGTATTTTATTAGTTGAAAAACCAAATAAAGTAAAGTGACTAGAATAGAATATTATTTATTTGCAAGAATAGCAGTAAATAAGTTGACAATTTATAAGTAAATTGTTTTCCGTCATATTATACTTGGTAATGGTGTGCAAATTTCAATTAAAATAATGTTAAAGCAGTTAAAAATACTTATACAAAATTTAAAAAGCCACAAATATTACTAATACAACAGTAAAAAATATGTAAAAATAAAAAACAATACTTTGTCTGTTACAATACTTTTTCGTATTGATCATAATATCCCTGAAAGTACTTATTTTGTTCAAGTCATTCTCTATCAATATAATTGCAGTAATATTTTATTAGGATTTACCAACCTACGTCTTTACCGCAGCTTAACCTACTCCACGTGTACCTACGTATAATCTTTGGAATCTTATTATTAACGCCCACGGGAAGATTCAGAAGATTATCGGCTTGATCGGCGCAGCGGTCGGTGATTGGCTTTCTAGACAAAGTCAGAAGAAGTTTTTCTACGAAAAGGATTTTTATGGCCTACATGTACACACGGCTACTCAAGCTATGCATTTCCAGTAGGTATAAGCTAATCTCTCCTTGTACGGAAACCCTAAACAATGCGAGATCAGCTTAAACTGGAAATGTAGTCGTGTGTACCTAGTAATATTCTTAATAGTTCTTGTCAAGGTGTTTGTTATGACTGTGTCTTTTATGAATCGAAAACATTAAACAGAGTAAACAAAATGTATTATGTAGTGAACTTCACTTTAATCACAACTCCTTTATTACGATACTTATCACCAGAATCCTATTCAGGATCAACAACATCATAAAATTACCTAGATAATCACATAACATGTTATCAACCCCAGATCTCCAGACCATTCCCTGACATAAACACAAACTTCCATTCTTCATCGACAAAATCTTAACCCGGCCAAATAAAAAGTCATCGAACTGCGAGATGACTTATCAAAATACTGGCTCTACAGAACTGTTTATAGGTCAGCATAACAGATGAACTGGCGTTCAGCCAAGAATCCTGGAGGTTCAGGCCACGGAGTTATGGGCAGATAAGCAAACGTTCAATAAATAGTCAGATATAACTCGGTGGTGAATTGGCAAGAGATCGGTTATCTGCAGAAGAAAATCGTGAATGGTGATAGATGGGTTTGAAGAATAAACAGCCTTTGTTGAGGCCGAAGAGGATGACAGAGCATGACATCGTTGTCCTGTCTGCTAAAAAGAAATAACGATCACCAATCATTTTCACAAGTAGTTAAGTATGGTGATTATGGTATTGCCTTTTTACTAAGGTGACCTATGACGAAGAGTAGGGACTATTGTAGGTTCTGCGACTGTCCTTGGTCAGTGTATTATCGGAAATATATGTCTTGAATGATTGTAGCTAATTTTGAATATCAGACGGGTCGTGACCTGTCGGTTGATTCTGTAAAAAGATCAACGTGAAACTTAGGTGAAGTGAGCGTGCAGTGAGCTGTCACTGTCACAAATCGACCGGCACGATGCTAACCAATAGCGCCGCCAGCTTAGCTATGACAGTGAAGCGATGTTATTGGTTAGGTTCACACACATCCCTCGTTACGCATCCTCGCTCATCTCTAGTGGGAACGCAGCACAATGCGCGGCAAAAAAGTTCGGCATTTTTTCAATATTTTTCGGGTTAATTATATCCTTGTTAATACAAAAGGAGGGACATGATACCGAGAGGAAACATGCACATTAATATTTCAAACAGATTTATTTTTGTGATATTGAAATATTTAACAATAAACTTTTAAAAGTAAAGAGCACTAACCTTAAAGTGTTTTTAAATTAGGTTTATACTCTGACCTACAATTGCACTTGGCAGTGAGGTTGTTTATTCCCTTCAGACTGATAGCATGGAAAAAACTAGAAAGGCGACTAATTATCCGCTGTTTAAAAATAGGCGTGTACATAGTATATGACGTCACTTATTACTCTTATTACGGAGATTATCATAACGTTATCAAGTGTACATAATGATGCACTCGCGAATTACACCAGCACTTACACTGATAAGTAATGTGGCCCGAATAATTATACTTTGCAGAATGTTATCATGTACTTTTGCTTGTTTTGATTACTCTTTTTGGTTCGTTGGTCCTTAGAGTCTGTTTTTCAGGAAAAATCTGATCCTTCACCGTGGTGTTTTCAGGTTTGTGAATACCTTACCAACATATACTTCGATGAAGCAACTACTTACTACAAGTGAGCGTGAAGTGAGCTATCACAAATCGACCGGCAGGATGCTAGGGATTAGCACTATTGACAGCTAACTTCACGCTCACTTCACCTAAGTTTCACGGTGATATTTTTACAGAATCGACCGGCTGATGTAGATTTGTTTTAAGTAGTTGCTTCATCGAAGTATATGTTGTGTTGTTTTTTTAAGCTCTTTCAATCCTTGTCAGCCTATGCTTACTTATTATTTACGAAAGAAAATACTGCAACATGTATTAATTAATCCCGTAAAAAGACAACGACCCAACATGTTATACTTCCTAAGGACTCGTCCCAAACACGCAAAGCCGACCTAAGATGCATACAAATGCGATGAAGTACGGTCAAACCTATGTCAATAGAACTACGAAAAGCGTCCTTATTGCTACGGCATAAAGGCGCTGTCAAGGTCAAATTGTTACCATGTACGTGCGGTTGACTCTACGGGGACCTAAACAAATCGGGATACTAAACAATGCAGATTTTTTTTAATACCTACTAATGATTCGTAGACAATCGCAGTAGGGGTTAGTAATCTGGAGAAGGATTATAATGTTACCAAATATCGTGATTGTTGTAATTGGTCCTAATGCGTCCTTTGATAATCTGGATTTCGGTGAAGTTGTTTTTCGGTTAACTGGTCCAAAAGATGAATAGGTCTACTATGCTAATGAAGATTAGGGCTTTGATTGTAGCGCAGATACTAGAGCTTTTCTGTAAATATTTATAGTGGGTTTCGAATTATTAGTATTCTTGATAACCAACTCTCCAACAGACTAATGTTGATAAAATGTACCTAGTGCTTGAAATAGGATTTTAAAACGTCAATATAGTGGTATGAGGTAGAACCCTATTTCACAACTACGGCGCTTTAGGCATTGCTTAATAAATTTAATATCACCAATGACGTGAGAGACACATAATTTACAATATTAATATAAATGGGCACGGCGGGCTGTGCCGGGGCGGCTGCTGCAGGTGCAGAAAACCTCAAACGGCGCAAATATAACAACCTTATTGGTAGCTATATTTTTGAGCCGTTTGGGGTTGAAACACTAGGGCCGTGGGGTCCGAGTGCTCATCGAGTATTTCGGGACATCGCCAAGCGGTTGGTCGACTCCTCACGTGACCAGAGGGCTGGCCAATTTTTAGGTCAAAGAATCAGCATTGCCATCCAACGTGGCAATGCTGCCAGCCTTTTGGGCACTTTTCCCACTGACAGCGACGCCGACGAATTTTTTGATGCCCAATGAGCCTTTATTGTTTATAATTTATATATTTTAGTGTTAGTTGTATATTTTAATCTTAATGTTATTTTAATATAAATTAAATTAAAGTGCTAACAAGTAGAGTACTTGTAATCCAATCACTTAGCATCGAATAATCGAGAGCTCGCTGAATGTCAGTGTCTGTAAAACATCATGAAAAAGTTAAAAGTAAGAATCGACGCAATAATAATCTGCTTGAGTTTGGCAGAACCAATAATTAGTTACTTGCGCCTGAAATTATTTAGTTTTAAGGCAGGCTAGCTTTTTATGTGTTCTTCAAGTAGGCAGGTGGGTAATTCGTTAAATGAATTATAAAATACAAGCTGTCCGATACAACTTGACAATCAAATATCGAAAATTCTTTATACAGTATTAAAAAAAACCCTGTCCGATCCCAAAGGGGCACATAGGTATTGCAATAACATTACCAAAAAGTAATAAAAAAAATTATTATTATTGAAAATAAAAAAGTTATTGCTGTATAAAATTCACATTTTTGGTATCAAAATTACACAACATCCATTAAAAATTAGCAAATTGTCAACAAGGGTCGTAGGTTATGACTTGTAGACACACGCTAAACGACGGCCCCCTGCGCCCCACACGACAAAATTCCCAAATCGAAAAAAAAAATGTGGTGATTTTTTTTTCCCTGAATTTGGCCTCATAAAGTTCAAAGTTCAAAGTTTTTATTAATGCAAATAATTTTTTACAATAAATAGACTCTCAGTATGATACTTAACAATTCCCTCACGGATCGGACAGAGTATTTTAACATGTTATATTTCCGTAAGTTTATTATCACATATACTTCCGGAATTAATTATCTAAATGATGTTGAAAACTGTATCAAAGTCAGTTGCGTAGCTTAGAAGCACAACGCGGTCACACAGACAGACACGAAAAGCGACTTCAATTTATTCTATGTATAGATTAAGTAATAATTAGTTTTACTCACTAAGGAATCTTAATTAATTAACTTACGATTGAAATACATATTACATTTGAGATACAACGTTACCCAAATAAATGTATACTTAGATCCAAAAAAAACGAAGAAACAAATGAATGCATTAGGATTCGAACACTGCATTCCATTTTTGAAACATGCCTAAATGACGAGTGAAAATTTTTGATCAGAGTTTCTTAAAATGATCAAGATCCGATGTGGAAATGTCGTGAAGCTGTACTTCGGTAAAGGGTTGACATATTCTTTGGAAGGACAGCTCCTGAGATCGTATCATTAATCATATCAGCTCGTAACTGTCCACTGCTGAACATGGGTCCCCCGCATTAACCGTAATAACAAACGGTATTACTGGGACGTTGCCTAATCATTATGAAGAACATAATCATTTTCGTGAAAGATGGGTAATCTTTCCGTTGCTAAGGACCAGAATATGTTAAAGCAAAACCAGGTAAGAAAAAAATAACACCAGTTATTTGAAGTATTAGGTATTTCGATTTTTTCAAGTCTCTTTAATTTCCCGGATGAACAAAAAAATCAATGTTCCTTCATAACCACCAAATTATCTCACCATTGAATTTTACCAAAATAAATTAAATAAATCATCACCACTGCTCTCAAAAAGGTGAAGAAAACATCGTGAGGAAACTGGCATGTCTTAGAACCTAAAATTCGAAGATATGTGACATCTACCAATGCAATCACAATTTTAATGTTACTTTGTTTTTTATTTATGTTTAGTGTGTTTTTAGTTTAATGTGTGATTTCCTGTGCGAGTCCCAATAAATACTTTTTCTTTCTTTCTTTCTTTCTACCAACCCGCAATGGGCCCGCGTGGTGGATGACGGCCCACTCTTACAGAGAGGAGTCACGTGTCCCAACAGTGATTATGAATTTTTGTAGTTTAATGCAGAAGTAACAAGCAACTAGAAATAAGCATTTGAGTATCCTTAACCTAAAATGTCCCCCCACAAAGTCACACATATATACAATTTGTAGTAAATTTGGACTTTTGATAATAATGGTCTCTACCAAAGGATTATTTTCAGCTATTATAGTATACAGGGTGTAAAGTTAAAGCGGGCTCAGGAGGCCTCTCAAATATTGATGCTATACCAATATTTAAGGTACTTCCTCTCTGGGGCCCGCTTCAACTTTCCACCCTTATAGCTAGTATCCACCCTTTATGGATAGTTCAGTTCTTCCTAGGTAAACAAAACCCGCCTGTTCATAGATAACTACACTGATTAACAACAGAGCATTTTCACCGTATGTAGGCAATCAGAGCAGTCGGAACAATACGGTTGATGATTCAATGCGCCGGCGCCGATAGTGAAAGTATGCGTCAAGATATTTATGTTGCATCTTCTAAATAATGTCGGCTTGAGGCGATGTAGCGATGGTTGTCATTGATTAATGCGTTGAAGGACTTACTTGCAAATTGTAATGTTTGTTTTGTAAGTCATATTTATCTTAAAAGGCTGCAAGTGCTCTCCTTATCCCCTATAAATTATATATAAAATATTCTAGTTTGCACTACGCTTGGCAAATGGATCATTAATTTAATTATGATAATGTGTAACGAAGGACTAATTTAAAATTAAGTTCTTTATGTAAGATATAACAGTAAGTTACCTAGCTAGGTACATCTAAAAAGGCCACGCTCAAACTTAAGCAAAAGTTAGTTCTTATTAATTAAAACTGGGCACGCATTTAAATAACTACCAAAGGACCGATTTAGTAAAAAATATGCCTACATAGATATTATTTTTGAGACAGTCAAAATTTATTCGTTGGAGGTAATTAATGTTCAAAAATAAACAAACGCTATCGTGATCTAATAAAATTATACGCACGTAAAAGCGATAACTTAGGTTTAATATACTAGAGAACTGGGTCTCTGGAACGAAATGCTATATTTATTTTTAAATTGTATAAAAAACGACCCAACAAAAAATATCTTAATTTTTAATAAAAGACGGAAAAAGGAAAATGTTTGAATTTTAAAAGAACCTGATGCAGCTACTAGGAAACCAAAAAAATTAACAACCCTGCTAAGTTCACTAATTATTAACTTGGTTGCAGGAAAGTGATAAATGTCAGGAAAACATATGGGACATATCACTGCAGTCCTGCGCAGACATATTGCCCAGAGCCTCGGACCCGGGCCTCCGCAACCGGCTGTTAATAGAGCCTTCTTTAAAGTTAACTGACTAAACGCCATAATGTCAAGTCATTCCGATTATATCATTATCGATTGTTACAACCATGGCATTCTGTTGAACAGCTGAGCCACCGGTCCGAGGTTATTTAGCCGGGTTGTTTAGACGCAATGCAGATCACGTGTGCGCTGAAAAACCTACAGCGGCTTCTGTATACGCCCTACGACATATTCCTTCTCTATCTTTCACATAAAAGAAATGTTAAGTTAGAACGAAAAGACGGTTTTGGGGTTGAGTCGAGTCGCCGACGCGTCTGCGTGTCGCGCACATCCAGCGGTCGATGCCGGAGCGTTGCGCGCGCAAGTGTCTACCTCACAGGCCGTTCCAATCCATTCCGATCGGAGTTCTCGTGCCGAGCGGTCGATTCACACGCTAGCCCTGGGCGAACCGTCGGCAGTCGCGCCGGCGCCGCCGTCGGCGATGGACCACGACGAGGACAGGTCCTTGTCTCTGGGGACGGAGGTATCTGCCTCTGTGCCCCCACCGAGCCCTCTCACGGGATGTTATTTGCTCGCGGTGATCGGGGAGCCCTACACTCACGAGCACAAGGAGATTATTCTTCAGCGGCTTGTTAAAGGTAAGCTGAACACTTTGTCGCCTTTGCTCTGAAAAAAATCGGATCTGTCAATGTGACAGCTGTCAAATTGGGAGAAAATTCAATTTGCCGGCGAGCGCCTATTGTGGAATTAGAAACGTTATTTTTTTTGCATTACAACACGCACTTTCTCCATTGATTCTTTCCAAAGAAAAATTAAAGTTCCGATGTTTTCTGAGTGTTTATTTTTTGCGTAAACAACGTGATTATTTAGTGTTATTTCTGGGTAAATTTTCTGCGGTAGAGTTAAAAGTAATGTCCGTGTGAAATTTGGAGAAATGTGATGTAATGCGGTAATTATGTAGATGATGGGTCCGTTTACCGGCGTTGTCCATTTTTCCTGTTACGTCACCGGTGACGTAGTTTGGGCTACGAACTATTACGTCGGTAAATAATTAAATGAAAAGACTGCGGCAAACAGACCGCAGGAGACATTATTTATATTACGTAATACTTTTACTTTATTTTCACTGATGTATGAGCTAAGTTTACAATAAAACTTAAGTACGAATTGCTACAACGTTAAACGAGCATGCAGCAACGAGCATTTATTTAAAACGAAGAAATGCCGGTTGTTAAAATTTTATTTAAGATGTAAGTTTTGAACGTACGTATTGGTACGATTTCTTAATTAGAAAACTCTTTCAACTTATAATTAATTAATTTTCTAAATGAGGCTGTTGTTATCGAGAAAAGCAAGCAAGCCGCAATAACATAACATGCGGCAAACATAACTTATACCCACTTTGTTTTTTGCTGACAGCCGACTCTAATCAATACAAATGACTCAATCTTCCCCTGAAATATTTGTCACTTCTTTTACGTTTCAAAATCCTATGTTACGCATTTTACTAAATCACAATACAAGATACCGGCGGGAGATAACGTGAATATATCTTTAAAAATATGATTTAAAAGACTCAATTTCGCGGAAAATTAAACAGAACGATCATGAATCGGAATGCTGAAATATATTGTTGGTCACAAAGGGTACTTATAGCACTTTTGTGCCATTTTCAGACAAAAAAGGACTTATGCCAATCATTACTGCATTTACTGACATAGGTAATACTGTATTTGTATTACTCTGCATAGACTCTATTTAAACAGGTGGTCTTTTCAACCGTAGTTTTCTCGCTGATATTAGGTATAAAGAAAAATTGTTAAGCAGCTGTTTTTCGCCGGCGGAAAGGTTAATGCAATGCGCTTGGGGTTGCAGAGGTCAACCGGCAGTCATCCGCATTATAATTGGAAGCCATCTTAAAGTTAAGAAAGGAACCATGAATCTATTTTATTCGGGGATATGAACTGAAAAACTTAATGCGATGAATATTATTTTACTTGGCATAGAAAGGAGATAGCCCTGGTCATAAGAATTTTAGTTCTAAGTAAAGGAAATTGGAGTATCAGAAACGTATTAGTTCAAAATAGGTTTAACTTAATAACTACTAGCTACGCCCCGCAGTTTCACCCGCATAAGTCTCGATCTCGTGGGAATACCGGGATAAATGTATTCTTTGACCTAACCCAGGTCATGGTCTACTGATGTGTCATCGTCTACATCCGTTCGGTCGTTTTAGCGTGAAAACGTGACAAACAAACATACAAGATTTAGATTTAGATATCAGCTGCAGGACTTTTATGATATTGCAGTTACTCTTTTTCTAAGTTCAGTTTCTCTTTTTCGTTTTCCTAGCGTTATTTTACAGGACACGGCAATTCAACACAGGGTATAAAATATTATCATGATTATTGATGTAGGATTGTAAGCAGTAAACAAACCAAATGAAAGGAACACCCAAATTACGCGAAAGATAACAAAATGATGCAGGGTAGATAAAATTCGCATATCAACATTATCAGAAAAATAAATAAACAATTCTTGATACTGAAAAATAATCTTGATGTTATCGGAATTTCGGTCCGCAAAACAAATAAGTGCAGTTCAGGCCTTATAAATTATATAAATTATTTAATTAACAATTTATAAGGCCTGAACTGCACTTGCGGTTTCTAGTTGCGGTTTTCTTCCTCATTTGTGATATAATGCGGTAAATTGACATCTCTAATTTATAACGTGTCAGATATAACATTCCCTTATGTATGTAGTCAAGTGTCTTCCCCTAAACATATAGGGAATGAGGAAGACGTTACTGGACCATTTCTTACTTTTATAGTTACTTAGTTATAAATTACATATTAGCTAATAGATTGTAATGTAAATAAAGTATCACAGTTGGTGGGCAAAGGCCTCCCTCCACTTCTTCCATCTTTCGCGAACCCGTGCGTCCTCCTTCCAGTTTTCACGGAACCTATCCAGCCAGTATCCAGGTGATACTTAATAAAGAAAAGAAAAAAGTTATCCATCACTATGACAGGAGCGAGCTTTTAAAAAAATATAATGATACGCATTCCACGGTATAATATTTGGGATTATGGTTTGGAAATACCTATAGCAGTAGGTACTCAGCAGGTTGTATTTGATTAAACTGAAAGCAAGCATTCGTTTTTGGACATAAATTTGCGAAAATGCAGACTTGGAATAGTTTATTGACTTATGACACATTTAGCGATATTCCTTTTTTCAGTAAAATTGTTTGTTTTATAAAAGTACCCTTCATTTTAAAACATGATTAGGTGGCGATTACTAAAACGGTTAGAAGAACTTGACATTTGACATCTGTCATCGTTAATGTTTGTCTACTTAAGCAGGCATATTATAATTGATTATGACAGAATGTGAAACTTTGCTTAGAATCACAGACTACATAGTATCTTAGAATCGTGTTTGCAAACAACCAAAACGGGTGTGTCCCATATTTGGACCATGCGTATTAAGTACTTTAACCGAAATATGCGGCCTTCCATAACCTACCCCAATATCTTATTTTGTGTCAGATAAAATACTCCATAAGTAAATATTAGTACAATAAATAATAATGTTTAAATATGATGTTTTGGGGGACTGTCTTATGTAATTTTGACGTTCGAAAAGTGCTGATTATCAGCCTAGTTTGAATAAATGACTTTTGAATTTTTGAACAATTTTACGTAAAGTAATGTAAGGTGTCCATTATTATAAAATACAGCATTCTCCTTTGTATCACAAACCATTTCTTGATAATATTATAAACATTGAAACTTATGTGTTTATGTAATCCCGAGAATATTAGACATTTATGGTACATTCATGATTTTATGAGAATGAATCTCTTTAGTTTGGAAACTTCGGTAATAATTTAGTTCCAACAATGATTGCTTTGTTATAGCTGTACAAACACGAAACATTTTCGTGAATAAATAATAGCGATATATCTAGAGACCAAAAAGGTTTTATAATCTTTAACAATTGGCCACAGTCATGAATTCTGTTGGACCATTTATCTAAAGTAGAGGTTAAAAGAACCAAAAACTTATCAAGGATTAACATGAAACATATCTAACTTACCTCAAATTCTTTATTATAATACCTAGTCATCATGTTTATAATTCTAATAATATCTACAGAATTTGAAGTAGGTAGGCAGTTGTTGAGTGGTATCACCACGAGTTGTTGATGCTTCAAGTACTTCATTGAAATCATGACGAATTGTAAAGTAGTATCTTTCCTTCTTTTCTACAAGTTAAACCTAACACATTGATTATCTTGATTTGCCGATGACTGCTGATTTTCATATGTTTTTCCAGAATTAAAAGGGATAACTTACTTCGTAACGAAAATATTTAAAATACATAATTGAGTTTCTGTGTATTAACACTATGTTCAAAAGATTACAGAATTAGTTTTCACGTAACAATGTAACCCAAATGAAAATATAACGAAACGATTTCAATGAAAGGTTATTACAAAATTTCTAACCCTTTGTTTCTTTTCCAATTTCCAAAGACCCCTACATATATCTTGCAGATTTTACGGCTTGTCCAACATTAACCGCTGTGGATCCAAGGGATGGCTTACCTGTTCCGTGGCTTATAGAGTCACTCGATATTAGCCAATGGATTTATAAGGGTAAGAAACAAAACCACACTGGTAAACAATAATAGTGGCAATATTAAGAACACAATTTCCCTTAGAGACCCGGCTCTGTTGATGACTGGTGAAATGTGGGAGTGCTATAGATACATCTCTGCTTAATAATTTGGAGGAAACTGGCGTGATTTTATGTTATGTTTCGTCTAAGTCAAAGTCAAATCATTTATTTCAAATAGGCCCTTATAAGGCACTTTTGAACGTCAAAATTTCCATAAAAATTAATTGATTCTAGTCGCCTTCCAAAAGGTAGTTTTCGTATGGAGAATGGGCACCTCTATAAGAAAACTTATGAAAGAGTAGGTTTTAATTTCTGAAAAGAAAGAGAGAAAGAAGAACTAGAATTTTCACACCAGTGGTAGAAAAAAGATCTAGTGTTTCATAGCGGTGGCAAGATAAGGGATGGTCTTGATGTAAGTAACACGAAAGAGTGATGGCCAAACCCGTATATTATTATGACAAGATAAGAGGCACTATATTACTAAAAAAGGGTTTCTGTAATAGGGTTATATTCTACTAAAGATATAACGAACTTAACGTGAAGACAAAAAAAAACATTATAAGCATTGGTAAAAAAAATGTCGGTTAACAATTTGTGTTTCCAAAATATGAAAATTAATTCATCCTTACGTATTTGAATACCATTGATAGTGTACCATTTGTAGAAAGACTTTAGAGCTCTCATAATCACTATAACAAAAATAATAATGTGCAAGTTATAATCTCAAGGCCGTCTAAACGAATTCGCACGAGAAAGTAGAAAATTTAGCACAGATATAGCACAGTCTTATCTTGCATGACATAATGATAAACGAATGATAACACAGCTTGTGATAATTCGGTGATACAATGCAACTCTAGTCTACATTCCGCTTGCTTTCATTCATATGTTAACATGTTTAGTGTAAAAAAAGAGTAATAAAAAAGAGAGATTTTAAAGAAAAGTATTTCATCAATATAAAATCATTCGGTGTTGTTTTTCGAACAATTTATTCATTCCTTTTGGCTATAACAGGATTTTTATCGAAATAAACTCAAACGGTTAAGAGTTACCTCACTGTGTCCTTACCTCATTGACAGACTTCATAAAATTCTACGTAAGCATAAATAAAAACAAATATTTTATTAACAAAAACACATCAAACGCGATTTAATCAATAAAAATAGATGCATTTCGATGTAAAGTATTTGCATTTACATCAGAAATCAATAATAATGTTTACGGTCCCCATTAACTCTTCTAGTTATTGAAACATTAAGTTCTAATTTTATTTAGAGCCATATTAGACTATCATAGAAATATGATCAGAGATGTACATTTTTATATAAAGAACCTATGGCGGTGTAATAACTAAATAAATGATTTGTATCGTCTATGATCATAGTTAAGGTATCCTATTTGACAGCAAACGTACAAATATGATCATACCCGTCTAACCTCAAAAATTGCTAAATCAAACACGGCTAAATCAATATCCATTTTGATTAAGTATGACGTTTATATGATCATATAAGTTTAGTGTAATATGTAAAAATTCAGAACAGCATCATTTAACTATGATCATAGAATTTGACAGATATGAAATCATATCTTTATGATAAATATATGAGTGTAATTGGGGCCTTACCTAGCTGTTCTCTTGTGAGATGATCTGACCTTAGTAGTCCATTCGAATTCAGTAAAAAAATACAGGAAAGTAACTTACTATGAAAAATATAGGAAAGTAACTTACTATGAAAAATATAGGAAAGTAACTTACTATGAATATCTTCCAAACAGCTATAGATACCCAACAGTTGGCAATTTGTCGAGTACTTACGTACATACAATCAGATTTATTTTGCTTACTTACTTATTTATTCGAAAATACATTAACAGCAATAATGCAAACTTATAATATATGAACTAGATTATGGAATGCGAACACAGTGCAATTTAAATAAAAAATTGTCACACAAGGTACGTTCGAACAACTGTCCAAATCGGTCAAACAGTAGAACAACCTAAACTACACATAATAGTAATAATTCAGATCATATTTTCGTACAATATTCGTGTCGGTGAAGAAGATATATCAGCTTATAATAAACGAAGAATATCACTTTACAAGACTCAATTTCGGAGATTTTGATACGTGGATACAACGGTGGCGTATAACCGAAGCCTGACAAGTAAGGCCGGGGGATGGGCGCCATATTATGAGATTACGCCTTACGCCGCGCTCTGGGAAAATAATCCAAGAGCGGACGCTCGAATTCACTATATTATTACATTATCCTACGTTTTATCGGTTTCTTACTTGTGCCGTTTTAGCTTTAGGAGCTGTTCAGTTTTAGTGTCGTTTCAGTTTCTTTGATGTCTTTGGGCCTTTGTCGAAGACTAAATGGGTTAAATGGGTAGGCAGAGTTTAAAGCTGTTTGTGTGTTCGGATGGTAGTTTAATTGTTGTAGTAATTGGGAAATAGGTGAAGATAGTTTTACTGTAAACCAAAACACCAGTAGGTACCTATTGAAATCATAGATGATAGAAAAGCGCAAGCCAATGATACGGATGAGGACAACGGTCCAACTCAAAATAACACTATTTCTTTTAAACAAAGTAAATCCTTGTTAATAGGCGATGGAATATATTTCGATGCGGTAGCAAATAAAATAATAAGATAGAAAACTCTGAAACGAACGCACTGAAGGTTTTAAATAATACTGAAAAGCAAATTGCCATCATAACACTCGATCTCAGTTAGACAATAGCGTCGTAGAACAACGAAGAACAGCCAAAAATATTCCGGTTTGTAGACTAGCATTGACGGATGATGTAAGCGATTGTTTAACTCTAGAACCAGTAGGATAACTTAAAAACGAATCAATTTGCGCTCACTTACACAACGGTCATTATAATTACACACACCTCCTTTTTGTGACGTAATTTTTTGCTAAAAAAATTACTTGATTTAGCGACGAGTATGTTCATTAACCACGAGTAAGTTGGACTAATACGACGAATAAGAGTCACTAAGGCAATCGAAAAAGTTTAGAAGGCAGAAAATCATTGAAGTAGGTGTAACTACTGATGCATAGTGCAGTTAGATGGGATCTCAACTGATACATAAGCCCGTTTTTACTTTCACTACGAAACACACGAGCCTAAATATTGTTGCACTGTTAGATTTTCGACTCTCAGAGCTGAGCTGAGCCTTGGAAATTCAACAATGCATTTTTATTTAGGCATTTTTGTAGGTGTCACCTAGTCTTAACGAGAACGGGCAAGGAGTTTAATAAAATAATCTGAAGCTCGAGATTACACAGAGGAATAGCTTTACAAGTCTATACATAGAATAGTGACAGTGTTGCAAAACATCTGACGCATGCCAGACATTTAGCCCCTCTACGTTGGTGACTGGCTAGATAATCTTTTAATCATGGCGCCACTCCTGTGGTGACTTGTCGACAGGAAAGGGCTCTACTAGGTTTAAAATATTACTTAATAGTAATTCTCATAAATTTATCATCATCATCTTCGTCGGCAGCCTTGTTCCACCCACTGCTTAGTATAGGCCTCCTCCTTTTTGTACCATGCTTCCCTGGTGTATGCAAGCCTCGTCTCATGAGTTACTCACATTTATTTGTAAAAGTGCTACAATTCTAGTCGATTCTAGGCAGCCATTTCATACCAAGTTGGTATCCATCTACAATAACGATGTTAGTAAGATTACAAACCTAGGTGGTCACATCGCGTGTGCGTTGGACACACTCGTGCGACTTTATGATCTCAATATATTACGGCCTGACGTATCGGATCAACATCAAATTATTGGCTTAGTTAATTATTTTGACATTGTTCATAACAGGTTCCTTATCCACCTGCAAAGATTAGAATCTAATGCTATTAATGTTATTATAAATCTTAGTTAATATAATATACTTCACACACTTTAAAATGAGTATATTTATTCTCATTTACTAAGTCTAGAACATGAAGCCAATTTCATATACTTGGAAACTGGATAGGAAGATCTTGGTATTTTCAAACAAGTACCAATGCGGAACATAAATGGCAAACGATCTTGCTAATTTGCAACTGAATGCGCAAACTTATCGTAAAAACTACATATATTCCTCCCACCATTATGGCAAGTCGAGATTCTAAGACGAAATCACAGATTTCCATAGAATTTCTGAGTTACCTATTAGCTAAATGAAACAACGTATATTCAAATTCATCTCTGGAATCGTTTAAACAAAGCGATCTGTCCGCAAGTCCTAAGCGAGCGATGCAAAAAGAAAGCACGCAAGTCAGACTATAATTATGTCCGTCACATACCGCGGCTATCGGCGCGCGCGTCTCCATTTTGTAACGATTCTAGATTTGTTATCGACTGGAGTATTCGTGATAGTTTCATTATTTTCAGCTATTGTTCTAGCATAATCTATGTTTTTTTTTTTTTTTTTTGTCAAAACTTATACGATTTCATCTTCATTTTGATAGGATTCTACTTGGCGAACTAGAGTATTTAGTAGTAAAGATATAGTTCCATTATTTTCAGTTGATTTTTTAGTATCATCTATGAAAGATTTCAGAATGAATGCAAAACTGAAGTTTTCGTCTACATTTTCTTGAGCTTCTCTTGAATAAAGTTTAGTTGTAGTAACGATACAATAATTGCTTTTAGTATAATGACAAAGCATGATTTTTAAGATAGTTTCACTCTTTTCAGTACTTTTACAGGAATATGAATGTTAGTTTTTCATTTTGTATCTATTACTGTCTGTTGTCTTTAAAACGTTTCATTTCCTTCAGTATGTATTCTAGAATCAACTACAAAGAAAATTGCTATTCGTCTCATATCATTATTAGATTTAGTTTCTGAAACATTCAAACTACGTGTTATCTCACGAAGCGACGTGCGCTTTACTTGTGGTTACCAAGTCTACAAACACGCTATGAATGTGTGTGTAAGCGTAGGAACTCTCGGTACCGTCCAAGACACGGGCGAAGTCGGAAGAGTGTTGTGTGCTGAGGCCACTCGTCTTAACGCACACATTCACCGCGTGTTTGTACACTTGGTTACCACAAGTAAAGCGCGCGTCGCTTCGTGAGATCACAGACAAGTTAGCTATATTTTGCGTATATGACTGCTAGCTAAACTAATCATGAATTAAGAATGAGTGTCATAGTTACACTTAAATTACGTTCTAGTTTTTTAAATTCCTGAAGATATAATTCACATGAACCAACTTATCCTACAACAGTCTAACAGTCAACTAGGCCGCTTTGATATTGTGCCTGATTACAAAACTATCGAAATATATAGCAACGTGCGTGTCTTCCATACTCATGTTAAAACTCTAGGGAATGTTATAACGCAAAACAAAATAAGCAAAAACATTAATTATATACTCAAACAAGTGACCGCTGTTATTTTGTCATTAACACATCAAATTAAAATTTCCAATTACGTACAAATAATATGAACACGTCATTTCTGTGTAAATTTAATTAATATTAACTTCAATTTGCTTGAATCATCAAAAGCTGAAACTAAGTTGGTTAAGTGAAATGCATTCGGGATTGAAAGCTGAGTTTTAGAACATCGCTAATTGAAGCTGACTGAGCATGTTTGTAGAAGCAATGAACCATAGAACAGATATTAAAAGGATGGATCAGAATTTGAAGACGTAGCTGGTACATAGAGATAGTAAAGCTTGGTAAGGAATGGAGATGATTTTACAGTACATGTGGGTCAAGTAGGTATTGAAGTTTTGTATAGGATAGTTGTTAATATTTTCGCGATGACGATGTTGGTCCCCTGGAGAAAGTTGTTCAGTTTGATGGTCTGTACCACACCCTTAAATTTGATCATACCTTTCTGATACATGCTGTATAGATTAGTGACAAAATATAGAAACGGATAAACTAAGACGATCGGATAGAAGGGTAGAATAAACTGAATTAAATTAGGGAGATTACAGAACATAAAAGGACAATCGATTAGATTACTACATATACAGCAGAAAATAAAATAAAATTGTAACACCAGTAAACAACACAATTTCAAAGAACATAGCTTCAAAAATAAAATAAAATACTTAAAAATAGGTATGCCATTTTACATTTTTGTATTACCTTTACCCCAGACATAAAGCCTAGGATTACCCCAATCATTATCAATTACACAACCACATGGCTTATAATTAACATTAAACTGGATTATGAAGACATTAACGAAGTCAAGGTTACAAACGAAGGTCACAAATTCACGGTCGAATACGTGCCCGGTAATTCTTGAATGCCGGATGAGAGAAACAATGGGAACGTTCCTTTACCGGTAAATATGATTTACCTTTACAATACCGGATTCTACGATCTAGAAATTAGAGAATAGGATAATAGTCGTTTGAACACAATTGAAAAGGTAGAATAGATACTAAGTTAGATCATATTTATGGTCCGCGATGCAGACATTTAAATGGTCTTTGTTTGGAATTGTGGTTCAGAAATTGGGAGTAATGGTCGTTTATTCTATTTTAATGATTGGATCTTATTGATAGTGAATTATTCAAAGGGTCAGATTATTTACGAAGGGCTTCCTGAATCCTGATTATTTGTTATGTATTTGTTTATTGAGATTTTACAAGTCTTATAAATAGAAATGAGTCAAAAGGTTTGTAATCTTTTGCATTGTTTCAGTATTTGTTTTTCTTCTTTATTATTTCTAACACAAAGTAACTCTGTAAATTATTAGTTAGTTGCCATTTATTACAAACCCGAGCCATTTACAGCCAGCCAACCAGTTCAACATAAAGAATAAAATTATGATTCCAGGCAATGTTACAGCAATTCTGTAGAATGAGGTTTGCTAAAAATATAGCTTGAACTCTTCGTTGTATTGTCCTATTCGACCTTCCGAGCTCAAACTCATTTTTACCATTTTCGCAGTTGGCAACACTGAACATAAATCTTTAGTGAAGTAAGACTAGCACGCGATGCTTGCGTGTCAAAGTTAAACTAGAGTTGAAATATATTAACACTAGCAAGTAGGTGCAAGTTTTTTAGATTAACAGCAATAAAATGAGGCTTTACAAAAAGTCGTAATATTTTTTATGTTCTAGTAAAACTACCTAGCTTAATAGGTACGCTTATAGGCTTACAACATTAAAAAGTGCAAATAAAATCATGATGAGTGAGCGTCCAGGTGCTTTAAAAAAAAATTGTCTATTAAAATACAATCCTTTTGTAGCAAAAAATCCCTCTCTAAAGAAAAAATTGTAGTAGTGACCTATATATAGAACATGCAAAATACTAGATATTAAAACAGCAAATCCTGCTAAACTATAATCTAATAAACAATGCAATTTAATGACGAATGAATAATGAAGGAAAACAGAAGAAATTCCGTTATAATCATGTTATAACAATAAGAAGTAATATCCAAAATGTGGTTCCGGCGCTCAAATGGATTCTCAAACGACGATAAAATATTAAGAGCCCATAATAAATGTTAGTGTAACGAATAACGACACGGGATGTTTATGTTAACCATTTATTCGGTATTTTCTGGACAATTTCTATTTATTGCTGTGAAAACCTGGCTTTCTTAAGCGGAAATTGGATGTTGGAAACGTGTTGCTACAAATCTTTATCATGTTTTGAAAAATATGATACTTAATTTTTTTAAATTTCATTTACTGCGTCTTTTTAGTCATCTTTAACTTGCGTGTCAACATCATTTCAGCCGAAAAACGTCCACAGCTGGACATAGGCCTCCCCCAAGCACCGCCTTCGACCGGTTCTCTGCTTCCCGCATCCAGCGGATTCCTGCGGCATTCACAAGGCCATCATTTTGCTTGCGTGTAACTGTTTTCATTTTCACTTTTCTTGATTACGTCATTACCTATTTCTGGCGTTCTTCTACCTATCATCATATCATATCTTATCAATTTAATTTACATCTCTGACCCATTGTTGAGATGTTTTACGTCAGCATACCTGAATTTTATTTAGTCACCTTTTAGTTGGGCAGCAGAACACGATTTTTCCATTCCTAAAACAAATGACTCTCAAAGTTCTCACTTTTCCATTATTTTAACCCGACTGCCGCAGGAAGGGGTGTTGTTTTAGACATCGTCATCACCATTCTTGGCCGAAACATTTTTAATTATGGTAACTACAACCAGTTATATGTATCGTCTTAAAATATATACAAGACTTAGAATCCGTTTTTAAGGTCCAGGTAAACTCTCAATATTTATTGATTCGTCAAATCGCATTCAGAATTACAATGGGATAACTATCGACCAGATAAATTCCAGTGAAGAATACCCCAGAAAGCTCCAAGATTCGCCGTCATTCGAAACCACTTGTAGCCAACCTGTGGCTTGTTGGGTCTACAGATTGTAACAATGCATATTGTTATGTTGCTCGCACATTGTCGGCGCTAACCTATTTCCCATCGTCGTTTGTAGAATGATGAACGTCTGTAATACTGCATTTTAATTTGTTTGTAGATAAGACCGGTAAAGATTATTTAATTACTACCTGGTCTGTTTGGAGTGTATCTAAAGATTCATAGTTTATTTTATTGCTACCTTTACTTATTGAAATGAATACTGCTGTGTGAGTGTGACTATGAAATGGAATAAATGTAGTGTAATTTAAATAATATTGCAGCACCAATTGCAAAGCTCGGCCTGCCAGATTTTGAAATCACAATTTATGTACGTACTACTTTGCTCTAAGTAGTACGTCTATAGTACACATTATTGTATTTCAACTTGAACCAATCTCAAACCAATCTCAGCAGTTTGCAGTTATAGCACTAGGTCAATAAGCCAAGAAGTCTTAAAAAAATCAACAGTTACTTCACTTCTATTTCTGTTCCAAGTAAATATTTATCTAAGTGCGAATTGACACGTGCAATTAGTCACGTCTGATTTGAATACGCTGTCACACTGCAATTTACATACTTGTTAATGGAGAAATAAAAATAACGATTATTTACTTACTATTGAAATACAAAATAAACAGTATTCTTAGTTCGTACTTTACACATCTCTAAAACTCGTGGAATTCATTTATGAAGGTTCAATAGTTTCTTCAGAAAATAATAAAGAAGATCCTATTCTATATACTTGGTCTAGGTATTAAATATTCATCATGATGATGGCATATCTATTCCATTTTTTGTAAAGTTGGAAAAGTTGTAACAGATTTTATTTAGACGGCTGATAGCCATACAGCAAAAGATATAATAAGTCTTTCAATTAATGTTATCACTTGCCCAAGATCCTAAGGCAGCAATAACTCAAACGTGAACATAGAGAACACTCTATGTTCACGTTTGAGTTAAAATGACGAATTTATTGCTAACTTGTTTAATTTACCCGTATGACACACACTTTGCGAATCCATGCATTGCATATTAACACAAAGTTTGAATGAAACAGGAAATGTCTCGACAATGACCTTCCAAAATTGTAAACATTGCATCACGATAACACATCTGTTCTGCAATCTGCAATTTATCACATCGGTGTCATATTTGATGTTATTTTATAAAATTATAATTAGAAAGATATTTTTTTATTATTTTTTATTATATAATTTTTTGGGTGCATTTATAAGGCTCCCAGAGATAGTGCCGATTTCTAAATCAACGCTCGTCTAATCCTGGGTAGTCACAGCCAGCCCTAGCACGCTAGCACATTGGTCACTAGCAGATTTTACCATTCACAGCTTGAACTATTCTTACATTGTTTGTGCCAATATGTTAATTTTTTTGCAAATTAAAAGAGTTCTGTCTCAAAATTGTATCTCTTATGGTGGGAAAAGTCGTGTTGACCATCAGAATAACCAAACTGAGTATTTATATGTCTAGAGAGTGTCGCGCTGCAAAATAAATAAAACAAACAAGCCAACTTTGTTATGCTGGTGAGCGTGACAGCTACGTCTCACACTCGCGCCACATCATTGTGCTGTCATTGTGCTTTTCAAGTTTGCGTGCATTTAGTGGTCAACAGTTAGACACTATTTTTTTCGACGAGTTCACAGCTTCGACTATCTATTTAGTCATACTTATATCTTTGTAACCACATTCGCTTCATCATCAGGATGATAGCGTATCGTTTAGATAGTATATAAGATAGGATTTTTTGCTAACTCTTTATTGCCGATATAGCGTAATTACAACAATTACCGTTATCGAATTACATAACAATTGCATTAATACATCCTCCACTTGTGCTCTTTGATGGCTGCTGCTTCTTTTTTTTTTTTTTGGTGGTGGTAAATTATCAAATAACTTCTCCCGCTCTGGGCGGAGTGGGAGGGCGGGTCAGACTTTTACTGACTAAAACCCATGTTTCTTCCACGATACCACGATATCCCGATATCCCTTTCGGACGACTCGCAACCCCAGCAGATGGCTACTGCTGCTTTTCTGATTGAGAACGAGCATTTATAACTCTTGCTCGCCGAATAAGGCGTATGGGCGATAGCATGCCTATGATTTTCCTAACGATATTTTCCTTCCTCAGAAAATACATTAGAATTATAATCATCACGTTCTGGGTTCGGGTTCAGGTTTGTGTATCCTGATATTTCCGGACTGAAATTCAACTAACATTATTAAAACTCTTATTTTTTAAATTATTTATGTAGCCAGTTTTGCTCTTGAAAACCAGCAGCAGAAAAACCTCTGGGAAATCTCATTCCATTCCCAAATACAAGCTTCTAAACAGTACCACTAAACCCTCGACATTGACCTCCAAACTATCTCAGTCCAACATCGCTCACAGTCGCACTACTATGAATCACGTAGCTGCGCGCGCGCCGGAAACAACGCCCGCTTCCTTATATAACTTATAGGGGGCAATTAGGTTCCTAACCCGCGGTTTTGATTGGTTCGGTTGCCGTTATGTTGCGGTGTAAAGTGATTAGTATTGTTTGGGTGTAATGTGCGGTTTTATTTTATAATCAATAGAACTAAGAGAGGTTTGAACGCGAACATTGTGTTTTTCTTAGGAACACTAATATAAGTATAGGTAGCCTAGATAGTGTTTTGGTTTTAAGTTAGTAGGTATTCATTTGAAGATAAGTAAGCAAATTCAAAGATTTCAACTAGTACACATCCTGAAAACATGACGCATTAAAATACCAAAATAATAATTACGGCAATGTGATTCACGTGTTTAAAAAAAATCTAGCATAAATTTATCCTGACCATTTAACGCAATTTTACTAACGCATCCCGGAAAATATATTAACAATCCATACAAATATTAATTGCTCAATGTTTCCTACATTGAGCAATTAATATTTGTATGGATTGGACCCACGACCCGCAGCGTAACATACCAATCACTATTTTAGGTACGAGGAATTCTATTTAAATCCATAACCGTGAAGCTTTTAATTGATTATGGATATAATTATAGTTTTATTAATTAGATCACTTATTTATTTACTTAACCAAGCTAATTGCAATCAATTAAATAACTACAAATAATACAATAATTATCTCGAACGTGTTTTGAATTGAATGAGGTAAGAATTAATTAAATGCAATCATTTCTATTTACTCATAACTATATAATTGTGACCATTTTACTAAAATACCTTTAACCATTTATGTATACGTATCTCATTGATATAAAAGTCATTTTAATAAGTCTAATTTGTTTAATAGCAAAATTCTCTGGTCAATGCAATATGCAAATTGCATTACCTACATAACCCGAGAATCGAACCTAACATCGCTGTAACTAGTTTATTACCCATTAAGGGTTATGACCATAATTATTACGTCATTCAGGATCGGTGACCGCGTGTTAAATTGGGAGCAAGGAAGAACCATATTATTGCGTTTAACGCCATCTAGTAGGACGATTGTAAACCTAGCTGTATGATTTATATGTTGTCTGCGAATTTCATGTCTTCGTGGTTTTACTTCAGTTCAGATCTAAGAGGGAGGTTGGTTGAAAATACTACCTCACTTCACGAGGTATCTAAGTTACAATTTTTTGTTCATAAAATCTCGTCAGCGGAAGTAGTAATACCTACAGAATATAAACCTTACATGCGCAGATTCCCAAACTTTTAAGTATTATCCTGAAAATATTTTGTTCTCTTTGTTGGGAGTATTAATTGAACCTGCAATCCGCGGCACAGAAGTTAAAAAAGAATATTTAGGCCTTCTAAGTCCGTAGGTAACGTTACATACAACAGTTAACTACTATGTTGTCAGTCTACTACTTACTATGTGTTACAGTCTATTCTCATTTGCTCAACATATATCTATAGAAAATTGTAGACTCGTGTAAAAATACAAAATTATAGTTAAGGCGCCATAAATAGTGCTCATCGTAAAATGGATCGTTTAATTTGTTTGTTTCATAAAGATAAGGTACCTATTTATCTGATTGATGCACCATTTATATATTTATGAAGCAGTTTTTTCTTGTTTTTCCACATTTTTCCGTAATGGTCAATGTGGCACTTACTTTTTTTGTTGTTTGCGTACCGATTAATTGAACTAACTTTTTTAATTGTGGTGGGCTTTATTGTACTCATATAAAGTCTATAAGAAAATGTTGTATTAAATAAATCAGATCAAACCAATATTTTCACTCCTTTGTTGAACTAGTTGCTTCTCTAAAGATAAGCACAATGGCCTCGTTCTACATTTTTTAAACTAATTCTAAATTTTAAAACATTATATGACAAGGTAGACAGCCCCTGAGGCACTGGGTCTGGAGGGACGTTATGTTTTTAGGTTAGTTTGTAAGTTTTACTAACATAGTTTTTAAGTCGTGGTTACTAATATTATACAATGAGGCCCATTGGCATGTGACCGCCCGTATTTTTTTGAATTTTCATGAAATATTATCGAAAATTAACTTTAAAAGGGTTTTTAAAGTAAATTTTGGATAATATCTAAATTTCTTTATATTTTTTCAACATGCCCCTTTGATTTTATGAACTTACACCTGTGTTTTTAATATAAAAACTGTTTTTTTTTTAGAAAAAAATGTCTTTACCTTCCTTTTTCATTCATAGTCGACAAATTTTAATATTTATTTTAGTAAATTTGGTAAAATAACTCAAAAATTTTAGAAATAATAAACAGAATCCAAATCGAGTCAATAACATCGAACATAAGGCAAAAGCAAAAAAAAAAAAAACAACATGAAAAATCCCATCATGATAGATCCCCCCTTTTTTCATGAATATTCAGAAAAATACGGGCGGTCACATGCCCATGGGCGACATTGTATATATGGATTGTGTGTACCTAATTTTGATCTTCGAATCGATCGAATTAAAAGTGTGATCCGCAATAAACGCAATATATTCGCTTGAGAGATCGAATCCAACCAGAATCTTTTTTCTGCCAGCCTGCATGATGTAAGGTTCGGTTTTGCAGACAACCTTTACAGTACCATTCCACCAGTACCAGTGTCATTGCAAGTGATTTAGCTGGAATCATGAAATTAGTAAGTAGGCAATTAATTAGTAGGTAGTTATTATTTAAGCTCCTTAACGGGAACAGATCGCCAATATTTAACTAGAGTGCTTATATTATCTTGATTTAGTGTCGAGACACTTAGATGTTACAATGTAGCCGCATCAAATACAATTACTAGGCAGCTGTAATCGTCCATGAACACCTGTGTCCGGTATGGATGAGTAGTCGCTACATCTCAGCTCCCTTGTCTCACGGAACAGGTAGTTACGGCCAGAAGGTCCATTCAATATACAATTCAAAAAGTTAACCAATTTTCTTGTTTATGAGCGATTTTCTTTCAGGTGTTTTTTAATTATAAAATACTAGCTTCCGCCCGCGACTTCGTCCGCGTGGAATAGTTACTTTGAGCTAACGCTAACTTTAACCCGCGACTTCGTTTATATAGGTGAAGTAACTAAAGTACTGGGTCTTATAATCTTATATCATGTAGATTGTAGGTTATTCTCAAAAAAACTAAACTAATGTTATTTTAAAGTACTTCTGCGTACACTATATTTTTAGTTTTGTTTTCTTCCGCCAGAAGTAGATATTGATTTTTACCAGAACCAGATCTCGATAGGGCAACATATAGTTGCCCGTGCGAAAAACACTCTTGGCGTAAATCTATTATGATATAAAGGGCAATTTTGTTTTAAATTAAATACTTGTGATGAATAACGTATTTATTTGGATAAGGATTAATAATGTTTATAAAAAACACCTTCGCAAATAATGCATTATTTAAGAGGAATTTTGGTTAGCATAAAAAACGTTATAGTGAGCTAACCTTAAAAGATATGCTGTCGCGGACTTTTTTTTAGAACTTTTAAAGGGGAACAATTCTATCATACATAATTTTTGAGAAACTTTAACCGTTTACGCAGCGCACGCAGCGGAAGCTCTCAATAGGAAAAAAATCCCCCGATTTTGAAACATTCTTCATTGGTGCTCCGCTCCTATTAGTCTTAGCGTGATGATATATAGCCTATAGCCTTCCTCAATAAATGGGCTATCTAACACTAAAATAATTTTTCAAATCGGACCAGTAGTTCCTGAGATCGCGTTCAAACAAACAAACAAACAAACAAACTCTTCAGCTTTATAATATTAGTTTAGATTTTGAGGAAAAGAAACTTGCGAGATCACAACCATAGACTTTATTGAACTAAATTCATAGAGTAATCATGAATGTTGTGATGTACCTATTACATTAGTGTTGTGACTTACAACCAGTAAAGAGGAAAGATGGTATTTTATGAACAAGAGGTTTTTTATAAGTGAGGAACTCAATTTTTACGTTCAAATGTAGCAGGCCAATACAAAACCCAGGCCCGGGTCGACGGCGCGTTGTGTTCCACGCGCGCCTCAAAGAGATGGCAGCACCAACTGACGGGGTCTGGAAGGGCCAATGCCTGCCGGGGTTGCGAGTTTGTCCGAAAGGGATATCGCGACCCCGGCATACAGGCAACGGAAGGAACACGGGTGGGTTTTAGTCAGTAAAAGTCTGACACGCCCTCCCGCTCCGCCCAGAGCGGGAGAAGTTATTTGATAATTTCCCACCCTCACAAAAAAAAAAAGGCCAATACAAAAATAAAAGCTTGTAAAACACAAAAAGTGTACTTACCTACATACTATTTTTTTTTCCCTGTCTCTTTGATATTTTTCCTTTATCTTAGGAAAAGCCTGGGTTCGAATTTCAGTTGGTCTTTTACGCGAGCGTTTCATTCTTGTGTTACAGTTGTTATGAGTGGATCTTCTATTCTCTAATATTTTGTCTCTAGTTTGATGACTTGATTACCGTTACGCATTCATGCTTCTTATCCGTTGTGGCATGAGTAGGGATGGTCAAACTGGTTTCTGGATTTCATTTTAATTCCATATCAACTTAATTGATATTGCAAAATTGCAATATTTAATACGGTACAATATTAGTGAGTCTCTGAATGAAAACATACATCTTTATTTATTTTGGCTTCCGAATACTGAAATTCTGAAAAGACGAAAGAAAATAAAGTTAATTTTATGACCTCGGTTATGTACTAATAAGAAATTAATATTTGCATCATTCTTAGATAAATCAGATTTGTATTACAGAATATTTTGTTCTTGCATTTGGGTTTTATTTTATTTTTCAGTTATGTACGTAGATACACCATTATTTAAGTAGTGGCTCTCACAAAACAAAAAAAATATATACTTCAGCTTGCATACCTATCTACCTCTTAATTTAAAGGTTTCATAGGGATAGTGGACTCTTTACTAAACACCAGTAATGTACCTCTATCAACACCATGAACCCTCTACATCCAAAACATAACACAATACCCGCCAAATTGGCCACGTCTGACCCAAAAACGAACCCCTCGAAAAACCATAATAATTACTTACAAACACCATTGTTAGTCCCCATTGTCTGAATAGCATATAGACCTCAACACTCGATGTACCGATAGCAAACAAAAAGCTAATTAAGGCTCGCTACTCACGTGTGTCCGCTTCACTTGATCGCAAAGAATATTAGCTTATATAGTATTCATAGGTGTGCAAGATTTTTTTAGGCTCATCTGATAAAGTTGTGTTTTGTTTTTTGTTGTTGAAGTTGCTTGCTTAGCGGGTAGAAAGTGCCTAAAGTGTTTTACGTTGATTAAAACCAGATTAAGTGCAGCAGTTGTTCACTTTTCCCACAATTTATTAAGAGCATAATTTAAGTGCTTCTATCTGAAAAATTACCGCAATTTTGGCCAACCGCATGCTTAAAAAAAACTTTGAACAATGTCTTCAAAGATTGAGATGGTAAAATTAATGGAAATGTCTGCTAATTTAATTTTGAACGAAATACATGGACAACGCGACAAGCTACACCAAAAACTGGTAGATGTCCATGTATTGTATCAAACACTGATATTAGGCACGATTTCTGCTCACACCAAAACAACACGACCTCGATCTATTACTTTCATCCACTTTCAGACAACAATGAGCTAGTTTTCGATTTCTATTACACGTGTAACTGCATTTAATGGAAGCTATATCAGTGTTATTGATCGGAAAGCCGTTATTATTAGAATTAACTTACGAATTGAGGTGTATCAATTTGATAGGCAGCACTTTTGGTTGAATGGCATACTTTTTCACGACATTTTATTACTGTACAAGAGAGGAGGTAGAACATAAGTTAAGGTGAAATATTAACCATAAAAAAGTTTTGGTAACAGAGCGTGCTCTTGAGACGTTCCTCGAGTATCGTCGTAATGGAGGCTCTTTGAACGCGCTCTGTTAAATGATAGTGTAATTACTGCACGGTTAAACCTAGATTACTGAGGGTTCAATGTAAATTCGAAGAGGCTCGTCATGCTATGGCGATTGTTGGTTTGCTTAAAAGATATTAATCTATTGCTTTAAAAAAAAAACATCAAAATCAATTCATAATTAGCGGAGTAATCGCGTACAACCATACAAAAAAAAAACATACAGTTGAATTTAGAACCTCTTCCTTTTTTAAGTCGGTTAAAAACAAAAACCGACTCGTTAGCAAACGTTTCGTGTCCATCGCCGCAGATATCTCAGACAATAAAACCATAATCACAATTAAAACACTATAATTTTAATTAAATCTTCAAGTTAGCACTTCTGCCCACGTTTCTGAAGTAATAAGTCTTCAGGAATTAACGAACCGTCTCGATAATAACTTTGATCGAACCGACGCCGGCGATCACTCTCGCTGAGAAAGCGAATATTTCAAGAGATTCTTCATTAAATATTAATATATTTTAGTAAATAGAACTGGCAGATTCATCTTATGATGGTTCTTTAACGCGGCTTGTAAACTTTCAGTCGTCGTCACGCAAAAAATTGTTAATACTTGTGACTGTCTTCTTCTAATTCAAAGAGAAAGAAAGAGAGGGAGAGATATAACGCTGGCAGAAAAAAACAAAAGATAAGAGTAAAGTGATTACAGTGTCTTGGGATAAAATATTTTCAAATTTTTCGTTCTGGGTGTCGTTCTCATAGTTTTCGAGGGTGCTCAAGCCGTTAGTGACATTAAAATAAAAAATAAGGATGGCGGCTGAGAAAATTTTCAAATTTTTTATGATATCAGTATCATATATATGTAGTATCATTTATAGTATCATCAATTATATCATATAGTATCATTTTCATTGATTTCGAAGGTGCTGAAAATATTTTTGAGGGGTCCCCCGACCGCACATGTTTTTTATTATCTCTTGCATTATTCTCAAACTCGTAGTACCGTAAGAAAGGATAATTTCATGACGCTAACAACAAGACAATTTTGCAGTGTCTTTGTCGCCTATATTTTCCCCGTACTGTAAAAAGATTTATAGACAAAAATAAAGAAAATAAATATCACGCTGGATAGAAAGAGATATAATGTTGGCAAAACTGTAATACAGTAAATAAATAATTGAACAGGCTACAAGGGGCCCAACTCCCTATCTGTTATAAAATGCCACAGTCAAGACACTTTCTACAAATTCGCTACGCCAATGAACTCTTCAAGCAAAAATTTACAGTTTTGACATTTGCCTACCCCATAACCTTTCGATTAAATGTCAAAACACATACATTAGATACATTGTTGATTCGTTCACAGTGTCACTAATTGTAGAAAGTGAAATTGTTTAGGCCTTAGTATACGCTACGTAGTCGCACTTTGTAAGTAATAAAAATTAGCACCAGTTATTTTCTTCTTTTCGATGCTTTTCTTCAACTAGTAGGTATGAGTGATTATTAGTACCAAAGGTTCTATGATATGTGGTGCCTGGCTGTGCCTGGCAATTAAAAACCTTCCCGTTCTTATTGTCAGAGTCACAAGTTGTAAAAGAGGGTCGTCAATACGTACTATTATCATCATCCACCTATTATTCTATTATTTCTTTTAAGATTGTCTTAATTAAAAAAAGAATTATAATATTTTTTAACACATAAGCCGAGGAGGTTTTTCGGCAGTAGCGTACTGTGTTACAATTACTGTATCTACACCAAATAATTTGTGTACATAAGGACTAGTTTAAATCGCCTTTAATATTGCTGTGATCAGTACTCTTCCTGCCAAGCGTAGTTATTGTAGAAAACTTTTTAAAAACAATTCATTGGTCTTTGCGACCAAATTCAATGTGGTTGCATGGCATGGTGGCTGAAGGATAAAAACTAAAAAATTGGCCTCTAGACCAATTCTATACTTTTTAGATCAGTTTAGTGTTACAACATTGATAAAATCGTAAAGCCTCAAGCCAATTAGGCCAGTCGTGTGGCTTCGGACAAATTCGTGGATGTTCGTCAATTATAAAAGATTATTCCATACAATGAAGCCTGTGAAACTTGAGTTTCATAGGCAGGTTAAGTGCTTCTTTATTTAAAACGTCACGCAGACTCATTTTGTTATAAAATGAGAAATGTCAAAGGTCACAACGATTATAAATGAACTAACAACCAGATAAGTTTAATGGGATAGTATCAAAGCATTGCAAAGAAATACGGCGCAGGGAGAAATCAAAACAAATATAAGTACAGTAAGTATGTACATTGTTTTTTTTAGGAATCACCTATGGTTGGATTCTTAATTTATTGCGAAAACTAGATTTTATGATTACCTACTAAAAATTATTTAAAATCATTAGTAACCTCATGTAAATATTGCAGACTCTCCTTACTGTTAGAAAGGATTTCTAGGGTATTACGATTCATTATCAAAATCTTAAAAAAAAAAAAAAAAACGATTGTAGGATATAGGAATCCGGCAAAAGCCACGGCATCAATTGGCCAGTCACTATAACACTGCATTCTTAAAAACACGATTTACTTTTAGATAATGAAATGATCAGTCTATATACCGTATGTTTAAGTAATAAGTTAAATCTAGATTAGATTCGCCTGCATTGCAGTAGTGGCTAAAGTAGAATTTTATTATTGATGGTTTGTTCCTACCTAAATGCATGCCGGTGGATCGATTGGGGCCGTTCGAATTTTGATTTGAATATTAAAATGTATTGCACTTTTGAGAAGGTTTATATTTATAGTACGGGTTTGAATTTAGACTGCTTAATAAATACATGGTTCCACGGATTCCCCTTCCTGCGCCATATAGTTTCAGTAAATAAAATAAAATAAAATTGCAAGCACTATTTTCCAGTGATATTCAGTATGCCGTTATTGTCATTCAACTTCATGATATTTAGATTTTACAGAAACCATGAAACAGTTGCCACAGTTTAGATATTCAAATTTCTCAAAAACTTTCTCAAATCATGCTTCTTGTAATCTCCTCTGAAATAAAAGCCAATCAAATACTATTCCCAACAAATATTATAAACAAATAATTATCCTTTTCTGCAACGCCCGTCACCATGGCAACAAATCAACAACAACATTTTTTATTACTCTCGCGCAATGCATCTTGTCATTTCCGGCGAAGTTTTAAAATAGCTACGTTGCCGCGTTGGTGATTCAATCTTGATTCTTCGGCCTGTCTGCGAACATTGGCACTTCTCCAGCGAAATCCTTCGAGGATACTGAGTAGTGACGTCATGCACTTAATTTGTGATAATCCAGGAATTTTGGTGTTTCTTTTGAAAAATTCTGTCAGCGAGATACTTATGAGGTGTTATGTTAATAAATATTTCAGGTTTTTTGGAGATGTATGAAAGAGTGAATAATTGTGATGTTTTCTTGTTAATCGGTACATTTTCTTTCGTTGTTTTATGAGTGTACTCAGCGAAAAATATTCTGAAAATAAGAACAATATTTCAATTGTTACAAACTTGATATACAGAACCTCACTCAAGACTCGAGCATTACTTAAAACTAGTTTCAACCAATCAAGGCTTTAAACGAGTTTTAAGTAATGCTTGAGTTTTGATTGAGCTTCTGTAATACGGGCTAGTCCCTATGCTTTTTATTTCTATCTTTTCGTTATTTTTATCATTTCGTTATTTTTATTTATTCCTCCTTGAAATCAAAAGATTATTTATACTCGCTTATGGTATAGGCACCTTCTTAGCACATACATACATACATCTTAAAGCTCCATACGAAACCAGCCCAAGCACTTTTACTGGGCCAGTCAAGGCCAGCACGGGTCTTATCTCGCTGGCCTATATGTGAAGTGATTGACGACAATGCAGTATGCACTGTGTTCGTGTGCAGTCGACCTTAGGGCCGGGCTTTTTAAGCTCTTGTGTTTTATGTGTGATGATCGGTTGTGAGTTGTGAAATGCGGTCTTGAATTTGTGACCTTTTTCAATATGAAAGAGCGCCTCTTAATGCAAAAAGCTTGCAACCTTTATTTGTAGTCCGCTGTTGTACGTTTTATGTACTGTTCTATTTTATTAAGATTTACTACTAATAATATCTAATAAATATATAAAAGTATAATACCTTTTATGTTGGATAAAGTTTAAAAACTTAATAAATATTTGTAATTACCTACTTACTTATCGTGAATATTTTGCCTACCCGTTCAATTATTAAGTAAGACACTCTTCATCATTCTTTATGATAGAAGTGTTTTTTTTGGAACAGGCAGGTAAACAATTACTTCCCATGAATAATACCCAATTCAACCTAAGATACCTCAGAATCACACACTACGCAATCATATCAATCATATTACTCCTAAATTATAATCATATACCGTTACACTTACTTTCAATTTTATTTTCAAAACGGAACGATTATTATCAATTCGTCGCACGATCACACCGCGATCAATCGTATAGCCCGCATGATGCGCGGTGTAGCCGTGTGGGCAATAATTTTGCGCGTAGTGGGGCAATCATTCCGCGCCTCAGATTGACCATGAAATGACTCGCTTGATGTATCGAACTGTTTATTGCCTTGTTTTGATGTAATGTATCAATTCTTGATGGTTTGGTGAACAGGAATTTTAAATAACTAAACATCAATCAATCTGCCTTTTCCCAACTGGGTTGTGGTCGGCTTCCAATCTAACCGGATGCAACTGAATACCAGCATTTCAGATAACTAATAATGCCTAAAAGAGATATAGAAACAAAGAAAGGAACGCAGTATCCCAAGTATTAAAGCTTTCAAATAAAACAACAAAATCCAGACAAATTGTCAATTTGTAACACTAGTGTACGTAGAGAAAGGGTTGAATGACGTCACAGGGTAGTATCACAGCTTATCCTCCGGTTAAAACATTTTGAATAATTTATAAAGTAAAGGGGACTTGTGGTTACGATACCTGCCTGCGCTACGATTACTAATGCTAGTCTAAACCACAGACAACTTGTTTTACATTATTAAAGTTACTCGTTTATAAAGTTTACTAGATATTTCGTTACAAAAAACAATCAATCTGCCTAGCCTTTTGCCAACTATATTGGGGTCGGCTTCCAGTCTAACCGGATGCAGTTGAATACCAGTATTTTACATGGAGCTACTGCCTATCTGACTATCACAACCCTGTAACTGGGTAATACAATACCCGTTGGTTAGACTGTTAGACTTTCGGGCTTCTGACGACCCGTAACGGTTGTCAAAGATCCACGAATGACAGCCGGGACCAACGGCTTAACGTGCTTTCCGACGCACGGAGGAGTCTTGGTATGTAAAGATGTTCACCCATCCACAAACTAACCACGGCAAGCATAGCTTAACCTGATGAATCGACCCGTGCGGCTGTTATTACTTATATATATTTTATTAAAGCTGCAAGATTGTTTTAAATACTATTGCATTTTTAATAATAAAACACTGTTGTTTTAAAGTTATGCTTTCAAATCAAATAAAAATCGTTGTTGTGGATAAAATATGGTATGTACAAAAGATGTTACATATAAAATTGAGTGCAAAGACACATTCCATGTAGTAATGGCATGCGAATATTTAATAGATAAAGTAAGTATGTTAGTTAGTGAAACAGTAACTCAAAATTACTGAAAAATTCCCGCAGTTTCACTCGCATAAGTCTCGTTCCCGTAGAAATATCGGTATAATAATCGGATAAAAAGTATCCTATGCCCTAACCCAGGTCATGGTCACACCTGGCACATGTGCCTCTATCAATTACATCCAAATCCGTTCAGCCGTTTTAGCGTGACAAATAACCAAACAAACCGACTTTCATTTGTAATATTAGTTAGGATTAATGACAGCTTTTAAGTATTATTATTCGAATTTAAGCGTTAAGAATTCTATGAACGAAACGAACAAATGTTTTTTATGGGTTCAATGAAGACTTTCATATTAATATATTGTTGTTAGAATGCTCAAAATATCAACCTTTATAATCAACAAACGAACACTTAACAAGACACACTCCTAATAATTCAAAAGGCATTAAAACAACCTTGAATAAAGCCCTATTATGTCTAAAACGGGCCTTATTTTACATAGAAATTACGTGAAGGCTTTACTTACATGTTACTGGAAGACAAATGGATAACAGACGTTACTTCCCACGCATTCCATCCCTCGATGACTTGCAAGTTTTTGTGTTCGTCCTAATTTGGATATTGTATTGTTTCTGAAACAAATGAAAGGATAAATGTAACGTCATTGTAATGGAGAAAAATGAAATAAGTGTTAGGCTGGTTTCACAGCTGTCCGGGAGACCCGTACGGGTAGCGCCCGCAGTGCTCTGAAACGAGGGCTTTGTACGATACGTTGTACGGGCTCTACCCGCGGGCCGGAGCTGGGCGCGTACGGACCAATCCGCTTCGCTGTAAAACAATGTTCTAGCGCCTCAAGTGTGTCTCCGTTCCGGGAGCCCATACGGGTCTCCCGGACGGCTGTGAAACTAGCCTAACTGAAATACAGAATCACTTAGTACTAAATGTGCACGGTCTCATCGCCGTACATTTTTCTGCGTACTCTGCAACCTACTTTAGGCCTGGCCGACAAAACCATTGCCGAGGAGAAGAATGAAGAAACTGTTGTCCTCTGATATTATCAATCGTAAAATCATTTACTATTGGTCAGACTTCTAAATTCCTCTTTAGCTTAAAATGACTTTCCTTTAACCTTCTTTCATTAGCTACACAGAGTGAAATTTTTTTCATCGTTTTGGTAGGATCCCTTAGTCACCTTCTCACTCGTCGGTTGGCATTAGTCTAAGTAGGTATTTGAAGGTTCCAGTCTTCTTAATACAGCTAGTAAAAACCACAAGGTTATAGAGCAATGACCGCCTCACGAAGTTAGAGCCGAACTCATTGTAATGATTAGTTTCGCCAAACTTGCAGCGGAGTGACTCGGACATTTGTCGAACTGAACTGTTAGGAGTTTGGCGGAGCTTAAAGTTTGCCTAGATTTGAATGATTTGAGGTCACAAGTGTTGACTTAGTATTGTTCTGCGAAAGCTATAGTGGTAGGTGCTTTGTTGGGAATTTTGTTTGAGTAGTTCTGATTCGATATTAGGTTGAAATGCTCAATGTGATTGCTGAAAGCAGGTGCTAGCGGTTTTTGTCAGTGGATAAGAAACACACTGATCAATTTTTTGTAGAAACAGAAAATGCGATTGTCTTTGATTATTTCTAGTTCTTCATACAATTTTTATAACTCGAGTAATGTGAGTTGTATACGTATCAATAAACAAATCACATTAAACACGAATGACAAATGCGAATATTTAACTAAAATTCGACCAAAGTGACAATGGATTACTTCCCAACTTACTATGCTTAGGTATGTACAACCTTGGTAATTCTGAAGTCACTTGTAAACCTCAAACTTGGAGGTCTTGCCGCTTTTATACGTGAAGTTACAAAGTGTAGGATCTTGCAGCGCTGTTCGACGTGGCATAAAGACGTGGCCTGCAGTGGCAACAACCCATTTAAATGATTAGTTTTACTCGCATTCAGTCTGTGGCAACTTTGTGGTTGCTTTCAAGACGGATTATGAGATAAGGGAGCAACGTTTCGGAGTGAAATTGAATTAGAGCTCAAGATACAGATCGCATAGATAGCGAAAATTAATCACTTGGCAAAAATAGGAGCATGGTGGTTCACGATTACGGAATCAAATGAATGAGGTCTATGATGGTTTCCAACTGTAGTCAGCTTTAAAATCTCCAGTAAAGAGTAGGTTGACTCTTATTAGTCGTGTCTAAAATCGACGTATGGATGATGTAGTATCCTTAACTCAACTTACTGCTCTCAGCGATCCGTCTACTATCACGACGTATGGATGATGTAGTATCCTTAACTCAACTTACTGCTCTCAGCGATCCGACTACTATCACGACGTATGGATGATGTAGTATCCTTAACTCAACTTACTGCTATCAGCGATCCGTCTACTATCACGACGTATGGATGATGTAGTATCCTTAATTCAACTTACTGCTATCAGCGATCCGTCTACTATCACGACGTATGGATGATGTAGTATCCTTAACTCAACTTACTGCTATCAGCGATCCCTCTACAATCACGACGTATGGATGATGTAGTATCCTTAACTCAACTTACTGCTATCAGCGATCCGTCTACTATCACGACGTATGGATGATGTAGTATCCTTAACTCAACTTACTGCTATCACCGATCCGTCTACTATTCAGGTGATTATATTGACGTATACCGCATCTGGGCTCTTAACAAAAATAAAGAATGTGGAAGCATTACTCAGCCTCAAGAAGTGCAGTCTAATCAATTTTATTTAACACCTAAACAATATTCTGATGTAATTATGACCAGTTTCAATGCCTATAAACCCATTTCGCTCAAAACTGTTACGTTGTGTGGTCCAGTACTTCAGCTAAATATAAAACACTTGTGGATTTTATGATGCAATTGAGGAATTTGAAGATAGGCTGAGCAAGCAGTTACGGTTTAAGACATTTATTTCTCAAAAAGAATACACTTATCATGAGAAATACAAATTAATGTTATTACTAAATATATGAACTTATGAAGAACGGTAGGTACTCGTAAATAATCTATTAAGTATTTGATGCACAAAAAGTATTTTGAGTGGGTAACAAGAAAAAGTGAGTGTACTGTTACGTATCGTTTCTCGATGGCAAGTCAATAATAATTATACATTGTTAAATAGTCAACAAACGGCAAACTGTCAATATTTTTTAATTTGTTAGTGCTTCAAAGTGATAAGGTAGATTAGTACATAGATGTATTTTATGCCTTGGTATGTATTTTAAGTAAGTAAGAATTAAATGTAGTAGAAGAAATAGCACTGACTTTATAAATATGTATTTGAATTAAAATCGAGTGAAATCTTCCAAGATGTGGTGCTTTAAGGTTTTTTTGTATAAAGTAAAGGACTGAATCTCTTTAATGTTAGGCAATTTATTATATAACTCTGCTCCTTCATGTAATATGTTTTTCCTTCCGTAGTTAGTACGTGGTGGTCTTAGGCAGATGTTGTTTTTAGTTACTTATATGTAGCTTTTTAGCCAATCGAAGTAATAATGGGGCTGCAAAATAATGTCGGTTCAGAGGGACAATTCTCGTATTTTTAAGAACGTTCGCAGTCTAATCTGTCAAACGCGACTAGATTTTGAATGTTTTTAAATACGGGAACAGTTCTTCTGGACACGAGTTGTAAGATAGTCGCTGACTCCGTTTTAAAAAGTCAGCAGTTTTGGACGCGAGCCTGACTGTGACAGGGTATCGTGATAGTAGGACCACTGCTTCCATCTCTACTCTACGAAGAATAGAACAATATATCTTTCTTTACAAAGTGACATTAATTTTTTTCATTTTTGACAACATGCTGTAGAAATCTTTCTACAATCCGGCTTTTTCTCTTTAATTTCTTCCGTTTGTACGGTTGTCATGCTATGAGTGCTGGAGGCTTAAAGCACCCTAAAGTCGTCAAAGCCTTAAAAACAAAAAATCCCTTAAAAAGTAGTAAAAATGGATGATCAGTTTTCATACGTCGATGAGTGCAGTTAACTGGCGTTATGTCTTAACTCATAAAAGTGGTTACGACCCAGTCTGGCATGCTTATCGTTGGCGGGGTGCCAACCGGCGTGTTCCGGGTTCAGTTCTCGGCTGTGGCAAATGGTGCTTTGTTCGCGTTTTCGATCATTTCCGCCCATTATTGGTTGTGGTGATTTAGTGTTGTGAAAACGAAATAAACCGAGTTTGAGGATGAGCCAGAAATATTTTGTTTTAAGTTTGAGTAGTTAAGTTACCTGTTTTTATTTTTAGGCTTTTATTTTCTGGGATTCTTAATCTGATCAGGAGGGTTTTATATTTGCTAAATAGACGTTCTGCTATACAGACCATTTGATAGTTGGACGTGTTGCTACATGGACATTTTGCTAATTAGACTTACTGCTCATTAGACGTTTCGCGATGTTGGGCGTTTTGCTAATTAGAACTTTTGATCAGGAGGGATTTTATCTGGTTTATGAATTGAGTATTTAATTCAATTAATCTTTATAGCCATATGGTATACAAATAGGTGGTAAGAATTAATAAATAGAAACAATTATGGATCCTGTCGGGTACAGCAAAATTTTAAACAAGTAGGAGAGAGGAAGAGCGCTTTAATGATTTTCTTTATTACTAAATATTTAAATTACTTCCTATCTATTTGTTTTTTTTACAACAGTATTAGTTATTATATATTATCACTCATTTATTTATTCTCTGAACATAATGTGTAGGGTAATCTTTTTATTTAGTTTGTATTATATATTATTATTAATGCTTATTTAATTATTCGCTTAATTATTTTGTATTGCAATTAGTCTATAGTTATATATTTAAATTAATACTTAATATGTTCATATATTTTAACTTATTTATTTTTATTGTTTTACTTATTGCGTAAAGTGTATGAAGTTGAGAACTTGTCAAACTCTACTGTAGCCCTACTTAGGTCAAATTCAAAAATGTTGAAGGAATTGAAGGAATCACGTTATGTAATGCTAAAGTAGAGTTTTACAAGCTTGCAACTTCAAATTCTCAATTCAGAAACCAGGTGAGAAAGACTTGAAGGCATATTTATCACTGCTCTTCCTCCTCTCTCCTACTAAAAAATGTTTTGCCCATTATAACAATGATGAGGATGCTGGGGAGCTTGTTGCGTCACTTCTTGTTCCCAGCTAAAACACTGGGAAGTGGTAAAGGGCTGGCGTTTTGGGGGACTGTCTTATGTAATTTTGACGTTCCAAAAGAGCTAATTCTCAGCCTAGTTTGAATAAATGACTTTTGATTTTGATTGATTTTGATCATTTCTAGATAAATTAGTATTGTACCTAAGCATATATTTATTCAGTTTCTAATTTAACAGTTATTTCATTGACTCACAATCTACAGGATTTAAAGCTCCAAGAAATCTAGATATTACGACAATTAGACAATCATAAATGTAAGGTGTTACGTTTGCTATTGTAAGAGAAACTTACCCAGTTCTCACGGCTAATTATCATATCATGAGGCAAATCATTTAATACAGCAGTGACTCACTTTCATTCGCTAATCCAAAATAAAATTTCTAAATAGCTCGCAATAAGCATACATAGGTACCTTTTTCCAATTTTGTAGAATCCTAAACTTTTCTAAAGCAACGCTACTATTCTATTCTATACTATTCTATTCTTTGCTGGACGTCATCGGTCAGTCGGACAGTCACGGTGTAACTATTTCCACATTTTCCTGCCTTTACCCCATGTTGAGGTCGGCGCGTTTTCTTTTTCCATTCTCCCCTGTCAACCGTCATCCCTTATCTTTCACTTTCTTTCACTTTTCTTTCATATATTATTAAATACACAATCCATCCACCTTTTCTTTGAACTTCCTCTTCCTGTCTATCCATCAACATTTAACTGCTACAACTAACTAACAACACACAACACAGCATAACCAACACACTAGTTACTATTTATTTCATTGAAATGCATTGATATTTCTTTAAAATCAGTCAATATTTTATTGAGATAGGTCGTTACACGTGTCTTAATAATAAATATGAAGCAGCATCTTTATCGGTATATTACATGGAAGCCGGCTGCCAGACGTAAACATAGCTGTTTACATAATGATTACGTATGGATACTCGATCGATTTAGCAGGAATCGAATCGATTGATGGCGCATTCGAATCGAATGTGTGCCGATTGAAGTTTGTTTGAGCTTGTCTGTTTGTTTGCCTGTTAAATCAATATAAATTATTTAAGACACATCTATTAAACTTTTTTGTTGTTTTCTGTGTCCACCTCGATTAAATAAAATTAACAATTTTAGTGATAAAGTGGCGAAATATCTCCATTTAATTTCTAGTGGTCCGGATGTATATAACAGCATATACAAATATATTTAAACCAAACACAGATGACATTGTCATACATTCCATACTTATATTAAATGCAGTTTTACGTCACTTGTCTTAGTAAAATCGCGTTGAGGCACCATGTTTTTTTTTTTTAATATAGACATTTATAAAAAAATAACAAACCCTATCACAGACTGCCTATTAATAAAAGTTTAAATTCTTTTTTAGGGTTCCATACCCACAGGGTGCTAACGGGATCCTACTATTACTAAGGTTCCCAGAGTGTGTACTACTACAGGCAGCTTTAGCAACAAATTGAAAATAAAATAAAGACAAAAATTAAAAGGCGTCGAAAAAACGAAAAAATATGTAGTATTAAATGTTGTACATTGGTTAGGTAATCTTCGCGTGCGAGTCCGACTCGCACTTGGCCGCTTTTTTTAAACACGTTCGCAACACTGCGTCAAATGAAAGATGTTCAGTAGCCATTTTGAAAAAATATAGACATAATAATAAAATGTTTCCAGTTTCGGCTTTTAACTTTCACTATCATATAGAAACTGTTAGTCAATTTCGCTTTATGTAAACAAATGTACAGACAAATCGTTTGTTCGACAGTAATTGTACAGTTAACAGTAGTAAATCTGTGAATTTTCTTTGCACGAAAATTGACAAGTTTTGAGGAGTTAGTTCGACACCGGCAGGCTAGTTCAAAATTAGGTTATTGAAATGTAATTTGAAGCTTTGTATCTTTGCTTAGAATTATTATGTGTTTAGTACAAATAAGTAAGCTGTTCTGTACGTAATAAGTTGTCAAGGAAGAGAAAGACTGTCCTACCGTTTACCGTAATTCAGAGATCTCCAGCACGAATGACAGTGCGACAATCAGTTAGAATTGAAAAAAAAAAATTGTATATGCATTGTAAGTAGTCACCAATTTTTCTTATATTGCCGTGTGCTAGCTGTCATTATGGCAAATAAATTGATTTACTGTTTTGTGTTGAGTAATGTAAATTATTTTGCATACTATTGTATATAATCAAGTTATTTTTTTTTTACTGAACAGACAGCAGTGCTGCTGGGGAGTTTGTTGCGCCACTTCTTCTTCCCAGCTAAAGCACTAGGAAGTGGTGAAGGGTGGGCGTTTTGGGGGACTTTCTTATGTAATTTTGTCGTTAGAAAAGTGCTGATTCTCAGCCTAGTTTGAATAAATGACTTTTGAATTTGAATATATATCTTATGATACCTATTGGAAAGGTACGTAATAATACTTTTTCTTAAATTGTTTTAACGCGAGCCTGATGAAAGGATTTCTTGTTAAGTATTGGATTTTTACTGCTCATAGATTGATTACGACTTTTATAACTTACATCTAATAATCTTCATGGTTGTCGAGCGTTTAATAGCATTTATCTATGTTGTTATTACATTGCAGAAGAAAACTACTGCGCATCTTCATCTTCTTGAATCCATGGTCGTCTTTTACGACATCAACGAAATAATCGCTAACCAACACACAACACAAGTTTACCCCTATCAAATAATGTATATTTAATGGACCTAAACGACATCAAATTACGAAGAAAAAAAAACATCTTAAAACTGCATAGTAAACATGCTGTCACCTCTAATGCAATGGCCTTCTTTTGTGCGAACAAACAGCAGATGAGTTACAAGGCCGGCCAGTTACGTGTGAAACAAAAACAATACGAAAATATCGCGGAGATAAAAACTTGTAAGTCGTGAAGGAAGATAATGGAATCTGGAATTATACGTGACTTGTTTGGTTCTATGTTTTATGTGGTTTTCTAGAATTAAGATTAGGGGCCTATTTAATAAAATCGACAGACGACAGGCGGCAATCCGATAATTTTGTACGGCTTTTTCATAGTTTTCTGCTTTATGAAATAACGTTTTTTCAATTATATTAAACTAGATACGCCCCGCGGTTTCACCCGCATAAGTCCATGGGAATCTCAGGTTAAAAAGTATCTTATGTACTAACCCAGGTTATGGTCTACCCATGTGCCAAATTTCATCCAAATCCATTCCGCCGTTTTGGCGTGAAAGCGGAACAAACAAACTCACTTTCGCATTTATAATATTAAAATTACAGACAGAGCTGGGACCTATCCTAACTAGGATAGGTCCCAGCTCTGTCTGTAATTTTGATCATGTGGGTAGATATCATTTTTTATCTTACAGCCCTCCAACTAACCTAAAGATACTTTTCATAGGAGTGTTCACGTCAGTAATGAAACGTAATGGGGAACGATTTCAAACCTCTGGATTGTCACAGGACTATATTTTTGAGTACTAGTTTTAGTATCATCCATAAATATATATTTATGGAAAATATGGTGCTTGTATTGCCAGGCAAAAAATACATAGCTGTTTAAAATCCATTTGCTGTAATGCCACATTTAAAACTAAGTTTCGGGTCCACCCTTAGCCAGCATATCTACTTATTCGGAAGAATTTCACAAGTTCTTGACAGCGTAAAAGAGAAATCCAATGAAATATCTCAGTTATGAAAGTTCAGTTAAGTACTTAATGTTTTAATGTTTGTTAATATGTTTGAACGAAACGATATTTTAAAATTATCTCATTCCGTTGCCTGTGTAACTTTTACTTTGTACGCCATCATCTGTGAAAACTTCAAAGTCAAAGTCAAAGTCGTTGTCTTTATTTTGAAACACATTTTAAGCAGACAAAGATAGCTTGTTATTTGACCACCAACGACTACCAACTAATCCATACAAAAATCGATCAGACACACTCTTTTACCCAAAAAAGTGCCATTATATAATATGCTAAAAACATTTAAGTATTATAACAGTATTCTGCGAACACCATTTAACTATGGCGCGGCCTTGGACGGGACTAAGTGCTTAAATTCGGCGTGATTCATATCTCCGTGCGTTTTGTGGCCGAATTTACGAGCGATTAGCGGTTTTGTTTGATTTTATGTTAGTTTTTATACGGCCAAGGTTGAGGATTATACTGGCAATAAATTATTTGGAGAAACTTTTATTTGATTTCTTGAGGCAGGGTTAAAACTGCGACTGACAGATCAAGGAGAAAACTCTGAAGACATTCGTTTAATCCCTGAAAATGTTTCGTAGTAGAAGGTATTAAGTTCAGGCATATTCTATTTATTTATTTATTATGGCACTCCAAGGACTAGTTCACAGAAACAATAACAGAGAACTTAATCTAAATGTATTAAGTTCTACAGCGTACTTGACAGCACTAGGTAAGTGCTAGGTAGGTACCTAGTTTGCCTATTTATAGTTACAGTCGCTCTTTGCTCTAACGCAAAAAGAACCAGATTTATTGACTGAGGTTTCAAGTGCCATTACCTTTTGCTGGTTATTATATTTGACACAGTTTCCCTCCACCATTTCCTCTTCTTACCCAATTTTCTTATAAAGTTATTCACAATCTTTTTCAGCATATAACTTGTCCCACAGCTAACAGCTATCCAGCCAGCTAAAGTGACGCAAGAGTCGATTTTTGCACATTTTTACGAGCACCGACTATTCGTCAGCCACAACTGCAGACTATTTTACATTTTATTTTAATGCATTCAGATGCATATGGCGTCCGTTTTATAGATAACTTGGCAGCCATAATTGTATTTTTATGATCTCCTGTCTAGATTAAAAACAGGTTCCGTTTTTGCTGTATTTTTAATCGATTTTGTGGTTTAAATCTTGTTGAAGGGTAGGTAGAGGTTAACTGTAATTTTCTGTTATATTTTCAAGTGAACTGAGCTGTCAATAGTGTTAATCCCTAGCATCCTGCCGGTCGATTTGTGACAGTGACAGCTCACTTCACGCTTACTTCACCTAAGTTTCACGTTGATATTTTTACAGAATCGACCGACCGAACATTACAAAAAGGTTTTCGAAACCAGTTCTAATATTTGTTGCCTCTATCCAATAAAATAATTGCATGATCATTTTTGTATTATTTATCACGCACTTATTTTCCCACAAGCCTCCCATTTTATTGGCAGAAAGAAACAGCTTGCTTCGTTTACCAATAACAAACGATGTTTATTAATATTACGGCCTACCCTAGGAGCGGGGTCGATTCCGGTTGCTAGTTATTACGGGAAGTTCTACTAGTATTTAGCGAATATTCTCATTAGCTTACATTGTGTAGTTCCCAGTAATGGTACTAATTACCTAGCTAGTGCTAATTCCTGCAATATATTTCAAACTTTAGGGTTATCCTCCATTCATGCCAACCTCAAGTTGGATTGTTTATTTGAGTTGCTATGGGCAACACCCCTTATTTTTTTTATGAATACAATTATTAGAATAATTAGAATTATTATACCAAATTTAGGACTTTTACTGATACCTAACTGTGAATATTGGCTAGCAGGTGGTTACACGATAATAGCTTTTATTTCTCAGATAAGATAAAACCTTTTATTGCACAACGCAAAAATTACAATAGGTTTTTTCAATGTGCGGCCTTATCGTTTTGATTACACTATAACATCACCAAAAATTGCTTCCATTTGAACTTAACCGATAAATAGCAGTACCTAAAACGTTCAAAAGACCCAACAAAACCACACAGATCTGTAGTCATCTGTAAATCTGAACATATAGTCCTAACAGCCCATATAACGACTACTTCACGGGCGGCTATGCCCCAAATAGCCCATCGGCTATAGTTTATGGGCTGTTTGCAGACTTAGAGCCCGTAATTCGAAGGCCGCTATGTAGCGTGCCCAAAAACTTTCTACCGCTAATAATTACGTACATTTTTGACGAAACTGTTGCCCTAATTCGTTATTTATTACTCGTACTATCGTAAAACGCGTTTGTAATTTTAATTTGTTGTTTTCTTTCAATTAGGGCATACAAAGTTAAGAGTTGCATGTTTCATGATATAAAAGCGTTGTACAAAGTGCTTTACAAATTAAGTTTATAGTCTGATTAATGTTATTAAAAGTTACAACTGTTCAAAAAACAACTATTTTTGCTAAAGCATCGTTTGCTTTCCGAAGCGGATAAATCGGAAAAGAGTTATTGCTCCAAAATGATGGCGATTTCGATTGTGTATTTACCCAAAATTCATTATTTGAATGCATTTCCAACCTGCCTCTTTACAATCAATACTCTACTTCCATTTTGCCTCACATCAATACAGACTGAACAGAAACATGCAGCTATACCACAGTCTAGTAAAACCCAGGAACTGTGCAGTACACTAACATTACAGACAGACAGACGAACTAGCCAGGCTATCGGCGGATCGATCGCGTCGCCGCCCCGCCAGCCGTCTGAGATCGCAGTCCGACGCATCTATCCGCTTTATTATGTCGGACGACGACGTGCGTATGTGGAGCGACTTGTGAAATGTATGAAACTGAGTTACTGTGAGTCATGGTTCTGAGGGGGAAGAATTTTCTGATTAGATACGATCTAATAAAATAGGATGGCAACAATGGACGTTGAAATCAAACGTAGTCGTTTGATTCCTTTCCAGGGATGCTAGATAGATTAATAAAATATTTTTGGGGTAGATCACTAAACTAGTCAAGCTTATTAATTTGATATCTATATCCGTTTAGGTCCTAGTTCCTCCAAGATTAAATAAATAATAAAGATTTAACTATAATACTATTCAAAATAGGCTGAGAATCAGCACTTTTCGAACATCAAAATTACATAAGCCAGTCCCCCAAAAACGCCCGCCCTTCACTAGTTCCTAGTGCGTTAGCTGGGAAGAAGAAGTGGCGCAACAAACTCCCCAGCAGCACAGCTGTCTGTTCAGTTAGAAAAACTTGATTCTATACAATAGTACTTATGCAAAATAATTTACATTACGTAACATAAAACATTAAATTAAATTAGTTGCTATATGTCAGCTAGCACACGCCAATATACCAACACAAAATCATCGAAATCTATACACAAGCGAAAAAAAAAGTAAACAGAACTTAATACCCGAATGAAAGTCTCCAGGTATAAAGGGCGTGCCCTACACTCATGCTGTTTCCTCCTGAAAATAATCTGAGGAAATTGACATGGACATAATTAACAAATAAAAATGTGAATTAATCTCCAACCAAATCTTCCCGTACCAAATCCTCCCGTATACCTACTAACGATGATTTCATACGTACATATAACGTTATATACTTTTGTTCTTATAATGGAGATATTGATCACACTGATGAAGGTACTTAATATTCTAGCCGTGTTTTCTAATCAAACTTTTTCTTCGATACAATCTGTGCTTCTTTGTTGAAGAATGGATTTATTAAGATGTATTCATATTTCATTTAAAGAAAAACACGTTCAGTGAACATTTTTAAAATAAATAATCAATACTAGGTAAGCTCTTAAGAGAGCAGTGATGGCCCAGTGGTAACAGCCGCGACTTCCGCATGGTAGGTCGTAGGTTCGAACCCAGCCAGGCCCTTTATTTTGTGTAAATTATTTCATCACCACTGCTCACAAAACTGTGAAGGAAAACATCTTGAGGAAACCGGCATGTCCTAGAACCACAAATTCGAAGACATGTGACCCCGAGCGTGTTGGTACACGCACGGGGCCCGCGTGGTAGATTACAGCCCACTCCCTCTCACCAAGAGGAAGCCTGTGTCCCAGCAGTGGGAACATTATAGGCTGATTATGCTAAGATCTTACTTAAGATTTTTTTAGGCGTGGATACGGCTACAAGATAGTCTTTTTTTTATAATTATATTGTGTACTAAATATATCTAAATACTTAATTACTATCTGTTAATTAACTTTCTTGTCGAGTGGTGAATGAACAATTCATTTTTCTTTAACGTTCATATCGCGGCGAAAGGTGAAAGTTTTGTATTATTTATTATTATTTCATATTACTTTATCATTAGTAGATATTGAGAGTGATAGGTATTATAAATTAAATGTAGATAGTTATAGGATTGATTGATGATGATTCATTTATCTTTTTAAACTACCTCATGGTTAAAAACATAATGATACCGAGCGTAATGTTCTGGGTTCTAAGGTCGGGCCGAGTAGTTTATTTTGTGTGTGTGCATTCTGAATAAAAGCCGTGAATGATTAATTTTGCTAACTATGTAATATGAAACTTTTTTGTGTTATGTACATGATCATCATCCACTGCCTAACTGCACCTACTGCTGAGCATAGGCCTCTATTTTCTTGTGCCTATCCAAACACACCCGTGTGAGCCTTATCCGGGTTCTACCCACCATGGTCAATGGTGGCCGTGCCCCCCACAAACGGATTAAGAAACATAAAATCGAATCGTCTGAATGGACTGGCCTGAAACTGAATGCATATCTAACAAGAAATTGCTTCAATGATGAACATTGAAGAAGTAGGCTAGTATATCTTCATTGAAAAAGAATTAATCCCAAAAACAGCATAGTGCAATTAAGATATGGGAGACACTTCTAATCTGTCTGGCCCATGTGCCCCAACCAGAAATAAATCCTGGATCCACCCTTGACCATGGTAACCATAGAGTCCGCCCATCTCACCGCCGGACGACCGACACTTCCTTGGACTATTATCTACTATTACACGAAGAAAATACGAATATACCACTAAGACCTAGTTGCTTACAAAAAAGCCCACAACCGTTTACCGCATTTGGAAACCAAACACGACAAATAAATTATTAAACCAAATTACGCGTAAAATAAACGATTGATTGTAATAAAACATTTGTCAATCCTATATTTAAAATGTATGAAAGCGTTTCAGCCTGTCATGTCGTGTGTCGCAACTGTCAACGTTCCGTTTCACTCGGCCAAGGTCTTTGGTTATTGTTCCTTTTTATTTTTAAATTCGCTGCCTTTTTTGGACATGTGATGCGTGGAATGAAACAGGTTCTGAATATCTCTGCTTTTAATTGGGTTGTGCAACTTTTATAATTATTTTATTTTGAAGCGGATTCTGATTTTTAATTTTGTGTAGCTTGGGATTCTAGATTGTGATTTGAAAGTACATAAATTATGTTGTATTTTCTCGTGTTCAGAGTAATTATAACACTCTGGAATAAGTGTGTTCATAAACATGGCAAAGAATGACCCCCAAAAACTGACCCCAAAAAAATAACAACGCTTCTGCTTTAATCGATAGCAAAAGTTGCATAACAATCAGATAAGCCATTTTCGCGCAAGAACTCATCATTCAGTTCATTCATTCACAAGTCTTTTGTTCACTCTCGCATTGTCTTAAAACAAGCGCCGTCTGGCGGATCGGAACAAAAAACAGTTGAGTTGTGTTAGACTAGTATTTTTTATGAACGAGAAAAGATATTTATGATCTTATTATAATTTTCATTGAAACTTAATTTTATTATTGGAGTCATTGAATATTTTAAATAAGAATGTAAAATTGAACTTAATTACGTAAATAGGTACCTTCTCCACATATCGTTTTGTTATTTTTGAAGTCGTATACCAATTTATAATTTCTTACAATCATTTACCAATAAGTCTTTGTGGGTTCGATTAATACTTAATGTTTGTGTAATACAGAAAATAATTATTGTAGGTGTCGTATTTGTCGTAGGATGATTTGATAATACGAAATTCCCCGAAAGCCCTAGGGATTTTGCGAAAACAGGGATAATTAGAAAATGGTGAAACCATTTCTGCGAGCAACTTGGTTGAAATAGGTTGGCTTGGTTAGAACTGTGACCAACGGCTGGCGAACGCTACTTCCAAGTTGCTAGCAGAAATGTTTTCACCATTTTCTAATTATCCGTGTTTTTCCAAAATACCGATGGTTTTCGCGAAAATTCGAATTATCAAATCATCCTACGACATATGTCGCATAACACTACGTATGACACAGCTATTCAGTTATTTATCAATATTATTTCATCGGTTTTATAAAACAATATCGTCCATTGGCTGACCATTCTTCGCTGTAATGCAACACCTGTAACCAAATTCACTTTCACGGGGCTAAAAGCCTTTAAAATGCTGCACCTTACACAATACACATAAAGTTTCCAGTATTGCTCAGAATCCCCAAAAGTCTTCATGTTCAATTAATTAGCACTACCATACAATTTAGCCTTACTATCTCAACAGTGTACCTAAAAGTTTCTACCATACCTTCTAGTATTTCCAATGTATTTTTTTCTGTTACCTAATGCGTTGCAGTTGTTTTCGCAACGGCTACTGGTTGTAAAACAGTAGCAATTAGGTTCATGTGGTGTGGCTACTAATGTGGCAATGCATCATGTTGGTAAGGGGCCAGGCTGTGAATTTGTTGACTATGCTAATTAAATTGGTCCTTAGTCATTTCTTGTGACTTCAACGGTAAAAATAAACTGGCTAAACGAATGCACATACATAATTGTGTGTGTCAAATTATATACTTATTTATATATATTCTATTACACTGTCCTCCCATACCTATTAACACAGTAATTTGAAAACATTGTAAAATCCATTATTTTTATAAGAGTAACCGTGGAGTATTTTGCCGGTTCTTCTCCGTAGGAAAAAACGACCAATTGGAATCGTGCACCTAGCTTCTCACCTTTCATTAGTACCCATGTAGGCTCATGTGTTTTTTTAAATTTTTATTGATTTGGTGTTTGACATAGAAACAAAACAACATTAAAAGACACACTTACATCAACTGAAACTAGGGGCTCGGGTTCTAGTCACCTACCAGTGTTAAGTCGAAGTAGAGCTGCTCTATGAATTTTGAGGGTTTTAAGCTATACTTTGTCTCTTAGATCGGTAGCGCAGTGACAATTTCTTCGAAGTTAGAGGGAGGTAACTTTGCACCTCTTTTCACCAGGAAGTCTTAAGTCCGAAAATCAAAAATATCAGCAAAATAATAATTATAGTCTTTATTTAACTAAATTCTATTTGGCGCATTTTACTGCACTATGTATGTAGCTCCGTATGTAAAACAAAGTGTAACGAGCATACCTACAGCCGACAGTGCCTCAGTGCGAATGATGTCATCGTTAGGGCGTAAATATACGTCTAATTGGTAGTAATTATACTGATATAAACATTCTACCGAGTACCTTGTCACCTCGGCAGACACGTTTCATTATTGCCCGTAAAAGAGAGTAATTGCCTTCGTGTTGAGACGTTTTAGAGAATAAGGTGGCTTGTGCTACTGACATGTATGTTGCATACATGTTTTTATAGTACCAGATAATTTTATAGGACATTGTCTGCTACGGAAATGTTAATAGAGCGATAAATATAACAGGCTGTAAACATAACTTTTAGCAACTTGTTTTTAGTGTTTCTACTACAATTCAGCAATGGCTTTGATGAGAATATTCCTTCAATTGACTTGGTTACTTTTTTGCAATAAGAACGCTAGAACTCAATCGAGAAGTTTTTAATATTATGATAAAAAATTGAAAACCAACTTCCTTCAGAAGCGAATTGCTAAAAATCCAACTTCACCAATTAATAAATAAACTTTAACAAACTAAAACTATCAAGAAAACTTACAAATTCTCAAAATCGATCGCAACCAATTTCAATACAGGAATGCCCCAAAGTTAAGCGCTGGCGCTCTGACTCAACGCTGAGTCATTCGCATAAAAACGACCGACATAGGTAGACCCGCCTTCCCCTCTGGCATCAAAACATCGTCTACGTAAGCAAGGGGTCGATCAATTGAATTATAGGGCTCTGCATTAAGTGGTCGTGTCTCACGCACGTCTCAGCTCTACCGTGACCTTCGTTCTATAATGATGTTTGTTGTTTTCGATACTTGATGTCTCGCAGTGATAAAATTTGACATTTGAAGTGCAATTTGATGAAAGGCGGACGCCGTATCTATTATAACGACGCGGCGCGTCGTCGCGAATGTTGATGGAACTTAATACGACATAATTAGTTTAATACGTCCTATTGATCACACTATTATCTTCAATGATACCGTGTGTGATAACTATTATGATATTTGAAGTATGTTAAGAAATAAGGGAAATTAAAAGAGAAAATGGTTATTAATATTAACATAACGAGGTTAAAGGTCATGTGAATCTAGAGAATGGAAAGAAAATTCTGTTCTTTTTTATTTTAAATCTATTTCTGCTGAACACAAAAATACAAAACAATAACAGCACAAAAAATTATAGCCAGTTCAGAGTTTTAATCAAAAATTCAATACACACATATTTTCGACACGCACCGGTCATCATGGTCCAATTTCACCAATTAGTTGCGTCTCTGTGTTCTAACTAACTCTGAAGCTGGACCCTTTGTTCAAATTATGTCCAATTACTCCGCTTCAGTTTGGCATTCGAAATATTTCAGTTGAACAGTCAGGGTTCAAATAAACGTCAAAAGTACCTAATGTTTTTGGTCATTTCGTGGTTCATTGAAAAATGAGGTATTTTTAGAAGGCAATATTAAAAACCAAGACTTTCTACGTAATTCACATAACATAATTTTTTTGTGAAGATTGAATAATTTTGTAGGTTATCTACATTTCGCTGTATGTTTATATTATTTATATGAATATTATCGCATCTCATCACTTTCCGTGGGTGTAGTAAAAAGCGACTACCGAAAGGAAGCTAATGCATTTTGGATTAAAAATATTCCATCGAATTCAGATCAGAAAGCAATCAATCTTTCTTTTCCTCCCTTGAAAGCATTCCAATATAAGCCCATACATCTCTTTACAACTTCCATAGGTATTGCTCATACTCCAATTTAATTCGGGACATTAATATCTGTATCACGACGGGACAGCTACGACCCCTAAATTGCCAAGTTCTCGATGACCACTCGAACCGGGGTAGGCAATAAGCACAACTTTTCCAATTGGAATTCGCTCGACATAGTCCGGGATATTGAATCCCGCACAAGTTCCCGGGATGCACGCAACTAAGTTGCTACATGTGTAACTTTTTGCAACTGCGACTTCGGCCTCGGTTCCATTTATAAAGTTTGGTTTTATTTTTTTTTATTTGTGTTTTCCTGTGCATTTACTAATGCGTCCTCTAGATTGAAATCAGTTGTTTTAAATCAAATCAAATCAAATAATTTATTTGCATAATACATGTTAAAAAGGTGTTACAGGTATAAAAGGTACATTGTATTATAACCTAATGAGGTGTGCAAATTAATATCTCATGCAAATAATTACACTCGCAACATTAACATACAGAATAAATAAAAAAAAACATTAAATATAGAAATGCAAAAATAAAAAGTCAAATCAAAATTTCAATAATCATTACACTTGTTGTGGTGCCATTAATTGAATAGTAACATTTTGCAACTAGGAATTCGTGCAAACTGATTTAAATTGGTCCATTTTGTGTAGGTCTCTGATAACTTTTGGCAACATATTGTATATTTTGGGTGCCATGCCCAAAATGTTTTTATTAAATACTGCTTTTTTATGACGCATATTTTATTTTTGTGTCGTGTGCTTCTTGGATGTGTATAAAGTTGCAGATTCGATAAATCTTCTAATTAAAGTACTTATAGTGACTTGTAAACAGCTAGTAATTATTTTCTTGTCACTATATGATAATCACTCTTGCCAGCCAGATATCCGCACTTCTACATTTATTTTTCTATTGGTATCTAGCACTTAATGGCATCTAGTTCCAGATCCACCAATTAACGTGGTTCATGTTGACTAAGCCACATGAAATTCTCCACGTCATTCGGAATGACCTCGTAAAGATGAAATAACTGCCGTAATAAAATTCGCAGTCATAAACATTAAACTCCTGAAGTTATTATGTGCGCATTATCTCATTGACCCATCCAATTATGGCCTGCGACCAATAAAATCATTATTCGTACCACGCGTGCGCTTCAGTACTTTTGTTTAATTATTTTCTATTCTATTCTAATATGTAGCTTCAAATATGTATATTGGAATTTATGTTTTAAGAATTCTTACCATATTTAGTCACTATAATATTTAGACTTTGGCTGAAAACGCCTGGTCGTCAGTCTTCACTACGCAATGCAAGCACATTTCTTAGTAAACCATATTATTTTCAAAATTTTACCTGTCTTAGTTCATCTGTAGCTATCTTAACAGGTAAGCTTTTTTTAATAAATGCTAATTTTTGTATAATAGTAAAATGATTCGCGTTTGCATTGGTTAACCACATAATCTTTCGAAACGTGATCTTATCAAGCAGATACTTAACGTCATCTTTAGTCGATTTGTTAGTAACTTGGTTACTAGAAGATACTAGAAGATCATTTGATATCTAGAATCATTTGATTTGTTAATGATATTTGAAGTGTGCTTATAATTGCGAGTCTGTCTTCTTCGCGCGGTAGACGTGACCTTATAAATCTATTAAACGATTTGCTAACAAATTGGGTGACCGTGTTTTAAACGAATGATATGTGGTGTCTGAAGTTATGGCACACGCGAACTGACTATTAGGTGCATATAATATAATGTACCATCACGGCATCTTCTTGTGAGGTGAAATAGTTGTACCTGTGTGTGGATGGTACTAGGGTGATAGAACTAGTTAGGAATTGTGGTTGAAAGGAGGATAACACTGAAAGGGGTGGATCGAACGTAGGAAAAGACTATGAGTTTTTCAGACATGCAAAAACTTCAAAGGATGAAGAATTTGCGTAGGAATAGACTTTACACAGTAATCTAATAAAAACCCAGTGACTTGTATTTGCATTCTTAAATCAGAGTTTAATTAGGAAACAGATTAGTCATCACTTCCTTTTGGAATGCGCATGGCATCGGATTTAGGCCTAAGTGCTCTTTATTCACCACGTCGTTGATGATATAATTTCTCCTTATTGTATAAAGGGAAACAATGCATAATTAGCCGTTTTAGTAGTTTATAATTGGTTACAAAGTCAAATACTGCAGTGTGACATACTTTGCACTAATCAAAATTTAAGACAAAAGGCTCGACGAAATCAAGAGAAAAATCACATATTCATTTCTGAACTCCATAAATTTGTCGCTAAGATAAATAGCAGTGATACTAAAAAAATTGAAAATCCGGGACAAAATCAGGTGGAATTAAGAGAGAATTCGTTGCTCTTTATTGTCTAAAGTATACAGTCATCTCGGTACATAAGATGGTCAAGGCCAATTCATGTCTCAGTTATTTTTGTACCAAACTGTCTTATGAATGTTGTACAGGTTTTTTCGCGAGTGTCTTTTTGTAGTTGTACGATGTACAGCTTATTTTAAGAGGCATAGCTTCGGCTTATTTCATTATCCAGGTTTAAATGTAGGGATGCAGGGTAATAAAAAGGGTTTCTAGAAAATCTTCTTATAATCTAGAATTGAATCTGAATGACCTAAATGGTCATTCAGATTAAATTCTAGATTATAAGTAATTTCAGTTACATAATATTTTTTGTCTCCTTTTGCCATTATATTAGCGTTTTTAATACTTTGTACTTAATTAAAATAGCAACATATCAAGTCCGAAGAATTCATTGTATTTCATAACTGTAAAGTTAAAAATATATGTACACACACTGCAACGCTCTTTTTTAACAAAAGTTTCATGAAATCCGCTCAAACTTCCCAACAGGAAACCGAAACATATAAAAGCAAAAATTCAGACAAGGCTGAAATAATAGTACTGAAAAAACAAACCTAACTTCACCCCTCTTTGCAACATGACTCATGCAAAGGGGTTGCAAATTTCAAGGGGTTTCGACCAGCTGGTCAGTTGAAACACCCTAATGAACGGTCAGGCCGTGTTAACATAATTGACGAGCACAGAAACACGAGGGAAAGTAAACCTAAAAGGGGTTATGGGTTTATTAATACTAAGAAACGGTGCAAGCCGTCTAGCTTCCCCATTTTGAAACACTGTTAGTGTGTCTGACAGTAATAATTACGTGTCCTTTCGGCTCGATTTGCACTCTATGCTGAGTTATAAAGAGATTTAATACATAAAAGGGTTGTAGTGTGTCTACGTCATATGTTATGGGGTGGTTCTGACAATTCTAATTAGGGTTTTTGCTAAACACTGTGCGGAATGTTACTGATTTGCTAAGTATGTCATTTTGGAAAATATGTTTGGGGTGCATTGGTGCATAGGTACATCTAAATGGTAGGTATATCTAAATGATGGTAGAAAGACTTCAAGTAAGCATGAGTAAGATATAAAGTCGAATAAAAATCTGAACATATGTAGTCATAAAACTTAGTTAAAAGCGATCTCTACTTTATGAAGATTGGAATGATACATAAACATAACATCACGCCTATATATATTTTCTGGCAAACACACTATTAAAATCAAAACATGACTATCTTGTGGAAGTCATAGGTCGCTTTAACCCCAAAACGCCTGCATAATGCCAATAGATTGGAACACCGCTGGCATTAAAAGCAGTCTTGTCCCCATACATGGATAATACCGTAAAAGGCAAATGTCATAACCGGAGCCAATCCCAAAATCCATACAAAATTCAGATTGTCGTGCATCTGCGATGCTGGCGTCAAATTGTCGCAAATCTAATTTTAAGCTGTCAGTCGGTAGATGCGCCATTTTGTGACGCGCTGGGGTCGCCACCATGACGCAGACTCGGGACACGGCTGAGATTCAACAGATATGGGTCGGGATTGATTCTAAAAATAGTTGTGATACGTGTGTTTAAGGATGAAATCATTACATAGTTGACGGATGGGTCTTCTGATGATTCTTTTCATGACGTGAAGATACAATGATTATATTAATCGTACTTAGAGGATGATAGGTAGGTGAAACCTGAATAGGCCTAATTAATAAAAGTGGCATGCGTTGTCGTTTTCTGATGACCTGATACCTTCTCCGAAATAATTAATTCACATAAAACAAATTGGTACTTCATACTCGGCATCGTATCCAGATTTATAAGTGTAGGCAAAGATTGTTCCGACTCAAAGTCTTGCTCACCAGGAAACACAATATCCAAGATATTCTCCAATTGAAGAAATGGCGTTATAGACTTAATTCCTTCAACACGATGAGGTAATGTTACAGTTTCTGCGAATACAGTGAAGTCACCCGTTTTATGTAGGATTCGGTACCGGGAGAGAATAAACAGATTCGCCTCGTATTTATGTTGGATGTCACGATTACAGCTGGTAGGAATTAAAGAGATTTGTGATTGATTCTTGATAGACAAAATCTTTCAGTTGAGTTGAGGTCTCGCTATAGTGCTAAAAGAATAGCTTAAGCTTAATTTTATAATTTAAAACAAAAATCCAATGTCCAAATCCAGATCATTGTCCACCCATGTGCCAAATTTTATCCAAATCTCTCCAGCCGTTTTAGCGTGCAAGCATAACAAAACAAACAAACAAACAAACTCACTTATAATATTAGTTAGGATTTAAAAGACAATTCTGAAAAATCTTGGAACATCACTGACATACATGTACCTACTCGTACTTATCAATTTTGTTTAAAATCTTGACTTATTCACAACGAACCAAACTTATTAGCACAAACAAACAAACAAACAGTCTACAACAACAGCGGAGTCACCTTCACCCGAACAATAGCACCATTGTCGTCGCTGATGAAGTAATTATCACTATTTATGGCGACAACTCTTCTATTAACCTTTTTACAGCAACACGCACTAAGCGAGTAGTAAGTTTTTGTGATTTTTAGATGACTCATTTGGCGTCAGTGTTACTAGTTTATCTACAATATACTATATGTATAGATTTAAAACACTTGACATTTAAGTCTTGCAGAGATGATTAAAATGATATAAGCGTTGGGATTATGATATAAACATGATTCAAGTATTCGGAAGAACTCTCACATCAATAAACAATCAATCACGTAATAAAAAATTGTATAACATCTTATAATGAGTATCTAGTATACTATAAGTAAAACTAGTAAAATACTTATTAAATTAGACCATTCCAGATTAATAATAAAATAATACAAAAAACCGTTGAATATTTCATTTAAAACCAAAACTCCCCGATGTCCCGTATAAATCCCCAATAATTGGTCACACTACTCGTGAAATGGCGTGTTTGTTTGACATAAAGTGACCATATTTGGCTGTGTTTCGAGACTGATTGCGAGGTCACTGTGGACCAGCCAATTTTCAAATTACGAACTCAAACTGTACGCTCAATTCGTGTACCTTTTTGGGACAATATGTCAGATTGTCCGATTTGACACAGTGGATGAATATTTAGGAGTATTGAAGGATTTTAGGTTGAAGTTAGGAGTTTTTCATATTCTTCTAGTGAAGACGCTTCAAATCTTTTAAGCCCAAACAATATTGGAAAGCAATAGCATAAAGTTGAATATGGAATTGTCAGCACATCCGCTACAATAATCATCATCTTCTTTTTCCTGGCCCTAACCCAATTTATTTTGGGGTCAGCGCAGCATGTCTTTTTCATCCCTTACAATAACATTTCTTTCATTAAGTATTAATTCCTAGGTAATTCCACTAAAGATTACTTTCAGACAATTGCTATTAAGTGTCCAATTTCTTTCAATTGCCTGTTATTAAGAAAGATGAGCTCTCATTAAGCTAGCTCTTATGAACATGATAAGCCTAATTCAATCTATAACATCATTTTATACAGAGAAAGATTATTGTGTATTATTTTTGCTTTACTCATTCCATATTCATGTATTCCTCATCTTCAAGTACACAATCTTGAATATATGAAACAAAACCAATTTCTTCTGGAACCCCACTTCAACACGTTTTACTACTTGACTTTGAAATAGACTTCGAGAGTACTCCAAGTACTAACATTTACCTAATACAATCGTGAAGGGATCGACTGCGAGCCTTTATGCTCCAATTATTTGGTACTTACTGCTAAATTGCCTGAATTTACTTTAGGATTTTGCTTGGAGGCATTCTCGCTGGAAAAGTTCTCGTAATTTCCTTAGTGAGACAGAAAAAAGGTTCTATTGTAGGTTCAATAACCTACTTTAGTTCTAAATCTGCTTATTCCTTTGCTGAGCTCTGGTGAGAGACTTTCGAAATGTGTATTATGTTATTCGGCTCTGTCTGTTAACCATTGCTGTCATTAAGAGTCCTGTGATCAGCGGATGACATCAACTGTCTGATACAATAATGATGATCGTCCATGTCTACTTAATGGATCTGTCTATTCTGTGAAATCTTATTCTTACTAATGTTTGTCCGCAGTCTCTATTTTTTTTAAATCGCGTTCCTATAATATCAGTCTTATTATTAACCCTATCACTAATCGTTATCTACCATTACGTCATTCATTCCAAAAAAGCTTACATTTAATATTTTTCCTACAAAAATTAAGTCATTCGTGAACGATAAATCACAGATTACATTACTTTAAAAATTACGCAGCAGATTTCGCAAAAATTATTGAATCAGAAAAGGCTTATCTCTGTTAATTTGTTTAAAAGTAGTTGTACCCCTTACTAAACATTACCTAATGTTCCTGGTAGATAAGACTGCTTCAAGTACTTGTTTCATGATTATGCTTTTGTTGTTAATGAGTTAGAAGATAAAAGAAAACTCGCTTTTATTGCGGTAGCCTCTTTGCTTGGAGATGAAACAAGCAAAAATATTCTTAATCTTGCTTTTGATCTAGTAGGATTGGCTTTAGAAGTGTTGATTTAAAATTATTATCCAAGTGGAATTAAGTAAATAAGAAGCACGGGATCACGAGAAGTAGAAAACTAGAGGCAGGGTTTTTCGCAAGGCTCAAATAGGCTGACATGAAGGTAAAAGCATACAATTTAAATAAATAGAAAATAATTTCAATTGCATATTATTAAAATCTGTATGATATCATAAAACTCAATAGTCTCACAATAAACACAAAACCAAGAAAAATAAAAACATACAAAATAGAAACTCCTTTTAAAAACAATCCACAAATACAGCCAGATACAACGTACAGAACACTACACGGTAATAATAATCCTTCTCTCTTGAATACAGAACGTACAATTTCTCCAACCGCCTTTGAGCTGGTAAATCTAAGCGGACTAAGGATAGTGTTCGTTGCACAGAAATATAACACACTTTGTTTATGGTTTTATAGGTTTCTTTTAGTTGTGCAGTTTCTTTGAAAGTGCAAATAATATTGTGTGAATTTTATTTAAATATTTCTGTTCTTTGGTTCATAATTTTCGACTTTTCTTCTTTTTTACTATTGTTACTTAAACTGTCCCACTGCTGGGGAAAGGTCTCCCCATGCCTTTCCGTAAATTGTTGTCTGCCGCTTTTTTCGGCCAATCGGTTAAGAATGAGCCTAGGTCGTCGCGCCACCAGCGCTTCTTAGGCCTGCCTCGGTGACGACACCCGCCAATTTTTCTTCTATAATAGTTAAAATGTTTTCTTTTTTTGTAGTTACCAATTTAATTGGTAAATTCAGATAAACTTCGTTCCCTGTCCAGCGCTTCACCATGCCATACCTAATCTATAATTATCTTGACACTTCTTCTTTAATTTGTATAAGACTATTTAGTTTTACGAAGTTTATACAAGTAATAAGATCTTCTCAAGTCCATCATTAGGTCTGTCTTCTGTCGTATCTACACGAACAATTAATGAAATAGCGAATACTGTGGTAACAGTCAACAAGATAGGTATTTGCGGACTACCATAGTGCACCAGACGTAAATTGTCACTATGGTGAAGGCTATTTTGATGTACCCCTTTTAATGCATACTTAAGGCCTGTTCTCCACTGTCAATAAAACACATCTCTCTGATGTCTTTATAAATAGCAATGTTATTGCAAACGCTATGAGTCAGTGTAGCTATTTCCTAACTATTGTCTAGGAGCTGTTGTTTCTCCTCGGAAGCAAACGTCGCGATCGCATCACCATTGTATCGGCTGTGAAATGGACTAGTTGTTGGACAGTGGTGTTTATTGTGGGTGGAAACTTGGCAAGGCTGGGGAGGGTGGCTCTGGGAGAGACTGTCCCTTTTTTACAATGATTGTGTCATATCATGATAGCCTGGAAGCATCCACTGCTGGAGTAGTATTTGCTTCTTATTATCGTTTGGTCTTGTCATGATCAACGACACGTGGGGTTTGATAAAAGTATCTACTGTGCGAATAATATTAGTACCACCTAACAGGATGTTGTGTTGCTTGATAGTTTTCATTTCCATAATTGATAGAAGAGAATTGGTTATACAAAAATCTGACTAGACACAAAATGCTGATGGTTGGGTTTGCGGACAGATTAGGATTTTGACGACAAAATCGCAAAATTAACAAAAACAGCACAAGGTTAGGCAACAATAGCATAAACCTACATTATAAATTTGAACTGAATAAAACTGGCAAAAACAAAACCAAATCCGGACTGTAGCCATCAAAAGTGGACCTATAAAACCAGCTTAAAAATACGTTACTTTTTCACCTAATGAGTTTCAGCGATCTCATGCTGTGTTGAAAATTTATCCCCGGGACCGATCCCTAACAAAATGTAACTTTTAATTCAATTATGAAAAGTTGTGATGTTCAGACAGGTGTTCAGACTTTTGACAGACTCTCACGCGGAATATTAATGCTGTGGGCAGACAATTATGTGCGACTACACTGTGTTTTAAGTTATGAGAATTTTTGGGACAAAATTGTGGCTTATCAAAAAAGCGTGTTTATTTTGCCGGTGTAATATTTATTATCTTCGGCATGCTTGAATGCTTAAAAGGTTAAATGTTAATCTATCATTATGTAATGAGTAATGATTATTATTGAAGCTATGAGGTAAATGTTTTCGTTGCAACACATAGCATTAGAAGTAGGTGATATTTTGTTTGCTAGTACTTCTTCATAGATTTTTTAAAAATATTTATGATGATGACATTACAATTTTGGATCATTTCAAACGCTTTCGATAACTAAACGAGAAATAACTAACGCAAAAACCTCATTCAGAAAGCTCAAAGCAGAAAAAAAGCGCTTGAGAACTAAAAACTATCATAAGTACAAAACGTTATTTAGAATCAATTCCCTACCTCACGATTCTGTCACGAAGTTGTCCGATAGTTTCCGATCGCGTCGCGATAAAATGAGATGATTTGTGCCAGTTACTTCTATCTGGATCGTGAAGTTGGTAGCATTATTGAGATTGTTTTACTTCAAACGCCGCGTTTTGTGGGAGACAGTTGGCTTTACTGGTTTACTGGAAGAATTTGTAGAAAAAACATTGCGATTTTGGTCAGTGGTGTTATTGGAATTCGATTTGACATTAACGTGGTATCTATGCTAAACTATGCGAAAGGTTTTGAACTGATGGAAAACATATTAGCTCTATTGGCTTTTACATAAGTACAAAATAAAGCATGTTTGCTGAATGTCTAATCTCTTACCGAAATAGTTTCATATTTATTTGATGATTTCGGAATTTAATAAAAGTAAGGATCTAATACTTATCTGTAACTAATAATCCGATAGCGAAGATAAATCGTTATTTTTTGCAATCTTCGATAACAAATCACCGTCCAATAAAAGCTAAAAATCGAATTCCTCTAGAAGTGGATGGATGATTGATAAACTGGGTTAGTGTGATTCAAGTTCGTCATCGATTGACGCAACACAGAACTGGATTTAAAAAGAAATTAGTCGCTACGTTACAATGATTATATCGTGTAAAATAGACATTTTTCTGTTTGACACGCATCATTAACTATCCTATCTGATTGATTACTTGTTAATTAGAGTTCCCCATGAAGCAATTGTATTAAAAAATCGTTTTATTGTATCTTCTAAATAATATCTTCAACACAAGAAAAAATAACAACTTAATTCAAACTGTATTTTATTCAAAAACGCACAGTGTTTCGCTTGGATTAAAACATGAACAAAAATTGTCAGCAAACTTTTTAACAATATTTTTATTTTCGAACGAAAAATATGTTTGAATTTTAACGAACAAAATTGTTGCTTACAAAATATATTGATAGAAACAGGCATGCCTGGCATTTCCGTTGATCCACGTATTGGCGAATATTTTGTAGGTAAAACTTGATTAAAAAGTTGGACCGGCATCCTTTATGTGCAGTAACACAAAGTTTTAAGCAGAAAAACACAAAATAAGTAAGTTTGTAAAACGAAGTTCAGATTTAAAATGACTCTCACAATATTACAATTTTAGATACCTCTACACCTGTTAGGACTTGAACGTTGATCTAGTAATTTTTAATTTATTTATTTATTAAAACTTTTCACACTCATAAAAGTACAAAGGCGGACTTAATGCCATAGGCATTCTCTACCAGTCAACCAAGGGTGGTGAAGAGATTAGATGGCAGGTGCTCTATTTGAGAGGAACAAAGAAAAAAAAAATTAAAATATGAAATGAAATGAAATACTTTATTGCACAAAAGGTTTTGCAGTGAATACAGTAAAAAAAAGTTACACTTTACAAATGAACACTTGTATGCTACAAAAATGGTGGGGGTACTGTCCTCTTAGATAGGCTATACAATAGCCTGTAGTAAAGAGAATCAGTGCCGTATCCCTCTAAAAGTGGAAAATCAGTTGCTTAGTGTTTTTGTACAATTCAATATTTTAATTAAGTATAGTAACGCAAAACAAAAGAAAATAAAAAGATAACAATTAACGAAAATGCTTGAGAGTATAAGTATAAGTATATATTTTATATGTGTGGTATGTGAGTGGGGGTGTGGTGGGGAATGTGTGTTTGCGAGTGTCTGTATGTGTCTGAGACGTAAGTGTGTGTGTGTGCATGTTTTGAGAATATATGTGTTGCTAGTAGACGTACTTATGATAGTGTAGTAAACAAGGATTCGGTTTCCTCATACGTTTTGTCTAGTAGGTAGGAGCGGACTGCTGATTTACATTCTTGAACAGATAAACTATAAATTGAGATATTTGCATTAATTTTGTTATACAAGAAAGGGCCAAGATAGAATAAAAATTTTTTCGTAAAAGAGTAGCGGGTCTGTGGAAGGGAACATATTAAATCTTTACGACGTTTTGTAAGTTTAACAAAGGGAGTAGAGTGATGTTGTAACAAAATTGCATGATAAATAAACAACTGTCGTACGTTAAGAACGTTGCAACTTTTATATAACTGAGTGGTGGAAAATAAAATTGGCCGAAATGTTGCAATCTTTAATATTGCCCTGTGTGCAATCTCCAAAGGAAGTAGCGTGGTTTTTGAAGTACCACCCCAGCAGGAAATGCAGTAAGAAAATATTGACTGACAAAGTGCGTAGTAAACATTGCGGATAATAAATTGGTTAGCTACAAGTCTAAGAGTTTTAAAGATAAATATCAATTTTCGCACCCTACTCGTCAGTGCCTCCACGTGGGCTTTAAAGTTTAAGGTATTATCTAAAATTACACCCAAGTATTTTATTTTGTTAACAGACTCTATTTGACTGCAGTTACAATTCTGTGTAATATGTGTGATACATGTGTGAGCAGTGAGGGATAAGTGATTTTTTGGCTGGGATGTTGCGCTAATAGAAAATGTGATGAATTTGGTTTTGCTTGTGTTGAGTGTGAGGGTGTGAGCCAAAAGCCAGTGAAGGGTGGAGTCAAGACCCGATTGAGCTTGAACTTGAAGTTCTGACCAAGAGTCTGCGAAAAAAGTTATTGCGGTATCATCAGCGTAGGTTACAATCTTAGAATTTGGAATGGAGAGATTGCAGAGGTCATTAACAAAGACAAGAAACAATGTAGGCCCAAGAATACTCCCCTGTGGGACACCATATTTAATAGGCAGCTCGTCACTTACGTGGTTTCCTATTTTAACGACTTGCGTTCGACCTGTGAGGTAACTATGGAAAAACTGGAGTTGTGGTCCTCTGACACCTATATTTTCTAGTTTTTGTAAAAGGGTTTTAATGGGAACGGTATCAAACGCTTTCGCGAGGTCTAGAAACACTGTAAGTACTTTTTTATTGTTATTAAGGTTTGAAACAATAAAAGTCGTTAAGTCATGTACTGCGTCAGAGGTGGACTTCTTTACGCGAAACCCAAACTGTTGTGATGAAATAAGATTAAAGTGCTCTAAGTAATCTCTCAGCCTTTTATTAATGAGGCGTTCCATTACTTTGGACAGAGCACTTAATACTGCAATTGGTCGATAGTTATTGGCTAAGTTCCCATTGCCACCCTTGAAGATGGGGTGAATAAGTGCCCTTTTAAACGAAGTGGGAAAAACAGAGGTTTGAAAACAGAGATTAAAAATGTGGCTAACGATAGGTGCCAGAGTAGCGGAGTACCTTTTCAGAATGGTGGCTGAGATCCCGTCCCAGCCAGTTGCTGCACTAGATTTCAGAGAATGTATAGTTTTCAGAACTTCCGCATCGTCAGTTTCTTCGAGGACAAACGAAGACATGCTGATAGGAGACTGTGATGGGGTCGTTTGGAATGGTTGCACAGTACTGCCGATAATTTTATCAGCGAGCTCTTTGCCGATGCTTACGAAAAAATTGTTTACTTTATTACAGGAATCACTTGGGGAATGTGAATTAAGTAATAGTTGAGTTGATGTGTGCTTTGTTTTGGAAGAGTAAGTTATGTTTTTTATAACTGTCCAGAGAGCCTTTGTATTTTGTCCTGCATTCTTTAGTTGTTCGCTGTCGTATTGCCTTTTGACTTTTTTGAGGAGTTTTGTACAGAAGTTTCTGTAGCGTTTATACGTCATAAGGAGGATTTCGTTGTCCGGTGATAATTTAAGTTTTTTGTGAAGTGAATCTCTGTTGCGGATACATCTCAACAAACCGGGAGTTATCCAAGGTTTGAGTATCCTTTTTCTCGCTGACTGTATCGATGTGGTTGAGTTCTCCATTATAGCTTTTGACAGGAGGTTAACCAGGCTATCCGTGGCAGCATTTGCGTCCTTTGTAAGAAGAATAGGGTTGAAATCTAGCTGCTCGTAAGTTTTGTCTAGGCCTTCAAAATTGATTTTAGTTATAGTGTAGTTATTTTTTGTACGCGTTTTTTTAGTTTTGATGCATGCTAAGGTAGAGTAATGGTCAGTTATGGTAGATTCAAAAATTAAAGTGATTGCTGGACGGTTTGTACGTATAAAAGTGTGGTCGAGGCAGTTGTTGCCTCTTGTCGGTAGGTTGTGAGCAGGAAGAAAACCATGAAATGCGAGACAATTTAAATAGTTTTGGGAGCGAGTATTTAGGGGTGACCCAATGTCGATATTAATGTCACCGGTGAAAATAACAGATTTAAAGTCGTGTAGTGTTGGAAGTATATCATTTAGCGCACGTAAAAAGCTGTCTATATTATCAGTAGACGGTGAGCGGTAGACGCATAGAACTGCTGTTTCCAATTTGGTCTTGATTATTAACCCAGATGCCGAGTTATAAAAGTCTGGTTCTTCTACCGTGGGATTAAGGAATGATTTTGTATAAACTACCACACCGTCACTCTGGTTAATATGTTTCGTGGTTTTATAACTGGTATAACTGTCTATTTCAGGGATTTGCTGATTTCTCAAGCAAGGTAACCAGCATTCTGTTAATGCTAAAACTTCACTGTCAAAAGGAAGGAGATTTAGAAATGCTTGCAAGCTTAAAAAGTTACAGTTAATAGACCTAATGTTTTGACAAAATGTTTTTAGGTAGTTGTTTGAGTTGCCCAATAGTTGGTTTGCTTGTTCTGGTGTGCACGTATGAGCTTCAGAAACTGAAGTTTCATCGACATTGTTCAGTAATGTTAAAACGCTATCGGTCATTGTATTAGTTTTGGAGTAAGGGTCAATTGGTTGACTAAGGTAATGTCCGAGTTTTGTATGTAAGGCCTGGAAAGCAAGTCTGAAAGTACGTATGAGATATGTTGGATGGAATGTGATCGTGTTGTGTGTGTTATGGTTTCATATGTGTAGAAGGTGATGTATATGAGTGTTTGAATATGATAGTGTGAGTGTGAGTTTGTAATATTTAACATTAAAAACGTATACAAGTGAGCATAAGTAACAATATGATATTCTAAGAAAATTATATAAAATGAGAAAAATAATAAGTTAAATTTAAAATATTTCAGATTTATTGTTATCAGTCATGCATGGTTGTTGTTCCTTACTCGGCTGAGACATTTGCAGCAGTTGTTGTTCATTTTTTACCAGAATGTATTGACTATCCGCGTTTTTTTTCAACATTACACGTCCATTTGACGTCCAGCAATAAGACGTTTGAAGTGGTTGTTGTTCCTTACTCGGCTGAGACATTTGCAGCAGTTGTTGTTCATTTTTTACCAGAATGTATTGACTATCCGCGTTTTTTTTCAACATTACACGTCCATTTGACGTCCAGCAATAAGCATACCCATTCTGCTTTGCAAAGTTTCTAGCTGCGTAGAAAAGCTTTTTGCCTAGAGTTGTAAGCTGTTCAGCAATATAGATAGGGCCACTAGGTCCTTCAATGCCTAAGTGAGTAGAATTAATTTTATTAGTGTAGTTTTTGATGTTAAACTGCTTGGCGGCCAATAAAAAATTACATTTATGTAAGGTGTTTGTAAACTCGATGCTGATGTTGGAGGTTTTGTTTTCCTTTTTGGAAGGCAACCTTGAAACGTCACGAATGTCCGAGAGTTGAGTGTTAGTATCCAGTGCCTTGGACAGATGTTGAACCAAAGTGAACAAGGAGTTCTTTGTTTCTTTCGGACGCTTGGGTACGTTACGTATCTCAATGCATGTTTGAATACAACTGCGATCAATATTATCTAGTTTTTCTTCAATGTAAATTAGCCTCTTCGCCATGTTGTTACGGTCTAATTCAATGTTAGCAATTTTACGCTCCAAAAAAGTTAATTCGGATGATATAGCTGTCATAGATTTTTCAATTTGCTTGTTTGTTTCTTCTATTGTTGTACAGTGGGATTTCATTTCCAATATATGCTTTTCAAAATTGTCCATACGAGAATTCTGAGAGCGCATCAAATCATTTATTAATTCCTTGAGGTCGGATTTAAGTTCGTTCTTTAGATCCAAGAATTGATCGGCAAAGCTGCCCAGGTGGCTACCATCATTAGTTTGCCGGCGACGCTTAGCTCTCTGGGTGATATTTATTGGGCTAATATCCAGCAATGGGCCCTCTTCGACACAGAGTTTTGGTAAATCAGACTCGGAGCGTGATGGAGTCTCCATAGAAGATTTCGGCGGCGTTTTATACATATTACAAGCTCTCTCTTTTTAAAAAAAAGCTTTTTAAATTTATTAAAGTGTCAATAAGTTTCGTTGACACTACTATTTCTTAAAATAAAAGTGATTTTCAATTACAAAAAGAATCACCAGTGACTGGATTTGAACTCACGACTTCTTAGCTCCGTTGAATAACGATGCCAATGCGCACGCCTCCACGCCAACTGGACTGTTACCGCAGTATCGCAAATTGTTGATCAAAATCATACAAGTAGTAGAATTGAACGTGATCTATGACCTTATCCTTTGTTTATAGAGGTCATTCACTTTGCACGGCACTGGTCACTTTTAAAATGTTTTTGTTAATAACTCGAGTAATAGTATGAGCACAGATATGGTTTATGCACTGTTTTATAGGTCGTGTTATTAGTCACAAATATATACGACTTTTATAACGATAACTAGACTATTTACTACTATTTTAGAATAAAATTCCGGAGCACACAAAAACACGTCCGCTCGCGACAACGTACGGGGAGGGGGGGAAATATATATTCTAATGACATAACTAAAATAGATACAACAATACATAAATAGATTACAAACTACATACCCATACATACATACATACATACATATTTACTATAATATATACCATATACCATATTTAATTCCTTCATCTATAACTAGGGCATTTCTTTACGAAAGCGGAAACGTTTAGAAAGTATTGTTAAAAAAATTCATAGTAAATATCCAAACTAAAATCTAACACTGTCTTACTGTCGTAAATACGTACGTAACCTTCATTTACCAACATAACCTGTAAGTTAGCAATTTTTCACAGTTCGCTTGTCCACGACAATTTTGACAGCGCATGCAACAATCGATTCGATCTTGATTCTCGTGCATGTGCATAATTATTGTGTTATATCGATTTTTATTCGATCTATCGTGCTAATAGTAGTGTTTTGTTCGTTTCAGGTATGTTGGTTATTGCTAAGCCGTTGGGAAAGGTGAGAGTTGGAGTGAAGGTGATTTCACAGATGACGTAAGTAATAGAGTATTATTGGTTTGAGAATTTGCGAAAAAGGAAGTACATTCGACAATTCTATAACTGAGGGTTAAAAATAAATAGGTAAAAGTCCCTGAATCCTCGATAGTTGCTAAAATATTTAAGGTACTTTTAATAAAAGTTCAGGGAAAAGACTATCAACGTCATGACTTGTGGCAACCGACTGCGGGACTTCTAAGCCCTCCCTTTCTTTTTGTCAATCCTCTTTGACTTGATACGATCGCATTTAAGCCTTTACTAAAATCACATCTTTAAAGGCAGAGCCTGTGACAGCTATACGACCAACGAATAGATTTACTCACTCGAAACAATATTCTACCAGCAATTACTATGCTTTACAATCTACACTATTTTAGCTATTCCTCATTGTGCTCGTGTTTGTAATCAATAATAAGACGAGTTACAAGTGCCCGTAAAGTCTCACAAATTGTGTACACTACTTCATCATTCAGCTTGTGATCAACATTTAGATCCATCACCACTAACCATGACAATTCCGAAATGGACAAATTGTTAATTATTTCGTTTACTTGAATTTAAAATGATTTGTTTGGTATTTCGACTGTAATAAGTTTTCTTGGCACTCTTTGTAAGATATCGGTAGTGTCTGCATTTGTCAGAATTGTTTTTACTCAAAATAATCAGTCTTTTATTTATGTAGACAAACGGAGTTGCCTCGAAATTACAATAAAGATTTTAATTTAAGATAAAATCTGGTTCTTACCTACATACAACCTTAATGTAAGAACTCGTATAATAATAAAACATTTCTTACATACAATTACGTCAAAGGTACGAAGCAAACAAGAATAATTTAGGTAATTTAAATTGAAACACAAATGTAATTACGATTCCGCATCTTTTGATACATTTCATTTGTCATGAAAGTCTTACTTACTTGGCATTGAGATGTCTCCGGAATTATAATAGGTTTTCGTGTGTAGGATTTCATGTTATTCTAAATTATGATTCCGTTTCTTATGTTTAACAAACTTGTTTGTTCAAATGGTATTTGTTTGTGTTATAAGAATGTAATTTTCGTTTTTAAACGGGCGTATTCGAGTATTTTTTATTTATTTAATGTTTATTTCACTCAAATAGTCTGAAGTATGCTCAAGCCCTTCTGAGTAAAGAAAAGAGAATAGATTACCCCATTTCTTTTTAAACAAAAACTATGTCCACGCCCCACCATTAAGCGCACACTGTGTTTGTTTATAAAACGCTTGCAAATAATTGTTGTAATAATATTGTAAAAAATTACGTTCCAACGACGTTGCTGCTTTCTGAAACCCAATTAGAGCACACGCTAAGTTTTTGCGAAGCGATGAGGCGGTACACTGTGCAGTTAATATTTTATACTATATTTAGCATGACGAGCTGTTGGTGCATAAATCTTCCCTTTACTTCTAATTATCGGATGATTGGCTTATAATTTAATTATTGTTGATTAGCGTCTGATGTGTGGATTGATTTCTTTAATTAGTTTTCTGGTTGCTTGATTTGGTTAATTGGGTAGTTTTGTTTATTTAGCTAACGGCAGCGTGAATTAAAGTACTATTCGACTGACAATTTCCTTGACTATTAAAAAAAATAAAAATGTAATCCACCCAAGATTATAAGTAGGTACAGCTACTGCCTAGACAAGTAGGTAAGTACACCATATATCATACAGTAGGTTAAGTTTCTAGATCTGTATCACTGCTGACAATAAACACTAGAATACACGGAAGATTAAAACAGTAGGTTCTTACCTATTTCTAACATAGCCTCCAAAAGAGTCCACATCTTATTCTTATCTCTAACACCTACTTTAGAAATGATTTACTCAAGACACCCCTTTGTTGGTAACCCATATCTAAACTATGGGACTTTTCTGATTTGTCGGCACGACATCAGCATGTATACGCGGTATCGAAAGCTTACCGAGCGCCTATATTTCAAATGAGTGTTCCTGAGCACGGTATATGCGGGAGTGGCGCGGTACAGATTCGGCTTACCTCGTCTCAGCATGCATGTCCAATGGCCGCTCTGCATTCTGCCGAGCCGGACGCGTAACAAGCTAAAGTATTATCATCACTCGAACTCGAAGACCACATTATTTCGCGACTGCACAATTTTTTATCGATATAGGCTCCTTAGGCAGAAAATAAATTATTTAGCTAACACCCTGTTAACAATTAGATCTCTTATCAGTTAATCTGCAGTTAAATCTTATGATAGCACTGGTAATTTGTTTATTGAAGTCAAAAAAATAGATACGCCTGATAGAGCAGAAAGCGCCGCGCGGAGCCTCGCGGCGGCTCGTGTAGGCTCGCGGCGCGGCGGCGGCGCGAGCCGACAGCAGCCGCTGCTCTATCAAGCGTATCTATATTTTTTTATTTTGCACCTAAAGTTTATAATGGCTTATCATTAAAACTAGGTGGTAGGTGCAGGCGACGCGGTATGTTTTCGGCATCCGAGCATGCTGATGTCGCACCGCTGCTGCGCCGACAAATCAGAAAAGGGCCTTATTGTGTCACAAAAAATTGTTGTGTCGAGCGATAACAAGTTGGCCCACTGTGTTTTACGTTAAAAAGTAAAAGTACATTCGTAACAAGTTTGGGACTTTTTGTGAAAATATTTTCTAACACGCGAGCAACAAAGAAGTAACCAATTACCGTTAAAGTCGTTGGTTCTATTGTATACTAAGTAATACAGGTACCATATTTCTGAGTTTCTTGCCCGTTCTTCTCCATAGGTACCAACTACGCTTTGGAATGGGCAACTAGCTTCATATTTCTGACTGACCGACTCCTTGACAATTCAAAAGTGCCTGTAAGTGATTTAATTGAAATAAATGCTTTGAGTTTCAGTTTGAATTTGACTAAGGTATAGTGGACATCATAAATGCTTTATCCATTTTGACAACAATTCTCACTAAATTGAAAGTTCAATAAGGTTGAAAGTATCTAATTGTTACATAGATATATAGACCTAGTCGTGAAAATGATATTCAACCATACAGCAATTACGAGATCGACTATACTAGCACAATTTGTAGTTCTAGGCTCCTTAGGCAGAAAATAAATATGTAGCTAACACCCTGTTAACAATTAGATCTCTGATAGTCGCTCAGTTAATCTGCAGTTAAATCTTATGATAGCACTGGTTTATTGAAGTCAAAAAAATAGATACGCCTGATAGAACAGAAAGCGCCGCGCGGAGCCCTGCGGCGGCTCGTGTAGGCTCGCGGCGGCTCGTGTAGGCTCGCAGCGGCGCGAGCCGACAGCAGCCGCTGTTCTATCAAGCGTATCTATATTTTTTATATTGCACCTAAAGTTTATAAAGGCTTGTCATTAAAACTGCTCGCCGCGGAACTGCCGGCCGCTGCCATTTCAGTGTGAATTGAGCCTTAGGGTGCTGTATTCCTGGAGGGTTGGGCAGAGCTGGTTTAAGTAACACCCACATTATAGTCGGTGGGATTCCTTGATGTTGCGGAGGTGGATGCAGCTCCATGCTGAATTTTAATTTTATGTTTATCCGTGTCTATATCACACAACACTAGATGTTAAGTAAAATTGTTACTAACCCTATGGACTCTGTCCGAAATAAAATTATTCTATTCTATTCTATAGTGAATATAGAGTATAAAATAGTGTAGACTAAATATTAATATTTTTGTGATGTGGAGCGAATAGATACCTACGACAAAGTTTATAAGTGTAAACTTTACATATTCAGGATAATCTCTAAAACTATTATAACGTGGTGGATTAGTTTCAACTTGAGTAGGCGAAGTTGTGGTGTGTTACATAAGTTTGTTGTCGAAGCAGCTTAGCAAGTAATTTAAAATTATAATCTAAAGTTTAACGTTAATTTCCAAATATATGATAAATAACTAAATAACCCTGTTTTTTGGCATCGCCGCAGTCGGGTAAAAACAGGAGGTCAAAAGATTTGGCTAGAGATTTTCAAGTAACATTCCTATAAGGCTCTAAAATAAATAGTTTTATAATGTAACTTTTAAATATGTACGATAATAAGGTTTAAGCCCATTTGCCAGCACATAATTATTATCTATGGCGACTGTGAAGACTTACTGAGTAACGATTTTTGAAGAAAGACGAGTATCTTTCACGGGCTTAATTAATAAGGTGTGGTTAGCTTGATTACGTCGGTTCAAAGATCCCTTTGACATCTCGCGTCCCGCGAAACACACGTAGGTTCCAGTAACATACCTACTAATTGTCATCTCACCTTGTGCTCGCACAATGAAATTATCACATAGAAACAGCCTGGAACATGTTAGTAGCCTCTAGAACAAATTGGTAGCCTTTAGAAGTTTAGAATATATTGGTAACCTTTAGAACATGTTGGTAGCCTCTGGAACATGTTGATACAGCATAGTAAGCCTAGTTTATCTCAGTTGGCTTGCGAAGTTGATTGCAATCAGCTTTGATTAGAGACGATATTCTGTACCAATGGTGTTGGGTGCAGTGCGTTGTTAGTTGTGTAGTGCTATGCAGATACAAATAGGAAGATATTTGAGGAATATCTACGTATTGTGTCGGTATGCTCTATGCATAAAATACTGACGGACTTAATTGAAAACATTTTAGTCTATGGTGAAGAATGCCCACCTTTATAGGTACGCCTTCTTGACCATACTATCTGAGTGTGTTTTTTTTTCGACTGAACAATTATTATAAGTTAATTAAGAAAATACACTTTGCCCACAATCAGACATTCGCCTTAGGTTTAAAACGTTCAATCTCCAAGTGAGCACAGAGCCAGTTTTTTAAAACCATCTCGATCTAAAGTTAAGAAATCCTTCACAAGACACGTCTTGTGACGTTTTCAAAAAATATTCCTACGCATCTAAGTTCAAATCCCAAGTCGTCCTCACAGGCGACACCCACGTATAGCTAAATTCACTACCAACATTAGAAACAGCAAGTACCTAAGTTTCGCGTACGGATCTAGACGATCTAAATGCGTGCGTCGGCGCAGCTAATTTTGGCGTCGAGTGCAACGTACGCGGCGAGTATCAATGTCAACGACCATCGCAAGGGACACGTAGGGTTTGTTTAGAATAGTGGCATAGTGTGGGATCAGTCATTCATTTGCTAACATTAATAATAATACCAGCCTATTATTTGTCTTACCGAGGCCTCGTCTAATACAGAGAAGGCACGAGCACTGATCATCTCGCTTGCTGTAAGACGGGTGGGCGTTTTTAAGACTTATATATTAATTATAAGGTTTCCACACGATGTTGTTCCTTCACCAATATCAGTAATGTCCAAGATAAACTCAGAAAATATATTTGAAAATGTCACATTGGTACCTACTTGCCCAGATTTGAACTGCATTAACTGGCCCATCATGACAACAAAAACGAACTTAATTGATATAATATTGCTATACTAGCACTTTTCTAGCTATTTCGTCCAACCTATATTACCCCCAACCAAGGGGAATTAAGAAAAATCCGGCCTTATACCTTGTCTACATCACAAAGGGAACCTCTATGTAAAATTTCAGCTTTCTAGGGCAAAGGGTTTGGGCCTTGACGAGCCTGTCAGTGACTGAGTCAGGACATTAATGTTTGTATGTTTGATAAAAACTTAGTTATAAAAGAAAAAAATACTACCATCAACAATGTGGTGAAAGGTATCGTTCAATGACAATAGGCGTAACATAGAGACGGTGTTGATAACCGTAAAATGATAACAATTTGATTGAGTGAAAGGAAAAATTGAATGAATTTGTACGGAACAGAGGCATAACAAGCGTTGTACTTTTTATCAATATTTGTCGATAAGATGTTATCTTTAGGATGCTTTATCATTAGTAGGGGTTGAAATACATATTTCTTTGCAGAAGCAACAGCTTTACTCAAGCGTTTTTTCAGGGTTTTGCGAAGTCTTTCAGGCCCGAACGGAGGTCTTCATTATGAGTTTCGCCAGTAGTATATATTTTTCCCACTGCAGGGCAAAGGCCTCCCCCCTACTCTTTTTCGACTTCTTTCTGTCTAGGTCTACTAAGGACGAGTCATTATCGAAGGAGTGCATCTCTGTTTGGCCTGCCGCGATGTCGCTTACCTTTAAGAGGGAACCATTGGGTCGTGAGTTTGACACATTGTTCGTCTGACATGCCACAGATGTGTCCAGCCCAATTCCATTTTAGTGTGGTTGCTTTCAAACTTACCTATTTATTCACCAGTAGTGTTTAGTTATCTAAAATCAAGGAGATATAAAAATATAAACAATCGAAGTCTACAGTATTAAAACAATCAAAAACACAGCTCTTACTTTGACAAAAAATTGCTGCATGCGTTCAAATTTTACCTGAAATGTAAACAAACATTTTAACAGTGTCAGTAAACTGGAGACTTTACTAGTCTCCAGTTTTATAACAAAGGCTACATTAACCATATAATATTATTTGCAGTTCACTGCGTGTGACGCGCAATCCAATTTCCAGTCCATCAGACTATGCAACAGACCTACTTGTAACTATGTATGTAGGTATTTGTTTGTTGTTGTTACGAGGCGAGGTGAATTCTGTTCATTCCTGTGTTGGTTTCCAGTTACTATTTGTTAGTTGGGGGAATATTTTGATAGGTAAAATATTATTTATCGTCGAGTTTCGAAACAGCTGTATGTTATTTGTCGAAACACACTGAACTAATCATTTATTTTATCAATTTGCGACTCTGCTGTAAAACCTAATATTCCGAATTTTGATAATATTGAACTCTATTTATCACTGTGTAAAGTATAATTTATTTGATGTATATGCAATAAAGAATTAATAATTAAATATCAGCACTCCTTGATAGTGGCATACGTTAAAACGTGGGTTTTCTTCAAGAGTTGTAAACATCAGCTGCCTTTTAAACCTAAAAAAACAACAACTATTATTTATATAACTATATGACATGAAATAAAGCCTTACTTACCTATCACCGCCGCCTAGTTATCACCACTAGATTGCAGACAATTGCAATTCTTAGGTAATGGCTCGTATGAAGTGAAAGTGCTATTCTTTCTTATTAATATTTATAATCAATTCACATTTAAAAAAATTGAACTGGATTGAGAAAAAAAAAAACATTTCATAGAAAATCCTCGACAAATTGCGTGTGAAACTTATGACTAGGTGCATTTTAAAAAGAACAAAAGCTTTATAGAGCTTTATAATATGAGTAAGAAAATTACTTACAGTACCTACACGTTAAACTTTTTAATACAAAATATTTAAAATCCGTATGACATTTGAAACGTTAAAGGACCTTACCGTTTCTCAATACCCCTCATTCATAAACCCGTATGAAAGGCTACCAGGATCTGAGGCAGGCTTTGATCCAAGTCTAGGAAATATGATTTCCATATGAATTTGCAGTCAATATAGTTTTGAATAGACGGATTTATACGCCCGCGTGAATTGAGTATGTATTGTGGTGCAAGTCAAAGGCGGAATGTCTTAGATGCTTTCGAAGTTGAAGTCTACTTATTTTGCCATTCTTTATCTTGCACGTATTTTTAGACGATAGAAATGAGTTTCAGTAGAGCTGATCGGCACCATGTTATTTCTTTACTAATACGTCTTTATGCAGAGTATAAATTCCAATAGCTTTTTTAACTGCCGGGATGAGTTGCTTTGGGTAGCCTGGAAGTCTCTAAACAGACTCCGAACCCAGGTTGGACGAAGCAATGAAAATCTGTTCAGGTGGAGATTCATAGACTTGGACTTGGACTTGGAGTGTAAATGTCGTTCTGTTCCATAAACGATCCACTTAATGTCATGTTCTGCGTGTCCTCTCAGCTGCACGTTACAGGAACTGATGGACGCTAGTGATAGGGCCAAACACGTAGACCGAATTTTGGGCCGAGTTTATTTAGATTACCATAGACACGCCAAGAAGAAGACAGGCAATGTTCCACTGATTATTAAGGCCCATCGTCCACGACGCTACTCAACACTTACGTGTTACAAACTCAAATCAGCAATGAGTAGCCAAAATACCACAGCATCAGTATATCATCGGTGGTCCGTACACAACGCGACTAACTAACGAGTTGTGGATTAGTTTGTGATTAGTCATCACCACTGCTCTTAAAACGATAAAGGAAAACATTGTGAGGAAACCGGATTGTCCTAGAACCAAATATTCGAAGACATTTGACATCTACCAACCCGCACTGGGCCCGCGTGGTACATTACAGTCTACTCCCTCTCGAAGAGACGAGGCCTGTGTCCCAGCAGTGGGAACATTATAGGCTGATTATGCTTATGCTTATGCTAGTTGTATGGTGTGCAGCAGTGTTCCATTGTTAATTTATTACTACAAAGTACCTACTAATCGCCTTCTGTGGATTTTTGAAATTCATTGTTTGACTTTTCAATCTAGTGGCCATTGAGCCATGATCGTATGACGTATCTGACTGTTATCATGACGATAAGGGATAGCAAAACTTATCACTCTTTCTCTTTCCCCCCTGCCCGCTTACGCTTATCACTTGCGCTGATACAAATCGTATGCAGATTTCATTTTGAACTCATCGCGGACGAAAGGCGATACCGAAATGAAAATGTTCTGCCTTTTACATACAGTTATTGAAAATTTTACTTTTTTTATACGCGGAGCCGTAGTTATCGGCTCTACATGCCATAAAATTGAATTACTTACTGTTCGACTATTTGTATGAGTCGCAACAATCGAAAATGGGAATAACTGTTATTAAAATAAATTGTTAGTGCAGTGTGACAAAAGTTTAAAATTGTAATAATACGAGTATTAACAATTCGACTGGTGATTACTGAAATGTGAAATCAATATGGATTCAAATTAATGGATACAGATTAAAATAAAAATCTGCTCTTCCCTACATTTTGACCACGTAGGTATTGCACTTTTCTATAGAACAGCAGTTTTTTTTTTTTAATAACCTACGAAAAATTTCTACGCAGGGGGTTTCAGAATCATGTACCGAATCCGTACGCCATCCTGTATATTTTCACGTTATATTTGCCGTAAAGTGACTTGCTGATATTTTGTTCATTGACATCTGAAAATTGCTACCGAAAATAAAAAAAGAATAACAACTACATAAAAAGATTCAATACCTACTGCGACACGTGTTACGAATAATAATAACAAAGGGGTTTATTTATAAACGTTGCTTAAAGTTAAGTGACGTTCAAACAATAAAAAATTGGCTTTTTACACTTTTTCTACGATAGAAAACATTATTTATACGTAGATAGTTATAAGCAACATCATGCAAATTAAGTGTACTCCTAAGCTCACGTTCACAACACACACACAAACCCAAACACACTCATACTCTCTAACACATACACACACTTACGCTCTACACCTAATTTTGATTGATTTAATATTAATTGATTCGATTTTTGTTAATTTATATTTTTGTTTCGTTATTTGTAATTATTATTCACTTTTATTGATCTTTGATTACTTTATTGGATTGATCTTACGCTGATGGCAATGAATACTTTAAGTGTTTTATTTTGTTTTTTTTTATTAATTATACCTAGTTTAGTTTATGTTCACCGAATAAACAATAATCACTGTGTACTATCGATAGCTCTGAAAATGTCGTAAATCCAACCCCCAAGATACAGTCAAATGCCTCGTTTGGGGATCTCCATCCAATCTGTTCTTGTAAATCCTGATTTGGACTAAATAAATAAATTTGAATTTGAAACCTCAAAAACGTATGGTTAAACACCTAATCATTACTTACATTTAAGCAACGTTTATAAATAAACGATAATGTTTAACTTCCGTAATAACATTTACCTTTAAGTTCCCCCCCACCTCTGCCTCATCCATCAGGATCACCAGAAGTACACTCCAATACCTTCACCCCTATCGGATAAAATAATCTTTTTAATTGTAAGACTTCAACCCCCTTTCCCTGACTATGGGAAGGGGTGAGGAGGGAACCGATTGCAGCCTTTACTGGATTAACTTGGAGTAGCGCCGAGATTTGAAAGGTTTTCGTCTGATTGATAGTGCTAGTTGGACCTCGGGTCCCGGGTCCCGGGTTCCGTGGCTGAGGTCCGGGGTGCGGGGTCTGGAGGCTTATGTGGTGTTAATTAGTAAATGTGATTTCCTGTGAGAGGGTTTTTTGATAAGGGTTATTGAGGAAATTCAGTGGTAAGCTGCGTTTGCACTTTTTGCAATTTTAATTATGTAGCTATTATTTTTACAGCCTTAGAAACCAGTGTCATGGTGAAAATATCAAATCTCTTTGTTTGCATTCATAAGTTATAAATATAGACTATTATAACACCCACTTTTCATAAACTCACCTATGTCAAACATTTTATTATGCTTAAAACAATAACCAAAAAATAATATCAATAAAACGCAATACGCCCAAGTTCCATTTAAACCCACAGCAGCTGTATACACACTAACCAACAACATATAAACATAGATATATAGACAAAAGTAACAGTAAAAGTAGTTACTTTTCATTGAAATGTAGCTTTTAGTCAAAACATCAATATAAAGCGAAATCCTGAAAGCGCTCGAAACTTCAATTTTCAGCTGTATTTCATGTTAACGAATCTATATTGCCTAGGTTTCAGCCCCACCCTAAATGGGGTGCGGTAGGGCGGGCCCACTGTTTGGGGAACCTAGGAGGAACTTTGTACTTTTATGTTGGGTGCACGGGGATTTAAGAGTAATACGTTATGGAGGCTTTAGAGTAATATTTGGATGTGTTAAAGTTTTCATGTTTGATGTTTTAGTGTTCCATGAGTTTATTTTGGTTTCACTACTAGATTTAGTAGAAAAAATGTTCGTTCCTTTTTTGAAAGTACTTAATTCTATCGACGTTTTGAAGTGCAAAGTGCTCTGATTTTGTTGTGATGTAAAGGAATACATACGGTATATTATGCGACGTAGTAGCCTGAGGAATGGTTTTTTTCGATTCGTTTATTTTTGCAAGAATGATTTACTTCAGTTGAATTGTGGTTGGGCTCTAGTTAAGATACGGAGATGTAGCTACTCATTCTCTACTACTTTAAGTAATTTGTCGCACGAATTTCCATCGCACAAACATTTATTCGGTTCCATTATTAAAATTTCAATATGATATAATTTGCATATCGAGCGCTGCGTACGCCGTGTGATTACTTCATTTATATTCACGAAAACTCAATAAAGGGCCCCAATGTAATTGTATGGGAACGACAATGTTTGACATACGGACACGCGATTACGGGATTATTAATTGAATTATTTTGTGATATTGCATGAAGGGTATTTCGAAAGTAAAGTAGAATTGGTACATAGGTGTCTTGTGGGCAATAAGGGGTTGGTTAAAATTGGTATGTTTAGTTCGGCAAGTAGCATGTTTGCTCCTTCCATCATGGACCTTATCCATCGCTTTCCATCATGCGTGACCAAGGTCAAGCGCAGGCCCATTCAGCAATCAAAAAATAAAACTAAACTTTTCAGTTTTTCATTGTGACCGGACTGTGTCAAGATTATGGAAGACAATGTACTCTTGTCTGTAAATAAATACAAATGACGATCACTAATCTGTCTGCTAAGCATGGTCATTATTATTTTAAGAAAGTTCTTTTTCATTTGATCACGCACGGGTTTACCTACCTAGAGAAAGAAAGAAAATACATTTATTTAGCACATACTAAAATACGCAATATAATATATGTAATTAAACAGCATGTTAAAAAAAACAAATAAAAAGTGTAAAGTGTGTAAGTGTGGTGTATGTACATATGGAAAGTGTTGTCCAAACATTTATTCAAAATGAATTATTTTACTGTAACGTATCTGCCCATAAAACATTCCTGTATAAAACCCTAACAGCTCACCTAGGCTTAATATTCCACATAATAATACACAACTGACGGATGTTTCCCGGAGATCGTAAAATGGCCGACTGCGCGTTTCCGCTTACTGAACGTACGGAGGCTTGTCGTATGGAACATTGCAGTGAAATTATAGCTTTTATACTGAAACTCTTCTTGGATATTTCAATAACAGTCTGTGCATTGTGCTTGTCCATCTCGTATTGAAGTGGATGCAGCAACATTCTTCCAGAGAATAATTATTTATACATATAGAGACAACAAGAATAAAGAACCTACTCAGGATTTTGTAATATCTTGATATAGGTGTGTCCATGGAGTTTCTTATCCGTTCTTCTCCATGGAGTTGTTTTTTTTTTCTTTTACTGGGCGACTCCTTGACAGTTCATAAATACCTGTGTAAATGGTTTAATTGAAATAAATTCTTTGAGTTTGAGTTTCAAGTTATAGTTTTGAGTTTAGCTTTAGAAAGTACCTAATTAAACGAATAATGATTAACACTTGTACTCTCTATGATTCTTCTCTTATCTACTTAGCTACCTAAATGATGAAAATAGTATTACCACAATTTAGTTCGTGCAGATTAATTGTTAGCGCTACGTAACTAGCATGGGCCCCACACTTTGAAATAGTTTTAATTTACCTAAAATTAATAAAATATTTTTTAAGGTTACCTTTGCTCATGAACAAAGCGTTGTTTTTAACATTAAAAGTAGCCAATGTTTCTCGCAAAAAAGAGGGTAAAACGAAGAAGTACCAATTTAATTAACCCTTGGTACTTCTAAATAGTGAGCTAACATCTAATACCGAAGCTCGGTACAAATAAACTGGCAGTGAGCAATAAATAGCCCCACGGCTTTAATGGGCACAGCTCACGGTTTTATTGTGAAAGGGTTACATTGGGTATGGTAGGGTTAAAGTGCTTTTATTTAGAAGGTAAGTAGGATTTTTTTGGATTTTTTAGGCTAAGTACATTATTTTTAAAAGCCTCTGTTTGTCTGGCGAGGTAGGAGAGTAGAATCCTGAATGGTATTAGTCTACACAATATAGGTTTGAAAATAAGAGCTACTTGTGATCTAGAAAACAAAAGGGTACTTTTCCATTATTATCTAAGGGTGGCTATTTATAACCATGTCTAGTGATTTTCCATTTAAATGAATAATATGTGTAAGCCCTGTATAGTCTGAATAGAATGCTAGGTACAGGAGCATATTGTACAAATCGACAAACTATTAAAACATTTTTCAAATAATGGTGAAAACAAACATCAAAATCCACTGAGTGTTTAAAAGGACTCAGTGCACACACAGACAAAAAAAACATGTTTTCGATAGCTTTTCCTTTTATAATCGACAACCGATACAACTTGTTTACCTCCAGAATAAACAGTAGAAGCAATAACGTTTCGTCTAGAAATAGAGACGAGACAGTCTTTGTAAACATTCAGTCAGAAACTAGTCGAAAACTGGCTAGACGCATTTTGTTCTGGGAGGTAAAACCTTTGAGCTCTTGTGAGCTCCAACGGCATAGACAAATGGTTTATATAGAAATAAAGAAATAAGGCTCACTTGTTATTGGGATGCTATCGATTTGGTTTTTCATTTCAAGATTGTATCCATATTGATGTGGGGTGTTTGCTATCTGTGTTCCTGCAGGCACTTATTGCAAATTAGATTAGATTTATCGGTCGCGGTCGGGTCATCGGGTGAAGGGATGTATATTATGAGGCGAAAAAAGTTAATTCTGTTCCGCCTAATATCTCAATTAATGAAAAAAATGTAGGAAGATAATCAGACTGAAGTTTAAATCGGTGTATCAGCAATGCATCGTAATACAAAAATAAATAAATTCCCATTTATAAGTTTAATTTCATATTTAAATGTTATCCAGTGTCTTTCATTGTGATTTCCATTAAGTAAGAATTATCTCAACTATTAAATCTTGGGAAACTTGCCACCGTAACCCATTTGAAATCAATATTCATGCCACGCTTGCATAAACTACAAGGAAGTCTAGCAAGCGCCTGACAAATTGCACGAGCAACGAGACGCAGGAGCGATATCGACCTAATTTATCTTGCAGGCGCTCCTTTACCTTGAAGAAAACGGCTTTATCTTATAATAAACCATTAGATATCTTTTAAATATCATCTAACATCTATATTAATACCTAAAATCGCAGTTTAAATTTAGGTTCAAATAGGGGTCGGTTTTTGCGTCGTTTCGGATTACCTACGTCGAAGAGTTTGTGTCAGACAGTCGCCCCTCTTGACGTCATCAGTAAACCTCTCGAGCCTTTTGTCAGTAATAAAGCCCCTCAAACGATGTCTCACCCTTATGGGAATGACGTCACGGGGTGATGGCATTAGCAACTGTGTACAGGGTTAGGTATACCTACATATGTGGTCTGTAGACAGTGAACTGTAGGTATTTTAATTACAGGTTGTGCCCACGACTCCGCACGATAGTAATAATTTGAGGAAGGCCTATATAGGTACCTAAATATACCTATGAATTCAAAAACCAATCATGTTAATCGGTTGAACGGTTCTCGAGTCACTAACGAACAGACAGGGCAACGCATTCTGAAACAAAATGTGCGTAAGAACCAAATTGCAAATGTATGTTGTTAGTACGTAGTTCAGGATATTATTGTTAGTGCTTACCAAGCTAACTTTGAATCAAATAAAACTGCGACATATACCTAAAAAAAGAAAGAAAGAAAATACGTTTCATTGCGGTACACATGACGCAAAGAAAGAACAAAACACGAGAATATACAATTTGGGGGGAAATATGCGTCACATCCACGCAAAACGGCCATCGCTCAGCATTATGCTGCGACCCTATGCGAGACAGAGCCCCAGCGCTGGTTTTCAGCGACAGCCGGCGTTGACGTGATGACGTCAACTGGTGCAGCATATAGTGAAATAACAAAATAAGCCAAAAATAAAATGAATAAATACAATACTTAGTCCTAAATGTTTATATAAAACCCCCACCACCACCTACCTACCTGGTTTATACCTACTTAAGTACCTAAAGCAGTTTGTTTGTTTGTTAAATTTTCAATATTTGGTTGCTACCTGAACTTGAATTCTTCAGTGTGTACCTTTAAACTATATACAGCAATGTCATAACCTTTCAAACGATAATTTTAGGTGTTAAATCTCAATATACTCAGTTTTCCCGAAGCAATGAAGTAGAATGGCGTAATTTCTGTTTTTTCTCGTGACTTTTGCAAACATACAAATAATTATTCTTATTTGAATAAATGAATTTGTATTTGAGTAATAAAAATAAAATCTACCTCATGCACATTATCTGTCTACTGACATGGAATTGACTTATTTATTCGACTACCTCTACACACAGACTGCACATTGCACAAATCCTTTTCAAACCAAAAAAGGAAAGTTTTATTTTCAATTAAAATTTCATCGTTGAAAGCCTGGCTGGCTTTAAACCAGCCATTGATAGCCGGATCAGCAGACAAAGGGGCTCCATATGGGGCTTAACTTTTAGACGCTATTGTCTGAGGGGGTTAATAGCCACGGTTTGAAGGCTTATTGCAGTATCTAATTCTGGAAAGTGTTGTCTACCCATTTTTGCAGTTTACTTGACGGATTTTCAGTGGTTTTCTGCGTACTAATGAACTTTTAATTACTTGTAAAAAAAACGGCCAAGGGCGAGTCTGACTCACACAAGAAGAGTTCCGTACCGTATTAAGACCGAGCAAAACCGCTTTTCTTGTATGGGGGGACTTTAATTATTAACTCTTTTTGATTTGAATTATTTGTTGTTATAGCGGCAATAGAAACATGAGATACAGCCTGCTGACACACAGACGGAGGGACAGCGGAGGCTTAGCTTCAAACCCTAAAAAGCAGTGGCCTAACCTACACTTTGCAAAAAACAAAATTTCTCAAAAAAAATAAAAGATAAATAGCAACTACTCACCAATTAATTAATCATCTACACAACAAATATTTTGTTGTAAAACGCAATGAAAATAAGTTTTAATAAACTTGTTTTTTATTGTTCCCATAAACACCTTTCTTGTATCCATTATTATTATTCTGCATCATCACATTACTTGATTTTTCCTCACACTTCCTCTATTGTAGGGGTTAAACGTCAAGCAATCGACACGCAGTAGTTTTCTTTAATAATCTCAATAATAGTAAGGTAGGTAATAATACGCCATAACCTATCAATTGACCAGAAAAATATTACTTTTATTGTATTGTCTATTGACGTTTTGTCATTTAACTGCCATAAATAATACGTATTATTGTGAATTAAGGGGACTACAGGACCTAAACGTGCCTAAACGCAAGTTTTATAATGCCTAAAAGAATATGATCCACTGCAGTAAACAAAATCAGAAAAATATATGATATTCTTCAGGATATATGCTAGTATGATAGTGTGTTGAAAACATATTACAACTAATTTGATACGATAGAAAAAAATCATGAAGATACCTCTAAAAATTTCTTTTAACGATTAAAAATCATATTAATTTACATGCAATCATTCTGATTTTTTGACAGATTATTCTACAAGCTACATATTAGCATAATAGTGTTTTAATTTTCCAGTCCAATCACTAGATTTTTTGTAAATCGCTAACTGCTTCATATTTTGCAATAAATTACCTGCGTCGTGTCATCGCGCTTCTCTTTCATTTCTATGCAGTCCGACAGTGACCGCGCTTTAGCTGTTGTAAGCCTCTAATGTCTAAGAAAGAGCATGAATATTTTTATAAAACGTTCTGACTAATCATTTCGTACACGTAGTGAAATACATCCATTCAAAAAAAAAATGGTTGTGTGTTTTTCTACTGAGTTATGTAAAAGCAGTAGGTATCAATAATACTTAAAATTCTATAGGTACCTAAACCTGTCTAAAAACGATTACCTACCATCGTTCTAGCCTGGCTCTGATACTCGGCCTAGGTCGTATTTTAGTCCTTAAATAACAATACTAACCTGTACTTATTTAAACAATAAAACGCCACTAAAATCAGTACTTTAGAACTTGTACAAGACTTTCATGAAAACAGATAAAATCGTAAGAACTCTTCGATAATATACCTGCGGTACTAAATCGTTACCAATCGAAATGGCACTGTAACACGTTGACATAAAGTTTGTATTGCTGTGGCAGGTGGACGGTAAAACCAGCAATAAAAACAGTCGGTGCTGATAGTCGTAAAGTTTATGATATTCGAGACGTGCGCGTAGAAAGTGAGAAGTGGTAGGAATATCCTTTTATTTCGTATTGAATTTTTGTTGATTTTTAATACTTACAGGTAGCTAACCTACGTCAAAAACAGAATAAAAGCATTTTTCAATGTCATAGAAAGCAACGTGATAGAAATGCCTATTCTTATCAAAGTTATCATATACCTATCACGAGAAATCTAAAGGCGAAAAATTGACTTGCCTTATCTATAGCGGTGGGCGTCATAGTAGGTACCTATAATAGATTTGTAAATAAGATGGTCTGTAGCAAAGTGGCAACAGTTTGCCAAAGTTGATATAATAAATACTGGCTGAAATAACGGGAAAATATTCTTTCGATTATACTTGCACTTACTACGACAATGTATTCCAACAAACAGTAACACGCAATAATCCCTTAAACATAAACGCTTTACAAATTCCCATTACAATTCCTCCTTAAAGCATTTTCCTTATTCCCCAAGAAAATAAAGTAAAAACCTATTCTTTTACGAAGCAATAAACCGGGCTACATAACAAATTGTTATTAATTGTCTTCTGGCTCGAGCAATTACTTCGGCGCGTCGATCTGTACTAATCAATAGAGTGTCGTGTCTTACCTTCCATCTTTTGTTTAGTATTTGTCCTATTTGTGGTGTATTGGTCCATATAATGTACATTATTATCACCAAATTTTAAGTATACTAGCCCAAGTATACTTAAAATTTGGTGATGAATTTGGTGACATACAGATTCTTGACAGATGAATAGAGGCCAAAGCACGAACGCGCAACGTAAACGTAACGTGAACGATTTTTGAATCGAAAATACAACTACGTTACATTATGTATTTTCGTATTTTTTGTGCGTCAAGCAATATTTTTTATTGCCCATAGATATGAATGCAGTCTTAAAACTAAGTAAGTATTATGACACAACAATAATTTTCAATTTTAGAATCGTTTGAATTTACGTTACGTGTACTTACTATACACCAATCAATCAATTGGACGTTTATAATTTATGACATTATTATAGTAACCCGAATTGACACTAATTAAACCTGTGAGTGTGCTCAATGTTTGATAGAGCATCCCTACCTTTTTAAGTCGGTTAAAGAAGAGCGGAGAGTGCTATTCAGGTCACAATTTTTCAAAGACAATATAAACACCCATTCACATGACTATGACAAATCTAGATTCCGTACCACAATAAAGCTTGCGCGCCCTATATTCTACTGTACAGACAAAAATTCACCAAACCGTAGTACCAAACCATTTGCCATCTATAACAGAGACATTTACCAACCTCTTGCTTCTTTATCTTACAAGATTTATGACAACTCGGTTTTACAGCCTCGCAATTTCACAAAAACTGGGGTTATGCATGTATGATTCTCGACGGATATACTCGAAGCAAGAAAACAAAAAAGCTAGCAGAGGAAGCTCATTTAGTTATACTTCTTAGAGCTATTCAGCTCACTATTTTTCAACGATAAAATAACACCCATTCACATGAGTATGACATATAAAATAGGTATCTAGATTGAGTACCACAATAAAGCTTGCGAGCCCTATTCTGCTGCACAGACAAAAATTCACCGTACCAGACGATTTACCATCTATAACAGCGACACATACATACCACCCTCTTACTTCTTTATTCCCCCCCTACTTCTTTACCTCACAAGATATAAGACATCGGTCTTACAGCGTCACAAATTCGCAAAAACTCCGGTTATACATGAGCGATTCTCGAAGGAAATACTCGAAGTAATAAAACAAGTCAATTGTGGTTCCTTAAAAGAGAAAAGGAAAAAGTGTTTTGTTCTTAGAAGATATGTAGAGACCCCTCAGAGTATGTGAGTCCATTTCCCGAGGGTGTTCTGAAAAATGAATATGATGGTATTGTTTTAGGGGGTAAGTACGGATGAACATTTGCACATTCTAACATTCACATTTGCATGTGAATTATTAAGTTTCAAATGGATAGTTCCATACTCGAAGGTGGACCGATGACCTTGTGAAGGCCGCAGGAATTCGCTGGATGCGCGAAGCACAGAACCGGTCGAAGTGGCGGGGCTTGGTATTAAATTATGATGTACAATCACTGAAATCAATTGTTAATCAAATTCAATTTGCCGTGTTGAAGCCATTTCATATAACTTTCAATGAATGACGGCCATGATTAGAATATGCGGACAATAATTTAAGTTGGTAGTGAACTTGATTAACGATGAATTTCCCTACATTTATTTATTTATTTAAGCATACCAACTAAATAGTTCTATTTTTTTTTTTTAGATTACTACTTTCTTAAAAGAAAATTCTATGCTCTATGCTAAACCCAATTCATTAGATGTTGTGGTATTGAGTAAAAGCTTTTCTTTATATACAGGGTGACAGGGACATCGACGCGAAGCCGGCTACCATGGATTCAGTACATGATTCTGAACCCCTGCATCGAAATTATTCGTCGGTTATTTAAAAAAAAAAAACAGCTGTTTTGATTTTGACCAATTTTCTATGAAACAGCAGATTTTTTTTCTTTAGATACTACCCAAGGAAGTAACTACCTACATCAACACATCGCCTGTTCAAATCCCTCCAATTAAGTCCATTTTGTAAGTAATCATTAAAACCATGACCTTATTCCCCATAAACCTGATTCAGAAACCCTAAAAACTCATATTAAAAACGTATCAATTTCTAAGCCGTTTTTAACGTTAAATCGTTTAACAAATCTGGGACGCGAAGCCCCGTCCCCTCCTGTTGAAAGACGTTAATACTTAATAGTCTTATGGGCAATATGAGGGCGGATATGATATCCAACACCATCATCGGTAGGTATTACAACATTTCATAGAAATTTAAGGGGTTCTCCGTTCGCCTAATCGTTTTGTCATTTTGTGCTGTTTCTTGAATTCTTGGTCTTAAGGTTCCCACAGAAAGCCGCGACGCGACAGCGGTGGAACAATTTCTGTAAAGTTTTAATAGAAATATGGTCATTCATCGAGGAGAATTTTAATAATGATAGAACCGTGGGTGTGTTTAGCTTTAATGGAGTTTTAAATTTTATATGATAGGAAGGTATATTAAACAATTTTTATCGTTATATTTTTTTATTTATTTAAACTTTATTATGTAACATAAAAGGTATAAAGGCGGACTTAATGCCTTTACCTTACAACATGAATAGATTGTGACACGTAGGCAACAGACCAAGCTAATCATAAGCTCCCTAAATTGCTTCTACGCAACTTCAAATAACTTCCTACGAGAATATTTAACTTGCAACTATCACACCATGTGGTTTATCCCTTAAATCAATTCCGGAAGTCGTCACAACACGAAGTCCTGCCCCAATTTGATATCAACCAGGACCTCTCCTGTAAACGTTAAAATTATACGAATTCCTCTCTATCAACACCAACCAGCCAATGCCAACGTTTCCCGCAAAACATTCGCTCTGTCGCGTTAACATCGTTAAATCAATCCGCGTACCAGAGATATGTCGACACTAGGGTGAGATGCGCTTTGCCCGCAAATTCACACGGGTGACCCGGTTTCTAGTAACGAGGCGACATCTGTCGTATAATTGTGACAACTCCACTTGAGAGCGACCTCCGTGAAAGAGAATTTGCTTTTAAGCTTGCTTTTAAAAATGTGTGCTCTTTTTTCTGGCTTTTCTAACTTTAATTTTCAGCATGAAAATACTCTTTTTTAGCATTATTTTTAAACGTTAACAGCCGTTACTCGGGTTTAAGTTTACGTTGAAGTTTAAAAAAATAAAAACAGCAAAATATCATGATATGAATATAAAATGATCCAAAACTACTCAAAATACCTACCAAAGAAACCTAAAAGAACAAACATAAAGAAAAGCTTCACAAGGTCATACGTATCAAACGCTTTAGAAAGGTCGATACTCCTTCACAAGCACCCCAAAACCTTAAAACTGAGTTACTTTCTTTTCACTTTTCTTCCAAAAATATTGCAGCCACTCTTGGATTTATTCAGACGTTGTCCCACGAATTATGTGAAGCCTGAAACGTACACAGGCAATTCTTAAAGCCTTTAAAAAAAAAATGTAGGAACTTTGCCTCGACGTTGTGTAAGAGGATAAGCTCATACATTTTTATGTTAGTAAAATCTCTTTCGCAACTTTGTTATTATTTGAAAGTCAAGCTAAAATAGAAGACTTATTTTAAGAATATAAAAAAGTGGAGCTATGTGTATTATTTTAATGTTGTCGCCTTTGTTAAAATACAAGATTATGTGAATGTTCCTCGGCTTATCTTTAAGCGTTTTTATTCAAAGGGTTCTAATTTCTATTTTTATCTGGGGTTCTAAACAGTTGCCTTCCCATTGCTTTTTATAGTCACGTAACATGAACTTTTATGATATTTATGGATATACTGATATGACTTCCGTACCAGAACTCCACATCCATAGCCTGAGCCTATCCACTATTTATCTAAAATCTATCTAAAACTAGTTTTGCTGGTACAAACAGATTTACACCAAAATAGTGATTAACTTTAAAAAAATCACCAAAAGAAGATAACTTCTTTACAAATTCAATCAACATACTTCCAACATCTTTTTTCTCAACTGTCTCTTCTATAGAACGTACAATTCTGTAGTATCATCCCGGAGCGATTGCCTTGCGATACAATCAACGTTTCAATTTGAAGCGAGAATTGCTTCACATGGCACACCTATCTGTCCCTAGGGTTTATTCGATACAAATGACGGATCGATATCGGAACTTATTACTATCGGTACTTGTTTTATATCGACATCAAAACTTGAAACCGATAGATCCTTGGGATATGTTTTCGATTCGATTCTCCATTCAGATTTGCTATTTTATTTCTGTATTACTCCTTTTACTGTCTTTTCACTTTCCCTATTTTCATTTATAAGTATCAGTCTTATTTTAAAGGATTTCAACTCATCCTTTTTTTTTTGGGTGGGAAATTATCAAATAACTTCTCCCGCTCTGGTCGGAACGGGAGGGTGTGTCAGACTCTTACTGACTAAAACCCACCCGTGTATCTTCAGTTGCCTGTACGTTGCGAGGGACCACGGTATCCCTTTCGGATCGGCCTGTGATTATTCCAACTCATCCTGCCGTCTTAAACTAGTCCTCTTGGAATTTAATCATGTTTATTTTTCATATATTATTACTATCATCATACTAAGTAAAGATATTCACTATAATATCAGTGGACAGTATCTATATTGGATAGTAATCCACAACATTAAAAACCACTCATTATTGTCCAATACCACTTGATTCACTACTTGTATGAATACTAGTATCGATACCAATGATACTTGAATCTAATAAATATTCGTTTTCACTTGAATCAAACCAACATATACCTACCCCCTCTATACTAGTACTTTTATCTTTGACCTTTAAACTTTTTGCAAAAGAATTTCTATCGGAAAAATTAAACGCCGCTGGTTTATTTATAAGATAAATGGTAATTACTGAGATGAAAATCTACCTTTGGTGTTGGAAAAGATAATGAGATTGAAGATTCTTGGTTTAGATGGTTTCTGATAATTTGTTGGCCTGATATTTAGTTAAGAAGTTATATATAAGATAGAGCAAATTGTTTTCAGTATTCGCTAGTTATGACTAAACAAGACCTACAGCCGATAAGATTTCCCATCAGCAAAAATGACTAACTTTTTTAATACAAAGGTTCATCCCCTATTTAACTCCTTTAGGGGATGAATTTTCAAGTGCTTACTTTCTTTATATAAGGTACTTTTTCATGCTTCTAGACCTAACAGTTTTGGGCTGTGCGCTGTGTTAGTGAGTAAATTTAAGATTTGTATTAAGTAAAATATTGGTTTATTTTTCTGTTTTTTCCGGTGGTTGTTTCATTCTGATTCAAGGAGTGTCACAAATGAACATTTCTAATTAATGAATCATCAAAAACGTCACAATCTTTTTACATTTTCAGACGTCATTAATTATCGTCATGTCTGTGGTAATATGTTAATTAAAACTGTCGCACCGGTTCAATCGAATTTTCGAGTGAAATTCATTATTGATAAACCAGGGCGTTGTGGTTGCGGGCTTGCGGACGGTGAGCAATAGGTAGCTCGCCGTCCGATAGGGACCAGGCTCGGGTCGACGGCGCGTTGTGTTCCACGCGCGCCTCAAAGAGATGTCAGCACCAACTGACGGGGTCCGGAAGGGTCAATGCCTGCGGGGTTGCGAGTTTGTCCGAAAGGGATATCGCGACCCCGGCACACAGGCAACGGAAGGAACACGGGTGGGTTTTAGTTAGTAAAAGTCTGACACGCCCTTCCGCTCCGCCCAGAGCGGCAGAAGTTATTTGATAATTTCCCACCTTCAAAAAAAAATAAAAAAGGGCCTTGTGGTTACACATTTATGCATACATACCATTTTATGTGAATCAATATTTATTTTAACAATCTTTAACTAAAACAGTATTTCCTTTTCATTATATCTTACATCATCAACTTTAAAAAAGGTAGACGCCATTATCTTCAGACTTCAAGTCTACATACAGAGGTCTACAGAGGTATCAGTCAGGATCACTCATCCAAGCAAAATTAGACTCAAAGCTAAGAAAATCAAAGAAAAGGTATCCAGGAAACTGCATTCGTCTGTTAGAACCTTATTACCGTTTAGGATTTCACCATTGAAAACCAACCTTCTAACGACGAAGCTTTTGATACACAAAGGCCTCCATATTGCGATTGTACAATGAGCTCTTTAACTTGGTATAACTTTGTGAGGAGAAATGGTTCCGCGGGGGAAATTTAGAAGAATTCCACAGAACGTAATGGACTGGAAAGATTTTTTTCGGAATCCTGCGCGAAATTGCGATGGATTCAGAGTTTAATACCGAAGTTTACTATGCGGAGTTTGAGGATCGGCGCTTAGTAAAGATCTTTATGTAAATACATAAAGCGAAGTTACTTACAATGTAGAATTTTGTAAATGGGCACGCTTTTACAGACACTTGATTATTCGGTTTTGTTATTTTAGATAAGTAAATATTGTGTCAGAGTAATCACGTTATAATTGTAACTTAATGGATTGACTTTATTGTGATTTCAGTGTGTAATTTATCCTATATTTGGTCGTCTCAATTTCCTATACCCAATTTGATAGACCTTTTTTGTAGCAAATCCCAAATTCTGTCATAGCCACAAAGCTGTCATTTCCTCATGATTTTATTTCGTATGTAAAAGATATCGATAACATCAAAGGTCTAAATGAAAGATTCCCTCCGTTATAGAATTTGTAGATTGAATTGGCACACATCATAATCTGCGACTATCTAAATTTTCAATAAAATTCCCCTTTTGATCTCGTGCGTGAAATCTGTGAAAACAGCATCCTTTTTGAACTTACTCTTATGGCGGAATGTTGAGCTTATTTTAACATCAGCCGTTTCTATCAAATAAATTGATATTCATAATAAATATATTTATATACGTGGCTGATTGATTTTCTTCCTCACCAAATCTATATATCTCTATCACATTAAGTATGTTTACAGTTCCTCTGAGAAGCTTTGCTCTAGACAGAACTTGCTTTTGTTTCACATTGTCTCATTCTTGTGGTTGAATAGGATTTTCTCCATTCTTCGCAACAATTTCAATTTCTCAGAAACCAATTCCACCCGTCCTTGCTGTCGTAAGCGCAAATTGCTCTACAAGTGTGTGTCAAGTGTCGTTCCAAAGTGTACGACACTCGCAGACGACACTCTGCGATATTTAGTGACACTATGCTGCGTAGTTCTGACGTTTAATCATGGATAATATAAGTAAGACGTGGCGGCGTCATCTGCGTAGATCGGATCTTATATTACTCAGGCGTATTATATCTACACTATATACAAAGTTATGTAAAGGCTTTAGCTCTTCTAGTTTCTACACTATATACAAAGTTATGTAAAGGCTTTAGCTCTTCTAGTTTATTATTTCCGTTATCTGGTGCTTAGTTTCTGATAAGAGATGACTTAAGTTCTTTAACAGATTATGGTCCGCCCACGGTATCTCGCGATATGAGTATCATATCTCTTTCTGGTGGTTTGAACAGGTGAAATATGAGCCTTTCCCTTTTTTTTTTTTTTTTTGAGGGTGGGAAATTATCAAATAACTTCTCCCGCTCTGGGTGGAGCGGGAGGGCGTGTCAGACTTTTACTGACTAAAACCCACCCGTGTTCCTTCCGTTGCCTGTGTGCCGAGGTCGCGATATCCCTTTCAGACAAACCCGCAACCCCGGCAGGCATTGGCCCTTCCGGACCCCGTCAGTTGATGAGCCTTTCCCTAATGAAGACATTTTATATTTCGAATAAGTTTTATGTTCTTAAAGAATATTAAATTACTTCGCAATATTTCCTTTAAGTGTAAGTTTCTTGGAATGGACTGTTTTATCTCCTTTAGTTACCGATTAAGTAGAGTAAATTGATCAGGAAAAGGATGAAGTTATGATTGATTTACAAAAAATATTATGTTAGAATCTAACGATCTAACGTCATAGGTCCGAACCGTATAAGGAAATGGTTAAGAAACAGATTTTTCAATAGATGATACATAAAAGTATAAAACTTATACCTAAAGCAAATGTCTTGAATACAAAACTGCACAATTTATCGACTGCAATCAACACAGTTAAAATCCACAATAACCAGTTTAATTTAATTTTCTCCATCATCGATCCAGCTCGCTCCATTTTCCACACTGTTCTCTACGTAACATTTTATCGTGATATCCCCTGGGGCTAGGCTATACATTTTTTATTCCCCGTCCGCAGCAAAAAATATCTAGTCGGAATCAGGCTTTATTCCCACTGTTTTAGCATTATCTTTGGTCTCTGGCCCTGGGGATATAACATTTTCGTTTATTTTTATTAAGGGACTACTGGATTTGGGAAATATTATTTGTTATTTTCTATTATTTTTATTTACTTGTGTTGTATAATTGACGTGGAATGGGAGTGATAGACGAGTTGGTGAATATGTAAAGTATTTATTTATCAGTCTAAATATTATTTTAGATGATTATGATTTTAACTTTTGACCTACGAATTCCACAAAATTGTTTTATGCAAAATAGCTAGTTGTAAAATTAGCTATAATGTTCGATTCGAAAGGTAGATGCTGAGATAGAGGGATATTGAAAAATAGCCTTGGCACTAGAAAGCTTTGTTGAGCATGTGTCGTGTTGAATTGCTAGAATCTGCATTTGAATTAAAGTATCAAACAATTGTTGTCTTGAAACCAAACCAAAAATGTTATTACAAAGGAAAATAATTTCCATTTTCATTATAAGAACATTAATTTATTCTTCCACGTTCAACGTACGTGACAACACAAAAGACGTTAATGTTTTTAACCATTAATTATGAATGTATTTATGTATTTTCACATAAAATAGACGCCATACCGTGTAATGTATGCCTTTCCTCATATTTTCGAGGCCTTTATGTTCGTCGTTAGCCTCTAGAACGATGATAACCTAAATTGTAACTTGAAATTCAAATTTTAGACCCTTTTTCAGCCTTGTTGGGTTTTATTTTATTAATTAGTAAGCTTATAGCTCCGTTGTTGAGTTTGGACGAAGAATTATTACGTTGGAAATATTGTAACGTAGCATGTGGGTGTGACTTGCTGACGTTAAGTTATAGCCGGGTATTGTAGCGTTACAATAAAGTAACTTTTGTGTCAGTGAAAAAAATGTGTTTACATTCGTTTTATTTTCCTGACTTGTTATGTCCCGCTCCAACGCATAGGACTCCTCTACTTTTCTTTCTTATTTTCGATTGGATTAGATAAAAACAAGCATTACAATTAAAGTGACGATTAATGTAGTAATACTGTATTTATTTTATTTATTTATTGGTAAGGCACCTCAATGACTTACTCACTAAAACATACACACACAAAAATCACATACAGTTTTATTGGTATTGTGAATTCGTCACTTACAGAAGTGCACAGCACTAGCAGATAACTTAATGTATAAAGGATGTTTAAGTTACGTTAGTTGATTTAGTTACAGAATAAAAAGATAAAAAGAGAGATAATATGTTCACAAATACGATGAAAAGTATAGAAATATTTAATTAAATAACAAAAAAGACCTAAAAAGAACGAAATGGAAGTGTATCTAGAGATAGTAAGAAGATCTCGCTGATCATCTTGATCTTGCTGATCAAGATTCTTAGCCTTTGATTACTTATTTGAGTCAGTCTTTCTGAAACACACTCTTGCTCTCACTCTATCGTTCTAAAAATCGAGACGACATTTTATGTAATCACATTTAGAACAATTTTATTAGCACATCTTCTGTATAAACATTAGCAGGTATTTTACAAAGGGACTAAACTCCAACTGTTAGAAATTTTTATGATCCAAACTGTCATACCACCATTAATCTCACCTTCCAATTAAGGAGAGTGGTTATTTTACAGTGGCAATAAAGTAATTGTAGGCATAGTCATGTCACAAATATGTAGCGGTGACAAATGCGAGCAGAGTGCTTCCTCATTAAAGGCCACTGTATTGCATATCATGTTATCATGTCTTCTAAACTACGTTAGTTTTTTTTTTCGTTTCGGGATAACGTCAAAAAACTACGAATTTAAAGAACGTACAGTTTGACGAACAAGAAAATAAACTGTTTCCTTAAAAATTTCGTTTTAAAATTCAAAGACACATTCAAATTCATTTATTTTGTAAACATCTAGGTTATGTATATACAAAATGTTTGGGTATAGAAATTATGCAGAATCCGCCTATATCCCGTATATAAGTAAACATACAGAATAAGATATTATACACGATGATTTTTCATAAGTTACATTAATCTCTTCCAAGAATAACATTTATCCCTAGTAGCTGGTAACAAAAGAACTATAAAATTACACTAAACGAATCACTTACACCAGCTTCCAGAGTCAAATTCACAAATATTTGTCTCAAAGTAGGAACTGAAGCAAATATCTCAAGCAAATAGAAAGCAGACGTTCCTAATTGCCATTTAAATAGACCCAGACGACGAACGTTAACTTTGAAACCAGCATGTGAAATACGGGAACTATTCTCTGTAATTGCTTTAAGAAGACTCTCTTCACTTAAACTGGTAACATCTTAAATGTGCATGTTTTCTATTATAACGCCTCTAAATATATTTTCTGTCTCTTTTTCAGCATTCAAAGTTTCCCTACCATCTATAATTTATTTATAAGCACCTACAGCCTTTCCCCCTGCTCACCTATTTATGTTTCCCTAAATGTCATGTTATTTACGATGGTGATCTTTGTTGCAGGTAATACTCATCGTGATTTATAGCAACCATTGTTATCTTAAGAATGAATTGCAACATTATAACCACAGGTAAGTGTCTCCTCTGGTTTTCTAGGGTCCTCAAGCTGAAGGCGGAATTCTCGAAAGCATTACGTAACCATTCAAGATAGAAGTTTCTGTCTACTGCAGTATGAAAATTTAGTTCTTTGTGGTACTTATGAATCTCCAAGACTTCATTTCTCTTGATATTAGCTTGGTTTTTGTCAATATTACCATTGCAAAGAATTCATAATCATTCAGGAAATCCAGCCTATATGCTTAACAAGAAGCGACGGACGAAAATAAGGGTGTTATGATAAAAATAAGAGTATCATAAAGTAGCCCATTTTCCTTTCTTATCCTTAGCCAAGATTGCCACGGGAAATTAAGTACTTGATTCTATAGAAAAAATCTTTGCGCAATTTCCTTAACCTTAAAATAATCGCGGCCTTAACTAAATGAAATAAATGATTATCTTCATTTGTTAAGACACTTTTTCTTTACACTGTAAGGGAGTAAACAAGTAAATAAATAATAAATTACGGCTGTATTTGTGGCGTGTGTCTCAAATATAGGTCAGGCAAACAATAGAATTTTATACCTTGTAGATTTTCGCATACAACTAGTACATGCCAAGTTTTCGTAACATGCAAATAAAAATCTCATATTTCAACAACTTTTTTTATAGTTGTTAGAGGTAAATAAGGGAAAAAACATTTTGCTTTATATACATTGTTCTTGTATTAATTGAAACAAATAGTAACTAAGTAAAAGAATAAAAATATAAATTAAATAGTGTTATAAAAAAACTTCAACAAGGGAGGTTGTCACCTCTAGCATAGCTATATAGATAAATCATATTATTATAAAAAGCTGTTAATATTAACATAATATAATCCACTGCCTAATAGCCACTAACCTAGTAAGCATCCCATTCCGCGATATATTTCCCATTACCCACGACAACACAATTACTCGCAGGTGGTTTAACCATCATACTTCTCCTTAAGGCATTATTATAACAACGTTATTAGCGTAATGGTAGGCAGTCACGCCAACTCTCAGGTAAACTCTAGCAATAATTCAGAAGAGCTCTACGGGGTCTCCACTCTCGTCTGTACGATTTTCGAGACATTTCAAGAGCTTCTTATGTGCTGTAGGCAAAACGAGAAAACTTTCAAGTGAATACTGAAATATAATTGGCAAAGTATTGTAGTTTGAATTATGAATAGATTTAAAAAGATCGTTTGGGAGTCAAACGGTTTAGTTAACGTGGTATTGAATTATCATTGTTGGTTCTGAAGTTCATTGAATTCGAAGTTTTCAATTGGAATTTGACTGGGTTCGACAATGTCATGATGAAGGAAATTGTGAAATATTAATTAGAAATTCTGTTGAATATTTCACGAATCTTGCTAGTCTTTTTAAAGTTAAAAAGTTAAGAATAAAAAACAAAGACATACAAAACCAACGAAAATAAATCATAGCGTAAAAATCTGGAAATAAACAACCAAAACTTCCTTTAATTTTTTTAAATATAATTTTGTTTACATAAATCTGAAAGTTTCAAACCTGTCGCCGCTCCATTGAATTCCCGTCAGCTAGGAGGTAGAACTTGACTAAATTTTCAACGTACACAAGAGGCCGTGTAATAACTTTGCAGCCACATAAGCAATTCACATACTGAACTGAATTCTGAAAAGTTTTCTATGGAAACTTTACGTACAATAGGTAACGAGAGCTTAAATTAAGAATAACTGTATTGTTCAAGGCTTGCTGCTAGTTTACTGTAGAAGTTGATGTTGTGAAGGATACCGTAGAATAGTATAGTTACTGTTTTCAGAATTCAGATGTAGAAGTTGTGTTGTTGAAATACAATTAACTAGTTGATAGCAACTAGCTAATTGTATTTGTCTAGTTTGTTAGGTTTAGACTGATTGTGCTGAAAATTTTGAAGGTTTTAAATAAATTTTTCTGAAACAGTCCAAATGAGTATTTTTTAGAAATTTCATTTGCAACCAATCTATTTTTGATTTGAAAATGTTTTACAATATTTAACACAATTAACTATTTACACTAGGTACTAAATTTAGAAATAGGATATATATATAGGAATAGATATATTGATAGGAATAGCAAACGTTTTCAAAAAAAAAATACTAACAGTAATACTGTAATCCTGAAAAGAAAATATGCGAAAAACACATCCAACAGATAAAAATATCGTAAGACGTACTTGAAAGAAGCTCAAAATTGATATTATGAAGGTTACGCAAAGCATAATTTAAATACGATATTTTTTTTACAACAACATCACACTCACTCGCAAAATATTCGCATCAATTTTTTGTACACGACCTACCGACACATTATTCTGAAAAATCCAAAAAATCCCAACACGAAATCTTACTTAGACGTAAAAAGCGTTACTTTTACGCAATCATCTATCATGTCAGAGCCCAAGAATGTATTACATTACACAAATTGAAACCGTAATAATCTTTCGGGTGAATTCCGTCGGAATTGCGCGCAATTCCATCGTCCGGCCTCGGGGCAGTCTCTCGGATACCGTCAAGTGCCTATGTAATGCTTTTTACTTCGATTTCTTCATTTGTAGAGTATTACGTGAACATTTAGGTTCCTGAGAATGCCCCAGCTGGCTAACTGAAAGCGTTCCAGCCATATTTATTGCGAGAAAATATTTTCGTGATAGGAATTGTGGTCGCGGTTGATTTATTTGGATGATATTGTTATTGCGGCACAGTTTGTCGTTGACGTGGGTTATGTTATAGTGCAATTTATTTATTATTTGTTTGGTATGCGGATCTATTCAAACGCATTTCTCTTTTGTAGAATGATGGAAATGGTTATTTACTTTTCTACTTAAGTGAAGGTTGAAGACATGTTTATTTTTAACCCGTACTATAAAACTACTGAGCAAAGGTCGTGTTTAAAACTTTCCCAATATAAAGTAAGTTAGTTCTTTTTCGATACAACAAATATACAATAGACATTTCGGCCACTCGATACAAGAACAAACAGTTAACTATGTTTATATTACAAGCTAAAAGGACGGCCCTCACATGTCCAAGTCCGAAGAACTTACGAACGAACAGTATTTATTATTTAAGTCGTCAGTCGACTTCTTGACATCGGTATCGACAAAATAGGTTCTGTCAGTAAAACTTTTACGTTAAGAAAGACGAGATCAAACTTTGCCCAATAACTAGTTCTTTGAGTGATCGTCCACATAGCGCTCTTATATACTTAGATAAGTACTCATATACTCAAGTCGAGTACTGTTGGCGGATCTAGTTTCTGATATCTGGTAGCTTGAAGTTGACGAGAAGGGAAGCTTCTTCGCGAGTAACTTGATAACTTTATTACGTTCTGTACATAAGTGGGTACACACCTATGTGGAGAGGTAGTTAGGGGATCGGTCTAGTACTTTGTTTTGACGAGGCTGTAAGTTTGTGACGTGGCGTGGTGGGGAATAAGTTATGAAATATTGGCTAAATTGAAAGGGCAATACTGTTATTTAAATTCACCCTTTTTGATACAATATGCAACCGTGCTCAGTAACAAAGCATAATAATTGTACAAGTCATTTCAAAGTTCTTGAAAGTTTCTAGTACTATGGTAATTTATTTAACACAATGTTGTTTTTTCAAGGAAAATTTGAATTACTGTAAAGTGTAGAATAGAAAGTTCTACCTTTAAAGTTCTTTGTTCATTTTTGTCTCATGTTCATGTCATGTTCTAACTCAACGGCCTCCGTGCCTCAACATTATTTATTCATTCAGACCTTTTGTTAGTAAATCCTATAAATTCGCGCATCGACATTTGATTTCCGAACAAAAGTGGAGGGTGCAGACATAAATCAAGTTATATTAGACAGTTCGATCCTCATTGTTCGTTATCTGACATAATAAGGTCATGGCTAGCGACGATTTTGTTTCTTTTTTTTTAGAAATTGGCTTAATTTTATGGTAGAAAATGAAGAATGGATGACATACCGATTAACAACTTACGCGATTCAAGGGAGAAGGAAATGAGTTACAGTTTACTTACACCGTACTTACATTGTTGAAGATAGTCGATTTTTGATTAAATAAACAGTAAATGAGACAAATAACGTAGGCTATTTACAATTTATAAAATCGTCCTTCATGTAAAAACCCAAAGTTTCCAATCTCAATGTCAGCATAATCAACGAAGGCATCTAATTATTTCCTTAGCAAGGAAAAAGAACTCGACAGAAATATTAGGATCATTCGTAATTTTATTACCAGCATTAATATTTCGCAGAAGGGAGCCTCCCTCATAAACATCTCAGCATTAATCTTGGCAGTAACCAAAAAAATATTTTCTCTTGTTCTTTTCCGTCGCCTTTCAAGACGTTGTGCTTACTAATTTCCACCATTTCATCTCCAAGTGTTAAATTGCTGTTAAGAACAGTCTTGAACCAAACGATCTATTTAAATAAATATTCATTAATTGAATAAACGTCTTCCAAGACGTTTTCAGTGCTTTTGTCTTAAAGCTTAGTGAGATTAATTAATATGAATCTTCTTAAGACAATATTTGAATCGCAGATTTTGGATTTGTGTAAACAGTTGAGATTGTCTTCAGTAACAGTGGTGCTTATAGAGCAGTTTATTTAAAGTAGGTTAGTGGAGTATTGACTTGACAGAATTATACTGAGGGAATTGGGTTACTGTTTGGGTAATGTAACGGGCTCAGCTCACCTGACACAAAGCATTAGGAAAAGGCTGTTGTGATGTTGAAATGCAACTGTGTTTGAAACAGATATTGTTCTCTGTCCTGAATATATAAATATAAACTGACGCAAACTTGGAATTCTCAGGGGATGGTCAGGACGGCGATTCTCAGATTTCACTCGCGGTCATGGCGATTGCATTATTGGCGTTCGTCCTCATAATTGTGTCTCAAAAGTGTTAAATGATGACATTATCCAGAATCATGTATTCCTAGTACAAGTAGATTTACATCACGAGGCTAAGGGCAAAAATGTTGCCATTATACGTTGCGCGAAGCAATCCATTCGCAGAGATGCGATTTTTTTTACGCAACTTTGAATGTACTTTTTACAATTTGTCCATCCTACCTTTAAATGTATTTATTTCTAAACCAAATATCAAACTGTTTTTCAAACTCTGTATGTTTTTTGGATAAATAAAGTTTATTATTATTATTATTATCCACGAACCGACCTAGGTAGCCTAGCTCAACCTGCTACGTAATAACACTCGTATGGGAACGACTGTTATTACTTAACCCCGAGCCCCTCATAATAAAATTTAAAAAACTCCGTTTATATGCTTAAATATTTATAATTTAATGAAAACATAATTACTGCCAATAAGTAAACTGATTATTATTTTTATTTGAAAGAACATACTTTCTTGACACTGCACAAGACATGGCTTTTGTTTCTGGTAACTTTTCCGTCTTATGCTTTAGGATTCCCATCTTATTAACTTATTACTCATTCCTATATAGCAGCACATTTTATTTCTACATTATCTGCTACTTATCCACAGTCCTGTCGTGCTACTTGTCTACACCACACAACACTTGTCTTTTATTACCCCTACGCCATACAACCTACAAAGTTTCCCACACCACCTAATCCATTTCCTCTAGTACTTTATTATCGGCTAACGAACCACTTCTTGAGAAATAGTTCTCCTATACCATATCTATAAAGTCCCTGGTTTCAATTACTCAGCTTACTCCAGAGACGTGCGGTCGTGAATTATGGCCGATTGGATCCGATTGTCAAGAACTAGACAAATGATTGTGAAAGATAAATGGTTGTGGGAGAATTGACGACGGTCACTGCCTACGAGATGACTATAGAAATGCTGAATTTGAAAATGTATGTGCTGAAGATGAAGTGGGAATAATGCTTGAACTAGAAGCGCATGTTAAAATTTATTGAATGGGAAAGGAAGAAATAAAACTGAATAATAGGGTTGTTCAAGCTGTAGGAATACATTCAGAGGACGAAATTCTGATAGCAATCTTCGGGAAAATTTTATTTTAAAGGTCTTTTCATTCCCTTACATGTTCAAATGTTTATTCATGCCTAACCTTTCATTTTGTTGCCCCGTTTCTGCTAACTTCGTAAAAAGGGAGAAGCCAAAGCTAAGTTGCTTTGGCTTTATCATCAAACTCAGTCTAACATTCTAAATTCGGGATATTTTCGTCGTAGAATATATATAGAATAACATATCAAGTGTATTTATTCAAATGGGATTAGAAACTAAGCCTCTTCAATCCGATAGTGAGTGAGGGGCTCCCGAAGGAGTATATGAAAGTCAAAACATGTTATACAAATAGAAAACTTTCGCTTTGATAGACTTTGAAGGATCATTTTTATATACGTGGTTATTCTTCCGATTATAGGCTGATTCTATTTGAATCAGCCAAATCGAAAAAGGGTATTAAGTACCTGTACTTAATACCCTTTTGAAGTCATATTTGTAATCGTAATCGGTATTGATTCCTACATTGTGAAAAGTGTTATAAATTAAGTCTTCTTCTTCACCGCATTTAACGTACGTTTTACGACTTAACATACTTCTTTAAATAAGAAAGTGTTATAAATGAATACTGCAGGAGCATGTTTTTGTGGTACCCATAAGAAGTGATAAGCTACTCTTGTCTTAGTCACAAACAAAATTCATAGCGTAGCAATTATACACTTTATAGATATTAAGAAACAGTAAAACATACACGACTCTTTCAAAATGAAATAATATTCTCCTCAAGTATTTCGTGCAAAACATATAAACGACGTCACATACACAAAAAACACCGCAGCACTTAACAAATAAACCTACATGGATTTCATATCCCGTTTGTTATACACGGCCATCTTGAATTCAACGCCACGAGCTATACATTGCAAAACTTTCCCTTGACAACGTTAAAGTTAAATTATAATTTGCATACTCGCATAAAACGGTTTAAAATTACATTGTGTGAGGAGCCAATTAGCTGGTGATGAAGCGTTTGCGACGATGTGTTTTAACACTTTATTATATTGTTAACTGGTTTACGGAGTGTCGAAAAAAAAAAATATTTTGTGTGAGTTCGTCTTTTTACACGATTGCCCAAAAAAGGAGTGTTATGTTTTCAGGGTTCATTCATGTACGTATGCATGTGTGTGAGTTTTTTAATTCCACTGAAAATATGATGATAATGAAAACAGACGCCCTGATGTTTTGCCTTTTTAAACCTCTTTCTTGTAACTCAAACACGAAGAAAAGCAAGGATTTCTTAAGAATTTATTTAGAAAGAGTCAAAATTCAATACATTTATAATATTAGCCATGTTTTTTGTCGGTAACGTCATTTGGTATTGTAAGCCCGTCAAAAAGAAGACGCATAAATAGAATAAGGATAAAAGCATACCCACATCAGTCACCACAGTCACGGATCCTATGGCAGATATGAAAATGAGGCGGTTCAAATATCCACCGCCATGTCAACCTGACGTCAACGAGAACGAGATGACGCTGCCGAAGTAGCGATACATATATTTACTATGGCCGCGTGTCCACCGCACGTCCGTCAACAGGACGTCACGTACGGTTCGAATAAGCTCGTTTCTCGTTGACGTCCCGTTGACGGTGGCGGTGGATAATCACTCTTACATATTATTTTTTGATTCCCTATCATAACTTAAATCTTATAAGGATATGTTTGCCCATTCTTCTTTCGGTTAAGTGGCCTGTCAGTCAAAAATGATTTGAATAGGCCGAACAGGACTATGTGGATATTTGAACCGCCTCATTTTCATATCTGCCATAGGATCCGTGACTGTGGTGACTGATGTGGGTATGCTTTTATCCTTATTCTATTTATGCGTCTTCTTTTTGACAGGCAGATTTTCTTGTTATAGAAATTGTTTATTTTACGCCACAAACTTTGGCACGCTTCCTGTTAGCATCATTTAAAATTTCTAAAACATATATACTTTATGTTTTGAGTTCGAAACTACTATCAAGATCATCATTCAGTTTCATTTTAGCTTCAGCTTTTTTTAAACTCCTAAACATTTAAAATTGAGCCCCAAGTTAAGGTTACCCTAATTACAGCATGAGATTTAACAAACATTTTTGGAGCTGACCCTTCCTTCTTTCATTATAAAGCCATTCATCATCAAAACGACGTCGGTAATCTATCATGTTGAGGAGTGCAAACATTTTTATATTCACCCTCATGTAGGATAGCCTGGCTTTTCACGAGGAGCTCGTGGCTAAGTAATAACAGCCGTTTGGGTCGATCCATCAGGTTAAGCTACGCTTGCCGGGGTTAGTCCGTGGATGGATGTCCATCTTTACATACCGAGACACCTCCATGCCTCGGAAACCACGTTAAGCCGTTGGTTCCGGCTGTCATTCGTGGATCTTTGACAGTCGTTAAGAGCCGTCAGAAGCCCAAAAGTCTGACACCAGTCTTACCAAGGGGTATTTTTGGCGTATTACTCAGTTACTGGGTTGTGGAGGTCAGATAGGCAGTCGCTCCATGTAAAATATTGGTATTCAGCTGCATCCGGTTAGACTGGAAGCCGACCCCAACATAGTTAAGAAAAGGCTAGGCAGGCAGGCAGCCTGGCTTTTCACAGTTGAATGAGTTACGAAATCTTTTACTGTTATTATAATTAATTGTGTATACTTTAGAACAATAGTAACAACATAATTATCCTGAAAAGATTACGCCAAAAATATAATTTGTCTAAACTATATCCAAAGTGATGGATTGCCTCTGGCCAGTCAATCATAATAACACGCTACAGGAGCCTAAAAATACCTTCTTTTTGTGGGAGAACTGCCTCTCTTTATTTTTCCCCAACATCATTAATATCTTTTGCTCCCAAAATTCTTGTTCTTCCTGGCCTTAACCTTACTGAAACAAGACACGACAAACAGCAATAAATAATAATTACTCTCTAAAATATAGTCTGACGTTTCTTGCGAATTTCTTCCCACAATTACGCGTTGCTAGAGAGATGTTCTCATCCATCTTAATTCCCGCTGCTTTTAGCTGGAACACTCAAACCCTCATTTGAGGCCCTGGATCTAGGTATTCAGGTCGTGCAAACACTAGGACTTTCTTCTGACGCCCCACTTTGGTTCGAAGACTGGTTTGGTCTAAGTTTGATTTGTTAGCGGAGACGTGTGACATGGCGACCTGACTTTATAATTTGCTGGATCAAAATTAACAGATACCTACATACATCAATATCTTGTATATTTTATCTATATCATAGTGTAAAAGAAAGTGCGCTCTGTTCTTCTAAACTATACACAATGTATTTTGATGCGATTGTCACCAATATTTAGAGAATTTATTTCAGAAAGTTTACGTGTTTAATTAATCCTATAATATTAATTATTTTGTGTTTTTTTGTTTGTAGTTATATATATATTTTAATATTATAAACGCGAAAGTTTGTGAGGATGGATGGATGGATGTTTGTTACTCTTTCACGCAAAAACAACTGAACGGATTTGGATGAAATTTGGCACACATACCTATAGTTTATAGTTTGGATTAACACATAGGATACTTTTTATCCCGATATTCTTACGGGATCGAGACTTAAGCGGGTGAAACCACGGGGCGCTGCTAGTACAATAATATAATCTCGCCAAATCAGTAGATTGCAAAGCAGTGATAGCCTAGTGGTGCGACCGTCAGACTGCCAAGTCATAGGTCTCAGTTTTAACCCAAGGCACGCACCTCTTAGTTTTCGGATTCATGTGCGTATTGTATAATTATCAGTTGCTTCAAAAACGGTGAAGGAAAACATCGTGAGGAAACCGGCATGTCTGAGAGATATGTCTAGATGGCATGTGAAGCCAAGTCTGAGGCCCATGGGCGGCTTTAAAACTCTGACACCAGGTTAGTCACTAACCACACGAAAAGAAGAAGAAGACGTAGATCGCACCCGTGCAAAGCAGGAGACTGGGGCAGGTTGCTAGTAACGTATAAAAGGTTGTCTAGGGAGTACCTAGTATTGAGTAGGCGGAAGAAATGGCAACACGGATACTTCTTGCGTGGTTGATTTTTATAAGCTTGCGTTTGGTTACTATCTTATCTGATTATCTCAGGATGAAATATTAGTACTTGCTTTTTTGTTTTTATTTACTTAGTAGTTTGTATTCAACTTTATGTTAATGTTACCTAAACGTTACGCAAAGTTAATTATTATGAAAATACCTGCGTTCAGCAGACTGTAATTAAAATGTTATAATATCCAATCCCACGCTCCTTTGTAGGAACCTTGTGGTACCATTTCTATTAGCTTTTCTAAGAATCAATCTTGTTAAAGCAACAGTTTCAGGTTTTATAAATATTGCCAAAAAGGTTAACCCTATTGAAACCCAAATAAATTGACGTCATTGCATAGTCTAAGATCCGACCTAGAAACGACCTTCACCCATCTGTTTAATGGATGAAAAGTAATTCCTCAAAATATATCGCGAGTGGGTTGGCCAAAAAATTCCTGGCCACTAGTAATAAAAATTTCTTAAATGACTTTTTTTTCAAAGATTGCACTCATTCGTTTAACGAATAAATCGAATTGCAATCGAAAGTATGACGCCTATAGAAAATAAAAACGTTGGGCTGTCAATGTTTATTTTGTAGTTTTATAATGTACATTTTGAAATTATTTGAAACTCTGTAGGTACCTGACATCTTTATATTTGTATGGGTTTACTTCTTCAGCTGCAATTATCATTTGATTAAAAGGCTACTTTCTTCAACGGTCGATACTAATTTGTTTTTAAGATTCTTTATAATCAAGTCCTTCCTCAATGTTAGTAACTTAAATATTGGAGTCATCGACACGAAGAAGGAGAAGTTCAATATCATTCACCAAGTCTCCTTTATGAGCTCTTTTTTTGTCAGTAACATTATTAGTTCTATGATCTTCTACCAACCGCCATGTTCTTCCAACTTGTATCAAACGCCAACATTTCATAAGCGCATGAACCTACGTTCGTCAGGGACAGAAGTGCTAAACGCTACTTGATCTAATTAAATCTGTGATATTTCGTATTTTCGTGAAAATGTCTCTTTATAGGAAGCTGAGTTAGTGTAAGTGCCTGTCTCTAGGAAAATAATTATGGATGATAGTTTTGACAGTATCTTGTGGATGTTTAAAGTTCTTATTTATCATAAGCTATACTATTAAATGATATATATATATATATATATATTTGTAATCACGTTCTCGTTCAAAATTCGTTTTCTATATTTTCACCCGAGCAGAGCTCGGTCGCCCAGGCACACTTAATAGGGATACGTTAATGTCGAATATGAAGTTCTCCATTAAAACATTCGTTTATCTAAAACTCCTATATTGAAAATCATGGAGGTTTTAGGCCAAAAAACTAAAGTTGGCCTTATTATTTTTGATTTAACCATTTATGCAAACATATAAACAGCCTTAAAATCTATAGAAATTCTAAATTATTTTAGTTGATCTTATTAATTCTTATTCTTTTACCCATTGTAATAATGGCTAGACTATAAACTGGAGCTGATAATGAGCAAGAACCAACAATAAAATAATAACTTAAACAAAATAAACTTTGACTTTTAAGTCAAGATTATCTGCAACAATCGTAAAGATTATCTCAGTTTCTCGTTTTCGGAGAATAAAACAGGGGTCGTCAATTTTTTATTAGGGTCAAAGTCATTAGCGATCTCTGGAGAGGTTTCATCTGATCTTGGGTTTGTATAAAACTTTTTGGTGAACAGTCCGTAAATGGCCGTAAATAAGAATTAAAGGATGTCTTAACCATATTTTAAGAAGAACTTCAAGATCAGCAAAAAAAAAAAAGTGCTTGGTCTCATTTCGTACTAGAGCCTTATATGTATTTGTTTTACTAGGACTGCTGCGTACTTTCAATATTGTGTAAGACATAAGACACATGTTTTTTTTAATTTTGCATTTTATTGTTGCTTTATAAATAACTGCTTCGCTCGCATGGAGATGGGAAATTATGCAACGGGACTGTACTACCGGGATAAAAAGTATCCAGTTTCCTAACCCAGGTCTTGGTCTACCCATGTGCCAAATTTTAACCAAATGACGCCGGAACCGCGTCGGCGCCAGACCGCAAGATAAAAAAAAACAGAATATCTCAGAATGAGTGTAAAATATACGCGGGGCCGGGCCCGTACGGCGCATGTGCGATATTCATTCGATATACGCAAACATGAAGTCCGGCGCCCGCGACGGTGCGGCTCCGGTGTCATGTACAGAAAGCCTAACAAACAAACAAACTCACTTTCGCATTTATAATATTAGTTAGGATACTCTTTTGTTTGTTATGAGTATATTTATTGGAAGAACGCAGTAAGCCTTCAATTTCTTGAACAAATAAATTAAACAAGATCTAAAGCAATTTTCCAGGAACTTTTATCAGCAAAACAGAACTTAGTTCCTTAAGCACTCGCTTAAAGAACTTGTATATTTTGCTGTTTGAGCGATTATAAAGTTCGTGAATTCGCGGAAAATATATTGAGTTTCAGAGATTTATATCGAAATTCAAAACTTTTGAATGATGTGGCTAAGAAAGCGTTTAGAATCTTTGAAAGCGACCGTTTATTTCCGCCTGGTTTCTTATATCAAAATATAATAACTTGCTTTATTAGAAAATTGCTTTTGATAATTAAAAAGAAAAATAGAAAAAATAATTCGTTTTCTTAAAAACTATTTAAAACCTTTTGAGAGCACACTAGTTTGGTTTCAGTTCCATTTAAATAAATACTGAAATTAATTAATTTCAGAAGTTTTACTCATTTACGTAACAGATGATGATAAGTTAAAGTTATTTTTAAACAGTCTAACTGATTCGCATGATTGCCTATTTTTTAAGTAATAATAACATAATAGTTACTCTACACAATCATTGTGTTTAGTGACAATTTCATTATTAATGGCCGTTAAAATTTATATCCTTTCAATATTTAAAGGATGTTTAAAAGTCGACCTCCTTAGTACCAAGTTGCGGGTTAGCGTTCTGCGTTCTGTGTTCTGTGTTTCAACAATTTTTGATTTTGTCAAATACAGGATACGGAACGCAAGACGCTTGTCTGTAGCTTGTACCTTCTTGCTAAATATATTCTTAGATACAATCTAATCTGTTAACCTGCAAACAGACTTAGATAAAGGCGGGGTTTTTAAACACACTATCTCATTCATACTGCTTACGAAAGAATGAAGTACTAAGTGTACTTATGTTAGGTGGCCTAGAGCAACGTGGCTGGGTGAATTTCGTGGACGACTTACATTTTGGCGTTCATAGCGCGACTCAGCCTACATTTTTAATCCTTAAAAATCCAATAGGAACTCTTTGAAGAACTCTTCTACCAGAAGTTGTAAGTCAATCTGTCATGGTTTGTTAGTCTATGATGGGCTGACTAAAATGATTGAACAGTAAAATAGAGCATTGGATTTGGATGTTTAAGGATCTGTGTCTAGTTTATAAGATGTATTTGCATGCAACAGTTTCGAAAATATTACGGTATATGCACTATATAAATCCAGAAACAAATTATTTACTATAGGTAAAAAATATTAGAGAGACTCATATAAACTAACATGCAAAGTTAAATAAGACAAATCGTTTTGTGTATGAAAATCGAGCATTTTCCGGTTTTTTGTTCACTGACAATAAGAGTTCTAGTTGAAAAGCTCTCTGGAACTGGAACACAAACGCTATACCTAACCTCAAACTACTATTTACCAGAAAGCCTGAAATTGTGCTCTAGTTTGCAACACGAGCAATAGCAAATGGCGTCGAAGATAAACGTCAAACTATTCGTCGCATCCCCGCTCGCCGGCTTAGGGAGGACGGAAAGCATTCAATCTGGCCACTTGTTCAAACACAGGCGATACGGCATTCGGCTCGCAAAATTCTGGCCTAAAACGTTCACAGTAACGTTCCTACTTGACTGTAGCATTCGTCGAAATTGAATTCTGTTTTTGAATTTGAACTTTTTGCGTTCGTGCTTTGTTTTTTGAGGTTAGAATTCGGCTCTGCGGTCGTTTGTATTTTGTTTTGGAATTTGGTTACATTGTTTCGTTTCAAAAATATGTTTTTAATTTCGAATTTTTGCTAGCTGCATTATTGTCAATGTATTCAATTCAGAGAATTTTAACATCAGCAATTTTATTAAATCATCTGTCCAACTCTACTTTTTATACCTTCAGCCATTTCTTCATGCTTTCCCAAGTTTCACCCAAGTTTCCCATCTATAAATCATTAAGTAGCATGCATTCTCCGCCACGTGTGGGTACGGTAGCAGATATAATGTGTTTGGCTCAGAACTATCTTGCAATAATAATGATGTTGTTACACGGTCGCTTATTGACACCACAATAACATTTGCAACTCCATTCAATTTAAGTATTATGGTAATAAGGCCAATGTTGGACAATCAACGTTGATCACTCTATTCATGTTATACAAGTTGACCACTGAGTAGTTGGCTGATATTTGGCCATTTTCTTTGAAAATTATTGGTAGCTTCTTTCTGCTTGCATTGCCATAATTAGTAGACTGACTGTGTGCTTTTTCTATGAGGTTGTAGATACTATTACCAAAAATGTCTACCAAGAGACGAGTATTATCTCTGATGCAATAAAGTAGTTTCACATTTCTGGCATCGCATAACAAAAACAAAAATCCGTCTAAGTTGTCACAAAAACCCCAAAAATACCGTCATACCCAAGCAGATAAGCTAGACTTTACCCTTTTTACGTTCCTGATAAAAGAGCACAATTTGAAAGTTGGCATTGTTCTAGACAGGCCGTAAGGGTGCGGCTAGACGAGCGATCGATACGCGGCGACCACGTCACTGCCGCCAGTGAGTCCGCAGTACTGTCTAGTTTTACTCCAATTTCATGACTACTCAATTTTTTATTGGACTCTTGATGAAACTTGGAAAATTCTAACAGAATAAAAATGAGTAGGTAAAAGGTTTGCAAGATGGTTTGAAGGATGTATGATTGAAATACATTTTCTGATACAAATTGGTCCTGAATATTGTAGAAGAAATAATTTCCATAATGGTTCGGGCCGGGGAAAAAAAATACAATATCATCTTCAGATCAACCTTATACAAGGTAACGTAAACATGAGATCAGAAATAAGATTCATTTTTTTCAGTAAATTTCCTCTTCGTTCATTCAATTTTGGGCAAATGACAAACTAAAAATAGGTATTAGATAACGGAAACTTAAAAAAAAAAGAAAAAATTTACAAATAATTGTCAATTTTACGATCTGACATTACAGAAACGTTAGCAAACGTCAAATTTGATATTTGAAGTCGTGTTCAAAGTAAAAACGAGGCGCGACGGACTGAATGCGTAATAAGACACCGTTTGTCGCAACATCAAGAATCTTTAGTGTGGACACAAATGTTTTTTTCGTTGTGGGGTTTCTATTTTTTCATCTTTTCTTTCCATTTCAATACTCAATACTCAATACGTTTATTGCATTCCACAATGTGAACTAAGGTGGTAGGTACATAAAGACATACATTCGTTTTGGAGCATTGTGGGCCCTGTCGGGCATAACAACATAAAAATTAGGAGGAGGGCTATTGCAATTGGAGGGCATTTTGTAACCTTAAGCTAAACTTTTTCTGATATAAGCATAGCGTATCTTTCACCTACAATCCGTTGCTCCTAAGGGGCAAAGCCTTATTTTTGGTCCTTTATATAAATGCAAATAAGTATGACTGATACTAATTATTTATGATTTCTAGTGATTGGATAACTAAAAAGCATAGTTCTTCTAATAGTCTATCAGTTTTCAAAAAATACTTGAATTATTGTCTATTATTCCATTAGCACCAAGATAATCCATTCCCAAATCCAGAATTCCGAATTTGTTTTGACTAAGACAAAGTTTGAATTAAGACAAGAAATTCAACTCCTTGAATTTCAATGGGACCCAATAAATTTTGAGGGTCAAACGGAAACTTTCAAATGCTGTCATTTGTAACTTGTTAGGTATTCCAGAAATTTCGACACTTCTGCCCTTATTATTCGGTTAATATACTTAGTCTAGACTTAGACATAAATGGCGCAGTATCTGCCTTTTATGCCAGGGGTCAGATCCGACCCGCATTAGAAAAAATATTCTTTAGACCTAAAGTAGTTTGGCTCGATGCTCTCTTTTGGGCCTTTGATCGTTTCATATTTCAATAGGCGGATTAGATGGAAAAAGATAATCATTTTTTCAGAACGGAATATAGTAATTTCCGCGTCGCTATTCGTTGGCTTCATAAAAATATTATAGAATATAGCACCTACAGATATTTTCTGGTCTGAATATTTGTGTTTGGAGAGGATAATATATCTAAATTTGGCAAACATATGCAACTACGGAGTAAAAACCACCTATGAATTTAACTCAAAGGAAGAAACACCAACGAAATAAATGCCAAAGCAAGAGTGTAGAGGTTACAAACGGTAATAAAAAGTGAGAAATAGCTGCGCCTTTTCCTGTGCAAGCCGTAACAAATGTCCTTTAATTAACTTTTAAAGCTTCCTTCGCGTTTCTTTAGTTTACTTGGGCAAAGCCCCATGTTTTCCCACAAGGTGTAATTTTGTGCAATTTACACATCCTTTCAGTGATTTTAGGGACTTTTTAATTAGCTAATAGCTCTTTGTGGTTACATAATAGCTCAGCCATCCCTTGTGCGTGGGGCGTGAATTTTAATTTTGATAAGTAGCTTGACTAAAGAGGAAAGTTAAGTTGAATTTTGTACTAGGTAGATTCTTGATTTTGAGAACTTTTAGCACACTTTGGTTATTTGAGCATGTTCGTTGATTAGTGTCTCAACAACTAACACGAAATAGGCCTAACCCACAGATAGTTTGGGTCTAGTTTATAAGTATTCTACTCTTGAAACAAACCCTCTTTCCTCCCAGATCACCCGATTGTTAACATCGTTACGAGGGACGGTCGCCTAAACAATATCTTGATATATTTCGAGTCACGTTCCCAACTGATCATCTCCATCTTTAGGACCATTCTGATAAATATATTCGTTAGGTACGTGTCTCGTTTCTAAGCGTTGCGTTAACATAATGGACAGTATTGCCAGTTTCTATGCTTGTGTCTTAGTTTGTCACAGTAATGACAAAGACTATTGGTAGATTCTTTCTTTTTTTAGATATCTATTTTTCTGTAAAACATTCAAAGAATGCTGATTGTCATCATATTTAAAAGTATTTATAGCATTATTTGTATCTCTATCTTTTACTATTATATTATTCAATTCCTTAGTTGTATAATCTGTTTTCCTAAATTGTATCACAACAACAACTGATCCTTTTCCTCCCACATTGCTGGATTATGTTCGAATTACGGCCGTCTTATCCGAATTCAATCTCATCGCTTTCTCTAGAAATTGACGTGATTGAAGGATTATATCATCTCGAGCTTCAGTATTCTATTTAGTATTAATTGCCTATTAATGATAACCAATACTTTCAGCCTTGTGGACTTACCCCTGGTTTCCTGTTAAATGAAATATCAAGTGATTTGACTTTGGAGGGGTCCCGCAAAAGACTGGCAGGTAAATAAGCAACATTTTCCGGCAAAAATAAATGGTTCCGTTGAACCCTAATTCCAGGCGTCCATTAAAATACATTGAACCAATTCCGTACAGAGCCGGATAGTAGTGAGTCATTAAGGACAGCACACATTCACACATCGTTACAGCCGTTCCGATGTTGACTTCGCGTCAATTTGATTGCATGCCGTGTTTGTGTGTCAGTCCGGGATTCCAGTGATGATTTGGCTGGAAATTTTGTGTTGGTCATAAAGTCGGTCCCAGCAGGGATATGGATATTTTAGGACAGTTTTTATCATAGAAAACGAAGAGCTGGATAAACGACCTGATAAAGTTTTGTGTAGCGCCTGGTTGCAAATGACTCATAACACATCTATGAACGCTTCCAATTGGTATGATTCTTCACCCCTATTCTTGATCTATGTAGGCAATACGGTTTGTTGTGACCAAGGCAATGTTTGACTTTCTAAACAAGCAGATTATAACTACCTTCGTACATAAAATGCTGTGGAATATATACATTTTCATGAGTTAATGCCTTCACTAGCTTACAATATACTAGTTTTTCTCTAAGATTCCCGCTGGATATTGTTCTTGTGAGAAAATTGCACGTCTCTCTCGTATGCAGCAACAAATATTTATGTACTAAGATTTGCATCAAGTTGCAATTTTTAATGCTTTGTTTTTAAAATTCAAATTTCATCTTAGCTACATGTTTTATTTTACACAAGACGTGTAAGGCCCGGACTCCACCAAAGCAGAGACGAGAAGAGAGATGTGTTTTAAACATCAATAAAATTTCGTATAAATATTCACACGTAATCTCTGCTCCACTCAGCTTCAGTGGATACCACTGAGCGAAGATGTATTATATTTTTATGGCGGGGTCGAAGCGGAGATGTGAGCTGTGCTTCGCCGAGATTGAGCTGGGTGGCGGTGCAAAGTGGAGATGTGAGCTGTGCCTCTCAAGCTGGCGACGGCGCGCAGTGGAGACGGGAAGAGATGTGAGCGGTCAACATCCAAAGCTCGCCGCACGCAGCTCAGTTCCGCTCTAGCCAACACACATCTCCGCTCTAGCCAGCACACATCTCCGCTCCAATCTAGCCAGGACGCATCTCCACAGCTTTGGTGGATACACCCTAGCTGAAAAACATCTCTTCACATCTCCGCTTTGGTGGAGTCCGGTCATATACAGTTTTTTCTTACAATATGCATACTAAGTAGGTACCCTTTGTTACATTTGAGGTACTTGCTTACCTAAAAGAGTTTAGTAGTTTTTTTTTATTGCAGTATTGGTGAATTAATGTAAAGACAATGCAATGCTCGTACAAGTAAACAAGTGCGAGTCTGACTCGCACACGATGGGTTCCGTACCACTGTACAATATTTAAATATACATTTTTTTTACACACTCTGAGACACTCTGTGAAAATTTCAAGTGTCTATTACGGTGCAAAATATAGACGGGTGAAAAGACAGACGGACAGCGGAGCCTTAGTCATAGGGCCGTTGACACCCTTTGGATAAGAAAACCTATTATTTTTAAATAATTTTACTCTATTCACTATTGACGGATTTAAACATTTTACCCTTTTACCGACTTTTCAGAACTCAAACGAAAAAGTCCTTTGCAACTAAGAACTAGTAAGTTTTTCCGTAACCCTCGCCTTGGCTTGAAATGGTTTTACTTCAAATAAAACCTGTCAAGTGAAAAGCGCTTAAAACTTAACCTAACTTGGAAGTTGGCCGTCGGCAGTGTTTCAGGCGTTCAAAGGAAAAACTTTTATAGAAAAATTTTCGCTTTAAAATGCGTTTTGTTAGTGAAAGAAAAATGTGCTTCGAACACCAAGCGTTTTGACATTTTGTTAAAATTATGAGGATATAATACACTTATTTTTTTAAGAAACTTGCTGTTGACTTGACTTCATAGTTTGTATGTTTTACTGACTTTGGTAAAAAGCAATCGTCTTATTTATTATTACAATCAATTCAATTTACCAAAGATATTCAGATAATTTATAGCATCTATCGTGGTTCTTTAAAAATACTTTATTGGGCAACTGAAGGGTTAATTTTACTAAAATTTGCCGTCACAAACCTTTAATGGTCCAGAACACAACACAAAAAACACAAACAATACACCGTAAAGAAAACTCAGTTATGACAAGTAATCAAACAAATGACAACTGCAAACTACGCCCGAGGTCCGTAAGGTCCCAAATAGCTTCCACAAACAGTCCTGACGACACTTCATAACAACACTCCTCTGGACCTCCCAGAGGTCATTAAACTGGACATTACAGCAACCGGAGAAATAACCGCAAACACCAATAGTTTTTTCATCCGGTCTGGGACACCTGGGCAAAGGCAATAATAATTTGGACCAAAAATTTTGGTTCCTAAAGTGTAGTTGTTAGATCCAGATAGGTGTAATTTGAATAACAATTAAATTACACGTGTGTTTGTTGCCACAGATAAAAAAGCAAAAGTATACTTTTTGCCAGTGGCAACAATAAAAGATTAGGTACCGAATTTTCTTTTTGGAGTTTGTATTTATATGATAAACAGTTTTTGGGAGCAATATCAATGAAAATATATTTATTTTCTCACCTTGTGGGGAGAAAACATAAGAGGCAACTGTAGAAAATGATTATTGCGGACTTCTCAGACAATTAATTTTCCGCCAAGCATCGTTTTGTGGTAAATTGTGTGGACAATCGCTTATTATTTGGGTTCTGATTTGTCATTTTCTTATTCAGTTGCCGACTTCACATAAAATAGTGTTCTTAGTTCCATTCGAGCAGTCCCTTGTTCTATGTCTAAGATACTACGGATTTTTTGTCTCCTTTTTCTTGTCTAATAGAAAAATACTAATACACCAGTAACAACCAGATCCCCATTTTAACGAAAACCAAATTGTACATAAAGGCGAATACCCTTTTCTTGTGTCAGCCTAATATATACACAAGATCTTCAAAGAAACGGGAAGACCTTGAAATCTCAACTGCGTTAATATAACCGTCTTTTTTATGTGTAGGTACATTGTTTTTCCCTATTACGATTAATAAGTGTGCCTTTGAGGTAAAGAAATTTTAACGCCTCGGTTCCCCTGGAGGAGAAAGTTTGGCGAAATATTGGGGTGTCGGAAAGTTGAGGTTGAGGCTATAAGTGAAGCGTTAGCGCCACATTTTTCGGCAAAATATGGTTGTTTGGAATGAGTAAAGTTTTACGGAGATAAGAAGATATGTAATGTTACTTTTATTTAAACATTTACATTATAGTAGTTGATAAGACAGTTAAGTGAAGTCACGGGGATTTCTTTTAGTGATTGAATTGATATAAAAGTGAAGTGAAACAAAACGATCTACGAGAAAACAATAAAATAAATAAAAATCAAGGCTACTTCTAAGAATGATCAAAAATAACAAAGCTTGCTTGAATCCACAATACCAAAGAACATAAATTGTGACTATTGGTGAAACTTCACGTAACAGAAACCGAATAAATAAATTACTAAAAACACCCACGACATTCCATTATAAAACTCTGGCGACCCATAAGAGGGTATCAAGGGCGTAGCCTATCTACTAATACCCCCAACCGTCGTCGGGAAACGGAAATTAAATCCCCCATTCTACCCACAGTTGGGGGTCTGATGGGGGATTAGTGTGTCTGGAACGACGATACTAATTATGTATTTATTGCTCTTTTTGTCTGCAATAAAGGTCGAAGAGACGGTCGGGATTTTAATAAGATCGTGTTTGCGATATAAGTGGTTTTAGTATTTATTTGTTTGGCTTGAAGTAATTGGTTTTAACGGTAAACCTATTCGTTTAGAAATATTTTTTCGTGTACTACAATAAATTATGCATGTCTTTGAGTGGCAGATTTATTTAGGATCCTTAACTGCTGGATTAGTACGAGTGCCCATAAATTAAACAAGGCGTAAACGATTTTATTTTCATCATTTAGGCTTATATAAATTGATTTAAGAATATTCTGTTGTACCTATTATTACGACAAATAGCACAACGTAGTATCAGATCTTATAAATATGGGTAAAGGGTAGTGTATTGGACATACAAAATAGCGAATAGGTGCAATATTATGTTCGTTCATCAGTAGTTTTGAGACCAGGTGACAGTCAAACAAGAAATAGTGCCTCAAAATAACTTTGATAAAACAGAAGCATTCTCCTTTATTTCTTTGAGAGCATTAAAGTTAGTACCAGTTACAATATACCTATGTACCTGTTATTTTACGATCAAATCTGTCTACGAAACACCTGGTACACAATATTAGTAATACATCGCTTACTATTCAAGCATTACATTCATTTACATTTTATGAATAATATGAATCGAATGACAGACTTTCTTGATGTAATAAATAAATTATAAGCTTCTTCTATAGAATTATTTATTAGTATATTGAAGATTTTACTTTTGTTTCTACATCCGTATGTAGTATCTATATGTTTGATCACGTTCGTATTCATAGCTGGTGAGTGGTAACTATGTTACAATGGCTAAATTGCTTTTGACGTTATCGATAACTTGCGGTTAAAAGGGGTAAAGGTAAGGGATGAGCGTTAACGCTCCTTAAGCCATTTTAAGGTCTAAAGGTATCGGTATACGCATTAATTTCTAATGTATCTGATTCTGATAGGGGTTTGGAAGAGTGTCGACATGTACTATTTAATATAAGCGTTTTCTATTTAACTAAGTTCAAGCTTAGTCGTAAAGCAAGCAATTTATTCCACTTTTTCTTATCGCTATAATAAACCAAATCAATAAAAATCGGTGCTTAAACTGGAGCACGATTTCTATTAAGCCATAAAACACACTTGACTTTAAACCTCTCTCATTGCATCTAATGCTCGTTTAAACCGCTCCAAATCCGCTCTTATGGCCCCACACGCTAGAGGTGGGATACATAAAATATCCCTGGCTTCGTCTTTTATTCATTGCCTTGAAGTAAGAGTTCTTTATTGGAACATTTCCCACCTCTATGTGTTCTGGATACGCCACAAATGGTTCACAGAATCTTTGTTATGTGTGGAATAAAAAATAGTTTTTGTGAAATATTTCACTAGAAATATTCAGATTCATTAAATAAAATAAAAATAAAGACTGATATAAATTCTATTCGACTGGAAAATACTGTCTTTCAGTAGAAAGTGCAAGTGACTGACAATAGATGCTGTCAAACACAGCCAGTACCTACTCTTTTATAGTTACTATTAACTACAATGTGTATATGGGCAGCCATAGTCAGAATCTTGCGCAGTGAAAAGCATAACAATAACAATTAATAATGTTGATGATAACCGAAGCCATAAACAGAGATTTACGTTGTATTTTCCAGGGTACACAACCGCTCATAACCACATCCAATATTCAATCTACCATTAAATACATTATTCAACGTACACCAACATGCTAACAGACTTTCGGCAATAAAAAAATGTCGAAGCATAAAATGGAAAAAATCTCGGGACTTTTTTCATTTATTGCTGGCAGTACTGTATAGACTGACGTCACTTTATTAGAGACGACGCGTCTCGCTCTCACATTGAATTATGCAAAACGTCGCGCTCAACGGTTTTAATTTGAAAAAAGTAAATTACGCGACTGGGTTGCCAGTGGGGATATTAAATTTTAACGGCGGGTAAAAAATATTAGTAGCGGTTTTCAAGTGAAATTTCATCGTAAATATGATGCTAAATTAATTAGAGTCACGCGAGTATGGAAACACGTTAAATATTTCACAAGTACGTGTTTAGAATAGGAGGCTGCTGTGGAAGCTATACTAATCATTATATTTTTACTTTAAATAATAGTTATTATGAAGAATTATTACGTTTTATTATTTATATATACTCACATTAGGAAGTCATACATAACTTCATAAGTCAATTATTTCATAACAAAATACATTGTGTTAACAATATTACAGTGATGATAAATAATATAGCAAAAACATCAACACATAACATTCATATTTAAAATTCAATACGCATTTAAAATATATCAATATCACTAATAAATAATTTTATGTCAATAATTCAGTAACAATAAATTAAATAATCACCATGTATTAAAAAATGAATGATGAGTGAAACTCTCAAAGACAAAAGAAAGAGACTATTAAGACTCTTTCTCACTCTCTCCTTGAACTACAGAATAAAGATATAAAGCAAATGACGACTTTAAATGTCAAAGGTTGTTCACACACTCGCATGAAAGTCGAAAAGCATCTAAATACCTCTACACAAGCTCATAAGCATGCAAAATCCCTACTAAACACATAATTCAACAGTAAAGACTTAACACGTCTAACAATGTTTCTCCACACAAGATTCACAATAACTAGACCCTCTTAACGAAGACTTAAGAGCCTATAAACTCATGCGCATGTAAAATATTCCGCTTTACGAGGCTGTAAGCGATGTAGCGATGTTTTCATTAAGCGCTTTAAAGCGGGATTTTAAACGCTTACGTGAATAATTAATAGCACTTCGTTATTAAGGAACGTGTTAAGTTGTTGCGATCGATAAGAGTTTAAGGTCACATTAGCATTTTAGGGGTTGGGTAAAGAACAAACAATGGCTGTGGTTTTTAAATGGTGTAGTCTTTTAGTTATCCATGGGGCACCCTTTTTTAAGTTTCTTAGAAATAATCTATAATAAAGCAGCAAAGTTTGTGTTTTTATTTGTTTGTTTGAACGCGCGAATCTCTAGAACATACCAGTCGAATTTGAAAGAATGTTTTTGCATTTGATAGCCCAATTCTTCTCTAATCTACCTTAGAAATAAATAGAAAAGATAAGTACCAGCTACTTTCTATGAAAAACTATAACCATTTGAATTGGAGAAAATTAGGTTATGTATATGTGTGTATTAGGTTGTGTATATGTTAGTAAAACATCAAACACAGAAACAATTTGTGACATCACTGCTGCAAGGTGACAGGCCCAGCCGATACCTTGCTGCAGCGGCTCACAAACGCACAATCTAGCCTGCTTGCTACCATAGACTGGATGCTGTTGGTGCTGGCCCGCACCCTACTAACCAAGGATGCGCACCGCTTCCGCATCACAGTGTAGAAGCAGTCAACGCCAGCTACAGGATCAAACATCTCTGATACAGGTTCATTATTAAATAGATAGACACCAAAATACACCATGCTTTGGCTAAAAAGTTTTCTAAAACATGAGCGAGTAAAAATTATTATGTTTTCCATCTACCTTCTAATCAACACTGTGATGTATATTAATATGTAGAGGGAAATAACAGGATCTTTTCGTTCCACGTTTTTCCACACACCATACCTACTTTTAAACTAAGCTAACCTCATCAACAATCCAGAAAACATCCCACCACAAGAAATACATAACTTATCGCAACAAAATCTCAACAACAGTTCCATTAATTACCCATTTCTTATCGAAACAAAAAGGGCGCCTCCAGCAAACTACCGCCTAGCAATCAACAAGACATTACGAACAAGAACGGAGGAGTAAATTATACGGAACTATTTCGACGCCATGCGCCATATTGTGGCGCTGAGAAAGTTGGTGTATTCAAATCAGATGGTAATGGAATGGAGGCTGTCTTCTGAAAACAATTGTATTTGTGAGGGAAGAGGATTTTTTGGGGCTTTTTCTGGACAGGTATATAAATTAGGGTTCGACTTTAATGGTTCTAGAATTTGCTTCTTTTCTTTTTTTGGGTATATTTGCATTGATTAGCATAAAAATGAAAGTTGTAGATGCTACTGTTAATGATTATTACAGTAATCATAAGTTGTTCTGGCCTGGCTTATTAAGATTAATATTAGAAGAATCTTACATTTAGCCTGCCACCAACCCGCACTGAGCCCGCGTGGTGGATTGTGGCCCTTTCCCTCTCACAGAGTCCTCTCTGTTGATATTATAATTCATTTTCCCACTGTGGGAAAGTTATAATATCCTGATTATGCTTTTGTTAAGCATTACCTACTTAGTATGATTAATTCATTGATTATGTATAGACATCGGAATAACAGCCTCTAGAGTCCTCCTGAATGTTGGTACATCAATTCAAAAATGTTTAAAAACAGACCGTTGTAATGTAGTAATGTCCATAACATCCAAAGAAAATAAAAATACCATAAAACGGCAATATTCAATTTCTTTAATAGAACTCAAGCTTTCACTGGAAAAACAGCAGTTTCACTAGATTCCTTTAAGAACCAACAACAAAATAAACATTTAAATTTCACACACATTCTAAAAACAACACACCAAAGAGGAGAAACCGACTTAACAACTTTATACACAAGAGGTTTCTAGAAAAATAGAACGAAACGAGATCCGACACTAAGGGCGATGACCCCCCTCTTTGTTTAGGGATAACCCGGTCAGAGGTCGAGACTCCCTCCTATTTATACACTCTCTTCCTTCCAACGACCTCTTTTCGTATTTTACCACAATTTAGTTCTATTGACAGCAACCACTAATTAATAAACTACTATTTGGCTCGACCAATGAGAAAGATTCGTCTACCAATGAGAGCGCTAGTTTTAATTCTCATTTGGAATTCCGGACTGGGATTGGTGGGCTTGAATTTGGAAGTGAAGATGTTAATTTAATTACTCAGACGTTCATTGTTCTATATTTTCGGGAAGCCTCCCGTGACCGTAAGTTGGAATAAGTTCTATGTACAACATTATTCTCAACGCCTTTACATAAAATAGGTGTATGGGGAAGGCCCTTGTTTTAAGTCAATAAGTATTTACATAAGGGTCAAAGTCTTGGAAACCAACATTTTTAATTTTACGAAGTTCCTTTCTTTCTTCAGTCCTTTTCGTTTTTTGGGCTTTTTATTTTTATTCGAAATGTCCCTTCTTTAAACACTTTTAGTCCACATATTCCCTTAAGAATTTACAAAATCGTCACTCCAACTTAGTGGTAGATTATTGCACAACAGGGAATTCCATTCCCCGTTCTTCCTTCACACCCAATTAATGTTTAATAGTCTTCAACGCTTCACGTTTTAAAGAAACTGTGTCAAGTTTTTACGAAGCATGTCGTGCCGATACTAAAATAAATAAATCACATTCATTTTTAAACGACTCTATTAACGCAGAATTTTTTCCTTAAATATTCATTAATTGTTTGATGAAAGCATACAAAAAACTTGCATAGTTATGTGCATACATGTACATACATAATCGGCCGGATCCGAATACCAGATTTGTACACGCGAATTGATTAATTGTTAACTTATGTAAGGTAGAAGGAATATTCTCGGAAACACCATGTATCAGCAGTGTTTAGTTTCCTTCGAACTAATTAGGGAAACTGGGTTAAGTAAGTAGGTTTTGATCGTATACATTGAGTTTGGGTAAACAAGTTAGAATTGGTACAAGAATTGTTTTGAAGCCTACTGAGATCGAAGTTAGGGCAAATAATTGTTTGATTTCAATGTAAAGCAATTTTCAATCGATAGACCGATATTTCTGTAAGTAAATCATTCATATTTGTCATTTTACACCCACATTTTTTGCTTAATTAATAGGTACGGTCAAGAAGCGATATCGTGAATAAATTTAAAAAAAAATCCCTCTTAGCGGGTCTATGTCAACTTTTCAAACTGTCATTTTCATTAAAAATTTATACAATGACTTAAGCTGAGAACAAATTATCGGACGCGTTCCTAAGCCGCGGCTGACAGTTGCGACCATCAGACGTCCGAACGCTCAAGGGTACGTCCGTGACTTACGACAGATAGTTTGCACAGTGTAGTGCTAAATATACTATCCAGATCCAAATAAGCCGCGACTCTCAGCCGCGGCTTACGGACGCGTCCGATAATTTTTTTCCAGCTTTAGTCGGAAAAATAATAAGATGCAAGTAAAAATTAACCTTAACATATTAATATTCTTTACCTGCACATAATTCGGTTAATTTTGGATAGTTTTCTTCACCATTTACGGATACAGTCATGGATGACTATTTCAGGATACAGGTAATTACTTGATAACAATTTAGTAATTAGTAAATTTTTAATTGCTTCAGCATTCGTCACGCAACACTTCCGCCATTGAAGTAAAATGCTCAAAAACAATGTTTTCATGTGTAAGTATGCAAATGTAACTGTGTAGTTCAGTATTTATTATACTTTTATGTGCTTTTTAATTGGAATTACACATAAACGTCAATTAGTATGAAAATCGATATTTTGTAAACTATTTTTGAGGCAGAAACTAGTCAATTTTATTCCATACAGAACTAAAAATTATATGAACATTGTTTTTATTTTTTAAAGTTATGTCATGGTTTAATAAATTCCACTATATTTTATTTGCGTCAAATCACTGTTCAATAGCAAATTGATGATAGATTCAGCAGTTTTCCAACAAATAGGTCATAGTGGAGCTAAAATCTGCGTTATCTGGACAGCGTAGTTAGCGCGTTAATTAATATTTGAGCCAGGGTTTAATAAACGGTCAGCGCTGCAAATTCTGTGAAATATTACGCGTCATCCTGGCACTAACAAGCGTGTTATAAAATTAACTACAATATCGCTTAGACATATTTTTTATTATGTTTTTTACACCTTTTTTTTATTTGTTTGAAAATTCTGTAGATTATTTTGTTAATAGGAATCTTTTTAATGTGAGTATTATTTATCAAAGACACTAACACTATTTAATGGTCGATGAACAAAAACCTTAAGCATACTCAGAACCTTGTCATATTATACGATGAAAATGGTGACGTAGAAAAATGACATTGACAAGTAACAAGTTTAATGTGACAAAGTTCAAAAGTGATCAACGATTTCTTAAGGTAAGCCATGAGATAATGAGATGCAAGAATTGTTACTTCTTCACCTGATACTAGGTGTTCTCAAATTGTCATTAAAAAGTTCTCCAGCGTCTCCTATTTAGTTATTCCAGGCAAGATTTTAGGTTAATGTGTCTTCATCTGGAAATGTGAGTTTTAATTCCAAAACTTCAGAGCTGCATGCAGCTTCTAGGAGTTATAATGTAAATGCAGTCATTCGTAGTTTATTCAAGTTTCGGATTTCATGCATGAAACCTCCTGGGTATTATATTTAAGTAACACTAGCCATTATGTACCTTATGCTCCGCAATTAATAAAAAATTGTTTCGGTGGCATTCGCTCAAGTGTTTAGGTGCCGTTCGGTCAAGTGCAGTTGAATTCGGTGCTCTAAGTGGAATACCTCTTCCTTAAAAGCTTCGAAAAGGTAATGGTGGCCTGTAACAACGAAGGAGCGAGTATTTATCAAACATCATAAAATTATTCAATTTTCTTTGTTTGCAATGTGATTTTAGATCATTAAATCAAGTCCGTAAGATGTTTTCCTTCACCATAACTTAGACACCTCACAACACAATGCAAAGCCTCGTTGACCATTTTATATGCCTGTCGGCGGAACATAGGTTGGACCAAACACTATATAATATATACATAAGATCATTTTATACCCTGTGTTCACAAAATAAATGAATATTGAATTTTAAATTTTGAATTTTTGAATTTTGAATTTTGAGATGTCTATCAACTTACCCTGCCATGCCTGAGCTGACACCCGTAAATGTGTCTTGTCTTCAAATTCGAGAAACCACTACGTAGTTCGATCACAAACTATTGCCCCCACACCACAAGGCACTCAATATACAGGCTGGTTCAACTCTCAGTTAGGAACATTCTCGCAGTATCCGGTGGCGATGCAACAAGTTCACAGCATCTTCAGTTCGCTGCCTGCAATTAACCCAGTTCCGGTCACCTTCGACATTTAGTTCACATTTGGGGTTCAGGGACAGATCCGTTCACATGTGTTTGGGGGGGGCAATAATAGTAAGTACCTGGGTAGTGGCAATATATAACTTTTAAGTACCACTCATTAAAATTATGCTGTGAATACCGATTCTAAAACAAAGTTACTAGTAGTGGTGCGATCCGTTAGTAGGATCTTTAATACCGATAGCAAACAGTTTTTCTTCTCTTTTTTCCTTGTCTTGCACGTAATGAGCTCAAAGCTTATTAAAAAAACTATGCTGAGTAATAAATCCTCCCATCTTTATAATTATCTAAGAAATTAAGTAAGTTTAATAAAAGAAACCAGACTCACGAAATCAATTTCTCACAGTACTTAGAGAATACAATATCACAAACAGCACAAGATTTACAAGAATATAAATAATCTCTCAAGCGACGTAATCCAACGCTCCAAGACTTCCAATCAGCGCTTTGCTTCTAAGTTTAGCGAAGTTTGTGACCTTTCTGTAGAATACATAACTATGGCTACACTTGATAAGGGCTGGACCGGGATAAAATTAGTTAAGAAGTCGTGTTTGACGTAAACATACTATTTTAGGCTTCGGGAAACTTGCCAGACTTACTGCCGGTTTCTTAAAGGTCAACGGAAAAAACCGGCCAAGTGCGTGTCGGATCGCGCACAATGAAGGATTCCGTAAAGGTTTACCATGTTATTTTAAGACCATAGACTTATTGTTTGTTTTCTTGTAATCTATGAGTAAAGAACCATTATCTGTATTTTTTCAAAATTGTAGGCTCAGTAGTTTTGGAGATAAGTGTCAGGGGAATGGTCAATTTTTATCATTTTTCTTAGATATCTTTAAAAGTATTTATTTTAAAATTATTATTTTTTTAAATTCACATGGTTCAGTGTGCAAAACTTTTTTATTTTTATTTTCCAATTTGCTCTCAAAAGTGACCACCATATTCAAAATTCATTTATTTACTTTACACATCTGTGTTTGGGTCATAGATTGGATGGTTTTCAGAAACTGACGGTTAGTATGTAGGTAAATCTTCTCAAATCAAAGAATGTATGATTCATTAAGAACTTACCAGATAATGAAACAAGACGAACTGAAATAATCTTTGTTTTGATATGAAAATTTCTAAAGCAAATCTATAATCTTAGTTAATGATTCATTATCGTTTATGAGTGTGTCCAGAGTTTATGGGTCGACTAAGATGAAAATAATGTTCTGGTCTTAAAAATGTCGACAGCGGAACATTTAAACAAAAAGTAAAAGTAGAATTGAACCCAAAACCTTTGAAAGAATCCAATTTCATTTTCGAAGAAATGTCTCTAATTAGGACGCTAAAATAAAACCTTTTCATAAGAACTTCAAGGAAAATGTGCTGACTTAAAGGGTGTTTATGTTTCTTATAGCTAGTTAACTGCTACATAAATATGTATTGCCATGTAATTTTGTATTAATTTTGTTTTTTTTTTCATTTGAACTTATGTTCAATAACTTCTGTTGAAACAGTTAAATGACATTCAGATCTTATTCTTAAAGTATTCAAAATATTGTCATCGGGTGCTTAGTTCTGATTATGGCGCCTATTTAAAACAATTACTTATACATTATTATGTAATGCAAATAAATATTGTACTTAAGTACAGCCCGAAGATAAGACACAAACGCACTTGTAACACGTATTAGTTTTTTTTAAGACATTCCATGTTACAACAAATTAAAACTAGGTATTACAAAAACCTTAGCTAATTACTGAAACCATTTCATATAATAAACAATTTTCATAACAGCATTTCGTTCTTCAAAAATACCCATTAGAAGCCCTAAAAGTTTTCCATTCCGTTAACTTTTCCTTCAATAGCCCTCGGGGTTTCAATCTGCGACCTTTTTGGACATTTTCAACGATATTTTACTTTAGAAAATGTTATTTTTATGCCTTTTATATCTCAGTTTTAGGTATTGTTTTTTATTATTTGGGTTATTTTCTCATTTCAGACTGAAAATTGGGTCTTCTGGATCGTAGAGTGATTAAAGGGATACTAGGTATTTGAAAAATCGTTTGCCAATATTTCACGGTTGCTTGCTTTGGTAATCACGTTGTGATCGCTCCATCATAATGATTAAATATGCTGGTCATGGTGGTGAACAATGTGATCATTGCGAAGTTAAGCAGCGTTTAAAGGCTAATAAGAAGACGACTATGTCGTTGATATGATACAAACCTAGTATATCATCCGCCACTAAAACCTGTGTCCATATCGTCCAAATGTCGTAAGGGACAGAGATTTAAATATCGCTTACGACATTTGACCACCGTCGATATAATACCTACCTTCCCATAAAGATGAAACCTCTAGAAGCACATTTACAACAATCCACATATTGATAACGGCATTGTAAATAACGATAATATAAATAAAAGAACATCAACTAACATAATATAAATAAACAATCTAAACAACAATACAAACTAAACATTTATCGTACTGTATAATGATTACTGGCTGAGGGGCACACAGAGATCCATCACTGTAACGTTTAATGAAAATGTATTGCAGCCCCGACCCTAGCGTACACAGTGTCTGTTTGTTATGGTTACAGTTTATATTCATCAAAGGCGAAAAAAAGAAAAAAAAGAAAGTAAAATTAAACAATTTTCACATTCCGCGCAAATAACTGAAGATAACATTTATTTGCGCTAAATGTGAAAATTTAAGCAAACACAAAATATTCCCGATGTTTGTAAATATCGGGTCATTCTCTAGGAAAAACCCTGCCTCGCTTTAAGATTTTACTTTAGGTAATTATGAGCATAATTAAATCGTTTGGGCTGAACTGGGCTGAACGAACAATTGACGGAAAACTTCTTTCCTTTTAGCCTGAATCATTTTACTTTACAGTTTCTTGACTAACACAATCAACGTAGGAACCAATACTTCTCCTTATATCACCGTCTTAAAGCAAAAGTGTCTTAAAGTATAATTAAAATTTATTTTAAAAAAAACCTTATAACTGGTATTAGCGCCTTACAGCTGTATTTTATAGTACAGCACTACGATGCGAGCATGTCGGTGACGCGAAAAAGAAGTTTTCACTTAAAAATATATTCCCTTTTGAAGTTGAGACAGGACCTCTAAATCCAATCAAGATTTTGCTAAGGTCGATAATATTTCCAATAGTAACACGACTACACATAAAACTCCAGCAATTTTTATTGCAAAACTAACGCCAGAAACTAAGCTATCTCTCCGACATAGATCCATCCACAGAGGTTTAATTAAAACGTATTGCGGCACGACCCTAGTGCCAACTGTTTATTGTTTTATTTCTCTGTCTGTATGTGTGTCCCCTGGAGACATGGCCGGGTTACGATACGAATGTGTATTGCCTAGAGTTAGGGCTTGTGGAAATAGACTCGGTTATTATGGCACACTTCTATGATAATGCTAAGCTGGCTTTATTTTTACTCGTTATTCACTACATGAAATCAGTCTAAAAACAGGAGGTTCGTAATTCAACCCGTTGGTTTTTTTATTGAGATCAATTAATACTGTACATTTATTTGTGAAAAACTGAATCAGTTATTCTTACATTGTGACACTTCTCAATGTGTCACACGAAAACCATCCAATCCATCCAAAAGTTGTCTTTAAAAGATCGCTTTTAGCAATTAGGTCACCTTTTTTTTTTTTTTTTGAGGATGGGAAATTATCAAATAAATTCTCCCGCTCTGGGTGGAGCGGGAGGGCGTGTCAGACTTTTACTGACTAAAACCCACCCGTGTTCCTTCCGTTGCCTGTGTGCCGAGGTCGCGATATCCCTTTCAGACAAACCCGCAACCCCGGCAGGCATTGGCCCTTCCGGACCCCGTCACTTGCTGACATCTCTTTGAGGCGCGCGTGGAACACAACGCGCCGTCGACCCGGGCCTGGTCCCTATCGGACGGCGAGCTACCCATTGCTCACCGTCCGCAAGCCCGCGCCTACGGTGGCCGGAAGTCGGCTCGCGACTCCCGACGCCCGGGGCGTCTCCTGCGGCGACTAGGGGCGCGAGGGGGCGCATTTTGCCTCTCCCTCGCGCGCTCCGCCTCCTCCTTCGCGAGCATTACTGCTTCGCAGAAGGAGGTGACGGCCTCCCATGCACTCTCGCTCCGGACCATGGCCTGAACCAGGGCCGGACGCGAGAGATCGCCGCCGCCGATCGCCTCCGTGAGGACACGGCGGTGCTCCGCCCAAGCTGGGCAGACCTCCACCGTATGCTCCACCGTGTCCTCCGGGCGATCCACACAGTGGTGACACCCGGGCGTTTCCTCCCGCTTTATCCTGAACAGGAACCTCCCGAAACAACCATGTCCGGTGAGGACCTGTGTCAGGCGGAAGGTGAGGACGCCGTGGCGCCTCTCTAGCCACTCCTCAAAGAGGGGACTTATCGCCACGATTGTGGCGTGCCCAGCGCTGGGTTGCGACAATCGCACTCTCCATGCCGCCATGAGATCCCGCCGGAGCTCTGTCCGCTGTGCCGCGATTTCTCGCGGCAGCGGAGTTACGCCCCGGCGTTTCGCCTCCTCGCGCAACTCCCACATGTGCGCGAGGACTTTTGCCTCCAGATCCCATGGCGGTAGTCCGGCAAGGAGGCTCGCCACCTCACGGGAGACCGTGCGGTATCCTCGTACCAGCCTGATGGCCATGACAGCAATTAGGTCACATTATGTTAAAAAAAAAAAAAAAAAATACGTTTATATCGGCAATTCGCATAGTGTACATAATAAAGAGTAGGTATATTCTATTCTATGAAAACTCCACAATGAAACTAGTTTTCTTATCCAGTCACATCTTACCAACAAACCTGAAAAAATACCTATATTTGGAATCTAATTGACAGTCAATGGACAGATTACTCAAAATAATCACGTTCAAAATCTTCAAGCATTGTATAATAAGAAAGTACAAAGATAAACCTCCCTCCAAAAAGACACAAACTTGTCCCAGATAGGCAGATGAATAAAAGATTAAAAAAACGTCTTACCGTCGAAGAGAAGGCGCAGTTGTCTGAATAATTAAGGAGAAAAGGCACAGAAGAAAGAGAAATTGCTCTGGACTGATATTAATTTCAAAGTGCCTAGTTGCCTTCGATTTTCATGGTTTATTCATGAGTTACAGTTAAGCAATCAGACAATAATTGATTGATTGTTTTGATTCATGTGAAACACCCATATTACACGAGAAAGTAATACAGTACAGTACAGGGTTGTGTTTCACTTTTTTTTCTATAATTATTAAAACAGAAAAAAGAGGAAAACACACGACACTGTCACAACGTTTAAAGTAATTACTTAGTATTTTAATTGTATTATGGTCTTAGTTTATGTATTATTTATTTAAATTTATGTTACGCACAAATACAGTTTATTTTTTTTGCTTTTGTGTACATACTGTGTTCAGCTGAATCACACATATTTCAGTGGAAAATAATACCCGATTTAAGTCTCGAGGTAATTGCTGAAAACCAGCGCTGTTGACTTTAGGTTTGTCCGAAGTCACCGCATTTTACTGAGCAACGACCTGTTCTTGCACAGATGCGACGCACATCTTACTTTTTTTATTAAGTTTTTGTTGTCATTTGCCAATGTCGCAACAGTAATTACGCAATATAGTCTTTGGTCTGTGGCCTTGACATCAACCAATGACCAACATTGTCAAACTTTAATTAGTTGAATACGAGGCTTTTGGCTACTTTTGTATGTGTGTATTTTATGTATTTTTTTAATGTGCGTTTTGTTTATGCAGAATAAACAATTTTCTTTCTTTCTTTTCTTTCTAATAATATTTATTTATTATTTGACACTAAGAAATACATACATACAGGGTGACACTTAAATTAAGAGTGCTAATAGCGTGGCACATAATAAATGATCAATGACCATGCTAGAAACACCTGTATTACAGGAGTCATCATCATTTGTCTCCATACGTCTCATTTCTCCAGTTTTGGCCAGATGTAGGTTCTCTTCATTTTGCATTTCCTTCACTTCAGTTTCAAGTATTGTACTTATTCCTTGTCTATAATATAGTTTCTGTAAAAAATCCTTCGTCATTTTTATTTTATAAAACTAACGACCAAATAAAGAACAAATAGAAAAGCCTTCTAATCTTCAAACCATTATAATAAAATAAAAAACGCAAATTTTCGTTATCCATTAAATATTTAGATGAGTCTGAAAATCTTCTAATCCAAGATGGCTACCGACGTCAAAAATAACGGATTAACTTATTTCTTTAAAACGGTTCTTAGAATCTGATTTTGTTGAGCCTCTTCATATTCCTCATTTATTTGTGTATCCTTTAAATCAGTTTGCTTAGATTTCTTTTATTAAGAAACTGGTTGTTTTTTTTAAATCTGAAACTCCAGATATTTAATATTTTCATTTTGTTTCTTTACGACTGATCTATATATATAAAAATATGCTCGAACACTATACACAGAGCGTACTAACTAATATTATAACTGCAAAACTGAATTTGTTTGTTTATGACGCTTTCACGCTAAAACCGCTGAACGGATTTGGATGAAATTGGATAGATAGGTAGCCTGGGACCTGGAGAAGGACACAGGCTACTTTTCATTCTGGATCACAGACGAAGTCGCGGGCAACAGCTTGTACTAATATAACTAGGTACACTGTCACATCAAAGTTTACTTATACCTATTTACGCAACCACTAATTAGTGAAGTTTTAACCTTTTCATCTCGTTACGATACATTATTTCATGCAACACAATAAATACGCTACCCGGCCCTATTTCGCTACACACCCCTATATGCTACTCGCCTCCATCCCCACGTACACGTGCTACGTACGTATGTACCGGAGTGCATAATTTCCTTCATTACTTCCTCTAGGGCGTTGCAGCCTCGCACGTGTATTTAATTTTGAATTCTCGCTTATTTATGTTCTCTTCATATTAATGTTGTGAAGGTGGTTTTGTATGATAATATGATGTTAATGCAATTGGAGGGTGGTTTTAATAAGTTTTTATCTGGGAGGCATGATCAAAGTTATTTTGTATTTCATCTCTCTCATTAGTAATGTGCTATATCAATGTAAGATTTGGACATTTTCGGGGACAATTAAAAAAAATATATATATCTTTAAGTAGTCAACATCGAAAATAGCGACCAGCATACTTAATTTTTGCGTCATATATACCACAATCTAATGTATTCCTTCATTGTTGCAGGGCTGCTATCATGGGACTCTGGCGAGCACCAGGTCGACTTGGAGAAGGAGCTGGCCACCCTCACGGCGCAGGCACCCGAGGGGGAGGAAGCTCGATATGGTACGTATCTTCTTGTTTGTTGGAAATGTTATGCAATAACCTTCTAGCTATAATAAACTGGAACTCCCGTCTTAAGTAAAAAAACAAATGAGTGAAAGTAGTTGATTTTACGTCTTTATACCTTGTCTTACAAAACCAGCGTGTTCTTGTTTAAAGATGATCAAATGAAACAAAATACAGGTCCATAAGAGTTTTTAAAATCACTGGGAAGTCGTTGCCACGCTCCCTCCATTTAATTTTTGGGGACTGTAAATCTGGAATGAATTTTTTCGAACAAAATGTTCCCCTTTGAACTAAATTTTTCTACTAAACCATAATTAATCGCTAGAAATATATGGTGGTATTCCGGAAAGCCCTAAGCCACAGGCTTCAAACAATCCATTTTGACCAACATAAACGGGCCATCCAGTATAATGATCATTTAGCTTCCTTTACACACGAATGTTTTTCAGGACTTCTAAAGATATCGAACTGACTAGAGACAACTTTAAGGGTCTCTTTTATCAGAATCTGTTAAAATAGATGGCCCATTGATATTTTACAATATATCCTGGTATTTAATCCTGATTAATGGTTTAATTAATTGAAAACAAAAACCAATAAAATATAAGCATCGTGCATTACAAATTATGGTAATCAGCAGTTGATAATTAATTATCAATGAGTGTGCATGCATCAATTAATACAGTTTCCGATGACACTCTCTCTTACTTTAAATAATAATACTCATTAGCATTGTCCATATCGCAATGTTATGAACTGATTCTGGTTAAAAGCTTGTTGCATAACATTGTTTTATCATGACGTAATCAGTGCTCTATTAGCTAAAGCTGAATTTAATGAGTTTTCAGGAAACGTGTAGCGATTAGAGATTGTATTATGGCTGATTTTCTTTTAAACTACTTTACCTATGAAGCAAATCTACTAAATAAAAATCTTCAAATCACTGACAGACAGAGAAACATGCAATTTTGCACAAGACTTCCTTATACAAACGAAGGTAATTACTGAGATTGGATTTTTTTAAATTCATCCCCTTAGACCACTCTTCAACTTCCATACAAACTTTCATCCCCTATTTAACCACTTAAATAGGGGATGAAAGTTTGTATGGAAATTCGTCATTTTTGCCTTTAAGAAAAATCCTATCGGGCACTCAGCTTGTACCTATTCATTATTATCTACTTCTTTATTAGAGATTGATTTGGGAATGACATTCATATCTGCCAAAAATAAAGAATCGATCAAGTCAAATAGAAACTAATAATTAATTCATCAAACACTGAGAGGCTTTTACTGAGCTCATAACGAATTTAAATATACTGATTCATTTATAGAATGAAGAGAAAATAAAGAACAAATTTTTATTAGGATTTATTTTCTGGGTAGAGCTAAAATAATTGCGTTAGGCTTAGACAGGTAGCAAAAAATACAGGGGACCTTACACGCACTCCCTCAACAAGACATATGTCACACAAACGAGTACTTTGTTCTATTGAATCTCACAAAGAATTGTTACAATAATAATTTTATTGTCTACATTACTGTATCGCGTAATACCTGTGAGTTGGGTTAAATAATAATGTAGGTGAACATGAAGTTCTGGCACTTTGTAGGTATAATCAAATACAATTGACATTGAATAAAAATCCGGGTATAAGAATGGCTTTCGAATGGAAAAGCTGAACAGATGATTGGATATAGATGTCTAAAATCTGGGTATTAGTGTATAAAGGAATGAAAAGGACAAGATATTTATTCTCAACAGAGGTAACTAACTGCGCCTTTGCACTTGCGAAACATTCACAACAAAACATGTTGAAATCTCAATTTTTTGTCAATGTTCCATACAATGTTTGACAGAGACTAGAGATTTCAACATGTTTTGTTGTAACTGTTTCGCCAGTGCAAACGCACAGTTACAGGGACTCTATGGACAGATCAAACTAGCTAATAAAGACAACAGGATACAGTAGTAGGGTTTTACTACTTCTGTGGGTGTTTTTTTTTAAATGTTACCACAAACAATAATTACTGCAGACATTCTAGATAGGTTTAGCTTTACATATTCAAAAACGAGGTACGGAAATTTCTGGATTTTTCGAAAGTGCAAATGAATTCACGAACAGCATTTAAAATTGTATGTTATCTAACACTTCCGCTGTATAGTTACATAACATTGCTTATTATTTTCGTTTATGTAAACTAAACTGTAGACCTCAACAACCTCTGTGGTTGTCTGTAACCGCAGACAATGTAACAGGCTTAAAACTTTGGAAATTAAATTTTCAACGTCAAATACTACTAAAAGTTGGAGTTTAGTTTCAAACACTAAGTTTCTCGCTATTTTGAAGGATTTTATTAATTAACAGAAACTATTGTAATTGGGCAAACTAAACCTATATTCATTTTTTTTTTTTTTTTAATTTGAAAGGCTGGATCGTAAAGTAGATCGGTCATCGCACTGCAGTGCTAAACTTAGTGACAAAGTACCTTGTGCTTTCAGTTTACCAGATCTCCAAACCACAATAGGTACTAAAAATCTCCTAGGCGGCATTAAGGTTCAGTGTTAGTACTTTCCGAATAAGCCTTACTATTACTGAATCTTTGAACCAACCTCTAACTCGCAGCTGCTCTACCTAATTTGAGAAAAGCCTATATTGAAGAAAATGTATATAAACACCATCCATTGCTTATGTAGATTGTAGGTAATAAACATCAAAAAAGAAAATAATATCCCTATATAAATACCGTTTTCTTTTAGTTATTGTTCGGGTGCCGATAACGAACAATACTTGAGGGAAATAAGCGCTTATTGTATTCCGACGCCCCAAGGCTTTATATCAGAAACAAATTCACGCCTATTTTGTTAGGCGTGGAAGCAGGTATTGTTGGGATTCCAATTTGTAAAGAAATAGCGGTTTCTTTTGATATTAATTATATGCCTATTTTGAAAAATATTTTGTGCCTATATTAGTTTCTGCTGGCTGGAAATTAATTGCTCGAATTGTTTCTTTTGGGAACGCTTTACTCGTCCTTAAAAAAGTTAATTTAATACTGGAGGACGCTTCTATCTGACCATCTTTTTGACCATATCTCTTCATCACATTCTTTCTCCCTTGTATGAACTCCAAATATGTTTAAAATAATTGTAAAAGCCATGGTAAAAATAGTTACCAGTTGTCAAAGTAATAACCAGGCTTCAACTGATGTATATCACTGTCAATGTATTGTCACTTAAACACGGAGGTTACGGCCTCCGTGTGTAAGGAGGATTAGTCTATTCTCATCACCAATTATTTTATGTCTTTCTCAAACAATATTTTATCTCACTATTCCAAATTTTCCGCACGATTACATAAGCTAGACAGCGTTTATTCCTCTAGCCCGAACTGTCGTAACAAACTTATTTACGGTCTAGAGGAATCTCTTAGTTTTATGTCCTTCATTACAACCAGTGGGTATCCTCCCCCAATTGATTTAATACCAAAATTGTTTTTGCAGAGCTTTTATATCTGCATTAAATTATATGTCTAGTTCCAAAGGCTGTATTAATAGTTATTTATTTTTTTACTCGGAACTTCTTGCCCGTTCTTCTCTATAGAGATCTACGTTTTGGGTAACTAGCTTCAACTTTCTGACTAACTGACTGACTCTTTGACTATTCAAAAGTGCCTGTATTTGGTTTAATTGAAATAAATGCTATGAGTTTGAGTTTGTCTTTAAAATATCCTTTTACGATCGGTAAAAGGATATTTTATTTTAGACCGCCCATTGTGTCGCTCTATGTAAAATTTCTACATTATATCTGTAACTTTTATGGTGTACATAATAAAGAGTATTCTATTTATGACTATAAACGGTCACTGTTAAACATGTACGGGAGATTACATTCTCTACTTATAATAGTTTTATCATGCTTGTGTTCCCCGAAGGGTTCGCCAAACGGTACACTCACATCCTAAAAGACATTAGTCCCACGTAGGTCCATACTAGGTGCGAGCCTATAGCCATTATCCGGGCACAAATCCAGAACCCAAGCGGCTAGCAGTCACGATCTACTTAAAGTGGTCCCAAATCACTTCGATTGCTCAAAGTCCGAGACAAAACTTTAATAAATTATTATTTAATAAATAATCACTTCATAAAAATTATTTGTTTATTATTAATATAATGTATTATGTAATGTATGTCTTGGCATGTGAATTAGTGGTAATATCGTCGAGACAGGAAGACATAATGACGCTATTCCTTAGTCACCTTTTACTATATGTACTTTCCAAGGTTAGGTATTTGGTTTGTACTGCGGTGCACCCGAAATATACACGCTAAAGTATAACCTACCGGTTTACTGCAGTATTAGTAGCCCTATGTTATTCACCTGTGGTCTATAATAGTCTGTATACTAGTACTGTGGTCTGTTAGTCTGTTACCACTAACGGCCCGCAAACCACACACTGTGGCACCTCTCCCCTTGATTGTTCTTTGTAGTGGTTTGTATTGTATGTCTACACTGGAAGGGTAGTTCTCGGGTTGGTTAGTGTTCGTTTATATCTTGATTAAATGGTAAAGTTTATGTCACTTATTTTAGTATTTTTCATATTCTATTATTTTTCATTGTAAGAAACTCAACAAGTTACAGTATTTTATTTCCAACACCTCTCTACTAAAGTCAAAGTAAAATCATTTATTTCAAATAGGCCCTTGTAAGGTACTTTTGAACGTCAAAATATAAAAAAATTGAATTGATTTTACTCGTCCCTTCCAAAATGTAGTTTTCGTATGGGGAAGAATGGGCAAGAAACTCCCCGTTACTATTTTAAAATGTTTTACAATATTTTGTATAGGCAGTATAGGCACATTAGTTATAAAATTATATGTGAAGGTGCATCATCACCTAGAATAAAATTATTATACCACAATAGATAAAAAGAATTAAGAATGAAGCAACGACAGATAAATTAATTATGTGATAGATACATGGTGCCCTGCTCATATATTTACAAACATTGTAAAAGTAGACGATTTTCCTAAAATTTTATAATTTATATGTCAGTGTGTGAGGAAGTAATAACAGAATGTAAAATCAATGTCATATAATAAGATAAAATAAATGTATACAATTAAATTTGCAAATAGTTTAATTTTGCCTAGATTCTAAATTATCCTATGTAGCAGGACCAGCATGTTTCCAAGCATTCTTATCTTGGATATAATCCTCTAATTTGTAATATCCTTGTTTACAAAGTGTACTTTTAATATGACTTTTAAATTTTCTTTCATTTAATTGCAATATATCACAAGGTATTTTGTTGTAACATTTAACACAGTACCCCATAAAAGATGTATGTACTTTAGATAATCTGAAAAATGGTTGATCTATTTTATCTTTATTTCTAGTATTAAAACTATGTCTATTACTTATTTTAATAAAAATATTTAGATTTTTTCTTACATACATAATATTTTCATAAATGAATTGGCAAGGTAGGTACCTACCATCATAATATTTATCCTTTTAAATAGTTCCCTGAGAGATTCGCGGCGACGTAGATTATAAATGGCTCTGACAGCTCTCCTTCCTAAAATAAAGATGGATTCAATGTCAGCAGCCCGACCCCACAGTAAAATGCCATACGACATAATACTGTGGAAGTAGCTAAAATAGACCAAACGCGCGGTTTCTACATCTGTTAACTGTCTTATCTTTCTAACAGCAAACGCGGCAGAGTTTAGCTGCCCCGCAAGGAATGTAATATGAGGTCCCCATTGTAATTTCTCGTCTAGCGTGATTCCTAGGAAAACCGTTTGATTAATAAATTGCAGTTTTCCTCTATACAATAAGATGTCACATTCGCTACTTCTAACATTAGGTAATTTTAATCTAATGCATTTGTTTTTTTTTATTTAGTACCAAAATACATTTGTAACTACTGCACTAATGCATTTGTTTTTTTTTATTTAGTACTAAATTATTTACCGTAAACCAATCTTGAACCTGAAGAATAGAGATATTCACGTGGTCAAGATTTTGTGACCTTCGGTTGATTTTAAAGATCAATGATGTGACATCTGCAAATAACACCATCTTCGGTTGATTTTGTAGTAATTGGGGTAAATCATTAATGGGAACTAAAAAGAGGAATGGACCCAATATCGAACCTTGAGGAACGCCCACTTTTATTATGTCAGTATGGTTGTTGTATGTTTGTATATGTTCCCATGTCAATCTGGTAACCACTATCGACAGTAATAATAATAGCTGGTCGATTCATCAGCGGCGCGGGTCGCTGAGCAATCAATCAGTCGCACCACGGCTCGGTCGAGGCGCTGACGTGACTGATTGTTGTACCTACCTGTAGCTAACTGTGGCTGTAGGATACGGTACATGGCTACAGCATTTTTAGGTAGACCGTTTAAAGAATATGCACCTGTTGAAAATAGACCACTATTTAATGCCATTTATTAATTAAGCAAACAAATTGATATCTAGGGTACCAATAAAAGCCAAGGAACAAAACAATGCAACGAGTTTTGAATGCGCTATTCATTTGTTAAAATCAAGCCAATTTTGACCAGTAGTACGTATAAAACATTAAGCAGTTTAATCTATTGATATATTGCAATTAATATGTTATAAAATAGACTTTTATCCCAGATGTAATTAACAACCCTCTAAGAGCAAGTGTGATGGTATCTTCTTTGTATGAGACGAGGAAAACATCGTGAGATATTTCTCGACGGCGTGTAAAGCCAAGTTAGAGGCCCATGGGCGACAAAAAAACTCTGACACCAGGTTAATCAAAATAGTCACTAAACACACGCAAAAGACAGAAGGCGAGGAGATGGTGATCCAATGGAAGTTATATATCAAATATAGCTTTAGTAGCGCCCAGATGTTTCCCCCAAGATCTTCAGATATGTACATATTTCTTTTATTCGCCCACATTATTGCATCGATAATACTTATAGGTAATAGTTATGTTAGTAAAAGCAATCAATCTGTTTGACGTCGTACAAATGACGCGATGACGTGAGCGATTGACGCACCTGACGCCCGCAACTTAATACTGGCTAGGGTGGGGATTACATAACCAGTACGTAATATTGAACAATTAATAATACTTCTCCTATCAGAGATTGAGCAAAAAGAACAACCTGGCTTTTCATACTTAAGTATCTTAGACTGTAGAATATGATAGGATTTCAGTGAGATTGCCAGTACAGTGCAACCGGGATCTTTTGGTGCTCGAATAACGTTAACATGGGTTTGTTGATACTGAAACATTTTTGTGACATGTATTGAAAAACAAGATGGCAGCGTAAGTTCCAATTTTGCCCAAGCCCCAAAAGATTCGAGTACAGCTATAACTGCCAAGCTCTCAAATCAAGCAGAAGCCACATAAGAATACCCACAAAACACGTTGCATCTTATACACAGAGTTCTATACTTGAGTCGGATTTACAGTCTTGAAACTTTTAGTCTATGTATAAAGTCCTCAATCCTTGTATAGCAGATATAAAATTGGGTTACCCCGCAAAAACCAGGATTAAACGACGAACGATTAATCCTATTACAGAACTTGATTAATTTAATTATGAAACATGTAAGTTGGTTAGGAAAAGACGTCATATATATACACGAATATGTAGGGAAACTCGGATACGTAATTTAATTAACCTCTTCAGAGAAAGCCCGTTTAATGTTGATTTTGTTCCTCCGAGCAAAGAAAACAGATCGAACGGATTGCCTTTTTCATTTTCTTCGTTTTTATTCTCGGAAAATTAAAAAGTAAACGTTGACAGCTGTTTGAGTTCTCGCGCTAGTTTTAAATATCGAACAAGGGTTACAAGTCAAATTATAGCCTGCCCTATCTATTATTCAGGTAGGCTACACAAAGTTTTCATTTATGTATTGGCTATTATTACGTAGGTAGTACCTGCTATGTAAGTTGATTAGATTTTTATTAACAAACAACTCATTTATATATAATATTTTTCAATAGATGTTAATTTAATTACTGTCTGTTTTCTGTCATTCAGACAAAATTCCAAAACCAAAATTCTCCTCGATAAATTTCTGAGCAATGATCACCGATCTCACCATATAAAAAGTATTTTACAACCATCAATAGACCGACCTATTCACACCCATGTCCATATATTGATAATGCCATTTAACAGCATAAATACATTCACCCCGTCGCGCCTTTTTCAATGCCATGACAAGGAAAAATGTCAACAAAATTCTCTTAGATATATTTTTTGTACCCTACAAAATGGGTTCCTAGTTGTATTACATCGTAATTCCAAGGAGCGATCGTAAAAGACCTCGTAAACTTGAGATTTTAAGCAAACGCCAGATAAGCGGCTACAGCTGATATATTACCGAAGTTAGGCTAGATTTTGCGGGAAAGAGATGAAGCATAGTTTCAAGATAATGATAGAGATTTTTCATTTCCTTTGTCATAGAAAATAGAACTAATTTTAAAAGTAAAAAAGAAAGAAAACCGTATTTTATTATATGAACATATTATGGAACGTAAATAATACTTAGTTTAGCTTACTACCTAAGAATAGATAAAAGGTCACATTCCCTCTTTCTCAAAAGTGTTTGTTTGTTTGTGTTTGTTTGTGACTAAGATAATGTCAAAAGCCAAGAACTGGTTCTTCGTCGTGTAAATTAATACTAATGAAGGTAGGTACTGCGAACGCCCACTCACGAGACGTGATGATTATTTATAACCTAAAGATTGAATAAGGGAGAAAATGCCTTATAGCATTTTTTTTATAACACTAATAAGGATTTTTTCCTATATAAATGTTCAATAATAATTAAGTTCACTCTGTATTCCATCATTCTTGATGAAGAATTTACTATTAGAATATTGGAATATCTCCTAGTTACTATTAATTCTGGAGGTTTTTCAGAATCCCTAGTTCATTTAGGTAAAAAAAATGTTCATCAGTTTTATACAAACCGACCCAATTTTTTAAGACCCCAGTTTATAATTAATTAGAACTTACGCTAGCACAAATATATTTTAGAACAGGTCAGGCATACTAAAATCTAATATCTGAATTATGACCTATATCGCAGTTAGGCCTGAAATTAATTATTCCGCCTGCGTTGCTAATCTCACACAACATGCGACGTTCGTGACCAGTAGTAACTAATTTATTACTTTCAATTGTAAGCTTTAGAAATAAAATTACATGGGTTTAGGGCACATCACTGTACGGTAGGCGCCGGAACGTACCATTGCTTGGAAAACAGCAAAGTCTTCATTTTTTGAGCCGACTAGAAACAAAAGACCCCGTATAAGTAATTAAAAAATAATATTGCAAGTCTTTGTTAAAACTACAAAGTAAAAACCAACAATAACATTTATCAAAGGTACACAGTCAATTTTTTTCTTGTGAAAACTGAAGTATCGGTTGTGTTCAAAAAACAAGCTACCTACCACATTTTCGGATCCACCAATCTTGCTGATCGCCAATCAAGATGAATATGAAAATGCTGGCAATGTTTCCTCCCGACAAACCAAGCGTAATACCTATAGGTATATGCTATCGAAAAAAGTCCCCTATTTTATACCCATAATATTCTAACATACGTTCTAGAAAAGAAAAATGTGGGATATTTTCTTTGCACTAGATTCTTGTCCAATCGCGTATGAACATATTTCCATTAGCTGACTTTTATGAGTCAGGCACAAGCATAAGATAACGAGTGAATATAATATTATGTGATATTCTTATTACGAGCTAGTTTGTGCCAAGAAAAATTGTCTTACAAGAAAAAGCTTGAAGGAAAATTGTGTAGTCTTGTTTAAGTTTCTCATTTATCGTTGAGAAAACTTAGCTGTTGTTGATTTAATTTTGCCATGAACACGACATGCGTAGACCTACGGCATAATGATTAAGCAGGGTCGTAGCAGGTATAGTTTCTCAACCCTTTTTTTGAAGATAGAAAGGTTTTCGTTCGAATAAAGGAAAACGGAGTCTGTTGCCAGAATCTCTTAAATAGATGTATCAATACCAGGATGATACTAAAAGAACTCAGACACCTACGCTAAGGTAATTTTATAGCTACCCTGAATAATACATAAGTATAAGCTATTGTTACTGGCACACTCTGACACAAGTCTGAACGACCAATTCGCGGAGCATCGATTTCCCAGAACACCTAATTCGTTGAACGACTGATTCGCAAAACACTCGCTTCTCAGACTTCTAATCCATGTATATCCAAACCAAACATAAACCTATCAAATATTTAGCCTCAAGTCTATCCATTGAAACGTAAATATTATTATAATCATTAAATTCGCTTTATTAACCAAATGTAGGCCACGAAAAGAGCGAAAGTTTAAGCGTTGGTTTATCGGAGTTTCTGGCCCACTGGCTTGTTCACGACCGAAAGAGCGCACCGAATGGTAACAGATTTATGTGTTTATTTTTTGTGGACCGAAATATTTCGACGAGAAACTTTGGGTTATAGAGTGTGAATTATTAGTGGGGTGATAAATGGCTGTTGTTAGGTTATGACGAGCCCTTTTCTCAATGATGCGTGCGATTAGGAGTTGCCAGTACCTTTTTATCACAAAATTTGTGATATACACGATATTAATTTATCGCATCAAGTTTTAATCTTGATAAAATTCGTTATACTTTGTTTCCTGTCAGGCATTTGTCAGTAGCAGCCCGGAGTTGGGATTTTTGTTCCTGGTTGATGACAAAAGGCTCACCCCCTATTATATGAGACGTAAACATAACTGGCGAAATGTAGGGCCGAACTTCTTTCCGTACTTTGGCTATCCTTAATTAAATCGTTTTCCATCAAATGATTGATGGAAAACGATTTAAATAAGTAGGGTTTGAGTGGATATGATTTCCCCTCGAGAAAAGGCCTGATTAAATACCTACTAGAAAAAAAAACTTTGTATAGGAGCAGTATTGAAAGTCTCAAGTAGTCGAGAAGTGTACCTAATGGATTTAAAAGCTTTCCTTCACAATCGTTCACGTTGGCATATTTTAAGGCTTAGCTACTAACTACTCTAATGGATCTCTTTTATGCTGATGGAGCTTTAATACTATTGTATTTAAGCTGAATAGGACTATTTTAATAGAAGAATATATTACTATTAGACAACTAGTTACAACTGCCAGGAGCCCAAATCAGTAAAAGACGCAAATGATTAATATTATTATTTGGTTTTTAGGGTTCCGTATCTCAAAAGGAAAAATGGAACCCCATAGGATCACTCGTGTGTCTGTCTGTCTGTCTGGCTGTCCGTCTGTCACAGCCAATTTGCTCCGAATCTAATGGACCGATTAAGTTGAAATTTGGTATACATATGTATTTCTATGACCCAAACACGGACGTGTAACGTAAATAAATGAATTTTGAATATGGGAATATGGGTTACTTTTGGGGGGCAAATAACAAAATAAAAATAAAACGTTTTGCATACTGAATCATAAATGCATGAGATATATCAAATGAAAGGGGTTGCTGCGAGGCCCGCAATTAAAAAAAAAAAAAAAAAAAGTTATTTAAGAAAATTTATGAAAATTGACCATCCCCCCCTTATCTCCGAAACTACTGATCCTAAAAATTTTAAATAAATACAGAGAATTGTTCTATGCTTATAGATTACAGGAAAACCTATAAGAAGTCTATGGTCTTAAAATAACATGGTAAATCACTTAATATTGTGCGTACTAACTTCCATTTGCAGTTGGAATGTATGGGGGAACATGTTTTTCAACTACAATGTTAAGTTTGTTCTTGGGATACATTTTATTCATCACAACTACGGAAACCTTCATTTTACGTGGTCCGACCGACACGCACTTGACCGGTTTTTCATGCTTCTTTCGTTTTTATCTCTAATCCCTTTAGACATTGAACTAATTCTAATTATAATCTGCTTCACCCATCCAATTATAATAAAACCATCATTCTAATTTGCATAATGATCAAATCCAGTAATCCCACCTGGTTTTCATATCCATTACTAATTGGTATGACCAATGGAATGTAAAAGCAAAGGTTCGCATAATCCGATTAAATTGAAACATATTCCAAAATAGCAGCGTGTGTTCTCTCGGATAATTCAGTAAAAGAGAAATCCATTTGATACAAAAATAATATGTACACTTTACTAATTGTGATGTTATATAACTTAATTGAGTTTGACTTTGAAATATAGAGTTACTTCAGTTTATTATTGTTCTAACATCGAAAGGTCAAAGGTTATGTAAGGATACTAGATAGGTCTATACCTACGCCTACTATGGTTTGATCACCAACTTAGTTTGCTGTTAATATAATTTTATTAAGGTTCAAGTGACCATAATAATATAATTTGATCATGTCTATACAGGGTGGCAGGGACATCGACGCGAAGCCGGCTACCATGGATTCAATACATGATTCTGAACCCCCCTGAGTTGAAATTATTAGTCGGTTATTTTTAAAAAAATCTGCTGTTTCATAGAAAAGTGCAATACCTACGCGGTCAAAATGTATGGAGCAGCTGTTTTTTTTTTAATAACCGACGAATAATTTCAACTTAGGGTGGTTCAGAATTATGTACTAAATCCATAGTAACCGGCTTCTCGTCGATGTCCCTGACACCCTGTATAGGTGTATACCTACAAAATATGTACGTTAAGTCTGGGAAATTAATTGTTAGTCAAATTGTCCGTATATTCAAATGACAACTGTTACTCTTCGACATTTGTGTGAAATGGCTATGACACGGCAAATTGGCGTAGCGTGTCAATTTCATAAAACAATTCATTTCCCTGACAGTACACGAATATAGAAAGAGATATAAAGTACTTAAAGACATCAAACATTATTATCCGTCACTTCACAACCCTATAGCATTCCCACTTGAATCTCAAGCGTCATTTAAAATACACAAGACCAACTGAAACTGAACTCCAATTATCTCGGGTAGACATTGTGGGTTCAGTCAATACACCGGTGTTTATCTCCGCTGCAAGTGACCGAGGATTTGCTCAGCAGCTCCATGGACCCACCCTCAAGTGATTTCAACGAAGCTATTGAAATCGTGGAACCGAGATACGAAAGCCTTAGTGTTTGCTGACTTTTTATATATTTTTTTCTCGTTCGAGAATTTATTTATTGGAGTCTGCTAATCGGATCATTTTGCGTTGAGAGAATGAATTGGAATATAATCGGATGTTCTTAATAGGTCGTTGCAACTTTTTCATGAACATATTTATTTGATTTATCGATTACATTATTTCTGTAGTCACACGAGCTTAGCCATGCAAATACTCTACTTGACCAATTTAGTAACTGAAATTACCTGTATCATCAACTACAAATTCGTTCAACAAAGTTATAGACTGGTCATTAGACATTCAAATATTACCGTTCTTCATTCAAAAAACAAACTTTCGTGGCTTTTCGTCCAAAAATTTAGGGATGACGCAGCATATCTTTTTCCATACTCCGTCGTTTCAAAATTCCATTATTACTTTCTAGCTATGTTCTATCTAGTAGTTACTTAGTCTCACTAGTTTCGTAAAGCCTCAACTACGTAAACATCAACCTGCTTAGTAGCTTGCCAACACTGTGAACTACATTCCGAAGGTCGGATCTCTCGTGTGGTGTCAAAGCCGACGGGGCATTGTCACAAGTACTCTCTTCTTTGTGTTTATGTGAACAAAACGCTTTGTTCGTTGATGTCATTATTTTTCACTCTTTCACCTCCGAGCTTTGCGACATTTAGGCGTGATCGTCGACAGTGAATATTTTTCGCTAAAGGATTTTTTGGCGTTAAGGCTTTTACTCGGGTTTATGTATTTTTTGGTTGATAGCGTCTATTGTCACAGAAAATGAGATTTTATTAGCTTTTGTCAGTTTATCTTCCAAAATCACGGTGAAGACACTTCTACATTAAGGATACCATTCAATCTTCAGCACGGGGAACATCATTTTTGTTGCCAAGAATTTCAATTTACAAAATAATATTACAGTTACAGATTGCAGACTTGTTTATGCAACAGTTCTCAATCAAGATCTAATAATTGAAGTTAAACAACCAATTAATTTATTTCAATACCATTTCTAAAATATCAAGTCGTTATTCAAAATCTAATATTGTTTCTGGAAATTGTTCCACTCGGACTGTTTTAGCAAAATTCGGACATTTTCAACTTTAAAACAATCTGGGTTGATTGAAATTCTACTTTCATTTTGTAAAGACAAAATTAGGGAGTGCCCTAGGAGTTTTAAAATTGTTTCAGCGGAGAGTAATAATGGTCCTAATTATGTTTCTGTTTAAGATAATGGGTACATAAAAGGCTTTTAGTAATTTTATTCAGAATGAGGAATATGTACTTTATTTATGTTAGATAATGGAAAAGATTTTACCAGAAAAATTCTGTAACTTCTTCAGGCACTTCTTAGCATCTGAGATATTATAGGGTAATAAGTATTCATTAAGGAAGCTAACACAAGTTAAAAAAATATAAATAAATTCTGAATAAACTATATGAAAAACATCTAAAGGTCGTCTGAAGGTTACATGTAGAAATTGTACCCATCTCAACTGAATATTGCCTATCAAATTCAAACAATACCTTCAAAATTGAATTCTCAAAGCTCCTCAGACTTCCAAGTACCTGCTCTATTGTTCGAAGCTCCTAGAGTCACTCAGAACTATTCTTAATTAAAAATACTTACATCTACCGACAACTTTGTTTGCAACACTGCCTTTTGTTGTACAAATGTTCTTTTTACTGTCTCGCGTTCGTTTGCTTTATTCTTACTTAGTCTTTAATTTATTACTTGTAACTAAATGGTTTGGTTCATTATATATACAAGGATGTTGTATTTCCTTGGTTTGATCTTCAAGGGAATCTGATAATACATCGTCTAAATAGACTAGACTATGTCTGTGGTTATCAATATTTGTGGACTTTAATAGTTGTGGTTAAAAGAATTATGTTAAAATCAACCATCACCAACATTTGGTGACAAAAAGATTTTTGTGATGTTATCCTACACTGTTTTAAGGGTTGATTGGTTACCATGTAATTAATTATTTTTTTAAATACTACCAACCATCCTAGTTAAAAAAGTAAGTACTTATAAATAAAAAATCGGCTTTTTATTAGAGGCGGCCTAAAAATTCCAGGGCGTTTGACATTCAGGCAACAAAAGTCGATGTTATTAATTGGCTATCGATCGCATACAAAGTGGGCACTAATTGAAAGTGATAAACTGAGTTTGGTGTGGGGTTTATGTTTATTTATAGTAGAGTCTTTAGGCCCTTTCTATAGTTTTACAATGATTTGCGCTAGTTGGATATACTTATCAGCAAACTAATTGAGTGTTCAATAACAATCCGATGGATTTTGAAGGAAATAAATAAAATTAAATCGTTTATTGGGAACAAAAAACAAATACATACAAGACAAAAATATTAAACGATGATAGGTGCAAAAGTTAAAACTGTGGCGCAGCTACCAACGCCCGACTCCTAGTGAGGGGGTAGGAATTGCTAATCGTTGTTGTTGAATTGTCAAAATAAAAGGCATTGGCATTTTAAGGGTATTATGCACTTTTCCCGCAAGTAAGCAAATGTTCGTTTTGATTCAAAAGGATCCGTTCATTTCTTACCGGAATGTCGCAATCCGTGTTCGTGTATGGAGATTCGGAACACGGATGGTTCTGCTGGACACTTCGTTGACCGACTGACAGAAACCTCTACCATATTTCAGTGTGATAATATTATCGTCACATTTTACATGCTTAGAATCATTCCTCATTCCAAACCTAGGACAAAGAAGCTGAAGAGCCTCTTCGTTCTAGATTTACAAAATTGGTCTTCTATTCATAAAACCAATCAGCATTAACAACGCTTTTTCTAGGTGCACCTCTAATTGTTGCTAGAGGTGACAATCAGATAAAACTAATTCAGCCCCTTGTTCAGCTGGCAACACCGTAACACTTAACAGTCCAGACTTTATCACCCTGTCAATTGCTCATTTAATTCCCCCACACGACTAAAGCGGCGCAGATAAAGCCAAACACGAATTATATTAAGACGGTAATCAAATAAACGACGTAGAATCGGTACGTAACGCGGCGAGGTGAATAGCGATGAATGGGGGTGAATACAGGCTGAATGGGGGTGAATGGAGACGTCGATAGCGAATAACTGTGCTGGTGAAATGGCGCAGTGCGGAACGTTTTTGTCACCATGGATTTAATATTCTTTCTTGAACGCTTTGTGGGCTGTTCAAAGTTGAACGTATGTGTCAGCTGAAAGTTAATAGGGGTTGGGGCTTGAAAATTTAATGATGTTAGGATGAGACGTGACTACGAAGCTCTGAAGGGCTAGCGTGCGATTATATATTGTAATTGGATAATTCAATCATAAATATTCAATTGAGGAAACGAGACAGAGTTACCGTTGGTACCTTTGGGTGAATTTGCACATATAAATTATTTCAAACATTAATTAACAACACTTTTCACGCAGTCATAAACGTCCATTAATTTTTCTCCTAATCACGGAAAAATATATTATCGCTAGAGTGTATCAGGGTGAAAGCTTAGCTATTTGTTGAACCAACAAAAAATGGGGCCAGAAGTAAAAAATTGTCCCAGCGTAATTTTATGTGCCCACAACACGCAATATTTGACTTAACCACGAAGCATGAATGTTAAGAATAAGGAAAAGTTCTTTAAATAACTACGAATATAGCATGTACCAGTAACGCGTGGTCATATATTAAGTAGTGATTAGACCATAAAACTGAACAACCATTGGACCAATATCGCAATCGCGAAAGAATTATCAGTTGTTCCATACATTTGTGTCGAGTAGGTACTGAAGTTTTGTATGGGACAGCTGATTATTATAATAAGTATGATACCTTTAAATATGACTAGACATTGCTGATACGTGTCACGACTACCAGTATAAACTATAGTATTCAAATGTTATCTTTAATATGACACAATTTTGGCGTCCTTATTTGAAAAGTGAGACTTCGCGTACAATAACTTAAATGTGATAGCACTTGTAACTATGTAGCTCTGTATGACACAGATGATTATTTCAAACCCCACGTAAAGCCGACCCTCGCCCATTCTCTAGAGCACTATGTAGATTTCTCCAAAACTAACAACTCCTTTTATTTCCAGGCGAACGCCTCATCCAGTTCGCGTCAGAAAACCTGGTGACAGAGATCCTGATTCACCCGCAGATGAACACGCTGATGCAGTGCATGCGCAACCTGCTCAGCTCCTTCACGCGACACAGGCACCTTGTGCACGCCGGATATACATTCGCTGGGAATGGCTCCTGGATCATGCAGGTAAGACAAACATATGGTAATTATAATTATTAGGATACATGTTTATTAATAGGAAGGAACATATTTTATGATGGTAAAGTGAACCAAGATCTTTTGAAGAAATAGGCTTCAAATAGTGAAGAAGTTAGTGACAGAGAAGACTATAATGATAAAATGTAAATACTATTCAACAATCAAAATTATGAACTGCCCCATGAGAACATTGAAATGGGACAATAAAATAACATGAAAACTAAGTTGAATATTCAATTTAGGAAAAGGCCTAACCAATAGTTCCCTCTTATGTAAATACAGACCCACAAAAAGCCAACATCACTTTAAACACATAAAGCAAAGACCAAACTAAATCAACATTTATGAATACTAAAAGCTACCAAACCACAAGCCGAAGTCAGCAAAGAGAAATTAACGTATTTATGTCACCACCAATCAACGGATCTGAATCAAAATGGGACGCCATTTGCGACAAATTAAGGTACATTATCAAGGGAACGGCTGTAATGTAATAGAATACCCTGCTCCCATTACGTTTGACTAAATTGGAATTGAAAATGTACTGAAGATAATTTGGAGTTTTGGTTAAATTCGAAGGAGGTGTATTATTAGCGTACCGACCTTTATTTATTCATGAGGATTTTGTTGGAGCGTGAGTATTGGAAAAGACGTATCAGACATTTGCGTCATTGAAATTATTTAACTATATGGTAAGACCGTGTAAGACACCGAGCTGGTTTGAAGTATGAAACTACGCAAACCATGTATACATAAATAAACTGTTCATATACTTGCTGATATGCGTACATAACGAATTATGTAAATCGTAAGGAATTTAAATCAAATATGAAAAAGAATCAACCACAAAGTAATATCACTAGATAGTACATATAGTAATATTAATTATTTGTATAAATATTATACGAGTATAATTCAGAATTTTCATTGATCACGCACTAAACAGCTATCTTAAAACAATTTAGATAAAGTAAAACTTACGTAAGGCCGTATAGCGGCCGAAAATCTTCACTCCCAAAGTAATTTAATATCGCTGTTATTTGAACTCTCAAGTTTCTTAATTGGATAAAGTTTTTATTTATTTTTCGCGGTACGGAACGTAACAGATGAAAAACAAAATTCGAAAAACTAATGATTACAAAATATATCACGGTATTGTTGGTTGTTTTGTTTTTGAAAAGAAAAACATGATATTTTTAAGAATTGCTTGAGATTAGAAATTATAAAAAGCTGTTGAGAATTTCACGTTTGTTTACAAATCATAAGACATTTAGATTGCCTTGGATTTGTTTTCAAACCTCTTTGCCAAAGCTACATAACTCATTCAGTCAGTACACTCGATGTAAATGTACATCTAAACGAAATATATTTGCAAAGAAACAGTGTTTAAAACAAAAAGATTTTTTAATTTAATCCGAAATGTTCTTCAGCTGCATCGAATACTCGTATTTGATTACTTTCCTATCACACTCTCCCGGATTTAAACTACATTTCATTACCTTCACCCAGTTCCGAAACTACTCCGTTTGATTTAGAACGAAAATGCGAAAGTGATTCGAATTTCAATTTCATTTGGATAGAAATCTTTTTCATTCGGTATATCAATCGAAATAACGAATTTTGGAATGGATTTCGCACCCGTAAGCTGGTTCTTTCGCCAACGTGTTATTGAATGGACATACATTGAGTGACATTTCCTCCCTAGAGCCGACGGAAATTAAAACTACAGGCAAACGTGGAACAGGATTTCATCGCTACATCTTATAGGATTGCTTCGTGACGGAAGGTGCTGATAAAACACGTCACTGGATACGAAATATATTGGAAAATGACAAACTTACGAATAGATTGATATTTCTTCGGTCGGCGGAAATATCGACAGAAAATCAGAAATACCTTATATACTGACAACAAAAAACTGTTCGCTAAAATTGCCTTATCGAAATTTACCTAGCAGCCAATCTTTTCAAATATGAAAACGAAACTTTAAAACATTAAGCAGATTTACAACATTTTTTTTCGTTTACACCATCTGTAAACAATCATTTAAAAAGTCCAATGTTATCAAATCAAAACGAACTTTAAATGAATTTTCAAAGAAAAAAACGTTTAAGAACACTTAATTAATCACATATTAAAAACGGTACTCGCCGAAATTCAAAATTAATTCTATCACAGTATGTTGACAATGAGTTCAAATATTTTTAATTAAGTCCTGATAATGAAGTTTAAAAAGCGAAGCGAACTGCTGCACGGTAATTAAATAAGCGAGGACCGTAAAAATGTTGGCTTTGGAACAATTGCCATTGTATGGCTGTGAAAAAGTGTAATCCCTTTGTTGAAAGAACGGATTATGAAGATCCCTGAATAGGAACACTGAGAATTATGAGGACTCGGTTAATGTTAGAAGGTTTTGTGGAAATATGGAGTATTATATAGAGATGGTAATGTATGAGAAAATGGTGATAAAGCATGCAATGAAAATAATACTTTAAAACAAATGCAAACGCAACATAACAGTGTTGAAACTGATGAAAATAACAATGTGCTAATGTGGACAATCCATACTAGGTTTATTGACCAAGAATTTCTACAAGACATAGAAAACGCCTATATGCTTTTGTAGTACGTAAAAGATAATTATTTTAATGATGAAAATTATGGTTTATTCACCGACCGAAAACCAAAATTATGTTTTTCTTTGGACACGTATCTGCTCTGCTACTTGTAGCAAACGATATCGATACTAATGACCCAAGTTAGACACATGTCACACTTGATGGATGGATCGCTAACTACTTCAACTGATCTCTGGGATACTAATGGAGCAATAGCTAGGACTAGTGCTGGTCGACTTAGTGCTACAGTAACCATAACTGAACTGAGTTAAGATGGCCATTTGTTGGCCAGTTAACAATATGTTTGTTTGAGTCTTGGTATCAAATGTATCTGCAATTTTTTAAACTCTTTGAAACTATATATTCAGTACACGTGTTACCTGTATTTTGTACAGTTAAGAGCACGTTCGTGGAAAAAACTAGTCGTTGACGTTTTCATAGATGAAGTCTTACCACTGACGCGCATTTGACCGTACCTTTATTACATACCTGTATGTCTTGCACCTTTATCCTATTTAATTTAATATATTAACCCATCTTGTCTTGTTTCAGGACGGGACCTTTTCCTTAGCTGACTTCACTGATGCTTACCAAGAGAACGAGGTTCAGCGCGTGATTCGCGCCTATGAGAACTCGATCTCCATTGATGTCCACTGCTCCACGAGCGGCGGCGGAGAATGGGCCAAGCTCCCTGAGATGCCCTTCGTCAAATACTGCAAGATTAGGGTCAACCCTAATGATATACTCGACTCTGGCTCTCAAGCCATCAAGGATTTTATTGGTAAGTGTTTAATTAATTGTTATTATTTTTAAGATGGTCTACGGTCATTGTTAAAAATATAGGTCCAACAAATACATAGACAAACTTTTATAAAACTCATTACTCATGAATCTTTGCTATAGGACCAACTCTAAATAATATAAACAAAAAAACAGCTGTTCAGAACATTGCGATCACATTAGTATTGCACTTTTGTATCGAACAGCAGAATTTTCCTAGTCCAATATTAGGTTTAAAATTTTGTACAGCTATTTTATTTGGAGGTTATATTTGAGACCTGTATAGATTTCTATTTAAATCGCAAAGTCAACAAAGTTGTCATTCCCGGAATAAAGATCAATTACTTGAATAGAATATGTCCAATTATAGGACTAGGTCAGTCGGAAATCTTCCTCAATGTAAAGATGGACGGAATAGGCGGAATCAAATTGAATTTACGGTTTAATCTGGCATTGGACTAGCTTCAGTTAGATAAGGTCTCCTTGGTATTATTAGGTAGCTCGAAGAGAAAATATCTATAGAACGTATACTAATAAATGTGTACCTTTTGCTAAAGGCTGAATATTTTTATTTTTAAATTACAATAAAGATCACTTACTTAAATATACTTAAGCATTAGTTCCAACAAATATAGGAATAGCATGCATAATTCACAGTTTTCTTCATCTATTATTTTTCATTGATTTGTCTAAACTTACTTGACTTACAAATAAATTGAAGAGTACTTTTTCTGATAATTCATCAATTTTAATGCTTCTGTTACAAACTTCGATATGCTCAACAATAGAAAATAACGCCATCTTGAATTATTCATTGTCTGTCTATAATAGAAGTAATCAAGTAAGATAACTAAATCAATATGTATGTATTACATCTAATCCACTCTAATTAGTAGTCGTGATAGTGTCTCTAATTATGTTAGTCTCTAGCACTATCGACGCGACGCAATTTAGTGCTGTTTACCTAATGAAGCTGTTTGCATTGTTGCGAGTATATTGTATGTAGTACGTTGCAATATTATCTTATTCCCAGGGATGTTATTCTAGCAATAGTGATTTAGTTTATTTCACAGACCAATTAATAGCAATATAGTACGGACACTTGCGTTAGGTGATAACCTTCTTTTTTTAATCAAATTGAATGAATCCAATAGTTTGAAAATTTATTACATTTAAATTGTAGTAATTTTTACAACGTAATAAGTAATAACTACCACGAATTAGACTTACTTTTCCAAAGATTTTTCAAACTTAAACTCAAAACATTTATTTGAAATAAACCAATTGCAGATACTTTTGAATTGTCAAGGGATCGATCAGTCAGAAATATGAAGCTAGTTGCCCATTCCAACGCGTAGTAGGTTCCTATGGAGAAGAACGGGCAAGAAACTCACGGACACTATTTTAAATCAGAATTTTGTTACAAAATATTGGTTACATCATTCATGTTGTAATTATACAAGTGAGAACAATGTAGAGAGACGTGCACCTTAAAAGCGTCCGTAATAAAACAATAAAAACAAAAACAATTCAAAATAAATTGTTTTGTTATCTTAGCTATACTTTAAGCAAAGCAGAGTGTAAAAGTACCGCTCAAAGATCTATATTATGTCCAACTCTATCTAGTAAACAGCTTAATCAAAATTTAAATTATAGTTCATTCTCAGTAAACAAAAAATAAAGCATGCTAAACGTGTCTTTAACTAATGTAATTATCCGGCGTATTGAATTTAAGTAAAACTGACAATATTTCACGGTCAATATTAATTCCTACTTTGACCAGTAACCTACTTCACTACTTATTTAAACACTGGAAACCTTCCCTTTCTCAGCACAACAAACTGCAATTAATAATCCGTTAATTAGCCACCATGAAACTTTACAACTGAAACTCCGGATATTTGGCTTCAGCACAAAGTTGTGCAACAACTTGCACATGTTTGTGTTCAGTTTGTGCCATTCACGCGGCACTAACGATGCCGTTTGTGCGCCAACCTGGGTTACTGGCACGTGCATGTTGTAGGGTCGCCTGTTTTATGGTGGGATAGTCCTGGAATATTTAATTTATGTGGGTGTAGTGAGTAATGTTTTATAAAGAGGCTGGCGTGAGAAGTACATAAAGTTGTGTGGAGTAGATTTTTGCCAAGAAATAGAACATAATGAATCGTAAAATCACTGCTTGTATTTTCAGTGTGAACTTCTAGATTAATAATTATATTATATGGCAGCATATACGTATTTGGAAAAATGTTTCATGAAAAAAAAAATGCTGCCACCTCTTCCAGACCAGCACAAAATTGTTTTGTCTGGCTTATAAAGAAAAATCCTTAGAGCCATAACAGGAGCTTATAGTTCAGTAAACCTCGAAATCCAGTTTAAAAACAAAGCACATTTTCGCTCTAACACCTTTAATATTAACTCAATTACTTCTCTTACAGTAAATTAAATTTAGTAAGCACGTTTGAAGTGTTAACGGTAGGTGTCTGAGTGTTACCTTTGTCGGCGTTTCACACCGGGCGGTAAATCCTTGTAAATATTTAACGAAGGATTCCCTTACTCAATGTTGAGGGATCTTGTTTCGAACGGATTGATTTTGTTTTTGTCGAGTTATTTGATTATTTATTTTCTGCTTTGGAAAAGGTCCTCTGTTTGGATAGGTAATTTATTTATATTTGATATGGTTTAAAATAAAAGCTAAACACTTAATATCTATAACGCTGGGTACTACAATAATAAGTAAAATTAAAATATTCAAAAACAACAATATTGCATAATACTAAATATTTGAGAAAATCCCAATAATTTCCCTGAAACTTTAGTCACCCTACCGTATACCGCTCACAATGCTGGCAATGACAAGCGGTTTGTAAACGGCAAGCAAATCAGCGTAGCGCCGTAGACAAGTGCTACGAGCTGCTACGCGCCCGCTACGAACTAGCTACGGCGTAGGATTCAATAGTGCTTTTGATGTTTTAGTTATTGAACGTTGTTGGTTGTTTGATTACATAATATTCATTATTATTAATAAGTAAACTGATCGAATATGATGACATTAATATTGAATTAACAAAAGGTGAAAATAATAAAATTATATATTTAATTTTACTATAAAGTTTTTCATTAACTAAATTGGAAAAAAGTAAAAAAAAATTAAAACCTATTTAAACTCCAATGAAAATGACTTAGTAACAAATTGACACTAAAATTATAAAACTTTACGACTACTGGATTTTAGTTATATCGTTAAAATTTTAGTACACTCCCCCCATTAGTTTATTACCTCTTAACTATAAAAGTGGGTACACTGCGTGTTCCGAACTATTACGACTTCGTATTTTAAACTAAATTAAGGTAGAAATAGGTCCAAATTGTAGGTTTTGTTCTAGTTCTAGATAATTATGCGACAAACTATTTATTGGATTTTATGGCTCATTTATTACTTTAGGCTGAACTTACCAAAATATTCGGGTCTTTTTTTTATCATAGTAGGTTTAAAGTAACATTAAAGAACTCTGAAAACCATGGTTTTACTCGTCTGAAATTAGTCACCTTAATAATTTCTTATTGGTAGCTTTCTTTTCTTCCTTATTAAACTGTTTCTCTTATTACTGGTTTGTTGCAACGTGCATCAATCAATCTGCCTAGCCTTTTCCCAACTATATTGGGGTCGGCTTCCAGACTAACCGGATGCAGCTGAATACCGAGTTTTACATGGAGCAACTGCCTATCTAAACTCCACAACCCATTAACTGGGTAATACGATACCCCTTGGTAAGACTGGTTGTCAGACTTTCGGACTTCTGACGACCTGTAAAGACTGCCAAAGATCCATGAAAGATAGCCGGGACCAACGGCTTAACGTGCTTTCCGAGGCACGGAGGAGTCTCGGTTTGAAAAGATGGTCACCCATCCACAGATCAACTCCGGCAAGCGTAGCTAAACCTGATGGATCGACCCGTGCGACTGTTATTACTCAGCCACGAGGTCCTCCTTGTTGAAACGTGCATATTATTCATTAATTTGAACAATTTATAATTCGGAACCAAAAAAACAAACACTCAACAAATCCTTTCAACAACATCAAAATTACCTCACAAGCAAACAAACTTTCATTTACTCACACAATTTACCTTTTAGAGCTACAACGCTCATTTTTAGCCACTTTGAGCTGCAAAAAGGGGTAATAAAAACTCTTTTGTTGATGTACAGTGAGGTCGGTTGTCACATGCCAAGTTAGTCGGTACAGTCGGCACGGTAGGAAGCTGTACAAATACTGTGCGGAGTTAATTTGACGCTCACGAGTTGGGAATTGTTCATTCTAACACTGAAGGTTGCTGTTGGTATGTGGGGTGAGGTATAGGCTGAGCGGGAGCGGGGTTTGTTCAAATAGGGATTGAGGGTAGGACACATTGTATTTTATCTATTACTTTATAAAATATGCAGTTCATATTGAGTTCATGAGAATAACTTATTGAATACTCTTCAAAATAATTAAAATCGTTTATAATTCAAAAGCAATCAAAAACCCGACTGCCCAGTTCACTGCAGGAAAAACGCTTTCCAATGAATATCCAACATGAGAAAGCATCAGTTTGACTCAATAGATAACAAATTGCACAGTATTAAATAAATAAAAACAGTAAACATTCAAAAATTTCCTTCATCTTTAAATCGCAATAAAATTCCGGGATCTAAATAAAATTACATCAAAGAAATCAGATTTAACGAGAAAATCTCATCATCTTATACTTTTTCTTTTCCTTTTATTTCAAAACATCTCGAACCTTCGATTTACAAATAAAATATAAAGCGTACCGAGGTCTTCCTGTTGACATCGCCTTCACAAGAATATATTATCTTTGAAATATTTTCACTTCTACCATATCTTTTTTATCGGAAATACGATTTTTATTTGATATTTTCCATACGGGGTCGTGACGAAATAAAAATCTAATAAAGTTCACTATTATTAATAACGAGGAATGGGATAAAAACTTTTTTCAGTAGGTACTAATGAGACATTTTACAAATTGAAAAGCATTTAATGAGTGATTGTAATTATCACCATTAGTATAGTAATAGCTCATGTGAGCATAACATATTATTATTAAATTGAAACAACTATATAAATATACTATAAAATCATCCAAGAATGTTGGGGTCGGCTTCCTGTCTAACCGGATGCAGCTGAATACCAGTATTTTACATGGAGCGAATGCCTATCTGTCCACAGCCCAGTTACTGGGTAATACGACATTACATTTGCTACTCTTAACTTCATTAAATTCACATACCTACCTACTTTTCCAATACGCAAATAATTTCCTGCATGAAACAAATTATGTTGAACAGCGCAACAAACTTGTTACTCCCAAGTTATACATATTTAGTCGTGTGTCGGCTGTTTCCGCAACTTGTTACAACTTTAAATTGCTTTCACAACTTACACCTATCGGTAACCGTTTAAAGTTTTATTGAAAGCATTAAGCATCTTGATGTTTAATTTTTGCATATTTTTGATAAAGAGAGAAGTTTTAGAGAGCCTACTTGAAATTCAGTCTATTGGAGATAATGTGCTGTAATAAAGAATAGAGGATGATGATAAAAGTATGGGCAGTATCTTAGCGAAAAATTCCAAAGACGGGGCTTACTTTGACGCGGGGCTTTGGCGTGAGGAGTTAAAACTCCTCACGTTGAAATGCGAATATTATCAGAAGAGAGGATTATAATAATAACAGGATAGTCATCGTCTTCTTATGCATTCATAACAACATTGTGACCACCAATACGTTTAATAACTATGGTGTTCAAGGCAATATTCCTGTATCGTAGCGTGCTACCGTGTCTACTGTGCGGCTTAATTTTAAACCATCAAGCAATTTATTGGTAGAATAGGCACCAATTGATAGATTTTCTATTGCATGGCGGTTCATGGATTAATTTGGAGACATCCACTAAAAATAAGGTGGTAACCACTCTTATACCTGTGTCCAGAAATATACAGCTAGCATAGTATTAAAACCAAATAAGAGTCCAATTACAAAACCTAAAGTCAAAAGTCACACTCTCTCTAAACTCTCCTTCATCAAAAACTAACAAAGAAAAAGTTACGAGCCATAAAACCTCGAACTTGACAACCAGACTAAGCTGACATTTTAGTCCCCTCATCAAAGAAATTACATAAGATACATTAAAGCGCTCGGCGAAATAATAAGATGTTCAAGAGGGTACGTACATTGTAGGACAATGGTTTCAGTCTGGTCTGGTCTGGGTACTAATGGTCTTGACTCGGGACATAACCTCTAAGTGTGTCTTGAAGTGGGCAACGAATTGCGCTTGGCTGTAAAGGAGACTTTGGAGTGGTTGAAGTTGTAAAAAAATGAAAGTTTTAATATAGATATTATGTAAAGGCTACAGCGTATGAACATGAAAATGTAGAGGCTTATTGATAAGATTAAGTAAAGTTAATAGAAGAAAATTAAAAACATAGACAGGATTTATATCCCCGTCATTTGTATTTTACTACAAAAGAACGTGGCCGCTCGCAGCTGGTCTCATTAGAAGGCTAAAAGTTACCCAAAGGCCAATGGAGAGGGCTATGCTTGGAGTTTCCTTACGTGATCGAATCAGAAATGAAGTGATCCGCAAGAGAACCAAGGTACAGTTACCTTGGTTCTCTTGCGGATCAGTTCATTTCTGATTCAGTTTTGCAATTCTTTGAGCTCTGTCAGTACATAGCTCAAAGAACTGCCAAACTTAAGTGGCAGTGGGCAGGGCCACATTGCTCTCAACAGATGACCGAAAGAAGGTCTCCCACAAGGTGGGCCTATGACCTTGTGAAGGCCGCAGGATTCCGCTGGATACGAGAAGCACAGAACCGGTTGAAATGGCGGTGGTTGGGAGGAGGCTTCCAGCAGTAGACGTCTTACAGCTAAAATGATAAATGATGATCTGATCATAACGATATTAAAAAGCAAGCATCATTAACACGATTATACATTAAACATAAACTTCACAAGTTGGATAAACACGCTAATAAAAAACTTTACCATTAAACGTCATACGATCCTACACTACTGTTGATCAAAAAAAACTCCAACCGTATCGGCCCCAATATTGAAATATATAAAAGCATTATTAGTGTGTATTGGCACAACGTCCTAGGAATTTTCAATAAGCGCATACCATGCCGGCCTTACAATAGCCCCGCCATTTTATTGTTTACTCACATATTCCGTGTGCTCTAGCTCTAACCTTTGATCGAGCGAAATTAAAATCTGCTCATCAATTGACACTGGAGGCTTCGGGACAATGTAGGCCCGAAACTAAGGTCAGGCTTTAATTATTTTGGGACAACATGTTATGAAAATTGAAATTGGGAATTTGTAATCATGTAGTAAACATTGATGGACGTGACATGTCTTTGTTTAAATATTCTTATTTATTTTCGAATATACACCGCTGAAAATAAGCCTCCAAATAATTTGGCAAACATGGTTCAATCGCCATTCCTAAGCTTGCTATTTAAACTCTGATTTATTAATAGCAAGATACAAACTGCCAAAATAAGGCCCACTGCCCTGTTTACCTCAGATTGATTACTTAGAAGAGCATCGACTACACGGAAAATAATTTGCAACATCCTTCAAATTAACCGGGTCCACTCGAGCGTGGCATCAAATTGACCCCCATCGTTCAATTTTAATCTTTATCGTATATGGTGTAAAGTTTCAAATGCATTGATTGCTCAGGTGTGGGAGTTATTAGGGCGGGTAGGTCCCAGGTCATTGATTGGGTCGTAGTGGCGGATGCAGGCTGTTGGGCTAGGATCTAGGTCATGGCAGCTTGTTAGTTCTCCTTGGTATTGCTAAGGTTGTATAAAATGTCGGTTAGTTTGCTGTGTCAAGCTACACGTAGGGTAAATTATATTGAATGCAATTATTTTGTTGGGAAAAATGAGATTCTTTTAGTTAATAACTCCTAATAATTACCTAGTGATAAGACAATACAACTATTTGGTTATTGAAACACTTGAAGACAATTTTATTTAAAGATTTGTGTTATGTTAAAGACGAACACTAGTGACTGTCCCATTATTAATAACTTTCTTCATCCAAATGAAAAATTATTTTACAAACCTTTTAATTACTATGAACCAGTTACATAGAAAGTCTTTCCTCAAATACATTAAATATAAATCCATTCATATCAAAACCAGTTGCACTAACTTAATCCACTTTATACAAATACTACAAAGATCTACTGACAATTGCAACGCATGACCCTGTATATTCGCACTCCTCCTCCTCACCCCAGAGTATGAATGCTCTTTACAGCTATGGTAATCCATAGCTGTAGAGTGCATTCATAGTAAAGCTGGCTATTCACGGCACTGCAGTATTGTCCTGTTAAACTCAGTGAATACTAGGATTTAGCTCAAATCTCTGCGCATAAATGTTAATATGAGTTAGGGTCTATTATGCCCTGAGCGCGTTCGTAGGTTACGTCTCTTTGTTCGTGGTGATAAATGGGCCATATTTCTGTTAATTATGTTATATTTTAAAATATTTTGGGGGAAATAGTGTTTTCTGAGTAATATTATCACACGCTTTTAGGGGTTTAATGAATATTTATGATCCTAAAATATAAATACAATATTTTTTTGTATAAAAATATTACGGTTTTAATGTGCCTGTAATTTTACAATCAAATAGATTGATTCAAAAGAGAACATATTCCTCACGTGATGATTTCAACGATTTCTAATCTTTTGCATATATTATATTTATATCTTAATTTTCTCTTACAATACTTGAAAAAACAAAAATATTCTTAAATTATCGCAACCCCGCAATCAGCGTGCGTGTATAACCAGATGTATGAACGTAAACGAGGCTAAAGAAGTATGTAAGGATAGTAGCAGGTGGTGTTCTGTAGCTTCTGTCTACCCCCTTGGGAAGAAGGCATGCGTTTATGTATGTATGTATGTGTATTTTCAAATTATACACAAAATAAACCGATTTCACAGCGAAGTTTATGAACCGATTTCATAATCCCGGCTAATTAAAACGATAACAAAAGTCTTCGTAAACTCCCAAAACATTTGTCTCGTTAATCCTTCGTTAATTAGTTATAAAAATCTAATTTGAACTTGGAACAATTTGTCGGAAGTTTTAGCATGAAGTGTTCGTTTAATTAAGTCTCATAGCATACAGTTGGAATTACTAACCGTTCCTTTTCAAGAATTTTAATATGTGAGTCAGTTAGTTTTTTAATGGTAGCGCAAAAATAAAAATGTTGTGAGAAAAGTTGTTTGAATTCTTTTGTAATGTAATGGGGATTAAATTTTTAGGAAGGCGTTAATAGCTCAAGTAGGACTAAATGATTTTGAGTGTACATACAAGTAGCCAGACTTACTAAAGAGAAACACCTCTTACAATCGCATCGAATTCAACAATATTCTATGCATCTTTTCATAAGTGGCGTAATTCCTAATAATTCTATAATTCCTAATTATTGCAATCATTGTAAGAAGTGTGTTTACTAGAAATCACCTAAGACATAATAATTTACAATGTCAGTTTCATCTTTTGAAAATAAAATGATTTTCCACACCAGACTTCTCAAGGCTTAAGGGTTAACATACGCTCTTATAGAAAAAGTGAGATGTCATGGAAATATTAACCTTGACTTACCCTAAATACCCTGCAAATAATGTAACCTATGCTACGAGCTCTATAGTTACGTTTAAAACCACAGAATGTCAGACCCTACTCATTAGAATCACATAGACATGCCTAGTAAAACTAATGTAACCATTTATCTCTTCTCCACAGCATACCTGGACCCCTACGTAGTGCCAGCCAGCCTGGACCAGCTCCTGGTGTCGAGCGACGTGGTGGGCAACATCAGATTCACCCACCCGACGCTCTACGTGTTCCCGGGAGGCCAGGGCGATGCTGCGCTGTTCGGCATCAATGGATTTAATATGCTAGGTGAGTCGATTTGAGAAGGTCTGAGGATAAAACCTTGTGGGACGCCGAAGGAAAAGATATGTTGGTTGCTCAACTTTATTGTAGTTAATTGACTCAGGCGTGACTGCGGAATTCCATTATGTATTATTTGGATTTCTTACAGGATTCTTTATGAATCTAAGTTAAGCGAATTAGATTACTAAATATATGTCGTCTATTGTATTGTTTTCAATGTTATTGTGTCAAAAGTAGAAAGAGTTTTGTGATTATAGCTGAGTTCATTTAAGCCTACTTTTTTATTCGAATCCCATAATAAATTGTTACATAAACTATTTAAAGGCAAATCATAGCTGGTTTTCAACAACAATTGTGCTTTATACTAAAACAGCAGCTAATTAAAAATGACCACATTATTGTGACAATAGATGATTTACTCTCAAAGGGTAATTCAGTTACATTGAATTCGATACTACCTAGCAGCAAAGTAACTTCATCTTAATTCCGTTACGTAATAACAGTACTTTTACGAATAGTACGTTAGAAAACTTCCAGCTACCAAGCTCCTCGTTAATCTAATTGATAAATTCCATTGCGAGCAGCAAGACGCAAATTTTTCCTCGGGGACTCCACCTTTAGCCGAGAAAAATCGAGTCAAAAATAAAAATAACTTAGTTCTTTTCCCCAAAGACTTACATAACCGAGCTGACTAAGGTTTTGTAAATACAGTGCTCCCGTTTACCACGTCAGTCCGACACGCCTGTGGGTCTCAATGCGGATTTTTTCGGCTGTTCTCTTTTCATTGGCGCGCTGCCAAAACTCATCTCTTGGTTACATTGGCAAGATTACTCTGTGTTCTTCGTTCAATGTTGAACATTTTACAATTTAGTTTTACGAGTCATTTGTTGTTTTGTCTGGTTATGGTTTTACTCGAATTTGGAATTGTTGAAAGAAACGGTTGGAGTTTTAATATGTTCTACTGCTTGGTGGCTTGAATAATTTTAGTGTTCAGGATGTTATGTCATGTCTTTTGAAGGATTTACGACCTTATTTTGTCTCAAATGTATCTTGAACTGAGAAATGAGAGAATGTTCTATGGATCATCTCATCTATGGATTCATCCAAGGCATCAAAAACTTAAATAGACTTCTTCATAGAGCTGTGGCCAAGAATTCACCAACTAAGTATATCCCACATTCCAACGTCAGATTCTCCGCGTACTTTCCCACGAAAAATGAAACAATTTACTAGAAAATACCACAACCAATTGACTTATAAAAGTCGAACCTTGACACAATCTCAGAGGCAGTACAGCCACTTAGAAGTTGGTACTGTGCCAAAGAAATATTGGCTGTCTCCAGTACAAAGACGCCTCCGAGTGTTCGCTGATGGTCTGTCACATTCACAATGTTAAATTGTTTGCAGAGTTTTGGATCGAAACGTCTCGAGTCTTTAGATAATTGTTTTGTTCATTGTTGTTGTTGACTGTTATGAGAGTTTGTTTTGTAATTTCTTGTGAAATTATCGATGAATTGAGGTCAATATTTGTCAAAGAATTTGTCTACGTAAATAATTTATTTGATGAAGGTAGGTACTCTGTCAACTCTGTGATTCTGTAATCACAATGTTTTTATCCTTGCTGTGTTTATAAGATGTCAAATTCTAGCATGCGTTCTTATTATAAGCTATGAATTCACTTTCAGAGTGGTGGTACTATATCTATATACAGGGTGATTGGAAGATGGGTGCAAAGCTTTAAGGCGAAGATAGTACAGACAATTTAGAACCATTTAAGCCATGGTTGTCTTAGACGAAGTCTTACCAAATATTTTTAACCAAATTTTTAAGTTTTTTTTCGGAAATTCTCAAAATTTTATGTAAACTGCATAATTATGGCCAAATTGAATGATAAATGAATTCATTTTTTATTTATTTAATTAAAGTTATGTGTAAGCAATCAAGCAAAACATGTTTTAGGCTTCTGTGTCATTAGACATTTTTTTTTACAGACATTTAAAGCTCAGAAAAAATAAAAAATTTGTACAATACGTCTTTTAAAACTTATTAAAAAAAAAAAAATTGGTAAGACTTCGTCTAAGACAACCATGGCTTAAATGGTTCTAAATTGTCTATACTATCTTCACCTTAAAGCTTTGCACCCATCTTCCAATCACCCTGTATTCTATGACACATTACTCATCGCCTACGATAGGATCGTTTTCTGAAATAACAAGATTCTTAGTATCCTCATTGTTGACTTTTGACATTTTAACATTTTCAGTTCTAGTAGTAAACTCACCATACGTAACTCAATATTCTTCCGTTGACCGATCCACTTTGCATTGAATGAACATTTGCTGAGTCAACCGATCCATTTCTCTGATTTCCTTCATGAGATATTCAGTTTGAATAAATCATATTTCTGCAAATTGAAATAGTATGTAATATTAGATTTGAATTATATTTCTGATTTCTTGAATTGAACTTCTGTAGTCATAATGAATTTACATTTCGAATGATACAGTTCTCAGACTTTATGACAATTTCATAGAGTATTTACTTACTTACTAAGGAAACATCATCTTATGTCCGACAAACTACAATTGGTTCAAGCAACCACGTGTCACGTCAAGTCAACATCGTGATGGTGCTTTGTCATGATAAGTAGAGATCGTGACGTTCTGGGCCTTTTTTGCGACATCATAGACTAAATTAATGTCGGTCAACTTTCCACAATTCGAACAGAAATACTCTCTGTTTATGGCAAAATTCACTGAGTACGAATAAGAACAACAAAAAAAAAACATTATAATGATTCCGTAGGTATATACTAGGTAGTAAAGTTTGTACACTTAGTTCAGTGTAAAATATAGGTAGATTTAACAGCTGACGCTAGCTGCTAGGTGAAGGTAAATAAAGTGTGTCCCACAAACAACGGTTTCCATTAAGCCACCGCACACGTCAAGCCAAAAGCGTGCTATCGTGTTACTAAGTAAACTCGCCGGGACACGTTACTGTCACGCTGTTGGCTTATCTGCATGACGTCACTGCTTTCACGTCAGTAGGAATAGAGCTCTTAAAAGTAATTGTGGAGTTGTTTCATTGAAAGAGGTGCTGTAATAGAATGAAATTGTCTGAAGTAAAAGGAAATAACATGTTGATTATTCATTTAGTAGAAATAACATGTTGATAATAAAAGCTTTAGATGATAGCTACTGTAAACACAGAGTAACAGGAATAGTTCCTATTCAAGTGTGTTTGATATGAAATCCTAATCTAGCCTGACCAATCAAAACACTTAACCAACGGGTAACCTACTCTTACTGTTGGCAATACCTACTCTCAGGTAAGGCGGAACAAAAACTATCTCAGAACCAATATTTTTCCATTAAAGCCTATGTTACAATGTCGCGTCTAGCCAACAGCGGATCAGCGGCATGTTGAACAAACACCCACCGGAAAACGTGAATGTCACGCTAGCGAGATGGTTTTCATTAAAATATTGAAGTTTTATCTTTGGGTATAACATAAGTTATGTAACACACGTGTTACATTGCCTCTTATTTATACAAGAATATGAAAAATACAATGTGATGCTTCAAATATTAACAAAAGTGATCGGATTAATATAAAAATCTAAAAAGGATATCATGTCTGTAATAACAAAATTGATTATTTAGCTGCCAATCTCAAACAAAATAGTCAACCTCCAAACGTGGATTAATTCCACACATCCCTAAAACCGAATTATGTCAAGCTTATACTCAGTAGTAGACATTTTCCGAATAAAAAGCAGAAATACTCCACAAACAGCATTTCCCATTAAGCCTTTTGTGTCACGTCACGGCCGAGAGCGTGCAGCGTCGTGTTACTAAGTAAACTCACACATGTATGTATAAACACGCTCACTACTGGAAGTGTCACGTCGTTGGCCTTAAGTCTCTGTGTAATATAATAATGGTGGAGTGTTATTAGTTGTGTTTGCATTTCCTTTTGATGTAGTGGGTTATTAAGAACAGCACTTTTTTTACTGGAATTTTGTTGGAAATATTAGATAGATACTGTTGGAAATAATTTTAAGTGGCGACCCAAATAGAAGATTTATTCTATTTTGATAATAATTCTGAGAGGTATCTAATTTATTTGTAATTGGAATTGAAGGAGCATTTCTGTAGGCTTAGATGTAACAGCCTTAGAATAGTAATGTAGTCACGTAGTATGCCTATTTTGCTGTTTGCGTAATATTTTGATAGAATAATAATAGAACAATATTAATCTGGCCGCTTTACAAGTACAAAACGAAATAATAGGAAAAATAATTTTGGTTTTTAGTAACACGTTCTCGAAATAGAATGTTATTGAAGTATATATATACCTATGACGTTGGAAAATAGGTTTTACAATAAAAAAACTCCTTTTTTATATAATGAAAAGGCATTATTATAAAAAAGAAGTTTTGTTTTATCCTACCAATTTCTAACCCACTCAATTTTATTTTGTTCCGCAACACCCGTCGGTCTACATTTTTACCGCCATCTGAAAACAAAATGGCGCGTGAAAGCATCATTCTCTGTTCAAACAAAAATGCACATCGGCACCCATTCCCTCTCCAATTTATTTTCAATCAAGCGTCCATCAGACGATTTTATCTATCTAGTTTGAGTTCCACTATGTCAATATTTGTTAGTTGAAGTGCCGTATAGGTATAAAATTCGTTTGGTAGCTATACGACGTTGGATTAAAGCTGTCTTGGAATTAAATTGTCTTAAGAAGTCGAAGTTTTTAGGTGTGGCGATTTTTGAGATAAACCAGTAGATATAAAGAGCGTGATCTGATGAGGTTGATCATTTAGAAAAACCTCATCAGATCACGCTCTTTGCAAGCATGCATAAACGTAATACTTACTGCTTTAAAAAAGTGACATCAATACTAGCAAAATAGCCAAACAAGTATCTTCACTACAAAGGGAATTAAAAAGCATAAAATGGCCAGTACCCGAAATCCATTAAAGTCCATCAAGTGCCAACCTCACATCAAACTGACAACCAATTAAAATCTTAAAATTTTATTTAAATCAGTGTTCGACCTCATTCGACTACATTTCCCGAATCAAAAGCTCATTGGCGGAACTCATTGGTTCAGTGCCTATAGAAATAAATTAAAAGCAATATGAAACAATGCAAGTCTGATTATTGTTCACCGGGAGCATCATTTGAAATTGGAGTTTCGCTTCAGTGATTATTCGGGGTTGTTCCAATCGCATTGCGTATTAGATACGTGTTTGCGAACACGTCTGTATAGCGAGCTGGCAATGTATGCCTAACGGCAAACTCTGTGTAATTTGTATGCTGATTTCTGAATGAAAGGGGGATGAACTGTATTCATGTGATTAGATTTAAATAGGGTGATTGTTTGGTGTGAATACTTCAATATGGTTTTGGAATTTATGCGAACTGCGGTGCCTGAACCACGTACATGTTATTTCTGGATAATTAACTCTTATTGTTAACCGGAATGACGGTCTGCTTTTTTCGTGGTAGGGTGTTGGTTTGATTAAGCCTTTTCAAGTCAGCTAAATATTCATGTCAGTACTTCTTGGTCTACCTAAGGATGAAAACAGAACTTACAACATCCACTTTAACCATTGGATGAACACGGTTTTGTATTATAGAGAGGTAAAAATTTGTGAGTTCGTATGTAGAGGGTAATCTTCGGAACTACTGCTTTGATTCCGAAAATTCTTTCACTAATGGTAAGCTACAATATTGCCGAGTGTCATAAATATATTTTATGTTAAAACAAGAAATTTCATGCGGACGAATTCGCGAGCAGAAGCTAGTACCTAATTAAATGATTTTTTACATGTAGGTAACTATCTAATAAATCCTCGTTATCACAAACGACAAATCCCTAGCTTTAGTCTCCGTGCAGTTGAAAAGGTAGCTATCCACATAAATGTTAGAATGTTCTAGAAACACGCTATCTCCGTGCCGAAGGGATGTTAGCAGACAATAGCTCAACGACTGTTACGCTGACTGACGATCAAATCCAACCTCGTAAAACTATTGCGGGTTAGTCTCTCGTTAAACAGATGGAGATTTAGTTCTATGGGATGAAGGTTCCATATAACTAAATATATTTAATACAGAGTTAAAGATTTTAAAGCTTACCGCGATAAAAAGCATTTTTAATTCAGCTAACGTTCTAGCACTGTTAAAATTCGTATAGTTATTGGGAAAAAAAAACAAGTCACGTAAAAAAAACTAAGGGAATCTAGATTGAATTTCAAAAGAATTCGCCTCGCATCGCATCCTCTTATCTCATAGTCATGATAATATATACGCGCCAATAACCAAATCAACTATTAGGTTTTTGCCGCTTTTTCTCAATACTAAAATAATCAATATTCTAGTTCGCTAGTTAGCCACATTTCTTATTCCATACAGTAATATTGTCAAATGAATCAAAACAGCGTAATATTTGACATCTATTTGCGACGTTGCCTATTTTCAGAGTAAACGCTCTTAAACCAAATAGTTTACATTTGAAAGAAATAATAGTGATGGTGGCAATTTCCCCGTATTGTGTTGTCAATAAAAAAAATGAACAAATGTTTTATCTCTGCAAAGCATACCATAACAAATACTCACCAATTTCTTCCCAAACTTTCAGTTGACGGAGGCTTCTCGCGCAAGGCATGCTGGTGGGACTTCGCGCGCCACCTAGACCGGCTCGACGCCGTGCTTTTCACTAGGATCAACAACTGCTCCATGTCCGGCATGGCCTCCGTGCTGCGCAGGAAGGCCGGAGCTACTGTGTACCCTCAGATCGGACACTTCTTCTGTAATTTAGAGGTATGATGAATTTTATTTTATATAAACATTTAGGACTAAGTATTCTATTTATTCATTTTATTTTTGTCTCATTTTGTTATTTCACTATATTATGCTGCACCGGTTGACGTCATCATGTCAACGCCGGCTGTCGCTGAAAACCAGCGTTGGGGCTCTGTCTCGCATAGGGTCGCAGCATTATGCTGAGCGATGGCCGTTTTGCGTGGATGTGACGCATATTTTCCCCCAAATTGTTTATTTTTGTGTTTTGTTCTTTCTTTGCGTCATGTGTACCGCAAATAAACGTATTTTCTTTCTTTCTTTCTTTCTTATGAAGTTTATTTATTTACTAAATTCAGTCTATACATACATACGTACAAAAAAATAAAATTGTAGTGTCTGTTTGTAATGTCAAAATAACAGCTTTTTACTAATTGCAAATGACAGTATATATACAACCTTAGTTTTTGTTTAACCTAAACCTCTTAAGGGGTCATTGTACTCATCATTATGAACAACTTTCACTATGGGACCTAGGATAAAATCACGAAAAAAAAATCAGCTGTTCCCTACATTTCGACGAGATATACGAACATAAATGTAGGGAACAGCTGTGTTTTTTTCCGCGATTGCAGTGAAAGCTGAAGCTTAGGCTGTAAGTTTACAAAGACATGATCATTATCCAGCACAGAAAAGTAGGAGAGAGTGACAAAGTAAATAAAATAATTTTATAATTCGTGCATGCATGCATTTATTTTAATTTATTTGGCATAAAAAGGTAAATGCCTGAGCATTCTCTACCAGTCAACAGTCAACCAGAGCTGGTGGAGAGATTCCTGAAAATATTTTTTTTCTGGTAAAGGTTTGGGGAAAGTGATCAATTTTTGTTATGAAAGTGAAGAGTGAGTTACCAATATTGGACTGGGAAACAAATCCGAAGTAGTTGCTAATGAGAAAAAAATATGCTTGTGAGTCAATTGGGAAGGCAATTTGACAGGAAGTTTCCTTACTTCATAATAGAAAAATAAATTGAAATAATATTACTATTAGGTAACCCAATTCGAATAATATCGAAATCCGCATACCTTTTCCTAACACCATGACTGTTTTATGAGCCAAGCTGCTTGACATCTTTAATCTTCAAAGCAGTTTGTCCTCTCATTACCAACCATAACGTGAGAAAGAACTTCGCCCCTTCAGCTACTATGTCCTACATCGTCAATGAGTTATTCCAACAATGGGAGCAGGGGTACCGGCGCCACAGAGACGCCCTCACAAGGCCGACACCTGACACTGCGCTGATACACTTCATTGGGCACACTGCTTACTGCTTGCGTGCCCTTTAGAATCGAGTAGAACGGATTTAGTAAAATTACTTTGGTTGAGTAGTTGTGCCTGTGGCTTTGTTTGCGAGAAAAGTTTATTCAAAACTAGGTTTTACTTGCTTTTCAATACTCAATTCTTTATTGCATTCCATATGTATTACAAAGATGGAAAAAAAAAAAAAAACACCTGGGTTTGCCTGTCACCTTTTTGAAAAGATGACAGGCAAACCCATAGATGTAGTTACTTTCGCTTTATAATAAAGTCCTCCAGACCGAAGTTCGGCCATGGCGAACAATCTCAGCGCAGACCAGCCTTCGGCGCGGGAGATTATATTATAGTACACAAGTGTGTGCGCAGCAGACACAGGTGTTTCTCTCTTCCCTCACTCTCATCCTCGGATGGGACGGCAATCCACTTTATAATAGTATGGATTCGTACCTACTAATGATAGTTAATTAAATAATCTTACTTAACTTCTTCTCTCCTGCAAACTGCAAAGTAGTTTGTTGGCAGACGTAGCTCCTTTTTTTACATTTATTAAAAAAAAACACTTATCACTTAAAGGTAGATTATTTGTAAATTAATAAATTCAATGCAGTCGTACACATTATTCTATAATCTACGGTAATCAGTGAAGCATATAGTATCACCTTCCAATTAGATTCTCGCGATCGTATACCACGCACGGCAGTGTCGTCGTGTCCCAGTGAGTCTCACAAAATGATAATTTTTGTGTTCATATAGTGTTCTAAAAAAAGTGATATTATGTGATGTGTCAGGGTAGGTAATAATTCAAATAACACTCATTCTCTCAAAGGATAGCTAGTACTTCTTACGAACTGATCTGCTAAAACTGACATTAACTTCAAACTCAAACTCTTTATTGCATTACATTTAAGTGTTACATTTAAAACATAACAACGCCTGCATACATTTTTTACATTTTTGTAATTTTTTTGGTGTTGCGTTTTTATTTTTTTTTCTCTTGTTTTTGTCGGCAAGAGTATTTGTTTATCATTTATTGAGGATAGAATTGCTGTTTGATGAATTTTCCTAGTTAGTTAATTAGTTGCCCACTTCTACGAATGAGTAATGAATAATATAATTTCCAAGTATTTGTTAGGTATTTATAAAGGCGTGTACAATCGAACGATAAAGAACATGATGAATACGAGCATCAAACACAGTGTTCGTCACAAACGATCGTGGCGATCCAATACTTAATTCTTTTCTTTACTGCTCGATATGCTCTCACAACCCAGGCGATCAATCTGCTGAACGCCCTGATTGCTCAGGAGCCCAATGTTGACATATTTTTGTATTGCAGTAAATCAATGTTAAATGTTTGCATGAAGTTTTTAGCTAAGTGTTGCTGTTGGCTTGCTGCGCGCTTTGGTATTTACTGTAAATGCAGCAAGCAATTGATAAATAAATAAATAATTGTTTTAAAAGAGAGATCTGTGACATACACCAACTTTTTTTGCCCTCATATAATAGTTTCCTTATCAAAAGAATAATCTAAAAAAAGTCATTTTAAATCAATATTACTGATTCTTATACCTACCACATACCTACAAGATATTCGATGGCGGATGAAGAACCAATAAACATAACATCACGCCTGCAGAGGTGTAAACAGACAAACAAACAATTAGTATTTGGTATATACAGACAGCTAACTTCCAACTCAAACAAGTGTGTTGTCCGACACGCATTTCCATTTTCGCACTCATGGCCCTTATCTCCGAAACTACTGAGCCAACATTTTTAACAAAAATACAGAGAATTGGTTCTTTACTCATAGATTCCTCGGGATCCTGTAATCCAGCATCCCAGACAGTCGTCGAATGGCGGCGATGATCGCTTATCTAATAGCCGACGAAGGGTCACTAACACATCATTGACCTCCGTTGCGGGTGTTAAACCGGTCAAAATAGTTTCGGAAATAACAATTACATTTTTATCAAATTCTGAAAGGTAAAAACTGGTAACTGTTAGTCATCCTTAGAAGATAGACATAATAATGCTACTGCGGACTTTTCTGTTGATTTTTTTAAGATGTACAATCCTGTGGAACATTAATTTGATGCATCTCTTACGGTACGGTTAGCGCACGCCATAAAAGCGCTTAAAAAAAGACGTCTCTTTTACGACTTGACAAAGATCAAGATGTATGTACTCCTGTACGTTTAATGTAAATGTATTATATATATAAACCCTCTGGAATAAATGTCTTTTAAATGATGGTGAAAACCGCATCGCAATCCGTTGCGTATTTTAAAAGAACAACGCGGACACACAGGAGACACAAAAGACGGCCTTGTTTTATAATATTTATAGATTAGATAGAGTAGATTCAAAACCGAAATATCCCTGTTTCCAGGAACGCCGCGCTCTCGCGAGCCCCGACGGAGACAAGGACGCGGACCCGCTGCTGGTGTCGCTGCTGCAGGAGGGTTCCGACATGATGGCTGACCTACGCCACATCAACCTCAAGCCGCAGCACTGCTACAGAAATCCCGAACCTGTCAACCTGTACCACAAGGTTGGACATGGTACGTTTAACTATACTTTACTTCTAATAACCTGTTCATATTATTTGTTCTGTATTCACTTCACAATTTACATTACCAATTTCCGGCCGTTTCGGGTTAGATACATATGAAAGAGGTCCTCGATAATCTCTTGATATTATTTTACATATTAGACAAAGTTATCAATTTATGAAAAAAAATTTTTTATAAGAGTATTCAGAACCAAGATATTATTATCTGATAAAAACTTAGGCTAAAAAACCTCAGACACCGGGAGTTAGTCAAGTACCTCAATCGTTCCTTTATGTTGTCTTTGCTTGTAATGCTTGACATATTTCTGTTTAGTTTAACTAATGTTATAAGAAGATGGCTCATATTAATTAATTAATTAGATACATGTATTAACTTGGTACATAAAAAGTCTTTCGTAAATTACAAGATCAATGATCACAGTTAACACTTACAATTACCCTAGACAGTAAAATAATATTTATATACTCAAATTATAATACCACTTTTTTCATTCATTTCAGGAACGCTAGACATGTACGTACTGAATCCGTCCAAGGACTCTAAATACGTTCGTGAATTCCTAAAACGTTGGCACAACAGTGAACAAAAACTATTCGAAGGCGCCAGTGTATCCGGACAGTTCAATTTCCCGATACCAAACTTAGTATCTATATGCGCGTTACTAGTGTGGCGCCCAGCCAACCCTGACGATACGATTACCAGGATAATGTTTCCAGGATCGACTCCGCAACACAAAATATTCGAAGGCTTAGAAAAGCTCAAACACTTAGAATTTCTACAGCACCCCACTTGCACGGGAAGACAGATGGCTCCCACCACGCCACCCGCCACCGCAACTCCAACTACAGTCACAGCAATAAAGACTAGCGCTAAAACCACAACTAAATCTAGCAAAGAAAGAAGTATAATTACTGAAAAAACGAAAGAAGAAAAACTCGTTGAGCCAGAACCTCCCCCAAAAGACCTCAAAGAAGGAGAAACAAAAAATATTATAGACAATAAATTACTTAGTGAACTCGTAGACGGAGAAGATAAAATGGACTCCGTCTTACACGATTCTATCACTGCGAGAATAGCAACTAAACTAGATGATAAGATTGCTCAATATGAGAGCACTGTGATAGACGGTCTGCCTAAAAAGAAGGAAATTAAAAAGAAGGCTGTTGATAAGAAAACAAAACGCGTTGATAAGACTGATGAAGTTAAAGACTCTGTAGTTAAGGCTGATGCTAAAAAAGTTGACGCTGAACCGAAAGCTAAAGTAGAGAAAAAAACACGGTTAGACACTCGCAAATCTGAAATGACGTCATCAATGACTAGGAGTAAAATCAGCCATCGTGCCACGCGGGCCGTTTCAGAAAGGAAAACGACAGTGAGCACTGATAAAAAGACAGCACCGGAAGACAAAAAATCACCTCCGACTACACCCAAAAAGGTAGCTGACACCAAACCTACTCCATCCGCACCAGTGGTCAAAGACAAAATTAAAGCCAAAACTAGAAGACTGAGCCCGGGTAGCACCCCAGCCAAAAGCACCAAAGAAGCGAAAAATCGCATGGTTGTTGAATCAAAATATAAACAAGCGTCACCTAAACGAGACATTACAGCAAAACCACCTGGAAAGGTAGAAACTAAAGCTAAACGAGAACCTATATCGCGCCGACCTAGACCGCTATCATCACCAGTGAAAGGATTAAAAGCTATGAAGAGCCCAACTAAATCAGTGAAGTCAGTTAAGGCAGATTCTTCAAAGTTAAAGGGGTTACAAAGAGTTAACTACGAAGACATTCTAAAAGATGCGAAGAAATCTGACGAAGAAACGTCAAAGTCCATCGATGATATAAAACAGCAAGAGTTAGATGAAAGAGAAGAACAGGAAATCGTACGAGAAATAGAAGCAGTATTTAACAGGGATAGCGAAGCTGAGGAGAAAATTGAGTTTGTAGGACGATCGGATATTGAAAAAATTACGTGTTTGTTAGATGATACCAAGACTGAAACGACTGCCGACGGTGAATTTGAAGAAGAATATCTGATTATTGAAAAGGAAGAAGTTGAACAATATACTGAGGACTCCATTTTGGATCGAGAAGATAGCCATGATCATGAAGATGAATTACAAAAACACGCTAAAGACAAAGAAGAATCAGAGAAAAAGAAAGATGTAACAGTATTAGAGCAGGAAAAGGAAAAATCGGAAGAAATACAAATAAAGACTGAAGCAATTATCGAAACAGAAGCAAAACAAATTGAATCCAAGGAACACTCAGTGAGTGTCGAAGAAAAACAAGATATAAGCAGTGAAAAGAAGACTTCTGATAGTAAGAGTATTCCCAAACCTAAAGATTCTCTTGAAATGCAGGTTCAAGAGTCTCAACCGGATGAGAAAATTTCTACTACTATTGAATCTGGAGCCACAACTGCACCCACTCTACCTGAAGATGAACGAATAACTCTTGATGATATCAAAGAAGATCAACTAGTCGAAGAAAAACACATTCAAGAGGAAACAAAGGAAATAATTCCACCTCAAAGCTTAGTCGATACGAAACCATTATCACTTGAAAAAAGTACTAAACTTGAGTCCATACCAGTGCCTATTAGAGAAATTGTCAAGACACCTGATGAAGTAGCTGACCTACCTTTGCACGAAGAAGTAGACTATAGAACCTATGTAGAAAAGAAAACACCAGAAGAAGAATTCATTAAACGTAAACTGGAAGAAATTAAAGTTCCTAAAGACCTACCTCTTCTAGATCAGGATGCGGCTATGTCTTACAAAGGCATGAAAGCAGTCCAAGATGACGTGATAGTTAAAACTGTTCAACGCGCATCACATCCTGAAGTCGTTACTGTGACACCTGGTTCAGCACCAGAGTCCCCAATGTACCACGAGCAAATGAAAGTTTCAGCAATTCCTGATAAAGACTTAAAACCCGTTAAAGAATATGATGATGCTGAGTATGATTATGGTCAGTACACTGAAAAATTAAGAGAAACTCACATCACGACTCTTGATTCACCAATTAAAGATGATATTATTGTAATCGAAGAGATCCCGTGTATGCCCGAAAAGATCCCATCAATACCTGAAGATGTTGAAAAAGAAATTGAGGAGGCTCGTAAGTTAGAAATGGATAAACCTCCCATAAGTCCTAAAGAAGTTGAAAAAATTGTAGCTGACGTCGCTGAAGTGCTAAAATCAGAAAAGAGCTTAGAAGAAATCATGGCTGAGAAGTCGCCTTTATTAAGCAAATCACCTGAAGCCTTCCCAAGTGTGGACAAAACTGTAAGTGTTATTGAAGCAACCAATATGCTTTTGTCAAGTGAACAAGAAATGAAACATGATTTGCATGAAGATGTCAAAGAAATTATAACCCTTCATGCAAAACCCAGTCATGAAATCGCAGAGACTATACAAAAGGAAGTGTCACCTGTACGGTCAATCACATCAGAAGACATCAGCGAGACTTCAGACAAAACTGTACTAAGTGAAGGTAAGCGAGTAAAACGAGAACTTCTGGATCAAAAGATCAAAGATAAAGTAGACGATATTAAAGAAATTTCAGACGAAACTCATAAAATTGGAATTACGGAAGCACAAATCAGTACAGATATAACTGATCATGTTACAGCAGATGTTGAAGATGTAAAATCTGAGAGAAGAGTCAGCACTACCTTAGATTCAGCTAAGACACTAGAAAAACTTGAAGAAAAAATAGCTGACCTAAAGAGAAAAGAAGATAAAATTCTACAAGAAAAAATTGATACAAAACCATCTGAAGTAAGTAAACCTAGAACACTCGAGGACGCAGATATTTCTGAAAAGCGAACCAGCTTAGATGAAGCACCTGTCAAACCGAAGAACGAAACAATTCCAGAAAAACCTGAACAACCTGAAAAATTTATCACAGACGAAACACCCATTGATGAGAAACCAATAAGTCCTGAAAAGGAGCTCCCTAAGAAAACATTACTACAAAAAGCTGAAACGAGAGTAGAAAAAGTAGCTGGAAAGGTATCCGCTTTCAAAGATGAAGTTTTCGGATTCTTTGGTAAAAAAACTGATAAGAAAGAACCTAGCCCTGAGAAAGAAATCCCAGAAAAAGCCATAATGAAGGAAACTGAAATGAAGCCAACTGACAGCATGAAAGAGCAAAGTCCTGAAAAGGAAATAAAAGAAAAAGATCTGATTCCTATAAAGAATGTTCCCGAAAATTCAGATATTAAAACACCTAGCCCAATCTCGGAAGTACCTTCAGAAGAGGTACAAGTAGAGATATCTTTTGATAAACAACATGAGGACAAGCCAGAAGTATCCATATTTGACGAAATGAAGGATCAAATTGCCGACACTACTAAGCATGTTCTTGCCAAGTTGGACTTAAAATTAGAAAAAGTAACTCCTGAGAAAAAAGTCAGTCCTGAAAAAGCCGTTGTGAGTGAGGAAGTGCCTAGCTCACCCCAGCCTGAAAAAGAAAGAACTACACCTGTTAAACAGACACCGGAAGATAAGATTCCTAGCTTAATTTATGATGAAGATCAAGAGCTAGACATTGAAGAAAGACTAATTGGATTTGAACCAATTGGAAAACCAGAGGAAATTTCTGCCACACAGTTTTTGACAATTACCGAGAAAGGTATTGTCATAACAAGGAAATCTACAGTTACCACTATCTTACAGGAGTATAGTAACATTAGTAGGACGATTGTTAGATACAAAACTACTGTTTTAACAATTGAAGATGATGAACTTCCTGATGGTACAAGAATTGGGAGAACTTACAGAAAAGTAATCCTTTCTCATGAACGACCAAAGCTCAGTTCAGTCACTTCAGATGAGAAAGCACTAAGCCCAACCAAACTAGATGAAAAAGCACCTAGCCCAGTAAAACTCGATGAGAATGTTGCTTCTCCAGTGAAGTCTGATGAAAAAGTGTCAAGATTAACTGATTTTGAAGAAAAAATTCCTAGCCCAATTGTATCAAAGCCTTTAAGTCAAACACCAGACGATAAACCAAGCTTAATTTACGATGAAGATGAAGAATTAGAAATTGAAGAAAGACTTATGAGTTTTGAACCAACTGGAAAACCTGAGGAAGTTACTACAACGCAAATCATAACAATCACTGAAAAGGGCGTCATAGTACAAAGGAAATCAATTATTACGACAATCCTCCAGGAATATACCAATGTTACTAAAACAACATTCAGATATAAAACTACTGTTTTAACTATTGAAGAAGATGAGCTGCCAGATGGTTCTAAAGTAAGTCGCACCATCAGAAAAGTCACGCTTGCATATGAAAAACCTAAGCTTATATCTCCTACAGCTGATGAGAAATCGCTTAGCCCAGAGGAACAAATGCCTGATGAGAAGCCCGTTAGTTTAGCAAAGGAACTGATGGCAAGAAAATCTCCGAGTCTTGAAAAGGAATTACCGCTTGACAAAACTAGCTCAATGAAACTTCATGAAAAAACACCAAGTCCACTTAAGACCGAACACAAAACACCAGCTTCAGAAAAGCCCGATGGCGAGATACCTACTTTGATTTCTGACGAAGTGCAAGAATCTGAAATAAATGAAGTGCTTAAAGAATTTACAGCTTTGGGCAAAGCAGAAGAGTATACGTCTGGAAAAGTTGAAACTGTCACTGAAAAAGGCATTGTTGTAACGAGAAAATCTCTCATTACGACAGTCATTCAGGAATATAAACATGTTACCAAGAAAATTGTCAAATACAAGATTTGCATTATGACCATTGAAGCGGATGAACGTCCTGATGGTTCAAAATACACTCGAGTTATTAGACAGATGAAACTTGTTGATAAAAGGCCAGACCCCATTCCTTTTGAATTCGAAGACAAATTACAAGCAACCGACGAGGAATTGCCAGTAACTAAGGTTAGCATACCAAAGGAGCTATCAGAAAAGGCACCTAGCCCCGTAAAGCCTGACGACAAAGCACCTAGCCCAATACATCTTGACGAAAAGACACCAAGCCCAGCCAAGTCCGATGAGAAGGAGCCCGGCCCATTAAATGCTGATGAGCGAAAGCCAAGTTTAATTACACCAGAAGAAAAGGTGACTAGCCCCGTCAAGATTGGAGAAAAAGCACCTACCCAAATACTTCTTGACGAGAAAAAGCCAATCCCAGTCAAACCTGACGAGGAAGAGCCAAAGTCAGTCAAGCCTGATGAGAGGAAGCCAAGCCTTATCACACCGGAGGATAAGGTAACTAGCTCAATCAAGCCCGAAGAGAAGGCACCAAGCCTAATTCTTGTTGACAAAGAGACACCTAGCCCCACCAAGCCGGATGAGAAGGAGCTAAGCTCATTCAAGGCTGATGAGAGAAAGTCGAGCCTAATTACACCAGAAGAAAAGGCATCTAGCCCCGTCAAGCTTGACGAAAAATCACCTAGCCCAGTCCATCTCGAAGAAAACGCAACAAGCCCAGTCAAGCCTGACGAGAAAGCATCTAGCCCAATCCATTTCGATGAGAAGGCACCAAGCCCAGTCAAATATGATATGAGGAAACCAAGCCTAATAACACCAGAACAGAAGGCACCAAGCCCAATTGATTTTGACGAGAAAGAAACAAGCTCAGTCAAGTCCGATGAGAGAAAACCTAGCCTTGTCACCCCGGAGGATAAGATAACTAGCCCAGTCAAGACAGAAGAGACGGCAGCAAGTCCAATTCACCTTAATGAGAAGGCACCTAGCCCAACTAGCCTAACAAAAGCGGATGAAAAGGCTCCTAGTCCCGTACAGCCGGACGAGAAGATACCAAGTTCCACTGTAAAGCCTGATGGAGAGGTACCTACCTTGATTTGTGATGAAGGTCAGGAATTAGAAATAGATGAGCTACTGAAAGAATTCGAACCTTTGGGTAAGTCAGAAGAACATACTACTGGTAAGGTAGAAACCGTAACAGAAAAAGGTATAGTAATAATGAGGAAATCTCTTATAACAACAGTTATTCAAGAATATAAACATGTTTCCGAGAAAATTGTGAAATACAAGATTTGCATTATGACTATTGAAGCGGATGAACATCCAGATGGTTCAAGATACACTCAAGTTATAAGACAGATGAAACTTTTTGACAACAAACCAGACCCCATCCCATTCGAGTTCAAAGATAAATTGCCTAAACCCGAAAAACAATCACCTAGCACAATTGAGGACAAAGTACCTAGTCCAGACCAAATTGATGACACAGAAGTAATCAAGGTTGATTCTGAAGCAGCTAGCCCAATTAAGTCGGAAGACGTAAGTCAAAGCACTGTAGAAGAAAAATTACCCAGCCTAATATATGATGAAAGCCATGAAAAAGAAATTGAAGAAACGCTTAAATCTTTTGAATCATTAGATAAACCTACAGAACAAACAACAACAATGTCTGTTATTGTTACTGAAAAAGGCGTAACTATACAGAGAAAGTCTATCATAACAACAATTATACAAGAGTATTGCAATATTACAAGAACAATATCAAAATATAAAGTAACAGTCTTAACTATCGAAGAAGACGAATTTCCCGATGGCTCTAAAGTAAGTCGTACTTTCAGAAATGTTACACTTGAAGATAAGAAGCCAAAACAAATCATAACACAAGAAGAAAAACAAGAACAAATTCCAGACAAGTCTGATGAGAGGAAACCAAGCCTTATCACCCCAGATGAAAAGGCACTTAGACTGGTACATCTTGACGAGAAAGAACCAAGCCCAGTCAAGACTGATGAAAGGAAATCACCCCTTATCACACCAGAAGAGAAGGCACAAAGCCCAGTACTTCTTGGAGAGAAAGAACCGAGCCCATTCAAGCCTGATGAAAGGAAACTAAGTCATATCACACCAGAAGAGAAGGCGCCAAGTCCAGTTCATCTTGACGACGAAGAACCAACCCGGGTCAAGCCTGATGATAGGAAACCAAGCCTTATTACATCAGAAGAAAAGGCACCTAGTCCAGTACATCTTGACGAGAAAGAGGCAAGCCCAGTCAAGCCTTACAAGATAGAACCTAGCCCATTCAAGCTTGATGAAAGGAAATTAAGCCTTATCATCCCAGATGAGAAGGAACCTAGCCCGGTACATCTTGACGAAAAAGAGCCAAGCCCAGTTAAGCCGGATGAGAAAGAGCCAAGCCCGGTACATCTTGACGAGAAAGAGCCAAGTCCAGTCAAGCCTGATGAAAGGAAACCAAGCCTTATCTCACCAGAAAAGAAGGCGCCTAGCCCAATCGATCTTGATGACAAAGAACCAAGCCCAGTCAAGCCAGATGAGAGTAAACGAAGCCTTATCACACCAGAAGAGGAGACACTTAGCCCAGTACATCTTGACGGGAAAGAACCAATCCATATTAAGCCTGATGGAAAAGAACCAACCGCAGTAAAACCTGCCGAGAAACAACCATGCCCACTCAAGCCTGATGAGAAAGAGCCAAGCCTAATGAAGCCTGATGAGAGAAAACCAAGTCTAATCACTCCGGAAGAAAAGCTACCTAGCCCGGCACATATTGACGATGAAGAACCAACCCAAGTCAAGACTGGTGATAGGATATCAAGCCTCATTACTACAGAGGAGAAGGCCCCTAGTCCAGTACGTATTGATGAAAAAGAGCCAAGTCCAGTCAAGCCTGACGAGAAAGATTCAAGCCCAGCCAAGCCTTATGAAAGGAAACCAAGCCTTATTACACCAGAGGAGAAGGCAGCTAGTCCGGTACATATTGGCGAAAAAGAGGCAACAGCAGTCAAGCCTGATGAAAGGAAACCAACCCTTATCACACCAGAGGAGAAGGCACTCTGTCCAGTACATCTTGACGAGAAAGAGCCAAGTCCAACCAAGCCTGACGAGAAAGTACCAAGCCCATCTAAGCCTCATGAAAGGAAACCAAGCCTTATTACACCAGAGGAGAAAGCAGCTAGCCCGGTACATTTTGACGAGAAAAAAGCATCCGAAGACAAGCCTGATGAAACCAAATCAAGCCTTATCACATCAGAAGAGAAGGCACCTAGTCCAGTACATCTTGACGAGAAAGAAGCATCCGCAGTCAAGCCTGATGAAAGCAAATCAAGCCTTATCACACCAGAGGAGAAGGCACCTAGTCCAGTACATCTTGGCGAGAAAGAACCAAGCTCAGTCGACCCTGACGAAAGTAAACCAAGCCTTATCACACCAGAAGAGACAGCAGCAACCCCAGTACATCTTGATGAAAAACAGCCAAGTCCAGTCAAGTCTGACGAGAAAGAGCCAAGCCCAGTCAAGCCTGATGAAAGGAAACTAAGCCTTATCACTTCAGAAGAGAAGGCAATAAGCCCAGTACATCTTGACGAGAAAGAATCAAGCCCAGTTAAACCTGATGAGAAAGAGCCAAGCCCAGTCAAGCCCGCTGAAAAGAAACTAAGCCCTATCACACCAGAGGAGAAGCCACCTAGTCTAGTAAATCTTGACGAGAAAGAGGCAAGCTCAGTCAAGCTTGATGAGACAGAGCTAAGCCCAGTCAAGCCTGATGAAAGGAAACCTAGCCTTATCACTTCAGAAGAGAAGGCAATAAGCTCAGTACATCTTGACGAGAAAGAATCAAGCCCAGTTAAGCCTGATGAGAGGAAACCAAGCCTTATCACACCAGAAGAGAAGGCACAAAGCCCAGTTCATCTTGATGAAAAAGAGCCACACCTAGTCCAACCTGATGAGAAAGAGCCAAGCCCAGTCAAGCTTGATGAGACAGAGCTAAGTCCAGTAAAGCCTGATGAAACGGAATCATGCCTTATCACACCGGAAGAGAAGGCACCAAGCTCAGTCGATCTTGTCCAAAAAGAGCCAAGCCTAATCAAGCCTGATGAGAAAGAGCCAAGCCCAGTCAAACCTGATGAGAAAGACTCAAGCCCAGTCAAACCTGATGAGAAAGAGGCAAGCCCAGTCAAGCCTGATGAAATGAAACCAAGCCTTATCACTTCAGAAGAGAAGGCAATAAGCCCAGTACATCTTGACGAGAAAGAATCAAGCCCAGTTAAGCCTGATGAGAGGAAACCAAGCCTTATCACACCAGAAGAGAAGGCACAAAGCCCAGTTCATCTTGATGAAAAAGAGCCAAGCTCAGTCAAGCTTGATGAGACAGAGATAAGCCCAGTAAAGCCTGATGAGAAAGACTCAAGCCCAGTCAAACCTGATGAGAAAGAGGCAAGCCCAGACAAGCCTGATGAAAGGAAACAAAGCCTTATCATTCAAGAAAAGAAAGCGTTAAGCCCAGTACATCTTGACGAGAAAGAATCAAGCCCAATCAAGCCTCATGAGAGGAAACGAAGCCTTATCACACCAGAAGAGTCAGCACCAACCCCAGTACATCTTTATGAAAAAGAGCCCGGCCTAGACAAACCTGACGAGGAAGAACCAAGCCCAGTCAAGCCCGATAAAAGGAAACCAAGCCTTATCACTCAAGAAGAGAAAGCACCAAGCCCAGTACGTCTTGACGAAAAAGAGCCAAGCCCAGTCAAGCCTCATGAGAGGAAACCAAGCCTTACCCCACCAGAAGAGAAGGCAATAAGTCCAGTACATCTTTATGAAGAAGAATCAAGTCCAGTTAAGCCTGATGAGAGGAAACCAAGCCTTATCACACCAGAAGAAAAGGCACCAAGCCCAGTACATCTTGACGAGATAAAATCAAGCCCGGTTAAGCCTGAAGAGAGGAAACCAAGCCTTATCACATCAAAAGAGACGGAACCTAGCCCGCTATACATTGACGAAAAAGAGCAAAGCCCATTGAACCCTAATGAGAAAGAGCCAAGCCCAGTCAAGCCTCATGAGAGGAAATTAAGTCTTATAACACCAGAAGACAAGGCACCTAGCCCGGTACATCTTGACGAAAAAGAGCCAAGCCCAGTGAAGCCTGGTGAGAGGAAACCAAGCCTTATTCCTATTACTCCAGAAGAGAAGGCATCTAGCGAGGTCCATCTTGATCTTGAAGCAAAACTGCTAAGCCCAGTCAAGCCTGATGAAAGAAAACCAAGCCTTATCACACCTGAACAGAAGGTACCTAGCCCAGTACATCTTGATGAAAAAGAGCCAAGCCCAGTCAAGCCTGATGAAAGGAAACCAAGCCTTATCACTCCAGAAGAGAATGCAGCAAGCCCAGTACATCTTGACGAAAAAGAGCCAAGCCCAGTCAAGCCTGATGAAAGAGAACCTAGCCTTATTACACCAGAAGAGAAGGTACCAAGCCCAGTACACCTTGATGAAAAAGAGCCAAGCCCAGTCAAGCCTGATGAAAGAAAACCAAGCCTTATCACACCTGAACAGAAGGTACCTAGCCCAGTACATCTTGATGAAAAAGAGCCAAGCCCAGTCAAGCCTGATGAAAGGAAACCAAGCCTTATCACTCCAGATGAGAAGACAGCAAGCCCAGTACATCTTGACGAAAAAGAGCCAAGCCCAATCAAGCCTGATGAAAGGGAACCTAGCCTTATCACACCAGAAGAAAAGGCACCAAGCCCAGTACATCTTGATGAGATAAAATCAAGCCCAGTTAAGCCTGAAGAGAGGAAACCAAGCCCTCTCACATCAAAAGAGGCAGAACCTAGCCCGCTACATCTTGACGAGAAAGAACCAAGCCCATTGAAGCCTGATGAGAAAGAGCCAAGCCCAGTCAAGCCTCATGAGAGGAAATTAAGTCTTATAACACCAGAAGACAAGGCACCTAGCCCGGTACATCTTGACGAAAAAGAGCCAAGCCCAGTGAAGCCTGGTGAGAGGAAACCAAGCCTTATTCCTATTACACCAGAAGAGAAGGCATCTAGCGAGGTCCATCTTGATCTTAAAGAAAAAGTGCTAAGCCCAGTCAAGCCTGATGAAAGAAAACCAAGCCTTATCACACCTGAACAGAAGGTACCTAGCCCAGTACATCTTTATGAAAAAGAGCCAAGCCCAGTCAAGCCTGATGACAGGAAACAAAGCCTTATCATACCAGAAGAGAAGGCACCAAGTCCAGAACATCTTGATGAAAAAGAATCAAGCCCAGTTAAGCCTGATAAGAGGAAACCAAGCGTTATCACACCAGAAGAAAAGGCACCAAGCCCAGTACATCTTGACGAGATAAAATCAAGCCCAGTTAAGCCTGAAGAGAGGAAACCAAGCCCTATCACATCAAAAGAGACGGAACCTAGCCCGCTACATCTTGACGAAAATGAGCCAAGCTCATTGAAGCCTGATGAGAAAGAGCCAAGCCCAGTCAAGCCTCATGAGAGGAAATTAAGTCTTATAACACCAGAAGACAAGGCACCTAGCCCGGTACATCTTGACGAAAAAGAGCCAAGCCCAGTGAAGCCTGGTGAGAGGAAACCAAGCCTTATTCCTATTACTCCAGAAGAGAAGGCATCTAGCGAGGTCCATCTTGATTTTGAAGAAAAACTGCTAAGCCCAGTCAAACCTGATGAAAGAAAACCAAGCCTTATCACACCTGAACAGAAGGTACCTAGCCCAGTACATCTTGATGAAAAAGAGCCAAGCCCAGTCAAGCCTGATGACAGGAAACCAAGCCTTATCACACCAGAAGAGAAGGCACCAAGTCCAGTACATCTTGACAGAAAAGAGCCACGCCTCGTCAAACTTGATGACAAAGAGTCAAGCCCACTCAAGCCCGGTCATAGAAAACCGAGCCTTGTCTCTCCAGAAGAGGAAGCATCTAGCCCGGTACATCTTGACAAAAAAGACCCGACCCCAGTCAAGCCTGATGAAAAAGAACCAAGCTCAGTCAAGCCTGATGAAAGGGAACCAAGCCTGATCACTCCAGGGGAGAAGGCATCTAGCCCAGTAGATCTTGACGAAAAAGAGCCTAGCCCAGTCAAGCCTGGTGAGATGAAACTTAGCCTTGACACACCAGAAGAGAAGGAATCTAGACCGGTACATCTCCACGAAAAAGAGTCAAGCCCAGTCAAGCCTAGTGAAAGAAAGCCAAGCCTTATCACACCAGACGAAAAGGAACCTAGCCCGGTACATCCTGAAGAAAAAGAGCCAAGCCCAGTGAAGCCTGACGAGAAAGAGCCAAGCCCAGTCAAGCCTGATGAGAGGAAATTAAGCCTTATCACATCAGAAGAGAAGGCATCTAGCCCGGTACATCTTGACGAACATGAGCTAAGCCCAGTCAAGCCTGGTGAAAGTAAACCAAGCCTTATCACACCAGAGGAGAAGGAACCTAGCCCAGTATTTCCTGACGAAAAAGAGCCAAGCCAAGTCAAGCCTGATGAGAAAGAGCTATGCCTAGTCAAGCCTGATGAGAGGAAATTAAGCCTTATCACACTAGAAGAGAAGGCATCTAGCCCGGTACATCTTGACAAAAAAGAGCAAAGCCCAGTTAAGCCTGATGAGAAAGAGTCAAGCCCAGTGATGCCTGGTGAGATGAAACCAAGCCTAATCACACCAGAAGAGAAGGCATCTAGCCCGGTACATCTTGACGATAAAGAGCTAAGCCCAGTTAAGCCTGGTGAAAGAAAACCAAGCCTTATCACACCAGAAGAGAAGGAACCTAGCCCGGTACATCTTGACGAAAAAGAGCCAAGCCCCGTTAAGCCTGATGAGAAAGAGCCAAGCCCAGTTAAGCCTGATGAAAGAAAACCAAGCCTTATCACACGAGAAGAGAAGGAACTTAGCCCGGTACATCTTGACGAAAAAGAGCCAAGCCCAATTAAGCCTGATGAGAAAAAGTCAAGCCCAGTTAAGCCTGATGAAAAAGAGCCAAGCCTAGTCAAGCCTGATGAGAGGAAATTAAGCCTTATCACACCAGAAGAAAAGTCATCTAGCCCGGTACATCGTGACGAAAAAGAACTAAGCCCAGTTAAGCCTGATGAGAAAGAGTCAAGCCCAGTGATGCCTGATGAGATGACACCAAGCCTAATCACATCAGAAGAGAAGGCATCTAGCCCGGTACATCTTGACGAAAAAGAGCTAAGCCCAGTTAAGCATGATGAGAAAGAGCCAAGCCCAGTTAAGTCTGATGAAAGAAAACCAAGCCTTATCACACCAGAAGAGAAGGAACCTAGCCCGGTACATCTTGACGAAAAAAAGCCAAGCCCCGTTAAGCCTGATGAGAAAGAGCCAAGCCCAGTTAAGCCTGATAAAAGAAAACCAAGCCTTATCATACCAGAAGAGAAGGAACCTAGCCCGGTACATCTTGACGAAAAAGAGCCAAGCCCAGTTAAGCCGGATGAGAAAGAGCCAAGCCCAGTTAAGCCTGATGAAAAAGAGCCAAGCCTAATCACATCAGAAGAGAAGGCATCTAGCCCGGTACATCTTGACGAAAAAGAGCTAAGCCCAGTTAAGCATGATGAGAAAGAGCCAAGCCCAGTTAAGTCTGATGAAAGAAAACCAAGCCTTATCACACCAGAAGAGAAGGAACCTAGCCCGGTACATCTTGACGAAAAAGAGCCAAGCCCAGTTAAGCCGGATGAGAAAGAGCCAAGCCCAGTTAAGCCTGATGAAAAAGAGCCAAGCCTAATCACATCAGAAGAGAAGGCATCTAGCCCGGTACATCTTGACGAAAAAGAGCTAAGCCCAGTTAAGCATGATGAGAAAGAGCCAAGCCCAGTTAAGCTTGATGAAAGAAAACCAAGCCTTATCATACCAGAAGAGAAGGAACCTAGCCCGGTACATCTTGACGAAAAAGAGCCAAGCCCAGTTAAGCCGGATGAGAAAGAGCCAAGCCCAGTTAAGCCTGATGAAAAAGAGCCAAGCCCAGTCAAGCTTGATGAGAGGAAATTAAGCCTTGCCACACCAGAAGAGAAGGCATCTAGCTCGGTACATCTTGACGAAAAAGAGCTAAGCCCAATCAAGCCTGATGAGAAGGCACCTAGTCCCGTACATCTTGATGAGAAAAAACCAAGTCCTACTGTGTCATTCAAGGACCCAAGCCCTGCTGTGTTAATCGAGAAGAAGCCTAGTCCAGTTAAACCAAGTGAGGAAGTACCCAGACCAGTTCACCTAGACGAGGCGGAGCTTAGCCTTGAAAAGCTAGAAATAAAGGAACTTTCTCTTGCGAAACCTGTTGAAAAGGAACCAAGCCATGTCAAGGCTGTTGAAAAATCAATAAGCCCAGAAATTACTGGAAAGGATGAGCCTAGTGTAATTGAGTTTGATGAGGAAGTACCAAGCCCAGTCAAGCCTGATGAAAGAAAGCCAAGCTTAATCACGTTTGAAAGGAAGCCAAGCCTTGTCACGGCAGAGGAGAAGACACACAGTCCAATAAAACTTGAAGAAAAGGAATTAAGTCTTTCAGAAACTGACGAAGATGTTTCGAGTATAACATCTGTGGAGAAAGTGATAAAAGCAGTTGATCTTAGTTTTATTACCATCAAACCTGATGAGAAAGAACCTAGTCCGGTTAAACTTGATCTTCTCAAACCAAGTCCTATCAAGGCGGATGAACAAGCGCCTAGCCCTGTTGAACTTGATGAAGAGGAGACCGCCCCAATCAAAGTAGATGAGACGTTGCCTAGCCCGGTAAAGCCAGATGAGAAAGAGCCTAGCCCTGCCAAACTTGATGATGAGCCAATTCTTGTCAAAACTGATGAAAAGGAGTCTAGCCCAATAAAACCTGACCAGAAAGACCTAAGCCCAGTCAAACCTGTCGAGAAAACTCCTAGCCCAGTCAAGCCAGACGAAAAGATGCCAAACCTTGTGACTCAACAGGATAGTCCAATTAAGCCTGAAGAAAAGGAATTAAGTATTTCAGAAACTGATGAAGATGTTTCGAGTATAACATCTGTTGAGAAAGTGACAAAACCAGTTGATCTTAGTTTTATTACCAGCAAACCTGATGAGAAAGAACCAAGCTCCGTTAAACTCGAGGATCTCGAATCAATCTCCATCGAACTTGATGAAAATGTCCTTACCGCAGTCAAACCTGATGAGAAAGCGCCCAGCCCAGAGAAGTCTGATGAAAGAAAACCTAGCCAAATCACATCTGAAGAAAAGGCACCAAGTCCATTTCATCTTGTCGAGAGAGAACCAAACCAAATCAAACCTGACGAGAAAGACCCAAGCTCAGTCAGGCCGGATGAAAAGGCACCAGGCTTAATCAAACCTGATGAAAAAGAGCCAAGCCCAGTGAAGCCTGATGAAAGAAAACCTAGCCTCATCACATCTGAAAGGAAGACACCAAGTCCATTACATCTTGACGAGAGAGAACCAAGTCCAGTTAAACCTCACGAGAAGGCATCAAGCCCGCTCAAGCCTGACGGAATAAAACTAAGCCTAATCAAACCAGAAGATGAGAAGCCAGGTTCAGACAAACTTGATGAGAAAGTGTCAAGCCTTGTGAAACCTGTTGAGAAGGAACCTTGCGTTATCGAATCTGATGACGAGGAGCCAAGCATTGTCAAACTAGATGAGAAGGCGCCTAGCCCAATCAACCCTGATGAGAAAGCGACTAGCCGGGTCAAACCTGATAAAAAAGCGCCTAGCCCGGTCAAACCAGATGAGAAGGAACCTAGCCCGGCCAAAGAACACGAAACGCCTTCGTTGGTCAAATCTGATGAAAAAGTAACCAGCCCGGTAGAACCTGATGAAAAGGTGACTAGCCGTCTCAGGCCAGATGAGAAGGAGCCTAGTCCGGTAAAACCAGATGATAAAGCGCCTAGCCCTGTCCAGCCAGATCAGAAGGCACCTAGCCCAATCGTATCTGACAATCTTGATGACAAGGTGACTAAGCCAATTGATCTTGGTGTAGTGCCAATACTTATTAAGCCTGAAGAAACAATAACAAGCTTAGATGAGCCTGTTACTCCTAAAGAAAAGTTACCTTGCATGATCTTGGACGAAGACCAAGAATTAGAAACTGACGAAATTCTTAAAGGATTCGAATCGGTAGGAAAACCAGAAGAAAACACGAGCACTCAGTTCGTAACTATTACTGAAAATGGCATCGTTATAAAACGAAAAACTATCATTATGACGATCATCCAGGAATATAGCAATATAACTAATACCATTCAACGGTACAAAACGATAGTTTTAACTACTGAAGAAGATGAACTTCCCGATGGCACTATTAAGACCCGAACTATTAGAACCGTTACTCTTGCTGATAATAAGCCTAAATTCATTCCAGAGAAAGGATTATCTTTACCGAAATCTGATATTAAAGATACCGACGCAAGTACACCTCAAGTTGAACAGGTTGAGAAGGTGGTAAGCTCAATAAAATTAGACGAGAAAGTGCCTAGCCTGGTCAAATCTGTTGAGAATGCAGCAAGCCCAGTCAAAGCTGACAAGAAAGAACCCAGGCTAGTCAAGCCTGATGTGAAGGAAGAAAGCCTATTTACATCAGAAGGAAGTTCACCCAGCCCAGACGAGAATCAACCTAGCCTAGAAAAGTTGGTAGAAAAAATTCCTAGTCCCGTGTTGAAAGAAAAAGAGCCTAAAGCGGTAACACTTGATGAAAAGGGACTTAGTTCTCCTACAACTGAAGAGAAGACACCGAGTCCAATTAAACCACATGAAAAGGTAACCCCAATACAAAAAGATAAAAGCATGGGGATAGAACTTGATGACAAACATAAAAATAAAAAGGAAGAGCACTTGGACGAAGATGGCTTTGTTCTTATTGACAAAGATCTTCTTGGTGAAGTGTACGAAGAACATGAAACTTTTTCTACAGAAGAGAAAGAAGATGACACTAAAGAAAGTCCAGTGGAGGAATCTAAACTGTCACATATTTTGGGGGCAGATAAAGTAGACAAACAAAAAATCACCATCGATGAGAAACCACAACTCCTTAAAATATCTGATGCCGTTCTCAGCAAAGTTCCTGTAAAAGAACCTAGTCCAGAGAAAGAGGCTCAGATAAGGGAAGAAGTGGATCAAGGTATCAAAATCAAAGATGACCTTACACATGAAGAAATTACGAAAGAACTCACTATTCACACCGACACACAAGATCAATCTGAAGAGGAAATACCAAGCCCTGAACTTGTGCTAGACACAGTGAAAGACACTGAAAGAAAAATTAGTCTTGCCATAGTCACGAAGGAAGCACAAGATATCATAAGTGCAGAACGTGATTTAATAACTGAAAAGGAACTCCTTGACGCTATGAAAGATAGTCACTTAGAGGACTCGGACTCACAACGAGTTCCAAGCCCATTATCAGCCAAAGAAGATATGAAAAAACTGATTTCCGAAAAAGAAGAAGATGAAAAGATTACCGACAAATTAGTAGCAACCGCAGACGAAACAATCGTTGCATTGAAATCACTTGATATAAAAATAAAGGATATTACCAAACCACCCTCAATCGGATCTGACGATTCTGTTGATACAAAACAAGACTTAAAACCAAAAGAAAAACTTGATGAAATCACGAAAAAATATATCATTTCTGACAAACTTGATGACAAGCAAGTTGGTTTAGAAAAAGATATTCATGAAATCAAACAAATGGAAAAGGAAATCGATGGTGAAGATTTATTAAGTAAATCTGAAGGATTAGCAGTAGAAAAAGAAACAGTCGCAAAAACTTTATTAAGCAATTTTGAAGAAACGATTGACAAAACGAAAGAATTTATATCCGATAAATTACTTCAACATGAAAAACCGGAAGAACTCAGCCCAGAATTGGAGGCAGTTGAAATAAAAAAAGTTGAAAAGAAAATATTATTATCAAAGGAACCAAGTCCAGTCTCGACTGAAAGAGAAGAACCTAGCTCGGTGCTTCACCACCGTGATGAGGAACCTAGTCTAGATAAGCTGGATGTTAAGGAAGTTAGCCAAGTCAAACCTGACGACAAGGCACCAAGCCTAATTAAGCCTGATGAGAAGGCACAAAGCCCAGTCAAACTTGCCGAAAAGGCACCTAGCCCAGTTGACACTGATGAGAAGGCACTAAGCCCAGTTAAAATTGATGTGAACGTAATTACTTCTGTACTTGAAGAAAAATTGACAAAACCGTCAAAACTGGACGTTGTATCTGTACTTACCAAAACTGATGAAAAGGTGCCAAGCCCAGAGAAACCAGATGAGAAGACACTGAGCCCAACATTATCTGTGAAGGATGAACTTAGTCGAGCCAAGCCTGATGAGCAAGTGCCCAGCCCGGTGCCATCTGTAAAGGATGAAACTTCAGCCAAGGCTGATGAGAAGGTGCCCAGTTTGGTGCCATCTGTAAAGGAAGAACTAAGGTCAGCCAAACCAGATGAGAAAGTGCCTAGCCCGGTGACATCTGCAAAGGAAGAACTAAGTCAAGCCAAATTAGATGAGAAGGCATCAAGCCCTTTTTCTTCTGAGAAGGCAGAAATTAGCCCAGCCAAGCCAGATGAAAAGGAGCCCGTAAAGCCTGAAGAAAAAGAACTAACCCTCGTCGAGTCTGATGAAAAAGCAGCTAGCCTAGGCAAACCTGATGAAGAAGCAGCTAGCCTAATCAAACCAGATATGAAAACATCAAGCTCAGTATCACCTAAACCTGATGAGAAGGTGCTCAGTCCGGTGCCATCTATGAAGGACGAACTAAGCTCACCTAAACCTGATGAAAAAGTGCCCAGCCCAGTGCCATCTGAGAAGGAAGAAATTAGCCCAGTCAAGCCAGATGAGAAGGGATTACGCCCAGAGGCATCTGTGAAGGATGAACTAAGCCAAACCAAGCCTGATGAGAAAGTGTCCCGCTCAGTGCCATCTGTGAAGGAAGAACTAAGCCGAGCCAAACCAGATGAGAAAGTGCCCAGCCCAGTAACATCTGTGAAAGATGAACTAAGCCCAGTCAAGCCTGATGAGAAGGTGCTCAGTCCGGTCCCATCTATGAAGGACGAACTAAGCTCACCTAAACCTGATGAAAAGGTGCCCAGCCCGGTGCCATCTATGAAGGAAGAACTAAGCCCACCCAAACCAGATGACAAGGCACCAAGCCCAGTTGAATCAGAGAAGCACGAACTAAGTTCAGCCAAGCCTGATGAGAAGGTATTCAGCTCGGTGCCATCTGTGATGGAAGAACTAAGTCCAGCGAAACCAGATGATAAAGTAAAAAGCCCAGTATCTTCTGAGAAGGATGAACTTAGCCCAGCCAAGCCAGATGAGCCGGTGCCATTTGTGAAGGAAGAGCTAAGCCCAGCTAAACCAGATTCGAAGGCACCGAGCCCAGTGGAATCTGAGAAGGATGAACTAAGCTCAACTAAACCTGATGAAAAGGTGCCCAGCCCGGTGCCATCTATGAAGGAAGAACTAAGCCCACCCAAACCAGATGAGAAGGCACCAAGCCCAGTCGAATCTGAGAAGCACGAACTAAGCTCAGCCAAGCCTGATGAGAAGGTATTCAGCCCGGTGCCATCTGTGATGGAAGAACTAAGTCCAGTGAAACCAGATGATAAAGTACAAAGCCCAGTATCTTCTGAGAAGGATGAACTTAGCCCAGCCAAGCCAGATGAGCCGGTGCCATTTGTGAAGGAAGAGCTAAGCCCAGCCAAACCAGATTCGAAGGCACCGAGCCCAGTGGAATCTGAGAAGGATGAACTAAGCTCAACTAAACCTGATGAAAAGGTGCCCAGCCCGGTGCCATCTATGAAGGAAGAACTAAGCCCACCCAAACCAGATGAGAAGGCACCAAGCCCAGTCGAATCTGACAAGCACGAACTAAGCTCAGCCAAGCCTGATGAAAAGGTATTCAGCCCGGTGCCATCTGTGATGGAAGAACTAAGTCCAGCGAAACCAGATGATAAAGTACAAAGCCCAGTATCTTCTGAGAAGGATGAACTTAGCCCAGCCAAGCCAGATGAGCCGGTGCCATCTGTGAAGGAAGAGTTAAGCCCAGCCAAACCAGATGCGAAGTCACCAATCCCAGTGGAATCTGAGAAGGACGAACTAAGCTCAGCCAAGCCTGATGAGAAGGTACTCAGCCCGGTGCCATCTGTGAAGGACGAAACCTTAGCCAAGCCTGACAAGAAAGTGCCCAGCTTGGTGCCATCAGTGATGGAAGAACTAAGCCCAGCCAAACCAGATGATAAAGTACAAAGCCCAGTATCATCTGTAAAGAATGAACTTAGCCCAGCCAAGCCAGATGAGCTGATGCCATCTGTGAAGGCTGAACTTAGCCCAACCAAGCCAGATGAGCCGGTGCCATCTGTGAAAGAAGAACTAAGCCCAGCCAGACCAGATGCGAAAGCTGCACAAAGCCCTGAAAAGTCTACTAAAAAAACGGACAGTCCAGATGAAAAAGTGCTAAAACCAGTAAAACTTGATTTAATTTCAAGTTTCAAGACACCAAGCCCAGTTGACTCTGATGAAGAAGTACTCAGTCCAGCTTTAATGGATGATACTGAGCTCACAAATGTAAAAGAACTATCCTCAGTAATGTCTATAAAACAAGAAGCCAGTTCGATCAAACCTGATATCGCGGCAACCAGTCCTGTCCACCTTGATGAAAAAGCGCCTAGCGCTGCCAAACCTGATAAGAAGGCACCAAGTCCAGATAAAACAGATGAAAAAGACTTAAGCACTGTCAAGCCTGTTGAATTGACTTTATCAGTTTTAGACATAGAAACACCAAGTTCAACTCTGGATGAATTAGAAATTGAAAAGCAGTTACAAGGATTTGAACCGATAGGCGAAACAGAAGAAGACACAACGACTCAGATAGTTACTGTTACTGAACATGGTCTCTTCATTAAAAGAAAAACAGTAATAACTACAATCATTCAAGAATACTCGAATGTAAGTAAAACTATAACCAAATATAAAATCACTGTAATCTCTATGGAGGCAGACGAACATACAGATGGTACAAAATCTAGTAGAACCTTTAAAGAGGTATCCATTGCTGATATGAGGCCTAAAAAGAGCACAGTAAAAATTGAAGTCAAAGAACCTACTCCAGTAACGGATGAGGATATAACAACGGGTCTTGGATTAACGTTAAGTAAAGCTGTGCCAGATACAACATACGCGACGAACGAATCTAGCCCCGTCAAGCTTGACGAGAAGGAACCTAGCCCTGTCAAACCTGATGAGAAAGATCCTAGCCTTGTCAAACCTAAAGAGAAGGCACCCAGCCCTGCCAAACCTGATGAGGAGGAGCCCTGCCCAGTTAAACTTGATGAGAAGCACTTTAGTCCTGTCAAACCCGACGAGAAGGAATCTAGCCCTATCAAACCTGAAGAGAAGGAGCCTAGCCCTGTCAAACTTGATGAGAAGGAGCCTAGCCCTGTCAAACCTGATGAGAAGGAACCAAGCCGTGTCAAACCTGAAGAGAAGAAACTTAGCCCTATCAAACCTGATGAAAAAATTATTAGCTCCATTCTTGAAGAAAAACCAACCAAACAGTTAGAGCTGAACATTGTATCTGTTGTTACAAAACCTGGCGAAAATATACCCAGTCCCGTCAAGTCTGATGGGAAAGAGACTGACTTAGTCAAGTGTGGTGAGCAGAAGACTGACCTAGTAAAGCCTGACGACAATGAACCTAGCCCCGTCAAACGTGATGAGAAGGAGACTTGCCCCGTCAAGACTGATGAAAAGGAAACAAGTTTCGTTCTTGAAGAAAAACTAACTAAACTGTTAGATCTGGACGTTGTATCTGTACTCGCCGAAATCAAGAAAGAAACGCCAAGCCCTACCCAGATCGATGATAAAAAGCCTAGCCCAGTCAAACCTGGTGAGAAAGAACTTAGCCTTGTCAAGTCTGGTAAAAAAACAGCTAGCCCAGACGAACCAGATGATAAAGCCGCTAGTCCAGTCAAACCAGATGAAAAGAAACTTATCTCCGAAAAGGAAATTAGTTCCGTTCTTAAAGAAAAACTAACAAAACCATTAGAGCTGGATGTTGTATCTGTACTTACCGAACTTGAGAAAAAAGCGTGCAGCCCTGTAAAGACCGATGAAAAAGAGCCTAGCTCAGTCAAACTTGATGACAAAGAACTTGGACCCGAAAAGTTAGACAAGACGGAGCTCAGCCCAGTTAAGCCTGATGAGAAGGAGCCAAGCCCAGTCTTGCTGACTGAAAAGATGCCAAGCCCAGCAAAGCTTGATGACAAAAAACCCAGTCCAGTCTTGCCTGATGACAAAGAACCTAGTCCAGTCTTCCCTGATGACAAGGCACCTAGCCAAGTGACGCTAGATGACAAGGCGCCTCACCCTGACAAGCCTGATGAAGAAAAGCCTAGTCCTGTCAAGCCTGGTGACAAGACACGTAGCCCAGTGAAGCTAGATGAAAAGGCGCCTAGCCTTGACAAACCTGAAGTAAAGGAACCTAGCCCTATCAACTCTGATCAAAACGAGCCTAGCCCTATCAACCCTGATCAAAAGGAGCCTAGCCCTGATCACCCTGAAGTGAAGGAGCCTAGCCCTGTCAAACCTGATGAAAAGGAGCCTAGCTCTGTCAAGTCTCATGAGGAAGACCTTAGCACTAGCATGCCTGTTGAAAAAGTGCCAAGCCCTATCAAGCCTGATGACAAGTCACCTAACTCAATGAAGCTAGATGAAAAGGCGCCTAGCCTTGAGAAACCTGAAGTAAAAGATCCTAGCCCTGTCAAGCCTGATGAAGAGGAGCTTAGCTCACACCAACCTGATGTAAAGGAGCCTAGCCTTATCAAGCCTAATGATAAGGCACCTAGCCCAGTGAAGCTAGATGAAAAAGCGCCTAGCCTTGACAAACCTAATGAAAAAGAGCATAGCCCTGTCAAGCCTGATGACAAGGCACTTAGCCCAGCGAAGCTAGATGAAAAGGCGCCTAGCCCTGACCAACCTGAAGTAAAGGAGCCTAGCATTGTCAAGCCTGATGACAAGCCGTCTAGCCCAGCGAAGGTAGATGAAAAGGCGCCTAGCCCTGACCAACATGAAGTAAAGGAGCCTAGCATTGTCAAGCCTGATGACAAGCCGTCTAGCCCAGTGAAGCTAGATGAAAAAGCGCCTAGCCCTGATAAACCTGAAGTAAAGGAGCCGAAACTTGTCAAGCTTGATGAAAAAGAGCCTAGGCCTATAAAACCTGATGAAAAAGCAGCAAGCCCACTTAAACTAGATGAAAAAAAGAAGCCTAGCCACGTCAAACCTGATGTCGAAGCAGCTGACACAACCAAGCCAGAAGTAAAGGTGCCTAGTCCTGAAAAAATTGAAGTAAAGGAGCCTAGCCCCGTTAAAACTGATGACCAACTGCTGAGCACAGTCTTGCTTGATGACAAAGAACGTAGCCCAGATATGGCTGATGACGAAGAACTTAGCTGCATCAAGGCTGCAGAAAAAACGATACATACTGTACAAGAAAAACTTGAGGAGAATCTAACAAAACCGTTAGAATTAGACGTTGTATCCGTATTAATCAAACCAGATGAAAAGACACCTAGTCTCGTCAAGCTTGATGAGGAGTCTAGCCCAGCTTTGCATGAAAATAAAGAGTATAGCCCCGTTAAGTCTCTCAAGAAAAAACCAAGCCCCATCAAGCCTGATCATAAACAGCCTAGCCCCGTCAATTTTGACGAAGAAGTGCCTAGCCCAGCCTTGCAGGATGACAAAGAACCTAGCCAACCTAAAGTAAAGGAAGCTAGCCCCGTCAAACCAGGCGAAAAAGAGCCTAGCCAGACTTCACTTGATGACTTCAAGACCGATATGAAGGCGCCTAGCCCTGTCAAGTCAATAGAGAAGACACCAAGCCCAATAAAGTTGGTTTACAAGGAGTCTAGTCTTGTCGAACTAGACAAGACAAAAAGTCCGGTTAAGTCTAATGACAAAGCTATTGATTCCATTTTTGGAGAACAAGTAATAAAGCCATTACAACTAGATGTAGTATCTGTACTTACCAAACCAGATGATGAGGTCCATAGCCCCGTCAAATTAGATGAGAAGGCACCTAGCCTAGTCAAAACCGAGGCGAAGATGCGTAGCACCGCAGAGGTAGATGGTAAGGCACCAGTCGCTATCAAGTCTGAAGAGAAAGCATCAATTCCTGAGAAGCTCGACAATGGACACCTCAGTCCAAGTAGCCCAACACAAGATAAATCTTTCTCATTCTTCGATGACTTAGAAATAGAAAAAAGACTGAAGGGTTTCAAACCAATGGGTGAATCGGAGGAAAAAACTATTACACAATATCTTACTATTACCGAAAAAGGGGTCGTTATTATGCGAACATTTATTATCACTACGATTGTTCAAAAATATTACAGCATTACGAGAACAACAGTGATGTATAAAATAGTGATCGTTACTGTCGAAGAAGACGAACTACCAGATGGTACTAAAGTCAGCAGAACATACACGAAAACTTCACTTAGCGACTCAAAACCTACCTTAGAGCAACTAATGGAGCTTTGTAATGTTATGCCAAGTGAAGTACAGCAAAAAGAAATTCCACTAATCGTTGAGAAAATAGAAACTAAAACAGTAGAAATTGGTGTCACTTCACCGTTTACCAAACCAGATGAAAAAATACCAACTGCAGTGGAGCATGATGATGAAACGCCAGAAAAACCTATCCCGAAGGTGACTAGCCCGAGCAAGACTGATGAACAAGACCGAATCCCAGAAAAGATTGACGAGGAAGTGCCGAGCCCAACATTGCATGATGACAAAGATCCTAGCTCCATCAAGGCAGCTGGGAAAGTAATAAGCCATATCAAACTAGATGAGAAGGAGTCTACCCAATCCTTACTTGATGAAATGAAGGCTGATGCGAAGGAACCTAGTCCCTTCAAGCCTGATCCGCCTAGTCTTGTGAAGTTTGATAACAAGGACTCTAGCCTCATTGAATCTGATGAGAAGACTACAAGCCCAGACAAGACCGATGAGATAAAACCTAGCCCAGACCAGCTCGATGAGAAGCCAGCCGAAACACCAGCTAGTCCAGAAAAGCCTGATGGGAAAGCAGCTAGCCCAATCCTGCCCGATGAGAAGGCAGCTAGCCCAGACAAGCCCGATGAGAAGGCAGCTAGCCCAATCAGCCCTGATGAGAAGGCACTAAGCTCAATCAAGCCCGATGACAAGGCTACTAGCCCAGACAAGCTAGCTGGAACACCAGCTAGCTCAGGCAAGCCAGTTGAAACAGCAGCTAGCCCGATCAAGCCTGATGAGAAGGCAGCTAGCCCAATCAAGCCCGATGAGAAGGCAGCTAGCCCAATCAGCCCTGATGAGAAGGCACTAAGCTCAATCAAGCCCGATGACAAGGCTACTAGCCCAGACAAGCCAGCTGGAACACCAGCTAGCTCAGGCAAGCCAGTTGAAACAGCAGCTAGCCCGATCAAGCCTGATGAGAAGGCAGCTAGCCCAATCAAGCCCGTTGAGAAGGCACCTAGCCCAATCAAATCTGATGAGAGGGCTGCTAGTCCAGATACGCCCGATGAGAAGGCTGCTAGTCCAATCAAGCCTGTTGAGAAGGCACCCAGTCTAATCATGCTCGATGAGGCAACTAGCCTAATAAAGCCTGATGAGAAGTTAACTAGCCCAATCAAGCCTGATGAGAAGGCACCGAGGTCAACCAAGACCGATGACAAGGCTGCTAGCCCAATCAAGCCTGATGAGAAGGCAGCTAGTCCAATCAGCCCTGATGAGAAGGCACTAAGCTCAATCAAGCCCGATGACAAGGCTACTAGCCCAGACAAGCTAGCTGGAACACCAGCTAGCTCAGGCAAGCCAGTTGAAACAGCAGCTAGCCCGATCAAGCCTGATGAGAAGGCAGCTAGCCCAATCAAGCCCGATGAGAAGGCAGCTAGCCCAATCAAATCTGATGAGAGGACTGCTAGTCCAGACAAGCCCGATGGGGAGGCTGCCAGCCCAGTCAAACCTGATAAGATAGCACCCAGCCCAACGAAGCTCGATGAAGAGGCAAGTTCCCCAATCAAGCCCGTTGAGAAGGCACCTAGCCCAATTAAATCAGATGAGAGGGCTGCTAGTCCAGATACGCCCGATGAGAAGGCTGCTAGCCCAATCAAGCCTGTTGAGAAGGCACCTAGTCTAATCAAGCTCGATGAGGCAACTAGCCTAATAAAGCCTGATGAGAAGGTAACTAGCCCAATCAAGCCTGATGAGAAGGCACCGAGGTCAACCAAGACCGATGACAAGGCTGCTAGCCCAATCAAGCTTGATGAGAATGCAGCTGGCCCAATCAGCCCTGATGAGAAGGCACTAAGCTTAATCAAGCCCGATGACAAGGCTACTAGCCCAGACAAGCCAGCTGGAACACCAGCTAGCTCTGGCAAGCCAGTTGAAACAGCAGCTAGCCCAATCAAGCCCGATGAGAAGGCAGCTAGCCCAATCAAATCTGATGAGAGGACTGCTAGTCCAGACAAGCCCGATGAGGAGGCTGCCAGCCCAGTCAAACCTGATAAGATAGCACCCAGCCCAACGAAGCTCGATGAAGAGGCAAGTTCCCCAATCAAGCCCGTTGAGAAGGCACCTAGCCCAATCAAATCTGATGAGAGGGCTGCTAGTCCAGATACGCCCGATGAGAAGGCTGCTAGTCCAATCAAGCCTGTTGAGAAGGCACCCAGTCTAATCATGCTCGATGAGGCAACTAGCCTAATAAAGCCTGATGAGAAGGTAACTAGCCCAATCAAGCCTGATGAGAAGGCACCGAGGTCAACCAAGACCGATGACAAGGCTGCTAGCCCAATCAAGCCTGATGAGAAGGCAGCTAGTCCAATCAGCCCTGATGAGAAGGCACTAAGCTCAATCAAGCCCGATGACAAGGCTACTAGCCCAGACAAGCCAGCTGGAACACCAGCTAGCTCAGGCAAGCCAGTTGAAGCAGCAGCTAGCCCGATCAAGCCTGATGAGATGGCAGCTAGCCATATCAAGCCTGATGAGAAGGCAGCTAGCCCAATCAAATCTGATGAGAGGACTGCTAGTCCAGACAAGCCCGATGGGGAGGCTGCTAGCCCAGTCAAACCTGATAAGATAGCACCCAGCCCAACGAAGCTCGATAAGGAGGCAAGTTCCCCAATCAAGCCCGTTGAGAAGGCACCTAGCCCAATCAAATCTGATGAGAGGGCTGCTAGTCCAGATACGCCCGATGAGAAGGCTGCTAGTCCAATCAAGCCTGTTGAGAAGGCACCCAGTCTAATCAAGCTCGATGAGGCAACTAGTCTAATAAATCCTGATGAGAAGGTAACTAGCCCAGTCAAGCCTGATGAGAAGGCACCGAGGTCAACCAAGACCGATGACAAGGCTGCTAGCCCAATCAAGCCTGATGAAAAGGCAGCTAGCCCAATCAGCCCTGATGAGAAGGCACTAACCTCAATCAAGCCCGATGACAAGGCTACTAGCCCAGACAAGCCAGCTGGAACACCAGCTAGCTCAAGCAAGCCAGTTGAAACAGCAGCTATCCCGATCAAGCCTGATGAGAAGGCAGCTAGCCCAATCAAGCCCGATGAGAAGGCAGCTACCCCAATCACATCTGATGAGAGGACTACTAGTCCAGACAAGCCCGATGAGGAGGCTGCTAGCCCAGTCAAATCTGATAAGATACCACCCAGCCCAACGAAGCTCGATGAGGAGGCAAGTTCCCGAATCAAGCCCGTTGAGAAGGCACCTAGCCCAATCAAATCTGATGAGAGGGCTGCTAGTCCAGATACGCCCGATGAGAAGGCTGCTAGCCCAATCAAGCCTGTTGAGAAGGCACCTAGTCTAATCAAGCTCGATGAGGCAACTAGCCCAATAAAGCCTGATGAGAAGGTAACTAGCCCAATCAAGCTCGATGAGAAGGCAACTAGCCCAATCAAGCCCAATGAGAAGGCAGCTAGCCCAATCAAGCCTGATGAGAAGGCAGCTAGCCCAATCAAGCCCGATGAGAAGGCAGCTAGCCCAATCAAGCCTGATGAGAAAGCGCCAATTTCAATCAAGCCCGAAGAGAAGGCAGAGAGTCCAATAAAACGTGATGATAAAGTACGTACTCCAATTAAAACTAGTGAGAAGGCGCCTAGCCCTCAAAAGCTTGATAAGGAATCACCTTGCCTTATGAAAACTCAAGAAGAGGAGATAACTCCAAGTAATCTAGAGGAAAAACTTACTAGTATGTTGCTAGACTTAAAAGTTCATTCTCCATACGACCCAGATGAAGAAGTACCTAGCCCTGCCAGGCTAGATGATGGAAGTCCTGAGGTTCCAGATGATGCTGATTTGGATCTAGAAAAACCAGACGATGATATAGAATCCACTCCAATACAATCTAAAGAAATAGCGCCTAGTTCAGTCAAACCAGATCCGAAAACATCCAGTCCATTGAAATCTGGAAAAGAACTCAGCCCAGAACAGCTTCGTGACCAAGAACCTAGCTCAGTAAAACCTGTAGTACCAAGCATACCTAAACTTGATGAAGACATGGGAAGCCCTGTTACTGAAAAAGATATACCAGAAAAATCTGAAGTAACTAAAAAGGAAATTGAAACCAAATCAAAATATGACGAAAAAGACATAGATGAAAAGGAATCTTTTGATGAAGAACCTATGTCCATTACAAGTGAAAAGACAACGCATGAAAAAGATCTAACGGCACAAAAAGGCGATAAACAAAAGCAAATTATCGAAAATAAAGTTGTCCGTAAATCGATGAGTCCGGTAGCAGCTGAAATCCTTAAAAAACCTGCAGAAGAAAAAATCGAACTTCAAGAGTTAGACACAGATGAAAAAGACATTTACGAAGACGGTGAATCAGTTAGTGAAGATAGTCAAGTAATAGAAAGAATTGATGTCAAAAAAGACTCACATATTCAAGTTACAGCTACGAAAGTACAATCTTTATTGAGTCAAACTGAAGAAATGGTACAACAAGAAAGACAGTTTGTTTCAAAGCTAGAACCTAGCCTTAAGGAAACTGTCAGCAAGCCACATGACATTAAGAAGAGATCTATTTCAGATGAGAGGTCTACTCAAGATTCTCTTGATAGCATGACAGATGGCCTTACCCCCATACCGCATGGTAGTAGTTCCGAAGATGTGTCCAAGGAAATCAGTCTTGAAGAAAAATATAGTTTTGAGGGCTCTGAAAAATCGGAAAAGAAATCAATTAAAGATAAGCTATATTCTGATGATACTTCTAGCCAAAAAGTTGAATCACTCACAATTGACGATTCAATTACATCAACGTTGAAAGATACTGATTTGACTAAAGTTATTGATGACAAAACGCAAGAACTTGGATCACCTAAAGACGAAATTCCGCTTTCTGAAGCATCAGACTCGGGAGTGCACAGTATACCTATTGATTTAGGAGGAAATAATGACAAAAGTGTATCACAAGCAATGAAAGATAGTGCTGTACATCTTATGGAGTCTATACATAAAGCATTTGGAGAAGACACTGTACAGCAAGGTATTAAGACAGAAAGCATAGAATCTTTGGTCAGGGTATCTACTCCCCCAACGGTTCCAGTCAGTCCACTCCCGAAGACTCCTAGTAGCTTCCAGGATGTGAAAATCAGTGATGGAGTGCAAAGCGAAGTTACCTACGATAAATCAGATGGCAGCGAAGAAACAATCACTAAAGTGGTTCACGTTGGAGATGATGTTCTTACACAGAGGATTTCTACATCAACTGAAAAAGTACCTAAAAAGACAACTGCCCTTGTAGACGATGAATCGGATCTCTTATCTTTAATGCAAAATGTAGGAAAAATCAAAACAGAAACCGACACCGTTACAAAAATCATTAAAGAAGGGGAAAATGTGGTCACACAGACTATAACTACTGTCACTACGAAAGAAGTAATATCAAGAGAAGATGGCACACCGCAAAATATTAAGACTACAATAGAAACAACTACCCTCAGCAAAGGATCTGATGGTTCTACAACTACAATAAAAGACACACAAACATTACTCTCAGAATGTTCTTCCAGCCTTAGATCTACCTCATCCATGGATTTATACGCCAAAGACAGAACAGATAAGGAATATTTAGAAAGTGAAGAAAAGTTTGAAATTAGAGACTTGACTGACAAACGCGAGTCTTCCGTGCCTAAATATGTAGAACCCCTCAAATCCTTTTTAAGTGAGACTGACGAATCAGATGATAACATTGAAGATACGATCATCGATACAGATGTCAGTAAACGAATAATTAAGGAAAATAACAAGGATATTGTAGAAACTGTAACAACAACAACAAAAAAGGAAACCATTAAAGTCAGTGACCATAAAAAGATAATTCGAACTACAGTTGAAACAAATGTCACTAAAGAACACTCCGATGGTTCAAGAGATGTACAGAAGAACGTTGAAGTTAAGACTGAAGAAATTATTTTAGATTCTAGCAGTAATTTAGACAGTATACTCAATGATTTTACAATTTGTAGTGAACCTGAAGAAAGTATCACTACTACAACAGAGGAAATCAAACAGGAGACCTATATCATCAGGCGAACAATTGTTACAAGAATAGTGAAAACGAAGTATGCTGATAAACAAGGGGTGCCGAAAATACTCAAGACTGACACAACCATCACTACAACTGATGATTACCCTGACGGTTCATCTCGCACCAAAGTTGATAGTAGTACATCTCTGACAGATATTGAAGTAGAATCTGTAGAAAGCCCTGAACTTCAAGATTTAACAGTAGTGGAAGACAAGGCAGTTGAAACTGATAAATATGAGAAAACTGTCATTATTAATGGGAAAAGTGCTCTGCAAATTATAACTACCACTACAACTAAGGAAACCTTGAGTTCAATCGATAGGAGTAAAAGAAAAGTTAAAACTACTGTGGAAACTGTGACAGAGACCATGCTTCCCGACGGAATGACAGAAGTCACTAAAGACGTTAAAGTATCTGTTTCAGATATCGGAATAGATGCTGTAGATGAAAGTCTCGAAGGCTTTGAATCAATTGGCAAACCCAAAGAAAACACTACTACAGAAATTGAAACAGTTACTGAAGACGCTGAAAGTATCAAGAGAACAACAACAATAACTACTACTATACAAGAATACACTAATACTTCCAAGAGCATAAAGCGAATTAAAACTACAATCAAAACCGTCGTAGAAGATGAACACCCAGACGGCTCCGTAATCAAAAAGACAAGCGAAAAAATATCACTCTTAGATGAAAATCTGGACATAGAAGAGGGAGAAGTTGATTCTGAAAACGAAAAAATAGAAGCTATTCTAAAGGAATTTGTTCCATCTGAGCCAGAAGTCAGTGAAAACATACAAACAGAAGAAATTAAAGAAAATAAAATTAGTATCTTAAGAACTATTATAACTAAGATCGTTAAGACTAAATACTCTGACAGTCGAGGATTATTACAAAAACTTAAGACAGTAACGACAGTCACTACAAGTGATAAATATCCTGACGGTACTACAAAAATTACTGTTGATACGAGCACCTCCATTGCTGACATAAATATTGAAGAAATTCAAACAAAGAAGGAAGTACACACAGCTGAAAGTACTATGCCAGAACTAAAAGAAAAAGCTTTATCACCAATCGTTAATGGAGTTCATGAACATCCCGAGAAAGACAGCATTATAGAGGACAAAACAAAATCATGTTCTAAAATTTCTGTCGAAGACCGATTACCGTCAACTGATGAAAGTGGTAAAGTAGATGCTGCTCTCAAAGAATTTACTCCAGTTGGAGAACCAGAAGTTAGTGAATCCAGTGAGACCGTGGAAATCAAGGAAACGGGCATCACTATCAAGAGGACTATCGTTACTAAAATTGTCAAGACAAAATATTCTGACAAACAAGGCAATCCCAAAAAACTGAAGACTGTTACCACTCTCACCACAACCGATTTCTACCCAGATAGCTCAGCGCGAACCATTGTTGAAAGTAGTACTTCAGTAACAGACATAGAAAATGAAACAACTGATGCAATCGAAGAAGGATTTGATCCTATTGGCGACCCAATAGAAGACACAACCACTGAAACTAAAACCATCACTGAAGATGGCATTGTCATCAAAAGAAAAATCACCATTACGACAACTGTACAAGAATATGCCAACTCTGACCAAAATATTAAGAGAACTAAAACCACAGTCAGGACAGTATCGGAAGATGAATACCCCGATGGGTCAGTTGTTACAAGAGCTAGTGAAAAGATCTCGTTAGTAGACGAGGGTCTTAAGACTATCGAGCCCACTGCAGAAGAACAAACTGAAATAAGAAAATTAGAAGCTGCTCTCAAAGACTTATTACCTTCGGGAGATCCTGAAGTTAGTGAGGACACAGACATTAAAAAAATAAAAGAAAATAATATTCACATCAGAAGAATTATCAATACCAAGGTAGTCAAAACCAAATACGCTGATAGTCAACACGTATTAAGAAAATTAAAAACTGTTAAAACGGTAACAACAACAGATGAATATCCTGACGGCGCAGCAAGAACAACTGTGGACACCAGTACATCGGTTTGTGACATAAAAGATGAACAGCGAGAAGTCCCAAGCCAACAATACGTGGTAGGCTATGAGCAAATTGGAGATGTGCAAATTAATGTAGAAACTAAAAATTATGTGATAACTAGAGACGGCAAAGAACTTGAACAAATTATTACAATTAAAACAACAAAAGAGGTTCTTGAGTCACAACAAGAAGGTGGGAAGAAGAAGGTAAGGACAACTGTAGAAACTGAGAGTCAAATCGCATTACCCGACGGCAATACAGAAATCACAAGAGACAAAAAAGTGACACTAGATGATTATAAAACAGAAACATTCTATGAAAATCTTACGGGATATAGTGAAATTGATAAACCAAAGGAATCAGTGCAAACTGAAGAAGATATAGTCATCGAAAATGGCATCAAAATCAATAGAAAAACTACAGTAATAACGATCAAACAGGAATTCGAAAATACGGAAACACTTTCTAGGAAAGTCAAAACTATAGTCAGGTGTGAGACTGAAGATGAACACCCTGATGGTACTGTGATAACCAAAAAGAAAGAAACAGTCACTATAACTGACACAGCCGGTTATCCGCAAAGATTAATGCAAGATGTTCCAGAACGTCCCGAAGAATTACACATAGGTGACTCTGAAATTGTAGAAAGTCTGACCGAGGATCTGGATGTTAAAAACGAAGTAATACAGCGAGGTTCCATTACCATTAAGCGTAAAATTACAATTGCAACAAAACGTGAGTTCTTGGCTAGCAATGATGTAAATATTAAACGCGTGCGAACCACGGTTGAAACAACTACTGTGGATGAATTCCCTGACGGAGCAACAGAAACAACTAAAGATGTAAAAATAACTGTTTCCGAATTCCAAAAGACATCAGACAGTGACCTACAAGCTGCGCTACAAGGATTAGTCCCCACTGGAAAGATCAAGACATCCGTTGATAAGAAAACCAACATAATCAAGTCAGATCATGGCGAAAAAATTACACAGACAGTTACAACTAACGTAACAAAAGAGGAACTTAGCAATAGTAAAACAAATGACGTCGCGGTTAAAACAGTTACAGAAACTGTTACTGAAAACGCAAAAGACGATGGCACAGTCGAAACAACAAAAGACGTACGAACACAAATTACGTATTTACCTCCAGGAACCGGCCTTGACGATTGGTCTCCAGAAGAACTTGAAGAAATAGAAAAACAACCAGTTGCACAAGAAGAAAGACAAGTACTAGATGATAGACCTGCCGTCAATCAACTACCACTTGAATCAAAAGCCAAACCAGAGCAGAAACCAAAGAAGCAACGCTCGCCAGTGGGAGAAATAACTACAGAAACGGACACTTACACGAAAGTAATCAAAGAAGGTGATAACGAAATCACACAGACCATCACTGTGATAACAACCAAGGAGGTAATTAGCCCAGAAAAAATCAAGATTACTATCGAAACTACTACAGTTAGCAAGGGCAGTGACGGTGTCACTAAGACTACCAAATCCACTAAAACTACGATATCAGAGTTCAGAGAGGAGTTTGAAGAAACCGTTGACACCGGCGAAAGTGAAAAGTCGTTCTCCAAGCTCTCGTCGAAGACTGGTGATATGCGAAGCTCATCAGCAGCTAGCGATGATCTAGATCATCCTGGCATCTCTACTCCACCATCAGATATCAGCTCCAGAGGTTCTAGGGCCGCTACTCATGTTTGGGGTACGGAAAGCGGCAGCGGAATGTATTATAGTGATGAAGACGGTCAGGGCAGCCCCAGCAGTACCAAATCACAAGTCGCACACTCACCGAGATCCAATCTTAGCTTTGAATTAGACACTGCAAAGTCACAACAGGACCTATTCGACAAACATGAATCGATGTTAGACAAAGATATCATGTCAACCTCCGTTTATGGACAACTCCCTGAAGATGATTCATACAAATCATCATCACATTCCGAAGTAACTACTACTGAAATAGTTACCGGCTCTACAACAAAAATTACGGAAGCCTTCTTAGCTAAAGAACGATCTGAACATTTAAAACACAGTGATGCTACTTTCTTGAAAGAAGCTGACGAGCATTTTGAGAAAGCCATCGAAGAACACAAGAAGATTAGCGGATCTGAAGTTATTTCAAATATAACAGCTAAATACGAGCTTGATTCTAAATTCCATTCAAGTTCAAGCCATTCTTCAAAGGAAGAAAGTACAATCACATTGAAAGACCTTAAATCAGAGTCAAAGAAAGTGACCGAAAGCAGTTCATCAAGCAAACAGGAAACTAAATATGAAAAATCTGAACTTACCAGTGAAACTCGTAAACCATCCAAAGATCCTATCGAGTCTTGGGGAAAGCCACTTGGTCTGCCAAGTCCGATCGGAGCGCCAACTCAGGCAGACGGGAAGAGTACACCTAAGAAGCAAACAAGTTCAACCGTGTTGAATAAAAATAAAATCAACCAGGAGAAGAGCAAGGAAGCAAAGAGTCGCGCCACGGAGTCTCCCAGCAAGAAGAAGGCTCCTGCACCAGTGTACATGGAGCTAACTTACGTGCCACATCATGGCAACTCGTACTACTCTGCCATTGAATTCTTCAAGCGAGTTCGTGCACGCTACTACGTGTTCTCCGGTACTGAGCCATCGAAAGAGATCTACAATGCCCTGCTCGATGCCAAAAAGACATGGGAAGATAAAGATTTAGGTAAGTTATGTAATTTGTTTTAAAATACACATACATACATACACTCGCGCATTCTTTCCATGAGGGTAGGCTGAAACAACAGAACGCCACCTGCTACGATACTTACATATTCCTTTTGCCTCGTTTACGTTTATACATAATGTCATACACGCACGCCGGTTGCGACTGCGCGTACTACGCACCAAACCTTTCTTAAAAACATCACCAATAGGGACACTATATTAGGTCCTCCTAGGGCGTTTTTTTATTTATTTGTTAAATTTTAAAATAATTTCACTCAATTTTTTCCTCATAAAACTGAAAAAATACTTTAATAATATGCTTACATGTAGGATTAACTTGTCTAGTAATATTTTAAAAAAATCGATGGAATGGACATAAATCACAGAAAATTTGAAGGGACGTCATAACGAGCTTTTGAAAGTAGTAGCATAGCTCTTATAATTAATATCCTTTCTTTTTTATCCTTGCAGAAGTCACCATTATCCCTACGTACGACACCGACGTCCTTGGCTACTGGGTGACAGAGAACGAGGAAGCTCTCGAGAAGTACAAGATCGACCTATCGCCGTCTGCCTCGCGGTGCACCATCAACCTTCAGGACCATGAGACATCGTGTGCGGCCTATAGACTCGAGTTCTAGGTTTCGGGTCTATTTGTAGCCTTCTCATCGAAAAAGTGAGCCCCTAACACGGAGTCGACGCTTACGAACCGAATGAACCAAAGAAAAGTGTAATTGTTGTTGTAGAAAAAAAAGGCTGTGATAATGAAGAAACGCTCGTAAGCACTGACTCTTGAGGCCACTCCTTCGTATGAGAGTGTTTGCAAATAGATGCTGAGTTTTTGTGATATATGAATGCAATTAACAGACTGCTAAAGAGTTTGATAAAATCTTAGTTAATATTGAAAGTAACGATAATGAAAACGAAAACGAAAGTGCTGGTGTCAAAATGTGTTGTGCAACCTACGGCCGATTCGTAACTCCCAAACTGACAGTGTCCTAACCACATCCAATTGTAAAGTCAATAACCAATTCTCGACCTAAGAACAGAGACGTCCATTTTTTTCTAAAAACAACTGTTGTCTAGTAGCTTGCCATTTAAAATATATTTCTGATGATGTTTTAAAATTTGGTCTTATACAAAACTGTAGTGCTTTTATACACGATATTTAGCGTAACCAGTCCATTTTGTTTAGCCAAAACACCGCTTTGCGATCAAAAATTTTGGGGGAAAAGAAAAAGATAAAATTATTTTGCTATCGCCATTTGTAATTTACAAATTGTACAAAATGTCTTAGCGGCAATTCTTTTGTTTAGCGTAGTCGCTTTAAAAGGACGTGATTAACACTTGAATGTCATGATAACTGACGTTAACATAAAACCTGATGGTACTTTTTTAAAGGTTTAAATAAAGATATACTTATAAACAAAATATTGTCTTAAAAAGACGTTTTTAAATGTAAAGTCGCTCGTCGGGCTAGTGCTACGTGCGCTAGTTTGTATTCATATTTGTTAGATGAGACTTATTACTCCGACTCTAGAACGACAAAGATGACTTCTCGTGTCAGCCTGTACCTCGTAAGTAATTCAGTTAGATGTAAGGAAGGAGTGACGTTTTCCACATTTGTTTTCAACTCGAGCTTATTTCCCTGCGATTATAAATAGACGAATGGTGGCGATTGATTGTAGGATTGAACTTAACTTTATATAGCTCCAAGAGATGGCACTGTTACGAGATCAGGTTCTACATCACGCTAACGAAATTTATCTTCTCGGCTATTTTAAAATAAGTTGCGCATACTATCACAAGCTAACGCAACATTGATCTATATTCGTAACACCATTTCTGGACGAGTTTAATACAAACATATAAGAAATTGGATACAGAGTCAATTATAATTGGAAAACCTGCAACTCCAATATTAATTGAATGTGTGTCCAATTTTCTGGTGTTTAATTAAATTATAATAATTCTGCGATCGATCGAAACTATAAAACTGAAGACATCTGTGTTATTCTAGCCCAACAGTGAGCCTAAAACGATAGAGAGCTTAACCATTATAAATAATAAATGTTTTAGTAGAAAACTATTATTAAAGAATTCATTATATTTACCTCTGTTTAAGTTGATACTTGCTTGTTGCGTCGAGGTATAGTAATATAACATAGTTATAATTACGTGTTATATAAAATTTACTCATTTCCAAAAGATAATTATTAAATGATGAAACGAGATTATTGAATCTCTATTTTTATTACGTTGGCATCTATATATTTTTTCGGTCTGTTGTATTTTTGTTTGAAATTTCTAGTCGTGGCGACCCAAATACTTATAAAAATCGTTATAGTCTTTAAAAATTCGTTCCTATTCAGATGAATTGTTTTTTAAGCGTTTTTGTAATATTTGTTTTGTCGAAGATAAAACCTCATGTAATTATAGATAAAGATACCTACTCCATTAGATTACAGATTTGTTTCAAAATATTATGTTCGGATGTGAGCGAATGTGATAATGATCCATAAATGATTCAGCATTTAGCGTGTAAGCTGTCGTCAAGGCTTTCCTCCATACACCGGCAGAAGCGAGCATGTTTGCCTTTTGACTAATATTAATGTAACATCTACTAGTTAAAGCTCACCTGCTCGTATCCACTGTTATGTTGTCCTTATTTGCCAAATATCCAATGAAAATGTTTGAGTCAATTAATTTTAAGTCATCCATAGTTATAAGTGGATTAATGTCACACAACAATCGCTTACTTCGCCAACATTTCTTAATATAGAAAAAAATATATAGCGAGAACAATTCGTATTCTGAACGCACCAGCACAATGTATTAACATATAAAAATCTTTTAAAAATTGTAAACGAATACATAAAGAATATTTTATTTTATTTTATTTTTTATGTATGTCAACGAATGAGTTTTATTTTATAGTTTAAAATACATAATTAATATAGTATGTGTTACTGTGTGTGGATTGATGTGAGCACAATATTGTTTCATTATGTGGTTTATGCTTTAGGTAGTTTGGATGGGACTAAACAGGGATGTGAGGAATACCTTGTGGGTGAGGTCTGAACCGATGCCACGCCGTTGTGACCACCATTGGCTTCAACAATCAATTTTAGTAATAAGCATCGCTTTTACATCTCTTCGTTGCATTAAATCTACAATTATTTTGAGGTCGCGCTGCTCAAATCGTAGTGACGGATTTTGGACAGTTGTGTGAGCATAGCAACCTCAAAATAACAAGATTTTCGCTAAAATTTACGATTAATAATCATTACAAGTGCATCGGTGAGGACGACTACAAATGCTTCGAACAAAAAAGATTTGAGTATTTTTTATTTAAATAGGCTTTGTTATGTTCAGCCAGCCCCACTGTCTAGCTGGCTATAAAGCCTGACCCTAAAGTTTACTATTGTATTTTATAGCTAGAATTCTAATTAATGCATATTATTAGGAATATTAAAAATGTTATTAAAATTAAGAATTGTATCAGCTTAGTGAACATCAATAGCTCTGAGAAATAAACCATTATTGAAATTATTAAATGTTGTATTCTTCCAACTGTGGGTTACTTTAACATGTTTAATTGTAGTTAACAAAATATTTACTGTCTTCGTTATAGAATATAATCATGACTGTCAAAGGCTGGCAGACAACCATGCGGCTTACCTGAGTGAGCTTGTCAATATTACCTCAACAACACATCAAATAAAACTGATCATTTTGCCAACTTAGAACCTGCTTTACCTCAACGCCATCTTTAGATGTATAGGATTAAATATATATATTAAGAAAATTCATTTTGACGATGACATTAACTCAATCAAAGATCAGGTACTCCGTATGACTGTTTGTCATCACTCAGAATTTCATACATTATTAATAAAATGAGAAGGAATTGGAATGTTCGAAAAGTTCGGCTTGAGACGGTATAAATAGAGCTCTCAAGAAAATACATCGATTTAAGGAGTAAAATAAACGGGAAATATGGATTTGTAGTTAGGTATCAATGTGGGATAGTCGTTTTAAAATAGAGCGTGTTAAAAAAATACAATTTTCATACTAATAATTAATTTTAATTTTCTTACACTAAAATCTAAGTCAAACTTGACATTTTAAACTATTTCAAATAGAATTCAATCACTATTTCACCTTTTTCATGTCGTATTTAATCATGACAGCAAAAATTTCTCACGCTCTATTTTTTAAACGAGGTTGAATGGTTAAGTGGTGCTAGAAACCGATGCGTTACAATATTAGTATTGAATGTTTGCGCCCTGTAAATGATGAGGGTGGAAATAACATAGTTGATCACAGAAGTTTATCTCACACGAAACTCATTATAAACACAAACATACCTAGTTTCAGTTTAAGATTTCCGAGTTAAACTGATTAAGTTGTTTAATCATTCATTAAAGGACAATTTATTTAGCTCAAAGTGAGTCATTGAAATTACCTAGCTCAAAGTGAGCCACTGAAATTACGTCACAATAGAGGAAAGTCGTGGGCGTGTTTAAGTGGGGACGCAGCTGTCATTACGTGACTGCATAAAAAATTACGTCGCGCTCCGCGTGTCTGAACTGTCCTTTTCACTAACACAGTAAACTCGTTACGTATAATTTCTGACTTTTTAGTGCGTGTACACATTTGTGTCTTATCTAGTCTAGTCTAACTACCAGTCTTACCAAGGGGTATCGTATTACCCAATTACTACTGGGTTGTGGAAGTCAGATAGGCAGTCGCTCCATGTAAAACACTGGTATTCAGCTGACTGGTGTTAGACTGAAAGTCAACCCCAACATAGTTGGGAAAAGGCTAGGCAGATCGATACATTTGTGTCTTACGTGTCGTTTTTATCACTTGAAAAGTTCCACTGTCATCGTTTACTTGGGGTGCAAGTAACACGCTTAGTGGTAAGTAAGACTGATCAGATTTGTTGAACAGCTAATCTCAATGCTTCAATCTGTTGCAAGGTAAACGCTGTATACGCCTAAATTATTAATTATTATTAAAGATTTGTTACGGGAATGTTGGATTAGAAAAAGAGATTTAGGTGCATACGACATTCTTTCATAAAATGAAAAGAATTATAAGCAAAATAATTTATATCAACTGCAACTTGATTGCGGACAATTGAAGTCGATAGGTCGATGTGATGATCCTCAAAACACGGTCGCTGGTTGATCGATAATATATTTATTATACCCAGCTTTTAAACAGTCGATATCATCGATGTTGCCCGCACTCTAGTCTCAATTATAGGTTTTATCGTATGCACTTAAATTATCTTTTACATTGCTTGCTTGCTTTACTAACAAACCTGCTACTTTAAAAAGATGTTTAATAATTTAAATAATGTCTAGCCCTTAAGGGCAACTAGGTGCATATTTATGATTGTATGTAATATAAAGTACTCATTTATTATCATTGTATCAGTCACGTCGCTATAACTCATTCAGCGTGTTTGGTGGTAATGTATGAATCATTATGAGTAATAAAAATGTTTGAAAACGTTATTAGTTTATTATTTTTACTTAATTGATCCTTTTTAGTTCATTTATTACCGTCATTAACAGCGAAATGTTTATATTTTTGCTGTAGGCTATTTAACAAACAGATAACACCAGGACGAAACATAATTCTATGATAAAAAATCCAAAGATATCCAAATCATTCGGACTGACAGTAAAATAAAGAACGCATCTATATCACAAGGTCCACAATAATCATGTAAAACGTACCACCTAAGTTCACATTGTGAAACGCAATAAACATATTGAGGATTCAAATAGGAAAAATAACCAAATTATTAAATTTGAATACATTTATTAACATCACATTTTTCACAATTTAAATGCATTACACAATAAACAGTCGTATACAATACTTTTTCGTTACTTATTTCTAAATGTAAAGACTACAGACAAAAGTAATAAAAACGTTAAAAATCGCTCCGTTTAGAACAAAAAATACACAGAATTACAAAAAAACATCTAATTCAATAACTATAAATACTTTTTTTTTTTATGAAGCTTTTTTTTTATTTATAAATTATTGGGATAAGGATTCAAAATGACGCACTTAATTCATTGTGGCATATAATTACTTCTATTACATTTAAATAAAGCATTTTTGGACATTTGCTGTGGCCATGCACTTAAATGTGGCTGAAATTGCCATCCGCGCACTTAATAGTTGCAGATAAATATTATCTTATTAAAAAATGAACACAAATAAAAACGACGCACTCGGATACCGCATAACAAGTGCTATTAAAAAACTGTACCTATGGTAACACTTATTTAAAACCTATTGACTTAATGTGGAATGACTTTTAATTAACTATTTAACTAAAAAAGTATACTTTGTAGAAACGCGCAAAGTATTCGGCACAGCCAAGAAGAAAATAATTTATATGAACACTTGTTTATAGAAATTAAATAGAAAAATAAACAAATTTAATGTTACTTAATGTTTCATCAAAACTAGTGTGGCGGCATCTACACCGCCACATGCGAACTACGCATCAAAGACTTGTCGTCACACAACATCCTGACGTCACTCAAATCCTGCATCGCGCAATTAGAGTTTACCGCGCGGTGAACATATATACAAGCTCACGACTTCAACCTCTGGGCAATTGCCCGCCAGACATGACACCCGTCTGGTCGGAGGATCCTCCCTTTTCTATGGGGGATGAGTGAACTTTACACCCTGTTCCTCATGCCCCTAAACTAGTTTGTAGTATTCAATAAACTCGATCACATGAATACTGTATTAGATTAAAATATTAAATACTTACTTATTAAAAAAAAAAAAAACGATAATTGTGCATCACTATTCTTCAAAAAATTCTATTAAAAAATATACGTCTAAACTCATTAGAACTACTTACTAAAAGCTAGTAAACTTTGGAATGTTATAGTAATCACAATAATGTTCATCTATTACTTACGTATCTACATTAGCTTACGAGCACTTACATTCTAGACACATGAATACACACAGACAATAATATTACTGATATTGTTAAAATAAAAATTAGAGGCATTCATTCATACAATGGACGATATTGTAAATCCAACAAATAGTAATTAGTCATACTTATTATGATAAAAGGTAGCAGAATATCGGAAGTGTAACCATAGCCAAACCTGGATTTTGTAAAATGATTTAGCTAAAATATGTCTTTAGAGTTCTTAAAACAAAACAGGAGATGCAATTAATTAAAATAAAGTTTTGGGGAAAATTGAAAATATACGAGATCTTTTTAGTGGCCAAAATGTTATTAATAACAAAATCATAACCGATAAACATCAGTGAATTACGTATAAGTAATTGTATGATTAAAAATAATTCCACAGCATATTCACCGGCTATTCTAAATAAACTATTTCAAGGCAATGTCGACCTAAAACTTTTCTTTGTGATAAGCGGTTACCTACGTCTTTAACTTATAATATAGTTAATCAAACATATAATATAAAAGTACCATACCATTTTTCGAAATTGAACCACTCCAGATAAAACTTGCTCAAGGTAGTGATTTCGTAAATATAATCTGTTCCAAAAGTATCGGATGAAAATGTGCGTAAACAAATGGATCAAAAAACGTAGGTACCGCAACATACACAACATCACGCCTCTAATATCCGAAGGGTTAGAAAGAGTACCTATAGTACACCCACATTTAGCCAGTTATGTTTAAGTCCCATGTAATACGGGGCGAGCCTATTGCCATCAACCGGGCACAAATCCAGACTCCGGGCTGCTACTGAAAAATTCCTAATGGAAAAACCCAATAACGCTTTGCCCGACCTGGAAGTCAAACCTATCGAGCTCATACTCATTGTAGCGCTTGCAACCACTAGACTAACGAGGCATTAATTGAGTTTTAGTATTCAAAATAATCAAAACAAATCTGATAAAACCCGAATTAGTAATTTTAAATCACCTTAACGATATTTTTCATTTGACAGTTGAGCTAGTTTTCGTCGATGATTTTTCAATTGTGAGTGATTGCGTAAGAATGTCACCGGAACAGGGTTTGTTTACACTCTGATCAGATTTTTTGGAACAGACCATAGTTCTGTATCTCATGGCGATGCTTTATGGATATGCAGACATTCTGTTTTTTTAATATATATTTTACTTCATTCCTATTGGCTCGTTCTTTAAACTTTTAAGTAAAGTAAGTAAAAGAAAATATTTTGTGGAATTCAGATTTGTGTTGGTACTATTGGTACCAACTCAAATCAGAATTCCGCATAATATTTTCTTTACTCTAATAAATATTGCATTTTTAGATATTAAAGACTAGAATTGAAAAGATGAAAGAAAGACTTTTAAATATCGATTGGAGAAAATATGAAAAAAAATATTTTTTGTTTTTAAATTGTGTTGTGTTGCACTAATATTAAATTATTTTCTTTATTAAAAAAAACACTCAAATGACAGCAACATAAAGCAATGTTCAATTTGAACACGAAAACGTAAACTACAAGAATGTTTTTTACACACTTTTGTGTATTAAAGAATTATTTAAATTACTGTCATTGTATGATCATACTGTTGTCTCCTAATTAGTCAATCATTTCTCGCAAACCTGTGTTTTTGGAGGGACTTTGATACTGAAGAAGACTTTCGATAAAGTCCTACATTCACTTAAGAGAAAATAAAATATTCATGACGAAATATTCTAAATATTTCACTGTTTGTTCAGAAGAAACCCAAACGCTACTTAAATCTCATATCATCTGGTTTCCTGACGAAGTACGCCACTTTATCGATAGGAACTTTGTATTCGTGCATCCAGCGGTTGCCCTTGCGCAGTGACCCGTCGATACCGTCTTGCCATAGGCCAGTCGGGAGGTACACTGAAAGTAGAAAAACAATAGTCACATTTACGATCATCTATAATAAAAAAGAAATTTTTATTTTTGGGTTTACGTAACATTACGCCCGTAATCCCCTAAAGATTAGGCAGAGGTCTACCTATAGTACACCCTCACTTCGCTACTTGGGTTTCTCTATAATTATTCTGATTTCAATCATGGGTTTTTTTAAATGGTTTCAACACAAAAATTAAGACGCTGTTTTAATAGCGTCTTAATTTTCAGCAATGTGCAGCAATCACCGGAACGTCGCAAATAGAAGTCAAATATTTGGCCGTTTTGATTAATTTGGCAATATTACTGTATGGAAATATGAAATGTGGCTAACCAGTGAACTAGAATATTAATAATGAATTGCAATTATAACACTGAATTTGATATTATAACTATTTTAGGTGTAAAAAATGCATTTGGAAAGTTTCCAAATACTTTTTTTACATCCAAAACTAAATATTCGGTGTTACGATATTAATTATTGCATTTCATAATCAATATTTTAGTTCGCTAGTTAGCCACATTTTATATTTCCATACAGTAATATTACCAAATTAATCAAAACAGGCTTGACAGCTACTTGCGACGTTGCCAACTTTTAGGATAAACGCTCTTAAGCCTTGGTACAATCCTCCATACGCATTCCACTCTACTTTCTATTGCCTACACCCATATTAGCAAACAAATGAAAGTCACACATACCGTCTCTACTAGTCTGGCCCTGTTCCAACACAGGCGCGACGACGATCTCTCCACCAATCGCGAACTCGTCTTGTACAGGCATCGGCGCTGTGTCACTACCACTTAATAGCCATAGTGGGCGGATGAGAGGCAGACCTTCTTCTAGGGCCTCGCGTTTGTACTTCAGAAGGAGTGGAGTTACCTTGAAAAGAATGATAATATATTTAGAAAGGTATTTGGTAATATGTGGTAATTCTGTCTGTAACTACATTTAAGGGAATCATGTTTAAAATTACTAAGCTTGATGAAGTAGACGTAGACATTTTTAAGGAAAATAATACTGCAGAACAATCTAATATTCTAAAATAATAGACAAATCTTAAATACAATATTCTTAAATGTAGATTAGAATTGTTATGAGTACTACTACTATCCAACTCAACCCTGCTCTTTCAAGTAGACGAGATTAGAAATAAATAAATTACGTTTAAACTTTAACTTATTATTATAAACACATTAGAACTACATACTAAAAAGCTACATTACTTTGGAATGTTATTGTAATCACAATAATGTTCTATTGTTACTTACCATTCTCTGTCTCAACGAAGTCAAGTTCTTCGCCATCTCCAAAACTCTTTCATCATTATACTTGCTTGGCAAGTGAGTGAACTTCATCACAGGTAAGAACGTTGCCATTTGCAGCCATCTCATATACAACTCCCTCTCTGGCAACTCTATTCCATTCTCTTGTGTAGCGTTCGTTGTATCCACCAAACCTTTTGAAGATGGTAGGAACTGTTCACTTCCGGGCCAGTAGATATCACCTCCAACTGCTCCCGGCATTATGAACGGAAAACCATTGACTCCATAAGTCAGCATTGTTGGTATTACCAGCCTTAATGCCTCCCATGTTGACTCAAAAGGCGGAAGAGATACAAAGATTGGTGGACGGGGCAATGACACTGCTGAAGATACTCCAATAATGTTCAACAGCTTTTCGAAAGTCTTGGTAAAGATCTTCTTGTACTGGTCAGGATTGGTAAGCAGATTTTCGCAACGAAAGTAATGAGGCATGTCGTAAGCAGTTCCTAAGTCCAAAAAGAAGGAGTCTATGTGGTACTCATCAATGACTGCTTGAAGCTTTTCCAAAAACCAGGGTACTGATCTGTTGTTTGTTATATCTAACACTCCAGCGCTTGCTAGCGACTTAAATCGAGTCAAAGCTGGTATACGTCTATCACTATTCCTTTCACTGATCAGCAATCTCCTTTGAACACATTCTGCAAAATTTTTACTCTCTGTACTTATAAACGGTTGGATAGTAAACGCTACTTTGAATCCTCGTCTATGCAGTTTATCTACAGTTGTGTTTAATGTTTCAAATCGACTCGTATCTACTGATAGATCACCTATTTCATTCTGCCAATGCTCATTGATTAAGACGTGTCCTTGTTTCAAAAATCCAAGATTTATTACGTCTTCAGTGTATTTGGAAATAGTTTCAGCTTGTAATTCCTGTTTGAATCTGGGAGCTATTAGCCAAACTGGTTCTGATATTAGAGACTCTAGTGTTTGCATATCCGCGGGTTTCAGACCATCCCATAACGGGGCTCTACGGTGACTGTGAATTGAAGAATGCAATGACGCCATATCTTCCGATGTACAAATATTATACCTCATTTCAGGGAACTCAGTCAGTTTGTTCGGGTAAGCAAACTCATGGTACATAGCTTTCAGACAGATTTGTTTGCCTCCTTTGTTGACGGAGACATGAAGAGGTGTTTCTTCATCAATGATTATGGCTGCTCCTTTGGAGTTGATGAAGTACCGTGTGAGGACGTTGCCCCATTGGGACTTCTGCATGTCTCCAGTGATGAACGGAGTGTAGTCCAATGAACCACTATCTAAAGGCCAGGTCAGGTTGGAAGATTGGCCTCCTCCGTACCAGTGAACTTTCGTTGCACTCCAGTCAAAGCAGTCATTTGGATAGACGTCTGTAAAGAAAAAATATATAATCAGGAACTAAATTTAGACGTTAACTTTAATCTGCTTTCATTTGTTTACAATAACACTGCCAAAGATAATATGAAACAATTAAACAAAGACGTTGATCAACAACGCAAGTATTTAGCGAATTCTCAAAAACATAATTAAATACTTTTTTTAAACATATTAAAAAGCTTTTTCGTATATAAACAGTCTTATTTACCTACCAGATCTCAACGCCTTCCAATGCACGTGGTAACAGGTGGTATTATCAACGCCAGGGTCATGTGGTAGAGACTTAAGGTAAAAGCGGAGGGTGTGTAGCCACTCTAAACATTCGGAGCCATCTTTGCGCCGGTGTTCAGGAAGACATGGATATGCGTTCACTTTGCCTTGGATGTCCACAGCTGAAAAAAGAATATGAAGCAATAAAAGATACGGTATATCGTAGTATACAGAGGCGAAAAACTAAATGCCCTAATAGTTTTATTGGAAAGAGTTATGCAATTTTTAAACTAACCACAACGGTACAGAAAAAGGTCCAACCAAAGGTACCTTATGTCGAAAACTGTTTAATTCAAGAAACGTACATGTAACCGTGACAAGTAAACGATAATCATATTCAGTCAGTGATTATCATAGAAATTCAAAAAATATCATTCGCCTTTAACCGTTGTGACCATTAGGATGACCATCTTGATAGTAAAAAATATTATATCACTCACCTAAACTAGCTCTCAGAATCTCCACATCATCCTTATTATAGATCCTGATGAGTCTCTTGGGCTCGTTGAACTGCACGTTATCAAAGTAGGCCTTGGTCTGCGCCTGCTGGTGGTACAGGACATACGCGAACCCCACGAAGAACACGATGGCCAGGAACATGAGACCTACAAACGCACGGAGCTTGTAGTCTGTCGGTTTCTTGCGGATTTTCTGAGGGATGCTCTGGAAGTAAAAACAATATATTGTTAATTATTGTCATAATGAAACTCAAGAACAAGAAGGTTCATTAGTTCAAATTCAGCACCAATTTAGGTTCAATTTCAAAACCCAAATTGATGCTCCCCAAGGGCTTTAGCGTGTAGGAAGTACCAAGCATGTGGCATTGTTTGAAGCTAGTACGACAGTTGGTAAACATAAATTAATTATAATTACGAGTGAAACGTTTGTTCCACTTTAAATTGAAGAGCACTAAATTTAGGCTTAACTATCTCATGTTTATACTCAAGAATAGTGTGCATTTTTGCTCTGTGTAGGTAAGATATTCAGTGATAACGCTTGAACTTCGAGAACCAGCTTTACGGCTACAAGATAAAGGCGATAGTAGTACCAACATAAATTATAAACATATTTTAATTAAAGAAAGGCGTTCCCGTTAACCCGCAATAGTATAACGTCCATACATACAAAACAATATAACCATTGATATATATTTTTTTATTTTTTTTTAAATTATTATTCTCAAAAAAAAATATTAAATTGATACGTAAAATAATCGTATAAATTTAATATATTTTGTAAATATTTCGTTAATTATCATCCTGTATATTAGATTGCATGTAGATCCTCATCATCGACGAAACGGCACCAAACGTACCTGTAGTTTCTCCCGCAGTAGACTGGCGAGGGAGTTGACAGAAGTGACGGAGTTGCTCGGCGAGTAGTCATCATCATCCATGCTGAACTCCGACCGGCCGAACCTGCGGGGAGCCGTCGATTTGCGTCGGGGGGAACGGAGGGGAGTCCTGGAATAAAGAGAAGGAACGTTATCAGTATATTTATTTTTAAAAATGTGGTAAAGATGACCGTCAATGGGTACATGCACGTCTTTCCTTACATGATAAAAATAGCTGCGCCCCGCGGTTTCACCCGCATAAGTCTCAATCCCGTGCGAATATCGGGATTACAGGTATCCTATGTCCTAATCCAGGTCATGGTCTACCCATGAATGTGCCAAATTTTATCCAAATCCATTCAGCCGTTTTAGCGTGAAAGCGTAACAAACAAACTTTCAGATTTTATAATTTTAGTTATTAGTTAGGATTACTGGTTGGTAGATCCCCTATAAAATTAAGAATGAAGAAAAATGGTTTCAACGACAGACTAACACAAGCTTAACTGAAATAAAATAGACAATTTTAATTATGTTTACGTCTATGAACACCTACTTAATCTTGCAAGGAAAACCTATATAATCTTAGTGTGCTTTGATGAGAGAGACACAAAAACACAAGACAATGTAAATATTATTGAAACAAAAACAAAACATTTAAACAATCTGTCCTTCCCACACATTTCCAACATGAACAAATCTTAATACAAATAAAACTGACAAAAATACCTGAACATGACGTCACGAGCTAAGATAACGGACAGACTGACTAAACGAAGATGGAGTTAAAAAACTGTCGCATGCCGCGTGGTAATGAGGAAACTCATTTACGTAGGTATATGATTCGGTTGACACCGACAATCACTTGAGGTTATCATAATGGACACTTGGTTTTCAAGCTTTTTAGAGGTCAAGAATTTGTAGGAGTAGAGGTAACATCAAACCAGCTGCGTAGTGCATGGTAGGAACTAGCCTCAGGACTAGTTAACCTTTGAATAGTAAATGGTAACAGGCAACAATGGGATTGTATCAAGAGTTGGATAGCATAACCGCATAGAGAATTAGAGGGTTGTATCCAAGATAAGAATGCTTGGAAACATGCTGGTCCTGCTCCATAGGATAATCTAGAATCTAGACAAAATCAAACTGGTTGCTAATTTAATTGTATATTTTTTTATTTTTTTTATTATATAACATTGATTTTACATTCTGTGATTACTTCCTCACACACTGATTTATTATTTGTAAAATTTTAGGAAAATCGTCTACTTTTACAAAGTTTGTAAATATGTGAGCAGAGCACCATGTATCTATCACATAATTAATTTATCTGTCGTTATTTCACTATTAATTCTTTTTACCTATTGTGGTATAGTAATTTTATTGTAGGAGCATCGTCTTCACATATAATTATATAATTAATGTGCCTATACAAAATATTGTAAAACATTTTAAAAGAGTTACGGTGGAGTTTCTTGCCCATTCTTCTCCATACGAAAACTACCTTTTGGAAGGGGCGACTAGAATCAATTCAATTTTAATGTAAATGTTGACTTTCGAAAGTGCCAAACCTTGTGAAATTTAATTCGTTTGCATCCTCTTAAGGGTTCATTGTACTCATCATTATGAACAACTTTCACTTTGGGGCCAACCCAGAAAGCGCGAAAAAAAATCAGCTGTTCCATACATTTATGTTCGCATAGCTCGTTATAATGTAGGGAATTGCAGATTTTTTTTTCACGATTTCAAGGTGCAATGACCCCTTAAGAGGATGCAAATGAATTAAATTTCACATTGTATTTGTGCTATTTGAAATAAATGATTTAACTTTGACTTAGAAACGGATACCGTGAAACAGAGAATGGTAATATACCAGAAGACCTACAATTCTATCAGCACATGATTACAAGATTCTCTTATGAGCTTCTATTGAATTACATCTTAATGCTCTAACAATCCGAAAGCCAATGATGGTTATAGGGATATCTTATACACTCATTAGAAGAAGGTTGGTGGCTAAAATTATGATGATGATAGGTACACTAAATTTCAATTGCATCACTTTGCTAACCACTATACAGCGTGAATACCTACTCAACTACTTATCTAACACTAGATTCGACGAGACTCAAGTATGCATAAATGACAGATATAATCTAGCTGGATCATAAGTCTGCCAAGAGGCTTAAGTAGTAGTTATGTCCAAGGTGAACTCTAGTTTTATCCTTGATGCCAAACTTAGAATGCACTGAAAATTAAATTAAATATCGGAAATGGGTAAACAGTTGTCTATTGCTCTGCTTAAAACTTTACTTTCCTTTCAGGATCTTTGTCATTTCAGCCTATTGTTAAACAAGAAATAAGCGTTTACGTATTTATAGCGGGTTTCTCTGATCAATCTACCTCAAAACAAGATTACTGGAACTAGGCCACCAATGCTAGACCAGCCTCCCAATCTTCCAGATCTATTGCTCAAACCTAAACGTGGTTTACCCTATGTCGACACCATAGTTATGGTACAATTTTGCGTCGATACGATTGTTTCACTATGAATTCGTAATGTTTAAGTGTTACTGCTTCTCTCTCTCTCTGTGTGATAGATATTCTGCATAATAATATTATTGTTGTTTCATTGTTATCGGTACCATATTGAGAGACGAAAAGAATGCACTCATTTCATTTGATTACTTTTATCTCAGTTTTACGACGCGTCCAATTTCACAGTTTGATCTACAAAGTAGGTCATGGTTACAACTAAACTGCCAACAGATTTTTCTTTTGGAATCTCTATTTTTAAATATCTTATCGCTTTGAAATTGTCATCTTATTCTACATGATCTGAGGGTAACACCTATAATTTACGAATTCTTCCCATTATGTCAAATTGTAATCCAATATTAGACCATTTAGCGTGTGTCTCTGTTCGTTCTGAAATATATAATTAAATCATAGCCAAATAATATAATAATACAAAAGAAAGAGGACAAAGATTCGGTTTATTTGATTTCAAAGTAATAAAAAAATTGTTAGTACACCCACATTTCGCCAGTTATGTTTAAGTCCCACGTAATAGGGGGCGAGCACCCCTGTCTTTCCCTACTGGGATTACAGGCGTGATATTATGTTATGTGTTATGGAAAAAAATGATGATGTAAATTCTTAATTAACACATAAATAGGACAATAGATATCCGTCGATAGCAGTAATGAAGAAACCACACAAACACATCCAAGAGAAATGCAATAAACGGCACTTAATCCACGCATTAATGCAAATTACTACACAAACAGTAATTAACGTCAGTCTCACTCACAATCCGCGTTAAAGCTGTAAAACTAATCTCATCACACAACATAATCTGTCACCGCAAGGTTTAGCGCAGGTAACCTTTCATTTTATCTGAGGGTCTATTCCATTTAAACCCGTAAATAACAAAGAAAAAAGACCGCAAAACAAACTCATCTAAATGAGCTTAATGATCTCCTTGACCTTACTAAAGATAGTGATGAATATCCCCAAAGACATTTAGGTACTTACGATATTCCTAATCTCATAAAACTGACCTGCATCAATACTTGTGATATTATGAGTCTCTGTTTAGTAGTTTTTGGTAAAGCTAAAATGGACAACATGTTACAAGTATTAGAGAACCGTAAGTAACGGAAAAATGTGAAAACGCTATGTTGCAAAAAGAAATGCCCTCTCTACCATGAACAATGTAAGAGAGATAATAGTTATAAGTAAGTCTATATTTTTGAATTCTCATGACTAAAACAAGTCGTTATTAAAGAACGAGAAACAATTCGATTATAATTGGGAATCTATGGAGCTCACGAATACCTATTTCCCTAAAATAATTACAGCTCATAATGTATATCACAACAAACGGAATCGTCTACAATACGACTTTACGAGATAACACCGGGTCAATGTGTAAATATAAATAAATAAATAAGAAGTACATAATTATTGCCGTTGTTGGCGCAAAACAAATAGAGGCCTATGCCCAGCAGTGGGTGAAGTCAGTCTGTGGATGATGATGGTGAAGAATTATTGCAGTTAAACTGATCGACCTGGAATTCTAGAAATCAGAAGAATAGCTAGTACCCACAAATTAAGTATATAAGGTGTTCCTTTCGAAATCCCATAACTTAAGGGTGTTAATGAGACCATGTCAAAGAATTAGAAAAAAAAAAGACATGCCAGTATGTCGTTCTTTTTTCTTCGTTTTTCGTTTAAAATAAAACGACAAATTCACGATTATTTATGTAAAACACCATGTGAAATATAAAAAATTAAAAAACCATTGAATTCAGACTATTTTTGTTCATAAAAATAAAAATATGACATCGTTGCATTTTTTTAGCTTTAAATAAGAATGGTGATTGGTTTGAATGAAAACGATTTACTGGTACTTATCAATGAAACTTAGATACACACATGGAAAGTATCTATTATGTTATCTTTAAAATAAAAAACATATTTACAGGGTGTCAACGAAATCGACGCGAAAACTGTTACCATAGATTCAGTAGGACAGTACATGATTCTGAACCCCCCTGCGTTGAAATCTTTCGTAGGTCATTAAAAAAAAATCTGCAGTTCCATACATTTTGACCGCGTAGGTATTGCACTTTTCTATGAAAGAGCTGTTTTTTTTATTTTTATTAATACCCTAGAGTTATATCAAAAGGAAGTCTTCGAATAACAAAAAGAAATCGTTTGTCTTTACGTCTCAAGCTTGATATATTTATTTATACGCTCATAACATAATAATGACGACATAATTTCTAATATTATTTAGTGTTAGCCTGAATGACAGCATTATTTATTTTGGTGGAAACAATTAATTAGCTTCTTATAATTATCTGTGTTCTGTTCATGTTTTTATTACGTGTTTTTGTCGTCTATTGTACTATCAGCTAGTCGTGAAGAAATATGAGCATGTGTTTACACAAAAAACCGTCTCATACTTGTGAAATTAAGTATTTCGAACTTTTGGTCAAACTTGTTTTTTACTAGACTACAACGAAACTAAAGGACAGTAGGTAACTAGTTCCGCGGATTTGTAAACCTCAAGCCAAAGCAGTTCATGATATCACAAAATCATTAATTTATACTCAAACATATACGAGGCGATTAGTAAAAAAAAAATCGAGACAGATAATTTACATATCACAACTAGGATACCTTAAAGTAGAAGTAACGACAATAATACAGGCATAAAAAAAATCTGTTATATTATAACATATTTCTACAAAACCATTTCACTGTAGGCTCTTAACTTACTTTTTTTTTACATAGAAAATATACCTTTTGCTACGACGTTTAGTGCTCCAAATAATTCACGTCACAATTGACAAGTTCACAACACTATGAGTACTATGACAGACTTGCTCTAAAACTCACGAAAGATCTATGGATCATAGATCGGGTTGCGCAGGAGTCGCTCGGAAGCGCGTACGAGTTATACTGGCTGTTATGTTACACATGCGCGCGCGACGAATACATGCGCCAACCTAGAGTGCGTGCTTTTGTAACGTCGATGTTTTCGATGGGGATGTTCGTCTTGGAGATGAGGATGATGGAGTGATAATAATAAAAAATGTCCTACCATAAATAGTATTGTTAATATAATAATTTAAAAAAATATTTATTCGTGCAGCCACGACCCACGCAGAGTGTCAATAATTAGTAAAAAACTATGGGCTAGCGGCACTCTACCCCCTAGGGTAGAGTGGTTTTTCCCTATCGGATAAAGTGCCGCAAGCCGATTCTCCGGAACCACTGCACTTTATAACCCGTCGCTTTTAATAGTATGTAGTTGTTTATTTTTTTGGATAGATTAGACCCTTTTTGTTGTAAAGTTAACCCTCAACAATCAGACAAAATAACAAGTGACAGTGACAAAATAACAATGATGCTTACGGCAGTTTATCCGGGCCGAGGCAGCGCCACTATTATACCGCAAATAACGGCACTTTATCCGACAGGCATAGAGTGCTGCTATAACGGCAGTCTATGCACTTCCCACAATTAGTATACATGAGAAACTCAAAAACTTAAAGTAAATACCTTATTTTATTATAACGCGATGTCACCATTTTCCTTAGGTACTACGAGTATTTTATTTTATTTTTATTTTCAGACAGAATGTACCTGTAAAACACCTAATGTAAAAAATATTGTATCCGAAGTTTTTAAGAAAAAAATAAATAATGAAGCTGAACCAATAGAGATTAGCATTATTTTTGTATGTTTAATTATATTAACACTTATTATAATATAATATAAAGTATCAACTGTTTATACTTAGTTATAAAACTAAAAACTGATGATCAATAAACTGCTTCTCTAAAAAACTTTAAATGTGTCCTATTTCAGATTCAACAAACACAAATTAGCTACGCATGCAAGAAATATTGATTAACACATACATTTCAAAACAATGCTCTATTTACGATCACAAAACCACAAGGGTGATCCCCAATCTAATTATAAGACACTGCATCTTCAATTATAGGAACTATTTTCCTCATACAAATATTAATTGAAGTAAATGGAAATTGGTACATATTTCCATTTACATCCTGAAGATAATTGTGGTTTCTTGGGTGTAGAAAATCACAGTTACAAAGGAAAATTAAAATCAATCTAGTTGCTAATTTCTCATCGCACTTGGAAAAGACAGGGAGAAACCGGTTCTTTAGGTGTTTTAATTAGTTATGACGTTAATATTATGCAGTGTTGAAATTCCTATATACTTGTGTAAGATGCAAGTATCATGGCCACCTACGCTAGGGGCATTGCATAAATAAATGCATGGGTCCAGTGACACGCGCATTCGCGCATGTGTATCGGATGACGATGAAAGCAAATGGATTGGAAGGCGTACCTGTGGATGACAATTTGTAGTGCCACTTATAAAACGTGTTTTGATTTGATTATTTGAAAAATTAAACCCGGAATTCTTATTTTAAGTCACCATAAACATGTATATCATTTGATAATTGAGGCTAATTTTATAATCTTAATATTGTTGATGTCGATGACCTTTCTAATACAATCAAAAAAGAGGTGAGATATAAAGTTGACACCTCTAAATACAGATGGATGTGTGGGATTGCGTAAGAATTTTACCTTACACAAACATGTAGACCGTATATAGGTATTTTGATTCTTATTTCTGACGCACGAACTCTGTAATAGTTCTGTTAGAGCAGTCTTTCTCGAAATGGTCGATAACACCCCATCGTGGACGCTGGAGGCTTTCAACGGGGCAATAGGAGAAAGAAAATTAGAAGCCGTTCATTGAAGCATGGCAACCAGAAATTTGGGGTAGGTACGGAAGTAAATTTATAACGAATTAGCTTTTGCCCGCGGCTTCGTCCGCGTGTATGTCGAAAAATATCCCACGGCAACATACGAGTACTACCGGGATTAAAATCCTATTTTGGTTATCCAGGTAATAAACAATGTATTAATTCTGTAATACATTTTGTTTACTCTATTGGTTTACGCGGCGCACGCCTGTGCACATCTTCAACACATTCAACACATTCATATTTCAGCCAATTTACACAAAACCTTAATGAATTATACACCTAAACCTTTCTCATGAATCACTCCGTCCATTGGTGCCGTATGAAAATCCGTTAGTAGTTTTTGAGATTATCGCGTTCAGACAGACAAACAGACGCAGCGGGGGAACGTTTTGTAATATGTAGTGATTCTGGACCATTTCTTTCGTCGTATTTATCGAAACGTAGATTTATAGCAATAAGTTAAAAAACGAGGAAGAAAAGAAAAAAGGCATCTCTAGAAAAAACGTCGTCAAAGTGGGCGATTGGCGACATAAGTCAAAAAACATTCATTCACACACAACACAACAACAAACAACAACCACATTCATTCATTTTAAAATCAATCATTGTCACGATCAAAAAAAATTTTTTAATAGAATATCGCGCATACATTTAGAGAACGTGTTGCATCCATCAAAGCGACTGCGACTACTTGTGTTAACTAGGCAACGGAAAGCTATGAATATTAATATTATGTAAGTATATCGTAGGTAATTAAAATACTAGTGACATACTGATAGCATTTAGTAATTGAATTGATTTACCAATTTACTTTTATTTTAAAACATATGTACTTCTTTTATTATAACTTTATTTCAATATTGAAATAATTTGAAAACGAGCTGCAGTTGGCTAGTAATACGTTAGAAGATAATTTCAATTAAAAAAGGAGCGTAGCGACTGAAGTTGGGAAGTAACGCTGGATCCTTTGGAAAAACTTTGTTATGAAATATAAGTGCTAGATCGAAGTAAAAAATATGTTTTTTTCAAAAGAAAATATCCGTATTATTTACGAATTAAACAAGTGTTACGCTTGTATATTTCGCTCCTAATAAAATTTCCATATAGGGGGTCTTAAAGGAAAATCGATTCTTAGGCAGTAAACGCGTTGCGTAGAGCTGCGATACAAAAAAAGATAGATTTTAATCCAACCATTACTTTACAAAACTAGACCTTTCAAGAAGTCCAAAAAATACTAAGAACAAAAAGATCACCAGATCTGCCTGCCTATCTTTGTAAAACGTCAGCAAGACAGGTACACAGTATAGTAATAGTAATAATCTTGGAAAGTAAACATTACTCGAGGAACATGTAACCCGACGCTAACGTGAGATAACGACCCGTCCACTGCGATGTTTTCCACTTTTTTGTGACAACACAGACACTGATATCTTGGTTTATATTCTGTTTCTGCAAGAATTTTACAAATATAATTATTTATATTCTTTTATTATTTATTTATTTATTTAATTGTTTATGTACACACATGTAAACAGACAAGAAAAAAAGGAACAGAAAAATACGTACAAAGGTGATGCTTATTTATAAAGAAAGCTTGCTTGCTTTTTTATTTTCTTTTTTTTAATTAAAGGTATCTACGTTTTATTTATTTATATTCCTTTATTGCATGTTATACATATTTATCACATTGTTTTATATGTTTATTAAAAAACAATTAAAAATAAACAAAGTGGCCTATCAGCGTCAGGAACAAGGTCCAAGCTGCTGGTGGTCAGGGCTTTAGAGAGAGGAACCTCCTCACGTGCCGTGTCTAGGAGTACTGCTTTCTTTATTTATATGTTTACTTTTATTATTATTACGAACCATCTGTGCACTTTACAGGAATCACCTCGAACCGTCGTGTCTGGCTACTACGTGACGGTGTACAGCGGTTGCAACAAAATTTTGTCACAAATTGACTAACCAGCCACATTTGGAAACGTTGGTTTCTAAAAGTTAATTTATTGTAATTGTAGGAGATGCATCTGCTACTGTTCTTGATAAAGTCCATTAGTCGTCATTAACAAAAATAAGATAAGAAATAGGATGGACTTTCATTAGCAAGACTTTAAAAAAACTTGCACTTCATGAATAACTAGCTTCTGCCCGCGACTTCGTTCGCGTGGAAATCGATAAAATACAGTCCATGTTACTCGCTGATAATGTAGCTTTCTATCTAAAGTGAAAGAATGTTTTAAATCGGTTAAGTCGTTTTTGAGTTTATCCATTACAAACAAATATACAAAAAATCAAATCTTTTCTCTTTAAAATATTAGTTTATATCAATTTATTAATCTTGCTCATAATTTATTAGCCACGCCAATGCAAGTTTTCAACATTTCGGATCGAGTTGTAAATTATATGAAATTATACATCACGACTTAAAATAACTATAATAACCTAACTCTAATTGAAAGTAAAATACAGTCATGAATACTTCAAAATACATACATTAACAATAAAGTCATCTTAATAACCACTGGGATACACCGTCTCTACGTTAAATTTAATTAATATAATAAAACTTTAATACGTACAGTAGTGGGTACTGCATAGAACAACAGTAACAACCTTACTGATTTATTTGCGACGTACAGTAGATAACATAGGTCAGATATTAATTGATTTTGTCGTAAATGATCCATCATAAGTTCATAAGACAAGCTGAATTATAGGTTAGGTTCCAATCCATAGAGAGTTAGGTCCCATACTTTGTATCAAATGACGTATTGTTGTTGTCAGTCAATGTCAAAGTCAAATCATTTATTTCAAATAGGCCCTTGTAAGGCACTTTTGAACGTCAAAGTTTACAAAAAATTTAATTGATTCTAGTCGCCCCTTCCAAAAGGTAGTTTTCGTATGGAGAAGAATGGGCAAGAAACTCCACCGTTACTCTTTTAAAAACAACAACAATATTTGTATGTGTAGGTACATTCGTTACATAATTACATGTGAAGACGACATGCATCTTAAATAAAAAATTAAAAAATACGTTGCCACAATAGGTAAAAAGAAGAATTAATAAAAATGAAGCAACGAAAGATAAATTAATTACTGATGTGATAGATGCACGGTTCTCACATATTTACAAACATTGTAAAAGTAGATGATTTTCTTAAAAATTTTGCAATTAATAAGTCAGTGTGTGAGGAAGTAATCACAGAATGTAAAATCAATGTCATATAATAAAAATAATAATTTATACAACTTAAATTAGCAACCAGTTTGATTTTGTCTAGATTCTAGATTGTCCTATGGAGCAGGACCAGTCCAGCAGTAAAACCCAAACAGTTGCTTCTTTCTAAAAATATAGTAATTACGGGCTAGAGACGTATCGTATTTAGGTTTGACACCAAAATTGTGGGTACTCAACTTAGACGTCAGTAGATCACAGACGGCTAAGTTCATCAATGGATTACCCACAATTTTTATTTTATTTGTTGCTGTTTCTAGAAACCTCATTAACTAATTAAATCTGTTATCAAAAACAAATCCATCCATCAGCCTTCGCCATACTTGGTTGACTGGTAGAGAATGCCTAAAGCATTGAGTCCGCCTTTGTACTTTAACGTGTGCGAGAAGTTTAAATAATAAAATGAGAACACTTTGCCTCCTCTTTGCAAAAGTACTGTATGCACACGTTTTCCTCTAGTCGATAGCTGGTTTGGTCATTTACCCCATTCAGAAGTACTTAGAACCACTTTAGTGTACCATGTTTTACATAACATCTGATTACCGTTACCGGGAAAACATACCTAATGAAAACATATTTTCCTTAATGTCTCTAAAACCTTGGGTTTCATGAATATGATCATCATTATCGTAGTCTTTCCCTAAACAAAAAATATTGGTAACTACGTCACATCAATCCGTGATACGTCATCAATCATTGATTCCTATTCTAAGAGGATACATTTTTTGCCCAAATAATCAGCATTGCCATACTACACGACGTGGCAGGTGGATGCCCAATGATTCTTTTCCCTCCCTTTTATATACTTTTACATATTATTATTTATTAGCTTTTAAATTATGTAAATATTATCTTGGGAATTAGACGGTAACATATATGCCTGTCTGTATTCCCCGAAGTGCTGGGCAGAGGTATACCTATAGCACACACATTTCGCTAGTTATGTTTGAGTCCTAGTTAATAAGGGGCGAGCCTATTGCCATCAACCGGGCACAAATCCAGACTTCGCTGCTACTGAGAAAGTCCGGATGGAAAAATCTGACTCGGGAATCGAACCCAGGACCAGTAGTGCTTGCAACCATTATACCAACGAGGTAGAGGATGATAATTATAATTATTGTGAAAGTCAAGTAGGTAGGTAAAATGGAGTCACGACGTCATATAATACTCTGCTATAAGATGTAGCCGTAACTCCGTAAGTGAATTGAGGAAAAACTGATTTTAAACCAAAACTGATTATGCTACATATGAATTTCCCTTGCGTTACCTAGAGTATCTGGTCAAGTCACCATGACCGCCAAAAATACAGTTAAAGAAATACAAATATATACCTAATGGTGCTTGTAACGACGAAAGTAAAAGAATGAGATCCTCATAATTATTATACAGATTTTAATCAAAAATTGCTTAAGTTACCTTGTATTGTATGTAGGTACTTAAGTACAAGATGTTAAGTAAATATTTTTTTTATTTTTATTGTGGGCATAGGTTATACAGACAGATGTTAGGTAAATTACAGTTCCATTATGTCCTGCTTAATAGGCATACAATAATTATGAAGATGTAGTATAAAAAATTTCTTAGGTATCACTTATAAAGCAAATCTTACAAAATAACAATTAGGTGTATGGTGACAGATTGTAGTAGGTACAAATTATTAAGAAATTCTTGAATCGTGTAGTAAGTTTTGTCAATTAATAAATTACGCAATTTATATTTGAATAGTGGGGTAAGGTAGTCCCTTGAAATGGGTTTTGTCCGTGGAAGTACCACAGGTATATACTTAAATGCTACTAAGTAGGTAAGTAGCATTATGTTGCAAGTATTTCCTCAATTGGTCAACAAGATTAAATTAGTGGGCCTCGCACGAACGCGCGAAGTAAACGGAACGTGGACGATTTTGAACTGGAAATACTCGTTTCACATAAAACATTTATTACGTTCGAAGACTCATTCATATCTATGGGTGATACTAATTTATTATGTTAGGCAACCAAAATACTATAGGATAGTTGTATAATTGATTCTAAAATCGATCGAATTTACGTTACGTTAACTTTGCGCGTTTGTACTAGAACTACTACCGACCATCTTAAAGCACGATATTAAGATATACACGAGTACAGTCTACAACAGCGATGCACAGACCACGGCCCGCTGTCGGTTTGAAAGTTTTTAAAGTTTGAAAGTTTTTTATTTCTTATTCAACAGGTTAACAAATAAGTTGTAGAGGCCTTCTTTTAAGTATATAGATACCTGTGACAGAAGACCCCAAAGACACGCTGTCGGTATATGCCAACGGTCCGCCAACAAATAAAATAAAAGAAAATTACAATGTTGTATACCTACCTTAGGCCGGTATTGCATGTATGCAATTGACAGACATGCAAAATTATGATTTACGTAACATGAAAATAACTTACTCAACTTCTACCGTTGTGTTGACGAAAATATGTCTAAAAAAATGCTAACAAATGCACTAAAATGAACAAACGTTTTCAGTTATGGATCGTAACAAAACGAAAAATCAAAACCACCTAGCAAATGAAAATTTGGAAGCAATATTACGTGTGTGACAAGTAATCTGGAGACAAATAAAAAAAAAAACAATGCAATGCCATGCATACAACTAAATATTGTAACGCCCGTTTTCACTTTCAGTAAGTGACACTTAAATGAGTAGGGACTCATTTAAGCTAGGCTCAGCGCTGAGAGTTGAAAATCTAACCTCTATCTTAAGATACGGAGTAATATTTTGGGGGAACTGCAGTGAACGAGAATGGCTATTCAGAGCCCAAAAATATTGCATTAGATCAATGACCGGCATTAATTCAACAGACAGCTGTATTCCTATGTTTAAATCCCTAAAATTATTAACCTTTCCATCGCTTTATATTCTGGAGGTAGCATTATTTGTTAAAACAAATCGAAATCTTTTTGAAACAATGATAAATCATTCTTCAAGACAGGAATTACTGAGATCCCAATACAAAGGTCTATTACATACAGGCAGTTTCAAAACAGCATTATTACGAAAGAATATTATGCATATGGGACCAGTTATTTACAATAAAATACCTAATGACATTAAAAATGATACACCTCATTCTTTCAAAAAGAAATTAACGAAACTACTAGTTGAAAAATGCTATTACGCTGTCAGTGAGTTTTTAAATGACAACACCCTATGAAATTGCTCAATAATATTTCAATTTATTAAGTTCGATTCTAATTTTATATTCTATGACTATTATTTTGCCGGTGAATTTAACTTTCAAGATGATGACATTAAAAACTGATTACCTGACACTTATTGATTAATATAGATTTGCAATAATTATAATTATGATGGTGCTTAATGTTGCATGCCATACGGTAGAATGTACTGGATCTTTTGTTTTTCTTTTTTTACACCATCAAAACTATGTTTTGTTACCTACATTCTTTGCAAATAAATGATTTCTGATTTCTGATTTCTAACAGCGCACTATTATTTAGGGACTCATTTAAGTGTCACTTAGTTGTCGGTGAAAACGGGCATAATTTATATAAATATGGTACCTAATTAAATCCTTTTAAAACGTTTACCTAGCTATTTTTATGCCATCACGCCCGCCTTTGGCTCACAATGTGGCCACTGGCCCCTATTCTCTATAAGTCTGTGCATCGCTGCTCTACAAGAACAAATACTGGCCAAAATGTATCCTGAGCCAACACAAATCTTCAACAAAGCCCGCTCAACAGATTCCGTTGCCACATATCCATCTTATGCCCTCATTGGAGCGCACACAATGAGCGGCGACTTCGGTGACAGGCCGACGTTTCGCAATGCATCGGTCATCGTCCGCACTTCCTTATTAACTCCTGATTTGATGCAACCCTCGCACTAAGAGGACCTAGATTTCAAGTGGAACTCATTTGAAGGAAGGAAATGGACTTGAGAATCTATCTACTTGAGGAGCTGGAAATTTTGAAGTGTTGATGAGTACCTAATAAACATATTTAACGCGTTCAGTGCCGGGAACCTTCCTGGAGGGTTCACTCAAATCGCATATGGGATGCCGGGAGCCCTCTTGGCGGGCTCATTTTAAATGTAGGTTTTTCTTAACGAATTCGGCATTATAAACTGTGAAACTAAATTCAGTCGTATATTTTAACAAGATTTCAATCCTAATGCCGGTGACACTCCTCGGGGGTTAACTTAGCGCAAACGTAATGCCGGTGACCCTCCTGGAGTCAACTTGCAATATGTATGGTTTTATATTATAAGCTTTGAACATGTTAAGCTCAAGACTTTACTTACTTTAAGAACGAAAAAATAATGGTAATTTTACACCAACCAAAATCGCAAATCTCAAATAGGTAGTTAACACTTTCGACTCCACCCATTTTCATAGAGCTCATGCGCCATGCCGCCATACATATTGCAAGTTGACTCCAGTCGGTCGATTCTGTAAAAAGATCAACGTGAAACTTAGGTGAAGTGAGCGTGAAGTGAGCTGTCAATAGTGTTAATCTCTAGCATCCTGCCGGTCGATTTATGACAGTGACAGCTCACTTCACTCTCACTTCACCTAACTTGTGGTGGTAAGGTGATATTTTTACAGAATCGATCAGGAGACATGAGAGGCACCGGAATTACGTTTGCGCTAAGTTACGGTTTATGGTTTTATATCAATGTCCTGTAATTTGGACATCAGAACAAAACTAAACTAAATATTTTCCTAAACTAATTAAACTATTTAGTAAATAAATTTAATAATAGGGTCCAACTAGCGTCCAATTTCAAGCTAACTAACTTTGAAGATTTCACTGAAACAACTTACATTTATCTTTACAAAAAAAACCTGTCGTTTAGGCTTGATATTATTTTGGGGGCTCTAAATACCAGGAGTTTGAGCAAGGAAATGAGTATTTACTTACTTGACTCTGTCATCGTCTGACAGCACTTCGGTGTGGTCATCCGCCGTGTTGTCACCATCGCTGAACCCTGACGCCGTGCTCTGGTGATGCTCCGGGATCTGGAAATTAATAAAACAGTCATAAGTTTCGAGAAATAACTTCGTTGATTGAGCATTCAGTTAAAATAATTGATAAGCTATTTTATGTGTGTCACGTAGTGACAGTTTCATTGGTTGATGAAGCTCACCTATATGTTTGTAAAATTCGATTGCTTCTCAAGGCTGTTAAAACAAAAGATATCTAGAGCAAAAGAATAATGAACTTTGCCAATGGCCGGTCCCTAACCTATTACATAATGACTAACAAGTAACAAGCAATCTCTGCGTAACTCTAACGTGGGACCTCCTCTCAACAGTAATCAAAGCAGACGCTGCCAGCAACACGAAAATTGCACTTTGTTTCCGCTTAGCACTCTCCGTTCAAGTACTTAAAATATCCGGTCGTTAATATGGGAAACCGAGCTGTAAAAAGAGACTCGTCATCATCGTCAGTAAACGACACAATGGTTAATACGAGGAATGCTTGGCTTTACGATTGGTAGGCGGATTGGAGATCGCATCTGGTTTTAGACCCAAATCTATAAAGTGGTGTATGACCACATTTTGTTATCGGTGTGCAAGGTAAGGCAAGGCAATTTCCTCTGTCCAAAAACCTATTACCCTTCTTGTGGGGCACTCGGGTAAAAACATGCGCATCTGTCGCTACCCACATTAAAACCTAACACCTGCATAGTATTTGGTTGAAGAAAAAACACTATACTATGTGTGTCTTTGCGGCCTCCCTCAGGGCGGGCGATAATCCTGGCGGAATTTTGAAAATGAAATTTAAAAAATTGTCTTCAATAAACTGGTCAAACCTGAGTAAGAGGTATGCAGTCGAACTCAACTTTTCGCCTGGATCCTCGCATGTTCACTTATCTTGCACTACTGCATGTGCATGGTGACCGAGTCAGACCATTAGTTAGTTCAATTGTAATTAATTTATCACATTAATCACCACAGAGGTGGCTGAGAAGCGTCTGATTTAAGGATGCCTCATAGAAGATGTCATTACAGAAAAATGTAAGTACGAGGTCGTGAGACTATTCAGGACTTCAGAAAATACAAATTATTTGAAAATAGATTTTCCCAAATTGGTAGGCTTTGAATCTGATGCTTACACTCAATTTACCTGATGATGATAATATGTGATAATGCCTTACTGCCATTTTCAGCATTATGTCAAAAACAGTAGTATCTACCTGTGAAAACATATCAAGCAATAGCCTAAGGAAAACTTAATTATATTCGACAACTAAAGCGAATCATACACGGCAGTCGAACTGAAAAAAAACAAAGTTACGATTGGGTATTGCGTAAAATCAGCACACAGCGCCGTTTATGGCATACCATAGCTCCTTGTAGCAGCCCTGTGTCATAAAATAATAGACTAATAATCTAAAATTATGACACAGGTATCATACAAGTATTTTTAGAATTTAATTAGGTGCGTTGGTTATTTAGGTAGGTATATGAAGTTAGGTGACCTACGCGCTATACCTACTTCCTAGTTGCATAAGTACTATCTAATCATGATAATCGCAGGAAGTGATTTAATCACAAATAAATGAAATACTTCGGAAAGCATTATCTAAAAAGTAAACCATTAAAAATATTAATAAAAAAATCTTACGAATATGCGACTAGCGACATCTGGTTACAATGGTCAGTGCTATCCTAAGTTATTTATATTTAACAAAGCGCCATCTAGCAGTTGTAGTTACTACTAAAACGTACTAGTAGTGTAACTTAGTTCCACAAGACAGCGCTACTAGAAATAATAATAAAATGTTGGTTTCGAAAGTACGCCCCAAGTAGGTAATGCAGCATATTTTTGTTTTTAACTTGTGTTTTGCTATATCATATACTATACCTACATAACCTATACCATAATTATTATTTATGTACCTTCCTATACCTACAGCTAAAGGTTTTCTGAAAGAAACTGCAAATTAGTCAGCAACACTTTTCTTTACGTTTTAATAGATACGCATTTTCAGCATGCTTCATTAAGCATGCTGAAAATGCGTGAGGAACTAATTATTATGTTCATTTGTAATGGTTAAAACTAGCAACAGCCATAATTAACATTCTGTAATGAGATAGCTGAACGGTCTAAGAGAAAACAAGCTTTATTCGTCATGTTTGACTGATGGATTTGAGTTCGTCGATCTGACCTACTTTGTTTTTAGTGGCAGACAGGAGGACGCTACGAATCCCGATATCAAGATCTCTTTTGCCACTAAACTAAAACACCGGTGTTCAATGACCAAAAGAAAGGATCGATATCTTGGGTCAGAGGAAGAAATAATTTTTCTAATTCTACAGCGCAAGCAATTCATCTACCAGTGCGTTGATTACCGCCCTTTGATAATTCATTGTCAAAAGCATGATTTCATTGGGAGGCCTAGTCCAGCATTGGGGATTTAAAATTCTTATAATAAGCGCACTGAAAAAACCTGCAAATAGCAAATGAGAATGATGAATTAAATTCATGAAACAACAAAATACAACCTTGGAATCCAGAAAGTTGTTGATACTCCCGGAGCTATCACTGCTGTGACAGGCGATGCTATCATCACTGTTGCACAAACCACCGTTACCACCATCACGAGAATCACGGGAATCACTAGACTTGCTGACGTCAGAGTCCGACTCGATCCACAACGGTGATCGATATTTGAACTTGTGAGCGAACGCACTGAACTTTGATTCGTTGTTCATTTTGGAGAATTATGTGATGAGGCGTGATATAGTGATGATAGTAACAGAGATTTTCGAAACTGATAGTGATATAATTGACTTTTGAATTGTGGCTTTTTACACTGTTGCTAACAAATCTTGAGAATCATTTAGTTTAAAAAGGCTATTCTAAAAATGGAGTTTTAGAACAGCAATTTTCACTGTAAGACTACTATGTTTTCAAAATAACAAAACGTTAGTTGACTGTTGTACATACAAAATAAACTGACTCTAATTTAAAATGGTTACACTGTTACGCTAAACGTAGTGAGTGATCGCAAAAAACAGTTAAAGGCACTTTAACTGAAATAAACACAGGAATAATAATGGTTTCCTAATACTTTTGTTCTTTAAACTAATGTTGTGATGCAATATGGTCTGTAAAGGTAGGGGTATGAGACGAATCTGTGTCTAAGATCACGGACAAATCCCGACGATTTGAATGTAGGCAAATAGGTCGAGGGACTTGCATGTTGAGACAGCGAAGTACGACAGCTCATTTTTTTTTTATGAATTAAAAGGTGAAAATATGAATAGTGAAAAGAGATTTTTAATCAAGAAATTTAAAAGGCTCAGGTAGCGACTGCATTTTTACCAGTTATTGTTTTGGAAAATTCATTAAAAAGAAATCTCAAATAAAAAAATCCATCTTAAATTCGCATTGTGTAGGCTCCTTTGGTTCCTATTATTTCCGTGACAGGCGTGATTTAGTTGGTAGAACATATTATTTGTATAAAGGAAGAAAAATTCGATTTAAAAAAGGAATAACCTACGATATACCTACGCGTTTTTTTATCTCTTTGTCTCTACAATTTTTTAAACAATTCACATAAATGCTGTTAAACAATCTTATAACCAGTTTAAATATCTTGTAGATTATCTTTAACTTTATGGCGAATCTACCAAATTATCTAAGGCCGTTAATCTCAGATAACATTAATTCACACAAAGTTTATTAGCTGAGTAACCACATGACGCGGTGACGTCACGTCATAGGTCATAGTTTGGATAAAACCAAGGGTTTTACATTAGGAGGCCATAATGTAAAACTTGTATTTTGACTAAAAGAGCTAGTTTTCTGCGTGACTCATTCATTACACACACTACACTGCATGACTAACTTTAACGACATATATTTTTTATATGACTTTATACCCTACGTACCAAAGAATATATTCAAATAAGGCAGTACTTATTGTCAGAAGTTACAAAAGTCTAATAATTCTGTGGGATATAATTATGTTCAGATATGGTTTTTTGTAAGTGTTTAATACATAATATTATTAAGGTAGACCTCGAACAAAATCCTATAACAAGCAAATCCTACGAAATGAAACTGATACCAACACTAACTGCGGGTCTAAATTGATCGTCCCGACAGGACGTCGCCATTTATTAGACGCTTCTTCGCTTTCAGTGTCACAGTAGATTGCTACGTATCAAGTGTTGGTAATAGTCCTGACTCCAGGTGTCCCCCTAAAGCGAGGCGTGATGAGAGAAGAACTTGTGGGAAAAACGAAAGGTGACCTGGGAACTATTGATTTGAACTATACGGAAGAATAGACAAAATAACAGATTCACAATCACAATCTGTCATTTTGTCTCTTCTTCCTTCGACGAAACCCGTTTCTATGGTGGTCATGCTACGGGTGCAGGTGTACTGCCAATATCGAAATAACTCACATTTAAGGCATCCTTTTTAGTTTCTTTTTCACTATCACCCCGATCATTTCCAACAGGAACTTCTATTCTATTTACGTTTCTGTAAACTACAGGACTTTCAGCCGAAGGCGTGTCATCCTTCGACTCTACTTTCTTATCTTCCTCTTTCACGTCTTCAGGACCCACGAATCTCACTTCAGGAGTCCTAGTTCCTTCTCTAACATCATCAAGATCACCAATATTGCTAGAAGAAGGAGTATTTGTATCACCAATGCTTGGGCTGACACTACTTCGAATCACTTCTTCAATTTTCTTCCTGGTTTCAGGTGGCATTTCTACATAGTCATGAGGATATGACGGTATGTCAATCCGAAGATCTGGCTTCTTCCGCACCCTCATTTTGTCACTTTGTTCATTCACTCACTGATAAGATACTTAATTCAAGGGCAACGAAACTTTCCTAACATTTTTAACACTAGCACATGATGATAGACTGTTAATTTTAGATACTCATCTATTACCTAATTTATCACTTGTAAAACTTGTACTGTTTCTTAATTTAAATGTCTTATAACCTCGTTTTTTACTATGGCTTGTACGGAAAACAGTATAATAAGATATTTTTTGGTAATGTTATCTAAGAATTTTTCTTTGCTTTGTTTTATCAAATTCGCACCAATAGTAGCGATGTAGATAAATAGCACGTAATAGCAGATTGTTTTTTTATTGTCATATGATCGGATTAGTTATCTGTCATATGTTTTGAATTTTATCATTACCGGGTTAGACAAAAGCAGATCGTCAGATGACGATGTTGGTGATGATACTGATGGTGATGATGGTCAGTAATTTTGCTACGGCGCTTATTTTTGGAACCAGCATTTTGCTTTAGTGGTCTGATTATGTAAGCACAGTAGCAATCATTACAATATAATGTCAGTTCAAGAAATATAATAGAATTTGCAATACTTTTACTCATATAGGTATCTTCTTTTTGGTTTTTTATAGGTGATTGTGACGGGAACTTAACAATGGAGTCTGAAAAGGTTCTTTATAAATTCCTCCTCCGCTTTCATAATTCTTTTACTACTAAGGCCTGTGATTAATGAGTATCTTGGTGTCTTTACACGTACTGTGTTAAACGTGCTGCAGTCCACTGATAATATCAGCTTCAAGTATAAAATTATGCAGGGTTTTACCAAATCGTTGTTTTTCTTCTAAGTTCGGTTTTTATTATCATAACATCACCAAATAAAAACAGTTTCTAATCTGCATATATGGTAAAATATAACTTACATAAGTCAAAAGTTTGCCATAATATACCTACCCAATTGTATAAAGTATGGGTATTTCCTATTCTAAATTTCGCACTGGTATAGCTCGTAGAATATTAACGAGGTTTTGGCTATTATTGTCATTTATTGCCGTTATATTAGATCACCGATGATGCGATGGGCTTATCTTGATGGTTTTATGTTAAACCGTTATTTATAGTTCGTATAAGACTATTATACAAATAACTGCTATCTCCATCTCCTGCTATAGAATCAACACAACAGTTCTCTGCACCCTCTAAAACTGTTGATAACAACAATCCCGCTGCAGTCATCACTCGTTTTTTATTGACAGTAAAAGTTTATTAACCTAGACATCCATAAACTGCCTCATTGGTCTATGATATATTCATTTGAGTAAACATAGAAATATCAATTTAAGATTCTGGTAAAACTAGAAAACCCGGTTCTGTTTCGGATAAAGATACACAAATATAACCAGAGATTAAGTCGATTGTTCTTTAACCAGAGCAAGGTTGGCGATGCTCAAACAATTGGGATCATCGTGTGTAGATTAAGTTTGAGATAAGCCTTCTTTGTTTGTTCCGATAATACAATCGAACTAGGTTGTTTTATTACGACTTTCTTTCGAGAAGCCGCGATTATTAGCGTTGATTAATATCAACGCTTATAATCGGGCATCGCGAAAGAATGTCAGGTCAGCCAGGTACAGGATGCCAAAAATTATAGTAGCCAATTAGTATACTCGTAGACAGCATATACTTTAAACTGAATTTCGGTTGTATGAGTAAAACTGAGTAAAACTATTCTGACGGCTGCCCATATCCGATAAAAACTCCGGAAGATTTAGTCGAGGGATTGTGAAACGAAATGCAATAAATAAATCAGGCGCTCGTGCAACGATCAATTGCGCCGGCGCCACTCCCGAAAATTACATCGCAAAGCAAGGCAAAACGTGAACTTAACTTGCTATGGCCTTACTAACTACCTTATTCTAAATTCATCGCAAAATATTTTTTTATTTAAATAATATTCATGAAACTCACCTCATCCTGCGGATTATTTAAATACTGCTGCTTCAGTACTTCCAACTCCAAGTTTTGCAGCGTCGGCATCGATATTGAGTTCCTCCTCAAGCTCATCTTCCTCTGTTCCATATCCTCTCTCTCGTTCCTTATCAGCTCATCAGATTCCGCTGCTCCAAAACTCTTTGAAGTACTCGGAGTAGCTTCTAACTCAGTAGACTCTGTTATAGGGCTGGTAGGCTTTGAAGATTTCCCAGAATCAGGCTCTAAAGTAATGTATAGAGTCCCTTCTGGAGTATTTACTATTATCGTATCATTATTTGGAGAAGAATGAACTTCTCCCAAATCTGAGGCATGCAGTTTTCTATCCTTTTCTGCCCAAGGTAGTTGTCCATCTTCTTTCTCATCTTTTGTACGCTTAGGACGTATAGGTTCGTCGGGTTTGTCTAGATTCAGTTCGTTGAAATCATCTACGTATGGAATGTCTTCGTTTCTTTTCAGTTCAGGGGAGTTTAACCCTTTTTCTATGTCTTTTGAGACTTGATCCTTGTTTTCCATTATTCTAATTCATAGTAGAGATCTGTAAATAAAAATTTACATAATGTAGAATGACTAAATGCTACATTTATTTATGAAACAGGATGAAATCATTTGCTTGTTCAATCAAGCCATCTTCAAACTATTCAAGTGTCTTGAGTTTGTTTTTTATTTCACATCAATCGAGAAAAAAACTTTATGTTTTTTGTTACAACCGCAAGTACACATTGTAATTAAAAAACCAAGTTTGTAAAAAAGGGTTCATTAACCATTTTGTTATGTCATAGTATGTAATAGGCAGGTATGTATATTTTGGCGTTTTCTTTGGTTATTTTTTTTTCCGTAGATGAAGACCGTAAGTTGGTAAACTTAGGTATGAGATGAGTCATTTAGATTTATGACCTCAAGAAGACTGCTGGTGCACAAGTTAAATAGCATTATTTATTTATCGTTTCATTCCAATAGTTGCTAGACCCTAGTGCTGACTGGTGACAAATTATTCAGAATAGGATTTTGATAAAACCAAATTAAATCCATTTTTCTACAACACTACATGAACTGAACAGTGTTAAAAGTTGCATGTCACATAACTGTGTTAAATTGTCTATTTACTGCGCTTCATGGTTAAATTACCAAAGCAATTTTAAGGCAAAGAGTTTTATATCTGAAGACGAACCTATCGATTGTGGTATGGATATGTGATCCGGAGGACTAAGGACCATGAGACAAGAAAACTGATATGATACAAATTAATGACGATTCAATGACTAAAAGAAAAAAGGCTGGCCAAAGCTAAGATGGGTGATGGATTGTGTGAAAGATGATAATAATATTATGGAGGAAGTTAACACTGAGATGACGGCTGTAAAAGATTTTGGGTAAAAAAGATACATTCTTCCACATGACCACAATGAAACCGAGAAAAGGGATGATGAGACGGACATAGCAGCTTTTGATCGTCAGAAAAGAAAATTTACATTATAGACGGAACCGCGTGAAATTATAATTATATTATTATGACGTAGACTATTTCTTGGTAGTATGTGACTTGGTGTTTAATGTAGACATTTGACAAAGTAGTGACGCAAAGTGATTAGAGCCTCCCGTATACGTCTTGGCTTCTCAAGCCTGAGTCAAACAACGTTGATTTATTACCAGTCTGTGGGAAGAATATTGTTTTATACCGTTGTTACAAGTTGTAACTAAAAGAGGTGCTGTCGAAAACTTGGATTTGATCACCTTTTTATTTGGCTGATATTTGCTGTCAGTCGTGATGATCAATTAATGGTAATAATTATGTGACTTCTGTGTATGTGAAATATTATTCTAAGTTTGTTTATTTTTATTAGCAAGAATGTTTTCATGAAGACATAAACATAAAGTTTTTCTTTATCACTGATTATTAACTCTAGCGGAGGTAAGTGATTTCTAAAAAAAAAAAAATATTTAATTCGGAAATTAAAAGTGTCAGTATTAAGTACATTTCGTTATATTAAAGTAATACTTATTTATTCTAATTATATTTTGGCAACAGGAGTATGTAATGGGAAGAAGGCATGAATTTATGTGTTATGTGTGTTATATTTTTAACAAAAAAAAAAAACAGCCGGTTTAATGAATTTTGGCAATTTTACAAACCTTACTTTTCCAACTGTTCTTGTCCTTTTAATTTTTTAGGGTATTATTTTTATAATTTAAAAACTAAAAATTAAACTAACCAGTAAATATTAATAAATCATTACAATCAAATCAAAATCACTAAACCACTTATAAGATTTACAATATTGACACTTGAAATCTTATGACCGCACGAGGATCCGCTCTTGCGCACCGTAAGGCTCGCCACACACTGGCACAAGGCTACTCACACGTCCATGTTTACTATAAGATTATCGCGTGATTAGCACTGCTTACTTTTTTGTATATAATGACGTCAAAACCCGATGGTGTTTAAAAAAAATGTTTAGGGACTGATTAAAAACTTTTTGTCAGCAACGTAAGCTGCCAGTAGGTCCTACTTGACTCAAAGTTAAGTAACGTAAGTCACTTAAGTACATTTTACAGTCGCGTCTAGTTAAACTGAGTTAGACCGAAACCGACACTAGCTGAAAACTGGTTATATTAAGAATATATTAGGTATCTTTTATCAGAATTTATCTATGGTTTATCGAGTAAAATCTCAAGAGTTACGGTTGACGTTACTCTTAAAGATTTATAAGATAAGAATTTGTCTTATTTGAGTGCATCCTGATCAATTGTGAATCCGAGTAGGTAATAATACGAGTATGTTGATGGTGATGGTAAGTAGATGCTTCACCGAATAAGAACCATTGAAAGAGGTGACATTCTTGGCTTTTTCCGAAATTCACACAACCCTTGCAGTGGCAAGTTTTCTATATCTTTAAACGTAGACGCTGACTTTCGTATTATTGGATTTCAAACATTGAGACCCTAGACTAGTCACGACCACCTAATACCTAGTAAGTAGGTATGAAAGTACTATTATACAGGGTCGCATCCCACATGGCGAAAATTGTTACCATGGATTCAGTAAAATAAAATGAATTAAATAACTAATGTTTATTAAAATGTAATGTATTGTAATAATTAGAATCAATATTATATTATGTAATTTAATCATTAATTTGATATGAAACATTTGCAGTGCCCTTACAGGGTGCATGTCTTAATACTGTCATGAAATTTTAATGCGTGCCTACTAACCAGTGTTGTACATGTTAGTAAATAAATAAATTCCAGTACCTACGTAATTCCGCGTTGAAATATTATGTCGAGTATTTTAAAAAAAAACTGTAGTTCCATACATTTTGACCGCGTAGGTATTGCAGTTTTCTATGAAACAGCAGATTTTTTTAATAACCGACGAAAAATTTTAACGCCACCTGCGTAACATTTTTTTGTTCTGAATCGTGTACTGAATCCATGGTAAAAGTTTTCGCGTCGATGTCTCTGCCAGCTGTTTATTGTGTGGTACCGTATTAGTGATGACCGATGACTATGGAAATGGACATAAAGAGGCATCGTACATACGTCGCCATTCCAGAGAAAAACTGAAATGTCCCATGTACCTGTAATTACACTCACTGGCACCCAAAACATTAACAACACCGTGGAGCTGCTTGGCGGCAGAAAATACAGAGTTCGTTCTTTCCCGGGTCAATTTCATCACAAGGCTACTATAATGGCTTCTTCGAGCGTAAATAGTAGGTATTTTTTCTGTTTTGTGTTATATATGGTCCATTATCAATTTTCTGTTATATGTGATTGATATAGCTGTGTGGAAACTTGTAATTGGACATATTTTGTATAAACAATTTCTTACTGTATTTGTTTTGCTGTAAGTTTTCCTTAAAATAATATTAATAGATATAACTACTTAATATTGATTTAATTTGCCGGTAAGTGAGTAGGTACTGTTTTCTTGAAATTAATCCGTCAAAAACCTTACAGCGTAGGTTCACAAATGTAATAATTCGCTACGGCTGATTGAAACATATTAATACATACAAATACCAATAAAATCGATTGACATTGACATTGCATAAGAAAGAGTTTATTGTTCAGTGGTTTGAATTGAAACACTGATAGGCGAATCTCATCATCATTTCAGCTGAAAGACGTCCACTGCTGGACATAGGCCTTCCCATACATAGGCGAATGTATGGAATAATATAACCGTAGCTTGAAATTAGCCCATCTGAAGCAGTAGGTAGTTATTAGCTTGGTGTGTTGTAAGAGCTGTTTCTAACGGTCTGTCAGACCATAGTTACACCATAGGTGTAGAATAGTAGGTATAGTAAATACACTTCCTCCTTGAAAAAGAAAGATATTAAAACCAAGTATCGCACTGGTATCATGTTGATTGCTAAATAGGTTTAAGAGAATATAATTTATTAAAATCAAGTCATTTATTCAAACTAGGCTGAGAATCAGCAGTTTTCGAACGTCAAAATTACATAAGACAGTCCCCCAAAAACGCCCACCCTTCATCACTTCTTAGTGCTTTAGCTGGGAAGAAGAAGTGGTGCAACAAACTCCCCTGCTGGGGAGTTTGAACCGAACAGACAGCTGTGCTGCTGCACAGCTGTCTGTTCGGTTAGAAAAACTTGATTCTATACATCCTCGTCTATGAAATAGATAGAGCTAGAGAGCTGGGAGATGAATCTAGCATTGGTGGTCTTCAATAGATTGTAATGCCCATAGCCAAAGGGATCTCGATGCTTTACACAGGAGATATATATAATATACTTAGTTGCTTCAACCTCGTAAACAGCCACTTTACGTAGATGCGGATAACTGACAATCCGCTTCGGACGTTCTAAAATAGAGAGACGTAAAATCTAATATTTTTGTAATTAAATACAAAATCTGTTGAAAATTTAACCTTTTTCAACCTCTACCACAGCTAGTTAATAAAACTATAAACGGAAAATTAAATTACAGCGAACAAGCGAACTTAAATCAACATCAGAGTTAAAAGGCTATTTAATTTCAGATAAGTCTGTGTTAAAAGAATATTTACCTTTCACAAACAGGCCAGCTACGCGATCATAAAGTAAAGAAATATTATTAGCAGTATTAGAACGAACGTCCCATAGAGCAAATAATCCAGGTGCTCTAGGCACCATAGCCAGAACACTTTCATGTGGGTAGAACAACACTGAGCCATTTTTTTTTGCTTTTTTGCAATGACACTAATTCAAAACCTGTTTTTCTTCAATCAAATTCCTTACACAGTTCAAATGTCAACTAGTTTTATTTGACAGCAAATCAAATATAGAATAAATTCATCGGATTTTTTTTTTTTGTTCTCAATTCACATTTCTAAACGAATAATCACTAGAGGAATGCAAAATCAATGATCGCGAATTAACACTAATGAAGAAACCGACACCAATTTAAAACGTACGTACTTGTGAATGTAATTAGAACTTATATTTAAAACTAATAATCGTTAACGATTACCGCGTGACTTGGTTGAGTAGTTTTCTTGCTCTAAGTTTGGTTGCCAGTCTGACGCGGCCGAATGGCGCTAAATGACGCGGTAATCCAATAAACAACACAGTTAATTATGTTAATTACTACGTTGGTTTGAGTACAGGCTCAAAATTTGCCGTTTACATCCAGGAAGTCGAGAATATGGGATAAAATACGGAAATTACTTTAGCGATAGCTGGCAACTGACGTGGAGTTCTGAGATTTATTTCCATCTCGTTTTCGTGTTTCAACAGTCGAAGGATTCTACTTGGAGCTGGATTTGTGTCTTACCGAAGAGGCCCAGATCGACAATGCTCACGGAGACTTTATCGTGACTTCTTAAGTTCTAAACTTCATATAATTCGGTCTGAAAGTTCTGAAGCTTCCGTGCAAGCTATTGGGATTGTCATTCTGACTACAGAATTAGAGGATGTTTTTTTGGGTTTCAATCAGACAATTATCTTTTGTGGATTGTTAGAAACAAGACTCACATGCAGACAAAGAATGCTGCTGTTTAGGATTAAATAAGACAAATGATTGATTTATTACTAACATTGATTTATTATAAACCTTATAGTTCATAACAGAAGGTAATAAATACTTAATTTGAAAAAAGAAAAAGAATCTAACGAGTTACAATATTAAACTACTTAGTTTAGGTGCGGAAATTATCCGTGTTGAATTATATACAGGGTGTCAGGGACATCGACGCGAAAACAAAAAACCATGGATTCAGTATTGGATCTTGTGGACACCACTGTGTTCTTAGGTATTACTTTGGATTCGCTTCAGTGGGGCCCACATATAACCAAATTGTTCTCTCTCTCTGCTCTCTAGCTCTGCAGCCTACGCGGTGTATAAAATCCGTCATTTGACTGATGTAGAAACAGCTCGATTAGTATACTTTAGTTATTTCCATAGTGTAATGTCGTATGGCATTTTGTTGTGGGGAAATGCGGCCGACTTTCAGGCCATATTTGTGCTGCAGAAGCGTGCCGTTCGAGCAATTTATAACCTAAGTTGTAGGCATTCACTGAGGGATAAATTTAAGGAAATAAACATAATGACGGTCGTGTCTCAATATGTATATGAGAACCTGATTCATGTAAAAAAGTAAATCTATATTCTAAACACAGCGACATTCGACTTTTGAATTTTGAGTACATGATTCTGAAGCTCAATCAGCTGTTTCATAGAAAAGTGCAATACCTACGCAGTCAAAATGTATGGAACAGCAGATTTTTTTTAAATAACCGACGAAGAATTTCAACGCAGGGGGGATCAGAATCATGTACTGAACCCATGGTATCAGTTTTCGCGTCGATGTCCCTGCCATCCTGTATATTGGTAGTTTACCAAATAATTTGAAAAAAATATTAATAATTTATTTATGTTGATAATAACAATTAGTATTACTTAGGACTTTTAGCAGTTAGGCAGTCAGTTCAAGCTTGCAGTTCAAACTGGCCAGTAATGAGGCTCCACTTAATGAATACAATGTTTACTTAAGTGTTCACTTAAACAAGACTCAATTTATGAACAATGTCGGAACACGATAAAAATAAATCCTACACAAAAGTGGAGCCAAATCATCAAAATGATTGCAGATCATTACCTACAGCGGCCGTCGAGTCAGCAGTTGTAGTAACGACTGTGAAAACAATAGATCTACCATTTGTGCTAAACTGTTTCAGCATAAGTGTTCTACATGTTATGAGATGGTATGGTTCAGAAGGCTCGTTATCCTAAATGATCACTGCTATATTGTGCCTTCTCATATGGGCATGGCCGAACTGTAGGTACACCACTCAGCATCGAAATGGTGATCAATCACAGTAGGTACAAACAGTTTTTTTTATTAAAAACGAAACTGTAATTGTAATGCAGCGAATATAACAAGACGCTGGATGGATAGAGCTTACCAACCTATGTCTGTGTTCCGACCTTATTCAGATTTCTTAGTTTTGTGTAACTTTAATTTTAACGTATTCCGGAATAAATTCTCTGAACGATGGCGAACACCTCATCAGAATCTGTTGCATGGTTTAGAAGAACAATGCAGAGATACAGACAAACACGAAAAGCGACTTTAATTTATAATATGTATAGATGTACGTATATAAAGAATCGTATTCCTGACATATTCGAAATCAAAGAAAGCCCTGCTATGAACTGCAAAAGGCCTGACACAGGGAACCCAATTCAAGATACATTTTGTGGACCCTCTTGTTGTCTACAGTGGAGTGTCTGCAACTCTTTATTTCATGTGAAATAGTTTCATAAGTACGTCGTTCACAGTATTTTACTGTGATCGTTTGCGGTTGTTAAGATAAAGATCACAATATGAATATGACGGTAGGTAGGTACTGAGAGTTAAAAGAATTTTAATTAACTGACAGAGGGCTACAGAACTAGCTATGTGGTTAAGTGTGAATAATTATGGCGTCTCTTTGTTATCTTGTCCGAGATGTTTCAGGTGGATTGACTGAAACAGTCATGAGACCTTTCCACTAGTTATGTCTCAGGCTGTCAGGCATAATTCAACAGAATTACAGGCTAACAAACAGAAACACGAAAAACAGGATAACAGGCTTAGCAGTTGAACATACCTAGTTGCATATGCAGCAGAGGTTTGGGCTCTTTGCCTGTAGGGGCAGTTACCTCAGCAATCAAAATAAAGATTCTGCTGCTCAAACACATAGTAGTTATGCCACTTATGCCTAAATTAAGACGACACGACACCTTAATTAGTGCCAAAATAAAAGCGCGATGTTGGATTTTCAATCTACAGCGCCGAGCTGAACGTTGAAAATACAACAGCGCAGTCTAGTGTTAATGAAAACGGGTATAAGTTTCCATAATCCTCACAATAAAATCGTGCAGTGATTTTATGAGTAGGCATTCAAAGGGTGTCTCAGTAAGACTTTGAATTTAAAAAATATATAATTTTAAATGTTTTATTTACTTTTTCTTAGTATGTACAGAGGTAGTAATGACATTTACACATGAAACAAAATATCGGTTAAATGCTCACAGTTGCTTTCTTGGCAGGAATGACGGAAACTCTTTTGACGAAAGTTTGCCGTACATTTTGCAAATATGGTGTGCAATTTCTTCTTTGAGTTCCTAAGTTGTCTCTGGAAGCTTTGCATAGACGTTACGTTTCCGATAACGGGTAAGGTTCTTATCATCTTTTAAAGAAAGCGTCCGCAAAATTTCTTAATAAGATTTTCAATCCGCGTCTGTCGACTATGCACGTCAAAATGATCGCGTAATTACGGTCACGGTAAAAAAAAAACAATTTTTGTAACGGATTTTCACTATTAACAATCGTTCTTCCAAGCTGTAACGCACCATTTTCGTAAATTTCTGTGTTAATTAAACCAATAGCAAATATGGCTGACTCAACAATTGTCAGTCGAAAATGGCGCGCGATTCAAAATTTCAATTTCTAGCTCAGACACCCTTTACTTATACCTAATATGGTACTCATCTACCTGCAAAAGGATTAGGTAGCTGCTACCACGTCAGCATGAGTAATAAGACAGGTGATGGAAAAGGTCGTCTCTTGAGGATAATATTAATATGATGTTGATGACACGATGTCATGTCCTGATAGGCGAAGACAATATCTGATACCTTTATGTATATTGAAATTTAAAAACCGTTCGAAAAGTTCACTTTAGAAACGAGAGAAAAAAATAAATTGATAACAAACAATCAATCAATAATCAAAAGGTCAATTACCAAATAAGAGTTTATCGCTGTTAAAAAAGTGATAAACTCTTATTTGGTAATTGACCTCTGACTTCTACTAAATAGTCTCATATTTAGTTTGATACCACCACTGTAACTAACCTCTCTTAGGCTGTTCCTAAACGTTGCGTTGCTTAAATTTTAGTGACGTTTCAACATCAAAAATGTGTGTTTACACAGTAGCTAATCATTACTTAACTTTAAGCAACGTTTTTAAATAAACCCCTAAGTAGGTAAGGTAGTACTTAAAATAAAACGAATATATAATAAGCGTATAAGTATAGTTTTCGAAATTAGCTCTGAAAAATAGGTATATTATCTTGTCCGGGGTACCAGTACCACAGTAGGTACTTACTGGGTCTGCTAAGGTAAGTACCTCATCTGCCGCAAAGCAGCATTGCAGTATATATGTTATTGTACACCACAAAAATACATAACAAAAAAAGACATAATAAAAACACAACAAAATATACAATGGGCGACCTGAAGGCAGTTTGGAGGTTCCGACACTTCCGACGAGTTAAATTATAAGTAGGTACTTATTACTTGAGTTGTCAGCTTTATATTCATCTAATAAAGGTCTTTGTAATTTGGCGAATCGTAGATAAGTCAGGTTGGCCGAGTGGTCTAAGGCGCCAGATTTAAGCTCTGGTTCCCGAGAGGGAGCGTGGGTTCGAACCCCACACCTGACAAAACCTTTATCGCGTCTTTTTAATAGAAATAACTTTTGGATCGATAATTTAATAGAAGAAAATAGCTTACAAATTGCAGATCCAAGTGCAACAATTTCAGAGCAATCGATTTCTTTCGCTAACTCGGTTTGTAGATTCAGTAATTTTACAAAATAGCAACTGTTTTTTTTAAAATAATTGTCAAAAAGTTGATATTTACTATGCTAATCCTCTGCCAGTACCTTCGGGGCGGAGGAATATAACCGTGATGTAATGTTCTTTTTTGCATGAAATTAATAATTGATTTCAGTAATGACAACTAAATAAGTACAGCCTGCAACCTTGTCGCGCTATCCGCACAAAGCCATAGATTCTCTTCAGTAGCCATTCAACTACATGAGTACAAACCAATGCACGTCTATTAAAATACTATACTCCACTATGTCGTTTATAACTACAAATCGATGACGTCACCGTACTCTAAGAACTTCATTCAACAGCGCGCAACCCTGTGACCACGTGCTATAAGATGTGTATCACGGATGATCTTAATTAGCATGCTAATTAGGCCTTGTGCTAACAAAGGGCTCTATTCATTAGCCGCATGTACTTTACATAATATGTGTTATGCCATGTGCAGTGCGTTCCCTATGTAACTGCATGTGGTATAATAAAATTGTGAAGGATATTTAAATGATTATCGGTTGAATGGAACTCTACTAATACTACATTATACTATACTGAATCAAATGCATGTGGTCGTGGCCTGGATTCGATTCCCCTTTCGAGCAAACATTTTTCCACAGGAAATTTCTCAGTGGCGGCCTGAAGTCTGGATTCGTGCCTAGCTATCACAAATAGTCGCCCACTATATTACATAGGAGTAGGATTTAAACATAACGACATCCCCTAGAACTAGGACACCCGACACAGGGACATAGGTAACTGGTGAAATATTGGTAGGTACTTAGACTAATCAAGGCTACTTCTTCGAGGAACATAGGAGTGATATTATATTATTTATTATGTGATTTCACTAAATAAAGGTGAGAGAATACATAAGGAGTTAAAAACCGGCCAAGTGCATGTCGGACCACGCACAATGAAGTGTTCCGTAGTAGGGATGAGTTTATCCCAAGAACAAACTTAATATTGTAGTTGAAAAACATGTACATGTAAGTTGGTTAACTTGTAGAGCCTACTTAGCAGTGATAGTTTTCCTTTGCGTTATATACGTAGGTACTGCCGTGAATTTTTCACTTATCCAAAACCAACCATTTCGCTGGGAGGGGGGGGCACTTGACTCTAACAAAAAATAGCACTTTAAAGACAAACGGATCCCTGAATCTAAAAATGGTTTTCACACACACAATATTTTTGAACGACCTTTCCAAAGACTGCCCACACCATGGGATAAACGAGAAAATTTTTTAAACATCTCCACTTTACGTTTAGAAGAGGTACTTACGTTAAAACAAAAACAAAAAACCTCTAGGTCGGCGTGATCAATATGTACTTATACCATGTGTATACCCATGCCAAATTACAACATTCTAGTACTAAGAGTCTCCGAGGTAAGCCGCGGACAGACAGACAGACAGATGGAAATAACGAAACTATAAGGGTTCCTTGACTACGGAACCCTAAAAAGGGTGCAAAAATTTTAAACATAAAAATTAAATTAAAAGTCACTCTTTTAGTTAATAATTAAAAAAATTATACATATACAGGGTGGCAGGGACATCCACCCCCGTTCAATTAATTTTGACCGCGTAGGTATTGCACTTTTCTATTAAACAGCAGATTTTTTTTAAATAACTGACGAAACATATCAGCGCTACGGAGTTCTGAATCACGTAGTGAATCCATAGTAACAGTTCTCGCGTCGATGTCCCTGCTACCCTCCTGCATGTATAAGTAGGTACTTTCAGCAGTTTGACCTATAAACTAACGGGGATATCAAAACTAATCCCGCTGTCAGATTACTAATACACATGCATTTTTATCTAAAAAGCGCTTTGTCGGCAACTATCAGAAACATCTATCAGCTACCGCTACATAGATTGTTGCAGATAATATTGATTACCATATCAGTAATTCGTAAAACATGGCCTAAAAGTACTTATGATTATCACTGACCTACTTAAACCTAAAAATCGAAAACATACCATTTATCCATAAACAATATTTCTCAACAAGAAATTACAAGGATTTTACTTATTTGAGAATATAGTATTATATGAACTTTGAAACACAAACCAAGCAGGTTTTAGCTTTGAATCGGACAAATTATGGTTAGACAAACAGACATGAAGACATCACAAACCTAAAATTTTCCGGCTAAAGCACCCCCTTAAACTTATGATCATGAAACTAGGTACTATAGAAAGGTTTCAGAGAAGTTTATTCATCTAAATACACGAATGATTTTGCTTTACAGCATGTTAGCAATATACTAAACTCAATGTTTTTAATAATACTTTATACCTATAAGGTGTTAAAAAAATAGTTTAATTATTAAGGAGTGCTTTAGTTCAAGAAAGACCAGAAAAAATCAGCTGTTCCACACTAAAGTTTAATACCTACCGGGTGGGACAGCTGTTTTTTTTCTGGATTTCAAAGTTGGTCCCATAATAAAAGTTGTTCAGTTCGATGGTCTAAAGCAATCCTTAAAAAAAAATAAGCATTTTTTTTTCACACGACTTATCAGTAGAAGGACACTAAACGACACAATAGAAGTTTTATTGTTATTACGTCTGGGGGCGTGTAGTGTCCCCGATAACCGACTTTTAATAATTTTATACTGAAGATCACGTCTGAACGGGTAGTGTTAACGATTTGGAAAAAATATATGTTCAATTAGAGCATTTTCTTTATAACTTAATATTCGAATATTTTAGATTATGTTTATATTCCATAGTGAAATTAATTTGTGAAGTTATATCTAACGCGGATAAGAAACTGAGAATCACAAGCAAAATCTATCAAGCGTATTTTTCTAACCTTCACGATTTTAAAGATAATTTAATTATTGATCTTTTAGTATACTAAAAGATCAATAATTAAATTATCTATAACAAAAGGTATTTAAAGGATTTTTTTTAATACCTTTTATTCTATGTAAAATAAATTAAAAATGCGTCAAATTGGGGCAGCGCTCCTCGATGGGCGAGTCGTATTACTGACTGCACGTACAACGCGTTGTCTGAGCTCAATACAACAGAACACGCAAGTTAACTACTCAAGGTCACTGGCATATATCTGCGTCTTAAGTAAGTAAACAGTGCTTTAGTTATCAGTCGTGTATCGGAGTAAAAACACTTAAATTTTTGTCCGCAACGACAACAAAAACATTGTTTACATTATTGTTAGATGATAATCACAAATAGACACTTGTGTCACTTATCATATTCGAATGAAAGGTTATCACAATCAGTCTATTGAGCCGCTATTTCAATGAAATAGGGAAAATACGAGTACTCGACCCTATTGTAAGTTTAAGTAAACATAATGTAGACACTTGAAATTTTATCTTCAGGTTAAGTGATTCGAAGAATCATTGATGTTTTGACAAGGAAAGCTGTATGGGGTTACAAGTTTTTGGGGTTATATTTAAGTAGATTTAGCCAGCGGCTTCACCCGCGTGCCCTTTGGTTATCCCATGGGAACGTACTACCGGGATAAAAAGGTGTCCTATGTCTTATTCCAGGTTATGGTCTACCCATGTGTCAAAGTCAAATTTCATCCAAATTCATTCAACCGTTTTAACGTGAAAGCGTTTCAAACAAACAAATAAACACACAAACTAACTTTCGCAGTGATAATATCAAAAGTTATGATTCAGCCTGTACATATCTAACTGCATGACCACAGGCTCTTCTCTTGAGGATGCAGACTTGAATTCGTCACATTCCATAAACCTATAACTCTGTGTCAACCAAATGGTGATGATGCGAAAAGTCTGTATCAATTCATGGCCCAGATATAATCCGTATCAGTGTGTATTTATGGTATGATGAGATTGTTATACGCATTGCGATTGCAAAAAAAGCCATTTATTCTGACCATTTCAATTTTCAAACTTATGCTACTAAAATAAAATACAACAGACGTAGATATATTTAGTAACCTATGCCGCTTAACTATTCGTAAAGAGTCATAAAAAACCCTGTAAGAATGATAATAGTAAGAAAGTAATATAGTTATGATGAATAGGTTACTAAATCGCACAACGTTAACACTCGCCATAAAAAGAGGTTATGAGCTCCAGCCTCAAGAATTAAAATGTTAAGTGATTGACCATATTATATGGCAATAAAAATATATAATAAGTTGCCCAACATGTTTAAAACTGAAAAACGGAAACAATATTCCAAAAAAGGCTAAAACTATACCTAATCCAAAAATGTTTCTACTCGGTAAAGGAATATTTAGAATCTAGCTTAAAATAACGATTTTCTCTCATGTACAAAAATGCCGATCTGCCCTATACAAACAATAAGATTTAGTCTATCCTATTTTTAGTCTATCGCAACACACGCCCTAGTTTTGTGGCGACATCTATATCGCCACATGCGACCTACGCATCAGATTGACGCCAAGTAAAATCCTGCATCGCGGAAGCAGATTTTACCCCGCAATCAGCATTTAAATAACTTCCCAGTTGCCCACCAGTTTTTTGCATATAAGAGGTTTTCACTCTAAGACGACGAGGGTCATGCCTGAATGAATTTACTATCTAAAATGTAATTATTAACAAAATGTAAATAAATAGTTAAAAATTAAATTTCTATTGTAGACACCGGCTATCTTAGCTGTGTGCCGATTGGCAAAGGTCTCCTCGATTTTCTTCCACGATCACAAAAGCCCCTAATTAAATACAGAAGAAAAAGGCTCTTCTCTGTCTTTGAGCTAATGTGTATTTAATTTCGACGAGCAATTTAATTAAAGAGGTAACAAGTCAGTCACATGCACGTCGCAACTTCTACCAATAAACATAAAAATTTTATTTCAGACATATCAGTCCGTAACGTGTTAGTGAATTAGTAACAGATTGTGCTTAAAGTACCTACTTACGCTATGTACCATCGGGGGCTCTGGCGGTGAACCACTTTTCAACTATTTAGGTATTTGCGTTATTACCTAACCCATAAAACTGGCCACACCCTAGCATTATTGATAAAATAAAATAAAATATTCTAAAAACATTCAAGTTCGTGACAACTTAATGAATAGGATGTTAGGTAATGACAATAAATTGTAAAATTGTTTAAAACAACAGTCGATTACTGAAATAACAATAATTTACTCATTTTGTAGGAAGGACGACATTACAAGATAATTCAAAAATTGCACAGATTTTCATAATTATAGACGTGTAGGTAATCATAAATAGATTTACGTTTTAGCTGCGAGTTGATTTTCCAATGGTCAGGTAAATAATACCGCTACCTACACCGATTTGCCTATAGTAGAGACAGACAGTCGGCGTAGGATTTATGATAACGTTACGTACTGAACCCTAAAATGTACATAATATGATAAGTTACCCAACTGCGGGGAATGGCGGGGATAACTGCTAACCCTTCTGAAAAACCATCGGGACATTTTGCCTTTATTCTACCACGGGAGGGCAGACGGCTTACAGTGCCAGCTGCCAAACGACCACTTGGAACCGTGCACCTAGCTCTGACGTTTCATAAGTGCCCATGTAGGGTTATGTGAAATAAAATATTTTGACCAGATTTTTTTAAGTGCTAGCTGCAGTGTGTAGCTCTCAATAGAGCTATGCCCGTTCTCACTACCACTAGGCGAGACCTGCCTGCTGACCTAAGCAAAGGCTGTCATCATAATCAAAATTAAAGTGTTCATATGGACGTAGAATATCTAAGATAAACATGAAAACTTATTCATTCACGGTTTACGACTCCATAAAACTGTTATGGTGGTTGCATATAACGGTTTTCCTTCCCATTGAAAATTACGTGTGCTGAACAAAGTTATGTATGTGTATGTGCATTTAATTGTGATTTGGTACTTACATTATTTGTTTTTAAGACTTGCGGCAGCCTCAACGTTCATAGAAGAAACCAGTGTCAAGAGGAAGTGGTGCAGAGTCCCCCGTCAGAAAACTGAGATCATCATCTATTTGCCTAAAATCTGTCCTTTTCTTTCGCATTATCATATTCTAGCAATCGGGAAAAAAAAAAAAAACGGTAATAGTAAATCGATAGATACAGCAAGATGGTTGTATATTTGAGTCACTTTAGCATGGCTACAGCGGTCATTGCCCTTTCTCTAATATCTCTCCGTTGGAACCCAAACAATAAACCCAAACAATGTATGGTTTTTCGTTATTGGAACATGTTGAAGATCACGATAGATATTGATTCAGAACGGGAACGGACTTTATTTCAGTTTTTGAAATAAAGAATGTTTGCAACGCTAAAGCGACTCAGGTATAGAGCTAACTGTCGCAGATCCGTTCAGTGATTGATTTAACTACCTAGTTATTTAGAGATGGAGTAGACATCAGATTTTGTGGTACTTAATGGTCCATGTCTGTAGTCTGTAGAGATAATTGTATAGTTTCTTTCCTAACTTTGATGGGTTTTGGGACAGTCCCGTCTGGTCTTCCTCTAAGGAAAATTTATAAGATAGGTACGTAGATAACAGGAAAATAAATGCTGTTAAGTTATACAAAAATGTTACCGGCACCCAGCTATAGTTACGTGGGTACCGTACCTATTGAATTAAAACATAAGAAATACCTCCCGGCGGTTAATCGAGAAAATGATGAGCGGAAAGACGGCCCAACTACTCTAAGTTCGTTTCTTTTATTATTATAATTAAATAATGAGTTCTTTTAAATTAGAAGAGTTAATTAGAATAATCGTGTGAGAATCCTTCAGTGATAAAATGTGCCTACATGTAGGTAGGTATAACCCTGGGAACTACCAGCCAAGTTACACTAGAGCACCATAATTAATTTAATAACAAACTCCCCGTGATTTCGCAGGATGATAAACTGCTATGAAAATAGGTACCTACCTATACCCCTTTTCCGTTGAGAAATCCTAATGAATCTTCCGTCTGGAGAGAACGGAAGGTTATGTCGGACTCCTACCGTCTAAAACTCTACAGTTCCTTCTACTACCATTTGTCGGAGGCCCGGGGGATACTTGTACATCCGCCGCACCCCCGACTGATCAGCCCACCATGCCTAGCGGGCCCCATCACCAAGTACCTACTTGTGGTATTGTAAATTATTTTTGCATAAGCACTATTATATAGACTCAAGTTTTTCCAACTGAACAGACAGCTGTGCTGCTGGGGAGTTTGTTGCGCCACTTCTTCTTCCCAGCTTAAGCACTAGGAAGTGATGAAGGGCGAGCGTTTTTGGGGGAATGTCTTATGTAATTTTGACGTTCTGATGATAAAAGTGCTGATTGCTTGTTTTGTTTGTTTTGATTGAGTGCCTAATTTGAATAAATGACTTTTGAATACCTAGGTAGGTATACCTACTAGGTATTAGCCGTGCATGTAGTGTGGCGACAATTTATAAAATCATAGTAGGTATAAGGTATCTACTTTGTTAATCACAGATGCCTCATTAATCAATCTAAGTACTTAGTGTAATTATCTATTGTAATTTTAGTAACATAATCAGTCGTATAATATCTATCAGTGATCGATTTGACGTTCATATTTATTATTAAATGATATAACACTGACAACAAGTTCCTTCTATTAATTATCTGTAAGAAAAACCTACCTACCTTCAACAAGTGCGACCGTAAACGTCAAAATACTGCCTCACTTCTACTTTCTTCCTTAAAGTTCTAAAACATCAATAAAAAATAAAAATAAACAGGTAGGTATTCAAAAAGTAAGTATATAATTCATACTTACAATCACACAAAAACACAGAAAATCACTGCAAGAAAAAAATCTATATTCGAAAACTCACTTCACTTCATCAACAACCAATCACACGCGTTCTCACTACGGATGCGCAGGAGTCGGTTCGGGGGCGCGAAGTACACTGTTCATTATCTGCGTTTACCCGAGTGCCAGCAAACCGAGTGACGACAAACACACGTGAGGATTTCCTCACGACTTGCTCCAAGTAGGTAGGCAGACACAGCAGTAGTGTTTAATTAGGCAGTTGCATTTTATAACGTATCATTTAGCATTAGACGCTGCGCCCACGCAGGTAATTCAAGCGTGCTCAGGATTACTTAAAGCAGTTGCTTATGGTATGACAGTATTATTTTATTTGCGCCTATGTTTGTCTGTGGCGTCATAGCTCCCAAACGGATGAGCAGATTTTAACGTTTTAAAAATACCAAATATGGCTAATAAACTTCACTCATGTTTTACAAAATAAATCTTTGAATAAATCTCTGTTCTTATAATGAAATGAAATGAAATTGTTTATTCTGTAAATAGGATATCGGAATCACTTTTACACGTCATATAAAAAAATATTAAAAAAAAGCTAGATGAGGTCGGTGTTTCCTATCTGACTACTCTGAGAAGAAAGGCCGAAACAAACTCAGAGGTCGTAGTCTCTTTTAAAGTCCAGACATAATCTTGGTCAAGTCATATGAGGACCATGTGGATCAGTGTCTGAAATGGTCTTTTGAGGAAAGAACCACACAGATTTGAGTGGACCTGTCCAGTCAGTGCAAGCATTTGTCAGTAATCGTGGAGCTCAACTCAAAACTGAAGGAGCTCAACTCGACGAACAATACCAAAGAAAGGATATTTGTCTAGGCCGCATCAACTACTCAAACTGCCAGACCATCATTAAAACTAAATGAGAAAGAAAAAATAAATGAAAGAGAAAAAATAAAAATCAAATATCCACATAGTCCTCACATTCACAATAATTAAAATAATATAATACTTTACAAAGTAATCGTGTGCAGTTTGAATATAATTTTCAACAATGTCAATATGTATATAAAACTGGTTTATTGTGATGAATAAGCAAAATGTCAAGTTTTATGGTTTTCACAAGGCTTAGCAGAGCGAGCAGCTCAATCCCAAGCTTTTTTATCTTCTAAATAATCTGAAATTTTATAGTACCCTTTTTTACAAAGTTTGGTTTTAATACAGTTTTTAAATCGTTTAATGGGTAAGTTTCTAATGTCAATGGGAAGTTTGTTGTAAAAGCGTATACATTGACCCATGAACGAGTTGCCTACTCTGTGGAGACGTGTGCGATGTACAGCAAGGTTGTGTTTATTCCTGGTATTTAAACTATGAATATCGGACATTTTCTTAAAATTTGATATATTTTTGTGTACATACAATAGGTTTTCAAAAATATATTGTGAGGCTACAGTCAGAATATTTATTTCTCTGAATTTCTCCCGAAGGGAATCTCTTGGACCGAGGTTGTAAATGGCTCGAACAGCCCTTTTCTGTAGAACAATGATAGTATTAATGTCCGCACAGGTTCCCCAGAGAAGAATCCCATAAGACATAAGACTATGAAAATAACTAAAATAAACAATTCTAGCTGTATCTACGTCAGTTATCTGTCTAATTTTTTTAACAGCATAGGCGGCGGAACTGAGCCTACCTGACAATTTTTCTATGTGTGGGCCCCATTGTAATTTACCGTCAATAGTTATTCCAAGAAAAACTGTTGACTCAACAGGGTCCAGCGGGTATAAGCGTCTCCGACCCGATTAAATAAGTACTTAAATTGTTTTTTCACCCAGTGAACTAACAGATCAAAGTTGATAGATATACTTAAAGGAATTATCTACAGTTCATTAATGTCCACTGAATGTTTCGTGTCGCTAAGTTCGAGTCAGCGACGTTGCTACAATTATTATTACTCGCTCAGCTGATTAAGGTTGTTGCCACAGAGGGTAGTCATTCTAATCAAGACCCGTGGCGGGTCACACAAAATAGGCCCTACTTGTTTAATATTATTAGTGGGTCTAGTCCATAGAAGTACTTAAAGAAAGAAAAATAAGTTTATTTATTTCTTATATCTATGGTCTAATCTCACTTATTCCTATTTTCATCAGACCACCTAGCCAAGTTCAGTTAAATTACCCTCACTTATTTAAAGAGAGATCTCTGAACCTATGCAAAATAATAGGTAAGTCATTCACTTATTCAAATACGACTGAAAATCAGCACTTTTTGAACGGCAATAATTACAGTCCCCAAAAACGACCGCCCACCCGCCCGAGAGCGTTTTGGGGGAAGAAAACGTGAAACTGGGAAGTAAAAGTGAAAGTGGCGCAAAAAACTACGCAGTAGCAGATCAGTACATCTGTCTGTTAAGTTAGAAGAACTTGATTCTATACCTAGAATAAATAGTATGCAAAATAATTATCATTACAAAACAAAGCCAATCCCTCCAAAAAACTTTTGCCCTACATTCCCATCCATACCAAGTAGGTAGCTACTTAGTGGGTCGTCTCCAAGTCTGGAAGAAAATATTAACGCCGCAATAAGATCCGGCGCCGCGCTAACAGGCTGGCCTGTGATGCAACGAGGAATTACAAGTAGGTACTTATCTACTATACGCTACAGTTTGTATGTACAGGCCCAGGGTATTTATATAGGTATTATTAAGATGATTTATAAGGACCTGTTGCTCTTGACTGCCTCGTTGGTCGAGTAGTAGTAGCACTACTTCCAAGTGAGCTGGAGGTCCTAGGTTCGATTCCCAGTTCGGACAAAGTATTATTGGATTTTTCCATCGGGAATTTCAACGTAGCAGCCCAGAGCCTGGATTTGTGCCCGGTTGATGGTTATAGGCTCGCCCCCTATTACGTGGGACTTAAGGCGAACCGTCAAGGTAGCCCGCGAAATTAAAATTTTCTTACGATTTTTGCAATTTGCAGGTCAGTATCATGTTCTATGTTGATCTAAATATGATTCGCGGCCGTACCAAATGTTTATTTATAGAATTATAATCATAAAAATTACCAATACAACTGTCTAAGTTCATGTAATCCCATTGATTGACTATTTCATGAAATCATGACATTTGACAATTATGCTAACTTATAGAGTTGTATTGCTGATTGTTATGATTATAATTATGTAAAGTCATATTTGTTACGGTCGCGAATCATATTTTAATAAACATAAAACCTGACGCTGACCTGCAAAATCCAAAAAGCTAAAGAAAATTAAAATCTCGCGGGCTACCTTAGCGCATCCCCCTTAAACATAACTGGCGAAATGTGGATGCACTTTAAGTACACCTCTGCCTAACCTTTCGGGGATCACAAGCGTGATGTTGTGTTGTGATGCTGTTCCTGTCAACTTTCATCTCATACAAAACTGAAAAAGTTTTCAAAAATCCTTTTAGTATCTACCTAGTAGGTAGGTACTGCCTACATCCCCAAAGTGGTTTGTTTGTAGGCTGACAATCAGTCATCAGTCTTTAAGTCAACCAATCAATCACCAATCTTTTGGCTCGACAGCGTTATTACATACATTTCGTAATATCCGTTGCAGCAACCAAGCTCTTCTACAGCAACATAAATAGTGTAAGAAGACACCTTATATAAAAAATGTTTGCTGAGTGCAAACACTTTTTACTTGGTGATGTGTCTTGCCTTCGGAAGTTTCTCCATTAATTACAAGTAGTGTATCTACGGGAAATAATTCAAAAGAACTTAGAAAATAAATAAGTAGGTATCAAAGTCGAAATTACTCAATGCCTGCGTGAAGAGTCCCTCATCATAAATTATGATCATGAATTAGCAGACGTGGTCGTGATTGACTACTTAGCGCCACTACTCACGTGAGCTAGTTTAGCGCCATCATTATGTATGAAACCGCTAATATTTTACTGAAATTATCTAAGTTTGTTAGCAGTTTTTGGTGTGCGATCGGTATAAGTTACCAATCGGTAACTAACAGCCTATTGGGCTTTTCACATTAAAGAAAAAAAAAACAAGAAAAAATTGATGCATACCAATGCTGTCATCATGCCCGCAGTTTCTTTGAATTCGAACTTTTCGGTAGGTACTTATTTTCAGAAAATTTGAGGTTATTTTCTTTACGAGGCAAAACAACTTTCTTTCTATAGCCCAGGTTCTAAGGCTTGCTTTGACAGATTTCCATTTGCGATGAGCCTGATCTCTTCCATTCCTCAACATACTGCTCTTCAAGAGATTTTGCTCTCGTCTAAAAAGACAAAATACTCCAGGTTTTCTCACGTGTATTATGTAATTTACCAATTTACGAATGGTTGAACCACTTCAAGCAAATAGGTTTGTCTTGCGTTTCAATTCAGTTTAGGAAGGATGTCTGAATTAAAAGGATATTTGAGGACTCATGCTATGGTGTTGACCTAAATAGTGCAGTGAGTTCAGCTGGTTACTGACGCTCAGGGTCGCAGGTTCGATTCTTATCAGACTACCGTTTGGCCTTAATCGCCGTTTCGGGGTAAGCTATTTGGTGATTGCGTCTGTCGGTCTATTTAGCTGCTGTTTTCTGGAAGTACTTAATCATAATTGTTATGCCCGTTATATTTTATGTTACGTTTCACCAATCTGTACCGGATATTTAGTAATCGGGGCACGGCAGTGCCCCCGCCAAGTCGAGCAAAACAAACACAAAGGCACAGCCGTACCATCTTTTCCCGAAGCCTTGTGGATCTCCTTTCATTCCAATATCTAGTTGGAAATCTAAATCCTGATCACCACGCTTGCTGCAAGACGGGTTGGTGATTTCTGACTATAAGTCCGGGAGGCCTACTCCCTAAGCGAAATCCGTAGTTTCGGCCGTCGTTACGGGCGCGGGCGCTTCGCTGTCCTTCTCACTTACGGTATGTCTGTAAGTGAGATGGAGAACGAAGCGCCCGTTACGACGGCCGAAACTACGGATTTCGCTTAGGGAGTAGGCCTCCAGGTTTCCTCACGGTGTTTTCCTTCACCAATGTCAGTAATGTCCAAGATAAACTCAGAAAGTACATATGAATTGTAAAGTCACATTGGTACTTGCCCAGATATGAACCCACAACCTCGTGCATGAGAGGTGAGGTCATCACGACACTACTATTTGATTGCGTGCCACAAGCAAAAGCTTGCATCGTGTACTTGCGTGTGCTTTAGATATAGAAAGTTTACAAAAAAAACCTTTTTGAATACAGTTTTATTTATTTAAGCGAAATCTATACATACTGATTTTATCACACAAACACTGTGAACAACATACATTAATTACATTTATTAATTAAACTGAAGTTGGACGACTTTTTAGATATGTGTCATAATAAATAACCAGCGCGAAGGGAAGAATTTGGAAGACAGAGTCTAAGCCTTGTCATTCCATAGTGCAAGAACGCAACTAAATATCGGGCAACAGTTGCCCGACAGTTGGGCGACACTTTTGGAAAATAGTTGTTGCATTTCTCAAGAATAATGCAATGCAATAAGTATAATTAGTGTCACAGCAAGATCCAACACAATAATGTCACCTCGAAAACAGAATTCAAAAACACTCTTGCGACCTAAGTATTACGATATTAAAAATATCATCTCAGTTTCATTCATTGTTTACTTTTTCTTTTTGAACACATAAGCCACTAAAAAGTTGCCCAACAATCTCTAAGTATCGGACACAGCGGTGTGAAGTGAATCTATGCTATGATTGGAATGTATTATACAGTAAACCACACCTACAAACATTGGCCGGCCAAACCCAACTTCTACGTCTAACGTGCCTTTACTACTTTCATAGACAGCGTGGGACATTGCTTTCAAATATTGGCCACCAATGCTTGTAAACGCCTCAAGAAGTAGTTACATTAGAGAAATGAGATTTTAGTCTTATACTATAATAACACTATCCATAATAGTACACTGGAGTGCAATAAAAAAGTTTTAGTTAATTTTATTTTTGATAATTTATGACCTCTAAATGGTTAAAATTGGATAAGATTGAATTAGTCACAAAACTAAAATTTCGTTTAAACAATGACTTAAAATTACACATCTGACCAAAATAATTATGATACTTACATTTAAAAATATAAATAAACAAAAATTAAAAGTATTCTAAATTATTAAAATACTAAGAATAAAATTATATTTAATATGGATAATATTCTATTAATTTGTAGTTAGACATGTCAACAGAAACATGCATGCGAGATAGCATATTTAATATGTTACATCGCTATTTTATTAAAATATGCAAACAGCAAAAACTATAGAGCCTCGCCATAAAGCAACTTATATCTTTTTTAACAAATACCACAGACTATATAACCTATTTCTCAGTCCTTCGTGCAATGGCACCTTTTCAAGCCAACAACTATGCTCTTTTAACGAAATATACATTATTTCATGTTTTCTAACACTTATAAAACCAATTTTTAACATTTACCTTCAGGGCCAACGTAATTTAAAGTACTTATTGCATTCTATAGTTCCTTCATCTTGGACACAAGACAGAAGTTACACCTTAGTACCGGGGTTCCCAAAGTGTGCGCCGCGGCGCCCCGGTGCGCCGAAGAGTAAAGTCGGCGCTCCGAGGCTCATTAAACTCTATTGCGATACCAGCCTTAAAACAAAATTCACATGTTCTGGATATCGGTCTAAAACAAACATCTAACTTTAAATTTGAGTTTAAAGTTAGATGTTTGTTTTAGACCGATATCCAGAACATGTGAATTTTGTTTAGCTCTAAGAATTCTTTTTCCCATTGCAACATCCTAATTATGTGAAGCCGGATTTTAACTTGTAGCTGTATTATAGAGCAAATGTCGCTCAAAGATCAATGTGGAGCATTAAATTAGAGTAGCGGTGTCAAGCCTTATCTCACGCCGAAACAAAGTACTGAATCAAGTATAGAAAAAGTTCGGGAACCCCTGCCTTAGAAACTTATTGAATTTATACTTTCATAGAGCATTGTTTTGTTCAAGTTTTTGTTTACAATGACGCAACTTCTATCTTGCGTCTATACTTCCCAACAGTTTAACCCGCACAAACCCGAAACAGGAAATAAATAAGTACTTGTCACCAGTTACCAACTTGTCATGAGAAGCTAAATATCTACTACCACTACTGAGATTAGTTCACTGACGTGCAAAATTACCTATTTCCGTAACCGCAAACTCCTATATCCCATTGGAACTACAAAAAAAAACTAGAAATCACTGATTATTTCTGGTAGGGCAATTTTCATTCCTGGGAAAATTATATTCAATGCCTACTATGTAGGAGGAAACTTGTGACACAGAGATAAAGAAAAATATAGACTTTAGAGTTTGTGACTCGATAAAAAAAACCATCTTCAATACAGATGTGACCAACATTTTGCACGTCATTGTAACACTATAAAATTTCCTATAAACATAATTATACGTTAGATTTAAAACGCGACTTAAACAACATAAGATTACAATCACAATAGGACGATACATTATTTTTATAGCAACATTTAGACGATATCATGCGTTTTTTTTTTCCAAGTGCATCAACTTTCCTTCAAGAGAATTTTTTTTTTACTACAAATTGTAGTAAGTTTTGTGTTGTGAGTGACTATGTCCTACCAAACATTTGCAGAAGCACTGACATAGCGGAATTGCAACGGCCAATAGGAAACCAGATATATGACGTGATACCGCGTTCGTCAAATAACAGGATTGTTTAAGACATTTATTATATTCAGGCGCTGCGATTTAATATTGCTTTGTAAAGATATGTGTCAAATCAAATGTGTATTATCTCTGACGTTTGAATTTAGTTGTAAGCTAGTGTTGTTAATTTTATCGATACTTTAAAATTGGGGACAAATGCTATCGATATTTTTAATTAATTTATAAATATTATCGTACCACTTTCTTTCTGCTATAATATCGAAGCGACTACTCCGTTGATGTTTGATTTATTTTAAATACCTTCGTAAGGTTCAACAACAACACTAGCTGGACAATTTAAACGTTTTATGGCACCAACAGTTATTCCATACAATTAATACTGAACTGCACTTCTGACAAACAATTATAGCATATAAAGCCCGATCAGATTGCTATGCAAATGCGATGCTATACACGGGCGATAAATACGATACATTTTCATTAAAAAAACACGTCCACGTTCGCGCTTTCAATGTTTATAAAGAGCATGATAAAAAATTCGGTCTATTTTTCTTCACTTATTTGTACCTTCATGAAACATTTCGCTGCCATCAATCAATAATTATATAAAAAACACGATCATATAAAATCTATTAATATAATGTAAGATAAAGGTATAATAATAGATATGTAAGAAAGGCTTAAACTATTAGAATTAGCCTTTAACAGCAACAAACTTTAACACAGTTATGCTGATGGAAACCAACTTTTTCAAAGCTTTTTCTTCAATGGGATGGAGACAGGAGTTCTGTAAAATTGCAGTTTACGTCACACGTCATGTCACAGCTTACTGTGTAGTTAAGTCACCCTCGTAATGCTTTACCACTTTTGACAAAACATTCTAGAACAACAACAAAGTTGTAATATTGCAATCATGTCATTTGGTTTAACCGTTAAAGGCCTGATAAACAACTAATTAACGTGCTAATTGACGTGCTTGAGGGTCACCCAGGGCTTGACCGGTTAAATAGATTTTTATTTTTATTACTTTTATATTTTGTGAATGTGAGAACGTTGTACGGCTTAATAGACTAGATTTTTAGACTATTTTCTATTTTGTTAAGTACCTGGTACTTGTTGACAGGCCTACACTGTCCTCACATATCTATTAACACTGTAATTTGAAAACATTGTGAAAGTCAATTGTTTAAAAGAGTAACCGTGGAGTTTCTTGCCGGCACTTCTCCAAAGGAAACGACCAATTGGAACCGTGCACCTACCCACAGAATAATACAGGAGGCACACTCAGCATTTAAGGTATGCAGCTACAAGTACGGCGGGCTCGTCTTGTCGGGCCAATTCAGTGAGCGTAACGTAGTCAGAAGATATAAGAGTTATGCGATAGAAAGAGAGGCAACTTCTAGGTGAATATAAGTACAGGTAATTAGCGTATTATTGTGTCGTAACAAGAGTAGCTTTTATTTAAATTATTTTGCGGATTGAACCACCTGTATTATTAATCTGCGACCTGACGTTTCCTACTTGGCCATTTAAGTTTATGTGTATTTTTTTTGTTATTTTGGCACGTGTCTAAAATCTGACCAAGCGCCGCCATCTTGTTTTGTCAATACAATTTCAGTAACAATTACACACATGTTTATCAACAACGCCCCCTGTCAATGTCATTCAGACGGCAAAAGATCCTTGTAGCACTAAGTTGAAACTTCACTTAGGTTGAAGCTATTTAACTGTCTCAGACAAATAGACCTTTTAGTTTTAAGACGTACAAGTGATATTCAACCGTAATAAAGTGTGATAAAGTTATTACGTGGTTGACTATACAAGCGTTTACTTTTTACGAGTGACTTTTTTACTGCAATATTACTTACAACTTTTTAACTGGAAATAAGCTTTCATCTTTGAAGACGTTTTGACGAAGAGTTTTAAATATTTAGAGGCCATTTTAGGATAATTAGTCGTAGTTAAAATTACTTTTAAACATGTATCACTTATACAGCCACGAATGAACCCTAAAAATGATAATAGTATAAAGGCGGTTATTCGAATACCTAACACATACACCTCACAAATTATATAATTGATTTTGCTTACATCGTATTCATGATATTATTCGTGATTATTTTGTAAAAAATATTTACTTAGTATCTTTCACTATGCGAATTGCTCTTTCACTTGCGCGATTCAGGATTGCTACTAGTGACATCTAGCGGTTCTGCTTACCAGCAATATAATTTGATTGGGCTCCATCTATGAATTATCAATACTTAGTTAAATATTTTTTACAAATACATTTTAGTACATAATAAAAATTATTTAAAGTTATTTTGTAATATATTTTACATTATCACGGTAAATGCGTTAATGATTCACAGTACTACAATCACTACACGAATACATTAAAAATTAAAAATTAAAAATATAACTAAATAAAATCGTCTTATAATAAAAATGAGCTTTTAGCTGCTATTATGATGCGTATATTAATTCATAAAAGGAATTTCTAGATATTAAACTATTTTCGAATAATCGATTCAAAAGCTATTCGATAAATGGATTTGTTAATAAAATATTTAGACTACATCAATTTTCGTTTAAGAATATTAATTTTGCTACAAATATTTTCGATTAATTAACAAAAATGAACTAAATATGTAAATGAAGCAGATCTAAATAAATCGTATCATAATATTGTAAGTACATAAAACCTAACTTAGGCAAAGAGAGACCTTGAGTTTAGGGACAGTCGACACTAGAACATTTTGGGAGATACGATGTTGAATTTTATTACAACGAATTATGTTTATAATATGTTTTCACGATTATTGATCAAAACTAGCCGAATTTTGGTTCTTCTTCTAACAAACAAGACTGAATATCAGTAGCATTAGGTTGAAATTGGCATATTCAAGGCCATTTTACATTTTTTTTATTTTAGTTTGTGGCAGCAAACTGTAGGCAGGTAGAGATGTATAGTCCCTAGTTTAAGAGCAAGCTGTATTGAGATTTTCACAGAAAATATTTCTTAGCTACAACTTGTAATGGGAATATGTCGGGACATAAATGACAACATTTTTGAAGTAAGTATAATTTTACTCCAATGCTAAGAATCCATCGAATCTCCCAAAATCCTACAAAATTGGAATCTATGTAATTATTATTACACTACAAATAAACCTTTATAATCATAGCTTTAAAGTTACTAGTATAATAATATTAATCTACAGTTTACATTTCAATATTGCGTCCAATTCCGGAAGAGATGATACTACCTTTTTCTAATAAACATTAATGATTGATTTTCATGAACAAAACGTCACTAAAAAGTAAATGTTTTTTTGTTGTTCACCAGACAATATGCCTAGAATGACTTTTGCCATCCTTAACCCAGATTTCTGAAATTTCTTTTTCAATAGATTTCTGGTGAAATCTTTTGTCAGGTGTTTTGATTTAATTGACCCTTGTTATTTCAGTCAAATAATCACAGCAGCTTACATAAGATTTGTGCGACGATTTATTGAATAGGACTTCTAGAAACCGGGTGTTAGTGTTGCAAAATTTTGCTAAAATACCCTTAAAAGTGACATTTTGTCCTAAAATCGTGATTTAATAGTGATAATTATCACTCGAAGGTAGGTATTGAAAAATACGATAAATAATTAATATTAAATTTTGTATTAGAATAAGAATAACGAACTAATACTCGCGCGCCGCCAATTTGGTAGAAATTCTATTTTCGTGGGCAACATTTGACACAATGCTGCTAGTTTCAAAATATATTTTCTACCAAATAGTGCGGTACTGAGGTGGCATAATACCGTTTCCGTGGCTTACTTTCTATGGTGGGTGTAGAGTTGTGACGTCTTCTATTCGCCGGTGTCCACCCAGTTCGCCTCTTCGGCTATTCTGTCCATGCAGTTGCATAAGAATTGGTACTGCAACAAAGGTTATATTCAGTATGTGCTGGCTAGGAAATGTCACAAATTAATTAAATTTACTGCAATGGAAGTAAACTACTGTTCATAACAATGATTGATCGTGATTTGAGATTGTTGAACACGGCTTTTTACTTTTTTCATAAGTACTTAAAGTTCGTTTTAGAACACGTGTCCCTTTTATGTCATAATTTTTAGCATTCAATATTATTCTCTTCGGCGCAATATTTACACTTTGGTGATTACATAATTCAGTCAAGGAGGTTTTAGCGTCGATTATTTAGGGTGCACTGAATCGGGATGTAAGTAAGTACCACCTACTCGAAATACTGTATCCAATTTTTCATTATTTTATGTTTTACTATCGTCGATTGGACTATCTTAGCGCCAACCAAAGCAGTTTCGAATTAAAGGAGGCCGTCAGTAGCCTGCAGTAGCGTAGCAGTCGCCGTGGACACTCACGTAGGGCGTGAACAGCGCCGTGGTGCGCGTGAGGTTGTCGTGGCGGCAGTACGTGAGGCGCGCGGCGGCGGCGTCGTCGTCGGCGCGCCACTCGCGCACGGCGCGCCAGCTCACGTCGGCGCACGCGCCGCCCGCCGCGCCCTCGCAGCGCGTGGACAGCTGCAGGCCCGACCAGCCTGCCAAGGGTCAACACATTGTTATGGAACATAAACGTAAACATTGCTAAACATAAACAGATAACTCTTTGCACGGGCTGGGGGCAGGACCCCCTGCACAATGCTGCACGCTGCTTACTACTGCTGATGCATAGCTATGCTGCACGCTACCTACGCATGCTGCCGAGCTTTTGCCCTGATCTACCTGCGGCCTACCGCCGCGAGCCAGTACTGCCAGGCGCCCTCCGCGTGCTACCGCCGCTCACTACAGCGACCTTACGAAAGCCGACCGGTCTACTGCTGAGCCTGTGCTGAGCAGGACAACCCACCCACGTCTTACTAAGGACGGTTCCTTTCCCCAAATATGTGTGCGAGTACTCAGAGAACTTAGTATTCGGGAACACCGGTTCGGTTTAGACACCTTTAATGATGAGTCGCTAATACACACCAATAGTGATAGCGAGCGCGGGCGTGGCCCGGCAGTCGGTCCGGGCGGGCGGGAAGGCCACGTGCCCGTAGCCGGGCAGCGCGCGCGCGAGCGCCAGGTAGTCAAATCAAAATCAAAATCAAATCAAATCAATTTATTTGTGAAACATAGGTTTTATGATAGATGGATCTTAAGAACTAAATAGTGCGCTATGTCTTGTCAATTTTGACATACAAATATTTTTAGAGGAAACATGCGTAGTCAATTATCAACTATAAAAGAAAAAAAAGAACAATTTACATAATTAATTAAATAGTTGGTTTACACTAAATTTCAATATTAATTAACATTATCATTTAAAAAGTCTTCAATTTTATAATAACATTTGTCAATTAGCAATAATGTGAGAGCTTTTTTAAACTTTACTTGAGGCATATTTTTAATATTGTCTGGTATTTTATTATAGATCTTTGGCGCAATGCCAAAAAAACTCTTTTGCATTAAAGATGTCTTGCATTTTATATTACATAACAGTGACAAATATTGAGCACGTATTGGCTTTCTTTTATTATCAGACATTTTTTCGAATAAGTGGGGGTTGCTTTTTATAAATATTGCAGATTCTAAAATATACAATGCTGGTAGTGTTAGTATTTTCAGTGATTTAAAGGATGGTACACAGCTATCAGTAGTCTTTAATCCACACATAGATCTTATACAGCGTTTTTGCATCTTAAATATAAGTTCCCTGTCAGTTGACTGCCCCCAAAATATAATTCCGTACCGAAGCACTGAAGCGACTAGTCCATGATAAGCTGTCAGTAACGTTCTGATATTTACCTTTTTTGACAATTGATAGAGTGCGTACGCAGATTTACTCAGTCTGTTACATAGGTGTTCTATATGTGGTTTCCATGTCAATTTATCGTCTACCATTATACCCAAGAACTTAGCAGTATTAACTATCAGTCGGCGGCGCGCCGCACGTCCTGCGGGGCGTTGAGCTGGTACATACCGATAGTGATAGCGAGCGCGGGCGTGGCCCGGCAGTCGGTCCGGGCGGGCGGGAAGGCCACGTGCCCGTAGCCGGGCAGCGCGCGCGCGAGCGCCAGGTAGTCGGCGGCGCGCCGCACGTCCTGCGGGGCGTTGAGCTGGTACATACCGATAGTGATAGCGAGCGCGGGCGTGGCCCGGCAGTCGGTCCGGGCGGGCGGGAAGGCCACGTGCCCGTAGCCGGGCAGCGCGCGCGCGAGCGCCAGGTAGTCGGCGGCGCGCCGCACGTCCTGCGGGGCGTTGAGCTGGTACATACCGATAGTGATAGCGAGCGCGGGCGTGGCCCGGCAGTCGGTCCGGGCGGGCGGGAAGGCCACGTGCCCGTAGCCGGGCAGCGCGCGCGCGAGCGCCAGGTAGTCGGCGGCGCGCCGCACGTCCTGCGGGGCGTTGAGCTGGTACATACCGATAGTGATAGCGAGCGCGGGCGTGGCCCGGCAGTCGGTCCGGGCGGGCGGGAAGGCCACGTGCCCGTAGCCGGGCAGCGCGCGCGCGAGCGCCAGGTAGTCGGCGGCGCGCCGCACGTCCTGCGGGGCGTTGAGCTGGTACATACCGATAGTGATAGCGAGCGCGGGCGTGGCCCGGCAGTCGGTCCGGGCGGGCGGGAAGGCCACGTGCCCGTAGCCGGGCAGCGCGCGCGCGAGCGCCAGGTAGTCGGCGGCGCGCCGCACGTCCTGCGGGGCGTTGAGCTGGTACATACCGATAGTGATAGCGAGCGCGGGCGTGGCCCGGCAGTCGGTCCGGGCGGGCGGGAAGGCCACGTGCCCGTAGCCGGGCAGCGCGCGCGCGAGCGCCAGGTAGTCGGCGGCGCGCCGCACGTCCTGCGGGGCGTTGAGCTGGTACATACCGATAGTGATAGCGAGCGCGGGCGTGGCCCGGCAGTCGGTCCGGGCGGGCGGGAAGGCCACGTGCCCGTAGCCGGGCAGCGCGCGCGCGAGCGCCAGGTAGTCGGCGGCGCGCCGCACGTCCTGCGGGGCGTTGAGCTGGTACATACCGATAGTGATAGCGAGCGCGGGCGTGGCCCGGCAGTCGGTCCGGGCGGGCGGGAAGGCCACGTGCCCGTAGCCGGGCAGCGCGCGCGCGAGCGCCAGGTAGTCGGCGGCGCGCCGCACGTCCTGCGGGGCGTTGAGCTGGTACATACCGATAGTGATAGCGAGCGCGGGCGTGGCCCGGCAGTCGGTCCGGGCGGGCGGGAAGGCCACGTGCCCGTAGCCGGGCAGCGCGCGCGCGAGCGCCAGGTAGTCGGCGGCGCGCCGCACGTCCTGCGGGGCGTTGAGCTGGTACATACCGATAGTGATAGCGAGCGCGGGCGTGGCCCGGCAGTCGGTCCGGGCGGGCGGGAAGGCCACGTGCCCGTAGCCGGGCAGCGCGCGCGCGAGCGCCAGGTAGTCGGCGGCGCGCCGCACGTCCTGCGGGGCGTTGAGCTGGTACATACCGATAGTGATAGCGAGCGCGGGCGTGGCCCGGCAGTCGGTCCGGGCGGGCGGGGAGGCCACGTGCCCGTAGCCGGGCAGCGCGCGCGCGAGCGCCAGGTAGTCGGCGGCGCGCCGCACGTCCTGCGGGGCGTTGAGCTGGTACATACCGATAGTGATAGCGAGCGCGGGCGTGGCCCGGCAGTCGGTCCGGGCGGGCGGGAAGGCCACGTGCCCGTAGCCGGGCAGCGCGCGCGCGAGCGCCAGGTAGTCGGCGGCGCGCCGCACGTCCTGCGGGGCGTTGAGCTGGTACATACCGATAGTGATAGCGAGCGCGGGCGTGGCCCGGCAGTCGGTCCGGGCGGGCGGGAAGGCCACGTGCCCGTAGCCGGGCAGCGCGCGCGCGAGCGCCAGGTAGTCAAATCAAAATCAAAATCAAATCAAATCAATTTATTTGTGAAACATAGGTTTTATGATAGATGGATCTTAAGAACTAAATAGTGCGCTATGTCTTGTCAATTTTGACATACAAATATTTTTAGAGGAAACATGCGTAGTCAATTATCAACTATAAAAGAAAAAAAAGAACAATTTACATAATTAATTAAATAGTTGGTTTACACTAAATTTCAATATTAATTAACATTATCATTTAAAAAGTCTTCAATTTTATAATAACATTTGTCAATTAGCAATAATGTGAGAGCTTTTTTAAACTTTACTTGAGGCATATTTTTAATATTGTCTGGTATTTTATTATAGATCTTTGGCGCAATGCCAAAAAAACTCTTTTGCATTAAAGATGTCTTGCATTTTATATTACATAACAGTGACAAATATTGAGCACGTATTGGCTTTCTTTTATTATCAGACATTTTTTCGAATAAGTGGGGGTTGCTTTTTATAAATATTGCAGATTCTAAAATATACAATGCTGGTAGTGTTAGTATTTTCAGTGATTTAAAGGATGGTACACAGCTATCAGTAGTCTTTAATCCACACATAGATCTTATACAGCGTTTTTGCATCTTAAATATAAGTTCCCTGTCAGTTGACTGCCCCCAAAATATAATTCCGTACCGAAGCACTGAAGCGACTAGTCCATGATAAGCTGTCAGTAACGTTCTGATATTTACCTTTTTTGACAATTGATAGAGTGCGTACGCAGATTTACTCAGTCTGTTACATAGGTGTTCTATATGTGGTTTCCATGTCAATTTATCGTCTACCATTATACCCAAGAACTTAGCAGTATTAACTATCAGTCGGCGGCGCGCCGCACGTCCTGCGGGGCGTTGAGCTGGTACATACCGATAGTGATAGCGAGCGCGGGCGTGGCCCGGCAGTCGGTCCGGGCGGGCGGGAAGGCCACGTGCCCGTAGCCGGGCAGCGCGCGCGCGAGCGCCAGGTAGTCGGCGGCGCGCCGCACGTCCTGCGGGGCGTTGAGCTGGTACATACCGATAGTGATAGCGAGCGCGGGCGTGGCCCGGCAGTCGGTCCGGGCGGGCGGGAAGGCCACGTGCCCGTAGCCGGGCAGCGCGCGCGCGAGCGCCAGGTAGTCGGCGGCGCGCCGCACGTCCTGCGGGGCGTTGAGCTGGTACATACCGATAGTGATAGCGAGCGCGGGCGTGGCCCGGCAGTCGGTCCGGGCGGGCGGGAAGGCCACGTGCCCGTAGCCGGGCAGCGCGCGCGCGAGCGCCAGGTAGTCGGCGGCGCGCCGCACGTCCTGCGGGGCGTTGAGCTGGTACATACCGATAGTGATAGCGAGCGCGGGCGTGGCCCGGCAGTCGGTCCGGGCGGGCGGGAAGGCCACGTGCCCGTAGCCGGGCAGCGCGCGCGCGAGCGCCAGGTAGTCGGCGGCGCGCCGCACGTCCTGCGGGGCGTTGAGCTGGTACATACCGATAGTGATAGCGAGCGCGGGCGTGGCCCGGCAGTCGGTCCGGGCGGGCGGGAAGGCCACGTGCCCGTAGCCGGGCAGCGCGCGCGCGAGCGCCAGGTAGTCGGCGGCGCGCCGCACGTCCTGCGGGGCGTTGAGCTGGTACATACCGATAGTGATAGCGAGCGCGGGCGTGGCCCGGCAGTCGGTCCGGGCGGGCGGGAAGGCCACGTGCCCGTAGCCGGGCAGCGCGCGCGCGAGCGCCAGGTAGTCGGCGGCGCGCCGCACGTCCTGCGGGGCGTTGAGCTGGTACATACCGATAGTGATAGCGAGCGCGGGCGTGGCCCGGCAGTCGGTCCGGGCGGGCGGGAAGGCCACGTGCCCGTAGCCGGGCAGCGCGCGCGCGAGCGCCAGGTAGTCGGCGGCGCGCCGCACGTCCTGCGGGGCGTTGAGCTGGTACATACCGATAGTGATAGCGAGCGCGGGCGTGGCCCGGCAGTCGGTCCGGGCGGGCGGGAAGGCCACGTGCCCGTAGCCGGGCAGCGCGCGCGCGAGCGCCAGGTAGTCGGCGGCGCGCCGCACGTCCTGCGGGGCGTTGAGCTGGTACATACCGATAGTCATAGCGAGCGCGGGCGTGGCCCGGCAGTCGGTCCGGGCGGGCGGGAAGGCCACGTGCCCGTAGCCGGGCAGCGCGCGCGCGAGCGCCAGGTAGTCGGCGGCGCGCCGCACGTCCTGCGGGGCGTTGAGCTGGTACATACCGATAGTGATAGCGAGCGCGGGCGTGGCCCGGCAGTCGGTCCGGGCGGGCGGGAAGGCCACGTGCCCGTAGCCGGGCAGCGCGCGCGCGAGCGCCAGGTAGTCGGCGGCGCGCCGCACGTCCTGCGGGGCGTTGAGCTGGTACATACCGATAGTGATAGCGAGCGCGGGCGTGGCCCGGCAGTCGGTCCGGGCGGGCGGGAAGGCCACGTGCCCGTAGCCGGGCAGCGCGCGCGCGAGCGCCAGGTAGTCGGCGGCGCGCCGCACGTCCTGCGGGGCGTTGAGCTGGTACATACCGATAGTGATAGCGAGCGCGGGCGTGGCCCGGCAGTCGGTCCGGGCGGGCGGGAAGGCCACGTGCCCGTAGCCGGGCAGCGCGCGCGCGAGCGCCAGGTAGTCGGCGGCGCGCCGCACGTCCTGCGGGGCGTTGAGCTGGTACATACCGATAGTGATAGCGAGCGCGGGCGTGGCCCGGCAGTCGGTCCGGGCGGGCGGGAAGGCCACGTGCCCGTAGCCGGGCAGCGCGCGCGCGAGCGCCAGGTAGTCGGCGGCGCGCCGCACGTCCTGCGGGGCGTTGAGCTGGTACATACCGATAGTGATAGCGAGCGCGGGCGTGGCCCGGCAGTCGGTCCGGGCGGGCGGGAAGGCCACGTGCCCGTAGCCGGGCAGCGCGCGCGCGAGCGCCAGGTAGTCGGCGGCGCGCCGCACGTCCTGCAGCGCCTTGAGCTGGTACAGGCGCGCGCCCGCCACGCACACGCCGCGGTTCACGTCTTCTACTGCCTGTTGAACGAGACAAAATATAATGAAAGTTTCAATAGTTGTCATACCGCAAAACTGTCTCGGATAAGGAAAGGTTGAAGAAAATACTACTGGGTTGTGTCAACTTTTGGTAAGTTTTAGACCGATAACAGTATAACAGTCTAATCCATATGCAGTAGCGTTCATAACTCCATTAGCAATCTCACAAACTTAAAGACTGACGCTTCGGTTTGACTTACGACCTTCTGGTATAAGCTGTTACAATACTATAAACACGCACACACACTCACTTTGTCAACTCATAGTAATTCATTATTTCTACCAACAAAGTATATGTCATGCTAGCTCAGTGGTTAACGAGCTTAGGTAAGTGTGTTTATGGCGAGCCGAGGGTTCCAATCTCTCCTGCGGTTTGTTCGTAATTTTTTATATAGTTACTATTTATAATTCTTGTTTCTTTTTAAAATTGACTTGAATTGACTAGTTCGATAGTCATTCGTTTTTGTTTCATTCGTCTTGTTCACATAAATAATAAAGTTTAGTAGGTAGACCACAAAAAAAACTAAGTAAATTATTTCGATTTCTGTGAGGCAGATAGATGCTGTTCGTTACGAGTACCTAATAGAACGTTGTTGGTTCGTGACTATTGTTGGTGAAGAGTATTTAAATATATTACCGGTGTTGTGGTTATTATTTTCAAAATGCAGTAAAATATAAATATTGAAGCGAGATCAAATAATTTTGCGCTGCGTAAAAGTGGTTGTAATTTACACAAATATCTAATGAAACCGGACTAAGTGTGAGTGTTATCATTTAAATATTTCATATTTTACTAAACGTAAATCTAAATCAAAGGTATTGGCTTTTACTCAGAAGATGCCTTATTAAATAAAGTTTTAAATTCATTATGAGGTTCAATTCGTTTAATTAATTTATACAATGTTATTATTTGTTCTAGAGAAATTCTGTGATTCATATTATCGAGGAGCAGCGACGTCACTTAATGATTATGAAACAAACAAATGGTTTTGTACCAACGAGACATTATTTTTTAAACACGTCATTATGAAACCTTCGCCGTGCACTCTGAAGGTTTACACCACCGAAGACCAGCTAAAAACCGTTTTCATTAACAAGAACATTTAAGTTTCGCACGAGAATATTTAGACTTCAACTGGGACTCTGCTTTATTTTAACCTTAAAATATTAATTGTATTAAACAACAGATTCATTATTGCACGAATTTGTGGTAGGTAACGAATTTTTTAAGCATGTATTCAACACAGTGTTTATTACATTAGTTTAGTCTTTAAGGATTAGTTTCAATGTCCTTTTCGTAAAGAAAATTAATACTTAATATATATATATCTATCAACTCAATATTTACTTTAGCCAAATAAAATGTAAAATACTTAACGTAAACAAACTGCCCACACCTTAAAATCACTTATTTTGTAAGTAGTTTTTTTTAAACATTTTATTAGTAGTCTAATATTCTTAATTATTGCTTAATTACTTCGATCATGATCGAAGCTTAATGTTGATGGTGAAATAATCCAAATTAAAATATTTCATAATTTAATTATGTAAAAATAATACCAATTGCTTCTAAGTTTCTTGACATCTATTTCACATCTTATTCAGCTGAAGTAATAATGAATAAAATTACCAGTTTGTTAACTTTATATAAAACTAGCTGCCCGCCCCGGCTTCGCTCGAGTAGCACTAAGTACGTATCTACGGCGCACCTACCTGCCTACCCTACCTACCCTACCGACCCTACCGACCCTACCTACCCTACCTACCCTACCTACCCTACCTACCCTACCTACCCTACCTACCCTACCTACCCTACCTACCCTACCTACCCTACCTACCCTACCTACCCTACCTACCCTACCTACCCTACCTACCCTACTAAAAAGTATCCTATGTCCGTCTCCTGGTTCTAAGCTACCTCCCCACCAATTTTCAGCCAAATCGGTTCAGCCGTTCTTGAGTTATAAGTGGTGTAACTAACACGACTTTCGACTTTCTTTTATATATATAAGATAAATATAACGAAGAATAGTATATTATGCAATTAGTGAATAAAAGATGGATTTAAAGCGAGGGCCATAGATGAATCACGAGCAAGTGAAGGATTGTAACGACTGAATCACGACCGTAGGGAGTGATTCAAGTGTTAGAATCCTGAGAGACGCGAGTAATTCATGGCCCTCGATATAAATCCGTTTTATTCAAGAGTTGCATACTATACTTTATACCATGACTACGAGATAAATAAAGATTTAAGCGAAAATAGACATTTAATGAAGAAAAAAGGAAGGTTGAATTAATTAAAATGCACATTAAAATTGGAACAATTACTAAAATTAAAATAATTTTCTTATTATTACTAATAATAATCAACTTGTGAAGCGATATTTATTTCCTGTGTATCGAGTATGTTTTCCCAAGGAGGTTGTATAGCATTGAGATGGAGGTCGCATATATACAAGTCAACGATGCACTCTCTAAAGTTGTGCATTGGTTTAATGTAAATAATCTTCTCCTGAACGAAAAAAAGACTATACTCGGAATTTTAATTCGATTCCATATTTGACAATTTCAGTGTTGCAACGTTATGACAAGTACTAAATAGTGACGTTGCGAAATTATTCGATATGGAAATGGAATATTTCCAGATCGATTCTTCTCGTTTATAATTTTACTCTCGTAAACTAAGTATATCAGGAAATTAAATATTTCTGAACCGATAATTTAGTTTTGACGATTAATTAATGATCTGAGACTTTTCTTTTATAATTGTGTGTGAAATAAATAAAAAAATGTGATCATGAAGGAACATGACAAATAAAACAGATAGATGTATGATGGTAATAATTTATTTTATAAATTGTCGCCGTCATCGCTATCGCTATCGCTGTCACTTTCTGTAACATTTATTATAAATGTGTCTGTGATATTGTCGATTGTTTATCGATTTTTGTGTTCATCACTACACTATTATATGTGGTATCATTATTTCACAAAATGACAGTAGCTAATGTCAAATCTGGAATCGAATTAAAATTCCGAGTATAGTCATCAAATTTTCAACGCCAAATGTCAGGCAGCTAACTACCAATGTTCGTAAGTCAATGGAATAGAGTTGGACCCTGTTGAGTCAACAGTTTTTCTTGGAATAACGATTGACGGTAAATTACAATGGGGCCCACACATAGAAAAACTGTCAGGAAGGCTTAGTTCCGCCGCCTATGCTGTTAAAAAAATTAGACAGATAACTGACGTAGATACAGCTAGAATTGTTTATTTTAGTTATTTTCATAGTCTTATGTCTTATGGGATTCTTCTCTGGGGAACCTGTGCGGACATTAATACTATCTTTGTTCTACAGAAAAGGGATGTTCGAGCCATTTACAACCTCGGTCCAAGAGATTCCCTTCGGGAGAAATTCAGAGAAATAAATATTCTGACTGTAGCCTCACAATATATTTTTGAAAACCTATTGTATGTACACAAAAATATATCAAATTTTAAGAAAATGTCCGATATTTATAGTTTAAATACCAGGAATAAACACAACCTTGCTGTACATCGCACACGTCTCCACAGAGTAGGCAACTCGTTCATGGGTCAATGTATACGCTTTTACAACAAACTTCCCATTGACATTCGAAACTTACCCATTAAACGATTTAAAAACTGTATTAAAACCAAACTTTGTAAAAAAGGGTACTATAAAATTTCAGATTATTTAGAAGATAAAAAAGCTTGGGATTGAGCTGCTCGCTCTGCTAAGCCTTGTGAAAACCATAAATCTTGACATTTTAATTATTCATCACAATAAACCAGTTTTATACACATATTGACATTGTTGAAAATTATATTCAAACTGCACACGATTACTTTGTAAAGTATTACATTATTTTAATTATTGTGAATGTGAGGACTATGTGGATATTTTATTTTTAGTTTTTCTCTTTCATTTATTTTTTCTTTCTCAGTTAGTTTTAATGATGGTCTGGCAGTTTGAGTAGTTGATGCGGCCTACCCAAATATCCTTTCTTTATTTTTTTTATTTTGTTAGGTTCACCAAAAATTGATTACACTGATACAAACACATAATACATTTAAAAAGTAAAATAACAGTGCATCAGTTACTTATAGGTAAACACCACATGCATAAAACAATAAATCGGACAATTATGCTAACTTACTTAGTAATAAGCGCTAATATAGAAAATTTGGTAACATCGGTAAAAAGTATTCTTTTTTTCTTTGGTATTGTTCGTCAAGTTGAGCTCCTTCACTTTTGAGTTGAGCTCCACGATTACTGACAAATGCTTGCACTGACTGGACAGGTCCACTCAAATCTGTGTGGTTCTTTCCTCAAAAGACCATTTTAGACACGAATCCACATGGTCCTCATATGACTTGACCAAGATTATGTCTGCACTTTAAAAGAGACTACGACCTCTGAGTTTGTTTCGGCCTTTCTTCTCAGAGTAGTCAGATAGGAAACACCGACCCCATCTAGCTTATTTTTAATATTTTTTTATATGCCCTGTAAAAGTGATTCCGATATCCTATTTACAGAATAAACAATTTCATTTCATTTCATTTCATTTCATAGACATGTTCAAACACCAAAACAGTTATTAAAAGTGCTTTTTATTCACTGAAAACAGTGAAGAAAATAAGCTTTTTAGAGGGGGAATGGTATAATAGTATATTATGCAATTAGTGAATAAAGGACGGATTTAAAGCGAGGGCCATAGATGAATCACGAGCAAGTGAAAGATTGTAACGACTGAATCACGACCGAAGGGAGTGATTCAAGTGTTAGAATCCTGAACGACGCGAGTGATTCATGGCCCTCGATATAAATCCGTTTTATTAATGAGTTGCATACTATACTTTATACCATGACTACGAGAAAAAGAAAGATTTAAACGAAAATAGACATTTAATTAAGAAAAAACCGGCTAAGTGCATGGCGAACCACGCACATTGAAGGGTTCCGTAGTTGGGATGAATTTATCCCAAGAACAAACTTAACATTGTAGTTGAAAAACATTTTCTCCCATACGGAATGTATGGGGAGATCATGTTTATCAAACCGCAAATTTAAGTTGGTCGATTATTACTCGTTAACCTGTAAAGCCTACTTAGCCGTGATAGTTTTCCTTTTAATTTCGTTATATATACTACTGCTGTGAATTTTTTGTCAAATCAAAGTTCAATCCATTTAGCGGGCATGGGAGGGGGGCACTTGACCCTAACAAAAAAATTCAGTTAAAAGCTTAATATTTCACAAACGGATTCCTTAATCCAAAAATGGTTTTCACTAACTCACAATATTTTTGAACGACCTATCCAACAATACCCCATACCATGGGGTAGATGAGAAAAAGAAATATATCCCCACTTTACGCGTAGGGGAGACAACTTAAAAAAAAAAAACTTGATTTTATTTTACCACTTTATCGGCGTGATTAATATGTATACATATGCCAAAACACAGCTTTCTAGTATTAACCGTCTCCGAGCTAAGCCGCGGACAGACAGACGGACATGGCGAAACTATAAGGGTTCCTTGTTTACTACGGAACCCTAAAAATGGGTTAAATTAATTAAAATGTACATTACAATTGAAATAATTACTAAAATTAAGAGTAATTTTCTTATTATTGTTATTAGGATGGTCAACTTGTGAAGCACTATATACATATTTCCTGTGTATCGAGTATTTTTTCGCAAGGAGGTTGTATAGCATTTAGATGGAGGTCGAATGTGTTCGGTGTGTCGGTGTGTTCTAAATTCAAACACCAAAATAGTGATTAAAAGCTCTTTTCGAACACATCTATATATGCGACCTCCATCTCAATGCTATACAACCTCCTTGCGAAAACATACTCGATACACAGGAAATAAATATCGCTTCACAAGTTGATTATTATTAGTAATAATAATAAAATTACTTTTAATCTTAGTAATTGTTCCAATTTTAATGTGCATTTTAATTAATTCAACCTTCCTTTTTTCTTCTTTAAATGTCTATTTTCGCTTAAATCTTTCTTTTTCTCGTAGTCATGGTATAAAGTATAGTATGCAACTCTTGAAGAAAACGGATTTATATCGAGGGCCATGAATTACTCGCGTCCCTCAGGATTCTAACACTTGAATCAGTCGCTACGCTCGTGATTCAATCGTCATGAATCACTCCCTACGGTCGTGATTCAATCGTTAGAATCCCTCACTTGCTCGTGATTCATCTATGGCCCTCGCTTTAAATACGTCTTTTATTCACTAATTGCATAATATACTATTAATCTTGTTATCACATATCATATCACACATAATTTATTCTACAACTTTTATTGCAATAACAACATTAATAAAAAATGCTGATTTTTTTAAATATTGTTGTTATTGCAACCAAAAATAATTGTATTAGCAAAAAACGCGCTGTTCTATACGATATCAGAACCTAGGCCAGCTGCTTCACAGTACAACGCCTGACACCTAACTGCTATCAGCACATAATGTTCGTTTGAATTTAGCAATTCAATAAACTGGCCAAAGTCTCGCGCATGTTGCGTGTGTGTTACCGTGTCTAACAAAAGCGACAGAAATATATTTTTGTTTCATGTAGTGCGACGCGATACGACAATGTGTGAAGTGCAAAACTGCGATCTCTATGGTGTGTGTACCGTGTTGTTTACACATACAGATGAACGGACTGTACCGCGCACAGCAAAACGACTCTTAACGTGCCCATGAAATTTTGAACGTCTACTATACCATCACCACACAATTTCGTGTTAACAGTTTATTTTGGCTTAGTGCGCAAGTGTAGGGTTACCATATATGTAAAGGAGGATGCCTGTCTAGGATGTACAAAATGCCTGATTTTCCAGAAAATTGCCTGTCTACAATTTACGACGACATACAATAGATATAAACGTAAAACGTATAAACGTATTTTCTTTCTTTCTTTCTTTCTTTTCTTTCTATATCTGCTAATCTGAAATTAAGAAATTCGACATTTTTTTCTCTGCGACTACGCACACGTCTCGGCTTAGCGCCGGCCGCACGCCTGTCTTAACCGTAAAATGCCTGTCAAATGCGGCAAATGCCTGTCAGATGGTAACCCTACGCAAGTGGCAATAAATGTAGAAGGAAATGAACAAGAGTGATGCCGATGGACAGAGAAATTAAGATGTATGAAAAAAAAAATACTCTGCTTTTAAATTAATTGGGATAAGACAGAAGGATGATAAAGTCGCACTGTTTACAATGTCATCTTACCTGCCAGAATATAAAGGCAGCGGCGGTGGTGTCCTCGGCGACGACGGATATCTCGGTGCGCGGGTTGAACAACCACTTGCGTATCGACAGACAACTGCTGGATGCTGTCGAGTAGTTCTGTATGTAGAGCGAGTGAGGGCACTCATTTGGTTGGAGTTTGCGTTCTGAAAGAAAGATATTGAATTTTATTATTCTAATTTCGGGGAAACTTTTTCGTATGGATTGAAAGTAATACTTTGGAATAGACTCCTCGTCTTTCACAGAAAGCTTTATATCGAAAATAATGTTTCGTTGAATCTAATGAGTATAAGTGTGATATTTGTCTGTGCAACTCTTTTAATGATTTATGTGCGTTATTGGCAGCGATAAACTTCTTATTTAAAATTTATCACACACGACAGACCACGATTGCAATATCATCCTTAATTATTATTTTATTGTAATATGAACACTTATTAAGCATTTATTAACCTTAACAGATAACAATAAAAAACACAAATCACTCACCGAAATTGTACTCAACAATCTCGAACAAATAGAAATACTTCTGCACCGATTTGGAAAGCCCGATTTTTTCGCATACGGCTCTATAAACATCATCAGCGTTGGTAGATTTGAGTACGCTGACCGTAACGACCTCCTTGTCGGGCAGTAAAACCTTCAGGTCTACTGGTGTGGGGTTTGAGGAATCGTCTGAATCTGTTAGGAACTCCTGGACAGCGTCTGATTCTGCTATGACTCGGACTGCGCATACCTGCGACGAAATGAGCAGTGTTAAAAATGACCAGCGTGGATTTTGGTAGTGAAGTTAGAGTTAGTTATTGTGTTGGTTTGACTGCATCGTACTATGAACATAAGATTATCAATAATTGTCCGTCCGGTATTTCTCTTTGCGTTGCGTTCCTTAAGTTTTGTTAAAGGTAACAAAAGAGTTGTCTCAAGAAGATGGGTAGAGCAACATCTTAAATACTAATCATAATAAACTGCCTTATCAAATTCGTTTGCGAAACTTTGTGACTATAGCAAAATTTCAATAAAGCTCAGTAGGACGTAATGTTAACCAGATGAAATTAAGGTTCATTACGAATTAGGCTAACCTTTTCTAAATACTGTTCGAGTCCTCTCCTCCTGGCGTCCAACTGTTGTTCGCTCAGTGTGAACGGCCACTTGCCGGGCAGCTTGGGGAAGTTGAATCCTGAAATTCAACATTATTTATAACATTACACACACTTTCTATAGCTTTGATTTGAGTTTTTTTTTTTTTTTTTGTGAGCTCACAAAGGCTTTAGATTGCTTTGACCATAATAAACTTAACTGTGAAGTTAATCTTGTCCAATAAAGGGATTTATTGGACAAGATCTCGGTTATGTATTTCCGTATGAATTAAAAGGGCAGCAAAAAGGGCACTACAATGGATAGAAACTTATCTAAATAATCGCCAACAATGCGTAGAAATATCTAGGCACACATTATCAGAGAAGAGAATATATAGATCCACTTATCGTCTAAACTCATGTGGTGTTCCCCAGGGCAGTATTTTAGGTCCCTTTTTGTTCTTATTGTATGTCAATGATTTGCCCAACGTAACCCCACACTCTTGCATTCTGTACGCTGACGATACTACTCTTAGCATTAAACTCGCCGATGGTAATATCATCAATTACGTAAAAGAAATTAGCGACACATTAAACAAAATAATTGAATGGCTTAAAGACAACAATTTACATGTAAATATAAGTAAAACGAAACTAATACAATTCCAAGCTTATAATAGCACACGTCACCAATTGGAAATAAAATATGCAGATAATGCTGTAGAAGAGGTTGAAAGTGCGACTTTCTTGGGTATAACATTGGATAAATATTGTAACTGGAAAGTGCATATAGAAAAACTATGCGCTAAGGTACAAAGATTTGTTTTTGCTTTAAATAGAATAACTCGCGTGGCTGGTATCAGCGCAGCACTTAATGCGTATCATGGTTACGTAGCATCAATTCTTCGATACGGCATAATTATATGGGGAAATTCTGTTGATACTATTAAAGCGTTCCGGGCCCAAAAAAAATGTATTCGTTCAATGACTAAAGCACAACCATTACAAAGCTGTGTCCCAATCTTTAAAAAGCTCAAAATATTACCACTCCCATCTTTATATATATTTGAACTGTGTATCTTTGTACGTAAAAACATAGCTTTATTTCAAGTATATAATGATGTTTTTGTAAGAAAAAGCAGAAATACTTATAAAATTTGTGCACCTCAACAAAGAATTCAACTATTTTCTAATAATGTTTACTGCATGGCAATTAAAATATATAATAAATTACCCAATCCATTTAAGATTCTTAACTTTATGACATTTAAAAATAAATTATTTAACTTCCTATTACAAAAGTGTTACTACTCAACGACTGAGTTTTTAAATGAAAGATTTGATTCTAAATTTAAATTAGATGACTACTGACATTTGTGCGAATTGAATAGAATTTTATTATTTATTTGACATTGTATATCTTTTTTATTATTGTATTTCATTCTTGACATTATGATTACTATTAACTCCTGAGCGTGCATGTAACGGTAATTATTTTTTCCCTTTTTCTTGACATTTGTTTATTTGTTAATGTTTAATTTTGACATTGTCTTCTAATCCTTATTCATTTAAATTATTTTCAATATTTGTACGCTGGAAACAGTAGAATATTATGGACATCATATTATAATTTGTAACACCTTGTAAAACAATATTCTGACAAATAAATTATTATTATTATTATTATTTTTGTTTCTGCGTTTGTTATCCACGGCCTAGCCGGGTAGAACTGGTGGCACGGGCCTAAGCCAAGTGTCCATCAGTGGGGTTAAGTGTGGAAGTAATGTTAGATGCTGCTTGGTTTTCCGAAGTAGACTGTATGGTAGTTGAGACTATATTTGAGCGGGAGTATTGGTGCAAGTTGTCCACCTCACACTGAAGAAATTTTCTAACTAACCTGCATGTGTTAAGAATCACTGCCTTCTGCAGCAGGTGGTAGGTGTTAGGTGGCAGGTTGAGGGAACTAAGGGACTGATGAAGCTGTTTGGGTATTACTCCTGTTGTAGATAGCACTATGGGGACTATTGTGACTTTTTGAAGATGCCAAAGTCGGGTTATTTCATCTTTTAGTTCGGTGTATTTGGATAATTTTTCGGCTATTGTAGTCTGTAAGTTATGTGTATTTGGCACGGCAATGTCTATTAGGAACCCAGTTTTGTTTATTTTATTAATTAATGTGATGTCAGGTCTATTAAAGTGAATTGTGCGGTCGGTGAGTATGGCGCGGTCGAAGTATAGTTTTGTTGTAGGGTTCTCTAATACCGTTTCAGGGTTGTATTTATAATATGGTATTACAGTGTCTACAAGTTTGTATTGATGAGCTAATTTCTGGTGTATGACGTTGGCTACTTGATCGTGTCGGTGTTTATAATCTGTCTGGGCTATTGATTTGCAGGCGCCGGTAATATGTTGTATTGTCTCTGGAGAGCTATTGCATTTTCTACAAGTATCTGTTGTTAAATTCTTAATAATATATTTTCTGTAGTTTTTGGTCTCTATAACTTGGTCCTGTATTGCAAGCATAAACCCTTCAGTCTCCGGGAATAGTTCGCCTCGATTTAACCATGCGTTCGACGCTTCTTTGTCGACATTTAATTGGCATAAATCTTGGCGATGTCTCCCGTGTAGAGACTTCTGGGTCCACTCTAGACATTTGGTTTTGTCATCAATGACATTTTCGTTTTTTTGTTCTGTAGTGTCTTTTAAATTAAGAGGTGTAAAGTGTTGGTCGTTGTGTGCTATTAGTTTGTGGAGTAGGGAAGATTCACTTTTGGCAAAGAAGTATTGCCTAAGAGCTGTGATCTGTCTGTTGTGTAAGTTTAGGATATCTATAAGTCCTCTGCCTCCTTCTTTTCTCGGTAACGTTAACCTTTGAATACAAGATCTTGGGTGATGTTTGCGAAATTTTGTCATTGTCGTGTTGATTTTTCGTTGTAAGTTTTTTAGGTCAGTTTTGGTCCAGTTTATTATCCCGAATGAATAGGTGAGCACAGGTATAGCAAAGGTGTTGATTGCTTTTATAGTGTTTCGTGAATGGAGCTGTGTTTTTAGTATTGTATTAAGTCGGTGTTGAAATTGTTGTTTAAGTTTTTGTTTTGTATCTTTGTAGTGTATCTGACGGGATTGATTGTAACCTAAGTATTTATAAGTATCTAGTTCATCCAATGGCTCTATTATTTCCCCTGTTCCTAAGGTATATTCGTGTTGGTAGTTCTGTCCTGCTCTAACTGAATTTATTTTGCATTTATCTATGCCGAACTCCATTTTAATGTCCTTTGTGAATGTTTCTGTTAGATTAGCTAGGTCGTAAAGTTGACTCTCGGTTTCTGCATATAGCTTAATATCATCCATATACAGTAAATGATTTAAAACGTCTTTCTGTGGATCAGTCTGTCGGTTGGTAGCTGTATAATTTAAAGGGATTCCTAATGAGGTAGCGTTTAATATTTTAGATAGGGGGTTTAGAGCCAGGCAGAACCACAGTGGGCTGAGTGCATCTCCCTGGAAGATTCCTTTCTGTATTTTAATTGGGCTAGTATTTATGGTTTCAGTTGGGGTAGTGAGTTTTAATACTGTACACCAAGTTGTCATCAAGGTCTTCAAAAATGAAACTATTGTTGGGTGTATCTTATAAATTTCTATATTATTATAAAAAGTTAGTGCCAAAGACGTCACTTGTTTAGTTTTTCTAATTAAAAAGGGAAGTACCCCATGGTTCAATTCTTGGCCCTATTCTAAACTTACAACAGCTTTATTACTAACCTAGAAACTCCTTCCTAAGCGTATGATGTAGCGCCGCAAACTCTCTATACCGTCTGCTACACAGGTGTCTCCCTGCCATATGAACGTTGAAGGCCACAAAAGACCTTCCGGTATTCCTCTCCATCACGATCCGGTAGTCCGGTATGGACACGGGAAGAGAACGTTTGTCGGTATAGTCGTAACGTTGGTAGACGGTTGCGCGGGAGTTGGCCGCGCCGCCTATAACGCCAACAGGCGCAGAGCCGTCGTCGCATGGCTCGAGGCGTTCTGCTTCCTATAAGAGATGAGGGTTAAAGTAATAATAAGCTAAAATATTCACGCAATATTTTTCACACAAGTCATTTAAAAAATTGTTGACTACGAGTATAAGACAGATATGTATTGACTTTCAGGACGTTATTATCAGTTATTGGCTTCCAAGTTATGACTATGTAGTTAGAAAAAATTACACATAGTCGTATCCGGTAGAATACGGATAACACAGGTTGCTTCTACCATAGAAAATTTAACTGTTTCATTTATTTCCAATCGAACATTTAATATGATTAATTTTAAATCTACGTTCAGTTCGCGGCGGGTTTTATAAACTTATATAAATTGTGTTGTGTCACAATAAAAGCGAAATCATTATTTTCTTCATATTGGTAAAAAATGTTAAAAAATTATGCCAAGAGGATAGTCTGACTTCCCAGCGCTATTTTAACTAACGATCTCACTTTATAGTAGAAAGGGAATGCGGGCTCATACTTAAGTGAAGTAGGACTTACTCTTTGAGTGACAGAGATGACAGTAAGTGTGAGACAATCGCCCCCAGACTTGATGAGATCTACCACCTGCCTGTGGGTGGAGCCTTCTACGTTCACGCCATTACTGAAACAAACAAAAGAACACGTTAGTCACCTAAAAAAGCAGGTTAGCTGACGAACTGAAAAGGGCAGCTGTCAATAATATTAAGGCAGGTGTATACGAGCCCGGTAATGTGACAGTACAGTAAGTCAGTCCAGCGCTGACTTGCAACTGCCCTCGTATAGACACTAGTTTCAACCCAGTCCAGTGCTGACTTCGCGCCCTCAAATCAGTCCAGTTGATTAACCTACCGTCTATTTTCGGGCCAGTAGCCGATCTCGTCTACATGAACCCACTGACTCGGTGCGAAATTCCGAGTCACGTTACATCCCTAGTGCTTTTTCACACGGTCAGGCTGCCGGGTGACTAGTAACTGGCGGTGAATTGTATAATAAGCCGGCAAAATTATGCCTGAACGTGTAAAAGCTTTCATAAATGTGAAAAACAATTTAAGTAATAATATTTATCGTTGCAAATTGACAGAATGGATCTTCTGTTGCACATTACTTATATATTATTTTTCGAAGATACTAAATGTTTGTAATTGTTGGGTAATAATAAGTAGGTACTTATGGAATTTTATAATGCAGCGTGATAAAGCAATATTAATAGTAAGTAACGATGTTAAAATTATTTAAACCAACAAAGAGCAGGCATTTATTACTTTATTATTACCTAACTTGCTAATAAATTATGATTTAACAACTTGTTATCGATGCCATATCAAATACAGATGTTGTTTAAATTTGTACTGTGTGCAGTTTTGTAGAAAAGATATAGAAAATATCGGTAAGAATCTGCAATCTCCGAGGTCACTATGAATATAGGTACTTAAGCCAATTTATCGAAAGAAATACACTGGAATGAAAAGTTAGTAGGTACCTACGCAAAACAATTTTTTGTTTTTGTCCTCCTTTCAGCAATGATCAAAAGACTAGGAACCAATGCTAAGGACAAAGGCCAAGAGAAAATACATTTTAGCACATACATAGACGTAGTATCAGTATTTTTAGTCAACACATTACATCATACACTGGCGGCTTGTTTACAGATAGCGCCACGAGCGGCCAGAGTAAACGAGACATGTATACCAAACAAACTTGGTATTAACCAATATCTGTTTATATTGGGCTCTGTATTGTTTCTCTGCAATTATCTGAAAAAACTGATAAGAGAAATTAAATTGGACGTTCGTGCAGGCTTATCTTTTTATATGGTTGGCAAACCGACTCGTTATATTGAAGAAAAGTGGTTGCCAGCGCCTGCATTAACCAAGCGATTGCCAACTTTAAAGAGAATCTGACAATGAACCTTCAATACTATCGACACCATTGCTTGGCATTAGAAAAGGGTGTGATGCAGATGTATTTCCCGAGACCAACTGTTTTCTATGGAGCTCTGCTAAAAATCAACACGATTTAGTCCAATTAGGAATAGCATAGTCAGAATGATTGTGTGTGCACAAATTGTGGAAGAGAAAATTTCTTCCACAATTTGTTTTAAAGAAAACATGCAACAAAAAACTCAAATATACACCAGACCTTAACTACATGAAACTATGAAAAGTACATCAAGCACAATATTACGCAAATTAATTAAATGTAATCAGCTGAAAGTGAACATAGGTCAAGGTCAAAAAAATGTTATGAATATGATATAACAGAATATTGTAATATCTGTTCGGCACAGACAGATAAGCTATTCACGCTTATAGTATTTGCAGATAAACTACTGACAGAAATCATTACTCATATGCAACTATGATCTCTATAGTTAACACGTTGTTCCAGCGTGAAGCTGTGAACAGATGCATCGACTAGAACGTTTAGAAATCGAAACTAGTTGCAAACAAAGCTGGTAAAAGCCGCCTTATAAGTCTAGTGATAGCAAATGTACTTTCAATTGAATGCCTATACATGGTCATAGTGTGAGAATATTTATGAATTTAAGCAACACTGTCGAGTTTTAAATTGTATATATCAGTTTATTACCCTCGTGCAGTGCAATAAATAGCTATAGACTTGCCTATCGCATTAGAAAGATGACTACAAAAATACAGGTAAACCAATGAAACGATGGATGAAGCTAGAAAATAGGAGAAAACATACAGCACAAACCTCTAATATATTGGCTTAAAAATAGGAGAACGAGGATGATATTCGCTACCCAGCACCTAATTGCGTAACACACACACACAATCCCAGATGATTGAAGAATATTGCTAATCCATTGCTTCATAGGTTTGAAAAATTCGTCTGCTCAACAACGTAAATATGAAACCCAACTGTCAAAATGAAACCCACTGCGATCAATTGTCATTTAACGTGTGTCACGCAATTACCCCGCAGGTCAATAGACTGTCAATTCCTCCACGGATCAGACGACCGATAAGAAAACATATTTACCTAGTATTCTTTGCAGAGTCCTCAGTTTCCAGGTCATATATTTCAAAGTCTGTGGTTGCACAATAATAGAAGCAGTACCGAAAGTCACCGACACCGCCCCTTTGGACCGACATTGTGACACACACTGGCACATTGACACACACACCACAAAAGAAGCTTCAGTTGTGACGTGGTGTTAGAAACTTAGAATTACGAAAAAGAACCTGACTTTTGGGCGCCGCGTATAAGGTTTCCAAGTGAAACCTCTAAAATTCCTCGCAATTTTCCCAAAGAAATACAGCTTTTAACTCAACACAAACACTTGTACTTTAATCATAAAAAATCCTGTCGCAAACTGCCTTAAAATTTCAGATTATTTAGAAATAACACTAGTTTTATTTCTATAATAAAGGTATTATATTAATACGCGTTCGTTTAACGCGCGCTAACAGAAACACTAACAAACTAATAATGATCATTAATTAGATTTATTTTAACAATAAACATTGATATTTGAATTGCGACGTGGAATTATATGGGTCACGTCCGTTGATGACAGTTGATTAGATGCAGTTCTGACCTCTAACACATTAATAGGTTATAAGGAAGCTGTTTAATGGTTGAATTGGATATCATTAATTGAATACGCAATTTTCTTCGTGTTTCATCACTCCAAGGGGTCCGATATAACCTCAGAAATTGGCGCCCATGTCAGGTTTCATCGATATTACGTACGACATTGATATTTTAATTACTAGTAGGTTTATTGAAATCAATGTCCTTATTGCTTATCAGGATAATGATTAATTAATTGATTTTACCTTTTGTAGTGATAAGGTAATTCATGACTATACATATACCTAGCTATTCCCTCTGATTGCATTGACGAATTTTACCTCTACGTAATGATGTTTAGTGTTTTATTTGGTATGCTTGTCACCATTATTTCAACTATGCCTTTGAACTTTAACCCTTAAAAAGCTAAAATTTACCTTATCATTTTAAGTTGGGCCTTTGATCCATGTTCAGCTGTGCGAATCAAAATTCCGAAAAGGAAAAAACTACGGGACCATTTTCCCCTACCAAAATCCAACGAAACAATGACTGATAAAAACAGAACCAAATACATTAACTTTAACGGGAGAGTTACATTTCTTGTCCGCCAGATAACGGATAAAATAGGTTATTAGTGTATAAATGCAGTCATGAGCTATTTAGTTATTAGACAACCGGTTATAACCCGCGGCTGCCGTGAACTTTGATTGTGGGTACACGAGTACTGGGTAGGTAGAGGTTTAGGGTTGATAACAGATGCTTGGCGAAAACCTGAACCTACATGAAGTTGAATACACATGGTATTAGCTCGTACAGTAGGCTGCAAGAGGGTTGCATGCTATTGTGCAATATGCACATGTGTATTGATTAGTGTACATTCCCTACAAAAGCTGAGACATGGAACAAAGGCATAAGTACCACATATATTGTGGTGAATTTGTGTTTGAAACAGTATTCATAGGTTCGGCTCATGAACTGTCTAAGACCAGCTTTTGACGATGAAAATAACTAAAACTTTGGCATTAATGAAGTCTTTATTTCAGTAACAGAGGACAATAAAGTAACTTTAATAAGTAATACACTAGTCATCAGAGAGCTCACGAAAGGAATGAACAATAAGTTATGGTGGATGGTGGAACAAAGAAACATACATAATACATGAACGCTGAAAACATTACACTCCTTTTTGGGCAGTCGTGTAATTAGTCTGGGTCGCTGTCGATATCGCCAGATACGGTAAAGTCGGTGTATATGTATACAATACATATACACCGATCATATGAATAAATACAGTCATACACGCGTAAAGCAATAAGTAATATGAAGTTGCCAACTAGGTATATAGAGATTGGCAAAAGACCATTGTTAGGTACAAGGAAATTATTGATAAAAACTATAGTTGTTATAATCACAGCTATTTCCGCGCTTAGCTATTTATAAAAAATAAAGTTTGCGGTTTATTGTGTTTATATCTATCGCAATTTATTGCAGGTTACAATTATTATTTTAAACGTTTATCTATTCATCAATTAATGCTACAGTCGGACTTTTAATACAGCTACTGTCATTTCGTCAAAAAATGTTATCGACGAAATTACCGTAAGAAGTTTCATTTTACTGCCAAATCTCTGGTTTGTAGCAGATCTGTAGGTTGATCAAAATTTGAGATTAACAGATTAGTGCATCCCAAATTTAATTAGTTTTAAGGATAGAAAACAAAGGCAAGGAGTTAAACCGAAAGTGGTTAGGCTCTAACTTATGAAACTCGGGACAATTTTCAATGAATCTGGCGAGTGGCGACTCTTTTGTAATGAATCATGAAAATGTGGGCGTTTACAAACGAAATCTTACACAGAGGGAATGTTAGATCCGCGCAGTTACCTAATGATCGGGCCAAAGATTTGGTGCTACTTGCCGGTACGCTAGCATCGTGAATACTTTCTAATTGATCGTGGTAGATAAACGCTGGTTGTACACCTACAGACTGCAATCCTAACGCAAGAGGCATTACAGTCGGTCGGTAGCTTCAAATGACTGCAACTGTTTCATCAAAGACAAAATATAGTTCAGGACACCTCCGTCGCTAAAACAGGCATACGAATATTTACAATTTTCATTACACATGAATATCACACATACTTTTATGTGTATGACTAAAACCTAACATAAACTACAACACACAACAACAGTAGACAACTCTCATTCCTAACTAGGTTTCATAAAACTAAAGAATTGCCTTAAAACTTCGAGGCTGGACATCAGCGTTGTCTTATCTGCTGGTAAAAACAAACTAGAAACATCAACTCGTGCGCCCAATTTCATTATGATTGTTCATTGGGAATCGGATATACGTTCAGGAACGAAGTGCAAAAGGCTTACTGCAATTTGTGGTGACTAAAAGGAACCCATGCAATAAGAGAGCACTAAGTAGTGTATTGGAAATTCATTTTATCAGTAACTCTTAAAAGTTGTACAAATGTTAAGCACATACCTAGAATCCAGCAGAGTGTATCTTCCTTTCTGGTCACCATTCGCTCGAAACTTCGGCTCATACAAGCAATGCATGTTGTTAAACATCTTGTACCACAACCTCCCTTAACGAACAGGATATTACCCTGTTACGACGGATTCCGGGACTGGATTGTGATTGGTTAAACAGGATCACAGGCCGCTTATAGACTGAATCTAAACAGGATTGGAACCACAGGACGCTTTGATTACTGAATTCAAGCGAGTTCGCGGTTCGTCTTGTTCCGGTGTCAAAGCAACTTTAATACTGCGTTCGCATTATTGAAACTTGGACAAAATAAAGTTATGTAACGTGAGACTCGCCTGACTTGATTATCACGTCTTGCGTGTATTATAAAATAAAAGAAAGTTAGTAATACCGTGTAGGTGTTGAAGTGTTTTTGCGTCGTCCTGTTTAGCTTAAGAGTAGCAAAGGTCATGCTCAAGACGGGCAAAAAGTAATTGGGTTTTTCTGAGAAATCGGTACTAGATTATTACATTTTTGATTTGTATTGTGCGAGGCTCTTTTAATATTATAAGAATAGGCCAACTAGGAAAATCATTGGATCATTTGGTATGTCGGAATAACACAAAGACGAAGAAAATATTTTTCTTGACCTGGTACTGTTCAATTTCAGCCGAAAAAGCTCAAATTGAATGTCTCTTGTTTGAGCATGCCAAATGTAATAGGGAAATTCTTCAAACAATGAAAAAACAAGCTTCATGTATAACAATAGTATGCAAATTCTTTGACAACAGACTCTTATACCAACATCAAAGTTGTTATGAAATTATCTACTCACACCGTGGGTAGATCACATAATGAAAGAAAAATAAACCCGGTTTCAAGGACCGTGTAATACGGAACCACTTTCACACATGAGACGCTTTCTCTGGCGACAATTAGGTATACTGTTGTTGCGTTTTCGTACTAAGTTTAGTGAAATGTGTGTTTAAATGAACAAAAGACAGTAAATGGTAGTTAAATGAGTGTTTGAACACAACGGGCATTGTATGCGAGTATAAGTAGCAAGCTTATAGCAGAATGATTGGTGGTGATTACAGTAGCCATTTTGCGTTTTGTCATCAATCCGAAGAAGCTTTCCATCGTCACCGTGAGTTTTCTCGATCTGGTATCTTCTACTACCTATTCAATATCCTTATGATCAGGTTGCTACACCTGATCATAAGGATATTGAATAGGTAGTAGAAGTAACCAATTGCTCAGCAAGTGTTATTAATATAAATCAATACAAATTGAGTAAGCAATTAACTAAGTTAGACTACTTGTATCTATACTTCAAGTTTGTCTTCGATTACATTCGGAAATACGGTGGATAAAGCCCCAATCAATAAGTTCGGTATTTTATTATCTAATATTAATGTTTCTGTCAACACAGCAACGAATATAGACGAAATCGAAAACAAAATTCAAGGTTCTTCGAGTTTGACTTCCTTAAAGTATCGGATATAAGGACGGCTTCACTAATTTATTGTAAGTAAGATAAACAAAGATGGAATATATTCATTATTGTAAACAATAAGAAGCACAGCTTATTTAGGAACCCATCAGTTGTTATGGGTATTTTGGCAGGATTGTCACTTACCAGTCAATCTTTGGATGGACAGGAAGACTTTAAAATTAAACACTAAGGTGTCAAATGCGTAAAGTATACCAAATTACGGCAGCTTTCTTGACATGACAACTCTTTTCTAACAAGTCATCGTTCAGTAAAATAGAGCAGGTACTGGAAAATACCAAATTGGTTGATAAAGCCGTGAAGGCGCGTACTACTCAGCTCTGAGGACTCTTAATTTTCGTATTCAGTGGAGCATTGTTAAAATAATTGGATCACAATGGATGACATATTGTAAAGGACGACGATTAAGGAGGTCAGTTACTCCGTGAAGAGATTCAACCCAGAAGGGAAACATTAGTTTAAGGCAAAAGATTTAGGGATTGCTGATAAAATTTTCATACAAGGCCATTTGACCCTTCTCATCCAAAAGTTATTAAGGATCCAAGATAGCAGTAGTCTTACCCTGTTACAGACGACAATGATGAAGGTTCTGCGGAAACAAGACTTGCATACGAACAAGACTTGGATATGATCAACACATAGGAAGTCTTAAAATAGCCTTATAAGTACCAAAGACACTTACGAAATGCACCTTTGAACTCCACTATGTGTGGTAAAAGCGGCGTGATAGTAGATAGGAGAATCAATTAAACAGCTTTCAATAATAATCAATTAACTGGTCACTTCTAAACAGATAGAAACACGTGTTGAACTACTATGCAATAGTATGACAGAGTTTCATTCTTGTGTTATCATTCAATTACTAGTTTCAACAGCGCCCTATCTCGATTGATGAACCTAGGCAATGTTATTTCATGCGAACATGGGTATCTAGTAACTGTTTCTAATGAAAAGGCTATTGTGGCACAAATTACAAAGGACACGAAGATTCTATATTTTTATTTCATTCTCATCTATCCGTACACAAATTATGAGAAAAAGCAGAATTAATTAAAGCAGCATCTCATGAATGAGAAAGCCAAACAATATCGAACAGCCAAAGGACTTAAAATCGCTAGCCAGCTTGCCAAAGCAATAACTGCGAGTGTTTGTAGGGACACAGGACCAAACTCACAAGATGGCCACGTTTATTCGTAAAAGTCGGTAGCAACAAGCCAGACAACGTCAAGATTAATTAAAGTACTCACAATGAATCGGTACGAAAACGCAAACAAACAGAAATTACTTAATTAACCATTTGTATAAATAACACAACTAACAGTTTTAAAGTTAAACAGAGAAAGTGACCAGTGGCGTCCACTGATAGGAATGCACTATTCAACATTATCACTAGCTATTGTTGTTTCAATACTAATAGAATTATGTTTTGCAATAAAAATTGAGTTATTTCTATTAGCATTTAAGTACTTGGTGTAAAGGATTGTGTGTCAAGTGTCTGACAGTATCATTTCCACTTTAAATATAAAGAGCAACTGTTGATAATAAAAGCTCTAGTATAACCTTCAATACACAGTCATTAAAACCTTTCGCCAAAAATTGTGTGATCCCAAAGGATCCCAATGTTCTACTGAACCCATTATTCATCCGCGTCATTCACATAAGCTACCACATATAAATGCCATCCCATTCTTTTTCGACGATTCTGTTCCTTTGTCTTTGAAAGATATTCTTGCCACGTAAAAAAATGCTGTATTGTGTCCAATAATATGATAACATAAAGGGCACTTAAGAAATAAAGAAACAAAAGAATACTCGATGGCATATAAGTCAGAGGCCCATGGGGCGGCTTTAAAACTCTGACACCTGGTTAGTCACTAACCACACGAAAAGAAGAAAGGGCTAATTAGATTGAATACTCTATATTATGAATACAATAAAAATTACAAATTTAACCATTGACTATCCATATAATCTATTGGAACTGCATATACTTCAAAGAACAGAATATTATTATAGGTATTGGGTATTGGCCATGACCCCCGCAATCGCTATAGCAGTGTGGAATTCAAAATTCCATGCCAAACATTCGTACCATTGCCAACAGTACATTGGCACCAACCAAAAGCACGTGCTTTGTTGTAGGGTTCGAAGTACTAATTGAATAATTCTACATGGAGCGGCTCACGTCTGCCGCTTGACGGACGTGCGATAAGCAAAAAAAAATTAGTGGAGCACAGACAACGCCAGAAGACGTTACGGTACGGACGTACGGTCCAGAAACAGTTTGCGAAATCCTAAACATTAAGCTATTGGAAGGATTGGCCGCAGAAATCTATAAACCGTGATGATTGGAAGGAGGTCAGGGCGGCAACTGGCAAGGTGTCACCGTATACTCGTATTTACTTTTGGAAACTCTGATAGTAGGTGACAAATCTGCCTCCAAATGCGAGTAGTTTGAGCAACCGGTCCGACTGTTATTGTTGCTGGACAGATACGTAAAATTTCAAGAAACTTATCACCAATAACATAAATATTTCAGGACAACCTACATATCGCCACTCGCCAGTACAGTAAACATTCCTGAAATGAAACTGAAACGGTCCTATAAAATATCGTGCGTACGACCTTTATATGTTTGTAGGTATTATTTATAGCAATTTGTAAAAGAGATCAATCAATCTGTCTGACGTTAGAATAAACAACATTAAAATCTGCCCAGTTTTTCCGGAGTTATAGGCGTGCAGACTGACAGATAGAAAAAGTTTTATGGTTTAACAATACAGGCGTTGTGTTTGTTATCTAGTTTGGTTTTAAATATAGGATCCTCGCCACGGCCCACCCTTGAATGTGCTTTCTACGAACGTTGATGGTAACGTACCTACTGACTTTGAACTATTTTCTTTGATGTGGGTTGGGAACGAATGGAACAACTAGCATTTAAATATACAATTCCCTGGCACTGGCAAATTTCTGTTTTTTCCATTGCCATTTTTATTAAATTACGGATTGACTTAGTACTACGTACTTAGACTAAGGACGAACTTGGTTCGCCTTTTTCCTTGTGAGTTGTGGGATTCAATTATCTTGACAGTTTTTAAGCAGAAACTGAACAGCAATCGCCAAAATCATCAGTCGGCTATTCAGCCGGATAAAAAACGAGAATTCTGTCTTACGCGAAGACAACAACGTCCGTCCGAACATCATTCAGGTACGGAACCCTAAAGTTCCGTACCTGAAAGATGCCAAACTGAAACCTATAACTAAGCCTCCGCTGTCCGTCCGTCTGTCTATCAGCGGGCTGTATCTCATTAACCGTAATAGGTAGACAGTTAGACAGTAGAAATTTTCACAGATTGTGCATAGGGTTTATGCCGCTATAACAACAAATAATAAAAATATGTCCAAGGCAACAAGAAAAAAAAACGTGTTTTTTTTTTCGGCGTTTTTTTGCTAAATATTTAATTGTACGGTGGTATGAAACCCTTCATGTGAGAGTCCGAGTCGCACTTGGCCGGTTTTTTAAAGGGTATTTTGGCAAGATTGTTGCTGACTAGTCAATCTTTGGACGGACAGCAAGACCTAAAAACCGGCCAAGTGCGAGTCGGACTCGCACACTGAGGGTTCCATACCACTGTACAATATTTAGCAAATAAATGAAAATACTAATAAACATCACGAAATCGTATTTATGACGCTTCTCTCCAAAAATAAAATGAAATGAAATTTTATTTATTTGCCAGAATATACGTACTTAGTAAGTACCTATATTCTGTTCAACAATGTTATTGTATAAGTACTACTTACATAATAACATGGTAAAATAATAGTCTCACTATAATATTCGACTTATCAGTCGAATATAGCAAATATTTCTAGTAAATGCATAAAAATATCATGAAATTACATCAAAAATGGAATGGACGCCTACGCTTTGAATACGTTGACGTCAAAATGTTACTACCCTTCTCTTTTAATGTCTTTCTCAGGTAATAAAATTTTATAAAGGAGTTACCGTCGTCTCATAAAACGTAATTGTTATTGAGAAGAATTAATGTTGTAGCTAAGTGAGTAATCAATGGAATGTCATCTTGCGGAAATGGTCCGTGTTATTGATAGCTGTTTTATTGTTCCACGATAATATTGGCATATTGAAACACTGAATTACTATTGCATTGTCTGACTTTGATACAGTGCAACGTACTGGGTTCTTAGAAATCCAATATTTATAATAAATATCAAAATATCCAATATCACAGGAGTATATCGGTTATACAGGTTGTTTGGAAGCTAGGTGCAAAGCCGGGAAAGACAGGTAATCCAATTTGTAGGTTTTTGTCAAGTGTTGCTTTTGTAAACTCTGAATCTGCTAAATTTCTAGTTTTGACAATAAAAATCAATTGATATTATATCCACTGATATATAATCAGCGAACCCTGGCCACGTAGCTTCTAGAGACTTAAAGCATGGATCGCTAGCAAAAAAGTCGCTAAGCCCCCAGAACGGAGAGAAAACTTAATGACTGCTGATTATGGCATTCTTAATCCTAGGTAACAAGTAACTTTATTGCACTCTTACCTCCTTAGTTAACAAACAATTAGTGCCAAACAAAATACTTGCAACATTATGGGAGCTACAAACAACCAAATTGTTGGAATGATTGACACAATAAGTGTTCCACAGCATATTAGCGATCATAAAGCGTAACGCTATGTGCCTTTGCACTGTGTTTGATATAAAAATAATGTACTTGAAACAAACTCATCTATAGACATTCTAGGCTACTCTCATGCAAGTGAGAAGTGTTAAAACTAGAACGTCGCTGATAATGTAATAAAACATAATGCATGATTGTGAAACTATGCTGCATTGGCGATTGTGCAAACGAAAGAATGGCGCTTGCATTTCTTTGTAGTATGGCTTCTTAGTGTGTCGGTGTCCTGGATTCCATATGGATATACTCATGCAAAGCCTTTCAAGTGGTTTGAACTTCGTTGAACTACAAGGTGATTCATTAAACCGAAAAACTCTCTTTTTGACTCGCAAAGTCGTTTTGGAGAAACAAGACCTAAATGTGTTCATATAGTATACGAAAATGAAATGGTGGTGATACATTTTGATAACCATCTAAATTGTAATAGATATATAGTTTTATAGAATTCAAATTAGATCACAATCGATCAATTCACATAAAAGCCTAACTCCCGAAAACTATACCAAGTTATTGGAGCGCGTGCTAATGAAAACGGAGTGAACTAAGTGGGCTTATTAGTTTGAGCCTTGCGATTAAAGTGAAGGCAGGTGACCTGGAAGAGTAGTGAAGTTTTGGCTTTGGTCCCGTATACATATATTAAAAACAGCTAGTTTTATCGCTCGTTGAAAAGAAAAGTCCTTAACGACGCCGACGTGTAGTAGCTTACTAAAACTTCCCCTAAAGGTTAGTTGACATTAATGAAAGATAGAGCATTGCTAAAATAGCTTCCTATTAAAAACTGGTAACCCTAAATGCAGGCGTTAACTCACATGCCCCAGTTAACAAGTGAAGTGCAGTGCAGCAATAGTTGTATTGAATGATATCGTTAATTGCGAAACAAATACCAATCATAAATGGCCATCCTTTCTACATCGTTGCAATTTAAACTATTTGACACATCGTTTGCTAGCCAATAGCATTGTATTATACTGATGCTCTGTCGTCTCTGGTTCCCGGGATCAGTTTCTTCTCAGAGAAGTCGGATTCGGATAGGAAACACCGATCTCATCTAGTTTTAAAACATAATTTATTTTAGACGTATATAAGTGTTTTCTTAAACCAATTTACAGAAATAAATATAATTTGTCATCAAGACGTCGCTGATGTGATCTTCAATGAGATTTTGCAGGATTGGTTTGTGAGAATTTTGATCATAAAGATATCTTGTACATGTCGCAGATGGATTGTTGAATCCGCTGTTTTACATAATCGCTAGCTGTTTTACAAAACAGCTCCCTTATGTAAAACAGTTAACGGCGTTTAGCGATTTTCCATAATGACTGAACTTTAACACGCAGAAACCAGCCAAGTTAGCCACTAACCATACGAAAAGAAGAAGAACACGCAGAATAGCATAAACGTTTTGTATATCTCAATGAAGCGGGTCAACGATTTGAGGTTATGTAAAACAGCGTGACATAAAACGTCAGATTGTAGATTTTAGTTCTAAATTTTATCGCTGTTGGCTCTTTGTGTCATAACAACACTAATGGCACCCAAAACAGAAAAAAAAACAAGTAATATGAGTGAAAATGACCCTAACTCAAGTGAAAACAGTGTTGTCCTTAAAATCAGAGTTATTAATTTTATAAAAGTCAGTCCAAAAATACTAAATAACCAAGTAACTGCGACCAACTTGGAAGTCGTTTTTGGTCACAGCTCTAACCTAAACTAAACCAATTGATCAGGGTGCCTAGTTACTGCGACCGATTCGGCATTAGAAACAACACCAAACGCTTATTGTGACATAACGAACTTGTTTTACATAACGAAGCTGTTTCGTAAAACAGCTAAAGGTTGTGTAAAACAGCTAATTAAGCAATCCATCTGTGACACATACAAATATGAGCTGTTAGTTTGGTTAGCCACTCTCAAGTTCCTCAGAAAAAGACTAGGATAATGGATGGAGTTTACAGACCGCAGCTCTCCCTTGTTTGTATATTCGCAGGATGAAATCCCGTACAGAACAAGCATTGACCGTATCAGAAAAGTAGACACGACCCGTATGTCTTTTAGATCTGTAATATTCTGTATGTTTTCCGTGTGGGTTTGGGTGTGGGATTATACAATATTTTCCTAATTAATTACAATAAACTGCAGTGGCGAAGGGTGAGTTTATGAGAAAGGTAAGCCGGAGCAAAAAAAAAAAAAAAAAAACCATAAACTACTAGAATCTGAGAAAAGTAAACATGGAAAACAAAACATCTTATTTAATTTACAACTACCAGTCAGCCATTGATATTTATCGTAAAGGGAAATATTAAAATGTTTGAAAAACCCATCGCGTCGTTTGTAGTTTATACAACCCGGGCGTCCTTCAGGACGAGAAAGGGGCCTCGCGCGTGTTAGCGGGAGGGGAGTCGAGTTTCGAGCCAGGTGTCAAGTTATTGCGCCCGGGTTGTAGTCATATCTGGTCGAGCACGACCTAGCCTAATTATGTGTTTCTTATTTTCAAAACTTAACCTTGAAAAGCATGTTTCCTCACGAAGCAAATAATCTGTCACACAACAATCTAAAACTATTAATGCCGCCATCCTACTAATAACTTTTCAAATCTACTCTAAAAAAGTAATTTCAACTTGCTAATCTATCGACTTACCACAAATTCCTAATTACAACGACGGCGAACGCACAATTTCACAACAAACTCACGATTATCCAATTCTAATTGTTACACTAATACTACACTAATAACTTATATGAATACAACGAACAAAATGCTAATTAACTACAAGTATCAACAAAATTAAAGGTTATAAATTCTATTAACTATTTACGTCAAACGTCAACAAACATTTAAAATTATTGCGTGCGTGGAGCGTAGAGCGAAGTTTGTCCCTCCCGAACCAAACCGAACGCTTACGAAATTCAGCGAATGGATTCCTTGTACCTATCATAACCCGACTTATTACGGCTTACTATTGCCTCAAAAAACAGCGTATCACGTGACCTGAAGTGACGTCATGACGAGATTATTTTGTATAGAAATTTAAGTTTTCATAACCCGGGCGGACAACGAGTTATACTGGAGGCACTAGAGCAAAATTGGCGCGCACTTTAAATGTTTTGTTTTCGTTGGAATATAAAGACAATTTTTTTAATGTAGGTTAGGGTTTTGTAATACTTTAATTTTATGGTGTAAGTATTAAATAATACATTCAGTGTGATTATTAAACACTGCTGAGAACTACTGACTGTCATAATTTCCTAAGGGAAGCCGACAGGAATCGGGTTATTGGTTAGCTGCGCCCCTGATAAACTGTGTGTGATAGATAATAAATTGTTTTGACAGACGATAAGGAAAAGTCGGTACATTCGTCACGAATCAATTTGTTGGATTCATTGTAGTAATAGACAATTACGATCAATATAAAGCGATTGGTTGCCTGTCTGTTACAATTACAAAGTAAGGACACTCGTGTTCATCTATTCCGAACCAGCCCGTACTTAGATGTTAAATTAATAAAGGGAATCTTTGTTACCAATTTTGGACCCCTTTTTTTTTTTTTTTTTTTTGGATGGGAAATTATCAAATAACTTTTCCCGCTCTGGGTGGAGCGGGAGGGCGTGTCAGACTTTTACTGACTAAAACCCACCCGTGTTCCTTCCGTTGCCTGTGTGCCGAGGTCGCGATATCCCTTTCAGACAAACCCGCAACCCCGGCAGGCATTGGCCCTTCCGGACCCCGTCAGTCGGTGCTGACATCTCTTTGAGGCGCGCGTGGAACACAACGCGCCGTCGACCCGGGCCTGGTCCCTATCGGACGGCGAGCTACCCATTGCTCACCGTCCGCAAGCCCGCGCCTACGGTGGCCGGAAGTCGGCTCTCGACTCCCGACGCCCGGGGCGTCTCCTGCGGCGACTAGGGGCGCGAGGGGGCGCATTTTGCCTCTCCCTCGCGCGCTCCGCCTCCTCCTTCGCGAGCATTACTGCTTCGCAGAAGGAGGTGACGGCCTCCCATGCACTCTCGCTCCGGACCATGGCCTGAACCAGGGCCGGACGCGAGAGATCGCCGCCGCCGATCGCCTCCGTGAGGACACGGCGGTAATTTTGGACCCCTGTCAAATGTATTATAATTCGATAGTCGAAATGTGGGTATACCTAAGCCTTTGGGGAAAAAACAGCGTGGTGTTTATTCGCAGTACCTAGCTATTATTCAATATAGTTAGGTACCTACTCATTAAATAATGTTTGTGAAATTACAAGCATTGACCGTATTCTGTTCTGCGGTTGTATGTACGCACAAAATATTGATTACTAAGGAAAAAGCGGTAAACTCTTTATCAGCAAGCCAATAATATTTATTGGATGAAATTAATTGAATAAGTTGATGCAATATATGTTTACTTTAAATTGATTTAAGTATTGATCAGTGAAAATTAATAAGTAATTTTATCGTTGTAGTACAGTAGTAGAAAACGGTTTTATCAGTTCACGTGTCGCCGAAATTGTATCGACGAAAATGATTGAAAATTGATTCTACCTGGGATTAGTGATTCCCGGTGGAATAATAATGAAGAAGTGGCTCCAAAAATTACCTTGTTTGAAATAGGTACTATAGGTAGGGAGCAAATACAGCTTAATTCTTCTTCGTGTTGATGGCAATCTAAATAGAGTCGGCCCAGAATTTAGGTACGAGTTAGGCGACATTAATTAAAAATGGGCTTACTTAGCAGTAGAAATCACAAAGTTTCAGTCACGAAACGCTGGGGACCAGCTCGCACTTGACCAGTGGTTTTTATCGAATAGGAACAAGACATTACTACAAGACTGTTTGTTAGTAGAAATGCTGATAACTGAGTCAAGGTTTATTGAAAGAAACCTTACGACTGCCTGTACTACTTACTATTTGCTAGTACTTGTTAACTGGTACAAATTTGTATCGGTCTACAAACTGTTGAATGTGTTATGTAATATTATCACTCGTTCATCTGTAAGTAGGTACCTATGGTCTTTTTATTTTTTTGACCATTTTGGGTCGGATTTCAAGATCCCACTGAATTGAAGATCAGTAAATATATTTTATGTATCTAAAGTCTATTCAAATCCTTTTTTCCAATTGATATTGCTTCCAAATATTAGAAGTACTAGTAATTCTAATTTGATTTTCAAAAGTCATGTCAAGTCTTATCCTATTCATAATAATTTTGGCCATTACACGTAATTTGTTTACATTTTTGGAAACTACATTATGAATGCAGTACGCAGTGCATCCAGCAATAAAAGAGCATCCTACTAAAGTACGTCTATTGCACCCAGACTGGACCTAATCCTTTCACCATTATGCAGTGACCTATTCTCGAAGAACACGTGTGGACATAAGAGAAGATGGACCAACAGCCTTTTGATCAATGTAATCGAAAATCGCATTACGGAAGACTGGCTTCTAAGGGCCCGTTCACATGTATCACAACCACACCACATCGCAGCCACAAAATTCAAAAAAATTCAAAATTCAAAAGTCATTTATTCAAACTAGGCTGAGAATCAGCACTTTTCGAACGTCAAAATTACATAAGACAGTCCCCCAAAAACGCCCACCCTTCACCACTTCCTAGTGCTTAAGCTGGGAAGAAGAAGTGGCGCAACAAACTCCCCAGCAGCACAGCTGTCTGTTCAGTTAGAAAAACTTGATTCTATATAATAATGCTTTAATGCAAAAATAATTTACATAAGCACAAATTGCAATCAACTCATAAAATAAAAACATTTTAATGAGTAGATTATGTCAACAATAAATGAAAACAAAATTTAAAATAAATTGACTTACAGTCAAATAAAATAATCCAAACAATTATATGAGCTCATATAGTATCATGTAGTCTTTGATTCTAAAAACACTTGTTTGTTGCTTGGGGTACATTGGAGTAGCTTAATTAGTCCCAAGCCTTTTTGTCGTCTAAGTAATCTTTAACTTTATAGAAACCTTTTTGACATAGTTTCTGTTTAATAAATGATTTAAATTTATTGAGGCTCAGTTCTTTGACGGCAAACAGTGGTTACGTGTGAATAGTATCGCTGCAACTTCTTGCAATTGCGTTGTGGTTGCATTGTCGCTAGTAGTTACGATGTGGTTACGTTGTGGCTAGTGTTTGGAGACAGAGAGATCGTTGTTGTTGCGACGTGGTCGGTATCGCCGACACGGTTGATTTTGACGGCAAAATGTGGTTCGTGTGAATAAACTATTAATTTTAATACAAATTAGTGACCGACCATGTGTTGTCGTTGTGGTGTGGTGACGGTATATAGCAAACGAGGCCGACCGTCCGCCCACCCGACCTCTTTGAGGCGACGATTTTGTGTGTTCGGTTTAGTAACCGGGACGGATGACGATACGCTTGTAGATGTATGAACACGTTTAGAAGATTGGACTAATTTAGGATCTCGCAAACAAATTTGCAAGTGAACGTATTTAGAAAGGGAATTCATGTTTGTTGGATATGTGATGCACTCACAGAGAGCAGGCCTGCCTGTCTCAGTAGTGGGAACATCATCTAACGGCTCCAGAACGTAAAGGCGCAGACAGGCGCGACGCGACTGTGGTTGAAAATTTCCTATGAAAACTTCCGGGAATTTTTCTACCGGTGTCGCGTCGCGCTTGGTTGCAAGAGCCTTAAGGCAGTTTATGCTTAAGTGTGATGCTATAGCTATCAAAAACAACATTAATAGTCAATTATTGGCCTATAAAATGTGCATTTTGAATGTCATGGTTACAAAAGATGGGCCTTAAAAATGCTCAAGGTTTCACCTTTCGGTTATAATAAAGACAAATTGTGTCTTATCTAAAATCATTCATCTCCACTTCAATCTTAATCATCCATGAATTGAGAGGAAGAGCTTCTTTTAGAAAAAAAAAAAACTGGTTTAATGATAGAACCAGAAACAAGATTACCTATGTTGCATTACTTCATGCCTTGTTTTCCCGAAGGGTTGGGCAGGGTGTCCTTGTAGTACACCCACATTTCGCCAGTTATGTTTGTTTTTAGTCCCATGTAATAGGGGGAGAGCCTATTGCCCTCATCGGGCAAAATTTCAGATGCCAGGCTGCTACTGAGAAATTCTTGTTGGAAAAACTCAATAATACTTTGCCCAACCTGGGAATCCAACCCAAGACCTCATGCTCAGCAGTAGCACTTGCGACCACTACACCAACCAGGCAGTGCAGTTCAAATCAGAATCCTATTTAGTATTTATATTACTCAATAAGGAACAGGTTTAGCTACAAAGCAGGTAAGTAGGTACCTATATGTTAATTTGAGATATATGTATACTTAGAGACTTTCAATTGTATTTCCGTTTTAGAATGCAATCTTGAGCCTGGTTCTTGTATAAGCTACTGAATTCTAAGACTGTAGAAATTATATGAGTTAACGCAATTAAAATCTTCAGTAAAATAGGTATATTGTCTTAAATTAATATTCATGTAAAAGCCTATTCCAGCTAATCCTGAGTTAAATCAATACACACGTGTGTATTGATTTGACTAAAATAAATTTGTGTCTCGTAAAAAATCACATAGTGGACGTCCAGTATATGATTTTTCACGAGACACAAATTTAATTTTAACTTTAGATAGTAAAGTTTCTCTAAAACACTAGTATTTCATCTCAAGGAATTTTATTATAACATACACAATGACCTGGCTTTTAAACGATTGACATTATAAGATTGATCATGAAATCACAATCTTCTTAAGGCCAGAGTTCAAAACCAAATCAAATTTGTATGCAGAGATAAGAGATCAAGCATAATGTAAGCATAGCATATGTTTTTTTTAATAATCCAAGCAATGTCAACGAGTATATAAGTAGACCTTATACTTACCTTACTTAATAACCTGGTTTGACAATGGCAAAAAGTTTTGTACTTTATCTGTAATTTTTCATGCTAATAATTTAATTAATTTGTATAAAATGTATTCTAGTTGCTAATTTCTACATTGTCTATGTTAATATAAAATTGCCTTATGTGGTTTTTGTGTTTAATACAGTTGCAACGGATCAGCAGTTTAGAAACTCACAACATTGTCAGAGTGGTGTCAAGTTCCTTAGCAACTTGCAAGTGGGTACATGCTGCGACTGATGGTTACATAAAATGTTACTTTCATTTAAAATATTTGTAAAAATATAATCAATAGTTTATTTGCATTCTTCAATATCTTTAATTCTTGTTCATTTTCATTTAATGTAACTATTTTACAATAAAACTGTCATTAATTGTGTTGTAGAATATTCAACATGATGAGAATTGATAAAGCATCAGTTTTCTTAATTACAAATTGTCCTTGTATAATTTATGAGATAAAAAATATGCCAAACGAGTTCTTAATTCATTTGACTAAAAGAATTGGTACTTGTCTTTTTTTCTGTCTTATAAGTTTAAAACAGGCAGCCAGACATAATGGCAATTATTATGCCAAGTTAGTGTTATTAATAGTTGTATGTGTCACTGAAACCATTGACCCTGTTGAGATCAGTCACTTTTGTAGGTGTGTAGCTAAAGTTACTGAATTATTCCAAATGGCATAATAATATGTAATGAAATATGTACATATTTGAACCTCAATTACAATAATAATAGCTCATGTACTGATGTCGTACGCAGATACAATCGATTTCAAACTCCAGCGACTGTCGTTAACAAAATCAAACAAGTTTTGAATGAATCCGTGAATCACTTCAAACATTATGTAAATGAGTATGAACAAAATTATCATGTAAACTTTTGGCTCCTCATGAGGAATAACATTCCGAGAAGTGTTTAAACACAAAGCACTGGCGGGAAATGTGTTGCTATGTTAAGTAACACAAACAATTATGAGAAAATCCAATGGGAACCAAGATTGTTCAACCAAATGTTGGACGGTAGAAAACATATTATTCTAAGTACTTACACTTCAAGTATCCGGTCCCCCTTTCTGATCCCAGCTTGCTCCGCGGCCCCGTTCTCCAGAACAGCGCTGACATGCTGCAGAGGAGCATAAAGTTCACCGTTAATCGATCTCAACTGCCCACCTTCAGACACTTGACCGCGCACGTTGAAACCAAATCCGGTTTCAGTTTTATAGATAGTAACACGACGGGGCCCATTAGCAGGCCCTGAACTCTTATTATTTCTTTCGGTTCTGATAATACTGTTATTATCGGTTTCTGTCTCAGCCATTTTGAACAGTTTTCATCACAGAAGATAAATAACAATTTGACGTTTGCGTGCAGGGTGACCAGATTCTAATTTGAATGCAAAAAAAAAAACTTTCTCATCTTCTCGAAAGTCTGAAGCAATCTATATACATTTACATTTGGCGAAGCCATTTTCAATACGATACTTAAATTCTGTCATCCATTATTTTCGTAAAATAACATATATAAATGTTATTTTTATTTTTAATTGCTCTGTTGTTTCGGTTTTCAGGTTGTTCTTGAAATGAAACGCTATCTTGTGCCACAAATAAGCAACTCTACGCTCTAACGATAAAACAGTATCAAAGTTTATATATTTATTCACTAGAGAGCGGTGGCATCGAAACAACGTGGTACAAAAATTTCATTTTCTTTCACATCAAAATCAGCTGTGAACATCAGTATGGCCGCTCCATTATCTAAAAAATAAAATTGTTTTTGTAAAATCATACAAAAAAATAGTAAAGTGCAGTTTTCGTACTTACACCGTCTAATTGTACATTTGCGAAAAGTGTTGATGTTGACGAAGTGTTGCGTCATGACAGAGACCTCTCACTGACAAACAAATACAATAAAAATTGCGACTCGCTATTACGGCGACTTATTGTAATTTCTATTTGGCTCGTTTATCGTTTCGGTCGTTCGGTTGAGGGCTGATGTTATTACTGAATCGTTGTCGAAGTTTATATAATGAGTAGTGTTAGATTGAGTTTCGTATCCGTGGGAAGGATAGCAGTGAGAAGAAATTCACAAATATCAGGTGAGTGCATATAATTTCTCTATACAGTGTTGTTTTTTGCTGGTTGGCGTTGATCCAGGCTCGTGTCGCAGTATCTAGCGATGTTCTTTGTGTTCGAATGCGTACACGATTAGGTGTTTGATAACAAAACGTGATGTTTTCTGTTGCTTATCTTGCGTGGTGCAGTGCCCGTTCGATACGCGCGTGATGGCGCGTGTTTGGCGGCTGGACATTCTCGTCGTAATTAATTCGTTGTGAAGCTGCTTTCCTTCGATAGCGGTGAGCAGGCCCTATCAAGGCGAATGTGGAAGCAAGGTCAAGGGAGTCACGTGTATGAATGACACTGGCCGCATATAATTACTGGAAACTGGTATTTCATTTTGTAATTTTTAATGAACTTGTCACACAATATATGGATAAACTCTAATGTTCTTCCCAGAACTTGTGATTAGTCACATGTCAATTTTATAAACAACAAGTTAAGAATGGCCCTGCGGCACTGTAAGATAAAGTGTTACCACATGAGCAAAATGTATAATTGAATAAGAAAAGAAAGTTGTTATGCATGCAATAATGTTGCCTTTTACTAGCTTGCGGACAAAACCATAAGAATTCAAATTATCCCCTTACAAATGTCCCCATTTGATGGAAACTATTTCAATTGTTTACTTAAATTATAAAACATTATTGAAAACAAATCTGAAAATAAGTCAATTATTTCCTCAATGGCAAAGATAATAGATACTTATCATTATTTTTCATGACCTTATGCATAACAAAACAACCTGTCTGATATTGACTTCATAAAACTTGTATTTAATTGTGACATTTGCTGTGTTTGTAGAGTAAAATTTTGTAAAGAAAATTTACATCAGCTGTTAATGTAGCAAGGCTAACTACTTGATTTTTTTATTCTTTATTATTGCAGAGAACCAATTTAACTTGTAAGTGGTGTTTTATTAAATAAAACAAATGGATAGATATCTGGCTTGATAATTAACGGTAAATGTCTCCTGCTTTTAGAATGTTTTTAGTTGTTATTAAAAAATTACTTCAACTATAACAAAGAAAAAGAACTTTCATAATTATGCGTCTTTATCAGTAGCGATGCCTACATGAACTTCCGATGCATGCACCATCTTGTTGGTTTGCTAGTGCAATAAAAATATATGTTTACCAATGTATGGGCACATTGGTAAAACATATATTTTTAGCAATTATTCTCATGTAAGTTTGCATGAGAGAAGAAATACTGCATGTTCTCTTCTTCAGCCGTTATTACACACAGTATATTATGAACAGACCTAATGGATTTGTTCAGGTAAATTATGCTTGGCATGTTGTTACTGATATCACCTTACCATAAGTGATGAAAAATAAATTGATATCAAAAATACACAAACTTATTACTGTGACTGCGGGACATACCAAGTTATTGTGCAGCTGTGTTGTGTGTATGTGGGGTCAACAACCTGAAAATCAAAACATAAACAATAAAATTTTGTTGTTGCCTATAAAAATTAAACAGTAAACAAAAAGTTTTCCAAACATTTTGTCTGGTACCTACCATCACTCAAGATACTTAATAATTATACTTAATAACATGCCTCATTGAATTCTGTTGATTCAACCATCATTATTTGCCATACAAATTCCTACATTACATTTGCCAAATTTTCCATGGGTACGTCACAAACTGGATACTTGCACAATCCAATGAGAGGTTGCTTTATTCAAATAATATGATTTCAATAACATTATCTGTCACCATGGATTTTCTTTTGTTTTTTTAATTCTTAGTTAGTTTTAATGATGGTCTAGTAGCAGTTTGATTACCAGTTTTATACGACCTTCCCAAATTTCCATTCTTTGGTATTGTTTGTAGAGTTGTTGAACTCAATTAAGTTCTGAGTTGAGCTACACAATTACTGGCCAATGCTTGCACTGACTGGACAGGTCAACTCAAATCTGTGTGGTTCTTTTCTCAAAAGACCATTTCAGACACTTTAATCTACATGGTCCTCATATGGCCTGCCCAAGGTTATATGGAACTTTAGAAGAGATTTTGACCCCGGAGTTTGTTTCGCCATTCCTTCACAGCATAGTCAGGCACAGGAAATATTGACCCATAATTGTTTTTTTTTTTGTGTACTGTTAAAGTGAATCCGAGGTCCTATTTACAGAATAATAAAACAATTTCATTTAACCTTGCTTTTTATAAAGACAATATTAATTTTACTGTCTGAAATTATTATATTCAAAATAATTAGTTGAATAAGGGTGTGTAGTATTATAATTATATTTTGAGCATGTTGCCATTATTCTGGTGTTCTTTATTTTATCATTAAATTCTGATGCTGAACTGCCTGATCCAGAACTGATTTGCTAGGAAGCAAAAGTGCTTTTGATTGGGCACAATCGCAAACTAATCTCCTGATAAGCATTTATTAAACCCAAATAGACTGGTTTGACAACCAAGTTGAAAATTCTGGTCACTTAAAAACTTTACATAATATTGGCAACCAATGGAAGGCTAGATGAAATCATCTGATAAAAACGTGACCCAAGTCCCTAAGTTCGGCCGCGATTTTATGCCTCCTGAGCTGACCCTGACCGAATTGTCTGAACCTGCTAGGGCTCTGCCCACCTTATCGGGCGTAAACGATTACATAGACGCCGTACGAGGTGCGTTGACATGAACTTTTTAATGATAACCACGTGACTAGAGTGATAAATTTTATCTTTGAATTGAAAACAAAACAAAAAAAATATGTTGTACCTATGTTTTTGTGAGTAGGTAATTTATCTTATGGAAAGATGAAGAATGTATGCTGGTGAACACGTAAAGCAGAAGTTCCCATTACGTGTAGTGATATTTTCTTCGCGGTACATTAAGATTCGCTAAGCTCCAGTCGTAAAGTTAAAAACAATACAAAATAATGTGCATGAATTATTTATTCAAACGATGTACTATTTGAATAAATAGATACAGGATTATCCTCGTTAGATCGTGTAGAACGGGTGATAGAAGGCCAAAAGTTGCAAGCACCTAGGAGATATAGCGAGTGATCAACAAGAGTCGCAACAGCGTCTGGGCAAAACCAAGTGGATTAACAGAACTAGCCCTTCTGTAGGCTTAGCCAAGGGCGGATCCAGGATTTATTTCTGGGAGGGGCATGGGTCAGACGAAGAAGTGTCTCCCATATCCTGTATTGCACTATGCTGTTTTTGGGATTCATTCTTTTTCAGCGAAGATATAGTAGCCTCCTTCTTCAGCGTTCATCATTAAAGCAACGTCTTGATAGATATGCATTCAGGCCAGTCCATGCAGACGCTACGATTTTATTTAACTTAAACCGTTTGGGGAGCGGGCACATGTTTAGTGCCCCCCCATGGATCCGCCCTTGGGCTTATCGTATACCTTCTGAAAGGTGACTGTTGTCTGCGAGTTTCGCTACAGATTAATTATATGTTTGATCTTATCGTTATTGTATAAAAAATTAAAATAACAACTTTGTAATTAAAACTAGTTTCTAAAACAATTTTACTAGATTTATAACAGCAGTAGGTGGTAACTCCAATTAAGATCTTATAAGAAGATCATTGGTGTTGCTATTTAATCTGATTAGAAGACAATGTTTTAATTAAATTGGTAAGCCGATAACCAACAAGAATCGTAGCCGAAAGCTGTGAAAATACATTGCTAATACTTATAAAAAATATTCTAACAGTGGCAAACTCATTTAGCGCAAAATTTTATATTTCCAAGAAAATGCCTATAGGTATAAACAGTTAAAAAGTGAATGCCTGCTAATAATAATATAATCAATGTGAATAAGCTGACTATTGCTGACAAGGGCAATATCAAAATCAGCACAGTTCGAAGTCCACAGCAATATGAAAGTCCCAACGAAATTATCTGAAAAGAGCTACCGACATTACTTGAAAAGTAAGCCTAAACAAAGCAACGCATAAAGATGAATTAAATTAATCACTAAAAGAAGTAGGTTTTCTAATCCGGTTCAAATAAACCTAGAATTTTATCTCGAACTGTTAATTTTACAGAATACAGATTTCTAATGTACTGTCCGAGACTACTCCGCTTTGTCGCTAGCTTCGTTTCAAGTAAAAGTTTATAATTGCTTTTTAATTTGTCAAGGGAAACTAGACGCTATAGGCTACGACTTTCTATGCCAGTGCCTTCTAAAATAACAACTGTTACATGCTGTTATACATCTAATCTTTAAATATGATCAGCTACTGTATAACGCAGTTCCAAGACAATCGAATTTAATTATGTGCGAGCATGTCGCAACTCTAGGATAATTAGTGTGTCCCTACTTCTGGCAACGCTTCTATGTGCTCATGGGAATGCCAGACTTGCGTTTTTGTACCCTTTTAGATCTGAAGTCTTTAGAGATAATTTCTGTGGACGGCCGACGCTCCTTTTCACTTTACATGGCTTTCCAAATCTATTTCCCATCACTTTGTAGGCCCATAATCATCTTGGTCATGTAATTGTAAACCTTTCAGCAAATAGTCATAAAAATATCAGGCTGAAATTGCACCACCGCAAGACAAAAACCTTCCTAAACAGTTAAGCCAAAGCCCCAAACTAAATAATAGGCGTATGTTCATTCAACTGTATTACATACAACTCATTATAAAATCGGTAAATAAACTCAGACACTTTGAACGTTTCCTACACCCTGTTGCTTATGCAACTGTTTCACACTTTCTTAAACAACGATCGTTTTATACACTCCATTGATTGTAAAGTGTATACTTAATTATATATTAGAGGTAAACTATTAATAGGGCACACTTTCCCGAGGGCGTAGATAACACGTGACGTTAATATTAGATATGAGGAAATGGTACTTTGTCTATGATTTGCCAAGTGCGGTCTTTATTGAGCATGACTCGCGTTTTTGTTGCAAATACTCGAAGTTCCTTGAGTTTGAGAGAACGATGAAAGTGGTCATCGATTTATGTATCTCGATGTTAGCAATATCGGCAGTTTTTGCACGGTTCATATAACTGAGGGCACTTCTTGGCGCATAGTGTCGTCGAATAACCTCGAGTGTCCAGCCTATGCTTGTAAGATTCTGCACAACGACGAGGTATTGTTACTGCTCTTTAAGGGCACTTCCATGTTTTACTATTTATGGTTTTCTTTATCATTAACTAGCCTATTTCCTTCTCCGGGTCATGGTCTACCAATGTGGCAAATTTCATCCAAATCCGTTCAGCGGTTTTAGCAGTGATAGCCTAGTGATGTGACCGTCAGACTGCCAAGTCTTAGGTCTCGAGTTCGAACCCAAGGCACGTCAGACTTCGAATTCATGTGCGTATTGTATTTATAAATATCACTTGCTTCAAAAACGGTGAGGAAGCCGGCATATCTGAGAGATATTTCTCGACGGCATGTGAAACCAAGTCAGAGGCCCATGGGCGGCTTTAAAGTTCTGACACCAGGTTAGTCACGAACCACACGAAAAGAAGATGAAGCGTGAAACTGTACTTAACAAATAAACAAACTCACTTTCGCATTATAATATTAAGTTAGGATGTTATAGTGTGGCAATCAAGCACCAGAAGTGGGCACAGTGATCACGTCAACGCAGGCTATGGATATCTACAATACTAGAAGCAAAGGTCCTTAGCCCTCCCAGAAACAAAGCTGAAATCTCTCATGCGCCTTTATACATTATTACACAAAGGTGCCGATTCTCTTGTACACCGAACTAAACTAACTAAACTATCACTGAAATTCCTTACTTTTGGCTATGAGAATCTTGGACTATTCTGCAAATAAAATTCTCTAAATTAAAAAATAATTTTAACACAACTAAAATCGTATTTGGCAATCGCGAATCCACGTGGTACCCGTGGTTTGCTCTAACCCGTGAACCCGTTTTAGAGCCGGAGGTGCGCGGGGCGTCCAGCCACGACGTGTTTTATATGGAATTTTACACCTTTTGTATGGAAAATATGAAAACATACTACCTACATGTTGATTTTTAAGGATTTATGGTTTTTATAAAGGGGGTCGAAATTTTCATTATTTTTGCGATAGGACGCACGATTTTCGAGATATATAAGCAAAAGAAAAAATAAATACAGTACTGTTTTTGCACGTCAAGTCGAGATGTTGGTGTGAATATAAATTCATGACAACTTATTTTAATCGCGATAAAAAATTGTCAGGTTTGGTCTGGTTTGGTTTTTACAATCAAATTTTACGTGAAAAACGTCAAATTCAGAATAGCAAAATTACCATTTTCACTAAACTAAAAAAACCGGCCAAGTGCGTGTCGAACCACGCACAATGAAGGGTTCCGTAGTTGAAATGAATTTATCCGAAGAACAAACTTAACATAGTAGTTGAAAAACATGTTTTCCCATACGGAATGTATGGGAGATAATGTTTTTCAAACTGCAAATTTAAGTTGGTCGAATATTACTCGTTAACCTGTACAGTCTTCTTAGCTGTGATAGTTTTCCTTTTAATTTCGTTATATAATACTACTGCTATGAATTTTTTCACAAATCCAACTACAACCGTTTCGCTAGCAGGGGGAGGACGGGACGACTTGACTCTAACAAAAATTTGCACTTAAAAGCTTAATATTTCGCAAACGGGTCCTTGAATCCAAAAATGGTTTTCACAAACCCACAATATTTTTGAACTACCTTTCTAACGATACCTACCCTACACCGTGGGCTAGATGAGAAAAAAAAGAACACTCGCACTTTACATGTAGGAGAGGTACCCTAAAAAAATATATTTTTCTTGATTTGATTTTGCCACTTTGTCGGCGTAATTAATATGTATACCCATGCCAAATTAAGTCGCGGACAGACAGACGGACATGGCGAAATTATAAGGGTTCCTTGTTTACTACGGAACCCTAAAAACTCAGTACTATCTTAGTGCTGTCAAACTAAAATATAGTCAAGTTGTGTCATTTTAGTCTATTTCAGAATGGGAAATCGTCGTTTGACAGGAATAAACTAAATTTTAGTGATTTTTAGTCTAGTTTAGAGGATTTGTGAGAAGAGAATTGGCACCAGTGACTAGTTACAGCATAAGTGTAAACTACTTTGCGGGACCCAATTACGCCTTGATTCAATCATGACTAAACCAACATCATAATGATTATAGCTTTCGTCTCACATTCACTGGCGCCGCTCGTTCCGTATTTCTAAAGCTTACGTAACTTGCTCTCATGTTAATTACTTCATTGCTATCGTTTTGTGCAGTGATGGCCCAGTGGTAACGGCCGCGACTAACGAGTTGTAGGTCGTAGGTTCGAACCCAGACAGGCGCTTGACTTTGTGTAAATTATGTAATCACCACTGCTCTCAAAACGGTGAAGGAAAACATCGTGAAGAAACCGGCATGTCCTAGAAGAGTAGATTACGGCCCACGCCCTCTCACCGAGAGGAGTCCTGTGTCCCAGCAGTGGGAACATAATAGGCTGATTAACGACTAATCCTGTCTAGGAGATTAAAACCAGGATGTATGGTCCTGATTAATGTTAAGTAGGAAAAAGCAGCTCAGCATGTAGTTATTTGAATACACTGGCATTTCAAAAGGATTAAGGCGGAAGTAACGGACAATCAAAACTTTCCTTTATTGCATGACTTACTACAACTACACGTTCATCTTGTATAGCGCTAGTATCATTATAATCACAACATGCGATGACCTCTGTTAGATTGTGTATAGATGTTACATAGTATCTAACGCGTACTGATGTCAATACTACGTCATAGCATTCTACAGCATCAGTAGAAAGGCATGCAACGCGTGTAGTTGGGATTAAAGATCATTATTAGATTAGAGATGGATGAGCGATGAGCCCTTTCTTTCGACTCTGATCGAAATCGCTCATAGTATAAAGTTTTGTGCAGACTAGCGCGACGCGACACCGGTTGTTATACCGTGAAGTTTTCTTCGAAATCGTATTGTTCGAGACGCGTCGCGCCGTCGCGTTGCGCTGGTCTGCACGAGCCTTTAAAAGGCCACCAAGCTTGGCAAATACAATGTATTAAGATGGTCACAATATTCGTGAGGGTGCAGAATGATGCGTTTGCCTATCTTTGAACGTGATAGCTTATTTTGGTCTGGGAATGTCTCTAAACAGTGATGATAGATTCAATGCTAGAACTAGAAGATACTTGCGGTCCTTGGCAGAAGCCTGTTCCAAGTAGTCAACTTTTGTCCGTTGTAATGATGCTGGAAACTCCTATTCCAAAGTTACTCACCAGCCTGTTCGTATTATCAAACCTGAAAAATCAGAACAGTACATAGATTACTTTTACTTACGCATTGAAATCAGCATACCTACATAGGCGATTATAACGAACTCGTATCTCACGAGATAAATATCCGCATTAATTCAACAATGTGCCTTTAAATCACACTTAGAGAGAAGGCAACGGCAGTGAAAGATGATTGACATAGCCGAAAAAAAACAACACGGTCAAAGAAGAATTAACAAGCAAATCTCAACTCTAACTTGAGCCATAAAAGCCCATTTTACCTGATTGATAGTTAAGTTTTATAGTCGGCGAGCTGCACATAACATTTTGTTACTTCACCTAGATTATCTAGAATGTTAGGAAAGTGAAAGTAGTTACGTCACGCCTATCATTTTATTACATTGTATGCAAACTTTTATACATATTTTATTATACGAGATTCGGTTCGATTCATTGAAACTTGTTTTACGTATTAATCGATTGCACGAGGTTTTTAGAGTCTGTATTTTTTTATAACTCGTATTGAATATGAGAATAAAACCATTTGTTGCGTAACTTTTTAAAGCATTTTTGATCTGAATCTACTTTCCAGTTCGTAACTGTTTAAATTATGAGTTTAAGCGGTTTGATCGAGGTGATAAGCTGAACGTAATGTAGCAGTTTTATTCGTGATTTCTCGTACGATATGATATGGAAAGGGAAACTTTGTTTATTTGCAGGAAAAGACGTGAATATATTATGGGCCAGGTTCAGATGAATCCGTACGACTTGCTCGGAAATCACCGTGGGAAATAATTCACCTCGGAGTGTTCATAAATTTAATAGAGAGCAGTCTTATTGACTGATAAACATGTCTATCATCTGAAATGCTGTAATGTATTAGACGACTTCAATTGTTTTGTACAAATCGTTTTTATTTTGAACTCAAAGCTCCCTTTAGATTTAGCTACTTCGTAAAGAGTTAGGCGACCTAGTTATAATAACAGTGCGTTTGTTTCTTTTATCGCTACACAAATGTGCATACAACATACGGGTTTGTTTAAAATTCTTATAGCATAAGCACCTAGTAACTGTTACTCCGTGCAATATAGCGGTTTCTTTAGTATTGGCGGGTTTAAGGCTGAATTGACAATGCAGAGTTCAATATGGGACGCTAGATTGACTCACCTTACCTTGCAATCCTTGCGATTGCATTCTATTGTGTGTAGTGTAATTAAGAAGCGCGCTTGCATAAATCCTAGGTTTTTCCCTTTTATATTTCCTAAATAAACGCAAGTGCGAACCAAATAGATAATTAATTCTCAACTTCTGTATAAAAAAATATTTGTGAGTTCTCGTGTCTTCTCTATGGATGAATGAACTTTAGAAGACCAAAGTTGACATGATGATAAGCCACTGTTGTAATATTAATCTGAATGTATTAAAAAGTTAATAAACAAGCTATCGAAGATATCATCAAAGGTTTAACTATTTAAAAATACTAGGGACAAGCCGCAAACATTGTTTTAATCGCGTGTTGAATCGTATGGTGTCACTAGTGTTTTGATATGTGTAGCATGGTTTCCTAGATTTATATTTCTCACGATTTATCAGAAATTATGACTATTATAAAGTACTAAGAAGTTTTTAGCATGCTTTAAGCAGAACCCTAGCTATGTCACATACACAGCATGAGTCAAACAAAACCCAGTTTAAGCGTTTCTCTTCTTTATATTTACGTCAATCCGTAAGTTTGTGTCGAAACCAAAACGCTTTGCAAGGCCGCTAATGAGAGCCAAAGTAAAATATATTTTTAGTTCTTTCTAAAAATAACTTCAGTGTACCAAATTACAAAATCCATAGGCAGTTAAGGCCGTCAGTACTCTTCAATCATTGTCCGTAAAAGGCATATGAAAGAGTTTAACCCACTTGGACTTACACAATATGATCACCTTGACACCAAGCTGAAGAATATTAAGCAGTAACAATTGCGATTTATGGATACGCTCATTTTATTGACCATTATTTCCTTATCTATAATTCAAGACATCAAAAATGCTAGTAATTTCTTAATTAATATGCCAAAAATCTGCATATATGGTGAAGATTTGCGGCCAGTTATTCTCGCCTGGAATTGGGTCAAGGCTATTTACTTTTTTTGTCTTGTTAAGCTTAAGTAAGTTTTGGTGAAGCTTAATGAAGTGGTTTATAACAATGTGGCGTCTGCTTTAATAAGATGTCATGGTGCATCTCATGTGTGTCGTCAACTCATCTCCATCCATCTGTGGGACAACATACTTTATCTTGCGATTAACCAAGTCTCAACTCAAGATCACTTTAGGGACTCGGGTATTGAATTGCATTCAATACCCGAGTCCCTAAAGTGATCTTTGGTTATATCACCGAAGACATCTAGGACCTGGGTAGGTACTTGTATAGATACATATATCTAAATATTTATCAATGATTCTATTCTATTCTTTATTATGGCCAGCAAAGACGATGTCGACTGTTGTGGATTGTCTATTGCCCATTCTACCAATTTCTAAAGTGAGTTGGAAAAGCATGTGTGTATTGAGATAAATAAAAAAAATTACAAGTATAATGTTATAAATAGTTGAAATGTAGATCATATAGGGTGAGTACTGGACTGAAACAAACAGAAAGATAAAATTACATCAATATTATTTAATTGTTAGAACATTAAAAATACCACATCCACACAAACAGAATATTTGAGGGATACAAATCATAATTTAATGTTATTGTGATGGATGAAAATCATCAGCGCCACAAGCAGTTCTGGAGAGGAGTATGTTAAAGTCAAAGTCAAATCATTTATTTCAAATAGGCCCCTGTAAGGCACTTTTGAACGTCAAAGTTTACAAAAAAATTGAATTGATTCTAGTCGCCCCTTCCAAAAGGTAGTTTTCGTATGGAGAAGAATGGGCAAGAAACTCCACCGTTACTCTTTTAAAATGTGTTACAATATTTTGCATATGCACGTACATTAGTTACATAATTATATGTGAAGACGATGCAACAGAAAAAATAAAAAAAAATACGTTACCACAATAGGTAAAAAGAAGAATTAATAAAAATGAAGCAACGAAAGATAAATTAATTACTTATGTGATAGATGCATGGTTCTCACATATTTACAAACATTGTAAAAGTAGACGGTTTTCTTAAAATTTTACAATTAATAATAAGTCAGTGTGTGAGGAAGTAATCACAGAATGTAAAATCAATGTCATATACTAAAAATAATAATTCATACAACTTAAATTAGCAACCAGTTTGATTTTGTCTAGATTCTAGATTATCCTATGGAGTAGGACCAGCATGTTTCCAAGCATTCTTATCTTGGATATAATCCTCTAATTTGTAATATGCTTGTTTACAAAGTGTACTTTTAATATGAGTTTTAAATTTTCTTTCATTTAATTGTAATATATCACAAGGTATTTTATTGTAACATTTAACACAGTACCCCATAAAAGATGAAGATACTTTAGATAATCTGAAAAATGGTTGATCTATTTTATCTTTATTTCTAGTATTCATTTCATTTTCATTTTCAAATATCTTTGTTTCACATCAGTACAATGAACAAAAATGCACTTAACCTAAGCCACATTAACTCACTATAATTATTTTCACTTTATGAGGCTAGCGATACACCTTTCAAAGCTTTTAAGGGATATTTTTATGACTGTTAACAACTTAAACATAACACACAATAATCATGGGCACATGATGACAGTTACGCAAATTATTTAGTTAGTTATAATTTACTGATTGCATGTAGGTATGACAAGAAAAAATAATAATTTTAAGTAAACTAGCTGATCACACGGTGTACCGTATGTACATACTAGCAACCGTGCGACCAGTCAATGATCAGCGGACAGAGCCTCCCTGCCGCCCGCGCTCCGGCGTATCTACCGCCGGGACCGGGGGTAGATAGATATTTCTAGTATTAAAATTATGTCTATCGCTTATTTTATTAAAAATATGTAGATTTTTTCTTACATTAAAAGGGAGGGGAAATTAATAGGAAGAGGGACCTTGAATTTAAGGAGCCGTCTCCTTAAATTCAAGATCCCTATACAAATCTTTATCAATGATTAATCATTTGCCAAAGATAACCCATGATAGCTGACATTTTTATATGTATTATCATAATTAGTTGCACGCCCTTCGCACGTGTTAGATATTGATTTATTTATTGAAAACATTCGGGAGCGTTTTGCCGAGCACGTGTCAACATTATTTATATTTAAATGCTCTTGTATGACTTCTGTTCTTATGTGGTTAATTTTTTTTTCTCATTTATTGTTGATGATGGTCTGGCAGTTTAAGTAATTTATACGGCCTACCCAAATGTCCTTTCTTTGGTATTGTTTGTCGAGTCATTGAGCTCTTTCAAGTTCTGAGTTGAACTACACTCGTTACTGACAAACACTGGACAGGTCAACTTAAATCTCTGTATGGTTCTTCCCTCAAAAGACCATTTGAGACACTTATCTACATGGTCCTCCCATGATCTGACCAAGATTATGTCTGGACTTTAAAAGAGACTGACCCCCGAGTTTGTTTCGCCCTTTCTTCTCAGGGGTAGTCAGATAGGAAATGTCGTTTTAATTTGATGTGTATAAGTGATTCCGATACCCCATTTACAGAATAAACAATTTATTCCCCGAACGGTTAGGCAGAGGTGCACCTATATTACACCAAAATTTCGCCAGTTGTGTTTAAGTTCCCATGTAATGGAGGCGAGCCTATTGCCATCAACCGGGCACAGTTCGGCACAAATTCAGACTCCGGGCTGCTACTGAGAATTTCCAGATGGAAAATCCCAATAACACTACCCGACCCGGGAATCGAAAGCAGGACCTCATGCTCAGCAGAAGTGCTTGCAACCAAAGCATCGCATCGTAAGCGTTCTAATTGTTGCCTTGCAAAATTTAATTAGGTTACACAACATCCAAAATGAAAAGTAATAGTCAAATAGTCTGCTAAACTTAAAAACATAAACACGTTCTTGGTATTGGATATACCATGTCATTTTTGTTTACGATGAATTCGACCAAACTCGTTCGAATGGCCTGCAAGATAGCAAACATCTTTAAAAGATTCGTATCGCTTCTGCGAAACCAATTTCTGACAATGTATGACCTTACTGCAATAAATAGACCTTTATTTTGGTATGTTTATTTTTACAATTCTGGTTCTCAGTTCAAGTTCAGTTCTATGATTATAAATTGATTGACGCATATCGAAGGTAATATGTAAGCAACATGCAAATAATTTTCAACTGCTTCGAAGGCGACTAAGAAATGTTAAGTATTATTAAGCCTCTAAACATGGTTATATAATGCTAACAAATTTCTTTATGATATTTTGAAACCGGTTTTGCTACAATTGCCAAACCGGCTGCTGTACACTTCTCTCATATCCTCTCAAAAATAATACAGTAGTGAATATCATTTACATTAGAAAAATTGTGCAAAGGTTCTGTTTTCACTACTCAAGCGCCAACAATGCTGGTGTTAATAAAGCAGGAAAGTAAAATGACATGGACACGAACAATAGTGTCTATTGTTATAACAAGTTCCCAGAGACCATAGTCATCCACGGTCTTGTAAACTATGCATAATTAGAGTGAAAAGTTATCGTAATTATTCGTAATGACGGTTTCCTTTGTCCTTTGTTCAACATTCATTTCTCCGTCTTGCATGCATAGCCAATATTATTTTATGAAAGTGACAGCAAGATGCGACACAAAATTGGCAACCCGACTCCCAGGCTATAATTGAGAATATGTAGACGACATAGTGTTTGTTGTAATAATTGTTATTGCCAAATAATGATATTGTTGATACGTTCTTAGTTTTTCGCCAATTTGATACATTTTAAGAAAGCAAGAGTGGATATGTGGATATTACGAAACGACTATTAAGTAATCAGTGGCGATATAATACAGTTTTATTAGTCATCAAATTAATAAACTGATTTCGCAACGTCCTGGTTTGTGGTGGCGCCAGTTCCATTTCGAATATAGACAGTCGTACAAGTCGTATAAGCTCTATGTAACATAGAACATGCTAAAAGCTTTACTTAGTTTTATACCGTCCTTTATCCTAAAGGTACGATGCCGTAGCCGACTACAGGCAGTAGCAGCAGGCGACTTAATAGAAACTAGATTCAATTTCATAGAAACCAGAGTGTCGCGGCGACACGTCGCCTGCTGCTGCTACCTGCAGTCGGCTACGGACTTGTACCTTTATGGAAAGTTGCCAAGTAATGCTTGATCCTTGAAATATTATGTCAAGCTCTCTTGTGTCATTCTGTTGCAAGAATTTGTTGTCCAATAATCCAATAATTCTGTTTTCTGATAATTGGGTCATGCATTAAGAGGCATCCTTACAAAAACTAAATAAAGCAGCTCTGCAAATACTTTATCACGAAATTGTACCCCCAAAATAATTTAAATTAAAAGCATTAATCTGAAAGTCTCAATTTGCGTTTTCATACATTTGGTGTGTAACTGGGATTTCTTCCTTTTATACAAGTTCGCAGATTTTACAAACGATGATTACGTTACGTAAGCGTCGCTAAATCTACATAAGCTCAGTTTGCTATACCTAAGGAAGACTTAACTCATTAAAAGCCATTTCAATGCAAGTAGCGGTCAGCCAGTTATCTTCTAGCACCCTTGAGTTTTATTCCGAAGTGCATTATTGTATGCCTTTTTTTTTTTTTTGAGTATGGGAAATTATCAAATAACTTCTCCCGCTCTGGGTGGAGCGGGAGGGCGTGTCAGACTTTTACTGACTAAAACCCACCCGTGTTCCTTCCGTTGCCTGTGTGCCGAGGTCGCGATATCCCTTTCAGACAAACCCGCAACCCCGGCAGGCATTGGCCCTTCCGGACCCCGTCAGTTGGTGCTGACATCTCTTTGAGGCGCGCGTGGAACACAACGCGCCGTCGACCCGGGCCTGGTCCCTATCGGACGGCGAGCTACCCATTGCTCACCGTCCGCAAGCCCGCGCCTACGGTGGCCGGAAGTCGGCTCGCGACTCCCGACGCCCGGGGCGTCTCCTGCGGCGACTAGGGGCGCGAGGGGGCGCATTTTGCCTCTCCCTCGCGCGCTCCGCCTCCTCCTTCGCGAGCATTACTGCTTCGCAGAAGGAGGTGACGGCCTCCCATGCACTCTCGCTCCGGACCATGGCCTGAACCAGGGCCGGACGCGAGAGATCGCCGCCGCCGATCGCCTCCGTGAGGACACGGCGGTGCTCCGCCCAAGCTGGGCAGACCTCCACCGTATGCTCCACCGTGTCCTCCGGGCGATCCACACAGTGGTGACACCCGGGCGTTTCCTCCCGCTTTATCCTGAACAGGAACCTCCCGAAACAACCATGTCCGGTGAGGACCTGTGTCAGGCGGAAGGTGAGGACGCCGTGGCGCCTCTCTAGCCACTCCTCAAAGAGGGGACTTATCGCCACAATTGTGGCGTGCCCAATTATTGTATGCCTTGACGTTTTAGAAATGTGCGATGAAAATCTTCTAATGCGTTTAATGAAGGTGACATAATTGTGCATTTATAATAGGAATTGGCTTTGACTTGACCTTGATTACCTATGCAGAATTCACCTTGATTACCTATGCAGTATTGACCTTGATTACCTATGCAGAATTGACCTTGATTACCTATGCAGAATTCGAATGACCTAGCGGTACGATATTATTGACCTTGTTAACCTAAACATTTGTGATTTTATATTTAGATTCAAAGCTAATAATTTATTTTGTTGTTGCTTGTTTTAATTTGTATAAATTATGGCTTGGTGTAGTCTGTGGTACATGGGGGATAGGCTGTGCCTTCAGTTTTGTAAATAAATTAAAATTATGACAGTAAAGTACTTAGTATGTGCATTCGCAGTAGAAATACAAATATTTGCGTAACGTTTATTTAAAATGAGAAAAAAAAATACGTGCGAGCCTTACAGTAGTCTCATACGATGTGTAACATTGTCATGTTGATGTCTCTCACCTTGGGAAAAAGCAACACAGGTAAAAAGCAACATCAAAGGGGCAGAGCCTCTTCAAGGTCCTTTCTGCCGGCCAACTCTAGCACCCGCGCGCGCTTTTTCGTCAAATCAAATAGCGCGCGTTTCCCCGGCTTCCTGTAACACACTTCCGTCCCTTTTCACGAAATCACTCCCACAGATTGCAGGAACGCGAGAGGAAAAAATTTACATATCGAAAAGATTTAAAAAAAATCTTTCTTGTGGGAGCGTTAGGTCAAATTTCATAGGCCCATTTTTAGGTTCCGTAGTAAACAAGGAACCCTTATAGTTTCGCCATGTCCGTCTGTCTGTCTATCCGCGGCTTAGCTCACAGACGGTGAGTACTAGAAAGCTGTAATTTGGCATGGGTATACATACATATTAATCACGCCGACAAAGTGGTAAAATAAAATCAGATTTGTTTTTTTTGTTTTCTTTTTCTTCTCGTTTATCCCATATTGTGGGATATCATTGGTCGTTTAAAAATATTGTGAGTTTGTTAAAACCATTTTTGGATTCAAGGATCCGTTCGCGAAATATTAAGCTTTAGTGTTAATTTTTGCTAGAGTCAAGTGTCCCCCCACTGCCAGCTAAATGGTTGGTTGGTTTTGGATATTTGACAAAATTCAATAAATTCATCCCAACTACGGAACCCTTCATTGTGCGTGGTCCGACACGTACTTGGCCGGTTTTTGTATATAATCTGTAACAATTTTAAATTTCGGTGAAAGTTAAAATTATAAAGAAAACAACGATTTGCAAATTATAGTTTTTGTTTTATGAAAGTTGTATACAATGTAAAAAAAGGGTAATTTCAAACAAAAACGCTTCGCGATGTTCTTAGCGTCGCGTTTCGACTAGTGCAACGTCTAGTACAAGTTGCAAAAGCACGTACTTATTAATATTCTCTTTCTGTTTCGTAGCATTTTGTTCTGAAACCTACCTTGAAACGGTGCAATCACTTAAAGAATACCGACTTCAGCCAAAGTGAACTTTTTTCGATAGTAAAGGCAAGGTAACACCTGACAACAACAAACCACGGTCACAGCAATACTACTTCTGGCGATCCTAAGATCAATTCCGAGCACCGCGCGGCACTGCTGTTCGTGGTTCACTCCTCAAGAGTTGTCACATTCACATGTTATCGCTGTGATGAATTCCCGCACTGCTTACTAGTCGGCCGCGGTGGCAGGGCGACACTGCTGCGCAGTAATGACGCACATCATTGCTGCCGTGCTCGGAATGTTCTCACATAAACCTATAGAAAATGTATAGGGACCGGACAGTAGTGACGGGGCAGCAATGCCGCGTGCGGCGTTGTTCGGAATCATATCTTATATTCACGTTTAAAAAGCTGCCTCGTTGGTCTAGTGGTCGCAAGCTATACTACTCTGCATGAGGTTCTGGGTTCGATTCAGTTTAAAGTTTGAAAGCAATAGGCCCGCCCCCTATTACATAGGACTTAAACATTATTGGCGAAATATGGGTGTACTATAGGTACAGCTGTGCCCAACCCTTCGGGGGAATACAGGCTTGATGTTATATTGTAAAAAAATCTTCACCATCTAACCTGCGCACATTACTTATTGTTCCACATGGTCATAAGATGTATTCCATTGTCACCAGGTGTACCGCAATGTCGCGCTCTACGACGGACGTGCCCGACGCGCGGGCTCAGCTCTTGCTCGGTGATGTGCAAGAGCCCCACCGAGCAGCCGCCCGGACCGCCACATCCACACCCACCTAAAGAAGCCGCTGCTGCAGGTGAGAATAATACCAGCTTATAACTCTACTCTTTCTGAGTTTATCTTGAAAATTACTGACATCGGTGAAGAAAGAACATTGTGACTTGAACCTGGACTCATACATCTGAAATGCTTGTGCCTTATCTATAAGAAAAGAGTCCAGGCCCTGCTGTGGGACAATAATAGGCTGGTATTATTTATGAGGAACAGCCCCAGAAGTACAATTACTCGTCAAAGGACGATGTTAATTAAATCCTATAATAAAGACAGCTGGGCCCGGGCCCGCCAAAAAAAAAAAAACTGGCGATATGCCTTTAGAAAGAGAACTTTTGTAAGTTCACTGGACCGTCATGAGGTTATTAGTATAGACGATTCTGTAGTACCAGTGCTGCTGCCTAAGCACTGGTGTGTGGTATTTCAACTGGTTAGTTGGCTGCTTTGTCTTCTGCGACACAATACAACTGCCAATGATTGAATGTCAAGCAGAAATGACTCATAATTGGCAGTACGGCGGCCATCAAGTCGGTCAAGGTTGCTTAACCCCGAAGGTCATTCCTATAGGCAGTTTCTTTTTCACGTGCATAAGGTTTTACTTACCGAAGCTTATGTATAACAAAGGGTTAGGGTCATTACAAAATAACAACATGATAGTTCGATGATCGCTGTTTCGTTACAAATGTTCACTGCAGTGACCTAGAGTTGACTGAGGTCCTCTTTTTTCAATACATGACCACTGCTCAACTTATACGGACTGACAAAGGTCACTTAATATTAATTTAGTGTTACTACAATGAAAGGAAGCCTGCATCGATTACTTTATCTTTCTGAAGGTTGTTTTCAGGCGGTAATTGACGGAAATGGGTTCCGTGCAATAGCTTGCAATGGCTGTCTCATTAGATGGAAGGCGATCGCAAACTAAATTATTTATACATTATAGTTATACAATCTTATAGTTCATTGCCATTTAATGATGTTTTATGCAATACTGTTTATTTGAATAAAATACATGACGTTTGTTTTTACCTTGCTTTGCGGTTTCTTCGTAATTGGTTAAGTTTATGCAACTTCTTGTTTATTCCTTGCATTTCCCTATCCAAGGCTACTACTCTCCATGTAGTCCTCCTAGCGAAAGCTACACTACACTTTCCGTAGTACTTACTATTATTTATTATGTACTATCGGAGTACGTTCACACTCCATACACACAGAAAGCTCAACTTTCGCCAGAACTTTACAACAGTTCTCCATCCACGGCTTTTCCCTTTAACTTGCCCTGTCAGTTAGTGACCTATATTGATAGGGTCTATAAGGAATGGCGACAGATATTACTGTCTTGTTTCTCCTATCACAATTCCCTTTAACTCCTCAGGGTCAACATCAGGCGGCAAGAAGTCAGGGTCGGGCAACAATGGTGTCCTCACGTGCCCCAAGTGCGGGGACCCCTGCACTCACGTGGAGACGTTCGTCAGCTCCACACGTTTCGTCAAGTGTGATAAGTGCCACCACTTCTTCGTGGTTCTCAGTGAGGTTGACACTAAGAAGAGCATTAAAGACAATGTGGATAATAAGTCTGGATTCTACAGGTGAGTCAGTGATATTTTTTATAGCTTCTTTGAGATATATGGTAGGTAGGTATAGAGATTGGAATTTGTTTATGTGCGTTGATTAAGGTAGCAATGGCACTGTTGAAATTACTGATATTATCTACCATAAAATTGTCGTTTATGGTGATAAGGTGTTTAGGAAATGCTCTTTTGAAAGGCAATCACTTACTTCCATTTCGGAAAATATGGTGACCACATATACATACATATACAAGAAAAACAGTACTTACCTATTATTTTAGATTGATTTCCTCTTATCGCTTAAGTTAAACAAAATATTACTAATCAAACAGTTGTCAAACTTTATCGACACGGAAACAGAGCAATATCTGCATACTAATGTTTACGGTATTGTATAAAAGGAAGTAATTAGTTTAAAATAAATATTATATTTTACATACGAATATTATGTAATCGCAGTATAGTTATATCTAAAGGAAAATGGGAAGTTATAATAATTGATTATTTAGCAGTATAAATGTTGCTAAATGCCAGTGATCATACTTAATATTATTGAATGGTGTGATTGTTGCATACTTTTGTATTGCATCAGTTAACTAACACCACTTATCTAATCAAAATTCGATTGAAGTAATTAACAAGACTCGTTTAGTCCAGTTTAGTAGCTATAAATAACATCTCAGTGTGAATGTCATAAAAGGTAAACAAGTACTGTAACTACTACCCCTACCATATAACCAAGTTAACCTCTCTGAACAAGTCTACTTAAATTAAACCTACGTTTTCGAGATAAGATAGCTAATCCGTTTAGAAATTTCGCAACTACACCATAGAACACGTCCGGAATGACACAGAATCGTGACTTCACTCGCGTACTTACGGCGTCGTGTTTTGTCACACAATTACAGTGATCTAACGTGGAAAGTAAGATAACTCTGATTCAAACTAGATTACATGTTTTACACCTGAATAAGCATCATACTAGCTAGATTCACTGACTTGGAAGTAATTATAAATGTTACCGTATTATTATAAACTTCGTTAGTTTATAATCTATCGGTATTATTTCCTTTAGATTATAAACTGTCAAAAAATTATGAACTTCAACAAACCATTACAATTTAAGACATTATTTTTCAATTGTTTATAATCTATCCATGGGAAACCGAAACTTTGTGAACTGTCTGTCGATTCTTTAAAAATATCAACGTGAAACTTAGGTGAAGTGAGCTGTCACTGTCACAAATTGACCGGCAGGATGCTAGGGATTAACACTATTGACAGCTCACTTCACATAAGTTTCACGATGATATTTTTACAGAATCGACCGGCTGGTATCAAACTTGCTTGCGACTTAACGCACCTTGCACTAATACTAAATTAATAGCCTGCCTAGCTGTGAACAACTTGAAAGAAGCGCTCGCTGCCGCGGCACCGCTTGCTTTGCTCGCTCGGCTCGCGCGCGTTGTTGGTCACACTCAGAGTTCTAACATAACCTAACCCATTTCACCCAATTCACAATTTTTCGACAGTTTATAATCAAATGGAAATAATACCTATTGATTATAAACGAACGTTTCTCACAATCTTACGGTGACATAAACATTTAAAAGAAATAGGTATGTACCCATTTTTCTAAAATGATATAAATAAGATTTTTAAACATAGAAATATTGTAAACAGACTATCAAACAGAAATAAAATGCACAAACATTTTTAGACTGCAGATGTGCATCATTCTCAATAAATCAAGAATTTCGTTTCAATACAGAATATTCAACCCACGCACAGTGATAGCGTCAAAGTCAAATCCAGACAAACTGCCGCCGTATAATTGGCCAGCTACAAATAACGAATATATAAATTGCCAGAACACACACAGAGGTGTGAAATACATATGAATTATGTATAAGTTGTTATACGGCAACAGTGACCAAGCAATAAACTCATCTATCTTTCTTTTACATCGGAACACTTTTATACTAGGGTCGCTGAGTACATAGAGCTGTCAATTAGACTGGAAATTCGTCAGGGGCCAAGCTAGTTGATATATCCGTCTAATAAAAACGTAGTTTCAACGCCCATAGACGACAATTTACCGACGCGAAGCAATTACCGTTTTAGGGTAAGTCAACGATAGCAAATAAGTATATAATGCTTTTATTTTTGAGAAAACAAAGGTGGGAAACTAACCCATTAATATTCCTATCCATTTGCGTAGTAAAATGGTTGCTTACGAACATTTCCTCGATAAATACAAGCCTATGTCTAGTTATAGATGATGTGGCCGATGTTTTACGAGTATTTCCGATTCCGAAAAATGTCTTTTGTCAACCCTATTACAAGTTTACACAGCTCTATAACAAATAAGTTCATTGAACGTCTTCACTTATCTTGATTTATCAAGACGAAGGTTTCCGAAACCAATTGCCTTGATACTTACGCCTGTTTTACTAAAAAGGTCTTTGCTCTCAAATTTTTGAGGAAAATGTAAATCTCTACAAATTGTATGTAAATATGTATGACTAATGTTACACTTGTGTTCCAATTTCCCCCGTTTCACTCGGTTTGGTTTTTGTTTGAGGATGGTTCAGTTTGGTTTGGGTGTATGTTAAAAGTTATTAAAACTGCATTAGGTAATTATATTCGATTGTTATTTAGTGGTAACAAATAAAAATAACCTACGTCATAAATATAAAACAAAAATGTATACTTGTTGGTTTCACATAATCACTGCGGAAAATGCACAATGCATAACAGAAAATCGATATACTGGCGTATGATGCAATACAAATAATTTATTCAAAAACTTTAAATAAATTAGTTTATTATTACTCTGCAGTTACCTTCAGCGTAGATTCAAAGTCACATTGAATTCATATCAATTTTTCACTTAAATCTTGTCGTTTGAAGCCATCGACCATCACCGGCCGCCCGACCCCGGCCGTCCGGTCGACCGTCGGTCATCGGTCGTCGTCGGTCGTTTGACCTGACGACATTGTAGAGTAAAATTCTGTGTATTATGTACAATATGCGAATTACAGATATAAATGTAGAAAATTTACATAGATTGGTTTAGTACTGATAATTGTTTGTTTTATTAGAAACGTAGGTAGGTACTTAAAAATCACATAGTTATAGGGTTCAAAAACTGATTTAGCTAAAGTAACCGATTCTTGAATTTTCATTGATGCTAAGCTCCACTAATTCTGATTTAGTATTCCACATAAGTAGGTACTACTTATTTAAATTCTTAACAGCTCGCCGGAAAATCGCGACATCCGACTTAGTTTGCAGACGGGGATTACCCTGGAAGCCTTTTTGAACTCGTTACGAACGTCCCATCTGACACTATGAATGTATAATTAATTACCATTTTGATTACTTACTACGCTATCAAATAAAACTGCCAAACCAACATGTAATTTTCCCATTGCTTGTAACAGCATTATGTTAATATTACGTAGGTTATAGTTTATGTAAACACAGAGACTATAAATATTAATATGTTTATCAACAAGGCAGTTTGACACCTATTTTAGGCCCTGGGCACTTTAGGGGGGCCCCTATGGAGAATCTAGGATGCAAGACCGAGCGAAGTGAGCTCGATTTTTTTTGCTCTCTGCCTCTAATAACCCCCAGTTACGACGCTGGCAGGAAATGTGGAGCCCCATGGATCGCGGCGCCCTGAGCACTTGCCTAGAGTGGCCATGGAAAAGACGGCCCCTGTTTATCAATACATTGTGAGACAGCCTTACGACCGCGTTTTCATATCTTCCTCTACTTACCTTTATCTGTGTCCTATTGCAAACAAAATCTTTGAGTAAAAGAATAATAAATACAAAGGTAACACTTTCGCCAGCTCAGTGGTTACAGAGTAAGAAAATACAGAAGGCTAACTGCTGAAGGGCAGCCCCCTACAGATTTATTTTTATAAAAAGCCCTTCTTCCATTCTCACTTCAAACAGTCACAGGCACATCACACAGTCTTCATTCTAACCTCACTCTAAGAATAACGTTCATATTCGTATGGAACGCTTAAGTGCAACATTCACGGTCTTTGAATTACATAATACCATTAGTAAGTTATTGCAAATTAACTCTTCATTGTAATAAAGTATAAATTAGAGTGATTGGGGTAAGTTTGATAAAACTCTTTAAACATTCTAATTTTTACCTTAATACATAACTAAGATAAGAGTTACATTGCAATGACTTACTAATGGTTTTATTTCAATCACTAAGTAGTATTTCTTCAGCTAAGTAAAATCAATGTAAGAAGATCTTTTGCAAATCTTCATACTGAAGCTCACATATTATTTTTTACTGTGATGTGGTTAACAAAATATGACATGATTTCTTCGTCTCAATCACTTTCCAAGTTCTTTGTTTTAAAGGACATAAAATGAGACGTTGTCTGTTGGTGGGCACTCGTGTGTCATGTTAAAGGATTAACTTTCACTGCCGCTCGTTAAATGTAGGTCCCGTTTTCCTTGTCATTGGACCCGTAAAAACTGTATCTGGATTTTTTAAATCTTTGTGATTTTTGACTTTGGTTTGCCATAAGTCAAACATTTGTGTTGTGGTTCCGTGTGTTTTAGATGGTTATAAAGATAGAGATAACGTCTAATATCAACATTGTTTAGTGTGGTAGCATCTGAAAATAAGTTGGTGAGATAATTAAGTTATTAACTCGCTTTTCTCTATGAGCGAGTGACATGAAGTACCATAGAACGCGCAGGAATCCTTCAATACGACACTGTCTTAAGTAGCAGTCTACTGCTCGGAATAGACCAGTCCACCTGCACACCACTAAACCCAATCTTCGACCACTCTCATGTATCCATAACTATAGTAAACACTGTTTCTTGTTTTTCACTGTTATTGTAAATGTATAATGTTGGAAATATTTAAGAGTTTCATACACTGTAGACAATCTATAAGTTATGTACTCGCTGACCTAATACATGTAGCTCTATAGGCTGATAACAATTATGTTGTTATCTGATAACGAATAGGTCATGATATCTAAATCACTGTTTGATTTGTTACTATTTTTGGGATATATCAGGCATGAGTGACTTCTCCATCTTGTTATAATTCATCCGTTCTAGTTTGGAATCAGTTTAAAAAGTTCATGCGGCTCTTCATCGCTCAAGTTTTTTATTCTCTGTTTCAAAAAGTGTATAAACTTTGTAATGGATGTTAATACGATTTTCACCATCATTTAGAGAATTGATTCCAGAAAGTTTATGTAATATAAAATAAACAAATCTAGGATGTTTTGTCAAGTCGTAACAACCGTGCGAAGCTAGGGTGGGTCGCTAGTTTTATTATAATATTCTCCGACTTCTTCTACTCGTGGTAAGCAAAGCACGTGTTCTAACTTTGAATTTTCTTTTCTCATCAGAAAACCTCCGCCTCCTCCTAAGAAAATCTTCGAATACCTGAACAAGCACGTTGTGGGCCAAGAGTACGCTAAGAAGGTGCTGTCGGTGGCCGTGTACAACCACTACAAGCGCATCTACAACAACGTCACCAGCGGCGCCACCCCGGATGCGCACCATCCCCTACATCATACACACAGAGGTCAGCATACCAGCACCCTAATTGTGTAACACACTTTCAATCACAACCCAGGAGTTTTGAAGGACATTGCTAAACCATTGCTTCATAGGTTTGAAAAAATCGCTTGATCAATAACGTAAATAACGCAATGAACGCGGGTGAACTGTCAAAATTAAACCCATTGCGATCAGTTGTCATTTTATGTGTGTTACGCAATTATCCCGAGGTAGGACCTATAGTTAGGTACCTATAGTTGTACAGAGTTCTTTGGGCGCGTGCCATATTGGAACTAACGCTGCCATCTTGTTTTAGGGCTCCGTACCCGAAGGGTACCCAGCGGAACCCTGTTACTAAGCCTCCGCGGTCTGTCTGTCAGCGAGCTGTATCTTAAATCAATCTGAAAATTTTAACTGTCTGTCTGTCCATGAACGGTAATAGGTAGACAGTAAAAAATTTCACCAGATTATGCATTTCTATTGCCGCTATAACAACAAATAATAAAAATTAAGTAAAATTAAAGGGGGGTCTCCATACCTCCGTAAATTTTGATTTTGAAAAAAATAACTAACCGGCATGTGGTCAATTTAGACCATTTTTGTATGAGCTCTATCTCAACAACTAAACAAGTTAGAAATTTGAAACTTCTGTACCTATATCATGTACCATAAACTAAAACGCCGATTCATAAGGTATTTATTTAAATACTAGCTGCCCGTCCCGGCTTCGCACAGGTAGCTCTATGTACTTATCTACGACGCACCTACCTACCTACCCTACCTACCCTACCTACCCTACCTACCCTACCTACCCTACCTACCCTACCTACCCTACCTACCCTACCTATCCTACCTACCCTACCTACCCTACCTACCCTACCTACCCTATCTACCCTACCTACCCTACCTACCCTACCTACCCTACCTACCCTACCTACCTACCTACCTACCCTACCTACCCTACCTACCTTACCTACCCTACCTGTGATTGTGAGTGATTATAATTTAATAAGAACTTAATTGAATATCAATAAAGTTCAAATTGACTATAAATTTTATTTAGAAAAACGTTTATATGGGAAGAAGAAAAGTGCTGTTTTTAGGGTTTTCCCGGCAATTATTCGAATTTTCTCACCTTTTAAACCTTCCCTAGATCTCCACGGACATTTCAAGACCAAGATAAGATAAATCCGTTCAGCCGTTCTCGAGTTTTAGCGAGACTAACGAACAGCAATTCATTTTTATATATGTATATAGATGGGTGATTTTCTGCAACTGCAAAAATAGCTTTGTAATTCATAGTATGTATCATTATGAAATAAACATTTACCTTTGCCTATTTCATTAAGATGAAAAATAATAATATTCTTCGTTTAGTATTTTCATTTTTTTTTTTGCTAAATAACGTACGGTGGTACTCGGACTCGGACTCCAATTTGGCCGGTTTTATTTCTATATATTTCACAAAACAATTTCACAAATGTTTACCAACAGCGCCTCCCTGTCAACGACATTGGAGCGCCAAAGCCAAAAGATCCTTGAAGAAACTGTACTTTACGCTAAGCTTTGATAGATCAACGTAAGTTCCTATATCTTTATCTTCCGAAAAGAAGGTATTGGCCCACACCCTCATAACGCATAACGTTTAAACAAATTGTGCAATTTGAATACATGTTTTAATTTCATTATACTGTATTGCTAATTAACGGAAAGTATAAAAACAACCCTTCGGGGAACTTTCGGGAATACAGGCACATTCTGTTTTATAAAAACATAAAATGTACCATCCGATTTATAAATGTTTATTCAATTAAATCTGAACTGCCAACTTTTCTTTCATTATTGGTATTGGATTCTTTTCTCAACCAATCACAGCAGCTAAGTAGAGATTTTACAGCAATTAATATATTGGCTGTCAGAAATAAGGCTATGTAGTTGTACAATTCAAATACCTAAGCGTCGAAAGCGAAACCTCATTTAGACTAGATCACCGTAAAAGCGCGTCTCAAGCGCAGGTGCTTTTTACTGAAAACTATTGTCGATAACGGCGTGAAAGTGTGACGAATGCCCGAACAACGCGATCACTACGCCTCAGTGGGCAGGTGACCTTATGACAGTTTTTTTTAGAATAATCTATGCCTGTCTCGTTACGATTTTCACGGTCCTGATTTCGTTCATGGAATGGGCAACTAGCTTCAACTTTCTGACTAACTGACCGACTCTTTGACAATTCAAAAGTGCCTGTAATGGTTTAATTGAAATAAATGCTTTGAGTTTGAAAACGTGATAGAATCAGAGCGGTTTTTTGTGCAAAGGGATGCTATACACGTATTCCGATCGGCATGATTCGGCACATGCTAGGCGGTAAAATCGAATGTAGTTTTGCCACCCGGCTATGCCGAAACATACAGTGTACAAACATATGCTATGTTTGTAAAAATACAAAAAAAATAATACAATATCGACCTAGATATTTTGCAATGTGCCACCTTTGCATAAAAAACAACAAACTGAAGATCTGTAACGAATCAATAACAACTGATGAGTCAACCATTTCACACTTTAAAGCATTATCGTTTGTCACCTGTCTTGCGAAACGTGCAACGTGAGCCGATGGCCTGATCAAACAGCTCTCAGCAATTATCTGTTATTGAATGTGTTTGAACAGTTTTGAAGATGAACTAGAAGAATGTGACCTGCTCGTTAGGAAAGGTCGAATATATTAATTTTTAGGTGACTTATATTTGACTTGACAAATATAGAATAAAAAAATAGTAGGGATGTGACCAATGCAAGCATTTGAATTGTAGCGCTGGGCGAAAAAACTTTTTTTTACGTTCATAACACTTCGATTGTATTCTGTAACAATGGACCAATTATTTATTTATTTACGGGGCTATTCAAAATATATACATAATCTTAGATCTAATATACAAGTAACACTAAAATATATAAATTATAAACAAGTATAAAGAGGAAAAAAATTAATAAAGAAGAATTATGTAATCATAGGAATCAAAATACAATGCATCTGAATTACGAATAATAGTTTTTTTTTTTTTTTTTTTTGTGGTTCCAAAATTTCTATTGGATTTATACTAGCTAGGGAGAAGCTATTATTCAGTAGTTGGATAATAATCTCCCAAATACAATAATTTCCGCTCTCCTAATAACATAACAAAATTCACAGACCACTGCCCTTTATTGAAAAGGCGAAGAGCGAAGTATCCGCTTCAGTTGTGCTCTTATTTAGTTGAGCTTTATAAATCATTGACGAAGCTACGTACAATGTTCCAGATCTCCTCCACTTAAGTCACGGCAGTAGTAGCGGGGGCGCCGAGGTGCTGGAGCGTCAACATCACGAGCTGAGGCTGGACAAGAGCAACGTACTGCTGCTGGGACCTACGGGATGCGGTGAGTAACCATGCGTCGTTTACTCTGGACGCTTTTAACGTGCACGCCTTTTTTAATCGTTCTCACTTATAGTATAAATTCAACATTAATGATGTATCCAATATTTTGTAACAGTAAAATTTTAAACAGTATCCATGGAGTTTCTTGCCCGTTCTTCTCCATAGGAACCTACTAAACTTTGGAATGGGCAACTAGCTTCATCTTTCTGACTGACCGACTCCTTTGAAAATTCAAAAGTGCTTGCTTTTGAGTTTTAATTGCAAGTAGCAATTTATTCTTATTTTGGAGTCGACCTCAGCTGAATATCGATATTTTACATGGATCGACTGCCTATCTGACTTTCACAACCCAGTTACTGAGTAACACGATATCCTTTGGTAACACCGATTGTCAGACTTTCGGGCTTCTGGGCTTTCTAGGCTGCTGGGAAGAACTGTCAATGATCTACGAATAACAGCCGGGACTTATGGCTGAACATGCTTGCACCTATTCGCGGACCGACCGCGACATAATATGTAAATTATTATCAAAATTAAAATTCCATGTAGTCATAATATAAACAACAGTACAATGGCATACCGCGTACCGTACAGTATAATATGTACATTTCATACATTAATTATTGATGTACAAGTAAAAAGTCAACAGCCCCATACATGTTTATTGACAGTACATAGACTTGCCCAATGGGTGATTCGTGGTATCAATGTACTATTATATAAGGCGTGAGTCATATGTGTTAGTGTAAATAGACTTTAGTTAGCTATTCCATCTTAATTGTTGCTAAGGGACGTAGTGTTCTCATAGGCTTGAATAAAATTGTGATAGCCCTGACATTTAAGTGTAGGAATTAAGGTTGTTGTTAAGTGAAATGTAATTATAATTACATATTAGTAATAAGCTATTACAACATCTATCAAAAGAGATCGGCTGAATCAGTAGGAAACCAATAAAACCATTGAAATTAAATAATAAAACTAACATGACACATGCTTATTGCTTATGTCTTATTTGTGTAGACAAATGTTTGCAGAGCACTCGCGTAGACTGTGGAAATATGGAATTATTATCGAGCAAAAATATACTTAGTCACTGCTTAATTTGCGTATGTATGTAAAAGAGCATTGATCGGTGATATAAATGGCAATTTTGAATTATATTTTGTAAATACAACAATATAAAGAAGCCAAATGCTTTGGTTTTGAAATAATGCCGCCAAAAATTGCTAAAAAGGATTTCGTCGATCCTGTCGGCCATGCAGCATTGCTTTGTCTGTCTTTGGACAGAACATTTGTTACACATTGAGATCCATGCCAGAAAGCATATTGAACCAATTCCTGAAAAACAAAGACTGTCCTTACGACTAGTCAAACGCCTAAGTTGGTATACTTCAGGTGTCAAATGACAAGGCTAAGCACACGACTCTTAATATTTTTTTCCGGCCCAAATATTATTCCATTAACGTAAACCAGATCCAAGGCCACTGTTTCAACACTTAACTCTTTAATTCCTTACCCATTCGCTTGTGGGTGGGATGACCATAAACTCGAGATCAGAATGTTAAACGAACTCAAACTGTTTCGTATGCCGAAAGCGAGGAGTGCAAATTAAAGGATTCTCATTAAGTTTGCACCGCGGCGGTTATGTCGCAAAAGATAGAAGATGGATTTGTTTATGTCGTGTTTAGTTTTTAAGTGTTTCTTATTGTTTTGTAATGGTCTATTTTTTGTGACGGGTTGCAATGGTTGGGAAATTTTGTCGCTGTGTAAAGGTGTTTTGGCTAGACAGATTTCGTAACTGGAGTTAGTACAGAATAGATTATTCAAAACTTGTCTTTGTCAGTCTCTAAGATACTTGTAAGAACGCCATCGTTGTGATCTATGGGTTACGATAGACCACTCACCCCTGAGCACGAGGTCCGTTGTTTTGGCCGGAGCAACGGCGCTTCCTCCGTATCACTTACGGAAATCGGGACCCGAAATAAGAATGAATGACAACACGATTTGACAGTTGTCGCTACTACCGATGTGTTCTTACCCTTCCGAAAAATAGAATTTAACAAATGTTTTGACGAATCAACTACTTTCGGATGGGCCCGAGCTTTTTATATTGAAAAAGTTAGGGAGTTAGATGATTACCCCAGACCGGGACCCTGGCTATTAGCCAAGAAAACGAGACGAACAAGACAAATCGACACAAAAGGGTCGGTTACAAGAACTCGTAAAGTTACATAAACAATAAATGATTAAGCACTCTCGTCTGCAACAATTTCATAACGCGATCTTAACAGTTAACTAACTCACTACATTATTCAACGCACGTCCGTCCCCGCCGCAATTACACAAAATAATGAGCTTTCTGTATGACCAGCATGTATTGCCTGTTTAAAAAACACTATTTTTTCATAAAAATATTGAGCAACAAATTTTTGTATTTTAATTTTTTGTTTTTCGTGAGATAAATGCAGAATGCAAGGTTGGATTTAATTGGATTTGTTTTGTTTATTAAACAGTATGCTAATTTAAAAGTTAATGTAATCGACCATTACTTTATTTGGAAGCATGGCATTGCAACTTCCAAATACGCACATAAAAGCTTTTTCCTGGAACTAGTGAATATAATTATTGCAAAATAATTCACTTTAGCTTAGCAGATGTCATCATAATTATCCTGATATTTTGAATAAACCATTTTTATTATTGTCCTCATATCTGGGAGCAAAGACCCATCTGCCAGACGTGGTCAACACAAATATTCAATTACTCCTTTTTTAGTAACAGTATTTGAAAGCCGGCTACGTTAAACATTAAAAAGTTTTCGGAAAGGTAACATTGACCTGTCTGGCATTCATGGTTGAAATGGACCGCCGTGAGGCACACACTGTTGTTAAAACATTCCACTTTGGTTTTTCCACATATTTGTATTTTGTGTTTCACGATCTGTTGCCAAATAACTGTTATTCCTTCTTTTTCCAACGAATTGGCGTAGCAAACTAGCAATATTAATATAGCAAATTTTCTTGTTGTTTACAGGTAAAACTCTACTAGCACAAACGATAGCACAATGCCTGGACGTGCCGTTCGCAATTTGCGACTGTACGACGCTCACGCAGGCCGGCTACGTCGGCGAGGACATCGAGAGTGTCATCGCTAAGTTGTTGCAAGACGCCAATTTCAAGTAAGTAACACCAATACAGGCCATGTGCCCGATGAATGTTTCATCGACAAAAATGACGAACTTCCATGCATAATCAGCCTATAATTTTCTCACTGCTGGGACATCTACAACGAACTACGCATCACACCGAAGTCACGCAAAATCCTGCATCGCGCAAGCAGTGTTTACTGCGCGCTAGCATATTATACAACGTCTCAACATCAGAAGCCCACCAGACACAACACCCGTCTAGAGGATCGAAATGAGTGAAATTTACACTCTGTTCCTCATACCTCTATACATTGAATCCTAATTTTTACTTTTCCCTCGTTCCAAAACACCCAGTCAGAGCCACAGTGTATAACTATTTTGTTTTTGTTTACAGTGTTGAGCGAGCACAGACGGGCATCGTGTTCCTAGACGAGGTAGACAAGATCGGCGCCGTGCCGGGTATTCATCAGCTTAGGGATGTTGGAGGTAAGCATTCTTTCAGTTTTTTATTATAATACTGAACTATAGTGACGGAAATATTACTACATAAAATTAATCGTATGTCACATTTCACCGTTAAAAAAATTAAATAACAGTCCTGCCTACTAACGGAGAGGAGGTTGTGGCTAAGTAATAAAAGCCGCACGGGTCGATCGATCAGGTTAAGCTACGCTGGCCGCGGTTGGTCCGTGGATGAGTGACCATCTTTATATACCCAAGACCTAGGCACGGACGAATGCGTAGGAAAGCACGTCAAGCTGGTGGTCCCAGCTGTCATTCGTGGATCTTTGACAGTTGTTACAGGTCGTCAGAAGCCCGAAAGTCTAATAAACCAGTCTTACCAAGGGGTTTTGTGTTACCCTGGTTTAATTAAACATACTAAAGTAGTAAAAATTTTCAAATCGGGTAGTAATAGTGATCCATCTCATTATAGACCTATATCTGTGCTACCAGGATTGACCAAAATATATGAAAAAATCATACTAGACCAGATGTTGTCACATTTTAATTCAAATGGGATTTTACATAGTCACCAGTTTGGTTTCACAAAAGGTAGGTCGACGACTGACGCAGGAGTAAAACTCATTAGTCACAATTTGGAGTCCTAGGAGAAGTCCCAGGGTGGAATTGTCATTTTCATTTACTTGTCAAAAGCTTTTGACTGCGTTGACCACAATACACTGTCCTGTTAATTACACCACTACGGAATTAGTAGACAAGCTGCTGATCTTGATCTTTCCTATTTATCAAACAGGCAACAAAAAGTAAACGTTAATGGGGCGACGTCCTCGGGGTCTCTAGTTAAAATGGGCTTGCCTCAAGGTTCAATTCTCGGCCCTTTCTTATTTCTATTTTAAGTTTAAAGATTTTTTTCTCATAAGAACTTAAAAGTTGTTATAATTATCATATTTGCCTCTAGGTGTTGGTGAAGTTACAGGGTACATACATGTTTCTTAAGTTTTTCTTTGAATATATTTATACTTTAAATCTTCCGGTAAATTATTAAACACCTGTACCCCCTCAACTAGTATTGTTTTTTTTTGCCGTAATTAGTCCGTGCCCATGCAGTCATTAGTTGAAATTTGTTTTTACTTTTTGTCTTATGTTATTGTTTTTTTATTTAGTTGTATATTTGATTGCACAGTATTCGTAGTGATTTTTTAAATGAGAATGCAGGTGTAATATGTGTAAAGTTGTGTGAGATTTAGTAGTGTTTTAGTTGTGTGAAGTCTTTTCCTATACAGGTTGGATTTTTGAGATGGGGCAGTAAGGACGGCTACCTCAAACGTTGTAGCTACAGGAAAACGTCTTAGGAAACTGTCCTTAACTTTTTGTCATTGAGATACTTTTAGAAATTACTTTAAATTTAAAAACGGGGCGCCCACATTAGAACTCTTCTAGCTTCTGACGTTTCATAAGTGCCTATGTAGGTTTATGTGAAATAAAATATTTTGAATTTGACCCAGGGTTTTGGAGGTCAGATAAGCAGTCGCTCCATGTTAAATACTGGTATTCAGCTGCATCCGGTTAGACTGGAAGCCGACCTCAACATAGTTCGGAAAAGGCTAGGCAGATGATGCGCTCTAGCAAACTCTAGATAACTGACAATAACAGTCAACATTGACCAAATCAATCATGATTTGGTCAATGTTGACTGTGATTCATTTCCCAATACTATTTTATATCCTTGTATAGGATTAAACCTTGAGCACTTATTAGCTCTATAAAATGCCACAAAAAAGTATAGTTCGACCGAATTTCATTTTCGGCGGGAATATCCATGTTCGGGCATTTTCGTTTCCGGACAATTTTTTTATAAGTTTCGGCAGGGGCAAAAGTAAGACTTGTATTGATGTTCCCAGGCGAGGGCGTGCAGCAAGGCATGCTGAAGATGCTGGAGGGTGCGGTGGTGTCGGTGCCCGAGCGCAACTCGCGCAAGCTGCGCGGCGACGCCGTGCAGGTCGACACCACCAACATACTGTTCGTGGCCAGCGGCGCCTACAACGGGCTCGACAGGTGACCTGCACTACCTAAACAAAACGCTAGCCACATATCTCGGTTTTATAAACAGATTCTAGTTTTGGGGTATGTGCGGGTGCTCTAAAATTGGTTTTGAAAGCAAACTGCCCACAAATAATGAAATACTATATACTAATACTAATGTGATAGTAGGGAGATACGTCAATTGAATTTGAAAGAATTATTAATATACATAATAATAGATTGGTATGGTTAAGTTAGGGATTACGTTGCTGGTAATAGTGTTTTGAATTAAATACTTACGTATTTACGTTTGACTCCGATCTAGTCTAGTATTGTACTGTGATACATAATGATTTTGTTTACGATCGAGCAGTATATGTGTTCCTGTCAAACTGACGAATTTATAGTGACGTATGCGGTGGTGACGCGATTTTTGTTCGCTTTTACTCCTTACTAGTCGGTTCAGACGGTTGTTCTTTCATAGATATTTTACCTGTGGTATTGCATGTTTGTCAATTTTCACTACGATAAGGTCGCCGTCGGATGGCTCGCCACCGACAAGTCTGTCAAAATCAAAGCGATCTTTATGACCGCCGCCGTCCCCGGTGAAGTAACAGTGCGTGGTGCCCGTGCGCAGGCTGGTGCAGCGCCGCAACAACGAGAAGTACCTCGGCTTCGGCGCCTGGGACCCGCGCGCCGGCCGCCGCGCCGCGCTGCAGGCCGCCGCGTCCGACGCGTCGCCGCTGGACTCGGCGCGCGCGGAGAACGTGGAGCGCGACGCCTGGCTGCGCAAGGTGCAGGCGCGGGACCTCATCGACTTCGGGATGATACCGGTCGGTTATACTAATTAAACGAGATGAGAGCGAATCTTCATTTAAGACTGATTTTATCGACGTCAAATGTATTTTTTATCTGTGGAAAAAATTTACAACTGACAGTTTATGTATGGAAAAACTAACAAAAATTCTAAATTATTCCTCGCATAAGAATTATGAAATTGGAATAAAAACAGCCCTAAATTATACAGATGGAATGTCGATTTGTAACCACCAACATTCCTTTTCGATATCCAATTGTAATATAAATGTTTATAAATATTTTCTCGGTAAGCTTGTGATAATATGACCTGATCTGAAAAATAATATTAACTGGAAATTGTTTGTTTCCGCAGGAATTCGTGGGTAGATTCCCCGTGCTAGTACCTTTCCATAGTCTCAATCAAGACCTGCTCGTACGGATACTAACAGAACCTAAAAACGCTATGGTAAGTTGAACTTTTGTTTCGAATATTATGACCCTATACTAAATTGTGCAATAAAGGAAAACTTAAATATTGCTAAGATTGTATGCCAGATACAAATTCGTGAAACGTAAAATAAAATGTAACACAAATAAGTCATCCTAATTTATGCAATGCAAAATGAAATGAAAAACAACAACTAGCAAATTTGTTTCAACATGTGTTGCGTTTCACCAATCTGTACCCGGCACTTACAATTTACCACTTTCTTACAGAACGTCACATGTTTTTTTTTTAAATTATTTCTTATAAAAAAAAACAAAACATTTTAATGATTACACTATTAGCTGGCCTTACAAACAAGCGCTGTAGGGTGTAAAACACTTTTTAATACTCCTCCACCAAAGAGTCGTAAAGTCTTCTGACATCTGCACGCGCTCAGCTGAACGCTGACTTCTTTAAAAGTGCATAGTGCTTATTGTACCTTATTCATATATATATATACACTTTATCTTTTTTATCGTGCTTGTTAGTGATCCTAAGATTTCTAATACTTATTATGTTTTTATCCGTGAGAACCTGTAATTGGCTGTATGTTTCATTTTCAACTGTTATCCATTTGTTATAGCTGTTGGTTCTCCTATCAATAAATAAATAAATATATCTCGTACATAAAGCCTTTTTTTTGTTACAGGTATCTCAATACAAGCTCCTGTTCGCGATGGACAAGTGCGAGCTGACGTTCAGCGAGGACGCGCTGAAGGCCGTCTCCGAGCTCGCCATGGAGCGCAAGACTGGCGCGAGAGGGCTCAGGGCCATAATGGTATGTCGCTTATTACATTATATTTCGGCAAAGATTGTTGGGCTGTGTATATAATGTGCAGATTTCCCAAGAAAAGTATCTTTGGAAATACGGACGTGCGATTATGTGATCTAATATAGAGATGGTATAACCATGGAAGTACTTGCCTATTTAAATTTTGTATTACAAAATTATACAGCGTGTATCAGGAATGTGTGGTCATATTTATGGAATTTGTATTTATTTGTATGGGACAGCTGATAATTTTTTCAAGATTTCGATGTTGGTCCCCTGGAGAAAGTTGTTCAGTTTGATGGTCCCAATTCCATAAATATGACCACACATTTCTGATACACGCTGTAAAACTTTACCCTAATATTTGTTTTTTTAACCCTAATGTTCGCGCAAAGGATTTTTATATCTACTTACAATTTAAAATTATCGTCAGGAAGTCGTGATGTGTCACACTCTGAATCGCGTTCACGTGACCAGAGGTTTTATGTTTACGCAATTATTTCAATTATCAAATAATTATAATAACTAATCTAAATCATTTACAAAATTAAGTTGTTTTTAATACTTTTAGCTCATAACCAATATAAAGTACAAAATTCATAAGGTATTTTTCTTATTGTCAACTAGCCTAATATGACAAACTACCCTAATTGCGTAACACACTTTCAATCACAATCCGATTGTTTTGAAGGACATTGCTAATCCATTGCTCTAGACTAGACGTTTGTAAAACCCGTTTGTTCGACAACGTAAATAACGCAATGAACATGACGGGTTTTTTTTTTTTAACTGTCATAATGAAACCCATCGCGATCAAATGTCATTTTATATGTGTTACGCAGTTATCCCGTTGGACGATAACAGCACCCCAATTGTGTAACACACTCTTTCATAATTCGAAGGATTTTTTATAAAATTCCTAATCCATTGTTTAAAGTGCCGTAAGCATAAAGGCTGATTTACACAGGGTCAGTAACTGACTACAAATTCGAGGCAAGTCAGTGCTGACCCGAAAAAAACCCTGTGTAAACTGATTTGAAGTCAGTACAGTGACTTGAAGTCAGCGCTGACTTGAATATTCGGACACGAATATTTTAAAGTCAGTTGGCGCCCCCCGCCACCCGCGCACCCCCGCGCCAGCCAAATAAACCCCGTGTAAACAGACAAGTCAGTGCGTGGTTAGTCACTGCCGCTGCGTTGTAGAGTGACCACGTTTTTTTCGCTGGCGATAAAAATGACGCGTAAGCTTAGCGAAGCCACCAGTTTCGTTTCTATCGTCAATCCATTTTCTTACCTATTGTCGTTTATTTTTAGTTATCTCATTTTCTACCACTTCTATTAACTCATTCAACAGCAAAATTGATAAATTTTTCAACAAATAATTAAATCGTCGTTTCAGTTGTTTTCGCGAATTCATTTTTCCCACTGACTTCACACACGTGTGCTCACCGTGAGAAACGCACCACTACTACTTACTTCATGTAAACAGTTAAAGTCAGTCGCGGCGCCGACATTGGCGCTGCGACTGACCCTGTGTAAATCAGCCATTACAAGTAAAAATAACAAGTGACAGTGACAATGACAAGGCAGTCATTGTCACTGTCTACTGTGACCACACAACGCACGTGCGCAGCGAGTGCTGCCACGGCAGCGGCCGGCGAGTGCCAGGCTCTGTTTAGGCACAAGAGAATGTAATGTTTTGGGAATGTGGTGTTTTACAGCGAACTAACCTAAACAAAATAACAAGTGACAATGACAATGCAACGCTTACGGCACTTAACCGGGCCGAGGCAGCGCCCCTATTATGCCGCAAATAGCGGTACTTTATTCGACAGGGATAAGTGCCGCTAGCAGCACTCTACACTTCCAATTTTTTACAATTAATAAGCCAACGTGTGAGGGTCAACAGAATCTAAAATCAATATCATAAAAATAATTAATTATACAATTAAATTAGCAACCAGTTTGATTTTTCTAAAGTAAAACTATCACAAACATTAAAATTTAATGAAATTATGATTGTTAACCAATATTTCGTCGCTGCCCTTTCCATAATCGCTATGTGTTTTTTACACACTTTTCAGGAGACGCAAAAAACTGATTTTCTCAAAAAATACCCAGAGTATTCAAATAATTTACTTTTACTTTAATACATATTTAGAGTTTTTATATGGAACTTTCGATGTATTGTGTTTGTATTCGTAACTCTTTAAATATTGCATTTATCACCTAGCTGTTTTTACAGTATGTGTGTATTGAAATAACGGTTCAAACTGCATAAAAAACCGAAAATCACGAAACTCAAACTCATGCTTGTATGTATCTATAAATATCTTTTTATTTCTATATGAGTTTGTTTTAATATTTTATCCGATGACAGGCAATCCTAAACACAAATAAACCTCTTCTAATTTTTTAAAATGAAGACTAAAGACTACATAAATTACACAACTACCAACGACTACAAATGTCAAGTTTAAGAAGACGTGACCAGTTGAGTTTGTTCGTCTCCTTTATCTAAGGAAGGAAGTAGGGTAGGGTCACATACTCCCCGTAATATTTTTTTGCCTTTTTCATACTTGGGAAGTTTCTGGTTATGGAGATATTGCAGAGCGAAGTTCCTATACTCCATAGGTTTAGGTAATTAAATAAAGGTAAACACAAAAAACCACGTGACGAGACAGCTGTCCGGTAACCGACTAAACGTAATACCTGTCACTTCAGTTGTCGTGCTACGTCACAGTTGTACTCTTCAATTTAGCAACGTTATAATTCGTTGACGTTTAGAGTTTGGGCTCTTTACAATAGACAGATTGCAAAATATTATATTATTATTATAAATCTTACAAAAAAATTGTGCTAAAGCAGTAACATCTACGAAGAGTAGTTTAAGAATAAATGATAAAGTTGAACATAGATAAATAAAAGAGGAAACTATTGTAAAATTCAAAAAAAAAAATAGTTTGGGTTATCGTATTTGAATCAGGAAAGTGTCAACTATAAAAACCCTTTTTATGATTTGTTTATCTTTATTTAACTACCTAAACCTATGGAGTATACTTTTTTTCACGAAAACAAGTCTTAAATGTTATAATTTTACTTTCAATACAACTCCTGTACCGTTGCATGCACAACAAAAGCACAATGTTTTTTGAGCATGTATCACAGCGCGCTGCCGTAAACAGTGATTTTTCACACCAAACATAACAAGTATTTCGCCAACAATAATTGTTGCTATTATTTAGAGAATGCGTACATAACAGCTATGTGATGGGTCTTTTACACCCTGTATGTCAATGACACAGAAGCGTAAGATGAAATGAGAGTGAAAAACAATTTAACTTGTTTAAAAACCTTAGTTTATACTATCCCTCAGACTTCCCACCGATAATCGTGGAAACACATTTCATAGCTGACTCTTATTGTTAGTAAGAGTTATGACTGACCATATTGAAACAACGTTAACACTTATAAGCCAAATGATCGTCTTAGCAGTGGAAAGATGATCAAGTCATTTTTAGGCGATTCCCTTTAACATTTCGTTCCTTTTACAGGAAAACCTACTCCTGGAAGTCATGTTCGAGATCCCCGGGTCTGACATCGCGACAGTGCATATCCACGAGGGTTGTGTTATCAACTCCGAGCCTCCACAAGTGTCGCGCCGCAGAGAACAAAGCGACGCGCGCCCGCCTGCACACGACCTGGACGACTGGCCCTCGGTGCGCCTGCACAACTGTACGTAGATAGTGTAGCGTGTAGCACAGACCCGCCTGCACACGACCTGGACGACTGGCCCTCGGTGCGCCTGCACAACTGTACGTAGATAGTGTAGCGTGTAGCACAGACCCGCCTGCACACGACCTGGACGACTGGCCCTCGGTGCGCCTGCACAACTGTACGTAGATAGTGTAGCGTGTAGCACAGACCCGCCTGCACACGACCTGGACGACTGGCCCTCGGTGCGCCTGCACAACTGTACGTAGATAGTGTAGCGTGTAGCACAGACCCGCCTGCACACGACCTGGACGACTGGCCCTCGGTGCGCCTGCACAACTGTACGTAGATAGTGTAGCGTGTAGCACAGACCCGCCTGCACACGACCTGGACGACTGGCCCTCGGTGCGCCTGCACAACTGTACGTAGATAGTGTAGCGTGTAGCACAGACCCGCCTGCACACGACCTGGACGACTGGCCCTCGGTGCGCCTGCACAACTGTACGTAGATAGTGTAGCGTGTAGCACAGACCCGCCTGCACACGACCTGGACGACTGGCCCTCGGTGCGCCTGCACAACTGTACGTAGATAGTGTAGCGTGTAGCACAGACCCGCCTGCACACGACCTGGACGACTGGCCCTCGGTGCGCCTGCACAACTGTACGTAGATAGTGTAGCGTGTAGCACAGACCCGCCTGCACACGACCTGGACGACTGGCCCTCGGTGCGCCTGCACAACTGTACGTAGATAGTGTAGCGTGTAGCACAGACCCGCCTGCACACGACCTGGACGACTGGCCCTCGGTGCGCCTGCACAACTGTACGTAGATAGTGTAGCGTGTAGCACAGACCCGCCTGCACACGACCTGGACGACTGGCCCTCGGTGCGCCTGCACAACTGTACGTAGATAGTGTAGCGTGTAGCACAGACCCGCCTGCACACGACCTGGACGACTGGCCCTCGGTGCGCCTGCACAACTGTACGTAGATAGTGTAGCGTGTAGCACAGACCCGCCTGCACACGACCTGGACGACTGGCCCTCGGTGCGCCTGCACAACTGTACGTAGATAGTGTAGCACAGACCCGCCTGCACACGACCTGGACGACTGGCCCTCGAGTCAAGGACCTTCTTTCTCCAGCAAGAATTACAACTAGACTGGGCAACGGGCTCTATTAAATACGTGAAAGGTTTCGTTTTGATTATAATTACGTCGTAATTGAGTTTTGGATACTTTTTTTTTGTTTTGAGTGTGGGAAATTATCAAATAACTTCTCCCGCTCTGGGCGGAGCGGGAGGGCGTGTCAGACTTTTACTGACTAAAACCCACCCGTGTTCCTTCCGTTGCCTGTGTGCCGGGGCCACGATATCCCCTTCGGACAAACTCGCAACCCTGCCAGGCATTGGAGTTTTGGATACCTAATTCTTCAATTGTTCAAAAGTTATTGCGCCAACGAATTTTCCAAACAGTATAGGATCATCAGTTAATTTACCACCTCCTGTAACCAGTGATTTCATGACCTCCTCAAACTTGATAATTACGTTGTCCCAATAAAGCATAACTTCTTATTTTTCTGGGCATTTTACAGGCGGATCATCAACAAATAGTACTTTATTTGAATTATTTTCCAGAATGTTGTTACTACTGCGGTGTGGCCAAGATAGCAAAACGGGTGTTCTGTGTGTGGGTTTTCTTTTCCTTATTTTTCTTTATATTGAAATGTTTATGCCTTCTCTGAACGAGAAGAGGTCTTTGCCCTGCAGTGACACAGTAATAGTCTGATATAATTTATTGAATTGTCACTAAGTTCTACTTACTATAAATTCTAGTGTTCTATGAAATAGTACATTTTTATACATGCAAGATAAAAGCTTATGTTAATACCCGGGTTGTCATTTTAGGTTATACAATTTCGAAAGCTGTCAGATTTTTTTAATTATTTCAACACTTGCATTCCACGGCTTTCTGCCTACCCATAATTTTCCCATCAGAGGAAACAACTGCCTCGACCATTTATTATTAAAAACCACAAGGACATCTGTCTCACTAGTACTCGATACGACTTTTACTGATCATTGTTCTTCCTTGCTATGCATTTCCAGCAAAAAACCACATGGTGTTATTGTTAGATCCATCACCAAAATTGACATTGACGCCATGGATAATACTACCGCAGCACTAAACTGTGTACCCATTTACTTTATGTCGGACTCCAATGTTGCTGCTGATGTTCTGATTGGTCCCATAGTTAACGCTATATCCGAAAACTCTTACACCAAAAAATTACCATCTAAAAAGAAGATCCTCATACAGTCTCCGAGGCTTCAATGACTGCGGGCTTGTTGCGGTGTATGAGACACAGAGACCTTCTACATAAAAAATAGAAACAATCCCCTCACAATATCACGCTCGAAGTTTTCTTTATGCGATAAAAAGCTTCTGCAATTAAGTAAAAAAATCTGTTAAAAGACAATTCGACACCCAAAAGCTCGATAAAACTGAAAATAACTCAAAAGTTCATTGGGAAACTATAAAACGAATCACATACACACAAAAACAACAACATGCACATGCAACTACACAACTACTTTCACACTCTGACACTCCTTCTCAGTCCTGTCTCCGATCTTAATAAATTATTTGCCGACATAGGTTTAAAACCTGCAGATAATATTATTATCAACAAGCACACTTCACCCACTTTACCTTTCTCCCACACTACTTTCTCTTCATCATCATTTGTACTGGATCACACGGATATTGATGAGATCGAATCTGTAATTCAGTCCCTTAGATCCACTGCAGCCCCTGGATGGGATGGTATCTCTCCTGCGGTACTTAAGAGATACTGTAACATTCTAGTGCCAGTTTTAAACCATATATTTAACCTCTGTTTTAAGACTGATACCTTTCTGTCAGCTTCAAAAAAGGCTATTATACACCCTCTTTTTAAGGATGGTGATCGAAACTCTTTTAATAAGTATCGCCCTATCGCGGTACTGCCCGCCCTTTCGAAGGTTGTTAAGCGCCTATTCAATAAGAGATTGGTAGATATTTCCGAAGAAAAAAAAAAGCTTTCTTCTCAGCAATTCGGGTTCCGGAAGAACAAATCAACCTGTGACTGTGACGCAGTTCATGAAGTAACACATTTCATAGTAGAGAAAATCAACAGTCGTAAAAAGGTGCTTACAGTATTTCTTGATCTCGCTAACGGCTAAGGCCTTCGACTCCGTTCCCATTTCTACCCTTTCATTTAAACTACAGAGAGCAGGCGTCAGAGGACTGCAGGTTGATCTTTTTAAAAGCTATCTGATAAAATAGGCTGCAAATGGTGAAAATTGGTGACCATTACAGCGACGAGCACCCGATTTGTTATGGTGTGCCATAGGGCAGTATACTCGGTCACACACTGTTTCTCATCTTTTTAAATGACCTCTGCAATCTTAACATCACAAATGCAAAAATTGTGTCGTTTGCTAAGTAATGTCGTTGTAATGATACAGCTCTTACCTTTTTCGCTAACTCGAGTTGGTTTTAATTCTGCCTTTAACTGACTTTGATCCCACGCTTTAACACTTAACACTTCCAAGCCGAAATTGATGACATTCTCTATTTCACCGACCTCACCACCAACCACGTCGCTAAGCAGTCTGTTATTCGCAATGTATATTACGCCTTATGTGTAGTGTTAATAATTTACTTGTATCCGAGTAAAAAAACTAAATGTATTAATTAGATTTCTGACACCTAACGTTAATCAGGTGAACACCAATGTACTAGTAAATAGGACACCACTGTGTTTTTTGGTATTACTTTGGACTCGAAGCTACAGTGGGCCCACATATAACCAAATTGTCGAAACGGCTAATCTCTGCAGTCTACGCGGTCTATAAAATCCGTCATTTGACTGATGTAAAACAGCTCGATTAGTATATTTTAGTTATTTCCATAGTGTAATGTCGTACGGCATTTTGTTGTGGGGAAATGTAGCTGACATTCAGGCTATATTTGTGCTGCAGAAATGAGCCATTCGAGCAATTTATAACCAAGTTGTAGGCATTCACTGAGGGATAAATTTAAGGTAATAAACATAATGGCTGTCGCATCTCAATATGTATATGAGAATACATTACAAGACACTTACATTAAAGTAACCCTATTTCCTATTATTAAAATGCACACATACACATTCACTCTCCCACTCATACATACACCCACACGCAGTCTCACTCATCCATACACACTCATACATACACACACACACACTCAGTCACTCGACTCACCACATCAACACTCCGCATTCTAATTTGTTTTATAAAATTTTAAGATTTTGTCTTTTGTTTTATATTGTAAGCTTCAAAAGCATTAAAACATGATAATTGTGATACTCAAATTGGGAGTCGAAACTGTCTCTCCTAAATATAAATTACTCAGTGATCTAACTAGGAGAGCAGCGATTCACCCAACAAGTCGTTGTACCTACAACATGTATTTAATAATGCATACTTTGTTAGTCCCTCATATACATCAAAACCTGTATGTACCTAAATAAATGAATAAATAAATTATATTAAAATTTTAGGTTGCAGTGACTAGGCAAAGGCCGATTAATTTGGTCCTAATATAAACGTGGTGAAGGCAAAAGCATTTTGATAGTAAATGATTATTGCATTATGCTAGATATCTCTGTATTTCTATGATGTGTTCTCTCCTTGGCCTCTACTTTAATAATTTGGATATTATCTAACATATTTAAATGGATTTTTTTCTTCGTTACAGAGACTCAAAGCGACAGCTACGCAACCATCTGTCACTCATTCGTGTGTGCTGTGAGCGGTAACAAGTATGGTGGTTACAAACGAAAGGATTCGTCAAGTGCTAGTGATTACCCTCTACTATAGTACGTCTGACTATACGTAGTAGTTCATATAGTAAACTAAGTAAATACTTGACGCCAGTAACAACGCTCACGAATACAATCGAGGTAAGAATTATTCGTCACTGAAGCAGGTCAGCAAAAAAATGCGCTGTTAAAAAATGTCAAAAAAAATTCAAAAGTGTTTTGTTTTAGTGCTTTTGTGAAATTTAACATTTGGCATTCGGGAGTCCTGTTTTAAGACTTAGTTTGCCTAACATCATTACCATTTGAGGAGTTTAAGTATACTCATTTTACGGAATGTTTGGCTTTCTAATTATTTTTGCTACCATCCGTAAAGTCAGTATCTTCCGTTGTGAGGCATCTGCATTGTAGTAATGATACGGTATTAGTAGATAGCTAAACTTGATGTTACATACAAATGTAGTTTTTAAATAAAATAGATGTGTCCTAGAAAAGCATTTCGATTCAACAACCAAGATAAATTGTATGTTAAACTACTGTTTTATAACAATAAATTAACTATTGTTAATTAGGACTCCTGAGTAAGCATAGTTCCAGCTAGCATTTCATAAAAAACGTGACAGTTTTAACTGAAAGTTTTCAATACGATTTATTAAAAAAAAACTCGATACTATCACCTAAATTCAAGAACATAGAAAAACGAATAATCGTATTTGTAAATTTTCGTAAAACGTCTGTTTAAACTAGGGATGCATCGATACGCGTCTTGGCCGATACGATACTGATATTTATGAATACGTATCAGCGATACCGATACCGGTACGGATGGTTACATAAAAATGACTGACTATTACAAAAAAATCTAATTATTAAATAATATATCTAAACTAATATTACAAACAGAAATTATTAGATTTTTTGTTTGTTTGTAATGGATAAACTCAAAAAATATTTGACCTATAAAAAAAAAACACCTAAAGAAAGCTACATTATCAGCAAGTAACATAGGCGTATATTATTTGAAAAAAAAACTAAAGATTCCTGCGAAAATTGTATTAATGTAACCCAAGGTATCAATGCCTATAAAAGTCATTATTTGGCGTGCGCTGCGAAAACTATTGATGATACGTAAAATAATGTACTACGTCTTTATAGTACGCATCTACCAACAAAAAAGTCCATGAGGCTATGTCTAACTATTATAGTTAATTCACAATAAACGTATTGTGTTCAAATTAGTCAATCAAAACACGGGTAGAATCGAAAGATGATATTAATCCTTATCCAACTAAATAGTTTCATAATCAAGGTTGAATATCATCACGCTATGAGCCTAAGGAGGCGAGCTAAAATAAAAATAATATACGCGTTGACTTAGGTTTTTTGAACGTGTGAAATTTGAAATGTATCGGTGTAATGTATCGAAAATAAATATCGTCGATATCAATTATCTGAAAAAGCAAAATATCGCCTATATATCGGTATCGGATGCACCCCTAGTTTAAACACCAAACAAATTTCAGGCCGTACTGGTCTTACTATTAGTTCCTTACGTTAGTTTATGTTGAAAAAGAAAAAAAAAGTTGTATCGTCCACAACCACCATACAACATACTCTTGTGATGTAAATTACTGTAAATAGCAATAAATAATAATGATAAATAGAAAACTGTTATTATTAAGGTTTATTAAAAAATAAAAATAGGGTTCATTATTGTACATCCCAGATAAGTTTTAAGTACGAAAAGTCACACACACAGATGTTGTTAGTATAAAAAATAGATATTTTTTATTTCGGCCGGCAACACTGAGAAGGAATGACGTTTTGACATTTTGTTAATTATTATACATAATTATTTTTTTATTTATAAATGAAACGTTGTGGTGTGATTATAGTAAAATTGTGAATATTTTTTGTTAAAGAACCTCCAAAAAGATGTGTCTAATATAATTCTGGACTTGTGATAGGATAAATTTTATGGCATGTTGATATAATCACATTGGAACTCGAGTAAAATAGTATAAGCCTATTTTCAATTTAAAATATAAAGAAAACCAAATTCTGATTGTTTTATTTAAAATCTTTATTTGAAATGTTTGTATGGAAATCCTAATTTCATCAAAGATATGTTTATTTAAATGTATATTTACACACATTACAAACACGATCTGTTACTCCCTTATTCTAAACAGCTTGTCCTTAATAAACGTTTTTAAACTACTAAAAGTCTTTCGATGTATATCATAATGTAAGTGTACGGAAAATGATTGAAGAATATAATTTATGAAAAAGGAGTAACGAATAATTTGATAAATACATAACTTGAGTAGGCTAAACAACATACAGTAGGCGCTCGGTAATCCGACGCTCACCAATCCGGCACGCTCAGTAATCCGGCACTTGGCGACTCAAGTAACTCGCTCGATAATCCGGCATTTAACACAGCCGAACGCCGGATTACAAAGCGGTTGAATTTTAGCACGCGCTCGGCAGTCCGGGCCTAACCTTGACAGTGAAACCACGTGTTCTTTGTTTGCTTTTTTCGTGAATCGCAGCGTCTCAATTTTTATAATATAAAGACCTAACCCTATTGTAGTCTTTTATTGTGGATACCTAGCTCATACTTTCTATACAAATCCGATAATCCGGCAGTTCCGATAATCCGACATAGAGGAAAAAAAACGGGTGCCGGATTACCGAGCGCCTACTGTAGTTCCTATTCTTACCAATTACTTTGTAACTCTCGGTCTGAACAATATCTAGTAGAATCTCCACTAGTTTATAAACCTCTTCATAACTCGTGTACAAAGCCGTTGGCGTCAACCTGATGACGTTGGGATCCCTGAAGTCTGGCACAATACCTCTAGACTTCAACGCGATGCTGATTCTGTAGCCCTCATCGTGTTCTAAGCATACATGACCGCCTCTCTTACTATCTTCTCTCAAGTTTCCAATAGCAAACCCGTAATCTATGAGCTTCTTTTCGATAAGATACATCAGATAACCAGTTATGTGTAGGGACTTTTTCCTCATATTCGGTATTCCAGCTTCATTGATGACTCTCAAAGCCCCTTCTAAAGACGCCATCGATAACACGTTAGGAGTCCCAATCTGCCATCCATTCGCGTCCTGCTGATGATCGAACTCTTGTCTCAATAAAAACTGAGTCTCAATTTTGTTTCCATACCATCCCGCTAAACCAGGCAATCTTTTGTGATTTCTTCTGTTGATGTATAAAGCTGCAGACGACCCGGGACCTCCATTTAAATATTTATAAGTACACCATATAGCAAAATCAGCATCTACTTCCTTCAAATTGATTTCTATAGCTCCAACACCGTGACATAGATCCCATCCTATATGAATGCCTCTTTCTTTGGCTGCTTTAGTTATTTTTACCATATCTAATACTTGGGCACTTCTGTAGTACACAGTAGGAAGAAACACCAACGCCACATCATCGGTCATTGCGTTTATAATTGCGCCTTCATCCATAAACTTCCCGTTACTTTTGACGACTTTCACAGCATCTTTAGGGTCGTAACCCTGTAATCTAACTTGACTGTCTACTGCGTAACGGTCTGTAGGGAAGTTGATATCGTCTACCAATATTTTGTATTTGTCTTTAGTGGGTTTATAAAACGTGCTGATTCCTTGATGAATGTTGATTGTGGTGCCGCCAACGATGCATATTTCGTCAGGATCTGCTCCAACTATAGGTGCCATGAGCTTAGACAAATACTTGGAATATAAATAATATTTGTTGTCGTCGACCATCCATATCTTGATACCTTCATCTTTCCATCGTTCCATGACTTCTAACACGCATTCTTCGGCGTCCTTAGTGGCGAGTCCTAGGGAGTTCCCACTCATGTAGATGTAGTCTTTCTTCAGATAAAATCGTTGTCTAAAGTGACCCAGAGGATCATTGTTGTCCAATGATTTTGGATATTCGGAATCGTCTTGATATTCTACCTTCATTTTACTTCCTTGTTTTCGTTGGTATTGCAATAAATAAATGATTAAAATTATGAACTCTAATCAAGCGGGAAAACCACTTTGAGCGAATAGCGTACCCGATACAATTACTTCCCTTAAAAGCCTCGGCAAGATAGGGAAGGCGTGAAGGCTGCCTTCTTAAAGTGCGTTCACCGAAGTCTCTCCAAAAAAAAACTTGCGATTTTAGAAGGTTAAGCAGAGATGGTGCTCTATGCAATTTTTGACTGTCAAGGGACCACTAATTGGTTTTTAAATACTCGAAACCTTTTATTGTTTTGTAGCGTTGATAGCTTATCATTGAGTCAACAGCAGGTTTAATATTGCTATAAGTATGCGAATATTGAAGGATCATTGTGCTTTAGTAGTGTGACCAAATGTTTGATAAGTGTCGTCAAGATTTGCATTGCGTAAATTATTTTTTACAGAACGAATCAGTAGCGTCATCATTACAACCTTTGGCCTCAAATGTCACGATTTCAAGAAATGGTCATTCATTTGGGCAATTTGGACTTGAGTTTTATTGATGATGTTAATGATTATAGGTACGTCGGTAATTACATTTGTTACAGGCGCATTAATTTTTTATTGCCACACAACATACATACTGAGCTGCAAAGGAAGAAAATCATCAGCTTTTAGGGTGGGCGTTCATCTACCTACCTTAAGAGCGTGCATTCTGAAAGTGGGTAAGGTCCCAAATAGATGTCATATATTTCGCTGTTTTGATTAATATGAAAATATGAAATATGGCTAAATAAAAATAAAAAATAAATTAATAATAATAAATATTGATTATGAAATGCAATCATTAACACCGAATATTTAGTTTTAGATGTAAAAAAGTATTTGGAAAACTTTCCAAATGCCTGTTTAGGGTTTCGTAGTCTACAAGGTACCCTTATAGTTTCACCATGTCCGTCTGTCTGTCCGCGGTTTAGCTCAGAGACTGTTGGTACTAGAAAGTTTTAATTTGGCATGGTATATGTATACTTGTATATGTATATTAATCACGCCAACAAAGTGGTAAAATAAAATCACGAAAAAATTTTTTTTTGGGTTACATCCCCTAGGTCCTACACGTAAAGTGGGGATGTTTTATTTTTCCTCGTTTATCCCATAGTGTGGTCGTTCAAAAATATTGGGAGTTTCTGAACGCCATTTTTGGATTCATGGACCCCTTTGCGAAATATTAAGCTTTAAAGTGCACATTTTTGTTAGAGTCGAGTGTCCCCAGCCCTGTTAGCTAAATGGTTGGTTCTGAATATGTGTAAAAATTCTCAGCAGTAGTATATAACGAAATTAAAAGGAAAACTCACAACTCTCAGGCTCTACAAGTAATAATCGACCAACTTACATGTGCAGTTGCAAAAACATGTTCTCCCGTACGGAATGTATGGGAGAACATGTATTTCAACTACAAAGTTAAGTTTGTTCTTGCGATAAATTCATCCCAACTACAGAACCCTTCATTGTGCGTAGTCCGACTCGCACTTGATCGGTTTTTTTTACACCAAAAACGGTTACAACATGAAATTCAATGTTATAATTGCAATTCATTATTAATATTCAAGTTTATTTAGGTATTTATTAAAAAAAAATATTATATATTATATTATATTAAAAAAAAAAAAAAAAATATATAAATATTATATTTATTGAGTATTGTGTATTGAGTAAAAAAAAAAAACAACACGTTAACAGTTTGCACCACACATACAACTTATAGGTCAATATCTAGTAGTAATTAGTTAATTACACACACAGTCATAAAATTAAAATTAGATTAAATTACATACATAAAAGTACCTAGACAAAATTAGTTCACTAGTTCGCCATATTTCTTATTTCCATACATAGCACGTTGGATACATTAGGGAAACTAGCTAGGTTCCTATTTGTAGGTAGCCCGAGTCCCCACAAGACTTTCCAAAACACTCCTCTATTCCGCAAATCATAGTCACACGATCAAAATAGCAAAGTACATTGTTATCTCCGATAACAATAACAAGTGCGGATTATATCATAAAAGTGATAGGTTGATACTGCAACTGCCGAAAATCAGTGATTTGTGTATTGTGTCGCGAATTTAATGCTAACGTGGGAAAATAGTCTATGGGTGGGATTATAGGTATATGTTGTATCATGGGTTTATGAGTTTACTAAATCGACTACTTGGGTAAATTCCTTGCAGAAACTAAGCTGAACATTTAGCGTATTATTAAAGGAACAATAAATACCAACCGCTATACCTAATTGGCAAACTGAATGAGTGAAAACCAGCAAGTATTTTACAGTTAGGTACCTAGGTACCTGTTTTGATAATCGTTATGCTGATGCTGCCGCGACTTGGTCAGTGGCAACAGTCTGTGGCAGCCAGTAGAATTCGCCGGCTGCAGATCAATGACCATAGTGGGATTCAAATTAAAGATGGAATGGAATGTGCCTGTGTAAATGAAAAAATTATGTTATTTTATTTCATCCGCCTAGAGCTCGACTATTTCGATAACGACTGGTCACAAGTAGTCCTAGATAGAAAGAAGTAGATGGAGGTATAGGCAGGGATGTACCCTGCTGATGGAAAATACAGGTTACCTTATAATAATAAAGTAGTCCACTGCTGCATTGTGTTAGCCCTTGTAACTAGGCCACTCTGTTTTCAAGATCTTACGGCACGGTTGGCGCAGTGAGTGAGCTATTGGCTGCGCGGTTGGTGTGATACGTTAAAAAAAACTGGTCAAGTACGTGTCGGACCACGCACAATGAAGGGTTCCGTAGTTGGGATGAATTTATCCCAAGAACAAACTTAACATTGTAGTCGAAAAACATTTTCTCCCATACGGAATGTATGGGAGATCATGTTTATCAAACTGCAAATTTAAGTTGGTCGGTTATTACTCGTTAACCTGTAAAGCCTACTTAGCTGTGCTGTGATAGTTTTCCTTTTAATTTCGTTATATACAGGGTGGCAGGGACATCGACGCGAAGCCGGTTACCATGGATTCAGAACATGATTCTGAGCCCCGCCACGTCGAAATTTTTCGTCGGTTATTTAAAAAAAAAAACAGCTGCTCCATATATTTTGATCGCGTAGGTATTGCACTGTTCTATGAAACAGCAGATTTTTTTTTTAATAACCGACGAAATATTTCAATGCAGGTGCGTTCAGAATCATGTACTGACCCCATGGTAACCGGCTTCGCGTCGGTGTCCCTGACACCCTGTATACTACTGCTGTAATTTTTTTCACAGATCCAACTATAACCATTTAGCTGACGGGGGGGGGGGGGGGACGACGACACTTGACTCTAACAAAAATTAGCGCTTTAAACCTTAATATTTCGCAAACGGATCCCTGAATTGGAAAATTATTTGCACACTCCCTCCATATTTTTGAAAGACCTTTCCAACGATACCCCACACCATGGGATAAACGAGAAAAAAAAACCACCCACCCACTTTGCATGTAGGGGAGGTACTCTAAAAAAATATATTTTTCTTGATTTTATTTTACGACTTTGTCGGCGTGATTAATATGTACTTATACCCATGCCAAATTACAAGTACTACTTACTACTTTCTAGTATTAACCGTCTCTGAGCTAAGCCGCGGACAGACAGACGGACATGGCGAAACTATAAGGGTTCCTTGTTTACTACGGAACCCTAAAAACGTAGGCTCCAATTATCTCTCCCAAAACCCTACAGCAAATTCGTAATCGGCGTGTTAAAATACACCCTGTAACCTCGGTAATGAGTTGTTGACGACACACCTCGACCTTGTCACGATAATCTGACTAATAAACCTTTATAAATAACAAGATTAATTGAACTGTATAACTATCCTTAATAATATTATTCGATAAAGACAGCCTGATAACTTTCCATTCGTTTTTAGTTAAGTACATACGGAAAGATCAATCACCTAATTTAATACAAAAATGTTAGGTAGGTACATTATGTGTAGCGAACATGTGAGTGCATTTAAATACGGCATTATTAATTAATCTAATAATTAAGTAAGGATGTTGGAGTGATAAGGTAGCCAAGGTAGGTATGTGCTGATTGATATTATCAATCAGTTAATTTACCCTGACTCCATCTTTACCTACATAAGCGGAACACTTGATAAGTGAAGACTTCAAGAACGCCTTTGGTGTTTTCTTTCGCTAACATGAGGTTATAACCTTAGGTATAACTATCTGACATTCTGACTGACTTATGGTAGGCTGTAGGGCTCACCCATTAATTTGGGTGTACTTAGTATCTAACAATCTAGTCAGGTCGCTGCGAATGTTGCGATAACCGCGAGTAGCTTCGTAAAATAGTCCGTTAAGCTTTGTGCAGACTAGCGCGACGCGACAACGCGACGCGACACCGGTTATTGTTATACCGTCAAGTTTTCTTAGAAATTGTATTGTTCGAGTCGCGTCGCGCCGTCGCGTCGCGCTGGTCTGTACAAGCCTTAATCCTTCGGTTCCCCTCAAGAAGCCCATAGCAAAAACACCGATAACGCACAATGAAGAGTTCCGTAGTTGCGATAAGGTATCCCAAGTACAAACTTTGTAGTTGAAAAACATGTTCTCCCATACATTCCAACTGCAAAAATGTAAGTTTATATAAGGTACGCACAATACTGAGACATATTACCAATAGACTTCATAAAGAAATAGGTTTTCTTAAGAGAACTATTTTCTGTACCAATCTTTTTTTTTTTAGGCTCAGTGGTATTGGAGAAATGGTGGGAAATGAAAAATTACATCAATTTTCTTTAAAAAAAACATTAAAATTATTTATTCAAAATTAATTAATTTACGTTACGCGTCAAATTAATTGATCCTTTCCATTAAATTCGGAGCAAATTGGCTGTGACAGACGGACAGACAGACAGACACACGTGATCCTGTAAGGGTTCCGTTTATTAAGGGACGTACTGAACTCTAAATAAACTACTTTCACCACCCATAGGTTTGTAGAGGTGCTAAATAATTCTTCTTGAAGGCCAAATGCACAATAATAAATCACTAAAATGTTGATTTTTGGATCAACAAAATAATCGGCATTGCCTTCCGCTTTACGGAACTTCGCGCCAACAAATTAAATTGAAACTCGTCATAAAAACTCTGTTATCGCTTTCGATTAAATTCTACCTTTTTGCTTACCAATGCCAGAAAGCAAAGGGTTTATTCTTCTTGCTCACAATCATAGAGTAATACTTGTAATACTTCCACGATAATTACCTACTTAAAAAACCGGCCAAGTGCGAGTCGGACTCTCACACGAAGGATTCCGTACCACTGTACAATATTTAGGAAATAAATGAAAATACTAAACGAAGAATACCTATTATTATTTTTCATCTTAAATTTTAAAAATCGCAAAGATAAATTTGTATTTTATAATGATAGTATGAATTACAAAGTTATTTTTTGCAGTTGCAGAAAATCACCCATGTTTAAATAAAATACTTTATGAATGCGGTTTTAGTATTTGTTGATTATATAGGTGCATGTTATATGGTAGATACATGATGTAAAGAAGTTTCAAATTCCTAATTGTTTAGTTGTTGAGATAGACCTTGTATAAAAATGGTTTAAAACTGACAACTTTCACGGCCCGCTATTTCTCCATTCATGAAAAAAAAAATGTTTTCTACTCGACGAGCTCTAGACAATGATACGAGTACCTCAAATGCCACGGTTAGGTTTTTTTTAAATCAGAAGTTTATTGTTTGGAGTTCCTCCTATAATTATTATTTTAATTTTATATTTATTATTAGATGTTATAGCGGCAAAAGAAAAACATAATCTGTGAAATAAACTGTCTACCTATTACGGTTCATGAGATAGAGCTCGCTGACAGACAGACGGACAGCGGAGGCTTAGTAGGTAATAGGGTTCTGTTTAGCACCCTTCGGGTACGGAACCCTAAAAAAGTATTCTGTGACAATAATATTCTACTCTTTGGACAATAATATTGATCTGACAACTAATTACATTACAAGTTATATTAATTATTGCCTATTTCCTTCTATTTCTTGCAACTTACGTTATGCATCATGAATAAAATTTATCAAATTCCGAAACGTATGTTATCGGTTTCCCACCGTAACTGGAATATATACGGCCCCAAACCAGATTATGGTCCCGTGGAAGTGCAGCGTTCATGCCTGCTCAATGGAATCGGGGTAGCAGGAGCTAAGCCACTCGGGGGTCTGATCAGTGCTTGCACTATTATGTATCAGGTAAAAAACAATGAATGTCCTTTCTGTAAGTCTTCTGCCAGCCCTGCCAGCAAACCCGATGTAGCGATTTTTATAATGATTTAGGCGATGTGGAGCATATCTCCTACCTGGGCAAGTCTCCCGGTGATCCCCTACTGATAATCTGTTGTTCGCCACACAGGCAGGCTCCCAGTACGAAGTAGATAACTCCCTCGGCGCGACCCACTTCCTCCGAGCCGCGAGCACTGCCTCCTGCTGTGCATTCTCCGGGTTCACTAAAATGCGCTACATGGCGCAAAAAGGAGTCTCCCTCACCTGCACCAGTGACAGGCAATCTATAGCATACACACTCCGATGCCCCGTCACTGCTTTTGCGGAAATGAAGTGCTTTTTGCTGGATACAGTTCTTAGGTAGAACCAATTTCATATACATAAATAACGTCACACCGAAAGCTGCTACAAGCTTTGGGTTGGGCTGCTCAACCCAGAAGAACATGGGCACGCTTTAACGCTTTTGCGGACTGGCGCGACTTGTCGTGCGATGTGACACCTGTAATTGTTCTACCGTGATGTTTTCTTAGAAATTGTATTATTAGAGTCGCGTCGCGCCTGTTTGCGGGAGCCTTTATTGATTATTCTAGTTCTAGTAGATACAAATTCTTACCAGATGCTGCTTTCGAGAATGGGAAATGGACGACTTAAAACCCCTGATAAAGGACGACCTGCACCGCATCGAACCATTACAACGTGTCCTAGACTTGGCCCAAAAGGCCTGTTGGGCGGGCCCCCACTCCAACTCTATGTTTTGCGTGCCATCAAGGATACAAGGCATGACTGGAGAAGTTCTCAACAATTATGCTAATCAGAACTTCAAGACTGATCATTGTACTGTAGCCAGTATAGGTGTTCCTTACGAAGAGACTATTAAGTTGGCGGAAGCGATCGAGCCTATACGAGTTAGTGCACCTGATAGTAGTTAGAAGAGGGAGCTTTCGATGTTACATTCCCCTGAATTTAGAGACACGTTACGAGTACACAAACATACGGAGTCAATCCTAACTAAGTAATATTATAGGTACGAGTATGTAAACGCGAAAGTGAGTTTGTTTGTTTGTTTCGCATTCATGCTAAAACGGCTGAACAGATTTGGATTAAATTTGGCACATGAGTAGAGCATGACCTGGATTAGGACATAGGATACTTTTTATCCCGATATTGTCACGAAATCGAGATTTTTGCGAATGAAACCGCGGGGCGCAGATAGTATTACATAATGAATTAATAGTGTGTAGTTAGTCCTGTATTTAATAATAATGCTGAGTAAATATCTAGAAGAGGCCAGAACCAAGGACTATGATGTGTTCTCGACCGCGCGCAGGGTTCGAATACTACGACTTGGGACCTGACAGCGACACGTGGATATGTGTCGTGGTGCCTGGCTGTGGCACTATGGATGTCTCGTAAGTGTCCATGAATACCTACAACCTCTATTTATTGGAACTCGACAAGTCATATTGAGACACATCGTAACGTATAGCACATCCATCACACTAGCGCGTTCGCGTAGCACTTAGCTAAGTTGTATTAAATTGAAACAAGCGCGTGTCTACCGGTCGGACCACCCACAATGAAGGGTTCCGTAGTTGGGATGAATTTAACGCAAGAACAAACTTAACTTTGTATTAGAAAAATATGTTTTTGCAACCGCAAATGTAAGCGGATCGATTATTACTCGTTAACTTGTAAAGCCTACTTAGCTGCGATAGTTTTTCTTTTAATTTCGTTATTTATATAGGTACTACTGCCGTGAATTTTTTCCCATATCCAAAGCAACCATTTAGCTGGTAGGGGGGGGCACACTTGGCTCTAACAAAAATTAGCTCTGTAAAGCTTAATATTTCGCAAACGGATCCCTGAATCCAAAAATGGTTTGCGCAAACTCGCAATATTTTTGAACCCCCTTTCCAACGACACCCCACAACATGGGGTAGATGAGAACAAAAAACAACCCACTTTACGTGTAGGGGACCTGGGGAGGTACCCTAAAACAATCATAATCATGTCATAAAAATCATGAAAACAAAAAAAAACATGATTTTATTTTACCACTTTTTCGGCGTGATCCATGCCAAATTACAACTTTCTAGTACAAAGAGTCTCTGAGCTAAGGCGCGGGCAGACAGACGGACATGGCGAAACTATAAGGGGGGCTGTTTAATAATGAATGTGATTCTAACACTCTTTTTGCTTCCTTCTCCTTCCTCCTCTTACTTTGCTCAGTCTCCATCGTATTCTGTTGCAGGGAGCTAATCCGTCACTCGATAGTAGCTCACGCCTGTGGAACAGGCAACCTGCAGGAAGGCAGTCATTCCATGGACTGCATGCAAGAACAACCACTCGGATTCATATCGGGAGAAGACCTATACACCACATATAGAGCTTTCAACATATCGTATTACGATACTGGCGTATTTGGTTAGATTTTGATCAGTTATTTTAATTTTAAGTACTTATTCCGTTAATAATTGTTAGATTATTATTAATGAATTAGACATATTATACATTTTTTTAATATTTTAATATAAAACCATACGAAATAAATTAAAATGTTGTCCACCGCGCCGTGTCGGGAGCAAAGTCCAAGCTACCGGGGTGGGCAGAGCTACAAGGCAGGAACCTCTTTACAATGCGAGCCGTATCGAGGAGTAGGTACCTACTCCCTTCTGAATGAGGCTCAAGGGCCTCGAGGCCCTTAGAGAACCTCGAGAGATGTTGGTCGACGCTTTCGACAATCTGCACTATGACAGCCGAGCCCACACTCTACCATGCCGACATCCTCGTGCGCCAAGTCGAGATATATTTGATTAGTTTTTCTTTTACAGAAATAAGCTTTTATTATTACTATACTTATTAGGTAGGTACAGTAAAACTATTTTCTTAATGTCTCTCGGCAAACTTCATGAGAGCGCGAGCGTCCTGTCTGCGCCAAGTGCAAAGGGCAACTGATAGATATCAGACGACTGACAAAACACGAAGTTTGCCGAGAAACATTAAGAAAATAGTTGTACTGTACCTACATACAACATATTTTTCAAGCACTTGCCGATCCGATTGTTCTAAAAAGGCATACATTTCGGTGAAATTGAAATAATTATGGAAGGTAGTAGGTAGCGTAATTGAAGCCGGCAGATGGCCCCATACGAACTCCTCAGGATAGCCCCGTCGAGTTTTAATTATCTTGACAAGGAGGTAGGTAGGTAAGTACTTAACCCTAAGATGTGCTGCCCAAGTTTCAAGGCTCTGTCATGACGAATAAAAGCTTGTTTTGAATAATTGAGGTTCAATGTAAAACCTCAATGTTGTGTATAAACTTTTTCATTAATTATATGATTTTTTAGTTCCAAGTCCAGAGAGTGAAATGAGCAACCACTGACCATTCATGTAGCTCCAGCTCCCTTCAAGCCCTCGTAATTCATTACATTTGGGACACGCAGTAGTAAGTGTAAATGTTTTAATAAAAGTTTATTTTTTCAGGCATCGTAGCAAAGACTCGTGCATGCTCAGCGTGGCAAGTCGCGAAAGCTGCCGCTCAGTTCCTGTCCAATGTCGGGGATCTTAACTTTAACCAGATTGAGATTGGCAAGAAGAGGCTTAGTAAGTAGTCGACTATTCTGTAACTGGTGTACCTATTGCTGCTCATAAAAAAGCTAACGAAACAAAAAAACCCCCGTATATGTAGATAGATACAGTGGGCTCCAGAGAAACCTCACCCCCTAGCAGGCGCGATCGCAGCCGAAGATTTTGGGGGGGAGTCACCATGGGTGCCGAGGAATATCAGGGAAATATTTAATTGATACTCTTAAACTTTTTGACCTTCTAATGATGCGCACTTATTAAGTAACTGAACCTCTTTTTAACTTTCTGATCTTTTCTCACAGTTGATCGCAGTAACTAAGCTAGGGTAACCCGACCAAATGGGTTAGGTCAGGTTAAAACCGTGACAAACCGCGCGCGAGCCGAGCGAGCGAAACGAGCGGTACCGCGGCAGTGGCCGGCGAGCGTTATAGATTGTCTACTCTGAAACGAAGCGCCCCACTACCGCATTTTTACATCCAAGTTCGTCGCAAGTAGTTGGCTATTTAGTCTTTTAAGAACCCCAAAATATGAATTATTTGGGGGTTCGATTACATTTTAAATATGTAGGTACATGCCATATTTTAGGGAGGCAACTATGAACACGTAGAATACAAGAGCGAACGAAGCGAGCTAAAAATTTTGTGCTCTCGGATTCGTTACATTTTCTTTTAATCATTCCAAAAGAACTAAGAATTACTTACTCAAGAAGAGAACTTACTAGACTAAAAGCTTAAACTCGTTTTACAGTTGTTTAGATTTGAAACCCGAGCGCAGTAGTAAAAAATCTGCTGTTCCATACATTTATGTTCGCATAGCTCGTTATAATATAGGGAACAGCTGATTTGTTTTTCGCGATTTCAGGGTTGTCCCCATAGTGAAACTTGTTCATAATGATGAGTACAATGACCCCTTAAGGCGAGGTGACCCCGAAAAACGTCATTTTATATTGTATTTTATTCGTAGATAACACGGATTAAAATTTTGAAAAAAACATATGATATATTTCACCCTTCGATCTAGGTATTTCGGCCGTCCGATACACGATTACGTGCACTTTACTGCATCCAATTAAATCGCAAAGACACGTCTAAATTATGGTCTAATTATCATTTTATTTGAGTTATATTAGGCTTTGAATAATAAAACTTATACCATAATAAAGGTCGTAAAAAATGTGATAGAAAACGGCCGTCATAATGTGAAATATGAAAATACTTATACCACTAATTCCAAAATCAAGCGTTTTCATCTTTTCATGCGCTCGCCCCGTGTCATTCAGTCCCGAGCGGAACGTCTTGGAGGTCGGACGTATGCCAATTTTTGCGAACCCGCCACCCCCGCTAAGTTCTGTTACCGGCTGAGCCAAAAATGTATTGTAAATTTGTAAATAATAATAGGTACCTGTATAATTATAGTTTAATTTTTAAATAGTGATTTTGTTTTAGGTAGGTACTTCTTAGTTATTTTATTTTAAAAAATGGGCAAAATTAAAAAAAAAATGTTGTCGTCGCTAGGTCTACGAAGGCTGAATAAATAAAAAAAGTAAGGATGCTTTGACAATATTACCATAGGTACCTATATTATATAAATTTATAATATTTAACTTTATTAACTAGGTAAGTACCTACGCGGAATAGATTTACATACCGCAAATATGTGTGTAAAACAGTTGAATTTAAACCCTATGCTAATGTAAATAAAGACGCCACGCGCGCAAAAGTTATAATGGTTTATTTTTCTCCCGGAATAGATTTACCAACCGCATCAAGTGTGTAAAATAGTTGAATTTGAACCCTATATCACAGAGCATAAAGCCGCCACGCGTACAAATGTTATAATGTTTTACTATTTTAAATATCAAATAGTTCATCCCGCTGAGTTGGTCCGGGTGGTTTTTATAATGTTTATTAGCCTAGGTAAGTAGGTATTGTATTGTCTACCACACGTCACGCGTCTGTGGTAAGTGATAACACTATGACCTTGAGGTGGCCCAACGTACGGAGTTTCATTAGAATAAGAGACCAGCTTGACACTGCTTTTGCCACCACAACACAAAAAATAATAATATTTTATGGTGTCTGCAACGTTTGTGTAGGTCTCGTCTATGCCATGTACCTAATACGCGCAACACATTCGTGCCATAGTGTAGAAATATACAGTATGACCATTTCCTACAAAAATATGATTTATTATTTTCGGTAACGTTTAGGCACAAATTCGTTTATGCGAAGTACACTCCTTACTAAAAACACTGTATCAAGTTATGAAAAGCTTATAAATAAAATAAAAGTACATATACAGGGTGGCAGGGACATCGACGCGAAAACTGTGGCTAAGTTTTAGATTAACATCCCTCGAGTTGGGAGTCCATATTTTTTTTACAGAAAGATTATATTATTAGAAGCCTCCACGCAAAGTTTTAAGTTGCGGAGATAAATGGTTTACGAGAAAAAAAAAAACAAAATCGAAGAAATTTAGCATTATTTACACCCGAATACTGAAACGCCACTCAAAAGTTAAGTGTTACTTAAAACTAGTTTCAACCAATCAAAAGGCTTTAAACGAGTCATAAGTAACGCTTAAGTTTTGAGTGGCGTTTCAGTATTCGGGTGTTAGTCACTTTTGACATTTTGTCTCGACATTGAACGTTTCGTTTTACGAAAAATCAACACACTAAAATGTTGTACTTTATAATAATGATGAAATAAATACGTATATTTATGATTTAGATACTTTTTAAGCATATTTCATTATATTAGCTATATTTTGCTGATTTAAATGAGTGCTATTAAATTAACACTTAAAATAATTTACCGACTATTGCCGTATTTGAAACCAAACGTAAAAAGACGCCATTTTGTGTTGTTACTAATACTTCACTTAATCTATTACTCTGCTGTCAAGCTCAAGCTTGGCCGGGATGCTCCAAGTCCCGACACATCTCGACTTAGTTAAAAGGCAATGGGAAGGTAGGCTGCAAGAGCGAGCGAAGCGAGCTCGGGACTTGGGGCACACCGACACGGACTGGTTAGGTTAGAAGGGGATGGCGGGGTCTTTAGACCCCGCTATCCCCTTCGTGGTTATTTTTTTTAAACCACCCAGAAATAGGAGCCCCGCTAAGCGGGGCTCTGTCGACTACGCCTGACAAAAAAAAAAAAAACCTATCAGATAGCCACAAAGTACAGTGCTTCCTCCAACAAATCATCAAAATAAGATCGCAAAATATTTAGTTAAAAAAAACAATGCGTTAACTAAACTTCCCCCATGACGGGGGGATCTCCTACTCCCCTCCACAAATATATGTACCCTTATACAAAAAGTCCTTCCGAAAATTCGAAAGTTAGGTTAGAATATTAAAAAATCATATCTCAAAAAAGGGGGGGGGGGGGGGGCTCCGAAATTTTTCCTTCACGGGGCCCCGTTGTACACATGCGAAAAAAGAAACTTCGCTTGAAATGTTTACGTCGGTTTTCAATGTTTTAGAGCAATGCAGTTGCAGGCTAAGGGCAGAGCGTATGTATCAACTAATGATTCGGTGGATAACGAGTAAGTTTTTAGGGTTCCGAAGTAAACAAGGAACCCTTATAGTTTCACCATGTCCGTCTGTCTGTCTGTCTGTCCGTCCGTCTGTCTGTCCGCGGCTTAGCTCGGAGACGGTTCGTACTAGAAAGCTGTAATTTGGCATATGTATACATATTAAACACGAAGACAAAGCGGTAAAATAAAATCAAGAAAAATATTATTTTTTAGGGTGCCTCCCCTACACGAAAAGTGAGGATATTTTTTTTTCTCATCTACCCCATGGTATGGGGTATCTTTAGAGAGGTCGTTCAAAAATATTGTGAGTTTGTGAAAACCATTTTTGGATTAAGGGATCCGTTTGCGAAATATTAAGCTTTTAACTGAAATGTTTTGTTAGAGTCAACTGTCGTCGTCCCTGCCAGCTAAATGATTGTACTTGGATTTGTGAAAAAAATTACAGCAGTAGTATATATAACGAGTAATAACCGACCAACTTAAATTTGCAGTTTGATAAACATGATCTCCCCATACATTCCGTATGGGAGAAAATGTTTTTCAACTACAATGTTAAGTTTGTTCTTGGGATAAATTCATCCCAACTACGGAACCCTTCATTGTGCGGGGTCCGATATCACCTGGCCGGTTTTTTAGATATCATCTCACTCGTTATTGTAACACCATAAAAAATACATAAATTAATTAAATACACGCCCCACCTACCCCAATACAATCTTGATATTGTTATTCCAAAATTGTAATACAATTCTCATAAATTAAATGTGCCTAAATACTACTTGATTTTATAGACTGTAGCACGAAGATGACGCATCAAAGTCGAATAGCGCGCTGCGCGCACTTTTGAATCGTACCCGTATTCATGATCTTCGTGTCAGTCAGATTTTAAATCCACCTTATTCAAAAAATTATAAGTACCTACTTATACCTATTTTGAATTATTATTCATTAAGTTTATATAATACCTACCTAATCTATCTACAACCTTAAAAAATACTTAATAAAAAAATAAACTTATAATAATCAATACAAGTTGATCTACTGCATCGCTCTATTCTGTGACCTACTCGAGTTCATGAACTTATGAGCGGTGCGCCTGGCGCGCGGGTCCCCCGCGGATCGTAATTTGTTTCGTATCGCTACTCGTTGCGGGGGCTGGGGTAAGCGTTGAATACCTACTGCGTTCGAGTTAGGCCGGCCTTAAGAGGATGCAAATGAATTGTATAGTTCGGTAAAATAATACGGACACATGATACTTCGATTATCTAAAAATATGTCAAATAATGCTTATAACAAAAAAACGTCGGTCAATAGGTTTCGGTAAAATGAAATTCGAACAAAAAAAAAATCTATCAATCTAGTCGCATACCTACCACAGATAATATAATACCATAGATAGATGATGTCCAAACGCGACTTTATTGGTCGCACAAGTACGTCATAACTAACACATATTAAAAATGCTAAAGTGAGTTTGTTTGTTGGTTTGTTTTAAGCCCTTTTAGCGTAAAAGCGTAATAAATTATTACGGTTTTACGCTAAAAGGGCTTAACGGATTTGGATGAAATTTGGCACATTAGTAGACAATGACCTGGGTTAGGAGTTTAGGACATAGGATACTTATAGGATCTATAGGGCGCAGCTAGTATTCATATAAACGAGTGCGACGATCGCTTACTTCCGTGACAGTCGCTTTCGGCTAGGACACGGCCGAAGACACACCAATCTTTTGCTAATTAAAAGTTATTTATTTCAGAAGTAAGCTTAGCACTCCACGACGAAGATTGTGTGAAGCTGGCTGAGGGGCTGGCCCTTCAGTTAGCCAACGGCTATGCAATAGACAGTGCTAAGCATTCCATGCAAATGATTGACTGTATTCATAACAACGACATATTGAATACTGCAAAGTATCTGGCTTGCAAAAGTAGGTCTAAGCAAATTATTATTCAATTACCTATCCATATTTGATTATTTTGTTTAGATAGACTTAGCACATGAGTAAAGAAACGGAACAGAGGGTAAGCTTCTAAAGAGCGTGCAAAATGTAGGTATATACCTATTTTGGTAGGGTTGGCACAAGAGGATAAAAAAAACCGGCCAAGTACATGTCAGTCCACGCACACCGAAGGGTTCCGTAGTTGGGATGAGAAATAACTACAACTGTGCTTTACCCAAAGCAACCTGCGAGTAGGTAGGAAGGAGGACATTTTGGTTGTGAACCGTAAAATATTGCTGGATGCTGGAGCCAGTTCATGGCACACTTTAGAACGGACTATCATAATTAAATGCGAGTATTAAATTTCTTGTCTGTATCGTTGACTGTTGTGGAGTTCCTTCGTCTGGAGCCAATCCTGGGTACAGAATCAGGTCATGCATCATAAAAAAATCATTGTCTTCAAAACTGAACCAACAAGTAAAATGTCCACTCCGTAGAATAAGAGGAAGTATTTTTAATTCAGCTTGCAAGATTTGACCAATACATACTAACTAACTCACACGGCAAGTTAAATAAAAGCTTGTAAAAAAAAAGTGTCGCTCTCGTGCCGCCGTCGCGTCGCCCCGCTGCCCTCTGCCGCCGAGAATACAGCGTTATTGTTATTAGTTCTCTTTAAGTTTTCCCAGATCGTCTATCATTTGATCGTAAGATGAGATAGGTGTCTATCGTGCGCGAATGAAGGCAATTTGTAACTACAATACAGGCTTAGCTTATTTCCCTCCATTTATGTGTCCGCCAGAATAAAGTGCGTTAATTTTTTTAGCTCGACGATACATGGCCGTTGCTGTAGTAGGCGACGTTGGACGTGTACCCATAGATAAGGAGCTTATCTGATGAACCTGAACAGAATGTCACTAGACTATTTTATTGCTTTTAGAGTTACTTACATAATAAAAAATACGATTCCTCATTGTCCACTATGTAAATAGAACACGCTCCCACCACTCCGACAACGCGCACTAACCCGTGTGGTGGATTTCGGCCCACTCTCTCTTACAGAGAGCCTCTGTGATCCAGCTGTGGGAACGTTATCGGCTGATTATGCTATACATAAGCTATGGGACGGCGCTCAAGAGATGATGAGTGTCTACCCGAGCTCTTACTTTCCTCTGTATAAAGGGTGGCATGGGACATCGACGCGAAAACTGTTACCATGGATCCAATACGTGATTCTGAACCCGCCTGGGTTCAGAATCACGTATTGGATCCATGGTAACGTTGAAATGTTTCGTCGGTTATTAAAAAAACAATCAGCTGTCCCATACATTTTGACCGCGTAGGTATTGCACTTTCCTATGAAACAACAGACTTTTTATTTTATAACCGACGAAAATTTTCAACGCAGGGGGGTTCAGAATCATGTTCTGAGGGCCTAGTGTGAGTTTGTTTTAACCGTCGCGATTTTACGCATCGACCGCGTTTGGCACTCTGATTGGCTCTTCACTGGCCTTCACTAGTGAAGGGCCAATCGGAGCACCAAACGCGGTCGATGCGTAAAATCGAGATGGTTAAAACAAACTCACACTAGGCCCTCTGAATCCATGGTAAAAGTTTTTGCGTCGATGTCCCTGCCACCCTGTAGACGAGTGGGTGATGATGGTTCGGTGGTTCGACGCTGTGCGGTACGACTGGTATGTATACATTTGAGTGGGATTATTTTACGTTAGTACCTACTCGATATTTTTGTTTCGATACCAAGTAACGAATGCATTCTTTTGATACTTACGAGTATACTCGGTATCGGAAGAAAAGTAGTTGTTTCCAATCGAATGGCTGGGGTAGGTAGGTCGTACCTAGTGAAAGTAAGTATTTTTTAAAGAAGTACCATAATTCCGTTACACACTTTCAAACACAATCCGTGAGTTTTGAAGAATATTGCTAATCCATTGCTTCATAGGTTTGAAAAATTCGTCTGCTCAACAACCTAAATAACACAATGAACGCGGGTGAACTGTCAAAATGAAACCCATTGCGATCAATTGTAATTTTATATGTGTTACGCAATTACCCCGCTGGTCTAACTATAGCGCAAAATAGAAACAAGTTGTCTCGTAAATATTTGGGCAATTTCTGTTTTTGGGAAGCCTTTTTTATGAGGAAAAAATAAGAAAAGGTATTTGTGTAGATTCTTAGTGTCTTGTGTTTATTTAAATCTTAGTAGGTAAGTACCGGTCAGTGGCGTAGCGTGCCATCTCGGCACCCGGGGCGGGAGGCCCATTTTGCCGCCCCCATTCAATACTTAATTAAAATTAAATTTCGAGACATAATTTCACAGGCAATGAGGTATCTTTAATTGAAGGTAAAATAGGATCAGCGGTTTCACAAACGGATTCTACGGGCCTTACTTCTTACTCACCGTTTACGAATTCACGGAAATCAGCCGAGAGCGTCAACAACGAATCACAGGTAGGGTGACAATTTTCAAATTTACGTCATTGTTGTTTTTTGACTTGTCAAACGTTCTGTCATGAAACATATCGCGCACCAAGATAAAGAGTGGCACAACTCAAAATAATCAAAAATCGAGTTATTGCGATTATCGGAATCTGTGTCGAAAACTACATTAACTCCAAAGACACCTGTCTACAAATCTCCATCCCATAATACACAACATCATACAACAATGTTTTAAATTGGTCTTAGAGAAAACCAGTAATCCGTTTTTTGATGTTCCTGAAAAAAGAGGTATTTTGAGTTGTGCTACTCTTTATCTAGGTGTGCGATATGATCTCTACTCTACCCGCTTCACCGGCGACATTTTGCCGCCCCCTGGCTTCGCCCCGGGCTCACCCACGCTACGCCACTGGTACCGGTCAACTGCCCATCAAACAACTATAACATCGCCTGGCGTCCTATTTTTGCCTAGAAAAAGCTGTAATTTCTTTTTCATTTTACTTGTATGACTTTGAGTTTTTAATAGAAAGCTCTAACTTTCGATTACCTACCATACAAGTAAAAGGAAAAAGATATTACATCTTTCTTTAGATTTCCGTAGTAAACAAGGAACCCTTATAGTTTCGCCATGTCCGTCTGTCTGTCTGTCTGTCCGCGGCTTAGCTCAGAGACTGTTAGTACTAGAAAGCTGTAGTTTGCAATGGGTATATATATTAATCACGCCGACAAAGTGGTAAAATAAAAACAATAAAAATCTTTTTTTGTGTGTTTTTTACATGTAGGGGATACATGTAAAGTGGGGGTGATTTTTTTCTTGTCTATTCCATAGTGTGGGGTGTCGTTCAAAAATATTGCGGTTGTGTGAAAATCATTTTTCAATTCAGGGATCCGTTTGCGAAAAATTTTTGTTAGTCTTGTCCCCCCCCCCCCCCCTACCAGCTAACTGGTTGCACTTGGATTTCACTTCACTTTGAATAACGCTGTTTCAATAGAACGCTTGATGTAATGAGATTACATGAAAACTCTGTTCCCACTGTATTTTGATGATTGATTAATATTACCCTTTAACCTGACATTAATAAATAGATATATTAATTGCATAAATAAAAACAAAATCATTTGTATATTGTTTATCGTAATATTAGTACCTATTTTTTTTAGGCACGCGACAAAGAACGTCATCAACGTCTAGTTTGGGTGAAACGAGTAACATTCGGACCAGACACACAGTCGCACCTTCAAATAGAGATATGAAACTAATATTGGCAGGACACATCGCTTTTTTAATCCTGGCGGGCGAATGGTGTGTCTGCATAACACATCAAACACGTCGTTCGTATTAATATTTATAAAATTGACCGTAGCACTAGATTCCTCAAATTGTTTTAATTCTATTTCATTGCGGCAATACTCCGAAGCATCTGCTACTGAGCTACTGAACAATTTTATTGTGTCGCCAGCTTCACTTTTATGTTTTGTTTGTCAAAAACCAAAATATTTTATATTACCTACATGGGCACTTATGAAACGTCAGAAGCTAGGTGCATGGTTCTAATTGGTCGTTTCTTAAGAAGAAGAGCCGGCAAGAAACTCCACGGTTACTCTTTTAAAAATAATTTTGATAGAATACATGCGGTTTTTTAATTTTATTTGCAAGATGTAGGCCCTGTGCTTCTTGAAGTTTCAGAAATACTTATTTAAGTTCTACCTTTCGCCATAATGAGTCAATAAATACCTACTTAAGGTTCGCCAAATGCATTTGGAATTAAAGTGGAGCAAAACAGCCGCGTGAAGAGATAGATCCATACGACCAAGGAAATGCGCTTACGCTTATTTTACCTCTGGATTGGAAGGCCAGAGAGCAGTAGCCTCTGCTCTGTTAGGGTATGCGGATAATAACTAGAGAGTGCGTGTGGTGGAGTAAAATTAAAATAAGATATTTTTTTTACCCATTTGATTGGTGTGATAATGATAAGTAACGTAATGCAATAAAAAGCGTTTTTTTATTCTGTGTAAAAAAAAAGTGTAGCCCGCGAAATCAAATATTTATTAGAATTATAATCATAAAAATCATCAATACAACTCGGTAAGTTTATAATTATATTCCTATTGAATGACTATTTCATGAAATCATGACATTATAGGATTATTCTAACATAATATGGAGTTGTATTGCTGATTCTAATTCTGTAAAGCCATATTTGCTACGGTCGCGAATCATATTTTGACCGGCAAATAATTGCAAAAAACGTAAGAATATTTGATTTTTACAGGCTATCTTAGCGCAACCCCCTTAACATGAATTTTATTCTCAGATCGCAGAAGGTAACTAAACCCTACTCATCTTTTTCTGTTACAACGGACATATTATAATCCAAACGTGTGTAGTAATACTAGTATCTATGAAGTAACATCTATGTGCCTTGATTGACACAACCCTAGAAATGGCAGCCATTTTATGTTCCACTACGAGTTGTAGGTAGGTATGCACCCTTTTTTTGTAGGTATTTCTAGTCCATATATTTTATATACCTATGGATAAATGAGAACTGTCAAGCTTCAAAGTATCAATGTCAATTCAATCAGGAAAATAGCAATTCAATCAGTAAGTATCTATACATATCCCTCACTAGGAGTCGGGCGTTGGAAGCTGCGCGTAGCTTTTGCAGCTATCATCATTTAACATTTTTGTCTTGTATGTAGGTATTTGTTTTTTGTTCCCAATAAACGTTTTTTTTTTTTTTTTTAAAGTATCGATTCGAGTCGACTCATGGAATCGTTATTCATGGCTACGTGCACACGGCGATTTCTTTCATATGCGATACCGTACACGAGATTTTATCGATTATAGCGGTGGTGGCAGTAGAATTATATTAACTTGTTCACACGGAGTCTGTGCGGTATAATTATGTGTTCGTGAAATATTCTTTCCCGTATACCATCCGAAATTGCCACCGAAGAGACCGCGTCTCGAAACGATTTTATCGAATACTACAAGCAGTGGCACTTATGTTCATGTTGTATCGTTCACACGAACAAACTTTTCTCTCGTATTCGAGACTTGCGCGCGTGCACGCAGTTGTCCTTGTGACATAGGTAGCTGCGAATCGAATGGAAATGGTCGCCGTGTGAACGACTCTCTCGTGTACGGTTAAACCGTACACGAGAGGTCGAGAGAGTCGTAGCAGAGTCGCTCGAATTGCTAAGAGGGGTATTACATTATCAATTATCTCGGATCCTATATTGGATCCTATCTTTGATCCTACATATTTGACGTCTAGGATCATATCTGTGTATTACATTATCAATTATCCAGGATCCTATTTTTTTGACATATGTGGTTGCAATCGTCGATTAAAACCAAATACTGAAGCCTTTCGGCAAACAATATAACAAATAGAACTTAGAACACTAATGAAGCCACAAAACAATGAATTCCCGGCTGCCCGGCAGCAGTTTGATTTTATTTTAGTACAGCAGTGTTGCCAACAAATAATTTTAGAATTCCAAAGCGTATTGTGAACTTAGGCCAAAATTTCGTTGTGCTTACTTTTTATCCGTTAATAAAACCGTCAACTTAGAATGTGGCAGTAGCAAAACTGAAAAGGCAAAATCACATAATTTTATGGACGGATTTTGTATCAGGAAATTATGAAAATAAATGTGAAAATTCAGTATATAATATTCAATATGGCAAGACCTGTTTCTCTGATCCTATCTAACAACAAATGTCAAAAATCTTTGATCAAAGACGATTTGAGTCATATGTTTGTATTACATTATCATTTAAATATGACTCAGAGATCTAGGATCCGAGATAATTGATAGTGTAATACCCCCTAACAGCAATACAACCGTTAATTCAACTTATTTTTATTAGTAAGGCTGCTGTAACAAAGTTACATGCTCTGTGGCTGTAACTAATCTGTGGCTATAAGTATTCTGTGCTTCGAATTTTGTGATTGTTTTGGGAATTGGGATGAGATTATAAAACCACATAAAATCTAATGATTCTGATTAAAACTAAGTGTAAACTAGATTTAGGAGCATTGTATTTACCTAAAAATAAGTTACTTTCTAGATCGCTACGTTAATTGTAACGAATATTTACGCGATATCTACGTTTTATGCTCATCTAATTAAATTATTTCTTACTAAGATGGGAAGAGTAGAAGCTTGTAGAATATGTTTAATTACTGATGTAAAAATGGAAAGGATTCAAGGCGCCTTGGAAACGAATATCAAGTCTGTTTTTGGGCACAACGTAAGTACTAAAATATTCTTTACTCCTCCTTTTCCCAATTTTCTTTAGGATTAATAGCCTTTGTTTTCATGGTTTAAGGTAGGTTAAGGTCTGCTTGATTCATAAAATATGGCTAAGGTCTTGTTTAGCATATTTTATGTAAAGCGCTCAAATTCAAGTGTTTCAAAGATGAATTTAAGACCAATGTAGATCACAACAAATTAATGAGGGTGCATACTGGCTCTAAACTCGAAATTCAGACTGGCAATAATTTTTCAGGTTCTGTTCTCGTCAGACCTACCAGACTATTCCTGTTATGAATGTTCAGCATTAATAAGCAAGTTCACTAAGTTCAGGAAAAAGTATTTGACAGCCCAGTCGCTCTTGTTTAATATTCTACAGAACCATGGTGTGGTGAGTACTTACATAGTCTTCTAATCTTATGATAATTTATGTTCTCAGTAATGGTTTTCTTGGAATTTCTTATACTTTTATTATTGTGAGTCTTCATAGGTAAAGACAGCTCAAAACAGACTTCCAAGCTTGATCATATTAATGCATTGGGTGTGAGTAGTATTTTTCTAAGCTGGAGTATGTTATTTCTTTGTACAGGTCACAGAAAAAGAAATAAAGAGCATTGATAGAGTAGCATCCAAACTCAACTCCAACATGTCTACAACTCTTATTACCAGTGACCGACACGCAGTAGAAATTAAAATAGAAAGTGACCCAATGGAAGATGTACTGGAAATGACTGTAGAGGATGAAATGGATAACAGCGAAAGTGAAGATGAGGTTCCTTTGCATTCTGTAAAACAAATTGAGCATGTAAGTATCTTTTAAGAAGCAAATTCGCAAGCACTGTATGTCTTATCTACCAAGCACATCCTTTTTTTTCCTAATTCTGGTGCAATCTGTCGGTCTATCAACATTCAGCATCTTTTGTGTTGATAGTCTTTAGTCATTCTTGGTATGCGCCCACTGGCTCATCTACATCGATCTATTTATTATATAGTTTGTTGGTTTTCATATCTAGTCATGTGGGGCCAATCTTTGAAGCCTCCTGAATGTCTCGGTTTTCATTAGATTTAATGCAACTAGCATCAAACTTATTACTTGAGCATGTATTAGGATTGGTTTTAATCCTATTCTTGTATTGTAGGCTAAAAACGAAGGTTAAAGAAGAAATTTTCAAATAAAGTAGATTCTTCTTTAACCTTTGGCATTTTTAAGTCCTGATTTTTAAATTCCTAGATAGATAAGATAAGTCTTTATTTGCATGGTATAAAGTTTATACAGTCTGGTTTTGATATACATAATGTCCACATGTTTAGCTATACAGAATATTGTATCAATTGCATGCAAAATAATTAATAACTAGTTAAAGGTGAGCTATAGAATGTCACAAATTAATTGGAAATACAATAATAACATCACAAAAATTTTCATTAATACCTGTACCTAGACAGAGACTACCCATTTTATATTTTCAAGTTAAAGAAATCATTCATGTCATAAACATTATGTACATTCAGCCATTTGTATAGTTTATTTTTAAATGAGTTATGATTATTTAATAATTTTATTTCTTTTGGTATTTTATTGTATATACGTACACACATCACAAGGCAGCTTTTTGCATACTTGGCTGACTTAGGATTATCCTTTAATACAAGTCTGTGTAGATCCCTTGTTGGTCGAGAAATGAATTCAGACGCTTTTTTAAGCAATCCCTTATTACTGTAGTCTGTACACAAATTTACAGATTTCAAATATGTAAAGTGAGGGAAGTGGTAATAAACCTATCTTTTTAAAAAACGGTTTGCAGGACTCATCAGGACGGAGTCCAAAAATGGCCCTGATGCATTTCTTTTGCGCAATAAATGCTCTATCCTTATCCGTACTGTTCCCCCATATAATGAGCCCGTAACGTAAAATGGATTCTATATATATGCGTGGTATGTAATAATTGCCGTTTTTCTATTTGTCACGTTCTTTACTTGTCTGAGAGCATAAGCAAATTTATTGATCCTTTTGCACAGATTATCTAGATGTAGTCTCCAATTTAAGTCTTGATCTATGAGTACACCCAAGAATTTGGTTTGTGTAACTTCTTTCAGTCTGTCAATATTAAGTTTAAAATTGGATTATAACTAAGGATTATAACTAACGCACCTTGGTACATCACTAACAATAGTTTACATTCTGACTTAAAAACGCCAAAGGTTAAAGAAGAAATCACACAAGCACACCCTTGCATGGATTAGGTTGATAAGTTATGTACAGTCCATTCACAGTTACCTCCGATTTTGCATCACCATCAAAATCACAGTGATCTTCATTCACATTATCATAGGGTTGCTGCCAATAACAAGTCTGTCAAAATCACAGTGATCTTTATTGTTGTTACAATAAGGTTGCTGTTGGGTTGCAGCTGTTAGAAGTAAAATAGCTGTGAAAGGACTACACCTGAAATATCAACAAAACAAAATGTTACCTACTTTCAAAATTGATATGGTTGAAAATGAAACTTCCCAAATGTTTTCTTTCTATTTTTCATGATAATATTGTTTTCTTCTATTAATTATAGGTTTTTGGGCTAAGTTTTAGATTAACATCCATCGAGTTGGGAGTCCATATTTTTTTTACACAAAGATTATATTATTAGAAGCCTCCACGCAAAGTTTTAAGTTGCGGAGATAAATGGTTTACGAGAAAAAAAAAATCAAAATCGAAGAAATTTAGCATTATTTAGTCACTTTTGACATTTTGTCTCGACATTGAACGTTTCGTTTTAAGAAAAGTCAACGCACTAAAATGTTGTACTTTATAATAATGATGAAATAAATACGTATATTTATGATTTTTAGATACTTTTTACGCATATTTCATTATATTACCTATATTTCACTGATTTAAATGAGTGCTATTAAATGAACACTTAAAATAATTTACCGACTATTGCCGGTATTTGAAACCAAACGCAATTTTTCCTTCACAGGGGGGGTTGCACACATACGCCCCCCCCTCCTCCCACTTCCACCCCTTAAATCGATGGATGATGAACTAAAGTCGTACCGGTTTTTGTACTTATCCATGTAATGTTTGATTTAATTTCAGGTAAATGTTGGTTCCATGAAAAAGAAACAACACACATCTAAAAGAAACAGTCTAAGTGAAGATTATTCAGGAAAATCTTCCAACAAAATGAGAAAGTTACAAGGAAATAATGCCAGAAACGAAAACTTGCTCCAAGATCTCACTGTAAGATTATCTCTACTTGCTTGATCAAAAAGTTTTGCCTGTTTAGACTCCATAAAAATCGTGTATACCTACCTAAATGTTTTGAGTAGATAATAAAAATGTGTCATTGTGTTTTATAACTAACTAATAATTGAAATTATTTATTACTAGGATCAAGCAGATACAAATGGAATAGTATATTTACAAGCAGAAGACTTTGACAGTGAAGTTAGTAGATTTTGTTTCCGTATTTTAGGTGTTGAACTGACATTACTCTTCGTCTGCCATCCTGTGCACAACTGGGTCCTCCATCAATAGTAGAAATTCATGGGATTATTCATTTGTTTCAGCTGCCAGACATGGATAACGCAAACGACGAATATAACCCTTCTTCACCTGAAATATCTTTAAAGCTATTAGAAAATCAGAACTTAATGTTAACCAACCAACACACAATAATGTCCAAACTAGCTGACTTCTCAGCCAGATTTCAGAGTATCTCTAAAACTGATATGTTAACGAGAACTTGTGCTACTTATAAATTAGCAACAGCCAAAGCTAACTCTGTTACATCCGTCATTGAGAATAAGAAACAATTCGACGATTTCGAAAACGAACTGAATGATCCAGAAAAGAGACAAATGCTGCGAGACAAATACTCAATACTGTTTAATGGGAGAGGTGATGGGTTTAACTGTGCATACATTTTAATTGACGCGCTGTTTTCTAGAAAATTCATGACTCAGTGCTCTTGGGCTGGAGGTTCCAGAGGAGATGAGTGCAAAATTCCATTCAGAGCATACAAAAATACAATAAGTTTTTTTCATGAGATAGTGCATGAATGTGATAGCAATTTCTCTTTGTTCGATTGTCACAATTTTGCCAGATGCATTTTAAAAAATTCTACAAAAAGGTGTACGAGCAAACTGCTAAGAATGTCGACTCATCGGAAAAGACGAAGGAAAGCGTCGGACATTATCAAGACTAAAGAATTACTTGGTTTAGAAGAAACATGATAAAGTTATTTTTCAGTACCCGGGCGTAAATAAGGCACGTCGCGCTTTAGATAGATTAAATTAATTCAATTCAAATTAATTAATTAATTTAATCTAATTTGAATTTGAATTAATTTATTTTTCAGTACCCGGGCGTAAAGCTTCGTGCAGACCAGCGCGACGCGACTCGAACAATACAATTTCTAAGAAAACTTGACGGTATAACAATAACCGGTGTCGCGTCGCGCTGTCGTGTCGCGCTGGTCTGCAGGAAGCTTAAATAAGGCACGTCGCGCTTTAGATAGACTCACAGGAATGAGTGACAGACAAAGCTATACAAAGTAAAGAAAAAATAATAATTGTGGGTGCCTTATTTTCGGCCCAGGGTAAAATGTTTCATCATTTGTCTTATAAATATTTGATTTTATTAAACCATTGATTTGTGGCTCCTGCATGGAGCACCCATACCCATGGTGCTTGTACACGGTGCAAGTTACTTGAGCATGTAAAGGTGCGAGCTACAGTCGCCACAAACGCAAGTCGCGAGATATGCAGTGCGTAAGTCACTGGACCCGCAAATATTTTGATACACGATGTATGTAACCTGCTCAAGTATTTACTTATTATTATAATAACATGCGTAGGTAGGCAGATGAAAATTTTCAATGTAAGATAATTTTGGTAAGCACAAAACCATTTTTTTTTAAAATTAATGATTAAATAATTAACAGTTAACTGCTTGTTTTACTTTCATTCATGCCTGTTAAGTACGAAAACCGTTATTCGTCGTTTTGTGGTAAGTACAAATATGTAAAACATAATATCATACCAATATTCCGCAAAGAGAGGTACGTACGTGTGTTAGGAGACCTACATACATGTCGTTACATTACAAAAACCTAATAACATATTGCTCGACCTGGGGATCAAACCCAAGGCTCAGCAATCATGCTTGTATAATATATTTTATACCATTCCCCCTCTAAAAAGCTTATTTTATTCACTGAAAACAGTGAATAAAAAGCTCTTTTAATCACTGTTTTGGTGTTTGAATTTAGAACACATCGATATATGCGACCTCCATCTCAATGCTATACAACCTCCTTGCGAAAACATACTCTATACACAGGAAATAAATATCGTTTCACAAGTTGATTGTTATTAGTAATAATAAGAAAATTACTTTTGATTTTAGTAATTGTTCCAATTTTAATGTGCGTTTTAATTAAAGCCCCTTGCAGAGTAGCGCGACGCGACAGCGCGACGACACCGGTCATTGTTATACCGTGAAGTTTTCTTTGAAATTGTTTTGTTAGAATCGCGTCGCGCTGTCGCGTCGCACCAGTCTGCACGAAGCTTAATTCAACCTTCCTTTTTTCTTCAATAAATGTCTATTTTCGCTTAAATCTTTCTTTTTCTCGTAGTCATGGTATAAAGTATAGTATGCAACTCTTGAATAAAACGGATTTATATCGAGGGCCATGAATTACTCGCGTCGCTCAGGATTCTAAAACTTGAATCACTCGCTACGCTCGTGATTCAATCGTCATGAATCACTCCCTACGGTCGTGATTCAGTCGTTAGAATCCTTCACTTGCTCGTGATTCATCTATGGCCCTCGCTTTAAATCCGTCTTTTATTCACTAATTGCATAATATACTATTACTCATAGAAGCATCATATCAATTCATATGCATATGTAGCGTAGTCACCAATTGCAGCACTCATGGAAAAACTATAAATTCACCTTGCTACCTTTTTTCATCAGACAAATTTCACAACATTACTGAATATGATTAAAAGTCCAGGAAGTATAATGGCCTGTGCACACTGGCTGACGGCAAGGGAGAGCATCGAGGAAGAGGATTTCTCTATCCGCCAGCGCACACTGGCGGACGGCTGGGGAGAGCATCGAGGAGGTGAATTCCCCTATCCGCCAGCGCACACTGACAAGCAAAATCCTCTGCTATACCTACTGCGACCGTCCATCAGCTTACTGGATCATCCGCGGCATCCGCAGAATAGCCACCGCTCGCCGAGATTTGATTATTCCACGAGCGACTACTCAGCGGAGCGGCGGGCAGCGCGGTCTGGCAGATTCCAGCGCATACCGCCGCGGTATCCTCCAGCGTGCTTTCCGATGCTCCCGAGAAAATTGAGCTGCGATGCTCCAAGGTCGATCACCCAGCATTGAAATATACTTTATCTCGATTGGATAAGTATTAAATTCGATTGATAAATTTAAAATGCTCTGCCGTCCTGTCTGCCAGTTTGTGCAGAACTTCTTATCTTTCATCAATAATCACACAACTAAAGAACAAACCCACATCTAAATTAAATCTACTTTAATTCTTATACAATCAAACTATTCAAGCTTTATACACATCAGTATGTTTGTAGTTAATCTTCTTATCAATCCCCAGTAACTGTCTGATGATGAACTCAGGTAAACGCTTGTGCTTCCAGCGTGTTGGTAACGGTGTGTGGTTGGCTTTCTGCAGCTTGTTGGCTACATACTGTTCTGCTTGGAACTCGTTGGCATCCTTCACCATGGCTATCAATGCATTCTGGAAGTTCTTCTCTTTGGTTTGACGGCGGTGCTGCTTTATCTGGAATTTAGTTTAAGAGGCATTCATTGTTTGGCTATAAAGCTGAAGCAAACTGAAGCGAAATCCGCGCAGAATGCGGGACGAAACACGCTCGCGCTGATATTGACAATTAACTTGTTTGACGCACATAGTCGTGTCTCATGCGGCATTCGCCTCAGTGAGTCCTGAGCCTAAAAATGACACACAAATGACTCTTGTTACAAGCTGATAACCAAATAGCACCATCACTGAACACTATTTTTTATATAACTGTACATTAATAACTAGCTTTTGCTTGTGTTGTACTTAGTCGGAAATTATCCCACAGGAATGTACTACTGGATTTAAAAGTTTTAATGAATTAATGATTCTCTTAGTACCCAACTTTCTTCATAATTATCATTACTTACATCATCACTTAGATCAAAACAAAACTATTCTGTTCTATCAATACATACTCATTCTGGTTTTAAGTATACTAACCCTAGCCCAAGTGTATCGCATCTTCTTCCACAGCTTCCTTCTCTGATGTTTCTTCATCTTCTTCCTCCTGATAACAATCAACCTTGCAGCCTGAATCTCCTCCTGACTGATTGATGGCAGACCAATCTCATCCTTTCTCCACTCTTTATCCAGCAGTGGTAGGATAGAACGAGGGTTTACAATAGGTATGTAAGGTATAGGGGACTGTTTTATCCCATTCGATCTTGGCTTATCTATGATTTCTACACCAATACTCCTTGGTGCAAATGAAAGAATTATTCTTGGATTACAAACCAAGTCATTCTTAGCTTTTACAATGTTAGGGACAACAGGCTTGCATTCTGATATGGTTTTCAGTGCCGTGTTGAGATTGAGCAGGCGAAATTCTGGAAGTAAGAAAATTTTGTGAATAAATAAATATAACGTAAGACATAACCTTAAAATATTTCGAACGTACGTTTGATAGTGTTGTGAAGAGAGTTCATCGTAAAGGTTTCTTCTCTGTTTTGAATTGTATTACATTATTCATATAATAAACAGTAATAGGATTTAGTTTATAAAATATGAATTACATACACCAGTTCAGGTTAAAATATTGATACTGACAGTGACAGACTGACAGTCAGTTTTGAGTTTGGTAATCTAGTTGACGTTGGGGAAGATCACGTAGCGGGTCTAAATTATTGTTTCCAAGCAATAATACGCCGAAAGATTCTGTTCTTTTGTTAGTTTTCAAGAGTTATTGTTACTTTTATTTATTACTCTTATTTTACGTTTTGTTTTTTTTTTTGCAATAAAGTTCCGTCAAACACGTAACGTCAAACTGACTGTCATTACTGTCAATGTGCGTCATTATTTCATAATTCATTATTGTGAATATAAGTCAAACAACAATTTAGAAAAGTTATTAATTATTTTATTTTATATATTATAAATCCTATTTCCTTGTATTTTAATTAAGAAAAGATGGGAAGAGTAGAAGCTTGCAGAATATGTTTAATCACTGATGTTAAAATGGAAAGGATTCAAGGCTCCTTGGAAACGCATATCAAGTCGGTTTTTGGGCACAACGTAAGTACAAAAACTTTTATCTTCCCTGTTTTCTTTGGCATAAAATAGACAAATTAAAACTTGCTTCTATGTATGAAGGTTTGTTTTGTAAAAGATGGCAAAGGGCTTATAATGCCAAGAGGCTGGGCAGTATCTTGGATCCTTAGATCTATTATCATAATATGTCTAATCTGTAAAGTTACCAATATTAACTTATCCCTTTTGTGTATTCATTGTTTGTATTTCTTTAAGTATATAATGATTTCCTGTACTGGATCCAACATCATTTCAGTGATCTAGTAAAATTAGCTGAGACACCGATATTAGTAGTGGACATCATGTCATTGCTGTCCTGGATCTGTCTTTATTATCACTTGTATACTGAAGCTTAGTACAGCCTTTTCACAGTAATTTCACCTCTGGTAGCAACCTTATTGTAACGATAATAAATGTCACTGTGATTTTACAGACTTGTTAGTGCACGCAACCCAACAGCAACGTCAAAGTCTGTGGGCGCTTAGTGTCCCGGAAAGTGTTAATGTTACAAGATCGTAACATACCTTGTCAAAGAGAATTTTATTTAAAATTAGAAACCACCACACCACATTTAAATAGTTTTTAAAGAACATTTTGTGGAAGGGCTCTAATTTCAGTTAGATAAATATTGTAATATATGAATGTAAGACTAAATTCTAACTGTCAATAATTTTACTATTCTTCAGATACTGTACTCTCCAGACCTCCCAGACTATTCCTGTTATGAATGTTCAGCATTAATAACCAAGTTCAGTAAGTTCAGGAAAAAATATTTCACAGCCCAGGGCCTCTTGTTTAATATTCTACAGAACCATGGTGTGGTGAGTACCTAGTCTTTTAATTTTATGTTTTCAATACATTGCTTTTCTATTTTGCCCTTTTTATTGTCACTCTTCATAAAGAAAACTGTGTCAGTTTAAGCTGGTGTATGTTACTCAGTTATTTCTTTGTACAGGTCACAGAAAAAGATATAAAGAGCATTGACAGAGTAGCATCCAAACTCAACCTCAACATGTCTACAACTCTTATTACTAGTGACCGGCATGCAGTAGAAATTAAAATAGAAAGTGACCCAATGGAAGATGTACTGGAAATGAGTGTAGAGGATGAATTGGATAACAGTGGAAGTGAAGATGATGTTCCTTTGCATTCTGTAAAACAAATTGAGCATGTAAGTATCTTATAATTTGGGTAATTGTTCCTGACTTCTCCAGTGTTCCTTGATAGCTGTAGCTTACTTTAACATTACTTAAGGTGAAAGCCCTCCTAATTCAAAATTAATTTACAAGAAACATAAGTAATTATAAACATTGTGGGCTATATATTGAAGAAATCACCTTAAGCCCATGTACGCACTGGCGATTTTTTTTCGTGCACTGTATTTTCAACTTTTTCTGCTCAGCGCCGAGAGTTGAAAATCCAGCAGTATGTTTTTTCAACGCGCTGGTACGAGAGTGCGTCCCAAGGCGTTGGATTCACAACGGTCGGCTCAACACCGACAGTTGAAAATCCAGTGCGTGATAAAATCCCGCCGCGATATTTTTACGTCCGTGCGAACGTGGGGTAAGTAACGTAATGCTCAATTCGGAAACTATGTGTTAGGTGTTTTTTGAAAGCCACAAGAATAAGGGTAACTTCTAAACAAATGTGCACCACTGGCGACTGTATCTTTACTTACCATCTGCAGTGCTATTCTGTAACCATCTCACCGTGAAAACTTAGGTGAAGTGAGCGTGGAGTGAGCTGTCATTCCACAGGGATTGACACTATTGACAGCTCACCTCACCCAAGTTTTCACGGTGAGATGTTTACAGAATCGCATGGCAGGTGAGAATATTGTCAAGTGTGCTTATGAAACATACAAAATAGCAAAAGTGACAAGATGCCATTCTGATGTTAAGCTGTCATGTCTGCTCTGCTCTTATAACTCGGAAGACAACAGTGATGCTCAGTTTTTGTTTCGTATTGAATATTTATTAATAACCGCTCAAAAACTCAAAACTTGTAGAATTTGTACCCATGGTTTATTTTGTGATGTTTTGGTTTTTTCAGGTAAATGTTAATGCCATGCACAAGAAGCAACACACATCTAAAAGAAAGAATCACATGAACACTGAAAATAATTTAGGAGAATCTTCTAACAAAATAAGAAAGCTACAAGGCAATAATCCCAGAAATGAAAAATTGCTTCAAGATTTCGATGTTGCCAAACTCACTGTAAGATGTATCTCCTACTAGCTTTTGCCCGCGGCTTCGCCCGTGTGGAGGTCGGAAATAATCCCACGAGAACGTACTACCGGGATAAAAAGAAAAAAAATCCGGTCATGGTTTACCCATATGACAAATTTCATCCAAATCCATTCAGCCGTTTTAGCGTGAAAGTGTAACAAACTAAACCCATTTCGCATTTATAATATTAGTTAGGATTTTTTAATAAGTTTTGCCCTCAATACAAAACTCTGAGTAGCAATGAGTAGGTGATTTATGACTACGTCACAGGTTATTATTTACGTGTGTGACCAAAGTTTTAGTAAACTCCTATAGTGTGACCGACTCCACTGTACCGCGCCTTAGGAATGCGCGACAAGACGGCGCACATAGGAGTATTTAACCCAAAAAGTCGATCAAAAGTCGAATATTACAAAGTATAAATATGAAAGTAGTTTTCGCTACCTGGCAAACCGGAAGGGTCGGGGGGACAATATATCGTTCGACTCTCTTTTGTTCTCGCTGACATTCCGTTCACAATCAGTCGTCTTTCTAACGCAAGCTTGAACGAACTTAATACGCAGTAAAAGTGAGTCAACTAAATTGTTAAAAATAAGTGTTAAAATTAGATTAATCCGGTTAAATCAAATTATAGTTATGGACGGTATAGAACAAGGTATGTAAAATTTAAATTACTTTTTTTTTCGTCATATATACTTTTAATAATTATTTACGCCATTTTTTGTTGGGTACATTAAAATGATGAGTCGATTTCACCCTTTTTCAATATTTCAAAATCTTTTTGTTGTATTTCCGGACTTTTCCCGAGTCAAATTCTTTTATCATCTTGTTGTTAGATATACATATTAGAAATTTAAAAAGAAAATAGCTGCCACCACATGCCAAAATGTTAACATTTTGAAAATTAAGTGCATGTGGTATTTACCAAAACAAACTTTATTTTGCGGTCACTTAAGTTAATTTCAGATTTCTCTTGTTGTAGGGCCTTCCGGTGTTAAGATCGTGACGCGAGAATATGTTTTTCGAAAAGCGAGGGAATATACTGAACCAGATTTCGGAGAAAAGTTGAATTTACTGGAGTTTGAAATAATTAATAACTCTTCATTCCCTACTGATCAAAAATCAAAGTTTATTCATACATTTTCTCGTCTCAAGTCTGAAATGAAGTCTAAGTGGCAGACAGCAAAGCGAACAGAAAGTGTGTTTTTGAAAAAATACCATGATTGGTTACAAGGTACTCTTGAAATACCGAAAGATCCCACGTGGGTCGGCCAAGCAAAGATTTCGCGGAACTAACAGACTGCAGTAAGCGTCGAAAAACATCACATCTACGTGGCAAAGATGAAGCAGAAACACTAATTTATGCAGGTCAAATGGCGCTTCGTGAAAAAGGAAACGTGGATGGTGCATATGTGATAAAAGATATTATGGCATCCCCAACACGTGGTCGTAAATATCGTGAAGCGTTCAGAAAGAGACACCTGAAGCAAAAATTAAGCAACTATCGCCAAGTCAGGCTTTGTCTATGTTTGTGGAAGCTGCATTGACAAGAAAGCAGTACGAAATAATTAGAGAAAGTTCTAAAAAACTATACCCGTGCTATTCGATTTTACAAAAAGCAAAACAAGATTGCTATCCAAATGTCGAGACATACAGGGTCACTGAAACGTGTGCAGAAATTAAATTACAAGCATTACTAGACCACACTGTTCAGCGTTTTATATTATATCTTGAAGAAGTATTACAAACTTTACCAGAGGAAGAATTGGTGACCCTAGAGTTCACATATAAATGTAGATGTGATGGCTCGCAGCAGGCCCAATACAAACAAAAATTTGCTAACAGCAGTGAATCTGACGCAAATATTTTTCAATCATCACTTGTGCCATTACAGTTGATAAGTAAGGGTACTAAAAAAAGTATTTGGAACAATCCATCACCGTCTTCTCCGCGTTACTGTCGACCAATGCGGATCAGATTTATACACGAGAGCAAAGATGTAACAAATGATGAAATTAATTACCACAAAGACCAAATTTAACGGTTGACGGGCACGAAGATAACTTTCGGGTCTTATGAAATAACAGTTACTCATAACTTGTTACTCACTATGGTAGATGGCAAAGTGTGCAACTCCGCAACAAACACAACCTCTACAATGAGATGCTATATTTGCAAAGCCACATCAAAAGATTTTAATAAACTCGAAAAGTTTAACGAGACCACATCAACAGAGCTACAAAATTTGGAGTTTGGCTTGTCTATCCTACATGCTCGCATCAGATTTTTTGAAACATTACTTCACCTTTCTTACAAACTTCCTATAAAGAAATGGCAAGTGAGAACTCAGGCCGAAAAAGATATAATAAAAGATAGAAAAGCAAAAATCCAAGAAGCATTCAAAAATGAACTCGGATTAATAGTGGATGTACCTAAAGCCAATTTCGGGAACACTAATGACGGGAACACTAGTAGAAGATTTTTTAACAATATAGAAATATCGGCAAATATCACTGGTATTGACAAAACTTTAATAGAAAGATTAGCAGTTATTTTAGAAGTGATATCAAGTGGATATAAAATTAATATTGAAAAATTTGACACCTATAGCCAAGACACAGCGAAGATGTATGTAGAATTATACTCATGGTATCCTATGACACCTACACTTCACAAAATCTTAATTCATGGGCCTACAGTTATTAGACACGCCATACTACCAATAGGGGCCTTATCAGAAGAAGCTGCAGAAGCTCGTAATAAACATTTTCGGAAATTCAGGGAACAATATGCAAGAAAATTCAGTAGAACTGACTGTAATATGGATGTTTTAAGTAGATTATTATTAACTTCGGACCCATATTTGACAAGTATTAGACCAAAAGTGTCAAAAAAATCAAAACCTTTTAAAATGGAAACTATAGAAATGTTAATGTCCTACGAAGTTAATATCGATGAAGGAGATGCAGAAGATAGCGTACATGATTCAGATGAAGAGGAGTAGTTATAAGCGATTTTATTAGTTTAATAATTAATTAGTTTATAAGTTTTTACGTGTAAATTGTTTTGTGTGTATTGTTGTTGTTGACATATTGTAATAAATAGTGACAAACCATTTTTTTTTACATTTTTTTCAAATTCCTGCCTCAAAAAATAGCTCAAAGTATTTTTTAAACATTTTTTATTACATTTTAATAACAATAAATAAATTTTAGCCAATAAATAATTTTGATCGACTTTTTGGGTTAAATACTCCTATGTGCGGCGGCAGGACGCGGCGCCATTAGCATTGATGAATAAGCGGCCTGCACTGTCGCCCCCCCTCCCCCCCCCCCTCGCCGTGCACATACCTAAGTTGCGATACAGCGGTATCGGTCAAACTAGCCATGTTGCACTTTTTAACAATAACGATTGAACATGATTTAACTGAATAATATGTTTTACAATCATTTTATTTTGTATTTCTAGGATCGAGCAGATGCAAATGGAGTAGTATATTTACACGCAGATGAATTTGACAATGAGGTAAGTAGAATTGGTTTCGGTATGCTAAGAGTTGAACTGCAGTTACTCTTTGTCTGCCATCCTGTGCACAACTCGGTCTTCCATCAATAGTAAAAATTCATTTGTTTCAGCTGCCAGACATGGATAACGCAAACGACGAATATAACCCTTCTTCACCTGAAATATCCTTAAAGATATTAGAAAATCAGAACTTAATGTTAACCAACCAACACACAATAATGTCCAAACTAGCTGACTTCTCAGCCAGATTTCAGAGTATCTCTAAAACTGATATGTTAACAAGAACCTGTGCTACTTACAAACTATCAACAGCCAAAGCTAACTCTGGTACATCCGTCATTGAGAATAAGAAACAATTAGACGAGTTCGAAAACGAACTAAATGATCCAGAAAAGAAACAAATGCTGCGAGACAAATACTCAATACTGTTTAATGGGAGAGGTGATGGGTTTAACTGTGCATACATTTTAATTGACGCGCTATTTTCTAGACAATTCATGACTCAGTGCTCTTGGGCTGGCGGTTCCAGAGGAGATGAGTGCAAAATTCCATTCAGAGCATACAAAAATACAATAAGTTTTTTTCATGAGATAATTCATGACTGTGATAGCAACTTCTCAATGATGGATTGCTACAGTTTCGTTAAATGCATTTTAAGGAATTCCAATAAAAGGAGTACAAGCAAACTGGCAAGAATGTCGGCTCGGAAAAGACGAATGAAAGCGTCTGATATTGCTAAGACTAGAGAATTGCTTGGTTTGGAGGCAACTTGAAAGTTGTAAAGCTATTTGACATTTACGGTACCCGGCTCGGCGTAAATACGAAAGAAACTCACGGGTACAACAATGACACAATTTTTTTCAAAAAATTTGCCTTGATTACGGCCGGCGCGCGGTGGGTATTTGAAATGCGGTAGAAAACTACGTTTTAGTAAGACAACCCTACCTGACTCGCAGTTGTTCAGGTTCAATTATTGTTAATACTTGATACAACATAAGAATGAATGTGTATAGTCGACCTCGTAATTCCTTTACCATCTTTAGGTTGAACGTTACTTGAAAGACATTATACCGACAAGGTTTTTATCTCTATGCCACAGCCGATCAACTCAATTGGACTGAACGGTAGCCTCGCTCACAAAAGTGACCACTCTAGAAAGAGACAAAGCGACTGCGGCCTGTAGTACCTGTAGTTTGTCAAGAGACAACTACTGGCCGCGAATTTTTCTATTTTTCCCTCTCCTACTTTTCGGTCTGTATTCACTGCACTACTGAATACGGAACGCTCTGTCCATTCTCTATGTCTATGGTTTCAACCATAGTGGAGTTTCCATTTGTTGTCAAAAGCGGTAAAAGAGTGACGAGTTCGACTATACGTAATTCTGTACTTGCAACCGTACGCATGGAATCGTAGTTGCGATGTTTTCAATGTAAGTTATCGTTTAAAAAAAAAACTGAATACCTAGTTCAATTAATGAGTAAATAATTCAGAATAAACTGCTTGTTTGATTATATTAATTAATGCCGTACGCCGTTCCTGTCGATCGAGTGAGTCTGAGTAGAAAAATAACTTAAATAGGCTGTGACGTTTTAAGGTATGATTCCGAACCCCACTGTACGCAGCAATTTACTTGTCACTCACTACTGGTCTGACGTGGCGACAGCGGCAGGGCGACACTACCGCGCCGCAGTGGTTTTTGGGGGATTCAACCCCCCCCCCCCCCCCCTCGAAATGTGAGAAACCATCGACCCACCTAGGCAGGGCCGGATTTAATGGTGTGGAGTAGCCCTGGGGTAACTAAGGAGTAAGTGGAGGCACCGATTCTGTTTTTGGACCAGACGAAAAAAAACATAGTGTTCAATCATTTATACATAGTAGGTACCTATTAAAAATATACAAAAGAAAAAAAAGATAAATGTTAGGCGAATGGAACTTTGCGAGCTTTTTTCGTTGGTTCTCGGAGTAAATCACTTTCAATACTAAGTAGGGATAACTTTTCTAGGCGGTTCTGTGTCATTGTAGTCCGAAGTCTATTTTTTATAATTTCATCTTCGAAAATGAGCATTCTCCAGTGCAGTTCGACGCCATCAACACCAACTACATTCTCAAAGTAATTTCAACATTTGGAAATGTAGCTCTGAATCGAGTATTTGCTAATAGAAGATTTCCTTAGATTGGTCTTTTTGATCATCGTTTTTATACAAAACGGTAAAGTTAGCGTATTGGTGGTCCAATACGCTAACTTTACCGTGGGCAAATAATGAAACAGGTAGGAACAACAGCGAAATACTGAATTTAATTTAGAGAGTGCACAATGACATGGCCTTATCAACACAGATGTAGAAATTGTTCAGGAATTTGAAAACATTTTTGCTAATATTCCCATTAAAACTACTGAAGCTTTAAATTCCTCACCCGCGCTTTCTGCTGCCTAATTTAGACAGAATGTGAAGGCATGCGCTTTGGAGTTTAGGTTTCAGCATACAAACCCCAAGCTGTTATTAAAGCTTTTAAAGATCTTAAAATTAAATCAACAGAAAGTCGCTGGGGAATGTCCTCACAATTTGTTTTCTTTTTTATAAAAAAAAAAGGTTAGGTTAGAACTGTGACCTTATACACGACCCGAGCGAGTGAAGCGAGCTAGTGAGTCGCAAAAACGACTAGAATAAAATTATAGAAAAAAATACTTTAGTTTGTGTTAGATAACGACTCCGGCAGTAATGTACTGCCGTTTCCAAACAGCGTTATTTTTGGGAGCCGGCGCCGGCAGTGGAGGCACTCCCAAAAATTGTCATTACCTGCACATATCTACGACGTCGTAGACTCTGCATGATCAAATTTCGTAAATTGAAGTTCTGTATCTCACAGAACTGCAATTTACGAGAAACGCAAGAATAAGATGTTTTCTTGGTAAGTAGGTACCGGTCAACTGCCCTAACTTCGCCTGGCGTCCTATGTTTGCCTATAAGGAAAAAGATGTAGGTAATATCTTTTTCATTTTACTTGTATAGCAATCCAAACTTAAAGCTCTCTATGAAAACTCAGTTTCGTTTTCCATACAAGTAAAATATAAAAGATATTACATATTTTTCACTATAGGCAAACATAGGACGCCAGGCGAAGTTAGGGCAATTGACGGTACCTATACTTTTGCGCATTTTGGGGTTTTCAAATATACACTTAAAAGGTTTTTCCCCGCAGCATTTTTTTTGGATAGAATAGAGATTCTATCCAAAAAAAATGCTAGTATAAAAAGTGACGGGTTATAATGTGCAGTGGTTCCGGACAAACCAATAAACATTATTTTCGGTAGTAAGTTCATGGCACTGTCGTACCTACTATGTTACCGCCTACGAATAATAAATACCGTACCTACTATGCTACCCCATGCGGCTTTTTAAAATGATGAATTGATGATGCTTGCGACATTATAATCGTGCTATAATCGATAGTGATAGAATGCTCTAATTATACAATGCCAAAAAAACATCTTGAAAAATAATTAATCCCAAAAGTGCAATACAAGACATGGGAGACACTTCTTCTTATCTGCCTGGCCCTTGTGCCCCTCCCAGAAATAAATCCTGGATCCGCCCTGGGATCTAACCATCGATATAAGAAAGAAGTTATATATTTCTATGTACCCTTCCCTACAACAAATTTCATGAAATATTTTCTATATTCTACGTTTGCGATCGTTAAGCCATTATGTAAGAAAGCAGATAGAGAGCTCATGGTTTTCTACAGGCCTATTTCTCTGATTCCTGTCTTCTCGAAAATATTTGAGAAATTCATTCCAAATGAATTAAACGGTAACATAGAAAAAATTATATACAACCTTCGTTTTTGTCTACCCTAAACCTCTTAAGGGGTCATTGTACGCATCATTATGAATAACTTTTAATATGGGACATACTTTGAAATCGCAAAAAAAATAATCAGCTGTCCCCTAAATTTCGACGAGATATACGAATATAAATGTAGGGAACATCAGATTTTTTTTATTGTATTTTTTTCAAACTTCGGAAATCACAAGCAAAAACTATCTTGTTCTCTCAAAGGAAATAAAATTATAACGCGTATTCGTTCGATGTTTAATTTTCTTGTTTATTTTCGGCTCCTCTGTTCATCATAAAAAAGGAAGTTCGAGTTTCTTTCCTACCTGAAATGGGAAAAGTTTTTTGCGATTTCCGACTTTTCTAGTACTCAAACCTCCGTTGGTCCTTATAAAAAACAGGATCGATTGGTATCAATAAAAGTTTTTGTGAAAACTGCCTATTTTCTTGAGACTGTATTTTTTTTCAAAATCTGTAAATGAAGATCAAAATGTCTCAAAAAGTTAAGGACAGTCTCCTAAGAGCGATTTCCTGTAACGACCACGGATAAGGTAGCTGTTCTCATTGCCCCATTTATAAAATCCACCCTGTATATGTATGTAGGTATCTATGTTTGTGGGATTCTTTATTACCTCGAAGCAACTGAACGGCAGGATGAATTTTGATGCATGAGGTGTCTATCGACGCCATGGTTAGGTATAGGCTTGGTTTGGTTTCTATGAAATCAATATGGCGGTGGTGAATCCTCAGTTGCAACCCGCGAAATTAAAATTTTCTTACGTATTTTGCATTTTGCAGGTCATTGTCAGGTTATATCTTGATCAAAGTATGATTCGCGACCGTAACAGGTAAGTATGTATTTCCAGAATTATAATCATTGGAATCATTAATAGGTACATCTCTCTAAGTTAGATTTGTTACATAATTATGAACATTTCCACAAGAAATTTGTTCTTATTGTAACAAATCTAACTAAAAACGGATACCCTTTAAAACTTGACCATTTGAGAAATCCAGAGCAAATTTGAAAGGTTTGATTTATCGTAAATTGAGAGAGGCCATCGTCGTACAGCAATGGACTTTTGTAGATTGATTCGATCGATTGATTAAATTATTTCACGACTGTCCCTGAAAGGGATTACCCACGGGGACCCTTAGGGATTCCAACTACCAGTCCACATACTCAAACGGAATACAAACGATTACAAAACAACGTTATTTTTGTTTACATTCCTCGCTCCGTTTAGCTCCGCTTGGCTCCACTTTCGCTCCCGACCTGCGATATTTAGGTCGCTTGGCTGTCAAACGCTTTATTTTTTTCATTTTACCGGACTTAATTACAAATTTGGAGTTTCATTGACATGGATTAATGACCCCCTCGCATTTGAAGTCTATGGTTTTGTTTACATTTCTCGTAGGTAGGATGTTTGCTTGCATCTAATTGCTGATTGTAAATGAATTTCATGTACCCACGCAAGTGTCTGGGTCGATATGCTAATTAGGCAGGTAGGTACCTATAGGTAGAAATAGAATTTGTTTTTTTTTTGTCTGATTGGATGGCGTGTTGATTGCGTGCGGCAGTTAATCGACGAGAGGGCTTTGTTTAGATTCTTGTCCTGAAAGGTAATATAAGATAATGTTTCTAATGTATGTATTTTTATAATCGCACAATTTTTTTTACAACGCTCACTGGATGGTAGAGCCCTATCGTTGGTAAAGAAACACACGGAACGGACTGGTAATCATCATCATCAAATATCCTATCCTGTATAGGCGGGCTCTTTAGCAATGCAGCCACATCGATCCTTTGCTAACAGCATTCAAAGCGAGTGAGACGTTGAAGAAACTATCAACGCGCGTCGTTGGGTTAACAGAACACTATTACCTTCCTTTACGGCAACCCTTCTTATGGGATTATTTACAGGGCCTTTATGTCCAATATAAATATATTATTCCGTAGTTGTATTGTGTCCCTATCCATGGGTTTGACCCCATTTACAATAGCTGAGTTTTGAAAATCTTATGTAGGTCGGTACCTAATAGGGCTTGTGGCAACCTTCAAATTTTTTGTTTGGAGATCTTTCTTCATCGTATGTCGACGCTGGAACAATGCTGAATTAAATATTTATGTGCGTTACCTGCCTACGTCATGACTGCAAAGATAAAAGGTCATATTAAGGTACGGAAGTAGTCGACCATCCAATTGATGATCAAATACATCACAATTCTAACCTAAGTTCGTCTATAGAAGTCCAGTTGTATTCGACATTGAAGACTTTAAAAGCCTCTTGAACTTCAAAGTAGGTACCTAAAATACAAAAATATCAGCAGCCAGACAATCAGAGAGACTCATTATACAGATCTTTCATGAAAGTGAATGCCGTTCAAAGCTGCGTTTATCTACAACATCGCACGGTTCACGGCGCCCTTTGAGCTGCTAACAAAGATGGCGGCTTCTTCAGGAACCGACAATCGATTTATTTAAGTTTGTGCGAGGAATTTCGAGGAGGATGTTTGAATTCTGTCTAGGCAATAGGCATAGACCAAAATCTGTGCTTATACGTAGAAGTGTTTTTATACGGGCCTTCAGTTTCTACAATATTTCTATCCACGGTTGTGGATTAGCCAGCGAGAGCCTGCGAAAGGTCGTGAGACCCACCATGAAGTCGTGTATCAACTTCTAGTAAGTATTTACTACTTACTTAGTAAAAGAAGCATTTTTAGGTTATGCACATTTTGAGTCATTCTAAAAAGCCGTACAAAGCTTCTTACTGTATTTTGAAAATACTTGTAACTTCAAAAATTATAGCTGCTGCAGCCGCAAAATAGACTTTGAAACATAAGCAAATAATGTATATCAATAAAACTCATTATTTGCCACCGACTTCCGAAATTTTACCTATTTTTCACTTTGTAGTGTTTTTTTGGAAGTCGGTTGTTTTTTTTCAGTAAAAATGTTTTTATTTCTCGCTTTTTAGTGGCTCACTTTGTAATTTATCTAAGTTACAATAGCCTAAAGTCAACTGCTCACCTTTTACAATATATTGCTTTTCCCGATGCATGGACGTTAATAGTTGAGGTCTCCTGGTACTTCACCATCAGCTCCACTTCTCCAAATGCATGACGAGCATAAATTGCTTGGCAACCATATTAAATTATTGAGTAGTTCCGGTGGCCTTCTGTGGTCTTCATTTTCAGTTCCACTTCACCACTTTCCGAGGGCGAATGCACGAGTTACTATAAAAAAACCCAAATCGCTATAGGTGTGCCCATAATAATTGAAGAGTTCCCTTGATTTCTCCAGGATCCCATCATCAAATCCTGATTTGACAACAATGGGACCACCTCGGAAGTATACCCTTTCAAACAAAACAATATTTTTGCTGTCCGTCTTATGACGGCGTTATGACCGAACATACATTGAAAAAAGCATCTATTTATGAAAACTACTGACAATCCAATTTCAAACGGATTTATTTGCACCAGCTTCTATAATCAAAGTATAGGTACCTATAGGCTGTACAATTTAAACTCGCATTTAATCAACACAGTCCAACACAGGGCCATTCATTTTGTTTTTATTCGGTACATCTCGATGAAACCCGCGATAGTTCGCGCTGGCGTCCAATTTCCTGGCGACCGCGACCTGCGACCACCCTCGGCGACCCGCGGCGACCCGCAGCGACCCACAACCTACCCACGGACGGTCGCACGATCCGATTCTAACGTTTTTTACGACAATCCTCGGATATAAGAATGTTTATTACGCTATTACTTATGAATATTAATCTTCGAATCTTATTTCTTTTCTGGGCTGGTTTTTGCAACCTATGCGGCTACTAGAGTTACAAGAATATTTTGGCGCCTGAATGACATGGACAGGGGGGCGTTGTTGCTAGAGTACGTTTTCCAAATGTCAACGCTCCACTGTTAAACTTTAACTAAGTAACTAACTTTCTTTTTAGGTTCGTTGTCATGGGCGCCGGCCGGGAAAAATAAAATATAGGTGTACTTAAAAACATTCAGAACTAAAGAAATATCTGAAAACGCCTAACACAATAATAGAGAAGTTAACTTATTCGAGGCGAGATCCTAAAATTTTTGAGCTCGCTGTGCTCGCTCTTACATTCCACCATCTCTGAATTCTAAAGCTTCTGTGCATTAGTCGACAAAGTACCGAACTCCTATTTCCGAAAATCGAATCGGCCCTATAGACCAGGGTCGATAATTTTTAAAACCAAAAAAAATAATAGTAGGATGAAACCCATTAGAAAAGGAGGGGAATATTATAAAAATGAAAGGAAAAATAATTTACGGGCGATCTGAGGTCGGGAAGGGGATGGGGGTGAGTTTTTAAGGGTAAAAAACGGTTTTTCTCGATTTCCGGCAAAACTAAAAGTCCTATCGAAAGAAGTCAAATGGCAAAGTTGTATGTAATAAAAAGATCTAAAACTTTTGTATTTACACTTTTTTCACATAACCTCAAAATGTATGTAAAAAATTCAAAAAAAAAAATGTCACAATTATCTTCAAGAAACTCAGCGTGCACGTGTATTTTTATAAACGATGTTGTATACTGTACTGTATTTCGAATACTGGTTAGGCTAACGGTTGTAACAGCTGCTACGAAATATATAGTATATAATAGTAGGTATGTATGTAGTAAGACCCAGACCCGCCCAGCCCCTTCCCCACTTCTCCACGAAATACCTTTTGATGGGCTACAATTTTTCGTAGGTCACTCATGTATATCTACTCAGGTATATATAATTTATCTTAAAATAGTTATAAATAGGCATCTACGCATATAATTTAAAGAAGATTCGACAACTTTCTCCAAATATTGTAGATGTCTTATTAAATATAAATTTTATTAACTTATTTGTTTGTTAATTATAGTAGTATATTTTTATTTGCAATTTTTTTTGTTATCAATATCACATGTAATCTAACGTTTTTCGAGTAATTAAAGTGTAAATTTTAATAAATAGCTCAAAATTATTTATAATAATTTAAAAAAAAAAACGAATTCAATTTTTTTTTTAATTTTTGCATTTTCTGAGAAGATTTACTGTAGTAACATATATTTTTTTTTACACCGTCGGAAAGTAGAGATTTCAACGAATAGAAACCATACCAACTTTTTGAAAAAAGCTGATATTTTGACGGGTGAATTTTCGATTGAAAATTAGGGTGTTTTTTCGATATTAATTCAAAATAAGGTGAAAAAATAAATATTTTTAATCAAATAAATTACAGCGTATTTGGGACATAAAAAGGTAAGTTTTCACCAAATTTCGTAAAAAAAAAAAAAAAATGTAAAAGATAAAAATAAAAAACCAAAAACTTGGTTTTTTTAATTTTTCACATACATTTTGAGGTTATGTGAAAAAAGTGTAAATACAAAAGTTTTAGATCTTTTTATTACATACAACTTTGCCATTTGACTTTTTTCGATAGGACTTTTAGTTTTAAAAACTCACCCCCATCCCCTTCCCGACCTCAGATCGCCCGTAAATTATTTTTCCTTTCATTTTTATAATATTTCCCTCCTTTTCCAATGGGTTTCATCCTACTATTATTTTTTTTCACTTTTTATTATTTTTAAAGGCTTCTACCCTGGTCTACTAGGCGGGTGTGCTAATATAATGGAGCTTGCTTCGCTCGCTCTCGCATCCTACTCTATGTTAATTCTTAAGCTTCTTTGTATAAGTCGACACAGTTAGTCCTCTTTCTGTATGAATGGACAAAATAAAACCTATCCCATTCGAGGCGAGATGGAAACATCTCTTATTTTTTTAAGCTTTTCTGCATAAGTCGACAAAGTTACTTCTTGTATGAATGGACAAACGATAACCTAACTTAACCGAGGTGAACTGCAAAAATGATAAAGTTCGCTTTGTGGAGCTGAAGATGCACCCCCCTGAAAATAAACCTGCCGGCGCCCATGTCCGTTGTTAAAGCCAACATTACGGCATAGGAACTATTTGTTGAAACGCACTCTAATGAAATTGTATCGACAAAGAATATGACGACGTTAGGTTCCGATTTTGGCCACGCGCCAACATAACTTTATAGCGTTATATATGTCGTAGGATGATTTTATAATTCGAATTTTCGCGAAAACCCTAGGGATTTTGCGAAAACACGGATAATTAGAAAATGGTGAAAACATTTCTGCGAGCAACTTGGAAGTAGAGCAGTTGGTCACAGTTCTAACCTAACCTATTTTACCCAGTTCTATCCTACGACATGCACAACACACGATTTCTGGAACGAAACTGTCAAAATTATACATAAGTCAAGTATGTAATGTGATTGGCTGTTCTTAATCTAGTCACCAAACCTCTGCATGTGTGTTGACTTGCTTGTAACAATTTATTTGCAAAGTTTTATGTTAATTTTCGTTCGAAGGAGAGACTACCGAGATGACGACTAATAGACAACAAATCAGTCAGGATAAGGGCTGGAGAATGATGATGCTGATGATTTTAGTTCCAGGGCAGAATTTTAATATCACACATCGGTTTTTGTAGAGCATGATTGTTTCTGTCACTCAATTAACGATTGTTTGTCTCTTTCTCTACCTGTATGTGACTTAGTTAAGGTCGGTCCGGGTACTTACCTAAGTACTTTGTGATAAATTTCTCACACAAAGACACAAGCTTATTCCAACCACTCGGTAAAACGTAGATTCAGCAACATTATTATCAAGAAACTGTTTAATATTCGCCATCCGCATTACGAGCCAGTCTTCCCGAAAGACTTTAATATTTTAGCATAAATAAATCTATTCATTAACATCTGAGTCCCGGCTTAAGTTCCGCTAAATTATAACAAGTAAATTGAGATAATAAATGAATTTTGTGCCAAAAAAGCTGTGTAGTCTGTGAATGGGATCCAATTATACAATTGGTTTACCTTTCGGGAATTAAACAAAAACATCACGCCCGTATTTCCCGTAGAGTAGAGGTAGGTAGGTAGAGCTAGAGTAGGTACCTATGCCTAAGCCTATTGCCGATAACCGGGCACAATCTGACTAAGTACCTAGGTAGCTACTATGAATTTCCTACCGGTACCAATAACACTGCTCCATCGGAAATCTAACCGGCCCTCACGCTTAGCACCTTAACATGCAACCACAACTAAGTAAACATTGGAAATCAATATACTATAACAGTTTTTCCGGCCGGAGCAACTTCCCAAGTGCATGTTGCTTGCGCGCTGTAGGATTGTGTGAGGTGTGACAGGGTGTCACGTCAGTGGTACTGACCCCATTAAACTTTTGTTCTAGTCATCGTTCATCCCACGCACAATCCGCGTTTTATCATTATCAACTTATTGCAAAGATACGAACATATTACGCTCCGATTAAAAGTTTTTCCACAAATAGGGTTAATAAACTAAATGTGTTTTCTACAGATATTTACCATCACTGCTTAGCCTTTTCCCAATAGGTTGGGGTTGGCTTCCAGCCTACAGGGCTTTTGGGCAGTTGCCCGCCAGAAAAGACACCCGTCTGATCGGAGGATCCTCCCTTTTCTATAGAGGATGAGTGAAGTTTATACCCTGTTCCTCATGAGTCTAAATATTCGTCGTAGTCCATGCCAAATTACAGCTTTCTAGTACTAAGAGTCTCTGAGCTAAGCCGCGGACAGACAGACAGAAGAACTGACATGGCGAAACGGTAAGGGTTCCTTTTTTACTACGGAACTCTAAAAATGGTACAGTTAGGTAACTTAAAAGTAAGCAAGTAGGTACATTACATTTTTCTTTTCTCATCCAGTCTTAAACTAAACCAAATACTTATAATAAGTACTAGTGCTATCCCGCCAACGTCTGATTCAAGTAAAACCGATTTAAACCTGTGCCAATTGGATTTTGGTTTGCTTTCTACGGAAATTGAATAATTCCACTTTCCTCTGTCGCTGTACTCTCTTGCAGAGTCACTACAGAAGAATATGTAGAAGGTATGAACTCAAAATAATACCGATATTATTGTAAAACACACAGAGGAGGGACTGAATACTCTTAGTTATTAATAAATAACGCAAACAGATTTTGTACATTTTTTTTTAAAAGGTATGACAGCAGCACTGTATACATTGTACATTAAATAATAAAAGTTAACAGGTCTGGATTCTTGGTATTTCTAATATTTAAAACTATAAAGCTTCATGCAGACTAGCGCGACGCGACACCGGCTATTGTTTACCGTCTAGTTTACTTAGAAATTGGATTGTTCGAGTCTGCACAAAGCTTAACACCTTTACGACCCTCAATTTTTCATGTTCTTTTGCTAAAACAAAACAATCCCGAGTACTGCGCCCTCGAGATCGCAGTAGGTACCGTATTGTGCGCATATGGTTGGGAATAACAGTGAGTGAGCCTTCTGTTTCCTTCTCTATGTTTTCAGTATCGGTAGTGTCCATTAATTTAATTTTATTCCGACCTCTGGACGTCGGTGTCGCGACGTCCCTGTTTTATTGGAATCTAATACGTTTATTTTGATGAGAAGTAATCTACTTTATTGGCTCCATTCGTCCTCTCTGAGTGGTTGAAGTGCGTCATCATCGTTGACGTGAACCGCGAATGTGTTTTGATCCCGGATTCCCCGGTTTTTCATTTCAATTTCCGAAGAAGAATGGTGAAGAGAAGATGTTTTGAAAAAAGTTTCGCTTTGCATGGCATATCAAAATCGTGTCTAATTGGACCTGTATTTTAATTATCACTAGAAGTGATAATTAAATGAAATTAAAGAAAGTTGAACATGAAAGACATATATTCCACAAGGCTAGATATAAATGAAACTGAAATAACTTCGCAGTAAAACAGTAGCTTCCTACCCAATTTGGAAATAAAGGCGTTCATTCAAAATCTAAATAGACTTCCAAATATTCTGTGGAAATTCAATTAACTTTTTTTTCAACCCGCAGCCAGCCTAAGGGTATACAAGAGTGTCATGAATATTCAATATATTTTTCCGCGCTTTCAAAGGGATTTTTATATTATATTTTTTTCTGGCATAGCTTAATGACGTTTCATAATTTTGAACTCTTTTGAAGTTTTTCCTAGTGGAAAGTTTAGCGTTTATGGCGTGGCGACTCGTTAGTGTGTTTCTGAAATGGCTGGGCGAACGTGTTACGTGTGTTAACTTTTAAAAAGTTTAAGCTCTAGCTTCGAACGGTAGAGAAAAAATAACCTACTCTTTAGTTGGAATTCTTCGCCTTTTACGATTACCCGATTACACATGGATTAAAAAAGTCTATGTCTGGTAGAATTTTTTGTTTGCTAGGAACTGCCAAAACCACTTCGGGGACAAACAAAGATGATAAAAGGTAAAAAAAAAATTGTCTGCCATGGGGACTGCCGACACAAGTGAAAACCTTAAACTTTGGAAAAACTGTTTTTTTTTAATGTTTAAATTAATTATAGTTTGTATTTAAATTAGAATTTAAAATGTTAAAATGTATGTGTTTAAATTAATTATACAATATAAAAAAAAAAAAATGTAAATTGAAATTATTAACATAAGTCTGGTTTTCACATCTATCGGCAATCTGACCAATAATTATAAACATTTTCATATAGTTTATTTATTAATCAAAACATGATGGGCTGTGTACCTACTTATAAATGAATATTTATCCACTTACTGTCGATTAATATAATATAATAATATTTAAGGTTTATTCACAAAAAAATACAGAAACACATTTACAATAATGTACATTACAATTCGTTACAAGTTGTAAGATCTGTACAGAATGTATATAACCCTGTCTCTTAGACTAGAATAGCCTGTATTGTAAGAGACAGTGTTCGGCACAAAAAACACTTATTTTTCAATAAAATTCTCAGGAGCACGCACTCGCGACCTTCAAACTTTTTGCTATAGTTTGACCGCTGAACTGCGCCTTAGGTATGTGGCAAGACGCCCCCGTCTGGGGGGAACAGTGCAGTCCGTTGATTTGTCAACGCTCACGGCGGCGTCCCGCCGCTCATTCGTCATTGCTGCATAAATGCGCTTCTATAGGCGGGGCCTATACAGCACGACGCGCGAATGCGCGAGTATGTCGGTGACACGAATCCATAAGTTTATCCTAAAATCACTCAACGCGCCTAAAGAAGTTTTCATTTCAAAAATAAAATGTGATTAAGAATTAAAGAATTCGTCTAGTTCTGGTTTAATGACGTCTTATCAAGACAGCATATCTACCTTCGTAATAAACAGTAAACAATCACAAAATATAGCCAGATTGAGGCTAACAACAATTGACCTAGTTTGAACTATTACAATATTACTGAAATTGCTGAATATTACTGAAAATGTCCGCCGTTTTGATTTGACCCTTCGCATAAATAAGCCCAGTTTGTAAGGTCGGATATTAATCTAAATAACTAAATCAATACTAATCTGAATTTAAGTTACGTTGCTGTTTGTAGTTTGATTTCTCAGCAGATTTGATTCAGATTACCATAAAATATAATAGATAAATGAGCTTGTGTTATGTAATATTATGTTATCTTATGTTCCGATGATGTAAATAAAACTATTAAATTCTAACTGGAACCTTAAAAAAAAACATAATATCACGCCAGTGTTCTCTAAAGGGTTAAGTAGAGATGTAGTGGGCAGAATCCAGACTGCAGGCTGCTGAGATAAATATTTAAATTAATATTTATCTCAGAAAAAACAAAACAAATAGGAGAAACAAACTAAATCCGTGTTTGAACTGATCCAATTATTTTATTATTAAATAATTTGTTCTGTATGTTGTTATGAATCGGAGTACCTAAATTACTCAGCTGAGTCATTCACAAAATTCTAAGCTCACAGCCATTTTGATAAACGTACTAAAAAGCAGGGACTGAATTACCCAAAAAATAAGGTACCTTTAAATTTCAGTATAACGTCATACCGTTAAATAAGGTTTACCAAAATATTTCGATACCGTTATTTGTTTCAGTAGCGGAACTTTGAGATTGGAAATGCATACCGGTATATTTCGGTAGAAGTACTATAACCTTTATAAATGTATCGGTAGCAGTACCTTAACCTTTATAAATGAAACCTTGATAAACAAAGAAAGAGAAGTAAAAGAGTGCAGCAAACAAAATGTACAAAATACACAAGTTCTAACGTGTTCGACCACCCCGCGCACCCGCGCCGCGCCGTCTCACATGTATTTCGGTACCGAAATCATGTAAAGGTTAAATAACGGTTTAGCCCAACCTTTACTTAAAAAGGTATAGCAAAACCCTTATTTTAAACCAGTACCGGTATATTTTTAAGGTATACCTTTAACTGTAACCGCTTTCAGTCCCTGAAAAACGATAGTAACAGAATTACCATGCAGTTTGCACTTGGTACCTATACAGTCGTAATAAAATACACCGGTTCCGGGCAATTCATTAGTTTAGCACCGTTTACTTTGCTAGGCGACTCAGCTTACCTACTTTATTGCTGGCTCAAGGGAATAGCAACAGCGGGTTAGGAGATTCTAAACTTCTTTGTATCAACTTGGAAATAACATCATCAAATCTTTGTATTTTTTTGTCGTTTGTCAAAACATTCGTTGGTGCGATAAACACTGACCTACTTAAATTGCTACCTACTGGTTTAATTCACAAAGAGGTCCAAAATCGCTAATCGCTTACAATTGCACTACAGATGAATAACTAACGTTTTAATGTTACTATAGCCACACGGAGAGTAGCGGTGGCCCAGTGGTAACGGCCCCGACTGACAAGTCGTGGGTTTGAACCCAAGCAGGCGCTTTATTTGGGTAAATGATTTCTTCACCACTGCTCTCAAAACGGCGAACGAAAACATCGTGACGAAACCGGCATGTCCTAGAACCTCTCGAAAAGATGAGGCCTGCTGTGTCCCAGTAGTGTGCACATTATAGGCCGATTATGATGCTGATAGCCACATAGCGCTAAGCAGGGAATCCTACTAATCCTACTATAATACAGTATATAATAATAATTATATTATAATTATATTAATTATCCTACTATAATATTATAAATGTGAAAGTTTGTATGTTTGTTACTCAATCCTGCAAAAACGGCTGAACTGATTGGAATGAAATTTGATACAGATAGTTTAGAAACTGGATTAGCCCATAGTCTACTTTTTATCCCAGTAGTACGTTCCCGTGGGATAATTACCGACATGCACGCGACAAGCTGCTGGCAAAAGCTAGTTAGTTAATAAATAATACGAGTTAACAAATTTCTTCGACATTTTGATTGAGCCAATTTTAATCGGCTTTCAGCTTGACCATGGGAATAATAATAGCAACAACAACGCTCACTGCAATCTATTTAAATATGAAATAATTCCTTTTCCTAATATTTCCAGGAATGCAAGTTTTATAATAAAACCCAAGTCAATTAAGTAAAAATCTCAGTTATTTATCACAAGATCTTATTAATTTAATGAATATTTCTCAAAAACTCCACTTTGGTACAAAAATGTTAATTATTTCATTAAAACCCGCCGCTCCACGGGATTCTTTCGCTGAAAGCGAAAAATTAAAAGGTATGATCTGTAACTTTGTAAGTATAGCTGAGTTAGTCTTGGGAAAATAATAAGAAGTTATTCCAAAAAAAAAATCGATAACGAAAGACGTCCTTTAACTTTCAGGGTTGGTTCAGGGAAATTCTTTGGTCGCCATGGCCGAAATTCGATCTGGAGGACTAGGTATTTTATAATATCACCCCTCGATCCAAAACTATGACAGTGAGCGGTTCCCTGGTCATGTTATCGTTATCGGCCGCCCCGCCAGCTGGGCCCGCGCCAGCGATTCAATCACAAATTATTAAGCCATGCAGTTTCCAAGCTTGCTACTACGGTGTGGAGAAAATGCAAATTTTCCATTAGTCCTTTAGTGTGTTGACTGGGAATTATCGAGTTCTTTACGTCGTTTACAGAGCTAGCAAGCTGCCAGAGCACATGGATTATATGCCCACAAACGTTGCGAGGGACGACTGCTAGGACTGGCGACCAGAAGGTGGCGTTTGTGGTAATTAGGGAGAGGCCTATGATCAGCAACGGATTACCATAGGCAAAGTTCAAAAAGCCTCTCCAAGAAAAAAACTCTGTGTGGTTTTCTTATAGAACACATATTATGAGGAATCGTGAATAGTGATTCCATTGACTCATTCCAGGACCTTTCATGAGTAAGGATAATCGCGTACACCCTAAGTAGTCAACCCCGCCACCAACCACACTAAATAATCTTTTCACCAATGCCCGAGCTACCAACCTACTCTAGAATCGTAATGAGACCATGCTGTAATAAATAGACGACTTCAGTCTGATAAACCGTGTACCTCATAATTTATTTTGATTTTCCCTAAGTTCTCTATGGGTATATTTAAGGCTACTAACCCCAGAGAAAAAGCTTGATTACAGAACAAATGAACAGAGCTAACAATGTTAGTGTTCCGTCAGAAAGTGAAACAAAACAAGCGAACAGAGCTGTTTGCACGCCGCCATGTTTGTCTTTGTTATCGTGAGTTCAGCTCAACGCAACTCACTGAAAAAGTAACGCGGACGGTTTGTGTGTTTTGATTTTTGGATGTTTTTGTTTTACACCTCGGAGTTAAAGTAACCTTTATTTGATAAAGATATTGTATTTTGATTAAAGCAAATATTTGTACATTAATTCAATATGATAATAATTACAATTACTATGACATTATTAATTTGCTTGACATTACTGTTATCATTTATTAGTTCAGATTTAATCTAATGTGTAACAGAATTGACTATCTATGTAATATTTTCAGTGACAATGTAATTTAATAAGAAAACCGATTAAGAGTATTATTGTGTCATAATGTTCCTAATACATTAGCACACCTCACATGGTTATAATACAGTGTAGGTACCTTATGAACCTTTGTAACATCGTCTGAACCAGTGTTTGCATTACAAATAAATGATTTGATTGATTGATTGATTGAAAAGTTTTGACTGATGTGTGAAAATAAAAAGTCAAAGTTGCATTCCCGAGCTTTTCACTCTAAGGCGACGATATTTAATATTTATGTTCTCTAAATAATTATGAAACCGCATCAAAATTTATTGCGCAGTTTAGGAGAACAACGCAGTCACACATACAGACACGAAAAGCGACTTTAAGTTATAATATGTATAGATATTTTAGTAATGATATTAAGAGACGATCAAGACAATTTGCTTTGATAAGCTTAGCTAGATCAGGCACAAGACCGTCCCAATTAGACACTACAACCTACCAACGGTCGTATGTGCATAGTTAAATTATTTCCCTCGTTCAAATACAATTTCGATAGGTCCGTAATCGGATAACAGAGATCCCACGATAAATTACTGTGTTCCAATTAAATCGGACCCAGTTGGGTAATGGAGGAACAGACTGGCGGTTGACACGCTTACAAAATGCTGGAATTCGATTTTATTCAAGATTATTATGTAACACAATTCATAACTGCCGAAATATCGGCGTACTATTGATACAACCCCTACCTAACCCTTGGGGAATTACAGGCCTGATGTTATGTTTATGTTATGAGTAAAATGAAGTACCTTGTGGGTCTAGTGGTCCTATGTGCGACTGATGAGCATAGGGTCTTGGGTTCGGTGTTATGTGACTTGTGGTGACTAATTAAGCTACTCCAATGTACTCCCCCCAAGCAACAAACAAGTGTTTTAGAATCAAAGACTACATGATACTATTATGAGACCATATAATTGTTTAGATTTTTTTTTGACTGTAAATCAATTTATTTTAATTTTGTTTTCATTTATTGTTGGCATAATCTACTCATTAAAATGTTTTTATTTTATGAGTTGTAAGTATTGCAATTTGTGGTAATGTAAATTATTTTTCCATAAGCACTATTATATAGAATCAAGTTTTTTCCAACTGAACAGACAGATGTGCTTCTGGCGAGTTTGTAGCGCCACTTCTTCTTCCCAGCTTAAGCATTAGGAAGTGGTGAAGGGTGGGCGTTTTGGGGGACTGTCTTCACACACGACGACGAAAACGGCGGTGGTGTGACGTTCGAAAAGTGCTGATTCTCAGCCTAGTTTGAATAAATGACTTTTGAATTTGAATGGTCGGGCAAAATGTGATCGGGTTTTTCCATCAGAAACTTACATAGTAGTTGCCCCGATTTGTTCCTGTCCAATGACAACAGGTTCGCTCCGTATACGCTAGGCTGAAACATATATTATAGTGACACGTAAAAGTAAAATTTCAAATTGCACCGAAACTTTATCGTATGAGAAGGTTTTTATTTTAATCAGGCTATACTTTGCGGATATCCATGACAAGAAAATGTTATGCAATTTTTTATTCCGCCAAAAAGAACTAAATATTATTGTTTATTAATTTATTCTAAACACTACTAAGAAATTCTATTCGTCTGTGTTCCATTTTGTTGGTCAGGATTAATAAAGGAATCCGAGTGTAAAAGCCTGAAACCATTGAAAGGAAAGATCAAACGACACCGCTACCTATCGCCCGTCTGCCGCAACTCCCTAAGGAGAAAATTTTCATATTCCCGCCGTAGGCACAGTCAGAAAATAAATTAACGTTCTTACGGCGACCTTACGTGCCCATTCGCTCGATACACCGTGTTCCGCATGATTTATTGTTTCATTTTTATATGTCTACCTACATTTTTTTGTTTCACCCATTTAATGAAACAGTGTATTTGGGTTGTGTTTTCCAGCAAGAAATCAGTGTTATTATTTCAGAGTTTTGAAGTTTCAGTGGTGTTTTCAGAATTTAATAAATCTAAGCTCACGACTTACCTTTTACCAGATATACCTAGTCGTGGTGATACTTCCTTTGTCGACTGGCCGCTCAAGCATTTATTCTCAAGGATGTTTTTAGCTAGAATATGTAGTTCGTAATAACAAGATTACCAAATTAAGAAATAGATAGAACATACTGACTTACTATCAAGGAGCGCCAATTATAATGACTTAACAACACGACAGGAAGCTTTTTTTTTTTTTAATATTTTGTAAATGTGAGTACCAAGGAGTCGTTTATTATGTTATTAAGATGTATGTTGACTTGAAAGAGCATGGCAGTTGAGAGTATGTCATGCTCACTTAAATGTCTCTCTGATGGTGGAGAGTGTGTTGGATCATTCGGTTCCCTACAAAATGGTTGAGCTGGATGGTGCTGATCCACGCGTCATGTTCGTGAACGGGGGCTGTCAGTTGAGACTGGTCATTTCTTATCTGCCAGGGCTTATCTTTAATCTTATATTTTGAATTGTTTTGATTATTTTTTGTACATTGTTCTCACATATAGAAGCAACAAGAATAATGTACCCAGGATTTTGTAATATCTATATTTAAAAGAGTGTCCTTGGAGTTTCTTCTCGTTCTTCTCCATAAAGATCTACGTTTTGTAATGGGCAATTAGCTTCAACTTTTGGACTAACTGACCGACTATTTGACAATTCAAAAGTGACTATAAATGGTTTAATTGAAATACATGCTTTGAGTTTGAGTATATTCAAACATCATTTAAAATACATTGTAACAACCAACCAACACCACAAAAACAACACCGACAACACCATTTCAAATTCAAGCCTGCTTGAACTTCAGAATGCTTTCAAAAGCATCCACAATATTTAGTGAACGACCATAACCACGACTTCAGGAATTAATAGAGTAGTATATTTACAATCTGAACCGACAATCAATAGCTCGTTTGATGTCAAACGGTGAATGTTTATTCAATACGTAGCCGTCGCCGCCGCGCCGGTCCGGCCCGGGGCGGTGCCAGTGCGGGTTCAGAACTACCTGCCTTTACGGGAATTATGAAGCTGTTTGTTTGTTTACTTCCTGTTGTTGTGTGACGTGCAAGGTTCAGCTTGTGTAGGTGTTGTGCATGTTTGAATAGATCCCTATTCAAATCAAAGTCGTTTACTGCCCTGCACTATTTCACGAAACACCGCTACACATCTGTCTCGTAAAATAGTGCAGGGCAGTAAACGACTTTGCCTCTCACTGCCGACTCTTTTTTGAGCAACAGCTGAAACTTGCAGCTTTATTTAAATTCAGGATGAAATTCTGTTAGTTTTTTATTTATATTTATTCTTTATTTATTTCCAACTTCTTCTTCTTCTTTTTTTCTTCTTCTTAATACATTTGAGCAATATTTATTTATTAAGGTTAGCCAATAATTGCAACAAATTGCTTCATAATACATTAATAAGTGAAACAATTAGTCACAGGCCAACAAACACGCATCATCTGGATTAATAGAATTAATATTTCATCCACTTTTAATATATTTCGAACTAATCGCGTCAATCTAGTAAAGTAGATAAGTACTTAAATGATTATTGAATTGAACCACTATAACTAACATTATATAGTAAATATAATAAAGAGAACTTCTCCACAGTCCACGTGTAAGAGCTTACAACTCAAGTATTGTGTCACGAGAGGCTTTGCACAAAAATCCTCTAAGTTAGGTGGAAGGTGCGAACAAAGCCTTCGGAACTAGTGTCCGGGGACAAACTGTAATCGCTGTATCAATGTTGCCAATTCCAGTGATTTGTTCTCTTGGCATTTTGGTAGGTTACTTTGCTGCTGGTAACTCGATACTGTTGCAATTATCAAATGTTTATGTTCACAAAACTTATTATAATTAAAACCAATTGTATTATATTGTAATCAATTTTATTGTATTGTATTGTAATAAATGATATTGTATTGTAATCAATTGTATTGTATTGTAATCAAATGTACCTATTGTATTTTTGACAGCGTCGTTGGTCTAGTTGCCGCAAACGCTACGGCGGTTCTGGGTTCGATTCCCGGGTCGGGCAAAGTGTTATTTTGTTTTTCCATCTGGAATTTCTCAGTAGCAGCCCGGAGTCAGTTGATCGCAATAGGTTCTATTTTATTATCTCAAATCCTTTTTACCCCGAAATAAACATCATCACCGATTCAAAAACGTCACAGACATAAAATTGGAACCGCTATCCGCCATATTTGTCGTCCGGATGCAAACCGGAGCGCCGGGACAGGACCGTTCGCTGTCAGATTAACTGTTAGAGGATTTTATTACTGGCGTAGCGCTAAACCACGTGTCTTGGGGTTTCAGGGTGGTTTCCTTTGAATTATTTCAGTTTTCTTTAAACTGAAATATGATTCGGTTGATTGGTTCGTTGGAAACTAACTTGATTTCTTATAATAGGCAGGTAACATATGATTGGTTTTGTATGATGGATGCGTCGTGTGAGTGTAAGCATATTGATTATACTGTAGGTTTGACCTGTCGCTTCCAGCATTAACACTGGTGAAATAGTTATGGAGAAGAATACAGTATGTAGGAGTATATAAGAATCGTACCAGGTAGTTCTGTAGTTTCTAACTAGCCTTAAGGAAGGCAAGGGAAGGCGTGAGTTTGTGTCTATACGTATATTTTTTTTAAATACTGTTCGTGTTAAATGTTTTACAGGTTTTATTTAAACATCTACAACTTTTACGAAAGAACTTATCTCCCTCAGACCAAATAAAAACCAAGACAGACCGCTCTGCGAACAATACAGAGAAGCATGCCAAAACTACACCGCCGCTTTGTGCATACACGTTCACACGCACACATTTACAACCTTTTACAATGACACTGCAATCAAAGTACGCCACACAAAGTGCACACAATGTTTACGAAACCGGCTTCACTTCCCTTTTGACAGCGCTCTGTCATCCACAATCAGAGATTAAACTATGTTTCAGTGACAACGAGACATGTGAGTGTCAATTTTAAGCAAATACAGCAAGTAACTGAATGAAGCCCGTAGATATCATACAAAACAAAATCGAACTTGACAAATTCTACTTCTTAAATAATGCATCACAAGGCCGCAAAGTTAATTGGCTAAATCAAAGCTATAGAACTTTGCTCAAGCTCCTGCCCTTTCAAATTCTCTGAGGAGAGTTGTGTCTCGATTGGCAATTAGTCTCATAATCCTCGGAAGCCTTCCATCGCGAGGACTTGCGGAGACCAAGCGGTGATTATTTAGAGGCTTAGAGGTCATTAGTGGATGAAGGCTTACCTGCCTGTAAAGGAGAAGGGCTCGTCATTATGGTGTAAGGGAATGGTGAGATATTGGCGGGTCTTGTGTAGTAATGATTGGATTTGCAATAGGTTGTCAATGTTATCACGAACAATGTTTTTAAATGAAACAGAAGCAGAATTTCTCAAAAAAAACTATGTTTTCAAGTTACCTGTAATTTATCATAGTTAATTGACTCAGGCGTGACTTTGCGGAAATCCTTTATAAAATACAATAGATGAAGTATATTTAGTAACCTAATCCGCTTAACTGTTCTTAAAGAGTCATAAAGAACCTTGTGAGAAATGACACGTGTTTCACCTCTCAACGAGGCATCCTCAGGATAACGATAGATTTGCTGCGAATCCGGACACGACGTGTTGCCACGTCAAGCGTCGAGTGTAGTGTGTTTACACTGCTCTCGACGCCTTTTTCAGTAATTTGTCATTCCCCATAAACCCTGATGGTGGTTTTCAATTCATCTTGTATTTGCTAACAATTTTCTTTTTACAAAGCGATAACTTTTTCTTGTATTTTCCAAAGCTATGAATCTAAAACCAACTTCAAAGAATTTTTTATTGATTCACTGGAGTTTTCACATTACTTGTATAGATAGTACCTAAGTAATCCCCGAAGAAAAGATTCGTTATGAAAGAAATCCTCAGTTATCAATAGCCATAATATAGTGACCTGACCTAACGTTAATAGATTGCAAAGGGATCATTATCTAAGGATGTGTTCACACGAGCGAACCCGGACGAAAAGTGTGTGAAAAGTGGATTTAGTGCTTTGTCGCGAATAAATGCAAAATAGTATCTTTCGTAATTTCTCAGTAGCACCTGGAATCTGGATTTATGCCCGTTTGATGGCAATATTACATGTGACTTAGAAATAATTGGCGAAATGTGGGGGTACAGCCCTGCCTAACCGGTCGGGGATGACAGGCGTGATGTTATGTTATGTAAGTGCAGAGAATACCAACAAACTTCCCACAGTCGGTATGCAAGCGAACATCCATTAGGAAGAACTGTGTTGTATCGCCGTATACTATGAACGCTAATTTTATAATGAGGTTTTTTACTGATGTTATAGAACATATATTTAATTACGCAATTATGATGAATCTGTTTAATTTTGACAGTTCAATAATATTTATTGCGTTATTTACGTTGTAGAGCAGTTTTTTTTTTCAACTTATGAACAATGGATTAGCATCCTTTTCAAAACGATTCAGATTCTGATTGATCGTGTATTACGTAATTAGGGTACTTAATACAATAAACAATGTTCGCGAGGGTCCGTATATGCAAACTTCGTTGATAAATTATGTATCAGATATGTAGATACAATCAAAACCGTTTACAAAGACTTCGAAGTGACCGTCGGATTACAGTTGTTATAGCCAATATTCGTTATAACTAAAAACTATGTTAAGGGAATACAAATACTGGGACCTTAAAATGTCGTCGCAAAAACCGGTACGTCGTTATAAACGGTTTTGACAAAAGTTTAAAAAAAAAATATTTTGGACCTAAGTCATAGGGGTTAGATCCAAAATCAATCTTAGCAAACGATTTGTATTAACAAACCGTTAGTTTGTTAACATGTGTCGTCACAAAGTTCGACAGTATGTACAAGCCCTAAGGCATAAACCCGCGAGGCATCATAAAAAGAAGCGATCCCTTTATCTTAACGATTAAGCTGTAATGGCTATGTTAGGCATGGGACACTCTTAACGGTATTAAAACGTTATTTTTTATATTTTTACCGTCCCATCAGTTCAAGGGCCCCTTAGAAAGTACTCCACATTTTTGTAAAAAGACCGAAAGAGTCCTGTTAATCTGCCGGCGTCAGTGTGTCTGCCACAGACGATTTTGTCTGAAACATAACAACATCACGCCTTTATTCCACGAAAGGTTGGACAGAGGCATACCTATAGTACACCCACCTTTCGCCAGTTAGGTTTAAGTCCCATTTAATAAGGGGCGAGCCTATTACCACCAATGAAGCACACTCCAGACTCCGGGCTGCAGCTTGAAAACCTCATTGACACTGTTGGGAATCGAACCCAGTACCTCACGCTCAGCAGTCGCGCTTGCGAAAAGCAGAAAAGAAGGAAAGTAGTGCATTCATATTTCGTTTTGCTCATTACATAGCTACATATACGTGATGTACGGCAGCAAATATTCGGTCCTATTGCGTCGTTGTAAGTTAAGTCCACATTTGTAGTACATTTTACTGGTGAACTTTTTCAGAAAATAAACTAAAAAAACAGCCAAACCACTTATCCGAAAAAATCTGAACGAAAAAAATAACCCTTTGAATAACGGCTATAAATAACGGTTATCGGTAACGATCGCAGCACTATCGTTAATGAGAATAGGTGGCGACATCGATAGCCAGTAATGATATATAAACTGGAAGGGTGTTAATCTATGGCGAGGGGGGGATGTGAGTCAAGCAGATCGTCGAGGAGATAACAGGCGTGGGGGACATGAAAATATTTTTTAGTTTTTTCAAAGGATGTTATGTATTGAAGGATGTAGGAGATTAAATGAGGCCGTCCTTTAAGCCTGGGATACAAGCTGTGTGTACAAAAGCATGCTAATGCTAAAACTAGCATGCTTAGTGCAACCAAATGTGAACAGCTGCAGAGTATGCTAGTTTTAAGCATGCTTACAAGCATGCTTTTTTAAAAGCATGCGTGTCAATAGCTTTTATCCAATAAAATCTCATTTTTTGTCCAATAATGTCCTAGATTTTATTCAAAATATACAAAACTTACACCTAGCTATTTTAAAAAGCTTGAGTAAGGTTTTGTATCATTTTACAACGTTTGCCAATTCAATGAAACCATTTTCGAATCCGGTTGATGTGTTTTATTCTATTTTAAGCGTCGTCGAGGAAAATTGAGGCTTCTATGTGCCACTACGAGATGCGAATTATGCACGTAACTAGTAATACTAAGAGGTAATAAATCACTTCTTTTACGGAAATCTACATATTCTAAGCATGAATTCCTTTAGCAAATTACTGTATCTGTTGACTATAGTCAGTCTGTCTATCCTTAGTGCTTCTAGTAATACTGTTATTTATGATCACAACCCGATGGGATTGTGGCGGCATCTACATCACCACATGCGAACTACGCATCTAAAAGACCTGACGTCACACAACGTCCTGACGTCACATAAATCCTGCATCGCGCAATTAGAGTTTACCGCGCGATGGACATATATACAAGCTTCCGACTTCAACCTCTGGGCAGTTGCCCGCCAGACACGACACCCGTCTGGTCGGAGGATCCTCCCTTTTCAATAGAGGATGAGTGAACTTTACACCCTGTTCCTCATACCACTTAAGGACTCCCCGGGAAAATGATGACCTTCGATACAAAATCTTCATTCGTTCTTTGACCCCTTTAGGGGATGAATTTTCACAAATCTTATCTTAGTGCTCATATGATATATAAGGGACTTGTGTGTACAATTTCAAGCTTCTAAATCCAGACCTAGCGGTTTAGGCTGTTCGTTGTCTGTCAGTGAATTTAAGAGTTTTATCAAGTAGATTAGTTTAGGTTTTAGTACGCTAAAACCTAGTATCATGATAATCTAGTGCATAAAAATGAAACATAACCCATAATTATTTAAGTAATCATTTTATTAAACCGAGAAAACAAACTCGTTATCTCTCTTCACAAACTGTACGGACATCTTCTCGCCAGGCACGAGGAACATTCCATTCTTGTCAATTGTGACTTCGCTGGGTTTGGGGGTGTCGGGAACCACCTTGAACTCGTAGTTCAGCAGGAGGTCTGCCAGGCCTTGTCGGAGAGTCTGGTACGCGAAGCGCATGCCTGGAAACGAAGACATAAGTATAAAAAAAGTTTTTTTTTGTAAAGTCAGGGAAATTAAGTTAAACAAATTGACTACAAACTCAAACTGTCCATATATTCAAATTAATGTAATTCTTTGACAGTTGCTTAACAGTTCATTTCCCTGGCTATATGTCAAAAAGATCTAGGTGACTCTCTTCTTGAATTGGGTTCATTTAGATTTTATTTTAATAATAGGTAGATAGGTATTATAACTTGTGTCTTTATTATTTTTTATTGATGAAGATTTTTGAATCGAAACTTGTTCTTATTCTGCTTTATTTATATTTGTTTGTGCTTCACGTTTAGTGCAAGTAAATGTGTGTTTCATTCAAAATCATACCAAACGAAAGAAAAACAAACGAGAAATTTCAGTCTCTTCTTTAAAAAAACACTGTCACTCACCAATACAACTCCTAGGTCCCTCACCGAACGGCATGAAGGTATACGGAAGGATGTTCTTCTCGTTCTCTGGCAGGAACCGGTCAGGGTTGAAGACTAAGGGCTCGGGGAAGTACTGGGGGTCCATGTGCATGCTGACACCGTTCACGTAGACCGCGGTGCCGGCCGTGATGGTCAGCTTGTCGTCGATCTGGTAGTCCTTCCCGGCTATGCGGTCCAGCCATCCCATTGAGGGGAACATTCTAAGGGTCTCTGAAAAAGGAAATTGGAAGTAATAGACAGATTTTTCGGTCATTTTACCTTTTGATGTTTTTATACCTAAATGTTATACTTTAAAGTAGAAGATCTGAATCTCTCGAACGTTGAAATGAGGCATTTGCTACTCGTGCAGTACAAGCAAGGAACTATACAGGACGTATCAGAAAGGCGTGGTCAAATTGAAGGTGTGTGGTACAGACCATCAAACAGCGTTCAATGTTCTCCATGGGACCAACATTGTTTAAACAACAACATTTTAAAGATAGAAAAATCATACACTGGGGTACTTGCGTGACACACGTTAAATGACAATTGATCGCAATGGGTTTCATTTTGACAGTTCAGTCACGTTCATTGCGTTATTTACGTTGTTAAACAGATGATTTTTTCTAACCTATGAAGCAATGGTTTAGCAATATCCTTGGAGTCTCTCGTATTGTGATTGAAAGTGTGTTACGCAATTAGGGTGCTGATCATTTTAGAACTCTCAACATTCGGGTTTGGAATGGAGGATAAAGTGCTAAGGATGAAGTGTTAATAGTGTTTACGCCATCCATGCGCTGTTTGGCTCAAAAACAGTTATTTTCAACCCAGTTAATATCCATCAAACATTATTTAAAAAACATATTAATTACTAATAATTTTAGAAAATATTGTGTCTAAATACTTAGTTAAGATTTTTTTTAAAGTTAAAGAGTTCTTGTGAATTCTATCAAGATAACTGAACAGAGGTTTTGATAATTTCACTTCGAGCGTCAATTTAGAAGCTTAAAATATATTAAATTACTGATCAACCTAACTAACAATATTTTTTATCTTATTACAAAGATCCTTAAGAAAATACTAAGTTAAAAAATAATATCATTTTGGGTTCCCTACATGAGAAATAAAAATCCAAACAAAACGAAATTATAAAGAAATTTTGGTCAATAAAATGACCAAGCTATTTATTAATTTAATATCATAATTTAAGGTGCTACAGTCGATAGTGGTGCCGATTCTCTTATCACAAATGCCTCTAAACTAGACTAAAAATCACCAAAATTTAGTTTATTCCTGTCAAACGACGATTTCCCATTCTGAAATAAACTAAAGTGACACAACTTAACTATACTTTAGTTTGACAGCACTAAGATGGCACTGCGTTATAAATTTAGCGAAAATGGTAATTTTGCTATTCTGAATTTGACGTTTTTCACCAAAATTTTATTGTCATGATCTAAAATTCACACCAACACCTCACCGGTGAGGTGTGAACGCGCCAACTCTACGCACACATGTACGCGTGCTTCTGTGTGAGTGATTTTTGCAAAGAATTTACCTAAACTTGACTTCCCGCGCTACACGTAAACGGTCTTAATCCACATCTACACTAATATTGCCGTGAATTTAGCTATCTAATTCTTCTTTACCGCGAGATAAACCATTTGATCGTAAACTTAGCATCATTCGTCGCTAGTGCGCGATTTATTATTCATAGGCACATTATATGCGAGTAACTGCGCAAATAGGTAAGGTATGCTGATCTATGTACGTAGAATAATAACAGAGGATTTGCAAAATTAAGTAATCTGTTTAGAAACAAAATCTTACCTTTGATGACATTGTCGATGTAGTTAGCATCAGAGAGTGTTGTTGCATCGAAGCTGCGGTTTCCAATCTTTCTTTTCAGTTTTAAGACATCTTGGTAAAGCCGTTCCTAAAAATAACATTGAAAGGTTAATAACTTTGCAAAATCTTATTAACGTCTGCATTGTCAATGGAATGAGCAAAAGCATCTTCAAAATGCATTCACCAATATTTCTTCCGAGCACGGCGATTATGGCGATATATTGGAACCTCATGACATGTTCAGCAGAAGACCTACCCATGTAATGTTTGTAGTATATCTACCTGATACTGCGGATTCCAAGCTAGCTCATAAACAACCCAGCATAGCGTAGTTCCTGAGGTGTCGAAACCACCCAGTAGGAAGATAGCTGCTTGTGCCAACAGCAAGTCTTCGCTTATATCTAAAACACAATATTTGTGAATAAATTCGAAGGAAAATTTTCTTTCTTATTAGTTAACTTAAGTAAGACGCTGTGGGAGGCAATGCATCAGCGGACGCATAGCTAAAAAGTGTTTCAAACAAGTGCTTTGCCAAAGATTTTTTTCAAAATTTTTCCTGATGCCGTCATGAGAGAGAGGAGAAAAAGCTCAACCTTCTATCCCTATGTTTATTACAATCAGGTTATTTAAACCCGAATTTAAGTATGTTGGTAATCGCTAATATCTGTAGTAGGTAAGCTATGATCGACGGATTGTTGCGAGAATATTTACCTTCATTTTCTTTAACAGCCTCCTGCTTGATCTTCAGCAGCGCATCAAGCAGATCCCGTGTATCTTTGACTTCCTTCTCATATCCTCCTCTCTGTTCAATTACAGTGCGGAAGATCGTACGTAGCAACTTCATAGTCTTCTTGGGGAAGAGAGTGAATCTGAAAGAATGGCGAATGGATAATTGAATATATGAAAAATCTAGCTGTTGAGCTTATGAGTTCGCTAGCATCCTGGAGAAACAACTGTATGTAGCCGGATATAGAAGTGTTTCATGTGTTCATTTGTGTGTGCCAGATCTCGTACAAATTTGTAACTCATTTAACTTCAAAATATATCTGCTGTCTACCTAATGACTGTAGGCTTAAGTGGACTGTAGATTTGTTGAACATCTTCATTTTGTTAAGTACCTGGTACTTGTTGAAATACCTACTCTGTCCTCCCATACCTATTACCAATGTTATTTGAAAATATTCTAAAATAACAATTATTTTTAAAAGAGTAACCGTGGAGTTTCTTGCCGGCTCTTCTCCATAGGAAACGACCGCGAAACGGTAGCGCGCTATGAAAAGGTGTTATGTTTCTGAACTTCGTGATGATGAAACTTACCTAAATATATCCACCAGATCGGGGAAGAAAAAGATGCTAGACCAGGACAGTCCTCGATGTAAGTCGAACTCCATGAACTCTCTGGTCACCTTCCTCATGATGCTGTCTCCGTCTGCCAGGCAGTTGCTCGTCACCCCAAAGGCTGACTCTCCAATCACGTCTGTCGTGAAGTCTGTGCATATTTCCTGAAAGGAGAAGGTTTGTTATTGTCATGGCTAATATTGGTTCCATACGCATGCACGATTTTTATTCGTAGCATTGCTCCTTTAGCCCTTCAAAGGATTAATAAAAATATGTGGAAAAGCCAAAAGCGCACGCCAATTAACGCTCATTCAAAAATTTTACCCATCAATATGGGTAACATGTCTCACCTCGCAATCCTTACGTACTGTCAAAGACTATTTAGGTTTGCTTTGTTGGTTGCTAGGCAACGGAATAGGGTCGAAGTTGGAAATATTTATAAGAATAATTGATTTGTTCAAAAATTATTTAGGTAGTTTTAGATATTTTATTAGTTAGTTTTTTATTAATTATAATTAAATTACTTTGAATAAAAGAGTCATTTTCAATAGGGTTCCTCAAATGGCTGAAACTAATCTATTAAACAAAAAAATGACTGAATTAATTGATTTTTTGAGCTACAATGTTTTCAGGTTTCATACATGATTGACGGGAAAAAATTAAAACAATTTTTATGTTTATTTCATTTCACATTAAATCAATTTAAAAAAGTTTAAAATTAATCTCCATTAAATTATAATTCATTACAATGGTATATAAATTAAGTAGGTTCTTTGTACTAGCAGGAGTGTAACAATAAAAACAGTTGCAGAAAGGAGGCAAAACAAATTTTTCGATCGCAAAGCACTCTCTAATGCTTTGCATTATGAGTCGTGCAATAACCTCCACGAGTGGTAATACGTACATTAAGTCTGGTGTAAGCACCCAGTCAGCCTCACTACCATCTTGCTGACTGGCAAATATTTTTAGTATGGCATGAGCTTTTTTCCTATATTTCTTGTCAAAAGAAGAGCAGAAGATATGTGTAAATAGTCACTATTTTAATGATACTTACTCTCAGATCGATAGGTACGTGCTTCTTGGAGTCAACACCTATACGATCTATAAGAGCCTTTGACTTGGAAATAGTGATTCCGTTGAGACTCTTCAGTTTGGCAGCCGTGAACACTGACGTCAGACGTCGCCTCAGAGTCGTCCACGTTGGATCCTACAAACAAAATACATGCATTAAAATAATGGAGCAGTTTTCCACCTTTCAATTTGTGTGTGTTTACATACTTGTTTTTAAATAGACGTTTTTTAGTGTGATGAAATGTTTCTCTATTTGCAGTGCATGTTCTTGTTGACTTTTAAGTTTTTATCAAAGTAGGTATAAAGAAGTTAATTTAAAAGCTCTATTTTTATATTGGGTGACGTGATTCGCCACAGTTTATGACATTCTGTGGTTTTTATCAGTAGAACTTATCAAAAAACTAGTTATTATACTAAATTACGTTCTTGCATTAATGTTGATTGATTTTTAATAATTATTTGTGAAAAAGAAGACCACATTTACAGAAGAACATTTGGAGCTTGTTCCTTCACACAAAACTGATTTTTGAATGCTGTCAACTAGATCAAACCACATCATGTCACGATCATCATTTCGTTCTCCAAGCATCGTTATTCATTGGGAAGTGATCCGCAGATACCTAAGAACTTCATAAAACCCCACTTACATTAACAGTAAAAATATTCAGAGCTCCAATAGGATCACTCTGGCCAGAGCTCAGGTATCTGTTCCGGAAAAAGTCAGCATCCTTGACCAGCACTCTGCGGGCTATTTCAGGGCTGTTGATCACCAGGGCGGGTCTCCAGAACTGCCAGATACCTACGTAAGGAGTCTTGAACTGTTTGTATAATTTGCGCATCCATAGTGACTGCAAATAAAAAGATAATTTATGGTAAATAAAGGATTGCTGGTAACTTGGCATATCCTCTGCAGGACATATTAATGTGATCTATTTGCTAAAATTATGAATCCCATAAAGCCTAGACGGGAATGCATGGGATTCTATAAAACCCAAGTTTCATGTTTTTTTTTAAATTGTTTTCTGGAAACCACGTTCTAGCAAAGAATTGCCTAAATTGCAAAACTTTAGTTAATAGATGACAAAAAGATGATGGTGATCTTTCTGTCAGATATTAACAACCTAATGGTTTTTGCGTGATTGAGTAACATCCAAACATACAAACTTGCACATTTATGATATTTTTATAATATTATATATATTGTAGGATTGTAGTAGGAAAGGATAGGATAGTAGGATTGACCCGTTATCCAGCCGTTCAAGGCTTTTCGTGCTATTTCTCTTCATACACATTGGTCGCCGAAAATACTGCGCTAGTTTTTGGAATAATCGCTGCGACGAACATTTTCCTAAAAATAATAGTGATACCCAAGGATAGTGATGGTTAGGTTTATTTGTTATTTTTTTTGTATTCAGAATAAGACTGATAAAGAAAATGTACTACGTAAAGTAAATTTTATTGCAGAAATGTGTATTTTAATATTTTTTCTGCTACAATTGGCTTGTAAAATGGCTAAAACGCAAATACAATTCCAGATGGGAGTGCATTATATTTAGCCTATGTATTGGATAACATAGTCATAGGCTATCCAAAGATTTTTTATGATTCACATCCTGTTCTGCCCATCCTCTTGACATTACCTATCCCCCCCCCCTATCCTCCTATCTTTCCTATCCCTTATCCTTCGCCTTTTGGCGTATTAACAGGTCAGACTTTTAAGAATAAATCATTAAAGTTTAGCCTAAATCTTAAACTTAATATACTTATAAAATATTAAGTTAATATTAAAACCTGCTTTAGTGCCGTAATAAAATGATTTACGGTCTAGAAGCTCTAACAAACTTGACCTTTTATAATGAAATAAAAACGTACATAATGAAAGTACCTATTTAATTTACTTGAAATAATTATTTATCTTAATTTTTCAAGGTAATAAAACCGTGAAGTGCGCAGTAGGAATAAACACTAGGTTTACGTAAGTATACTCAAGTTTTTATTATCTACCTATGTTCCTGGCGAATTTATTCGTTGCAGCACGCTAACATGCTTTTTAATTCTATAACGTTATTAAGTATAGAAAACTAACTACAGAACAGAAAAGTTACTAAAGAAAATTTATACTTACAGGATTTTCTCTCTGCAAAAAGGTAAGACTGCCGAATATAGGATGCGGCGGGTTATGAGGGACGCCCCTTTCTGACCAGTACCTTTTAACCCTCCGCCATCGTATTAACAACCACGCCGAAACAAAAAACGTCACTAACAACAGAATTAGTATCATTTTCGAAATATTGTGGGATCTCAGAATCTCGTGTGTACACTCCTATGATTCGAGATCAACACTGAGAGTTATGTATACAGGTTTTTTATTGTTATCTTCAGTTCAATAAAACACGGTAATGGAGTTTTACGCAAATATTAGGGAGTAAAAAAAAATCGTTTTCAAAAAAATACTACAAAGTGAAAAATAATGTCTTTGGTTTCGTATTTTCGTTATTTGCCACCGACTTCTGAAATTTAAATTATTTTTCACATTGTAGTGTTTTTTTGGAAGTCGGTTGTTATTTTTTTTGTAAAAACGTTTTTATTTCTCGCTTTTTAGTGGGTCAGTTTGTAATTTATCTAAGTTACAACAGCCTTATGTCAACTGCTCATCACCTTTTTACAAAATATTGCTTTTCCCAATGCGTGGAACTTTCAGACTTGTATGGGAAACGTTAAAATAGACAGTCCGCTACAAAATTTAGAAATCGCAAAAACCCTTTTTATGGAAAAAGTTTTCAGATTTACTATCCAAATTTTGTTCTCAAATCAAATTGCATAATGCGTATTTTAGTTAGTAGTAGTAGTTTTTGTTTATTTTCGGCCAGTCTATCCACCGTTAAAAAGTAAGTAGGAGTCTTATTTCCTACGAAATTTTAGGGATTTTTTTTGCGATTTCTGATTTTTCTACTACTTAAACCTCAGTTGGTCTAATTGAGTTTTTTGGTCCTTGTAACAGGATCGATAGGCAACAAAAAAAGATTTTGTGAAAACTGACCATTTTCTTGCTGACTGTATTTTTTAAAATTATTTATTTATTACATACATACGCCACCGTAATGGTGGCGTATGTATGTAATAAATAAATAATTTTAGTGTCCCAATTCAGTAGTGTAGTTACTTAACAAATTTACAACTTAATAATATCAAATAGATTTACAAATTAAAAACATAACAGAACTCGCTCAGTGAACGTGAGAAAATATCTATTCTGTCGGCAACCAAGTTTAGTGTGCGCATTGTCCGCGGCAGAGGGACATTTTCCACCAGTTTAGTTCGACCGCGCGGCACCGCGAACAAGTTGGGCCGTCCTCGGCGCTGCACGTACCCATCTGGCACACACAAGCCTATCCCCTGTAGCACACCCGGATTATTTATGTTACCCCGGAACACTCCAAGCATATACGACGCCAGTACCTACTAGATTCCTCCTTGTTTCCAACTTGTTGTATCCGACCATGCCCAGCACATTTTTTTTCAAAATCTGTGAATGCAGATCAAAATGTCTCGAAAAGTCAAGGACAGTCTCCTAAGACTATTTTCTTGTAGCTACAATGGTTAAGGTAGCTCTTACTGCCTCATCTCAAAAATCCATCCTGTATATTATAACTGCAAAATAATTTAAATAAAAAATAAAAATAAAATATATATAAAAAATCCGGAGTCACACGTGCTAGGGCATAAATCGAACAGTTTACGTGTAACTTCGGATTTTTTATTTGTCTGTCTGTGATGTCTTGTTTATACCTTTTTAGATCACTTTTTTGTCGTAGTTAGGTTTTAGTTTTACAAATTATATTGGAAATGTGAAAAAAATCACGGCAGTAGTATACAACGAAGTTAAAAGGAAAATTATCACAGACTAGGCTTTAAAAGTTAACGAGTTGACCAACTTATATTTACAGTTGATATGTATGGGAGAACATGTTTTTCAACTACAATGACATTAGTAGGTTTTAGTATGCGAATACCCAGTATGGTCATGGTAATCTAGTGCATTAAAATAAACCATAAGCCATAATTATTTAAGTACTTAATAATTTTATTAAACCGAGGAAACAAACTCATTATCTCTCTTCACAAACTGTACGGACATCTTCTCGTCAGGCACGAGGAACATTCCATTCTTCTCAATTGTGACTTCGCTGGGTTTGGGGGTGTCGGGGATCACCTTGAACTCGTAGTTCAGCAGGAGGTCTGCCAGGCCTTGTCGGAGAGTCTGGTACGCGAAGCGCATGCCTGGAAACGAAGGCACATTTTAGTATTTAAATAAAATAGGGATTTTTTAGGTCTGGGAAATGAAATGTTAAGCAAATTGACTACCAATTTAAACTGTCCGTATATTCAAATCACAAATGTCGTTCTTTGACAGTTGAATGAAATGGATAAGAAACGGCAAATTGAACTCAAACTAAACTCAAAGCATTTAAACCATTCATAGGCACTTTAGAATTGTCAAATAGTCGGTCAGTTAGTCAGAAAGCTGAAGCTAGTTGCCCATTACAAAACGTAGGTCGTTATGGCAAAGAACGGGCAAAAACTCCAAGGAAAATCTTTTAAATATAGATATTACAAAATCTTGGGTAAATTATACTTGTTCCTTCTACATGTTAGAACAATGTATAAAAAATAATCAAAAAAATTCAAAATATTAGATAAAAAATGAGCCCTGGCAAATAAGAGGTGACCAGTCTCAACTGACGGCGCCCGTTCACGAACATGACGCGTGGAACAGCACCATCCAGCTCAACCGTTTTGTAGGGAACCGAATGATCCAACACACTCTCCACCATCAGAGAGACATTTAAGTGAGCATGACATACTCTCAACTGCCATGCTCTTTCAAGTCAACATACATCTTAATAACATAATAAACGACTCCTTGGTGTCTCACATTTACAATTTTTTTTTAAACGCTTCTAAGTTATATTAAACTATAGTTTGCAATCTATTTGTGAGATTTATATAATTTTACTACCAAAAAGAAAAACTTGGTTACATAAAAAAAAAAACATTTTCACAGGCGTTTTCGCCCGCGTAGGCGCGGAGGGGCGAGGCGGCCCGCGAGCTGAGGAGCAATCGAAGTTGCGGTGGTGAGCGTTATAACCATCTGTGACGATAAGTTCGCGTGGGACCGCCGGAGCCCCGTAGCGGAGCCGTGACAGAAACCATGCCTGCTGCATGTTGCATGCTCACTTGCATGCATGGTGTATGCTTGTTTGTGTGAACTTTCTGCGATATGATGGTTCTACTTTTTAATTATTATGGGTATGAAATTTATGCCTAAAGATGATTCTGACTTACAAAATTATGAGTAAATGTATGATAAATGAGTGTATGCCAAACGATTTTCATCCGCTGTTATACAAAATAATATTATGACATAAAAAGTTCCGCTATAAAAGGTAGGTCCATATAAACTGTGTCCTTCTTATTTTTGATTGATGAAGATTTTTGAATCGAAACTTGTTCATATTCTATTTGTGCTTTATTTATTTTTCTTTATACGTTACGTTTAGTGCAAGTAAATGTATTTTCTTTCAAATTCATACCAAAAGAAAGAAATACGAACGAAAACTTCAGCCTCTTCTTAAAAAAAAAACACTTTGACTAACCAATACAACTTCTAGGTCCTTCACCGAAAGGCATGAAAGTATACGGGAGGATGTTCCTCTCATTCTCTGGAAGGAACCGGTCAGGGTTGAAGACTAAGGGCTCGGGGAAGTACTGGGGGTCCATGTGCATGCTGACACCGTTCACGTAGACCGCGGTGCCGGCCGTGATGGTCAGCTTGTCGTCGATCTGGTAGTCCTTCCCGGCTATACGGTCCAGCCATCCCATTGGGGGGAACATTCTGAGGGTCTCTGAAAAAAGCAAATAGGAAGTTATTGACTGATTTTTCGATCATTTTTCTTTTGATGTTATACTTAAAACTTGTAAAATCAATACTTTAATTTATTCATCAGCTGAAGATCTGAGTTTCTCGAACGTTGAAATGAGATCTACTTGCAGTACAAGGAAGGCAAAACTTCCTGGCAACACAGACTTTAAAGATAGAAAGATCATACAGGTCATTCTAGAACTCACAACATTCTGTTGGAGGCTTGAGTCTAGTTTTGGAATGCTAAGGAGGAAGTGTTATACATATAGATAGGTACACTATTATTGCCGTGAATTCAACTAACTACTTCCTCAACTAGGGTAAGATAAAACATTTGATCATAAACTTAGCATCATCCGTCACTTAACATTGTGATGTTAATTAATAATGTAGATATCCTGGTTTTTCCGTCGTATACATTAGTGCGCTATTTATTATTAATAGGCACATTACATGCGAGCTAACTGCGCAAATAGGTAAGGTATGCTGATGTGTATCTATGTACGTAGAATAATAAAAGTGGATTTACAAACAGGTAATCTGTTTAGAAACAAAATCTTACCTTTGATGACATTGTCGATGTAGTTAGCATCAGAGAGTATTGTTGCATCGAAGTCGCGGTTTCCAATCTTTCGTTTTAGTTCTAAGACATCTTGGTAAAGACGTTCCTAAAAATAACATTGAACGGTTAATAACTTTGCAAAATGAGAACCGTTTCAACAGGTCAACGAAGAGGTTATGCATTGTCAACAGAATAAGCAAAAGCGTCTTCAAAATACAGTCATCAATCCTTCTTCCAAGTAACCCGCAACAACCGGGTTATAGCGATATATTGGAACCTCATGACCGGGTCCTGGTGAGCAGAAGTCCTACTCATGTAATGTTTGTAGTATACCTGATACTGCGGATTCCAAGCTAGCTCATAAACAACCCAGCATAGCGTAGTTCCTGAGGTGTCGAAACCACCCAGTAGGAAGATAGCTGCTTGTGCCAACAGCAAGTCTTCGCTTATATCTAGAACACAATATTTGTGAATGAGTTCGAAGGAAAACTTTCTTTCTTTCTTTCAAAACAATCTCAAGGGAGACAAGCAATGCTGCTTGACGGTGGGAATAGGCATATAGGAAGTTTCTAATTAGTTAACACGCTGTGGAAGGCAATGCATCAGCGGACTGGCACAGCACGACACGACGGACGCATAGCTAAAAAACGTTGCAAACAACATGCTTTGTCATAGAATCTTTTCGAAATTATTCGTGATTCCCGGCCATGAGAGAGAGGATAAAAGCATTTTCTCCTGTCTAAAGAAGAATATATAGGTATCTGTTACAATCAGGTTTTTTAACCCGAATTTTGGTGTGTAGGTAATCGCTAATATCTGTAGTAGGTAAGCTATGATCGACGGATTGTTGCGAAAATATTTACCTTCATTTTCTTTAGAAGCCTCCTGTTTCATCTTCAGTAGCGCATCAAGCAGATCCCGTGTATCTTTGACTTCCTTCTCATATCCTCCTCTCTGTTCAATTACAGTGCGGAAGATCGTACGTAGCAGTTTCATAGTCTTCTTGGGGAAGAAAGTGAACCTAAAAAAATGGCGGATGGATAATTAAAAATATGAAAAATGTAGCTGTTGAGCCTGTGAGTTCACTAGTAGCCTGGAGGAACTACTGTATGTACCCGAATAAAGAAGTGTTTGATAATTTACGACAAGGACTGTCTGTATGCCAGATCTCGTAAAAAAAATTGACTCGTTCAGCCGTTTTTGAGTGATTGAGTAACTTTAGTAGCCAGATCTTTTGACTGGGTCTCTGAAAAAAGGGAGTCTTTAGGTAGACTGCAGATAATATATTTTTGAAGTTAAAGAACAAGATGTTACTTTTATAAGCAAAATTTGCGTATTTAGTTCTCGTTAGCGCGCTTTAAAAAGGTGTTATGTTTCTGAACTTTCTGAAGATGAAACTTACCTAAATATATCCACCAGATCGGGGAAGAAAAAGATGCTAGACCAGGATAGTCCTCGATGCAAGTCGAACTCCATGAACTCTCTGGTCACCTTCCTCATGATGCTGTCTCCGTCTGCCAGGCAGTTGCTCGTCACCCCAAAGGCTGACTCTCCAATCACGTCTGTCGTGAAGTCTGTGCATATTTCCTGAAAGCAGACGGTTTGTTATTGTCATTACTAATATTGATTCCATATAAAATGCACAATTTTAATTTTGTAGCTTTGCTCCTTTAGCCTTTCAAAGGAAGAATTAAAATAGCCTCCATGACTGGCAATCCGTGAATTAAGCCTGGGTAATCAGCCTTGCTACCATCTTGTTGACTGGTAAATATTTTAAGTATTCATAAGGGTGATTTTCTCAAGCGTAATTTTCAGGCGGCGCGACTGAAAGTCATATCTTAAACCAAACGTACAATAGAGTTTTTTTTTAAGATAGTAGAAAGAAGTAGTTGAAGTAGTATTTTAGTAGTTAGAAAAAATATATGTTATTTAGCAAAATTCTAAGTTTGATGGCGCGTCCACAATCTCTCTGTCTGGAAATTAGCACCGTTTAAACGAAACTACACTAGTTTACTAGAAATGCCAAATTTTATTTGAATTCAGTATAAGTTTTTCTAATTTATTAGTTTATTCTTGTGGCAGACTTGTGCCATCTCACACTTCTGAAGTCGCAACAAGAAAGACTTGTCGTGCCTCTGGATTATGTCACATCGTTGATCCATGCTGGCATTTAATACACACATTTTATCACAGTTTGGGAGGTTTTATCGCTCAAACTGTGATAAAATGTGTGACTTAGCCATGCCACAGTAGGCCGTGCTCGCTCCGCTGTTGTGATTTCCCGCTACAAACGTAAGTAAGTCTTTTCGTATCGATCGGATAAAAGACCTGCAATTATGGTGTTAATCTTTTAAAACGTTTTATAACTAAGTCAGTGTTGTAATATACATTTATAATAAAAAGAAATTGGTATTATTTCAAAATGATACAAATATATACTTATATATTTTTTCTAGTATTCTTTTTTAATAAGCATATTAAACAAGGTTCAAATTTTTGTAGTTTTGGTGGTATTTTACCAATCACAATATACCAAAATTTGTCTATAGAGGCACGTACCTCAAAGAAACACGAAAACAGAACCGATATATTAGATTAAAGAGCGAGCAAAAATTAAATCCTTATTTAGGTTGTCGACAGCTAAAAAAAAATTTGTTAAGTAGTACGTGTTATTTGTATTCCAGCATGACAAAGACACATTCAAAACTGATATACGCAGAGTGCTTAGAGGATAGGATGGCAGAAAGGAGGAGAAAATAAAAACATCGGAATGATCTCGTCAAACTGGAAGAATGGTGAATGGAAAGGTGAAGGGAAAATCGTTGTAATTTTTTTAAATTGATCTCGTTATGATTTTTGAAATTCATTCAGCCATAATCTTTTCTCATATATTTCTTGCCAATAGGAGAACAGAAGATAATAAATAATCACTTAAAATAGTGACTATTTATTATCTTCTGCTCTCCTATACTTACTCTCAGATCAATGGGCACGTGCTTCTTGGAGTCAACACCTATGCGATCTATAAGAGCCTTTGACTTGGAAATAGTGATTCCGTTGAGACTCTTCAGTTTGGCAGCCGTGAACACTGACGTCAGACGTCGCCTCAGAGTCGTCCACGTTGGATCCTACAAATATAATTCATGCATTAAAATAATGGAGCAGTTCTTCTAACGACAGGAAGGCCTCAGACCGCCTAAATAGCTGGTGGTTCTGAGTAAACTACAAGATCGTATTGTTACGAGTATGTGTCATCAGGAAACGTTTACATAGACTTTTAATGAATTAGATTTTATTCGATGTTTCTTATAGTGATAACATGTTTCGTAAAATGCAGCGCATGTTCTTGTTGACCTTCAAGTTCTTATCGAAGTAAGTTATAAAGTAATTTAAAAGCTATATTTTTATATTAAGAGACGTAATTCGACAGTTATGACATTCTCTCGTTTTTATCAGTAAAACTTATCAAAAAGTAGTAATTACTTACACTAAATTACTATCTCACCGTTGATAGAACTTTAATAATTATTTATGAAAAAATAAGACCAAAACAGAAGAACATTGGGCGCTTAGTTTGTGCTTTACACAAAACTGATTTTCGGATGCTGTGAACTAGGGATCGAACGCCAACGGATTGGCACAGCCACATCATGTCACGATCATCACTTCGTTCACCGAGCATGGTTATTCATTGGGAAGTGATCCTCAGAAACCATAAAACTTCACTTACATTAACTGTAAAAATATTCAGAGCTCCAATAGGATCACTCTGGCCAGAGCTCAGGTATCTGTTCCGGAAAAAGTCAGCATCCTTGACCAGCACTCTGCGGGCTATTTCAGGGCTGTTGATCACCAGGGCGGGTCTCCAGAACTGCCAGATACCTACGTAAGGAGTCTCGAACTGTTTGTATAGTTTGCGCATCCATAGTGACTGAAAACAAAAATAATTATGTTAAATAAAGGGTTATTGGTAGCTCGGTGGCTAAGCGGCAGCAATCAATATTACTCGGTACGTACTCACTATAACTGCTACAAGTTTTTGTTCAATAAAATTGAAAGAAGCAACAAATATACTATGTTCTTTATCAAATATTGACCCGGTCCATAATATAATCCATACGTTCAAGGCTTTACGGAAGTTTTGTTTTTAGTTTTTTTTTGCCTATATACATTGTTCGCCGAAAATACTGCGCTGTGTTTTGGAAAGATCGCTGCTACGAACTTTTTCCTAAAAATACCAGTGCTACCCAAGGATAGAGTAATAATTAGGTATACAATGCCGCCTATGTTTACATTGCCCGTATTTTTCTGAATATTTATGAAAAATTAACTTTAACCGTTTTAAAGTTAATTTTTCATAAATATTCAGAATATACAGGGTCTACCTAGATATACATATATATTTTTTCAATATCTCCTATGATTTTATGGACTTACTTTTTGACTTGTGCTTTTTAAATAAACACAGTTTTTTTTTTGAAAAATTTACTTCTCCGTGTTTTTTATAGTCGACAAATATGAATATAAAATGTTAGTTAAAGCTTCGTGCAGACCAGCGCGACGCGACAGCGCGACGCGACACCGGTTATTGTTATACCGTCAAGTTTTCTTAGAAATTGTATTGTTCATGTCGCGTCGCGGCGTCGCGTCGCGCTGGTCTGTACGAGCTTTAATGCGATAAAATAACTCATGAGCTTTTAGAAATAATAAACAGAACCCAAATCGAGCCAATAACATCGGAGATATGGTAAATACTACACAAAAAATAAAGAAAAAAATTAAAGCTTGTTTCATTATTATCCCCCTTTTAATGTTAATTTTCGAGACTTTTCATGAATATTCAGAAAAATACGGGCGGTCACGTGCCCATGGGCGACATTATATTTGTTTTTATAGTATTCAGAATAAGATCGATAGAGAATAATGAACTATAGAAAATTGTATGCAGAAATATGAATTATAATATTTTTTCTGCTACAACAGGCTTGTAAAATCGCTAAAACGTAAATACAATTCCAGATAGGAGTGTATTTTCTTTAGCCTGTGTATTGGATAACAGGCTATCCAAAGTAATAGGTCCCAGTTTTTTATGATTTAAGGCTACCAAGAGGGGCCTTTTAAGACACCCACGGGTTAAAAATGTTTCCCATGAGTCTGACTTTTAAGAATAAATAATAATTTTAGCTTTAATCCTATGCTTTTAAAATATTAGGCTAATTGAAACCTGCTTTAGTGCCGTAATAAAATGATTTACGGTCTAGAAGCTCTAACAGACTTGACCTTTTATAATGAAATAAAAACGTAATGTAAGTACCTATTTAATTTACTTGAAATAATGATTTATTTTTATTTTTCAAGGTAAGAAAACGGTGAAGTGGGAGTTACGATTATACACTCGGTTCTACGTAATTATACTCAAGTTTTTATTATCTACCTATGCTCCTTGCAAATTTATTCGGTGCAGCATCTCAAAATGCTCTTTATGTATTTTTTTTATAGTTCTTAAGCATAAAAAAGTAAACAACAGAACAGAAAACTTACTAAGGAAATTTAAATACTTACAGGATTTTCTCTCTGCAAAAAGGTAAGACTGCCGAATATGGGATGCGGCGGGTTATGAGGGACACCCCTTTCTGACCAGTACCTTTTAACCCTCCGCCATCGTATTAACAACCACGCCGAAACGAAAAACGTCACTAAGAACAACAGGATTAGTATCATTTTCAGATATTGTCGGATCACAGAATCTCGTGTGTACACTCCTATGATTCGAGATCAACACTGAGAGTTATTTATACAGATTTTCATATCCTATAGTTTATCTTTGCTTGCCAATACTGTCAGTTTTGATGGCACAAAAAATGCTTGTCATACTTCAGTAGATCAATTATTGTTATTATCTTCAGTTGAATAAAACAAGGCAATGGAATTTTACGCAAATATTTGTGTGCAAAAAGCGAAAATTCATTAATGACTGATCTGAAATATTATGTATAGCATCGATATAAATAAAATATTTGGAATTTTCTCACAAAAATATATTGCAGGCTTTTTTGCGGACAAGTAATAAGCGTTCGATTTATTTTCGGTAACTTATGTGGCAGATAGTTTCATACAGATTTATTTTGTACTCATCTGATGTTGTAGTACCTATTCGGACATTATGAACTTATTTTGTATACCTGCTAAAAGTTTTACATTATGCATACAACCATTAGTAAAAGTTGGCGTAAAAGTACTTATTAATTAAAAAGCGCATACAACAAATGCTTCTTTATAAAAATATACCTAAGTAAAAATCTTTTTAAAAACAAACTTGTAATCAACTAAAAAGAACTAAATAAAACTTACGTAAACATAGAACTTTAATATTTTCTTAAATGACATTTACGCCTCAAGCTTTTAAGCTATAGTTCTTGACTCTTGTCAACAGAAAACCAACGAGTTCAGACTCAACGACTTATTTAGTTGAGGAGTTCCTATGACCATCTTCAGACTAGCTCCCTGGTATCATATTTTTATGTTGTCACTGTAGGTACTATCACATAAATAGGTATGCCAAGTTTCAGCACAATCGGATAGCAGGAAGTGCTTGAAAAATAGATGACAGAAATAGGCGACTGACTAGAAACACATACGAACGAAGCAAGCTAATATAAAGCTTATAAAATATATTTGCACAGGTGGTTCTCAGACGGACAAACAAATTAAAATTAGTTTTATTAGTTAATACAATTCTCATGATTCTCACGTGTTCTGGAAGTCAGAAATAGTGATGAATGCACATTATGTAGTGCAGATAATAACAAGGTTATCTAGCACAGTGTTATCTATCATTCTTCAGTTCTCAGTTTTAACAGAGTAATGAGAATAATAATGCATTCATGAAACAGCTACAGTAAAGCGGGAACGATGGTGGGTGAGCTACCGGCGTTTCAAAATTTGCCAAAGGTGTAAACAACAATGGCCGCTCAAAATTTTCTATGGTTTAGTGATGCGGTAGTATCCGTAGTATGATCTTTAAGTTTTGGTGCTATCGATGTTACGATTTTTTTAGTAGTGTCTCATCAGTATTTTATAGATTGAGTAACTTTCAAATCAAAAGCAATTTCATTGAAATAATTATGTTCCTATGTTATACCGTCAATATGAACAAGATATAAATACAATCTACAATTACTTATAAACCTACGACTATTTTAATAAAGAAAAATAGACCGCATCTTTAACCGCGGACTAGCTCCAACAGCATCTTGAAAATCCTAGGCGAAAAACACGATTGTTGTCAGTATAATAATTATAAATACACTCGAGAGCAATGAATCCGGGTCACTTAAAGAATCCTAAAAATCTCGGAAACTAAAAATGCTAGGTTAATGCAATAAATTGTATTTAATAGACAATGTAATACTCCTTAAATGAAGGTATTAAAACTTCTTAGTTATTGTAAAGTTATATCATAAAAAAATCAAATTTGAAAAAGGGCCACTTTCGAAGATGGAACTACGAAATTACAGCATTTGGTTTTGCTTTTGTTTGTAATCTGTCATTTATGTGGGTACATAAACCATGTTGATAGTGCTCTATATTCATTATTCAAGCTGAAATTATGTCGCTTACGCCTGAAGAATGCACCAGAATACTTACAATGCTGGAAACCGGCCGGAGTCAGCGCGATACAGCCAGGACTGTCGGTGTGTCGCTGTCAACAATACAAAGAGTTCTCCGACGTTACGAAGAAACTGGTTCTAACCTACGCAGACCAGGAACGGGCAGAACCAGGTGTACCACAGCACGAGAAGACCGATACTTGGTGAACACCATGCTTCGAAATCGCTTTCTCACAGGAACTGAACTCACAAATCAGTTTCGACGCCTCGGAGGAAGTAACCCAAGTGCATGGACAGTAAGACGTCGGCTTGCTGAATCTAACTTAAAACCCCTTAGACCTGCAAACGGCCCTAAACTGGAGCGTGGGCATCGTATTTCAAGACTAAGATATGCCCAGAGCCACGTAAATTGGAGTATTGAAGATTGGTCAAAAGTTATGTTCTCCGACGAATCAAAATTTATGCTCTACAAGCACGATGGAAGACACAGAGTGTATCGAAGACCAGGGGAAAGATTCAAGCAAGCATGCATCGAAGAAAAAGTAGCCTACGGTGGTGGGTCTGTACTTGTGTGGGCCGGAATTTCTTCTGAAAGTCGCACAGAGCTGGTGATCATAGAAAACGGCTCTTTAACTAGCGTAAGATATGTGGAAGAAATCCTCAATGATCACGTTGGTCCATTTATGGTCAATTTAGGTGAGGATGCTATATTTATGCATGACAATGCCCGACCTCATACAGGTAGGATTGTGAATGACTACCTTCAAGAGATGAACATTACTCGTATGGAGTGGCCAGCGCGCAGCCCGGATATCAACCCGATCGAGCATGCTTGGGACGAGCTAGGCAGATGCGTAAAACAACGAAACCCTCCCCCAATCACGCTTCGTGAGCTCAAAATTGCTCTCACAGAGGAATGGGAGAATATTCCCCAAAATCGTATAAGGAACTTGGTGTACAGCATGCCAAACCGCGTAAACGCAGTAATGGAAGCACGAGGAGGCAATACGAAGTATTAAAATTCAAGAAAATCGTAATAAAGTTCAAAAATTTCATGTTTCCTATTTTTGTTTTAAGGAGAGATCAGCAGTTTTTTTCTTTATGTAATTTTGTGTTAATAAAATGTATGGTGACTCATATTTTTTTTACTTTCATTTAAGGAGTATTACATTGTCTATTAAATACAATTTATTGCATTAACCTATCATTTTTAGTTTCCGAGATTTTTAACATTCTTTAAGTGACCCGGATTCATTGCTCTCGAGTGTACATTAAATTGGGTTTTATTTCAATAAGAGTATTAAATACTCCTTGAACAAATAGTCGATACTTAATATGTCAATCACTGACATTTTAATGACAAGGTAAATTTAGACGAGTAAAAAAGGGATGTCGGTCGTTTGACGTTTGTAAAAATTAAAAAAACCCTTCCCGGTTTTCGCTTTTATTGTTAAATGTAATAGTATATTTAAAAGTTAAGAAATACACACAGGATGTAAAAGTGGGTGTGATAATACGTGTATTCTATTTAGTGCGTATTTAATCAGTGACACGCAGATATCGCGTTCAATTCCCATGCAAGTTCAATGTTATTGCTTTTGTCGAGACGACCAAATCCAGTATTAGGTAGGTACCTACTTTACTTTTATTAAATAAAAAAACAAAGAATGATAATTTTGTTTGTATACAATCGTCTAAAAATAGAAATAACTTTGTTTGACAACGATTACTTTTGAAAGCATGTGATCCATGTTTGATAGGTACATATTATCACATATCAATGCATAAAATCGATGCTGTTATTATGTACTTATTATGCTGATTAACATATTATCTGTATAGGAAATCTTGCTATGTCATAGTCATTACAATGTAGGTATTTGTATACAGACTGGTTTTTAACGAGTGCCATAAAAAGGTGTTTACAAAATGACGCAAAGGAATCTCATTCAGATACTAAACCTTTTATTTATAATAACATTACATAATATCACGCCTGTACATCCCTAAGGGTTAGGCAGAGGTGCACCTATAGTACATGTACATTTAGCCAGTGTCTTTAACGAATTCAAGGACACAGAACGAGACACAATAGAAATTTTATTGTTGGCGTTTAGTGTCCCTCAAAGTGTTAAATAAGTACCTATATGCGATGTATTTTCGAAAGTCATCGCTCAGTGCACTGAGAAGTATTAATTAGTGATCAATGACATGGGCATTATGCTGGTCATAACATCGGTGATCTTGAAAACAGCCGCAGTCTATTCTTGATGAAAAAGCCACCCTGCGTAACTGTATCGAAGACACATAACAACATACTAATACCTACTGCGCAATTCCGTCACTTATTATTACTTACGTCATGTCATTTAAACAAAGCAAATTTTAATAAAAAACGCTAAGTAATAAATAATCGCTATCGCTGTCTTGTCTTAAATCAAAGCAGTTTTTCCAAAAAAAACGCTTACTAATGACTGGTAGAGTTTATTTAAAGTTGACGTGTATGTGAGAATTACGTGCATCCTTTGGACCCAACCCCCGACAGAGGTAAGTAAGGAACACTTCATTCATCTTCTTGCTTAACGTGTGTTTTTCTTATTATTGTTCTCTCATCTTCACGTTATATCGTCATCATAATCACCCTTCACTATCCCAGTGCTGGGCATAGACCTATTCTACAGCATGTCACCTACCCAGATCCTGTGACTTTCCCTTACTTCCTCATCAATGTATCAGAAAATTTACCTTTAAATTATAATTTGCACCCATACGCAGACAAAAGAATGGGTTGTCTCTTTTCCTCATCCATTGTTGTATAAGTTTACTAAGGTTTTATTTCCTAAGGCTTAACATCTAGGGTAAGACGGTCCACCTAGAACTCTCTGTTTCTGAAAAAATTAAACACGAGTTGCACCTGATACATCCAATAAAATTGAATGGTGTCCCAGGTCTAACATAAAACAAAAAGAATAGTGTCAAAGCTTACCAAATCATTCCCCTGTCTTTATCTTCTTTGTTCGAGCCCGGTGGTTCTTGCTTACCTATATTATTCCTTACATCTATGAGCCTTCATCTCAGTATTCACTCCCTTCCTAGCGATATCATCTTCCACCCATCTATCCATCTTGTGTTTGGTCTAAGTACTGTCTACCAGTCTATCACAGCATTCGAGAAACGATACGGCTTCTATGATAGACAATTTTAATCATCATTAATTTATCAATTTGCTTAGCCTTTTCCCAACTATGTTGGGGTCGGCTTCCAGTCTAACTGGATGCAGCTGAATATCAGTATTTTATATGGAGCGACTGCCTATCTGACCTCCACAACCCAGTTACTGGGTAATAGATACCCCTTGGTAAGACTGGTTGTCAGACTTTCGGGCTTCTGACGACCCGTAACGACTGTCAAAGATCCACGAATGACACCCGGGACCAACGGCTTAACGTGCTTTTCGAGGCACGGAGGAGTTTCAGTATGTAAAGATGGTCACCCATCCACGGACCAACCCCGGCAAGCGTAGCTTAACCTGAAGGATCGACCAGAGCGGCTGTTATTACTTAGCCACGAGCTCCTCAATCGTCATTAATTTATATAATGTTGTATTCTTTTCTGATATCTACGTACCTACAATTGACAATAACTCATTTGCGTGTTTTGATCGTCTTCGTTAGATATTGGGTACATACGTACGTAATGTACTCAAATTACGTTATAATGTTCCGATAATGTTCTTAACACACTTACAGATGATAATTACTGTCTCATTAAGTATTTTTCATGTAAGTCACCAGATTAAGTCACTTATCTTGTTCACACGATGTACGTTTGTATTATGCGACTTTTTTATGTAATTGGATGGCATTGATGTCGGTCACTGTCCACATGATTGATAAATGATTTTATTTCTGTACTAGCTTCTGCCCGCGACTTCTTCCGCGTGAAATTTCTTAGTATTGTTCTGTCGCATCGCCCGCCTGCACTGTAAAGCTTCGTGCAGACTAGCGCGACGCGACACCGGCTATTGTTATACCGTCAAGTTTTCTTAGAAATTGTATTGTTCGAGTCGCGTCGCGGCGTCGCGTCGCGCTGGTCTGCACAAAGCTTTACTTCGTTTTCGCTTAGCGTTCTTTTTAATTTATTTACTTTTGCTCAGGTTCTAAATATCATACCGTGATGATAATCAACCTTGATTATGAACCTATTTAGTTGGATAAGGATTAATATCATGATACGAATATTATCTTTCGATTGTTTCCGTGTTTTGATTGACTAATTTGAACAAAATACGGTTATTGTGACTTAACTATAATAATTTGAAATAGTAGTTTATGAAACTGTTGCATAATGAGGGGTATTAAAAAACGAGTGTGTGTTTAAAAACCGAGCTGTAGGCGAGGTTTTTAATAGTATCACACGAGTATTTGAATATCTAGTTATGTGCAGTTTCATACACTACTTTATCTACTCTCATACATTTGGATTAAACCTACTAAATAAAACATCAAAGTTAAAGATCAAGAATAAAAAAATCCCACGAAATTCAGTACAAAAAATCGTATTAATAGCGCCTGCACCCAGCACATCACCGCGCATGCGCTTAAGCGGTGCTGCTGTTCCCCGCTAACGTTCCATTACAAAAGTTGATGGAAACTTCTTGGTGATATGAACTTCTTGGTTTTGCCCTATATCGTAATAGAAAATACTCGTTATGAAGTTTATAATTCGAATATTACGATATGAGAGTAGATAAAACAGTTTATGAACTTGTGCAAGGAGTTTATGAAATAGTGTGAGGTTTATTACTTAACTGTTATTCGCAGTAGTTCCATTCCTGCTAATCAATATACGCAATGGAACTAGGGTGGCACATCTCTATGGTGGTATGATTCAGTCCCACCTACCCCCAGGGGTACGGCCAGGGGTATGTTGGGTCCGGAGTTATAGTTAGACATATTATTATATGTCTAACAAAAAAAACTCACAAAAAATGAGTACTTTAAATATGTAGTAGATTATTTTATGTATCATCAAAAGTTTTTGTAGCGCACGACAAATAATGACTTTAATGGGCTTGTTGATACCTTGGGTTACATTATTGCAATTTTCGCAGGGATCTCTAATTATTTAGAAAAATAAAAAAGACTGATGTTACTCGTTGATAATGTAGCTTTTTATAGCTGAACCAATCTTTTAAAACGGTTAAGTATTTCTTGACTTTATCCAATACAAACAAACAAACATACCTACAAAAAAACAAATCTTTTCTCTTTATAATATTAGTTTATAAGTAGGTTTGTACAAAAAAATTACACGTCAATCATATAAAAAAAACTAGATGAGGTCTGCGTTTCCAATTCAACTACTCTAGAAAAAACTCAAAGGTCACGGTCTCTCTTTTAAAGTCCAGACATAATCATGGTCAGATTATTTCAGGACCATGTATATTGGAGTCTGAAATGGTCTTTTGAGGATGGAACCACACAGATTTGAATGAACCTGTCTAGTCAGTGCAAGCATTTGTCAGTAATCGTGGAGCTCAAATCAGAACTTAAGGAGCTCAACTGATTGTAATTGATCATCGATCACAAGCCGTCTATGACGTTGCCATCACAGGGGTGCTGATGTCTTATGTTCCTGCAATTAATCGCTGGGTAATTATCTGTAAGGTGTTGTTAAAATCGTAGCCCACGATTTTACCGTCACGATACAATAAAAGTAAAATGTGTGTGTAAATGAATTTTCCATCGGAAATAACGTTTCTTTTTCCTGTACATAATTTTGGTGAGTTTTTAAATTGATGTCCACCGTTTAAACTATATATTTTTTCACTTGTGTCAACTTACTATGTTCTGACCTCTTCTATGAATGGGTCTAAATGGAACTCAGTACTTTATGGGATATCATTACCAAAGAAAATTATAATATAAAATTTATTAATTATAATATAAATAATTTCTAATAAATTCAAATTAAAAAAAAAATCAAAATTCAAAAGTCATTTATTCAAACTAGGCTGAGAATCAGCACTTTTCGAACGTCAAAATTACATAAGACAGTCCCCCAAAAACGCCCACCCTTCACCACTTCCTAGTGCTTAAGCTGGGAAGAAGAAGTGGCGCAACAAACTCCCCTCCAGCACAGCTGTCTGTTCAGTTAGAAAAACTTGATTCTATATAATAATGCTTTAATTCAAAAATAATTTACATAAGCACAAATTGCAATCAACTCATAAAATAAAAACATTTTAATGAGTATATTATGTCAACAATAAATGAAAACAAAATTTAAAATAAATTGACTTACAGTCAAATAAAATAATCCAAACAATTATATGAGCTCATATAGTATCATGTAGTCTTTGATTCTAAAAACACTTGTTTGTTGCTTGGGGTACATTGGAGTAGCTTAATTAGTCCCAAGCCTTTTTGTCGTCTAAGTAATCTTTAACTTTATAGAAACCTTTTTGACATAGTTTCTGTTTAATAAATGATTTAAATTTATTGAGGCTCAGTTCTTTGACATGGCTTGGGAGTTTGTTGTAAAAACGTATACTTTGGCACTTAAATGAATTACTAATTTTTTGGAGCCTAGTCCTCGGCACAAGAAATAAATCTTTGTTTCTAGTATTTAAGCTATGAATGTTGCTGTGTTTAGAATATAGATTTATATTCTTTTTTACATGAATCAGGTTCTCATATACATATTGAGACGCGACCGTCATTATGTTTATTTCCTTAAATTTATCCCTCAGTGTATAAATTGCTCGAATGGCACGTTTCTGCAGCACAAATATAGCCTGAAAGTCGGCCGCATTTCCCCACAGCAAAATGCCATACGACATTACACTATGGAAATAACTAAAGTATACTAATCGAGCTGTTTCTACATCAGTCAAATGACGGATTTTATACACCGCGTAGGCTGCAGAGCTTAGCCGCTTCGACAATTTGGTTATATGAGGTCCCCACTGAAGCTTCGAATCCAAAGTAATACCTAAGAACACAGTGGTGTCCACAAGATCCAATTCTGTCCCATTTACTAGTACATTGGTTTTCACCTGCTTAACATTAGGTGTCAGAAATCTAATACATTTAGTCTTTTTCTCGTTCAAAAGTAAATTATTAACACTAAACCAATGCACAATTTTAGAATATGACGATATTATCGTGGATGTCCACTTCCATAAAATGTTTAAAAATACGTGCACGTTATAACGTTATTGTGTAACGTCTTCATACATTTCCATATATTTTACTTCCCTGTGTTATCGTGTTACTGTGGACGTCTACGATAATGTCGTCACGTTAGAAATGATTAAAGCGCACATTCAGATAAGTACATTTTTCTGGTTCCACTGCAATTAAAACCAATAGCTTGGTATTTAATCATATTAATAGACATACTACTTAGACATCTTGATAAATTCACACATCACTTATCAGTACCTGGTCGACCGAGCTCTACTCGGGTAAAAATAAACAAACAAATCAAATCGGGTAGATAAACATAATAAGCGAAAGAAAACAAAAGTGTAATCAAAATATTTATTATAAACAATATAAATATTACGACAGTGTTATCATAACTATGTACCTACCTAAACGTTTATTTTGATACAAGCCCAATTAGCGTAGATGCCATCACATAGTGCAGTGCGAAAACCGCGGTAAGCGTGTGCAACGTAATTCATACTAAACTTGAAATCAAAATCTTAGTAATTATCAAGGAATTTCGAGTATAAATTGAATCTCGTAAATGATAAAGTTGAAATTCCTACGGGCTGACACAATATTTATACAGAGTGTAAAAAGACCCTTCACTAACTCGATATCTACGCATTTTGCCAATCGAACTAAGTAACATTGTGCAAAAAAAAGTCTCTGAGTGATGGACCTTTTTACACCCGCCCGTCTATTCTGAAAAATCACAAAACGTAGGTGAAGTGAGCTATCATCCCACCTGCGGGCTAATTAAGTAACACACATAAAATAGTGATAGCCTTGTGGTGTGACCGTCGTACTGTCAAGTTATGTCTCGAGTTCGAACCCAATGCACGCACTTCTAACTTTTCGGATTCATGTGCGTATTGCATAATTATCACTTGCTTCAAAAAGGTGAAGAAAAACATCGTGAGGAAATCGGCATGCCTGAGGTATATTTCTTGACGGAATGTGAAGCCAAGTCAGAGGCCCATGGGGGGCATAATAACTCTGACACCAGGTTAGGTTAGGTTAAGATATAAAAATCATAACCCTCTTTTTTGCTTCGGCGTAGTCGGGTAAAAATAAAATGACAATTGATCGCTTTTCTTTAATTTTGACAGTTCAGCCACTTCAATTGCGTTATTTACATTTTTGAGCATATATACAGGCGAAAGTGTGTTACGCAATTAGGGTGCTGACAGACACTAGTGACAGTTCACTTCACCAACTATTTTGTAAAAATATCGACCGGCAGGATGCTAGAGATTAACACTATAGACAGCTCACTTCACGCTCATTTCACCTAAGGTTCACGGTGTCATTTTTACAGAATCGACCAGCAGACCTGAATTTTACGTGCGAAGTAATGAATACAACAAAACAAAATCATTTGACATGTCTTACTTCCTTCGCTTAAATTCTACGGAGAGTGGTATAGAGGGAAGGTAGAACAGGCCTCTCTTCTCGATGGGGATGTCGTTGGGGATGGGATACTTGGGCAGTGGTTTGATTTCGAAGTTCAGCAGCACGGCTGCTATACCGTAGCGGACTGTGTTCTGCCCTATGCGTTTACCTGAGGATGGAAAAAAATATGAAAATTATCAAAACATTTCATGCTTGTATCCTCGAAGGGAGAGGCAGAGGTTTATTACACGCACGTTTCGCCAGTTAAGTATAAGTCTCATGAATTAGGGGGATGCGCCTTTTGCCATTGACCGTGCTCAAATCCTTCGGGCTGTTACACAGAAATTCATAATGGCAATACCCAATAAGTTTGCCCGACCTGAGAATAAAATGTAGGACCTCATGTTCAGTAGCCCCGCTTGCGACCACGCGACTAGTGAAGCAGCCAAGATAAATAGATAGAATACTCTTTATAATGATTCCTTCCCTTCTTTTTAAATTACTATTATTATATTTTCTGTTAGCTTTCTGTTAGCGTATATTATTTTATGCAAAATATTTTATTTCAAAATAAAAGTTCCCTTATCTGCTTAGCGTTTTCGCAACTATTTTGGGTCAGCTTCCAGTCTAACCGGATGCAGCTGAATACCAGTATTTTAGTAAAAGTTCCTTATGTACACCATATGAATTACAGATATAAATATGGAAATTTAACATAGGGTCAGTTTAGACTGGCTTAGAAGAAGAGCTAAAAGGTTAACGTTATCAGAATTTCTATCAATTGATTAGGGAGCTACCAAATACGATATATTAATAAATAAATAATACCATAAATACGATAATAATACGATATATTAATGCCTCAATCACTTTCAATTCAACCAACCAACCTTTATCAATGGTCTTAATATGATAAGAAATAATGACTTACGATCCCTCCGATCTATCAATTTATCACGTAACAATTTAATGATACATTTAATTAACAATTTTAGTGAATTGAATTAACTCGATCGGTTGCCCGGTCGTGTCAAAAGTCCTCTGGTAGACTTGATATCCTACATACCTTATAGATAAATTTATATTAAAATTGCTTCTTTGTAAGCCCCTTTGTCTCCGAACCATCACGACGATGGTCGGGAGACAAAGGGGCTCATTTGTCAAGTACGATGACGTTGGTTCGAACTGTGATTTTGTTTAAATTCATGTATTCAAGTCAGGGAACTTTCTTCTTGATCAAATTAACACACTTCGTAGATTTGACATGTCATTTCATACGACTGACACAGAATGGCAGTCGTGATTTGGTTAACGTTTGATAGTCAATTTCTCTAATAAGTTATCAAGTTGCCTTTGCTCAACAGAGCAAAGCCTTTCGTTTACTTACTTTGCTTTTCGTTTTGTCTTTGACCTTTAGCACTACCAAGTTGATCACGGTATAAGAAAATTCGCTATTTAAGTAAGAACTCACCTATACACATTCTAGGTCCTTCTCCAAAAGGCATGTAGCTGTAAGGGACGATATTCTTTGCATTTTCAGGCAAAAATCTTTCAGGTCTGAAGACTTCAGGCTCTGGGAAGTACGTGGAATCCAGGTGCATACCAATAGCATTCACGTAGACCACTGTCTTAGCAGGGATGGTCAGGTGTTCGTTCACTTTGTAGTCCTTGAGTGCGAGGCGGTCCAGCCAACCCATTATTGGGTATTTTCTTAGGGATTCTGTAACAGAGAGGTGAAAAGTTAATTTATACTTGTCGCGTTCAGTCAGTGGTCGGTCATTTCGAGACCCCTCTGTGCCTCGGGAAGCACATTAAACCGTTGGTCCCTGGTCCCGGCTGTCATTTGTAGATCGGTAATTGACAGTCTTTACGGTTAGTCAGAAGCCCGAAAGTCTGCAAACCAGTCTTACTTATTGTATTTCCCAGTAACTGGGTTGTGGAAGTCAGATAGGCAGTCGCTCCATGTAAAATACTGGTATTCAGCTGCTGCAACATAGTTGAGTGAAGACTAGGCAGATTAAGATGGTCAGTGATTGGGTGAGTCAGAATAGTATAGTACCCGGCTGTAAATATAACACATCGAGGTTCAGAAGAGTTCGGCTTCGAAGAGTCGTCTTTGTCACTCGTACCTGTGGGATGATCTCTGCATAAAGCGATTTTAGTGCCCGGGTCCCGTGTGTTGTTATACGAATATTGATGGCTGTCATCATGAACAGTCGAAGGGTCGAAAGTCTAGCGATTGATTAGATTTGTGAATGATTTTGACCTTATGTTATTAAAAAAGAAACCGGCCAAGTGCGCGTCGGGCCACGCACAAAGAAGGGTTCCGTAGTTCGGATAAATTTATCCCATAAACAAACTTAATTTTGTAGTTGAGAAACATGTTCTCCCATACATCGATATACGTCACGGTCAATTCTCCAACTGCAAATGTATTTTTGTATGTGATAAAACTAAAAATTATCAATTTTCGGACGTTTTTCTTTACTTGTGCTGTAAGATCTTGCTCCCATACATTCCAAATGCAAATGTAAGTTTGTACGCACAATATTGCGAGATTAACCATGTTATTTTAAAATCATAGACTTCTTATTGGTTTTCCTGTAATCTTAATAGATTACAGGAAAGCCAATAAGAAGTCTAAAATTTTTAAAAAACATACAGAGTGGTTCTTTACTAATGTAAAGAACCACTCTGTATGTTTTTTAAAAATTTTAGGCTCAGTAGTTTCGGAGTTCGGAGATAAGGAGGCATGGTCAATTTTCATCTATTTTCTTAAATATCTTTTCAAACATTTATTAAAAAAAATATTTAAAGAAGAATTGAGATCCTCACAACAAGTCGTTTTATTTGATACGTCACACGGTACAGTTTGCAAAACATTTTTTTTCATTTTCTTATTTGCTCCCGAAAAGTCACCCTATATTCAAAATCTATTTATGTACGTCACACGTCCGTGTTTGGGTCACAGAAATTCGTATGTGTACCAAATTTCAACGAAATTGGTCCAGTAGATTCGGAGCAAATTGTCTGTGACAGACGGACAGCCAGCCACACACGAGTGATCCTATATGGTTTCCGTTTCTAAAAAGGCATGTGATGTTGTACCTTTAATTACAGCATCCAGATAGGGCAGTTTAGCTAAACTTTCTGCGTCAAACTCTTTGCCTCCTAGTGCTTCTTTTGCCTCCGCAAGTTCTTCGTATAGGATTTGCTGTAAAAAAAACAAGAACTGGTTAGTTTACCGAATATACGGAAGCAGTGTCCTAGAGCCAAATTTATGTAATAGCCACATGTAATAAAGGCGAGCCTATTGACGGGCAGCAGCCCAGACAGCCAGCTACTGAGAATTTTATTATGGAAAACTTAATAACTTTGTCTGACCCAGGGATCGAACTCAAGGCCGGCTACCACTCAGCAGTCGCGGTTGGTACTTGGAACCACTCGACCAACGCAAAAGGTACATGAAGTATTAGAAAAAGTACGACTTATTGTAGCATCTTTCTGACACTCATATCGCCGCGACAGTCTCTTAGCGAGTGTCAAATGAACTCTCGGTTATAGTATTTTTATCTCACGAAGCGACGTGCGTTTTACTTGTGGTTTTAGTGTACAAACACGCTGTGAATGTGTGTGTAAGCGCAGGAGCTCTCAGTTCTGTCGGAGACAATCGCGAAGTCGGAAGTGTGTGTGTGTGTGTGTGTGCGTGTGTACGTTATGTGCTGTCGCTACTCGTCTTCTCGCACATATTCACAGCGTGATTGTACACTTGGTTACCACAAGTAAAGCGCGCGTCGCTTCGTGAGATAAAAATACTGTGCTGTCAATAAAGTGCGCTGTCGGTAAACATTTGTGAAATGTATTGAAAAAAAAGCAGTCAAGTGCGAGTCGGAGTCGCACATGAAGGGTTTCGTACCACTGTACAATATTGAACACTAAATATTTCTTTTAAATACTTTAGTAAAAATACGCCGAAAGAATCTCGTTTGTTTTATTTTTATTATTTGTTGTTATAGCGGCCACACACTGTGTAAATTTCAAGTGTCTAGCTATTACGGTTCGAAAGATACAGCCCTGTGACAGACGGACGGACAGCCGAGTCTTAGTAATAGGGTCCCGTTGGCTCCCTTTGGGTACGGAACCCTAACAAGATGGCGGCGTATGTTCCGGTTTTGGCAACACAGTTCCGGTTCAGGTACCGTTGTAAATAGGTTGTTAATTGTTACCTGTGCCTCAGGGTGGTGCGCCAACTCCATAACGGTATAAAGCAAAGAAGTAGAAGATGTGTCGTATCCTCCTTGGAGGAAGATCAGTGCATTCGATAGTAAAATGTCCAAATTCATATCTGGAAAAATATGTAAAGTAAATTAATTTTTGAAATAATGTTGTTGTCTGCCATGGAACCATTTATTGATACGATAAAAATATAGTTATACATTGGATACACTTCTTAAAAAAAAATAACTTACAAGATTAAATAAATCAGGCTGGGTTGTCCCACTGCAGGACGGCTATGTTGTGTTTATTTAAATAATAATTAAAAAACACATAATATCCTAACTTTTAGATAATTAAACTAACTTTGTAAAAACTTGTTTCTTGTTCGAGTAATTAATGTGTCAAGTAGGACATTTAATAAGATGAGTTTTTGTGCCTGTAATTACAACATAAACACGAACCAGCTCTTAGGTACATTATATAAGGTCAATCCGCTCGAAACCAGCTGCCCTTGCGCAACTGGTTGTATGTTTACTTATTCATACAAACATCAAAAACCGTGCTGGCTTTTTCAAGATTGTTATTATTATTGAAGTTATTAATTGATATGGCATCGATGATTATTATTGCAGTTGCATTCATAATATTAACTGAGTCAGCCTTTCTTTCAAATCAAATGTAAAATAAGAAAATAAAAACTAAATAAAGATAATTTTTTTGGTTACCTTGGTTATCCTTCTTAGCATCTTGCTTCATCTTCAGCAGCGCATCGAGCAGATCTCTCTTTCCATCCATCTCCCTCTCATATCCCCCTCTCTCTTCCACCATCATCTTGAAGACTTTCCTGAAGTAATCCACGGTATGCTTGGGCCAAAACGAGAACCTGAAAATGTAAAAATATTTGTATTTTGGATTGAAGAGACCCATTTTTTGGGTTTCGTAGCCAAATGCCAAAAACGGAACCCTTATAATTTTGTCATATCCGTCTGTCCATCCATCTGGAAGACAAACAGCCATTTTACTCGCAGACTATTGGCACTGTATCGACGAAATTTGGAAAGAAGTTATATTCTATGCACCACTAAACAATGATGCAGTGAAATTACAAAAATATTAATTAGGGGTGGCATCCCATGCATGTAATCAAGGGATTAAAAAAAATTCGTGAGGTCATCCCATATTAAAAAGATGATGATGGTTAGTGACTTTTTTATTTCGGCAAGTTTATAGTTTGGGAGATATGGAATGTTTGCGGTTACAACCGCTTGGTTTTCATCGTTTTTTTTTTGAGAAATTCTATGAAATACAAACTTACTTTTGCGGTCGGTAGAATCAATACTGAGCATGCGTAGAAATTCATGCTACCTACGTAACCTTTCACTACGCGTGCTCCGATACGCACTTGGCCGGTTTTTTTTGTTATTGGGTGGCAATCAAGCTGGCCGTCCAATATATGGTAAGTGGTCTGCTGCCTTTGGACTTCTAGAATACCAGTGGCATCCCAGATTCGTAGATCATCTGGGATGCCTCAGGTACCTACAGAGACAGTCAGATAGTTCGGAGATGAGGGTTTAATGCCGGTTAGGCATATGAGACGAGATATCCGGCACTCATAACCTTCAAAACGATTACTTTTCGGCGGCTTTAATAGGTATGGTAACGTAGTAGACGTTACCATACCTCCTATATTCTTTGGATTAAATTCTTTACAAAGAGCTTTCATCAGCCAATTAAAAAACTAACATCTTACCTAAATATATCGACCACTTCTGGCAAGAAGAATATGGAGGACCAAGCCAGGCCTCTCCAAGGACTGTACTTCTCGAACTCTTTCGTCATTTCTCTTAATGGGCCGGTGTTGTTTCTCGTCGCTTGGCATTGAACGCCGAATGAAGATTCTCCTATGATATCAGTCGTGAAGTCCGCAAAAACGCTCTGCAAAAAATTTGATATTCTTCACTTTTGATCTAACAGACATAACATGACATCATTACGCCTGTATTCACTCCACCTGTTCTAATTAGTTCCGTGTGATAACGAACTTATTGCCAATTTTCCAATAGCCGGAAATCCAGACTACGGGTATTACGTCGAATTACCTAATGAACACATAATATAACATCACGCCTTGTTTCCACGAAGGGATGGCCAGAGGTGTACCAATTGTTGTACACTCACATTTCGCCAGTTATGTTTAAGTCTCATGTAATAGGGGCGAGCCTATTGCCATTAACCGGGCACTATTCCAGACTCCGGGCTACTGAGAAATTCCAGATAGAAAAACTCAATAATGCTTTGCCCGACTTGAGAATCGAACCAAGGACCTCATGTTCAGCAGCTGCGCTTGCGACCACTAGACCAACGAGGCAGTCTCATATTTGATTTAGCCATTCATTCCAATATTGCTTCGAGCATTAAATTTTGAGTAGCTAATCAGTGGCAAAAATTCTAAAAATCATTATCATCTGCATTCTTTTCGTCGTCAGAAGCCCGAAAGTCTGAGAACCAGTCGTACCAAGGGGTATCGTATTATTCAGTTACTGGTTTGTGGAGGTCAGATAGGCAGTCGCTCCATGTAAAAAAAATTACGAAACTAAACAACCGACTTCCAAAAAAACACTACAAAGAGAAAAACAACTTAAATTTCGGAAGTCGGTGTATTTGGTTTTGTATTTTCGTTATTTGCTATGTTTACTGACTTAATCGATAAGATTCGGAGCAAATTGGCTGTGACAGACTGACAGACACACGAGTGATCCTATAAGGGTTCCGTTTTTTTATTTTGAGGTACGGAACCTTAAAAAGGTACAAATAAGAACAAATTATATTGAGTTTGGACATCCAAGAACCAAGTATAAATTAAGTAAAATTAAAATCATAAATACCCTCAAATCGATAGTCTTTCCTTTCTCGTTGTCCGTATCGATGCGGTACACCAGGTCAGCCACCTTGCTCTGGTACAGCTCTGTCCAGCCTCTGAGTTTGGAACCAGTGAAGACCATCGTCAGACGCCTTCGGATGGAACTCCATAATGGATCCTGAAAAGTAATTAAAACTTGTGATAGTAGTCTGACGGTCTGTACGGAAATTATTTGAAGTTAAAGCCTGTGCACAAAGCCTGTGTACTCGTTATATATTTTTTTATAGTTGAAATTTATTTCATCATCACTGCTCTTAAACGATGGCCAAAAGGATTGTGAGAAAATGAAACGAATAATTGCCAAACCAAGAACCCGCACTGGACTCGCGTGATGAACTGTGGTCAGTTCCAGCAGTGAGAACCTTGTAACTGAACTGATTATGTTAAAGGAGAAAATCATTAAATAAAAAATAAAACAATACCCTATTAATAAAATACCTGTAAAGTTATGCCAAACTAAAACCGCAAGAAATTCATGCTATATCTAAAGTTTATACTGGCTGTACTTTACTCCGCGTTTATTAATAAGGGAGATAGAGCGTTGAGACTGTTTAAAATGTGTATAACTTACATCCACAGTAAACAAGTTGAGCGCTCCCATTGGGTCAGACTTCCCAGAGGCCAGGAGTCTGTTTCTAAAGTTGTCAGCATCCTTCACGAGGATCTGACGCGACAGGTCGGGGCAGTTGACGACCAGGCCGCGCCGCCAGAACACCCAGATGCCCACATAAGGAGCCGGCTTGTATTTCTGGTATAATTCAGTCAACCATACACCCTGGAAATAACGAAAAAAGATCTCTTTAACAAAAACTCAACTCAGTCATACCCCGAAGCGGTCGGTAGAGGGGTATGTATGTACTATTTTCACATTTCGCTTGTTTGGTTTACGGCCAGTAGCACACCTCCACCGCAAAACCGTAGCAACGAAACCGCTGTAGTTCAATTCAACTGGCTCGCGTCATGTTCCGCTACTCGAATTTCGCGTAGCGTAATATGACGCGAGACAATTGAATTGAACTACTGCGGTTAAGCTGCTATGGTTTCGCGGCGGAGGTGTGCTACCGGGGTAAGTCGCATATAAAAGGGGGCAAGCCTATTACCTTTCACCACTTTCTTGCCTTTTCTTATATATTCACCCATTGTTTTATTTGTATACGTCTAGTATATTCTTTGAACCATAATATTATTATATAATTTCTATAAAATTCCAATCTTCCAATCTTCTTTGTTAGTTATTAAATTGTCCATTTTAGTTGACAGTCGAATGCATCGCAGATTCGCAGTTGCGCCCGCGTCCCTTCGTTTGTCACCATAGATAATAGTCTATACTATGGACAACTGATGTTGGAACGTCGGGCGTGAATAGATTAATTTATTTATTACTTAGTTTCAGTTTTTATTTAAATATACATTTTTTTTTATTTTTTTTTGCTTTCATTATTTTGGTGTATCCCATAGTGGGATTTATCTTAGTACGTAGGTGTGGCCGTGGCATCACAGTGGGCTCTATCAGAATACCAGCGCTGCGGTATTTATTTATTTTTTAAATATCGCAGCATTATGCCGAGATAGGAGCCTTTTTGGCCTCGCACAGGTCGTTATTATTCTGTTTTTAAATTCTCCTTTTTTATTTTATAATTTATTTTTATTGTTTTACTGTTTGTATTTCCTGTGCGTGTCCCAAATAAAATATTTTTCTTTCTTTCTTTTAACGGGTTTGAAATCCAAACTCCGGGCTGTTACTGGAAAACCTTTAATTACACATTGCCTGACCCGGGAATCGAACTCGGACCAAGCGCTCAGCAGACGTGCTGGTTACCACTAGAACAACGAGGCGTCTTCACATACTTTTAATCCTATTTTTGAGCAATGTGTAAAAAATGCCCTGATTTCGCTGCTGCTAACATTCCCTATTCACATGTTACAAATTGATTTGATAACATGACTACTAGCAGACTAGTCGCTAGGAAGACTAAGGGTGCGTTTCCACTGAAGCGGAGACGAGCGAAGCTGAGCGGAGACGTGCAATCACAATGGTTGAAATCTTCATCGCGTCTCTCGTCTCGTCTGTGATTGGACGATTCCTGCACGTCTGCGCTCAGCTCCGTACGTCTCCGCTTCAGTGGAAACGCACCCTAATGATTCCCTCAGATGGCAGAGATGAATCTGTTGTGAGGGAACAACGTAACATTTGGAACAGGTAAATGTATTCAAAATATATTCATTTATCATATTCCTACAGAGGGATTTTTTACGGAACGAATAGGAGCGACTATTTGAAAAAAAATATTCCGTAGTTATTTGACTCAGGCGTGACTTTGCCGAAATCCATTATAAAATACAATAGACGACGTATATTTATTTATTTATTTATTTATTAGGGACAAAAAACAGTTACATGTTAAAAAATACAGAAAATTACTTAAGCTAGTAATTGACAAACATGCAACCCACACCATTGTCCACGAATTAACTAAAAATTAAAAGAAGTGATAAAAGAAGTGATAATATAAAGCGATAAACAAAACAAAACAAAAGAATCATTGTCATATTAGCGCTGAGATTGCCTAATGTTACACAATTTACTCTGCATTTAGTAACCTAATCGGCGGTTTTAGCGTATTAGGTTACTAAATATACGTCGTTTATTGTATTTTTTTAACTATTCCGTACTAGCTTCGCCCCGTGATTGGACCCGCATAAGTCTCGATCTCGTGGGAATATCGCTTCGCTCTTGCATTCTACTTTCTGCATTAGAATTAGCGGCTTGTGTTAGCTATGATAATAATCTTAGAGAAATTCAGTGAGGCAAAAACCGAAAATTTCCTCTATTTTAATGTGTGTTTGTTTATGTATCATCATTTGATAAGCAATCAAACTCATAAGTAAATTCATACATAAGTGTATAATTCAGCACATTCAATTTAACGTTTTTCTTTCGACTGGGAAACGAAAGGGGCCTCGCAAAGCTGATGTCTCCTTTTGGAGCAGTCGGGTAAAAAAATAAGGTAAATACAGCAACAACAACATAGTAATCATTATAAATAATGACTTATTAGAACCACTTTATGTAATCTCTGATATTATTATAAACGGTAGTATATAAGTTTAATAAATAAGTAATTATATTAAATTCTGCGATTATTTTGTAATGGATCTTAATGACATGATAGTGACATGCAATTTAAATAAAAACAAAATATAATCACGGCCAAAAGTTTATCAAGGATAGACAAAGTCATGATTAATAAATGTTATGCGAATTGTTAGATAAAAGAAGGTTGTGTATGACCCATCGTCCAAGACGCTACTAACAAGTAACAAGTTACAAACTCAAATCATCAATGAGGGTGTTTTCTCGTAGACCTACTTTTTTGTTCTACCAGTAGGCCCACGAGGGTATGTTACTTCTGTTGATCCTACTAAAGTGTTGAAACCAATATGAACCTCCTGTATCAGAATATCAAAGCACTAGAATTTCAATGGTGGTCCGCATACGTGACTTACTAACGTGTTATTAACTGGTTTGTGATTGGTTGCTTCGTGTGCGGACTACTAACGCCATTGAATACTAGTGCTGTGAGTCTGTGACAATGGCTACTCATTGACAATTACGGTTTTTACTTTTATCGCCGGAATGTCCACTATGTATGTATATAAAATTTTCTGTGACGTGATTTGACAATGTTATAAATCACGACAACTCGAGTGACACATTTTCGTTAAGTTTGTAGAAATAAAATTCACGATAATTATAGATAACCTAAGGCACCCCAACGCTGCAACAAAACGCCACAATGACTCCTGATAAAATGATACTTGTGAAGTTATCATGTTAATAGTTTGTTTACTATAAAATGATGTTGTCCACATTCTGGATCGTAAGAGTTGGAAGTCTTGAGGAGAGGCTAGGTAGATAGATATACAGGGTCAGATTGTAGCCGGTGAAACTCCGCACACGTGATGGGTGCCCAGCAGTGGGATGATACAGGATATAGGTATGTGTGTGTGGAGTAACCAGTATTAAAATTATTGGATATTAAAAAACAGTAGGCGGTCGGTAATCCGGCACTAATTTTTTTTCGCCCATGCCGGATTATTGGATACGGCGGATTATTGGATTTCTATTATAAAAAATGTTAGCTAGCTAGTAAGAAATAATTTTAACACAGATTTACAAAGTAAAAAATGTTTATTAGTTTACGTAATAATACTTACTCGTAGAATCAAACCGGACTGTAGAACGACAACGATCAATGCGCGCGCTCTATAATCAATACTTTTAACTGATTATAGAGTAGGCGATGGATATCTATGGTAGGAGAGCTAAGTTAGAAAACGCCGGACTATTGGAGGTGTCGGATTAGTGAGCGCCGGATTACCGAGCGCCTACTGTAATTGCCAATATATTGAAAGATAGAAAGAAAGAAAAATATTTTATTTGGGACACGCACAGGAAATACAAACAGTAAGTAATAATAAAATTAAAAAATAAAAAACAAAAAAAGGAGAATTCCGAAAACCGTTCCGTGCCGTTCCGTCCGTTTCGTTTTTTTTTTTTTTTTGGATTATTGGAATACCTACAGGTGTAATGTAGTGTTAGGTATGTAATAATTGTTCGATCAATCAATGTCTCTATTTGAGCGACAAAAATAGATAAAAAAAAGATTTAGATAAGTGTTTCTGTAACAACTTTATCAGGCTGATTAGGTACATCATGTCGACCAAGATTATTTCAATTATGTTGCACCTACTATGAAAATGTATGTTTATTATTAGGCATTTATATAATAGGTATAGGTAGTAGATTTGTGACCTAATGTTTATTGATGAGGTTATCACCTGATCATAATTTTTTGATTGGTTGACTGATGATCTTATTTTCACTAGCTTTCAGAAAAAAAAACTGACTAGGTAGGTAGTTAGATTGTCCTTAGAATTTATGTCAGTTTTTTTTTTAAAGCATCCAGTATATAAGTCGTTATGGTGATTCGTGATTCGAGGAAAATCTAAACTAATATTATAAAGTACGATTTGAGTTTTTGTATGTTTGTGACGCTTTCACGCTAAAACGGCTAAACGGATTTGGATGAAATTTGGGACATGGGTAGACCATGACCTAGAATGAACATGACCGGAATAAAAAGTATTTAATGTCTTAACCCAGGGGTTAGGACATAAAATACTTTTTATTCCGATATTCCCTCGGGATCGAGACTTATGTACACAGCGAAGTTCAGATCAAGTCTTTATCTGTGTATGCTGAATGCTTGATTAAACAAACTTTTATTTTATTTAGTTTTTTACTTTTTGAGCAGACTTTCAAATCGACATCCGTATTTTTGTACCCTACATCCAGTCCTTTCTGGTATAGGTAATGGGAATAACAGCAAGATAATTAGTTAGTGCGATATTATAATATTGTAAATGGTAGATAAAAGAATAATATTCCCTTTTGGCGAAATGATCAAATCAAAATATTGACATGACCTACAAGTACCCCCTTATTAACGCGGAGGATGTATGATTTATCTGAATGGTGTACTGGTTGTAAATGTACTCCGTGTTTATTATTGAAGGGATAGGGATTCATGTTTAGAACAGCAAAGATACAAAAAGTTAAGTAAATAGAAAGCATAAGAATAATAATAGAATCAGCGTCGTCAGGTGGTTCACTTTGTGTTGTCATCTGACGTTATGCTGAGTTAAGGCCCTTTTGGCATTATAATAATATGTTTTCTGTTTTTATAGTATTAGGTGTATTTTTGTAATGCCAATAAACGCATTTTTCTTTCTTTTTAAGTAATAAAAATCTCACTTACCGGATTCTTTTTCTGCAAAAACGACATGCTTCCAAATATGGGATGAACCGGACCTTGGGGCACCCCCAGGTTGGTCCAATAGTTCTTCATTCCAATCCATTTTATATACAGCAATATTAACAATATAATCAACGGTATTACGAGCAAGAGGTACATTGTCTCTCAATGGCACACTAGTACTGCTTGTTATTATTGTATAACTGATAATATATACCTAAGGCGGTTTTAAGTTCGCGCCAAATTGAAAAGACGAAAAAGTGCTACAAAGCGGCGCGTTGACTTGAACATGTCGGAATCTGCTTCGTCTCAAGGTGAAGCGAATTTGGTCTATGGAACTATTTTGGCTGGAACCAAGTGAACTGTCAAGGCACAATGAGCAAGCAGGACCTTTTTATAGGCAGTATAATTTGGTTTAAAAGATCTTCCACCAACAACATTCACGAGCAAGTCTACAAGCTCACAAGCACAGCTTAGCCTGGCCTAGTGCCTCCACAAGTGATGGCAAGAAGTTCGAAGGTCCTGCGAGGTACAGCAACGCTGCATGCCTTGCTGCCTAACTAAGTGACTTATTTTACCTCTCATTGCCTACTATATGTATGGCTCGAGCTAGAAAAGATAAGACGAGCTTAGAACGCGAGAAACGATTTTTGTTTGATGGTTTGCACACGATACATTCATCTGATTAAAATATTGCTTGTAATGTTGTTATTTTATTGGTTTCGACTGTTTGTAGGTGTTTAAAACTTATAGTGTACCTACTCCGTAATTGAAACATGGTTTGTTGGGCATTTTTGCACACTACCAGTGTGACTTCAACTTATGGTACAACTTTATAAGAATCAAGACTTACCCGCCTACTGGTTATGACTCGAACTCAACATGCAGTATAAAGGTGATGGGATCTGAAATCGTTTTGGGTATCCTTCGGAGAATGGAGCCCTGTATAAGGAAAATTAAGCCTTGCTGATTGTTTACGACGGTCGGTGGTGTGTTACGCACTTTTGCATTCTAGATTGCATTCAATACCTAATCCTAAAGTTTTTCTAATTAACTGTTTTAGGATGATACCTACATACTTGTCTGTTAGCATATTTAGAATAGTTTAAAGCAAATTTTGAAACAGTTTGGTATGTCAGTTGAATGTTATATATTTATAAGGATTTTTGCATGCAATTGAGTTTGAGAGCTGTCTATTTTCGGCTAAATACCTACAAAATTATATTTTTTGGAGACTGCTGCGTCCCAAGGAATTGTTTACGTATAAAATATTACACATACAGAAATGTTCAGACCTGGTGAATAATCTGGAGGCCAAACAAATTATGTATCTAGGTACTGGCTGTTCGAAAAATATCCGATGAAAGTGTAAACAAATGCTGTTCAGGTTTAAGTCTTACGTAATCACTCATTCAGAATTTGTTACACTTATTTTATGTTTTATCACTTTTTCCGACATTGAAATAACGTTATTAAAGGGTAATTGAAAAATCGTGGACGAAAATTGAGGTTATAAAACAATTTGTCAACTGTAAAACGTCTTTAAGGTGATTTTAAATTATAATTTCGGTTTAAGTATTCAAATAATCAAATCAAAGGATTTCATTTATAAGAAGCACTACAAGTTGGCGTCCACAGGAATGTTTTCGGACCCATTTGTTTACATTTTCATTAGATACTTTTGGAACAAACCATAGGTACTTAGCCTTAGTAGATATACCTATGGTTTGTTTCAAAACTTAGTACCTAGCTAAGTTGACCCAGTCCTTTATGAACACCAAGACAAGAATGACAAGTTTTCATTCCTGTCAGTTATATTTGTTCTACCGTCCTTGTTTTACAAAGTTAGAAATTTCAATTTTCAACCACAGAAATTAACTCTTTTTTCGCTTGACTACCTCGCAGTGACACAAAACAAAAATATATAGATTTCCATAATTAAAACCAAATTACTTTTTCGGTTCAAAGAAATTCACATTAATTAAACCCATTAAAAATTAATATTTCAAAGGCTGACTCTGAAGCCATTAGGAAGCCTTTTGTCTGCAAAGTGCCCATTGATCCGGTGGAATAATAACGTTATTGTAATTCAATTAGCGGGGTCCTGGGTTCGATACCCGGCGCCAATTATACAGGGGACAATGGACTAAAATGATATGCTTGATGGTATCTTTGGTAGCTTACGTTTTCGTTTAAATGACCTCGGCTGGAAAATTTGGTAACCACACGTTGTTATAGGACCTGGGTCTTGTTTGTTAAATATAACCGCGAGCGTAATTGGTTCCCTATAAACCTGGCCACCTTATCGTTAATGAATGTACCTACTACGAAATCAGCACTAGAAAACAATTAGAATTTTAACTTCTATACTTGTTTGTATATGTCGCAGTAAGATGGTTGAAGCAGTGATGTAGTTATATCCCTAAGGATATCTAGGGATATAGCTATATACCGTATAGTTATATGAAAGCGGTTCATAACTGTCTTACTAGGAATATAACTATGATACGAGCACGATTTAGTAATTTAACTATTAGGGCACTCCGACCAAATTGGTTAGGTTAGGTTAGAACTGTGATAAACTACGCGCGAGCCGACCGCTTTCATATAACTATACGGTATATAGCTATATCCCTTGGGATGTAACGTGCGTTTTTATCACGGCTTCAAGCACCTTACTGCGACATATGTATAGGTTGGTAATGTAGGTTCTCTTCGTGGGTATAAAAACTCAAGCGATGGTGGTGAATAGAAAATATTAAGTAATAATTTTATTAATAGTGTTATTACTAACAAGTTTTAAAACAGTAATTTTATCTACAAAATAGTGTGCCTGATGAACGACAAAATTCTGGTGTAGGTTCAAGGTGTGGCGGCATCAAAGACCTGACGTCACACAACATCCTGACGTCACACAAATCCTGCACCGCGCAATTAGAGTTTACCGCGCGGTGGACATATATACAAGCTCCCGACTTCAACCTCTGGGCAATTGCCCACCAGACATGACACCCGTCTGGTCGGAGGATCCTCCTTTTTCTATGGTGGATTAGTGAACTTTACACCCTGTTCCTCATACCCCTAAAAAGGTGTCAGGATATAAACAAATCCGACGACTAAAACTAGTTAAGACAACAAAAAGTGAAATGAGGTCTCATTCTCCTGTAACGAGGGCTGTAACGATACTGTTACAGAACTTGTTCGGCGGTCTGATACACCTTAATTTTTCCAACTTTTCAACAAGTTTTTTTTAAAGTAAGTAATTAACTGGGCGGGCGTAATAGAGGTGCGTGTTCAAGTGAAGGGATGTGGCGAATTAAGTTTTTTATTGTATTTTTTTTGGTAAAACAGAATTATATCATTATTTTGGTTAGATGCATATTATTTGTTAAGGACATTTGTAACGTTACTTCTTTTCAAGTATTTTTGTAAAAAAATGTGATTGGAAACTTTAAAAACTCTTAGTAGGTAGCCTTTCCCCTCTTTTGTATTTAAAACTTTTTTAACTAAAAAGTGAAAAATAAAAACAGGATTTTACAAAAAAAAATACCAACTTTTTTTCTTTTTATATAAAAATAACTTTAATTTTGGAAGTCGGTATATGGCTAAGTACTCTTCACTTCGTTAAAGTTTTTTATTTTTCACTTTTTAGTTATGGTACCCTACCCTACGCCCATTCGTATACTACTACTTGCTATGTAAATAACAGTGTCAGGACACTACCTATCTACTAAACTAGATACTTGTTTTTTTTGGCGTGATGTTAAGTAATGTTGGAACCATCAAAAATATATTCTGCCCCGTTCTCTTATTCCTTAGCCCCTCAAAGTTATATTGTAGACAGAGATTTTCCAGAATTGTTATTATATATAATAACCGGATAATGGAGGCCCCAACTTTTCACATTGAAGTCTACATTTTTCTTAAAAGCAAGTACATTGCTAACCTACATTTTTGTTAACCCTTGCTGTTGTAGGTGTCATGAAAGGCGACATTTCCACCATTTTGTTATTTAAATATGGCGATTAAGAGGTGCTACACACATATTCGGGTCTGTACATTCGATTCGGCACTATTTGTTGAACAACCAAGCCGACCCGAAGCAATTACTATACATTCGCCTTTCATTTGGCTCGTGATGATCGGCTAACTTCGTTCGGCATCTACTCTCGCTGGATCATGCACAATTTGAGCTAAGCCTAGTGGCTTTTTCAGAAAATACCTATAATCTAAATCGATTTTGACGCCCGGCTGTGCCGAACCATACCGACCCGAACATGTCTGAAACACCCCTTAGGTATCTTTATTATAAAATTGTCTAAATAAGGTTAAAACATTCAAATGATATGTAAGTATAACTGAAAGTAGGTATAAGTATATATAAGTAAGTAGGACTGACGTCGATACAGCCAGAATTGTTTATTTTAGTTACTTTCATAGTCTTATGTCATATGGGATTCTTCTCTGGGGAACCTGCTCGGACATTAAATCTTTGTTCTACAGAAAAGGGCTGTTCGAGCCATTTACAACCAAGGTCCGAGAGATTCCCTTCGAGAAAAATTCAAAGAAGTAAATATTCTGACTGTAGCCTCATAATATATATTTGAAAACCTAAGGACTAAATTAAGGCTACTAAATTTAGATTTGTAAAGATCAATTTCTTCTTCAACGGCTTCTTTAAAAACTTTTGTACGTCAGTTGGTGACAATACATTAGATTTCGTATTTTTTATAATAACAAAACAAAAACGATAACAAATATTTACGGAAACTGGCGCGCTGGTTTTATTTTTTCCGGTAGCGATGCGAGCGCTGGTGTAAATAAAGGCACAGGCAAAACCGCTAAACAGCCTATATAAAAATATAATAATTTGAATACGCAAATTAAGATTAATATGTAGTGAAAAATATATAATTCGATGAAATATTATGTTAATTTATCATATTTTATTTATTTACACAGTAGGCATAAAAAAGGCAAGAAGTACCCATGTACAATGACCAGAAGGACTAAGTGTGGAAACCAAACCCCATAACATAGAACATAGAAGGCACGAAATCTCTTTGATGAGATTAAAAAAGCACAAATCTCTGCTCCACTTAAAATAGAGAATGCTCATTTAATAGTCAATTTCTTTATACGAATTCCATGCTGCCATGATAGTACTTACTAATTTCATACTGCCATGTCGCGTTTCAAAATTTACCAAACAACAATGGCCGCTAGAAATTGTCTATGGTTTTAGTGATGTGGTAGTATCTTTAAGTTTTGGTACTTTTGATGTTACGATTTTTTTTGTAGGTAGTGTTTCATCAGTATTTTTTATTTTGAGTAACTTTCACATAAAAAAACAAATCGATTGAAATATGTTCCTATGATAAACCGTGAAAACGAATAAGATAGCACGGGTACTTACGTACGTTTAAAATGTTCGATTTCCAAAAAACTTGAACATCTTAATCTTGGTTGCTAGTAGGTATCGTCTTCCAAACGGACCGCGAGTCGTATTATTTTTTTATATGGACCCTAAATAAAACTAATTGGTGATCCCTGGTCGTACTCCCGTCGGACATGTTGAATGTCAAAGACAAAATCATTTTACAATATTTCGAACATTAACTATATTTGTATTCGCCTAGTTAGCTCGGAGGATTTAAGATCACTTGATATTATATTATGATATTTGATATTATGATTGGAGTTTCAATTCCCAGAAACAATCTTCCTTTTGACATTCGGTATTGAATGGCGGGCAATACGTCGCCAACCCGTGCTCTTTTTGAAGGTATTAAGGATCCTGGTATTAGGATTCGTAACAAATTCAGTGTTAGAGCAGTATAATATTCTAAAATTTGAGGGGTCCCCATACTACATACCTACACCTACGGCTTTATTTAATAAGGAAATAGGACCGCATCTTTAAACCCGGGCTAGCCAACAGCATCTTGAAAATCCTAGCCGAAAATCACGATTGTTGTCAGTATAATAATAATTATAAATACATTAATTGAGTTATAAAGGATGTCGTTTGCACATGGTCGGTTGTTTGACGTTTGTAAAAATTCAAAATTTATTCCAGTTTTCCCTTTTATTGTTAATTAAAATAGTTTAATTAAAATATAATAAACACGCATAGGATGTTAAAGTGGGTGTGATAATATGTCTATCCTATTTAGTGCGTATTTAATCAGTGACCTACGTGTCAATCGCGTTCAGTTCCTAGGCAAGTCCAATGTTATTGTTTTTATCGGGTCGCAACCAAATCCTGATTAGTTATCTGTGGCATTACAGCTCTAGTCCGATTATATAAAGTAAAAAGCACGCGTTTTTAATACACTGCATTATGAACCTAAAAACGGTTCAATAAGAGCTACTTTACGAGCAAATGTGTTGAAAAAGTGATTCCTATATCCTATTTACGGAATAAACAATTTCATTTCATTTCATTTGTATATAGCTAGACAAAATACCAATTGGGAGGTAAAACGGTTCTTATTATCCAATAAAAAGAAGCCTGGCGGAAAGTCTAGCTCTAATCTATTCTTTACCTGTAATCTATAAATCAAAAAGAAAAGAAAGAAAGAAGATACTACAAAATAGTAGGTATTTAAGTTACCACGAGGCGTCTGCCTGTCCGTTTGTGCGTAAACTTCACAATGGACTTAGATGCGGTTTACACTGTTGTTTAGGGAATTCCTTCGGGAAGGTTTATATTACTTGAGCTTTATTACATTCATATGAAATTAAAAGGTAGTAAAAAATCTTGATGTTTTGTAATGAAGCCGTAAAAATAATTTTTAGGGCGCTAACATGGCGCACGCTGCTGAATCAATCAGAGATACTTCAAATTGATGTACTACAAAATTGTAGGACTTTTGAAGTTCTACAGAAAAGCCCCCGGGAATATTATATCTATCTGGTTAAATATTATACATATTAAACAGAAAAAACGCCACATCATTACAATGCACCTCGCAAAGCTGGGGCGGATCGCGATTTGTGTCTCATAAGTAAGTATTATTGATGCGAAAATTGTGGGTGTGTCTCATATCATATAAAGTTATTTGGTATATTTTCATTTCAATAACGTTCACAAGATGTTATAAACGTGAGATATACCAATTGTTGATATAATTTGTTTACATATAACATTTTATATATTCTAAAACTTGTTTCGTATAAAGTTATTGGATATAACATTTATTTAATCGAAAATCATTAGGTCTATCGTTTAAAATATATATTGATGGTACGAGTATTAACCATCAATATATACGCCAGATGCGATCTTTTGTTGATGAATCTTGCTCAGTTAAATAAATTGTTATATAACTGAGCAAGATTATGAACACAAAGTGACAACGAACATTGTCAAGCTACCTACAGGCTACAACTTATGAATAATTAGATTAAGTTATAAAGTGTATGTATGCAATTTTGCTTTGTGTTTTTTACTAGTCGTTTTTATCATATTAGACTAAATAGGTTTTATGTCTTTTGCGTGGTAAGTATATCAAACGATTTTATATGCAATGTATGTTATGCTTATAAAAATTTGTTATTTTAAAATTATATTAATCGCTTATAACGTATCGTTTCGTTTTTATTCGTTTTATCGTTTCGTTCGTTTCGTTTTTTTTCGTTTATCGTTTATATTTACTGAGCATTATATCAAATAAAATTATAGATTCAGTTGTTATATCTTGTAAATATAGAGATTTTGTAATTATATCATATATTACTTACCCGAAAATTGTGTATCAATAAATAATTATCATTGCATTGTCATTTTAATTATTTAGGATCGGCGTCAATCTAATCTATTCTATCTATCTATTTTGGTGTATTATGACGTTTAGCTTGACGATACATTTTTCTTCGGAGTAAAATTTCCGGTCATGTACTGATTTATCTTGATGAACTTGAACACTTACTGTAGATATTGCTGGCGCTAGTAATAGTTTCATATACCTACCTACCTACCTAAGAAAATACGGGTAGTGGTAATGTAAACATAAAATCAACATAAAATAGTAGGTCAAGAGGAGGCAAGCTCGACAGCTGAGCATGTGGGCTTCAGTTCGATCCGTAGGTCAAGCGTCGTATTATTGAGTCATTTCCCATTAGTAACTCAGTAACTGCCCGAAGCCTGGATTAGTGCCAGGTTGATGTCAATAGGTTCGCCCCGTATTTCATTGGACTTTAACAAAAACGAAATTTTATATTTACAACAAAAAAAAAGTAATTTTGAATGTCGTCGGTAACTATACAAAGTGTTTTTTTGATATCCCATAACTCTAGGGTATTAATGAGACCATGTCAAAGAATCAACTAGCATATATACATTTTTTTTTCTTTTAGTATAAATTACCACTAGACTCTCGATGTGTGTATCTAAGTTTCATTGATAAGTACGAGTAAATCATTTTCATTCAAACCAATCATTCGTACTTAAAGGTAAGAAAATGCGACATTGTCATGTTTTCTTTATAGAAACAAAAATAATCTGAATTAATTGTTTTTAATTTTTTATATTTCACCTAAGGGTTTTTTACATAAATAATCGTGACTGTATTGAATTATTTTGAATGAAAAATAATAAATAAAATGTCTCAAACGATGAATTAAAAATAATTGGATGCAGATCGGTATAATTTTCTCTTTTAGCGTTTTAAATTAAAACTGTGGAAGTTAATTAACGGTCGCACGGATGTAGTACTTAAATATAATTTCTGGAGCTTTTAATATTAATGCACCTCGACATTGTACTGGCTCATAAAAATCTCCTGCAAAATAAAAATAATAACTGCAGTTCAGACATTTCAGATCAGTTTAATTTATTTTGATTGGGTAGTTGACTAGCAGATCGATATTTCAGAGGAAGAGAGTCCCATAATAAAATATTTTTCTTTCTTTCTTTCTTTCATAGCATCATGAGTACTTTCATTCACCCGAAAAAAAAAATTCCACAGTTTTTGTTTGAGGTTATATATATATTTTATAATATTTCGGTTACTTTTCCACACACCAACGCAAAAAGAGGTATACGGCACTAACGCAACGGATATTCATAAACAGACGACATTTCGGTCACAACCGAGAATGAAAAACTCTGGTAAATCCGAGTCAAGAGCAAAGGAATCGATTCTCGCTATATCCTAGACAGGCATAAATCGACGTTGGGCTCGGCTAGCTTTCAGGGTTCCACAGTGTATGGCAGAAAACGCACTGTTACCATCCACATATTGCATGGCCGGCAAAGCCAACGCACTTCATAACATCCACTTATGGGGGTCCTTGTGATTATATCACTAATATTCGACTAGAAGACTACTACCACGGTTTTTATTTCTAAGGCTCTAAACTGCGCTGCTGAGATCTAGGATATATAATTAGAGAGTGGTATAATTAGAGACCCATAAGTTTTAGTAATGTTGTTGGGGTTAACATAATCGCATCAAACACAAAGAAGATTTGAGCTCATCTCATTCATTTACTTAAATCAAATACAGCTTCTTCATATTCAAAAGATAGTTAACTCCTTAGATATACGCTAGTTCCAAATAATACATATATGGCTAACAACTCAACATAAGTAATTTATGAAAGCGACACTTAAGTACAGCCATCTCACCAATGTCAGTCTCTTGGCAGAACGCCACCTTGCGAACTGACTAACGCGAGCTAGATTTATTTGTATATTCTTCAGAAAATAATCTTTTTTATATCTATCTGATGGTAAGTGCGGTCACCGCCGCCGGTGTATCACAGAGAAAAGCGGAATCGCCTCATGTCCATATGCCTATAGAACGAGGAAACCGATTAAAAATATTCCTTGTGGTTTATTTTCAAGGTAGGTACACAAATTCATTTATAAAACTCAATTTCATTTTCATAGTCAACACTTAGGCTTATTCCGATCGGATCCCACAATCCGATCCCACTTTATGGGATTCGTTAGGAATATGAATAAAAATGGCGGCTCGAGTGATGTCATCAAATATCTGACATCTGTGACAGATTGTCCGCTGTCAAACAAGTACAAACTAATTCAGTGTTTCCACCTGCGCCTGCTCTTGGATTTCCCCTGTGATGTTTGATATCGATCCAAAAAGTCGATTATTTATATGTAAGTTTTTGTACCTATAAAATAATCCCCATACCTTTTAAATAGGAACACAGCTATGTTGCTTGTACTTTCTCAGACGATGTCTTCCATAAAGAGGTCGCTACTACTTGCATCTTTATTTACAGATAACATTGAACATGTCCATCCTCTCCCAAGATAAGGAACTGCTAGGCTGGTGCCAGGCTCCCTCTTGACCCGGCGATTATATTCAAAGGCTGGGCGGGCCGCGCATATTTCATTTCGGTCGCCGTCGATAGCTCACATGATATATAGCCGCAGAGGTAACTATGAAAGCTGTGTTTAAGATATTTTTATGCTCCAAGTATTTTACGTTAGATATGTGGGTACTAGAAATGATATAAAAAAATTATGAAGTGTTTTATTTTTTAAGAAGATATAAAATATTTCATTTCTCTTTTATTTTATATCTAGGTATGTATGTATAGTAAAAATTGTCTTGCTTAACTCAATACATTATCTATTATTTCAATGCTGTAGCTTGTTGTAAAATATTATTATGGTCCTTTTCGGTTACGCTTAAAACAAATCTATTCTTAACTGTACAATTTTTTTTTGCAATATTTTGTTGTGTTGTTTCGAAATCAAATTTCTACTTCTCTAGCAGCACCTACTAAACAGATCAACTTTGGTTTGTCGTTTGTCTTTGTGTTAACATTTCGTTCACGACTTACCAAATCCATTTGATTTTTAAGTTGAAACTATACAGGCACAGGGGGCCCACTGAAGTAAGATTAAAATAATACTGCTTTAGAGGTGGTGGTAGGCCCCCAGAACTGTTTCTTTCTCCTTTAATTCAATCCACTAGCTACAACAGAGTCATCTCCGACCGTAACCAAAAAATCCTAACGTTCCATTTCCTTACAACAAAATACAAGGAGCTTATACTTACTTGCTCTATAAATTATTCACAAACCGAATTACCTCGGAGTGTGTAAAAAACCTACCAGAATTTACCTTCAGCATAAAACGGAACGCTTAGTTTAAAATTCAAATTTGGAAGCGTCTAACACGGCAGCCGCTCAGTCGATTTAAGTGCAAATACGTCCGAGTTACGGAGTCCCCGGTACTGGACATTTGCCATGGTAATGAGGGACTCCCACCACTGGACGGTTAATTCTATTCATGGCTACAATGGTACGAATGCATAGTACAAATAGCGAATTACGCCCGCACTGAATAAAAGAAACGTGTGGTTTTAAGTTTTTTTTCCTTTTTTATTTTCCAATGCAATCTGCGTTGTTAGATTAACATAAGTAGGGTCGGAAGAACTTACATAGTGGTTGACAATAAGGTAATGTCTGAATTATACGTCAGTTGCGGCTAGAAGGGCCAAGTTTAGCTCCGAATCAATAAAATATAAAAACCAGTTTTTTTGTCCTTTCATTTCCCACTACAAAGTCCTCTTAATCGAATTTTTCCTTTAGGCCGAATGTAAATTCCGCCTCATAAAACAATATGACGTTTTAGTAAAAATAAACCGCTACGGATGACAGCCCTGAAAAATGCAGCTAAAAATTTCTAAAAATCTCTGTTATCTTTTAAATGAAATCAAAAGTTATGTTGGTAGAGATAAAGTCGAAAATTGAATGTGTTTTATAAGAATTAAGTCGCTTACTCGCAATTATGTTCGGTGTGAAAACGGGTACATTTTTTGTCGGTCGAACAAAACATATTTAGAATGAAAGTACAGGAATATACTGGCTAGCACTAGTTACGTTTGCTTCCCAGAACAGGAATAAAAAGAACTCTTTGGTTCTCTGTTTTGTATTGAGAATAATGTTACATTTGTATCGGGACATCGTTTTCAGCAAAAAAGTTCGTAATTCCGGCAAGAATCAGGAATAGAACATACTTGTTTAGTGTTTTTAGAAGAATAACGTTTACTTGGAGACAGTTCGTGAAACACAAAATGTAAATAACAGAATAAAAAAGTGAAAATCATATTTTAACAACAATGTGTGTGCCTCACGGTTGCGCTTAAAAGGTTAATTTCAGCATTAATGCCAGACAGATGTTGTCTGACGCTGGTTTTCTAATTTTATTTTATTTTATTTATAATTCAGACAACACGATCCATTTTGTTAGTAAAAAATAGTGCTTAAAACTATGTTAGTTCACACATAAACGCATACAATGTTTTAAGAACGGACAGTCATAACTGTCCGCTGTCACACTCAGGATGCTGTTGCTCACGCGCACCCTGTGCAGCAGGGACGCCGGTTTCTTGCGTAAGATTGCCGCGAAAACGAATGAACCTTTAGCGACAAGTGACGGGGAGTACAAACAGTTTCAAGGATCAATTGCCAAGAAGGGAAAAAAAAAAAAAAAAAAAAAAAAAACATACCTAATACATACTTGTAATACTTATAAATAAATAAATAAACTAGTACATAATCCTAACTAATATTATAAATGCCAAAGTGAGTTTTTTTTTTGTTTGTTACGCTTTCACGCTAAAACGACTGAACGGATTTAGATGAAATTTGGCACATGGGTAGACCATGACCTGAATGACATAAGACATAAGATTGAGATCGAGACTTATGCGGGTGAAACCGTGGGGCGCAGCTAGTAATAATAAATAGTAGTAGTAATATGGTATAATTACAAAAACAAAAACGAAAAAAATCAAAAACTGTTCAATCGAGTTGGAGACATTTGAGGCAGTAAAGGACGGAAAATCACTGCGCGTGCATAACTATTATTTATATACTTACCTACGCGTATCCATTATATATATTAAGTCCTATAGGAATTAGAACACCGCAGAACACAATTGTTTAGTGTGATCCTTGAGCCCAGGGGAATTAACAAATAAATAGAGCCTGTATAAATCGTGAACCTCCTATTTCAAAATGCAGGAAAACCGAACTACACATTGTATATTTCCAGCGCAGCTACGCACGAGATCAGAATACATAGCCCGAAGAGCTTAAAACTTGAAATATTTCCGAAGCAAAGTGTTAAGACAGGCCCGAATTGTACTTAAGAAAGTTTAATGAAACCTAATTAGACCGTAAATTTAAAGCCAATAGACTTTTCCAAGTGTTTAATCCCGAACCGTCCAAGCGTAATTAATCTTAGTACAGGGCCGGACTAATCTGTATGCACCCTTTTGATTAATTGATCGCTTGAGGAGCGATTCCTTAATAAATGGTTGCCATTCGGTGGACGGACAAGTTTTTCGGAGATATTGGTTTTTGGGAAGCTGCTTTGATGTCGAAAAGAGGAGATAAAGTTTTTGTTTTTTATTGAGTCAAAAATTTATGAATTAATATTTTAAACTGAAAATTTTAACATGTTGGTTTGAAACAAGCTTCAGTTCCGTAGAGAGGATGATTGTCCAGGGTGTATCTGTCGGAGCTTTAACCCAGTAAATGCTAAAATGCAACTGTTAGATGAATCCTATGAACGTGGAAGTATTAAAATATCACTACTGTGATCACATCACCACGCCTGGCAAATAGAGTTTACGAGATGTTGTCGAGAAGATAGGTATTATGCCAAAACGCATCAACTATCTGGTGATTAGTCAAATGACCCGTTTAAGTGTCCATTATTATGTGAATTAAACATAATTAACGAAAGAGGGGTGTTACTATACTCATCTCCCCAAACCTTTGGGGAATACAGGCGCATGTTATATTATGTTAGTAAGTAAATGAAGTAGATATACCAAGAATCCTTTCTATTCAAACACTCCAAATGCATGCCTGTTTTCCAAAGTTGGTATATAACAGTTTTTGTCGGGGTCGGCTTAATAATTATACGCTGTGCGGACTACGACCGAAATAGAAAGTTTTTCATCATTTGAATAGATCACTTTTGTAATTGCCTCTACACTTTAGCTTCATTTTCGGAGCTTAATTAAGTTTAAACTTAAATAACTTTTTGATGGAAAGAAGAAACTAGTTTATATTCTTTTATCGTCGTTTATCTTGGTGTAAAGATTATTAATTTCTGCGAATAAGTAATTCTATTTCAGTCCGCAAGGATGGCAGTGGAGCTGCCTGCTCAGCGCGGCACCAGACTTTCTAAATATGGTCACTTTTGAAGCTATTTTAATTAATAAACACCACTCATTTGAGGACTCATTATTTGTATTATAGTAGTCAAGAATGGTTCACCGACTAAAATCGGCCAACTAATGTTCTTTTGTCGGACCGATTGGTTTAGTCGAGCGTCAACCTCATTAAATAAATGTATTAAATAAACACAAGAAAACCTCTTGTAGCGCAACAAAGAAAACTCTCAGATTCGATTCAAAATGTAAGTCACAAAGCATGTGTCTGCGAGGTGTACCTACCTCAACCTCATTGAATTTCAATCATCTCGCATTTGACGACACGCCATGCAAAGCCCTGTATTTGAATCCTGAGCATGTAAGAGATTTGTTAGCACATCCGTTGTAAAGTTTCTGTGTTGATTTGAAAGTGTCTTTTCCTGCTGAGTTTGAAGGGTGCAAAAGACCACTATTTGTTATGCTACTTGATTTGAGTGCCGTTAGAGATTGACAAATGGACAGAATTCACCTAATCAGCTGCATAGGTAGTTATTGTGTAATACACAAACTATGATTTTTGGTAAATGTGCACTTGGGTAGACACTAGAAACACTATGAAACGAAAATATGTTTTGCCACAGTCGTGTTATAATGATCTAAATTGAAAAAATAAGAAATTATTATCCTTTTTTATTTTTTTATTCAAAAGTATTCCAAGGCGTAACAAGGGATAGCAAAGCATGGCAGGACAACGTGTATCGCGGCGTAGCAGGGCAAGGCGTAGCAACACGTAGCAATTCGTAGCAATGCTTAGCTTAAACAAGTGTTCTTTTGTTCCTTCACTAGAAGTTACACACACAAGTACCTACATATTCAGTACACGTTCCGTGGCTTGTCACTTTATTTACGACAAGTTCCGAAAGCTCAGGAGCTTCACATTTTAGATTCTCCCTTTATTCAATTAGCCATTTCTCGGAAAGTAATAAATTTTTGAAGTCGACTCCGTTTTATTTTGATTCTGTGAATTTCATTTGTGGCCCAATTAAAGGTTTTAACGACTAAGGCTGGTTGCATGCCATGCAGTCAACGAAATCCTTGCGACTATAATAATAATTGAGCATTTTAAGTTTTAACTACCTTTCACTGCCTAGCGGTCGAATACGCGGCTGCCACGAGTAAAGTACGCGATTTGATTCTCAGGTTCTCGCCGTCCGATAGGGACCAGGCCCGGGTCGACGGCGCGTTGTGTTCCACGCGCGCCTCAAAGAGATGTCAGCACCAACTGACGGTTTGTCCGGAAGGGCCAATGCCTGCCGGGTTGCCAGTTTGTCCGAAAGGGATATCGCGACCCCGGCACACAGGCAACAGAAGGAACACGGGTGGGTTTTAGTCAGTAAAAGTCTGACACGCCCTCCCGCTCCGACCAGAGCGGGAGAAGTTATTTGATAATTTCCCAGTCTCAAAAAAAAAAAAAAAGGTAGGCCAAAGTGATAGGTGTTGGAATTTTATATGGATATATTAACAGACCTTAGGCTAGGGTGAGATGAGCAGTGCGACTGCTTTTTCCATAGAATACCACGATCTGTTTGTAGCATTTCAGCACACCTACAGGGTCTATGTTGAAATGACCGAAAATCAAACCAAACGACCATTCATCAATCTCTCATTCATAATACGATTAAAAGTCGCACGTATGTAACCAGCCTGAAACAAGTAAAGCAGTTTTATTAGCACATGGCAGTCGCGACGTTATATTTCAACTGTCAGAGTGTCACGGGAATAATTAATGGCGCCAGTTCTGTTACAATTTTGTTCAGTTTATCGGGAATACGAGATAAACATGTTGTTTCGCCTGTGATTGCTTGTATGTCAGATCAAATTGTGTGATTTTATAGACCCAAATTCATAAATTGACTGTTTTATGCACCATAAACAGTGTTGTAAAGACAGTACTCATAACCGCCCAAGCCATTATCATTTCCTGAAAATAGACCGCCACGACTCATCATCTACGTAGCCTTGTCCCGAGTACGTTGGGTTTTTGCCCTTAGTCTAACCGAATGTAGCTGAATACCAGCATTTTACATGGAGCAACTGCCTATCCACACTCCACAACATAGTTACTGGTAACACAATACCCCTTGGTAAGACTGGTTGTCAGACTTTCGGGCTTCTGACTTCCCGTAACGACTGTCAAATTACGAATGACAGACGGGATCAAAGGGTTTCCGAGCTACTTTAAAGGGGATAACACCGCCTAGAGGCGCCAGCAATATCAAGGGATTTTGGTTATGTTGGCTAATCTGAGAGACAAACCCCCTGAACAGCAGACTCATAGCTTTCCGAGTTACTTTAAAGGGGATACCACCACCTAGACACATCAGCAATATCAAGGGATTTTGGTTATGTTTGCTAACCTGAGAGACAAACCCCCGCACAGCAGACTCATACACCAATTCATTTCCAAATAGTCATCAAAACACCTGTTATTTTCATTATTTAATGACGTAGGTAGATCAACAATGAATTTTCCGCCAATTTCTAAAGCTAATATGAATCGCTGCCGTCATCGCGGTAGATATTTGCGGTGCAGTACAGCACGGTAATGAGTTCTCCGCATCCACCAATCAGTGAACAGCTAGCGGCATTTGTTTTGGATTAAATTAGTTTTCGAATGAGGGTGTTGTTTATTAGATTTGATCTGTTTAGGGAGTGGAAGAGATTAATTGGAGTGAAAAATCGGGAGAGAATGGTAAATTCGTCAAAAAACTAAAAAGTTTTTATAAACTTGATTTAAGGGCTTCGTCACTTTGCGATCACACGGAAAAAGGTTAGGTATTCTTATTTTTTACGGAAGTTTCTTTGTTACATTCTATTCAATACATTGGCGTCTTAAACTAACTTAGAGAGTAAACTCATAAATAGATAAAGTAGCATTCGTTCCTGTCAAGTCAACGCACGTTCTGAAGTAAAAAAATGGGTTGGTAAATTTTAGGTAACCACAAGCTAGGCGTTCTTCACCTTATCACCAAATCACAACAAATCAAGAAAATATCTGGACTTTTAAAGAAACATTGATCTCTGAGCTTGTCTTGTGTTTGTTCTCAAAGTAGTCGGATAAGAAACACCGTCCTCATCTTGTTTTTAAAGTGTAAAGTGTTTGTATAAACCTACTAATCATCATTTATCATATTGTAACTATAATTAACTTAATTTCATAAGAACTTGATTTCAGCAAGCCTAATTCCAAAACATGGCAAGCGCATTTTACCTCGCTACCAACTTTCTAAATCGTAACCAGATTTCAATTTACGTGCCAGGAACAATCATAGTCAAAAATAATCGCTCTCAGTCAAAACTAAAAAAAAAAACATTGTTTGTTGTTAAGTGCAACTTGGTGGTGAGAAAACATACGAAGATCGAACTTAGAGCGTGCACGATTAGTTGGAAGTTGACAATTGCTTTATTAAATCTGGTAGGCGTTTATATCTATTGAATAGGTATACATTTATCACTGAAGGGGTGGGCAGAAGTATAAGTAAAAGTACACCCATATTTCGTCCATTTTTTTTATAAGTTCCAAGTAGGCCAATAACCGAGCAGGAATCCAAACTCCGGACTGTTTCTGAGAATTTCCTAATGAAAATATCCAATAACACTTTGGCAGACCCGAGGCCTTCAAAACCAAGAGCTCATGTTCAGCGGTCATTTGTTTTCGGACCAAAAGACCAAAGTGCTCTTTTTCTGAAGTGAAAAGAAGAGACATTTGTTCGTTTACCTTGTTTTCAGCAATATACTTTAATGTCTTCACTAGATATTGCGTAACTATAATTTCAGAAATGCTTTTATGTCAATAAATCAACTAACATAGAATTAAAAAAAAGACTTAGCTGCAAAGCGCAATTTTATCCCACAGAAAAGAGATTCTTGACGTTGGTAAGTCAGCCCTAAGTCTTACGTCTGTTCGATCTATTGTGCGGCTGATATCTACCCTTAAGACTTTTATTTTCGCTAAAAAAGTTTATTTTCTAAACCACGCGTCCCCGTCTCTTCTGTGGTCTCCAGTACATCACCAGGGGGTCGCGTGCCGGTTTCTTCCGGTGTTCACACCCACGGCAGGTAATTGAAAGCGCCTTAGTGCTGCGCGGTGCACGTCAGTGCGGTGGCGATACCACCGCGTGATTGACTGGGCTTTGATGCCCGGCTGATGCATCGTGCACGTTGGGGCTTTGTTTTGGTTTTGTTTGTTGGGGAGGTTTGATAGAAAAATAGAAAAATAAGAGATAGGTATTTTTGTTTTGTCCTGGGTTTTTAAAGAATGCTGGTGATATCCGGTCTGACACGTCAGTACTGAAGGTACTGACAGTTTTCGTCTTAATCATGAAGTAGACTCAAATTATCTCTTTACTTTTTTATACTGCCAGTTAGTCCCGATTTAATTTGAAAAGCATATTTTTATTGGAGTAAGGTATAAATGCCCTTATCAAAATAGCACTACAAGAATTTCACATTTCGGTTATTATTCTTACGATATTTTTTCAGGAACCAACTCAAAGTTGAATCTTGCAATAAAACCCGAATTAAAGTCCAAAGGGCTTCAATAACAATCCAAACAGATTGATGACGTCAGAATTAGACAATGTCAACTGAAGCGATCGTGAACAATTGAACGAATGAACGACAGAGCGAACGAACTGAAGTTATGTGATCCACCAATGAAAGAGAACTTTGGGACAAAGACGGGGGCCTTTTGTATGCCCATAATTAAGTTTGTTGAAGTTTAATTGATTTGCATGGAACAGCTGACAGATGGTCGCCATCAATTTTCAGGCCTAATAATTTAGGTTCAAACCCTTGTAGGTTACCGCTCCAGTTATAAACTGTCGTAAGATTTATCTGAGGGTAGGAAATATACATTTTGTTGGGGTTATTTGCGATGAGCAGATGAGTGATTGATTTTATAGGTTTTTAGAGATGAAAGGAAATTTTTAGAGATTCGTTTTATCTTCATAAGCCCAGTACCTAGCCTTTAAGTTCGCCAGTAGCGTTTAGTTTAACCTCCTTCGGCTGATTTAACTGCCTTTTATGAGAAATCCGTTCTTTGTGGACGAATACGTAGTATTAGGTTATACTTCTTCCGTTGGATATATTGCGGCGTAGATTTAATGAGGCGTAAATAAAGTATTTTGCTTTTTTTAAATATTATAGATTTCAATAGGTATGGATGGCAATCAGCAGGCTGTCTTGTGATTGCAATTAACTTTTTCCACATTTTTTGAGGTTTAGTTACAGGTATTTATTTAAAATAGGTACGCCAACAGCATATATATTGTACATTAAATATTAAAGTTAACAGATATGGGCTCTTATATACAATGTGAAATTCAATTCGTTTGCATCCTCTTAAGGGGTTATTGTACTAATCATTATGAACAACTTTCACTATGGGGCCAACCCTGAAATCGCGATAAAAGACAGCTGTTCCATACATTTATGTTCGCATAGCTCGTTAGAATGTAGGGAACAGCAGATTTTATTTTCGCGATTTCCGAGTTGGCCCCATAGTGAAAGTTGTTCATAATGATGAGTACAATGACCCCTTAAGAGGATGCAAACGAATTAAATTACACATTGTATATACCAATTACAGGTGTACACGACATCTACATACAACAAAGTAACCTTCTTAAATTACATAAAATTAAATATTAATTAAAATGGAAAATGGAATAAAATCATTAGCAAAAGAACAGCTTTGACTTAGGTCTAAAACAGAACAAAAAACAGACTTGCACAAATATCATTAAATATAAAATAACTGACTAAACTAAGTATGACAATTGGCCATTAAAATGTTTGTATAAATGACTGCGCAAGAGGATTTTGAATTGCGGCAGGGAACTAAAGAATACATCTTAATCAGGTAGTTTAGTGTAGGTTTGTTTACCTACACGCATTAAATACCTACCTCTAACTCATTCAAATCCCTTATAGCAAACGCAATTCATGCAGGCGTCCTTAACTAGGACACACGTTCGTAGGAATATTAATGAGATTTGACCCAAAGCAAAATTAAAACGCCTTTTTAAATTTAAAAACCCTGAAGTACCAATTTCTGATCCCTTTTTTTAAATAATCCTGTTACCCATATAACTGGATTATAATAACGAGACAAACAGACAATTTGTCAAAAGCCGTCCTACCGCAAAATAGATAGGTAGATACAGAAGGTCGGGTCCACACAACGAGCGAAAACAAGCGCACGCACACATAGACACGTTAAGCTTTGTGCAGACTAGCGCGACGCGACAGCGCGACGCGACAACGGTTATTGTTATACCGTGAAGTTTTCTTAGAAATTGTATTGTTTGAGTCGCGTCGCGCTGGTCTGAACGAGCCTTTACTTAGGACGATCTCGCTCGCTGTACGTGAAGCGTGTCTATGTGTGCGTGCGTTTTCACTCGATGTATGGAGCCGACCTTTTGTACCCATGTATTTTGTGGTCCTATCCTCCCGTCTTAATTAATAATTAGCAACCAGGGAGTATGGGGGATGGGTAAAGAATACTAATCCGACGCTGATTTCAACTGTTTATTTTATTTAAATCTTAAATTATCTTCACGGAAGGTTTGTGCTTTAATTTACTATTTAAATGAATTAGGTTGGGTTGTTTTTTTAATGTAATTCCCAGGTCGGGTATAAGCCAACATCATGCTTTGTCCATCTTCGTTAGAAAAATAAATATGAGAATGTCTTTTTATATCTGTAGGCAATCTGTGGGTACCTATAGAAAAGCGGAACATTAAGCGATCCTAGTTTTATTTGTCAACTATAATTTTAATGCTATATACTTGTAAAGATTGGGTAAAAAAAAAACATGTTTTTCATATTCTAATATCAATGTTATACAATCATGTAATAATGGTGTTACATATCAAAATCATTGTACCTTTCGGTAAGTAAAATGTAGAAAAACAAAATACATATATATATATACATATAAACAAATAGTAGGTAAACATAATAAAATTAAGAACATAGAACAAGTTTCACTCTAGAAAATTAAAATCATAAGCAGACTGAAACGCCAGGCAAAGCAATTCTTGCATAAACTGAAAAATCATAAAATTCCAACAGAAATCTATATCTCTGTTCATTTCGTCTGTAGCATATTTTAAAGTACAGAAATGTTTCCGTTTCAAATGTTCATACTCGTACATTTAATAAATGTGAAATCGCAGACATTCGATAGATTCCTTCTATGTCCACTTTGCAATTTTATATTATGGAATGGAGCAGTCATCGTTTCTCTTATTGTTGTTTTAAAGTTTATAAAATTTTCACTAATATACGTAGTCGCAGTCGCAGGCCTATTTATTGATTACATTATAAATTACATAAATTACATATTATATTTTACATAAGAGAAGTTGCACAGAAGTTAAGTCACACTAATATAATTATATGTGCACCCACTTTTAAGTATGGGCACCACACCAATATGTTCAACTGGCGAGTAGAGAATTTTAATAATTTGTTATATCTCGACATACTAGAACATGAGCATGCGTACTTCTTAGATTCAAATAGAAATCTTAAGTGGACCTATGAGATGTTTAATATTCATAGTGGCACGGTGAACAAACTCGGCATGGAAACCATTTTCCAAGACATCCAGGACTACATTAATGGAATAATACAGGATGAAACACAAAAATTGGATAGCCTTGCGCACACAAATCAGCTGTCTGATGAAAACAACTCTGAATCCATGTTTTTTCGAAACTAAACACCTGTATGTATTACATCAAAATATAGCTGGATTATTTAACAAAACTGATCTCTTGATGATAAATATGGAAGAACTTGCAGACAGAAGTAAATCAGTTGATGTACTATGTATTACGGAACATTTTATGATGGCAGGATCCGAAACATATCTTCATATAAATAACTATGTTTTAGCTAGTTGTTTTAGCCGAAATAATAGCAAAAGAGGCGGAGCGTGTATCATAGTTAAAAAGGAGCATAAATGGAGGGAAATTCCAGATGTTAAGAATCTTACTATAACCAATGTATTTGAATGCTGTGCTATCGAACTTATTGATTACAAAGTCATTATTGTCTGTGTCTACCGAGTACCGAATCCAAACAATGTGGTAACATTTCTTTCAAAACTTGAAAAAGTCCTTCTGCTCATTTCAAAAATTAGTTGTAATAATATTTTATTAGCTGGAGATTTTAATATTGACATTTTAAAAAGTAATAATGTATCCCTAGATTTCGAATGTTTGTTATTAAATTACAACTTAAAGCTTGCTTTAAAACAACCTACTAGACTGATTAGCATGACTTGTTTAGATAACTTTGCCCATGATTTCAAAAAACAGTGTAAGACTGAAGTGTTGGAATTTGGTTTATCAGACCACACGGCCCAATTAATAAAACTTCCAATCAAAAAGCTTTTCAAATTTAAATACTGGTATAAAACGGAACGAGATTACTCTAAAGAAAACATTGATAAATTCAAAATGTGCCTGAATAATTTTTCTTTCTCAGAAATCTATACAACTAAGGACGTAGATAATGCTTATAAATATTTCATAGATAATTTTAAATTATTCTACAATCTGTGCTTTCCGCAGAAAAGCTTAAAGATAAAAGTTAATCATAAATCAAAGTGGATATCACGCGGAATTAAAAATTGTTGTAAAAGAAAAAGATTATTGCTCTGGCGACTTAGACAAAAAACAACAAAGACGAATAAACAAAATTATACTAATTATTCCAAATTACTAAAAAAAATTATATCACTAACGAAGCGTGCGCAAAATAATTACAGAATTAAAATGTCAAATAATAAATCAAAGACAACGTGGCAAATGATTAATAAAGTACGACCAAATTTACCAAGAGAACCCATAGAAAACATTAAAATCCAAAATATAAGTATCACAAATCCTACAGAAATAGCTAGCGCATTTAACAATTACTTCGTTGATAAAGTTAAACCAATCTTGGGTGCTGGTAAAAAAGTAACATCTCTAATTAATCATAGACCTAATTCAATGTTTTTAGCTCCAAGCACACCTCTTCATGTATTTAAGATAATAAATGGCCTAAAAAATACAAAAAGTGTCGGATATGACGAAATTTCTACAAAAATTGTAAAAGAAGTAAATAGTCAGATATGTCATCACTTAAGTCATATTATTAACCTGTCTATAACAAATGGCACATTTCCAAAGGATCTTAAACTAGTAATTGTTAAACCTTTGTTGAAAAAAGATGATAAAGAATTAGTTGAAAATTATCGACCCATTGCTCTCCTTTCTATATTTTCTAAAATCTTTGAAACTTATTACAATATAGAATTAAATAATTACTTAGAAAATAACAATATCTTGTGCAGTGAACAAAAAGGCTTTCGAAAACATAGAAATATAAATATGGCTATTTTTGAGTTTTTAAAAGATATAATGTCTGCGGTTGATAAAACTACCCCTGTGTGCTCCATCTTCTGCGATATGACACAAGCCTTCGATTATGTGGATCACAAAATATTGGCTAGTAAATTGGAGGCATACGGTATAAGAGGAAACGTTTTAGAACTATTTAGATCGTACTTAACTGATCGAAAACAAATCACACAAATTACAAAATTTAACATAAAAACAAAAAAAGAAGAACAATACCAATCCAAAGTAAGATATGTTAGATATGGTGTTCCCCAGGGCGGCGTAGTGGCACCTACGCTATTTATTACCTACATCAACGACCTCCCTAATGCAACTGTGCAACCCATGACACTATTTGCAGACGACAGCACAGTAAATATTACATGTAATAATAAAAATCTATTTGAAAATGACATAAATAAAGCACTAACATCTATAATAACATGGCTAATCAATAATAATCTAAAAATAAATATAAATAAAACAAATGTAATAAACTATAGTCAAAGACCTCAAAATTCAATTAAATTTAAATTAATATATGATAATAATATAATAAATCAAGTAGAAACAGCCAAATTCCTCGGTTTAAAAATTGACAGTAGAATCAATTGGAAATGTCACACAGAAGACCTTTGTACAAAAATAAGTAGTTTATCTTTTGCGATGTACAAACTGGCACCAACAGTGAATAAAAACGCATTATTCATGGCTTATTATGGACTTATTGAATCGGTGCTTAGATACGGTCTAATATTTTGGGGTAATTCGACAAACACCGACGTAGTGTTTAAAATGCAAAAGCGTTGTATTCGGGCTATGTTTAAGATCAAAAATACCGACAGCTGTCAACCACTGTTTATAAAATACCATATACTGACACTTCCGTCACTATACATCTTGGAAATAGCTTTATTTGTTAGAAGCAATCCTCACTGGTTTCCTCTTTTGTCAGACAATGTCACTAGAAATAGACGAACTAAATATAAGAACTTCTTACAGCCTCACTCTGCGAAAACAGCACTCCTTCATAAAAGCGTGTTTTGTATGGCACCATTAATATACAATAAGATTCCAGAGGTTATTAAAAATATAAACCAGCCAAACTTATTCAAAAGAGAACTTAAGAAGTTACTTACTGAAAAATGTTACTATTATGTTAAAGATTTTTTAAATGACAGTTTCTAATCTGTTTGTGTTATATTTTAATTTTGTTATTACAATTTTTTTTTTGTTTCTCTTTCTAAATAGTGTTATAGTTTAAGTGGCTATAATTAATTTTGTACGCCAATGGTGGCAAAACATGTAGAACTCGAATCTTTCATTTTGACATCCACATTTGCATTTATATGTATAATGTTACACATGTTTACAAATAAATATCTCTTTATCTCTTTATCTTATCTTATCTAAATTCCAGCCACTTACAAAACTCACAAAACACTACATTAAAAAAAGTTAGCCTTTTGGCGAAGTACATACAACGACACCAAAAGCACATTGCTATTATAACTTTTCTAGGCGCAAACATTTATTCGAGTTTTGATCATGGAATTATTAAGTACTATGGATTATTTGACACAGTAGTCGTTTAGTCAAATCAATACAAAATCTTAGTCCTTATCTGACGTACAACAGTAAAGCAATAGCCCAGGTATTAGTATTACCAAGCTATACCTACATATCCACCAATGAACAGCCTACAAGACGTTATCTAGACGGTATAGAGCTAAGCAATTTGCCAGGCTGAAGACGATACAATCCCCAAAATATGTGTCGGGTAGATTTGTCCAGCAATTAATCAGTATTAACAGTGGCCCATCTGTCTGTAAGGATTACGGCGACAGCGGCGCCGTGTCTGCCTGTCTTAATAGCCTGTGTAGGCTGGCTTGAGAATGGAGGAACACAGAAGTACCACGTCCGCCTTCATAAGAAGAGACGTATTATTGGGGAGTTTATTGCACTACTTCGTATTCCTGCGCCTGATCATTTCACCTGCGCAGATTATTTACAGTGCGTAAATAAGTGCGCGGGTCTAGTGACAATGCGCTGGTGGCGCTCACGTGTTAAGGCTCGTGCAAACCAGCGCGACGCGACGGCGCGACGCGACTCGAACAATACAATTTCTAAGAAAACTTCACGGTATAACAATAGCCGGTGTCGCGCCGCGCTGTCGCGTCGCGCTTGTCTGTACGAAGCTTTAGTCAAGCATGCATGTACCTAGCTAAAGCGGATACTTATCTCCGTCAACTAACTGTACAAAAATGCATTGAGGTATCTTAATCCCAACCATCATTAGTATTTTTATTTTATTTCATAAGGGACAACAAACAGTAGTATGTGGCGGCAGCTAGATCGCCACATGCGACACACACTGACGTCATGCAAAATCCTGCATCGCGCAAGCAGGGTTTACTGCGTGACTAGCATTATATACAACGTCCCGACATCTGTTGTCGTGCAGTAGCCCACCAGACACAACACCCGTCTGGTCGGAGGATCCACCCTTTTCTATCGAGGATGAGTGAACTTTACACACTGTTCCTTATACCTCTGCAAGTATATTAAAATTAAACGGAAATAACTTAACAAATATTCTACCCACTACATGTTCCACGGATTACAACTTAAATATTTACAAACTGATGGCATAGTACACATTTCTGCTGCCAAGTAGCGTTGCTTTACTCTGTTCTAGTATAAAGGGTATTGGTGCAGGTGTAATAGGCACAAGAAACATTACAACTTTTTTTTTTTTTTTATCCTTTATTAAAAAGAACCAAGTTCTTAATAATTAATTACAATCTAGCCTATAAGACTAATAAGCAATTTTAATCTAACTTAACTTTTTACGTGATAATTATTTTAAAACTTAGAATAGTGCTGATTGTAGGTACTTTATACAAGTCCGTTCCACTTTCTTAGAGTCTGATATAATATTATAAACACTTTGTTCATGTGTTATATGTGTGTCATTGTCACTATTATTTCTACACTTTTACACTACACTAACTCAAAAGGTTTTGTTCGTTTTAGTCTTCGCACTATATTTGTTTGGTCTAACAGCTGAATGGCCTCGATGTTCACATGTCGGTGGAGTCGGTGTTCATGAGCCTCAGCAAATTTTTGGATTATGTTGGTGACGGGTTCCATTTTTAAGTCACGATGGAGGTCGTCATTTCTTATATACCAGGGCGCATTAACTATACTCCTGAGTACCTTATTCTGGAATGTTTGTATAATTTTGATGTTGGTTGGTTTGGTACAGCCCCACAGTTGGATGCCATATGTCCATATTGGCATAAGAATATGCTTATATAATAAAATTTTGTTATGTATTGATAGGCAGGAACTCCGTCCAATCAACCAATACATGTTTTTAAAACGTATGTCTAGCTCCTGTCTTTTCTTTTTAACGTGCGCTTTCCAGCGCAGTTTCGCATCAAGCGTTATACCAAGGTATTTGGCTGTATTTGCATATGGCACTTGTAGGCCATTTATGAAGATTGGGTGGTAATCACAATTCTTGTTGGTGAAATCAATGTGAAGTGACTTCGATTCATTCAATTTGATCCTCCATTTTTGTGCCCAGTCGTGAACTTTATTTACAGCGATTTGTACTTTTTTGATTGCTTCCGTATGGCATGAACCTGTCGCCATTATGGCAGTATCGTCCGCAAAGGTTGCAATAGTATTATTTTCCAGCTCTGGTATATCATACGTGTACAACAGGTAGAGGACTGGACCCAGCACACTACCTTGAGGCACGCCAGCTTTAATCATTTTTAACTCTGAAAAGGCATCCTCGTGCCTTACTCGAAACATTCTATCTGTGATGTATGATAGCAAGATATCGGCAAAATCATTTGGCAACAATAGCCTTAGCTTGTATATCAAACCCTTATGCCAAACTCTATCAAAAGCTTGTGCTACATCTAAAAATACGGTGGAGCAGACTTTTTTATCTTCAAGCGTTCTCTCAATGATGTTGGTGATTCTATGTACTTGGTCTATTGTTGAGTGTTTCTCTCTGAAACCAAACTGATGGTCAGGGATCAGGTTTCTCTCATTTATGATAGGTTTTAGACGCTTTAGGAACAATTTTTCAAACAGCTTTGATAGTATAGGCAACAGAGAAATGGGCCTGTATGATGAAGCTTCGTGAGGTGGTTTACCGGGCTTTGCAATCATAATCACTTCAGCAACTTTCCATGACTCAGGAACATGCTTTAGCACGAATGCTGCATTGATAAGCCTAGTAAGCTTAACGATGGCTTTACACGGGAGATGTTTTAGAATTTCTCCCGTAATAAGGTCATACCCTGGGGATTTTTTTTAGGCTAATAATTTGAATTTCCTTTGCAATTTCTTTCGGGGTCACAAGCTTAATTCTTTGCTCTTGCAGAATATTGGCAAACTGTAGGTTGTCTTCAGACTCGTCATTTGGCTGGAAGGTGTTTTCTAAGTGTTGAGCAAATCTTAGAGCTTTTTGCTCATTGCTTATGGCCCACTTTCCGTTGTCATCTCTGATAGGGGGAATTGGTGTAATTGGCCTTTTGAGTAACTTTGTCGCATTTGCCAGGCTGAAGACGATACAATCCCCAAAATATGTGTCGGGTAGATTTGTCCAGCAATTAATCAGTATTAACAGTGGCCCATCTGTCTGTAAGGATTACGGCGACAGCGGCGCCGTGTCTGCCTGTCTTAATAGCCTGTGTAGGCTGGCTTGAGAATGGAGGAACACAGAAGTACCACGTCCGCCTTCATAAGAAGAGACGTATTATTGGGGAGTTTATTGCACTACTTCGTATTCCTGCGCCTGATCATTTCACCTGCGCAGATTATTTACAGTGCGTAAATAAGTGCGCGGGTCTAGTGACAATGCGCTGGTGGCGCTCACGTGTTAGTCAAGCATGCATGTACCTAGCTAAAGCGGATACTTATCTCCGTCAACTAACTGTACAAAAATGCATTGAGGTATCTTAATCCCAACCATCATTAGTATTTTTATTTTATTTCATAAGGGACAACAAACAGTAGTATGTGGCGGCAGCTAGATCGCCACATGCGACACACACTGACGTCATGCAAAATCCTGCATCGCGCAAGCAGGGTTTACTGCGTGACTAGCATTATATACAACGTCCCGACATCTGTTGTCGTGCAGTAGCCCACCAGACACAACACCCGTCTGGTCGGAGGATCCACCCTTTTCTATCGAGGATGAGTGAACTTTACACACTGTTCCTTATACCTCTGCAAGTATATTAAAATTAAACGGAAATAACTTAACAAATATTCTACCCACTACATGTTCCACGGATTACAACTTAAATATTTACAAACTGATGGCATAGTACACATTTCTGCTGCCAAGTAGCGTTGCTTTACTCTGTTCTAGTATAAAGGGTATTGGTGCAGGTGTAATAGGCACAAGAAACATTACAACTTGAACTTTGTTATTGCAGAGCATTAAACGCAGCGCCGCGGCGGCGACCACTATAACCATCAGGGTGGCCGCCTGCTTGCTAATGATCAATTAAAATTGCTTATTTACGTCGACATCTCTAAAGTACGTTTTGTGAACCTTCTGTGTGTATTTACTCCATGTATCAGTAGCCTAGAAACAAGGGGTTCTGAATAATTTAGATAAAGCTGCGCTAGTTCAGGTTAAATGATTGGGTTATATATACGTTCTTTCGTATTTCACGCCTAGTGGCTATGCTGAAAGGATTTAGCGCATATACTTACAAGATATCCTTTGCAAAAGCATCATCATCATCATTTCTGCCGAAAGACGTCCACTGCTGGACATAGGCCTCCACCAAGCACCGCCACTTCGACCGCTTCTGTGCTTCTCGCATCCAACAGATTCCTGCGGCCTTCACAAGGTCATCGGTCCACCTTGTGGGAGGCCTTCCGACGCTACGTCTTCCGGTACGCGGTCGCCACTCCAGCAAAAGCATAAAGCTCGCTTAATTAAGATAATATGGAGCATCCACCTCAACCTATACCCCTCACTCTGCCGGCTTTTGCTGAAAACCAGCGTTGGGGCTCTGTCTCGCATAGGGTCGCTGCATTATGCTGAGCGATGGCCGTTTTGCGTGGGTGCGACGCATTTTCCCCCAAATTGTTTATTTTCGTGTTTTGTTCTTTCCTTGCGTCATGTGTACCGCAAATAAACGTATTTTCTTTCTTTCTCTAATTCAAGTCAGCATAATAAAATGTCTTTCGCACTCAGGTGTCCAGAAGAATGGTGAATTTTGAAGTCTAAAATTTATTTAATATGACGCCTGAAAATGATGAATTTATTTCATGGCAATCACGATAACAGATACATTCGTTTTATACCAATTTTCAACAAACGAAACCGTACAACACTATCTACTTACCTGTTACCTCACCTCAAATACCCATTCCCGGTAACGAGCTCACATTCGAGTCCATGTTCTATTTCCCTCCAAACATTACCTCCACGTTTCATATTTCTTCCTTTATCAAGAATCACTATTTTAAAATAAAACCCCATCTACGAACGCTTTGAAAACGTCAGACGAGCAATTTTCGGGCTATTCTGAATGCATAAAACTTTACATCCGAGCCGCAAAATAAGGTACCAGCATAAACCGACCTCGGGAATTGAGCCATAGACCAAGATTTGGTAAGAATGTTTTGAATATGAGGCGAGGGGAGGAAGGTCAGGTTACAGTGGTAGTTCGAAGCGTTGTAACTGTTAATTCGGAAGAACAGCCAAAACCTTTCGCCTTAACGAGCGACAGTCATTAAGAACTGTTTAAGAGCCGCTCAAAATGTTCCGAGCCTCGGGAGTTTAGAGTTAAGTTACGGAATTGATAACTTTTAGGGAATTAGTCTTAGTTTGGCGGCGCGCGGCGTATGAACCCATGTGATTTAGTCTTTTAGTATTGCAGTATAGGACCATTTTTTCATAATCATAATCCATTATTTGTCAGAATATGGTACATTATTTGGTCTTAAGGTTTTAAAACCCAATATATATAAGTCTATTACGAGCTTAACGTTAAGTATTTATCTACAGTAGTACAGTTTTTGCCAATTGTTTCTATTTTATTAGACGGAGTAATCTCCGGTTCCAGAACTAATAAAATAACTCAATGTTTTCTTACCATCTCGGGACGCAACTGGTCCAGCAAATTGTTACAACTAACAACCTTAATTACCTTCATGTTGTTTGTTCGAACTTCGATCCAAAGGCACAAGGCCAAGCTCGAGTTAGCTATATAAGAGTTAGGCCTTAGTTTTATTACAACTTGCCCTTAGAACTGAATTGTTCAAATTTCATTACGTCTTAGTTTGAAGTAATTTCAGATATCGAGTCGGCAAAGTTTGATCGAATAATGTTGCTGAATTGATTTTCCAATATAGAAGTACTATAAAAATATGAATACTTTTTATTATTCTACTTTTTTAAACATAGTGCAGCATTCCGCTGCCAAGTAGACCTCATTACTCGCGAAAAAGGCTTAACATGTTTTTTTTCTTAAAATTATGTTACGCTTGACACATTTTTGAATTCGGTTTTTTCGAAGCAAAAACTCAGGTTTTGTTTTTGAGGGAGTCGTCATTCGAGAGTCAAGCTCTAATGGTGTCGCTGCAAACATAAATTTTCCGATTACATTTTCTGTATTATCGAGCGGACGTCTCGACGCTTTCCCATATAATACCATACTATTATAATAAATAATAGCCAGTTCGAGCTTATAGTTTATCTAGTAAAAGGAACAATCTGTATTAACATGTCGCATGCTTAATGGAATACTGACTTAACCCAAAAAATACGAATTTTAGAAATCGCAAAATTCGTATTTTTGGGTTAAGTCAGTATTCCATTAAGCATGCGATGTGAGTATTCCAGTTGTCTATCATTCAGCCCCCCTACGTAATTTCGCCTTTCTATCGGGTCTAAAATAGTGTTTGTTTCGGATCCATACAGAAAAGGCCTCTTTGAGGACCAGGTCCTACCCGAGTCCACACCGGCTGAGGCAATACCACTCGGGCTGAACGCGGTCTACCGCGGTGCCCCCTACCCGTGCGGGTCCCGAACCCATGCCTCCGCGTGGGTTAGCAGCCAGGCTCCTGAGTTGGCAACGTCGCCGACCAGCCGTGCCTCGTCTCCCCACCTACTGCAGGCGAGCGCCAACGTCGCTAAGTTACAGGCAAAGATTTACGGCATTAATTGCCATCGGGATTTTTTACCACTTGTCTCCGTTTCGTTTTTTTTATTTTGTGTGTCCGTAATTGGAAAATAAAATCAGGTCACTTTGCCTAGAAGGCGCATCGGTTCCTCGCGGCTAATACTCGTATATAATTCGGTTTTGAACACGTATTTTCACGTGAGCTTAACCAGCCCTGGCCAGCGCTACGTTCCCTCGCTTCGCGAAACAAAACCAGAGACAGCTAACATTTCCCGATGGGCCCGTCGTACTTCGTCAAGGGTACCTGCTATAATTAATAATCCTGCATCTAACCAAATCGTGTCTTAACGCGGCGACACCGTAAATTTTTTTTGACGGGAGTCTTGGGCCTGGCACGAACGCACGGAGTAAACGTAACGTCGCCGCTGGTTTCGTGCCCACCCGCATAGAAGTACTGTTACTGTACCGTCGTTTTCCTGCTACCAGGCACCATTGCTGAAATCCAGGTAAACTTGTAACATGAGAAATTTCACATTATTAATAATCTTTTCAGTTGTGGTACAATATAATATTGCTATCGGCCGTCTACCAGCAGGCGTAGCATGACAACCGATGAAACTAGTCATGCTACACGTGTAGGTGTGGTGATAAAATAAATATTAAGTATCAATAATAATTTATTGATGCAACTTTGGATGCATTTTTAAACACTAAGTTATTTGAATCTTTGCTGCTTTAACCCTTGAAAAACCTTTTCCAAAGTCAAAGTCAAAGTCATTTATTTGCTATAAATGCGGTTACAAAGGTGTTAATAAATATGTATTCTTGTGCGATGACACATTTCGCCATTTTTTGGCATGCAAATATTAATGGTAAGGCTTATTTAAATAAGCAATTATCTATAACTAAAGTTGGTTGTATTTACTAAACATGAAATTATTTAAAGTAAATCAATCTTCAATTTACACAACAGAACTAAAGTAATAAAAAAAATTATTAATACATTTGGCACAACAACTGGTCTGGACTTTAGAGTTAGTTAGTTTTAAGTCTGGACTTTAAAGGTTTTCAGTTATAGGGACGAGAGGCAGTTCAAAAACGATTTATCTACCATATAATACAATTAATGTTCGGTTGCCGTGTATAATTCGCGCCCAGCCCTGTATTATAATACAATTATACAACAATTTATGAGTTCATAACCTTGCACGGCGATTGAAATTATGTATTAATTTCAATATTGGGTGGAATATTAATAATTATTTGAAGTTGGATGGAAATTGGGATTATCGCCAGATGGAACGACGAGAACAGGCACGTGTTGACGGGTAGCCGCTGACCGATTAGCATATCGATGTGACAGTTTATGAACATTTTGCAACTGATTTGATGAAAGCAGTGGACTATCAACTCAGACTATCGTAGTCCACTGCTAGACATAGGCCTCTCACAAGCTGCGCCACAACATCCACATCCACACAAAATGTCTTGGCACCTTCAGAATCCGACTGCGGCAGTTTCTTATCCCCTCGCAGAAAAAACTTGGTATGACTGTTTCGAACACGTCCATATTATAACTAACTGGCTGTCGTGTTCTTCTCGATTCATTCTACTTTCTTAGTGCAACTCCTGGCCACAAACCTGTGAACAAAGGGAATACTAATAATTCACTAATTTGTGAATCTATCGTTATATTATATAATAGTTTACGCAAGCTTATTTACCTTCATTTATTTATTGAAACCATTTTTTAATCCAGGCAAATCGATTATTTTATTCACACCTACAGCTACGCCACTATAATTTTAATATTATTCATTTATCTATTTAAATAATCAAGTACCCATCAAATACACAAATATACGTTATTCTTTTGAAAAAGATACTAAAAGTTAACGCTTTTTACATTGTACCTAACGAGCTCTCACCTTATTAAATACAGACCGTTTTAGTTTTTATTTGCCCCTGGTTTATGTTAAAATACATAATTAAATTCACTAACGTAGTGTGGCAAAGAGGTCTAGAGGCGTTTTCCTTTTTACTCTAACAGCATGTCATAAATATAAAAGCGACTGAGGTGCATTTTATAGTCTGAAGAGATACAAACGTATGCTGAGAACAATTATTTGTGTTGCAGGGGGAAACAAGATATGACTAGAGCACAGGATTCGCAGAGGAACAACCTTCATCCATCGGATTAATGGATGAAAAGTATTTTAAATCAAAAGTATGTTAGAAAATATATCACGATTGGGTTGGCTAAAAAATCCTGGCCAGACTATGATTAATAAAAAAAAACAAAAATGACTTTTTTTAACATTGCATGATATACACCAATTGAAATAGCTTTTCAAGGAGAACCTCTTGCTCTTGCTACTAACTCGACTTTTGCTAATTGTTAGTCAATTCGGAGTTAATGACCTAAGTAGGTGACTACTTGGCCACCTAAGTTTGGGAATGTTCTTGGCGCCCAATAACCATAAGTGATATATCAATGGATAGTGAAACCGGCCTGAAAGATATTTCTCGACATGGCATGTGAAGCCAAGTCAGAGGCCCATGGGTGGCATAAAAACTCTGACACCAGGTTAGTCACTAACCACACGAAAGAAAAAGAAGGTATATTGTATTATGAGTATAGATGTCCAGATATTTATTCTTGAATGTGGAACCACCCATGAAAAGGGGTTATATGAGTAGGATCGCATCACAGGATCATATCAAGAGTCCAAAACTAACGACCACGTGATCGACATCCACCATGGCCATGACCATGGCTCATCATTCACCGACAACATAATATCAGGTGGAATTCTTGGACTAAACCGAGAAGGATTTAGTCCAAGAATTCCATATCCTCTTATAGACTTCCTCAACGTTTTATTCTAGATCAATCGCATCCATTGGCTATCGACCTTCGCCAAGTCATCAGTTCATACGGCGGGGCGTTGATTGAAATATACCTGCTTAATTTGTGACAAAGGAGCGGCCACACCATCCACGTTCCAACGAAAACCGTCCTTTAGAATCACTGTGATTAGTTCGCAAAAGAATGATTGACGTGAACGCTCGCCTTTAAATTCTCGCGGTGTGTTCGCACCTTAATACTTTATTGTTTTTTTCCTCAATCATCATGACTTTGCAAATTTTTAGATAGACACCTATATGTAATAGGAATGCAATCTACGTTGGAAACCAATTTGAACAAAAATTGTTATGAATAACTATCTGCTAACAACGTAGTTTTATCGGTTGATTCATAAATTGTTTTAAAAGAATTAATGGAATATATTGCTTCGTCATCGTGAATTTTTAATTCTTGTTATTGTCATGAGGTTTGTAGTAATAAAGGATTAGGAGCAGCTTATTATCGGCAGGAAAGATTTCCGGCTATAGCATAGCAAAATCAGCCTATAATGTTCCCAGTGTTGGGACACAGGCCTCCTCTCTTTGAGAAGAAGTGGGCTTAAAATACTCTTTTTAACAATAATTGTATACGTCGTTATCAAGGCCTATTATGTTGAAACCTGCAAAGGGATTTCCACGTGCCAGCTAATACTCAAGGTCGAACCTCAAGGATAAATAGATCTCATACCTATACGAAACACAGCAATGATGCTCAGGATATGGTAGGTCTATTAGGTAACTACTACATCAAACAAGGACTTCTGCTACTATAACTACTGTTAAAAATCCTTCTATTTAAAACCTATTAAAATATTTTCCTTATTTTATTTTTTGTCCAGTCATGCCTGTGGTGGTTTAATTCGGGTTATAGGTAATTATTTACGAACTAATGTAGAAAAAAAAAACTGTGTAAAAACAACATAACAGGTAACACAAAAATCTAAGTCGCATTTAAATATGTCTGAAAACTCTTAAATGCATCCCACACTTACGTAGTTTTTATTTATCACACTACAGCAATGTTTTTAGTGTCGCTTTGATCAGCTTATGATTGTCAAGAAGATCACAGAATTTCGTTAATTTCGCTTGGTCTTAAAAGAATGTGTTGGTATCAAGACTGATCAAGTTGGTAGGTGGTAAGCTCAGGTTAAAAAAAACATATTCAGTACCTTACTACGGATGAAACTAAATTTAATTTCGACGCCATCAGAGTATCTTATGATTTATCAGCTTCAGCATACCTAAACTTGTCAAAAGCCCACCCTCGCCAAATAAAATAGCATATGAAATAAACAACACCGTCTTAGGTAATCCTGCCATTCGTAAGTGCCCACTGCATCGCGAATCTCTTAAGAAACACACATCCATACGTGTCCCGGCGAATCCCCTAACTGATGTCCGACACAGTCTGTGGGTTTTCGAATGGGCGCTGAGAAAGAACCACGACTGTTGGGGGCTGAGGAACGACAGTTTGACGGTATGGAAACGTTTTTATAGCGATGTTTATTGACAAGTTTTATGTGATAATGTACTGCCTTCGTTCCGAGGAATGACATAAAATCATTTCTGTAATCCCCGAAGGATTAGGCCGAGCTGCAACCAGTACACCCACATTTTGCCAGTTATTGTTAAGTCCCTTGTAACAGGGGGCGAGCCTATTGCCATCAATCAGTCATAAATTCAGACTGCGGGCTGCTACTGATGAATTTTTGATGGAAAATCTCAATAACACTTTGTCCGATCTGGAAATCGAATCCAAGATCTCACGCAACTGGCAGTCAATGTGATGTTTGTTGGTACAAGTCCGATGTGCTAGTCTGAAGGCCAATCTACTGTTTTATTTCTGAGAAAAGCTACACTAACTTTAGAGTAACCTTGTTAAATCTTTCTGAGAGGGAAAATACGAAGAAAATGTCTAAAGATCTAATAAATCTTTCTGAAACCTTGACTTGACCAGTATCAGATTAACTAATTACTAGCGATTTAGTTAAAGCAAACTAACCTTCCATTCATTAAACTTAGCATATCTTTAAATGCAGATTTGATATTTTCATGATATCATTCATAAAAATAAGAGAGATAACCCTGATATAAATAGATACAGGTACGAAAACAATGAATGAAAAAAAGTGTCGAATCACACCTACAAGGCGCTATGTACCTACAGCAAAATATCCAAATTATAGATAATATGTACTACTTATTAATTTTAATCTGATAAAAGCCGTGTACACTAAAATTACAGATAATTTACTTTTCTTGCACCATGTATAATTATTGTGTTTCCTATCTGACTAACAGACTGATGAAATACTGAACGAAACTTAAGTCATCTTATAACCGACTTAAAATTCGTTGAAAACCTAAAAAAGTTTTCGTGTGGTTTACTAACCTGGTGTCAGAATTTTCATGCCGCTCATGGGCCTCTGCCTTGGTTTGACCAAAAAAGTACTATAAACTCCAAAATAACTTTAGTTTCGGAAGTCGGTTGCAAAGAACAGAATCAAACAAAACAACCAAAGCCACCGACTTACGGAACTAAAGTTATTTTACACATTGCAGGGTATTTTTTTTTCTGTTTTAAAACCTGCAGGATAAAATTTAAGGAATGCATAGATAGTTTAGCATTCCTATAGGTGAAAAGGTGTAATTATAAATTATGTTTATATGTAAAAAAAGGAGGTAATAGTATCTTGTCAAAATTTTATTTCTATGAATACACACTTTTTTTCCCATCTGCACAGAACTCATAATTATTTCAGTGTTTCTACTAGTAGTCTAAAACTTCATCAAACAAACACTTCTTCAAACGTTTTCCTCTCTTCCGTCATCATAGGCCCCGATTCTCAATGTCAGACGATCATTGGATATAGAGCTCAGCGATATTTGTCTGCGGAGCCCCCCCGTTTGTCTTCCTAACCATATTTAGGCTTAACCAGTGGTCTACGGTTTGAATGGTACGCTCCATCTAATCTCGGTAATGTATAGTAGAGAGGTTATAAAAATAGTGAACTGTTTCGGTAGACAGCTGATATAGGGATTGTGCTAGATTGATTACTTAACTACTTATATTCCTTCGCATCTGTTGTTTCGTGATTCAAAGATCAAGGCACTTTTGAAACATCAGAACCTAGCTACACGGTTCCAGTTGGTCGTTTCCGATGGAGAAGAGCCTGCAAGAACTTGTCAACTTGACCACACTGGTCACTCTATAAAAATAATTGGCTTTTACAAGTAAAAGTGACTTGAAACTTTGAGATCGAGAGTTTTTCATAGATAAATTTTAATAATATATAAACAGTTATCATTACTGTGATCTTTAATTTTATGATTTTTATCCGTTTGTTTATTTTGCCTGTAAATGTGATATCAGAGATTAATCCAGCTTTCACTTTGGCAGAAATAAGTGCAAGTTCCAATGACTAGCTACAATATATGTTTTGACGATTTTTGATCAATTAATACGCGGCTTATCAATAACCTTATCACGGCTCTATGTGAATGTAAAGTTATCAGCCTTCAGGTAGACCGAAATAGTGTAAGCATAAATGACTGGATTGGGAATAACCTTTAAAAAAAAACACGGAGTATTGATTAATTAGGTACAATTGATACTTTCTTGATAATTTCACAATAAGTAGCAACTTAATTAAGTGTTATTTTTACATGAGAATTAACCTTTCTGTTCGTTATTACGCGTATAATTAATTGATTATGTTCTTTGGCTTTGATTTATTACAACGGGTGTAAATATTGCATGTAGTAGAGTTAGGGGCTTGGCTCTACATCCGATCTGATATTTTTTTTAACTGTGAAAGTGGGTCTTGGCAACGTACTCTACAAGAAAAAATTTAAATTACAATTGTCATTCTTTGACAGTTCCGTGAAATGGCTATAACACGGCAAATGGGCGTAGTGCGGCCTATACCTTAGCTCGTTCTTCTACCACCATCGAATCTAGAATAACACATCATGATTATCATTGGCAGCCTTGTTCCACTCACTGCTGTATAGGCCTCCTCCCTTATGTGCCTAGAGTACCTACACACACATTAAAACAAAAATAATCCTGTAGATTCTCATCGAACTCCAAAGGGGTACAAATAGACTGTGGCCCAACTCACTTTGAAAAAACGTTTCTATTGTGAAACGTACATTAATCTTAGGACGCTTACAAAGTATTCTTGTTGTTTGCTGCCCCTATACAGATGTGACGAAGATGCTGCAGTGTGAGATGTGCGTGTGATTTGAGCGCGGTTTAGGACTGTATCTGAACTTAGTTGACACGGTCTAAAAACTTTTTTTATCATTGCGTGATCGAAATAGGCAATAGGTATATTCGTTCTTTTGACAAATTAAATTTCTTAATTGCAGTAAATAGGTAATAGTGGCAATAAGCGGATTGGGTCGTGAGTTCAAACTTTAAGCATTGTAGTAATGACGAAAACATATAAATATTGTATTGTTTCCAAGATAGTTATAGCTATTAGTATTAGTGGACAATCGTACTAAATTAATTAATCAATTACTTTGCATTAATTAATGAATAGTGTTAGTCCAACATGGATTAGCAATCACATGAACAGTTTCATTATGTTTATTTGTATTGGCATTGTGGTTCTAATAACAATTACTAATTGGAAATACTAATTACTAATCTCTAATTGGATACTGTTTATACTTCAAAGTCAAAGTCAAATAATTTATTTCAATTAGGCACATGAAAGGCACTTTTGAACGTCAAAAATAATTGCTTTAGCTCTAATTTCTACGAACATCGTACCATTCCTGTTCAAGCAAAAAACTATGGGAAGTTTATGCGTGGCCTAGCGAGATAGAGGTATTGAGTTCGAGCTCAACCCGATTTACAATTGAAGTGACCTATTGAAATACCATTACTATTACTTAAAAAAATATAAATAGTTCAATTCAAAAAGGCTTAATAGTTATAGGTACTAGATTTTTTTGAATATCATTAATTATTAAACCTTTATCCAAATCAATTTCCCAAATTAGAACCATGCCACATCCAGCCCCTCTGTTTCCCCGTCATTGGTCTCGAGACATTTCAACCAGCCCCCTAACGGCGTCGGCTTGAAGATAAATCGCTTCAAACGCTCCTTTCCTTCCGGTGTTGGGCTTTCAAGCTAAGGAGAGCGTAAAATAGGTAAATACGTATTTTATTTAGCAAAGTTCTGGCAAAATATAGGGAAAGGAGGGAGTTCTAACTTGGACAGGGTAGAAAGAGATGGAGATAATAATGCTCTAACAATATTTATGAGTTCAGAAGAGGTGGTTTTTAAATAATGAGTGGTGCAGTGTAGTGGTTAGATGGATGTTAGAAGTGGTGAGTTGATTTAGATAGCAACAGCAAATTTACAAAAAAGTTGGTTATTAATCTTAAAGTCACTAGTTAGCATTCAAAGAAAAATACAATTATTTACTTCAAATTCCTGCCTATCCTAAGGTGGAGACAAACAGCAGTAAAACTGAAATTGTCATTTCAATCTGCTACTATTAAACCGGATGATAATAAGTTTTCTTCATATTAATTTGCTACTTTTTTACGTCTATTTATAAATTCCTGAAAGATAACAGCCAACAGTCCTAATCGAATGTTTTATTTCAAATAGGCACATAAAAGGCAATTATGAATGTAAATAAAAAACATTTAGAATTTGTTCTAGTTCCCGAGTCACTCGGAACCATAATTAGACTTACTAGACCTGCCTTTTAATACCCTAATTGCGTAACACACTTTTAATCACAATCTAAATGATTTTGAAGGATATTGCTAATCCATTGCTTCATATCTCCTCAACAACGTGAATAACGCAATGAATGTTGTTAAACTATCAAAATCAAAGCTATTGCTACTGTAAGTTTGTTACACAATTACCTCGCAGGTCAACCAAAACCTACAGATATAGCATAAAAAACGGCCACGAAAATGTCTCAAATCGTCCATCCTAAGTAAGTATGGAACATTTGAACAAATGCGTGTTACACAAAACTTGGGTTTCAACGTTTTTACAACCGCTGAAGAGTCCCGAGCTTTACGGGAAAAAATAAGGCTGTAATCTTTAAGCAATTTGTTACAACTCGGCAAAAACTCAGCGCAATGCCGCCGAGTGTTGGGACCAACTCTTTTTTACCCGATTACATAGACAAAAGGCCGGTTATTATTTTCTATGTTTTTACTGTAACGTACGAGGTTTTTATGCGCCATTTTATGTTGGGGTTATATAAGTCCTTGTAGGTTTTTTCATAGATTGACCAGGGTGATGCAAGTTGTGATGGGATAATGAATTAAGAAAGAAAGAAAGAAAGAAAGAAAGAAAAAGTGTTTATTCTGCACAAACCAAACGCACATTACAAAAAAAAAAAAACAAAACAATACCACTTTACATATGAGCCAAAAGCCTCGTATCCATCATTCACAACAGAAAAGTTTGACAAATTTGATCTATTCCCCGCTGTCAGGGTCAGAGGCCAAAGACAATTACATAATCTGTTGCGACATTTACAAAATGAAAACAAACAATCAAACCTACAAAATACCGATTGCAAAGTGGAAAAAATAACAGTTTGTGTAACAAGTAACAACAATAACAAGAACAATTAAGCTGTGCGTCGTATCTGTGCAAGAATAGGTCATTGCTCAGCTGAATGCCGTGACTTCGGACGAACCTATTGTCAACAGCGCTGATTTTCAGCAAAGACCTCGCGAATGACGTAATGACGTCCCCCCGTGCGAGAATAATAAAATTAATCAAGGTAAGCAAAAATTCTGAAATTATAGTACATATGCATAATAATTAAAATAAAATAAAAAAAATACGTGTGGCACTCGAGGACTGCCGCGGTAAAGCTATTGCATAGCATATATTCAAAAATAAGAAGATAATATTGTTGTTGTTGTGTTGATTTAAAATATTTTTTTTAAAAAATACCCCTATACCCCCCCCTAAATCGCAGAATTTACACAACCGTCAATGACGTCTGCCCTCACGCGTCTGCCCGCGTTCGGGTCGCGCACTCGGCGATCGCGCGTCATTGCCTATCCCGCCCTCCACCCTCGTTCTGCGCGCCCGCCGTCGACTCATCGCAGGTCATTCTTATCGTTCTAACTTTTAAAATATTAGTCCAAATTACTTAGTGTAAAAGACAAATTTTATCTACATTAAATACCGAAAGCGATGAAGGTATTTATTTTGATACGAATTAACTAAATACTCTAAAATATGCAACTTAAAAAAAGTATTCAATTTAAATGTATTTATAGCTCACTATTTTGGCTATAATGGCTTCCACATAAAAGGTAGATATATGCTGTCGCGGACTTTTATTTAGAACTCTTTAAGACAAACAACCCCACAATACATTCTTTTCATGTAACTCCAGCGGTTTAGGCAGCGCACGCAAAGATAGATCTCAGAGGGCAGGATTTTTTCCGACTTACTGGATACTTATCGTTATATTATGGCTAAATCACATAAAATCTTTATAAATTGTAGCCTATGTGTTATTCTGATATATAAGCCACATTACTGTAAAGTTTCATTAAAATCCGTTCAGTAGTTTTTGCGTGAAAGAGTAACAAACATCCATCCATCCATCCTCACAAACTTTCGCGTCAGGTTTTATTTTTCGTTACGGAATTTCTACATTCGGTCGCCGCGCTCAGAGTCTCCGATAAAAGCTATGCAATAGCTTAAAATATATATATCTGTATTTATACGTAACATATAAAAAAATAAAAGATACTTATACTGAGAGTTATAATAATTACAATGAAAATAAATAAAATAGACAGTAAATTACTGCGGTGTGTTTCATAAACCTACTATATTAGTAGTACTTACCTATAATTTCATATAGGTACCCCACCATGGGAATTGCGATGGCATGGCGGCCATTTGCAAAACCCATGGCGTTCGCAAGCGACAACCATGCTTTTGTACAGAGCGGTAAATTTGCTAAAATAACCAGTACAGCCCAATAATGATTCTATATATATTCTTTTATTATTTTTAGTGGGCCGAATGGGTGTTCGATCTCTTTATGCTCAATGTAAATCGATGGACGGAGTAAAATCCACCGACATATAAGTACAAAACGAAACTGATCCTACTGGTAAGTATTACAATCTATACTTAGTTATTTGTATTGCTTTGATTAAAATCAAACAGTAACCAAAACTTCCTTACATTAAATAAAATTGATAAATCTTCCCACTCAATCGACTTATACCTACCTATTGTCCCACATAGATTATGCGGTCAGTGGGTCGTAACTGCGTCAGAAAGACAGCAAACACGCCCCAATGACTCAGGACTACCACTCCTCCTGTGACAATGACACATACCGGATCCAAACTGGGAGGAATCAGACAGGCCACTCACACTGCTGGAAAACCATATCCATTGCCCGTAGGCCATGACCCTCAAGGTAAGACCAATATGAGCAGCTATTGTTATTATGTAGTTCCAATCATTTGGACTGCTGTATCTGCATGAAATATTTCTTCAAAATACTCAAAAAATGTTTTTTTGTTCTCAGGACTCTTACTGGTGGAGGAAGGTTATTCCAACAGTGCGTGGCAGCATATCTGAAACTCCCCCTGAATGCTGCGGTCCTATGTGTTGATGTACAAAGGGGTCTGGTAGAAAAACGTGGTTCGTATTTGCTCTGTCTCCAACTCAACTTTTCAAACAGATAGTGTGGTTTTTGTGTTTTGACTACTCCAAAAAGTAAACTAGCCATATGTAACTTTCTCCTAGCAGCCATTTTCAAAATATTATTTTCGTTTATAAAAGGAGTGACATGACTTCTACGAGGTATCTTTACACAGAACCGTGTACATGCATTTTGTATACGTTGTATTAGCTTCTCTGTTCTTGCTAACAGGCACGGGCCATACACGGTATCACAGTAGTTAAGTCTTGATAAAATAAGGCTATCCACTAATTGTTTACGTAGATCAACACTCAGGTAGTCTCTAATTGAATATAGAAGTTTCAATCTATAAAAACAATTCCTCATGGAGTTACTGATGTGTTTCTCAAATCGTAGTTCCGGATCCATGGTTAACCCAAGGTTACATGCTATCTCTGCCCTATCAACTTTTTCCCCCCTGATAGCAACTTCTGGCTTGGCTGACAGTATTGCGCTGATCATTTTCCTACTTCCTAAAACCATAAATTTGGATTTCAGTGGGTTTAATACCAGTGAGTTATTTTCTGACCATACCATCACTCTCTCTAGATCGTCGTTAATTTTATTCACTGCCTCTAATGTATCAGCTGGTTTAAAAGTTATATATAATTGTATATCATCCGCGTACATGTGATATCTGCAGTGCTGAAATGACTTAATTATGTCTGCGCTATAAAGGATATACAAAAGGGGCCCTAAAATTGATCCCTGAGGCACACCACGTGGCACCTGGCGAGGAGGGGATGACATCTTTGATCCATCCTCCATCTGGATTTCAACGAGCTGTGACCTATTTTTCAAGTAGCTAGCGAACCACTGTATTGTTTCTGTTGAAAACCCGTAATAGGCCAACTTGGAAATTAACAGTGTGGTGTTTATTGCATCGAAGGCCCGTGAAAAATCCAGAAGTGCAAGGATTGTTCCCTCTCCCCTGTCCCGTGCCTCTAGGATATTCCCCACTACATCAGAAAGAGCTGTGGCTGTCCCACGGCCTTTCCTAAAACCAGACTGAAGATCGGGTAGCATATTGTTTACCTCTAAATATTTCACCATTTGGTTATAAACCACCCTCTCTAAGACTTTCGATAAACAAGGCAAAATGCTAACAGGACGTAGATCTTTAAAAGTAATAGGGTTGCTGATTTTGGGTAAGGGATGCACAATAGCGCACTTCCACAAGTCCGGGAAAGTGTGGGTATCTATCGACTTATTTACGATTGTAGTAATAGCCTGAAGGGTGGTTGGTAGCGTCAGCATTATCATATCCAGACTCACTCCGTCAATCCCTTTTGCGTTTGTCCCCAAGCTCTTAATAATTTTCGAAACTTCCTCTTCATTAACAAATCGCAGCTCAAATTGAGTTTCACCAAATTTATTAGTCTCAAAATAAGATAGTTGCGATGTGGGAATCATGCACTGTCCGGGTACATTTAGGAATGCCTTGTTTATGATATGATATAATCTTAGAGTGGAGCCTACGTCCGGCGGAAACTCAGGGATCACAGGCGACGACGACGACCGTGCAGCGATTGACAGGGGCGTCAACGGTGTAGCCGTTGACAGAGGCGTCGGCGAAGCGGCAGTTGACAGTTGCGTCGTCGTAGGCGTCGTAGGCTCCTCACTCTGTATCTCTGTTACACAACCTCGTACCGGCGTTTCGGCCTTATTGTCCCTCCGGACATTTTTCCTGCACTCAGGACAATGCCAGGCAGAGACTATGGGGCCTTTCGCAGGGAGGGCGACGCACACTCGGTGATAAGAGACGCTACATTTTGAGCACCTAGCAGTGTCAACCGCTGACACGAATTTACCGCATCCACCGCACTTCACAGCCATTATTTCTGCAGGAATGAGTTCAATGAACCTCGAGATATTGTGACACACAAAGTTTGTTTATTTAGGACGTTTTATTGCGGCAAACTTATTTTATAAAATTGAGGGTAAATTTTATTTTATTAATTTTATGGTTTCGAGTTTTTCTATTTTGAATTAAGAATTATGCACTTTAGGCGCACTCACAAGATCTCACTACACTGTATATGATGTATTATGTTGCTAATGACTTAATTAAAAACTCTCGAGACACTTTATCGACGCTATTTTATTTTATTTCCGTAAAAAATTCAGACAACGATCCCACCAGTAGAAACGTCAAAACGTAAGTGTTATTAAGAAGTTCATCTTATGCATGCGGGTGCCGACACACCTTAGCATAATAACTGACATGACTTAATATTGAAATAGGAATTCAAAAGTTTTGATTAAACGTTTTCGTACGGGTATTTCATTTTTGCAAATTTTCTTGACTCTTATCTACCACACCCTTTGAGATACATTCTTATTTCGAACGATATCGATAGGTATAACATAATCTCCAAAACCAAGAAAGGAGAAAGATAAAGAAATATCAGCGATTTTTGGTTTCTCTGAAGTGTAATAATTGTAGATCAATAAAAAATGTCTTTACTCCCTGCAAGCTTCAGCAGAGTCGGCTTTTTATTTGTCTCATATCAAAGATAGACACTTCTGAACTGCGCAACGGATTCTGATGCGCTTTCCACCGACATTTTGAGAGTCTGTTCCGGAGGATTCATATGTACCATACATTCACATTTAGACATAAGGAAGAAATCTTAATGTTTTGTCAAGTCGTAAAAAAGAGAAGTTCGTGGCTAAGTAATAACTGCCGCACGGATTCATCCATCAGGTTAAGCTATGCTTGCCGGAGTTAGTCTAGGATGGATGATTTACATTCGCAATACAATAATATACCTAATACTTTACAAAGTAATCATGTCATTTTGTATATAATTTTCAACAATTTCAATGTGTACCTATATGGTTTATTTTGATGATTTTACATAATAATAATAATTAAAATGTCAAGTGGATCTTTGACAGTCGTTACGGGTCGTCAGAAGCCTGAAAGTCTGACAACCAGTCTTATCAAGGGGTATCGTATTACCCAGTTACTGGTTTGTGCATGTCAGATAGGCAGTCGCGCCATGTAAAATACTGGTATTCAGCTGCATCCGGTTAGACTGGAAGTCACCGCCAATATATTTGGGAAAAGGCTAGGCAGATTGATAGTCCAGTCGTAAAAGCCGTGTGAAGTAGGCGCGGGTCGCTAGTAATGAATATATATACGGTAAACTGCAGCTAAGCAGGTCTGAAAGCCCAGAAATAAAACATAGACACAATTTCTATCCTCGTCACAAAATGTTCAAGATCCTACGCCATTATTTTTGAAAAGACAACCGCGAAATCTTCTAAAACGCTATTGATAATGGGATAACGATGGCCCTCAATTATCCCCTCTTATCGACGCTCGTCCCTATTCCGGGGAGTTTCGAGCACTCCCAGCGATTTGAATAATTTCTGACACTTTTCAAAGGACTTTTGGAACGTCAAATTGTCAAAATAATTGTAAAAATTGTGATGTTAAGTATTGTTTTGTTTTGAAGGTGAGGATTTTAAGGATATTTTAGATTTTTTTTTTACAATGCAAAGAAAATCAAGTGACGGCTATTTACGTTTAAATCAAGCTTGATATTCCTCAAGGGGTAGGTAGAGATGTACAGTGAGAATTTTCCAATAGATTAACCCAATAATATTGTGTCTGACCTGCTGGTATGAATTCAGGACGCTCAGGAGTCGAGCTTGTGGCAAATACTACTTTAACTGCAATACAAGGTTTAAAAAAAAAAAAAATTGTTAGATTATATTTGTAATTACATTAATTGTTTACTTGCTTAAAAATATTCTCTACGTATATATCATAACATCACGCTTTGTTTCCCCGAAGGAATGGGCAAAGGTGTACCTAAGTACCTACACCCCCATTTCACGAATTAAGTATGTTTAAGTCCCATGTAATCGGGGGCGAGCATATTGCCATCAACGACACTCAAATCTAGACTCCGGGCTGCTGAGCTAGACTAACGGCAAAGAGGCAGTTATTATTTAATATCTAGTTAATTTAACCATTGAGAACTATCACTAGTGTCCGACCGAAAATGGATTTTCAGCCGAAAAAGAAAAAGAACCTTCGGTTTTAATCTTATGTTCGGCCGAAAACGACAATGATTTAGACATTAAAAAATATTAACATTTCCGCTGTACACTGAAATCTTTTTTGTTTTCTTTGACAGATTGTAATAACATCTTTAGATAAAAGCTTTTGCCCCGTCTTTGCCATCTCTATTTATTCCCTAACCTACTCCAAAATATCCATAATAAGGTGTTATTAAAAAAAACTAAAATACTATACTCATTAATTTATTTGTTTTGAAGAGTATTTAAACAAGTTAAAATACAGGAAAAACAGATTAGTTTTTCCTTGTGTTGACTGTCAGTTAGTCAGCTCATTAGCTGTTTATATACCTACAGGGGTGATAGAAGATATAAATCTTAATGTTTTATTTACACACGCATAATATTATTATTCGCCATGTGTCGATAGAGTGTGAAGAGGTCACTTCTTATATAAACAACATTACAGCTAATAGAGGCAATTACCACGATTGAAATCAGACCTAACACGACAGATACCATCATGCTCGTTCACACGAGTCGACTGCGTATGTACTACTAATGAGTGAAAATAAGTATTCATTTTCTGTATATAAGAACTGCACCATACCGGACGTCACTTGTTACTGTCCGTACATAATGGGAACCGACTGACCGTAAAAGACCATCTTGAAGGACATACTACATTATTATTGAATGTTTAATAATGAGCACTATGAACTATATCTCTTATTTAGTTAAGTTCATTTATCTATACGACTTCCGATAGAAGTAAAATTGTTTAAATATACAAATAGAATAGTTGGGTAACTAGGTGTTCCCGTGTTTTTACAGTTCCGTACCTCAAAAGGTACAGAAATTATGTAACTAAATGATAATTTAGTTACATAATTTCTGTTATAGCAGAATTATGTATTTAAATTATGTGTGTTATGTTAATGCCCTTTATTCACTTGTATTCTGTTGTATGTAATTTTATTGAAGTTAATTAACTTTTACTTTTAGTTTATATGCAGCTTCTCTCCAATGTCTTTTTTATTTAAATGTTATGTGCACCTATAATTTGTGTATACATTAGCAGTAATACCTTTTCTAAAACAATCTTTAATATATATCCTGTTGGTGTTCACTAATAAACAAATAAATAAATATTGAGTGTCAAATCTGTAAAAGTAAACAAAACAAGTCTACGTTATCTTTTATCATTATGAAGATTATGTGAATTAAACTGTTGTGTGGTCTCTTTATTTATCTAGATGACACTGTCGTTTTCTATATAACCTCTGAAACTGAGCGGAAACACCAAAACAAAAGCAGAGGTAAATGTTTCTTTTAAAAACAAGTTATTTCCTTCAAGATCATTTAAACTTTTAATAATGTTTATGGTAATAATCGCCTTTTGTTGAAAAGGTATCCAGGTTTAAATATATCTAGGTACCTGTCTCTGCGTTGACATAAATCAATCATCGTGAAGCTCATAGGTAGATTAAAATTGCAAGTGTCAATAACTTCTGGTTATTATGCCGAATATACTGTTAGAAATAACCGTTAGAAGTAAAATCAATGTGAAACGCTTGAACAATCAGCCTAGCACACAGCAGATTTATTGTTCAGCTCTAAGAATACGAACAAAATTATTGAAATTATTAAAACTCAGTTAATTGTGGCTCTGCAAATGGTAATAAATTTATCTTAGGAATGTTAATTATTTCATAGATATGTTTCATTAATAAATAATTTCCGGCACGTGCCACAACGTTGATAAAATTGATATACAAAATGGAAGAACGCAATAATCAAACGGCTCTTAATACTAATTAGATACAGTGCTATATCGCTAATGATGGTAATAATAAACAGACAGTTAAATGCCAATCATAAAGTTTAGTCAACGAGAATCACGCTCAGAAACAACACTATGTTTCTCTTTCTCATAGTGACAATAATACTCGTAATTTATTATGTGTCAATACGAAACTTTGATTACTGGAAAATAAGGAATGTGCCGTTCATCAAACCCACACCCCTCATAGGAAACTATGGTGAAATCATCTTCCAAAATAAAAACTTCGCAGAATGTATTGAAGATATTTCGCACCTTTGGTAGAACAAGGGCATAATTGTCATAAATTGCCAAACGAATGTCTTTGTCCCTCCAGTTCAAAGGGCCTTTTTAAAGCATTTCTGCATATTTAAGTCATTTTGGCAATTTATGACAATTATGCCCTTGTTCTACCAAAGGTGCGATTTGTAAAAAACTCCCCGACGAGAAATTCATCGGAGCTTTCTATGGTACAGAACCGGTGCTGATCCCCATAGACCCTGATATTATCAAGCTAATTGTGGCAAAGGACTTCTACTACTTCAATGGACGAGAGCTATCGGGACATAGCTATAAGGAGCCAGCGGCATTCAACCTCTTTTCTACCTATGGAGACAATTGGAGGGTCTTGCGTCAGAATATGACTCTGCTTTTCTCATCAGGGAAAATGAGAAACATGTTTCATCTCATCGACAAATGTTCGTATGTGTTCGAATCAATGCTGGATCGGGAGACCAGCATATCAGCGGAGATAGAAATCAGATCCGTGGCAGCAAAGTTTACTATAGAATGCATTGGTGCTTGTGTGTTTGGAGTGGATGCCAATACTATGACGGAAACAATGTAAGACAATCCTTTCAGCAGAATCGCAGCTCTTACAAGCCCGACAAAATATGCAGCTTTTATAAGAGGAGTCCGGTGTGTATGGCCATCAATATTCTATGGATTAGCTTTAAAGCTCATGTCAAGGCAGATGGATTTCTTCAAGAACTTGATCACTTCGGTGATGAATCAACGAGACAACAAGCCTTCTGGGAGGTATGACTTCTTGGATCTTATATTGAGTTGGAAGCAAATCAACGAAATAGTCGGGGATAGTATTAAAAATATAAAAACTGGTGGGATTCAAAAAGTGTCATTGAAAGTTGACGATGACTTATTAGTTGCTCAGTGTTTTGTTTTCTTCAACGCTGGGTTTGAAACGTAGGCGGCTATTTTGAGTTACACTCTTTACGAGTTGGCGAAGATTGAAGTGATACAGAACAGAGTGTTGGGAGAAATAGACGCATATATGGTTCGCTATGGCAATAAACTTTGTTACGAATGCGTCACGGAGTTCCTTTACCTTTGGGCTGCGGTTGGCGAAGCTCAGCGTTTTTATCCAGTTCTTGGAGTGATATTTCGAGAGACCATGGAAGACTACACATTACCTGGTGGTTTGGTTGTCGAGAAAGGCATGCGTTTTCATATACCAGTGTATTACTTGCATCACAATCCGAAATATTTTCTCGACCCTGAAGAATTTCGACCGGAAAGATTCTTTGGGGGGGAGAAGCATAGCGTTAACCCGTACACTTACATGCCGTTTGGGGAAGGGCCAAGAACTTGTATGGGTAAGTTGACTATATTTTTACTTATGTTTCTGCTTGCCCTTGTTTCATGTTACGTGAGATCGAGACTAAATGTTTTCCTCTTCCACTCTTATTACATGTCACGTTACCATTCTCTCCTTTTTACTTCATTATCAAACCTCACACAATCCATTCATCTTTTCTTTGTCTCCCTCTCCTCAATTTAATCGCTGCATTTTTTTAAGGGGCGAGCAATGGTCTTAAAAAATGTTATACATTGTAACGCTTACGCTTGTTAGGGTTGTTGGTATAAAATTTAATTTAATTCTTTATTTCACCGAAAAAACCCATAACAATATCCTTTTGACTAAAACATAAAAAGGTCAATATTTAAATACTCTGACTTCTAAACTAGGTGTAGGTTCCTGTGACTAAGGAGTTAGTAATTCTCGATAGCAACAAAGTCCTATATACAATTTGAGCAGGTAATTTGGAAAGATTTTACAATTAATGGTGGAAAACAGAATTATAATAAAGATTTAAAAAGAAAACAAATGAATTATGTTTATATGCGTATGATGAAGCGTGTGTGTAGTGTGTAAGTTCAGGGTGTGTGTGTGTATAGTGTATGTGTAGGGTGTGTGTGTAGGTGTAGGGTGTGGGTGTGTATGAATAGATATATAATTCAATATCACTGTAGATAACCCAGTAGAAGATCCTCAGTACTATCATAAGTTAATGTTTCGAGAAAAAGAGTAACCGTGGAGTTTCTTGCCGGCTCTTCTCCATAGGAAACGACCAATTGGAACCGTGCACCTAGCTTCTGACGTTTTATAAGTGCCCATGTAGGTTTATGTGAAATAAAATATTTGGAATATTGAATATTTTTGAATATTTTGAGATAATCCTCAAGTAAGTTATCTCCAAACATTAACTGATGAAATTCATACTTGATAATACCTATGTATCTAATGTTTTCATTTATCTCGTATCTGTTTATATAAGTGAAACTTATGTTTAAACGACCATTTTAACTAATTGAATAATTCATTAATTTCAACAAGTACCCCAATATGCTCCCTCTGGATATAAAAAGTCGCGTATCTAAGTACTACGACTTCATCGTATCAAAAATATTTAATTAAAAACAAAGGTGTTTACCAGACACGACAAGCCAACCGCTAATTATTTATTTCAATCCACTCAATATTTTAATTAGATGATGCAGTCCAGCCTCTTCCTACGACTGGCTAGTGTATCCATTATGATAACACTTCAACCTGTAGGTGTAACCAGTGTGTTGTTAAGCCAATCATGATAAATGATATCATGCGTTATCTGACGTGATATAAATATAAAGCCGAAACTCGGACGAACGAATGCTTAGTCAACTCCGACTGCTCAGTGAAACAACACCATGTTTCTTTATCTCACAGTGACGCTTCTATTCCTCCTTTACTATATAACCACACGCAAATATAACTACTGGAAAGACAGAAACGTACCACACAAGACACCAACTATCTTATTGGGAAATTATGGAAAAGTCCTTCTGCAGAAAAAATCCCTCGGCGAGACAATTCGAGATTATTGTAATGAATTCCCAAACGAGAAATTTATTGGAGCTTTCCATGGTACAGAACCCGTACTGATTCCTAAAGATCCAGAAATTATAAAACTGATTGTGACGAAGGACTTCGCCTATTTCAATGGAAGACTGATATCTGAACACAGCGACAAGGAGCCCTTAGGATTGAACCTCTTCGCTACCCATGGCGACAATTGGAGGGTATTACGACAGAATATGAGCCCAATGTTCTCATCTGCGAAGTTGAAGAACATGTTTCATCTCATCAACAAATGTTCGCTCAGGTTCGAGGAAATGTTGGATCGTGAAACAAACATTTCAAAGGATCTTGAAGTTAGGTCGTTGACTGCAAGATATACTATGGAATGTGTCGGAGCGTGTGCTTTTGGCGTAGACACAAACACGATGACGGAAGAAGAAAAAGACAATCCTTTTAGAAAAATTGCAGCATTTACAAATCCGCCAAAAGTTATCGCCCTCCTCTTTCAAATTCGTTTAATTTGGCCAACAATCTTTTATTTATTTGGAGGCAATTTAGCTAACAAACAAATTCTGTTTTTCCATAACCTGATTAATTCTGTAATGACTCGACGTGAATACAAACATTCTGGACGAAATGACTTCGTGGACCTCGTAATGGGTTGGAAGACAAGGAAGCAAATAGTGGGTGAGAGCATAAAAAACACCAAAACTGGTGAAGTAAGAAAATTGACATTAGAAGCTACTGATGATCTGTTAATTTCTCAGTGCTTTGTTTTCTTCAATGCTGGGTTTGAAACGTCTTCAACCACTCTGAGTTACACTCTTTATGAGCTCGCAAAGCATAAAGAGATTCAGGACAAAGTGTTAGAAGAAGTCGATGCATATGTAGCTCGTCATGAGAATAAACTCAATTTCGACTGTATTTCGGACCTGCCGTATCTGGATGCTGTTATAGACGAGGCTCTTCGTTATTACCCAGTTCTCGGCATGATCCCGCGGGAGTTGATGGAAGACTACACAATGCCTGGTGGCGCCAAGTTAAGTAAAGGCATGCGAGTACATTTGCCGGTGTACTATCTGCATCACAATCCAGAATTTTATCCAGAGCCTGAAATATTTCGTCCAGAAAGATTTCTGGGCGAGGAGAAGCAGAAAATTAACCCGTATGTTTACCTGCCATTTGGAGAAGGACCAAGACTTTGTATTGGTGAGTAACAACTTTTATTTTTCACTAACATAATACTAATTATTAGTTTAGTCATTCTACATATTATCTTTCATATTCTACGTTTTCTACGATAGCCTTTAAAAGTGTCTCTAAATCTCTCTCTATCTCTATTTTGTGTTACATGTTTTTAGAACAATCTTTGCGTTTAGTGCCATACTGTTATTTGAGATAAAAACGGCCTTTTGTAATACCTACTTACGTCGATGAACTTCATAATAGTTGCGGCTTAATTCAATTAAATTTTATTCAGGAACAATTCATATTGTGTTTGAAATCATACATAAAAAAATAAAAACACGTTCATTAAAACTATGGAACTAACACATTCATAACACAATAAAATGTAGAAAAAATATAAAAAATAATAATAATCCAATAACATTACAAATTAAACATTTAATACAATTAAAAAATCAATAACATTGAACAACATTAACATAATAATACTACCCAGTCTCACAATAACATTTTTTTTTTTTACTTTCATATGTCAAAATTACAACTTACTTGACATTTTTTTTAATAAAAACAACTTATTATTGTTATTAATTAATTTTAAACACCCCCACGATCCCTGTATCGTTGCACGCATCCATACGCACAATGTTTTGCATGCGTTACATTGCGCATTACCTACCGTAAACAGCACTTTTTCACACCACTAATAAAAGTCGTTTCCCAGCAATTATTTGCGCAATAAGTTACTTAGTTTAATGTACAGAATGCGTAGATGGCGGCTTCGTAAAGTGTCTTTTTACACCTGTATACAAATAATGCGCGGAAATTTAAACTAAATAAATTGAATATAAATTCCAGAATCAATTACGTGCAACGATAATTTTACACGCGCTAATGTTCATTTGTTTCATCTATAACACTGCCTTACTTTAAACAGCTCTATTTGCGAGCCAAATCGAAATTTTAATAAAATCTTTGATAAGTTACCTCCTTGGTTGCCATGTGTTGTAGTAAAAAGTTCGTTCCATTTTTAAATAACACGACAGCTGATATGAGTTTTCATAGCAATTTATTTAGCCACTAAACACGACAGATATGGATTCGACCAGTACCGCAATTTCAATTTATCTCGAAGAAGGTTGTCAAAAATAATGCTCGAATTTCCAAGCATGTTTATGAAAACAGTATTTGTCACTTTAGACATAATGTTGAGCTCATGTCTTTTTCTGTTAAAATATTTGTTTAGAGTTTTTAGCTGTTTGTGTTTTTGAGAAATAATATATAAATGTATGAACCTCGAAGGTCGTGTAATGCACGAGATCTGTGTTTTTTTTTCTACTGGACTATACCTTGGAACCTTCTGGTTACGGAGATAGATATTACAGGTCAAAGTTCCTACTAATTTGACTCCTGGAAACTTTTCCAACTTTTTTTATGAAAACTACTTTTAATTGTTGTTACTGAACTTTAAATCCTCCTATGATCCCTGGACCGTAGCATGCACCCATAAGCACAATATCTTGCTGAACTATCGCCAACAGCGATTTTACACACAGTGAGGAAAAGTCGTTTTCCCAGCAATTATTTTTGCAGAAAGTTACTTATTTTGATGTACAAAATGCGTAGATGACGGCTTCATGAAGGGTTTTTTTACAGCCTGTTTATTTCCTTCCAGAACTCCAAAAGAAGTATGTTTTAGTTCTGAGCTAATATACTTTCCAATAATTTAGATAAATGCTCTATAATTAGGCCAAAAATTGTGGGTTAATGCTGTGTATGTATTTAGTTGGCAAGCCTTTATATAAACCACAATAAAATAAATAAATTGAGATGAATGCGTAGTACTTTAGCGATTGTATAATATTCCAATTAGCTAAAATCTGGTTTTTAAATACTTTCTCAAATATATAAATACGTTTTGAATAATTAATTTCAAACGTAACCCTTCATCTTAACCTTTCTTCATTCAGCTTACAGACGTTCAGCATAGGTTTCCCTAGTAGAGAGTAAAGTAGAGAATGCCGCTTAAACCGACTTGAATATTCTTAGAAAAAGTAAGTTTACTTCGTTTCATCTTAAAAAAGTAAATAATTTATCCAATCGCAAATGATCGAACGGATAACAGAACAAGAGTGATTATTTTTAATGATATAGGTAATATCCTCCCACTTAACTCAACAGTATAGCTACTCCAATAACGAATAGCAAGTAAGTAGTTAGTTCACTCAGGTCGCGCAGCGAAACCACACGATGTTTCTGTTTCTGCTAGTCTCGGTATTGTTACTTATTTACTATTTGATCACGCGGAAATATGATTACTGGAAAAACAGGAACGTACCACACACCACACCTACGTTCTTGTTGGGAAATTATGGAGGTTTGATCCTGCAGAAGAAATCATTCGGCGAAACAATTCAAGATTGCTGCAATGAATTTCCTGACGAAAAATTTATTGGAGTATTCTATGGTACAGAACCCGTACTGATTCCAAAAGATCCAGAAATCATCAAGCTAATTGTGACGAAGGATTTCTACTACTTTCACGTGTGACTGTGTGTCATTTACTCTAATTTAATAACAAAATATTATATTGATTTTAAAACCGACAAATGGTTCGGACAACTTAGAAGGACATAAACTCTCTATTTTATGGGAAACAATCTATTGACACGTTCCACAAAAAGGTCGGATGCAATAACTTTACGAATTCTAAAGAAACTAGAAAATATCCAATTTCTAATCTCAACTCACAATACTAGTGTCAGCATCTGGTGAACATTTGGACGGGCTCAGGCAATTGAAAGGGACCCTTTTAAGACAATTGAGAGGTACACAAAAAAGGCACTAAGCCGTTTCTGCGAACCGTGGTATTTTTTAGGAACTTAGGGGACTGAGGAATGAAGAGGGGGTTTGGTTCTGGATCACGAAAGACTAGAGACGCGAGGGTCCACGCTGGTGAGGTGGGACAGTGGGTTTTGAGTCGCCAAAGGTGACAGACATCAGAGTCCGAGTCTAGGCCAGTTAAGTTAAAAGGCTTGGTGCATTTAAGAGGCCATGTCCAAATGGGCTGTCGCAAGATAGCGACTATTATTTATTAAGTTATACATAGTTGGGTTCAAGCCCAGATTAGAATAATTTAGTACTTAATGTAAATGTGTGTGTGTGAGTGTTGGTGTGACATGGTGAGTTTTCCATTATAATAATTATCCTAGGCTGGTAATATAATCGAAGTTCTTGTAACTCAACACTTATTTAGTATCGTGTTTATAACTAATGTTACATGCTCGTGTATTACGTGTCCATATCCTAATCCGTACCTTGGCAGATTATTGTCACTTGCATTTGGCTATAGGGAAATGGCGAAGGCCTTCCACTATATTTGACTCTGAGCAGTAACGCTCCTGACTTTTGACGACCGTTGACCTTGAGTTGACACACGACATTTGGAAGGCAGAGCCATAAATACTCACAGGTCATTTGGAATTGATCTTGGCTATAAAGCCAATCTGTAATTGCATTACAAAACAACCAAACGTTAGTGATGATTTCTGTATTCCGAAAAGGTCTTGCCACAGAATACTTCGCGTGAGGCTTGTTGACGCATATTTCCAGGGAGTGGGGTTAGGCTTCACCAAGTATCACAAACTGAATGGATAGTTCGTTCTAAGGAACGCTAGAAATCGTGTCTCGTTAAGCCACCGACAACCGGCTTTCGGGCCTCTCATATATTACAAATATTAGCGAGACACGTAATTTGGATGCCTAGATCGAAACGCCCCGTTGTCGATAAGGACGATCCACACGGCTGCCGATTACATTGAAAGCATCCTCTAAATGGGACAGATTAAGGAAATATGAAGTGACGAGCTACCGCTTCGGCGTTCACCAAGTACGATCGTAATGTATTCTGCTAGAGACTGAGTCTACGGTGCGCTTGTGCTAGTTTTGTGTTAACTTAGTAAAAATGGGCTAGGCTGCCGTAAGGGTGTCTTTCATATAAGTACGCGATTAGAACTACTCAATATTAAACTTGTTTTCCTCAATAACAGTTGGACTTCGCAGTACTCTGTCTTAGGATTGAGTAAAACATTTATTTAATGCTTAGGGAGCGTGTTCCGTTAAAATCGTATTAGCTCCTCAGAGGTACTATGCGTTAGGTTTAGCAGGACACGTACTATGAGGCAAACGTTTTAAAAACGGTTCCCAGTCTCACTGAAGTGGGTACATTATAAACAGACAAATTAACGTAGTATTACGTAGACGTATTTAAAGCGCAAGCGTAACGGTCCCGTTACCCCTTCACCTTATCTAGGCTGTATTGCAGATATTGGTGCTCAACTGCGAGAGGAGGAGGCGTTGGCGTTCCAATATATATAATACTAAAACATATACTTTTGCATACCCTCTTGTCTTCTTAGCTTCATATTATATAATACTTTTGTTTACTAACTGTCAATTCCCAATATTAACTTCATCTTGTACCTTTCCCGTCCCCTAGCTTTTCGAAGACGGGACAAAATAGTTTAGTTTATGGGAATGCCTCTCTTTCTTATGTTGGTGGGGGAGTGTCCAGTCCGGAGACGAGCTCTACAGGGCCGTACGGCGGAGGAGTGCGGCCCTTCCCCCTAAGGGGGGAACCGACTTAAACACTAATATTAACATAATTAGGAAAAACGAAAATTTTATCAGCCTAGGGTAATTTAGGTACAGTCACATGTGGTGCCGGTGACCAGGATTCTCGTCATTAAATGTACTGATTCACTTCAGTGCAACGAGAAAGAACAACTAATGGGTTACTACAAAAATAACACAACGTAATTTTATGGTTCTATATTTGTTAGAGATGAAAAGAGTTACAACGGCTATAATAACTTAGGTTTATATTAGGTAATGGTTTGACTATGGAAGTTGAATTTCTCAATTAGCACTACTGGGTTCAATTCCCGAATGATTTATAAGTTGATGTGCTTAGATTCCATTGTAAATGAATCTTGGGTTCGATCCCCAGCTGATTTATTAGTTTATACATAAGTGCTTGTATTCCTGTGTCACGGCTTGTGGGTTCAATCCCCGCATGAATAGGTCTAGTACTGTAGGACTTTGGTTCCGATGCTATGGATAGTGGGTCCAATTTCCACATGCACGAATGTAATTTTAAGAAGATTATGGAATGATTGTTGTTTGGGTTCCTGTATGATTGTAATAATGGGTTCGACTCCCTGAAAAATTGAGTTTTATCAATTAGTTAGTGAATATGAAATGTGTTTCAGCGTTTGAGATTTATATGTGAGTGTGTTTGGGTGAGCTTATGTATTAGACACACCCTTATTATGTGTAAAGCTAATATTATTAGTTACTAAGACCTACGAAGCGTAAAGGTTATAAAGTGACAATTAATGTACAGTGTCAGTGCTGATAATTATAAAGAACGTGAACTTTAATCACGTATCTTCCGGTTACGTACAGTAAATGTGAAAGACGTTATTGTACGATTTCTTAATTTTATAGTTAAACTTAAACTAATAGGTTAGTTTAAGTTATAATTTAATTAATTATTAGATAATAGGCTAGACAGTAATGTGACTAGTATCACCAACTGTGATATTTTATAAAAGAAAAAAAAATATGAACGAGAAGGTTCATTAACTATCATCATAGGAAGTAAACATGAATCTTTCTAACTCTGCAATCAGCAGCCTATGCCATATACTCGAACGGATACTCTTGTGGACTTATTTTAAATTCCAGGATGTTTAAGTCTTCGTTAAGCTGCGACTACGCTATGTCTAAACCATTGGTTTGTGAAAGCGCTTGGTTTAAACTTTCATCAAAATCGGCTGAGATCGGCTGACTGCAACAGCAGCAGCAGTAGCGTAGCTCCTGTGACGAAGCTAAGTTTCAATTCTGTTTGTACATTAGGGTTACCCGTTACTACGCGGTATGATTTTTGTTATCTCATATAATATTATTAATACGAGTATGTCTTGAGCTAAGACACTATAGTTATTACTTCAGATATGCTAGAGCATTTTTATTGTCAATATTATTTTATAAACGAAGGGAGGAATTGACAATCTTTTGTAATACTAAACCAATAATTATATGCACAGTCTAGGATACCTATATTTTCTAATCAGTAGGTATAACTTCTCAACTCTTATTAAATTCTAAGAGAGCTCTAACCTCTTAGAATCAGAGGGGGGCGTCCAGTTGGAACACAAACTGATATGTTCAAGAGAATGTTCTTGCCAACGTGTTTATAATCTGAGGGATAGTTAACAGCATTTTGTGCTGATAAACCAACAATTGTTTGGACAATCTAGGCTAGGGTATCTACATTTTCTAACATAACTTCCCAACTCTTATTAGATTTCGAAACTGCTCTAACCTCTTAGAATCAGACGAGGCGTCCAATTGGAATACTATCTAATATGTTCATGTGCGGACTATTTCAGCTACTTCTGGATACGACTGCGGGCAGCTGACTAAGCTGACTCAGCATTAAGGTGCACACGGAGAGGCCTGTTGTCCAGCGGCAACTGCAATAGGCTGAGTTTAGAACGACGGAGCACTGTAGGTAGCGTGCCACGCTAACACAAATACTCTTAAAAGAGACCCTGGTATGTAAAACAACATTATAAGCATGCACAGGTTTTCTGACCTTAACTGAGGCGCGATACTGTATTTAAATTATAATGAAAAGAGTATTTACAAGAAGAATATTACTTCAGATATTATAGAGCAATTATAATCGGTTGAAGATGGTTCTGCAAAACAATACTAAATTATAGCAGACATTACATCTCATGTTCTTATTAGATTCGAATCCAATTAGAATCATTATAATTAGTTACCTATTTGATTAAGTGAATATAAATGAGACCTATAAGTATTCTATAATACTATCAAGAAAAGGTAGAGTTCACCCTATTGTGAAAGCTCATCCGCTGTACTACGTCACGCGTCTGATTTTCAGAGGGGGGAATGTGACTGTGTGTCATTTACTCTAATTTAATAACAAAATATTATATTGATTTTAAAACCGACAAATGGTTCGGACAACTTAGAAGGACATAAACTCTCTATTTTATGGGAAACAATCTATTGACACGTTCCACAAAAAGGTCGGATGCAATAACTTTACGAATTCTAAAGAAACTAGAAAATATCCAATTTCTAATCTCAACTCACAATACTAGTGTCAGCATCTGGTGAACATTTGGACGGGCTCAGGCAATTGAAAGGGACCCTTTTAAGACAATTGAGAGGTACACAAAAAAGGCACTAAGCCGTTTCTGCGAACCGTGGTATTTTTTAGGAACTTAGGGGACTGAGGAATGAAGAGGGGGTTTGGTTCTGGATCACGAAAGACTAGAGACGCGAGGGTCCACGCTGGTGAGGTGGGACAGTGGGTTTTGAGTCGCCAAAGGTGACAGACATCAGAGTCCGAGTCTAGGCCAGTTAAGTTAAAAGGCTTGGTGCATTTAAGAGGCCATGTCCAAATGGGCTGTCGCAAGATAGCGACTATTATTTATTAAGTTATACATAGTTGGGTTCAAGCCCAGATTAGAATAATTTAGTACTTAATGTAAATGTGTGTGTGTGAGTGTTGGTGTGACATGGTGAGTTTTCCATTATAATAATTATCCTAGGCTGGTAATATAATCGAAGTTCTTGTAACTCAACACTTATTTAGTATCGTGTTTATAACTAATGTTACATGCTCGTGTATTACGTGTCCATATCCTAATCCGTACCTTGGCAGATTATTGTCACTTGCATTTGGCTATAGGGAAATGGCGAAGGCCTTCCACTATATTTGACTCTGAGCAGTAACGCTCCTGACTTTTGACGACCGTTGACCTTGAGTTGACACACGACATTTGGAAGGCAGAGCCATAAATACTCACAGGTCATTTGGAATTGATCTTGGCTATAAAGCCAATCTGTAATTGCATTACAAAACAACCAAACGTTAGTGATGATTTCTGTATTCCGAAAAGGTCTTGCCACAGAATACTTCGCGTGAGGCTTGTTGACGCATATTTCCAGGGAGTGGGGTTAGGCTTCACCAAGTATCACAAACTGAATGGATAGTTCGTTCTAAGGAACGCTAGAAATCGTGTCTCGTTAAGCCACCGACAACCGGCTTTCGGGCCTCTCATATATTACAAATATTAGCGAGACACGTAATTTGGATGCCTAGATCGAAACGCCCCGTTGTCGATAAGGACGATCCACACGGCTGCCGATTACATTGAAAGCATCCTCTAAATGGGACAGATTAAGGAAATATGAAGTGACGAGCTACCGCTTCGGCGTTCACCAAGTACGATCGTAATGTATTCTGCTAGAGACTGAGTCTACGGTGCGCTTGTGCTAGTTTTGTGTTAACTTAGTAAAAATGGGCTAGGCTGCCGTAAGGGTGTCTTTCATATAAGTACGCGATTAGAACTACTCAATATTAAACTTGTTTTCCTCAATAACAGTTGGACTTCGCAGTACTCTGTCTTAGGATTGAGTAAAACATTTATTTAATGCTTAGGGAGCGTGTTCCGTTAAAATCGTATTAGCTCCTCAGAGGTACTATGCGTTAGGTTTAGCAGGACACGTACTATGAGGCAAACGTTTTAAAAACGGTTCCCAGTCTCACTGAAGTGGGTACATTATAAACAGACAAATTAACGTAGTATTACGTAGACGTATTTAAAGCGCAAGCGTAACGGTCCCGTTACCCCTTCACCTTATCTAGGCTGTATTGCAGATATTGGTGCTCAACTGCGAGAGGAGGAGGCGTTGGCGTTCCAATATATATAATACTAAAACATATACTTTTGCATACCCTCTTGTCTTCTTAGCTTCATATTATATAATACTTTTGTTTACTAACTGTCAATTCCCAATATTAACTTCATCTTGTACCTTTCCCGTCCCCTAGCTTTTCGAAGACGGGACAAAATAGTTTAGTTTATGGGAATGCCTCTCTTTCTTATGTTGGTGGGGGAGTGTCCAGTCCGGAGACGAGCTCTACAGGGCCGTACGGCGGAGGAGTGCGGCCCTTCCCCCTAAGGGGGGAACCGACTTAAACACTAATATTAACATAATTAGGAAAAACGAAAATTTTATCAGCCTAGGGTAATTTAGGTACAGTCACACACGGAAGAGAATTATCCGAACATAGTCACAAAGAACCATTAGCTTCGAACCTTTTCGGTACATATGGCGACACCTGGAGGGTCTTACGGCAGAACATGACTCCATTGTTCTCATCTGCAAAGATGAAGAATATGTTTCATCTTATCGAGAAATGTTCGCACGTGTTCGAGTCAATGTTAGATCGTGAAACAAAAATTTCAAAAGAGCTCGAAGTTAGGTCGTTGACCTCAAGATATACTATGGAATGTATCGGAGCTTGCGCTTTCGGCGTAGACACGAACACGATGACGGAAGAAGAAAACGATAATCCTTTTAGAAAAATGGCTGATTTCATGGATCCGCCGAAATATGTAGTCTACATGCGGGTAATTCGTACTATTTGGCCTTCAATATTTTACTTATTCGGATTCCAGTTACTGAAAACACAATTGCAGTTCTTCGGGAACTTGATTACTTCTGTAATGACCCAAAGGGAATACAAATCATCTGGAAGACATGATTTCGTGGACCTCATAATGAGTTGGAAACAAACCCATCAAATAGTTGGTGATAGTATGAAGAATATCAAAACCGGTGAAAATCGAAAAGTTACGTTAGAAGCTAATGATGACCTGTTAGTTGCTCAGTGTTTTATTTTCTTCGCTGCTGGATTTGAAACTTCATCAACCACTTTGAGTTATACTCTTTATGAACTCGCAAAGAATAATGACATTCAGGATAAAGTGTTAGAAGAAGTAGATGCATATTTAGCTCGTCATGAGAATAAACTCAATTACGATTGTATTTCGGACTTGCCGTACCTGGACGCTGTTATAGACGAGGCTCTTCGTTTTTATCCAGTTCTTGGTATGATTCCTCGAGAGCTGATGGAAGATTACACAATGCCCGGTGGTGCTAAGCTAGATAAAGGCATGCGAGTACATCTACCGGTTTACTATCTGCATCACAATCCAGAATTTTATCCAGAACCTGAAGTGTTTCGGCCAGAAAGGTTTCTTGGTGAGGAAAAGCGGAATATTAATCCGTATGTATATCTACCGTTTGGAGAAGGACCAAGAACTTGTATTGGTGAGTTTTTTTTTTGTAAGATTGTTTATTAGTTTCGAGCTACACACGGATTGAAAAAGAACATTTGGATCAGGGATGAAAGTCAAAAATAATTCACAATTGATTAACTGTTGCAAGTTTAAAAAAACTCAAATGTAATAATCAAACTGCACTGTTTTGTTTACACTGCTAATTATGTTACACGGAAGGACCATAATAATACAGGCTTGTAGTATAATTAGTTATCCGAAAGTACTATATTTATTTTAGAAACCATTTCGTGAGCGGCTTTAATAACAATGTATGCTTTTGTGACCGAGATGTTAAATTAAAACACTTAATGAATTTAGTAACATACAACATCACTTACATTAAACAGTATAACAAATTAACCTCCTGACGTAACAAACTTGCTACTTAACCTGTGTAAAATATTGAGAGCGTTTTAAAAGCTCCGCGGCTCAGTAACGAGGGAACACATTAATATTGACGGGTTCAACTCACGATACAGGACTTATTTATGAAGTAACTAGACCTGTAATGGACTGCTATTATTTATTTTACGTACATTTACTTATCCTCTCGTGGAGTGTGGTGCTCTTTCTGGAAATGGACATTAAAAAAAAAAATAGGTTATTCTTGTTACCAACCGACGCAAGTGCTATGTTGTAGGAATACTAGGTGCCAGTGAAGTTTTCCGATCATGAAACTTTTTAACGTTGACTCTAAGAATAGCACCGCACCGGTGATGAATGGTATTTTATGTCCATCTGTATGGCAAATAGAAGTCTGTGGATGTGTGTGTATCTAGTGTTGTGATACTCGTATCACGTGTGCACCATATATCTATCACATAATTAATTTATCTATCATTGCTTCATTTTTCATTCTTTTTACCTATCGTGGTATAGTAATCTTATTCTAGATGCATCCATAGTCTTCACATATAATTATATAGTTAATTTATACAAAATATTGTAAAAACATTTTAAAAGAGTAACGGTGGAGTTTCTTGCCCATTCTTCTTCATACGAGAACTATGTTTTGGAAGGGGCGACTAGAATCAATTCTATTTTGTGTAAAATTGACGTTCAAAAGTGCCTCTTATGTGCCTAATTGAAATAAATTGTTTGACTTTGACTTCGATCAAATTATTATTCATTTATATCCCAGTGGAAGGAATATTGGTACTCAGCTGCATCCGGTTAAACTGGAAGGCTACCCCACCATAGTTTGAAAAAGGCTAGGCAGATTGATTGTTGACCTTTAGTGAACTGAAATTAAAGATAGATCTTTAAATCATACCAGACGTACCTACTTCTAACATGGGCCTCATAATGAGCGCTACACTGAGAATTAAAGGGCGTATGTTACAACAACAATTTTCTTTGCCTTTTTATTTCTTGCCACATTCGTATTTTGTACTGATGTCATGCAGGGGCTTCAGACCATCTTACCAAGTTTGTGTATGAATTATAAAATTTCCTTAGACCAAAGTCTGCCCTCGTTACGATACTCATTATGATAGTCTCTAATACGTATTTTAGTTCAGTCAACAAAAATACAAAAATGTAATTTACTGTTTTTTACTTCTTAGAAGAAAAATCTAGTCGTTATTACATCGAGGGTTGAGTCGGTTAGAATAACGACTAGATTTTTGCGATCTAATACGTGATGGGTTCTTTTGTATACTCAGTATTTCACGAAACAAGATAGTTCATAACGTCAGACATTTATTCATGGTCATTCTTTTGTTATTAAAATAAACAACAACCGTTTGTCCTAAAGATAAGATTAGATTATTTAAAGGAAAATACAAGATAGATAAAACACTTTCTTACAGAACTATTTTGGTATTGCTTCGTTATCTAGATAAGATAAACATTAAAACATTACCTATAGTATAATTTTTGTCCAATAATAAAATAACAAGTTTTACAGGAAACTGAAAGATAATGTGTCTGAGGTGACAATTTGTAAATAAAGTTTATGAAGTAAGTATTATCCAAAGATTTAATCACAATATTATAACAGCTGTTACAAAAAGTTATCACAAAATTTACCACTCTTAAAAAATGTTACACGTACTAAATGTACATAATTATATGTATAAAGGTAGAAGTCAATAATACACAGTCAGAATCACAAAGTCAGTACTAATGCTCGCACAGCATCGGACAGTTAGGCAAATCAAATCGCGCAGTGAAACAACACGATGTTTCTCTATTGATTAGTGCTACTACTGCTACTTACTTAATATGTGATCACGCGAAAATATGACTACTGGAAAAAACAGGAACGTACATACCCTTCAACAAACCAAATTTTTATTGGGAAATTATGGAAATTTGATCCTGCAGACAAAATCGCTCGTTGAGACAATCCAATACATCTGCAAGGAATTCCTTGACGAGAAACTTATTGGTGCATTCTATGGTACAGAACGCTATCGATCCTGAAATTGTTAAGCTAATTGTGACATAAAGGATTTTTTCTATTTGCATGAAAGAGTGTTATCTGAATATAATCACAAGGAACCAGCCGCATCGAACCTGTTTGGTACTTGTTGGAGAGTCATTCGACAAAATATTACTCCACTGTTCCCGACTTACTATTCGTTTTACAGCTGTGTTTGAGCTAAAAACATTTGCATGTTTTCTTTCCTTAATCTAAGTAAGTAAGGGATGTATCGCATTATACAATAAAAATAATCTGGAAATTAATATCAAACTCGCACTTCTTGAAAAGTCGGAAAAACCCAGGTTGATTTTGTCTATCTTCCTTATTTTGTTTGCATAAATCATCAGCATACCGACCGGTTCGCCGACACGTCTATTATTTGGTGAACACAACAGCTGACGAAACGAGTTTTGCGAAGGTCAAGTACAATTCAATGCGGTCAACTACCGTAAAGACTTGATCGCTTTTATTTATAGAACTATGATTTTATGACATACTTTTTGAAAATCTTTTTGTAAACACTAATCTTGCAAATTGGTTCTGGCGTTCCCCGAGGAAGTATCTTGGCTCCAATTGTGTTTTTTATTCAGTTCATCGGGGTGCATAAGAACTTCCATGTGTAATTAAGTTTGACCAGCGCAACTTGGCCAGTCAGTCTAGCAACCATCCCAGCCCACTGCCTAATCTATTAATCATGACATAAGCTATCTATCGTTCGTGCTGATATTTGGAGATTATACACAATCTTGTTCGTTTAATTGAATAGCAATTTATTCTACAAAATGCGATTTTATTTTATCTGATATTGTCATATGATCCTTCAGACAGTTCACATTTTTATCACTCTGTTACGGCGATAATTTTATTTATTTTTATTTATATGGCGATAATATTACGAATTTGTTATATAAGTGTGAGATAAATATTACGGCAATCGTGTTTGAATTAAACAATTAACCAAAGTAACAAAACACAGGAAACTATTTATTAATATTTGTATTACGAAGTCAACTAACAAGATAAGATAAACAAAAATGTTATAAGAAAAGTCGATTTAATAATTCTTCTACATCCTTTCTCTTGTTTATATGCCTATTTTGAATACCCAATTTTCCACTGTGCACTTCTTTTTTTTTTGTGTATCCAAGAACGTCTGCAGGTCTTCGGTACATCTAGCCGAAGAGTGACCCACACTACGTTGGCACCAGTCTAGATAAAAAACAGTCTATTCAAAGACTTCTCTGTATCTGTCTTTCGTCAGAAAAGAATACATTTCTACATAAGCTTGCTGTCTCAGCAAGCAGTAGTTTCGGTAATCCCGTTTATTTATTTATAATTTTTTGTTGCCAGGAATGCGGTTCGCGAAAATGCAGATGCTTGCTGGTCTCATTACCATTTTGAAGAAGTACCGTTTGGAGCTGGCTGATGGTATGCCGACGAAGCTGACCTTCAAGCCTCAGTCATTCATCACCCACCCCGTGGGAGGCATCAGGCTGAAGTTCGTAGAGAGAGAGGGATGGGAGACGAGAGTGTTCGTGAAGTAACATAGTTGTTGCCTTTACTTTAGAGTACGTGTGCGCGACTTGGACAGTGAAAACAACCACTAAACAGCCATGCTATTCTGTAAACATCTCACCGTGAAAACTTGGGTGAAGTGAGCTGTCAATAGTGTCAATCCCTATGGAATGACAGCTCACTCCACGCTCACTTCACCTAAGTTTTCACGGTGAGATGGTTACAGAATAGCACTGCTGTAGTAGTAATTATTTAAAGAGAGATAAAATTTATTTTTATGACTGTTTACGGTTTTCTCTGATGCTTTCTTCTGGATTTACCCCCAAGTTATGGACTTAAATGGAGTCGCAAGAAAGCCTGTCTCGTGACGCTATCGCAAAACAAACTCTCGAAAGATGCGCATGAGTAATACTGTAAATAATATTGAATAATCTTCTAGATTAATTTGACTCTTGTTTCCTTTCTTTATGCTATGCCGAATTACTTCAGCTCTAGATAACGCTAACCTGATTCACTCTATTCCTAATGAACGCTATCCTGAAAAACTCCAGCCTAGAACCACAATAGGAATGATTTGTCAATTGTGTGAAAAATCGGTATTTGTGATTTATTATTAAACTAACGGCTATTAAAATTACTATTAATTTGTATTGTTAATTTAATTGTACATAGCGGTATTATTTTCCAATTTACCTTATGGTTTGTAATTAACAAATAACTTGGAATTCACCGTAACAAGCATTGAGGTAAATGTGGCTGAGATTTTAATTATATTTTTTTATAAAAATGTTTATTTAGTAAAAGTATGGATGACATAATTATCAATTATATGCCTTAGCACTATTGATATAGTAATGAAACGAGCTAAAATTATATTTTGTACCTACATTATAAAATTAAAATTTTAGTTTTAAGCAGGTACCAATGGAAAACAATGTTTTAGCCACTGACTTAATATGTACCTATTTTATTTTGATGTATCAACGGGTATTAATTGTTATGGAACCAATTATATATTTAATGTTTCAATATTTGAGTGTTTCTGTTATCTCACCATACATACAAACATACACTTAGAACTAGACATAAAATGATAACGATTACGATTATATTGTAACATGGAAGAAGGTAAAATTATACTATTCTATTCTATTCTAGAATAACACAACATCATGTCATCACCGAAGGGTTTGGCAAAGATGAACCTAATGTACAGCCACATTTCGCCAGTTATGTTTAAGTCCCATGTAATCGAATGCCATCAACCGGGTACAAATTCAGACTCTGGGCTGCTACTGACAAATTCCTGATGGAAAAACCTAATAACACTTTGCCCGATCTGGGAATCGAACCCAGGACTTGCTCAGTAGTACTTCCGACCACTAGACCAACGATGCAGCCAGTACTTTATATAATTATCTACATGAATGCACTTATAAAATACTTTGTGTAATTACATACTTTGCATTGTTTATAATATTTGTATTAATGTGTCCTTGCTGTTATCTAAAAGTACTAGGTTCTAAGTTACTAACTACCTAGCATTTATTGTTATCTAGATGATTGCCCTGCTCTACTTACCGTATTTGAAGTGAAAACTATCTTCACGTGACGCAATAACATTGATTAATCATTCATTTGCCTATGACTAATAACAGTTATAACTGAAAAGTTGTAATTGTGATTTGCTTTATTATTTTTAACCGACTTCAAAAAAGGAAGAGGTTGTTTATAAATTAGTTAAAAAAATATATATTTACATCGATAATTTTGTAAATTTTGAAAATTCTTTTTTCATTTGGTAGAACAACTTTGCGCGGTGGTTTCATATTTTATTAGCTTTGCTTGGGTTGTTAGGGTTCCGTAGTAAACAAGGAATCCTTATAGTTTCGCCATGTCCGTCTGTCTGTCCGCGACTTAGCTCAGAGACGGTAAGTACTGGAAAGCTGTAATTTGGCTTGATAATAATCGATTTTTATTAACACAGCCTTTCAAAATTATAATAGCAAAAACTTTTTCTTTCGCAGGAGAATAGGTACCGTGATGAAAGGTCGCTTTTATCGTTTTGTATACGAGATTATTTATTCAACTTAGACAACCAGTAATAACACAAACTGCAACTGGCAGCGCCGGCTCAGCGATATGTCATCATTGCGAACAATTGTAACAATTATATTACGAAAAAAATACACTCTAACACAATCTTGCACAATATTTGAAAATAATAAATGTCTTGATTCTTGTTGTCTATAAACGTTTAATAGACACTTTGAAAATAAACACTACAAAAATGTAGGTAGGTACGTAAGGAAGGATTCATCAGCATGTATGAACGCAAGCTAGTCGGAATGCAGATAGTTGGAAAACACTTATTCTTCCGGCTGTGTGTAATGCAGGTGCCGGGAGAAATACCTACTGACGTGTTTAGCAAAAAAAATCTTAGAGTTACGTATAATTAATAAATAAGCTGGCTGAATTTGTCCCGACGACTATGCAAGAAAATAGCACAAAACATAAAAATAAATCTATTCAGCGTAAACGCAGGAAAAAATATGAATTGTACAGATCACTTTTGAATGATGAATAATAATAATTTCTTTACAAAAAGTAATGATATCCCATCAAAAACATAAATGTGAGAATGGGAGCCAAGTTCAATATTAAGAATATGCGTGGTTATCGACTCCGCCGACAAAAGAATTGAGATGTAAATGGGTGCCAAGTTCTGTAGATAATCCTGTAAGATTTGACTTCATTCGTTTTTACATACAAGTTATCTTATATTTGGCTAATCAACTTATCTTCTTTATGTTATAAGTACGCAAGTTACTGTTTTTATATTAGATCGACGTATCTTACTATTAAAAAAACTTGGTTTGTTGGTCAAAACTAACCAACTAGCCAATAATTAAAATAGGTTTCTTGTTTGGTACGTTTCTGTCTTTCCAGTAGTTATATTTTCGCGTGATCACAGAAGGACAGATAGAGAAACGTAAGTATCACGTCTGATTACGTATGACGTCATAATACACCTTTGTTTTTTATTATGTTAAGTTAGAGTAATAATTAATTAGTGTAATTTGAATATTTTTATAATTTTAGTATAACCATGCAATAAATTAAACCCAAATATTAAGACTCATACACATAGACTCATACAAATAGGATTATAATTACGCAATTAAATATAATTATGATACAAAATATAAATACCAAAGAAGCTACATAACATTTTAAAGTAATATATTTTCATTTAATTCTTCTAAACAAAAAGCGCCTTCATCCTCTCTCCTATTATCATTTAATTAACTTTGCTGTGCCCGACAGGGTCCATGATTGATACAATGTCTAACATACCAACTGTTTTATCTCACATTATGGAATGCAATAAAGTATTGAGTATTGAGTATAGAGTAAACGCGGATATTGGGATCATGAAATTGTGGATTTTTTTTAAGTACTTCATGGCCATCATCGTTATGGCTGATGAAATGTCACTTTGTCTAGGCACCCATGTGGCGGCAACTCTACCATGCATATCTCGCCAATGTCACTGCATGTGACCCTGTATAATGATGTAGCTAAAATTTGTGCGTGAAGCCGTAATATTGTATGAAATATGAAATCCGAGCAATTTTAGGTTACTTTCTTACAATTACGTTACAAATGACTTAGGTTACGACCTCGGTAAAATAAATCTTGCTTATAAATATAGCGTACTGCCAAAAAATATCAGTATTTTTTTGAAAAACTATGTTTTCTATGAACGTAACAACAATAAAATCACATTTCTATATAAAAAACATGCGTCCTAGTTTCATAATAAAATACGTTTTGTATCCCGCACAGAATAGTAGTATCAGAATGATTTCCTTTAGATAATGTTATAGCTGGGAGTTCCCGAGGGAGGTGAACGGAGAAAAACAACTGAACATCGAGGATATGTGTTTTATTATTATTTGGAGTATTTTGTTTAGTATTGTGGTATTAGTAAACGGTATTATGTGTAATACGGTTTTTGTATACGACGACTTGTATATAAAATAATTTTGTAGATGAATAACATAACTGGCGAAATGAGGGTCTACTATAGGTACACCTCTGTCTAACTATGTTACTGTAATTCGTAAATGTCTTGTAACTAAAAAGTTGTTATGAACAGTGTCTCGCTTCCTTATTTTATTGATTTTAAAACATTCCTCTAATTAGTGACTGTCATAAAAGATGACCTAAGAATTGTGGTGATTGATCAATTCTTTTTCGTTCCCTCTCTATGACGACAGTTCTTAGTTTTCCACTAAGACAAAGACCTACAATTTTTATTTTATAACTTCACATTAGTTAATCTGGACTCCACCAACCCGCACTAGGCCTGCGTTGTGGATTACGACCCAGTCCCTCTCACTGAGAGGAGGCCTGTGTTCCAGCTGTGGGAACATTCTAGGAAGATTATGCTAGTTAAACTGGATTGCCTATAAAACTTATTAGGTGTTTCATGAGAATCAGTAAGCTAAGAATACATTTCTGATGAAGAATGATTTCACCGTAATTAATGATTCCGACCAAGCAATCCTATTAATATAAACATATACAGAAATATAACTCCATCATTATTTATAAGGCTCGATGATAAATAAAGCATCCGTGACTTTCGGTTAGGCGGTCAGCAGAAGTGTAGGTAATTAATTATACGTAGGATTCGTCCTTGAATGCGTGGCCAGGAAAAAGGAGGGACGATGGGTTTTTTTTTGGTCATTGTTTTATAAGCAAGTTATCATAGGAAAGCGCATTAGGTACGGTGGACAGAAGAGGTAGACCAATGGAAAGCTTTAGCAGTAGAAATTATGCAAGGCGTGTAAAACTAGTCATATCCACGCCTCATTGCATCGTGTACCTCTTTGGCAGGCGCTGAGCATAGTTGTGAGATAATGACGTACACACGATAACGAAAAGCAATTACATACGAAATCCACGTATACACAAATGTCTAACACTGTTTGGTTCGCGATGTCTCTGTAGCCACAAACAACATTCAAATGCGTCAAAAATCCCGGGGATATCAGGTCACGTAGACACAGCACAGTCATACTGATGTTCCTCTTTTTTCAAAGATGGTTAGTGATGCTCCCTCGACCTCACTGGCCTCGATACAGATAGTCCACGTAACGCATTCCCCACTTAATTCCCGCTAGATTGAATGGCGTGGGATTTGACGCGTGCGCGGCTTACTAACGATATCACCTGAGAAGTTTAGGATTCTTCTCCATTTATTTACAAAGTAGCTATATGGGCGTAGAATGAGGTTACAGAAAGGCTAATGAATTCATATCTCATTTCAGCTGATTGGCTATTGTTATTTTGATTGACCAAACAGAAAAGGTAACAAGAGATTTGATATCGGATTTTAGTTAAGTTAAGAAGAGATACCAATTTCGTTGTTCTATTTACACGACGCATTTTCCACGCTACTAGTTCATTCCCATTTGCACTGCTACACACACAAGCATATTTTGGCGCTCAAATGACGTTGATGTTGAGCGGCGCTGATGGTAAATAATATATTTATGCAATTGTTTTGTGAAATGTATTGAAAAAACAAGATGGCGGCGTTGGTTCCGATTTTGGCCACGCGCCAAAAAATCCTTGTAGCGCTAAACCAGACAGTCAATAACATTCCATTCCACAATAAACCATTTTTAAAACCTCTTTGAAACTAATAAAAACCTAGCAAAATCCACTTACATTTTACTGAAACTTTCTGAATATATACTTACAACGATTCCAAGTTGCGAGTGGATTGGACTGCTCCAAAATCGTGTATATTTTTATTCGAAAAGTTGGCGACAAGAAAATTGTCCAAGTGTCGGAAATACGCGGTCGCGAAGGGAGGAGTTTTTGTAGAAAATCTGAACCTTTCCTACTTGTTATTTTGACATTGTACTCCTTCCGTAGCAATGTTGCTCGAATATTACGAATGAGCATTACTTTATGGGCGTGTTGTGCCCTTTGAAGGTTAGCAAACGTTTGTTGTTATACTCATTATGAGAACTGACGTAATTTCGCTAATATCAAAGAATTATCTTGGAATAATATAAGTATTTCCATTTTCTGTAAAAATATTGTAAATCAAACAAATGTTGAATGTACTTCTAAAGGCTGTTGGTGTTTACATAAATAAATAAAACTATACGGTTTCATAGTTTGCCACACCGAAATCCATTTAGGTACCTACTCAATATTCAGCCTCAAAACTTCTTCACCAAAAAATAAAGCAATGTTTGTCAAAATACCCTTAAAACTTCGCAAATTGCCAAAGCAACTGAAGATTAAATTTCTTAGCGAGTTCCACAAAGACATTGTTGGTGAGTCGGGCATAGTTAACTGGCCCACTGTAATATTACAAACAATATATTTTTGTTCTCCATGTCCCTCTGTTATGATTATTGCGATCGTAAAATAAATCCGTACGTTCGCCATTACGGCTCACGGGAAAATTGCCGGAATGCCAGATGGTTACCGAGTACTAGCTCATCGTGGCCGGTTCGTGTCCGGTTTCTTTTAGATTAAATGTGATGATCTGCCGTGGTATATTTTTGGTACCTATGTCCCCTACACGTAAAGTGGGGATGTTTTTTTTCTCATCTACCCCATGTTGTGGGGTATCGTTAGAAAGGTCGTTCAAAAATATTGCAAGTTTGTTAAAACCATTTTGAATTCAGGGATCCGTTTGCGAAATATTAAGCTTTTAACTGATTTTTTTTGTGAGAGTCAAGTGTCAGCTAAATGGTTGTACTTGGATTTGTGAAAAAATTCACAGCAGTAGTATATATAACGAAATTAAAAGGAAAACTATCGGAGCTAAGTAGGCTGTACATGTTAACGAGTAATAATCAGCCATATTAACAATATTATCTCAACTATTGATGGTGTTGACCAAGCCAAAAAAGATTACAATACTAGTCAGTTAAAAGCTTTTTGTGAGAGGTATCTACAAATAAATTATACCGGTCAATATACAATTTATACTGATGCGTCAATGACTAATAAAGAAATTGGTGTTGCGTTTTTTGATTCAGTTACAAATGCCCCGATGAAACTTAAAGTTGGTTCTGGGATCTCAATAATGCACGCTGAATTAATAGCAATTTTAGAGGCATTGTCATATATTGACTCAATTGCAGGTTCTGAGTTTGTAATTATATTGGATTGTCGCAGTGCTTTACAGTTATTGAGACGATGCACTTACCCAAACGGGGGATTCCCATTGCCTATGTCGTATTGGATTTGATATGTATACTTAAAATTAAGAACAAAAATGTTGTAATACAATGGGTGCCTTCTCATATTGGCATTGAAGGTAATGAGGTGGTCGACCAGTTCGCTAAAGAGGCATCAACAGACGGTGAAAAGTATTCCTGTGTCCCGTATTTTACCGAACTTTACGGTGGGTTGAAACACCGTTGTTATGATAGCTGGCAAGAATACTTCAATGAAAGGAGCCGCAGTAAAGGTATTTGGTATGCCACTATACAACCGAGCGTTTTAAAAAATACGTGGATAGACAGTGCCAATATGGGAAGGCAAACAATCATAACAGCCCTTCGACTTCGCTCCGGCCACATACCATTAAATAAATTTGCATTCCTAATGGGTAAAGTTGAGTCACCAAATTGTGTGGAATGCAACTTAATTGAAGATGTCTATCATATAATCATGGAGTGTGTCCGGAACGAGCCGGAAATACGAAATTTATTAATTTTACTTAATAATTATGTGCGAGACTGGGATATGTAACAGTGTCCTTGCGGCTCCTACTTCGGAAGCAGCCAGGATGCTGTACAAGCTCGTAAAGATTGGGATTAATCGTAGACCTAGATAGGGTAAGATAATTTTTATTAATTGTGTAGTAGCATGTAAAAGCTGACTCGTAACGATGAGGGTGACATAATCTGTTTAGGTTAAAACCCTCTTTAAATAAATAAAGAAAAAAAAAACAACCAAATTAAATTTAAAGTTTGAAAAACATGATGTCCCATACATTCCGTATGGGAGAACATGTGTTTCAACTACAATGTTAAGTTTGTTCTTGGGATAAATTCATCCCAACTACGGAACCTTTCTTTGTGCGTGGTCTGACTCGCAGGTACTTGGCCGGTTTTTTTAATTAGTATTTTGTGTTTCACGAACTGTTGCCAAATAAATGTTATTCTTCCTTTCAATAACACTAAAGCGTAAGATCACACAAAAATTTCCTGGAAATCTTTTACAAAACCACAAAGATATAAATCGACGTAAAATCAAAAAGAAAATAAGCTCCATACAAAAATAGAACAAAACAGATTCATTGTTGAAAACGAGCAATAGAAACCACTCAACAGCCTCCTAAGGCTATAAACGGGAAATCCTTCCCAAAATACTCGTCTATTCATAAAAAATAAGTGCGTCCCAACAAAATGGGTTTACTACAATAATAGTTGGGAATCCTTCCGGTGGTACAGAATTAGTGGAGTTGAGGGAAAGGTGCCTTTTGTGTGGCAGTACCGCTTACGACTGACGGGCGACCGAACACGTTCACGACACGTATCGAACTGGAATGTGAGTTATGAGTTTTTTGAATAACTTTGCACGTTATGAGAGGTAGCGGGTTACAGAAATGTTTATGGTATTAATCAGCGTGATTACAAGTCGGTTCTTATTGCAAGATTAGCAAGGGAAATAACGTGCACATAATATGACCATCATCAACATTGTTGAGTCGATAACTTCCTGGTCGGTAATATTATAATTATTTAATAACGCAATTACCTAGGTGTAGGTAATTGGATTGATCAGAGAGATCAGAAAGATCACAAATGATCTTAGTAAACTGCTCAACACAACTTTTGTAATAGGTAATGCTTCAGTTACGTACATTATTAAATATCATTCAACATCGTCGCTCATGGGAATTAGCTTTGTTCATAATCGTACAACACGTAAAAATCATAAAATCGTACAAAATGTATCCTAAATCCTCACGGGTCCAGCTTGTTCAACATCCAACACTTGTAAAGGTACACCTTAACCGAATCCGGGATGTAAATAACACCAAAAGTCCACAGGACACACAAATTCTTAGTCCAACTTAGTCCAAGTTAGTTCAGTAGAAAGTTGCCGGACTTGGGCCCTTCCGAAGGACATCCATATCCATTAAAACTTAGATTAGCTGAGCTCTGCGCCCTGACCTTTGCAAATATAGGTTGGACATAGTTATTTTTAGATGGAGGATTAGATAAGGAAAACAGAGGTTTAAGTCGATGCTTCAACAATAAGTTCTTGTTGAACAATGTGTATTGTTAACTTTGCCCGCAACAGTATTTATCCTGTGTCATGGATCCCGAACTGAACATAGCTCCTGCCGTTTTTTTTAGGGTTCCGTACCTCGAATGGAAAAAAACGGAACCCTTATAGGACCACTTCGTTGTCCGTCTGTCAGTCTGTCAAGACTCTTTTTCTCAGGAACGCGTGAGGTGGGGATGGTATCTTTCTTTGGGGTCGCTGTTTGGAAATTGATCAAGCATTCGTATTAAAAAAGTGTTCTTCTTGATGTTGGAATCATGTATGTTTGTTTTCAAGCATAAGATTCTTTTTGAGCAAGCGACAAGCTACTATGCTCCTTGATGTCATAATACTAATAAGTTGTATCAACCCAAGACGAATCTAACACTTACATCCAACAACAGCTATATCATGTGCTTTAAGTTGTATAATAAAATTCCGAGTACAATAAAGACACTTCCATTTTTTATCAAAACTACTCATTGATAAATGCTTTTAAAGTGTAGTTGAGTTTTTGGATTATAAGTTGTGGATATTGTAGTTTGTAGTATAATGTTATTTATGAATTATTTGTTAAGTAGGTACCAAGTTTGAATGAATTTAATATAAATTTACTAAACGCATGCATTATTCAAGTAACTAATTAATTTCTTAAAATAATATCTAAATATGTAAAATTTGCACGCCGAAATCGATCGATATATTGTCACAAGAACCTTCTGTAAGTACCTTATTTAGGCAAATAAATTATTTTGTGTTTTTTTATATATAAGTACCTACACTATTTTAACCTAGGCACCTCGCTATGTTAAAATAACGGCAGCCAGCATTAGCAAGTCAGTAAGACTGTGGTGAGGCTGAATGAATCTTTATCTAAATATTGTCACTCTCGGGTGCCATTTATCTACACCACAATTTTTTTGAAAGGGGTGCAATTAAAGCGCCTCCCGTAGCGCTCATACTTTTGACTTATCCGGGCTGTCAGTCTCACTACCATCCTGTTGATTGACCAAACTCCATAATTGATCATGCTGTGGAGTAGACGACATGTAAAAAAAAAATAGGTCATAGGGAAGAGTGTAAGAAGTAGAACACTGTTTTAATATTGCCAAGTAAAAACGTTGTATCTATTTGAATGCGTACAGGATACTCTAGCTCGAGGTCACAGTAACCCATATGACCCAGTTTCCCCATAAAAACAAAGTATGTTCGGAATCCCGACAAGTTCGTTGCCAATCACGCGGCGATCCCAATTTAACTTTTAATGAATACTGGCTTGCCGCGTCGCTAGCCGCTTGCCGCGTCCCTAGCCGCTGTCGCTGCTCGCTTTGTCCCTGATTTGAATTTAACTGTATAAGTAAAGTGGAACATTTTGTTTACTGCTTGGACTTTTCGAAGAGGTTACATTATTGCATACTTTTTAGTGATACCAAAAGGTGAGAACCTTTTGGTATCACTAAAAAGTACGCCAAAGTACGCAATATTCACGCATGGTTCTAAACCATTGTGTTTTGATGTTTCCACAGCCTAAACACTACGTTATCGTGCCTAGTTTCCAGGATAGGCCACAAGGAGGATGTTTGCATACTCCCAGAATAAGGGTAAAAGGTACACAGATCTATAAAAACCTCTAATAATCAAAGATTAAAGATATGTAGGTTGGTTGAATATTTGTGTGTACTACGGAGTTTGGCTATGCAGACTAGGTCGTGACTATTCTCATATTCACGACCTAGTATGCATTACGGTAAAGAGATGTATAGGTATTGAAGAACCAGTAAAGTTGGGTGCATCTAATGTTCCTATGATATAATTTTTTTGTACGTATGTTTGCCTTTACATAAAGCTTAAACTAGAGATCGAATTTAAGCAGATGAAGATTCGCGTAGTCGCCATGTTGTGCCTTTATGATCCCAACACAAAATTCTGTATAATAGGTAAATTACGACCCCCAAACTTTTATTTTTCCCATTTTCTGGTTTTCCATTAGTTTTCGTCACAAAGTACTAATATGGGCGCATTAGTGCACACGATCCCTAATAGAATCTCACAGCTACCAGGGTGCCCGATACAATGATGGTTCAGCTGCTTATAACCCTATAGGCAACTATAGCGGTTTGTTGATAGATAATAAACCGGTCCTGTAATCAAGATATTCATATTTTGTATAATGCCCGGAGGTACACCTACAGAGGGAATTATATTTCAGTAGTAGACCTGCTAATTAGTTTCATAATAGAGATTGTTAGTGGTGTTGTGGATCAAATTCACGTTTTGTTTGGTAAATAAATGCGGTAGCTTGTATGAAAACTGACCCGCTTGATAGGTATTAGGTTGCAGGTACAATACCCTGTTATTAGCATAATATGTGACTTCTTCAATCATGTCGTTATTTCACGTTAATCTTTGATAGTAAAACATTAAGAAACCTGGACTTTCTAGTCCCAACGCAAAAAACAAGGGAGGTGATAAATGCTGTATATAAGTTTCTCCTGCAGTGATGGTTTCTCAGTCGTCCGATCTTACGATAAACCTCGGAAGAACAAGGTTTGGAATGTTCTTTGCACCTTGAAAAACATAAAACAGACAAAAATTAGGAAGTACACAACAACCCAGCTTAAGCCACTACTGGGCAGGCCAGTCTAAAAGATAAAAAAATAATTACTACACTCCGAAAGCACGTACAATATTTAAGTGTACATATAAAGTTCCATGATAAGTGTGGGGCCATAAAGTAGGCGTACACAGTCCAGTCACGTGGTAGCGACCGCCTGTGTTTATAGGCGCCAGTAATGACTGGATAAAACCGGAATGGGCTGGTTTATTATAGCTGTTTGGGAAGCTAGCTGTTTGATTCAGAAGACCCAGTTGTCTAAAGCAAAATAAATAAATGATGGTGAAAGTAGGAACATATTGCCAACCTAGTTTCAATATATACTCAGGCAGTCATTCTTCTTAAAGATAAGAAAAATAGGTTTATTTGTCACAGAAACAAGTGCATACAAAAAGATGAGTACTCGAATAATAAAGAATAAATAATAATAAAAAAAGCAAAATACGAGTAGATCTACGAGCACAGAACAGAAATAGTCGGCAGCTGCACATCATGACTGTGACAAGAAGTCTTCTACTCAGCATGATGCTGTGCTATGAGGAACCCAAAGAACAGCGCTGAGATTCAGTGGGAACATGAACGTAATACTGAACGATTCAATCTGCGCGGCTATGACTTTATTCAAATACATTAATTAGACATTCTAGGGCCCTACAACACTTAGTTTGAAAAGTGCTTGATTAATGTGTATACTAAGTACAGATAAAGATTGTTTGGCTTAAAGTTAAACTTGTGTTAACAACGTTTTTCTAACAAAACTACTGTATGTACTTATTTCAATGTGCGTTTCTCAAGCAATTTGAAAGAAATAGATTTTCTGCCCTTCCTGTTTAAGGTGGCGAGTTAGTGTAACGATATTTGCTCTAAGAGTATTAGAAGTATTTACGTAACGTATAAAGTTACGTTAAATATTAACTCACATACACGCTACTTACATCGGTTTAGTACTGATCATACTATTGCAGTTTGCTGTTAAGTATACTAGCAAAAAGAGATGTACGAGGTCTTTCGTAAAAGTCAATCAATCTGTCTAGCCTTTTCCCAACGAAGATTATTTTATTGTTGATTTTAAAATGCTTTACAGTATTTAACACAATTAACTATTTACACTAGGTACCTACTAAATACAATGACTAACTAAATATACTTTTAACACTTAGGCGTCGAAGTATTTCCCACCTATGTTGGAGTCGGCTTCCAGTCTAACCGGATGCAGCTGAATACCAGTGTTGTACATGGAGCGACTGCTTAGCTGACCTCCACGACCCAGTAACTGGGCAATGCGATACCCCTTGGTAGGGACTGGTTGTCAGACTTTCGGGCTTCTGAGTACCCGTAACGACTGTCAAATATCTACGAATGACAGCCGAGACCAACGGCTTAACGTGCTTTCCGGGGCACGGAAGAGTCTCGGTATGTAAAGATGGTCACCCATCCACGGACTAACCCCGGCAAGCGTACCTTAACCTGATGGATCGGCTCGTGCGGTTGTTATTACTTAGCCACGAGCTTCTCACCTTTCGTAAAAGTCTTTTACCGAAAATAGGCTTCCAAATGACCGATATCGAGGATGGTCAAAGTCGAATTTGGCATAAATGCCTTTCTCGAATCAAACTGACCTAAAACCTATTAAGAAAATAATAAGCATATTAGCGGTAAACAAAAAAGAATGCTCCCATAGCAAAAATGTTATACTTTACCGAAAAGTGACCTTTTGCTACTTTTAGATGATCTAATTGTAATTTTATGGTATCAGTAGGTACATACACACATAGAGTCACTCTTCTTCCCATGGGGGTAGGCAGACACTACAGAACGCCATCTGTTACGATCCTTACATACCTACTCATTCTGCTTCGTTTACGTTCATACATCTGGTCACACACGCACGCCGGTTGCGAGCACTACGCACCTGACTTTTCTGAAGAACATCACCAGTAAGTAGGTAAAATGAAAAGTATTCGGTGCTCTATCTATTTCCCACAGCTTACGTACAGTATAACTATTTTCTTAATGTCCCTCGGCAAACTTCGTGTTTCATCAGTCGTCGGATTTCTATCAGTTACACTTGGTAATTATGGTTGACGGCAACGCGGGCGCAGAGGTAGGAGTCAATACGTACAAGCACCAAGTGCAAAGGGCAACTGATACAAATCCGACGACTGACGAAACACGAAGTTTGCCGAGGGAGATTAAGAAAATAATTGTACTGTACATACCTACGTGTGTAAACGCACATCTACGACTACCTACCGATTTAGGAACATCATAAGAGCCACGTCTGAATAGCGTAATCGAATCATTTTATTCTTTATCCCCATTTATGTAAAAGACACTGGCACTGAATCTCAATTCAATATATTTCAGTTGGCACTACCTAACGTATCGTACGCACAATGCTGCCAACATACATATTTATGTTGTGCGACAGGAAAAAGCCATTGCTCACTTCCGTTTCTCTAATGACGTTTGTTTTATTTTATTTTCGTAAACAAATGTATCTAAATCGTTACATGTTATTGCTTCTAACGCTAGCTTAAATGTAGGTATTAAAAGCCATGTTTATAGAGAGGTCGGCAGTGATCCTGCCTGTTTTTAGGGTTCCGTAGTAAACAAGGAACCCTTATAGTTTCGCCATGTCCGTCTGTCTGTCCGCGGGTTAGCTCCGAGACGGTTAGTACTAGAAAGCTGTAATTTGGCATGGGTATACATATTAATCATGCCAACAAAGTGGTAAAATAAAATCAAATAAAATAAAAAAAATTAGGGTTCCTCCCGTAAACGTAAAGTGGAAATGTTTTTTTTTCTCATCTACCCCACACTCGTATTTTAATACCCCTCATTATGCAACAGTTTCATAAACTACTATAACCTATCTTATCTATTGCTAGGCACAAAATAACTAAGTCTACCACGTGTATTGAGCCTCATTCATTGACCTCCAGAAACACCTGGCATCAAGTTTTAGCCCCAGTTCATTGACCTTACAAGTGAATGACCTTACAGCCGCTTTCAGGAAAGGTCACTGTATGAAATTAGATTTTCCGGCCGGCGCGTGGTAAGGCTACCTACAGCTACTTAATTCATTCATATTTCATGTACCTATTAACGAAGATCATCTGGTTGTCTGGCTGGTCTCTAATGGTGTTATCTTTACCTTTGCGGCTTCAACGCCATAGCCTGCGTTGTGTCTTCACCTGAGAATTCGAATGATATTTTAATCGAAAATACTGTCCCACAGCATTACATTTTTGTGTCAAAAAAAAAATGATTTTAATAGGGTCTTTAAACTACATAAGGAAATATTATGCGTGGAACGTTGTGCGTTCTTGATAGAAGCTCTGTGTGATAATACTAAAGAAAGTAGTAAGTGACTAAAGAACCTTGAACTAAACTAAAATAAGACAATTGACATCTCTTACTGTGGCAGTTAAGAACTAAGTTAGAGATGTCAAATTAGTTTATGCTTTGAATTTTGCCGTGTTTTTAGTCGATGCGTTTTGAAATGTGAACCGTTATTGTTTAGAAGCTCAACTAAAATTGACAGAACTTGTATAATTCTGTCCATCCCTTTCTTGTTCAATAAGAGAGAAAAATATGGAAATAGCCTCAATTAAGTTTAGCTTGTGGACAACAGAATCGGCACCAATATTCATATGTTTTTGTCAATGACACGTGTAACAGTCGCAAAAATGTCTTAGACGTTAGTTTCGTCAATCACATACGTCTATATTTTGCTGTTTCTTTCAATAATAATATCCTGGCCTAATTGCCAAAAGGGACACAGACCTTCTAAAGAAACAGTAAAGATTAGCAACGACCCTACCGGAAATTGAATCCTTAGTTTTTTCAAGACATGTTTCCAATATTACCTTAAAAACAATCTAGTTTGTTATTCTACCCAGTCTTAAAATTACGCTCCGGGCTAAAACAACACAGGAAATTGGCTTTTACAAAAAAATATAGACATTTATGGAGATCTTTTGGGCTTTTGTGGCTGTAATTGTTTTATTACAGAGAAACCAGCTTTTCTCAATCAGTGTAGGAACACCGCATTTGTCTGTTTAGTGTTAATTTTTGTTAACATCTTGTAAACAGACTTTAAAATTTCCCTAAACATAAATATTGTGAATATTTTCTCCCCACAAAAGATGAAAGAAAAAACAAATGACGGTGAACTGTTTTCGCCGACCAAGTAATCTTCCCAAGACTGGACAAAGCAAGAGAGTTACATCAACGGACAGTGAATAAGCTGTGGCATCAATCACACGGAACACATACGTCATCCCGCGGTCACCCACAATACACGTTTATGAGCTTCCATAAAAAATCACGCGAAATAAAGTGTATTGAAAAATATTGCCGGCGCCTCCGGATTTCGTGGAATCTATTTTGTACGGTGTAATGGGAGGTAGGGTTTGTTATGTTCTAACTCAGTTTTCTTTGTGGATTTTGTGGATTTATTCTAGGCATAAGTTTTGACGTCACAGCTTAGTAGAGAGCTGTGTATACACAAATCTTTTTGCTGGCACAGATTTATTGCAAAAGTTCTCGTAAATCACTTTCGTACATTTTGTATGAAACACCGCACACTACCGGCGGGCCGCACCGCGCTTTTTTAAAATGACATGCAATGTGCTGCGGCCTGACGCGGCTGTAATGTGCATTAAGCTTTATAGTCCTAAAGTTTTCTTAACCCTAAAATAGAATTGATGGTTAATATGTAGTCCTTGTATGACCGTAAACGAATAAAAGTATGTAAGAATCGTCGATGTCGGTGTGAAGCCAAGTCTGAGGCCCATGGGCGGCTTTAAAACTCTGACACCAGGTTAGTCACTAACCACACGAAAAGAAGAAGAAAAATTCGATATTTTTTACAATAGTTTATTGTTACTAACATAATGATAAATAACTCAATGGCTAACAATATTGTACCTACTTTTAACTTCAAACATTCCGGTCCGTTACTCGTTCCGAGGAACGTTTCTTTGTATGCAACCCGTGCTTCTGATTCTAAGTGAACAAATTCTATTCTGTTGTTTGAGAAATAAGCCCTTCTCGTGCAGGGTCCAGTCTACCGACGTGAAGTGGTGGCCATGACTCTATGGAGTGGAACCTCCTAGAGTGCCTCCATCTGGCATGTCTGGGTGAACCGCTTTCTATATCATTACATCCGCCCAACCATAGTTTCTGTGAGTGATCAGTGTGGCTTTTGGCCACATACCGACTATCGTCACAATGACTCACCAAGTGCTCAACCTACATGTCGACAACCTTTTGTGCTACAACATGCATGCAACATAATTATAAAGGTAGGCTGACTCGGTTAGGTTAGAGGTTATCAAGTCGAATAAAAGGAGAAGAGAAAAATCTCTCAAAGTCTCAGTTTAAAACTTCAAACTTATGAAATAATTCTTTGGAAAGCCAACAAAAACATGTTATTGAAGTGGCTCAGAGTTTGCAAGAACTTGTGACAGCTAAAATACTTAGCACTCGACAATGTCCCGACTTGCAGCAAGTTGCGACTACTTGCATTCTTTCTTTGTGTTTTCTTCGGAAACTGTTAGTTGACTTTGTTCATTAAGTTATTTTAAGTGATTTTTCGGGCTGGCTGGGTTGACGGTGGACGGTCTTATTGTTGGTCATAGAATTTTCTGGAATAAAACAAGTTTTTCGTTCGACCTCCAGCAGTTGATATTGACTGATTTCTATGAAGCTGACATTTTAATATCATGCTTACGATATTTTTATAAAATATAAGTAAACTAAGAATTTTGATTGTTTCGAAACAATCTCTATTTTCACTTATTACACAGTACTTCAGAGGAAACTGGAACACTTGAGTTTAACAACGACAAAGAAGAATTGTTCAACAGCCCACCCAACATTTTTTGATTTATACCTCTATGTATCTCTAAACCGCCCTCATTATCCAACAAATATTAATTATTACATAATAAGAAAATATCTTAAGACATCGACCATCCAATCCAGTGCACTTCTCAACTCCCAACCGATTGCGGTCCCAAATGAAACAGTTTTCAATAAATTGCTGCCTGAAATCAGAGGCGAGCTCTGGAGCCCGGCAGTCTGCAACTCTGCTAACTTCTGCAACTGTTTTTCAAGTCAATCAGCAGGCTTGCTAATAGCCTGAACAAGTACTTAGTTGCTAGTTATTTTTGCATAAGTGCCGCTGCCGTTTATTCCAGGACATCGGAGGACATAATTTCGCATTGAAAATGTAAATTCCCCAGAAGTTCTGAGTACTTTAAGTTCCAGACGGGGACGGGTTAGGCCGGGAGTTCGGGACAAGGAATAATTTTCATCTTATTATGGTTATTGTGTAGTGGTCTGGGTGTAAGGGTGAGTACAGTGCAGGTGCCCCTTCCCACGAGCACCCTTCTGAAGAACAAAAATCATATCTACCTAATAATTTTAAGAATCGATAATATTACCTTTTGGTTTGCTGCTACAAAGGGGCATAACAGTAAGTCCAAGTGGTATACTGGGTAACATGAGTAACATTAATAGTTAGTTTTTCAATTCACAGAAGATTTTTCGCATAAACAAAAAGCTATTTCTTGTACTCACTTCACAATAAAGTATCGTCAAGTAAACTGTACTCAGCAAGACCACTATTCCCGCGCTACAAGCCTCATGTAAGAACGTTAAAATAAATTCAGATCCTCTCTCGGCTCCCGGTTTGAACAAGAATTCGTGTGGACTGAAAATTCGCCGGTCCCTGTTTACCGCTCCACAACTTAGCTCGGTCCAATCTTATAATAATTTGTCTGAACAAAATGTGCCGGAACCTTGTTAATGTCAAATTAATTACATAATGTTGATAACTACTGTACTAGTCTGTAAAGCCTTCCCAAGGGTGTCGTAGCGAGTGATTAAGGGATTATCAAGATGGGTCAAAATAGGCCTATGCTAATAGAATCTTATTGAGTTTCTAACGCACTTAGTGTGTAGTTTTGGTTAAACTGTCAGGATTACTGAAGTACTTATTGTATCAGTAGTGACGTTACGCCATACTTTATTTTTTTTCATAAATACCCTTTTAACTCTTAAAACAAAAATGCCAAATTAGCGACTGTAAATGGCTTATATGATTTTAAACTTTACTATCTCATCTATAATCTAAGTAATTACTGTTCAAAAGTGTCAAAAAATAAACACTAAGTATGTCTAAAATCCTCATTTCTGATATCCAATTGGAAAAATGTGTGAATCATTAAGCAAACAACCGAGACCGCAATAACGTTACAACGATCTCCGATATATTGAAATTAAATCAATTGAAACATGATCCGGATTTTTTTTTTCCGGATTATGTTACGGTTTGCTTAATTTTGTTACCTTCCGGATACGGAAAGGGAAATGATTAGTCGCACAAAAATATGTGTTTGAAATATCCAATTTAGGAGGTCAGTTATTTAGTCACTCTGCCCTAAATCCTGGACAAAAACTGGAGGAGAATACTGCTGCTTAGACCCGCTGCGATACCCATGGTAAGGGAGGTAAAAATCCTTGAATTTTCTGTTCTTTCTTTGCTAACAACGAGCCAGGTTCACTAAACTGATTGATCAAAAAATAAGTGAACACGTTTCTAATATGTTTATCCTCAAAGGCCATTTTGTGCCATTGATCCATATCTACCTTAGTAAGAAAGAATATAAATAACCTCTCGAAGATAAGCAAGTAAATATATTTCTTTCATCCTTACATTAGAATAGAAATAACGTGCCATTTCATTGGAAAATTCACATTTCTGAAATATACGGCGAAGCTTTTGCGCGCCAAAAATATTGCTTGGTATGAAGCACCAAGTGTGATTTATAGGGAATCGGCCTTTGTGTTATACTAGTGCTGGCCTGTGGCTTTGTGTGGGGGTTTCGATTTATATTCTGCAGTGTTTAGACGATGCAGTTGCGAACTTGGTTTAAAATCACCGAGCTGCTAGTTGGTATTTGCGGATTGCAAAGCTATGAGGTTCAAATTCAACAGCAGGCTAACAGTCTTTTCAAGACGGCGTCTTCTCCAAAAGAGATGGAACCAATAATACCGTTCTTCTTTATCTCTGACCCTGGAAGTCCAGGTTTCCTCCTAATCTACTTCAACTTAATAACCTGAAATAATATTAATTAGTTTTTCAACATACAAACACACACAATTAAAACATTAATTACTTAGTATAGTCTAAATGCTACTCCATTGTTTTGTTGTGCTACAGCTGATGTATTTCAGCGCATTTGGGAGGACAAGGTTCATTATCGACATGTGTTGCTAAGAAAAATAAAGGTTTTTCTTTATTTTATTTTGTCTGGAGGTCAATGAATGAGACCTCTATGTTTCAGTAGACGCGTGGATAAGCAAACAAGAAACAAACGAAAGTTGCGGAGCTTCAGTCGTTAAACTTTAAAAACTTTAAAATTATGGAACTAAATGGATTGTAGACATATCAAAATAGGTAAAACTATTTATTTTTAAAACCGTCTAAAATGCTTCGTCCTGCTTTTACATACCCAATTCTCATTAACTTTAATGACTAAATATCAAACATTTTTAACAAACTGACAATTTTTTATTTTATTTAACACGTTGCGTTAGACGCCCCCAGATGTAATACCAATAAAACTTGTATTGTGTCTCATTCAGGGTCTTTCACCAGATTAATTAAATTATATCTCAGGTTCTCAGCTTCTCAGAAGTGTACATGTAGACTTAGCAACTACCGACTTATAACGGGTGAAAAAAAACCCTTAACGAAGCCGAGAGTTACTTGTTCTACCCATTATTATGATATATTTTTTGTACTGGACCATACCTGGTAACCTTCTGGTTACGAAGAAATTGAAGTTCGAAGTGCCAACTTTTTTTGATGTGTTTTTTACGAAAACAAGTTTTAAATGCTATTAATTCAGAATTAAAATGTTATGTACATAAATAACAACTTACACCTAATTAATTAATTTATATTATAAATGCGAAAGTGGGTTGCGCATTACCGTGAACAGTGAATTTTCCCACAAAACTAAAATTCGTTTCCCAGCAATTATTTTTGCACAAAGTTACTTAGTTGATGTATAGAATGCGTAGATGACGGTTTCGTGTAGGGTGTTGTTACACCCTGTAAATATATACCGTATATTCTACATATCTCTCTACAAGCCGGCCATTAGATCGTCACTCCTTCCCCCGCCACCCACAGATAGGCATAAAAATTAACGCAAAATCCGTATGTAATCTTGATCCCATCAGCCACCATGCGTCCTAATTACGCCATCAGTGAGCGTGGGCGAGAAACAAATGACTTTGTTTACACCCTGTAGCGTGCAATGTACTGGAAGTAGTGCCGCGATTAATTGTCTGTTTAGTTTGGTTAGCTTAGAAGTGTTTTGTGGTTTTGGCGTTGATAGTTTTTCTGGGTAGGAACTTAAGTTGATTGTAGGAGAGGGATTTTGAAATAAATATAATACGCTAATCAATACTCTGATTATCTATACCACAGTTTTCCAATTGAATGAAAATCATTTGAAATGAAATCGTTTGATAACTGTAAGCAAATGTAATTTAATTTCAATATGGAGTCCACAAAAATGATCCAGACATGTGATTCGTAGCAAATCTCCATTTGCTACGGTGTAGCTGACGTGCTACGACGGCGTAGCAGGCGCGCTACGACAGCGTTGCTGTTGAAGAGGTCATGTAACTGTAAACTTGGGGTCCATGATGATCTATTATTTATGTATTTGTTAAAGAACACCAAGACAGAAGGATAAAGAATCTACGTTCAAGAACAATCTCTATCCGTGGTTATTGAGTCGATTTACGTGATTTTTTGGCGTGTAGATGTAGGGGAAGCCTGCGTAGTGATCCCGTGTTACAATTTTTACTAACTATACTTCAGTCGTTTATGAGTTAGTTTCAATAGTATTTTTTTTTGACACATAATAAACAATCAGTTCAAGACATAAATTAAAAAAAACGAACTAATTAACTTTTTGTTAGCTTCCTGTCACTGTTATTTACATAGTAAGTAATGGTATAACCCAAACTAAGAAATAAACATAAAAGTGAAAAATTACTTTCAGTTCTGAAGTGATGTCTTTGGCTTTGTATATAATTGTGTAAAATATTTTTCACTTTGTAGTGTTTTTTTGGAAGTCCGTTGAATTTGTTTTCAAATTTTATCCGTATGTGATTTATTTTAAATCACATACGGATAAAATGTAATTATTCAATAATTCAGTAAGGTAATGGGCACGCGTCATCATATCTGCTATAATGATTTCTGTTAACTAATGCCGGTGATTTCGAAATTAAATTCGGCAAAGAAAAGCTAAGGAGACAGCTTTTAAAATAATTTCCATCGCAACATAATACCGTGACGGTGTCCTGCCAACCGATTCATACTGCGCCACAATTTTCTTACCTGTAAAGAATTTCTTTTCTCTTTTTACTTTAATTTAAAAGAGGCTTGAAGGGATATAATCTTGCCGTCCGGAGAAATTGATTTTGGGCGTACGTTCGTAATATTGTTATATTAAAATATGGAAAATGTCCTTGTTGTATATTCTGCAGGGATTTAAGGGGAAATAGGGAATAGTTGGGGGATTATAAATAATGTGGTTGGTGTTTTGGTGGATCTGTTATTATAATCGTGATAAAAATCCTGAAAATTGATTTCGAAATTAGTTTTTAGTGTATTTTTTTATTTTTTTCTCGAATCGGCACGTACTGTGTGAGAATGTAGCTGCATCATCATCTCACAATAAGCGCGCCGCGCGCGCCGGCCCTGTGACTGACCGCGGAGCCCTAGCGCTCTGCTACCGCCACCACAATGGTGGCGGCCCCGTCGTGAGTTTCAAGAACTACAGATCAATACGTGCTGTGCAGTGATTGGTCTATCCAAAATCTTGTGTTTTTTAAGTTGCCCGCATTTGATTTATATATTTATAAGAATTTGGATTAGTAGCTTAGATTTCCTAAAATAAACCCAGTACCAATTAGTGCCTTGAACTACCAGTCAAGTCTTGACCAGTTTAAGGCACTAATTGGTACTGGGAAACAATAGACTACGTATTTAAAAAGTCTCCACGAGTAGCCACTCGTGGAGACTTTTTAAATAAGTAGTATATTGTGTATGTGTAGTGTATAGCAAACTGTAGTGGCAGTGGGCTGGCCATGTTTGTCGAAAGACTGATGGCCGGAGGAGCAGACGAGTCTTGGAGTGGAGGCTGCGTATCGGCAAGCGTGGCGTGGGACGCCCCCCAGCTAGATGGACAGAAGACCTTAAGATGAATGGAACAGACTGGATGCGGAAATGAATGCGGTTGTGATATGAATGAATGATAAAAGTCATTAGCGTTCCATATACATAAGCATTACATATTGCTAATCGTTCTACACGAGCGGCCTGTAGGTAAGGCATACTAAGTGATCGCTAGACGCCCTGCGTATTCAATGTAATAACTGCTTCAGGATGCTGTTAGGACTGCCGCGCTATTGTAGTGTGTCCGGTATGTTCGCTTTTGCGCATACCGATGATTTTTACGCCATAATGCGCAAAAAAAATTCATCTTGTCAAGAGCGCGGTCTAGTTCTGACGGCATCCTAAGTATATTGGGAGAAAAGTACGTCTCACCTTGGTTGTCGCTCGCTGTAGAGGTTCTGGTGAAAAGACCCTACAGCTATTCTTACAATTAGCTTTTTGTTTTGTTTCTGTATTTGTTTACTAACAATAGTTTTTAAGAACAGTTGGGCCTAGTTAAATAAACAAATATTTAATTTAATTTATATAACTTCTTATAACCCCTAACCCTTCGGGGATAACAAGCGTAATATTATGTTTATGAGGATGTGTATAGGTTTTTATTTCAATTGAGTTGCATGTTCACTTCACAGAATCTAAAGTAAGTTTTCTCGGCTTAATGTAGAGCAAACTAGGGATGACCCCTAGTTTGCTTTACATTAAGCCAAGAAAAGTCATCCTAAAAATATATATTAAAGCTACTTTGTGTTCATCCCTGACACACGACATCCTAATTTAACGTGAGATAAGCGATAAGTCGTAAATAACTCCGCTTACACTTTCCATTCGAACATGTAACATGTTGCGAAGTTCTAAACTTTGACACGCGTAACATGTAACGTAACAAATTAAATTATTTCACGCGCTTTCGTTATGCATTGGATTGTTGACAACTTGTTTACGACTGAATTTTTAATGAGGAAACTGTTCGCCTTCTGAGAAGTGACTAATTCTTTGAATTGTAAAATGTTCTGTTGACTTTTATATTAGCTGTTGCGATAGACAACATAGCAACAGCCTTTTCCATTAATTGATAATAAAAAATCCCAAATGGAATTGTTTTTTAGAGAATGTGTAATATTTGTTGGCAGTGAGTAAATATTTAGTACTGCCACAAGCATAATTTATTTATATCTAGATAAATCTATATATATAAAAGAAAGTCGAAAGTCGTGTTAGTTACACCACTTATAACTCAAGAACGGCTGAACCGATTTGGCTGAAAATTGGTGGGGAGGTAGCTTAGAACCAGGAGACGGACATAGGATACTTTTTAGTAGGGTAGGTAGGGTAGGTAGGGTAGGTAGGGTAGGTAGGGTAGGTAGGGTAGGTAGGGTAGGTAGGGTAGGTAGGGTAGGTAGGGTAGGTAGGGTAGGTAGGGTAGGTAGGGTAGGTAGGGTAGGTAGGGTAGGTAGGGTAGGTAGGGTAGGTAGGGTAGGTAGGGTAGGTAGGGTAGGTAGGGTAGGTAGGGTAGGTAGGGTAGGTAGGGTAGGTAGGGTAGGTAGGGTAGGTAGGGTAGGTAGGGTAGGTAGGGTAGGTAGGGTAGGTAGGGTAGGTAGGGTAGGTAGGGTAGGTAGGGTAGGTAGGGTAGGTAGGGTAGGTAGGGTAGGTAGGGTAGGTAGGGTAGGTAGGGTAGGTAGGGTAGGTAGGGTAGGTAGGGTAGGTAGGGTAGGTAGGGTAGGTAGGGTAGGTAGGGTAGGTAGGGTAGGTAGGGTAGGTAGGGTAGGTAGGGTAGGTAGGGTAGGTAGGGTAGGTAGGGTAGGTAGGGTAGGTAGGGTAGGTAGGGTAGGTAGGGTAGGTAGGGTAGGTAGGGTAGGTAGGGTAGGTAGGGTAGGTAGGGTAGGTAGGGTAGGTAGGGTAGGTAGGGTAGGTAGGGTAGGTAGGGTAGGTAGGGTAGGTAGGGTAGGTAGGGTAGGTAGGGTAGGTAGGGTAGGTAGGGTAGGTAGGGTAGGTAGGGTAGGTAGGGTAGGTAGGGTAGGTAGGGTAGGTAGGGTAGGTAGGGTAGGTAGGGTAGGTAGGGTAGGTAGGGTAGGTAGGGTAGGTAGGGTAGGTAGGGTAGGTAGGGTAGGTAGGGTAGGTAGGGTAGGTAGGGTAGGTAGGGTAGGTAGGGTAGGTAGGGTAGGTAGGGTAGGTAGGGTAGGTAGGGTAGGTAGGGTAGGTAGGGTAGGTAGGGTAGGTAGGGTAGGTAGGGTAGGTAGGGTAGGTAGGGTAGGTAGGGTAGGTAGGGTAGGTAGGGTAGGTAGGGTAGGTAGGGTAGGTAGGGTAGGTAGGGTAGGTAGGGTAGGTAGGGTAGGTAGGGTAGGTAGGGTAGGTAGGGTAGGTAGGGTAGGTAGGGTAGGTAGGGTAGGTAGGGTAGGTAGGGTAGGTAGGGTAGGTAGGGTAGGTAGGGTAGGTAGGGTAGGTAGGGTAGGTAGGGTAGGTAGGGTAGGTAGGGTAGGTAGGGTAGGTAGGGTAGGTAGGGTAGGTAGGGTAGGTAGGGTAGGTAGGGTAGGTAGGGTAGGTAGGGTAGGTAGGGTAGGTAGGGTAGGTAGGGTAGGTAGGGTAGGTAGGGTAGGTAGGGTAGGTAGGGTAGGTAGGGTAGGTAGGGTAGGTAGGGTAGGTAGGGTAGGTAGGGTAGGTAGGGTAGGTAGGGTAGGTAGGGTAGGTAGGGTAGGTAGGGTAGGTAGGGTAGGTAGGGTAGGTAGGGTAGGTAGGGTAGGTAGGGTAGGTAGGGTAGGTAGGGTAGGTAGGGTAGGTAGGGTAGGTAGGGTAGGTAGGGTAGGTAGGGTAGGTAGGGTAGGTAGGGTAGGTAGGGTAGGTAGGGTAGGTAGGGTAGGTAGGGTAGGTAGGGTAGGTAGGGTAGGTAGGGTAGGTAGGGTAGGTAGGGTAGGTAGGGTAGGTAGGGTCGGTAGGGTAGGTAGGGTAGGTAGGGTAGGTAGAGTAGGCAGGTAGGTGCGCCGTAGATACGTACTTAGTGCTACTCGAGCGAAGCCGGGGCGGGCAGCTAGTAAGATATAATTTAAAAAAAAATATAAAGATCAAGAATTTTGCGCTCGCTCATTGTAGTATATCCCCATATTATTTACTTTAGGTGGAGGAATTCACAAGAAATGTAGTATTAATAATGTAATGCCCTTATTATACTGTGTCGGCATCTACATCGCCACATGCGAACTACGTATCAAAAGACCTGACGTCACACAACATCCTGACGTCACACAAATCCTGCATCGCGCAATTAGAGTTTACCGCGCGATGGACATATAAACAAGCTCCCGACTTCAACCTCTGGGCAGTTGCCCGCCAGGCATGACACCCGTCTGGTCGGATCCTCCCTTTTCTATGGTGGATGAGTGAACTTTACACCAAAAAAAAGTGAAATAAGTGAAAAGTGGTATTTTAGGGGTATGAGGAACACCTCATACCCCTAAAATACCACTTTTCTTGTTAGATTCTGACTTGACTAGATTTCTCATTGAAGACTCTATCTATCATCTATATCTTAAAATAGTCTATCTATATCTAAAAATAGTGTAATTGGCTTCGGCCGTTCTGTTTAAATAAATAAATCTATTCTAAAACCAAAAAACCATACTCCAGAAGAGACATCGTCTCAAAAATCATTACATAATCACTCTACTCTTGCATTTCCTCCTCCATTACTCCGAGCCCTCCATTCAGTTCTCAGTTCTCACAATACCCTCACGTCTCCATCATCAATCACTTCACTTATTAATACTCTTCACTTAATCATTTCAACCTCCACTGACCTAATTTTTATAAGCCCATCAGATCTTGCTTACTTAGGAGTATAACAATGCATTTATTTTTCTGTTTGTTTTCGAATCTGATTTTTAGGAAGTTTATTTTTGTCGAAATGGTTTTGATTTATATTTAATATTGTTGACTTTTGACTAAGAAGAGTTGATTTTGATTGGTCGTTCAAGGAAAATATCTACATAGTGCGTACATGTATTTATTTTTGCTACGCAAGCTTTCTATCTAAGGTCACAAACGCATCAGCCATTGCAGTGTTGGAGCTTAAGTTACCGCTGACGTTGCCGCGTGCTATCTGTGACAACATCCGGTGTATTACTTACTCACGTTTCTTTATCTTAGAAATACAGTATTTTCAAGTAAGGTAAGTAGTGATAGAATATGAATCGTTTTAATCTAAACTTTATTAGGTAAATAGTATGAATGTTCCCTTAAGTCATATTATTTTGTCTATTTGTCGGGGCAGCAAGTAGCGTCGTCTCGTTTTGTTAGGAAATTACTGGAATCACCGAAAAGGTCGCATAAGAGTGACACTGGCTTATAACAGTCACTCTAGCAGAGCGTCGCATCGATGTTTGCGTAGCGGCTGTCTTCTGATGACAGAAGATGATGTCATGGGAGCCGCTGTCGTACCACGTCCAGGACAAACTGCTATATTCCGACACAATCCTAATGATATTGAAGTTGCTGAACCACTAATACGATGAACACTTCTGGTAAAGGCTATCCTGCGGCGCTATATTTATTATGACAAAATCCCGTTTCTTCAATTACTCCCCATAATTATTTTCATATTGAGCAGCATAAAATATAATAACTCTCGTTTAATGACTCGATACAGATGAGCTCGTGTTTAATTATCTCCAGTCACTTGTTTACACGTCATGCGCACAATTTACGTCGCACAAAGCTGCTTGATATCTCGCCAAATAATACTCACAGGGTTACGATAGGGATACACTGAGAGCAGAGGATAGTATGAACCGAGGAAAGTGAAATTGACTATGGGTATGGGGAGGCCATCAATCATCATTAACTTTCCTACAAATGGGCTACTGGGTTTTACACAAACACTTTATCGTAATCATACTGGATTCCCAACAACAGATGTAATAAATCTATGATGACATCTGACATAGTCCCTAACAGATCCAGTTATTTTAACTGCAGCTGTAGATTACGTTCCCATAATGTAGGAAACTGAAAAGTGATAACATAGGAGTTTGAAATGTAGTCCATAAACAATTTAAAGAAAAGACGATTTTATCAAACACCAGTCGTACTCAGTGCATCGCTAGGTTTACAGTGGTGTTTATCTGCGGTATCATTATTAGCCCTTTCGCTGCTTTTCATGTTGTAATGAAACGACTTCATTGTTCATCGCCTATTTTCGACTAATGTACAAAAACCGCCGACTCATATGAGCTTATTTACGTATTTAATATCAAAGGGAAATTGTAGTAAGCAGCTCTTGTATTGTAGTCAATATTACGAAGAAAACTATTATATACATTGATTGCAAAATGATAGACAAATGTAAATACACCGCCAGCGCAACCGGTGTGGTTGGCACCTTGGTAGCCAGTATAGAACAAAACTTAACATCTTCAAAGACATAGAAACACAATATTCGATCTTCAAATGTTACAATTGAAATTTTAATGATATAATTTGCGTGCGTGGTTCATAGAGAGGTGTAAGTTTTAAAGCAGGTAAAGTCTATAACTTTATAGACTCTATACGTGCAACAAAATAGGCTGGATAATTTATGTTTGATGACATAATTATGCCAGAGATGTAAGTAGTGAAGATCTTGGGGAGACAGCAATTTTTTTTTCCCGAAAGATTCAAAGTGCTAGCAAGCACAGTCATTCAATAATTTCTCCCATCGTCGCTTCCACAACAAGGCCAGAATCTATCCAAAGTCCGAGTTTTAATATACATAACAGCAGCCTGTGTTTACTCGAGAAAACTGATTACGTTTCAACGATAAGTACCATAAACAAAATCAGGCGATTTTAATATTTTACTGGATAAAGTTTTCAGGCATTTTTTCATCCCCTTTAAGGAAATAAGGAATAAAACGCAGCTGTCGTTCAGTTGCGCACACTTACCCTGTGGGGTGTAACTTTTTAATTACAACCCCCCGATATTTTTACCCCTCTTGTCTCGGATATTTTTAAAGTTGGACCCTTAAAAGTGTTTGATTTTATAGCTTGAGGAAACGAAACCTGTTTTGTTTTTGTGGAGGTAGTTTCATATTTTTAAACGACTTCAAAAAAGTAACAGGTTCTATATTCGCCTGTATGTGTGTTTTTATGTATCATCGATTTCTCCGTGATTACTGCGCTGATTGACGTGATTCTTTTCATTCGATAGATGAAGCTTGCGCGGTAGTCTCGCATAAATTTTATTAACTTTCCTTGTGTAGTTTTTGAATTAGCTACAATAATACGATTTTATTCCACTTAGTGTATGTGGATGAAGTTAAAATAATATCCTGTCATTGATATTTACATAGCAAGTAGTGGTATACGCGTTTGTTTGGGGTAGGTACCGCAACTAAAAAGTGAAAAATAAAAATTAAATTACAAAAAAAAAAAAAAAAAATCAACCGACTTCCAAAAAAACACTACAAAGTGAAAATTTACTTTATTCCAATACAATACAGGTATAAGAAAGAAGAAGAAATACTGAAAATCTGTGCTAGTGATAGACGTCCACTTCAGGTATCCACAATTATCTTTTTAACCCCTTGCATCTCATGGCCACCGCTGCCCTTAGTCTGTCCATCTAGGTGAGGTCCCTGTTTCCAGTTCATGGTCGCCATTTCACAACCCCTCTGCTGTACGAAAAATAATTCAGCCGACATAGTCTTCTTACCTGACAAAAAGAAATAAGATGACAATATCAATAATAAAAACAACTAGGTATGTACTAACACTTTGTTTCTCTTTCTCAAATCAGCATATTATTATCCAATGTCCGGACAAAATCATGATTTAAGCGCGCCAATATTTTCTAATAGCCGAACTGATTACCAATTAGTGTGGAGCCGGTCCAATCCTCCAGGGAGGGGGTGAACGGGGGGTGACAGTGACAAACGACGGAAATATTTCACTGAGCCAGCCACCCGGGACACTGTTGAGACCATAGTAGTAGTCACAGATGGAAGAATTGTGGGGGAGCTCATGCATCTGGTTAGAGGAACAGTGAAGTTTTGAATGTGGATAGGTTGGTTTGGCATTAATAATATGAAGAGAGTGTGTAGAAATCAATATTTCATTGCCATTGCTTAAATAATTCAAGTTTATATCAACAGCGACGCGGAGGAATTTATCAAAACCATATTTTAGTTTTTTAAGAGGCTTACAACAGCTAAAGCGCGGTCACTGTCGGACTGCATAGAAATGAAAGAGAAGCGCGATGACACGACGCAGGTAATTTATTGCAAAATATGAAGCAGTTAGCGATTTACAAAAAATCTATTGATTGGACTGGAAAATTAAAACACTATTATGCTAATATGTAGCTTGTAGAATAATCTGACAAAAAATCAGAATGATTGCATGTAAATTAATATGATTTTTAATCGTTAAAAGAAATTTTTAGAGGTATCTTCATGATTTTTTTCTATCGTATCAAATTAATTGTATTATGTTTTCAACACACTATCATACTAGCATATATCCTGAAGAATATCATATATTTTTCTGATTTTGTTTACTGCAGTGGATCATATTCTTTTAGGCATTATAAAACTTGCGTTTAGGCATGTTTAGGTCCTGTAGTCCCCTTAATAGTTTTAGTTAAATTAGGATATTAAATTGCTATATTTTATATTATTTAAATAGTTTTTTAGTTAATATAGTTTTATCGAGTGTATATATTTTTATCGTATTAATAAATTCTCTTTAAATAGGTACATAAGAATAGTTTTGATAACCAGACAAAATAGTTTTATCTAGCGTTAGCAAAACAATGTTTATTTTCCCCGAAGCTGTGTTTGTTGTAGTTTGTGCACCGTCATTGTTTTCATAAAGCTATAGTCTGGCTCAAAATGGTTTAGTCTAGGTCTGCGCACAGTGTGGCCGTCTCTGATTTTGTAAAGGCACGTTCACACTGCCTGCATGTCCACAGACGCATTTCAAAGCGATCGTTCAGTTGGTTGTGACAACCTATTGCGAAGGCTATCATTCGTTTGTAAACTTATTTTCAAATTAATATATCTCCATAGGTTATCATCAATAACACTAATTAGATATCAATATTCCACAATCTAGAATATTTAGATCGCCAGGTGGTAATCAAATGATTATCTGAATTTATTTATATACTATATACTTTTGAATGACTCGCTTACTAGCTTTAATATCTAGGTACTACCGAAATATGTGAATGGGTATATATTTTTGCAAGTCACAGTTATAAGCAATGTTCTATTAATAAATAAAATTCAATTGTGTACAAAATACTATAACAAACATAGGTATGTTCGTAAAAATATATTGTTAATAATGTGAAGGTAAGTATGACTTAGCACTCGTGGAGTGTTGTGACCAGAAAATATAACGGTCACTTTGATTATCAAAGTGGTGTTGCTCATTTTCATATTGATAGAACGGATTATTTTCTGGATCGCTGATCTGGTAGTGAGTTATGTCTGTGGGCGCCGAGTGCGAGTGTGAATATTGTTAGATTCTAAATGCAGGGTGAATGAAAGGCAACCAACAAAATGTGTTTACAAGGCAGATCAAAGTGAATGAGGGGCTCGTGGCTAAATGATAACAGCCGTACGGATTGATCAAAGGTTAAGCTACGCTTGCCGAGGTTGGTTCGTGGATGGGTGACTACCACATATCGAGGCCCCTCCTTGCCTCGGAAGGCACGTTAAGCCGTTGGTGAAAGATGTACATCTTTGACAGTCGTTACGGGTAGGCAGAAGTCCAAAGTCTGACACCCAGTCCTACCAAGGGGTATCGTGTTCCCCAGTAATTGGATTGAGGAGGTAAGACAGGCAGTCGCTCCATGTGAAATATTGGTATTTAGCTGCATCCTGTTAGACTGGAAGTGGACGTCAACATAGTTGGGAAAAGACTAAGCCGATTGATTGATTAAAGGATTTAATTTTATGACTTGATTATCTCACTAAACATTTACACGATTGTATAGCCAACAGTTCTATTAGGTAATAAACTAGTTGTTTCTGTAGTTTTAGCGACAAGACCACTGTTTGTAACTATACTGTTCTTATTTAGGTAAATTCTTGATTCCTCCCTCAGTGTATAAAGTTGATTTTATAATAAACTAGTGACCCGCCCCTGTTTCGCACGGTTTTTACTACTTGACAAAACATCGATATGTCTTTATATGTTCACGTTTAATATAAATGTGTAATATAAATTTATACATATTGAAGTGGCAAATGATGTTGAAACCCGCATCAAAATCTGTTGCATAGTTTAGAAGAACAACGCGAGCACACAGAAAGACATGAAAAGTGACTTATAATATGTATACATAATGTTTTTTAACTCACTGTTCTTAGTTGAACTGTGCGCATGTTGGCACCGGGGTCATCTTTAAAACTAGTATGTAATTACTTACTTGACTTTTTACTCTTTGGTTTACTGTTTTTAGTTTCCACCAAGTTGTTAATGTTCTTTCTTTTAAGGATCGTTAAGGTATCGTCTTTAAAAGATTAAAGATGTTGTGCGAAACTTACTGTAAGTAGTTAACTCTGATGTCGCAGTGGAACTTACTAATGGAGCTTAATGAAGTTACAAATTTGGACCTATATTGCTGAGGCATAAGGTTTTGAGTTCTGTTTCTAGGGTGGGTGAGACATTAAATCGTGTTTTCTGCTAAGTTTTCTAATAAGGGAATGCAGGCTCCGATTAGCATTCGGTGATTCTCACACGACGCCACGCACCGACGCGGCAAGCGGTGAAGCGGAATTACGTCGCGTTGGCTTGTATGTAATCCGTTGATGCCACCACAGCCCCATTTTATGTCCAGAAAATCACTGTCCATTCCAAGGTTGCCTGGAAGAGATCGCAGTAAGCGATAAGGCCACCCATTGTATATTATGTAGTGTATAACTTTTTTTTGTAATCCGTAATCTGGTGTACAATAAAGTATATATATTATATAAATAATAAATAACGCTCGACCGTACGGACGAGCGGCGCACGCGCCGCTTTCGCCAACGGGCGGAGGTTAGCATACGAGACACCGTATTATAGCGCGGATCACTGTGGCATAAGGCTGTAGTGCGATTTTTTCGAAAATGGAGCTTCCTTTCCGCGCGGCGAACCTAGAAGTCCATTCGCGCGGCCCGGCGCGCTCTCTGCCTCTCCACGCAGCGCACCGCCACACAAACTGCTTCACCGCCTCCGCCCTCCGCGGCGGTGAGTTGCGGCGTGTGAAAGCCGCCTCCATGAAATATCGGTCTATGCAGCGGGTGCAGGTACATAGCTTACGATCTACCTGCCTGTCTCTGACTACCCTTTTTGACTTATTGCCATTACTAACAAGTTATCAACCAACTAACAAACATTATTATAAACCCCACCAATTTCATGAACTGCAATAAAATATACTGGAGCACCCGACATCAAAGGCGCACTTTTTACATTTGACACTTTTTGTAATCAAAACTTTCCGCGAACTCGTTGGAAATTTTACAGTTTAAAAATAAAAAAAAGATGAAGGCAAAAAGTTGCGGGAGCATGTCACATGTGGCACAGGACGTTGAGTTATGGCGCATAGTTTTATATTAAATTTCGCATAATTCCGGCCGGGGTGTATGTAGTGTGCAACTTGCAACTGCAACTGTGTCGGGTTTTGTGGTAAAGTTGTGAATGTGCGACCGGTTGATAGTTGGATAGTGTATTGCTGTATCTTGTGACGGTTGAATATCTAGTTGTATTTTAAGTTCGAATGATTAAAATAATAACGACAACGATATCGATAACGATAATAAGCATAATGAAACTTTGATCAAAACATCTCATTTCACTAAAGATAATCTAGGTTAGGCTCCCATTAATAATATCTGACACCCATGATTACAGAGGTATCAGAATGGGAGCTTGATTTTAAAGTATAATTTAAGTTTCTTAAAGCTTCTTATGCGGTGCTTGAGGAGGTCTGTGTCCAGTAGTGGACGTCTTTCGGCTGTTATGATGAAAGCTTAATATTATACTTTAGAAAACAGTTGTCTGATAAAACCTAATAACCTAGATATTTAGTCTTAATTGTAAAACAACAATACCTGTTTTGTATGTTGCTACACCAATACAATTATGTATCTGATGACTTATAAGAATTATAATCCAAGTTCCCCAGAAGTTTTAGTGACTTACCGCAATCAGTATCAGCCACAACCAGTCGCTAGCTGCACGATAAGCCGACCCCGCGGATGCTCCTCGCTCTCTGATTGTAAAGTCAGCCGCAGACCGGCAGAGCGTCTTGCGAGTACGACAGAACTTGTGCTGCGCGGAATGTTTCTGAGCTCTGAAAATTATATTACCAGTATTACGTCGAGGCTTTCGAGAAAAAAAAAGCATGTTTAAAGTGGGTTGTCTGTTTAGTTAGAAAGAAAAATATTTTTGGACTCGCTTTTAAGAAAAATGTTTTGTTATCTTATTGTCAATACGTAGTTATAGATTCAATTTTAACTTTAATCTCTGAACAATAGAACTTTTGACAAAATCGTCTTGTTTCTCCGATGTAGCGATTAGTCAAGTGAAATTGATATTGTCGTTATAAAACCACCTCCATGAAAGAATTGATTATTAAAGAGCCTACAGATATAACACTCGGTAAACCGTAAAATAAGCGCTTGGACGTAGATTATCGCACAATTTTCAGAAGCAACACTTATGTACCTATAGCAGATCAGCGCCAACAATTCTAAACACTAAATCATGTTCTTTATTCCGTGCAAACCACCGAAAACCATAAATTCAACAAACAGGGGACACACAAACAACATATATATACTACGCTCGACGTATGTAATTCGAAAAAATATATTCAACGGGCATGCAACCAGAGCCCAGGGGACCGCTATTGCAAAGCCCAGGGGAACGCCATTGCAAAATTTCCAATTTTCAACTCAATCCAATTTCAATCTATTTTCAATATCAGTCGATTGGTGTTCTCGGTTAGATGCGGGTAGGACGTGGAAAAACTTGTAAAGGATAGCAGGTGAAGATCCCGGTAGAATCTGGCTGCTCGGCACTGAATTATGCAATACGTTTTAAGGAAGATTAGGAAGGGAAATTGCTTTCGTTATCATTATTGTTATTGTGTAAGATGACGACTAATGGAGAAGTAAGGAAGAAGTAGATATGTTGCGTCGACCACAAATACATTGGAATGAGGGCAGGAAAATGATGATTGTGATGATGATGATAGCGATGATGGTGAATTATGGTGCAAGAACATGAATCATTGTTTTTTTTGTTATCTTACTTACTAATGAGTTTTCTGTTATAAAAATCCAATACCAGATACTCGTAGATGTACCTATAGGTTGTACAGTACAACCACATTTTGCCTGAAATAATTTCCACGCAATTTTGGCCAGCTTATTGCCATGAACAGAGACGAAATCCAAACTTCGGGCTGCTCATTACCTAATGGACCCCACAAACCTGAAACCCCGTGTTTAGCAGACATGCTAGCGACCACTACACTAACGAGGTAGTAAATAAACTATAATATGGTAGCGACCATTGAAGCCTACACAATTCCCTATTCGCTTCGTCCTGTAAACATAAAACTAAGCCGTATTATCCAAAGACCACTTACACTGTGTGAAAGGAAATATGAAACCAATAATAGATAATTCATTCCTCAATTTCATGCAAGCGCAGCCACGGGCCGAAGCTATCCTATTTGTTACAATAACTCGTGCTGGGCGAGATAAGGAAGGAATAAATTAAAACTTGGATAATCTGCGTTTAGGCATAACATAACATCACGCTTGTATACCCTTAAGGGTAGGGTAGGCAGAGCTCACTGCGCCAGTTTAAGTACCATGTAATAGAGGGCGACCCTATAGTCATTTATTTTTATACGTTAGATATTGTTTAGGGTCTAATAAATAATCTTGGTTTGGATATTTTATGGTAGAAAGCTATGGGAGGATATATTAATGGTTATTGTAGGAAAAGAATAAGTTTTTATCAAATATATATTGCCTACTGCCCACGACTTCGTTAGACGGCTACATTTTTATGAACTTTCCCTGTATACTACATTTGTTTATTCAATTTTTTTCTCAATAGGATCAACGCCTTATTTTCGGGCTGTTTTTTATTTCACTGTATAGTGAAACGAAGTTTATCACAAGTACAAAGCATTACGGCATGCATCATGCATGCATGATAAGTGGCCCATAGTCGTCCACTCTCTTCAATAGCGCTATAATTTTTTTTTTTTTCATAGACGGCCTATTGAACGGAACTAAAATCTAATAACGCTCAAAAATAACCCTATTATTGAACTTTTCCATAATTTACCCACTGGAATAACAAAATCTGATGTAAGGTGTAAACTAAAATATCGCCACATTCACATAAAATATGTTAACAAATTGTCTACACTTCAACACACGACCTTTGGCGTTTCTAAACTCGTATTCAGCATAATTCACGTGTAAAAATATGAACATTCTAGCATTCTGGAATGTTCACTCGAATTGTCGGCAAAAGGTTTTGCTCATTATGTGCGAATTCAAACGTAATGCTCCGGTCTGACGAAACGAACTAAAATGTGTATACGATTTGTGGAAAATCTAGCATTGTATAAAATAGTAGGGCTTTGGTCCGTGGCTTTGCGATCACGTAGAGGTATAAAGTTTTTGGGACGCGCTAATTCAGATAATTTTAATTTATGTTCTGGTTTCTTTAATTATTCAGTATTAAAACTAAAAATAAATAGGTAAATAGGTAAGATTACAAAATAAAAATACCGAATTCCAAAATAACTTATATTTCGGTGTCTTTGGTTTTGTAATTTCGTTATTTCCCACATATTTCCGAAATTTAAGTGTTTTTTTACTTTGTAGTGTTCTTTTGGAAGTCAGTTGTTTTTTTTTTGTAAAATGTTTTTATTTCTCGCTCTTTAGTGAATCAGTTTTTTTTACAAAATATTGCTTTTCCCGATGCAGGGACGATAATCGTAGAGGAATTCTGACCATCAGCTCCACTTCACCAAATGGTGCTTTCCGATAGCAACTGCACGAGTTACTATAAAAAATACCCAAATCGCTATAGGTGTCTGTAATATTTGTAGAGTTGCCTCGATTTCTCCAGGATTCCATAATAACTGATCTAATGACAATGGGGCCACCTCGAAAGTATACCCGAAAGGGTATACTTTCGAGGTGGCCCCATTGTCAATGCCATTGTAATGTTTGAAAAAACATTAACAGAATTTTGCAAATCCATCTATATATGACGGAGTTATGCTCGAACATACATACATAAAAATAAATATATGTATAAACTCAAACTTAAAGAATTTATTTCAATTAAACCATTTACAGGCACTTTTGAATTGGCAAGGAGTCGGTCAGTCAGAAATATGAAGCTAGTTGCCCATTCCAAAGCTTAGTAGGTTCCTGTGGGTGTGGAGTAATTCTTTTAAATAAAATAATTGTTACAAAATATTGGTTACATCATTCATGTTGAAATTATACATGTGAGAAGATGTAGAAAGAAGTGCGCGTTAGAAGCGTCCGTAATAAAAAGATATATCAATGAACAATTCAAAAATTAAAATCAGCCATGGCCGCTAAGAGTTGACCAGTCCCATCTGACGGGGCCCGTTCACGAACATGACGCATGGATCAGCACCATTCAGCTCAACCATTTTGAAGGGAGCTAAATGATCCAATACACGTGCCACCATCAGCGAGACATCTGAGTGAGCATGACATACTCACAGCCGGCAGGGCAAATTCAAGTCAATGAAAGACGTATTACCCGATAAATGGTAGCTCGTTAGTGCATAGTACTGACACCTGTGCTATGCAATTATATAATACAAATGAGATTGAGTTTATACAATGCAAAAATGGTCTTACAATCTTCAGCAGCTCCAACAATATTTTCAAATGTTAATCAATTAGTTGTGGTTGTGGAGCAGGACCAGCATTGAGCCAAGCATTTTATCAGCGATGTAATCCCCCAACTTATAATATGCCTGCCTGTATAGATGTTAACAAGATTTGAATTTCATCTCATTCAGTTGAAAATTGTTAAACACGAAAGATAGGTCCACTTTAACTCGTCTGAAACCTAGTTGAACTAATAGGTCCCTATTTCTTGTACTATAATTATGTCTATCACCTATATATAAACATCCGAATCGATAACCTCCTCTAAACCAATACCTATCAACTTTATGTGTGTAAATTAAGTTATTTTCAGAATGACTAGTAAGTACTATTGAAAACGTTATGAAAATGTTTGTAGATGTAGCTCAAACTGAACTTCATGTGTAAAGATGTTTTCACAAAAAAAGATACTTCATTACATGTTTGGAAACTAAATTGCAAAATCAAGTATAGAAAAACTAAAAAATCCGGCTGTGAAAACATAACTGAAAAACAACCGACTTCCGAAATTAAAGTAATTTTTGACTTTGTAATGTTTGTTTTGGAAGTCGGTTGTTTTTTTTTTGTAAAACGTTTTTACTTTTCACTGTTTTGTTGTGGTACCTATCCCACACAAAGTTGAACTACCTGCTATGTAAATAACAGTGACAGGAACATATGATCATATCATCCACATAGACTAAGTAAGAAAAATGCGTATTATTGAAGCTAACTATTTAGTAAAGTTATATGGGACCACCACGGGAGCAAACCCTTTCAATAAAAAAAATATATTTCTAAATCAGTTCACAAATGACGGAGAAATCGGTGAACACACAAAAAAAAAACATACATAAAGTCGAATATAGAACCTTCTCCTTTTTGGAAGTCGGTTAAAAAGAGAAAAACAAGCATTTATAACGAATAGGATTTTGGTATCGCAAGCGAGGACAAACCTGAAATATTCTCTAACTTTTGTTCGCAGGCGGCTTGCGACACTAAATCTTTCAAAATCAGTTCAAGCGTTTAGTAGTTACGGGGGAACATAGAGACATACACACATACACAAACATACTGGTCAAACACATAACCCTCCTTTTTGGCTTCGCCGCAATCGGGTAAAAAGAAAGTGCTCAAATTCTACTCTCTAACACTCGTGAGCCGTACAAATAAAGCAGACTTTCCAAGTGCCTATTAAGATCTATTACAAAACGGAATGGCCGCCACAATGCCGATTCCGAGAACGTTCCAATTTTAAAGAATGCAAAACACAGAGTAAGGTAGCATGTAAGGTTCGTGCAAAAAACAAATTCGGTACTGAAATAATGGGCCAAATAAGTTTAATCTTCGGAGCTTAGTTTGAAATTCAAATCGTGAAGACTCGAGTAATTTCGGGTTGTGGTAGAACGTCTATGTGAACAATAGGTGTGGTATGGTATAGCAAGTAAATACGGATATTGTGAGGGTTTTGAGGACATACATACTTAGGAACGTTTCGTGTAAGTTGAATTTGCAAATAGAGGCAATATCATAGTTTAGTAATACTGGGTATATTTTTGAGATACCAGTAAAACTGCACACCGGAAATTAAAAATAAGGAAGCCCATGCTCAATTCTGAAGAAATCTGTAACTGTACTGTTGAGATTTTTTTACAAAGATACGAGTTGTATTATCTAGGTGTTGAAACCGATGATTTTCCAATTGTCATACTGAAACATATTTTGTGATAGTTTTATTAAAGGCAATTAACACCTGGCAAATCTGTTAACAATCTTATCACAAAACAAATCTATTACCAATTCACCTAACATAATCTCAATTATTTACACATACAAATATAGATTAGTATCTGGCGCATTACGTAGAAAACAAGATAAAACCTAAGGCCGGAAATATACGGTTGCTTATATTAATTTGGATGAAGCAACCAAATTAAATTCTTTATTTATATTTTTTTATCAAATTGGTTGAACCGTGCAACATCACTATTATAATAAATCAACACCCAAGTATGTTATTCCATTAAGATTCCGACAAAAACTAACCAAATAAAAATGCTTTCAAACTATTTCTTTACCCGAAGTAGTGCAGGTCAATCCTCTGTAATTCCGTATGGTAATGACTGCCGGTCGGTAAAGGCACAAGATAGATAGGGCAGAAGGTTGGCTCCATACAACGATTGACACATAGATACGCGTCTACGTATAGCGAGTGCAAGCGCACACGCGACCTGCATTTGCTTGCGATCGTGTTACGTTCGCGTCTATGTGTGCATGCGCCAGTATCGCTCGTTGTAAGAAGCTGGCCTTCTGTACTTACCTATCTATTTTGTCGGTAATGGTATTCATTGAAAACGTTCCCGAAGGGATTCCTTCAGTTACTTCAGAGACTGAAAACTTCCACTGTTATTATAATTGAACGATTTTTTTTCGGAATTGGATTAATTTTGAGGAATTCGAATTAGAATTGGTTCGGCAGTATTTCATGAATTCGTTTTTAATAAAAGTTTTTTATGATTTTCCCGGCAGAATACATAATTGGAAAGCTATTGTAAGGATACAGCAAAAAAGAAGCATTTGCAACAAATAATTTTAAGAACTTGAGTTCATCATCAGACTATCTCAAGTGCAAGTGAAGCTCAGTAATTATTTATATATGTAAGTAACTCTGAGTAAACAATAATTCTTTTATCATATTATGTGTCCATCAGTATTATTCTTAATAACCAGTTATTATTGTTATTATTTATAAACTACTTTACAGTAGTCTTGCACTTAAATCTAAGCACCATTAAACAGATTTCACGGTTTGTATATGGAAACGGATCATACTTTAAAGAAAAGTTAGTTTATGCAGAGTCAGAGTAACTACATCCCTAACTAATTGCCCACAAATGGGTAAAGCTTAAGGTGCCACTCAGACTTCAGTTTCAGCAATCCTATATGATAATGTGCTCACGTAATGATATTCATTGGACTGGCAATGGATTCGGTTGGAGAGGACCACGGAGTGCTCCTAATACTATTGTTTGAATAGTTTTACGTGTGAAACGATTTTCCAAGTAGGGCCATTGTTTTTACATTATGATTCAGAGCCAAATAGATTTTGGTAAGTATTTGTTTAATATCAGTCTAGTTTATTACTCCTTCTTACTAGATTGGGTTAAGTTGGTTATCTTCTGAGATCTTTAGTTTGATTTGATTAAAGATGAATGAAGAAAATTCTAAGCAATTATCCCGTCAAACGATCGCCGTCTAGTAGAAGCCGTTTGCTGTACCTAAGCGCTCAAAGGTTTTCACGATAATATTAATTGTCGTTCAGAGTATAATGACGACATTTGACGGTTTAAAATAGAAAAGAAGATAACACTTTTTCGGTATTAAAAAAATATGCACTAGATTGAACAATTGGCCTGCCGTTCTTAATTTCCTTGGCACTTATTGAAATTGTATAAAAAGGAAAAGAAAACCTAAGTAATTTACAAATGTGCGCAATCGAGACAAACATACCTAAAAAATCTCTTAACTTTTACCATAATTAAAATAAAAACCTTCAATAGCTACGTACGCTAATGGAATGAGTTTGCATCAAAAGACACTTTTGCGGAATTAAACCAATCAGCTAATATACGAAACATGTTTTTTTCCATGTTACTGTGAAAACCTCTCTAAGGCTTTTCAGAACATATTTTTTCAGACCTTTCATGAAGACTTGAGTGTTTAAGTGGAGACATTTATTTATTTACTGAATAGGAAATAAAATAGAAAGATGTTTCTGAAAAATGTGTGTTACTGTTTTCTCTTAATACTTGTACTTAATACCTACAACGCTTTAGAATGGGCAACTAGCTTTTAAGTTACCTAATCTAAGAAATTACGGACTTTGAACATGAATTGGGAGTCGGTCTATGTATACGAGTAATTCTAATATGTGTTATAGCGTGCGGCAGAATGTAAATGCTACCATGGCAACCGAGAGGGGTTACCCGGTCGCCCGTCTGAGGGCGCCCGCGCACGCCCCACTAGGTTCTCATTGGAATCGTCAGTTAGTCTGTGTAAGGTGCGACCAGCGAGCGACTATGCGCGCGCTTTAACTTGAAAGTTGTGTCAGATTGTAACTTGTGTGATCTATGTGATTATAGTGTAATTCCTAAGCACCTGCGTTTCTCTTACACCCGTTCCCCGGCTATAGTGTTCAATAATAACTACTTCTAGTAATAAGTATTATGACAACATTACACGGTTCAACTAATTTGGTTCGCTTTGATTGATAGCAGCCGACGTTGAGTGACTTGACTGTTATGATTGCTTCATACAAATTGCAATTCTTGTGTAAACCATGTATAAGATCCGATTACAAATGGTAGATGACGAATATTGAGGACATTATTTTCGTTTCCGATTCGCATGCGTCGATAACCAATCCGTTTCGCCGTGTATCATGCCGGACAAACACCGGCCAACAACCGGGTAAACACCGTACGAACATCGGACACCTCGTTTACTTACTACTCTACTGATTACGACCCTAGGGAGGCAGATTTACTGCAGCATTGCACTTCTCCTGTACACTCCAATATTGATGGATTAGTTCATCGTGATTTAGATGGACTGGTCTCTTGTTTAGCACTGTTTCCAGCTATAAATGTGTTCTAGTCCAAATAACTTGCTGTTAGATCTATGTATCGGGGCAACTTGGTTCAAGTATCTGTCACTGACTGACTCCTTGTCAATTCAAAAGTCTTTAGCATAAACAGCCTTAATGTACTGCTGAGTCATACGCCTCCTCTCTTTGAGAAGAAGTGGGCCGTAATCCACCACGCTAGACCAGTGCGGGTTGACGGATGTCACATGTCTTCGAATGTTTCGAAACATCGTGTACGGGTTGTAGTAGTTAACTCCGTACACCGATTTGTCGTGAAGGTTTGTATGTTGAGTTAGTATAGAGAAACACCGATCCACTAAGATGCACTAAGTAGTTGAGTTTATTTAAGTTAAAAGTAAGTTACAGTACTAGAGTGGAAGGCGATTATTTCTCTCAGTTGTTGATAGCTACACAGTTATTAGTTCACTATATTTAAATTCGTTAGTCATGTTATTTTATTACGCTTAATTATGACGCGCATCGTTGGCCTAAAGTAGGTTGCAGTGTACGCAGAAAAATGTACGGCAATGAGACCGTACATATTGGCAACCCCCTAAAGAAGCTAAGATGAGTAGAGAGAGAGAAAGAAACGCCTGTACAAAGTTAAACATTAAAGTAAAAGTAAATAATTAATCAAAAGTAAAGGCAATATTGTCTCGGTGTCCTAGAGGTTGTCCGTGGCAGTCGTCCGTGGGCGCCTGCTGGTTTTCTTCTCTGGCAGTCTGCTGTCGAGATCCCATTGGTTGAAGTTCAATGTCTTCATGCGTTTGCTTTCTATTCGTCGCGTTGCGTTTCGGAAATCGCTTCCTGAGCAGCGTGCAGTATTTCCTTGTTATGATCCACAGGAAAGTGATGACAGCAATTGTTAGTAAAAGGTAACAAATTGCATATTGGTGAACGTCATGATCCGTAATAGTGGATGGTAGTTTCGGCTCGTTCTCTTGTTGGAACCGCAGCTTTTTGTCAATTTCCTCGAAGTCATTTTTCTTTAGAGTGAAGAGTTCGTGTGGCGCGTTATGAAGTGTGACGTTGACAATGTTGTTTATCGGCGAATTCAGGTTCGGTACATGCATGTCATAGTTCACGTTGAGTTTGCTGTTGTACTGATTGTGCGAAGTGATTGTGAGTTCTTTTGACCGCAGTACGCATCCTTGATTCAAAGTTACTATAGCCGCCGATGTGATAGTTTGCGATATTACGTCGTTTTCACAAACAGTACGTAATTCGCACCTTCCGCAACAAACAACCAGCCAGCTGTTTGATTCTTGCAATTTGATCCATGCCTCCTCGCATGACACGCTGTGTACGTCACACGGTGACGTAGTTGTACGATGACCCAGTAGTTTTGCTTCGCAAGGTGCATTCTTGTTGTGTAAGTTGAACACTGGTATGTTTGCGTTACAAATGAAATTATCTTTTTGCCTTTTGATGCATTGCTTGAGGTCTTTATCTTTTAGTGAGATGTAAGAATTCTTCTCAAAGTTCACGGCAATGTATTCCGAAGATAACTGCATCAATTTGTAATTTGACTCCGCCTTGAATGGTATAGCGATAGCCCGATAGTACGTAAAGTCCTCATTCGAAATTAAAGGAATGTGAACTTCGAACATGAAGTAGTTTTTTGTTATTCTTGCTTTCACGTACAGCAACTTGTAAAGTTCCTTGATATCTTCTCTGATATTTTCTGTCGGCAATGACAGGGTCCTCGGCAGTCTGCCGGATATGTCTTCCAGTTGCTTTACTAGACTGACTGGTGATATCAAGTGCACGTCCATATGTCCACTGTAGACATTAGTGAGAGTGTTCAGGAGCATAGTTTGGATTTCCTTAAGATTTCGTAGTAGTAGCGATGCTGTGAGCGAAGCGGAGTTGAAGTAACTTGTGGCCATCATTATTTGTATTTCTGTTTCAATGCTGCCCAGATTCGTCTTAGTTTCTTCCATGAAGTGTTCTATCATCTTGCATTGAAGCTTGATATTTCCATCGTTTTTCTTCAAAACGTCATTTTGTAGTTGCATGATCGATGTTTGGTTTTTTGCGAGTTCGCGCAAATAGTTTTCGTTGAGTTGTATGGCATCAATGTCCTTATGGTATTTGTCAGCAAACTTCTGGTCTAAGACGCCGAATAAACTATTTGCTACCATGCCTACTCCGTCGATCAAGCCGCGCTTCTTGCGCTTAGATAAATGCTTGTGGGGAGCCAGCAGCATGGTGTTGTAGAAGTTGAGTAGTTCAATCTCGTGCGATAGTTGATCCGTCGTTGCTTGGCAATAACTTTGATGGATCTTCTGGCAAAGGTCATTTACACCGTTTATATATTTTTCAATATGTTGAACGCCCTGCCAGTAGTTAGTTAAGTTGTAGTACGTAAGCAAAGTCCATTCATCGTGAATGAGTTCAATTTTGCCTATGGTGTCATAATAAATCGGTCGCTCGGGTTCCAGGTTGGTAATTTGAGTGCCTGACCTTAGTTGCGAACCGTATGATCCATTCACAAGTATCAACATTGTGAATAGAAACATTAAAATGTTTGTAAGACATTTTCTTCCAGAGTGTTTTGTTGTGGTAGTTTTTCTAGTTTTTTGTAAATCTGTTTTACATTCTTCATAATTTTTGTTGCAGTTTGCGTCGATCGGTAGAGCTGATAGTTTTACTATGGGTCGTTTAATGACACCAGTTTGGGTTTTCAGGGTTGTCACTCGAACGTATCCGTCCGCTCCGGGGTGAAGTTCTAACACCCTACCCATGGCCCATTTTCCTGGCGGCAAATTATTATCCCGGACTAGTACGATGTCCCCCTCGCTGAGGTTTTTCTTGGGATTGTTCCATTTGCTGCGCGTTTGGAGTTGAGTAAGATAGTCGCTTGACCAATTCTTCCAAAATTGTTGGTACATATGTTCAGTTAACTGCCATCGCCGGCGTAGGTCAATGCAGTTTTCATCAGTGTAGTCAGCTCGTGGTAAAGACATTGTTGGTCCCCCCGTTAGAAAGTGACCCGGTGTCAGGTAGTTATAAAATTCTTCGGGGTCTTCAGTGAGCTGGCAAAGCGGCCTGGAGTTCATGCACGCTTCTATCTTCGCAAGCAGGGTAGTAAATTCCTCGTACGTCAGTTTTTGGGCTCCTAGCACCCGACGAAGGTGATACTTCATCGACTTGACCGCTGCTTCCCATAGTCCACCAGCAGTTGGCCAAGCGGGCGCATTAAAATGCCATTGTACTCCCATGTCTGCGATGTTATTGAAGAAGTTTGGCGACAAGATTTGCTTGAAGTCTTCAAACTCTTTCTGAAGCAACCTTGATGCGCCTATGAAATTTGTACCACAGTCCGAGTAGACGTGACCTGGTGTTCCGCGTCTGGAGCACATTCTCTGGAAGGCTGCTATAAAAGTTTCAGTACTTAAGTCGGATGCAAGTTCGATGTGCACAGCCTTTGTCACCATGCATACGAATATGCATATGTAACCCTTTGAAGTTCGAACCCCTCTTCCTTTGTTGAGTCTGACTTCAACGTGTCCTGTGAAGTCAACTCCTGTGTGGGTAAACGGGCGCGAAGGTGTTACTCGTTGTGGTGGCAGATCTCCCATGAGTTGGTTCATCTCCGGTGGGTTGTAGCGGTGGCAGCGCACACAGCGCCGTAGTTCAGCTTTCACCGCTCTGTTACCGCCAACGATCCAGTACCGTTGCCGGATGTACGCTAAAGTTAGTCTGGCTCCTCCGTGTAAAGTCGTTAAGTGAGCTTGATTGATCACCAACTCAGTAAGTCGTCCACCCTTAGGTAGAATGATTGGATTCTTCATCTCAAAAGGTAAACTGGAATAGTTCAGTCGACCCCCGACTCGGATTAAGCCGTTGTTGTCCAAGTATGGTTTAAGTTTGGAAATGTTGCTTTTCGTAGAAATAGTTTCTTTCTTCATAAGTTGTTTATATTCTTGCATAATTTCCGTTTGTTGCACATATTTTATTATTTGTTCATTTGCATTGTTTAATTCGCATAAAGTGAGGCATCCGGTGTCACGTTTCGTGTTATTACGTGCGTTTCCGATAAATCGTTGTATCCATGCTACAATTCTGATCGCTTTGGTCAATGAACTGCAATTAGTTAATAAGTTATGAATAAAATTGTTTGTCTCTTTGTTTATGGAGTTCGATTTCGCTTGGTTAACGCTGCCTATGTTAGTTGTAAATGTGCATGTTATGTTTTCTTCACGACTTTGTTCTTGGAAGGTATTCAGAAATGTAGGACCTTCCCACCACAGACTGAATGTTGTTAGCTTGGTTGGTAGCAATCCTCTTGATGCACAGTCTGCAGGGTTATCTTGCGACTTCACATAACGCCATTGCTCGGCTGGTATGATTCGTCTTATTTTTGCAACTCGATTGGCGACGTATTTTTCTCTTTTAGATGTATCCCCCTGTATCCATGCCAGGACCACTTGAGAGTCACACCAAACGCTCGTAGTTATTTCGAAACCATTCAGAGGTTCTCTGATTTTTTCGATGAGTTGCGATAGTAAGAGTGCGCCGCAAAGTTCAAGTTTCGGTAATGTGATCGTTTGTGATAACGGTGCTACTCTTGTTTTAGCAGCAAGTAATGTTATTGTTGGCTTGTTGTGTTCATCTCTGACGCAGCTGTAAACCACGCAGGAGTAAGCCTTTTCACTGGCGTCGCAGAATCCAAATAGTTCGATCTTCTGGTTCGTTGAACCGATCCAGCGCTTGATTTTCATGTGTTTTACATTGGGTATGTCAGCTCTTAGTTTTAGCCACTTATCTGCTATATGTGACGGTAACTGATCATCCCACTCAAGTTTGTTGATCCATACTTCTTGAAATATAATTTTTGCCGCAATAGTTATGGGTGATAGCCAACCCAGCGGATCATAAAGTTGTGAAATTTCTGAAAGCAGCCGCCTTTTAGTTATTTCCGGTCGACATTTCTCTTCAAATTTCCAGTTAAACACAAATGTGTCAGCATGCGGATTCCAACCTAGTCCTAGGGTTTTCAAGGATTCCTCCTGCTTGAAGTCAAAAGTTATTCTGCGTGAAATCTGATCTTCACTTAAGTTCTCTAACAATGCTGGAGCATTGCTGGACCACTTGCGTAAGTTCATCCCGGCGCCCTTTAACATCTCGATAAGCGATGTCTGGAGTTCCTGGGCCGCTTCAAGTGAGTTGTGGCCGCTTATGACGTCATCGACGTATGCTTCGTTCAGTAGTACTTTGGCTGCCGTGGGGTATTTGTAGCCATCATCGTATGCAAGTTGTTTGATGGTTCTCATGGCTAGCCACGGTGCGCACTTAGTGCCATAAGTGACGGTGCAAAGTTGGTACTCTTGTAGCTTTTCTGACGGCGTAGTTCGCCAAATAATTTTCTGCAAATGTTGTTGTTCCTCAGACAGCCAGATACATCGGTACATTTTTTCGATGTCAGCTGTAAAGGCGTATTTGTAAGTTCTCCAATTTATGATAAGTTCTTGGATATCTTTTTGTAGGTTGGGGCCCTTTTCTTGTAGGCCGTTCAGGCTGTATCCCGTTTTAGTTTTCTGAGATGCATTGAAGACAACTCTGAGTTTCGTGGTAGTAGATTCTTCACGAAGTACTCCGTGATGTGGTAGGAAACATTCAGTAGTTAGAGATGTCATGGGTTTTGTGTTCCGATCTTATTTTCATAATTCGGACATAAAGGCATCTTCACAATGTATCTTCCATCTGAACCACGGCGAGTAGTTTCCTTGTAGTAAATTTCGCATTGATCGTCTTTAGATCGGTCAGTGTTTGTTTTGATGACGTCTTCACACTCCCAAAATTTAGTTATTTCAGCCAAGTCTAGCAGTGTGACGTGACAGTTAAAAGTTTCTAGTTTTCCACACAAAATCCATCCCAGCTGTGTCTGCTGCGCAACGGGTGACTTTGGTGCGCCTTTTAGTATTCCATCTTGTATTATTTCAGCGTATACATCAGCTCCAAGCAGTATGTCAACAGACCTTGAAATGTTAAAATCAGGGTCCGCTAGTTTTAAGTTTTGCAAGTGCGACCAGTCTGGTCGTTCAAATGTATTGTTCGGTAGTTTATTGATCAGTTTCTTCATAATCAATGCTTCAGTGTTGAAAGTATATTCGGAGTGGATTGATTTGCATGTTAGGTTAAGGCGTCCTTTACAGTCACCTGATACAGTTCCAACTCCAGATATCTTCGCAGTTAGTTTGTTTCTTGGCAGCCTTAAGAGTTGTGCTGCATTTTCGGTTATTAAGTTAACTTGTGAGCCCTGATCTACGAGCGCACGAAGAGTTACGTAAGTCCCATCTATAGATTTGACCTTAACTTGGACGGTTGTCAGTAAAACTTCCATCTCGCTGGCTGATCAAATCATCTTGAACTCGGCGTTTCAGTTTCCCTCGAAGGTCGTTGACCTGAGCGTTGGTTTTCATTGCTCGTCGAAGGTGTATTTTTGTTGGAATGTAAGAGCGTATGATGCTTCATATTACATTCCTTACAAGTTTTCGTAGAGTTGCAAGTTTGTTTTTCGTGACTAAACAAACAGTTTTTGCATAGCCGCAATTTTGCAACTGTGCTGCTTCGTTGCTTTGTATCCGAGTCAATAAACTGCTGACATCGCATTAAAACATGATTGTTTTTGCAAAGAGGGCACTGCCCGTATGAAGTGTGGTAAGTTTTTGGAAGCCACTTCTTATTATCAAAGTTTTTTCGAGGTACATGTTTTTCAGTTCCAGCTGACTTCTCTGAACTCTGTATGTCCTTCTTTGAAGTCTTCATGGTTTCAAATGCCATAAACTGGTTTTCTAAGTACATCAAAAATTCCTGTAGTGTTGGCACTTCTCTGTTATCGTGCAAGTTCTTTATGTATTCATTGTAGGTTACACAGTCTAGTTTCTGTGACATCAGATGGACAATCATTGGATCCCAATTGGTTGTATCAAAACCAATGTTTGTTAAACCGTTTAGACATTCCGTTGTTACATCATGCAGCTTCTTTAAGTTGTATGCGTCTGGCTTCTGTATGACAGGCAACTGCAGCATAGTGTTCATGTATGATGAGAATTGTAGTCGACGGTTGTTGTACCGTTGATTCAGTATATCCCAACACGAAGTGTAGTTGTCGGCGCTGATGTTCAAATGTTGCACCAGTCTTTCTGCTTCACCTTTCAGCCTGGTTTTCAGATGCTGCATTTTTTGAGCTTTATTCAATGTCGGGTTTTTGTGTATGGTTTCCAGGAACAGATCTTTGAAAGATATCCATTTGCTGTAGTGTCCTGAAAACTCTGGAATCTCGATTTTCGGTGTTGAATGTTGGTGATGAGCGGTAGACCACATCTTGCTTTTTAGTTGTTTCCTTGTGTTGTCATATTTTGCTTCGATGCTGTTGAACTTGTCATAGTACGTATGTTTCGAACCTTTCAGTAAAGCTTCCAGTTCCCAATGAGTATTGTCAACAGCCTCCCACCTCGACTTCAAGATTGACAAGTGATCGTCAAGTTCCCATTTTTCGGTTAAGTCTTCAAAATCTATTTTTGCCATAGCCCGATCGATGGCCTTGAAGTTGCATTCCTGTTTAGTTAGCAAAGTCTTGGTCTTCTCATCAGTTTCTCCTTTCGACAAGTCTGTCAGGTCGAATTTGACATTTTCTTCAATAGTTTGCAACATTTTTAAAATGTCTGCTTTAGTTGTTTCGTACATGGTCTTTGTCTTACCGTACACATCTTCCGCAAAATAGTTTATGTTCCTGTCTTCAATTTCTTGCAACAGCAATGTATGCCGAGCATTGAAATCCATCCATTGAGCTTCTAACGAGGACAGCCGCTTGTTTAAGTATTCCGTTGTTTTTCTAGCTTTGCTATCCTTGTTATAGTTGGCACATAATGTTTTGATGTTTTCAAAACATGTTGATTGTAGCGATAGCTTATTCATCTTGATTATAGATGATAGCTTCCTTGTAGTTCACAAAATACCTTTTTAAATAGTTCCGAAGATTCTTCGTCGAAGGCTCTTCTGGTATTTGTAGTTAGTTTCAGTAGTTGAAGGGTCTTCCAGTAGTCGAAGGCTCTTCTGGTAGTTGTAGTTAGTTTCAGTAGTTGAAGGGTCTTCCAGTAGTCGAAGGCTCTTCTGGTAGTTGTAGTTAGTTTCAGTAGTTGAAGGGTCTTCCAGTAGTCGAAGGCTCTTCTGGTATTTGTAGTTAGTTTCAGTAGTTGAAGGGTCTTCTAGAAGTCGAAGGCTCTTCTGGTAGTTGTAGTTCGTTCCGGTACTCAATGTGCCTGTACTCTGGTTAGGTATTTGCGCCTTCTCAATCCAACTGGGGCGACCCTCTTCCGGGAGACCAGCTGAACCGATTCGCTACCGTAACAAGAGACACAAACACACTAAGATACACGAAGGCTCGAAGGACCATAAATGTACGGGTTGTAGTAGTTAACTCCGTACACCGATTTGTCGTGAAGGTTTGTATGTTGAGTTAGTATAGAGAAACACCGATCCACTAAGATGCACTAAGTAGTTGAGTTTATTTAAGTTAAAAGTAAGTTACAGTACTAGAGTGGAAGGCGATTATTTCTCTCAGTTGTTGATAGCTACACAGTTATTAGTTCACTATATTTAAATTCGTTAGTCATGTTATTTTATTACGCTTAATTATGACGCGCATCGTTGGCCTAAAGTAGGTTGCAGAGTACGCAGAAAAATGTACGGCAATGAGACCGTACACATCGTATGATTTCCTAAAACCAAAAGTGCTTGACTTAAGTAGCATGTTTTAAGTATTCCTGTAGACTCCTCAAGGTATAATATAATAGAATACTCTGTATTGTTTACACCATAAAAATTACTTATATAAAAGTTAAAATTTTACATAGGGCGACGCAATGGGTGGTCTAGGTAAGTAGGCATGGCCGTAGGTAGGTTGGTAGCCATTCCTAGATAAAATCTCTTATTTCACGCTAAAAAGCGAAAGATTTCCTACTATTAGCATTGTTAAGCCATCCAAATACCTGACATAAGTTGGTATCGCAAGTCTCATCATAACATGGTAATCCCTTTACAATGATGTTGTTAAGATAAAATCAAGCCCAGATAGTGCAATAGTGAATTCCAAATGTTCAATTAATTTACGAAAATGAAGGTCTGATACAGAATAACATAACATAACATCACGCCTGTATTCCTTGGAGTGTTGAGCAGAGGTGTACCTATAGTACACTCACATTTCGCCAGTTATGTTTGGGTCCCATGTAATAGGGGGCGAGCCTATTGCCATCAACCGGGCACAAATTCAGACTCCAGACTGCTACTCAGATGTGACAAATATATTCAACACAACAACCTTATTTAACCCAACTCTTTCGTTTCCAAATAAATAACCTTTTCCAAATTTCCAAGGATTACAAAACATAACTGAACAGCCAAATGCACCCTTGGTCTGGTGTCCGCAAGTGCGACAACTGAGCCTGGGGTCTTGGGTTTGCTTCCCAGGTCGGGCAAAGTGTTATTACGTTTTTCCAAATTGATTTTTCTGTAACCCTGGAGGCTGAATTTCTGCCGATGGTAATAGGCTCGCCCCTTTTATATGGCGCTATAGCATAACGCGTTTATGTGTACAGACACTATACATTTTCGCCTATTTTGGAAAATACAGCTCTTCGTTATGATATTATGTCAAGTACACATATTTCTCAGCTAATAACCCTTATCGGAGCCCTATAAACAATGCAACAAAACTTGCCGATAGGTAGCAGCAGTAATTTCCCCTGGCCGGCCGCAGAGCCTCAGGTGGAGTAATTAGCTGGCCGTAACGATGCCTGGCGTTAATTGAATCTAATTGCGATGCTTTGCTAGTGTGGCCATGGTAGGGGGTGATTTTCTAAGTTTTGTAAAGAGCCCGTTCTGACGGCTTTGATTAAAAACTGATCGAATAACTGTACCACTACATTACGTAGTATTTAGTATAGTGAAATGAACGTTAATAGATCGATACGAAAAAATACCTTTATAAAAAAATTGGTGCGGCGATCGAACTATCTACATACATACAAGGTTAAAAGGATGGCAGTACATATGGTTGATTTGTTGTTTTGTACTGCTTTCGGGTATGTGTATGTAGTATCATATTTGCACTAAATAGAACTCTAGTATTTAATTTGTTTCGTTGTTAATGGAAGGCTCCTTTATTTCGCATGAAAACTTTATGTTGTTTTTCATGTTATCGATGTTTTCGAATATATGTTTTAAGTGCTACATTCAATTTCATCAACTTGTCATATAACAACGCTTCTGTTACATGACAAATTGATGTAATTAAATTCATGGATACAACAGTTAGCGTGCTCGTTCGAGCCCGTCTCCCGCAACTGATGAACTGACTGACTGATTCGCGAATTTAAGGCACAACTACACTTCTGAACAGTTTGAAGCTAATGAAAAAGGTTTTAGTCCGTTCAAAATTTTACATTAAATCAAAGAAATTAGTAGGCTTATTTTTATGGCAGTCTTTTCCGAACCAGCCATGGCTGGTTCACACGTGGCACAATGAGGCATCATGCATACCAAAAATATGTTTTAGTAATGTGACCCATTACTAAAACATATTTTTGGTATGCATTTGTAATATTAAAGATCAGCATTTATTTACTGAAAAAACGTATGGTAAGAAATGGCCAGATCTCGAATCAGACACAGCAGTAGGTACAGTGAAGTCAAAAAATAACCAAAAAATATAATATCTTCAAGACGGTACTTAAAAAATCAGGAGGCATAGAGCATGCGATTACTGAGAAATTATTACAAACTCGTTCCCAACTCCTGAGTAAGAAAGGTGCAATAAATTAAACGCGAGCGCTCACAAAAGACTGCTCGTGAATGGGACCACCACATTGTTCTGTCAGTTCAGACAAAGCGTCACTGCGATTAGCCGGCGGCATACGACTCATTATAATTAACTTGCGGATTTTATGAGGCCTGTTCATCGTGCAGATTAAATTTATGGATTGAGAAGAAAATCTATATGAGTTGAAATTAAAACTCAACGAGTGGAGTAATATATTTTTATAATTTTGAGCTTGTAATGGTATTGAATTTTCCTAGAATTGAAGCGTTATCAGAACTATGTCGTCAGTCGTTTCATTATTCTGATATTAATATTAAAACAATATAACTGAATTTATTTTTGCAGTGCCATCGGATTTTTTGTCCACAAGCGGCATCCGGTTCAAACATTCAACTCTGAAAACTGACCCTTTAAAAAAACAGAACAAATCCACAGCAAAATGAAGTCCAAATCCGTGGAATCGCAACAGCTAACTCGCCAACGCAAATCCTCGCTTTGTCGACTCAACGCGTCGCGCTGCGGTGCGACAATAACAGAGTTAATGCGATTAGTCGCAGCGCTAATAGCGGGCTTTACCGACGTGGCGGTAAATCAGCGACCCGCAGGTGTTCCACTTTATCATAATGTTCACGTGAACTTGGAGGAATCTAGAGAAGAAAAAATGTTCCTGGAACTTGAAACGGAAGACGAACATAATCGTCATGCTTAAGATCTTTTTGGTGTTTGGTTTTGCTGATTTTACGTAACATATTTGTTATCAGTGCAAGGTAATACGCCATCGGATCCTTGTTTCCTGCACAGGGTTTAGTCAATCGTTCAAAAGACCTACCCTATACAAATGTCACCGTAAAAACTTGGATAGGGATTGGATTGACACTATTGACAGCTTTACCTTGAATTTTACAGAATATTTCGGCAGTCATATTTACTGAGTTGCTGTAAGTAATACCACCGCGATCTAATTACAGTCACAGCTTGTGAAGCGTAGGAAAATTTCGCGCCCTCACGGCCCTAGCCACCGCCGCCCTCGGCGTCGGGAATTGCAGGCCGATTCCCGGCCACCGTAGGCGCGGGCGGACGGTGAGCAATGGGTAGCTCGCCGTCCGATACGGGTCGACCGCGCGTTGACGCGCGCCTCAAAGAGAACTCAGCACAACAGAAGTGGTTTGCTAGGACCGATGCATGCTGGGGTAGCGGGAAAGTTCGAAAGGGATACCGTGGCCCCGGGCAACGTACATACAACTGAAGGAACACGGGTGGGTTTTAGTCAGTAAGATTTTGAGACGCTCTCCCGCTCCGCCCAGAACGGGAGAAGATAATAAATTGATAATTTGACAAATTCCCACCCGTAAAATAAAAAACAAAGGTTGTGAAGCGTAGCTACAATCTACTTAACGTTAACAGTTCCAGTTCCTAGTTCTTTTTTTTTTTCTTTTTTGCTGGAGCAACACAACCACTGGGTCACAAGTTTTAAGTTCTAATGATTAGATAAACATGCATGTGTAATTAACAAATAACGAAGCTAGTGGTCGGCTGTTATTCAAAAATATCTACGGGTTTTTTAATATAATTTTGCCCCACTGTAAAACCATCTACAAAAATTATGAGGAAGTACAAACAAAATACCATAATCTCGAATTGATTGGCTTCCCCTGTCTGTGGAGTGTTCTCACAGCCGCGGAGGGGAGGTGATTTGCGGTAATGAAGTCAAAAACAAATGTTAATTCGGTTCGTTGGGTTTTAGAGACTCCCACAATGTTTGGTCAGTTTTCAGGGTAAGTACTTACCTGGTTTGTTGTATGTTTGTTGGAAGGATAATGGGAAGTGGTTATTATATTTTAGACTGGTTAACTTAATGTTACTTCTTTATTTAATATACTTTTTGCTTATATGTAATATGTGTAACTACGCTGTATAATGCCACATACTATATATATACTACTATATGGAACTTCTTCATTGGTCTAGCGGTCGCAGGCGCTACTGCTGAGCATGAGATCCTGGGTCCGACTCCCAGGTCGGGCAAAGTGTAATTAGATTTTTCTATCAGAGATTTCTGAGTAACAGCCAGAAGTCTGGATTTGTGCCCGGTTGATGGCAATAGGCTCGCCCCCTATAACATGGATTTTAAACATAACTGGTGAAATGTGGATATAAAAGACGCACACCTCTGCCTAACGCTTCGGGGATTACAGGCGTGATCATCTCAACTTTTGATCTGTGTGTATAAATATTAATTCCCAAACGAGGGCTTGGAGAGTCTGTAAAAGTAAGTCATATTTTCATTTAGAGCTTTCATATTCCAATATTCGCTGAAACTTATAAAAATCTATTGTCAGCTGAACCCGCACAAACAAGCACATTTCCAACAAAAAGTAATCCGAGAATTTCAACCTTTGAGAACATTAGAAAAATAATTTCCTAAAGCCATTCCCAGTATCTACCGACAACTACATACATGACTCCAGACCTTACATTAGATCGAAAATAAACTACTTACAAACTGTGCAGCCACATCCTACAAAAGAAGTAGACCAGAACCGAATAACGTGGTGTACCTAACAAAGACGCAAAAGCCGAAGTTCCCCGAGCAGGAAGCGAAGCTGCGGACAAACAATTTGAGAAAGAATCAAGAGTCCTTAATGGATAGAAAATGGATAGTATAGTGAAGTGCGCTGAGAAAACATTGGAACGGATTTTGCATAGTCAGTGGCTAGGAGTTAGGAAGACTGGATGCGATCATATTAAAAAGGTAAGGTGTTTTTTTTAGTTTTGTTGTTTTTGCTTTGTTTTCGTATCTACAAAAATTCGCATGTTGATTGACACGCATTGCCTACGTGGCTTTTCTTTTTTCGGGCAAAATAACACTGGCTAAAATAAAGTTAGCGTAAACGCTGGGTTTAAGAACCCTCGATTGAACCAAACAATTATTATTGTTTTGCCCTTTACAATATCCAGTTTTAGATTTAAAATAGTAAGTGAGTGAACTGAAACATTTGTTCCCATTGTGGATAACTGACATTTTTGAAAAGACAATGGCCTTAAAGCCTAAGATGGAAGCAGAAAACTGCGATATTTCAGTCTCTTCTAGCAATTTTTTTCTTTGTACCAGGCAATCGTGGCCTTTGGAAGCTCGCCAAACACACTGAGAGATGAAATTTAATACGGGACGCCATTGAATATTTATTTATGATAATATATAATGATTTATGCCTTTTTTTTTTTTTTTTTTTTTTTTTTTTTTTTTTTTTTTTTTTTTTTTTTTTTTTTTTTTGGATGGGAAATTATCAAATAACTTCTCCCGCTCTGGGTGGAGCGGGAGGGCGTGTCAGACTTTTACTGACTAAAACCCACCCGTGTTCCTTCCGTTGCCTGTGTGCCGAGGTCGCGATATCCCTTTCAGACAAACCCGCGACCCCGGCAGGCATTGGCCCTTCCGGACCCCGTCAGTTGGTGCTGACATCTCTTTGAGGCGCGCGTGGAACACAACGCGCCGTCGACCCGGGCCTGGTCCCTATCGGACGGCGAGCTACCCATTGCTCACCGTCCGCAAGCCCGCGCCTACGGTGGCCGGAAGTCGGCTCTCGACTCCCGACGCCCGGGGCGTCTCCTGCGGCGACTAGGGGCGCGAGGGGGCGCATTTTGCCTCTCCCTCGCGCGCTCCGCCTCCTCCTTCGCGAGCATTACTGCTTCGCAGAAGGAGGTGACGGCCTCCCATGCACTCTCGCTCCGGACCATGGCCTGAACCAGGGCCGGACGCGAGAGATCGCCGCCGCCGATCGCCTCCGTGAGGACACGGCGGTGCTCCGCCCAAGCTGGGCAGACCTCCACCGTATGCTCCACCGTGTCCTCCGGGCGATCCACACAGTGGTGACACCCGGGCGTTTCCTCCCGCTTTATCCTGAACAGGAACCTCCCGAAACAACCATGTCCGGTGAGGACCTGTGTCAGGCGGAAGGTGAGGACGCCGTGGCGCCTCTCTAGCCACTCCTCAAAGAGGGGACTTATCGCCACAATTGTGGCGTGCCCAGCGCTGGGTTGCGACAATCGCACTCTCCATGCCGCCATGAGATCCCGCCGGAGCTCTGTCCGCTGTGCCGCGATTTCTCGCGGCAGCGGAGTTACGCCCCGGCGTTTCGCCTCCTCGCGCAACTCCCACATGTGCGCGAGGACTTTTGCCTCCAGATCCCATGGCGGTAGTCCGGCAAGGAGGCTCGCCGCCTCACGGGAGACCGTGCGGTAACCTCGGACCAGCCTAATGGCCATGACCCTTTGGGACGCGTTCAACCGCTGGGCCGGTCGCATGATTTTGATTGGTATTTTGGTCGAATGATTTATGCCTGGACTGCTTACGGTTAATAATTTTTCGTGCTCTCGTGATGTAACGAAACTTCGCGAAGATGAATGGTATGACAGCGCAAGTATTGTTGTTTTGAATTGTTTATGGATGAATAGAGATCGGGACTTCTTACTTAGAAGTACTTATGAGTATTGTTTTAGAGGCTTTCTTGAGTGGCTTTGTATGTCGACTGTTTTATGTTTGCAGCGGACATGTTTGGCAGACAACTGTATTTTTCAGAGAGGCCTTATTTATTTATTTATATATATTTGGTTATTTTTTCTGCAAGTCCAACCGCTCCATGTAAATGAAATACTGGTTTTCAACTGTATTCGATTAGACTGGAAACCAACCTCAACATAGTTTAGAAATGGAGACAGACGATAATGAATTCTACGTTTTGCCGCCATAGACAAACCGGGATTTAGTTGGTAAACAATATGCCAAATATTGGTGACAACTCCCAAAATTTCAATCATAATCATTTTGTTATTTAGAAAGACATCAAACAAGAAGTCTTCAGAATGATGAGGCAAGATCTTATCCGTATCAACCTTTGAAACAGTTTAGCGTCAACAACACGATACTGTTAACTAGAAAACTTTGATATTGCCGACATGTAGGCAAACAGCGATATAAGTGAAGTAACAAGTGTAATAGGAACTGTTGCCAACTTGGACGAAGTGGACTACATAGATTGGCAGATGAAGTGCGCCTGTCTTATTGGAATCTAAGAAGAAGTATGTATAACATTCCATAGAACCACGTATGGTAGCAGTGTCTGGTTCTCGCACGGTACGTAAGTACTCGAATTTAGGGCATTGTTCCGGCGAGGTTATTGCTTAACACACTTACAATAGCATTGCCATTCATTATGAAAAATCAACTAATCTTCGTGTGCATTTTATTTGCCAAACATGTAAACAAACACTTGTTTTCCACTTAGACAAACATCAACTTTATGTTGGTGTAAATAAAATTGATTTTAGACTGACTAGTATTATTGAAAAAGTTATAAAAAAAAAGTTGTAGCGCAAACTGAACCTTATGTCTAGACATTACAGTTGTTTTTTCTAAAACTCGTGTTTGTTTACATGTTTGGCAAAAGAATTGCGAACGCAGATTTCGTTCATTGCGTTACATACCTTGTAGAGCAGACGAATTTTTCAAATAAATATGCAGCAAAGGATTAGGAAATTCCTTCAAAATCCTTCGGATTGTGATTCAAAGTATGTTTCGCAATTGGAGTGTGGGTTTGGGTGTTTGTGCTTGTAAGATTTGTATCTGTAAACGCACTGGGGCTGTACTATGACTAATTAAAGCAATCATCGTTCCAGTGTGAGAGAGAGATGAAGCTATGCAGGACGAATAGAACTATCCTTATTTCACAACGGAAAGGTGATGGTTTTAACACGTCATACTAAGGCCCCTGATCATCAAGAGGCAACCTAGTTTCGGGACATAAAAATTGAGTAATCTCTTCTCATTTTGTGGGTAGGTATAAAATTATAGGGAATATAATTATTTTCAGTACGATCACCAATTCGTTTGTAGCAATGTTCCCTAAATGACGATCTCCGTTTATTCAAAGTTTTATGTTTACCGAGTTGTAGTTTACGGTTTGTACTTTGGTATTTATAATAAACAAAAAATAATTACTCAAAAGAACATCAAACAACATTTTATTCTTCATATTGAAGTTCATACAATTTTCCTTATTTCTATACGCATTCATCCTACAGATGTCGCCTTTACTTTGAGGTATTAAATAATGCCAAAAAAATAAAAAAAATACTTCATTAGCAAGCTGAGGAAAACGACAGCCGAATATAATTTCACTGGAGTGAAGTGAGTGTGGGTAAGCCGTGTTTAACTCGAGAAGTAGTCTAAGGGTTCAGACACAGAGGCGCGGGAACAGCCGCGCGGGCGAAGACGCGAGAGAGTGATGGATTGACTGTCATAATCATTTTCAATGCCCGCAAGAGCCACTAAGTTATAAATAGCTATGTAACTCAATGTCACACCAATTATAGCTATAAAGATTGTTGATTGATTGATCAATATAATTATCTACTGTTGTGTTTTCTTTTTATTTCATAAAACTGCCTTTTTATTTCCCCTTTTTATTTCTTAAGCACTTGTGTCATATTAAGTCGACGGGTAAATTGTGATAAAGTGCAATGCCGTAAAACAATCGGCAGAAGGTCTTATGGTTATATGGGACCACACATATACGCGAAACTCAATAGTCTACATAAAATACAAAAAAAAAAAAACTGCAGAGTGACGGTAACAAACTGGCTTCTTACACTGGACTACGACATGACAGAAAGTTTCTTAGCTTAAGTAAAAACTTACAGTATACACATTGACAATACACAAATACACGTGCACTCACTAACATATCTATAACATACAGACACTCTTACTACACCAACAATACTAACACAAATCACAGCACCATGCAAACGCACACACTCTTCTTTATATGTATCTATTATTTAAGTTTTTTTAAATGTACCTACCTTTTATAAAATAAAATTGTTAACGGAAAGAAAGAGCCTGGATATCACAACACAGGGAATCCTAGTGTGAGGTCTAGGAATTAAATCCACTTGAATGTAAACTTTGCGAAATAAAATTCTTATTCTTTTCTCCTTCCAGTCTTGATGTAACTCATCGACTGATCCGCTTACGTTGGCCGTAATTGATATGTTACTTTTGGTATGCATTTTTTACGTCGGTATTATTTAATATATTTATATATTTTTTCATTCGTTATTATTTAAGTATTGAAAGTTTTCGTTTGTCGAGAAGATCGCTTCCGCACTCGCTGCAGCCGCGCCAAAATGACCAGCCCCTTAATTCCTAGGGCCCTGAGGCCTCTCTTTTTTACGTTTAATATTATTCCGGTACGCTAATATTTGATGGGAGATCGGACGGTTTTTGTTCGCAATCAAAGGTAGTCGCCGCGTACACGCGAATTAACTTTTATTCTGTTAAACGCGGGCTTCTTTTCACGTCTAGTTATGTTTTATTTTTGGATTTAGCTATTCTTTTGATGTTATAGGTACCGAATTATAAAACCAAGCTGAAGTAAAATTAAATTTTCAATTTAAAACGTACCATTACAACGTGAAATTAGAAATTCCGACTGGTAGAGTAGTTATGAGGGAATTTTTTATTTTTAACCTTCTTGTTTCAGTTTTACGTGCAGCAAGAAAAGCCACCGTGTAAAAAAACAGTAGGATAGTATCGAAAACTATTATTTTAACTCTGCAGTCGTATGCAACTATGTAGTTACTATCATTGTCAACAATGTGCTACGCGTCTGTAACGAGCCTTACACTGCTTACTTACACTGCAACACAAGTGTTCCTCGCGGAAATACGATGACATTTCTACTGAAAGCAACTCATTCAATCGTAGTCACTGCAACTTGGAACTTGACGCTAACTTGCGGTTCCCAACAGTGTCAGGAAATAGAATTTAGTTTCTGCTACTTCATAAGACCTAATGTGTGATCTCAAACTTGTGTAGAGTAACATTAGTTATTAGTTAGATGTACTGAGTACGACTAAATGATGGGATCGTCCATTAATCACGTGAGGCTCGAAAGGGGGGGGACGGGTTAGGAAAAAATCATGAAATATACAAGGGAAAGGAAGGGGGGGGTGTAGTGAGATATCACGTATATTTGTTTTATCATTATCATTGAATGCACGATTTCTAAACCGAAAAGCGACGCGTGACCTTGCCTCGCCGTGGCTAGGCGACGATTATACCTATATTTAAAGATAAAATATTCTGAATTTTCAAAGATATCAAGTACCAAATAAGTACACGTGATTTTGGGGTAGGGGGTGGGGTAGTCTAAAACCCCACCACGTATCACTAGAGGGGAGGGGTGGGTTAAAAAGTTGCTAAAGTGATGAATGGACGGCTCCTTATCAATCTGATGCGAACTTGAAACCTATAAAAAATAGCTTAGAATGCTCGTATGACCAGATGAGATCATATTTTGTTTTCTCTCGAATACCGACTCAAAACTGAGCGGCCGTTCACACGGCGGGCGGCGCTGTACCTATGAACAGTGGGTCATACGGTTAAAAACAAATGCAGTATAAAAAGACATATGATCCTAAAATGAAGATATCGTACTGATCATCGCCTTGTGAACGGGCTCTGATCGACACAGTCATAGTTAGTTACTGTTAGGCCATTTCTAATTGATAGCGTCACACATGCAAATTGCTCTTAGAAGTTCTTATTGCTAGCCTAGTGTTGGGACCGTCGGACTGTCAAGTCATAAGTCTTGAGTTCGAATCCAGGGCACGCATCTCTGACTTTTTGGATTCATATGCATATTATATAATTATTACTTGCTCCAAAAACGGTGAAGGAAAACATTGTGAGGAAACCGGCATGCCTGAGACATATTTCTTGACGGCATGTGAAGGCAAGTCAGAGGCCCATGGGCGACTTTAAAACTCTGATACCAGGTTAGTCACTAACCACACGAAAAGAAGAAGATTGCAAAAATAGCCTCCTCGGTTAATGGAAAAAGATAGTGTTAAAGAAAATAACTAATACGTACCCTAAGTACTATTCATGCTGCGTGTGGTGCCTTATTTCAGCTCCTACCTTTTGTGCCATGCTTCCCTGGTCTATGTGTCTCATCCTCTAGTCTAGGTACTATTGTATAATTTCCGTGTAGCAAGTAAAACTTTCCCGGTTGCACACAACCTAAGTGTCTCAACTGCGTACCTCGCTCTCGGGCAGTTAACTTTAAGTGTCTTTGTAACAAATAGTGACGGATTGCTGGCTCGTTACTGCGCTACAATAACCTAGTTTCGGTACCTAGGTTCTAGGTAATATTGCTATTTACGACGCCAGTAACTAAAGGAAACAAATGGCACTGCCTAATACGCTTTGGGAATTTGCTTGTAGTTTTTTTTTATTGGAATTTATTAAGGTAGGTAATATGTTATTGTGTGATGTCATGATATGGCTAGTCAAATAGTCTTTTGAAAGCAAAACAGGTAATAAATAAATACACTTAATCAAGACACTAAAATGGCCAAATAGCGAGTATTTCTTCATTTAATTTGGTAGCTAAGCTCAACGATCGCTTTAGTGTTAACTTCAAAAATAATGTCGTCAACAGAGTTGCCTGTTTTTATTCTTAAATTTAAATCCATAAAAATTTTCAGTCGATGACTTGAAGCAAATCTTTAGCTATCTCAGCAGATTAGAATATTCCCTAATCAAATAAATTCGGCTACTTCCCATGGCCTCAGCCCCTTTAGAGATTACAGCCGTCACGGGCCATTATAATTATTTTGCATTTTAAGTACTTCCTGTCCACACTTCCGGTCGGTACATGCATACATTTTCTGTAAGCTCAGTGACCTAGTTTATAATAAGTTGATTAGGAGGCGAAAATTATTAATACAGCTTTGCGAGAACTTAGACGAAGTATTTATAAGGGTTAGGTTGGCAGTACTTTGAGACAAAATGCCTGACTACCTAAGAAATTCTGAACATGATAAGCAAAGTGTTGCTGGGTATTTTGATTAGGAGTTTCTCAGTAGTAGCCCGGAGTCCGGATTTGTGCACGGTAAATGGCTATAGACTCGCCCCATGAAATCGACATCAGCCTGACTTTTTCCTTCCTATATTGGCTTCCAGTCTAACCGGATGTCAAGTCAAGTCAAATCAAATCATTTATTTCAAATAGGCCCTTGTAAGGTACTTTTGAACGTCAAAATTACAAAAAAATATATTGATTCTAGTCGCCCCTTCCAAAAGGTAGTTTTCGTATAGAGAAGAATGGGCAAGAAACTCCACCGTTACTCTTTTAATTTTTTTTACAATATTTTGTATATGTAGGTACATTAGTTATATAATTATATTTGAAGACGATGCACCTAAAAAAATTACTATACCACAATAGGTAAAAGAATTAAAAATGCAGCAACGGCAGTTAAATTAATTACTTATGGGATAGATGGTTCTCACATATTTACAAACATTGTAAAAGAAGACGATTTTCAAAAAAAATACAATTAATATGTCAGTGTGTGAGGAAGTAATCACAGAATGTAAAATCAATGTTATAAAAAAATATTATTTATACAACTTAAATTAGCAACCAGTTTGATTTTGTCTAGATTCTAGATTATCCTATGGAGCAGGACCAGCATGTTTCCAAGCATCTTGGATATGATCCTCTAATTTGTAATATGCTTGTTAGCAAAGTGTACTTTAAATACGAGTTTTAAATTTTCTTTCATACAATTGTAATATATCACAAGGCATTTTGTTGTAACATTTAATACAGTACCCCATAAAAGATGTTTACTTTAGGTAATCTGAAAAATGGTTGATCTATTTTATCTTTATTTCTAGTATTAAAATTATGTAAAATAACGATGGATTCTGTCAGCAGCCCGACCCCACAGTAAAATGCCATACGACATAATACTGTGGAAGTAGCTAAAATAGACCAAACGCGCGGTTTCTACATCTGTTAACTGTCTTATCTTTGTAACGGCATAAGCGGCCGAGCTTAGCCGCCCCGCAAGAGATGCTATATGAGGTCCCCATTGTTATTTCTTGATTAATAAATTATAAATTACAGTTTCTGTAACCTCTCTCATTTTTGTTGATGTAGCTGAATACCAGTATTTTACATGGAGCGACTGCCTATTTGCTCTCTGCAACCCAGTTACTGAGTAACACGATACCTTTTAGCAGATATAATTTGTGGTACCTACATTACATCTCTGCCCTGAAGGGTTAGCCTTCGTGAAATACAGTCGTGATATTATGTTGCTACTAGGGTTTGATTTAGGATTCTAGGTGTACAGGACGTTCCTTGGTTCGCTTGCGTAAACAAGGGATAGATACAACAATGAATCAAGCCGTGGTAACATGAACATGACGATTTATAAACTAGATTTACCCTCGGCTCGGGTAAACATTTTATATTTTGGTGGATAAAACTTACTCTATGTTCTTTTTCAGGTGCCCAATTATCAACAAATTCAATCTATGAGATTAGAAACGTCGTAAATAGATAAATGGACTAATTACAGCATTTTTATTAATAACAGCATCTTTGGTCTTGGGGGAGTGCATATGTCACCACCACATACGAACTTCAACTGACGTATCCTACATCTCGAATCAGAGATCTTCGTGACATTGGCATATATACAACTGCCCGACATAGACACAACACCCATCTGGTTGAAGAATCCTCCCTTTTCAAAAGAGAATGAGGAACTATCCACCCTTTTCCTCATCCCTCTAAATATCTAGCAGTAAACATATCTTGGCTTGATAAATCAGAGGTCTTTTTTCTCCTGAAAATAATATATAAAGTCACTTAAACTATAAATTAAACAAAAAGAGAATTACATACAACGTTTGATAATAATACTTAAACACTTAACAGTGTACCGTGACCGCCATTACTTTTGGTACAACAAAGTGCTACAATTAACATACAATTTATGGGAGGGTGGAACACAGTTCTCTAGTTAGGATTTTTAAAGGGCAGGAACTATCGGAGTTCCTTAACAGATTTGTTTAAAATATACTTTTACAACATAGAATTGTTGAAGATACTGAGCTAGACGAAGGGATGGTAGGTGAAAAAATCAAGAATTCATAGGAAAACTGGGCAATATAACAACAACAGCTAGAAACAGTAGATTAGGAAAAGTGGTTATGATAAACGTAAAGTGGCTTAAGTACCAAATTATCAATATTTTCTTTATTGATAATTTGGTACTTAAGCACACTATACAGTGAAATAGAAGAAGATAGTTCCCTAGATTGAACTTGTAATAAATAAGTTTAGTAACCAACAACGGAACAATATGGCCTCAGCAGGAAACAACATCTTCCAACCACTTATCTAATTAAAGGGGAACTAGACAAATAGAAAAAGCAAAAGCATCCTAAATTCTCTTTCAATTACAAACGGAGACAGTAAAATAAAATATAGTCATAATAAAAGCGATTTCAATAGACATATCAATAATATATTCCTTAAGATTGCCACTATCATAATTTACTTACCACTAAACAAAAGAGAAGCGCACTTTTAGAAACCACATATCATCGCATATTGACCCACAAGGAAAGCCTAAAGTATACCAGAAAATATGGAGTCCATATAACTCATAAGAAATGTACTAACAAAACAAATAGACAAGGAATTGTAGTCGAAGTTCACGGAACATTAAACACCCTACTGATATGTATTAGCAAGTACACAATGGAGCTCTTTATTAGTACAAGATTAATGGACCAAGTTTCACTGGATGATAGTAGGTTTTAGGTCATCTTGGTGAAAACATTATGTCTTTGTGCATCGTTGTTTGGTAAATATGATGGTTTATTCATATGGAATTTTGAAACGATTAAACAGATTTGTAATGTTTTTGCAGCAAGCAAGAGTAATACACGGATCCTGAAAAGCTAAAACCACAAAAATTGCCTGACAAATTGTCAAGGAATTTGATTGGCAGTTGGTATTTCAGTCAGCCAATCACAGCTAATTTTCGTCTATACTAGCCATTAAGAAACTTACTGGGTGTTAGTTTCTAAGATAATGAGAAATATGCTTTGTAAAGTAACTTATAAAAAGTTAGTGATGATGGTACGTTATGAATTATGCAGTTTTTATATCCACCGACTACCTTTAAATATAATCTTATTTTACTAAAACAATATTTTGGTAAGAAAATATAAATAAATTGCCACATCGTTACATTTTTTAATACCTACTTCGAGCTGCACAGCGACCGTTCATTACCACTAAGCTCGATAGATGGCGTTGTTCCTCTCGGCGGCATCACGCTATTTGATCACAAATCAGTATATTAAAGTGTAGTCTGTGATGAAAGTCCAACTAACGATAACAACTTCTCACCTATTTTTGTTTTCGTACTGACTCTGAATCCACAAATAATGTACTTACAAATTTCATGGAAAAGCGATTTTTACTTACCTCCGTCCATTTAATATTTCTACTAAAACGTAGCCATTTTTTTTAATGGCTTCTTTTTATTTAGACCCTGTAGAACAACGAGTATTTATCGCCCTGAAAAATATAGGTAAGCTTTATACACCAGCTGACCCAGGTACACGGTTAGATACTATTTAACGCATTCAACGACACTGAAAGAGACACAAAAGAACCTTTGTTGTTAGTTGTTGTAGTTGTTTAGTGTCTCTCAAAGTGTTAAACAACTTTTTGTTTACCCAGTCCAATGAATATTCTTTAGAAACCACCGGTTCTTTACATAAAAGACAAAGACCTGGCGTAGATACATCGATTTTTCTAAGTTTCTATAAATACAGCAGACATTTTTAACATTGATGATTAGGTATAGCTTCAATAAATGATTACAAACTCTCCGAATAGGTACCTTAATTAGAAGGTACCCCGTTTGTTTTGTAGGTAATATGGTTAGATAGTAGGGTTTACCATAAATGGAAAACTCTGAGACCACTGACACTGGAAGTGAGTTAAAAAAAAAAAAAACATAAATGAAACGTTTAAACAGCAGACTGCTATTTTTCCTACCGACAAATTTTACAGTACATTGGCTACTAGTTTTGAAAAAAAATAACTTTATCGAGCCACACATTGTCGTAAAATTTTATTGTTTCAAGTCTGCAAACTTGAACAAAGGGTACATACGACAATGACCCTTATAACTTAGGATTTTCACAGCTGTGTTTTGGTGAAATTTGAGTATACAGAACTTGGGACGTCAGCTATTATATTTTGCAGGGGAGCAGACACATAAGGCACTTAATAGTTACTAGATAATAATACCTAGAAGTAATAGAGCAGCTGCCAATTTAGTCTTGATGAGTTTTTCATAAAATCGGTTGCTCGTAGATCACGTGGCCGACGGGGCCGAAAGGTTATGGAGTAGCGACCGCATACCGGAAGACGTAGCGTTGGAAGGCGTCCCACAAGGTGGACCGATGACTTTGTGAAGGCCGCAGGAATCCGCTGAATGCGAGAAGCACAGAACCGGTCGAACTGGCGGTGCTTGGGGAGGCCTACGTCCAGCAGTGGACGTCTTTCGGCTGAAATTATGAGTTTTTCATTATTGTTGTACTGAAGAAAGAAAAGATTTTATTTTTGGGTCGAAGTGATTCCATTGACCTCTACACGAGTTTAGAATACTATCCATCCTTAAAAAGCTAGATATTAAGCGGACGCCTACCACAATACGAGTCATTGGAAAATAATAGGAATTCCGCTTGGGAATTATTGTAAAGACCCATCTCCGATTGTTGAACCTCAATCACAATTCAATCACGATCTGTTTTCATATCAGCCGATCGAAATATCATTGGAAATGTCGCGAGCAGTACGGCCGCGACCGGAATGTACGGGAGAGGTAGGGAGACGGACCCGCTTCGCTGTCAGATCCGTAGATTGATGACTAGTTAGGGTTGCTGCCCTCCTGGTACATCTGTTAAGTAATGTAGGTCATAAGTAGCTCAGTTATTGATTTGGTTTTGAATTAAGTTAGGTAAGTTTTGTACAATAACGCAAAGGGTAGGTGGAACTGCTGGTGTATAAGTGCATCTTCTTTTTAGCGTGTTGATAACAAATCGCATAGTTAACAATAGCATACCTAGTTGATATAAAATTGAGTCTGACCAGAATTCACCTTCTGTAGCACATACAGTAGTGAATACATTCATACATACTAGCTCGAATGATATTTTCACTGGTAAAGTTACCATTTGGAACAACTACGCTCATAGTTGAGTGTAAAAAACTAGCATAAAAAGGCAATAATAGGAACAAAATGGTGGCCCGTTTCCTTAGGTGCAATCATAAAGTAAGTCTCCATTACTAGCCAAAAAATAAAGGAAATTATTACAAGCGTCTCTTCTCTAGTACAATCCCCGTATATTTCCACGCATGAATGGGTTGCAGCGAAACGATTTTACGTCGCGCCCTGAAACGATTTTCCTTAAGGTTCTTTTTATTCAGTACATACTCCAATTTGGATGGTTTACTCGTCATTTAAATTGAACGGAATGAAATTACGTGTTTTTTAAATACAAAAGAGTCTGTGATGGTTCTGACAGGCTCTATTATCAAAGGATCCTAAGTTTGGAAGCCTTTTTTGTTATTTACATATTGGGTCGTATTTTCTTGGAAAACGCTTTTAAGTTTATTCTAGCGTAAGTTGATCAGATGAGGAAGAACGTTCTGATTGAAGTACGGTTTTGGATGCTTGAAAATGAACAAGGAGTAATAAGGTAGGTTGGCAAAAAGGCTACAAAACTAATTTATGGATGGTGATTACCGCCACCTTAGAACACCTATCACCAAAAGTATTGATAATATACATATGTCATTAGATAACATTGAAAATATCACGACCCTCTAGTTTCACAGATGCCCAAATCGGTGGAAAAAATATGGTGCTGTATCATACAACGAGCTGGTGTCCGCAACGTTACGTTGATATAGCGTATTTTTCTTTAATAAAAAAAAGATAAATATGGTATTATTTTAATACTAGCTTCTGCCGGCGACTTCGTTCGTGTGAAAGTCGTACGAAACCACAATATACTACAATAACAGCCCCATTTTCATAACACTCCCCTCCCTCTCCCTTCCCTGTAAACTACGTTTGTAGTTTTTTCTAGTAGAGTCAGGCCTGGTGACGCGGGAGCAAGCGACGTGCAGTTGTCCGTGAGAAGCAGCTTGTCCTGAGGTTGACAATCAAATCATTTATTTCAATTAAACCATTACAGGCACTTTTGAATTGTCAAGGAATCGGTCAGTCAAAAATATGAAGCTAGTTGCCCATTCCAAAGCGTAGTAGGTACCTATGGAGAAGAACGGGCAAGAAACTCCACGGACACTCTTTTAAATAAAATAAATTGTTACAAAGTATTGGTTACATCATTCATGTTGAAATTATACATGTGAGAACAATGTAGAAAGACGTGCACGTTAGAAGCGTCCGTAATACAAAGATAAAAACAAAGAACAATTAAAAAATTAAAAATCAGCCATGGCCGCTAAGAGTTGACCAGTCCCAACTGACGGCGCCCGTTCACGAACATGACGAATGGATCAGCACCATTCAGCTCAACCATTTTGAAGGGAGCTAAATGATCCAACACACGCGCCACCATCAGCGAGACATTTGAGTGAGCATGACATACTCACAGCCGCCAGGGCACATTCAAGTCAATAAAAAAAAGTATTACCCGGTAAATGGTAGCTCTTTAGTACATAGTACTCACACCTGTGCTCTGGAATTATATAATACAAAGGAGATTGACTTTATACAATGCAAAGATGGGTCTTAAAATCTTCAGCAGCTCCAACAGTATTTTCAGATGTTAATTAATTAGTTGTGGTTGTGGAGCAGGACCAGCATTAAGCCAAGCATTTTTATCAGTGATGTAATCCCCCAACCTACATATAATATGCCTGCCTGCATAGTGTGCGTTTTATACAAGACTTGAATTTCGTCCCATTCAGTTGAAGTATGTGGGGAGGAATTTTATTGTAACATTTTAAACAGTACCCCATGAAAGATGAGTCCACTTTAGCCAGTCTGAAACCTGGTTGAACTAATAGGTCCCTATTTCTTGTACTATAATTATGTCTATCACCTCTTTTACTAAAATGATGTAAGTTTTTTCTTACGTACATGATGTTTTCATAGATATATTGACAAGGTACCGTCATGATGTTAATATCCTTAAACAGTTCCCTTAGAGAGTCACGCCTGCGGAGATAGTACATGGCTCTAATCGCTCTTTTCTGCAGAATAAAAATAGACTCGATGTCTGCAGCCCGTCCCCACAGTAAAATACCGTAAGACATGATACTATGAAAATAACTAAAATAGACCAGCCTCGCGGTATCTACATCAGTAAATTGACGGATTTTTCTGACAGCATATGCTGCTGAACTTAGCCGTCCTGCGAGAGATGTTAAATGAGGACCCCATTGTAGCCTTGAGTCTAGCGTGATCCCTAGGAAAACAGTTTTATCAACGAATTCTAGTTTCTCTTGATTCAATACTATCTCACAATCACTACTTTTGACATTTGGTAAAGAAAATTTTATACACTTAGTTTTTTTTTCCATTTAATACTAAATTATTAGCAGTGAACCAATTTTGGACCTGCAATAGGGCGTTATTTACGTCGTCAAAATTTGTTGCACGTCTATCTAGCTTAAAAATTAAGGAAGTATCGTCAGCAAATAACACCATTTGTGGTTGATTTTTTAATAAATGGAGTAGATCTTTGATATACACTAAAAAGAGGAATGGACCCAATATCGAGCCTTGTGGCACACCTATTTTTACTTTTAAACCTAGTGAATTGATACCGTTTATTTGGACTTGCTGTTGTCTATTATTTAAATAAGATTTTACTAAATTGAGTGCAAGTTTTCCAAGTCCGTAATGCTCAAGTTTCAAGAGTAAGGTTTCGTGATCGACGCAATCAAATGCCTTGGAGAGGTCACAAAAGATTCCTATGGCGTCTTGGGCCTCTTCCCACGCGTTAAAAATGTGTCTTAATAAGGTTACACCGGCGTCGGTCGTACAACGTCCTTTGGTGAAACCATACTGTTGATCATGAAGGATTTTATTTGTGTTAAAATGATTGAGCATTTGATTATCGTAGTCTTCAGCCTTCAGTGTCGGCCCCTGTGACTTGTTGATAATCATCGCAAATCATACGCTCACAGGGAACTGCACGCGCTTAAACTGGTAATTGTGGGGAATTTGTGGTATAGGTACGCAGTATAAACACTGTCTCGCCAATGCCACAACCTGTTACAATTTCCGCTTCGATGACATTCCTCTGCAAAGACAGGATTTTGAGCCGGGATCCGTGATACAGTTTCAGCGGAGTTAAGTTCTGAAGGAGCATCGTCGGGACCTTCACCTGGATGATGTGCGCCGGAAGTTCACTTGTCATTAGCGAATTCAGAAATTTTACGGGGTAATGTCTGGCATCAACTTGCTCCACGTCGGTATTAATGGAGGTGTATATCACTTCACTCCCTTCAATTTGCGAGAGAATACTGTGGTTGATCGCTGTAGCTTGATCATTTTCGGCGTTAAAATGGAAACACGCCCAAGAATTCTCTTGGTACGGTATTCGACTGATGTCCCCGTACACCCGACGAATCAGACCTTCTAAAGTGGGAACTATTCTACCAAGAGTCTCTGGTAAGGCCACCTGGCCGCTCTCCTCTGGTAGAGTGCCTTACTAACTTTTAGAAGTACTTCGGAGAACTCTTGACCATGGGAATTCCCGCCAAGACAATGTCGATGGTCAAGCGCGGTCTATGAACTCTCGATCATCGAATCGACCTTTTCAACGAAGCATTCACATCGTCATATAGAACTGCGAGACCACCCATCATGTCTTGGTTCCTGCGGATGTCCTGCAGGGTTCTGTTTATCCACTGCTTTCCTATTTGCCATAATGCATTCTTCCCATTCGATGAAGCGCAAACCCTAAGTACGTATCGTATATCGTAAGCTAAAACTAATCTATATTTAAAAAAATTGCTAAAGAAACACATCTTCCACGGCTCCAACATAAATAAATATATAAACTATAATATTATTATTTTCTAGTATTGTATAGTGTGCACGGTGCTTTATAACAGTGCTGATAAGAATAGCGCGCTCGGTGTGTACAACGACGCGCGCGTTCTGAGTAATTTACTACGATATACCCACTTACTAGATTTATTGCAACAACTAATTTTATTACTGGCTAACTGCGCGACGAGCGCTCTGGACTAGCATTATTACCTACATGTTATTGTTGAAACTTAGTTTCTCATTAAGTGATTATATAAATCTTTGAGAAATAAATGATAATTTAAACCGTAAGAATGTATCCGGTAGAATATGCGTGATGCAGGAACGAAGAATACGAACATAATGTAATATTGCTCATCCCTTATAGCAAATAGCGTGATGCTGGAACATACATATAACAGACAAACAGACAAAAATTCTAAAAAGCTATATTTTTGGCATAAGAATCGATCCCAGACCTCGTAGCAATTACTTGTTTCCAAAAATATTCAATGAACAGTTTTTTAATAATATAGGTATTATAACTTCGTAATTATAACTTCCGACAACAATACCCAGTAAATTGAAACTATCCACTTAACTGTATGGTTAAAAAAAAAAAAACTGTCGTTTTATGACGACGATATACTTCAACTGAATGAGACGAAATTCAAGTCTTGTATAGAACGCACACTATGCAGGCAGGCATATTATAAGTTGGGCGATTACATCACTGATAAAAATGCTTGGCTCAATGCTGGTCCTGCTCCACAACCACAACTAATTGATTAACATCTAAAAATACTGTTGGAGCTGCTGAAGATTTTAAGACCATCTTTGCATTGTATAAAATCAATCTCCTTTGTATTATATAATTCCAGAGCACAGGTGTTAGTACTATGTACTAAAGAGCTACCATTTACCGGGTAATACTTTTTTTATTGACTTGAATGTGCCCTGGCGGCTGTGAGTATGTCATGCTCACTCAAATGTCTCGCTGATGGTGGCGCGTGTGTTGGATCATTTAGCTCCCTTCTGTTGTAAATGGTTGAGCTGAATGGCGCTGATCCATGCGTCATGTTCGTGAACGGGCGCCGTCAGATGGGACTGGTCAACTCTTAGCGGCCATGACTGATTTTTAATTTTTTAATTGTTCTTTGTTTTTATCTTTGTATTACGGACGCTTCTAACGTGCACGTCTTTCTACATTGTTCTCACATGTATAATTCAACATGAATGATGTAACCAATACTTTGTAACAATTTATTTTATTTAAAAGAGTGTCCGTGGAGTTTCTTGCCCGTTCTTCTCCATAGGTACCTACTACGCTTTGGAATGGGCAACTAGCTTCATATGTTTGACTGACCGATTCCTTGACAATTCAAAAGTGCCTGTAATGGTTTAATTGAAATAAATGATTTGAGTTTGACGTGCTAGTGACATTGAACCTTATGGTGATAATAAAGCAATACGAGGTCAACTATACTACCCTGAGTGAGCACGCCGAATGAACTCTTTTAACCATTGGGGCTCATATACAAATTGTCAGAGTCGTCTCCCAGTACAACAAGTACCTCATACAAACAATCATACCTCGAAATCCTCTCCTCTCTTCAATTCCATCAAGTGGCATCAGATATAAATCGTATAAAATTGCGCATTATTCTAGTCAGTCGTCAGGACGTGTCCGTCCCGCAGTGGCTGAGGCGAAGGATTAAGGTATAAGGTGCACGGAATAAATCGATGCCAAACACGTATTACGTACTGCCGTGTCGACAAGTGGCTTTGGGATAGAATTACTTTTGCCTTAAATTTTTTTTTTCTGGAGCTTTCATCTTAGGAAGATATTTTCGTGAACGCAGAAGCTAGCTGTAATAATTTTATTATGATTCTAACATCTATTAATCAATATAAATATTTGTATAGTTTAAAGCACATGTATACACCAAAATTGCCCTAAAGCATACGATAGGTACTTGCCCAGAAGAATCCTGCAGTGGAGACCATGTGTGTTGACCTGAATGAAAGGATAGCCTGGATAGCCTAGAAAACAGCTGGTGGTTACTGGAAGTGAACGGCTTAGGACCATCATCATCTAAGGCTATTTACCTTGCAATATTTCTATATTAAATAACGTCCTAACATTTCTGTCTGCACGTATACTTACACGTCGTTTGATTCGTCACGGTCGAGCAGTTGGATTTATTGTGAAAGTTAGCTAATAAATAGTGTCGCGGCGCCGGAGTCGCTCGAACATGTAGTATTAACAAGTAATACGAACAGTTGAGAAGTTGAGGTAGAATATTAAGAAGACTTCGGTATATCAAGAGATTAGGCTTTAATGTTGTAAAGCTAATGAAAGGTTTAAAGCTTAGAACAAAGTTGCAGTTTTATAAAAGAGTGTAAAATAGAGAAAAGATAATATCGGTTAACCGATCCTGTAAGAAGTGTAATTCGTAGTAATATTGGTCCATTTGAAGTCAAGTGGTTACTGCTTATTATTTATTATTTCATCTTCACCAGTACCCTTCAAAACGAAACACAGTAGTGCCGTTTGGCGGCAGAAGTAAATGAAGAAGATTCTAATATGGTGTTAGTCAGGCTGACACCCAATGTGAGCGCGGTGCTGTTTAGATCATGACCCACTTGCTGGAATGTTTCAAGCGTCCATACACCTTTGAGGATCTAATGAACGCCACGGACGCTGCTATTAACGTGGACACCTACTGGGCCCAACTAATCTGAAAAGTACCATTGACTCGAAAAGAAAAAGACTTCCCTGGACAATCTCTTTAGAAACTAAACAAATAAAAGGATATCTATCCTGCTAAAAAATAAAACATACTGCCCCTTGGGAGAATACAGAATGAACTTTTGTCAGCCGTTGACCGATTCTCAGGGCCCTTCCAAAAACTTTCGTGTGGGGCTGATATACTGCATTTTGCCTCATTTTCCTCATTCTTCGATCACAGCAATGGATACGACTCACTGTGATTTATCTGCGGAGTTATGGATCTTTATTCAATTGGATGAAACTTGCGGTGTCGTTTATCTTCATCTTTTTATTACTTGGACAGGTATGAAAAGCAGTATTATTTGCAATACAACTTACTCTGCTGTTAGTTTTAAGACATATATTAAATGAGTAAACATTCAATAAAGAAAATTCGTAAATCAATGTTAACTTAATCACCATGCTTTGTTGGTAGTTTGATTATACAATAATAGACGAGTCTCTATAGCGCAGTCTTCCTGTGCCCCACAAAATGACGAAAGGATGAAAATGAAAAAAATAAAATGGTATATTCATTAAAAGAAACACTAGGGATGCTATCTGGATCCAGTAAATACTAAACGGTCGCTCTATAAATAAAACCCCATATGATGTAACCTCCAATCAACTGACAATTTCAAATGAACGATTAAACTTTTTCAAGGAGTCCTCAAAAACTAAAAGAATTTTAAAAATTAACCAAAACGTTTACCAAACCATTAGTGGAAAGCAAAGTTTTTAACAAAACGTGAACTATTTATACACCCACACTTATAAGCCGTTTGGGGTACAATGCCCATGACATTATTTGATCATGCCACCTTACCTTTACACTCTTAACTACCCCTATTTCTTTAACTGTAGGGTCGGTTTTGGTTTAGCCGGGTGGTCCAAACAAGTTTGTTATGCCAGGGTCACAGCTGCGAAATGCTAGGTCTACTCATTTGTGGTCATCCTGGCTAAATATCCTGAAGCCACCGCTGTAAAGTGCTTTATGTTAGTTATGCGTTATGTAGTTCAGTTCTGTTTGTTTTGGGTTTATGCTGTGGCGTAGTGAGATCAGATGGAAGGCTATGCTATGCTAAGCTAGCTTACGGCTAAAGCCTACTACGGACTATGGAATGTACATAGCACAGGAATACGGGGATAGTGTTGAATTTTGCTTTTGAGTTTCGTGTATCTCGTCGAAACAAAATGTGTTGGATAGGCTCTCTGTAACGATACCACATCGAAACGATACTCGACTGAAACATGAAGCAGAAAGAGAAAAACAACAACCCAATGACAGACTGCGATTCTACGTTGAAAAATGCATTTTTTGACGGTTATATGTGCTTAGTTTTTTTTTTTGCTTGATAGTAGCTGTAGTTACACGTATTCTGTAAAAAAAAAGCAACTGGCTAGATATTACGATTCAAGACATACACGGTTAGTAAACGCCCTTTGGTATTCTTTGAGTAAGGAGCCTTAAAAAGAAAAAAAGATAAGTATTTTGATAACACTATAACATCATCTCCTATTCATTCAGAACAACACACCTCAACACCTGGACAAAATAATTCGAGCATCTCTCCAACCATCGATGGCATTATAAAACAAAACAAAGAAGAAACCTAAGGTTATAATAATAAATTCCAGGAATACGGAGCTACAAGAACTAGATAGATAGCTCTGTCGTATTAGTTATGAGCTATCGGCTATACGTGGCCCGGATTGTAAGCGTCCAGCGAAGGATATTTATGTGAGTGACTTCTTATTCCCTTCGGGTTAGAGTGTGATATTAATATGACTGTTTTCTTATTTAATGGGTTGGTAAACAAGGTTTCGTTAAGCTTGGGTACCAGATGGGAAGTGGTTACTTCGGCCGGTGAAGGATCAAGTTCAAATAATTCATGTGTTTGTGATTATACCCATGCATATCGTTTTAAAACATTACTTCAAATATACTACTTCCCCATACAGGTTCCCAGGTTCTGTCTAGAGCAGCTCTCACTACTCAACTTTAAATCTATCAATCTATAATCAATTATCTGTTTAATTGCTTCTGCCTTCTTCACCACAGTTGACCGACTGATTAATTAATGAATGAATGCCAAGAGAGCGTTGCTTATCTTTCTGACATAATACCCCAATGGTCTATTAAAAAACTAAAGCACATATTGGCAGAACCAGTGATCGCAGTTATTGTACCTACCAAAGGATAGGATGACACTAGCTTACGTGTCTCCCACGAATGGAAAATAGGTGACCTTTTCTTAACCCCCGTCAAAACAAAAGCACCCGAATGCAAGTGCAGGCCACCATAGCCCCATGCATAATTCATGGGGCGATCGTGGCGTATGTTACGGCTATTGATTCTGTACGGTGTTACGGCCCCGGACGTCCGGCCGACGGTTTTCAGGTCACCGAATAGTGTCTGTTTTACATAGTGGTTTCTTTAGACGGTTCGTACACACGGCAAAGTTATTTATGCAAACAACTCCGGAATTCAAATACAAGAGTCACTTATTCAAAATCTAAACCGATTCCTGCAGCCAAGCAGCATTGCCTGCACCCCAATTGCGTAACATACTTGCTATCATAATCCGAAAGATTTCGATGGAAATTCTTAATCTATTGCTTCATATTATGTTTGAATAATTTGTTTGCTAAACGACGTCCGTTAATAACGCAATTAATGTTGTTGAATCATGGCATTGCCATTGTAAGTGTGTTACGCAATTACCCCGCGGGTTGCGGTTTGAAGGAGGGTCTCCGTGTAATTACTGGCACATGAGACATTTCATAGTTGTGTCTGGGATGTGCGATATCTCTTGAATTATTGTAGTTTGGTGGTTGTGACAGGTTGACTTTCTACTTGTTCAAGACATAAAAAACCTTTAAACCTAAACTCTACCTTTTTGCTACACAATCCAATTGGGTAATATATTGAACGTTTCCAAGGCTTTGTATTCAATCCAAGCTGATGTATCGTACTGAGGAACAAAACAATAAGAGATATACCTCTTTTTCGGTCTCTAGTTGGGTAAGAGCTAGTTCTAGATTTAGTCGTACTAGAACTGTGAACTTGACAGTAATTTTTTATCTGGTATTTAAGCAATTATGATAAGTGATTTGAAATGAATCCAGTAGGTATATAAAGTAAGTATACTGGTTGCATTTCAAAGCATTTCTGGAGCATCTAGCTCCAGAAATGCTTTTAAATGCAACCAGTAGAAGTAGCTGTCCTGCCTTTATCCAGAGAGTGAACGTTTACGGGCTTGTAATATGAAAGGGGAGTATAAACTTCCTCAATGAGATTGTGTGAACATAAAATAGTGGTTGCATACAAATTGCTGATTAATTTTGTTATTCTTTTACATAAAAAACAAGAGTAAGGTTGTAGTAATAACCTGATTCTGTTATTTTGCGAATGACCCTATGAATGATATATTTCATTCATCCAAGCGGTTTTGTAACCTTTTGCGATTTTCCGCTTACTTTTTGGAATTCCGTAATGAACAATAAAATGTAGTAGTTACAGACTTCCTTGCGATAAATATAGTTTGGGGAAGAGACGCCACTACACTTTATTTCTGCTGTCAAGCAGCACTTCTCAACCCCAGTCTGTCACGACCTTGTTGACGGTAGAATTACTAGCTTATAAGACTTTTAGCTTATTTATATACTACAGGTCATAATATGCCGTTAAATAGCAAGATGGTGTAATAACCGCTGGAAATATTACAGATGAGACACATATGCTCGCTTGCACCACAAATATCTCAACATGTTTAGCGCTAAACGTATTTAAAACCTCGTTCTGTTTCTGGCAGTCGTTTAAAGATAACAGAGACCGAATGATGTTTTAAATATGTTCGTTTAGCGTTATACGTTTTTAGTGATTTGTAGTCCAAGTGAGCCTTAATTAAATTTAAAAAATATAGTTAAAAAGTGCCAAGTCCCCAGTCTTCCCAATCAAATCATTACTATTGGCTACAGTCCAACCTTGTAGATTCGGGCATCCCAATATTGAATTTATACGATTATTAACCTATGGGACTTGGGATCGAAGCAGCGATGGTGCGCGATAAGCGGTCGTTATGTAAATGGTGCTATAGCCTGTGTTACTGATACAGAATACGACTTCTTTCAAGTCAGTTAGGTCTATGGTAATGCGGGCTAGTGGGTGCTTTGTTTTCATGGCAGTAGGCATGTCATTAGGGCAGGAAAAAGCGACTGTATTAGCCATAAAAACCATTACAATGTCTGACTGAGTACCTACGCATTCCTTCCATTGGTAGGTAGGCTAGAATAAGCAGAGTGAGAGTTGATGACAGTACCCACAAACAGTTCCTTGGTAGTTTATTACCTTCGGAAACTGACTAAAATTGTTCTAGATGATAACCTTTTTCTGAACATGGTTATACCTACATTTCTATATTTACCTTCCTTTCCTTATTTTCCGAAATACAAGAATAAAAGACCACATACAGAGAGCTAGTAGAAATGAATCTGTCCGTAGCCATTTTTTTTGTAGCTGTACCAGATATTATCAACGTTGCATGTAAACTAATTGACATTATACAGCTTTCCCTCTCAAACAAACCTAGCTCCCATGGCAAGCATGGAAATTCTCATAGAAATAATCGTAAGGTGTAATGAGAAAGTATAATGACACGTGAAGGTATGAACATGGCGGACTTATATCCTTATGTTTATCTGTTAGAAGAGAAGACAGTTCAGATGCGACAGAAACGGAAACGCGGCAGGCCCAGGAGATGGCGGGATGAACTAGACTCATTTTAAAATGATTGGCACACAATTTAATTTAGACCGGGATAAAAGGAAGGTGAAAAGGGAGGCCGCCGAAGTGGGAGTAGTGCGATAAAATAGGCTTATAAAAACAAAAAAACAAGAGTTGCATATAACACAATTTAGAGCATCGTTCATGATTATATTACTGGAATAGGTTGGAGCAATTTGATTCTGATAGAACTCATTTATACTAATAAAGCATTGTGGTGGGGATGCATACTTAATTAATTAATTAGTTTACTTTTACATAAAGCGGCAGTCGGCTGAAGTTACCAACAGTGAAGGCCATTGTAACCGGTAGACAACATTTATTAGATTAAAGTTTTGGTATAAAATTATGTTTCATTTATTAATATTTGAAAAGGTTTACATTCAACAGTGGATTGCGATAAGCCCAGTTTATTAAAATACATACCTACTTTGTTTATTCAATAAATACAGACTTTACACGCATGATAATATTAATCGATGCCCAAAAGTGGGTAGGCAAATAATAAACACAAAGGTGTATCGTTAGCCACACCTGTTGTTCGTAATCTTTACAAATTATTATTGTACTCTGCTAACTGGCGCCCAAATGGGACTCATGTGCAAATACCGCAAAAACGTATGAAAAAAATTAAGTCTTTTGTGGAGGTTTGTTTCTCTATCCCTAGGGTTTGTAATAACTATTCGGTTACCAGTTGTAACTTGTTAGGGCTTAGTTCAAATGGGTACTAGGTTTTACTCAGGTAGGGGTGTTAAAGTTAGTTCGGAGTAAATCAGTCATCAGGGATCTAGGAAATGTTAGGTTAATAGGTACTGATACCTTTTCTTTGAGATTATAGTGCCTTTCTATTAAATTCAACTTTTGGTAGTTTATCTTCTGCATCTGTCATTTCTTACTGTTTTGAACTATCTGAATCCAAGTCCAAACAAAAATCTTGTCGACGTCATTATAATGAGTGCGTTTTGTAGTAATTTTTTAGTAATTTGATGGTTAGTTCTCTGAAATATAGAAAGAATATAAAATGTATAAGAACGAGCTCCCTCAAATAAATATTCCAGTCAGCATTTTATGACAGCAATGCCTCATCCTATTCCTTCAAGGAACTATTAAACAATATAAAACATACAACCTATTTGTATACTTTAAAAGAACTCCCATTACACAAGACAAAATACTGTGCGAATAAAACAAAGTTGCAACAAGCAAACTTAAGTTAAAGGTGCTCTGGCGTCCGGTTTGCAATCCGGGGCCTTATGAAATTCAATGAGCATTTTGTCTCACTCAGAAGTACATAAGTACATATGTGAGCGTGTTTGTAATCCTGTGACTCTATTGGTGGATGGAACAAGTTGGAAGAATAGGGCTTTGAAAAGTACCTTTTTGGTCTAAAGAGTGTTTTTAGCTTTGAATAGGCTTAATTTGTGTTGAAAAGCTAAGGTAACAGTTGTTTGTAAATAGAAAAATACTAAAGCTTATTTTCAGGGGATTACAGACGCACTTGTCTAGAAAATTGATGCTTAAAAGGGTTCTTTCTATTGAACATGAAAGAGGATGCGATGAATCGTTCGAAGATTTAATTTGGAGAGGATGAAAAACAGCTCAAAGAATGAAAGAAAAATACATTTTTAAATATTATTTCCTTGTTTTATTATTATCAAATTTTACTTAAGCATTCTATGAACAAATTCCAATAGACCCTCTATAATGACGGGATCCCTTCTTTTCGCGTAATGCGTTTTTTCCTAATATACTTTGGCATATCTCGTGTCTTTCTCATGCCTTGTCCCAAACGATTGCTCTCCCGTGCCATAATCCCGCGCTTGACACGTAGCTACCTAGATCCGCCGCGAGTTAACTTGGTCTACACTTTATCTATTTTGGCGGTACGACTTAGTTCAACATTGTATAAAGCTTACCGTCTGTCCGACTGTGCAGTGCCCGTGACTTTGTCCACAAATAATGCGATGTTTTACTTTGATTCACAATTTAACCATGTATGATGATTTTAAGAGTAACATGTATCCAATTGGAGTCTGAAAGTAAATACGTAAACATTAGTAATAAGTATTGACTATACCGAAACCGCCAAAGATCTTGGAGTAATTATTGACTCCAATCTTTCGGTCTGAGGAATGAGGTCGGTCGGAAGGTACATTTCTGTTTTCATTTGCTGAAAAGCCTTCAAAGTGTTCCCCCTTGAAGACTAAAATTTATTTGGCATAAAAACTTATTTTGCCGATTATTGATCATGCCGACGCCTGCTACCTGGATGCTACTGAGGAGCTATTAAACAAGCTTGAGCGCTTGCAAAATTTGTGCATTCGTTTTGTTTGCGGTCTTCGAAAGTATCTTTCTCACCTTCGCAAGGAACTCAAGTGACTCCCAATTCGCCTTCGAAGTAACACTCGGATGTTATGTCTCGTCTTCAACATTTTACACAACCCGTCTTATCCTTCCTACCGTGAGTGTTTTTCTTACGCTCGCCCTAGCGACGCACCATGTAGGTCACACCTTAGAACCCTCCTTAAATCTCATCCTCATAAAACTATTCTTATACCTTCTCTATCATTTTTGGCAATCATTAAATATATTATCAAGACAAAACCGATTCGAAACTAATAAAATCACCAGAGGGGAGTCGATAAACGCAAATTATAACGTATTGCTCGAGTGCAACACAAGACAACTCGGTCGATAGAAAGATTAACTAAATCTAAACGTTGTTTACATTTCAAATTGCTTGAAACAAGAACCACCGCGAATGGCGCTTTTCCTTGCAAACGCACTTTGTACAGTAAACTGAACATCATAGTTCTCCATAAACAAACTTAACTCTAGCTCTTTGCCGGACAGACCCTGCATATTTTGAAGAACAACATTCAAAATATGCGGCTCACCCGTTGTCGCTCCTAATAGTTTAAAACTATAACTGGAATGTAAAATATCACGAAATTAGAAAAATCTTAACAAAACATTAGCCTAAACTAAAACCTGAGCTAAACATAGACCTAAAGCTCTTCAATAATGTATTAGACGGTACTTTGGCGGAATAAATGGGGTGTTATCAGTTAAGAGCCCATTCTAATGAAAATTCTCTGTAATTTCCATCCAAGACTGATTTCTGTAAGCGGAGCTACCGTCGTGTCTGGAACGTGGTCAAAGTTACAAGCGAATGCCTAAAATAAATGATTTTCATTTTATCGAAACTTAAAGTGAAAGTAACAACCTCAAAAAGTTATTGATGGTATCAGGATAGTGCATACTTAAACACAAAATAAAAAAATACCTAAAAATTCAAAGTAGATTCCTCAGTCCCTATAGCATACATAGCAGAATTAGAGAGTGTGGGCCATAATCCACTACACGGGCCCAATGCAAACTACTATTGTATATTAGTCTTTCTTTTTAGTTATAAAAAGTAAAAAAAAAAAAAAAGTATACAATAGTAGTTTATGAAACTGTTGCATAATGAGGGGTATTAAAATACGAGTGTGAGGTTTTTAATAGTATAACACAATTGCTTTAATACCTTGTTATGTGCAGTTTCATACACTACCATATAAAACTTTTATTCTTGATCTTTTATTTAGTAAGTTCAATCCCAATGTATGAGAGTAGATAAAGTAGTGTATGATACTGCACATAATTAGGTATTAAAACCCTCGTGTGATACTCTCGCTCGGATTTTAATACCCCTCATCATGCAACAGTTTCATAAACTACTGGAAGTCTATCAGGGGTTTCTGCAGCATGGTGAGGTTCTTATTTCTTCTACTTCAAATATAATAACTACAACTACGACCTTCAGCAAGTTTAGATTTTTTTTTTCAGTGTCTTACAGTCTGTACCACATATTTAAGGGTAAGTTCATTTGTATTCATTGCGCGCGTTCCCTGTCAATCGAGTGCGTCCCGTCGATGAAGATTGATGGGAGCGCCGCCGCTTAAATAAACGGCCATGTCTACACATACGACAATTATGTCAACATCCCTTGTGTAACTGTTTTATTATACGTTTGTGACCCAAAGGTCTTCGGTTGTCAGTCAGTCCATTTCCCTTTTAAGACATTTTGGGAAAGTAAATATGGGCTAAAGTCTAGCAAGAGTTTTACCAAGAGGTATCGTATTACCCAGTTACTGGGCTGTGGAAGTCAGATAGGCAGTCGCTCCATGTAAAGTACTGGCATTCAGCTGCATCCGGTTAGACTGGAAGCCGACCCTAACATAGTTGGGAAAAGGCTAGGCAGATTGATTGAAATATGGGCAAAAGTAATAGTCATAGGTATTTTTACTAGAAAAGTAATATAATTATATTATTTATTCGTTTAATAAAAGCATACTAAAACCATTAAGTGAACAAAAGGACAATACAATGATATTATAATCTATGTTTGACATATTTAGTTTTTGTGAATGTAGGGGAAAGCTTGAATCCGCAATATGGCTGTAAGTGGTCGCGGTATAAATTCTATTATACGCAATTATAATGGTCTTACCTATCTCTTAGAGCATAGCACGAATATCGTGGAACAATCTGGACCTGATTGATGCTCGTTCGTTCCAAGTTGCTTCCGAAAAAGTGCTTTAATAAAGCCTGAAACATAGCTACATTAATAATTATTACTTCAAATTATATTATTACGACAGGGACTTAACCAATCCAAACGAAATAAACACACCACGAAAAATATTTGTATAAATGACTTTTGTTTTTAAAAGACAAAGCTTGTAACATTTTGTATTAATTCAAAATGCAGACTAGAGCTGCAACCACATAGCCTGCAGGCTTTCAGTTGTACTAGTTATTCAGTTCAAGCCATTTTGTAACCCAAAAACGTTTTTATTGTACTTAACAATGCACATAATATGGGTGCAGAAGCTCCACAAGCACATACACACTCGTTGATATTGAAGTAATGTGGAAAAGGTTCATTAGTGAAACACCTAGTCTGTAGTTTAGAGAAAGTCAATGTTTTTTGATTGCTCGCTTTTGGCTGATTTACATTATAATTATATTAGTTAAGTAGCGAGTTTAGTTATTCGATTGAAGGACACTGAACGACACACAGTGAAGCTAAATTGTTATTACACCTATGAACGTTTAGTGTCCCTCAAAGTGTTATTAGTAGGAAGTTATGTGTCCAAACGTCAGTCCAAAAGTTATAGGTTTTCATTGTGAAGAGTCATGTATACACGTCAAGGGACTTAACTTGCCAATTAACTAAGGGAATGTAAATCAGTTATTTGAGACTCCGTTTACTTTAACTAATAGTGAGACGATAGTTTTACGGTTGTCCTTTTGCTCACTAGTGTTCTGTGGCAACATTGTGATATTCGAGCAACGAATTAAAATTCGCCGGTTCGGGAATCCGTACAAATCGACAAAGCTTTCGGTTCAATTTTATTTTATTGTTAAACGCATAGTTAGGTTTGTTGATGTCCGTCGAGCGTGCGAGCGTCGATGGCGTATCGTGAAACCTAAAATGCCACCGACTTTTTCACAAATACACTGTAGGCCATGCGCACATATAAAATTAAGTTTTATGCCCGTTCATTTGTTTTATAGATTGGATCGCAAGTTCGTTTTTGTTTTTAGATTGGAGCGAAATTGTAATTTGGATGTTAGGTGTCGAGTTCCGTATTGGGGGTTGTGTGTATTGGAAATTGAATTACTTATTTGCTCGGAAACGGTATATGAATATGATGTTTTGGGGCCGTATTGGGTCTATAATGGAGTATCGTCAAATTGTAATCAAGCAGCCTTTGCTTTTGGTAATCAATTATTGATAAATTTTCTGATCTTAATTGAGTGAATAACATTCCGTTTTTGGGTTAGATTCATTTCGTTTTGAGGTTATACTCATGAATGGATGTAAATATTTTGATAGCACAGGTTTTGAGTAAAATTATAAGCTATTATGGACTGGGGCAAAGTATACTTTCGACGTTCAAAATGTGCTGATTCTCAGCCCAATTTGCACAAAGGACTTTTAATTTTGATTTATACACATACATCCATACTTAAGTAAGTTTATGAATACAGGCACAAACAATATAACTGCCATAAGACGCTATATAACAAACAGACCTACTTTTATTTACTTTTTAACTCCCAAACGTAATACACAAACATTTCCATCCGCTTACCCATTTCACCATATACTCGTACGTAAAAGGAACACAAGAAGAAAAATATAAACTTAAACTGAATTGCATGCCAGTTTCAACACACTGTACACTTTATTCTGTCCGCCACTACACGGGCACCGTCGCTTGTCGCTCGCAACGACATTCCAATTCCATTTTGTGGCTTTGTGACATCGTGGCACAACTTGTCATATTTATATGACGTATAACTCGGGTAGACGGGATATGATATGTGGAACTAACATGGAATTATGGGGGGGTAACTGTGCCAAAGATATGGGGATTTGGTGGGTTGAGGTGAGAGGTAAAGATACAGAAAGGAGTTGAAATTGATTCTTTCATGGCAGTCAAACAATCTAGAATCAGTTTAAAATATGACAAGATTTCCAAATTTAGTATTATTCTATTAACGAATATTTACCACTATTTTCTATTTAGATAGCAGATTTTAATAACCTTTGCAGGCCACCCAATAAAAAAATCTTAATCCCTGTATTCCTCGTAATGTCACTAGTTACAGTTACAAACGGTGAATGATTTAACTACCAGTGAGTTATCTGAAAAACTGTAAGCTATCTTGTAACACGCACTTTATTTGTTATTTTATCGCCTTTCTATTCACCGTACCTACCATAAACTGTGGTGAAACCCAGCATTTTCCCTTCTCCCACTTTAAATAAATGCAAGCCTGATTTAAAAAAGATAGAACCACCCGCAATATGTCAGATTTCCCGCTCAGCGCGCGTCATCTTAACGGATCAGCGACTGTAAGTTTTGTATGCAAAGCGACTAAAGCAAACAGTCGTACCCCGAATGAGAGTTTAAATTATGGAGGCTTCGAGTTTTCAACTCGTTTGTTAAAGGATGTGCAGCTTTGTGATTGGTATAAATGAATAAGTTTTCTTTTTGTTGTGTCTCTTCTTCTATCGTATTTATATCAACCAAGTTTAAAAAAAAAACGTGTTCATTATTTATGTAGGTACCTGATTCACTTTTGGGTCTTTCAAACAATGACTCATTTGACATTAAAAACGTGTTGATAAGCTACCAGCCTCATGTGACAAATTGAACAAAGGTCCAATATAGTTCAATAAAAAAAAAGTCTAGACATTTTTTGTTATTAGCATACACAAAACTTTGTCCTCAAGCCTCTAAAGTTTTCGTGAAATTACCTACTTCAAACAAACTGGATAAGTAATTCTATTTATTATTTTACCAGACAATTTGATGGTAGGTACGTCTGAGTTTAACTAGGCTAAACAAAGGTCAAGTAGAACGCACTGACATTCAGGCTTAAGTCTAATAATCTAGTTTTTTATAAACGCTTCTTTGCAGTAGGGCCCAATCACACGCACCATAACAACACCACAACACAACAACACGTGGACGGGCGCTAATTTGTATGAAATTAATACTTTATTCACACCGACCACATTTGGTCATCAAAATCAACCGTGTGAGCTAAAACGACCACAACAAGGCCACGTCGCAGCCACAACGTAACCACCAGTGAGACAGCACTAGCGGCAGGCCACATCGCAAACACTACGACCATTTGATTTGATTTTGTAGTTACCACAACGCAACTGCAAGAAGCTGCTGCGACACTATTCACACGTTACTACTTTGTCGCTGTGATTTGGTGTGGTTGTGGTACGTGTGATCGGGCCCTTATTGTTATTGGTGTGTATATAATTTAATACGGCGTGGGTGTATATTTATGTTCATCAAAGTTTAGTTATTTATCCTTTGTGAATTGACGCGTCTAAACTGAAATTGAATAGAAAGAAAATATAAGCTTTATTGGTCATGAAAATCTAGTCTGTGTTGTATATTTTTTTATTATATAAGAAATTTATTCGTTATTTAAAAGAAAGGTTAGTGTTCAAATATATTTTTTTAGAAATTACGAATAATCGCTGAATCAATAAAAATTGCGACAACCAAGCCTATAATTTCATTTCTATTTAAAAAAAAAACAATAGTGTTAGGTTTTCTTTTTATATTTGTCACATGTTTTATTAGATCGTAGCAGGTGGCGTTCTTTAGTGTCTGTCTACCCCCATTGTAAGAAGGCGTTTATGTGTGTATGTTTATTAATCATTTCACACAGAGAACTGAAACAACCACCATTAAATCAAAATCAATTCACAAAATCATACAACCATTAAAATTATTAATTAAAACATACGACGTGGGAGTTAATGAAGTAATAATTATGTTCGTTAAAACATCAGATCAAAGGTAAACTTTATCGGAATTGTTTAACAAGCCATATAGAGGTCTTATAAGAGGTGAGAGGAGCCGCGGGGCGATGTTGTGTAATTAAACCACTTGTTTCACTGATTCGTTTCAGATTTATAGCGACGTGGGTGTTTTCTGAACAATCCTGAAGTTACATTGCTTGATAATGCGGTTGCAGATGCGGTAGTGCGAACTAAAATGTAACCTTTGATTTTTTTCTCTTAGCGGAAGAACGCAATTTTATTTAATACAGAAATATTAAGACAGTCTAAATATAACTTAACACTACGGAACCCTTCATTGTGCGTGGTCCGACACGCACCTGGCCCGTTCTTTTTCTTATTTTCTTTAAGCGGTATCACCTCTTCAGCTTCCTACATGAATGTCACAATACAAATATATGTCTGCGCTTCAGTGCAGAAAGGAAATTGAATACACAATCTCAGGAATCGACCGCCTCGGCCGGATTACGAGGCCCGACAGGGCTGCTACACTAAGTTTTTCTACTCATATATGTAACTAAAGGAATAAAGTAAAGGAGATTGGAGCGATTGAAAATGTAAGAAACACGTATGTACCTATGAAGAAAGTGGAGTTGCCTGTAATGACTGGTAGAAAATGCCTCACGTATTAAGTCTACCTTTGTACAGTATTTACTTGTGCATAAAGTTTTAATATAGGTAGTAGTTTATGAAACTGTTGCATAATGAGGGGTATTAAAATACGAGTAGTATAATAGTATCACACGAGTGTTTTAATACCTAGTTAGGAGCAGTTTCATACACTACTTTATCTACTCTCATACATTGGGATTGAACCTATGAACTAAATAAAAGATCAAAGTTAAAGATCAGGAATACAAAATTCCCACAAAATTCAGTACAACAAATCGTACGACTAGCGCCTGCACCCAACACATCGCCGCGCATGCGCTAGAGCGGTGCTGCTGTTCCCCGCTAACGTTCCAATACAAAAGTTGATGGAAACTCCTTGGTGATATTAACTGCTTGGATTATAATATGATTCTATTTTTAAATTTCGGTATTGTGTTTACAAAGTATTTCAATATAAACTCGATTTGAAGTTTATAATTCGAATATTACGATATGAGAGTAGATAAAATAAATAATGACTTAAGCGTGTGAGAGAGTATGCTGTTATCAAATGGATATAATAATACCAGCCTATTGCTGTCGGACTGCAGGGCATAGACCTCTTCTCATAAAGATAAACCTTAAGCATTGATCACCACGCTTGCTCAAGGCGGTTTGGCGATTCCACAAGATGTTTTACTTCGCCGTTGTCAGTGTTGTCCAAGATAAAATGATAAAAAGAATAACAGTCATTACTCTCGTAGAAGAACTTGTTACAATCAAAACGTCCTCCAACCGCAGAATATTGCTTTACGAATAAGATTTACTCCATTCTTTCCGTATAATATCACGATAATTACATGCATTTGTGCCAACCCTCAAACAAACGAACAAAACTTCCTCCTTTACATGATAACATCAGTATTTAAAGTATAAAGACGCTGATTTGAATCGTGGTTAAATGAGAAATGCATGCTACGATGTAATAACATTTAGTTCTTATGGGTTTTACATACATATAGCATGTTAATGGCATCATTACAGTGTTGAAAAGTTTTCGAAAATTATTTTTTATCTAGTGCCGCATCACGCCTCTTAATGATAAACAGTTATTCGAACACTGGAGCAAATCAAAAAATATCTCGGCACTAATTTATATGTCGTGAATATAATATATGAAGAAAACTGCTCCAGATTTAAAAAGCTATTTTCGTATTATTAGGTACCTATATTCTTTCTAAGTTAATATAAAGTCATTTATCTTACGATGGAGGACATCTATTGTGAACGAGTGCTTGAAATCGCTTACAAGCAGTGAGCAAGCGTGATGATCAATGATCGTTACTCCTCTCAATGAGAATATGCCTTTATTTTGCGGTAACCCATTTGTACCTATAGGCTGATATTTTTTGTGTCAGCCCTACGTTTCAATAACAGTTCAGATACAATATATATCGCTACACCTAAACACTGGCGCGTTTTATATTCCCACAATATATGTTCGTATCTACGTAATATACTTACTTGCGGTGGAATGAGGATCTCTTTACAATAATGTAATGTAATTTATTTGTTCGGGTAAAAATATTGAGTTATATTGATATTTCGAAAAATTGTTTCTTGTAGAAGAACATTTCTTTTAATATCGCCATTATATAATTTGGTATGTTTGTGATTTATCTATTTTCCAAACCAAAGTCAAAGTAAAATAATTTATTTCCATTTGGCACATAAAAGACACTTTCGAACGTCAAATTTACAAAAAAAAATATTGATTCTAGTCGCCCCTTGCAACATTACTATACCACAATAGGTAAAAAGAATGGAAAATGAAGCAATGACAGATAAATTAATTATGTGATAGATTGCTCACATATTCACGTAAAATTATACGATATTCCTAACATTTTAACGGGCAAAGAAAAATCCATGTCTATATTTTTCGCAAAATAATATTATTTTATTATAAATTGACCCCACACCCCGTTCAAATTCAAGTGTATAGCTAGATCAATATTCAAATTCCCTGAATCTTTTAAGCCAACAGAAATGAATATACCCAATACATTGTTTTCCACTCAAACCGTAGGTAAAAAGAGAAAATATTAATATTTTTCGATTTCGAAACGCATTACTCTCAACCAGTATTAATACCGTAGCTGGTTTCCATTTGCTAATCCGTTAAGCTTCAACACCTTGCCCGAGGATTCGCAGCAGGATAAAGATCCTGAAAAAGTAAAAAATAAAGGAATTTTTAAACATTTTCAAAAGAAAAGCTCCTCTGAAAAAATTGCTAAACACGTCCCGCGGAAACAAGAAATAAATGGAAACCGTTCTTTCAGGTAAGCGCCTGAATCGGGCTCTGATAACGGTTGGCGGCAGAGATTCGATGAATCTGGATAAGGTTGGTGATATCTATACATACATACCTATAATTATATTGTAGCGAAGTCAAAACTGTATATTGAATCTTTTGAAAGTAAAGTAATGGCTACGAGGTATTGGATACGTTCTGATGCCGAAATATACTTGCTTTTACGCTCGCGGCTACTCCGGTGTAGGTCTCTAGGTCTCTATAAATGAAGTCTCTAAGGAAAAGACGGATTGTAAGGCACATGGCATATAATATATGCTGTTTCGAGAGCTTTGGCTTTTTAGAAGTCGAAAGTTGGTCCATTCATTTACCTCATCTTCATATTGTAGACTAGCTGCGCCCCATGGTTTCACCCGCATAAGCACGGGGTCGACCGTGGGAATATCGGAATAAAACTATCCTATGTCCTAATCCAGGTCATAGTGTACCGATGTGCCATTTTATCCAAATCTGTTCAGGCGTTTTAGTGTGAAAGCGTATTAAACAAATAAACAAACGAACAAACAAACTCACTTTCGCATTTATAAATTTAGTTAGGAAAAGGATTATCAATTTAACTGTGCAAAATAAGGTAAAAGGGTGTTTTACATAACTTTTTGAATATGATTTGCAAACCGTCTGAACTACCTATAAACATCAGGATTTGATATAGTGTTAACACGCACTAATGATTGATTTATTGAAGGCTTGAGAAATACCAATATTAAGTTCTTTGAAATCCTATATTATGTTAATCTTTTTCAACTTCAAAACCTATGACTTTTCTAAAGAGCAGTAGGTATCCCCTATTCATCTTTATCCAGTTCTCTCCGTCTTGGTATCGAACTCACCTCGTTGGCAAAGCGATCGTATCGTCTCACTAGTTCCCGACAGATCCACTGATACAGTTTACACTTTTGTATCGAGGTCGAGACATATCTCGCGAGTCACGTGTGATGGAAGGCGAAGTTCCATCGTGTTACAGAGAAAATCAGATTATTTTGTTGCATGTTTTAAGAAGATGTATTAAAACTTCAACGTTTTTTGTCCACTGCAATGCTAGTTGTAAGATACTACAATATTAACTATAAATAAACTAAAATGTTACACAAAACGTACAGTCAGGGCAGGTACATCAGTGGTAAACATTTACATTGACAGCGCCTTCATGTTTTAACAGTAACGGCAATTTTCGTGCGCACAGGCCGCCTGTACATGATTGATTTCAAAACAATTTTGTTTTATTTTTGAAACATCAATTATATTGTTCTTGTTTATTGTTTGCTTGCTTAAAGTCTAAAGATGAGGTCTGAGGTCAGTTTTAGGCTCTTACGCAAAGCATGATTTTCAGTTTTATCTTTTCACAATGATAAAGCGATCAATGATTTCTTTGTTTGATAAATGTTTTACCGTGCTCTGAGTTAACAACAGGCAATCAAGTAACAATTTCACGCTTAAGATTTAATCCTAAACCTTGAACGACAGTCTTACAATGCCTTATCACGTAGGTACACGACATACTGATCATCTTGTGTTCTACCTAGATTACGCTGCACCATTCCCTGCAAGGACAAAGCGATACACACGACACAGCTATACAGGGTGGCCAGTAAATTGAGCGTGAGCGGCGACAATTTGACGTCAATTTGGCGTTATTACGATGCTGTCTTGTTGCCTCGTAAATTTTGCGGGGGATTGGGGGAAGGGGGAATGCACTGGTTTTTGTGGTGTCTTTTTGGCCGTTTGTATTATGAGTGTTGTGTTTTTTTGTAGATATACAATATAAGTGAAAAAAATACCTATCCCTTATCCGGCTTGAAGGACTAATGTTTTGTGGATGCCATTTTTACTGCTAGGTACCTGATTTTAAACAGCAAATACATACAAATAAAAAAGCAATAAAATCTGTATTGAAAATATTTGTGTTTTAAATAAGGCTTACTTTTGTGCCTACTCATAGATATTCAAAAGTCAAAAGTAAGTCAAAAAATGAATTTCGAGAATTAATTTTAACGTAACTACATCATAATCAGTCAGTAATGGATGGTATCTTTAGCCGTTTGATAATGTTGACCAAGCTAAATTGGCTCTAAATAACATCAATTTGGGGGTAATTTGCTGCTATTACGACGATGTCTTGAATTTTCAGGAAAGGTAGCGTTCACAATAGCATAAGCTTTGCGGAAAATAGTACATTACTCTTCAAATGAGTATTTTTTAAGATAACATAGAGGAACATATTATAACTATTTTTCAATGACAATTGAAATATTCCTAACATCACATAACATCACGCCTGTGTTCTCCCAAGGATTAGGCAGAGGTGTACCTACCTATAGTATTCTCACATTGCGCTAGTACTTTTTTTAAATCCCATGTAATAGGGCGCAAGCCTATTGCCATCAACCGGGCACAAATCCAGGCTCCGGGCTGCTGCTCAGAAATTCTACATGGAAAACCTAATAACACTTTGCCCGACCCGGGTATCAAACCCAGGACCTAATACTCAGTAGAAGCGCTTGGGAACACTATACTCACGAATCAGTTTTAGTACAAAAGTTCCAATTAGTGGTAGGCAACTATCATTAGAAGTAAACGAAAAATGAGAGCATGTAATAATAAATTGATAACTGAGTTTATTTTCCTTAATACTAAAAAGGAACATAACATTTTTGTTTACAAAGAGGTTATATTCGCAATTTTTATATACGTTCCTCCAAGCCCCTCCGCCCCGAAATAGAATGTGGGAGGAGGGGCTCGTGGGTAAATGGTAATTGCCGAAGGGGTCGATCGAAGGTTAAGCTACGCCTACGTACAGTGGTCAGTTCGTTGATATGTGACCATCCATTACTTATCGAGACCCCTGCGTGCCTCGGAAAGCACGTTAAACCGTTGAGTTCCGGCTGTCATTCGTAGATCTTTGACAATCATTACGGGTAGTCAAAAGCCTAAAACTCTGACAACCAGTCTTACCAAGGGGTATCGTATTATCCAGTAACTGGGGTGTGGAGGTCAGGTAGGCAGGTCAGATCAGTCAGAGCAGTCGTTCCGTGTAAAATACTGGTGTTTTGCTGCATCAATCGGATGCAGAACTGGAAGCCAACTCGAATATAGTTGGGAAAAGATTCGGCAGATTGATTGATTTTATTTCTGGGCGTATAAGGAAGGTGAAATTAAACAAGGTGGGCAAGAGAACCTATACTTTTAATATTATTGAGTTATTGCAATCAAAGTTATACAAACGTGGTAATTAAAACAAATACTTCCTTCCGACCTTCTGCTGTACTTATTTATTGATATTTTTATGAAGAAATATCTAGGATGGGATGTTATGAAAATAAATAGGTACATAATTATACCAAAAATATTGTTAGAGAGAAAGAGACATACAGCATATTATTAGAAGAGTGTATTAAGGAAAATGAGAAACTGTCTCGTTCGGATGATGAGTTTCTAATTAAACTGTCACAACTCTCGCGTATTTCGATCTCAAATACGACAGTTTGCTAAATTAATGTTTCTCTTGAAGTAAATATTTTGTATAACATCAAGCCTAGGCTGGGGGACGGCAATAAGGGCAGTTTTCTTATCGGATGTAGATGTAGGAAAACTTTCTTAGGACGCAGACAATTATTGAAATTGAAAATAGATAGTTTGCACGAAATAAAACAAGAGCAGGCAATATTTTTTTCCTTATAATAAAATATGGGCTTAAGTAGGTTACATTCTGTCAAAGCAATGTTAAGGAGCAATCAAACATGAGCGTCAGCGATTTACAAAAACGCTTTCGTTGCCCCAGTAAATGCCTACCTTATTTAGACATGACAGCATTTAACCCTAATGGTGAATAAACCTGTGTTTCACGTATTCTGTGTGTGTTTCACGTAGGTATGTTGCTAATAGACCTGAATTGAGACATTATCAGCTTCATAATGTTAAGTACACTAGAATCAGGTTTATGTCATCTTTCTATTAAGGTCCCGAAAGATTTTAATTAATAAAGATGAACTAAGTTACTGTCATTGACATCACCGACGTTATTGCATAGTCAAAATCACGGTCAAAGATCAAAAGAATTAACCAACCCCTGTTTTCTCTCAGATTTAGCCGTCTTAAATCCAGTATAATGCTCAAAGGTAAGGAGATGAGATGACAGATGATGAGAGATGGTGATGGGGAAAGATATTATTGGAATCGTCTGCAATCATCTTTTTCCTGACAAGTAAGATATTGGCTGTATTTCATTACAACCATATTTGATAGATAGGTATATTGTGTGGTAGGTATAGCCTAGTGTCGCTGGCGCTACAGCTGAACATGAGGGTTCGATTCGCGAGTCGGGCAAAGTGTTATTGGAGTCTAGATTCGTTCCCAGTTGATGGGACTCGCCTCCGATTACATGGGACTTAAGCTTCGTGCAGACCAGCGCGACGCGACACCGGTTATTGTTATACCGTCAAGTTTTCTTGTAAATTGTATTGTTCGAGTCGCGTCGCGGCGTCGCGTCGCGCTGGTCTGCACGAAGCTTTAAACATAACTGGAAAAATGTGGGCTTACTGGTACACATTTTCCCACTCGTTCGGGGCAACACGGCGTGATGATATGTTATGTGTATAGATAGATAGATATGTTTATATCAAGGCATTACCCAAATTCACTGCTACAACTAAACAACAGAACATCATTACCATAATTGATGTCTGTCGCCTTACTAATTAGCACTAAAATCGACACCGCACGTAAAACACGTTATATTCAGGGTTCTGTATAAACCAGATAAAACGGTATAAACTAGCGGCTCAGTCGGTACAGCAATATATTTTGACAGCGTTCGCAATAGTCCGGCAATTATGTTAGATGCGTATTATTATGCCCGACAGATTGCAGCGGCATTACGGGTGACGATGTTGAATCGGTTTTATTGCGATATTTAAAATAAAATAAAAAAGAAAGAAAAATATTGTTTATTCTGCACAAACAAACCACACATTACAACAAAATACACACCAAGAAGAAGATGACAAAAGCCTCGTATTCAAGCAAATAAAAGTTTGACAATTTTATCTATTGGATAAATTATTAATTGTAAATCATTAAGACAGTGTATAGAGTGCCGCTAGCGGCACGGCTAGCCGCTAGCGGCATTCTATCGCTATTGGATAAAATGCCGCAAGCCGTATTCACCGGAATCACTGCACGTTAACCCGTCGCTTTTCTATAGTAGCTATTTTATTTGGATAGAGTAGACCCTTTTTGTTGTATATTTGAAAAGCTCTAAGTGCGCAAAACTGAGAAAAAATTAATCCAAGTTTCTTTCGCGATTTGCGGGATAGTGGGAGTATTAAGGTTGGGGAAGATCACTTAGTGGGTATAAATAGAATCAGATTTCTTTTTCAAAATCAAAAGTTGTATGGAATCCAATTTTTTTTAATTTGATCTAATTTTTATTATTTGTTGTTATAGCGGCAATAGAAATACATAATCTGTGAAATTTTCAACTGTCTGCCTATTACGGTTCATGAGATACAGCTCGCCGACAGACAGACGGACAGCGGAGGCTAGTAATAGGGTTCTGTTTGGCACCCTTCGGGTACGGATCTCTAAAAACGACTGCTACAATCGTTCCTCTACATCACCGCTCAGTTTATCATAATGTATTAGCATGAAGTGTGTGTCAGTTGGGGTCAGCAGATAGCGAGCTCGTTACTGCAACGATCCGTCGATTGTAAAACAGTGTTGTTTGTGATTACATTTGCAACTTATGGACCAAAATTGTTTAGTACGTGAATTATGAACACACAAATTCGGGATTGCACAGTTTATTTGTACAGGTAAATACATGGATTTTCAATTTATCTCTGTTGGGATAACTTTTAGGTCAAATACAGTGTTATAGTTATTATATTCTAATGTTTTAGTAGGTTATTATTTGCTTTATATTAAATCTTCACATAATATACGATTGTTCGTTTTTTCTCCTTGAGATAAGCAGCTTTTTTCTGTGGTGGAGTGATGGTTTTTGATCTGCTAGCTTCTGCCCGCGACTTCGTTCGCGAGCCTATAACCCACCTCAAGAATTGGAATATCTAATGCAAAAAGAATTTTTCTAATCCGACTGGTAGTTCCGGAGATTACCCCCTACATACAAACTTACAAACAAACAAATTTTACCTGTTTATAATATTATAAGTATAGAAGCATAGATAGTCATTGGATAGTATGTACACTAAAGATACCGTTGAGATTCGAAGCTTAAGTTATTTAGAACACGAGGAAACTTAGGTACCTAAATAGATACAAGGTTCCAGTAGACCGCAATAATTTGAAGCAGGTCATACAATAATCCTAAAGGGTTTCCCCCGGCACACTTCTCAGTTATTTCCTAAACATAGCGAAACTCGAAACACGCCGTAAAACGAAACAAGTACACTTTGGACAAACGAGAAAAACTCCAGAATTCGTTACGAAAAGTTTTTGTGAAAACAAAAGTAATTTACAACGAAGCTTGTTAATAACGTGTTCTGTATTAATTTCCTCTTTAATTATGGCTTTTTTTAATCATTTTTTATTTCTATCATTTAAGAACCAATTTAAATAAAAATAAAAAATTGACACAAATGTCATTTTTGGTTCGTGAGATGGATCATAGTTTCTGGTTTTCACTTTAAGCCATTGTTTGATTTAAGCCTTGCATCTATGTCATGTCTATTAAATATTATTGCATTGAAAAGATGGGCATCAAACCAAGTGTTATTAAAGTTCCTGTTTAATATGTTGTTTGTTCCTAGGCCAGTTTTGACCGTTCACTGTATTGGACATTGGTCGGATTTGAGTATCATGTCGACTCATTATGTTCGTCTACTATTTAAATAATTAGTTTACCAACACCAACTATGATACAGGACAATTCGAGGTCACATTTGGTATTCAGTTTCTAGCAGTAACCAAATGAAGCACTCTTTAATTTATTTAATTGTTCGCCAGTCTTTACATTAATGTTCCCACTGTAAATAGGCTGCATACTATATTTTGTTCAAATACCACCGCTAATATAAATCAGGCATAATGTATAGAATAGCGTCATCATTATTTAGTGCACTGCATTGCCCCAGTTGCGACTAACGATACACTATTCAATTTAGTTTTAGTGCAATACTATATTCTAATGTTAATTATTAATGAGGTAGTGGAAGCTAATTGGAATAGAAGTTACCAGGGAATCATAACATGTAAGGAAGTACCTACGTTAGTGAAGAAAAGAGTAGTGTTATTCCACAATAAAAGAATTTCAGTTAATGTAAATATTGTGTAGAAAATTATAGAAATCCAAGGTACCAGGGAAGCATAGCTTACCCTTAGAAGCAGCATTACGGTAAGCAAAAACAAACAGCTAGAAGAGTGTTGTTCATTACCACGATTTTGATTTTATTTGCGAACAAAAGAGAATATTCTTATGTAATTAGATTTGTTTAAAGCATCGTGCAGACCAGCGTGACGCGATAGCGAGACGCGACACCGGTTATTGTTATACCGTCAAGTTTTCTTAGAAATTGTATTGTTCGAGTCGCGTCGCGGCGTCGCGTCGCGCTGGTCTGCACGAAGCTTAAAGCACATTTAATTCCATTTCACAGTTGGATTATGTCGCAGTGACACCCGTTCCTATGGTTAACCGATATTATACAGTACAATATTTGGATTGGTCATAGTGAATCAGGCCATAAGTAGTCACTACACAAGCCCAACAATAAATTGCGTTCCATAAAATTTCCCAAATTTTAGGCACAATGCACAATAACCACCCTCAAAGCTGAACACGTACTCGGCCCCAAATTCGCCACTGTATGTACCCAAATCAACATACAAAATTAGATTAAACAAAAAAGAAAGGACTTAAAACAACACAGAAGAAACAATAGAATCGACGTACTCCTACTTTACATTCAGCCCCACATGTCTGCAACCGACTTTATTCGCCTCACGAAATAAATCTTTCTTTATTTATACTTTCAACTAACCTATTGTTTTTTTCTTTCTTTCTTTCTCTCGTTTTCCTCAGTGATTTGGAAGTTTTTTCTTGTGTTGTGGTATTCGGTTACCTCGCGGTGTTAAAGTTGACAATCTTGTTTGGTTGTTAGTTTTTGTGTAGTGGCTTAGACGATAAAGATACTTTGTTTACTATTATTTGTTCCTTGTGATGATTGATATGGCACAAAAACAACATTTTACGCTTTTCTTATACAGCGTAAACATTATAATACCCTGTTTTTGAAACCAAAATCAGGACTAGTGTCTAATTCAGGTTCACCTCTAAGACTGGATGACTGAAAAAAAAAACAGCCAGTCAAATCACAAAACTCTTACGTCACACAATTTTTTTAAATCCATCGTAAATCTAGGTCGACAATATTTGATTTTTAAAGAATGAATAATCGAATAGTCAACTTTTGATTTATTGTTTATTATTCATTCGTGTGTTACAATATGAATCAGTATTGAACAGCATTAAAAAAAAAACAAGGAAATCATATTCATTGCTGTTCAACGACACGTAGGTAAAATCAGAAAAGATAATTTACTTAGGATATAAGACAGTAGTCACCTGTTTGAAGTGCTTTATGGAAACTTATTTTATGAAAAAGCAAAGCCGCTTGTTTAGGGTGGAACATTCTATCATAAACATAATAAATATTTTGCATTACTACTATAAAGCTTCGTGCAGACTAGCGCGACGCGACAGCGCGACGCGACACCGTTTATTGTTATACCGGGAAGTTTTTTTAGAAATTGTATTGTTTGAGTCGCGTCGCGCCGTCGTGTCGCGCTGGTCTGCACGAGCCTTAAAGTGAGTGGTCCTTTTATGCGTATAAAAGGACCACTCACTTTGTTAAAGTAAAATGCTCTTTTATGCCTACCGAACTATTATACAGACGGTGACCGTAAAGTGAGCTGGTAATAGTGTCAATCGCCAGCATCCGGTGGAATGACAGCTCACTTCAAGTTCTCGCCACCTAAGTTTTCACAGTGAAATTGTTACAGAATAGTCCGGCTGATCTACCAACCAATGTTCGCTTTTATATTTTTGTTCTTCAGGTGGCAGACACAATGCTATGAAGTGAAGAATATAGTGAGGTACTGGGACTACAATTTATCGGTAGAGGTCACCGCTTAGATTACGGGCCTTTCTACAGGTGCTAAGGTCACCGTGTAATCCGACGTAGCCTACTATTGCAGTTATGCTGAAGAGATTTGTTTATACATAAGCATTCCCTTTGTTCATTATGTTCCGTTATTTCTTCGTGCGCACATAAATGGTTGAATAAATAAATAATCCTTTGCCTCTACTTTTTACATGCGTAGTTCCAAATGAAACAAAAAGGTATCAACAAGTGTCTACAGAAAAATATGTCACTAATTTCTAGTATTATATTATATTTATCACAATGCTGGTCGCATACTCTGTGCAAACAAAGATCTGTATACAAGAAATATAATAAGTCAATATGTCTACCAAAATTATATTATTCCGAACACAACATGAAAATGATAACGTAAACGCATAAGGGAAGAAGGAAGGAATACTAATTCTCTCTGATGACGGAAAAAATGGTCGTCAAGAAGGAAGGGGAGAAAAATGTGCTCTATTATGAAGACAGTAAGTCTCCGAATAATGCATATTATACTATTTGTTTATAAAGTAGATGAAGAAATATCTAAAGACATAACGTCACGCTGGTATTCCTTGAAGGAGTTAGAAGAGGTGAATAGCGCACTCAAATTTCGCATAAAAGCAGCTTGTTTAGCTTGTATGTCCCATGAAATAGAGGAACTGGACACCAATCCAGACCTTTGGGCTGCTGCTGAGTAATATTAATAGTAAAACATAATAACACTTTAGAAAATAATTTCAGCCACATCAGATAATATTCTAAATGTATGAATGAAATGAACAAAGATACTATATGCAGTTTCAGTGTTAAAAACTATAGTTAACATTCACATATAATTTCAGCAAAAAAATGAGATAAAAGACATTATTTTATGAAATAACTCCCGCTGTACTGACGTTGTTTTAATCTGGTAAAAATGTTTTTCACTTTTTATCTCCAAACTCGACGTGTACCGATGATTCATTGTTTTACGAACGTGTGTGCAACTGAATATGTCGTTTTTTTTGTCTTTTTTGGATATTATGTTTGAATAAAAGTTGCGGAAATGCGTTCCTTGCGAGGCATGTGTGGTGTAACTATGAATGATGCGGCCATGGAATGATGTGGTAAGGCATCGATGCGGTTTAAAAGAAGATGTAGTGACAAATATTCAAAAGAGTATGCATAGATTGATTGGTCATGTTGAGAGGATGAATGAAAGGAGACTAACAAAAGGTATTTACAAGGTAGATGTGAGTGGAAACGCCGGGAGGGGACGACCTAGGAGGTCATATACTGACCTTACTGGTGATGGTCTTCAGAAAGGTCAGGTGCGTAGTAACCGGCGTGCGTGTGTGACCAGATATGAACGTAAACGAAGCAGAAGGAGTATGTAAGGATCGTAACAGATGGCGTTCTGTAGTGTTCACCTATCCCCATAGGATATTATGTATGTGTCTATGTTTATTTAAATAATTGTGTAATTTTGTTGCGTGTTTACAAAGCAGTCTGCGATTTTTTATCGCTGTCGTTTTTAGGGCTTTGTTATGATATATAAAGTCCGAAAGGGATACCGTGGCCCCTGGCAACGAACAGTCAACTGAAGGAACACGGGTGGGTTTTAGTCAGTAAGAGTCTGACATGCCCTCCTGCTCCACCCAGAGCGGCAGAAGTTATTTGATAATTCTCCACCGTAAAAAAAAAGGCTTACCACAACCAAGTGAGTAATAAAGCTTTTATCAGTTAGTTTATAACTCTAGAAACTTCGGGCATGAAATAGAAACCAAAATCACAATATAAAGCTCTCAAAATTCTCAGGCAGTTGAATTAAACTCACATAAACCTACACTCAATTCTCGTACTGAGATGTAAATTCACTAAACACCCGATAAATTCCGCAATTCCGACCATTAAAGTCATTAAAGTCGTAAATAGGTAACCGCGGTTGCCGTTCGAGGCTCGCCTAACAATATTTTATTTTAATGTTGGTAGCACTGAAATAATTAGCCGGAGAACGTCAACCGAGTGGAAACTTCGTTCAGGAGCCGAACACATTGGGAGATTCATCAGTCGTTAGTTGAGGTGTGAGTGATGTAATGAGAGAAGTGAAAACCTTATAAATTAGGCGATTCAGGATTATATATTATGGTTGAGAAATGCTACTTGATGAACATATTTCAAAGCATAGAATATAATGAGCGTAAGTACAAGTGTGTACACAGAAATAACTCAAGACAGTAATTCATTATAAATGTTCAGTGAAAGTTTGTATGTTTGTGTATTTGTCACTCAAGCAAAAACGGCTGAACGAATTTAGATCGAATTTGGCACACCGATAGTACTTTTTATTCCGATAATTTCCGACCTCCACGCGGGCGAAGCCGCAGGCGAAAGCTACATATAAATCGCGGCAGAAATATCAGTAAAGGTGTCAAAAATAATAAGTTTTTTTTTCAGGATACACATGGGTGTTTTTCGTTGGAAAGATCGCAAATAAGTCAGCCGAATGTTGTTATGATGACAATCGATGGAACTATTGGAACGTATTAATGAACCCTTACAAGCCAAACAGATGAAAAAAATACATTTTCAGGGGTCGGCGTATTACAGCTACATTTTAATCATAAAGTTGATTGTATTGTATTGTGTTGTGTATTGTATTATTGTATAAATCTCATCAATTACACTCACTATAATCTCACCCGACTACCGTTGGCAGAACAGTCCCCAGAATTGTGCAGCGGTAGGTAAATCCTGCAATTAGTTGCAGACGCCGATATGCTGCTGTGCCTGGCTTTGAGGCAGTCGTGACGTTATTATTGTTTTTAAGTGCTTTACTTGTTACTTCAATACGAATTTCTTTTCGGAAATGTGTTTGCTTAAATCATAGACTATGGTCAACTTTTAGGGATAAAAAATGGCCATGTTAGTGGAATAAGGAGCCAGAGACATGGTAGTATATATATTTTTTTAAGTGTTTTAGAAGACATGTACTTTATTGTTAGGTTTCCAAGATTCCCTTGAGAGCTATTGAGCCCTGAAAGTGAATAAATATCCGAGTCTAGAATTAATTTACAATAAAAGTCTCAATATTTATTACTTTAGCCCGTGGAGAAAAGGCGCCTATGTTTGTCGTTATTATTAATTTATTGTTCAAGCACAATAACTGTTCAGCAAGCAAAACTTATTCTTTCATCTAATTAAGATGTTTATTTGTCTCGTAACAATTACACAACTTTGAAACTTGTATGTTTGTTCGTGTGACGTTTGAAATCCTAAATGGCAAGCAAAAAGCCGCAAATGTCTCGACACGAAGCGCCATATTGATGTTAAAAAAGTTTTTTGTAGCGTGACGGGGTTCCAGTGAGAGCGACTATAAATCGGGTATTAGACTATGCCAAAAACCAGGCATAAATCTACAATGACCGCCACTCTTCGTATCATGCCTTTGTAGGCTTCATATCTTCATATCATGTCTGTTTTATTAAAAAGGGGAGACAGAGGTGCCTACCACGTTACACATACCGCCTAATCAAAATGCCAATCCAACAAGCTTTTTTGCCTTTTAAAGTAATTTTAAAGGTTCGTTACATGGAAGATCATTTGCTATATCAATCCACGTAGCCTTTTCCCAACTATGTTAAGCTCGGCTTCCAGTCTAACTGGATGCAACTGAATACCAATATTTTACATGGAGCGACTGCCTATCTGACTTCCACAACCCAGTAACTGGGTAATACAATACCCCCTGGTAAAACTGGTTGTCAGACTTTCGGACTTCTGACTACCCGTAATGACTGTCTAAGATCCAAGAATCACAGCCGGGATGTTTCAGAAGCTCCTTGAACTTTGCTGTTCTCCCAGAAAAATGAATCGGATCCCGGATCCCGCTGCCACAGCGTCCATCCCCCAACGTGACGTGTTAATGCTCGTTGATGGATGCGCCGCCCACCACCAGCGCCGGATTACTACGCGCCCGCCGACAGATTCCCACCGACACACACTTTTTATTACCCAGTCTGTTGCAGAATTACGTTTTAAATGCTTTTTTTGGTATATTTAGACAAAGAAAATACTTGAATTAAAAAGATGGGTGCAAGATGATACCCAAACCACTGGAAACCCTGATCTTAACTGGTAGTATAGATACGTGAGGGAGTGAAAGACGCATGCATTTATAATGGATGGAAGTTGCCTATACGAAACTGCTGGAAATCAAATACCGAATGGAAAAACTATGGTGTGAATGTCCCTATATGCTCAGTCTCTCAGAGTGCTTCAGACTTGGGGATACGACGAAGAAGAAATATAATGAGTTCTGGATTAACAAAAGTTCGACTAGCAGGTAGGTACTCAATAAACATATTAATATTATTTATAAAATTACCAACCTATCCAACTTCGGGCACAAAAGCCAGACATATGTGAGTATTCTGAAGATTTCCTCTCTCCTCTCTCTTTTCTCGCAACATTCCCACAATTACTCATCGCCACAATATCATTTCTTACCGCAACATATCGGTATTCAGTACCGAATGATACAATATTTCGTTCGCAAGTACGTCACGTAATAAATGCGCTGTATCGGCGCCGGCGCTCGTAACTCACACAGAACGCACATATCTCATCGCGGTAAATCGCTGGTGAACGTAAATTGTCGCAAATGCTATGTTTTTCAATGGTTTATCGCGAGCCAATATGTGTTGCTGTACGAAATGATGGACTGGACTTGTAATTATGTGTACGTTGAGTTTGTTGGTAGTTTTTATTTATTCATTCAAAATCTGTATAAACAATTACATATATGAAGTTTGCCAAATTTTATATCAGTATTTGTTGTGATGTTTATTCTGTTATATAAGCATAAGTATAAGCAAAATCAGCATATAGTGTTCCCACTGCTGGGACACAGGCCTACTCTTGGTGAGAGGGAGTGGGCCGTAATCAACCACGCCGGTGCAGTGCGGTTTGGTAGATGTCACATGTCTTCGAATTTTTGGTTCTAGGGCATGTTTTGAGAGCAGTGGTGATGAATTAATTTACACAAAGTAAAGCGCCTGTCTAGGTTCGAATCTATGATCTACGACTTCGTAAGTCGCGGCCGTTACCACTGGTCCACCACTGCTCTCAATGGGCCACCACTGCAGCTCTCTTAAGTTGTGTCTCTTAAATTGTTTGTTCAATTGCAGCTTAACCTAAGAAGTAATAGAGCTCTTTGTGAAGAAGTTCATTCAGGGAAGTAAGTCCTACCACCATTTCTATTTCAGGTACTAAGCAGTGTTGCTGAGTTTCAGTTTGAAGGGTTGTACTTATAATGATATACTTAAGGAACTCGACGCGTGATGTCTGTCAGGGGCAAGCGCAGTTAATGCTCTTACAATGATCGATTCAAGCAGCTTCTATTATATTTACCGCCGACATTTTGAGGTAACTATTATTAGCTGGTAGTTTTAACTTGGACATAAGAAGACATTGTCTTGTAAAAACCATGCATTTACATGATTTATTTCATATTCCTTCACCCAACGCTTAGTAGGCCTAGTAGATCTCCTACTTTACAGGTACATCGTCCTGCGTTTACATAACGTAGGACGATATAACGGGCGTGACAACTAAACACGAAAAAAAAGGAAAAAAAAAATTGATGATTTTTTTTTTTGGAGTCAACAGTCGCTGGTGGTGTTGTTACTTGAAGTATGAGTTTAGGTTATCTGTTTTTTTTATCGTGTTTAAACCGACACCCATCACGTCTATGAAGTTTACACAAAATAACTGTTTTGCACGACTCATTTTGTGAAGCAATAGAGAGTGCTTTGCGATCGAAAATTTGTTTTGCCTCCTTTCTGCAACTATTTTTATTGCTACACTCCTGCTAGTACACATAGCCAACTTAATTTATTTACTTTAATTCTGTACTTTTCAAAAATTGATTTAATGCAGCATAAAAGACGAAAAAAACATCAAAATAGTTTTAAAAAAATCCCGTCAATCAAGTGTGAAACCTGAAAACATTGTAACTTGCAAAAAAATAATTAATTGAGTCAATTTTTTTATTAATAGATTTGTTTCAGCCATAGGAGGAACTCTATTGAAAATGACTCTATTATTCAAAGTAATTTAATTATAATTAATAAAAAACTAACTAATCAAATCAAATCAAATTTATTTATTTACAGATCATACAATCCAATTTGTTAGTTAGTTACATACACATCTTAAACACTAGTGTTAGTACATAATAATAATATTGGGCAAATTTTGGTCATAATTACTAGCAATGTCAAAACCATCAATAATAATGTCAAAATCACAATTATAATGTCAAAATCATCATTAATAATAATGTCAAAATCATCATCAATAATAACAATGTCAAAATCACAACTATAATGTCAAAATCACGATCAATAATGTCAAAATCACTAACAAGACAATAACCACCCAAGCAATAATTAACAAAGCATTACTTCAAGGCACGATTTGAAGGTAATACCTGTGTGCTGGTCCAGTGCCTGAGTGTTATACCCTCCATCCTATCAGCCACAGTCATTAAGAGGCTGTTGGCGCTGCCCCGTACCCGCCGCATCAGGGAGGCGACACGCTTTCGTATGATTGCGGAAAAGCCGTCTATACGAAACACTAGGAACATTACTTGTCGTTGTGATCTTGTTCTCGTAACTGTAATTATCTATAGTCTTCATTTATTTTCGTTGCTTATATATTTAGTATGTATGTATTTATGTATCTATTATTTAGGATATGTATCTGTGTATCTATTCTAGTATATTGTATACACATATTATTTGCACCAACGACAGCCCCATTTTTATTTCCAGGCAAATCACTGTCCATTCTAAGGTTGCCTGGAAGAGATCGCAGAAAGCGATAAGGTCGCCCATTGTATATTTTGTAGGTCTTAATTATTATTTCTTGTTATGTATTTTTGTGGTGTACAATAAAGTATATATAAATAAATAAATAAATAAATAATATAATATCTATATCTACTTATATATAATTGCAACTCAGACCGTCTTCCGTTGCTTAGCAACCAACAAAGCAAACCTAAATAGTCTTTGACAGTACGTAAAGATTGCGAGGTGAGAAATTTTACCCATATTGATGGGTAAAATAGCAGTCAAAACCCAAGTAATTTAAGAAGATGCATTTTTAACAATGGCGGTCACTATTGCCAACTTTTGACATTGTATACTTACAATATTCTATATTTTTTACTAAATTTGATTTGTTACAGCTGTAGTGTCAACCATTGTCATTTGGTTTAGGGTTTTATTTTTATTATTTTATTTATCTTTTATATAGATTATTTTCTTTAAAATTTTGTGAATGTGAGAATGTTGTAGACATAACAGACTGTAGATCTGTGGACCATTTTATATTTTTGCTAAGTACCTGGTACATGTTGATGAGCCTACACTGTCCTCGCATATCTGTATAGTTGATCGAAGCTTAATTTGGAAAAATTGTAAAAACCATTTACTTTTAAAAGAGTAACCGTGGAGTTTCTTGCCGGCTCTTCTCCATAGGAAACGACCAATTGGAACCGTGCACCTAGCTTCTGACGTTTCATAAGTGCCCTTGTAGGTTTATGTGAAATAAAATATTTTGAATTTTGAATTGACTGGTACTATCTAATGTAGTCGGGTAATACGAGAATTTTGGATCAATTGTAAAATTTCTGTTTTTTTTATCGTGTTTTTAGATCGATAGTGAGTCTGCGGAGCTAATTTAATTTGACCCTGTATTTAATGAGTCGTACATAATTATGTTTTTGCTTGCGAAACAAGGTGTGTAAAACAAATCATTTTATTACAATCTTGATAAAGGATCCACATAAGCTACTGGGAATGACACAACAGCAGGTAATAATGAGGGTGCGTGAATTAATTATGATACATTTCGTTGAAAGTACCTGTAATGTTCTGTTTGTGGGTACTTGGCTTTTGTTTAATAACGTTTTAGCGTCTGGGAATGACGGAGAAAGGGATTCTAGCGAATATTTTTTATATATTTTTTAGTAGTTTTTATGAATTTTTGGTCGTTTTGGTCTAGGTTGAGATAGGGATATTCTTATTCAATGTGTAAAATAAAATAAAAATGGTATTGTCAACAAATATTTTTTTGAATAAACATATTTCAGTTTCAGAACATGCGTTAATAGATACCTACCACAATTCATTTAATTTTCTCTTTGATGACGTGCAACACATTTTTTATTGATTTATTAAAAGCAGAATACTCTTTTTCCTATGTAGAGTAACATAATGTTATGGTATGGACACATGATAGAAATGGCAACAGCAAGTTGGGACACAGTAAAATTCAACCCCTGATTCCGAAACTAGAAGCAACATTGTGCAAGAATTTTTAGCCAAAAACTCGACGAATGACATCGACCAAGAGCCGTGCTCACCTGATATGGCTTCGTCTGACTTTAAAAAAATAGATCAATAAGTAACTTTATTGATTTTATTGAACAATTCCCGGTACTTTTTACACAGAATGTTTGATGCCCTTCTTATTATCATAATCCGCCACAGGTTTTATAACTACAACCTACATTAGGTATGTATACAGACACAAATATATACAAATAGCAGCAAGAAATAGAAGCGACATACAACTAGAAGCGACATGAACACATTAATTAATTACTCTAATTGCAACCAAACCTGATTAAATCCGCAACCCGAGCCTACAATAGAACAATAAATTCGACCTTGTTTAGATTGTTTCCAAATCAATTTGCAGTGGAATAACCACAGCCTAAATAAATAATTGATTTGTGGTGTGGAACCGCCGCTCTTATCGATCAATTATTCCGTCTGTGGCTTTTAACACGAACATTAAACACTAGTTTGTGTTGAATTGTTGGTGAAAATATTGTTTTGAAAGACGGGCTGTAGGTAGGTGTCCTGGAATAAAAGCATAGTGATCGAACATACCAGAATTTGTGACAATAAATTAAAAAAGATCGGAGGTTTATCGGTTACCTACCTGTTATACGCTGAAAAGGAATAAAATTTAGGATAAAATTATTGGATTGGAAAAACGTTAGGTAATAATAATAACGCATAAAGTCTTAGGAATTGTCGTCCCTTTTCATTGATATTATCTACCTATTCTGCTATTCCTCTTTCATACAAACCTAATAACAATATCAGTTACATAACTCTTCAAACCCAACAAAAGGCCTTGTAGTGAAGCCTAACATCAACAATTCGTCCACACGAAAGCACTTGACCACAGTGTAAAAATAAGGCAAAAAGCCCACCCTTTCAACCGGCCTCTTTTCAATGCTGGCAACATTAAGATCTGCCATTTTGACTCGACCAAACGGAATAATTTAATAGAGCAGAGCCTTTTGCCGTGCACCATTTCCGTTGCTTAACTTTTAAGGTATTTTATACTTTTTGACTCATTTTTTTTGCGTAATGTTGAAGTCTGTTGCTTTTTGTACTGCCATTTTGTTTTTAATTAATGTCGCTAACTTTTTAGACTGTGACATTATGTTCGTTAATAATGGCTGAATGTATTGTGAAGTGTTTTTGATGTTTTATTTCCATATCGCGAAAAGTTCTATGAAAGAAAATGCTTTCAAATTCTTCAACTTTTGTCACCGTTATAGAAGATTTTCCTGCTCTTTGTTCGATTTTGGATTTTGATTAGGTACTTACTTGCCTAGTACACTTTTATTAAATTTATAACATACTAGATACTTACTATTGAACTAACAACATCATAATACTCGATACACGATAGTAAGTTGAGGACATTAACCGCAGAATTCCACCAGACCATCCAGGAATTTAAATTTCCCAACAGCAATTACCCAACAAAGTGGCCATAAAACATGGCTTCCACGCCATAACACCTATTGCGCGAACTTACACGTAAATAGCGCGGAGACAAGAAAGTTCACAACTATTCCATTCAGTGAAACTCCCGCGCATAGCTGCGGAACTATGCCAGCCAGGTCATATTGCAGAGAACTAGCGTGAAGTGGAAATATGTGTACATGTAGTATAATATAATTTGTTGGCGGTTTTGAATAGTCTTGTCATCTATGAAGTACCGTCCTGTATTATTTATCTTTGAGGCTATATCAGCAAAAAATTACTTCAATTTCTAAAAGCCCCCTCCCGAATCGGAAAAGCTATTGTTAGGGTCTAAGCGCACAGCGTTTTGTTTACGTGCGGTGGACGCGCGTATCCGCGATGTAAATGCAACAAGTGCAGTTTTTTAAGGCAAAAAACGCGTAGACGCACGATACACGGATCGCGCGTTTAAAAAACGTCGTGTGCTTAGGCCTTTAGCTGTTGTGATTGATTGATCGAAATAGCAACATACAATAAAATAAGACACGAGATTGGTTTCAGTCATTTAGTCACTGCAAAATTGTAGTTTTAAAGGGACTATGCTGATTTGATTTTTGATTTATGACTCAGTAACTGTTTGCAAATAAAATCATTTAAGCTTCCACAACACTGGTTATCTTGTTACTACCCAAATTATCACCACATTTACGTACTTGTAGGTAAGGTCGGTAAGGTCTCTAAAGAGCTCTTTAAAATAGCCTACCGATCTATAGATAATAGTCAATCAGCTGAAGCGCACGTAAGTGTGATCGTAGGTGCTTCATGTAATTATGATTACTCCTAAAATATCACCATACCTACAAGGTTCTTTTGGCGCGTGGTCAAAATCAGAACTAACGCCGCCATTTTGTTTTGTCTAGACAATTTTTGTGATAATTTTATAAATGTTTACCAACAACGCCCCCCCGTCAATGTCATTCGAGCGCCAAAAGATCCTTGTAGCAGTGTAAGTATATGAATCGTCCTTTTGTTTCTAGCCGAAATGTCACCACACCTAGGTACGTGTAGGTAGCACAGGGTTTCCAAACAGCTCATCAGAATAGCCTATCGATCTATATATAGTCAATCAGTTCAAGCGCACGTAAGTGTCATCGACGTGCTCCATGTGTATGAGGCGACACTCGCTAATGCGTGCGCCGTGTCGCGCCAGCCACGCTCTAGTGTTTGCTGGCGCCGTCTGTACACACCCTTATTCTGGACGCACTGGTTTTGAAGGAGCTATTTAGTTGATGATAGGGCTAGAAAGGCTTCTACTAAAATTATGGCTAATATTGTAAATTAATGAAAAAAGACATGCTCCTTTTTGTTGGTATGATGTTAACAATGGTAAAAAAATTCGTAGGTATTTGTAGTTCAGAAAAAAAGGACTGTGTTTTTTCTGTACCTAACTAAGGACCATTTTTTTCTCTTCAACCATTTATTGCAGGTGTTTTTCAACCGTTTTTAAATGTGGGGAATAGTTATTCTGTTGTTTCTATGCCTCGCCGAATATTTTGTTTTTGAATTACAGGTCCGATCGAAGACCGATGGTATTCGAGTTACCACAGAATGTAATTGGAATCAATTGAAATTAAATGCTCGCTTAAGCCCATTGACCTGTTAATAATTGTGCACTATTGCAATGTTCAAACGTGTTGCTTTGAAACTAAACGTTTACAATTGTAGTTAGAAACTTCCTATTATGTTTCAGCGGGTGTAAATAAAATCTGCCTAGACTTTTCCCAACTATATTGAGGTTGGCTTCAAGTCTAACCGGATGCAGCTGAATACCAGTATTTTACATGGAGCGACTGCCTATCTGACCTCTACAACCCAGTTACTGGGTAATACGGTACCCCTTGGTAAGACTGGTTGTCAGACTTTCGGGCTTCTGGCGCCCCGTAACGACTGTCAAAGATACATGAATGACAGCCGGGACCAACGGCTTAACGTGCATTCCGAGGCACGGAACGTTGTGTCAAAGTAAATTTTCCGACAATGTAAGTACTTTGTTCCTTTTGTCAGTTATCAAGCTGTCTTTTTTTCAATATCAATACAAACTGATTGGGAACCAGATACACTCTCATTTATAAGATTGCTTACCTATATAATATACCTACAATACACATTTGTTTAATTGTTGTAACTTGAAAGTAAAAGCGCAGATTCTTGAGTACCTACCTAGGTACTCAAGAATCTGCGCTTTTACTTTCGAGGTATGTACTTATTAGAAATTCCATGTTTGTAATTCAGGACGCCTAAAGACCGTTGAGAATTACTGCTTAACTTGAAATGTTCTTAGTCAAACATCTTAACTAGTGAGATATGTTACGATACTATCTTCCGTGATTTTATGTTCAGTTGTTTTTCCGATATTTCGCCAATGTTGAGTGCCTATGCTTGTTTTCGACGATTTCATAGCCAAAGTTATAATTACATGTCGTTGCAGTAACAATCTCACGGTGACATCCCAGAATCTGCCAGTTTAGTGGACAATCGAGAAGTGGAATCCATTTGCACGCCGACGATGGGTTGGGTCGTGAGCTGCAATATAAGGCGCACTGAGAGTGCGACACTTAGCGTGTACGGCTATGAACGTGTTTGCCGAGTGCCTAATGTTGAGTCTCCTTTGTGGCGTAATTGTAGGTATGTGCCTATGTGGAGATGATGGGAGACTGATTAGTAATTATTTTTTCAATTATGGACGTGAACCAACTTGTATTAAAGGCATACTGAATTAAGCTAAAGGAGATACAGAAACTTTGAGTCCATTTTGTCGAACCACATCGCTAGTTAATTTAATCCCAATGTTGGCAGGATATTATTTTAAATAAGATTGTGGCCATCTCATTAAGATCGTAGAAAGAATATTAGTAGAGTTTCACATTTTGTGGTGCTGAACAAAGAGAAAACATGTGGCGATACTTACTCAGTTACAGATTCTTGTTTTCTTTGACAGGACTAATCCTATACTATTAAACGAGCAATATTTGTATGTATAAATATATATTTGTAAGCACGTTCTCGAAATGGCTCTAACGATTTCGATGAAATTTGCAAATTTGGGGTTTAGGAGGGCGAAAAATCGATCTAGCTAGGTTTCATATCTGAGAAAATTTATTTTCTCCGTATTTTCACCCGAGCAGAGGTCGGTCGCCCAGGTATTTTGAGAATAACAGCACCTACTCTCATTTTAATAGATATTATTATAGGTACGTAGGGAAAATAGGGAAAACACCAAACTTTCAAAACAACTCCACAAAAAGCTCTATTATTATATAGTGTTGTGTTGTTGTTATTGCCTACAACCTCCACAGTTCCTCAACATGTTACAGATTGTTACCTAGAAATATCTGTGCCATGTATACAATATTCGCGTTAAACTATTTACTCAATCAGGGCTTGTCAGTTCTGTGATGCATCACCGAACGGCCACCTGCCTTCATCCGTCAATCGCGTCGAGAATTCGCCGAAAAAACACATAAAATAATATTTGTGAAAAACGTACTGAAAAATACTCATAAGGGCCTTTGCACACAGCGTTTGTTTTACGCGCCGTCGTCGTGCGTATACGCGCTCCAACGCAAATAAATAGTGCTGATATTTGAAGGCTAGAAACGCGCCGTCGACGCGCGTTGCATGGAACGCGCGTATAAAAACGCCGTGTGCATACGCAAAATTCTCGCATCAGCACGTACAGACAGATTATGTGAATGTGAACAATGCAAAAAGAGTATGAGAGGATTGGAGCACGTGGGATTCTGTAGTTCCTGCCTACCCCCATGGAGACGTGCTATCCGTGTGATTCGAAGGACCAATGCCTTGGGGCTTGGATGCGGGTTTTTTTTAAAATATTTTGTGACTCTTTTCAATAATATGAGTCTGTTGCCGTAATTGAAGAAAATAATTTATAAAATATATTATGGTCCTTAGCTACGTTTTATTTGAGCTGTAAAAATATTATGTTTGAGAAAAACAAACAAGAAATGGGGAAGTCAAAGGAGACAACATTTTCTATCATGTTATACGAAACAATAAGTGTTTTAATAAAGCAACCTACAGCTGTATCCAATCATAAATAAAATCGATGTTAATATCCAAGACAAAAATGTTCCACATTCTTTCCCAAATATCGGGAAAAAATTATATAAAGTATCGAAAGAAAAATGTGGGAAAATAATAGGATCTACTTCTTTTGTTCAATTACTAGTCTGGAATTCTGGGTAAAAAACGTGTTATTGAAGAAACTAAATCTCAATAAAGAACCGGATAGCTTCCGAGAAATTGGAACAAACATTGAAGATTGGTTTCGTTTTATTTGTTACAGTTATTTCAGGTTTTAAGGAAATTAATATTGTTTTATTTCTCTCCATTAGGAATTTCTCAGTAGCAGCCCGGAGCCGGGGTCTATGCCCAGTTGATCGCGATAAGCTCGCCCCCTATTAGGAAGAAAGAAAAGAAAGAAAAATGCGTTTATTGGCATTACAAAAAATAAAATACACCTTAAAACTATAAAAACAGAAAACAAATTATTACAATATAATGCCAAAAGGGCCTCAGCTCAGCATAATGTCAGATGACAACACAAAGTGAACCACCTGACGATGATTTTTAGCTGCAACCCACATGATATATATAAACATAGAGAAGTAAGTGTCTGTCCGTTATAATAAATAATTTAAAGATAGTATAGAAATAAAATAAAATAAAACTCATTTAAAATCAAATATAATTTTGTGACATACATGTGTGTGTGTGTGTGTGTGTTGTGATTAAATAAAAGAAACGAACAAGGAAACTAAACTAAATACCTAATATCTGTGTAGATCCTACATAAAATAATAAATCTTTACTCTCTCTTTTTTTATCTTTAATCTTTATTACGTATTACTTAAACATAATTGACGAAATATTGGTGTAATAGTACACCAATATTTGTTCACAGGTGCATCTCTGCCTAAGCCTTCGGAGAAAACTGGTGAGATGCTATGTTATGTTGATCAAAGACTGGTTTAGGATCGAGTACTTAGATATATCCTTGGTTTCCCTAGAAAAATTCACCCAATTTCCACCTACATACCTATTAAAAGAGATTTTATGGAAGGACTGTATAGCTGATTTGTTCTATCTGCTATTAGTAATGAACTGCAATCAATATTCTGTCTACAAAGCGGCTGATTATGACATTTTTCTTTGGCGTGTATTGTGTCCTTTATTGTGTGATTTGTTGACATAATCTACTTATTACAATATTATTTTTTAATGAGTTGTATTGCAATATGTAACTAGTGACCTCGACAATAGATCATATTATTTATTGTTATTAGTAATTAACTGTTTATTTATTTTACCTCGATGGTCCTAGTTTATCATTTATAACTTCCAGTTACAGCTTTATGTAAGCGGGCACGCCCTTTATGCCTGGAGGCTTTTATTAAGACGTTTAGTTTTTATTTCTGCCCGAGTATAGTTCTCGATGATTTTGTTTGGTATATTGGCGTGTGCTAGCTAACATATGGATAATAATTTAAATTAGGTTAATTATTTTGAATACTATTATATAGAGTCTTTTTTTTTACTTTCTAACTGAACAGACAGCTGTGCTGCTGGGGAGTTTGTTGCGCCATTTCTTCTTCCCAGCTTAAGCACTAGGAAGTGGTGAAGGGCGGGCGTTTTTGCGGGACTGTCTTATGTAATTTGACGTTCGAAAAGTGCTGACTCTCAGCCTAGTTTGAATAAATGTAGCAGTAGCACAGCTGTCTGATCAGTTGGAAAAACTTGATTCTATTTAATAGTGCTTATACAAAAATAACTAACATTACAAATTGCAATCAACTCATAAAATAAAAACATTTTAATGAGAACAGGCAGTGATAGACTAGTGGTGTGACCGTCAGACTGCCAAGTAATAGGTCTCGAGTTCGAACACAAGCCACGCACCTCTGACTTTTCAGATTCATGTGCGTATTGTATAATTATCACTTGCTTCAAAAACGGTGAAGGAAAACATCGTGAGGAAACCAACATGCCTGAGAGATATTTCTCGACGGCATGTGAAGCCAAGTCAGAGGCCCATGGGCTACTTTAAAACTCTGACACCAGGTTAGTCACTAACCACACGAAAAAGAAAGAAGAACGGACTGATATAATAACAATCTGATTTCCTGTAAGTGGTACTAAATACGATCACGAATTTAGACAATATTCTAGCGTACCTAAGGACACATAAAAAAACATTTCATATTACTCTAGAAAATGGCTCTAAAATCATTTATGGAAGCAGTTTAAAGTAGCCTATATAATATTCCTAGGCCTGCGAATTTATAAGCTTATTTTTAGTTAAGAAAAAAGTACTGAGATAATAACCCTTAGGTAGTTTTCTAACAATAACGAGGTGGGTTGGTTCAAGGTAAAAAACTCTCATTTTATGAAGCCCGTAATAAAAACTTACTTAATTCTTGAGCTAACAAATAGAGCAGAAAGGGGGGAAAATGTCACTGTCTCATAAACCGTAGACAAAATATTAAGTTCCATATAATTTCATAGTTTAGCGAAACCAATCCAGGAGATTTTAAGGGTTATCGGCCGGCGGCGGCAAACAACCTTAATAAACCATAAAACAATTAACCCTTTATAACGACACGTTGAAACTTGGAATAGGCTCCACGACCAATAAAACCATTAAAATTCTAAACTCTACGAGCCATGGTTTATGATAATTAGGTGTTAAGTTATAAGTTGTGAGATATTAGAAGAAAATGATTGGGAGTCATAATAGCAACACATAATTCATTATCAATTACGGCCTGTCTCAGTTTACTGCTGGATATAGGCCTCTCATGTTGCTCCAAAACTACTGCTTCCCCACCTTCTCCATTCAATCTCCTTCTTCAGACCTAGACCAGGAACCAGGACTGTCCTGATTTCACTAATGTGTGTACAGCATCAGCTTCATCTTAAAGAATAGTAGAGGAAAAGTATTTTGCTACAACGCTCCACTGCATCTAATCAACTAAACGCTATCGCTCATTCCTTCCACCGTAACCTAAAAATCTTGAGACAATGGCGGTGTTTGGAGAAAACTCAAGCTCATCAATTTTATGGCACAAGTTTTGAGCCGGAGTCGGCCCAGTGCGGCATCCGTGACGTCATCATAATGTAAGCGGTTACAATTATTACGAGAGTTACTGGGGAAGCGAACCGGGGGATTACTGCGCGCTTATGAGTGAAGGGTGTTACTACTTATTAGACGGTATTTTTCAGTAAATAGGGTAAGGTATTAGGTCCTCAACTGAGGATGTGAATTCCAGATCAGACAAGGTGTTATAAAGTTAATCAATTATTAACATTTCAGATAATATCACGCCTGTATTTATCGAAGGGCAGGTAGAGCTGTAACTTTATCGGTCGGTTATTAAATTAAGTCCTAGATCATTTACTTCTATTTCTATTTGCACATTTGCTAAGCCATTTTCGGAATATTACCTGTGATGTTCAACGCCATTTATAAAACACTAAATTCTACTTACCTCACACCAAAAAACACATCATAAGAAGCTTCAAGGCGGACATAATTCTTCTTTTTCAACCTCACACGCCGCATACAAAGAGAGATGGCAGGGACCCTAATTAAAGGCCCTAGGCTAATTACACCGACATCCCGAATCCGGGCCTGGAGAAACGGCTTAAAATTGTCAAGACGCGTTATTTGAGAAGACATTCGTTACAAAAAGAGGCTCTTGGGAGCGTGTGGCAGGGCCGCGCTGAAATTAGGGTGCATGAGTGGGTGCGAAATGTTCTTTTTTGTTGGTGGTAAAGTGTGATGAGCAAATGAATATAGATGGAAATGGACCTTCTGGTTTTGTAGCTCTGTTTTATATTTTAGAGAGACCTTAATAATTACTTTTTATTTTATTCATTACAAAGTATATGAAGCAAGTTTTCATACCTTATCACCACTATCAGTAACCGAAGTGGTTTTTGCAATGTATTTTGAATGGTGTATAATTTCATCGAACACATCTCGTTTCCAAAAATCTAAACAAACACCCTAAAACATACTCTAAAAATTGGAAAGGCGATTTATACAATTAATTATTGAAAGGTTAGAACGTCAATTAGAGCGTTTGCACCCGCTGTAAGCTAACTAAATCCGGTCCTGTTGGCAGGAGGGGGGGAGATTAATCCCTCTTGATGGATCGCTATCCCCAATCTGTTTTTGCGTAAATGAGAATAAACTGTTTGTCCAACCTGTCACCTATAGCTGTTTTTTGTATGTTTGAGCTGTTTTTGGGAGGTAGGATGAGCTGTGGTCCTAAGGAACGCAAGTGTATTTTACTTAATTGGGATTTTTGGTTAGTTATTATTGACACGTCACATTTTGCGTTTGGTTTGTATGTGAATTAAAAGAAGTAGCTAAATCGTTTGAAAGTCAGAAAAATGAATCTACCTATTTATCTGAAATCGTATACTGGAATAGGATTATACTTCTCTAGTTAAAATTTCAAAAAAAGAAGCAGTTTGAAGAAACACTGTAAACAAAATCAACAGAAGCTTCAAGAGAAATGGCGTTCTAGATTTAAAACAGTTTTTAAATTCTATATTATTTATGTTCTCAGCATTAATCCCACTTGACAGGTCAGTCAACTGTAAGTTGTTGCATAAATAAGGATTAACTACCGCCCCGGATTCTGCTCTCTCCCTTACTATGTGTATTATAGTTGTGACGACATTGAGATCAATAGGATTAGGAAGCTGCGATGTTGGTGACGGTTTGAAGACCATGATTTAATTGGGTTCTTCCTATTCAAAATCCATTGCTGTTGTTGTCCATTGAACGTCACAAATAGATGTCAAATATTTCGCTGTTTTGATTAATTTGGCAATATACCTAACTGTATGTAAATATAAAATATGGTTAACTAGTGAACTAAAATATTGATTATGAAATGCAATCATTAATATCGTAACACCGAATATTTAGTTTTAGATCTAAAAAGAGCTTTCGGAAACTTTCCGAATGCTTTTTTTATACTTAAAACGGTTACAACATCAAATTCAGTGTTATAATTGCAAATCATTATTAATATTCTAGTTCACTAGTTAGCCATATTTCATATTTCCATACAGTAATATTGCCAAATTAATCAAAACAGGTAAATGTTTGACAGCTATTTGCGACGTTTCCCACTTTTAGAATAAACGCTCTTAAAGTCTCGTGTGATCATAAAATACTTAATATATAATATTCCAAAGACCACTTTTCAACATCTGAACCTTTTTACCAACTTCAAATAAAAAAATCGACAAAATATCTGAACACCCGCAACGCTCAAATCGTTTTGAAGAACCAGTCAGTTATACCACTTCAAAATTAAGCATTACATCACATATAAATATGAATATTTTCACGGATCTCGCTTCCACCTGTAAAATATAATATTCAAAGGCAATATCTCTGAGCGATTCCGAGAACCTATAAATGTTCACCATAAAAATGACGTTACACCCACATAACTCAACCAATCGAAAGCAAACCTTACGATCTCGCAATAAGGATTAGCAGGACTGTAAAGATAAGTTGGTGAACGTAAATATTAGCACCTGAATAATCTGTTATATGGTCTGATATTTATTTCTTTCAATGTATTAGTGCCTCCCTAAGCTGAGGTCGTTCTTCTTTTATGTATGGCCGTAATAAAACAAGCATCCTGTGGAAACTTTTAATTAGTTGGAAATATTAGCAATTTAGAAATAGCTTTAGACATCTAGGTCAATTTATAATGACGACAGACCTTTCACTTCGAACAGTTGGTTTTAATTGGGTTATTGATTTTGATACCCTTTGGAGCTTGTTCTAGATTTCTAGGTGATTACAGTTTCATGGAGTTTACAGTTTTGAGGCTAAGTTATTGTTGAAGTTCAGCCAAAGGTAATATTTTGGATTTCTCGGCAAATTTAAAATTGTTTTCGCTCCCTAATCATCCATCATCATTTATCATGTATTTTTGTCTTAATTGCTAAACTACATACATACGTACGAGTAACCTCACGGTTTCTTCGCATGTGGGTAGACAGAAATTACAGAACGCCACCTGCTGCGATCTTTACATACTCCTTCTGCTTCGTTTACGTTCATACATAATGGTCATACAATACACGCACGCCGGTTGCGAGTACTACGCATCTAACATCACCAAAGACGTCACTATTTATGTCCTTCTAGGGCGCCCCCTCCCGGCGTTTCCACTCGCATCTGCCTTGTATCTAAATACCTTTTGTTAATCGCCTTTCACTCATGCTCTCAACATGACCTAACCATAATACTCTACCAAGCATACTCTTTTAATTTTTGCCACCACATCGTTGCCTTATCACATCATTCCTTAGCCTATCATTCATAGTGACACCACACATGCTTCGCAAGGAACACATTTTCACAGCATTTATTCTACTTTCATGCCTCTTTTGCCACAACCAACATTGCCAGACTAATCCCATCTAAATCCTTATTTCTTCCACCACTACAATATGTTTTAGGTACCACCCAATGAGTAACCGATCAATATCCCCGAACAAAACAAACCCTTACAATAGGCTTCACAAATTCAAAACCTTGATACACAACAACACATAATATGTTAATCCCGACCCAAACTAATAACCACAATGCTTGTTGTGACATGTTATAAATCTAAGCAATCTCCGAGGAAAGTGAAATGGTCAAGGACGCTACATTTTTATGCAAGATGGCCACCGGTCAAGTTTTAAGAAGGAAATAACAACCGCAACGAAAGGGGTCCTTTTGTTAATGGTCGAGAAAATGCAGAAATTTCTTGAAGAGAGTGTCCTTTCCTAATAAAATGTATGTTCTACTGTGCGTACTTGGGCAAAATAAACTACAGCGTGTCTTGAAGTTAGTCAGTATTCATAGTTAGGGTGTCAGGAAATAATAAGACTGTTTCCATTTATATCATCATCTGTCTTGCTTTTTGTTGCTTTATTCTGTTTGGCTTTTAGTGTAGATCTGACAGTAATTAGTCGAATTGTGTTTGCCTGCTCATTGATTTGAATAAGCCCCACGTCAATCTGTCTTAATTATTACATGGTTAAGTCTACTTGTAATGGTTAATTTTTAGGCCATTATAATTTCGATTTCGATAAAATATTTTTAATTTCTGGGAGTCTCAAATGCCATTTAGAATTTGGTTCTTAGGTCCGCATTAAAATCAAAAGCAACAGACCAACATCTGTAAGAGTTGTCTACATAAATAACGTAAATGAATCCACCTACAAAATAGATACAGGTGTTCTTAATACCAAAACCTCTTAAGCCCCAACTACTAAGCACTGCATCCCAACTTCATAAGAAAAATAACAACCGCTCGCTCGCTCGCGTTATGATTATAACACGGCCATGTATCGTCACCGCTCCGCAGTAAACTATTACACGGAGGTAAGTGAGTCCGTAATTTATTCGGGTAATCGCGTAATTTGTCGCAGAGGATTGGTGTAATTTGTCCTCAGGTGCGGCCCGGTGCTTGTTTTCTTGGAAATACGCTCCATGTAGAACGAAGGACATTTTTTGAGTTAAATTTTCTCTTTTCTTGTTTTGTTTTGGTTAGTTTGCAGAAGTTGGGTTTAGGACATTGCTTTGAAGTGTTATTTATCCATTTGGGGCGAAATAAAATGGGTATGTCATGTTTATTTTTTGTGATGACATTTCCAAAGTTTATGGGTAACGCTCCAAATATTTTAGTCTCTTAGGGTATTAGGCAGCTAGGTAATGTCAGAGAGAGAAATTAGCGCCACATATATTTGTCACTGTTATGTCCCTTATAGAAAATAAGTAATTGAATAATTAAGAATAATATGACAGCATTTCACAAGGGATTAATGCATGGGTTTCACCTCGAGGAAATATAATGTCGTTCACATAAAGAATAAACCTAGTTCAAACCATGCCGTAGGGCTAACCGGATTGCCATTGTATGTAACCTCTCAGCAAGCAACACAATTGAGTCGATAAAAAAGTCGATCTAAAAAATGAGCAATTAACTGTTGTAGCTACAACTGTTGGTTGTTCCAACAAGTTGTAGGCAAAGTGATTGCTCCAACAAGCTGGTGTTAACTACACATTGTCGAGTGGTGATTAACTGCAGTGGCCAGCTGATGGCAAGGATGTAAGTCGGATGGAAGAGGCTGGAGGGAAGGTACATGTTGTAAAGAAGTGCCAAACTGTTGAATTTTTTGTTGACGGTATTTAGGTGTTGTGCGTCGGAAAATAGTGCAAGCAGATGAGCTTGTTTGCTCATCCGTCTAATAGATAGTTTAAAAACTTGGACTTAATGAGTTGCTAAGTGAAAACAATAATACTATAAAGTAAATGATAACCTATTCGAAGTTATTTTTCTGAAAGAACCTTATCTTTACTTCAATATCTTCTAATAATTTTAAACGTAAATCGATGCGAATTCACCCTTTTCAAATTCTATCAGACAGATTTGCCATCCACAAGCTTTTATATTTCAAACGAAACCCCTTCTAGTCCTCAACACTCAACGTCGGAACTATACAGCGGTCGTAAACCTTTGGTAAGCACATTCGTTGTAAACTCGCCTATGATTTACGAGCGAACGCGTGCACTGTAAAAAATGTTTAGTGTCAAAATCAGTCCATAGCGAAAAGATGGAAATCCTTGCCTTTATTTTCCGCTCACAGTCATTTTTGATGAAGGTTTGTAGCACCTGATTTTTGGGTTTCCTGACGAAGCAGTTTGTTTTGGACAGGTAAATTGTGGTGTTTGTCGGACCGCTTACTTACGAGGAATAATTGTGTATTTTTGTTTTTCTTGACTAAAAATAAAGTCTCGCCCATCTGGCCAACGAGAAAGGTTTAGTGAAAGTTTTTTCGGTAGTTTAATGAAGGGTATGCTTGTGACTTTCACTAATATTTGCTATCTATCTGATTTCAGCAAGTTTGATTTTAAAAGGTTTTTTTTTTTTGAGTATCAAAGTTTTAATCTTTTCAAATAATGTACGAAGTGAAATATAAACATGAAGGAAGATGTTGAATTTTTTTAAATTGTAAATATGGATACCCGTTCCTCGGTTCTCAACAGCCAAGCAAGGACTTGACTTAACTAAAAATAAATAAAACATCTCTTCTAAAGAAATTCACCACTTAGTACGAGTTCGCCGAGCAAATTGATATTCAGCCAGCGTCCCAGAATTTTTCAAATAAAAAATAAACAAACGCTAAACAAGTCTGGTCCCAGAAAGTACTTATTTACCTCAAACCGAACTTTCCTCAGAGTTGCCCTGACGCGGCCTCTTGATAATTTAATTTTTTTCTCCCGTAAGAAGACGTATCTTATTACACATTCGAGTCTCGTGCGCCACTATTTATTCCTTATACATTCGGCTCACGTAATAAATCACAGTTATTTAATCTACTGAAAGATATATATACGGGTATTTACCCGAATATTTCTATCATAATATTTGTTGAATGCTATTTTTGTGGGGCTCATATAGTTTTTAATCTGGAAAAGATAGAGATAATGGTATGAGATACATAAATAACGTGTATATTCAACTATCTATCTTCATTCTCCTTGAACATAGTTTTTATATTTTGTAGCTCTAGATTTTTTCTGAAAGGTAATAAAATTTGGGAAAGTCACTTTTCTTGAAGCAGTGTTTGTATTCATAATATTTCCAGACTTGAATTGAGTTGGTGCGAGTATTTTGTCAACTTCTTTCTACTTTTTCTGGAATTATTTCACGAATTTGTCGTGTAAAACTTGCTCCATCAATATTATTTAAGTTGTAGCTTGTCACATTTCTGTTTCAGCGCCGAATGTTACACGCGACTTTATCTTTCTACTTTTATTATCACAAAAGTTTACAAAAAAGATACATCTTTTCGATGTTATCATGACGAGTTAAACTTTCTCAAAATCAACCTTACAAAATTACTGAAAATTCCACATGGCGACGTTATTGACCCATAAGAGACGCTTCAATAACCGATTAATTAGCTCCAACCTAACGAAATATCGACGCCCTAATCCAGGATACTGGAGGTGAGTGAAAAATTAGATTGGCGAGCACCGGACACGGTGGAACCTAGCTATAATCTCATTGCCTTGGACCAGAGCGAGGGACAAGTTACATGCGAGATGGATGTGACACTTTCTGATTGAAAGATGGATTATATGAAGTAGAATTCTAGTTATAAAGGGAATAATAGATGTGGATGGAGGAATAGATATTAATATTTCAACGGTTTTGAGTTGAATATTTGGGTCGTATATTGATTTTCCATTACTAAGCATTTATACCCCTGACCCCATTCTTACTTCCGTAAACAGACAGAAATAAATAAAGGTCAAACGACGATTTGGAATGCAGAAAATAAATTACGTTAAATTGAAGGGAAAGGAATGTCAGTTAAAATGTTCATCGCCAAGATTTCGTCTCTTGTACCAAATTGTGTACCCAAAGGGCGCAGCGCCGCAGGAATATTTGTGAGTCTTTTTACCAGGACACGGCAAATGGGAACCGAATCATTTCCGACTCGGATTATTGATTCTACGTCGGCGGATTTACTGAAGATTTTCGACCAAAAACGTACTGGAGGAAATTGGGTTAAGTGCCCACTTCTAGCCCTGATCGACGGACTCCATCAGGATTTTGGGATCTAAAAATTTAGGCCAACTCCATAGTCTAGTTGGTGTGATTGAATTTCTGAAATATTTATTGAATTTTATTTTTATAGACGTTTATACAGTCTACTTAGGTGAGTCAACAGAACAGTGTTCCCAGACTTAATACTACCAATTCCCTTCCTAGAATAGGAAAATAATAATGTTTTGTTGTTGAAATAAAATTATATTTAATCGTATTATAATATGGAAACTAGTACAAAAAAAGAATAGCTCAATTTATTTTGAAGAAAAACCGGCCAAGTGCTTGTCGGACCACGCACAATGAAGGGTTCCGTAGTACCGAGCGCGACGGCAATATCGTTTATATCTGAATAGGCCATAACTCTCAATATCTCTCGTCGCTCATCAGATATCTCCTCATCAACTCGTATTCCCCTGTTCCCCACTTTACATAAATTACATTCTCATACACTTCTCCTCAACATTGAGTATCAATTTCCAACAATAAAAAGTATTCGTATCAAGTACCACATTCTCTACATCTGAAGCCCAAACCTTGGAATTTCATTTCGACAAACAAATGTATCGATATCAGATGATTACATTATGTCCAAAGGGAAGTTTTTAAGATGCTTATAATGTATCGGGAATTATTGTTCCGAATTTTTCCTCTCCTCAATAATAACGTTTTCTTTGAAACACTTGAACGAAATTGCTGGGAATTTTAAGCCTTACTCGATGAATTTTGGAATTTTCAACTTTGTTTTTGCTTTCTTCTCTGTCGGTTCGTTTAGTGAAGGGAACACAATTTTCAAGATGTCCAGAATTTGTTGTGAATTTATATATTCTTGTTTTCTTTGTTCCGCCTCTTTTGTTGTTTGCCGATATTAAGTTTGGTCTGTTGCCTTAGGGTGACCGCTTTCAGTTTTAGCACAGACTAAATTTTCGGTACAGATATCAAAATCTTTATCACTTATATTAAGGTTTGTCTACAAGTTATACCGGATATATATTGCTTTCCCTTCTAGTTTTATATTAACGATTACCTTTTTCTGATTTTCCTAGAAAAACGATTTATAATGTTATAATAGTTAGAAGGTGCTTGTTACCAAGAAAGTTTTGAAGAAAATAATTTTATCCAAGAGGCAATAAACACATTTTTTATTAGTAGGTCTCCATCATAAATTGGACCAGGATGGTTATTGTCTGTTTTTTTGCAAAAAGCAAAATGAGAGAAAGTTGAAATGGAGATATTTGGTATCTAGGTACTTACTAACTATTAATATTTACTGACAAATAACAGCAATCCGATAAGCATTGTACATGTATAAGAATCAAGTACCCGATGCCTTATGTGTTGGTAAACTATCGCTTAAATTCAATTTCATCTAATATAATAGGGATGATGTCAATTTTTTTTAATCCGTCATGGAGATTATTAAAAAATATTGGACACGTATTTTTTCTTATTTTACGTAATCTAAAGATTACAGCGATACATTGAGTTAAAATGTGCCATGACGTCTTGAGTATGTAGATTTTATACTTACTTGTGACGTAGCGACCCCCACTCCCCAACTTAAAATGCGTTTTATCTAAGTTATTTTTTATTAATATGATAAAGCAAAAAATACGTGTCTAATATTTTTTTTTTATCTGACTGACGGACTCATTAGAATTTCTTTTTTTTACCCAGGCATCATCCTTAATGTAAACTACTACTTCACAGTCTAATGAGACTGAAGTAGAACGTTCTAGACACAAACAAGTCAGAATATTGTTATAACAGAATAGGTTTCAAATATTCTATGACAGTTTGGTGCCAGCTAATCCTATGTGTTCATAGACAGTGTCGATAATCTGAGAAATATGAACAGCTTTGGTGTCGAAGCATAATGTTATTAGAACACAAAGCTGTTGTTTATATTCTTGTTCATAATCTCATGGCAGCTATTTTATTAAATTATTTGTGTTATCCTTGTGTATATTGTACAGTGTGCGAAGCTTATAATTAACTAAGCTTAGAATTTTCGTTGGTAAAAAGTGTCACTTTTATTTAAGTGGGTATGTAGTGGGCAAAAGTTAATTTTAGTAAATTTAATATTAGTAAACAGAGTATAACAAAGAAACTAGGTCCGCTGGCATGAAATAAAAAATCAAAAGATGGAAGCAAGCTAGTAATTCAATAAAGTAACGCCCGGTTTCTAGAACGAAAATCAACACAAAAATTTGCCTAAAAATTATCAAGCGCCTGAAAACGGCTGAATGAATTATATGAACAGCCATCGCGTAACTTTGCATTTAATTCTGACACGTCAATAATTTTCGTTCCAGAAACCGGATGTAAATCTATTTAGAACACCAGTTACTTTATCTAATTTCGTCGACATCATTAAGACATACTAAATAATACATAATAATGATTATAAACTATGGCCGTGTTAGTGACCATTTCTCCTCTAACTATCCAAAATAATTCTATGAATAGATTACCTTAAAGCCGTCCTATTTTGGGCAGCAGCTAAAATAAACACATAAGTAAAGTTATCCAGTTTGCTAAACGCGCGTATTCGCAGCGACGCGCGACGGGGCACGTGCACAAACATGCATTAGCATAATCAAACGCGGTGTGCTGCGTACGGCACGTCGCGCACTTGGAAGGCAAAACAGCGCTGTTTCTTTGGCTTTTGAACTGATGATGAGTTATGTGTAAAGATCTTATGCATTAATCATCATCACAGTGTATCATTGTAACTGCTGAATGAGAATGAATTTACATGAATCTTTGTAATGATTGATCGTTAAAAGGAAATTGTCGCCATCACTAAGCATTGACAATAGATTGCTGGGCATAATTTGATGCAATTTAAAATTTTAATTAATAAGAAATATCTGCCTCCTCGATGTTTATAAACTTTAAAAATAGCTGTTAACTAAAATGGAATGGCTCGTAATTGACTGTAGCTTTTTTACGTAGATGTATTTCTAACCTAATGATAACACGCAGCGTTATTTTCACCCAGTGCGTCCTCAAACATCACCTCAAGATTATGCAGCGTCTACTAACACTAAGAATAACGTGTAAAACCATAAACTATCTAGTTAATATCTTGCTTAGAAACAATTTAGTCCTCACTCAACTAGATGTGAGGATCTAAACGATAAAGGAGCCTACGTGACTTCCTTCGTATTTTTTTCTATTTTCTTGGCCGAAATTTTAGGGTTTCTGAGAAAAGAAGGAATTGAATCGAGAGGTTATTAAATTAGATTTAGGGTAAGGGTCATTTTGGTTCTAAGAAGCAGTTGGCTTGAGAGTGTTCTTAGCTTCTAGGCTAATAAATAATTATGTCAATGATCGATGATAGATGCTCGATTTAGTCTGGTCGGGCTGTTGTTGAGTTTAACGATGAATATAGGTGATGGGCGTATTTTTATCGTTATTGAAGTAGGCTAGTTCATAGTTTAGCGAAAAGGAATTCTCCACAATTCTTCTTCTTTTCGAGTCGATGGAAAATACATTAATTATGTTAAATAAGTTAGGCCCAGTAGGTGGCCACGCCAACCGCGGCATAAGTGGCATTTTAGATCCTCAGAAGTGCAGGTATGTGGACACATTTCTCCACAATTAATTTGAAAGAACTTGACTATAGACAGGTTCTTGAAAATCTATTTTGAATTGCACTCCAAAATAGATTTTCAAGAACCTGTCTAGGTTGAACTGCTTCAAATTCAACACCTAAATGATTACACTACTAAATCTAGATCGAAATAAACCTATTGTTTTCAATCCAAATCCCTTTTCTCTCTGAATAAAATCGAAAGAAGATTAAACGTAATCCTAAACTGTACAAGTTCGATGACCAATTTGGCCATCGGAGAGTCCATCCGAGGGCCACCATAACAAATGCTACAATTTATTTGATCCATTTTCTATCGCACACGTATATTGAAGATGTTTCGCCGAAATTTCTGGGCTCATAGATGTCGTTATTTAATTTTCTTTGCCTTTAAAGATGGATTTTATGGGTAGGGATGGCTCGCAGTCGATTGGTGAAAATTTTGGTTCCATTTGAACGATTTTCGTTTATTATTTTTCTTTTTTCTTTATGTCTCACGAGTAAAACTTTCACGAAATTCTAATTTATATGATTATATTACCTTACTTACATGTTAAAGTTCTTTCATTTACCTAAAATTGCCCTAAAAACCTCACATCTGCCCAATATTTGTATGACCACTAACAAAATCATTTGACGTAGAACTACAAACATTCGTGGTGTCCATAAATGTTTGCCCAGGTCGTTTGTTGATACATGTAAATTACGTACATATGGGTAAACAAGACGCCGAAGTGTATCTCAAGTTGGAATCTAACCGAAATGGACCACAGGACGGACGATGTGCACTTCAAGTCAAGTGAACTTGGGCTAGGCGTAGATGAAGACTGTATATATATCTGCGGCCGATAGGAATCCATCGTGAATGAAGCAATCGTCGGCGATTCTCGAAGCGAAGTGATGAGATTGTTTGAAGAAATATGCAAGGCCAGATGAAACTACCTAGCGTAACTCCGCAGACATCATGGTCAATATCACGTCTGCAGATAAAAAAAAAAGAATTGATGTCCTTTTTTGGGGGTCAACGACCGCAGATAGTGTAGGTATTGACTTGAAGCATGAGTTGAAAAATTATTGCTTTTTGTTTTATCGTTCGATATCGATGTATCCTTCACCTCTGCGGAGTTTCCGTAACTTGACCTTTTTTATGAAATAAGTTAATTTTGTAACCAGGTCTGACTCACATCTGTGATTTAATTAATTACCTACAAAGTTTTGTGTAAATATGAAAAAATCTTTCAATATAAATTGAGTCTGTCTAATTTTCAGAGATCCAACAAACTAAGATTTCCTCACAGCTTAATAAAATTCTCAAGTAGATTCCCTCACTCGCGAACTCAAGAAGGAACCCAGAATTGTTTTAGAACGCAAGACCGCCGTTTCTTTCGATCTCTAAGCAACTATCCGTACGTGATCGCACGGCCAAGACCACCAGTGAACGGGAAACGAAAGAAAGTAAGAAAATAATTCTGAGGTAATCATGTAACTGGCGAGATAATAACGGGCCTTTGGGTCGAATGATAAATTGAAAAGGACCACGTCTGTGTAAATTTCTTTTGGAACGACTCGGGACGATTTTTTTGTCCATGTGTGAAAAATGTGAACGTGATTATGGCGGTTTTGTAGGTACCGTAAATGATGATTTGGAAATGTTTGAAATCATGTGAATTCACGATTATTATAGGCCACAGAGATTGATGATTTCAGTAGTAATAATATCACTACCTTGAAAATATTTAGGTTCTTCTACCAATAATTGAATCAAATCTAATTGAATCTCTCTTGAAAGATGCCGTACCGCTATTTTTGCTTAGAATAACTCTAACAAAAGAATAAACAATACCAATACCGAAAAATATTGAACTTCCAATATAAATTCTCTTTTGATTCCAACCATCTTTCAAAATATTATCGCTCAGAAACTACCTGTTTAATAGAGCGCCACCACAATAGTGTCCCAAAGGAAAAGTCACAGGTAACAATGGGCCAATACCTCCCAAATAAATCAAACCTTCGGGTCTTACTGAGCATTGTATCTAGCCAAACCACATAGAATTATCACCTTTAAATTCCCATTCCCAAAGCTCATAATTCCATGAAATATTTTACTTGTAGTCTTATTTTGAGTTGGACAATTCAAAGGAATATACGCTGTATTGTTAGAGTAACAAAGGCGGTGTTTCTGTGTGATGTAGAGACATTAATCAGCGGCCGTCAGTTTGACACACAAAAGCGTCAAATATTCGTTGTGAATGAATGAAGTAATTTGTTGTAGATATATTTAGTACATAGTGTTTGTTTGTTTTGATTAAGGCTTTACTTGGTTTTGTTGTATTTGATTAGAATCTAGAGCTACTTCATAATTCATCATTTGGAGTTACGGAATTACGTACCTGTTTCATACACATACATACATACACTCACGCCTACTTCCCATGGGGGTAGGCAGGAACTACAGAACGCCACCTGCTACGATCCTTACATACTCCTTTTGCGGCGTTTACGTTCATAAATCTGGTCATACATATAATAAACGCACGCCTGTCCTTTCTAAAGAACATCACCAATAAGGTCAGTATATGACCTCCTATGGCGCCCCCTCCCGGCGTTTCCACTCACATCTGCCATGCAAGCACATTTTGTTTGTCACCTTTCATTCATCCTCTCAACATGACCAAACCATCTCTGCATACCCTATCGAATTTTTGTCACTGCATCTTCTTAGAACTCACACCGTTGTCTTATCACATCATTCCTCAGTCTTGTGTGGTGGTTATTCCTCAACCTCAGAAGCTTGTGTGTGAAACACATGCTTCGCAAGGAACGCATGTTTCATACATAGTTGAATGTAAAAATATACCTACCATACCTTTCAATCCATGACTTTCATAGAACGTAAAAAGATAAAGCCTCATCACATCAGATGTTAGGGAAAAAACTTCTTTATGAAAACCATACTGCATAAGCCTATCCACCACGGAAGTCCTTGAAGTGTTGATTCATTAAAAAAATCACTATTTAATCAGTCGGTCCTGTCCAGTCTGCCTCTTTATTACGTCATCACTGTCTATAACTTGAACTCTTTAATAAACTTTTAAACAGATACGATTAAAATTCATTTCAAAAGCTTGAACATACATATTAGCGGTTAGTAACTGGAGCCATAACCGTTCAAATACGAATTTAGCAGTAAAAACATATTAATTGATAACATGGGTGACCAAATCGCCTATTAATTCAACAATTATAACTTCTAACTGTATTCAGAGGGCCAGTACAGTCAGCCGTATAATTATTATCTAGTCAAATGATATTGTGTAGTTTGATGTAGTCTCTGTTGCAATAATATGAAAGAAAATTTTAAAGAAAAAGGCTAAGCCAGTGGTAATGAAAATCCAAGCCTCGAGAAATTAGCTAGCAGAAAATGACAATAATAGTAATTTAACTTTTTAGTCGATCTTTTCAGTCAAGTTTGTAAGACAAAAAAGTTTTTAGCTATTATAAGCAGAGCATTTTATTAGGAGCATTTAATATCTTTATCGTATCACATGTCGGGACATATTGTGATTTGATAATGATTAAAGGCATACAATCTGACGTATGTGACATTCATTCAGCCGAAATTCCGCTCTAAAAAGATATACCCCAAAGACATTGACCAAATTATTACACTAGGAATACTCTATTATGGCCGACTGTACATTGACTAATATCCGGGTAGGGTAAGCTTAGCGCACGCATATGAAATTCAATGAGCTAAGCCGAGCGGAGCCGAGCTCAGCCGAGAGTTCGGCTAAGTTCGGCTCACGTCAGCTACGTGGGCCGAACTTCGCCGCACTGAGCTATTAACTCCCTTTAGTTTTGTTTAAGTTTACATGAGTGGATACTCGGGTAAGTTTGGGACACGAATGAAGTTTCAAGGGTACGGTGAGAATAGTAGATATTTTGTGCTGAATATTTTGACATAAATATTTAAATAATAAATTACAATTAGGGATTGGGGACTAAAGTACTCTATCTAATAACTAACGTAGAAGCAGGTGGGACGAACTGGACACAACAAATGACCACATAATGCCTTGGATCGCAAGAACTGGTTATGGGGAGAAGCCTTTGCCCAGCAGTGGGATGATACAGGCTACCAGTAACAGGTATTAGTTTGTCTTGTTACTATTTGAATACCGTAGTAACCTAGAGATATCGTCTAATGCTCGGTTCCTATAACCAAAACGAATCGTTTTACTTACAAATGGTAACTTTTTTTATTGCCAATCTGGGCTAATAGATTCGTAAGCTAATTTTACGAGGATTTTTATGAGGTCTTTGCTTCATTATTGGTAAAGATACAAGAATCTTAATAATAACCAATAACAGTCCGTAAATTATAGGAATCGGCCATAAAAGTAGGTATTTGAGTCACAGACCATAGTAATTTAAAAGTCGTCTAGACATTGTAAAAAGAAATCAAACGAATGAAAAAAAAATACTCATTTAAACTTATAGCTTAACACTTTACCATTCCTCAAGAATTCTGCGGCGTTTATCCAATTTTAAATCACTTGCCTATTTTGAAAAGGAGTTATTTAATTTTCAATATCCAATCATTATATAAATACATTTCAGAGCTGAAATGCTAGTGTTTCAATGACTATTTCATAGATAATTACATTTCGATAGCACTTCGGCACACTTGCGACTAAACACAGGTAGTATTCGATAGCAACACACACATTCCGTTTTACGAGACCTACAATATAGTTCTGATAGGGCTGTCAACAGTTAGTAGACATTATTGAACGAAATGTAGTATTATTATCGAGCGATTGATTACAAAAATAATTAAAATATAACCCGAGGTCGAAAACTGAAGAGCAGTGATTGATGGCTTGATAATCTTTCTTTGATTTGTGTTTTTCTAAACGGTAAATAGTTAAAAAAACGATGTAGGGATTTTCTTCAAAGATATGATGATCAAACCTGTAGCTTAGTAAACTAGGCACTTAACCACGTCACCAATAAGGTCGTACAGTATATTTTTGTTCTTGTTGAACTTATTGCCTACCTACCTAGATTATAAGTTAACTCTTGGTCTCCTATAATTGGAAGCGTACACATTTATTCCGATTCTTGTATTTCCATCTAATTGTTTAGCCCCCCCCCCCTGTTGTAAATCCATTATATATCACAAATAAGGAGCTCAATAATTCGCCAAGCGTGATATGCTTTTGTTCAACCAGTTTCTAACATTTCTCTGATGTTGTGTCCATTTCTATGAAACACAGCGCAACAAACAAAATAAAATCACAGCACCCGCCTTCCCTCTCCACTGTCTTGTAACTATCATCATCTGGTACAAAACAGTAACATCCCTAAGAGTGAGTATTCTCTTAACTGATAAAAATCTGAGTCCTTGTGAAGTTAGTGCCGTTGTGTGCCGTCGGGACGCTAATGCCGTTCGCGCAGTGACGACGCGGAATTCTAAGTGAGGGACGCAAAAACATTGGGGGTCGGTCAGAGTTTGAATTGACATTAGAGGGTTCTGCGTTTTTTATTTGTTTTTTTTTTGTTTTCGAAGGTTGTCTGGAAGTCTTACCGCATACAGGGTGTAAGGAACATCTACGCGCAAACTGTTCCCATGAATGTAGTAAATGATTCTAACCCACCAACTGAAATTTGTCAACGGTTATTTAAAAAAAAAATCTACTCTTCGGTACATTTTGACCGTATAGGTTCACATTTCCCTTACACATCGGTTCGTGTTTCTTTGTAAAGTTTTTCTGACGTGCATGTATCTCAGTTTCCCGACTAGCTTCAATTCTGATGAAAGTCTAAGCCGCAAGTTTTCAGTGGTTTATATAAATAGAAACTAATATTATAAAGAGGTAAAATTTTGGTAATCTCTGGAAGTACTGATCCGATTACAAAATAATCTTTCAGTGATAGAAAGCTAATTCGTTCTATAGGATATGTTTCATGTCGAACCAGGTGTATAAAGTCGCGGGCAGAAGCTAGTCTTCTATAAAAGTTTAAAAAAGATTTTTTTGGCAAGTCCTACTAGAATACGACAACCATTATTTATAACCAAAAACTTCTAAAGATAAGAAACACCAGTAAAGTTCTCTCCATACTCACATACGGAACCCTCAAACCATCTATTTTTTCCGGCGGATCGTTTCGGAGGCTCGTTTAATTTGCTGAATGATTTACTTTTGCTCGAAAAGGAAAAATCGTCCGTTTATACTTTAGAGTTGGATGTCGATAAACGAAGACGATTTTGCATGTTAAACAAGTTTTTTTACACCCTTGTTGGGCCTTAAGACACTGTTTAACTGCAGTACTTAGAATGATTACCACCTCTCTTTAACCGACTTCCAAAACGAGGAGGTTATCAATTCGGATGTTTACATTTTTTTTTAATGTATGATCGGGCATAACTCCGCCATATATAGACGGATTTGCAAAATTCTTTTTTTTGTTTGAAAGTTTATACTTTCGAGATGGCCCCATTGTAATTAAGTCAGGAGCTGATGATGGGATCCTATAGAAATCGAGGTAAATCTTCAAATATTATAGGCATACCTATAGCGATTTGGGTATTTTTTATAGTAACTCGTGCAGTTGCTATCGGAAAGCACCATTTGGTGATGATGAAGACTGCAGATGTCCACCGGAACAACTCAATAACAAGTATTTCACGGGTTGCGATTCGATTACTTTTATATGGTTGCAAAGCAATTTATGCTTGTCACAATCCATATGGAGAAGTGGAGTTGATGGTGAATTTCCAGGAGAACTCCTCAATGATTAACGTCCCTGCATCGGGAAGAGCAATATTTTATAAAAGGTGATGACTAGTTGACATTAGGCTATTGTAACTAAAATAAATTACAAACTGACCCACTAAAAGCGAGTTTTTTTTTTTTTTTTTACAAATAAATCAACCGACTTCCAAAAAAACGTTGTCTTTGGTTTTGTATTTTCGTTATTTGTGTAGTGTTTTCTTGGAAGTCGCTTGTTTTATTTGTGTAGCACAACATTCCTGTTTTGTCAATGAATTAAATAATTTTGAATAAATTGACCTTGGTAAAAAAAATAACGAAAACAAAGCAAATTAATGTATTAATGTTCATTCTAGCATAGCAAAGCTCATGTGTAGTGGAATGGCAGACTGCCAATCCACTACACCTGAGCACTGCTATATTTTTTTACAAATAAATTAAGATACAATATTCAAAATAATCGACGCAATAAATGCATCTTTTTAAACTTATGCAACTTGCAACCATAATTTCAAAGTAACCTTGCAACATTTCGTAGAAAAGTGTTCACAAGCAAAAATCAGCTAAGCACACAATACACCTGAGCAGCTCAATTTAGAGCAGCTTGTTCGACGACTCAGGCGGGGCCGCGGGGCAGTCTTTTTGCAGGTAAAAGCACCTCGATTTCAGAGCCAGGAGTCGCAAAATAGATTCGTACAGAAGGACCAAAGCATACATTTCATAATTACTAAGCTCACAAACACAAATGCGCTAAACTGACAGAAATTTCGAACTGGACACATTCTTGAATATTAACTTTTATTTATGCATAAGCAATAATCTATGTACGAGTGCCTAAACAGCGTTAGGACCAGCGGGATTTCTGTACAACATTCTAAAATTTCGAAGCATGCAGCTGGCGGCACGTAGCGATACAGCCCTCGTAGCCTCGTAGCCGCGTAGACGCGCTACGAGTAGTTTTCAATACAAATTGCTTTGAGTCGAGTCTGGTACAGAATTTGCGCTACATTGCGATGTAAAGTTTTATTTCAATGTTTTGAACGTTTGATTGTTGGATTAGTTCTGGTTTACTGTGGGGACAAAGAGACATGTTGTTGTACTGTTCTTTAAAGGAACATTTGACTGTGGTAATTTTGTTTGGCGCTGATGAAATTATTTTCATTATTTGATAAAATAAAATCTCAAAATGGCATGCTTGTGTACTATAATTTAGAATAAGAAAAAAAAAAACATAAAATGTAATAGGCTCATTTTAATTCAGACTAGTTTCTGCTCGCGAATTTGTTTGCGTGAAAGTCGTAAGACACCACAATATACAAAAATAACAGCCACATTTTTATATAACTTCCCTGTATACTACATTTGTAGTTTGGTATCACCAGCGAAAATATAAAGAGAGTCAGGACTGATGACGCGGGAGCAAGCGACGTACAGTTGTCGGTGTGAGAAGCAGGTCGTCCTTGATCGACACCCGCAGCCTTTAGCAGCAATTTCCCATTGCTTGTAAAGTTTTTAGTTTTTCAAAACGAATACAGCAGTGATAGCCTAGTGGTGTGACCGTCGGACTGCCAAGTCATAGATCTCGAGTTCGAACCCAAGGCACGCACACGCACCTCTGACTTTTCGGATTCATGTGCGTATTGTATAATTATCACTTGCTTCAAAAACGGCGAAGGAAAACATCGTGAGGAAACCTGCATGCCTGATAGATATTTCTCGACGGCATGTGAAGCCAAGTCAGAGGCCCATGGGCGCCTTAAAAACTTTGACACCAGGTTAGTCACTAACTACACGAAAAAGAAAGAAAAGACTAAAAACAAAAAACGGGAACGCCTGCGTTCCTGCATATACTACCTAATGATACAACACTGATATACTGACTACTGCATTCTTACAGATTATTGCTGACGAACTGCTATCACTTTAATAATTTAACAGTAGATTGGAAACACATGGGATTTCTCATTAACAGTCACATAATCACAGATTTGGGCCCTTTCTGAATACCAGCGCTGCGGTATGTGTTTATTTTATTTTATATCGTAGCGTCATGCTGAGATAGGAGCCTTTTTGGCCTCGCACAGGTCTTCGTTTTCCCTTTTTTGTTTTCCCTATTTTTATTATTATTATTTATTTAGCGGTTTATGTACACACATATAAACAGACAAGAAGAAAGGAACAGAAAAATACGTACAAAGGTAGTATTTTGTTAGTTTTCGTGTTCTTTTTTATTTGGCTAGTGTTTTTACAATTTGCGATAAAAAGTAGAATAATAAGAACATAATGCAATATTGCTCATCCCCGATAGCAAATAGCGTCATAATTTATAACCTATAGACTGACCAGACATAAAGGGACTGTCAATGCAAAATTTGAATAAAATCTATCCGGTAGTTCTATTTGCATTATGTTGGAACATACATTCACACAAACAGGTAACCAGACAAACAGGCAAGATTCGGAATTAGAGTCGTTCCCAGACCTCCAAAATTCACCCAAAATTAGGCCAAATTCTATCCCTGAAACTGTACCAAGACGAATAGCGGGCCGATAGCTAACAAACACCATATAAAGCCCTCATCCATCGAACCCAGGACCAATACACTCCGCTCCACTCCCACTCACTGTGATAAATTATTACAAACCGGTAAACGAATATCCACCATCCCAGTCACGACTGTACTTACTCTATAAATAGGTTTATTTCTAACTTTCTTCATGTTTTTCTGGTAAAGGTTTCTTTTGGGAATTCTAAATGTCACAATGATCCTTCTTAATTTTAGATATTTCATGTTTATTTTTGAAGTCTTGACTTTGTTGTCAAAAGACGAATTTGTGGAAAGGAAAAATTGGATAGACTCGACAATATTGATAGCTTAGTTTGAAATGACTGCTGAAATGACGGCTAATAATAGAGATGTATAATAAATATGCACGACATTTTCAAACATACCTTTTCATTACTTTTATCTGTTTACTACTTACAGCTACTTTTTAGCTGCAGCTACAGGCTAGCTGCAGGATATAGAAGGATGCATAAACGAATACCTTCTACCCGTCACTTTGCGCTATCCACATCGACGTGTACAGGGATGCTTTGAAGAATTCCAACTGGACCGCGTTTCCAATCGTTTTCAGCTTCTGCAAAATGAACGACACAAAGGACAACGGGCTATTCTGCGACATCCATAATAGCGTTAAAAAAATATGTGCCAATGGATAGTTGGCCTGAAACACAGATTTTCATAAACCTAGATCAAGCAGGTCAATAGTATTTAAGTAAACTAGGTATAAAATAATGAATAGGAAACTGAATGCTTCAACACGTCACGTTGTTTTGTTCTCCATCAAGATGCTTTGCAGTTGCATGGATAATTCACTGGCTGCACGTCTCTAAACACGTTGCACGCGTACAACATACTTAATGCACCGAAACATTGATGACTGATTCAATCAAATCAGCACCGGATTATCGTAGTTCACATTGATGTAAATCGATGGTAATTCACATATAAACTGACACGTATCGAAAGTCCAGTAGGAAAACCAAAATCGACAATGAGATATAGAAAATGTGCAAAAAAGGGCCGGCATTTTTTTTTTTTGTGTTTGGGATGTTATCAAATAACTTCTCCTGCTCTGGGCGGAGCGGGAGGGCGTGTCAGACTTTTACTGACTAAAACCCACGCGTGTTCCTTCCGTTGCCTGTGTGCCGGGGTCGCGATATCCCTTTCGGACAAACTCGCAACCCTGGCAGGCATTGGCCCTTCCGGACCCCGTCTGTTTGGTGCTGACATCTCTTTGAGGCGCGTGTGGAACACAACGCGCTGTCGACCCGGGCCTGGTCCCTATCGGTGGCCGGAAGTCGGCTCGCGACTCCCGACGCCCGGGGAGTCTCCTGCGGCGACTAGGGGCGCGAGGGCGCGAATCTTGCCTCTCCCTCGCGCGCTCCGCCTCCTCCTTCGCGAGCATTACTGCTTCGCAGAAGGAAGTGACGGCCTCCCATGAACTCTCGCTCCGGACCATGGCCTGAACCAGGGCCGGTCGCGAGAGATCGCCGCTGCCGATCGACTCCGTGAGGACACGGCGGTGCCCCGCTCAAGCCGGGCAGACCTCCACCGTATGCTTCCCCGTGTCCGCCGGGCGATCCACAGAGTGGTGAAACCCGAACGCTTCCTCCCCGCCTTATGCGGAACAGGAACCTCCCGAAACAACCGTGTCCGGTGAGGACCTGCGTCAGGCGGAAGGTGAGGACGCCGTGGCGCCTCTCTAGCCACTCCTCAAAGAGGGGATTTATCGTCACAATTGTGGCGTGCCCAATGGCGATAGGCTGGCATCATAATTATACATAGGCTACAACATAAGTCGCAAAATGTTGGTGTAATTTATACCTTGGTCCTTCTGGAAGAACAGTCATGTGATGTTATGTTTCAACACTTCGAAACGGTACGGCTAAGTGTTTAATAAACAGTAAATAAATAAACAAACAAACAAACAATAAGACACGCACAGAACACAAGTTTGAATGTAACAATAGGTTTCTATGGCGACGAGTGACAAGTGAGTGAATGAGATAGTGACAACTACAATAAGTGTTCCCAGAGGTTTTTCTTTTGTTTTTACGCAAAACCTTTTCAAGAATCTGCTTCGGAAAAAATACTACATACCTAAAAAAGAACTTATTAATCAAAATATATTATAACATCTTGGTAACATCGTTCATAAATTCAAACTATAATGATGATTATGTGAGAAGAGAGAGCGCATGTTAACTATACTAAGAATATAAACAGTTAAAGTAATCAAAAAGTAAAAAACTGAATAATGCAATAAAGAGATGACAAAGTCCATACAATTACTTGTACCTAATGATCAGATCATATACGAAACATATTCTAAATTATAATGCAACTTGGTAAAACCATTATAAAACCATGACAAATGAATCAGCATCATTTAGTTCAATCATTTTGAAGGAAACCGTATGATTCAACACTAAAGAGATGATTACTAGTAGAAAAATGATATTTATTTATTTAGCTGGTTACACTTTTATGAGGTAGGTAGGTACAGGAGATTTGCACAATTTATACAAAATATGAGAATGACGATAAATTTTTTGATGTTTATATTCACACACTTATATTCTAACGTGGTGCCGTTTAGACATGACTATGATTCAATTGACTAATTTTATAATGGACATCTTGCATGCCATGTGTGTATAATATTTTGAACAGATATCTTGTATCAAATCGAAGAGTCTCCAACGGGACACCATAAGTTACATACCTAACATGATAGTGATATCATACCCTGGCTCCCCCCCCACTATCACGCGCCCACTATATCAAGTATCTATTTGAACATAAACCGTTTATCGCCAGCTATCGCTCGGACAATGGCGGCTGGGGGCGCGGGCGGGGGGCGCAGGGTGACATCCGCTTCCGACGGAACCGGAAATGGCTGATATGTGACTTTGTTTTGCGCCGTTTGTTGAGCTTCCTTTATTTACCGTTAGTAATAGCTGTTAATATATTTTGAAATATCGTTAGATTTTTGTTAGGAGACCGGATGTATGATATACAGTTACTGGTATCTATAGTGTAAGTAATGGTTATTATCGGAAGTGGTTATTTTAGGTTGTGCTTGAGAATATTTTGTAAATAATAGGGATAGGTAATGGGCGTTTTTTTCAGTGATACATGTTAGTATCAGATATTACTGTTATTGTTACTTTGATTTTGTACTTGCCTTGAACTAGTAGATAATAATTTAATATATTCTGGTAAAATTAGGAAATGAATAAGCCAGGTGTTGAGTTCACAAAATCTGTGTATTGAATATTCTTCGTCTTTCTTTTATCTTTGCATCACTAAAGGGCAAAGTAAATGGCTACTGTGGAATTAAGTCCGTCTTTACATAATAATGTTGCGTACAAAACATGAAATAATTAAACATGACGTGAGTCCTTACTAACTTATTCAATAAAAAACCGGCCAAGTGCGTGTCGGACCACGCACAATGAAGGGTTCCGTAGTAGGGATTAATAAAATTTATCCCAAGAACAAACATTGTTGTCGAAAAACATGTTCCCCCATACTTTCCAACGGCAAATGTAAGTTTGTACGCACAATATTGAGTGATTCACCATGTTATTTTAATACCATAGACTTCTTATAGATTTTTCTGTAATGTATAAGCATAGAACTATCCTCTACATTTTTTTCAAAATTTTAAGATCAGTAGTTTCGGAAATAAGGGGGGGAATGATCAATTTTCAACAATTTTCTTAAATATCTTTAAAAGTATTCATTTTAAAATAATTTACAAAATGTAATTGAGACCCTCGCAATAAGCCCTCTCATTTGATATGTCACACGGTACATTTCGCAAAACTTTTTTTTTTAATTTTCTTGGTTGCCCCCCAAAAGTGACCCCCATATTCAAAATTCATTTATTTATGTTACACGTCCGTGTTTGGGTCACAGAAATACATATGTGTACCAAATTTCAACCTAATCGGTCAAATTCGGGGCAAATTGGCTGTGACAGACGGACAGACAGACACACGAGTGATCCTATAAGGGTTCCGTTTTTTTCCTTATGAGGTACGGAACCCTAAAAAGTCATGGCAAATAAATAGAAGTAATTTTTTTTATTGTATTCGAAGTAATAAAATTATCAACTGTAAAACTTGTGATCTAAACAAATGGGATTTAATTATTTGTATTAAATAAGAACATTAAAAAAGTAATCAAATTTATTAACAGATCTAAATAATTGTTCTAATTAACTATTGTATTAATTAAATAGCCAGCATTATGAATTATACTAATTAATCCCTAGATGCATTAGATATAATTATTTAATTGATTAACCTATTCAGCATTTTAGAATTAACCTATTAACAAAATGATCATTTTATAGTAGGTAGGAGAACAATAGACCTCATTACTGTTAAAGGTTGACCGCGTTTATTTATTTCATGTACATCATTATTATAATATTTTATCTACATAGCTATAACATTCATTATTTTAAAACATTAAAAGAAATAAAAATATAAACTCACCTGCATCTAAAGCTGGGTCCAAGGTACAGGTGGTAAGGGCCTCAGAAAGAAGAACGTCATAACAATATGCGCATCCAGGAGCACCGTTTACTGCACCAAGATCTTGACCCAACTACTCAACGAGACCCTTCTCAGGAGTAATTATGGAGGTAATTAGGGAGTGGAAGTCAAAACACCCTATCTTGATAATATGACAGTGGGATGGCCAATCGTCTTTTGGTTTTATAGCAGACATTAGAAAAAACTACTACTCACATACTGACATAACGTCTTATGTAATGAGTGTTCACGACACCTAAACAAAGTGGAACAAAGTCCAATATTCTATTTTTCTCTGAGCAAACAAAACCAAGTACCAAGGTAGGCTTAGTTTTAGCTAAGCGATTAATTCATTAATTAGTAGTAAAACTTTCGTTGTACGTCACAATCATGTTGTTACTATAAAACTAAAGTAGTTTACTATAAATCTATTTGCTATCTAGTCAGCCAGTTATTAAATTAGTTTTTGATCGATAATCATAGTCGCAAAATAACTGCGTCGCTACTAAGGAGAGTGAGGGGCAGTCAAAACAGCATCCTGAAAACTGTAGCCGACAGCTTCGGCTCTCCGATTGTACAGCAGTTTGTGCGTTGATTTTTACTAACACTAGGCAATAAGTAATTTTTTCTATGTTACTAACACTCTATGGATATTTGTGTCCGAAATAAACCTATTCTATTCTATAGTACAAAAATATAAAAGCACTGTGATTTTTTCATAGAACTTTTTGTAAGAGTGTGTATGTTTATATAAAACTACATTCATCATTCAGGCTCGGCGCTTCGATTTTGTTGGAAAACAACGTGTTCAATGGTACCTATGTAGGTATCTTAAGTTTACGGGAACACGTTAAAATACTTCAGTCGTAGGTAGGTACTCATGCTATGACTGCTAAGCTATTCTTACCATTTGTAATAGTAGACTTCTTTGTTAAGGAGCTCATCCGAGGAAATACTACCACCATCACCATGCTTATGTAAGCCGCCAAGCAGCTTTGCTGTGTACCGGTTTGTAGAGTATGGAACAGGTAATTACGAGCACAATAGACATTTCATCTTTGTCTCTGGGATAGCAAAGCATCTGAGATGGCTCTGGTATGCCTGGTGTTCACAGGCGGTGGTGACCACTTATCATCGTATATAATAATAATATTGTCATCTAATAACATAAAAACAAAACACTGACGTCACTAAATGCTCATAAATTGCTTCCTGTGAACAGTAAATTGAATTGACGCACATAAATTATTGCCACATTCCGTGACGTCATAGCCACATACACTATGTCTAGGATAATAAATTAAGCTTTGTTATCTCTATAAAGCTGTCTATAGGTAACATATATTTTAACCTTTTCTGACTTTAGGATTGGGTGGGGTTTTATAAACAGCGGGGATATTATTATATTATGTTTATTAGTTTAACAGAATCCCATAAAACAAAAATTTACTTCGTACAAACGAATACCTATCTTGCCTTTATTGATTTTTTTAACCTTGCATCTAATATTGTACTAGACATGGGGTGGGTAATGGTTTAGCCGGTTACCCAGTATCAATTTTGAAAAAAGGTGTTTTTATTGCTAATAATGGGTTAACCAGTGGTGCACCAAACGGTGGGTAAAATATTCTGCCAAATCCGAATTAGATAATTATTTATGCTCAGCAAGGGTATATGCTGGGGTCGGCTTCCAGTCTAGCTGGATTCACTAGAATGCTAGGCGCAAATATTAACTATATTTTACCCGCTACCACTGCGCCTACACGTTTAAACCCACTCTCACTCAGCGCACGTCCACATTCTAAGATAAAACGCAATATAACTTACAACAGAACGTTTCTATTCAGATTAGTTCTAACAATAGAATAGCGAGTTCTTTGGTTCTACCCTTTATTGATGCCATATGGTACCTACGAGTACCTACGTGACGAAGTTTGTAAGATCTCTAGTTCGTTAAATGGTGTTTATTGGCTTCAATTGGAAATAAGGTGTCTCGTTGGTCTAGTGTTAGTAAATGCGACTTCGAAATGTGAGGTCCTATGTTCAATTCTCGGGTTAGCTAATTTGTTTTTGATGGCCAGACAACTTGAGTATTCTTTATAATTATTGTTTACCAGTAGGACAGCTAGGACTGCCTAATAAGTCTAGTGGAAATTAAGGATTTTTCCCAGTCTGGATTTGTGCCCGGTTGGTGGCAATAGGCTTGCTCCCTATTACATGCGACTTAAACGTAACTGGCGAAATGTTATGCTGTTGATGATATTATACAACCTCTGCCCAAACTTTCTGGGATTACAAGCGTGATGTTATGTTATGTTACCAATATCACAAACACGCTGAAATGTGGCGGTACCATATCCCTCTATCTATTCTTTCGGGAAATAGAACTCCATCACATCTCGCCAGACAATATTTTTTATCGATTTCATACAAAAAAACCGGAATCTACCGATTCTTTTTAAGAAAACTAGCGTGGGTCTTACAGTGTGTGTGGGTGACTAATAGTGTGTAGTGAGCAAACTCTCAGCTGCCACTTCAGTATATGGGTCTGTCGAAATGTTTTGCTTATTCGATAAATTGTTTCTCAATAAGTCCAGTAACCCGCTACCGGTAAGATGGTGCACTGTGCTGGTAAATACAAAAGTATGAAATCTTAGTATTGATGAATATGGTGATAATACGTGATCGAATCAGAAATGAAGACATCTGCAGGAGAACCACGGTAATCGACATAGCCCGAAGAATTGCCAAACTTAGTGGCAGTGGGCAGGACACATAGCTCGCAGAACAGATGGCCGATGGGGCCGAAAGGTTCTGGAGTAGCGACCGCGTACCGGAAGACGTAGCGCTGGAAGGCGTCCCACAAGGTGGACCGATGACCTTGTGAAGGCTGGAGGAATCCGCTGGATGCGGGAAGCACAGAACCTTTCAGCTGAAATGATGATGATATAAACATTGGTGGTTCTATTTATCATTTCTGTATGCCATATTTATATGTATGTACTCGTATGCCTACTATTATCCAAGAACAAAGCCAATAAAATTATCATCTACGTCAGCAGTTTTCTGATCACACGCGTAATGGGATTCAAGGAAGAAGAATAAGATATATTTTTTTCGTCAACCCTTATTGTCCCAAGGCAAAGGTCTCTCCCATTATAAGTTAATATTCCTACAAAATATTGCTTTAACAAGTTGTTTACTTACAAAGTAAAACTTCTGCACCAGTTGTTCACTATGTTCCATTTTCACGATAATATAAATAATGTGTACAAATACTCTGCACGTGTAACTGTCGGTCTGTCGTTGTGAGAAAAGGTTTTTAAGTAAATAATATTATTTGGAATAATAAGTTACACCTACGTTCTTTTTTCAAATCTACAAAGTCAGTGACCTAATTAATTATAAAGGTAAGGGATGGGAGATGTGAGCATTCCTGAACTAGGATATACGCTGAGTTAATTACTTAATTAGATTTAGATTGTAGGGAAACCGCAGGTTGTTTGTAGTATAAGCTAATTATCCCCACAGAGGCAGAGCCGTCTGGTTTTCTGGGAATGAGATGTCAGCACCAACTGACGGGGTCCGTTAGGGCCAATGCCTGCCAGGGTTGCGAGTTTGTCCGAAAGGGATATCATGGCCCCGGCACACAGGCAACGGAAGGAACACGGGTGGGTTTTAATCAGTTAAAGTCTGACACGCCTTCGCGCTCCGCCCAGAGCGGGAGAAGTAATTAGATAATGTAATGGTAATGATAATTTCGCACCCTTAAAAAAAAAAAAAACCCTATCGCCATAATCTAGACTTGAACTGCTTCTGAGAAATTCCTAACTGGTAATCCGCCTGGTTAAGCAGAGGTGTACCTTTATTTAGTAAACCTACATTTCACCCCCCAACAACAAAAATCATAACAACAGCAATAATAACCTACAATCTCTCTTCAATCATATAGTATCAATGTGTAGTCACAAATTATGAAACACATGGTCTCATTGTAGAAATTAAAAAATAAATTCTTGCGATAGATAGGTCCCCATGTTTAACACTCAAAATCAAAGTCAAAGTATTTATTTCAATTAAGCCATTTACAAGCACTTTTGAATTGTCAAAGAATCGGTCAGTCAGAAATATGAAGCTAGTTGCCCATTCCAAAGAGTAATATGTACCTATGGAGAAGAATGGAAAAGAAACTCCACGGACACTTAAATAAAATAAATTGTTACAAAATATTGGTTACATCATTCATGTTGAAATTATACATGTGAGAACAATGTAGAAAGACGTGCACGTTAGAAGCGTCCGTAATAAAAAGATAAAACAAAGAACAATTCAAAAATTAAAATCAGCCATGGCCGCTAAGAGTTGACCAGTCCCAACTGACGGCGCCCGTTCACGAACATCAGGCATGGATCAGCACAGTTCAGGTCAACCATTTTGAAGGGATATAAATGATCAAACACACGCGCCACCATCAGCGAGACATCTGAGTGAGCATGACATACTCACAGCCGCCAGGGCACATTCAAGTCAATAAAAGACGTACTACCCGGTAAATGGTAGCTCTTTGGTACATAGTACTCACACCTGTGCTCTGGAATTACATAATACAAAGGAGATTGATTTTATACAATGTCAAGTCGGTCTTAAAATCTTCAGCAGCTCCAAGGACTGACGGTACCTCACGCTCATCACCTTTTATGCAATGATCAGAAACTAGACAGTTGTAGCGTTCTATAATTTCAAACTTAATAAATAAATATCATAAGAAATAAAAACGTTTTCTTTAGCATCAAAATTTTAAAATCATATCAGTGAAAGTCAACAAACGCGTGCTGAAGCGAACAAAGCTGTAATTTAAAGCGCTTTGCGCTGCACAAACTATTTACGAAGTAAAAACTTAAGCCGCTAGATTGTGTTAGACCTCAGACATTCACGGTTTAGGCATGTTCGTGTTCAATAAATCCCACGTTTTTGTAATAATTTGACATTATTGACAACACCTTTTTTTCGCTGTAGGAATAGTTATTTTTACCCGGCGAAGCAAAAAAGAGGGTTATGATTTTGATCGGTATATACAGGGTGTCAGGGACATCGACGCGAAGCCGGTTACCATGGTTAAATAGAGATATATATTTATATTTAATTTTTATTGTTATTGTTATTTTAATGTTCATACTATGTTCAGAATTCACACTTATTTCCGTAAGAAGTTGTGCTTACCTTGATTTATTATTCGCACACGGGGGGACGTCATTACATCATTCGCGAGGTTCTTGCTGAAAATCAGCGCTACTGACAATAGGTTTGTCCGAAGTCACGGCATTCAGCTGAGCAATGACCTATTCTTGCACAGATACGACGCACAGTTTAATTGTTCTTGTTGTTGATTGTTACATAAATTGCTATTTTTCCACTTTGAAATCGGCATTTTGCAGGTTTCATTGTTTGTTTTGATTTTGATAATGCCACAACATATTACGCAATGATTGCAAATTGTCTTTGGCCTCTGGCTCTGACAGGAAGCAATAGACAAAATTTGTCAAACTTTTCTGAATAATTTGTAAAGTGGTTTTGTATTTTGTAATGTGCGTTTATTTTGTGCAGAATAAATACTTTTTCTTTTTTTCTTTTCCATGGGGTCAGTACATGATTCTGAGCCCCCCTGCGTTGAAATTTTACGTCGGTTATTTAAAAAAAAAAACAGCTGCTCCACACATTTTGACCGCGTAGGTATTGCACTTTTCTATGAAACAGCAGATTTTTTTTAAATAACCGACGAAAATGTCCCTCCCACCCTGTATGTATGTATACAGGATGTTTAGTGCATAGTGTGCCAAATTGAAATGGTCGACTGAAGAGGTTTTCTGTTATTCTTTCAGACCCCTTAATATCTCTCATGCTCTGTGGATTTTTTTATCGACTTTTTATTGTTTTATTAAAAAAGAACCAAATTTTACATTCAAATACAAATAAAAAAAAATTATACGGCGTAGACTCTGAATTTTAATTTAATTTAGATGAGTATTGTTTTAAAATACTTTAAAATACAAAATTAGTGACATTAGTCATCTGGTTTTTTTTTTATTTACGCGCAAAGGTAAAACTTAAATTAAAGCTTAATTTACAGCTGTTTACATGGCTACAAAACATGCCATAAAAATCTTTTAACAACTTTGCGAATTCGCTAGAATTGTGAATCAAGTCATATAAGACTTAAATTTCAAATTCTAATGAAAAAAATCTTTTTGCGTATTTCTTGAGAAACAGGTAAAATTAGTTTTCTCACTCTTGCGAAGTAAAATCTATCTTCAATCTCTTTCTTGCATAGCGTAAAGCTTCGTGCAGACCAGCGCGACGCGACAGCGCGACACGACACCGGTTATTGTTATACCGTCAAGTTTTCTTAGAAATTGTATTGTTCGAGTCGCGACGCGGCGTCGCGTCGCGCTGGTCTGCACAAAGCTTAAGCCGGTTTGAACAAATCACGAACTGCCGCCGACCCCATATTTTTTTTAACTCCAGACATCACTGCCTCTGCTACCTAAAGTGTGTGCTAGTTCACCGTACTCCGCGATTCTTTCATTTTGTTACTTTGTTTTCGTTGAGTGTTTTAATTTACTCGCAGAGGTAAAATTTAAATTAAAGCTGTTTAAATGGCTACAAAAAAAAAGCGACTGGGATGTTCCAAGTTCGTCAAAAATTCTCTAGTCTATCCTCTTGCTAATAATGTGCCACATGCCATAAAAATCTTTTAACAACTTTGTGAATTCGCTAGAATTGTGAATCGAGTCACATATTCAAAATTATGATATTTTTTATTTTTTTTTGCTTAAATGATATCTCACAAACCTATTAAATCTGTTATTTCACTCTTAAAGGGTAAAATCTGTCTCGTATCTCCATGTTTTCGTGGGCTCTACATGATTTTTTTTTTGCATTTATAACATTTATTAAATAATTTTTACAAATCCTGCTCAAATTGTTAATAATCTGCATTCTTCCAACAATCTTCTTGTACTTTGTCCTTCTCATACTTCTGACTTTGTTCATTCTTCTCTGGAATGCGCTTCCTTTTGATATCAGGACGGCCACATGTCGGTATGCATATAAGCGGAAATTGCAGAGTTATCTTCGAAACAAATAGTGTAGAGTCATCTCAATTATCTCTTTTCCTTTGAATTTGTATCCTATATATATAAAGTAGGAATATATTATAGTAAATATGTATGTTCGTGTATTATATCAATTACAAGAAATCAATATGATTCTAATACCACTATAACTGTATTTGTAGGAAATAGTTCCCAGGTCAATAAAGAAGATATCACTGACAGTGTTACTGAGATTTTAAAGATAAATTGTAATAAAATAATTTTGTGTGCTTTTCCCTATTTTGAAAAATTATCAAATAGAAAAAACAATTATATACATATGCTTAATAAGCATATACAGTTCTTAGTAAGTCACTACAGTGACAAACTTGTATTTTTTGACACCAACAATTTTGTTGATAAATTAAAATCGACAAGGAATACAGTGTATCTGCCCATTAGGTTTAGACTTAAAATAGCGAGGCTATTAGCTTATATTAACTCAGACATAAGTAGTATGTCGAAGTGTAGTACTATAATTAACACCTCAATTATTAGTAATAATTCTAATGTACAGGTGGCCACCAGTAACTGTAGCCCAAGTGCTATACACGTTTACAATAATTGTACGAAGGAGGATCCATGTGTCACTATGGCAAATTCCTGTCATAATGTGGGGTCCACAAGTAGTAGGATCTCATTGCCTGGTGATGGCATGGGAGTGTTGGGGCTCACTCTGGATATTAATTTAAACTAGATAGTAAGACAACAGAAGATACCGGCAACACTATAGTTATACCTACCAAGATTAAGGTGTCTTCTTGCTCTCAAATAGTTAATTGTAAAAAAAAGTCTAAGCAGAATACCTTGACATTATTCCATCAAAATATTCAAGGTTTTTCTTCCAAACAATTAGAGATTGAATTATTTTTAGAAAAAACTATGTTTGAAATTATTTGTTTAACTGAACATTGGTTAAAAGATTATGAGATGCTAATTAATTATAAAAATTATAGTGTGGGCAGTTGTTTTAACCGAAAGTCTATGCAACGTGGGGGTTCATTAATCTTAGTTAAAAATTCTATTAAATCTAAGACTCGTAAAGATATAGTTGATTTGTCGGTTGAACATAACATTGAGTTGTCCTGTGTTGAGCTAGATAAGTATGTTATAGTGTGCGTTTACAGACCCCCAAATTATCAAAACTACTCCACATTTGAGTCAGTAATGGAAGATGTTCTAGTAAAACTTGCAACGGGTAAAAAATCACTGATTATCTGTGGTGACTTCAATATTAATATCTTGGAAAATAGTTCAAATAGCAGTCGATTATTAAGTCTCTTTCAATCATTCAATTTGTCAAATGTGTTTTCAGAACCAACCCGTATAACTACAAATACAGCTACATGTATTGATAATGTTTTTTGTTGCTGCAACTACTTAGACAAAGCCATTGTAAATTATCTCCCTTCTGATCATAGCGGTCAAACCGTTGCTTTCAAGTCCAACACACCATTACAAAGAATTCAGATACAATCTAGACAAATAACAACCAGCAATCTAAGTAGATTTAATAATAACTTAATTGGTAAGTTAAGTATACCGGGTCATATTATAATAAATGTAAATGAATTATATGAGGAATTCTTTTCGGTAGTGCGCACCGAGTTCAATAATACTCTAAAGAAGAAAACTAAAACGATTTGCCCAAATTTTTTGTTCAGTGACTGGGCGACTAGGGGTATTAGGAAAAGTAGGGAAAAATTGTTTGAGCTGTATGGCCTTAAGCCTTATATTAACTCTGAAACTTTTAATAAATACGTTGCTACTTACTCTAAAACTTTTAAAAATACCTGCAAGGTAGCTAAAGCCTTGTACATTAGCAACAAGATCAAATCAGCCGATAATAAAATAAAGACGGTTTGGAAAATTATCAATGACGAAACAAACAGGAATAAAAGACATAATAATGATTTCACACTAGAAACTTCACGGGGTCTTATAAGCACTAACAAAGAAGTTGCTCAAGAATTTGTAAATTTCTTTACCAGTATGCCAATTAAAACTACTGAAACCTTACATTCCTCGCCCTCGCGTTCTATTGATTTATTAAGAGCAAACGTTTCATCCTGCCCGATTGAATTTAAATTCAAGCATATAAACCCCATAACATTAATAAAAGCTTTTAAGCAAATCAAGATCAAATTAACCGAAGATATATGGGGAATGTCAATCAAAGTGTGTACCTCCATTATTGAGACTATAGCGCCGTACTTAGCCTTAATATTTAATTTGTGTGTGGATCAAGGAGTCTTCCCTGATCTAATGAAATATAGTAAAGTAATACCACTTTTCAAATCCGGGGACACTAAAGACACCAATAATTATAGACCCGTATCCGTGTTGCCAGTTTTAAGCAAGGTGTTTGAAAAGGTAATGCTTAATCAAATGCTCAATCATTTTAACACCAATAAAATCTTACATGATCAACAGTATGGTTTCACCAAGGGACGTTGTACGACTGACGCCGGTGTCACCTTATTAAAACACATATTTACGGCGTGGGAAGAGGCCCAAGACGCCATAGGAATTTTTTGTGACCTCTCCAAAGCATTTGACTGCGTCGACCACGAAACCTTAATCTTAAAACTTGAGTATTACGGACTTGGAAAACTTGCGCTCAGTTTAGTAAAATCTTATTTAAATGATAGACAACAGCAAGTTCAAATAAATGGTGTCAATTCAATCGGTTTAAAAGTAAAAATGGGTGTACCTCAAGGATCAATATTGGGTCCTTTCCTCTTTTTAGTTTATATTAATGATCTACCCCATTTGTTAAAAACTCAACCACAAATGGTGTTATTTGCTGATGATACTTCCTTAATTTTTAAAATTAATAGACGTGCATCAAATCTTGACGACGTAAATAACGCCCTACAGCAGGTCCAAAATTGGTTCACTGCTAATAATTTAGTATTAAATGGGAAAAAAACTAAGTGCATAAGATTTTCGTTGCCTAATGTCAAAAGTAGTAATTGTGAGATAGTATTGAATCAAGAGAAACTAGAATTCGTCGATAAAACTGTTTTCCTAGGGATCACGCTTGACTCAAGGCTTCAATGGGGTCCTCATTTAACATCCCTTTCAGGACGATTAAGTTCAGCAGCATATGCTGTGAGAAAAATCCGTCAATTTACAGATGTAGGTACCGCGAGGCTAGTCTATTTTAGCTACTTTCATAGTATTATGTCGTACGGTATTCTACTATGGGGACGGGCTGCAGACATCGAGTCTATTTTTATTCTGCAGAAAAGAGCCATCAGAGCCATATATGGCCTCCGCAGGCGCGACTCTTTAAGGGAACTGTTTAAAGATATTAACATCATGACGGTACCTTGTCAATATATCTATGAAAACATTATGTACGTAAGGAAAAATCTACATCTTTTTAGTAAAAGAGGTGCAAGACACAATTATATTACTAGAAATAGGGACCAATTAGTTCAACCGGGTTTCAGGCTGGCTAAAGTGGACTCATCTTTCATGGGGTACTGTTTAAAGTGTTACAATAAAATACCTCCCCACATACTTCAACTGAATGAAACGAAATTTAAATCTTATATTAAACGCACACTATGCAGGCAAGCATATTATAAATTGGCAGATTATATTGCTGATAAAAATGCTTGGCCCAATGCTGGTCCTGCTCCACAAGGGCGCATAAACTAATTGATTAGCATTTGAAAGTACAGTTGGAGCTGCTGAAGATTTTAAAAACTATCTTTGCATTGTATAAATTCAATCTCTTAACATTGTATAATTGCATAGAACATGTGTGAGTACTATGTACCGACTATAAAGCTACCATTTAGGTGCAGGGTATGTCTTTCATTGACTTGAATGTGTCCTGGCGGCTGAGAGTATGTCATGCTCACTCTAATGTCTCGCTGACGGTGGCGCGTGTGTTGGATCATTTAGCTCCCTTCAAAATGGTTGAGCTGAATGGTGCTAATCCATGCGTCATGTTCGTGAACGGGCGCCGTCAGTAGGGACTGGTCATCTCTTAGCTACCACGGCTTATTTTAATTTAATTTTTTGGATTGTTTATTTTTTTTCTTTCTGTTACGGACGCTTTTCACGTTTTGCATCGTTCTCACATGTATAACTTCAACATGAATGATGTAACCAATAATTTTGTAACCATATTATGATTTAAAAGAGTGTCCGTGGAGTTTCTTGCCCGTTCTTCTCCATAGGTACCTACTACGCTTTGGAATGGGCATCTAGCTTCATCTTTCTGACTGACCGACTCCCTTGACAATTCAAAAGTGCCTGTAATTGGTTTATTTGAAATAAATGCTTTGAGTTTGAGTTTGAGTTTGAGTATAAGTTTATAAACTATATATATACTTGTGTACCTATTTTATATATTGTTGTCTTTTTAATATTTTTTATTATTATTATCTCCTCTAAATCGGAGCAGCTGCCATCTTATCTCTTCACCACCTTTGGTTGACTGGTAGAGAATGCCTAAGGCATTAAGTCCGCCTTTGTACCTTATTGTAGGCGAGACGTTTACATAAATAAATAACAGAAATCGACAAAAATCCTCTGTCAAATTCGCCACCGTCAAGACCTGCAACAAACAAAAAACTCTATTAAATTCCTCTTGAGCGGTAAGTAATTGCACAAGAACATTTTTATGGACCAGTTGTACGGGCTAACAGATTCACTACCTGGAAGTGACGTCATACCATACCCATTACCTGCTAAACAAAGGCAACGTCAAACAAAGCGGGTACGAGTTTAAAGTTAGTTTAAAATTACGTACTTTGCACCGGAGTGTAGTGGAATGGATGCTTTTCGTTTTGACGAAGGACTTTCCACACTTTCCATATTGAAAGATCCAGATGTGCTGCCACATTTCTAATGCTTCTTGTAGGGTCTTCCTTAAAAAGTACCGGTATTCTCGCGTCCACTTCAACATTATGTCGCACAATATGGCCCCTTGGTTCATTAAAAGTGACACTGCCAGTCCCGCGTATGCGTCGTTATGTGTATTGGAAGACTCTGCGGCCAGGTAATCGTCTATCAGGAAAGTGTTCCTGGTAAAGTCGTTGCGCTGCACGAGGACACCATTGGCGGCTCCATAAGCCATCATGATGTCCGCATATACTTCGTTAGCGAATGTCGCCATTGAACAACAATAAAGTCAACAGAGTTTAACAATAATATCAAAAACTAATAAAACGTAACAAAAACCAACAAAACTCAACGAAAACAAAGTAACAAAATGAAATAATCGCGGAGTACGGTGAACTAGCACACACGTTTGGCAGCAGAGGCAGTGATGTCTCGACAAAAAAAAAATACGGGGTCGGTGGCAGTTCGTGATTTGTTCAAACCGGTTTACGCTATGCAAGATAGAGATCGAAGATAGATTTTACTTCGCAAGAGTGAGAAAACAAATTCAACAAGTCTACGCCTTATACTTTATAAAAAAATTGTATTTGAATGTAAAATTTGGGTCTTTTTTAAATAAAACAATTAAAAGTCGATAAACAAAAGACTGGTCAAGAGCCCGCAACATAGTAACAGACGACCGAGTATAGTGGGCTATCAACACCTTTCAGCCGTACAAGTCGGCAGGGCTGGATGGCATCTTCCCAGCCCTACTGTAGTAGGGGGTAAATTATCTGACACCATGGCTGGTGGAGATCTACGTAACCTGCATAGCATTTAGACACATACCTCTCGCATGGCGCGAGGTGAAAGTCATTTTCATACCCAAACCAGGCAAGACCGATTATACACAACCCTAGGCTTATAGGCCCTAGGGCTTACATCCTTCCTTCTGAAAACCCTGGAGAGACTCTGTGACAGGCACATCCGAGACGGACCTCTCCGGGTAAAACCACTTTACAAACAACAACATGCGTACTCCACAGGCAAGTCAACAGAATCAGCGCTGCACAGCGTGGTTTCTAAAATTGAATGCGCAGTGGACCACAAATGCTCAGCACTGGCCGCTTTCATTGACATTGAGGGCGCCTTTGACAAAACCATGTTCAACAGCATAAACATGGCACTTGATAGACACAGCATAGACTCGACCCTGAGTGGCTGAATTTCCAACATGCTCAAACTGAGTGCTGTGCATGTAACAGTAAATGACACTACGAGGGCCATCATTGCGAAGAGCTGCCCGCAAGAGGGCGTTCTCTCACCGGTTCTATGGAACCTGATAGTAGACAACCTCATCAAAAAACTCAATGACAAAGGTTATTTCACTGTAGGCTATGCAGAGGACAGAACCATAATAATGAACAGGACCCACGAAAATACTCTATACAACCTCATGCGTTAAGACCTGAAAATAGTAGAGGAATGGTGCAAGAGGCACCAACTCTCAGTGAAGCCTACAAAAACCGAACTGATTCGCTTCACAAAAAAGAGAAAACTGACGACATTACAACTGCCACGATTCTTTGGAACAACCCTAAGCCTCTCAACTGAAACCAAATACCTGGGCATCTTTTTGGATAAACAACTGAACTGCGCAAAACACACGAACTATATCACTACAAAAGCCAGCATAACCCTGTGGCAGTGCAAGCGACGGCTTGGCAGGAATTGGGGGATCAGCCCCAAGGTCACCCACTGGTTATACAACACAGTCATCCAACCAATTATCACATATGGCTTACTGGTCTGGTGGCCCAGGACAGACCTGACTACAGCCCAAAGAGATCTCAAAAAACTACATTGGTTTGCTTGTGTTGCAATCACTAACAGTATGAGCATTGCACCCACTGCCGCCCTACAGACGATACCGACCTCGACACCGGAATGAAGGCAGTCGAACGAGGCTATGCCATCCTTGGGTAGCAGGCTAACCAGACGCTTATTAAGCCTGGATGGCCTGTGTCTGGTGACGGGAACCATCACGGGACACTGCTCGCTAAACAAACACTTCCACACAATAGGCATAACGGATAGTCCTCTGTGCAGGGCGTGCATGGGGGCTGTGGCAACCGTCGCGCACGTGCTCTTTGAATGCACAGGCGTCACCCAGATTAGAACAGAAACCCTCCGGTCACCCAGATCTTTCACATAATTGTGAACAGACCTTTTAGAGCGTGATTTTTTGTCGGGTTTTAGTTTTCGTAGTTCAAAAGGTTTATCACTGACGTGCGGTTAGCCTATAAAAGATTTCTCGCGAAACCTTTTTTAACCTGGAGCTTTAACATTAATTATTATTGTCTACTAAAATGACCTGTTCTGAGAATCTGTAGTTATGAATCCAAATAATTATGATTGGTTAGTGGGTTACCGCTAATTATTATTGGTGAAACGTTGGCGTGTTCGTGGAAAATACTATTAAAATAATATTATGAAAGTCGGTCAAGCCTACATTGCTATTGCATAACTGAGTCACAATTATTACCTATTTATTGGTTAGATTATGCAAAAAGTCTTTATTTAAAAAGCGTAACCTATAAAACGAGGTACAAATGTAACCGTGAACTTTAATTCTTTCTTACTTTTCTTTAGTACAGTTCTGAAGTCCATACTTTACAGGTTAAGGTGTAGGTAAAAATAAGAGAAGTACCGAATACAACAAAAAAAAAGTTTTGGAAAGTTTTCACAAGATGATGAGAGAAATTTAGCTACTGCCCGACTGAGTGAAATTTCGCCCCCGACCAAGGAACATAATTATTTACTCTGAAATGAAATGAAATGAAATGAAATTGTTTATTCTGTAAATAGGATATCGGAATCACTTTTACACGTCATATAAAAAAATATTAAAAATAAGCTAGATGAGGTCGGTGTTTCCTATCTGACTACTCTGAGAAGAAAGGCCGAAACAAACTCAGAGGTCGTAGTCTCTTTTAAAGTCCAGACATAATCTTGGTCAAGTCATATGAGGACCATGTGGATCAGTGTCTGAAATGGTCTTTTGAGGAAAGAACCACACAGATTTGACTGGACCTGTCCAGTCAGTGCAAGCATTTGTCAGTAATCGTGGAGCTCAACTCAAAACTGAAGGAGCTCAACTCGACGAACAATACCAAAGAAAGGATATTTGTCTAGGCCGCATCAACTACTCAAACTGCCAGACCATCATTAAAACTAAATGAGAAAGAAAAAATAAATGAAAGAGAAAAAATAAAAATCAAATATCCACATAGTCCTCACATTCACAATAATTAAAATAATATAATACTTTACAAAGTAATCGTGTGCAGTTTGAATATAATTTTCAACAATGTCAATATGTATATAAAACTGGTTTATTGTGATGAATAAGCAAAATGTCAAGTTTTATGGTTTTCACAAGGCTTAGCAGAGCGAGCAGCTCAATCCCAAGCTTTTTTATCTTCTAAATAATCTGAAATTTTATAGTACCCTTTTTTACAAAGTTTGGTTTTAATACAGTTTTTAAATCGTTTAATGGGTAAGTTTCTAATGTCAATGGGAAGTTTGTTGTAAAAGCGTATACATTGACCCATGAACGAGTTGCCTACTCTGTGGAGACGTGTGCGATGTACAGCAAGGTTCTGTTTATTCCTGGTATTTAAACTATGAATATCGGACATTTTCTTAAAATTTGATATATTTTTGTGTACATACAATAGGTTTTCAAAAATATATTGTGAGGCTACAGTCAGAATATTTATTTCTCTGAATTTCTCCCGAAGGGAATCTCTTGGACCGAGGTTGTAAATGGCTCGAACAGCCCTTTTCTGTAGAACAAAGATAGTATTAATGTCCGCACAGGTTCCCCAGAGAAGAATCCCATAAGACATAAGACTATGAAAATAACTAAAATAAACAATTCTAGCTGTATCTACGTCAGTTATCTGTCTAATTTTTTTAACAGCATAGGCGGCGAAAACTCTCCCCTAACCTACCGCGTCGCATCGCAATGCCCGCACTAGCGCGTGCGGTGATGCGATACTTCGTTTTCGCTTAGCCTTCTTTACATACTACTGGGATTAAAAGTATTCTGTGTAAATCCAGGGCATAAACTATCTGCGTGCTACATCCAAATTCGTTCAGCCATTATAGGGCCAATCCGGAACATACAAACGGACAAAAATTCTTCGTTACTATTAATTTATATTAAAGTATAGATGAATGAAAAAGCGAGATAATTAAAAACACTTTTTAACAAGCGTTTTCAAGAATTTCGAACATAAATCTCGACTTAGTTAAACAAGGTTTTCGCCTCCCAAAATATGAATTTCCAATGAGAAATTCCAATAATTTAAAGACTCGAATTTCCTAATTATTTTGTAAAATCCTTTAATAAATGTGTTCAATTAATTCGATGCTGCCGTTATGGTAACCGAAATAAACAGTTTTAACAATTAACAGGCGACGTAACGAGTTCCTGCGGTTACTGTAGCGTAGATGAACTGTGAACGAGATTTAATTAATATATGTTGTGTGCGCGTATGGGATGCGGTCCCGAACGAGTTTGGGTGGTCGGCTGAAAATACACACCATGAAATCTATGTTTTGTCCCTCTCTTTCTCTGTGTGTCTCTTTCATTTTACTGTTAACTTGCATAAGGCGAGAAAATAAGGTATAAAAAAGGTCAGTAGGTTTGATCAGGCAAAATTGCGCCACATGTAGGTACCGACCATAGTTTCGTCATTCGTTTCTTTTAATTCTGTTTCATAATGGTGTTCTGGGTGTATACTTCATCTGCTCCAGTATCTCATATACCAATCTTAACCATTAAGAACCGTACACACCTATATTTTTAGATGTCGCAGAAGGGCCATTTTGGTCTCATACGGGACTTTTGATACTGTTGTTGTATGTTTGTATCGCTTGTATCATAGATATACCTACTATTTAGTTGTATAATTGTCTTCCTGTATGAGTTCCAAAAAATATATTCTTATTTTGTTTTTTTTTTCTAGATATTACGCCACATCTGGCAAGACAGAGTACACCTAAACCTAGTTGGCGCAAGCACGATCTAAGACAATGAGGATCTGAGCAATAACCTAAAAAGCTGCTCACAATAAAAACTTATCTAGCTCATTAACCAAGGATAGCAACATTAACTTACTCAAACCTTCATAAACCCTAACTCAAGTTCTAACGATAACTCTTTTAGTTACATAGTTAAACAAAACGTAAAGTGAAAAGGTCGTAAAACGTTAAAGTTTAAGGTTTAATCAGCTGTATGTCGCCTGTAACACGCCATTACAGTTGCTCTATTTCCCATTGTATGTTAAGGGGTGCGTCCTGTGCGCACGACTGACTTCTGAATTGCGACTGAGTGGTGAAAATGAAGGACAATAAATAAATAAATTATTAATTTTAAATATAAATTTTATTGACAGTATAAAGACTAACATGAGTTGGTTTTTAGGGTTCCATACCTCAAAAGAGAATCCATTTTTCCCTTATACTCGTAGGATCACTTGTGTGTCTGTCTGTCCGTCTGTCACAGCCCATTTGCTCCGAATCTTATGGACCGATTAAGTTGAAATTTGGTACACATATCAATTTCTGTAACCTAAACACGGACGTGTGCCGAAAATAAATGAATTTTGAATATGATATATGATTCACTTTTCGAGGGCCATTGAAAAATTAAAAAATAAAGTTTTGTAAACCGTATCGTGTGACCATATCAAATGAAAGGGCTTGTTATAAGAGAATAACTTTTTTTTATAATTGAGTTTATGTATGTAATTCTCTAAACTTAAAGTCTTCGCTGTGCATAAATAAGCACGTTAAACCTTCCATCCTTATTTTCATAAAAATGTTCAGACTTGTACACGTAGTCTCAATATCGAAATTCTTTAGAATGCTCTTTGAACTAGCAAAATCTCTATCGTGAGTCTACAGCAAAAACTGAAATGAATCGTATTTCTCCACGCAAATTGCAATAAGGACCAAAAACCTCAAGTCTCGCACAGAAAGACCAACCCGTAACAAAGTTAAAGCGCTCACAATTAGATAGCACCATCTATTACCAAGTTCCGACTATGTGTAACTAACTCAATTACTTACTGTACCGAAATAGGCGGCATTTGACAATTTGGGAGCAACTTGTACGGTTATCAAACTAAGGTGGGCCAGATGTTTCCACAAGTATTTATCGTTTGGAGTATGATGACGGGAATAGACAAGGTATATTTTTTGCAGACGTGGGTGTAGTCTTTGTCATCTTTTTCGTTTCTTTTATCCATAAAAGGTTGGTACTTTTTCGCTCGTCACTCGTTGGTGCTTTTAGGAATTGTGTCTTATTCTTTAGAAAAAAAAAGTTATAAAAGCTAAAACCCAACTACGACAAAAAAGTCAACTAAAAAGGTATAAACAAGACGTCACAGACAGACAAATTAAAAATCCGGAGTCACACTTCTAGGGCATAAATCGAACAGATTACGTGTGACTCCGGGTTTTTAATTTCTCTGTCTGCGATTTCGGTGTGTGAAGCCCTTTTATTTGATACCCAACATGGCATAATTAGTTTTTTTTTTTCATGTCTTCATGCCCCCTAGAGGGCGCCATATTGAATTTAATGTGACGTCACATAGCCTATAACCAGTGGACAACCAAGACGCTTCCAACGATACCTCATTTGTCAAATTATGATCAGTGGTTTAGAAGTTTTGAGGTAACAGATGAAAATAAATACATACATACATACATACCAGTCAAAATCGAAACACTCCATTTTGCTTCACCGCAGTCGGGTTCAAGTACTCAAGTACTCAAGTAATAATCAATGAAGCTTAAGGTAAAATTACATTTGATACAGCTACCAATAAAATGATCCATCTCTACACATAGACATAGCGTTGAAAATTATTATTTACCTACAAGTTAGTCAAACACATACTCCATGAAACTCTTTACCACATAACTCCATTGTCAATTAACTCCAATTACTGATAGGAGTCGGTAAGCTAATGAACATGTCCAAACTCGAGCGAGTTGAAAGGAGACCTGTTCACACTGTTCCAACGCCAATTATGAACAAGTTGGCACATGTTTGAATCAAACATGATTTCTGCTATCGCTTAGTTGTTTCGGAGTTGTCCGAAGTTTCGGCTAACTAGGTTACTCGGAGAGAAATGGCGGTAATTATTTTTGGGAGCAGTGGATCTTTGTGTTTAAGAGGTCTGTCTTATGGAGTTATCTTTTGATTCCTTACAAACACAAATGGTTATATTTTTATCTAAAACAACTAATACCTCAAAATAGATACCTACTAATTATAATATTTACATATTTCAGGTATAAAGAAAATAATATGAAACACCAAGATATTTTGTCATTCATTTATATTTCTTTGCCAACATCAAATTATTACATATTTTATACACCATACTATCACATCTCCTTTTCTCCACATAATATCACTATTTATTTAATATTCGATTATTTACAATAAAACTAATAGGTTACCTTAATTTACAGTAGATCTCCAACAAATCTATGCCAATCTATCTTTTAACCAACACAGCCAATAGAAAGTTCGTACCCCCGCCTACGCCCGAACCAGCCGGTCGATTCTGTAAAAATATCACCATGAAATTTACTCAATACTCAATACTCAATTCTTTATTGCTTTATTTAGGTCAATAGTGTTAATCCCTAGCATCCTGCCGCATGCCGGTCGATTTGTGACAGTGACAGCTCACTTCACGCTCACTTCACCTAAGTTTCACGTTGATATTTTTACAGAATCGACTGACAGAAGGCCGTGGGTGCGCCATTTTTGACATATCGAAATTTTCGGTGTTGCCAGTATAATACCCAACAATTATGTATTAATAAATTGAAACCTAACACTAGCTGACCCAACAGACATTGTTCTACCCAAATTTCAAAATTCCTATTTAAAAAGGGACGTCCTGTTTTTCCCGAATTTGTAAAATTTGTTTACCTATTCTATTACGAAATAAAAAATAAATAAATCGCCCAATCGGTCGAGCCTTTCTGAAGTGATGTGCTTACCAACGAACAGCTAGATATATTATATCTTACTTACAACTTTGAAGTTGGTTAAAGGTAAATAATAAACCCATTTTAATTCTGTAGGTTTGCACCATGGTCTGGCATTCCGGGAGTGACACATGCTTACGTCACTATCCAGTTGCCACTTTATTGCAACAAAACACGAATTAAGAAAAGATAACCACTCACCATTTTGTTAAAAAATAATACAAGGCATTTTTTGGCTCCTGAAATATAGGTACTCTAGCCTAGCTCTGGAGCCAGGGTCTCAAATTTTTCTGTAACCTGTTTATGGCAATAAAGAATTTATTTATTTAAATTGTCGTTTCGTTTGTCTAATCAAACGAAACAATTCTATTTAAACATATACCAACGTAATTGTTAATTAAAACCTCATTGTTTTATCGGATTCGCATAGGTAATAAAGGTGGTTGGGGAGTTATGATTGTGTACTGTGTTGAGCAATAAACATTTTAATTTGAGTTATTATTATAAACGACTGGTAGCACAGATGTGATGACGTAGGCTTGTGTCTCCCACGTGACCACTGTTTCTGGGATTGCTATACCTGGCGAAATATATTGTTATATCATGGTTTGCACAATCTTTGGCTTAAAGGAGTTCTTATTCTAGGGGCTTTGACCAATGACATATATCATTGGCATTGACGCCATTTTTCTCAAAAAGAGTTTGATTACGTTAAAAGTCTTGTAATTAAGTACATAAAAAGTCAATTGAAAATATTGGTAGTCTTGAATCTCAAGTCTGAAAATACAATAACAATAAAATCAAACTACAGTAGGTACCTAATATGAATTAGAAGTTTCAAAAGGATAAATTGGGTTAAATCAAGAGACAAGAATTGAGACAAACACAAAAGTTTCCAAGTTATATCTTATGGGAACAATAACAAAGTATTACATAGTTCCCACTTTCATTTAGTTCTTGTTATAATATCAAAATGCCGAATTGAGACCAATTTAGGTTTTGGTCCACTTTGTTGTTTTTATTGTGCTTTTTATCTTTATACAGCCTAAAAAGAAATAACTTATAATAAGCAAAGCTACCAGATTAGACTCGAAATCTCTTGCTAAAATAGGACCTTGTAATAGACTATAACTTAGATATTGCTAAGGTCCACAGTGTTAAAAACTGGTCCTTCCTCACTCATCGTCAACCGTAATAACATAATCTTCTGCAAATCCAAGTATGTTCTATTTCAATATCAACTAATTGTAATTACGAAAGGTTTTCAAAAGTTACATTTTAATAATATAGGTAGGTGTAAAACGATTCGACCCAAACAGAAAGTTTCGCCACTAGCTCTTATGAGTGCTATGACAAAGTGCTATATCGTTTACACGTTAAATTAGTGCTCGCTATAAAATCAAAAAGCCGCCGTTAGTGGCTGCATTCTCACCGTAGTGTAACTTCCTTATAACTTTTTGCTTTAAATTTTTGCTTTATTGTCTTATCGGTCTAAATTTACTTGTAAGTTATGGTTTTGTATACAGTAGACGTCCATAAAGTTTCGTTGTTGAATACGGGCCCCCAATGACAGCTAAAACAGAAATTGTCATTTCTCGTGATCAACGACAGATGGATTGGTGATCACAGTTTGTTAGTTGGAGTCGAAACACCGCTGCTATCCATCGTCTCGACGAAAGCGTTAAATCAAACACTGTTTCTTCAAACTGATAAGTTTAACGTTTGTTTGCATAAACCAGCTACTTTCAGGACTGCTTAAAATTCTGCTGATCCAATAAACCACGCCCGCGAGAGGCGATCAGCCAAAATACATAAAATTCAAATATTTAAACTTGCGAACCGAATTTGATTCCTATCGCTAACACTCCAATTTTTATATCGTCGGCATACAGTAAAGTTTTATGTTTACCCATAACATTTATATTTCGGGCTGATATAATTGAAATGGAGTTCGTGTATTGTTTTAAACAAACGATGGTTAACAAACGATCAATCAATTCGCGAGTTGCTAACCGGATAAGGCTGAAATGCTTGATGAAAAGCTTTTATTTACCTAGTACGTTATTTACCTAGTACGTTATTTTTAGATACACAGGGATTTATAATGTTATTTCAAATGCTACGTTATGCAATGTGACTACAAGGGTAATGAAAAGAGCTCAACGTAGGTTACATTTTGTTGAAAATCATACTATCGAGTGGTTTATAATGCACGCTGGATTTTTTTTTTTTTTAATACTGGCCAAGTGCGAGTCGGACTCGCACACGAAGGATTCCGTACCACAGTACAATATTTAGCAAATAAATGAAAATACTAAACTAAGAATATTATTATTTTTCATCTTAAATTTTTCAAATCGCAAAGATAAATTTGTACTATGAATTACAAAGTTATTTTTTGCAGTTTCAGAAAATCACCCATCTATCTATACATATAATAAATCTGTAGAAAAGTCATTTTTGTACATTGAAGAAATTGAAACAAAAAATAGCCAGCGTGTGAAAAGATAAGTAACAGAACCCATTTCCATCATTTTTGAAATTTTTGTCGGTTTGTCTGTTAGTCTGTTTGTTTGTTCGCACATCACGTAAAATCTACGAATTCAATGCTGACAATGTTTATATACAAAAATTATACGCAACTTGAGGTTTAACTTAGTTTTTGTTTCATCGAAATCGGTTCACTCTATCAAAAGATATGATTAATTTAGTGAGTTCAAGAAGTAAAATATTACGTTAAGCAATTCAGTATAGTACTTGCAACGACATCTTAAGACTAAAAATAGAACTAATGTTGATAGTTGAAATCCAAATCCGATAGATGGCGTTGTGCAAATGACGTCATTTTCTGAATCGCGGTGTTAAGATTTTCCGCGCGAGAATGACGTCCACCGTGTTTACTAGGCAAATTGGGTTTCATTAGATGTCTTAAAAGTTCTTGCGTGTGTCGTAAAAGTTCTTTGGTTGCTTGGTTTATCGATTCTCTAAATTGATCGAAATAAAGTATTGGCTTATCTTATTGGTTTCGTTTGGTCAACTTTGGTCATTGGTTTGAAGTACGAAGTAAAGATTGTATTTTATTTACTTCGTAGTTTGAATCTAATAGTGCCAATCGTTATACAGTAAGTTAGTGTTGCCAATTCGTTGAGTCACGACCACGAACAGACGATACGTTGTCACACTAGACTGTTCGACGCACCGTTCTTTTAAGTTTGTAGGCTATTCAGTCATACGTGTTGTTGGTTTTGTTTATTGCTTTAATTTTCCTTGAAAATAATGCCTCAAAGAAAAAAAACTAACCTTTCGCTGCGTAGCCGGAATACGAAAAGGATGAGACTTTGTAGGTCTCAGGAATCGGAAGAAGATCGTGAAGCATGGTTATCTGCTAACCGAGAGCACATCGCTCTTTCACGTGAATCGGAAACGTTCACCGAAAGGGAGTCACGTTTAAGTTCACAAAGAACACGGACCGCGACTTTGCGGTCTCAAGAGAGTATGCAGGAACGCGAAGTCCGGCTGCCGGCTGTCTGCTGATCGGGAGCGCCACTCTCTCTCACGTGAGTCAGAGACATTCATAGAAAGGGAGTCGCGCTTAAATTCGCAAAGAACTCGGACCGCGACTTTCCGTTTACTTTCAAACGTGTGCAATTTCCTGTAAGCCTCTGTTACGCTATGACTATTAATAAAGCCCAAGGCCAGACGTTATCCGTTGCGGGTGTAGACCTTACTTTTGATTGTTTTTCACACGGCCAACTCTATGTTTCTCTATCACGTGTTAGCAACCCAAACAACCTTTTTGTATATGCTCCGGGTAATTCCACCGCTAACATAGTATATAGCATTAACGTAATCAACTATACCGAAGTCAGGACTCTTATCTAAATCATCAAAAAGGTGATATATTCTTATCTAAACGACGTTGTTTTGTTCTCGACAACCACGCGAACGAAGTCGCGGGCACAGCTAGTATTTAAATAAAATTCCTTATGAATCACGGTTTTTAGTATTTGTTGATTATATACAGTACTAGCGACCTGCTCCTGCTTCGCACGACTTGAAAAAACACGACTATTAAACGTAACTTTAACATTAACGTAATATACACATAAACCTTCCAGAATAAATTCTTTAAACGATGGTGAGAAAACCTCATCAGAATCTGCTGAGTGGTTAAGAAGAACAACGCGGACATACAGACAAACGCGAAACGCGACTTTGGTTTATTGTATAGATATGGTACATGATACACAGAAGTTTCAAATTCCTAACTTGTTTAGTTGTTGAGATAGAGCTCGTACAATAATGGTCTAAAACTGACAACTTTTACGTCACCCTATTTCTTGATTTTTGAAGATGAATAAAATAAAAATTATTTTTGTTGTCTACTCAATGAGTTCTAGACAATGCCACTCCACATGCTAGAGTCATATTTTTTTTCAAAATCAAAAGTTTATTCTATGCAGACCCCTCTTTAGTTTTTAACTTATATTATTTGTTGTTATAGCGGCAATAGAAATACACAATCTGTAAAATTTTCAACTGTCTACCTATTACCGTTCATGAGATACAGCTTGCTGACAGACAGACGGACGGACAGACAGACAGACTGCGGAGGCTTAGTAATAGGGTTCCGTTTGGCTTCCTTCGGGAACGGAACCCTAAAAAGTAACATTAATTTACATCATTTACTTATTTGCAAACACATGACAAGTCTTCTATAATTATTCCCAAAGTTTATGTTTACCAAATTAGCTACAAATAATAATACTGTACGATTCTACAACCCATTTGAGTTCGTTTCGGTGTGAACGCAGTCCGCCCCGACAGCTAGTAATTCTCGATCTCGGCCAACGAGGCAAGTTTAATGAAATTCTTGCTGCCCCTATCTCCGTACTATGCTTACACCGTGTTTTTAACTTCGCACTTTCCTACTGCTTGTTTTGCGTGGAAGATATGAAAAAGTGTGGCGAAATATACATGGAAGAGGATAGCGCTTAGAGGGATGGTTTTTAAGTATCAGTATGTGTTGAGTAATTTTGATGGCAGAAGGACCATATTGGTTTGTTTCTTGGTCCTTGGTTCCAGATTTGTCACGGTTTTGGTACGCCTTTGGTCGCAGGTAGGTACTAGTGCCACTCACGTCAATGGTTTGAAATCCTCTATTAAAAAAAAAACTAATAGTAAATATTATAATCTAAACATAGGAAAAAACCGGCCAAATGCGTGTCGGAGTGACTCAAAACGAAGAGTTACGTAGTTCGGATGAATTTATCCCAAGAATAAACTTAACACATGTTCTCTCATACATTCCAATACCAATGTAAGTTTGTACGCATAAGAGATTTGCTATGTTATTTTAAGACCAATAGGTTTTCCTGTGATCTATAAATATAGAGCTACTATATGAATAAAAAAAAAAAAATTAGGTTCAGTAGTTTCGGAGATAAGAATGGTAAATTTTCATAGATTTTAAAATAAAGTATTGAAAATTATAAAAAAAAATGTTTGAGACCCTCACAGTAAGCCCTTAAATATGTTTATATAATATGTCACACGGTACAGTTTTCAAAACTTTTTCTTATTTGCTTCCTTCTCTCGTTCTCAAATCATTTTCAAATCACTTTTGGATTTGAAAATGATTCAAAATTCATTTCCATGTTTAGGTCAAACTCAAACTCAAATAATTTATTTCAATTAAACCATTACAGGCACTTTTGAATTGTCAAGGAATCGGTCAGTCAAAAATATGAAGCTAGTAGTCACAGATCACATTCAGATTAGATTCAGATTGGCTGTGACAGACGGATAGACAAACATACGAGTGATCCTATAAGGGTTCCGTTTTTTCATTCGGACGTACGGAACCCTAAAAATATTATTTTGTAAAATAATTTACCAAAAAGAAAAACTTTCATTTCAAGAGTGAGCTACTTCGTTAATAGAAAAATATTTTTAGGGACTGCGCGAAATTAAATTTTCATGAATTCTTTTAAAATTATGCTTTCATTAAAACTAAAAGAAAAGTAAATATGCGCCATTTTTCTGTTGCACTTGAGGAATTCAAATTAAAACCAAACATAATGAATAGAACACTCTCCTTTCTTTTTATAAATTTAGTTCTTCAACTTTGCATTAAAAAATCGTTGATGTTTTGTCGGTGAATTACTTAATTTGGTATTTTTAAACTCCAAAATATTACTAAGGAAAAGGCGACCAAAATGGATTATTTGAATTTGACTTTTGTTTCAATATACACTTTGTAGAAATCGTACCTTTTCATCTACCTAGTGACATTAATTTCAGAGGTAGAATCCCGGAGTCAAAATATTCATTTAAGGACACTTTGATGAACCAAGGACCAGCTAACTTGGAATCGCAATATTCAGTTGTGAAGAGGTGTAACGGCAGCAGGCCCAACATCCACAATGCTACTCCAACCACCATTGAAATACTAGTGCAGTGACGTTCTAGTTTCTCATCAGTGCTGCAGTGGTTTGACTTTTGAGTAGTGGTTAACACTTTTGGTGCTTTAGTTGCAAAAGATGAAATCTAAAAAAATTAAATCATTTACTATTTATATAACACATGCATGCGATAATACCCTAAGTCTTGGTTAAAAGATTAACCAGATAGCATTGCTGAATCTTTAGATTCTTTTGATTTGTAGAATCTTTGCATTTAGGATCTAGTAGTAACTTATTCAAGTATACGTTTCGAATCAACCTTCTTAAGTCTAAACCTTTTACTCAGTTTATTCTCATGAAAAATATACATCCGTCTTTTGTCTTTCAAAAAGAATATTTGGTATATTTTCCGCGGCGCGTGTCAAGTCTATAGCTTGTCACGGTTACTAAAGGCGTGTTAACGGCCTTTCAAACACGCGCCGGTTGTTTTCGCCTAGCGAGAATTTTGTTGGACCATTTTTATGTTTAGGTTTAGGCTTTACAATATTTAGAGTTATACTCGTATGTTCAGGTTTTAGGAATTGTATTTTTAGATCTAAAAACATAGTATCACGTCTGTATTCTTGGAAAGGCAAAGGTATATTACACCCATTTATGTTTCCAGTTATGTTCCAATTCCATGTAATAGGCGGCCAGCATATTGCCACTAACCGGGCACAAATCCAGATTCAAAATTCAAAATTCAAAATTCAAAAGTCATTTATTCAAACTAGGCTGAGAATCAGCACTTTTCGAACGTCAAAATTACATAAGACAGTCCCCCAAAAACGCCCACCCTTCACCACTTCCTAGTGCTTAAGCTGGGAAGAAGAAGTGGCGCAACAAACTCCCCAGCAGCACAGCTGTCTGTTCAGTTAGAAAAACTTGATTCTATATAATAATGCTTTAATGCAAATATAATTTACATAAGCACAAATTGCAATCAACTCATAAAATAAAAACATTTTAATGAGTAGATTATGTCAACAATAAATGAAAACAAAATTTAAAATAAATTGACTTACAGTCAAATAAAATAATCCAAACAATTATATGAGCTCATATAGTATCATGTAGTCTTTGATTCTAAAAACACTTGTTTGTTGCTTGGGGTACATTGGAGTAGCTTAATTAGTCCCAAGCCTTTTTGTCGTCTAAGTAATCTTTAACTTTATAGAAACCTTTTTGACATAGTTTCTGTTTAATAAATGATTTAAATTTATTGAGGCTCAGTTCTTTGACATGGCTTGGGAGTTTGTTGTAAAAACGTATACTTTGGCACTTAAATGAATTACTAATTTTTTGGAGCCTAGTCCTCGGCACAAGAAATAAATCTTTGTTTCTAGTATTTAAGCTATGAATGTCGCTGTGTTTAGAATATAGATTTATATTCTTTTTTACATGAATCAGGTTCTCATATACATATTGAGACGCGACCGTCATTATGTTTATTTCCTTAAATTTATCCCTCAGTGAATGCCTACTACTTAGTTTATAAATTGCTCGAATGGCACGTTTCTGCAGCACAAATATAGCCTGAAAGTCGGCCGCATTTCCCCACAACAAAATGCCATACGACATTACACTATGGAAATAACTAAAGTCCAGACTGCTACTAAGAAAATCACTGATCTGAGTTAAGCTCGCCTTTGTAAATATTATTATGCTTTCCTCGTAATATGGTAACAATGTCTCTATAATTTATGTGTAAAAAGAATAAGAACAATTTGCAGGACCTGGGAATCAAATTCTGGCTTAACATTCGTACCTACATACTTGCGATCACTTTACCAAGGAGGCAGCCAAGTAGTCAGTTTCAAGATCTATTGAAAATAATCATTGATTCAATTCAATTCAATTAAAAATATTTTATTTGACATAAGCCTACAAAGGCACTTATGAAACGTCAGAAGCTAGATGCACGGTTCCAATTGGTCGTTTCCAATGAAGAAGAGTCGGCAAGAAATCAAGGTTACTCTTTTAAAAGTGAATGGTTTTTACAATGTTTTCAAATTACAGTGTTAAAAGGTATGAGGGGGGCGGTATGAGGTAAATAAAAATATAAATAAAAGGGTCCACAGATCTACAGTCTGTTTAGCCTACAACGTTCTCACATTCACACAATCTAAAAGAAAATAATTAATACATATGTATAAAAGATTAAACCAAATGACGTGATTGCCACTACAGCTGTAACAAATCTAATTTAATAAACAGTGTAGAATATTGTAGGGTATTCAATTAATAATCACCATTTTCTAATATTTAAGCTGCTAAGAAAAAGTGGCGCAATAAACTCTTTAGCCAAACGTGTCTGTCACTGTTGGTGATCATTATCCACAGCCCGTCTTCACCCACTGTTGGGCATAAGCCTATCTTTTCATGTGCCAATCCTCACGCTTCTGTGCCAGTCTCTTTTTCCAGGTTTTTCCCGCGATGGCAACAATGTCATCCGCACATCTCGCCGCTGGACGACCGACACCTCGTCCTCCAGTCCTTGAACGCCACTCGGTCACTACTTTACCCCACCTGTCAGCAGCCTTGCCAGGTGTCCTACCCAATTCCCGTTGAGTTTTATAATACGTTTTTCGATATTGAAGACCTTCGTACGTCTTCGGATCTCGACGTTTGGAACTCCAAACGTCGAGATCCGAACAAGATTTTCCTTAATTAATGCTTGGCACACGCCAAGCATGAATTAAGAAAAATCTTGATGATGCTCTAGCATAACACACCTCTGTCTACATTCCCACATCTCATTATTACCCTTTTTTCCAAACAAAATGATCACACGAAATTGAATCGATGTGAAAGCAATGGCGTCCGCATATTAATTGGCTAGTTACACATTAATTAATGCGATTATCAATTGATTACAGATGTTGAGTTGAGAACATTCAATTACTGGCGCGAGTTGGCTCGGTATGCTAATTGAATTAAATGTGATTGTTTGTTTGTATGACTGTTTTGGGGCATGAAATAGTCATTATGTTATTAATTAAGCAGTTATTGGTGCCAATGGTATGGGAATGTGCCGAATTGTGATGTGGCTGGAAGATATCATAGTATATGCCAATCTGTAACTGTGGCACTGTTAGTAGAACAAAGACTTCTTCTTATTGAAAAGTTTTATTACCATTTATTTTAGGATTACTGGTGATTCGTCCGAATTTAGTCGCCCAAAACGGGCGAATCGACTTTTTAAATAATATAATTTTTTCTTGAGGCGATTCGCACGAAGTTAATTAATTTGTTGGCGAATGGATGATACCAATGCGTCAAAATAAGGATTTCCTCACATTGTTTTCTATCGTCGTAATTCAGTGGTATTTCAGATTCTCTGGGATGAAACAGTTACACAGTCATAGTCTTTGATTACTCGAGCGAAGCTGGGGCGGGCCGCTAGTTTATTTAATTACAAAACAATTCAATCATAAATTCATTCATATTTGGTTATTATTATCATTAAAAAAAATATTATAAAGCTTTTCTGAACAGGTAAAAACTGTTCACTATTGAATTGCAGACAAACTGTTATGGCTTCTATTTACACACACGAAAACCTCAATCACTTGTTTCTAAACTTTTCATGTTTTCAACAAAATTAGATCTATCTTATAAGTAGGTGTTGCAATTCCCCAACAAGTAAGAATAATGATCCTATTATTCATTCTACTATCAGAACATTCTGTAAGTGGTTTGGCATTAATTTTAAACAGCTCATGTGAGTAATGCACCTTAACTGTCGCTGTTACTCCCACGGGCATAGTTGAATAACGACTTAACTCGATAATTCAGCGCTGAACTTAGTTAAACTAAATTATATTATTATACTAGCTTTGATGGTAAAGGATCCTTAGATGTTCTGTCCGTTAGGAGGCGTGACGTTTTTATCTGCAGGGGCAGGGTTGTTTCTTCTCCTTATCGTTTCATTACCATATGATTACAGAAAAGGTTACGTTTTCAGTTGTAGTAAAAGATAGACTAGACAAAATCAAACTGGTTGCTAATTTAAGTTGTATAAATTATTATTTTTATTATATGACAATGATTTTACATTCTGTGATTACTTCCTCACACACTGACTTATTAATTGTAAAATTTTTAAGAAAATCATCTACTTTTACAATGTTTGTAAATATGTGAGAACCGTGCATCTATCACATCAGTAATTAATTTATCTTTCGTTGCTTCATTTTTATTAATTCTTCTTTTTACCTATTGTGGTAACGTATTTTTTTTTTTTTTTAGATGCATCGTCTTCATATATTATATAGAATTGACACAGGCCTATAATTGTACGGTTCTTTACTATCACCGGATTTGAACAATGGAACTACTTTACTGTTTTTCATGAGATCCGGAAGGGCCAAAAAGGAGGGTTATAATTAGCACATTTCAAAAATATTTATATTATAAACCCAAAATAATTTAAATAAAACTTATAAAAACTAAAACCCAACTACGACAAAAAATCCGTAGTCACACTTGTCTTATATCGAACAGATTACGTGTGACTCCGGATTTTTAATTTGTCTGTCTATGACGTCTTATTTATAATGGAGTGACGTTTGACGTCTGTATCGGTGTAGATCTGTCTATAATTTTTTTATCACAAATAATTCAAAACACAAGTTCTAGTGTAAAAATTGTATTTAATAGTAATCTTAGTACAGTATAGCGTGACATATATTGGAGTGAATAACAAATAGTGCGCTTAAGTGACGTAAATCAACTAAACAATAACAGTGACTTGGCGTAATTAGCTGCTTACCCACTTTATTGAAACAAGTAATTGCAGCACTATAACGCTAACAGAGCCATCTATCTATCCCGTGGCTATCGATCTGTATCGAGTCATCTCTGGCGCCATCTAGCGTGCAGTCCTGGTACCACTAACATACATAGCAAGTTCGTCTCATCATCATGCCAGGTGTCAAGTGTGGAGGTTGCGGTCGTTTCATCTCGACGGTAGAGGGCGCTAGGTGCGGAAAATGTCAGGTTCAATACCACCGAGTGTGTGTAGGAATTCCTACAAAAACAATTATCACTAGTAGCTGGCGTTGCCCCGAATGTAAAAAGGACCTCGTTAGGGATAACAGGGCTGAGACCCCTGTCAGAGGCACAGCGGAAAGTTCTCAATCAGTAACCCCCGTAGAACTAGCCAGCTTGGAAACCAGTACGCTAAAAACCTCTGATATCTGTTCCAAACCTGCTCCTATACAAACTACTACGTGCCCCTCAAATTACACCACTCCCCCGCCTTACAATGCCTCTATAGTCGATGTCGCGGCCCGAGAAGTATCGCTGATCGCCGGCTCCGATATGAAATTAATCATGGTGGAACTAAGGGCGGTGCGTGCAGAGATCCAAGTCTTTCGCAAGGAAATGGAGATGGAGATGATGGAGCTCAAAACCTCCATGAATACCTGCAACACGCGCATCGATGGCCTAGAGGCCAGGGTGGACGCCTTGGAGCGGCGGGCTTCTTCAGGTCCGGCTAATACCGGGGCAGTGGACAGGATCGTGGAGGATTTAAGGCGCGAGCTCAACGACAGGGATCAGGATCTCTTGGCGAATGATATCGAGATATCAAATATACCCGAGGCCAAGGTTGATAACCCTATCCACATCGTCAAGGCCATAAGCCTAAAGCTAGGGGTCAACCTTGAGGAACGCGACGTTGTCAGCGCAGAACGAGTCGGCGGGAGGCAGCTCAACGCGACGAGCTCTTCAGGAGCGACAGAAACTCGCCCTCGCGCCATAGTTGTGCGGCTGGCGCGTCGTGATCTGCGTGACGATCTGCTGGCGAGCGCGCGAGTGCGACGTGGAGCAACGACAGCCGACCTTGACATGTCAGGCCCGGCCAAGCGATTCTTCCTTAACGAACGACTTACTAGGATAAACCGCCAGTTATTTCGGAAGGCACGGGACGCTGCTAGTCTATTCGACTGGAGATTTGTGTGGACCAAGCGCGGCCGCATTCTTGCCAGGAGGAAGCCAGGTGACCCCACACAAAGAATCCGCAGCGATGAAGACATATCTCGGATATTTGGACCTGTCAATGAAACAGTCTGATTATTATCTAATCTTATTTTTCTTTATTTTAATTGATGTTAAGTTCATGTTAATTATTTCTATTTGGGAGGATATGCGTCGCAACCATTACTATCGGGTGGTTGACCACAGATCGGCAGGTGTGCACGGTGAGATACCACTAATATTTTTTTATATATTTGTTCGACATATTTTTAATACATTTCTAACACTTATTACAATATACCCTAATCATACCCAAACATTATATACAATCAATTTTTCTACAAAGATTCTAATCTATGCTAATCACTACTACAATACAATATCATTTCATCATTTAAGATCATTGCAGCCCACTGTTGAACATAGTTCTTGTCTACGCATATACATACACTCTCAATTACTCAAAGTATATAAACTTAAACACAACACATACATACAATACACAGATGAAAAATGCAATGACTCCTAGCAAATGTATTAAGTTTGGTCTACTGAATGCGGGTTCTCTAGGGACTAATCAGGATGAATTTTTGATGGCCATGGGCAACCATGCTGTGGATATCATGGCTATCAACGAAACTTGGTTGCGTAAGGGTGAGGAGGACCGAGCGCCTAGTGTACCTGGGTACAAGCTCAAGCACATACCGCGACCCATGTCTGTACGCAGTGGGCGCGGCGGAGGGGTAGCATTCTACATAAAAAATGGGGTTACTGCACGGGTAAAGGCTCATCCTGATCATCCCAATGTCGAACAGCTCTGGTTAACCCTTAGCGTAAACAAAAAAAAGTTACTCATTGGCACTGCATATCGTCCACCATGGTTAGACTTGGAGCTTTTTCTCGAGGGCTTGACTGTCAGTATTGGTGGTTTAGCCCCCTTCGATTATGTAATATTATTAGGTGACTTTAATGTTAATATGCTAGATGTCAATAGCCCTAAAACTAAACAACTATTAGAATTTCTCAGCTACTTAAACCTAAATCAATTAGTCCAAACACCCACACACTTTGTATGTGATAGTAGTTCACTTATTGACATAATCTGCACTGATGCTTCAATCCGGAACGTCGTGGTGAATCATATCAGTGAGCTTGGCCATCACTCGTTTATCACATGCGAGACGATCTTTAAGAAGGCTAAGGCTAAACCAAGATTGGTCGTTTTTCGTCCGCTCACAGACATATTAGTTGACTTTTTTAACATTGATTTAAATATGATTCCGTGGTCGATTATTGGAGCCATGAGTGATGTCAATTCAATGGTGGAGACATTTAATTCATTTATGATCCAATTATTCGATCTCCACGCTCCTCTTAAAAGGAAGACATTCAAAACCCGCCCTACTCCATGGATAACTGAAAACATCAGACTGATGTCGAAATTGAGAGATGGAGCCAGGGACAGATTTCGGAAATCCAAACTACCGGGTCATAAAGTTTATTATCTGGATCTGAAGCACCAAACAGTTACGGCACTGGTTAGCGAGAAGACGGCATATTTCAGCAAAAGTATCAATGATCAAATAAAGGACCCTAAACAATTGTGGCGCAATTTAAAATCCGATGTGCTTCCGGACCATAAGCAAAGACTGCTGCCAAGTCACTTCGACAATCCAGATGATATCAATGCGGCGTTTCTGGAAGTTCCAGGTAATTGTCATCTTAACAGCTCGCAATTGTCCTACTTTGAATCTCATAGGTATGGCCCGGCCACATTCACACTCACAACAACCAGTCCTGATTCTATCCTGAAGATAATCAAGAGTCTAGGGTCAAATGCACAGGGTGTCGACGGTATAAGTCTCGATATGATATCTCTCACGTTGCCAACTACCTTGCAAGCCATTACAGATATCGTCAACCGGTCCATAGCCACGCGTACATTCCCCGAACTCTGGCGATGCGCTATTGTACGTCCTATCCCTAAAAACAATAACCCTATAAACATGAAGGACTTGAGACCAATTAGCATTTTACCTTGCCTGTCTAAGATCCTGGAACGCGTAGTATACTCGCAGGTTAACCAATACCTCGAAAGTAATGACATTCTCCCTGACCTTCAGTCGGGTTTCAGGAAGGGTAGAGGTACTGCAACGGCTCTGGCTGATGTTGTGGGTAGTATTCTTGAAGCTCGCGACCGGGGGGAGGGAACAATTCTGGCTCTGCTGGACTTTTCCCGTGCTTTTGATGCTATTAATACCGGTCTGCTGCTGTCGAAGTTAGCCTTCTATGGCTTTGACAGTGATGCAGTAGAGTGGTTTAATAGCTACCTTACTAGCAGGTCTCAATACGTAGAGATGCGTAGGGAGGATGGGTCTACAGTGTCATCCCCCCCCCTCCAGGTGTCAAGGGGTGTCCCTCAGGGATCGATTCTGGGGCCTTTGTTGTACATTCTGTACAGTGCGGATATCATAAAATCCTTTGTTAACTGCAAATATCACATGTATGCTGATGATATTCAGGTGTACATATCCTTCAAGGGGGGTGAAACATCTCTGGCAGTGCAAAAAATTAATGAGGATTTGCATAGAGTGGTTTTATGGTCGGAGGAGAACTCTCTGGTACTGAACCCCCTTAAATCTAAATTTATGGTGCTGGGTTCAAAGAAACAAGTAAGTGCAATACTGTCTGCCAACCCTGAGATAGTTATCAAGGGAGAGAAAATTGAGAGTGTGGAGCAGGCATGCAATCTAGGGCTAATTTTGGATCCAGAGCTGCACTTTGAGGCCCACGTGACTAATGTTCTCCGAAATTGTTTTTATAGGCTAAAGGTTTTATATGGAATACGGAAATACCTAAGTATACCAGTACGGAAACAACTTGTTGACAGTCTCATCCTATCCAAGCTTAACTACTGTGACACAGTCTATGGACCATGCCTGCTTTCAAGAACGGAGCGTGTAATCCAACGTATCCAGAATGCCTGTGTTCGTTTTTGTGTTAACATCCCACGTAGAAGTCATGTAACTCCTTATATTAATCAGCTGCAATTATTAAAAATGGCTGCTAGGAGGAAGCTTCATTTAGCCAACTTGTTGTTTGGTATCATAACAACCCATAAACCACACTATCTGTACGAAAAGCTTACTTGGAAACAACATCACTTAAAGCATAGTCTTCGCTCCTTTGTAAGTCCACTGTCGGTGCCAATGCACAGAACTACAGCATTCAGAGGGTGTTTCAAGTTCGCAGCCACACGCTGTTGGAATGATCTTCCACCACCAATGCGACGCCTGGAAAAAATACAATCCTTTAAATTCCAATACAAAAAGTTACTCATACATAATCAAATTTCCCTTCAATCTTAACCATGTACTTTTGTGTTGGATCACTGTACCTCGGGGGTCTTGGCATGCATGCTTTGGCTTTGGCTTGGGATCTCCTGAAGGTAGGCGTGGGCTGCTTGGAACTCACTCTTCCGACAATGGGGCTGTATTAAAGTCAGTCTCTCGCTACTGCATTCGTCCCTTATACTCAGGAACGCCACCGTGTTTCTGTAAACTATGGTTAAACCTAGTTATTCAACTAGCACACTACGGCTTGTCAAGTAGGTAGGTATAGATCCTTTGATTACAAATTTATTCTATTTATATAACTCCAATCCAATTTCATCTATTATCATCTATTTTCATTCCAATTTCATTTATTTTAATAGTGCCTAATAAAATTCAATACAATCTCGATGATAAATACAATTATTCTGCACTTACCATTGATCTCATATATGTCACCGAGCTTGCCATTTTCACCATCTAACACTTTCACAAACACTATTTACAAGAACCATAGCTACACAATCACCCAATGCATCCTTTGTTTTTACATATTATGCATTGCATCATATCACTAATTACCTAATGCGCCATGTTATAATTATTACGTAACGTTCCACTACATAACCAATATGTCAAAACTTGACGTTTTGACATATTGGTTATGTCAACACATAGTTTTTATGACAGCTGCGCGCACAGACTGCATTAAGACCGCGGCGCGTGAGTCACCGACGGTATGAAATGTTACCATTTTAAATATTATATTTTATATAAACATTTATAACTAAGTATTGTATTTATTCATTTTATTTTTGTCTTATTTTGTTATTTAACTATATGCTGCACCGGTTGACGTCATCACGTCAACGCCGGCTGTCGCTGAAAACCAGCGTTGGGGCCCTGTCTCGCATAGGGTCGCAGCATTAAGCTGAGCGATGGCCGTTTTGCGTGGATGTGACGCATATTTTCCCCCAAATTGCTTATTTTTGTGTTTTGTTCTTTCTTTGCGTCATGTGTACCGCAAATAAACGTATTTTCTTTCTTTCTTTCTATAACTTTTTAATTGACTTTTATGTCTAGTCGGGTTTAAGATTTTATAATTTTTATTCTAATCATTCATTTTCACATTATTGTTCAAAATTCACAGGTGCAAAATTCAATTCGGACTTTATTTTTCGGACAGATTTTGTCCATCCGAAAAATAAAGTCTGGATTGAATTTTTTTTAGGACCGCCTTATTCGGGCAAGATTTCTATAATTATGTGATCCAGCAATGCCACCAATAGCTTGCGCAACAATGGTCCTATGGGTCTAGTTTTAAAATTCATAGAGACTATACAAGAATGTATTTGAATCCTACTCCTATAAAATAATTTAATTCGACTATTTCTATTTATTTATTTATTTATTTATTTATTAAAAAACCAACTTACATTAACAGTTTGCACCACACATACAAGTTATAGGTCAATATCTATTAGTAATTAGTTAATTACACACACAGTCATAAAATTAAAATTAGATTAAATTACATAAAAGTAGACAAATTTTGTTGAAATGAAATTAGTCAAGATTAGGCAAAAATTAGATAACAGTAGACAAAATTCGATAAGATTAGATATAATTGGGATAAAATAGGAATAAAATTGATTAACAAGAAACAAATTAATTTAATTATTCACTCCAAGGAGATTGTACTGGGAGTGGCAATGGATTCCAGGTATCGAGTAGCAGTGTTCAGGAATCTCAGTTCAGTACTCGCGAAGACATCTGAGGATTCGTCATACAGCAAAATGTTGTTAATATGGGTGAGGGCTAGGTACAATGGACTGGCCTTGAGGGTTATGGTACTGGTTTGAGGTATTGAAAATAGAGGACGTTGGCGAGGGCGAAGTGTGTGTCTAATGGGTAGTGGGATGTTAAAGGGGATGTGCTGTAGTAAAAATGAATTGAAAGATGTACCACGAATTAGGCGGATGAAATATTTAACGAGACTAAGATTTCTCCTTACTTCTAAACTTTGGTAGCCCACCATACCTAGCACAAATGATGTTGGGTACATGTACGGGTAATATCCATACAGTTTTAAGTGGAGGTAACGGACAAAAGACTTTTGAACCTTTTCGATGGCCAGTGTATACACTTTTTCATGAGGGCTCCAGATTGCACAGTTAGTCTCTAGCAAACTGCGGATGAAGGAGTTGTACAGCATGGCCAGTGCTTGACGATTAGTAAAAATTTTGGCCTGACGCAAGACAAAACCTAAGTTTTTGCGGGACTTGTTGCAGGTCTGTAGTATGTGCTGGTTAAATGTAAGATGTGGATCAAACTGAGCACCCAGATCACGTACGGTTAAAACGCGTTTCAGGGGCTCATTGTTCATAGTGTAGATGTTGTGTAAGGGTTGCGTGGCCTTTGAGTAGGTCATGACCGCGCATTTACTAATGTTTAAGTTGAGGTTGTTTATAGTGCTCCAAGTGTGAATGTTGTCGATGTCGAGTTGAAGTGTGGCCGTATCACTAGAGTTAGATATTGGAAGAGCAACTTTGACATCATCAGCGTACATTATGACTGTGGAGTGTTTTACATATGTGGGAAGATCGTTAACTACTATTAGGAAAAGAAGGGGTCCGAGGTTAGTGCCCTGCCCTATGCCAGAAGTGACCGAGTAGCGCTCTGAATTGGCATATTTGTATGTTACAAATTGCTTGCGGTCGCGCAGATAGTTTGCGAAGAAATTAAGCGATGTCACAGAGAAACCTGCCAATGCCAGTTTACATAGAAGTATGTCGTTGTCAACCCGGTCAAAGGCCTTCTGAAAATCGAAATAGGCTACATCGATCTGCCTTTTGTCGTTAAGATTTTTGGCTAAGATTGTAGTAATGTTAAATAGATTAGACGTGGTTGAGCGATTGGGAAGGAATCCGTGCTGCTCTTCTGCGAACCACCGTTGCAGTATATTAAATATCTTTTTATATAATACCGATTCGAATACTTTGCCGAATATGGATAAAACAGCTATTGGCCTATAGTTTTTTACGTCACTTTTTGGGCCGCTTTTATGTACCGGGAGTACTTTGGATGTTTTCCACTCCGTTGGATATATGCTCGTCGTAATAGACAGGTTGAAGATAAATTGCAAAGGCAATTTGAAAATTTCACAGCCGTCCTTAACCAAATACTGTGGTATTCCATCCGGACCTTGAGTAGATTTAGGAGGAAGCCGAGCCATAGCGCTACGAACTTCGGATTCGTGAACGTAATCAATATTAAAAGGATAGGACATATTATTAGGAGACGCATTCGCAGTAGCCATAGCATGCTCGGGATCTAATGATGGTAACTTTGATAGAAAAACGCTACTAAAATAATTTGAAAACGCGTCTGCCACTTGCGTTGGCGACATATCACCAAAGGTAGCCTGCTCATTATTTTCTCTGTTACTTTTCACATATGCCCAGAAGGTTTTGGGGTCACATTTGATATTTGACTGAATACGATTAGTGTAAATAGCAAAATCTGCGCCCGTACTTCTCATTAATAAGCGCCTATAATAGGTAAAAAATGCATAATGCAATTGGTCATTATTATTCTGCTTGTAGAGCTTGTGGTAATGGTTTTTAAGGTTGTTTAGTTCAATAGAAACAGACGTAAACCATTTGGGGTAATTCAGTCGCAATGGTTTTATCTTTTTGAAAGGAACGGTTTGACCAACAATATTGTTAATTAGCTCATAAAAGGTCTCAACAGCAACGTTAACATCATCACATGAATACACGGGCTCCCAGTCTAAAGCAGCTAGTTCAGAGTATAACACTAAAAAGTCTGCCTTACGGAAGTTACGCTCAAAAGTTATACTTGTGGTCGAGTCATTAGGGTAGTAGGTATTATTGTTGTTCAAGGTTGCGTACGGTGTGTTGATATTGATAGAGATATCTAACGGCTTATGATGTATTTCAGGCGAGACAATGCCGGAACATGCTGAAACTGAGATTCCCGCCACACATTAGTTAACCAAAATCAAATCCAACATTCTGCCAAGATCGTTTAAAATTCTATTTTGTTGTATTAAATTACATTCAGAAAGAAATAATTCAAAGTCATCACGTATGGTTACACTAGCGGAATGAAGGTTAAAATCACCTAATACAATAAGAGGTAGTTTGTTAAATTCATACATAATCTTTCTTATACAGTTAAAAAAACCATAATATCTAGCATCAGGTACATTAGGTGCCAAGTAAACAATACAGCAAGCAAAGCGTAATCGACCTTTGGTAACTATTGCACATATAATTTCGTCGCACTGTTCAGACTTACAGTCCAAACGTGTGAGTGAGTAGGGCGCGCGCGCGGCCAGCAGCACGCCCCCGCCGCCGCGCCCCACTCGGTCACACCGCAGCACGGCGTATTCTCGCGGGAACACCTCAGAGTCAAACACGCTGTCATCGAGCCCAGTTTCTGTTAAGGCTAATAGATTACTTGGGAAGGTGTATAATAAATTCTTGGTTTCCGAACGCCTTGACTTTAATCCCCGGACATTCTGGTAGAAAATCATATCCAGCTTTTTAGTTTTCCTCACGAAAAAACGATTCTCTGGATTCACTGGGTTCGGTTTTCTTCTTCGCATTGCGGTAGGTGAACCATTCTTGGAGTGATGTGTTTGTTGGCCAATTGTTGGGTGACATATAGAAGTCAAACAGCTGCAATGGGACTCCCAATATGAAACAGTTATGTCTGGAGTGCTCAGGATCAGGCTTTTTTATGGAGAAAGTCATGATGTTTGGGTGTTTTTTATTTAGGTAAGAACGAATGCTCTCCACAGATACGTCTGGATGGAAATTCCAAGCATGAATGTACTTGACAGGCTCCAGGGTTTTTAAATCAGTATCGGCAACACCAGTCGCACGTATGACAGATCGGCGAGGGCGCGATTGAGTTTTCCCCGTCGTAAATATTCGTGTGCTGTACGTGTTTGTGGGGGGAGGCTCGCTACTTATCTGTGGTCGTGCCACTGCACTGTAGGCAGATGATGGTGGTGAGATATGGTTCGGTATCTGCAGAGACGAAGCTATGGGATCTGATACATCGAGGGATAAGTTATGATTATTATTATGCACCCAATTTACTTGTGCGTGTGAAGATTTTTTATTGCCAATTACTTGCTTTTCTATGACATCAATACGTTGTCTTTGGATCATAATTTCACAGCCAAAATTTTTCATCTCCAGGTCAGCTACACGCTTTGAATTTTCATCACACTGCAGCTGCAGTGTGGCTTGTGCGCTAGAAGCGACATCTGATGTCACCAACAGTTTGTCAACGTCCGTCCGAAGGATGCCATATTTACTATGAAGATTATCTATAGAACATCTTATTTCTTTGATATCTTCAGCCACTTTATTTATAGAGGTTTCTTGATTAAGGTATCTAGTCACACTTTCTTCGCGGAACGCACGCAGCTCCATCAGAACAGTTTCGAGAGTGCATTCATTTAGCGTTGACCCGCGTGTATTTGGGCAATGAGTGCTCGACTGAGTAGCAGTTATCGTTTTATTACGCCTTACTGTTACATTAGCTGAGTCATCGACATCTGCGTCTGAGCGCTGGGATAACATTGGGCTCGCTGGTGTGGCAGAATTTATTGCTTTTGGTCTTTTACAGCGACATTCGTGACAAACCCAGCTTGATTTTTGCTTGACAGTCATATGTATGAATTGGTTGTGAAGTACATTAGCACACTCCAAATCATACGAACACTTACAATTAGCACAAGCTAGGAATCGGCTATCTTTTATAAGCTGTTTACAACCAGCACACTCTGATGGCATCTTGCGGAGAAAGGTGGCAATACCAACAAATATTAATTGACAGAGGTGCCAGATCGTAGGTCGATAAGTTGAGGTACACTAATTATATTGTAGGTGGCAGGCCGCAGGTCACTTAATTAGTTCGCCATAATTGTCGCAGATGGCGCTAATAATGAGAAATGAGAATTAAATCAACAAAGGAGCCAAAAAAAAACACAAAAAGTACTTGCGCGTGGTGCGACGCGAACCCTCGATATATAGCGTGGCAGTCAACGCACGGTTTAGACAGCTATTCAGCGTTATAATTAGATGTCGAAATTGGTATTCCTTATCTGGTTGGTTTTTTCAAAGTTCGTTAGAGATTTGGATTTGAATTAGTTTGACCTTTGGACACAATGTTTGTACTTTTTTTATTCGACACTTGTTTTGAGTTTTTTTAGTTAATCACTTAAACGAATAGTTAGTCCACAGTAGTTAGTTTATAGTTCGTAATGTTTCTGATGCACTAAAACACAACACAGTCTCAGTTTAGCTATATTTAACACACCATTGAATAACACTTTTTTCTTCGTTATTTGCAGTAGTTAAGTTGAGATAACATTATCACTAGTTATTCGCACTGTTAGAATTACATTAATAAGAAAATCGGGAATATACAACTGAGTTTTATATTTTTAAGAGAAATCAGTAACGGAGTGCAATGTTTACATGACGGCCAGCGCCATCTATTCCTCTGCTATTTAATTTCTCTGCTTACTCCGTTCAGAATATTCCAGATGTTACTACTATCCCAAGAAGACTAAGACCAACAGACATAAGTACAGAATGTCTAATATATTACAGGCATGTGGACTATAGTTACTTAGTTCGCTCTATTTGGCCACAATGTTTGTTTCGAGTTTCTGTAGTGTTACAATTCCTAGTTTACAACTTGTGCAAACGTTAAGATTAGGTATGTGTTGGCGTGTTGGGCCAATGTTGAGTAAAATATTTATTGTTGGTGGATGTGAATTTTCATTATTGATTTTGAAAAAATTATGTATGAATCTTAAGGAGAAAATGAGTCTACAATGCTGTTTATGTAATTTTTTTTAAAAGCTCTTAATACCTGGCTAAAATGGACATTAGCATCGTTCGTTGCCCAGAGAATGAATAACTAATAATAATATTATCACTAATTGTCTATAGTTTTATGTTACTGTAAACTAACTTAAAAAAGCCATCACTACTAGAATTTATTAGATGTTACATCTTTTGCACAAACCCACAACATAATATAAAAATAAAAAATTGGTTAGAATTGCTTTGACCTCCCTGAAAACATGTTTTCTGACTGCAGGTATAAGAACCCTCCTTTGATCTCCTTAGGAAATTAGGGACCCAATAATGCCTCATAAAATTGATAATAATCAACTGTTACCACGCCATGAGCTGCGTTGAGTATTCGGGCATTGTCAATAAGAATTGACAATGCCCGAATACTCAACGCAATACCGATGACCTCCAAAACAATAATAATATCTTCCATGAACTAATGATTAATGTATACAAAATATGTATAATCAAGTAGTCAATTTGTTATTCCGCCTCCAAGGAACTGTATATTTACATAAATGGTCCTGCTTCAAACCAGACTCGATCGTAAAAGTTACCACTGTATACCTCGTGAATAATAAACGTAATTGTAAATCTTATGACTTGTGGGAATATTGGAATGTATTCAGAAGCTTTTGAATTAAGGAATGGTAATAGTATAAGTGGGAGAGGATTATTGTTATTATCGTAAATGAAATGGAAGTTGTATATCGACTAACGACCAACGACGTGAATAGAAAAATTCACCATTCAGGAAAGTGCTCTACTTACTAGCAACTCGCTCCTGCTTCGTACAGTTTTTACGGCTTGGCAAAACATCAACATTTCTTTATTATATCTAAGTTTAATATTCATAAATTAATTTTCATATTAAACTTAGTTCTCCTTCCGGAAGAAACTCTCGAACAAGCTCACAACAATAAATAATAGGCGTAGATAAACAGCTTCTAACCAACCATTCGGGGAAAACAGGCGTGATGTTATAAAGAGATACGCAATTTATGAAAAAAATAAGTAGTTATAACGTTTAACGTATAAAGATGATGAAAAAGAGTCGTCCTAGCCTGCCCATGCCATCCATGTAGGTATGTTTAATTTTATAACTTCTTGGAAACGGTGTAATTTAAATTCCTTTAACTCTAGAAAAATTACCTGTATGCGCAGGCCACAATCTTCATTAAAATATTTATACTGTTGCCAAACACATGATCAAAGGACCACATAAAAAAAAGTTACAATATTCTAAATTCAAACGAATATTTTCAAAAAAATAAAACTCTAGCGCCACAATTTCAACCCGCGGATGCGACGAACAAAACTGTAAAGCCGAACCTATGGCAGTTAGTTGCTGTCAATACAAACTGTATGTTGGACACCCCATTTTTAATTGGTTTTAGGCCATGCTCGGTACAAAAAACGTAGTGCTAACAACGTTTGCCAATCGTCCACCTTTGAAACTAGGCCTTTTATAGTCAGGTCAATTTATGAAGGCACGAACTGAATTGATTGAGAGCTAATGTCGTTTTTGGAAGTGTCACGCATTTTAGCCTATTCTAGTGTCGATTGGTTCATTATCGCAGATAATTTTTTGTGTGCTGTTATAAAACATTTTCTAAATTCGAGTTAAAAGGTACTAATTAATTGGTTATAATAAATAGTCCTATTGTTAGTGTTACTATTGAATTCACGTTCGTCCAGAAGTCAAACGTTGCATTAATGGGCATCGGAATTCAAAATATTTAATTTAAATTCAAAAAGTCTGATTCCTCAATCAAGTGAACTTCCAACCATAGCTCTCAAAGCCTAAGCACTAACAAATTTATCGACTATTCATAAATCAATCCAAAATGAACCAAAGTTGAAGATTAAAGACGTTGAGAGCCGTAACATTTGAACTAGGGTCCAGTTTAATATAAGTTGTGTGACCTTGAGTGAATGACGTCGCCGTCTGCCGGTTACGACTGGACCCAGAAGTTGGGGGCGATAAATTACTTATAATAGAGGGCGGGATACAATTTTTGGATTTTAATGGGAAGCCGGTTGTCTTTGACAGTTGGTCTTTTGAGGCTTCGAATTTTGGTTTATGTCGGCAGTGTTTCTAGGAAATGCACAAACTGATTTTAAAATGGTAATCTCTTATCATCTGCCTAGCCTTTTCCCAACTACATTGAGATCGGCTGCCAGTCTAACTGGATGTAGCTCAATACCAGTAGGTATGTTTTTTTTACAAAATTAAATTATAAATAAATAATTATTAAATTAATTTAAATTAAATGTTACAACAAAATACCTTGTGATATTTTGCAATTAAATTAAAGAAAATTTGAAAATTAGAAAAAATCAAACTGGTTATTAGTTGTATAAATTATTATTTTTATTATATGACATTGATTTTACATTCTGTGATTACTTCCTCACACACTGACTTATTAATTGTAAAATTTTAAGAAAATCGTCTTCTTTTAAAATGTTTGTAAATATGTGAGCACCATGTATCTATCACGCGCCACGGCGTCCTCACCAAGTCCTCACCAGTAACGGTTGTTTCGGGAGGTTCCTGTTCCGCATAAGGCGGGAGGAAACGCCCGGGTGTCACCACTGTGTGGATCGCCCGGAGGACACGGTGGGGCATACGGTGGAGGTCTGCCCGGCTCGGGCCGGACACCGCCGTGTCCTTGTGGAGGCGATCGGCCGCAGTGATCTCTCGCGTCCGGCCCTGGTCCAGGCTATGGTTTGGAGCGAGAGGGCGTGGGAAGCCGTCACGTCCTTCTGCGAAGCAGAGATTAATGCTCGCGAAGGAGGAGACGGAGCGCGTGAGGGAGAGGTAAATGTCACGCCCCCATGCCCCCAGCCGCCGCAAGCGACACCCTGGGCATTGGGAATCGCAGGCCGATTCCCGGCCACCGCAGGCGCGGGCTGGCGGACGGTGAACAATGGGTAGGTTCGCCGTCCGATAAGGACCAGGCCCGGGTCGACGGCGCGTTGTGTTCCACGCGCGCCTCAAAGAGATTTCAGCACAACGGAAGATGTCCGCTAGGACCAATGCCTGCCGGGGTCACGGGAAAGTCTAAAAAGTATTTTTCACATTAGTGATCGATTTGTCTGTCATTGCTTCATTTTTAATTATTTTTTACCTATCGTGGTATCGTATTTTTTTCTAGGTGCATGTTCATCACATATAACTAATGTACCTACACAAAATATTGTAAAACATTTTAAAAGAGAAACGGTGAAGTTTCTTGCCCATTCTTCTCCATACGAAAACTATCCTTTGAAAGGGGCTACTAGAATCAATTCAATTTTTTGTTTGACGTTCAAAAGGGTTACAAGAACCTATTTGAAATAAATGATTTGACTATGACTTTAAGTTACATGGAGCGACTGCCTATCTGTCCATCCCAACTTGTGAAATAAAAGGTGCTTTATTATTAATGGCAGGTGTGTTCATGCACTAATAAATTCACAATTCTGATGTGTACATCACTCACGAAACAAACTTTTGGTGCATAAAGACCTTAAAAAATTCAATCATGAAATTCCTACGAAAATAACAAAAGATGGAACAGCAGCACTGTACCTATATCCTCAATAGCCATACAAAAAACTCATAAACCGAAAATAAAACATTACCTTAATTTAATGTAGGACACAAATTAATGCGGGGCTGCCAACATTGAAATAAAACCCTTATTAAATTATACTGGAATTGTAAACAAGTCAACATGTGTGTAATTTATTTAACGTACAACTCATGTGGACGGTCGGTAATGTGTGTTGAATTAGAAACTTGAATTATACCGAGAGTTTCCCGGAATCATTTCGGCCATTTTGTTAGCAGTTTTGATGTTAGGAGTTTCGCTGTAGTATTAATACAATTACCTCGTTTGTGTTAATAATTTGAGAATTCTGGTTTTGGTTTACTGAACGTCAGAATAGCATATTTGATTTGATTTCTATCGAGAAAAGAGTTATCAGATTTTTTCTATTTGTTTATTGACAGCATAGTGCTTGGAATGGACGACCGATAGAATTACGAAAGACTATTTGCGCTCCTTCATAGAACTAAAACGCCATTACTGACAATATACTATTTAAGGATCGTTGCAGGTGGCATACTGTAGTCTGCCTACACCCTTGGGGAAAGGCGTTAGTTTATATAAATAGAAGTATTCTTTAACACAAGGTATCTTGTCAGTTTTAGACAATCCCATTTACTTTCTTCTTTTATAAATATTTAAAGGCAAAATAACAGCAACATAATAGTAACTTAAGCTCTAAGTTCACTCGAAATCACAAACACAAATTAACATAATCTAATTCCGCGTATTATTACAAATTCCTCGAACCCTCTCTAAACAAGAGCCCTAATTCCTAGAATTCCATAATAAAGCTTATTTAGCGCCAATAGAACAGTCTCGAACAGATAATTCCTCGAAAGAAAGTTTTCGGAAGAGTTTGAAACGCAATTCGTTCGTAAACTTGAGCCGTGGGGGTCGTGCGATTGTCGCAATTGTCGCGTCAATCGACTGTCGCCAAATTAAAGGTCCTAAGGCTCCTCTAATTTGTAGTTCCTCTCGGGACTAGTTCAGGGCTGGCAGGGGAACAAGTTTTAGGAAACTTGTCCTTGTATGAGTACAATTTATAATCGATTATTGTGCGAAATTTTCTTCAAATAAGCAAATATTCGTACATAATTGGGGCTTGTTTTTCCTAGGTGATTTAAAAGCTTTGTATTTTTCCAATACTGAAAATTCTACTAGGTAATCTGTAAACCCTCAATATTCATAGGACCAATATTTGGTACTACAACTTACAGTTTCGGCCACAAATTTTCTGTCAAAAGATTTTTTTATTCCCTTCTATGTTTCAAAAGGTTTTCCTGGCCCAGTTTGTTTATTCTTTATCTATTTATATTTACGGTTACTGGCAGCCCTATTGAAGTGTCCTTCCTGAAACAGTTAGCACTGGACCGGAATGTCATCGGACGAAAATACTCGTTTTTTGGATACGAATAAACGTTTGCTCCATTTACCGTAATCATGTTGGCTTGAGGAAAATTAAGTGTGGGTTTGACTTTTCTGAAGAAGGTTGAAGTCGAGAGCAAAGTTATGTGGATACCTAAATGTTACTCGTATGTTAGTGAATAGAGGGGCTCGTGCCTATGTACTATATACTATACTACTCGTGAATGACAGCCGCCCGGGTCAATCTATCAGGTTAAGCTATGCTGGCCACGGTCAGTCCGTGGATAGGTGACCATCTTAACATACCGAGATTCTTGTTGGTTCCGGCTGTTATTCTTGGATCTTAGACAGTCATTGCGGGTGTTCAGAAGTCCAAAAATCTGACAACCAGTCTTACTAAGTGGTATCGTGTTACCCAGTAACTGGGTTGTGGAGGTCAGATAGGCAGTTTCTCCATGTTAAATACAGGTATTCAGCTGCATCCGGTTAGATTGGAAGCCAACCCCAACTTAGGAAAAGGCTAGGCAGATTGATTGATGTTAGTGAACTGAATTTAGAGCTATACTCGTAGAAATTGTTTTGTTTTAACAATTTTAACCTAATAGAAGGTAATTAACAGAAATACCTATAGAATTTTAGGTACATTTGCATTACAAATGTGTCCGTTGATAGCTTTTCTGTGTTTTACAAAAGTATTATAAGAAGAGAAAATAATTATTAGAAGGGGCAGCCTATCCTAGCTACTCAGAAACTATATAAGACGAGCAACCAAGCTAATTAAGCCAATTTCTGCAAATGTATGTATTATCGACAAATATTTATACCTACCCCTCTGGCCTTGCGAAGTAATTTCCACAATCACAATAAGCACTAGTTTATTTACTTAGACAAGTCCAGTGATGGGGTGAAAAGGGGAGCTGAGGGGGAGATGTCAAAATAACAGGAAATAATAACGGCACGGACGTTTTTATTGCTTTTTTATTTCTCCCCCCTGCGACCTCTTTAGATGAAAATAGATGGGTAGTCCCGCGGATGTCCCAAAACTAGCGGTTTATGGGTGTCCCACTGCTGTTGCGTCAGTTTACGGGATGACCCATTTTTCTCGTTGACCTATTAGATTGGATGTGATGATCAAGAAATGTGTTTTCGAAATGAATGTTGAGACGGATAATAAAAGTCGTCCGGAATGTCAAAGATTTTTAGAATCGTGTGCAAGTTTTCCTTAACAGGTAAAACTAGGTCAAGAAGTCTTCTTTTCATGTAAACCAAACAACATGCATAAATAACCATGCAGGTATACCGGCCTACTTATAAGAACAACCCTAGATAAACTCAGTACGTAATAAGTTATATGTAAATATGCAAGAACAAAATACTCCTTCATCTGTACACATTACACATACATAAATAATTAAACAATATGTACATATACGTTTACAACTATTCCGTCTCCAAGTTCCCCTGAACTTGCCAATGCCTACAAACTACTTGCTTCTAAGTGACCATCGACAGACCGAATCAACTGAATCTGCGGTTTACCGATAATTTATAATTGACGTCGTTCAGAAACCGCTCTGACAGCGACTAGGCTTATTAACTTGATCATGCAACTGTTGAAATTCGATGTCTTAGCGGAAAACTTAGAAAGTTTATTGAAAATCTGACCCGACAGACCGACAGAGAATAGAAAAAAGAACGTTCAGTTCTTCCCAAATTTGAAAATTAGATATGGATATATATTGAAATTTTTAGATATGGCATCCAACTGTGGCTGCATCAAACCGACCAACATCCAAATTATACAAACATTCCAGATTAATGTACTTATGAGTATTGTTAATGCGCCCTGGTATATATTAGTAGAAAGGACGACCTCCATTGTGACCTAAAAATTTAACCCGTTACCAACATAATCCAAAAGTTTGCTGAGGCCCATGATCACAGACTCCACCGAAATGTGAACATCGGGGCAATTCAGCTGTTAGACAAAACTTTTGAATACTTTATATTTATATTTTCCATACTATAAAACAATCTTTATACGAAATCTTGTAAGTAAACATTGCATCTTACTTCCGTGTGTGCAATATTACAATTTTGAGAGCCTATTCCTTTTTATTGAGTAAAGACATGTTTGAATTCAGTGACACACGAACGATTAAACAGTCCTTTCAACAAGTCCTGACCCCGTGACCTTGACAATCAAGTGTCAAGCAATTTGTCATTGATTAGGTGTGGGTGATTAATGAGCCACATCTGCGGTTTGTAGACACCACCAGACAATTAACTTTGATTCCGGATGATCTTCAATTAACTTGCGGTATTCACTCCTGAACTCTGATTGGTAATTTGTTAATGTCTGGCAGTTGCAACCTGTCGCCAGTTTGGTAGTATAATATTATGGTATCATTATTGTTTGAAATAGTTTTGCTTGAAAAGATTAAAGGGAAATATCAATTGTTCGATAGAAATAGTTTACATCTGGTGACATAACATAAGTTTTATATACTACCCAATTATTTAACACTTTCATTATTTTATATTCTGACGCCTCCATGTTGGAATAGAGACGTAATTAAAAATAATTTCTAAAACTGAAAGCACTGAATCAGATCGTAAACATCACAGCTTTATCTCCAGTGAATTAAAGACTTGTGAGAAAAAAATAGCCCTGCAAATTCGCAAAGATGGCCCCGATATAGAACCCATTTATACAGTAAACTGCTTTCCATTTAGTCGAAATAATAGCTTACAGCCTTCCGAGGCACCTTATTTCACTTATCGAGCAAACCGTGTAGCTTAGCTTCGCTTTTTCCGCTCTTTTCGGCTCCTTTATCATGGTAAACACCTTTGTCTACACTCTATTAACTGACAAGTGTGTCTTGTCTGTTAAAAGGGTTCTCTCTCGACTTTTTTGTGTGTTTTTTTGCCTCTTTGTTATGTTAAGTTCGTCTCTAAAGTTTTCTTTTTTCGCGCATCGGATGTCGGATTTAAGGCGTTCGGTGATTGGTTTAGAAAGACGACATTGTGTTTGTTTGTGATCCTGATCTGGGTTGAGTTTATATTTATATGTTTAAGAACGTTATTTAAATGTATGCAAGTCAACAAAGTAATATTGTGAGATGCAAGTTTTAGTTGGTACCTACTCCAGTTGTCTCTAAAGTTTATTATTATTACATTAAATATAAGCTAGTAGCCGCATTGTCTAGCATCACTGTTTATGGAACAATAAATATTTATAAAAAAGTTTGATACTTTATCAGAAACTTTAAAAGAATTGAAGAAAGTTGTTTCAGAATTGTATGATAAAGAATTTTCAAATCTTAAGTTCGAATAAATTTAAGTTGTTTTTTTTTTTTAAACCAGCTTAGTGCCTCTAGGACCACGCACAAATAAGGGTTCCGTCGTTGGGATAAATTTATCCCAAATACAAACTAAACATTGTAGTTGAAAAACATGTTCTCCCATACATTCCAATTACTTCAAATGTAAGTTTAGTCGCACAATATTGAGAGATTTACCGTGTTATTTTAAGACCATAGACTTCTTATAGGTTTTTCTGTAATCTATGAGTTTCTTTACCCATTCCCTGTATTTTTTTCAAAATGTTGGGATCAATTTTTTCTCAAATAAGGGGGGAATGATAAATTTTCTTAAATATATTTATTTGAAAAAATTAATTAAAACATATTTGAGATCTCCGCACGAGCCTTTCATTTGATATGTCAGACGGCACCCAAAACTTTACTTTTTTATTTTCTTGTTTGCCCCCTAAAAGTGACCCCCATAATCAAAATTCATTATTTACGTTTCACGTCCGTGTTTGGGTCACAGAAATACATAAGTATGTGTACCAAATTTCAATTAAATCGGTTCATTAGATTCGGAGAAAATTGACTGTGGCATACGGACAGACAGACAGACACACGAGTGATCCTATAAGGGTTCCGTTTTTTCCTTTTGAGGTACGGAACCATAAAAACAAAATCAAAAACAAAACTTTCAGTAAACATTTTCATTTTCTTTACAAGATAATGCTTGGCTGGCTGCATAAAACAAATCTGACCTTAGCTGTTCATATTAATGCAGAATAACAAATAAGCTGGAACTACATTAATATGCAGAAACATTTTGACCTCGTTCAAGCAAAGAAAAAACAATACAGTTATTCTTATTTATATTAGTTTCCAAGTCCATTCTCAGTTTGTCCTTGATGTCTTAGTTTTTCTGTAGTCTGCATTATTCATTCAGTTTGGTACTAGACTGGGTTCCGCAGACTATCTACTTGGCAGTTTCTCGTAAGCGGTGAAGAAAAACGCTGTCAACTTCAATAGTTTATAAGACTTCGTTCGGGGGAGGTCGGGGAATAATCTGTTGTCTTCTTGTTTTATTGAAAAATCTCAAGGGTTTCGTTGGGGGTTTGCTTTGAAAGAATATAAAGTAAGTAAAAAGGTTGTTTTTTATATATTTAAGTATAGGTAGTAAAACCAAGTTTCTTATCCTATCTTATCTAAACATCTTGATCTTATAAAAGTGAATACAAGTATACGGCTAGTTTCGCTTATTCAATATTTGGTCCTTGGATCCATTTGATATCTAATTCCTGGTCCTTACTTCTGATGATGCTAAATATGAACCTGTTTTTACTACAATCCAATTTAATCAATAATAGCTACAATTTCTCTACAATAGACAATTATTAAAAGGCTCACCCCTATTACTTGGCACTTAACATAACTGGCGAAATGTGGGCGTTAGGTACACCTCTGCCGAACCCTTCGCGGAATACTGGCGTAATGTTAAGATGATAATGATTTCTCTACATTCATGATTTTTTAACAGTCCTATTACATTTAAGTTTCATGATTTTTGACGTTGTAATTTTCAACAGCAGTAAGATATTTGAATTATCCTAACTAATATTATAAATACGAAAGTGAGTTTGTTTGTAACACTTTCATGCTAAAACGGCTGAACGGATTTGGATGGATTTGGCACACGGGTAGACCATAACTTAGAATAGGACATAGGATACTTTTTATTCCAATATTCTCACGGGATTGAGACCGCGGGGCGCAGCTAGTTTGATTATAATAACGATAGTGCCGTTCTCTTTCTTCTAAATTGGAGTTACACATTCTTTTCGTATAATTTGCTGAATTGACGCGGATTATAGTACTTTAATTTTATTCATTGTAATTTTGTCTGATTATATTGAGAAACGAAGACCAATGAAACGTTTTCATTGTAGATAGTATTTTTATATCACACTAGCTTTTGCCCGTGGCTTCGCCTGCGTGGATGTCGGTAATTATCCCACGGTAACGTACTACCGGGATATACAGTCCTATATATTAATCCAGGTGGTAAACTATCTGTGTGCCAAATTTCATTCCAATTAGTTCAGCCGTTTTTGCGTGATTGACTAACAAAGATCCAAACATACAAACTTTCACATTTATAATATTAGTAGGATTAGTTTACTAGCTGCGCCCACCGGTTCCACTCGCGTAAGTCTCCATCCCGTAGAAATATCCGGATGAAAAGTATCTTATGTCCTATTCCAGGACATGGTCTACTCGTGTGCCAAATTTCATCCAAATCCGTTTAGCCGTTGTAGCGTGAAAGCGTAAGAAACAAACAAACTTACTTTCGCTAAAATTGTGTTTATTTGGAATATAGTAGACGCTGATTATAGACATTTATTGCTTTTCTTTACGATTTTTTCCGTGAAAACTCAAGAAATTTAAAGAAATTTTAGAACTCTAATAAACAAGTAAAACATTCAAATTATCTTTAAGTAATTTTAGCTTTTATTAGAATTGAATGAAACAATGCGAATTTGAACGTCAAAGTTCCATTGTCGACGGTTTTTCTTGTAAGCTAAGTTCGTAAAATATTTATAATAAATTACATGAAATGAAAAATTAAAATGTGTAACTCCAACTTACAAGAAAGAGAATGGCACTATCGTTATTAATAATGAAATAATGAAAATATTTTATTGCTTCTGAAAATTACAACGTCAAAAAACATGAATGTGCGAAAAATGTAATAGGACTCTTAATATGACTTGGTTTAGAAATAATTAAACGACACAACTTATCGTGAAGATGTAACAATTCCCATATTCTCTCCCTAGGTCATTTTCAGACATACAAGGGATCTAACTAAGTACAAATTCAAGTCCTTGTTCTCAGCTTCGTTCATAAAATGTATTCTAAACAATTCAATAAAGGCACGAAATAGACAATGCTTACAGAGGGTTGCACATAAACGTTTGAAGGTGAAATAAATAAATAATAAAGCATTTGCTGTCTACGATTGATCTTATTGACGACAATTATGTGATGAAACCTGCCGCAGACGATGAAAAGGATGCAAAATAGCACCCCACTGAGTGCCGTTAATAGCAAAATATTAAATTACTAAGGCATTATTCGTCTTGCAAAGACGGCCAGAAAATTCAGTTCAGAGATACGTTAACGCAAAATGTTTAGACTGGTCCTTTCGTACAGCCTTACATTAAGTTAAGGACAAGCTAAAATCTTAATTAAATTCACCATCTATAAACGCCACAATTCCATGTTGATCTTAAATTAAAACGAGGACTATTACGTATAGTTTCGGCATAACTTATGGGCTCTGTAGGGATCTAAATCATCTCTGTGACGTCATAGAATTAATTATTCTAAGCAGTCGTCCGGCGAGAAGGGTTAACAAGGATGGTTGTGTGGTCAAACCTGAGATACGAATGGCATGGAAGCTGAAAATTTGAGGTCCTTTTTACCTATATATTATGTTGTGTAGATGTTTATTTTGGGTTATTGTGAGATTCTGGATAGTTGGGCTTTTATGTTGTACAATTTTTTTTTGTTGTATTTATTTATTTATTAAAACTTTATGCACAAGTAAAAATACTGTACAAAGGCGGACTTAATGCCTGAGGAATTTTCTACCAGTCAACCTTAGGGTAATAAAGAGACAAAACATGCCAGGTGCAACATAGATAATAGATAACTTGAAAATAAAATACATACATATAAACCAATAAAACTTTGTCAGGAGAAATAACGATAGGTAGAGGACCACACCCCGGCACGGCTATAGAAAATAGCCATAAAAATAATTTTCTAATGTGCACCTTTGCATAAAAAAGTATTCGTCTAATATTAGCCTCTTTTATAATACAATAAGTCATAATCACAATTAAAATATCTACAAAAAAATCAAAACAGTAACTTGTCCTAATAATTGAAAGTAGTATCTCAGTTGAATATCTAAGAATAGTGCCAATGTTGCCCTGGGAAATAACTACAGGTCTCAGAAGCCAAATATCTTCACTAATACTAATGACAGTAATAGTAACAAATATAAGAGACATAAAAGCGATATAGAAGGGAGTGAAACGTCGGCGGACCGGCTAACAACGGCTAGCAGCGGCTATGATAGCCACTTTCTAATGGCCAAAGTGTCGCGGGTATCTGTCAAAGATTAAAGTAATACTGGAATGGAAAGGGAGCATCGTTAAGGATTCGTCTTGTAGAAAAATGGTAATATAATAATAATATGTAAATATCGGGTGTCATGACGAAAGCCGTATGATACTGCATGCGACTTTCATAGACTATACAGACTATAAATAAGTATATACTATACAGTGGCAGAGATTGAAAAAAAATATAGTGCTAGTGACACTGAACAGAATTAACCTGACCCTTTCGTTACTAATTCGTCGTGATAAGGGTTACACTATGTAAGTAGTGTGAATGAAGGGTTTGATATTGTGAGATATGTAGTACCGTGAAACATGCCAACTTTGCCCACTTTTTTCGAATAATTACAATTTAATACGATTTTTCTATGGAGACGTAAGTATTTTCCATCATCAGCTAAAAGTATAAGATCATGTACATGTGTTAGTATCACTAAATTTACTATTATTCAACATTGAATTCAATATTTGTTCGATTTTGCTTTTTGATTTCACATTTGATTTTTTTACGCAAATATGGTGTTTATGGAGACGACATAAAAACCAGTACAAGAATTTTAGTAAAGATGGCGTTTACTTTAGGAATGTAAACGACATCATGAAAAGTCTTTTACTAAAATGATTGGGCAATGTGATCTTGCACAAAAATTTGCCCGTAAAAACAGGGAGGTACCCTGTTTTTACGGGCAAATTTTTGTGCGACGAGTTCCAACAAGGTACTAAGCGAAGTTAGCCACAAACACGATAGTCAGTATTGCCATACATATAACCTATTTTCCACCTAAATCAATCAATGTTGCCATAATATTCAGATATTTTTGCAAATCAAAGATTACTTATAAATTGTTCTTCGGGCAAAGGTTCCCTTGGGGGCAACGTTGCCATATTTCACGGTATGTAAGTATATAATATGCAAGTCAGACAGCGGATTGCATTAGGCTTCGTTGATTGATTGAAGTAAATTATATTTTTAGAGTGGAATTGTTAAATCAGCTTCAAGCCTTTACCAACTTTCCATTCCAGCACTAACTAATCTTGGACAATAATCGTAGAAGTTCAGAAACAAAACCAGTTTGGCGATACTCCAGTACAGAGCTGTAATGAGGGTTTTAAGTCTAATGAATGAAACTGAAGTTGAGCACTTACAGACATACTGGGGCTGCGCTCGCGTGATAACGACTTTCGTGATATTATGCTGATTGTAAGTGGCCTATTGTTTTAATTAGTTCACTGTTTCAAAGATTTTTGGGAAAGGATCTGTAAGAAAAATATAAATATAGATTTTATGTTTATTGGTGAAGGATTTAATTTTGAATTTATTAGTTTTACTGATAACATTATTATTTAAAATCTTTGACTGAAAAAGTGGAACTATTCTTGCAAAATAATGGTGGCTACAACACGTCACATCATTATTTTGTAAGAAAACTATCACTATATATGTATAATCTGGTGTACAATAAAGTATATATAAATATAAATAATATTTTACTGCAGCGCAAACCCTGCTACCTATGATAATACTTTTGAGGTAACGAATACCTCGAGCAGCTCTTGCCTATCAAAACAAGAGCAGCATTGAGCAATTGTGCCGGAAAATCAAAGTATTTTTCAGTTTTCTCAGACATCTATCACGTATCATAAACGCTGTAAGATTCTGTCTCTTCCAGAGCTAAAAAATATCGAACCTTCTTATCAATGTAAATTATTGATAAGTAGGTTATATTATTTGCTGACAAACAAACCGCCGCCGCCGTCTGGAGCTATAAAATTTCACTTCACTGCATCGGACACCGCCACCCAAGAAAACAAAGTTGCTGACAAGATCCCTTTCCCAACTCAGCATATAGAATTGGTATTATTTTTCTACTTTCTATACGAGCGGCCTTATCTGGGTCTTCGCTAGGTATTTCCAAGCCAGTGCACACCAAAGGGACAAAGGGTACAAAGCCCTTAAATGTTCTCTATAAATATATACGTAAGGACCATGGAGATTGAAGCAGAAGTGTCACTTCATATCTTTGGAGGAAGAGGTCAAAATGATGCATCTTTCTGAATAAATATTCCTGAAGCCACCCGGTATTCACGACACTATTCCAAACACAAGCAGAAAAGTACCAAAAATCGTCAGTAGTACCCGGACATTATCATCAAAGTGAAAGAAGAAATTATGTAAGTATTTCATTATTATTTACTTTTATTTAATTATTTACTTAATTATCCAATTCTGAAACAGTGCCTACCTTCGTACTTACTTATTTTTTGGAATGCTCATTGTCGGTGCAATCATTAATTTTAAATGTTTCTATGAATATATTATAATGCCATGATATGTCTTCGTAATTTAAATCATATTGGTCTCTCATCATCTCATAACCTTTATATTTCAACTTTTTTTTAACTGTAGACTGTAATTAATTGCTACGTCGAAGCCGAAATCAAAGTCAAAGTCAAATAATTTATTTCAAATAGGCAAGTAAGGCCCTTGTAAGGCACTTTTGAACGACAAAATTTACGAAAAATTGAATTGATTCTAGTTGCCCCTTCTAAAAGGTAGTTTTCGTAAAAGGTAGAATGTGCAAGAAACTCCACCGTTATTCTTTTAAAATGTTTTACAATATTTTGTATAGTTACATTATTTATATACTCGTATGTGAAGACGATGCACCTAGAAAAACTTTGAATCTACGGTAGCGCTTTTCGTTTCACACTAATTAGGTAAGTATATACAAAGACTTGAAATCCAGTTCTCAGTACTGGACCTTCTGTTTGTTTCTATGCTGTGTAACATTACCCACGATATCATGTGGGACCGTCAACGAACGTGATTAACGTTCAGAAAAGATGGAAATTGGAACGATTATTATTAGTACGACGCGTGGGTTGCGAATCATAAACGGCTGTTTAAACTTATTTATAACAAATGTACGGATACAACGAAAATATTTATGGTAGTATGAATATTCGAGTGTGTTCTTCTAGAGCTCCTAAAATAACGTCAAAGAAAATTGTAGCATTCTCATTGCAGGGTTTGGTTCAAATGTATGACCCAATTTCATTACTGGCTGCTTACAAAATAGTTAATAGAACCTCTTTTAGCGTGGTTAGTGTTTTCCATAATAATAAAGATCGTTAAAAAGGCGGGTTTAAAACTGGTAAAAATATTTTTTGCAGTGGTTCCAATGTGGCTCATCAAAATCAACGATCAAATGCCAATCAAAATGTCAATATTTCAAGAGAATTATTAAGATGTCTAAATATTTTCCTCCGTAATAAGGACGGACGGGTTGGCATCTATCATTATTTATGTACTATTGCAATCTTGCGTTATACATAATTTATACCAAGGCTTCAACCACTTGGGAGTTCCCTGCGGTTTTAATATCTTCCCGTTATAGGTAGCCTTGGAGATAAAAAACTGTGAAACATAGGCTGGGGTTCTATGCAAATAATTTAGACATACATACGACCAAGCACTATCTCGAACGCCGTCTCGTCTTGTCTCGTCATCCGTATCTCTTAAACGATAGCTTGTAAAGTTAGTAAAATAGATAGTTAAATGTGAATATTAGTTTACCTACCTGTATATTTAGTTAACTTTTTCGTCATTCATATCGTTAAGTTAAATAAAAAAATACAGACTTTGTCCACGTGAAATTGATAAACATAAAAAATAAAACAATTATTTAGTAATATCTTAGGTGGAGGCTGCTGTGAAAGACAAAATGAATCCTCAAAAGATATAATCCTAGTTTTAGAAAAAATCTTTTGTAATTCCTTACCTCTGTTAAGCGGCCCTCTATAACATAATACACTCTCATACAGCCCATCATTGACTACGCTGATGCCTGTTATTTGGATGCCACCGAGGAGCTGTTAAATAAACTTGAACGTTTGCAAAACATCTGTATTCGTTTTGTTTTTAACCTTAAAAGTTTGACCATGTTTCTAACTTTCGCAAGATACTCAAGTGGCTTCCTATTCGACTTCGCAGGAACTCTCGGATATTGTGTCTGCTATTTAACATCCTTCACAACCCTAAAACGCCATCCTATCTGCGGGAACGCTTTTCCTACGCCCGTCCTTCTGATGCACCTTGCAGGTCGCATCTTAGAAATCTCCTTAAATCCCCTCCCCACTCAACCGACTTCTACTCCTACTCCTTCAGCGTGCACGCGGTTCGGTTATGGAATTCACTTCCGCCTGACATTAGGGACTGCCAAACTGTTGCAGTTTTTAAAAGAAGAGTGAAAGAACACTATCTTTCCACTTCGTCATAGTTGCATTTTTTTTTTGTATTTATTATTTTATACTAAGTACCTACATTATAATTAAGTATATATATTTTAGTGATATTTATTTTAGTAGTATGTATGTAAGTTTATTCTCATAATCTATGTTTATAGTTAATATTATAGTTAAATTAGTGAATAATTAGGTGTTTTTATTTTATGTATTTTATTTTCTCTTCTTCTCTTACACACGTTGTCTACATCTCTTTGACTACTTTCCTATCGCAGGTATGCTGGAAGAGATTTCTTTAGAAATAAGCATCACCTTTGTACGTATTTTTCTGTTCCTTTTTTTCTTGTCTGTTTATATGTGTGTACATAAACCGTTAAATAAATAAATAAATAATTTAGGCCGCGCGCGCTTTGGACACGAATTTGTAAAAACGTATTCAGTGTGCGCACTCAATTCGTACGACCACGTTCATACGTTGACGTACTATACAAATTCGTGTCCAAAGTGAGCGCGGCCTACAATCACAAACACTTCTTCCAAAAATTATTCGCGTAATTAGCTTCTTTACTCAATGTTCGTATGTCACTGCAGGGATCCAGCAGATTATCAGCGTCAGGTAATTAAGACAATTAAAAAAAAAAGACATTTATTCAAAATTCGAACGTCAACGTTACATAAGACAGTCCCCCAAAAACGACCGCCCTTCACCACTTTCTAGTGCTTCTGAATGCTTAATATATGACATAAATGCTAAGCTAGAATCCCATTTGTTGCAACCTTGAAACGCACATTGCACTTTGTTTGTTCTTTGTTTGAATTGTCTTTACGGAGTAGGTTTGCCATATGCACCTTCACCTTCCACACCGCACGTTGGTTGTTCTTTATTCGAATTCATAGTCATAGTCAAGGAATTAGTATGTACTATCTGTTCACAGTGCCTACATGCTAATTCATGGAATTACTATGTTATAGTGTCATTTCTTTTTTATTTAATGTATTTTTTTTGTTCTGTTTTTGCATCACCCATGCCTGTATTTTTTAAATTTAGTATAATATAAGTGCTACATGGTTATATAGGCGCGGGGCCAGAACTGATTCTGGCCCAACAATATCATTTGAAATGTAATCAAAATACAAGATGGTTTCAGAACCATCTTGTTTTTTTATTTCATTTCATTTCACAAAACAAAACAATTGCATAAATGTTTGCCAATGACGTCAACGTCATTCGAGCGCTAAGAAAACTTTGTAGCACTGTAACTATGTTTTGGTGATTAGTTTTTTTTTTGTATTGCACAAAAAAATGCTTTATCTATCTGTCAACTGTCCCTAAGTATCATTATCTCAAATTATTCGACATGATAACAAGACTTGCTCTAATTCTAGTTAACTTAATTATTGTGCTAGATAACATTTCAGCAACATCAATGTTATGCTAATATTCTACTTTACCTAAATACGTTTGTAGGCTAATGAGTACATTACATAGATCTGGTTTGTGATCTCAATATAGAACATTATCTATCCATTAATCTTTTCACTAAGTGCTCGCAATTCTCTCATGTATATGTTTAATTTATTAGTCTGTTCCAGTTTCAGAATACGAATAAAATGACACTGATTCTATTAGGTCATTTCACTTAAACCTACACAGGTATTCAGAGCGAAACTTTCACATTCAGCCCGAAAATGTATGGACGGTGAATGATCTCCTTTGCGTCACATTCAGTCAGCATAATGCTGACTATGTGCCGTTTTGACTTGATAAAGTCGACCAGTGCAGCATATAAAGTACCGTGATAAACAAATTGAAAATAACACATAAGAAAGATAACAATAATAATTCTGCCGTGCTTGCGATAATGGTAGTAAAGTTAAGGCTTTTCTAGACAAGCGGTGGCCGCCACGTCTGCAATTTACCGGCGAATGACGTCACACAGGCATTATTTATGAAAGTAAGTTGGTGTGTTTTCCTAGAGAGCGTTTTTTGACACCGTGAAGTCAAACCCCGCAGACATAATTTTCATCACAGCCGTCATGTGGCGACCACCGCTCTTCTAGGAAACGTGTATGATTTCGAGAAAATGGCGCGCAAACTTTTCGATATTTTTTTACTTTTCTTGACTTTTGCTATTGAATTTTCTAAGATATCATAATTAAAATAAATGTAGTTTATGTTATGGACTGTACTTTTATTTAGTGTACTAATTAAACTTGTTGTTGTATTTGATTAATTGGCCTAGCGTTTATGCTTTATACGTTGATTATCATAAAACACTTATTACTTAAAATTACCGTATTATGTGCTCTTAGCATATGCGACTAAATATAACTCATAGGGCTACTTAGGGAACAAAACGAATAAATATGTTTAAAAAATAATTTATTTATTAACTTTCCTTCATCATCATTATCACAATATCAACTATTGTTGATATTTTTCGTCACAATACAAATAATAGTACCTAATACAAATCTTAAAATACAATAGACGACGTATATTTAGTAACCTAATTTGCTTAACTGTTCTTAAAGAGTCATAAAGAACCCTGTAAGAAATCGACACGTGTTTTCCTTCTCAACGCGGCATCCTCAGGATGACGATTGACTTGTTGCGAACCCTATGTTGCCAAGTTTCAAGTTTATGAACCGAAGGAATGAGATTTTTCATACAAACAGTATGAAAAACCTCATTCCCCGTTTACACCGCAACAGGTTTTTTGAAAAATTGTATTTTTCTTTGATTCTAAGATTATTTATACCAATTTTCCACTTTGATTGAAGCAATCTGTAAATTCCTCCCCAGAAAAGTTGATTACCCCTTTTCACCTAGTTAGTTAGGGGTTCATTTTCGAGAAATCAAAAAGCATAAATATGTTTTTTCAAGATCATCAATACCACGTTTCATCAGAGTATCTATTCCTTGACAGAAACAATATCTTACTAATGTATGGATCGTAGCACGCGTTATCTACTTAGTTAGGTACTAATTACGATTGGAAAGTTATATTGATTGAGTTTATCAATTTAAGTTATTTATTTATTTACCTATAATATTATATACTTTATTGTGCACCACAAAAATACATCATCATCATTTCCGCCCGGAATCACCCACTGCTGGGTATAGGCCTCCCCTTTTTTCCCACGACTTTGGTCATCAACCCAACGCGCTTTTGGACGACCCTGATTTCTCTTGCCAAACCAAGAATACATAAAAAAAAAAAAATCTAACACTTCAAAATAAACAATGGACGGCCTTATCATTATCTGCGATTACTTACTTTATGGTTCGGTTTATCTACGTTTAGTAAAAAAAACATGTAGAAAAATACCGTTGCTACAATCCTACGCAAATGTCTTAGTGATAACAACCAAAGATCGGCACGATTTCATTATTTCCGTTTCCATAGCCACAATATATTCTACTTATACGAGTATTGTGAGTAGGAAAACCAATTTTCTGGCAATATCCTTTATTTTCTATGTCAATTTCAATACTTTGATCTTTGAGGAATTCCGGTTTGACAAAATGTAAATTCGCACTGCCTTTGTAGTTTTATAAAAGTGTTAAGTGTGTTATATACCCTTCTGAGCGTGTCGTTGGCAATCTGAGTCGGCCCAGAACTTAGCTTCGAGTTTGGTGGCAACAGCATTCCTGAATGCTGTTATGCCTGTATGCTGTTGCTGACCTGATATCGTGTCAGGTGTCGATATCAGGTGTCCCATTGTTTGTAGAACAGCACCCCATTTGCACTCCAGAATAGAATCCATATTTCCATACTAATATTATAAATGCGAAGGAACTCGGCTGAGCGGATTTCGATCAAGTTTGGCACACATATAGACCGTAACCTGGGTTAGGATATAACATACTTTGTATCAGGGTAGTACGTTTCCGTATCGCGGGCAAAAGCTAGTCGTCTATAAATCTTCACCTGATCAGGATTTCCTTGCTTCGATCTACCTATGTTCGGAGTCTATTTAAAGAACTCGTATCCAGGTGAGAGCTTTTCAAATGGTATGAATAGGGAAGCACTACTTACCTCGCCACAGCTATAGTCTTTCCTGAGACCGTTCGCCAATGAGTTTACCTCTTATATTGGTATTGAATTCGCTACCCTCTTACATACTTGACAAAGCCTTATTAATGTCGCTCTTCCGCAAATCAGAAGCTTTCCAATGCTCGGTGCAATAAGATAAGTTTAAATGAGTTGTTCTCATAATCACTTGATCATAAATTGGCGATGTCATTAGTAAGACCGAGAAAATATTCATATACTTAAATGCGAAAATAAACACCCCGAGCTTTATATTCAAAACCAGTTTACCCTGAGTTTGCGTTACTAGATTAAGTCCATCAGATTTGCTTTACTTTTTAAATGAATTTCGAGGCAACTGCAGAACTTTATAATATTTTCAGAATATCAGGCTGCAAAAGTTAAAAAGTTTCGCCTTCGTTTACGCTTTTAAAACTAGAGGTTTTAACGTAACAGGATACGAAACAACTATGGCGTGATTTACATATAGATTATGAATATATTCGTAACTAATTGTAATCATCCACTTTGTAGAGTAGAAACAATACAAATTAAATCCAGCACTTTACGCTCGCTGGGTTTAGATCATCAGGATCATAACACTAATGAAATTGAATTCGGATTTACTTACACTATACTTCCTATAGTTTCAGAGGGTTTATAAAGGAATCTGTAATAGTTGATATCACGTATTAAATAAGATAAATAAAGATATTAAAATAACATCAAATCAACTACAAAGAAATGACTACTACACTAATCGATGTGAATTATATCCTTACTTATTTTCAATTTTGAATATACCTTGACACCAAACCAGCTAATATATCAACACTTTGCAAGACTGGACGTGTATAGGGTCTTATTGCTGCTTCCTTACGACACATAGAACGTTAAGACCCAATCATTGATTAATCCCTTCTACAACTGAAGTGTGAAATGGATGTCCGTCCTCATTTTATTATCAGTTAAAGGATATTCACTGATGGACAAATACCCATTATTTCCATTTTCATAATCTACAAAAGCGTTGGATACATACTTTTTGGATTTTCCTGAATCGTGGGCACAGATACTTTTTTAGACATTAAAATTTGTATCTGTGCCAATTTGTAAAGGTGTTATAATTATGATTTAAATAAATAAATCACAATTACCTTTACACAACACCTTTACAAATTCATCCAAGGCGATGTTATAAGTTACAATGTCTACACATTTTTACAAAAAAGAAAATTAGACATGAATGTCTGGACACCGATCAATTATTTGTAGGTCGTAAAAACTCAAATATATGTTCCGTCAGGCACTCAAACCCGCAATTCATACATAGCTCAGAAGACAGGTTTGAAATAATATGATTGCAAATACTTGGGTGCCTTTACTCTACAGTTGTCTCCTATCAAAAAAATTAACACCTATTCAACCAAAAATAATAAAAATATGTTTTTTTTTAGGCGAAAATTACCTTAATGAAGATATTTTCCTCGTTTCTCAGGTCATCTACTATTTCCATTCTATACAAAATCGGTTCCACAAAGAAAAACAACAAGGTTAAGCAAAGCTACACAGGGTGAATTTTTGAGACGGGGCAGTAAGTTGGAGTCCTACTAAATGTATGGGAAAGTTTCTTGCGTTTCCTGAATTTCTAGTACTCAAACCTCAGTTGGTTTGGCATCAAATAAGTAATTGTAAAAATTGCCCATTTTCTTCCTGTCTACACTTTTATTTCAAAATTGATAAAAATATTTTAAAATGTTAGGAATTATCTCCTAAGATCGTTTTCCTTTATCTAGAACAGTTAAGGTAGGGAAAAGGGAAGGTAAGCCCTTACTGCCCCATCTCAAAAATGCACCTGTATAGTAAACCCATATTACGCCTGTTATGTCCCTTTAAGTACAGGGTGAGCCGATTGCCATTAATCAAGCACCAATCCAGAGTAAAACAACTTTATAATTAATTATAATTCTGCCTAAAACCAGCGATAGATCCAACATAAACAAGAACCCAGGAGTAGGCAAAGTTAACACAACTCCAACCGAGTTCCCTTTACTGTCGACGCCATATTACCTGGTGTAATATCCCTGGGGACAACCTGGAACCATCCTTATTTTTATCCCCCTACACACCACTTTCTACCTTGAAACCAAATTCGTAAGGTTCAGATTGGTTCTTTGCGCGAAAGAGTTCAGGATTGTGATTTTTGCAGATAATCTTTATGTTAAAATCTGTAGTATACTGCAATAAGGCTGTGTATGGCTTTGTAAATACGTTTTTTTTACGTAAAATTGTTGTTGTAGAGTGTTTTCCAGTGCCGTTTACGTGTATTGGAAAATGAATGTTCACTTCGTGGAAACGATACGCATAACATTCAGATAAGTGATTGTGTCGACGGCGACAAACTGTTTGTTCTATAGGGTGTGTAATAGCGTCATGTGTGTGCAAATGTAACCAACAAAATATACATTTACCTACATCGAAACAAAGGTTATGAAAAAACACTATCAAGTTACGTAAGTAGATTTATTTCTTCGAACTGAGGTATAGTCAGTAAAATCCTACGTCGTTCCGCTCCCAAATGCATTGGTACACAGGTGTGGTTGCCGTCACAGAAGCTGATGTAGTGACATTGTGCACTCCCCCTTACACCCCATACAATTTAAAGCGTGTGTTCTCGCACCCTAACATAAAGCACGGCGCACACTACACTACAATTTAGCGCGACTCGCACCCGCACACAGCTAATCCTTGTCGAGTAGGGGAACTGTGCTCTCTGCAATTTATTCGAGATTTTTTATTATTTTATTTTTATTTATGATGTCTTCCAAGAAGTAAAGCGTTGAACCATGCTGCAGATATTCTTTAACGTATACTAAAGTCGTCAAAATGATGTATGATTGAAATACGATTAGAGTACCCAACATTTATTTGTTTATGTTTATTTGTTTATCAGTGAATCACAGACTTTCCTTACAATAAATTACCGCGCACAGTTTTCATTATGAAACCACGAAAATAACACTTAATTATGTACAGTACCTACAGTAACATTGATGCAAAAGAAATCACAGAACAAAATGGCACATGAAACCAAAATGTCCTAAGCACCTCCGGAAGCAAGGCCACAACATTGCAGTAGGGGAGCAAATCCGTGCAACGCGTGTATGTTCACGACGTACCTAATCTGATGGGGCCAACAGAGGAACTACGCGATTACATCAAATTGAAACTAAGTGAAAGAAAGACAGAGTTACGAGGCGCGGTGAACTTCACAAGGTTTTTTATTGAGTAAATGAAGTTATGAACTTGTGCCAGAATGGAAAAATATATTTACGTGGTGCCACAAGGATTCCTTGTTTATCCACCACGTATTATAAAGATATTTACGTGGTGGATAAACAAGGAATCATTGTGGAAAAAAAAAATGAGGAGAGAGCTTACCTGATAGTATGAAATGACGTTTAATGATTTTGGGGAAAATAAATCTCAGAAGAATGATGTTAAGTACCTGCCTAATAAAAAAACCGGCCAAGTGCGTGTAGGACCACGCATCATGAAGGGTTCCTTAGTTGGGATGAATTAATCCCAAAAACAAACTTAACATTGAAGTTAAAAAAACATGTTCTCCCATAAATAGATATAGGTACGTCACGGTCATTTCTCCAACTGCAAATGTAAGTTTATAATCGTAAAAAAAATTATTGCTACAAATTAACGATTTTCAGAATTTTTCATTTACTTGTACTGTGAGACCTTACTTCTTGACTTTCATGATTCTACGTCAATGGGAAGTACCATATAGGTTTTGGCATAAATGACAATGGTCTGATTTGATGTTAATTTCCACTTGATACCTGCATGCGTTCCTGAGAAAAGGGGTCTTGACAGACTGACGGACAGACAGACAAACGGACACCGAATTGATCCTATAAGGGTTCAGTTTTTTTCCTTTTGAAATACGGAACCCTAAAAAAGGAATGGATCTATAATTTTTTGGAATGAGATGACAGTAAGACGATGTGCACGAAAATTAATGTCCTCTTCTCGTCTTTGAATAATTTAATTTATCATATCCTAATTTAGAATCTAGTAGCAAAGCGTAACCGTTTTATTGACATAGGTACGCATTAAAAATACACGCAATCCTTATTTGTTACACCGGAACATATAATTAATTCGCAATAATTCTCTAACAATCCAGCATTCTAAAATAAATAAAGGTTCTGTAAAATCAAATGATTGCGCTGCAAATGTTCAAATAATACAATATTTATTTAACAAAATTGAATATTAAAATGCGCTCGTGCAAATCTCTTGGGCGATACGTTCAATTTATTAATATAAATTCATGAGCCAATGAATGTAAAATTTGACGAGTTGACTGACGCTGCGCGGCACGTTTTATGCGTTTTTGATTATTTTAGTTTCGATCCTACGGAACATAAAGCTCAGAGATATTTTGTAGCAAGGTTGGGGTTCTGTATGTAAGATTTTTACGGCTTAGGTAAGCTTACGCCCATTATCAATCGTTGCGAATGATTTTCAATCGAGTTCATTCCAATGATAATGAAATACTTTCTTCTAAGCATTTTCATTTCGTAAAATTCTTGTTTTCAGCTAGGTTTATATACTTTGAACGATGCTTTATTACTGCTAGTATGAATGTCAAAGTCTAATTTTAGCTCCATTCAACGAGAATAAATTAACGTGATATCAGCCCAAAAGTACAAAATATCAGTTACGACGAAGATCCTTGAACGTCCAAATATTCATTCAGTCATAATTTTCATCTCATCTGATGTAATTTCCTGACTGATGAAACTCTAAACTATCCAGCAGATTGCGTTGCGCTCATTCTGCAGCGGACTGCAGTCCCACAGGACGCGATGTGCGGACTGTTCACATTCACAATTACTTGCACCTATGTACCTACCTCACACCAGCATGAACGTAACTAGATTAACGAAACTAGTCATACAGGAATTTAATTATCTCTCGAAGGTCTTTTGTTTCGTAGTGAAGATTATTAAGGTCCATTTCAACAAGTGCACACACCTAGTTACAACAGTCGAGGTAGTTTATATTTTATGCAAAGGGATTGTGAGTGTGTTACGCAAAACGTTGAAAAAAACCTTTTGCGTAGCACACAATCCCTTTGATTTTGACAATTCAACAGTATTGATGCCGATACGCAGACGATTTTTATTTCTAAATAAAATGTGATGGAATGAGTAATGAATACCTTTCAATACCTTTCAAATGAAAAGGATTGTGATAGTGAGCATGTTACTGTGCTGGGGTTTTCAAAAACCTCAGAATCTCAAGTAGTAAGACAAGTAGCGTATTTTTCTTCCAAATCGCTACAGGTCGAACTCACGAATCGAATTTCAGTCTAGCTTAAATATATACACAGCTGGATGGGCCATTTTTGTATTTGTTGGCGCCTGAAACCTTTGTGATCGTATCAAGCACTTCATGCAACAGATTGCCAAGCGTATTTTTAGGCGCTTTTAACTGACTGCTTCAACTTCTACCTCACATTTTTTATATTCTCTTATTTTTTCTTTCTCTAAAAGGACGAACGTCGAAATTAATATTATAATTAAACTAGAACGAAATGTTATCAGGATTAAAAGCATTGTTCAGAATCAACATTCTCTTCGTTTTATTGAGCAACAAGCTTCAATGTTTCAAGAGTTGACAGTATTGTACCCAATTCATACATACCACAAGTGCTTTTGCAATGTGTATAGGTGTTGACATAGTGCCTTCTGGGGATTTAACCCAAGACAAACTACGCAGGTTGGTTCAGTTCCCCAAAGGAAAACGTATATCTCGCACCAAACTGTGCTAGCTGCCCGCTTGCTTCATGTTAGTACGAGGTATGCGATGTCCAAAACTAATAGTTATAAATATGTCCCATCCAATTTATGTCCCAAAAGAGACATGCCACACTACTTTTCGTCCCGAGATCAGTCCAGTTCAGAAATTCCGAAACATCGACAATTCTATTCCAACTGTGAGGCAAAATTTTCCCGGGAAACTTGTTCTGAGCGAGTGCAAAATGCAATATTGTAAGTTGTTATGATTCGTCCAGGGAATAGTTCCGTACATGCTCTGTTGCCGAAATTGTCAACGTAGTCAACGTATATTTAACTTTATCGTTTTAAGTTTACGTTTATTATTATAGTGTGTTAGTGGAACGGTTAGTAGCGGCTTTGTGGAGTTTATTTGGATGTAAACGTTTAGATTTTTATTTGAGCGTTTTGCTGAGCCCGTAATGTGAGCTGCATTTGGGATTTGTTTGAAGAACAGTGAAATTATTTTCCTTGGAGGATATTGCGGTAATAATGCTTGACTGTTATGAATTCAAACAGCTTTAGGAAAACGTGTAGCTACTCCATATTATGATTTCCGATTTGCCAAAATTCTATATTTAATCACTTATTCCGTTCGGTAAATGTAAAGATCATTGAAACACAAATAATTGAATCATGATATGAAACAATTCACTGTTCACTGGAAATAGACTTGCATGCAAATAACGATAACAGAAATGTATCACCTAAGTGCTTTTCCGAAATTAATTAGGTAGGAACTATTTGTCAAATAGTGCCTACCTACCTAATTAATGTCGGGATTTAAATTAATTGTGATCCAATCTGAATTATTGGATCACAATTAGTTTACAGCAGAAACACACATGAAATTATTTATAATCTAAACCTACTCTACATTCTGAACAGAACTCACATAGATTATCATCCAAAGCTTCTAAACTAAAACCTCACTATTTTAAAAGCATCGCTTTAATCGAGGAATCGTGTCCGTACTTCATTATTTAAGGGTGTGTACAGATAATTAATCAGGTCCTACGTAGCACACTATTTGTCTTGGTAACGAATGTCGCTGCAGTTTTTATTCTAAAGTTACACAGTTGTGTTGCTAGCTTTGTATAAAAAATTCATCGATTCTTTATGAATTCATATAATAATGTTTAATATTTACAAAGTACGTATCAGCATCGATACTTTATATTGGCTTGTCTTTAATTGATCATGTTTTTGTCGTTATGGCTCCTACACACAATGCCGGCGGCATGGCCGCCAGCACTGCCGGCCGGACCTGCCGCCGGGCAAGCCGCGGTGCGCTCGAACCTGCCGCATAAAGCCGCACAAAGGATCGCAAAGGAAATGGAGGCGCAAAAGCCGGGGGCACGTGCCGCTCGGCAAAAGCCGGCGGCATTGTGTGTAGGAGCCATTAGGTTGATTATCGAATTAGATCGTTTTATGGTAAAACACATTAGGCTCGATGACGCCTAAACCTCTTAAGACTATAAAGGTTTTCCAAAACTCAAGTCAGTGACCTAGTTTTTCGTTCAGTCGCTTTTTTTGATTTCATTCTTTCCCAAAAATTCACCCGAGGTAACATACTATTTAACCCAGATCTCTTTCATCCCGATAAGAACGAAATTCTTTAGCCCGCCCAATCAGGAAGGGTTTCCAGAACATTCTCGAAATTACTCCTCTTTCCTGTTCTGACCACTATTTTTACAAACCATAGACCGCCATTGATAGATCATTAAGCAAATGATTCCCGTGGGTAAGCAGTGATCAGAATCTTTATGTACCTAATGGTCTGAGATTACCCCAAATTTTCCTTATAGCAACCCCGCAGGTGATTCTAGCCTAATGGGATCCCAACATTATATTACATTATTTGATGGTTGCCAAATTAAGAGGAATGTTGGTAGTTTTTTGGGGAGTTTTTATTTCGATGTTCATTTCGGGATATAAAAAAATGACTGCAGATTTGGAATTCACGAACCTAGTTTATTTTAAAAACCGGCTAAGGGCGTGTCGGACCATGCACATAGAAGGTTCTGAAGGACCAGGTTCTGTAGTTGGGATGAATTTATCCCAAGAATAAACCTAACATTGTAGTCGAAAAAACATGTTCTCCCATACGTTCCAACTGCAAATGTAAGTTTGTACACAGAATATTGAGAGATTTCCTAACACCGTAGATTTCTTATCTTCGTCATATAGGCTTTCCTGTAATCTGCAAGAGTATCGAACTATTTTCAGTGTATTTTTCAAATTTTTTGGGTCAGTAGTGCCGGAGATAAGGGGGAAATGGTAAATTTTCATTTTTTTTTTGTAATTGCTTTAAAACAAAAAAAAAAATAACATAATTAATGTTATTTTTTTATTTTTTTATTGGGACTTTCACAGTAAGGCCTTATATTTGATATGCCACGCGGTACCGTTTCAAAAACTTTTTACCTTATTTTCTTTTTTGCCTCCCAATATTAACATCATATTCTAAATTCGTTTATTTACGTGACACGTCCGTGTTTGGGTTACAGAAATTCATATGTGTACCAAATGTCATCATAACAGTCCATTCGATTTGGAGCAAATTGGCTGTGACAGACTGATAGACGATCCTATAAGGATTCAGTTTTTTCATTCGGACGTACGGAACCCTAAAAATTGAGAAAAGCCACTCTCTCGGCCATAATACCAGGGACAGAGTCCAAACCCTGGGCTGCTACTTACAATTTTTGAATAGAAACATTAAACCAACTTGATCGATTTAAAAAGCGACATCTTTGACTCCTATTATAACCTCCTCCTATAATATTAACTAACTACCTTATAAAACCAAGTATTTAGTCATAAGTTAAGTCTAACTATCCTTTAATTATCCTTTCAAACAATTTAAACCGGCACTTCAAACTAGGTACCTCCCATATACCTAGGGCGTACACCCACAGTCGGCATATCTTGCCGACCCACCTACATCCTACGCAGCTCACCCTCTTACGTGTTGATCCCTTCGAGTGGGTGAACCAATAAAGGGTTAACACCGTAAATTCTTTCATTTCCGACGCAATGTTGGTTAAAAATAAAAAATATGGGTTACTAAATTAAAAAATTCAAGTGAAAAGTAGGTATTACAACAAAATACAATTTATTAAGAAAATATTTCTTAACGATATTGGAAGACATTGGATTGTACATGATGATCAAAATCTCCACGTAACACTTCTAGCTTCGCTCATCAGTTTACTATTGACTGCTCTTTATACTTCCTCAAATAAAAACATCAGCCCAAAAAAGCCAACTTCAAACTAAAGCGTGTACCCAAAAAAAGATAATACAAATAATAGGGTGTTGTAACAAGAATTCGTTCCACGTAGCGCTTAGTAAACTCTCCTTCATCACTTGCCGTACCTTCGTCACTGGACAAAAACGTTAGCAGGTTACAGGGCCTTTCACCCGACGCGCGGCTGAGCTTTACTGTTAGGTGTTAGCTAGTCGGGAAACAGCTGCTGAGGTAAAAAAATTAGGTGGGAATATTTTTTGGCGCGCGGTTGTTAGGTAATCTGCGTTTCTAGTAAGAACCTATATAAAAAAACTATAGATAACAATTATTATGCTGAAATTAGAACTAACTGCTCGTTCAGAAAAATATACTCAAAAATAATTTGTTGAAAAGGTTTAACTAATGTATACTTTAGATTTTTACTTGAAATTAAATGCTTTTCGCACATTTTCGGGCATAAAAGCTCTTAGTTTTCCAAAATAACAGAGCTGAAATTCATTTAATTCGTTGGCTGTACTAAATTACAAATTCACTCAATAATTTAGTACCAACCACCTAAGTGACCATTATATATGAAGAAAACCTCACAAAATTCAAGGATAGACTCGACCAAAAATATTCACAACTGTTTTTACAACCTTTGTTGTATTACTAAGGACAAAATCTAAAAACTTAGTGCCCTTATGAGACTCGTTTTTCAGTTTCCAAATTTGCGAAAAACCGACTATTTTTATATTTAGCTAAACATTTGAGGAGACCTAATTTATTTCCGTCTGCGTCTTGCTGACCCTTCAACCGTAAAGGGCAGGTCGACTTGTTTGTTAGTGGGAAGACTCCCACTAGCAAAAAAGGTGACCTGCTCTTTGTAGGCACAAAGGTGACTGAGAGATTAATGTCAAGAGAATAAACAGCATCTTCCGAAGTGTTTATGAAATAACTTCAATGTGTGATCATTAAGCCGGTAATCAAGCTTGGATTATAACATAATCCTGATCTGTTTTGACCATTTATTGTGGGTAGCGGGGCTCGAAATGCCTATACTCTGATGTTTTTTTTTCTTATTGTGATATGTGTTTGCTCTCGACCTCGACCTCGCCTGGTGGAAAGCGATGGATGAGGTCCATGATCGAACGAGCAAGCCCAGAAGATGCCTGTTCACTCTTGCTGTGAATGCTGACGGGTTATACTGTTACACGGTTACAGTTGTGATCCTTGACTATTCAAAAGTGCCTTTAAATGGTTTAATTGAAATAAATGCTTTGAGTTTGAGTTTGAGATCACAACCATGTCATTCGGTTTAAATAGCTTTTTTGTATTTTTTTTAAATTATTATTTTATATAGATCTTCTTCTATTTTGTTAAAGTAGCTCTAGGGCTTATAGATTCATAGATGTTTTGATTTGCTGGCCATTTCCTATTTTGAAAAGTACCTCGTACTTGTTGGCCAATAGTCCTCTCATACCTATTAACACTGTAATTTGAAAACATTGTATAAGCCAATTATTTTTAAAAGAGTAACCGTGGAGTTTCTCGCCGGCTCTTCTCCATAGGAAACGACCAACTGAAACCGTACATCTAGATTTTGACTTTTCATAAGTGCATGTAGGTTTATGTGAAATAAAATGTTTTTATTTTTGATTTTGTTTTAGGGCGAATTCACCTATGAAACTAAGGCGATCAGCACATCTAAACTACGTTCAAGAGCTGATACAAAACAAACTGTTGTAGAATATTTGACACTGAATTCTCTTGAACGCGTTCAGTTTCATTGTTGAAATTTTCCCTTATACCCGGTAGAGATTGGTGAAACGTAACATGAAATGTAACACAGATGAGCCGTCCGAAGTTATGCAATGCAACATGAAATGTAACATACTAACTATGCAATCTATACTGGGCACTAATCGGTGACAGCCTGTCATAATGATGACTATGATGTAGTCTATGAGTATATTGACGTCACGGCACAACACCAGCCAAAGGCGTTAGTTGTTAGTCAAAAGCTGTACTAAGCAAATTGCAATGTTAGTCATTTAAATTATACAATTGAAACCTAAACATAATAGACACTGATAAGATGAAAAGCAGTGCGTAGATAATGTTTGTCAGGAGAAAAAATACGGACATAGAATTATGTTAATTAAACATCAATTTACACTTTCGAAAGACTATTCCGGAAATCCTTTGATTTTATCTAAATTAGGCTGAAACTTGGTCAAAATAATAGAATAATTTGGATGAATACAAATATTTGAGTCACTCACGAAACATTAGCTTGATTAAAGGCTCGTTAATAAATTACCCACTATGTTTATTAATCATGAATACTAATAAATGTGGATTAATTAGAATGGAAGAGCAAACTTGCTTCCTGTACCATGTTTTTGGCTAAATCCATACTATATTATACTATGTTAACTAACGAAATGGGAAGGTCTCTTTAACCCGCAATAGTATAGCGTCATTACATGCTAAAGCAATATATAAATGATAGTCAAATATTCACAAAACATTATTAAATCGATACGTTAAAGAAACTCTGTACACGCGCACTTGGCTTTCAACGTGGAAGTACGGCTGGTTTTGGTAACGCCAATACGCTAGGATAGTATCTAGCGTATTGGCGTTACCAAAACCGGCCGCCGCGCTACTATTCTGATTTTGGACAGGACGTTTCGAATTTATTGTCATATAATTCATTTTTTGAATTCCGTGTATTATATTATACTTATTTTTCTATGCTTATATTTTCATTTTAATCTATTAATGATATAGGTTAACGAGTTTAAGGGAACGCCCTCTGGTATTTAACATACTGTATTATTATAAATTCGAATGTAACTCTCTTTGTCTGTCTGTTAACTTTTCACACCTAAACCACTGCACATATTTCGATAAAATTTGGCAAAAAGATTGATGGCATCCTGGGGAAGGCTACTTTTTGTCTTAAAAATTATCCTAAAGGGGGTGATAAAGGGTGGGAATTAAATGAAATTTGTATATATTTTTAATTTAATTGTCGGAGTCTATTAATGTCACATTTTTAATTCGGTCTGACCAGGTCTGACAAGTAAAGAAGATGCCTAAATGTCATTTTGCGGTATTAACATTAAGTCGCAATAATAATATAATGCTGAGTCGCTAAAGCATAGACTATTGTGCAATGAGCAGAAAAAATAGCCGCGACGAATATATTTTGGATGAGACTTAGCATTAACGAGTGGCTTCTAGAGAGCAAAATGTTGCTTTTCTACGACTTCAATAGTACGCGACTAACGACTGCCGGTCGTTGTATATGATCATCCATTGTCCTCTTCACTGCAATTCCTGAATTTCCTTGTTTAATGTAATTTAAAAAATCAAGCCTAGCCCGCTGTTGTCACGTAGTTAGATAGATGGCGTTATGCGATCGGCTGCGAATCCCCTAAATCGCGCTATGGTGTCGTTACACAAGCCAGTACTTAGTTTGTCACTGTTTCTCTTATATAATAATATAAACCGCGTTTTACAAATATCAGCCGGTCGATTCTGTAAAAATCTCACCGTGAAATTTTTTGTGAAGTGAGCTTAAAGTTAGCTGTCATTTCACCTGCCGTGCTATTCTGTAAACATCTCACCGTGATAACTTGGGTGAAGTGAGCTTGATGTGAGCTGTCATTGCACCTAAAGCTAGGGATTGACACTATGGACAGCTCACTTCATGCTCACTTCACCCAAGTTATCACGGTGAGATGTTTACAGAATAGCTCGGCTGATGCCAGGGATTGGCACTATTGACAGGTCACTTCACCTAAGTTTTCACGGTGAGATTTTTACAGAATAGCACTACAGGACTGATTTTTCAAATACTAGGTATGACCCGCGACTTCCTGTGCGGGTATATAACATTTTTTTTTTTTAAAGGTACAATTATTGAAGCTGAAAATAGCCTATGACCTTTTCCATGTTACCTATCTGTCAACCGATTCAGACGGACAGAGTTACTTTCGTGTTTATAATGTTATAACGTTGTTGTATTAGTATGGATGTCAGAAGTGTGTGTTTCATAGTATTAGAGCACAACTATTTCTGCCGCCGAGAAACGTTGCTGTAATCCGATCTGAAGGGTGTGGGTGCCTGGCGCTCAGTTTGACCATGACCTTGGTAAGGACATAGGATTCTTTTTATCCCAGTTGTAACTTCCCGTGGGATAATTTCCGACCTTCACACGGGCGAAGCCGCGGGAAAAAGCTAGTGAAATTATAATGTTCATTACTATTTGGTTTGGAAGACGTTATTACACAGATCCTGAATCTTTTCCTGATTTTAAACCAGGACATGTAATTATTTCAAGGTATAAACTAATGTGAAGGAAAGCACCAAGAGGAAACAAGTTTTTTAATAATCAATCATTTTAAAAACTGCTCTTAAATCCTACATACAATCAATACTAATTGTCGAGGGATCAAACAAAGAAAGTCGTAGAACTGCCAGCACTAAGTCATCTATCATCGTCAGTACTAGGGACTGTTTGCAAAGGCCAGCGTTTTAAACCGACCGACCCATTCGTGACACGCTCTGGATCACCGATTCGATGTGACTTTTAACCCTTTTTTGAAACGATTTATCTTCCGTAGATGCTGTCAGTATCGTGGTATTTCTATTTGCTTTCTTAAGGGGAACTTTTATATATGTGTGTGCTGTGTATAAGCCTTAATTTGGAGCTTATTGATACATACATATTTACAGTTTCAGAATGGTCAGGTGCGTAGTACTCACCGGCGAGCGTGTATGACCAGATGTATGAACGTAAACGAAGCAAAAGACAGACAGAAGAAAACAGACACTACAAAACGCGACCTGCTACGCTCCTTACATACTAAAGAGCGTAGCAGGTCGCGTTTGGTAGTGTCTGTCTCCCCACACCAGAGAATGGCGTGAGTTTATACTTATCTACTAGCTGCAGAAAAAGAATTAGGGTCCACGCAGGCGAAGCCGCGGAGGCTTCGCCTTGCGTGGACCCAAATTTTTTTTCTAAAATAAAAGTACGTAAGTAAGCCTAAGTTACTCCTTATAACACCAGCTATCTACCAGTGAAAGTCCCGCCAAAATCGGTGCAGCTGTTTCAGAGATTAGTCGGAACAAATAGAGAGACAGACAAACGATTTAAAAATTGTTTTTTTTTGTAATAAGTTCCGCGTATACTTTCATAGTTATGCATTTAGTAAAAAGCTGTTATGTTAACATTACAAACAGACACTTCAATTTATTTATTTGTATGTATAGATATAGATGATTTGTGATTTGATACAGAACTACACTTTTTTCACATTGTTTAGTAGTTCGTAGTAAAGTTCGTATCTTGGTTATCGATAAATATTTTATTTCTTATTTCAGGCAGTTCTTCGCTGAAAAAATATGCAGAATTGTGAAGCTGCGTTCCAAAATTAAGGTAAGAAAAGCATTTTGAAGATTCTAGTTATTCTTGTTTCCGATTGATCTTATTGTAAACTATACCTACCTACAAACACACCTAGATATAACAACAAAACTAGTATCTACACCCGTTTATCTCCCAAACTGCTGGCAGACAATTTATTAGCCGAGATAGCTCATAAATAATAGAGTGCCTAACTTAATATTGTATTAACATTCAACATCTATTAATATTCCTGGATTATGCTGAATTAGTTACTAGCCTTAACTAGGTTTCGGTTTAGGCTAGATGTGTCTAATTCTCCGAATCTAATCTTATGTCATTAATACGTAAATGTCAAACGATTTAAAAAATTGCTCTGAGCAAATCATCATTTAAATAAAATGATGTACTGAATAATTAACTCATCAACTAATAGTCAATATCGTTAATGTAAAATAAAAGTACATTCGCAAAATGTTCAATTAATTGCTCTTTCATCAACTCGAGGGAAATATAAATGTCAGAATGCACAACATCAACATTTCAAAACATTTAAACTGTTCATTTTCCGAAACTCCATTTAAATATTGAAACTTTTTCAAATAAAACAAATGTTTCTGCTATAAAATTGACTTCAGGCTCTCAGACCGCACCAGACGTCACTTGTCATAATTATTGTGACATTCAAAAGAAAACGCAGCGAATTCGTCTACAAGTGTACAATCTAACACCCACCCGAAGAAATTTCAACCTTTTCTTCATCCACATAAGGTTCTGTAGGACTGCATTTGATAACTTAGCAAACAATCCGTCAGTTACTATTCAGGCAAAGGAAATTGCACTTTATTTCGTCATTGGAAAGTTGTAAGTTCAAGTTCACGAAAGCTCCTTCATTTTTAAGTACGGTCGCTTTTAATTTGTCATATAAAGCGTGATTTATATTTTAAAAGTTGAACGGCTACCGCGAACGTGTGATTCATACATTTACAAGGGACATGTTTTAAATAATTTAAAGTTTATTACGGCCGTTTCTGTAAGCGTATTTTTTTTTTTTAAGTGCGGGAAGTGAGTTAATGAGTTCATGTGAACGTAGTTAACTTATTTACATGACATTGTATGTTTGAAAGTGACTTTAAAATGATACGTCTTCTGTGTATACGTGAAGTGTTGTCTTTTTAATGGTTGTTGCGTAGTTTTAGGAGAACTTCTTTCAGAAGCAGTTCGGGTAAGGAAAAGCATTTATCACCATCATTTAAGGCGATGACGCCGAAGAGCCTGGCCACGACTTTTGGCAGCGCGGCAAGCGGTGCAGTAAGCGACACGGTGTCCGAGCCACGTGCGAGGCTGCTCTGTAGCGTTAGCGGCAGCAATCAAGGTAAACGTATTTAGACATTTTCTTTTTTATCGGCAAATATTAACATATTAGTAGGTACTTTTATAAATTATCAATTTAATTAAACTTTTATTCTGGAAAACATTGTTTATTTTCTTCTCACAGCCTTTTAATAAAATAAAAACATTATGCTGAGGATGTTTTGACATCCATATAGGCGGTCGATTTAAAAATGTGTGATGTGCATGAGAGCAAATAAATAAATAAATTTCTGTACTTAATAATTTCTTTGGAATTAATTTGCCGCTACAAAATCGTCTAAAATAATTATTTTAATCGTCAGTATTCGTCAGGTCACCACTCAGTCCGCACCGGTCTGAGTCGTGGCATCTCAATCACTCACTCGTACATTTGTATAAGCGCCCCGCGCTGCGCACCCCTGCCGCGAACCGCTCGACAAATACCGCTCGCGTTGCCGTCGTGTGTGGCGCTTCGTGGCATGCTTCATACATTTTTGTATATTTGTTTTAACGCTCGCCGCCGCGCGCTAAGCTACCGCTAATAGCGGCAACTTTTGCAACAACAGAGGTGGATGTATTTAGACTTTTTTTCCATCGGCCTATATTAACATATTAATAGGTACTTTTATAAATTACAATTTAATTAAACTTAACTTCATATTCTGGAAAACATTGTTTAATTTCTACCCACAACTATTTAATAACATTTTAAAATTTATGTTGAGGATGTTTTGACATCCATATAGGCGGTCGATTTAACATTTTTTTAATAAATTCTTTGTAGTACATTTTCCGCTACAAAATCGTCTAAAATATTTTAATCGTCCAGCCGCTGCTCAGTCCGCTATCTGTACCGCTCTGAGTCGTGCGTGGCATCTCAATCACTCGCCCGTACATTTGTTCAAGCCACGCCCCGCGCTTCGCGCCGCCTGCCTTGAACCGCTCGGCAAATACCGCTCACGTTGCCGCTGCGTGGGGCGCCACCCTGGCGCGCTAAGGTACCGCTGATAGTGGTAAGGTCGTGGCCAGGCCAACGCATAGCCGCCGAGTGATCGCCAATATCGGAAAAAATACCTGTAGCTGTCAGGTAATCAACAGGGGCACCTATTTTTCGATGCTTTGAAAAAACAGAATCTGTTTACATATTGTATTTCTTCGAAATTAAAATAAGATATCACAGAATACTCCAACCAATATTTTTTTAATCCAGGCCATTGCATTTCTATTAAACACACAATAATCACAAAAACTCTGCTTTAAATACTTTAAACAAATATTTTTTAACGAAATATCTATTTTCTGTATTAAGATCCGACTTTAAGTAAATATCGGAAGCAATTTTCGAGGCAAATAGCGTCCGTGCAGGATTGCATTAGCGACTGCAAATATAAACGGCGTAGATACTACACTACTCAGTATATAGGCTGTTCCATCTGCACTATATAGGGCAGATGGAACAGCCTATATACTGAGTGTAGATAGAGCATGCTGTGTGGTAAAAAGTGAACATTTATACGGACGAGGCGAGGGACTTAGGTTAGGGACACAGTAATGAGTTATGTTATTATAGCTCTTGTAAGCGACATTCATGTTTATTGATACAGCGTGGCTAAAATCGGAAATAACGCCGCCATCTTGTTTTTTGAATACATTTCAAGTGAAATTTCACAAAACAATTGCACAAACGTTTACCAACAGATTAATTCGGGACTTATCCGAGGTTCTTGCGATAAGTTGAGATGATAAAGACTTCAATATATAATAAGTGCCACATTTTTAATGTTCTTACTTATCAAGTCTAAGAAAATAAATTCAACTGTAAAATACCAAAGTTGAGACTTTTTATGGTCTAAGATCCGACCTTCACCCATCTGTTTAATGGATGAAAAGTATTTTATATCAAATTTAGTATGTAAACAAATATATAGCGAGTGCGTTGGCTAAAAAAAATCCTGGCCAGACTATGATTAATTAAAAATTCTAAAACGACTTCTTTTTTAAATTGCGTAGTTTAGTAACAAATGTTTCTCTTAAAAAGCACTATCCATTGATATATCACTTATCGCTATTGGGCGCTAAGAACATTCCTAAATTTAGGTGGCCAAGTAGTCACCTACTTAGGTCATAAACTACGGACTAACAATTGGCCAAAGTCGAGTTAGTAGCAAACGATCTCCTTGAAAAGTTTTTTCCATTGGTGTCTTACAATGTTTAAAAAAAAGATTTTTTATTTTTTTTTATTTTTCTCAGTCTGGCCAGGAATTTTTTAGCCACCACTCGCGATATATTTTCTTACATGCTAAATTTGATTTTAAATACTTTCATGCATTAAACAGATGGGAGCAGGTCGTTCCTAGGTCGGATCCTCTACTATTATGTATTTAATTGACCGTTTAAAAACTTATTGACCTTCTAATGATGTATGCCACATCCAAGTTGGTCGCAGTTACTTGGCTATTTAGTACATATATTTAGACACCAAAATAGGAACCTAATGAACCTAATGAATGCACCTCTTTTTGTGAACCTCAAAGGTTCACAAAAAAAAGTGCATTCATTATATCGGAATTATTTGAGGTTCGATGAAACACATTTCCTTATTATACCGTAACGAATCAGAATTTTAAACCTCTTCACACCGCTTCCCGCTTCCGCAAACGCCTCCGCTCCGCTCATCACCCACCTCCCTAACCAAAAGCAGCAGCGTTCTTATAAGAAACGCAAGTATTAACGTTCAACTTAATGGTTGCGTTCAGTTCGACGTTGTACCGACTACGGAGCGTGGAGCATTTCTTTACATGCCTCCCCTGACTTTTTGTAGCGAGTAAGTAATGTACTTACTTCCTTTGTACGGCGAAATGAGATACAAGCTTGTACCTATTTTAAATTGGTTAGTGTTGTTTGGCAAGTGTGTCGTCTTCTTCTTCAGTTTAAGAACTCTCATGTCGGTAAAATGACATCCAGTTATACAGGGTCAAATTAAAATAGCTATCGAAACTCTACAGACGTGATGGGTTGGATATCTATACACGATAAACTAATAAAATAAAATAAAATGATTTGAAGTTTTTTATGGGGGGTCAACGGCCGTTGGTAATTTTGTGACTTCAAGTTTGAGTTAAGAAAATCTGTTTTCTTCTATTTTATCGTGTTTAGATATCTATGTATACATCACGTCTGTGAAGTCAACACAAAAAAAATACCAACTTTTTAAAACTGATTCTTCAAATGACTACACTAACTGCGGTTGATGACCCAAAAAAAACCATACATTTAATATCTTTTTGTTTTATCTTGTTTAGTTATCGATACCCATTACGTCTGTGGAGTTTTGCTAGCTAATTTAATTTGACTCAGTATTTCCTCGGAAGCCAATAAACTAAAATAAAGTACGTTAAGAGCGTTTATTCAGTAGGCAACGTCGCAAATAGATGTCAAATATTTCGCTGTTTTGATTTGGCAATATTACTTTATGAAAATATATATTTTTTTCTTGAAATATTCATAAATGTTTAAAAGCTGAGTACCTAGGTATTTAATCATTTTTATTTATTTATTTGCTCAGACAGTAATGATCCACAGGTTAGTTGGTTAGGTACAAAAAAAACGTAACGGCTATGTTAGTGTGTGTCAATTTAGATGTTATGTAAAAGTGTTATAACCCTACTTTCGTTGCTGACCGTACCTAGAGTTCCAGTAATAAATTACATTTCAGGGCTCTCTCGAGTGCCGCTCTATTAAAGCCTACATACGATGCTACAATATTTATAAAACATGTCAAAACAAGTCAAATACTGTAAGATATTCAGATGCGTCATTTGAAAAGATTCTGTGAATTCGGCCTCGCTGTTAATTAAATTGTTGTATTAAATTGCTTCCTCGGCCTCCACTAAGTCTCATTTCTGGGAAGAAGACCGACTTAATATCTTTTCAACATGTATATCACAAATTTGTATCGTCCTTCGTGTTTCGCTTTATACCTCAAACGCTTGAAACAAGAAAAATAAGAACTTTAATTACTTTTCATGAACGCAACTTCAATAAAAATTAAACTATCAAAGGACCACAAAATTGAAGCAAAGTTAAAATTCTCAAGAATCGCTCTATTAGAAAAGAAGTTCAAAGGAATGAAGAAAACTATGAATGTGAATGAAATTAGCGCAGATTATATTTATTAAAGCACTTTCAATAGACATTCCATTCAAGGCTCTAATTTATATGTTTCTGGAAATAAGTGAATGAAACCTTAGGAACTTAGTGAGAATTCTTGTAAAATAAAATTCTGTATAAGGTTGAAGGTAGTAGGTAAACTTGAATAAAAATTCCGGAGAATTTTGTCAGTGAAAGTAAACGGTAAATAAGTATTTTACTATTACAGCGGAAATGAAAAACGTTATAATATATTATTATTATACTGATCCAAAATCGGTGACTTTTTGAGAATCTGAAAATATTACGCTGATTTTGCGATTGTAGAACAATGCTGGCTAATGTTGCCATACTTACCCCTATTATGTTTCTTAAGTTTGAGGAAAGAACAAACCTACCAATGGTAAACTAAAATGTAACAAAAATTTATTTGGTAAAAATAAAACAATGAAGCGAAATCGTGTTACGTAACGCTTGCTAATTAATCCAACAATGTTGCCACACTCCCAGTAAAAAATGGAAGTCTTGTAGTCGGAAACCTTTGTAGACTGTATTAGGTAATTTAAGACTTAAAACTTAACTATAATCTGCTGTAGATAGTTTCGATACGAGCGTTCTCCTAATTACAGCACGTGTCTATGTAACTGAACTCCACACGCGTCCATTCAATTTGTTTTTTATTTGCAATACCAACATGCCCCAGATTGTTGCTACAGAGGATGATTTTATTTAATAATGTTTTAATTTTAAATAATAAACAGTATTTGGAAATTAATTTGTCGTGTTAGTAATCTGCTGTAATCCACTGGGCAATATTCTTAGTCATAAGCAGTAGACAGCAGCATGCTGAAGTGGGAATTGAGGGTCAAAATAAATCTGTCAGCTGAGTATTTTTGACCTCTTACAATATGATGTGCGTGTGTGGATTGCAGGAAATTAAAACATGATCAAATCATGCAAAACTATACACAACAATAAAATAAACCCGTATCCTAGTTTCCAGAAACATGAATAACAGAGCAGCATCCATAGTGGCATAGATTTACGACGTCAACCCTCGCATGCTAACGGGGGTAGATTTTTACTCGCAGAACAATTTGACGCGAAAGCATTCGTCAGCGATGGATGACACAAATGTGCGACGCGACGGTACTAAAGTACCGCGAGATACGAGAGGGTTAGACGTTTTGCGGTGTAGTGTTGCCAGATTCTAGACTAACAAAAAACCTGTACTATTTGAGTCGACGAAAATGAGGTTTAGTCCGCTGGGATTGCACAATCACTGAAATTCTTCAAGGTTCAGAGCAGTCAGCCCAACTCCCACTAAAGCGCAGGCCACACTGGGAACGAAGCTAAGTAAGTTTAGTTTCGCTCATGTAGCTGCCGTGTCTTTCATATTTTGGTGATACGTGGTTCATAGTTCGTGGGGTGGAATGAAGCATGCAAACACGAGGTAGCTAAACGAGCTTCGTTTCTAGTGTGGCGTGCGCTTTAGGCTTCCACCGCTCTGATGGACTTATATGTTAATACGGTATCAAGCTATTTTTGTAAATTTATATTATGAGGGTAGGCACTATTACAAATGTCATAATCAAACAACTTCACGTCAGAATATATTTTTTTGTCCCATATAATATTCTTGTATCTGGCAACACACAGTCCTGACTCAGCATAAGCTATGACTGAGTGTATCTTATTGATTCGAGATGAGATGTCGATACAGCCACACGATGCCTTATGTAAGCTATATGTATAGCTATCGCTATTCTTATATAGGTATATATCAATTTTATTGTGCTGTGTAGCTTCATAAGAATAGTGCTATCTTCATAAGAATTATTAACGATTTGCTAACGGAATGTGCATGCAGTATGCTGTAAGATAATGCTTATCGTATCCATTGCCTCTTCGTCATGTTTTTAATTTACCTTAAAGAAGAATAACGTGTTTTTATGGTGTCTAGTACAAATAACGTCCCACGTCGATTTCAAACAGCTGCCCAAGGCAATATACTAGAGTTGCAAAGATAAATCATTATTATAGAACTATAAAAACGTAATGTAGTCGTTTCTAGCAAACCACAAAAATGTAAAATGATGGGGGAAAAAAAAAACGAAGAATAGCGCAGGAAACTGTACAGCAACAAGGAAACAGGTTAAAAGGCGTAAAGAAAAACGTCACGAAAAATACTTCAACAAGCGTAAATTCCCACGCCGCGGCGCTCTCCAAGAAAATCTTATGAATTCGACGTAATAAAGATGCAAATGTGTACATTTTTTTTGCTCGCCAGTGTACTGCCGGTTCACTCGGAAGGCAACTTCACAAATGGCGTGCATTGCGACTCTGTTTACACTATCTGTCAAAATAATTGTGCACGCTCTCGCGTGGTTGTGACGGAGACATGTTTGTGTATCATATTGGAGTGTATTTTTATTTGTGGACTGAAAGTATAGCTATTTTCCAAAAGCGTGGCTTAAGGTTATTCTTATCGAGTGTTGGCGTTGGGTGGGTGATATGCCTTATCTGTAGAAAGAGCGATAATGTTGTTACGATGTTTTATGGAAGCTTTTGCCAGCGGCTTCACCCGCGTGCATATCGGAAATTATACCAAGGAAGCGTACTATCGGGATAAAAAGTATCATATGGTCTACCCGTGTGCAAAATTTCATCCAAATCCGTTCATCCGTTTTAACGTGAAAGCGTAACAAACAAACTCACTTTCGCATTAATAATATTAGTAAGGATTATATTTTTGTGAAGCATTGTTAGATGGGTTTAGTTGGACTGATTTATATTAGAATATACTCATCGAAGCAGATCCTTCGGTCTTTGTAATCGTTTCTTTGTTGTTGTTTTTGACTTACAGATAGCAATTCCAGCAGCAACAAACGATTTCAATCCCTGACATTTACAAACTAATTTGCATTAAGACTTCTTCGTCCAGGGGGAAATCCAGCAGTTTACACCAAACAGTCAAAGAGATAAACTGAATAATATCCAAAATCCATTTGGAATTTGTCGCTAATATAACTTTTAATGGAGAGTCCGTTTTACCCTCGTCAGGGCGGGCAGCTCCGTCGCTATTGTTGTAGCCAAATGTCAATATCTAAGATAATCTTCAGTTAAGTATAAAGTCTGCTTGCCAACCGTCACGATGACAGAAATTATTAATTTTGTGCTAGTATTTGTTTCACATCGTGTACTAGTTTGATTCGTTCAGGGTTTTTGTTGGAAGTGAGATTGTCAAATAATGTTGTCACTTTGTCACTGATATTTTTAATCAACTTGGGGATAATAAAGCGAGGTTTCTTATTTCTTACGCTGAAATAATAGGGTACGCGTTTAATGAATTTAGATAAACGTAAATATAGGAAATTTTGTTTGTCTGTTTGCAAGCAAATCTACTCATTGTTTTGAAGTTTAAACTTTATATAATGTAAAATGTAAGTATTTACCTACATAAAACATCCATAAACTTGCTTCAAGCAACCATTGAAATATCACGCGTTATATCAGCCAGAGACAATCACTTTCAAAATCTTAGTTCATTAATCTCCCCACTAGCCATCAACCCTACAATGTCTTCAGACCATAGACGCTGTCTCTCTCTCTCTTCACTTTGTATAGGTAATCCTTTTATCCTTTCTAATGACGTCTAAAGCAAGTGATAGGCTAGCCGTGCCGTCCTCTCAACATAGTGTGCCGTAGTGTGCCGTAATGTCCGGGGCGACAGCAAGACGGTTAAAGCGGCATTTAGCGCAGATTGCGCTGAGCTGTGTACTCTGTCTAAGTCACGGCGCACGGATGCGACGGTAATTGGTTCGGTAGTCCTATAGATAATTTGGGATGGTGAAGCGTAATTTTGTAGGTTTGTTTTATATGGGAAATATTGATTAAATAGTTCATAAACTCATCAATTCTGAACTTGGGATACTTAAAAAAAAAAATCTGCATGCTCTACATATGTATAACTTTTCTTATTTTAAGTTCGCGCTACATCGCAACAAATTTTAAAAATGTGTATTTACTATGTTACAGACTGATTAAACCAATAGTAAAATTGATATAGTTGGTGTTTGTGTTAAAAATATGACAATTATTTGATTGTTTAATGTTTTTACACAAGCTATCTGCAACCCTACCTTTTAAATGTTGTTATTTTTATTCCGTTTTGTCACATTGCAGGGAAAATACCACATAAATGTAAAAAATTAAGTAAATAACAAAGCGGCACCGCCCTCAAAGAGTAGTATTCTGAAATAATTGATTGACTTTTCGAGCTGGAATAATTTCATGAATAAAATATACTGAACGATTGACCGGCCGACGCTCATAGGATTTATTCAGGCATGAATATTTATATCTAGACTTTATACGAATTACAAAGTTGCTAACATACTGTTTTGTCTGTAAATTTTTGGTGCCCGGACCGCAGCTGGCACAGGGATTTTTAAAGGTTACCTACTCGGAATCTAGTTTACATATCTATGTATGCAAACTAGATTACGAGTACTTAACAGTAATAGGACTGTTAACCCTATTAACTATGATGTGAATTTAGTTACTGGTAGTAGATTTACGTCGGCCAAAGGTGGAGTTCAAACCCGTGGGTTTGAACTCCACCTTTGTGTGTCTGATTAGAGAGAGATAGGTCGTGACCTATCTCTCTCTAATCAGACACACAATCTGTTGGAGTATTGCTTTCCTGGAAAACCTCACCTAAGAAGTCGTCGCAAAATTTACCTATTCTTTATTTTCCTGAGGTGTGAGTAAGCAGACAGTAGGTACCTAATTAAAAATCCAATCGCGATTTACTCGAAATTATGCGCCACATCTTACGTACACAGTGTATTAAAATAATATCAGCGTTATATTGCGGCGCTGCAGTTCGGCCATATTGAACAATATAATCTGTTTTTGATTAGCTTTCTGACCGTTACTGGTTCGCCAGTCCACTTTGTAATATCAGAGGCAATAAGGAAATACTAACATTGAATCTATAGTTCTTTAAAATAATAGTATCCCAGAAATGTTTAAAAAACATTTACATAATAAAGAAGGTTGCCAAGGCTCACGTACCGCTTTCACTGTTAAAAAGTTATCAGATCTAATGCAGACAGAATGTACGGCTTGGCCGTTTCGCGGCCGTCGCACAGACACTCCTACGAGCTTATGGTAAGAAATCTTGAACGTTGTGTCATGCAATAGTTCAATGTTTTTATCTTACTCAGACATGCATTTTTTTTTGTTTTTTTGTGTGCAAGTTCTAGTCTGCATACCAAATTTCAACTTTCTAGGACTTCAGGAAGTGGTTAGCTAGAGGTTTTCATGAGTGAGTCGGTTAATCACTGACGAAATCGACGTATTTTAGGTAATAATAAAATCCAAAGTATAAAAGATAGACAAATTAAACGTAGTGTGTTTTAAGTCTGTTGACTACATCTTATTTGTCTACCTGAGTATTTGAGGTCTCTAGCATTATCCAGACCGAAACTATGAGAGTTCGTTTACTTTTCGTTACGTTTTAAATACGACGAAATGCTTCGAGAAAAGGTAGGTAGTGCCCCTGTTTTTTGTTTTTGGCTCATCTTGACGGAGGCACTTCCGTGCCCCCAGATATTACACCATTAGTAATTTTAGCTTGCTTTAGACTAAAGTAGTTAATCCTGAACATCACCCACAGGTACACTTTACTTAAACCATTAACCTAAATCTAATTAAATTGTAACTTTTTTCATTAGGTAATGTGTTACATAGAAGGGAAGATCACATAAATGTTTCTATACAAGATCAACGTTTGTGGATTTTTGTCGGCCAAACATGACAAACTCCATTATTTCCTTTCGCTTGCAAAATATAGCTACAGTCGCAAACATGCTATTGATACCTAGACAAAATATAGCTACAGTCGCAAACATGCTATTGATACCTAGACAAAATATAGCTACAGTCGCAAACATGCTATTGATACCTAGACAAAATATAGCTACAGTCGCAAACATGCTATTGATACCTAGACAAAATATAGCTACAGTCGCAAACATACTATTGATACCTAGACAAAATTCATCTCATTGTGAACTTACTCATTAAAAAATATCAGTACAATAATGACAACAAAGAAACATCAAATCATACATAAAATCTAAACCAAAATATTCAATATTAAATTATAATCTAAATCTATATTTAAATACGAAATGAAAAAATATAAAACGAAGTGTCGGAGCGATAGAGAGCAAGCTCTAGAGACTTTAATTAATAATTGAAAGGTGAAAAATGTGAAATATCTCCGTCCCGATAGAAATAAAACTATAAAGAGGACTTTACAATGTAAGTTTATATTTATTTTACAGTTGGATTTTATTGTGAAGGTGCTGTAAACGTAAATCTTATGTATGAGTGTCTAAACTTTGTGCAAGTAGATTGTTTGTTATATTTTTCATGTCTGAAAACTTGCAGGTACAGTGCCACTGAAAAAATAATTTTGAACAAATCTTGAAATTTTACAATATGTACGTAAAATTGTGACAAATTAATATTTTCGTTTACATATTCGTTCCTTATACCTAGATAAGTTTCTGTTGTGTTGTGTGGTTGTAAAATAGAGAAGCGACCACTTGTATTCCATTGGTTGTTTGTAAAAACGATTACTGAATTTTTTACTTTAATTATTAAGGTCATCATTAACCAGCAGGAAACCCGATTAAATTGATTTTGATTTGTGCCGTTACTACAAAGCAAACAGCTCTTTTATTTCAAACTACATACACCAGAATAATTCCCACTTTTTCACAACTGAAACCCAGTAGAAACTTAACGCATTTCTTCCTCAAACAGAACCACTCTAAGCAAAGTTGTACGTGTAACGATGTTATGTGAGCTCTCCCTTACGCGAGCTAATTTCAAATAGTCACGTCTGGGCGCAGGTGCGGTGCGGGGATCGAATCCGCGACTATGGATAGAACGGCTGTCACCCGCGGGTGTTATGCCTCGTTGATATGTTATGGTTTATGGTTCGATGTATTTGTGTTATATTGATTTTATGATAAATTGACAATGTGGAGTGACTTTAGAATCAATTTGATAAGAAAACAACATATTTAGGAGAATTTGACTGATGAAAATCAGCACGATCAGCACATCTAAACTGCGTTCAGGAGCTGTCAGTGTCAATATTCTACAACAATGATGACACTGACAGGTCTTGAACGCAGTTTAGGTGTGCTGATCTCGTTCAGTTTCATTGTTGAAATTCGCCGTTGGAGCCTGTTTCTCAAAGTTCAGATAGGCACTATCTAGCCGAAATATTCGAAAATCAAACTGAGTTTGTATAGAATTATCTGCCAAAAGAATTAACTATGAGAGGTGGTAAAACTGACCCTAACGTTGGCTTTTTATCTTACTTTCAGGCAGGTGCCTTACAAGACGGGAATGTCAGGCCATACCTATTCCTGCCAGCGAACAGAGTTGCTGTGTTCCGGTCGCAAGGTATGTCCCAATGATATTACAGGGACTTGAGACTTCGTAACTTAAGCTCTGATGACTATGGGACTTGAATATGACGCAACAGAAATGTCTGTTGTACTAGACAGAAGAGATCGTCTTACGTCATAATAACTTCTATCCGCGACTGCGTCCGCGTGGAGATCAACTATACTCTAAAACGGGATCACCCAAATACTCCGAAATATTTTATTCCGAATTTCGATGTTCCGATTTTCAAAAAAAATATCTTTCGTTGTTTCATTTTTATTAATTCTTCTTTTTACCTATTGTGGTAACGTATTTTTATTTTATTTGCATCGTCTTCACATATAATTATGTAACTAATGTACGTACATATGCAAATATTGTAACACATTTTAAAAGAGTAACGGTGGAGTTTCTTGCCCATTCTTCTCCATACGAAAACTACCTTTTGGAAGGGGCGACTAGAATCAATTCAATTTTTTTGTAAACTTTGACGTACAAAAGTGCCTTACAGGGGCCTATTTGAAATAAATGATTTGACTTTTTGACTTTTTTTTGACAATAGTTCGAATTTCATAATACCTAAGAATTATAATATCTATTATTAAAAATCACGAAATTTATTTTACCGAAAGTCGTAAATGCGATTTGTTAGTTTTCCGATTTTCATACGTTCGAAGAATCAATTGTTCGAAGGGTTCTCGGTCCGAAAAACGACATTCCGATTTTTAATACTTCGAATAAACTAAAAGTCAACATGTTGTGTTACAAAATTTAGTGACACAAACGAATCCCTGCAAAACCGAATGCTTGCTGCATGTTACATGCCTGCTTGCATGCTGCAAATCCCCTGTATTATTGATGATTCACTTCGGTTAGGTTAGGTTAGGGCGTTTCGTTACGTCCGTCGCCGTCACTCATCAGGACCCGAGGTGGCGGCGCGTAGTGTTCCACGCGCGCCTCTCTGAGATGTCGCGGGGGGAGTCAAACACCTCACTCCCCCCCCCGACCCGAGAGGAGGCCCGCGTTGGCGGGCCGGCACCGGCCGGGGGTTGCGGAATATTCTTTCGTTCCCGTGACCCCCGGCGTAGGTGTGAGTCGGAACACCGGGGTGGTTTTTAGTCAGTAAGAGTCTGACAGACCCCTCCGCCCGCCCCAGGGCGGAGGACATCCATGAGGATGTTCCACCCCGGAACAAAAAAAAAAAAAAAAAAAGGGCGTTTCGTTAGGTTAGGTTAGGGCGTTTGTTAACGCGTTTTTCTTTCGGAATTGTATTAATCGGTATTTTAATAATCGGAATTCGTATTTTTGATGTTTCGAATTATCATTAAGTCGGACTTTTTGTTATTCGATCTATTGAAATTCGGTATTTTGAGAATAGTAATTATAAACGTTAGGAATATTGAAATTAAGGAATTATAAAAATAGGAGTAATGATAAGTCGGAGTTGTTATATTCGGAATTTTAAACCATTTGGAATTATGAAAATCGGTATTTTGAAATTCGTATTTGTGACTGACGGAATAAAGTTTTTCGTATTTATGTAGTGTACCCCTCGAAAACATATGCTATGACACCGCAATAGTGTAGCTTTCTACCACTGAAAAATCTATTGTAATCGGATGAGCACTTTCATAGATTACCTCTTATAAAAAAACATAAAAATATTGCTACTTTAAAAAATAAAAAAAATTACGAGCTACGCCCCTCTGTTTCACCCGGATAAGTCTCGAACCCGATGAAATATAGGTATAAAAAAAATTCTATGTCCTAGCCCAGGTTATGGTCTACCTATGTGCCAAATTTCATCCAAATCCGTTTTAGCGTGAAAGCGTAACAAACAAATATACAAAAAATCTTATATTTTATCTTTATAATATTGGTTTAGAAGATCGTACCTTATCTTGTAGATAGCTATCTGTAGTTTGTGTCTACCCCCATTGGAGTTAGTTAGTATGTTTATGTATGTATGATCTAATCTACGACTACCGGCACTTATATAATTTATTATGTAACAAGTTGTAGTAATGTTTCATATTTAACAGTGAGGCAAATTGGCATTGATATTTATGAGTTAATTCAAGGCTTTACTCAGCAACATAAAATCAGCTTACAGATTTATATGGAGCACAAATTAATAATGTATAACTATGTTACCTACGCGTGTATCAGACAGTAATTACATTACTTTGAACACGCGTATCGTCTTACTATGTATTATAATTTAAGCCTCTCTTTAATGATTTGGGGTATGGTATATTGTAAGGTAGATTCTACGCACACTCAGGGAAATTAATCATTTAGAAAATTGACAAGCTACGTGAATTTGCTCTGTCATACAACCGTCAAAGAATGACAGCTGTGATTTGAATATACGGACAATTTAAGTTGGTAGTCAAATTAATGTCCGTATCTTTAAAGCCCAAACTACGGTAACTCGAAGATTCAAAAAAAGATAATATATATCACAGGTGACTGATATATAATACTGTCTTAACATATTGTTCACTTAGCTTTAGTAAAGGAAATGTACATCTTTTAAAAGCATACTTAGTGCACAATGCACCTATTATATTCTTGACAGGCATTTCAGCAGGCAGTATTACCTAGTCCAAAGGATTAGCAGATGTGAGCAACGGCAACGACCTGTGTACCTGTTTGTAGTTATATTCATGACTAGCGTCCTTGCTTCGCTCGGGAGCCGTCTATTGAGGTAGTGACATCACAAAACATCGAGACTTCTGTGTTATACAATGCCGCGCATGGGCATCTGATGGTGATATCTCCGATGTTATTGGCTCGATTTGGATTCTGTTTATTATTTCTAAAAGCTTATGAGTAATTTAATAGGATTCATCAAAAGAAAATATTAAAAATTGTCGATTATGAAAAAAAAACGGAGGGGAAGACATAAAAAAAAAAAAAAACTGTATTTATTTAAAAAACACAAGTATAAGCCCATAAAATTGAACAAAAATTTCATGAATATTCAGAAAAATACGGGCGGTCACATGCGCATGGGCGGCATTGTATTAAAATGTTAAAGAAATTAAGTAAGTTCTGGAAGAAATTCTTTAAATGATGGTGAAAACCACATCAAAATAAAAATAAATACTCTCTTAATGATAACGTTTCAGGGCTCGTAAGAAATATAAGATGAGTATTACTAGTTAGAAGGAATATACTGAAAACTAACGATTTCAGTGAAACTTGTCCATGTTCTAGCTCGCTATACATCTTGTGTCGCGACGGGTGAATCTGTGGGATAACTTGGATATTCAGCTGTTCCGACTTCTGGGAAGAGCAATTCATTTAATGGAATTCAGAGGAAATTAGGTTTACAAACAAAAAAGAATATACTAGAACTGCTTATCGAAGTAACAATTTCTAATGTGGACTATGCGGAGTCAAAGAATCCTTATTCTTTCAACACCATTATTTTTCGACGAAACCATCTTCTGTATTTTCGCAAGAAGGCAGAAATCTCGTTCTGTGTGGTACATATATCTTTTGCAATGGGTGTTATTTACCTGAAATAAATGAATTTATTATACCTTCAGAGATCACCAATATAATATTTTGGATGTTGAGATTGTAATTAACCGGCTAGGAAAACAGTATATTTTTTTATTGTTTCATAAAATAAAAATCCAAATAATATAATGTTGGTACAGTATTTTCTTCAAACTGATATAAAAACAACATTAACAATGCATTGTTTCTCACAAAAAATAGCCCCAAATCCTTCCACATTTACATCCAATCCAATAACGCGTCCCTCGCACCCAGGCTCCCCGGACTACAGTAAGTCCACAAAATTATTTGCGCTCTAAAGCGGTGTATGAATTTATAAGCGACGCCCGGAATCCTAAAATTCAACTAAACCGGGAAACTTTCGTCCCTCCTGACCTTCAAGAAACTTGCCTTGTGATGTACCTACACAGTACGAGTACATACCTCCTCCAAATTTACAACCCTCCTCCTGTTACGCTTGTTAAATTTCTTAAACTATTGTGCCTATGTTTTCGGGAATTTTGAAGTTATTTGTTTGTTTTAATTTATTCATTAATTGGTAGAGGTTTTTATTTGAAATTAATTAGAAAATATTATTAATGTAGTAATCTACCTGGCATCAACGTCATGTGAGCTAATAACAACTAAGGGCAAACATTGGAGTATCAAATATTTAAAATGTCAGGTTTACCAAGATTGTATGATATAATGTTCTGTGATGCCGGCTGATGATGATTTCAAGAAACATCATACTTAAATAATTATGGTTGTTTCACATTAAAATTTCATTAAAATTAAGGGAAAAGTACTGAGGCTTAGAAAAAAAGGAGAAAATTGTGTTAGGACTGTTTTCTGGGCTATCTTTCGTGACTTTTGAAGTTCAATTAGTGCTGATTCTGAGACCTTTTTATTTTAATTCGAGTCCTTTGCGAAAGGGGGTTTCTTTCACAAATCTTAAGAAAGCGATTTCGGCTCTCTCAAATCGCATTCACATAACTAGAACAGCTCCATTAAACGCCGTGATCTAAAGCCTTTCTCCTCGTACTGAAGTATAATCTCCATGATTAGCAGCTACTGTTCGTGCGCCGTTTGACAAAAGACTCAATTTCAACTTCGATTATTATCTCCGTGCTGTTTCTGACAGCCAATCAAAACGTTCTACGGCAAAGATGTGTCTTCAATTGGTATTGTATGTGTAGGTAGCTAGCTAGATAACGTCAGTCAGTTTAAAATGACAGTGAGTTAATGTAGGCAGGTACTATGTAAGTGTATGCTACCACGAAAGCTGATACCGAAGTAGCTAGGACGATTATATCATTGGTAAGGACTGAGTATTCTGTTTACCGCATCATGAGGCTTTATTGAATTACTTGTGCATGGTATACCAAGAATATAGCTTTCTTTTTTCGGCGATGGTGATAAATGCTGTAACAAAACTCCGCTTTTTTAATTGAAGGATTTAAGAATCTGTATTATTTTAAATAATATTCCTACCCGGATTTTTTATCAATGTTGGTATTTTTAATTTGATTAATTCACAAGCTTCCCACAATTTTAAACTTTGGACAGTATCTAATTATTATCAAATAGAAAACAAAATTAAATTCAACTAAGTAATTGATTTACTTTTGAGAAACCTAATTTACTATCTGAAAACAGTGAGCGCGAGTACTTCCACTAAGCCAATCACAACTTAATCCGAAACAAGAACACCAATTTCCCGAATATTTTAGTTACATAGCGACCCCATTCTTATCCGAAAAAACCCTAAGTGCTTCGATTTCATTATGCAGACCCCGGACAATTGTCCAAGTTCGATAATAAAAGTGAGAATAGTGACCCATGAACGTAATATTATCATGTTATTGTAAACAAAACCACGGGTTCCCTTTCTGTCGTTACTGGTTGAATAACGGGGCAAGTTTTATTAAAAAATTCCAGTATTATCCCGGTGGGGCTAAAAGTTAGGATATAGCGGCTATACGCACCACCTCACGATTGGGTTAAAGTGAGTTCATTATTAATGCAAGCTGTAATTAGAACGTTAATGTCGGACAAGGAGATGAAATAGCTAATCTTCATTGGGAATTGCGAACAGTCATGATTGTGTAAGATTTTGTTAGAAATATAATTACAAATCTATATTTTATTATTGATGAAGCGCTTTCAAAATGTTGTCTTGAGCATTGCAGATATACTACATCTATGCATAGCCAAGGCATTAATCAGATTTTAATTCCCAAAAACCGGTAACAATAAACTGAGAGAAAGAAAAAATACGGTGTCGAAATCCAATTCAAATAAGTTTCAAACAATTAACGAATCCGGAATACCCGACATTCCAAATAAAGCAAGTAAAATACCATAATGAGGAGAAAGAGCACATTGATCTCCCGTATCTTGCACAAGCTTACGCAAGACAGGTACGGCATCAAAGGATGGGGGCAGTCTTTGACTCGACAAAGACATAATTACTTTGTGAAGAATTGTCTCGGCACGCCTTCAAATGACAGAATTGCTGCGATAATTCCCGAAATTCTCGGGAATTTCGGCGGGGTTAAGGTCTCGATTTTTGAGTCGATTTTTAAATGTTGCGAGCTTGCTTTTAAGGAGTTTTGTGATTTATGTTTTAGGGTCGTATGAAGTGGTGGCTCGTATTTTAGCCGACTTAAGGTTTTTTTTTAAACTTCTACTTTGGCTTGGTAGCAGTTAAGAATTATGGCGACAAAAAGAACTAATGTATCAAAATAACAAAATTACTTTCATACGCTAGTGTGTTTCTTTAAAACTTTCAAGTGAATGTAAAATGGATTGTTTATCTGCATCTGGTTAGAAAAATACATCTGTAGGTTTTCGCATTTATGAAATGCGAATAGATTATTCAGAGAATGTTTCAAAACACATTTTGTTATAAAAATAATAACGAAGAAAGTAAACTAATAGTTCAATTGAACTAAAATTCCTGGTAGTTTTACTACATTTCTGAGACTCCATTAAGCGAGCCCCCGTTATTGACACACGTTTACCACACTTGGTAGATGAATTGATTTATTATGATCACAATGTCAACAATCACCAACACACGCAGAAGAACTCATGGCCAAGTAGAAACACCGCGGATAAATCGCCATACAAAATAAATTAGGAACCCAATCGTTATAATTATAAAATGTGTCTCAAATTAATAACCTCTCGGGTCGGGCGGGTCGTGACGTCATAATGACTTCATTTATTGCCCGGGCCAGCACCTGCCAGTATTTATGGTGTATCTCGTGGTGATCGGAATGGCCTGAGAAGAGATTTATATGTTGAGGACTAAGTAATGGATCGCTGTGTCAAGGGGTACCGAGTGTTTAACTTTAATTTGTTCCGTTTTGTTGGAAATGGTTGCCCGATATTTACTAAAGCTACGGTATCCTAGAAGAGTGGTTCCGTCATATAATAATGGTCTTCATGAAAGTCTGTCATTTTTGGTGAAAATTAAAATACTGGTGTATTTCACATTATGGTGTCAAAAAACGCTCTGTATTTGGACAGCAGTTATTGTGTGACCGTTTACCGCTTTCTTAGGAACCAAAGCTGAAGGCCGAGATTAATAAAATATTTAGTAGCCACGTGCTTCGGATGAGCATTAGGTACTCCTGTCACTGTCACACAACTGTCAAACTACAATTGCAAGATAGAGACGGCAAAATATCTTATATCACATACTCAACATCACGCCTGTAATCCCAGAAGGGTTATGCAGAAGTGTATCTATAGTATATCCACATTAAAAAACGGGTTCTCTACGGGTCTTGTCGACGGAAGAATAGACAAAATCACAGGTTGCGATTGTTTATCTGTCATTTTGTCTATTCATCCGTCGACAATTTCGTTTATATTGTGGTCATGGTAAGCGTGCTAGAAAGCGAATCGTAGTTTTGTATATCTCTTTTCTTTAAGTGTATAAAACACTAAATAGTAATAGAAGCTTCATATTTGAAAATCTTTGCAAAACCGACACAACATTAAAAACTGAAACCTAAATCTCAAAAATGAACAATCGATCATCCAGTTGGATATAAAAACCTTCGTCAAATCGCCACCCCCAGAGAAATAGAAGCATCCAGCATTAATTCAACTTATAATGGATACAGCGGCATGCGCCATTCCCTCCGTGGGGACAACCTTTGTCAACGGGATCGATGTGGGTTATTATATGAATTTTATAATACCAGTATGTACGGAATACTCTTTATTTGTTTGTGTGATTTCATGAGATTGGATTTGCTTAGTTTTTATATTCACGTGGGACGGAGATGTATTTGACATACTTTTTGTTGTATATTTTATTATGAGTTTTATGATTAGAGTATTTGAATACTACTCATTAAAGCAATTGAGGAGACAGATATAGAGAGCTAAACAGTTACGATGACGTACAGGTGTGTATTGTTGTATGAGATATCATTCTGATATTCACGGGTACTTGCAGCAAATTGTTTGTGAAACCTAAAACTACGACTTACTTCCAATTTATTTGAACCGGAATAAATGATCAGCAAAAACAGGGTTAAAACCTTTTTACCCATATGTATTGTCAGACTTTGAGACATACCTAAACTAAGAGTTATGAGCTGTCTACGCCAGTCTAGCGTTAACAAAGTAAAACAAGAGTGATTGATTTACGATAAAATAGCAACAAATCCAGCCTCGCTTCTGTAACAAACAAACAAAATAGCATATTCACAAGTTTTCACCTTTCACCCGTCTGCTAAATGACAGCACTTGCCTTTTTTGTTACATTTTTACAATTTACCGTACAAAAAACTAATCAATTTGATTATCTTGTCTCCATTCACAGATTAGATTAGGAAAAAATTACTTTTGGACAAGAATATCCCTTTATTGGCTGCGAATTGTAGGTTTTCGATCGTTGATTTACTACTGTCAGTAGATTAAAAGTCAACCTTAACATAACAAAACAAATCATAGTTAGCAAAGGACTGGGTAGATAGTGATGAATACCATACACCGTGTGTGTGTCTGGATTGAGGAGCCACACACGCAAGTTTAGACAAACATTAGTCTGTACTTATATTTACTAGAAACGCCTAATCACTTCGTTCCACCGGTGCTAGAGAGCTCATCCACACCGCGGAATCGTTCTAAAATAAACAAGAGAAACAACTCAATTTAACAGCAACAAAACATTTTTTAAGGTCATTCCACAACAGCCAATCAGAGAACATTTTTTAAAGGCCGGTTCACAACGGCCAATCAAACGCTTCCTAAATCGAAAATGTGCTCGTCTGTTTATTTATCTGGTCCAAATAGCGGATGATCGAAACGAGGGAGAATTAAAACGAGCGAAGCAATTGAAGTTTCAGTGTTATTAAAGCTAGCCAATTTATAAGTAAATTCTGGCAGACCCTTTATAACAGTTTTAGATATACTCACATCATTGTTCCTAGAAAGGGACAGACAAAGGTGTAAATTACCAGCACATTTTGCCAGTATTGCATTCCAACGGGGAGCGAGCCTGCTAATGAGAAGTTTCTAATGGAAAAAGCGACCCTAAGAAAAACTTCTGTTTTAACATACCAATTTAAATTTCATTGTTTTTAATTAAAACCATACAACCTGACATCATCAGTATTACTTACATAAAGCGCGTTTAGGAGAACAAGATTTTCTGACAAGACTACGAAGTCTCTCTCTCTAATCTATAATTTTGATAATATACCATGAGAAAGTAACCTCTTTAATACTTAGTCGTGCCTCTTTTAACATCTCCCTCACTTCTACGATCACTGTCCCGAATAAATCGTGTTATGTCAGCCGGCATTGATTAAATAGAATCGTTACCTACACAATGATATGGACCATATTTACTTTGAACAAATTGGCATGTGCGTTTTATTTTGTCTGTGTGTATGTCAGTGTGTTTTGATTAAGCATGGAGCTTTTTGTAAAGCGGGTTATGTTTTGTAAATAAAACAATGTCAAATACCATATTTTCTATTCGCGAGCGATATTTTCTATTACATACGTATTAATATTTATCTACAGCGTGGTTGAGGCCATATCTTTAAAAGTATTAATTTTTAAATTATAAAAAAAAAAATGTGTTCCTCGCAATAAGCCCTTTCATTTGATATGTCTCACGGTACAGTAAGCAAAACTATTTTTTGAAAATTTCTTATTTGCCCCCAAAAGGCCCCCGTATACAAAATTCATTTATTTACGTTTCACGTCCGTGTTTGGGTTTCTGTAACCCAAACACGGGTACACATACATACATAATGTGTACCAAATGACGATGACCATTTATGCCCCCCAAAAGTAATCATGTCCAGAAAATTCCCATTTATAAGTATCTTTCATTTTTTCAAATTAGAATTAAGATCAACACTCACAGATCACTCTAGACTCAATCAAAGAATATGTTCAAGATTTCATAAAAATAAACGTTATCTAAAGTTACATTTTCGATTTAATTGCGACGATAAGTGAAAGATTACATTTCATTCCATTCATTCGGTCAATGTGATCAGATGAATGGTAGGAGTATACCTTATTTTTGAGGTACAGGCGATAGCCATGGAAGCCACCATATTATTTATTTATGGGTATATGACTCTTGAACGACTAACTCACTAAAACATACACAAACAAAAATCACATAGATAGTTTTAATAACATATCATATACAGTATAAATTCGTCTCTGTGCGTGTGTTATTGTTTGTTTGATTATTTATTTATTGTTTACTGGGCTTACGATTCGTGTCAGTTTATAGGTGAAATACGATACTGCGATGCTGAGTTGATGGATATCATGCATCAATGTTTTGGTGCATCAAATGTGTTTTGCGACGTGCAGACAGTGAATTATCCGTGCAATTACAAAGCATCTTGATGGAAAACAAAACAACATGACGTGTTGAAGCATTCAGTTCCCTTCAAGTGGTTCAGCTAAATGCTGCTGGGACTGGCCGTCTCTTCCTGCCTTGGCTTATTTTTATTTAGGTTTTGAAACAATTGCTTAAAGATTGAATTAAAAAGGGGTACATGCGTTGTTTTTGACAGATTTGTTTTATTTTCCTTTACACTGTTTGATCGCTTTATTAGTATGTGAAATTCTAAGTTATAAGCATCTGGTAGGCCCAGTCCAGATTTTTATAACTATCCTATCGCAGGCTTTTTACCGCAGATGTGCTAAGCTGCTTAGCGATTGATCCAATAGGATCGTTTGATTTTCATAGCATAGTTTGGTTTAATTCTGCTCGAAAAGGGTTAACACATAGTTTCGTAGCTTAGCTTTTCCGCTTAGCGACTTCACACATTCCTGGTGGAAAGACTGCCTAATTCACAGGTTTAAAAAATATAGGTACATAGTTCTCATCATAGTCTTGGTACATTTTAAATTAGTTTCAGCCGCTGCTGGACCTAGTGGCGAGTTGTGTCTTTTAGCTATTTATGTTGGTAAATCTAGTCAAGCCTTACTAGGTTACACCAATTATTATATCGAATTTCAATACTGAACTAATGGTGTATAAAAACGCCTGACAGATAATGATTAACAATCAATCGTTTTTAAATATCTTTTTTTGTTACGAAATATACAAAAAACTGGACATTAAATTAAAACAGAGGATAAAAAAAAAAAAACGTCTTTTTTTTTTTAGGTTGTGGATTGATTAAATAACTTCTCGCGCTCTGAGTGGAGCGGGAGGGCGTGTCAGACTCTTACTGACTAAAACTCACTTCCTTCCACTGTGTTCCTTGAGTGTTGCCTATACGTAGCCAGGGGCCACGGTATCCCTTTCGTACTTTCCCGCGACCCCGGCAGGCATCGGTCCTAGCAGACCCCTTCTGTTGTGCTGACATCTCTTTGAGCCGCGCGTGGAACAAAACGCGCCGTCGACGCGGGCCTGGTCCTTATCGGACGGCCATTGCTCACCGCCCGCAAGCCCGCGCCTACGGTGGCTGGGAATCGGCCGCAACGCCCAGAGTGTCTCCTGCGGCGGCTAGGGTCGTGAGGGCGCGATATTTGCCTCTCCCTCATGCGTTCGGCCTCCTATTTCGCGAGCATTACTGCTTCGCAGAAGGAGGTGACGGCTACCCACGCCCTCTCGCTCCGTACCATGGCCGGACGCGAGAGATCACTGCCGCCTATCGCCGCCACAAGGACACGGCGGTGCCCCGCCCAAGCCGGGCAGACCTCCACCGTGTCCTCCGGGCGATACACACAGTGGTGACACCCGGGCCTTTCCTCCCGCCTTATCCGGAACCGGAACCTCTCGAAACAACCGTGTCCGGTGTCCTCACTGGACACGGTTGTTTCGGCTGCGTCAGGCGGAAGGTGGGGATACCGTGGTGTCTCTCTAGCCACTCCTTAAAGAGGGGACTTATCGCTGCAACTGTGACGTGCTCAAAATCTAAATCTAAACGTGCTTTTAAATGCATCATGTGTAGTTTTTGGACATGATCGTTTTGGTTAGGGTATGCATGTATAGGGTAGGACTTTGGTTATGGTCCTTGTAACTTAATCGGTCCATTACATTCGGAACAAATTGGCTGTGATAGACGGACTGACAGACACCCAGACACACAAGTGATCCTATAAGGGTTCCGTTTTTCCTTTTGAAGTACGGAATCCTAGGAAACTATTTTAAAAAGTATCAACAGAAATTCCCATCCCCAAATAAACCTGCCTGATCGACATCCGCCGATCAGGCTACTTTAACTTGACATTTCATTCATATTGTAATGTCGCCGCTTCCGCCTATCCGCGGGTTGACCGAGCCCGTCACATAAAAGACATGTCTACCCAATCAATAACATTTTCTTTTGTATTGCTCTCGAAAGATTACGTCTTTTATGGTTGATTTCTTTAATTTACTTGGTTATTTTTAACAATAACGAAGATCATAATCCCTTCTCTGAATGATCGCACCCTGCGCAGCCAGCTGTGCTAACTGCGTATTAATGATTGCTACTATATACCGCTTCAACATGACCATAATTTGTACGAGAGGAGAAGAAGAGTAATAGAGAATCGTTAGCTTTCAAAAACGAGGTTAATTATAGCAGTACAATGCCCACATAAAAAAGAGGTACAAGTGAAATAACTGAAAACCTGAAAAGGGTTCATTCAGACAGAATGTAGAGCTGTTTTTTTTTCGCGACTTTGGGGTTATTTCAATAGTAAAATTTGTTCATTATAATGACCTCTTTACAGGTTTTTATTTATTTCAATAACACCTTGTATTTCGATTCGAGACGACTGAAGAAGCTAAAATTGGAACTTACAATCAAAACATTCTCCTATATTTAATCCCCTACAGATAAACTAAACCACTAAACCATATTTAGGTCAACACACAATTTCATAGCATAAACTTTATTGTTCAGTGAAACCTTCAATATCTCGAAGTGGTGCAATAAACCTGCCGTGTAACATTCCAATAACTTTTCTAGATTATTCTAGAGTATATTATTATTTCAACATGTTGTTTAGCAGATTAGAATAATTTAATTGTCGTATACTTACGTCCATTGCTGGAAATGGTGCACTTGAAAGGTTATAAATAAATGTTGAAGTCCACGAAGGAAATATGTAACCATAAAACTTGCCTTCGATGATTGCAACGGGTATGTAGTTGGTACTAACTTAAAAGCTCATACCACTTAAAAAATACTTTATTTCCAAACCAAATTGAATCCACGAGAAAAGTCAGTATACAGTTCATTCTATTTTAGGAGGGAATGCAAACAATATACCAATATTTTTCAATGTACCTAAGTGAATCTTTATGTTCTTCCTAGAAATACGGAATAACTCTCCGACTAGTTTATACTTGCGTATTTAATAACACCAAAATAAAACCACTAAATCCCTACCACGAAAAAATAAGCTTCAAAATATGCCTAACTGTACTTACAGGTAAGTAAAGTGCTAAGCTGCCATACATCATCTGAACCCTTCGTCTACAATCTACTGCTGATCTCTAGATTCTTTTGTATTATAGGTTATCGGAAAAAATAAATAAACCACCCGACTCTACGGGTAGGTTTTTCTCCTTTTCCGTATACAGGTCTCGATTACGAACATCCGCATATTGTTCTGAACCGGTCTAATTAGTTCCCTGTACGATTGTTTGCAGTAAAAAAAAACATTCGATTTCTAAAGGCTTTCTCTGCGGTTTGTTTTCAGTACGGATTTGTGGAATCGTTGAATAAAAGATTAGTGATGGATTTGGTAAATCAAGTTTTTTTGGAAATTAAACGATTTATTTATTATTGATTTTTTTATTAGAATAATGTGAAGGAAAATAAGATGGTGAAGATGACTGCTTTAATTTTAGTTTTAAATGTTTTTACGGTCAATTAAACAATTCGGTCAATGGTGGCATTAAATTAAAAACTTTTGAAATTACTTTATATTTGAGTCAGAAAAATTAGAAGAGTCACCATTTAAATGATAAAGAATCTCTTTTAAAAAATCTTTCTATAAAAATATCCCAAAATGTCTAAAATCTCCAACAATCTTTTGAGTACAGACGGAACGTGTAAACAGAGCAAGAGATTTTATCGCCACAACGATAATCCGTAATAATTGATTGCTTTGTCATCATAACAAGGAATTAAAACAAAAAAACAACCGGCTTTCAAGTTCTGAGTTGTATTTACAATTTCATTTTCACGGATATAAAGCGTTTGTTTTAATCGTTTTGATTGGCGCTTCGGTTGATGTTATGAGGTTTTGGAGGTGCTGATTGGACGTCCCTTATCACATATGATTCGTAAACCTGGTAACTGAAAGCTTTTATGAAAATATGGGCAATAGTTTACCCGAACCTTTTTTGCAAAAGCAAAAAGCAAAAGCATTTAAGTACACATTTACTCTGTTAAAAAATACGACATACTATAAGAATATTGCCCTAGTTAACCTTTGTTCAGACTAGCGCGACGCGACACCGGTTATTGTTATACCGTGAAGTTTTCTTAGAAATTGTATTGTTCCAGTCGCGTCGCGACGTCGCGTCGCGCTGGTCTGCACGAGCCTTTATGCTTTCCCTTGCCTAAAAAAAAAACTGCTGTTTCATAGAAAAGTGCAATACTTACGCGGTCTAAATGTATGGACCCGCTGATTTTATTAAAATTAACTGACAAAAAACAAACCGAAAAATTTCAACACAGGGGGTTCAGAGTCATATACTGAATCCATGGTATCAGTTTTCGCGTTGATGGCCCTGCCACCCTGTATGTGGTGTACAATAAAGTGTTTAATAAATAAATAGCTTTGTCAGTCTCAGATTATGCAAGTTGTGTGCACCCGTTTACAGACAATCCTTACAAGTATTATATTCTTGGTCTAAAACACAAATAATGAGAAACAGAGAGAACATAACTTAGAAATAAACTTAACTAAAACTAAAATATGCCAATTCAGAACTTACCAAAGAACCCCACTAAACCTAAATACATTAACATAAAAAATGAAATTAGAAGAAGTAAACGAATTTACACTTTTAGGCCTAACGTTAGACTCAAACCTAAATTGGAAGAAACATGTAGAAAGTACAAGAGCAAAATTGTCCCAATTTATTTATGCACTAAGCATATTGAAATGCAACACAGACTATAAAACCGCCTTATCTGCCTATTATGCGTACGCCTACTCCTGGCTAAATTATGGTATTATTCTGTGGGGAGACAGTACTGACTTTTTTTACCTTTTCATCCAGCAAAAGAAATGTATCAGAATATTGATGAACATAAACCAACGAGAGAGTTGTAGGTCACACTTTATTAAACAACAATTCATAATACATGTCTGGAACAAAGTCAATACACACATGTTTGTTGCATGTTTTATATACGTCATGTTTTGGCAAGTCCCGTCATTTTCGAAAACATGTATCACAACTTGTTTATAGGTATAAACGCGAGGTATTAACAACCTGTTTCGATGACTGTTCAATTGATTAACTTTCGTATCATATGCACACTGAACAAAGGACAATATAGTTAAGGGGAAAGGGTGGTCAATCATTTTGGTCCTTTTAACTATGTCAAAAGTTATTGACCTTTTAAACTTTCCGTTAACCAAACCTAGTCTTTGACCTCATAAGTTAAAACTGATTATGATAACAATTACTTACTACCAAAAAAAGTTGGATAACTAACAAAATAACTTCAGAAGGGCACTTTAAAAAGTATTTAATAAACGTTAACTAAATAAACTTCGAACGCTTTCAAAATCTTAATTATTGACCTATTCTGATCTATTGACAAAAAATTTGAGAGGAATGTTATCTAAACAGTTTGTGGCGGCATCTATCGCGCCACATACTAAATAGGAATTACACCTGACGTTACGCTAATCCTACATAGTGATAACAGGGATAACTCGGTTATTATAATTATATACAGAAACGCAACCACAATCTTCGGGCAGTAGCCCACCAGACACATGGCCGTCTGAGCCTGACTTTCCACATTGTTCCTTATACCTCTAAAAGTTAAATGATCTGGACTAAAATGAAGCTATTCGTTCATGTAATAGTCCTGCGAAAAATAGGCCATATAACCAACAGTCAGTTAATATTTATGATTGTATAACTGTGCTTAAGTAACAGAAGCACCTTTTTACCAATAACAGAATGGAACTTCTGTCCTCTTCTCTGTGTCCACGTACAGCGGTAACTAGATTAATGGAACCAGTCACGTATGACCCCCGGAACCGGAAACGGTGACGTGACGTCACTCGTTATTATGACTGAACACGGAAGTGAAACTGAAAGTTTACTGTAAGCGGCCATTTGTCTTTCAGTTAGATTATAATTGGTTCGTTTTTCAGTCAAGTACACAATAGTGTGTTTATATAATATTGTAATTGATAGAGAGTTTTAGAGTAGTGTTTATGGGCAAAGGGAAATTGTCAAAGAAGAATAGTATGGGAAGATAAACTGTACTTTTTTCATACAAGATAATATTTACATAACGCTAACAGAATTGAAGAATTAGCATTGCCATACAACATGGCAATGCTGCCAGTCTGTTTTCTGTTGACAGCGATGCGGACGATTTTTTTAATGTTCTATGACTCTTTTTCTTCCCTTTTTTATATACATGCATGGTACATATTATTATTTTAAGGTAGCTGTAATATGTGATTCATCTGAAAATCAGGTTAAGTATTTTATTTTGGTGTCCGTTTTTAGTCAGCATTTAAAATTAGTTTTGGCATAAACATAAAGTTCGCCAGTGATATTATTTAAATTTAGCTACACTCAAAATATATTTTAGGCCCAACTATTATTTTCATACTTATCCAATACCCATTAAAACACCACACTTGAGACCCGACTTACATCTATGCCTTCCCCACTACTTCAATACACATCCAGGATTACCGCCATTCACCAACAAATCAGAACCATTCCATTAAAGTAGAATCCGGTATGTAAACAAAAACGAAAGCGGCTTAGGCGAGGCGAGGCGTTTAAAAATCGATGGTTCTCGAGGCAGCGAGGCACAGGCGTGGCGCAAGATTATTGTTTGAGGCACGGAGGCACGTATGGACCGTGGTCTGTTGTGAGTTAGAAACGTGTATGTGACTCGTGAGGCAATGAAGTTCTAGCGGTGGAGAAACTAAACTGGTCTTTGACAGAACTTTTATTAAATTAAACAAATGATAGGAAGTTTAGAACACATTTTATTTACATTTTTTATCTAAGGATTGTAAGTTTTTTTTTTTTTTTGTAACAGTATATTTGAAATTATTTTACATAATGGATGACGATCAAATAATTTATTTCTCTTCACAAACAATGGCATCTTATAATTAAGACAAGCTTGAAAAATTAAGTAACACTAGTTTGTGAGAGACTGGTGTCTGCACTAGGAATACCTCTATAGCAGATCACCACGGTATGTAAACATAATCAGTTAATTAGTAAATGTGAAGGGATAGGGCATGACATAAAAATCACTTTTAGACTCAAAGATTTCGAACAATATAAAACAAAAAGAGAAGGAAATGCAAACAAAATACAAGAACTATTATGTGTCGGGAATTTAGGGGGATGAACTATTTTGGATGAGTTAGTAATTCCTCAGTTGCATTATAATCTAAGCCATGAAGCCATTCAACCAGAGCACTCTTACAAGCCTTTGTTGTTAGGTATTAGATCGTAGAAACATGACTTATTTTATTATATACCTTAGTGGGAACCTAAGAAAGTGTAAAATCTTTGAGAGAAGCTCGTTCTTAGACGTTTGGCAGTATTGCAGGAAAACGCAGAAAATACTCTGTGTATTTTCTGCGTTTTCCTGCGATAGAGAGGGGATATTAAGGAGGAGTGCTTCTTGAGAACAGTGTATAAAACAAAAAGTTGCCACATTGACAAGAATTTGAAGTGTTTTTAAAGGTCTACAGGATACGTAAGAATACAACTACAAGTACGGCAAAAAACAGGCCAGCTTTATTACCACACGTTTGGCTCTTTCCAATGCCAAAATGTTCGGTTTGGGAGCACCACCCCATGATATTATGCAGTATGTTGGAAGAGACTGACACATTATATCCACCTAAAAAACTCTACGTCAGCTACGTGGCGAAGATTTTTGAAAAGAAAGATTAATTTGCGAATTCTTGACGTGAGGCTGTAAAAACTAAAATTTTAGAGCCGTAATAAAACGTAAAGATATTACTACTAGTAAAAACTTTCGAAACATGTTTTGCAAAGGAAAATAATAGCATTTAGAAAACAAAATTACAATAATTACAACATCCATCATTAATTTCATCTATTCCAACTTACTCTAAAAAGTTGCTTCATACCTAGTTATACCACATAGTAGCATCCATTCGTTCCCTTTGCTTTGTTTTGCTTGGCCAGTTAATAACTACAAAAGGGTTTGTATAGCGATGTGCAGAGAGGGTCTTGTGTTATTATAAGACATGACTATACATAATATAGAATGTATTATTATTGTAACAATCTCGTAGTTAAATAATTATGTTAAACTAAAGATTTTAGGTCAGACTACGGATTTCGTGGTTAGGACGTTGAGTCCGTTTAACAACACATTTGTAAGACTATGATTAGTCAGAAACATTGAGAGCTGGTCCAACAGATTTCAAAAATGTATAAAAAATCGCAATTAAGTTTGGAAGAAAGAATATATTTTTACAGCTTCCTGCCATCCCACAAAGAAAGCGTTTAAGGAAAACGGACCAATATTGAGAGAGCTATTAAAGAAACAAGTCGATGATATCAAACAGTCATTTGCAAAAGAAACACAACGAAAATTTCGCCCAAAATATAAACATAACATTTCCTCTCGATCATCCATTTACTAAGAATACCAATAGGATAATACCAGATGCGGTGAAACATCACTATTTTACACGAGGCGCCAGCAGACCCGACACCGCAACCCAATTAGTGGTTAGCAAAGATTCAACTTGACGAGACTACGGTCAAAATCAAAAGCTGGGTTAAGTCAGCCTTGAATAACATTTGAATTCATGTATACTTGAAGGCAAATAAACCAGTTACAGCTAGATAAACAACAGATTTCATTATGGTAAAAGAATAGGTACAGTTCTCGTTGATCAGATAAAATAATTCCGCTAACGTTTTCCGCTGCAAAAGGCAGCCTTTTTAAACTTATAGAAAAAATTTCATTCCAACGAATTTCAAGCCAGCTGACACAACTTTTATGAAGCAAACAAAAAAATTACGAATAAACTGTAGTTATAACTGAATTCAAATGTAATTTCCATCTGTCCGGCTCAGAGCATAATATGAATACTTTTTCATTTCAAGTTTTAACGTTTCCACATTTTCGGTAATTACAGTTCTGTCTTCTTTCACGTCAGAGATGTTTATTTTTTGTGTAGCTTTTTAATTGAATTTGAAACTTATTTAGATCGACAATCGTTATTTTCTAAACTATACGTATTTTAATAGTTTTCTCAAATTTTCTACATTATCGTGGAGTTAACAAGGCTTGTCGGTTTTTGGTGGAAACCCTGCTAGTTATTTGGTGTTTTTTTGGCAGCTCGCGGCATCGTGTGGCATTCGTTAATTCTTACAGAGTGAATTTTTGCGGTGTGTACTATGTAGCCATTTTTTGCTCGCACAAAAAGAGCAGGCGGCATTTTACGCTTCCCCGTGGCGCTTTGTGCCCCCAGTGCAGTTTGCAGCACAGTTCATTTTTAAGTTTAGACAATTACGTAGGTCTGTTGGTCAGACATGAAAGGGAAAATCCATTGGACATGCAAATAGACTAAATTCCGGCTCGGTTTACGTTCTTTTGTTTTGAATACACGATTTCAACTTTTACGGGTAAAGCCCCATTTACACGGTGCAAGTTTCTGGCATGTTCAAGAGCAATAATCGCATGCCAAAAGGCACGTTCAATTATTGCCATTAAGAATTGCATGAAGTGTTTCCACGCGTGCGATTTCCATAAAATCGCATACAATAAATTGATTGCAAGTTTTGCCATTCAATAATTGCATGCGACTTCTGTTTACAACAAGGCAATGATTCATCATCATCATCATTTCAGCCAAAAGACGTCCACTATTGAACATAGGCCGCCCCCAAGCACCGCCACTTCGACCGATTCTGTGCTTCCCGCAACTAGCGGATTCCTGCGGCCTTCAAAAGGTCAATGATTGCAAGGAGATTATTGCATGCAGTTTTGCCTCGTCTAAACAAAGAGTTCTTGGTTCAATTTATTCAAGTATTGAATGCAATTTATTGAACGTGCTTTTACACCTATACCAGTTTTGAATGGCAACTACCTTACCCGTATCGTGCAACAATTGTACGTGTTGTTTAGACGGTGCTAGTCAATTGTTGCTTTAATTTTATGGTATGCCACAGCACAGGCAATAAACTTGCAGTTTGTAAATGGGGCTTAATTATACGGATGAACGAAATTAACGAGTGAATATAAATTATTTCGCTTTAAAACTCATATTTTAACTAAAATGATTTAAGTCAACTAACTTGAATTTCCAAAAAGTAATTCCCAAAAAAAAAACACCTTAAAAAAAGCAGAGTAAACAAAATCCCAAAGTTTTAAAGCAGTCCATAATTAAAAAGACTAGCTTAACACCAACATTCACAGTCATTTTTGAATGAAAACATTCATTCATTCCTTCATCCCGCTCCTTTCATTCGGCGTTTGAATGACGTAACGTTTCGTACTACGTGAAAAGTCTACCTAATTTTGAAAATGCGCCCCTTTATTTATGCACGGGCTCTGAACTGAGGTAGGTCAGCAGGGTAGGTAGTACTGTTTCAGATTTGCCAAAAATACATTTTTGTTTTGTGTTTCGTTTTTATAGAATTTTGGTAATCATAGGTAGTGTTCGAGAGTGTTATTAATAGTGATGTAGCTATAAATGCTATAATTCCAGGTAAATTAGAAGCAACTGTATTATTTTGAATTTGATAGCAAAACATGGGTTAGCAATGAGACCAAAAGAGTAGTTTTGTGATTAAAATCCATTTCTAGAAATCCACATACATATATGAGGTTTATTGTCTTACAGTTATTCATATGCTTGACAGACGTATTGTGATGTGACCATGTAGGTACGTATGAGGATTCTGAATTTTAAGACAAACATCTCTGTCTTGTCGACTTATGTATTCAGAATAAGGAAACAATTAAAAAATTTACAGAACATTCTCTTCGAAATGAGGTTTATTAAGTCAGGCGATCGTAATTCCGGAATTAATAAGTTCGTGACTGTAGCAGTTAATAAAAACATGGACGAGGCGCGTTCGGACGACAATATTAATAAACTTTGCCGTTTTAACAATATTTATTAAGTAAGTAGACGGTTGTTAATTCTAATAAGGATAAAAAACATGTAATTTTAATTTTAAAGAAGTATTTTCATGTTGACACTAATTATTTTGGCAGTTGTTTTGCTTCTGTAGTCAGTAGTTCTTTTAAAGCCACTACTGTCAGGGAATAGATTAGGTCATATACAACGCCAAACGTTTCGAAAGATCTTTAAATAAAATTTCCAGCACAAGCAAAAATAAAACAACAAAAATATTAACGAAACATCAAATACTGTTTCGCTATTCAGATTCCCTTCAATCCGAACATACACCGACTTTAAATTCAAAAAACCGGCCAAGTGCGTGTCGGACCACGCACAATGAAGGCTTACGTGGTTGGGATGAATTTATCCCAATAACAAACTTAACATTGTAGTTGAAAAACATGTTCTCCCGTAAGGAATGTATGGGAGATCTGTTTTTCAAACTGCAAATTTAAATTGGTCGATTATTACGCGTAAACCTGTAAAGCCTACTTAGCTGTGATAGTTTTCCTTTTAAATTCGTTATATATACTACTGCTGTGAATTTTTTTCACAATACAAGTACGACCATTTAGCTGACAGGGGGGGGGACACTTGACTCTAACAAAAATTAGCACTTTAAAGCCTAATGTTTCGCAAACGGTTTCCTAAAATGAAAAATGATTTTTACCCACAATATTTTTAAACGACCTTTCCTACGATGCCACACACATTGGGATAGGCGAGAAAAAAAATTATCCCCTCTTTACGTCTAGGGCGGGTACCCTAAAAAATATTTCTCTTGATTTTATTTTACCACTTTGTCGCCATTATTAATATGTATACCCATACCAAATTATAGCTTTCTACTACTAACCGGCTATGAGCTAGGCCTCGGACAGACAGACGGACATGGCGAAACTATAAGGGTTCCTTGTTTACTACGGAACCCTAAAAACGCTATAAAAGAGGTATTGTAAAAATTGTCATTTTGCCGGTTTGCCGGCCGTCCGGTACGAGACGGTTCCTTTTGATCAACGAACCGGAAATGAATAAATAAACTTCTTTCGGGGGTCCCGTTTCATTATTCATACGTGGTTGAGACTCCTTTGATACAGTTGTGCCAACTTAAAGTCAAACCGCAGGTTGAGTTTTGACTAGTTTGTGTTGGAGATTTATTGTTTGAAGTAATTTGTGGGTTGACTGGGATATAATTTTATTGTGTGCTATACAGAAAAACTGTAAGGCATACAATAAAATTATATCCCAGTCAACACAGTTACAAAATTCAAAAGTCATTTATTATACTAGGCTGAGAATCAGCACTTTTCGAACGTCAAAATTACATAAGACAGTCCCCCAAAAACATCCACCCTTCACCACTTCCTAGTGCTTAAGCTGGGAAGAAGAAGTGGCGCAACAAACTCCCCAGCAGCACAGCTGTCTGTTCAGTTGGAAAAACTTGATTCTATATAATAGTGCTTTAGATGCAAAAATAATTTACATTACCACAAATTGCAATCAACTCATAAAATAAAAACATTTCAATGAGTAGAATATGTCAACAATAAATGAAAACAAAAATTAAAATAAATTGACTTACAGTCAAATAAAATAATCTAAACAATTATATGAGCTGTTATAATAGGTATCATGTAGTCTTTGATTCTAAAACACTTGTTTATTGCAACACTTGTTTGGGGGAGGGGGGGGGGGTACATTGGAGTAGCTTAATTAGTCCCAAGACTTTTTGTCGTCTAAGTAATCTTTAACTTTATAGAAACCTTTTTGACAGTTTCTTCTTTTTTTTTTTTTTTTGGAAAATGAAAATATTTTTATTTAAACAAAATGCTTCTTAAACAATGATTTGTGTTTGGAGCCAGCTTTTAGGCAAACAATGCCTGTGTTAGGAGACTCCGCTCCTTCATATCTTGGTTATACAAATGTTACATATTTATATTACATTATGACAAACAGTTATTTCTTATTCTAACATCTTGAGTATGTATCACGTGAATCGTGGTGTGCTTTAGTTAGGCGTGGCGTGTGTGTTCGATGTAGTGCGGTTAGATGTGATGTGTGGTGTGGTGTGTAGTGCGGTGTGATGTGGTGTGGTGTGGTGTGGTGTGGTGTAGTTTCTGTTTAATAAATAAATTAAATTTATTGAGGCTCAGTTCTTTGATATGACTTGGGAGTTTGTTACTTTGGCACTTAAATGAATTACTAATTTTTTGGAGCCTAGTCCTCGGCACAATAAATAAATCTTTGTTTCTAGTATTTAAGCTATGAATGGCGCTGTGTTTAGAATATAGATTTATATTCTTTTTTAAATTAATCAGGTTCTCATATACACATTATTAACTCTAAACCAATGCACTATTTTAGAGAGAGCATTATTTACATCGTTAATAACGGTCTGTTGTTGTTTAAGCTTAAATATAAGTGACGTGTCATCTGCAAATAACACTATTTCATGACTGTTATTTATAAGGCAAGGTAGGTCATTAATATATACGAGAAATAAAAAAGGGCCAGGAATTGAGCCCTGCGGAACTCTCATAATGACAAGCGAACCCGGGGATCGCTTGCCGTTAACGTCCACTCTTTGGATCCTATTATCCAAATAAGAAATAAGAAGATCCATGGCAGTGTTTCTAACACCATAGTGATGCAATTTCCTGACCAATGTATCATGTGAAACACAATCGAAAGCCTTAAATAAGTCACAAAAAAATCCTAGGGCATCATGTGACCTCTCCCAGGCCTCAAAAATATGTGAAAGAAGCTCGACACCATCATCGGAAGTCGAGCGACCCTTTGTGAAACCGAATTGCTTACTAATAACTTGTGTTTATTAAAATGTCTTTGCAATTGATCTAGCATACATTTTTCAAATATTTTACTAAAGGTGGGATGCACAAAAATAGGTCTAAAGTTCGTGGGGTCTGATCTGCTGCCCGATTTAAACAAAGGTGTTATTTATTGGTTTACGACACAGTTTTTAGAATAAATATCTTAACTAAATATTAACGTTACATTGCATTGTATTTTTCTGGTTTACAATTCTTATGCTCACATACAATACACCGTGTCAGTTGTGTCAGTGCCGTGTCCTGGACAAACACTACTATTAAACTGTACTTACACTTAAAATATATTTTAAAAAAAACACTTTTCAGTAGGCATTCTCAAATGTGACTATTTTATTAACTAATATTATCAATATTATATAAAAACCAAGGTCCTCTTCACTCAATAATTTTCCAATCTCAGTCCAAATTCAACCGCATAATTCACCCATAAAACTGAAATAATAAAAGCAAACAGTCGTACACTCGTTCAATTCATTCAGTCGCGAATGATAATCGCTAATTGAACACGTCTCATTCACGTCAACGTTGACGCGACATGATTTAAAATGACGTGAATGAATCGTGACGTGTGACGTCAGCCTATTGGTGTGTCAATTAATTTTAGTAAGTGTTTTATTATTGGCTGGTTTGTTGTTGTGAATTTATGATTAAATGTCATCTCTGTGTATAACATATTTTGATTGTATCTGGAATGTTCATGAACATATTTAAATGCAAACCAGTGCTTCGTCGCTGCTACGCGGTACTATGCCGGTGCTACGCGGCTCTACGCCTATGCTACGCGGTACTATGCCGATGCTATGTGGTTCTACGCGGTTCTACGCCAGTGCTACGTGGTACTACGCTGAAGCTACAAAGTGTTACGCTTGTGCTGCACCTATGTTACGCGGTGCTACGATGATGCTACGCGGTACTACATTCTGGGGCCACGTTTGTTGCCGCAAGACAGATCTAAATTGTTTCTTACATCACCCTCGACGTGCACAGAAGCACAAAACACAAAAGTTTGGAAGTTGGCGGTATGATACGTCAGTCTTCCTGATCTCTCTCCGGCCAACCACTCTGAGTGAGGGAAGAGACAGTGCACCTGTGTCGGGGCAAACACATTAAATATCTCACGCGTCGATAGCCATCGCCACGCCATGCCATGTCTCCACTGAGATTTGCTGCCTAGGCCAAAATTCAGTCTAGAGGACTATTTATGTTATGATAATCCAGCATCGCTTCGAGTCAGTTTCTGACAAAAAACAATATCGCAACTTCACAACAGTCAAAAGAACGGCTTTTCCTGTCAGTTTTTAATTTCCATAAATCCATGTTTTCACAATTTATAAACAGCGTTATTGTGAGTATCCCACACAAGTGGATTACAGAGCAACGGAGGAAACACAAAAACTGTAGAATACAACATTTAATTTAAATGCCAGCGGTAAAGTACATATTTTTAAAAGCGCGCACAGCATACTGAGCGGTCTAATTGAATTAAGCGGGGTTTTTTAAATTCTAATGTTTAGCGTCCATCCTGTGAAGTGCTGCAAATCTAGGATAAGTACTGTAAGAGTTTTAATAAATGTAATGTTTTTGTGGAGTTATTTTTAGGTAAAATGACAATGTGTATTGTCATTTTACCTAAAAATAACTCCACAAAATACACTGTGTGTAGTGATAGAAGAGTTTTATTTTTATTTCGGTAAAGAACTTATAGCGTATAATAATGAAACAAGCCTTTTTAATATCAGCTTACTGTCCGTTTACGTTTTTGTTACAAAACACATTTGCTTTTACATGTTATATGTTACAAACACAAAGGGTAGCTTTTCCGAGTATAGTTTCAATTTCAAAGTTAAAATAATTTTATACAAAAAAGCAAAAATATACAAAAAGCAAACAAAAATATACAAAAAGCAAACAAAAATATACAATATGTTGCTATTATACCAAACAAAGTAATCTTTATCGCCAAACACAAATCCGATTTTTATTATAACACCAGATTAAAATTTCAAACGATCTGCAACAAAGCGTCATAAAGTACGGATTTATTTCAAACATTTGTTTTGTTACGAAATATTTTTTTACTGAACATTCGTACAAACGACGACATGTCACCGATGTGTGTACGAAATGAAAATGAAATTTTAAATATTTTATTTGGGATAAGTTTAATTGGGTCCGATGTAGGTGATGCCAATTTTTATAACTGCCGGTGAAAACTGCAATCTGTAGTAAAATAAATAAACATACACAGGATCGGTCGTTCGATTACTGTTTATACGTATTCTGAAAGGATAGTGAACGTAGAAATGTTAATATTGATACACTATTAATTTTTGGTTGTAGTGATTATAAGGTATTTTGCAGTGATTGGTCCAAAAAACTGCTCTATGCAGATATTAATCGTTGGTGCACGATTGAATAAGTATTAATTCAGGAATGTATTTACAGTATGCCTAATCCAATTTTAAATTTTTTAAAATATTATTTTAAACTATGTAAATATGCTGAAGCCGTATCTCCGCCCCACGTATTAAGTTTTTAATTTTCCAGAATGAATAGTGCAGTATGTCATGCTCTAGATACGAGGCACCTTTCTATCGAAAATCATCATAGTTGTTACTAACGGCCCTTTAAATCTGAAACTGTAGTAAATAGGCAAACCCACTTCCACAGCTGTTATAATAATACTTGTTTCGCAACAAACCTTGCTGACTAGATAATCTTTTTGCTGCGGCATGAACCACAAACTATAAGAGAAATCTTATAGTTTGTGATGACACGAGACAATACGCTGAAAATTTACTGACAACGTTGTGAGTATGGCTTGTCTTAAAAGTGGTAGGTATATGGATGCAATATATTTTTCCATCAGTTTAGCTTTATGAATCAATGAACATCACTTGTAATAATTTTGTATTTCTTATTTTTAAGTTATTTATGAATTACTTTTGCGTTCCCGTATTTAATATTACCTTAAATAAAGCTACCAGGAAAATATAACCCCTGAAGGGATTTATTTCTAGCCTCGCACTAAAACTATGATGGTTAAAATATTCACACTACTAAAAGCCACTCACGAGAATATAAATAAACATGTACACAAATGGACATAAATCTAGTTGAGAATATTTTCAACTGCATTTTGTTAGAAAACAGAAATAATATATTCGTACATTTCAGAAGTACTTGTGTAAATAATTGCTGCACTGCTCATAAATCTTGTAGATGATATAGTGACCTTATTGGTGATGTTCTTCAGAAAAGTCGTAGTTGTTAGTCGAGGTGCGTACTACGCGCAACTGGCGTACATGTATGACGAAGCAACGTACAGCTACCGATGGGAACTAAGCGTGAGTTTATGTATGTATGATATAGTGTCAATAGCATTTAGAGTTTGGTGATCTTTTGGTATAGATTTTACTAGGAAGGGGATGCTATCCATTTTATTGACATTAAGCTCAATAATTGGGATCGCCAAAAACTATATTGGGCATCACAAAGGCTTATTCATATTAAAAACAGCAAAATTAAGCAAAGAAAAATAAAAACTATCAGACAAGTATCTTCTTTTCAAGAATTGTTTAATACGTAGGTTACAAACTTAACTTTTTGGCGTATACTTTCAAGAAATAGTTGACATGACAAACAGAAAATTATAGATGAAGAGCTGCTCTTGTTAATTTTCATAGGATTACTCCATCGAGCGGGATCACAAACTTGTGCTAAGTAAGCGTAGCTTAGCTGTGACGTCAGAGCTTGTGCTTATTAGATAGTGGATAAGCCCCTTTATGTAACTGTCTTGTTTGTACATACTTAACATAGCTGTTTGTATTGGGATAATAATTATGGGATTAGGAGTTGATAAATTAATTTAAATCCCAAATCATAACGCCCTAGTTAGTGTAATGATTTAGATTCTAAATCCTAAATCATTACACTAACTAGGTTTTTATAGGAAATATTTTTTCACTCCGTCTAAAACTGTCGTGTTTCACGCGATTGTGCGCAAGAAAACAGCTTCACTACTGAGGAGAGTGAGAGACAGTCGCAACAGCATCCTGAGGACTGTAGCGGAGAGCTTCAGCTCCCCAATTGTAAAGCAGTTTGTGCGAAGGGCGATTGGTACTAACACTAGATAATAAGCTGGTTTAATATTATGTTACTAACACTCTATGGATTCTTTATTCCGAAATAAAAATCAATATTATTATAATAATATTATTAAAATGGTACCTACCGTTGAATGAAAAAAAAGACAATTGTTCTTTTAAACCTAGCGTTATGAAAACCACGATTGAAGCTTAAATAACTTTTCATTCCCATATTTCTATTCTAGTATAAAATTGTGTGTACTATACATATGTATAAGTGGTTTACTACAGTGTTCTGAGACAATAAACACAAGTAAGTGACGCATAAATCTATCTTTTACTCCTTTATGCGTGGGAACCGTGCACGGTTTGGGGTTCCGCGGAGCGAGGGTTCGAACCCTTGTCTTAATGTAGGGTGAGGTGATATACGGATGTTACCTACTTCGGAAAAAATACCTAAGTCTTTGAGTCAGTAACAAACTTTTCATGGACCAATATTTGTGCCTTAAATTTTTTTGTTAGATCGATTAGAAAACAAGGAAGACAGGGAAGTTTGGCAATAATTCCTTCTGCACATGTGGCGTCCCTGGTACATTATTAACCGCATATTATGTAAGAATCTATTAACTGCTCCCAAATTACCATGTAATTTTTTTTTTTTACTTTCCTCCATTTGTATTTAAACACTTTATTAGTGGCTTTTGTGTACATGATAATTATTCAGATTTGTTACAGATTTTTATTTTTATTAATTTATTTATATTTTATATAGATTCTTTTCTATTTTGTGAATGTGAGAACGCTGTAGACTTAAAGGGACTGTAGATTTATTGACCATCTGCTATTTTTTTAAGTACCTACCTGGTACTTGTTGAAAGACCTACACTGTCCTCCCATACCTATTAATACTGTTTTTGAAACTATTGTAAAGGCCAATTATTTTTAACTGTAGAGTTTCTTGTCGGCTCTTCTCCATAGGAAACGACCAATTAGAACCGTGCACCTAGCTTCTGACATTTCATAAGTTCCCATGCAGGTTTATGTGAAATAAAATATTTGTTCAAACGAGACCATTTTCCGGTACTAGTAACGTTTTTCTCTAACATTGTTTTAGGTATATCCTAGTTACAACTTCTTTCACGAATCTTAGACTTCCAAAACCATCAAAATATCAGCTCTCAATTCATGCACAGTATTTCCGCACACAGAAATCCTGCACATAGCACTCTAAAACACACATCATATATGGAACCTCGGGCACACACTCAAAATTTACGCCACCATTCCTTTTTTCGTTGCTCTGAATATTTCAAAGCCTCGCATGAATCCTTTGCAAGTGTAGTGTTACTGTTCTTCTGTATGGCTGTTTATATTTTATTTATCCATAAGGGGATTGCTACGTAGATTGCTTAGCGTGCTTATTTGCTTACGAGCTTTCTTTGCTTGGCAATCGTTACTTCTGATGTATGGTGGGCTTCGAGGTAAATGTGGTGAATTTGAGCAGGGGGATGGTATGTGCCGTATCTTTGCTTGGGGTTTGTGCTTGCGATTTTGAAATAGGATATGACTGCGAGAAGTACTGTTTGTTTGTAAGAAAAACAAATAGTCTTTACAAATAAGTTTTCCAGCGTGCTCTAACTAGCTTATCAGGAAGGAGATGAAACAGATTTACCAAATATTCCTAAGAATCGAACAGTTACTGCTAGTAGTCCTGGGAACTGCTAACATCATCTCAGTCAGTTCGATTTCTTTTAAATAACATTTCTCCAACCCTTCTTGGTAAAATTAAGATCCAAGAAAGCTGAAATCTGCATTTCTGGTCCTTAGAGCATTTTTTCATTTTGTTTATAAAGAAATGCTTTGATATAATTTCCGCGTACCTGACTTGAATGGTACTCAGTGCAACAAATAGGTGTGTAGTTATGAAAGGTAATCCTGCTCCGTAGATAGGTACCTCCTGAATACCGCACATTCTCGCTTTGTACCCTCACATACTTGTAGTTACTAGTTTGAGTTGTGGGAGAGACGTGCTTCTAAAACTATTTGTATGAGTATTTTTAAGGTATTCAGTACTAAATTACTACCTATTTTTCGGTAGTAATGCTGATAGAAGTCTTTTTTGCCTTTACCTACAAATCAGCAATCAGCTTTCGTTCTTACAAGATGTCCGAGACTATTACTAAAGATCTGTAATCTATTGGGAAAGTAAAACAATTAGTCACGAAAAAATACGTTTTGCGAGTAGATTTTCGTGGAAAAGAAAATACAATAGGCAATGTATCTTTATGGGCGGCAATGAGTCCTTAATAAACTTGTAATATTATCTATAATTATATATACACATCATAAATTAAAGTTGATTTTCGTGTCAATCTGTGTGACCTCGTTGTTCTTCTAAGCTACGCAACGGATTTTGATGCGGTTTTCACTATCATTTGGAGAAACTTACATATAACGAAGAAATCTCGATGTTTTGTCAAGTCATAAAAATCGTGCAAAGCAGGGCCGGGTCGGTAATAAATAATATACCGCTTGGTGGTTTGGTGTAATCACAGGGTATGAACTAAAAGGAGTTACGACAAACAAATTACAAGGGGCCGCATGAATAACGATATTATGTTAGTCTTAAGATTGCTTAAAAGTATCGCAACATCCATCGGACCTATTAAGGATTTTGTGATGTAATTTTATATTTAATTAAGATTTTGTTTTTTATTGATGATTTTGTAATTAATTAAGGAACAAAACAAAATATAAACAGAATATTTTGTTTTGTTCCTTAATTAATAAACAATATGAAAAAAATAACACTATACACACTCAAGAACTCTCAAGGAGTTTATAACACAAACAAGGCACACAAGACACGTGTTCCCATGACCCATAAAACTTAAATAACGATAAGGAAATTCATCTCCGCTGTACCAAAGTTATTTATTTATTTATTTTATTTATTTATTTATTTTACTTTAACATAAAACGGCCAAAGGCCAATTACATTAGTTAAAGACACAACACACTATATTAGTACAAAAAAAAAAAAACAAAAGAATACAGCTACTCGACAGTCATACGCTCATCTCACAATACTCCAGACATGTTGACAAGATCTTCTTCCATTCATCCGCGAACACATCACAGTGAGGCTTAGCGTCCAAGAGAGCGTTGAGCGCAGAGAGCGTGCGAGGGACAGGAGACTGGGCTCGAGCGACGGTTCGACTCCAAGGCACGGCGAACAATCTGTGCCTCCTGCTACGGTTATAGTTCATGGGAGCAAAAAGACGGGACAGTTCGTCATGCAATTCAGGAGCATCTGTTTTTCCTTGAAGGATCTTACACATATTAATAATTTGGTCATTTTTTCTTCTAACCTCGAGAGAGTTATAACCTAAACAGCCTAAAAGAAAGTTCGAGGGATACATAAAAGGATAATATCCATTCAAACGTTTATATAGATACCTAAGATAAGCTTTTTGTACCTTTTCTAAGAGTAAAGTGTACTTCTTTTCGTGCGGGTTCCAGACGCATGCACTGGACTCCAGTTTGGTACGAACCAGTACATTAAAAATAGATTTAATAGCGCTGGTGTTGCTAAAATCTTTAGCATTGCGCAGAACGAAACCTAATCGCCTAAATGAATCATTTGCTACCGTTGCCATGTGATCATGAAACGTTAGCTTGTTGTCAAATGTGACACCTAGATCCTTCATTCCAGATGTTCTATTAATAGCGCTACCATTCAGTTTATAAGTAAAGGTGATAGGGTTTCGTGCTCGAGTAAAACTCATGACGAAGCATTTGGAAGAGTTAAATTCCATTTTGTTCTTCACACCCCACTCCACTATCGCCTCAATATCACGCTGCAGTACCAGACTATCGACTTCAGAATTAATTTCGGAAAAGAGTTTTAAATCATCTGCGTATAATAAACTTCTGGCGTGATGAATAACTGAAGGAAGATCATTAATCATTATCAAGAAGAGAAGCGGTCCCAGAATTGATCCTTGACTGACTCCGGAACGCGTATGATAGGGCTGGGATTCATAAAGGCCCAGTCTGACAAACTGCTGACGATCGCGAAGATAGTCAGCGAGGAGCTGTAACAGCCCTGGGGGAAATCCGATGGCACATAGCTTTGCCAGCAGAATATCATTATTGACCCTATCAAACGCTTTCCGGAAGTCAAAGTACAAGACATCGACCTGACTCCCACGGTCTAATCGTTTAGATATGTAATCTACTAGGGTAAGAAGGTTAGTATTTACTGATCTTTTTGCTCTGAAACCATGTTGTTCATTACACAGATACTTTTCAACTTGGAAATAAATATAGTTATGTAGTATGTTTTCAAAAACTTTAGCTGGTGATGACAAAATGGCAATGGGACGGAATTCTTCTACTAATGTTTTATTCAAACTCTTGGGAATAGGAGTGACCCTTGAAATCTTCCATTGTGGTGGGTATATTCCGGTTTTTAATGATAGATTAAAAATATGAAATAGAGGCAAGCAAAAGTGTTTTTTACAAGTTTTCAAAATTTCTGGAGGAATGCTGTCCGGCCCTACTGAACTACTAACTTTGAGTTTACCTATTCCTGACATGACATCCTGAGGAGTGAATTTAAATATATTTACATAATTACTGCTAACATTAGTATCACAATGGGAAGCCTTTTCAACATCAAGTTGCGGAACATCGGGAAGATAAACGCTAACAAAGAAATCAGCGAAGGCATCAGCCGCATGAACACCTGCAAATTTTTCGCCGTTGTAGGTAACACTCGGCTCAAAACCACCTTTTGAGCGTAAACTGGCTATATGTTGCCAGAAATCACGTGGATTGGCTCTTAGATTATTTTCAATCATTTTGGTATATGATGCATAAGCAAGTGCCACCCGTGTTTTAAGGCTAGCTCTCAAATCTGAAAAATTCATACGGGCTACTGTACATTTAGTGCGCTTCCAAGCAGTATGCCACTTGAGCTTAAGTCTAGTGTCCTGAATTATGTCTTTTGTGAACCACACCGGATAACGCCTACTTGTGGTTTTAGGGCGTCTTTTCTTTGGTACACAAGCATCAAAGATGGAATAAATTGACTCATAAAAGTACTCTGTAGCTAAATATATATCGTCAGTCTGTACAACCTTCTCCCATGAATTTTTTGAAAGTAAATCAAAAAGCTTATCTCGGTTACATTTTTTGAAATTCCAGTCTTTATTGGTATCAATATTACTTGGTTCAATGACATCAGAAGTACGTGTAGATTTAATTTTAATGTCGATATCCAATGGTGGGTGGTAATTGTCAGGTTTAACTATGCCATCCGTGACAGCGACAGAAGTATTAATCGTGCCAGCGTTCTCTTGGACCAACACCACATCTAGCATACCTCCATTCGAATTACTCACCACATTCTTCTCATTCAGGCAACAAAAAGATAAAAAGTAAGAATAATAGTTAACAATAGATAAAGAAGCACTATTCAAATTTAGGTCTCCTAAAATTAAAACAGATCCTTTTAAGTTAGATGCAAAACTTTCGACTTTACAAAACCAACGCATATAGTCCGCGTCTTTAGCACTTGGTTTAATGTAAACCGCACACACGTAAATAGTACGACCACACCACGCAAAACTTGCCCACAGATCTTCACCACAGTCTGTTTCAAATTCGCGGCGCCGTCGCAACACAACAGGCGACCGCGCGGCGAGTAGAACCCCCCCACACGGCGTGCCTCTGTCACGACGTAGAAGTTTCCAGTCTCCTGGTGATAGTTCCGCGTCTTCAACCGACTCATCAAGAAATGTTTCTGTTATTGCAACGAGATTGTGCTCCATCAACAGTAGATTATTTCGCCACATACATAGTTTGGTTTTTAAACCTCTCACGTTCTGGTAAAAACAATGTAAGTTCGAAAGTTTATGTGCTACGAAAGGGCTGATTGTTGGCTGGTGGGCTAGGCTGGGGTTGTTTTCCGTTCAGGTTATGTAGACCGGCTGATATTTTATAGTTCACCCAGGGCCTAATCTTTGCGTAGACCGGCCAGACATGAGCTGAGTGAAACATTTCGAAGCTAGCAACTGGTACTCCTACCTTATAAGATTTGTAGTCCCCCTTTGACGTTAACATTTCAACCGAACATGCACCTGTACTTGCTGGACACAGCTGCTGCAGGTAGTTGCGTATCTCATCAGCACCCGATTCCATGTTCCACAGATGCAAATATTTACGTGGTTCAACTGCCTTTAGTGATGTTACGGTAGGTCCAGCAATACCACTAATTGAAGCCATTTGTCGATGTTTCCGAGTTACAGTCGTCCATTGGGAAGCAGGCACCTTGAGGCTTTCACCGATGGCATCCACGCTGGTCATTATAGCCGGGGTTGATTGGTCAAGCTTGTTAGACTGGCTAAGGTCAATGACCTCAGGTTCAAGTTGAGAACACGGGGGTAGCTGGGTAGTCGGTTGTGGTTTTTGTTGTTTCCGTTTCTTCAGTTTCCGCTGCTTGGACTTGACCATGCTTTTTGTAACTTCGATTGGAACAGAAGTGCTGTCAGTCGTTGTGGACGGCTCAGTAGCGATTGTAGCGACGCTAGGAGAGTTATATCTGACGTTGGTGGGTAACTCGAGTTTTTCTTTCAGGAATTGTATATGGGACCCATGACTCTCCAATTTTACCTCATACCTCGCAAATAAAGACACTGAATTTGTAAGCTGTTCTTTCAAATCATGCATTTCCTGTTTCAAGCTGTTTATTTCAAATGAAAGTTCATGCGGAATCATATTTTCTTTGGACTGCTTGATTGATTCCACTTTCGTTGGTTGTTCAGATGTTTCATTAAAAGCCCCTTCCCTCAAGATGCTAGCAATGTTTCCATTTCTTTCACCTCGTTTAGGGCTCTTAGGTGATACGAAAAAATCATCGCTATGAGTATCTTTGCTCAGTGTGGTACTACAGGCGTTGGGTGATATGATTACGTCCCCACCGGACCTTTCCTCGAGTAATGCACATTTGTCTGTTAATATTGATGTATCAGATTTTCCTTGTCTGGTACTATTGATTGGTGTTATGTGAGGAGAATCTTTTGATTTTGATGGCGTAGAAAAACTATTATTTAATAAGCAATTTTTTATGCTATTCCGGAAACGTCTCGGTGTCATGCACTTTCTGTCTGACAAAGTTACCTTTTTATATGCATCAATGGCTGTTTGGCAGTTCCCCAGATCCATCTTCAATCTAAAATTTTCGGTATTTAAGTTCTCAATCTCTAAGTGCGCACTATGCAATTCTGCTGTTAGCTTTTTGATGGTATCATTCAGGTTCATGATCGTGTCACTGTCATTTAATGACGTATTTGGCACGCTCATCACTGAGGTATCAAGTAATGCTGAATTATTATAGAAGAGATTGTCAAGTGAACTAGACTTATGTGGTTTTCTAAGAGTTACGTTTTCGGAATCCATAATTATTATTATATATATCACATGCATGCCGTGAGGTTATAATAATATGTAGTCTCTCTAGATCATTCTGTTAGAGGTCACGGGTTCATATACCTAGCGAATAACTTGCAGATACTTTTAATTACAGCTCCCAAATAGTTTGATTAAGTTTAGCGTTTCGGATGACATGAAACATTTAGGCATAGAAGTTTCATTAAGAATGATGTATTTATAATTTAAATGTTTGCAAACAAACTTACGTCCACTTCATTCAAATTAGTTACCACTGCCCTACAACGTTGAAAATGGCCGTAAAGTTGTAAATTCTCACGTATCTGATAATTTCTTTGCAATCATACAAAGCAAGTCAAACTTCTGGAAACGCTTCCACAAAGAGCTTTTGTAAACTAAATAAGCATTAAGTCCGCCTTTGTACTTTTTGAGTGTGAAAAGTTTTAATAAATAAATAAATACAGCTCAACTGACTCAAGAATATTCTAATGCAAATACTGTTGTTCAAAGTGGTCCTTCTGTAACTACCTTCAATGTATGGTATATTGAGGTTAGTTCACAATATTGCATATCAAAAGTTTCCACATTAATGGGTTCGTGGTACTGCGTAAATAAGTGAAGGTATTGAAGAGGCGCCAGTTTGCTCATTAGGCTTTCTCGAAAAAGAGTTTTTTTTGTCTGAAAAGAAATTAACCTGATTGTTATGGAATTAATTTTCGTTGTTCTAGTTCGATCTGTAGATGTTCAGAGGTTTTGTCAGGAAGGGTCAATTTCTGAAAATAGTAATGTTTATCTCTTGCTGGTGATATCGCTTTTGGCAACATTAAAGGACTATAAAAATAAATAAAAAAACAATTGTAATTCACTGATCATAATAATAACTTGATGGGGTTGAATTTGGCAGTAAGTAACTACCTAGTCCTGCATATCAATAAAAAATGTGTCAAGGATATGCAATCTTAGCTCGAAGCGAGAATATCTTCCACATTTTGATAAGTAATCACAGGACGCGTAAACATTACCTGAACAAAAGCTGCAATAATATCACCCCTTACAACAATCATGGGACTATGAGAGCCACCCTAATGCTAATTTGTAAATAAATAGCCGCTGAAAATGTCGCGCGCGACAAATTTGTTGCTTGTTCACAACACAGATTGTTTGGATGTCCCATTTTTGTTTAATTTATCGCAGCACCCCGGAAGGGGAAGTTTTGGGGCGCTAATTACCCTGAAACATTAAAAGTACCTGAGATCTGATATAAGTTCGGGCCCGAGTCCCGAAAGAACTCGCCTTTGATCTCGCGTTGAAGGAAGTTCATAGTTTCGAGGTGATCGATGTTAGTCTGTCAAGGTTTTAAAGTTTATGTTTTTCGCATCGGTCGGGTATTGATGAAAACTCCAGTAACTGATTATCTTAGTTGGGAAATCTTTGGAGGCTTTCCGGGTTAAGTTTCGCACGGTTTTTGGTCACGCAAACTTGAAGTACTTTTTGTAAAATCATTAATTCGAATAAACATTGGTATAGAGAAAATAGAAACCCGATCCCTTGAATATCTTCGGTTGACAATCCACACAGTTTTACTGTAATCAATTGAGGATTAGTCGTATTAGAAATATGTGTTAATTGTTTAAAAAATTGTGTTATTATCTGCGCATGATGTAGTGCATGCTATGCTTTTCTTTAAGTAATGGGGCACTTAAATTTATGTTTGAAGACACTATTGAATAGCATATTACATAAATAAATTAAAGACACATGCAAAAAGCTATCATTAGGTACCAGTAGAGGAAGGAACTCATATTCAAGACAGCAGAGCTCTTGCCAAGAGACATCGTATTTCAACAAACAGACTACTTGAGTACGTCCCAGATCGATTACTTGAAAACTATTACAAGTCGCTAAGTCTACGAGGATGCCCTACATTGGGTAGCAATGGAATCTGGCAGTAGCCCAGAATCTCCTAAGTACCTACGTTAGTACTTTTCACCGTTATTATTTTGTTTCGTCTGTAGGATACAGGCAAATACTTTTAATGTAGGTTTTTTTGTTAGTCTTCTTTCTTTTTTCCCTAGTCTTGTTTTGCCCACTTATATAACTGTTAATATTAGAGAGCATCAGTTACGAGAGAAACTACAAAAGCTTAGCCTCCTGCTTCACCTACCTACCTACACATGTTTACAAGTATATGTTCTTCTTCTCTTGTTTTTATATTTCCTTGCCAGAAAATGCTAGCGGAGCTGACGGTGCTTACTTTATTTAAGTGTCTCTGCTCATGGAAGTTATTCCAATACCAGAACTATTATTTTCTCTAGTACCCTTAGGAAATAAAATCCTCTCAGTTGACGAAAACAGAAATAGTACCATTAATACATCTCTCGCCACATCAACGTCTCCAAACTAAAAAGTACGCAAACAGAGCTATTAACTTAAACTCGTCCCGAAAGCTCTCTCCATAGTCTTGGCATTCTCTACAATACTAACAATAAAAATGCACAACGACTCCCCTTCATAGAGACGTTACGCTTTGTTCTGTGCTCTCAACCAGAAACCGGTATCTGGCATTTAGAGCGAGAGAATTTTTGCGAAGCTTTTAGGTTATGTATGACGTAATGTTTTGTGGAATTCTGTTGATTGACGTAATCGGGTTGCGTGATCTATTTTGTTATATTCGGTCGTCGTGATTTGATGTTAAAATCGTGTGTTAAATGAGACAGTATATAACATTGTGTCAATTTATGGCTGATATTTCAATTTGACGTTATAATTTTGGCTCGTTTTAATGTCAAAGGTAGTCTTCATTTACATTCTGGAAATTTTAAGTTTTAGAGGCATGAGGAACAGGGATAAAGTTCACTCATCTTCTATAGAAAAGGGAAGGTACATGGTTTTCAACTAAAATGTTAAGAGTGTTCTTGAATATTTATATTTATTTTTAACTGTGTATAATTAAAATGTTGCTATTTAAATTTAATATTGTATGCGAAATTGTGACATGTAACTACTTACCTTGACTTTATATCGTTATTTTGATACCTTAAAAATTTTGTATGCCGTCTGGCGAGACGTAGTTTGGACCAATATTTTTTGTAAAACATCTGTATAATTTTTACCCTACGTTCACAAAAGTAATAAATGAATTCGATTGGGATAAATTCATCCCAACTACGAAACCATTCATTGTGCATGGTCCGACATGCACTTTCCGTTTTTTTTATTAATTAATAACTCTGGTTTCCCTTCTAAACCTACCATTACAAAAAAAAAACCTACAATAAATAATCAAAACTCCCTCTAGCTACCACGTTATCCTCCTCAGCACTACTCGACAAGTGTTTTACAGCTGTCCGAGCGTCTCCTTTAATTAAACTTGCCGGCTGGCAATTAAACGCTTATATTTTAAACAATATTAAACGCTTATATTTCAACAATATTGAATCCTGAACCTTGCACTCTTGAACTGGAGCTGAAACATGTTCATTGAGAGAATACCCCTAATTCTACGGTATTTAGGGGGATAAAGGGATGTTGTAGAAATGTCTGGAGATTTGTAAGAAATATTTTGGGTATTGTTATTTAAAACAGTTGTGAGGAATGTTTTAATGATAATGTGGCTATAACAGTAGAAGAAGGCCAACGGAACGATGGTTGGACTATGTGGAAGACGATATGGCTAGGAAGGGACCCGCCACTACCGAGATGACGACGAGAACAGAACATAGGAGAAAAAGACATGTTGCAAGAGAATGTTGATGTTATTTTTAAAGAGTGATTAAATTTCACAGTGGCCACGACTTACAAAGGCTGATAACTAAACTCAACTAGAAAAGTATAAAAGCATAATCAGCCTATAATATTCCCACAGCTGAGACACAGGCCTCCTCTCTTTGAGAGGGAGTGGGCTGAAATCTACCACGCGGGCCTAGTGCGGGTTGGTAGATGTCACCTGTTTTCGAATTTTTGTTCTAGGACATGCCGGTTTCCTCACGATGTTTTCCTTCTCCGTTTTGAGAGCTGTTGTTTGGTATCATTATAACCCATAAACTACGCTATCTGTATGAAAAGCTTACTTGGAAACAAAATCACTAAAAGTATAGTCTTCGCTCCTTGGTAAGTCCACTGTCGGTGCCAATGCACAGAACTACAGCATTCAGAGGGTTTTTCAAGTTCCCAGCCACACGCTGTTGGAATGATCTCCCACCACCAATGTGACGCCTGGAAAAAATACAATCCTTTAAATTCCAATACAAAAAGTTACTGATACATGAACAAATTTCCCTTCAATCTTAACCATGTACTTTTGTGTTGGTTCACTGTACCTCAGGGGACTTGGCATGCAGGCTTTGGCTTGGCATCTCCTGGAGGTGGGCGTGGGCTACTTGGAATTCACTCTTCCGTCAGTGGGGCTGTATTAAAGTCTGTTTTTCGCTACTGCATTCATCCCTTATGCTTAGGAACGCCACCGTGTTTCTGTAAATTACGGTTAAACCTAATTATTCATCAGGCACACTACGGCTTGTCAAGTAGGTATAGTTCCTTTGATAACAAATTTATCCTATTTATAATAAAATTTATCCTTTTCAATTATTTTAATAGTAATAAAATCCAATACAATCTCGCTGATAAATACAATTATTCTGCACTTACCATTGATTTCATAATATTATGTCACTGAGCTTGTCATCTACACCTTCTAACATGTCAATGCATCCTTTGTTATTACATATTAAGCTTTGTGCAGACCAGCGCGACTTGTCGCGCGACGCGATACCGGTTATTGTTATACCGTCAAGTTTTCTTAGAAATTGTATTGTTCGAGTCGCGTCGCGCTGGTCTGCACGAAGCTTTATGCATTGCATCATAACATTAATTATTTAATGTAACACAAATAGTTTTTATGACAGCTGCGCGCACAGCACAGACTACATAGTATGCGCACAGACTGCATTAAGTCTGATTCCGGCGCGTGATTCGCCGACGGTACGAGATGTTACCATTTTAAATATTATATCTTATATAAACATTTAGGACTAAGTAGGTATTGTATTTATTCATTTTATTTTTGTCTTATTTTGTTATTTCACTATAATTATGCTGCACCGGTTGACGTCATCACGTCAACGCCGTCTGTCGCTGAAAACTAGCGCTGGGGCTCTGTGTCGCATAGGGTCGCAGCATTATGCTGAGCGATGGCCGTTTTTCGTGGATGTGACGCATATTTTCCCCCAAATTGTTTATTTTCATATATCTGTAATAGGGTATGCCTATACCGGCACTTTTATTTTCTACTAGCTGTTGTTCGCGGCTTCGCCCGCGTGGATGTCGGAAAATATCCTACGGGAACGTTTGTGTTTTCTATATTTATTTAAGTATATACAATTTTTTTGCGCGAACCCTAATCTATTCTAAAATTAAAGTTCCGTCAAAATAGGTCCAGCCCTTTCGGAGATTAGCCGGATTAAACAGACAGACACACAAACATTTAAAAATTGTTTTTTTGTTATAAGTACCGTATTTGCTTTCATAACAATCAATCTGCCTAACCTTTTCCCAACTATGTTGGGGTCGGTTACTTTCTAATTTGGAAAAAAGCTGTTATTTTGACATTCAGCAATACAAACAGACAATTTTATTTATTTGTATGAATATAGATTAATTCCTTGTGCTGTTGGTGTACTAAATAAATATGTAAATAATCTGTGCCAATTATAGGTTCCTGTAGATACAATAGGTTTAAAGATAATGCAATCATATCACGTTATGCTTTGCGTGTTGATAGTAAACAACATTATGTAATGAGAAGACTTGATTTCCCCAGGGAATGGGGTAGCTCTATGGTTAGATAAGATACTTACCTACCTAAGTATACCTACATATACCTCAGTGGTTATTATTCGCTTTATGATTTAAATTTCAACTCTCTGCACAAATGTAGTGAGATTAAGATTTTTAAGAGAAAAAAACATTATTTGTCTGCGTCTATTTCATATTTTTTACTCTTATAAACCTCCCTATTTAGACTATGTATGATAATGCCACTAGCTACTCGTTTTCTAAAAGAAAAGTAAACTGAAAAATATAATTTTTAACTTTAACAAAAAGTGTCCGAGCGCTACAGTCTCGTGACGAACAATATGGACGTAGTATTTTCAAATTTTCCGCGCCGCTGCGCTGCTAAAGTAATTTCTTTAAAAAGATTTCAGAAGCAATTTTGACAAAAGAATGCACTTAAACCTGCGGATCGTTTGGCTGGAGTGACTTTCTAAAAGGCATCTACTGAGATATCGACGCTTCAATTTAGTGGTTCGAATCATATGCGAAGTGGGTTGGGAAGACCTGAAGTTAGGTATTCAAAATATTAATCATTCTCCTTTTTCAGGCGATTTCAGGCGGGACTAGTGTTTAAGAAAAGGGCGACCACTCAATTTCCAATAGTCAAACATTGCTAGGCGCGTCCTAACATTTTAGTTACGTAAGGCTAAAAAAAAATCCTCTTATTGTTATTAATAATAGTCGAAACATTAACACTAAATAACCGAAAAGTTCAGACAGAGCGATATTGATAAAAAATGGCCACTTTTATTCCCGTGTGTTTGATAGCTAAAATATTTTGTTTTCTTTTTCACGTGAACTGGTTTTAGACGATTTGCTACGTTTATTTTACGTGTATTGGCAATCTGTACCAGCTTTTGTAGAGAATATTTCAAAAATAGTTGAAACGATAGCTGACGTCAAAGCTACGAGAAATAGCTATATCCAAAACGGAAATATATTGGCTTTTATTTGAAATTTTTACTATATGTAACACCTGTCTTGCCTTGCATGAAATATGGAGTCGAAATATGTACCTACGTGTATTTTTCAGTTCTTAATACCATATTAAGGTGACACTCTTACATAGATTTAAGATTATACCACCAAGAAGCTATTAAATCAGACCATGATAGTACATTTCCGAATATGGGTGTTCAATTTCTGCAGCAAAACAGTTCTTTGCACTATCACGACCGACGGTTGGAAAACCGATCAATAACGTTTGCTGGGTGTACTGTTTTGGTAAGAAAGTATTACTAACACCAGTCGTTTAGAATTAAAGTCTAAGGACGGAATCTATAAACTTTAGTTCGCACGTCTTTTGACTTAGAAATGATCTCGTCTCTATGCTATATGCACAATGGTCCACCTGACGGACTAAGTGCGGAAACCAAACCCGATAACATAGAACATACACTCTAGAGACGAAAAATCTCAAACACTCATCTCCTAATAAATATTAATTAAAATCCAGCTTATTTCCCCACAAATTGCTTTACCGTTATTACGAAACAAGGAAACTTACTCAAGCGAGGCGTTGTCGAAGCTTCAGAGGCTCATTTTTACACAATTACTACCAAGTTCGGGCAAACAATGTCACTGTTGCCGAAACACAGATTAACAGAGTTTTTGTTTTAATATTCGTTATCAAGATCGTGATTTTTGAAGTTTGGTTTTTGGCATTTTTATGGAGCCTTATTTTGATAGGTTAAGTAACGATTTCAGTCTATTTTATGGAAAGAAAAGAGATTAATTATTGAAAAAGATTTTAATGAAAGATACCACGGTAAATTTAGTTTTTCCTATAGGTGGAATTAACAATTTTCCAAACTATGTACTTCTATCATTTTAAAATGACCTTTCCCTGACTGTTTGAGTTCACTACCTATCATATGGTATAGCTTCTGAATAAATCCTGGAACATTGTTTTGCGAATCTTCGTCCGCAAGGAGTAGGTATGATATTTCTCGATTGAGAGTCCAAAATGTTGAACATGGCGCCTTTAAAAATACTTATTTTTTTTCTTAAATATACTTTTAAAGCCACTCATCGCTTCAACCAATTATAATCGCTATGCTAATAATATTTCAAACATAAGCCGCAGATAATAATTTGACGTTATTTCAGTCTGCGTATCGTCATACTCCAATTTCGTGTTTTCTGTATTTCGGCCCAATTTATTTGTGAAGCCTTTCAATTAAGTTCCTAGAACATAATATCACGCCTGTTATCGTCAAAGGGCGAGGTTCCTAGAACGTGGTATATCATCATCAACATCAGCCTACAGCAGTCCACTGCTGGACATAGGCCTCTCCTATTGCACGCTATTCAACATGATTTTCGGCAACTCTCAGCCACCCAGCGAAGAACGTCACTCCACCTAGCCTGAGGGCGTCCTACTTCTCCACTTAAGAACACGTCTACACCAACGGTCATCGGTTCTACGGCTAATATGGCCAGCTCATTGCCACTTCAGCTTGCTTATTCTGTGAGCTATGTCGACAACTTTGGTTCTCTGCTGGATCACCTACGTAGTTGCGGATTCGATCCCTGAGAGAGACTCAAAGCATAGCCCGTTCCATAGCTCACTGAGTGACCTTGAATTTATGGACCAGCCGTACCATCGAGTGTCCACGTTCCGGCTCTGTAAGTCATAACAGGCAGGACGCATTAATTGAAGGCTTCAGTCTTTAGGCTCTGCGGAATACGCGACGAGAAGACTCGACGAAGTTTTACAAACGCTGCTCAGCTAAATTCACCTGTTAGTCTTTAAGTCGTTCTTACCAAACTGTAGAGTTTGCCCGAGGTAAACGTATTCTCGAACAACCTCTGAAAACAATCGATCCCGGGGTAACGTGTTCGTTGAACATAACCTAGGTTTTTTCCAAGTTCAACTGGAGACCAATGTGTATAGAAGAATCAACTAGGCCGTCCAGCATCTGCTGCAAGTCCTGCAATGATTCAGATAGTGTGACGATGTCATCTGCAAATTTCAAGTGTGAGATGTACTCGCCGTTGATGTTAATGCCGTGTCCTTCGCAGTTCAGCGACTTAAACACATCCTCTAATACGTTCGAGAACAATTTCGGAGAAACTACATACCCTTGTCTCACCCCTCGACGCAGGGGGATATGTTTAGTTCGCTGATCCTGAGGCTGGACGGTCATTGTCGCGTTTTCATAAAGACTTCTCAGCACTTGGATGTATCGCCAGTCGACTTGGCATCGCTGCAGAGACTCCAAAATAAACCAGGTCTTGATAGCTTATTCATAGGCCACAAAGGCAAGACATAGAAGTAGATTATGCTTTTCGGACTTCTGTACAATTTGTCGCACAGTGTGGATGTGGTCTAAGGACGTGAACGTGGTTATAGAAATCTATTTCATGGGCTGTTCCTGATCGAGTTTTTGTAAGGCTTTGCTTCTATTGAAATCTGCCCTAATTCCCAAATTCGAGTAAAAATTACTTGACGTATGGTCAGAAGTTGAATAGTTATTTATCAAATTGATACAATCCGTCCACTAGCCGTGTTTATAGTCATTTCATAAAATAATGAACGATGTGATTTGAATTAACGAAAAATGATAATAGTTGCTAATATAAGATTAGCAGCACCTATACATATATGTACATACGTACATGCAGCTGCCGAACAATAAATAAAAGATAAGCACTGAAGTTTATTTGATTTTAACGAACTCGAGAATTTTATAAACTTAAAGCTTCGTTCATAAACAAAACCAATGGCAGGTACAGTTAATACGTATTATATATTCCCTTTAAAGTTATGGGACCCGTAGGGAATTGAAAACAATTACCCAATCAGATCAATATTTTCCCAAAATGTCCGGGCTATCAGTGGGCTATATTTCGGCTATAATCCACAGATAATTTGACACTGGCGGTCGATAGCAGGCATTAGCCGTATCGATGCAAATCGTGCTGTATCGTAAATATTTCCTTTCTACCCTCATTTGGTTTATAAATCTGGTTTAGCTGTTATATTGGCTGCATTGGATCTAAATGGATTTTGTTGTTGGGTGTAGAATATAAATAGTTTTGGTGCGTTGGTATTATTGCTTTTAGGTTGTATTGTGTTTCGAGAGAATGAAACTATATTATTACATAAGAAATATTGTTCCATAATAACTTTTCATTAATTTAGCTTAAACAAGTGTGTTAAATTTAACTTGGGCAAACTGAGCATAGTTTTGTAATGACGTATTTAGATCCAATTATTCTATCAATATTCTCAGAGAATCGTGTATTGTTATTCTGTAGTTGTAATGGAATCCTTACTTAGCAATATCTTTTTTCAAAAGAGTAGCACGATAATACATTATGATACAAGCACAAGAAGCTGAAATATCCACAAAGTTATTGCAAATTGATACTCCCACATGCTAAATCTAAAAGTCTAAGCACAAACCCAGACCAGACCCAAACAAACCGATACAAATACAATCTACGAATAAAATCCGAAGACAGTCTAAACAACAAGCATTAAGCTGTAACAAACGATCCTTGTAAACACTCCCGTTTCTGCATAAGTTTGGATTTGCAAACAATGTCGGATAAACTTGCCAAGTTTTTCGTGCATTCGTCAACACCTTGCTTTCTTAAGATAAGGTCCATTTTCCCCCAAGTAAGTGTTAAGTATTAAGTTAGTTGTACAACTCGGTGCATTTACGAAGCTAGCTGCTGGCACTCGCTTACACTATTTGCATTGTTAATAGAGTCAACTGATTCAATATTATCGATGTGCCGGACCGTGAAAGGTTCGCTCGTGGTGTTTTATAATGTCTGCTGGACTTGGGACGTTCCCGGAATTTATTGGGATATTTATCCGCTAGATCTGGTTAGGGAGGACAATAAAATGTGTGCTTATGTGGTGAATAGGGATGAGTGAACACTTTAAGGAACTCATATTTCTCTTGGAACATAGATATCTGATAGGTGATATGTTATGTGTACATTAGAGGGGATCTGGGATCATTTATTAAAGTTAATTGACTCAGGCGTGACTTTGCGGCAATTCATTGTAAAATACAATGGACCACGTATATTTAGTAACCAATCCGCTCAACTGTTCTCAATGAGGCACGTACAACACGGTGAAACAACACGTACATCTTGCCACATCAAGCGCCGAACGCAGAGCGCGGCGCTTGACGTGGCAACAGGTCGTGTCCGGGTCCGCGACAAGTCAATCGTCATCCTGAGGATGCCTCATAGAGAGGTGAAACACGTTTCGATTTCTTACAGGGTTCTTTATGACTCTTTAAGAACAGTTAAGCGGATAGGTTACAATTTTTCCATGTTATTATGTAAGTACCTATATTCTGGCAAATTAATACATTTCATTTCATTTTATTAGGGTTCCGTACCTCAACAGGAAAAATCGGAACCCGTATAGGATCACTTTGTTGTCCGTCTGTCTGTCAAGACCCTTTTTCTCAGGAACGCGTAAAGGCATCAAGCTGAAATTCATATCAAATACTCAAGTTTACTGCTCCTTAGAACTGTGAAAAAATGAAACTTCTAAACCAACGCAATCAAAAGATACAGCCGTTTATGCTGCAAATTTTCGACACTCGCAAGGGACTCAAAACTTACAGGGTACTTCCCGTGAACACAGAATCTTAAAATTTAGTGCGAAGCAACGTTTTATAGCACAGATAAAGGAAACATGGCGAAAAGCATGATTTTTTTGTTACATAATATTTAAAAAATATTTTTAATCATTTTAAACTTACTACCCCTTTCCTCATGAACGCGTAGAGGTATTAAATTGAAATTCATATCAAATACTCAAATCTATAATACTTTTACGCTGTAATTAAATCAAAACGTCTATGTCAACGCAATAAAAAAACAGCAATGTAAGCCGCATATTTTGAAACTCGCAACTACTCGCAAGGGAATCAAAACCTAAAGGATACTTCCAATCTTGAAATTTGGCATGAAGCAACGTTTTATAGCACACATAAAGGAAAAATGTCGAAAACCTACAATTTTTTGTTACATCACATATTATATATTTTTTTAATAATTATGAACTTATTACCCTTTTCCTTATGAACACGTAGAGGTATCAAATTTAAAATCACAGTAGTAGTATATATGTATAACGAAATTAATAGGAAAACTATCAGAGCTAAGTAGGATGTACAGGTTAACGAGTAATAATCAACCAACTTAAATTAGCAGTTTGAAAAACATGATCTCCCATACATTCCGTATGGTAGAACATGTTTTTCAACTACAATGTTAATTTAGTTCTTGGGATCAATTCATCCCAACTGCGGAACCCTTCATTGTGCTTGGTCCAACAGGCACAATGAAGGTTGGCCAGTTTTTTTTAATATACGTCATCTATTGTATTTCATTTATTATTATACTTTGCTAATACTTACTTATTTACCATACATATATACATACATAATTTACGACCAATTACTTAAGTTTTCACGTAGCTTCAAAGATATAGTTTCTTCTCGTGCTCTACTGCCTACAATATTATTAAATCACCAATCCATATAACAAGCTCAGTGATAATAACAATTAATCATTTGCAGCAGATTTTCATTCGTTGCTCAAAAATGAACTTCAATGGTTTTTAAAAATCATCAACTTTAAACCTTCAAGATGAATAATCCTATCTGCAGTCCGTATTATATTATTTACTTTAAAGCTCATTTAGCTTCCCGCGTTTGTTTGTGTTGAGACCATCTCAACATCGCCGCGCGCTGGCGGCAGTGAACGAGGGGTGCGGGACGTCGGCAAGCAAGCCGGCCGCACGGCGGTCTGCGAGCGGGCGGGCGCGTCACACCAGTCAGCTGTTGCACGCCTCCACGCACGGCTGCGCTTACGCGTCTTTTCAAATTCAGATTCATATTCAAACCTTGCTTTTTCTTAATATACGTATTTACATGTTATACAGTCCACTAGCGTTTCATTTAACTTCACCACGACCTATCGTCGCGATCAGTTTGGTTTATCCTGCGCTCATTAAAAGTCAGTACCTAATGGTCGGTCTACTAGTTTCCTTTGTTCTCGATCTAAAGATATGACCAACCGAAACGACCTGCGTTTAGTTTCTAACCAAACTGGTTGGAATATATCGCGGTTGCTTAGAGGTTTCAAGTCAAAGTTTTCAGGGAAATGTATTGTTTAACAGATTGCCACACTACGTAAATGTGCCGTGTTCATACGACTGTCATAGAATGAAATGAACTTACAGTACATAGTTTCTGCCTACGACGGAAGACCTCATGGGTTTATGTATGTTTGATCTTTATCATACATAAACCCACGACTACTTCCTATGGGGGTAGGCAGTGACGGTTGTGAGTTGAATACGGACGGTTTAAGTTTCTATTTATGTGACTACATTCTATGGGTATGTATGCCAAAGAATTTCATGTCATGTGACGGATTTTTTATGTCTTGTATAATAATGTGAAGGGCTTTCAATCCTGAATAATCTAAGCGAAAATCAAACAATCCCCCTAAAGGCACGTCAGTAATTTAATTCTCAGCGGAATGAGAGCGCAAAAAAACAAAGCGACCATTTTTTCTCCCCTAAAAATCAAATACGGGAAGTCGTAAAAATTGAAATGTTTGCTCCTCACCTCTTGGAACTGTGCTCACTCCTTAAAGAGGAATGTAAACAAAAGAAGGGGAGGCTGAGCCACGATTAAATTCTGTTTGAATCCGTATTAAACATACATGGTGGGGTTTCCCATACATTTCGGCATGACATCTCCCTTGTCAGAAAATGTCGAGTTTTCTTTTGAAATAAACGTGTCTTGTTCTCTAAATGGTAGCAAGTGTGTTTGTAAACCTCCTTGATTTAAGAAGGACTGTAAAAATAAGGGCGTTTTGTTTTTTGCACAGTTCTAGTAGGTAGTATTCCACAAATGTGAAAACATGACTGAAACTGTCGTTATGGTGTAATTTCAAAACTGTAGTTTTTTGAAAAGGCAGGTATAGTTTGAAAGTAGAGAGGTAATAATTTGAAGAGGGATAAAGGGGTACAATAATCCCAGAACAAGACCCACTTGGTACAGTACACAATTCCTAGCGGTGTATTTGGTTGCCCATTTCAGTAGATTTTCTGCGTACCTATTGATGATTGTTTTAATCATGGAGTAACTGTTTTGAAAACCATACGTTGTATTTATGGACAGGAATGGATCTTTTATATTACCGAAGAAATAAAAGTTCATTAAACATCAGCTGGCGTAATTTACCATGACATTCGAACCAACATTCACAGACCGTAAATTTACCAAAAAATAAACATTTTCAAAAATAAGTAATTCAATGGCCGATAATAAATTATAACGAGCGATTAATCACGATATAACGAGTTTTATTTACGGAAGGAGAATAAAATAACAGAGAATGATAATGAACAGAAGTTTTTGGACCATTTACTTATTTATGTGGGAATGTATAATACGTATTTCGCGCCAAGATTCACGGGACCGCTTTGTGTTCACGTTTTGTCTGGGAATGACTTTTTATGTTTCTTTTTGCGTACATTTTGTAAGTGAAGAAAAATAATAAAGGAAAACGACACTAATATTCTATTCCTGTTAACTTCGCCAAATTACCCTAAATGCTTGCAGAAAAAATTGGAACAATAAAAAATTGTGTGTGGTTCAAACTCATAGCCATTCCCTAATCTGCCGTCTTACCCGTTGGGCAAAACCTAATTTGTATCTAAATACCTACTTTTACTATAGCACATTTTATGGCTGAGTAATTATTATTTATATTCTGCTGCCCCGGGTTTAATATAATATAACTCAAATTGATTACAGCAAACACAAGCTTATAGGAGGAAAGTCGTCGGTAAAAGCTGAGAATTAATATGGTTAGGCAGGAGGAAAATACTCCAACTCAATTATGCATACTTAATTTGCTTGCGTTTCATCTGAAAAGTATTCATAAATCTTTATTACATTATATGAGCCGTTATAAAACTCTGAAATAAAGCCAGAATTTACAAATGAGAAAATCACAGTAAGCACTTTAAAACACCCATGAAACCTACTGGACCCAGACCATAATAAGAAAATAAGAGTAAAGTATGTATGAGCAGGGAAATTAATGGTTTATCAAATTGACAGTCAAAGAACAATTTGGTAAACAATTAATTTGCCTGACTTTACCGTCGACAAGAACAAAAGAGAGATCGCAGCATTTTGTTTAATAGAAAACGTCATAAAAAGCATTCAACTATCCTCAAACACGACACATAAAGTCTCCAATTCGCTAACCGATCCCAAAATTGGTTTACGACGCAAAAAACCATTTGATACAAGCAACCTTTTCCCGCAGAACATATTGTACATAAACTAGATATACAATATATTTGCATCGAAAGGCATTACGAGCTTCAAGGCAAGGTTATTTCACGGCTCATAAAAATTTGATTTTGAAACCGAGCAGAGCGGAATCTGACACATTGTATGTATCATACAATATTGTGAGACGTGCACACTGATATTTATGCCGGATACGACCTGAAATGTAATACATACTTTAAAAAATATTTTTGCTGGAGAAACATGGCGGTTGGGTTGGTCTTGTTGGTTTTGTAAGTGATTTAGGTATTGTTTATAAGATATTGGTCAAACATATGTACACTAGCTTGATTTATTAATGGTATGAAGAAGTCAAGAACACAACAACTGATTTTATTTTTTTTATGATTTCTTGTTTATTTTGCTGACTTTTCTTTATTTCTGTTGCTAGGTTAAATACCAAATACTATAATGTTTACTTTGCTACTTTATATGTTTAATTTGACCAGGAAGCGGTAAGATTAACTGCTGTAACAAGGAAAGAAATAAAACATGACGGTGTTTTGTATTACCTCTTCAATGGACGACTGCTCTCAAACGATCAACAATTCTATTAATAGGAGTGACGCAGGCTATAAGGGCGACAAAAGAACAAATACAAAGTTAAATTCACCAAATTTAATTCACGCAACAACGGTTGGAGCTGTCAATATGTAAATATGGACGGCTCACAAAAAACTGCTGGAATAATTCCGGGACATAAAACATTTCACTTCCATTTTGTTCGGATAGCATAAAAAGGATTTCTGTCATCATGGTGGCTCATTGGCCTTGTTGCAGTAAAGAGTTAATTGTAATAAATAAAATAAATATAAATAAATTACAAACCTTGGCTTTGCCATGACGATGATCCAGTGCAAAGGCTCGATTGGTATTAGGAAACGATTTCTTCAAATTTAATTTAAAGATTTTTTTCTGTTAACCGTTAAAGGCCTGATAAACAACTAATTAACGTGCTAATTGACGTGCTTGAGGGTCACCCAGGGCTTTACCGGTTAAACCAGGTTTTCACGGAATTACTAAAAATAGAAATATTTTGTAAGTCTTACCTTTAAGAAACCCAGTTAGAGTCGATGAATTTGTATTTACATGAGTTGAGCCTAGAGGCGGCCACGTTAATTGAGGCGTCTATAGTGTCTTCAGATCCTCAAAAGTATTCACTTGAGTTAGTGATCACTTTTGAGAACATCCCAGAGATCAAGAAACCCGTAAACAGTAAATAAAACAGAGGAGGATTGTCATGATCAGCGTTGGCTGATCATGACAATCCTCCAGCATAAGAAAATACTAAGTCCAAACGAAGTCGAAACTAAGTCGAAGTTTAGGCTTAGTAATATTTCTTGGGTTGCTAAGAAATATTACTAAGCCATACAAATCGATCTACAAAGTACAATGACTTGCAAAAAGTAGCATAGATACCAGTAAGTGATTCCAGCGACCCTGGATATGACCCAGAAACCTACTTTCTATTATCAGACGATGGATCATACGTTGTTGGCGATATTTCCCGTCATAAGAAAGCTGAACTTTGAACGGTATCTGTAGCAGCCGTAAACGGATTAGTTCGTAACCTTGACGAAGAAACAAAATAGCTTTACGGTCTCTATATTTCGAAAGAAAGGAAATAAGCAAAGTTGATGTTCTTCAGTAAGTTAAAAACGTACGGTTTTATTATAAAACAAGATTTTTCTTTAGATCTCGTTTAGTTACCATCGAGGCAGTCGGAATAAAACTCGAAATACAAAAACTGCGTGGTAATTGCGTAACACACTAACAGTAGCAATGGCTTTCATTTTGACAGTTCAACAACATTCATTGCGTTATTTAGGCAGACGAATTTTTAGAAAAAATTAAGCAATGGAGCAAATAAAACAATATCCTTCAAAATCATTCAGATCGTGATTGTGAAAGTGAAAGTGTGTTACAAAATTAGGGTGCTGGCTCGACAGTTTGAACTTGGACTAAAGTAAGAACTCGTTTTGTTATAAAACTTCAATCTCCATATTTAAACGAACTTTGCTTGCTTTTAACTTGATCAACCAAACTTGGCAACTAAAATAACTCTTTTGACTTTTTTTTCAAAATATTTCTTTTACTAATACTTCTGGAAACGAAACTGACTACTAAACCAACCTAATTCCAAGTGCTTACACAGAATCAAGTCAACTGACTTACCTTATCTCTGGACCCTACATCCATTACCAGTTACACTAAAGACGATGCTCCACAACAAGAGGCTACATTCAGCTTACTCCACTAACTCATCTGGACACATCCTAATCTCGTTGACAAATGAACTGGACCAACGGAACAGCATTATCTTAGTACTGGAAGAAACGATACCTTAGCAAGACTACACAAAGCAAAAGCAACCTTGGCTTTCAGAGAAGAAGGTTGAATTTCAGAGGAAGAAGTTCATTGGCCAAAATCTGCCATTATGTCGTATGAGCGTAGGGGGCGTTTAAGCGAGTCCCGAGGGGGTTAATCAACTGTTTACACTATAAGATAACAGGCGCGTAGATTGCTCATAAAAACCCTTCCGTAGGCCTGATGTATGGCAGGCGAAGGGTTGATTCTTGAAGATTTAAATTGTTTTCTAAATGAATGTGTTGGTCAAGCTATTATGCTATTGCGTAAGTACTACAAAATATGCCTGTATCAATAAATAAGGTTCACTTTCAAATTGAACGAAAAAGTATTTATAAGAATGTATTTCAAGTGGTCCTTCAGCGTTTCTTGATATTGCAATCAATTCAAGATGAATTATGAAAGAAGAAGAGATTTCAGTGCCTCGACTGGAGTGGACTTTTAATTAATTTTGTTACACTTTCATCGTTTGTTCAGAGACTTTTAATTTTATTCATTTAATTAACCCCTGCAGTAGTTACATCATCATTGATCTCGACCCTTCTTCCGCACTCACCATAATTCAACTACCTAATTGTCCTCACAATTCAAATTAACCAACCATAATCACAGTACTGTCTCTAAACTAGTTCAAACCCGGAGGAACCGGTTCAGAATTACAATAGCGAACTTTAAAATAAACTTGGCTTGCCCAGGAGTCATGTTAAACGTCCCCGGCAGTCGGCCTGGGCTTGAAATATCACTCAACTTACCAACTAGCCAAGCCCGACTTTTTTCCCGACTTTTTATAACTGTCATAGTTCGAGGACTGACTTTGATCTTTGTATGGAGTGTTTTTGTTCGACACGACGCGAGGGAGCGATTTTATGAAGATTCCAAGAGTTTTTAAGGGTGTTGTGCAGCCTCGAGTTTCTTTAATAAATGGGAGTTGAACGGTGAATGGAAACGCTATCCCTTTTTGTTTGTTTGGGAAGTGAGTAAACTATGAGTTCCAATATGTTACCGTCCGTTATGTGACTACATTCACGTTACGTGCCATGTAGCGGTATCTCCATCCAAAATTGGCTTCTTCGTAGAATTGAAAGTTTGGCATGATGTTTGTATTGCCATCGCACTCTTCATTGCGACAAGAAACGTAAAAAATGTTTATTTATTTCCATTCTATGGAATAGTATTGTGTCTTGATTATTTGTTAGGTCTCGATTCTTCATATTTCAACTACCGCTCTTACCCAAATCATGCACAATTATTCACCCATAAAACATACGCAGGTAATCTGTGCTTCCAAGGGGTCCCCCAAGGTCGGGTTTACAAACTAATTATTATCAATCCGGTTGCCGGCAGGATAACTCCTGCTAATTAATTTATAGCTATTAACAAATACGGGACCCGATAAATCCTTACAATTTGCAACATTTGTTATGCCACATCCTGCTTGGGAAAACTAATTTATTGTGAATCTGGTTAAGATGTCTTTTCCTATTGGTATTAGTGCTGATTTGAGGAATGCGTTATAGTGGTTCAGTATTTTCTTATGCATGTCGAGATAGGGAAGCAAGTTAAAAAGGAACTAAGTTATTTTTGTCCTTGGAGGCAAGGGGTGAATAGTTCAAGGTTTTGTGTATGAAATGCACATAAATATAATGGACAGGTTTTATTTTATTTTAGTTGAACTTGAATCTGATTCGATTCTTACGTATTCATTTTTTTTTAATCTCTGTTTAAAAATAAAATGTTTTTTTACCTAATTAAACTTAATAAGGTAGCTAAATCCTGACTCTATTTATTCACAATAAATAACACGCTTATTATTTTGAAGATAAATGGTGTAAACAAAAAGTTAATTTATTCAATATGGTATCAAAATTTATAGAGGCCGAAACATTAAATAAATATTTAGCCAGAATCTATCTTAAATAAGGATCTTTTTAGACAAAGGCCAAATAATGGCAGTCTTGCAAGTAGAGCCAAAAAGTCTTCAATATTTTACACAGAGCAGATGACCAATAAATTTGTTTGTTATAACGAGTTTCGATACGCTCGTAAATTTTAAACCACAGCTAAGTAACCAAATTTAATAATATAACATGTATATCTTATGCGGAGCGGGATCTCACCAGGGTTGGCACGGCAAAATCTTATTTTTCTTGATATCATGTTGTGAAGGAGTTAACATTTCCTTATTCCGGCCATGCCTTAGAGTTGAGTGTGTTCCTCAGCAATACCACAAACCTCTTTGCTGAAATAAAATGTTTAATATCCTTTGAATGTTTTAGGATCAAAAGACTACATGTAAAACAATACCATAATCTTCTAGGTATCCTTTCAATGATTCTTTTTCTCAAACATGATTCTAAATTCAAGCATTACTTTGACAACCTTCTTCGAGTTATATCGAAATTGCTGTACTGGCCGAATAGGTGCGAGCACATGCGAGCGCCCGGCCGGCAATGTTTGTATGAGAATCCATATCTCTCGTGTTTAGCGGCCATATAAATTACTATGAAAACTCATATCTGTCGTATTATTTAAAAATAGAACGAACTTTTTACTTCAACACATGCAACCAAGGAGGTAACATATCAAAGATTTTATTAAAATTGCGATTTGGTTTATTAGAGCTGTTTAAAGTAAAGAAGAAACAAATGAACAAAATGGCGCGTGAAAAATTATTATCGTTGCTCGTTATTGATTCTGTTTATAATTAACTAGCGGCCCGCTCGTGCTTCGCACGGTTTTTACGACTTGACAAAACTTCGAGATTTCTTAGGTAAACGTAAGTTTAATTGTAACGTATTATACACACAAACCTTCCCGAATAAATTCTCTAAACGATGGTGAAAACCTCATCAAAATTTATTGCGTGGTTTAGATGAATAACGCGCACATACAGACAAACGTGAAAAGCGACTTTGTTTTATAATATGTATAGATTTACTTAACTAGTTTGAAATTCCCCGCATTATTTGAGAAAAGTATGTAATATGTTCGATTCGCCCGGATTCGGGCGAGTTAATTTGTGTGAGCCACAATAAGCCATACAAACCTTGGCTGCAACCATTGATGGACACACGTATGTGTACCTCGGTTTCGCCTCGGCCCATTTTCACGATGTCCATTAATGCCCTTGTGGCAGGCAGTGACTGTAATGTACTACATCTGAAAATTATGAAGTACTTCGTCTCATTCGTGGATAAAAGTGAACTAGATTCTTAAAATACGATAAATCTTAAAATATCTTAACTAGTAAAACTTTTACAAAATCAAGGCGTTTGCTACGCTTTGTGGCTCCATCTTCCCTCAAAAGAGATGTTTTGAATAATAATGAATGCAGTTTAGAATGCGAAACATGGATTATGATTGTCTAAGACTTGTGAACCCTACGTGAAGTGCAATTATGCACTGCAGACATAATTTAATGTCGGCGTACATTGTTCATGCACTGTTACTTCATTTTGCAAACCGACGAACGATGACATAGTATTTAGATATATATTTTAAAGTAAAACAAGACATACAATTCATGACTGATCAGAAGCAAATATAAATAGTTTGGTTATCTTTTGCCCTCGTTAAACAATTATGAGGTTCTCGGGTTGGTTATGTACGAGTAGTTATATTAGTTTTTTTAACCTTGTATTTCGTCCAAGAATCAAGTAGAATATAATTTTCTATTCATCATTGATCATTTCAGCGTCGAGCGGCGACGTCCACTGCTGGACATAGGCCTCCCCCAAGCACCGCCACTTCCAATCCTCTATTACCGAAATAGATAAATAATTTTTAACTTGCGTTTTGTATACCTTCACCCAATAACACCAAAAATATTATTCAAGAAAGCTAATTGTGTTCTGACATCTTCGTTCTGCCACCCCTGGTAGACAGACGTCGTTAGGCACACCGGGCGCTACTAAATAAAGTCAGAGGATTGGCTACATTCTGTTGCTTCATATTGCTGCCAGCAACTTAACCTTTCCATCACATTCAACCACAACCTTATTTGTTTCAACCTTACTGTTTCCGTCCATCAAAGATTTGAGAAAAAGGTTATGATGGCCCGGAAGTTAAGAGATCCAGTTCTTGAGCACGAGACAATGATTTCGAACCTGCGTAATACTAATTTGACCATCATAGAGTCATTACTCGTTCTATAAGTTACTCTTGGAAACCGCTAACTGGCAATGAACATAACTTGAATTTACGATGGTTTGAAATTGCCAACACGCTATGAGCATAGTTTTTTATTCCTTCTACATACGATTTATGTGTGGGAGTTACAGGCTGCTCTAATGTCTATTAAAAAAGTATATTTGGTAAGGTTTAATTTCAATAGTTTTGATTCCAGAAGCCCTGTAAGTCAGATATCGTTAGGTACACCGGGTGCTCTAAATAAATTCAGCGGATTGGTCGCCTGCTGTAGCTTCATATTGCTGTGCCGACTGGGATTGTCGTAGACAAGCGGTTTTTAGTCTGTCGCCACACCTGTTGATACTAATAATATGAAACCCTTTAATATTAACTAGGATTAGAGCTTAGCCGTGGCTTGAAGTAGCTTTGGGATGATAAGGAAAAATATTTGCTGTCTTATGTAAACTTATGTAAAGACTTTGTGTGTGATAATTTTTCACCGGGACATATTAATGAAGGTGTTTTATATCATTGCACAAGAATATTTGCAGTAAAATACTTGTTTATTAATGGAGCAAAGCATGCCAAAATAAATACAATTTTTATTTTCGTAATAGCCTTACGTAAGTTTTAATCTCCCCCCGTTCAAAAATAAAATACCCAACAAATACCTCCAGCAATATTTTCCACTTCGTAAATAAATCCAGAGGCACTCACAACTGACAATCAGCCACAAATGGTCTATTTACAGCATTTGCACCGTTCCCTTAATGCGAGACATTCTTTAAATGGTGACCTAAGTGGCGTCATAGTGACCCAAAACTTTCAATCTCGCCTTTATCAATATTATCTACAGCAGAACGCGAGCGAAATGAAAGAATCTGGTCTATTCACAAAAAAGGTCCCGGAATGGGAAAAGAAATTTCTCGAAAGCGACCTTTCTTAGATGTTTATCTGCGCTGCCTTTAAGGGCTCCGGCTTGTACTGGGCCAGTTTGAGTGTCACCGTATTCGACGATAGCGGGTTCTTCCATTTTGATTGCGTGTTTTGTATGAAACAGATTTTCTCTTATTGACACGTGATGAGCATTGGATTCATAAGTATGACAGATGAAATAGTCGATGAAGAGTTCACGGTAAAAGTTAAAGTATACAATTTAAAGATGAGCTCCTGAAACAAGATAAATCTATTGACGGAAATAGCTCTTAATTTTGAGTTTACATAAAAAATAAATACATTTACATTTAATGTATAGGCGAATGCTCTTAATGCCTCCTTTTAATGTTTAGGTATTTTTGTTTTGCGGTATTTAAGAGGTCTTTACTTAAAGAGAAGAGGTCCGAAGACGCCTCGGTAATTCTTTGAATGGAGATATTAAGGAGCAAGTCTGCGATGATTTACAGATTCTGCGATAATTTCGTCCTGGACTTTTCTTTTTATCTGCTTAGTCCTTTTTTAAATACTTTTTGCTGAAGTTGTTATCTGTTTTTTACGCTCTAGTTTTCACATTTAAGCGATTAAGTGACCTTGAAATTTAACTTAAAATGTGCCTTTGTCTGTGTAGTCTAATATATTTGTTACTCGTATAGTATTTAAAACACATACATAGTTAAAGTTTTGTTTTACACATCTACATTTCAACACACATGACGTAACACCGATGTGTCGATACGAAAGTTTGTAAAATAACTCTCTACATGTAGACGCAAGCCAATTATGGAGCTCTGAGCCAGGGAAAGGGAAATAAGGGACGCCATATCATTTTCCTAGAGCCAAAGCTAGGATCCCTTTAGTCTAAATTATGCCCCAAACATTCATCCCGAAACGCGCGATAAACTACATCTGCTTATCCAGAAAGGGGTTGAAACGAAATAGAATAATACTTGTTCCTATCCATCAGGTCGTTGACCAGTACCCGGGCTCTTTAACCCTATTGCCCTTCCGTCTAATTACAAATTAATGCTTGTTACTTTCTTTATTAAAGGGCTAAGGGAGCCCTTACTTATTTAAAAATGTTTTAGCCCTCCATACTTTTGCCGAAATTTGTACAGAACTTGTTACAGAATAACTCTGGTCAGTGATGTGAAAATGTCGACAGATTGATTATCGATAAAATATGGGTACGCGTATTGTTTCTCGCCTGTCGATAAAGTTTGGCAGATAGTTCATTTGCAGTGAAATTTTGTGGATATTTAATACTAAAACGTTTACACGTGTTTAGTATAATGCGGGACCTGTGAATTTTTTAATAATCCAATACCATCAAAGTTATTTCCTTGCAAATTAAATCGGATTAACAGAATAAGGTGCGACTTTTAAAGTCAATATTATGACGAGGAAGTACTATTTTCAATAAACTTATTAAAAAATCTGAGTTTGTCTGAAAATATTATGTAGGTATTATTTATTATGTACCTACAAACTGAGCTTGACACATCATTTAGACAAAAACAACGTACAAAACCTACGCATCACTACTTCACGAGCAGACTCTTCCAAAAAAACTTAACAACGGTTAAAAACTCCTTTGTTAATTATAACTTGTCTGTCCTCAGGCCTCTTGTAAAAGTTCATCATTTCTGTGACAAAGTCTCCATTCTAAAATTATTTGTTTTTTCTGCAAAAGAAACCGTTGAAAATGTTTGAAAGTCGAACACGGAAATGTCAAGTTGTGATTGGAGGTGAATAATTTTTGAATATCGACTTTTCCATTGGCTTACCAATAGCGGTTCCAAGAATGGCTGAAATATGGTCTTCTAATATTTTTTTTAGGTCAGTTATATAAGTGGAGAAGTTTTGTTTTTGCTTTCCACATAAACCTCGAACCTAAAGCCTTATTAGTGTAATGCTGATAAGGCGATTTTCTTTCTGAAATTAAATACTGCCGAGCAACTTTATAAACTTCCTGACTACTCACGTTGTTCGTTATGGATCGACCAGACAATAGCCGTGATTGATGGTTATAATGGACAATGCATTATACATGTTTTTATATTATTTTCCATAAGGTTTATTGTAGGATCGTTATAAGGACCAACATTCATTAAACACGACTGCTGATACTGATCAATTCACAACATCGTTAATAACTGAATTCTTAAAAAATAATTCTAAAATCGATAAATTATTATAAAATTAAAAAAGGATTGAGAATAATGATTTTCACATACAAAACCAGCGTGAGTTTGGTACGCCTCGCACAAACACCAAAGAACCATAAACATTACCAAAGCTGGAATATTAAAGGAACGCTCATTCAATAGTATTGAACGAGATATCATGAAAAAGCTTGAATGGTATATTTATTTCATTATAAATAACTTTCAATTTTAACCTTTAACGGTTGGTAAAAGGAATCGTCCATTAAACTACGTCCGTCCGTAGTTTGTACGCAAGCTGCTCGTCACAGATAGGGCAGACAGAGGTCGTCATTGATTGATGACTATAATGGACAATGCATTGTAGTCACAGGCCTTTTCCTTTACATTATAAGCAAAAGTCGTGTCTATAAAGCAGTATAGGTGATGTGTGGAAAGCAATGTGTCATCTTCGTCTTTTCGCGTGGTTAGTGACTAACCTGGTATCAGAGTTTTCAAGCCGCACATGGTCCTCTGACTTGGCTTCACATGTCGTCGAGAAATATGTCTCAGGCATGCCGGTTTGTCTCACGCTGTTTTCGTTCACCATTCATGAAAACCTTTATTTCACCGAAAAATATTTGTCATATGAACGGCGCGTAGCAGAACAGATTACCAACATCTAAGTTATCCTCGCAGCTCATAGCATAGGTTTTCTTAATATTTAAAAACTCCTAACTTATTCGACGTTTAAGATCGATGTCTCAAAAAAAAAACTATTTATTTTAAAATGACTTAAAATCCTCATCGATTGTTATGAGCTTACAAAAGATTTTCACTCTCTCCAAATAGGTACGGTTAAAACAGAACTCATATTCAAAAAACACAAATCAAATAACTGCAAGGTTTGAAGACGTTACCCACCATTACCCACCACCACCTCAGCCTAAAACCAGGTCCACACTGCTCGTCATAGATAGCAGACAGAGGTCACGATTGATTGATGGTAGTGCCGACGATGCAGTGCGGGTCACGCGCGCATTGTTGGCACAAATGACTTCTATTTGAACTAGACTTTCACTCAGCAAGTTCGATAAATACGTAGTTCTCTGGTATTCGAGGGATTATAATGCTGATAAGGACCCTTGATCCGTATTAGAGGTCTTGAAAGGCCTTTGAACGAAGCTTAGGTATTATGAAACATTATATTGCACTTTCATTGACATTCAAAACATCTGAGACAAAATTCAGAGAAATCTTAATAATATTCTAAATCTTTTAAAGCATCAGTATGTTGACTATGCGGGATACCAATCGAAGGCATATTATACTAGATCTGGTGTAAGCCAGGGAAGTAATATAGGGCCGCTTGGGTTTCTCTTAATGATAAATGACCTACCAAGGGTGGTACAAGATGCTAAGTGCTTATTATTTGCCGACGACCTCAAACTTTCTCTCCCCATAACAAACAGGGATGACTGTGAAAGACTGCAGAGAGATATAGACAGAGTAGTAACTTGGAGCAAGAGTAATCGCCTGCAGTTTAACACATCTAAGTGTGTGACCATAACTTTCTCGCGCACACGCACGCCTATTAGACATAGTTATACGGTGGATGGGGTATCGATGGCGAGGGTCACTGAAGTGAAGGACTTGGGGGTCCGTTTTACCACTGAACTAACGTTTCGTGAGCATATAGTTAAGGTATGCAAAAAAGCATATAGAAACCTTGGATTTGTCCTGAGAATGGTTAAAGGCTTCACAAATATGAAAGCTATAACGGCATTGTATAATGCTTTAGTAAGGAGCCAATTAGAATGTAATGCAGTTATCTGGGCTCCGCATGAAACTAAATATAGTCTCATGTTGGAGCGCGTGCAAAATAAATTTATTAGATATAAATATATGAGGGAATACGGGGTGTATCCATTTTATCCGTTGATGTATCCAACACTATTTATCTTAGGTATGGTCGGATATAATGAACTGAGGGTCAGGAGGCAACTCACACTGGTTACTTATATCTTTAAGATAATTAGAGGGAAGATACACAATGCGGATATATTGCGAAGGGTGGAACTAGTCGTGCCAGACGGGTATGTGGGTCGTCGTCGGCAGCCGCGGTTGCTGGCGGTACCGCGCGCGCGAACTAACTTGCTGCGTGAGGCGCCGCTGACGAGCGCGCTCCGCACTCTCAACCTCATTGCTGATGACATCGACATATTTTGTTGCGCTCTGGGTGAATTTGAAAGAATAGCTAGCTATAGAATTTGTTATGGTACAAGCAGTGGAATTAGTTGATTTTTAAGTGTACTACGATATCGCATTGGGATTATCCTGTAAAGATATTTGTATGTTGTGAGTAAATAAATAAATAAATAAATAAATCTTAAAGGTACCTTTTAGAATTACTACAAAAGTAAATTATTTTTAATAGGTTAGTAGATTGTAGTTACGACAGTTAACAGTCACTGGTACCTACGCATTTTTTAGATGACATTAATTAGTTTGATTACTAAAATTTGAGCTCGGAAAATTCTAATTTAGTCCACGTAAAGATGTCGCAAAATAGAGTTTTGTAATAATGTTCACTATTTTATTTACATTTAATAGCGTTTTGGATGTTTCGTATTCAATGGGTGTAATTTGTTGCATCTAAAATAGCCGCAACTAGTAAAATAGAAGAGAAAACTAGATAGATGAAGACAAAATCCTTAGAATCTATTCCTCCTTCACCGCTATACAAACCGGAAAATCCAAAACAGCACATGAATACACGTCTTCACCAAACTTGCGAATTCACCCTCCATCCCATATCAAATCACTACACAATCAAGCATTGGTCCTTTCATTCCAAATTCTACATTCAACATACATCCCAAGGCCTTCCCGACAATTAATCCGGTCCTTAACAAAAAACCGCTCGAGTACAATGGCGCTGTGTTCTCGGCTCACAAATGGGCAACAACCTCTTGCTATTATCCGCATAAATTGTTAGGGAATCATCTTTGTCCCGGTCCTTTGTTCGGCAGCTCTTCAGCAGGTCTGGTCTTCATTAAGTTAATTATGTCCCGCCATTGTGTTGAGTGCGTATGACCTTCTGTGATAGGACCCTGTGTGTGGGCTTTTTTAGATAAACGGTCGAGGTAATGTTATTTTATGATATAACGTTTTCAGCAGTAAAATAAGTAAGTATACTTAATACATAGTCAGAGTTTTTTACTTACTAGAATTTACCAAAGTAAAAAATTATATTATAGTCTATGTCAACATGTCACAAAATATTACGATTTTCTAACGTTTCCAACAGTAAAAAAGTCTGACGATATATTAAATATACATGTGATATTGTAATAAAATCTTCCTTGCGTGGTAACAGTTTCTCGCGTTCACCGAGAAATACGTTATAACTAAGCGGTTATTAAAGTGCTTTAGGCACTGACAGTTTGATCAACGTGAAGAAAAAATAAGGACACTACAAAATTGTACGGAGGAAGGATAATGTAGTTCTCTGATCTCTGCAGTTAGTATGTTACGGCTTGAAAGAGCACAAAGATCGGTCCTTAAAGTCATGTGCAGGAAACCCTTCAGGTATCCTACTGCACTTCTCTATAAAGAGTGAGAGGTCTTAACTGTTAGACAACTCTTTGTGCTCCAAATAACATTGCGCAAACATGCCACTATATCACACTCCCTACGGCTAAGAGAAGGCGAGCGCAAAAGAACGAGACTGTGTAGTACGGAGAGACATAGAACTGCTCTCGCTCAGCGGCATGATTGGATACTGGGTTCACGGGTTTACAATAAACTTAATGCTGTTCTAAATATTTGCTTACTTACCAGACAGTGATGCAGGAACGCTGTTAGTAACTGGCTGAGGGGTATCACCTACGAAGAATCTGAGAGACTTATACAATTAGTGGGTTAACTGTCTTTTTCACCAACGCATACTCATTCATACCTTCTGGATTTCTGAACACACCAAACCACCACACAAAACACACCTTCTGGATTTCTGGACTACCAAACACACACACCCACATACACACACACACATTACAACACATACAAACACACACATGCTCCTTTTGTGTATAAGTTAATTTTGTTCTCGTTTATAATTAATAATTCAAAATCTAATTCTACGAGTAAGTAAGTATAAACAATTATCTTAGGTGATGGCATTCGTGATACAGGGTAATCCTAGAACGAGTGCCAAAGCACTCCTTTGACACCTAAGTGTACATTGTGTAAGACCAAATTTGTTTTAAGGAGATTTACTGTACCCATTCTTCCAGTAATAAAAACTTTTATTTTATTTTATTAGTTACTTCTGCTATTTTTTTTTATCATTTCAGTCAGCTTAATACACTGCAGCTGACATACAAAAGATTAAATTTCAGTTTCCAGGAAAAACAAACCCGAAATTTAATAATAAACTGACTTATTGTTCTACTCACGTAATAAAATGTAGAATACAAAATATTCGCTCATGTATCCAATTTTAAAACTTAATTTAAAACTGCACTGGGGCTATTATCTACCAAAAAAGCCAGAAAAAACCCGAATGTGCAAACACGGTGAAATTGCACTTCAAGATACTCCCGCTTGAAGTTCAGTCGTTACTTGTTTTTGAGGAATATTCTTGTTTCCGATGTAACTCAGCTTTGGGGGAGTATTCGGCGAATGTTACACTAAGTTCTTGTTTATTACATTGGGACATTCACCTTTACATCTTTTATGTATCGAGGTCACGTGTTTTGATGATACAGGATAGGAGTTAGTGAAAATATTCTGTAAAGAGGATAATTTTGTATGAAAAGTGGATCAATCTTTCAATCAAGCCGAAATGAGAAATAATTAGATGATTTACGTCTGTGCTGTTTATTGAAATTGGTTATCTACGGATGAATAGTCCTATAATTCGACAACCGTGACCAAATTAGGGCATTGTTACAAACTGTTTCATGCGTGAAGAATGGTCAACTCACAATTGATTGTATGAACTTACTTCCACAGACACGTTAATTCTCTGTGACGTTACAACTAGTTGTTCGCCTTTCATTTCTCAACATTGGTCGAATATTCTCCAGGAAGTTCCCAACCTGCATAGCACGAAGCTCCATTGTCTAGAACTCAATCAAATTAATACGTCACAACTCCAATCCAAACTAATCAGAATATTAATGAGAAGTAGCGACGACGCGTATTACATCGACGCATGAATATGCATGCGCCGGCGCGACGTACGCGTACCATTCGTAATCTGCGTGTAAGTCGGAGAGTTTCGCTATTAGAGTTAAATCTCTTTCTGAATATCATTCGCGGCATGTGTCGCTAATGAAATCATTCTGTCCTACACTTTAATGTGGATCAAGTTTTGGGTCAAAGATTATCGAGTTGGGTTTTTGGCAGACGTGACTTGTGGTAGAAATTAGGTTTTTAATGTAATTTTTGTGGTTGAAGTGTGTTAGGTGAAAGAGTAAGGTGTTTAATTTTTTAAATAGTGAAAACGTTAAGAGTTGAAAGTTGGACTTGCTTGAACTTTACAAATAAATCAAAACAGCGAAATATTTGACATCTATTGATGTCAAATATTTCGCTGTTTTGATGTTTTGATTAATTTGTCAATATTAGTACTGAAATATGAAATGTGGCTAACTAGTGAACTAGAACATTAATCATGAATTTCAATTATAACACTGAATTTGATGTTATTCCGAACCGTTTTAGGTGTAAAAAATGCATCTGGAAAGTTTCCAAATACTTTTTTTACATCCAAAACTTAGTATTCGGTGTTACAATATTAATTATTGCATTTCGTAATCAATATTTTAGTTCAATAGATAGCCACAATTTCATATTTCCATACAGGAATATTGCCAAATTAATTAAAAAAGGTAAATATTTGACAGCTATTTGCGACGTTGCCAACTTTTAGGATAAATGCTCTTAATACTATTTCAGCCTACACCACAGCTTCTGTCGCTTAGGAATCGATGTCAGGCCTTTGAAATCACGTCTTTATATAACATAACATCGCGCCGGTAATCCCTGAAGTGTTAGGCAGTGGTGTACGTATAGATTACACCCACATTTTGCCAGTTATGTTTAAGTCCTATGTAATAGAGGCCAAAATTATTGCTATCAACAGGGCACAAATCCAGACTTTGGCTGCTACTGTGAAATTCCTGATGGAAAAACTCAATAACACTTTACCCAACCTGGGAATCGAACCCAGGACCTTGTGCTCACCAGTTGCGCTTGCGACTACCAGACCAACGAGGCCATTTCTACGTGAAAAAACTAGAATGATTTAATCTAGGTCTGCGATATTAAAATTCTCTCAATGAAATCATTGAGAGGATTTACAATTAATAATTTAAAACTCGATGAATCAGACTTTGCTTGCTTGCCCACCGTTATAAAAATATTTTGAAGCCATTTTCAAATAAAACTTGATTGGATATTCATTTGGTAAGCCAATGGAAAAAGTTATTTCAAACTAAAACACGAGCACGTTAAAGCTCTGTTCAATAAAAATACTCATAGTAAAGTTATTTTCTATATTAATGTTAGAGCGACTAAAGTTTCTAAAGGCAATATTTCAAAAGAACAATATATGAATATTTTCCTGTTCAGACGATAAATATTGCTGGAGCACCCGAATATACGGTAGAATAATAATTTATTTTGCTCTGTGGTTTTTTATAGCGAAAATACTAACGTAGAGTTTTCTCTTTACAATATTTAAGAAGGATATGAAAGATAGTTATTAAATTAAAAATACATAGTATCTATCATGTATTTTTAATTTTACTTCTGATCTAAAAAAAAAAATTCACAGCCGCCACCTTTTTTTTTTTTTTTTTGAGGATGGGAAATTATCAAATAACTTCTCCCGCTCTGGGTGGAGCGGGAGGGCGTGTCAGACTTTTTTTGTTCCTTCCGTTGCCTGTGTGCCGAGGTCGCGATATCCCTTTCAGACAAACCCGCAACCCCGGCAGGCATTGGCCCTTCCGGACCCCGTCACTTGGTGCTGACATCTCTTTGAGGCGCGCGCCACCTTGGATTTACATTTTTACTTCACTATCGACTTGAGCACCCTCGAAAACTATGAAAACGAAACCCATTATGAAAAATGTGAAAATTCAACCAAACCAAATTCACGCTTTCTGTGTCTCTCTCTCTAATAATAATAATAATAACCCCACCGCCGTATCTCTACGTTGACATCGTGGTGGGGCTTGCGCGCTTGAAACTCTGGGTCTGTGCCGGTAGAGCTTACTTTTCCGGAACAGGTCTAGGATGAGGAGCCAGACCAAGAGAGATACAGAAACCTGCAGGGTAGCATGTGGCGAGCTGTTGGTCAGTAGCGACCCCACGGACCCTATCTCCCGGGAGAAATCTTCCTCATCTCTAGCTAGCTTGCATTGGCCGGCTGGAGTGAACAGTGACGAGGAACAGAGCTCCCACTTCATTCTTGCCTTAACTGGCTTGAGTGGAGATTCGCAAGAGCAAACGAACGTGCTCGGAGGAAGGAAGTATTCCAGTAAGTGCTCGTGGGGATCTTGACCATCTTCCGGGCTCTGGGATTGTTCTGAAAGCTGTGGAATACCTCTTCACTCCTCAAGCACCTCAGGACATGTTGCCCCCTTGTCGCTACGTCACTATGTGCTAGCGACGGTTACCGGGGGCCCATTATTGAGTGTGCAAGTCACCCCCTGCCATTTTATCCGTACATATGGAACATTGATCGGGCAGGGGCCATAGTCCTTCCATAGTTCCAGGTCACCAGTAAACTTAAGCCACCCAAACCCATAGTCCAATATCTTTGTTTCCATATCCTGCAATAGTCCTACACCAACCGGGAGTTGTCCTTGGGTGCACTTGCATAGTACATACAGGGACAATCGTCGGTTGGTGCCTTCCAAAAGTCCGGGGCCTCAGGGTCCCGAGATATGTCAAAGAAACTAAAATAATAATAATAATAAATCATTTATTTCCATAAAACATGGTATACAATGGTGTAAAAATATAATTATAATGGAACAAACGTGTTTAGCTAAGATAAAACATGCAAAATTTGAGACTGTTTGAAAATTACAACGTTCATCAACATTTTTTCTCCATAAATTCTTTTAAACAATAGAAGCTACACTCATTCAACCACTTGTACAACTTTATCTTAAATAATCTAGAATTTTATTTAATTATTTGAAATGACTTGGTATCTCGTTAAAAATACGCACGCACATTGCTAGGCAGTTCTTATTGTATTTGGCAAGTCTTGGCAAATCATTAAGCACTAATTTAAATGGATCTCGTCTATTACGAGGATTTTCATTATTTGCTGTCTTAAATAATGTTTTATTCTTAACTACGAACACACATATTTCATAAATGTACAGAGATGGCAGCGGTAACAAACCATGCCTTTCAAACACTGGTCGACATGAGTCATCAGGTTGAAGGCCACATATTGCTCTTACGCACTTTTTTTGAGCGACAAATATTTAGATCGGTACTATTACCCCACATTACAAGACGTAATAATGATTCTACATACGCGTGGTATGATATAATAGCAGTTTTTACGTTCGTTATATTTTTTACTTGTTTCAGTGCATACACGAATTTATTAATAGTGCTAACATTTTCTACGTGTTCTTTCCAGTTAATATCTTTATCTATTATTACGCCTAAGAACTTTGTATGTGTTACTTCATTAAGTTTATTTATATTAATTTTGATATTGTCTTTATTATTATTCGATTGATTAAATTGAATGTTTATTTGAATTGGATTTATCTAAATTTATTTTCAAATGGTTCCTGTCAAGCCAGTGCAATAATATGTATATTGTATTAATAATATCCAACTCATGTTCTGTAATGGTACTATTATTTTTATCAGATGTCACTACATATAATAGATATGTCGTCGGCAAATAATATGCATTTATGCTTGGTTATTTTTATAATGTCATTAATGTATATAATAAATAATATTGGGCCTAGTACGCTTCCCTGTGGAACGCCATATTTATTATATTTATATCTATCGAATTAGAAGAAGACAGTCGCCAGTATCAACGCTTTTTTGCGTGACGATTTCTGCCAGTTTACTTTTACCGCAAACCACATTAAAAGACTTCGTTCCAAAAACCGTACATAAGAACAATTTTTTTCTTAATTAAGAATTTTCGTTGATTCCTTTTCATCACATAATCCATTCTCTTACATATTGTCACTTCTACACCCTACTCTATGACCCAATGTCTTGGAGTAAGCCGCAAAGACTCGAGTCATACGTAGCCGACTGGCATTTAGTTCCGTCGTCTCAAGCAGCTCCAACTTACATAGATGTGCCGGCTTTACGTCACTCTCACTCCTGAAACGTATTAGTTTTAAGGATTTTAGCGCGGATTTTGAGTTATTCCTGAATATTCCAAGATCATTATTTTAAAAGCCGCCGCAGGCGTTACTTTTAAAATTATAGTGAGTTATAGGAATATATTTCAGAAGGGACGGTCTGAGATTTTTTCAGGAATCTTGGTTTAAGAAGATTTTTTAGGTAATGAAAATTTTGTTAGGCTGCTTTTTATTTTGAAATATTTTCCCAACGTGGTATTAAGTTGGTGATGTTAATGATGTAATTCTTATTTTCAAGAATTTCCATATATTGAAACGCTAACGTAAGCAACAGAAAATCTTTTACAGGGTGGCGATTTAGTTACCTGTATCCGCCAAGGGGATGATTCTACCTGTCATAATACAACTTTTGCTATTAAACACGTATTATACGATTCGTAAAAAAGAAGCATACATAAATCGAAATAGTCTGTCTATTGTTGCATAGGACTTTGATTTTTTATCACGAATCGGATATGAGTTTCATAGTAAAAGTTGTTTAGTAAGACGGGTAAAATCAACCCCTTGACGGATCCAGGTGTCTAAATTGCCACCTTGAATAAATGTTTACAGGCACTGGACGAGACATCCATACGAAATAAAATAATATGATATTTGTATTAATCACACTGACGTCAGCTTAGAACGACCAGAAATTCACATGAAACAAAAACCTACTTTCCCTACAAAGTCTAGTACCTACATCATGTTACCAGCACTAAGAAAATTAACCCGTGGAACCAGCAAAAGTTTGCGCTGCATTTTATTAAGTTCATCTGCATTAAAATTTATTCAGCGCGGCAGGGGGCGCCACCGGCGGTCGCTAGTAATTGCTAATGTAACAGTGATTTTATTAAAGCCCTTATTGGACCATTTTGCATTTTAAAGCTTTACCTATTGATTTTCTTGAGAGCAATTTTACGGGGTCATTTCATGGCCTTTTAATGTGATTAGGTGTAGATGATGGAGTTACGGCGAGGGAAATAATGGGATTAGCCATGATTTTTTTGTCATTCCTGGTTGGTTAGGCTGCCAACTGCGTGGAGAAAAGATAACTTAGATATTTTCAGATCACCAAACTAGACAGACTGAGGTAAAGTTGACACTGGTGTCGATTCTCTTGTACACCGAACTAAACTAACTAAACTATCACTAAAATTCCTTACTTTTAGCTATGAGAATCTTAGAGCTATTCTGCAAATAAAATTCTCTAATTTAAAAACTCAGCACTATCTTAGTGCTGTCAAACTAAATTATAGTTAAGTTGTGTCACTTTAGTCTATTTCAGAATGGGAAATCGTCGTTTGACAGGAATAAACAAAATTTCAGTGATTTTTAGTCTAGTTTAGAGGCATTTGTGACAAGAGAATTGGCGCTAGTTACACCAAACTTGACGGTAAGTATATAAGATATAACATAAAAATGCAGTGAGTCTTTCATATTTCGAAGAAATCTTTAACAGTTTAAAAATCATAATAATTACGAGATAAATCAAGCCGACCAGCGATGTAATTGAATAAAATTTAATAAGGTTTGAGTTAAAGTACAAAATTAACTTAATCATTTAAACAAATTAATAGGCACTTTTTGAAAAGCTAATTACAAAAACTTTTCAATTAAAATAGTCGATTAAGAATTTGCTTTTTCATTTCTAACTAAGATAGTCACTATTATATTTCAAATTAATCAATTTGTTACTACACTTTTAAATAAATGCTTTAGTTTCAGATATTACATTTTCGTCTGCAGGTTTATCAACATTGTTGTAACCTAGGACTAGGTGCCTTCTTATATCACAGCTCACTCAAAATTAAGCAAAGCTAAACGCTTGAACCTGCAGTTAAGAGCTACGCTAACTACGCTTTAAAATACAACTAAGGACACCTAAACTGGGTCACCTTTGGTAATTGATTTTATTTAGGGTAGAGTAAAAATATGTACAGGTAAACATAAATTGTTTGAGGAAACAGAAGTATATAGAAAGGTAAGTCTACTTATTGACTGATGATAGCCACTTTCAAGCCAGTTTTAGACCGTATTTATTTTTATTTTTATAAAAAACGTATCATAAATATTATGAATATAAACTAGCAACAGCGACCCACCCCTGCTTCGCACGACGGTATTTACGAATTGACAAAACTTCACGATTTCTTTATCAAATGTCAGTTGAATATTGACATATTGTACATATAAACCTTCCAGAACAAATTCTCTGAATCCGTTGTGTACAGTACAGACACGAAAAGCGTTTTTAATTTATAATATGTCTAGATTTACAAGAGCAACAACGTTCAATGGCTCTTCGACTCCTATGACTTCCTATTGTACGTCCTACATTCAATTGCAATAATAGCAAAACAACCTCGTCGTACTAAAAAATGATGTTTTAATATCAAACTATACTTTGGTATTTATTGGCATAATACCTAATTAGGTTAAAGGTCAACCAATGCGATAACCACACGAAATATTTAATTCAAAATAAATGAGTGTTTCCACTAAATCAGTTTTGATAATATTGGTGAGTAGTAATCACGTAATTATATTAAATAATTAATGTTTCATTGACGTTTAATCTAAAAAAAAATTGAAGCAAAATGTGCATTGCATTATAACGTTACTGTTACGAAAGATACAAAAGGATACATAATAATTTGGGTGTCAGTGTATGAGTGTATTTAAGAATCGCAGTAGGTGGCGCTCTGTAGTTTCTGCCTACACCATGGGAAGAACTATGGCTTATGTATATAGGTATGTATGTATGTATTACCAAAGTGAAACAATATTTAAAGAGACACTGGCTGGTAAACATCTGTAATGTTATTCTGTAACCATCTCACCGTGAAAACTTGGGCGAAGTGAGCGTGGAGTGAGCTGTCATTCCACAGGGATTGACACTATTGACAGCTCACTTCACCCAAGTTTTCACGGTGAGATGTTCACAGAATACCATGGCTGTTCTATTTATTAGTAGATAAAAGTCTTTTAATAGACCTGAAAAAAAACTGTAAGAGCGAATAAAAAAATGCAACCGTGAAATTTGTCCCAAAGTGTAGGATATCTTTACGCTGCGAAAGCGTCACTAGATGCTTCCTAATTGCATTTCGCCGACTACCCTCTTCCAGATTACTTCTGTTGCAATTTACACGAATGTACCATCTCAATCTGGCCCCCCTAACCCCCGTTGGCACTTCGTCGAACGGGTCTTGAAGAGTCTGCTTCATTTGTATGCTGGGCTCCAATTTAAGTGGACGTCCTCTTGCAATCTTAACACGGTCTAATTTTAATTTTCAGGAATTGCTCCTTTCTTCTTTTAGAAATAACTTTTTAAGTGTCGCAACAATAATTGGATTGATTCTATTAACGTTTTTAATAGATAATGTTTAAAATCTAAATGCGTGAATGTATTATTAAGTTTTTGTTCTTATTTTTTTGCGACTCATCAAATCAAAGAAACATGTTTCTATCAAAAGCGACTATGAAGTTTTGAAAATAACTGTTTTACCTATTTAGCTCCGTTTTTGGAGCCATTTGATAGGCCCACTAAATACGTTATTTGGCACCCTATTTCTTATTCAAAACTACATAATTTTTGAAAATAAAAGCTACTTTTAGCTTATTTCGCTCTGTTATTGGTGCCTTTTTATAGCGTATTAGTAGATTATACAACAAGTGAAAAAAATGGGAATTTAATTCAAGGGACTAAGTTGGATCCCAAGTGCAGCGAAAGATTCTAGAGTAGAATCCTGAGCAGAGCGACGGATACAAGGACCCAGCTTTTTTTTTTTACTAGTTTTAAACTCTATTTTGAACCATTGACTGCAAGAAAATAAATAGTAGTATAGTATTTGTATTTATCTATCGTAGTTGTACTAGTTATATGACTGCCTCGTTGGTCTAGTGATAGCAAGCGCTACTGCTGAGCATGAGGTCCTGAGTTCGTTTCCCAGGTCGGACAAAGTATTATTAGGTTTTTCCAACAGGAATTTCGCAGATGTGCCCGGTTGATGGCAATAGGTTCACCCCCTAGTACATTGGGCTTAAAAACATAACTGGCAAAATGTGGCAGTACTACAGGTACACCTCTGCGCAACCCTTCGGGGAAACAAGGTGTGATGTTACGTTATTTATATTTATCACATTTTTGGCGGCAAAAAATTATCTACTATAATTGCTGCTTCAGAGCGAAATGATTCCGGAGTCAGTGTCTCATTTTAGTCAATGGAAGAACTCATTTTTATTATAATTATGTTAATAGATTTTCCAATGACATTAAAACACCCACGATAACAGACAGAAAAGAAACTAACTAACATTGGGGGGATATAAAAAAAAAAAGTATAGTTCTATGGAATAGCTCCATTTAGCAAGCCAGTATAGGTAGCCAGTTTTAGCACGTTTCATTTATTTTATGTACATAATTCGTATAATTCGTGCTTGTTCCATATTCAAAATGTGTCTAAAGGAGACTTCAGCATGCACAATAAAGTTAAAGGTACAACTAAGCTAACAAAGTAATCATATTGGAAAAAGTAAATAAATTAAAAGGCATAAAAGAAAAGAAAATGATATAACATTATGAGATATTTGAATTAAATTAATCTATTAAACCTTATGTTTACACAAAGCCTCGAAGATGTCTAAATTCGTAGTTTTAGCAAACATTGCTTACAAAGTCTTGGCACAGCGGCGTAATGACCGAGATGAACGTTCTTCACTTCTGATTCTCTCTTTTCTAGGTAAGATTTAACCTATCAACGTTCGCTACGTTTTTAGCAGATTATGCTTAAAAAGTAGCAAAATTATATGAAGTAGTAGGTAAATAGGTATTAACACCTGAAAATTTAATCTTCATCTCTAAACGACATACACACAATCGCTTCGTTCAAGGTGACTGGGGACCAAATACACCATGTATATGTAAATGAGCCTGCAAAGGATTTGATAGCGTTATTACCCTCCTCAACCCCAACTAAAAAGGTTTCAAGGCTGTGAACCTTCTTGGAGACCTCCTTTACCCAATTCAGATAATCAACTGTTTATATTATGTAAATAAATAATGTAAGTTATATATTTATTTGTAAGTAAACTCGTAATCGGCTCGCTCCCTATTACATTGGACTTAAACTTAACTGGTGAAATGTAGGTGTACTAATACACCTCTGCCAGTCCCTTCCCGGAATACAGGCGTGATTTAAAGCAATATTTATATTTATATTTTTAAGTTCGCTAGTAACAGTCTTAGATTGGTTTTGATATATATGAATTCATAATATATTAAAACCAGAATAACTCATTAACTGCAGTATCAAATTGAGGTATGATTAATATCTACACGAACATTTTTATTTACATAAGTATGTACAAAAACACTATATAAAAATATAAAACACACACACAGTGTAAAATATTATTTATAAGCCATTAAGATCGTGAGCTTTCATGTTCTTAAAAAGAAAATTGTTTATGTTCATTAAGTCAACCTGTTTGATAAAAAGTTACATATTTATCTTAAAGATTAAACAGTTTGCCTTATAAATAAATGTACTTGGGTATTAATCGAATGTCTAACACAAATCATTATACATAGCCTTCACAGTATCTCAAAACCCGATCCGATTTGCAAAGATTACCTCTCGACCTTCCATTACTTTTGACAGAAAATAAAACAAAGATTAACATAGCTTGCGAAAAAAGAAGAAAGTTGTTTAAAATGAAGAAGACGTGTTTTTCTAGAAATCGATTTTAATCTGCTTTATCTGATCTAAGTGACATGTGGTTTTAAAAGAAAATTCTCTTTCCAGCTAAATCATATTACTTGATACGTTGAATTCGTCCCCAGGGCCAATTTTCGCTGGTCGAAACTGTAAAGTGCCGATAGAAAATAACGTTAAAAGAAAAAGAAAGGAAACTCTATACATTTTATTAAATTCCGAACCAGAGCCGCCACAAAGAGATATTATAGAAAAAAAGAATAATTTGATCTACCCGACCGAAGTTGACACAAGATAGACGTTACTTCAAAATTCGTTATGACGAATATTCTGGAATTTAATTAGAACGTGCGACTGACAAGGTAAACGGAAGTGGAACATGGGGTCATAAATAAAGGATATTGTGTTTTTTGTACAAAAACAACAATGCCGGGAAAATACTTTGTTTTGGTTTACCTATTAATGTTTCTTTGTCCGTATTCTGTGAGTTCGTATTTTAGAACTGTAAAAGTTTTACTAGCATCTAAATTCAATTAGTACAGAAAAATTAAATTATAATTATTCAATACCCAGACACCCATGTTTGAGTAAATCGTTAACAAAATGTTATTTAATCAAAGTTCAGCACCAAAATAATCGCCGGTTTGATTTATTCGCTAAGTTATAATTAAGTACCTACATGAATACTTGAGTAACTTCGACATTGTTGCAAACTTGTACGACAAAGAATTTTATTATAACATTATTATTGGAACGAATAATATGTAGAACAATGAAGATACTTGACTTTCACTTATTTTTGCTCGTGACAGATTGATGAGCTAAGTGCTCGGCTGTCTGCCATCAAATCAAACACATTACCCTGATGAAGAATGAAGCCATTACTTCTGTACTGTGTACTCGTACTCTTGGACCAATAAAATTCCTTTGATTCTGATTAAAAAAATCTAGTAACAGTAATACATACTTCTGAAATATAAAAACAGAGACTAATACAAGTGGGTGTATCTGATGAGGAGTGCGTCATCGCGTCAGGCACAGTCTACCTCAAATAGTAACATTACTTACTGAACCGTGCTACAGATATCGTATGGAGTACTGAGCTGGAAACTGTTTTAATAGACATTCGATTATATCAGCCTGCTGTAAATACAGCCTGTGATTGCTCGTTTTCCAGGCAAAGGCATTTTATACATAGAAAGGGCGAATATGTATTACCATGCAATGCTCGCTTGCTCAGTGCATGTTCGTGAATTCAAACGATATTATAATAATACCCTGTTATTGACCCGCTGTAGGGCAAAGGTTTCTGCTCATACGGAGAAGGTCCGAACATTAATCACCACGCTTGCTCAAGATGAGTTGGCGATAACAGACTTATATATACTATAAGTCCATGTTTCCTCACGACGATTTCCTTCACCAATGTTCGTGATGTCCAAGATAAACTTAGAAATAATATATTTATTGATAATGTCACTTTGGTACTGGCCCGGTTTAGAACTTCGACTCTCAAGCACAAGGTCGTCCTCGTGCTTGAGAGGCAAGGCCTTAACCAGTGGGCCATCACGACACATAAAAGAACCAGTGGATCTTTTATATAAACCCCTTCATGGTGGGACAGCCCGCAACCACATTCGTATTTTTCCACAAATATAGCTGATAACTTTCCGCCTATAAACGCAGTGACCCATTTTTCAGCCAGCCAATAGCTGTCAAAGTCAGAATCGTCCCGCGTCACGGAGAAATGTCACGCCGCCGTCACGCACAATGTTAACCATTACATTTTGTGGAATATTCCGTAATTTATAAATGTAATTTATTTAAAAGTAATGCGCTCACTCAATAATTACCTACTTGTTTATCTGACTAATCAAATCTAATATAATGAGTTGAGGGAGCCCATTACTTTTTAATAAATTACAAGTGCTTGTGCATGTTCTATTATTAGTTTAGATACTTATCTAAATGAGAATATTAAAACAGAAGAAGACCTTCGAACTATAGATCTGGCACTGGCTCTGTAATGTAAATGTATAACTAACATATGTAGACACAAACCCCACTTGTACAAACACTAAGAACCGAAACAACTAAGTACCTATCCATACAATAACGGTTGCCCAAAACTGATCTAGTTAATAGCTCAACCACTGCCCTCAACCGAATACTGATGTGTAACTGAACCCAAATTTAATTTCTTGGTAAACTCAAACTCAAACTCAAACTCAAAGCATTTATTTCAAATAAACCAATTACAGGCACTTTTGAATTGTCAAGGGGGTCGGTCAGTCAGAAAGATGAAGCTAGATGCCCATTCCAAAGCGTAGTAGGTACCTATGGAGAAGAACGGGCAAGAAACTCCACGGACACTCTTTTAAATCATAATATGGTTACAAAATTATTGGTTACATCATTCATGTTGAAGTTATACATGTGAGAACGATGCAAAACGTGAAAAGCGTCCGTAACAGAAAGAAAAAAAATAAACAATCCAAAAAATTAAATTAAAATAAGCCGTGGTAGCTAAGAGATGACCAGTCCCTACTGACGGCGCCCGTTCACGAACATGACGCATGGATTAGCACCATTCAGCTCAACCATTTTGAAGGGAGCTAAATGATCCAACACACGCGCCACCGTCAGCGAGACATTAGAGTGAGCATGACATACTCTCAGCCGCCAGGACACATTCAAGTCAATGAAAGACATACCCTGCACCTAAATGGTAGCTTTATAGTCGGTACATAGTACTCACACATGTTCTATGCAATTATACAATGTTAAGAGATTGAATTTATACAATGCAAAGATAGTTTTTAAAATCTTCAGCAGCTCCAACTGTACTTTCAAATGCTAATCAATTAGTTTATGCGCCCTTGTGGAGCAGGACCAGCATTGGGCCAAGCATTTTTATCAGCAATATAATCTGCCAATTTATAATATGCTTGGCTGCATAGTGTGCGTTTAATATAAGATTTAAATTTCGTTTCATTCAGTTGAAGTATGTGGGGAGGTATTTTATTGTAACACTTTAAACAGTACCCCATGAAAGATGAGTCCACTTTAGCCAGCCTGAAACCCGGTTGAACTAATTGGTCCCTATTTCTAGTAATATAATTGTGTCTTGCACCTCTTTTACTAAAAAGATGTCGATTTTTCCGTAAATGGTCGGCAGTTGTGTAGCCTGTAGTGTGCGTGATAGCAAGGTGTCGCATGCAGGGGTACGCACGTGTCAAACATATTTGTTCAGGCGTAAACACACTGGTTAGCTGTCAAACTCAGCCGAGAAATTCTTTAAAATATATTAATTAGGTATTCCTAGGCTCTTTGTCATTTTGGTTTGTTTATATTTCTGTGCCATCCGTAATATAAATGAAAGTTTGAAATAGGTACAAAGTTCTTTGACACCAACCATACCTTTCTTGTAATAAAGAGAACTTTTAATCAAGTAACTTAAACGACCTCCACTCATTGACTTTATCCAGGCGAAAATCTGGTCAAAGTTGTTATTTTAACTTCGCCATAATTATAACCACCAGTTAAAAATCCGATAAACGACTTAACAATATTTTATCTTCGAACATCGAGGCACAACTATAAAAATTCGTGATTTTCGGATTCAACGTAAAAAGCAGCGTTCTGTGAAATAATAATTTGTGTGACCCATTTCTCCTGAGGCCAATATGACGTGACATTGTCAGGAGTTTGACGTTATGGACGTCTCCCGTGCATATCCCGTGCATTTGTGTGACGCACGTTAGACAAATTCAGGGGTGTTGGTTTAGGATGTAAGTGCGTGCATGTTTTTATTTTTTTATTATTTTTATTATTCGAATGCCTACGCCTCATCCTTCTTGCCTGATCCTAATTTATGTGGTGTCGGCTCTGAACGTTTTCCTTTTGCATGTATTAAATGTCTGTTAATTAGCCAATGTTAAAATATGTAACTTGGTGAAAAAGTTTATTATTATTGATGATATATGTCTATAAAAACAATGGGTCCTCATTTCATTATGGCTAATAGCCATGATGAAATGAGTAGCCAATTAGCAAAGAGAGTGTTATAGAAAAGATGCATGTCCAGGATGTGCAGATTTGATTATCGTATCTCGTGAAGGGTCGTAAAATCCCACAGTATCATAAAGGATGAGATCATAAGAGCTGTGGAACTAAAATACAGACAATCAAATAGTTGTTAAAGTCATAAAAAAATTGAAACAAGCATCTAAAATTGACAACAATAAAATGCCTTCAAGCCAAAAATATTTCTGGAATTGTTTTTATTATTTTATCAAACTCTGTTATGTACTAGCACTGACCTACATCTGGGAAGGCCAATATCTGTCATAGTCATCGACGCGACGTCAGAGCGTGTCGCGAGCACCGTGTAACGCACGTCGAACGCATCCGAGCGTGTTTGGACCACCGACGATGCGACGTGTTAGGAAAGGTACAGTCATATTATGTTTTAGGAAAACGAATATTGTGTATACTAACTGTATCCGTTTTGTGTTAGCCCAGAATAAGATAAAGTTTGTATATAAGAAATTAAAGGGTCGTTTTTCATAGAGAAGAATATAACATGAACACTTTCCCAGTGCGTTAGCCTTTTTGGTTTTAAACAAGTGCGAGTTGAACTCTCGTGGTGAGGGTTCCGTACGATAAATATGTTATCTACCATGTTTCTTATCCTAAGTACAAACTTAACATTGTAGTTGAAAAACATGTTCTCCCATACATTCCAACTGCAAATGTAAGTTTGTGAAAAAATGGGGACGGTCGGATCTGACTTCTTTAATAAGCACAAAATTAATCTATAATAATTCATCTTATTTTCTAAAAGTACTTTAAGTTTTTACATCATTCACTAAAGATCTCTAAGAAATTATTATCTCAGCGCGAAAAAGATAAGACAATAATACATTACTGCCGCGGCCTGCAAAAGCACGTACGTGGAAATGTGGGCCGAGGCGAAGCCGAGGCACACATAGTACGTGAGGGCCTAATTTAATCAATGAAGAACGACGATAATTTTTCACGAGCCAATATGTTCATTAGTTTCTTTTTTACTTTAAACAGCTCTATTTGCAAGCCAAATCGAAATTGAAATATAATCTTTGATAAGGTGTCCCCGAAATGATCAATTGCAATTGATTTTGTATTGTAGTCATTTTGTCAATCGTTTCAATTGCATTTGGTAGACGATCAATAGCGCATTAATGTGTATCAATCACGTAAAAATTTACAGTTGCAATTGATCGTTTCGGGGACCCTTAAGTCACCACCTTGGTTGCCATGTGTCGAAGTGAAAAGTTCGCTTCATTTTTATATGAGTTGTCATAGTAATTTATTCAGCCGCTAAACACGGAACATATGGATGTTCACTGTCGGCTGCCTGTTCACTTGTATTTGACCAGTACCTACAGCATTTTCAATTTATCTCCAAGAAGGTTGTTAAAATAATGCTCTAATTTCCAAGCATGTTTGAGCAAAAAAATGTTTATGCAATCTCGTAATTCTTTTTCAGGATTAAAATGATATCGTGAAGAATTTAAGATGCAAATAATGTTATCAAACAGCGTCTTATTATATTAAAAGTACGCCTTTTATCTCCAGGCAGATTTATTTTTTTACTCTTGTATCTTTTCCGTAGGAAATGTTTATTCAGAGAACATTAAAGATGTAATGTAGGTGTATTATATTAAGACGTAATAGATTCTGTAATGTTAGCTAAGAACTAAGCCACTCTATGTCATTAGATTAATTTATAAGATCTTGTGAAGTTTGCAGGAATTTCGTAGATGCGAGTGGCACAGGATCAGTCCACGGTGCGTTGCGTGGGGGATACCAATGTTCAGCACTAGACGCCTTTCAGCTGAAATTAAGATGACGAAATTGTTATGTCAATTAAGACCATTAAAGTTACAGATCAGAAGTTAATGTTTTAAAAACATTGGATAAAAAATCCCTTCCCAAGAACACTAGTAAGATAAAAATAAACACAGTACCCAGGTTAAAGTTAAAACTAAGAACATTTCCTAATAGGAAACTATTAGAAGGCACTTTGCGTTCAGCCAAGCCGCCAAGCTAAACGTTACGGCTCTCGGTGCACGGCGCGATTACCTCATGCATAATATTGATACTTCGGCAGCTAGAACTTTACGCGGTCGGTACTTGTATCTGGCATGAAAATAATAATACGAATCTTAACTAATCCAATCCAATCCATCCATCCAATTTAATCCAATCCAATCCAATCCAATCCAATCCATCCATCCAATTCAATCCAATCCAATCCAATCCAATCCAATCCAATCCATCCATCCAATCCAATAATCCATCCAATCCATCAAATTAATGGTGATAATAATAGTAAAATGAATAATAAGTATTTTAAGTAAGGCATTTAGACTCATATAAACCTGTTTTATTAATTTATATAAAAAACCGGACATGTGTGAGTTGCGCCCTGAGGGTTCGGTCTTAAAGCTGTGCTCAACTGCCCGAATTTCCAAATCTGGATTAAAGGACAAACTTAACTTTTCAATTGAAAAGGAACTTTTAATAGAGTAATGAAATACAGACTAAATGTTACTTCAAGACCCGGCCTATGAATTTTTGATCCCAGATTAAAGAACAAACTTAACTTTTCAGTTCATATATAACTATAAATTACCAATTTACGGATTTTCCTCTTTACTTGACCTTGCTTCTCGCCAAACTTCATGCTGCTGGGCCAACGAAAAGTACCAAATAGACTGGGTTATTTGTGAGTGTCAAAATATGTGGCATAAATGGGCAATTTTTTATATTGCGTTGACTGTCGTTTGAAACTGTAACGAAAATCAAACTTCCAAAGTTTGGTTTTCGTTACAGCTCCAAGAGACCGTAGATCTAAGTGTTTGATTTCTATTTCCACTTGATGCCACCACGCGTTCCTGAGAAAAAGGGTCTTGACAGACAACGAAGTCATCTTTTAAGGATTTTAATTTTTGTTTGGAGGTACGGAACCCTAAAACAGATTTATTATCTGCCTGTTACCTTTCATGTCGTAACAGTTGAACGGATTTAGATGAAAGTCATACAGATAGGCCTTGACCTAGATTAGGACATTGGATACTCCGAATTCCGGTAGCACGTTCCTTTGGGATATTTTCCAACAACCACGCGGGCGAAGCCGCGGGCAAAAGCTAGTATTATAAGTGCGAAAATGAGTTTGTTTGTTTGTTACGCTTTCACGCTAAAACGGCTGAACGGATTTGGATAAAATATGTTTGTGTAGACTATGACCTCGGGAAGGACATGAGCTACTTTTCATCTTGGATCGCAGACGAAGTCGCGGGCAATAGCGAGTTCATTATAAAATTACTAAATATACAGGTTAGATGATCAAAAGAAAGTTTGAAAGTTGATCTTTAGACAATCAGTTCAGGATTCGGTAAACAGTAGGTAATTGCCTTTTGGGAGATTACATTGTAGTACCTATCTACGGGTAAAGAGAGTTCAACGATGATTCAAATATTTATTTGCTGATATATGCAAATTTACCACTAAATTAATACACATTAGTGTTGGCCAAAAGCCTTTCAAAACTTGCTAAAGTTTTCATCAGTGCCATTTTTCTGCATTTGCTTTTTAGGACCACATGGTCCCCACTTTACCTAATAAACAGACTATTTTAAAGTTACTATCGTTTAATGTCGGACATTTATGTAAAAACCAGTACTGCATTTACCAGTAGTAATTTGCGCTACATATCGTTAGTGCTAGGTACATCTCCGTGCATTGGCAATGCGTGACGTGCACTTACGTCATGAATATTGATAAGAGTACTCAAGGGCTTGTTATGTGTACATATGGACTACAGAAGCACTGGATTAGACAAATGGACACTAGCATTAATACTGGCTACTGATTACCTACGTCATAGATTTGATTAGCATGAGAATTGATCTTCATCAGAATGTAACTACGGAGGATTTCAAACATAATCATGAATGCAATCCATGAACAAAATATCATCTCAGAATACGAAAACTATGACCATTCCCGCATTACAGCAACAGAATGAGTTAACGTCAGGCATTAAAAGTGCTAAAATATTGTCAGTCTATTACTTTTGAACTAACGCCGAACTCGTACCAACTTTTAAAAGTTTGCTCCCTTTAAACTTCTAAACTTGTACAATAAATTTATCTCCAGCAGCAAATTCTAGAGGCACTTCATCGATACCACATCCATATTTCATAGTGCTGGTGCTGCTTTCATCCTGCAGTGTAATTGACAGCACCACCTGACACCCGACTAAGTGATTTTTTATTTATTCATCGGTTGAACGCCTTTACAGTGTAATAGATGAAGATTCTTGAAGAAAAGTGTTGAGAGATTGATAGCGTATGTGATAATGATGCAAAGGTGAAAGATTAATGAGTCAGCTGATCAGGTGCGAGAGATATGAGCGGCCATTAGTTGGGAACGTGCTTTAGATTGAAAAAAAAAAGGCAGGTGTTGCTGCTCAGATTAAGCCTCGTGCAGACCAGCGCGACGCGACAGCGCGACGCGACACCGGCTATTGTTATACCGTCAAGTTTTCTTAGAAATTGTATTGTTCAAGTCGCGTCGCAGCGTCGCGTCGCGCTGGTCTGCACGAAGCTTTAAATTTTAGAATCTTTGGAAAACACTAAAACAGGCTTACAGGTGCAGTTATAACTGACGTCCCTTTTATCTGTACACGGTGAGTTTTATTATTGGGTAGGAGAATAGTGTGGTGTAAAGATTGCCTTTATTATTTAATTGATAAAATTTATTTTTCTGTACAGTTCTCAGTTTTTTCTACACACGTTATGATTTAACTGAATAGTCAAACTGAGCAAAAACTGAGTTAAAACTGTCCTGCTTAAAAGCTTTGCTGTTATTTTTACGATGAATTTTAAAAGTTATTAATGTTAATATAGTAGCATAGCTTAATAAAACGTCGTTTGGTAAAGCAATTCTTCGAGAAATCATTATATTTTTGCTTATGCATAATGCTCACAGAATTAATAGATACTCGTATCTGCTAATGATACCCTGGCCACCCAGAGGTGTCGTTTCCATTTACGAGTCTCCCAGTAAATACGGTATAATACTAACCAATTTACGAAGCACTAAACAATTAATATACCCTCGAGACACGTCTGCTATCAACTTATAGATGAAACTAAAGCCACACATTAAACACCCATAATTTTAGTTAGGTTGTAATTTACAAACAGAATCATAAAACCAGTGGCTTGTAACCAATCAAATAGACAGGCTACGTTGCATTAACTCATACCACAGAAGAGTAAGGAATGGAGTGGTAGGTAACTAGATTCAAAGGGATCTACAGAAATACCAACATGGCAATAATAATGGTCAAGTAGAAATAGGTACGCCACATGACGCGATCTTTCAGCAAATTAAAATAAAATTATCAACAGTAATTATAATCCTTTATAAAATATAAATAAGTAATAATAATTCCATTTTTTATATTTTTTTATATAGATGGTAATAATCATAATTGTATTATAATATTATAGTTTATAGTTCACATTAAATCGTTACAGTAAATTAATATCTGGTGAGCGGATAACAACGAGCAAGATAGCAAGTGTGACAACGCTTCCATGAGAGCAATGCAATCACATCGAACGTTGGATGGGACAATGAATCCGCTCTCCTCTCATGTAACTCACGAATTTCAAGGGTGGAGACTCGATGAATCTATATGATGCTTTTAAGCACTCCATTTAGTACGTACTTCAGGTCTAAAACCTATCAAAATTTTACGAGCCCGGCATGGAGGAGACTGGTGGAAGCATTTCTAATTCTAGAAATGTCTCCGATCTTTGCGGCTTAATCATAGTTCGAATTAGGCATGAGAGACGCGCTAAAGTTTTGGAATCAGCTATTTTGAGACTGCAATGTCATTACAATTTGACGTTTTAAGGAGCCAGACCAATGTCAAAACTTCAAAGTCAATGTCGCCTCAGCAGTTGAGGGTCTTAAAATAAAACCCACACAAATAAGGTTATTTTGTATTCGGTAAAGTATGAAGTAATTTATGTTAGGTACACGTAAAGAAGTGATGAGCGTGAGATCTATATGTAGTATAGATGGTAAAAAAAGAAGAACTTTTTTTTTGGACACAGCAGCAATATCACAGACCCCTTCTGATACCAGACTGGTCAGGCTCTACGGTCAGTTACATTTAAACAACAGTTATCCGCTACTTCCGATAATGTGACCAGGCCAGTTTCTATTGCGTATACTGTACCCTAATTTGGTAGTTCCAGCTAAACATCTCCGGCATATAATGCGGCGAGCAGATGACGTGACAGCGTGACGTATAGCTGACAAAGACAAACGTGATGTATGAACGTGCAAGTGCTGGCTGGACAGACGCGGTTATGGCTGGCGTGATATTTTTTAAATGTTTAGCACATGTTTATTGAAATTAAAATCACTTTCCATGACGTATTAGTTGGATAAACTATACGTTAGAAAAGCACCATTATCTTCAGTTGAGTATCCTATATTTTGTTTTTATTCTATCTAAAACAATACTGCAGTACCAACGATCGTATTCCTATTTTCGCAAAAAAAATCCTGCCAATAACATTTTCAAGAGCCATTCGCAAAAAATCCCGTATCGATTTACACGTAGCGAACTCCCGCTTTTAGGGCGCTCGCTTTGAACTATCGACACCGAGCCGGAGGAAATATAATGTGAAATCATTGTGGATGTTGGTAGCACGCTAACACGTCAGCAAGTTAAAAGTATCAGTATTCACGGGGCTAGGGATCGGTGGCGCGTGTGACGTCATCAATATTCACGTGCCGTCGGCGTGACGGGTCGTCACGGCGCAGCGTCACGCTGACGTGAGAGTGTGATTAATGGAGCCGTGTCATAGCAGGTGCATTTTGCTGTCGGGACATAATAATGTCATCAATGTATTGGTCTTTAAGTCTTTATAGGCCGATCAAACACCTGCTGAATGGGTAATTGTTTTAAAGTACAATAGTCTAGCAGTTCTTTCGAAATGGTTCGCAGCTAATAATCTTTTACTTAATGCGAACAAAACTAAATGTCTTAAGTTCTCATTACCAAATGTACCTCAAGCAGGTCTAAATTTAAAACTTGACGGCAAGAAACTAGATGCTATTACGGAAACTGTATTTCTAGGAATAACTTTAGATTCCAGATTGCAATGGGGCGCCCACATTAGAGCTCTTTCAGGTAGATTAAGTTCAGCTGCATATGCAGTAAGAAAAATAAGGCAGTTGACTGATGTAGCACAGCTAGGTTAGTATACTTTGCTTATTTCCACAGTATCATGTCTTATGGCGTTCTGCTGTGGGGATCGGCAGCTGATGTAGATTCAGTTTTCATCTTACAAAAGAGGGCAATTCGCGCGATCTATAAAATGGCTCCTCGTGAGTCACTTAGAGATAAATTCAAAGAAATTGATATACTTACTCAGCCTTCTCTTTATATTTTAGAAAGTATTTTGTATGTTCGCAAAAACTTAGGACTTTTCAAAATAAGAAGCGATTTCCATAATATAAATACACGTAGTAAACATGAAATTGTGATACCCAAATTTAGATTAACTAAAACTAGTAAGTCATTTCTTATAAACAGTATTCGCTTTTATAACAAGTTGCCAAAGTCAGTTACAGAACTTAGCGATGTAAAGTTCAAAGCCCACACCAAACGTGTCCTTATCAAAAAAGCATATTATAAGATTAAAGACTACGTCAACGTAGTCTTTAATCTTATAATATTAATAATATAAGACAAGGAAGTTTGGCAATAATTTCTTCTGCACATGTGGCTTCCCTGGTGCCTCAGTAACGGCATAACTATGTAAATGTCTATTAACTGCTCCCAAATTACGATAATTATTTTAATTTACTTTTTTATTTTATTTTAATTTACAAATGAAATAATCTTTTTATTATTTGACATTGTATATTTACAATATATTAAATTTGATTTGTTACAGCAGTAGTGGCTACCATTGTCATTTGGTTTAAATAGATTTTTATTAGGAATTTCATTTGTATTTTATATAGCTTATTTTCTTTTAAATTTTGTGAATGAGAGAACGTTGTAGACATAACAGACTGTAGATCGGTGGACCATTTAATATTTTGCTAAGTACCTGGTACTTGCTGATGGGTCTACACTGTCCTCTCATACCTTTTAACACTGTAACTTGGAAACATTGTAAAAACCATTTACTTTTAAAAGAGTAACCGTGGAGTTTCTTGCCGGCTCTTCTCCATAGGAAACGACCAATTGGAACCGTGCACCTAGCTTCTGACGTTTCATAAGTGCCCTTGTAGGTTTATGTGAAATAAAAATAATTTGATTTGATTTTGATTTTGATTTTGAAAGAGGAATTATTTATCTTTTTGACTATTTTTTGTAAGTTTCACTGAATCAACAATGTTTTACATTATTATTTATTTTACTTTTATATATTTTATGCAAGCAACTCAAACCAAACAAACAAAACAAACAACCAAACTGAAACTTTCATAGTATACTGTAGTTGCTCCATTTCAAGTAGATGGATGAGTATGTGCAATTCATATGTAGGTATAGTAGTGGTAGACCGGTATCAATATTCAACGACCCTGTATTCCCGGAGGCGTTATGAGAACTGATCTACTTCGATAAACTATCGTAAGAACTTCTAGCATATATGTGGCTATCCTTCTTTGAATTTAGGTGATGTTTTTACATCAAGAAATTCTTTATTTTTACTTTTGTATATTCTTCTCTTTTCAGCAATATTGCAACCATCTCTAAAAGCCATCAAAGTGATGTTTCTAAAATTAATTTGCCTGTATACAAAGGCTGACATGGCTGAAACATGTTCAATCATTATAATTAACCCTTCCACGAAACTGGATTCAACCTTCAAATAAAATGATGTTTAATCAAATTAACATTTTCTTTAACATACTCTGTCATGTTTACAAACAACCACTAATTACACATACCTAATTTGTTTCATTCCAATACTGATCACGTTCAAATAAATACATATTTATTAATAAAACATACAATTTTCTCGCTACGCGCGAGAAAATTATATTAATAAAATGCTTAAACGATTAACTTCGAGAGTTTGCTCCTTAAAGTTTAATAAAATTAATTGGTTTATAATATTATTGCCCCTTACTTTTAAATTTAATTTACAGGTAATTATAATTTGCTTTACGAATATTGTGCTATAATTAGGTTTTGGAGTTTCCATGAGAATTGAGTACAAAGTAAAACAAGTTAAGGCTCGTGCAGACCAGCGCGACGCGGCGGCGCGACGCGACTCGAACAATACAATTTCTAAGAAAACTTCACGGTATAACAATAGCCGAAGTCGCGCCGCGCTGTCGCGTCGCGCTTGTCTGTACGAAGCTTTATACTTAATTTGTGTTGTAAATTGCTTTTGTAGTGTAGCCGCAAAAAGTAACATAAACGTATTGATTCTATCGACCATAGTAGATCATCCTGATTTATACCTTAAAACAATGCAAAAAGAGTCGCATTGCAATGACTTACTATTTTGCTCATGATTTTATTTCACAATGGAATAGTCTGTCAGTCTGCCACGATTATAGATGGCGCTGCATGTATCGTTATAAACACTTTTATTTAAAGTTTATGAAACTGTTGCTTAAAGAGTGTTTTCATACCTAATTATGTGCAGTTTCATACACTACTTTATCTACTCTAACCTACTAAATAAAAGATCAAAGTTAAAGCTCAAGAATAAAAAAATCCCACGAAATTCAGTACAACAAAACATATGACTGGCGCCTGCACCCAGCACATCACCGCGCATACGCTAGAGCGGTGTCCTGCTGCTGCTGTCCCTCGCTAACGTTCCAATACAAAAGTTAATGGAAACTCCTTGGTGATATTAATTTCTTGGATTTGCATTGTATCGTAATAGAAAAAAAAATGTTGTATAACATTATTTTGTTAGAGAAAAAGTGTTATAAGGTGATTCTATTTTTAAATTTCGGTATTGTGTTTAAAACTTATGTCAATATAAACTCGTTTTGAAGTTTGTAATTCGAATATTACGATATGAGAGTAGATACTTAAAGTATTTTAGTAATGATTATGAAAGTGAATTTGAAAATAGGGCTTTTATCAAGCATGATTTTATATCGATTACGATGTTATTCTAAAATGTATAAAATATGAGAGTGCCGTACCTTTATCAGGTATGTAGTTTATATAGCTTGGTAACTATACAAACTACACTCCTTTAAGGATAGGAAAACCCAGACTAAGCCTGGGCTCGGCCTATTTTTAGCAGTAGACTATGAGTTTCTACAGTTCGACTTGTGACACAAACTTATACGTAAAACGTCTGGCCTAACATTGTGCAACAATTCTCGGTATTCCGCATCTAATCTTTATCAAATTCAAATTTCAATTTCTTTTATGTAATTGACACATACTTCATAATTATACAAGTAATATAGTATGAAATTCATATTAACAGATTATCAGATCATCGAAGCTCTGAAGGCCTTAGGCCCTTGCATAATACATAATAAAACAACTAATAAAATGACAGTCTATAGCAAACCTTGAATCCAACGACGATGTTTTACATATTAAAACACTTTCTATTACTCAACGCAGCCTTGAACTCATCTGCAACGAAATAATTTGTTATTATGTATTGAACCTCAATGTCCACTAATATGGCAAGTTTGTTAACATACACTTATATGGAAACATACTTGTAACTTATGAATGACAGCACTTATTTAAAAACGTGATGCCCTTGATATTTATTTTTAAGTATTTGGTTCAATGCTTGATGCAGTTATAAGTAAATAATACTTTTTGATTTTACGTACCTACTTATTCGTTTTTAATCTTAGTTTTATTTTAATTTGGTTTAGATAATTCATTCAGTTGAAGCACGTTGCTTTGCTGTACCTATGTAAACTTAATTTGCGTGTCTAAATTGTATTTTATTTGAATACACTTTCATAATCAAAATTAATCGTTCGTTAAAAGTACACCATTTTAATCGAATTATCTTTAACAGATTCTTTTTAGTGTTGTTAAAGCAAAATATAAATACCACAAATCAAAAAACGTATTGATTACATTGTCAAAAGTACAATATTAAGATAATAGATGGCGCTGCATGTAGCAATAGAACAATCTACATTAGATCTATTTACTTCTTGAACACGATTTACTTGGGTTATTCCACTAATCCCCATTCCCCATTGAGATTCCCCATCAATGGGGATTTGAGGAAAAAAAGTTCAAATTGCAGTTTAAAAATAAAATACAACAATAAACTAACTTAAGAATCACAGCAGTCGATTTTTTATTCCTACGTAGGTAATTAATAGCAATTACTATTGCGCTTGCGACTTATTGATTACCTATATTTTTATAATATTGGTACATACCTAATCCAACCTTATTACCAAATAAAATAAATTGACTATGTTCAACTGTACCTGATTACATAACTTTCAAAATTATATCGCCGTAACCAAAATAAGTCTGTCTTTTACTACTATAAGTCACATTGCGAAAGCTAAGTTAATCGAAAGGTTAAAGAGGTCAAACTATTACATGTTACACTAGAAGCTCATCGTAAAAATTACCATATAAATAGAAGATAACTGATCGTTCAGGTACTAAACCATTTGGCCTTTAAATAGACGCAGTCGTTAAAAAGTACCTATAGGGTTAGGTAAGAATTTGTATAGGCACACTTAGCATAAAAAGGTGCCTTATACTATTCACTGGGCTAAATTCCCGAGACGGTCCTGATAAAAACCTAGGAATAAATGTTTTACAGCAAGCCTTAATATGAAACTTATAAGGACATTGTATAAAAAAATGGAGCTACTCTTAAAAAAATCCAATATAAAATTATCATAATACTACTATTTGCATCTTTGACTTTCCAAACAGTCTATAAAATTACAATAAATTAAAAATAAGTGTTTAATAAATTAACAAATTATTGCGATCTTTAAGTTAAGAAAATAATGAAGAAACATTACAAAGTTTACGCCATTATGGCACTCATTATGGAAGTTATCGGACACATAAACATGTTAGGAAACTGTCGAACTGTGGTAAAACAAACATTACTTCATTCATAGTAATAAAATAAAAATAAAAAAATATTATAAGTGTGTATGTGTTCTGATGACATTTCTTTTGACAGAGATAAAACAAAACTTGTATCTGTGTGTAATACTAGATATGGTTGCGCCTGCGGCTGTTTGTGTAGAAATAGTAAGGCCGAAAGTGGTGCAACTCATTATATTCTTTATTGAACACGTTACATAATAAACTCATTTGTTGCACACCCTGTGAGCAACGGCGAGTTCAAATTAGTTTTTTAACAGGAAACCTTAGTGCGATAGAGAGTGGTAAGTTTTGGTTAAGGAGCCAGCAATTAATATTGACGATTTTAAGCTGATTTGGACGGGGAATGTTCCTAGCATGAAACATTGTTTTAATTTGGCAATTCCCTGGATATCTAGTCAAATCATCTAGTCGTTTCATCTCTGATAATCATTATTATGTACTTATAGTGAGAAAAATTTCAACACAATCGGATTACGGGAAGTGGTTTCCAAATCGATCACCAGATTTAACTGTGGAACGGATGAAGCTTAGCAATTACTTTCTTATTTGCCAACACAAATTATCATTACAGGATATCCTAAGGCTATGGGGTGGTTCATAATATCTATGGACATAATTTCTTAATAACAGCCCGGAGTTTGGAAGTTGGCGGTGTGATATCCCCGTGCCTCGGAAAGCACTTTAAGCCGTTGGTCCTGAGCTTGATCTCTTTCTGGTCATGTCGGATTGCCGTCCCATCGGACTATGAGACTGAGGGAAGAGAAACTGCACTTGTGTCTGCGCACACACTTGTGCACTATAATATCTCCCGCGCCGAAGTGTAGTCTCCGTTGAGAATCGCCACCATGGCCAAAATACGGTCTGGAGGACTATATAGGGTGGCAGGGATATCGACGCGAAAACTGTTACCATGAATTCAGTACATGATTCTGAATTCCGCTGGGTTAAAATAATTCGTCGGTTATTTTTTTTTAAATCTGCTGTTTTATAGAAAAGTGCAATACCTATGCGGTCAAAATGTATGGAACAGCAGATTTCGCGTCGATGACCCTGCCACCATTTATATACATAATATAGAAAAATTATAAACTAAATCACAATAGCATTATAATCATTTCTAAAATAGTCACAAACACTGTATCTCACACCGAACTTGATCTGCCTCTATAACTTGTTTCTATAACGCATAAAATTCACCACAGCCAGTGCAGTGTGTTATGTAACACCTCATAGTCGTGTATGCTAATGTACCGGTTTGTTTCGAGTTCCTTATCTCGTTGCACCAGTGGCCTGACACCCACTGATGAGAGGAACTAGGCGCATTCATACTTGTTGGGGTGTGGCTGGTAGACCAGCGAGAATTGTGATGTAGACGGAAGTGTCGATAAATACCTTTTGATTTCACACATAAATACTTGCACAAACAACCTGTGTGTTTGTCACTAAACTATAATCTGTGAGCCATATTTATTTTTGTTTTGTGAATGTATATTTGAATCTTTATTTCGAGGAATGCATTTACAAATTGCATACCTATTCTTTAAAATTGGTTGTTGTATCAACTGTACAAAGTTATTGGTAATGAACTAATAGTGCTTAAAGTGTACTACTACTATTAGTGCTATTGTATTTATCCTTATAAACAACATTTAATGTAGCACAAACATTGAAATCGCGACAAAAAATAATATCTGCTGCTCCATATAAATAATTCAATATTACTCGACTAAATGTATAGAACAGCAGTATTTTGCGATTTCAGTGTTGGTGCCATATTAAAAGTTGTTTGATGAGTACAATATTATATTAAAGTACTATTAGTTCATTAGAAATAACCTGTGTAAGTCCGATAAATCTGTATCGGCAAATCTGTATATGTTGTGGGTCCTAATTACCGTAAATATGATACTAATACCGGATTACCACTAACCTAACCTTACTTGAGCTAAATGATACAAATCAATGAATCCAACAACTCACCCTATCTCAGTCCACTGCCGGACATAGGCCTCTCCCATGCTGCGCCACAACACCCTGTCCTCCACTTGCCGCATCCAGTCTGTCCCAGCCACCTTTTTAAGGTCATCGGGTTCAGCAGGGGAGCATCCCAACCGCAACGCTTACAGAGACGCGGTCTCCACCCCACGAGTGTGTACTCCACCAGCCATCGGTCCTTCGACAAACATGGCCAGCCAACTGTCACTTCAGCTTGCTTACTCTGACAGCTATGTCGATAACTACAGTTCTACTATAAAAAAATGCAAATATAATATTTCGAAAACGATAGGTAACAACTCACTACTTTAACTTAACTAACATTAAACTTAATCTCTCGCTAGCCGTCACTTAACATCTGACCTCAATACTCCGCCGCTCTCGTGGCCCGCCCGTAATAAATTGTGCTTGAAACTTGTAATATTTGAAGATATTAATTCCCTGTCAGTAACCTGGAGTTTTAATTACGGCTCTCGTATTTTAACGATGTCGTAAATTATTATTAATTCATTAGTTTTCGTTTAGGGCACTGATGTGCTGAGGTCAAGGGAGAGGTCAGAGCTCTTCGATGCTAATGGACTTCAACATTTTGACAAATTATGGACGGTACCGCTGAATTTTAGGGAAAACAGTAAAGTATTAAATAGTTTCGGTGGTTATGTAAATCGTAAATATTTATTATTTTCGCAGTTTTAAAAGAAATGATGAGCAATCATTACGGTTGGTTCGTTTTTATTGTAGAGGTGTTGAAAGTGAATAGACAATGATGTAGATGTTTGACGATTGGATGACTGAGTCAAGTAAAAAATAAATAAGTAATTACCAAAAGAAGGGCCTTCTAAGGCTGCCCGGTATTGATCTGAGCTGCCCGGTTTCAGAAACGATTGACACCAACGTGACCTTTCTGGCTCTATGGAATAAAGAACATCTTTGTTACACTTATGTTTCGTGAGAGCACACAATTTAACTAAAATATTGTCACACCTTAATCATAACGAGCTTTTAAACTAAGGAAATACGCAGTATATTCGAACATGAAACAGATACCTTGAATCCACCGCTGAATGGGCACAATTCATTCATATTAAATGATTAGACGCAAGCTGAGCTGCTGAGCTTGTATTCATAGCGTCGCGCCTGTAATGCCGGCAAATAGCTATAAACGCAAATCGCTCGCAAATCCAACGCTGGGGGCATGCGGCCATACAGTGCGAGGACATTATATCCCCAATATTTAAAATAAAACCATTCATAGAACTAATGATACTTATAAGAATTCAAGTTACTAATTCGGTGAGTTCTGGAGATCACAAAAAGGCGAGCTTAGCAAGTGTTTTCCTGCTGGATGGACCGACGATCTGATAATAACGGCTGAAATAGATAGCCAGGTGTTATGACGTAACTGAGCAACTGTGCACTCCTAAGTGGAAGGGACGGACTCTTCTTAAATGTTCAGCAGTCAACTGAGATAGGCTGAGGTGATCAACTCAGTCTATCGACAGCCGATGGATTGATCCATTCAAGTTGATAGACTTTTTTGTATTTTGTCCACATGTCTCTCCCACTCCAATAGATCTGCTGCTTAAGACCATCCCATAGATGAACAGGTTAATTATCTCAGAAACTTACTGCCAGACACCACCGTATTAATGATTGCTCATATGGTAACCTTAGCAGACCTATGTACGTTAGCACAAAACTTTGACTCTCAGAATTCCCTGATTTTATTCCCCGCCGTTCTCAGGGGCTGACAAGCAGCTACACAGTGCAAGCGACGATTTGTCGCGTTTACAATCAGTGCGCATTGCACCGCGACTGTAGGCAGAGCGGCGAGCGCAGCCGCGGGACGTGACTCGTGTTCTTATTATAGCATACTGTATTACTAAGTATCTACCTACGCCCACCTACCAGCAATGGTGCAAGATTTTTTATAGTAATGTCATGGGCATTAGGAGAGCGATGACGAGTACTAGTATATTGCTTCCTATCTAACAAATAACTGTCTGCCAAATGAAATACTACCTCATTGTCAGATCTTTACCGTGGCCAAGGTTACCTCATAACAATTTAAAAGTTTCACTCCATAATATAATGCTAGCAATATATGCCGCTAAATATAATTATAATGCCGTGCCGTCTTCATGTTGCATGCAACAGTGCGATTACTCTTACTTTACCTTTCATGACGTATCATGACCTTTACTAGATTTAGGTATTTGGTAATTCATTCCTACCCTATGAGCTAAGAATATTTCTGAACGCTGTATGTGGTCAATCTTACTATTAGATTAGTAAACAACCGAATAATGTCTCCACACTTAGGTCATTTGTACACGGCACGGTTTCTTTACGGTACGGCGTATAAACCGCGCCCGGTCATTATGGTCTATGGTCATTATGATCATTACTCATTAAACACAGAAAAAAATTAAATGATAATTCTACAAACTAGTAAACTATTTATTACACAAGATCATTTACCCATCTGGAAATCAAACGAGTAACTTTATTACACACAATCATAATTAAATAACGTATGACTTGGCAAGTTTTTGTTAAATAACTATAAGTATTTTTGAAAGTTAATCTCGTGTGGTATTTTTGTGAAAATAACCTAGTTGATGTGAGACAAGTTACTGTTGTTGAGTCATCGCTTACTGGGTTACATGCTTAATTTAATTGACTGTTACAAGTACCTTATACGCCGTGTGTAGGCACGGTGTATGGATCACACAAAGGGCCTAACGCAACATGTAAAGTTTGAAACAAGATTTATTTCTCGGTGTATTGCAAGAACATTCTGTCAACATCTACAATAAAGACCCATCACAATGCGGAAAAGGTCACCAATCAACAAACCACTTGTAGCCGTCAATTAAATTAAGCATGTAAACCACTAAGCGATGACGATGCAACAGTAACTTGTCTCACATAACTAGGTTATTTTCACAAAAATACCACATGAGATTAACTTTCAAAAATACTTAATAGATAAGTAATAAAAACTTGCCAAGTCATACGTTATTTAATCAAACTCAAACTCAAAGCATTTATTTCAAATAAACCATTTATAGGCACTTTTGATTGTCAAATGGTCGGTCAGTCAGAAAGATGAAGCTAGTTGCCCATTTCAAAGCGTAGTAGGTACCTATGGAGAAGAACGGGCAACAAAACCGAGCACAAGCGTTTTGTACTCTTTGGATGAGGCGATCTGTACGAGCAATAGGCGCGGGCCGTACACTGTGTCAGTGTAGTTCAACCTAGATAGGGCCAGGGATTGAATTTAAACAATGCATGATAGTTTTTGCAATCTTCAGTAGCTCCAACAATATTTTCAATGCTAATCAACTAGTTTATGCGCCCTTGTGGAGCTGGACTAGCGTTGAGCCAAGCATTTTTGTCAGCGATGTAATCCCCCAACTTATAATATTATGCTTGGCAGCATAGTGTGCGCCTTATACAAGATTTAAATTTCGTTTCATTTAGTTCGAGTATGTGGGGAGGTATTTTATTGTAACATTTTAAACAGTATCCATGAAGGATGAGTCTACTTTAGCCAGTCTGAAACCAGGTTGAAATAATTGGTCCCTATTTCTAGTACTATTTGTGTCTTTCACTTCTTTTACTGAACAAATTATTGATTTATGTGTGTAATAAAGCTACTCGTTTGATTTCCGGATAGGTAAATAATCTTGTGTAGGGGGATGCGCTAAGGTAGCCCGCGAGATTCAAATTTTCTTGAGTTTTTTCCATTTTGCAGGTCAGTGTCATGTTTTTCATCAGTCAGTCATTTGAATTTCGCGGGCTACCTTGACGCTTTCGCTTTAATAGTGTGTAGTAATATCATTTGTACTGTGTGTAATGAGTAATGACCATAATGGTCAAACTATTGCGAAATATCCGAAATGGCAAAAAAATAAATATATAATGCATTTTTTAAATATATTCCAGAATTTTCAAAGCGGCTTCTGAAAATATCGATTCACTCTTCTGTTAGGTTTTGTTTTAACCATTACAACCCACGCCTAAAAGCTTTGTCTGAGGTACATTTCGTACCAAAATAGAAAACATAAAAATAAACCTCCCCAACATACAGCCTTAACCAGCAGCCATCTCTTACCGCGAAATAACTCACTAACTGTATTAAGTAAAGCAACGGCTAAGGTAATGAACTTATCCTCTACCATTCTACGTAGACCCCCCGATTATCCGCACCCACCAAGTTCCTCAAGAATTAAACATTTGGGAGGGGTCAGGTTATAATGGTCGTTGGGTAGAAGGCTTCGGAGCGCGATACGCTCATTTGGGGTAATATTTCTCCCATCACGGCTTTTTGATGTGCTAAGCAGGTAAATCAGGTGCTTTTGATCCCAGATTGTATGTTAACGACGGTTTAGACTTGTAATTATTAGAATTTTAGGAGCTTACTGTTTTTCTAGAGAGATTTATTTTTTGAAGATGTTGTTTCAATTAAGTGTGTCTTGTAGATTAGTATAGCTTTCAAGTTAGATTTATATATATGAGTTACGTTTATTCTAAATCTGTTTTGTGAAACTGGTTCTGTTTTCTTTTTCTTTCTTATGGTTGGTGGGTTGATATAAATAGATAGTACTTACTATCATCTTGCCACTGTCGCTTTAAAATAACCCTTTTTTATGACCTAATTTATTAAACGTGCACAGGTACTACCAAAAATAGTTATTTGTTTCTTGCTCATTAACATTATTGTAAAGCTCATCATCAGTTCGTAAACGACCAATACTCAACGTGGTCTGCCCAAAGACCCATAAATACCTTCAGCAAATGTTCGAAGGAAAACTTGCTGATAAGAATTTGTTGTTATTATCAGCTGTTTCCCACCATGTTGATGTAAATTGTAACCATTTAATACCGTAGTCAACAAACTCAATCAGAAAAAAAAAGATAAAGAAAAGGCGGCAAAAAATCGAAAAAAGAACGCCAAGCGAGTTATCGCGCGTCGACGTTATCTATGGAAATCTATGCGCGGCGCGAATGGAACCTACTTTTAATTAAAACTTTCTTATATCCTTCCGTATGCTTTACTTTTTTTTTTAGGTTAGAATATCGCTGAGAGAGTTCCTGACTCATGCTTCTAATAAGTGGAATTAGAATTGTGTTATTGTGTTATTTTAATTTGCAGAATATGAGAAATAAAATAATTTGGTGAAACTGGTGTTTTTTTTTAGGATTCCAAAATTCAAAAGAAGTTTATGGGCAGATATATTATTTGTGATTTGATGACTTTCAAAAAGGAGGAGGTGATATGTTCGTCGCGTATGTATGCTTTTTTTTTTATGTATGTCCACCGATTTTTCCGTAAATTGTGGACCGATTTTGAAAATTATTTTTTTGTATGAAAGGTAAGCTCCCAAGTTAGTCCCATGTAATTTTTATTAACTTTTCTTGGACAGTTTTTGAGTAAGCTTCAATAATACGTAGTTTTCCCACTTAGTATATGTGGATGATATGATGATAACTTCCTGTCACTGTTATTTACATAGCAGGTAGTGGTATTCGAATTTGTGTGGGGTAGATACCACAACTAAAATGTGAAAAAAAAAACCTTCTACAAAAAAAAAAAACCACCTAACTTCCAAAAAAAAAACATTACAAAGTGAAAAATAACTTTAATTTCGAAGTCGCTGTCAAAAACGAAAATTCAAAAAATAAAAATTCAGAAAAACTTCCGAAATTAAAGTTATTTTTCACTTTGTAGTGTTTTTTTTTTGGAAGTCGGTTGTTTTTTAATAAAAAGTTTTTCATATTCTATAATATTATGTTGCATTGTGTTAATTTCCACTCATGATAGCGTCGCTGCGGTGTGAAAACAGTTTCTCAATGAGACAACAATAAATGCGAACCAATCTCTGACTAAACAAACACGTATGCTGTAAAGCGGGGTACACACCTGCGACACGCTGGATTAATGGCAACACTGCAACTAACGCGGCTTTATTATATTGTACTTGTTGAACTAGTTTCAAACACACTCGAAATGGATCCGAAACTATTACAGTTGTTAACAGTTTTAGAAACGTGCAGTTTTAGGGATTGACTGGATTTGGGGTCCCGATTACAGAATCGGTTCACGTGGATTAACAGGTTAAAAACCAGTACCATTTATTATGTTATAATAGACAGAAGTTTTTGACGTTAAGTTGAAGATTTTAAACAGCATCCTGATGGAAAAAGTTTTGCGCCGCTTGCAAATAATGCTTAAAACTTGAAGCATTCGTTTCGTATCATAATTTATATGGATCGGATGTCATTCTTGTATATTTTTCGTTCTAGACTAAAAGTAAAATAGATACATAGAATATGCTATCATGAAAAATATGAAAAATAATAGTTTAGCATACCTAGTGAGTACCGACTTATATTGCCGGTAGGTAGGTATCAATCACAACTGCCATTCTTTTTTGTTTGATGCAATGGCTATACCACGACAAATTGACGTAGTGTGTCAATTTGATAAACAATTAATTTCTCTGACTGTGCATTAAAATACTACCATAACTTTGTATATCTGTGTAGGTTTAAGTGCCTAGATAGCACTATGAAGTTAAAACGCAGACACCTGCGCCTCCTCGCATTAACGTGGTACTTACACAAGTGCGCGGATTCATTGTACTGCACTTGTTCTGTTGCACTTGGTAGTAGGGTAGCTGCACCGGTTGACGGTCATGCGGGACTATTTATTTTTTGTTTAAATAATCCTTTATTTCGCTTTACGATGATAATAAAATCAAGTATCGTAAAGAACAATCAAACAGTACATTTTATTAATGAATAATAAAATTCCTATAACGTAACATGATTTAAAATGCACAAAATTATTCTCTTAGCACCTGCACTAAATTATTATCACAGAAATAAGATGACAAATGAAATACTGCAGAGACGCAAAATAATAATATAATAATTATGTAGTAAGTGCTTCAGTATTCAGTTACACGAGTATTATTACTCGCACATCATAATTTGATTACGACCTACACTAGTTTGCCACATAACGCGTACTTAAAGTTCTTGATAATAATTGCAAGGCATTTACGTTGATACACGTAAGTTAAAGTTGGATGATAAACGACGTGCTTAGTGGAAACTTAATAGACGCTGCAATTTACTTTATTATTTTGACCTTTTTGTGCTACGAAAAACTTTAATTTAATGTTTATAAGTTTAGATTTTAGGTGTCATTCAATTTAACTTAGAATGGAAGGCCATTTGTTATTTTTTGTTGTTCTTTTGCCCACTGAGATACAAATACCTAATTTGGGTTCATCATCTAACCGAAAGTTTCAAAGTAATATCTTAAAAATTACTTTATTTTTGTTCACGTTGAATGAAAAATGATGTTTTTATCAAACCTTTGTTTGAAAGAAACTCCTTCATTTATTAACCGACTTCAAAAGAAGGAGGAAGTTATGCTTTCGGTGAGTTTTTTTTCATGTGTTTATGTAGAACCGATTTCTCCGTGATTACATGCAGATTTGTGAGATTTTTTTCTTCATTTGCTAGAGGAAGCTCGCGCAGTGGTTTTATTAACTTTCCTAATGTAGTTTTTGAGTTAGCTTCAATAATAGGTTTTTAATCTACAGTCTAGCAATCTAATCTGTAGTTCGTTTATGTTGATGATGTAGTGACATAGAAAGTAGTGTTATATAAATTTTATGGTTGCTTTTTTTTAGGTCGGATTTTTTTTGAAACTATCTTATTTTTTCTTACAACAGAAAAAATCCTGAACCTGTAACAATTATTATTTTTACAAAAACAAACAGAAAAAACATCTTTCCAGCCAGTCTTAGTGTCATCCACCCTTCCTCGCCTTGTAGGAAAGTCGTCGGATTTCCACACAATATACTTCTGCCGAGCTCCCAATTGTACGCTCGCGCTCCGGCGGCCATATTGATTCAGTGAATAAATTCCACACAAGTACACACAATAAGTATGTCGACGAACCAATGCAGTTTCAAACTAGCTCTCTGTTCTTTGTTCGAGAAATAAATTAACTTTATGTTTTTACTTGTGGAGAGGCAGAGCGGCTTACAGTCGTTGTGTTTGTATATGTTGTTTAAGTGACTGTTACGCAAAGTAATGCAGAGTAGGTAGTCGTGATTTGAAAACGACTATTCACTGTGAGCAGGCCTAATAATCGTTGTTCTTTTCTTCTCTATTTGAGCCTTTGTCCTGTATTAGCGCTTTTTATTCTATTTTCGATATCGTCACGTTTGACCATTATCTTATTTGACTGTAAATTAAGGTGGTTGGTGAATTATTAATACTGGCTGACGTTATAAGTATGTGCGTACGCACATACTAAAAATAAGTTCACCTAAGGCGATGCTTTTGCATATAAATTGAGGATATTATAATATTCATTATCAATAAAAATTACAAACGATTTTTTTTTCAAAAACTATTTCGTTCTTTGCCTGTGACACGTCACTAGTGGAGTAAGAACTAGAAGCAATAATATGTTTTAATGAAATCACAACAGGTGCTCAGCCTTTATTGTTTAAACTGCTGTGTTCAGACGGCTAGTTTATGAGTTTGTTGTCCGTGACACATGAACACTACAGCTGTTAAGGCTGAAAAACACAATAATAGTAAAAAGTGTTTTATTAACACTATGCTACAAATTGTAGTGAAATGGGGTTCAAAGTAATACCTACAGAGTATAAAGTTGTAACTACATTATATGTGAAGACGTGTCCACAATGAACTTGTAAACAAAGGACCAGTAATTAACTACAGCGAAAGGTCATAGGACAAAATTAAATAACCATGGTGGCTGAAGATACTGCAGTACGTCATTAGTAATAGCCGCAGCCAGTTTTTAATCATCTAGACAGAAAATATAGTTGGGAAAATAGGCTCAGACTATTCCAAAACGATCATGCTTGAATTAAAACAAGATTTGAGTAAGGATTACTCTGAAATCTGACAGTTCAGATTCGAGATTCATATTTGAGCATTGTTCTATGCCCTACTCATTAATGAATCCTCAATCAAATCGCGAGGAATTCCTCCGAAGGTACTCAAATCCCAGAACTTAGTAATTCAATGAACCCGCGAATTTACAATCCATCTTCCGATTAGTAGCAGTACTTTTCTATAAAGACGTCACTGTCACTTAAGATAAAGTCTCGCGCAAACCGCGGCACTTGAAGCGATGGGAGTGGTCTAGTCCGGGACCGGGACAAAGTTCCCGCCACCGCTAAATCAAGTGTCTTGGCGCAAACCGCTGCGGTCACATTTCACGTAATCACGCCACCTAATTGTCTAAGTTTGGTTTCGAGTTGGTGAGTGACGGCGGGTGCCTCGTGTGTGGTACGGTTACCTGAGTTAGCTGTTAAAACGTTTTTGGGATTGTTTTGTGTATTTTCATGGACCTTCCGTTAATGAGATCACAAAAATAATGCCATGCCAAGCCACCATCTTGGCCAGTTCGTTATCATCTTCGGATACAATTGCCTCTTAATTACCACCACAATGAATCATTTTGGAAACCACAAAAGCCAAAATAATAATGGAAACCACAAAATGTTGATGATCGCTGTGACTTAAAATTTAAGTGATTATCCAAATCCAAAATTTATGAGTTATAAACAGAATTCAGTCACGTCGACAGTCTGGTTCTGAAAATCAACCATAAAGTATTTCAGGAAACATATTATAATGTTGATGATGCAAATGATTAGGGTTATATTGCCAGCTGTATGTAAGTAGCTACAATCAGCATACTAACTGGTGATTTGTGAAACTATTTCCAACTAGAATAAGGAATAGGTAGGTTGGTTCATAGTGTTGGGAAAATAACTAGTAATTTGAGCTCGAAGGCTAGATTGTGATCTATGAGTAGGGAGATCGTTATGGGTTCCTCTACAATTTGCTGAAAGCACCAATCGCTATTTCAGGAACCACGTTGAAGTCCAAATTATTGTGGTAATGATGGCTATATTGATAACGGTGATAAGCAAGAACATATGCTTTTTGAAAGTAGGCTTTGTGCTTTATAAAATAAATCCTCATAAATAATTTACTATAAATATTTCAAGCCGTTATTTGGAAATATACCTAGAGACTCAATTTTCTTTTACCCCGACTATTATTACAACTAGGTATGTACCAGCAGTGTAGTTGCTGCACCATTTATCTCTGGTGAAGATGCTTATCCAAGAAGCTCTATTTTGCCACGCATACATTATGAAAGCTCGTTCTTAGGCTAGTTAGGTTATTAGTTAGGCTATTTGGAAGTGGCGCGAGGAGGCGAAACGCCGGGGCGTAACTCCGCTGCCGCGAGAAATCACGGCACAGCGGACAGCGCTCCGGCGGGATCTCATGGCGTTGGGAGGTTCCTGTTCCGCATGAGGCGGGAGGAAACGCCCGGGTGTCACCACTGTGTGGATCGCCCGGAGGACACGGTGGAGCATACGGTGGAGGTCTGCCCGGCTTGGGCGGGGCACCGCCGTGTCCTTGTGGAGGTGATCGGCGATAGCGATTTCTCGCGTCCGGCCCTGGTCCAGGCCATGGTACGGAGCGAGAGGGCGTTGGAAGCCGTCACCTCCTTCTGCGAAGCAGTAATGCTCGCGAAGGAGGAGACGGAGCGCGTGGGGGAGAGGCAAATGTCGCGCCCTTACGCCCCTAGCCGCCGCAGGAGACGCCCTGAGCGTCGGGAATCGTAGGCCGATTCCCGGCCACCGCAGGCGCGGGCTTGCTGACGGTGAGCAATGGGTAGCTCGCCGTCCAATAAGGACCAGGCCCGGGTCGACGGCGCGTTGTGTTCCATGCGCGCCTCAAAGAGATGTCAACACAACGGAAGGGGTCCGCTAGGACCGATGCCTGCCGGGGTCGTGGGAAAGTCCGAAAGGGTTTCCGTGGCCCCTGGCAACGTACAGGCAACTGAAGGAACACAGGTGGGTTTTAGTCAGTAAGAGTCTGACACTCCCTACCGCTCCGACCAGAGCGGGAGAAGCTATTTGATCACTTCCAACCCAAAAAAAAAAAAGGTTAGAGACCAATAATAGTATCATTGGTGAACGAGCAATGGGTCATACAGATGAGACAAATTACATAGGTAGGTACTTAATGTTAAACATATCTTTCAAAGACTGATATTATCGTTTATCGTTTCATCATTATAATTATTTTATTTTCAAATAACTTTGCCAAAAAACAACCGCGAATTATTGCTTAAAGAGAAAAACAACAAACGTTCAAAATGCCAAGTTAATTAAATAAAGGTCAATCAGTACTGCAGTACACTACACTAATTAAGTGCGAGGTCACAGGTCAGATTGAACAATAGCACCGTTTGTAGACATCGACGATAGCTATTATAAGGTTAAGAACACAACAATGTAAACTGTCATGTGCTTGTGCTAAGCAAAAAATAATGCCTTGTAATACAAGGCATTATTTTTTGCGTAGGTAGCACACAAAAGTACAAAAATGATCTTTTAAATCGAGTGTACTTGGTGATTTTTTCTGAACATTGCTCTAAGCAAAATAGTTTGCATGTCTGTGTCTGGTTTTAAATAACACTTCATTTGTATCTAATGATCTGACACGATGACTTTATCTATTAATTAGCTAGATAAAGTCATCTTTATAGGCACTGTACAGTTGTCTAACTTATGCACCTTTGGAATTTCATTGTAATCTCACACTGATTACGCGCACCAACACTATATTGAACCGTGGAGGTCTATGGGCAGAGGCTGGGGCCTAGAGGCCCCAGCCTCTGCCCGTGCCGGTGTCTAGACTCGCCAATACGGCTTTTGCTACCTCGAGAGATGCGGTTCGCCTGTTACACAGCCGTCGTACCACGAAGACTGCTCCAACCACCAACACAACTCCAATCACCACATAAAATGCTGATGGATATCGTGATAAGAAACTTGATTTGGCAAATTTTCACTTGCTTTTACAATGCGGAGTTGCTTCTTGATTTCGTCAAGCTCCTTGTTGCTCGAGAGGAGTGTATAGTTTTGTATCAGTGGAGTTGGGATGCCTACTTTTATGATATGATTGATTGGTTCTATCTCAGGCAGCTTGAAAGATGGTTTTATGTCTAAAGTGCTACAACCTTCATTCCGTGAGTAAACCGTAAAACTTTCGGTTTTAATTAGACAGTCATGTTCGACTCCCAATATGCCTTGCTTTTACTAACTGCCCCGGCGACACATTATCGTCGCATAGAACTCTTATTTGACACTGACTACAGCATAAAAATGCTTAATTGTCAAAATGACAACAAACTATGCTTTGATATCATTTTTGTAATGATTTCAAAGAGCTGTCCCTGATAATATGTTATCAATATTTTACTAGGGACAACAAATTAAAATGCAACAGACCTAGACCAAAACTATACAGGACCTACATCAACAATATTTAGTTTCACACTTAAAAATAATAGGAATAGAGTACCTAAATCCAATTCCTACTTTCACCACACAGAAGGTACTACAGTAGCATATCTATCAAATTCGTCAGACTGTAGCGGCCTCCCTTGGACAAACTCCCTGTTGGCCGAGATACGGCGCTAATGTCTGTTTGTGCCAACTTTTCTGCCAACTTGTGCACTACTAACCCTCGTGGTGTCGCCAGATTGTTGCGGTCGTCGAGACTGTCCTGTGTTGCTGAGAATCTTTATCGAGACGATAAAACTTTTAGTTGTAAGTCACTTGTTAAAGAGTGCGGGAAGTGTTAACCGCTATGATTTTTACCGAGAAGCTGTGTTTTATTTGTGTTGGTATAAAATTAGGTCAGCGTTTCGGCAACGTATCAGTAAAACCTCCGTGATGCAAGAAAATAAAGGAGTCTACTTTTATGTTCAACTGTGTCTTAGGGCGTTTGTTCACCGCAGCCATCACTGGTCGTCACCGAGAAACGAGCTTATTCGAACTGAACGTGACGTTCCGGTGTCGGGGATCGTTTGTCCACCGCTACCGAACTCGGCAGTTCAGTATGTTATGTTAGACAAAACAAAGGCCGGGCCAACGGCGCCGTCGCACCATCAAACGTGTTTTGTATTGCCGGCACATCGGCCCGTCACCATCTCGGGTCGAATTCTAGCGACCGCACCAAACTACTCGAAACTTCGGCGGACGGGATGACGGCGCTCGTACGTACGGTAGGCACGTGGCTACAGAAAAAGGAATGTATGTATCGCTACTTCTGCACTACTCGTTCTCGGTGACATCCTGGTGACGACTGTGGTGAACAAACGCACTTAGTATGGGCCAAATTAATTTGGTTTCCTCCAAAAAGAGACAAAAACATAAGAAGAAATTCTATAACACAAAAAATCTACGTCTCTAGTAATGAGGATTTTTTTTAATATATATTGTTAAATGCCCCAGCACGCGTAGCATGACCACCGTAGAAACGGGTTTTGTCGATGGAAGAATAGACAAAATGACAGTTAAACAATCACAATCCGTCATTTTGTCTATTCTTCCGTCGACAAAACTCGTTTCTACGGCGGTCATACTACGCGTGCTGAATTGAAAACCTGAGATCTTGACCGTTTTGAAATATAAATATTGGTTCGCATCTCACTAAAGTTCAATATAAATAATGTTTGTCCCAAAATTGACCGAGCACAATTTGGCAACAACACGCTGAAGTTTGTGTCCCAACTCGCAGCCGGCAGCCCAGAGCCTTGGTTTGGATCACCATTGTTTAGTGCCTATGTTCATTTATCAGCGTCCCTTTTTACTTCATTATGTTAATTTTGAAGCTCTGTTGATATCGTGTGGCCAGAGTTGAAGAGGAGCGATATGCTGTCTGTGGATAAAAACAAAGTTAATGTTAAAAAAAATTGTTGAGTATGCTTGGACTCACAAAACCAATTTTAAACATGAAAAGCACAAAGCATGCAAGTCCAGTCTGCCCAGTCTTTATTAATGACAGTTTTTGAAAAACTTAACTTTCGCCTCGTAATTACGAATCCTTTCACACATTTGCAGGTACAATTTACAGTAAGGAAAAGTTCATTCAAACATCTCAAACACAAAGGGAATCGTTTTCATTACCTCTGCCTACGCTCCGAAGGCTCAAGCGCGCACTCTCGGTAATTCAATACCCAAGCGAATCGTAAAACAAAGTAAATATCTCTTGATACGTGACGGAACCAAGAACTAAAGTCAAATGTACTGAGTTTGACGGTTTTGTTGGTATTTTTCTTTGCAAGCAACGTTGCTATGGGGTGCAATGTTGGGGTGCTTGGACAGGAAACCTCCCCGTGTGCCTGGGGGCTGGAGTTCCCTTATGGATGCGTCCGGGGGGAAGGCCAGTCTCCAGGACGGTGCACCCTGGGGTGCGGGCAATGACTCCCCATTAGGTACTGCGTGCCTAAGGGGTCTCGTTGCCCGTATGCCAATATCCTGTCGGAGGACCGAGCGCTCTAACGTGTACTCGTTGAGAGCACACGTTGAGCAGCGTTCGAGTGGGAGCGGGCTCGACGTGCACTAACCCTGCCGTCGGGCAGGCAGGAGGAAGTCTTTTCTCCTGCCACCGTTGGTCTCGTAGCCCCGAAGAGTGTCAAGGTCATGTCTCTGGCATTTGACGGGGGTCGAGGGTCTTGGCTTAACCGCCCGGGCCGCGAGGTAGAAAACCTCTATAAAAAATCACCCCAAACCTTCAAGCGGCGGCGCACCGTGAGGGAGGTTGATAGCTTGACTAATGGGTAGCTTAATTAGTCACTAGTGCGAACCACTATTTTTTTGGTTGGTTGGTTGGAAATATTTTATACTCGTGGGAATTAATATGGATAATAATCTTTTTAAAACACAAACAAATGATGAAGTGCCGAGTTTACTGGCGGAGGAACCACTTGCCGGCGACGGCAACCAGAGTCGAGGAGACTCCTGTCCCTCTGGGGACCAAACGAAGTCCGACCAGGACACGGGGCGTGGCCTATCAAAGTTCTGGAGGAAACGCTCGCGCGACGAAAAGACGGGCCGCGCAGGATCGGCAGGGCTATCCTCGAGCGAGGAAAGCCTGCCGCTCGCCAAAGTATCGACGGTGAGGAGAGGCCGAGGTCGCGCGGTGGCGGTGACCTCCAAACCAGGGCGGGGCAATCGGGGTCGCACCAAGCGGCCTGATACCCCCTCAGGAATCGGCGGGGAGAGCGACGCTGAGGTCTCGTCAGAGGCCTCGACCGAGGAGTCGGAGGGGGTCGCCGTCACCGTCCCTCAAAGAAAGACCCCCGTCCAGGACCGGGAGCGGCCGATGGAGGGGCGCCACCCTGTTGGTGGTGGGCCAGCCGCCGCCGGGGCCTCCAATTCGGAGCGAGCGGCCGGGTTTGCGGAGGTCGTAGTGGCCGCAATTAGGAGTGTGGCCTTGAAGAGACTCCAGTCCTCCAAGGACAAGGCCATATCCGCGGCCATGGCCTCCATTATGGCGGCAGCGGAGGCCTTTCTCGGGTCTCCGTCGGACGGTATGTCCGAGATGCGGGCGGAGGTCGCCCGCTTGACAGCCGCCATGGAGCTTCTCCGAAAGGAGAATGAGGAGCTCCGAGCAGACCTGGCAGGGTTCCGTGGAGCCGGCGCCCGCGTTGTGTTACAACGTGGAGCGGTGCAAGGGCAAGGCCCGCCCTTGCAGGCGGAGGACCGGGTTCTGACCCTGGTGCGGAAGGAGCTGGCTGCCTTCAACAGCCGGTTCTCCGTACTGGAGGGCATGGTCCTTCGCCCTCCTTTAGCGGCGAGCCAGCCGGCCTCGGGCCAGCGGAAGGCGGCATCGTATGCCGCCGCCGCAGCTGCCGCGGCCAAACCAGGCCCGTCAGGGCAGACCAGGGGTGGGGCTGCTACACGGGCAGCGAGGGCCCCGGCCAAGGCGGTGGGGGCCCCGGCTCCGGCTCCGGCCCTGGCAGTGGGAGCTCCGACTCCGGTGGCAAAACGGACGCCCCTGCCGGCTACTAAATCTCCTCAGGCTGATGCCGAGTGGCAAATCGCCGGGGAGAGGAAGAAGGCGGGCAAGGCGCAAAGGGCGGCCAAGAAGAAGGCGAGGCGGCAGCGGCGCAAGGAGCAGAGTGTCGCGGCTAGGCTCCGCGCCCCGAAGTCCGCAGCTGTAGTGATTACACTACAGCCGGAAGCGGAGAAGAAGGGCGTGTCCTACCGCGACTTGCTCTCCAAGGTTGGGGCGGCGGTGGACCTCAATGAGATCGGCGCCGCTCAGGGCATCCGGGTTAGGGTCACAGCGACAGGGGCCCGGATGCTGGAGGTCCCCGGAGCGGCCAGTGGCCCGGCCGCTGACGCCCTGGCTGAAAAGCTAAGGGCGTCCTTAAATGCGGACGAGGCCCGAGTGTCCAGGCCCACCAAGTGCGTGGACATGCGCATCTCGGGCTTGGACGACTCAGTGGCGGAGGCACAGGTGGTGGCCGCTGTCGTCAGGACTGGGGGGTGCTCTGCCGAGCAGGTTAGGGCTGGCACCATCCGTCCTGACTTCACGGGAATGCGAGCGGTGACGGTGAGCTGCCCCGTGTCGGCGGCCAGGAAAATCGCCGGGGAGGGCCATAGGTTATTGGTGGGCTGGGTATCCGCGCAGGTCAAACTGCTGGAACCTAAACCTCTGAGGTGCTTCCGCTGCCTTGTGGGTAACCACGTTGGAGCGAAATGCACCTCGGAGGTGGACCGCAGCGATCACTGCTATCGCTGTGGTCAGCCCGGTCACAAGGCCGGCTCGTGTGAAGCCACGCCGCACTGCGCCGTATGTGCGGCGGCTGGCAGGCCGGCCGAGCACCGGATTGGGAGCAAGGCCTGCGCCCAACCCGCCAAAGCCAAAGCCAGGGGCAAGCCCTCCGCCACCGCCGTCACCGCCGCAACCGCCGCCGCTACTACTGTCGCCGCCGCTGCCGCCTCCACAGTCGTCGCCGCCGCCGCCGTTGCCGCTGTGGCGGGGCCCTCACGCGGGGCTCGGGGGGAGGCGAGAATGGACTGCCAATAGTGGCCCCATTACGCCTCCTCCAGGCGAACATCAACCACTGCGCCGCAGCTCAGGATCTGTTGCTCCAGAGCATGGCGCAGTGGTCGATTAATATCGCCGTGGTCGCTGAGCCGTACTTTGTCCCGCCCAGGGATGACTGGGTGGAGGACCTGAGCGGCTCAGTGACCATTATATCGTCGGCCGCCGCCGGTACCCCGTCCCTCGAGGCCGTCAAGAGGGGACAGGGTTGCGTGGCAGCACGGTTCGGGGAGATTGTCGTGGTGGGAGCGTACTTCTCCCCGAACCGAACTCTCGCCGAGTTCCACAACTCCCTTGGGGAGTTGAGAGTCGTCGTCGTCGGGTACCATCCCCTCCCCGTGGTCGTCCTCGGGGACTTCAATGCCAAGAACGTGGCTTGGGGTTCCCGGTATACGGACACACGGGGCAGGATGGTGGAGGACTGGGCCCTGGAGACAGGCCTGGTCGTCCTGAACCGGGGTTCTGTCCCCACGTGTGTGCGGATGCGGGGTGAATCAGTGGTGGACATCTCGTTCGCCAGCCCCGCTCTGTCGCCGCGTGTCATTGACTGGCGCGTCATGGAGGGGGTGGAGACCTATTCCGATCACCGGTACATCCGGTTTGACGTCTCCGCCCAGACCTCGGGCGCGTCGGTCCGACAGACCCCGAGTGGTCCGCGGTGGGCGCTGAAGCAGCTGGACCGGGAGCTCCTCCTGGAAGCCTCGATCGTGCAGGCCTGGGTGTCATCACCGGACAGGCCTGCCGACATCAATGTCGAGGCGGAGTGGTTCCGGGAGGCCATGTCCGAGATATGTGACGTGGCAATGCCCCGGGTCCAGCCCGGACGTGCTCGGCGCCAGGTGTGCTGGTGGTCGCGTGAGCTGACCGCTTTACGCGCGGCATGCGTTGCTGCGTGCCACCGGTACTCCAGGCACCGCAGGCTCCGTATCCGCCCTCCGGATACGGAAGCCATTGAGGCGGAGCTGTACGACGGGTACAGAGCGGCGAAGACCGCCCTCCGAGCGGAGATCGAGCGGGCCAGAGGACTGGCCCGCGAGGAGTCGCTGGAGACTCTGAACAGAGATCCGTGGGGACGCCCATACAAATGGGCGAGAGACAAACTCCGCCCATGGGCTCCCCCGCTGACGCAGAGTCTCCGGCCCCAGCTCGTGGAGGACGTGGTGAGCGCTCTGTTCCCTTCGCGGGGGGAATATACTCCCCCGCCCATGGCTCCGCCTTCTGCGGTGCCCAATGCGGACCACTATAGTGACGACGACGACGATACTCCGGAGGTGACCGAGGTAGATTTGAGAGTGGCGGTACGTAGGCTGAATGCCAAGAATACCGCCCCAGGACCCGACGGCTTACCTGGAAAAGCCTGGGTTCTGGCCTTGGAGGCTCTCGGGCCTCGACTAAGGGGGCTCCTAAGCGCATGCTTGGAAAGGGGCCAGTTCCCGCTTCGTTGGAAGACGGGGAAACTGGTCCTCATCAAAAAGCCGGGGCGCCCGGCGGACTCTCCGTCCGCTTACCGGCCCATTGTGCTGCTCGACGAGGTGGGCAAGCTCTTTGAAAGAGTGATTGCAGACCGCCTTGTCGGGCGGCTGGTGCGAGTGGGACCGGACTTGGCGGAGAGCCAGTTTGGTTTCCGCAAGGGGCGCTCTACGGTGGATGCCATCATGCGCGTTCGAGCCCTCACGACGGGGGATGCTATTGCCCGGGGTGGGGTCGTCTTGGCGGTGTCTCTTGACATCGCCAATGCCTTCAATACCCTGCCCTGGAGTTGCATTAGGGAGGCACTCCGGTATCACCGGATGCCGACCTACCTCTGTCGAGTGGTCGAGGCCTATTTGACGGACAGGGCCGTCATCTACCCCGGTCACCACGGAGAGTGGAACCAGCGAGAAATGTCGTGCGGTGTCCCACAGGGATCGGTCCTGGGGCCGCATCTGTGGGACATCGGCTACGACTGGGTGCTGCGCGCCGACCTCCCTAGCGGCGTCAGTGTAGTCTGCTACGCTGACGACACGCTGGTCCTGGCGCAGGGGAGGTCGCATGAGGCGGCGGCCGAACTGGCGACACGTGGGGTTGCGACAATCGTCGATAGGATCCGGCAATTGGGACTCGAGGTGGCCTTGCACAAGTCCGAGGCCATGTGTTTTTATGGTCCTCGGAACGCGCCACTATCGGGTTCCCGGATAACGGCAGGAGGGGTTCACATCGGTGTCGAGTCGACGATGAAGTACCTGGGACTCGTCCTCGACAGCCGGTGGAACTTCGTGGAGCACTTCCGACGTTTGGCTCCCAAACTGCAGAGGGCAGGGGCTGCTTTGAAGCGGCTTCTGCCCAATCTAGGGGGTCCAAACGCCTCCTGCCGGAGGCTCTACGCGGGGATCGTGCGGTCCATGGCCCTTTACGGGGCACCGGTGTGGGCGCGTTCATTAAGGCTGCGACCAGCCCAGCGGTTGAACGCGTCCCAAAGGGTCATGGCCATCAGGCTGGTACGAGGATACCGCACGGTCTCCCGTGAGGCGGCGAGCCTCCTTGCCGGACTACCGCCATGGGATCTGGAGGCAAAAGTCCTCGCGCACATGTGGGAGTTGCGCGAGGAGGCGAAACGCCGGGGCGTCACTCCGCTGCCGCGAGAAATCGCGGCACAGCGGACAGAGCTCCGGCGGGATCTCATGGCGGCATGGAGAGTGCGATTGTCGCAACCCAGCGCTGGGCACGCCACAATTGTGGCGATAAGTCCCCTCTTTGAGGAGTGGCTAGAGAGGCGCCACGGCGTCCTCACCTTCCGCCTGACACAGGTCCTCACCGGACATGGTTGTTTCGGGAGGTTCCTGTTCAGAATAAAGCGGGAGGAAACGCCCGGGTGTCACCACTGTGTGGATCGCCCGGAGGACACGGTGGAGCATACGGTGGAGGTCTGCCCAGCTTGGGTGGAGCACCGCCGTGTCCTCACGGAGGCGATCGGCGGCGGCGATCTCTCGCGTCCGGCCCTGGTTCAGGCCATGGTCCGGAGCGAGAGTGCATGGGAGGCCGTCACCTCCTTCTGCGAAGCAGTAATGCTCGCGAAGGAGGAGGCGGAGCGCGCGAGGGAGAGGCAAAATGCGCCCCCTCGCGCCCCTAGTCGCCGCAGGAGACGCCCCGGGCGTCGGGAGTCGCGAGCCGACTTCCGGCCACCGTAGGCGCGGGCTTGCGGACGGTGAGCAATGGGTAGCTCGCCGTCCGATAGGGACCAGGCCCGGGTCGACGGCGCGTTGTGTTCCACGCGCGCCTCAAAGAGATGTCAGCACCAAGTGACGGGGTCCGGAAGGGCCAATGCCTGCCGGGGTCGCGGGTTTGTCTGAAAGGGATATCGCGATCACACAGGCAACGGAAGGAACACGGGTGGGTTTTAGTCAGTAAAAGTCTGACACGCCCTCCCGCTCCACCCAGAGCGGGAGAAGTTATTTGATAATTTCCCATCCTCAAAAAAAACAAAAAAAAAAAAAAAAAATAATGGGGTGCAATGTTAAATTGGTTATTATCTTCAAGGTGGTATTGGCAGGTAAGTGTTTTCTGTTGGTAAGTGTTTTATAAATATATTTGGAGGCATTTGTTTTTTTTACATAATGTATCGTATGAACAAAATACTTACACTGACTTCTAATATAATGTATTATGATTACGTGCGACTTAAACATAATTGGCGAAATTGGGGTGTACTATATAATACATACGTAGGTACACCTTTGCCTAGCCCTTTGTGGAATACAAGCGTGATGTTCCGATAAGTATAACAAAATCATTAGTTTGGCTGGTGAAATAGAAAGTGAAGATCCATCTGCACTATTATCTCACAGCATTTGAAACTTTCACTCTATACTATAATAACTTTTACTCATAATTACGAGTAAAAGTAAACGCTATCATTATAGTATCGTGACCAGTCCGTCATTAACCGGTAAAGCCCTGGGTGACCCTCAAGCACGTCAATTAGCACGTTAATTAGTTGTTTATCAGGCCTTTAACGGTTAAAACGATATAACTCCAAGGATTAATCAACTTTTTGCAATAATAATATGTTTCATCATAATGAACTCTCCTTGGTAAATAAATTGAGAACCTGAGACATATTTAATAGGTTTTATTAATGTCATCCAAAATGTAATTAATCTTTTAGCCGGGTATGAAAAGTAATAAGTCTTGTGCTTTGAATATAGAAATAGATAACCAATATAAAATAATAAGTTTTAACAAGCATTGCATGTTTTTATGAGTTTTTGATATGTAAAAATATAAAACAATTTTGTCTCAAGGCTCGTGCAGACCAGCGCGACGCGACACCGGTAATTATTCTGCCGTGAAGAATTCTTAGAAATTGTTTTGTTAGAGTCGTGTCGCGCTGTCGCATCACGCCGTTCTGCACGACGCTTAATACACATTTGATTCGTTTTGAGAATCTTTGTCGTCTATTATTACCAAACCAATTAAAAAGGTTTAATAATAAAAAGCGATATGTGAGTGTACATACTACAATACACCTCTGCCTGCCCTTTTGAGAAATACAAGCGACAAGTCATAATATCTATTTAACAAAAATCTTAAAACTTACTGACAGACAACGCTACGCCTAACACGCTGGGTTCTAGAGCATAACATTTGCACAAGAGTTCCTTAAATAAAGAAGATGAGGAAGTATGCTTGGAAACATGCGGGTCCTGCTCCATAGGATAATCTAGAATCTAGACAAAATCAAACTGGCTGCTAATTTAAGTTGTATAAATTGTAATTTTTATTATATGACATTAATTTTACATTCTGTGATTACTTCCTCACACACTGACTTATTAATTGTAAAGTTTTAGGAAAATCGTCTACTTTTACAATGTTTGTAATCTATCACATAAGTAATTAATTTATCTTTCGTTGCTTCATTTTTATTAATTCTCCTTTTTACCTATTGTGGTAACGTATTTTTTTTTAGGTGCATCGTCGTCATATAAAATTATGTAACTAATGTACCTACATATACAAAATATTGTAACACTTTTTAAAAGAGTAACGGTGGAGTTTCTTGCCCATTCTTCTCCATACGAAAATTACCTTTTGGAAGGGGCGACTAGAATCAATTCAATTTTTTGTAAACCTTGACGTTCAAAAGTGCCCCCTATTTGAAATAAATGATTTGACTTTGACTTGAGAATTCATCCCCTTAAAGAGGATGGGATGTTCGTTATTTTTCCCCTTTTTAAATCCCATCGGGGTAAACGTCTTGTTTTATAAAGATCTAGTTGGATTCCTAGATTCCAAAAGAACCTTTTCTTCATTGACAGTCACTCGTAGAATGGCAAAAATGTTGTAATTTTCAGTTACACTGGCAAACCCAATATCATGAAATTCATTCTGCTACAAAAATTACCACATTTTTTCTCCCCTTCGACCATTTTTCTCACGGCCTGTTCATTTCTCCCGAACTTCATATAATACGTAAAGAACGTACGTTTTAGAAGGCACTCATGTAGCTGCAACTTTTATTATTCATTAGAAGCAATAGCTTCGGTAATAAGACTGTTTCTATTCGCAGCGCGATAGCGGTGTTGCCAGTCGCAGTTTTGGTCCTTTTGAATGGGGAAAAGTTGTTTCAGGGGGAATTTTGGGACCTCAAAATGTTTTCAGTTTTGGCGGACGTGAAAGGGCACTTGAGTTCAATTTTGGGTTAAGATGATGATGTTAATTGTGATATTTAGCAGACGTCTTTATTGAACGTGTTTTTGTTTGCCGTAACAAAGGGTTCTAAAATTGATCTCGCTCGTTTTTGTCAGCGATAATTTGTCAGCGCAGTGCTGTTTTAATAAGATTACTACTACATGGTATCACTCTTGCAGAGTTAATAAGAAAGAGAGTTGACGAGAAAGAAGCGAAATAATATGCTTGGTCGAAAAATGTGTTCGGCCGGGGTTAAAACTCATAATCTCGAGCTATGCCTCTCGATGCTTTAACAATTAGGCTATTGACGCTTCTACCTTTCTATCTAGTTTATTTTCATCTGACTACGACAAAGTTACACTATTCTTTCCATCTAACAAAATCACCACTTTAATTTCCAACAAAGTAAGGTAACACAACGTCTTTCCACTAGCAACACAGTGGGCCTTATCACGATGTTTTAACGGCGTCCGAACGAAGAATGGGATCGCTATTGTAATTTGTTGGTGTTTTACCGTTTTATGGTCCCTGCTTTATTCATGGGGATGTTATGGGCTCCAAGCGATCACTTCGTTAACTATGTATCGCGGACGCGGTTTTTGCTAGAGGTATAAAACAACACTTTTGAAGATGACGTATTGCGACGGTTGCGGTTAAGTAAAATATGCGAAAGATTAAGTTCCTTGCCATTAATTTAGTTGTTTGCCATTTTTGGTAAATTATGTAAGTCGCCTAGAAGTCATCAGAAGGTTTAAACAACTCTCGAAGGCGTAGTATTACCCGTCCTAACTTCATGCTACCGGAGAGGCCGGGAGGACGAAGGTTACTGTACTACATACAACAATTTTGTAAACTTTGTTACAAGTTCGGAAGACGGATAGGTCAGCTTGCTAATTGAAGTTTCTTGCGTCGGTAGTTCTTCACGAAACTTCGAGCTAAGCGTTTAAGTAAGTACTGACTGGTACTTAGGAGAAGAAAGTTTTTTTTGTGAAAAGTGAAATAACTAAGTGATTGCAAACCAGCAGCTTAATGGCGTAATACATTGTCAATACGAGCAGACACATTTGTGAAGCAATGGATTGTATTTCGTTCAAAATCCTTCGGATTGTGATTGTAAAGTGTTTTACACAATTGATGTATTGTGAGTTGGTAATTTCTGCCTATTCCTAAAATGAGATCAAAAGTTTTAGATAACTCTCTATAACTTTACCGGCACGTGAATCCTTCTAACTGCAGTACAGTACGGAATTATAATATAGAAGTAGACAAACTGTTTCACAATATTTTTGTGCTAAATTATACTACACCAGCTTTTGTCATGTCATCACAGTGACGCTATTTTATATTTTGATTGTAATTAATTTATTACTGATTACAAACTGACAAATTATACAATGTATTTGCCACCTTGTTGTAGGAGACAAATTGCAAATCTCTTAGCATACAATATACACAGTGACACTGGTACCTGTAGTGTACCATCGATTAATGTTAAGCTAACTATATTGTTAAGCGACAACGGGTGAGCTGCATATTTTGAATGTTGTAGGTACATCAAAATATGCAGGGTCTGTCCGGCAAAGAGCTAGAGTTAAGTTTGTTTATTTAACTATGATGTTCAGGTGTTATGTTTGACTGAACACTGTTTGATAGAACATGAAGTAGTGCTTATCAATGATAATAATTTTACTGTACAATGTGCGTTTGTAAAAAGCGCCATTCGTGGTGGATCTTTAGTTCTTGTTTCAAACAAGTTGAAATGTAAATAACGTTGAGATTTTGTTAATCTTTCCATCGACCGCACTATTGAGTTGTCTTGTGTTGAACTCGAGCGATACATTATAATTTGCGTTTATCGACCCCTCAGGTGATTTTATTAGTTTCGAATTGGTAATGGAGGATTCACTCAATAGGTTAAAATCAAGTATTAAAAGTATAATTTTATGTGGAGATTTTAATATTAATATTTTAGGTTACTCCATTAATTATTAGACTTCTTAATCTATTTAGGTCGTATAATTTGATTCATTTCTTTTTTGGACCTACTAGGACCACGGCATCTTCTTCAACTTGTCTTGATAATATATTCAGTGATTGTAATGCCAAAAATAAAATATTGTCAAGTGACTTAACGTCTGACCACTGTGGTTTATTAGCTAGCTTCCCCATGCCATTACATAAAAAGCCGCATAAAATAGAATGCAGGCCTTATACAGCTAGTCGTTGCAATAAGTTTAAAAATAATATAGCTCATAGAATTACACCATCTATAGTAGAACACGAGAATCCCAATGAAATTTATGGAGCCCTTTCTGATGTTGTGCAAAAAGAGTACCAATCTACTTTCAAGACCAAAACTATTCAAATTAATGGCACCTCCGTTGGCTTTAAACCAATGAGCCACTCCAGGAATTTATAAAAGTAGAGCCATATGGTTTGAAAAAATACAGTTTTGATATTCCTTTCCTAGAGTATGTCGAACATTCTTCAAAATTATTTAAAAAGGAAAAAAAACAAATTTTTTAAGCAGTACAATTAAAAATTCCAATAATAAAGTAAAAACCACTTGGGAAATTATTAACAATGAAACGGGTAAGTCGGTTAAACAAGATAAACAACTTGAGATTATGGTCGACAATAAATTAGTTAATAAAGCAGCTGACGTAGCTGAGGCGTTTAATGAGTTTTTGCCAACATACCTGTTACTACGACTCGCTCCTTAAATTCATCCCCGTCTAAAGCTGAAAACCTTTTGCTTAGTAGTGTGTCCAAAAATAGTCGCTTATTTAGCTTCGAGCATTAACGCCTCGTGAAGTAGTTCATGTTTTTACACACTCAAGTCTAAATAAAACACTGGTGATTACTGGGGCATCTCCATTAAACTTTTAAGTAATATAATAGACATCGTAGCCCCCTATCTAGCTGTTACTTTGAATAAATGTGTTGATTTAGGAACTTTTCCTGACCTCGTGAAGAATAGAAAAGTCATACCATTATTTAAATCAGGTAATAAAAATGATGTTGGCAATTTCAGGCCTATTTCTATCTTACCAACATTTAACAAAACATTTGAAAAGTTAATATTCAAGCAGATGCTAAGACATTTTAATTTAAATAGCCTCCTTCATAATGAACAACATAGCTTTAGAAAAGGTCGTTTAATTACAGATACGGGAGTTGCTCTGCTGAAACACATTTAACGCATGGGAGAATTCGCAAAATGCTATTGGGGTTTTTTGTGATCTCTCCAAAGCCTTTGATTGCGTGCACCATGACACGCTTTTGCATAAACTGCGTCATTACGGTGTTCAAAACGAAGCTCTCAGCGATATAAATTCTTATTTGGATAATAGGTCCCAATGTGTAGATGTTGATGCTGGAATCTTCCGGGCTACCAGTTCAGTTAGGTGTACCTCAAGGCTCAGTACTGTGTCCATTCTTGTTCTTAGTGTATATCAATGACTGCAGATACCTCTCTTATTTTTAAAGTAGACAGGAATAGACAAGATTTTTACTATGTAAACAGTGCACTCTCAATGGTTACGCATTGGTTTACGACAAATAACCTAGTTTTAAATGCCAAAAAAAAACAAAATGTGTAAAGTTCACCCTACTAAATGTTAGGAATATAGGACCTAACATCGTCTTAGATAAACAGGTGCTTGAATCTGTAAACTTAGCAGTTTTTCTGGGCATAACACTAGATGCCAAACTTCAGTGGGGCTCACATATATCGAGTCTAGTGGAAAGGCTAGTTCGGCCGCCTACGCCGTCAGGAAAGTAAGACAATACACTGACGTTGATACAGCTTGGTTAGTTATTTTCATAGCGTTATGTCCTACGGTCTTCTGCTGTGGGGTAAAGCTGCTGATATTTAAAATATATTTTTCTAGGAGTGTCTCTGAGAGATTTTTCAAAGATAGTATCCTCACAGTGGCAACTCAATTCATCTTTGCCAACATCTTATATATTAGGCAAAATATACACTTATTCACTAAAAACAGTGATTTTCACAATGTTAACACTAGAAATAAGGACAAACTACGAGCTCCCTTTCACCGGCTTCATAAGGTTTATAACTCATTTGTTGGGCTTGGTATAACCTTTTATAACAAGCTACCCTCTTCTTTGCTAGACTTGCCATTTAATGCGTTTAAAACGAAAGTAAAATCCAACCTTTGCTCAAAGGCATGAATTGGTGCTGCTTGTGGTGACTGCTCATCTTGCTGATCATGGTTTTGTTATTGTTATTAGTAATTAACTGTTTATTTATTTTACTTTCATGGTCCTAGTATCATTTATAACTTCCAGTTACAGCTATATATAGCTAAATGTAAGCGGACACGCCCTTTATGCCTGGAGGCTTTTATTGAGATATTAAGTTCTGTTTACGTTTAGTTTTTATTTCTGCCTGAGTATAGTTCTCGATGATTTTGTTTGGTATATTGGCGTGTGCTAGCTGACATATGGCTAATCATTTCAATTATGTTTTGTGTTGTGTAATGTCAATTATTTTGCATACCATTATATAGATTATTTTTTTTCTAACTGGACAGACAGCTGTGCAGCTGGGGAGTTTGTTGCGCCACTTCTTCTTCCCAGCTAACGGACTAGGAAATGGTGAAAAGTGGGTGTTTTGGGGGACTGTATTATTGACGTTTGAAAAGTGCTGATTTTCAGCCTAGTTTGAATAAATGACTAGTTTGACTAAATGACGTTTGAATTTGAATCTGAATTTGACAATTTACCCGCGGCTTCGCAAGCGTGGATGTTGGAAAATATCCCATGGGAGCGCACTACCGGTATTAAAGTACCCTATTTTATTTATTTTATTTAACGGTTTATGTACACACATATAAACAGACAAGAAAAACAGGAACAGAAAAATACGTACAAAGGTGATGCTTATTTCTAAAGAAATCTCTTCCAGCATACCTGCGATAGGAAAGTAGACAAGTAGAGATGTAGACAACGTGTGTAAGAGTAGAAGAGAAAATAAAATACATAAAATAAAAACACCTAATTATTCACTAATTTAACTACATATAATACTTATTAACTATACTTAAACATACATGAGAATAAACTTACATACATACTTCTAAAATAAATATCACTAAAATATATATACTTAATTATAATGTACTTAGTATAAAATAAAAAAATGCATCTATGACGAAGTGGAAAGATAGTGTTCTTTCACTCTTCTTTTAAAAACTGCAACAGTTTGGCAGTCCCTAATGTCAGGCGGAAGTGAATTCCACAATCGAACCGCGTGCACGCTGAAGGAGTAGGAGTAGAAGTCGGTTGAGTGGGGAGGGGATTTAAGGAGATTTCGAAGATGCGACCTGCAAGGTGCATCAGAAGGACGGGCGTAGGAAAAGCGTTCCCGCAGATAGGATGGCGTTTTAGGGTTGTGAAGGATGTTAAATAGCAGACACAATATCCGAGAGTTCCTGCGAAGTCGAATAGGGAGCCACTTGAGTATCTTGCGAAAGTTAGAAACGTGGTCAAACTTTTTAAGGTTAAAAACAAAACGAATACAGATGTTTTGCAAACGTTCAAGTTTATTTAACAGCTCCTCGGTGGCATCCAAATAACAGGCATCAGCGTAGTCAATGATGGGCTGTATGAGAGTTTGAGCAAGGGAGATTTTGGTACTCAAGGGCAAGAAGCTCTGGAGGCATTTCAGCGAATGGAACGTGTAGTGCACTTTACGACTGACTTGACCAACATGAGCAGTCCACGATAAGTAAGAGTCCATGGTCACACCCAGGTTTTTAACAGTATTTGCGTATTCAATCTGAACTCCATTCAGACAGAGTGGAGACAGCGACGCAACATCGAGCCTATTCCGCATATACCTTCCGCCGATAATGATGGCCTGGGATTTCTTAGGTTTGATTTGCAGTCCAAAGGACCGCGACCACTCACTAATCAAATCCAGGTCACTGTTCATGGCAGACACTGCTGCTTCCGCATCTTGCCTTAAAAAGTGAGTGTAAAGCTGCAGATCGTCGGCATAGAGATGGAAGTGGGAAGAGATGACTCTGGTGACAGAGTTAATGAAAATAGAAAAGAGAAGAGGAGAGAGAACGCCACCCTGAGGCACACCCGCGGTAAGAGAACACCAGTCAGAAGAAGACTCTTCGAGACGAACCCGCTGCGAGCGGCCTTTAAGATAGGAGTCAAACCAACCAACAGTGGAAGAAGAGAAATGGAAAGATGTAAGGGTTCCTAGAAGGATGTCGAAATCGACAGAGTTAAAAGCACTGCTAAAGTCCAGCAGTACAAGCAAGGTGAGAGATTTGTGGTCCATAGCCCAGCGTATTTCATCAGTAACCTTCAAAAGAGCCGTGACTGTGCTATGACCAGGTCGAAAACCAGATTGAAAAGGACTAAGCAGGTCATTCGAAGATAGAAAGGCAGAGAGTTGCTGATGAACAATATGCTCAAGAACTTTAGAGAGATATGGGAGGATAGAAATGGGTCGGAAATCGGACAAAGAGACCGGGTTAGGAATTTTGGGTAAGGGGATGATATGGGCTTGTTTCCAGGCCTCGGGAACAGTATTAGAAAAGAAGGAGAAGTTAAAAATGTGGGTCAAGATAGGAAATAATGTGGGGAGGATAGGAGAAACCATTCTTGAACAAAGATTGTCATTACCAACCGCAGAGGAGGAGATAGCACAAATCGATTTTTTGACCTCAATTTCAGATACAGGACTAAGCTCAAAAGAAGGACACTGAAACACAGACAGACAGGAATGTTTATTTAAAGTTGCAGATTTGACGTGCGGATCTAACGTAACAGGGGGATGTGAGAAATGCTTGTTAAGAGCACACACGTCAGCGTCATTACTGGAAGCAACTGGAGACTTACCAATGCCGACAGTTTTTAAAAACTTCCAGACTTCTGAAGAGTTACGACTGTCAAGAGAATTATGGAAGTAGCGTCTCTTTGCATCTCTGCACATACGACTGCAGCGATTACGCAGCACCTTAAACGCATTCAAGTTGCGCTCGGAAGGATAGCGTTTTAACCTCCTTTTGGCTCTGTCTCTTACTGCCATCATATCCTTAATGGCAGGAGTAAGCCAGGGAGCCGGAACATACTTGACTTTGACTCTTCGGATAGGGGCATGACGGTCGTATAAGCTGAGTATCGTGCTGTTGAAAATGTGAACCATATCGTTAATACAAGAGCTCTCCAAGACATCCGTCCAGTTGATGCTACCAGCATCACGCAACAATGCCTCCAGATCTATACCCTTGTAGTTCCTAAGGAAAAAATATTGAGGCTTACGCTTGGGAGGGCGAATCCTGTAGGACAAAAAGATGAGGTCGTGGTAAGAAAAGCAAGCAGTAAGCTGTCCGTGGATAGAAACATTATGAGAATTAGAGACAATCATCAGGTCCAAAAGAGAAGGAGTGCAGTTAGGAAAATGATGAGTAGCAGAAAGGGGCAAAATACTAAGGTTAAGTGAAGATAAGATAGATTGAAGTTTCTGAGTACGGCTGTCATTTTTAAGTAGACAAGTATTAAAATCGCCCATCAAGACTATGTGGTCATAAGAGGGACAAAAATCATTTAAGAGAGAATCAAAAGAGTCAAAATAATCGATAGTAAGGTTAGGGCTGTACATCACTCCAAGAAGCATTTTAACGTGATGCAAGGAAATTTCTAGAAATAGATGCTCCGCAGACCCCGAGTAGAAAGATGGTGAAGTGCTGATAATCTTGTAGGGAATATCGGTACGCAAGTAAATGGCAACACCACCACCTCCCTTCCCAGTTCTATCATTACGAATAAGAACAAAGCCAGGAAGGGCATAGTGTATAGATGAAAGAGAGGGTTTGAGGAAGGACTCGGAGATTAGCAAAGCATCTAAATGTGCACTGTTAATGGAAGCCAGAAGATCAGAGTAATGGCATGGAACACTCTGGGCATTGATGTGGGCTACGTTGAGATTGTTGGGGAGGTGGGAAAGCAAAGAGGAAATCTGATCGCCGAGACTGAGAGGAGAGGAAGAACCACTCGCTGCACTAAGGAAACTGCTAGAAGAGGAAGAACACGAGAAAAAATTATCATCAAGGTTTGCATCAATCATAAGCTAAGATAATAATATATATATGAATAAAATATAATATATAAAAATAAGAAAAAGACAAAAAAAAAAAAAAAATTTTAACTACTAAGTAGACTTTTGTTTGTGCATAAAACAAACAAAAACAATAATTAAATACGCTCAAATAATAAAAGCACCTTTTCGCTGTGGTTGGTAGAGATTTTAACAAACCATTAAGAACAAGAAAAATAAAAATGTGAAGGAAATAAATGAATAACAGAAGACATAATATATAAATAAAAATGAACTAACGAGAATAACATCCTCAACAATCGGATACATACTATGACAAACGCAAAGTGAAACGAAACGTAACGTCATAAAAAAAAAAAAAACTAAGATTGACATTGATAGACGTCACGTCAATACATTATAAAAATATCAACATCTACCGGCAAGTTATAAATTGTGAAAAAGATATGAGAAAAGTAAATGCTTTGGGTAGATTAATAAAAAGGAAAATCAAATTATAAAGTGTACCGACACTACACAAATGTATCACAAAGCGGTTAATGTAAAACAAGTAATCCAAATGAGTAAACTTAGCGACGAGCCTTCCTCACAATCTTTCGTTTGGGGGTTGCTGTTACAGGCGATGTAGATGCAACGGCTGACGAGGTAGAAGCGGCAGGCACGGGATCATTGGGTGCGGCAGCACTAGCGGGAGCGGGGAATAGCGCGATTAACGCTTCAAGCTCACCCATGGTCGCTATCTTCCGGCGAGACTTGTCAGGCGTCAAGACAATAACCTTTCCCTCTGCAGACCAGCAACTGTTGATGCTAAAGTGCTTGCGAGCAGCTATAAATACCTGGTGCCGTGACTTAGTCAGGAACTCTGAGATAGTGATGCCGCTGCCCTTGAGTGAAGTTTTACCATCCCAAACCAACCGACGCTACTCCATTTCTTTAAATCGTACCAGCACAGGTCTGGGTTTACCCTGGGGGGCACCTAATCTGTGGCACACATCTAAATGATCCGATTTAATGTCATCAATCACCAGTTGTTTGGATAAAATCAGAAGAATCGACTCGCATAGCTTTTCATTAGGTTTTTCAGAAATACCGTGAAACAGTAAGATTTTTCTACGCATCGCGGTCTCATGTGTGTCCAGGCTCAACGACAGGAGTTCGATCTGAGTTTTGAAGTGAGATAATGTTTTGCAAACAAAGGATTTAAACTCAGAGAAGTCCAGGGACAGCGCAGCAAGATCCGGGTGTGCTGGGTCCTTTCCAGCTGTAGCTCTCTGCAGCTTATCTTCGTACTCACTCATGCGCGAGCTAAACAGCTTTTCCAGTTCCTCCATACTGTGCACAAGCTTGCTGTCCATGCTTAGTTGGTAAATTACAGGTGTTGTGGTTGTAGAAGAGTGAAAGTGAAAGGACAGTTCCAAGCGAAGGTGGGTTTAACAGTTAATTAGCACATAAATATAGTGAAAAAGAACAATTAACTATTTTAAAATAATTATTAATTAAGGAAGCTTCAAAATTATGTACATATGTCACGCCTACCCACGTAGGAAAAATGTGTTAATCCAGGTTTTAAATAATCCGTAAGTCTTTTTTCCGAATCCGTTCAGCCGTTTTTGCGCCAATCCGGAACATACATTCGACAAACAGACAAAAAAAAAACGATATTTTCGGCATCGTTCCCTCGTCTTTGTAGCAATTACTTTTTTCAAAAATATTCAAGGTACAGTTTTGACTTCGTTACTATTTTAATATACATATTATGTACAGATGTAGATTCTGCTATCAATACCTAAATTCGAGTTAAGTAAAAAGCATAATATCACACCGGTATTTCCCGAACCCGTAACACGAAATATGGATGTAAGTACCTGTTTACCATAATTAATAAGGTAGGTATTTTCATATGCGTGTTTAAGTCTCAATAGGTAGCGAGCTGTTGCTATCATTCGAGCACAAATCTGGCTGTTTCTAAGAAATTCCTAATGGAATCCCTAAATTAGATTAGTTATGATCATTAGCAATTTAGTGGTAAATCAGTATTATCATTAGTAATTCTATATTTTAGAACTTAATGCAACTCTCTTACATAGATGTTGCATAACCAAAACAGTACTATTGGGAACAGACTGTCCATTTCATTTCGTAAGTTATATTCGCTCGGGAGGCGAGCATTTCTTGAGCTCACCTTTTGACCTTACGGCCAAAATGACCCTAAGGTGGGCGACATGGCCGATAAAATGTAAGTAGCTTTGCTGTAAGCATGTGTGTTTGACTATGCTAGTAGGAGTGCAACGTTTGGAGGGTTAATATAAGAAAGTTAGTTCATTTTATTTTGTTCAATTAATCTAGTAAGTTAGTTATTGTTTTGTTTTTTTTTATAACTCACCTCAGAGTAGGTAATACGTGTTGGTTTTGTATAACGTTTCACGATAGTCGATGTTTTTAATCATACAAATCATATCCACATTAAAGTTCGTACAGACCAGCGCGACGCGACGCCGCGCCGCGACACGAACAATACAATTTCTAAGAAAACTTGACAGTATAACAATAACCGGTGTCGCGTCGCGCTGGTCTGCACGAGGCTTTACCCACGACCCTGAAAAGGTGGCTGGGACAGACTGAATGCAGAAGGCACAGAGTGTTGTGGCGCCGCTTAGGACAGGCCTATGTCCAGCTGAGACTTGATTGATTTATTGAAAATAATTTGTCTAATACGGAAATCGAACCCGCAATCAGTAGCGGTGAAGCCAATGGCTCAACAACTGCATTGAATCAATCAAACGTCATTCCGTGTCAATAAGTCGTTCAAAATGCTTTTTTAGAGAAATACAAAAATTATTCAAGAATTTCTGTGGTTTAAAATTAGTTGTGTCCATAAAGTCATGCTAATAACCCCGGACGGGTTAAGTCGTAACAAAGTTATGCAAAAGAACAAGCCAAGACTTTTCTTTACTTACCTACATTATAATAAGTATTTTTAAAGAGCTTATTTTATATTGTCTGAATATTTTCAGCTATAGTATTTATAGAGTTAAGATTGGGGTTAGTTACTTCATTAAAAATATATATTCTTAGTAGCCTAACTACCTATTAGTAAGAATTAGGTAAAGTAAATGAAATGAAATCTTTTTATTGCCAGATAAAAATCCACATAACTACAAGTAAAGCTTTGTATAGTAAAGCTTCTTGTGAAAGGGCTTGTCTGCTGCGGAAGCACTACCTACCATATTTCCATTTGCTGAGTTCCGATTAGTGTTGGTAAGGTTGCAGGTTCAAATATAGTTTAAACTTTGTTTCTGAAGTTGACAACGCATCTATAATGTCTCAACAATTTAATAATGCTAATAAATAAATAAAACATGAAAAAAATAACACCTGAGTGTGTCGAAAACAATTTCCCTGTGACCCTTATGAAAATAATTTTCGGTTCAAATATTCAAGTCCAACGTTACCAAATCGTGGCCTCGCGTTGCATTCGGTCGAATGATTCCTAAAAGTTCTCAAGTGCATCAGCGCTGCACGCTGTATGTAAGCGGTGATAAATGAAATAATTTTATTTCTCCGCGAGTTTCGAGTCTTACAAGTGATTTATAGTTGGCCCGGGCCTCGAACCTGCTCACGGGGATTACGTACCGGAACCGGGGGAACCAGGGGGGATCTGGGGGAACGGGGGAAATAAAACTGTTTCGATTTGTGGATGCTGCACGGAGTTTTAAGGTTTTTAGAGTTTAAATGCGGTTTTGAAGTTAGTGTGCGTATAAGCGGAAAGTTGTTAATTTATGGTTTTGCTACAATAGAAATGGGTTTTGGCTAAGAGCAAAACCTTGTTGAGGGCTTGAGAACGACTTGACTTGTGAATTGAAATATCTCCACTGATAACTAACATCATCTAGATTGTTCCCACGTTTTAAAACCAGGGCTTATAAAAAAGAAACTTCTCGATTAAACTCACACAAAAACAAAAGCCATGCGTCAACACATCGTGTAAATGAGCTGTTAGTAGAATTTCTAAGGAAAACTGATGTATGTACATCAGTCGTATGTACTGACATTATAAAGACATCATCCATGGGAGTTAACACCCGGAGAGTCAGACATACTTATTTATAGACGAGGAAGTAGAAACAGTATGTTCTCATCAATATTGAACCATCGATATTTATGTCGTTCGTTTTTCGTCTAAAGTTAGAAACTAAATTCATTGGGAAAATACCGAAGAAACTCAAGATGCTTGAAATAAAAGCAAAGATTGCTCTCAAAATATAAATACTTCACGTCGATGATTTTGTAGATATTAAAGACAGAATTTTTGGACGCAAAATGTACAATATTATTTACTTTTATGTTGAGAATTTACTCATACGTTCTTTGTATACATTTGTAGAGGCTGACAACAATCCTTGAAGGATTTGAGGAAAACCCTCATCCAGTCTTCAAAGAAAATTACATGCTTCTGTTATTCTCCATTACAAGGCCTCGTCATATCAACACACATCCTATCCTATCCTATACTATTAAATGAGCAAATATGTATATTTATGTATTTGTAATCACGTTCTCGAAAACGGCTCTAACGATTTCGATGAAAGTTGCAAGTTACGGGGGCGAAAAATCGTTTTAGTTTCTCGGTCACCCAAAGTTTAGAACAAGTTGGCTGCCCTAGAATAATGACATGGCAGCATGGAATTAGTAAGTACCTGATAACATGGCAGCATGGAATTAGTATGTACTATACATGGAATTGGTAAGAACTATCCTATACTATTAAATGAGCATTCTCTATTTTCACCCGAGCAGAGCTCGGTCGACCAGGGACTAACTATTAAACGAGCAATATTTGTATATTTATAATCACCTTCTCAAAAACGGCTCTAACGATTTCGATGAAAGTTGCAATATAGGGGTTTACGGGGGCGAAAATCGTGCTAGCTAGGTCTCATATCAGAATCTGGGAAAATTCGTTTTCTCCGTATTTTTACCCGAGCAGAGCTCGGTCGCCCAAAGTTTAGAACAAGATGGCTACCTTAGAATAATGACATGGCAGCATGGAATTAGTAACTACCTACTATCATGGCAGCATGGAATTAGTAACTACCTACTATCATGGCATCATGGAATCAGTAACTACCTACTATCATGGCAGCATGGAATTAGCATGTAGTTTCCTTTACTATTAAATGAGCATTCTCTATTTTCACCAGAGCAGAGCTCGGTCGCCCAGGTACTGTCTATAAAGCAATTAAATTTAAAGACGTTTCCCGGCCGAGGCCTCGTCTCGCCGATTATTAATTAAAGCTTATAACTGTAGGCCTGTTTGATCTCGCGCCCGAGCCCCGCCAGTCCTAACCAAATACTCAGGATTGTTTAATTGTGGTTCACAAATGTGGACTGGGCGAATCAAGGTGAACTATGTTATGTTTATGTTCATGAATTGCAAACACCTGATATAACTGTGCGTGTGCATTGGATTAAGTTATTAATTTATGTTAGTTCGTTGTTAGGGCTTTGATCTTTAGTGCAATGAAGTGAGTTTACAACGCATTAACTCTAATTTAAAATTCCCATATATCATATCATAGTTATTGTGTGTGTGATCATTATTGATGAGTTTCCCAGTAATCTAGCTATTATGCCCTTTCCAATAATTCTATGAACAGTCTATTGGAAATTCGCTGTATTACCTACTATGATTGAGAGTTAAATTCGAGATATCCATCCCATTGTGATCTTCTACGAATCTCATAGGACAAATGGCAAGAATATACCCTGACAATTTTCCACAAAAAAGAATGCAGACCAAAACATTTTCACCTTTTTTTTTTGTGGTTGTGAAATTATCAAATAACTTCTCCCGCTCTGTGCGGAGCGGGAGAGCGTGTCAGACTCTTACTGACTAAAACCCACCCGTGTTCCTTCCGTTGCCTGTGTACCGGGGCCACGATATCCCTTTCGGACAACTCGCAACCCCGGCAGGCATTGACCCTAAAGGACCCCGTCAGTTGATGCTGACAACTCTTTGAGGCGCACGTGGAACACAATGCACCGTCGACCCGGGCCTGTTCCTAATCAGACGGCGAGCTACCCATCGCTCATCGTCCGCAAGCCCGCGCCTATGGTGGCCGGAAATCGGCTAGCGACTCCCGACGCCCGCGTCTCCTGCTATGGACTATGGGCGCGAGGGCGCGTGAGGGCGCTTGCCTCTCCCTCACGCGTTCCGTCTCCTCCTTCGCGACCATTACTGCTTCGCAGAAAGAAGTGACGGCCTCCCATGCACTCTCGAAAATGTTCACCTAACAATCAAAACTGTAAAAATAACAACTTTTACCCAAAACTATAAAATCCAGCTGATTACACGCACTTCTACAACAATACCCTTGTCTACTACTACATTAACCCGCGAGCTATTCAGGTGTCCGCTATAAATCATGCGACAATGATATCGAGTGAAAAATGGTCGCGATATAATTGAAACATCGCGTGCGTCTGTTGTGGCGATTTTGAGTTAATGCTCGCTACGAATTTTGTAAGTAGAGGAATAGTTAGCTCTTTAGTTAGGTTATTAATTGAGTGTATGGTTTTCTAAGAACTTTAAACGTTGCTTTTTATTGTAGTAAATTGCTGCTGTTATACGCATCTATCAGACAGTTTTATAATAAAGAACTTTTATTCATGTTTTTATACGCGTGAAAATACAACTAGGGGTAGTTTTAAAATGACAAAAAATAACTGATACCAATAACGATAGTTGGCCTACTGAAAAATAAAAAAAGAGAAAGCAAAATCGGCTATTAAAATCAAACTGTACGATTAGCGAATTTCAGATGCAAAAAAAATATTATCCTGCAATAATTACTATGCCAGAAATGCATTTTTTGCTTCATCTAGGAACACTAGAACGTAGACCTGAAATAATAAGAAAACTACAGATTATAGTAAGAGAAAAGGCCAGGGTAACAAAATTCTACCGAGGTACCACAAAAGAAGCTGCAACAAAAAAAAACTTCTAGACATAAAAATAAATCAAGTTCCAAAATGCTCACAAAATATGGCAAGGAAGCCACAGCGTTGAATAATAAATTACGTCGGCATGCGTACGATGCAGCGTTACCTGATAGTCTGACACACTGAGTACGAACCGCGGCCGGGAGCGGAATATATTGCACGGCTTACAGAATTGGGACCTAGGGGTAGTTTATAGAGATTCTTTGCTAGTAGTAACTTGAAGTCACGATGCTAATCATCACAGGACCTCCAGAATCTTTGGCCTCTATCTATTAAAAATTGAAAAGGATAATAATTCTACAAAGTTTTTGTGAACCACTTCAATACCCATCCTAACCAACCCCTATAAACGTGCTAAATCTTTGCTGAAAGCTGTCGCGAAGCAATCATTTGCTGTAATGGTCATCTGTTTTTTAATACGTCCGACTATTTTGTTAGCCGTAACATATTTATGCTCTCGATATAGTAAATGTCAATTTGTAGCAATTAGTTCCTCCCAACACAACTTTGTGACTCATTTCCTTCATCAACATTATTCTCATTAATACTTTGAATCTTCTTCAGATCAAAGGCACTGAAAATAAAAGCCGACTAAACACATATTTGTAAGCGCCATTTTACAGATATGTGCATTTCAAATATTAGGTCTAAATTCGTCCTGGCGGCCCTATTCTGAGTGTCAATTCTAATTACACTCTAAATTATGATATTCGTTCTTATGATGTGCGGTTCAAAGCTTAAAATACAGTGCACGATTCAGTGTACACTTAGCAGCTCACAAAAATACATTTGTTCTCAAATATATTTTTGTGAGCTGCAACTAGTCTTAAATATTTTTTTCACTATAAGTCACTATCACTAGAAAGTTGAAACACATAAAAAAATCTTTGATAGTTGGCATGCTATCATGCAATCTAGAGCAAAGATTAGTAACTAGGGCAATCTATTTTTTTAAGGAAGATTTGCGATCAATACAACATTGATTAAATGCAGCTTTCATTCCAGAATAAGTCGACCAATGTCAGAATGCGCGTCGCCGGGACAGTGTCTCTTTGATCAACATGTTCATTCTATTCGTGTCCAACTATTTCCAACAAAGAACATGTTGGTGATGGGATACAAGTGTTTGTCTTTAAAGAAAGTTGATACTTACCGCGAGCGCGGGCTGAAGTTTTCTGATGTGGTTCACTTTGATCGTTTTTGAAGTGAGTGAGATTTTACTAGGACGTGTTTGAAAATAAAATATTATGTTCTTTTATTATTATGTAGATATAATATTTTTGTGTTCTGAGCAACGGAGGCACGAACATAATTTTCTTTTTAGAGATACTTTTTTACGGACTTTATTTTTGTTACTCTCACTAACCTACACCAACAATAAATCATAATAATCTATTCTATTCTATTCTAAAAGATTTTGTTCATACGAAGTTATCTTATTCTTTTGGAATGCTGTTCAATTGCAAAAATGATAAGTATTTTATACTTACAGGAGAAAAACGACTTGTTTTTATTTAGCGTAAGTGTCTCATTTCTCAAGTACATTAATTCCATCAGCATCACAGAACAACTCCGCTACTATCTCACTCCCTACATCAGCATCACAGAACAACTCCGCTACTATCTCACTCCCTACTTACCGCATAGGTATACCATTAACTATGTGCATAGCATTACTTACGGAACAAGTTGGCAACATTATAATAATCGGCGGCGTGTATGCACTAATTACTTCTGGATCAAGTGCCGTGTTCACAAGTTTCCACTTTATTCATGAGGTGCTGTTAAACCTTGTGAGGAGCTGCAATTATGGTGTGAGGATGTTCCTACATAATGGATTGTTTCAAATGAATGTTAGGAAAACGACTGTCTGAATTATGTGTGACTTTCATCTTCATTCCTGTTTTCATTGTGGTTTTATGTTTTTTTTGTGAAAAAACAACTAATTTTGAAGCGATATTTACAGCTATTCTATGTACACGAACTAACATGACATTAACCTCTTCTATTACTAATGGCTTCCAACAAATCCTTACATAGGTCGTCACTTTAAGATCCCCACACTGATAGTCTTGTTTAACGACAAACATATTAGGGGCCGGGTTGAAAGGCAACTCAAACGCAACCGCAAGCCAGCTGATTGAGCATTCGCGTGACCCCGTGGCATTTTATTGATATTTATGGACTCTCTACACACCGTCGCGAATCTCCGAATACCGCCGAAAAGTCCCGGAAGTTCCCGAGCGCCTCCGAACCTATTAGATTTATGTTCGCTTTCAGTAATCGATAGCTATTGGTCGCATTGATGTCAACTCCAAGTTCTGGCTCCGTGAATAATGTGAGGTTTTCCGTGCTTTTAGTTTTACGAAGAGTTCGAGTGGAGTTTGTATGTGGCAATATATTTAACTCGTGTTTGGGTGCAGACAGGCGTGAGACTTTTAGAATAGGGTCACGCGCGTTTTTATGGGTACTAATTTATTTTCTATTTGAAGGTTGACGGTTGGTTGCATCCTCTTAGTGATACAAATACGTAAACGGTCAAATAAAATATATATAAAAATACTGTAACCCGACTACGGGAAAATAAAAGTGATCTAAAAAGTACGAAACAAGAAAATATTTCAGACAAAAATCAAGACATAGGTACAAAAATGGTGGTCAAGGTAAAGAGTATTTCTCAAAATAAATGTACGTAACGAAAACGTTGCTACGAAATATTGTTACGAAATTATCCTAGAGTAACTAAATAGTAAATGTATAACTACATAATTATTCAACATTCACTGCCAAATACGTAACATTTTTTATGAATTTGGCAGTGAATGATAAATATGTTTAAGCTGGCTGTAAGCGTATACATCTAGCTCTATAATTTTATTTTCGTAACGTAACGAAATTCATAAAAAAGTTACGAAATTATAATATGATATGATGATTTCGTTTCTAACAATATTGAGCAACTGATTACTTAGGTAAATCATTACTAAAAAAATAAAATTGTTATAAGAATGATAATATATTAAACCTATTATTAAACCATAAGGTACAGAAGATATTTATAAAATAATACAAAAAAACATAAATATATCCCATATGGATATAATCCGAATCTAAATAAAGAACCACAGACAAGCGATATTAACGTATTAAAATGCCCAAGGACACGTGAAGTAAGTACACATAATATTAGTAGTTAATTTGATACCACACAAAATTATGTACTATTAATAGTACGGCGCGGCGTCACAATGATAGTTGTACCTATTAACAAACAACTTGCCACGAATTATCGCCGCCCACGCAGAAAGACCTCCCTCTTACGTAGTCTGCACGAAGCTTAAAGTGACAGCTCGACAGATAATTATTTTAATAAAGCGAATGCAATAAAAAGTGTCACTTTATATTGCATTCACTTTATTAAAAAGTCATAGTTGGTACTGATATTGTTACACCAAATTCTCCGCCTACTGTTGGTTGGTTGTTCCTGTTTCCAATTTTGGTCTTCGTTAAACTGCGTCAAGAAAGTTAAGAAGCTATCATTGTGACGCCGCGCCGTACTATTGATAGAACATAATTTTGTGTGGTATCAAATTAACTACTAATATTATGTGTACTTACTTCACGTGTCCTTGGGGATATTAATACGTTAATACCGCTTGTATGTGGTTCTTTATTTAGATTTGGATTATATCTATATGGGATATATTTATGTTTGTTTGTATTTTTTTATAAATATCTTCTGTACGATATGGTTTAATAATAGGTTTAATATATATTATCATTCTAATAAGAATTTTATTTTTTTAGTAATGATTTACCTAAGTAATCAGTTGCTCAATATTATTAGAAAACGAAATCATCTACTTATCGACTTTTATATTAGAATAGTTTTTTTTTCACAGAATATAACGCTTCGGTGTGATAGTACCCCAACAATGATTAGGTGCCTCAAAAATTCATTTTGTATTCTAAATCATTGAAATCGCTCCCCATTGCGACAAATAAGGTAATTTTTACTTTCTTTGCCCCAAATTGACCCGAACGCAAACTTTAACAATAATGAAATTATTTAAAAACTTCGCCGCGGAATGGGAGTTTCCCCTTTGATGGCGATTAGCTGTTTGTGTCGCAAACATTCCAGATAAATGGGTTTTGTGAATGTTTGTCAAAGTGTTGAAGAGTTCTTTGTTATACAGACCTTTTTCAGGAAAGATACGCTTTCAAAGTTTTGAAAGTGCAATGTATCCATACTTTTAACCGACTTCAAAAACCTCCAGTTTTTTGAAGTCGGTTAAAAATGAGGATTCTCAATTCGAGTATATGTTTTTTTGTAGGTGTTTGTTACGCGATTACGCCACCATTTATGAATTGATTTTGATGATTATTTTTTTGTTTGGTAGGTCAAACTTCAGAGGTGGTCCCGTATAAATTTTATTAATTACGCTTGGGTAGTTTTTGAGTTAGCTTCAATAAATAATACGTATTTTTCCCACTTAGTCTATGTGGATGATAATAATCAAGTTCCTGTCACTGTTATTAACATAGCAGGTCGTGGTATTCGAAAATGTGTGGGGTAGGTACCAGTAGGTAGGTTTTCAAAACAAAGACAACTGACTTCCAAAAAAAACACTACATAGTGAAAAATTACTTTAATTTCGGAAGTCGGTGGTAAAAAACGATAATTCAAGACCAAAGACACTGACTTCAGAAATTAAAGTTATTTTTCACTTTGTAATGTTTTTTTTTTGTTGTAAGAAAAATATAATAATATAGCTAATGTTGTAGGACGAAAACGGCTGACAAAGAAGAGAAAAGATTACCATCTGTAAATATCTTGTCTCCTCTTCCTAATATAGTGGGCAAATGAAACACACGCGTCGTGTTGCTTTTCAATGCCTTCGCAAATGGGCCATTACGGACCATCAACTTACCTACATAAAATAAATCAAATATAGGTATATATCAGGACAGCTGGAACGTACCAATCCAGGCTACTCCATAACCCATATACTAGGACTTAAAAACACAGCAAATTCCTAAATTCGATTCTAGCCAATTCCAAACATCAAAACACCGTGTTGTAGGATTTGCCTTTGAGTCCCGTAATGTTAATTACAATCTACTACTGACGAGTATGTTCCCGGAATGCTTTGCGCTTTCATACCAGAACTAGGTACCTAAATAAGATTAATTGACTTGCATGTTAAGTGAGTTCGCTCTGAAATTAAATCCATTGCATTCCCTTGGCTTTAAAGACATTCTCAAAAGCAGCACAATCTAAATAAGTGGTAGTATAGGCTCCCCCTATTCATGGGACTTGATGCTGGTGAAGTCAGGCTATACCGACTATAATAATTATTATCTGCCCCTACAGTGTACACAGGCTGATCATCGCTGTCAGTCTGACAGTGTACATAATGCTGTATTTTCCCCATCATTTCAACATCTTACCTCAATCAATCCATACGAAACCGGGAGCTCCTTCGTAAAATTCAGTATTTCCTCAAATAATTTTTACTTTATTTTACTCCTCGTTCCCCTGAGTGAGTGTTCTTAAAATAAGTAGCTCAGCCACGGTACGTGTCTAAGATAACATCATCCGACTGTATTCACCAACTGGCCGCAGAATCCTTTCTGTAAAGAAACTTTGTGAAGGCAAAACGTTATTATGTTATAATACAGATCTTCGTAAAATCTTGGGACGAAATGTTTGAAACAATGCTCTACTGACCTGGTTTGTAAAGGGTTTGTTATTGAAAGAAAACTGTATTTTTTCCTTTAAAGGTATTTATGCATTTATTTCATGACGCTAAATAAATTACGGTCACGGTCTATTAAAGTAGCAATATGATGGCACTAGGCATTACTCATGAATAAACTAAGCTATAGATTGAAGCGAAATATAGAAAGAACGAACGAAAGTTACAATGTTATCCTGTCTATGACAACTTATATGCACAAAATGGCAAGACACAATTGCTGGGTCCTTGGCTAAAATATTGATCCCAATGTCAGTCATTTGTTCTAAATCTGCCATCCGGAAACACACTACAATCACAAAGGAGATGAAACACATCAAAGAGAATACCCCAAACCTTCAGATATTTTATATTCGGAATACGAAAGAATGTCGTTTCAAATATAACCCTAAAACGCCACGCCGCGTGTCATCCGGCGTCTAAAATGAAGCTCGAATATAAGTCGCGTGACAAATGCGACGATTAGTACTGGCCGCTTCATTTGTTCGAGAATCGCGTCGTATAAAATTAAGTCCCCTTTGATCTACACTCGTTAGTATATGCTCTATATGGAGAGGCGCCCTTTTCATATTGTTTTTTTTTCGTGTGTCTGTTTTCGAAGGCTTTGAAGGGTTACGTTTTTTTCTTTGATCATGCGTGAAGATGTTTTTAGAGTTATTATTGAGATGTAGTATGATGATTTTGTTCATAATTATTATATTTATATGACCTAATAGATACACATTTGTATATTTCAGAAGTGTGGAAGTATAGTGGCGCAAGAAAGTCCGATAAGCACTTGATCTACCTATATTGGAATCTATGCTAGGACTCAATTAATATAATCATGAATCCTTTATAGTGAGCCTATTTATATCAGGGTAAATGATATGAGTGTTGGATCTGAAACTGGTCCTTAATGGAACCATCCTAATTGTATACAGATTTCAGGTCCTTTTATGTAACCATGCCACGAAAGTATCTATAAAATGAATACCTCAATTCATCACATTTGTACGAAAATAAAGACAGTAAAAAAGCAATTATTTACATCACAACCTTTATTTTACACGTTCCAAAATGCTTTCTCCTGTAACCAGCTATTATAAGCTTTATGTCACAGCCATTAAGGTAAATAATAGCTTGTTGAAAAGGGTCCTAAAATTGAAACAAATCCGTCCTTTTTGGCGCCTATATAAACAGTATAAATCTTCGATGAATCTGACGTGCTAAGCCCCACTTAACGGGGCTCACCTCAATGTATCTTTGCTAGGATTTAATAATTACTCGTGTCACTTTCACGCGTCTGTATTACGTAACTGCGACCGCGACTGGTTGTAGAAACAAAAATATTAAATTAAATGTAATATTCAGATGTTTAATAATTATGTTGATTCGATCTTTAGCTGCCATAAATAGTCATTAACGGCCGCTGTGTCAATTTTAATTTATAACATCTAAACTCTGACACTTTTAATTAAGGTTATGTGAAAAACGGATTCTCATGAATATTTTAATTAAGTTTTGGTCATATTTAACATTATGGTTGTATGCCGATAGTTTAATATTATTTCGTTAGCAATTAGCCATAGTATCAAAACTTGGTTATATCTCGTAGTTTCATAATCCATTACAGTAATTGTGAATTTGTGAGCAAACCCGCGAGCGCTCCAACAGAATTATGTAAATGCACGACATACGTAGCATAGTGCTGGCAGCATATTTTACGTCCAATTGAATTACTAAGCTAGCAACGAGTTACTTATATAAACTGGATTTATTATTGAAGTGCAAGTTCTATCAATATTTCTATCAATTAAATATCAGGTGTGTTTGGCAATCAGTCGCAAGTTGTGCCTTGCAGAAAGACGTGTAACAACTGGCACCAACTGGTAGTTTAGTCTGAATTTCCCCTGTTTTATTTTGTCGGATCAATGGTCCTGGATTCTTTGCTAATTTACAAATCCTGATCTGAAAATTCTCTTGGTATTATTTGCAAACATTATACTTTTTACATAACTTTTCTAAACAATCACTCAACACAACGGTCGCTCGAAATATGTCCCCGATACAGTCAAGGACCATAATTCTGTTGTCTGCGCCGGCGCGGGCGGGACACTCCAGGCGCTATATATTACTACACGAGGGTGCATATTTTACTCCACTTATGACGAACGCCCCATTTTTTTCACGTCGTTTTTCTGAATAATTTTTCTTCTGTCACTCGGTCGTACGCCCATTGTGTCTCAAATAAAAAAGCGTATCTTTTTCAGAGTGAATTCGTTAAGAGTATTTTATTAAGGCCGATTATTCTAAGTGGTTTATTTGAATAATTGTTCTGTAATGAAGACAGGTTCGAAAGTTCGTTTCTCCCAATGAGCTCAATGTTCTTTTTGTGTTTTTACTTTGGTTTGGTTTTCTGGCTTGCTGCCTCAAGTTTCTTTTATTTAAATAATTGTAGGTCACTAAGCAAACTCCTTATCTGTTCAATCACGCATTATATTCGGCAAGATTCTAATTTTACTCAACACTTTGAGTATCTGCCATCTAACGTTTACAGCCCTTAGGGATGCTAAAACTTTGGGATATAATCCCTTATAAGAGGCAACTTCTTCCTCGGAAACTATGGGGAGGATTATAACTTTAACTAACACATGGAAGTTTGTTAAATATTAAATGAAAACGTTTAATTATAGCTACGTAACAGTTTACTGGCTGTGGTAAAATTGAAATATTTAGGATACAAAATGACAGGGTTTTCTTTATATTTTCCATGTACCAAGTATTCTAAGTTAGCAGACATAAACTTTAAGTACCTTAGTACTAAAACAAAGAGTAAAAATATTTTTTATTTTTGTAGGTTTGCGACAACGAGCGAGAATAAAACGCGCCTACCGTGGATTGCGACACTTATTTATTTTTGTCTTCAACACATCAGTAACAAAGTGTATCTTTCTTTTTTATGATATTACATTTTTATTAGAAGTCCCTGGCCTATATAATATTAGTAACAAATCAAAACCTACTAATAAATACTGTTCCTTTTACATCACAGCTGCTAAATCCGAAGCTGTTTCAACCCACCCAAAGAAAACAATTGAAACTACAAAACAATGACAAACACACTTCAATTACTAGCAGGCCCGCGATCAGCCCCGCGTAATCCCGCCTTAAACCCAACCCGACTCGAGATCTTCTAATACTTGAGATTTTTTGGCGAAAGGCAGAGACGAAACCGACGACGACGGGACCTCCTGGCATCCCGAACATTCACTTTCAGACGCGGCACGTGATTTCTGGAGGCCCAAAGGGTCCTATATTTACAATGTATTCGACTTAAATCTCTGTCAGGCTGCAATGTTAGATTTAGAGAGTGAGGATGAATTCAAAATGTGAGATTGGAATGTAGGAAGATATAGGAACTTGAATTTGGAAGTTTGGAATGTTTGTAAAAATAAAATGAAATATAATCATATCAATGTACATTGAGGTGTATTTGAAAATGAAACAAGAATGTAGGACTAATAAATAGAAGAAGAATAATAACAACACAATACAATCTTCAGAATATGAACCTACTGATAACGCTGACCGTAATGTAAGTCTCCTAGCTGTAGAAGTTGAAAACGAAAATCATGGTTTAAATCGTGTTAATGATACCGGAGCTGAGCTACACGTACATAAAAATACCCCTTGCCATTAACATACCCCTAGAATTTGTCTCAAAAATGAATGTATAAAATAATTGTAAAAGCTAGTAAAAGTATGACAAATGTGTGGAACGATTTGTGAGCGTAATATATCAGTAGAAATGCGACACATCGCCTCGTGCCGATCGATCGGGAGATTAGCTCTGCTGCCGACAAAATATTGCTAACCTCTCTCCATGTTTTTTAAACCTATTGCTTGTACTTTCTACTGGCATCGATACAGATTATCTAATATTAAGTTCTTGGAAATATTTAATGCGATTGGGTCTATTAAAAACTTGAACAAGCATCGTCCTACATGATAACACCTACTTACAATCTACTGTATTCACTATTCTCACTGCTAACGGTGTTGTGGTTAAAGCAACATTATGGAACGAGAAACCAACAGTTTGGTCGATGCCAATCAAGGCTGAATTAATTTTCGTGACAAAGATCGGAAAGGCTTAACTGTGAGAACATTAATAGTCTTACTATTAAAACGATAGCTTTCCATCGTATCGTTCCTTTCACACGCTTTGCAGGCAACACAGTGTCCGTCCAAAAGTAAAGATGGCCAAATGTTATTTACGTGGTCGTCAGTTTAGACGGCTATTTCCGACGATGGCAGTCACACAGCTCTGATGGAAAACGATGTTGACACTGTCACACATTAGCGCTGTGATTCACACTCTCTGTTTGTTTTGTCACAATATAATGTGTGTGCATAAGACGCGGAGATTGCCTGAATTCTTTCGTTAGTGCCTTTGATATAGAACTTAATACGTCTTCTTTCAAATGGTGCATTAATTTTATGTGGATTTTAATTTATTTTGTTACATATGGTGGGACTGTATGGTATTTTTATTGTTTTTTTATTTTTGTGTGCGTATGTGTCATCGCCTCATCGTTTATACCATGTTGGGTTTATGTAAGCGACTTTCGATTACCAAACATGTTTTGACATGGAACGTGTTTGTGATAGAGGTTACAGGCCTTGAACTATTGCTGTGAGTTCACTTTATAATATTAATAACGAATAACTTAATTACAGTCATATTAATCTAGGATACTCTGATAAAGTCTATCGTATCTCCTAAAGGGTTGCGAAAATGCAAATCATTAAGATTTATGTAACAAAAGTTAAGTGGAAAATTACACAGATTCCTAACTCAAGTAAATCAATTATTTCCTCATTTACAAACAACTATACACACAACACCTTATGCACAGTATCTGATGTCGTCCAAACAAAAATAATCACGTAGCCAAAAATGAGTAATGCGAATTAAACTGCTCCCAAGTCGGCAATTTTTCATTTTAATCTGTAGCGTACGAACAATATACAAAAGAGATTATTCTTCTCAAATAAAATGTATAACCTGGGGCGAGTGACTGCCGTAATTAAATTATTATATTACTCACAGACATGCGACAATGGCAGTAGGTCAAGGCCCAAGGATCTTAGAACGTGGAGGATTTTTTAAACGTTCATATTTTTTATTATTTACGAGGCCAAGGCCCAGAACAGCTGTGCTCGGAGAAATGGACTCATAAATCCAGTGAAAGAAATTATGTTTTTGATTTAAATTTATATTTTTCATTTTTCATTAGGAGAATACCTACTTTCGGTAGAGACGACGCTCATTACGCAAAATTTTTTGGTATTTTTTGTCTCACATTGTGTATTAATGCATAATTTTAATTTAAAAAATGTGACATCAACGTAAAAACTCAAAAAATTTGAATGAGAAATCTAAATAAATAAAACCTTTTTACAAAATAAAAACAACCGACTTCCAAGAAAAATACTACAAAGTGAAAAATAACTTTAAATTTGGTTGGTTTTGAAGTTTCGTTTTTTGCCACCGACTTCCGAAATGAAAGTGATTTTTCACTTTGTAGTGTTTCTTTTTGGAAGTCGGTTGTTTTTTTTTTTTGTAAATCTTTTTTATTTTTTACTTTTTAGTTGTAGTACCTACCCCACATAAATTCGAATACCACTACCTGGTATGTAAATAACAGTGACAGGAACTTATCATATCATCCATATAGACTAAGTGGGAAAAATACGTATTACTGAAGCTAACTCAAAAACTATCCAAGCAAAGTTAATAAAATTTATATGGGACCACATCGAGAGCATACTTTCAAACAAAAAAAATATTTGCATAATTGTTCCACAATTGACGGAAAACTCGGTGGATATTAATGAAAAAAAAATAAGCATACATACCCTACGAACATAGAACCTCCTCCTTCTTGGAAGTCGGTTAGTAAAGTAGAATAAAGTGGGTGTTGGAACCCAAGCCAATCTAGTGAACAATAGTGAACAATCTCAATAGTGAACTCTAGCCGCTCGCTTTCTTTCGAAAATCAAAGCGGTTAATAGTTTAATGAAATTGCCAATAATTGCCGCATACCCAATACCAATTTTATTGCAACTTTATAGGGTAATTTTAAAAAAAAATGCAAATCGGATAAAAATAACAGTTGGTACGTATTACAAACAAAACCTGGCGCGACTTTCTTAAATATTTTCCTCCTGTCGGTCCCCGGGGAAGCAACGCTTTAAGATATGTCGTGTACCGTCTACTTGGTATTCGCACAATAAAAATGATAATATATCTCGATGTGTGTTTTTGTAAGTTCCCAGTTTCCCCTAAGTGTAGGATTTTCGCGAAAAGATACAATGTTAGTAAATTATTCTTAGAACATAATGTTTAAAGCCTGAATAGTAGAGTGTATAAACATTTTTTCTATCTAAATAGTTATTTTTACGTAAATTTTATATCTCACAAGTTGTTTACTTATAAATATTGATTGCGTGTCTAACATCACGTTACATAGTTTAATTATTCAAAATGTCAGCGACTATAAATAACAACGAAGGACTTATTGGTAAAACAAATGACATTGAGGCTTGACGACGAAAAAAACATCATACACACATAAATAGCACGAGCAACACAAGGGTTACAAAAACAACAAAAAAATTAACACATATTAAAACCCGTTTCGGAACCACGTCCTAAACTTTTTGGGAACTTTACGTTTCAACTACTATGTCTCATGTAAGCCTGGATTTACAAAGTAATGACGGTCGCCGGCTCCCAGGAAACTCCACTGACTTACAAACCGCACTCAATTGCAGTGCAGACTTACTGTAAGTCCAATTTAGGAGCCCGATCGGATTCGACGAACGATTCGTGCTTGCCGAACTACTGCTGGGTAAAAAGTATGTGTAAGTTCAGTTGATTCGATGTTAAGGCTTATTTACAGCGTTCTAGCCGTTGAGTTAGTAAATGGTTGCTAATGACTATTTTGGCCTAAGAAAAATTTTTACAAAAAAAAAACAATTTTTCCTTTATGTTGTGGTACCTACTCCAAACAAATGCGAATAACACTACTACCTGCTATGTAAATAACAGTGACAGGACGTTATCATTCTATCATCCACTTAAAATAAGTGGGAAAAATACGTATTATTGTAGCTAACTCAAAAACTATCCAAGCAAAGTTAATACAATTTTCTAAATCGGTCCACAATTGACAGAGAACATACGCTACGAACATAGAACCTCCTCCTTCTTAGAAGTCGGTTAAAAAAGAAGAATGACGTTGATGATGTGTATTATAAGCTGTAGAAGTGTACAAGATGAAGTCGTCCTGCGTTAGTAGTATTCATTTTCAGTGCTTTTGATCTCAGTTGTTATTCAATTTAGAAACATAAGAAGAAGCTAACTGCACAAAGAGTTTTTTGCTATAGCTGTGTGACCTTTTTTTGATTATCGTTTTAGAGTTACAGAAAGGATCTATAATCATAAGGTCTTAATTTTTTTAAATTCTTATTCCTAATTTTCATTATCTCATCGCTATTATTCAAATAACCAAAATTACCTATTAGAATAACCAATTAGAAAAAATTTAAAAAAGTCTCATCTTTTCCATAGTTCTATTCCCCTTTCTACATCTAACCCTATGCATTTTCCACCGCGCACCTACGGTATCAGGCATGCGTCGGTCGGACAGGCGACAAGGCGACACGGCTACACAGGCGCGGCGTGTGGGCGACGAGCAAACACGTCACAACACGTCGCGCTTGCAAACAGCGACGTGACGTGACGGCCACAAATGGCGGTCGCTGGATTTGAGACAGACTAAGTTTGGACATGAGGTGTGTTGGTAGATTTTATTTAATTACAGTACATCTTTGACCTTATGTTGGTTATGTTCATAGTTTTTTGCATTGATAGGAATTTATGGAAACTAAGCTACGTGTCCTTGAATGAAAAATTATCAGATCAGCTTTTAAAAGATTTAGGAAAATATTTAAGTTATATAACTTTTGTCCTATGTGCTTAAACAAAAAAAAAAGAAGATAATTTTATGTCTTTACGTCCTCTAGAGGGCGCCAAATTCTATTTAATATAACGTCACACACCATAAAACCAGGACGATCAAGAATCTTCCAATGATACCTCATTTGTTCAAATTATGATGAGTAGTTTAGAATTTATGAGGGAACAAATGAACATACATATCCCTACACACCGGTCATAATCATAACCCTCCGCCGTAGTCGGGTTAAAATAATACCTTCATTGGGTGGAGTTGAAACTCAAAGCATCTCAACCTCCATTTGAGCCTGCAAAAGAATTAGGCGGCAATAACCCAAAGGATGTACGCCTGTAAATTCCTGGGTTATTAATGCCTAGTTCTTTTGTGACGCATATTTGTTTTATAACAAATGGCAAAAATAAAAATAAAACTTTGTTGCAATAGGTGCTATTTTTGCAGGCGAATCTATCGCGGTGTCAAACCTCTGAAAAAACAAGTGACTAACTAAATCCTTTATACAAAACACATGGCCAGTATCACGATCCATCGTCAAACAGTGACTGAATAATTTACAGCGAGATTGCCGCGTCGATGGCGCAATCTTCGGGATTAGCCGGTCGCCGGCGAGTTATGGACGTTAAACAACGTAATGTATTGGCTAGTTACTATTTATTGCCTTTATCCTATTGCCTGAGCGTTGCGCGCAATGTATATGGGACTTTCCGAGATTTGTTTCGCTGGCAAGCATTGTAACTGTTGGTTGTTGGAATCTACGTCTTTTCTAGTCTTTTATTATTGTTTACATCTCTTTACGCAAATTTTTCTTATTACTATCTTTTCTAACTTTATTGTAATATTTTTGGACATGATGTGACCTAGCTTGATGCTCATTCCTTATGCGTTATTGTAGGACATAACATAAATCATAAATTTCACTGAACACTTATTTACCAGAATTTCAGAGAATTTAATACAATTGAAGTGTAGATAATCCAAGTGCTATAAAATTACTGTTCTAAGTAAACAGTGAGTCTAGATATCGATTCCATCTAACTTCAGTTTAATCAAACAAGAGCATCTGAGTTGTTTATTCTGTTGAGCTAGTTGTAAGTTCCTTGGAATCCAAGACATAATAATGGTGCTATTAAAAGATGACCTAGATTATACCAGTCTTTAATTTCTTACAGAAAACAATTTATAACTTTGTTTGAGGAAGTAACTAATTCTTTTGTCGGGATGAAGGGATAGGAGATAGAATAAAACCTTAGCGTCGTTAGTAAAACTGCAGCATCTATTGTAATCATTCAACACAATAAATATAGAAGTTTCAGTTAGAACCAGATCACGTACTCACAGCCCACAAATTGACAAAGTAACTTAACTAAAAAACATCTATCAGCTATTCCTCACTTCGAGATTCTCTCTTCAAGAACTGCAAAAAAATTGCTAAGTATTCCAAAAGAATACTAGTTGTAATTGAAATAACTGAAAACCTCTTAATATGGTTATTGTGGGTACTCATCATTATGAACAACTTTAACTATAAAACCAACACTTAAATAGGAGAAAAACAGTTATTTCCCTATTTGTCGAGTTATGCGAAAACAAAATATGAAGCAGTTGTTTTTTTTTCGCGATGTGTTGTTTGTTCCCATAGTAAAAGTTACATACATAAACACACATACATACACTCACGCCTTCTTCCCATGGGGGTAGGCAGACACTACAGAACGCCACCTGCTACGATCCATAGACTCCTTTTGCCTCGTCTACGTTCATAAATCTGAGGAATTCAATATTCTAACACCAAATTGTAAATACCTGCATTCAAAGCAAATAAATTTATTTCATTTCATTTCATTTCGTTTCGAGGCCCTAGTGTGAGTTTCTTTTAACCATCTGACTAAGGCCTCAGGTCATACTCGCACGCCGCGCCGGTTCCAAATACTATGCACAAGGGCGACGCATTTAATCGGCCACCCTGAAAAAAAAAAAGGGCGTCGTCAGCCGATGTCCCAGGGTGGGGGGCAAGTTGATATGGGGAGGATGGGAAAAGTATGCTTTGTAGGTACAGTCAAGAGTCAAAAAGCACATGAAGCTTTACACTTGTAGTGAGAGTCTTACTTCTACGGCGCACAATGGGGCCAAAATCGCCGCTGGTGGATATTTTATTTTTGACAAATCAGTTTCAACTCGGTACATAGTCCCGATAGGAATTGAGAAAAATAGTAATTTCCATTTTCAATGTTGGATTGGAAACAGACCTTTCGGGTCGTTTCTCCCAAAACTATTAAGAACTGTAGAGCTGAGACCTAATAGGTATTATGACTGGGTATACCACCAACACATAGATCCGAATTAGGTCCCCGGACTCCGGATTAGACCACGTTTAGGAGATATGGAACTTTAAAAAACCAAATATGGGTCGTCCAAATAAATAAAATTGGCTTTATAGTTATGTAGTTTCTTTACATTAAAATGCCTTGTTTGTGTTTTCAATGTTTTTTTTTAATCTCTAGGGTGAGGCAGCTGCTCCTTTTGTCCCCCTTGGTGACGCCCTTGTTCTTATTTTAATATGTCCTGGTACTTATTAGATTTGACAGGCTGTAGTGTTGAAAAACTTTTAGTATAGATAATTTTCTCATGGGAATGTTGATTTGCTCGGTTATTTATATTTTACAAAAACAATTGACGTGATTGTACGGAAAATACGAAATTTAAACACAGTATAACTCTTTCTGATGTCCATATTGATGAATGTGGACCCAGTAGCTGTCTAGAATGGGAATTTATTTAATTATGACTTAATATTTACTATCAAACGACTAAGAAAGATTTGATCTTATGCCGCGCACAAAACAAACGCGATTACGTGAGCGGTGACGGCGGCGGTGGACGCACGACGTCACAAGAGTGAATGACAGACGCGAGTACATCGATGGCTGCGCAGCGGCGCGGTGGCGGTGACATGTTGCCTCCCCACTCCCCTCGCCCCGGACGGACTGCTTGGAACAAAATTTTTATTCGAGTTTTGACGAATTCGACATCGGGCATGATCGGTCAAGAATTTGGAATTTGGTTTGGTTTGGTTGGCATTTGGCTATTTTTTTATCTCTAGTAGGGGACAGCTGCCCCCTCCTGCCCCCCCTGGTGGACGCCCTTGACTACGCACCTGACCTTCAAAGTCAAAGTGAAAGTCAAAAACGTTTATTGCGAACTAAGTGTACAATGTTGGTGTTATGTTATGTTAGTACTTATTACAATTATTCAGCAATATGACTGTCATCCTTTCCAGGTAGTAAAAATTATAATTATAGTTTTATATGAAGTTAAATAGGACAAACTAAATCTTATTGTTTGTATAGGGCAGATCGGCATTTTTGTACATGACAGAAAATCTATATAAATTCTACTTTAGTGAACTTGTCGATATTTTTAAAAACAAATACGCAAATGTCAAGTATGTATATTGATGACCGAGTTGGAATCTGATATGTTATAAAATATAGTTTGCAGCTCTCCGTATTATCAATTTGGGCTAGAAATTCTTATACACTTCTTTTGCATTATGAATAGTTCATCTACGTTAACACTATTTCCCAATAGCATGACGCTTATATCACAGCCATGAGTATGCGTATGCGCAGTAAGCAGTGATAGCTGTTTGTGTGTTAGTGCTTTGTTTAACTTGAAAAAGAGCATAAGAGAATGTGGAGAGTTTTATTTTTATATGTTCTATGTGTGACTTACAGTCAATATTTATGCCAAGTTGGCTAAATTGCTTAACTTCTTCTATTTGCGCCTTTCTGAATGTTGATTTTAGATTGAGAGGTGGCTTTTTGTATGATCTAAATTGTATTATTATAGTTTTATTACTATTAATTTCCAAGTTGTGGATTTGGAGCCAAGTATCCACAGTTTGGACGATATCTTGTATTTGTAGACTAGGGCTATTTATATTTCCACACTTGACTAGTATTGAAATATCGTCTGCAAAATAATACTGGTAAAGCGTTTCCTTTATCTAATGTTTTGGGATGGTCATTTCATTAAAAATAGTGGGCATCCTAACACACTTCCTTGTGGGATTGAGCAAGTAATTTGTTTTTCTTGTGATCTAATGGTTTTGATCTCATTTTTATCATGGTCGTAATTTTCAATTTGTACTATTTGTGCTGTTTGTGTGTTTAGGTAAATATGATTTGAACCACGAATAAGCTGGTCCTCGTACGCCGCAACCATATAGTTTATTGAGTAAGATGTCATAAAGGACCTTGTCGTAAGATTTTGTCATGTCTAGTAGTAGCCCAATTACATATAGTTTGTCGTTTATATGTTGTAGCGCTTGTTGAATATATTTATAAACTGCTAATGTTGTTGATCTACATTTTCTAAATCCATTTTGTGCGTCGAAGTATCCTTTCTGAAGAAAATCCAAGAAGGACAGTAAAAGTTATTCATAATGATGAGTACAATGACCCTCTATGCCTTAAGTTTCAGCTATGTCAATAACACCTTGTATAATGTCAGTTTAATATCAGAATTGGGGAGACACGAGAATAAAAGGTATTGACAAATTGAATTTGAACTCAAGGTTATATAAAGGACAAACAGTGGTCCCAAACTAGCAACGTTATCCGTGTTTACCTGTTCCCACACCTTTGATCCGCTATCAAGCGTCTATGAACACTCCGTATAATACATGGGCAGTTTATTATTTTATAAATTCGCTTGCACAAAGGTCCGAGTCGAACCCAATTTACGCCTCAAGGAACATAAAGGGGGTTGGAGAACCAACTTTGGTGTGCTCCACCAAAAATGTTGCTTTACCGCTTATTATTGGTAGCACAAGGATGGGTTTCCTTTGGTTTTGGATGCGTAGGATTGTATAGATAGTGTTGTATTAGCGCGACGTCCTGTGGACGACAAGATCACGCCTCGACTTCGTTAACTTCTATTTATTGATTTCGCTCCAAGATGTTTATAGTTCGGTTCTGGTAAAAGATTTGTGGCTCGAATATCCACTGTTACACTATTTCTGTAAGTGGGCGACGACGGAGAATTGAAACGATAAATATGGGGGTATTAACTGGAGAATTTCCTTTGGTGATTAAAATAGATTTGACGATTGGTTTAATTACTGATGTGAGCACAAACAAATGTAATACCTACTTCTATGAGGGATGACAGCCTCGACTTACTCTGCCTGTCAAAACATTCTAGATGAATACATCGTATGTGTTCATGTCAGAACATTGCTTAGTTTTTGAAGTCAAATAAAAGTTGTTGTTATATTAAAAACTGCTGGAAACATTGCATTTACTTTGATTTACATTTACATAAAATAAACGTTATTCTTGGACTTATTTTCTTCGATGGCGGAATTTGTAAGTAGTAGGTATTATAACAGTTTGAATACTAATAAAAATAAATCAGAAATTTCATAGGTCATGCTGTCAGAGCTTGTCCGTTGGTAAAGAATGTGCTATCATTAATAGATTTGCTAGAGAAATGTTACAATGTTACACAATTTAGAAACAGGTTTGAAGTGTTTTGGTAGGTACACAGTTTTATTAATATTCGTCGATCACATAAATAATAATTGATATGTGAGTCCTTGAATTGAATACCAAGTCAAAACACAATCGCTTCCACACATAGCGATACCAAATAAAGCAAATCGGTGATTTCTCAAAGTACCGCCCAAACCTCTTTGTGCGGCGCGATATAGACATTAATCGTTGCTTCCACAAGCACTACAATAAAACCAGCGCTAAACACCGCCACAATGAGCTCCACTAAATATTTCACTACAAAAAGCATTCGCTGTCTCACTCTAACATTTTCGCGATTGGAATGAGACATTACAGGGATAAATGGTTTCCTTTGATGTCGACGCAGCGACGCCGCACAGCGGCTACATATCACTTAGTATTCTTACGTTTACTGTCAGACGGTACACAGTGTATAAAAAAACACAAAGAAAATTTTACATGCTGTGTAAATTCCGACGCATTTAAAGGATGTTTTTTTATGGGCGAGCGATATACGTGGGTGGTAATGTTCATTTGGTTTCCTTTTCTTTAGTACGTGATGAGTACAGTCGTCTGCTAATATTGTCTTTGTTCGGTGGATCGATCGGACGATAAGTTTATCGCGATCGCTAAATAAATTAAAGGATTTGTATGGCCGTCGTTATTTGTTTTGTCTATGTCGCCGTCTCGCGTCGTCGGTCCATTCTCCTTCGTCACGATTTGGAACACAAACTCGAAATACGTTGTCAATTTATTTAGATAAATAAAGTAGGAAGTGCTGATAAACAGGATGAAACTGTTTTTAGTAAAATTGAGGTCAGATTAATGGTTTTTATTTGGAAATTGGGGCTGTGGCTATAATTAGGCAATTATCTTTGACTCTATGTACTGAGGGGCTGATTAAAAACTTGTGCCTATTGAACATGGAAAAAAAATATCTATGGTTTACCTTTTATTAGATCATGTATTGCACAAATGATCAAACGGCTCACAAAAAAGGCAAAAAATACGTATGAGTAAAAACGTACTATTTTTTTTTATAAGCACGTCATGTTTTTTCTAGGAAACTCGATTAACAAGGATACGAGAGTGAGTGACACTGGAATAGGTCAGTGTTCGTAGAACTATTAATATCAACTCACAAAATAATATTAGAGTAGACACCAATTTACATTGTTCAGAGATTAGGTAATAAAAAAGTTGTAATTCAGAATTGGCTTTGATTTTGGTCCCTAGTTTAAATGACATATCAATTTCTTTAATTAAACGAGTCACAAAAAGATTTGTAACCAAGTCCTAATCAAGGGACTCAAAAGAAATAAAAACTCAAAAAGCCCTCACACGTGCATCTACTTACAACAATCAATAAGCAAGCAAAGAATTGGTTCAAAACAAGCTATCAATGCTAGGAAAGTTCACGCCAGCTAGTGGAGAGGGGGGCAACAGAAAGATTAATGATGTTCCATCCCTCTTTACACCCCTTGCATCAATCACTTAGCCCTTTGATGTATTATTTACTCTCAAAGTTATTTTTGTGTCTCCTCTGTTTTTGAAGGGGCACAAATATTTTTCAACGCCATCTGTCTATTATTATATAGATGACGTGTTTTGATAGTGGGAGGGGGGTGAAGTGGGAATAGTTTGGTAAATGTTATGATGATGGCATGGGGTTCTCTTTTGCCCTGATTTGGGGGTGACGAGAAAACAAATGGTCAGCTGTTTGTTGGAAATTGTCAACTTACTTTAATAAACAGGGAAGGGTTAGTGGAATGTGTTGATGGAATAGGTATTGGGTACCCGACCTTCTTTTAGAAGACACTAAGCTAGAAATAGCAACACTGTACCAAAAATCATAATGACACTGATAGGAAGGAACTACATAGAAAGGCTACTGACACAGACTTATGTAAAGAACATTTTATCCATAATGTGAGTTTATCCATACGTCTTATACCCCACGGGAATCTTACTTAATAATCTGAATATACCTAGTTACTTAATAAAACCTTGAAAGTAAGCTCCAACACGTGTGTCCGTGGCCCTAATATTCTAAATGTACAAATACACTCGTAAATAACCATCAAATACATATTTATATAATATTGTAACTTTGAATAACTTAACTTCGATGAATTGGACCATCCAAGATAGGGTTGTCAGCAAAAAAACTTAAAACAATTTTTTTTATTTTTCGACTAGCTGTTTCCTGCGGCTTCACCAGCGTGGAGGTCGGAAGTTATCCCACGGGAACGTACTACTGGGATAAAAATGATCCTATGTCCTAACCAAGGGCATGGTCAATGTGTGCCAAATTTCACCCAAATTCGTTCAGCCGCCCGACAGACAAACCGAGCTAAGTACTTCCGCATTTATAATATTAGTATGGATGCATAATAAAGCGTTTAGAAATGTTCCTGAGAAATATGCTACAAGGTATTACAATAAAGTCAAGTAGGTTAGATACCTACAATATCAACAAAAACTAGATGAATCTATTATAATGAACAGGATGTAATGTCAAATGACCACTTCTATTTTTTGTTTATTTCGACCTTAAAATTTGCTTGAAAGTTCACTCGATGCCAGGGTTGGCATAAAACAAACAAGAGTTTTAAAACATGTACCTATTTTAAACAATGTTTAAAACAGTTTGAAATAAAACAATGTTTCTATGTTACATAACAATAAGAAAAATGTGATGGTTATAAATACAATTTTAATAGCGAATGAATGGAAATAAATGAAAATTTATAAATGTTTAGAACTTAAAATAGCTTGAAAATTAATTTAAGATAAATAAATATAATATAAGATAAACTCAGAGCTTTCGCTTTAGGTAAGGTAATTCCTGATCTAAGAACGAACATCAGAATTCGCAACGTTCAGGGTGTATGTGGTTCAGTATCTGTGTTACTTATTTAGATTGATAAATTACAAAAAAGTAAGAATGTTCAAAGATTAGATAGTATAATAGTACTAACTAACTATAACTAGTATGTTATTCTGATCGAATATGGTTAATATTACCTCAAGTTAATTTTAAAATAGTCTAGAAATGAATTATTTTAGCCTCGATCGATTTGTGTTGATATCAAATTTAATAAATCACTCAAAAGAAAAAGGAAACATTAAATGATAAATGATGATGATAAATGATTTTTATTTCTGTAAATAGGTTGTACAAAACACTTTTACACGTCAAACATATTATTTTTAAACTAGATGAGGTCGGCATTTCCTATCTGACTACTCCGAGAAGAAAGGCCGAAACAAACTCAGAGGTCACAGTCTCTTTTTAAAGTCCAGAGATAATCTTGGTCAGAACACGTGAAGATTATGTAGATTGGTTTCTAAAAATGGTCTTTTGAGGAAAGAACCACACAGATTGAGTGGACCTGTCCAGTCAGTGCACGTATTTGTGACCGTGCAGCTCAACTCAGAATTTAAGGAGCTCAACGATTCGACGAACAATACCAAAGAAAGGATATTTGGGTAGGCCGCATAAATTACTCAAGCTGCCCGACCATGATAAAACTAAATGAGAAAATAAAATAAAAAGGAATTAAGAAATCATTTAGAACTGTTTCTTTTATAAAATTTAAAAGAATAGCCATGCTATTCTGTAAACATATCACCGTGAAAACATGGGTAAAGTGAGCTGTCAATAGTGTCAATCCCTGTGGAATGCCAGCTCACTCCACGCTCACTTCACCTAAGTTTTCACGGTGAGATGGTTACAGAATAGCACTGCTGGTATTTTTCCAACCCTGCTCAATGCACTAGAAAATAAAATCTATTCTTAAAGCAATAAAATAGGTACTTAACGCACACAAAAGATCAAGGCCAAAGATAAAATAGAGACCACAAAATTCAATAAATTTGACACTTGAAATAAAGTAACATTGAATTATTCTTAGAACCAACATGACATAAGACTACTCATTCTTGTGAAGTGCTTACTCATTGAGTTATAATATTTTTATTGAACTGTGATTGAATGGCAAACAGCGGCGGCCCACCTGATATAGTCACGGTCACCTACGGACATGTTCTGTACCTACCAGAGGCATGGCAGATGCGTTGCCATCCCAGAAACAAATCAGAAAAGTCTGATTTGTCCTGTTATTACACCGGCACACAAAACATTTATTTATTTAACATAAACCGGCCAAGACCAATTAGTTAAAGACAAATACAATAACAGAAAGTATACAACTACTCGACAGTCATACGCTCATATCACAATACTCCAAACATATTGACAAGATCTTCTTCCATTCGTCCGCAAACACATCACAGTCAGGATTAGCGTCCAAGAGAGCGTTGAGCGCAGACAGTGTCCGAGGCACGGAGATTGGGCTCGAGCGACAGTTCGACTCCCACATGAAATCGTAACGCTGCACCAGGAAGCAGAAATAAGTATGGCAGTAATATTTGGGAATCAATTACCGATTTAAAATCGGTTACGTTTTGCCTCCTCCGGACAAAATGTTGTATTTTTTCTACACTTGTATGTAATAGTAACAAGTACCAATAGTACATTGGATCTTGGTACTATTAAATATTATAATACATATTCTTAGGATGGAATCCGTATGTCCGATCCCATATACAACATTCCGATCCGCGCGCGGCCTTTCTTGTTATTATAACATTTCGCAAAATCTTCGGAAAGGTCACTCCTAAGAGATTATCGTAATGTATTGATTTACATAAATTATATCGTTAGCTATTAGCAGGACCCGATGTATTACATATCTACCTACCTATTAGGATGAGTACATATTAGGTATTATTTAAATATCATCAAAAGGTCACAGGGTTATAAACATATTGAGTATCCTAAGATACTTTAATAATAGACACAAGACAACAATATTTTGTTGGGTATTATGAATTTATTATCCAGTTGGTATTGTATAAGTTTTTATTATCGATATCTATTTTAATACACTTGATTTTGATCACACTTGAATATAGGTTTCATGTCACAACTCGGGTACCTGATAAGGTACTTAAAACTAAAGTCAAATAAAAGTAAAAAACAACTAAAAACTTACGTAGTTATATGATGTGGTTGTATATTTTTTCTTGTTTTCAAAAGAAAACAAGAAAAGAGTTAGTAGGGGGTAGGTTGGGGGGGGGGGGGGTTAGTGGGTAGTTTTGAGTTTTGTGTTTGTTTTGTTTTTTTGGCTTTTCATTTCTTCAGTCTTTTCCGTGTTCGTAATTCGGTTTTTTAAAGCTTGAGAAATCTATTTTTTTTTTAATTCACTTCAGACTATAGTTTACACATATCAAAGTACTTTATTGACAAATGAGATGGCGCTAGTAGTACAATATTCGTAAGTGAAGGTATTCCCTATTCATATGCCTATTCGTCCACTGTCTTTGTAATTTTGAATTTCCTGTGACGTCATACAGGTACCCTAGGATACTCTGAAATCGTTTATTGACGTATTTTGTTGAAATCGGTACAATTTAATCTAATGTAGGATTGTAGGCTGTTGTAAAGCCAACAATCTTGTAGGTACTACTATTGTCTCTCTGCTGTAGTCGGGTAGTAACAGTTTCTGATAAGTTTTCCCTGTGTGGGCAGAGAAAGGCTAAAAAGATTAAGAAAAAGTCATGATCCTAATAAAGACGAAAAGAAGTCTGTCTCAACAGCTAACGTCAAATCGATTAAGGCTAATAGGACATTACGATATTCATAACTCATGTACAAACAGTAAAAGGCAATGAACTTTGTCTAAAACGATTTACTAAAATAAATGTGTTTTTAAAGCGAGTAGTGTAATCGACTTGTGGTCAGTGAATCGATTTGAGTACGTGTCGTAACCGTGATTAGTAGTGATGTGCTTCGAAAGGTCAGGTTTGTAGTACTCGCGGGAGGCGGGACCAGTTTGTGGTTCAATTGAAAGTGCGGCAAAGTGATTTGCGCGTTGGGAAGTCGATGTTTGTTGTTGTAATGATGTCATTCTAACAAGTGAAGTGTGTTACGTGATATCATTAGATCACGTAAGAGTTTTGTTATTTGAATTGTTATACGTGATTTAGGTCAGTCATATTATTAGAAGTGTAAAAATAAACGGTTTCTTTTTTATCTTTGGTACCAACAGCGGCAACAGCACTTGTTATTGTATGTATGAGTCATTATCATTTGTCAAGGTCTTAAGTAAATTCCGAGTGTAACTGTACCCATGTTTTTCATTTTAATGATACAAAAGGTCCCATGGGTTTGCACAATGGTGTGCTATTTGTAACAGCCCCGTCCGTCCGTGACGTCAGACACATCTGTCATCTCGTTTGGACATGTCCTATGACTAGGGTTGTCAAAATATGGAGAAATTAAAGGAACGGCCGGCTGAAACTTTTTACTACTTTTGTGAACTTTTAACGGAAAATAATATCTTCCGCATTTCAAAGCTTGTTCTTTATGAATAAAGTAAGGGAGTGAACTTTATGGTTAGTTTCTATATTTGGATGAAACAGACATAAACCATTGGTAGGTGCACTAATATAAACTTTATATGTAGATGCTCCGGATTTTAAAGCTGCATAATAAATACTCGTTTTGCATGACATTTTCTTTTTATGGTCCGTGTTATGTATCTCAGTAATAAATAATACATAATAAATGCTTTTGAATCTAAATGTCTACAATAACAATAACATTATCAGTCTAGTTCTATAAATGGCAGCCCTAGGCGTGGCCTTGTTAGGCTGTTTAAGAATGATTTAATAAGAACTTGTAATTTAAATACTCGTTTAGTGGGTGAGTGATTGTGTAGGCGTTCTAAAGGTTAAACCTCTGCGAATTGTTTGGTCTTAAAAATTTTAGTTTTTTTTTTGTAAAGGAGTTAAATGCTACGCTTTCTTGTTTGTTTTTATCTTTTTAGTACCAAATTTTATTATGGTTTCTGGTTACAGACGCGTAGGTGGGCGAATAATGTGGATTAAGTAAGTTTGCCCTGAAGGGGAAGTATTCTAAATATTGACCAATTTCTAATCAAAGGAAGATTAGAAATTGTCTTATTTGATTTTTTTGCAAAAATATGTAAAACTTCGTTCAAATATTTTAAATATTTGCTTGCCTAAATCAAGAATCGTACTCCATATCCAATAAAAAAAAACCTTACACGTTGCCTGCAAAGTAATTGCAGGCATTCTATGAAAGAGTCAAATATGCGGCTCACAAACGGCCGGTTCACACTGCATGCAATTTGTATCGCTTCATAGAACCTTTCACGTTAGGTGACGACGAAAATTCGAGTTGCGTTCACCTTTGAGCACCTTTACGAATAGTGGTGAGTGGTAGTTTCAACATCAATTGGTCGGTATTTTTAGGCATACTTAAAATTCTTTGGGGGTGTTATAACTACTATTCATTCGTTGGGTATTAAGAGTAATGGTGAACAATAAGTTAGGTACCTATCTACTATGTTAGCTTTTTTATATTAATGAAATCAAGCGTATCATCCTTCATTAGATACTTTGTAGTAAAAAACCGGAGACGGACGAATCTTTTATTCTGTTTTTTTGCTCTTAATTGACTGCATACAACGTTTTAACTAATGACTTCTTAATGATGTGTCACTGTCACCTTGCTTCCTCGTCAAGCGATTCAATTAGAGTTATAATAGGAAACTATTGAGACTCATGGTCACTTGGTAACAATTCAATAAATCGGACTGTAGGCTATTGTCATTTGTTTGGCCAGCAATGATAATTTTAATCAATGTGAATTATATTATTACGCCATGCACGAATACACGTAGTTTTATTTAAAAGTATTTAGATATAATTGGAGTAACATTCGAAAATAATTGACTTTTGAAATCAATATTAAAAATACATTTGAAATATGATAATATTTCTCTAAATTAATATTAATCTCAGTACCTTTGACCTTTCATCTTGATTTATAGTTATTAAAACGATCATAATTTCACATAATTTTAGTAGCAACCACTGATTCGGTTCAGTGAATGCAATAAATTATTATAGAGGCAATAACTAAAGTACTAATTATCATAATTATTACGTTCGTAATTAAATAACACAGACATCGGTACTTAAAATTTATTAAACCAACATAAAATTGGTAGCAGTATTTTTTTAATATTCAGTGGTGAATTTAAATCGCACTCGCAATAAGGCGAGATTGATCCATCTTTTCTGAATAGACCAGTAGAATAGTTTGATCTAAATGATAGTTATGACCAAAAACGTATCGCTTAATGCGCTCAAGTATCACGTCACCCACTAGATGGCGCTATAGTATCCATCTACCAACCAACGGAACTGGAAAGTAAGAAATGGATTGTCACCTTTATGAAAGGTGAACGTGGAGCTGAAATGATGATGAAATTATCTTTATTTCTGTAAGTAGATCTTTTACATGTCAGTTTTGTTGGTCCATATTTTTAAAATAGACAGTACCACTACTCCTATCGGTATTTCTTCTCAGTGATCAGTCACAGAAGAAATACCAAATCATACATACAATCATAACTTTATAACATAAATTAATCAATAAACTCAGACTATTCCAGTTTACTTCGGCGTTCTTTATTAAGATATTCTCTCCATTTTCCAGGTGGTGCCTCAGGCTACGTTTGTAAATGAGGGGTCTGTAGGTACTCATAGGCTCGTCAGCCGTCGCTAGCCATTGGTCCCAAGACTGACGTGATCAGCCCGCTGCCACTTCCGCTCTAGATATGTTGGTGATCGCAGAGGCCTATCCTAACTATATATAATATATATATTATATCTTAACAATTTAACCTAAACATTGTCGATCTAATTAAATATGAATTAAAATCCAAATTAATGGAATGGCTACTGGAACAGGACTATCTACGAACAGAATCCTTACTTAAGTACGTCTCCTAACTACCTACATATCCCCAATCACACACAACATACCCACCCACACACGCACTCACACACACACACACTCACACATACACACTAACACACACACGCAAACAGACACACACATCACGTATAAATATATACTATTACCTTATTTAGCTTTATATTCATAGCCGCTCAGGTAAACCGACACTGTCTACTACGAGTATTATACTTATAGCATCACTGTTTAAGCTGAATCACTGTCTCTCAAGATACAGGTTTCCTAGTTTGAGAGGCAGGGTTTTCCATATTGTGTACAGATTTCATTTCATAGATTATACTGCATAGTGTTACTACCAAAGCTCATCTAAATTGTGTTTATATAAAATATTTTAAATCAGTATTTTTGTGAAATAAAGTTATTTATTATTATTTTTATCTTTGACATTTCTCGGGACCCTGGGGTCCCGGACCTTTGGAAGGCGTACGAGCGGCCGAAGCCAACTCGCAGAGGCCCGTTAGGCGTTTTAATGAAATAAGGCACCAACCGACGATTATCCCTGTATGCACTATGCAAGTGCACCCAAGGACAACCCCCGGTTGGTGTAGGACTATTGCAGGATATGGAAACAAATATGTTGGACTATGGGTTTGGGTGGCTTAAGTTGACTGGTGACTTCGAACTATGGAAGGACTATGGCCCTTGCCTGATCAATGTTTATAATGCACACGGAAAAAGTGGCAGGGGGTGACTTGCACACTCAATAATGGGCCCCCGAAACTGTCGCTAGCACATAGTGACATAGCGACGAGGGGGCAACATGTCCTGAGGTGCTTGAGGAGTGGAGAGGTATTCCACGGCTTTCAGAACAATCCCAGAGCCCGAAAGATGGTCAAGATCCCTACGAGCACTTACTGGAATACTTCCTTCCTCCGAGCACGTTTGCTCTTGCGAATCTCCACTCAAGCCGGCCAATTAAGGCAAGAATGAGGTGGGAGCTCTGTTCCTCGTTAGTATTCACTCCAGTCGGCCAATAAAGGCAAACCAGAGATGAGGAACAAGATTTCTCCCGGGAGATAGGGTCCGTGGGGTCGCTACTGCCCAACAGCTCGCCACATGCTGCCCTGCGGGTTTCTGTATCTCTCTTGGTCTGGCCCCTCATCCTAGACCTGTTCCAGCAGAGTAAACTCTACCGGCACAGACCCAGAGTTTGGAGCGTGCAAGCCCCACCACGTCGTCAACGTAGATATACTATTATTATTTTCGTCTTTGACATTTCTCGGGACTCTGGGGTCCCGGACCTTTGGAAGGCGTACGAGGGGCCGAAGCCAACTCGCAGAGGCCCGTTAGGCGTTTTAATGAAATGAGGCACTAACCGACGATTATCCCTGTGTGCACTATGCAAGTGCACCCAAGGACAACCCCCGGTTGGCGTAGGACTATTGCAGGAAATTATTATTATTACTATATATATTTATATTATATCCTAACTAATATTATAAATGCGAAAGTGAGTTTGTTTGTTTGTTTGATTGTTACGCTTTCACGCTAAAACGGTTGAACAGATTTGGATGGAATTTGGCACATGGGTAGACCATGACCTGGGTTAGGACATATAATACTTTTTATCCCGATATTCCCACTGGATAGAGATATATGTGGTTGAAACCGCAGGGCGCAGCTAGTATTTAATAAAACCGACAGGCGGAAGGAGACAGACGATAATCAATTTTTTTTTTTTTTTTTTTTCATTGTTTTCTTCTTTAAACAGCACCTGTTGTCATAGTGTGACAGTTTTTGCCAAAACTGTCTATTCTATTCTATTCTTTACTATGGCAAGCAAAGCCGATGTCGACCATTATGCCAATGTCTGAAGTAAGTTGGAAAAGCAAGTGTGTATTGAGGTAAATAAAAGCCAAAAATGTCGCATTGTTATATTGAACCAAGGTCTGACTTCACTTCAGGAGGTTTATGAATGGCACACGTATCACTTGGTTAGTTGACAACAAAGCCAGCAACCCGGTCCAGATGATAATTATTGAATTTATGCATAACAATTTACATATTCTGAGAACTTCCGATACATAAAAGTATTAAATAAAATTAGATTTCTGTCGAATTTCGGGATTTTCCAATTTTATTACGAGAGCGGCCGGGTTTCCAAGAATCGAGTCCCCAGCGAGACCAATCATTTTAAGCGGAGTTAATGTCGCACCTTTGGGAACTAAGGGTCACTTCTGTTTTGGAAAACATGCAGAAGTGACCCTTTGTTCCCAAAGGTGCGATGTGTCCTTCTGATGTTAGCTGTTAAATAGTTTCACAAGTAGACAAACATGAATAGCTTCGCTGAAAGGATTATTTTGGAGCGTAAATGAGTTTCAATTAAATATCAGCTTATCTACCAACTGAATATTAAGTCTGTGTATTCTATAAGCAAGGACTCCATACCAATATTCGAAATATTCAGTCAAATAATTAATTTAAATGTATTATAGTAAGTAAATTACAAAGTAAACTAGAACAGACAAAAATCTACATTCATATAAAATAACTAGCAGAAACCACTGCAAAAATAACAACAAACTCAATATTAGCTCCCACTTTATTAGCAGACTGTACCCAATATACGGTCAGCACAAACCGTAGGTATCGGATAAAGCAATAAGTGTTCATTAGTAGGGTTAGCAGCGGAATAAAGTAAGCAGCGTGTTTACTTCGCTCGTGTACGTACCCTCCACGCGGCCGTCCAATTTCTTGGCCTGGATAAAAGACACGCGCATTGGGTTGGCCGGGAGTTGGGCTCGAGGAATGTATTTTTAGATTTTAGCTTGTGGTGGGTGAGGGTAGTTACTTTGCTATTTCTACGAAAAACTAAGACTGGATTATTAGGAAAATGTTGTACTTTTATAAATAAGGGAATTCTGTTATGTTCGTGTTTCTGCCATCATTACCGCCAACTTGACGTTAGTGTATGTTTTTGTAAAAACATTACAAAGTCAAATCATTTATTTCAAATAGGCCCTTGTAAGGCATTTTTGAACGTCAAAGTTTACAAACAATTGAATTGATTCTAGTCGCCCCTTCGAAAAGGTAGTTTTCGTATGGAGAAGAATGGACAAGAAACTCCACCGTTACTCTTTTAAAAAGTGTTACAATAATTTGTATATGTAGGTACATTAGTTACATAATTATATGTGAAGACGATGCACCTAAAAAAAAAATACTTTACCACAATAGGTAAAAAGAAGAATTAATAAAAATGAAGCAACGAAAGATAAATTAATTACTTATGTGATAGATGCATGGTTCTCACATATTTACAAACATTGTAAAATTAGACAATTTTCTTAAAATTTTACAATTAATAAGTCAGTGTTCATACACTGACTTATTAATTGTTATTATTATTATTACATTCTGTGATTACTTCCTCATGGAAGTAATCACAGAATGTAAAATCAATGTCATATAATAAAAATAATAATTTATTCAACTTACGAGTAAATTAGCAACCAGTTTGATTTTGTCTAGATTCTAGATTATCCTATGGAGCAGGACAGGTACAGTTTCGTTTATTGTATTATCTGTTCATAATGTAAACCTATCCGATATACAAATAAAAAATCTAATTATCCTGTGCGACGCGTAAAACCAACTTTTTGCGGCGATTGGCTGTACACTAACTGTCATTATTTGCATTTTATATTACACACATATTTATGTTCATTACCAAGTAATTATTAATTACACTATCCATTCGTAAGTCCGGCCATACGAGTAATTATTTGTTTATGTAATCAAAGTTGATAATTTTGCCAGATCGGTGTATTTTTGCGAAAACTTTTAATTAGTGGAAGGTAAATTGAAAACGCTGGTAAATTCACATATTTGCGATATGGCAGTTTGAGATTTTAAATGAATGTTGATGATTAAACGAAAATATGAAAAAATTAAAATGTTTTTTGTATTACTTACTGTATTTTTTTTTTTACCGACTATCTAAAAGGAGGACGTTATAATGTTTTTTTTTTTATTTATGTCCACCTATTCCTCCGTCAGTTGGGGACCAATGTTGAAAATTATTTTTTTGTATGAAAGGGTATGCTTCCAAATTGGTCCCTTATTAACTTTGCTTGGATAGTTTTTGAGTGAGCTTCAATAATACTTATTTTTCCCACTTAGTATATTATGTGGATGATATTATGATAACTAAAAAGAGAAAAATAAAAACTATTTACAAGAAAAAAAACAACCGACTTCAAAAAAAAAACACTGCAAAGTGAAAAATTACTTTAATTTCGGAAGTCGGTGGCAAAAAACAAAAATTCAAAACCAAAGACACCCAATTCCGAAATTAAAGTTATTTTTCACTTTGTAGTGTTTTTTTTGGAAGACGGTTGTTTTTTTTTTTTTGTAAAACGTTTTTTTCATTCATATATGTATTTACTCAACTTTTAGTTAAGCTTGTGGTACAAACAAGAATTTAGAATATATTCATTGAAGTAACGAAGTATTAAATGAAATATTAACCTTATATTTCGAATCTTTCAGCTTTACCAAAATGCCTTGAATACCGCACGAAATAATAATTCACCCCTCAAGGCAATGCATGCATAAGCGATCTCTCACATTCATAATTATTTATGTATGTAAAGTACAGGTAAGTATGCACACCCTCGCTTAAATATTAATCACTCATACACGTACATTACTGCACTGGTGTTTATGAGGCTCACCATTTAAACTCTCACGCTTGGAATCTTTAAAATTCTTCAATTACCAACGAGACGTGTTTCTGATTAAATTAAAATTTGATTCTGTTAAAATCATAATCTTCCCTTGGCTTTGCCGTAGTTCGATAAAAAGACGTCACAATTTTATTCGTAAGTCCCAAACCTAAGGAGACCTACAGTAACATACCGAATTTCTTTCTCTTCACACAGCCACATAGATAAAAAATCCTAAGAATAAAAACGTAATTCCCAACTCCTGGTGTATCCGGGCGCGGGCGGGTGCATCGAGTAATCGGTTTACTCGGACTAGAGGCGCCTCGAAACGGACTGCGATAGATTTACTCGCCTCATTTTGCCCGACACGAGACGAGGGCGACTCTATTTGAGAAAACTTATACTTGTATAAGTTCCCTTTGCCAGTAAATTACTCTTGTTTCGTTTTTCTTGTCGCTTTGAATTAAAAAAATATTTTTGAAGAAAATTATTCACCTAACTATATTTTTCTGCTTTGCTGGGATTATGTTAGTTAACACCTAACATCTTAACTTAAGCTTCTGTGAACTTTAATCTACCTAGTACATAGTAGTAAAGATTATAATGGATTCTGAGTATTAGTGGTTTCTTTTAACGTTTGCCCTAGAATTTTAGTAAAATCTAATTTATCGCACTGGCAGCTACTTATATGTCACCGTCCATTAACTTTATTGCTTTTGATTTAAAGCGATAAGTTCATAATAATGTGATTCGCAGAATTATGTCAACTGGATGTGGTTTTAGAATATTCTTCAAAGAACCAACACTGAACTAATGTCTATGCACAGCCATCAACAAAACGCACTATTTCAACAGAATGTTACATTAATAATCTCTTACATTACCCGGCTGTCAGAAGAAGAAAATGCATGCGCATCATTCCGTGCTCTGACCAGCTACTGTATGAGCTCTGCATTCACACCGAAGTGACGGTTTAGAACCAAATGAGCAGTGCAACGTCCGGGAGTCCGAAATACCATGCTCCGTCCGGCCTCCGTCTGGTGGCGGATCAATTTGTTTGTGGGTGGCGCGTTGGCGGCAGAACTTGTGCTAGTGTACTCAGCCTTAATGATTAAATCAATTGAATTGAACAAAATTATTTATTCCTCTAGCCTTCGATGTTCCGCGAATGAAATGTAATTATTTCTAGTACTTCGAGTTACAAGTTAATTGTTTGATTTTATCTCATAGCTAACTAGGTATATCAGATGAGAACCTTCCAGGAATGTTAATGGAGTTATTAAAACAAAACAAGGTTTTACGGAATGAGCTAGCAACTTTAATTATAGGTTTAATTACGATCTTTTAATTAAACATAGGTAGACTAGCTATGCCCGGGACTCCATCCGTGTGAATGAGGAAAACTTGGAGTATAAAGTCTTATTTATGTATTCATGTATGCTTGCCGCCAGGGAAAGCGGAAGTGGGAGCCAAATGCCCCCCTAAAATGAAACTGGGGGGGCTCGAATTTTACTATGACAATTCAAAAGTGCTTGTTAATAGGTTTAATTGAAATAAAATTGAAAATGCATTTTTTTTTAAATGAAGTATCGTTATCATAATATATTATTATGTACATATTTACTGTAGTCTCTGCAAAAATTAAAAATAATTCTATTCGAAATGGCTGCCGACATTGTGTCAGGACACAATGTCGGCGTATCGATCGTTTAGAGCAGGCCATGTCCTCTAAAACTGACCATAATTTGTAGTCTAAGGAGTTCAGATCTGGGCTAGACGAGGGCCAGTCTTCAGCTCTTATAAAGTCCGGAACATTGGTTTCAAGCCAGGCTTTGGTAGTACGTGCCTTGTGACCAAGTGCAGAGCCCTGCTGGAAAGTCCACGGTACATTTGTAAAAAGTATATTGCTGAGAAGTTTCACAACACGATCCAAGATAGTCTCTTGATACACTTTGGCTGAAATCTTCACTTCTTTTTCACAATAATGAAGCTTTGTGGCTCCTTGATAAGATACCCCTCACCAAACTATTACTGACGCAGGATGATGACCACGTTGTACCTTTCCGACCACTTGAGCGGCTTCTTTAAAACTGTAAGCGTACACTTTGTCATTTTGAATGTTGTAGTGCTCTTCAATTGTGAAAAAAAATTCATCAGTAAAGAGCATATTTCTTCTGACAGAAGGTGTTTTGATCAATCCATTTTTTTTTAATGTAGGTTAAAATTCAGGTCTTGTTTTATTTTTACTTGTATTATACGCGACAGAGTCCTAGCGGCAATCTTTATTTCTCGCGATAAGATTTTTTGTTTCCTAATGGGGTTTCGGCGAATTCTGGCTATAACAGCATTAACAGCCTTTGTAGTTCTAACAGCACGTGGCCGCTCCGATCCTTTATGGTTTTCAACAGAGGAAGTTTTGGTATATCTGTCAATTCTATAACACCCCATTCCATATTGTAATTTGATAATAAACACGAAAAAAAATAATTAAATGGCGGGCAATCGAAAGAAGTTATTATCATAATAAACACGTTCCAAATTCAAAATAAAAGAGTTGAAAGTTTTTTTTTATGTAACAGTATTTATGGCCAGACTATTTATTTAATTTAAAAAGACAGTTGAGAATAGTCGTTTTCCTCGAAGATAATTATAAAAATTACATAGGCATGTAGACAAGCCCCGGTCTATCGAACAAACAGCATTAACTCGATCGAATGTTAACACTTGCACCCTTACAGTAACTATGAGACTCTTGTTATTCTATAGGGCTTTCGTCAGCGGAATAGAATTCCCAGTCATTATTATTGTTTTTGGCATAAATCAGCTGCAGTCAGAATGGTTATCTGACACATTTATGGTATGTAAACGCTATCGTTAAAAAATCTAAATTGATAATGGCAGCTACTTACAGCTGAGTTAAATCCTCCAAATTGTCAAATCTGCTGTTTGAAATAACCACTAGCCGTTTTACAAAACAACATTATTATCAATAAAAATCAAAATATTTTATTTTACATAAACCTATTTATAATGGGCACTTATGAAACGTCAGAAGCTAGGTACACGGTTCCAATCGGTCTTTTCAAAGAAGAGGGTTAACTATTATAGGTTATGTAAAACAGCGTGAAATGAAACGTCAGATTGTAGATATTTTGTCGCTCGTGGTTCTGTGGGTCATAACAACAGTAATGGAGTCCGAAACAGTAATAAATAAAACGAGTAAAAAGAGTGAAAATTGCCGAAACTCAAGTGAAAACAGTGATTATAAGCACAATTTTAATATAAAGTTTTCAGAATTTTATGAAAGACTGTCCTAAAAATACTAAATTGCCAAGTAACTACAACCAACTTGGAAGTATGGCTCGCATGACTCGCGTGCGGTTGGTCACAGTTTTAACCTAACCTAAACCAATTGGTTAGAGTGCCCTAGCTTAGTTCGACCGATTCGGCATTAGAAACCACACCAAACCCTTACTGCGACTGCAGATAAGCCATTCTGCATTACGTATAAACGTGGGTAGCAGTTTTGTTAAAAGTTACGCAATGACAAACCAGCTAAACGTTGTTCAGATTGTGGCGGCATCTACATCGTCACATGCATCAAAAATCTGACGTCACACAAAATCCTGCCGTTACCCAAATCCTGCATCGCGCAATTAGAATTTTACCGCGCGAACAGCATCAATCGTTGGACAGTTGCCCGCCAGACACGACAACCGTCGGAAGAACCTCCCTTTTCTATACAAGATGAGTGACTGATGACTTTACACCTGTTTCTCATACCTCTAAAAGCTGTTTTACATAACAGAGCTATTTTGTAAAACAGCTAGCGGTTATGTAAAACAGCGGATTCGACAATCCATCTGTGACATCTACATCAATACTTGAGACTTACGTATTTCCACAGAAAACAATTTAAATATCCCACGACACTAAACACAAGTACCAGGGTCGCATAACACCAAAATAGCACAAGCTAAGTGTCTACTAATAGAAATTCAAGTAAACGACGAGGTAACCGATGGCGGAGTCCCGTACTATAAGTAATGGGGGGCAGGTGTGCCCAATGTTAACGTAAGTGCGGCCCGCATTGCGATGGAGAATTATTTTATTTTATACGACACGCCTTTTTGCGAGCAGGTTACAATGGTCCAAGTGAGTACTTGTACCATTGTAACCGATAAAAACATTAGGTACATTAAGGTGAGTTTATACAGGCTGTTAACGATAAAAAAACAGAGAAGTATCTAGTTTTGTCAACAGATTTTGGGATATAATCTCCCTAAATTATCCGTGAATATTTGAAAACTCTCAAAACTCTTGAAAGAATCGTATCATCCAGAAACACAAATCTTATTCACAAATAAAATTCCCTTCAAATGTAACCACAAAAGCATAAGAAATACAATGTGTAAGAACAGCTTATATTATGTCCGTATGTTGTTAACAGCCCTTAAGGAAAACGGGTCATTCCCGTGGAGTAAGCGATCCCCTCGTAAGTCTTAACGGTTTCCAAGGTGAATGAGTTACCTTGGTATTTGGTAACCCTTGCGTATTAGTTGCAATCAGGTCATTGGAACACATGGGAAATGAAATGAAATGAAATTGTTTATTCCGTAAATAGGATATCGGAATCACTTTTACACGTCATATAAAAAAATATTAAAAGTAAGCTAGATGAGTTCGGCGTTTCCTATCTGACTACTCTGAGAAGAAAGGCCAAACAAACTCAGAGGTCGCAGTCTCTTTTAAAGTGCAGACATAATATTGGTCAAGCCTTAAGGGGACCATGTAGATTAGTGTTTGAAATAGTCTTTTGAGGAAAGAACCACACAGATTTGAGTGGACCTGTCCAGTCAGTGCAAGCATTTGTCAGTAATCGTGGAGCTCAACTCGACGAACAATACCAAAGAAAGGATATTTGGGTAGGCCGCATCAACTACTCAAACTGCCAGACCATCATTAAAAGTAACTGAGAAAGAAAAAATAAATAAAACAAATATCCACATAGTCCTCACATTCACAATAATTAAAATAATATAATACTTTACACAGTACTCGTGTCATTTTGTATATAATTTTCACCAATGTCAATGTGTATATAAAACTGGTTTATTTTGATGAATAATTAAAATGTCAAGTTTTATGGTTTTGTCACAAGGCTTAGCAGAGCGAGCAGCTCAATCCCAAGCTTTTTTACCTTCTAAATAATCTGAAATTTTATAGAATAGAATAGGTCTATATTTGCTTAGAATGTAGCTACATAAAAATAAGTTGTTAAATTGTATAATAGGATCCTTGTACATTCTGCCATAAAGCATACAAATATAAAAAAAGTAAAGATATTACAAAAAATTATGATTTAAGAAATCCTGCACAGAATAATAACATTTATCTACAATTAATACTGTAAAGCTTTGTGCAGACTAGCGCGACGCGACAGCGCGACGCGACACCGGTTATTGTTATACCGTGAAGTTTTCTTAGAAATCGTATTGTTTGAGTCGCGACGCGCCGTCGTGTCGCGCTGGTCTGCACGGGCCTTAAAACGTTTTTAAAATTTTTGCAATGGTAAGTTTTTAATTTATATTAAAAACTTACCATTGCAAATAGTACCCTTTTTTTAAAAGTTTGGTTTTAATACATTTTTTAAATCGTTTAATGGGTAAGTTTCGTTCATTGACCCATGAACGAGTTGCCTACTCTATGGAGACGTGTGCGATGTACAGCAAGGTTGTTTGTATCTGGTGTTTAAACTATGAATATATGACATTTTCTTAATTTTTTTTATATTTTTGTGTACATACGTTTTCAAAAATATATTATGAGACTATAGTCAGAATATTTATTTCTCTGAATTTCTCTTGAAGGATACTCTTGGACCTAGGTTGTAAATGGCTTGAACAGCCCTTTTCTGTAGAACGAAGATAGTATTAATGTCCGCACAGGTTCCCCTTTTTGAAAAAATTTCTTTGTGTGGGCCCCATTGTAATTTACCGTCAATAGTTATTCCAAGAAAAAATGTTGACTCAACAGGGTCCAACTCTATTCCATTCATTTGAACATTGGTAGTTAGCTGCCTAACATTGACGTTGAAAATTTAATAAGTTTAGTATTTTTTTTGTTCAAGAGAAGATTATTTACATTAAGCCAATGAACAACTTTAGAGAGTGCATTGTTAACCTGTTCAAAGTTGACTAACTGACGTTTGATCTTAAAAATGAGGGAAGTGTCATCTAAGAATAATACAATCTTATGATTATCCCCTATGTGGTAAGGTAAGTCATTTATATAAATTAGAAATAAGAAAGGACCTATAAATGAACCTTGCGGAATTCCCATGGTGACCGCAGATCCTACAGATCTCTTGCCATTAAAATCGACCCTCTGAATTCTGTTGTTCAGATACGAAGTCAGAAGGTCAAGAGCCTTACCCCTTATACCATAGTGGTATAGTTTTCTGAGGAGTGCATCATGATGTACGTAATCGAAGGCCTTGGATAAGTCGCAGAAAATGCCAAGAGCATCTTGCGACTCCTCTCAAGCCTCGAATATGCTCTTCAGTAATTTAATGCCCGCGTCGGTAGTTGAACGACCCTTTGTAAAAGCAAACTGTTTCAGATGCAGTAAATAATGTGCATTGAAATTTCGTTTTGTAGTTTTGAAACATTTTTCTTGTGGCTTGTGGAAGTGGGAAAAACTTTGGAAAGTCTCTCGTTCAAGACACTGCGTGCTCTGTTTTCGTTTTCTTCTGGCTGCACTAAGACTTACTTAGCTGTTTTGCTCAATAGCGAAAAGTACTTAAGTCAATATTATCACTACAAGTAAGTAAGCCAATATAAATAGGAATAACCTGTGTAAGAGAGTAGGTACCTTCGTATCTCATTAGATTATTGTAGCTGTAGGTACATTATTGGTGAATCTACCTATGGACAATCATTCCTTTGTTGCGTAGACACAAACATCTTAAGTGAGGTTAACTATTTATTGTGATTAAAATAAAAGTATCTTTACTATGTCCATCAACCTCACATTCTTACTGAAATTGTTAATTGATATTTATGTACATAAGTAGACGTTGAAATAAACTATTATAACCACTAGCCAAATAACAACTAACTACAAAACATATTTATAATATTTTCACAGATGGTTCTAGAGCTGAAAATACAAGAATGGAACGCTACCCAACCTCAATCTTGTTCATTAAACATGGATTGGATAACCAATCTTTTGTATTGATCATTGAAGGTAAGCTTTTTGACACATAGTTAAGAATCAAGCGTAGCAAGTCACTTAATTATAAATTTATGAATATATTTCCTTGTCCGAACTTACTACATAGACATAATTATCATATATATTTTGTGTATACCTAACTAATGTTTACTATTATAATTTAGTATTATAAAATATCAGCCCTAAATAAAGAAGAAATTATACAACCAGCAGCAATGACTAGGCTCAGGCTTTTGTCCAGCCATGGGCCTAATGAAGGCCTAGTTGATATGCCTATTTTACTTTGCCACATAATGTTTTAGTACTTTATTTGAGCAGAAAATAATAAGATTTTGTTTTAAAACTGTAGAGTTGCTGGGGCGTTTCACCTATGAAGACATGAAGGAAGCATGAATGATGTCGCCCACGCTGCGGTGCCCCGTTGGTCTGCTACTTCAGTTTTCAAGATTATCAAGAACTAAAGTAGAAACTGAAGATTGTTAATGAAAGATAATCTTTTTTTTTTTAAACTGTTCAGTCTTGTACGACAGCGATATAAATGTGTGTTTCTATTTTGTTAATTGATAACAGTGTAAACTGTAATAAAGTGTTTTAATTATGAACTATAGAGGTACAAATAAAAATAACTTGTTCAGAAATATATTTCTAAATTGAATACTATGCTTTTTATAAACACAGTCAATTGATTATTATAATGATACAATTTAAAGGTATTTACCTAAATTAACTGTCGTTTTCGTTCATTAGGTAACAGTTAAAAGAGAGAAATAAATTATGGTAAACAAAAACAACTTTTATCATATCTTCAAAAGCTTTTATCATTTATTCACATTTGTATGAAATGTTTGGACATGGGGCAAAAATAAATTGGAACAAATATATTATAAGGATTAGTGGAATTTGGGATGTATTATAATTTGGGGTCTTGCTGTGAAAGTCATCATGGATTATGTATGTACTGCTATTCTTGCTGTAAGCGCATGAGAGAGTTAATTTTTTTTCCTGAATAATCTTGTTGTATAATGTGCCTGACACCAGAAATATAAAAAAAAAAAAATCCTCAAGACACAGAGTGCAGTTGATATCACAGAATTTAGAGTTACGTAATTCCAAAGTCGTAAAATGAAACCAATTCTAGTCAAGACGAAAGCAATTTGAGTTCGTTTTCGAAAATGTGTTGCGTAATTAGATAGCAGATGTATGTGTGTCTTTTTAGCAATCGGTTTTAACTCTTGTAGAGTTAAAATCGATTGCTAAAAAGGGTGAAATAACATCAATTATTGAAGACACAGTATGAACTGATAATCTCCAAAGGTCAGCAGTTTTTTTTACATTCAGATTTTTTAAAGATTCTATAATGTCTTTAGCAGTACCTAGTAATTGTGAAGTCAAAAAGTTTGTCACATTCTGGTACACATTCTTTTAGTATTGAGTGAGCAGCAGTGGAGGACGACGATTACAGAGTTTTGGTTGTTAAAATGGGAATATTAGTAAAGAATTAATGTATACAAGCATATTATAAGTTGGATGATTATATCGATGATAAAAATGCTTGGCTTAATGCTGGTCCTGCTCCACAGCCACTTGGGCTCACTAGTTAAAAAATTAAGAGTTGCTTCCCCTTTAAATTTTTCTGACATTACGAACTTAATGTTTATTTTTTATTTAAACAAGTTTAATAATAAGTAGTAGTTTAGTTTAATTGTTGAATGTTCCAATGGATAATGATTTTCTTTCTTTTTGGTAGTATCATTCTATTAATCTCTCAAATACATTGCATACTATAGCTTTGTATAATTTAGAAGCATTTTTTAAATTTTTGTGAATGTGAGTACCATGGAGCCGTATTTTATGTAATTAAGATGTATGTTGACTTGAAAGAGCACGGCAGTTGAGAGTTTGTCATGCCCACTTAAATGTCTCGCTGATGGTGGCGAGTGTGTTGGATCATTCGGTTCCCTACAAAATGGTTGAGCTAGATGGTGCTGATCCACGCGTCATGTTCGTGAACGGGCGCCGTCAATTGTGACTGGACATCTCTTATCTGCCAGGGCTTATTTTTAATGTTATATTTTGAATCGTTTTAATTTTTTTTTTGTACATTGTTCTCACATATAGAAGCAACAAGAATAATGTACCCAGGATTGTGTAATTTTCTATATTTAAAAGAGTGTCCTTGGAGTTTCTTGCCCGTTCTTCTCCATGAAGATCTACGTTTTGTAACTGGGCAACTAGCTTCAACTTTCTGACTAACTGACCGACTATTTGACAATTCAAAAGTGCCTGTAAATGGTTTAATTGAAATAAATGCTTTGAGTTTGAGTTTGAGTTTTTGAGAAATTTTCAAACTCAGTTGCCACCTTCACGTCTGCCTTAATATCTACATTATTGATTTTTAGATGGTAGTCACGATTCCGTACTGTCGTTCTTCCCATTTCTGAATTAATAATATTTCAAGTTGTTTTAATTTTATTTCCAGAAGAATTTATTTTATTTTTAATGTGTATGGGTTTTCTGAGGAACATGCCCATGATACAATTCAAATAACCTCTGCCTACTTTTGTAAATACCTGGTGCTGCCCAATCACTAATTATAAAGCGGTCACAAACAGGCAATGTATTTGAGGTGAAAACCTTCCTAAAATTACAATTGATGAGGTTAAATAGTGAAGCATACACTTGACCCGGGTCGTTATGATAAGGCAAACCCTGTAGTTTTCCATTAAATTATTTATAAATTGTCCTAAGCTACTTTTATTTACAGGAATTAAACTCACAAGTCTTCTTTGAGCTCTGACTGTTTTCTGAGGGAAAGTGGCTAACTGGCCACGGTGATCAGAGTCCAACTCATTTATATATAAATGTCTAGAAGGTCTTAAGTTTGTAAAAATATTGTCAATACAGGTAGCACTAGTGGCAGTTATTCTAGTCGGCTAAAAAATGTATTATACAAATTATATGACTTTAATAAAGTTATAACAAACATATAGTTAAAACTACATTGTTCAGAGCATATTGTACTTTCTACACGAGCAGCCTGTGGGTCTCATACACGCGCAGACAGTACAACGCCTTGCGTGTGCAATATAATAATGCATTCAGGGTGCTGATGGGGCTGCCCCGATTCTGTAGCGCATCAGGTCTGTTCGCCGAGTCGCAAGTAGACTGTTTTTATGCTACTATGCGAAAACGATGCACATCCCTGGTTCGCAGGGTTCGGGCTAGTTCCAGCGGCATCCTGAGGGCATTCGCGCAGAGGTTCGATTGCCAGTACTGAACCATTGCTGTATGGTTCACATACTAGGCAATCGAGATATGTAATATATTTTGTCTTTATATATTTTATGTGTTTTTATTTTGTGTGTTTTTATTTTGAAATTTTGTATTTTTGTATATGATCCACTGTTGGTCGAAATAAAAGATTATTATTATTATTATACATTTATTTACTACAGCAGATTTTTCTAGTATGTTGAAATCTCCACAGACTACAACTGTTTTATTACGTACAAGTCTTTAATAATACTTCTTCCATATATTTCTCAAAAATATCATATGAAGCACATGGGGGCCTGTACACGCTCATTACAATTAACTGCTCAAGCTCAATACAAGTTATTTCAATAACTCGCTCAACAGAGAGGCTCACAATATCCTTATTGTTACAAACAATTATTAGAGAGCCACCACGTATCATATTAACTCTGCTGAATGAGCTGGCAACCTGGTGGTTGTTAAAGCTGAACATGAACTGGTGGACTTTTAACCTATGTTCAGTTACACATAGGATATCAATATAACTACAGTTCATGAACAGCACCAATTCTAATTCCTTACCTATCACACCCTGTATATTTTTATGAACAATTTATAGAGTATTATTATTACATTTATTTAGATTACTACAATTCGATGGGTGTTAAATTAAAGAAGAACTTTTGAAAACATTTTGATGATTTTAACTAGTATTTAAATTTTCTTCATCGATTTAGCAAGAGGTTTCTTCTATTGTCCTCATTTCTAATTTAAATGATAATAATTTGTCAATACTTGTTGCCAAATTATTGGCAGAATTATTTAAAAAGTCATTGCATTGCTCAAAAGAAGCAAGTTGTTTAGCCAATTTTTTGGCTGAAATATAAAAAAATATAATAGCGACACAGCTATCTGTCTTTTGTAATAGTACATAACAACGTTACATTTATCTCTTTTCATTAGTAGGTACCAACTTAATTGTTAGTATCAAGTAGATGGAACAGATTATTATTGAATGTCCAATTATGCAATGTTTATTTCAAATCTTAAGTTATTTTCTTCCTGTGGCAAGCTGTTACTTTATGGGAATGTAAACAACACAATTTTTCTTAAAGTAAGATTACACAAAATTCTATAATATTGGAGCAATTCTCCTTGGTTCACATTTCCCCTATTACCCATAAAAAAAAATAATGAAGTGTTCTGTGTAAAATAATAATTTCTTTCATTTTGTTAGATAAAGAACAACCAGGCATGCAGTAATTTTTTTATGGAGTGTCCTGGATATTCATCTGTCAACAAGTGGCCTAAGTCTTTTCTAATCTCATCGCAAAATAATACTACATCATTTTTTATAATTTGTTTAGATTGTTTATTTGAACTATTGATAGCAGGAAATGTCAAATCAACATATGACTGCGATAAGGTGGTAATGCTGATGGAGGAAAGTGTAAGGGAAATGCTGACTTCAGGACTATAACAGCTTAAGTACTAAGCTATTACGAATGGACAAGAAGATAGTTACAGGGAAATGCAGATGATAAGTGTACCTTCTTAAAAAATTAAGGTCAGAATGTTATCATAAATTTTTCACCGTTAATCCATTGGAGGACTATGTCAAGCTTTTGTCGATTGTCGTCTTTAGGTCGTAAGACGAAAGACTTCGGTTTATTGATTGCATACACCAGTGGTGGGCTATGCTTCTGTCACCAGCCGATTGCCGAGAGATTAGGCCTATTCACGGTCGCAGCATACCAGACAAATTACTATCCGGTCTAGCTAGCCCATTGGAGTTTAAAAAACTGGCCAAGTGCGTGTCGGACTACGCACACCGAAGGGTTCCGTAGTTGGGATGAATTTATTCCAAAAACAAAGTTCTGAGCCCAGAAAAAACTACAATTGCGCTTCACCCAAAGCAACCTGTGAGTAGGTAGGAAGGGGGACATTTTGGTTGAGAACTGTGAAATGTTTTTAAATTTTCATCGGCGAGGCCTACATTCGTCAGAGAATTTTAACACTGCTACATGCCCTAGTTCTTCCACTTCGAATTTTTAAGACCACCGCTCAGAACCTGTAGCAAAAAAAAACTTTCTTATTTGCAAAATAAGTGGGCAAACGTCATCTAAAACTATTCCAAATTTCAAGTTGATAGCATTAGTAGTTCTTGAGATATCCAGCTGTGACAGACTGAGTCGCACCTTATGGGTTCCTTTTTACCATTTTGGTACGGAATCCTAAAAAAATCGCATATATATATATATAGAACATCTTTCCAGTCTGAGAACATAAACATAAGTAAAGTTTCTGCCACATAGAGCGTTTTTCCATTCTGAGATACATTGTAATAAACTTAAAAATAAAACTAGACAAAACAAACACCGTTATTTTGAATAATTTTATCTAAATAGAGACCAACTAGGAGTTTTAATTACTATAGAGCAGACTGACATTAGCGCACGATTCAATCTATTGTTAACTAATAGCCGATTCTTTTCACCGCCAATGATAAAAAGTCGTTACCCTTTAAAGGTTAAATCGCGAATCTCTTTTGTATTACCTTTCATAAAGTCAACCGATACAATTTCAATTTACTGAGTTCGGTTTTTGGATTCTGAATTTTTTTGTTTTTTTTTTTCAATTGTTTATTATAATTATTTTGATGTAAATTCCAATACGTCAATTTCAAAGACTCAAGATTTAAGAAAGATTCACTCTTTGTCAAACAAATTTGTATGTGATTTGTATAATACAAAGCAAGATTCGGCACAGCCTGGCGGCAAAATATATTATAATACCTTTTCGATTTTCCGTGCCGTATCATGTTGAACCGAACAAGTGTGTAGCACCTCTTATAGGAATTAAAGTACCTACTACTAAATAATAATAATAGTTTATCGAAAATAGTTGAGCGACTATGACGAAGCAAAAAATGGTTCTGATCAAAATGGTACCATCTAACTGATCTGATGATGAAGCCGGAAAGTAGGCACTGGAACTACGTAACAAAACAATGTATCCTAGCCTTGTTTGGGCATTATAGAATTGTCATGAGATGCAATCTGGCAATAAATAATTTTTATCAAACTTCAAAAAAAGGACGAGGCTCTCAATAGATAGATAGATAGATAGATATATCGTTTATTTGGTGCACACAAAAGACATAGCACAAAATACAAAAACACGATTAAATAATAACTAAATACATGAATAATAATAAGGTGCCAATATACAAAAACAAAAAAAAAAGGCGATAAGTCCCCCTCTTTTAGGAGTGGGTAGAGAGGCGTCACGGCGTCCTCACCTTCCGCCTGACGCAGGTCCTCACCGGACACGGTTGTTTCGGGAGGTTCCTGTTCCGCATAAGGCGGGAGGAAACGCCCGGGTGTCACCACTGTGTGGATCACCTGGAGGACACGGTGGAGCATACGGTGGAGGTCTGCCTGGCATGGGCCTGGCACCGCCGTGTCCTTGTGGAGGCGATCGGCGGCAGTGATCTCTCCCGTCCGGCCCTGGTCCAGACCATGGTTCGGAGAGAGAGGGCGTGGGAAGCCGTCACCTCCTTCTGCGAAGCAGTAATGCTCGCGAAGCTGGAGACGGAGCGCGTGAGGGAGAGGCAAATGTCACGCCCTCACGCCCCTAGCCGCCGCAGGAGACACCCTGGGCGTCGGGAATCGCAGGCCGATTCCCGGCCACCGTAGGCGCGGGCTTGCGGACGGTGCGCAATGGGTAGCTCGCCGACCGATAAGGACCTGGCCCTGGTCGATGGCGCGTTGTGTTCCACGCGCGCCTCAAAGAGACGTCAGCACAACGGAAGGGGTCCGCTAGGACTGATGCCTGCCGGGGTCGCGGGAAAGTCCGAAAGGGATACCGTGACCCCTGGCATTAAACAGGCAACTGAAGGAACACGGGTTTTTTAGTCAGTAAGAGTCTGACACGCCCTCCCGCTCCGCCCAGAGCGGGAGAAGTTATTCGATAATTTCCCAACCTCAAAAAGAAAAAAAACGGTTCCACCAAATGGAAGTCCAACTCAGCATGTGTCAGGCAAATATACCTGACGCTGATATTCTGGTGGATCCCTGCAGTGACATACGGACGTCAAGCAGATGAGATAATAAATATGCGAATTATTGGTCTTGTGAAAAGTGAAATGTGCAGAATGAAATTACGTAAGTACCCGCAATTTAAATAATGACAGAATTTTTTAATGATAACTGTAAAGTTTAGCATTTGGAAACGGATTCGGATTTCGTCAATCAAAAATATTATTATATGTAGACACATAAAATAATATTTTATTTATGTTTGGGTTTAATTACTTATTTGTTTATGAACCGATTTTTTAAATTCTTTCTTTTGGCAGAAGAAGCCTGCGCGGTGGTCTCATATACATTTTGTTGACTTTGTTTGGGTAATTTTTGTGTTAACTTCAATAATACGAACTTATCTAATCCACTTGGTTGTATGTTGATGATGTTATAAACTTTGTCTCACTGTTGTGTAGATAGCAAGCAATGATATACGAATTGGTGTAGTGTAGGTACCACACTAAAAAAGTTAAATAAAGAACTTTTTTTGCAAAATAAAAACAGACTTTTTTTTTGCCTGTATATTTTTTCTTTTGTAAAATAATGTATTTTTCTCTTGTTGATTAAAGCTGAGAAAAAACCAATACTGCCCTCAAATCATACAACCTGTGGCCTACATAGAACCACAACCTGTGGCCCCATTAAATAAAATCCGGGCGTTTAGTCGCATGTCCTTGAACTGGCGTCAAACGTCAAACGCACAGTTTACGAGGCGAATAAGAAAGAAACGTCCCGTCGATAACAGCCAGTTACTTCGTAAAAATATACTTTATTGTTCTTTGAGTGTTATTGCAAACAAGTTTCTTTTGTTAAAATGAAAAAAACTTCAGTGGGTTTACTTGTAACACCTTAAGACACGTTTTTGTAATCAACTTGTAAAATAGGTAGGTATTATATTATATAATATTTTACCTGATGTCACACTGTTGAGAAAGGTCCCACTTGCTTCCCTCTGTTGTTGTGTCACATATTATTTCTGCCTCGTTAGTCTAGTAGTCGCAAGCACTACTGCTGAACATGAGGTTCAGGGTTCGATTTCCTGGTCGGGCAAAATGCTATTGGGTTTTTCTATCTGGAATTTTTCAGTAGTAGCCTGGATTTGTACCCGGTTAGTGGCAATAGACTCGCCCCCTATTACATGGGACTTCAACATAACTGGCCAAATATGGGTGTACTATTAGGTACACCTCTGTCTAACCTTTCGGGAAATACAGCCGTGATGTTATGACATGTGTGTAAGTATATCAAATTCTTAAAAAAAAATTGTTAGTGGACCTCTTTCTTATAGATTTATGTAACGAAATACGACATATAATGATGATTCATGATTGATTCAAACTGGATGTTTAAAAAAAGGAAATTTATAAAAATATCGTCATAAAATTTGCGGCGTGTAACCAATCAATTTTGACGATGCCTCTGGCAAACAGCCAATATTAGGTTGGCAAATAATACTTAAGAGCGTTGGTGAAAAAATAAAACCGGCCTAGTGCGTGTCGGACCATGCACAATGAAGGGTTCCGTATTTAATATAAAGGGACCATAGACTTACGTAAGTATTTGATATTAATTTCGACTTGATACCTCCATGCGTTCCTGAGAAAAAGGGTCTTGACAGACTGACGGACGGCCAACGAAATTATCCTATAAGGGTTCCGTTTTTTCCTTCTGAGGTACGGAACTTAGGCTCAAGGCGCACCTTTTCAGGCTACAAGCAATGTTTTTGAATACCTATGTAAAAAATCTCTTATATGTTAGTGAACCTTCTGAAATGTTTCATAATGTTACCGTGTGAAAAGTCAATGACGGCTAACCAAGTCTCAGGTCATCGGCCTATCAAATAAAGATATTATGACTGCTACTTACATTCACCCTTACAATAAACATAGATGTGCCTTATTCATAGAGGTTTTATATGAACTTGTGAGTACTTCGCCCTGTTATTCGATATCTTTTTACTCAGAATGAGTGCCTACGGAGGTTTTATAGATTTGTTTTGAAAAAGGTCTGGATAACAGTCTAAAAACAAAGTTAAAGAAACTGCTAAAGAGTTGACATCCTAATTTTACACAATATTTTGGAGATTGAATACGGAGTATTATTATTATTGTTTACAGATTGTCCTATTGAAATTAGTACGATAATTGAAAGTAATAATGTGCAATCAGTGATCATACTCGGCGATTTTAACGCTCACCCAGGCGAGCTATTCGGTAGTGAACTGTTGAGCTTCTGTGAGGAGCAGTGCTGGATCTGTGCGGACCTGGACTTACTGCCTCACGGTAAGTACACTTTCGTGAGTGACGCGCACGGTTGCCACCGCTGGCTCGACCACTGTGTAGTGATCGAGGCCGCGAGGTGTCTGCTCGTTAGTGCAACTGTGTTGTATGATACATATTGGTCGGATCACATGCCTATACAATTACAATGTAATTTTAATATCATAAGACCTACAATTGTGACACCGAATCTGAGTAAAAAACTTTGCGATATGGGAGAACGGAATACTAGTCAAATAAGTCAATACAAAGACATACAATGTTAAGGGAAATTAAATTTCCATTAGAATTTATAGACTGTGCTAACGGGTGTTGTGAGGATTCGAATCACAAAGTCGTATTGGACAATATGTATAAAAACATTGTGTGTATATTTACAGAGACTGCGGGAGGGGGTAGAAGGAACAAACGTGTTGTCGGTTGGAATAGGCATGTTAAGCAGGCTCACGCGGACGCCCGGCTTGCTTTTCTGTCTGGAGTACGTCTCGTAAACCAACTTCTGGTTCTGTGTATGAACATATGTACGACACGAGAAAAGTCTTTAAATCAAAGTTAAAATGGTGTTTTGTATTTAATGAAAATAAATGTTTATTCAATAAATAGTCATCGTGATCTGGAAAAAAAATCGTAATATTTTATTTTATCATTATGTTATATTTAGTTCCTATCACAATCTGTTCTTTTCTGCATATTACTTTTACAAAATAATGTCGATGTTTCACATCTGCCAGGCGTTCCGTGACGGCTCACATTTTTTAAGTCGTGTGTATACTAACCAAATGGACTACTTATGGGTCCGAAATAAAAGATTTATTTTATTTTATTAGCCTATATTCTTTATTGTGTCTTTTTAGAGAATTAGGAAAATCTGCCTTCACTGCTGCTTGAAGAGCTTTTTACAAAGACAAATAACAAACATTGACCATTCAAACATCACCATTGCACCGTGTGTCGGCGCTTACAGGTCATTACATCTAGGTTTCCTGACGACGTTTTTCTTTACCGCAAATCAAGCCTAAGATCAACTTACAAAGTAAACATAATGACATAGAAAAGTCACATTGATTGCTCGTAAACCAGACCGTCAAACCTACACGATGAAAATAAAAAGAAAAAAATAAAACACTAAGTATTTGTACTAGGTAACAGACATGTCTGTATTACTGTGACCTCGACCTTTGGCGTCAAGATGATATTATTTCTGCTGTCAAGTGGTTTCACATCAAGGCGGCTCTTCTAATAACATTCAATATTTACTCAAGTTAGATCAAAAGTAACGCCTTGTACTTATGTCTGTCTGTTTGTTGGGTTATGTTTTTAATTACAGCAATGTAGCCGAAGTTGAAATTATTTACTAATTTCTTGAAGCAGGTTACAAAATTATGGGTATCAATAATTTTATAGTAGGTATTACGTAGGTACTTATGTAAACTCGATGTTAGTTATGGAACCACATTCTAAGTTTCCTTTTCAAACGGAATGGGCAAAGCGAGGTATTAATCTTTATTTATTAAAACTTTTCACACTCAAAAAAGTACAAAGGCGGACTTAATGCCTTAGGCATTCTCTACCAGGGTGGTGAAGAGATTAGATGGCAGGTGCTCAAGGGTGATGGTTGTGGTGGTGTTGTGGTGATCTTTGACCTAAAAGATTGAAGAAAACCGGCCAAGTGCGTCTCGGACCACGCACAATGAAGGGTTCCATAGTTGGGATGACTTTATCCCAAGAACAAACTTAACATTGTAGTTTGCAAACTGCAAATTTAAGTTGGTTGATTATTACTCGTTAACCTGTACAGCCTACATAGCTCTGATAGTTTTTCTTTTAATTTCATCATATATACTACTGCTGTGATTTTTTTCACAAATCCAAGTAATACCATTTAGCTGACAGGGGGGGGGGGACGGACTTGAATCTAACAAAAAAAATTAGTTAAAAATGGTTTTCACAAACTCACACAATATTTTTGAACGACCTTTCTAACGATACCCCACAACATGGGGTAGATGAGAAAAAAAAACATCCCCGCTTTACGTGTAGGGGAGGTACCCTAAAAAAAAATATGTTTTATTTAGATTAATATGTATACATACGCCAAATTACAGCTTTCTAGTACTAACTGTCTTTGAAGTAAGCCGCGGACAGACAGACGGACATGGCTAAACTATAAGGGTTCCTTGTTTACTACGGAACCCTAAAAAGCGTCAAGGAGCAGGATTACCATCTTTAGTAAATTGTTGATAAGAACGCCAGAATAGTTCTACATAACATTTTGGGAAAATACAGGATAGATGGTAAGCAATAAATTTGTGTTTTGCTTTACGAAGGACTGTCTGTCTTTGTGAGCCGAGCTGACTGTAAGGTATCCAAAGTTTCTCAAATAAGTGTAAGTAAGTAAGTAAATTTTATTTGTTTAAACATGGTGTACATGATACATACAAGTGCTGCCAAAATATATATATGTATTGTCTCTCATTTATGATATTATTAGGAAGAAAACTAAGAGGTTTATGGACTTGTGCGAAATGTTACATTGAACTATGTACTAGGAAACAGTTGTCACTTTGTCGACAAGGTCGTCAAGTGACAACTATCTACTATCAGCCGTTGACATCACATAGGCTGTACGGGTATGTCTGGCTGTAGAATGTAACCCGAAGTCCGTTCACCCCTTTGTGTACAACTAAAAATAAAAGTGATCCTCGTTATTCAAATGACGATTCGATGCTCATTGATGTTGTAGGACTCATTATTTGTAGAATTTATACCACTAAGAAATTAGCATTGTATTTTTGTCTTTGCTTTTGTCATAAATTAAATATTCGTTTTTTTTTTTTATCCACTGCGGGAAGCTCTTGGCCTGCATGTCACCTGATGGTAAGTGATGATCAGGCCGATGGAAGCGAGCTTTACCCGGAATCCTCAACCACAGAAGAACTGGCTATCTTACCTCTTACTGCCGAAACACAACAAGGCTGTTAACATTGTTGTTATGGCAACAGACTTAGATAATATGGTGGTAGCTAGCCAGGCGGACTTATAACAAGCTCTACCACCAATCAAACCGAGCAGAATTTTTTTCCTCCACTTGGAATCGAACCCGGGATTTCTGGATCTGAGACAGGTGGTCTAACCACTCGGCCACAGAGGCGGTTAAAATCATAGCGGTTAGACCAGTTAATCACGGCATTTTAATACAGGGTGGCAGGGACTTCGACGTGCAAACTGTTACCATGGATTAGAACATGATTCTGGACCCCCCTGTGTTGAAAATTTTCACCGGTTTTAAACAAAATTAGCTGTTCCATACATTCTGACCGCATAGGTATTGCACTTTTCTATGAAAAGGCAGTTTTTTTTTTTAATAACCGACGAGAAATTTTTACTCCGGGGGTCCATAAAATCATGTGCTGAATTATTCATGGTTATAGTTTGCACGTTGATGTCCCTGCCATTCTGTATATGTACCCCAAACCTCTCTTTCATCAGCCCGTAACACTTCATGGGTTTGTCCCATATCTGCCAAACAATAAAATAAGACAAACAAAAATATCACTTGAATACCAAATAATCATTATACCTACAAATGTGCGGAGCACACACCCTGCACTACGGCACACTTGATGCCGTCTTATCGCGTTTTGACACTCGCTATCGAATCGTATCGCTAGCGTAAACATGACAGTGATGGTAATCGTGGTAAAAGGCATGTTACACTTTATTGTGAACTAGTTGGGGTAAAGACATTGTAATGGCAGACAATGGCGAACGAATACATGCAGAAATAAATAATATCGCGAACTAGTGGTTTGGAGCCGAAATTGAAATTATTTTGTATTGATTGCAATTATTGTAAGTGTGCAAATTAACAAAAGGGATTTTTTCCAAAAGTAATGTTGATTCATTTCACGTAAATATTAATTAAAACATAACTCAAACTCTTTTTTCATTCCCTCAATTTGATTATTTGATTATTGTGAATAAAAATCGAATTTAGTTATAAAAGATAATATTATATACATTTTTGGGCCATATAAAGCTTTCCTTGTTGTTCTCTTCACCCAAAATATGATGTTTATTGATGATTTTAAACTTACTAGCGAAGGTTAAGAGATTGATGTGCGATGCAAACTACATCTAGCAACTTCTAGTGTATCAATATAAAAATACGACATTGATTGCCTTATCATTATCATGCATGTCTTGTAAAACCCCTTTAAAGTTTCAGACAAAAGTAAAGTCCTACAGGGACAGATAATTTAACGTTTCAAACCACCCCTGATATCAAAACAAGCATTTTCTGTTTTACCCGCCCCGCTGATCGCTGCACCTATCACCTCACCCATAGATTAATGTTTAGCTGTTTACGTGTTCTCCATGGCTGCCTGGCTCCGCGTCCTTGTATAAATAACTGAGGAGTTTGATTTCAGGTCACCGGAGTGGGTTACACCGCTGCCTTTACATTTACACATTATTTGCATGCTAAGCTTGTTGATGTTGCAAGCTATTTTCAGTTAATTGTTGTAGGTTATTTTTAAGTTAACGATACTTATTACCTTAATGAAAGTTTGTTAGTCATTTCAGAAACTTAGTACGCGGTAGCCGATGTTGTATGAAACTAAAACATCGTACTGCATCAGTCAAAACGATATTCGTTAAGTTTGTTAGATGGTTAAGCAGCTGGCTTCCTGTCAAGCCTGATAACTGTATCAATATTGCCTCTATTTTGCTGTGCTACTCTGAACATTTACTGTTTAAAGGAGCTAAGCCAAGCATAAACTAGGAACGAATATTTAAATGAATATTTAAACGTCACTGTTTCTCAGAAGCGAATATCTCGATATGAGATTTGACAACTGATTGAATTGACTTTCAAATACCCGTAAGAAACGCCCTCAGTGTTTCTAATAACCAGGGTTGAAAAAAAATGTTTTTATTTTTTATTTTATTTTAGTTTTGAACTGGATTTTTAAAGAAACAGTTCAAAATATTTTAAACAAATGTTATTTTTTGTTTTTTTGAGCGATTTATCAACAAAAAGCGATCAGGGCTAATATAATTCATTTCTAGACTATTTTAAATACGTCGAACCTCTAGAATGGTGGTTATCATTAAAAAGTTAAATTAATGGCCAAACAATGGACTTAGTGACACAGCTCCACACTGCTGTTGCTTCAAGTGCTGGAATTGAAAGACTGTTTTCAACATTTGGATTTATTCATTCCGATGTAGGTACGTAATAAACTTGGCACCGAGAAGGCTGCAAAACTTTTCACAGTTTTTAAACACCTTGTTGTTTTGTGTCAATAAATTGTCAACGTTTGAGTTTTTTTTTTTTTTCTTCAATTTATTTTGCAATCAGTAGTTTTAGCAGAGTTTTTGTGGGATATTGACTGATGATGTCCATTCTTCCAGCGAAGAATCTGCCTCTCAAAATTGCTTTATTTAGTTAAGTCCCATATGTGGTGGTGTTTGAGCCTTTTCATAGTTATTGGTTCACTTAGTGCTATGGCTAAGGTGTTGGTATGTGACGTTATTCGATGTTTGTAAGAATGAATCCTTTGTTCTATTTCCTCTTTTACAGTTCTGATTTGTAGATGCTCACGTAATTCTGAAGTCTTCATAAACCATGGAGCATTTGATATTATTCTGAGAGCTTTATTTTGAAAACGCTGGAGAATTTCCACATTTGAGTTCCTCGCAGAGCCCCACAGCTCGATTCCGTTTGTCCAGACAGGCTTTAACACTGCTTTGTAGATGAGTATTTTGTTTTCTAGTAATACGTGTTTACGTTATTAATACGTAATTCTTCCTAAGAGCCAGTTCAGTTTTCGGAGCAGGATGTCAAGCTAGTCACGTTTTTCTCTATAATACCTATATGTTATCTCCACGTTTGTTTCTTGTCGAGGTGTACGCCAAGGCACTTAGCTGTTGTCCCGTGTGGAAGTGTGTCACCTCCGAGTTTAACAGGTGGGCAGTCATCTCTCATCCACTTATGGATTTTGTCGAGATGACTTTGTAGAATTTGTGAGGCCATATGAGGGTTTTTGTTATTGCATAAAGCAGCCGTATCATCAGCGAAGGTGGCAGAGAGAACTTCTGACGTCGGTAAGTCTGCTGTGTATATAAGGTAGAGGTTTGGACCTAATACGGAGCCCTGGGGTACGCTGGCCTGTATGTTGTACAATTTCGAATACGAGTCTTTAACTTTTAGCCGGAAAAATCTGTCTTCTAAGTAAGACAGATTCAATAGTGCATACAGGTTATGTGGCAGTTGTTTTTTTATCTTAAATAACAAACCCTGGTGCCAGACCTTATCGAACGCTTGCTATACGTCCAGGAATATAGCCGAGCAGTACTCGTTTCGTTCCAGCCCCTCTCGTATCTTATTCACCACTCTATTATTATTTATTTATTTATATATACTTTATTGTACACCACAAAAATACATAACAAGAAATAATAATTAAGCACTACAAAATATACAATGGGCGACCTTATCGCTTTCTGCGATCTCTTCCAGGCAACCTTAGAATGGACAGTGATTTGCCTGGACATAAAAATGGGGCTGTCGTTGGTGCAAATAATATGTATACAATATACTAGAATAGATACACAGATACATATCCTAAATAATAGATACATAAATACATACATACAATACATATAAGCAACGAAAATAAATGAAGACTATAGATAATTACAGTTACGAGAACAAGATCACAACGACAAGTAATGTTCCTTCACGAGTCTCTTAAACACATGTAACGATTGCGCGCGCTTTATTTCAACTGGCAGTGCATTCCACAAACGAGCGGCACAGTGAAAGATTTGTCGAGGAAAGTTGTGGAATGCATAGGCATTTTAAGCTTCAAGTTATCTGATGACCTTAAAAATTTCGTGTGGGAGTCGCAGAGAAACTGGAAACGTTCCTTGAGATAGAGAGGGGTGGAAGGGGAAAAAAGCACATTATACAACAGGGAAAGAATATGAACATTCCGTTCTATGCACCTGCTCCACGGTTGAGTGCCCTATTCTGAATCCGAACTGGTGTTGTGGGATGATGTTGCATTCTTTAAGAATATCATTGAGCCTACGTGTAGCGACTTTCTCAAATAGTTTAGACATGTTATGTCAGTAGGCTAATTGGCCTGTATGACGACACAAGATGCGGTGGTTTTCCAGGCATTGGGATCATGACATTTTCCGACACTTTCCTTATGCTCGGAAAATATCCAGTCCTCAAAATTCCATTAAAGAGCTGTGTTATAAAGAAAATGGCTTTTCTTGGCAGGTGACGTAGGATTTCAGCAGTTATAAGGCAGTATCCAGGAGCTTTATTTAGTTCGAGCCCTTTTATAACTCTCCAGAACTCGCCAAGTGAGCAGTACTTTAATGGTAAACTGAGTTGTAGATCTGACTCCAATAGTTTTAAATTTCTTAATATTGAATAGATTAAGTATTAAAAAGTGATGGATATTTAAGTGTTGTGTAAGTGTCTTTTTTTTCTTCTCTCTTCTTTAACTTTGATTGTTAATTAATGATACCTTGTTATTTTATAATTAAAATTACTACTGTTTAATTTGATTTAATAAATTAAGTAATGAAAAAAGGAATCTTTGATTAGTAAATGTAAATCCAAATAGTTTCTTTAATAAACTTATAGTTTAAATGAATGACAAATAGATCTAATAATGTTATCTACTATCTAACCTTTTTCATTTCTTTTCAAGCTTTATCAAGTTCTAAACATTTATAACTTTTCATTTATGTATTTCCATTCATTCGCTATTCAAATTTGATTTAAAACCATGTTTTTTTACTGAATGATTAAAACTTGTTTTAAATTGTTTTTGAGAAACTTAATAACATAAAATGTTTTATTTAAAATTGTTTTAAACATTGTTTAAAACACGTGTTTTAAACAATTTGTTTGTTTTATGCCAACCCTGCTAATAACTAAGCGTAGGCGTCTTTGAATCCAAAACACTATATACTCGTATAAAAACTGTGTACAAAGCAGTTACTCCACTAATCGCTTTAAAATCAAATAACTATCAGTCTTTTGTGGCCCGAAGAGTTTCCAACAAAATTAATTCTGGAGAATCTGGCAGAACCCCAGGCTTGTTCGCCCAGTAAGACAAATTGTGCTTCAAACTGAGGTATTAGACAATAATTAGGCTTTGTATAAAATGTAGGCAGTTAGAATCTAACATTTAAGACATTATTTGACTAATTAACGTTGGAAATATTTAGTAATTATGTTTTGTTTGTATATTTTGGTTGTCATAATTAGAATTCTTTGTTAAGCCATAATTATAAAAGCTGTTTATTTAATGCCTTAACGATTCCTTTTTGTTATAAACGTTGCTACGCAACAACGCAAATAGCAACGATACGAACGATACGATACGGACGATACGATACGAACGATACGTACGTATATGTACGTATCAATGTCAATGAAACTGGGTTCGAACCCTAGCACACTACTTTGAGTAATTTAATTCATCACCACTGTTATCAAAACGGCGAAGTACCATCGTGACGAAACCGGCATGGTTAGAAACAAAAATTCTAAGAAATGTGACATTCGTGATTACGTTCTACTTTTTATCACCCTCCACATGATATTATATGGTCGGTAATAAGAGAAAAAAGAATAATAGCCGCACGGGTCGATCCATCAGGTTAAGTTACGCTTGTCGGGGTTGGTCAGTAGATGGGTGACCATCTTTCACATACCGAAACTCCTTCGTGGCTCGGAAATCACGTTAAGCCGTTGGTCCCGGTTGTCATTCGTGGATTTTTGATAGTCGTTATGGGTCGTCAGAAACCCGAATGTCTGACCACCAGTCTTACCAAGGGGTATCGTATTACCCAGTTAATGGGTTATGGAGGTCAGATAGGCACTTTTAATCACTATTTTGGTGTTTGAATTTAGAACACATCTATATATGCGACCTCCATCTCAATGCTATACAACCTCCTTGCGAAAACATACTCGATACACAGGAAATAAATATCGCTTCACAAGTTGATTATTATTAGTAATAATAAGAAAATAACTCTTAATTTTAGTAATAGTTCCAATTTTAATGTCCATTTTAATTAATTCAACCTTCCTTTTTTCTTTTGTCTATTTTCGCTTAAATCTTTCTTTTTCTCGTAGTCATGGTATAAAGTATAGTATGCAACTCTTGAATAAAACGGATTTATATCGAGGGCCATGAATTACTCGCGTCGCACAGGATTCTAACACTTGAATCACTCGCTACGCTCGTGATTCAGTCGTTAGAATCCTTCCCTTGCTCGTGATTCATCAATAGCTCTCGCTTTAAATCCGTCTTTTTTTCACTAATTGCATAATATACTATTATTCACTCAGTGACTATAAGAGAGTTTTATTCACTGTTATCGATGCATAAAATTCCTTTTTCGAGTGGAAATGGTAAAAACAATATTAATATCTTTGCTGAACTTAATCATAGTGACCGCTGTAATAGTTAACGTTTAAGTAGTCGCCACTTGAATAAGTTAACAACTTCAAGTTATAACGTCGACGATGCATAATTTTCCAGCTTACTTCAAGTGGACACAAAAAAGGTAAGTATATTATTTATAGTTTCATGTAAGTGAAATATAGCTTTGTAACTATGTATAGTACTGTTTACTATGTACAGTGTAGGTACTCTATCCAAGTACATAATATAGTGTACATAGGAATACAGTGTACTAGGTATAGTCGACCTCGTAATTGATTTACCACTTCAGTCAACAATTCCCAAACTCAAACTCAAACTCAAAGCATTTATTTCAATTAAACCATTTACAGGCACTTTTGAATTGTCAAGGAATCGGTCCGTCAAAAATATGAAGCTAGTTGCCCATTATAAGCGTAGTAGATACCTATGGAGAAGAACGGGCAAGAAACTCCACGGACACTCTTTTAAATAAAATAAATTGTTACAAAGTATTGGTTACATCATTCATGTTGAAATTATATATGTGAGAACAATGTAGAAAGACGTGCACGTTAGAAGTGTCCGTAATAAAAAGATAAAACAATGAACAATTCAACAATTTTAATCAGCCATGACCGCTAAGAGTTGACCAGTCCCAACTGACGGCGCCCGTTCACGAACATGACGCATGGATCAGCACCATTCAGCTCAACCATTTTGAAGGGAGCTAAATGATCCAACACACGCGCCACCATCAGCGAGACATCTAAGTGAGCATGACATACTCACAGCCGCCAGGGCACATTCAAGTCAATAAAAGACGTTTTACGGTAAATGGTAAATGGTAGCTCTTTAGTACATAGTACTCACACCTGTGCTCTGCAATTATATATTACATAGGAGATTGATTTTATATAATGCAAAGATGGTCTTAAAATCTTGAGCTGCTCCAACAGTATTTTCAAATGTTAATCAATTAGTTGTGGTTGTGGAGCAGGACCATCATTGAGCCAAGCATTTTTATCAGTGATGTAATCCCCCAACTTATAATATAGCCTGCATAGTGTGCGTTTTATACAAGACTTGAATATCGTCTCATTCAGTTGAAGTATGTGGGGAGGAATTTTATTGTAACATTTTAAACAGTACCCCATGAAAGATGAGTCCACTTTAGCCAGTCTGAAACCTGGTTGAACTAATAGGTCCCTATTTCTTTTACTATAATTATGTCTATCACCTCTTTTACTAAAAAGATGTAAGTTTTTTCTTACGTACATGATGGTTTCATAGATATATTGACAAGATACCGTCATGATGTTAAGAGAGTCACGCCTGCGGAGATAATATATGGCTCTAATCGCTCTTTTCTGCAGAATAAAAATAGACTCGATGTCTGTAGCCCGTCCCCACAGTAAAATACCGTAAAGGCTCGTACAGACCAGTGCGACGCGACGGCGCGACGCGACTCGAACAATACCATTTCTAAGAAAACTTGACGGTATAACAATAACCAGTGTCGCGTCGCGCTGTCGCGTCGCGCATATCTGCACAAAGCTTAAAGCTTCGTACAGACAAGCGCGACGCGACAGCGCGGCGCGACACCGGCTATTGTTATGCTGTTTTTTTTTTTGAAATTGTATTGTTCGAGTCGTGTCGCGCCGTCGCGTCGCGCTGGTTTGCACGAGCCTTTAGTCATGATACTAACTAAAATAGACCAGCCTCGCGGTATCTGCATCAGTAAATTGACGGATTTTTCTGACAGCATATGCTGCTGAACTTAGCCGTCCTGCAAGAGATGTTAAATGAGGACCCCATTGTAGCCTTGAGTCGAGCGAGATCCCTAGGAAAACAGTTTTATCGACGAGTCTAGTTTCTCTTGATTCAATACTATTTCACAATCACTACGTTTGACATTTGTAAAGAACCCGTGCCGTGTACAAAGAACCTTAGGATAATAAAACAATGAACAGGTCGACTAAACGTAAACAAATACCTAGATGTACACCTGTGTGGATTACGTGCTTTTGGCGATGCAAATTAATCAGATAATTTACAGCAATTAATTTAATGTTGTTATTGATTTAATTGGTTAATTAATTTACTTAATTACTGACTCAAATTGTATAAGTAGGTAGGTACTGTTAGCATTGGAATACTAACGGTACTAGGATACTATGTGGGGGCGTAAAAACAGAAACCATATTAAAGGACTTTGTCCGTTTTCGGCTTCGTGTGAACACAATGCTCGAAAAGAAACAAATTAATTAGAAATCAAGTTTAGTTTTTTAACCCTAATTTATTCTATACTTTTGTATCAACTTGCACCCACGAATAGTGTACCTATTTAATTAGTACTGAAATTGTTTTATTCTTCGACATATTGACAGGACTCGACCTTCATTAATTCATAGTGATGCCAACGAATAATCGTATATTATAATATAATTATTTACTAATCGATTCTAATTGTTATTTTTGATGTTCAACTACTTCCTCCTCATTCATATCAGAGTCTAGAGTTTACCGTCAATTAAAGCTGTTATTTGTAATCACTTACATTATTTCAAACATTTTTTATCGACATAATTTGGAAAACGTAAGAAAAAAAAGTATTTTAAAGTATCGAGTTGGTCAAGGAATTTCACTTTTTAACAATTATTAAATCGATTATTTAAAAAAAAGTTTACTTATATTAAAATAGTAACATGATCGCTCGCAGGTTTGCACGTTGTTCTAGAGTAGGGAAAATAACTTTATTTCGTGCATATTGCACCTCATTTTACACGTGCAGCCTGTGGGTAGATTACACTCAAAAATCGTACAGTGCCCTTCGCGTTCAATATAATAATGCGTTCCGGGTATTGATGGGGCTGTGCCGTTTCTGTACTGCTTCAGGGATGTTTGCTGATGTTCGTGTCGATTGTTTTTACGCTACGATGCGAAAAAAATGCGCTTCCTTGGTGCGCCGGGTGGGGGCCAGCCCCAACAATATACTGCAGTGTATTGCGAGCAGACTAGACTGTTGGTGAATGAATCGCTGCTGCAAGCTTTCCACATCGGTGTTGAGTGTGTAGCAGGGATTCTTTAAGTGTGTAGGTTAAGTTTACTAACATAGTAATTTTTTTTTTTTTTTTTTTTATTCATTCATTCAGTACTTACATATACATAATAAGTTGATGCAAACATAAACTCATTAGAGTTTTACCGTGCACCAAAATCATCGACCACATAATTTAAACAATCATAACAAACTTAAGTTCATAATCATAAAATGATACAGTAGGTAACAAAAACAACATCGAGGGTAATAAGCGAAATATTTATCTATTACTTACGAGCGAACATCGATGACCAATCTGACCGTCCTTAAGACAAAAAGTGGTGGAGGAATGTGATTTAGATTGATACAGGTTGTTCCTAAAAGTATATTATTATTAGTAATAGTTAATTTTCCAATGGTATCGTTGGCTATTATGTTTATTTATTTACTATTTAACTATATTCATTTATAACATTTATTCACTTAATATACATTAGATATTTATATTTTGTAAGAAATGTTCCTTTAATTTGTACTTTATGTTTTTAGCAGTTATTTTGTCCCTCAATGATATAGGTAGTTGATTAATGTTGAATATAGGTAGTTGTTAAGAAGTATTGTTAATATCATATTGAGTCTTGTTAAGGCTCGTACAGACCAGCGCGACGCGATGGCGCGACGCGACTCGAACAAAACAATTTCTAAGAAAACTTCACGGTATAACAATAGCCGGTGTCGCGACGCGCTTATCTGCATGAAGCTTTACTTGTTAATTAAATATAAATAAATAAAAATATTAATGTTTGAGTTGTCACTTCAAGTCACTTTATTTCTTGACATCGTGAATACTGTTTTCATCGTTTTACTGTGATTTATTTTTCAAGTATTTTTTTGGTTTTGGGTACTGATGTTCTCACGTTGACCCCAGCACGCCTATGAACTCCGACACAAATCCCATCGTTGACCCCAGCTTGAAATTATGGATTTCGAACTTGCCGAAACCTGAATCGTACGGATACCAACGAGGCAATTTCGCTTCAACTCCTGCCTGTGGTGGAAATTGAGTTACAGATCCTATGTGCGAATTTTGGTACTGATATTAAGCAAAGGAGAAGACATACCCTCGATCTTGTGGAAGTGGACTCGCTCCAGAAGTGGTACGTGTCAATGAAAACACGAAAATGTTACATGAAAATGAAAATAACAGTCAGGGATGAAATCCAATCAAGGAGTAGGGCTCGAACTGCATAGTAGGCCGAAGAACAGTAGGTTGCTGCGCTCATGTATGGACTATAATTTGGTTCTTAAGCTCTGCAAGGTACCAAGATAATATATATCCATCTGCCCAGTTCCTAGACAACATATTATTAACTTATGAGTCAGAATAATAACAAAATGTGTAGGTAAATAAAATTGTATTTTATTTAAAAAAAACAAGCACCCGAAACAAGTCTTAGAAGCATCACGATACAATCTTATTACAATTATCTCTTTCCTACTGGTATTAGCTATTAAACCTGTATTATATTTTCATACCGAGCCAAATTCCGATACAAAGTGGACAATGCCCTTTGAGTGAAGCAACATCTTCAACTTCAATAGTTAGGTTGTAATATGTCGAGGTAGCATGAACGTGCTCCAGAATTTAGGAATGTGAGTGAGAGCTATTGTGAAAAATGATTTTAAATTCGCTTGAGTTATCGAACGTTATCATCACCCCAACAATTTAAATGATGTTATCATTACAATCGGAAGCAGTTTTTGGGCATCAAGCAAATGTGAAGTATTCCTATTTTACTCGAATCTACTGCTAAAATCAGACTCCACAAACCTATTACTGAGAAAATGAAATATCAATGTTGGTGATACCGCCTGTCAAACACACATCATGACATCATCATCATCATGTCATTTGACAGTCCGTGACGACTGTCATAGATTAATGGCACATGACAAGCGATATCAAGGTAATGACAAGCTTCGGTTTGATAATAATAATAGGTAGGTACCTACTATTGAACACAAGTCTTCAAATCACTACAAAATAATTGTTGTGTTGTGAAAATAATGCATTTAATAAACATAACATCACCCGAACGGTTAGGCAGAGGTGTCAGTACACTTACAAGTCACTTATAAGGCCCGTGTGAAAACAAAATAACTCGTTTCCCGACCTAGTAAACCAACCGAGGAGACGTTCAGCAGACCAGTAAACCAACATGGCAGGCCACGATCATATATAAAAGCGATCGTCGCACGCTCATAATTATGTCATATTTTAATTAATCAATGTAATCACCTACCTATCAGACAGAATACTATCGTTTACCCACAGATTCTCAACGACTCAAAGCATCGAGTCGCCAACCAATCGATTGGCAAAGAATCGATATAATCAATGTGTAGTCAAAGCTAGCGGGCCGAGCTCGCGTGTCGTTGCACTCGTCATGAATTGAATAAACATCGGTATTTAGTATCGATTGCGAGTTGTTTTGTAATGGTAGTTAATTAAAATGTTTGTAAACATACGAGCTTGCAAATAGTCATTAAGTACGTGTCATTAGAAGGCAAGTGTTTTGTGAACCTTTGGGAGGTAATTCAATTACTGTACTCGCAACTGATTAGTGGTTGCTGTTTGTTTTTTATTTGGAAACTAGTAAGTAGGTAGGTAATTCTCAACAGCGACATGGAAGTGTAGAATTATTCTTCCATATTAAAATTATCCAAAATAATTCAGTATTCTACTACAAATAGCAAAAAGAACATTTGCCTTAACGACAAGCGAATAAGCCTCCCATAGGTACAGCGACCTCTTATCTGGTAACAAAAGAAATGCCGAACTGCTATCTAGACGAATCAATTCGCTCCGGTTAAAGACCTCACTTAGCACCCGTAAAGCGTGTGGGTTTATGATAATGCCGTCTAGGACAGAACCGAATATTCACAGGATTATCATTTAAAATGGCCTTAGGTATCATATGGTCACTACTTACCACCAAAGGGAACTTATCAGACAATTGCTTTACGTCAGACTTGTGTTATAAAATGTAATTTATTTAAAAAAAATGGTAACCACCACTTACCAGCGCAGTCTGTCCACACCACTACCTCGAACACCGACTTACTAAACAGTCGATAAATACCAGTCGCCGATGCATCGCTGCATCGGTAAACAATGTTGATGCTTGTGTTTATATTTTGTAATGGGTTTGTGTACGTACAAGTTTCTGGAAGCTTCGGGCGTTCAACGGCAAGTTGTCGGTAATGGTGCATTTCATCTTCAAAATATTGATGATATGACTAGAAAGGGAGTGAACACTGAAAACTTAAAGTATAGAATAAAAATATGTGCGACGCTGACCCCAAATAAATTAGGAAAAGGTCAGAAGCTCGATGAATTGAAGATGAGAATGTGTGGAACATCAAGTTCATTGTAACATGGACGCATAGATAAGATGGCATTATTTGAATAACATGAAAATTAATCCTGCCAGGAAAGTTTGCACTACGAGTAACTGAAGGATTAACTGATAGAAACGACGAGGAAATGAAGGATTCAATAGTTTCGTTAAAACATTAAACAAAAAAGAGTTAATTTAAATAACTCTATGCAATTTTTTATATCTTTTTCTCTAAAATCTATTTCAGTGTATTGCAGGTGATAAAACATTGTATACCTGACTACAACGATAAAAAGTGAATGTGTTAATTTAGCAGGCAATTCGTACCCTTGTTGACCCAATGAAAATTGTGATTGGTTCCACGAAAACAATTAGGTACTGCAATATTTCTAACGAAAAATAGTATGTTATGACAACATAATTCACCAGTACGTTCAGCATCGAATAAGCAAAGAATCGATAGTTGATTACTCGTAAATCGGTAGTAAATATCGATGTTTTGCTATATAACTGGTGAAACAATTTTTTTTTTAGTACTGATTCAATTTATCATTTTCCTGCCGCTATCCCAATCTATTTGCGGTCGGCGCAAAATGTCCTTTTCTTCCAGACTTCCGTATTAGTCGTCATCTCGGTAGTCACTCCCTTACTCAATTTCGTCATTAAATAGGTAAATAAAGATGACCTATCCTCTTGCTTTAAGAGTATTTATATATACTGTATAGCCACTTGATAAAAAAATACCACTTATTCAACTTCAAGTGTTTTGGTCTAGGTTTGGGGTACTTGACCCTATCAAAATCTGTTCTTAGTCATTTGGCCTTAGTGATGAGGACGTACTAAAGTTTGATTGAAGATTTTATTTATTTATATTTAATTAACAAGACTCAATATGTTAGTAACAATACCAATTTCTTAACAACTATTATATTAGTAAACTTAACCGTATTCCTGCTACGCGCTCAACACAGATGTGGAAAGCTTGCAGCAGCGATTCTAACTTTACACAAACAGTCCAGTCTGGTTGCGAACTCAAACTCAACCTCAAACTCAAAGCATTTATTTCAATTAAACCATTACAGGCACTTTTGAATTGTCAAGAAATCGGTCAGTCAAAAATATGAAGCTAGTTGTCCATTCCAAAGCGTAGTAGGTACCTATGGAGAAGAACGGGAAAGAAACTCCACGGACACTCTTTTAAATAAAATAAATTGTTACAAAGTATACACTGCAGTATATTGTTGGGGCTGGCCCGCACCCGGCGCACCGGGGAAGCGCATTTTTTTCGCATCGTGGCGGAAAAGCAATCGACATGAGCATCAGCAAACATCTCTGATGCGCTACAGAAGCGGAACAGCCCCATCAATACCCGGAACACATTAAACGCAAAGGGTGCTGTACAATATTGGAGTGTACTCTACCCACAGGCTGCACGTGTAAAATGAGGTGCAATGTGTTGTTTTCTCTAAAACAACCTGCGAGCGATCATATTAGCTACTTCTCTTTCAATATCATCATCATCAGCGAGGTCAGCGGTCAAAAAATGTCCAAAGTATTTCACTTTATATACCCTCACAAACGATATTCCGTTCAACTTGTCCGGAGGCATAGGATCAGAAGATCGACCGCTGACACCAAAACTATGACTTCACATTTAGTGACGTTGTAGACCAATCCATGGAGTAAAGCATATTCTTCACAGATGGGCCACCAACCTTCTAAGATCACAAACCGAGGCGCTCAGCAGCGCCATATCATCGGCGAAACTAATGTTATTTACAAGTAATCCGTCGATATAACAGCCGGCACGCTCTGCTGAGCAAATCGATCGGACCATTGACATACAGATTGTAGAGCGTGGGTGAAGTCAACCCCCCGTGCCTCACCCCGCACTCCGACCTATACGGCTCTAAAAAAGCCCCGGCCCAGCGTACCTGATTGATGTGGCCTCCATACCAGCATTTAAAAGTGTTTGTTGACTCTGGAGGAACTCCAGCTTTCACTAACTTTCTCCAGAGGATACCGTATCAAAAGCTTTGGAGAGGTGGAGGAAGCAAGCATACGTAGGTGTTTTCCTGCCCCAGTAGTACCTAACAGCCTACTTTAGACACAAGATGGCACTTTCAGTAGTTAGTCCGGATCGAAATCCGAACTGATTACCGAATAACAAAGTTATTAAGTTGTCTGTCAAGCAGGCTGTCAAGCACTTTCGCGATCACCGTAGCCAGAGAAATGGTCTGTAGTTTTTTAAGACAGCGATATCACCCGTTTTATTTTTATTAATGATATTTATTTCTGCATATTGGTTTAGACAAATAAAAAAAAAAAAAAACAACGAAAAGGGTATACACGAGACATCATAGACGGAATCATTGTAGGGGTTATAATATAAGTACTATAGGTATTTTTGAAATGTGCTAATTAAGCCCTTTTATTTGATACCCAATATGGCATCATAAAAAAATATATTTTTAGTTCATGACTTTACGTCCTCTAGGGAGCGCCACATTCAATTTGATGTGTGTGTGTCTATAACCGGCGGTCAATCAAGACGCTTCCAACGATACCTCATTTATAAAATTATGATGAATAGTTTAGAAGATATAAGGGAACAGATGAACACACAAACATACATATTTCACCTTTTTTTTTTGCTTCGCCGTAGTCTGGTAAAAAATAACAACGATTGACAACGTTTTAATGAGATTTTGCATTAATCAATGGTTGTTTATTTTACAATAATTAGAACCTAATTATAGCCAAACTGTAAAAGTGTTATGTGATTGGTTGGTCAATTAAACTGTTAATTTCAATGTTTTATTTATAGAAACATTTTATCCGCTGTGTACAGTCGCGGTCTAAAATATTTATCAGTTTTCAAATTAGGTTCTTGATCACTGTGTCTAAAATGGTATATACATTTTAATAGTATTGAAGCATAAATACTAACAAAAAAAAATATGCAACCGAATTGAGAACCTCCTCCTTTTTGGGAAGTCGGTTAAAAAGAGTATTAATGACTTTTGATAATGAAACTATTTCTTCATTTAAAAGTTGACTCATTGACATAATTGCAGGTAACATGACATATTTATTAAAAACTAGCTGACCCATCAGACGTTGTCCTGTCAAAATTTCGATTTCGATTTATTAGCTGTTCGTTTGGGTTTTTCATTGTTTAATTTTTCCTAAACCACCCCAGGATTCAAGCGAACATAACAAAAATAAAAAACTCAAAAAATAGAGTCCTTTTAGAGTTTTTACGAGACTAATACACGGCAATTAATTTATGAAAATTTATTTACTTAATGAAATAAAATGGGAAGTTTAACCCTTCAACAAAGGGATGAAATATTACTTCTCTATGAAGATGGCTTAAATATTAGTGCTTTATAACGAGAACTAAATATAGGTATCTCGACTCACCGTGAGATTTTGGATGCGGCGACATGGCGAAGAAGGGCAAATAACTGACAATAAAAACATTTCAGTACGAGCGACGGCCGATACAAGCCACCGCGCAAATTACTGATACTGATATAACGTTACGAAGAGCACGGCTTAACACCAACAAGATTATGTGCCGTCTTAGCTGCTGATGGAGGCTATACTAGTTATTAAAACAATAAACAAAACAATAATATAGTTATACTGTTGATAATACATTTTCTTAACAAAAATAGAGATGTTTTGAATTTCTATTTGATTATTTCATCCTATTTTTTTTTTTTTTGTAATCCTCATGCAGACTGCGGCGACTTGCAACACCTTACACACTCGCGCGCCGCGACAGCGCGGCGGGCTAGGAATATTTTGTATGGCGACGCGGCGCGACAGGTCGCTCCTGTGTGTAGAGTCGCGCGCCTTTTCATATAAATTTTTCTACGAATATAATATCGCGTCGCGCGACAAGTCACACCAGTCTGTAAGAGTCTTAATAAATTTGTCCTCTCTTGGTTTATTTTGTGTCTGTATATGCCAGTTAATATTACATCGTTTTTTTTTTACAAAAAAGATTTTCTATAGCTATCCTACATAGACGACGTGTAAATACAAACAATCTATGCTCTATACGTTATCAAATCCTTTAAATTAATTAATCCCACTAAGTAATCGTAAAACAGCATCAACACTGACACAATCACAAATCATCGTTAGGAATAGTAAACTTTTCTGTAGCATTTGGCTTGTAAAATGTGAATAGAGCGTTGTTGTCGCGCATGACAATCGCGCACTATTGAAACTTGTCGCCCGCGTCACGTCCGCGTCGCCTCGTCGTCGCCTCATCGTCGCCCCGTCGCCGGCTACACTTAGCTGAATATATAATGTACCACAGAGATTTTTACAATGGAATCAGACGAGTATTTAAATTAGAAGTGAAGATAATTTGAGGAAATCGTATGAGGTGCGGGAAATTGAAAGTTTATTTTTTCAAATAAATGTTATGCAAAGATGATTTAAAAGGGTGGCTTTGAGAGTTTAGATAGGTTCCTATCTACATAATATTGTGTACTTAGAAATGTGACTGCGATAAAATAGGTATACTATTCAAAGTTTTCGGTTCCCCTTAAGCAATAAAAAGTACAGAACAAGTTTTGTAATATCGTAAAACTAAATTCAGTGTTATGGCATTCAATATTTGCGATTATTTGAATAGAGGAATACTCATTTTTTTTTATTATTTTGATAGAAAAAACCCAATCACCGTTTTACAACCTGAGATTGGAACTGACCAAGTGACCAATTTATTACCATAGTTACCATTTTATAACTGTATAATTATTTAAATTTCGTCGTCAGTCAAAATAGATAATAATTTTTAAATAAAGATGGATGACATTACATGACTGACTTTAAGTCTAGTCGAGATAAAAATAATATGAGTGATCCAATTACCTAGTGACTTTGAGATAATTCTAAATTCTGCTCTTAATGCCATTTGCTATTCAAAACTTAGTTATTATAATAAACTTATACTTACAGTTCAAATTGTTTGTGATATTCCCAAATTGCGCAGAGGTCAACTTTCAGTTTTAAAGACGTTGTGTAATAAAATAATATGATGTAGGCGATAAGATGTAATTAAATGGATGGTAGGAGTAGGTCTGGGGCTAACACACAAACATATTTTATTAGCTTGTTATTATTCTGAATATGTGAGACGTAAAGTTGTTGCTGAGGAGTAATCTTGTCCCTAGTTTTAGGATTAAACAATACTAAATATTTGTTACCTCTATGTTTGCCATAGAATAATACCCATGGAAAAGCTTCAACAACATACATAATCCTTTCTTAAATTTAATAACTATCTAGTTCCAAGTAGTGCTTTCTTCATCACGTCTTTCCTGTTTTACTTTGTCTTGTCTCTTTGCTATCTACTCGTAGCAGCAATATCTTGAAAAAATTGTTTCCTTCTTTTTTTGCTAAATCATTCTCAGATTTCCTGCCAACCTTACTTAAACTTCAATTTAAATTCTCGATCCACTCATACCCAATCTAGAGCTGCGCCAATAAAGCACGCTATCGACTATCGACGCCCAAATAAATTGCGATTCAAAATAAACAGGGGATTGGTAAAACACTTGGCGCGGGACATAAAGCGCGGCTGTATCAGGAGCGCTATAAATCGCGCGACGTATGTGTACGAGTACGTAGGTACCGCCGGTAATAGAGAGACGGCCGCTTGTTGGGGATGTTGATGTAAGAAGGGGGTTAGCCTTTGAAACTGTCGTTAATGCCCTGAAATCTCGAAATGGGTACACCATGAATTATATTCTGGGTTTTCGTAGACACCATCATCTTATTTGTGTGGCTAGAAATTATCCAATGTGAGGATCAAACAGTAGAATTTATAAGAAAAGAATCTGCTGTGAGTTTCTACAAGGATCGATTATGGGTCCGCTCTGGCACTAGGATAAAATGAGGAAAATAGTTTCCTACAACATGAAGTCACATCTAAAACTCAAAACTTAATAAAATAGAATACTTTTTGTTATGTATATAATTGACGCTATGAGGTGAGTCCTCTCTTGTATTTCTTCCCTCTTTGGCCCGGTCCCGCTCCGTTAAACTTATGCCTCTCCGGGGACACCGCTCTGTCGCTGAACTAACTTTTTTTAACTCTCATTACGTATTTACGACCAACTCATATTAAAAACTTTTGTGTAAAATAAGATTTGTTATAACTTTCCCATATTTGAACTGTGGAGTTTGATTTATATAAAATTACCGTTGAGTTGTGTGTGCAGGGGAAAGTATTTTTTTTTTTCATTTTATGTTCTTATCATCTACTTTAAAAACTTTGTCCGATACAATGTGATATTATCCAGGTGTGTATCCTCCAAAAGATCTGCAACTACATACCTAATTATGTTTTCAATTTCAAAACTTCATCAAAACATAAGCAAAGTAAAATTTTTTTTTTTTTGCTTTCTATTCATCCCCTTAAAAATAAATAATCTTGTTTCTTTATAAAACGCACACAAGCAACAATTTTTTTTTATACAGGCAATTTAAGTTAGTAATCAATTAAACTAAAATAAAAATCATTAATCAAATTAAATTAAATAATTACATTTAAATTGTGAATATGTACAAGTATAAGAAAGGGGTAGGGGAACAGTCATAGGGCATCAAAAAATTCATCCGCATCGCTGTCAACAGGAAAAGTGCCCAAAAGGATGGCAGCAGCCACGTTGTATGGCAATGCTGATTCTCTGGCCGATGAATAGGCCAACCTTCTGGTCACTGACCAACCGCTTTGCGATGTTTTGAAAAACTAAGTGGGCACTCGGACCCTAGTGTTTCAACCCCAAACGGCTCAAACATATAAGTCCCAATAAAATTGGAGTATTTGCGCCGTTTGAGGTTTTCTGCACCTGCAGCAGCAGCCCCCGCACAGCCCGCCGTGCTAGGAAGATGGAATGGCGCAAGTAAATCGACACACGTTGCATCCCACACCAAAGGCCTACCTAACTTCCAAAGCATTATGGTCATTCCGTCTGGTCTCTTCCCATCGTCGCGTACCAAGCCGTAAGTTAAGTTTGTTGCCCTTGCGAAAGATAAATGACCAAATTAACAACAGTTCGATGCACTTCTAGATTAAGAAAAATCTCCATTTAGCTTAACTACAGTATAAACTAAACAAAACTGTCATTTATAATAGTACAACTCTGTTTTAAAAGGTACTTAATAAAACCAAAGAAAAAGTACTTAAAAAGAGATTAAGTGCTTAACTTACATAGCTATTTCAGACTATTATTTAACTTAGTCGAGCAATAAAAAGTATTGCGTGGTTCATGGACAAACCTCAAGAGTGAAGCGCGAGTCACACAGAGGGAGGAACGAAAGCGACAATAATAAGCATAGTTATTCAAACTAACTTTTCTTCATAGTTAGTCAAACTAGTTTTGTTTATAATACTGTTACTTATATATAACCAGGAGATAAATTTGAAATTTAATCAAATTAATTTGCAGTATTTTCACCTATTTGAGGAAGAAACATTTAAACAAGATAGGGTTACGTAGGAACAGTGGAAGAAGATGTTCAATAATTTTGTTGTTTATTTTTTTTGGCTTTTTATAAATGGCCAGTAAGATGAAACACGCTGTTTCGTTCCGCTTACATTCTGACTCGATCTCTTCAGTTTAAAAGTAATGCTGTCACTTAATTGTTATGCCTTAGCTAGGCTTTTCTTAAAATCCTAATTAATATTCTTGATTTGTAACGAATTTAGTGACATTAACTGCTAGATTAGTTGTGTTTGTCATGCATATCAAATGCAATAAAATATGTTTGATGAAAATTTACTTCATTCTTTTTTTTTGGTGTCCAACTATTTTGCCTTCCACTGCTGATTTTCAATTGCCTAAAGGGCTCACTAATGTATCCATCACTCAGTTTAACAACCTAATTAACATGTTCTTGTCTGTAAATATTTATTCATTCGAATCTCTTTGTACCCTTTTAAAAACACATCACCTTCTCTTTAATTCAACATAAATATGTAGTATTTCACTTTAGACTCTCACTAAATGAACACGTGTAAACAACATTAACCCACTTTCATCTGCGTTAGAAACTATAAAAGAACGCTTCACTTTAAAGTTTTCTTGCTTTTAATACAACTTCAAAGTGTTTTGTACAAGCAAATAAGCTTTATAAGATCATAACGAACGTTTCATAATAATTATGTTTTATGTGTATACAATAGGTATTATACTTTTCGTAAAAGCAATGTTACAATTATTACATAGTTAAATATATCGCTACAATATCGGTTTATTCGGCGCGTGGACTAAATCGGAACTAACATCGCCATCTTGTTTTATCAAGACAATCATAAAACACTAAAGTTTACGGACGGGGCGCCCCCCTGTCAACGACATTCGAGCCCCAAGAGATCCTTATAACAGTGTACCTTAGATTGTTTTCTTTTTTTTGTGGTCGAATAGCCGAAACAGTATCCATGGATTTTATACATCGTTTTTTTTCATAGGAATCAAAGCTTTGGAGCGCATCAGCAAACTTCCTCTTATGTGCTTGAAAATGAGAATAGTTAACATATGAAACGTTTTCATAAAACATAAAGAACAAAACAGTTTTTCTCATTTTAGGAAACGATTATTTCTAACAAAAAGTTATATCCTACTTTACTTTCATAACACAATACGTATTTCCTGTACAATCATGCGTCCCTCTAACAATTACTCACAGGAACTACATCGGTAGTTAAGGGTCGGCTCTTTGTAGTTGTAGCACTATTTTAACCGAGTGTTTCTTCAGCGTGGCGTTTATTTGGGCCGCACTGATTGCGCACTTCTGCCGAGCTGACAAAAGACCTGTTTATTTGTTTTATTTGCTCTCACTGCCACGTAATCAAAGAGACTGCTACCAGGAGCACAAAAATAAGGGGAAGGTAACACTGAAAAAGAGTTGTATCGAGAATCTGTGAATGATGTAAAGGCGAAATATTCACGATTCTAATAATTAAATTACTAGGAATACCTCTGGGAATAGGAATAGGACTGCCTCGTAGATCTAGTGGCCGCAACCGCTACTGCTGAGTATGAGGTCCTGGGTTTTATTTCCAGGTCGGGCAGTGTTATTGGGTTTTTCTATAAACAATTTCTCAGTATCAGTCCGGGGTCTGGATTAGTGCCCGATTGATGGCAATAGGCTCGCAATCTATTCAAGGGACTTAAAAATAGCTGTCGAAATGTGGGTGCACTATAGGTACACCTCTGCCCAAACCTTCGAGGAAACAAGGCGTCAAGATATGTTATGTTACTAGGAATAGGTGTTTTAAACATAGCCAAACTTATTATACCACTGGTATTATGCATTAACCGTTAAAGGCCTGATAAACAACTAATTAACGTGCTAATTGACGTGCTTGAGGGTCACCCAGGGCTTTACCGGTTAAAGCTAATTAATTGTCCATTACACCTCGGTTGGTTTGATGAACGCTGGTAAAAGTTCTGGTACGCTTGATTCAGCAATCGTCTTTCATTGTACCCACTGGGAATTTTGTATTGTACCCACTGGGAATTTTGTATTGTACCCACTGGGAATTTTGTATTTTACCCACTGGGAATTTTGTATTTTACCCACTGGGAATTTTGTATTGTACCCACTGGGAATTTTGTATTGTACCCACTGGGAATTTTGTATTTTACCCACTGGGAATTTTGTATTGTACCCACTGGGAATTTTGGACAGGGGTAGCCCTAGGTTTCCCGGGAATCAGAATGATTATTGTATCATGTTGCATATTACACCTGCTATTCACTTGCTGTTTCATGCCTTTCTAAGATCCGGTGTTTGTAATAAACGTACTCTCGCAATTGCAATGTTAATTAATACTTAGATGTGAAATACTCGAGGTGTTTGTGATTTGAGTAACTTAAACACTTTAGCCTCGAACTAATCTTTACTATGAATACGTAAGTAAATGTTTGACAAAAGAAGTGCCCGCTAGTGAAGTCTGTAATTGAATGTTGTTAAATAGTGTTAACTTTTTACTTTATTTGAAACGTTTGTTATATTGTTTTATTCTACATAGTTAGACTACGCTTTCTTCGGGCTTTTCTTTCACTAACAAAACTGTTCTTTGAAGGAGCTTGTGGCTTAGTAATAACAGCCGCACGGGTCGATCCATCAGGATAAGCTACGCTTGCCGGGGTTGGTCCGTGGATGGGTGACCATCTATACATGTCGAGTTTCCTCCGTGCCTCGAAAAGCACGTTAAACCGTTGGTCCCGGCTGTCTTTGTCGATCTTTGACAGTCGTTACAGGGCGTCACAAGCCCGAAAGTCTGATAACCAGTCTTACCAAGGAGTATCGTATTACACCAAGTTACTGGGTTGTGGAGGTCAGATCAGTCAGAGCAGTCGCTTCATGTAAAATATATTCAGCTGCATCCGGTTCGATTGGAAGCCAACCTCAACATAGTTGAGAAAAGGCTAGGCAGATTGATTTATTGAACGTAATCTACTCATTACAATGATTTATTAATAAATCTAACTTTAATTTCCAAGAATATATTTTCATAATTTTAAAGATAACAAATTACATACTTTCTGTATTATTTCATAACAGCCAAATACAAGTGAACAGTATTTAATACACACATCAAATGTGTCTAGGAATCAAGTACGTTTATGAGTATCGCCGCAATTGAGGATTATTATTTTAACTTTTTTGGATCGTTATTGATTCTTTTTAGTGAATTTCACTATTTGAATATAGCATTTTCTTAAAATTTTCTTTATTTATTTTAATCAAAATTTAAAGAATTTTTTTAATTAAAAATAGAAAATCAACTGTCAATCAGGATTCCTGAAGAAGTGTGTAATACCTATGCGTTTTTACAAAACCATTACAATTTCTGCATTGAAACTGAAAAAAACTGCATCGATATGGAGCGATGACATCATTTGATACGAGAAGAGATGATGAGAGCCGTCGGAATGTTGCAAGCTGGTTCCAGGCAACGTACTGGGGCTGTCGGTCTTAGCACTACACTGAGCGTCATAAGCTGCCTCTGGACACGCTATCGTATCACGGGCAGCGTGGCCGAGAGAAATGGAGGACGATCTCGCATCACCACTCGCGCAAAGGACCGGTACATCCAAAATACTGCTCGACGGAATCTTACCATGACCGCCATGATGTTGGCTACGAGGCTCCACAGCTCTTCAGGCTTGCTGATAAGCGACCAAACCATCCTAAATCGTTTACGTGAAGTGGGTCTGCGTTCCCGAAGGCCGCTGATAGTTCCACCTATAGCACCCCGCAATCGTAGGGCCCGTTTACAATGGGCTCACGAACACAGAAATTGGGAGGAAGAAGACTGGCGTTGTGTTTGTTTTTCCGATGAATCTCGTTTTGGTATGAGGACAGATACAAGACGTACTCGAGTTCGGAGGACCTCTGGATGTCAAGAACGTTTGAAATTTTGTCAGTAAGTTCATTCATGGAGGAGGAACAATAATGGTTTGGGCCGGTATTTGGATCGGTGGAAGAACCGATCTCATTTTGATCAGGGCAACCTCAATGGTCAGATTTATGCGGAGAGGATTGTTTCAGATGTTACCATCCCTTTGCGAAGCCAAAATTAACAAAAATTCCAATTTTTCTTAATTTTTTACAAAATTTAGGGATAAGTAACTTAAACATAGGAATTAAAGTAAGAAGCCAATCTAGAAGACTACATTTGGTAAATATTAATTGGATATTTTATTGTAGTGAAAACTGCACTCGATCTCTAGACACTTATTGTGACAATTGTTTCTTCTTACTTTTCTTCTTAATTTTTGTGTCTTAGACCATGTAGATATCTAATTGCTGCAATTTTTATTTGTTCAGTAGAAACTCGTTAAATAAAGAAGCCATCTACTTTTTAATTAATGAAGCTGTTAAGCTAGCACTAGATTTCAAATAGCCTCACTATTCACCCTTAAAAACAAAGCAGTTCATTCACGCACGTCTATTTAGTCAGACATTTTCATTTAGCAGTAATTTAATTGTTCGTCTGCGACGCGAGGCAGGTCGTCACGCGCGCCGCCGACCGCATTACACCAAAACAACATTAATCGTTAAATCCCGTTAATTACCGCCGTCGTCAATCCATAGGCGGCTGCGTTGCGGCTGCGGGGCGGCTGCGGGGAGACTGCGGGGCGTCTGCGGCGCGGCTGCGCTCCGCAACGACTCTTCGTCGCAAATTAATGTGTTTGCGACGCGTTCCCGCATCCGGACCGCATTATGCACTCGATACTATTAATTTTCTTTTTTAAAGCAGTTTTTATTACTTTTTGTAGTAGATTTATCGCGCTCAAGCTGCAAGTTGTAAATCTCGGTAACGGCTTATTAATTCTACTACTAATATATACCGCTTGTAATTATCGTTAGAATCGAGCTTTTACTTGAACGTGCTGCTTGTGTGCATGCGGATGACGTTCAAATTATCATATTAATATGCAACTTGCTTCCAGTGCAACTATGTACAACCTTGTAGTTACTTAGTTCACCACTTTAAAAAATAATTCAGACAGCTGCATGTTCTTCTTTGTTTAAGTTAGTTAGCTTTTTACAATATATGTGGTGAGTGAAGGAATACTTAAATTTTAATTCAGAAATATTCATGAAAGGAAATTAATGTTTATGATGGTGATTATTATTAGTAGAGAATTAATACCGAATCTACTGAAGCCTAAATACAAAATCAATTTCCAATGTTAATTCTCAATGAACAAACAATAACACCGCGCCTCAAACGAGAACATGTTTCAAACGAATTTGTGAACATTTACGTATGACGGGAACGGGTGTCAAAGCACTGCACGCCTCATTGACTCACACTATTAAGGGTTGGTCCGTATACAAGCGGCTTAAAAAAATCAAAAATTCAAAAGTCATTTATTCAAACTAGGCTGAGAATCAGCACTTTTCGAACGTCAAAATTACATAAGACAGTCCCACAAAAACGCCCACCCTTCACCACTTCCTAGTGCTTAAGCTGGGAAGAAAAAGTGGCGCAACAAACTCCCCACCAGCACAGCTGTCTGTTCAGTTGAAAAAACTTGATTCTATATAATAGTGCTATAAATACAAAAATAATTTACTTTACCACAAATTGCAATCAACTCATAAAATAAAAACATTTTAATGAGTAGATTATGTATGTCAACAAAATAACTGACTTAAATAGATCTATTCATGTTAACACATGAGCTGAATACAATTTTCCGGTACCGGGTTACCGTAAGGTCCCGTCACGTAAAAGGAACGCAGGCCGTTTACCTACGTACCGAGCGATTTATCGGTTCCAGCCTATTCCATAGTACTAAGTAGCTAAAAAAGTACCTATTATGATTTTTTTATACATATTATAAAAAAAGTCGCTTTTCACGTTTGTCTGTATGTTCGCGTTGTTCTTCTAAACCACGCAACAGATTTTGATGAGGTTTTCACCATCGTTTAGAGAATTTATTCGGGAAGGTTTATGTGTATAATAAGTTAATATTAAAGTTACTTTTACCTAAGAAATCTCGATGTTTTGTCAAGTCGTAAAAACCATCCAAAGCAGGAGCGGGCCGCTAGTATAATTATAAAACAATACCCTAGTACTTTAGGATGCGACTGTACCCGTGCGCAGACACATCCCTTGCTCTGTCGCTCAGCATTCTTTTTACGTGACGACAACTGTACCTACGTTTAGACTTAACTTTAGCTAGGAACCTGGAAAATTCCAAATTTTTTACAAAGACCATTTAAATAAAATGAAAAGAGTTCTGCCTACCCTAATAGGAAGAAGGCGTGAGTTTATGTATGTAAAACAAGGTATCGCACTAAATTAAATGTATAAGCTACCTAGTTTGTGTTAAAACAATATTTTTTTGCAATTGCTAATATAAATATTAACAGATTAATATTTTCAAATTACTTAGATCATTTATTTTCTAGTAACAGTTGTTGTTCTAAAGACTAACAAAATAAGATGTGAGCGAAGCTACATTAATTCTCATTGTAATAGAAATTACTCATGAACACGAGCTACATTACCTTCGCGAGGAATAAATAAAACAAACTGCTAATAAAGATATTTCATATAAGAAGAATAATAAACAGCATGAATTTAAGTTTAATTAAAATTTCAAGTTAATATTCGCATTTATGTCGTTAAAGTTTATCTGAATTGTTTTTCTTTTAATTCTAAATGTGTTTTATAAACTCACAGCTCAGCAGCCATTATTTATTTATTTATTTTATTATTTATGTACACACAGTAAAATACATAGAGATAGAACATAATTATAATACACACTATATGATATGCTTGGACCAAATATATTTGTCTTGAGCACTTCACACTTGCATAAGTTTTTATGTTTGTCATCAACACCCACCAAGTTTTGTATTAAAGGTTATGATATGTAATAACAACTATGTAACACATTTGTATGAAAGATGAAGTATAAATGTGTGTTCTATCTTTAGTAGTACTGTCCGTCCGGAAAATGTAGCACTATTTCTTACCCCTACTTACTAAACCATCCATCAGTACCTACATAATGACGAGACCTCTATTCTCCTCCGTGAAACAAACCAATCAGTTACAAATTTGAAAATGAAAAATGGATGAAGAACAAAACTCGTAACGTGTAATATTTTATACATTCGTCGCGCCATCGGAACGCCCCCCTAACATCTCTGTAAGCAAATGTTTGTGAATCGAAGTCGTTTGACGCGCCCGACTTTGACTTAGCTAAGTTATAACGCAAACAAATTATCTGTTCACGGCCCAACGACCTCCGAACCAGTGATTTTAGTTAATATAATTTAATATGGGATTATAATTTTAAGTATATACTTGGAGTATTGAGTGTGTTCAATTTGAGATTCAGTGAGTAGAGCAAGTTACTAGTAGTGTAGGTGTTGTGATTGAGGTCGTGAATGTAACTTAAGTCAAGTGCCTACCTAGACTACCTTTATAGTCTTCAACTATCCTAGGATGGAGCAGAGTAATAATAGTTCATCGGTTAAGGTTACTGGGAACCCTCTCTACACTTTCGGATTTTAGAGGATAAAATTCAACCCACAAATCAGACCTACCCAAGAAGTCCTTTTTCTTCTTTTTAAATTATGAGGAGGAAAACTGTCAATCTATCTACCAAATCTCCATCCATATAAAAACATTAAGAGGCTTACAATAGCTAAAGCGCTGTCACTGTCGGACTGCATTAAAAAGAAAGAGAAGCGCGATGACACAACGCAGGTGATGTATTGCAAAATGTGAAGCAATTATTTATTTACAAAGAAAGTATTGATAAAAAAATAAATCTGTTACAGTAATATGTTACCTGTAGAATAATCTGACAAAAATCAGAATGCTTTTAATTTTTAATCGTTAAAATATTTTTTTGAAGGTATCTTCGTGATTTTTTTCTATCGTATCAAATTAGTTTTATTATGTTTTCAACACACTATCTTACTAGCATATATCCTGAAAAATATCATATATATCTGGGTCATATACTTTTAGGCATTAAAAAACTTGCGTTTGGGCACGTTTAGGTCCTGTAGTCCCCTTAACGTTTAAACAAATCAAAAACCTTTAATTTTCTCCCACTTTTAATCAAATGTCAAGAACTTATAACAATTTAAACTTAAGAGTGGCCTACGACTAAACCTTACATTCATTATTGAAGTTAGAATGAAGAAATTTTAAGATTTCTAAACCACACAATTAAAATAACGTTATAAATAACAGAAAAACACTTCACTCACCAGTTTGCATCACTTAATCCTTTCCTTTACCCACTACCTACATTTTATATACGTTTACTAAGAATGTAACTATCCAACAAAGTCTTGAACAGAAAACATTTGTACAAATATTATTTATTTGTACGGCTGTGATATTTAGTAGCAACAAATGGCGATAATGAGGCAGTTTTATATGATTGTGATTCTCTTAACGTCACGCCAGACAAACAAACGCTTGGTGCACGTGTGTACACAGAGGTCGAAACACTAATGTTGCAGATGGTACACTTCTTTGACCTTCTTAAGGAGATGCCTCAATGTGACGAGGTAAAATCCATCGTCATCATCGACCTACCCTTACTCCGTTTCTAGATACACAGTGACTCTGCTTTGAAAAAGCTCATCTTAAACTTATGTAAATGGATATCATCATCCTTCTGCCCTTGTATCCATATTATTAGTGGTCAGCGCTGCGTGTCTTCTTCTTACATACATCTATACTTGTCGTCATCTCTAGCCATATCAACTTGTAGACGGATATTATGTATTTCATTATTACGTGAATAAATACTGTGTCGTTTGTGCCCAGAGAAACCTTAACAAATCATTTATAGGCATAATAAATACTTCCCCAGCGCATCTGCGCCACATACTCTCCCATCGCCGTATGCCTGTAATTCACGGCTGATGAATAATTCACCGTCCGAAAGACCAATTGTTTACCTCGCCGCCATTGCCTGCGACACTATCTGCATTTATATTAACCCATCACGGTGAGCCTGCCATGTTTTCCAACAATCATCTCAGCGGTTTTCATATTCACGGGTTTTTTTAGTTTATTTTTATCGGTAGCTCTTCATACACGTACTAGCACTTCGTTCAAAGCGCTGAGCCGTCACTCTTGGTTGTATACGAAAACCTTTTTAGGTCTTCGTTTCCCTACCTCCTACCCCTACCTCTGAATTTTGAAAAGACTTAATTTTAAATATTGACGTACCGCGGCGATTGTGGCGATACTAAGGTTCGTAAGGTGCACCCAGGACAGTCAGCCCGTCAGCACTTTGACACCGCATAACCTATTCTTATTGTTCACTGCAATACTAGACCAGCGGCAGAATAAACTTTAGATCATAAAAATCTTTGAGTATTGATGATAATTTCAATGTACATAGTTAAATAATACATACATTAGCTGATATCAAGACAGTGTTCTAATAGTAATGGGTGGGTTCAGAATTAGCTCCAACTTACTATCAAGTGAAATGGGTCAAAGTTTAGTTTCTGTTGAAATTGGCTCGTGTGTGCGCGTGATGTAAGTTCACAGCAAGTTTGTGCTAAGTATAGTTGCATTGCTGACTTACTATCATACAATTTGCATACGACGCTCATCTATTAAAGTTCATACTGATAGCACTACACTAATGTATCCTGTCGAACGCGGTACACGGTAGTTATAGCTTATAAGCATACAGGGCGTTGTGTATTTAAGTATAATTACATGAGTTACTGTAATGATTATTATCAGCTCTACTATTACTAAAAGCATTTTCACATACAACATAGGGATTATTGAAAAACAATTTATGACTATTAGGATATTTACTGTAGTTTTTTGGGACAATTAGCATCAGGTTTCGAGGTACCTACTTTGGAAGTCATTGAAAAATTTCCAAAATTTATTTCTATAACTATATCTAGTTATGGAAATAAATTCAAAAAAAACTATATCTAACTATATCTAGTTATGGAAACAAATTCTGGAAATTTTCAATGATAGCGGTAAAAATTATGCATGCGTCATTGATCTTCTATCATGACTACCCTCGCCAAACTGTCTGTGTAATAACACAAAGCTGCGATAAAGCTAGTCTATACTTCCCAGAAATACACTATTAAACACAAACGCCTCCAAAGCAAATAGGCACCCTAGCCCGGTATAGCCTCGTGCTAATCTAGTACAGTCAGCACAAAAGAGCGATAAGGCCGGGGACAGGTGTCGGCCTATCACCGGTATTTATTACCGGTGATACAATTATCGCCGCGATTTATCTGCCGACGGTACCTTCAGGTAGCGGTCGGATAGTGTCGAATTTGTACATGCGTTTTGGTTTATAGAAAAGTGTGAGATATTTGTCTAGATTTTGAATATGAAAATGGCTTTGTATTTTGCATTTTGAAACAATACCCAGATTATATCAAACATCATATAAATTACCTGACAGGTCCCGAATGCTCGATGTCTATCTCTTGTCGTAGTCTTGTCTCCGTAACGGTCTGGGATAGAGTGTTACAGTTCCGAGATTGCTCAATGCTCATAAAGGACTCGTACTTAACCAGTTCATATTATAAAATAAATAGTATACTTTTGAAAATAGGGTTGGATAACACAATTTTTTAAAGTATTTCTAGAACTTAAATTATGTCCTTCCCTCCTTAAAATTAAACAATCTCTTAATACAAAATACACCTTCATTCAATCTAACTTCAATCTTGAGCACCCGCATAATAGCTGTATAGGATTTGTCAGTCGCCGTCCAAAGACGCTCAAAGTCGTGTACTATCAGCGCTCATCTCATCTGCATAGTACATACTCCCAATTGACTACTTTGTTCAGGCAGGAACGCTTAATTACACCTGCATGTGCTTAGAGAAAGTTAAAGGGATTTAAATTGAAGTTGATGTTTGTGCACTTTATAAAAAAGTTTTTTTTTTTTGCAGGGAATAGACTAGTGCATTTAGTGTGATGAAGAGCTCGTTGCAAATCAAGATGACGATGATTGTGTGGCTTAGCAAATCTGAGAAAATGTTCATTATGTAGTCTTTTTTCTACTAAATAAGAATAGCTAATACCGAGGTTAATATTATGTTAGCAAGCCAGCTTGGCTGACTAACCCAGGGTTGAATTGAAACTCATTTAAGTAGGAGCTAATAATCCATCAATACGAAACTCAAACGCCGCCGCGGCTATAAATAAGAGCGCAATCTTAAATTACAATCCAAGAGCTAGCGTATATTGACTATTTTGTCACTCTTGTCCGATCTGACATATATAGAGTGGAGATGCGCGCACGTTACAGCGTGATAACTTGGTGACACTTTCGTCCGCCGCCGACCCGCGAACAAGCCCGTGAGAAAACTGTCACAGCGCCATAGGTTACAAACGATAGCGCGATCGTCACGCTCATACGTGAGTTTTTGTTCGGTGAACCTGAACGCGTGGTCGCGCCGACAGAGGCGATGTTATGATAAGTTAGTACCTACCATATATAGTACAGGAAAAGATCCACTTTGTCTCACATCGTCACTGTCCTGTGCGACAGTCTCCGTCTAAAGCTCGATGCGTCACATTGATGCCCGGGCACTGTATGTCCTCACTCAAGCACAGAATAGATACCTCAAATGAAAAGGCATAGTAATATTTTGGGTACTCTCGATAACGATCAAATATTAGACGTTAGCTACAAAATTCTAACAACCGATTACGTAATGAATTAAAATATTATTCCTAAAGCTAGGAACATAATAACTGAGCATGTTGCCGAAATTCTGGAAAGTGTTTGTAAATAAAACACAGTAAACTAAAATAACACGGGTCTTACACGGCTCATAAACAAAATAGCTGAGTAAATCAAAGAGAAACGTTTTGAGTGCGCCCTAGATTATATTTGTGAAAGCCAAATATAGACTTTATGAAACACTCGGAAAATATAAACTTTTATTTTACTGCGTAATCCATTACGCGTTTGTAAGGGGTATTTGCAAAAATTTTACCAACAAACTCGGCAACGGAAATTAAACTAAGAAGTTTCATGTTGATAATTATAACAAATTTTGTTGGCAGGACATTCGTAAGCCTGCCGGGGTTGCGAGTTTGTCCGAAAGGGATATCGTGACCCCGGCACACAGGCAACGGAAGGAACACGGGTGGGTTTTACTCAGTAAAAGTCTCACACGCCCTCCCGCTCTGCCCAGAGCGGGAGAAGTTATCTGGTAATTTCCCACCATCAAAAAAAAAAAAGGCTAATTAAATTCTAGACTTATACCTAGTCACAAAAACTTATTATTAACTTAAATTATTTGCATTATGGTTTCTAAATATCTAGCCTTTTTATCACATGCAGTTAGTGCTAATTTTATTAAATGGGAAAAAAACTAAGTGCATAAGATTTTCGTTGCCTAATGTCAAAAGTAGTAATTGTGAGATAGTATTGAATCAAGAGAAACTAGAATTCGTCGATAAAACTGTTTTCCTAGGGATCACGCTTGACTCAAGGCTTCAATGGGGTCCTCATTTAACATCCCTTTCAGGACGATTAAGTTCAGCAGCATATGCTGTGAGAAAAATCCGTCAATTTACAGATGTAGGTACCGCGAGGCTAGTCTATTTTAGCTACTTTCATAGTATTATGTCGTACGGTATACTACTATGGGGTCGGGCTGCAGACATCGAGTCTATTTTTATTCTGCAGAAAAGAGCCATCAGAGCTATATATGGCCTTCGCAGGCGCGACTCTTTAAGGGAACTGTTTAAAGATATTAACATCATGACGGTACCTTGTCAATATATCTATGAAAACATTATGTACGTAAGGAAAAATCTACATCTTTTTAGTAAAAGAGGTGCAAGACACAATTATATTACTAGGAATAGGGACCAATTAGTTCAACCGGGTTTCAGGCTGGCTAAAGTGGACTCATCTTTCATGGGGTACTGTTTAAAGTGTTACAATAAAATACCTCCCCACATACTTCAACTGAATGAAACGAAATTTAAATCTTATATTAAACGCACACTATGCAGCCAAGCATATTATAAATTGGCAGATTATATTGCTGATAAAAATGTTTGGCCCAATGCTGGTCCTGCTCCACAAGGGCGCATAAACTAATTGATTAGCATTTGAAAATACAGTTGGAGCTGCTGAAGATTTAAAAAAAAACTATCTTTGCATTGTATAAATTCAATCTCTTAACATTGTATAATTGCATAGAACATATGTGAGTACTATGTACCGACTATAAAGCTACCATTTAGGTGCAGGGTATGTCTTTCATTGACTTGAATGTGTCCTGGCGGCTGAGAGTATGTCATGCTCACTCTAATGTCTCGCTGACGGTGGCGCGTGTGTTGGATCATTTAGCTCCCTTCAAAATGGTTGAGCTGAATGGTGCTAATCCATGCGTCATGTTCGTGAACGGGCGCCGTCAGTAGGGACTGGTCATCTCTTAGCTACCACGGCTGATTTTAATTTAATTTAATTTTTTGGATTGTTTTTTTTTTTTTTCTTTCTGTTACGGACGCTTTTAACGTTTTGCATCGTTCTCACATGTATAACTTCAACATGAATGATGTAACCAATATTTTTGTAACCATATTATGATTTAAAAGAGTGTCCGTGGAGTTTCTTGCCCGTTCTTCTCCATAGGTACCTACTACGCTTTGGAATGGGCATCTAGCTTCATCTTTCTGACTGACCGACCCCCTTGACAATTCAAAAGTGCCTGTAATTGGTTTATTTGAAATAAATGCTTTAAATGGTGATAAAATTGGTGGGTCAATATTTTACTAAAAGACTTTAACAAACTCCCAAAAAAAATGCGTTTGTTAAACATGGAAGAACTTCAACAATAATATGACATTCATTTACAATCCCTTACCATTCAAAACGAAGATCAAATAATGTACATCAACACGACGCATCAGGTAAAATGGCACATAACCAAATGAAACAGCAATAAGTCACGACTTCATATAAATCAGAAGACAAGACGCGTGAAATTGCTATTGTAAGGAGTTATGTATCGAGAGGCTTGCTGCCGCGCGTCCTCGGTTCTGATAACCGTCATGCCTCTATTAAGGGTACTGAAATGGGTGATATGGTGTAGGTATTCAAAGTAAATATTTGCAAAAACTTAAAAGAGGGGTTTAAAAAATAATCTGACCAGCAAGGAAATATAAAGCAGTTCAGACAAATATCAAAGATATTATTGGTCAAATATCAAGAGTTTTCTACGCAGAACCGTGAGACGGAACGCCATTAGACATTCTGTCTGCCAAAAGGTTGTATCAGTTAAAAAGGTGGGTTCACCGATGTTACAGTGCATTTGAGAAAATGCTTATAAGATGCATTTTGATACTTGGATTCACAATCACTGGCCACGTAGTGTACATTGTTATAACAACAGAGGTTCAACAACAGATGCATACATTTTTTTGGTGCCATAGCTGATGAAGAAACCTTAACAAAATCCTTACGTGAAATCGCGTCTGTACTGTCGCAAGTTTTATAGTCGCGTCGTGTGCATGGCTCCTAAACTGGAGATTGAATTCAGGAGCCAGGAAAATTAATAATCTCGTCTTTCCAATCTTTCATATTACGATATTGTATGCCATTTAATATGACCTAAAACTCTTCTTTATGTAGCTCCAATTGAAAATTACCTAATTTAGCAAATTACAGATATGTGTGAGAGAATCCCAGAATTAATTGGTATGGAAATCTATTGAAGAGGCCTTTGTCTGGCAGTTGGTAGACGTACGTCCGGCCAATATAATAATATGCCAATAATATAATAAACTACTGGTCATAAGTTTCTTCGTAGATGCGACAAAACTATCTTTTTAAATTTGTCATAACCCAGCCATTTTACAAATGAATATTAAAATTTTCAGTAATTTTCCATTTCAATTTATTATTCGAGTTTCCAGCCCGGCGAGCAGGACAGAGGCGGCTGAATGCTTTAAGTTTTAGATTTGATTCAATTCGCCTTTCAATTTGCAAGAAGTGTTGCAAATATTGTAATTAAAGTGGATTCATTTTAGTAAGTTGGCAGCTCCATCAGTATTGGAAAAGTCTGCGCGGTGCCAACTTTAGATAATAATATGCTGCTGTTAACTTTTTGTTTACAATGGGACGGTATGCTTGAAGTCAAATCCATTAAGCATGTTTAATGCTAATGGCTTGTGCAGACTTTTATTGTTTGGAATTAAGAAAAAATTATGAAAAGTATTAAATCGATGCTTCTAGAGCATCGATTTTGTACTTTTCACCTGGGTTTAAAATACGGCCCATATCATCCACGACGCTACTCGTCGTCGACGCTAAAAGTAATGATAAGAAACTCAACTCCCCAATGGGTAGCCGGAATATCACACGGCGTACGCGACGCGTTATTAACTAGTTTGTGATTGGTTGTGTCGTGTACGGACCGCCATTGAAATACTAGTGCTGTGACATTCTGGCTCTCTTCTCTCCTGGGTAATTTTAGTTTGTAACAGATTACTTCAGAGTACTTTACACCATTGCGAAACTAAATAAAACACTATCGAGGCACAACCTTACATAACCCCCTAAGTCACCGCCGCGCGCTGCCCCCCGTCTCTCGGACCCCGTCTAAGAACTCAGTAACTGAATACTTAACCCTAGAGCGAGTCATTAGAGCGTGTCGCGTGTTATTGTGTGGGCCCGGGAGACCCGCGACAAATCGCCGCTCAGCTAAATTACTCACACTCGCGTTATTGCCACGCTTGTTACAGGGTTATGTATTCACTGCCAAGTACGTACTTTAGGTAAATGGATGAAGAAAGATGTGATGGGCGTTAATTTTAATGTATAAATGGTCGTTTTTTTTTTAGATATTGTCCTCTCGAAGCTAGCCTGTGCCTTTGTTGAAACAGAACAGCAAGGTAAATTGTAAGAAGGTATCGTTACTAGTGCAGGATCTGTAAATCTATGATGCAGAATCTGTATTGGGTTCCAGTCACAAACATTTTTCTGCCGTAACCAATACCAAAAGACTTAACGAATAGGCCAGCCATAATTCCCAAAAAACATATTTCACAGCCAAAGCCGTGCTAAAAGAACCCCCCAGAAAAATAGAATCACATCATATTCCCCACTCGACAATCGCACAAAATGGGCCACAACTATCGGCTCAAAAATATCTCGCGATAGTTCGTTTAGGAGCTCGGAGTAGGCAAGGTGCAGACTGGGAGCCATCGTTACGGTATCAATACGCTATTTATATTTATCGAGGGTACTGTTAGCTGTTCAGTGTGATTTATGCCTTATGTTTCGAAGCTAGGAGTACCAACGCTCGATCTGATAGGAGGACTATCGCTTTTGTTTTTTACCAGAGTTTTTTTAGAGCAACGGTAGCAGGTTTATGTGTTAGATCGGTGACTGAATTTTGTTTTTTGGGTGTAACAACCCTTTCTTCTTCTGTTTTGCTGGTAAATTGGTTTATTTTTTATGGCTTTTTTGTTCAATCCTTATTTAACAGTGGATAGATTTTTAACTTTGACGTTAACGATACGAGTTATTCCGATCTGATCGTTTTATTCTGACACACTGCTGCACTGGTGGAAAGACTGGTCCGTTAATTAGCGTTGAATCCGATTTAGGTATCAGATTGGAATTAATCATTTTTACTGCTGCTTTTATGATGCATGGTCAGAAGCAATATAACAGAAATTAAAAAAATATTAAAGCCCCCGATTCAAACATTTCCTCATTTCTCTTTCCTACTCGATCACCATCTATCTATAATCTATTCATTAACACCATTCCAATGGGCCCAAACGCGATACCTGTGGTGTAAGTTGGTAAGGGAGTTGGGCATCCTGCAAATTCCACGTGATGCTGCAGCATCAGTTCAAGGTTACTATGTTCTTCTAATATCATTGAAGTAACAGAATACCAAATTTCAAATAGATCAGACATGTGGAAGATGCTCACACACATCCATTCATCAACTAGAAAAGAGCTCGTAATCTTCAAACCGCTGAACCGATTTTCTTGAATCATAGCTAAGAACACTCTCGAACAAGTCATCTTTCTAACAAAAACAAACAAAAACACAATTGTTTCAGCCGTTTGAGAGCTACGATGGCGCAGACAGACACACAGATACACACGTTAAACTTATAACACCCCTATTTTCCGTCGGGGGATCTTTCTGCAATCACCACGCTTTGTACCTAAGTTAACAAGGGACCACTATCATTATCGTAATTCTCTTACAATAATCCCAGTAATTAACGTATCTAATAATAATCTCTACGTAAACTACTAATAATAATTCCGCTATCACCAGTACTCGCGCCAGTAACTCGGCTGTCGCGTGTGATTGATATTTAATCGAGTAATGCTCGGCTCGGTAATTGTGCCGTGGACTGTAATGATAATGACTTGTGTTAAGATAGTGCTACATGCTGTAATTGTAATTAATATTAATATCTTCTTGTAAATGTATGTACGAGTTGCCAGGCAGAAGGGATATGTGTGTATTCTCCTCACACAGGTAGAGCAAAAGGTTACTAGATCATGAAATCAAAACATGAAAAGCAGTGTTCTCATTTATGTATTATCATTTGCGTGCTATTTTCAAATCTTAACTCCGAAAAAAACCGGCTAAGTGCGTGTCGGACCAGGCACAATGAAGGGTTCCGTAATTGGGATGAATTTATCCCAAAAACAAACTTAACATTTTATTTGAAAAACATGTTCTCCCATACATCGATATAGGTCACGGACAATTCTTCAACTGCAAATGTAAGTTTGTAATCGCGAAAAAGAATATTTTGTGTGATAAAACTAGTCATTATCCAATTTCGGACTTTTTCCTTTTTTTTGTAGTTTTATTCATTTCAACTTGATACCTCCACGCGTTCCTGCATGAGAAAAATGTCTTGATAGGCTAACAGATAGACAGACAACGAAGTAATCCTTTACGGGTTCCGTACCTCAAAAGGAAAAAACGGAACCCTTATAGGATCACTTCGTCTTAAAACATCCTTTTCTATTTTGACCTAGGCATCTCGCTCAAGATCTCACATAGTAAAATTTAGGAAATTAATTGTTTATCAAATTTAATGTATGTTATATGGCAAATTGAATTGAGTGTCCATTTTATAGACAATCATTTTTCCAGGCTGTACAACTGATCTCCCATCATTAGGCTAACATTATTCTTCTAAGCGTGTCAATGGCTATCTATGCCTACAGGGTGTATCAGAAAGGTGTGGTCAAAATTAAGGGTATAGTACTGAACATCCTATTGAACAGCTTTCTCCATGGGACTCCATGTTTGTCCGATGGAGAAAATTGGTCAGTTTGGTGGTACCACACTCTTAATTTTGAACTCGTAGCCAAATTCTGGGCTGACACTATACTGTCAGCCCAGAATTTGGCTACGAGTTTGTCACCTTGAGTAACGTCCATCAGCTCCTGTAGCGTGCAGACAACACACGCTGGACGTGACATTATTATGTGCCCCGTTGTTTGTGGGACAGTACCATTTACTCTCCATCCAGGCTAACATTATGATAACAAACTTCAAACTTTATTTTAATAAGGTTTTTTTAATACAACACACAGTAAATAAAATACATAGATCAAGTTCGAATCTAGATTAAACTAATATTATCTTTCCCAAAACATTCAATATTCCAACAAGTTATTTTCCAATAGATTAGGCTGGTGTTACTGGTAATAGTGAAAGGCTGGTCGGGACATGCAGATTTATATAATATGTTCCATTCAATATAGCTAGTGTTGTGCCGCACGCGTGGAGGAACACATTAAGGACCACCGGGTGGATGATGTAAGAAGGACCACATCTTCAGAGAATTGAACAACAGAACGCGATGTTTTGTTTATTAAATTAATTTCACGAATTTGGTTTTCAGGTAAAACTACAAAGTGATATCGCATTATTGTTGTGTAAGTAGGTACCTATCTATTTCTGGAACATTTTGTGCTTCACAGCCACATTAGCACTGTCATCGTAACTCCAATATTCCTATTGTTGAAAATTTAATTGGTCAGTACTCAAATTATTGAAAGATAAAGATTGAATTAACTTTTAACTTTTGAGGGCAAACATCCAGTTACTTTAACAAGCCTCGAATTTGAATTGAAAACCTTCCAACCGATAGTGAACCCAAAAAGAGGTTCCTATAATAAGTTTTATGAGCCGACCAGTCTTTATTGCAGACAAAATCTCAATATAGACTGTTGCGCACTAATAAAATTACTCTTGCTTTCCTACTCTGTGGCGTCTTATAATGGAAGCCTGCTCGCAAGGGGAATGCGAATAAGACAATATAGCCTGGCGAACGTTTGACCCGCGATAAATATCGCCATTACTCTTCCCTCTCGCACTAATCACACACCTATAGCCCTGTCTCTGTCCCTCGCACACCTTATCCCGATGCCTAATGGAGAGGAATGTAGTGTACGAGACTCACTTAAACGACGTAAACAAGTGTTGACAGTTGAACTCTCTCGAGTCCTTCCAGTGCTTTATTTTTTCTCGATGCATTAAAGGATTTCTTTTGTATCGCGAAACCCTTTGAGAGCTACGTGTCTATTAAGCGAGCAGTGGAAATAAACATGTTTGATGATATCGATTTTGTAGCGGAATTTTAATGGATTTAAGTTTGTCTAGAAAATCCTTCAAAGAAAATACAACGTCGGGTAGAACGGCCACAGAATGTGGAAGTTATGCAAAGAACGAGATTGAAACTACGGTAGTTTGTGTGAACAATGTTCCTGTTTAAAACAAAGAGCTCGCGTAATTTGTTTCGGACGTGTAGCTTTTGAGATTGTTTTAATATCGTCACACTGCGTAATGCAATAGGCCTTCCAATGACTGTGATTTCAGCAAACGGTACTATTTCCATCATCACCACATTTAGCAGATGGAATGGTGATCGCAGATTGTGGCTGTAGGAAACGGGAACACACTGCTGTTCATCTGTTCTTCCTATATCAACATCAGTATGCAATACAAATATATTAATAGGTAACCGTGACGCGACCGCATGCAAAAAATAAAAATGTTACTAGCAAAGTGTCAAAACAAACTCAAGTCCCAGAATGTATTATTTACGCAACTCTTTTCTTATTACAAGTAGTCTATCCATATCGGTACAATATTATTGCGGCCCTGAAGTATGTATAGGCCTGACCTTACTAGATCAGTCGCACGCGACCTCTATTTGTGTTTCTGATTGAATATCAAAACTTTCCTTGTACTTCTATTTGGCGAACATTGACATTTCTTTCTGATATATCTCATGATCAGGCGTATTTTTTTGCTTTATCCGCTCTATTTAAGAAACTATACGACCCTTTATTTATCATGTTCTTATAAAACTTTACCCAAAAAACACTACGAAGTGAAATATAACTTATTTTTCGGAAGTTGGTGGCAAATAACGAAAATACAAAACCAAAGACACCGACTTCCGAAATTTAAGTTAATTTTCACTTTGTAGTGTTTTTGGGAAGTCGGTTGTTTTATTTTGAAAAAAGAAAAAAAAAGAGTCTTTATTACTGGAAGAATTTTGAAGGTTTGATTTCTCTATTTTTAGTCGGTCAGTTTGTAATTTATCTAAGTTACAATGTTAACTACTCATCACCTTTTACAAAATATTGCTTTTTCCGATGCAAGGACGTTTATCGTTGAGCAGTTCTCCTGGTACTTCACCATCAGCTCCACTTCTCCATAAACATTGTGACGAGTATAAATTGCTTGGCAACCAATTAAACTAATCGAATCGGAATCCGTGAAATACTTATTTCCGGTGGCCATCTGTGGTCTTCATCATCAGTTCCACTTCACCAAATGGTGCTTTCCGAGAGCAACTGCACGAGTTACTATAAAACATACCCAAATCACTATGGATGTGCCTAAGAATGAGGAATTCCCTCGATTTCTCCGAGATCCCATCATCAGATCCTGATCTGATGACAATCATGGAACCACCTCGAAAGTATACTCTTTTAAACAAAAAAAGAATTTCGCAAATCCATTTGTATATGACGGAGTTATGCATTAAAAAGTAAATTGTATATAATATATAAACATCCGAATTAATAACCTCCTCCTTTTGGGAGTCGGTTAAAATTGTTACAAAACGGCGTTAAGTGCAATGAATCATTCTAAAGTTCATCGCAGAGAGAATAAGCTTTCAACAGCTTCATAGTGTGGTACACCCGCGCCCTTGCTTGGAAAAATTGCAACATTATAATGGAATACACTCGCAGTAATTCTTAAACAGAACTTAGGAAATTTTAAAAAGTTCTAGATATTTTTGTATCGAATTCTGTTCTGACACCTTTCACACCTCAAAACGGCCTGAAAAATATCATAGCCTCACGTAGCAACGCTACAAAGGAGGCGCTGTAGCATGCCGTATGACGTCAGACAAGTACCTGATACTGACGTGTGACGTCAGTACAAAGAACGTTACAATTTGCAGTTTTTCCAAAGCCCCTACGCGCTTTGTAGCTCGAGGTTTATCCGGACTTATTTGCGATCTGATCCGTGTTGTGGATCATTTTTGTTGGTAAAAGTTCGGTTTATTTGGGTAATGTTGGTAGAGGTAATGTATGCAGGGAAACACGGTTAGTTTATGGTCAGGGATGATGTGAGGTAAAAGGGTAGGTTAGCCGTTGTAAGGTCGGTGAACTTGTTTTTGGAGAGTTGATGCAACAGGAACAGAGGTAGATATTTATTTTAGTAGTGATATCTTGTCTGTAATCCGAACAAAACCTAAGTTTTTATAAATAGAAAATAATATAAACACAAGTTCGAGGCAGTCCACAATCTTTATACCCTACTTGTTAAGATTAAAACGGAAAGCAATAAACGTAGAGGCTGTGAGTACAATTATATCCCCCTTGAGTCAACTTTACGACATACAGATAACCGGATGATAAGCTCCACGTTTTTATATACTTAAACAATTTAATACGCGAGGAAAATATGGAGAACTAACGCTAAGCGCTGCGACTCGTTGCAAAGTAATTGAGTTGGAATAAAATCTTAAACACTTTGAATAAAAGGAAAATAAATTCGTTGCGGCGGAGCGGCGTTGTGGTGCGGCGGTGCGGAGGAGTTGCAGTGCGGCGGCGGCGTTGTGGAGAGACGACAAACTTGTTAGTGAGCGGATTATTTCGCTTGTTATTGTTATAAAGCTGGAAATAATAGCAAGATTGATGTATAAGTATTGTGAAGGTTTGTTGGTTGGGCCGTTGTTTTAGATGGCATTATTTGATGCTATTATATATTTTCATATCGTGGGTAGTGGTGGTATATTATGGTAAGGGACAATTCTCACAGCGATCATCGATTTCTTTGCCAATAGCATAACCAGCCAGCTGTTGCAAAATAAAACGCATGGATCCCCATGGATTTACCCCATGGATCAAAATGATAATGTTAAGATAAAGCGACCGGTATTTGTAAATATTGGCATTCTTTTAAAATAAGTGGAACCACGTGCAAAAGGTACACGAACACAAACAAAGCAATATCTAGATAATGCAATTCAATATCTGTAAAGCGATGGCTCCGTTCCTCAAACGATATGAAACAGGTACAAATGGTACAATACTGAATAGAATATAACCTGCAACGCTCATATCGTATTATATCAGACTAATTTGTAAAGGTAATGGAACAATATACCGTGAGTCGCCACTACCACATCGTAGTCCACACCTGCCTGAAACATTAAAGACGGTCTACAATTTGTAAATTAATTTATATACGTTTAAATAGACCAACTATATACTTACACAGCATTCATCCACAATCTTTGTCGTGAGTATAGATCTCGCATGTATATAAATTAAAGGAACGCAAAGCACTAATAATGATGAGCGTGCTTATTCATACATTTGAAAAAAAAAACAAAAATAAATTGATGTTAATGGTACGCTAGTCGGTCATTCTTCCAAACAAATGTAGTATGGTGATTACTCGCCTGTTTGACGGTGTACGTTCAAAACTAAAAATTATATAAATTTGTCTTACCATTATCTAGCCCTGTATGGAAGCAGTATTGGAAAAAAAACGGCCAAGTGGGTGTCGGACCACGCACAATGAAGGGTTCCGTAGTTGGTATGAACTTATCCCAAGAACAAACTTAACATAGTAGTTCGAAAAGATGATCCCCGATATATTACAACTGAAAATATAATTTTGGACGCACATTATTGAGTGATTTTTTGTTATTTTAAGACCATAGACTTCTAATAGGTTTTTCTGTAATCTTCGAATTATTTTCTGTATTTTTTAAAAAATTTGGCTCTGTAGTTTCGGAGATAAGAGGGGGAAAGTTCAATTTTCATCTATTTTCTCAAATATCTTTAAAATTATTTATTTTCGATTATAATAATATATAATAATTGCAATTCATTATTAATATTCTAGTTCGCTAGTTACCCACATTTCATATTTCCATACAGTAATATTGCCAAATTAAATTTAAAATTAGCGAAATATTTGACATATATTTGCGACGTTGCCCACTTTCAGAATAAACGCTCCTAATATTTTACCAATTTTAATTCTGATGCGTTATTGGATTCAGTTGTTGCGTTGTGTTATCGTACTGATGTGTTTCCACCTTTATGTTTTCATATTGCATTAGCTAGTTGTGAATGAATAAAATACTGAGTGTAAACCTAGCCAGAATATAAAATGAGAAGCATTGAATATGGCTTTGACTTCATTAATATCTTGTCATTAATTTGCACTTATGAAGAATTAAAATATTTTGATGTGTATTAATTAATGGAGAAAAAATGAAACCCTAAAAGTTTTCTCTCAAAAGAGATTACATGCTTGATTTTTATAATGGCAATATATGATACGTTCCTTTCTTTTCTTTTTTTTATAAATTATGAGCAAACATTACACGTAGTTGAAAAACATGTTCTGTAAAAAAGTAAAAATACGTTCCGTATGGGAGAACATGTTTTTGCAACCGCAAATTTAAGTTTGTTCTTGCGATAAATTCTTATTTATTCCAACTACGAAACCCTTCATTGTGCGTGGTCCGACACGCGCTTGGCCGGTTTTGGTCATAATATGTTTCCTACCTCAACAAAAGCTGCTTTATATCTCCCGTAGCTATGTTAACTTTCTATCGAAATTGTCCTTTTGTATAGAAAACATGCAAATCTAACGGCAAATGATAGGAAAATAAATACCAACCGCGTGTTGTAGATAGGTTCAACGTTTTCCAACTAGGTGCACACAGTGATCGTCCGTTATGCAAACAGTGAGAACAAACCAACACAGAGATGTAGTGTCAACACACCGAGTTTTGCCGGCTGTTGTGATGTAGTTGTAATGCAGTGTGCAATGGACGTCATTTCGAATGAATAATTGGACTCATTTGGAAGTCGATAAATCTGTTCACTTAAAATTGTGAGTGCTGTTCCGAGCCGCAGTTACTGAAATGTGGTTCCAAATATTCGCTGATGAATGCGTTATTTTTGTCACGGTAACTAAAGTTTAGGATTTTTAACATTTTCTATGTAAGTTTCATCGATAGTAATAAAATAATAATAAATTTTATTCAAGTTTAATAATAATAAATTTTATTCAAGTTTAAAGTAAAATTATGATTTAGATTAATTACAATCGAGGAAAATTAAATTCTAACTGTAATGTAGACCTGCCTGATCTAGGTTTATGAAAAACCTGTGTTTCAGGCCATCAATTTACATCAAACATTTAAAAACAATAGGTTTTTTAATAAGCTAAATTAAAAAGAAGACATGATATTTTCAATGACTTAAAGAGTCAACATTAATTAGGGTATATTATTTTAAAACTAGATTACTTAAGGTATATTATGTTTAAATAAATTAACAAATAATATTAAAGAAGTTAAAGTGGACACTGTTATTAATTAGGTAAAGGAAGAGACTTAATATACAGTAGATAGATAGAGCTATTATTTTAAAATTTCTAGTAGTTTTTCCGTGTCTGCGTAATTGAGTTTTGACAAATATTCCTGTACTAATAAGTTACACCTATTATAACTTAAACTATAAATCTTTAGCACTCTGTTAAACTGGTTATACAAGTAGGGCCCTAAAAATAAATAAAAACGATTAGCAAAAGCATGTTTAGTCTGAGAGTTAGCACAAACCAAATCTTTTCTTCTCTTATCTGAAGGTACTGGGTTAAAATAGAGTTCAGTGTATGTAAATATATAGTGACTCACTCATGAGATAAATGATTTGAGAATTTTGTTTAAGCATTTCTCATAATTAATAATAGTTTTTAAGTGTTCCTTACATAATCAATAACCTAGAAGATCTTACTAAGAAACTTGAGACAGTAACTCATTGTAGTTACAGTCTCAAGCTTCTTAGTAATATCAATAAGTGCTTCGTGGAATATCTCGACAGTCAGCACTGACAGAGTCTCACAATATTATATTACAGTCCGGCCGTCGAGAAATTGCGTTCTTGACACCTGTTAGTTTCATACTAACGAATAGGTGTTTTGCGAATTTGATGCGTATTACTACTAGAAATTGTCCAACTGACAGGTGTCAGGAACGCATTCTCTCGACGGCCGGACTGTAAGTGGAAATCCTCTGTCGTTTGATTCAAAGAATAATCTTCTATATGCGTTTCCAATTTGAAGGCACATTCTTAAGAAATGATAAGAAATTGTATGAGATTTATTACAAGAAACTGTCGATAATGTTTCGAAGAAGCTTTAGCAATAAAAGTTAAGCCACAATTAGTTCATCATAGAGAAAGAAAGAAAGAAAGAAAGAAAGAAAGAAAGAAAAATAAGTTTATTTGTCACAGAAACACGTCATGACTGTGACAAGAAGGCTACCACTCTACATGATGTTGTGCTTTGGGGACCCACAGCACAGCGCTGATTTTCAGTGGTCACCCGAAAAACCCGAATACTTTTATGAAACAGGTACAAGCTTGATACGCGTTTAGTAATTATAAATTCTAAACAACTTTCAGAATATTTCTCAAAGTTACAAGTCCACAATATTATGTATCATTCATGGAAATTCGAAACAAAGTCAATAAAAACAAAAGTATCTTCAAACTCAAAACAAACACCTACAAAACGCCACTATTTCAGTGTTTTCGACCCGAAGCACCCATGTGGAAGCTGTGACAGCCGTCTTACGTCCCGGCGACAAATCTTACGATATCTCCGAGCTTGGCACGTTAAAACTACGCGCTTCACATACAATGGCGGACATTTATTATTTAGGATCAGCACCGATAATCAGTGCCATTACCCGATTTCTTTCACTGGGGTGCCGCCCTCGATTTACTCACCTACAACAACTTTGTAACACCCTTATCCCTGTGGAAACAAAGTTCAATTTAGTTTGCTAGTTAAAATTTTACAACGTTATCCTTAGCTTTTATCGACATTCTTGTTTCTATTGTCATAGGGTTGATATTTGTTTATGTATGGGGTATAAATAAGTTTGTGTATATTTTTATCATGACGTGTAAAGGTGGCCGGACGCATCGGTCCCTGGGAGCCAACGCATCTGGCGTTGAAATTCGCTTGATATATTGTTTCATGTTCGCACCCGCTTGTAATGCTCGCCAGAGTTGGGACAGACGGTGGTGACGACGTTTTGTGGAGAAAAAAGGTTTTTTTCTTTTGTAGGATACGTATTCAAGACCTTTAAGTCAAATAAAGATTAAGTATGAAAAATTATACGAATTCCATAATCGTTGTTCAGCTTTAAACTGTGGCATTGGGAATATGAAAAAGTCAAAAAATTACGCCTGAATAATGATTTTAACAAAGAATGAGTTTTTAACAATCAAATTCGATTGTAAAAATTCAACTACAAAAACATCATCTAAAATTAATATAACAATTTGAATGAAACCAAAAATCATAATATCGATACAACCCCCGGTTGCACTGTCCCCAATGCGTGACAACCCTAGCTCGGGGCGGGGGCGAGTAAATATGAAAACTCAACGAGTTGTTTGTAAAAAATAAAACAATAAAACCGCGTTATAAGGATTTGGATTTATTTCGCACAATTTTCCTAATATTGGGTGACTTGTTTATGGCTTGTTGCGATTTTTCAGCGGTGGCAGTTCTTGGAAGTGGGATTTTATTGAATTTGACCAAATAATATGATTTTTATTGAATTTGGGGATCTCCTTTTTTAGGGTTCCGTAGTGAAGTAGTAGTCCTTATAGTTTCGCCATGTCCGTCAGTCTGTCTGTCTGTCCGCAGCTTAGCTCAGAGACGGTAAGTACTAGAAAACTGTAATTTGGCATGGGTATACATAATATTAATCATGCCCACAAAGTGGTAAAATAAACACAAGAAAAATAAAAAAAATTGGTGTGAGGTACACCAAAAAACAATATTTTTCTTGATTTTATTAACACGTTAAAGGTGATGTTTTTTTTTCGTCACCTACCCCATGGTGAGGGGTATCGTTATAAAGGTCGTTAAAAAATTTTGGGAGTTTGTCGAAGCTATTTTTGGATTCAGGGATCCGTTTGCGAAATATTAAGCTTTTAACTGAAAATGTTTGTTAGAGTCAAGTGTCCCGCCCCCCTGCCAGCTAAATGGTTGTACTTGAATTTGTGAAAAAATTCACAGCAGTAGTAAATAAATCGAAATTAAAAGGAAAACTATCAGAGCTAATTGGGCTGTACAGGTTAAGGAGTAATATAATCAATCAACTTAAATTTGCAGTATGAAAAACATGATTTCCCATACATTCTATATGGGAGAACATGTTTTTCAACTACAATGTTAAGTTACTTCTTGGGATAAATTCATCCCAACTACGGAACCCTTTATTGTGCGAGGTCCGACACGCACTTGGCCGGTTTTAATTTTTAGCTGTCTACACTGCACTTGGGTTATAGCAGTTAGATTTTTATCTCTCATGTTTTCTTTCATTCGATTCAGCACTTTGCTTATCAATGTTACGACCACTGAATGTTTGCAAAATGATTAATCAAAACCTGGGCTTCTTACATAATATGATCCTGATAGTTTTTATTCAACACGTTTGATGATCACATTGGCGAATTTGGTAATGTAACAATACTAAAACTACATAATATGTTAGTTAGCTGTAGGTAGATTTTTTTTACAAGTTTTGCCTCACATAATCGCTCGGTCAGCTCTCACAATCCCATGGTTAGCAATGGGGCAATCTATTCGCAGCCCAAACCGAATGATGACTTGAACAAATATATTCAAAGGAATCACATATTTATCTTGCCACTCGGCAGATTGTTCTCCGGATAGGTTTTACTGAGGCTTTTAGGTGATAGGATGGGCTGGCAATCTGTCACTGTGGGCAATAAATTGTTTTACTGCCATTTTTACACCCAATGCCTGGTTTATTGCTGTCGATATTTTGATTTACGAGATAAGAAGAGTCCTTCATATCTAAAGGTATGTCTGTGTCGAGAGCACCTGTGAGGACTGTTGTTTGGATATTTGGGTAAATTTTTCAAAAGGTTTAATCTCATTAAGTATCAGAATTTCATTTTAATTCTCTTATTCACCCATTCATCTACTGTAAAGGATTTGGGACCATAATCTTCCGAAAGGCGTGGACTGCGCGTAGAGATTATCGATACCAGGTCATATCACATCCACATCTTATCATTCCAAATTATCTGTGTGAACTTCGCCTTGGATAAAAAAATAAAGAAAAAATGAAGCGAACGATTTTGATTCGGAAATCTACTTAGAGCTCCAAACCTCTACAATCCAAGCAAACAGCTTGAAACGGCTCGGCCTGTTTATTCAAACAAGCAGCACATACATTGTTTGAGACGAGTCCAAACGTATCGATTGGCGAGTGCGATTAGATCGCTCGTATCGACTGACCTAATCGATGTAGGGCGAGCACCGGCCCGAATACGAATCACTTTTAATAGTGGACCGGTTTTTTATTATTTTAGCTTACTTTGCTCGTTAATTTTAAGTATTATTGGTGCTTGTTCTTGAGATTTTTTGTTGATGGTGCTATTAAAAAAAGTTGTAAGTTTTTTTTCACAGAATGGCATCATTATTAGTTTTTTCCATCAGAATGCTATTATTAGTTTATTTTTCTACTTTGCATTATTTCTGTTCTATAGTTTTTCATAATGATTTTCGTCTGTACATAGTTTAATTCTGTAAAAACCACAGAATACAAACATTCGTGTAATTCCGTCTTGATTTATGTAGCTACTGTACTTTGATAAAAACACGTTCGACCAGAAAAAAATATACCCTAGGGAATAAACTATTCTATGAGACGACTAGTTGGAATTTTCTGTCCAATTAGTTCCATGATAAAACTAATAGCTATAACAATGTAATATTAAACTATAATAACAGTAACTGACCCGACAACGTAGGACATTGAAACAAGACCTAAAAGCGATCTAAATGGGTCAACTTTTTGTTTTGATGTTCAGCCAGCGAAACAATATAAATATTCATGTAGGATGGCGCTGGGACATGTTAAATATCTAGATCTGATACTGATTTACAATTACTGGACCTTGTTTTTGGGAAAGATATTTATTAAGTAGGTAGGTACTTGCTTTTGCCCGCGGCTTCGCCCGCGTTGAGGTTAGTAATTACGTATTCTACGGAACGTACTACCAGGGTATAAAGTATCCTATGTCCTTACCCAGGTCATGGTCTACATAATGTGCCAACCATCAAAATCCGTTCAGCCGTTAAGGCGTGAAAACGTGACAGACAGACAGACGGATAGAAAGACAGTTACTTTTATATTTTGAATAATATTAGTATATGTATTATTTCAATAGCTGGGACGAAGTTTTCTCCGAGGGAATAGGCTGAGAACCACGACCTGTGTAAGACAAATAGGTATCGATTGAATTTTGGGGCTTGTCTGTTTGTCGGTCTTTCTGTCTGTCTGTTACCTTTTCACGCCTTTACGGCTGAACGGATTTGGTACACAGGATACTTTTTATTCCAGTAGCATGTTCCCTTGGGATAATTTCCGACCACTACGTGGGCGAAGGCATGGGAAAAGCTAGTAAGTAAAGAATAAGCAGGTAATCGCAAGGCAGCCACTGAGTCACAACTGCCCAATATTGCCATAATCAGCATTTTCTTATTCCTTTGACCAATTAATAATCAATTTATTCGGAACAAGCGCACTTGACATAATCCCTTTGGTGATTTTTACGAACGCCGCCGTCAAAGAAAGGAAGGGGAGAACTTTCGTTTGCCAAAAACATGACAATGGATTTTATCATTAGGCTAATAATTGCATAGCAATTGCCTCAGGGTTTACCATTCCTACCATTGCCTGCACCCTTCATTTTACGTGGGAACATCAACAGATGCTTTCGTAAAATTAGTAGGGAAATTCAATTACCATTACATGCAAATAGTACAGTCTTTTATATAAAAAGGAATTTTAATATCATGTATAACAATTCTAATTATTCAATTATAGTGAACTTGAATATGGTTAGTATCAACTTCAATGAAGTGAATGAGTGTGCTAAAAAGGCAGCTCATAATTATAAATGTTCACCCAAGGAAAACAGCTTGGAACATCAACATAGCAAAGAGACCTCTAACTTCGTTTATTTCAAAGTTCTAAATCTGTTTCACCATCTTCATTACATCAGCTGTAAATAGGAACGACTATTCTCCCGTAGGAAAATAACTACCATGAAAAAAAAAGTTCGACTTATCATTATCACAAGCGAACGGAGAGCAAGGCAAAGCAATCGCTTTAAAACACTCGCAAGCAAAGTATGTTGAATGTTGTAGCATTATTTTGACTAATCTCCGTAAAAATCCAAATCTATCTACAGAATCCCAACATCAATACCTTCACATGTCTAGGTATCCGTCTGTACCTATTCAATCTATAAATTGGATCATTTCAATATCTCTAAACTCTATACATATCCCAGTTACGATTTCCTTTGGCATTCCCTCGAAACTAACGCGAAAGCTATCTCCAATAAAATCTTTTTTTCTCTGAAAACACGGCTATTATAATGTGAGATATTATATCGACGATTAGATGAGGGGGCTGGCAGTTATCGAGGGTGGAAGGTCAGCGTGACCTCTAGACTTTGAGGCCTTCATTAGGTATCGAGAGGGGCTCGCATTTAAATGTTAGGGAATTAGGGTCGCTGTAAACTAGATCGTAACACCAATTTTTTTTTTGTTGGTTTCTTTTTCGTCACGACTTGATAAGGGAACTTTCTGAAGTTGTTTCTGTGTTTGTCACATAATTTTAAAAGAGCCGTCGTTTTTTTACTGAACCAATTATTAATGTCAACTACAAACCTACTTTTATCTTTTAATTTTGACTCGGTTTTTATTATTCTACCAATTTTCCTCGTAAACACGGACATTTTGGAGAACTCTTGTTTCGTTTTCTGATAGCATCTAGAAAAAGGACGAACTAAAAATTATTCTCAATTTAAACACGGAAAGTGTCGTGTTGAACTTTGTTAACGCCTGCATCAGACATGAGATGACATCACCTGCGGTGTCTGCGTTGTAAGAGACCGCAGTGTAGAATACTCGTCGATTGAATAACTTAAAGCTGCTTTGTTTTGTTAGAAATTGAAGCTCTGTGATCCAGAATGCCTCTGCGGCTACGAGCTTGTTCTTAAGAGAAAAATACATTTCCCACCACGCGAGCAATTGATGTAATATTGCCTGAAAAAAGAAAATGGAGAGACGAATAAAAGGAGATAAATAAAGAAGAACATCAGTATCTATAATCTGCTCCAAAAGTATCTGATCAAAATGTTAGCAACTAGAATGAATAGAGTGCTTTGATTCGATTATATATTTAAATATTACCCGAAATGCTATTTTTAAATCACTTTAAGGATATTTTCATTTGACAATTGAGGTTTTTGTAACATCATCTTTGGTCGATAATTATTCAATTATAATTGCATAATGTTATTCAAACAATAATTGTTGGAAAAAGTTGTGAGATATAAAGTTGAAACTTTGTAAAAAAGATGAATGTGTTACCTACTAATTTCCTGTAGTGAGTGATTGCGTAAGAATTAACCTGAACAGGTTTGAGGTTTGAGATATGTTTACACTTACATCAGATACCTACTTTTGGAACAGACCATAGAAGCTAGTAGCAAACTAGCACTGATATAATTCGATGTTAATTTATTCAAACGTATTTATTATTCTAATTTAGACTTCGTTTTAATTTTCTTGTTACTTATCTTTCATACACAATTCTAAGTGGAGGAAAATTTATATTACAACAGAAATCATATTAAAATTACGTATGTATAGAAGAATATCGTTTTCCTTGTATGTGATACCTTTTAATATTATATTATGAGTCCGCTTTCCAGGTATTGGCGAAAGTAGGTCAAAAAACTGGCCAAGTGCGTGTCGGACCACGCACAATGAAGAGTTCCGTAGTTGAGATGAATTCATCCCAAGAACAAACTTATAACATTACAACAACAATATTTACTATGTTATTTTAAGACCATAGACTTCTTATAGGTTTTCCTATAATCTATGAATAAAGAACCATTAATTTTTTTCAAAATTTTCGGCTCGATAGTTTCGGAGATAAGGGGGGGAATGGTCATTTTTTATAAATATCTTTAAAAGAATTTAATTTAAAATTATAAAAAAATACATTTGAGATCCTCGCAATATGCCCCTTTCATTTGATATGTCACACGGTTCAGTTTGCAAAACTTTTTATTTTCTTTTTGCCCCCAAAAGTAACCCCAATATTCAAAATTCATTTATTAACGTTAAACGTCCGTGTTTGAGTCACAAAAATACATATGTGTATCAAATTTCAACTTAATCGGTCCATTAGATTCGGAGAAAATTGGCTATGACAGACGGACAGACAGACAGACAGACACACGAGTGATCCTATAAGGGTTCCGTTTTTTCCTTTTGAGGTACGGAACCCTAAAAGTTTAATTAGTAGCACGGCAGATACTTCCTATTATGTTTTACAAATGTAATTATTTACAGGAACATTATTAATTGTGTTTCTGGTAATTATTATTGATAGTCAGACAATGGCAGTTGAGTTTATTCATTATTTCAATCTAATTTATATTCAACTAGCGACCCGCCTCTGCTTCGCACGGGTGCAATGTATAGACTATTGTCTATGGATGGTCCCACTATTTCGTTGAACTGGTTACTTATATGAAAAAAATTGTGAGTTTCCACGTCCACTCCATTTATGAAGTTTGGACGTCAAAATACTTTTATTAATTCAACTCATAAATTAATTTCAATAGGTAATCGTAGTTCCTTAATAGCCGAGGAAAGGTCATTGACCCCGTCAGTCCTGGCACCATGCCGCGCGCCGTCAGCCATAATTATTGTGCTGCGCGTAATTTTAAATCTGTGATATCTTTTATAGTTTTCATTTAAATAGTGTAATGTCCAGGCATATTTTGATCTTAATTAAGTGATTAATTTTAATAACAATCAACAATTTTAATAAACATCTTGTTATTTCCGAAGTCAAATTAACTAAATAACAGATTTTATAAATGAAAGTCTGAAAGATAATAATGGTTACTGTGGGTCATCCTTAGAAGATATACATATGCTATCGCGGACTTTTCTGTTGATTTTGTTAAGATTGCTATCCAGTAGAATATAATTTTATCTATCTGTAACGATTTAGTCAGCGCACGCCATGTTAGCGCTCAAAAAAGTGCCTTTTCACGACTTGACAAAACATCAACTTTCAGTATCTACAACGTTTCCATTTAATATAAAATAATTATATACGCGTAGGTATTGCACTTTTCTATGAAACAGCTTGTTCCACGGGTCAGGGTAGGAACAAGCTGTTTCATAGAAAAGTGCAATACCTACGCGGTTGAAATATATTATGGAACAGCAGTTTTTTTTTAAATAACCCACGAAAAATTTCGGGGTATTCAGAATCATGTACTGAATCCATGGTATCAGTTTGCGTGTCGATGTCACTGCCACTCTGTACATAAACATTCCGGAATACATTCTCTATTCGACGGATTAGGCTTGCGTGGGGGTAGAAATGAGACCACGTACCCGTGTCAGCATAAATATGTTTATTTCACAAAAAATCGATAAATGGGGTAGGTAAGTTTATGGTCATAAGATTCCCTTAATTCCCTTGGAAGTAGCGCAGTACTCTCTTGGCTCAGCCTGGTGCGACATGACCCCAGCGGCTGTGCCACGCTGCGGGTGCCAGGGATGGTGACGGTCGTGCCATACCCGTAGATAGCTCGGCGTGGCCACGCGGGTACAATATGTGCCCGGCACGGAGGCACGGCATATATCGCAAGGTGGTGGCCGTAACACAATGTACGGATGTCACTGATCATTGTCGATGTTGGTAAGCTGGTAACTTGGGTGGTTAGCCGGAACTTTGGACCCTGGAACATAACGTCCAACGTGTCCTGATCCCAAGATGGCTAAATAGTCATCTACGCTGAAAGTAATGATACAACGTTACATCTAAATGATGTTGAAAACTTCATCAAAATCCGTTGCGTATGTTAGAAGAACAACTCGGACATACAGACAAATGGGAGAAGCGACTTTGTTTTAAAATATTTAGAGATAAAGAGAAGAGATAGAAATTAGGAACTAGGTAAACGATTTTGTCATGAAACCCTTCACAATTTATAATGTCGTTAAAATGGGTTAAATAAAACTTCAAAACTCCATACATTACGACGTAATACACTCACATTCGTTTCAACGAGCCAGGCCTAACAAGTTAATGTGTGCACCACAACTAACACGATAAGCGGTCATTATCCATTCAATCATACCCAGCCAGCCGAATACATGTCCTGTACTACTAACATAGAGTTACAAATGAATGGAGTACTCAATGCACTCTACCGGGTGGCCCAAAAGTAATAATGACCTGATTTGACCGAGGTCACATCGACTTACATTAGTATTCCAGAATGTAAATTAGCTACAAGCTACAATTTATACTCATTTGTACTGAGATTTATACGATCATTCTGGAAGCATCCTATGGCACAACTAACATTATCATTAACATAATTTCAGCTGAAAGACGTCCGCTGGCTGGACATAGGCCTGTCCCAAGCATCGTCACAACAACCGTTCCAACACTACTTGCACACAGTGGATTCCCTCAACCGTCACTGAGCCTTCCGCCGTTCCACCTTGTGACTGCTCATAAATAGAATACGCACTCAATTTGTTCAATAATCCGAGTCCTTTTCACGTATGTGTGTGTACGGAGATGAGACATTATGCGCTGGTAGTTATTGAAGTAATTGAATGCGAGCGAGTGAATTGCGACCGTTGGTAATAATAAGCCACGGATTGATATTAAATGGAGTGAGCAACTGTGCTGTTTGATGTTGTGTTCCAGATGGTCTATGTGTGTAGTTTGTTGTTAAATTATGTATTTTTGATTGGTCCAATAAACTGAAAAAGACATCAGTGCACAGTGCCTAAGCAACTCTACGAGTATGCAGTGCTGGAGAGTGCAGGGTTAGTCCAATTGGGAGATAGTGTGATATTGGTGTATGTTAACGCATCTTTGATACAGGAGAAACTTGGTACATGAAATGTTTTTTAATGCTGTTTCTTTTTAACAAATAACTACAACGAACAAGAATGTAAACAAGATCAAATATCGCATGCATTCAATTTGATTTAGCCACTTATCTAACGTTATAGCACCTCGTGCTATCATAACGATAGCCAGGATGTCTGGCTTAAGGAATTATCCGAAGCTAATATTAGCATCGCTGGGAGCCAGCCCGGCTCTCCGTAAATCTACCGGCTATTACCGACCCAATAAACGATTCAACTTGATTCCTTCTTTTAATACGGGTTCAAAGCTCAACTCGGCTATCAAAACACTTTATATAAGTACCTCTCAGGAGTTCCAATAAAGGGTAGAAGTGTGAAATTATTTGAGAGTAAGTAAGAATTCCTGACTCAATTAAGTTTGTAAGTAAAGTTGGCGTTAGAGAAAGGCTCCTAAAAGAATTTGACTTAACTTTCGTTGAATTTGAGAAAATTGCTTCTGATTTATGTTTTATGTAACTGCTCTTTAGTGGTGATGAACATGGGTCGTGCCTTTAAGACGACCCACTGACCAGCGGCTATCAACAAATTTTACCATGTGATAGATAAATACACAGAAGAAAAAGGTAACAAATAAATGCACAATTAAATAATAAAAACTAAGTCAGAACATACCTATAATTTTTTAAAGACATGCGCAATTAGCCACTGAATAACACTCCATGATCACTGTAACAACACGCCTGCTGTGATCGTATACATAGAACTCTATTGTATGTACCCGGTGACCCGTCCAATTTAAAATCAAACATAAAACCAAAACATTATAGAAAAAACCGGCCAAGTGCGTGTCGGACCACGCACGAAGAAGGGTTCCGTAGTTGGGATGAATTTATCGCAAGAACAAACTTAACTTTGTAGTTGAAGAACATGTTCTCCCATATACTCCATATGGGAGAACATGTTTTTGCAACCGCAAATTTAAGTTGGTCGATTATTACCGCAAATTTAAATAAAAATCAAGTACAAGATAAAATAAAATAAAAACATAAATAGGGAAAATATGCGTCACATTCGCGCAATTATATATTTACACCGATAACTGCTTTATTTCATACTAGCTACGTCCAGCGATCTCACCCGCATAAGTTTCGATCCCATAGGAATATTGGGATAAAAATTATTCTTTGTCCTAACCTAGGTCGTGATCTACGCATGTGTCAAATTTCATCCGAATCCGTTCAGCCGTTGCAGCTTGAAAGCGTTAAAAGCTAACAAATATACAAACATACAAAAATCAAATCTTTTATCTTTTTATAATATTAGTTAAGAAATACACGTAATATTGTCACAGTAAGTACTTCACGGTTACACAGTCACCGATAGACTGTACATAGATCAATACAACAACTAACTAAACGTGATTTTTAATGATTACTTTCTAATAATCATATTGCCTACTAATAATTTCACTATTAAACATGAATTGTATCAATTAGTCATCTACCAAATTAATGACCAAATTAATGAAAAACAATCAAAGATGTATAAATTGTTTCACGACCGTAAAAATTTTAACTCAAACCAGTTACTGAATTATACTAATTATCATAATTAGAGAATACTTATCTTTTACATTTTAAAATTATACTAAATGGGAACACAACAAGGGCAAGTAATTTTTTGAATAAATTGAATGATAGCTTATAAAATTTATTTTGATTTATTCACACAAATATATTGGATTCATTTAACATGCTATGTTAGATACCCCTCAGTGAGTGTGAACCTTTACCAAAGTCATGGCAATTTAGAAAAAAGAATCGCTCCGACGTTATTCAAATGTGTTTATAAAATCACAAGGTGTATATTTTCATTTGTTTTCAAGCTAAGTTGGTCAGTGTGTTGTTCAATTTTCACAAAAATATGTATAGGCCAATGTAATCCATCCCATTGTTGCGCGCTCAGTAGTTTGTGTTGATTTTATCGACATTTAAATGTCATACAACCGCAGCATTATCTATAAAATGAATGTCTATTGTTAAACTGTTTAAAATTTCTTCACATAATGCACGTATTGGAACAATAGAAAATCTTCATAAGTTCTGTATTTCAAAAATGATTTCATTTGTTCTGAAACCAATACATTTATTTTGATACTTCTTTAAAACTTTTCTTTATCATATTAAACGAACAAAAATATTTTCAATATTACCAAAAGTATTTTAGCTTTTATCGAAATTGATATTGTTTAGTTAGAACAACACGTTTTGAAGGCATAAAACTAAAGCAAAGCAAATCTTCTGAAGAAAGGCACCTCTTGTACGAAATAGGTTATAAAAATTGAGTTCAGTGACCTGTTTAAGGCGACACTGAGCGTTACATTAAGGTTGGCTTAACACGAGTTAAATCTTGAATATTTTTATTTTGTTGAAAGGTTTTTTAAGTCTGTGCGCTGTAGCATTTTTATTTTAGTTAGTAGTATGAATTTGTGTAGCTGCTAGTTTTATTACGAGCCAGGAGCCAGCTTACGTATCTCAGTGCAGCCTGTGTAGGGTAGGTGTCTTCAGAATCAGTCTGTTCCACCAGTAGGTATATTGGTGGCTATTGGTTTTCTTTTTAAAGATATACTGAAGCAATCGCTTTATATCCCAAGTGTCTTTCAATTCATAGAAACACATTCAATAATTCATCTTTCCCCGATATCTCTTTGTTGTATCGATGTAAATATTTAATTCAATACCCACAACACAAATGTTTACACTCTCGATTGTGATCACGTATTTCTGGCAAAACTGATTTCTTATCAATCCCTTTTACCATACTTTTATCTTACACACTTCACTGTGCAATTCTATTTACGGAGCCTTCCTCAATGTTGGCCTATCTTTTCTTGTAAATGAATATTTTCTGTGGATACACGAGGATTTCTTTTACTTGTATCTTTTAAAAGATAAGGAAAATTTCAATCAATCCACAGTAAACCATCTCGGGATGCGATTATTTTGGTTGGATACGTTTTGTATTCTATATTTTGATTATAAAATTAATGCGTTGAACGGATTCATGGCGGTATTTTAGAATTTTTTCGGCAATTTTCGATTGAAGGTTCAGTCAAATTAAAAAATGGAGGGATATTATTATATCTGTATTATTTTATCTTCAACCATTTTTCTCACAGCAGTATATTTTTAGACCGCACTTGATACAAGTGCTTTTTATTGTTTCGTTTTCCTGCATTTAACTTCCATTCTCACTACAACACAAGCTCCTTAATTCCATAAAAACAAAACTCAACCGCTACAATGAGCTCTGAAAAGAATCCGTTTATGATGTAGGACTGAGCTAACATTTTTATGCAGCCTCCGAGTTATTCGTCTGAAGCGGAGCGAGTCCGTCGATGGACGTCGTAAACAGACCAAGGTACGGACCTGTGGGGTAATCAGGGTTGCCAGGAGGGGAGATACTAGGTACAGTGATCAAATCAAAATCTCTAGATCAGTCCTGCATCTTAATACATGATACGGTATTAAGATGTAAGACTGATCTAAAGATATTCAGTTTCCAACTCAGTGCTGCTGGTTTTTTGTAAAATCCATACAAATACTCGTATAATAAAGCTAGTATACTAATCTCTGGAACTACCCGTCACATTAGAAAAAATATTTTTGTATTTGATAGCCTAATTCTTTAGGAAGGTTAATATGTAGGTTATTTAAATTTAACATTAGGCTATGACAATTAGGAGCCGAGCAAAAAGAAAAAAAAATCATGCGGACGAAGTCGCAGGCAGAAGCCGGTAAATAATATGAATGCAAAAACGATTTCCTATTATGTTACTTTGATATGAACACAGTAGGGAGTAGGGTGTCTCAGACGCTACTGTTCCATATTGAATCTCTCAATTTTAAAAATGCTCAGTTTTATCCACGATATTTTTATCACAAGTTATAAAACATAAACGATCATAGCGAGTCCAACGTAACATTATCCTTTCAACAAAAGTAAAATAAACTTAAAAACTTTTTCGTTTATTGAACCCGTAAAAATTAAGCTTCTCAGTTCGGCCACGGTTAACTGCACCTAACTCTTTCGTCCCTTTCCAGTGTTTACCCAAGACGGCCCTAAGGTGCGGGGAGCGCGGGGCGGGGTGTTGCCGACCCCCGGGGGTCTCCGGCGCCGAATTATACGCTAAACAAGGAACGTAAGACCCCCACACTGACCGTAAACGGCCCGGAGTTTGTGGCGGAGCTGTCGGTAGTTCGGTAAAGTAGGGTTATCAAGAAAAGCCGTTTTAAATGTTTTGGTGTTTCTGGAAATGTACCTAGTTTGATAACTTTACTTTCGTGTCACTGTGTACTTTAATAATGCAGTTTCTCTTTTAAAATTTTGAGCAATGGGCAGTTAAGTCTTTTATTGAGTTTGAATCTGTATCAATGTGTAGGTATTTCTTCCTTATTTTTGTTTTCATCATTGTCCAGTCATAATCATGAATTTATTAATCATTAAAAGTTTACCTTTACCGAAACTTTCACTTACTTTTATATAATACTAGCTGCATTATGTGGTTTCACTCGAATAAGTCTCGTTTCCCTGTGAATATCAGAAAAAAGTACCCTGTCCTAACTAAGGTCATGGTCTACCCATGTGAAAAATTTCATCCAACGGATTTCCGTTCACCCGTTTTAGCGTGAAAGTGTAACAAACAAACTCACTTTCACATTTATAATATTATAAGTTAGGATGACAACCCTGTTTCGCCTCACTCGTGTAAGGTTTACTATAACGGCAGCAGTACATACTAGCTACTCGTACGTACTCAGTGGTACTCATGTTCACAAGAGTAACAAATATAACCCCCGCTTTATTCTCGTTATTGACCACGTATCACTTTCATGTCCACTTACAGATCCAGCCACAATTGGAGGATAGTTTAGCTTTTCAAATAGGATACCTAGGTTTCATTTCAGGTACAGTAGGTAGGTACTAAAGTAAAATAAAAGCTTTTCCAACATTCTTTTTTAGGATTCAATTTAATTGAATTGCTGCGATATGTACGAAATGTGTTAGGATGGACAAATATTAAAAAAAGTTTACACTAGATGCGGTAAGCAATAGTTACATATCGGAGAATCTTATAGGATTTGTAGAATACACTATATGAGCGAGGTAATGAAAAAACATAACCCTTTTTTTCAGTCTGATAAAAATATTATTCATCTTTTAGTCCAGTTGTTTTGGAGAATCAACCATACCTGCAAACAAACATACCTACACACAAACATACCATCAGTTCATCATCCTTACCCAAAAAAGCAATAGAATCGTATCTCTCGTGGATAAAAAGTAGTGTTGAAACACTCGAGACAAATGCCTCTAGAACCTACCCCACTATAAAAGGTCCTTTGAATTCAATTCACCTTCAGTATTCAATACTAAAGTACATTAATTCGTTTAACGGCTTCGATAAGAGTCTCTGAATTGTCGAAAATATCAGGTTTGTGAATATAAATGTGACAACAATGGAATCTTTGCATACAATGTGTGTTCAAGAAATATATATACCTATTGATATTGCCTATTGAAAAGGTATTGCAAACTGATCATTTTGAAACTGAAAATGTATTCAATTGTTTCGTATTGGTTTGAAAAATAAATGTCTAGGTGTTGTAGGTTTTTACCAAACGAGAACACTTGGATTGCCAATATAATGGTGCTAGGATAATTATTATTTTGATGACTACTGTATGGTACAGTCACCAACAAAAGTCGATTAACACATCATTTTTTAACTTAATTATTGATATATTATTATTGAATGAACTCACGACCCGATGGTAAGTACTTCCGACTCGATGGTAAGTACTTGCACGCGACGGTAAGTAGTTAGTTGACCGTCCTTTATGAGGGGACTAAAAGATTATGGGTACAAGTATATTGGAAATATATAGTCTATGCTAGAATTATGTGGCAACACTACTGTAGACTGTGCTACCAATAAGTAATGGCGTGTTTTCCTGACATGTAGTTAAACAATAAAAATCTGATTTGACCTAAGGTGTTTGCTTCCACTCACTCGCTCAACGATAACAGAAACAAGTTATCTCCAATAGGTTATGGGCCCAGAACGAACACCCAAGCACCAAGAATAGAGTAGAGTTGAAGTCAGTCAGATCGACACAGGATAGCACAAGGAAGACAAAATGGCTGCAAGCGCAACGTGCTCTTTACCAAGATTGAAAGATGGAACAAACTTTTCTAGTTGGAAGTTCAGAGTAAAAACACTATTAGAAGAAAGAGGCTTAAGTGATGCGCTAAACAAAGATAAGATAACCAAAGAGGAAGTGAAAACTGATACCGATGTTAAAGCCAGAAGCGTCATCGTGCAATGCGTTTCCGACAAGTTTATCGATATTATCAAAAGGTGCAGTACAGCATTACAGATGCTTACCAAATTAGAAGAAGTCTTTGAAAGGAAAAGCGTCTTCAACCAGCTTTACCTACGAAAGAAATTATTGACACTAAAATGTGGTAACGATGAGAAACTAATTGATCACTTCATAAGATTTGAAAACATAATTTCTGAATTGGAATCTTCAGGGACAGAATTAAAAGAAAATGACAAGGTATGTCACCTATTGTTAACTTTACCCGACGAGTACGACACTGTTATAACCACTTTAGAGACTATGGACAGTGCGTTGACAATCGACTTCATAAAATCAAGGATGTTAGATGCCGAACTAAAAGTAAAGGGAGTTCAAAGTGAAACAAGCAGGGAAGTCGATGCTCATAGCTTCCTCACATGCTATAAGTGTGGCAAAGACGGCCACAAGGCATTTCAGTGTAGAAGTAATCAAGCTAAAAGAGGAAACAACAGAGGCAGACGAGGAGGAAATCAAAGAGGTAGAGGATGGCATTCCCATAATAAAAGTCAAACCACTAGTTCAGCAAATACTGCAGAACAGCAGGAGGATAAAGACTCAGTAACATTCTTTGCACAAGCATTTTCTACAAAAACAAGTGATAGCATAAAAAGAGAAATAGAATTTGTGATAGACTCAGGAGCGACCTACCATATGATTAATGAGAAATATGAAAAGTACATGACAGACATAAGAGAAATACCAGAAATTAAAATTCAAGTAGCTAATGGAAATATAATATCGGCAAAAAGGAAAGGAAAATTAATAGGTATAAGCAGAGAAAATCTGAAAATAGACATAGATTGCCTTATAGTGAGAAATTTAGCACACAACTTGCTGTCAGTACTAAAACTAAATGAGAAAGGATTAAAGGTAACCTTTGAATTAACAAGAACTGTAATTAGCAATAACAAGCATGAAATAAAATGTGAAAACAACGGGAAATTGTGTACAATTAAACTGAACTTGAATCTAGATGCTATGTTAACAAACAAAACTGATGATAATTTATGGCACAGAAGAATGGGTCATTTAAACTATGGAAGCATGAAAATCCTAGGATTACCACTATCAAGTGAGCGCTGTTCCATATGTATTCAGGCCAAAGGTACGCGTCAACCATTCAGTCCCACTCCAAAGCCAAGAACAAAGCAAATAGGTGAACTGATTTATTGTGATCTTGGAGGACCTGTCACACCCTTAAGCAGAAAAGATGAAAGATATTATTTAACAATAATTGATGATTATTCACATTTTATGGAAGTACATCTCTTAAAATCGAAAGATGAGGCCAAAGGTTATATCATTAATTACATAAGAAGAATGAAAAACAATGGGATAAATGTCAGAAAAATTAGAACTGATAGAGGTAAAGAATTTGTAAATCAAGAACTAAAAGCATTTTATAATGAAAATGGAATAAAACAAGAAACCACATGTGCTTATACACCCCAGCAAAATTCAATATGTGAAAGAATGAATCGAACATTAGCCGACAAAGTAAGAGCTATGTTATTAGAAACAAACCTACCGAAACAGCTATGGGGAGAAGCCATTAGATGTGCAGCATATATTATAAATAGATCTCCAACAAAGACACTACAAGGTAATACACCAGCTAACATATGGTATGGAGAGAACAAACTTGAGAAAATAAAAGTATTTGGCTCAAAAGCTTGGAGTATCATATTACCTAAGCCAAGCAAATTAGAACCTAGAGCAAAACCTATGATTATGATTGGATATTGTGGATCAGGATACAGACTATGGGATCCAAAGACCAATGAGATAGAGGAATCTCGAGATGTAAGATTTGATGAATCAGATTATAAGTATGATGAAAGTCAATGGAATAAATACATCACTTATGATAAAGAAGAAGAAACAAAAGAACAAGAAATAGAATATTTAGAGTATGAAAAGGAAAACATTCCAGAATTAACAAGTAAGAAAGACAAGATTATAGATCAAGAACAAGAGCAAGACAATTCAAAGAATGGAAGACAGAGACCTACTATGACACCAATAAGATATCAAGATTATGACATGTCAAATATGGCTTATGCATTAATGCTAGAAGATCCTATAAATTATTATGAAGCTATAAAACATGAAAACTGGTCTGAAGCTATACAGAAAGAGCTAGAAGCACATAAAAAACATGGAACATGGGAAATTAGTGAATTACCGAACGATAAGAAGGCCATAGACACAAAATGGGTATTCCGTACAAAGGCAGATAATACAAAGAAAGCTCGAATAGTAGCAAAAGGATTTCAAGAAGAAACAACTGAAAACATTTATGCACCAGTTGCTAGAATGACAACTGTAAGACTATTTCTGAACAAAGCTGTACAAGAAGATCTATCTATACAACAAATGGACATACCAACAGCATTCCTAAATGGTGAATTAAAATCTGATGTATACATAAAATTTCCAGAAGGGCTAGCAAAAGAAAAAGGAAAGGTTTTGAAATTAAGAAAAGCACTATATGGACTCAAGGAAGCCCCAAAATTTTGGAATGAAAAACTTAACAATTTTCTCATAAAGAAGGGATTCAGTCGTTCACAACGAGATTTCTGTTTATACACTGGAAACAACGTATACATTCTTATATTTGTTGATGACATTCTAATTATTGGAGAAGGACAGAAAATAATAGAAGACCTGAAAGAAGAATTTAAAGCCAAAGATATGGGCAACATCTGTAAATTCCTAGGAATGGAAATTAAGAGATTTGATAAAGGAATAGAAATTAAACAGACACAAATCATTGATAAAATTTTATTAAAGTTTAAAATTCAAGATTGCAAAGGTATAAATACACCAATGGAAACCGGTTTACACATAGATCCAGAAGAAGAAATTTTAACCAACATTCCTTATAAAGAACTTGTAGGCTCGCTGATGTATCTTGCTACAATTAGCAGACCTGACATAGCATATGCAACAGGATTCTTGAGCAGATACATGAATCAACCAACACCAACACTCTGGAAAGCCGGAAAGAGAATCTTAAGATATCTGAAACAAACAAAGGAAAAAGGATTATTATATAGAAAACATGAAACTAATAAAAACTACTTACAGGCATTTTCAGATGCTGACTGGGCAAGTGAGAATATTGATAGAAAAAGTGTGAGTGGAGTTGCAATATTCCATCAGGGCAATTTAATTAGATGGACTTCGAAGAAACAGACTTCTGTCGCGTTGTCCACAGCTGAAGCAGAATATGTTGCTGCTGCATTAGCTGTAAGTGAAATAATTTTCATATTAGGAGTATTAGAGGACTTAAAGTTTTGTGAAAATATAAACTGTACATTGTTTGTTGATAATCAAAGCACTATAAAGATGATTGAAAGTTACGAAAATAGCAAGAGATCGAAACACATAGATATTAAAGTACATTTTATTAAAGATATTGTAAGCAAAGGTTTAATTATGTTAAAATATGTATCAACTAATGAAAACAAAGCTGATATACTTACTAAGTCACTATCCAAGGATAAACACAATTATTTTTGTAATTCTCTCGGTTTATTTTGTTAAGTAATACTATGTTAATTTGGGTACTTGCATACATAGTAATTTAAGTTTTAATTTCGTTTAATATTCAATGTTTACAATGTTTAAAAAGTTTGTGGTTAGATATTGTGAAATAACATGTTGACATTTGTTAAATATGTCAAACGAATGTCAAACTCATATTGTCATTAATGTCAGGTGTCAATTTTAGTATTGCCAGTTTTGTAAAAGTTTTGTTCAATGGTAACAAGTCCAAGTTTAGTAATTTAGTAGTTTTATTGTATGTCAAAAAATAACAAACTTGAACTTGAGCCGGGGTATTGGAAATATATAGTCTATGCTAGAATTATGTGGCAACACTACTGTAGACTGTGCTACCAATAAGTAATGGCGTGTTTTCCTGACATGTAGTTAAACAATAAAAATCTGATTTGACCTAAGGTGTTTGCTTCCACTCACTCGCTCAACGATAACAGAAACAAGTTATCTCCAATAAAGTACAATAGAATAATATTGGTCTAGTGCAAATACGAATTCCTTAAGCAATATGAACGAATATTCTCTCAATATCTTACACAGCAATGAGGTGCTCTTAACCTAATCGGCAATCCATTTTTTAATCCAGCCCATATCCATATACTCGATACCCGCCCATAACTCGCTCGCAATAGGCCACAAACTCAAGTGATTTTAACTTGTCGTACCATTAATATTAGTGCGGCCATATCTCGCCGGCACATAACAGTAAACCTTTATCAGAGTGGTACATAAACACGCGCGATAACCTCCGATGTTCTGACTTAGTTAATTTACTGTAATTGCGCTAACTATGGCCTTACTAGGGCTGTGCTGCGATTGGCGCATTCATTTCAAATAGAAATGTGAGATTATGTAGGTTAGCGATGCCTTAGCCATATAATACTTTGCAACTGCGTTAAAATAGCCTCAGCTTTAGTCAGGGACTTGAATTGCTAAGCAGATTGACTTAATATCTGCGTATTGTAGTCATTTCATACGACTGATAAAGAATGACTGTGACACGAATTTAAGGAAAATTATGCCATTTACCAAACTATTCCCTTCTCTAGACGATTATTATATGTTAAGTTAGTAACTCTGGGAATATTACTTTAGTGCTTACCAACCTCTAGGAAGCACTCACAAGGACAAATTAATTAGGAGCCAATTATATTTTTAGCTTGTAGGGACACGATGCAATCTATATTCGGCCACAGGAAGCAGAAATAGCAAAAGAGAGCTTAAATTGTTATAAACAGGGCCGGTACGGTAATCACTTTATTTATATCCAAATGAGATGAAGGTAGGCCGTTTTGACCGAAATAGAACCTTAATCTACGTAAAGTAGTATCGGGGCATTTTTGTTCAGTCCTTAAAATTAACATCTTAGCGGTTATCTTTTTTTTTCTCTCAACTTACCGACGGTACATAATAATAAGGTTTCTATTTATCGTTTTTCTTGAAGTTTCTTCTATGAAAAATAACAGGTTGAATGGGGTACGAATACCTCTAAGTTCAGACACGAAAATGAAAATAATTTAAAAAAAATATTTTTATGTCAACAAAGCATTTTGACTGTTACAAAGAATAAGGACGGTTTGAAAAAGGCCAATGACGGATCACTAAAAGGGTTTAGAAGAATATGAAAAAAATTCGCACCCAAAAGAAAGCCTTGACCTTACTGAATATAAAAACTAATAAGGATGACTATGACCTATGAAAAATTCATAGAATCTGGTATAAAATCAAGGACAAAATATAATTCCAACTTCATTTTACAGCTCCTAAAAATACAAACCTTACATCCAATCAAGCTAAAGTCAATAAAACTAGCCCACAGAGACAAAAATGTCAGATTCTTGTTACACAGTCATACAATCAACTGAACCCCGAATTTCATTGTTACTTCATAAAAACGCTCTAACAATCAGCTGATCAGTCTATCAAACGTAAAACACGCACGAACTCATCAATGAATGTAAACGAAGCACGAACTCGCTCGAGCACTGACAGCGCACTCGACCACTCGACTCGACCGAGTGCGCTCGCTGAAATAACTCAATATTCTTTACTTTACAATTCAACCGGCAGCCCTGCGGTTCGCTTACGGGCCCCTAATGCCACATTACTTTTGTACGGAACCTTCGTTCGGTTCTCCGGGCGTTTTTGTCATGACGGACGGGTAATTTTGCGGGCGAATTTTGCCCGTTATGGGCGGCTAAGGTAAGTTTATCTGGATTAAAATGTTCGGGCCTTCGATATAGCGGTTCTACTGTGGATGTAGTTTAACGTTTTTGTTTCGGCAGTACAGAGCAAGGTTACGGTTTAGTGTGGAGGAAGAATGAATTATTTATTTTAATAATGTTGAAGATTTTGTTGTTTGCTGAAATATTGCTAAAACCTACGAATACAGTTCTGAATACTTCATTGTGTAAAACATGAGTATTCTTTTACAATTTGTTAGATTAGATTGGTCTCGTCAATCACTTGAGTGAAATAAGTCGCAATCAATCACTAACAAATTCAATATAACAAATTCACTTTACACATTATTTTAATAAAAGCAAGATACAATGAATGCCATACTCGTGAGCAGTATTGCCATTAAGGCAATAATATTTACATTTCTACTATATAACACATCTTATTTCCACTACATGGCAATCTGCCACTAAGCTGGCAACATTTCCTATACATGTGCCAAATATCCTGGCTAAAAGACCACCCCGGGCTCTCTAGGGACATAGAAACCTTATTTAATCTGCGTGATCCACATTAAGTAATAATAAAGATAGCCAACGAACCGGAATCAAAATCGTATTATTTCCAACAACAATATTATGTACATCTCGGTTGTTATCTAGGCAGGATGGGCAGGGAGAGATCTTTGATATTATGTCTGAGACAACCCAAGGCATTTCCGATTATTTTGATACGGGAACAGTTGCGTAATGGCTGATTTATGAGAACCGTCATGGCGTCACTTAGTAAAACTAATTTCTATCTGTTTCATATTATTATTACTTACCTACCTAAACATAACAAAAATTATTACTTCCTTTTAATAGCTACCTAATTTGGAAGTTCTGCGCTCCAATAGCGGATTTTGTTGTTGATAATTCACAGTAGGTATTGTGATGGGGTAATCGCCTCACTCTTTGTAAATATTGCCCTGTTTCGAGTCATGTCCCTCACTTCAAAACACACGCTTTCTTCAGCTCAAAAGCTAAGTCAATACAGTACAACCAAGAAATAGCCATAAAATATTCTAGGAACTGATCACAAAGGAGATCTTCAAAATGTTTACATCCAAGTCTTTTCGTCGAATTCAGCATGGTATTCGTGTTGTTAGTGGAATCATTATGCAGTTGACACACCATCGCCAGCCAAAATGCCGCTGTGCTTCCGTCTGTAATGCAAACCACGCAACGTCATTTCGGCCTAAAGCGTCATGTAGACCGGCGCGACGCGACAGCGCGATAACAAAACAATTTCTTAGAAAACTTCTCGGTAGAACAATTACCGGTGTCGCGTCGCGCGACAAGTCGCGCTAGTCTGTACGGACCTTAACGCAAGTATGTCATAGGTACCTAACCCAAGAAAAAAACAAAATTCTATAGATTTTAATGCTTGTTTTTCTCTTTTCAGTTATGTGTTTTCGCGGTCGGGTTTTTAGTATTTTTAAATAATATTCTATATTTCAAGCATTTGGAATTGACTCATCACTAGTTTTTATTTGATAACAATATACCAAGGTATATAGTTGTAATTTTTTTTAAATCTTACCACTCTCTTTTTTTGTATTTGCAGATGCAATATATAAATATTATATAGCCTATGTCACTCCCGCAATTAAGACGAATCTAAAGGCACGTCATAACATGCCGTGTTATTTCAACATATTATGTTGAAGTCTATCAAGCTGTTTAGGCTACAGAGCGTGCCAAAGAAATACACATATATACATACATACCCTCCTTCTGGGGCAGTCAGGTAAAAAGCATTGCAGGCTTAGAGTATATAACACTGGAGAGGCCCTATGCTCAATATTCCGAACAAAAAAGTCTGTCACTTTTAGCGGGGGACGCGGTAGGTACTACAAAAGAAAACAAAAGCCGCTCGCCCTGAAAGAGAAGTCCGTACCATGAATTTTTATTTTATCGATATCGATATTCATTCGGAATTTTGCTTGAATCCATGAAATAAATTTCTCTTCCGATTGTTATAACCTTCGCTAAGGATATTAACGAAGATAACCAATACGAAACTTAGTGTTTATTTATTTATTTATTTATTTATTTAATACTTCAAGCACAAAAATGTACAGAGGCGGACTTAATGCCATAGGCATTTTCTACCAGTCAACCTTTGGGTGATGGAGAGACAAACAGTGGTAGGTGCAATTACGTAAAATTGAGGAATAAAAATAAAAAAACTTAAGTAATATATAAAGATACACATATACCTATTACAAACAATAAACATAACACACAGCGTGTTTGACAGCTAATCGTTATACACTTTGACAGTGATCATCATTCATAATGATGATCACTGTCAACAGAGATAAGCAATGGCCCTGCTGCTCGGAGTCTCAAGACCTCTGTGCGACACAAGCCGCCTATTAATAAAATTGTATCCACTTACATTTCATTCTTTTATGTCTTTTTTGATATTTAGTTAAATATTTCTGAACTTTCCATCGCATTTGTGAACATATTTATTTTTTATTTTTATTCTGTACCTTGTAACTAAATCAACTAACGATGACTAAAACGTCTTATAATCATTAAGTTCTGTGCTAGTGCTGTGTACTTCTGTAAGTGGCGAATTCACAATACCTAAAACTTTATGTGATTTTTCTATGTGTTTGTTTTAGTGAGAAAGTGAGTGATTCCTGAGAGATATTACTCGACGGCATGTGAAGCCAAGTCAAAGGCCCATGGGCGGCTTTAAAACTCTGACACCAGGTTAATCACTAACCACACGAAAAGAAGAAGAAGTAAGTCGTTGAAGTGCCATATCAATAAATAAATAAATTAATTAACTGATCCATGGACCCCATTTCAACCCCTCAGTCGCGTCAAGAGTAATTGGATTCGACTAATGTCATTTCCTCTAATACTGTACTCAGCGAATAGCCGTAATACCTATCTGCGTATCTAATGCCACAATGACGGCTTAATGATTTCCTTGTACTACCTCAATACCATAATAGGATCCATGAATTGATGTGACGTTCTGTTTGACGTAAAGCTGATAATGCCCTCGATTCTAGACCATTACAGCGAACAAAAACTTAAAAACGACAGATACTGACTGTCATGAATCTTTTTGCTGGATTAACTTTTCAGTCTCAGTCACTTTTTAGATCAAAGCTTGATCGAGATTAACTGAGAACATTAGTTACTGGAGCATTTGTAGTAGGCGTTCATCTAGAGCCAGTTCGAGTTTAGGTGTTGTCTAAGTTGCGAAAATCTCGGGCCATGACTGACCGATACTAGGATTTCTATGAGCTCTGTCAATGAAGCAGTTGCATTGCGTTGAAGCAATGAGTTCTTAGAACTGTGTGGGTTACAGATCATTAGTGCGTTGCTTTAGGGCTTAACCCATTTTTGACCATTATTTAAAGTAAAATATTTGTGTAGGGTAAGCATTTAGATTGTAATTAATTAAGTGACAAAACTAAATGATATTGCAGTTGCAAAACAAACTCAGATCCTCTGCAATATCACGTGATATGTTCCGAGGTACAGACTACAGTAGCCGCAGGACGGTATCTCCTAAATACACATCCCCGCCATTATTTAATTAAAATAATACAAGTTAATTAAAGCGTGCACTATGTACTGTATGTACTCGGTACATGGCTTAGCTAATTAACCCATATTTGCAGGGTGTTGCACAGAGCGCATACTTGCTTCAATATTCTAGTAATATACTAAATACGTGCGCTAAAATTAAACGCGTCTCGTAAACTAGGTATTACGTACCGACGTAACATGCAAGAGCTGTGGAACTCTTGTTTTCCTATATTCTTATGAACAACGCCAGATTTTGTTCTCAAAGACCCAAAAAAAATATCGTGTTCCTTGTCAAAAATATCCGTTGCATAGTTTTTGAGTTCTAAGGAGGCTCCTCAATTCAGACGTCATGATTGAGGAGCCACCTTTAACGTCGTATAACTTTTTAAGGGGTTTACTACAAATTCCAGGATCCGGCCTACAACCAAGATCTGGGTTTCAATAAAATAATGATATTTTGCATCTGTTATACCCGCGCTATAGGAAAAATCCTATTATGGGCAACATTTGTTTTAATTCGCTCGGCTAGACTCTGCGAGGTTGGATTTAGGTGGAAAAATTCACATCAAGGTTCAAAGCGTTAACGCAAATACGCTTTCTCAGTAGCGACATAAAACCTTTTCAAATAAATACCTCCATTCAATCCGAATCCCACGCAGCTACTCCATTGAAATAGGCCTTTTTAAATATACAATTTACATAGAAATAACATTTTCAATGTGATGGTCGTGATACAGACAGCTTTCAACAAATCCAGCTGTAGCGTGAACCGACAGCGCAGTACTACCTAGATTTAGTAAACATTGTAACGTTTTGGTCGAGAAATAGATAGTCATTCTTGGCTAGATCATAATGTGGTTTTTTACTGAACCGAAAATGTTTGAAAATCTCATGAGTAGGTATTTATTTAGAAAATAATCTTCGACAATTTTGTTCCACATAGAGAAAGAAGATAATTGTTTTTGTTCGGGGATTAAGCCCAGCAAAAATTGTCGCGTCTATTAATGAAACGCATGTCAATTTGTTCCTTATGATCTCTTGATTACATTAGTAGTCATAATTGTATTATACTTCGTCTAAAGGTGCTCCCTCACCGGGAGCATTCGCCTAAATGTAACGTCACAGATTCGATTTTAAGCATTACGTTACAATACTGCCTCCCTGACTGACGAGCTCTTGCCTGTAATGTAACATATCAGACAAAATATTATTACAGACATTGCGCACTGTAATGCTTGGTTCTCCTCCCTCACTGATGTAATGCTTGAATTGTATCATTACAGGTTGCGCACTGTAATGCTTGGTTTTCCTCCCTCACTGATGTAATTTTCGAGTCTGAACGTTAACGGGAAGCGCCTTAACTGGAATACTGAGAAATACGATCAAACCCAAAAAAATTTGCTAAGAACTATTGTTTAGTGAGCAAGATGGCCTCATCGGTATCATAAATTAGTAAAATAGTGCACTGCTCAGTTAAAAATTGTAGAAATATAGGGTTTTTTAAACGGTTCATGACATAAAAAAAAAACTATTGTCACAAAAAAAAAGGTATTATACTGTAAGTCTAAGTACATAATTTTCAACGTCAGACGACTTATCTTGATACCGTGTCCAAGATAAAAGTACCACACGATAAACATAAAGTGTGCACAACAGCCGACAGTAACAACGTCTGCCCACCAAACAGTTGCAACAATATCCAGCAAGAGCAGCCCTAGTAATAGATATTGACGTTTTACGGTACCTAAATAATACACCTGAAAAAAATATAAGATTTGTGTAAAAAAATAAGCGTACCTATTCTAACTAATAGAAGTAGTTCTGCGAACAGGAGACATCGCGAGCACAAACTTTTGTACAACAATTACCAGTAAAGTTATTTAAAACGGTCTATAGACGATAATTAAACAGAAATAAACTAACCCACAACTAACCAACTACTATCTGTTACACGAGACTTTACTTTTGAAGCTACTTTACACCTAACAAAACTCAGGGACTAACCATTTGGCGAGCGACAACGACAGCACGATCTAAGATCTAGCGGTGCACAGTAACGGCATCTGGTGACCTTATTGTAAAACTTTCTCGTCACACAACTAGAGAATCTTTTCAATTCTGAAAATCATTTTCAGAATAATCTAGTTTTGTGATGAGAAGGTGATCCCAAGCGATTAATTCGGGAATCCGCTTCTTGATATACATTTTTTAGGCATAATATTGTTTGGCATAAGGTGTTCGCTTAACTTTTATTAGCAATATTATTACTCTGTCATAATAATACTTTGACATAATGCAAAGGTTAGCATAACTGTCACTTGTTCTAATTTGTTTTGGCATAATTTGGAGTTGCATAAATTTTTAAGGAATAATATAAGGCTTTTTTGGAGAAAACACCCCTCCAATCTAAAATCACCGACGAGAAAAAAAAACAAAAAAGTCGTAAAACCTGTATACCGAGTTTCGTCCAGATCGGTTGTAAAATGCGTACTACAAACTGACACACAAAGGCAGATTTTGCCAGACTTGAAGCAAAGACGCTTCGCTCGCTTTGCTCGGTCAATTATTATTGTTTTCTTTCGTGACAGTATCTACTTCAAAATAATATTGTTTTCCGCAGAGTCAAAATGCACAGTTTGCGTTTGGTGTGCAGATCGTCATGGAATGTAAATATTCCTGTATGCAAATCCCCATAATGAATAAACAGTTTGATTACTTTGTTGCATTATAAATACGCACTTTCCACAAACTGCAACTAGATGGTTTGACTAAAACAAGCGAAAAATTGCCGTTTTCACACTGCGACGATAACGACACCGACATATCGGCCCGACATTGTCGGACGATATCGGTATGTGACAAGAAACCAACAGCTCATTGTCATGCGGTATGCCACAGCAGCCTCGAATAGTTTCGTTGCGCCAGCAAAAGCTAGCACCACCGCGCGATTCCAAAAGTGTAATAAGCAATGTATTTGAGGTAATAATGGCAGCAGTGAAGTGCACCGTGTCGTTCGCCGATATCGGCACGACAATCAATGTCGGCAACACAGCGTGAAAGTGTTTAGTAGTAATTGTATGAAACTACCAGTCCGATCATATCGTGTCGTTATCGATATCATCCAATATGAAAGCGCCCAATCCATGAGTTCTCAAGTTACCGCACATCTGTAGTAGTTTAGGATAATGTCTTGGCCAGAGAGAATTATAAGTCGATGGTCTTCACACATTGGATTCAAATCTTGTTCAAGGATTAACACAACATCCTTTTGGAGTAAATGCTGTACATTTTTCAGAGATGTTACTTATCTTAGATACAAGTATTTAAAATACAGATACAAAATACAAAATACGTATTTTTATCTTATATCTGAAATACTTTCTTAATTCTTTCTTGACGACCTTTCTTTCTTGTCGACGTGAATACCTCTATTCTTCAGGTCCAAGATTGGTTTACGGTAAATAATTTGGTACTAAATAAAAAATAAACCAAATGCATTAGATTTAAATTACCTAATGATAGAAGTAGCGAATGTGACATCTTATTGAATGGAGAAAAGCTAGAATATATTAATCAAACAGTTTTCCTAGGAATCACGCTAGACGAGAAATTACAATGGGGATCACATATAACATCTCTTGCAGGGCGGCTGAGCTCTGCCACTTTTGCTGTTAGAAAGATAAGACAGTTAACAGATGTAAAAACCACGCGTTTGGTCTATTTTAGCTACTTCTACAGTATTATGTCGTATGGCATTTTGCTGTGGGGTCGGGCTCAATAAATATGGATTCAATGTCAGCACATTGAATCCATATTTATTTTACAAAAGAGAGCTGTCAGAGCCATTTATAATCTACATCGTCGCGAATCTTTCAGGGAACTATTTAAAAGGATTAATATTATGAAATATATATATATATTTATATTATGTATTATTTATTTACCTTTTTTTTTTTTTTTTGGATGGGAAATTATCAAATAACTTCTCCCGCTCTGGGTGGAGCGGGAGGGCGTGTCAGACTTTTACTGACTAAAACCCACCCGTGTTCCTTCCGTTGCCTGTGTGCCGAGGTCGCGATATCCCTTTCAGACAAACCCGCAACCCCGGCAGGCATTGGCCCTTCCGGACCCCGTCAGTTGGTGCTGACATCTCTTTGAGGCGCGCGTGGAACACAACGCGCCGTCGACCCGGGCCTGGTCCCTATCGGACGGCGAGCTACCCATTGCTCACCGTCCGCAAGCCCGCGCCTACGGTGGCCGGAAGTCGGCTCGCGACTCCCGACGCCCGGGGCGTCTCCTGCGGCGACTAGGGGCGCGAGGGGGCGCATTTTGCCTCTCCCTCGCGCGCTCCGCCTCCTCCTTCGCGAGCATTACTGCTTCGCAGAAGGAGGTGACGGCCTCCCATGCACTCTCGCTCCGGACCATGGCCTGAACCAGGGCCGGACGCGAGAGATCGCCGCCGCCGATCGCCTCCGTGAGGACACGGCGGTGCTCCGCCCAAGCTGGGCAGACCTCCACCGTATGCTCCACCGTGTCCTCCGGGCGATCCACACAGTGGTGACACCCGGGCGTTTCCTCCCGCTTTATCCTGAACAGGAACCTCCCGAAACAACCATGTCCGGTGAGGACCTGTGTCAGGCGGAAGGTGAGGACGCCGTGGCGCCTCTCTAGCCACTCCTCAAAGAGGGGACTTATCGCCACAATCGTGGCGTGCCCAATTATTTATTTACCTTGCCAATTCATTTATGAAAATATTTTTTAATTCATGTAAGAAAAAATCTACATATTTTTAATAAAATAAGTGATAGACATAATTTTAATACTAGAAATAAAGATAAAATAGATCAACCATTTTTCAGATTATCTAAAGTATCTTCATCTTTTATGGGGTACTGTGTTAAATGTTACAACAAAATACTTTGTGATATATTACAATTAAATGAAAGAAAATTTAAAACTCATATTAAAAAAGTACACTTTGTAAACAAGCATATTACAAATTAGAGGATTATATCCAAGATAAGAATGCTTGGAAACATGCTGGTCCTGCTCCATAGGATAATCTAGAATCTAGACAAAATCAAACTGGTTGCTAATTTAAGTTGTATAGATTATTATTTTTATTATATGACATTGAATTTACATTCTGTGATTACTTCCTTACACACTGACTTATTAATTGTGAAATTTTAAGAAAATCGTCTTCTTTTACAATGTTTGTAAATACGTATATGTGAGAACCATGCATCTATCACATAAGTAATTAATTTATCTTTCGTTGCTTCATTTTTATTCATTCTTCTTTTTACCTATTGTGGTAACGTATTTTTTTTGATGCATCGTCTTCACATATAATTGTGTAACTAATGTACCTACATAATATACAAAATATTGTAACACTTTTTAAAAGAGTAATGGTGGAGTTTCTTGCCCATTCTTTTCCATACGAAAACTACCTTTTGGAAGGGGCGACTAGAATCAATTAAATTTTTTGTAATCTTTTACGTTCAAAAGTGCCTTACAAGGGCCTATTTGAAATAAATGATTTGACTTTGACTTTGACTTTGATCTTGTGTCCAACTGAAATCATAAATCATTTATTTATTTGCAAACATGGGTACAGATATACATTGATGTTTTTTGTTTAACAGTAATAAAGTTCTCCATGAAAATTCAAAAAAATTCAAAATTCAAAATTCAAAAGTCATTTATTCAAACTAGGCTGAGAATCAGCACTTTTCGAACGTCAAAATTACATAAGACAGTCCCCCAAAAACGCCCACCCTTCACCACTTCCTAGTGCTTAAGCTGGGAAGAAGAAGTGGCGCAACAAACTCCCCAGCAGCACAGCTGTCTGTTCAGTTAGAAAAACTTGATTCTATATAATAATGCTTTAATGCAAAAATGTTTAACCATCACATGGGTATGCAAATAATAAAAAGTGAATAGGTACAAGATAAAATTAAATATGTAAGCTTACTTACTTAGTAGTACTAAAATGTCAGAACAAAAAAAATCAACTGAAAATTTAATTACAAAAAAATATAAATTACCAATATAATAAATCGGATGTAGTAAGTAGGCCTAGCATTTTTCATTTAAATAGTCATTAATATGATAGTAACATTTCGCAACCAAAAATATGTGTAGTTTTTTTTTTATTGATCCACATTTTTAATTTCAATTATGTGTTCAAGTAGCTTATTGTAGTTTTTGGGTGTCATACCAAGATTTTTTTAATAAAAAATGGCTTTTTTATGTGGTATTGTGCATATTTTATATTTGTGACGTAAAAAACTTCTTGGGTGATTGTATAGGTGTATATTTGTTTTAACATAGTTTGTTACTTGGTATAAGTAGAGACAAGGAAGTGTAAGTAGCTGAAGCTTTTGGAAAAGTGGCTTACAACTGTCTGTGCTTTGAATGCCACAAATTGCCCTTATGCATTTTTTCTGTGCTTTGAACGCCATTTCTCTATCGGGCGAGTTCCCCCAAAATATAAGTCCATATCGCAAAGTATACAATGCATATCCGTGGCACGCCATTAATAATGTTGACTGATTTGAAATTTTCCTTAAGTTATAAAGGGCATATGAACACTAGCTAAGTTTTTTGCATACATTTTCAAATTATGTATTTCAGTTCATCTTTTTATGGATCCAGATACCTAAGAATTTTGTATTATCAGTCTCCTCAATATATTTGTCACCATATTGAACATCTAGTTTTTTATTGTTTGATTTTTGTTCAAACGAAATGTAGGTTGTTTTTTCTAGATTTATTTTCAGTGACCCAGTTTATTATGTCATTCAAGTTATTATTTATGTCATTTTCGAAAGTCTCATCATTTTCGCTTCTAAATAATATTATGCTATCGTCCGAAATTAGATCATCGGATTAGAAATAATTTTAGGCATATCGTTAATATATACAATGAAAAATAATGGTGCTAGGACACCGCCCTGTGGTAGTCCAATTAAGAATTTGCGATATTTAGATGTGTATCTAATTTCTGTTTTTGTGTAGGGGCAGATTTTCTTTACACTTGTATTTAGATACATTCTTTTCGTATCTTAGTATTTTCTAAATACTAAGTTAGGTAAAATACTTTTATTAATTATGTACGCCTTTCTTTTTACATTACGGCATCACATCATAAAGATAAAAGTGAACGCACCCATAAAATTTTAATTTATCAACTTTTCAAGAAGCTGTATTGTCTATCACAGATTAATACAGATGGGACACTCCGCAAAATCATTTAAATAAAAAGCAACTCTTGCTACGACATTGAAATTCAGGTCGCGGAGCGCTAATTACCTAAAGTTTTATTTACCTAGAACTTGCCTCTCTTTCCATCGCTTGACTCTTAGATCTTCTGACTTCGTTACACTAACTGAATTGGCCCAGCAAGACGGGCCCGCCGCATTCTTGTAGCTTCATACCTATACTGCGGAGTGCCCTATCTGTATTAATCTGTGTTAGTAGCGACAACAACACAGGGTCTACCTGGCAGCACAGCTGACTTAGAAACGCTATAATATTTAAATAATAAAGACACCAGTCTAAAGACATTAAATGTTTACCCTATTTTTTTATTTCTTTAATAAAAAACGTGTTTGCCGAGTTTCACCCCTGTGGAACGACTCTTCTCTTTTTGGGGATGATAATAAGACCTCATAGAAGAAAAAAAAATGTTTGAAGAACTGGTCATAAAACCTTAAAAATATATTATTTTGTGACATTTACGCGATTTATCACTTGATCAATTAATAAATGTATGTTTTCTTTCAAGTAGTATTTTATATCTTAAAAATGTATTTAGCAAATACGTATTTTGTATCTTGTATTTCAAATACTATTTCCAAAACTATCTTGTATCTGTTATTTCAAATACATTATTTAAAGGTATCTTGAATCTTGTATTCCAGATACTTTTTTTGAGGTATCTTTTTATTATATTTCTGACGTTTTTGAAGATACCATCATAATTATTCATTATAATCCTTCAATTAAACACAGGAAAACAGAAATATCCATTGCATGCAAATCGACAACAAATAGGAGGAAATAAAATGAATGTTGTTGTCACTTGACATTGTTGTCTTGCCTTCTGACAGTGTCCGATAGTGACGCAGCTTCATTTCATTGAATTCGGTATTCGAGTAAATAATACATAGGTTTGAGTTCATTTTCACTCGAGATGTCACTCGATCTAGTCGAGACTAGATAAATAAAAAATAAATCGTATAGTTCAATAATTTAACCCACGGAATAGATCTATTTCATAAATAAACTGTGCCTTTATTAAATTAATTTTACTCTGCACAATAACTTAATTTGCAATAATTACACAATAAAATTTACAATTAAATCCTTGTTTCCATTGACATCGAATATTAAGTTAAATATTGATCACAATTATGTGCAGTGGGTGCGATTGAAAATTGCTACTTTCCGCAAATACGGCCGCTCGGTAATCTGTTCATTAAATGGGATATAATTAAAATACGATGGAGTTTCGTGGCCATTAGTGGTCACATCTGCAGTATGCTGCGAAGAATTATGATATTGTGGTGACAAATATCTCTGCGGATATCCTTTTTATGGAGCAGGTCAGTGGTGTGAAAAATTACACTTTTTCAAGCCGCTTGATCACAAGTACTCACACAGTGCTCATCCGCTTTTATCCCAATTTATTTGATTTCAGCGCAGCACGCCTTTTTCTTTCAAACATTTCTGTCAGCTGATATGCAAACTTAAAAGAAAGAAAGAAAGAAAAAGTGTTTATTCTGCACAAACCAAACGCACATTACAAAAAAAAAAAACAAAACAATACCACTTAACAGATGAGCCAAAAGCCTCGCTTCACTTCCTTTCTTCCTAATACAATCTTTCTCATAATCTATACAAATTATCTACGGTCTGAGTCGATAATAATATTCATTCGTACACTTTTCTTGTTACGCTAACTCAAACACCAATCCGTCTGCCACCATCAGTGGTGATGGTGTCTTTTCAACTGGCTTAACCTAAAAACAAAAGGTTAATATAGGCCAATCTACGCACTATGTCTACAGTACAATCTAAACATATGATGTTAATACTCATACCCGAGTGACCCGCAATAAAAGTACATCCGGACCCACTAGTTCCCTGGTCCAGTTAGGATTTCGCTCGTGTTATGTACCGATTAGAGGCCTCACAAGTCCGGGTACCAATTGATATCCTGTACAAAACACAACATAAGGCTGCCTGTCCATTGAAGCGGAGCGAGGGAGCGGAGCGTAGCGAGGCATTGGAGTGGAGCGGAGTTGCGGACAGTGTCTGTCCATTCATGCGGAGTGAGTCAGCGGAGCGGAGTTACGGACTGTGCGGAGCGAGGTAACGGAGCGGTGTTGCGGACTATGCGGAGCTAGACCAAGTTCACACGACGAGTAATTTGTGTGTCAAAGTATAAAGCTGCCTGTCCACTGAAGCGGAAAGGAGAGGAGTGGAGCGGGGCTGTGCCAATATTAACCAATGGAATTGCATAAAATCTCCGCTTCGCTTCAGTGGACAGGGATTTACGAACTAGTTTAAAAAATTATACAATGGGAAGCGAAGCGGGGAAGCGGAGCGGAAAAGCGGAGCGGAAAAGCGGAGAGGGGAAGCGGAGCGGGGAAGCGGAGAGTGGAAGCGGAGCGGGGAAGCAGAGAGGTGATGCAGAAAAAAACCGGCCGCGAAGTATTGCAGCCGCGGGGCCCGGGAGGGTGGGGGATTAGTGTGCCACCGATGTTCAGCCAGTGCGTGCCTGCCCCGACTGGGCTAGTATATTATGTGGCTTCTTTGTTTCGACTTAGGAGAGACCGGGAACAAAAGTAACACTTTATACTTTGACACTCACAAATTACTCGTCGTGTGAACTCGGTCTAGCTCCGCACAGTCCGCAACACCGCTCTTTAGTACGATCCTGTGCGATAATTTGCGACCTCCACGCCGGCAAACCGCGGGCCAAAACTAGTACTTAAATATTTCCAGACGGCACTAACGTGCACAATCATGCTACATCATAACAGTCGCTCCGACGATCACAATGATTGCGCACACAGACAGATTAACGAGCAATTAGCTCGGCGCTATATGACGGCGCTAGATTGCCCGCATGCTCATTATACCGAAAGCCTCCAGAGTGCTAGTAACCGACCTATTGGGAACGGTTCCTGGGTTGATGATGAATGATTAACTAATTGTGATCATCTTTTGGATTGAACTGTTAATATTAGAGATTGTAACGTATTCTGATCCAAAGCTAAGCAAACATCTCCCCAATAACTTAAGAGCCTCACTATTCTAAGTTCTCCTTTTACTAAGTTAACCAAATCAAAACAAAGCACGCCCTATTATTCAAAAAATATTTTATAACCGAGCCGTTTGCCCGAAATGCCGCGAGCGACTTTATTTGTTCCAAACGGATTCACTCATTAAAATACATGAAAGCGATTTCTGTATTTTTTTGGATTATGATATTTCAATTGCAATTGTATTTGTAAATTAGAAATGGACGTGTTATATTATTTCGTGAGAATTAATCTACGTTGAATAAATATTAAGTGGCGGAGGTTCTGTCCTGCTCAATTTGTGTGTGAGTGGGTTTCTATGTAGAAATTTAAATGTAAATGTTATTTTGCAATTTAGAGTGATTCTACAATAGACTTACATGTATTATATATACATGGCATGGTATCGGCACGTCAATAATGACAAACAAAAACATGTAGCACTTCATTGGACTAAGACAAATTTTTACGTCAAATACAGACATGCATAACATTTTCCTAAATTACAATTAATTATAAATAGACCGATAAAAAAAATAAAAAATAAAATAATATCGGTCCCTTTTTTAACCTGCCATCTTCTTTAAATTAATCCTCATAACACGCTATCAATATGTTGTTTTTTCAAGATGGTGACCGCACATTATTATCAATTTAAACCAGAATCCAGTTTCAGAAAATCGAATAATTCATAATTTCTAACCTTAAACATTAAAATTTAATCAGACTTCAATCTCTCCCTAAATATAAGCTGAACATAGAGAGTGTTTATTATAGAGCATCTGAAGATAATGTTGCGAGTGAGTGACAAGCGGACAAGCAGACACCCAGATCATCCCATACACGCGACGTTGATGGACGGGACTGAAGAGGAACCAACGGGAAGTCACGCCGTGAATGGGCAGTGCGTGGATGAGTGAATGAGCTCTCGGGAATCAAAGTTTGAGCGTGGGCTGATACCGAGCATCGGCTGTCGGAATTAATGTTCGTAGAACTAAGTTTTGAAAGACTTAGACGATGAATTTTATTAATGAACCTAAAATGACTCCTTACCTAAATCACTTTTAAAATAGTTTTGACTTGAATGATACAGAAATTAAATTATGATAGTATTTAATTAAAATAATAAGCTCAAAGTGATATCGAGATAAGTATGCAATCTGAAACAGAGAAATGCAGGTCAGTAGCAGAAATAAATATGATATTTATAGTACCTAATGAACTGCCTTACCCAAAGTTTTGCATAACTAATGAGATATTAATTGACATTTCTGTTAACTGAAAATTAAGTACGTAGCTATTTACAAATGTTCTTAACTTTTTCATCAAAATGTTTAATTACCAGGCGCCCAGGAAACACGGGATGTAGTAATTATATTTTTATCACATCTATTCAAAAAGAGCTAGTTTATTCTTCGTAAACAGGGACCAAAATAGCTTTTTAATCCCTAGGGACTAAAAGTGATTTGAATTTGGAATGTGGATATAGTTAGTGAAAATAACAATCACCAAAGAGATCAATCACGAGCATTGTATTAACAAGTAACAGGATGGCAAGAGAGAGTCAAAATGAAAATCCAAAATGGCGGCTCTGTATATTTTCAAAATTTTCGTCATTGGTGTCGTTTTCATAGTTTTCGAGGGTGCTAAAGCCAAGTTGGCGGCTGTGAAATTTTTATTTAAGTAAATCAGACATGCGAAGGAACTTCGTTCCTGACGGGGGTCGGACCGCATACTTCTTTTTTCTCATTGAGAGTAATAAAAAGTTGAGTGTTCACCTCGGCAGCAACACTATTTTAAGCTCGAGTGACGTACTTTGAAACCCTCGCTGCACTCAGGATTCTACTTTAGAATTACTCTAGAATCCTTTGCTACGCTCTGGATTTAAAGAAACATACTCGCCATAAAAATATTTGTTTGCTCCCTTGGCAAACAATCTTTTATTATTACATCTGTTTGAGATTCATCCTCGTGAAAAGAAGTACTAATTTATACATTTTTAGCTCAGCCATACCTGAAGAAAATAATGGAAAAAGTTTCTTAAAATTATGTACCTATTACTTAAAGGAAAAATTTTATAAGTATTAATAAGGAAGAACTAAAGTGGCTGCCATGTGAACAATGAGATTTTTTTTTTTTTTTTTATATTAATCTCGTATTTTACGTGCTTTATTTTAAATAAGGTTTAGGTTTCATCAATCCTTTTATATTTATTATTTATGTTTAATTATACAGGGTGATTGGAAGATGGGTGCAAAGCTTTAAGGTGAAGATAGTATAGACAATTTAGAACCATTTAAGCCATGGTTGTCTTAGACGAAGTCTTACTAAATTTTTTTTTTTTAATAAGGTTTAAAAGACGTATTGTACAAATTTTTTATTTTTTCTGAGCTTTAAATGTCTGTAAAAAAAATGTCTTATGACACAGAAGCCTAAAACATGTTTTGCTTGATTGCTTACACATTACTTTAATTAAATAAATAAAAAATGAATTCATTTATCATTCAATTTGGCCATAATTATGCAGTTTACATTAAATTTTGAGAATTTCCGAAAAAAAACTTAAAAATTTGGTTAAAAATATTTGGTAAGACTTCGTCTAAGACAACCATGGCTTAAATGGTTCTAAATTGTCTGTACTATCTTCGCCTTAAAGCTTTGCACCCATCTTCCAATCACCCTGTATAGTTTTTGTTTACTATCTGGAATTGTCTTAGTTAGGTAATTAAAGATTTTTAAGAAACGTGCTGTAGAATCTAGATAGTTGCTCTCTTTACAAACTGACCAACACTAATTCCATTTTTCCACAAACAGATCATTGAATGAATTAATGATATATTTATTTGCAAGAATATAGGTAGCTAACATAAGTTCTTAAGACCTATGGATTTCACTATATTCGGAATTTCAGCCGTGCAAATATTCAGATTTTACATCTTAGTTTTATTTATAGTATGCAGTATACATTTAGTAATTAGCAATAACATTATATTAATAATTTCATAATTTAAATATACATTCACCCACCACATACATACCTACACTCAAACAATCAACTCACACCCGGCACACAAATAGATACTACCTTTTCCTTGTTATTATTAATTTAAATCCCCTTTTACTTTCATTCCCCCCTTTCTTATCCTCAAAATCAAATGTGTTAGTCTAGTTTATTTGTTTATTTTTTACAAAAGTGCACTTTATTTAATTGTAAGTAACTATTATAACATCCATAATGGACGGACAGATGACTCCTGTAACACAGGTTTTTCCTAGCATAGGGGTCATTGATCAATATTTTGTACCAGGCTATTTCCACGTTTGATTAAGTGTCACTCTGTATGTGTACTTTTTACGTCAAATAAATAAATTATTATTATTTTTGTAGTGTTTTTTCTTCTCAGCTCTTTAGCTGGTTTTTGCAACATTTACGGACCGAAACCAAGTAAATGCAGCGTGTGGTGTGTTATATTGAGAATGTGTTATGATGACGACCTATTTCGTTTTCATCTATTTGCATGAACTTTCTCACGATTCGACAAGTATTTAAAATTGCAGCTTTTTGTAGGGTGATATAGAGAGATTTCATACCTTAAAAAAAAGCAGAACAAACATGGCTGTGGTATACCAACAAGGCTGTTCTAATGTCTGTAAGATTTTTGATCCTCCTAAGTGCACATACGAATTTCTTAAGACTAATACTCGTGATATTTAAAATACGAATGCATTATGTAAAACGAATGTATGCGAGCACAAATCCTCCTATCTACCATTCCATCTTACAAAAACAATGAGAATATCTCTGCTATTTCTGTGAGCAGTTCTTAGTACCGGTATTTAGCGTTGCGTGTAATAAGGATGTTAGCTGACACTGTCGACGAGCTGCTAATGAGCGACGCGACCCTGCGCCGGAGCTAATTGTACCACTGTACACAACCTGTACATGCTCCCAACTGTGGCCCACAGTTGGGAGCGAGGCAGTAATGTAACATCGGATAGGCGGCCAATTTAGTGCACGGATAAAGTATGTTGTTAGGGTTTTTTTGTGAAACAGGAACGAGTCTTAAGTTCATATAGCATAAAACTTCTTTACTAAAGGCGACGATAATGGACTTTTAATGATGTTATACTGAAGGTCACGTCTAAACCAGTAGTGTTAATGGTTTGGAAAAATATATGTTTTAGAGCATTTTCTTAATAACTGAATTTTATATTTTACTTCACATAATATAACTTTACAGTTTTTAACACAACTTATTATATGAATATTTTAGATTATGTTTATATTACATAGTGAAATTTTATTAATGTTTAAAGTTATGTCTAACGCGGATAATAAACTGAGAATCACGCAAAGTCTTTCAAGCGTATCTTTAAGTAAACATGTTTTATTAAAATAACTTTTGTTTTATGTATAATAAATTAATAATGCATCTAATTTGAGACAGCGTTCCCGGATAGGCGAGTCCTATTACTGGCTGGACGTACAACGCGTTGCCTGAGCTCAGTACAGAACACCCAAGCTAACCACTCAAGGTCCTTGGCATATATCTGCGTCTTTAATAACGTTTACAGCGGTCTCTAACACGACCAATTATAGCAGATTTTAAAACTTCGTTCGGTAACTTACGAAATATTGGATTTAGACTACTTAGATTACTCATAGAATTGTTTTTTTAATTTTATTTCAATTACTCCAACACTAGTATTATCAATTAACCAACAAGTTAGTCTTCTTGTGTTTCTGTGTAGGTGTGACTATAGACGCAATACCTTCACTTCCTCTACAATCTTTGCTTTCTATTTGTTATTAGAAAAGCTTTTGATGATTCCTGAAATTTCATATAAATGGGATGGTGTTGACATTATCTTGTATTATAGTAGATATAAGAGGAAGAACAATCTTACACGTTGTAAGGGCTTTTACGTATGATCTTATAAATTAATGTTTTTCCGTAGACTCAGAAAGTCGGAAATAATGAGGCATTTTCAGATTAATGTATTTAGCCTGTAACGAAACGTTGGATCTCTACTGAGCGTGAGGTCCTTTATTTTTTTATTTTCGGGGGAAATATTTATGAGGCAACCAGGCTTTGGGGATAAGACTGGAGAGTGTGAGATTTTTACCTCACTAAAACCACCCCGGTGGTCACCATCTGCACATGGAAGGGGCACCGTTACCTTCAAAAGACCGATCCGAAACCTCTTCTGTACAACGTCTTTGACAACGCGCTTACGCGAATATTGAGGCTGTTGCAGCCGCTCACGCTACCACTCGAGCGCGTGTCGCGAGCGTGGAGTCCTGGGTTCTCAAGTAGATCAGTGTTGAAATTTTCATTTTTGATTTTTCCATTACCGCCTGGAATTTGTGTCTGTGTTATGGCAATAAGCTAGTCTTTACATGGGACTTACATAAACATATCTAGCAAAGCGTGAGTGTGAACAGCTCTGTTATCTGTAGCTCTTTTTTTTTTAAGCTATTGCATAGCTTTTATCGGAGACTCTGAGCGCGGCGACCGAATGTAGAAATTCCGTAACGAAAAAAAAAATACGTGTGGCACTCGAGGACTGCCGCGGTAAAGCTATTGCATAGCATATATTCAAAAATAAGAAGATAATATTGTTGATTTAAAATATTTTTTTTAAAAAATACCCCTATACCCCCCCCCTAAATCGCAGAATTTACACAACCGTCAATGACGTCTGCCCTCACGCGTCTGCCCGCGTTCGGGTCGCGCACTCGGCGATCGCGCGTCATTGCCTATCCCGCCCCTACACCCTCGTTCTGCGCGCCCGCCGTCGACTCATCGCAGGTCATTCTTATCGTTCTAACTTTTAAAATATTAGTCCAAATTACTTAGTGTAAAAGACAAATTTTATCTACATTAAATACCGAAAGCGATGAAGGTATTTATTTTGATACGAATTAACTAAATACTCTAAAATATGCAACTTAAAAAAAGTATTCAATTTAAATGTATTTATAGCTCACTATTTTGGCTATAATGGCTTCCACATAAAAGGTAGATATATGCTGTCGCGGACCTTTATTTAGAACTCTTTAAGACAAACAACCCCACAATACATTCTTTTCATGTAACTCCAGCGGTTTAGGCAGCGCACGCAAAGATAGATCTCAGAGGGCAGGATTTTTTCCGACTTACTGGATACTTATCGTTATATTATGGCTAAATCACATAAAATCTTTATAAATTGTAGCCTATGTGTTATTCTGATATATAAGCCACATTACTGTAAAGTTTCATTAAAATCCGTTCGGTAGTTTTTGCGTGAAAGAGTAACAAACATCCATCCATCCATCCTCACAAACTTTCGCGTCAGGTTTTTTTTTTCGTTACGGAATTTCTACATTCGGTCGCCGCGCTCAGAGTCTCCGATAAAAGCTATGCAATAGCTTAAAACCTGACGCGAAAGTTTGTGAGGATGGATGGATGGATGTTTGTTACTCTTTCACGCAAAAACTACCAAACGGATTTTAATGAAACTTTACAGTAATGTGGCTTATATATCAGAATAACACATAGGCTACAATTTATAAAGATTTTATGTGATTTAGCCATAATATAACGATAAGTATCCAGTAAGTCGGAAAAAATCCTGCCCTCTGAGATCTATCTTTGCGTGCGCTGCCTAAACCGCTGGAGTTACATGAAAAGAATGTATTGTGGGGTTGTTTGTCTTAAAGAGTTCTAAATAAAAGTCCGCGACAGCATATATCTACCTTTTATGTGGAAGCCATTATAGCCAAAATAGTGAGCTATAAATACATTTAAATTGAATACTTTTTTTAAGTTGCATATTTTAGAGTATTTAGTTAATTCGTATCAAAATAAATACCTTCATCGCTTTCGGTATTTAATGTAGATAAAATTTGTCTTTTACACTAAGTAATTTGGACTAATATTTTAAAAGTTAGAACGATAAGAATGACCTGCGATGAGTCGACGGCGGGCGCGCAGAACGAGGGTGGAGGGGCGGGATAGGCAATGACGCGCGATCGCCGAGTGCGCGACCCGAACGCGGGCAGACGCGTGAGGGCAGACGTCATTGACGGTTGTGTAAATTCTGCGATTTAGGGGGAGGGGTATAGGGGTATTTTAAAAAAAATATATTTTAAATCAACAATATTATCTTCTTATTTTTGAATATATGCTATGCAATAGCTTTACCGCGGCAGTCCTCGAGTGCCACACGTATTTTTTTTTTTTTTTTTTTTTTTTTTTTTTTTTTTTTTTTTTTTTTTTTTTTTTTTTTTTTTTTTTTTTTTTTGAGGGTGGGAAATTATCAAATAACTTCTCCCGCTCTGGGTGGAGCGGGAGGGCGTGTCAGACTTTTACTGACTAAAACCCACCCGTGTTCCTTCCGTTGCCTGTGTGCCGAGGTCGCGATATCCCTTTCAGACAAACCCGCGACCCCGGCAGGTTATCTGTAGCTCTGACAAATACATCGGGGAATCTAGGATGTTAAGTTCTGTAATAAAAACTTTTTTACAAAAAAAAAACAATCGACTTTCAAAAAAACACTACAAAGTGAAAAATAACTTACAGGAAGTTGGTGGCTTTGTATTTTCGTTTTGCCACCGACTTTACCGTTATTTTTTACTTCGTAGTGTTTTTTTGGAAGTCGGTTGTTTTTTTTTTTGTAAAAATTTCTTATTTCTCGCTTTTTAGTGGGTCAGTTTGTAATTTATCTAAGTTACAATAGCGTAATGTCAACTACTCATCACCTTTTTACAAAATAATGCTTTTAACGATGCAGGGACGTTAATCGTTGAGGAGTTCTCCTGGTACTTCACCATCAGCTCCACTTCTCTATATGCATTGTGACGAGCCTAAATTGCTTGGCAACCATCTTAAAGTAATCGAATCGCAACCTGTGAAATACTTATTATTGAGTAGTTCCGGTGGCCATCTGTGGTCTTCATCACCAGTTCCACTTCACCAAATGGTGTTTTCCGAGAGCAACTGCACGAATTAATATAAAAAATACCCAAATCGCTATAAGTGTGCGTATAATATTTGAAGAGTTCTCTCGATTTCTCCAGGATCCCACCATCAGATCCTGACCTGATTACAACGGGACAATCTCGAAAGTATACCCTTTCAAACAAAATAATTTTGTAAATCCGCTTATATTTATACATTAAAAATACTAATAACAATAATATATTTATCAATAAATTGAAACAATTCCTAATAATTAAAAGCTACTACACTATTGACGAATACTTTGACGATAAATTTCAACAACAATAAAAACATTTTGACATAATACCGACATTTCCTTTTAATTTTCAATTAAAATTAATAAATTAACTTATTTTAAAAACGCGTAAATACTATAAATTTAAATTAATTATAATAAATAACTAATTAAATCTCATTTCAATAATAAAGACACACTAATAATTTGAATATTTTTATAATTTTAGTATAACCATGCAATAAATTAAACCCAAATATTAAGACTCATACACATAGACTCATACAAATAGGATTATAATTACGCAATTAAATATAATTATGATACAAAATATAAATACCAAAGAAGCTACATAACATTTTAAAGTAATATATTTTCATTTAATTCTTCTAAACAAAAAGCGCCTTCATCCTCTCTCCTATTATCATTTAATTAACTTTGCTGTGCCCGACAGGGTCCATGATTGATACAATGTCTAACATACCAACTGTTTTATCTCACATTATGGAATGCAATAAAGTATTGAGTATTGAGTATTGAGTATTTGACGGAGTTATGCCCGAACATAGGTACATAAAAAAAAAAAAAAATATCTGAATTGATAACCTCCTCCTTTTAAAAGTCGGTTAAAAACTTATTAAATTGACATAGGTATAAAACCAAACACTTTGTTATAAAAACAATAGCCACACAGTAACACTTCACAGTCACAGTAATCGACATTGAAGCAATACGAATATCTTATTACAAACACATAACGTCTTTACATAATAATATAATACAGAACATTCGTGATTCATTACGTCTGTGATTGGATTGAATGCGATTGCTAAGGATTCCCGTTAGGCTCACTATCATATTATTCCTACGGCTTCGGCGTAATATTCCCTTCATCAAATACTATCATCTGTTTCACTCACTCGTGTGAGAAAAGAAAGGAAAAACAAACGGATTTAGAATTGGATAATTTGATTTGAATGTATTTGGAATGTAGACGTGGTTTAATGAAGCCTAATGAATGTTACCGGGTCAGGCGTTTTATTGTACTCGCAGTGATACGGGGATCTGATTAGGTGTTTATTTTTAATGGAACGTGGAACGGATTTATTTAATGTTGTTAAGGATAATCTTGTTAATTTGATTGTCTATTATTTGGTTGTTTATGATGGAGTATTATGAGAGTCCTCTTAACCGCAACGAAGATCTAAATTCATTTTTATTACATAATCTTGCCTCCGTTTGAGTTCTCATTCTAAGTGAGATGACACATTGTTTGAAGACCTAGATCCATAACAAGAACGCTCCACCTCTTAATTCGTAGAACAAAGAAAATAAATGTATTTTCAATCCATGTAGGTAGTTTACCTTAATTTTCTTGATCGCATACACAGCAAGTACCAAGATATCATAGCACTTAGGATGTAGCGCCGCGGATCGCTTTGAAACTGAACGCTCATCTATGAGTTATGTCGAAGTTGTTTGTATTCGCAGTGGAATTGATACTACTTGTAATATAAGTATCAGACTGAGTGCACTGACGTAGCTGATTGGTATGAGACAATTGAAACAATTTAGTTTGACTTCACAATTTTCACGTTATTTTTATGAAATCATCACGGACATCCTTTTGTAGCAGTTTCTTTTATTTTATTTATTTATTCCACAATATGGTCATAAGTCATAAGTAATTAATTTCATAACAATATAGGTACATTGTGTTGAATATCAAAAAAATAACATTATACAATTGCAATTAAAATAAAATTCATTAAATATATTTAGAAAAGTCAATAAACAATATAACCGTCAATTAAGAATTCAAGTACATAAATGTCAAATTAGTACGATCAATCATAAGTTACAATGTCATTTGTCATCTAGGAATTCATTGATACAGTGCCTTTCCCCAATAAATAGGTCCTCAATTTATTTTTAAATATGTTAACACTGTATATGGTTTTGAATTCTATAGGCAACTCGTTGTATAAAAATACAGACTTATACCTCGGGCTATGTTTGACAACTTTTAATTTCGGTTGAATAGTGTTGGGCAAATCTTTCCTACGTGTGCTAGCTCTAGTTTGTCTTTGCTCATCAGTCTCAATTTTGTCCAAATGTTTAAATAAGCTGGTTAGCAACACTAAAATGTAAAGGCATGGCACTGTCAAGATTTTTAGTCTAATAAAATGATCTTTACATGATTCCGTCTGTTTCAAAGAGCTTTAAGGACTATGCTTCATAGTCCTTAAACCTTAAACCTTAAATACAAAACAAATAAATAATAATGGATGTCACGATATACTAGGTATAATAAAGTCAAAATAGATTAAATTATGTCCAGAATATTCATTATTATGCAGTCAAATAGAATAATTCAAAATTGATTCAAGATTCACATTATTCAATTGTTCTTTTCATTTATTTCATTTATAAAATCTATAACATTGTAATACACTGTACTAACTAAAAAAAATCTCAGCTTATTTTTGAAAAGTGACAAGGGCAGTTCTCTCCAACTTTTAGGTAATTTATTAAATATGATAGGAGCCATACAAAAGACACTTTTGCGTATGAGGGTTGTTCTCATAGTATGAGAGCATATCCTGCTATTGTCGCGCCTATTACGTGGGACTACTTCATCTAATCGTTTAAATCGGTGTGGATTTGTTTTGACAAAAACAGCTACTCCTTAAACGTACAAACATGGCAAAGTAAGTATTTTATATTTTTTAAAGTAAGGCACGCAACTATCAGTAGGTCTAATTTTAAATATTGAACGAACGCATCCCTTTTGAGCCTTGAACACCGTGTCTTTTTCTGTTGAGTTGCCCCAAAAAATGACTCCATAGCGTAGATGAGATTGTGTTAAACCATAGTAAGCCTTAAGTAATGCCTCCACACTTATTATAGACGACAATGTGTGCAGGGCATAGGCAGATTTACTATAGACGACAATGTGTGCAGGGCATAGGCAGATTTACTGATATTCTTGCACAAGATTTCGATATGGGTTTTCCAATTCAGTTTTTTGTCAATGTGATGCCCTAAAATTTTTATTGTTTCTACCTCTTCTATAGGCTGGTCATCGTAGTCTATATTTAAGTTACTCTTGCTATTGATCCGTTGACTTAAATGTGTTAATGCATTAAGGCTTTCCATTTCCGCATGTGCACTATCTAACTCACTTTTAAGCTGTTTTATTTTTGCTTTTAGATCATCTATGTCACTGTCATATGCAGTCGACAAATCTGGTAAACAGTATTTTTTAATTTCGGAGTTTGTTGATTCAAAAGAAATATCTAGGGAGTCGTTTGTAGTGGTCTTAGGTCGACGAATTGTTATATTACTTCCTTCCTTTGTGCGGTGTTTTAAATTTTTAATTTAGTGTTTACAGAGATAACAACCTCCCGTTGTTTTTACCGAAAACTACGCGTATTTCTTGATGTTTTAGCTTTTCAAATACAATAACAATGTTAAATTAGGTTAAAAACACGGATCGATTTCAACCGTGGCTAGTGTTGCCAACCAGTACATGTTTTTTTTTTTTTTGGTCCAATTTGTGAGTAAAATACCTTATCACCAGTGTTATTAGTACACAAAACAAGGATAAGAACAGCTGGTCACTGCGGCAGGATGTGCAGAAAACGATTAAGCAAGGAATATGCTACCTGACCATTCTCCCAACATGTTGGAAAAGAGGAGTAAGGGCTCTCCACCACTGTTTTCAGGATGCTACATATTGTCACCGACCCACGCTCTACGCATCAGTGATGCGACTATTTTCTGAGTCACTGCATGGCAGCCGTCAATTCGGTTCTGAGCAAACATCTCCGATGCGTAACAGAAACGGGGCAGTTTCAACAGCATCCCAAAAACATTATTGTATTGGATGCGTAAGATATCTAGCGACCTGTTGGTGTAGCTGACCCATGGACCCCCCGGATACAGACCTTGCCAAAACAGGTTGATTTTGACTTGGTCTGCACAACAAGAGAATCTACGGGCCAACACGTTCCCTCGGACCGCCAGTGCCCTTTTTTTTTTCTGTTTTTTTTTTGAGGGTGGGAAATTATCAAATATCTTGAGGGCGTATCAGACTTTTACTGACTAAAACCCACCCGTGTTCCTTCCGATGCCTGTGTGCCGGGGTCGCGATATCCCTTTCGGACAAACTCGCAATCCCGGTAGGCATTGGCCCTCCCGGAACCCGTCAGTTGGTGCTGACATCTCTTTGAGGCGCGCATGGAACACAACGCGCCGTCGACCCGGGCCTGGTCCCTATCGTACGGCGAGCTACCCATTGCTCACCGTCCGCAAGCCCGCGCCTACGGTGGCCGGAAGTCGGCTCTCGACTCCCGACGCCCGGGGCGTCTCGATTTCTGCATTATCTTTCAGATCGTTGGTAAGTATGTGCCCCAAGTACTTAAATTGGTGGACTTAATATATGCTCATACCCGTTAGATAAAAACTAGGTTCATGATTAGGGCACTTACCGGTGGCCTTAAAGACCATGTATTCACATTTACGGACATTGTACACAAGGCCATGCAACCCAACATACTCCTCGCAGACCTTCAACATTTTTCTAATAGATCCCACAGTCGGGCCCAGAATTACCATGTCGTCCGCGTAGCCTGATGCTGTTAATACTAACACCATCAACTCGGCAGCCGACACGCATACTACTGAGCTCGACTATGAGATCATTAATATAAAAGTGGAAGAGCCGAAGAGACGTCATCCCGCCCTGTCTCACACCGCCATGCTAACTTAGCAAAATAACTTAGCCATGGATGATAAAATACTAGTTAAATAGTAGCAGTACCAGTACTAGTTATATCAAATATATTTTCTGATCAACACAATCGTAGTAGGAACAACTGTAACGACTATCTCAATGACGCACCACATTGCAACACAAAGCATTGATTGAGTTTATAGTGAACAACAGATTGTTCTCCATCAACTCCTCAAAGCTTAGCTTCGAATCCATTGAGCATAGCTTGAACGCAGCACCATCACTCACACAATATGTGACCGCTCAAACGCAGCATAAAGCCTCGTTTATGCTGCGTTTGAGCGGTCGAGTCACTCGCCACACTCAATTATCTGGTCAAAAGCTAGCGATGTGTTGAATGCCGACAGCTGTCGTGTACGACATACAGCCTGAGATATGAACAAGATAGTTCACGTCTTAAGGCAATATTAATATACCACTGTCGTATATGGGAGAGCTATTCGTATCCGTTTGTGGTCTTCATACGGATACATTTTTTGAAATCTGTGCGTGTTCTGCGTGTTATGAGATTTTTAGGAATTTCACTATCAATTTTCCTATAATTCAATTCAGCCGAAAGATTTTCACAGCTGGAAATAGGCTGCTTCGAAACATCGCTACAATAACCAGTCTTGTGCCTCTCGTACCTTGCAGGTTTCCGCAACCTTCACCAAGTCGTCGGTCCCCCTTGGGCCCATCATTTGGCCCACTGTAGACTACTAAAGGTTAGATATCTACAAACCTTTTTCTCACGAAGTTGTAACAAAAATTCTAAAATTTTAACCTAAAAATAACGTTAATTAGGCAAGCAAACCCCGCGTCTGACGTCAACTTATCATACTTCTCCGTGAAGCAGTAGCCCCTCCCCCCCCCCCCTCCCCCGCCGCGCCGCAGTAGAGCCGCGCGATACCGTCACCCGGGATTAAGTCATTCAAAAATGTTACGGTCACCCGCGAATGCAAATGGCGACATCTCTCGCCGACGGTTATTAAGTGCCAACATTAATTTATTCCGTCTCGTTCATCTTAATTAAAGTCTTGCACTTTTACACTCAGCCTAAGAGCGGTTAGCTTGAGATTCTTTTTCTAGCTACTAAAGTGGCTATACTCTTGTCTGTCTAAAAGAAAATTGGTCCCTAGAATACTTCTCTCCATTGTGAAAAAAAGCGTAAACAAAAGTAGGTAAATGCATATTTTTGTGTCCAGAATTTGTTTTTTCTCCTACGCCTACTTTTGTTGAAGCAGCACTAAAGTATTTTAATTTTTCCACGTAAAAGTGTAAATTATTTTTAAAGCACAAGCTTTATGCCGCTTCCAGTCTACAATAAAGATAATTATGCAGAAAAGTGTAGCGATCTACGAAGGACCTACGCGGCTACATATCTACGCTGCTACGAGCTTTGCGCTACGCCGCTAGGCCGCTACGACAGTGTTTGCATTGTTGATTGTATTCAAATGGGTGTTTGTGATAATAATTTAATATAAGATGCTATTTTGTTGAGGAAAGATGCTTATCTGCGTCTGAGATTTAATATCTGATTTCTTACATGCTGGTATAGAAGTATTATATTTATACTAGATCCAATCCTTAGTTAGGATTATAAATGTGAAAGTGAGTTTGTTTGTTTATTTGTTACGCTTTCACGCTTTTTTAGCTGAACAGATTTGGATGCAATTTGGCACATGAGTAGACCATAACCTGGGTTAGGACATAGGGCAGACGACGGAATCGAGACTTATGCGGGTGAAATCGCGGGGCGCAGCTAGTTAATTATAAAATAATATGTATTGCATTCCGAACTTCAGATAAATGGCATGTATGCATGGCAAACACTCAAATAATTCTATGTAATCCAATTTGGTGGGAAACTGAATAAAGTAAAATACGTATCAATCATAAAAGTAAAACAACATGGTACCTACGTGTTTCTTTTATTTAAAAAGTTTCACAAAGCTTAACAAATAATATGTGCGCTAAACTCACTCGCCATTTAATTACGAAACCTCAATAAAAGGCGCGCATTTAAACAAAGTAACAAGTAAATAACCGAGTGACTCGGAACCGAAACGAACCGCGAAACAATAACGAAGTTTGCCGAAACATTCCGAGGTATTCCGAACATTTATTTATTAGGCGTCGCGTTGTTGCAAGAGTGCACATTAGTCGCTTCGTTAGAGAAAGAATATTCCGCGGCTCACACCGGCGCTTGATTTAATTTCATGTCCAATAAAACCGGGGTCTGTGAGGGCGGCGGGGGGCACGCGGGGCACTCGGGGGTACTGGGGCACTCGCAAGCTAATCTCATTTGAACCGAGTCGCTCTGTACGCGCACCGATTTTGTTAAAGAAACTGCTTTTATTACAGGAATCAGTAAAGCAAGGCGTACGTGAGACTACTCGGGGTTTACGACTTATAGTAAAACATTACAGTTTTTACTACGAATTATGTGTATGTGTTGGTTTGATAGGGGAGGTTTATGTGGGGCTCGTGATAAGGAAGCATGGGGATTACGATTATCCCTTTCCTGGACAAATGAGGGGAATAAAAATACTAAAGGAAAGTAATAAAAATAAACAGTTACTACATACAACTCTCACAAATTGAATAACACACTCCACACCCCTACAGGTACAAACAAGATTGTAATCAACTGTTTACAATTTCTCCTAAAATTACAAATTGTACGATTGTACTAAGATTACTTTTTCTCTGTCTCTTTATAAGCCACAAAGCGCATTGTCTAATTAGGCCTAGCTGCTATCTTCTAATTAAAGTAAAAGTCTTAAAGATCTCGAGATAACTTAGGCTGCGGATCAAAATAACTTCTTATAAATACCGGTAGAAAATATCTAATAAGGTTACTCTATCATCTGATAAAATTGTACTTGTTTGTCAAACAAAGAACTAATCTATAAAGTAGTTTTGAGTTCATTTTCTAGTACACTGAGTATTATTGTGTTTAACTTTAATAGTTGTATTAGGGTTATTGAAGACGATGGAAATATGGCCAGCATCACGCGTAGTAACACTGTAGCAACGCAAGAAAATATTGCCAGCAGCATGCGTAGTAACACTCTGTAGCAACGCAAGAAAATATGGCCAGCAGCATGCGTAGTAACACTCTGTAGCAACGCAAGAAAATATGGCCGGCAGCATGCGTAGTAACACTGTAGTAACGCAAGAAAATATGGCCAGCAGCATGCGTAGTAACACTGTAGCAACGCAAGAAAATATGGCCAGCAGCATGCGTAGTAACACTCTGTAGCAACGCAAGAAAATATGGCCGGCAGCATGCGTAGTAACACTGTAGTAACGCAAGAAAATATGGCCAGCAGCATGCGTAGTAACACTGTAGCAACGCAAGAAAATATGGCCAGCAGCATGCGTAGTAACACTGTAGCAACGCAAGAAAATATGGCCAGCAGCATGCGTAGTGACACTCTGTAGCAACGCAAGAAAATACGGCCAGCAGCATGCGTAGTAACACTGTAGCAGCGCAAGAAAATATGGCCAGCAGCATGCGTAGTCACACTGTAGCAACGCAAGAAAATATGGCCAGCAGCATGCGTAGTAACACTGTAGCAACGCAAGAAACAAAATGACAGGTTGTAGAAAGATTTCTTCGAATCTATGTCAAGATAAATAACTTTTTTACAAACAATACAACCGACTTCCAAAAATAAAACACTACAAAGTGCAAAATAACTTTAGTTTCGGAAGTCGATGCTTTGGTGTTGTTTTATTTCTTGCCAGTTGCTACCGAATTCCGAAACTAAGGTTATGTTGCACTTTTTTGTGTTTTATTTTTGGAAGTCGTCATAAATGAATAGTAATTTCTTATTATCATTGAGAATATAGTTTTTAACACTTGAATCCTGGAATCGGTGTTTTAGTCAATGTAAACAGAGAGCCGTGTTAAAATAGACATTTTTATCGGTATAATGAAATTAAGACTACGAGTATTTTTATGGTATTTTAATAAAAATATTCATTAAAAATAAAAAAATAAAACGAGTATGACCTCCCCTTGCAGCGATTATGGCATTCAATTGTCTTGGCATGCTTTCCACCAGGCTTCAGCCGAGATCACACGTTTAAGCTCCCTGATGTTTTGTGGAAGTGGTCGGACAGATCGTACTCGTTTTTTTAGGAGGTCCCACACGTGCTTAATGGGGATAAGGTCGGGGCTCCGCGCTAGCCAATCCAAACGACAAATACCAACCTCTTGCATATAATCATCTACGTCGCCAGAACGGTGGGCCCGAGAATTATCGTCCATGTAAATGGCATCTTCACCAATTACAGTCAGTGCGGGTTGTGCATGTTGACAGGATTTCTGTTATATACCTTTGAGCATTTAGTGAGTCATTTTCAATGAATAATATCTTGGTACGATAGCTGGAAGTTACGCCCGCCCAAAACATAACGGACCCTCCACCATAAGGGGTGATTTCTTCAAAACACACGTCAGCATAGCGTTCCCGTGGTCTTCGTAACTCTCGCCGACATCGGTATTCACCATTCAGACAAATTCGAGCCTCATCGGAGAAGAGTACGCTACTACAGTTACCTAGTGTCCAAGATAGGCAATTTCTAGCGAACCTCAATCGAGCAATCCGGTGCTTTCGGAGTAACTTGGGGCCCCGCGCTGGTTGTCGATTGCGTATATGAGCCGCTAAAAGCCTCCTCCTAACTGTACATAGGCTAACTTGTGCTCATCGACACAAAGATATCTGTTTTAAGTCACAATAAGGCTGGATTATGCGACAAACATAAATGATTCTAATAAAAATAACGAGAAGTTAGTTTTAGTTGCCTGTTAAAAAAAAGTAAGTAAAAAGTCACAAACTGAAACAGGGTTTTTTTTTTTAAACAAAAGTTTCAATTTGGAATAAACTTTTTTTCATACCCAGACTCTTTATTAAGTGCCAGTTACATAGTTTGGCTTTAAAACTAAATGATTACCAATAATATAGAAAAATCAAAACCGCCCGTTTTTTTTGCAAAGGAGTGTATATAATATTTGCTTTATTACATATACGAGTATATACGTATTAATTTCATTTATAAGTTGGTATATCATTAATTATGTCCTGCTGTACAGCCACCAAATACCTAAATAAATTGTACTTCAAGGATTAAGTTTATGGTGTACTATGAGAGTGAAATAAAGTTATTTATTTATTATTGAGGAATTCCACTGTCTATCCCCGAAGGTATTCATCAGATCTTCATCAGGTTTAAACGTACCTTAGGAATATACCCTTTCAAACTTATTTGCAGGGGATTCAAGCTCACCAAAGAGAACAATAATAATATTAGTTAGAATACGCTTATTTTCTAACAGAAATGTTCAATTTTATTTAGGTGCATTATTTAGGTACCTAGAACATCAATTTCTAACACTAGAGCTGCTCTTTCTGGATACTGTTGCAACTGTTTGGTGGGCAGACTGTGGTAGTGTTGGCTGCTGTGCACATGTCATGTTGAGCGGTACTTAAGTAATTGTATCTTGGACACGGTATCAGGATGAGAGGTGGAACGACCTCCAATATTTTTAGATGAAATACTAACTACTTCTAAGTCGTCTGACATTGAAATTGATATTTTACAGTCATAAAAATACTTGGTTACATAATATGCGATTTTTTATTTCCTCAACCGTTCAAAGCATCCTATATTCCTACTATTTATTACTGTAAAATGCACTATTTTACTAAATTATATACTGATGAGGCCAACTAACTCGCTAAACAACAGCTCTTTTAATGAATTTTTAGGTTATGACCGTATTTGTCAGTATTCCCGTTAGACGAAGTATAATTATTACTACCACTGTAATCTAGTGGCCATAAGGAACAAACCAACATGTGTTTCATTTATAGACACCACAATTTTTAGTGGGCCTAATAGACGACCAAAAAAAAAAAAACCTGTATTTTTACAAAAAAGCTCTAGACATTTTGTGACGTCGATAATTTTGATAGTTAAAAATAGCTGTTAATCCTTGAAATTCTATCATACAGATACTAAAGTGAAGCTGTGTGACGAAAACAATTATGACATCACGGTTAGAAGCAGTTTAATAATACTTGCCTAACTGATCTTCACGTTCATGATTTAAACCACAAAGCCATTCCCATTTCGAATACCATGATTAGATTTGAAAATACCATTTGTATTCGCAAATGTGTTTCAGTATCAAACGGAGTGCGAATCCATACACAACAAACACGACCCGTGGCGTAGCATTTCAAAAACATGCCAATCGCTACGTCGCTCACGTAGACTATCGCTACGAGCGTAGCGCCTACAGCGGCGTAGCACCGCTACGCACTCGTAATAATTTATTTCACAGCCATAATAATTTATTCGATGTTTAACAGTGATAATAATTTATTGAGGACATATTGGCGGTGATAACGAAAAAGAAACGGATTTCAGAAGCCGTCAAACTGATTGATTGGATCGTTTTCTTGGGCTCGTAGCACTGATAGCGGCGCCCGGGACATAGGAACCCATGGACGATGTTTTTTTGTTATATTTTTTAAGACAATATACTAACTACTGTTTGAAGGTGTATGCTCTCCAGGTGGTCCAATAAAATTTTATTAACTTTGCTTAGGTACATTTTCAGTTAGCTTCAATAATACGTATTTTTCGCACATAATCTGTAAGGATGATGTTATAATAACTTCCTGTCACTGTTATTTACATAGCAGTAATGGTATTCGAATTTGTTTGGGGTAGGTAGAACAAATGAAAAGTGAAAATAAAAACATTTTTACAAAATAAAACAACCGACTTCCAAAAAACACACTACAAATTGAAAAATAACTTAATTCCGAAAGTCGGTTTTAGAATTTTCGTTTTTTGCCCCCGACTTCCGAAATAAAAATATTATTCACTTTGTAGTGTTTTTTGTTGTAAAAAAGTTTTTATCAAATTCAGACAAAACTTTTACAATGAAAAAAAAGCTACCAGCACAAAAACATGTTTGAAACTTAGAGTACAACCCAGTTTCATCACACTGTAGAAACTTCAAATCAAAGAAATCAACAACGCAAACACGGACAGTGTAAAGAAATCTTCCACACATCTCTCACCTGAACTTATTACTTACCTTTGGGTAATTTAAAATGAATACTAGACTTTAGTGCCGCGAGCATCTACGGTTAACTTCTACCTACAATTGTTTTCTGAAAACTTTGACGCGTCCCGGGTTACTAGAGAGAGGTAATTTTAATTCACTGGTATTCACTTTGGTATGGACTTATGAAGTATGCTGTAGTTGAACTAAGTGGAATATGTGTGGAACTGGAAATATGTGGGTCGTTGAACAAAGTCTTGCTTTATGTTTCATGAGCAGACTTTCTTAGGACTCGGTTTTTATCAATTTTCTTAGAAAAAGCTTCTTCTTCAACTATGAATACACAATATTATCACTATGAAATTGAAAAATAATTTTGAATTTCCGGCTTTTGTGCGATAATTATTATTGCTGTGTTTATTTATTTTATGTGAGGTTCGAATACATTAATAGACTCATCATCAATAGAATGTGATTATAGAAATATGCATCCAGCAGTCGAAGTCCACTGCTGGACCACTTCTTATGTAATAAAGATTATATTGTACTTATACTTGGATGGGTTGTTGATGATGATTCAAACAAATTTGATCAAACAATTTTATGAATTTTAAGGCTTACAATGCTAACTTCGTAAGTATAAAAAATCCATTCTCACATCCTCATCCATTCGTAGGTCCTTGCAGCCCGCAGGCCGCGGGACCTTGCCCCCTGCCTCTCTCCCCGTGGGCTAACCTTACTACACCCCCTCACTCGCCCGCTGCAATGACTGCTATATTTCACCGCGACGCGCCGGATGGATCGAAGCACCTGACGACCAATCACCGGCGCGTTTTAAAGAAAAACCTCCGTGAACTTAGATTTAAAGAAATGTTAGTCAAGGTGTTAGAAGTTGAAGGTCGTTTAAAGGGAGTTTGAGTTATTTTGGGGTTATTTTTAGACAAGTTACAAATAAAATTAAAATAACATTAAGATTAAAATATACAACTAACACTAAAATATATAAATTATAAACAATAAAGGGAGAGCTCATTGGGCATCAAAAAATTCGTCGGCGTCGCTGTCAGTGGGAAAAGTGCCCAAAAGGCTGGCAGCATTGCCACGTTGGATGGCAATGCTGATTCTTTGACCTAAAAATTGGCCAGCCCTCTGGTCACGTGAGGAGTCGACCAACCGCTTGGCGATGTCCCGAAATACTCGATGAGCACTCGGACTATTAGACAAGTTGAATTGTGGTGACAAATGTTATATTTGATAAAAGCGAATCCTTGTTTACGGTTTGTAACGTGTCATTAAACGAATAAGGCGATTGAGGTTGAACCATTACGTATGTACTTATGCGCTTATACGCTTTATGGAAAATTGAAAAAATAACGTAGCAATTTATAGACTTTCATATTAAGTCCCGCTGTATATCGTTCTACATTGTACGAACCAGTTTAAGTGAAGCAGCCAGCTCGAGTCACGGTCTAGAAAAGTGACTGTAACTATATAAATCACCTGTTACGCTATCAGCGACATATTATTTATTCCAGAATCAGATAATCACTTCAAATCACTGTCGGACAAGCCCACTGCTCAACCGGCCATACTTGGTAAAACAATTACCAAGGTTAATTTTTACGATGAGTTAGATGAGTTTAGAGTCTAAACTCATCGGCAACGTAAAAAATTAACTTATTATTTATTATTGTCTTATGATTATTTTGTCCTCATAGGAAAAATAACCATTCATTGTCTGTTCAAAACTTGATCACGATATTAACATACAAATTCAGTCGTATTCAATGGCACAACAGCGCGTCCACGGCATAGTAATGTACAGCCATTGTTTTGAGGACGGCACAGTCCACGTAATTGGCGCCAATATACGAGATTGTTCCCGAGTAATTTAATTATTTGTTTTGGAAGTGGGGCGAGGTTCGTCCTCCGACGAGACGAGGTTGTATGTCCCGCTGATAGACGGATTTGTTCGTTATTACATGATGCCGGGACGGTTTGATTAGCGGGGGCAATTTTCTGGTGCTTTCGTTTTGTTGGGACGCTGTTGAGTTGTATCTTCTGAAAGAATGCCTATTTTATAGGTATGTGCTTAAGCCAATATGGATAACTAATGAATAGCTTCGAACTTTTTTAATCACTAGTTTTCAATAAAGAAGTTTTTCCGCGACAAATATGTATATAATTGTAGGTTCAACTTTTGCTCCCAAAAATGCTGTATGAGGTTTTTACTTATTTCACTCCCGTTCTTTGGATAGGATTCCTCCATCGCCAGTATACTCTCAACTCATCCTATTCACCAGCCCGCGGGAAGAGTGACGACGCAGACATTTAGTACAAATGTGGATAGAGGGGGGTGCGGCGTGGCATGCGGGAGGAGGGGTACAGAGACTAATGTATGACGATTATTTAGGACGCCGCCCCTTCCTTACGGAGCAATAGTTTTAAAAGCGGCGAGAAAGTAGGAAAATATCGTAGTATGTAGTAGTATGTAACGTTTGGACTTTATTTTACATTTTTATTCGTAGTAAAACATAATATACATAATATACGTACTTTAAACCTCGATCGGTTATGAAAGACCTTCCATCTTCACTGAATTATAAAAAGTGTGACCTCTTTATAACTCCAAAACCATATAAGAAGAGTTACTTCCATCATTTTTTCACATTTAGAAAAATCTCTATAAGTTCTCTACTTCTACGAACCAATTACGGCAAATGGAAATTGATTTCGAATAAACGTGTTTCTTATATTACATCGCTATATTTTCTGTCAATGTCGTTTTCTTTATTAAAGTGTCAAGTAAATTTCAGTGAACAACACGTCGGCATACTTATTAGTAGTTTCAGTTAAACTTTCAGCAAAACTTTCAGTCTAAAAATATTTGCAATGGAATTCAAGAAAGTGTGATAATTCTCACTAACTAGTTACTTGTTTTTATTTATTTTGGAAAGTTAAAATTGCTTGACGGGCATCTCGAGCTTGGGAATAAAATATTTATTATCTCGAACTGTTTCTAACTTTAATTTGAATGGTTTTGATGCCTATTTGATGTTGTTTCTTCGAAAATTGTTCTAGCCGCTTTATTTTACAAGTAACTGGATTTATATTATTGCATGATTGATGTGAAATTTGAACTGTAGCTAATCTTTTTGCTTCAAGCTATTCGTGTATAACTTTCACAGAGACTGAGAAAAAATTGAATCTTTTGGTTTGAATTCTTTGGTTACAGTTCATTCAAGCATTACCGATCGCGATCAGCTTAAATATTATGAAATAAAAAAATCTCTCTTAATACTTTATAGCCTGAAAAAGATTAACAAACTGCTGATCTCCTTGAAAATCTCTTTTCTTTTTCAATAAATCAATGGCCAGTGTCGGTTTCGAATAGATTTATAACAGCAATAGAAAGGATGTTTTATTTATGATATAGAATGTGGTATTTCTATCGTGTGTCGTGTATGTAAGCCGCAAACTGTTTCGTCCGCTCAGCACAAGTGTGAGTCACAATCGTCGGCAATTGTCGGCAATCATCGGCAATCGTCGGCCACGGTACGATGCATGCTGGCCCCAATTGAATTAGCGACGTCACCACCGCCTCACTTCTGCAATCCCGGTACTTGATTCTATATTACGTTAGGTTTCTTCTCACGGATTTGGTGAACAAAATATTGGTTAGAGATACCTAATGAAATATGATTTAAAATTGAATAATTAACTTCACAATATTACTCGCTACTGTATTTTTTTTATATTTATAAATAAGTTTTTATAAAAAGAAGTCTTAACAAAAAGCCAAAATAAACACACAAAAATGATTTATTTTTGTGTGTTTATTTTGGCTTTTTGTTAAGACTACTTTTTCATAATCAGCTGTGTCTGGTTTCCTTAATCATGACAAAAAGCACTAAGTACCTAGTTTTCTGTATGATACGTATTTGCTATTAAAGATACAATACAAACTTTTAATGTACGGACTTACATTATTATATTATATCATACAACAACAACATGTTCTAAACCCACTTCATTGAAAATAAACAAAACATCGGCGTACATTAATGTCGTATAATGTCGCGCAGTAGTTAAACAACCCGGCAGCTAATCAAGTCGCGCTGATAACGCCAACCCCACTCACGACCTACGTCATACCACTGAAACTCTTTTGTTTTTATTTCATTTTGCTTTATTATTGTACCTACGAGTACGATGACTCAACTGCTGAACGAAATATGACACCTAAACGCTAAATCAAATACTGAACTGTTAAAAGAAACAAAGAAAATCTTTGTGTTTATTATATCGGCATGCTGCAAAGTGGTACTTTAACGCTTGGTAGCATAGCGTAAGGTTGACTTGACTTATTCCATCAGCCGAACAGATGGTACCCATTCACGAATGTAACGCATGAATCAGCTTCGCATAGCTCAACCATACGATAAGCTCAACGACTCGATGCACCACAAACCATCAGCAGAACATTTGAGAATCACGAATATAAGCTCTATATTATAACGGAGAGAGGAGACCTCTTATTAAAAATTAATACGATGGAGTATAATACCGAGTTTTTTTATTTTCTCCGAAAAGGACGGTACGTTAATATCCTCTCGCATCATGATTAACGCTCAACTGAATTCATAAGAAAATAATTTCATATAAAAACGAGAGCTTTTAAGTAAAGCAATGTATCAGTATAAATGAGGAAAATTCACGATTTAATTGTAATGAATACGAATCGTGTTCATTTATTAAACATTTTATGAACACAGTGATCTTCCCTATTATTGGAGATGTTCAATATAAAATGTTTTATGTATTTTTTGTATCGAGTATATTGAATGAATGTTTACGGTGCTTAGAGTGAGAGTATTCTCCTTATTGTACACAAAGTACTTTATGAGCATCTTAGGGCTATTATATGCCTCTAAGTATGTCTGTCGCAAGTCTCTTGTAGCGTTTTGTGATGTACTAACAAGTTTTGACAAAATGTTTGTTTATACAAAGCTGGAGTGGAATTCTATTCACCCTGTTTAAAATAATGAGTGATCATTATCATCATTATCCATAAAATGTTAACCAAAGCCATTAAAAAGTAAAAAAAAGTAAAGTTACTGGTTTCAGTTCTGTGTATCGTACGTAACCACACTTTACGGTGGGATGCGGGACATACCCAACAAAATTAATTAAAAACCTGCATCTATACAACTTTTCCAATATTCGTCAAAATTATTTCTTTATTACAAACAAAGTGTGCAACTTTTGTAATCAAATGAAACTTTTGTAATTAATATCTTCAAATCTCCGAACTGTCTTTAGATAATTGTTGAAATTTTTGTCTGTTCCGTGATGTGAATAAACCGAGTTCTTTTTACTGGTGTTTTTGATAGCTTTAAAGGAATCGGGGTCAGCGCGAGACGATGGAAAATACGATAAAGTATAAACAATATTGTTTGTGGGTGCGGACGGCGGAGGTTTGTTTATTACGCAGATATATTCACACAAAGAAGACAAAACAAAAACAATTTGTATTACGTGAACAAAAATGTAATACTGTGGACGAGCGTCCCTCGTTAACTACGTTTGTGCCCACGTAGGTACTTGTGCGTAGGTACTTGTACATGAGGTAAAACCTCGGCCCTTTTTTGTCTTTTCACTTGTAAAAATATGTAAATAGTGTTAAAATGTTTTAGCTAAGCTCGGCTGACAGAAAATGTTTTGTTTTGTTTAGAACTGAAATTATTCGGCGTCGGATAAAGATAGTGAAATTAGACAGTCAGTAACTATTAAGTATCTAATCTGTAGTAGAGTTATTGTTTTAAAGTTAATCAATATAACCATAACTGCTAAACTTGAAATAATTACTCGAGTAATTTAGGAAAGTTAGTTCCTAATAAGGTCAGACACGTGTACATTTAGGTATACCTATCACTAGGTACATTTTTGTAAGGTTACAGTTGAATATCTTCAGTTTTTCTACAAAACGATGTCAAACCCACGAAAAGGCATAAAAGGGAAGGTGACCAATTTCTTCCAAACAACCCAAACTGACCGCAAAATGTTCGTTCAAGGAGTCCCTTACCTTTAATAGCCCGTTTTTACCCCGGAGGTACCCGTGACCGACAGCAACTACTGGCAGTGTCGTTACCGGGTTTAATCCCGTCAAATTGATATTTTCTCCTTTCGCTCCGAGCTTTAATTCCTCGGATTCCACTTAACACGTTGATTTGACGTTTAATTAGGATCTGTGAGATCAAAATAATTCTCGTATTTCTCTGTCTATACGGAGCGCTGATAATGCTGGTCATGAGATGGGACGGTAACTTTTCTGACCAGTTTAGACGATATACACTGAAGCTTTTCTCCCGGTAGTATTCTTAGCTCGTGAGTCCAGCGAGCATTGTAAAGCTAAATAACAGCAAAGGTCGTAGAGTGTGTTTTCCCGGTGCTGGTGAAGAAATCGGATTCCTTTGTGTGATGTCGGGCTATCGGTTTACATTGTAAGGTCCGACATCGCGCCCTGTTCCATATAAGCTAAAAGCGGGACCTGTGAGTTGCTTTTTCAATATTAAAATGTTTAAACTTGGGTGGATAGTTAAGGAGACAGCCATTTGTTTGGTTAGGTTCTTATGTCTGTGTTACGTATTTGTTATGTTGTAACGGCCAAAGAGTCATTAAAGTTAAAGTCAAATCTAATGCTACCCCAAATCTCTGACGTACTCGTATTTGTGAAGCCCGTTTTTTTTGAGTATCGAAACGATACTAAAAAAATTCTTCCGTAATAATTAAGAACAAAATCCCGGAAATGTGAAACTAAGTTCGATCACAAAGCATTGATTTATTCTATAATTATACATAATTCTAATATACCATTGAAATAACCATGTAATTGTTGGAAATACCCTCGAGGCTGTTATAATATTATCTGTACTGCAAATATTCCATTACTGCAGACAAAAGGATAAGCCTCCAGACTTGTTTAACTTTGATATTTTAAACGATTGCTTTCTTCAAAACTTTGCCTGCCCGACAGACTAGTTAATGATCAAGGAATGGAAGATATTTATTTATATACGTTTTGTTACGGTCTTTGATGAATTGGATGTGGTTTGTAACTTTTATATTTCACGGAAATCGATGTACTTTCAGGGAAAGTAATTGTTAAGCAAATTGACGTACGTCAATTTCCCTTATACAACTGTTAAAGAATCACGTTGTGATTAGAATATATAAGAGCTTAACTGCCACTTACACAATATAATTTTGATTGTTATCGACTTTTACAGGCAAATCGACACGGACTATTTAAGTATTTAGTCAATTTGCGTAACAATGCATTTCCCTAATTTCTACCTACTAGTTCAACCAGGTTTCAGACTGGCTAAAGTAGACTCATCCTTCATGGGGTACTGTTTAAAATTCCTCCCCACATATTTCAACTGAATGAGACGAATTCAAATCTTTTGTAAAATGCACACTATGCAGGCATAATGTGTCTATATTATAAGTTGGGGGATTACATCGCTGATAAAAATGTTTGGCTCAGTGCTGGTCCTGCTCTACAACCACAGCTAATCAATTAACATTTGAAAATACTGTTGGAGCCCTGTTGCCCTGGCGACTGTGAGTATGTCATGCTCACTCAGATGTCTCGCTGATGGTGGCGCGTGGTTGGATCATTTAGCTCCATTCAAAATAAATATGGAAAATTATGAATGTGTGTGTGTGTTTATGGATGTGGTATATTATGTGAGAAATGTTGTTGGCTAAACATTTATACACCAATTTTAGTTTTAAGTTCTATACCATAATATTCGAAAGGGATATCGCGACCCCGGCACACAGGCAACGGAAGGAACACGGGTGGGTTTTAGTCAGTAAAAGTCTGACACGCCCTCCCGCTCCGCCCAGAGCGGGAGAAGTTATTTAATAATATCCCACCCTCAAAAAAAAAAAAAAAAAACCCTAATATTGTAATATGTAACTGTTTATTTTCCCAAATCAAATAAAATCAAATGAAATGGTTGAGCTGAATGGTGCTGATCCATGCGTCATGTTCGTGAGCGGGCGCCGTCAGTTGGGACTGGTCACAACAATTAATTTCATTTAAAAGAGTGTCCGTGGAGTTTCTTTCCCGTTCTTCTCCATAGGTACCTACTGCGCTTTGGAATGGACAACTAGCTTCATATTTCTGACTGACCGATTCCTTGACAATTCAAAAGTGCCTGTAAATGGTTTAATTGAAATAAATGCTTTGAGTTTGAGTTGAGTTTCACCTTATGTAACTGCAAGTGTTTATACCCTTCGAATCCAAATACAGCATGACAGCATGGCAGTTGTTTCTTACCCAAAGCGATTCAAATGAAACTCCTTTACTTCTAATAATACTAACTGCTTAGTTTGATAAGCATTAAGTAAAAATACCACCTACGTTTGTAGATTTTATGTCTCAAATTATGATGAAGAAAAAGTACCAAAACAGTTCCTGACTCACTTACTATGCCAGTGCCACTAATGGCACATCATTATGATAGTTATAATAATTTCTCTTCTCTAATTAATAAACCGCAATATTTCAGCACAAAACCTACAACTTTCAATCGACCGACTTATCAACTGAACAGTTTAGTGAACTGTCCACACGATCGCTATTGGTCGTGGCCAGTGTTTGAAGCTGAGTTATGTGGCGGTCCCGAATGGCTGCAACGCTGCAAGCTTCCTCATCTCATCACAATTCTTATTTCTTTTTTAAATTACTCTTTGTATTCTTGAGGGTCGAGTAGCTTAATTTACTTTTGTTCTGATGTAAAACTTAACTACTTGGACTAGAAATAAGATGTGGGCGAATTTATTGAGTAGTAGCTATAGGTTGATATTAATCTCTGACAAGTGAACACATTCTACCTATCAAATGTCAACTAGACAGAATTTCTTATATCTTAGAAAACAATTTTTTTTTTGTGGCTTGAGCAATGAAAATACATAGGTACATTTAAAGTCAAACGAAAACGTAGAAACCATTTCTCCTAAACCGCAGTTTCTACCGAAACCGTCTTAAATCGTAATGGCGATCCCAATAAAGGGTAGTTGGCGCTATAAAAATGAAAATCACATAAACGGCGGTCGTCGGCGCCAGCAGCCGTGGCTTACGACTAACCATCGGTAAGACTTAAACGACAATAATAACGCGGTGCAACCCGGCCGGAATTACATCTCAACTGCGGCGTCGAGGACTGATAAACAAGCAGTTGGGAACAAAATTATATTAACTTTACGAGGAAATGTCTGTTGACGGCACGGATGATTGGTTTCGATTTAATTCAGTAGCAGCAGCGGCATTGTGCTGATAATCCTAATCAGGATCTTATCACGGTGAGCCGAGCGCTCATGCAGCGTTGATGACATATATAGCACTGTACTTACGCGTTTGAGTCACTACGATTTTGGTGGATTAATGCCATACGTTGTATACGTAAACGCTTGTATTTTCGAATGGCGTCACTTAATTCATAACAGACTATAACATAATTACTTATTAGCTGTTGCCCACGATTTCGTCTGTGATCCATGATGAAAGTAGCCTAGGTCCTTCTCCAGGTCCTAGGCTACCTTTCTGTCAAATTTCATCCAAATCCATATATCCGTTTTGGCGTGAAAGCGTAACAAACAAATAAACAAACTCATTTTCGCATTTATAATATAATTTTGCCAGCGACTTTGCCCGCGTGCATGTCGCATATTATCCCACGGGAACGTATTACCGGGATAAAAATTATCGTATGTCTTATTCTTCGTGTATAAAAAGTAAAATTATCGTCTTTCCGTTCGGCCGTTTTAGCGTGAAAGCATAACAAACAAACAAGCTCACTTTCGCATTTATAATATTAGTTAGGATTTATTAATAGAGGCTTAAGAATAATTGTAAATGTCATTGCGGATAGAACTGTTATCAACCCTCTACTCTGTGGTAAGTCATAGTCAATAACTTATGACCAGAAATGGGTTTAAAATAAAATTCTTTATTGCTCTCTGTTAAAAAATCGTTTCAGCAGTTCAGTGAAAATCCGAACATAAATGAAACAAAGAGCGGTCGGAAAAAGTCTCACGTGTTCGTGTATTATATGAGCGGATGAAATAATAGCTCATTTGTCAGACGCAGATGAAGGTTTCAGGGAAATTGTGAGCCGCCATATTTAATGCACACCTTGTTTCAGGCGCCAGTCTTTTCAGTTACATTACGGCAAATATATTGTGAATGTGTGAAATTGAAGTGACAAGTAAGTAAGTAAGTAAGTAAATCATTTATTTGCGTAAAACATGGTATACATTGATGTTAATATTATTACAGTAGCTCAACATGTTTCGCTAAGATATAACATAGCATGCAAAAAATTTCTATTTTGACAAAAGGAATCAACATCTCACGTCCATAAAATCTTTTAAACTGTAAAAATTACATTCATTAAGCCACTTGTGTAATTCTATCTTAAATTTCCTAGAGTTCAATATTTTAAAGCGACTTGGTATTTTGTTATAAGTACGTACGCACATTGCTAGGCAGTTTTTGTTGTATTTGGCAAGTCTTGGCAAATCGCTTAATACCAGTTTATGAGGATCTCGTCTGTTTCTGGGATTTACAAGTCACCGAGTAACTAATATTATAACTGCGGAAGTGAGTTTGTTTGTTTGTCTGTTACGCTTTCACGCTGAAACGGCTGAACTGATGAAATTTGGCATATGGGTAGACCATGACCTGGATTAAGACACAGGGTACTTTTTATCCCGATATTCCCACGGGATCGAGACTTATACAGGTGAAACCGCGGGGCGTAGCTAGTAATTAATAAAAAATAAGTGTTTGTCTTGTATGTATGGGTAAAACTGTTAAACCGATTTTCATTAGGAGAAAATACGAAACTTATATTTTTTTATTTCTGAAAATTAATTCTTCCGGTAGATACACGACACAGAGTTTTCTATATTTTTTTATTATTAAAATAAAGTATTTCTCCATTCATTATACGAGTGCTAATATAATCAGTCCCAATTAGGCAGTGTACCCACTGTATATACGACGGGTGGTCGTTCCGGCACCGTCCCGCATTGCGACACTCGCTTTATTGTCCGGCGTGTAGCTCGCGCTTGCCACTGGGGTAAGCAGATCTCTAGGTAGCTGTGACACTACCAAATGGTATAGTTCAAAAAGAAGATCACGTAGCATTATTTATAAGAAGGCAGAATGAACTTTAAATGTACAACTCAAATCTTTTTAGTTTATAGAAAAGGTACGTGGCGTAAGGTTTTGAATTCAATAACAACCAACATAACATAGATTCCGCGAGATTTTTCCAAATCTGTGTTTACAAATCAATAGGGTAAGTCCTTGGACTGTTTCTTGTGCATCCGCTAAAGCGTATTGTGACCTCGTTGATAGACATAGGTATAGTCTACCTCGTAATTGTCTTACCACCCTTAAGCTTTGTGCAGACCAGCGCGACTTGTCGCGCGACGCGACACTGGTTATTGTTATACCGTCAAGTTTTCTTAGAAATTGTATTGTTCGAGTCGCGTCGCGGCGTCGCGTCGCGCTGGTCTGCACGAAGCTTTATTCTAAATGTTGCAGTATTTTTATCTCAAGACGTGACGCGCGCTTTATTTGTGGTAACCGACTATACAAAAACGATGTGAATGTGTGCGTGAAGACAAGTAGCGTCAGCACATAACACACACACGCACACACACATATTTCCGTTTTCGCCATTGTCTCGGACGGTACCGAGTGCTCCTGCACTTACACACACATTCACAGCGTGTTTGAACACTTGGTAACCACAACTAAAGCGTGCGTCGCTTCTTAAGATAAAAATACTATAAAATACAAAATTCAAATTCAAAATTTAAAAGTCATTTATTCAAACTAGGCTGAGATTCAGCACTTTTCGAACGTCAAAATTATGTAAGACAGTCCCTTAAAACGCCCACCCTTCACCACTTCCTAATGCGTTAGCTGGGAAGAAGAAGTGGCGCAACAAACTCCCCAGCAGCACCACTGTCTGTTCAGTTAGAAAAAAAACTATTGTATTTAATAGTATGCAAAATAAATTACATTACGCAATACAAAACATAATTTAAATTATTAGCCATATGTCAGCTAGCACATGCCAATATACCAAACAAAATCATCGAGAACAGGCAGAAATAAAAACTAAACAGAACGTAATATCTGAATAAAATCCTCCAGGCATAAAGGGCGTGCCCTTTTACATATACCTGTAACTGGAAGTTATAAATGATAAACTAGGACCATCGAGCTAAAATAAATAAACAGTTCATTACTAATAACAATAACAAAACCATGATCAGCAAGACGACCAGTCACCCCGGCGCTACCGCACGCAGTGACATCTAAGGGAGCATGGCGAACTTGCTGCCGGTCGCTCAACAAAAAATAATATAGGTAATCAATTGTCGAGGTCACTCGCTAACCACATATTGCAATACAACTCATAAAAAAACATTGTAATGAGTAGATTATGTCAACAATAAATTAAAATTAAATTGGAATCCATAATGCCTTGGAAGTTGGGTAGGCCTTTGGTGTAGGACGCAACCTGTGTCGATACCCTCGCGCCATCCCATCTTCCTAGCACGGCGGGCTGTGCTGGGGCGGCTGCTGCAGGTGCAGAAAACCTCAAACGGCGCAAATATAACAACCTTATTGGTAGCTATATTTTTGAGCCGTTTGGGGTTGAAACACTAGGGCCGTGGGGTCCGAGTGCTCATCGAGTATTTCGGGACATCGCCAAGCGGTTGGTCGACTCTTCACGTGACCAGAGGGCTGGCCAATTTTTAGGTCAAAGAATCACCATTGCCATCCAACGTGGCAATGCTGCCAGCCTTTTGGGCACTTTTCCCACTGACAGCGACGCCGACGAATTTTTTGATCCAAACTCAAACTCAAACTCAAAGCATTTATTTCAAATAAACCAATTACAGGCACTTTTGAATTGTCAAGGGGGTCGGTCAGTCAGAAAGATGAAGCTAGATGATGAAGCTATGATGCCCAATGAGCTCTCCCTTTATTGTTTATAATTTATATATTTTAGTGTTAGTTGTATATTTTAATCTTAATGTTATTTTAATTTTATTTGTAAATTTTATGCCTACCTTTAATGTTATACTGAATAAATTCTAATATTTCAAATAAAAAAAAAAAAATAAAAAAAAAAAATCACTTGCCTTATAAAGTCAAATAAAATAAACAATTATATAAACTCATATAACTTGTCAGCTGGTACGCTAATTCTATATATTCTTACTTACATGTCATAAAATGATAAGGTCTATTTAAATTAAAATCACTTGACTTATAAAGTCAAATAAAATAAACAATTATATAAACTCATATAACTTGTCAGCTGGTAAGCTAATTCTATATAATATTCTTACTTACATGTCATAAAATGACAAGGTCTATTAATCTATGTGACAGTAGGATAGTTCTAAACTTAGTGAAATTTCAATTTTACTGGGAATATTGTTTTCAACAGTGCTACAGCAATTACGAGGTCGATTTTACTTAAATAGACTTCCCAAACCGTTGACGTCCTTTAGAAAATGCTTTTAAGACGCTACGAATGCACTTCACACGAATAACATTCCTGCTTTAGTCTAAGTATCTGTGTCAGTAGTTTTAGAAGTGTCTTCTACTAAAGCCACAGGTAGTCCATGTTAGGTCTTAAGAACAGGCTGGAGAACAGATTAGCCTAGTAGCCCATGGGCTATTGAGTGTATAAACACTGCTATAATTATCTCGTTCCGCTGATTCTTGATCTTGATTCAACCTCGAATCGTTCGCTTTTATGTTATGACTGTTATGTCACGCGTTGGGTATTGTTTTCCTTCATTCGTAAGTGTGATATTTGGTTGTTTTTCTGGCTTTGTGAGGGCCGGGTTTTTCAAGGTTCCGCACATCCGAATAAAAAACGGAACCCTTATAGGATCACTCGTGTGTCTGTCTATCCGTCTGTTACCGCCAATTTGTTCCGAATCTAATTAACCTATTAAGTTGAAATAATTGGATATTGAATATGGGGCTACTTTTGGGAGGCAAACAAGAAAATGATGGGCTTACTGTGAGAGTGACATTTTTTTTTAATAATTAAAAAATAGACGGTCAAATTTTGAAAAAAATACAAAAAATAGTTGTATACTTATAGATTACGGGAAAACATATTATGAGAAGTCTATGGTCTTAAAATAACATGGTAAATCTCTCAATATTGTGCGTACAAACTTACAATAATTTGTAGTTGGAATTACTTGTTAGGTGTAGTAAGGGCGAACATGTTTTTCATGACCAACAATGTTAAGTTTTTTCTTGGGATAAATTCATCCCAATTACGGAACCCTACATTCTGCGTGGTTTGATACGCACTTGGCCGGTATTTTTTTGTTTTAGTGAGGCTTTGAAGTAGACAATAGATTTTAATAATTAAAAGACACATTGCTATTGTACAATGATGGTTCAGCTATGTATTAAATACTTTGCTTAGTCATCAATGTTGATTAAATCAAAGCAATTAAATGGAACTGATTATTTGGAAACAAAGCAAATAAACAAACTCATACCATAGCTAGACAGCAAAGTCAACTAATTAAATCACTCGTCGTGCCCCCGATGGTGGTTAGAACTATCTGCATCAAAATTGCATGGACATTGAAACGAATCATGGTATTTTTTGTCCACAATTTGGCAACTAGTAAATAAAGGCAGCAGGCAAGTGATCTCGAAGCATCTGAACAGATAAAGGCGTCAGTACTGAGCGCAGTGAGCGGCCAGCACTAAACACGCGATAGTCTGGCAGCTTGCCACCATACCCGCTGGCTTCAGGCTGGCATACGGTGTGTTAGTGTGTCACTGCCCTTTTTAGTTCATTGGTCCAATAGCTGGATGAAAAATGCGAGTCAAGTTTAGAACTGACCTTATGTTATTTGAATTAATATTTGAAAGTAAATGGCAGATATTCTTATCAAGGTTTTGGGAAACGGCGGGATGTAAGCAGCTTAAGATTAAAGTCCTCATTTTTTTTGTAGTTTTACTTCTTATTTTTTATGCCAATTTTAGTTGTGTCTCTTAGGAGCACTGTCTTCATAGTTTATAGCTGTGATAGATCGTAGATGTAGCATAATCACTTCGCAAACCGAACGTATTTGTTACTATCTTTTATCCCCTTAATTTTATAATCGTCTTCATTATCATCCCTTTCACCCGACGGTGCTCCTTTCTATCTCCACAACCGAATTGTAATTAATACATTGGATAGAAAGACATTACCCACAACAATAAAATAGAGTAAAGAATGCGAGATTAGTGAGTGCGATGCCGGCTGTAATAGGTTTGCAATCAGCCGCCGCGCTCGGGCAATCAATCAGCCTGGCACTCTGCCGTCCCCGCTGTACTATGCAGCGGTATCTATACTTAGATAACTATATATATTTTAATCAATTTTGTTGAATGCACAGTCACGTAATTAAAACGTTATGCACTATTACTTCAATTTTCATGAGACATACTAATAATCTTCATCTTTGAATAAAAATGACAATGAAAGGACAAGGAAAGTACCTAACCGATTTAAAAATTATTCAACCTTTTTGAACCATTTCATTCGTACCGCGATTGTAGGTAGGCATCAAGCTAAACAATATCCAAATTGTTAGATTTTTTCATTAATTTGACAGGTATTTGAGATTTCAGACACGGCTCATTATAATAAAGACTTTTAGATAACTATCTACTTAGTACATTTAAAGTATGATTTTCGACAAGAAATCATGTTTCTATTATGTATTTGATAATATTGTCGCATGTGTGGGAGGATGCTTCTTATTACCAAAGGATCAACGTTGAACTCAACGTTGTTGCTGCAACAGCTTGTTTTCTTGGAAGTAGATCTTATTGTAAAAAGCCTCATGACGAGAAAATTTATGACTACTCTCTTACCAATAGGATTAATGGCTAGTTAGTAACAATTTGAGATATTTAATGCAATGTAAATATAATATTTGTCATGTCTGTGTTAATGTTTGAACTACCATCATGATGTTCATGACAATAACACCATTATAAGTAACCTCTTCCACACACACATATCAAGTAATTAGAGACTAATCATTAGGTACGTTCGTAATAAATTGGTGTGCGAAAGTTCATTAAGGCTAGGTGCATGTGTGGGTGAGGCTCATCAATCAGTGAATCAGACGAAGAGCGAAGATCAAGGTCAATGCGGGTGAAGGGGTCAGGGTAACGTGACCCGGAGTGGATACAGGGCTACAGGAAAATGACCTTTAATGTGTAGGTAGAAAATATGAGGAACGTACAAAACCAATGCATAATCATTGTAGGCACAGTCAGGTAAATTAATCGTTAAACAAATTGACACACTACGTCAATTTGCCGTGTTAGGAGCTGATCCTACGTACCACACCACATGGCGGCGACAAAATGTGGAATGTGGGCAGGCAGTGGTTACGTGTGAATAGTGTCGTTACAGCTTCTTGCAGTTGCGTTGTGGTAACTACAAATTCAAATCAGGTCGATGAAAAGTTGTGTTTTGATGTGGCCGGCCGCTAGTGCGCGGTCTCACTGGTGGTTGCGTTGTGGCTGCGACGTGGCCTCCATGTGGTGGGTATCGGCCACACGGTTGATTTTGACGGCCAAATGTGGTCCGTCTGGATAAACTATTAATTTTGATACAAATTGGCGCTCGTCCACGTGTTGTCGTTGGGATGTGGTTGTGGTACGTGTGATTGCGCCCTTATAGTCATTTCATACAACTGTCAAAGAATGACAATGTTACTTTGAATAGGTATACGGACAATTTAATCTGGTAATCAAAATCCTTAAATTTTGTAACTTAATTCATTTCTTTTGGACGTTTCTCTAAATACGTACCTACACACTATCCTTTTGCGGCATAGATTTATAGACATGCGCATTAGGTAGGTACCTACATATCATCATTCTCCTGCCCTTATCCCAATGTATTAGTGGTCGGCGCAACATGTCCCTTTCTTCCATAGTTCTTTATTATTTGTCATCTCGGTAGTCACTCCCTTCTAGTGATACAATCTTTCATACAGTCCATCCATCGTTTCTTTGGTCTTCTCTTACTCTTATAGCCATCGACATTCTTACTCCCTCTAACTTACTAAATTTAACTAAACGAGACATCACAGACAGAGAAATAAAAAACCCGGAGTCACACGTAATCTGTTCGATTTATGCCTTAGAAGTGTGACTCTAGATTTTTAATTTGTCTGTCGATGTATGATGTCTTATACCTTTTTAGTTGACTTTTTTGTCACAGTTGGGTTTTAGTTTTTATAACTTTTATCATAATCCTATATTCGACTTCAGACAAATAAGGCGTCACGCAGACGCCGTTCATTATTATAGTGTTGAGAGAGTGATATCCATAATTGACGCTTGCGCTGACTGAGACGATGAGACGGTGAGAAATGAACGTGGTGAAATATACAAGTGCAGAGTGACTGGTCTGTGGGTGACGAACGGTATTATAATTAGCATCAAAAAAGAACCTAACGGCGAAGTATTGATTCTCAAAGGGTACGTAGTACTGGCCTCCAGATCCCATGGCGACAATCCGACAAGGAGGCTCGCCGCCTCGCCAGAGACCGTGCGGTATCTTCGAACCAGCCGGATGGCCATTACCCGTTCAACCGGCGGGCTGGCCGCCGCCTCAAGGAACGCGCCAACACCTTTTTTTTTTTTTTTTTGAGTGTGGGAAATTATCAAATAACTTCTCCCGCTCTGCGTGGAGCGGGAGGGCGTGTCAGACTTTTACTGATTAAAACCCACCCGTGTTCCTTCCGTTGCCTGTGTGCCGAGGTCGCGATATCCCTTTCAGACAAACCCGCAACCCCGGCAGGCATTGGCCCTTCCGGACCTCGTCAGTTGGTGCTGACATCTCTTTGAGGCGCGCGTGGAACACAACGCGCCGTCGACCCGGGCCTGGTCCCTATCGGACGGCGAGCTACCCATTGCTCACCGTCCGCGGCTCGCGACTCCCGACGCCCGGGGCGTCTCCTGCGGCGACTAGGGGCGCGAGGGCGCGCATTTTGCCTCTCCCTCGCGCGCTCCGCCTCCTCCTTCGCGAGCATTACTGCTTCGCAGAAGGAGGTGACGGCCTCCCATGCACTCTCGCTCCGGACCATGGCCTGAACCAGGGCCGGACGCGAGAGATCGCCGCCGCCGATCGCCTCCGTGAGGACACGGCGGTGCTCCGCCCAAGCTGGGCAGACCTCCACCGTATGCTCCACCGTGTCCTCCGGGCGATCCACAGTAGTGACACCCGGGCGTTTCCTCCCCCTTTATCCTGAACAGGAACCTCCCGAAACAACCATGTCCGGTGAGGACCTGTGTCAGGCGGAAGGTGAGGACGCCGTGGCGCCTCTCTAGCCACTCGTCAAAGAGGGGACTTATCGCCACAATTGTGGCGTGCCCAGCGCTGGGTTGCGACAATCGCACTCTCCATGCCGCCATGAGATCCCGCCGGAGCTCTGTCCGCTGTCCCGCGATTTCTCGCGGCAGCGGAGTTACGCCCCGGCGTTTCGCCTCCTCTTCTTTCGTTTCTCGCCCACACCTGTGCCCTGTAAAGGGCTATGGACCGCACGACCCCCGCGTAGAGCCTCCGGCAGTAGGCGTTTAGACCCCCTAGATTGCGCAGGAGCCGCTTCAAGGCACCTCCGGCCCGCTATACTCTGGGAGCCAAACGTCGGAAGTACTCCTCATGAAGTTCCACCGACTGTCAAGGAGGAGTCTCAAATACTTGTACTATTTACGATATAATTACCAATGCAGCTTGTCACTTCTTTTATTTTCAATGATTAAATCAAAAAGCGTGGGACGCTTTTTTGCTGTGTGTACTTTTAATTAATTTAAACAAAGCGCTGCATGTTTTTTGATTTGAACTTATAGTAGTACAAATCAATTGAATTATTTTATAATTTTTAGTTCATGTAAAAAGCGAGTTTTTTTTTGTTTTTTTTTTAACTAAAATGTTTATTAATAAATAAGTTGAGTACTAAAGTGTTCATTATAATAAACGTTTTGCTATACGGATGTGAACCAAAATTGCTATTGGATAAAATTTTCAAAACTTGAATTACATACACACACATATACAACCTTAGTTTTTGTTTACCCTAAACCTCTTAAGGGGTCATTGTACTCATCATTATGAATAACTTTCACTATGGGACCAAAGCTGAAATCGCGAAAGAAGAATCAGCTGTTCCCATTCTTACCCTACCATCACTGTATATCTACGAAACAAATATATTTGTCAAAACACACATCTCACAGTACAAATTAGCTTTTAAAAGTCACTATCGCAAACTACGTGACAAAAATGAGTTAGAGCTTGAAATCATACATGGTAAAACAGCCTTAATGAATAAAAGCACTTTCTGTATGGCCACAAAAATATTTAACAAGCTGCCTGAGACATTGAAATCGTTAAACCTGGACAAATTCAAAAGAGTGCTTATGAAAATATTAATTGATAAATGTTACTACTCGCTAAAGGAATATTTGGACGACAGTTCTATGTATAATGCCTCCTATAGATAATAAGTGTTAGGTCATCTATTTTGACATTACTGTATTTATTTTAACTAATCGACATTGCAATCCATTGAAATTATTCTACTACATTTTATTGACATTTAACATTTATGTGCTACCTTAGATTTAATTGTTGGCATTGAAGGAATAGTTTAATAATTGCTTTGACATTTCTGTATTAATTTAAAATTTTATGACTGACATTAATTTCTATATTTTTTTTTCCTGACATTTTTATTTTTATTTCTCGTATTTCTTAAATTTTATTGTTGACAATTTGAAAATATTTATGCATCGCTTACACTTTAGCATTCTTGTTTTTTATAATTTAAATTGATAAAAGTATTTGTTGCACGTAGATAATTAATAATTAAATGTAAAATTGATCATCATATTTGTACGCCAAATGGCAAAACATAGAGCGCATATGAGAATGTAACACCTGTTTGTAACTTCCTATGTTAACAAATAAAGAATCTGAATCTGAATCTGAATCCTACATTTCGACGAGATATACGAACATATACACGCATTTTCCTATGGAGGTAAGAAAAACTACAGACCGTCACATAATACAATCCTTAAAGTTCTCCATTTTTACTTAAATTATTACTAGTTAGTTACCTGAAAATAATAGGATGATATCTGAATAGCTAGACCGTCTTACGAAAGGTAATGAACATTGAAAAACTGTATTCCTAGGAGGCTCTCTACAGACTTGCCAACATTCAGAGATGTCTGGCACTGTGATATGTGACCGGCCTAAGCAGAAAAACTTTCTGAAATCTGTTCAGTGGAAAATCTTGTTCATTCTGCTAACAAGGTGAATTTCTGCGAATCTTCTGCTTCGTAAGATTGATTCTAATTAGCTTTTATACTTCATGGTTTGTGACTAAGTAATCAGCTGAAAGGTCGATCGATCAGGTTGAGCTACACGTGCTGTGGTTGGTTCTTGGATGGGTGATCATCTTTACATACTAAGACCCCACCGTGCCCCGGAACGTTAAGCCGTTCCGGCTGTCATTCGTGGATCTTTGACAGTCGTTACAGGTCGTCAGAAGCCCGAAAGTTTGACAACCAGTCTTGCCAAGGGATAGCGTATTATTATTTATTTATTTATATAACAATTACTTGCTGCACTTACAGTAAAAACCAAAGCGCGCAGCAAGCCAACAACAACATTTAGGTAAAAAACTTAATACAAACATCTAACATAAATTTACCACTATACATAAATATGTCAAAACCCACCCACGTATAACCCAGTGACTGGGTTATGGAAGTCAGATGGACAGTCGCTTTATTAAATACAGACATTCAGCTGTATTCCAGTCTACTGGAAGCCGATCGGATAAAAAGCACATTCTCACACTCTCTGATGCTTCACGTTCACGACAGTACATCCCGGATTCATAAATATATAACGTTCAATATACAAACACTTTCCCAGATTTATAGTGGTTTAAATGTAGTCGGACGCATAAACATACCGCGGGTGACATCGGGCGGGTGTCGTATCCCGCGACGCTTTGCGGATACCTAGCGCGGTGCGTGTACTGAGTATTTCAGAATATTGCAAAATAATATTACAGTAAAAAGAAATACTAATAAGTAGGAAATTCAGAGAAGGGCCCTCGTATTTAAAAACGGGCTGGTTTAGTTTATTTTGTAAAATATCTATAAACATCTTTCAAAACAAAGCAAGTAATACTCGAAGTCTGTCCAGAAACAGCGGCCGCATTAAAAAAAACCGGCCAATTGCATGTCAGACCACGCACAATGAAGGGTTTCGTAGTTGAGATGAATTTATCCCAAGAACAAACTTAACATTGTAGTTGAAAAACATGTTCTCCCATAAGGAATGTATGGGAGATCTGTTTTTCAAACTGCAAATTTAAGTTGGTCGATTATTACTCGTTCACCTGTAAAGCCTACTTAGCTATGATGGTTTTCCTTTTAATTTCGTTATATATACTATTACCGTAATTTTTTTCAGATTTCCAAAACCAACCATTTAGCTGGCGGGGGAACTTGACTCTAACAAAAAAATTCAGTTAAAAGCTTAATATTTTGCAATAGAATCCCTGAATCCAAAAATGGCTTTCACAAACTCACAATATTTTTGAACGACCTTTCTAACGATACCCCACAATATGGGGTATATGAGAAAAAAAAAAACACTCACCACCATCACTCAACACCACTTTACGTGTAGAGGAGGTACCCTTTACTTGATTTTATTTTACCACTTTGTCGGCATGATTAATATGTATACCCATGCCAAATTACAGCTTTCTAGTACTAACCGTCTCTGAGCTAAGCCGCGGACAGACAGACGGACATGGCGAAACTATAAGGGTTCCTTGTTTACTACGGATCCCTAAAAATGAGTTTACGAAACTGGTTTTTTCCATGTCTCACACAATATCTCACCCTTTACGAGATGCAAAACAACTCAACTATCCAAATAAATCACTTAGAAATAAATAATAATAAAATACGAGAGTTATCATGAAGTGGAAAAGCTACTTAGAATCAATCTCACGAAGCAGATGATTCGCAGAACTAGCTCACCTTGTTGGCAGAATCAATACTTAAGATTTTTCGCTGAACAGTTTGATATGAAGCTGTGCAGCTACAAAAATAAAAAATATTAAAAATTACATGCCTGCTTAAAATAATTCTACCTGAACTAAGCTTCTGCATAATACTCCAATACAACTTGCATTCAAAGTACGGGCTCAAACAAGAGCATACATATTATGTAAATGACGTAATTATTAAACGCATATATTTGTCAAAGTTTTTACAAGTTGTGCGACGAATAACATTAATGAACAAATATTCAAATGGAAAGCGTGTAAGTGAGTCTCGTCAGTGCATTCAATGAAGAGTTACAGAAAACGAACTTTACACAAAACATTAATACTCGTACACGCTCAAAAAAACAAGTGTGTGTTTGTGTCAGCTCCGACGCATGGCTGGAGTTTACCCCTTAATACGATTGTCTTGAAATATGCAATAGGCAAAGAGGGTAAATAAACGCATCTCTTAAAAAAACAAAAACCCTAAAGAAGTCGGTATTAAACAAAAAACTTATAGCGTGAAAGTGCTTGTCAAAACTTGCTGTTGAGCTTTTGTGCTCGTCTACATATATTGGGTTACACTTTCTCTCAAAGTCTGCCAATTTAGGTGGGTGTCGTAATGGGCGTGCCATTATATCGCGCCGACGACTTTTTTATTTGACTGCCTAGCTCTATTGTTTTACGGCGATTATTCTATTTATGTTGCGTGGATAAAGATGTGTAGTAAACAAAAATTTAGTGCTTTTTAGACTCGGTGGCTTTTTGTGTTACGTCTCACAATATTTTATTAAAGAAAAGAAACATTTGATACAATTTAAGGTCAATTTGAAGAGTGCTACGTAAGAATTAGAGCAATCGTAAAACTGTTATAAATAATGGACAAACATAGGTATTTATTTTATCCCAAAATGCAATAGGCCGACGAATATACTGCAAACTGCTACTTTTCTTTGATTAAAACTTCTTGGAGCACGGAAATAGCTGCATAGGTCTGAAACTGGTAAACAGAATAAATATTTGAGTAAAATTTTAACTGCCATCCATAATTCAGGCGTTAATTTAACTCGCTCACGTAAATAACTAACATTGTACAATGTGCTAACTTCATTACCTCTCTCTCTCTCTCGCAGTCGGGTAGCGTTCTTTATTCTTTTATTCATTTTATGGTTGTTTAAAGTCCGAACCATTCGGATTTAATTTTGTTATTAGAAGTTTAGAAATGTCCTTTTGGTGCAATTGAAATTATCATCATTAGTTTTCAGTTTGGTATTCATTCATGTAATTCTAAAGCGCAATATACGATAACACAATGTACAATGAGATTTTGGCACACCAAAGAATATAACAACCATTTTCTTCTCATCCTATTTATTTATTCCTATTAAAATTAATCCATTCCCCAAACTACCGTCAATTGTCTAAACTAGTCAGAACTGTCGTAAAGCTGGGAGACAATATAACAAGTCTATTTCTCGTGATAACTGCCACGTAATACAAATCAAATAGGAACACCTAACAATAAAGCTGTAATGTGGACATTTGCATGGGAACGATGACGGCGGCAAATAATAAGATAATAAAGTACTTTGAGTACACGACGAGATTATGAGAACAACTCGAGGGTACTTGGCGAGTCTAGACAAGTCATCAGTTATTGATAAGTGAGCTTAACTTATATGACATAGGATTGTTTGTGTAGAAAGTAGTGCTCGGCGCTATGGTGACCAAACACACCTTTCTCGTATTGATAGGATATGGTATATATGGTAAAAGTTAAAGTCTCGTATTATAAGGGAAATAACTATATTAAATCACTAACACTTAGTTACAAGAACTGGTATAAAAAGGTAAACTATATAACTAACTTATTGGTGAAATGTATGGTAAAATGGTAATGGTAATGGTTTTGAGTCGTGGTGTCTCTAATGAGATCTGAACGCGAACTGGCCCACATTTAGGTGAACGAGCGAATGTGCATATTTGCGTTCGATGCAATTATGCATTTTCGCTGAGTGTTCGATTAACTCGAACATATTCCCAAGAGCGAGAAGAAATGCGGGATGATAGCTAAAGCTACATGATATGGTGTGTACAAAAAACATTAAACTACTTAACACATTCGTTTCTAGTAATCATAACTGGTAGGTATAAAACATTGATTAAGCATAGTAAACAAAAAGTCTACTTAAATAATTATACTTATTAAAAACATTAACGACGATTTAAATTTACACTATTGAGTCTTCCACAGTAAAAGCAATATTTTGATTGCCAGTGTTAGAATTTTTGTCCCGTTTGATCGCACTATAGTTCGCGCTAGGCCAGCGTTTGGCATAATTGTGTAAACGAAAACCGTCACTTTGGTTCTTAAGATCTCTGGCACTGAGCACTTCACTATATGATTCCTGTCTTCTGGTTGGTTTCGGTGTCAACGGAGCCGCTGCTAACTCCTGTTGGCAGCGACTCTCGCTGCGGCGTCGAGGTCTCGGAGGTGGCGGGGTCACCGCGGTCTGCTGCCGGTGGGATCCCTCGCCACGGTGCCCAGCGGCGGCTTTCTGACACAGGCGACATCGCCCGGTCCGCCACGACCAGATTGCGGCCACGCATAGGGCGATCGACATCAACACGTAACAAATTACATATTGGTGGATATCATGGGGTGATATATCGTCAATTTCTGAATCGCTTTTCTTCAGTTTTTCTATCGCCTCTCCCAGACTGGTCATGGATATGGTTATGTTCCCGTCATCAGTCTGTTTTTCGTCAGGGATTTTGATGTTAATCAAATGATTAATCTGATCAAATTCAGGCATGTAAATGGTTGGTGAAATATTCATTTGGTTGGACTGATGTCGTATTGAATATAATGAGAAGTCCTTTCCTTTGACAACGCACTCTTGACCTATGCCAATGACCCCGGCTTGGCTCAGCTGACGAACTGCTACATGATCGCCGCATATTATTTTTATTGTATAGGTGTCACAACAAAAGTAAAAGTGCTGAAAAGTCAAATGTAATTCAAGCCAGACGTTAGCGCAGTTGGCTTTTTCTACTTTACATTTATTGGTTGTCGAGTTCTTGTCGCAAAAACTTTCGTCATTTTGCAGGTCTGTAATTGGTTTTAGCAGCTGACAGATGTAAGTTGGTCCATGGTGTAGACATGCCGTCAGTTCCTGTGTGGACATGCTAAAGAAGGAATCTTTCTTTAGGTTGACTGCCACATATTCGGAGACTGGTATTATTGTGGTCATAATGGTGCCTGTTTGGTGCGGTACAGGTATTATATTGTACAGTTTGAAACTTTCTCTGGATATTAGTGGAAAAGTAACTTCGATTATAACATATTTTAGTGTCGCTCTGGCTTTGACTTTCAGTAGTTTGTAAAGATACTGAAGTTCAGTGTCTAAATTAGTGATTGGTAGTGTGAGTTCGTTTGGCATCTGGCCATATATGGTTTGGAGCTCACGTTTAAGTTGCGTTGGTGGCAGTAAATGTATACTAATTTGACCGTGGTAGATGTCTGTTAATGCATCGAGCAACGTGTCTTGAAGTCGCCTTAATCCTTGCAGCAAGCTGTTTCCAGACATCGCTGACAATGTGAAGTCATTGACATATGAAATATTTTGTATTTCTCTTTGGAGAGTGCTTGCGTTGTCTTGCAAATCCATAAGCTTCCTGTTTATTAACTTGTGCTGTTTGTTTACAGTGATCTCCATTCTCTTCATAATGTTGAACTCTGCTTCAATTATGGTAGTTTGATTTTTCCATAAATTTGAAAGGTGTTTCTCATTGCGATGTATGGTTTCAATGTCTTTTTCATACTGGTCTGCGAAACGTGAGTCCAACACTCCGAATAAGTCATTCGCTAGATAGCCGATACCGTTGATGAGGCCTCGTCGGCGTCGACCCGTCTTCCATGTGGCGCGTCGCCGTCTAGCGTGGACATCAAAATGCTGTGTTAGCAAAAGTTCATTGTAGTATTCGAGTTCCTGGTAATCGTGTCGGGCTTGTTGCACGATCGTATTACAATGGCTTTGTGTTTCAATGGTTGCACATATTTTTTCTTGATAATTTGCAATTTTATTGTAGGTGTTTATGCCTGTCCAATAGGGTCCCATGTCGTAGTACATAACTAATGTCCATTTATCTCTGATTAATTGTACTTTTGAAATAGGGTCAAAATAAAGCGTCTGGTTGCTTGGAAATGTTTTGACGTTGTCTAAACCGTAAGATGGATAAATCAACATGAAAAAACTCAGTAAAACTGCTGCTACAGTTGCGGTTTTTGATCTCGGTTTTCTTTTCCTTTCGGTTAATTTGATTGTTGGTTTTATATCTGGTTTTGATATCGTTGTGTTATTCTGGTTTACGGGCAAAACGGAGAGTTTCACAATAGGGCGTTTCATGACCCCATTTTTTGTTTTTAGTGAAACCGCTCTGGTTAAACCATCGTTTCCTGGATGTGTGTCAACCACACGTCCAAGAGCCCATTTTCCTGGAGGTAGATTCTCATCATGAATCACCACTAGATCTCCAATTCTGATGTTTTTCTGTGGTTCCATCCATTTACTTCTTGATGAGAGTTGTACCAAGTACTCAGTCTTCCATCGTTTCCAAAGATCTTGGAATAATTTGTTGGTTAGATGCCATCTGGTTCTAGCATCTTGCTCTGTTTCTATTATAGTTGTTCCTGGTCTTCCTGATAAGAAATGAGCTGGTGTAAGGAAGTTTACATCATCAGGATCCTCGGATATCGCGCAAAGAGGTCGAGAGTTGAGGCACGCTTCTAGTCTAGCTAACAATGTGGTGTACTCCTCGAAGGTTAGTCTTTGTTGACCGATGACCCTCTTGAGATGATGTTTTAGACTGCGTACTGCTCGCTCCCACAGACCGCCGGCATTAGGCCAGCTAGGTACGTTAAAGTGCCATTCTATACCCATCTCCGTTATCTCGGTCCTAAAACTTTCACTGAATACTTCTTGAAGCTGGTTAAATTCTTCCTGTATCATCCTGTTTGCTCCCACAAAGTTAGTGCCGTTGTCACTGTACATATGTCGTGGTGTCCCTTTTCTGGCTGCCATTCTGGTTAAAGCTGCCAAAAAGGCGGAGCTGCTCAGGTCTGACACAAGTTCTAGGTGAACTGCTTTCGTGACCATGCATACAAAAACTGCTATGTACCCCTTAGTGGTCTTGATTCCTCGTCCTTTGTTAGCTTTGACCTCTACGAAACCTGTGTAATCTATGCCGCAGTGATAAAACGCATGTTCTGGATTCACTCTTGGTTCTGGTAAATCTCCCATGAGCTGGTACTGCCGTACGGGATTCTGTTTTCTGCATATGACACATTGTCTTATAAACTTTTTAGTTGCCATATATCCGCCGATAATCCAAAACTGTTGTCTAAGGTTTGCTAACGTTAGACGTGCTCCGCCGTGGAAAGTCAATTTATGCGCTTGATTGATGAGTAATGTGGTTAGGATATGGTCGTGAGGTAAGATGATGGGATGTTTCATCTCAAGACTCATGTGGGCGTTTTCCAATCTCCCACCCACACGTAAAATCCCATGTTCATCTATGGTTGGATTCAAACTCAAAATCTTGCTTTTAGAGTGCACTCTTCCGTGTTTCTTTATATAATCTAGGTCGCTTGCAAATTCTACCTGCTGAATGTTTTTGATTATCAGCAGTTTAGCGCGACGAAGCTCGTGTAATTCGAGATAGGGTCGGCGGACTTGTTTATTCAAGGTAGCTAATCGTAGTATCCACGCAAAAATACGTATGATTTTTGTAATGGAGCTGTATTTGTATAATAAATGGTTAATAATATCGGTAGTCAGCGATTCTCTTGGTTGTCCAATGACTACCGCATTGGTTTGTTTTAAAATAGACGGCTTTAGTTCTAAACTCGTCTCATAAATGGTTTGGTGGTTTTCTTGGTTTGTGTATGACGGCAGCCATGACGGCCCTTGCCACCATAACTTGTGGTCTTTGAGTTGCTTGACATTCAAACCACGACTTGCACAGTCAGCTGGATTATCTGTCGTCTTCACATATTGCCAATGTTTTGATGGTATGGTTTTGGTGATGGTTGTTACCCGATTTGCTACGAATGGTTTCCATCGGGCTGGATCTCCTTGTATCCATCCTAGTACTGCAGTTGAATCGGTCCAACAGTAGACATCTGTAGGGTAATCTGATAAGCAACTTTGAACTTTTTGCATTAGCTGAGCTAACAGGTGAGCGCCCATTAACTCTAGTCTCGGTATAGATAAGACTTTGCTTATGGGTGCCAACCTAGCCTTCCCCGCAACTAATGTAATGGTTGTCCCTTCTTTCTTTACTACCTTGCAGTAAATCACACACGCGTATGCCTTGTTTGAGGCGTCGCAGAATCCGTACAATTCTATGTTTTGGTTTTCTCCCATTCCTAGCCATCTGTTGACTTCCATACTGTTTATGTCTCTAAATTCTTGTTTTAATTTCGTCCATTCGGAGTTCATTGCCTCTGGTAGACGGTCATCCCATTTTAAGTTAGACAACCAGACATTTTGGAACAGTAGTTTCATGGTAGTGCTCAGGGGGGTTAACCACCCTAATGGGTCGAACAACTTGGAAATGTCCGACAGTAGAGCTCTTTTGGTAATTATTGCTGGTAATTCGGGTTCTATTTTTGAGTTGAAAGTAAAATTATCTTTCTGTTGGTTCCAACAGAGACCCAATGTTTTGATAGAATCGTTTTGCTTGAACTCGTATGTTGACTGGTCACATTGCCCTCTCTCTAAATCAGTTAATAGCTCTGGTTTGTTCGAGGTCCATTTTCTAAGATTAAATCCTCCCAACCGGCATAATTTTATGAGATCGGATTTCAGCTTGTTTGCTGCTTCAATTGAATGACGCCCTCCGCAAAAGTCATCCATATAGAAGCTGCCTTCCAATTCTTTTGCTGCATCAGGAAATTTCTGCCTTTCATCAGACGCCAATTGTTTCAAGCACATCATCGCTAGGAATCCTGCTGGTTTGGTTCCGTATGTAAGCGTGACGAGTTGAAATGATTGTATAGGTTGGTTATTTGATTCTCGCCATATTACCTTTTGGTAAGCTTGATCTTCTTGGTGTACTCGAATCATTCTGTACATCTTCTCGATGTCGGAAGTATATACAAATTGAAATTGTCTCCATTTTAGGATAAGCTCTTGAAGATCCTTTTGTATATTTGGGCCCCTGTACATGACGTCATTGAGACTGTACCCTGATGATGACTTTGCTGAGGCGTTAAAAACTACCCTCAGTTTGGTTGTGGTAGATTCAGCCCGAATGACTGCATGGTGTGGTAAGTAGCATTCGGTCGCTTGGTTAATGTTGCATGGTATCATGTGGTGTAATGTGAAATATTCGTCCATGAATTTTTTGTAATCTGCTTTCAATTCGCTGTTTCTCTCAAATTTCTTCTCTAAGTTTCTAAATTGAGCTAATGCTTGTGGTTTAGTTGCACCCAACTTATCTTTATGTTCCGGCTTAAGTGGTAGTCGAACTTCGTACCTTCCGTCCTCAAGCCTCTTAGTGGTTTTGAGAAAAAATTGTAAGCACTCATGGTCATCGTTGGACATCTCTATTTTCTGGTTTATGTCTTCATTCTCCCAATATTTCAGTAGATCTTCTGTGTTGTTGAGAACTACGTTGCATTGGTAGTGTGGTCTCATAGATCCACAGAGTAGCCATCCTAGTTGCGTCTGTTGAGCGATTGGTTGTTTGTCCTTATCTCCTCTCAAGATTCCTCCTAACATTATCTTGCTGTAAACTTCTGCACCTAGAAGCATGTCTACGGGTCTGCTTATATGAAACTCTGGATCGGCCAATTGTAGCCCTTGGATATGGTTCCACGTTGTTGGTTTGGTAAACGTGTTATTTGGCAGTCGTTTGATCAAATTATTCATAACAATAACGTTCGTGTTACAAGTAAATTCACTATTTGCAGACTGTAGTGTCACCTGTAACATTCCCTTCGCATTATTTTCTCTTTCACCGACACCGAAAATTTGACCTTTGAAATGAGCCCTCTTCAATCCTAAGACCTGGGCTGCGTTTTCATTGATTAACGACAGTTGAGAACCCTGGTCAACTAAAGCTCTCATCTTGTGCTGAGTTCCATCAGCTCCCTTTACTTTTATGATAGCGGTGGCTAAAAGTATTTCAGACATGTCATCCCAAGACACGTGAGATGACCTTGATGCGCTCTTTTTGGTTGCAACAGAATTGGTAGTTTCTCCCGCTGACGTAGTTGGACTTTGTCTTGTCAATGCATCGTGAAGTAACGTGTTATGTGTGGCTAAGCATTTACGACATCGTTTGTTCGATTGACATGGTTTGTTATTATGACTGCATAGACAGTTTTGGCAGTAATTTAATTGCTCAATTTTGTTTACCTTTTGCTCGTGCGTCATTTGTAAAAAATCAGGACAACGCCACAATCCGTGTTCAGAATTGCACAATGCACAGGTTATCGACCGTGACACATGTAACGCATTCATATTAGACTTCGAATTATCTTTGTTGTCTGATTGATGATTATTTCGGTGAAAACTTTTCTTCTGGTTTTGGTAGTAGTTGCCGTTTCTCGATGGTTGTTGCGGCGTAGTCTTTTGGTTAGCTGGTTCTTGCTTGCGACGAGATGCTTCTAGCGCTGTAAATTTCGTCTCTAAGAATTCCAGGAATTCCTGTAGATCGGGTAGCTCTCGAGGATTCTTGACCGATTCTATGTATTCGGTGAAGGTATCGTTATCAAGCTTTTGCGCTAGTAGGTGCACTAAAAGTGGATCCCAAGTTGCTATATCCACTCCCAGATTCTGAATAGCATGTAACGTCTCCTTGGTTAAGTCATGCAGTTTCTTGATCATGGCCAGCGATTGCTGTTGTATGTTGGGAAGTCCCAGTAGAATGTTAATATGGGACGTGAAAATCAATTTCTTGTTACCATACCTGTGGCTTAAAATCTCCCAACATACCTGATAATTGTCAGAGCTAATCTGTAAATGGTGAATCAGACGCTCGGCTTCTCCAGCCACCTTACTCTTCAAAAACTGCATTTTTTGCGCATTAGACATGGACGGGTTTTTATCGATCGCTTCGCTAAACAAGTCTTTGAACGGAATCCACTGGTTGTAAGTCCCGTTGAACACGGGGATGTCCATCTTTGGAGCTGACTTTTCACGGTGCTTCACTGCCCACATCTTTTTGTTGATTTCGTTTGTCAACTCACTGTACATTTCCTCGTGCTTGCAGAATTCTATTTGGTACGTAATATCGTCGCCTCCATCCTCACCTTCAATTTCCCAATGAAGTTTGTCAATCTGACCCCATCGGCTATCTAGTGATTTTAGAGCGTTCTCGAATTGCCATTGATTCTCGAACTTATCAACTTGTATATTACTCACAGTTCTCATAAACGCTTTGAAATTAATGTGCTGCTTCTTCACTAACCCGTTCAGCTTGCTGGACTCTCTCTCTGTATAGAGAAAATTCTCTCGCTGGGAGGGCTCCTCATAGCGAGACGACGTACCTGGTTGTGGCTGCGTCGCGTCATCTTCCGGCTGTCGATTGTCAGCGCTTAGTGGTTGCCTAGCCCGGATACCTGGTAATGGTTGTAGTACCTCTTCCTCTTTTGTTCTACGGGGGCTTTCTTGCTGCAGCTGCGTTGTGCCTAACTGCTCCATGGTTTTAACTATAATTTCCTTAATTTTAAAATAAACTTCCTGGACTGTATCGAAACAACCCTTTTTGAAGTAAATGTGGTCAAAATTCGCATACTGACACATTTTCTTATGGTTTTCTTGGTAATCGCGCCAGTATGCTTCCAACATATTAGCCTTGCGTTTGTAATTATCGATGGTCTTCCTCTCGGATCCATCCTTCTTTACGTTGGTTAAAAATTTGTTCAGGATTTCATAGAGCTCCGTTTGGCTGATGAACAGAGAATCTGAATCCATATTTGGTTGATTTGAATAATTTTGGTAATGGTTATTATAAATAAATGGTTCGATCTGACCTTATTGCTCCAACCGCCTCTGCGATCTTCTGGTTCGCGGGGCGCTGTTTCACTTGGTAGGCACTGGTAATTAAATGCTCGAAGGACCATGTAGAAAGTAGTGCTCGGCGCTATGGTGACCAAACACACCTTTCTCGTATTGATAGGATATGGTATATATGGTAAAAGTTAAAGTCTCGTATTATAAGGGAAATAACTATATTAAATCACTAACACTTAGTTACAAGAACTGGTATAAAAAGGTAAACTATATAACTAACTTATTGGTGAAATGTATGGTAAAATGGTAATGGTAATGGTTTTGAGTCGTGGTGTCTCTAATGAGATCTGAACGCGAACTGGCCCACATTTAGGTGAACGAGCGAATGTGCATATTTGCGTTCGATGCAATTATGCATTTTCGCTGAGTGTTCGATTAACTCGAACAGTTTGTTTGATAAGTTAATTGAATTTTGGCCATCTGGGAAATTATATTGGGTATCTTATTTACTATTTATTTATTTATTTATTTATTTATTTAGGTTAGCCAACAATTGTTTACACAATACATTCACACAAAATTCCATTATTATAAATACATTTATAAGTGCAACAATCACTTACAGGCTAACACAACATGCACAAAAAGGATATTTACAATTAAAGTTATTAAATAATTCTTATTCATTCGCAACAATAATAATAACAACAAAAATTTCATTCAAAATAATATAACAAAAACATTAACATTGAACAAATAAAAATGATAAAAATGATAATAATGATAAAAAATGATAAAAATGGTAAAAATGATAAAAATCTAAAATAATAAAAATTGAAATTAAAAATTCGCTAAAGAGATTGGTTATAGGAATAGTACTCAATAATAATTTTATAAAACTTTCCTATGCTGTCATGATGTATGTCAGTAAGATCACTACAACTATTTATTTTTTTACACAGGCGAGAAATCGGTGAGTTAGCACCCAGAACTGTTCTACGCAAGGGTGGGTATAGTGGTGTGATAGGGTATCGCGGATATCGGGCTGGAGCACGAAACTTTAGGAGACTCAGTAGGTTTGGGCAGTCAATTTTATTTCTGAGCAGCTTATATAGAAACAAGGCATCAGTGACTTCTCTTCGAGTTGATAACGAAAGCATTTTGAAATATTTGAGACGAGCATTATAGGAGAGAAGCTGTTTACTTTTCCCTCTGGAAAATGCGAGGTGCCACAGAAACCGTTTTTGAACTCTTTCCAAAAGTAACTTATGTGTGGCGTAGTGTGGTCTCCATACAACACTGCAATACTCCAGGACGCTTCGGACAAGGCTATAGTACAGCATTATTTTAGTACCAACCAGTTTAAAGCCTCTAGTGTTTCTTAGCACAAACCCTAACATTTTCGATGCTTTCTTGATAATAGTCTCAATGTGGGGGACAAAAGTAATTTTTTTATCGAACAGTACTCCTAGATCCCTAATTGCATCCACTTCTTGTATTTTTTTATTGCCTATCATGTACTCCGAGTGTATAGGGTGAGACTTTCTTGAAAATGATAGATGGTAACACTTTTTTAAATTAAGTTCCATTTTGTTAGTCTCACACCATTCAACAAGTCTGTTCAGATCATCTTGAAGAAGCGCGATATCGCTTGATGATTCGATTCTTCGAGCAAACTTTAGGTCATCAGCGTAAAGAAAGCACTCAGAAAAGTGAAAGCAGTGGGGAAGGTCATTAATGTATATGATAAATAATATAGGAGCCAGATGAGATCCCTGTGGGGCTCCAGAAGTCATGCAATAATTGCTGGCAGATCGAAAACCGTTAACAACAACATAAAATTCACGCTTCGAAAGATATGATTTCAGCCATTTCAGCAAGGGACCAGTGATTCCATACGTTGCTAGTTTGTGAATAAGTATGGAATGAGGAATTTTATCGAAGGCTTTGCTGAAATCGGTGTACAACACATCAAATTGTTTATTTGAGTCGACAGATTCTATAAGGGACTCCGAGAAAGACAATAAGTTTGTGGCAGTAGACCTAGACGCAACAAAGCCGTGTTGGTGATCGCCAAGATAAAGTCTGAAATGGCGTTGGATGTAAGGACAGATCATTGACTCAAATATCTTGGCAAACGTGGAGAGAATCGCGATAGGCCGATAGTTGGAAATAGTGTCTTTTTTGTCCGACTTGTACACAGGAACGACTTTGGCCGTTTTCCACTCAGATGGGAAGGTTCCAGTAGCTAGCGACACCTTATATATTATTAATAGCGGGGTAACCAAGGCCGATGCACAGGCAGAAATAAATAAGGGTGGGATTCCGTCAGGACCTGCTCCTTTCCTAATGTTAACACATTGTAGCTTTTTGAGTAGGGAATCACTATCCAATTCTGGTAACGTTAGGCACTGGCTATTAATTTCCAATGTATCAAGAAAATTTGAGTCGTTCTTAAATTTTGTGCTGTGTTCAGGGGTGTAAACAGATGCGAAATAAGTACCAAAAAGGTCACAAATATCCGAACCATTAGATGCAACAGTTTGTCCGTCAGTCATTGTTAGTGGATATACACTAGATCCACCACGCTTAGCCTTTACGTGAGTCCAGAATAGTTTAGGATTTTCTTTAATTTCTAACTCTAGGTTTTCCATATATGTACTGTACAATGATTTGGCCAGGGTTTGACAACGTTTTGAAACTAACTTTAGTTCCAATTCATCTAACGGGTTTTTATATTTCCTAAAGCGCAATCTTAACTTATTTTTCTCTTTGAGTGTTCTTATAATTGCTTTATTAAACCATGGGGGATAACGGCAAGTCATTGACTTACAATTTGGGACAAATGCACCTATGGCAGTATTTATCACTCCATAGAACACCTTTAACATACTATCTACGTCATTTCTGTTCGTAAATTGTTGAAGCCAGTCCTGTTCGTTTAAATAAGAAGTAATATGTTCATAATTTGCCTTAAAAAAGTTTTTTCTTCTGTTGAGATAATTGTATGGGAGATTGGATTCTTTTAATAATGATATAGTAATATCAAGCGGAGGATGGAGGTTATCAACGGCAATTAAAGAACAACTAGATTCACTCACAGTGCTCGAAGATATTGTTGACAAAACTAGATCCAGAATACGCGCGGAACAGTTTTTTACGAAATTGTATTGAGAAAGTCCATTAACGTTCATAAATTCTAATAATCTTAAACAAGTGTTAGGTAGTGTACTGTTAACGGCACCTTGAGCCCAATCTACTTTGCCCAAATTAAAATCCCCAACTATACAAACCGGGATATTTGCTGTCTCAAAAACGTTATTACAGTGTTCTATAAAGTGCTCAATTGTTAGAAGACATACAGGCGGGGGAAGATAAACTGCACAGAGTGCCAGCTGTCGTGATTTATGTGCAGTCGAAATATCGATGGTAACCCAAAGATCTTCACATTTACTGTGCCATGTATCAATGCACTTTGAACTGATTTTGGTTGAAACAGCAATCAGAACTCCGCCTCCCTCTTTATTGGGATGGAAACCTGTTGTCTCCCTATCTCTTCTGTAAACAACATACCTATCATCAAATAGTTCACTACTAAGTACATTGCTATTCAGCCAGGTTTCGGTTAAAATGAATACATCATAATCCATACAACAAAGGTTACTATAAAAGGTGTTAGTTTTAGTTCTCAAACCTCTACAATTTTGATAATATATTGTTAAATTGTTGAATTTTAAAAACGTAAAAAGGTATTTAACATGCTTCACAAAAATAGGAAAAAAATTATATAATTTTACTTAAACTATTCATGTTTTGGATGAGTATGTATTTTGCGCCGTCGACTTTCCTCACAAATATTTTGCCATTTCTGACCCAAACGAACCTGTACTTCATTTCCTTAGCCTTAATCCTAGCCGCCGCGTGAAGAGTTTTGTTGGCGGGAGAAAGATGTTCAACCACATAGACAGGTGCCTTCTGACCGGTAAATCCAAGATGTCCACAGTTAAGTTTATCCTGAGGGTTATTTTGGTTGTGTTTAATTACGGACGCTAGGAGTTGATCGCGCAGCCTAGGTGATGCCAGCTGTACTACTATGGATTTAGGACGTGTACTGGATGGATTGGTTTTGGCAACTCGCGTACAATTCAATATATCTTTTTCTTGAACAGCACAGTTGACAGCTTTTCCGAGTTGGGTGACAATAGTGTACACATTCTCGTTTTTTGTTTCCGGCATACATTGTACCTCAAGATTACTTGAACGAGATTGCTGCTCTAAGTTATTAATTCGGACACCAATATTTGCCATAGTTGTTTTCAGTTCCGTGTTTTCTTTTTCTAGCCTCTTTATAGTTTCGTTTGATGCCTTCTGATTACTCTCAAAGTCTTCAAATTGTTTGTTGATGAATTGCATAGATTTAACCATCTCTTTCATTTCTGTCTTGACTGTTTCCAGTTCATTATTCATAGTGCTGACCAGATTTTCATTGAATTGTGTCAACATATCGCTGAATTCTGCCTTAATTATCTCTTGAATAATAGACCGAATATCTTCTTTATTACATACAGGTGATGAGGATGACGGAGATGGGGATCCACTAGCTTGCCTCTTATTTCCTCTATTCGTACACACATTACGGGAAGGGGTCGAGTCATTTTTAAAGATTTTAGCTCGCTCCGCTTCACTGGCCATAATGGTAAATTAAAAAAAAAAACAGACTTGGATAAAAATATTTTTATCCTCCCAGAGGCAATGCACAGTCGGTAGGAAACACTGCGCCGTCTTCGATGAATAATCTTTGGTGCGAGCGCTCGCATGCGTCACTGAGCGCGGGCGCACGCCGATATGCTACTTATGCGCGCTGTGTAACCCCGAGAGTCGCTTGCGCTGTGCGTAAAAAGTCTTATCATGCACTCACCGGTTGACCAGCCGTGATTTGAATTTTTTAAACAGTTACCACCACAAATCGTTCTTTTACACACTTTTTGATGATTTTTAGTATGATTAACACTTGATAATGGGATTTTATATAACTTGGGATAGTTTTGATTGTAAAATAAGTCCAGATTTAGTTATTATTTGTATTTAACCAAAGAGCAAATTCACACGTATGTTAACCGTTTGACCGCTTGGGCAAAGATGACTATCAAGAACATAGCATACATTTTTAATTTTGTACTGGGATGGGTCACCCCAGAAACGAAACACATGCTCACAATCAGCCGCACTATTTGAGCTTGCGTTACGCGGTTCCCTAATATTTCATACTCGTGAGCCTGCTCACAGTCGGCGGCAGGCTATTTTGTTTGGTATGAACCGTTTCGTACTTTTGCCTTATCGGTACTTGGAAAGTTCTAAATTCTCGTTGTCTTCACACTGTCCGTTGTGATTGGCAGTTAACGCCTCAATTGTCACGCTATTGTTATTTCGATACCAAGCGACCTAACAACAATATCTAGTAACACACACAACAATATCTTGCAGCACACTGACAATAGGCTCGCCCTATTCAACTATTTGGGAGAGATACGCTACACTTGCAGGTGGCCGGGCGATCGAACAGTGTTCGGATGAAGTGATCAAACTTGTTTGGACCGTTTAACCTAAAACAATATCTGCATGAAATATACCTGTTTTCAAACACAAAAGTAACGAAAATTTTATAACTATTTTGATGTCGAGCATTTCAAAGAAAACAACCTACATTTGGTGGAAATCTACAGAAAACCTCGACGAAACAATGCAAACTCAAACTAAAATCATTTATTGCAATAAAACCATTTACAGGCACTCATAAATTGTCAATGAGTCGATCAGTGGTATGAAGCTAGTTGCCTATTCCAAAGCGTAGTAGGTACCTATGGAGACGAACGAGTAAGAAACTCCACGGACACTCTTTTAAATATATTTTTTTACAACAATCTGGTTACATCATTCATATTGAAATTATACATGTGAGAACAATGTAGAAACACGTGCATGTTAAAAGCATCTGTTATAAAAAGATAAAAACAAAAGAATTCTATAATTAAAATAAGCCATGGCAGCTAAGAGATAACCAGTCCCACCTAATGGCGACCGTTCACGTACATGACGCATGGATCATATACAAATAAATAATAAAACAACTCCTAAAATAGCAGGACCTACTCATTTATAATTAATATTTGCAAACCGCTCGCAGGTACAGTTGACCGCACAAAATAATAACACAAAATCTCAATTAATTTCAACTCTCGGTCATTAATTGTGTGGCTTTGTTTCCACTCATAATTGTCGTTTAGTTTGATATAAACCAACACAATGGTCCAGTAGTAAGCGACGAGATTTCCTGGGTTCAAGAACCAGGTGGAGTAAAACAAAAAAAAAGGTTCCATTTTATACTTGTAACGTGCTTTAAAATGGGCACAACATGTGTTTATCTAGTAGAAATAATCAGGTACAACACACGAATTGGAGTTACGCCAAATAAATGGTGATAAGCTTCCTCAATGATTGTTATACTACATGCAAAGATCTGTTTATTTTATGACATAACATGTAGCAAGAATAACACTCTGCGGAGAAAAGTAAGTGCAGTGTATCTATATAATATGCTAAACTTAGCGCTGTTTCTAAACTCAATTACAAAGCATTTTCAAATAACTATTAATTTAACGGGCTATTGTTTTGATTTCATTTTCCGCCTTCATTTTGGAAACTGTTATAACACATCAGGTTTTGGAACCAGAATTAAATGAAATATGAACGAATATGTCATACAATTCCACAAATGACTAGATACATAATTTTGCGTAGGATTTTATTTGTTCGTTTTCATTCCTTTCAACAAAGTAATTTCGTACATTTAAGGCCTCGCATAAATAGACATCTAAAAATAAAAATAGAAATCACATCACAATGTAACCTCGTTTTACATGAATGGATAATAGCAAAGTGGGCTAAAATAACAAGGTTACATCGGCCCCTGTGGCCCTGTAGGTGTTGAATTATTTGGGCTCCCAATGGGAGCGATACATTATATCCGAGAGGGGCCTTATCCCCGAACTCCTAATTAAACGGGAATACATAATTAACTTTTTCTTTCGCAAATAAAATGGGCAATAAAGTAAGGGTCACTCATGAATGTTAACGTATTCCTCTTGACGCAACCTGTGAATGTGCCCGACATACGACATACGATTTACATAGTTTTTATTGTTACTGTGACGTCATTATGTGTGTCCGTATAAATTGTCTTTTTAATGGTAATTGCTTTACTGTTGCTGGCTGTACTTCTAAAATGTATGGAATTCCTTGCTGCGGTTAAAAGGGTTGAAATGAAAGGTCTGAGGGCTAAGTGAGGTACTAATGCAACATCCGATGTGTTAGTATAAAAGTGGGCGCCGTTTTTACATTATGTATAAAAAAATGTTGGGTCAATAATTTTAACTTATTGTCGTTTACATTTAAGTCATCGTGGTACAGAGAATACAGATTATAATAATGTGTAATAATTTAAAATGATAATTTAATTAAGCATAACTTCTTAGTTTGTTTTTATTAGTTACTCACAATAGTCCCAAATGTAGTACCCATCCCACAGTCAGTCATACACATAATCACATCACATCAATGTGTACTCAATGCGAGATGGGTACATGTACATAAGATATTTATTACACTATAATGTCCTTATTGGTAAGGGGTGTCACAACAAGCAGGGGCATACCGGCACAAGCCCCAGGGGTGTCACTAACTTGTATGAAGCTAACTTAACTTTGAAAGTAATTCCCTTTCCCCAGTCAATTACAACACCCTTCATACCTCGAAATGCAGCATGTGAAAAAACATCAAAGAAATCGAGGAAATGTAAAGGTTCTATTTTTCTTTGACGTTCAGCTTCAAAGCTGTAGGAGCAACGCGAAAATGTATGTAGAAACTTTAATAGTTATAATATTGTACCTCTAGTCTATTTATTTGCTTTATAACGAGCTTGGAAACTGCATTTTCCTTTGCACGGATTAATAAATCAACAGACAATGAACCTGTGTCGGGTTCTAGAATTGAAAATAAAATGTTTTGTTATTTATGTATGAGTAGGTACTGCTACATTTTTTTTTTTTTTTTAACGTTACTAATTCTCATTCACCTGACAATTTCACTGCAAGATTTAGATAAATAAATACCTTAAAATAGTCACCGTATTGTAGAAATATTTGGGTACACACAACACCGAAATTATAAAATGTTTTTGGTAGGATTACCAAAAGCTTTGACAATGACACAATCAATAAAACAAATTCCACAATTTGATTTAAAGCTGGCTGGTAACACGAGTACCTTTCAGCTTAGTACAGTCAACGCAAACACTCGCTAATCACTCGGATTATGCTGCTGTGATCGGTTCTACGTACTATTCTAATTTTCGGCAATGCGGCACATCGGTTGCGTAACGTTCGGGATCGTTCACGACTGGCCCGAGGGAGATGGTAGCCCGTTTAAATCACGGATGGCAGAAAAACAGATTTTTAGCTTGTGCATGTGATTAGTTTGAACAAGATGGCTAAATTTTAGCTCTAATTTGAACAGTTGTTTTATGGTCTTACTTGATTTATTTGCAACCCCAGTCTATCAATACCCGTTACCTATTGCCAGATATCAGTGTCTCCCAAGTTCCGTGTATTCCAACACTTTTATACTTTTCTGTGAAAATGATCCTAATGTTAGACCAACAAAATACGTATTTGCATTTCAATTCTTAGCTCTTTATCCTACCAGTAACAAAATTAAAGACAATGTATGTTTGCTGCCGCCATTCTGCTGGAGTTGTGAAAGCCCAGAAGAGAGAACAGTAATGTTTGGGTACACACGGGCAACACTGCTGGTTTACAAATTAGGGTTCCTTGAGACCACTTTGCCGTTATGGTTTTAAATGTGGCTGGTTATAAACAAAGTGAGACGGTGTGAAACGCGTCTTATACATATTACTACTTATTTGCTTTCAATGGACTAACAAAATCGGTGCTAATTCTAACTCGTGATTTAATTTTGACTGAGTCAAAGTAATGTGACTCTCTTTGACAAAAGCATCCAATTACTAGAAAACATATAAATTAATCGAGTCACTAACAAGAACACAACGATTTAATTAAACTCCAAAGAAAATAATAAAGTACAAACAGCACTGTTAAATTGAAACAAATTGGCATACACAATTAAAATGTCTCCCAATTTAAACGTGCATTATTTATAAGACAACGTACAGCATTAGCTAATTAGAGAGGGCTCGTAAACTCCATGCAAAGAGGTTCATTATTTTCTTTTACGCGCCCCAACGAATCGCCACGGCCAAATTAAAAGGTCACATCTCTAATTTAATTCTTTAAGAGAGTTCGCAGGTGGGGTACACTTTTATTTGGCTCCAAGTGTACTCGCTCGGTTTAGGGCTCCCTAGGTTTACGAGCAGGACCTTATTGCCATTATTGCCGGTTACGTTCGGCCGACAAATATTTTGTAAGTCACATAAAATGGTAAGTTCGGACAAGCTATTCTTTTCTAGGAGCAGAATCTTGACCCAGTTGCGACGATCGAATACTGTTTTTCTATAACATTAAGTCTTGTACGTATTTTGTGAAAGGGTTTCTATTTACTTTTTTGCTTCGAATATTGAGAAACTAGTTCTCGTTGGAGTTGTTATTTCACTTATTTACCACAAAACGCTATTTCAGGAAAAAACACTCAGAACCCTTTGGAGATTTGTAAATTCTTGAATGTACCTAAAAGTACACTCAAGAATGTTAAATCCAATTTTTTTTTAAGATTGTTATCTAAAATCCTGTGGTCACGGCAAAGTTGGAACTTAATTTAAAATTTCCTCGCACCAACAAGGTACGGGACCCACATGAGTACATTACATACTATTGTGAAGGTATTGGTGTCGAGCATCGCCGGATTTTCTTGAAGAGACTCGACTACGTACGCGGACGGTCGCGGGCGGTCATAAAAAATGATAAACTACACACATTATGTTAATGTATATTTTCTTTTTCATCCCCTAAGATGTTCGTGATAATGGGCAGGGGTGAGTCCTGGGGGATGTTAATTTGTATAATATGTGTAGTGTTTAGCTGCGTATTAATTGTGTGGGGATTGTCTAGACCGGCTCCAGATTGTGTTGATTAATGTCCCGCGACGCACGCCACATGTCGCACATCATTGTAATATAATTCATTAGTTTTGCTTTGTCGCTGATTAATTATGTTCTATGTTAATTTCTGGTTACAAAATATTATAATCCGTTTTGATTCCATTGTAATATGTAAAGTGCAATGAAACATAAATAGAAATAATGTTGGACCTGGCCGTACCCGCTTGTTTTCTTAAAAATGTGAGAATCTTTCCCTGTACAATTTTTCACCTGAACAATGGTACAAATAAATTATTATAAAGGAGACGGTCAATTCCATAACATAGGTACTCTATAAATTTACAGTTAAGCAGGTTTTTAAAGGTAATGAAAATGTTTCTGATCCGTTATTAAAATATATGCCACCTGTAGGCTTCATAAACTAATGACAGATTATATATTATTCTGACTTGTTGTTTTAGTATTTTATTTAGTACAATGTATTTTGAGAAACTCTCCCCTTGCCTTGTCCGTTGTCACTGCAACAACGCTGATTTATTTGTATTGTTTTTGTTAAGTACCTACCACAATCCGAGTGCTTTTTTTTAACCACAAATAAATCGCTACTCCCTTGGTACGAGTCCATTTAATTTGTAATCGTATTATACCTCAGATCTAAAATTTTCTTCAATCTCTGTATCATGTTCCACTTCTTCTCCAGGTTCCCGTTAGGTATATTTACTCTAGCGTGTCGTATAAACATAAGCAAAAACAAAATGTTCGATAAAATTGCATTAACTCTTCTAATCATCTAAACCAAATAAGTAATGTAACACCATACCTGTGACGGAACCGTACTAGCTGAATTCCTAACTATAAGACTTTTGTTAAGGTTCACAGTTCAGGACATAAACGGAGGATCAGGTTTATTTTGACGATTTTCCTAGAGCTACTCTTTGTTTCCTAGAGCTGCTGCTCTTTGCTTCATCGTGAATGATTTTGCATTTTCTCAAGATCTTAGATCGGTTTCTACTTGGATTTGTATTTTAATCCATTAAAATCCCCGACTCAGAACAACCAAATCATTATTTTATTTTGTAATCAAAATAGAACTTAGGCTAGACCATTAATCCTCAAGTAGGCATCAAGATTAATCTGAAATAAGTCCAGATTTACAATTGTGGCTAAAATAAGTCCCATCTACGTAAATACCTAGGTATGTACGACAAGAGCTGAATAATTTACGACTATTAATTTACTTGGCAATATAATGTTGTAAGTTATTCAGGGCACTTCACAGCAATGTATTATTTTGCGAGGTACCGACCGGAAGTGGAAGAAAAACAACCTGTATCTATTTATACCGAAGTGGGGCAGTTTTTAGGTGCTTTGACGTCACAGTTATTATGTTTTTATGGCCTTATGTGCTTGATATAATGTTTATTATTATATTTTATGCACATTCTACTGGAACAGTTTTCGTCTGACCGCGGTTACTATTCGACCCTTTATTTATCACTAAAAACCTTAGATCTTTGTGTATTAGGATTAAACTCCTAAATGTTTTTAACACACTCAAGTCTAAAAATACTGGTGATTACTGGGATATCTCCATTAAACTTTTAAGTAATATAATAGACATCGTAGCTGATCTAGCTGTTACTTTTAATAAATGTGTTGATTTAGGAACTTGTCCTGTATTTACATATATTTAACGCATGGGAGAACTCGCAAACTGCTATTGGGGTTTTCTGTGATCTCTCCAAAGCCTTTGATTGCGTGCACCATGACACGCTTTGGCGTAAACTGAGTCATTACGGTGTGCAAAACGAAGCTCTCAACGTTATATATTCTTATTTACAAAAAAGGTCCCAATGTGTAGATGTTAACGGTGTGAAATCTTCCGGGCTACTATTTCAGTTAGATGTACCTCAAGGCTCAATACTGGGTACATTTTTGTTCTTAATGAATATCAATGACTTACTATTCTATTTTAAGGGTATCTGTGAAGTTGTACTGTTTGCAGGTGATATCTCTCTTATTTTTAAAGTACACAGGAATAGACAAGATTTTGACGATGTGAACAGTGCTCTCTCAATGCTTACGGACTGGTTTACGACAAATAACCTAGTTCTTAATGCCAAGAAAACGAAATGTGTTAAGTTCGCCCAACCAAATCTTAGAAATCTAGGACCCAACATCGTCTAAGATAAAGAGGTGCTTGAATCTGTAAGCTCGGCAGTTTTTCTGGACATAGCAGTAGATGCCAAACTTCAGTGGGGCCTATATCGAGCCTAGCGGGAAGGCTATGTTCGGCCGCCTACGCCGTCAAGAAAGTAAGGCAATACACTGACGTGGATGCAGCTCGGTTAGTCGGTAAGTAGTAAGGGATGATACGGGCACCGGGAGTGAGTATATTGCCTCAAACAGAGACATGTTCCCGACAGTTTGTGAACTCGAGCCATAGATATCAATGAACCAAAGAGAGTCCTCGAAACACATAATTTGCGTCTATAATCTCCAGAATAAAGAGCTGCAATAAAACAAGGCTATAAGTAAAGACATCTACGAAAATTCAATAGTTCCTTGTTACAGCTTGCATTACTGCGTACTGTAACAAATCAGCAGCTTGTGTTGATTTGTTACAGCTGTAGTGGCAACCATTGTCATTTGGTTTAAATAGGTTTTTATTTTTATTATTTCATTTATCTTTTATATAGATTATTTTCTTTTAAATTTTGTGAATGAGAGAACGTTGTAGACATAACAGACTGTAGATCTGTGGACCATTTAATATTTTGCTAATTACCTGGTACTTGTTGATGGGCCTACACTGTCCTCTCATACCTTTTACCACTGTAATTTGGAAACATTGTAAAAACCATTTACTTTTAAAAGAGTAACCGTGGAGTTTCTTGCCGGCTCTTTTCCATAAGAAACGAACAATTGGAACCGTGCACCTAGCTTCTGACGTTTCATAAGTGCCCTTGTAGGTTTATGTGAAATAAAATATTTTGAATTTTGAATTTTGTTACGTAAAACGGGAGATAGTGAACTAAATCCGACTTTCACTATACCTGCGAGTGCGAGCCATGGTAGTGACCTTGATTGCGATGCCAGAACTAAGCTCATAGTCCGCAGAATGCGCTGTGTACCTGACCTGAACGTGTACGGAATTTTAGCGCAAAGCAACTTTACGTAACTTACTACGGGTTGCCAACATTGTAGAGAATTTATTATTTAATGAATTGTAGAAAATATTAAATTGATCAGTGATTATCAGTATTTCTAGGGTCTTTTGATTGCGACTGACCATCAGATTGTGATAAAAGAAGTAAGTACTTGCTGTGTGTGGATTATAATTAAATAGATAATTAGCCTCTTAATACACAGTTTTACTAAGATCAAATAATTCCGCCAGCATCACATTTAAATGTTTTCAGAATCACCAATAAGAAGATTGAGAAAAATAATTACGTCATTGCAAATGTCAATACGTGGACAGGAAACGAATCTATTAAAAAAAAGTATTGCTCATGTCGGTCATTGTTTTACACATAACGAATAGTAGAATATTCAACAAAAGACGGTACAGCTGCACTAGTTACCAGTACTGTGACATACTGTCAACAGCACGCTCACTCGCGGTAACCGCGGCGCCCCCTTGCGGCCGGCGCGCGGCGCGGGCCTCAGCGAGCTGGCGGCCTTTTTACACAAATATTTGCGGTTTTGTAGCCCGTTCTATTGTCAGGGAAGTTCGATTAGCAATAGATTTTGTTTTGCTTAGAGAACTGCTGGATTTCAATCGGACAATTAATTATTTTCGAATCTAACGTAATTATTTAAGTACCCAAGTTAGCTAAGAAGTTCTGAATTCTGTGGACTAACATTTCTTAATTAAATTGCGGTGCTGTCAAGATTAGGTATGTAGAAACTAGATGTAGTGTCTTCATCTGAAACTACATGAAGCTTTATCCGGCGGCTAAGATTTTGCACGATGGGATGCAGCTGGGTACCATTCCCAGGCGTAACAAATACCTTGCATACCTACATAATTTTATGGCGTACAGATCATTCTAGATAAGTACAGATCCAATAGAATGTCATAAAGTAAAAAAAAAAAGCAAAAGTTTTAAAATATCTGAACTATTTAAGCACTTGTGAAATCACAAATTGTTCATATCTACACGTTGAGTGTATGTGTGTATGTGTTGTTAGTGTACCTACACGAGGATGCATGGGTGTGGGTGTGAGGGGCTCGCAATTACACTGATATATTTGTGCTACAGTTTGTCGCGAGCCGTGAATGCACCCCGCGACTGACGCAGTTACACACGGGCGGATAGTTTGATGAAAGCTTTTATTACGGATGAAATTCAATCAAGATCATAATGTTTTTCAATATGGTTTAAATATAACAATGAAAACGGCTGGCATTGTGGTAACTTATGAGCAGCTTAGCAAAAATAAAGTTTCTTGCCACTTTTTACAATCAATTATTTCTGTGTTGTACATCAATGGTGTCATATAGTTTCAATACCTACCGGTCTTTCTTGCTCATAACTGTCTTATGAGAATGTTGTATTGTTACAGAAGCGTTACAAAGTTTACACGAGAGAGGACTTAACTCAATTACTACGTTGGCAAACCACGCCGCCCGTCTATCTCCCAACACGTAAGGTGTGTAATGCATCGCGGGAGACAACTCAATTTAACGTGCACCCTCGAGACATGCCCCCCCCCGTGCGCCGCTCGCACCCCTATGACACCCCGCGCCAACCCGCCGCTTGATTAATATAAACAAAGTTTATTAGACGAGTGATATACTTTCCCGACTCGTCGAAGTTGAAGCTGTCATACGTTACGTCTCCTTGTTTGAGACGTGTCATATTAATTATTTGAATTAGCCGTAATTAGGAAGACACGTGCTTCGTTATTTATTGAAGAGCTGGTAACAATAGCGATAATTCTCTCGCACAAAATGAAACAATGGACGGAAATATAATTCACGCTTCGGTTTTCAGATGCCATTTGTTTCAATATTCGTAGAGTTTTATTTCGAATTAGCGTGGTTAATCAATTCGTTTATAGTATGAAAGCAGAAATATTGTTACGAAATACAGTTAACAGAATTTTCGTGGAAACATAATTATAATTTTTGTACTCACATCACGTAATAATACAGAAGTAATTTAGATATAACCTTCACTGTGATAATTACGCGCGCCGTCGGAAAATATGCTGATGTACGTTTAATTTCACGCTGCACAGAGAAAAACGTGACAATATAATATTATAAACCGATGAAACACGACAAAAGAATAAATAACTACACAAAGTAATAGTCAACGAAGAATATTTAAATAGCCGAGAACAACCGTACCGTAAAAAAGATGGAAAATTAAAACGCCTAGTTGTTGTAAATTTATCAAATTAAAATACCCTTTAGAAAAAACTTCCAACTTTTTGAGCCGTCTTTATAAAAATAATAATTAAAATAACGCAGTACATCTGTCTGTTTGCGCGCTCAACTAGAATAAAACTTAACTCATTTTAATGAAGTTTGCAATCGAAACCTTTTTATGAAAATCGCAGACGTATCCGTGAAATTTTCAAGATTCAGAGCATCGAGTAAAAACATATAAATACAGCAATTTGGATGGCGTCCACAAGTAAATTGGTTGGAAGCGAGGCCGCGTCGGATTGCTAGCTACCAATAAATCTAAACTTAATGAATAGCGAGTGAAATAAAAAGATTTTAATAACCCAACTATTTGAAAAACGTAAGTACTTTGATAATTAATTGGGCGAAGGGGAAGAACCGTTTGCGTATGAATTATTTCAGAAGGGATAGTACTTTACACAAAACGGAAGTACATATTTTGTAAATTGACAATCGTATTTTATGTATTATTTTTATGTTCGAATCTTGACTAACTCTAAACTAGGCCGCAATCCATTCAACTAGATGAATTATTAAATCCCCGTTTTTCAATCACCATCCACTCTAACCTGATAGTATAAAGGGAAAAGATTAGATTGTTTGTATGTTTCTTCGTTACGGTTTCACGCTAAAACGGCTGGACGGATTTGAATGAAATTTGGCTCATGGGTAGACGGTGACCTGGGTTAGGACATTTTTAATTTTTTTAGACTTCTTATATTAATTTAATCTGTGACTTTATTTATTTCTAATGAATTGATTCGTGTGATTTTATTCATTTGAAATTTTTTAATTCTTTCTAGTGATTTCTAGAGGTATAATTTGTAAATACGTATATCACCAATTTAAATGTGATATTAAGCAATTTAATTTTATTAGATTTTTTAATGATAATGCTACTACTCATATTTCATGAAATTTTTGTGCCCGACAGGGTCCATGTGAACTTTATCATTATTATTAGGACCTTGTAAACACATGTGATACGCAATAAAGATTTGAATTTGAATTTGGAGTTATGTTATTTATTTATTTTATCAAATCACTCAATTGTCTGTCAAAAAACATAAATCCACTCGACGCAGTTACACAAATAATTTTGACTAAAACCATTCACTGCGCTATACTTGTTGTTAAACCGTTCATGCTTCGTTATTCGCGCTCTACAGCTCCATTAATACTCCAAGCTCAGACTCAACCCTTGTATTCATCTTTATCCAGATGTAGATGTGTATTCTAGCACGTTCTATAGCTGGGATGAATTGATACGCCGTTAAGATACGAGAGATGAATAAAAGAAACAAGCTGTCAAGGATTGCATTACCGGCTTATTTAATACCCTCGGAGGAAAATGAAATGATATGTCTGCTCAGCTGTGGGGAGGTTTGTCTTTATTTGTATTGTGAGGGTATTCTTATGGGTTGGTTATTGCCTTGTATAATAGGTACTACTTGACGGAATTACGTGAAAATTCTGATGTGATATTTACAGGAATCGGGCTTGCCAATCTTCGTAGTCGGCAATTATATTGTCTGCAAGCTATCTATTACTAAACAAGGGTCTCTATGACTGCTTCAATAAGGAGTTTGTTTTCGGAATTCCAAGACTTACATAATAATCACTCTTGGCAAATGGATTGGTGGTATTTGTTGTTTTGTGACGTTGCCACCTCCCACGGATTTATTGTATCTTATTATTTTAATGAAACCCTCTACAATTTAATTGGGAACAGACCTTCAGATAATCTTCAGTCGTCTTACTCAACGCCTACGAGTGCCGTAAGGAAGGTTTATTTTTATTACAAGGTACAGAGGCGTCAGCAGAATATATCATATGTGTGTGTCTCAAATCAGAAAACGAAAGTGATTTGGAAAGCGTTTGACTGATTTTGTACTTTGGATTTCAATCACTCGAATCGAGAGAAATGAAAGGGATTACCTTAATCTTTGCTCTCGAACTCCAGCATCAAACTGTAGACATTTTCTTTTTTAAGAGAAGTTACTAACGTTGGTCTCACAAAAATACTGCTTTAATAATCGTGATAGGGTACAGTCTACAAAAACATAAAAGATAATCTATTTCTTCCCATTAGTGAAACATCCTACCGAGCTAATTTATGGGCTATAATACGTCTTCCCATAAGCAGTAAACGACCTTGCACAAATAAATGCATGGCGGTGTGAACACCATAAAACTTTGCCTACTCACAGTTCCCCTCGTTCGCCGAAATTGAGCGAGTTCCCCCATAGATAACACTCCATTCCCTCGAGGTGCCATTTATAATGCAGATCGTAATTGGGGCACGGGAAATTGGTCGTTAGCTGCCTATCATTAAGGTCTCTGGTGAGCGCAGCGTGGTGTTGGTGAACACTCGCGCTGCATTAATGTCGTCATATACATAAGAAACTCGTTGCAATATTGATCAGTTGTGTGAACATGCTAGTTATGACCAGTGAGGAGGTAACATCAAAAAGTTTCTTCTTCTGTGTACAGCTTCGAATCTTATTTTGTGTAGCTACTTTTTCCAGTCATTAATCCGTTGCCCTATAAAATTGTAATGAAAAATAATGGTATAACCATCGAACTTTCCAAAGAAGCAAACGTGCCTATTAAGAGTTCTGCGGCCCTCAATAGCCTTAGTATCCTCCACATCCGAATTATTCCGTGTTTCTGTTCTTCACACAAACTCGAGTCATCTCCCCCGAGAGGTGCAGAGGGTCCGTAATCACGGATTTCTTTTTCATTTACTTTATTTTGTTGTAATCTAACGTTACGAGTGCGTCGCAGTTAAATCTCTACGTGAGATACAATTCATCTGCATTTCTTTAGCGAAAATTACATTTTTTCTAAAAGGGAATTCGTTTTATTCCATCGGAGGCAATTTGTGCAAAACTGTTTATCTATTTGCAAACTAGATTTTGCGAATTTTTCGTTACTCTGGGATAGACGAACTTAATAAATGGTTGTGTGTATAGACTATAGAGGTGCTAAATGAGTATTGGAAGAAATATAGAAACCTACGTCTACGTCCTACGGTCGTGATTCAGTCGTAAGAATCCTTCACTTGCTCGTGATTCATCTATGGCCCTCGCTTTAAATCCGTCCTATATTCACTAATTGCATAATATACTATTTGTAGGGTGTTCGAGTTTCTTTTTATTTCAGCGATAATATTTTATTTACCTATCATTTGTAAACTATTTAGACTTGCACCTCCCCTCTATGGGAGTTGGAGGGTGAAAGTTACATGTTTTTTTTTTTTGTTTTTTTTTGCAAAACCTAGCTTGCATAACCTTTCAGCTTTCTGGGACTTCGGAAAGAGCCCTAGAGCAGTCAGTCAGTCAGTGACAAAATCGATGTATTTAAAAATGTTTGAAATGTTTTTGGTGTTAATTCTAAACTATTTTTGTAATATTTTAGGCACAAATAAAAACATAATTCTTGTCGTTAATCGTTAAACCTTTGAGCACTAATTACATTTTTCTCGCAATTATACAATCTTCTCCTTTGAAAGTTTGAAGCGTTGGTGGTTCAAAGCAATTATTTTTACTGTGAATAAACCACGCATTTATGAGGTTTGATTAATTGAATATTTTATTGAATATATCAATTTTAGTAATATTTTACTTTTTTACTTCAGTAAATGAACTAATGTCATTCAAATATTGCCTGCAGGGAATGAACGAGACCAATAATAAACAAGAACAACATAACCTACAAATATCACAATATAATACAAAGATGTATGTTAGTTGCACTGAATACATTTTCTTGAAGAAATTATTTTATTTTATTTCTTTGAAGCGTTCCATCTAATGTTTGTGTGTTATTTATTTGGCGAAAAGTTTTGGTACTTATTACATTTCGCAAGTTAATAGTCCTTTCAGTGCAGTGATCCGTACATGAAATAAATACAATGTATTTCACATTGTATTTATTTCATATTCAAATAAAAATAAAAAATAATAAAAATGTTTATTTTTCTTCCACAAATAACACTACACACACTACACACACAAACTCTCTCTGACTCTCTAAACTTTATTATCTAATAGCAAGCCAGATGTTCATCAAAAGAGTGAGTTGAGTTTCGACTGGTGATAAGATAATACATTTTTGTTTTTATGAACTTGGTTTATGCACTGTTCGGCTCTAGATGAAATTCTATTTTGAAAAGCATGGTACCAAAAATATTGTTGTTATTCTTTTGTTAATAATTTTGTAGTAATACGAGAATTATCATCTCATGCCGGACTGAAAACATTACCTAGTCAACAAAGTAAGGTAGGAACCAGCCCGATTACCCAGAGTACACAGACGCACCTGAAATATCACAGAAATAAAATCACTTCAATAGAATCTGCATCTTTAATTTTTTTTTCACAAAATAATGTATTTTAGCGAAGAACCATGTTTCGGTTTCGTTCTCTCTATGTTGCATATTAACTTTATGCGTGGGAGGGAATAAATTTTGCATTTTTTCGTTTTTGTCCTAATAGAAGCAGTTGTTTGTTTGCGCGCATGAATCAGCAACTTTGTGCGCTTTGATGCCTCCCGCCCTGCACGACCGTACGAATCACTCACTCAGTGCATCTCTATCTGTCTCACTTTATTTATCACTTCTTTTAAACATACCATCAAAAGGTTTTTGCTGACATTTTTAGAAACAATTCTGATACTCACTTAAATCGCATAATACTCGTATATTAATTCTTGCGATTTATTAACACTTTTCTTCTAAAAGTAAGTAAGTATTCCCTTGAGTGTCATGAAAAAGGCCCTTTTTTCTTCTCACGAGCAAGCATCATACATAGGTCCATTTTTAGGGTTCCATAGTAAACAAGGAACCCTTATAGTTTCGCCATGTCCGTCTGTCTGTCCGCGGCTTAGCTCAGAGCCGATTTGTACTAGAAAGCTGTAATTTGGCATATGTATACATATTAATTATGCTGACAAAGTGGTAAAATAAAATCAAGAAAAATATTTTTTTTAGGGTACCTCCCCTACACGTAACGTGGGGATGTTTTTTTTTTCTCATCAACACCATGTTGTGGAGTATCGTTAGAAAGATCGTTTAAAAATATTGTGAGTTTGTCAAAACCATTTTTGGATCTAGGGGTCCGTTTGCGAAATATTAAGCTTTTAACTGAAATTTTTGGTTAGAGTCAAGTGTTCCCCCCCCTGCCAGCTAAATGATTGTAGAGATAAACTACGATAACATGGCGCGCCCCTCCACTTTACTGTTTCAATGGGTCTAGTGACTAGACTCAAAATCCTCGGATTCCTCGGATTTATTTTTGTTTGATGGTACTCAGTACGCACACAATGCGTTTTGAGTCTTGGTGGCGCTTTGTAAATACATTTCACAAATACTTTCAACCGTGTAGAATTTTGGAGGGGCGCGCCATGTTATCGTAGTTTATCTCTACTTGGATTTGTGAAAAAATTCACAGCAGTAGTATATAATAACGAAATTAAAAAGAAAATTATCAGAGCTAAGTAGGCTATACAGGTTAAGGAGTAATAATCAACCAACTTAAATTTGCAGTTTGAAAAACATGATCTCTCATACATTCCGTATGGGAGAACATGTGTTCTCTATTAACATATGTTCATGTGTTGGGTTTCAACTACAATGTTAAGTTTGTTCTTGGGATAAATTAATCCTATTTACGGAACTCTTCATTGTGCGTGGTCCGACACGTACTTGGCCGGTTTTTTTTTTTGCGTGGTACACAACGCGCCTTCGTCGACCCGGGCCTGGACCTTATCGGACAGCGAGCTACCCATTGCTCGCAGTCCGCAAGCCCACACCTACGGTGGCCGGGAATCGGCCCACGATTCCCGATGCCCAGGGCGTCGCCTGCGGCGGCTAAGGGCGTGAGGGCGCGAAATTTGCCTCTCCCTCACGCGTTCTGCCTCCTCCTTCGCGAGCTTAACTGCTTCGCAGAAGGAGTTGACGGCTTCCCACGCCCTCCTGCTCCGTACCATGGCCTGGACCAGGGCCGGGCGCGAGAGATCACTGCCGCCTCTACAAGGACACGGCGGTGCCCCCCCCCAAGCCGGCAGACCTCCACCGTATGCACCACCGTGCCCTCCGGGCGAAGGAGTAAAATATGGGATCCACACAGTGGTGACACCCGGGCGTTTCCTCCCGCCTTATACGGAACAGGAACCTCCCGAAAATACATGGGTCCTGATAATAATATCTCTTGTTTCTCAAATGATGCAAATTTTATCAAACGCACAGTGACCGGCACGGCTCTTGGCCCCTCAATGAAAGAGTGGGGATCGGATTGCTCATTATCACAAACTTTGGTAAAAATAATCCCAATATTTGATTGAGCCAAGGTCCGTGCCGCTCCCTGTATCATTGTTTCTTTCACCTATGTACCTACTTTCTCGTTTTGTTAGACAGGGTTAATGGTTAATTTTAATCAAGACAAAACCTAGCCAGTATGTCTACGATTTTATTCCCCAATTAATTGTCAAAGATACATTGTAAAATCTAACAACAAGCATCCCAATCTCCGGATGACCACCCGCTGCTCGTAAACCGTCCGCCGTTTGCACCAGCACGAGAAAGCACAAAACAGAAAGACACAGAACACACGGCACAGAAGGTCGGCTCCATACAAAGACCGAAAACAGATGCACACACACATAAACGCGTACGTACGGAGATCTTAAACGAATGCCAGTCGCAAGTGCGCCTGCACCAAGCTGTACGTAGGCGCGAGTCTATGTGTGCGAATATTTTCGCTTGTTTTTTAGAGTTGTGCGTGTGTACTTTATCTTTTATGTGGCGAAAGGCTGCGCAACGTTAAAATTGAATTTAATCCGAGCCTGAATTCCGAGCTAGTGCTAGTGCTGTGACCACAAGCCGAACATGCGACCGACGCCTTCCCAACGAAATCCGACCAATTACGGGATCAAAAAGTGTCCCAACGACGTATTATTAATGGCAATTTGTTGCACAATTACAAATGGATTTGATGCAGCTTTCGCAGAATTGCAAATGTAATGTAATGTAGTTAGATTGAAATAACATAGTTAAGGTTTGTAAACTCGTATTATTATTATTATTATATTAGATTAGGTATACAAAGTTAGTTTGGTGAAATAGTTTACTATGTGCTTGTAGTATGTTATTCTTCAGTAAAATTCATAAAGATAGAAATAGAATCCATACTATATAATAATATAATATAATAATTATTAAATTCAAAAGTAACTCTGTCTGTCTGTATGTTACCTTCTCACGGCTAAACAACTGATAGGATTTCGATAAAATTTGGCAAGGAGATAGAGGGCATCCTGGAGAAAGACATAGGGTACTTTTTCTCTCAAAAATAACCCTAAAGGATGAGGAGGGGATGAAAGTTTGTATGGGAAATCCAGTTAGGGATATGAAGGTTTATGCTTTTGGTAAGAAATAAAGAATTACGCATTTAACCCTTTTTTGTAAAATCATCCCCCAAAGGGGTAAAATATGGGGTGATTTTAAAATTCACTTGTAATATTGATTGTTTTGTTTCTTCTTTTCAAAAGATTTAAAGGACTGGAAATATAATCATAGTCCATAGCTTGAATCATCATTTAATCTTTATTTCATTAAAATCTGCCCACTCAGTCAAAAGTTATTACAATTTTAATTCATAAACTAACCTTTCCAACATGTAGGATTGTAGGTATTATATTTATGTGTTCAATGGTGGCATGAGAGTAGGTATTACAAATTAATGGTGATAATAATAGTAAAATGAATAGTATTTTAAGTAAGGCGTTTAGAATCATATAAACCTGTTCTATTAATTTATTTAAAAACCGAACAAGTGTGAGTAGGACTTGCGCCCTGCTGAGGGTTCGGTCTCAAAGCTGTGCTCAACTGCCCGAATTTCCAAATCTGGATTAAAGGACAAACTTAACTTTTCAATTGAAAAGGAACTTTTAATAGAGTAATGAAATACAGACTAAATGTTACTTCAAGAATGCTACTATGAATTTTTGATAACAGATTAAAGAACAAACTTAACTTTGCAGTTCATACATAACTATAAATTACCAATTTACGGATTTTCCTCTTTACTTGACCTTGCTTCGGAGAGTCGAGGGGAGCGCCTCCTGGCGACGAATGAATGTTTGGAGTCAGCTTAAGAATCTACAAAATTCCGCTTTTTTTTAAAATACTGTTTTGTGTATACATCTGTTCAATTTCCGCCTTATAAAGTTACTATTTTGGTTGCCTATGCAATGTTTTCTCACAATTACAATAAATACATATCACCTTTTCGTTCTTATTAAACGATTTAAAAAAAGGAGGAGATTCTATGTTCGTCTGTATGTATTCTTTTCATTTGGTAGAGGAAGCTTGCTCCGGTGGTCCCATATTTTTTTAATTTGCTTGGGCAGTGCTAGTTTTTGAGTTAGCTTCGATAATACGTATTTTTCCCACAGTCTATATGGATGATGTTATAATAACTTCCTGTCACTGTTATTTATTTAGCAGGTATTCGAATTTATGTAGGTTAGGTACCACGACAAAAACATGTGGTAGTAGTGGTATAGGTGTGATTAAAAAAAAATTGGTGTCTTTGGTTTTGTATTTTAGTTTTTTGCCGCTGACTTCCGAAATTATACTTATTTTTCACGTCGTAGTGTTTTTTTTATGGAAGTCGGTTGTATTTTTTGTAAAAAATTATTTTGCGTCCTGCGTAGGCCTGTTAGGCCTGCGTAATTGAAAGGAAACGGTCATACGAACCCAGACTATCTCATTTTAAGATGTTGTCATTGGAGAAACGAGAAAATGGAATCAGTGGTCCTTCCAGGATCACTGATTCCATTTTCTTATATAAAATACTCCAATGCAAAATAAAATTGATTGTTCCCAGTTAATAAGCAAGTTCCAGTTTAGGGCTCCTACTAGACTCACTCGTGCTTCTATTACTCTCTTACACCCCCACTGCGTAGAACAGTACTCGGAGCAAGCTCTGTCGTCTCCCGGCTTTGTCAACTGTATAACAGCTACAGTGATTTTGTTGACGTGCACTCTGACTCGCTTGGAAAGTTCCAGTTTGTTTTTTTTTCCATTTTTTTTTTTTTGTTAAATTTAGTATCGGTATCTGTATGTTTAGTGTTGTTTGTTATTTTAAAATCGCAATATTTCCCGTATTTTTTTAACTCATAAGAAGTAGGTCATAAGTCATTTGTTTAACATAGGTACAATAATAATGGTATTAAGATAATAAAGAGTTCGCTATGTTATGCCAGAGAGCGTACAAATGTTTGAAATTAAGTACATATTCAACTCAGACAAGTCCCAATAATTAAATTAAATAAGCTTGGATAGTAAAAAGACAATTATGAAAATCACTTATTTCATAATACAAATTAATAAATAATAAATATCAATAGAAACCAATGTCAATAAAAAAGAGAAAAAAATAAAAATCTAAAATTTCAATACACTGACTGAAAACAAATGATATGGCTAGGTCAATAAATAGTACTAACGTCAATAAACAATACTAATGTCATTAAACAGTACTAACTACTGTACTGTGTGTACTGTCAATATGCAAAAAATTATGTCAAGTACAACAATACATATATTTTACTAGCATGGCAACATTCTGTATTTAGATTTTTGTCCGGTAAAAATCCCGAAATACTGTAATATGCTATGTAGACCAGTCAGGATTTTAGCCGTTTCTTAAATAAGCTCACGTTCAATTCTTTCATTTACCGTGGTATCTGGTTAAATATGACTGGCGCCATGCAAAATACACTTTTATACATTAACGCCTTAATACCAGTTTTATCTAAGGTATTTGTGAAGATAATGCACACTCGTATGACCCGATTTTCGACTAAACATAAAATACTAAAAACCGAACAAAATCGATTCCAAAAAGGCAAATTGACAACTTCGGCAGATTTTAAATTACTCTCAAAAATCACGGAAAATGTAGATAAACATACACGTACCTGCACTGTGTTTTTCGATATGAGCAAGGCTTTCGATTTTGTGTTTATTTTTGATTGTGTTATTCTGCTAGCTAAATGTGAACTGTACGGTTTTCGCGGCCTAGCGTTGAAGAGGCTGGAAAGCTATCTTTCAAATAGGAACCAATGTACAGCGATCTCCGAAATAAATTCAAATAAAGAAGAAATATTATGTAAGTCTAACATTAGGAGGAATAATACAGGAGTGCCGCAAGGTAGTGTTACAGGGTCGTTATTCTTTCTGTTATATATTAACGATCTACCAAATGTGACGAAGCATGTCTACTCACTTTTTGCTGATGATATTGCGGTGGTTATCACGGAGAATAAAATGCTTAATTATAATACAGAAATTAACGAAACAGTTAATGCTATCATAACATGGCTTAATAATAATAATTTCAAAGTGAGCATATGTAAAACCTCCTTTGTTCAGTTCTACAATAGAAAATCTAAATCTGATCTTATGATTACTTATTCCGATCAGAGAGTTAACGAAGCACAAGAAGCCGTTTTTCTCGGTATAACAGTGGACAGTGGCTGCACATGGAAACCTCACTGCTTAAAGATTACGGCATTGTGCTATGGGGGAACTCTGTTCTTATAAATAGGGTATTTATACCCCAAAAACAATGTATCCGTGCTCTTTGTGATGTGCCACCATTGACTTCATGTAAACCTCTTTTTAAAAATATTTTCTGTTCGCGGTATGTGTACATATTTGAATACTGTAAATTTGTTAAAATGCACTCCGAATTATTTCAAGGTCTTGGAGACACTGTTACGTTTAACACAAGATATCCTTATAGACTAATTATTCCTCCAATGAAAAGCCACATAAATCACAGAAGTGGCTTCCCAATGGTTATAAGGATACATAATAAATTACCAAAATTATATAGGGAACTGCCAATCAACCGTTTTAAAACAATATTATTCAAATGGCTTATAGAAAAATCATTGTATTCTGTGAATGAGTACCAAAACTTTAAAGACTCACACTGATATTGTACTATTACAATTTGACAAATGATTGTGCATGCTAATGTAATTTTGCATGCTAGTTTTAGCGAATTGTTTTAGAAACTGTTAAATAACCCCACCAACTGTAATGTACTACAATTCTTGCAAAAATAAATTTCATTTCATTTCATTTCATTGCTGCGTGGGACCTTCTAACGCATAAGCTATTGTTATCCCGTCGACTTCAGTTATTAATGTCTGACATTTTTTTAAACAACTTTGGATTGGTCTTAACAAATACAGCAACCTCAAAAATGTATAACAATGGAAGAGTCAATATTTTAAATTGAATAAATAATGGTTTACATGTATCTATGACCTGCAATCCAAACATTGTTCTGATACACTTCTTCTGTGCTTTAAAGACTATTTTTCTATTGGTTGAATTCCCCCAAAAAATATCGCCATATCTTAGAACTGAACCCACCAAGTCATGATATGCTTCACAGCATATCATGACTTGGTGGCTAAGGCTTCCACACTCATTACTGCGGTAAGTTTATACAGGGCATAGGCAGACTTACTAATTCGTTTGGTTAGCTCCTCCGTGTGTGTTTTCCAATCTAATTTTTTGTCAATTGTTAAACCTAAGAATTTAGATGTGTTTACTTGTGTTATGCGTTGACTGTCATAGTATATACTCATATTTGTGTTTGAACGTTGGCTAAACATCGTTAATTTCATCTTTTCAATATTAATTTTTAGATTATTATTATCTAACCGTTGTATTATTGAGGTTATTGTCTTAGTAATTATTTCGTTATAGTTTTGAGTGTTTGTGTTATTAATGGTCACAGTGCATCACATCGGCAAATAGTGATATTGGGTGACTTGTAACTTTTGGCATATCATTTATAAAGATTATAAATAAAGGAGGCCCTAAAACACTGCCCTGGGGTACGCCATATGAAATTGTTCGAAGATCAGACTTGAAAATTCGTTGACATTTAGTTTTAAAATCTATTTCAGATACTTTAACGTACTGTTTCCTGTTCTTTAAATAAGATTCTATTAAATTAAATTCAATATATTACCTCTAATGCCGTAGGCGTTCAGTTTACTAAACATAATGTTATGGTCCACATAGTCAAAGGCTTGAGTCATGTCACAATATATCGAGCACACAGGTATTCTATTATCAACATTAATATAAACATTATTCAAAAAGTCGTAGATAGCCATATTAATAGTTTTACTTTTCCGAAATCCTTTTTGTTCCACAGTCAAAATGTTTTGTTAATCCAGGTATTTATAAATATGTTCATAAATGTATTTTTCAAATGCCTTTGATATTATTGGAACAAGCACAATTGGCCTATAAGACTTCATGCATTCTTTGTTATTCTTTTTATATAATGTTTTTTTGTTAGTTGGATATGTACCTTGTTTTATGCACAGATTGAGAACATAGCTCAAATGTCAACTAATGTAGTCTGAGACGTACTTAATTATTTTTGTAGAAATTTCATCATTACCTACACTACCGGTATTTTTTAAAGATTTAATTATGGCTTTGATGTCATTTTCATTACTTGGTGCCATAAACATTGAATTGCTTGATTTTGAGATATTGGATGTCACCTGTACGCCTCTATTACTGATTGGTTTTATCTTGTCGACAAAAAAGTTGTTAAAGGCTTTCGCTATCTCTTTAAATTGTTTCTTTTGTCTTTTTTTGTATTAAATTTATTTTATAGTATAGTGTTTGTGGCACATTTATTACGTTTATGGGGCATGCGGACCTATAAGAAATTGTTACATTAACCCTAGTTTTTAGTAAAACATTATTTTATGATTTTACCGGTGTAAACAATCGTTGATTAGTCATTAAAAAAAAAATAAAAAAAAATAATAAGTTACTTCTCAAACATGCTTGGAAATTCGAACATTATTTTGACAACCTTCTTCGAGATAAATTGAAATTGCGGTACTGGTCAAATACATGCGAGCACCTGGCCGGCAATGTTTGTATGAAAATCCATATGTAACGAACGAACTTTTTACTTTAACACATGGCAACCAAGAAGGTTTATTTAAATTTCGATTTGACTTGCAAATAGAGCTGTTTAAAGGAAAGAAGAAACAAATGAACATTATTTACTCAATTTGAATTTTCGCGAATTATTTGAGAATATACAAGCCTTTGGCCGCAACCAGACATTGATGGACTCACGTATGTGTGCCTCGTCTTCACCTCGATCCACATTTTCATGATCGTCCATCAATGCCCCAGTTGCAAGCCGCGACAGTAATGTACTATTACTTTACGTACTCTGATTTTCCAAGTAGTAAAGGTTGATTGAGGAGAGAAAACAGCTGAAAGCAGGGGATCTGAATTCCGAAGGACAGAAAAGCAGATACAATCAGCTGCATAAAAGGGATGTGCACATCAAAAGCGTTTGCGAGGAAATTGAGGGACATGACGTTAAAGTGCAAACTAAGGATCTGTTCTTGAAAATTAAACAGCTAACAGGTACCTTCAAACCGACATTCTGGGTAGTGGAAGACAGTAGAGGTAACACTTTATCCGAACTAGATGGTGTATTGGGTAGATAGAGAGACTACTGTTACCAACTATACCGAGATGTGGATTGTTTATGCAGCGAGCGTAGATGGGATGACCACTTGGCAGAGCCAGGTATACTTCTATCTGAATTCCAAGATGCTACGAGTATACAAAAACTGAAGCATAAAGCAGTGGGTCCTGATGGTGTTTCTGCTGCAATGCTACAACATCTTGGTTTTGATGGGACAAAGATTGTACACCAGATATGCACAAAGATCTGGATAACAGGCTAATGGCTAGTAGACTGGTCACAATCCGCTGTTATTCCTCTTCACAAGAAAGGTTCCATCAATAAGTTTGAAAACTACAGTAAACCTTATCGTTCATGCACCACGCCAGCAAGATCCTTTTGCGCATAATTAACACGAGATTATCAGCGTATGTAGACCACCAGATACCGAGAGACCAAGCCGGTTCTATTCCCAGCAAGGGAACTCTAAAGCAGAATTTGTCCGCGTTCTCATCGAGAAGTGTCGTGAATTTAACAAGCTAAGCCGTTTGATTTTGTACAGTGGCAGACAATGTTTGATGTTCTCATTGAAATGGACGTCCCCCTATATCTCACTTTTCTGATTCAGAATCAGTACCTAGATGGCACCAGCTTTGTGAAACTGGAAAACAAAAGTCGATCTTTTATCCAAAGGCTTTCCGTACGGAACGGGGCGTGCGTCAGGGCTGTATTCTGTCGCCAAAGTTATTCAATCTCTACGGGGAGCATATCATGAGGAGAGCGCTGTATGGATGGCACGGCTGAATCGTTGTTGGCGATAAAACACTCACGAACCTGAGATATGCGGACGATACCACTATAGATGCGTTAAACGAAGAAGAGATGGCAGATCTGCTGAAGCGTATAGAAGCAGAGAGCGCTAAACTTGGACTCAAGATTAACCATGCCAAGACGAAAGTAACGGTGGTATACCGTGCTCATCTTCTTTCGAGCTCGAATCTAGTCAACTGCTATGAGAAAGTCAGTGATCAAAGACCCGAGGTACACGGAGTGCCTTGGGTCTTTGATCACGAGTGAGGGAAGCTACCTTGAGGATCCGCCGTCATACTGGTATGTCCAAAAGTGCAATGACCAGTCTAGGGAAAATTTGGAGGAACCGTGGCATTCGTCGGAATACCAAAATACGAGTGACCCGTGCTCTAGTTTTTTCCATCTTTTTACATGGTGCTGAAAGGTGGTGCATTAAAAGCCGCAAAAGCAGTAAGATCGATGTTTTCGAGATGTGGTGTTGGCGCAGGCTACTTTTTATACCATGGACAGCCATGAGAACGAATGAATCTATACTGATGGAACTCAACATCACCGAGCGGCTATCTACAATATGCCAGAAGCGTGCCCTCAGCTTTTTTGGACGTATTATGCGTTCACCTAAGCATGGTCTGGAAAAGCTTATGTCACTAGGCCGGGTGAAAGGAAAACCCGCTCAAGGCAGAGCACCCGTGAGATGGTTAGACGCGATCAAGAAGGCTGTTGGAGGCAGCATTTACCAAGCGGTTCACACTGCAGAAGACCGCATAGCTTGGACACGCGTCTTAAGTAGTCACGATCCTCAGCATTGAGGGAACAGCGAAGAAGAATGGTTGTTACTTAGCTACGTAGACCTATTTTTTTAGGTTGGTATTACACTATCATATCTTTGATCATAGATCTTTGATCAAAGATATAATGAAATAGTAAAATAGACATATTATGGGTATATCCCCCTCAGGGTAATATTACACTATCATTATTATATCATATACCTATCTACAAAGCTCACAAATTACCCATAATAATATATGTCTATTTTAAAATTTCATTATAACTTTGATCAAAGATCTTTGATCAAAGATATGATAGTGTCATACCCACACGATTACTCGATTATGATCAAATCTCAGAACTAACTACAAAGAAAAGCACTAACAAAGAGACAAAACTGACTACCAAGAAACATTAGATTTTAGAAGTAATTAATTAAATTCCTTGAAACCGTAATGATCTTTACTAAATACAACTTTCAAACCAGTCTGTCTAGCAGTCTAGCAGGTCCCTTAAGAGAACTGCTTGAAGCAACCCAAATTATCCGTCATTACGGTCGACAATAGACGCCACACAAAAGCTGCCGAGTTATTGTTGAAAGTTTTCTATTATTAGAAAACTAAAGACTCGTCGAGCAATCTCTTATTAATTACATCGAGAATCAAATATTGTGAAGACTTGTCCGTTGGCACGAGTCGAATTGTACCAACAATTATTTCCCTTGTCTGATACTTGTCAGACCAATCATAATATATAGACTGTTATGTAGGCTTAGCACGAATCTCCCGTCAATAACAATAAGTGAATTTTGAATCGCAAATAGTTGTTTGATTCAGTAGATGTAGAAAAATAACACATTTTGTGATTTCATAGCGTTGTCTACTCCTATATTATACATGAAATTTCTTCGCTAATATATGAATAGTTTTCAATTAATTGATGATTTTCGTCTGGTGTTTAATCGTCGCTATACATAGAGTTATTACTCTATGTATAGCTCTGTGGCTACTTCTAGTATTTCGATTCTGTTGTCTTGTTTTTCTTATCTTTATGGTGTCATATTTTTTATGCAGTAAGTATTTCATCTTAGCTCGTCCCATGCTTTCTTGACTCCTCCTCACTTTTCTATGTAATAACTTTAAAACTATGTGTAACTACTTCTTTTCTGTCAATGTTTACTGATATGCAGATTTTTCTTTTTGTCGGATTTTTTGTCTTTATACAAAGATTTTCTCTGCATGATCAAACTTCTTCCTTCTGTACCTATTTGGTCTTTAGTGTCGTTATTTATTCTAGTTTTGTTTTTAACTTTCTTTATTTTATTTTTGACAGCGTCATATTTCCCTTGGAGATTTTTGGTATTCTTTCTAGTTTTTAAATCACTCAAAAATTCTCTTGGTATGTTTGTGTGTATGTAATCTATTTCAATTTTTGCTTACCCATCAGTCATAGTAAAAGCCAAATCATTTATTTCAAGTAGGCACAAAAAAGTACTTTTGGAGGTAAAAATGACATACAGTAAAAATAAAAAATAAATGTGTGTGCGTCGTAAAAGTAAAGTACATATTATGTGTGTCGTGCGTTGGAGTTCACTCCTTAATATGATTGTCTTTGATTATGTTATAGGCAAAGAGGGTAAATTAACGCATCTCTTAAATAAAGAAACCTTCCGAGGGTCGAATAAACCTAACTTAGAAACTGAGGTGACGCTCCAAACATCGCAACTATAAAAACAGTCGAATACTGAATGAGTTATTCAGCTATAGATCGAATAAATGTTGAGTAGCTGGTACGTAGTAACCACAATGTAGTGTAAAAGCGTTTATTACGACTTTTTTTGTATTTTTCGCTTTTGAGTGCTATAACCGTGTCGTTTACTCGATATTCTTATCGTGCATTTATTCAGTAGCCATATAGTAGCTACAATTTCTCGTTTATACCTCTGTGAGTGCAGTAATAGCGCTATTAGAATTGTCGATTCCCAAGTTTCATGTTTAAGAAGCTACTATGATATTACTATTTTAGAGCAAATTCGCCGAATAAAAGCTGCCTACTTACTGAAAAGTATCTTAATGTCTGTAATAGCATGCTAAGTCGATTAATCGCATGTAAGTGTTGATAATGCAGTTACTCAACTTGAATCGTTATGAATGCTGGTATAACACATTTATTGAATTAGGTGTTATATAACTGATTATTAATTAATTTACAAGATATATATAATATCTCATCCAGCGCACCAGTATTTTATTGAAAAATATTAACAATTTACTTGATGAATTACAATAAATGGAAATATATTTTATGGAAATGGAAAAAAATAATAATTAAGGAACCCCAAACTTGTCTACATTATGGTTGAATTATGTCCTATAAATGAGATAACATTAAACAATTATTTGACTAATAACCCATATATTGTGATGTAATAGAAATATGTATATTTACTAAAAATTGTTCAATGGATCTTGATCTAACTTGACAAAATTTGATAAACTTTATTTATTATTACTATCATATTATTAGTGTGGCCCACAAATAAATGTTAAATAACTACTAAGATTTCATCGATAAAGCTACTTTGCATGTTCATTTACGTTCCATTGTTTAAATCCGGTAATAGTAAAGATCCCAACAATTATAGGCCTGTGTCAATTCTAACAATTCTCAGTAAGGTGTATGAAAAGTTGATGCTCAATTAAATGTGACGTCACTTTAATAAAAATTCCATCTTTTATGAACAACAGTACGGTTTCACCAAAGGTCTTTGTACCACTGACGATGGTGTCACCCTAATAAAGAACATTTTTAATTCCTGGGAAGAAGCACAAGATGCCATTGGAATCTTTTGCGACCTCTCGAAGGCGTTCGATTGCGTAGACCATGAGACACTTCTGCTGAAACTAGAGCAGTGTGGGATTAGGAATACAGCTCTTGATTTACTAAGATCATACCTGAAAGAACAAGTTTAAGTAAACGGCGTAAACTCATTGGGGTCTGTAATGGCAATGGGCGTTCCTCAAGGTTCGATATTGGGTCCATTCCTCTTTTTAGTTTACATTAATGATTTACCCCAATTACTCCAAAATCAACCGAAGATGGTGTTATTTGCAGATGACGCATCATTGATCTTTAAAATCAACCGACGGTCACAAAATCTTGACGACGTGAATACCTCTATTCTTCAGGTCCAAGATTGGTTTACGGTAAATAATTTGGTACTAAATAAAAAAAAAACAAATACATTTGATTTAAATTACCTAATGTTAGAAGTAGTGAATGGAGAAAAACTAGAATTTATTAATCAAACAGTTTTCCTAGGAATCACGCTAGACGAGAAATTACAATGGAGACCTCATATAACATCTCATCTCTTGCGAGGTGGCTAAGCTCTGCCGCTTATGCTGTTAGAAAGATAAGACAGTTAACAGATGTAGAAACCGCGCGTTTGGTCTATTTTAGCTACTTCCACAGTATTATGTCGTATGGAATTTTACTGTGGGGTCGGGCTGCTGACATTGAATCCATCTTTATTTTACAAAAGAGAGCTGTCGTCGCGAATCTCTCAGAGAACTATGTATTTAAAAGGATTAATATTATGACGGTACCTTGCCAATTCATTTATGAAAATATTATGTATGTAAGAAAAAATCTATATAATTTTAATAAAATAAGTGATAGACATAACTTTAATACTAGGAATCAAGATAAAATAGATCAACCATTTTTCAGATTATCTAAAGTACATACATCTTTTATGGGGTACTACTGTGTTAAATGTTACCTACAACAAAATACATTGTGATATATTTATTACAATTAAATGAAAGAAAATTTAAAACTCATATTAAAAGTACTCTTAGTACACAAGCATATTACAAATTAGAGGATAATATCCAATATAAGAATGCTTGGAAACATGCTGGTCCTGCTCCATAGGATAATCTAGAATCAAGACAAAATCATATTGGTTGCTAATTTAAGTTGTATAAATTATTATATGACATTGATTTTACATTCTGTGATTACTTCCTCACACATTGACTTATTCATTGTAAAAATTTAGGAAAATCGTTGTAAATATGTGAGAACCATGTATCTATCACATAAGTAATTAATTTATCTTTCGTTGCTTCATTTTTAATTCTTTTTTTACCTATTGTGGTTTGGTTTTTTTTTTAGGTGCATCGTTTTCACATATAATTATGTAACTAATGTACCTATATATAAAAAATATTGTAAAACTTTTTAAAAGAGTAACGGTGGAGTTTCTTGCCCATTCTTCTCCATACGAAAACTACCTTTTGGAAGGGGCGACTTGAATCAATTAAATTTTTTGTAAACTTTGACGTTCAAAAGTGCCTTATTCAACAATAACACGACTTTCATAGTACTATTAGCTGAATAATTTGCGCCCAAATTGCGTTGAGTAACTGATTACTCCCTTTTTATACGAGCTATTACATCTAAATTATTGAACTATGAGCTGAAACAGAAATGTGGTCTCGACTAGTACGAGTATAGCACATGTTTTTCTAGTATGTTTCCATTCCGTTGCGTTCCGTTAAATAAAACATGTTCTTTTCGGTAACTGTTAAATGAGCTACTTTATAATTTTATGATGCAGTTAGGAGGTAGATAGTGGAGGAGGCAACGCAATGTCGGATGGCCGCACGTCATGATTTCCATTGTAGTGATTTTAAATACTAAACATAAAATTAAATGAAAGGTAAAAAATATTTTTGTATCAATGTAGTCATGAAGTTTAAAAGTAGCTCATTTAACAGTTACCGAAAAGAACATGTTTTATTTAACGGAACGCAACGGAATGGAAACATACTAGAAAAACATGTGCTATACTCGTACTAGTCGAGACCACATTTCTGTTTCAGCTCATAGTTCAATAATTTAGATGTAATAGCTCGTATAAAAAGGGAGTAATCAGTTACTCAACGCAATTTGGGCGCAAATTATTCAGCTAATAGTACTATGAAAGTCGTGTTATTGTTGAATAAGGCACTTTTGAACGTCAAAGTTTACAAAAAATTTAATTGATTCAAGTCGCCCCTTCCAAAAGGTAGTTTTCGTATGGAGAAGAATGGGCAAGAAACTCCACCGTTACTCTTTTAAAAAGTTTTACAATATTTTTTATATATAGGTACATTAGTTACATAATTATATGTGAAAACGATGCACCTAAAAAAAAAACCAAACCACAATAGGTAAAAAAAGAATTAAAAATGAAGCAACGAAAGATAAATTAATTACTTATGTGATAGATACATGGTTCTCACATATTTACAACGATTTTCCTAAATTTTTACAATGAATAAGTCAATGTGTGAGGAAGTAATCACAGAATGTAAAATCAATGTCATATAATAATTTATACAACTTAAATTAGCAACCAATATGATTTTGTCTTGATTCTAGATTATCCTATGGAGCAGGACCAGCATGTTTCCAAGCATTCTTATATTGGATATTATCCTCTAATTTGTAATATGCTTGTGTACTAAGAGTACTTTTAATATGAGTTTTAAATTTTCTTTCATTTAATTGTAATAAATATATCACAATGTATTTTGTTGTAGGTAACATTTAACACAGTAGTACCCCATAAAAGATGTATGTACTTTAGATAATCTGAAAAATGGTTGATCTATTTTATCTTGATTCCTAGTATTAAAGTTATGTCTATCACTTATTTTATTAAAATTATATAGATTTTTTCTTACATACATAATATTTTCATAAATGAATTGGCAAGGTACCGTCATAATATTAATCCTTTTAAATACATAGTTCTCTGAGAGATTCGCGACGACAGCTCTCTTTTGTAAAATAAAGATGGATTCAATGTCAGCAGCCCGACCCCACAGTAAAATTCCATACGACATAATACTGTGGAAGTAGCTAAAATAGACCAAACGCGCGGTTTCTACATCTGTTAACTGTCTTATCTTTCTAACAGCATAAGCGGCAGAGCTTAGCCACCTCGCAAGAGATGAGATGTTATATGAGGTCTCCATTGTAATTTCTCGTCTAGCGTGATTCCTAGGAAAACTGTTTGATTAATAAATTCTAGTTTTTCTCCATTCACTACTTCTAACATTAGGTAATTTAAATCAAATGTATTTGTTTTTTTTTTATTTAGTACCAAATTATTTACCGTAAACCAATCTTGGACCTGAAGAATAGAGGTATTCACGTCGTCAAGATTTTGTGACCGTCGGTTGATTTTAAAGATCAATGATGCGTCATCTGCAAATAACACCATCTTCGGTTGATTTTGGAGTAATTGGGGTAAATCATTAATGTAAACTAAAAAGAGGAATGGACCCAATATCGAACCTTGAGGAACGCCCATTGCCATTACAGACCCCAATGAGTTTACGCCGTTTACTTAAACTTGTTCTTTCAGGTATGATCTTAGTAAATCAAGAGCTGTATTCCTAATCCCACACTGCTCTAGTTTCAGCAGAAGTGTCTCATGGTCTACGCAATCGAACGCCTTCGAGAGGTCGCAAAAGATTCCAATGGCATCTTGTGCTTCTTCCCAGGAATTAAAAATGTTCTTTATTAGGGTGACACCATCGTCAGTGGTACAAAGACCTTTGGTGAAACCGTACTGTTGTTCATAAAAGATGGAATTTTTATTAAAGTGACGTCACATTTAATTGAGCATCAACTTTTCATACACCTTACTGAGAATTGTTAGAATTGACACAGGCCTATAATTGTTGGGATCTTTACTATTACCGGATTTAAACAATGGAACGTAAATGAACATGCAAAGTAGCTTTATCGATGAAATCTTAGTAGTTATTTAACATTTATTTGTGGGCCACACTAATAATATGATAGTAATAATAAATAAAGTTTATCAAATTTTGTCAAGTTAGATCAAGATCCATTGAACAATTTTTAGTAAATATACATATTTCTATTACATCACAATATATGGGTTATTAGTCAAATAATTGTTTAATGTTATCTCATTTATAGGACATAATTCAACCATAATGTAGACAAGTTTGGGGTTCCTTAATTATTATTTTTTTCCATTTCCATAAAATATATTTCCATTTATTGTAATTCATCAAGTAAATTGTTAATATTTTTCAATAAAATACTGGTGCGCTGGATGAGATATTATATATATCTTGTAAATTAATTAATAATCAGTTATATAACACCTAATTCAATAAATGTGTTATACCAGCATTCATAACGATTCAAGTTGAGTAACTGCATTATCAACACTTACATGCGATTAATCGACTTAGCATGCTATTACAGACATTAAGATACTTTTCAGTAAGTAGGCAGCTTTTATTCGGCGAATTTGCTCTAAAATAGTAATATCATAGTAGCTTCTTAAACATGAAACTTGGGAATCGACAATTCTAATAGCGCTATTACTGCACTCACAGAGGTATAAACGAGAAATTGTAGCTACTATATGGCTACTGAATAAATGCACGATAAGAATATCGAGTAAACGACACGGTTATAGCACTCAAAAGCGAAAAATACAAAAAAAGTCGTAATAAACGCTTTTACACTACATTGTGGTTACTACGTACCAGCTACTCAACATTTATTCGATCTATAGCTGAATAACTCATTCAGTATTCGACTGTTTTTATAGTTGCGATGTTTGGAGCGTCACCTCAGTTTCTAAGTTAGGTTTATTCGACCCTCGGAAGGTTTCTTTATTTAAGAGATGCGTTAATTTACCCTCTTTGCCTATAACATAATCAAAGACAATCATATTAAGGAGTGAACTCCAACGCACGACACACATAATATGTACTTTACTTTTACGACGCACACACATTTATTTTTTATTTTTACTGTATGTCATTTTTACCTCCAAAAGTACTTTTTTGTGCCTACTTGAAATAAATGATTTGGCTTTTACTATGACTGATGGGTAAGCAAAAATTGAAATAGATTACATACACACAAACATACCAAGAGAATTTTTGAGTGATTTAAAAACTAGAAAGAATACCAAAAATCTCCAAGGGAAATATGACGCTGTCAAAAATAAAATAAAGAAAGTTAAAAACAAAACTAGAATAAATAACGACACTAAAGACCAAATAGGTACAGAAGGAAGAAGTTTGATCATGCAGAGAAAATCTTTGTATAAAGACAAAAAATCCGACAAAAAGAAAAATTTGCATATCAGTAAACATTGACAGAAAAGAAGTAGTTACACATAGTTTTAAAGTTATTACATAGAAAAGTGGGGAGGAGTCAAGAAAGCATGGGACGAGCTAAGAGGAAATACTTACTGCATAAAAAATATGACACCATAAAGATAAGAAAAACAAGACAACAGAATCGAAATACTAGAAGTAGCCACAGAGCTATACATAGAGTAATAACTCTATGTATAGCGACGATTAAACACCAGACGAAAATCATCAATTAATTGAAAACTATTCATATATTAGCGAAGAAATTTCATGTATAATATAGGAGTAGACAACGCTATGAAATCACAAAATGTGTTATTTTTCTACATCTACTGTATCAAACAACTATTTGCGATTCAAAATTCACTTTTTGTTATTGACATTCATTTAGTTAATAAGTCTAAAGTCAACGAAGTTGTGACGTAACCGGTTTACTAGTTAAGTAGCCACTAAAGGAATCCTCTATCCACCTCCTGGCTCCATCATCTGATCCTCGATATCAAGTGTAATATATTGGACTCGTCAAACCGAAACATATGATCGCAAACTCGAGGGTTTTACTAGTAGTCACTAAAGAGTTCCACTATCTACCTCCTAACTGCATCATAAGACCTTCGACACCAAGTGCAATATATTAGACTCGTCAAATCGAATCATATGAGCCCAAACTCGAAGGGTTTACTAGTAGCCACTGAAGTGTTCCATTATGCACCTCCTGGCTCCATCATCAGACCCTCCACACAAAGTGCAATATTTTAGACTCGTCAAACCGAATCATATAAGCCCAAACTCGAGGGGTTTGCTAGTAGCCACTGCAGAGTTCCATTATGCACCTCCTGGCTCCATCATCAGATCCTCCACACCAAGTGCAATATTTTGGACTCGTCAAACCGAATCATATGAGCCCAAACTCGAGAGGTTTACTATTAGCCACTGAAGAGTTCAACTATCCACCTCCTAGGTCCATCATCAGACCTTCGACACCAAGTACAATATATTAGACTCGTCAAATCAAATTATATGAGCCCAAACTCGAGGGGTTTACTAGTAGCCACTGATGAGTTCCACTATCCACCTCCTGGCCCATCATCAGATCAGCTCCAAAATACTAAATTATTGTATTGTCATCGATTCTTGATACGTGTGCAAATTTTCAAGTTAATTAAATGTCGTGGGTGGGTGAAAATTACGTTGAAAGATTCCATTAGTTTTTTGTTATGCCTAACTGCCCAAAAGCCTTAGCATTATCCTAAATCACATTTATCCACCTGTCGATCTTCTCCGTCAAACTCCGAAATTACTGATAATAATACAATATATAGACTCACGGTTAGTGAACTCTTTCTCGCGGCGGCTCCGCTCACTACTACTGTTTGACATTACACTGTACATACCTCGAAACTCGTTGACTATACCTAACTTCGTTTTCGCCCTCGCGCCACGATGTCCTGTAGGCGTGAACCAATACCACTTCTGATGTGGGAAAATAACACAGATTATTATTATATTAACTCATGCAAACAAATGTAATCAAAATACATAAAGGATCATATTTCAAATCATATTCAACATATTTAATCATGTTCCTTTCATTTACATAGCTAGCTGCCACAATCAAACTAATTTAGGAATTAAAGAATAGTTATAACTTATGCACACGTTGATACTTGTTACCCTTTTTCAGACTGTAGGTGAACACTTGTACATACTCGTTAAGAAGTGCACGCAGATTGGGGCCGATCAACTCGTGAAACGCCTTTTACTAAACGCTGTTTACTGAGCGGCCCGTCCGTCACGTGGTGGACGTGACGTTATGAAAACTTTTCCAATTTAATAAAACGTTATCGATACCATATAGGTATATTACTTTATTCATATCTATGTATGATACAAATTGAGCAGGTTGCATCAAATTAAACCAAAATGAACTGAAGAACTGCTGTATTTTTTATTTAAAATTCGTATGTTAACGGTACGTCAAAATTATTCCTACTGATAAGTATAAAATATGTTCTATAATGTGATCGCAGCTCTATGATAGATTAAATCGTCAGCCTTTCTGTTAGAGCGGTGGTTCTATGGAAGTAATAAAAGACTTAAATGCAAAAGGAACGCTTTGGTAGAACTTCGAGGAAACACGGGAATAGCTATCCGCGGAAAACGGATATTTTATTCTTGAAGCCACCACGGTACGGCAGCGCGGGCGTAGGTTTGTGTCGATATGTGGACAATATGAAGTAATCTCTTTTCCATTTATCTGATTATCCCTTTTGAAGTATGTGGCCTTTCAAATGTACAGCCGCGAAATGTACCTTCTTTTAAGAGACTTTCCACATAGATGCGTCTTCAAAAAACATGGACAGGAAGTTATATTGAACTGTTTTTAATTACCAATTTCTGTTCAAACTTACAAACCAATCACAACTTTAGCCACTGTTCCACCGACCTAAGCCACCAGCTCGTCGCTACGAGTAACTGTCGCGGACACAATCGCCAGCTCATTAGCAGTGGCCCAGCAAACAATAGAGGCGCGTTGTAAATAACCGGCGGTACACTCCGGGAACAGGTGGCCGGTATGACCTATTGACTCAGAAGTCACTGTCGATGCCAATGGTGGGGTTTTGATACAGGTGTATGATATACCTACTGAGTGTTTTCTTATACGACTTGTAATGTAAACAACTTTTTGTGTTGCAGTTCTGCAATTAGACAGTTAAATACAAATACGTGTTTTCATGTTTATTTTGTTTATACTGAAAAGTATTGTTTACTACAAATGTAGGTTTTATGATGACTGTAACATACACATAAGCCTCAAAACGATGAATAAATTCGATTTTTTTCCGGAAAGTACAAGAAATCGATGCAGCAATGAATTGGATGGCATAAAATTTAAAACCGCACATCGTGCTACGTTTAGAAGAATAATTATATCGGTTTTGTGGGCATAGCTATCTAAAAGTTATTTTAGTGACTTATTCCAATAAACCCCATGAATATTCATGCAGCCAGTTATCTCGTTGGAATATGGAAATTGGAGTTTAATCTGTCTTTTTATTACTACATCTGCGAAGATCAGTGACCGGAATTCGCGGTTTTTAACACATTACAATTACGTATCGATTTAATTAAATGCAAATTTCATGAGCAATTAATACTTTCACACAATTAAAGAATTATAACTTTAGTTAGAATTATGTAAAAAAAAAATAAGCACGATGTTAGATTCGCTGATAGTTTCACCAGGTATAATTCGACGCATCAGAATAATAAGTAGGAGCTCTGTGAGTCTGTGATAAGCTCGTTACTAAACGTAAACGCGTTAGCGTCGCTATTTAATCGGAGACGGTAAACTTATTACAACAACGAGCCTCGAGTTTATCTGCAAACTGCTTCTAACTGCGAGGGCAGAGGTCGGCGCTAACCGGGAGCCTGTGACGTCACTGAGCTGTCACCATTGTTCCCAACTTGTCGGCTCTGCCTACGGCACTCGCACCAGTTTCACCCAGTTCCATTCAACGCAATCCAGTTCGAACCGGCTCACGGCACCCCCATCCAGTTAATTTAAGTTGCCGCGGTCTTTGAGTAATTGGTTCAGCGTTTACTCATTCATATGGCGGTCTATTTGCTCAAATGGAGTGCTGCAGGCTTTGTGTGTCGGTGACGTGCTTAACAATTGCCTGGATAATATTAAATTAAGTCTCCCAATTAAGATTTTCAGCTCGTCTCGGTGCACCGCGCATTAGCTATGCGACAAAGCGAAGTGAAATGAATGGACCGAATTGTATGAAAGTGCCGCTAATAATTGATATAAATCCTAGTTTGCCATGTCGATTGAAGAAATGAGCTAGATTATTCATAACAGCTCCGTATTGCATTTTCATTCCAATTACCTACATGCAGGTCCTAATACGGATTCTATAAACTTTGCAATATGTGTGTTCTAGTGACAATTTAACTAGAGTGCAATTCCAATTCAGGTTAAAATACATCAGAAAGTTTGGTTAAATGCGGCGCCGGAGCGGGTCGGAACCGGCGCCTGCGGGGGTGAAGCGCGGTGTGGGGGGACGAGCGAGTGTTGTTCAACAACAGAGGAACGAGTCTTATTGTAATCAGACGGCGGCAATAAAACCGTCCGAGACGAGACGTAATGAACGACGGATAGAACAACGTTTAATATTTCCGAAACAAATTGACCAATAAAACAAAAAGTTGCCAAGTCTTGATTTCCTCGGAGCTCGAACTTGTTCAAAGTTCCAATTGTAGTCGGATTGTTTTTTAAAGTATTCTGCGAGTCCGTCCCGGGGGGTGCGGGGTTGAGGAGGTAAGCTGAGGGGGGCAGCGGGGGGGAACCGCGAGGCAAGGAGGCGTTCACTTGACTCAATAAAAAATCAGCAGGCGATGGTTACGGCTACGTTTTCATTCGCTAATCTCCGGCCGCGCACTAATCCTCCGTGACGGACGGGCCCATGTTTATTTTATTCCCTTTCGAAATTTATTTAAGCCGAAAGGAATTCGCTTTGGACTGGAGCTAAGTTTTTAATAGAATTTGGTAAAGTTTAAATAAGTTAGTGTTATTGTTCGAGTAACTGACGTCACAGCATAGCTCTGTCAATATTAGATCATTCTCTTGAATTAATAACGAAATTTTCGTACTAGTGAACTTTTGTATGATTCTGACTTACCTACAGTATTATTAACTTAATCCATACCTAAGTATTAATTTCTCTATACTTGAAAGTGATACCAACAATGCCAGTACATACATATCTTTGTTCCAAAAAAATATGTTTTATTACACTTCTAATGAGCTGGAAGTGTCCCAATTAGCTCCGCTTTCGATATTATCAATCTTGTAAACGAGGCGCCTCCAACTAGCGATTGGCGCTTCCGCGGTAAAAGGTCGTAAGTCACGGCACATAACTCTTGAGGCGGGTGATCGACCCACGACGCAGGAAATGCAATATCTTGGAAGGTAAACATAGACTCTTGGGTATAGCTAGTTTCGTTAAAGGATACAAGAAAAAAACAGTCATCTCAAAGATTTTGTAAGTCATCAAACGGATGATCTGATCTCAAGCAAGCAACCAAACAGGCTTTCAATAAAGATTTTTATGGGATACAAATACTAGACAAAACTTCTTATAGAAGAGAAGAAGCAAACGATTTACATGATTTTTTTTATTAAGGCAAAAATATGTTTCTCAAATCATTACAGAAACCTGGTCAATAGAGGATTCAAAATATGCATATATGAAAATATACCTTCTTAATTAATGATCGCGTAATTAATGAGCGGGGTGTTTGAAGTCTCCTTTTCAACTTATTTCTTGCACCGCATAGACAAAACCGGATGCGAAGATAAGACTTAAAATTACGAACTTAGTACCTTATGCGTCGCGGCCTGCACTCTTCCGCAAAACGCGAGCACTACTCAAACTAAATCGTAATAATTAGGTAGGATCTAAGACTCTTACTGTTCTACCGTCGTGTTTCCACATAGATTTCGAGGTAATAAATTGTTATCATCGAAATTTTAGGAACGCATTCTTAATTTATTTTGATTTAGTTTAAAAGAGCTATCAGGTAAATAATATTATCTTACAACGAATATATTAATATTATTTCGAATACTTACATGGTTCGGTCGGCGAACCGCTACCCAACAACACGTCGAATACATGCCCAGTTCTTACAACATCAATCAATTCTTTATTCGTCCTACCCGCCACGTAGCGTGAAATTTACAATATAATACGCAGGATGAAGAGCAAGCGCAGTGCCGGAGTTGACGAAAAATCTTTAATCTTTCCTAATTAAAGAATGTATTGATGAATTACCAAATAAATAAATAAATCCTTTGACGAAGGTATGTTTCCGGATAAATTAAAAGAAGCTAAATTACGACCAATATTTTTAAAAATTCGGCAAACCACAAGATCCCTGTTCCTACCGACTAATTATAGCCCTTCTACCAGTTATAACAACATTTTTCGAAAAAACAATGTCCACTAGAATTAACAAGTTTTTGGAAAAATTCAATCTCTTGGACATTAATCAGTTTGGCTTTAGGCAAGAAAGATCGACCATACTCGCTATATATAATTACGTACAAGAAATATAAAACTACATCAATGACAAATATTTTTGCCATAGGTTTGTTCCTAGACATGACTAAAGCTTATGATAAGGTTTCCCATCATTTTATTACAAAAATTATATGACATAGGAATTAGGGGTACGGGCTATAAATGGCTAAAATGCTACCTACCTAAAAACATTAAAACAATGTTGAAATAGAATACTACAATAATGAAGCAAAAGAAATACAAATTGTAAAATCAGGGACAGATTTAGATTATTAACCACTCCATTCCACAAGGCAGTGTTTTGGGGTGTATATTATTTATTATATACATAAACGACCTATGTACCTAAAATAATTGACTCGAAGTGCGTTCTATTCGCGGACGACGTATCGCTAGTGTTTAGAAGCACTGAGAATACCGAAACTTTACCAATATAGAAAATACTTATAAAATAGTAAAATCATGGCTAGAGAAGCACAATCTACAAATTAATGCTAACATAAGTAATCTACTAATCTACTAAATGAACATTAAGCCATGGGAAAGTTGTGAACCATATTTCATAAGAAATAAAATAATCATGTTACCCTCCCTTTACATAGTACTATTAATTGGACATCATAACGACTTCTAGACATATATATTATTTTTATTCCTCAAATGTATAGTGTTGTTTTAGTCAAAACTTATCAAATTTTTACTCAATATTATGTTAATTGAATGTTTATAAACTGACAGGGTTCGTGTACAAAAACTGACAGTACTGAATTGTAAAATGTGCATGAGAGCAAATAAATAAATAAAATATGTCTTCGGGGTAGGTACTTTTAGCGCCATATATTCGTACATACTCGGACGAGTCTCAACTTCAGAAGCCAATTGTTTGACAGCCACAAAGAACCGCACCGCGACAGTAAATCAAACTCAAACTCAAAGCATTTATTTCAAATAAACCAATTACAGGAACTTTTGAATTGTCAAGGGTCGATCAGTCAGAAAGATGAAGCTAGTTGCCCATTCCAAAGCGTAGTAGGTTCCTAGGATACTCTTTTAAATAAAAATATTCTTACAAAATATTGGTTACATCATTTATGTTGAAATTATACATGTGAGAACAATGTAGAAAGACGTGCACGTTAAAAGCGTCCGCAATGTAAAAATAAAAACAAATTCAAAAATTAAAATAAATTAAAATAACCCATGGCAGCTAGGCATGATCAGTCCCTACTGACGGCGCCCGTTCACGAACATGACGCATAGATCAGCACCATTCAGCTCAACCATTTTGAAGGGAACTTAATGATCCAACACACACGCCACCCCCAGCGAGACATTTGAGTGAGCATGACAAGTCAATGAGTACTTTCTCGCAACACTTCCCTTTTCTATATTTCACTTTCGTCAATTATTCACAGAAAATATAAAACATTCCCGATGCTACATATATTAAATCATATCTGAATTAACATGAAAGTAGAATAAAGTAAAACTCCGACGTCACACCCCGTCATTGGTTCGATAAAAGAATATTTATCCTAAAAAAAAGATGGCATCTTATCGAAAATATACAAATTATATTATCGAACGAGTTGGGACCGGGGTACGTAATGTACGTAATGTACGTTAAAGACACATAAGTTATTCCCGCGTATGTACCGCGACTCTTATACGCTCTGCTCGCTTGGCACTAGCGCTCAGCTTTCGAAGCGGAGTGAATGAAAGAGCTTTCTTGAATGCCTCTTCCCAATCGCAACTTGATATTTCATGAATTTCTTTACATACTTATGACTGCAGGTTACATTTAATATAACATTGATTTCCTCTGTGAATGTGAACAATGTGAGTAATTAGCGTTGTAATTAAATGTTTCCATCAATTCTGGAAACTGATATTGTGTGATCAAACAACTACCAAATGAAACTATAATCGGATATAACTCATACATTAAAGTTGAAAGTAATTGTCTATTGTTAGGTGTATACATTATCGAGACCTCCACGCGGAAAGTTACAATAACACAGAAATGAAATATGCACAGAAATATGTGATGGTTTTTATTGTACCCAGAATCTCATAACAATGTAGTTGAATTGAAAAGCACTCGGCTACAGACACTCCCTACCCTCCTGCAACTCACATTACACGAACTTTTGAAAAAAACTTACACAAAAATCACTTTTCAGCGCCGTCAGCGGATATATGGAAGCCGCAAATCCTTATAATATCCAATAGCGTAAAAGAAATGCACGAAATTAAATTCCGTAGCGTAGCCATTTGTAAAGTACCGCAGAGCTACGCGCTACGGATTAGCGGGCGTCCACACATCGCTACGCTGCTACGCCGCTACGTCACCGCTACGCCTCTACGGTGCTACGTCGCTACATCACCGCTCGGCCACTACGCTGCTACGACAGCCTGCAACGTTTTTCGCTCATGTAGCACGACCGCCGCGAGCTATCTAGTTTGTTAAAGTTTTACAGTAAAATAAAACATACTTATATTGAACATTGAAGTCAATGATCTATTTGCTTTATTCTTCAACACGCTCTACGTAAGTTTGTTTCTGATAAGTTATGCTTTAGACGCTTTAGACAGTAAATTGTATAATTTATTCGGAAATTGCGTAGGGGGTTCTGAATTCAATTCTGTATCAACATTTATCAATAATCGTTATCATTGAATCGGTGGCATATCAATAAATTTCCAAAATAATTATCGGAGCTCAACAAAGGAAACCCTCGTCGAATCGAGTAATTTTTGTGCCCCCGACAAAAATTCCGATTCTCGTTATTCAAATACGAAACCGGAACACGATTCCGGAACTCATTCGAGCCTCGCGCCCCCACGTCGAAGGCCGCTCAATCGAAAATTGAATTTCAATGTCACAACAGTGCAGATGTAAAAATCGTCTCCGAGTTCGTTCGGCGTCGGGCGTGCTCGGGATCGTTGGGCGGTGCGCGCGCAGCGGGGGTGAGGCGCGGGCGTTCGGGGTGCGGGCGGGGGGCGCGGGGTGCGCGCGCGGGCCGGCGCCGTCAGTGTCCCGGGCCGGCTGCGTCCGCCGCACGTGTGTTGCGCGATGCGCCCCCGCCCCCCCGCGCGCCCCCCGCTAGCCGCGCGCGTCGTGCTGTGACCGCAGTGAGTGCTCTGTGTGGACCCGCTTCCGCAACTGTGGCGCGATGATCGCGCGACTCCGCACGCGCTGAAACGCATGCGATTTGTCGCGACGGATTTCTGTACCTACAGTAAGTTTCGGTGTTGTTTCGCGACTTAAATGCACAGTCGCTCGGACCGGAGACTTGTTCGAGTTGACAAACTTTTGATTTATCGGTCGCTCTATCGGAGCCGAGTGAATCGTTTGAGTGGTGACGAGAATTATACAAAGCGCTAGTAGGCGGCTATCTAATCTGAGTGACGCGAGTTATCTCGCAGCGGATCGGGGGCAGCGGAACTCCGGCTAAGCCGCTCTCTCTAGGTACCGACGCAGCTCTGTGGAGCTTCAAACTTTAAGTAGACTTAATCAATGAAAAGTTGCTAGTTTAAATTGTAGTTTTGTCGTAAACTTTTAATGTTCGTCACTTTATTCATAAAGCTCTCGGGGAGCAGATAACTGAATTAAAGCAAAACCGCGAAGACGTTGTGAAGTGTTGACGCCAGTGGATTTGCATGGCGCGGGTCGGTGCGGTGGCGGCTGCATTAATTAAGTGCGGCGCCGCAACTGTGTCGAGTGCAGCCACGCCGCGTCGCCCTGCGCCACGCCGCGCCGCACCGCCTTACCCACGTAAATCTTTATGAGCGGTTTAAAGCGAACATTAGCCACCGAGCACTCGGCACAGATAACGCCGGCCTCTGAATAAAACATTCAATCTCCGAGAGAAGCCACTCTATTTGATTAACGTCGTAATTACTCATATAACTCCGCAGACGTCTCGGAACAACCGATCCTCCACTTCGGAACTTTCTGCCGCGCATTTGTTTCAATAATGTCGAAAACGATCGCCCAAACAAAGGCGAGCACATTATCAAAACTAACTTTGAACAGAATGTCGCGGAGAAAAATTTCATTTATTCAAAACTTAGGCGCAGATGATCCAACCCCGCGTCGGCAACCGACGGAGCTTTGAACACGCGAAACTTAAAAAAATGATAAGCAAGCGAAGGAGCCACAAACTGAGCAAAGAGGATTCCTTTTTGAATTCGACAACTGAATAGTTCAGTTTGAATATCTCGAGAGCACCATAGAAAAAGTTGTTACCATATTCCAGGTTACGGCCATTGGGGGCGTTTGAGGCGAGACGACAGAATCGCTTACCGAGGGTTGAATGGGATTAGCCCTTTCGAGGGGGTGCGATAAACTAATATGCGGACCTGAATCGGCTTTGAATAACCAATGTAATGCGTAGTCCGAGCCGACGTCACCCGCCAGCAATACAATCTGGCGAAGCGACACTTGAAAATCGAGTCCGAACACTTGCGATTCCCTTAATATTTTTGCAGAATCCTTTCAACACTGTTAATAGAACCGTCTCCGGCACTCCTGTACGACCAGATGTATGTCTGCAATAAGAGTATGTAGGGCGTCGGTGGCGTTCTGAAGTTTCTGCCTACCATTGGAAGAAGGATATATTATTAATAGACTTCGATGCGTCAAATCCTTCGATTAATATGTTAACATGATCATTGTCAGCCGATAGCAGTCCACTGGACATAACGACTAGAATTTCAAAAATCAAATACAGGCAGGTAAATGATTTTTAATTAATTAATCACATATCAATTCTCAATTCATAAAAGTAAACGGTAAAGTAGTCGTTATCACCAACAACATTCGCTAAAAGATGAAACGAAAAAAACAACACAGTTACTACTGTAAGTCTCGATGCCAAACGACAATTAATTAAATAATAATTTAAATAAGCCGGTAATAGACACCGAGCATTTAGAGAATCAGCTAATGAATAGATCGTTGTTGTGTTCATTATGAAGCAAAAGATTTCGCTCCCCACTTCCGTGAAATTCCCCGTAATCTGAGATTATAATAGACAAAGAATATTATGAGGCAGTAATTGGGGCGTTATGATGTCTTATTAAACTCCATTACATTATATTTTTGTTTGAAAATATGTACCAATCAGGGCACACTTATATCAAACATTCCATACACACATACACACTAAACGTATGTACTGAATAAATAATGTTGTAAAACTTAACATATTCGTTAACTTTGCTAAAAATATAAAAAAATATAACTGTGACTAACTGAGCTTAACATTTTTGTAGTTTTTATATTATCTTGCCATGTAATCTGGTCCTAGTAGAAAATACAGCTTTTGTATGTATTATTATTTAACAAATAGGTAAGTCTTCTGAACAAATAGTGTTGATTAAAATTGTTGCAGTAAAACTTGAAATGGTGTGTGAAAATGGAAATACTATTCCTGAAAGTTCGCTTTATATTTAACTTGTAATATTTCGCAACACATCGCAGTAATTCCGTGCTTGTGGTCAAAGGTGGGCCGACCGCGCTCATTCAGAATGATAATATTCGAGTAAATTCAGAAATCGTTTTATTAAAGCACTGTGTTACTGATATACTAAAATACTTTTTGCACATGAATATGACTGTTTTATTCTGGTCATAGGAATACGCAATTGGAAACTAATAAGAGTCACTTAGCATTTCGACGTTCTAATTTAACTGAAGTAATGCAATACAGTTTCAAATAACAAATAAATTATTTCAAGGCAATTTACAAGAATGTTAAAAGTTGTTAAATAGTACAAAGATTTACAAAGTCATACAAGCTAAGGCATTGTTAAAATAAATGAACCTGTCAAAAACTTTTAATTATACCAACATATTCGGCTAAGAAACAGTATGATTTTCATACGAGTGACCTACGAGTATAACAACTATAACGTCATCTTTCATGACAAACAGCGACGACGACGTAAAGAGAGATTGATGGACGGCTCTCAATCTTCAGATGCTTATTCCAACGTAAATTCTGCATAAACCCGAGCGTTGTAAATAAGGATCCTCATCACTTTATCCAAACTCATTCCGCTTTTAATAGGTGTGTGCCATTAGCATTAACTGATGGATTCGTGGTTGGTAGGCCTACTGCTCATCACATTCTGCTCCAAGTGATGAATAATCAGCTCCGCCATAAGCGCAGGCACACTTAGCGCGGCCTGGTGCGGGCGTCTCGATCGCAGATCGCTCCCTCGGGGACAGATAAGCCAATCCCGCTGCGTTATATAAACCTTCACTATTTTATGACACGATTTAACGCCGCGCCGAAAACCCGGATAAAGTTATGTTTGTTGTTTTGCCTCTATCTCGTCATACGTCTAATACGAGCTCGCTGTGCCGCCCTTATCGTCAAGCTCGATATAAGTCAAGTTTCGTTGCAGATCAAAATAATTATATGTTCCTGGTTTGCTTGCTTCGATGTTCCCACAAGCGTCGCTCCTCAGTGGAGCTCGAGGATCACTTTTGTAAACACTTGCATTCGATCGCGGCTTAACTTTCGTGGAATTATGGTTTCCTGGTACCGCGCTTTTATCATCGTCCGAGACTTTAGCTGACGCTCGCTTTCAGATATTAAAATCGTCTGTAGTGTACAATCCTTTGTACCATACTGCTTTATCTGAAGTTTCCTTTGAGGATCGTAAACTGTGTCCAAATAAATCTTGTGAGCGGTGCTTGTGCCAGTGAGTATATTACAGTGAGATACCGTCGTGGTGTGTAGTGCGGCGGAGTGTCGGGTACTGGGGTGTCGGAGGGTGAACAAATAGCGATCCAGATAACAGAAGGGTATGATATCAAATCCTTTTATTGAATGTTTGTCCCCAGCGCCGACGTTGTGTGTTTTTCAAATTAGAAACCTTATCCCATGATTGTGATGTATAGTTTTATTCTGACAGATGGCATAAAGGATTACACAGATTACATTGAAATCATCAATAGGCCCGCTCCCTTAAATCGTTACACTTTTGATACATCAATAGTGTGACAGTTAAATTATAATGATTAAATTACCTATCAAAAATATCTAAGAGAGCAATGGTGGCCGACTAGCGAGTTTGTAGGTCGTTAGTTCGAACTCAGACAGGCGATTCCTTTGTGTAAATTATTTCATCACCCCTGCTCTCAAAACGGTGAAGGAAAACTTCGTGAGGAAACCGACATGTCCTTGAACCAAAACTTCGAAGACATGTCATGTGACATCTACCAGCAGGTGCATTACGGCCCACTTCCTCTCACCAAGAGTGTGCCAACATTATAGGCTGATTATGCTATTATGCTGTGCTATGAATATCTTAAAGTGAAAAGCTCATAATATTCCAGTATTTCTCCAGTCAAGTCAAATATTTCACAACTCGTTATAATGAACATAGCGTTAATTGGCGCAAGACAGGCGCTATCGAAATAGCCCTTCAGAGTCAATTGTGGCAGAAAGTAATCTATTAAAATAATTATATAATTGTGCGGTGTCATGCACCAATGGGTAATAAGCGAGTCGGAGACTTGTTACCAAACGAACCATCCCACGTTTGAATTATTCAATATTACAAATTACATTACCATCTAATAGAATTTGGACACTTTAAATGGTTCCCTTCGACCCCTACTCTCGAACGTGTCAGTGTTTAATAGGGAACATTACTCAAACTATATCTGTGTTAGATTTTTTTTATAATTGTAGGTGAGGAGTACCTAAATAGTTATTATCTCTCCATCTAATGGCGAACTAATGGTAAAGTACTCACGATGGAACTCTCAATGATAAATATAGCTTTATGTAACAAAGAGCGACAGACTAGAAACTAAAGTTAATGCAAAGTTGTAGAGCTTATTAAGAGTCGACGATATCTCTACACTTCTATATTTACGCGAGTAATAATATTCTCGCGTAAATGAGCTTACCTGGATTTAAATAGTAACAACCTCAATAGTTAAACTTTAAAGTAATACATTCTCAAAAGCCATAATATTGTCGTCTATATTCATAGAAATGAAAATGCCAAACCATAAAATAACGACTGTTTAGAACTATTTCAGGTCTGTGATTGAGCACCAAATCAAAATCGTTACTTTGCTTCGTGGCTTCATTAATCACGCTGCACGCTGTTATCTGCGACGTGTTCAGTTGTTCACCACGCTTACAATTAGTGCCTAAGTAATACATGAAACCTCGCTCACAGTAAGTACTCATGTCTAGAATGACGAAGTACTCAGAGTAACAAGCTCAACTTCGCGTCAAACTATTTCCACAGCTCATTTCATTTATGAAAATACGGTTGCGGTAAATGCTGTTACCCAATACGAGGGTAATATGAGCAGAAAGCGATGCGGCGCGGTGATGGATCGTCCATTGCCGGCAAACTGCCACTTTATTGGACATTAATCGCTCTGATGTAGCGATGGATACGTGATACTGCGATTCGGTGTCGAATTTTAGTTTTCATTTGGACAGCCCCATTTGTGGGTGAATTTGGATCGTTATGGATTTTGTCGCCCATGACTTTCATATTCGATATAGTTTAGATCTATCGTATCTACGATCACTTTGTTCGCTTCGAGTTACTAATCTTTGCTTGCAGTCGAGTTAAATGAGCTCGTTTGATGTTTATCTTCACTTTAATTGTGATCTGTGATTATTTTGTTGAGCGGCTCCTCTTTAATCTTTTCTCGAACCGTTTCATATTGTGTTCCAAGTGCAGTCGAATACCTGCGCTTAAATTATTGTCCTGTTTGAATTACTAACAACTTCAAAAAACATTATGCATCATTCAAATGCTTCAGTATAACTCTATTAGATTAGCCCACAGTTGTGTATTCGCCATCTAATATAATTGATTCGGTGATTAAACGCTCGTAAATAGTTGATTGTTTGCTCCACAACGGGCCCCGATGTAATCGGCCACTATTAATAACAGGCTACAATTAAAGCGCGTTTTGTGGCCGATGGCCGCGTGTGGCCGTTTTATTTGCCATCTGACTAATGACCTGCCCTAGGCTCCCGGAAGTGCTCACACCCTGACTGACGGTGTCGTTATAGTGTTACACGTCAGTACCGAGCCGCGCTACGACCGCGATGTGCATTCTTGCTGAAACATTTCAACGTGAACATGAGCATGGAAATTATATCGTATTAACGTTAGTGCTAATAAAATGTTAATATTAGAGCTCCACTGAAACACGATACAATAACACTAATTCTTCACTATCGTGTGGCTTCACTAGCAAGAATATCAGTTATAATCAAATCGTTCCAGTATTGAGACATAATGTATTTACTGAACTAACAAAGAGATATCCTTCAAGCTCCAGACACGTTCCACTACGTAATTCCCTTCATCTCCGTTATACAGACGTGTTTATATTATAAACCAATACCCGCTGTGTGCGACGAAAATCTATTTAAAGTTAATCAAAATAACCAAAACATGCCTCGCTTTTAAATATAAACAATAACGGACTTGTATTGTATTGAAATTTGTTTTCGTAACAACATTAAACATAATATAATTTCAATTAATATTTATGGGCCTCCCAGCTTTGTTCGAACAGAACATTTATTTAAATTGAAATCGGAATATCAGATTAACAGTTTTATTCACTCATGCATAATTATTGTCATTATTTGCTGTATCTTCTGGGTATACATAAAATAAACCATTTCAGTGATTTAAATTCATATTCTTCGACATTCAGGTATGCGATCTAAAGAAAACTGGAATATACAGGGTGGCATCCCTGCCACCCTGTATATTTCAGTTTCATCGACGCGAAAACTGTTACCATGGATTCAGTACATGATTCTGAACCCGGGGCGGGGGGAAGGGTCAGAATCATGTACTGATTTTTTTTTACATTGAATTTTTTCGTGTACATTGCATTGCTGAGATTGATATTTTACTTTTCTCAAACTTGTTAGTCCCGCTACGAACGAAAACTATTTTGATTTGCATATTTCAGTACACAGCGCATATTATATTGAACTGAACATTTTCTTTCGTTAACTAGCTTCACAATCTCGTTGACACAAGTAATTGAGGAAACGGTTCCTTTCGCGAGCTATTTGTGTTCCAGCTCGCTCGAGTGGACATCTATCCGCTCACTAAAACACCTCCACATTTTTCTCTTCTATTACGTAAATTGTGCACTTTATCTCGTAAATTGGTTCTAATTTACAACACTCACTCTACTAATGTAAAAGAAATTAACGTGTCGGCTACTTTGTATTCTAAAACTGTTTTTTGTCGCTCTTAACTGTGGAATACTATTCGTAAATACGAGACGGTGTTCTTCACAGAGTGTCAGTCTTTGATTCTGCGTTGTTGTTGCCTGAACTTAATGCTACTGATTCGTATACTTAATTAATGAGTTGTATCTGATGTGCACTCCACTTGTGACATTAAGCTCCATGTAACACTAGCGCGGCGCAGCTCATCCCGCATTACAACACGCCAACTAAGTACGGTTCCATGTATTACACGCTCATTGTATCAGATTAATAGGATTTTGGTTCGTAAAACCACTCCACGCTATTATGTTTTTTACACACATGAAATAACGCCTTTGAGAGCGCTGCAAAGTAATTGCAGAACGCATTATCAGTTTGAATCACAATTTTTACTCAAAGAGCTCGATGTGGAATGTAGCCGAAATGTGGCGCATTGAACAAATATTCAGTAGTCCAGGAGCAGATGTAACTTGATGTTCTTGTGAAATTCGCGCATGGTGTGGTCGCAGTTCCGCACAGTATCGCGCTGTGTATTTCCGTCTGGCCGCTTATGTACCCACATGTACAGTCGCAGGCGGCGGCGGCTGCGCAAGATGTCGACAACTTAGTATCGCGACGACAAGCACTCGCAGCAAGTTGGACAACTCCACAACTGTTGCCAAAATTTACCAAACTTTATGTATGCAGCTACAATTGTATAAATACTGCCAAAATTCGTCCATTTGGAACATTTGAACCGTTCCGTTCTAAAATCTATTTCGCAATGTTTATTTCGAATTCAATTTGCGTATCTCTGTATTCTGTATTACGGTTCGCTTCTAGCTTTTCATCAAATCGATATTTTAAAGTAAAGTAAAAAGAATTTTTAATCATTTATAACCTGATTATTTACCCCGGCCGACGCTCCTATAATTATTTTTCTTCATTTCTTGGCAGTTCCACCGGTGCAAGGTGAATCCGTTCACGGACGAAGTAAAAGATCGATCTATCTAGACGAGCCGACTGTCCCCATTTGCGATCCAGGAATACCTTTTTATTATTCTTGGAACGTTTAGCTTACCTTCCTATATACCTTAGTTAATGTGATATTGATGTTGAAAAAAATCTATAATATGAGGTAGTAAGTAGGTGAGTCGTACAAATATACAGTCAAGTTTATGTTTGTGGCAGAAATACAAGTAAAATAATAGCTCGTCCATTAGCGGTCGCCAAAAGACTAATGTTGAATGAAGTTCTCGTGTTGTGAATAGAGTCACACTTACCGTAAACAAGCTATTATAGAACACAGAAAAATGCCCTTCAGTTAACCTGCGAACAATTGAGACCTGTTTCATAAAACGAGCCATTATGTTGGAAAGCTCCACAAAATGCACTACACTAATACCTCATTAAGTAAGCTGCACGGTGTTATTAAGCATTTATTTTTCATTTGAACTTATTTTAATTAATTATACATGTGCATTAGTATTTTCATACCTATGGAGCATTTTCTTTACGACTTTCGAGTTTTTAGTACACCTAACTTAGGTGCTTTATGTTTTATTTAATATTCTGCATTATTCATTCGATGTCTCAAGTTTATCACGAATTAACTTTTGTGTGATCCTGCGTTTTAAAGAATGGTCTTTTAAAAAAGTAAAAGTGAAAAACTTATTTAAGTAAATTGAATTGTACCAAAGCTATTGGCGAATAAATAGAAATTGCCAATCCCTTCAGAATAAGAAACGAATAAAACGAAATATGAGATTATGAGAACATAATATGAGGATATTTACGAACAACCATGTGCGCTTATGTCAAGTAAGTACCTAATATTGTTATTTTATTCCGAGATGAATGCAAAAATAAGTATTGAACAAAGAACAATATGCTAACCCGCTAAGATATGCGCTTATCTCAGCAGGCTATCAGCTGGTGTTGTTGTTCAGACTGTAGGAACAGCTTCGATCGCCGCCACGTTTAAAATGTATAAGACAGGCTGTTCGAATAATATGATCGGCTCGCCCGTGTCGGCGAGGCACGTCTCGCCACTTTATTCGCGGAGGCGCGGGGCGGGGGCGACAAGTGCCCTCCTTCACAACTTTGACAAAGAGTGTCAACCTCTTAGCTGTCAAAATTAAGAAGCGTGGCAGGTGGCTTCTGCAAATAATTAGGGTGCACTCGATTGGCCCTCTAGAGCCTCTCGTCGCGAGGAAGGTGAAACGGACTCGCTGCGTGTTTAAAATGTCGAGTCTCATTGTTATCTGTCGCGTTTGTTTTAAAATTATTCAACTTCAAGACAACTACAAATTGCTCGTTGTTACGGTTATTAAGTGGCGTTTGGAATACAACTTTTGTTTTGTCCGCGTTGTGCTTATTATAAGATTGAATACCTAAAAAATATAATCATTAGGAGTAAGTTTTCAAATTCACATAAATATTAATTTGACCGCAGTCACCATGACAGTGAATGAGTAAAGATGAGGGCTGAAGTTAAATAATGTGAACAAAGCCTTGATAACCAAGTCTCCATGATACAAGGAGAAAACGAAACGAAACTAAGTTGTTAACATAAGACTGAGCCCCTAGCGATGGACATCTTTTAACCGTCTTCATCAACCGTCTTTATTTAAAACATTTTAACGTTTAATCTTTATTATAGATATTGTGCTCGCACGACGAAAATTGTTTTTCCAAAAAAATGATTATTTTTTATAAACCTACTTAAATTAAAATTTCAAACCTAAACATTACTGTCGAAAATCAAAGTTAAACAAAACGTCTAGATTTCCTCTTGAATCCGTCTTGCTGAAATAACCAAACAATTACATTGAAGCGAAACATTTCGCAAAGTTCTGAGAAAAGCCTAATCTTGATTGTTGAGGCGTTCATTACAGCACTCATTAATATTAGAGATGCCGCGGCGGCAACTTATTTGGCTATCAACGGGGGGAGGGGGGGGGCTATCAACGGCTGTACTTGTGTGAGCTTTGGTGGTGGCCGATGGTTAAAACTTACGTTTATTGTGGAATTTTTAAACGTCATTCATAATAAACATCTATCAGCCTACAAAAGTTCACTGCTGCTCAAAAGCCTTTGGCCATAATCGCCATCTCTATCAGACGCATTACTGACCGTAGATTTTAGTAGCGGACAAGAGACGTTTGACTCATTAATAATTAACTTATGCCATCCCCGATTTGTTCGTTTTTCTGGGGGTCACCTAAATAACTCAACTAGTATGTACTCATCAAGTTACGAAATACCTAATAGATAGTGAATTCCAAACTTATTTGTACAATACAGTAAATCCGTACAGACAATAAGTCCATATATTATGACAGTAACCTCGTTCTTTAAAACTTAAAAAAAGTTTTATATACAATTACTACAAGTCTTCTTTATTATAATATTCGTTATTACGCAAATCTGCGTAAAATATCTTATTAGTCCAATTTTCCTCAATTATTCGGCGTGTCCTCGGAGCACACGAGTGGATAAGAGATGAGGATGAGAGGCATTGTGCCGGAGTACTCAGGTTCATTATTCAGACATCACTGAGTAGGACTCATATTGTACGCGCGTGTATGTGAGTTATTTATAGTTCGAGTACGATTGAAATCCGATTTTTCCATCGTTAGAGAGCTGTTATTTTTATTATGTAATAATCGGTAATTATGTTAAATCATGATAGTTATCAATGTGTCGTATGTTATAAATTTTAGATATATTCACACAAAAACAACTAAAAATATCCTAAACTTTGTTAACGTCATCATAGCTCTTTTCATATCGTTATTTTTACCACTTCACTCGTGCCACAGTAACCTAAATTAAAAGATTATAGAGCACATTAAAAATACAGTATGTCAAGATTAATGTCTTGATTAAATTACTTTACAAAAGAAGAAAGTTGGTAAACAAAAACGTAAATAGCGAAAATATAACGAAGTAGCCATTAATACCACAATCTCACGAACTTGTTACAATAAACACTTTCTAACTAAATCTAAATGAATAAAATATTCTGTAATAAAAAGTAAAGACCGTGTGAGTTAGACAGTGAGCTATGTACGAAGTAAACGAAACGACATGAAGAAAGAAAGAATCGTTTGAATGGTCTGTCTCGTTTGTAAGGCCCACTTTAGTAAAAAGTTTAGCATTGTTGATTAAAATATAAATAAATAGGTGTGTTTTGTTCGCGTGGAGCTGAGAACATGACTTCATCGAGAGTGAGCGACTCAACGACACGCCACCAGCTCACCAGCACGTCGCGTGACCGATAATGAGTGCATTATGTCAAGCCGGATCGCAGCCATCACGTGTCACAGAGCACATACATTGTTACATTTTGTTCCATCGCTAACCACGTAGGCGAAAATTGTTTAAGGATTAAACTTTCAGCACACCTTGGAGTAATATACGATGGTTCCATTGAATGTTAGTTCATTTATTGGAAGACTGACATTGAGTGCTCTGTATCAATTGAATTTGTTTGAGCTAGATGAGAATGAAAATGGATTAACTTCTGAAAATGAAATCTAAAAAATGTGAAAATGTAGTCGTTTTACCAATTTATTGAATGTGAACAACCTAATAAATTGTCATTGTGTGAATGCTTTAAATCGTCCAACATTTTCGTCAAGGGCAAACAAATGTGGGTTACTATAAACTGATGGACATAAAGGACCTCCATTTATTTCAGTACGCTCTAAATAAATAATTTTCTACTTATGTCGACAAATTGATTCATTCAGGGACATAAATTCCTTTTTTAACACGCTTTTATTAGGTCGACCTGTATGTATGTAACTATATAATCAAATCTAAAAAAACTAATTTAACCATCTTCTAAAGATCGTAGCGTTATGAAAATTGGCAGTTGTATGTGATTTTGATGACAATACAATAACATGGTACTGTCGAGCTGATCTGATGATGGAGCCGGAAGATATGAACTGGAACTTCATGATGGATGATCGTATCATAGCCGTGTTTGGACTTATTAGAAAGGTCTTGTAATGAACGTTGACTATGATTAGGTTTCAAGGTCTGATGATGAAGCCGGAAGATAGGCACTAGCATTCCATGATGAAATATCGTATCATAGCCGTGTTTGGACTTGTTAGAAAGGTCTTATAATGAACTTTGACCTCGATTAGGTTAGGTTAGGTTAGTTCAAGGTCTGAATACGCCTATAGGTGCACGTAAAAGCGTGTTTTTTAGTGTTTTTTAAACTATTAATATTTTTTCATCTGATGTTACCCAATATGTTTTTCCTTTTTTCTGGGAATTTCTTCCTTGATTTAATTTGTGTGTGATGAAGATTTAGTGTAACCTTATCGGTTCGTAAAGTTTGTCTATCGTACACAATCGTAGGCCATTGTAGATGCTAATAGATGTGAAGACATCATGTTCAAGTTATATATTATATATAAACATGTAGATTAATTATTGTACCTATATTTATTTCCACATAGAACGGCGACACTAAATGGGTTAATTATAGTAATTCTTTTATTGGCATAGTACATACTAGTTGTAACTGTCATTAGGACTTTGAATACGAGATAACTATTCAAGTCTTAGGTTATGTCGGGTCAGGCGAAACTTGAATGACCAACTTATGGCCTGCGCAGACTGGCGCACGGGACGGCAGAGGATTTTAAATGTATCAATTGATTTTAATACTTTTCGAGCTTGGAGCATCACACCGCAGTTTTCCATCGATTATTGAGCATTGAAACATATACCATTTCTCGATTGGATAAGTATTAAATTCAATTGATAAATTTAAAACAATTTATTTTACAAAAGAGCCAGAGCCATTTATCTACATCGTCGCGAATCTCTCAGGGAACAATTTAAAACGATTAATATTATGACGGTACCTTCCCAATTCATTTATGAAAATATTATGTACGTAAGAAAAAATCTACAAATTATAATTTTAATACTAGAAATAAACATAAAATAGGTCAACCATTTTTCAGATTATCTAAAGTACATACATCTTTTATGGGGTACTGTGTTGAATGTTACAACAAAATTCCTTGTGCTATATTACAATTAAATGAAAGAAAATTTAAAACTCATATTAAAAGTACTCTCTGGAAACAAGCTTATTACAAATTAAAGGATAATATCCAAGATAACAATGCTTGGAAACATGCTGGTCCTGGTCCATAGGACAATTTAGAGTTTAGACCACATCAAACTGGTTGCTAATTTTATTATATAATTTGTTATTTTTTTATTACACTGGTTTTACTCACACAATGACTTATTAAGATTATTTGTTAAAATTTTAGGAATATCGTATAATTGTACAATGTTTGTAAATAATGTGAGCATTCTTTTTTACCTATCGTGGTAGTAATATTATTCTAGATGCATCGTCTTCACATCTAATTACGAGTATACTCGTATAATGAATGCATACAAAATATTGTAAAAACATTGTAAAAGAATAACGATGGAGTTTCTTGCACATTCTTCTCCATACGAGAACTACCTTTTGGAAGAGGCGACTAGAATCAATTCTATTTTTTGTAAAATTGACGTTCAAAAGTGCCTTTTTTATGCCTAATTGAAATAAATTGTTTGACTTTGACTTTGAAAATCCTCTGCCGTCCCGTGCGCCGGTCTGTGCTGGCCCTTATACTTAACTTAATGATATCATTTGCGGCTTTTCTAATTAATAATAATTTATCTTGTATAACATACCTCTGATAAGAGCAATTTCGAACGTTATAAAGTAGATTAAAAAGCATTATTTTGTGGAGACTTTTATAATAAAAAGTCGAACACCATTATACCAATGTTTTGTTCACGTTATTATAATACTCATCAAACAAAACCTTTGCAAAGAAATTCCTACAATAAAAAGCTTTTATGTAAAATAAGTTCAAAGGAACAATAATGAGCTTTCAATTGAACGAAACAATGTAGAACAATGCGTGAGTTAGGTGCACACAGTCCACACCTAGATTGTATGATAACCTACAACTGGCAGACATTCACTTCATTTAACCTGAATATGTTACGGTTGGGTATTTAGTACACAGTTTCAGCATATTCAACTGGACGGGACTTCAAGTTACAATAGTATAACGTGAATTTGTGTTCAGCACTTATATAATGTATTACATAATTTTCGTGTGATTTCCGGTTAGGAATTACTATTAAATGATGTAGTAAGCCGACCCGAGGTGTACTGCCCTTTCACACGGCGGGCGGCGGGTCTGGGTGCGACTTGTATTAATACGGCTGCGGGCATATAACACGGTGCGTGTCAAAGCTTCCCGGCAGAACCTTACACTTCAGCGACTGCCACCGAGACATGTGAAAAGGCGTTATGAGATTATGTTTGAAGAGTACGGAAAGGATCGCATTCAACACGTAAACTGATGAGTTTCAGTCAGAAATACGTTGTAGTTTAACGTGCCATACGCGATCTTCTGATTCCTAGCACCTAACTGTTACAAATCGATCAGGAACATTGTCTGTCATTCACCGATTCTCTCATTATCTTATTAATCTTTCAGCCCTTGGGAATTAGACATCCGCTAATAGAATTACCACTTATCCGGACAAACCCTGTCGGAATAGTGATGTCGCATGTTTTTGTTTCTAGACCATTTGTAACGTATTTTTACTTATCACAGCACATTTCAATTTGTTCCTTTCAGTCGAAAAAAATGTACTCACTGTGTCACCTGAGTCATTTAGCATCAACCATAATTCATAAGTGATATCATATTACCAGAATATTAGTATCCAGAGACCTACATTCAAATATTGTGTTTTTTGACTCAATTCGTAAACAAATAGTGATGGGTAATGAAATATCCAGTACATTATAGTAGGTAATATACCACGTAAGTTCGATAATTACCTGTTCCTTCTAACGTTAATATTTATGTCTGTACTACAAAGGTGTGGGAACTTAATATTTGTGGCTTAAGAACTTATTATTGAGAGACTTTAGATGAGGTGTGAGTTCACTTCAAAAGAAAAGGGATGCCTACATTGTAATCGCCTTTAACCGGCCGATAGGTGTTGTATAACATATCGTCATAATCCCTAAAGGTTATCAATATGGGGGTAGTTACAATTTGCTATTTTCACATTACGCTCGGGAAGATATTAAATCCTAAGTGTAATAATAAAATGTAATCAGTATTCTACTGAGAAATATGTCAGAAATATATGTCACTTAAATCAACTTGTGATACAAATACCATAGATAATATAATACTACGTACATACCCAATCCCCTATAAAGAAATGACACCTGAAGTCTGACTATTGAGCTGGCTATTTTTCTTTTTCCATTTTTTCAACAGATGGCAGCATCAGTGACTCACTAATTGCCAGAGACAGTAGTTTTACAACGGTTTTATATCTCAAAAATGGTGCGTCCTATCGCAGAAATATCGCAAAAATAATGAAAATTTCGACCCCTTTTTTTAAATCTTTAAACCTCTAAAGCTCAACATGTAGGTAATATTTTTTCATATTTTCCATACAAAAAGCGAAATATTCCATAGAAAATACGTCGAGGCTGCACAAAATGCGCGCCTACGGCTCTAAAAAAAATCAAGGATTAGGGTTCCACGTGGATTCGGGATTGTCAAATTCGATTTTAATTGTGTCAAAATTATTTTATAATTTAGAAAATTTTATTTGCAGAATAGCTCTCTAAGATTCTCATAGCTAAATGTATGGAATCTTAGTGATAGTTTAGTTCGGTGTGCAAGAGAATCGGCACCATTGACAGACAGAATAGCTACTTCTTTTAAACCTTTTTTGCAATCCGAAAAAAAATAAAAATTGTTAGGTACTTGACAAAAACATATTGATAGATTTCTTTCAATTCTTATATTTCTATGTAACGTAGGTACTAGATAAAAAAATAAAATAATTTTCCTGCTAAACGTGATGACAAATTGAGTAAAACGCTATCTATTGCGAAGAGATCTACACAAAATGATTAATAAATGGCTACTTTATCATTCTATGGGTTGGAATTGAAGTAAAAGGTTATTAATCTATCTTTTTTGTTGAATATACGAGATTTATGAGTTTAAATAGATAAATCATCATTAAACAAGGAAATTTAGATTTTTTTCTAATCTTACTTCACTCAAAATCTGCCGTTTATCGCTTTTTAGTGATTGTTAATTTCATAATTGTTACCTATGCTGCCATCTATGATTCTTTTTCAAGACTAATTATAATTTGTTGGAGTTGAGACCCCATGCAAATACCTTGCACATCGAAGTTCAGAAAATGCGGCAAAATCTTATACCACCAGGTAAACCTTACATTCAAAAATAAGCCTCAAACGCCTAGAAACCAGTGAAGCGACGAATTGAAATCATACTCCGATTTATGAAAAGACATCTCTCCCTTTCTTGTGCGTCTGGTAGCCTTGTAGTAAGCGACCGTCACGGCGGTAATCTGCGCGGATTAGCAGAGGTGTGCTCCCACGCCACCGGCGTCTATCACGGTTTTACGGCTGTGTGATTGAGTTTTATCGAGCATCGATGTAATCTCTATTGATGGAGAATTGATAATAGAAGACCGACATTACTTATTGACCTCCTAAATAAGGTATACATAGTTTCTCTTTAGAAATATGATTAGTAGGTAATTGTTATTTATTTTGGGTATTCCTCAAAGTGCACCAACTTTCGAACGCACCAAATGAAGCGCACCAAAAGTATTCCTCAAAACGCACCATTCAGGTGCGCTAACAAAATCAAATTAAAAATATTATCATTTTATTCCCCGAAACGCACCAACGATGAAACATGGAGAAGAGAATGAACGATATAGACGTTTTAAAATTCAAATGTCCTAAGTTTTTATTTATTAAAACTACCAAGAAATTAGAAACGAACTAGAATTAGGTGCTTAAGCCACTTACTACTTAGCTCAGGTAAAAACACAGGTTTTGAAATTGACATAACAGTTATAGGTAAGATGTAGGACAGTTTTAATTCTTCTATCGATATAGTGAAAAATATCGAATAGTTTATATTCCTCTTTGTGTTTAATAAATAAATAACTTATATTTATATAATACTAGCTGCCCGCCCCGGCTTCGCTCGAGTAGCACTAAGTACGTATCTACGGCGCACCTACCTGCCTACCCTACCGACCCTACCGACCCTACCTACCCTACCTACCCTACCTACCCAACCTACCCAACCTACCCTACCTACCCTACCTACCCTACCTACCCTACCTACCCTACCTACCCTACCTACCCTACCTACCCTACCTACCCTACCTACCCTACCTACCCTACCTACCCTACCTACCCTACCTACCCTACCTACCCTACCTACCCTACCTACCCTACCTACCCTACCTACCCTACCTACCCTACCTACCCTACCTACCCTACCTACCCTACCTACCCTACCTACCCTACCTACCCTACCTACCCTACCTACCCTACCTACCCTACCTACCCTACCTACCCTACCTACCCTACCTACCCTACCTACCCTACCTACCCTACCTACCCTACCTACCCTACCTACCCTACCTACCCTACCTACCCTACCTACCCTACCTACCCTACCTACCCTACCTACCCTACCTACCCTACCTACCCTACCTACCCTACCTACCCTACCTACCCTACCTACCCTACCTACCCTACCTACCCTACCTACCCTACCTACCCTACCTACCCTACCTACCCTACCTACCCTACCTACCCTACCTACCCTACCTACCCTACCTACCCTACCTACCCTACCTACCCTACCTACCCTACCTACCCTACCTACCCTACCTACCCTACCTACCCTACCTACCCTACCTACCCTACCTATCCTACCTATCCTACCTACCCTACCTACCCTACCTACCCTACCTACCCTACCTACCCTACCTACCCTACCTACCCTACCTACCCTACTAAAAAGTATCCTATGTCCGTCTCCTGGTTCTAAGCTACCTCCGCACCAATTTTCAGCCAAATCGGTTCAGCCGTTCTTGAGTTATAAGTGGTGTAACTAACACGACTTTCTTTTATATATATAGATTTACAATATAAGATTTTTAAATAAGTCGGTTTCCACTACTCCCATTTCGCCTGAAACAACATTATTACCTATTATTACTTAGCAGTTTCTTTACAACTTGCTAGTAGTGTTTAGTCCCCATTGCACACGGTAAGTCATAATGTTCAGCACTTAATTACAAGTGTGACAAAAGTGTCAATAAAAGTTCACAAGTCAATAAACCACTTTGCCTCCAGCCCGTTATTTCTAGCGGTAACTTTTATAACTTGCAAAAGAAACACTTGGAAGAAAAAAGTAGTTTCCATTTATTTATGATTACCATTAGGATTATTTTAAGTTGTGCTAAGTTAACACTAGGTAAAATTTTTAGTCGTGTAACATAATAACTTTCAACTTTAGTTCCTTGGTTCTCATTGATATATGTCATATTCAATATATGTCCATATATTGAAAAGGCTTATAGTGATTTTAAATAATTGAATGAAAGTATGTGATTTGCTACAAATGATTTTTGTATCAATGTAGTCATGATGTTTAAAAGTATCTCATTTGACAGTTACCGTAAAAGTACTAGTTTTTTTAACGGAACGGAATGGAAACGTGATGTTTAGAGCGTCGTTTCTAAGTTTGTTCGCTTCGAGCCTCGAAACCGAAAGGTTGTCTTCAACAAGTCAAAGAGTATAATGTTATTATATCGAGTATCATTAAATAGTTTGTTAAATATTACTTATTACCAAGTTTGTATGTGTGCAAGAATATAAATACAGAAATATTCGTAACTTAACTTTTACACATAATATCCGATCTTTGGCCAAAGAATTAGCATTGCCATTCAACGTGGCAATGCTGCCAGTCTTCTCACGTTTCCGGATGACACGCACGAGTACTTCGACGCCTAAGTGTCCTTTTGTTTTTTAAGTTATTTGTAAAGTTAGTAGTTTAATTTTGCATCTAGTGTAAATAGTTAGTTGTGTTAAATTAGTCAAAATAAGGTTTTTGATCCTGAATAAAATTCTTAATACCCAATCATTTATTTGATAACATTTTAAGTACTTAGTAGGTACCTGGTCGACCGAGCTCTGTTCGGGTGAAAATAGAGAATTCTCATTTAATAATATAGAATAATTAGTAGTGACGTGTAGTTTAATTGTAATGTGTGAGCGTTTATGCACAGAGCGGAGGTGTAGTTTTGGCATGCTTCACTCTATTGTTCGCGGCGCTATGTCATGGATTTTATTTGGTCTGAGGTGACAACTAACTAATTTGGATATGAGTATAATCAATTGCACCCAATACTCTCGGAAATCTAGATATTTTATAAAGTTAGTTGCAAGAGCTAATTTCTCCTCATCGTTAGCTTAGCTGGCAAGCTTACATAATGAGGACGTAATTTAGCAACAGCCCTAGTCATCCGATGAGGTACGGTATACGGCATATCATTGATTTATGTAAAATAAGGTAAAATTGTAAATAGGTTTAAGTCTTGAATAAATAAATATTGTTATGCTTTATGTAAGCCTGACTTATCACCAACACATCTAATGAAAGATCCTGATGCATAATATTCCAGAGTTGCAAGTACCTGCTCTATGGGTTTACTGCCAAATTTAAAAAATTGTGAAAAATTTTAGAATCAAATTATGTATTCGGTTTACACCTAAGAACCTACATGTATGATAACTGAATACGTATACTTAACTTTCTGTACTTAGCAAATTTTATTTTATCTTTAATTTCACATGTTAATAAAAACTAAAAACTAAAAAGTATCTTGCAATTCCTGCTTAACCCATAAGTTTATGTTAGTTTTAAATACTTTTTTCTTTCTTTCTACACTATTTGTTTCATCATCTGAAAAACTATCGTCGAACAAAGACGACTACAAAAAAGAGCGTCCATAATGTCCAGATGATTGAGAATAAAATGACGTTAACCAGTGGGTATGGCATCGGTTACTGTAATCGTAATTTTTTACGTATTTTTTGGTTTGACGATAGTTAGCGCCATGTTTGACGTATACGCGTGCGTTAAGTGGACGTGAAACAACCCGCCCTAATTCCATGCTGGCATGATAGTAGGTACTTACTAATTCCATGCTGCCATGACATTATTCTAAGGTAGCCATCTTGTTCTAAACTTTGGGCGACCGAGCTCTGCACGGGTGAAAATACGGAGAAAACGAATTGACCAAGATATAAGACCTAGCTTGATCGATTTTTCGCTTCCGTTAATCCCTATATTGCAACTTTCATCGAAATGTTAGACATTTTTTCGAGTACGTGATTACAAATATATACATAGGTATATACAAATATTGCTCGTTTAATAGTATAGGATATTTTCTTCTATATCTCGTTTCAGAATAAAAACTATAATAGTTAGGTTAATATGATTTTTTTTGAGGATACCTACCTTTATTTAGTCGGCAAAAACAGTATGTAATGTATTTGATTTTAAACTAAAAAGCAATTATAAAGCCTGTGAGAGTGACGACCCTTTGAAAAAATAACTGTAACGTTCGTAACATTTTCAGCAAATTAATCTAGGCAGAAGTAAGCAGTTGTAATTGAATTTATTTATTTGCAGGCATTTGAATCATTTGAATCATTTTATAGAACAATTTAATTATTTGATAGTTGGCGCGAGTGGTTATTTTAATTGTAGATTATCTTAGTTACACTGTTGTAGTAAATATAGTTCTATTAAATTGATTAAGTTACAACTTATTTGTAATAAATCACAAAAATGTTTGTCTGTTACTGAGGAGACTGCCTCGTTGGTCACAAGCGCTACTGCAGAGCATGATGTCCTGGGTTATATTCGCAGGTCGGTCAAAGTGTTATTTGGTTTTTGCTTCTGGAATTTCTCAGTAGCCGCCAGGAGTCTGAATTTGTTCCCGGTTGATGGCAATAAGGTCTCGCCCCGTATTACATCGGACTTAAACATAACCGGCCAAATGTGAATGTACTATAGGTACCCCTCTGCCCAACCCTTCGGGGAATAAAGCGTGATGTGTGTTACTGACGTGTGTCGGGTCTTATCAAAATAAACTTTTCTAGAAAATGTTTGTTGAATGTTAATCCACATTAATATACAGGGTGATTGGAAGATGGGTGCAAAGCTTTAAGGCGAAGATAGTACAGACAATTTAGAACCATTTAAGCTATAGTTGTCTTAGACGAAGTCTTACCAAATATTTTTAACCAAATTTTTAAGTTTTTTTTCGGAAATTCTCTAAATTTAATGTAAACTGCATAATTATGGCCAAATTGAATGGTAAGTGAATTCATTTTTTATTTATTTAATTAAAGTAATGTGTAAGCAATCAAGCAAAACATGTTTTAGGCTTCTGTGTCATTAGACATTTTTTTTACAGACATTTAAAGCTCAGAAAAAATAAAAAAATTGTACAATACGTCTTTTAAACCTTATTATAAAAAAAAAAATTTGGTAAGACTTCGTCTAAGACAACCATGGCTTAAATGGTTCTAAATTTTCTATACTATCTTCACCTTAAAGCTTTGCACCCATCTTCCAATCACCCTGTATAAGTAGTAGGCAGTATTTTTCGCAGAGCTTCTGTCTAATGTATGCCTCATCTCGGAAGTTTCGAGTCGGAACGTATCAATAACATAACAGTAGACCTCTGCGTGGCCCTGACCATGTTGGTCTAATTATTATATTTAGTAATCTACTTTGCCTTATTAATTTGGAGAATCTCTATGAAATACAAACAGCCCTTAAATGATTAATGTATTCCTCCTGATAGTAGGTACACGAACACGAGGCAACCAAACAGTGTAATATTACCATAAACACACTATTTATAAAACTCACTAAACCGCGCTAAACTACGTTATGAACATAGAATCCCGCGCCACCCACAACACTACGGGGAAGTTTTACTGAAATAGAACTCAGTAACGAAGTACAGAATATTTTTAGTTTTAACACAATTTATTAGATGACAGATAAACTGTCTATTTTAGAGGTTACTTATTAGGGGTTTTCAAGATCAGTATCTATTTATTAGTAGATTTATTTTTACCATAGAAAAATAGATAAAACAACATAATACAATGAAATAAAGTAGATATTAGGGCCTTTATTGTTCACAATATTCATATCAGATATTAAAAGATGCTTTAAAAACTCACAAATTCTACTATATGCAGATGATAATGAAGGTCCTCAAGTCAGTACGCAATTTACATGATACTGCAGAACTTCAGTCAGATCTTGACAGGTTTATATCCTATTGTAAAAGTAATAAACTACATCTAAACGTTTCCAAATGTTACCATGTAGTTTTTTCTCGTCGGAATTCTTTGACTGGTCCTGGATATACGCTGGACGGACATGTCATTACTAAAGTAAATAATATCAGAGATCTTGGCGTAATTCATGACAGTAAACTTCTTTTTGATAGCCACATAGAATCAATTGTTAATAAGGCATCTAAAGCATTAGGCTTTATAATTAGAAATTGCTCCATCTTTCGTTCTCTGAAACCTATTAAAGTTTTGTATTGCTCTTTCGTGCGCAGCCACCTTGAGTACGCTTCTCAAGTTTGGAATCCTCAGTACGAGATCTACAAATCTCGTATTGAGTCTGTTCAAAGAAAATTCATGAAGTATTTGGATTATAAAGCACAACAATTTTCGCCTTTTTGCCATTGGAGGCTAGACGTAATATTAATGATATTTGTTTTCTAGCAAACATAGCTAATGGCTCAATTGACTGTCCTGACTTACTTAGCAAAATACTTATTCGAACTAATCAAAATAACCTAAGGAAGCGACCACTACTACAAGCATCAAGTGCCTCTACAAATTATAGGCGGAACGCTTTCTGTATACGCGCTGTAAAAGCTTTTAATAATTTGCCGTCACATTTGGAAATTGATCTATTCAACGCTGGCACATGTAAAATTAGAAACATCCTCAGCAGGGACTATTTTGATGACGATAAGAAATAGTTTTTATATTGCATGGCTTGGTTTTATGTAATTATTCATTTCTCGTTTGTTTTTTTTTTCCGATTTTAATTGTATTCGCATCAAATGTTGTTGAGATTTGCTAATTTCTAACATATATGTGGAAGCTTGTTATTAGCAATTGTCCTCAAGCATATCATGTAATTTAACGTTGATATTAGTCTGTAAGCTTTCTGTAAAATAAAGTAAATAAATATATTAATAAAGGTACCTACTTTGGAAGTCTAGTTGTCAATAATGTTTCGCAATTTTTTTTTTTTTATCTAAAAGTTCATGTCATCATCTACATAATTATTATTTCCTCTCCATCTCTAATATCTAAATATTATAAACAAAGTCGCTTTTCGCGTTTATGATAATGTCTGCGTTGTTCTTTTAAAATACGCAACTGAGTTTTATGAGGTTTAAACATCATTTAGAGAATGTATTCCGGAAGGCTCTTTTAGGTATATTAAACGTAAACGTAGTGCTGAAACTTGACGTTTTGTCACGTCGTGTAAAATACGCTTTTTTCAGCGCTTACTAGGCGTGCGCTGACTAAATCGTAACAGATAGGTGTAATTAATGTTCCACTGGATGTTACATCTTAACCAGATCAACAGAAAAGTCCGCGACAGCTTACGAGTATGTCTATCTTCTAAGGATAACCGACAGTAACCATTTTTATCTTTCAGTTTTTTTTTTCCAATACTATTTTGACCAGTTTTATTATTAATCCTTATCCGATAAAATTTAGTCTTAAAATTAGCCATTTCAAATAAAAACACTGAAAGATATCACAGATTTAAAATTACGCGCAGCAAAATAATTATGGTAGACGGCGTGGCGCCATGACTGACAGGGAACCTTTCCTCGGCTATAAATTAACTGCGATTATTGCCGTTTGATGACGTTTGTGGTGGTGGTTAAGACTGAAAAACATTAATAATTAAGTATTTGGACGTCCAAACTCCACAAATTTTAATGCAGAAGAACTCGCCATTTTTTTACATTTATCCATTTTAACCTAAAGAAATTGTGGGATCATAGATTGATTATAGACCACTTTTATTTTTAGACAATAGACCTCTTTTATTTTTTGTATTGTAAGGCCCGTTTACACGGTGATGATCAGAACGATATTTTGTTACTGTATAATTTGGGATCACCCGGCAGTTTCTTGGGAGTTTCATACTGCACTTTATTTTTAACCGTATGAACATTGGGATGTTGACGTGTGATCCTAATTTTTAACCGTAAATTATTATAATAACAACGCCGTGTGAACGGCCGCTAATGACGTACGAAAGCGGATAACTCAATTGATACTTTTTTTTGTATGTTCGATCCACTGTAATACAAATTAAGGTAAAGATTATCAGACATCAATTAAAACAAGCATTCATTATTATTTAGGTAATAATAATTATGTTATTATCGTGACAACATGCGATACCTGAGTCCTTGCTTTTTTCTATCTTCAATTAAATACGTTCGACGTAAACAAAAGTTTAAGTAATTTTTGCAATAAAATTAAATAAGTATTGTGTTTTTTTATTTTATTCGTAAAGATGTGATACAGAATGCCCAGTATATCTGAGATAGACGTAGCCAGAATTAGTTTGGGTATTGAATGTTATATAACTTAAACCGACGTGTAAAAAACCACAATATTAATAAATATTATTTATTATGAAATCGCCAAACTAATTCTTACTAAAGTTCTTTTTATAGCCCCAGATAGTAATTTGACAGATGTAGGGTCAAACTCCAAATTATTGGAAAACAAACAATAATGATTTAAAAATTCAAGTCATATTACTCTACACTAGACTCTGCACTATACTCTTATTAATCTGGCATTAAGAAACGAACTTTAGCTACCTACGTAAGATTTAGGTACTGAGCGTTCTGTATCACACCTTTGGAAAATATCACAATGAAAATAACAACATTTATTTTTTAAGGACTTTTAATATTATTGAAAGCCGCTTTTCGTGTTTGTCTGAGTAACCGCGTTGTGACAAGGTTTTCACCATCATTTAGAAAAATGTTTCCTGAAGGTTTCTCTGTATAATACATTAACATTTAACTTTGAGTCGACCGAGCTCTGCCCGGGTGAACATAGATAAACATATCGTCCATAACAAAGTTGTATCACATTTCCGAGGCTGTGAAAATAGAGAAAACGAATTTTCCCAGATATGAGACCTAGCTAGATCGATATTATGAACCCGAAAATCTTAATATTGTATATATAATATCTTAAATATTGCATTTCTCATCGAAATCGTTAGAGCCGTTTTTGAGAACGTGATTACAAATATATATTTTTACAAATATTGCTCATTTAATATTAAAGGATATTTATAGCACAGAAATCTCGATGTGTTGTCATGGCGCCACATCAGTACATTGCCCTCGAGCGCGGCAGGGGCGGCTCACTATTAAATGATATAACAGTTCCATGTCTGATGTTTGACCGCGTTTGGTTACACGGTTTTGATGCGGTTTTCACTATCATTTATAGAATTTATTCCGGAAGGTTTACGTTTACTTACAGCACATTAATATCAAATTTAAATATACTAAAGAAATCTCGAAATTCCTAAAAACCGTGCGAAGCAGTAGTGGCGGTTCGCTAGTTATTATAATAAAATTCAGCCACAAGAGTCCACTGATTACATCCTTCGATTTTTATCTCTAGCGAGTTGTCCGCCAGCCGCGCGGCATTATGCGATAATTTATGCGATGCTCGTTTACATCGACAAGTTTTAATGTGCGGCCATCGCTCGTGCAGAGAATAATTAACAATGTATGTCGTGCTGTTCGACAACGCCGCTAAGCGCCGCGTCCCCGGATACAGGGCTTTTTAAATATCCGCTGAACAAAAGTGGGCAAGTTTTGCTTAAATTGTCTTTTGTTAGCTTTCTTTGTGTAATTATGCCGCCGGAAACATAAAGTTCAGAATCCTGTAATTATTTGTCAACATATTTTATTACTCTTGTATCAAAAGGTTTGTTAATTGACAGTGTAACTATAATATGGTAAACAAAATATCTGATTACGGCTATATTTAGTGAAAGTAAAATAGACTAGTCGTGCAAATGAGAGGGAGAGGGGCTAATTTACAGCAGTAGGTATTTAAACTTGGGCTTGATATATGTTTGGTAGTGTTTCACATAGTACAGGAGAGAGTCACCTGGTCGCTCTACATCAAAGCAGCTATATTTACGACGCAGCTCTAAATAAGGACGGACAGAAGGCCCGCTCCTTTAGCTCGCTCGTAAATTCAGTTGCTACAGTGTAACTGAAACTTGTGTTGAACTATTAATCTTTGGTAGATTGTACCGTTGCAACAATTTCTCTGACACACAGGTAAAACCACTATTTAACATAATTATGTAAATATTATTAAGTTTATTTATTTTCATAACATTGTTACATTATTTAAATGTGACACTGGATCTCGCATCAAAAGGTATATATGGCCGAATATCCACCCTGGGTCGTAGGAACCAATTTTTTTCGACTGGGATTTATAATCTTATACAAAGCTACATTGGATTAAATAGGATTAATTAAAATGAACACAATTATTGACTGACATCCACTAAAGTACCCAAAAGTTGACCTTCTCTGATAACATTGTTATTTGCACCTCTCCCACTCGCGTAGCCCGCTGAACACCCACGCCCCGCCGACTCGGCACAACGCGGCCCGCCCGCCACACGCACGACACACGCACGACACACGCACAACACACGCACAGCCACACAAATGGCCGCGCGGTGCCCTTTACAACTTCCGCCAGAGTTGAATACTATTATACTATCGGAAATGTTGTACTAACAATACATTTGTCTTCCTGCAAATGTAGCGCTCGTTGCCAAATGATACTGGCGGACTTTTTAGTCATTTTACGGGATTTATTTGCTCTATTATTTAGGCTGCATGACTGAATGTACACAGAGTCAATCAGAGTCTACTGTAGGGCGACAGATGTTAAGCTAAGGAATAATAAATCGTGTTCTTTCGGTGATAGGACAAGCTAACTATTGGTTTGTACTATGCTCAGTTGGTGACTGAGAAATCTTCTTGCAATGGTAATAGTACTGCTGCTGGCACCAAGAACGCATTATTATTATTGAATGACAATTTAAATCAGGTTTATTGTCTAGAGACTTATAGACAAAAAAGTTTGAGGGAATTAAAATATTCTAAATTCACCGTATTTTTTGTAAATATTTATTATTCAGGACACCAATCGCGAAGTAAACAAAAGACGATGGCTAAGTTATCCCGTAACCCGATGATTGTGCGGCTTAGTCGTAGGTCTCAGTTCAGTGCGGGATAATGTCGGCTAATTGAGCGCTTACAGTCATCGACTCAACAAGTGATGGATCCAACTCCAATTAGTATTCCATACTGCCTCGCTGATAGACGAGATATGAGCGACCTAATTACTGCCTCCTTTGCACGAAACGCTGAGTTTATAATCACTTTAGAATTAGGTCGCGTATTGAAATTGATATTAAGTTTGATACTAAATGTTGAAGGCTTGATGTTGATTTACGTTAAGTATATCAGCAAATTACTGGTCTGGTGAACAGATCTCCCAATGAGTACAACAACGAGCGGCTACCACAATCATTTAGCTTACCAGACTGATTTGTCATTGCCTTGATTTGTGTTGCTTTTTACCAAACTTAAAAAAGCACGGCTCATCAATATTCTTCCATTCTTCATATTTTTGTACACCTAAATAATATGATGCTAAGACTAATATAAAGGAAGTCGCCGTATGAATGTTTATCTTGCGACTGAATAAACCGCACTTTATTGGCAAGACTTGCCGATATTCTGCGTCGAGCCGGTTTAAACTGCCTTATTACTTCGCGACGCAATACCGATATCCTGATGCCGTTCGAGGAAACCGTAAAAAGATATGTACATACGTATTATGTGCAAGCGGCACATAAATACATGGGTAGCTGAAACGAACTGGGAATATTGCCATAAGCGACGAGCTCTCTAGATAAATTGATAATGTTAGTAATATGTTACAGAACGATACTGAAGAAAGACATAATCACCTATTTACTGAAAGCGTATGTTTATCCCTATTCAAAGAGTAACGTGTCTGATTCAATTTGCCTCGAAAGCTTCGGGAGCTCATTTGAAATTGAATATATTGTGTAAGAATATTTCAATATTACAAGGTTAATATTCATGGAGTTACTTACTGTATTGGTTGTAAAATCTACCTCTAGATTAATATCTGTAACCTCAATTTGACATAATACTGTTGTGTCGCTCGCAATAATTGACATTAGTGGTGCCCTTACCGCTCACGGATCAATAGAGGCGCTCTTCTTTTGTTCATTCACTCCGCTCACTACATCAATAGCTAATTTCGCGATATCAACCAGTCGTGAATGAGCGAATGAACGCTTTTGATGTCTCTTGGCAATATCGCCAGCCCCGACAGATTCCACTTTGTATCCACGGGCTCCCTCACAATTTATTGGCACAACGTGATATTTTAGCAGCGCATTATAAATGTATAGGGCGACATTTCTTTTACAACTGAACTCATAAAATCGCGTTGAATATAAATTGGATTAGATAATTACGTTGAGTTCACATAATTTATTTCGGGCTTAATTTGTTATTCATCGTTAAATATGGAATTTTTCGAATATTGATTGTCCTTATTTTAATTCGATTCTGTAAAATCAAGATTTAATTCACTGCATATATTTTCTCAAGTGCGAACTGAAGAAGGTTAGCATTGCCGAAAAATAGGGTTTTGTTGTAGATAAGTGTGTGATCCCGAGCCCTTCGCGAACGTATCACGTACACAATGTACCTGCGCCGCCCGTGTGTTGGGGTGTAGGAGCGTGCGTACAAACATGGTGTATCACTAAAACACACAGTTGCCACGTTTAATACAAAAAGTACACATGTTAGAGGAGGATAAGAATCGCCTATAGCCGGCACAGCGATGTTTGTTGAAGGGAAAAACGTGCACGAGAAAATATATGAGAGAGCTTTACTTCATAATACCTACACCTATTGGTGCGCTGAGAGATATTGGCTGAACGGAGGGTATTTTTGGATATTAATGGTATTAGCTCAAGCAGCTGGGATGAAAAACAAACAGTTTGGAGAGAGTGCCTCAACTCGGCCGGATCTCGCGCGACGACTGAGTTTACACTCAACTTTGATGTGGGTATATGAAGCTCAGTATTCTGTACTAATAGCTGTATCAACATATTCCATCAAAATTCATATTGATTTTGAACACATTACAGTAAATAATATTGACATTAGCTGAAGTTAGATTTTGGGTAATGAATTCTTAGAAAATAACTAGTAAGTACCTACTAATGTATTAAGAGAAACGCAATTGCAAAAGATAAAGTACTTATGCTGTGTGTCGGGAACAACAGATGCATCACATGAATGTGCAAGATTCTCGATTCACAATTAAGAAATTCTTCCAATGCTTAGTTATTTTCACTCGGCGTCGCCGTCACGTTATACGTCGTGAGTGTCACACAAATCGAGGAAAACGTGTGCTGGAAGTATTTTACAAATTGTTTAGTTGTCTCACAGTCCTGCCAGCTCCACTGCATTCCTGCGGCAGTTGGTTTTACAAACGACGTAGAACAACGCATAGCTCCTGTCACTAAAATGACATGACAGAGTAGCTCTGCGATATATCAGGCCGTAGGTATCCGGATTTCGGTTTTCCAAAACGTTACCCGTAGGATTTTATCAACGGAGAAAAAATCCAATAGTTAGAGCTACGCGGAAATCACCAGAATATCCGGAATTGAGTCATACCGACGGGTGCACCTAAACATTCGAAACGTTTTGTTTGATACGTAGTCTATTTTAAATCCGTATCTCTGTTACAGAAGGCTTCCGCTCTTGGTTCTGTTTGAACATTCTGAACATTTGGAATACATTTCTCAACGATCTTAGTAACTATTTAGGTGAATGTTTGAGAGTCACAAAGCTCAGATGTACAAAGAGCGGCAGTTGCCGAGATCCGCCAAAGTCCGGCAAGGTCCAGGAACCATATCTACGTTACGAATATGATCCGTTGCGTCTCCGCTTACTATTCCGCGAACGTCGCAGATGGGATTGCCTTATACAATTTCAGGGCATCGCTGGCTGCGACCATAAACCTGACCGCCATTACTCTCTGCGCTACCGCGAGCGGTCAACTCGCACTCGATCGGTTCTCGCGTATGTGATGTGAGTGAAGATGACGATGTGTTGTTATGGTGGTCGTAAATCGAAAATTATTTTAGTAATATTGGTACAATATAATATTATGTTGCCAGGAGATGTCTTATTAGGGATTATTTGTCGAGTTCCTCTTAAGCAGAAATAAATCGTTGTTAAGTTTTAAAAGTATCTACTTAAATTCTGAATCTGAGATATGTGGACTGGTCCCGTCGCCGCATGCACTTTATTTCGTCCATTACTATAATGAACCGCGAAATAGCGCCTTCTACTGAAATATAGCGCAATTATTTTTTTGCGCGGGCGGCATGATTGCGCCGAGACGCGGTCCTATATCACGCTGAGCGACAACCCTAGCCCGCGCTCCGCGGCCCCCGCGCCCTCTGTGACCACCATAAATAGCAGATACAACAGAAATTCCATTTCATACAACACATGCATTGCGCTGCTTTGAAACGCTCACGGAGTGTCCTAAAGGAATGTAGTACCTACATACAATGTGAAAAAATTTTAACTGCCGTGACGTTTTAGACTAACGTAAATATAAGAATAATGGAGCCTCCTACAGTTAGTTATGGTGTTTAAAACTTTATTTACACCCATGCTATAAATACTCTATAAAAGTTTCTGAAACAATTAGATTTTTGCCCACATTAAAACAACCAGTGTCATAATAACCATAATATTTTAATATATACAACAGTTGCAAAAATAACTATAACCCACGCTGTTACCAGTAAAGTTCTTCTGTCTGTCTCCTCAGCGTGGCACATACAAATGCGTCCCCACCCTAACTTATGTTCATAGTGTATATTAAATGACTCGAACGTTCCGACTGTTCCGCTCCACGACACATCCCACCGAAAAATATCAACACATTTCTCTCTGCGCCGTTACTTCAGATGCTTTACTAAACTGGCCCCGAACGAACGGCACACAAAATGAAAGAATAATACAATACAAAGAAATATCAACGTTTATGCTTTATGTAGCAGTAAGAACTTTTGAAGTAATGGAACAGTGATCGGCAAAAATTTTAGACCGTCTCGGCCTAGGCAAGGCTGACGCTGAATAATCTCGCTAAGTTATTTTTGATGGCAACATCGTAGCAAGATTAATAGGGTTCTTTGTCACGAGAACGGGACCTTAACTGTGATGTGTCTCAATTTATATTCTTTTTATGGAGCTGAGTCGGGAGTTGTAAAGTTTAGTGGGGATACAAAAACAATGGGCGGTTGACCACTAGGCAGATGGACGCAGAAGGTCACCTCTGTGCCATTGCATTTTAGACAACGATGCTAAACTTACAAAAATATTGTTCAAATGCGTTTAATTTGCGTTTGCATATTTTAAAACCATCCCGTGTACTCCTATTCACATCTATCTACTAATATTTTTTGTATCTGTCTGTTATTTTAAACAATGACTACTGTTCCTTCTTTTGTTTCCCCCTGACAGGGTGAGGTCACACGAGCCGGACTCGCGCTACTTGCACGCTGTTGTGCCCACGTCCTAACCACAGCCAAGTTTGAGCTGGGACCAAAGTTGTGTCTACATTGTAACGCGGTTAGAATGGGGATCAACTCACTGAGGCTATTGAAAATCAAGGATGCAAGATGTGTTGTTACGAACTTTAGCTGTTTTTATATTTTTTGTCTTCGTCTCACAATGAACTGTAAATTTTATATAAGCACGTTTTAATAGCATTTTTCTGATGGAACAAATAAAGTGTACTAGCTTCTATATAGTTTCGACAAATCGCAATCGTGTCTCCAATGTTCTGTCTAGTACTCTGAATACAAACCAGGTACACAGAGGCGATTTACTTCTGAGTCAGAGCTCTAGCATGAACTAAATTTAATACATTTTAGTTCAAATTACAATGTAAGCTACAATGACTCCAAGTATGGGAAAAATAAGCACACAGATGGCAAAACAATTTCTGAGCGAATTCCGAATTAATTGCGAAAAAACAACGACAACTACTAGTTACTATTATTTCCCGCTATTTGTATGACCATGTAAAACTATTTCCTCGTACAATCACATGGCGACTCGCGATTGTCCCGGTTATCATTCGCTATTAATCCACGCTAACGGGGCAGTCATGGCGAAAGCGATGCGAACACGACGCGTTACTGTTGTGACGGCAGTTCGCACCTCGCAACAACTATTACTGAGGAAAAATAACATGACGTGTAACAGGAGAGGAGTATGCAGGGAACTTAAATTTCCTAGAAATTGAAGACATTCGTTGCACGCTGAACCATAATCACCTTGTCTCGATTATAATGTTATATGTATATTAATTACACGTTTATCTAAAACCAATAAACAAAATTCAAAAGTCATTTATTCAAACTAGGCTGAGAATCAGCACTTTTCGAACTTCAAAATTACACAAGACAATCACCCACAAAACGGCACCCTTCACCACTTCCTAGTGCGTTAGCTGGGAAGAAGAAGTGGCGCAACAAAGTCCCCAGCGGCACAGCTGTCTATTCAGTTGCAAAATAAATTACATTACGCAACACAAAACATAATTTAAATTATTAGCCATATTTCAGCTAGCACACGCCAATATACCAACGAAAATCATCGAGAACTATACTCAGGCAGAAATAAAAACTAAACGTAAACAGAACTTAATATCTAAATAAAAGCCTCCAAGCATAAAGGGCGTGCCCGCTTACATATAGATATATAATAGCTGTAACTGGAAGTTATAAATGATAAACTAGGACCATCGAGGTAAAATAAATAAACAGTAAATTACCAATAACAATAACAAAACCATGATCAGCAAGACGACCAGTCACCCCGACGCTTTCGCACGCAGTGACATCCAAGGGAGCATGACAAACTTGCTGCCAGTTGCTCAGGCAAAAAAAATAATAATTATGATCAATTGTCGAGGTCACTAGCTAACCTTATATTGCAATACAACTCATAACAAAACATTGTAATGAGTAGATTATGTCAACAATAAATTAAAATAACTAGACTTATAAACTCAAATAAAATAAACAATTATAATATAAACTCATATAACTTGTCAGTAGGTCAGCTAATTCTGGAGAAAAAACAAACATTGTTTTGAGTTAATCACAGCGACCAACTATTCTTATCATTTAAGTAGTCGTTGATAGAATAGTATGCCTTTGAACAAAAGTTGGATTTTACTTTCGTTTTAAACGCTTTAAAAGGCAAGTCTAGCAAAGAAAAGGGTAGCTTGTTATAAAAGGTTATACCAAGCCCAACAAATGAGTTATGTACCTTATGTAGCCGGTGAAAAGGAGTTCGTAGTTTGTCCTTATCTCTAGTGTTAACATTGTGAAAATCACTGTTTTTAATGCATAAGTATATATTTTGCCTAATACTCGTATATAAGATGTTGGCGAAGATGAATTGAGATGCCACTGTGAGGATACCAATATCTTTGAAAAAATCTCTCAGAGAAACTCTAGCACCTAACTGGTAAATTGCTCGAACAGTTCGTTTTTGAAGGACAAATATATTTTGGTACATGTTGATGGGCCTACACTGTCCTCTCATACCTGTATAGTTGATCGAAGCTTTTAACACTGTAATTTGGAAAAATTGTAAAAACTATTTACTTTTAAAAGAGTAACCGTGGAGTTTCTTGCCGGCTCTCCTCCATAGGAAACGACCAATTGGAACCGTGCACCTAGCTTCTGACGTTTCATAAGTGCCCTTGTAGGTATGTGTGATATAAAATATTTTGAATTTGAATTTGAATTGAATATCAGCAGCTTTGCCCCACAGCAGAAGACCGTGGGAAATAACGCTATGAAAATAACTAAAATAGACTAACCGAGCTGTATCGACGTCAGTGTCTTGTCTTACTTTCCTGACGGCGTAGGCGGCAGAACTGAGCCTTCCCACTAGGCTCGATATATGTGGGCCCCACTGAAGTTTGGCATCTACTGTTTACAGATTCAAGCACCTCTTTACATAAGACGATGTTAGGTCCTAGATTTCTAACATTTGGTAGGGCGAACTTTACACATTTCGTTTTCTTGGCATTGAGAACTAGGTTATTTGTCGTAAACCAATCCGTTACCATTAAGAGTGCACTGTTGACATCGTCAAAATCTTGTCTATACCTGTCTACTTTAAAAATAAGAGACACAACAAACAATTACATACATAGATAACAAAGTATCTTTGGCCTGCGTAGCCAAGCCAAATACATTCGGCTTCTTTAAGTTTAGTACTACTTACTTCTGGCAAACAAAACAACAGTTCATTATTGGGCAGCAGAATAAGTGGCTTGTTAATGTAGGGGCAATAACAAGACCCTTATTATACTTACTGGTAATTGGGCTAGCCTTAAAATGTATTTGATTGTGTTGTGGGAGTCAGGTGGTCATCGTTCCTTCTAGAATACAATCAGAAGACAGTGGCCGTATTTTTTAATGAGACTGAATTATGGCTTCAAGTCTCACTAAATGCGGCTCTGTTTATTATTTTCTATGAAGTTAGTAGGTAATATAAAAAATCGTGTTTCAATAGAAGAGAGAGACCACTTCACACAATAACCTACATGATGATCCTCATAGTCTGACCGTTACAATATAATTGTATATTATACTTCATCCTCTCAGTTAATTTCAGTGTTTCTTCTCAGAGTTCCTTGTCGGCTAGCAAACACACACCTCATCTAGTTTAAATAAAAACCCGGCCAAGTGCTTGTCGGACCACGCACAATGAAGGGTTGCGTAGTTGGGATGAATTTATCCCAAAACTAAGCTTAACATTTTAGTTGAAAAACTTGTTCTATCATACATCGATGTACGTTATGGTACATTTTCCCTTACTTGGGCTGTGAGACCTTGCTTCTTGCCAAATTTCATTATTGTAGGTCAACGGGAAGTACCCTATCTGTCTCATTGCTTAAGTACTAGTTTAAACCAAGACTAAAAGGTCTAATATTGTTACGGTAGTAAAGTTAATAATATGAATAACTTTTTATTTATTTGCGAGTATCAAAGTAAGGCGCATAAATGCTGCCGACGACGACTAGTTTTCTCATTGTGTTAAATAAAACTTAACTTACCTCGCTATTTGTTCTCGGCATCTTGCACAAGTTACTTAAGACTCCTTACAATTCCTGTTTTCCTGGTAGTGTAACAATTGAGTGGCACATACACGCTGTTCACACCTGTTCGCCGGTACATACTTAATGAGTGCTTTCGTCCGTCCCCAGCCTTGAGTTAGGGTCGCTCTAGTGGACTAGAGCGGCACACGATTGGGGACACGTTGTAAGGAACTGCAGAAGGTCTTGTCCTTAAATTACGTCACAAGAATCTTACTCGGGAGACTGTAGCGTACTTCAGAGTAATTTGCAAGCAAAGAACAAAAATTAGCTACATGTCAGTAATAGGGCTTGATAAATCTTCCTGTGATAGTTACTGATGGTTTTGTTTTTGTAATGTTTTATTATAGTTTGCGTGTGCTTAATTGTTCTACAAACATAAATGAGTAACTTGTAATAGTAACACCTATGGGCCTTTGAAGCCCGAAAATAAAAAGGTTTCCTTTTTTTACTATTGGCTTTGACAGCCCGACGACACGGCAAGCGTATCCTGTAGTGGCTACAGACCAACAAAGGGCAGAGATAACCTGAGACTATAACCACCTTTGTATCGATAGAACACTATAACATAACATCACGCCTGTATTCGCCGAAGAGTTAGGCAGAGGTGTAACTATAGCAGGTCCACCTACATTTCGCTAGTATTGAACACTTCTATATTAAAACAGGTAAATGTTTGGCTGTAGACTTCATGTTCGTCCTGAATTTTGTTTTTGTATAAAATTGTGTTATTGTAGTCTTACATGTTTGAGCACTTCATCGTAAAAGGATTATTTTACCTAGACTCTCTAAGAACAACCTACATCGTATAACAAGAAACCTAATTACTCTACTTAGCCGACTCTGTTCTATTGAATTCTAGGCCATATTTGTCTCCTACTACCTCTATATAATAAATAACAGACATGACAAGGCAAGGCGTTTTATTGAGTTCGTGATCTAAAATGTGAACCTTCTGATGTGTCTGGTGTGAGTACCCCGCCCCCCCCGGCGCCCCCCGACGCCCCGACCCCTCGTGTGACGGTGCCGTGATCAAGTGTTTAGCTTTAATAAGTGATGTCTGTTTATTTGGCCGATAGGCTCGTGTTATCGTGTCCTACAAATTGACCGCGTTATTATATGTATCGGGTTAGTTTATTTTGGAGTTCTGTGCTTAAAACTATTTACATTTCATACATTCATGAAATGTAACTAATATTCGCTACAATTTATATCGCAAACATTAGCTACAAAGTTAAATGTTACCGATTTATTCGGTAAGCTAATACACCGTGAAATTCTGATCGTTTCATGTAAAGTTATGATATTATTTCATCAGATAATTGTCATGTAGTCAGGACGACTATCAACCTGATGATAATCATCCAAAGAATGGAAATGTGTCTCATTATTAAATCCCTCCGCACCACTTTTCTAAAACTAAAGCTGTGAAGTTTGACATTAAAAATTGCCGAACTTCAACTTAAGGCCGTTATCGGCAAAAAGTGCTGCTCTAACAGAAATCAAGTTGTTTTATCAGCGAATCTGTTCGCTCCGGTATCGAGTGGCCGAAGTTAGGGCGCGCCGTGGGGCCGTGACGTCACCGGGGGACGCGCTGAACTTCAGCATGTTGTTTTATTTTATAAGTGTTTATCTGAAGTGACGGCACTGTTCTTGTCTTAAGTCTTATAAGGTAGGTGTTGTGATGCTTGTCATTGTCAGGCGTCTTTCAAATCTGTTGGATTTGTTTTTTTTTTAATAAGTAGCAACCTTTTTTGGGATCGACAAACATGTTATGTAGAGTCAGTTAAAATTGTTAAGGTAATTAAAATCCCGAAAGTTTAAAACATCTCTACTATCGTGTGTGTAGTTATACCATCGCAACGTTTGAAGCTTATTGTGTGTGCAGCAACGCCGTGGCAGTGTTTGAAGCTTATTGCAAAAAATATAACAATTAACTTCAACTGCCGCCACTGAGCAACAATATCATGTAGTCACTTCTGCTTTCACGTTAATTTACTAAACGGTTAAATACTACACACCGCAGCACATGACAAATAGCAGAAACACAACGTGCTGGCTTGTCGTCGACGGCGGTAATCATAGGGCGCGCCGTCATTACTCTATCGCGCTTATCACAGGCGTACAGGGAGTGCATGTGTGTTGCCGACACTACTATACAGATCTCATTGAATTACAGGTTCTTGTTTGGTTTATTTTTTAATAATGTTCAGTCAGGGAAACAAATTATTTAGCATGTTCACTTTAAAGCCAAGCGCAGATTACAGCCGCAACGGGCCGCACCGTATTTTCATACTAAAAAGTGCGGTGCGGCCCGGCCCACCCCGTTTAGGACCTAAAAACGTATACAAGATGGCTCTGTATTAAAAAACAAAAACTTTTAACACTATTGAAACTTGAGACTTTGCAACTGAATTTTTCGGGCATAACGCTTTTTCGTTACGTGACGATTTATACCTGTCAACTCCTACCGCAAGCCGCGTTACAGAAATTCGTTCCAAAAACCTATTTAAACAAAATGACAACATTGTCATTAATCATTATAAAAGACTAGTAGGTAAGCTTGTTACCGGTGCTTATTAAACCCACACTGTTTTTCCAGTTGATATGAAATTGATATTATCAGATGTATATACATACCTACTCATTATCTTAATATGTATTCATTATGAGATGTTACGAGGGTTTTATATTTATGAACAAGTAGCCACTGACAAAATCGTCTGTTATACGCTTTACCTTCAAAACAAACAAAACACTCGTATATCACACGGATTTGCTTTCTTTACGACTGAGATTAAGAATTAAATGAATACACCCACTATCCTTTATCACTTTCTATAATAAAATGGTAAAACATTAGTGTATAGTTTATTTTAGTGAAGATTGATGACACGAGTCAGGACTCGCGACACACACGACCACCAATAACAAGACGTTTGTTTTGGTAACGCGACACATCCCAAGACAACGCTTGGAAATATTTGTTTTGCTTTAAAATAATGTGCTGTAGTATAAGGAAGGAAGGACTTTTTTTTCATGAATAATTTAGTGGGTTTGAAGTATTTTGATTTATATTTGGTCTTATAAAAACCAAGCTATTTCAGATACGCGAAGTATAAGTATGTATGATTTTGTGTGAATGAAATCGCATCCTAGTCCAACAGTTTTTGCACAGATGTAGGTAGTTGTGCGCTCTGCATTGCGACTGAGCAATTCCTCTTTCCATTAAAGTACTCACCGTTTTGTGTATGTTGTAAAAATGAACACATACCTACCAGTACAGGCCACAAAGATAGTACACACTGCTCAATTTTGACACGTGTATATATCCTACATCACTAACAACAATTCCATCACAAATCGAACGCTTTATAAATACATTAGGTAACAATCAATACGCGAACACACGCAACAAGAGATAAATATTTAATTTCCGACGCAAGGTGTCGTCGGATCGCTCATTTCCTCCGAGATACGCGTGTAATCCCAGAGATTGATGCTATGTTAGAAACATCAATATTTTTCATGTTCGCTCAAATGGATTTTATTCGCAGCTAATGGTTTTTTGGCGGCGTGCTCTGTGAAATTTTTGTTGCTAGAAAAATGTTTTTAAAAAGATTGCTATAAGTGTATAATAATTCTTGAAACTAGATTAATAAAATTCTGCTTGAACAACAATATTTTAGTAGTGAAATTTCGAGACTTCAGAACTTACGACCAAGTTTTTAATAGATTTGACGATCGATTTCTGAGAACGAAGTTCCTTTCCGAGTGTTAGAAGCAACACACATTATATATATTCCCAAAGGACACGCAGCATCCTCTTTGTCTTATGTGAGAGGATTGTCTAAACACGCAGGGACATATACAACACATTAATACATTATTAACATTTAAGCGTACTAAATAATCTCCATAAATAAGATAACATTCCTTATAACATCTCGCACATGTTCACGCCACTTGCGCGCACGTCGCGTTCGTTACCCAATGAGCGTGATTAACAGCTGCCGGTTAAAATAATGTGCAGCGAACACACATGTGTCGGATGTGCGAACCGCGGCACGTGCCGGTGACGTCACGACTATGGACACATGGGGGTGCACTGCGCTTTTATTATGCGATCTGTTTCTGCAGCATTTAATATAAAGAGATAAATTATTTGAACAGGACGAGTACAGTCAGCCTTAAAAAGATATAATTATATACAATAATATATGTACATGGCCAAGAATTCATCCGATTATATATTTTTGTTCCATATACTGTATCAAATATCAATGTGTAGCTACAATTAAGTACTCAATGTGTGATAGATTATGTTGCGTCATCTTTTTGAGGCTGACTACCTCGATACTTTCTATATATACCTAGCTATTGTCTATCGAAGAAAGTAGGCACAGTAAATAATTGGATACAAAAATTCACATATTGTGGCCTAAATTGAATTTAACCACAATCCTCTCCGGCCATAAAATAATTATTCCACAATTCCATGGCACTGCCACGTATCATCCCTTAACCCTCCATTACCCACAACTTTCGTGTAACGCGGCGATATTGCAAAAGTTGTTACAAAACGGCGCATTAATTCCGTATGTGGCGATATTTGTATTGTGGCACAAAAAGCGAGCGATACAATTTGCATTCTTGTGGGCGCGCGGCACGTTCCGAAGAAAAGTTGGCGCGCGCGGGTTGTAGGTACGTGTGACACGACACGCTCAAGACAGAAGGCAAAACAATACATTATGTTTAGGAGCTTGGCACACTACGTAAGCTCGCCTCTTGAAGCCATTGCATGGGACTGATAAAGAATGGCAGTCTGCTGTGATTTCAGTTATATCTACCGATAGGTCCTATAAGTTGATTTTTAATTTGCTAAACAATACGTTGTCCTGAATGCTCATGATTGTATTAGACTAATTCAGAAAGGAATTTGTCGGCGCTCGGCGACGGTTCGCGCTGATTTGGCATAAAGTATGAAAACTGCCTGCGCCGACCACCGTTGACAACCAGCGCTTGTCGACGCTGATAAGCGCTCAAACTCAAACTCAAAGCATTTATTTCAATTAAACCATTACAGGCACTTTTGAATTGTCAAGGAATCGGTCAGTCAAAAATATGAAGCTAGTTCCCCATTCCAAAGCGTAGTAGGTACCTATGGAGAAGAACGGGCAAGAAACTCCACGGACACTCTTTTAAATTAAATAAATTGTTACAAAGTATTGGTTATTATCATTCATGTTGAAATTATACATGTGAGAACCATGTAGAAAGACGTGCACGTTAGAAGCGTCCGTAATACAAAGATAAAACAAAGAACAATTCAAAAATTAAAATCTGCCATGACCGCTAAGAGTTGACCAGTCCCAACTGACGGCGCCCGTTCACGAACATGACGCATGGACGCTGGCATATCGGCGCCGATTAGCAGCTGTCTACGTGAATACCTACAACCTTATTTTGCCATAAACATTAACAGTGTTGTAAACGTTTGGGTGTTGTTAAATGCGGATCTTCTGATTCTTGATACATTTCGTGTTTGCCCGAAACTCTCCGATCCCGGAACACAACGGATGCTGCGTGATGTTCTCTCTGTCAATTCCGCTCTCATAACTTACTTTTGGTGCTCGCTCGAAAACTAGTGTCACATCTGCATGCTGTTGGAGTCGTGCCCGGTTGAAGACAATAAGGCTCGCCTCATATTATATGGAATCTAGTATCGGTATCGCTGAACTGTCGCCAAAGCGTGTGCGGTGCAGTAGAGACAGTTAACCTTTTAGCAATAAAGGTTATAAATGTCCCAAAATATCACTCCCATTAAACACATGAATGGATTTTTCAACAGGTCAGTCTGAAGTGATTAACTCTTAGTGAAACAGTTCGCCCGTGGTACTACTACAGCTGTGCCTGTTTCTGTCTATAAGCAGTATTGCATAGGTTAGAAGGGAACAGCGGTACCTGTCCATCATCACTTTCCTTTGAAAAAAAACCCACAACTGATAAAATAAGAGCCCAAATTATTAGAACACAATATGTTTACACAACGGAATAAATACAGTATTTTGATGTGGCAACATTCATTAGCTATCGCTTGGGGCAACATTAATGGGCAATACATCGTGCGGCCGCGTCGCTATCACAACACGTATTATGTGAACATCAATACACTCGATGTTATTGCTCGTTATATAATCAAACACTATTTATGCCCATAGCAAATTACCCTATACACTTATAACCTTCGTCTTTATTTGCCGTAAGGTTTACCGAAAAAAAAATCTGCTGTTCCATACATTTATGTTCACATAGCTCGTTATAATGTAGGGAACAGCTGATTTTTTTTCACGATTTCAGGCTTGGCCCCATAGTGAAAGCTGTTCATAATGATGAGTACAATGACCCCTTAAGAGGATGCAAACGAATTAAATTTCACATTATATATAGGTATATATAATAAAGACCCGGCCAAGTGCGAGTCGGACTCGCACACGAAGGGTTCCGTACCAGCGTAAAATAATATTATACGCTGGTAGGTGTTTTTAGGGTTCCCAAAATAAAATAAGTAAAAAATTAAAGAAAATTATTTAAAAAGATTCTAGATTTTAAGATTCTTTCTATTCTTTAGATTGATTTTTTGAAGATTTTGTTATTTTTAAAGAAAATTTTAATAAAATTGAGAAAATGAAGTCTGAAAGAGCTTGTCTCTTTCAGACTTCATTTTCTCAATTTTATTAAAATTTTCTTTTGCGGAAGATTGAGTTATGTTCAGTTTGTTAAAGCAGCAATAGAAATACATAATCTGTGAAATTTTTAACTAAGTATCTTCTACTATTACGGTTCATGAGATACAGCTCACTGACAGACAAACGGACGGATGGACAGCGCAGGCTTAGTAATAGGGTTCCGTTTGGCACCTTTCGGGTACAGAACTCTAAAAAAATTAATCGCCGAAATGTAAGTAGGTACTTACGTGCATAACTTCCGAACGACTGCTCCAAATTGGATAATTCTTTTTTTGTTGTGTTCTTTATTCTCGGGACAACGTTTGTAGGTAGGAAGGTAGGTAGGTTGGTAGGTAGGTATGCAGGTAGGGAGGGTAGGTAGGCAGGTAACGTAGGTAACTAGGTAGGTATGTAGTTATTATTATTATCTTACACAAATTTATTTAATTTAAGTATAGTTATAGGATTGCAATATATAACTGAGTTACATCCGTCACCTCACAGTTGAGGTCTAGTTGAAAACCAGCGTCAGACACTAGTTGTCTGGCATTTTTGCTGAACTGGGCCTATTTGGCGCATCCGCGAGGCACACGTTCCTGCTAATATCTTACAACGCACTTTACACTTTTGTTTTCTTTCTTTTTTATTATTATTTTTTACTAGTAGTACAATGTGTTGTGTACCTCGTAGTCTGTGCTAAATAAATGTATTTTCATTCTTTTCTTTTCTTTCTTTAAGTTAGGTAGGTAGGGTAGGTAAGTAGAAAGGTATGTAGGTAGGTAGGTGCGCCGTAAATAAGCACTTAGTGCTACCCGTGCGACGCGGGGCCGGGTAAAGCTATTCTATTTTTATTGAATGGCAAGCAAAGCCGATGTCGACTATTCTGCCAATGTCTAAAGTGCGTTTTCAATAACCGTCTCTCAAAATTATGTCACTTGTCAAGTTATCTTGGCATAAAGTGAATTGTCAGTTTGACAAGTCGCCGACAGTTTCCAGAGATCGCGATATCTTTTCCCACACAATTCTTTTTCGGCACACATTTTTTTTATCTATTCTGATCTTTTTTCTTTGACGGAAATCAGCCACATAGTTTATTCTAAACGTGAACACACCAAGATGATCAAAGTTAAAGTAGTTCCAATATAATATGACTTTCATAAGTGTGTAGAGGAAAACATCACTTATTTGAAAATAATAACAGGCATCTGAAACGCATCAACGCTCGGCTCTACGACCTTCCTTACCTTCGTTTAGTTACGTACTGTAGGCACACATAAGGGCACGCCACACACGGGAAGTCATTTGTGCCGGAAATAAATATAATAACGTAACTGCGAGTGAAAACGTTTATTTATAAAATATATTGGGGTAAGTTGGGAGAGGGACCCTGCTCGTCGGGTAGGTTTTAAACTTATGATTTATAAATTGGCTGGAAAAGATTTCTCGTTTTGTGGTTTCCCGAGGTATTAGTAGTGAGCTAGCTTCAAACAAGCTAAAGCGGTACATCTTATTTCTTCCGTATGGAACAGATGCCTACTGCATGCGTGATAACAGCCCCGTCTGATTAGGAGCGGTGCTCAAACCGGTTATTTCGTAGTCCAATGATGTTCCGCAGTAAACGTTATGTGCTTGTGGTATGTCGGGATACGCTCAACGAGGCTTCACTGCTCACAGTGGCGTTTAATTAACATTTAAATGAAAATTGCGACATTAACATGCACGAAAGCATTAAAAAATGAAATTAATTCGCTGCAGTAATTCGATCACCATCTGTTCTTAATAACTGCGCCGGGACATCGACAAAACGTTCATTTTTACGATAATCCGTGTGGGGCGTAATGGCGGCGGTTGTTTATGTGTGGCCGCTCCGATGGCGATTACCGCGAGTTAACAGCGCGTTAACCACCCGATTGCACGTTACGTTGATTGGCTCGGAACTGCGGGGAACCGTACACGGGTCTTGCTTGTACAATGCAGCTTCCGTGAAACACAAATACCTATTATTGTACCTATTCGACTGTAATGTTAAGGCTACCTTGGAGTGCACATTCCGAACAGGCCAACCTGCCCGGATGCGGATGCATGAAATGATCAGAATGCTTAATTTCATCGCTTATCTTCTATTAGTAATCGTTCCGAACGACGCGGTCGATATTGGCTTTAACTCTCCCACGTGGAACAGATTTTGTTCAAATCAGACAGACGGGTCTGAAAACAGCACGGACTAGTTATGTATTGTAGCGTACACAATAATAATATCCAAGTCGGTGTTATTAATATCTTAGCAGCATAATGTTACTTGGAGCACTGTTTAATTTCAAGTGTTCGCCAAGGTATTTAATACCTACGGAAACTTTTTCATAATTCTCCGAGTGCTGGGTCGTAGACGCATGGTAACGTTAGTTCTGTCATGGTAAAGTTTCTTCTGAGATATCGACGTATATTATTATATATATAAAAATTAACCCCTATTCCCCCATCACGCGTGAACGGCTGGACCGATTTCACTATTTTTTTTTTGTTGTGTTCGTTATTGTCAGGAGAAGAATCTTATGAAAGAAAAATTCGCAGAAAAATGGAAAATTTCACAAAATTTAACGACTATTTTATCTTCGCGCGTTGGACAGTTAACGCATTTGATGAATGTGAATTTAGCAGAGTAAAGTAGGTAGGTAGATAGGTAGGGTAGTTAGGGTAGGTAGGTAGGGTAGGTAGGGAAGGTAGGGTAGGTAGGGTAGGTAAGGTAGGGTAGGTAGGGTAGGTAAGGTAGGGTAGGTAGGTAGGTAAGTGCGCCGTATATAAGTACATAGTGCTACCCGTGCGAAACCGGGACGGGCAGCTAGTTACTGATAAAATAAATCCGGTATTGTAATTTCTTCGCTCTTATTTCTAGCGTTTTAGATGTTTAATATCAGTCCTAGCCAGATTACCTTCTCATTTCATTAAATAGGTATGTAGTTAAAATTAATAAATTATAACTGAGTAGTTTGTTTTCAATTTATATATACTTATTTTAAATATTAAATTTCCACTTAAAGTAGGATTCACTGATAGAAAACTTTCAGTTTAAGTTTTATTTTGTTTCTGGTAAATGCCACCAGGCCCATGCTTTGTATAGAACTTTGTACTGCATGACAATAATTACAAATCTTACTGTTTTGTGGAGGATTTTAAACATGAACCTTCAAATTAGAAAATATAAAAGGATTTTTATACGTTGTGTATTGTATTACTGTGCTCACACAACGCTCACTGCACAGGTGTGCGTGCCACAGCGCAAATAAAATATTTTACGAGCATCACCCCGAGCAGTCCCAACCCTCTGCGTCGCCTGACCTTTAGGACTGACCCGGTCCAGTTATTGTTTCCTTCGAAATGTGTCGCGAGGATTGTGTTCGTTTATTTTTGGTAGAAATATAATTAAGCTTTATTAATAAGAGTCTGCCGACCTGATTATGACTGTGTTCTCTGGGTAAATATCCTTCGTGCACTTTTCTAAACAAACGGTTTATGTAACAAAACAAAATTGGCCTTAGTTTTAGTGCCTACTTTACATCACAAAATGATAACATTTTTCATATTAAAACTTAAATAAACGCTGTACCTACCCGCAATGTCAGCAAAGAAATCATCTTTTCAGAGTTAAAATACACGGTTTCTATTAGTGAAACATAATATTCCTATTCCCGTGTATCTGTTATGTAGCTATGTACATATGTGTGTGGTTCAGACGGCGGGGTATTGTGATGGCGCACAGTGCACGTACTTTTATTCCAAACAGAGCTGTATTTAAAAAGAAACGCGAATATTTTCACGTCGTTATCCCGAACGGATTCGCAGAGCTACGAATGTAAAATAACACCGTCACTATACGACACTAGCCGTTTGCTGAAACATCACTAACGTTTCATAGGAATAGAACAAAAGGTTTTTATTTCCTATACTTACAAAAAATACGTGTGTAATATTTTTAGTACACGTCGAGACGTGCCTTGCACTGCTCAACAGACACACAAATGAAGGAAATTTGAACCGCATTGTTACCTGCGATGAAAAATTAATTCTGTTTGATAACCGCAAGCGCTCAGCAAGTTGGTTGGATCCTGGTTCAGCACCTAAACAATGCCCTAAACGAAAACTTACCCCTAAAAAAGTGATGGTCACTGTTTGGTGGTCTAGCGCCGGTGTGATTCATCACAGCTTCTTAACAAACGGGGTGAGCATTACTGCAGATGTGTACTGTGAAGAACTGAACACAATGATGGAGAAGCTGGCACATCTCCAACCAGCATTGGTCAATCGCTCGTCTCCGCTGCTACTGCACGACAACGCGCGACCTCATACTGCACAGCAGACGGTCTCCAAGTTGCAAGAACTGGGGTTGGAAGCTCTCCGTCATCCGCCCTACTCACCAGACCTTGCGCCTACAGACTACTACTTTTTCCAGAATTTGGATAACTTCTTGGCGGGAAAAAAATTAAATACCCGAGAGGCAGTACAAAATGCCTTTGAAGAATTTGTTGCCTCCCGTCCAGCTGATTTCTTTAAGAAGGGCATCAATAAACTGCCACTGCGTTGGCAAAGATGCATTGATTGCATGGGTGATTACTTCGATTAATACAAATAAAAAATACATGAAAAAAATTCGTTTAATTTTTTTCATACAAAACGGCAATTTCATAGGTAAAGACCTATTATAAAAAACTAAAACACGTCTCTGCTCGCAATATATTTTAGAGTAGGCTTTATAGGCCTAAAAGGGCTTATCTATGCTCTGTAGAGAATGAGCCTTCTAAACGAATCTACTGTTTGGTATCAGCAAGTCGTGAAATATTCGGCGTGGTACCACGGCGGCCGATAGGGCCGATATCCCGTATCGCCGCTTTAGATACCGGCCGCCCGATACCGCGCGATCGGCGACCGATACCGCGCAAATATTTGAATCGTCTTACGTAGGTACTCAGTGTACTGTGTGAGGCGCCTTCAGGTGCAAATTTGTGTTTATCTTACAACTATTGTTCTCAATCATTTCTCAGCCTTTATGGATGAGGTTTATTGACTGTCTGTGAAATTAATTTTAGAAGGTAGGGAAAATACGAAAAATATAAAGACAAGCTGAAAATGTTAGTAGGTACAATGAATGATAAATCAGCATATTATTGCAAAATTAACTTACAAAAAATACAATTAAAGTGTAAGTTGTTACAATACATTTGAATTTTCATTGGACTATAATAATAGATACGGAATTCCTGTAATAATATGACTTGACCAAGATTATGTCTGGACTTTAAAAGAGACCTCTGAGTTTGTTTCGGCCTTTCTTCTCAGAGTAGTCAGATAGGAAACACCGACCTCATCTAGCTTATTTTTAATATTTTTTTATATGACGTGTAAAAGTGATTCCGATATCCTATTTACAGAATAAACAATTTCATTTCATTTCATTTCTGAAAATTTGCGACTAGGTCCAATCAATATGTAATCACGATTGAAATTTTTATTTTACTAATATAGCTCCAATGCAGATTATTTTACAATGGCGTCGATTATGCAATTAAAACCTCCTCGTGAACGATTATGTGTCGGAAGCGTATTACCGGGTCGAACGTAATACTCGTCGTACTCGTACTCGTTCTACCTTGAAACTACGTGAATAAACTACACCATTTCAAATTGCTTTGAATTTTTTAAACCGTGATTTGGTTGATTATGAGATTAGTACAAGCTCATACAAAGTATTGATCACAGGCTGAATGAAACAAAGGCCTATTCTATTATCTATATTGACATTCGAATAGTCAGAATCAAGGAAAGATAGGTAGGTATTCACTTTTATGTATAATCAAAATCATCATTTCTGTGGATAGAGAAGACACCATATTGATATTGGTCATTCTTCAACTTACTGTAAGTGCAACAAAATAATTATTATGTTGTTGTTGTTTTGTTTGTTTTAATTATGTTTCTATACGAATGGTTTTCCGTAGATAATAGTATATATATATAATTACAATTAATTAATTGTGAGTACAGGCTAGAATGCGGAGTCAGACAAGGGGGGTTAAGTTCGCCTCTGTGAACCTCTATAGTAACCGGCTCATCGAGCGACCGAGCAGTACACATGTCGGCACATTGCCGGAACGTGTGTAACAATATAAGCTATGCAGACAACATGGTGTTTCTCAGGCCCTCGTTGGGTGGGTTGAAGAAGTTGTAATCCACCTGTGAGGCCTATGCGGAGGAGCATGGCTTAATATACAACTGGAAAAAAAGTGAGCTTCTTGTATTTAAGGCACCTAAGCAGCAGCCGCGCAGTGTTCCGCCCATAAGTCTCAACGGTGTAGCACTGAAATTTTTTAGTAGTTTTAGGTACCTTTCCACATTGTTACGAGCGACCTAAGAGATGACGTAGATATAGAGAGGGAGCGCAGGGCGTCGTCTGTGATGAGCAATATGCTTGCCCGCAGGTTCGCTCGTTGTAATACAGACGTTAAAGTAACCCTGTTTAAGGCGTTCTGTCAGTACACGAGTGGCCTGTAGGTATCATACACGCGCCGAGCATACAGCGTCCTGCGTGTTCAATTTAATAATGCTTTTAGGATGCTGTTGGGACTGCCATGGCGTTGTAGCGCCTCGGGAATGTTCGCGGAGGCTCGCACAGATGGTTTCCATGCAAGCATGCGAAAGAAAGCCTCCTTACTACAGCGCCTGCATGGTAGTGCCAACAGCATTCTAAAAATGATCGCTGCCAGACCGGACTCTCCCTTTCAGGGACACTGGGTGGGGACAGTCATAGGTCAACATAAATAAATTTAGTTCGTGAAAACTAACAATACTAACCTACTTTAAGCACCATTCTTACTAAAACCAATATACTAACAAAAATATGGACCTTAGTCTGAAATAAAGTTTAATTTATTTATTTATAATTACTTAATATCGATTTCTTTTAGGGAACAGGATTCCTGGAAGATTTTCGTATCATTTATAGTATACACGGTAATCTGCCGATGCGCAACGTAAACAACCCAGGATACCTATATATGATTTTATCGAACTATAGCTACACCGTTAGTCGAGTGGGTAAACACGTTGACGGATTGTGTTAAGTTTTTCCTAATGATCATCACCTCAAGCAAAAGGCGAGCGCCTCCCCCCCCTAAGGTTCGCTAGAACGACTGTTCCTGTGCTCCCCCCGAAGTTTCGCTACAACGACTAGTCCTGTGGTGCCGCTTAAACAAAGACGCTAATAAAACCTTCAAACTTGCATAAGAAGATTATCATATAAATATATTTGAATAGATGATTGAAAGTTCGTCTTTATTTTCTAATGGAAGGACGTGAAGCTCTTTGTTATCCGGGATATCCCTAAGAAACGTAAATAAGTAAAGTTTTATCATAAGATATGTGATAAAATCGCGCGTAGGTATCTAGCGAAGCTGTATTGCGTATGAAGTTCTACGAAAACTGGTTCTACGAAATTTACGTGTAAATCATAAATTTTGCTTTTGCCACGATTTTATAGTTGTATATAATAATGCTGTGCAAATAATAATAATAATGCTGTCGACATGTGGGATGTGGATACAGCAGTCATTGTGCCGATAGTCGTAACGGCCAATGGCATAATAGCCAAGAGCCTCGACCAACACCTGAGGAGGCTCTCGTTAGGCAGCTGGATCAAGGGCTTGATCCAGAAAGCGGTTCTTCTGGACACGGCGCGTATCGTTAGGGGATTTCTCTCTCAGGAGCCACCACAGGACCACCGGTAGCTTGGACCCGATACCGGTGGGCTACTATTTTTTATATTTTTAAATGATTTTTTTCTCTTTTGTTTTTATAAAAATATTTAAAAATGTAAATGATATGTATATACGTATACATGAAATAAAGGAAATAATAATGCTGTGTGTAATTAATGAATAAATGAAATGCACAGACCCCAGCGTGGTTTAACGAGCCTCGATAAATCGAATGAATCCGAAGATTTGCAATAGCCCCTGGAGCCTCATGTTTCATGGGGCTACAGAGGCCATTGCATATCAAGGAGTAGACCGGGGGCGCGGTAATGATAGGGAAGACGTGCCCTTAGCATATGGAACGATTTGCGAGCCGTACTGGATATGCTTTCTAAAATAGGCAATGGAATAGTGGAGAGACGAGATATTTATCCATGAATGGGCATTTTTTTACAACGTCGCCGCCAGGTTGGTTCCGGTCTATCTTCACCGGTGAATGTTTTGGCGGAATTGCACTGCTTTCTCGGCTCTTTTCTATATTCTGTGTTACACTTTGCTGTTTCCTACGTCTTCGTCAGAGATCTCGCGAGGTTATCTGATTCAGGGTTCTTGTAAATCTTGCTAGCAACCTTCTTAACCTTGGATGGAAATGGCTGAAGACCGATATACGGTCTTCAGCCATTTCCATCCAAAAGTTGATTTCCTTGTTGAAGTAAGTCTGTCCTGTTTTAGGTTGTCATTTCATGTATACATAGGTCGGCCGACTTACTTGGATTTTGCCTTGCACTGCATTGCTGCATGTAACAAGTGTGGTTTGCGGCACCTGTGAACATGTGCGAGATAGCATATTCTGTGATTCTTGATGCGTTTGGTTAGGTACGGTTTTTCCGTCTAACATTACATGCATTTTATTTTGTATTGGTTTATTCCGTGGTTAATCAAGTCTCTCATTATAACTCTCTCATAATTACCTTCTTGGTCTTGGCCTGCTAACTTTAGTGATTGCCGATACTTTAAAACTTGAGATTTACATGATTCACTAGGTAGATGTTCATAGTTTTGAGATAAAATAGCCAATACATTAGTGGTGAAGAAAATAAATGCATCGAATGATATTGTTTTATTTTGAACATCACCTATGTGTATTATTAAATTATATCCACGAACTGATTATAGAAACAAAACCTATAGATGGTAATAAAAAAAATATTTAAACGTTATTTTCATAAACAGCGCGAGAAAAATCATCGGTTTCCTTTGTAACTGCTTACAGAGTAAACCGATGGTCTGTTATAAAATTTGCCAAATACTAGAGAATTACCAAACCAATCGGTAGCTTTTTAAATTAAATCCATAGAAATACCTCTACGACCAGCCGCTGATATAGCCGCGTGGCGCGCCACTTACCACTATCTGCTAGCGTCTGTTTAATCCAGCGACTAATCGTAGAGGAGCTTGCGTTGCGGACTGGTCTCTTAGTAGTTAATAATAAACTTTCGGTATTTGGCTTACTCCTAAATGTATCTGTAACATTAGGATATGAACATAAAGTCCTTCCTGGACATATCTCTATTATATCAGGAAACAATTGGATAATTAAACGGGGTGTTTGTATGCCAGGTGCAGAGGTTTTCAACAAATCAGCAATTGTTATTATAATGTTTGAATCAGCGGCGGGGGACAAACCAATATGTATACGAGAAACTGATTCATGTAAAAAAGAATATAAATCTATATTCTAAACACAGCGACATTAATAGCTTAAATTTGCTTAAATACTAGAAACAAAAATTTATTTATTGTGCCGAGGACAAGGCTCCAAAAAATTTGTAATTCATTTAAGTGCCAAAGTATACGTTTTTACAACAAACTCCCAAGCCATGTCAAAGAACTGAGCCTCAATAAATTTAAATCATTTATTAAACAGAAACTATGTCAAAAAGGTTTCTATAAAGTTAAAGATTACTTAGACGACAAAAAGGCTTGGGACTAATTAAGCTACTCCAATGTAACCCCTGTGTTTTTAGAATCAAAGACTACATGATACTATATGAGCTCATATAATTGTTTGGATTATTTTATTTGACTGTAAGTTAATTTATTTTAAATTTCGTTTTCATTTATTGTTGAAATAATCTACTCATTAAAATGTTTTTATTTTATGAGTTGATTGCAATTTGTGCTAATGTAAATTATTTTTACATTTAAAGTATTATTATATAGAATCAAGTTTTTCCAACTGAACTGCTGTGCTGCTGGGGTTGGTTGCGCCACTTCTTCTTCCCAGCTTAAGCACTAGGAAGTGATGAAGGGTGGGCGTTTTTGGGGGACTGCTTATGTAATTTTGACGTTCGAGAAGTGCTGATTCTCAGCCTAGTTTGAATAAATGACTTTTGAATTTTGAATAACCTGAAAATATAGTGTAACTTTTGTTTGTCCCCCGCCTGCAATACCATGCAATTCTATAGATAATAATGCTTGTTTTTCTCTTTTCAGTTATGTGATTTTGCAGTCGGGTATTCGTTTTTTTTTTTTAATATAATTTAACTCTTTTGAAATTTCGTACCGTAGTAAGTCGTAGTACGTGAGCCCATAACCAAAATGTTTGCCTTAACGTTTTACAAACAAAACCATAAACAATCGATAGACTTGGTTATTCTGAATCCAAAAATCTTAATTTAGAGAAATTTTCCGCGTCACGTCTGACCGGACCAAATTTTTAGAAAAGTAAAAAAAAACACTGACCTGTTTCATAGCAATCTGTCTGATTTTCAGAATGTAGTTGAACAATAGATTTCAGATACCGAAAACACAATTTTCTGAAACCAGTAGCATCCCACGCATCGTCTTCACATATAATTATACAGGTTGGCAGGGACATCGACGCAAAGCCGGTTACCATGGATTCAGTACATGATTCTGAATTCTGAAACCTACGCGGTCGAAATGTATGGAACGGCTGTTTTTTTTTTTAATAACCGACGAAAAATTTCAATGCAGGGGCGTTCAGAATCATGTTCTGAATCCATGGTAACCGGTTTCGCGTCGATGTCCCTGACACCCTATATAACTTATCTACCTAAACAAGTAACGGTGGAGGAAAAACATCACAAAAATACCTCTAAAAATTTATTTTAACGATTAAAAATCATATTAATACATGCAATCGTTCTGATTTTTTGTCACAATCATTCTGATTATTCTACAAGCAACATATCACCATAATAGTGTTCTAATTGTTTTATCTAATCAATAGAGTTTTTGTTAATAGATAATTGCTTCATATTTTGCAATAAATTACCTGCGTTACAGATAATATAATACTACGTACTGTACAGATACCCAATCCCATACAAAGAAATGACACCTAAGTCTGGCTATTGAGCTTGCTATTTTTCTTCCTCCTTTTTTCAACAGATGGCAGCATCAGCGACTCACTCAACTTATTTTATTTTATTTAAAAGAGTGTCCATGGAGTTTCTTGTCCGTTCTTCTCCATAGGTACCTACGCTTTGGAATGGACAACTAGCTTCATATTTTTGACTGACCGATTCCTTGACAATTCAAAAGTGCCTGTAATGGTTTAATTGAAATTAATGCTTTGAGTTTGAGTTTGAGTTTGTGTCATGTAAACACCACCGTAAATTGGTTTGTAGGAGGTCTAGTAAGTATTTTTTTTTAATACGTCATTAATCGTAAACATCGATAAAAGTTACAACGAACTACAAGAACTTTTATAGTATGTTACTTGCTGCTACGGAACCCTTCGTGGGCGAGTCCGGCTCGCACTTGGCCGCTTTTTTTTTTAGAGCCGGAGTCGCGCACGGTGGACAGCCTCGACGTGTTTTATTTGGAATTTTTCACTTTTTGTATGGAAAATATGATTAATTATAACCTACATGTGTGTATGGGTTTACGGGTTTCATAAAGGGGGTCGAAATTTTCATTATTTTTGCGATTGGACACACCATTCTCGAGATTTAAGCAAAAGAAAATAAACAAAAGATAGTACTGTTTTTGCATTTGAAGTTGAGGTGTTGGTGTGAATTTTAGTTCATGACAACTAATTGTATTCCACACATTTTTAATCGCTATTAAAAATAATCAGATTTAGTCAGATAATCAAAATTTTAGGTTAAAACGTCAAATTCAGAATAGCAAACAGACAGAATAGCTATCTACTTTTAAAACGTTTTCTGCAATGACTTTTTTATAGAAAGCTTAGTAGACCAGAGAAATGAAAAAAATAAATTGTAGGTAGGTAGGTAGGTACTCACGGCTACACATCAAGCTATACATTTCCAGTATAAGCTGATCTCGCATTGTACGGAAATCCTATACATTGCAAGATCAGCATAAACTGGAAATCTATAGCTTGATGTGTATACCTACGTTACATAGAAATATAAGAATTGAAAGAAATCTATCAACATGTTTTCGGCAAGTACACACGGCTACACAATGTAGGTACTAGATAAAAAAAAAAACGTGATGACAAATTGAGTAAAACGCCATCTATTGCGAAGAGCTCTACACAAAATAATACACAGATGGCTACTTTATCATTCTATGGGTTGGAATTGAAGTAAAACGTTTAATTTATCTTTTTTGTTGCAAATGCGAGATTTATGAGTTTAAATAGATAAATCAGCATTAAACAAGGAAGTTTTGATTTTTTCTAATCTTACTTCAGCTAAAATCTGCCGTTTATCGCTTTTTAGTGATTGTTAATTTCATAATATTGTTACCTATGCTGCCATCAATGATTCTTTTTCAAGACTAATTATAATTTGTTCGAGTTGAGACCCCATGGTGCGCTGTGTTATCGCGCTTCTCTTTCTTTTCTATGCAGTCCGACATTGACCGCGCTTTAGCTGTTGTAAGCCTCATTTGCAACTTAGCTCAGCAAATTGTTATAAAAAAAAAAATACAGACTACAACTTTTTTAAATCAACTATATATTCCAAAATAAAATTTTGATGTAGTGGTATAACTCATCACCGTCAATTAGCCACAGAGCGTCATACCACTCTGTGGCTAATTGAGGCATTTTCTTACGAGAAAAATGTTTGCTTTAAGTATGCAAACGTTTCGAGAAGTCTTGAATTACGTGCCGCGTCATTAAAACTTTAATTAAACGTAGATAATAATACTACTGTATTAACCACATGCGCTTCAATCGCTGACGCTCATGGGAGTATCTGAAGCGCAGCATGTACCTACTGCGAACATAAATCATGGCGGCAAGCCGTATCGAGTGCACATGTGTCGTATGTATACATGTGCTAGCTCATACATAGGTCGGGTAATGGAGGGGGAGCTTGCAATGCGGTTAATGCACATTTTGATTTAGTGCAGCTAATGACTAAGGTTTCTCGAAAACTAGAAAATTCTCGGAGTTTAAAGTTAAATGGTATGGTTTATCTTTCTTGCTTAGGTATATTTAGAATAACTGTCCTAAACATAACTTAAAAGCGTGTCAATTTTAAAGTAAAGCCTCGTGTACACGAGCGCAGTTTCTCGTTCGTCGAGAGGCGAGAATGCAAAAACCTTCAGGTGGTTTACCGTACGAGTCTTGTTTGGACATTGTCGCCTCTAGGCGGTCGAGAAACTCTACGTGTTACTCTACGTGTGTGACACAAAAATATTTTTAAAGAAAATTTGTTGTCGTGGTTATCCACAATTATTTTCTTATCGCATTGTTCAAATAAATGTTTTGATATTTATGTATAGTGTGACGTATTGTTGCAGAGTGCGTGGTGTCGCGCAGAATGTGCGCGTGCGCGTGGCGCCTGCACGTGTTCACCGCCGCGCTCGTGCTCGCCGCGCATCTCATCAAAGGTATGTGCATCTCTCTTTCACATATGACAAATCTGCATCTCTTACTCTTTCTACGCGAGACTAAAAGAGAGAAGAAACTATAAGAAAATCTTTCCCTAGTAAGCCCATATTGCGGAAAATTACACTGCGCAAAAACTAGCGTAGGCTGCGATATTTACGCAACGCGACGTTCGGCTCGTCTAGGACACAGCCTGGTATTAAAATCAACCCACACACATTAGTAGATATAAAATACAATATGAACATCTGTACCAGCCCCAACAATTTCGGCTCTACACAGAGGACACGTACTACCGCAGTTATTGTACGTTATCAAAAGAAATGGCACAGTTCAGCTGTAATCCACTCTTTGTATCTCTTTATCTCGCTGACCATAACAACAGATTCTATAATATACCTACCTCCATCACGGGTACGCGGATATTGTCAGATAAAATGCGAAACACACCTGTTTGTGAATAAATAACGACGAGTAGGCTTTCAAGTATGAACATAGACGTACTCACAGGCTCACACAACACAGATACAAATCCGTATGTAAATGTGGCAGTGTATTGTAAACAGCGAATAGTTATCGAGGCCGGATCGAGTTTGCGCAACTTGTTACTGTAGCTAATGGATGTTTCGTTAAGTGGAGCAGTGTAAACACCCGACGAGGGTGTTCGCGGGCTCTCCACGCGCTCGGCAACACTCGGCAACGCTCGTGAGTGCTCGGCACCACTCGGCAGAGCTCGTAGCTCGCAGCAAACACTCGAGCGCGCCGTCGAACACGACACTATTTTTTTAAATGAATATTTACACGTTCGTTGAGACATCAATTTCCGAACACAAAATTTGCCGCGCCTCTTTGAAAACTTTTAATGGGAATAAAATGAAAAGTTATTGCGTGGGTGCCATTGCAGAAGTCAAATCAGGTTAGCGTCATTGCGGACGTCATGTCAGGTTGGTGCCGCGAATGAACGTTTTTATGTAGGTATTTGTTGGAACAGCTCTGTGCTCAGGTTGCAGTCCCGAAACGTTTGCTTTAAATTTAAACAATTTGTCGCGCCGTTACTGAAAAACTGTGCTAATTACACGGAGAGAGGCAAATGGGTAAAAAAGAAGTCCTTTAATAATAATAATAATAATAATATTTATTTGCTTAAAACACGGTATAAAAAGTTGTTACAATACAAAATGAGCTCATACATGTTTTGCTTATAATTGAAGCATGCAAAATTGTTATGTCAACGTTAGTGCTCTAAAAACTCCTTAATACTATAGAAATTATTTTCATTCAACCAGTTATACAATTTAATTTTAAATAGTCTACAATTCAATACTTTTAATGTCTTTGGTAAATTATTAAATATACGTACACACATAGCTACACAATTTTTATTATATTTAGCATACCTAGGCAGCTCGTCTAGTACTAGTGTGTATTGGTCACGCCGACTTCGTGAACATACCTCTGCTGCTGTTTTAAACAATTCTTTGTGTTTCTTTACAAACATACACACCTCATATATATATAATGACGGAAACGGTAGCAAACCAAGCTTTTTGAATATCGGTTTACAAGATTCATCGGATGGAATCCCGTATAAGGCCCGTATACATTTTTTCTGGGCGATAAATGCTCTGTTGTGGTCGGTACTATTTCCCCATTTTATTAGTCCGTACCTCAACGAGGACTCAACGTATGCTCGATATGACATTACGGCTGTTTTTATATTTGTTACCTTTTTTATTTGCCTAAGGGCATATACAAATTTATTTATTTTATTGCAGACATTCTCAACCTGCGCCTTCCAGTCTAAGTGTTCGTCTATTACTACACCTAAAAACTTAGTTTGCGTCACATGCGTAATTTTTGCTATGTCCATTTTTAAATTAAATTTATTATTATAATATTTGTTAAATTGTAAGTATACAGATTTATCAAGATTAATAGATAGATTATTATTATTTAGCCAATTAATTAGAATGTCAATTGTATTATTTATGTCAGTTTCATGGTCGGTAATTGAATTACATTTTTTGTCAGCAGTTACAATTATAGAAATATCATCCGCAAAAAGAAAGCATTTGTGATTAGTCATATCAACTATATCATTAATGTAAAGGAGAAATAAGATGGGGCCCAATATACTACCCTGTGGCACACCGCGTTTTACATATTGATATTCAGACGTATGCAGTATCATATCCCCATTTTCGTCCAATTTGGTAACAGCGACACACTGTTGTCTGTCAGTTAGGTACGACGATATCCATTGGTGTGGCTGTCCTCTGATTCCGAGAGCTTCTAATTTTTTTAATAAGTTTGCGTGTGTAACTAGATCGAACGCCTTCGATAAATCAAAGAATAGTCCCGTTACGAACCGGTTGTTGTTTAAATTGTTCAGTATCGTTTTTAATAGTGAGAATATGGCTAACGTTGTGGATTTACCTTTTTGAAATCCAAATTGATGTTTTCTTATAATGTTAAATTTCTCGCAGTAATTTATTAATTTTAGATGCATACATTTTTCGTATATTTTTGAGATTATGGGTATTAATGTTATAGGGCGATAATTGTTCATATCATGTTTATCACCCTTTTTGAGCAATGGTTTAATAATGGATAATACGAATGTAGTGAATAAACGATCAGTATATCAAAACGGGGCAAACAAAGTAAAATAATGAGCGTCGTGAACAATGGACGCCTCACTCAGTGGGTTAACGTGGAGCTATTAACAAATCAAACAGAGTAGTTTCACCGGGAGCGCATTAACACGGTCGCCGGTAATTTATGAGGGTATTACGTCACCGCGCATACCTGCCGCTCGCGTCGGTGTAACGGCGGCTTAGCATCGGTGTCATGTGCCTAAATAGTAGCGCTCGATGTGGGTCAGAGCTCCCTGGAGGAGAGATGTAAGTACGGCACACAGCCTCCCCCAACACAAAACACATGAAAGCAAATTATTTATATATTTTTCTTTAATATATTTAAAATTTTATATGTATATAAAATTTTGCTTTAATGTGTTTAATGTTCGTGTAATTAAGTGATTTAGAGCCTATAAATAAAAGATAAACTAAATTTATTTCTGTTACATTTTTGCCTGAATTGCAAAAAAAGTTTTAATAATATCTTGCACCGTACAATATGTTTAATTTTGTTGAATAGCATATTCAAATATTTAACTAGGTAGGTACGTTATTGCAAAAAAACCGCTGTTAATATTTTTGTTTGAAGTACAATTTAAAAAATTCTTGTTAAATTCTGAAATAATATATTAATTTTACCAATTTTTAACATAATATATCTAAAATTTTCGTGTTAACTATTTTGCGTCAATTTTTCTTCACATAGATGCGTTTATATTTTTTTTACTTTGATGCGATCCTGGAAAATGATTATTTTTTTATATTATTTGAAGAGCTAAGTTCAAAAATGATTTAAGAAAAAAATCGCTGTTAGGATTTAGTGCAGGATTCAAACCTAATTTCCCTAGTCTAGTACATTATTGTGCAGAATTACTGCGTAATTGTTACTTGTATGTATGTAACTTCAATTAAATATTGATTCCATTAAAAAAGTAAGACGAGTAAGTAAGTAGATTATTTAATTTATATTATACTAGCTGAGCCCCGCGGTTTCACCCGCGTAAGTCTCGATCCTGATACCGAATAAGACTCGATACCGAATATAGGGATAAAAAATATCCTATTTCCTAATCCAGGTCATGCTCTCGCGTCCGGCCCTGGTTCAGGCCATGGTCCGGAGCGAGAGTGCATGGGAGGCCGTCACCTCCTTCTGCGAAGCAGTAATGCTCGCGAAGGAGGAGGCGGAGCGCGCGAGGGAGAGGCAAAATTCGCCCCCTCGCGCCCCTAGTCGCCGCAGGAGACGCCCCGGGCGTCGGGAGTCGCGAGCCGACTTCCGGCCACCGTAGGCGCGGGCTTGCGGACGGTGAGCAATGGGTAGCTCGCCGTCCGATAGGGACCAGGCCCGGGTCGACGGCGCGTTGTGTTCCACGCGCGCCTCAAAGAGATGTCAGCACCAACTGACGGGGTCCGGAAGGGCCAATGCCTGCCGGGGTTGCGGGTTTGTCGGAAAGGGATATCGCGACCTCGGCACACAGGCAACGGACGGAACACGGTGGGTTTTAGTCAGTAAAAGTCTGACACGCCCTCCCGCTCCACCCAGAGCGGGAGAAGTTATTTGATAATTTCCCATCCTCAAAAAAAAAAAAAAAGGTCATGCTCTACCTATGTGCCAAATTTTATCCAATTCCGTTCCGCCGTTTTAGTGTGAAAAGCGTAACAAACAAATAAACAAATTCACTTTCGCATTTATAATAATTATTAGTTACTTTACTTTATTACCTAAAAGGTCCCAAAAAGGATCTAAGAACCAAAACGGACCAAGGACCAAATAGGCCAAAAGACAAAAACGGCTTAAGAAATAAAGTGACCTAAAGACCAAACACAAATGCGACCAAAATCAATCCAATGACGGAAACTTATTAGAAACACAGTCCAGTATATTTCACTAAAATCATGTAAGTAACGTTTCACTGTTTTTGTTATTAGTCAGCCTTCGTCATCTTAAAATACAGTGTCTTTTTCAAATAGTGCAGACTTATCTTTATGGCACAGATTATAGATACAATGTTTTCTTCAGTACGTAACCTTGAGAAATTCAGAAGAAATTGATAAAAAAAAAAAAAAAAAACATATATTATTTTTGATTAAATTGAATATTAATAATTATGTCACTCTCTGTTTTTCATATTTTTCTGTGTACTTCATAATTGGCGTAATTGTCACTGTCAGCTGTGAAACTACCTTATAATAAATAAATAAATATATTACATAACCAAATATTATGATAAATCTTCATAAAATATTTGGATAAGGATAAGGATTTAAGCAGAATAGTCTAATTTTGTTCGGTATTTCTATCAACTTTTAAAATATAAAAAGTGGTTGTGATATAACGATAATAGTTAGAAATCTAGTATCGCGAAGTTTTTTGTATTTATTGATCTGTTCTTTAATATTGTAGAACATACTTTTGTTCTATCATCAATAGTTTCCGCAGCGCATGCGACTGCGACGAAAGATGTTTTATGGCATTTTTTTTACACCTTAGGTTACGTTACTAAAGTCTTAGTAAGCACCCCTAATCTTTTCTAGCAATAAAATATAGTCTATGTTGCTCAGAGTGAATGTAGCTTTCTAATGGTGAAAGAATTTTCGAAATCGGCGCATCCGTTTTTGAGTTTATTCATTACAAACATACACACACACACAAAAATACAAATCTTTCCTCTTTATAATATTAGTGTAGATGTAGATTTATATCAAATATGAATGACATAAGCTTGAATCCTCTTCTTCGTTGTTTTCTCTTCTTTGAGAATCTTAGATAATTATCAAGCTTTGGACCCACAAACTCAATGTCATACATGTTTAAATTCCATTGCAACATTTATTTTAAATAAATAGGATCTTTTTGTAACAAACCGTCACTGCTGCATATGCTGTTTAACTACTAGTTAATGAAAAATACAGTCATCAAAGAAACGCCTTGCATGTGCCGCGTACTCTTAGAACTGAACCTCGTCAGCTGAGCTTTGATGTGTGCTTCAGTTATTGTTGTTCAAGTCACTCGTCTAACTTTAACTCGAGGTAAATGTACGTTCGTAGTTCAGTGTGTTTAGAACGGAATCAGAAAAATATTAATTTGTAGAACTGTTTATGAAAGCCTATTTTAGCACTTACTGTGTCAATAAATATCTTATGATTGATTGACGCACTTCCCTCTTTCCAAGTATACGTAAAGCCACAATGACGACAGTTTTGACCTTCAAGCCAAACAATAAAAACACCAAAATAGAATTTAGAAACAATGATAAATTGTAGAAGACAATGATCGAAAATAGTCAAATAAAGCGTTGTTACCGCAGCGAATGAATGAGTTGAGCTGTTCTGTGAGTGGTCGGTGTTCTCCTTAATGACCTATCTGCTCGATAGGCCGTGGGCCTCGCCGGACCCCCGCCAGGCTCAGATTTATAGTATTGTTTACAAAAATGCCCACCAACTAGAGATTCTTTCGTATATAATTTTGACGTTCGAAAAGTGCTGATTCTCAGCCTAGTTTGAATAAATGACTTTTGAATTTAGAATTTTGTTTACTAGGTTATTTTAATGAAATTAGAAATTATTCTAACGCTGAGATAATTATGTTTTCGGCATCTTTTACGCTACTCGTATTTTATAACTTGCAAAATGGAATAAAGGACATATTTATAATGTGCCCATTTAGTTCAGCAAATAATATAACAATCGTATATTAACCTGAATTAATGATGAGCGTATTGTTGACCACGTGGTTTTTAAGCGCGGTGCTCTCAGCAGAATTAATTATGTTCACGTTTAAATTAAGAGGAGTCTGCATAGAGCCGCCACAGACTGCCTGGTCCCGCTAGATTTGTTAATTATTACTTTGGTTAGAAGTTATTTAACATTTATGTATGACCATCTATGATTCGTCTAAAATGGCGGGAGAATGGGCGGCAATGTTTGAGGGACTGGTAAGATTGAGAGGCTTTAAGATGGGGTGACCGCCAATTTTAAAGGGACTTGGGTTAAACTGTTGGACGATAGAAGACCTCCGACTTTTACAGGACAGACCCTGAGTGGTGTCCATGTCCGTAATATAAAGTTGCTAAATATCATGTTGCATACCGGAAGCTCTGCCATTATTGTAAAACGGATTGATAATCAGATCACTTCTTGTGAAAGATCGACAGACTACAATGTTCATGTAAGTTAATTAATAATTATTATATCTTGATTATTGTTCTGTATGTGTTTTAATATGCCTAATATTGCAAGCTTTGAAAAATGGTCCAAGAGATTAATAATTATGATAACTATGATTTATGCTACTATAACAATGTGTTTATACAATAATATAAAACAAGCTGCCACGGAGTTTCTTGTCCTTCTTCTCCGTGACGACCTAGATTAGGAACGGACAACTAGCTTTCTCATTAACGATACCTATGAATTGACAAGCCTAATTGAAATAAATGCCTGGTCTTGACTTTCTGTGCTTTTCTTCTTACAATCTTTTCCCTACACACCATATTCATAGGAAGTACCTACATACAAAGTAAATAATTAGTAGGTACTTAACCATCCTGACACTCAAAACTTGATAGTTAAGTGGATATCAATACCTATAAATGTAGTTTTTAATCCACTTTCTAACCCGCGCGTGGAACACAATCGACCCGGGCCTGGTCCTTATCGGACGGCGAGCTACCCATCACTCACCATCCGCAAGCCCGTGCCTACGGTGGCCGGAAATCGGCTTGCGACTCCCGACGCCCGGGGCGTCTCCTGCGGCGACTAAAGCGCGAGGGCGCGAACCTTGCCCCTCCCAGATTGTTTAACACGCACATTTACTTTCATAGCTTCGGTGATATTTGTTTCTCATTTGCAAGTATGATGACTGGAAAGATTAGATAAACATTAGACCGCAGGCTGAAACAATCAGCTCGGGCATACGCACGAATCTGTCTGAATAAATGAAATCGGTCACTTAAACCAAACGACGTAGCTTTACGCCGTAGACATATATCGGTCCACGCCGTATGCATTTGCTCCGAAAACCCTACCTAGACCAATCATGTAATTATCGTATCTTTGTAGTTTGTACCTATGTAGACCTCTTCATATTATTTTGTGCGTTAGTCTTTCGCTACGTCCTCCCCCCGCGCCCCGTGTCTCCCACCGGATAAATAAGAATCGTTTGATCTGCGCTTTTAACTGGTGTTCTTTTAGAATCCCTGGTTTTGTCCCGCGTCCCCCCCTCCTCAGTCTCTCAGCCCCTCGCCCGCCCACCCCGTGACGTCATCCCTCTGCTGCTGAGATATTGTATTTTTCGCCCCAGTGGATGACAAAGACGTTCTAACGATCATCATAACAATGGCTGATGTAGAGCGGAGCTTTCAAATATTGACATACCTACCTTCACTTGGTGAGTGATGACGTTAAGTACGTCATCACACATCGATACTACAGTATTTATGATTTATAGTACGGAATATAATTATGGTACATGACCACCTTTAAACTATTTAAAACTAAATCGCTATTCGTGGTCAGATAGTTTTGGAACATCAATAATTGTCTATGTAATGAGAAACATCATCATACCACAATATCCGGTGTATTACTGAATTATTGATAATTGTTCTAAAGAGGCTCGTAGTTGTGATGATAAACAATTAATGTTAGTCAAAACAATTTTTTTTTGGTACACCTCAAATACATGGATAAACTTTTTATACTAAACTAGCATTCCACCCGCATAAGTCTTGACCCCGTGGGAATATCGGGATAGAAAGTATGTCCTAACCCAGGTCATGGTCTACCTATGAGCCAAATTTCATCAAAATCCGTTCAGCCGTTTTACCGTGAAAGCGTAACAAACAAACAAAGTCACTTTCGCCTTTATAATATTATTACTAGCTTTTGCCCGCGGCTTCGCCCGCGTAGATGTCGGAAAATATCCCACAGGGCTATCGGGACAGGCAGATAATAAATCATTTTTAGGGTTCTGTACTTCAACAAGAAAAATTTAAACTCTTAAAGGATGACTCCGTTGTCTGTCGAGATGCTTTTTTTTCCTGAGAAAAAGAGTTGAAATAGATATCAAAAACTTAGGTCTACGTTGTCCTGGAACAAAAATACAACTTCCAAGTCAACGCAATTAATAAAGACTGGTTTATTCCAGTCTATTTAGTACTTCCCGTTGGCCCAGCAGCATGAAGTTTAGCGGAAAGCAAGGTCAAGTAAAGCAGAAAATCCGAAAATTGGTAATTTGTATATGAACTGCAAAGTTAAGTTTGTTCTTCAATCTGGGATCAAAAATTCATAGGTCGTGTATTGAAATAACATTTAGTCACTATTTTATTAGATACTCTATTAAAAGTTTTTTTCAATTGAAAACCGAGCAACACACCGTCCGGTCTCCTTCTTCGTCGGATGCCAAGCCATTAGGTTATACAGCTGGAACGTCGACGATGACAAGAGCTCGTCCAATGATGTAATTAGTATTCGAATGCCGCGCATATGTTGGGGCTACATTGTCGCGTTATCACGAACTAAACTTCGCGCGCTCTCTCTCGCACACCGCTTGACGTCTCGCTGAGCAACAGAGAGTGTGCGAAGAAAAGTTCGCGATAACGCGACAATGTAGCCTCAGCATTAGCAACCCGCACTTCGGCTACAAGACAGGCCGTGGAAAGTAGTGTCATCGAACAAAGTGCCTATATTTGACGACGGTTGTGCATTAAGCCAACGACCCAACTACCACTTACCTACCCACAGCCAGCAGGCGGGCACGCTCCGCAGTGGTAGCAGACGTGTCAAATGAATTGTTCTGTACAACTCTGCAGAGCGGCTCATCACACCATCTCTGGGAAGATGGATTGTCGGGTGGATCTTAATTCAGGCAAGCTAGTCTCTAAGCATCCATAGCCTCGGTGGAGTACGGCATATCAAAATAAAGCAATGTGGAGGCTAGCATTTTCCTGATGAATTTCTCAGTGCCTTGCACCGAGGATTGCAACTCGGTAGACTAATACTAGAAATTATGTGGACGCCGAGGCCTGCCATACTAATGGGAAGAGTAGCTGGTGCGCAAGCGCGGTCGTACATGGTAAAACTATTAATTACAATTTCCGGGAGTCGTTAATGACCTAATGATATTTATGCAGACATTTCCTCGTACAACTACTCGGTCTTTGCATTTTTGTGCTTCTTAGATTCTAAATGTTGCACTGCAGCCAGATGTTAGTGAGATTCGTGTTTATACACATGATAACATTGAAAATCTTGGTACCTACCTCACTAGTAAATACAAAACAACATTCTCTTAACGTAAAATAAAACCTTCTATCAAAATCATTTAACATTCTAATATAGAGGCTCTAAAACCGCAATTCACAGCACTTATTACGCAGAAAGTAGGTGAAACAATTACTTTCCGTCGGAAGGCGCGCCGAACGTTGTGCGACGTCAAATAAAAAGTTTATCGCGCGGCGGTAGCTACGTACTACTGCTGGCTGTATTATTCAGTACTGTGGCACGCATGCCGCGCACACACACACACAACCCCATATACACACACACTCCATCACGTCACGACCTGGATATCAGACCTTGACAGACACTGACTCGACACCAATTTTTTACTTTCGTGTCTTTTTCTGTCCTCACAATAGAACCGAGTTGACTTCGGATTGAGCTGTCTACCGACCTATTATTGTTTCTTATCTGAATTAACGAATGAACATTTTTTACTCTCCTTGAACATTTAAAAAGTTTAATTCGTTGGGTCAGTGGCTTTAATAACTTCGTGCTTCTGCATTTTGAATATATCGTGCTTATAAATAGAGAAGTTTTAGAGTAAAGTTGGTCGGTATTTAGACGAAGACAAAAACACTGTTTAAGTGCGTGTCGGACTACGCACAATGAAGGGTTCCGTAGTTGGGATGAATTTATCCTAAGAACAAGCTTAACATTGTAGTTGAAAAACATGTTCTCCCATACATTCCAACTGCAAATGTAATTTTGTACGTACAATATTGAGAGATTTACCATGTTATTTTAGGACCATTGATTTCTTATAAAAATCAAATTCAAATTCAAAATCATTTATTTGCTAATATGGGTAATTACTTACATAAAGTTGTTAAAAAAAGGGCATAGTTCAACAATATTACGCCTTGAAGCATGCAAATCTCAAGCGTTGACTGTATCACAAAAATAATATACAATTACTTGCAACAATAATTTATAATTAATTTCACAGTGGCAAATAATAATGAAACATTAGCAAATAATAATGTCACAAGAAATTTAAATTTAAATGTCATGTATTAAATGATAATGTCAAATATATTTGTAAATAATTAAAGTAATAATAATAGATAATTAATTAGTGCATTAATCACATGTCACATCAACAACAATATTTCTGAGTACAATAATTATGTCCTTACATCCTCTATCAATTAATCCTGAATATTATAATAACACTTAAATACCAAGAATCTTTTTAATTTATTTTTAAATTCATCGATGGATGGCGTTTCTAGTATAGACTTTGGTAAGTGATTGTATGCGGACATACGCGGTGCCATACTGAAAATGCTTTTGGTATATAAGGCCGTCTTGCTAGATTTGCAACAAATTTGATCACTATGCCGCTTACTTCTATCTTATCAAAAAGATGTTTGTTCGTTCTTGCGAAGCTATGTAGACACTTGGCAATGTCAATAAATTTTGTTTGATAAAATGTGGTTTACAGCTATCAGTCTGGTTGATATTAAACATACCCCTAATACACCGCTTTTGCGCCAAAAATATACTTGAGATCCTTGCAACGAGCCCTTTCACTTGATATGTCACACGGTACAGTTTGCAAAACTTTTTTATTTTATTTTCTTTGCCCCCCAAAAGTGACCACCTTATTCCAAATTCATTTATTCAAGTCCGTGTTTGGGTCACAGAAATACACAGGTGTACCAAATTTCAACTTAATCGGTTCATTCGATTCGGAGCAAATTCGCTGTGTCAGACGGACACATGACACACGAGTGATCCTAACGAGGTTTCGTTTTTTCCTTTTGAGCTACGGAACCCTAAAAATAATAAAATTATCATTGTAATACTATTTGGAAGATCGATTGGTTATCATAGCTCTTGACTAGCCATGAATCCTCGCGGTATTCGTATCTTTGTGTTCTTACACAAAGATACAAATTGCTTGTGAATCTATTAATGACCACTGAATAAATCACAGAGGACAAAACATTTGATCTATCATACTTCAAGTATCCCCAAATGACATCATATGTCTCCTATAATCTTCCAAATATATTTGCGACGAGATTATTAACTAAAAATAAATAAATAAAGGTAAATAACATTAATCAACACAAATATATAGTCCGTTGGGATTGCTTTAAAATCAAAATAACACGAACAAAATATATATATTTGTTTGTACCTACTTTATATTGCACAAAGAAAATTAAGCGTAGTACTTACTTGTAGCCTAGGGTATTAGATAATCCGAGACTTACGAAGATAGCCGAGGGACTCCGACGCAATAAACGAAATGAAAGCAAATGAATGCTGCGCCTAGTTGTATTTAAAACTAATGATCGCTATTACACACAGATAGACGCACAGTTACGTCTCCTTCGACTAACAATCTTTGTTGCTGAATTAAAACCTCTTTGAATGTTGAAAATGTAATCTTTATTATTTTCATAGTTTACAAAGGATAAAGTAATAGAAATAATTCAAGCAATCAAAGAAACAATTTTGGTTGAAACTTTGGAATTCAAAAGAGCTATGTTGTATAAAATTTATGGAATCTGTACCGAAGAGACGCGCGCCGCCGCGCTGTGTGAGAAACTCAATGAGAGACGATTAAAAAAACCCTTCCATTGAATTATTAAAATCTGTGCCGCTGTGAATCCATTAGCATTAATTGAAAACATCCAAATCAACAGCAATTAGCGATAATTGAATAGTCTGTGTTGTGCCGTTCCCTTGCCGTTGTGCCGTGGGGCTGGCGGGCGGTGCCGTTCCGCTGCACGTAACATACGCATTGGGACTCGTATCGAGCATTTGGTATGCTAATGTCAGTTTTATGACGTCACAACGATGGTCGCGGCCGGCGATGTGCACGGAACATGTGTGGCTACTGAACGACACACGCGCATATTTAGACGTAATTGCTGATGAATAAAATACTGATTAGCTGCGGCAGTACTGCGTGATGGGTTTATGGAACTACCGCGAATGCACTCACTAGAGTAGCGCAGATAGTGGTGGGTCGTTGTCGAATTTTTGACGGTCGAAACGCAACCGTTTTCCCGACGACGAAAACTGTCGTCGTTCAAGGACGAAACTTATCCAACATGGAATAGACTTGCGTTTTTGTCGCGTGAAATAGTTGCAGTTTCTTACAACTATCAACGATTTGAAATGTATTACATGGTTCCGTCGCATCAGGAACGACTGCATTGACAACTGGTAAACATTAGCGACTGTTTTAAATTGACAAAAAGTTAAAGTACGAACACGGAACATTAGGGACAATGACGCGATGAGTGTGATAGATAGTTGAATCATAGCGTTCTCGACTGTATTTTCTTAAGCGTACATTATCGTCGCAGAACTCAGAACGGTTCGCCATCGCAACGCCCACCCGCAGAAGGATCGCCATTTACTTTCGTTCGCTATTTACTACGACTACGACAAAGCCAGAAGGAAGGGTTATGTTTTTAGCAGTCTGTGTATGTACTCGTATGTATGTTTGTCTGTATTTTCATATCTCTAGATTTTTGAACTATTACACTTACACCTTTGTAAAAAGTGGAATTTCCTATTCCATTGTTTGGTAGCAAGTATTCACTCTTTTGTGGTCGAAATTAACGTCCTCGGAAACAAAGTTTGTGACACTGTCCCATGTGCCGATTCTGAGCAACGTAAAAGTGTGATGTTTTTCACCGTATGTCCGCATGTGCCATTTGCGGTCGTGTGTCGATAGCATCTCTTTTGAAACTTCTTATTGTCACATTGATTGCTTTGATGCTCCGATGGCCGTCGTACTTTGAACAAGTTAGTCGTAGTTTGAACATGTTAATCGTAGTTAGATTATCATTGTAAAGTTATAACTTTAACCTACGTGTACCCATCGTCCACAACGCTACTCTAAAGTAACGTGTACGGATACTAGTACCTACTGTGACATACTGGCTACTTACTCATTGATGATTTGAGTTTGTAACACGATCCTTTTGAGTAGCCTTGTGGATGATGGACCTTATAGGCTTGACTCGTCACAGACAGTATTCATTCGTTTCTTTCAGACTTTTGCTATTCAAATTTCTGTTCATAATATTCAAATAGGAGTTCATTTGTTTACCATTTCATCTCATTTGTATCTGTTCCATTATTCCCGTATCACAATAATACACACAAAAGAGTATTAATTTTCCATTTTCACGAAACATGATATTAATAAGATCCTCATCGGTTTATGTGACGTAAAGTACTTTATTTTATTATTGTTACATGCTCGTATAATTTTTATTATAGACTCGAATAAAATTTATGCGAGAACAAATTGGGATACGTCGGTCGCTGGCAACTGATTTTAATAGGGGAAAAGGTATTTATGTTCGTGCAAAACCATTATTTATTTTAAAGGAATATTTGCCATATTTCTGATATTCTCCAACCACACATAAATTTGTATTGCATTCCTCGATAATAATTGTGATGCGTTCTGACGTTTTTCGGTTTTAATTTAATCCATTTTCACTTCCAATTATTATAACCGTTTTCAATCTTGTAACAACGGTTTCGCATTGTTTGTCTAGGCATATCTGATTCATAAGTTCGCGTGTCGCAATCGCAATAAGATTTCCTCGGCGCACTCACTTGTATCTGACGCGCGTGCACGTTACAAGCGCGGCGTGTGTTTCCTCACGGCAGCGTGCGACGGCGGTGTGAGGCGGCCGCGGCGCAAAGTAGACGTGAATGAGCGTCTAATCGCGGCGATCAATCAGCGCGCGAGTGAGGCCGGAAGACTGGCCTAACGCGCCACTAACACGCGACGCGCCGGCCAGCACGAAAGCGTCAACTCGGAGCTTTCGTGTCGAATGCAGCAACCCGAACGCAGTGGGATAACTGTAACTTCTCAAAAGCAGACTTATAATATATCTAGCATACTGTAAGAACTGCATTTAAAAACAAAGCTCATATTTATGGTCATTTTTCAGTTACACAAAATGCTTGAACATAAAACCAGCCGTACACTGAGGTAAAAAACCAGATTATTTTAACGTGTATTAACGTGAAAGTTACTGTCAATTTAAATATATGTAAATTGCAAATTTTCAGTAGCGCAGTATCATTAGAATAATCGAATTATTGAAAATTTCATGTCATCAAATTTTGCGTGACGTCTGTCTCCGCACTGCAGTAAACAAGCTTAAATTGTTCACAAAATCTGATATTTAAAAGTTAGTTAAAGAAAATTGTTTTGTATCTAGTAGAAACAACGCAGCTCTATCGGCTCAATTCATCGCAGTCAACTACTTGTCATTATAGTTGAACTGTTTTAACTTAAGTCTTGTCACGACCTCCGCTCTAGCCTAGTTTTGAATTAATAGACTATCCTCACCGATCAGCGCAACGCGACTCAAACAATACAATTTCTAAGAAAAATTGACGGTATAACAATAACCGGTGTCGCGTCGCGCTGTCGCGTCGCGCTGGTATGCACGAAGCTTTATTCAACTTAAAAATATAGATACAAACGAGGCATCAGAGACAGAGAAATAAAAAATCCGGAGTCACACGTAATCTGTTCGATTTATGGGCTAACACTTGTGACTCCAGATTAGTAATTTGTCTGTCTGTGGTCTGTGATGTCTGGTTTATACCTTTTTAGTTGACTTTTTTGTCGTAATTCGGTTAAGTTTGTATAGCTTATTTTGTTACTGCGACTGCAACCAATTTCGACACCGCTTGTTTCGCTCGCTCGGCTCGCGCATATTTGGTCACAGTTTTAACCTAATCTAACCTATTTGGTCGGAGTGCCCTAATAGTAATATTACTAGATCGTGCTCGTATCATAGTTATTTTCCTAGTAAGACAGTTATGAACCGCTTTCGTATAACTATATTACGGTATATAGCTGTATCTTACTGCGACTTACACAAATGAGACTCAAAATCAGCTTTTAACAATCATAATACAATTGTTAATCATAAATGTTCAAATGAAAATATTTTAATTTTAAAGACACATTTGAGCCATTCCGTGAAAAATTTACCCGTTACTAAGTGGACAAAATAGTCAATTTTAAAATCCCACTAACATTTCACGGCACTAAACGGACGTGACGAACTCCCGCTTTACTAACAATAATGGCGACAAAACCAATACTTACTCTTTGTTCTTTTAGAGGAAATCAATTATTTCATTACATACGCAGATATATAAAGTATAATTCGCAAATTAAGGAATGTTTTAGAAGGTTCCGAGTATTACGATATAACTGTGACTATAGTGGACTTCTTATTTGACTACTGTAGTTCGTACGCCTTTCGTCACCGATTACCGCATCACGGTTGCCCGATGGGTAAAAAGAAATGGCTGATCTACCATAATAATGTTACGATGACAATAAAATAACTTGTTTTGATATTTTTGTACTACTGAAAGCAAAAAAACAGTAGTGACTAAACTGGAATGTCCACCTTGGCGCTTATTTGATTATCATTATTTCAAGAATTTTATTGTAATACAATAAGATTTGTTTATAAAACTAATGGTATAATTAAAGAAAAAACAGTACTCTATTAAACCTCACAAAAAACGCTGAGGTGTGTCTTAAAAAGCCATGAAAATCGGTTAGTTAAAGTAAGCGACAGGAGGTGTGACACACTAAAATTGCCTGTTAAGCTTCTTATTTTTAATTTTTAATCAGTTAAATAAGCAACAATTGACTGTGTTATACATTTTTTTAAAGCTTATGAACTGACGAATACATTTAAAAAAACTGCATTCAATAGAGAATGATAAACTCTTGTAAATTGTTTGTAAATGTTTGTGACAGTACTTTTTCCTTAGGTGCAATTTTTCTCGGAATGGCTCATTTACTTAAAATAATAAAGTCAAAGTCAAAGTCAAAGTCAAATCATTTATTTCAAATAGGCCCTTGTAAGGCACTTTTGAACGTCAAAGTTTACAAAAAATTGAATTGATTCTAGTCGCCCCTTCCAAAAGGTAGTTTTCGTATGGAGAAGAATGGGCAAGAAACTCCACCGTTACTCTTTTAAAAATTGTTACAATATTTGTATGTGTTACATTCATTTCATAATTATATGTGAAGACGATGCATCTAAAAAAATAAAATAAAAATAGGTTACCACAATAGGTAAAAAGAAGAATTAATAAAAATGAAGCCACGAAAGATAAATTAATTAATGATGTGATAGATGTACGGTTTTCACATATTTACAAACATTGTAAAAGTAGATGATTTTCTTAAAAAAATTACAATTAATAAGTCAGTGTGTGAGGAAGTAATCACAGAATGCAAAATCAATGTCATGTAATACTCGTAAAAATTATAATTTATACAACTTAAATTAGCAACCAGTTTGATTTTGTCTAGATTCTAGATTGTCCTATGGAGCAGGACCAGCATGTTTCCAAGCATTCTTATCTTGGATATATTCCTCTAATTTGTAATAGGCTTGTTTACAAAGTGTACTTTTAATATGAGTTTTAAATTTTCTTTCATTTAATTGTCATATGTTATCACAAGGTATTTTGTTGTAGCATTTAACACAGTACCCCATAAAAGATGAAGATACTTTAGATAATCTGAAAAATGGTTGATCTATTTTATCTTTATTTCTAGTATTAAAATTATGTCTATCACTTATTTTGTTAAAAATATGTAGATTTTTTCTAACATACATAATATTTTCATAAATGAATTGGCAAGGTACTGTCATAATATTAATCCCTTTAAATAGTTCCCTGAGAGATTCGCGACGATGTAGATTATAAATGGCTCTGACAGCTCTCTTTTGTAAAATAAATATGGATTCAATGTCAGCAGCCCGACCCCACAGTAAAATGCCATACGACATATAAGTAAAATCAAGTTTTGATACCAGAGCACGACTTCTGGCGATGCGGTGCGATGAAGTGCGGTGCGGTGCAGGAAACAAATAAATATTGTTTATAGGGTGCGGCTTACGGATATGGTTGCTATTATAATTATTATTATGTCACGACAAATTACCTCCGTATGTAGATAAAATAAAAAAAAATGAGGTTAAATAAATGTATCACTTATATTTTAATGGTAATTCCAAATACAGCACCGACAGATTAAATTAAATCGAAACGAGTTCTCGGAATAATTCCGTGTTCATTGTTTAACTTATAATTATACGACATTTCAAGCAAACCGGGTAGCTGGGTACCCGGGTATCCGAGGCCGTGGACGGTGAGGGACCAAAACATTACATTAAAATTTAAATAAACGCCAAAAAGTTGCCTCACTTTCAATCGCAACTTTCTAAAATGACCCGCTATTTGACTAAATATGATAACTGGTACTAACAACGTATTTGCGAAGACACAAAAACGCTATTAAGTAACGTACGGAAAACGCGTTGTTGGGAGGTGGGCACGTTACGAGCTAGAACGTACTGGGCGTGGTGCCACTACATCGTAACGAGCAGAAGGTTTACTCCTGAAAATGAGCACTAAAATTTCGCACACTTAATTAGGTACTTTAGACAAAACAACACTGTGAAAGGTTTGAAGAGAGAAAAAAATGATTTCTTTTTTTTCCATTTTGACAGCTATGTCCTGACGAATTTTGTGTCAGTGCCTTATCGGTCATTTTTAGAAGTGAATCGTCTGCGTTCATGACTGTGAGGTGGCACTATGTAAATCGCCCGCGATCGGCAGTGCGCCGTGGCGTTCGCTTACCGCACGAGACTCCTTACGAGCCGCCAACACGCCACCCTCACAGCGGGGCTGCCATTTGAGAACAACTTCTTAGTATTGTATTACAGTATTTGTAAGACGTAATAAGCAGTTCCCGTGCTAGGAATTCAAAGTTCTGTGTAATACAAGGTACGAATTGTTGTTGTTGTTGCACGTCAAGGAGAATTGCGGAGCAAACCAGTTTCTAGAACCACGAAATAAAGGTGTTGTTGAAATTGTGTAAATATAAGTATCAGCCCTGGAAAGAACCGATTGTTTCATGTAACATAAGTCAACAAGCGATGTGCTGTAAGCACATTGCTTGATGACTTAATTACGACAAAAAGGCTAACTAAAAAGGTATAAACAAGACCTCACAGACAGACAATTTATAAATCCGGAGTCACACGTCTTGTTAGGACATAAATTGAACAGATTACGTGTGACTCCGGATCGTAGTTGGGTCTAAGTTTTTATAGCTTTTATTTTTATTTAAATTATTTTGGGGTTATAATATACAACCTTAGTTTTTCTGTACCCTAAACCTCTTAAGGGGTCATGGTACTCATCATTATGAATAACTTTCACTATGGGACCTAAGCTGAAATCGCGAAAAAAAAATTAGCTGTTCCCTACATTTATTTATATATTTTATTTGGGACAAAATTATTAATAATTAGTTATACATTACAGCATTTACAAAAAGTAGTTATATTATGTACAGTCGAAAAAACGTATAACCCACACTATTGTCCACGAAATGATATCGGAGTATGAAAACGAACGCATGCTAAAGGAAAACAAAAAATAAAACAAGAGGTACATATTTAAAGGAAAAACACAATATACCGACGAATCGATAGAAGCGGATGACAACACCGTCTGACTTATAGGCGACTTGTAAGAGATTGAGAAACCATTCTTTTAAATCAACATCATCAACATCCACTATCACCATCATTATCATCTTTTTTTTTTTTTTTTTTTTCATTTTGCGAGATATACGAACATAAATGTAGGGAACAGCTGATTTTTTTACGCGATTTCAGTGTTGGTCCCATAGTGAAAGTTGTTCATAATAATGAGTACAATGACCCCTTAAGAGGTTTAGGGTAAAAAAAAACTATGGTTGTATATGACGGAGAAGGGTATGTGTCTCTCTTCGTTAATATCAGGCATATTTTAACTACTCTCGGCGTATTGTGGGTAGTGTTGTTTATTGCGCAATAGAAAAACCGTTTGCAGTTCATAAGAAAGAAAGAGAAAACTATAATTTACGATCACATTAATCACACTTGCATTTCACACACTATAAACGTGTTCACTGCTTGACCGCCACCGATAAACTCTGCTTAGCTACGGCCGGTCCGAGCGTTATGACGACAATGACAACGCCTTGACAATTCAAAAGTGCTTGTAATGGTTTAATTGAAATAAATGATTTGAGTTTGAGTTTGAGTTATGTTGTAGACTCTGTCTAGCGCCGATAGGCAGCGCTGGCGTTCCGATTAGTCAACTCAGTAACGTTTTCCGACAAGGCCACCCTGCTTGCACATGTTTTCGTGTGTTAACCTGCAACCAAAACTCAACAACAGTCTCTGTTCGACTCGGCCAATTCTGACCATTTACGACTTCCGACTTTTGACATCAGAAAACTGTAATACTCAATATTTTTAGGGTTTTAACAAAAAAAAATGAACTAAACAAACTTTCGACTAATAATAGCAATAATCATCAACCAGAGCCATGTACCATAGTTATCCACACAATCATCTTTTTCACTAAGAGCCTTAGACACTTGGAAACCCACACACTCTAACGCCACGGTTCTCCAGCCGACTAGCAATCGCATTTCTCTCACACATTCAGCGCATGGATCAAAAGTATGGTCTCTCCAGACCCCTCCTTCGCGAGCATTACTACTTCGCAGAAGGAGGTGATGGCTTCCCACGCCCTCTCGCTCCGTACCATGGCCTGAACCAGGGCCGGACGCGAGAGATCGCCGCCGCCGATCGCCTCCGTGAGGACACGGCGGTGCTCCGCCCAAGATGGGCAGACTTCCACCGTATGCTCCACCGTGTCCTCCGGGCGATCCACACAGTGGTGACACCCGGGCGTTTCCTCCCGCTTTATCCTGAACAGAAACCTCCCAAAACAACCATGTCCGGTGAGGACCTGCATCAGGCGGAAGGTGAGGACGCCGTGGCGCCTCTCTAGCCACTCCTCAAAGAGGGGACTTGTCGCCACAATTGCGGCGTGCCCAGCACTGGGTTGCGACAATCGCACTCTCCATGCCGCCATGAGATCCCGCCGGAGCTCTGTCCGATGTGCCGCGATTTTTCGCGCCAACGGAGTTACGCCCCGGCGTTTCGCCTCCTCGCGCAACTCCCACATGTGCGCGAGGACTTTCGCCTCCAGATCCCATGGCGGTAGTCCGGCAAGGAGGCTCGCCGCCTCACGGGAGACCGTGCGGTATCCTCGTACCAGCCTGATGGCCATGACCCTTTGGGACGCGTTCAACCGCTGGGCCGGTCGCAGCCTCAATGAACGCGCCCATACCGGTGCCCCGTAAAGGGCCATGGACCGCACGATCCCCGCGTAGAGCCTCCGGCAGGAGGCGTTTGGACCAGGGGGTCCACTGGGGGGCCACTGGGGCTGCTTTGAAGCGGCTTCTGCCCAACCTAGGGAGGTTGGGCAGAAGCCGCTTCAAAGCAGCCCCAGCCCTCTGCAGTTTGGGAGCCAAACGTCGGAAGTGCTCCACGAAGTTCCACCGGCTGTCGAGGACGAGCCCCAGGTACTTCATCGTCGACTCGACACCGATGTGAACCCCTCCTTCCGTTATTTGGGAACCCGACGGTGGCGCTTTCCGAGGACCATGAAAACACATGGCCTCGGACTTGTGCAGGGCCACCTCAAGTCCCAATTGCCGGATCCTGTCAACGATTGTCGCAACCCTGCGTGTCGCTAGTTTGGCCGCCGCCTCGTGCGACCTCCCCTGCGCCAGGACCAACGTGTCGTCAGCATAGCAGGTCACGCTGTCGCCCCTAGGGAGGCCGGTGCGCAGCACCCAGTCGTATCCGATGTCCCACAGATGCGGCCCCAGGACCGATCCCTGTGGGACACCGCACGACATATCTCGCTGGTTCCATTCTCCCTGATTACCGGGGTAGATGACGGATTGAAGGCATTGGCGATGTCTAGAGACACCGCCAAGACGACCCCACCCCGGGCCACAGCATCCACTGTCGTGAGAGCTCGCACGCGCATGATGGCGTCCACCGTAGAGCGCCGTCTGCGGAAGTCAAACTGGCTCTCCACCAAATTCGGCCCCACTAGCACTAGCCGCCCGACGGCCTACAATGACTCTTTCGAAGAGCTTGCCCGCCTCGTCGACCGCCCCGATGGGCCGATAAGACGGAGGACGGAGAGTCCGCAGGGCGCCCCGGCTTCTTAATGAAGACCAGTTTCCCCGTCTTCCAACGAAGTGGGAACTGGCCCATCTCCATGCATGCGCTTAGTAGCCCTCTTAGTCGAGGCCCGAGAGCCTCCAAGGCCAGGACCCAGGCTTTCCTAGGTAAGCCGTTGGGTCCTGGGGCGGTATTTTTGGCATTCAGCCTACGTACCGCCACTCTCATCTCTACCTCGGTCACCTCCGGAGCATCGTCGTCGTCGTCGGCAGTGTGGTCCGCATCGGGCACCGCAGTAGGCGGAGCCATGGGTGGGGAGTTATGTACCCCTCTCGAAGGGAACAGAGCGCTCACCACGTCCCCCACAAGCTGGGGCCGGAGACTCTGCGTCAGCGGGGGAGCCCATGGGCGGAGTTTCTCCCGCACCATCTTGTATGGGCGTCCCCACGGATCTCTGTTCAGAGTCTCCAGTGACTCCTCGCAGGCCAGCAGGATCTCCGCTTGTAGGGCGGTCTTCGCCGTTTTAAATTTAAAGTTTTAACTTTTAGTGATGTCATTCAAAACTTTCGCTACATTAAGCAGACCTCTGAACTTCCGATCTGATTTAATCTGATTTCGCTTTTTGTTTTCTAATAACACGAAATCTGCAACCGAAATTTTTGTTTTAGCTATCAAATCGAGCCTTGTCATATTCCACACTATGGTTAATATTCTCTGACGCAATCTCGCGGACTTCATCAATGTCGACTTGAGTCTTCATGAGTGTCTTATATACAGATCATAATATTACTTTGCAAGTTAGTGTCGGGAAACACATCACAAAATCAAAAGATTTGTTCTGTGCTGAATACACGTGTTTTACCAATACAAGGTCAACGCAACAACCTTATTAACTCGTTTGCCAGTTAATTTGACTGCACAGCTCTCCTTTACTCACGAGCAATCAGCACCAGAATCGTAAAAAAAACAATACAGCTCACCTTTGTGTTCAAATGTACCTGAGGGAAGTTGTACGAGGCAAGTTTTTCTACAGTTTCTCGAGAGGTTTTCTACAGTATGCCATGAATTCAATAAAGCGTGTCCTGTAAAAAGAGTAACAATTAATACTAAACCAAAATTTAATGACTGGGCCACTGCTGGCATTAGAAAAAGCATAGATATTTTATATAATTTGTACAACGAGAAATCATTGACTTTGATCAAGCACTTCATAATTATGTCAGAAATTATTCTAAGATATTCAAACGAGTCTGCGCCCAAGCTAAATCTAAATTAATAAGTAACAAAATTAGTATTTCTAAAAATAAAAGCTGTGTGGCAGGTAATTAACAAAGAAACTGGAAATCTAAAACAACGAGATCAGAGTGAATTGTCTTTAAAAATTGGTAATGAAACCATTTCAGATAAGTTAAAAGTTGCTGAGACACTAGAAAATTTATTTACCAACATCCCAATAGAGGTTACGAATTATCTCCCCTCATCATCTATATTAGCTGAATCTCTTCTCAAAGAAAACTTCAGTATAGATATTCCAAGTTTAGTTTTTGAGCCCATTTCTATTGTCACAATTAAAAAGGCATTCAAAAGTCTTAACATAAAAAACACTGAAGACTTATGGGAGATTTCCGTTAAGGTTCTTGGAGATATCATTGACACAATTGCCCCTGCCCTAACAGGCATATTTAATCAATGTTTAGATAGCGGTACGTTTCCTGATTTAATGAAACATAGTAAAGTAGTACCAATCTTCAAATAAAGTAGTAAGAGTGATCCCTCTAATTATAGACCTATATCTGTGCTACCAGCATTGAGTAAAATCTATGAAAAAGTCATGCTAGACCAGATGTTGTCACATTTTAATTCAAATGGGATTTTACATGGTCACCAGTTTGGTTTCACGAAAGGTAGGTCGACGACTGAAGCAGGAGTAAAACTCATAAGTCACATTTTGGAATCCTGGGAGAATTTCCAGGACGCAATTGGAATTTTCTGTGACCTCTCAAAAGCGTTTGACTGCGTTGACCACAAAACACTGATCTGTAAATTACACCACTACGGAATTCGTGGACAAGCTGCTGATCTTGTTCTTTCCTATCTGTCGAACAGGCAGCAAAACGTAAACGTTAACGGGGCGACGTCCTCGGGGTCTCTAGTTAAGATGGGCGTTCCTCAAGGATAAATTGTTGGCCCTTTCCTATTTCTAGTTTATATTAATGACCTTACTTACATGATGGCCAACTTATCAGATATAATTCTATTCGCTGATGACACTTCTCTTATTTTTTAAATAGATAGAAAAGATACGGATGTCTTACATGTCAACAATAGTCTAGCAGTTCTCTCGAAATGGTTCGCAGCTAATAATCTTTTACTTAATGCGAACAAAACTAAATGTCTTAAGTTCTCATTACCAAATGTACCTCAAGTAGGTCAAAATTTAAAACTTGACGGCAAGAAACTAGATGCTATTACGGAAACTGTATTTCTAGGAATTACTTTAGATTCGAGATTGCAATGGGGCGCCCACATTAGAGCTCTTTCAGGTAGATTAAGTTCAGCTGCCTAAGCAGTAAGAAAAATAAGGCAGTTGACTGATGTAGCCACAGCTAGGTTAGTATACTTTGCTTATTTCCACAGTATTATGTCTTATGGCGTTCTGCTGTGGGGATCGGCAGCTGATGTAGATTCAGTTTTCATCTTACAAAAGAGGGCAATTCGCGCGATCTATAAAATGGCTCCTCGTGAGTCGCTTAGAGATAAATTCAAAGAAATTAGTTTACTTACTCAGCCTTCTCTTTATATTTTAGAAAGTATTATGTACGAGTATGTTCGCAACAACTTAGGATTTTTCAAAATAAGAAGCTATTTCCATAATATAAATACACGTAGTAATCATGAAATTGTGATACCCAAATTTAGATTAACTAAAACTAGTAAGACATTTCTTATAAACAGTATTCGCTTTTATAACAAGTTGCCAAAGTCAGTTACAGAACTTAGCGATGGAAAGTTCAAAGCCCACATCAAACGTGTCCTTATCAAAAAAGCATATTATAAGATTAGAGACTACGTTGAAGACAAGGAAGTTTGGCAATAATTCCTTCTGCACATGTGGCTTCCCTGGTGCCTCATTAACGGCATAACTATGTAAATGTCTATTAACTGCTCCCAAATTACGATAATTATTTTAATTTACTTTTTTATTTTATTTTAATTTACAAATGACATAATCTTTTTATTATTTGTATATTTACAATATTCTATACTTTTTATTAAATTTGATTTGTTACAGCTGCAGTGCTATTCTGTAACCATCTCACCGTGAAAACTTAGGTGAAGTGAGCGTGGAGTGAGCTGTCGTTCCACAGGGATTGACACTATTGACAGCTCACTTCACCCAAGTTTTCACGGTGAGATGTTTACAGAATAGCATGGCTGTAGTGTTATCATTTGGTTTAAATAGGTTTTAATTTTTATTATTTCGTTTATCTTTTATATAGATTATTTTCTTCTAAATTTTGTGAATGAGAGAACGTTGTAGACATAACAGACTGTAGATCTGTGGACCATTTGATATTTTGCTAAGTACCTGGTACTTGTTGATGGGGCTACACTGTCCTCTCATACCTTTTAACACTGTAACTTGGAAACATTGTAAAAACCATTTATTTTTAAAAGAGTAACCGTGGAGTTTCTTGCCGGCTCTTCTCCATAGGAAACGAATTGGAACCGTGCACCTAGCTTCTGACGTTTCATAAGTGCCCTTGTAGGTTTATGTGAAATGAAAATATTTTGAATTGAATTGAATTGAATTGCAAAAATCCACTCGCCGTTCACGGCTGCGGGACTGCTTGAAGACGTCGTAGCTCTTCCTCCGCTATCAATTGGCTTGGCTTGACTGTCGCGCACCATGATCGCGCATCCGTATCTGCCTTGTCTGGGTCGAACTCAGACAAATCCACACGATTATTGGTTTTAGGCGCTTGCAGGGCTTCAATAAGCGCTTGCATGTTTGTATTGTATTGTTCAAACACGGCACACCAACGGTCACTTTCAGCGCTTACATTTTACGCCTGAACCAACACGAATCCCAATTCTGATAACGGAGAAGGGTATTTGTGTCTCTCTTTGTTAATATCAGGCATATTTTACCTACTGTGCAACAGTTTCTAACCGTGTTCACTGCTTGACCGCCACCAATGAACTCTGATTAGCTCCGGTTGGTCCGAGCGTTATGTTGTAGACTCTGTCGAGCGCCACTAGGCGGCGCCAGCATCCCAATTAGTCAACTCAGTAACGTATTTCTGACATATACTTTGGAATGTGCTAATTAAGCCCTTATTTTTTTTTTGTATTTTAGTTCATGACTTAATGACCTCTACAGTAGGTACGCCATATATTTAATGTGTCACGTCATATAGCCTATAACCAGCGGACGCTTCCAACGATACCTCATTTGTCAAATTATGATAAGTAGTTTAGAAGTACATAACTACCCAACCCGATTTGCTAAAATAAGAGGCGTACAGGTGCCAAATGTAAATAATTATTATAGTAAGCGTACGAGACGATGGATTACACCTACTTTAATTAATGAATTACCTGAGGGAATAATCGATGGTGTCAAGAGTAAAAACCACCTAAAAAGTGTCCTGAGGAAACATTACCTGTCGATGTGTCCGTAGTTGCTGTCGTTGATCCTCAGCAAGGTTGCTCAGCCGGCTACTGTCGTGGGTTCTAAGTCTGCTTACCTTATACTGAGTAGGTTCTAAATAATATATACTCTATGGTAGGTACTATGGGATGGTTGTGTGGGTAACTACTCTGTATTCACTTATGAAGTGTTTGCCTACAGAGCCATGGTTTTAGTTTTAACTTGGATTTCGTTTTTATGATTAGTTAAGAAAAGATTCGTGCAAAATCCACGAGAAACTACTGCCGACAAATTGCTTTGCAGTTTAGCAGATGTTATGTAAGAATAAAACATTGCAACATTACGGAATAAATTAACATAAAAAAAAAAAGAGGATAGTGAGGTTCTTGATATTTTGATTCTGGCGTTGTTCTCTGTTAGAAAATTCCCAGTAACAAGTCATAACTAAAATAATCGTTACGTGAAGGGCAGCAGATAAGCAGACTCGTAGGAAAACATAATACTGATGAATGTAACAATACTACTTTCAGAGAATGATAATATATTAATAGGGCTGGTATATTTAAGCAATACACACAAAAATAATAGTTGACAGACATTTCAGAACAATACCATGCGACCTTTAAGAATTCAAGCTACAATCCTAAACCCTCAGGTTGTCTGTAGCGGACGTGCGAGTGGCGGGAAACATTTCACTTGCGGATGATGAGTAACAACAACTGATTCATTTCAAACACAAAGGTACCTACTACTCATAATATATTACAAAAAGAATCCTAATCACAAACAATACTGTTCCCCACAATAACAATACCAACTAATAGTCTAGCTAGATAGATCTCGCGTTGCATAGGATTTCCGTACAATGAGAGGTCAGCTTATACTGGAAAAGTATAGCATGATTTATGTATAGCCGTGTGTACCTAAATGTTTTATTGTTCCGCAGTTTAGATTTCGCAGTAAGAAAGTTGGAATGAAGAGCAACCCTTTACGATCAGTAATTACAAACATTTGCTATTTACCTGTAACGCCACATTGCCGCCACATTACCGCCACGTTGCTTCACAGCCCTCGCACCGCTAACATTTGGGCTGCAACAGCCTATTTTAGATAATTACGGAAACAAAAGTGAGCGGTTTTTGTGCGGTGCGGTGGTGCCATGCGGTGCGGCGGTGCGGGAAGGGCGGCCGGTTCCGGCGGGATTGCGCGCTTTGTTCCGCGCCAAGCACCGGGCGGCCGGGGCCGCGCAGGGCCGGCGACGAGGCCCGCGCGGCCCCAGTCGGGCCTCGAGGCCTCGCATTGTTTCTAATTAATCACGAGCTCTCGGCGACTCTACATTGTGTTTCTTTTCTATTATGTATGTGCATGTGTATAATGTGGCGTACCTCTAAGATTGTGTGCCCGCGGTATTGAGGCTCGTTATTCTTTGTCTGTCCTGCACTGATTATACTGCGGTGGTGGATTGTAGCAACACATTCTAATCTAAGTCTATACGGCGGATGAGACCCACGAGTGATGAGTTGTCCTCGTTGAACTAATGACCCACACGCAAGGCTTCGATGTATAAATAGTGATCGGTAAACTTAGGTACCTGAAACAGTTATTTAAGTGTAAACTTAGTTTGTGTTGATATCGTATTCAGGTTTACCCATCTCCTGAATAATGTCATCATGTTCGGTGTGCGAACTCATAGTAGGTACTTGTCACTACTTACTGCAAGTTTCATCTACCCAACGCTAAATAGTGCCATACATGGCCTAATGAGACCTGATGTATGTGTAATACCTATAAAACGACTAAACGTGGTTTAGAAGTAGACTATATTTATTATAACTCTGCTCATCAACCCACTTTGCCACAATACGCACGATTATATTGTAGACAAAGGACATAGAGGTAGTTACATATAATAATGTTAATCACAAAACAGTCTCTTCGTGTATACGACCAGACTACACGCGTAGAGGCCAACGTCCTACTTCTAGGCAATTCTTAATTCCGGTTATTTAAGGGTTCGTTTCCAAATCGGACAAAATTATGCTGTTTTTCGGTAAATTTTGTGACAAAACTAAACCGAATCAAATATAACTAATAACTACCACATATAGGTTGGTTCTTCATCTTCAAATTATATTAACTTTTTTGCTCTACTGGTCGAGGAGTTCCAGTAACAGTCACCGAAGTACACCTTCAGGTCACTCCATCAAGTCCGGAGGTTAGTAAAAATATAAAGAACAGTACGAAATATTTTTTGTAGGTACCATGTTTTTTAAAGAAATAAGAAAAAAATAACTTCCTGAGTATCAGAATTAGTTCACCGACTACTATTCCCGCAGCTAACCGTGCGTACACATGTGTGCGTGACCCGTGTCAATGTAGTAGTTCGATTCTAAACCTATCAATTTTGCAAACGCTTCCTTAACAACTATACTACCAAATTCTCTGTTCTCTTTCTTGATGTTGTTGTTCGCTAAATTGTTTATCCTTATAAACAAGTAATCATAATCTTATTTATTTCCAAACAAATTAATGTCGTGGAACATTTTCGGAAACTTTCATCTCGTTATCTTGTTGAAAGGGACTTGTTAAGACGTTGACCCTCTAAGCCTCAAACAGAACAAACAAGATCTTACACAAGCATAATATACTACAAGTACTATGTCTGCGATCTCATTAATATTCTACGTATTCTACTTCGTCCAGATAAACACGACTTAAATATAAGTTTTTGTTCCTGAAAAAATTACGCACGAGTAGTTCTGAGTAAACAGGGTCGTTACCCTCTTGGTAAAAGAATACAAAAAACTCAGTTGTAGTGGCCTCAAGTGTGTATTCACGTTGTCGACTCAAGCGAGGACGCATCTCAGGACAAGCGTCCACGTAGCGGGTTGGGGAACTGTCCTCTTCATTTTGTTTTTTTTTTCTTCGAACATTAGTGGATGGAAGATGACGAAGTAGTTTGTAACAACGATGACCTCTTGACTGCCAAGTATTAGATAGAACTGTTTGAAGAAAGTATTATGCTGTTATAACGATAGTTTTAATTATGTAATAGTTTCATAATACCTACGTGTATTTGATCTATTAGTGAAGACGTATTTCAAAGATATTTGCAGCTTTGATAGATTCATTAATATCATCAATTATAATACAACATATTGGTAGGTACAATAAATGTAATTTATAGCTATAAAATATGTTTACTTTAATTTATAGCTATAAAATATGTTTACTTTAATTTATAGCTATAAAATATGTTTACTTTAATTGTAATAAATAGTTTGACCCAGATGATGATGGTGGCGATGATGATGTTCATCAAAACTCAATATTTGATGGTGATAGTCCCTCGCAAAATCGTTAATTCGACATTAGTGAATAGTTAATAGAAAATAATCAAAAAAAATTAGGATTCAAAATAACTCGAGAACGACAACAAAACAAAACTAGCGGTAAAGTACATATTATTATACATAAAAAAAACCTTTCAAATCATATAAAAATTATTACCGTTGGAACGGGTACCAGGTTCCATACTGAGATTCGCTCAGTAACGAGTTATCAAAAGTTTAACTGGTGGTTCCTTTATGCAGTAGAACCTCACCCATTAAGTAGTTAAAGTTAACCTCGGACAAGTACCGGCTGCTAATTGCGTCCGTATATCGTCCGTTCCTAATCCGGGAAGTATGCGGACTGACCGGACATTACCAGATAACGTCATTTTACGAACATTGTCCATTCTGCAGCCAACCCGTACCCGCACTAGACTATTACAAGTGAAGTCACCTGAGTCGTGTGCTTAACTTTTCTGCTACCTACCTTATACTCTGAAACTGTTACGAATCATAAATCATTTATTACTTTGCAAACATGGGTAATTATTAGGGCCCTCGCCCACGGCGACTTTTTGTAGCGATGCTGTCGCGCGTTTCGTAAACGCGCAACAGCATCGCTACTAACGCGTGTTAGTCGCATTTGCAACGCGCTACAGCATCGCGACTGTATCGATGCAAACGCGCGACCGTGTCGGACGACATCGGGGAGAGAACGGAGGGAGGGTGGCGCGTGAGTGGAGAACCGAGCATCAGTGCAACACAGACAGGTCGAGAGTGCTGTTGTCCGTCACATGCAAAATGGAGTCGTTCGACAGAAGCGCGACGGTATCGCGTTTGCATCGCGACTGAATCTGGGCCCGTGGGCGAGGACACACAGCTAGCGACCGCTTCGCGACTGTATCGATGCGGACGCGCGACAGCATCGCTACTGCATCGCTACAAAAAGTCGCCGTGGGCGAGGGCCCTTAGTCCTCCATGTTCTACCGTCACATGGGCATGCAAATCATATTTAATTTAGACTTTAAAAACATTATAATTTAAATAACAATTAGGAAATTATAATAATACATAATATAAATTAATGTCAAATCGTTCGAATTAGGTACAGTAAATGTCAAATTAATACAAAAATATCAACAAGGTATAATAAATAATAAACAATAAAAAATGGATTACGTTAAGGCCCAATGCTAATTTAGACTTTGTATCCTTGCAATAAAGATAATAATAGATATGTCAAAAATAATGTGCATTTCCATACGCTCGTAGGATCGACATCCTACTAGCGTACGGAAATGCATATTGTCGAGTTTCACTGCGTGCTATGCGAAATAGAACCCTTTAAGTTTAAAATAAAAGTCATTTAAGTTTGTAATGTAGTGTACCTACGTTTACAAATTGCAGTGTTTTTCTAATGCCCGTTATCTTTGAGCTCGTGATGGAGCACTGATAGTGCAGTTTAAGACACGAAACGCGATCGCTAACGCGTAAAAGGCAGACGGAACGCCTGGCGCCGGGCGCCGGCCGGTGCGTCAGTGTCCGGCACTTCCTTGACGTTTGTTTCTCGGTGCACTTTTAAATGACTATCAAAAATGGTGATATTATTTCCTTTGATGCTTTGGTCTGATATGCTGTGAGGTCATTTATGGCGAACATAATAACGACTACACTTTTACATTCTGTCGGCATTTAACCCTCTGCGGCTGACGTGGGTAAATTTTTACAATTTTACTGGTGTGGTAGTACATGAGACACCATTTCAACATCAAATATTTTTATGTAATTAAATTATGTAGCTATTATATTTATATTTATAAGATTGTTAGCCTATTTTTTATGTTTAATAATATTTTAGTAAAAAAAACAATTTGTATTTTCATAATTAAACAGTGTTTATTGACTTATCACAAATCATTCTAAGAATCTCTACTTAAACATTAATGACATAGAAAAAATTACAAAATCAACTTTTTTTAATTTAACATTAGACATTTAAAAAATTAACAATTACAGTAATCAGTCTAGAAAAAATGAGATAAATTCGTTGGTTGACTTCAAAATTAGACACTTTCAAAATCAAAGCTTTGTTTGACAATTTTCACATAGTGGCTTCGAGCACTGAAGGCAAATTGGCTTCGAACAATCAAAGCAACAATATTTGGTTTATCTAGTTATGAGCTGCAATACGTGATGTCCTAGAACGCTCTTGTTTACTCCAAATGAAGCCGTTTTTACCTGTGTAGTGGTCTTGTGACTCATCTGAAGATCGTTGGCGTTCAACCACTGGGGCAGGTTCTTGACGCGCTTCTAAGTTTAGCTCTGGATCTCCTTCACATGACTTGACATCTTCTTCAATGTGTTGAATTTCTGGCTCGAAAGTTAGATCGTCATCTTCATCATCAATGTCGCTAAACTCATGCTCACTTTCCTCTTCCAGCCACTCTGTTATTTGATCTTCGTGACTCACAAAACTTGGCCGAGGGTTGTTACTTGAGTCAGCCATCTAAAAAACAAGTTTTTCTTGTAAATTATGTAGGTACAATTAGCTTTCCGTCAAGACTTCAGCCGCGTGGACTATACATACTATTTCGCCATAATGCCTATGTAACTCAGTGATAATATAGCATTCTATTATCTAGTGAAAAAAAATTTAAAATTGGTCCATTAGGTACTTTTTTGTGTTTTCATTACAAACAAAAATACAAATCTGTCCTCTTTATAATATTGGTCTAGAAGTATAGATATATGTAAAATACGTAAGTAAAATCAAATTCCAAAATAACGAGAATTATTACCAAAAAAATACCTTATCGTAAGATAAACTAAAATAATTTACTGATTTTTAGTTTAGGAGACACTATGAAAATATAACCATTTTATTGAGGTGGTAGTATAGTAGAAACTTACCTTAACACTGGTGTGGTAGACTCGTGGACACCTGCCTCCCGCTACACAAAAGTGTGCTCGCTACGACCGCCCCCCGCACACTGACCGACGCGCGAGCTCACGACAGTAAGGTACTAAGAGCGGTGGCGCTCAAATTTGAAAATTAACGGTAATAAACCGAATTTTATATTTCGCGGTGTCTGTTGGACTAACACGTCAGCCGCAGAGGGTTAAACTAAGACTCGAAGTGTAACAATATCTCCCGTAAAGTAAATATACCTGGCGCTGCAGTAAGCTGTCTCACGCGCGTGTTTGAAAGCCTCCACACACCACTCAATCATCGTTCAAGAGCGTGTCACCTACACAGCCCTGTTTTTTCCTGAGGAACTGGCACTCACGAACAACATCCTCCCTTGTAACAGCTTACATTACTCTGCAATAACCGCGCTTTCGTCAAGTGTGGTGATTATATCAGGATTTCACGACAACAAGTGGATTATTGTGATCCAAATTCGATTCTTAGTAAGTTAACCTAAGATCTATCTATGTTGCCAATATTTTCCGACTGCTGGACAAAGGCCTCCCTGTTCCAGACATTTATATTCTGTGCTAATATGCGCTAGTCCTTTTGCTAAGCATCAAGCTCGTCCCTCCATAGTCGCCATGATCTGCCACAGTATCACCTAGCGTTCAGTGGGACAGAAAAAACATTTTTTGTTTCAAGATTGTTTGTTTTAATAGTTTTATGTCATTATTAGTGACTAAGAACAATCTTGGTCATGCACATGATTTGCCCCATCTAGGCCATATCCAGTAGTGATATATCAGCTTATACAAAACAAGGAGAGGACGATAACATAATAGAGGTCACCTGTTTACACTAGTTATCCATACTATATCGAATTACTGAAACATTACGAACATAATCAAGTATTGTGTGATGTGCGGAAACTGGCGAGTTTTCCTCTTTGTATCAATTTTCATTAGCGTCATCCTTGTCCAGGAGCATCTCAATAATATCATTACGACTATAATGTCGATGGAGGGGGAGGCAGGGGGGCGGGTATATCTGATGTTGTTTGTTGATCTGTGTTGACGGAAGGAGGTTTTATGTTCGGTTCCTGTTTACGACCTCTTGCCTGTTCTTATTCAATGCTTATTAGCTGATACTAAAGTTTTATGAGGACATCAAATAAAGTATGAATTGGGAAACAATACGAGGTGGAGAGGTGGACTGGTATTGGTATAAAATTCTTCTATCTATTATCACAATACAAAAAAAAAAACGTAGTTACCCATTTCCTAAACGCAAGTCAGCCAAGGCTAGCACTAGACAATTATTTATTGCAAAAATGCGTTAAATGTTTCCTGCAATATGGTGTATAATGTAATCCACAAACAATGAGTCTATGCGTAGGTATAACAACAAAAAACTTAGACTGTAGTGCTGTACTGTCAATAAACTTGGAGTCGCGCGCGCGTCACGTCCGCTGTAGACACGGGGAACTTGTTCAGCAGTAGTTGACCACAATCGCGACACAGTTTTTCGCCGATTTTCTTGTCCAATGAACTGGGTATTAAAACTATTATAACCAATAGTTAGGTACCTAAATTTGATTTATGTGTTTTGTATCCCATAAGTTTAAGTAAGCTCCATTACTTTAGTATAAAGCAGCATTTAGCTTGTGGGTGTATAAGTAGACACTACTTAGTCGCTGACCGTGCTGGTACAGTCATAGGCGCTCTGGCGGCCAGTTTACGAGCTGCGGCGGGAACGCGACGCAGTCGCTATCGCACCCACTTACCATATTTCCACAATAAACACGACTCCAACACTCCGCTCCAACTAATAATCAACCTTAATATCATCCTCTTAAAGACCAGATTGCATCGCCACTAAGCTCCGTGTTCCGTGTACATAGCAGCAGTAGAGATGTTATTCAGTAATTCAAGTCAGCCCTAGCTTAATTTATTATTTTACAAGTTACGCTCCTTTCTGCGAAACTACTGCGAGAAGTTTTCAGCTTTATTTTCTTTTTATTCCGGTGCATAAATGCAACTTTGAAATATTTCAGCTGCTGTATTTAAACATTTCAGCGGAAATTATAACAAATAGAAATACAAATTGCTGTATAGTGTATCTGACGTATGTTTAGTAGTGTGTGCATGCAATATTCACATCACTATGTACACGAAACGAAACATTAATATCCGATAATATCGGATACTAGCGTTTAATATAATATATGGCCGGAACCCATGTTTACATTGAAGCACGTATGAGTTCGGTTAAGCTGAGCTTCAGTCATTCCTCGATGTTGGTAATAATGATAAACTGCAAATAAACTACGTACGTGCATGTAGTGGCAGGTTGCCAATCCAAAATAAAGAGTATCTACGTACCTACTCGTACCTAAATAACCCTTTCAGTCAATATCCTTTTATATAATAATAACTCGTGTATAATTTACGTCTAGCTCAAAAATACTGTCTACCGCTTTTAATTCGCTTGCTAAGCGTAGTGACTAAGTAATTTCAACGTCTGGGCAAGCACTTCGCCCAGCAGTAGAATAGTCAAAAGGCTGTGAACTGAATAGATACATAAAAATATCATGGGATTCCATTATTGACTTAGCCTACTGAATATGCATGTATTGACGCTTGGCCAATATTGATGCACGGTGTGGTCGCGCGTGGCTAACGCGCAAACACCAACCGGTGGTGTGCTGGCGCTACGGCGCGCGTAGCGGTCGACGCCGTAGCGGTCTACGCCGTAGTCCGCCGGCCTATGAAACAGAGCGAAGTGAAATGCGCTTTGCACTTTCATCCAACATAGAGATCCGATGGGAATACGTTACCGGGGACATTTTCACGTTTTCACAATCCCTTTTTTGAGGAATTAGAATTGTAGAAGTTTTGTTCTTGACTGGTTTCTCGAATTATACGGTGAAGTTTATTTTATTCTCACTCTCCCAATAAGCATTAATAATCACGAGAGAAAGGAAATAAAAATAAAATTAATAACTTTATAATTCAAACCATGTTCTCCGTTCGTTCTACAGAATCGAAGTAGACGCGTATATCATCTTACTATTGATCCTTAGAGACTGATCAGAGTTTCATTGTATGGTGATTTCTGTATAATATTAATATTGACAAGTTGTGGGATACGAGTGCTAGCTTCCGCCTGACTGCCGTGGGTATCCGTTCAGCGGTGCGGCATTATACTGCCGACTTGCTCTATATTATAAGAAGTAGTTCTGATCTAGAGGTTGTTCTATGTTCGTTCATACTGATAAAACGTACCCTAAGTAGTAAAACCAGAATATAAACCAATTAAGGTATAAGATTTTCTTAAGAGAATACAAATTGATTACATAGTAATGTTATAATTCTTGACATGACAAGAGACAAACAAAATAAGGTTACATATTTTTTTAGGGTTCCGTAGTTGTTGACTGCCTCGTTGGCCTAGTGGTCGCATACGTTACTGCTGAGCATGAGGTCCTGGGTTCGATTCCCAGGTCGGGCAAAGTGTTATTCATTCATATTCATATTCATTTATTGCATTTCATGTTGTTTACAGGTTGTTACATTATGATAGTTCCAAACAATGAACCCTGCTAGGGCACAGCAATGTATAGGCGACAGGTTTTAATTAATTTAACATGCTATCATTATTCATTATTAATACAATTTGTTGATATAGATTAATTTAAAAATTATTAATTATTATTATACATTATGTCATATTCTTACAAACTAAATAAATAAATTATCATTTTCTGACTGATGTCTTATAGAGTACCTAGTTATGTATGTGTAATGTATTCGAGTCGATAGTAATTTATTTATTTCTCAGTTAAAAATTCTTTTAGGCTATAATATGATTTTAAGTTTAAGTAGTTTTGTAGGTTTATTGAGTTTTTCCATCTGGAATTTCTCAGTAGCAGCCCAGTGTCTGGATTTGTGCCCGTTTGATGGCAATAGGGTCGCCCCTTCTTACATGGGACTCAAACGTAACTGGTGAAATGTGGGTGTACTGTACACCCACACCCCCTGCCCGACCCTTCGGGGAATACAGGCGTAATGTTATGTGATGTATACAGGCCACGCCGACAAAGTGAGAAAATAAAAACATGGAATAAAATAATATTTTGGGTACCTCCCATACACGTAAAGTGGGGATGTTTTTTTTTCTCGTCTATCCCATGGTGTGGAACAGGATGTTGTTGGAAAGAACGGTCGTTCAAAAATATTGTGAGTTTGTGAAAACCGTTTTTGGCTTTACGTCATTCATCTGTTTGCAAAATATTAAGCTTTAATGTACAAATTTTTGTTAAAATCAAGTGTCCCGCCTGTCAGCTAAATGGTTGGAACTGGATATGTAGAAAAAATCTGTAGTAGTATATATGTCGAAATTAATAGGAAAACTATCACAACTAAGTAGGCTCTACAAGTTAACGAGTAATAATCGACCAACTTACATTTGCAGTTGAAAAAACATGTTCTCCCATACAATCCCAATGGGAGAACATGTTTTTCAACTACAATGTTAAGTTTGTTCTTGGGATAAGTTCATCCCATCTACGGAACCCTTCATTGTGCGTGGTCCGACACGCACCTGGCCGGTTTTATAATAAATACTTTCCGTAAACTAAAATATCGTTGGTGTTCGCGTGGTGGCGATCCAGTTAATTAACTTTTAATTCGTTCATTAACGCACATCGACCGCGTGAGGTATATGAAGCCGCGAACAACACGCGAACTCGAAGTATCGCGCTCTGGTGATCGATTATGGAACCACACACCACCACAGCAACCCCCACAGTGCACCACGGCAGCGCACCACCACAGCACACCACCACGGGCCACAGTCCATCACTGCTGGACAGGGCGCTCACCGGAGAACGAACCATTTCCACGGCTTAATTTGAAGATTCCAGCTTAAGTTAAACTGCGATTGCTGCGAACCATCTCAGAATGGTGGACAATGACACCGAGACGTATTTTGACGTTTCGGTTATTACATGAAATACCTACTGTAACTGGAGTTCCGAATAATCCAAAGCTCGAACTGAACCTACTTAATTTATCCATTCCGATAATAATAACGAACACATTTCACTTTATTTAAAGTTTATCCTCATTTTAATCAGTGGCTGGAACACCTTGCAAACTTTCTTGTTTAAAAAAGCATTGTTGAACAAAGCTTGGCTCGTGAAAGCTTGCATTTCCCGACGCAGCCGACATTACCGCGCAACAAATAATTAGCACCCGGTGATTTGTAATGAATGAGGAACTCAAATCGTTAGGGATAGTGAATAGTTATAATTGTACCTCAACAATCTTAAACTAATACGAGACAATGACGAATAGCAAATAGGACATGGTAAATTGTTACAGCATTTTCGCCAGTCGGCTAAATTAAGTTTTTAGAAATAGTTCCTGTTTCTTTAGTAAACTAGTCCTGTGATGCAACGAATCAGAGCAGAACAGAAACGAATGTTTCGTATTATAAACGGAGAGAGTTTCACAAACAAAAGTTTATAATGTGTTTGAGCAGTTTATTTGGTTGCGCTTACCGCTCGATGCTCGTAACTTCAGCGGAACGTGACGTACTTCGTTTTGAAATAAAAAGAAAGAATTATATTCTGCGTCCATTGCCGCTCCGTGCAAATAAACTTAGCCCCGCTCCACGACGGTCGTACTCGGCTGTATTGTCGATTCAATTCTTCCTCGCTTTGTTGTGTAATCGAATTACTCTTGTTTAGCCGGCGCCGGCGGCCGTAATTAAATAAAAACAAGAACAAAGGGCCGCACGTGAGCCCCCTACACATGAGCTCTACCACCTAATGCATGTGCTATATGTACTGTAATGCAGGTTGTTATTAGGATTCCATTAATTGTATTTAAAGATTCATGTATCATTAACAAGCAGACAATTATTATCATTTTCGAGCAGGTACGCAATGTCAACCGTAACAGAAAACTAACGCACATTCATGTCTACATTTGAAAAAAGTCTTTACTACTAAATCCCACATCCTAGTTCTGCTACTAAATCACAGTAACAAGAAGTAAAAGTTCTTCATGATTCGGGAGCGGGTAAGGTAGGTGCTACTAACCGCATTACTGAATTAAAGCGTGTGTAGTGTTGCGCCGGCCGCGTGACAAATATCCGAGATTATCCGCGCCTGCTGTCGGCGGCGCCTACCGAGAATTATCCGTGTCTCAGCACTAAAGAAATGTTTCTAATTCCGTACAAATGGAGCGGTCGGCTTACCTCACGCCTCGCGCCTCGCGTGGCTAACGGATGTCGAGCCTGTTAACCGACTTCTAAAAGAATGTGATTTGGCTTACACATAGTAGGGCTAAGTAAAATATGTATGGTTTACCGAATCTATGCTAAGTAAAGAAGATTTTTAACATTTCCGTTTTTGTTACGGTATATTTAGATTTAATTAAATATCAGAATGATACGAGTACATGGGGCGACTACCAACTAACCCAATTGTTGCCCAAATACCTTGATTGAAAACGGATGACTGTCTGTTTGCAAAAAAACTGCCGCGCCTTACACTAGGGCGTGTGCACCCGCGTGCTGACCCCCTGCGCGGTCATGTAATCAACAAACAATAAAGTTAGAACATTGCTCGATTAGCGACTGTATTGGGTTTCAGCGATGAATGTTTTGTTATTCAACCTCAGCCAGCAGGCCCCGGGACTAAAGCTAGTCGCTTTTTGTCCCAATGTTTGTGTTCGACTCGACTGCTACTACTGCTATGCCTACAGAAATGCAATGTTTTAGTGTTAGTATTTTAAATCGGGTCAATTTGTTTATGCATTGGACGAATTGTAGGTTTTTAATGTCTTTTTTAAATATTTTCAGTTCTAACTAAATAATATAGTACTATAACTACAGTGTATCCAAAAATCATCTTGAATCTACGAATGTGAGAAAATAAGTATAAAACAAAACAACATAAATAATTTAGTCCCATCCACGCCTCTTATAAGTATAAAGGCTATTTATGTGCAATACATTTCGTTTCGTTAAACCCATGATGATGAGATGTTTTTCAGCTAGGGTGTATCCACTGAAGCTGTGCGGAGTTACGTACTGGATAGACTGGAGCGGAGTTGTGTGCTGGCTAGAGCGGAACTGCACGCCGCTCACATCTCTTCTCGTCTCCGCTGCGCGCCGTCGCCAGCTTGCGAGGCACAGCTCACATCTCCGCTTTGTACCGCCGCCCAGCTCAATCTCGGCGAGGCACAGCTCAAATCTCCGCTTCGATCGCTCCATACAAATATGATACATCTCCGCTCAGTGGTATCCACTGAAGCTAGCTAGAGACGAGATGTGTGAATAATGAAATTCTATTGGTTGTTTAAAATACATCTCCTATCCCCTCGTCTCGTCTCCGCTTTGGTGGAGTCCAGGCCTTATAAAATATCGACTTACTATTTAACTGTTACAGTTAGATCAATGTGTAACTGACCGCCTCTTGCGTATTAGTTCCGCCGTGCGTGCGGTCAAAAGATCTTCATTTAGAATAAAGATTTTACACATAACTGAATCACATACACATAATTATAGTACTGTACGCTACAGTATGGTTCATAGGCGTTATAAAAATTTTGCGTTGGACATAAATACGTAGCGGCAACACACGTAGGCACGGATCCTCGTGGTTTCGTACCCTCGTAGCCTCGTAGCATGCGTAGCGCGTAGCTAGTATTTGTAGCATCACAACGTTCATAGAATATAATGCTCATTGTTACGTAACAAGTTTTTTTAAATGTCAACAGACGCCTGACTCTAGAAATGATTTATTAGGCGTTAGGAATTCTGCTATCTGAAGTTATAATAGCGACAGTGATGAATAACGTTTGATGTAAGTTTAACGATTAAATAGTTTCTCATTTATTTCAAACTTTTCAAACATGCTCTTGTTATTTATGGCTTAATAAAATCCATGCCCAACAAATAGCCGGCAGGTTGTAAACATGCAATAAGTCAGAGCTGACCGCTAACGACCAAGCCGAACATTCCCGTCACCACGCTTATAAACGAGCAAAAACTTTCTGTAAGTACTTACTCCATATTAAAGAATTCAAACAGTATAATTATTGGAATACTTACAAAAACTTTTAGTGTACCAGATCGAATCCTATCTCCAGGTCTTAGTATCGAAGTTTTTAACTCTGGAACTCAATATGGAAGTCAGGAACTTAGTATGTAGCACCTACATAATAATATGTCCGTGTCTCCGTATGAATAGTGAGCATTATGTTGGCAGATTGCAATACATAAATAGCTATAAAATAAAATAAAAATGTTTATTGCATTTATACAAATTCTTAACACATGAGTTGGAGATCACCTTTTAAGCAAGGAAATGCATGTGTTAGGTGACTCCGCGCTTAACATAATAACGGGTACCTATGCAATTGAAAAACAAAAGAAAAATCAAAATAATTTAATACTTAACAAAAATACAACAAGGAGCACATGTGTGTGTTGTATGTGCGTAAGTTTTTGAATGTGTATGTGTATGTGAGGGTGTGTGTGCGTGTGTAATGTTGTGAGTGTGGAATTGAGTATGTGAGTTAATTTTATATTATCTTTAGGTTTCGGTTTAGGATTAGGTTAGGTTAACCCTGCGACAATGTCTTGGGATCGGAGGAAACCAGGTACAGCTTCTTCCACTAACGGTTTGGCTACCATGGTCCTATTACTTTCAGGACAGGTTATGAAAGCGATGATACCAAAGCCTCAATGTCGTCATAGGTTTTATTCTCAAACCAGTCAGACACAGCTAGTTTACAGTCACGGAGTTTCAGAGGATAGATGTATACGTGGGAAGATTGCTCTTCATACTGCCTCTTAGCAAAAGTAGATCCGACTGGGACAGATGGATGACTAAGTAGCCTCTTCTGCTACTGATGCGCGGCTTTGTGGGATCATACGGAATGGATTTGTGTTTTCTCAGGATAAGATGGAGTAGGTAAAGTTATTACAGGCCAGAGGCCAGAGGTTAGGTACATACCTACCTACCCAAAGTCCTTTACCTACATAGGTAAAGGACTTTGGGTAGGTAGGTAAAGACTTTGGATAGGTAGGTAATAGCTGGATGTATAATGTTGGATCAATCGACGCAGCGGTACGCGCTTGGCTCCTGACTTGCCAAGACACTTCGATTACACGAACAAATAATTGTCTCCAACATTTGAACATTCTCGAGAACTTTTTTTATTTGCCAGTGATACGTTACCACGAAGATTATCTTACAAAAGCAATGGCCCTTTCAGCAAAAACTATACCACAATGACCACAATGCTTTGTAAAACAAGAAACAATCAGCTGTGAATTCAAAAGGCTTGTTAATTGTAAAAGGTTCAGTGTAAACTGTCCGTGAGTGGCCCACTACGACGTTTAACACAATTGTTGGGTAGTTTCACCTATTACATGTTACATATACTTGTTAGTCGTGACGTCATCACACGCGGCCATGTTTTTAATTGCCTTTATTAATTGCTTGTTATACTAACTGGCCGGCTATCCAACGAAATGCTGTTCTGTTTGGAGTACTCCTGTAGAAATAACTACATTAAGTTTGTATTAAAAGCACTCCTACACATTTAGTATCAACTTTGACATTAAATTATGCCAGAACCAGATAAACCTGTTAAAATTATTTTTGCTTTTTATTCTTTTAGGTATTACATTTACTGGAGTCAAAAACAAAAATAAATGTTGTGGTTCTCGTCTTAACAATCCCTGATTTATCATTAATGATTTAACTGTGTTTATTCGTTCTATTTATTAACTCAGTAATAAACATTAATTACAATATACAAGCTAACACTAATATGTGAATAGTATGTACAAGTTTAACTTTAAAATAATACATGATAGTTAAGCAATGTCCTCACTCTGATTGCCAGACATTACCGGATACCGTCGGACATCGCCGGACATCGCCAGACATCGCCGCACAGCGTCGGACATCGCCGAACGTTGCCGGACACCACTCGATATATTATGAGCTCGCCTTCATAATTATATTAGTAACTAGCGACCCGCTCCTGCTTCGCACGGTTTTTACGACTTGACAAACCATCGAAATTTCTAAGTTTTACGTAACTTATACATAAACCTTCCGGAATAAATTCTCTAAACGATGGTGAAAACCTCTTCAAAATATGTTGCGTGGTTTAGAAGAACAACGCGGCCATACAGACAAACACGAAAAGCGACTTTAATTTATAATAATAATATGTATAGATTTTGCAGTTTATTCTCAGCAACGATGTGTTGAATGAGCATAGTGACGCAAATTGAATAGTCACCTATGTATTTCATACATATAATAATAAGTGGGTTCATTGATACTACATAAATCCTAAGTATGAATACCGACAAACTGTCTACTTGTTACTTGTACTTGCAATGGAAACGTACCACTATGTGTATGGGATGTGGATGTGGCAACAGATCACAACCCACTGAAGACTTCCCTCCTGTTCATAAGCGTTGCTTAAAGTTAAGAGACGTTTAAAGGTCATAAATGTATGGGTAAACAGGCGCTTATCATTACTTGACTTTAAGCAACGTTTCTACATAAGAGGGTAGATTTAAAAAGGTATAGGTATATTTTATTTCTTGAATAAAATGTAAACTGTAATTTATACACTCACATTAGTAGGACTTTTGACAAATATCTTAGGTGCCTACGTGTGTTACCCTCGTCATGTCGTTTGAATTAAATACTCCTGACAAAATACACGTTCCATTTACAGATAAATCTTTCGTTCCTAAAATTGTTTATTCTTTTATGTTTAAATGAGTGTTTTGTGTTTTAAAATGATTGTTTAGTTTCATCTACGAGCTAACAGAAGTTCCTTATAGACGACACAACTTGATCTACAGTCCATTATCATAAGTTTTAACTAGTGGAGCCAATATTCAAACCAAAAAGAAAAAAAAACCGGCCAAGTGCGGGTCGGACTCGCACACGAAGGGTTCCGTACCGTCGTACAATATTTATCAATTAAATGAAAATACTAAACGAAGAATATTTTTACTTTTCATCTTAAATAAAAAAAATCGCAAGGATAAATTTGTATTTCATAAGGATTCTAGGAATTACGATGTTATTTTTTGCAGTTATTGAAAATCACCCATATTTAACCGCTAAAGTCCCCGCGCAGTTACATACAAACATGCATCTTTGGTCCCGCCGCAAAGTTTGGGTCATTAACTTTCGCCTTATAACATTTTATTTTAAAAGTTGTACAAAGCAGTTTAATTTTAAAACTAATTAAAACTATCCATTACAAGCGTGAGTTGGTGCCTACAGCCGCGCGGAACACAGGCGGATGCCGTAGTGTTGCGTGATTCCTCTCGTGTTGGGTATCATCGGGAAGTAAGGCGAGTGCGCGGTTCCATTAACACGTGTAATGTCATTAATTTCACTAACGTGGGATGTGTGTATGTGTACTCTCATAAGCTGCTTATGGCTCATTGAATCTCATTCATTTTTAGGGTTCCGTACCCGAAGGCTGCCAAACGGAACCCTATTCCTAAGCCTCCGCTGTCCGTCTGTCTGTCTGTTAGCGAGCTGTATCTCATGAACCGTAATAGGTAGACATCTGAAAATTTCACAGATTATGTACTTCTATTGCCGCTGTAACAACAAATAATAAAAAAATTATAAAGTTAAAAATTCAAGGGTTTATGGGATTATCTCCAAACAATAAACTATTGATTTAAAAAAAAACCAAGCCTAAAGAAAAAAAAAACTAATCTAAAAACGTGGGATGTTATTGTCTAGAGCTCACCGAATAGAGAACATTTTTTTTTCTCTCCAAAATGAAGAAATTTTCAATTTTAGAAGATGTCAGTTTTAAACCATTTTTGTACGAGCTCTATCTCAACAACTAAACAAGTCAGGAATTTGAAACTTCTGTTTATCATGTATCATATACTGCATATAATCAACAAATACTAAAAACGCCGATTCATAAGGTATTTTATTTAAAAGACATTATTTTGTACGAACAATACTTAAATAATTATAGATTTTGCTTTTATCCCCTTAATCAGTGCTTTTTTTGTTTGCCCTGCTCCGGCTTCGAAGTAGGTTATCAGAAATGGTAGGAAAACACAGCGTAAGTACTTCAATACGATTAAGTTGCCGCTGGGGGGCGGTCGGAGGCGGTCTGCCAGAAAATAAAACATTCATCAAGCGCCGGTTCGTTAGTCACAAAGCGTTGCCATCAAAAAGCAATGAAATTATAAGAGCGACGAACAAATTGGAAAACTATTATGTGTCCGTCAGCCTCGTTATTTACTGAGCAATTTGCCGAATGGAATTAACTCGGACGCGAGTTGCACAACCGCCCTCCAATTTGCCGCTTTCGACGTTGTCCCGCTTGCGCCGCGCACTGCCGTTGACAGCACACTGCATAGCGTCACTCATGAATATTCGCACGCGTCGCCCTTTTATCATTGTGATTGTAACAAGGTATAAGATTAAATTATAAAAAGGCTCGCTCGTGAAATGAATCCGCGCCGGTGCGTGACTCGCATGTGGGAAGCGTTGCGGTGAGCGCGAGGTAGGCAGGACAGAAGGCTCACGCATCGCAATACTTACGTGGTACGTTTTTTTTTGTTCCAATTATACTTTCTTTCTTTTTCGTGTGGTTAGTGACTAACCTGCCGTGCTATTCTGTAAACATCTCACCGTGATAACTTGGGTGAAGTGAGCTTGATGTGAGCTGTCATTGCACTTAAAGCTAGGGATTGACACTATGGACAGTTCACTTCATGCTCACTTCACCTCACTCTTCACGGTGAGATGTTTACAGAATGGATCGACTGGTGTCAGAGTTTTTCATGTGGTTTGTGACTAACCTGGTGTCAGAGTTTTTCATGTGGTTTGTGACTAACCTGGTGTCAGAGTTTTTCGTGTGGTTAGTGACTAAACTGGTGTCAGAGTTTTTCATGTGGTTAGTGACTAAACTGGTGTCAGACTTTTCAATTATACTGTAGTGACGATTAATATACTTACGGTTTGAATTCATTTATTTCTAAAGATTAAAAATCACTTGTACAGAAATAAATACTAAAAATTACTTGATTTATACATTTTTGTTGTCCAGCATTAGGTAGTAAAAGCTTTTAGTGTTAACATTACGAATATAAGGAGGTAATTGTTAAAAGTTTTGTACTGTCTACCGCCGCGCGGCGCGGTGACGCGGTCGACGTACGGTGACTCGTTATCTTTGTTTTACTTATAATTTTTTACCGCTTTTGTTAGGGTCAGGCCTTCTGTTTCTTCTTGTTGTCTAGTACCTCCCCTTGCCTCCTCCCCTCCCCGGCTGCTGATAGCCTATTTAGCATACACAGGTGTTGGTGACCTTCGCAGATTATCCTGTTCGTGTTTCACAAACAAACTTCTACGTAAAGTTATAATTTCACATGTTGACAACTGATAACGACTAAATGCTTAATAACGTAGATACAAGGTCTAACTGAGGGCTATAACATACTCGTGATACTGTCCCTTACATACCTTTATATACTATCTGATAGATTAAATGTAATTTTATCGTTCAGTGCTGTAACGATATTAAAAGGTTAATCCAATAAATATATTTCCCCTGGCAAGGAAAACACATCAATATGACCGGAGCACTCAAATATGTAATCAGAGGGCGATTCTAAATCGTTAACCTACAAAAGGCCGGCGCTAACAATCGACCCGTATTTTATTTTTATGATAGCTATTACACGGTGCATCGCCCCTTATAACGTTATCCATTGCCGGCTCTGAATAGTAGTGCCGGCTTGTCCAACCGGAGCCGGCAGAAAAGTCGAATTTACTTATAGGTATTCTCTAGGCGCCACTCATCGCGAACAATATCAAAGGGCGCGCTTTAATTTGCAATCTGTCACGTGTCTGTCGTGCCCGTCGTGTCGCTAGTGAGGCGGTGTCAGTCGCGCCGCGTCGCGTCACATCGCAGCGTGTCACAAGGCAGCACACACCACTTTGATATCCGAACCGGCGCTGCGGCGCTGCAACGTGTCTGTCATTACGATACTAACACCAGCTGTTATCATACTGCCGGATCCTTGCAATAAATTACTGCTCAGCTTATCGTATAGTCTGAAAACTTTGTGAGTGGATCTATGGCGGCATCTACATCGCCACATGCGAACTACGCATCAAAGACCTAACGTCACACAACATCCTGACGTTACACAAATCCTGCATCGCGCAATTAGAGTTTACCGCGCGATGGACATATATACAAGCGTCCGACTTCAACCTCTGGGCAGTTGCCCGCCAGACATAACACCCGTCTGGTCGGAGGATCCTCCCTTTTGTACGGTGGATGAGTGAACTTTACACCCTGTTCCTCGTACCCTTAAAGATCCACTGTAGAGCGTACAAGAAGCTAAAGTGTCTGCTTACATAACTACGATGCTTGCATATTTTTCCTTGCCACTTAAGAAAATAAATATTCCTGAACAAACGCAGTTAATAACAGGCTGATAAGTTTATCATCCAATTATTTAATCTTTACATATGGTATCCTTAGCATCCGCTAAAGAATATCGCGGACGCGAGCACAACTAATTAAACAACAACTTTATACCGCGCAACAAATGTTAGCATCTCCTAGTTCAGGGGGGCGAAGGGGGGTAGTTATGTCTTGCTTCTTAGCATACAGACTAAAAGTTCATTCTATCAACGGGATGTTGCGGTCATAGGATTATTTCGTATCGTCGTCATTTGAATCTTATTGGTTCAACTAAGAAAAGGATAGAAATATGATAGCGTACCTACCATAAGTACATCAATACACCTTGACCTATTCATTGAGATCGTCGATTGGTGTAGTTTAGTGGAGTACACTCGACTCCCGTTACCTACACAGGTAACCGGACCCAACGCGTCGCGCCGAGTTAGTGCCATTAGGTGTACTCGACATGTTACCTGCTACCTCTCACCGCTCACGTGCCAATACGTTACATTATGTTAACCATGACTAATTAATATTATGCATTTGTAGGAATTCAGACTACCCAAAAACATTAATATTCTAAAGTACATGTATCAACCGAATAAAAGATTGGAAACTTCTTCGTTTTCAGACAGGTCAATGCCCAGGAGTTGCCAATCAGGCACACACTTACTGAACCCACCGCCAGCTAGCAATAGCCAAAACAAAAATCGAATTTTATTTCTTACTCCTCTCTCTGCCCGCGGCTCGGTAAATATTCTAACTTTATGCAGTAATAGTTATATTTTTCTTTCAGGTAGTCAATAATGGGAGTCTCTCCCAATAGTTTCCTTATATTAGTATGGATTTCTGTACTCATATAAAGTATAATAATGTAGTACAGCGGCATTGTGTGTAATGAATGGTCCATTACCAAGATATATTATCTGCGGACCAGCCGGCAGGTGGCAGGCAGGTGGCAGATGGCAGGTACAGTTCGACACTCGTGACCTGAATGAGTAGCGCCCTATTATTCATTTAACGTTCATTTACTCTCTTTATCTATAACTAGCGACCCACATCGGGGCCGCTTGGTTACTTTTGGATCAATTCCGGAAAATCTATTTGCGTTCAATATTTTACTGGGAACCTTAAGCCGAATTTTCGAACTAGTTGCGCAATATTAGCTTCATGACACTAGTTTCATTGATAGTGTTGCAGTTGACGTGGAAATAGATAACTTCATCGCGCATGCTTTCGTTTTATGCTATTTACACATTAAACTATCAGTGAAACTAATGTCATGAAACTAATGTGGCGCAAATAGTTTCGTAATGTAAATTCAGCTTTACATTAACCATGCGATTTTTGTATTTCCCACGACGCTCGTCTTCTCGTATATGCACGCCTTTAGAGTGTACTATGCCTACCTACGTTTTCCTTTACGTTAATCTAAACTAATATTATCTTAATTAATGTTATAATAAAGAGAAAACATTTGATTTTTTATATGTTTGTTTGTTACGCTTTCACGCTAAAACGGCTGAACAGATTTAGAGGAAATTTGGCGCATGGATAGACCATGACCTAAGTTAGGACGTGGAATACCGATATTCCCACGGGAAAAACCAAAACCAACCTAATGCGGGTGAAACCACGGGGTGCAGCTAGTAATATTAGAAAGAGAAAATATTTGTATTTTTTTTTGTAATGAATGAACTCAAAAACAACAGGACCGATATTAAAAATTATTTCACCAGTAGGATGCTTTATTATCACAGATAATTTATAAAAATATCACGTGGGCGATGCCGCTGGCGGAACCTAGTATTTTATATTTTTAAAAAGCCTACTGAAAAAATGAAATTGAAAATGTTATTAAGAAAAATTGGTTTTCTCTCGCATTAGGTCGTGATTAAGTAACTTACCTTCATTACTTACATTGTGATTTCCTCCGGCGGGTGCTGGCGAGTGCGCCGGCCGATACGGCGCTGATAATGTTCTAATAAAGAGAAATTTATTATAAAGCTGCGTCAGACCGCCGCTAGAAGAGATCTTTAAAGGTAAAATTACTGGCATAGGTATATAACAATTACGTACCTACTCACCGTTAAGTGCAATTTGTGGACGACAATGCTGTTGTTACGTGTAGGTTAGTTTCCCGTAGGTACCTGTGGTGCTGCAGATCAGCTTTTTACAGGCGGGTAATAACTCCGTAAAATATGGTCTTTGTAAAAGTAAACAATTGGTTCATAATTATATGCTGTCTAAGAGGTAGTAAAGTACGTCCCGCTTTGTAGCTATGTAGGTATTTGTTCCACTGAGTCACTGTAGGGTCCTCAATAGTCCGCGGTGTCTCGTGGCCGTATCTCAGCGAAGCATCTCTTAGTCGTTAATGAACAGCCTCCCGCGGCGGCCACTGTTCCTAATTTATGGCCGACTGTCTCGAGTGAAGCCGCACTCGATAAGCGAACATTGTTGTTAATGCCTTCCTGCGAGCGCCGATACTGAAGGCTCTAGGCGATTGGCGCATCACACTAAGCAATTTTGACATGGGATGGCATAGCAAGTTGGGAACTCAAAAAATAATTATTATAACCTTATTATTTTATAAGGTGGAATTAGTGTGAGCAATCATTCTTACCAAAAAGTTTCGACACTGCCAGCTTGGAAAACCCTGGTCACTTGTTAGTGTTTTAGCTGGGGAGAAGAATTGACGCAACAAACTCCCCAGCTTGTAAGATAATGTTGCTCTATTTCTGCGATAGTTCATATGCAATGTGAAATTTAATTCGTTTGCACCCTCTTAAGGGGTCATTGTACTCAATATTATGAACAACTTTCACTATGGTGCCAAACCCGAAATCGCGAAAAAAAAATCAGCTGGTCCATACATTTATGTTTGCATAGCTCGATATAATGAAGGGAACAGCAGATTTTTTTTTTCCGCGATTTTCGGGAACAATAACCACGTCGCGACTCGACTCTTCTCGGCTCGACTCGGCACGGCCAATCGCCCTGATAGAAACATCGCTAGTTTAATTGTCCCCTAGATACGATCTGACAGACAATTTACTAAACAAATCACGCTGTTACGTAAATACTGGCGCTCTATATTTCATGCGCAATCCGGTGAATTTATTTTATTTGTAAAAATATTACGAGTGTTATCAGATTCACTCGCGAATGGCGATGGAGATTACTTTGAAATTAATTATTATTTTAACTAATGGCTACGTGCAGTATGTGGTATTAAATAATTTATATTTGCTTTTGACATTCAACTGTATAGGGTGTCATTTAAAAACGATTAGTTAGTTTTACCATGAATAATGCTAACTGGTAAATAAATCCTCTTCCCTGTACAAACACTTTAAATAATAAATCATATAAGCAACCAAGAACTGCTCCGACCGCGATCGCGGAGTCTTCACAAATAAAACTGCTCGTCACTCGTCATACGTCTGTGAGATGTTGCTGACTTAGCACCGCCGCCTCCCGCTCCTCCTGCCCCCACCCCCGAGACTCGCCCCCTCGCACACCGCCGACCACATTCAATAACCCCCGTGGACTGAAAAATATGTAAGAGCAGCAGAATACCACCTCCCTTTCATGAATTATCGCCTGAAATCGTCAGTTATTCACTGAAGTAGGACGGAATTATCATTACTGCTTTATGTAAGTTCAAAGGAAATGGAACTAACGAAATAATGAATACCTCCTAGTGATTACTTTCTGCGCTGTAGGACGAGGGATCCCACGCTATTAATATTTTATAATTTTAACCTAATCATTAAACTGTTACCACTTAGAAGGATTATAAGTATCTGAAAAAACATAGACGACACAGAAAGATCCCAAGTTACCGCCACAGCAAAAAGTTAACTTTACCATGTTCCAATTTTGTTTCATTTAAAATGCGCATTAAATTGATTTCGGTAATAAACCTTTTCTACATTGTAGCATTGAATAAGCTAGTTGTGACACTGTTAGCTTTCAACGAGTACCTACCATCAGCTGTGTAATATATCACATAGTAAGTTGACACCTACTATGTGATACTCAACTACACAACATTTGAATATGCGCACTTCGCCACTGCAGAGCGTTGTAGCAGTTGTAAGATCGACGTTAGCAGCAATACTATACTGTAATGTATAATTACCCACATTGGTACTAATTTTTAATATCAGAAAATTATGATTGCCTCCATTATTACAAACATTAACTAATATTTTTCTTTGAGCCCTAAACTAAATTCTAATGATCATTTGTAAACCCTAACATCAACGAGCTGTCATCGTGTACAGCACACAACGCGGCGCGGTCGCAGTTTGTGCTCCAGCCGTTATAGTCACACAAAACCTCGGTTAATGAGACGCTATAATCGTTATTTCTACTACAATATGTTTGAAAGGACTCGTAAAAACTTCGGCTCAGCCGTTCCGTAGCTATTAACGATGTACTTACAGTCACCACTCCAAAGACTCATTAGCCTCAATTAGAAAATTATGTGAATAAATAGACGCCGCGCCTTCGTGTGCAGTGTGTGCCTTCTGAGGCAAAGAACGCAGCTGTGACTGCTGTAAGTGAAAACTTAAAAGAAAATCAATCAAACAGAGTTAAATTCAAAAATTATTCAAGATTATTTAAAAAAATTATTAATCTAACTAAAAAAGCTCAAAACACTTACAATATTAAAACCTCAAATAACAAATCAAAAACCACATGGCAAATCATCAATAAGTCCAAAAGTGAAAACTTGAGAACTTGTATTACTTGCATCAACTCTGAAAATAAAAAAATTGCTCAAAGGAAGGATATAGCCGATGCATTCAATAATTATTTTATCGATAAAATCCAGCCAACAAGTAACGCAGGAACGAACTCAACGTCACTGATCGATAGCAGAGCACAGTCTATGTTTTTGGCTCCGTGTACACCACATGACATATTCTATATTATAATGAAACTTAGAAACACGAACAGCGTTGGCTATGATGGTATTGCCACAAAAATATTAAAAGCAGTTGCATTGATAATATCTACACACTTATGTTTCATTATCAATCTTTGTATAAGCGCAGGCACCTTTCCTGATTCTTTAAAAAAGTCTATAGTAAAACCGCTTTATAAGAAGGAAAATCACGAATTGATGTCAAACTACAGACCGATTGCGATTATACCAGTGTTATCCAAAGTCTTCGAAAAATATATATCGGGGGAAATCAACAATTATTTAGAAAAATATCACATTTTAGCTGACGAACAAAAGGGATTTCGCAAAAACAAAAGTATAAATCTGGCTATTTATGAATTTCTACATAATGTCATGTTAAACGTAGATAAGAGGACACCTGTGTGCGCCATTTTCTGCGACATGACACAGGCTTTTGATTGTGTGCATTACAATTCCCTAGCAGCGAAACTTGAAGCGTATGGTATTAGGGGTAACGTCTTAAAACTAATTGAATCTTATCTTCACAAACGTAAGCAGGTTACCGAAATAAGTCAAATTTGCAACAAACGTGAGATAACTGTAAGATCCGAGGAACGAGAAGTAATATACGGAGTACCGCAAGGCAGTGTGGTGGGCCCTCCGATGTTCACTTTATATATAAATGACTTGCCTAAAGCTGTTGACCACCCAATGACACTTTTTGCTGACGATTGCACTGTGACTATAGCTTGTAATGACAAAAGTACGTATGAACATGACATTAATAATTCGCTTATATCTATCATAAATTGGCTTAATAATAATAATTTAATCATTAATTTAAAAAAGACTAATGTAATTCATTTCGGACAACGTACACATACAGCTAACAATAATAATGTCCAGTATAATAATATTAATATAAATGCAACTGACACAACAAAATTTCTGGGACTTATAATTGATGATAAGTTGTGTTGGAAGCCCCAAATAGAAGCTCTGAGTAAGAAAATAAGTAGTGCAGCCTACGCTTTGAAACAACTAGCAGCGGTTCTCAATAAAGATGCATTAATTACTGCGTACTATGGATTGGCTGAATCCATTCTTAGATACGGGGTTATTTTCTGGGGAAATAGTACGGACAATGAAGTAGCGTTTCGGGCCCAGAAAAGATGCATCAGATCGATGTTTCGACTTCAAACAACAGACAGCTGCAAACCCTATTTTAAAGAGCATAGAATATTGACATTACCCTCATTATACATTTTGGAAACGGTAATGTTCACTGTAAGTCATCCTAACTTATTCCAACGTTTGTCTGATGCTGTGCCAAGGAATAGACGTGACAATACTCTACTCTGTGTTCGCGGCGGTAAAACTGCTCTTTTGCATAAGAGCATTTATTACATGGCTCCGACCATATTTAATAAATTGCCCAAGTCATGGAGATTATTGGATGTATCTGGCCTTAAATTGAAATTGAGAAAATTATTAATAGAGAGATCTTATTATAGTATTTCGGAATTTATGAAAGAGGATAATTTTTCTTGATGATTATGTATTTTAATTTATTTTATTGTATAATGTATTGATAATTAAATTGAATTGACATTGAATTGAATTAATAATTAACTTGACATAATTGAATTAATAATTAACTTGACATTGAATTGAATTGATAATTGAACTGACATTGAATAGAATTGATAATTGAATTGTATTGATAATGTAGTACGATTGTTATAGTAATTTTATCATTTTGAATTTAATAAGTGTAGTCCCGGTTTAAAACCCAGCAACTGTACGCCACTCAACAATTTGTACGCCACGTCACGCGGCTGAACATGTTTGAACTTTCTTTTCTACTGTAATATCTTGCATGCAATGTATGTATACCATGTTTAAACAAATAAATATACTTACTTACTTACTTACTTACTAAAACAGAATAAAATGCAGCGCACTTTACACCGTTTTGTACAACTTGTGCCAACAATGAACACGGTGTTTATGCAGCGCAGCACTACAGTTTAGATTGAGACGTGTAGCGTTAACAACATAACAGTGGACGCGTTGTTTGCCGCCGATTAGCCGACCTTTGCTCACAGGCTCTAGTTACGTTCGTACGCCCACGGAGCGGCGCTAGTGTAGCGACCAATCACAATCGTTTGCCGCACTAAAGCTACCGGAGGTGCTAAACTGTAATTTGTTGTAATAACTGTAAAAATACTAAAGTACTGGCTTGACTCATTATTTCTGTTTAGAGTATCTTTTATGGTTTCTGTAACTGAGTGAGTATTTAATAAGTAAATAAATATAAGTACTTGGTTCAAAACCCTTTGTGTGTAAGTCCGACTCGCACTTGGCCGGCTTTTTTGTTCAGATAAATGAAAATACTAAGCGAAGAATATTTTTCATCTTAAAGAAGGAAGAAGGAGAGTGGAAAATAAAGCAGAGGAAAAGATATAGAAATAAATTTCTTAGTTCCAGGGGAAAGGCAAGTTTACAACCAGAGGAAAAATTCAAGGCGGCGGACATAAAAATTCCATTGTTCATTAATAATGTTGCCAAAGACGCATCACCAGAAGATATTTCTAGCTATATTAGGCAGCAAACTGGTGTATAAATCTCCTTAGAGAGGATAAATGTGAAGAGAGAAAGAAATTATGACGCGTATAAAGTGTTTGTCCCTAGAGTTAAGTTAAATGTCTCCATGGATGCAAAACTATGGCCCGATGGAATTTCATTCTAGAGTATATTTTAATCATCTTTATTGATTTACTTTAAGTTAATTAAGAAAAGAGCCTTTTACAAAACATTTAATCTAAATCTATTCTGTGTAGTCATAAAGTTATGGATCAATTTAGGTGTTCTATTTGTCCTGTAAAATTTTTTCAAACTCAAACTCAAACTCAAAGCATTTATTTCAATTAAACCATTACAGGCACTTTTGAATTATCAAGGTATCGGTCAGTCAAAAATATAAAGCTAGTTGCCCATTCCAAAGCGTAGTAGGTACCTATGGAGAAGAACGGGCAAGAAACTCCACGGACACTCTTTTAAATAAAATAAAATAAATTGATTGTTTGCACTTGCGCGTTTATTCTGCGGGCGCGGCGATTTGTACTCTAAAAAATCTTACCATCCATGGCATGTCAGTGTAGTTTTACTACACACCACTTAAATGGCATGTGGGGTGTAGTTTTACTACACACTACATGCCACGGTAGGATTTTTTTTTTTTACAAAATCTGTATTTTGTGGTTTGGGGGCCACTTTAATTTTTAACTTTACTCAATTTTTATTATTTGTTGTTAAAACGGCAATAGAAATAGGTAAAAATCTGTGAAAATTTCAATTGTCTACCTATTAGGGTTCATGAGATACAGTCCGCTGACAGACAGACGGACACACAGCGGTGGCTTAGTGAAAGCCCTAAAACGAGTTGGCTTGGTCACCACCATTAGGTTTGAAATTCACTAAACGTACATGGTCAGCACCACCTTCTATTATTGGACACGTGTCGTTACCACATTTCTTGTCCGCTCCACGTGTTACTCACAAGATCAAGTTCTACTTTTTCAATTCAATTAAATTTATTTATTACTCAAGTGGCTCCCTATTCGACTTCGCAGGAACTCTCGGATATTGTGTCTGCTATTAACATCCTTCACAACCCTAAAACGCCATCCTATCTACGGGAACGCTTTTCTCTTTCTTTACTCCTACTCCTTCAGCGTGCACGCGGTTCGGTTGTGGAATTCACTTCCGCCTGACATTAGGGACTGCCAAACTGTTGCAGTTTTTGAAAGAAGAGTGAAAGAACACTATCTTTTCACTTCGTCATAGTTGCATATTTTGTATTTATTATTTTAAACTACATTATAATTAAGTTATATATATCATTCCGGACCCATGGTACCCCTGGAAGATACCCCTGGGGGTGCCACGGGAACTTGAATTCGGACCAGTGGCACCCCCACGTCCTAAAATATATAGTGATATTTATTTTAGAAGTATGTATGTAAGTATGTTCTCATATTGTATTTGTATTTAAATGAGTGAATAGTTAAGTATTTTTATTTTATGTATTTTGTTTTCTCTTCTACTCTTACACAGGTTGTCTACATCTGTTTAACTACTTTCCTATCGTATGTATGCAAGAAGAGATTTCTTTAGTAATAAGCGTCACCTTTGTACGTATTTGTATGTTCCTTTCTTCTTGTCTATTTATATGTGTGTACATAAACTGTTAAATAAATATGTAATAAATAAATAAATAATAATTTTATGAACAAGGGTAAAAATTATACAGATGTTGTACATATAAATGTCGGTCCATACTACACCTCGCCAGAAGGCATATAACATTGTTTAGGTAGATAATCAAATGTCACATTAACGAAGTGAAAATAAAAATATAAAGTCAAGGTAAGTACATAGTCACAATTTCATGCCAAACACTAATAGTTAATAAATCTAATAATAAAATGTCAATAAGTTGAGACGACATATAAACAAATAGGTAGTATTTAATCACAATATCGTATACAATAATAAATAATGAATTAAATAAAAATGTCAATAAAGAATAACATTATCAAAGGAGCAACAATTCAGCAAAAAAAAACTGATAAAATCTCAGACAGACTGTAGTACGTCTTATTTTTTTAAACTCTTTAACAGCACTTCTTCTTTTCGTGTAGTTAATGACTAACCTGGTGTCAGAGTTTTAAAGCCACCCATGGGCCTCTGACTTGGCTTGAAATGCTGTAGAGAAATCTCTCAGACATGCCGGTTTCCTCACGATGTTTTCCTTCACTGTTTTTGAAGCAACTAATAATTACAATACGCACATGAATCCGAAAAGTCAGAGGTGCATGCCTTGGGTTAGAAGAACTCGAGACCTATGACTTGGCAGTCTGACGGTCACACCGGCTATCCGGCTATCACTGAAAACATCACTGTTGTCAAATCTTTCCAACCTCTTTGGTAATTTATTGTAAATAATTGGGGCCATATAGAAGACACTTCTGCGCACCAAAGTAGTTTGACACGGTAATCCACATAATTTACTAATTGTCACGCCTATTTCTTGAGAATACATCAGCTAGACGAAACGATTTGGATTTTGCTTTACAAACATAGCTACTTCGAAAACATAAATACAAGGAATTGTCAAGATATTGTACTGCTTAAAATAAGGCTTGCAACTGTCTGTAGTTTTAAGTTTAAATGCTGTGTCTTTATCAGTTGAGTTCGCCCAGAAATTGATACCGTATCGCAATTGAGATGAACTATACCGTGATAAGCTGTAAGATCTACTATTGAGGATAATATAAGGACCATTCCAATTTCTATTTCTATCACAAATCTATTTCAAGACGTGTCTGTGGCAGTGCCGAACTACGATTTTTGAGTAGTAGTAACCCTAATCATATAGTCATTGCAAATTACCGCGAGTCATGAAGCGGTGCCGCCTTTGATCCCAATTCTACTAATTACAGAGCTATGTTGAAAATTTTTGACAGATTTGAATGCGTGATTACTTTCCAATAAGCTCCAGGAGGCATGCTAGCCTAAATACTCGACATCTGGCACTCGGACTTTTGATTAATTTATAATTAAAATTCTTTCATTCAACTAAATTATTCATGCGAACCTAAAAATAAAGTCCACGATCCCTGGCGTCCTTCTAATATTTTATAGTTAGTAGCAGTTAATTTGTGGTACGAACACAGATTATTACAGATGGTTCATTCCGCTACGACACAATAAAGTGCAATTCAGGTCGCACAGCGCTAATTTACCTAGAGTTATATTCACCTAGAAGTTGCCCTCTTTCTATCGCGTAACTCTTATATCTTCTGACTACGTTCCGCTCACTGAATTGACCCGACAAGACGACCCCGCCACACGGTGGGCTGAAAATGGCTTTCATACTTAGGAATTTCAATTTGCAAGTGCCGGATTTTTTGCCGGATATCGCTTCTATTAGTCATTATTATATTAAAAAATGACACCCGAGTTAATTCTGCACAAAAAATAAGAATTATATTTTTTTTACTAAAAAAATTTATGAACCTTGTATGAAATAGTTAATTATCTCGTAAACAGCAAGGAAACCCGTAATATCCTTACAGATGGTTATAGTACTAATTATTTACGATTTTTCGACATATGTCATACTTTTACTCAATACTCAATACTTTATTGCATTCCATAATGTGAGATAAAACAGTTGGTATGTTAGACATTGTATCAATCATGGACCCTTTCGGGCACAGCAAAGTTAATTAAATGATAATAGGAGAGAGGATGAAGGCGCTATTTGTTTAGAAGAATTAAATGAAAACATACAAAAATTAAAATGATAAGTAGCTTCTTTGGTATTTATATTTTGTATCATAATTATATTTAATGTATCGGTTATCGCTGGTATTTTTTTTTTAATCGTCATAATATTTTTATTTATTTTTACATATGAAACGGTTCCTTTTAGTAACTTAATTAAGAACATATGACAATTATGAAGAATTTTATTGACCCAAATATTAAGAATATATAAAACAAGAAAAATATTTAAAAAAATAGAAAAAATGAAATCAAATATTGTTCATTTTCCTTATCTCTGTCGTTGTCGGACTCCAATGCATTTAGGAAAGAATCCGAAGAAACAACAAGCATATCTAAGATATATCTAGATTAGAATCTTGCCTGCTTCTTTTCCGCGAATGATGTTCCCGGAACCTCCTAAAATCTTTGTTTCGAGACTCTTAGGCTTCTTCCGAGAGAGTCCCAATCGGCACAATATCATTTTTCTCAGCATCAGCATTATGCCAGCCCCGTGTATTAATAATTTATGTACGGTTGACGACATGTAGTACCAGTCGTACAATTCTATCGTTATTATCAGCCATATTTTAACTACTTTGAGCGTACTGTGGGTAACGTAAAGATAAAGATAAAGATCATTTATTTGTCCAAAACATGAGTATACACACACATGGCATGCAAGATGTTACAATTAAATTATGTTACAGTCATGTTTGCCTTAACGGCGTACAAATAGGTATAAGTAGGTAGGTTATTACATTTAATCAAATAATTATAAATTTATCCATTATTCAAATAATTAACAATTGCAAATTAGAATGTATAAATTAAAATGTACTACAGAATAGTCAATAGTCAACAACTCATCATATAAAATAAAAAATTGAAAATATTGAATGTCAAAGTAATTAGGAATATACAATAACAAGAATTAGATTAATTTATCCTTCAGAAATTCGTCAGTGCTGTAGTATGCTTCCTTTAAAAGAAGGTTTTTTAATCTACTTCTTAATTTTTCCGTTGTGTATTCCCTCCAATATTTTGGCAACGAATTGCCGCCATACAGAATATACTTTTTCGCAGTAGAGCTGTCCTGGAATGCAGATAATAGACAAACCGTTTGCAGTTCAGATCAAATTATAACTTACGATCACATTAATCACATACATTCTACTGTAGGTACACGACACAAATATTCAAAACGCGCGACAGTTTCTAAACGTGTTCACTGCTTGACCGCCGCTGATGAACCCTGGTTAGCTCATGGCGGTCCGAGCGTTATGTTTTACAATCTGTCGAGCGCCACTAGGCAGCGCTGGCGTCCTGATTAGTAAACTCAGTAACGTATTTCCGACATACAGTATGTTAACTAACAGAGGGCGTTCCCGTTAACCCGCAATAATATATCGTCATACATGCAAAAATCTTTTATTCATTCATTTCATAAATGAATTTCAATAATTGCAGTTCCTTAATTCCATTACAGCAAAAACCTATGAAAAATACCTTGGCCTTAGAATCGAAAATTATTTAACATGGAACAAACAAATTGATTATATTAGAAATAAAATTTCCTCACTTATTGGATCACTCCGCAATATAAGTCAATGTATACCCAAAAAACTGCGTTTAAACATTTACAATTCACTTGTCAAATCACATTTATTATATCTCATAGTGAATGATGTTGGAAAGCTCATCAAAATCCGTTGCGTAGGTATTTTACAAACGTAAAAAGCGACTTTGTTTTATAATATTTAGAGAAGAGATTAGTGATAGAGATGGAGAAGAGAATAGATTAGAGATAGAGAATTAGAGATTTGAGATACTACGAGTACGCAGTTTATTTTACATACATTCCTTGTAGTTTTTTTTTACAAATTGCTCCTCTATTATTAACCACTACACTACACACTACTTCACCCGACTCCCCCGCTTTTAGCAAATAAACAAAAACAAATTCCTATCTCCAACAATGTATCTATATCTATTGGTAGGTGAATAACTTTATACCTTACAGTAGGTACTTGTGAAAGTGCTTCGGCTAATTAACTGGCGTGTGACTTAACGCTGCGGTTAAGTTAAAGTGAACAAATGAGCAACATCAGCGAGTCACGGCGCGTCACCACGTCTGCTGTTAGGCGCGGGCCACACAGGAGGGACGTGAGACGGGGACGAGCCGGCAATTAGTATGCAGATGGGAAAGCGGCGCCGGCGTCTTGTCCTTTCTGTATGTTTTGTGCCAGAATGCGTTAATACATTTTGTATGAAGAATAATGAAGATACGTGAAATGGACGCCCCGCCTGCGTCAGGTGCTCGTCTCACTGTGTGACCCGCGTCTAAGAAACATCGCGACAGACGCCACAGCCGCTGCACCACTGACGACTCAATTCTTACCGCGATGCAGCGTTTTCATAGTAAACCACTATGAGCACTCCTTTGAGGAGGTTTGACTTTCAGCCTTAAATAATAAAGAAGGATTGAATCAACCATCTTACTTATACCCGTTAATATAAAGTGTAACTACAAAACATGATTTTAAGCTAAAAGTAATTCCATCTAACTTTTCCACAAAACCCTACTAGAACTTACTCAAGAACTTAAATTGTAATACAACGACCAAATTCAATAACTGATCGCAACCCAGAATATAAATTCTTATTTACAAATTTGTAAGATAACGGAGTGGAAAATTATGCGATGGCTCGCAGAATAAGAAACAGCGGCGCGTACATGTCGTGTGTGTGACGTGGTCGGGACGTGGTGGGTCACACATTTCGTCTAGTCTCGGCTCCTCTCGGCTTTGTTCGACCCGCGGGTATTACAAAATCTATTACGGGCCGTGAGCTGCATCTCACATAGGTATCGTAGCTTAAACCAAATTGCAAATGCAGTAGTCCCACACAACGTGCTCACATTGCGCTGTACACCCAGCCAGATGAGATACGAGACGATGTATGAACGAACTAGCTTGTTTCATTTACATGAACATTGTAGTGTCTTGGTACTTGTTGGTAGTTGTTCTTCTGCACGTTGCTGTCCAGGGCCGCGGCGTCGTGTCACTCGGGACGGCGGCATGCGATCCGATTGTTGCTGGGAATTGCACCGGATTGTCAGGTTTAAGCCCGCGTCGCCAGCGAGCGGTAACCTTTGAGGTACAATGTACACAAGCCGACTATTTATGTTTTATTTCTTTGCACAAAGTACTAACAAATAAGACCTCAACGTTTTCAGATTATAAGTAAAATTAACAGCAAGTATTTTTTTTTTTTAAAGAGTCAAAGCGTTGCAATGTTTTTTCCAACAAAATGATAATATCTGAAGAAAGTTAGCACCCGATCGCGATCCCATGGAGCTTACCAGCCGCTTGAGCTTAATTAAAAGTCTCAGAGGTCTGCACTTGTGAGATATTATCGTTACTGTTTTTATAATGTACAAGTCTTGTCTAGTCCTGGGAGTTATAAAAGCTTCCTCAAAGACAAAAGTATTTCTGTTGATGCGTCAAGCTTTACAAAGCATAATCATAATATTATGAGTTATATTTTACGCTGCGTAGTGTACCTCATAAACACAATGATGTGACCTAAACCCTTTACATATAGACCATGTATATTGTGTTCAAACTCTGACTTGATATTTTATATTTCTGAACAGTTCCTGTTAACAGTCGTTGTGTGGTGAATGAGTCGATGAGCGTTCGTTCGCTATCGATCAGTGACCGAATCTGATTGTTTATTACACATATTGGAATTACGATCACATTTCTTTACCTACAATAATACATAATGTTAACTACAAAACACTAAATAAGTCGAACTAACTAACTAACCTAACCTAACCCAACACCCAAGTTCAGCTTTTCATTTAATATGATTTATTGCTTGAACATTATAGAGTTTATATTTCTTGATATAATATAAACATTCAATATTGTGGTGGTTTGGTTACCCAAGTCGACTGAATACCATGAGTAGGTACCTACCTATATTACAATACGACACCCTTGGTAAGACTGGGTTGTCAGACTTTCTGGCTTCTGACTGCCCCGTAACGCCTATCAATGATCTACGAATGACAGCCGAGACCAATGGCTTAACGTGCTTTCCGAGGCACGGAGGGGTCTTGGTATGTAAAGATGGTCATCCATCCACAGACCAACCGCGGCAAGCGTAGCTTTACCTGAATGAATTATTCGAACGGCTGTTATTACTTAGCCATATTACAAGTGTTATTAAATTATTAAAACAGGGGAAAGCACAAACATGTTTCGTGAATGCGAGTGTAAAGGGGCATTCACTTGTTCAGTGATAATAACATAAAGCACAGGAATGTGACGGTGATAGGTACGCGCCACTTTCGGCAGACGGACGGTCTTAATGAAAGGCTCCTAATGAACTATATACATTACAGAACATTTGGCTAAATCACCGGCACATTACATAAGGCGTCTTTTTCTTTGTTTTTTAAATTAATTATAGCAATAACGAAGCGGAAAATGTTCGAATATATTTGCAATTTAAAAGCATTGAGTTTAATTGCCATGTTTGTGTAAATACTGCAGCTACTGGGAAGGTTTTATAACTTATAACTAAGTACCGCCTGATAAAACCCGATCCGAGCCGTGTAACTTGTGACGGTAACCAAAAGACAAAATCTACACGGACACACCTACTCCTAACAGCAGGAGACACTTGTACTTAATTCTAGTGCGAAAAAGATGTGGTGAGGGTGTGTGTGTATAGAGTAGTCATCGTATAATAACTGTACTACTTCATCATCGATGGTATTAAAAGCCCATCCCGTACATTGTGGCGTGCGATCTGCGATCGTTCGCGCCGGATCATTAGCCGATACGCGGGATCGCTGCGACGCGCGACGGCATCACACGCCACTGACGCAATCACACGTCTGCTGTTGATGATCTGCTTCTCAGTGTCAATACGAAGGACTACTTGCAACTTGCACTTGCAATGCATAGTGGGTAAAACGTTGCTAGTTGCCACAGTGATGAAGGAAAAGAATTTTCTTGAATTATATTTAAGTTCAATATTTATTGTTAGTATTTGTTAGTAATTTCCTTGAATGTTTTTGTATTCTCTCAACAAAAGTTACTTTAATATTCTCCTAATAATATTACTCTTTTTTCTTTCTATATGGCTCAACATACAAGCGGTGTGTGTGCGGCTTATGTTAAACTACTTCTGGGAATTTCATAAACTTGAATTTTAGCTTTCAGTCTCCCATTTAGTTTTATGTAAGTGTCGAACGAAACGCCTCTAGCCTTTATAGCAAGGGTAGCGCCATAACGCGGTGAAGAACGACGCTGTATCAGAGTCCGCTCGGGCGGATTCACTAACATTGTGCCCTGTGTTCATCCGGTAGCTACACAGCACAACATAGATACGTACCTACAGAAGGTCGGTTCCATACCAACGAACGAAAACGCACGCAAACATAGACACCACGCCTCTAGCGCGACTTGCATTTATTTTGTTTGTTTGAGATCTCCGTCCGTTCAAGTCTATGTATGCGTGCGCCTGTTTTCGCTCGATGCATGGAGCCGGCCTTCTGTACCTATCTATATAGTGAGGACAGCGTTGCGCTTCGATCTCACGCCGATATATTGTTACGTGCAGCCGGCGTGACTACGAACTGTTTATGTGTCGTGAGATTGCCAACGACTCTGCAGTGTCGCTCCGGGAGGAATTTCATTTTTCAACTCGAGCTTTGCAATTAAAAACTCAAATTTGTAATTTGAGTTTTAGTGCAGCAACCGAAATGTCACCAAACTAAGCTAACGTAGCTAAGTAACTACCAGCGCGGTGTGTATATTAGTTTTTTATGTAAAGTACGAGTCTCAGCGTTTTTGATAATTCCACCCCCGAAGGGTTAAAAAGAGGGATGAAGTTGAAAAGTCCTTAATTTGCGAAGAAAAACCACAAAATTTACTATCTAGGCTCATGGTCGGAAGCTAACGCAACGGTGTTGCTAGAATTTAAAGGCTTAAGGGGGTGAAAAGGGGGATGAAATTTAATTTATTTAACGGTTTATGTACACACATATAAACAGACAAGAAAGGAACAGAAAAATACGTACAAAGGGGATGAAATTTTGTTTTTAATTAGGGTTCTTTATTTTTAAGTTAAAATCACTAATCATTCGGCTTATGGTTGGAAACTATCACAACGTAAATCGTTGTTTTTTTTTTTTATTTCAACCCACAAGGGTCTGGAAAGGGCGATGAAGTTTTGTATTGAAGTTGTTCATTCGCTAAATTTTGTATTCAAGTAAAAATAATATAAGTACACATGTAGGTACTGTTTCTAACTTTACAGTATTTTGCATGGAGCGACTGCCTATCTGACCTCCACAACGCAGTTACTGGGTAATACAATACCCCTTGGTAAGAATGGTTGTCACACTTTCAGGCTTCTGACTTCCCGTAACGACTGTCAAAGATCTACGTATGACAGCCGGGACCAACAGCTTAACGTGCTTTCTGAGGCACGGACGGGTCTCTGTATGTAAAGAAGGTCACCCACCCACAGACCAACCGCGGCAAGTGTAGCTTAATCTTTTCGATCGAACAGCCGCACAGGCTGTTATTATTTAGCCACGGGAGCCCCCGGAGAACCCCCCATCCCCTTCTCCGGGAGAATCGATATAGATATAGATTAGGATAGTTAGGATACGAACAGAATGCGATACTGCTCATCCCTCATAGCAAATAGCGTGATAATTTGTACCCTACAGACTGACCACACATATAGGGAACATCTATGCACAATTTTAACAAAATTTATCCGGTATTATTTGCGTTATACTTTCAGACCAACAGACAGAAATAAAGTTGCCCGGAAGCTCGATAGATGGCGGTAGTGGAAAAAATAGAAGTCGCTATGGTTCAGTTACCGCGAACCTATACGTAACCTATAGGTTATTTTTTAAACCCGGTAGTACGTTCCTGTCGGATATTTTTCGACATCCACGCGGGCGAAGCCGCGGGCAAAAGCTAGTAAAATAATAAAAATAAAGACCTATTTAAACCAAATGACAATGGTTGCCACTACAGCAGTAACAAATCAAATTTAATAAAAAAATATAGAATATTGTAAGTTTATAATGTCAAATAATAAAAAGATTATATCAAGGCAATTTGTAAATTTAAATAAAGTAAATTTAAATAATTATCATAATTTGGGAGCACTTAATAGACTTTTACATAGTTATGCCGTTAATGAGGTACCAGGGAAACCACATGTGCAGAACGAATTATTGCCAAACTTCCTTGTCTTCAACGTAGTCTTTAATCTTATAATATGCTTTTTTGATAAGGACACGTTTGATGTGGGTTTTGAACTTTACATCGCTAAGTTCTGTAACTGACTTTGCCAACTTGTACCCACATAAGTAGTGGCGTAGTATATATACATAATTATAAAATCAATCGACCGACGGCGGCCCGCCTGCGCCTGCGGCCCGAGGCTCACGCATGACAGTGAATGGTTATGGAAGAAAGCGGCCAAGCGGGGCTCGTTCCCGCCGTCCAATTTACACTCTAGGTATTTTTACAGCCCATGAAAGAACAACAGTTATCCTTGTTGCGAACAACGTGAGGTATTCCCAAACTTATGGCTGACTTTTTATATTTATTAAATCCGGCTCGCGCTCGCAAGCTCACTTGCTTGGCCCGGGGCCTAAGGACTGCGGGCCCCAAGACTGCTGGAGGTTCAGTTTCAATCAATCTCTGTTTGCCGTTGGGTTTTCCGTCGCAGGTTACAACGTAACTATGAATAATTACAGTAATTAAGGTTAATGATCGCGTTCGCGCACAATCATTTTTCTTGGGAGTTTAAATTAATTCCGACGTCTTAGTTTCGTTGCGTTAGTATAATTATGAGCTCGAGGGGATTTGCGTGATGTGTTGCATTACGGAGTGAGAGGGGGGGGGGGGGTATCGTGGTCGCATCAACAGTCAAAAATTGAGCGATAGTAAAAGGTCCAGTAACCGACAGACGAGTACGTGTAGCTCCACAGTCAGCGTGCCTGTGTGTGAGTTAATAAATCAGTTAAAACTAAAATTCATTTTTTTTTAAATTCGTTTCATTAAGTATTTCAAATTCAAATGTTAATTGCTCAATACAGTACATATTTCTATATCTCAAGTGAATGCGCAGTCCACTGAGTTGCACCAATTCAGACATGCAAATATACCTATTAAAATGTCATAAATTCCAATTAATTCAGACTATTTAAAATATTATGTCCATAATTCTCGAACTCAAACTCAAAGCATTTATTTCAATTAAACCATTTACAGGCACTTTTGAATTTTCAAGGAATCGGTCAGTCAGAAATATGAAGCTAGTCGCCCATACGAGTACCACCAAACCGTAGTAGATACCTATGGAGAAGAATGGGCAAAAAACCACGGACACTCTAAAAATAAAATAAAAAATTGTTACAAAATAATGGTTACATCATTCATGTTGAAATTATACATGTGAGAACAATGTAGAAAGACGTGCACGTTAGTAGCGTCCGTAATACAAAGACAAAACAAAGAACAATTCAAAAATTAAAATCAGTCATGGCCGCTAAGAGTTAACCAGTCCCAACTGACGGCGCCCGTTCACGAACATGACGCATGGATCAGCACCACACAACACATGGGAGCTAAATGATCCAACACACGCGTCACCATCAGCGAGACATCTGAGTGAGCATGACATACTCACAGCCGCCAGGGCACATTCCAGTCAATAAAAGACATATTACCCGGTAAATGGTAGCTCTTTAGTATATAGTACTCACACCTGTGCTCTGCAATTATATGATACGAAGGAAATTCATTTTATACAATGCAAAGATGGTCTTAAAATCTTCAGCAGCTCCAATAGTATTTTCAAATGTTAATCATCAATTAGTTGTGGTTGTGGAGCAGGACCAGCATTGTCTGCTTCGTTAAGTGCAGATGTCAATTCGAGTAAATGACTTTTCAAGGTTGTTTTAATTTATCTATTTATAATCTATTTCAAACTCATTAATAAAAAACTGTTAAAACAAATTTTGCACTAACTACCCTTCTTTTAAGAGTTACTCTTATATAATATTTGGTATTAGTAAAAACTGTTTAAAATTTAATTTACATCGAAAGGGGACCATTTATCAAAGCTCATTTCAGTTTTTTTATAATGGCTTATTGTATTTTACAGCAATCACTTGATAGGACAGTTTTTTTTTTACAAAATTTGCTAAAATAATAATATTTTTGATACATTTAACCTGTTTAACCTGTAGAGTTTTAGTGTAAGTGAGTCACTTATTAGGTATAAACTTCATACAAAAATTCTGATTTGATCACATAGGGAAATTTCAAGCATAGCCCTCTCTGAGCGACCACGTTTCAGTGCCATAGGTCATCACTGGCAACACGTACTGGTCATAGACTCTCGCCTTGAGACACTGTGGTATGTGGGACGAGAAGATATTGCGTAGCTTCCCGAACGCTGCCCAACCGAGTCGTATTCGACGATTGACCTCTTTCTCAAAGTTGGACCTATCTAACTGGACAGTTTGTCGTAGGAAAGCATACTCGTCCACAACTTCGAGTGTAGCGTCTCCGATCTTCATGAGAGTCTGTGTTACATGGGCATTTGACATGGTCTTTATCTTGTCCATGTTCATTTTAAGACTCACTCTTTCGGAAGCTCTACTGAGGTCATCGAGCATTCTACTGAGGTCCTCCATCGAGTATGACGGAATCCAAGAGCTTATGGAGGACCTTAAGAATGGGGTTAGCGGCGGCCTTTAGGAGTTCGGCCGTAATGCCGTCATCACCCGGTGCTTTATTGTTTTTTAGCTGCTTTAGAGCCATCCTAATCTGGTACAAGCTGACGTCCGGGATGTCTTCGGTGTATTTCGGAAAAAAGTGATCAATTAAATACAAATAAATTTGATTCTTCTAAAATATTATTACATTTTGGAAAAAATTGCCCATATTTGACTAGCTGTATCTTCGCAACCTATAGTGTTATACCTAGAGTGCTTGCGTTCGGCCTGAATTTTAGTAGATTTAGTTTGCTTCACAAAAATATGTAACAAAGATATCTAAAAATGCGTCCTTAAGGTATACTAAAAAAAAATCTGTTAGTGTTTCATAGTTTTTCGAGCACCATGGGAGTAGCACAAGGTGGCAACTATGATCGATGGCTCTAGTTCTTACTGGTAAAAAAGCATAAATTACATTTTTTCGTTGTAGAGAAATTAAGTAGAATTATTTAACTGGTAAAATAGAATAAATGAATATGACGTTTTCTCAGAATAATTCTTACCATTTTACTATAAAAATTAAAAAATGTAAAAAGCTTTAACCGTATTTATTGTTGTTTAACTGTATAAACTGAAACGAATTTAAGCCATAAGATTATTTATTATGTTATACTGGTATATTTATTTCCAAATGTGGGTAGATATCACTTTTACAAACTCATTATCTCTGCAGCCATTGGACATTGTATTTATTCGGTTTTACTAGTAGATAGCGCGTAAAAAATTGCATGTAACTGCATTTTTAACTCGATTTAGTAAAAAAATGCATTTATCATGTTTTAACAGTAAGCAGAGGAACATTTTTGTTAGTACTTATTACAATTTACATCTTCTTAAAACTATGTTAGTAATGAGGAGATCAATTCATGTAAAAATTATTGAAAATTGACTAATTAAAATAAAATAAAACTAAATTATTAAATCAAAATACAAAATATCTGGTAGGTAACATGCAGCCTGGTGAGCCTTCCCACAGCTGCCTTTACTGGTCTGTCTGCAATCATCTTTAGGATTCCGTTGCCACTCCCTCAAATTTGGCGAATTAGTGAGGCTGACTTTTTGTGCATTATAACATAAAAGTCATCCACCCTTGCGTCGGCTAACATGCCCGAGGCACTGCAACTGCTGTATCGGGTCGCACCAGAATCCTAAAGCCGTTGTTATACTCTGAGAGCATTCATTGTAGGCCCTCTGCGTGTAGTTGGTCCTTAGGGCACTGGTGTAAAAGCTTTGACAATAGGCTCTGAACAAACTTATCTTTACCTGTGCTGTACACCTCGCAAACTTATATACCACCGTTATTTTAGCGCGTACCAACAATCCTCTCCGCTCTCTCTTAATGTCTGCGTCGTCATTCAGGGTTTTGGTCTCAACATGCCCTAAACCGAGAGACCCGACTCAAAGATACCCCGTTGAGATACACTGGTGGTATATGCTCTGCAGGTTGTTTATTATTACATCTGATGAGCAATGTTCCTGACCTCATGAAGAATAGTAAAGTCATACCATTATTTAAATCAGGTAATAAAAATGACGTTGGCAATTTCAGGCCCGTTTCCATCTTACCAGCATTTAGCAAAATATTTGAAAAGTTAATACTCAAGCAGCTGCTAAGACATTTTAATGAACTTCCTTCATATTGAACAATATGGATTTACAAAAGGTCTTTCGACTACAGATGCGGGTGTTGCTCTGCTGAAACACATATTTAACGCCTGGGAGAACTCGCAAAATGCTATTGGTGTTTTCTGTGATCTCTCCAAACCCTTTGATTGCGTGCACCAAGACATGCTTTTGCGTAAACTGCGTCATTACGGTGTGCAAAACGAAGCTCTCAACATTATAAATTCTTATTTACATAAAAGGTCATATGTAGATGTTAATGGTGTGAAATCTTCCGGGCTACCAGTTCAGTTAGGTACCTCAAGACTCAATACTGGGTCTATTCTTGTTTTTAGTGTATATCAATGACCTACCATTCTATTTAAAGGGTATCTGTGAAGTTGTACTCTTTGCAGACGATACCTCTCTTATTTTTAAAGTAGACAGGAATAGACAAGATTTTGACGATGTAAACAGTGCACTCTCAATGGTTACGGATTGGTTTACGACAAATAACCTAGTTCTCAATGCCAAGAAAACGAAATGTGTAAAGTTCGCCGTACCAAATGTTAGAAATCTAGGACCCAACATCGTCTTAGATAAAGAAGTGCTTGAATCTGTAAATTTCGGCAGTTTTTCTGGGCATAACAGTAGATGCCAAACTTCAGTGGGGCCCACATATATCGAGCCTAGCGGGAAAGCTCAGTTCTGCCGCCTACGCCGTCAGGAAAGTTAGACAATACACTGACGTCGATACAGCTCGATTAGTCTGTTTTAGTTATTTTCATAGCGTTATATCCTACGGTCTTCTGCTGTGGGTTTGCTCCACAGCAGAAGACCGTAGGATATTCTGATATTCTGATAATGGCTGCTGATATTCAAAATATATTTATCCTTCAAAAACGAGCTGTTCGAGCTATTTACCAGCTAGGCGCCAGAGCTTCTCTGAGAGATTTTTTCAAAGATATTGGTATCCTCACAGTGGCATCTCAATTCATTTTCGCCAACATCTTATATATTAGGCTATTAGGCAAAATATACACTTATACACAAAAAACTGTGATTTTCACAATGTTAACACCAGAAATAAGGAAAAACTACGAGCTCCTTTTCACAGGCTTCATAAGGTTCATAACTCATTTGTTGGGCTTGGTATAACTTTTTATAACAAGCTACCCTCTTCTTTGCTAGATTTGCCTTTTAATGCGTTTAAAACGAAAGTAAAATCCAACCTTTGTTCAAAGGCATACTATTCTCTAACGACTACTTAAATGATAAGAATAGTTGGTCGCTGTGATTAACTCAAGACAATGTTTATGTTCTTTCTCCAGAATTAGCTTACCTACTGACAGGTTATATTTGTTTAGTTTATATAATTGTTTATTTTATTTGACTTGTTAAGTCAAGTTATTTCAATTTAATTTTAATTTATTGTTGACATAATCTACTCATTACAATGTTTTTTTTTTAATGAGTTGTATTGCAATATGTGGTTAACTAGTGACCTCGACAATTGATCATAATATTATTTATTGTTATTAGTAATTAACTGTTTATTTATTTTACCTCGATGGTCCTAGTTTATCATTTATAGCTTCCAGTTACAGATTTATGTAAGCGGGCACGCCCTTTAAGCCTGGAGGCTTTTATTTACGTTTAGTTTTTATTTCCGCCCGAGTATGATTCTCGATGATTTTGTTTGGTATATTGGCGTGTGCTAGCTAACATATGGATAATAATTTAAATTAGGTTAATTATGTTGAATACTATTATATAGAATCTTCTTTTTTTCTTTCTAACTGAACAGACAGCTGTGCTGCTGGGGAGTTTGTTGCGCCACTTCTTCTTCCCAGTTTGTTTTCTTTCTTTTTAGGGTTCCGTAGTAAACAAGGAACCCTTATAGTTTCGCCATGTCCGTCTGTCTGTCCGAGGCCTATCTCATAGCCGGTTAGTAGTAGAAAGCTGTAATTTGGTATGGGTATATTTATTAATAATGCCAAAAAAGTGGTAAAATAAAATCAAGAAAAATATTATTTTTTAGGGTACCTCCCCTAGACGTAAAGAGGGGATGTCTTTTTTTTCTCGCCTATCCCAGTGTGGGGTATCGTTGGAAAGGTCGTTTAAAAATATTGTGGGTGTGTGACAATCATTTTTCATTTTAGGAATCCGTTTGCGAAATATTAGGCTTTACAATGCACATTTTTGTTAGTGTCAAGTGTTTTTATTTATTTATTTCATATAACAATTCGCATTGTGTTTGAATTAGGTAGTACATTAATCCATATTATCCAGCACAAAAAAAAATTGTCCGACTCGCACTTGGCCGGTTTTTTTAATTTGGTTTTTACTTGTAGTACAATAATGTTGTGTTGTGTGACTTTTAGTCTATGTTAAATAAATATATTTTGTAAGTCTGAGTCAGGTGATTTTACTTTAGAGCTTTCCAACACTAGCAATACTCGTACGCATTCCCGACGTAACTACAAGCTCACAATCATGCACCGCAGGTGATCCATTATTATTGCTAGCTGCCCACCTGATGCTACCGCCCCCTTGCCTGACCAGGGGGAGGTCAGTAGTAACAGTAATTGTAAATCAATTGTGTGGCAATGTCACAGTGGGCAGGCGTGCGTGTGTCGTGAGCGTGGCTCGGCGGCGATACATTGTTGTAGTATCAACTAGCGCCGCTCACTTGCTCGCCACTGTTAGTTATATGTACCTGGACTTAGAGCGTGCATTCTGAAAGTAGGCAACGTCGCAGTTAACTGCCAAATATTTTGCTGTGTTGATTAATTTGGCAATACTACTGTACGGAAGTAAGAAATATAGATAACTCGTGAACTAAAATATTGATTATGAAATGCAATAATTAATATCGTAACAGCAAATATCTAGTTTTCAATGTAAAAAAAGTATTTGCAAACTTTCCAAATGCCCTTTTCACACCTAAAACGGTTGCAACATCAAATTCAGTGTTATATAATTGCAATTCAATAGAAATATTTTTGGTACTAATGCATAAAACAATTTCTTTGTGGCATAGCTCCTGACGGAAATCAACATAAAACAGGTGATAGCGGCATATCAGATGCAGTGACCGGACATGGACCGGACGTCGAAGAGAACATCCGACACAATGCGACGTGCTGCGGCACGACAGCAGCAGCAGACCTGCAGGCCCAGCGCCGACACTCGCCACTCAATCGCAGTGCTATTGAAACAAGACGCAGCGCGGTGCGGTACGGCGCGGGCACAGAGCCAGCTGATATAATTTTAATATTTAAAATCGAATCGATTCAAATCGAAGTTAAAAAAAGATCTCGCTATAAATTTCCCTCTTCGGGTGCATGAATAGTTCGCATTGCCGCAGGAAATTCACATTCGAACTGGAAAAGAAATATTGTAAAGGGAATCCGTTCTGGAGTGGTGCAACGTGAGGGCAGGGGACGGGGTGCGGGGGCGGGGCGGCGGTGAGAGCGGGTTACGTAACCCGCACACTCGAGCCGTGTAAAACTTCAACAATATGACGGAAATAAATTTCTATCTGCTGCAGCAGCTATAACTTTAAATAAAGTACACTTCCTCCGGCGGCTGCTCTCCTAATTTATATTTAATTACTCGCCGCTCGCCGATGAATAATTCCCTTTATTGCCGCCTCGAGCGCTTACCACCGTAACAGTCACTTAAGCGCTCGTAAACTATTTGTATTATTTTCAACTCGCTCACCATAAATAATGAAACAATTGACCTTGAAAGAAAGCTATCGGTAGATATTTTAGCGCTTCATCGTTGAGTTGGTTCTAATTTAGCGCTGGAAATGACCAAGCGGTATTAAAAGGTTTAGTGAAGTAGTTAATGAAGCCGCGACGCGCGACGTGATGGGGGAAGTCACGCGGTGATTAGTAAGCGCTGCAACGCTGCATGGTCGGTGTGCGGTGTAACTGTAATAGTATTAGCTACAGTTAGTGCCGGTCACTTCCCGCATACGAATGCTCGCCGCGGAGACATCCCAAGTACTTACTGTTACATTGCTGAATAGCTAACACTTATTTCGAGGCATTCCTATCCATCGTTTTATTAAAATATACTAATAAATGTCTTTTAAAATAATGCTATTTAATAAGGGGGATGAGCAATATTGTAATATGTTCGTATTATACTATACTTTATATTTTATTGCAGATAGTTACAGATTTAACCTTTTCAATGATTATCATCACGCTATTCCTTTAGGGAGCTAAGAAGTCAATCATGACATTTATTAAAAATAAAAATACTACGGTTAGGTGACTGGTAAGAAATGATAAATCGCGTGTTTACAATCTACTGTTATAAATATTATTTCAGTGATAGCCGTTCGACAGGAATAATCTGTTAGAATGCATCATTCAGTGTATCAGGGTTGTGCCATTAGGTGATATGCAGGATCGCTGGCCGGCCAAGTGTAAGGCGGGCTCGCACGCGAAGGGTTCCGTACCATATTTAGCATATAAATGAAAATACTAAACGAAGAATATTATTATTTTTCATCTTAAGGACATGTCCAGTTTCTGCCCTCCGTCGTGGTCTTAATCGATAAATGTTCATGATTTTAGATTTCACTGTAAGATTCAAAAATTTAGATTCAAATTACTATGGATGTATAAATTCAGTATAACTTGCGTAACATCATTCTCAAATAAAACAATACTCAATTCGAGCTTCCACCTCGCCATTTTTAACAGGAAATACTAAAAATGTTTTTGACGTTCTATTTTATCCCGTAATTACCTTTAAGGGTGCGAACAATAACTAGAACCCGCTTATTTTAGATCAAAGGAATGCATGTAATGATTGTAATGTAATTGCGTATAAAATACGACAATATTACTAACATATTTTTATGTACGCATTAAACGTGTTTTTTTTTAAATACCTGCATCCAAAAATGAAGGTATTTATTATTTCTTGCTTTGCTTGCATTGCAGTTCCAAGTTACGTATAGGTATGTATAAATATAGCGTTCCTTGCTTACTGTGCGATTATTTTGTGATATTGATATTTTCTTTTAAGGACCTTCTACACGAACTGATATAATCTAGCCACTATTACTATACAGGATTCTGTTTTACTTTTCGATTTGGATATTATGATGAGGTGCACCAATTGTGCACCATCGCTTAGCAGCGGATTCGCAGACGTGTCAAGGCTGGCGTTACCCCTACAACTACAAGTGAGACTCGCTCGATGGTTCACAAATCAGGTACGCCTACTACACCAGTCGCGTAAACCATGCAGTAAAGGCAATATTGAGCAGTTTTGTTATAATTTGAAAAATATCATGATATTTGTTATTGTTCCAGCTCCCATGAGATGGATACGTTTATCACGACTGTTATAGTTAATTAAATACCGAAGCTACTGACAATGAAAGATTTCTAGGTCATATAATGGTCTGCCGTGGATGTGATATTTCAGTTGGGCTCAGAAATGCAACACGCCGACGTTTCTATACGTTGCAGTGGACAGCCCTTTAGTACCTCCTGTGAAATCCTCAAATGTCTACCTATTACGGTTCATGAGATACAGCTCGCTGACAGGCAGACAGACGGTGGAGGCTTAGTAATAGGGTTCCATTTGGCACCCTTCGGGTACGGAGCCCTAAAAATGAAAATCATACACCAGTCCTGACTCTGTATATTTAGGCTGCTGAGACCAATACAAAAGTAGTAACTTTTATAAAATAGTACCTGGCCGACCAAGCTCTTCTCGGGTGAAAATAGAGAATGGTCATTTAATAGTATAGGATAGTTCATAATAATTCCATGTATACTTGTATAGTACAAACTAATTCCATGCTGCCATGTAATGACATGGTAATGACATTCTAAGGTAGCCATCTTGTTCTAAACTTTTGGTGACCGAGCTCTGCTCTAGTGAAAATACGGAGAAAACGAATTTTCTCAGATATGAGACCTAGCTAGATCGATTTTTCGCCCCGTAAACCCATATATTGCAACTTTCATCGAAATTATTAGAACCGTATTCGAGAACGTGATTACAAATATATATATACAAATATTTCTCGTTTAATAGTATAGGATAGGATATATTATTTAAGTATAATATGGTGTCTTACGACTTCCACGCGAACGAAGTCGCGGACTGAAGCTAGTAATTAATATACCTGAACAAATGAGAACCTTCCTCCTAATATTAGTACGACTTAAATCTCAAAGCTCCGGAGCGTGAATCTCGAGTTCTCATAGATGTACCTAGGTATACATTATATGACAAACATGTGAACCCGATAACCGGTAATCACATAGCGTAATGTACCCAGCTCACGTTCCTAACATCATATTATAACGTGCGCCTGTACCACACATACCGACGTGCAATTATCTTTGAACAAAATGATATGTTTCATGTAATTAGCAGCAGCACTCGTGTCATGTGGATCGTTCATTAAAGCGCCATTATTGAACTAAACGATGATGGAAACTAGCGTTGTAGGCGCATTTCACGAATTTATTATTGTTTTTGTAATATAAAACATATCTCGGGACTTTAAACATTACAATACGGTATACTATTAAAATGTTATTAAATAAAAAAAATAGCGTAGTCTTACAACAATCTGCTGTTAACTAGCCTGCAGCTGTTTGTTGGTAGTTTCACACTGATATGCTATAATATAGGACGTAGGTACCCTAGTTCATGTGTGACAGTCTAGCGAGACTTATCTGAGTTCACAGAATGTCACAGTGAAGTTAGTGCTGCAGCCAAGCGAAACTTTAGTGTGTGCTCGCAAACTTACAGCTCAACCTGAAGAGATGTTTCATTATGTATGGAATGATCAAGTTCGTGGAATAACAATCTGTTTATATTGTGGGCTTGAAAATAGAAGCAGATTTATTTTATATTATCTAATCAATTGTACCTACTGATGATGCTTAACTATTTATTGGAATTATAGTCTTCATAATAATGAAGACTATCCCAAGACTTGCATACAGAGGTGTTATGTTATACATACATACACTCACGCCTTCTTCCCATGGGGGTAGGCAGTAACTACAGAACGACACCTGCTACGATCCTTACATACTCCTTTTGCCGCGTTTCCGCTCATACAACTGGTCTTACACGCACGCCGGTGACGAATACGGGACCGCGTCTTTTGCGGAATACGGGCGTGATGCTATCCCGTGAATTGATGTATGAAGGTGTGGAGCCGCGCTCGTAATGCTTTGTAGTTGACGACGTCGCGCGTCGTCGCGGCCACTGAGCGTACATCTATCCGCGCATTTGTGGCTAAGTCATAAAATATGTAGCGCACACCAACTAAGTAGAGTTCGGCTGAAAATTGATTTTTCGGCCGAAAACGAAAACTTATTTCGGCCCGATTTTATTGCCAATAATTATATTCTTTTTGTTTGCCGAAAACGAAAGTTGTCAAAAATGAATATTGCTGAAACCCGAAAACTAAATTAATTCTGATTCTACTCATAGTTACGATTTAGAAGCTCCCTCCTTCCCCAATATTTACCTACGTATATTATACTGACTGTTTAGTTAGTGCAATAAGCTCACAAACAACTACCAATTAGGTAATAGGTAATACGGGCTCGTATACGCAACTCCACGTCAAAGCGCGTATTTTGCGTACGGGTGGGTAAATCGGTTATTCGATCCACCCCAGCTCCTCAAAGAAGGCCAGCAACGCCTTGGTGTCACTGACAATCTCACGTAGGGCAAAGTATTTCGGTAACCCAGGTAGGTTACCGAAATACTTTGCCCTGTATGTGGCGACCACCGGGCAGTATAACAGCACATGAGCTGTTGTCTCGTCGTCCGCCATGTAGGCTCTGCACAGCGGACTGTCTGTGACTCTTATGACAAAGAGGTGTTTATTAAATGACCCATGGCTAGTTACAGCTGCTGTGACTGTACGCAGCTGTTGTTTCGTTAGTCGGAGAACCTGTTTCATAAGGCGGCCATCGATTGTAGGGAGTTCTCCTTGACCTGCCTGCCATCACCGTGGTCCAACCATAGTTTGTTATGTTGGTCCCTGGTTCGTTTCCTTACCAGAGTGCGTAGGAACCCGAAAGGGAGTGGCGCGATGGGTTCAGGCCCCACTGGTGCCATACTCGACCCTTCTGGCAAATTCCTCAGCTGCGTCGTTGCCCCGCGAACCGTTGTGTCCTTTGATCCATTGAATGGTTATATTATTGAGGCTACCCACCTGATTAAGGCGCTGGTGGCACTCGTATATCAGCTCAGAGTCAACAGTGTGACTGTTTAGCGCTTGCAGAACAGCCATGCTGTCTGAAAGTATACGTATCAAGTGATCCTTAACTTCCCTGGCCGTGATGGCTGAGGTGGCAAGAGATATACCCATGCATTCGGCCTGGAACACTGAACACTATCTGTATTTTGAAGTCCTCCCAGAAGATTCCAGCACCTGTGCCACTACCTGTTTTGGATCCGTCGGTGAAGATTCGTAGCTCCGCAGGGCGTAAACCCTCGCATCGGCGATCCTCGTGAAGTTGGATTCTGTATTTTTTATTGAAGATAAATTGTTTGGGTACTCGGTATTTATGGCTTATACTTTACATATATGGCTCTTACCCCAGAGATTAATTGCATTAAGACGCACCGCCACCATTGTCGCTTCCTGCTGTATAAACAAGTGGAGCTGGGGCAGTCCCAGCATGGCTTCGATTGCTGCAGTCGGAGTAGTCCTCATGCAGCCCGTAGTCGCCCCGCAGGCTAGTCTTTGCATGCGTTGTTGTTTTTCGGAAGCTGTAACCAGCTGAGTGCGGGAGGGCCACCAGACCACGGCCCCGTAAGCGATCATGGGGCTGCTGTGTACAGCCGCAGTATGATTTTGGGAGATAGGCCCAACTTCTTACCTATCATTTTCCTGCACTACCAGAAGTTGATGCAGGCCCTGTTTACCTTGTTTTCTACATGACTAGTCCAGTTTACCTCAAGTTTGCTCAAGTTTGGGTAGGTGGAATGGGCCTAATGTTTGTTTTTGGGTAAACATGACTAGTTCAGTTTTAGTGGGGTTCACTGATAGTTCAAATTCCCTGCACCAACTTTCTACGATATGTAGTGCTTGTTACACCAGATATTGGACAAGGTCCATTGCAAGTAGTTGAGACAGAAGCTAGTTCTCTCCCTTGTAGTAGTAAAATTTGTTACTGCTCCATTATGTTTTCTGATAGTTTTGGAAAAGGGTTAGGTAAATTACTTAGCAACAACTTGAGTCATTCTTCTCAAAATTATTGTATGCCTCAGAATTCCTACAAACAAATAATGTCTTCATTAACTAGGAAGGAATATGATCCTAATGCCATTATTACTGTACTTATACTTTATAGGTTTAAATGATGATGATTTATTAGGTTTTAATGTTAAAAAAAATGATATTACTGATTGTGTCACCGAACTATTGAAGTTACATTGTAAGAATTATCTGTGGTGACTTTAACATTAATATTTTAGAAAATAATTCAAATACCAGTACATTTTTAAATTTGTTCAATTTGTTAAATGTATTCGTAGAACCAACCCGAGTAACTACGACAACTGTCACCATTACCTTCTACAAAACTACCGTTTACTGGGTAAGTCTTTCAAACTCAAACTCAAAGCATTTATTTCAATTAAACCATTTACAGGCACTTTTGAATTGTCAAATAGTCGGTCAGTTACTCAGAAAGTTGAAGCTAGTTGCCCAGTTCCAAAACGTAGATCTTCATGGAGAAGAACGAGCAAGAAACTCCAAGGACACTCTTTTAAATATAGAAAATTACACAATCCTGGGTACATTATTCTTGTTGCTTCTATATGTGAGAACAATGTACAATAAAAAAATTAAAACAATTCAAAATATAACATTAAAAATAAGCCCTGGCAGATAAGAGATGACCAGTCACAACTGACGGCGCCCGTTCACGAACATGACGCGTGGATCAGCACCATCCAGCTCAACCATTTTGTAGGGAACCGAATGATCCAACACACTCGCCACCATCAGCGAGACATTTAAGTGGGCATGACAAACTCTCAACTGCCGTGCTCTTTCAAGTCAACAAACATCTTAATAACATAAAATACGGCTCCATGGTACTCACATTCACAAAAATTGAAAAAATGCTTCTTTTCATTGACTTGAATGAGCCCTGGCGGCTGAGAGTATGTCATGCTCACTCAAATGTCTCGCTGGTGGTGGTGTGTGTCTTAGATCATTAAGTTCCCTTCAAAATCGTTGAGCTGAATGGTGCTGATCTATGCGTCATGTTCGTGAACGGGCGCCGTCAGTAGGGACTGGTCATCTCTTAGCTGGCATGGCTTATTTTAATTTATTTTAATTTTTGAATTTGTTTTTATCTTTTCATTGCGGACGCTTTTAACGTGCACGTCTTTCTACATTGTTCTCACATGTATAATTTCAACATGAATGATGAAACCAATATTTTGTAAGAATATTTTCATTTAAATAAAAGAGTGTCCGTGGAGTTTCTTGCCCGTTCTTCTCCATAGGAACCCACTACGCTTTGGAATGGGTAACTAGCTTCATCTTTCTGACTGACCGACCCCTTGACAATCAAAAGTGCCTGTAATTGGTTTATTTGAAATAAATGCTTTGAGTTTTGAGTTTGAGGCACGCTCTCATTAAAGGCAACAGTCTTATTGCGACAGAAGCAGCCCCCACTGTAGTAAAGCGGGGAACACTTCATCAGGAGCCTTAAAATGATGGAAGCTCCGGATGGCCCATTGGATTTTCTCCAAAGTGATCACCCTGCTTGCGTAACTCCAATCATTGTCTGATGGTGTTTGGGTTTCATCTTGCCAGTCAATTACCTGCGTGAAAACGCATCCAGGGAAGTGAGTTTCAATTAGGACTAGTCTTGTATCTTCAGGTGACGACGTGAGTGTGTTATCAGGTTTGCGGAGGGTGGCGGGCCCAGGTGTATACTGTTGCGCCAGTACTTTCTTTACCCTGTTCGCTTGCTGACAAGATTCAAGGCTACCACAGAATTTGCGCCACCTCGAGGTGCTCCTGAATCTAATGCATTTTTTGTAGCTGGATTTGGCCACTGAACTACTAATTATTGTGATCGATAATCTGGCTGCCTAACGAAGTTCAAAAGTAGTTGTAGTTATTGAACGACTGCGTGCTGATTCTATTGTCATTCATCATTTTGGTAAGTACGACCTATTATATTGAACCCCACAATATCATAGGTAATCATACTTTTATGGCATCAGTAATAATATTGTTGGAAGCAAAATAGCTAAGTAGGTACATACGTATGCAAGATATTAGTTAGTAAGTGTCACACGACGCCTGACCGCGTGTCACCCTCGACCTCGGGCTGTGTCCGACACTCGCGACATTTCGCCGTGCTCTCATGATACCAACACACTCGTGTGCCGCACACATGCGCAAAGAGCACTCACTCAGTAGCCAATGTTAAATAATATCGAAACACTGGAGAGACACAACACACGCACAGCACACATGCTGAATACTACGTCAAGCAGCAAGCCTTCTCTTTTCAACAGAAATGAATAATACAATATTCAGCCTTCATACACTATTCTACATTAATTATGACGTCACAAGTTTACAAATTTTAAAATAGCAGTCGTCGTATTAAAATACGCGATTCATTTCCGGCGAGAGCCTGCTCTCAACCAGCCATTAAATATTTAACGTCTCCGCGCCGAGCAAAAACTGAGAGTGGGCTTAAGGCATTCATCATGCTACCGCACCGACCCTCATCGCACCGTACCACACGAGGCTGCACCGCCCAGCACCACGCCGCGCCGCACCGTGTTGTCCGCACACAAAAAGCCTAATGAGCCGACTAATGCGGCGTAACATGTAATCTCACAATGGAATATTGAATGCTCGCGTACATTATTAATTGACGCACACAATTATTTATACATATTTCATTCGTTCGCGTTACTTCAGCGTTTTATGTGGGGAGGCATTTTTCTGCTTCCTAATATTTAAACTGCATTCGTTTACATACTTGTAAAGAATTTTAAATCAGTGAGGTAATTTAATGTTCAGTGCGTTATTTACCAATTATTAAAGTGAATTATTGCAACAGCTTACTCTAATGAATTCAAAAGACGGCCGGGATAGACCATGTACAAAGCAACCTGTGAGAACCGTGTCTGCGCTTCTTAGATCCGTATTACAGAACGTTCCTCAAGTTCAGTTTGATCTTCAATCAGTCGATCACTGTTTAGGTATAGAATCAGTACTTGAGCATCAGTCTTATTCCAGAACGGTAATCAAACTATACTCATTACTCAGATAAATCGAGACTCAGATCCAGCCTCAAGCAGAGATGTGTACCTATTGTCTATGCATATGCATCGGATATAGTTGCATGTCTTTTTATTACGTTTAATAATTAGCTTTGCTAATTTATTTAATCATAATATTATCACTATAAAATGACAGGACGATAAAATAATTTCAGTCCATTGGAAAAATCCTTTTAAGTACTTAATAAGAATTCTAACGGATTTCAAGAATATTGTTGATATATCATCGTTGAATAAATTATTGTAGCTTCTCCAAATATATCCATTTTTATAGTAATCATTCAAAAAACATCAATATTTACAAACTCGACAACGCAGATATACTTGAACAGAACAAAAATTGACATGACAATCTATGCTCAAGCGCGGTCTCGACCACACTTGGGTGATTACAGATCCAATCACTGCTTGGGTTCGATTCGTAAACTGAGTAGGTAACGATCTAAAATAGAGCCAAACTCAGCTGAACTATGACCAATAAATCTATGCTTGAGGAACGTTCTAAAATTAAAACTCAACTCAAAACTAGATTTAAACAGAGATCAATGCTTGAGTTCCCTTCTGTAATACGGACCTAAGTCGTAATAAATACCTAATAAACGTAACTAATAAATAATCAATGTAGCAAAATGCTGCTGGATATTTAGCACGATTAACTTGAATCGAGTCTCTCTCATCTCAATAGATGATAAGCAGATATTCATTTCATAATTTTATAATCTCGTACTCAAATAATAATTGTAGGCGGTGTTTGCAGCTCGCGTTGGCGCAGCTCGAAGGCGGCCATGAAATAAAAAGCTGTAATAGTATTACGAGCGAATATTTGTTTTGTTATAATGTAGGAGCGCCACGCTATGAATTTAATATCGCTCTCGAGCAGCCGAGTGATTTAGTGCGGTGTTGTGTGTTGCAAATTAAAGGGAACATTCTGTACAGCGCAGCCGGCGGACTGAATGTGGCCGCGGCATGCGATCATCGCGATCTTGTGCCGCACCGCCGCACGCCCCCGCACACGACCGCACACGCCCGCAAATAATACGGTCCAGAAGCTTCACTCGAATAACGTGATAAGGAAATCATACGGTAATATTTGTAATGGAATGGCGAAGACGTCGTGGTCTGAAACCGTAAAAAAAACTTTGAGATATTTTTTGTTTCTTAATATATTTTATCTTTCTGGTCATAAAGGTAGCATTTGAATAACGCCACCGCGACAGACAACTGCGCCAGGCGACCGTGACAAGAGACCGAGACCATTCAAAAGAATGGCGATTACCGCATTTACGAGTATGTAGGTACAAAGCGGGCACGCCTCGGTCTTGTGTCGCGGTCGATTTCCGAATCATACCTTTATGTTTATGAATTATTATTTATTAATTAAGTTCCAGAGCAAGGTTTCTTATAGTCCGTGTAAGGCATGGGTGGATACCGTCTACTTAGGCGGCAGTGGTCGGTTGCCACAGTTGCCACTAGAGTCCGACCGAATTTCGTTTTCTACTTTCGGCAATTTTCGGCCGCACAATGAAATTTTTGTAAGTAAATATTTTTTTATTAGGTTCATAATGTGCCTGTTCTGGACCCTGATCTCGCCTGATGGAAGGCGATGGATGAGGTCTATGATAGAACAAGCGTGCCCAGAAGATGCCTGTATACTTTTACTTTGAAGGCAGACGGGTTTTAAGTGGAAGGGAAAACATACACTGGCAGAGAGTTCACACTTTGGCTGTGTGCATAATAAATGTCGAGGAGAAGCGCTGAGTACTATTAAAGGGATATCAACCAAGTGCGGATGGTACTCTTTATTTTTTTTGAGGGCGGGAAATTATCAAATAACTGCTCCCGCTCTGGGTGGAGCGCTAGGGTGTGTCAGACTTTTACTGACTAAAACCCACCCGTGTTCCTTCCGTTGCCTGTGTGCCGGGGTCGCAATATCCCTTTCGGACAAACTCGCCACCTTGGCAGGCACTGGCCCTTACGGACCCCGTCAGTTGGTGCTGACATCTCTTTGAGGCGCGCGTGAAACACAACGCGCCGTCGACCCGGGCCTGGTCCCTATCGGACGGCGAGCTACCCATTGCTCACCGTCCGCAAGCCCGCGCCTACGGTGGCCGGAAGTCGGCTCGTGACTCCTGACTCCCGGGGCGTCTCCTGCGGCGACTAGGGGCGCGAGGGCGCGAATCCTGCCTCTCCCTTGCGCACTCCACCTCCTCCTTCGCAAGCATTACTGCTTCGCAGAAGGAAGTGCTGGCATGCACTCTCGCTCCGGACCACGGCCTGAACCAGAGCCGGACGCGAGAGATCGCCGCCGCCGATCGCCTCCGTGAGGACACGGCGGTGCCCCGCCCAAGCCGGGCAGACCTCCACCGTATGCTCCACCGTGTCCTCCGGGCGATCCACACAGTGGTGACACCCGGGCGTTTCCTCCCGCCTTATGCGGAACAGGAACTTCCCGAAACAGCCGTGTCCGGTGAGGAACTGCGTCAGGCGGAAGGTGAGGACGCCGTGGCACCTCTCTAGCCACTCCTCAAGGAGAGGACTTATCGCCACAATTGTGGCGTGCCCAGCGGATGGTACCCTGCAGTAACTCTGGTTGTCCGGTAATGATAGTGGCAGAGTCGGCTAATCAATACTTGCAATTTATTTATTCAGAGAAAATCGATATAACATCAGATTGTTTGATTATTAAAGATTATGTATTTGACAAAAGTATAAAGGTTAGTGTGATTTGCCTAAGTTAAAATGGTCTAATATAATGATTAAAAGGTGGACACTGCAGTGCATTTTCACTTTTACCAAAGAAAAAACCTATCCTAAACAAAAAAACATGTTTTTAGTTTTAGTTTTTCGGTCGAAAATGCAAATTAGGCCAAACTTCGTTTTCGGTCGAAATATAAATCTATTTGCGATCGAACTCTACTTGTCTGTCAATTTGGTTATTGCTTTAACAATTAGATCGTATTAGAAACAACGCGTCATGTTAAACTGTTGTTAGTCATACAAGCTGTGCGGCTGCTGCGGGTCACTCGTGCGCCCGTCTGCTGACCGTGTCGCGCGTCGCATGCCGTGCTTCATAACTCATTGCTTCTCTAGAGATCACTATCAGGAGCTCTGTACCCGTGTAGCCGAGCCCGCTGTGGGCACCTTTATAATACACCCCAATCACCCCACATTGCGAGCAGACGAGAGGTAAACGTCCCGCAGCGAATCAGTGACTTACAAAAATTTAAAAAATGCTTCTAAATTATACAAAACCACAGGGTGAATTTGAATTCATGCGACACCTGTTAAGGGGTCATTGTACTCATCATTATGAACAACTTTCACTATGGGACCAACGTTGAAATCGCGAAAAAAAAATCAGCTGTTCCCTACATTTATGTTCGCATAGCTCGTCAAAATGTAGGAAACAGCTGATTTTTTTTTCGCGATTTCAACGTTGGTCCCATAGTGAAAGTTGTTCATAATGATGAGTACAATGACCCCTTAACAGGTGTCGCATGAATTCAAATTCACCCTGTATAGTTTGCAATGTATTTGAGAGATTGATGACGTACTATGTAAGAAAATCTGATTGAGATGACGTACTATGTAAGAAAATCAGCAGTCAAGCATATGCTTTGTACCAACTTGCTCCAACTATCAACACGGATGTATTACTCTCGGCTTATTATGGACTTGTTGAATCTGTCCTCAGATATGGCATTATCTTTTGGGGCAACTCATCAAATAAAGAAATGGCATTCAAAATGCAAAAGCGATGCATACGTGCTATGTTCGGTCTCCAAAGTACGGAGAGCTGTAAACCATTTTTTACTAAGCATAAGATACTCACACTGCCGTCACTTTATATTTTAGAGATCGCCTTATTTGTAAGAAAGAACCCCCATTTGTTTCCTCGAATATCGGACATTGTAATACGAAATCGCCGGGATAACAGTAAACTTCGTGTTCAGCCATCTAAGACAGCGCTACTTTATAAAAGTGTTGTGTGCAGAGCGCCGATAATTTATAATAATATCCCTAAATGCCTAAAACATCTAAACACAGACCAGTTTAAGAAAACATTTAAAAAAATACTGACGGAAAAAGCATATTATAATATTGATGAATTTTTAAATGACAAATCGCTCTGAAAATACAATTTAAATTTATTCTATTAATTTTGAATCGCTTGACTATTTACCAATTTTATTTATTTTTTTATTTTGATTTTAATTGTTGATTTATTTGTATTATTATTCTTTGTATTTTAATTGTGATGAAATCTTATGGTCTTTCGACCTAATTTGTACACCAGCCATGGTCAAACATGTTGAGGCAAAGATATATCTTAACACCTATAATGAGCATACAATGTAAATTATCTACACGTGTTTTTGCAAATAAATAAATTTGAATTTGAATTTGAATTTGATTAATAGAATGTTACTACCAAAAAGAAAGAAAATCATTATCCATTGGAACATTCAACAATAAACATGTTTAAATAAAAAATAAACATTAAGTTCGTAATGTCAGAAAAAATAAAAAGGGGAAGCAACTCTTCCAAACATAATTTTTTTTAACTAGTGAGCCCAAGTGGCTGTGGAGCAGGATCAGCATTAAAGCTTTGTGCAGACCAGCGCGACTTGTCGCGCGATGCGACACCGTTTATTGTTATACCGTCAAGTTTTCTTAGAAATTGTATTGTTCGAGTCGCGTCGCGGCGGCGCGTCGCGCTGGTCTGCACGAAGCTTAAGCCAAGCATTTTTATCATCGAATAATCATCCAACTTATAATATGCTTGTCTACATAGTGTGCGCTTAATGCATGTTTTAAATTTCTTCTCATTCAGTTGAAGAATATCGAGTGGTATTTTATTACTTATAACATTTTACACAGTACCCCATAAAAGAAGTGTAAGACAGATTCTGTGCTTCGCGCTGGATGCGGGAAGCACAGAATCGGTCGAAGTGGCGGTGCTTGAGGGACGCGTATGTTCAGCAGTGGACTTCTTTTGGCTGAAATGATGATGATGAAGACTGATCTCTCTCTGGCTAACATCGTTCAAATGTATATATCTATTTCTTCTTATTATTGTTAGTTAACAGTTATAATCCTGCTGAGCTTGTCGAAGTCAATATACACGCTGAAATTTTAATGGTTGTTTTCCCGTGGCAAAACGATTTGCCTTAAGTAGTACTATTGAATAAGAGTTAAATTAAATAAAATAGAATGTTAAAGTTTTCAAATAATTTAAATAATTATGCATAAACTCGAAAGCGTGAGCAACAATAGTAGTCGTATAGAAATAACGTAGGTAACTACGTTATCAAACGAACCGCCATGTGCGGCTGCTCGTTTGCGCGTGCTAGTGCGGACTACGGTTATTACGAGTATGCGCGACACCAGTTATTATTATACCGTGAATTTTTCTTAGAAATTCTATTGTTCGAGTCGCGTCGCGCCGTCTCGTCGCTCTGGTCTGCACGAGCCTTAAAGGCTTGTGCAGACCAGCGCGACGCGACTCGAACAATACAATTTCTAAGAAAACTTCACGGTATAACAATAGCCGGTGTCGCGTCGCGCTAGTCTGAACAAAGCTTAACACGGCATAATCTACTCTGCTAGTCCGCACGCACACAGCGGCGGCGAGCACCTACACACGCACCTCTGCCCCGCGCCGCCGGCGCCGGTTCTCTCAGTTGACCCGCGATCGCCGATAAATAATCACGATAACGCATTACGCATGCGTTATCGTGATTTGTAAAAATGGAGCGAAATTACAGTTATTCCAATTTGGGGTACGTCGGTATGCTAACCGGTATGTGGTGTTATGTGGTATGTTGTGTCGATAACCTGAGGGCTAGTGATAACTTTACGCGGAGCCGCAACAACTGGGTTCTGAACCCCCGGAGCCGGCGTTCGAATGGGATCCTCATCGAAGTACGCGTATGGCTGCGACTAAGTTTAACGAAAGCCGTACATACGTCTGAAAAGTACTCAACTGTGAAGTGTATATTGTGCATCCCTATTCCCTATAATTTTCGTAGCCTTGCGAAAATGGAAAAGGCGCCGCCGCGCCGGCCAGAATTGGATTGAAGTGGTTGATAGAATTTTTTTACCGGGAAGTGTAAGTACCTATTCGTACATTTGTAAATAGCAAACAGTTAAAAGTAGGTTAGTTATTAAAATCATCGTAGGTAAATAAGTTGATTACAATTTTTGAAATACGCCTTAAATACTTTATTATTTAATTCAGAAAATAATTTTATGTAAGATAATAAACTTGTTTTTCAGTTTCGTGTTCAGTAAGTTGTCCTATGCCTATTAAAGTATGAAGGGAAAATTGGAATAACTTTTAGGTAAGTAGTAGGTATTGTGTTTCGTAAACTCAGGATTAGGTAGTTGTCAGCTGTAGCGCGAGTATCAACGACCGCTCGTCACTCGCGCCACCCGCGTGTAGACGGTCTTTCGCGCGGTTACTACTATTGGTTCTAAGTCGCTTTCCAGTTTTAATTTTCATAATTCCAAATCTGCCATTTATGAATCCTTATTTTTTATAAATCTATTGTACTATCAGGACAAAATCATTTCGCTGCGGAAAAACAACCAATAAAATTTCAGCGTGTATAAGCTGACAATACTAGCAAAGATCAGACAAGGCGGCGTGTCGCGGCAAGTCGCGGCAACCCGAGAGCGGCAGGAAATTGAGAAAGTTGCGCAAAGTGACGCATTGTCGAACACCAACAACATACCGACCATCCCCAGGAGTAGGTACTCGCGTTGTTCCACTACAGACGATCAAACGTCTGTACTTTAGTTGAGGCATGACACCGCATACTGCCTCTCCTTATTGACGAGTAGTTATTTCAAATTATGTATAATGCTTACACCAGAGTTCTGAATGGATAATTTGAAGTTGAAGAACTTGTCCAATCTAGTTTAGTTCATGTAAATCTATCTACATTATAGAAAGAGATAAATGTGTTTATCTGACACAACATGTCACAAGTCGTACACACAATATAGAGGTGGCAGGGACATCGATGCGAAAACTGATTCATGGATTCAGTAAATGATTCTGAACCTGTACTGAAATTATTCGTCGGTTATTTAAAAAAATCTGCAATTTCATAGAAAAGTGCATTACCTACGCGTTTAAAATATATGGAACAGCTGATTTTTCCTGCCAACCTGTATAAAAACAAAGATAAACTTAAATCTATCAAGATAAACTAAGTAATTAAACTTGGTAGTTGTATAAAATAATTCAAAAAGAATTCAAAAGTCATTTATTCAAACTAGGCTGAGAATCAGCACTTTTCGAACGTCAAAATTACATAAGACAGTCCCCCAAAACGCCCACCCTTCACCACTTCCTAGTGCGTTAGCTGGGAAGAAGAAGTGGCGCAACAAACGCCCCAACAGCACAACTGTCTGTTCAGTTAGAAAGAAAAAACAATGATTCTATATAATAGTATTCAACATAATTAACCTAATTTAAATTATTATCCACATGTTAGCTAGCACACGCCAATATACCAAACAAAATCATTGAGAACTGTACTGGGGCAGAAATAAAAACTAAACGTATACAAAACTTAACATTATAAAAAAAGTACGACTAATATTAACACAATAAAAAAAGTACGACTAATTATGTATAACTCTCTAGTAAAATCAAACCTTGAATACCTAATAGAAGTGTGGGGATCAGCCGCTAAATATAATCTAAACTCACTGCAAAGAATACAAAACAAAATCGTCAAAGTACTATTTCACTACCACTATCTATACCCAACAAAAAAATTGTACGAAAAGACTAAACTACTAAATGTCAAACAAATTTACACATATTACACCTGCATTCTCATAAAAAAAATCGCCACGAATTCCGTGCAATCAAACTTACGACTCCATAAAAAAGCAGTTACGTACAACACAAGAAGTAAAAACAAATACCAACTAATAACTGCACGAGCACGGACTAATTATGGTAAAAAAACAATATTAGTGGAGGGAACAAAACTGTTCAATGATTTACCGGAAGACATAAAGAGGTGTGATAGTATTAATATATTTAAGAGCAAACTCAAGAAACATGTATGTACCCTATAACGTCACCAACGCCCTGGAGGCAAATATTATATATTATTATTTAGAAGTAACTCTGTATCTCATTATAAGTGAACTGTTATAGTTTTTATGAGAAATAAATATCTTTAAACCTAACATTTTAATAAAAGCCTCCACGCATAAAGGGCGTGCCCGCTTAGATAAAGCTGAAACTGGAAGTTATAAATGATAAACTAGGACCATCGAGGTAAAATAAATAAACAGTTAATTACTAATAACAATAAATAATATGATCAATTGTTGAAGTCACTTGTTACATATTGCAATACAACTCATAAAAAAAAACATTGTAATGAGTAGATTATATCAACAATAAATTAAAATAAAATTAAAATAAACAATTATATAAACTCATATAACCTGTCAGTAGGTAAGCTAATTCTGGAGAAAGAACATAAACATTGTCTTGAGTTAATCACAGCGACCAAAATGTTTTCACTGTGCCGTGTTAACAGACACGTCACTGATACCGACGACCCGCACCGACAGACCGATACTAAGTACCGACGTCAAATGCACGGGTTTAATAACGCGGCTGGTCTCAACTGTTTTGCGTTTCAGTTGAGGCCATAGATATAAGAAAGAAGGAGATATGCCCGGTAGTTGAAAATGTATTGAAACCCAATGTCTTCACTAGATCCCCTCTACCTTGCCACAACTACACATGCAGATCAGTAAACCCAATAAATACGAGGTCGCGCTCACACTTGCAAGTTATAAATCAGAACGTACTACAAAAAACAAAAAAAAAAACCAATAAAAAAACAATAAAGCCAATTATTTTACATATACTCGTACGCTAGTGATTGACTAAATCGGATTCTCCCATTTATTATTATTAAAGTGCCTGAAATTATAATAAATAAAAAACGATATACATATAATAAGATGATATTATATAAACAAAACGTGGCTAAAAAAAAAATTTGTAAATCAAAAATTTCAACTTTATGAGAAAATCTAAATGAGTAGGTACCTATAAAACAAAATTTCACTTCGGTCTTCCGATCAGGTTATAACTTGACTTAACTTTAAATCAGGCTATAAATTGAAGAATAAACTATAATAGTAATATAAATTCATACCGCTAATTGACATTGTTGTCGATAGCCTACGTTAGTGGATTTGCACAACCACATCACTAACTCGTCGCAAGACACAGCGGCTGTTGTACCACGCGATACAACCGCTTAAAAACAAATCGTTTTGTGATTTTTACATTACTTGTCCAGTCACTTAGCAACATACTTAGGTAGTGGTAAAGAAGCTATGTAGGTATTTAATGCAATAATAGTTCAATCGATGTGGTATATGAAAACTAAAATAAGGTAGTAAAGGCAAAAAATATTTTACGATTAGTTGTTTTTCATGATTTTCGAACACAAATATAGTAAAATACTTGTGCTGATATACAGGGTGATTGGAAGATGGGTGCAAAGCTTTAAGGTGAAGATAGTATAGACAATTTAGAACCATTTAAGCCATGGTTGTCTTAGACGAAGTCTTACCAATTTTTTTTTTTTTAATAAGGTTTAAAAGACGTATTGTACAAAAAATTTATTTTTTCTGAGTTTTAAATGTCTGTAAAAAAAATGTCTAATGACACAGAAGCCTAAAACATGTTTTGCTTGATTGCTTACACATTACTTTAATTAAATAAATAAAAAATGAATTCATTTATCATTCAATTTGGCAATTATGCTGTTTACATTAAATTTTGAGAATTTCCGAAAAAAAACTTAAAAATTTGGTTAAAAATATTTGGTAAGACTTCGTCTAAGACAACCATGGCTTAAATGGTTCTAAATTGTCTGTACTATCTTCGCCTTAAAGCTTTGCACCCATCTTCCAATCACCCTGTATAATCAGTGGTTCTATGATTCATACAGTTTCTAGTTTAGCTTCGATTTTTACAAGAAACCACTGAACAACACGGTATTCTTAAATGTTATCACGATCGCATACGAAAGCGCACTAGTTAGCGGAGACGGCCATTAGCCTGAGACATGAGCATTGTGAGCATTACGCGCGGACACAGACACCCCCATGCCACTTCTCCTGTTATTTATATTTCTATCGTTGAGGCCAACATAATTATCTTTATTGTAGCCACACGACAACATGCTCCAGACTGTGTAATGTATGGTACACTCTCGCCTGTCCGGTCCTGTGGCCACACACGGCACATAGGCACCTGCTGTATGTAGAGCTCTGACGTCGCGATGCACAGCGCAGCACAACGTCGCCGTCGCGGACATCTGTCAATGTGTCGACGGCGCTTTGCCAACAGATTTCGATTTTGATTGTAGCTGTAATTACACCTCGTACCTTCTCGCCCCGCACACGAGTCAGCCCCTCACCCGCGACCTCTTCCAGCGACGCAAGCCTCTTTCCGGTTCCGTTATGCGACCTTGCTCAAGCACTGAATTTTTTTTTTCTCTGGCGATACCTATGTTTTATGTATTCAATATTATATTTAAAATATCAGACAGAGTTTGCAATTTTTTTTATTTTTATTTGCGTGTCTGTAATTAAAGGCATACTAAGAGATTGATATAAACTAAGTTTAAGTACCTTATTTACGCAAATAGAGGATTCCGATTAAATCGTATCATATTCAGTACAGAAATGACAAAATAAATTGACTGTAAGTAAAATTAATTATTTATATTACAAATAATTATTATAATAGATGATCGCGAACAAAATATTCACTTACCGGCGAGAAAATGAAAGCCGCCTCAATTCATCCTAATTAATGATCATCAGAAGTAATTAATTTACATAATTGGAGGAGAATTACATCGAAATGCAAAATAGTCGAACGAAACTGAAGTCGAAACCAATTTGCATAACGATGGAATAAATTACGTCACACGGAGACCGACAGCGATTCGTATAGCGTGCTCGTAGCACGCTCGTAGCGCTCGTACCATATCGTAGCACACTCGTAGCACATCGACGCACGTAGCTGGCTCGTAGCGGAGTTGACTAACGTAGACAGTGAGAATTCGAACTTGATTTGAAAACTCTTCAACGTTAGTAAAAAAAGTTACCCATAAAATATAGGAAGTGTTTAGAGTGCCGCTAGCGTCTCTTTATCCGCCGCGGATAAACTGCCGCCAATACGGCATACTAGTAGCACTGCCTAAGCCCGGCTAAAGTGCCGTAAGCATTGCATTGTTAATGTCACTGTCACTTGTTATTTTGTTTGATTGTTGAGGTTAGTTCGCTGCCCGTTGTATTGATTGATCGCATTTCATCATCTGCCTAGCCTTTTCCCAACTTTATTGGGATCGGCTTCCAGTCTAACTGGATGCAGCTGAATACCAGTATTTTACATGGAGCGACTGCCTATCTGACCTCCACAACCTAGTTACTAGGTAACACGATACCCCTTGGTGAGACTGGTTGTTAGACTTTTTTGGGCTTCTAACTACCCGTAACGACTGTCAAAGATCTACAAATGACAGCCGGGACCAACGGTTTAACGTGCTTTCCGAGACACGGAGGGATCTTAGTATATAAAGATGGTCACCCATCCACAGACCAACCGCGGCAAGCGTAGCTTAACCTGATCGATCGACCCGTGCGGCTGTTATTACTTAGCCACAAGCCCCTCCTTAGATTGATTGATCGTATTTGTTTTTGATAAATGTAACAAAAGTCCCTACAATGGCAGGATTTTGTGTTACATATTCAAGAGTATCAAAATCAACATTTCATACAGTTGTGGAAGCGTGGTACTCGTAACATAGAATCAATGAAAAAAGTATGTCGTTGTTTATATCACTTGTAGTTTCATGAGAGTGTACAGTGACAATCGAGAGCCGCTGTACTATGTCACCGGTGCACAGTACACATTGTCGTGTAGTCATGTCTGTGCGCAGTTGATCTTTTTGTGCTCAGTGCACACAGCCGCGTCGCGCTGTGCTAATCCCCCAGCCGTCCGCTGCAATCAATGCCGTATTATGACGAGCGGCAGGGGTGACGTCACACGCAATACCAATTGTCCCATTACTGCTACATCTGTTTCATTAGAGGTTTATCAGAGAGATTTCACAGTGCACACACTACTAATCAATTAATCACTGGGGTAAAATCATGTTCACATGATTAAATTAAGTATGTACGTATTGATACCATGAGCTCGCAATCCTGAACTTGCTATGATTCACGTCTGTATTAAACAGTCCAAGTAAAGAAGGGCCAGAACGCCTGTACCATTTGTATAAACTTACGAATGAAGCAGTGGCTAGGGTTTTTGAAACAAAACAACAAGGAACCGCAACTTTCCTTAAGTTACCTTGTTATTAACAACAACATGCTGCTTGCATGTGCGAGAGCTTGTCACAAGGTGTTGCGTCGGATGCATCTTCTAGTCTGTCAGCGTGGTGATCTGTATTGCGGTGTCTTTGTTTTGTCGCTCACTTGAGTTTTCATTCATTTGAGAGCGGCAACTTGACACCCGCGACCCCTAATCAGCTCGGAACTCGACTTAGGTTTGATTAGAATCTCTCTAAACTTTCAATATTTTTTGACTCGGTTATTGAAATTGGTGTTATGATTTCAAATTCGACGAACGCACGAGAATAATCGACGATAAAACTTGTAGACTGTCTAATATTAATAGAGTAAAAAGTAGCGAAGTGAGCGTGTGGTCTGTTGCGTTGTTTGTCGGTCACTGATTGTGCAGTGATCGCGATACCCTCCACTGAGCTAGCAATTACTGCCACCTGTACATATACATATAGCTATGTATAGCTCAAAGTTTTTCACACTTTCACCTTACGCCCGAAATTATTAATCAATCCTGCTCAAATTTTTGAAAGGTAGATTGACATTTCCTTCTTCTTTTCGAGTCAATAGCAAATAAATGTAATGTTATTGTTAAATAAGATAACTTTGACCTTAAAATCCGTTACTTAGGAACCACAAACACTATCTATGGGACATGCTTAGTTAATAATTATGTGTTTCTCTTGTTACAGGTAAATATTACCCTCAACAGTCGTGGCGGTGCAGCGGTGTCCGCACTAGTAAGAATACAATGTGAAGTTAAAACAGAGGAGGTACCTTAACTTTAGTTCTTTAGCTGTAAGCAGAGACTTGAACATTAAGAACAACTGGATATTATTTCGTTATAATTCGGTCAACAGTATAACGTTCCCTGTATTATTTTTTGCAATTTCTAAACTCTCTAGTACAAAAAAAATACAGGGAACGTTACACTGTTGAACGAATTAAATACTAGTATTCCAAGGTCACCTTTGTTGCGATTGTTCGCAGCCCCTTATCGCGCTGATAACGATCCTAGCCGAGATGGGACGAGCGGTAATCCTATATAAGTGGGGTTGTCGGGCGAAGTGGCTCACTCTGCTCTCGATGTTTGACGTGTCAACACGACGGGTCCGGGTTCGTAACAAGTCAATTGTCATCCTGAGGATACCTCGTTGAGAGGTGAAACGCGTGTCGATTTCTCACAGTGTTCTTTATGACTCTTTAAGAACAGTTAAGCGGATTAGGTTACTAAATAAACGTCGTCTATTGTATTTTACCATGGATTTCCGCAAAGTCATCCGAGTCAATTAACTATCTTAAAACCAATCATGTGACCTTCTCTCTTAAAGTTAAAAGGAACATACCGCATTCCTCAACTTCTTACACGATTATAAACACACCTATTCTAAACCACACGATAACCAATGTAACTGTACGCACATCCGCAATACACACACGTTATGTATCTAGGAGTAATTATCGATAACTCGCTCAGATTCCATGAACACATAAACACACTTAAAATAAGGTTGTGTAAACAAATATACCTACATCTTTAAAACCCTATGACAAGGTAAAGAAATCCGTCTATTATGCCCTAGCTCAATCGATGTTAACATATTGCATCTCTGTCTAAGGAGGAGCCCCGAAAACCACAGCAATTGAGCTAGAGAGAAGTCAACGAGCTTTAATAAAAGTCAACGAGCTTATACTAAAAGTCTAATTTTTCTGCCTTACCGCTACACCTAAACTTTTGACAGTGCGTCAACTCTTTATCGTAGATTAGGTAGTTTAACTAACTAAAAGTAGTAGTTAGTTAGTACCTACCCCACACCAATATCATCGTATATCACTACTTACTTACTTGCTATTGCAATTATTGCAAACTTTTGCTGAAGGGAACCACAAACCAAAACGTTATCTGAAATATTTTTTTTTTCAAAAAGCTCTGAACTCATTTCGATTGATATCACCTAACGGCAGGCCACAGAGTATTAATATACCTAGTACCTACAACAGTAAGGTCGGCTGTAGTGTAGCGTCGAGCGTAGGACGTCACATATTAGAAGCTCTTTTACCGAGTGCTAGAGATATTCAGTGGTTACATGTGAACATATTTCTTATGATTACAACGGAATTAACCGAATCCTTACTGTAAAGAAAATTTTGCTTGCGTGATAATTTTTGGTTATAACTTCTTGATTTTTAGGAAATTAATGAGTTATTTTACATCAAAAACTGTCTGACTAATGTCATAAACCTACCCTGTAAAAAATTATTCAATAATTGTTTATTTAAGCTTTGTTTACCATTTTTTTAAATCCTATAAATTTTGTTTGAAAACAGCGCCATCTAGGGAACGGGAACTAATGTCGAAGAGTTTGTGTATCAGCAATTTTTAAGCTATTGCATAGCTTTTATCGGAGACTCTGAGCGCGGCGACCGAATGTAGAAATTCCGTAACGAAAAAAAAAACCTGACGCGAAAGTTTGTGAGGATGGATGGATGGATGTTTGTTACTCTTTCACGCAAAAACTACCGAACGGATTTTAATGAAACTTTACAGTAATGTGGCTTATATATCAGAATAACACATAGGCTACAATTTATAAAGATTTTATGTGATTTAGCCATAATATAACGATAAGTATCCAGTAAGTCGGAAAAAATCCTGCCCTCTGAGATCTATCTTTGCGTGCGCTGCCTAAACCGCTGGAGTTACATGAAAAGAATGTATTGTGGGGTTGTTTGTCTTAAAGAGTTCTAAATAAAGGTCCGCGACAGCATATATCTACCTTTTATGTGGAAGCCATTATAGCCAAAATAGTGAGCTATAAATACATTTAAATTGAATACTTTTTTTAAGTTGCATATTTTAGAGTATTTAGTTAATTCGTATCAAAATAAATACCTTCATCGCTTTCGGTATTTAATGTAGATAAAATTTGTCTTTTACACTAAGTAATTTGGACTAATATTTTAAAAGTTAGAACGATAAGAATGACCTGCGATGAGTCGACGGCGGGCGCGCAGAACGAGGGTGTAGGGGCGGGATAGGCAATGACGCGCGATCGCCGAGTGCGCGACCCGAACGCGGGCAGACGCGTGAGGGCAGACGTCATTGACGGTTGTGTAAATTCTGCGATTTAGGGGGGGGGTATAGGGGTATTTTTTAAAAAAAATATTTTAAATCAACAATATTATCTTCTTATTTTTGAATATATGCTATGCAATAGCTTTACCGCGGCAGTCCTCGAGTGCCACACGTATTTTTTTTTGTGAAGGTTCATTCTCTTGCCTGAATAAAGCTGTGTTTTAGTAATAAAAAATAAAAACAACCTACTTCAAATAAAACACTACGGAAGGCGGTGTCTTTGGATCTGTATTTTAGTTTTTTGCCACCGACTTCTGAAATTAAATTATTTTTCACTTTGTAGTTTTATTAGAAAGTGAGTAACGTTACGAAGAACACTGGCGCGGTGCGGGCGGTAAGGAAATGAGCAAGCGTATGTCGTAAAAATGAAAATAAAATCGTTTAAAATTAGATATTAACTATTTAATAATAACTAATCAATCAGTGGATGCAGTTTGGCATTTAAAATTGTATGGTATAGTTTTAATTATAATTATAATTGTTAATGGAGAGATAAACTGGTTTTAAAGTTAATTGAGAGGTGTTTGAAGATTTTTTTGATGTATTAAAATATATTTAATTATGTTTTGAGTTCCATCACTGTATGCAAAAAAGACTTAAAAATATCGCTCTTTTTTTGGCAATAATTTTTACGGTTTCAGAGATAAATAATATAGGTTTCAGAGATAATTCGGTTTCTGCTTTAAAAAACCACCTTTCTGACCGTTTTCAAGAAATCTTCACCTTAGTCACCTATCACCCCTCAGCCTCGCTTGGCAAAAGACGGTGTAATCCAGTAGACAACCGTCTCATCCACCACTCTTAACAATTTTCGAAGCGGTTCTTTTGCCACCTAGATGCCTTTTTATACAATAAAATAAACAGGATGATACCTATAGTTAACCAGCTTGGAATCTTGTGCAAAAAAAGTAACTGCTTTCTTCCAAAACCTAAATTATGAAGATTCTGAAAAATTTATTACCTCAATGGTGTAATGTAGTAATGCATTTAATTTTCTCTTGCAGTCTCTTATTACTTATTATTACATATTTATTTTTAAATAGTTCCCGACAATCCAAACAACACACACCTACTGACCAAACATAAATCACAAACACAAACACACCCCCTATCTCTTACACACATACACACACTTCCATGCTCAAATACTAAGATATTAAATCTCTGACTTTCTAACAAAATTTAGTGAGTCAGTTACTGCATCAAAATTTTACTTGAGTCACAATATCTCTTTTTCCTGCCATGATATACAACATTAGTTTTAGTATATGCGAAACCCGAAACACGTGTCTAGTATTTTTATGTAAAGAATCTTTGTTCAAAATTTTAAAACTATATCATGAAAAATCATAAAGTTGCAAGTGATACCTGGTTGTCCATACAAAAACATGGTCACCTCGCGGCGCGCTCGCGCCTCCAGCGTCGTCTTGCGCTCGTTGATAATAATTTGGTAGTAGGTACGTTACCGTATGGCGCGGCGATTGTATTGTAATTAACTGGTGATAACATTTTCCATCACATTTGCAGGCTGTGGACTGTCGTAATGGTCAAGTGTAGGTAGATATTATTATGTACTTTATTCGTATGTGCCGTAAGTGATAAAATGTAGTCAATGCGATTTGTTGCACCTTATGCCAACCACATAAAGTTCGAAGTGGATGAAATTATTTGAATATCGATTGGATCAATCAGTCCATGGTTAACCAAATGCTAAATAGTGATTCGAGAGACTTGCCCAGGAGTTGCGCAGAATGATTCTGCTGTTACGTACGTACGAGGAGTAGCTCCTTAGTACTGTGGGATCCATTCCTACATCCATTTTGAGAGGCAGATATAACCGAGTTATTGTCAATGTGTGTTAATTTTCGCTCTCTAAATGGATGTAAGAAGTTTATAAACCGTTGACAAATATGTGATCGGTCTATAATTCTTGGGTCCCGTGGGACTACCTGACTTATGGAGCAAGTGGTAATGCCTGTTGTAAGAAACTGTGGTAGCGACCCAGACTCTCGGATGACTGGAACTGAGATACCATGCAAGTGTGGGAATTAATTAGCCATTTTAGCCAAAAGTTGTGCAGTCCGTCCGGTCCCGGTGATTTCCAATTTGGTAACGGACGGACTGCTCTAGCGGACTTCTAATGGCATGATTTCAACTTTTCCCATTTCTGGTATAGTTTCACACACTCGCTCGACGTCCTGCATACAGTCAGCCTTAGCGTGACAGTCGGGCACCGACCATATGCTCCGCTGACCATATCTGGGCGGCACACGTCTGTCATATTTTGTTCAGGTCGCTCCCAAGCTCTATATACCCACCTCTCATAGCTTTGGAACGTGCGATTCTGCGTGTATCGGTCAACCCGCCGCTTATACCGCCGAATACAGCTCGCCCATGCAAATTTTTTTTTGCTTCAGGTAGTCGATGCGCTCTGTGACACGGGACATATACGAGTATTTATTTATTTACACAACACTTCTATCATAACCGGATATCCCAAAGCGATAGGGTGGTACTTAGCTTATACTTATTTTACAAATTGTAACACAAATGGTATACAGTTATTCTTGCGAATTCATTCAATGAACAGGAAAAAATGTCAATCCTTTCGGAGATTTCATTGAGTGTACGTAAGGCACAAGGCGACATGTATTCTGGAGCTGGTTCCAGTCCCCGAGAATGCCTGCCTTACAAAGCTCATCACTCGTGGTCGTGTATTGCCCTGCCTGAAGTAGTATAGTTTGCCGATGAGTACCCTGGTCCCATCGATACGTCGCTCGATCTTGCACTGCCAGGCTGGTACGGCTGGTTTTGGTCGAGTAGCTTCGTCGCAGTTTGGGAACTTGACGTTAGCTAAACGACATGCCATGCTAACACCAGCGCAATACAGGATCGAGTATGTATCAACGAGATCATCGCTGCTCTCGAAAAAATTCTTAACCTGCGAGTCCAAGGTACACACCAGCGCCCTATATTTTTTGTGCACAGGTAAGCGTGGTAATCGGGGTCTAAGTTCGGTCAGGGTGTGTCTATACTCGCGAAATACATCCTCCAGTGCGCCCCTCAGTCGTACGTTGCACTTGCTACTTACTGTGGTAACCCTATCTTCCTCCTCTGCAACACCATGATTGAACCGCGGCGGGATCGCATCAGTATTTGACGTTTGTGCCGGAGTTATAACGATATGGTTGCTCAGTACCTCTGAGCGCAGCCTATCAAGTGCGGCATCGTCCAACCTATGATTGCGTTGGATGACACGCACACGACATGTCCTATGGTATTCTGCTGTGGGGCAATGCCGCTGACATTCAAAATATAATTGTTCTTCAAAAACGAGCTGTTCGAGCAATTTACCAGCTAGGTGCCAGACTCTAAGAAATCTTTTTTAAGATATTGGTATTCTAACGGTGGCATCACAATTCATCTTCGCCAATATCTTGTATATTAGGCAAAATAAACACTTGTACACTAAAAACTATGTGATATTCACAATATTAACACCAGAAATAAGGTCAAATTACGAGCTCCATTTCACCGGATTCATAAGGTTCATAACTCATTTGTTGTACTTGGTATAACCTTTTATAACAAGCTACCCTCTTCTTTGCTAGAGTCACCTTTTAATGCGTTTAAAGCTAAAGTAAAATGCAACCTTTGTTCAAAGGCATATTATTCTATCAACGACTACTTAAACGATAAGAATAGTTGGTCGCTGTGATTAATTCAAGACAATGTTCATATTCTTTCTCCAGAATTAGCTTACCTACTGACAGGTTATATGAGTTATGTAATTGTTTATTTTATTGGACTTTTTAAGTCCATTTATTATTATTTTAATTTCATTTGTTATTGAAATAATCTACTTATTATAATGTTTTTTTTAATGAGTTGTGTTGCAATTTGTGGTTAGCTGGTGACCTCGACAATTGATTATAATTATATTATTCTTGCCTTACTTTTATTTATTTTTACTTCGATGATCCTAGTTTATAATGACATGTGTGACTTCGAGTTACAGCTTTATCCATCCATATCCATACTATCCATACTATATATATTTATATATTATAAATTCGAAAGTCACTCTGTCTGTCTGTCTGTCTGTATATTACCTTTTCACGCCTAAACCACTGAACGGATTTCGATAAAATTTGGCAAAGAGATAGATGGCATCCCGAGGAAGGACATTGGCTACTTTTGGCTCAAGAATAACCCCAAGAGGTGCGTTATACAGGGTGTCAGGGACATCGACGCGAAGCCGGCTACCATGGATTCAGTACATGATTCTGAACCCCGCTGAGTTGAAATTTTTCGTCGGTTATTAATAAAAAAAACAGTTGTTGCATACATTTTGACCTAGTAGGTATTGCACTTTTCTATGAAACAGCAGATTTTTTTTTAATAACCGACGTCCTTGAAACCCTGTAGGTATAACTATAAATTACCAATTTTCGGATTTTCCTCTTTACTTGACCTTACTTCTCGCCAAACTTCATGCTGCTGGGCCAACGGGAAGTACCAAATAGACTGGTTTATTTGCGAGTGCTATAAAATGCAGCATAAAAGGCCATTTGTTTTATAACGTTGACTTGGAAGTTTGATTTTCGTTACAGCTCCAAGAGACCGTAGATCTAAGTTCAAATTCAAATTCAAAAGTCATTTATTCAAACTAGGCTGAGAATCAGCACTTTTCGAACGTCAAAATTACATAAGACAGTCCCCCAAAAACGCCCACCCTTCACCACTTCCTAGTGCTTAAGCTGGGAAGAAGAAGTGGCGCAACAAACTCCTCAGCAGAAAGTTTAAGTTTTTCATATCTATTTCAACTTGATACCTCCACGCGCTCCTAAGAAAAAGGGTCTTGATAGAAAACCAAGTCATCTTTAAGGTTTCAATTTTTCATATTGAGTTACGGAACCCTAAAACAGTTTTTTTTTTTTTTTTTTTGAATGTTTATTTATTTAATTAAATAATGCATATTAACAATATTAAGCCTTATAGTAAAATGGTAGGTATATACATAATAATGGTTCGACCTGAACTAGGATAAACCTGTATCTCAGGTGATTTATTATCTGCCTGCCTTTTCATGCCGTAACGGCTGAACGGATTTAAATGAAAGGCATACGGATAGGCCATGACCTGGGTTAGGACATAGAATACTCTGAATCCCGGTAACACGTTCCTGTGGGATATTTTCCGACATCCACGCGGGCGAAGCCGCGGGCAAAAGCTATATGTAAGCGGGCGAGCCCTTTATGCCGGGAGGCTTTTATTCCGGTATTACATAAGTTCTGTTTTGTTGTGAGTTTTTATTTTCGATTGAGTATATATGTAGATCTCGATTGTTCTGTTGGTAGGTATATTGGCGAGTGCTAGCTATTATGGCAAATAATTTTATTTACTGTTTTGTGTTGAGTAAAGTAAATTATTTTGCATACCTACTATTTTATAGAATCAAATTTTTTTTTTCTAACTGAACAGACGGCGGTGCTGCTGGGGAGTTTGTTGCGCCACTTCTTCTTCCCAGTTAAAGCAATAGGAAGTGGTGAAGGGTGGGCGTTTTGGGGGACTGTCTTATGTAATTATGACGTTCGAAAAGTGCTGATTCTCGGCCTAGTTTGTATAAATGACTTTTGAATTTTATTGAAGTGAGTGTCGCGTGTATGTAACGAAGTAGCCGCAGTGAGTTAGAAACGCCTTGTGCACTTCGCACATTTGTCTTTACACCACTACCATGTTAACTGAAGGCTCAGTCGTGCAAACAAACACGATTTTTTTCTCGCTTGTGCTCGCGCAAATGCGCGCTGGCTCCGAAATTCGATAATTTGAAATTCGGTAATTTTAGCACAGCTCACACAAGCGAAGATCGATCGCGAGCGTCCGATTCCGGGTCAACTCGCTACTCGACGTTGCCGCACGACGTGCGACTACACTCATTTGCATACAAGCGACTAAGTGAAGCATGCATTGCATAATTTTAATATTATTACATACACAACACCGTTCGCATAGCTTGTGCTTGTAAAGAGACCAAACACGTCGTTCTAATGCTAATAGTTGTATGTATGAGAAAAGCTGAGATGAAAAGATAAGTTAGAAACAATAATGACCAGAACTGCTTTTGCTTATAAAAGTGTCTATGCAATGGCACCAAAATTGTATAACAAATTACCTTGTCATATTAGAAATAGTAAGAATTATAATGAATTCAAAAGTAACCTTTTTAAGCTACTAAATGACAAGGTATATTATTCGGTCAAGGAGTATTTGGATGACAAATTTTAATCAATTTTTATAATTTATATATATATTTTTTTTTTTAAATGTAATTTTGAGTTTGTGTTTTTTGCAATCTTCTGGCATTGTGTATGTTTATCTTTTCCTATTTTCATGACATTTTCCCTTTATTATTATGACAACTTTATAATTTGACATCTTTGTGTAACTTTGACATTGTTCATATTCTAATTTTGTATGCCTATCGGCGGGACATGGTTTGTACAATAGATTTATATTGAAAAAACACCTGTAATCACCTATGATTCACAAAATAAATAAATGAAATGAAATGAAATGAAAAATGTTTAGGCGTGTTAGGTGTATAAGTGTTCATACTCGGTGCTCGCAGGGGTATGTGTGCAAACAGTGTGATATTGTGTGTTATTATCGGGCGTCGTGTTTGCGCGTGGAGCAAACAGCTTGCGCCGCCAATTCCCATTAATTCACGTAGTGAGTGACGCGCGCTGCAGCAACAGTTCACAGCACACGCCTCGCCGCGCTAGGCGCCTGGTGCTCTGGCTCTCCGGCACAAACACTCAGTGACTGAAGGCAGCAAAACGATTTGATTACTAACGCGATCAGACTATCAGAAGCCAAAAAAAAATGCTATAAAAACATTTTTTTTAAGTAACTCAAATATCCCGCATTCAGCTACTCAGCACTGTTCAAGCAGTCTGATACAGTTGGCGGCATCAAATCTGAGATTTAACTAAAAAGACAGCCACTAAGTGAGCTTGTTTTGAAGTACACTCGAGAGCAATGAATCCGGGTCACTTAAAGAATGTTAAAAATCTCGGAAACTAAAAATGATAGGTTAATGCAATAAATTGTATTTAATAGACAATGTAATACTCCTTAAATGAAAGTAAAAAAAATATGAGTCACCATACATTTTATTAACACAAAATTACATAAAGAAAAAAACTGCTGATCTCTCCTTAAAACAAAAATAGGAAACATGAAATTTTTGAAATTTATTACGATTTTCTTGAATTTTAATACTTCGTATTGCCTCCTCGTGCTTCCATTACTGCGTTTACGCGGTTTGGCATGCTGTACACCAAGTTCCTTATACGATTTTGGGGAATATTCTCCCATTCCTCTGTGAGAGCAATTTTGAGCTCACGAAGCGTGATTGGGGGAGGGTTTCGTTGTTTTACGCATCTGCCTAGCTCGTCCCAAGCATGCTCGATCGGGTTGATATCCGGGCTGCGCGCTGGCCACTCCATACGAGTAATGTTCATCTCTTGAAGGTAGTCATTCACAATCCTACCTGTATGAGGTCGGGCATTGTCATGCATAAATATAGCATCCTCACCTAAATTGACCATAAATGGACCAACGTGATCATTAAGGATTTCTTCCACATATCTTACGCTAGTTAAAGAGCCGTTTTCTATGATCACCAGCTCTGTGCGACTTTCAGAAGAAATTCCGGCCCACACAAGTACAGACCCACCACCGTAGGCTACTTTTTCTTCGATGCATGCTTGCTTGAATCTTTCCCCTGGTCTTCGATACACTCTGTGTCTTCCATCGTGCTTGTAGAGCATAAATTTTGATTCGTCGGAGAACATAACTTTTGACCAATCTTCAATACTCCAATTTACGTGGCTCTGGGCATATCTTAGTCTTGAAATACGATGCCCACGCTCCAGTTTAGGGCCGTTTGCAGGTCTAAGGGGTTTTAAGTTAGATTCAGCAAGCCGACGTCTTACTGTCCATGCACTTGGGTTACTTCCTCCGAGGCGTCGAAACTGATTTGTGAGTTCAGTTCCTGTGAGAAAGCGATTTCGAAGCATGGTGTTCACCAAGTATCGGTCTTCTCGTGCTGTGGTACACCTGGTTCTGCCCGTTCCTGGTCTGCGTAGGTTAGAACCAGTTTCTTCGTAACGTCGGAGAACTCTTTGTACTGTTGACAGCGACACACCGACAGTCCTGGCTGTATCGCGCTGACTCCGGCCGGTTTCCAGCATTGTAAGTATTCTGGTGCATTCTTCAGGCGTAAGCGACATAATTTCAGCTTGAATAATGAATATAGAGCACTATCAACATGGTTTATGTACCCACATAAATGACAGATTACAAACAAAAGCAAAACCAAATGCTGTAATTTCGTAGTTCCATCTTCGAAAGTGGCCCTTTTTCAAATTTGATTTTTTTATGATATAACTTTACAATAACTAAGAAGTTTTAATACCTTCATTTAAGGAGTATTACATTGTCTATTAAATACAATTTATTGCATTAACCTAGCATTTTTAGTTTCCGAGATTTTTAGGATTCTTTAAGTGACCCGGATTCATTGCTCTCGAGTGTATTTAGTTGCGGTTAGATGGTTTTTTTTTTATGTTCATCCTTTTAGTGTTTTATATTTTTTTAATTATCTGCTCAACCCCTTTATTTTGATATATCCCACATAGCCATGATATATATATATTTTTAGCACGTACCTACTAGGTTAAAGTGTTAAAATGCCATTTTGATTTCCTAAAAACAAAACCTAGCATACCACAATGGCGTGACCTACATGAGCCGATAGAAACCTCACATATTAACATCTATCCAGCCGTCAGGGACCTTCCAGGAGACCCCACATACTAAAATACATAGATACGCGTGGAAAACAACCCTGTCTTGTCGCCCAGTCGAGTAACTTTTTGGTATACTTACAATAAAATCAATGCGAAGATATAGGTACCTGCTATCTAATTATGAAACACATTTTCGTAAACGATTTCTACTAATCTGTTTAATTTTCACAGTTCATTTACGTTGTTGAGCAGATACTTTTTCCGAACTTATGAAGCAATGGATTAGCAATCGGTTTCAAAACGATTCAGATTCTGATTGATCGTGTATTACGCAATTAGGGCGCAATTTGCGCGATACAAATTGATCCATATTTTTTTACGTAGACCAGTAGGTTTACTTATTATTAAAATAATTAAAAATGAGGCAACGACAGATAAATTAATTATGTGATAGATAAAGATGCTTTATCAAACAAACGCAATAAAACGTGTGTCTTAATACGGATCAATTTATATTGTTTTTCTTTTGCCTGACTTTCTCCTTGGTTTTGTTGTCGCAAGCGCTACTGCTGAGCTTAGGTGCGATTTGATTCGGATGGGTTCGATTTCTGGGTCAGGCAAAGAGTTATTAGGTTTTCAAATCTGAATTTCTCAGTAGCAGCCCGGAGTATGGATTTGTCCCCAGCCGGTGGCAATGGGCTAAGCCCCTATTACATGGGACTTAAACATGATTGGCGAAATGTGGGTGTACTTAACAATATGTACACCTCTGCCTACCCCTTCCGGGAATACAGGCGTGATGTTATGAGTATGTTATTAATAAACTGAATTACATAATTAACGGTCGCCTCAGCCATGATGTGAGCTAAAACTGAAATCCTAATCATCTCTTCATCGGCATTTCAAAGAAATATATCATGTTATGATGGCACAGAATACATACATACCTACAATACTGTGGCTGAGAAGACAAACACAATACGACGGGGGCGAGGGACAACCCTCAAGTACGCAGGACTCCACGCGGGGAACAACCCTCAAGTACGCGGGAGTCCACGCGGGGAACAACCCTCAAGTACGCAGGACTTCACGCAAAGAACAACCCTCAAGTACGCACGACTCCACGCGAGGAACAACTCTAATGTACGCAGGACTCCACGCAAAGAACAACTCTCATGTACGCAGGACTCCACGCGAAGAACAACCCTCAAATACGCAGCAAGACTATGATCCACGCGAGGAACAACGCGCAGTTTGATTACCATCCGCGGCTGAGGAACGCTTCATACATTTTCAAGAGGAGTAATTCAGTATTAATGAACGGCGCCGCGCCCCTAATGAATACTAGACATTTGTCAGGAAGGAATCTAGGCCGGTTTGGAACAAGAAACCATTCGTTTTGCTCGCTTTGTCCCCACATCTTAGCGCCACTATATTTCACTCATAAATAATGTGTTCTACTGCCGCCACAGACAAATTATTAATGGACGCTTGTTTGTTGAGTATCGCAGGATTATCTCTGTACAAATTGATTGCCTCGCGCGGTGCGGTGCGGCGGTGCGGGGTGCAGGTGGCGCGCGTCGCATCTTGCTTTGTATGGGCATCGTGTTACACTACCCAACTATCTTATTTCCGGTACTAGTGTACGGGCTAAGGACTAGAGCTCACAGATGTGAGTGATTACACACAAGATACACGTATGCAGCTGGATTGGTGGTCTAATCCAAACTTTTGACGAGACATTATTGAATAATGTCTGCTTCTCCTGCACTGGCATACTTATATTATATGTACAAGTAATTTGGATAAATATTAATAAAACTTACCAACGATTTGACTTACTAGTGAGATGAGCGAACACTAAGAAACATTGGCGCTAATTTGTACATAAACTATTCCTAAGTAGCACAAGTTATGCTACATTAAACTCTCCGAAACACATCTCCATCCAGCTATTGAAGCTAACGTAGTTGATTACTGAAATCATGTACAGTTATAAGAATTAATTGTTTAGCAGATTGATACACGACGTCAGTTTGTCGCAGAGGTATGCCATATATGGCTATTACGCATAGTACATAGTGATGAAACGAGTGATTTGAATTAAACTAGCCAGATAGTTTTTTTCTAGCCCTCTCTGACTCACTCCTGGGCAAAGGCCTCCCTCCACTCCTTCCATCATTCGCGAGCCCACGCGTCCTCCTTCCAGTTTTGACGGAACCTATCCAGCTCGTCCCGCCATCTCCTACGTGGTCTGCCGCGACCCCGCCTCACTGTCTCAGGGCACCAGTTCTGTGCTATTTGGGCCGACAGATGTCCTGCCCAGTCCCATTTAAGTTGGGCAGCCTTTTAAGCACGTCAGCTATTTTTGTTTTGGAGCGCAGTATTGTTTCGAGCACGATCTATTAATTTGGCGCCTAGTATACTGCGCTCCATTGCTCGTTAGCAGCCCTTCAGTTTGGACTTCTGGATGTTAGTCAAAGACCAAGTCTGTGCACCATAGGTTAAGACAGGAAGAATACTCATGTCCATGAGCCTGAGTTTCAGTGTCATAGGCTTCCAGGTGTTTCGTTGCCCATAACTTTGGTTTTCGACATATTAATCTTCAGTTCAACCTCAAGGCTTGCATTACTAAGCTCTTGGAGCGTCCGTTCAAGTTCAGTGGCTGAGGATGAAACAGAACATAGTTTTATTCATAATTATTAGCAATGGCTTAAAATTGCTTAATAAGCTAGTCTCTTACTTATGTAAGACTAGCTTATTAAGCTGGTCTTACTTGTTTATTGATAGATATTATCTATAGTAATGAGCATACGAAAGATCAACATAGTACCTATCCACCTACAGTAAAAATAAATATACTCGTATAGTTACTAGACTACACTTTGCTCCAAAATAGTTATGTTTTAATTAGTAAGTGAGCAATGTACCTCTGTATCTGAAAGAAAGAAAAAAAGAAAGAAAAATGCGTTTATTGGCATTATAAAAAATAATAAAAAATACACCTTAAAACTATAAAAACAGAAAACAAATTATTATAATGCCAAAAGGGCCTCAGCTCAGCATAATGTCAGATGACAACACAAAGTGAATCACCTGACGCTGATTTTCAGCTGCAACTCACTAGTTCCATACGCTAGAATAAAGAGAAAGAGACGAGAGAGACATAGAGAAGTGTCTGTCCGTTATAATAAATAATTTAAAGATAGTATACAAATAAAATAAAATAAAACTCATTTAAGATCAAATAAAATTTTGTGACATACATGTGTGTGTGTGTTGTGTTGTGATTAATGAGAAACTAAACTAAATACCTAATATCTGTGTATATCCTACATAAAATAATAAATCTTTTATCTATAAATAAAAAATACCTTCAATGCAAAAACGGGTAACTGCGTTGTTCTTCTAAACTACGAAACGGAGGTTGATGCGGTTTTATTAGCATTTAGAATACCTATATAACAATAATAACTGACAAATAAAAAACTAACATAAATGGGTAAAATTAACAAAATTGATAAATATTTATATATAACACAAATTTTATATGGCATATATGTCTGCTCGAACATTCTCAACATCCTTTTGATGGCTTAATATTTTTTTTTTTAAATTTAAATTTGAAAGTCGAGCAACTTTTACTATACTTTACGGGAGGAGGGATATTGTTCCAGCATTTGGTAGCTGCGTAGCGAAAACTGCCTCTAAAAAAAAGCCGCTGACTTGTGCCGTGGGATGGAAAGCTGTTGAGAACATTTTCTTCCCTCACCGATTCTGTGTCTTCTTATCCATGATAGTCTGTCATATAAATAAGAAGGGGAATGAGACTTAATAACACCAAAGAGTAGGGTCGCCAAGTGGAGTTTACGCCTAGCTTTCATTTTTAAAATGTCGTGCTCATTGAAGAAAGGTGTAACATGTCCCCTAAAGGGAACTTTAAAACAGATGCGTGCACAGGCGTTTTGAAGTCTTTGGATCATTCTTTTAGTTTTAGACAGTAGTCGTTGGCCACCGTGTCCGCATAATTCAACTTGGATAAAACCAAAGACTCCACAAGAAAGACTCGCAATTCTTCACTAAGATAAGGACGGGCTTTGTATAAAATCTTAAGTCTATAATAGCAATTACGGATAGACTCAGATACGTGTTTGTGAAAACGAATTTCCATGTCCATAATAAGACCTAAATTACGTGCTTCGTAGACCCGTTCGATAGGCTTTCCCATAACTGTCACACAGCTGGCACAGGGTTTAATTTTACCTAACTGGTTTTTGGTTCCAAAAAGCATAAACTTAGTCTTTGTAGGGTTCAAGGCAAGCGTGTTGGCATTGGACCATTGCACTATGTTTTCAAGATCTGTATTAAGATCTTTTAGTGCTGGTTTATAGTCTTCCGGCTTAAATGATATGTATACTTGTGTATCATCGGCATAAATATGGTATTTACATTTATTTATATTTCTAATTATGTCGGCAAAATACAAAATAAATAATACTGGCCCAAGAACTGAGCCTTGTGGAACCCCCCTTCCTACTGAACGATGTCTAGAGACAACTGTTGAGCCGTCTGCCCGCCGCATTTCAACGAATTGCATACGATCGCTAAGATAGCTATCAAACCATTTTATTGTGTCCTCGTCAAATCCATAAAAAGCCATCTTTGACAATAATAGAGGAACGTTAATACAGTCAAACGCGCGTGAAAAATCAAGCAACACCAAAAGAGTACACATACCACTATCTTGAGCCGACAAGAATTGTAATGTGATGTCTTGTTTATACCTTAGGTGTATGTTGGTTTTTCTGTTGTACCTAGTTAGATTTTAGTTTTTATTACTTACTTTTTAAATTAATATACAGGTGGTCAAAATAGTGAAGTCGTAAAAGAAAATTGATTCCTCAAGCCCAGGTGTATCCGAAAATATCCCACGTAGGTGCTGCGATTATTGATAGTTTTCGAGAAATAACTAATTTAAAAAATATCTTGAAATGCTATAAGAACCGCTTTCAAAAAATCTATCTTTATTTTTTACGCGACTTTTTCATTCTCTTTATGTCATTTTCATTGTTATGGAATATTCTTTCAGACATAAAGTAATCATCTCAAATCCATCATTAATTCAAGATACAATTTATTTTATCGAATAGGAGGAGTTTACGTTTTTAGATCGATGTGACTATTTAAGCAGGACCTTGATTAATTGCGGAATGGCGGTGTTAGGTAATAGAACCTATATTTATAGGTAGTGATCAACTCCCTAAGTTCAACTGAAACCTACCTTTAAGGCTGCTTCGCTCACAAGTCATGTTTATACTTCTGACATAGCCAACTGAACTGAATGTGAAATGTGAGTAGCATAATATTGTTATCTTTCTACTTTATTCATGAACTATACGAGCTGTCGTATTTAAGTAAGAGCTTGTCATGGTCTTCATAGGTATTTATTTATATTTAACTAAGAGCTTGTCATGGTCTTCATAGGTATTTATTTATATTTAACTTAGAGCTTGTAGTGGTCTTCATAGGTATTTATTTAAATTTAACTAAGAGCTTCTCGTGGTCTTCATAGGTATTTATTTATATTTTTGTTTAGCTACTAGTTGCTGAATAAATTGCGTCACAACACATTGTTTCAAACAGACTTCATATTATTGTGCAGTTTAACAGCTGGGGTTCGTCTCGCGACTTCTTTACTGTCTGCGGTAATCGATCAAGGATTTGTGCAGACGAATGCTCGATTGAATACTGATGGCGACGACCGTCACTGCAGTAGTGCAATGTCGGTCGTCGCCATCGTCTTTTTGGCTATTGACTTTGCTGAAAATTAGTCTAAAATAGACGTTATTACAAATGTCAAGATTGACTGCGTAGCTTCCCGTAGGTACGTGGTGATATCCGTATCTATCTGCAATATTATTGAAAAAAACCTTGTCTAATTAAATCTCGCGGTTAACTGTTTGAGGAATGTGGAATGCAGTATTGCTAATTCCCCATAGCAAATAGCGCGTTAATATTATAGTCTATTTGAACATCATCTATTCAGTAATATTTACGTCAATCCGGAACATACATCAAACAAATAAACAGACAAAAATTATTTAAAAAACTATATTTTCCGCATCAGACTCGTTCCCGCACCTCTTAACAATTACTTTTTTTTTTTTTTATATTGATGTACAGTTTTGACTTCATTACGATTGTATGTACAGCCGTTCTATACCTACAATCGAATCATATAATAAAGACTCTCGCTAACCTCAAAGTGAAATGTATGTGATAGCAATAATCCTACTCATACTTGACTCTTTGCTCGCCGTCACATGACGTCACATAACGCAGACGCGCCGTAACGCGTCGGCGGCGCGGCGCCGCAACTCATTCTATCAACACACGACGATAAATGTATTCACGTTAGATGACTCTTGTGCTCTGTGACCGAGAGTCCACGGTTTTTGCCGAACACAATAAGGGTTTTTCGACACCAGTAGTTCGGATGGAAACGAATTAAATTAAATTGGGTAAGGTTTTTAGTGGAAGGAGGAGCCGGGACCACGACGGCCTGAGTTAAAATCAGTCCGGGTCGTCGCCGGTCGAAAATTAGCTGGGCGGCCGCCAAGCGACCCCTCTCTGACGTACTCTCTAACCGGCACTGAACTTGCACCGCTGGTGTCCCATCCTACAAGTAAAACGTCATTGTTTACACACTGAAACCTGGCTTCTTCGTAGTTTACAGAAATGAATTGGAAACACAAGATGTTGACTGTTTATCATGCTATACTACTTCCGACCTTGCTAAAGTAAATTTATAGGGTATATCTTGTTAGGGAAGGAACCAATTAAACACACACCTCATTACGGTTTATTGTAATTAAACAAATATTCATAAAATGTGGCAAACCACTAAACATATTATAGAAATGTCCCAATCTTATAACAACTGTATTTTCTCTAACACACACCGTCTCCATGACGCGACTCTATATATATGTACTGTATCTCCATATACTGCCACAGAAGCTCTCTTTAACGTATTAGTTTAATTAGACTCATCCACTAACACTTCAACACACACACACACACATACACACACATCCACACAGACACACACAAACTTACATTCATTAAAACCTCTCAACATATTTTAATTCTTAATTGTTTTACCTATAATTCTCAAATACTCTCTAGTGTCTCTTTTTATAATAAGCTCACTAGTTGTTTTGAAACTTGATATTTGCTGTGATATCAGATATAAGCTATCAAACGTGTAATTTTAAACAGGTGGGGACCTGGTGACCTGTATTACAGGTGTTACTACCTACCACAGGCACCAGCGATCCACAACCAAATATCGTTGGCTACTGCTTTTGTGTTAATATTGTTTGTATTTTTTGGCTTGTGGTGAGAAATAAACAATTTATTATTATTATTACTACTCTAATAAAAAAAAATCTTAGTAAACTTCACGGTAGAACAATTCCCGGTGTCGCGTCGTGCGACTAGTCGCGTCACTCTACACAAGCCTTAAGATTTGATATACAGCATGTTCCGGAATCGCACGACGCACACTACCAAACCCCCAAATTAATATTATAATATTATGTTATAATCATAATTCATAATACATACACAGAATTTTTATTATTATGTATAAAACAAAACTTGTGATCACATTGGCACGCACACAGTGGCACACGTATAAGGGTCTACTGTAGTAGGTACTTCGTCCATTTTGTTTAGTTTTGACTGTACAGTGGAAGTGTGACTGTAAATTTTACGTAGTTTTAATAATTTTTAGGATAATAAATTACATTTATAAAAAACTAGCTGCCCGCCCCGGCTTCGCACGGGTAGCACTAAGTACTTATCTACGGCGTACCTACCTACCTACCTACCTACCTACCCTACCTACACCTACCTACCCTACCTACGCCTACCTACACCTACCTACCCTACCTACACCTACCTACCCTACCTACGCCTACCTACCCTACCTACACCTACCTACCCTACATACATACCTACCTAATTACATAACTACCTACCTACCTATATACACCTACCTAGCTGACCCGACGTCTTTTCTTTGATTTGGTTTTAGAACAGTTTGTATTGGAAAAAGAAAAGTGGGGTTTTTACGTTTTTCCGGGCAATTATTCCAAATTTTCACTTCATAAGAACCTTCCTCGAACATAATGGAATATTTAAGAAAAAAAAAGCTAAATTGGTCCAGCCGTTCTCGAGTTTTGCGCTTAGCAACACGTTTATTGATAATTTTTTATTTATATAGATTATTATATGATTAACCCTCTCGATCCGTGTACCTACATATTATTATACTGTAACTGTTGTTTAGCAGTGATAGCCTAGTGGTGACCGTCAGACTGCCAAGTCATAGGTCTCAAGTTCGAACCCAAGGCACGCACCTCTGACTTTTCAGATTCATGTGCGTATTGTATAATTATCACTTGCTTTAAAAACGATGAAGAAAACATCGGGAGGAAACCGGCATGCCTGAGAGATATTTCTCGACAGCATGTGAAACCAAGTCAGAGGCCCATGGGCGACTTTAAAACTCTGACACCAGGTAAGACACTAACTACATGAAAAGAAGAAGATTATACTGTTCCTCATCAAAGAGGCATATTTCGTAGAGCATCTTTGTTAGGCCGCGTACTATTTAAAAGCGATTGCCGCTCGAATACGCGATCGGTCGCGATGTATATGACACTTTTTGTTCGGAAAATCGGAAAGCGCCCTCTGTCGGCGCGATCACGCGTTCAGGTTCACCGAACACAAAAGTTCGACCGATCGTGTATTCGCGCGTCGGTCGCTTTTAAATAAGACGCGGGGTGAGCAAGCTTCGTCGTGTACAAAAGCTACAAAGCGATCACCTATAACCTATAGAGTTTATACTGGATTACGTCCGCTGCGCAGGCACAGAGCATGTAACTTTATGCGCAGGGAGCCGACTGCGCGAATGAGCCGCGCGGCTACCTATGACTTTTTAAATTCGTAATATCTATTGAATGGAATAGCCGATTTGAACAATTCAAAAAGTAATGATGACATGAATTGAAACAGTCTTGAAATCAATATGATTTATTTGGATAAGGATTTAAACAGAAGTATGAATAACATGGTCTAATTTTGTTCGGTATTTCTATCAACTTTTAAAATGTAAAAAGTGGTTATTGTGACATAACGATAATAGTTGGACATATAGTATCGCGAAGTTTTTTGTAGTTATTGATATGTTCTTTAATATTGTAGAACATACCTACTTTTGTTCTCTCATCAATACTTTCCGCAGCGCATGCGACGAAAGGAAAAAAAATACACCTTGGGTTACGTTACTAAAGTTTTAGTAAGGATCCCTAATCTTTTCTAGCAATAAATATAGCCTATGTTACTCAGGGTGAATGTAGCTTTCTAATGGTGAAAGAATTTTTGAAATCGGCGCAGTTGTTTTTGAGTTTATTCATTACAAACATACACACAAATCTTTCCTCTTTATAATATTAGTGTAGATGACAGAAATCGATTCAGTAAACGAATCTGAACAAAATACTTATTAATGTGCATTAATTCAGTTACACATTGTAATTTGACCATAACTGTAATTTAGTCAAACTATAGTCGTTTGCTAAACAACCATTTGTCCTTACTTTACAATAGCTGTGTGCAGGTACAATTTGATCTGCAGTATTATCGAAGCTCGTTATCATATCCGCGAGAATCACCATAATTAGAGTTGTGTAGCACACACATACGTAGCGCATAGCATAGCCAGTAGCAAGGTAACTAATGCCAATAAGTGCCAACTTGCTCTCACACAGTCGCGACGCGCGGGCTCACAGTTTGTCATAACGCTCAGCGCGCTCGCTGTGAGCGTGACAGACTGACAGCACCAGAACTACACTCAGTATACTGACGGCGGATGTTTGGAAATAACATACATTTTTTTTTTTTTTTTTTTTGAGGATGGGAAATTATCAAATAACTTCTCCCGCTCTGGGTGGAGCGGGAGGGCGTGTCAGACTTTTACTGACTAAAACCCACCCGTGTTCCTTCCGTTGCCTGTGTGCCGAGGTCGCGATATCCCTTTCAGACAAACCCGCGACCCCGGCAGGCATTGGCCCTTCCGGACCCCGTCAGTTGGTGCTGACATCTCTTTGAGGCGCGCGTGGAACACAACGCGCCGTCGACCCGGGCCTGGTCTCTATCGGACGGCGAGCTACCCATTGCTCACCGTCCGCAAGCCCGCGCCTACGGTGGCCGGAAGTCGGCTCGCGACTCCCGACGCCCGGGGCGTCTCCTGCGGCGACTAGGGGCGCGAGGGGGCGCATTTTGCCTCTCCCTCGCGCGCTCCACCTCCTCCTTCGCGAGCATTACTGCTTCGCAGAAGGAGGTGACGGCCTCCCATGCACTCTCGCTCCGGACCATGGCCTGAACCAGGGCCGGACGCGAGAGATCGCCGCCGCCGATCGCCTCCGCGAGGACACGGCGGTGCTCCGCCCAAGCTGGGCAGACCTCCACCGTATGCTCCACCGTGTCCTCCGGGCGATCCACACAGTGGTGACACCCGGGCGTTTCCTCCCGCTTTATTCTGAACAGGAACCTCCCGAAACAACCATGTCCGGTGAGGACCTGTGTCAGGCGGAAGGTGAGGACGCCGTGGCGCCTCTCTAGCCACTCCTCAAAGAGGGGACTTATCGCCACAATTGTGGCGTGCCCAGCGCTGGGTTGCGACAATCGCACTCTCCATGCCGCCATGAGATCCCGCCGGAGCTCTGTCCGCTGTGCCGCGATTTCTCGCGGCAGCGGAGTTACGCCCCGGCGTTTCGCCTCCTCGCGCAACTCCCACATGTGCGCGAGGACTTTTGCCTCCAGATCCCATGGCGGGAAATAACATACATGTAATCTAATTATAAGCCAAATATGTGCTTCGCTATCAGCGTAGGTGGCAAAAACGTGAACATCGTCGTATAAACACTCGCGTATTATACATATGTGTAGAGTGCGGTCCGAGGCGTCGCGTCGCAGCGCCGGAACTTGCGGAGGTGGGATGATTTGGGATTCCATTTCCATCCTCAATATCCGGTGCAGACGGGTGGCATCGATAAAAACTAAATTTATTCCGGAATCCGAGCGCCACATCCGCCCCGCGCCCCCGTGTTTCGTCTTAACCCAACACTGTCTCCAGTGCACCTCACATGATAGTCCCAGGCTGAGCATATGCTAGCAAAGTGATAGAAGGACTGCGTGATCGCTAGTCTTAGTTTTTATAAGATAGTTATTATTTCATGTCACAATGCCCTCACTACAAAGTAACCGGTCGTGTCGTGTGAAGGACATGTCTCGTTCAAAAGTCAAAGTCAAAGTCAAATCATTTATTTCAAATAAGCACATAAAAGTGGTTTTTGAACGTCAAAATGTTCAGAAAAATATAATTGATTCTAGTCGCCCCTTCCAAAAGATAGTTTCGTATGGAGAAGAATAGGCAAGAAAGTCCAAAAGTTACTGTTTTAAAAATGTTTTACAATATATTAATTATACAAAAGCATATTATATAAAGACAGAAATTACTACATCACAGTAGAATTAAAAACCGGCCAAGTGCATGTCGGATCACGCACAATGAAGGGTTCCGTAGTTGGGATGAATTTATCCCAAGAACAAACTTAACATTGCAGTTTGAAAAACATGTTCTCCTGTTAACAGTCTTATCGTATAAGGTATACTATTCTATCAACGACTAATCAAACGATAAGAATAGTTTGTCGCTGTGATTAATTCAAGATAATGTTCATGTTCTTTCTCCAGAATTAGCTTACCTACCGACGGGTTATATGAGTTATATAAATGTTTATTTTTATTTGACTGTATAAGCCAATTGATTTTTATTTTATTTAAATTTATTATTGATATAATCTACTCATTACGATTTTTTTTTTGTTTATTCATTTTTATTGCAATATATGGTTAGCTAGCGACCTCGACAATTGATCATATATTATTCTTGCCTAACTGTTATTTATTTTAACTTCGATGGTCCTAGTTTATCAGTGACTTCGAGTTACAGTTTTATTAGCTATATGTAAGCGGGCACGCCCTTTATGCCTGGAAGCTTTTATTCCGGTATTAATTCTGTTTATGTTTTGAGTTTTTATTTTCGCTTGATTATAGATTTCGATTGTTTTGTTGGTGTGTTGGCGTGTGCTAGCTGTCATTATGGCAAATAAATGTATTTTACTGTTTTGTGTTGAGTTATGTAAATTATTTGCATACTATTGTATAGAATCAAGTAATTTTGTTCTAACTGAACAGACAGCAGTGCTGCGGGGGAGTTTGTTGCGCCACTTCTTCTTCCCAGCTAAAGCACTAGGAAGTGGTGAAGGGTGGGCGTTTTGGGGGACTGTCTTATGTAATTTTGACGTTCAAAAGTGCTGATTCTTAGCCTAGTTTGAATAAATGACTTTTGAATTTTGAATCCGAATTACCTATCAAATCATCCTACGATATCTATAAGACGGAGAAAGGCTCGTCTCTCGTTATTATGAGCTATACTTTTACTACTGTGACCGTACTATGGGCAGTGTTGGTTATTGCGCAATAGAAAAACCGTTTCCAGTTCATATTAAATTATAATTTACGATCAAATTAATCACACTAGTAATTCACACACTGTAGGTACGAAGTTGGTCTGCACGAAGCTTTATGTTGTACTCAATACTCAATTCACAATATCTTTATTGCTTTACCATAATGTGTACTTAGTGGTACCTATATTATATATATCATTATGGACCCTGTAGGGCACAGCAAAAGGGTAGGAGAGAGGAAGCCCTGTTTTAGGAGATCATTAAGTTGTTATTGTGGGAACAAGTTTAAACTTACATAAAATCAAAGTCAGGAGATTGCGAATAACATACTAACATTTCGCTTATCTATTATTTATATATTATTTTATCTGCAAAAATGTACATAAATATGTCAGATTATTTTTATATACCTGAACATATGTATTATAATTCTATTATAATTCATCTATATAAATTGTTTTTCTTCGAATAATTATTATTGCTGTATTGTTTAATTTATTATAATTGCTAATTTATTTAATTATTGTTGCCAACTCCATTCGTGGTGAAATAGATGTCTTTGCTGGTTCTGTAGTCTCAGTTAGGACTAAACTTAAAGTCTGTAAAATTAATAATTGTATGATATTTTATTTGTTTTTATAGTTTTTCTTTCCCAAAACTTTTTCATGATTTATGGAAAAGTTCACAATTTGTAAGTTTTGTTTTACTTTTTTTTATATAATGGTAAATAAGTAAATGTTTTACATAAAACTGCATGCTAGATTCACATCTAGTAGATGTCAATCAGAAATTTTGTGTTGTACCTAACTTTTTTATTGCATTTGTGATTGTACATCAGTTTTTTATTTTTTCTTTTTCTATTATGTTTTTTTTTTGTTCTTACAGCGTATGCGGCATAAGCCCCGCAAGAGATGTTACCCGCAAGCAAAAAGTTATTATTTGTCCACTGTGATCTGATGACAACTTATTTGCAATTTGTTTGTGTAAGAAATAACAATTATATTTTTTTTTATTATTTGCAAAAGAGCCTGTCACTAGGGGTGGTTCAATAAAAAGATTTGAAAAATCGAATGACCTAAAAAGACTTAATAATCGGACAGTATCCGAGTTATTTTCTAATAATATAATATTAAAATCACCACATACGATTATTGACTTATTTTATTTATCATGCCCACTTAAATGTCTCGCTGATGGTGGCGAGTGTGTTGGATCATTCGGTTCCCTACAAAATGGTTGAGCTGGATGGTGCTGATCCACGCGTCATGTTCGTGAACGGGCGCCGTCAGTTGTGACTGGTCATCTCTTATCTGCCAGGGCTTATTTTTAATGTTATATTTTGAATTGTTTTAATTTTTTTATTGTACATTGTTCTCACATATAGAAGCAACAAGAATAATGTACCCAGGATTGTGTAATTTTCTATATTTAAAAGAGTGTCCTTGGAGTTTCTTGCCCGTTCTTCTCCATGAAGATCTACGTTTTGGAACTGGGCAACTAGCTTCAACTTTCTGACTAACTGACCGACTATTTGACAATTCAAAAGTGCCTGTAAATGGTTTAATTGAAATAAATGCTTTGAGTTTGAGTTTGAGTTTGACTTACTAAGTTTCTTTAATACATTTTCCATTGCAGAATCAAACAGATAGATTCTAATAATTTGGAGGTCTATATACGCATACTATAACATACTAATCAAGTTAAACACAGAACAATTCAATGGTGTGTTCAACAGACAGTCCGGTGATGTCTTTTCGTTATTTCACATTGACGCTGGGCCTACTATCTGTAGCGACAAGGTAGTCGATACTGTTGACAGATTTAGACGACGCTAATGACAAAATCACGCTGCAAAGAAAATATTACGAAGCACCTATAAAGGCGGCTCATATCATCATCGTGTAATTAATTAGATCGGGATCCCGTGACCCGCCGCCCCAGCCCGTCTCCCCCCCACGCCGGCGCTGGGCGGCGGTGACTCTCACATAAATCTCGTTTTTATTATTGGGTCCTCGCTCCGGAAATCGAGAATGGAAATGAAGGCGACGGACCGCCGGACACATGCTACGGATACTAGTGCCCTCTACAACTGCCGCTACGGGCTACGGCGTAGCAAACATGCTAACCGTTTCGCATAATCCAAGTGCAGGATTCGTTATTTAAAAAAACATTATTATGTTCATGACAAGTTTTTCAGTATCAAAATACAATAGTAAAAACACATCAGTAGCGTCCATTAGTGGACCCAGTAATGAATATATACCCAGTAATGAGTATCTCAATATCTCAACGCAATTATTTGTAATATTTTAACGCAGAAAATAGGACAGTACCGGAGAAGTTACCAGTATGACATTTCTATTTCTGTAATTTAAATTAACCTAATTAACAGGATTTTGGTGTTAGTGGTTCCATCGTTTAAAATATTAAGAGACTCGCTGCCTCCGTTTTTTTAAGAAGAGTATTACAGGACAAGACGTTTATTACTTCTGTGATAGCTCAGTTCTCTTCCATAAAATCTAAGACATTTAGGAGAATAAGAGTCCTCCTTTGAACTACAAGAAGTAGTAGTTGCTTGCAACATTGTTTATGTTATGAAATAAATAAATGATTGATGGAGCTTATCGTTTATGACATTAATATGAATCCACTATTTATACGTATTTTGGAGAATTTAGCTTTCACGGCAACATTCAAATCTATTGGTGTATTCCTTCAAATCAGAAATGTCATAATTGTCAGATTTTAATGTCACTACTATGGTCATAGATAATACACTTAAATGGTGTACTAAGATAATGATCACTTCTCTGTATTGATGTGTGGTCGTGAATAGCTGTGAATTGGTTTCTTTACGTTACGCTCCCAACGGCCATGACTGTTACGTATTTATCTTTTAAAGTAACAGGTTTTTTTTTACAAAACAGCTATTTATAATATAGTCGTCTTTACATTTCTTTTTTGTTTTCTTACTGACTAATAGTTTCAATAATTTAATTTACTGTGTTTCTAAGTTATCAATTTTCTTGTTATTGTGGTTGCAGTGCTATCGTGCGGCGAGGCGGGCGGCGGGCCGCGCCTCACCAAACGCTACGTGGGGCTGTACACGGGGCCCTACTTCGACCCCTCGGCGCCCAACAACATCACCACACAGCTCGGCACACACGCCTACCTGCCCTGCAAGGTAACACCACACCTCTGCCGATCTGTACTGTAAAAATGTCACAGTTAAAACTTAGGTGAAGTAAGCTTGAAATGGGCTGTCAATAGTGCCTTCCCTAGCATCAGGTGGACTGACAGCTCACTTCAAGCTCACTTCACCTAAGTTTGCCCGGTGAGATTGTTACAGAATAGACCGACTGATACCTGTGTGTAGATACAGATACCAGAAAATACAAACAACTTAAACACTAGAGTTAGTAATTAAATAATGACACTTGTGATTTGAATTTAAGGTCAATTTTCATATCAATCAAGTTCCTTGACTTAACTTGTGAAATTTCATCATATTCAATTATTAATTGTTAAAATAATGTTATTTATTTGATCAAATAAATGCTCGCGATTCAAAATCCTAACAGTTGAAAATCACTAATGAAGTTCTCGGAAATGCGTGATTTTTCAGCACGAGCCTGTGTACAGTTACACTGCTACAAGGATATTTTGGCGCTCGGATGATGTTTCGACGAGCATTTGCGCAATCGTTTATTGAAATGTTTTTTTTTTAACCGCCTTCCAAAAGGAGGAGTTTGTCAATTCGGATGTTTATATTTTTTAATTTGATTAAACGTATTTTCGGGCATAACTCCGTCATATAAGTATAGACGGATTTTCAAAATTCTTTTTGTTTGAAAGGGTATACTTCCAAGATGGTCCCATTGTTATCAGGTTAGGATCTGATGATGGGATCCTGGAGAAATCGCGGGAACTCTTCAAGTGTTATAGGCACACACCTATAGCGATTTGGGTATTTTTTTATAGTAACTCGTGCAGTTGCTCTCGAAAAGCACCATTTGGTGAAGTGGAACTGATGATGAAGACCACAGATGGCCACCGGAACTGCTCAATAATAAGTATTTCACGGGTTGCGATTCGATTACTTTAAGATGGTTGCCAAGCAATTTATGCTCGTCACAATGCATATGGAGAAGTGGAGCTGATGGTGAAGTGAAGTACCAGGAGACCTCCTCAACGATTAATGTCCCTGCATCGGGAAAAGCAATATTTTGTAAAAGATGATGAGTAGTTGACATTAGGCTATTGAATTTCACTTTGTAGTGTTTTTTTTTGTAAAAAAGTTTTTAAGTGTCGTACAGTGTGTGATTGTACAAAGAACTTCGTTCCAAAAACAAGATCGTGCCGTTAGTTCCAAGTTTAGACATGCGCCAAAAGAACCTTGTAGCGCTATAATGTGAGTATGACGATGTCCTAGTAGTGACACTCGCGACGCATGTTGCAGGTGCGGCAGCTGAGCAACAAGTCGGTGTCGTGGATCCGGCGCCGCGACGCGCACATTCTCACCGTGGACCGCTTCACCTTCATCGCCGACGAGCGCTTCCAGGCCTTCCTAGTCGAGGCCACCGACACCTGGACGCTGCAGGTCTCGCTTTCATTACTATCTTACTGTCCATTCACTATTATTTTGTCAAGTTTGCGGCATTACTTTTTCATCTTTTGAAATTATGGAGAATAAAAAGAGAAGGAATACTTTGCAGGGAGTTCTCATTTGTTTGTGTTATTTAGTGACAATAAGCGTATGTGCAGGTGAAGTACGTGCAGGCGCGGGACGCCGGCGTGTACGAGTGCCAGGTGGGCACTGAGCCCAAAATGAGCCACTTCGTGCAACTCAACGTTGTAGGTGAGTGTACTCACACAACTGCCTCCTTCTATTTGTCACGGGATTCTGTCATTCTGATCGCTTGATGTCAACTGCAGCTGTGTCGTCTGGATGTTGGCCTCTTCCAAGTTATAAAACAACCCGCGGTTCTCCGCCTTCTGCGCCAAGTCTGTTCTAGCGGATTTTTTTATAGATCAGGGGACGTCCCATATTACGCTTGCCAATTCGTGGTCTCAAGCAAGCTGAGTCTTTAATATATTCAATGTACATGTCAACAGTGCCAAAGATCGAGATCGTAGGCGAGTCGGACCTGTATGTGAAGGCCGGCACAACGGTGAGCCTCAAGTGCGTCATCACGCAGGCGCTGGAGGAGCCCGCCTACATCTTCTGGTACCACAATGACGAGCGGGTGCTCAACTACGACAAGAGCCTCGTCGAGATCCGCATGGAGCGGGTTGCCCCCGACACCACGGTATGATACACCATGACACCAGCAACACACACCTGACACTCGCGACACTCTTGTCAACGAACTCCATACAAACTTTCATCCTCTATTTAACCCCTTGGGATGAATTTTCGAAAATCCGTCCTTGGTGCTAGTGCCCACTTTTGTTACGAAAGGAACTCGTGTGCAAAATTTCAAGCTTCCAGAGCCAGTGGCTTAGACGGGTCGTAGTTTGTTAGTGAATTAATTAATTAAAGTTTTTTTTGTATAATAGCTTGATTGTGTAAAAGTTTTCTATTAGATAGTATTGTTAACTCGAAATTGAAAAGAAAAATTACAGTGATCCTTCTTTTCCAGCACCCTTTTAGTGTTATAAACACTCACGAGTTCAATAATTACTGTTTGCAATAAAATGCTTCCTTGCACAAGCGTCAAAATGTATGTGACGTAGGTATGGATCCCGAACTGCACTTGAGAGGCACAAGAACAATGTTTGGATAACTAATACAAAGAGAAAAGATTTGTATTTTTGTATTTTTGTTTGCAATTAATAAACCCAAAAACTATTGGACCGATTAAAAAAAAAAAATCCTCTAGTAGTATTCTATAATTATCACTGAGTAACATAGACTATAATATTCATAATGATATCACGTGGGCGAAGCCGCTGGCGGAAGCTAGTGTAAAATAAATATATATAAGAACTCAATGCTGTAAAATAAATATATAATAACTCGATGGTCCGCTGTTATTGCAGGTGGGCAACTTGATCATCTACAGTCCGCGGCGCGAGGACTCCGGGAACTACTCGTGCTCGCCCTCCAACCTGGACTCCGCGTCCGTCATGCTGCACGTGCTCAGCGGTCAGTACCACTGCATCACTGCACTATAGTCGATGGGTCTGGTTATTATTGTACCCAATGTAGTTGCATTGCATTATTAAAAATAGTGTTGCGTCAGTCGTGGACGTCCTCGTCAGTCGTCAGCCATACGTACACCACCAATATAATAATAATACTTAGACATAAATATAGTATAAAATGAAACTAGTGTCAACAAATATGGCTTAAAACTAATGTTAGTAGCTCTTCACTTTGCACTAACTTCTCTTTGTTCTGTCGTGTGGTACTTTTCCGCGGATGCGGCGGAACACCACGTCCTGAGATTAAAAGTCTTCTTCCTTTGACGAGGAGCAGATAATAATTCGGTACTCGCACCACGAACACGTCGAAGTTGACGTCGTAGCGCGACTCCAGTAACTGCACCCTCGGCGTGCACCTTGTCTTTATTATTATTATTATAAACATCATTTGTAGCGACCGCGACCAGCCTCAGTTGTCCACTGAAGCACAGTATAGTATCGTATTACCGTACAGGCGAGCAGCCGGCGGCGATGCAGCACGGCAACGCGGCGCCGCGCGCGCGCGCGCCCCCCGCGCACGCGCTGCTGGCCGCGCTGGCCGCCGCCCGCCCGCGCGCGCTGCTCAGGCTACTGCTGCTCATCGCGCTCGCGCTCGTCTACCCGTGAGTAACATCGCCATAATAACGTGCCATGTTAACAAGAATGCGCGAATAAAGTCCACTGGTCGCGCAGATTGAAAGTCTTCCGAGCAAAGTGGTTTAATATAATACCGACAGGATGTCAAAATGATCAACTAATCCATACATTTTGATACTTTAAGTTACTATTTCAGGGTTTCTGGTTTTGGGTTATTTTAATTAAGTCATCATCATCCACAGCCCGACTTTACCCACTGCTGGGCATAGGCCTCTCTTTTCTTGTGCTAATCCCCACGCTCCTGGGCCAGCCTCGTCCAGGTTTTGCCCGCGATGGCAACAACGTCGTCCGCCCATCTCAACGCCGGACGACCGACAATCATCTCGTCCTCCAGTTCTTGGACGCCACTCTGTCACAGCCTTACTCGACCTGTCATGACTGCGCCTTGCCAGGTGTTCTGCCCAAATCCATTTCACTTCCATAATAGGCTTTCCGATATCGAATACCTTCGTACGTCTTCGGATCTCGACGTCTGGAACTCAATCTACCCAGCTAGCAAAATAGTCCTGTAAATAATTACTTCAAAGAATAAAAGCATTATAAAACATTTATAAGTGTCCTGATTAAGAAGGGGCCTCTTATAAAGGCATGTATAAAGGGGATTTGAACTAAAAGAATGTATAAACTTATAAAGAAGTCTTATATATATATAGAAGAACTCCTTGTAAAAATATTTATAAGAACAAAAGTTTACAAGCGCACTTGTGTAAGACTAATTACTCTTGATATTTTTTTATACTTATTTAGGCATCTTATAAGATCGTCTGTTCTTATAGATTTCTTGGGCAAGTATTTTAAAAGAGTATTGATCTTACTAAAGCATGATATACAACTGTTGAAGAACCAAAAAATTATAAGTGTAATTTGTCTGAGCTAAATCATATTAAAGAGTAGTAGCATGTTGGAAGTTGTATAAAAGAACATTTAAGCTAACAAACGTCGTAAGCATGCTTTATTAAGTATATGACCGATTTCATTTATTGATATAAGTATTCTTCACTGCGTTGTAATGGACATAAAGTACCGTGTTCAATAATGGTAATGCCCATAATTATTTGGGTACAGCAGTTGCTACGCTAGAACAAATAATTAACATACAAACTAAATGTTAAAAGCATATTAACATTAGCTACCTATAAGTTAAAATTATTAGGTGTGATTTTTGGTTCTTCCACTGTTTAGGGAACCCTAACATTATGAACAATGGCCACCGATAATTGTTTTAGGCTAGTGTTTAATAGGAGCAATGGTCTTTAAACTCACTTAACTAGAGTCATATAAGAATATCTAGTCTGACAGTGCATTTAACCAAAAACGATTGAGCTTTTAAATGTTCTGATGAAGTACACAATAAGTAAGATTGTAAATTATGGAAAAATAGTGACATTTTGTATTATTTCACATTTTAATAAATCAAAACTATTATTCAAAAACACATCTCAGAAATGGCCCGAGATTTTAATGTTATTTACATTAAAAATACTTCGAATAAACCTACTCCGCAGATAGTTCAACATTATAATAATAGTAAGATGTAAGTAACATAGAAATATTTTAAATTATAAAGTTAATATACAAAGTACTTACTTTTTTAAAGATTTTTATTATATTCACTGCATGCGCACAACGGTTTGTTAAAATGTTGGACACGCTTAAAAATACTCTTACATTGAGATCACAAAGAGGTAAATAAGGCGAATCACACTTAGAACGGCATTCGTAAGGCTACACAATGGCATTTTACCTTTAAACCATGCCAGTGTAAGACACTTGTAAGACTAATTGCTTTTACAACGGCACTAGGCAGATTTTATAAAGAACACGTGAATCAAGTGTCTCCCCCTATAGTGTATAAGAAAGACGTTATTGGACGACTTCTTAATCTTATAGTTACTTAGCAGTTTATGTTATATTTAAATTACTTATTAGCTAATAGGCTAGATTGTAATGTAAATATAGTACGAGTATCACTAATTGTGTAACTTTATGATAAAAAAAATAAAAAACTAGGCAGATCACTATAAGATTGAAAACACTCTTCATAAGAGCATAATACAATAACAATAAGGGCAAACACTTACAAAGTCGCTCAATTCCACACTTACCAACGTTTGTAAGTGTACTAAAAGAGGAAGAAAAATATGCTCTTAGGATACTTGTAATACCAAGTTTTGCTAGCTGGGTACCTATTAACCAAGTATGGAACGCTCCATGGCTCTTTGTGTACGTCTTAGCCTGTACACAGCCTCCTGCGTGAGCGTCCGCGCAGTGTCCACGTCTCTGCACCGTTCTTCATGGTGGGCAGAACACATTGGTTCTAGAGGTTTCAATTAAGTACACCGTGTGTTTGATGGCTCCACTTTTTTAGGAAACCCAAGCTTAATATTTACCAATGTTGTATAATATGCTACCCTAGAAACATTTCTGATGTATAAAAGCTGCATTTTTAACATGGTGTGGTTTTTGCTTCCAGGGTGCTATGTCACGACGAGGACGACGGCAAATAGCGCAGCGAAGTGTGAGCGAGCCCGTGAGTGTGGACTCGAGTGACTACAGTGTGAGTGTGAGTGAGTGTGCGAGTGACTGCGCGGGCGCGCGCGCCCTCACGTCCAACAACACCCGCATGCGATGCGGAGTGGTTAAGTTAAATGTATTGTAAAAATTTCAAATGTATTACTTAGTGGAACGGTCTGTCGTACGCGTTGTGATATGAACGATGTGAGAAGATAATTTAAATTACGAGATAATTCGTATTACCTACCTACTAAAGTTTATATTATGGGAAACAAAACTATGTACATAGGCCGACGGCAAGAGCGGAGCGGCGCCTCGCGGGCCGACTGTCGCTCGTGCGTCTTTCACATTTGTAAAGTTGTACATAATTATTATAAACGATTACAATTAATTATATTAATAGTAACATTGATTAATCTACTGCGCCACCGTGGTGGCTCGTCGTTCTTATGGTTAGGTGAACGCCGTCTACGACGGTACGTTCTACGACAGAAAACAGTTCTACGACATCCGTTTGGCCGATGAACGGTTCGCCGACAGAACGATTCACTTTCCATTTGGTTTTATTTTGAGAGATTCGTCGATAGATCCCTCAACGCAACTGATCATCTATCCCCGCGTTTACACCAAAGTTTAAAAGATTAATTCCACATGTGTTCTATTTTCGTTTATTATTGACCTTTTACAACACAACAGTTGTTTGTAACAGTTTTCTACAAGCGTTATATACAACTAATCGTCACACCTTGTTTAAGGTGTCACGAGCCCATTAGAAAAAAATTCATAGAAAATTGATATACTGACTCTGCTTTCTCTTTATATCTTTGAAACTATTTTCTATGTTCGCGTTTTCCATAATATTAAAACACGTAGACATGAAATTGTGATACCCAAATTTATATTAACTAAAACAAGCAAGTCATTTCTTACAGTATCCGCTTTTATAACAAGTTGCCAAAGTCGGTAAAAATTATTTTTATTAAATTATTTATCTTTCAAGATTATTTTCTATTTTGTGAATGCGAGAACGCTGTAGGCTTAGTAGACTGTAGATTTGTTGACCATTTTCTATTTTGTTAAGTACCTAATACTTGTTGAAAGACCTACACTGTCCTCCCATACCTATTAACACTGTTACGAGTATTTGAAAATATTGTAAATGTCAATTATTAAAGAAAGAGTAACCGTGGAGTTTCTTGCCGGCTCTTCTCCATAAGAAACGACTAATTGGAACCGTGCACCTAGCTTCTGACGTGTCATAAGTGCCTATGTAGGTTTATGTGAAATTAAATATTTTGAATTGAATTTGAATTGTGTAAACAATAAACTAGAAAGTTGTACCAGCGAAACACTTGAAAGTGCATCGTTCTGTCGGCGAACAGTTCATCAGCGAAACGAATGTCGTAGAACTGTTTGAGAGTCGCATGTTCCTGACGCATGTGACTGACAGCTCACATGTGCCCGAAGCATGAGACTGACAGCTCGCATGTGCCCGACGCATGTGTCTGACACCTCGCATGTGCCCGACGCATGTGACTGACAGCTAGCATGTGCTCGACGCATGTGTCTGACACCTCGCATGTGTCCGACACCGCGCTCGCGCGCCGCCACGTGGAGCTTTGCTCGACTACTCATAGCGACATCGAAATCGTTTTAATCGCCAACGTCTTACGGACGGCCATTGTACTCGTGTCATTTGTTGAACAATACAAAACTGCAAGGAATTGTATCATAACCTGTGAATTGGTTGAATTGATACTAAACTATGATAATGATATTTTATATAATTTAGTTGAAGTGAGTCGATACTAGACGACGGCCCACCCTCGAATATAAACCTTAATATTGCTAACTGGTGCCTGTGTAGTAAAACCTGTAAACTACATGACCTTGGTAAAAAATTGACATTAACATTCCCTTAATAATGTAGCATTAAGGGAAATTTCATAGTTCAAGTATTGCTTCTAACGTGCGGTATGTTTACACGCTGCGTGTAACTAGCGCTAGTCCAGGTACCGTGATAATACGTTGGCGTGTCCAGTGGCCTCCACCTCAGTACGGACTCCGCTCCTCCACGTACAGTGAGTGTGCCGTCGTCCCGCACCGCTCGCGGCGATCAATACTTTGTTAATTTTACAGAACGAATGTCGTCGAACAGTGGTTCCGAGTTGAAAAAGTTTGGTTCGTTGACACTGTTACTGCCTCACTTGTAAATAAAATAATGTAAGTAATACAAAATAAAGATGAAATCGTTGAAACATTGTTGGTGGTATTATTGCGACTCCATGCCGCACTCCTTGCGACATGAAATGAAATTGAAATGAAATTGTTTATTCTGTAAATAGGATATCGGAATCACTTTTACACGTCATATAAAAAAAAAAATTAAAAATAAGCTAGATGAGGTCGGTGTTTCCTATGTGACTACTCTGAGAAGAAAGGCCGAAACAAACTCAGAGGTCGTAGTCTCTTTTAAAGTCCAGACATAATCTTGGTCAAGTCATATGAGGACCATGTGGATCAGTGTCTGAAATGGTCTTTTGAGGAAAGAACCACACAGATTTGAGTGGACCTGTCCAGTCAGTGCAAGCATTTGTCAGTAATCGTGGAGCTCAACTCAAAACTGAAGGAGCTCAACTCGACGAACAATACCAAAGAAAGGATATTTGTCTAGGCCGCATCAACTACTCAAACTGCCAGACCATCATTAAAACTAAATGAGAAAGAAAAAATAAATGAAAGAGAAAACATAAAAATAAAATATCCACATAGTCCTCACATTCACAATAATTAAAATAATATGATACTTTACAAAGTAATCGTGTGCAGTTTGAATATAATTTTCAACAATGTCAATATTTATATAAAACTGGCTTATTGTGATGAATAAGCAAAATGTCAAGTTTTATGGTTTTCACAAGGCTTAGCAGAGCGAGCAGCTCATTCCCAAGCTTTTTTATCTTCTAAATAATCTGAAATTTTATAGTACCCTTTTTTACAAAGTTTGGTTTTAATACAGTTTTTAAATCGTTTAATGGGTAAGTTTCGAATGTCAATGGGAAGTTTGTTGTAAAAGCGTATACATTGACCCATGAACGAGTTGCCTACTCTGTGGAGACGTGTGCGATGTACAGCAAGGTTGTGTTTGTTCTTGGTATTTAAACTATGAATATCGGACATTTTCTTAAAATTTGATATATTTTTGTGTACATACAATAGGTTTTCGAAAATATATTGTGAGGCTACAGTAAGAATATTTATTTCTCTGAATTTCTCCCGAAGGGAATCTCTTGGACCGAGGTTGTAAATGGCTCGAACAGCCCTTTTCTGTAGAACAAAGATTGTATTAATGTCCGCACAGGTTCCCCAAAGAAGAATCCCATAAGACATAAGACTATGAAAATAACTAAAATAAACAATTCTAGCTGTATCTACGTCAGTTATCTGTCTAATTTTTTTAACAGCATAGGCGGCGCAACTGAGCCTACCTGACAAATTTTCTATGTGTGGGCCCCATTGTAATTTACCGTCAATAGTTATTCCAAGAAAAACTGTTGACTCAACAGGGTCCAACTCTCTTCCATTAACTTGAACATTGGTAGTTAGCTGCCTGACATTTGGCGTTGAAAATTTGATGAGTTTAGTCTTTTTTTCGTTCAGGAGAAGTTTATTTACATTAAACCAATGCACAACTTTAGAGAGTGCATCGTTGACTTGTTCAAAATTGACTAGCTGACGTTTGATTTTAAAAATGAGGGAAGTGTCATCCGCGAATAATACGATCTTGTGATTATCCCTTATGTGGTAAGGTAAGTCATTTATATAAATTAGAAATAAGAAAGGACCTAGAATTGAACCCTGCGGAACGCCCATGGTGACCGCAGATCCTGCAGATCTCTTGCCATTTACATCGACCCTCTGAATTCTATTATTCAGATAAGAAGTCAGAAGGTCAAGAGCCTTGTCCCTCATACCATAGTGGTACAGTTTCCTGATGAGAGTATCATGATGTACGCAATCGAAGGCTTTGGACAAGTCGCAGAAAATGCCAAGAGCATCTTGCGACTCCTCCCAGGCCTCGAATATGCTTTTCAGTAATTCCACGCCCGCGTCTGTAGTTGAACGACCCTTAGTAAAACCAAACTGTTTCAGATGGAGTAAATTATGTACATTGAAATGTCCTAACATTTGTTTTAAAATTAATTTTTCAAAGATTTTGCTCAATGTAGGTAATATCGAAATAGGCCGAAAATTTGTGGGATCAGTTGTGCTGCCAGATTCGAACAGTAGAATCACTTTGCTAAGTTTCATCAAATCAGGAAATACACCACATGCAATACAAGAGTTAAAAACGATTGCTAAAAAGGGTGAAATAACATCAATTATTGAAGACATGGTATGTACTGATAATCCCTAAAGGTCAGCAGTTTTTTTTACATCAAGCTTTTTAAAAGATTCTATAATGTCTTTAGCATTAATAATTGTGAATTCAAAAAGTTTGTCACATTCTGGTACACATTCTTTAAGTATTGAGTAAGCAGAAGTGGAGGACGACATTGACAGAGTTTTGGTTGTTAAAATGGGAACATTAGTGAAAAAAATTTCAAACTCAGTTGCCACCTCCATGTCTGCCTTAATATCTACATTATTGATTTTTAGATGGAAGTCACGATTCCGTACTGTCGTTCTTCCCGTTTCTGAATTAATAATATTCCAAGTTGTTTTAATTTTATTTCCAGAAGATTTTATTTTATTTTTAATGTGTATGGCTTTTGCTGAGGAACAGGCTCTTTTAAAAGTTTTAGAATATTTCTTAACAAATTCTTTAAAAGTTTCATCATGGTTATATGTTTTTTCATGATACAACTCAAATAACCTCTGCCTACTTTTGTAAATACCTGGTGTTGCCCAATCACTAAATATAACGCGGTCAGAAACAGGTAATGTTTTTGAGGTAAAAACCTTCCTAAACTCACAATTGATGAGGTTAAATAATAAAGCATATGCTTGATCCGGGTCGTTATGATAAGGCAAACCCGGTAGCTTTTCCTTTAAATTATTTTTAAATTGTCCTAAGCGACTTTTATTTACAGGAACAAAACTCACAAGTTTTCTTTGAGCTTTGACTGTTTTCTGAGGGAAAGTGACTAACTGGCCACAGTGATCAGAGTCCAACTCCAACAAACTCATTTATAATTAAATGGCTAGAAGGTCTTAAGTTTGTAAAAATATTGTCAATACAGGTAGCACTGGTGGCAGTTATTCTAGTCGGCTCAAAGAATATATTATACAAATTATATGACTTTAATAAAGTTACAAAGGAGAATGCGCAAAAAAGCCCCAGCTCCGGCGGAAAAGTTACCTATCTCAGATTATTGTACATTTTATGTGTATCAAGTATCAATATGTGTGATGTCTGCAGTGGCAGTCAAACATAGGGAAAAAATGTTTTGAATATCCTTCCAGGCGCTTATTTTTCATTCGACCATTTTAACAAATATCGAGTAAAATATGTAATAGTGGCTATTGATTCACGAATATGTTAGGCATATTGCCTTGATTTTACTTTCAGGGGCATCATATCGTATCTTATAATGTAGTAAAATAATAATAACAAGATTGATTTGATTTTACTTTCAGGGGCATCATATCGTATCTTATAAGGTAGTAAAATAATAATAACAAGATTGATTTGATTTTACTTTCAGGGGCATCATATCGTATCTTATAAGGTAGTAAAATAATAATAACAAGATTGATTTTAGATGTGTTTATTTAGTAAAAAATCATAATTCTAAATCTACTAACACATTGTCCAAGAAAGCAGCAGGATGGCTAAATTCGTTGTGTCTGGCCCAACCTAAATAATATAAAATCGTGATAACATGGGCACAACTTCCAACACGAAATCTGTTACCTGTCCCACACGTGCCATAGCCTTTGCTATTATGTACTGACAGTAGTGTTTAAGCTAGGTATGCTTGTAGGTTTGGCAACGGCCGCCTCTTGTGAACCTATCTTTTCTACAAGCCTTGCTATTAGGATCTTTTAAAATACCTAGAATAGGTATCTTTTACTGCACCGCCTGCACTTGTTTCGCTCTATAACTGTCCTGGTCGACTAAAAAATAAAGCTATTTTAGCTTTATGTCTGCCTTTGTAAGGCTTAAAAAAATAATCGGATTTAAAATATTATTTTATTATTATTGGATACCCTTTATGATACGATATGATATTCCTGAAAGTAAAAATCAAGGCAAATGCCTAACATTCGTAAATCTATATCCAATATTTTATATTTTACTCAATATTTGTTAATATGGTCGAATGAAAAATACGCGCCTGGAAGGATATTCAAAGCAATTTTTTTCTATGTTTGACTGCCACTGCAGACATCACACATATTGATACTTGATACACATAAAATGTACAATAATCTGAGATAGGTAACTTTTGCGCCGGAGCTGGGGTAAATTTGTATGGGAGCTGCGCATTCTCCTTTATTTACTACAGCAGATTTTTCCAATATGTTAATGTTGAAATCTCCACAGACAACAACCGTTTTATTACTGTTAGACGTCTTTATTAATACTTCTTCCATATATTTCTCAAATAGATCATTGCACATGCTGCATACCTGCACTTACAGCTCTTGACTCATACATTGTTGGTGGTATTATTGCGACTCCATGCCGCACTCTTTGCGATATGCTGCTGCACTTACAGGTCTTGACTCAAATTAATTTCTGACGTTTCCTTAGAGCCCAGGTTGATTTGCGGGTAAAAAAAGGTTTTAAATTTTAACACTCATTCCAATTTCACTCACACAAGTCATCATCTGCTGCTTAGAAGTCAATTAGAATGTAGCGCAGTTATTTGAGCTCCACACATATGCTCATGTAGGAGAGAGTACATAACAAGTTTGTGAGGTACTTGTGCTTGCGCTTACTCCCTATTTATACATCCTATACCCATTTTATCCGCGTGTGCCCCAACTTTATTTATTTTGGGTATGGTTGGATATAAAGAACTGAGGGTCAAGAGTGGGAGCTATGTCGCACTCATCTCGTACATATTCAAAAGTACTTAGAGGAAAGGTACATAATGCGGATATCTTAGGGCACATATGTTTGAGTGTTCCCGACAGGGACTTATGGCGACGACGACAGGCATGGCTGCTAGCGGTAACGCGCGCGAGCACCAATCTTTTAAATGAGGCGCCACTGACGCGTGTACTCCGCAGTCTCAACCTCATATACACGGACCTATTGTGACAAAAACTAAGTATAGATTTAATCATGGTTTCTAGTATAGTTTTTCTAACCTTGGGGTCTTTCGGGAAATGGTGGACTCCTATTTCAGAGTATCTAAGAACACAAACTCGCATAATTTTATTGTATTGGGAACTAGCTACGACTGCGCCATTTAGACAGTTGGCTTCCCTATACAAAGAGTATAGTAACTAGAGTGGGCGCCACGAAAGAAGGCCCGCGGAAAATTGTGGATCTACATTATTTTTAACTAGCTGAGTCCCGCAGTTTCACCCACATAAGTCTCAATGCCATGGGGTTATCGGGATAAAAGTAACCTATGTCCTAACCACGGTCATGGTCTACCCGTGTACCAAAGGAGATAGTTTTTATTTTTCAGAGATTAGGCCCTCCAAAGATTAATGAAACGCATGTTGATTTGTTCCTTATGATCTCTAGATTACAGTTGTAGTAATAATTATAGCTTGTCTTTACGGGAATACTGAGAAATACGATCATAACCCAAAAAAACACGAAAAGAGAGCTATTATTATTATATATTATTATATTATTTAGTAAGTAGGTTAGCTTCACCGATATTATAATTTAGTAAAATAGTGCACTGTTCAGTAAATAGTGGGAATATAGGTGTTTTGAACGATTCATGAAATCCAAAATCACATAAGTTACAAAGCATTTTTATTACTGTAAGTATGTCAATTTCAACGTCAGATGGCTTGAAGTAGATAGTATTTCATCTAAAAAGATGCGAGTCGCTCCACCTCTCATCTTGATACCGTGTACAAGATGAAAATACTTAAACACCGCACGCTCAACAAAACACAACCAATGTAAATGCACCAACGTCTGCCTGCCAAACAGTTGCAACAGTATTCAGCAAGAGTAGCTCTAGTGTTAGAAATTGAAGATTTGTGTTGGAAAATAAGCGTATTGGAACAAATATTAGTATTGTTCTCTTTGATAGATAGATAGATAGATAAATCGTTTATTTGGTGCACACAAAAAACAGCACAAAATACAAAAACACGATTAAATAATTGCTAAATACATGAATATTGCTGTAAGGTACCAATATACAAAAAAATAAAATAAAGAAGAAAATAAGGACATCATGATGACTATTGGCTAAGACACTTTAAAATAGTGAAACATACAAAGTGCGGTGTGCGTCTCAAGGTTGCACCAAATTGGAGTCCAACTGAGCATGTGTCAGGCAAATATACCTGACGCTGATATTCTGCTGGATCCCTGCAGTGACATACGGACGTCGAGCAGATGAGATAATAAATATGCGAATTATTGGTGTTGTGAAAAGTGAAATGATACTATGTAGTCTGTGGTGAAATGTGCAGAAATAAATTACGTAAGTATACCCGCAATTTAAATAATGATAGAATTTTTTAATGATAACAGTAAAATTCAGCATTTGGAAACGTTCTTGTTCGATAGTGACTGTGTATTTAATAATATAATAATATCTTTATTTCCAAAAATACAGATAGAGAACATTAACATATAACATTTGGATGCTGCAGAAATCTGTACACAATAGATTAACCTCTGTCTCTTAAACTAGGGTATCCTGTATCTTAAGAGACAGGGATTCGCAATGAGGTTCCAATTGATAATATGCATGAGTGGACTGTGTCAAGTTACATTCAGAAGGAAAAAAAAGAAGTGCTTATAGTTTACATTACAGTTTTAAATTTTTGTGTGAGTATGTGAGAGTGTGAGTGTGAGGGTATGTGAGATTAAATGAATGTGATTAAAGGTGTGCAGGTGTGTGTAAGTGGGGGTAAGTAGTGGGGGAGTTGTATGAGCGAATGTGAATGAAAGCGATGATAGAGGTATTCGTGCGAGCATGGAAATGAGTGTGTGCTTATTATTAGGCGATGTAGGTCAGTAAAGTCTCCGTTGCGGCATAGTCCTGTTTATGTAGCCATTCTGTAACTTTTAATTTTAGGTTGTGTTTGTTGAGGTCTAAGATATTCAGTTTTATATGAATCTTTTTGTAAATATAGGCGCTAATTACATAATACTGATGCTCCGCGAACGTGGTTCTGTGTTGGGTTCCTGCGGGAAGGTTTGTGCGCTTATTTGGGTTAGACGGGGAAAGGCTGCTGTGTTTCCTGAGAACAGATTGAAGCACAAAGAGCTGACGGACTGTAAGAACCTTGCAGTCTGCATACAGTTGTGTTGTTGGGTATCTATGAGGCTTCCTTGTCATTACTTTTAGTACGGCTCTTTGTGCTCTCTCTGCCCTCAGGAGGCAACCTTTCGTTGCAGCACCCCACACAGAGATGCAGTATCCTATGACCGATTGGCATAGTGCAAAATATACCATTTTCAAAATATCGGCATTAGCAGAATTTCGGAGGGATTTAAATATGTGAATGAGGCGCAAAGTTCTAGTCGTGACAGCGTCAAGTTGTTTTTTCCATGTAAGTCCGTCATCTATGTGAACACCTAAGTACTTTACGCCGTCACTTCTAGTTAGTGCTAGACAACGGCATGGTGCCGATCTGTTTGAGCATGAATGGGCAGTAATTGCAAAACTGTGTGACGGTGCAGTCTTTCGCCTAATTGCAAATAGGATGTAGCAGGATTTATCTACGTTTAAGGTAAGGAGATTAAAATTGAGCCATTTCATTATTTCCGCTAATGACGATTCTGCTGTAGATTTAATAGTATCCCAAGTAGGTCCATGAACTAAGATCGCGGTGTCATCAGCGTATGTATATATCTTGGTGTTCGGGAGGTTCATTTTGCAAAGGTCGTTGATATAGATTTGGAATAAAGTGGGGCCCAGTATGCTGCCTTGAGGGACACCGAAAGTAATCAACTCCTCTTCACTAAGGTGGGTATCAATTTTAACTCTCTGGGTGCGATTCCTGAGATAATCTTTAAATATCTCCAGCGACGCGGCACGTACACCTAAGTGTTCTAATTTTGAGGTAAGGATGGGGACAGAAACTGTGTCAAATGCCTTAGAAAGATCTAGAAATATACCTAAACATTTTGTCTTCTTATCTAGATTTTTAGCTACCTCTTGAGTCAATCCCAGCACAGCATCTTCTGTTGAAACACCAGCTCGGAAGCCATGCTGATTGTCTGCTATTAATTTGTATTTTTCCAAAAATATCCTGAGACGATTGTTTATGATCCTCTCAAGGATCTTGGAAAGTGTCGGCAAAACTGATATAGGCCTATAGTTATTGACACAGAATCTGTCCCCCCCCTTGTGTATAGGATGGACTATCGCCTTTTTAAGAGCATCCGGGAACACGCCCAATTGTAGACAGCGGTTGTATATGAAGGTAAGTGGTGGTATCAGTACGTGACGACAGTTTTTCAGTAAAAGAGGGGATATACCGTCCCATCCGATAGCACAGTCAGTGCGTAACTGTAGGATAAGCGATTCTGTTTCTGCTTCATCAACTTCTAAGAGCGCAAAAGAGTTTACAAGGGACGTGTTTGTGCTATTTAGATGAGACTGATCGTTAGACGGAGGTAATGGGTTGTGGCGTTGTGATATAATGTTATCAGCTAGCTTTTTTCCTACATTACTGAAGAAATTGCAGACCTCATTAACGGAAGCCTTAGGATCATTGCGTATTTTTAATAGCTCAACGGGGCTTGCACATATTTTCGTGGTGTTGGTTATTTCCTTTATAACTTTCCATAAAATTTTTGGTTTATTACTTGCTTTCTCAAGCTCACTCCTTTCGTATGATGTTTTTAGTTTACGGAGTAGGTCGTTACAAAAGTTTCGGTATCGATTATAGGTAATTTTAAGTATAAGGTGGTCTGGTGCTTTCTTAGATTTTATGTGTAACTTATCCCGATGCCTAATGCATTTTAAAAGACCAGCAGTTATCCAGGGTTTTAGAGTTCTTTTTTGTCTAGGGATTTTAGCTTGAATTGTGTGTTTGGATATGACCATTGTTACGATGTCTATAAATTTGTTTATAGAAATATTAGCATCCTCCTCAGTGTATATACTTGAAAAGTCGGTATTTTCAAGTTCTAGCTTAATTGCTTCATGGTTAAGGCGGGTGGCAAGGTAACATGTTCTACGTGCAGGATTTGCGTCTACAATGTCGAGGAGAATCGGCTTGTGGTCAGTAATATGAGACTCTAAAACCAGTGTGGTCGACAAAAGTTTAGTCTTTAGAAGTATGTGATCTAAGCTTTTTTCAAGGCGAGTGGGAAATTCGTGAGTGGGCAGTAACCCCTGAGAAGCATTCAAGATGAGATAGTCAAGACATTTGTTGTCCTCATTACGTTTGATTATATCAAGGTTTAAATCGCCCACTAATACTATACTTGGGCAGGCGGATATGGTATCATGGACATTAGTCAAGCTTGTCTTGAAATCATCAAAATCGTCTTTGGACTTGTATGACGGAGAGCGGTAGATTGCCACCACTGCTAACCTGTTTTCTATTTGACACACGAGACAAGTCCCGCCCTTAAAGGAGGGTTCCCATACATTAGTTTGCAGTCCCAGTTTAGTATAGATTATAACTCCATCATTTTGATTGAGATTTGTTTCAGTTGAGTGACACTGGAAACCTTCCAATGTAGGTAAATTATTAGCTTTATTCAGCCAACATTCGGTCAGAACTATGATGTCAAAGTTAATTTTAGTTAAGCGCAATAGTACAAGAAGTTGATCGAAGTTTTTCGTTACACTACGAATATTTAAATGCAGTAATTTAATATCGCTACCAGTAACGTTGACATAATTTAGACAGTCTTCTGGGTTACATTTAAAGGAGTTGCCTACGGTAAATTTGTCAAGGTCGTTATTAATATTAATCAAATTAGTCATCTTTAATTAAGAAATAAATATCAGAGCGTGACCTAGTTGTATGAGCAAGTAATATTTTGTACATCATTTTAGAATGGCAAGAGCATCGCACATAATATATGTATTGTAAGATATTGAGTAGTCTTAGTATGTATGTGTATGTCATGTGAATATATTTGTGAATAGGGATTTGTGTTCTGTGTAGTGTTTGTAAAAGTATGGTTGTGTTAGTTAATGACTGATTGTTTTTAAAATATACAAAGAAGACAATTTGACTAAAAAGTGATCTAACTAATCTAAACAAATTAAAATAACAACGATTTACGGTGAGTTTGAGGCATAGTCACATATTAATATATCCAAGATCTTGAAGTTTTTTTTCGGTGCTGATTAAAATCTGTGTATCGCCCTCTTGCTTCCGCAGGAAAATATTACCATTGGATATCCAGCAGTATGTGTATTTATACTTCTTGGCGAACTCACGGGATTGGTAAAATAACTTCTTGGTACTGGCAGGTAGTTGTTCAGCGACATACACCGGTCGGTGTTTCCCGGGCAATCCTATCACGCTGGTATTAAGTTTTTCGTCTTTTCCCTTATCCCTGTTAAACGACCGCACTGCGGATAATAGTATCTGTTTTGTCTGCACTCTAGTAAATTCTGCAATTATTGGACGTGGGGTGTCAGAAGTGGTAGACTTCCCTGGCAGCCTATAGATGTCGCGCAACTCGCATTCGGGAATTTGCACTCCAACAGCTTCGCCTATACTGCATACTGTTTTTATGAGACTAGTATGGGTTTCCGTATTTTGTTGTGGTACATTTCTCAGTTCAACACCAGACGAGCGGGACTTGTGCTGCAGATCTGTTATCTTTTGTTCCAGGAGTTCTATATACTTTTGCTGTTCTTGCCTTTCTTTCCTTAAGTCCTCAACTTCTTTTCTCAAGTCTTCGAACTTAAGATTCATAAAGGACATCGATTTCTCGATCTCTTCATTTGACTTACGAATTTCTGTGTTGGTAGCCTGTATCTGGGAGTTTTGAGTTTTTATGTGAGCTACCTCGGATAACAGTTTAGACATTAAGGCAGTCTGTTCCGTTAGCGTTTTAGTTATGGTGTTGTCCTGTTGGTCTCCAGAAATTAAAACTGACCCGCCTTGTGGCGAATTATCTTGCCGAGGTCGTTTATTACGATTAATATTTACGTAGTCGCTCATAATTATTGCCGTATTAATATCGGGTTCAGATTGAGTTTGACTCTGACTCATATTGTTAATTTGTGTTTTAGGTGGGGTGCGATGAACACCTGCCATATTAGAGCACAGTTAATAACGATGGTAAAATAGAGCAGGTACTTATCCGAGAAATAGTTCCTTGATATGGCCGGGGTGGCGCCACCAGTCGTGTGTCTCGCAATGCGACGCAGGCGCACCGCGTTCGTCGCTGGAACGCTGCCTCAAAAGCTTTGTCGGTAGGTTGGTAGCACCGGGACGGTTGCGCACTCGCCGGATTTACGCCTTTATGCAGTCCGCACAACCGCGAAGATTCCTTGCACTCTTGGGTTTGGCACTATGAACCGGCACTTTTTGATAAATTTGCTAATTCGTTTATTGACCGATTTACACTTGCTGGTGGATTGAAAACAATGATTGTAAGATTATGCCGCACTAGGTTTGCGTTTTCTTGAAAAGTAAGTGTGTTGACTACCGATAATTAATTTTACGAAAATGACTAACAAGATCCCAAGTTAATGGTCCACGGGCGCGTTCCGAATGATAGGTACTTGATTATTTAAATAGATAAATGTATAATGTAGAAATGAGTAATGATAAAAATTATAGTGGCGTAGGTGTGAATAAAATAATCGATTTGTCTGGATTAAAATGGTTTCAATAAATAAATGTAGGTAAATAAGTTTATGTAAACTATCATCTAACAATGGATCCACAAATGAATGAATTAATAATATTCCTTTTGTTCACAGGTTTGTGACCTTGAGTTGCACTAAGAAAGCAGAATGAATCAAGAAGAACGCGACAGCCAGTTAGTTATATTTTGGACATATTCGAAACAGTTATACCTAGTTTTTTTTGCGAGGCGATAAGGAACTGCCGCAGTCGGATTCTGAAGGTGCCACAACCAAATTTTTTTGCGATTGCAAACTTTCATTTGCAGTTGAAGAATTGACCGTGACGTATATCAATGTATGGGAGAACATGTTTCTCAACTACTAAGTTAAGTTTGTTATTAGTATAAATTCATCCCAACTACGGAACCCTTCATTGTGCGTGCTCCGACGCGCACTTGGCCGGTTTTTTTTTCTAAGACCATAGAATTTGATCAAGGTTTTGACATTATGTTTCCCTATGAGGTGGTGCACCCGTAGCTCGTATCAATAAGTTTTGACATTATGTTTCCCTATGAGGTGGTGCACCCGTAGCTCGTATCAATAAGTTTTGACATTATGTTTCCCTATGAGGTGGTGCACCCGTAGCTCGTATCAATAAGTTTTGACATTATGTTTCCCTATGAGGTGGTGCACCCGTAGCTCGTATCAATAAGTTTTGACATTATGTTTCCCTATGAGGTGGTGCACCCGTAGCTCGTATCAATAAGTTTTGACATTATGTTTCCCTATGAGGTGGTGCACCCGTGGCTCGTATCAATAAGCCAGGCCGTCTCACTTACTCGTATTAGTCCATATCTTGTACTGAACCGATTTTCATGAAACTTGCAGTGTTCCCTAAGTTAATGAAAGCAAAAAAAAATATGATATTACATACATACATGTCGAATTGATAACCTTCCTTTTTTTGAAGTCCTATTACAACCAAATCTGGACTATTTGTTTCAGCATTTTTGTATTGAAGGTTAGTTGGGATTCCAGGTTTATCTTTACGATTAGAAACATATGTCCAGAAGTGTTTTATGTTTTTACTTAGATTATCCTCTACAGAACTGAAGTACGAACTGAAACAAACAAGACATGTTTCCTTAAACTGTCGTCTATTGCCTGAAAATGATTCATAATCAGAAATGTTATTATATTTCTTCCACTTAATCCAAGCCTTTTGTTTCTTTTTACCGACTTCAAAAAAAGGAAGGTTATCAATTGGACATGTATTTATGTAATATTATTGAAACTGCAAGACATTCACATATGATAATCTGTTAGGACTTCCAAACCAATATACAAAATTTTATAGGTGTATGTATGTTGGTATGTTTGTATGTATGTTTGTCCACGCATATCTCCGAAACTGTTAATCGGATTGTGACCATTGTTTTTTGATTTGCTTACATTTACTTCAACTAAGGGTAGAGTGCAATTTCATCAAAATCGGTTCAGTCGTTTTCAAGATATGGACTAATACGTGTAGGTAAGTGCGACGGCCTGGCTTATAGTGGTGTCACAGGGAAACATTTCAAAAACTTGGTCAAATTGTAGCGCGTGTTGGAAAAAAAAACCGACCAAGTGCGTGTCGTACCACGTAATGAAGGGTTCCGTAGTTGGGATGAATTTATCCCAGTAACAAACTTAACTTAGTAGTTGCGAAACATGTTCTCCCATAATACGTCACGGTCAATTCTCCAACTGCAAATGTAAGTTTGAAATCGCAAAAAAACTTGGTTGTTTCTAAAGTTTGTTAGGATCTAGCTCATCTATAGCAAGGCCATCAAGCGATTTAACCACAGAACAGATAAAAGAGGTTAGAAGGGCCTTGTGGGCGGGGCAGGCGCGCCGCACGTAAGAGCAAACGCTCGAAATTTGGTTCACCGGCCAACAGTCGCGCTCATATTGTGATAACGTGGGAAGCTCCGCAAAAAAAAAAGAATTATGCCGTCTTGCGCTATCATAACGTGTCGGAAAAAAAGCCAGGTGTGTAGTGTCGCCCGGGAAGGGATTTCTTTTCACCGGTAAGTCCAAAAACCATAAAATACAAGTAATATTTGTAATTATTACAATAGTATTAATAGTTTGTAGACAAAAACGATACAATCGCTAACAGATGCAAAATTATACATTGGTTGCAATGTATGGGTACCATCTTGTAGTTAGATGAGTGATCGCGCAATGTATTGCGTTCACTACGAACGTCGCGTCCGAGCCAAAGTTGAAATTCCGCGAAATCCACGCGTATCGATAGTGTTGTACTAAGTTGTAAACGTATGTGTGTTTGATACGAAATTAAATTATTTCAGTAATATTATAATTAAAATAACTTTTTTTACCAATTATTGTTTATTGTGGGTTATTAATTTAGTTTCTGAGTGGGTTTTTCGTCTAAAATTTGGTTTAAGGTGGCTAACCTCATTTATAATGAAAACATTGTAGGTTTCCAGCAGATCCTGATACAAGAAAACTGTGGCTTGAAGCAACTGGTAGAATTGAATGGATACGTACTAAATGTAGCACAATTTGTTCGCAACATTTTGCAGAAAATGATTACATAACCAAAAATTCAGGGAAAAAATACTTAAAATCAGGAGCTTCTCCGCACAAAAATATCGTTATGCCTTTTTCAGTAAGTAGTGTATAATTTATATTTTATAACACTTTATTGCAGATTTTGAGTTGCGTACCATTTATTATCTTAAAATAAAATGACCGCACCTAGATCATCTTTTGTGATTATTATTTTAAAAGGTCGTGTATATTGGGTTTACACAGCTATAAAGCTGAAAATCCTTTTTACTTGTATCATTTATTTACTTACTAGCTGTAGCCCATTACCCTAATTGCGTAATACACGATCAATCAGAATCTGAATCGTTTTGAAACAGATGGCTAACTCACTGCTTCATGTTAAAAAAAAACGAGCGAGCCTTATAGTAGGCGCAGATGTGTAACATATGACATCTTGCCTGACAGAAGCAACCTCTCGGAAAATGGGTTGGTACCATCTGACGGCCAACTCTAGCACCGCGCGCGCTCATTGGTCAATTCAAATAGCGCGCGCTTCGCCGGCTTCCTGTTACACACATCCGTCCCTTTTCACGAAATCACTCCCACAGATTGCAGGACAGCGAAAGGAAAGATGATGGGTTACCCATCATCTTTCCGATCTAGAGGAATGTGGCCGCTTTTCTTTAGATCGTATTTTGTTGCTTCGTGTCTCTATATAAAGCTTTATAAAAGGTATTAGAAAATTCTAGACACACTTACCGAGGGTCCTGTCTAGCCGTTATTCATAATTCCTTCTCAGTCACGAGATAATATTTTTTTTAAAGAGTGGCGCTAGTGGACCTTTAGGCGCCCTCTTAAGAAGTCCACACTAATTGTCTCCCTTCCCGAAATTATAGATACAAATTTCAAAACTTAAAAATTACAGTAATTTGATCGATATAAATAATCGACCATTTGGTTGCTGTAACACGTATGAGAAATAAATTGCTTTTGCGCGTGTGTGAGTGTACGTCAAGCGCAGTGTTTGCGTTAGTGTGAGAACCAATAGCAAACTCGCGATCTAAGTGCGTGTGGTTTATTTGTGTGCGTAATGCGCTTCCGATTGGTCTCTTGCTTGCAGGTGAGTTAAAGAGTGGGAGATATGCGGCGACACTCGTTCTAATTCAAATCAGGAACTATTTCCTTTCTAACCTCTTTTATCTGTTCTGTGGATTTAACCCTTCTCAAAGCGACATAAGCTTGACCCTTTGCAAATAACCTTTTACCTAAATTTACGACTGCAGTTTCAAGTGTGTAACTTATATACAGTTACAGCCCAACTTAGTATCAGCGGTAACATGCGTCGTTCCATGTCATCTTAACTATGTTTAGGTTGAAACGTTACTGTGATTGGAGATATTGGCACATAACTATCTGCATCGTTTGATTTCTCACTGATTGAACCGTCATCGAATAGAATTAGCACTGCATCAGGCAACTCTCCTTCTTCTAGTTGATCACGCCTTAGTGCAGGCCATCAGAATCCTTTTAAAACACCCATACTGCCATCCTGCTGTCTTTTCTTTCTGACTAACTGACCGACTATTTGACAATTCAAAAGTGCCTGTAAATGGTTTAATTGAAATAAATGCTTTGAGTTTGAGTTTGTCGAACATAACTTTTGATCCCATTGCCAGTTGAAGTTGAGTTAAAAGTCCACCACATTTGTTTGGCTCGGTTGAAATTACGTTTCCTGATGGCGTTTTGCCATAAGTAGCTGCTTCTCTTGACTAGTCTGTAGCCTTAATTACACATATAGACCCATTTTTTACATTGGGCAAGCATATTTAAAACAAACTATACTACTTAGTTTTTTTTACTTAAAAAATCTATCAATGCTTACAATGAAATATTTACAAAAATAAATTTAAACTACTTATTACAAACAAATACTCCAGTTTTAACTTAAAACTAAAAACTACGAAATAAAAAAGAAATTTAAAAAAAATAAACCGACTTCGAAAGAAATTAACTCAAAATCATAGAATAATATTTATACATTTATACATCTACACGAAATTAACCAACAATAAATTTAAAGAAAATCCAGGTCGGTGCCAGCACTTAAGAAAAGCACCTATCCGACTTCATTCGATCAACGAAAAATTTCGGGCAAGCAAGACTACCGTCGAATATTTGATAACAAAAATAGAGCATTTACTTGAACACAATACGAAGAGAAATATAGCCCTTACACCGACCGAGCAAATTTTAAAACTTACATTTTATGTAAATTGTAACTTACAACTAAATGTTTGTAAATACAATATTGTCATCGAAATCTACAGGAGTTTTCTACATATTTAAATGTTTATTGAACAGCATTTACAATTGTGATAATTGTAAGTCATTTACTTGTAACTTTCTTACATATTTGTAAGGTTTATTAAACAGCACATGTAGTAAAACTTAACAATTATGTGACGTTTTTTACAAAATTTTAGGATTATAATATTTCTTTATTTCCAGTTTACAATTTTACATATGCCACTTGGTATAACATGATTAATTTGTCATATAAATTGTAGGTTATTGCAGAGTTAAACACCTCTGACACCCAAGCTAAGATTAAACTTGTGTTATGGGTGTCAGGGCTCTCAAGTTATCACCGGTTGAACAAATAAAAATTCGCAATTTCTCCGTGTAAGTATTAATGACAGAAAATAAAGGAAATATTTTTTTTTTGAAATTAAAACAAAATAATTAAATAAAATAAAATCCATTTGCATAGTGTGTGTTTTTTGTGTTGTGTAGTGTTTTGTAGTGTTGTGCTATGAAGTGTAGTGTTGTGCTATGTAGTGTTGTGTTGTATTATGTTATGTCATGTTATGTAGTGTTGTGTTGTGTTGGAAGGTGGGAGTATTCGAGGGTGTGTCGGACGGGGTACAGTTAGGGTGTGGGTTAAATCTACGTATTGAGAATTTTTTCAACCTCATCATAGCTAAGGGTCATTATCCACTTACAGACTTTACCCTTGCAATCAAATCTATTGAACGTGTAGATGTTACATTGTTTGTTCACAAAGTTGTATATTCGACTAGCAAGGATTCTGAAATGACGTTCAGCAAGTTTCGTTCTGTGCCTCGCTATGGAACACACGTTCGTGGTCCTACTTCGTTTTGTCAAGCGATTGATATCCAGCTGCAAAGAAGCATGTTTGCGCAACGTACAGTTTAGCACAAATAGCTGCCTCACGGTCAAGACCTGACATTCTTTATACAATAGAGACGTACTATTCCGAAAGTGTTTAAAGGTCATGAGTTTGAGGACAGCTCTCTGCGCCCTTTCCAATTGTATCATACTCGTGTTCGAAGCACCGCCCCAGACCGTTAAGCCAAATCTTAATATTGACTGGCAAAGGGAGAAATAAACCATGCGTAAGGTATCTGCGTCAACACTATATCGCAGGCCCCTAAACACGAAAATTAGTTTTCTAACTCTGCCAGACAATGCCCCAATCTGAGCATTCCATGATATGAGGTTGTCCATTAGTACGCCTAGGTATTTCACACTGGTTTTTCTTGTCAGGGGAAGGCAGGAGCATTGGTTTGGGTAAGCATTACAATTAGTATGAGCTTTAATTGAAAATGTGTCATCAGGTTGTGAAGTAGACTTAAGGGAGAAAGTGAAGAAGTTGGTTTTATCCACATTTAAACTATTCGCCGATAGCCAAGACATAACAATGCCAAGAATAGATTCTGCTCTCTCTCGGGCTTCGTTCCAATTTTCAGCATGGACCAGAATGGCCGTATTATCAGCATATGTGTAAATGGAACAATTAGGGAGTACTAAATCACATAGACGGTTTACATAAACTAAAAAAAGTGTAGGCCCTAAGATGGAATCTTGAGGCACTCCGAAGGATAATCCACACTCATCACTAACACACGCAGTGACTTTAACACACTGCGTTCGCTCCGATAGATAGCTCGCAAAGATAGCAAGTGCAGGGCCAAATTTTTTGAGTAGTATGGGGACAGAGACAGTGTCAAATGCCTTAGATAGGTCCAAGAATAAACAGAGGCACGTAGACTTTTCATCAAGAGTCTCAACAACTTCATCAATCAGGGCCGTGAAAGCATGACTTCCCCCTACAAAAGCCAAATTGATTGTTGGAGAGAATATTATGGTTGTTTTCCTGGAAAGACACAAGACGATTGTTCAGGACCCTCTCAAGAACCTTCGACAATGCCGGAAGGACCGAAATTGGTATGTAATTGTTGACACTACCTCTGTCTCCCCCCTTGTGAATAGGGTGAACGACAGCTCTCTTTAAAACTTTTGTAAATACACCCTCAGCGATACAAAGACCACATATGTGAGTGACGAGGTGCGCAAGAGTCTGTCTGCTCATTTTTAGAAGATTTGAGCCAATTCCATCCCATCCCGGGGCAGAATCGGCACGAAGACCCATTATAATATTGACAACTTCTGCATGATCCGGAGGAAGAAGAACAATTGAGCTCACCTGGGCGTCGTCCCTGACATATGACTCATGTAACGTACCAGCATTTGTATGCTTAGCTGCAAGTTCCTTGCCAATATTCGCAAAATAATTGTTTACTAAATTTAATGAGGACTTGCAGTCTACGTTGGACAATAACTCCATAGGAGAAGATCTAGAGATTTGTTTATTAATTATGGTATTTATGATATTCCAGGTCTTTTTAGGATTATTTTTAGCTTTTACCAATTCGTTTTTCTCGTGATAATTTTTTTGCCTATATAGAAGCTTATTGCAGAAGTTGCGATAACGTATATAAGTCAATTTCAAGGTATAATTGTCCGGTGTCTTTTTATGTTCACTATGCATGTTGTCCCTATTCCAACTGCATCTTAGTAGCCCTGGAGTGATCCAGGGCTTGATTATTCTCAGCCTACAAGGAATGCAACTGGTGATGGTATTTTTATGTATTATAGAAACAATTGTATTAATAAGAAACTCAGTAGCCCAATTAGGATTGCTAGTAGATAAGATGGTACTGAAATCGGTTTCTGCAATTTCAATAACAACCCTAAGCAAATCTACTTTCGAGACAACTTTACTCGTTTGATGTTTTGTTACTTTTTTTATACAAACGAGTACTGGGACATGGTCGGTAATGTGACTGTCCAAGATAAAAGATACTACCTTCCTCAATACTTTAATCATGAAATGATCCAGGCAATTCTTTTCTCTGGTAGGAAGAGTATAGGCCGGTAAGAGTCCGTGTGATGCAGTCAAAGTCATATATTCGTTATAATTTGGAGCATTATTAGTTGTGCTAATGTTAATGTCTCCAACCAGAAATATATTTTTATAGGAGGTTACCGATGCTAGTACAGTATTGAGACTGTTTAAAAAGCGCGAAAGGATGGCGGCCTGTACACGGCAATAAATACGATATCAGTGAGTTTGCAGATTAGGCAATTTGCATCAACAATGCCCGGTTCCACAATGGTATGTTGTAAATCCGAAAGAGTGTAAATAACCAGACCATCGCTTTTATTTAGGCTATTTGCAGACGAATAGGCCGAGTCTCCCACATTTGTTCAGCCAACATTCCGAAAAAATTATCACGTCACACCTGATTTTTAAAGATGATAATATCACGAGGACACCATTGAAATTCTTACTAATACTACGTATATTTAGAAGCAGCATATTAATTGTATTTTTGAGGTTTCCTAAAATCTGGTGGCATTTTTCGGGGGGGGCAACTGAAGGTTTCGTGGGTCCTATATGTAACCAAGCTATTGATTAAATCATTTACGTTATTCATTTTTAATGTCATTTGCACTTAAAGATTTCACGTTTGGAGTCATTTTTTAGCTTTAGGAAGTTGCAGATAGTGTTCCCTAATATTACCTGGAATAAACAAAATGTTCGATATTGTATCGTAAAATGAAAATAATTTCCTAAAAATTAATAGACCTTGTGACTCTACCTTGTGACTCTACAACTCACTCACGTACATTCACAATGTTGTGAATGTACGTGAGTGAGTTGTATATTTGAGTGGTGGATTTTAGAGTTGTGCTAAGTATTAGATTGTTGTAAGTGTATGAATGCGACTGTGTAGAGAGGATACAAAAACTTAAAAATAACAAATAGGATTATGGTTACAAAATATAAAAGTTAATGTTACTCGAACAGTTAAGATATTACATATTATCATGCAGTATGTTTTGAAAGCTGGATTCAGAGATTATAAGTACCTACCGGTTTTTCCCCTTCTTTCTTGCAAATAAAAATTTTCCCATTTGCCGTCCAGCAGTATTGGCATCCATTACTTTTAGCAAATTTACGTGCGTTAAAGAAAAGTTTCCTGGCAGTTGCCGGAAGACAATCAGCAATGTAAATAGGGGTGCGTTCACCATTCAAGCCTGAATGTTCACAATTTAATTTTTTGGAGGGTGGCTTGTCTTTGTTAAAATCACGTACAGCGGGAAGTACTGTGCTTTTCAGAGTGACTGATTGAAATTCTGCTATAATTTGCTTAGAAGGGCCTTGGCTACTATGCACTCGATAAATGTCCCGAATCTCTTCCGGTTTTACCTGCACTTCTAATGACCTACACACATTCACGACTATTTCCGTTAAGTCATTTGCGTTTTCATTTGGCTTTGGGGAGATATTCCGCAGCTCGATTACGGCAGACCTATGATTTTCTTGACTATCTTTTATTTGTTTTTCTAGCTGGTCTATATATTTACGTTGCTCTGAGCGTTCGCTTTCCAGCCTTCCCACACTAGTTCTTATCTCCTCATATTTAGCATTCATTAACGTAGCAGAGTCCTCAATCTCAGTCTTGATATTCCGTAGCTCATCATTTTGTGCTTTTAATTCTACCAAGTCAAGCGTTATTTTAGCCATAAATTTTTGCAAAATAGTTTCTTGATCTGAATTCCATTTAGTAAGCATTGACCGAATTTCCTCTTTAAAATCCTCAAGTTCGCTTGTGGGGCTAAAGTCTAAACACGGGCGCTTTGTTGATCTTTGTTGTGTATTGATGAACTCACCTTCCCTCGATGGAGCCGCAATGTTGGGGTTTGATGACGCACGTTGTACCTCACTAGTAGGAGTAGAGGGAGGTGTTCTATTTAATTTAGACATTTTTTTGTGTGTTATCAAAATATTTTAAATACTTAACACCTTAATGCAACAAGCAGTCCCGCGTAGCTGAACAACTCGTAGCTGATAAGGTATTCGTAGCGCTCGTAGCGGTTTTTGCCTGCGCGGCGCGTAGCCGATGCGAATGACTTATTACGCGTAGTAACGTATCAGATACAGGATAGTAATTTGCCGTGATGACGTAATGTCAATTTGGCGTCGACAAAAAGAGCGTCGTCTCGGTGCGTGCTGTCCGAAGTTCGAATCCCAGCAGACGCAGGTCGACTTTTCGTGCTTATCCAAAATTACCAAAAATTAACAGCGATGTCCGACCTCCACGAGCTGCACGCGACAAAACGAGACTTACACCGGCCAATATGTCAGCCGCACCTTACGGGCACTTCTCCACGAAGAAAAAGGAGGGTCCGAGTCTCGGTACAATTTAATAATTAAAATAAGTTGATATGGCAATTTCTATATTCTCAGAAACCAAAAACACGTGCGCTCCGAACGGGCACTGAGCAAAGAGGATCCAGTTTATTAAGGCCGGGTTAATCCGAACGCAGTAGGCATTCAACGCTTACCCCAGCCCCCGCAACGAGTAGCGATACGAAACAAATTACGATGCGCGGGTGACCCGCGCGCCAGGCGCACCGCTCATAAGTTCATGAACTCGAGTAGGTCACAGAATAGAGCAATGCAGTAGATCAACTTGTATTGATTATTATAAGTTTATTTTATTATTAAGTATTTTTTTAAGGTTGTAGATAGATTAGGTAGGTATTATATAAACTTAAACTTAATGAATAATAATTAAAAATAAGAATAAGTAGGTACTTATAATTTTTGTGAATAAGGTGGATTTAAAATCTGACTGACACGAAGATCATGAATACGGGTACGATTCAAAAGTGCGCGCCGCGCGCTATTCGACTTTCGAACTTCGACTTTGATGCGACATCTTCGTGCTTACAGTCTATAAAATCAAGTAGTATTTAGGCACATTTATTTTACGAGAATTGTATTACAATTCTTGAATAACAATATCAAGATTGTATTGGGGTAGGTGGGGCGTGTATTTAATTAATTTGTGTATTTTTTATGGTGTTACAATAACGAGTGAGATGATATTTAATTCAAATAGTTAATAAAAAATTTAGAGATTGTCTATGATATTATAAAAAACCGGCCAGGTGCGTGTTGGGCCACGCCCAATGAAGGGTTCCGTGGTTAGGATGAATTTATCCCAAGAAAAAACTTAACATTGTAGTTGAAAAACATTTTCTCCCATACGGAATGTATGGGGAATTCATGTTTATCAAACTGCAAATTTAAGTTGGTCGATTATTACTCGTTAACCTGTAAAGCCTACTTAGCTGTGATAGTTTTCATTTTAATTTCGTTATAAATATACTACAGCTGTGTTTTTTTTTTCACAAATCCAAGTACAGTCTGTTGTCAACATTATCTGACCCACCCTAAAATCAAACGAATTTGGACCCTCTGCACGTAACATTAAGGTTTATTCAAGTTATATGAGCTTATCAGACAAGTGCTCGAGGATTTGATGAACAAATACAATAATAATACAGACACGCAAATTTGATCTTTAAAACGTTTGCATTAGGTTATATTTTATAACTATTTGTTATAATATGTTAAGTGTTATAGCTTATTTTAATGATTGAGCTTAAGTAATTCTGGTCTCGTAGTCTGTGTATAAGACTGAGAAAAACAAGTATCGAGATCAAATCCTTCGACAAAGTTATTGTTTTGCTTTCAATATAGAATTTATATTCCAAAACTATTTCTTGTATTATTGTAAAGAACTACAGACTGAACATAAACTTTTTTAAATGGTAATATTTTCACATAACTTGTAATAAGTGGGTAGTTGAAAAATAAATATTCGTATTCATTATAAAGCTGGTATTCAAATGCTACTATGGACTGATTATTTAAAATACAAAATAATTTGCACGAGGAGAAGATGGCTGCTCGTGCTGTGCAAGAATAAACTTTATGATAGTATACTATATGGTTAATTTTTTTTAGAATATTGCGTCTAGCATTACAACTGAGATCAAATTTCAATGCGGCTTATAAGAGTTGAGTTGGTCTTGTGGTCACTAAGGTAGTGCGATGTTCATCGTTATCTACGTTCGAAACCAAGTTTAGCCTTACACTTTTTTACATTTCTTTAACAGACGACGTAGGGTATTGTCTTTTTAAACGGGCAGTTTGTATAGAAATAAAACTAAAAAATTGCAAGTTTATAATGTTTATTATTTCATTAAAACACTTAAGTAAGATAAAGTAAGTAAATGCTCATATATTTCCAAATTGATATACTTTTTATATTAGTATGCCATATAAACATTAAAAAAGGCATGCTTATGCTTAAAAGTTTGTTCTCGAGAAAATGAATTCATCTGTGAAATGCTTTACAAATTTATAGCTGCCTATATGTAGTGAATAAACATGTTATTTTTATATTAGTATGCCATATAAACATTAAAAAAGGCATGCTTATGCTAAGTTTGTTATCGAGAAAATGAATTCATCTGTGAAATGCTTTACAAATTTATAGCTGCCTATATGTAGTGAATAAACATGTTATTTTTATAATAGTATGCCATATAAACATTAAAAAAGGCATGCTTATGCTAAGTTTGTTATCGAGAAAATGAATTCATCTGTGAAATGCTTTACAAATTTATAGCTGCCTATATGTAGTGAATAAACATGTTATTTAAATAGAAAAAATCTATTTATAACAATAACATCACCACATAATCTGCAACATTTTAATGGTTTAACAATCAATCCATTGAGCATTTACTTACATGGTGTGTTTAAATATACCTACTAGATGAACTAGTAGCGGAGTGGCGCACCGTCCCCTGCTATAACTTGTTGTAAGCGGCTACGCATACCGCGCACCATATTCCAACACAAATCTTTGCCTCTCATGTGCTCCCAAGTCGATGTCACGACCACAGCCAAGTAGTGTTTGTTTCGCACTTCCGTTGTGTCCCAATTTAAAACCATCTGACCCCATAGATTTTCTATAGGGTTCAAATCAGGACTTTTAGATGGCCAATTAATAACTGTCACACCTTCTTGAGCAGCTAACCATTCCCGCACAATGCCTGCACGGTGGATGGAGCAGTTATCGTGCATGAAATAAATATGTGACGTTGGATAGGCAATTCGCACAGTCGGCAGCATGACGTCACGCAGAATCTCCAAATACAAACTGCTATTAAACCTACCACCAACTTCCACCAATTCACCAGGTCCCATGGACGACATCCAGCCCCAGTAGCCCAGGGTTATTCTACCGCTAGTTCTACAAGGTAGCAAGCACTTCTCGTTGTAACGTTCTCCTTTCCTCCGCCATAAGATTTTACGTCCATCTTTGTCCGATTTAAATGATTTTTCATCAGTGAAGATCACAACATTTTCTTTCCAATTAAAATTTAAATATTCCTGGGCAAAACGGACCCTTTCTGCACGATGAGCAGGTGTCAATGCAATTTTCTGTGCCGGTTTATAATTCTTTATCCCAGCAGCGTGTAAATGCCTTCTCACTGTTTCCACTGATATATTGTGGTTTATTGCGGTTGCACGAATGGGCAAAAATGGATTTTCAATGTGGCTTGAAACAATAGCCGTTCGAATTCGGGACTATACTTGATGGCTTTTGCTCCTGGACGAATCCGCTGAATATTTCCATTGTCTCCATAACGTCTTAGCCATAGTCTGACCGTATTTCTCTAAAACAAAAATAAACATTTTTGGAACCGTGTATGTAACTTGTAAGGAGTGAATGTAATGGTAAAATAGCCAACTACGCGTTCATTAATCACAATCAATAAAATAAAATAGGTATAAAAAAAACACTTACTGCTATATTAAGTCGGCGACCAATCTCTCTAATTCCAACATTCTGCTCATGTAAAAATATTATTTTATGTTTGGTATAGTCGTCAAGTTGCGACATGATGCTTTATTACAACAAATTGCTTAAAAATACTTAACGAGTTAAACGATTTACAAATGTGTGTGCGCAGTCACTGCTATTAGGCGTAGTGTAACTTTTGTTACTTAGATGAATTTATGATCTACCTCACGAAGTAAATATGTTTTACTTCGTATTCAACCATTCTTGGTAAATATAAATTCTGTGAACTTAAAGTTTTTTAAATTACCCACCCGTTTACAAGATTAGTTATTAGGCGAAAATCACATTGGTCGTTCTTTAATATTGCAAGCAATATTGTAGAAATGAAAACAAATTAAAAAAGAAACTGATGTATAGGTGCACTGTGTTTTCGAACCCACATGCTGTTCGTCGTCAATCCAGCGTCAAACCGCTAAGCCACAAGAACTTGTTGGGAATACGCGAAATTAAAGATTGGGTTGTAATTATGTAGCGTGACTTAAAAGGTTTTCAACTTTAATATTAACGAGATAATGATTAAAATAGCTTAACAAAAACATATATAATGCCAGTGGCTCCGACTATGTTGGGTGGGTTTACCTTAACGTTACGCGTTAAAGATCAAATTTGCGTGTCTGTGTTATTATTGTATTTTTGTTCATCGAGTCCTCGAGCACTTGTCTGATAAGCTCATATAAATTAAATAAACCTTAATGTTACCGGCAGAGGGTCCAAAGTCGTTTGATTTTAGGGTGGGTTAGATAATGTTGACAACAGACTGTACAATCATTTAGCTGGCAGGGACGACGACAGTTGACTCTAACAAAACATTTCAGTTAAAAGCTTAATATTTCGCAAACGGATCCCTTAATCCAAAAATGGTTTTCACAAACTCACAATATTTTTGAACGACCTTTCTAAGGATACCCCATACCATGGGGTAGATGAGAAAAAAAAATATCCTTACTTTACGTGTAGGGGAGGCACCCTAAAAAATAATATTTTTCTTGATTTTATTTTACCTCTTTGTCTTCGTGATTAATTTGTATACATATGCCAAATTACAGTCTCTTCAGTTCTCTTCTAATACGAACCGTCAAAGTCAAAGTCAAATCATTTATTTCAAATAGGCCCTTGTAAGGCACTTATGAACGTCAAAGTTTACAAAAAAAATTGAATTGATTCTAGTCGCCCCTTCCAAAAGGTAGTTTTCGTATGGAGAAGAATGGGCAAGAAACTCCACAGCACATGTCTCCGAGCTAAGCCGCGGACAGACAGACAGACGGACATGGTGAAACTATAAGGGTTTACCTTACTACGGAACCCTAAAAACTTACGCGTTATCCACCGAATCATTAGTTGATACATACGCTCTGCCCTTGGCCTGCAACTGCATTGCTCTAAAACATTGAAAACCGGCGTAAACATTTCAAGCGAAGTTTCTTTTATTATTCCATTTCAGTGGCGTAACATAAACATACAATTACAGCAATCTCGAGTAAAATGCTGTTACCATGGATTCAGTTCGTTGAAATTTTTCGTCGGTTATTAAAAAAAAAATTGCTGTTCCATATACATTTTGATCGCGTAGGTATTGAAAATTTATAAAAGGACAGATTTTTTTAAATAACCGACGAAAAATTTCGCGTCGATGTCCCTGCCACCCTGTATATGTACTTTTATTTTATTTATAAGCTTTTCATAACTGGATACAGTGTTTTTAGTAAGGAGTGTCCTGCGCATAAACGAATTTGTGCCTAAACGTTACCGAAAATAATAAATAATATTTTTGTAGGAAATGGTCATACTGTACATTTCTACACTATGGCACGAGTGTGTTGCGCATATTAGGTACATGGCATAGACGAGACCTACACAAACGTTGCAGACACCATAAAATATTATTATTTGTTGTGTTGTGGAGTCAAGCTGGTCTCTTATTCTAATGAAACTCCGTACGTTGGGCCACCTTAAGGTCATAGTGTTATCACTTACCACAGACGCGTGACGTGTGGTATAAAAACCACCCGGGCCAACTCAACGGGATGAACTATTTGATATTTGAAAATAGTAAACCATTATAACATTTGTACGTGTGGCGGCTTTATGCTCTGTGATATAGGGTTCAAATTCAACTATTTTACATACTTGATGCGGTTGGTAAATCTATTCCGGGAGAAAAATAAACCATTATAACTTTTGCGCGCGTGGCGTCTTTATTTACATTGGCATAGGGTTTAAATTCAACTGTTTTACACACATATTTGCGGTATGTAAATCTATTCCGCGTAGGTACTTACCTAGTTAATAAAGTAAAATATAATACATTTATATAATATAGGGACCCATAATAATATTGTCAAAGCATCCTTACTTTTTTTATTTTTTCAGCCTTCGTAGACCCAGCGATGACAACATTTTTTTTTTTAATTTTGCCCATTTTACAAAATAAAATAACTAAGTACCTACCTAAAAAAAATCACTATTTAAAAATTAAACTATAATTATACAGGTCCCTATTATTATTTACAAATTTACAATACATTTTTGGCTTGGCGGGTTTGCAAAAATTGGCATACGTCCGACCTCCAAGACGTTCCGCTCGGGACTAAATCCGTACCAGGCGTGAATAACTTAACAAATCGAAAATGCACATTTTTCAGGGCAGCCATTTTTAAGTTCAAGTTTTATCTGTAAATTCAGATTTTATGTTATTAAATATTTTTTTATCTGAATGTAAATCATTTGCTTTGAGTTTTTATATAACATTAGATTATTTAATGAATTTACCGTATTTATAATAAAAAAATGACATATCAAGTTGTTCACCAATGAGTTATCAAGTTGTTCACCTAAGTACTTACTTTAAGTACGTGTGTATAAAATCAAAAGTAATAAGTATAGTCTCTGCCTACCTCTTATGGGACTGAAATCGTGATATTATGTATGTAGGTATGTATAGGTAATAAAAACAAACAATTGCAAAATAATTATTTTTATTTCGAAAAAAAAGTTCAAATATTATAGAATTAGTCGAATTCTTCTCCGTTTCCTCCAGCATCAGGGTCTTCGGAGTCTAAATCAGGATCGATGTTGGATACGTCACCATCAGTTTTAATGGTTTTATAAAATTCGTGAAAAATGGGTGCTATCAGTGGCAATAAATCCATCAAATCCTTCTTTTTTTTCTTTACTTATTGGTAACGTCTCTTTTGAAACAACTTCTAATTGTATAGTGTCTAAATTGAATTTACCTCGTTTTCTGTAATTAATGACTCTAAAAGAGCTTTCATTGTCAAGATTTGTCTTAAAACGTATTTCTCCTATAGGCTTCTTATACTGCAGCCATTTCACAGGTTGCCATAAAAATTTTGCACCACAAGCATCCTTTTTTTTATTGTAAAAGGACCTTTCTTCGAACTCAATTCTGCAAAATTGAGAAAATTTTCTAGTTTCATGGGAACTATTGCAAATGCGTTATTAACCTTGCAAGATCTTATTAATTGCATCCAGTCGTTAAGATGGTTTATTTTAAGCTGCGTTTTCTTTTTAGTTCTTTCAATTAGGGCATGATCTGAGTCACATTCCATGTGGCTATGTCCGCTAATCAAAAACTTATGATTGATTGTCTCCAAGGTTGGATGTACATGCAATAAATACATGAACATCATTGCAACAGCGTTATTTTTATTCTGGCCACCACACGTGTCAGAATAAAATGTGACCTCTGTAACTTCAGGTGGCAAATTTTGTAAAAAATGCCACAAACACGAAGCAATTTGATTTGCTCCTCGAGCACCGATGGTTTCGTCCCACATGTAACAAGAAGCTTTATCATCTCTTAAGTTATGAATCGTAAGATTGTAGGACCATAGTTGTCTCTTATAAAAAGAGACAGACGTTTTCAGGAATGGCGTAGGTAAGCATTGCTGAAGATCAAATGCATAAGCTCGAAAATTTGAATTGCGCTTTGCTTCATTTTTGCCCTTTCTTTTTTCTGCATAAGCGTTTTCGGCTTGTGATTGATGCTCACTCAACTTCACTATAAAGTTGGTATTTTCCTCTACTTCGGTTAACGCTATCTTTGTATTCAAAAGATCGCATGTGTGGCAAGTATCTTTAGCCGGTTTTTTGAATGATAAGTTTAAATCGTGAAAACACTGGGAATACAATTTAAGTGAAATAGGATTTGGGCAACTTTCCCTATATAAACGATGCATAGCAGCTATACTCGTAGAAAGGTCCGATGATAAATATTTTTTATTTGTTCTATTTCTGCAATAATGACTTTCGTAGTTTGGGAATGATAAGATGTGATCTTTGGCAGATTTTAAATCATCAACAGTCCTTTTATTTTTAGCTAGCAGCCATCTCTATTTAACATATCACTTTGTCTCATCACACGCGCAACGGATAGAAAATGTAATAGATGATAGATTTATTTGTCACAAAATACACTCGCAATCTCGATGCGGTAATAACTGGACAACTTGATTTATGCTATTAAAAACGTTAAGTAGGTTGTTAGAATAAATGAACATCTCGTGTTGTTAGTTACTTTTTTTTTTATAGTTGGCAGTATTATAATGACATGTTGAGTTGTGTAAATAATTATAATTTGTATGTTTTAATATCTCAAGACGTCACATTGTACCCTTTAGTAAGAGAGTTATTTAAAAATTCACATGTTTGCTATGTGCTGTAAAACAGACCCATCGACTTAGTCATTTATTCACCCTATGAATAAAATAATCCTAATGCCTATTATGCATTAAAAAAAAATATATGTAGGTCGACATATCAACCTATTCACGCCTGGTACGGAAATGACACGGGGCGAGCGCATGAAAAGATGAAAACGCTTGATTTTGGAATTAGTGGTATAAGTATTTTCATATTTCACATTATGACAGCCGTTTTCTATCACATTTTTTACGACCTTTATTATGGTATAAGTTTTATTATTCAAAGCCTTAATATAACTCAAATAAAATGATAATTAGAACATAACGAACGAACATATATAACTCAAATAAAATGATAATTAGATTTTTTTTTAGTTGCATCGTCTTCACATATAATTATGTAACTAATGTACGTGCATATGCAAAATATTGTAACACATTTTAAAAGAGTAACGGTGGAGTTTCTTGCCCATTCTTCTCCATACGAAAACTACCTTTGGGAAGGGGCGACTAGAATCAATTAAATTTTTTTGTAAACTTTGACGTTCAAAAGTGCCATACAGGGGCCTATTTGAAATAAATGATTTGACTTTGACTTTGACTTTATAATTTAGACGTGTCTTTGCGATTTAATTGGATGCAGTAAAGTGCACGTAATCGTGTATCGGACGGCCGAAATACCTAGATCGAAGTGTGAAATATATCATATGTTTTTTTCAACATTTTAATCCGTGTTATCTACGAATAAAATACAATATAAAATGACGTTTTTCCGGGTAACCTCGCAATAAACAGTTGTAACTAGTTATTACTCAAGCACGTTTCCGGATGACAGCGATGCGGATGAATACTTCGACATCTTGTCCTTTTGTTTTTCTATTTATTTGTATAGTTAGTTAGGTAATTAGTACCATGTGAATAGTTGTGTTAAATATTGTAAAAGATATATTACAAATAAATATGCTCAAAAATATTAATTATTCTACAAAGTTAAGCAGATTTTAGATATTTTTAGCTCACGACCATAACATTCTACAATACAAAATTCATAAGGTATTTCTTACTATAAACAAGCCTATGATTTTGCTGACAGCGGTTTCATTTCATAGCAGTATGGGTAGTGTTCGTTGTTCTAAAGTTGAGTATACGCTAGAGAATTTTGTCGAGCATTTCCATGTAATGTAACGTTCCTGTCAATGCTCCACGCTGCGTTCGACGTAATGCTCACGGTGAGAGAGCATTTACCTGAAACATTTCTTTCTACCTTACGTTCTTCGAAACGACCTGCCCTCTACCCGCGCACCTCACTCCGCGTCGCCCGCGGTCGTTTCTTTGCTCAATAATATGATACACCAATACGATCGTTGGTTTTTAAAATTAGGTTGTATTAAAACAGCGAATGCTCGATGTTCTGTTACAAGTAAATGCTCTAGTCTATACTCACCTATACATACACAGGTACATAAAAAACGCGTTGAATACATACCTCCTCTTCCTCCTCCTCCTTTTTTATTCAGGCAAAGGGTTATCTTCTGAGAAACCTAGTAAGTGGGCAACGGAATATAATAAAAGCCTTGCAGATTTAAAATATTTTTTAATTTTACTTATTATTGCGAAAGTTTTGTAAAAGACTATCAGAGAATAATTACATCACAGAATTTAATATTAGAGATTAGTATTATAAACGGTCAATTATCGAAAGAAGATATTATTTATCTTGAGTGAATCACAAAATGCGGGGGGCGGCGGCGGCGGTCAGCTCAGCGGGCGGAGTGGTGGTCTCAGGTGTCAGGTGACGAGCGCAGGAACTCGCGCAGCTGGTCGCGCAGGCCGAAGTTTAACTGCAGGCACGAGGACAGCAGACGCCGCCCCGAGATCGGCGACACCGCGCCGTCTGCAACAGACGAGCGCTCACTACACAACTCTTGTTAATGACAATACTAGTAGTTCTGTGAACAGTAGACCTCGCGAGCACAAACATTTTTGCAACAATTAATATACCAGTAAAGTTATTTAAAACGGGATGACCTGGGTTTACCTTGGTTTTAGAAACATTGAAAATATCCCGTTTTAAATAACTTTAGATCGTGAAAATATTCATATCAGTTTAAAATCCTATAATTAACATACCTATCCAACTAAAAAAAAAACCCGACTGCAACAGAACTGTAGGTACTAAAAAGCATTTATGGTGGTAAGATGATAATTAAACAGAAATAAACTAACCCACAACTAACCAACCCGATGTAGATCTGCTGGCGTCCTTATCCTGGCTGCGTTTCGGTGGCCTCTTTGGGAAAAGCTAAGGTTTTATCTGTGCAAGGACAATACGGTTGACATTTGTCGCGCATGTCACTGTTCTCGTCCAGCTAACGAAGAGTACTTGCATAGACACAACCTTGTAGCTAGTACTATCATCCATCAGCAACTTTCTCTGAAATACAGCCTTGTGGAATCGGAACTGCTGTTCTACAGGTATGTGCCTATCCCAGTTAGAAAATGGCAATATTGTATCAATCCATCATCACTGACAGGACTGTTGTGGTCAATATCCTAATATAGTGCTGGTGGATCGAATAGAGCGGCGCGCTATGATTTTTGGCATGACGGGAACCTCGTGAAAGACAAATCAAATATCCTGAATTGGCTTGCGAGCTTGTCGACATGTGGGATGTGGACTCAGCGATCATTGTACCGATAGTTGTGACAGCCAATGGCTTAATAGCCAAGAACCTCGACCAACACCTGAGGAGGCTCTCGTTGGGCAGGTGGATTAAGGGCTTGATCCAGAAAGCGGTACTTCTGGATACGGCTCGTTTTGTTAAGAGGTTCTTCTGCTAACTTATATTTATTATTAATATTATTGTGTCGTTTATTCATCTAGATTCTTATTCATTAACATTTTTAAATATTTCTTAAAATAAACAGAATTAAAAAAACATTTAAATATATTTAAAAAATTGAGATCCTCCGGTGCCGGGAGCAGGGTCTAAGCTACCGGTGGATGGGGACGTAGGCGGGTGAGGGCGGGTGGGCGTCCGTATCGAGGAGTAGGTACTGCCTTCTAAATCAGGCCCTTGATCCAACCGCCTAACGAGAGCCTCGAGAGATGTTGGTCGAGACTTTCGGCCAAAATTCAAATTTCAAAAGTCATTTATTCAAACTAGACTGAAAATTAGCGCTTTTCGAACGTCAACATTACATAAGACAGTCTCCCAAAAACGCCCGCCCTTCACCAGTTCCTAGTGCTTTAACTGGGAAGAAGAAGTGGCGCAACAAACTCCCCAGCAGCACCGCTGTCTGTTCAGTTGGAAAAACCAGATTCTCTACAATAGTACGTAAAATAATTTACATTACGCAATACAAAGCGGTTTGACACCTCAGTTGACATAACAGTAGGTTATGTCAACTGAGGTGTCAAACCGCTTTGATGCGCAAGAGTGTTTATTGCATGGGCCCAATTATTTATAATAAATTACCAAGAGATTGGAAAGATTTAAATGCTTTGCTGTTTAAGAATAGACTACGTAAATAATTGATAGGTAAAACGTACTACAGTGTGACTGAGTTCCTATCTGAGAAAAATATTAGTTGACTTTTCTAGTTTTCGTTATAATATATGGAACTCGAATTTAATTGAATATTGATTAATTTAATGGCATATAACTTAATAATAATTGATCGAATAATAGATAATAATTTTATGTAAATATTTGCATGCTTAATGGCAAAATATGGCTGATCTTTGTACTTTACTAACACCTATTGATGTATCATCTACCCATATTTGCAAAAATAAAATTATTCTATTCAAAACATTAAATTAAATTATTTGCTACATGTCAGCTAGCACACGCCAATATACCAACAAAAACATCGGAATTTAAACTCAAGTGAAAATAAAAATCCATCAGCCCATTGGCCGTTACGACAATCGGCACAATGATAGCCGAGGTCACAATCCACATGTCAACAACCTCGTGTGCTGAGTCGAGATATTTCATTTGAGATTGTTCATCACTTTCTCAGCTTTCACGAGGTTCTCGTCATTTGGAATGGTATCATCGACTATCATTGCCCGCTAATCGATCTATCAATACTATATCAGCCTATATATTGGCTACAATAGTCCTGTCAGTAATGATAGACCGATCGCTGTACAATGTGACATGGTCATTTTAGAGAACTGGGTCGGGCACATACTTGTAATGCGGTACCTTAGAGTCCACAAGTTTATATTTCAAAGCAAATTGCTGGTGAATAATCCTGGCCACTTGGTTATGCCTGTGCAAGTACTCGCCGTTAACCAGACGAACAACCAGAGATGATATGTCTGATGGACTCACCCGGATGATGGCATGCCAACGTCAACCATCTTGTCCTTAAAATAGACTAAACGAGATGTATCGACGTCAGTGTATTGTCTTACTTTTCTGACGGCGTAGGCTGCCGAACCGAGCCTTCCCGCTAGACTCGATATATGTGGGCACCACTGAAGTTGGACATCTACTGTTATGCCCAGAAAAACTGCCGAGTTAACAGATTCAAGCACCTCTTTATCTAAGATGATGTTGGGTCCTAGATTTCTAACATTTGGTAGAGAGAACTTTACACATTTCGTTTTCTTGACACTGGTGCCGATTCTCTTGTCAAATGCCTCTAAACTAAACTAAAAATCACTAAAATTTCGTTTATTCCTGCCAAACGACGATTTCCCATTCTGAAATAGACTAAAGTGACACAACTTAACTATATTTTAGTTTGACAGCACTAACATAGTACTTAGTTTTTAATTTAGTGAAAATAGCAATTTTGCTATTTTGAATTTGAAGTTTTTCACCTAAAATTTCGATTGTAAAAAACCAAACCAGACTAAACTTGACAATTATTAATCGCGATTAAAAAGGTGTGGGATAAAATAAGTTATCATGAACTAAAATTCACACCAACATCTCGACTTCACGTGCAAAAACAGTACTGTATTTATTTTTTCTTTTGCTTATATCTCGAAAATGGTGTGTCCTATCGCAAAAATAATGAAAATTTCAACCCCTTCTATAGAACCTTTAAACACCTAACACTCAACATGTAAGTAATATTTTTTCATATTATCGATACAAAAAAATCCATATAAAACACGTCGTGGCTAGACCCCCTGCGCACCACCGGCTCTAAAAAAAATCACGGGTTAGGGCAAACCACGGGTACCACGAGAATTCGAGATTGTCAAATTCGATTTTAGTTGTGTCAAAATTATTTTTTAGTTTAGAGAATTTTATTGGCAGAATTGCTCTAAGATTCTCATAGCCAAAAGTAAGTAATTTTAGTCTTAGTTTAGTTCGGTGTACAAGAGACTCGGCTCCATTGAGAACTAGGTTATTTGTCGTAAACCAATCCGTACCTAACTATTGACAGTGCACTGTTTACATCGTCAAAAGCTTGTCTATTCCTTTCAACTTTAAAAATAAGAGAGGTGTCATCTGCAAAAACTACAACTTCACAGATACCCTTTAAATAAAATGGTAAGTCATTGATATACACTAAGAACAAGAATGAACCCAGTATTGAGCCTTGAGCTACACCTAACTGAACTGGTAGCTCGGAAGATTTCACACCATTGATATCAGATACACATTAGAACCTATTATGTAAATAATTATTTATAACGTTGAGAGCTACGTTTTGCACACCTTACTGACGTAGTTTACGCAACAGCGTGTAGAGGCCATACCATACAGGCTCGTCATTCCCCTGGATCTGTCGACATCCTGGATAGCGAAGGACCGTCCTCCATTGCCCTATACAGAATATCAAGAAGGAGCGCAGAGTTGCATCTATCTTGTAAAACTCCAGCACTCTCATGAGCCACGTACATATGTGATACCAGCTAGTTTTTATATTCAATTATTTAAAATTTAATTTATATGGATATAAATGAAATAATGGAGATAATAATAATCATAAAAATAATTACATTGCGGAAAATCCAGAATTATACTATATATTTTATGAAATCTAATATTTATTTGGCTTTTTTAAGGTTAACCGAAGTACCAAATAGTATAGTTATGGTTGAGGGAACTAAATGTAATGTTTGAATTTAAACACGTAGGAATCCGAGGTAGTCTCTATCAGCTAAGTTCTTTTAAATAATGAGCGGTTGTCTGTGCTCCAGTGTGATGGTGTGGTAGTGTGGTGTGTGGTGGTGTGGTGTGGCGACGCACCGGCGGCGAGGAACCAATCGAGGATGTTGGCACGCTCATAGGTGTAGCCGTCGGCCGCGAAAACTGGCTCATGCAGCATGCGGTGCGACAGCGGACAGCGCAGCGCGTGCGGCGCGGACCGCTCCTACAACCACAACACTATGCCATGTAAACTCATCTGCATGTTACACAAGCACTCACTCCTCGTATACGACATGCAGTTAATTGAACTACAGGAGCTTGCCCACTGCTCACATCACACATTGTACGGACAGTCTGCACAAATACATCAGAAAGAAACAAATTATACAGGGTGGATTTTTGAGATGGGGCAGTAAGGACATGCTCCCTTAAACGTTGTAGCTACAGGAAAACGGTCTTAAGAGACTGTTCTTAACTTTTTAAATATTTCGATCTGCGTTCACAGATTTTGAAAAAAAATTACAGTCAACAAGAAAATTTACAGTTTTCACAAGAACTTTTTTTGATGCCAATCGATCCTGTTTCTTATAAAGATCAAAAAATTCTTCGGACCAACTGAGATTTCAGTACTAGAAAAGTCAGAAATCGCAAAAAATCTTTTACCCTATATTTCGTAAGAAATGATACTCCAACTTACTATTTTACGATGAAACTACACATAAACAAATTTAAATTCAAAAGAACGAATAGTGACCAAAAGGACAGGTCCAGACGATCCATTCTGTAAACATCTCACCGTGAAGGGTGAGGTGAAGTGAGCTGTCCATAGTGTCAATCCCTAGCTTTAGGTGCAATGAAAGCTCACTTCACCCAAGTTTTCACGGTGAGATGTTTACAGAATAGCATGGCTGTTTCTGCCCTCGGTCGTGGTCTTAATTGATATGTGTTCATGATTTTAGATTTTACAGTAAGATTTAAATTATTAAGGATGTATAAATTCAGTATAACTTGCGTAACATAATTCTCAAATAAAACAATACTCAATTCCAGCTTCCACCTCGCCATTTTTAACAGGAAGTACTAAAAATGTTTTTGACGTTCCATTTAATCCCGTAATTACCTTTAAAGAGCACGAACAATAACTAGAACCTTACCGCTTATTATAGATTAAAGGAATGCATGTAATTTTTGTAATATAATTGCGTATAAAATACGACAATATTACTAACATATTTTTATGTACGCATCGAACGTGTTTTTTTTTAAATATCCAGTTCCAACAATGAAGGTAAGTATTTATTATTTCTTTAACATGACATTGACATATTATTTTGAATTGATCAATTATTTTCTGGTTGCTTTGCTTGCATTGCAGTTCCAAGTTACGTATAATTTATATAAATATAGCGTTCCTTGCTTACTGTGCGATTATTTTGTGATATTGATATTTTCTTTTAACGACCTTCTACACGAACTGATATACTCTAGCCACTTTTACTATACAGGATTCTGTTTTACTTTTCGATTTGGATATTATGATGAGGTGCATCAGTTGTGGCATCGCTTAGCAGCGGATTCGCAGACGTGTCAAGGCTGGCGTTACCCCTACAAGTGAGACTCGCTCGATGGTTCACAAATCAGGTACGCCTACTACACCAGTCGCGTAAACCATGCAGTAAAGGCAATATTGAGCAGTTTTGTTATAATTTGAAAAATATCATGATATTTGTTATTGTTCCAGCTCCCATGAGATGGATACGTTTATCACGACTGTTATAGTTAATTAAATACCGAAGCTACTGACGATTGATGATTTGATGTTTTCTTTTAACGATCATTGCTATTCTACACGGACTGATATCATCTAGCCACGATTACTATTGCTGTTCATACAGGATTCTGTTATACTTTTCGATTTGTATATTATGATGAGGTGCATCAATTGTGGCGTCAATAACCATGCAGTAAAGGCAATATATTGAGCGGTTGTGTTATAATTTGAAAAATGTAATGATATTTGTTATTGTTCCAGCTCCCATGAGATGGATACGCTTTTCACGACTGTTATAGTTAATTAAATACCAAAGCTTGCCAAAAAAAAGAGAGATTTCTAGGTCATAATAATGGTCTGCCGTAGATGTGATATTTCAGTTGGGCTCAGAAATCTAACACGCCGACGTTTCTATACGTTGCAGTGGACAGCCCTTTAGTACCCATTACTTCCAATGATAATAATTATCAGGTAAATTATTTATTACCGGACTACGTTTTTATTATAAGTAGGTATAATCTGTGAAAGGAAATGGTAAAATGAATGGGACAGATCCCTCAAAACTGGAAAGCCGAGCGATGGAAACCGATGATCACGAAACATAGAAGGTTTGTTCATCATGTAATTATTAGCCATATGTCAGCTAGCACACGCCAATATACCAACCAAAAACATCGAGAACTATACTCAGGCAGAAATAAAAAATAAAAACTAAACGTAAACAGAACTTAATATCTAAATAAAATCCTCCAGGCATAAATAAAATAATAAATAGCTTTATAGCTGTAACTGTTAAATGATAAACTAGGACCATCGAGGTAAAATAAATAAACAGTTAATTACTAATAACAATAACAAAACCATGATCAGCAAGGCGACTAGTCACTACGAGTACAAGCAGCGCCCGTTTCACGAGCATAACGCAAAGATCAGCCATTACCTCGCTATATTATGAGAGAAGGAGGCAACCCGACCCCCGACGCTACCACAAGCAGTGATAATCTAAGGGAGCATGACGAACTTGCTGCCGGTTGCTAAGGCAAAAATATAATATCATCGTCGAGGTCTCTAGCTAACCACATATTGCAATTGAACAAAGGTTGGATTTTACTTTAGTTTTAAATGCATTAAAAGGCAAATCTAGCAAAGAAGAGGACAGCTTGTTATTAAAGGTTATACCAAGCCCAACAAATGAGTTAAGAACCATAAGAAGTCGGTGAAAGGGAGCTCGTAGTTTATCCTTATTAAAATTTCTAGTGTTAACATTGTGAATATCACTGTTCTTAGAATATACGTGTATATTTTGTCTAATATACGAGCTCGTAGTTTATCCTTATTAAAATTTCTAGTGTTAACATTGTGAATATCACTGTTCTTAGAATATACGTGTATATTTTGTCTAATATATAAGATGTTGGCGAAGACGAATTTATTGTGATGCCACTGTGAGGATACCAATATCTTTGAAAAAATCTCTCAAAGAAACTCTGACGCCTAGCCGGTAAATTGCTCGAACAGCTCGTTTTTGATGGACAAATACATTTTGAATATCAGCAGCTTTGCCCCACAGCAGAAGACCGTAGGACATAACGCTATGAAAATAACTAAAATAGACTAATCAAGCTGTATCAACGTCCGTGTATTGTCTTACTTTGACATCTACTGTTATGCCCAAAAAAACTGCCGAGTTTACAGTTTCAAGCACCTCTTTATCTAAGACGATGTTGGGTCTTAGATTTCAAACATTTGGTAGGGCGAACTTTACACATTTTAATTTCTTGGTTATTGGGTTAGGTTATTTGTCGTAAACCAATCCGTAACCATTGAGAGTGCACTTTTTACACCGTCAAAATCTTGTCTATGTCAGCTTTGGAGAGATCACAGAAAACCCCGATAGCATTTTGTGAGTTCTCCTATGCGTTAAATATGTGTTTCAGAAGAGCATTTGTAGGCGAACTACCTTTTGTAACGCCATATTGTTCATTGTGAAGGAGGCTATTTAAATTAAAATGTCTTAGCAACTGCTTGAGTATTAATTTTTCAAATATTTTGCTAAATGCAGGTAAGATAGAAATTGGCCTGAAATTGATGAGGTCAGGAAAAGTTCCTAAATCAACACATTTCTTAAAAGCAACAAACTATCTTGTTCTTATAGCAAATAAAATTATAACGGGTATTCGTTAGAGTTTTTTTTTTTGTTTCTGTTTGGCTAGTCTGTCTATCATAATGATAAAGTATGTTGGAGTTTCTTTCCTACGAAATTTACGTGAAAAGCGTTTCGATTTCTGTCTTTTCTAGTACTCAAACCTCAGTTGGTTCAATAGAGTTTTTTGATACTTATAAGAAACAGAATCGATTGGCAATAAAAGTTTTTGTGAAAACTGCCCATTTTCTTGTAGACTGTATTTTTTTTTTTCAAAATCTGTGAATGCAGATCAAAATATCTCAATAAGTTAAAAACAGACCGCTTTTTTCTAGCGACAACGGTTAAGGTAGCTGTCCTTAATGCCGCATCTCAAAAATCTGCCCTGTATAGTCACAAGTAAAAATTGTTAATCGGTAAAAACCACTTTTAACTGATAAAATCAGTTAAAACTAGATTTGTCCGTTTAAAACAATTTTATTCCCGAGCTCTGAATCTAATGGGGGTCATGTCACCTTGTCGTAGGAGGGCGGTGCGGCCTGCAGCCAACGCAGCTCCTCGCGCACAAACGCCCGCTCCGCGTCCTCGGGGACCGAGCCGTTCGCTTCGTCTGCAACGTGCTCGAGCTCTGAACACAATAAACTCTATTATAATACAAAAGAATAGTATCTTCATCAACCCTAATGGAAAACCCAATAACAATATCCGAAGTGTAATTGAAATGGGCATGTATAATGATAATAATAATAGTGATCACTGACGAGGAACAGAGCTCCCACCTCATTCTTGCCTTAATTGGCCAGCTTGGGTGGAGATTCGCAAGAGCAAACGTGTTCGCAGGAAGGAAGTATTCCACTAAGTGCTGGTAGGGATCTTGACCGCTCTGGGATTGTTCTAATAGCCCTGATATACCTCTCCACTCCTCAAGCACCGCAGGAAGTGTTGTCCCCTTGTCGCTACGTTACTATGTGCTAGCAACCGTTTTCGTGAGCCCATTATTGAGTGTGGAAGCTACTCCCTGCCATTTTATCTGTGTTTAACATAACATTGATCAGGCAGGGGCCATAGTCCTTCCATAGTTCTAGGTAACCAATCCACTATAGCCCAATATGTTTTGTTTCTATGTTCCGCGAACAGGGATAATCGTCGGTTGGTGCCTCATTCCATTAAATTTGTCTCAAGGGCCTCTGCGAGTTGGCTTCAGCGCCTCGTATGACTTCCAAAGGTCTCGTTCAAAAATAAAACGTCACCTCCCATATCTAGTTTTAATATAGTCACTACCACTCCAGCCTTGAATGTTGCGCGGGAGGTATCTTCCTTCTTACCCGCGTCCAACAAGGCTGGGAAAGCAAGAGATCGCATGTGATGGAGCAAAGAAGATAACCTATTTATCATGTGAACTTATCTATCTGTACATCACTAAATTAGAGACCGACGTGTCTACCTACAGATAACAAGTGCATGAACTTTTTACAAGCCAGAGATTACAGTTACAGAACAGAGAATTTCAGATCAAAGAAGAACAATAGTAAGAAATAAGCTCCTGTCTCAAGAAATAATAGATCAGTAAAAAACAAAGTACGTACACAACTACTAGAAGAATCCGAAAATATTGAAGGCGCCATCGCTATCGCATTAACAGAAAACGCAATTGAGCATAACCAACAAGAACAACCTCAGCCGTATTTCCGAATGACGGCGTGAAAATCGTCAGTATGAGCCTGCGCGAACATCTCGGAGGTACTGCAGAAACGAGGAATTCCCGATATCATCCTGAAAATGTTATTGTTTTGGACGCGCAGAGTATTCAGGGATTTTTTGGTATAACTAACCCATAGACCACCCGTGTACAGACCCTGACAATTTACGCTTTAAATGGCTGAAGAGCTTTGGCGATGATAACCTCCCCCCTGCCTCACGCCGCACTCCAGCCTGTACGAATCGGAAAGAGTGCCTGACCATTTGACACAGTTCGTCTGGTTATTGTACCGATATTTAAAGATGTTCAACATCTCCACCGTTATACCCCTATCCCTAGCTTCCTCAAACGGACGTCTCGGACACCTTAGATCCCTCTCCTCAACCGACACCTACAAGTATTTGGGTATGTCGGAAGCATTAGGCATCAATGTTACCGACATGAAACAATCATTGAGGAAACGCTTCTTTGGCCGCCTGAATAAAGTGCTAAATAGTCTTTTATCAGGCGGAAATAAGGTGCATGCCTTCAACGGTTGAGTCATGCCGGTTTTGATGTATTCTTTCGGCATACTCAAATGGACTCAGACGGAACTTGATGCTCTGGATAGAAAGGTCCGTACATGGCTGACAGCAAATCAGATGCATCATCAGTGGTCGAGGTTTCTTAAATGCTAAAACCCTCCACAACCGTGAGATTTACAGTCTCAGAGAATATTTCCTTCAAACTGACGTAGGGATGCACTGAGGTGTGGTCGCTGTAGACAAGAGCCTCACCCCGCTCTCCTTGGCGAAAAAGAACTGGCGCAAACCTGCAATAGTTGATCTTAAGGAAGTAAGGTAAGGCAAAGAGGTTGAGTAATTCCACTTTGCCCCACCAAGCCCGCCACCCTGGTGTGGCAAAGTGGACTGCCTAAAATTTTGCAGTGGAATATGCCCCACTATTCTGATTTGATGGGGCAGATAACACTAGCATAAACACTTTGTGGATTCTGCCCCACTAGGGTTGGCACCTCAGGATTTGTGTATGAAGGTTAACATGTATTTTTACATTTGTTTGTAAAAAAAATAAATGTAACCACTGACGTTAGGATTTGACAAGTCTGAGACAAGCAAACGTAAATCTAAATACATCAAAATGGTTATTTAAACAGTGTATTAAGGTCCTTCTTTTGTAAAAAACTGTCACATATTAAATCTTCCTGGATTTAAATCAATACATTATATAGTTTTGCTGTATTTATTCAATTTAGTCTGACATAGCTGTGACATTTGCTATTTGTATTCCATTTACGTTCCGATCCATCCGTTGCAAACATTAAATGATTTAAAAATATATTTAGATGTTTGCCCAGAAATTGATACATTATCACTGTTGATAACTATTAAATAACAAAAAACGAAGAGAATAATGTACGAGAACACTATTACTAAAGGGATAATTTAAATAATAATTATTAAAAGAAATCGTAAATACTATATTACTAGTATCGAAACGTAACGTAACCACAGATTGTGAAAGAATGCGTTCAGAAACGCTTTATGAGAGTTATAGTTTTATGTTAATTTATTAAGTCTAGTTATTAAGTCTTGTGATATGTACTTGTATTATTGTCATATTATTATTTTTTATCTTTAAATAAATCAAATACTTATTAAATAATAAAAAAATGCGTTGAAATGCATTCGAAAGTAATAAAAATATCGGAAGGATTTAAGTTTAAAAAAAAATCTATATCATTTTATCCCGGCTTCGAAAAAGTAAATAAATACTTGTAATTATAAGCTCATAAAATTAGCTACGAGTCGTATGGTTACATCACTAATTACGCCGCGAACACAAATGTCAAAATAGGTCTATTATTTTGAGGTCCTTTACGTACAAACATCATGGCTTCATTTGTTTGTTAGTATTTTTTTATTTAATCTGAGATTAAAACATGCTGTTGGAGTAAAAATGACTAAACCGGTTATGGTTCACCACTGCCTCGCCCACCGCGACTTATCGGTTGTCCTTGTCTGACATTTTTTGTTTCATTCTGTTTGTTTACAAAATAGACGGACATTTGCATTTGTGGAGTGGTGGTGAGTGGTATTGAGTTTATTGTAAGTATTTTCGTATTTATTTTTCATGGATGCTGATGATTTGTGTAGATTTTTTTTAATAAGATATTTTTTGTGTTTTTCAGCTTTACAAAAATGGCAGAAGACTCTGTAGCAGGAAGTTCTAATGCATTTCAATGCATTTCAACGCATTTTTTTATTATTTAATAAGTATTTGATTTATTTAAAGATAAAAAATAATAATATGACAATAATACAAGTACATATCACAAGACTTAATAACTAGACTTAATAAATTAACATAAAACTATAACTCTCATAAAGCGTTTCTGAACGCATTCTTTCACAATCTGTGGTTACGTTACGTTTCGATACTAGTAATATAGTATTTACGATTTCTTTTAATAATTATTATTTAAATTATCCCTTTAGTAATAGTGTTCTCGTACATTATTCTCTTCGTTTTTTGTTATTTAATAGTTATCAACAGTGATAATGTATCAATTTCTGGGCAAACATCTAAATATATTTTTAAATCATTTAATGTTTGCAACGGATGGATCGGAACGTAAATGGAATACAAATAGCAAATGTCACAGCTATGTCAGACTAAATTGAATAAATACAGCAAAACTATATAATGTATTGATTTAAATCCAGGAAGATTTAATATGTGACAGTTTTTTACAAAAGTAGGACCTTAATACACTGTTTAAATAACCATTTTGATGTATTTAGATTTACGTTTGCTTGTCTCAGACTTGTCAAATCCTAACGTCAGTGGTTACATTTATTTTTTTTACAAACAAATGTAAAAATACATGTTAACCTTCATACACAAATCCTGAGGTGCCAACCCTAGTGGGGCAGAATCCACAAAGTGTTTATGCTAGTGTTATCTGCCCCATCAAATCAGAATAGTGGGGCATATTCCACTGCAAAATTTTAGGCAGTCCACTTTGCCACACCAGGGTGGCGGGCTTGGTGGGGCAAAGTGGAATTACTCAAGAGGTTCACGGACGCTTTTTCCGGGGTTTTCATGGGCTTGATGTAGACTTTTCAGCGTGTATATCCTGGCTGCGCTTCGGCGACCTCTTCGGGGAAACCCAAGAGTTTGTCTGTGCGATTATGGATGAAGTTATCATGACGAATAATTATCACGACGGTATGGTTTACATCTGTCGGGCATGCTACCGTCCCGTTGAATCAATCAGACATATTGTTTCTGGTTTTTCTCGTCTTGCTAACGAGTACTTGCATAGACACAATCAAGTGGCTCGGATTATCCACCAGCAACTTGCAATACAACCTTGTGGAGTCAGAAGTACTATGTACCCGACCCAATTCTCGAGAATGGTCACGCCACATTGTATTGGGATCGAACTATCATCACTGACAGGCCAGTGTATAAATCACACAACCCTCTCACAGTTCCTTGCATTTATATATATGAAATCGCTAAGTTTGTTAAAACAAATTATTCACTTTTTGAACTTAATAATAATACAAATAAACGTAAAATCACACAATATTTATTAAAAATGCCTGTCCCTAGGATCGAACTATTCCGACGCAGTTGCGTATATATGGCGCCACTTATTTATAATTCAATTCCAAATTTTATAACTGATCTTCCTTACAGAAAATGTTGCGTAGTACTAAAAAAAATGGCTCATTTCACAAAGTTATTATTCAATAGGTGAATTTCTAAAAAAAACTTCTTGTAGGTCCTATCATTTCAGGAATGCATTATAGACTAAACTTAAAATATATAAAATCTGCGATTGTAGATATAATTTGGTTTAGTTTGTTGTGCCAAATGTATTAATATTTTTTTTATTACTTTAGTTTTGTTGTGTAAATTGAAGATTGATTTACTTTAAATAATTTCATGTTTAGTAAATATTTTCAACTTTAGTTATAGTTAATTGCTTATTTAAATAAGCATTACCATTAATATTTGCATGCCAAAATATGGCGAAATGTGTCATCGCACAAGAATACATATTTATTAACACCTTTGTAACCGCATTTATAGCAAATAAATGACTTTGACTTTGACTTTGACTATTATAGCCAATAAGCCTGATATTGTGGTGATAGATCAACGAGAGCGCCGTGCAATAATTGTTGATATCGCTGTCCCTCATGACCAGAATCTCGTGAAAGCTGAGAAAGATAAAAAAAAACAAGTATCTTGACTTAGCACACGACTTGTCCACATGTGGAACGTGAACTCTGCAATCATTGTAATAATGGCTTAATAGCGGAGAGTCTCGACCAACACCTCAGGAGGCTCTGATTGCGCGGCTGGGTAAAGGGCTTAATTCAGAAAGCAGTACTCCTAGACACGGCACGCATCGTGAGGAGGTTCCTGTCTCTAGAGCCCTGACCGCCGGCAGCTTGAACCCTGTTCCTGATGCCAATTGGCCACTATTTTTTATATTTTTACTTGTTTTTATATTCTTTTATTCTAATATTTAAAAGTATCATTTATAAGTATATAATGAAATAAAGGAAATAATAATAATAATTTCCAGGGCCGGACGGGCTGCACTACTTTTGGATAAAGGGTTTCCAAAAGTCGCACGCCCGTTTGTCATCCCAGTTCCAGTCAGCCTTAGAGTAAGGGTCGCTGCCCCAGTGCCTAACGACAGGAATAAACCACCTGATCCGTAAATCAGGTAGTACTATGGAACCCAAAAATTATAGACCGATCACTTGTCTACCGACACACGGTCTATAAAGTTTTTACATCCATTTGGGAGCTAAAATTAACAAATATACAGCGTGCCGCTTTAATGGCGACATTAATTTAACACACATATACGGTTACGCGTATTCGTTTTATGGGTGTATTTTAATTTCATTATCCGTTATTATTTATTGAGTTATTTTCAATTTTCTAAAATAGCATTTCGGAGCAACCTGTACTTAAACAACTGTAGCGCATAGGTCATTTGCCGGGGTCACGGATCATAACATCGCATCAATGAAATTTGCAAAAAGTAGGCTAATTGAAGGAAAGAGAGAGCCCTATGTGGGCAAGTGGCGCAGGCGACGCGCGCGCTCCCCGCACCCGCCCCCACCCCGCGCTTTTTCTAACTCTAAATTCTTATTTCTACTTCTAGTGCTAGCCGGGGTCGTGTCCTTGACATACGTTTTTCGTTTCACAATCGTGCGCAAAAAATATCGCCGTGTGTGTTTTTGTGAATCTTTTCGCGAAAAAGACGCTTACCTATTGTTTTATTTATTTATACCATTCCCCCTCTAAAAAGCTTATTTTATTCACTGTTTTCAGTGAATAAAAAGCACTTTTAATCACTATTTTGGTGTTTGAATTTAGAACACATCAGTATTTTTGGAGGTTGTATAGCATTGAGATGGGGGTCGCATACCTCCATCTCAATGCTATACAACCTCCTTGCGAAAACATATTCGATACACAGGAAATAAATATCGCTTCACAAGTTGATTATTATTAGTAATAATAAGAAAATTACTCTTAATTTTAGTAATTGTTCCAATTTTAACGAGCATTTTAATTAATTCAACCTTCCTGTTTTCTTCATTAAATGTCTATTTTCGCTTAAATCTTTCTTTTTCTCGTAGTCATGGTATAAAGTATAGTATGCAACTCTTGAATAAAACGGATTTATATCGAGGGCCATGAATTACTCGCGTCGTTCAGGATTCTAACACTTGAATCACTCGCTACGCTCGTGATTCAATCGTCATGAATCACTCCCTACGGTCGTGATTCAGTCGTTAGAATCCTTCACTTGCTCGTGATTCATCTACGGCCCTCGCTTTAAATCCGTCTTTTATTCACTAATTGCATAATATACTATTATACCATTCCCCCTCTAAAAAGCTTATTTTATTCACTGAAAACAGTGAATAAAAAGCTCTTTTAATCACTGTTTTGGTGTTTGAATTTAGAACACATCTATATATGCGACCTCCATCTCAATGCTATACAACCTCCTTGCGAAAACATACTCGATACACAGGAAATAAATATCGCTTCACAAGTTGATTATTATTAGCAATAATAAGAAAATTACTTAAAATTTTAGTAATTGTTCCAATTTTAATGTGCATTTTTATTTTTTTCATTTTAATGTTACTTTGGTTTTTATTTATGTTTAGTTTGTTTTTAGTTTAATGTGTGATTTCCTGTGCGAGTCTCAATAAATACTTTTTCTTTCTTTCTTTCTTTCATTTTAATTAATTCAACCTTCCTCTTTTCTTCATTAAATGTCTATTTTCGCTTAAATCTTTATTTTTCTCGTAGTCATGGTATAAAGTATAGTATGCAACTCTTGAATAAAACGGATTTATTTCGAGGGCCATGAATTACTCGCGTCGCTCAGGATTTTAACACTTGAATCACTCGCTACGCTCGTGATTCAATCGTCATGAATCACTCCCTGCGGTCGTGATTCAGTCGTTAGAATCCTTCACTTGCTCGTGATTCATCTATGGCCCTCGCTTTAAATCCGTCTTTTATTCACTAATTGCATAATATACTATTATTTTAGTGTAATTAGTCAAATTAAGATCATGCGATAAAGACGCTTTGATTTGTTTTCGTTTCTTTTCTACCTAATAGGTACCTACATTGCGATAAGGACGCTTTTATTTGTGTTATTAGTGCTTTTAAACAGTTGATCGTGATGTCGCCGTTTAGCCCTGTGTATTCGCCAACGAGGTGGTCATATCGAAAATCTTAAAATTTAAAATAAAGGCATTTAAATCAAATTGATTAGTGATATATGATGATGAATAGTGATGATAGTGGTAATAACTAATAAGCAGAGAATGATAAGTGATTGATTACGCATCTCTGCGCTGCACTCGCACCGCGGTGCCGATGTAGGTAGGTACTTGTGCCGCGCGATTTCTTAGAAATTACGCCGTCAAAGGATCGGACCGATCGTAAAAGGCGCTTTGCGTGGTTGCCAGCGCGCGCGACGTTGCCGCTCCGAGTAGAACGTAAGCCAGCAGGAGTAAGTAGCTTCATGAATGAATCTTTTACACAGACTGATCCCCATTTTGGGTATTATTTTATTCTTTAGTTTGTTTGAAAATTTTAATTTTTCAATTAACGAATTATTTTATTTTGTTATATTTTTTATGATTACTGAGCACTAGCACTACCCGTGGGCTAAGTTTTAGATTACCATCCCACGAGTTGGGAGTTCATATAAATAAATTATAATAAATTATATATAATTAATTTAATATAAATTATATGTATATATATACGAAATAAAGGAAATAATAACAAAGTTTTATTTATTACCATACAAATTACAAACAATAACGTAGAAATAGAAAAAAAAAGAATATACTTACCAAAAAAAAAATGTATGCGCGGGCCCACTACGGGTAAAAGCCTCCTCCAAGAAATGCCAGTAATCTTTTTTGCTGGCTGTGTTTAGCCAAACAGGAGGTGGCAGGTCAACTGCCACCTCCAGTATCTCATCTACCCATCTAGCGTTAGGCCTGCTTTTGCTTCTAGTGCCTCGTGGTCCAGTCCATTTAACTACTCGTCCCGTCAAGTTATCATCGTTAAATCTGGCCACGTGACCTGTCCACTTCCATTTTCTTTGGAGCGAGAAGGTTAGAGCATCAGTTACATCGGTTCTCTGGCGAATTTCTACATTCCTCGCCTTGTCTTTCAGCCTTATGCCTAGGCAACTTCTCTCCATTCTTCTTTGTGTTGTCTGGATTTTGTTTCTGTTCTCACGGTCGAATGTCCAAGTCTGGCACCCGTAGGTTAGACATGGTAATATTTCCAAATCCATTACTATATATATATATATATTGATATTACAAAATGTACAAAAATAAGAATCACAATAAATACCAATAGTTGGGAATTGACCTTACAATCACAGGTTTGCAAAGCAATTGTCCAAACGCTTAGTTATTTTCTTTGTCGAAACTTAGCTAAAATAGCCATTCTTATATGCGGGATGATCATTGAAAAAGTAAAATCGGTAACTATCTGCAATATCCTAAACTTTTGGCGCGTCCTTTATAATTTGCGGAGAAGAATACCAACATAATGTAAAATTGCTCATCCCCCGTAGAAAATAGCATGATAGTTTATACCCTACAGTTTGACCAGACTTACAGGGAATATCTATGCAAAATTTTAACAGAATCTATCCGGTGGAACTTGCGTGATGCTGGAACATGCAAATACGACATAATGTAGTATTGCTCATCTCAATAGCAAATAGCGCGATATTTTATACCATACAGTTTGACCAGACCTATTAATATCTATGCAAAATTTTAACAGAATCTGTCCGGTAGAATTTGCGTCATGCTGGACAAACATTCAGAAAAACAAACTGAAAACTAAATATTCAGTGTACAGTTTTGACTTCGCTACGATTTTATTATATATATAGATCATATACGAGAAAACAGTTCGTTACAACACAGGATTGTATCACAATTTTGTGTTTATTTGTACAGTTAGTTAACTAGTATTTTCATTTAGTACCTATTGTAAATAGTTAGTCGTGTTAAAAATTGTACAAGTTATATTACGTGCAACAAATTTTTATTAAAAAAAAAATATGTCAGAGTACCTACCGTATCCCAAATCTTCCAGCAATTTGTCGACCGGAGTGGATAGTAGTTTGGAGCCCGTCATGTTTGCCCGCTCGGCTCTTTCAATAAGGAATTCTTCGTCGGGACGCAGTTCCAACGCTGGCATGTAATTAATTATTTGAGTAGAGCACATTGAATTAATAACTACAGCTTCTCTTGTCTGAAGGACGCATACCAACGAGCCAGACTCCAGTCCTTGGGCTGCCAGCTCTCTCGGAGTGGTTCCGGGTACATTGGTTAATAAGGACGATGGCTTCAATAAAATCCACAAATTTTATCGTAATAATAGCATTTTGACTGACCAGGGGTGCGCATAATGGAATCTCGGACCCAGTGCGTCACGCCCTCCCGGTTCCAGAAGCACGGCGCCGTGCCCTCTTCGTCCTTTTCGTCGTCGCGCAGCTCAGACGGCACCTGCCACACGGCTAGCTCACCCGCCAGCGAGCCGCTTAACAGCAGTGGCCCGTCGCTCAGTAGTGCCACGGCCAGGCTGCTGACGGACAGAACCGCTAGCAGGCGCGCGCTGGCACCGCGCTCGGCCAGCAGCCACACGCGCAGCACGCGGTCGGCGCCCGCCGCCGCCAGCAGTGAGCCGCCCCAGCGCAGCGACGACGCTCCGCTGCCGTGCAGCTCCAGCGTCTGCACCGCGCGCACCGTCGGCCTCTCCAGCGCCTGTGTTACGTCACGAGATACTAGCATGCACACTCGGCTGTATTGTTATTTTAGATCACGTTTGCGTTAAAAGTACCTCATTGTAATGTATGCTCCACATTTTGATGAGCGAATCGCCACCGGCCGTCGCGAGGAGATAGGTGTCATCGGGAAGTGCCAGTGCGCTCGGAGATGGCGCGAAGTCACAGCTTTGAACGCCCTCTGGCGAACACATACGAGTGTTATACCAGCAGCTAGTGTAACAATCGCGTAACTGCTACGCGCTTTAGTCATAGGTGTCATAGCAGATATAATGATAAGTACTCTATTGGTAAGTAATTACTTTCCAATGGTAAGTACTCACAGTCTAAAGATATTTTAATTTTTTAATTTAATTTAATTTTAATTTATTCATTTATTTCAGACATAATTCTAGTCCATAGATAGATATTATGTTCCAGTACGACGATAAATTTATATCTGAATGAATGAGCAAAGATCAATAATCATGATCATAACCTGTCATCAAGTCTAACAAAACAAAAGATATTTCGACCAAAATTATACTTGGCGTAGCTAGATGGCGTTGGTATCAAATAAGCTCTCTCGGCTACGTGGTAGGGTCTATCACATTACTTTAGTATATACAGTCTTGGTTTAGCCATCTCTGGCTGAGGCTGTAGTGGATAACCGGTATCTTTGAGTTCCTTAATTAAAGGTCTGAGTTGATTACTGACAAACACAGAGTACATTATATATGCTGATCGGACAAGTCCACTCAAATCTGTGTGGTTCTTTCCTCATAAGACGAAGGCCAACAAGCTACCAATCCGACCAACCAACCAATCTGCATGGTCCGATCAAAATTATGTCTGGACTTTAAACGAGACTGACCTCTGAGTTAGTGTCGGTTCTCAAAGTGTAGAAAACATGGAACTGACAAACAAAAGTAAATTTTTGAAAAAAAAAAAAACAGAAAAAAATACCATATAAACCCATTTTTCATTAAACCACTAACCCAGGTCGTGTGCATGCGGTTCGTGGTGCAACAAGCGCGCGTTGGGAGGCGGCGCGTGCAGGCGCAGCTCGCCGGCCGCGCTGCCCGTGGCCGCAAGCCGTGCGTCCCACGACCACGCGCAGCACGTCACCGCCGCCGTGTGTCCTACGAACACGCTGCGGAACACGCCAACCACAGAAGCTATTTATTGTATGGCCTTGAATCAGCTTAAGATATTCGTAGTTCCAATCTTGTAATATCGTCCAGCAGACTCGTCTGGCTCCGATGTACAGCTGTTTGTGAATTTAATCTATGTACTAGCAACAAAATCGGACAACTTACTGGAGATCAAAATATTTGTGTGGAACGCAATACCATAGGTAGCCTGACAATGTCCGTCTTAGGGCATTGATTTAAAAAAATGTAGCTTGGAAGTAAGCGCGACAGAGCGTACACCACGGGACATACACCCACAGGCATTTAAACGTCATTACGTGATTTAGCTACGTACGGACCGTCTAGCAAGAGACGCGGGAAAGAAGATCGGAAAGTGTGCAATGAAAACTTGCAATTTAAAGTTGGATACGGGATAGCGGGATAACTTTTCGTCTTTGTTAAAGATAAAGATAATTTTATTTTGCAAATATGGGTAACAGCAAATGATCACAAAAATATAATAAGAGTTCAGCCATATTTTACCACGTAGGCATGCAAAAGATTTAAATCATTCAACTTACGAGTATACCTAATAAATAATTCAATACCATTCTAAAATATTACACAATGAACTAAGTACAAACAATTATAATTATATTATTATACACTAGCTTAAAAATTATTTCTCAATTAGGAACTCCTTAATATTGTAATATGCTTTCGCTACTAAAAAGCTTCGGAGTCTCTTTTTAAATTAATAATGAAAGTGGAAGCTCTTTCCATGTCTTTGGCAATTTTTTATAAATGACTGGAGCCATGCAGTAGACACTTTTGCGCATAAGTGCTGTTTTGGCTGACTTCAGACATAGCACACTATTATCACGTCTATTGCTGGGTACTACATATCGATAATCGTATAAATCGGTGGTTGGAGTAACCACCAACGGCCGCTATGGCCCACGCACAAATGGTCCACTGTAGGACTAAGAGCGGAAACCAAACCCCACAACATAGAACATAGAACGTCTAAATCGACTCGGATTTGTCTATACAAACACAGCTACTTCTAATATGTACAGACAAGGTAATGTTTTGTAATTTTTAAAGTACGGTTCACAACTATCACTGGGTTTATGTTTAAACATCGCTCGGATGCATCTTATTTGTACCTTGACCATCCCATACCGTAAATGTGATTCTACTATCCCATATTAAGCAGTAAGAAGGGCAGACTTACTCGTTGTCTTACATAAAGTATCAACGTGTGATTTCCAATTTAGTTTTTTGTCCATTGAGAGCCAGGCATTTTATAGTTTCAACTTCTTCTATGGTATCATTATTATGGTGTATATTTAAGTTAATACTAGAGATCTTTATCAAAATTGGATAACTTTAGTTTTACCCAAATTTATTTTTAAATTATTTGCATCTAGCCAGTTTACCGTCTGTTTTAAACTATTATTCACTTCAATCTCATACGTATACTTTTACATGCTATTGTAATCGTACTATCATCCGCAAATACTGTTATAGGTAGTTCAATAGATTTTGGTAGGTCATTTATGTATAAAATAAATATAAAGGGACCCAAAACGCTCCCTTACGGTACCCCAAATAATACTTTACGCTCTAAAGACCGAAATTTCTCTTCATGTTTACTAACTATATTAATTTTATTGACTACAGTTATTTGTTGTAGGAGCGAAATAAGTAAATTAAGGACATTGCCTCTAATCCCGTAGGCTTCGAGTTTTTTTAAAAGAGTAGCATGATGTACATAGTCGAATGCCTGGGTCATGTCCACAATGGTTAAAAACCGATCAAATTCCTATCACGAGACGTATGCCGCAGCCGAATTAAGAAATCAAATTGTGTCATATAACTACAACTGAGACTGAGAAGAACGATATTTGGAATAGATTTTCCAGTTTAGATAAAATGATAAGGGTGTTGTCTTACTACTACAGATTTGCAAACAAACAAGAAATTAATAAACCAAGTTCTTGTATTGAACTGAAAGTGACGACAAAACAAATACTTCTGAAAATACAACAACAGGAATTCGAAGATGAATTGAAAACTATACAAAGTGGACAACCATTGAAGAAAAATAATAAACTATTCACTTCAGATCCATTTATAGACGAGGATGGATTACTAAGAGTTGGAGGCAGGCTAAAAAACTCCGAATTGATCAATTAGAAAAATCCAATACTTTTACCATATAACCATCATATAAGACGCACATTTAAAAACGTTGCATGGAGGCAACAAATTGACTTTAGTTTATTTACGACAAATATACTGGATCATGGAAAAAGGAAAGTGAAGGGTATATTAACAAATGTGTGAGGTGAATACGATCAGAGGAGACACAAACGTAAGAATATGTATGTATGTAAGAAAAAATCGACATATTTTTAATAAAATAAGTGATTGACATAATTTTAATACTAGAAATAAAGATAAAATAGATCAACCATTTTACAGATTATCTAAAGTATCTTTATCTTTTAAGGGGTACTGTGTTAAATGTTACAACAAAATACCTTGTGATATATTACAATTAAAAGAAAGAAAATGTAAAACTCATATTAAAAGTTGTAAACAAGCATATTACAAATTAGAGGATTATATCCAAGATAAGAATGCTTTGAAACATGCTGGTCCTGCTCCATAGGATAATCTAGAATCTAGACAAAATCAAACTGGTTGCTAATTTAAGTTGTATAAATTATTATTTTTATTATATGACATTGATTTTACATTCTGTGATTACTTCCTCGCACACTGACTTATTAATTGTAAAATTTTAAGAAAATCGTCTACTTTTACAATGTTTGTAAATATGTGAGAACCATGCATCTATCACATAAGAAATTAATTTAGCTTTCGTTGCTTCATTTTTATTCATTCTTCTTTTTACCTATTTTGGTAACGTATTTTTTTTAGGTGCATCGTCTTCACATGTAATTATGTAACTAATGTACTAATGTACATGTACCATCGAAGAACTTCATATCTATACACCGTAAGGACTATTACTGCTTGCAGCGCTCGGCGGCTATAGAACCGGGACGGTAATAGATGTGGCCATCGTGTTCACGGGATTTTGTTTTCAAACTGCTTAGATATGAAGTTCTTCGATAGTACATATACAAAATATTGTAACACTTTTTAAAAGAGTAACGGTGGAGTTTCTTGCCCATTCTTCTCCATACAAAAACTACCTTTTGGAAGGGGCGACTAGAATCAATTCAATGTTTTGTAAACTTTGACGTTCAAAAGTGCCTTACAAAGGCCTATTTGAAATAAATGAATTGACTTTTTGACTTTCGAACTCTCCAAAAATGGTAATACTACCAAAAGCAAGAGTAATGCAATTCTACCCGTTCAGTAATTATACTGGAGTAGATTATGCGGGACCAATACAAAAAAAAACTATAAACGGAAAGGTCACATTAAAGTCGTACAAACCATACATTGCTGTTTATCTATGTTTAGCAACAAAAGCAGTACACCCTAGTCTTGGTGTAATTAATACTTATTGTTAAATCAACAGAAATATTTATCGCGGCGCTCCGCACATTCATGGCACAAAGAAGTCACGTGTCACACATGTACAGTGACAATGCAACAAACTTCGTAGCAGCAGCCAACTTCTTACATCAAGAAATATTACAAATAACGCAATTGTCGCAATTTCAAAACGCGATAACAAACATAGGAAACCAGTGGCATTTTATTCCTCCGTCAGCACCACATTTCGGTGGCATCTGGGAAGCTGGCGTAAAGTCAGTAAAACATCATTTACGTCGAGTAATTGGAGATTTGACACTAAAATACGAGAGAATGACAACCTTCCTCCACCTAATTGAAGCGTGTTTGAATTCAAGACCATTGTGTGCACAAACCGAAGATGTTAATGACAACGCATACTAACTCCAAGGCATTATATTGGACGAGAAGCAATAGGGATACCAGATCCGATGGAAAACATTAATACAGACCTAGTAAACAGATGGAAACAGATTCAAAAGATGAAAAAAGGTTTTTGGAACAGTTGGACAAAAGACTACATCAACTTCAGCAAAGATACAAATGGAAACAAGTACGTGAAAATGCTAGAATAGGAACTGTAGTACTAATAAAAGATAACAATATAAAGCCAAGCAAATGGCCATTGGAAAAAATTACGGAAATTCACCCGGGAGATGATGGTGTAGTTACAGCGGTAACTCTTCAAAAATCAACAGGCGCTTGTCAGAAAACATCAATTCATACGTTGATCCCGCTCCCTGTGAACGGAAACAAAGAAATTGGTACAACGAGCAAAGACAGACAAACGTCTACGCAATGTAACATATCAACAGCCACAATAAATAAAAAAGACATAAGACCACCGAAAAATTGGATAAAAGGTTTACTATATTACATACAATAATTATTCTATTAATTGACACCGTGTGGAGTACATACATATTAAAAAGTATAAATCCAGGACTATATGTTGAAAAAATAGAAACCACAACTACTAATCGAGGAACGTTTAGAATTGAAACAGATTACGAGAGAAGAACTTTAGAACTAGACCAAAAGAAGATTGAAAAAATAACATCACAATTTCAACACAATTGCAAGGATACTCAAGACATCATGACTGAGATTCATTGCAATGAATTTTATCACCATTTAAACGAATAAAAAACAAAGTTTGAGACAACAAAGGAATACCTAACAGATATAAAAGTCTTTCAAAGTTGTCCCAAGATATTAGGACAACTTTTAACATCAGTGTTTGGAGTTAATGATGAAGTATACAGAGTCATATACAGGGTGTCAGGGACATCGACGCGAAGCCGGTTACCATGGATTCAGTACATGATTCTGAACCCCCTCCGTTGAAATTTTTCGTCGGTTATTTAAAAAAAAACAGCTGCTCCATACATTTTGACACGCGGTCAAAATGTATGGAGCAGCTGTTTTTTTTTGCACTTTTCTATGAAACAGCTGATTTATTTTTTAATAACCGACGAAAAAATTCAACTCAGGGGGGTTCAGAATCATGTACTGAATCCATGGTAGCCGGCTTCGCGTCGATGTCCCTGCCACCCTGTATACATTAAATAACAATCAGCAGAAGCTTATAGATAGACACTGCCAATCATCAAATAAAGATATCTACTATCACAGGTAGAACCAAACTGAAGAGCAAATCCAGAAAGAGTTAGAGAAGTTCCAAGCAAAATTAAAAGAAGCAATATCGTTCATGAACGGCAACAATGTTTGGTATAAATCTATTAACAAAAATCATATTAAGATACAGATAATGCAAGCCAACGAGTTAGTTAACAATTTTATAAATGAAATTATGGACTACTATACAGGGTTACTTGAAATTGATTTAACAAAAACAACTGTATGCAGTATATTAACACCAAGCACACATATCAGCAGCATCATAAAAATGGCTAATCAAAAGCTACCATTAAACTTAAACATTATTCAGGGTCAAATAATACAGATTGAGATGAATGTAAATACTACGCACATAAGAGTGTACGCTTACTTCCCAATACACGATATAACAAAATATACAGATGGATCATTCGAGTGCTTGACTATTCAGCAGTCATTCATGGGTTTTGATTACGACAACGAGCGTTACTTTGAACTAAGTCAAGAAGAATTTAAAGACTGTCTTCGTAGTAACACAGAGTTTGTCTGCTATCCTGTGGCTGTCAAGGATATGCAATTAAATAAAAATTGCATAGTTGAACAACTCTTTAGATATGAGAACGATGAATCATTCATGTCTGTTGCGGCTCCGGAGCGGCCGTCGTGGCAGACATTTTTTAATCAAGTTATTCTTAATTTAAACACAAAATACATTCCACAAAAATTATATCGTAGTAAAAAATATCCAACTTGGTACAATTCGGCATTAATTAAAACAATTAAAGAAAATACAAATATTTAAAAAAAATTAAGACGTACGGCAATTTAGCGGATGAATCATCAAGTTTCTTCGTGGAAGGGTAAAGAAATTAGAATCGCAATGTTATGAAAACTACTTGAATTTAACCGAAAAATCTTTTAAAGAAAATCCTAAATATTTTTGGACATTTTTGTTAAAAAACGACACAACTCAAATGCAGTTCCCAGCACTTTAAACTATAATAGCTAAGCGTTGCGTACCGGAGAAACAATATGCGAAGCGTTTTCTACGTACTTCCACTCTACATTTTTGGATACTAGTCATGGAATTTCTTCACCCCCCCCCTCCCTTTTACTGAATCTTTCAGCCTATCTGATATATGTAGCATTGTAGTGAACATTGATGAAGTTTCTACTTCTAAAGGCTCGTGCAGACCAGCGCGACGCGACTCGAACAAAACAATTTCTAAGAAAACTTCTCGGTATTACAATAGCGTCGCGCTTGTCTGCACGAAGCTTGAAGCGGCTGCCCCAGATAATATTTCAGCGAAATTTCTTGTACCTTGTTTTTTGTTCCTATTTGTTTTATTGTACATATTTATGTAAAATTCATTAAACCTGACTTGGTCTCCGTACGTCTCTTTCGGGTGACCACTGAAAATCAGCGCTGTGCTGTGGGTCTCCATAGCACAGCATCATGCTGAGTGGAAGCCTTCTTGTTACAGTCATGACGTGCCAGCAGCTGCTGACTATTTCTGTTTTGTGCTCGTTATTGTATTTAAATCTATTGTTTCATTTTCCTTATTTACTCGAGTTTATCATCTTTTTTTTTTTATGCACGTGTTTCTGTGACAAATAAATTTATTTTTCTATCTTTCTTTTCTTTCTTTCTTTACCTACGATGTTCGGCTTCCATTGCCCAACCAATCTCGATTCTCTTCAGGAAATCCTTGGATACTTGTGTTGTACCTGAACTTTGGAAATCGGCTTTCATAACGCCTATTCACAAAAAAGGAGTCAAAACCGAAACAGTTAACTACATGCCGAAATCCAAGCTCTGTACTGTGGCAAAAATCTTCGAAAGTGCTCTTAAAAATTCATTTAGTTCCTTTCGACATGGTTTTTTGAAAGGAAGGTCTACCGTCCCCAACTTAATTCTGCTCAATGATTTTATTACTGACGTCATGGATAACGGTAAGCAGGTTGATGTCGTTTATACTGATTAAGCTTTTGATCGGATTGACCATGAGATCTTAATATCAAAGTTATATGTTATAGGAATACGAGGTGATTTACTCAGATGGTTTTCTTCTTATCTGGAGAACAGGTCCCTTAACTTTACTTAATACCAATTAAGTAATTATATGTATGGTTGGGTGCCTGTCCCCTGTGGAGGCCCCAGGGTTAATGGCTCGGCTCATTACTTTTCATTATCTAAATAAACGACATCAACTCTTGCTCAATTTCATCTCAACTGCTATGTTTTGCCGACGATATGAAAATCTTTACCACAATATCATCACATGTGGACTTGATTGCACTTCAGGATGATTTACGTCGTCTGGAGGCTTATTGTCGTGGAAGTAAGCTAGATCTTAGCCCTGCTAAATGTTCGGTTCTAACTTGTTCTCAAAAGCGCGCGATTATACCTTCATCGTATATCTTACATAGGTGATCATGTACTACCTAGAACGAATTGTATCCGAAATCTGGGGGTTTATCACGATTCTAATTCAAACGTAAGCCGTTTGAATTTCATATCGATTTGATTTTATATTCTTGTCTCATTACCCCTCACCGTAGCCAAAACACCTTTAGCCATCTCTGATCAGTCTCGTGAGTCTGCGGGACTGGCAGTGAGTGTTCCCTTCCCGAACCTGGAAATCCTGTCTATTATCCGTCTGTAACCTAAAATTGCATGGTGCAGTTATCCTGAACTTATTTATATATTTATTTATTATATACTAGGTATATGATAGGTTAGGGCCCTAGGGCTTATAGGGCTTAGAGCCGTAGGGACTGTTAGGTTTGTAGGTTCCTTTGACTTATCATATATTTTCATTTATTTTTAAACAAATTAATGACCTACTTGGTCATTCATTTGTTTGTTTGATACCGACTCAAAATTTCTTATTTAAATTTGTGTACATCCACTCTTAAGGGGCCGTGCTCAAATTCAACCGATTTTGATCAATTTTGTTCATTCGTTGTGAGATAGAGAAACAGAATTTAAACAAAATTATTTGTGATTTGAAAAGTCGAGTTCTTTGTCTTGCATGTGGCTGCAACGGATTTTTCAAATAATTACGTATTCATGGAAAATCACTAATATTCGCAACAAGTTTTCCGAAAAATGACGCGAGACTGACGTTTCATCGTTTGGTTACAAGAAACTACTTCTGATTTTGAAAATTAAAAAATCTCGTCAACATCACTATATGGTTTACTTGCATTTAGCTGAACCACTTTTGACAACTTTCATACAAAAAATAGCAGATATTTTTTATTTTAAATAACGTAATTCTCTAAAAACTTCAAGACAGATAAGTATTTTTTTTTAATGCTTAGAAACACTTATAAGAAATTTTAAAAATAGCATATTAACCTTAAGATAACCATATATGAAATAGAATCAAAATTTTATTTTATAAATATACAATTACTTCAATTCGTAAATAAATGGCAAAGTGAACTATATTAACGACCGCGGAAAACTCATCTCGTCAGTAACGACCGGGCCTTCCCAGCGTGAAGACGTATCAGTTTGCGTCGCAGGCGCGCACGTGTTATATGTAAACATATTCCAGAAATTGTACGCCGACTACCACATTTTGACCCGCATTTTATTTTAAGTACTTTGCTTGTTTTGAAGAACATTAAAATTTTGCTTGCCTGGCAATAAATAAAATACTTGTGTGCGTGCGTAATTCTTCTGATCCTAAACGGCTTGACAGATTTTTTATTATACATCAATATTAAACTATTTACATGTGGGTACAAACAACTTATAACTAATTAATTAATAAAAGTAGCAAAATTATATACTAACTTAACTAAAACTATTTACAAACTAAAATATAGCATCGAAAAATTCATCCGCATCGCTGTCGACTGGTAATGTACCCAAGAGGCTGGCCGCATTGCCACGTTGTATGGCAATGCTTAGTCTCTGCCCAAGGTAAAAACCAGCCCTTGGGTCACGAGAAGTGTCAAATAGCCGTTTGGAGATTTCTCTAAAGAGGCCGTGAGCACTCTGACCCCACGGCCCGAGGGTTTCAACCCCAAACGGCTCGAAAATATAATTACCAGTAAGGTTATTATACTTACGCCGCTTGACGTTTTCTGCAGCCGCAGCAGCAGCACCAGCACAGCACGCTGAGCTAGGAAGATGGGATGGCACAAGAGTGTCGACACAAGTTGCATCCCACACTAAAGGCCTACCCACCTTCCATGGAAATAAAGACATCAATCGTCGCCGTCGCGTATCAAGCCCTTGGGTTCTAATACAGCTGGAACGCCGGCGGTGGCAAGAGCTCGTCGTATGATGTCGTTAATGTTCGCGTGCCGCGCTAAGCGACCCGCACTTCGGCTGCACGACAGGCCGTGATGTCCGAGACTATTGACAACTTCACCACAGTAATAATAATAATAATATACTTTATTGATACAAATCCTTACAATATGTTTGTATACAGTGTTTTTTCCTTGTATACAGTGACAGCGATGAGGAGAACAACATGGAGCTCCTAATCGTAGGGAAGCAGCGAGGCGGAATGTAGTGTCGTCGAACAAGGTACCAATGTTTGACGACGGTAGTGCATGAAGCCACAGACCCGATTCCCACTTACCCACAGCCAGCAGGCGCGCACGCTCCGCAGTGGTAGCAGACGTGTTAAGTAAATTGTTTTGTACTACTCTGCAGAGCGGCTCATCCCACCGTCTTTGGATAGATGGATAATCGGGTAAATCTGAGTTCGGGCAAGCGAGTTTCCATGCATCCATAGCCTCGGTGAAGCACGGCACATCAAAATTAATCAGTGTGGAGGCTAGAATTTTCCTGATTAATTTCTCAGTGCCGTGGACAGAGGATATGAAAACCGGTAAACTAATACTAGAAATTTTGCGGACGCCGAGGCCTCCCATACGAATGGGAAGAGTAGCTTGCGCCCAAGCTCGGTCGTCCATGGCCACATTTAAAATTAAAGTTAATGTGTGTCGGATAATTTGGTCCATTTTTTCTAAAAGGTGAGTGTGCTTCCATAAATGGGAAGCGCGAAGAAAATACGAGTATGTTAAGTAAGGGCCGAAACAGCAGTAACGAATTAGGGTGATGGCCGAATGCATATTAATTTGTAACAATCTTTTCGAAACGTCGTTGAAATTTTGTATTTTTTCCTCAATAAAAACGGGAAAGGAATTCTCGAAGATTGGAGACCCAAGGAGACGAAGAGAGCCTTTATCAATAAATTTGATTTCAGGGGCTATTGCGTTAAATTTAGGAAGCGTCAATTGTCTGTCAGTACTGTCCGCTAAGTATAGTTCACATTTCGAAAAATTGAGATCAAGGCTAATGGAATGAAGTTCGTTTTTTAAGAATTTTAGGTCATTTAAAACAGTTTCTAAATCGCCTTCCAAGGTTCCATCATCAAGGTACCACACATTAAATTTGGAATTTATGGCTGTCGAATAATTGGATGAATGGCTAAACTAAAAATCACTGGCCCGAGGGGGTCAACTTGTTGACAGCCAACAGCAGATTCCAAAAGGTTGTCCCGATAGAGTAATTTAGAAGGGTGTCTGTAACATTGCCAAAGGAAACTATAGATTTCGGGTATTTCTTTTTTAGTTTCTGCTAGCAAAGTGTCCCTATTAACTGAATTGAAGGCATTCTTTATGACAACCTTCAGGATGACCTCTCCTTTACCAGAATTTAGGTAGGTCGACAAAGCGTGTACGGCAGCCTCACAGCCCCCTTTAGAGCCGTAACCTAGCTGCAGGGGCTGAAATTTTTCCGATACCACCTCACCATAAAATTTGCAACAAATCTTGGCTGCCATACGACGGTATGTGGTTCCCACGGCAATAGGACAAATGCCACCATCCCTTTTGCGCAGGGCGCATAGATTGGCCCCGTACAGAACGTCGATGACGGCCTCGTTCACCTTGCCGGAGAGCATAAGGTTAATCAGAGCCGTAAGTTCCTTCAAGAGCACCTCACCAGCTTCCCCGGCGCCTGAACAGATAAGATCCTTAAGGTGCTGAGGACTCAGGCCGTCGAGGCCGCCAGCGGAGCCGTTACCAAAACTCGACCTGAAATGGTGAGGGAATGATTATCCGGATCAGGGGAAAGAAAGGCCATCCGCTGGGGCAGGATGCTTGCTCTCCAAAGCTGCGAGCGTTTCTGGGGAACATGGTGCCACCACATCACTACTAAAAAGAATCCTGGCTGCTCCGCTAATGTCACCTTCCCCTAACTTAGATTCTACCAAATGCGATATACCTCTTGAAGAGATATATTTCTGTGTCGGTAATTTTGAATCGAAATATTACAGTTTTCTTTCATTTGTGCAGTTAATGTCTTTTTGGTTGCCAAATTCTTTTGTACATGTAGAATTCTGTAAGGGAAGGTGAGCAGCTGTTCCCAAGCACTTTGAGAGTTCTCCCGGGTGGCACGACGAACGCAACCTGCAAGGTGTTGTGCCACAAGAGGTCTAGCGCCGCGGGGAACTCGCTTCAAAACGGGTACAGAGTTTTTGAATTTAGAAAGGGTTTTCCAAAACGGGTCAAAAATGGATGTAGCTGGTGTTGTAGGTGTAGGTGTTAAGACGGGGTCTGAGGTGAGTGCATTTTGTGGTCTGTGTAACTTACCAATATGCACATTCAGACCCCGCTTACCTTTAAAAAACCGTGCCTGGGTACACAGGGGACATCTCGCCAGGATGCTCAGCGGTGTTGAAGGTTGACATGCATTGCCACTATTATCCACCACATCGCTGCTGCCATTAAGCATTTATTTGTATGTATGCTTATATATTAAACTTGCTAAAAGTAATAATAATCTAAATGAATAAAAAAAAACACTTATACTAAAACGTCTACTCGTATGTGACACCGATGACAGTCTACGGATGACATCGACAGGGGCTGTAACGGGAACGACGCAGTCGCGCGGGCGGCCTAGGGCGCCGCGCCGCGCCGCCGATGCATTTTTGGCGCGGCCCTGGCAGCTGTTTCCGGGTGACCGACGAACTGGCGCCGCGTCCTCACCGTTGCGTTGAGGATTTAGGTCTTCTGATTGATGTGACACGACACATTTAATTTAATTTAAAAGAATCAGCATTGCCTTCCAACCTGGCCAGCCTTTTTTTGGGTACTTTTCCCGCTGACAGCGATGCAGACGAATTTTTTGATGCCCAACGAGCCTTTCCCTTTGTTTTATTTTCTTATTTTTTTCTTTAGTTATTGTAGTTGGACCCGGGTGGCGCTGTTGTCGCTGGACAACGTCTGCCTACCGGGTCCGCTAGTTATATGTTGACTGTAGGTTTCATAGCTTTTTTTAAACTGAAAACTTCTTTAAGCGCGTTGAGTGATTTTTGGTTGGGAAAATATTTATGGGTTCGCTTTACCGACATGCCCACGCCGATATGCTGTGGGGCGAGCACGGCCTACTGTGACATGGCTTGAGTCACACGTTTTATCACAGTTTGGGTGGTATTATCGCCCAAACTGTGATAAAATGTGTGTCTTAAATGCTAGCACGGGTCAACTATGACACGACATGTCTTTCTTGTTGCAACTTCAAAGTTTGACAGAGTAAACGGGTTTTTGGAACGAAGTTCTTTAACGCGGCTTCATACTGCGTCTGTCTTATTCTAATTCGATAGAGAGAGAAAGTGTAAATTTGATCAAAACGAAAATCCGAGATGGCAGCTGCGAAAATTTTCTCATTTTTCATCATGGGTGTCGTTTTCGATGTTGTCAAGGGCGCTAAAGCCGATAGTGAGGTCAAAATGTAAATCCAAGATGGCGGCTGCGAAAATTTTCACATTTTAGTTTGACAGCACTAAGATTGCACTGAGTTATTAATTTAGTGAAAATGGCGATTGGTACCGATTCTATTATACACCGAACTAAACTATCACTAAAATTCTTAACTTTTAACTCTTCTGCAAATAAAAATCACTAAATTAAAAAAAAAATTGAAACAACAAAAATCGAATTTCACAATCGCGAATCCACGTGGTACCCGTGGGTTGCCCTAATCCGTGATTTTTTTTAGAGCCGGAAGCGCGCATGGGTGCAGCCTCGACGTGTTTTATATGGAATTTTTCAATTTTTGTATGGAAAATAATGAAAAAATATTACCTACATATTGAGTTTTACGGGTTTATGGATTTTATAAAGGGGGTCGATATTTTCATTATTTTTGCGATAGGACGCACCATTTTCGAGATATAAGCAAAAGAAAAAAGGAGAATGCCAAAGTTTCCTTCAAGACTCGGCCAGAACCGACAGAGATGAACTATATTTCATAAAAAGGGAAAATAATTATAGAATTTGATAATATAATTTGATTTATATTGGAAGTACACCAAAAAAAGTTATAGTGCTTTAAAGTTGACCACTTAATACTTCTGATTTTAACGATAACATGAAATAAACTATTAAGTGATTAATTAAATGAATGACTTTTAACAGATTATCGTCGTATTTAATGTTTTTATATTAAAAATATACATAAAACATACTTAGATTAAAATATATGAAAAAAAAACACAACAACACGGCGATGAAGTGAAGTCAAACTTTTTGACAATGACAAGGACCACAGACAAAACACAAGTTGTTTTACATCAAGTGTTGCCACTACTATAATAACATTATAAGGTATTAGAAATAAACTATTCTAAAAGCTATCGATCATCGGATTATTTTTAATAAAATTATTACATCACTTTATAATATTATTCATAAATATAACTAAACGGTATTTATTATTAAAAGAACACATAGGCTCTTTGTCTCCGAACCGGAGACAGTTTGCCAAAATAGTCAAACCCCACCGAATCGACGACGGTGAGTCACGCGGGTTAGATCTCATACTTATCCACCTTATGTGGTTTTTTCTTATGCACCTATGGGGTATCATGCAACATTCAAGGATAAAAAATAAAAAAAATCTAAAATGATAAATGACTAAAACCAACCTGGGGTTTTAGTCAGTAAGAGTCTGACACGCCCTTCCGCTCCGCCTAGAGCGGGAGAAGTCATTTGATGAAAAAAACGTCATTAATCATTTTAGATGTTCCTTCACTTGCCTGTACGTTGACGCTAACGCTAACTTGACAGTTAAAACGTCACAAAAGGGGCAGGACTTTATCTTTATTCATATTTATATTATTGTAATCGATTTGCATATGCAATTTCGTATCGATATTATTTTATTTTGGTATTGGCAACATTTCTTCTTGAAATTGTAGCTATGAAATGTGTTGTTAAATTGACAATTAATTGAATAACTTTTTAAAATGAGTTTTCAGCGGTGTACTTCTACAGATTTTATATAAATTGTATAATTTTTACTATTTTCTGTTATGAATTATCATTATTACAGAAAGTCTGTCGGACGCTACATGATTCGAGCCTATTCTTGTCATTGTCCTTTATAAAGTACTTTTTTTGTACGTGAAGTCGATTTGTTGGTGTGAATTTTACAACTTATTTTATCCCACACCTTTAAAATCGTGATTAAAAATTATCAGGTTTAGTCTGGTTTGGTTTTTTAGTAACACTAAAATTCCTTACTTTTGGCTATGAGAATCTTAGAGCTATTCAGCAAATATTTTTTTCTAACATTTGTCAGGTTTAGTTTGGTTTGGGTTTTTACAATCAAAATTTTTGGTGAAAAACGTCATTTTCGAAATAGCAAAATTGGTGCCGATTCTCTTGTCATGTCACAAATGCATGTAGACTAGACTAAAAATCACTAAAATATAGTTTATTCCTGTCAAACGACGATTTTCCATTCTGAAATAGACTAAAGTGACACAACTTAACTATATTTTAGATTGATAGGACTAAGATAGTACTGAGTTTTTTAGTTTAGTGAAAATGGCAATTTTGCTATTCTGAATTTGACGTTTTTCACCTAAAATTTTGATTGTAAAAACCCAAACCAAACTAAACCTGACAAATGTTAGAAAAAAATATTTGCTGAATAGCTCTAAGATTCTCATAGCCAAAAGTAAGGAATTTTAGTGATAGTTTAGTTAGTTAGGTTTAAAGAAACTTTATTCTCAATAATCACATATCACTTACTTTAGGACAATACTAAAACATACCTACATAAATTACACAAAGTTCGTCGTCATCAGTTACAAACTAGATACCCATCCAATGCTTTTATTTCTCCAAAAGTGATCGATCCGCAATTATACATACATATACTGACCAAGTTGAGTTTTAAATGCATTAAACGAGTGTAGATTTTTAGTTCTAGTTTTGGTGATAAAATAGAATAGAATAGATTTATTTATTTGCAATGAATGTAGGTACATATTATTAGGTGTTACAACGTTTTATGGTTCCTTGTACATTCTACCTTAATTGGCATGCAAATTTACATTTAAAAAGAATTTAATAAAACTTATCATCTAAGAATTCTTGTACTGAATAATAACACTTGTGCAAAAGTAAATCTGTAACATGCTTTTTAAATTTAGTTAGTGGTTGTTCCTTTACATTATTTGGTAACTTATTATAAACAAGTGGTGCCATACAAATAACACTTTTTCTTAAAAGTGCAGTCTTAAAAACACCCGTGCTTAAAAGATTTTTATATTGGGATCTAATACTTATTGTTCTATTTCGAGTTTCTTTCAAGGTGGTAAACTGGTGTGAATTCATTTTAACAAATATACATAATTCTAATATATAAAGACAAGGGAAGGTTAATAGGTTGATAGTTTAGTTCGTTGTACAAGAGAATCGGCACCATTGCCATTTTGACTATTTTTAATCGCGATTAAAAAGGTGTGCAATAGAATTAGTTGTCATGAACTAAAATTCACACCAACACCCCGACTTCAGGTGCAAAAAAAGTACTGTATCTTTTGCTTATATCTCGAAAATGAAAATTCGACCCCCTTTATGGAACCCATAAACCCCTAAAACTCAACATGTAGGCAACATTTTTTTTTTTTGCAGAATAGCTTTAAAGCTAACTTTTTTTTTTTAAGATTCTCATAGCCAAAAGTAAGGAATTTTAGTGATAGTTTAGTTCGGCGTATAAGAAAGTCGGCATCACTACCCGTATTTATGTAAAACGCTTACCTCAATGTTATTGAATGTCTAAATGTACCTAAATGCATCTAATACCAAATTGTAGCATTTTTATGTGATTGTTATAAATATACTAAACGAATATACACAAATATTCCAGACTTATTTCTTAACCGTACCTACGTAACTTAAGAAAATATCATCTATAGGATCAAAACTGTTTAAGCGATAACTACGCTCGATCTTTAGGTGTGTTTGCGTGAACGGTGCACACAAACATAGCATCGCAATGAATTTACCTAAACTCGGTCGAGTGAATTTTGCGCACGGATTCTTAACAAACGTCACGTAAGGCCGCAATACTGTTAAGGGTGTGAAATACATGAAAAATGGTAGCTGATAGATTTTCGTTGAATGTGTTTGGCACCGCTTCAAAAGGGGAAGGCTTAAAAATACCCCACGTCTGCCAAAAAAAAGAAATATGTCAAATTATCGCTAAAACGGAGTTATTTTTTTTTTACATATTTCCGGTTTTAATCCTTATTGGCTAACATACGAAAAAATTGCTCTGAATATTAATTTCAGGGGTAGTATAATAGTATAATCTGGAGATTTTAGTTTAAGAACGACTGCCTCGTTGGTCTCGTGAGTGCAAGCATTACTGCTGAGCATGAGGTCCTGGATTCGATTCCCAGGTCGGGCAAATTGTTATTGCGTTTTTTCATCAGCAATTTCTCAGTAGCAATCCGAAGTCTGGATTTGTGCCCGGTAGATCGTAATTGGCTCGCCCCCAATTATATGGGACTTAAACATACATACCTGGCGAAAGGTATGTATGTTTAAGTACAATGCACAATGTTCATGGGAGTTAAAAATAACTGGCGAAATGTGGGGACACCTCTACCTAACCCTTCTAGGAATACAGGCGTGATGATAGGTACGTATGATTAAAAACGAAAGTATGTTTTTATTGCATTTCTAGTCGTTCTGACTGCAAACTAAAATCTGCAGAGTTTATTAAATAATATAAGTACCCCTGAACGAATACTCTGAGCATTTTTTTTGTATTTAAGCCAATATGGATTAAAACCGGAAGTATGAATCTTTTTTTAAATTCATTTTAGCGATTTTTTTACGTACTTCTCTCTGCTGCCAGACGTAGGGTAATTTTCTATGGGAGATGAGACTGCTCCTTAGTTACTTATATTAGTTTAGTAGCTTAGTTACACTAAAAGGTTATTTTTTATTTTTCGCTTTTCAGTTTTTTTTCGTTGTTAATTTTATTTGCAAAAAAAGTTTATTTTATTCAGTGCTTAGTAATCACTAAGCAAAGCGACGTCATAACTGAAATGGTTACGTTTTTTATGACACGTGATGAAAAGATTTGTTCCTCTTTTATATCGCTATATTGTAAGGTAAGGCAATAGACACGTAACCTAGATTTAGAATAAAGGGGTAATTTCTCTTTCCCGGATAACGGCTGGAGGGGTTCACATCGGTGTCGAGTCGACGATGAAGTACTTGGGACTCGTCCTCGACAGCCTGTGGAACTTCGTGGAGCACTTCCGACGTTTGGCTCCCAAACTGAAGAGGGCGGGGGCTGCATTGAAGCGGCTTCTGCCCAATCTAGGGGGTCCAAACGCCTCCTGCCGGAGGTTCTACGCGGGGATCGTGCGGTCCATGGCCCTTTACGGGGCATCGGTGTGGGCGCGTTCATTAAGGCTGCGACCGGCCCAGCGGTTGAACGCGTCCCAAAGGGTCATGGCCATTAGGCTGGTACGAGGATACCGCGCGGTCCCCCGTGAGGCGGCGAGCCTCCTTGCCGGACTACCGCCATGGGATCTGGAGGCGAAAGTCCTCGCGCACATGTGGGAGTTGCGCGAGGAAGCGAAACGCCGGGGCGTAACTCCGCTCCCGCGAGAAATCGCGGCACAGCGGACAGAGCTCCGGCGGGATCTCATGGCGGCATGGAGAGTGCGATTGTCACAACCCAGCGCTGGGCACGCCACAATTGTGGCGATAAGTCCCCTCTTTGAGGAGTGGCTAGCGTGGCGCCACGGCGTCCTCACCTTCCGCCTGACGCAGTTCCTCACCGGACATGGGTGTTTCGGGAGGTTCCTGTTCAGGATAAAGCGGGAGGAAACGCCCGGGTGTCACCACTGTGTGGATCGCCCGGAGGACACGGTGGAGCATACGGTGAAGGTCTGCCCGGCTTGGGCGGGGCACTGCCGTGTCCTCACGGAGGCGATCGGCGGCGGCGATCTTTCGCGTCCGGCCCTGGTTCAGGCCATGGTCCGAAGCGAGAGTGCATGGGAGGCCGTCACTTCCTTCTGCGAAGCAGTAATGCTCGCGAAGGAGGAGGCGAAGCGCGCGAGGGAGAGGCAAGATTCGAGCCCTCGCGCCCCTAGTCGCCGCAGGAGACGCCCCGGGCGTCGGGAGTTGCGAGCTGACTTCCGGCCACAGTAGGCGCGGGCTTGCGGACGGTGAGCAACGGGTAGCTCGCTGTCCGATAGGGACCAGGCCCGGGTCGACGGCGCGTTGTGTTCCACGCGCTCCTCAAAGAGATGTCAGCACCAACTGACGAGGTCCGGAAAGGCCAATGCCTGCCGGGGTTGCGAGTTTGTCCGAAAGGGATATCGCGACCCCGGCACACAGGCAACGGAAGGAACACGGGTGGGTTTAGTCAGTAAAAGTCTGACACGCCTTCCCGCTCCGCCCAGAGCGGGAGAAGTTATTTGATAATTTCCCACAAGCAAAAAAAAAAAAAAGGGGTAATTACTCTTGTTAAAATTTAGGAAAATTACCGCACCTGTGAAGTGTTCGAAGGAATTAGGAGGAAAAAGTGGGTGAAGGAAAAACACCTGCTTTCGCACTTATTTTCCCGGTAAATAAGTATGGTTTCATGAGGAAACAGTGCTTGTAGGTTTCCTGGATTGGATAATTTCAGTTCAAATTTAAAGATGAAGGATAGAGTGAGGGAAACAATATCTATAGAATTATGAACCCCTTACAAAATAACACATTGTTATCGAAAAAAAAAAAACAACCGACTTCCAAAAAATTACTTTGATTTCGGAAGTCGGTGTCTTTGGCTTAGAATTTCCTTTTTTTGCCACTGACTTTTTTGTTTTCTTTTGTAACAAATTTTTAGTTTTCACTTTTTTGGAAAACGTGAAAATCGTGACTCTGTGTTAAAGTGAAAAATAATAACTTGTACGTAGGTAGGTACCTACCTGACACAAATTCTAACACTACAACTGTATTATTGAAGCTAACTCAAAAACTACCCAAGCAAAATTAATAAGGTACTGGGCCGAACGTGCACTTACTGCAACGGTTTGGGGTCGTCGTCATCGAGGCTCCACAGCGGCGCGAGTCCATCGTCCGTGGCCAGCAGCAGCAGGGGCGGGCGGCCGGAGGAGGCGCGTGCCGCCCGCACGCCACCGCCCCCCGCCTCGCCCTCCGTGCTCTCCTCGCTGCACACCGGCACGCACAGCGAGCGCAGCTGCACGCCCGTCTGGAACCATAGCACACTTGCACCAACCCCACCGCCTTACCACATAGTGACAAGGAACCTTGTGTGTTCGGGAACAAGGAACCTAATAAAGTTTCCTTCACCCCATAGAATTTGGCACCCATTTAGATCTCAATTATATTATCGGCGAACTTGATCCCTTTACACATTTTTGTTTTTTGTGGGGATTGCACGAACCTCGACATCCCAGACGCAGGCGCGACCGTCGAGCCCGGCAGTGAGCAACGCTTGGCCTGCCGCGGTGAAATCGGCCGCCATGACGGGGTACTGGTGCGCGGCCAGCGCGTGCATCGCGTCCAGCACGCCCGCCTCCGCGCTCCAGCGGAACAAGCGCGCCACCCCGTCGCTGTTAACAGTCAGAACATGACGCCCGGCGCATGCGGCGTGACTCACCAGTCTGTGGCCCTCATCATACCTAGACGCAGTGGCCACCAGGTGTCCGTGCGTGGCGATGTAGTTGATTGCGCCTGTGTGGGTCACGTCGGACCACAGGCGCCGCAAACACGTATGCTCCGCTTCCACATCGTGATTGTCAAGCACCGACTGCGTCGCCACCCCATGCTGGTCTACCACCTCTTCGTCAACTGGCCCGATGCCCTGTAAATGATATACACAATAACACAATCAAACAAAAAAAAAACGTATTTTCAATTACTGACTTTAAGATCACCGAGACCGAAGTGAGCCAGCGCTTCGCACGGGGTATCCAGCCGATCATCGAGTGTAAGAGAGCCCAGTGACCACATCCGGAGTGATCTATCGTTCGAGCCTGTAATTCAATGAAAACTCTATTATGATAAGTCAGTAACAGATACTACCGTGACAACTAATGTAAGGTGCTGACCGGTAACCATGTATCGCATATCGTGCGCGAGCACCACGCAGGTGAGGTAACGCGAGTGTGCGTGCACGACGCGCACGCAGCGCAGTTGGAGCCCGTCGGGCAGCCACAGGCGAGCCGTGCGGTCCAGCGACGCGGACGCTAGCACCGCGCGCTCGCCCCAGCCGGCCCAGCGCAACGCCGTCACTGCCGCCGAGTGCCCGCGTAGCCGGTGCCCGTCCGCCAGCAGCCCGCGCGGCCAGCCCTCTTCCACGCGCGTGTGCCACACCCGGATGAGCGAATCCTGCCCACCTGTAGCGCACAACTTGCCATCCTCCGTGACGTCCGCGCACAGTGCACCTAGGTCGTGCACGTTGTCCATCCACGCGAGCGCCATCGGTGTCGGACATCCGCTAATCCCACTTCGACACACCTCTGTACACATAAATACAAGTAGAAACAAGTAGGTACCCCAACATTGTTGTCTTTATCACGAAAAAAGATTACCTGCGAGATCAAAAACCTTGAGCACACCATGCGTGCACGCGGTGAGCAGCATCGCACCGCACGCGGGCGCCGTGACGGCGTGCAGCGCGCCCTCATGTGCATGCAGGCGCGCGAGCAGCTGCGCGTGCGGCACGTGCCACACGCACAGCACGCCGTCATCGTGTCCACTCAGAAGACGCGCGCGCGCCGCCCAGCATAACGCGCGCACGGCTGCGGCGCTCGGCGCGGCCAACAGGCGGCGTGACGCCAGGCCCTGGCCGGCCCACACACGCGCGGCACCGTCCACGCCGCCAGACGCCAACAATACGCCGGAGGCCGCCCAGCGCGCCGCTGTGACGCCGTAACGGTGCGCGTGCTCGGCGCGCGCCACTTCGTCCCAGCCGGCGCCGCTGCTCCAGCGCCACAGCCGCAGCGAGCGGTCGCCACTGCCGGTCACAAGCTGCTCGCCGCTCGCGTCTGCGCACGTCACCTCAGTGCGATGTGCGCGCAGCGTCTGAATCAGCGTTGGTTCCTCGATCTCTTCCATAACTTTCCTTCTTTACAGGGTGCTAGTGGTATTTTTTGCGTTCAGACTACCGCGTTGAACTTCTCGCGTTAGAATTACACTGAATTATGATCATCACTTAAACATTTCCAGAACTCTAAATGATCCATACATAATTATTTAAAGTTTAATCGTTCGTAGTAATTAAAGTGGACATGAGCTGTGTCACTAACGACACGTCTGATGAATAATGTTGAGCGGAGAATGATTGCCGTATGTGTGCCGTGAGCGGCCTTGCCGTCCCGTCGCGCGACGTATCGGTAATCGATGGCCGGCCGCCGACTATATCGCGTGACCGGTGACACCCGCCTCATCAGGGACACGCGCGTACTACGTCTACTGTCCACGCAGCAGTAGTACATTTATTTATTATTCACCTACTCCAAATAGTTCACAATGTTAACTGTTGGCAGTAGTTTATTACTCATTACACTTTAGAAATCGAAATAAGTAAAGTAATTTAACAGAATGAATCTTAAAATCAAATACTTATCTAATTTAGAGTAATAACTAGTTTTTTTTGATAATTATCCAGCGCACCATCTATTTTTCAGCACACAATGGGAAACATGTCTACTGTCTACGTATTGTCGGTATGGACGGTGTGTTATGTCTTTTAGATGATGTCCATATCACAGCCGATGGACCGGGTTTACATTTACAACGGTTAACGGCAATGTTATAGAGGCTGCAAGATGCAGGACTAAACTTGCAAAAAGAAAAGCGATTTTTTTAAGAATGAAATGAAATGAAATGAAATGAAATTGTTTATTCTGTAAATAGGATATCGGAATCACTTTTACACGTCATATAAAAAAATATTAAAAATAAGCTAGATGAGGTCGGTGTTTCCTATCTGACTACTCTGAGAAGAAAGGCCGAAACAAACTCAGAGGTCGTAGTCTCTTTTAAAGTCCAGACATAATCTTGGTCAAGTCATATGAGGACCATGTGGATCAGTGTCTGAAATGGTCTTTTGAGGAAAGAACCACACAGATTTGAGTGGACCTGTCCAGTCAGTGCAAGCATTTGTCAGTAATCGTGGAGCTCAACTCAAAACTGAAGGAGCTCAACTCGACGAACAAAGTAGTTATAAGTAACTATATAGAACGAACAACGTTTTATTAAACAGGGCCCAGGTGTTAGCGCATTTCGAACCAAATTAAAGTTAATCTTCATCGTCACGGCGCCGGTGGACGCTTCACCGAATGGGTTAGGTGCGATATTATCGCAAATTGATAAGGATGAATGCGTGCGTCCTATTTCTTTTGCGTCCCGTAATCTGAACACAGCTGAAAAACGTTATTCTCAGATTCAGAAAGAGGCAACGGCTATTATTTTTGGAATTCGAAGATTCCATCAGTACTTGTACGGTAATTCAGACCCGTTCATTCTTCGCACTGATCACAAACATATAATTGAATGTGAGAATAAGTGTGGTTCATTGTTTGAAAACGATTAATACCTACTTAAGTATTAAATAAATAGGTAGTGTCTATTGATCGGTCCTGTTAATTGAACTAAAATTAATAAAAAATCGGTCGTTAAAAAGTGTCGTCTCTCGACCTATAGGTACCTAAAATTTTTACGAAAGTTCAACTGTTTTTTTTCGCCTTCTTGCGCCACGAGAGGGCCTCGCGAAATGTACCTCGCCCACTTCAAATTTAGATCTTGCCCCGCCAAAGCACAAAGGTATAAGTACCGGAGATTTCGGCAAACCGATTACAAAGATACGCGTTGGTTCTCAGCGCATATAATTATAAAATCGATTACGTTCGTAGCGAGAATAACAGTGCGGATTATTTGTCCCACGCATGTCTTCCTGACGACGATAAGCGAACGCGGGGACAGTGCTTAGCACGCTGCCTCGCTGACCCTGCGTCGTATGTTCACTTTGTTCAGTAACGTGAGACTAATTACGTAAGCAAACTAGCCGAGATGTTAATTTAATGAAGGTGATTGATTTTAATGAAAGTCAATTGAATTTTACCTGAGAGTCTAGAAATTAAATTAAACGAACTTCATTCTTCCCACCCCCACCCCAACCAAACCCGAGCGAAACCAAGCCAACCCCAATATAGTTGGGAAAAGGCTAGGCATTGATTCTTCCCACCTGGAATTGTAAAAACAAAGGCCGAAGCTCGTTCCCGTTTCTCGTTTCCGGGTACTAATAAAGAAATAGAAACTATGATCAACTCTTGTAGTGTTTGCGTACATTTACGACCTACCCCTCCGCGCGCCCCGCTTGCCCCTGGAAATACCCACCCCAACCATTCTACCGGTTACTTATAGATTTCTTAGCGAGCAGTGAGAGCCTATTGGTGTGACCGTCGGACTGCCAAGTCATAGGTCTCGTTTTTCTTACGCTCGCCCTAGCGACGCACCGTGTAGATCACACGGTGAGATCAAGCTACTATTCTTATTCCGTCTCTGTCCATGCAGTAAGATTGTGGAACTCACTTCCGCCTAGCATTCATGATTTAACAACTGTTTCACAATTCAAATATCGAGTAAAAATGCATTACCTTTCCTCTCTACTGTGAGTATTTATATACCTATATGTATGTTTATATATTTTAAGCTTTATGTATTTATTTAAGTATATGTTATTTTATTACGATAGACGTGTAGGTATATTTTGATATTTTTTAGTATAAGACATCGCAAATTATTATTTTTCTCTTTTTGTTCTCACACACTATTTGTACTGAAATTATAATTATGTCTTATCTCACACAGTAAATATTTTACTGTGTGTACATAAATAATAAAATAAATAAAAGGCTTAACAAGAACATCGTCTAAAGAAGTAGATTTAAACGCAGTGAGAGTAAAAAACTTAACGAAAGCTACAATTTTAGCTGTTTTTTCTAGTCGTTTTAAAACCAGAATGTGACTTACAAAACACGATAATAAATCGTAAAAATCAAGTCGAGCTATTCTCGCCATGTCGATTCGACCATTTCTCGCAGGAAAGCCACGTGACATGCATTAGTTTACATGCAAAGAGTGGTCGGGACCAGTCGACACGTTCATGACGTCATGTCGACAGTCGGACCAACGTCAAACAGTTGTTGTGTCATTCATGATTAGTCAATGTGGAAGAAAATAATAAATGTTTTTTTTACAAAATGTGTTAAGAGTTCATAAACATCTTAGAAAACGTTGCAATCGCCACAACAAAGAAAAACTCACGAAGATAACTTCAAGCCTCCGCAAAAGTTGTCAACTATCCACTGCTTATGCGGCGTCGATTAATAAGATACACATCTGAGATATAGAAGCGGAAGGCTTCAAAAACCAGTCGAATGAGCGAAGAAGGGTTAACTCTGGTTGACGGCAAGAAAAGGCGATCGCGGGGCAGCCACAACAAATACCGTACCACCACCCCTGCAATTGAGGATTTTTGAGCTGCAGCGTTCACCATCCTCATGCATATTTCCCGGTTGTACCCACAGACATTGAGAGAGAAGGAGCCAAGGTCTAATCAGTATAGAAGTAAGGGCTTTGTTGAAGCTGACGGGGATGAAGTCCTACATATATTATATTATGTCGGAAATACGTCACTGATTTGACTAATCGGGGCGCCAGCGCTGCCTAGCGGCCCTTGACAGAGTCTACAAAGGAGAGACAGGTGGGAGAGATGTCGCTACTGTGCGTAAGCAAACATTAGCTCTGTACTTAAAAATCTTATAAAATAGTTATTGTGGTTATATCATAACAAAAAGTGATTAAGGTTCAAGCTAAAAAGGACATACAGTTAAAAGTTAAAGTACCAGTGAATTTTCTAAAGCTAAAGAGGAGCAGTGATAAATACCTCCTAACGACATTTAAAATATACCTACAAATTCCAAATTTTCCACAAACACCATTACAAACAGTGAAAAGCCAACAGCGACCAGAATTACAAACTTCTTTAGGTTTTTAATTCTGCTCGCTGTTGGTTAGGTAGGAAAAAATTACGAATAACCTATTGGTTATTCTTAATTTTTTAATTTTTTATCTATTTCAGTTTTATATAATTATTACACAAAATAATTGCAAATAACTGGACTGCACGGACATTTGATTTTGAAAACAATGCTATTTACCGCGGAATAGAGAAACTAACTTCAAATTGTGAACTTACTTTCCGGCAAACAACACCATCTATTGCCTACTAGAGAAACATACACCAAACGTCAATACTTCAAGTACTATTACAATCCACTACTAGAGGGCGCTAGTGGTCGAAAATGTTAACACAAAAGGCTTCTGAATGCGCGGGATGTTATCAGAAAATACTAGAAACAGAAAACCTTACCTGTGCGCATTGCAAAAACACATACGACTTAAAATATGCTAATGTTTCAATTCAGTTTTTACAAAATTGATGATTTTGAGAATGTCAAGCTTGCTACTGCAAAACCCCTAAAATCGATAATAAAAATACCCCTATACGCCTACAAGACCGTGAGCTACCGCAACAGACAAAATCACCTTCTGAAGAAAGTAATGTCACCATTAGAAGAGTGATCACAAACACAATCAACGGCATAACGGGCTTTCCGAGGAGTGTTCTATTGTCTATGGTGGTTTTAAAACTAATTTTAATAGTAATTAAGTATAATTAAGGTTTAATTTTATGTGTAAACGTAATATAACTGCATAAATACTCAGGATTATTGTTTTCCTGTAAATATATAAAGTTACACAGTGTTTGGTAACATACCGGTAACCTAAAAGCAACAGCTGTCGATCGAAATACGGATTTAAACAGAGAGTATTGCTTTTGTTTTACTATAAAATAGCACACAATCTCTGTTACACGTCCTCGCTTAACATAAATAATTCGCTGATTAAGCACTCTGCATGGGTCTAAATCGCATTGTTTACATCGTAGCAAACTTATCCTAGCGAAGATTCTGTTATTCTGAATCTGATCTTTATTACAATTTCAACAATAATAACGTTCCTGCACGCGTAGTATGACCACCGTAGAAACTGGTTTTGTCGACGGAAGAATAGACAAAATGGATAAACAATCACAATCGGTCATTTTGTCTATTCTATTCAAAATCCGTTTCTATGGCGGTCATGCTACGCGTGCTAATCGTCATTTTTGCATTGTCGTTATACTTCAATATCAAATAATACTTAACTTTAAAATCTAGGCAACCTACCCACATAATATGGAAAAGTAAAATACTAATGCAATAAAAGCATCACATTTTAAGTCCAATTTGATAATAATATAGCTTTGATAATAGCTCTTCAAGCCAATTCAGTAGCCTACCTTATTTCACCACTAAACAACGCTAACTTCTCCCATTTTTCCCTTTTATTTCCACCTTTATTTTATTTGTCTGTCCTACTTTTTCTCACCGTTTCTTTATTCTAATTTCAGTAACTTATCCTGAAACCATGCCTGTGATGACCCGTAAGGCTACTGCTCAGGATATGGAGCCTAAATTGAGAACGGCCCTCCAAAAACTTGAAGCATCAGAACTCCAATGTAACCAATTGTTACAAGAGAATGATGAGAGTGAGGAGGAAGTTATGAAGATAGTCAACAAAAACTCAAGCCTTAAACGGGAGCTGGTAGACCTACATCAGCAATATCTGAATGTTGTTGATGAACGCGATCAACTGAAGGTGGTCACGGATGATTTCAGTACCTGTAGTAACTTATATGAGGAGGCTTTAAGCAAAGTTAGGGACCTTGAAGACGAATTAATTCATGCTAATAATCGTATTATCCAGTTAGAGAAAGAAATAGAATGTACTCAGGTTAAAGAAACTAACCACTTATATAATTAGAAATCAAACGAACTTACCAAGTGAAGTTCGATGTTAATTGTGTGAAGGTGTTGGTCCAAGACGTCCTATAATTCTTGACTTGTAGTAGACCCATCGTGTCGCCCTACACCACGTATATTTGAAGCTAAGTTAAAAAATGAAACGCTTCTTACATAAACTGGAACGCGCCCAAACTCATCTGTCATTTAGTTTGAAGTTCCTATTTCACGACCTGTAACTTAGGGTACTCATGCACTAGCATTAGGGTCCGGGTGGGAGTCTTGGACGTCATGGACCAACACCTTCACACAATTAACATCGAACTTCACTTGGTAAGTTCGTTTGATTTCTAATTGTGTTTCTGTGTTGGTCCAAGACGTCCTATAATTCTTGACTTGTAGGATGTTCAAAGAGTCGTGAAATACAACAAATAATTTATTTTTTATATAGTGTATTAATAAAAATCAATAAAGTTTGAATTAATAATTTAAACAGAAACAACAAAACACTCATTAATGAGTAACTAAAACTTAGATTTTAATATTTTTTTGATAACAATCAACTAACCAATCGTTAATGGATAAGGTTAAGCACTTGAATTAAAAATAGTTTCTGCGAATAAAGTTTCTGATTGTACAATAGGTCTGTTGTAGAACCTGGCAAACACTGAAGAGGTTTCACCCCAACCTGCCATTTTTCGGATGATATCTAGGTTGACTCCTAGAGCTTTCGCCTTCGATGAAGATGCATGTCACGTGCTATGTGCTGTGAACATGTCGGTGTCTATGCCGCTCTTGGTCATCATATCTTTGATCCAAGGGCTTACAGTTTGTGATCCTATAACTTTATATGGTTTTTGAAACTTAAAAGAAGCCGTCCTGAATTACTGGGTCGTAATTTTTCAGTTATTTTGATGTAGTCAACTAGTGACTGCGCAGGGCAGATTTCGGGCTTTTCGAGAAAAAATGGAATGATTAGGGCAGGTTGAGTTGCACCTACTCGAGATGTTTTAATGAGATCAGTAATTTTTATGATAATTTTTTCTTTACAACATTTAATATTTTCTAATCTAATCAGACTTAAGGTTTGGACCCTGTGTGCAGTTATTAAAGCTAAAATAGTTTAAAAAAAAATTGATAACATTTCCAATGAAATGTTATTATTAGGATATAAATTACATAAGTAATTCAACACAGTGTTGGTATCCCAGGTAACATTGTACTTTGGGTTATTTGGTCTTAGCCGAAAGACTCCTTTAAATAACCTTTTTATTAGCTCGTTGGTACCAACTTGTGGACCTACTAATAGCGAAATTGCAGATCGACATGAGTTCAGACTTCCATATTTTGAGCCATTGTTGTACATTTTGGTTAATAACTTTAATATATCCGGGATGCCAGCACTGTAACAATCTATTGAATTATCTAAACAATAAGTCCACCATGATTTTAAACATGTGTTATACTGTGACACAGTATTATCTGCTAAGGAAGCTAGCATGACGTCAATTGACATATCAGGAACACCTCGGCTCTCTAGAGCTTTCCTGATAAGACCCCTGCAACCAGGGTAAGCCGCTCGTGAAGAAGATGCGGCCTGCTGTTGATACAAGTTAATAATGACTTATTAGGTTGGAAATAGATTGGCTCTGAAGATAGTAATTTTTGGTAGAGGATACCAAGGTTGGGTGGGCCAATGGGGTGCAACAACAATACCAGTAGGCTCGTCATTAACAATTTTTCGGAGAGCTTTTAGTAACATTGAAAATGGTGGAAATGCATAAAAAAATTTACTGAGACCATGAAACCGTACAAGCGTGTATGGCATAAGCTTGTGGGTCCCTGTGCCAAGACATAAACTTGTTACATTTTGTATTGGCTCTAGAGGCAAATAAGTCTATATTGGGTCTGCCAAAAGCTGTAATTATCTGCTGAAATGCATAGTCTGCTAATTCAAATTCTATGTTAGCTTGAGTCTTTCTAGATTCTGCATCTGCTATAAAGTTGTCTTTTGACTGGATATAAGAAGCAAATACAAAAATGTTCCTAGACTCACACCATTGCCAAATGTCCCTTGCCAGTGTATTGAGATGATTGAACTGTACTCCTCCCATACGATTTATGTACGATATAATAATAATAATATCATTTATTTCAGGCGACACAGGCCCATAGAAAAATAACCTAAACATACATATTTTAATTTAAACAAAAACTAGTGTTAATAAATAAGGCTTAGACTATGTTAGTAGCACTTCACTTTGCACTAGCTTGACTTTGTGCTGTCGTGTGGAACTTGTCCGCGGAAGCGACGGAACACTACATCTTGCGGCCAAAAGTCTTCTTCCATGACGAGGGGCAGATAACAGTTCGGTACACGCACGACGAACGCCTTGAAGTTGACGTTTCGGTGCGATTCTAGTAACTGCACCCTCGGTGTGTACCTCGTCTTTTGACGCACGTACTCCACGATGTCCTCCGCCTTAGTGGTGTAGTGCAGGCGGGAAATGTATACCGGTGTGTTTGGCTTTGCGGCACGCAAGCTCACTTCGGGGTCCGTAGGAGCTTTGCCGCAGCGGTTCTTGTTCGTTTGCGATCGGCGCTTCCTCCTTTGCACCGTCACGAAACCGTCATCATTTTCAGCCCTATTCAACGCCTTTTCTGGCAAGGGCTTAATACTAGCCTGCAGCGCCAAGGGCACTCGCGGTGACGCTAGCGAAATTACTTTGAAAGGGTTTCGCCAGGGTTGCAGACATTGGCAGCGGGACGGGGCAATGGGCACGGGCGGCGCTGCGCGGAGGAGCCGCGGTGACGAGCACGGGGCTGCGGGGCGCGCCGGCAGGGCGCTCTGCAAGCTCAGCAATCGACGGATGCGCTGGTGACGATGCTGACGCGGAATTCGACGACGATATATCGAGGCCGGCTCCGCGACATGTGCTGACGTTTGACGCATCGACAGGTGACCTCATTACCGCCACACTGTTGCGCAAATCGCTAACTTCTTTACGCAAATCAGCGACGGTGTTTAGGGATATTTCTAATTTCGTTAGCACATCCGCGACGCGGGTCTTCAGAAAGACAATGTCCTTTAGAAGGCTCGTTACATCGACGTGGTCGAAGGTGACGGGAGGAAGCTCGTGCTCCTTCGCCACAAACGTCGGCACATCGTCAGGGTCGGTCTCCTTGAACAGCGTGATTATATCCTGCAGGCTCCTCTTATTCCCGTCACGCCGGCGGGACACCATCTGGTCGCGCTTGTTCAGCACACTGTACAACAACAGCTTGGCAGCAGCTATGTCATCCTCGCTGAAGTTCGTTGCGCAGATCTGGACAGCGGACACCTCGTCCATCACATCCAGCTTTGCTGCAGGAACGCCAGCAGCTCATTCGCCACTAGTTCATTACCCATGGCGAGTAAATTACGAGCGACAGCTTGCGCCGCGCTAACCGAAAAAAAGAATATACAAGCGCGTCCGCATCGGAATGCAGCACAAGCGAGACTGATATAGCCGTTGTGTTGTCTATTCGGAGTAGTATTTGACAATCCCTGAGGTTAGTTGCATAAGTTTTTAGTCCAATAAAAGAAGCAAGGAGTTCTAAGTAATTAATGTGTTTGTGCCTGCCTATAAATGCTTAAAGATTCAAGCATTTTTCAGGTGGTAATTCTATTGTCATGTCTAGGAAATTTAACACAAAACCTAAAAAATTGCATTTCTGTTGGGGTAAAAGTATACACTTGTCATAATTAATTGTAAACCCTAGGTATTGTAAAAGGCTACACACTTTTTCAATACCATCTTTTGCCTCTAACATGTTGTCAAAAATTTAAAGTATATCATCGAGATAAACAGAATACAAAATTCCTTGAAAGCAGAGGTGTTCTATGACAGGTTTCATAATTTTAGTGAAAACATATGGCGCTGTGCAGAGACCAAACGGTAATAAATTAAACTCATATAGCTTATCCTGCCATTGAAAACGGAGGTACTTTCTATAATGCTCATGTATCTGCACATAGTAGTAGTATGCCTCTTTAAGATCGATTTTTGCCATTAGGGAACCAGCTGAAAGTAATTTTGTGGCAGTTCTAATGTCTTCAAGTTTGAAATGGGATGTACTCATAAACTTATTGAGCTTCTTTAAGTTTAAAATGAATCTTTTTTTACCATTAGGTTTTGGGGCCAAAAAAATATGTGAAAGAAACTGATTATTACATGGCTCACATTCCCTTATAGCCTTTATGGTAGTAAGATGGGATATTGATTGTTGCATTTCTTGAGCCTCTTTACCTTTTAATTTATTTGCTGGTGCAAGTGTTTGATTAGGTATATTTAAAAATGGCAATTTGTAACCTGCAACCCAGGACAAAACGGTCATATCTTTGGTAATGGCTAACCAGTTATTATAGTGAGATGAAAGGAGTGTTACCTCTAAATTTTTCTGTGTGGTGGGCCACTTCTCTGCTGAGGAGCTGGCCACCGCTGTGGAGCTGGCCACCGCTGTGGAGCTGGCCACCGCTAAGGTGCTGGCCACCTCTGAGCTGCTGGTCGAGGCCTGGGGTTGTGCTGCCTGCCCGCGCTCGGTGTGTGGTGATGTTGATACTTCCGAGGCGGGCCCCGTGAGTTTAAATTAGTTGGATTTGCTTGTTTTTTTGATGATTGTGGTTGATTATATTTGATTTCTGATCCAGTCTTGTTAATAGCTTTCCCAGCTTTTAAATCCTCATGAAGGTTTTCACCGAATATATATTTTCCCACTTTTGTTAGAGTAACAATATCCTTTGTATCTTTATTGAGCGCAAATTGTAAAAGGTATCTGCGAGATATTAATTCAGAATGGAATAAATCACACAGCATACGTCCGGTGTCGCTTACAATTTTTGTAACTTCCTTGCACTCTTTACTTTTAATTAAAATATCAAGTGCCTTCCCGATACAAGCCGTAGCTTGGCCCAGGCAGTTTTGTTGCTGCTCCATTGCCCGGTCTCTTTTTAAGACCTGCTCTGAGTTTAAATCAAATTCAATTCATTTATTTTTTATCTTTTAATAAATATGTAAAGTTTAGTGCCTGCTTGGTTAATATTTGGCACTAACTTCTGAGTAATTTACCCTTGTGACAATACCGACAGACAATCGACTATACAGAAATTCAATGCAATAGCCCCAGATATCAAAGATTCGAAAAGAAAGAAAAAACTTTACTGCACCTCCTAGGTTCCCCAATTTTAGAAGACAGTTTTTCACCTTTTGTTGATTAAAAAATTAAACATTTTAACGACATTTCGGATAGACTTTCTAAAATCAACTTACATTCGGCATTCACCTTTATCAGATACTGCTGTTTCGTTCCAAATTTTATGTATTCTCTTCGCTCTTCCCCTTTATGGAAGAAGCCACACCTTTTAGACAAAATCGACCAAATCATTAGAAGCACGCTAACATCAATCATAAATGTGGCATTGGACGACCGCGCATGGCTGCAAGCCACACTACCCATTCGCTTTCGCGGGCTCGGCGTCCGCAAAAATTCTAGTGTAAGCTTACCGGCGTTCCTGTCCTCGGTCCACAACACCGAAAGGTTAACCACAAGAATCTTAACCGCTTCCCAGGTTGACTCTGAAGTGCCGTATTTGACTGATGCGATGGACGCCTGGAAAGTGGCTTGTCCGGATTCGGAGCAGCCCGAGAACCCGTCTTCCCAGAGACAGTGGGATGAACCGCTCTGCAGGTTGGTACGGAATAACCTCATTAATACGTCCACCAACACTGCTGAGCGTGCCCGCCTATTGGCTGTGGAAGAATGGGAATCGGGCCTCTGGCTTCAAGCACTATATTCACCCAACATAGGCACTATGCTGGGTGACACCACTTTCCGGCTCGCTACAAGTTTGCGATTGGGCGCTCCTTGCGGGGCTCCGCATCGTTGTCAGTGCGGTGAAGCAGTCGACCGCATCGGACACCATGGCCTTTCCTGCAGCAAGAGCGCTGGTCGTTTGGCACGGCACGCAAGCATTAATGACATCATCCGTCGGGCTCTTGTCACCGCCGGGGTGCCAGTGTCCTTTTGTTTTTTATTTAATTGTATAGTTATTCATTTAATTCAGTACCTTGTGTAAATTGTTAGTTGTGTTAAATATTGTTAAAACTATACTTACAGTATTAACAAGGCAAGTTAAATGAATATGACGTCATTTAACTAAATACAATATCAAATTATGGTAATTCAGTCCCCTTTGGTATAAAAGGGTGCCAAATGTGCCAAGTTCTACAGTAACCGTAATTACCATATTATTAAAGTCGTCTTCCTGTCCTTAAAAGCCCACATTCCACAATGATCTAATGCTCTAGCAATACAGTAGTGGTTCACATTGCGGAATGCAATCAATATGGTTGCGTAACAAACTGATGAACTCTCATTTGGACAAACTCGTTCTGACACGCGCAGCGCCATCTGTTGCTACGAGTACTTTTCTTAACATATTATTTTGTGTAAACTTTTTCTTTTTTTTGGCGATTCCGATGTTGGTCCTATGACGAAAGTTGTTCAGTTTGATGGATGGTACCTTACCCTTAAATATCACCACACCTTTCTGAATTCTGATACATGCTATTTAGTACAATTTTTTAAATACAAATGTTATTTAGTTCTACCGTAAAGTCTCTATGCAGCACCACCAGCCCGCAGCCTGCCTTGGTTCTAACCTTATACCTTGTATATTATCGTAGGTAGGTATTCATTAAATTTAATTTTAGAAAAATCATTAGAATCGATGCCCAGTCTAACTTAACAAAGGTTTTATTTTCAGAATGCCAGTCCACGTTGATGCATGCATGAGAGGTAACAGGTGTGCCGCGCATGTGGCGTGTTGCAGCGGGTAGGTACACATACGTTGCGCTAATTCCCGTGGCGCGGCCACCAGCTCGGTCAGCTGCGTAGAAAGTGCCTACTGAACAGCGCACACAGGCGCGGCGCGGCGCCCCTGACCTTGGCATTCCGCGGTGACCACTCACAAGCAAACACTTCATCAATAGTTAATAATGTCCGCGACAGAGCTTGTACAATCAGTACCGCGCAGATCGATTGACCGGTCACACTTGTCGGAAGGTCAACCTTTGTTTACTAATCAAGGCCCACAGACTTCACAATCATTCGACATCCGACTTGTCCTGTCCGTCTGTATCGCTATCGGCAAGTAGCACGAGGTCAGCCGATTGTCGCTCAACGTTTTGACAATCAGCTACATCTGGGTAGGCAGGCAGCACTCCGACATGTAAGAGATGTGAGAAAAGCTGTGATACTGAAAGCTATTTGCTCATTTTTTGAAGAAGTCCGAATTGTGATTATTTTGTTAATCAGTGCCATTAACCTTTTTTACGCTGTATTAATAATTAAATACAATCTAGCCTATAACACAGCAAGCAATTTTAATGTAATTAAATTTTTACGTGATAATTATTTTAAAACTTAGAATAGTGTTGCTTGTACTTTACACAAGTCCGTTGCACTTTCGTAGAGCCTGGTATGATAATATAAACACTGTTCATGTGTTATAATTATGTGTTATTGTCACTATTATGTCTCCAGTTTTTCAAATAAGTAAAAAATACAAATAAGAAACGTTTTCTGTCTGTCAAACGTTATTGTTAATTTTTTGGCTTGTGATTTAAATGATTACAATTTTTTCCGTTATTTTTTTTAAGGTACGTTATTTTTTTCAGCCTTGTAATATAGTAACGATCTAGAGCATTTATTTATGTAATACAAACTTTTTATAAAATCATAATAAATTCTATTAAATATCTGTCACGCCTGTGAAGTTTTGCTAGTTCATTCTTCATTTAAAAAGGCTTAGTTTTCTTTCATAGCGATCAATACTTTGCTTTATTTGGTAAAACTCTTTGCTAGAAGGTGCTGCGCGTTGATGTCTTTTGTGCATACCGGCCTTAACAACTAAATTCCACAAACTAAGGACTATCTAAAGTAAGAATTACTTTCAAAATCAAAGTCAAATCATTCATTTCAAATAACCTTGTAAGGCACTTTTGAACGTCAAAGTTTACAAAAAATTTAATTGATTCTAGTCGCCCCTTCCAAAAGGTAGTTTTCGTATGGAGAAGAATGGGCAAGAAACTCCACCGTTACTCTTTTAAAAGTTTTACAATATTTTGTATAGGTACGAGTAGGTACATTCGTGACATAATTATATATGGAGACGATACACCTAAAAGAAAAATACGTTACCACAATTGGTAAAAAGAAGAATTAATAAAAATGAAGCAACGAAAGATAAATTAATTACTTATGTGATAGATACATGGTTCTCACGTATTTTCAAACATTGTAAAAGTAGACGATTTTCCTAAAATTTTACAATTAATAAGTCAGTGTGTGAGGAAGTAATCACAGAAAATCAATGTCATATAATAGAAAATTATAATTTATACAACTTAAATTAGCAGCCAGTTTGATTTTGTCTAGATTCTAGATTATCCTATGGAGCAGGACCAGCATGTTTCCAAGTATTCTTATCTTGGATATAATCCTCTAATTTGTAATATGCTTGTTTACAAAGTGTACTTTTAATATGAGTTTAAAATTTTCTTTCATTTACTTAATTGTAATATTTTGGAATTTTGGAACCGTATAATAATATGTTCCCGATCACAAGATACTAATGAGTCCCGACTAGCGTTGCCGCAGAGTAATATTCCGAAGTATTCCAGTCGGCCGTCGTATTATTTGGTTCACTAATGTTTCACCAAAACACCATTGACTTTGTATAAGAATCTTAAAGCTATTCTGCAAAAACAAATTTCTAAATTAAAAAATAATTTTGACACAACTAAAATCGAATTTGCCAATCGTGACTCCACGTGGTTGGCTCTAACCCGTGAATTTTTTTTAGAGCCGGGGGCGCGCCGGGGCCATCCTCAACGTGTTGTATATGGAATTTTTCAGTTTTTTTATGGAAAATATGTAAAATTGTTACCTACCTACATGTTGAGTTTTAGGGGTTTTTCATTTTTTGTATGGAAAATTTGAAAAATTATTACTCATTATTTTTCCGATAGGACACACCATTTTAGAGATATGTATAAGCAAAAGAAAAGAAAAAATAAATACTGTACTGTTTTTGCACCTGCAGTCGATATGTTGGTGTGAATTTTAGTTCATGACAGCTTATTTTATCCCACACTTTTTTAATCGCGATTAAAAATAGTCAGGTTTAGTTGTTTACAATCAAAATTTTAGGTGAAAAACGTCAAAATCAGAAAATAGTAAAATTGCCACTTTCGCACTAATATCTCAGTGCCATCTTAGTGCTGTCAAACTAAAATATAGTTAAGTTGTGTCACTTTAGTCTATTTCAGAACGGGAATCGTCATTTGACAGGAATTAACTAAATTTTTAGTTTAGTTTAGAGGCATTTGTGACAAGAGAATCGGCACCAGTGAATAATAACGAAAACTTAGTGGGATCATTTAGGCGCCTATATTTCCTGTTCATTTCTGTCATCTGGTACTTTTCAAAATAACAAATGATTAAATTTCAAAACCTGTATTTTTACCATTATTAAGTTATGTAGTATGTCGCTTACGCACCTAGTTCCAGTTCATTTCTGCTTTCCTGGTAGTTTTAATAAATAAACTATTAGGACAGTTAAATTTTAAAACGTCTATCGATATCATTTATTACGAAATTCTTCATGCTTTTCGCCAAGTTTAATCGTCGGTGCGTTTCGAGAAATAAAATGATAATATTCTTAATTTGATTTTGTTAGCGCACCTGAATCGTTTCGAGGAGTACTTTTGCTGCGCTTCATTTGTTGCGTTTCAAAGTTGGTGACCCTCGTGTTATACACACAGTACAGCACACTATTTTATGTTTATGTTACCAAACAGTAGATTGATATTTATTAGTCACGATCCCATCAATGTCGACTACTTTTTCCAACGTCATAGGTATGCGTGTTTTATAACTTTCGTAAAAACAATTTGCTGCCAAATTATGGTGCTTTATGATTTCATAAGACGACCGTAATTGACGCAAGTTTGAGTTTGTATAATGAAGATCATCAATCGTTGTCATTGTTACATAAGCAGCGTGGCAGGCGGGCATGCTGTAGCGCGGGCCGCAGAGCGCCCTCGACCGCCGCCGTCGCGCCGACGTTGTAAGGTCGCGGTCACACTATAAATGGTACAGGTACAGCAACAATGTGGCACATTCCAACTCATCGACCAGGTCACTAGTATCGCATGCCAAACTATACCGCTGCTAAGGGAGGCTTACATAATGAGCACGTTCCATCAAGTCAACATCACTGAAGGAAGGGCACGGGCGGCGGGCGCACGGCGTTGGTGCTTTCCACACGCGGGGTGTCATCTATCCTCTTGGTCAGGGAATGCAATCAAAACGAATTAATGCTTAGAGTTCTAATTAAATTACTCTAATGAGACTCATTAATCTAATACTCTGACCGTATACATGATATGCAGCGTGCGCTCACTAGTATGCGGACTGTACCCAAACAAGGTTCATCAATTTATGGAAAACGTAAGTTTTCCATATATACCTAGATGAAACTTGTTTATTGACCTTTACATTAATCTCTTATACTTCTCAGCCGCGAGAATCATCACAAAATCTATGGACATTACATATTTTGCGACATTCGATGGTTTGGTTTCTTAAGCTGGGTGAAGGTTCGACCAAATTGCGCTGTGTTTTCGCGATTTAGGATTTGCATTCATAAGGTTTTATCACAATTATCCGTAACCATAAATCTGTTGAATTTTGGGTTAATTTAGATAGTATTAACATAATAAGTAAGTACTATTAACTGTGAAAAGGTAACAATAATTGCATGCTTGATTAATTGAATAGTCAAACGAACTTACCTGTAAGTGAAGTTCGACGGTAATTATACTCGTTGCTGTCTCGAGACAGCAACGAGTATAATCTACCAAATAGCTTTCACAGTCTCTATACACGTCTGAACAACTATGACATTCAATACAATACAATTAAAAGTTAGGAAATAAAAATGATTACAATTTTGTCGAGTGATAGCGCAGTGGTAAGGCGGAACGGGAGAGGAACGGGGGGGGGGGGGGGGGGCAGAGATGAAGATGGTTCGCAGCCTCCGCCTGTCGGTGAGCTTGCGCCATGCGGCACTAGTGCGGCGAGGAGATTGCAGCGCGCACGCATTCTGTGCTTAAGACTGTTGTCTGTGAGTACGGAGCCGACTGTTGTGCTGTGTTGTGTCGTATTGTGTTGTGTCGTATTGTGTTGTGTCGTGTTGTGTATTGTCGTGTTGTGACTCAGACAGGGTGTGCCAGTGCTCAAGATGCGAGTCTGGGCGGTGACGCTGCTGCTCTGCGGCGTCGGTGAGTGTGGCCCACCGGGGCACCCCAGGATACTCACTTACTACACAATTGTAACAAGTGCTACTCACTCTAGCTCCTCTAGAACGGAGAACAACATTCAAATCTCTTGCTTCAAGCAATATAACGGCTATTATACTTGGACCTATAACCATATTTAGTAACTTGACAGTGGTGTCGATTCTCTTGTCACAAAATTCTCTTAACTAGGCTAATAATCACCAAAATTTAGTTTATTCCTGTCAAACGACGTATTCCATTCTGAAATTGACTAAAGTGACCATTATCAGACTATTTTTGTTCCACACCTTTTTAATCGCGATTGATTAAAAAGGTGTGGAATAAAATTAGTTGTCATGAACTAAAATGCACATTTATCTTCTAGTTCTTAAAAGTTTGGATACTTGTGAGTTTGGAAAATCTTTGAAAATCATTATGGAAGGTTATGTGATTGCAACTGTTATCAATTCAGCAGAAATAAGTGAGCGTGGAGTGAGCTGTCATTCCACAGGGATTGACACTATTGACAGCTCACTTCACCCAAGTTTTCACGGTGAGATGTTTACAGAATAGCATGGCAGTTCTCGATGATTTTGTTTGGTATACTGGCGTGTGCTAGCTAACATAATGGATAATAATTTAAATTAGGTTAATTATCTTGAATACTATTATAATATATAGACTGTTTTTTTCTTTCTAACTGAACAGACAGCTGTGCTGCTGGGGAGTTTTTTGCGCCACTTCTTCTTCCCAGCTAACGCACTAGGAAGTGGTGAAGAGTGGGCGTTTTGGAGGACAGTCCTATGTAATTTTGACGTACGAAAAGTGCTGATTATCAGCCTAGTTTGAATAAATGACTTTTGAATTTTGAAACTGCAATACATAGCGGTTTTCCATTTTCTGACTTTTATCTCATTTTTACAAATTACTTCGAAAATCGCAAATATCCGCAACCGATTTTTATTTGCTGTTTTTTTATGAATAGCTAGGCTACAATTTAACATTAAATATAAAGAAGGGGTAGACGTTGGTCACTGTCAAAATCTCAAAGAAGTTTTACCTTATTTTATTTTGCGATTATTTTAACATAACCTTTAACATAACATTATAAATATATCGGTTGTTCTAAAATCTTCAGAAGATGAGCTTTTCAGAAATATATAATACTTTATATCTATTCCTAAAAAGATTAACATTAAAATCACTTTGAAAATGATGAAGTGTACAGGCTTGACATGGACGTACGTCCGTCATTGTAAAAAAATAATTTTATATTTACCATAAAAATAAATTTAGTTTGATCCTTAAACTATTAAATAAAATTAAAAAAGTATGTCAGTAGCGAGATTCGTAAAACCATTTTTGATATGCCGTTGTTCTACCATTTTCCATAGTGAGCCGCCAGGGTGGAGGCGTGGCGCGTGCTGTGAGTCGAGTGTCCCTACTGCCGATATCAATTTTGCCGTCCAAAAAATTTAATTTGTCACTTGTTTTGACGTATCAACTAATATTGGACGGGCCCCGCATCTTCTTTGACGGACTTGGAGAGTAGACGCCCTGATACAGGGGTTCATTCGGAATTATACCTACGCGGACACTATACTATTTTTAAAGTCTGCCAACGGGGTCGTATCATCTTTTGTCCATAAATTGTTAAATATTCAGATATACCTACTTGACAAATGGCAAAATCCTTATTCCTTGCAGCTTGGGTGCGTCTCATATCATACAAAGTTATTTGGTGTATTTTAATTTCAATAACGTTCACAAGATGTAATAAACGTGAGATATATCAACAGTTGATATTTTTTTTTTACATATACTTAAAATGTATAAACTCTAAAACTTGTTTCGTATAACGTTATTGGATATAAAACCACGACATTCGGCCATCCGACGGCGCGCTAACTCCGAAACACGCAATAATAAGTGATCAAACGAACTTACCTGTTGTGAAGTTCGATCATTATTATACGAAGGGCTTCGTTCGAAGATATAACATTTACCATGCAGCGTCGATACGCTCGTCGACAACCAAACGCATATTTAGAGCTGAAAGCAAAAACTAAACGCACAAGTGTAGCTATTCCGCTCTATACGTCATCTGTCATTATTTTTAGAGTAAGAAGAGTCTCAATTTTTCTGGGGTAGGGTAGGGAGGGTTCCTTATATCTTCGAACGAAGCCCTTCGTATAATAATGATCGAACTTCACAACAGGTAAGTTCGTTTGATCACTTATTATACTTCAGGCTTCGTTCTCGATATAACATTTACCATGCAGATGTTAAGAGTTTATGAGGAAAATTGAGATTCCAAAGAAATTATAAATAAATAGTATTTCAATAACAAATTAAAATCTTTTAGTTTTTAGACACAAATGACATAATAAAATAATAGATAAACAGTCTCATTCATCTTAGTATTAAACTTATTTCCCAACTTAGAAACAAGTTTTAATCAATTTACCCTAGTAGACAAACAATCAAATTATTCATCTTAATATTGAACTTCTTGTCTAATTTAGTTTTATATTTTGTAAGGCACGTAATAATTATACGTAATATTCATAATACTTAATCAAGTATTTTGTTCAGCATTAAGCACAGCCTGAGCAAATCCGTTTGAATTTGCCAATTATAAAATCTAGCGAAAGGTGGAAGACCAATTTTTTCCAGCCTGCTGTTTGCCTTATTACATCTAATGACACCCTTAGCGTTAGTAGTGGATGTCGAGGCATGTCTAGTACATGTCCTGAAAAATACTAATATCTATGATGCAAACAGAGAGAAGGTATATTTACCAAAATTATTGAAATTAGATAATAGAGATGGTGATGGTAGAGGTAGAAACTGTTTGTGGGGCTTATACAATGAAAGTATTAAGTGAGTAATACTTCCCCTAATGCTCTGAGTACAGTTAATTTTTATCACGTAATGTATGTACTAGCTGGACAAATTTCGGTCTGTTCAAAGAAAGGTAAAAATAGGTTCAGTTGGCTTCAACCGAGAACAGATGTTCTAATAGCATCTGTAATAGAAATGTGCATGATTTACTGTGTTGTTAGGTATTTTAATAAGAGACAAAGTCTGTGCTCTTTCGACTGTAGCCTTTTTTTTTTTCATAAAAAAAATGTCAGTTTGTCAAAGTATTTTTTTTATTTTTTTTTTTATCATTTAATATTTTACTTGGGGTACCAACTAGTTTGATACTTGCCCCCAGGTGGTTTGATTTTATAGAAACCTTGAAGTAGCCTCTTGATGCGGTCATCACCCCCATTTTTGAGTCTATTATTAAAGCAACAGCTGACTTATGTAAATTTAAAAACCCCATAAGGCCTTAAATAGAATAGCTAGGTTACAAAAAAAAATACATAATAATTATTGGTATAGATGGTGTAATTGTATCTATAGTGTACTTTGTTTTTGCCAAAGGGCCCACCATAATTTGTATGTCATTTTGTTGTATCTTAGCCACGCCTTCCTGATAATATCCCGATGGACATGTAGAGGGTGGTTCTGTCAGGTTTATGACGGCCAGTATGGCATAACTATAATGCCTGTCGCTTTATCTTTTCTATTTTTTGGTAAACATCTTAATAATATATACTAAATGGGCATAAAAAGGCGAAAAAAGAAAAGGAAGAAAATGTCGTTCGTCCAAGATACGGTAAAAGCTATATTCGATGCACCCGGGCCGGTTTTTCAGGAAATGTTTTCATTTTTCATTAATTCTTGAAGCAAAAGTCAATTCCTATCAGGTCCAAAAAACTGAGTTACAATGTACTGGAATGTGGAGGTATTCATTTCTCACTTTATGTCAGGATTGGCTGTACCTATGTGATTTTTCACCTGCTTCATTATTATCCCTCGATTATATGTAAGAAGCAAATAGTCAAATTTGTCTATCTTCACACCAAATAGCCAATATGCTTCTGGCAGAGTTATTTAAATGTACTGAATACCTCCCATTTGCTTGTTATATGATATGGCAGTCTTATTATCAACATGTAACAATATGTATTTTTTTTTTTTTTTTTTTAATTAATATTTTTTTTTTTTAAACAATCATTTTTAGGGCTTAAAATATGTTGAGTAGTTCTAGATACCTACTTACTTACCTATAGATTATTAAATTATGTAACCACTACTCTCATAATCTTAGAGAACACAAAGGTACACAAGACATAATTTATGGGAATTTAATTAATTCGTATAATTTATCATACTGAAGCCATCAATACTTCTTGTGACCTGGATTAATATTTACCAATAAATATAACTCTTTCAAATCAATAAATTGTCCTGAAGGAATTAGAATTACTGCAGTTCTGTGATATTCCATTTTAAAATGGCATGTACCTATATAAGAATAAATATTTTGTTACCATTCAGTTTTGGAAACAAAACAATTAATATATGAATTGGTTTTCACATGGTGTGCAAGGAGAAATTGCACCTAATGCCAGAAAATTAATAATGGCTGTATGCATAATAATATCAGGATCATTTAAAGTATCATTTTATAATGACTTTTAGATTGTGTCAAAAACTCGTGCGTTTATCTCGTAAACGCCCCGAATTATTTGTTCGCGTCAATGCATCTCGTACATTACCCGCGTGGTAAAATAATTATCGTATATAAGCCATGTGAAACACGTTTTACTGTATAAAACGTTTAAAACAATGATACAACTCGTGCGTTTATCTCGTAAACGCCCCGAATTATTATTTCGCGTCAATGCATCTCGTACATTACCCGCGTGGTACAATAAATATTGTATAGATATAAGCAATGTGAAAGACGTTTTACTGTATAAAACAACATTGATAAAACTCGTGCGTTTATCTCGTAAACGCCCCGAATTATTATTTCGCGTCAATGCATCTCGTACATTACCCGCGTGTTACAATAAATATCGTATTTAAACCCTGTGATACACGTTTTCACTGTATAAAACGTTTAAAACAATTGTTTTATCTGGTGTAGAAAAAAGAGGACGACTCTGATGAATCGGTGTTGTACCGGTGTCGTTTCATGTCTTCGGATTTTCTGAAGATAATACTCTTTTCCATGTTTTCGTTTCGGCATGATAACTTATGCCAACTTTTAAACACACTTTATACTAGTTTTAAACACTTTTAATAATATTTTTTGAGAATTACAGCGTACTGGTTGCCGCGCAAACGTAAAGAATGACAGATGACGTATAGAGCGGAATAGCTACACTTGTGCGTTTAGTTTTTGCTTTCAGCTCTAAATATGCGTTTGGTTGTCGACGAGCGTATCGACGCTGCATGGTAAATGTTATATCGAGAACGAAGCCTGAAGTATAATTGGGAATCAAACGAGCTTACGTGCATCAGCCCAACTATTTACTTACTTACTATCTATTATTATAATTAGTCCAACGCAACGATAACCTTATCGAGGAGTTGGCTCGACCAAAGGTAGCACGTGCATAGGCTCAATTACTATTAACTATGATTTAAATATTAGCCCTACGGGAAATACGCTACAATGATTGCTACCGAATCATTAGACTACATAATAACCATACTAACCGCTCACTGAACTTATCTGGTATAAAAACAATGAAGTAATGTAAACAATTCATAAAACTACTTACAATTTGACCGGCATAATACGGCTCGTAGTTCATGCCACTTCTGACTTATAAAGAAAACAATCTTTTCTTGCTAATACTTTTCGTACAACAAAATGTACTATTTCACAATCCAATGAACAACCACAGAGCATGTGAACAGCGACGAATTGACTTCAGAATGCCTTTTGCCCCACCCAGAAATAACGATATTATAAGCGTTATTTCTGAGTGTAAGTAAAATAATACATCAAGTTGCCATAATGAAAATGCATTTAAAACATTGTTATAATAATAATTTGTATTTTGACAGTGTTGCCACAGTGGATATTATAATACGATATTAAAGTACCTACATAATACATTTTTTTTTATTAAATCAAAGAAATCACGACACAACTAACAATGATATTCGTTAACCTGCTACAGGCTACAACTTATCAATAATGCGGCTAAGTTATAATGTGTATGCAATTTTGCTTTGTGTTTTTAACTAGGCGTTTTTATAATACAATATTAGACTAAATAGGTTTTTTGTCTTTTGAGTGGTATATCAAACAATTTTATACTCAATGTATGATATGCGTATAAAAATTTGTTATTTTAAAATTATATCAATCCATTATTATATTAACTGATCATTATATCAAATAAAAATATAGATTCAGTTGTTATGTCTTGTAAATATTAGAGATTTTGTAATTATATCATATATTACTTACCCTTGCAACTTCCCGTTTATTTTTAATTACGTTTTTTTGTATCGTCGATTGAATATTTCTGACTTTTTTTTCTGTTGAACATCATTACTTCTATCCTACATATGCACAGAGAGGAGACCTTTGTTCTAGCAATGGGTCTGGGAACGTTATGGGCTGATTATTATTTACTTCTTGTATTAAATGCGTCGTTTGTCCGCATTTCGGTACTGTGTCGAGTACCGACGCGGAGTTTACCTTTAGTTAGTCTGGCCCAGTGCAGTAATGATTAACCTGGCTGTGTGGTTGCATGCGTAGCGTACGCGGAGCCGCCGATGCAGCAGCCGCGGCCCGCACGTCTGCCGCGCTCGCTCACCGACAGTGGTGACCGCTGGCGGAACCTCATCGCCGGTTAGTCTCATGCTCACAATACCTTACTAATACTATAACAACAACAATTCCCTGTCTATATATTTTTTATTTTATTATTGATATTTGCTTGTTTGGATCACTAGCTTAAACATAAGTATAAAATAAATCTATGAGCATTATATTTTATATTCTGGTCGTTTTCGAGATAGTTGCATTTTATCATGAGCATGTAGAATGTATTTCAATATAAGGAGCTACTCGCAAATAATTTGACTATAGTACCCTATCGAGTCGTAACGTAATCAGAATTAGTTTATGAACTTCCTCCTTAAACAATCAATTATTGTCAAATTGTCGACCGTGCGCCTTGGTGGAGTGTGGTCGAGTGGCGAGCTCCCGACCACTTCCTCGTAACAATTCTGCGAATTACTTATTACTAACTGTTGTTAGATGTTAATCACAACAAGCTTATTAGTTCCTGATGATCTTGGGAGCCACGAAACAACGTGGACATACAGGTTATGTCCACGTTGTTTCCTGGCTAATTAGTCAAAATATCACGGATTAGAAAACTTTCATAATGAGATTTAAGAGTATGATAGATATTAATAATAGTAGGAGAAACCAGACAAATCATTACATCGCACAGTTTCATTGTGTGCGATGTAATGATTTGTCTGGCTTCTCCTACTATTATTAATATCTATCGCACACAATGAAACTGTGCGCGACTGTCACAAGGTGCAAGGCTGAACAGCATCCGAAAAATAATGTTGATATAGACTGGGAGCGCAGGTCGCTGGCTGTTTGATGCGGGATGTTGGCCCGCAAGTTGGCACGTTGTACGCCTCAGGTTAGAGTGACGCTTTTCAAAGCCTACTGCCAATCCTTTTACAGGTGCAGCCTGTGGGTTGACTCCACGTAAGTGGGCACGCAAGGGCATATAGTGGCCTGCGCACACAATATAACAACACGGTACGGGTGTTGATGGGGCTGCCGCGTTTTTGTAGTGCGTCCGGCATGTTTGTCGGCGCGGAAGTTGATAATTTTTCGGCCATCATGCGCCAGAGATGCCCATCTCTGCTAAGCCGTGTTCGCGACAGCCCCGACACCATTCTTAGAGCGTTGGCTGATAGGTGGGACTCTCCGATCTTGGGGCGGTGGATACGACAGCACGCAGTCAAGTAGGCATTCCCCGGGATTGGCGTGCCTCACGCAGCTTAATATAAATGCTACTAACATTAAGTTTACATTGTTTCTAACAAATATGGAAGTGATTAAGAAATAAACTTTTTTATTTATTTACTTATTTATTTATTTATAAAGTCTATTTAATTATTCTTTCAACCGTGTATTTTTATTACACACTAACACAATAACAACACTTTACCACGGCTTGGCCCTCGTGGAGTTAGAAAGTTACCCCACGGGAACGTATTACTGGGATAAAAAGTATCCTATGTCCTAACCCAGGTTATGGTATACCTACCCATGTGCCCATCCAAATCCGTTCAGCCGTTTTAGCTTGAAAGTGAAACAAACTCAATTTCGCACATATAAGTATTTATTGCCTATTTTATCCCACACGTATAATATTCATTGTGATATGTCTGCAGAGTACACTCGAGGAGCGGGCGGCGCGAGCGGCGCGTGGCCCGGCGGCAGCTGGTTCCCGCCGGCCATCCCCATACAAGTGCCGCTGCGTGAGTACCGCGGGGCCGCGCCCACAACCCTTGTTCCCACGGGGATAGGCACTACAGCCTGCCCCCTTACGATTCTTACTTAGACTCTTTGTTTCTTTCACATTCATAATAATATTATATCTTATATGTGTGTATACTCAACTCAACTCAAAGCATTTATTGACAGGCAATATTAAAATAACAGTGACAGGAAGCTATCATCATATCATCCACAATACTAAGTGGGAAAAATACGTATTATTGAAGCTTACTCAAAAACTATCCAAGCAAAGTTAATAAAATGTATATGGGACCAACTTGGGAGCATACCCTTTCATCCAAAAAAATAATTTTCAAAATCGGTCCATAACTGACGGAGAAATCGGTGGAACTTCCTCCTTTTTAGAAGTCGGTTAAAATTCACAAATTAACGAGGTCCAGACTTTGTCCTGTACTTGTGCAGTGAGACTTTGCTTCTTGCCAATGGACAATGCTCATGGATGTATGGAATCCCGTACCAAGCTGCATTAAAATCAAACTTAAAAAAAAATAACAAGAAACGGAAACTTGGTAAGTAGATGTATTCTGTGAACCGCATTAAGATTTTCCCACAAAAATAGAAAAAAAACAATAAATTTTGGGGGTTCCCCATACTTAGAACTGAAACTCAATTATTTTTTTCATCATACCCATTACCCATAGACGTGTGGGATAGGTCTTCAAAAATTATATTGAGGTTTTTAATGTCATTTTTTTCTAAACTAAAAAGTACTACTACTAGTACTAGTACTTAGTTACTTAAGTTTGCGCGAGAGACACTTCCAAAGTGGTAAAATGTGACCCCCCCTTTACCTTCTAAAATAAGAGAATGATAAAACTAAAAAAGAAATGGTTTGAACGAGATCTAGTGAGTAGTTTTTACACGCTTTATATTAGCTTCACCTGTATGTTTGTTTGTAACCGACTTCTTTGTGCGCGATTTTGACCCACTTTAAACGGCCAGATTTCGTTCAAACTTTGTAGATTTATTGAGGACCGATGACAATACACTAATTTGATAAAATTAAAAAAAAAAAAAAAAAAATAATTATAAAATAAAAAAAATTTCGATCGTAAATCACTCTCTGATGCTTCGCATCATGAGTCGTGCAATAATTTAAAATTAAAAAAACAAGCTATTATAAATAATCCAAACTAAAAAGTAGAAAATAAATAATAGTTTAAAAAAACTAAAAAACACGCTTTTTATAGAAAACCGAACTAAAAAATAGAAAATAAATTTTAATGAATTTAAATAAAGAAAAAGTGTTAAAAATTTCAATGAATATAAATTAATAATAGTGTGAATAAAAAAAAATAAAAAATATTTTTTAAAAGCGTGGGGTGCTTTTTAAGATATTATCGAAATGATAATCACTCTGTCAATAAAATATTTATAACTATTGACACCATGCACCCCACGCTTTTTTTAAAATATTTTTTTTATTTTTTATTCACACTATTATTAATTTATATTCATTGAAATTTTTAACACTATTTTCTTTATTTAAATTCATTAAAATTTATTTTCTATTTTTTAGTTCGGTTTTCTATAAAAAGCGTGTTTTTTAGTTTTTTTAAACTATTATTTATTTTTTAATACGTCATAAATCGTAAACATCGATCAAAGTTACAACGAACTACAAGAACTTTTATATTACATATGTTACTTGCTGCTTGCTACGGAACCCTTCATGGGCGAATCCGACTCGCACTTGGCCGCTTTTTAGGGTTCCGTAGTAAACAAGGAACCCTTATAGTTTCCCCATGTCCGTCTGTCTGTCCGAGGCTTAGCTCAGAGCCAGTTAGTAGTAGAAATCTGTTATTTGGTATAGGTATATAATATATATTAATAATGCCGACAAAGTGGTAAAATAAAATCAAGAAAAATAATTTTTTTCAGGGTTCCACCCCTACACGTAAAAAGGGGATGTTTTTTTTTCTCGCCTATCCTAAAGTGTGGGGTATCGTTGGAAAGGTCGTTTAAAAATATTGTAGGCGTGTGAAATAATTTTTCAATTTAGGAGTCCGTTTGCGAAATGTTAGGCTTTAAAGTGCTAATTTTTGTTAAAGTCCTGCCATCCGCCTATCAGGGATAAGCTTACGTTGTCGTCGTCGCCTGTGAAGCGCCAGTAGGCCACACAAGCGTACGCACGTTCACTGGCGTCGGCAAAAATATGAAGTTGGGCATCCTTAATCCGCCCGGTGCCGCGAAAGTAGTATCGGGGAATGGAACCGTTGTTTAAATTTTGAAAAGCCGGCAGAGTCTGATCCCAGTCAATACCCAACTTCCAGGTTTTCTGGAATAGTGCGCGGTCTTTCATAATAACGGGGGTTAAAAAACCTGTGGGATCGTAAATAGACATCAACAGGGACAGGACAATACGTTTTGTGTACTAACATAGTAGGTACCTTTGGAAGAGTCTTGATGAAATGAAGCTTGTCCTCGCTAACGTTCCACGTAAGGCCTAGTACGCGAATTTGTGAGGGAGATGTCAGGCCTAAGGTCACCTCAGTAATGGTGTCGGTCGCATATAAGTCGGCAGGTATTAACGCGAAGGCTTCCTTGCAATTAGAAACCCAAAAACGCATCTCGAAGCAGGCCGCTTTATGTATGGACAATACTTCAAAGGCTCGCTGTGCCGCCTTACTGATGCTGTCAAAACTCCCCAAGAAGTCATCCATATAATGGTCTTCGACGATAGACCGCACAGCGTCCGGGTGTCGTGACTGAAATTGACTAGCGTTTTTGTTTTTCACCTATAGCGCGGTACACGGACTGGAAGCTGCGCCGAAAATCATCGAGGACATACGGAATTCCTGAAGCGGCATATCGGGACTATCTCTCCACAAAAAACGTTGGGAGTCCCTATCCTCGGGTCTAATTTTAATTTGTGGAAACATCTCCCTGATATCTCCCGACAAGGCAATAGGGCCTTCCCTGAACCTCATAGCGATGCTAAGAAGCGGCTGTAGTAGATCGGGTCTAGTCAGCAGAAGCGAATTGAGGCTGACGCCTGCACACTTCGCCGCTGCATCGTGGACAACTCGCAGCTTCTTTTTGTGTGGGTGGATAACTCCAAAGTGTGGAAGATACCACGGGACCTGACCGGACGGTGGACCAGAACAAAGTTCAGCGTACCCTTTGCTAATCATACCTTGAATATTTTTCTTGTAGGCATCAGCATACGCACCATCTTTAGCCATTTTAGTTAGTAAATCTAGATAAGGCTACGTCGCGGCTTTTAGGGACGGTAGTGATATTATCGCGCCATAATAGGCCCGCTTCGTACCTGCCAGAATCTAGGCGCTTAGTAGTGTCCTCTAGAATCTGTAAAGCACGTTGTACGCTAGCGCTACGATGGTCTACCTTCGTTATCCCTATAGAGTCTAGTCGAAAGTATTCCTTGATGAGGCCGTCCAGCGAAGAATCGTCGTCGAGACCAACGGAGATAAGGTTAACGGATGTGACAGCTTTAGAACTCCCAGAAATATATCCGAAGAAGACCCATCCTAGCGCGGTGCGAGCGGCCGCGGGTTGTTTACGAGTGCCGTGGCGGACCTCAGTAGGGAGTGACACGTACCAATTGTCCGCACCTATCAACAACATGGGTTTAGCATCATCATAACACACGACGTCCACTAAGTCAGATAGATAATCGTACCTGGTGACGTCGTCTATACGTGCGGACTGCCTATTGATGCCTAAGTTGGGAATGGATCGCGCTCTGATGTCAAAACTGTCCACACCATGTCGACCCTTTACTTTGATGTCAACATAATTTACGTCGGCCTGCGTACTCAATCCTCCAATGCAGTCAATATTCAGCCTACACGTAGGGCCCACAGCTCGTCGTGCGGTGTTCCACAGGGCTCGGTCTTAGGGCCGCTCCTGTGGAACATCGGGTACGACTGGGTGCTGAGGGGCGAGCTCAGGCCGGGGGTAGACCTGACGTGTTATGCGGACGACACGCTGGTCACTGCCCGGGGGAGCTCGCACAGGGAAGCAGCGTTGCTGGCGACGGCTGCGGTTTGATATTAATTTCAACTTTATACCTCCACACGTTCCTGAGAAAAAGGGTCTTGACAGACTGACAAACAGACATACAGACTGATGGACAACGAAGTGATCCTATAAGGGTTCCGTTTTTTCTTTGCGAGGTAAGTACGGAACATAAAAGTAATGTTTTTTTTAAATACAGAAGGTGACAACAGCGGACGCGCGTCCTTGTCGGTGCTGGTGGTTCCCGTGCCTGTGCCCGTGCCCGTGCCTGCACCCGCACCGCGCGCCGACCCTGCCCGTGAGTGACCTACCACAGCCATGCCACGCGCACGCCACACGGCCATATCGGCACCACGCTCACTATATGCCACTGTTGCAGAGTGCATGCTACCCGCGCCGCAGATCATCAATGGGGCGCCGCCGCGCAACCTCGCCGTGCCCACCTACAACGAGCCCTCCGGCCCCGTGTACAACACCGGCTATAACACACCACCGTACAACCCGATCCCAGTCAACAACCAGCCTCCACTGTACAACCAAGTGCCAGTGTTCAACCAACGTCCGACTACCAACGCAGTGCCATCGTACAACCCATTGCCACCATACAACCCATTGCCAGCGCCGCAGCCTAGTGCCACCCCCAGTGCGGCGCCGTCGGCAGTACCCCCCGCGCCTACCGCACCTTACGTACCTCCGGTGCCGGTGGACGAGCAGTACGGGTCCCCGACGGCACCGCCCCCCCTGCGCACTACTCCACGACGCCCCATTACCGATGAGCGACTCGCTAGGAATGCGCCCAACTTTCCTCCTGTCGGTGAGACATCTAACTGTACTCATACTAACCACTGTCATCAATAGTAACGCAGACGCAAATAAATCTGTACTGGATAAAAATGCTTCAGGTTAACATAAGAGATAAAGAGCACTGTTATTTTACCACTTGCATCTCTACAGTATTTTCTCCCATTGTAGTTGCTAAATGTCTTTTTTATCTTGCAGAGGACTCACGACTTCTGTTAGAGCAGTTCCGGGCACAGGTTCCGGACGACCCTACACTCCCGCCGATAGTGATCGACCCCGTCGGCGTTGTCAGCACCGACGACTACACAGTTGACGAGCTCAGGGAAGCCGGCTCTGCACTGGACGCGCCGGCGCCTCACGAGTCGCAGGTGGAAAGCGCGGTTGGTGAGGCGCCGACCTCGGAGCGGCGGCGCCTCAAGTGCAAGCGGCGCCGTTCGGAGGCAGGCGGAGGAGGGGGCGCCTTCGAGACGGAGGGGGACGTGCGGGCCCCGCCGCCGCCGCCGCCGCGCTTCGAGCGCTCACTGTTCCTGCGCGCACGCCTCACCGTGCCGCGCGCCGACTACACCGAAACATACTCTGTGTGGTACGTAAAGTCAGAGAAATTAATTGTAAAGCTTTAACTTTTGACGTTCAAAAGTGCCTCTTATGTCATGGGCCAAATGGACAGAAATTATTTGATTGTTTTCACACAAAGCTGTGCGTGTAGTAAGTAGTGCTCCCACGTACGGCGCGGCGTCAGTATGAAGCTTATAATCTGCTCCTTATTTAATCACTAGCTGCCCGCACCGGCTTCGCACGGGTAACATTATGGACTTATCTACGGCGCACCTACCAACCTACCCTGCCTACCTACCCTACCCTACCTACCTACCTACTCTGCTAAATTCACATTCATCAAACGCGTTTTGCATTTTTTTTGCGCATTTTTCTTAATTTTTCTTTCCGTAAGAACCTTCTCCTTACAAGAATTTGCGAAATTGGTCCAGCCGTTCACGCGTGATGCCGTGACCAAGGGAAATAGGGATTCATTTTTTTTATATAGATATATATATAGATGTGCTATTGTATCGTGACGAGAAGCTCGTGTAAGTGACGTGTGTCGTGTGCTTGGCAGGTGGGACGCGGCCAGCGGCGCGTCGCGCGTGGACTTCCACGGCGGCGCCACCTCCACGTACCGCATGATGAAGCGTGACGGACGCGTGCAGAGCGTGCAGGTACACACGAAAACTTCTCACTTTTGCTGCTTGATTTTTGGTATTTGTGGTTTTGAGTTTTTAGTTGGCTTGGTTTTTGGTGTGCGTAGTCGCAACGGAAAAATGTCGAATTTCTTGCTATTTGATGAAACTCATATAAAACGGTTTAGTGCAGAGTTGTAATTTTTTATACACGTTGTTCTAGTATTTTCATTATATCTCTTTAGTTATTTAATATAGTGAGCGGAAATTTTAAATGTGAATAGTTGGATTAATACACTAAATGTTGGAATATGTTTTACTTTGCTTTTCCATTATAAAGTCCTACAATGGGATGTCATATAATATAGTGGTCCAGTCGTACGTAGTAAATTATGCCATTGCTCATTAATTACTAAGAGCACATAAAACTTGGCTGGACATTGTAAACCCTTACAAGATACAAATAAACGATATAATTTAGGCTCTAGAGTTCCTATTTTAAGTACTCGGACCTAATAACCTTATTTTAGTTTTACGTGGAAAGTATATCTTTTGAACGGTATGTTTTTTTCAAATTCTGTTTTCACATTACATTACACACAAATTCAAAGCAACGTGCGTAAAAAACTACAACTCTGCACTAAACCGTTTTATATGATTTTCATCAAATAGCCAAACGTCAGCGCAGCGGAAATTTGAATAACTTAATAGGACGCACACATTTCATTTATACATACACATTTACCTCTCGTTACACACTAATTATTTAATGTATTTTTTTTCTTGTACGTCTATAGGAAAAAGAAAAGTTCCGCTGGGATGACGTAGTCCCAGCGGAAACAGTTTAGGTTGAATAGCTGCCCAATGGTTGAATGCACACTTACCATACACAATTACACGACGTCGTACACTAAATATCTGCTAAACTGAAAAAAAATGTGAGCCGTCACGGGACGCCTGGCAAATGTGAAACATTGACATTATTTTGTAAAAGTAATATGCAGAAAAGAACACCATCATATAGCGTGGTGACGCGTCGCCACGGCATGCGTCGCCACGGCAGAAATCGGTTTTACGTGCGGCTATAGATGTTTCACATCAATAAGATATTCGACATTTTCCGCTGCGACTACGCACACTGGTTTTTGGCGTTTTTTGGTTAATGGTTCTGAAACAAGTCTTTCTGAAAAAACCCAAAGAATGGTAACCTTACGCAATCGCTTTTGTTGACTTTTTGATGTGAAACATCTATAGCCGCACGTAAAACCGATTTCAGGCGGGCGACGCATGCCGTGGCGACGCGTCGCCACGCTATATGACGGTATATATATACAGTCTATATGCAGTAGTGTGTACGGTGTGGCGACGCGTCGCCATGCGCAATCGACAGTGCGATTCTCTCCCACTCGATCCGGCGCTAAGCCATCTCTCTCGCTACACTGAGCTCGGATACCTATAGTGTATACTCCGTAGTGTATACAGTGTTGTTTACTACAGTACACATAACCTGTGTTTTACTTGAAAACAAATTATTTTTCTGATAATAAAATGTCTGACCGTGATAATTTAGAGAGTGAAAGTGATCAGCCTCCTGCAAAGAAAGCAAAATCACACTATGACACACTATCAAGTCATCAGTAAGTTAATTATATTTTTATAAAATTAAAGTATGCATTTATCTGTGCATTAAGCACGCGTATATCTGGTTTGTTTTGAGCGCCAGTAAATGTAAAATCTACTCTCTTGGTAGATTAAAATTCACATAAATTTCATTGCATATAATGTTTTTAAATTAATTATTAATTTTAATTTCATTCTTATTGAAAGTAATGCATTAAAACAATTGCTTAGAGAATAAATTTATTAAGACTGACAGAATTGTATTTCAAAATCAGCTGATGGCGTGCAGCGCACGAATGTTTTTCTTATTTGTTATTAATATGAACATTAAAAAAAAAAAAATCTAATCATAGTGGAATTTATAGTGAAACATTCATTATTGATATTTATAATTTACGATCTAGTAATATATTGAAATAATTAGCTAAGATTCTTGAGTTTACTAATATATTGAAGCCAATTTAAATTTTTCTGTATATTTTAATAACATATTTTATATAAATATTTCAGAACCCAACAATCATCACAGGGGTCACAAAATATTATTATTGAAACTGGACATCACCAAGATCAGTTAAACACAAGACATACTATTAATGTTATGTAAGATTTTATTAATCTAATAGTATGTACTTAGTATTATTTAAGCTTCTTTTAACACTTATATATTTTTTTAGAGTAAATAATAATAAAAATATATAATCATATAATATTATATTTTATCATTATGACATACTAGCTGCGCTCCGCGGTTTCACCCACATAAGTCTCAATCCCGTGGGTATATCGGGATAAAAATTATCCTATGTGTTAATCCAGGTTATAAACTATCTGTGTGCCAAATTTCATCCAAATCCGTTTTGTAGTTTTTGCGTGAAAGAGTAACAAACATCCATCCATCCTCACAAACTTTCGCGTTTATAATATTAAGTAGGATTTAGTTCCTGTCTGTTCTTTTCTGCATATTACTTTTACAAAATAATGTCGATGTTTCACATCTGCCAGGCGTCCCGTGTTTATTTTATTGACTGAAGTTTATATAAAGCCGTAAACATTGTTAGATTTTCATATTGTTAGGCTGCTTTCACACCCAAACGGTTAGTCGGCCGACGACTGTGAGAGTCAATTTCAAAATGTACGAATAAATCAAAACATAACCCTCCTTTTTGCTTCGCCGTAATCGGGAACTACGTCAGCCGCTGACCGACTGAGTGCCGGCTAACTATAAGTTTGTTGTGAACATATTCTTAGAATTCGAAAAACGAGAGCCTAAATAAACTTCAGAACCCTTTCATCTCCGTCGGGTATGCTTTAAAAGGGCATTTGCTTTTATTAAAGGGCAGGTTATGTGAAGGGTGGGCGTTTTGGGGGACTGTCTTATGTAATTTTAACGTTCGAATAGTGCTGATTCTCAGCCTAGTTTGAATACATTCGAATTTTGAAAAAAGAACCAGTTCATTATTTAAGTATCGCTCGTGCTGTAGCATCCATGTTGTCAAATGAGAGGACTGGTGTTTCAGATCCGCGTGGACCGCACGGCGGAGGCGGACGTGCGGCGCTGCGTGGTGTCGGCGCCACGCCGCGTGTCGCTCGCCGAGCGCGCGCTGCCGGCTCTGCCCGACCTACAGGCCTTCTCCTTCGCCGGTGATTATTAACCAAATGGATTGGTGCACAAATATATTCCAGACAGGATTGCGTCTCTATCTAAAGCATTGTAAAAATAAAATAATATTACCTATCTACCAAAAAATATAATATTTAACAGATTCAAAACAATATTTTAACAATCCTGTTATGCAGTACATGTATGTATCTCTTAAAACTAGTTTACCGCGTGTATATAACACATACACATCTATTGTAAGTACGTCTGGCTGCCCTTGTGCTGACGCGCGTGTTCCGCAGGGTACGTGGTGCGCGGCGCCGAGCGCGCCGAGCGGTGGCGCCACACGCTGTCGGGCCACAGCGGGGAGCTGGGCGGCGCACGCGGGGAGGCGCTCACCTTCCGCCACGAGCTACTGGTCACGCGCTCCGCCGACAATTTTACCACCACGCCGCACTGGTGACTATCACTCGTGACGTAGAGTAAGTCGTATTCCTTGACATGAGTGCTCACGACTGATGCCGTCTGCCGCAGGTACACGGTGCGCGTGGACAGCTCGGTGCTAGGCGCCGACACCGACGGCTACGTGCACCAGTTCGACGAGGTTCAGGCGCGCCATCATGACTCCTCAATGTTCCATCTTGACATCGGTACGTCAGGTTGCGCAGACTAGATATCTTCCTAGGTGATATGGATACCAATGTATGATTGGTATATTATATTATGAACTGTTGTAATACATATATTTTGTTGAATTAAAGCTGACGCATGTGAACAAGTTGAAATCACCAATCGGATGGAGAGCGTGGAACCACTCCGCGAATTCACCATGCTGCGCCGCGACCCGCGACATGACACGGAAATAGAGCAGTGAGTGGCGAAAAATCCCTTTGTTAGGCACGTGTTACACAAAACACAAAGAACTATGCCCCGCAAAACCGTTTTCACGGTTTGTCTGCGGGAACAGAACAAACAGCTTATTACAAATCGTCGTTGCGACTTTAAGTCCTCATATTATGTGTCACTTTTGGCAAAATCACATCGTCGACCGTAGGTTCAATTGGGGTAAGGGACAAAATACCCAAAATGAGTTGAGTATACAGTTTTGTCCAGAATTTTTCGCTCTTTCGATTGGTGTACTTATATGAAGTAGTGAATGTCATGTTGTACTGAATAGGGAGACACTAGAATTCGTCGAAAAAACGGTTTTCCTGGGGATCACGCTTGACTCAAAACTACAGTGGGGTCCTCACTTAACATCACTTGCAGGGCGGCTAAGTTCAGCCGCTTACGCTGTTTGGAAAATCCGCCAACTAACAGACGTGGATACCGCGAGACTGGTCTATTTTAGTTACTTTCATAGCATCATGTCTTACGGTATTTTGCTGTGGGGACGGGCTGCAGATATTAATTCTATCTTTATTCTGCAAAAGAGGGCTGTCAGAGCCATATATAACCTCCGCAGACGCGAATCTCTAAGGGAACTGTTTAAGAAAATTAACATCATGACGGTACCTTGTCAGTATATATATGAAAACATAATGTATGTTCGAAAAAATCGACATCTTTTTAGTAAGATAAGTGACAGGCATAATTTTAACACTAGAAATAGGAACAAATTAGATCAACCACGTTTTAGATTGTCTAAAGTGCACACTTCTTTTATGGGGTACTGTGTAAAATGTTATAATAAAATACCACTCGATATTCTTCAACTGAATGAGAAGAAATTTAAAACATGCATTAAACGCACACTATGTAGACAAGCATATTATAAGTTGGATGATTATATCGATGATAAAAATGCTTGGCTTAATGCTGGTCCTGCTCCACAGCCACTTGGGCTCACTAGTTAAAAAAATTTAATGTTTGGAAGAGTTGCTTCCCCTTTTTATTTTTCTGACATTACGAACTTAATGTTTATTTTTTATTTAAACAAGTTTAATTGTTGAATGTTCCAATGGATAATGATTTTCTTTCTTTTTGGTAGTATCATTCTATTAATCTCTCAAATACATTGCATCTATAGTTTTGTATAATTTAGAAGCATTTTTTCAATTTTTGTGAATGTGAGTACCATGGAGCCGTATTTTATGTTATTAAGATGTTTGTTGACTTGAAAGAGCGCGGCAGTTGAGAGTTTGTCATGCCCACTTAAATGTCTCGCTGATGGTGGCGAGTGTGTTGGATCATTCGGTTCCCTACAAAATGGTTGAGCTGGATGGTGCTGATCCACGCGTCATGTTCGTGAACGGGCGCCGTCAGTTGTGACTGGTCATCTCTTATCTGCCAGGGCTCATTTTTAATGTAATATTTTGAATTGTTTTAATTTTTTTATTGTACATTGTTCTCACATATAGAAGCAACAAGAATAATGTACCCAGGATTGTGTAATTTTCTATATTTAAAAGAGTGTCCTTGGAGTTTCTTGCCCGTTCTTCTCCATGAAGATCTACGTTTTGGAACTGGGCAACTAGCTTCAACTTTCTGACTAACTGACCGACTATTTGACAATTCAAAAGTGCCTGTAAATGGTTTAATTGAAATAAATGCTTTGAGTTTGAGTTTGAGTTTGAAAAAATTCTAGCTTAAGAAAATGTCCCTTACCCTACTGATTTATTGGATCCAAATTTCGAATCAGCCCCATAACAACAAAGTATCTGAAAAACTATGCAATATAGCAACTTGAAATGGTGTATTTACCGCCGCCAATCCACTTCAAATAAGGTAAGGGTCTCCCCAATCAACGAATTACCATTACGGATTACTCAGTACGTCAAAAGTGTGTACTTACTTCATTTTCTGTCAACAATCTTTTTACACTGTATTTTTTTTCATACATTATTTCAACAAGTCCTTTACACAATTTTTTCATTAATAGATTGGATCCAACGTAGAGGTCAATTTAATGTAAGGGACGGGACTACAAGATACTTGGTCAGTAAGGGACATTACTAACAAAATACGTTGGAGTAAACGACGTCTATTTTCTTAAATAGCTAACGTATTTAAATAAATGTTACACAGGTAGATAGAGCACTAAAATACAAGATTATTTGTGAAATCAGATCCGAAAAAGGTTAATAACAAAAAAGTTGTGGGCGGTTTAGTCCGAAAATAAACTTTGTCGGCCTCTCCTGAAAAATCGTATTTTGTCCCTTACCTCAATTGAACCTACGGTCGACGAAATTTTTACGCCAGCCGATTCTACAAAAATTCTCATGTGTATACTACGTTTTAATCGTAATTTGTTTACCAATTTCAAAATCACGAATGTGCTTGCTAATTAAAAGTTGGTGCTTAAAATATCTTATGTGTCAACATTAAACCACGTAAGAACGACCAACAGTACACATAAGTACGAGTTTTTAGTTGTATGTCTTACTCGTGATCTTGAGAACAAAATGTCTTATGTGTATCAGACACGAGAAAGGCGGGTATTTTTTTAAATTATTTATGTCCTTGTGTAAAACAAAAGTTTATTAGATTTGTGAGTGTACCATACCATTTTTACCATCCGTTTTACAATGCATTACAATTGAATCGGGTAGTACTTAATACGTAATTATATACTTACCTCAGAAAATAATGATACTTTGATTTGCAACTTTTTTAACATTCTAACTTGTGATTTAACTGTTATCTTGTTTATATCCTAACTAGTATAATCAGAGGCTATATATATATATATATTTATTTTCAATCAAATGTATAGTTTTTATTTTAATTATTATGCCTATTTTAGTTCAAGAGCTCTGATGTGATGCATAAAGCGCAACCAAAATCTCTTATGTGTTAGCTGAAATTGTTTTTTTTTTACTATGATACTACTTTTTATTTCAAATAGCAATAGCAAAGTAAAAAGCAGGAAATTATGTGGCTGATACCTATATTTTTTGTTGTAGTTTGTTACATTATATTTTTTTCAGTAGACGGTTTTTATCGATTTTCTCATAAAATTGATTTTTACACATACATAAGAAGTCTTAAAGTCGCAACGACGAAATAAGGTTTATCGGCTGTTTATAGTTACCAACGTGATTAAACCACATTGAAATTAAAAGAGTTCATTCTTACATAGGTAGGTACCTTATTTTCAATTGAACAAAATTATATTTTATTCGTGCAGGTATAAACAAAAATTCGGCCGAACGTACGCCGATGACGTGGAAGAGGCGGTCCGCAAAAACATCTTGATACAGAGCTCGCGACACACGGCGTCAGGAAACCGGCAGGGCGCGTCCTTCGAGCTGGAGACCAACTTCATGTCGGACCGGCTGGTGGCAGAGCGGCGCGTGCTGCTGGGCGCGGCGCCCGCGGCCGCCGCCGACCCCGGCGCGCCCTTCCCGCATGCGCGCGCCGAGCTGGAGGCACTGCGCGGCCGCCTGCCGCGCAAGTTCGACTGGCGCGAGCGCGGCGCCGTCACCCCCGTGCGCAGTGAGTGTGTCTGCTCTCTCGTGTTCCTAGCGAGGAGCGAGTCACTAGTGATACATGTTGTCGCCCGCAGATCAGTGGCTGTGCTCGTCGTGTTGGGCGTTCGCGACGGTGGGCGCGGTGGAGGGCGCACTGTTTGTGGAGACCGGCCGCCTCGTGCCGCTCAGCGAGCAGGCACTCGTGGACTGCGCGCAACCGTCAGTACACACATACACAAACACACACGCGCGTCACGTAGCGCGAGTAGCTGACATTTGTTTGTACCTACTTACATCTATTGTGTGTTACAGGTACGGTGGCAACGGATGTAAAGGAACGTGGCCCAGCTTCGCCTACGACTACATTAAAGATCAAGGACTGCCTGCGCTTGACGAGTATACACCCTACAAAGGCAAAGTACGATAACTGACAAAAAATATTAACAACAAAAATATTGTAAGTAAATATTAACTCATAATGCAGTTTTTTCTAGTTATAATATTTCGGTTACGTGTGTGTGCACAGGAGCTACAGTGTCGTGCTGATAGCGTGCCGGCCGTGACGCGCATCAGCGGGCACCTCAACGTCACCAAAGACAACATCCTGGCGCTCAAGGTACCGGCGGCCCCCCGGACCAGCGTGACTTGTGTTACCATTTGTGTGGCGCGTAACTAACTCCCGTGCGTTTCTGGCAGGTGGCGATCAGAAAGTATGGGCCTACCGTCGTGATCATCGACGGCGAAGCCACCTCTTTCGTGAGCTACAAAAAGAATTATTATCACGACGCCCGCTGGTCAGTATACTACTTTATAACTAGGCAATGTATTGTGTAGTCAGAGAACTTTGTAAACGACTTTTGGAACATTATATGCGATTAAGATAAGCAAGTTTACTAAAGCGTCACGTAGGTTATACTGACGACAGCGATGTGTTACAGTCGGCGGAATAGCCGCAACCACGCCGTGCTGGCGGTGGGCTGGACGGTGCACCGCGGGGAGACTTACTTCATCATCAAGAACTCGTGGTCCACGGCGTGGGGCGAGGAGGGCTACGTGCGCATGCGCGCCGCCACCAACACGTGCGGCGTGCTGGGCCAGCCCTCGCTGCCGCGCCTGCGCGCCGCCGACGTGCTGCGCGTGCCCGGCGCCGCGCCCGCCGCCGCGGCCTCCAACAACCCCTAGCTGTACCGATGCGATTGTTATGTATTATTAGTTGTTGTGCTGAGTCATTAAAGATAATTTTTAACTAAATATTTTTTTTTTTTTTTTTTTTTTTTTTTTTTTATTATTATTATTTTTTTTTTTTTTTTTTATTATTATTTTTCGTGTTTTATTTATCTTGAAACATATTCTGAAAAGAAATAAATTTGGTCCTTTGGAGCGCTTACTAGGAAGAACTTCAAACAACAATGTAATAAAATATAGGAAGTGTATAGAGTTCCGCTAGCGGCTCTTTATCCGTATAGGATAAAGTGCCGCTATTTGCGGCATAATCGTAGCGCTGCCTCGGCCCGGCTAGTGCCGTAAGCATTTTATTGTCACTTGTTATTTTGTTTGATTGCTGAGGTTAGTTCGCCGCTCTTTGTATTGATTGATCGTATTTGTTTTTGATAATTATATCAAAAGTCACTACAATTACTGAATTTACGAAAAATCAAGTAGCAGATGAAAATGGCTGAAAGGTTAGGTTAAGTGAAATTAGAACTGTGGCCAAAGTTCGTTTAGGCACAAGAGAATGTAATGTTTTGCGAATGTGGTGTTTTACAGCGAACTAACATAAAAAATCAAACAAAATAACCAGTGACAATGACAATGCAATGCTTACGGCACTTTAGCCGGTCCGAGGCAGTGCCACTAATATGCCGCTGGCGGCACTTTATCCGATAGGGATAGAGTGCCGCTAGCGGCCCTCTATACACTGCCAAAAATATATGTGAGTATATTTTTTTAAACAAGCTTTTAATGAACTTATAAGTACTAAATGAAACTGATGTAACATTTTTTTTTTCTCCTTAGCTTGTCGCTTAGCTTATCGTTAAGTGTAAGAAGGATATTTACTACACCTAGTGTACAAGTTGTTGTCAAAGCATGACCAACGAGTTCAAACTCAACGACGCTATCTTATTTAGTTGAGGAGTTCCTTTTCATTTCATTTCATTTATTTGCATACCATAATGTGTATAAAAGATGGGACGTTGTACGACTGACGCCGGTGTCACCTTATTAAAACACATATTTACGGCGTGGGAAGAGGCCCAAGACGCCATAGGAATTTTTAGTGACCTCTCCAAAGCATTTGACTGCGTCGACCACGAAACCTTAATCTTAAAACTTGAGTATTACGGACTTGGAAAACTTGCGCTCAGTTTAGTAAAATCTTATTTAAATGATAGACAACAGCAAGTTCAAATAAATGGTGTCAATTCAATCGGTTTAAAAGTAAAAATGGGTGTACCTCAAGGATCAATATCCATATCCATATATTATATTATATTGGGTCCTTTCCTCTTTTTAGTTTATATTAATGATCTACCCCATTTGTTAAAAACTCAACCACAAATGGTGTTATTTGCTGATGATACTTCCTTAATTTTTAAAATTAATAGACGTGCATCAAATCTTGACGACGTAAATAACGCCCTACAGCAGGTCCAAAATTGGTTCACTGCTAATAATTTAGTATTAAATGGGAAAAAAACTAAGTGCATAAGATTTTCCTTGCCTAATGTCAAAAGTAGTAATTGTGAGATAGTATTGAATCAAGAGAAACTAGAATTCGTCGATAAAACTGTTTTCCTAGGGATCACGCTTGACTCAAGGCTTCAATGGGGTCCTCATTTAACATCCCTTTCAGGACGATTAAGTTCAGCAGCATATGCTGTGAGAAAAATCCGTCAATTTACAGATGTAGGTACCGCGAGGCTAGTCTATTTTAGCTACTTTCATAGTATTATGTCGTACGGTATTCTACTATGGGGACGGGCTGCAGACATCGAGTCTATTTTTATTCTGCAGAAAAGAGCCATCAGAGCCATATATGGCCTCCGCAGGCGCGACTCTTTAAGGGAACTGTTTAAAGATATTAACATCATGACGGTACCTTGTCAATATATCTATGAAAACATTATGTACGTAAGGAAAAATCTACATCTTTTTAGTAAAATAGGTGCAAGACACAATTATATTACTAGAAATAGGGACCAATTAGTTCAACCGGGTTTCAGGCTGGCTAAAGTGGACTCATCTTTCATGGGATACTGTTTAAAGTGTTACAATAAAATACCTCCCCACATACTTCAACTGAATGAAACGAAATTTAAATCTTATATTAAACGCACACTATGCAGCCAAGCATATTATAAATTGGCAGATTATATTGCTGATAAAAATGCTTGGCCCAATGCTGGTCCTGCTCCACAAGGGCGCATAAACTAATTGATTAGCATTTGAAAGTACAGTTGGAGCTGCTGAAGATTTTAAAAACTATCTTTGCATTGTATAAATTCAATCTCTTAACATTGTATAATTGCATAGAACATGTGTGAGTACTATGTACCGACTATAAAGCTACCATTTAGGTGCAGGGTATGTCTTTCATTGACTTGAATGTGTCCTGGCGGCTGAGAGTATGTCATGCTCACTCTAATGTCTCGCTGACGGTGGCGCGTGTGTTGGATCATTTAGCTCCCTTCAAAATGGTTGAGCTGAATGGTGCTAATCCATGCGTCATGTTCGTGAACGGGCGCCGTCAGTAGGGACTGGTCATCTCTTAGCTACCACGGCTTATTTTAATTTAATTTTTTGGATTGTTTATTTTTTTTCTTTCTGTTACGGACGCTTTTCACGTTTTGCATCGTTCTCACATGTATAACTTCAACATGAATGATGTAACCAATAATTTTGTAACCATATTATGATTTAAAAGAGTGTCCGTGGAGTTTCTTGCCCGTTCTTCTCCATAGGTACCTATTACGCTTTGGAATGGGCATCTAGCTTCATCTTTCTGACTGACCGACCCCCTTGACAATTCAAAAGTGCCTGTAATTGGTTTATTTGAAATAAATGCTTTGAGTTTGAGTTTGAGTTTGAGTTACATGAGGCTTAAAGCTAAAGTGCATTTGTGGACCCTGTTACAGCAACATAAATATTAACTTACAATTAAAACAGTCTCAGCTCGATTCCTTTAAAGAGGATATTTTGCGGATTAAGAACCAACAGCCGCCGTTACCTCGTAATAGCCGCCTGTTCCAGCTGTCGCCATTCATGGATGATGATAATCAGCTGCGAATGTCAAGCCGCATTGTTGCTGCCTCAACCGTTACAGATGACGTTAAGCGTCCGCTCGTTCTGGATGGAAAACACCCAGCAGCTCGTCTTTTGATCCTCAGATATCATCAGAAGGCCACGCATTCGCACCTAGATTTGGTACTGAACGAGCTTCACCAACGTTAGGCCAACACGCCAAAATGTTGACTTATGGTCAAAAAACGTAATTTTCGACGAAAACCGGGAAATTATGACTACCAAACGGGACTCGAACTCGCGGAACGCGCACCAGATTACGCAGGTAAGCCAGGCAAGTATACATTGAAATTAAGATCAAATATGGTTTGGACAGTAGATTTTAAGATAAAAATTAACATAGGTTTCGAGAAAAAAATCGAATTTCTATGTGAGCTAGGCGCCCGTGCGAGGTGTCAAAAGACGCGTCTCCGCGCGGGCTAGTCACCTGTGAAAGAACTGAAATTCACGCATAAGAAAAATGTTGACTTTTGGTCAAAAAACGTAATTTTCGACGAAAACCGGGAAATTATGACTACCAAACGAGACTTGAACTCGCGGAATGCGCACCAGAGTACACAGGTAAGCCAGGCAAGTATACATTGAAATTAAGATCAAATATGGTTTGGACAGAAGATTTTAAGATAAAAATTAACATAGGTTTCGAGAAATGTAAAAAACAATTGCGAGGATGTTTTCCCGTAACAAAGCAAAGTCTCATATTGCATTTTATACAATAAACAGTTGTATTTTTTTGGCAAAACTTGCATCGCCCCATGTCTTCTTTTGTGCTGGGATAATGTCCTGTATGATCGAATCTGATGGGGCTTGTAGGCCTGGCTGATCTTGGGCTTACAATTTTACATTCCTGCGTTTTTTTATGAGGTATAGATCTGTTTTTCTTTGTTAAACTTAAGTAAATCTCATATCGGAAAACTTTCAATGACTTTGATTTTCGTTGATTTCTATAACAGTTACGTTTATGAAATAGCCAAGCATTATTTATACATATATCTAGTAATTGACTAAATATTCCTATGTACCACCTTCTAGTTTTAAATGGAACTTTATATAATGATATCAACATATCAGCCAGGTCTACACCCCCCATATGTTTATTATACTCGCGAACAATTAGAGGACAATCAACATCTATTTTTTGTTTCTGCTCTTTACAATACCTTTTTATTTTTTGTACTGGTTCAGATCCAACAAATGAGCTTATAAGAGTTACAGGTTTATTATCATTCCAGCGTACAATAACTAATTTGCTTGCATCACAAACAACTTGTGAAAACGTACCCCTCTGTTTTTTCTTCATCGATTTTTCATCCGGTAAATTTTTTTCAGCTCCTCTAATCCTGTTGCTACGTATCGTACCAAGACCAAAGACACCATAGTTTTCTTTCAATAGGTAAAAAAGCTCTGGCGATGAGAAGAAATTATCACAAAATATAGTTGCTGGTTTCTTTTGTATAGTCTGGCTCAAGGCTATAACTATTTGTGCTCCAAACCCAAGTGAAGATTCTTGCTCTGTAAACTTATGCGAACGAAAGGTATCTTCTCCTGCATATAAAACGAAATCATAAATCATTCCACTTACACCAGCACGTACATAGTTTTTAAAACCCCATTTATTTGGCTTGTCTTTCATATATTGTTTTCTGTTTCCTGCTTTCCTGCCCTTGTAGGGTATCATCATTTCGTCTATACTAAATTTATACTCGTTTTCTTGTTTTAAACAATTTCTTCGGATTTTTTCGGCTATGGGTCTCACTTTGTAATATCTATCAGAGTCCTGCAGGTTATTGTCGGTAAAGTGTAAAAATCTGCGGATTTGTTGGTAGCGTTTTAACGTCATTATGTCTGCTATCTGGCCGTATCGAAACCTATTGCTCCAATAGTCCAGATAGCATGGCATTTCAACAATTCCCATCAGAATATGAATGCTTATAAAATCCCGCATCTCATTCTCTGATACCTGTACTGATCTTCCGGTTTGTTGAACGGAGTAAAGATTGGTCTGGTCTACTAAATCGGTAAATATATCTTCAGAAAAAAATAAATACAAATAATCAAGGGGGTCATCATCTGGAAAATCGACATAGGTTTCGGTTCTTTCTTCGATTACGGCAAGGTGACGAAAAATGCCTTTCTTCCATTTGTAAGAAAGAGAAAATTTTGGAATTTTCTTCGATTTCTTGGCAGCTGGAGCTATCTGCTTTTTTGCTCTAGTTTTTCTAGTATAAGATGTGCCAGGTGTTGGTGATTGTATGTCAGATGGAAGCGATATTATTGAAGATAATGATGGAACATTATCATAGTTTGGTTCTCTGGATGGTGTATTAGGGCAAATTTCCTGCAAAACTGGAGTAAATTGGAGAGCTTCGGAGTGGTATAAATCGGATGGTTCTAACGGCTGTTCATCGTCATTTTGAGTATATTCAGGTTCGGGACTACTATTGATGTCTAAGCGTTCTAAAGAAGAATTAATGGAAGGCGCAGAAGATGAAACGGGGCTTGGAGAAGGTGGCGGCAATTCGTTGTCACTATTATTTTCGGATTTATCACTAGTGTCGGATGGTGCATGCTCGACAGGAACAAGTGCTAGTATTCTACGCGTGCGATCTTGTATTTTATTCTGTTAACAAGCAGAAAAAACCAAATAAGCCCAGCAAAAGCCCACCACATAAAAGCAAATATTTGTAAATAAAACTTATATCTAATTTGGCAATGTTCGTCACAATGAACGTGTTAAATTGACAATACTTGTTCGAGTATTTGGCAATGTTCATCACAATGAACGTATCAAATTTACAGTACTTGTACGAGTATTTGGCAGTGTTCACTGTGATGAACAAACAAGTTTGTCTCCAAAAAAAAGTTACCAAAAACACAAAACATTACGAAAAACCCATTCCAAACCATAGCATAAACATTGTTTAGTAAATAAAAACCACAAAAAGTTAGTTTAGCTAAGTAAAACATATAAAATATAAACATTTACCTTGCGAAGAATCGAGTGCCCGCGCCTCCCTGACATCTTGTCTCGATAATGTCAGATGAACGATGTTGCCACTAGTAGAATTATTTTTTATACCGATAAATATATTTTAAACTTGCTATAACTAAAACAAAAACCAAAAAATGGTAGATAATAGTCGCTCAATATTTATTTTTTATAAATGTTCATCACAGTGAACATAATCAAATTAAGGGTTGACTAGCACTGTTTTCTTTATTATAATACTGGTTATCCCTTTTTTTTAAATAAACGTTTGATTGAGTTTCGTTGGTTTTTTGACTTACAGTAGCCAGAAGTCATTAACTTTTATTTTTTGTTTAAAAAAAATACATAACTTTATAGGACTAGCGACTCTCACTCGTTTTTATTAATATTAAGCTAATTGAAAACATACAATTTTTCACCAACGAAATTAAATTTAGAATAATATGAGCAAATAAACATAACAACTAACTAATTCGAACTAAAATACCGTTTATCTCAGAATAGTAAATATGTCACATAACGACTTCTTGCAATAAGCCGACGATATTATTTAAAAAAATCTGTCGAATATCCTATAACGAAAAAATCTTTTCGCGTGTTCGCTCAGGTTAGGTTCGCTCACGTGATGGCGGAAACCAGCGCCGCATGTCGTGCGGTGTTCCACAGGGCTCGGTCTTAGGGCCGATCCTGTGGAACATCGGGTACGACTGGGTGCTGAGGGGCGAGCTCAGCCCGGGGGTAGACCTGACGTGTTATGCGGACGACACGCTGGTCACTGCCCGGAGGAGATGCGCAGGGAAGCAGCGTTGCTGGCGACGGCTGCGGTCTCACAGGTGGTGAGCCGCATACGTCGCCTAGGCCTGGAGGTGGCCCTCAGCAAGTCGGAGGCCATGGTGTTCCTTGGCCCCCGGCGGGCGCCGTCACCCGGCTCACATATCGTGGTCGGGGGGGCTCGGATCGCTGTCGAGGGTACCATGAAGTACCTAGGATTGGTCCTCGACAGCCGGTGGGACTTCGGGCCCCACTTCCGACGGCTGGCGCCCAAGTTGCTGGGCGCTGCTGGAGCGCTCTCAACGCTGCTTCCCAATCTGGGGGGCCCGAGCGCCGCTAGTAGGCGGCTCTACGTGGGGATCGTGCGATCGATGGCCCTTTACGGGGCCCCGATCTGGGCGGCTGACCTGACGGCCGGGAGCATCGCCGTCATACGGAGACCGCAGAGGGCGATGGCCGTATGAGTCATCCGGGGGTATCGCACGATCTCCTACGAGGCGGCTTGTGCACTGGCCGGATCCCCGCCCTGGGACCTGGAGGCGAAAGTACTCGCGTCATCGTATCGTGAAGTAGGCAGTGACTTGTCGTAGTGAACGCTATGGTCGGCGGCGCCGAGTCCTGGGACGCGGTGGTCGCCTTCTGCGAGACGGTCGTCTCGCAGAAGCAGGCTGCGGAAAGGGAGAGGGAGATCTCGTCCACTCACCCGGCCCGCAGCAGGCGCACTGGGCGTCGGCGGAGGGCGGACAACGCCCTCTTCCGGCCCCCCTAAATGGGTCCAGGGGCGACGGACTCGGGGACGTCCGTCGTCCCCCACTCATCAGGACCCGAGGTGGCGGCGCGTAGTGTTCCACGCGCGCCCCTCTGAGACGTCGCGGGGGGAGTCAAACACCTCACTCCCCCCCCTTTTTTTTTTTTTTTTTTTTTTTGAGGATGGGAAATTATCAAATAACTCCTAACCTCCCGCTCTGGGTGGAGCGGGAGGGCGTGTCAGACTTTTACTGACTAAAACCCACCCGTGTTCTTTCCGTTGCCTGTGTGCCGAGGTCGCGATATCCCTTTCAGACAAACCCGCGACCCCGGCAGGCATTGGCCCTTCCGGACCCCGTCAGTTGGTGCTGACATCTCTTTGAGGCGCGCGTGGAACACAACGCGCCGTCGACCCGGGCCTGGTCCCTATCGGACGGCGAGCTACCCATTGCTCACCGTCCGCAAGCCCGCGCCTACGGTGGCCGGAAGTCGGCTCAAGACTCCCGACGCCCGGGGCGTCTCCTGCGGCGACTAGGGGCGCGAGGGGGCGCATTTTGCCTCTCCCTCGCACGCTCCGCCTCCTCCTTCGCGAGCATTACTGCTTCGCAGAAGGAGGTGACGGCCTCCCATGCACTCTCGCTCCGGACCATGGCCTGAACCAGGGCCGGACGCGAGAGATCGCCGCCGCCGATCGCCTCCGTGAGGACACGGCGGTGCTCCGCCCAAGCTGGGCAGACCTCCACCGTATGCTCCACCGTGTCCTCCGGGCGATCCACACAGTGGTGACACCCGGGCGTTTCCTCCCGCTTTATCCTGAACAGGAACCTCCCGAAACAACCATGTCCGGTGAGGACCTGCGTCAGGCGGAAGGTGAGGACGCCGTGGCGCCTCTCTAGCCACTCCTCAAAGAGGGGACTTATCGCCACAATTGTGGCGTGCCCAGCGCTGGGTTGCGACAATCGCACTCTCCATGCCGCCATGAGATCCCGCCGGAGCTCTGTCCGCTGTGCCGCGATTTCTCGCGGCAGCGGAGTTACGCCCCGGCGTTTCGCCTCCTCGCGCAACTCCCACATGTGCGCGAGGACTTTTGCCTCCAGATCCCATGGCGGTAGTCCGGCAAGGAGGCTCGCCGCCTCACGGGAGACCGTGCGGTAATCTCGGACCATCCTAATGGCCATGACCCTTTGGGACGCGTTCAACCGCTGGGCCGGTCGCAGCCTCAACGAACGCGCCCACACCGGTGCCCCGTAAAGGGCCATGGACCGCACGATCCCTGCGTAGAGCCTCCGGCAGGAGGCGTTTGGACCCCCTAGATTGGGCAGGAGCCGCTTCAAAGCAGCCCCAGCCCTCTGCAGTTTGGGAGCCAAACGTCGGAAGTGCTCCACGAAGTTCCACCGGCTGTCGAGGACGAGTCCCAGGTACTTCATCGTCGACTCGACACCGATGTGAACCCCTCCTGCCGTTATCCGGGAACCCGATAGTGGCGCGTTCCGAGGACCATAAAAACACATGGCCTCGGACTTGTGCAAGGCCACCTCGAGTCCCAATTACCGGATCCTATCGACGATTGTCGCAACCCCGCGTGTCGCCAGTTCGGCCGCCGCCTCATGCGACCTCCCCTGCGCCAGGACCAGCGTGTCGTCAGCGTAGCAGACTACACTGACGCCGCTAGGGAGGTCGGCGCGCAGCACCCAGTCGTAGCCGATGTCCCACAGATGCGGCCCCAGGACCGATCCCTGTGGGACACCGCACGACATCTCTCGCCGGTTCCACTCTCCGTGGTGACCGGGGTAGATGACGGCCCTGTCCGTCAAATAGGCCTCGACCACTCGACAGAGGTAGGTCGGCATCCGGTGATACCGGAGTGCCTCCCTAATGCAACTCCAGGGCAGGGTATTGAAGGCATTGGCGATGTCTAGAGACACCGCCAAGACGACCCCACCCCGGGCAACAGCATCCCCCGTCGTGAGGGCTCGAACGCGCATGAAGGCATCCACCGTAGAGCGCCCCTTGCGGAAACCAAACTGGCTCTCCGCCAAGTCCGGTCGCACTCGCACCAGCCGCCCGACAAGGCGGTCTGCAATCACTCTTTCAAAGAGCTTGCCCACCTCGTCGAGCAGCACAATGGGCCGGTAAGCGGACGGAGAGTCCGCCGGGCGCCCCGGCTTTTTGATGAGGACCAGTTTCCCCGTCTTCCAACGAAGCGGGAACTGGCCCCTTTCCAAGCATGCGCTTAGGAGCCCCCTTAGTCGAGCCCCGAGAGCCTCAAAGGCCAGAACCCAGGCTTTTCCAGGTAAGCCGTCGGGTCCTGGGGCGGTATTCTTGGCATTCAGCCTACGTACCGCCACTCTCAAATCTACCTCGGTCACCTCCGGAGTATCGTCGTCGTCGTCACTATAGTGGTCCGCATTGGGCACCGCAGAAGGCGGAGCCATGGGCGGGGGAGTATATTCCCCCCGCGAAGGGAACAGAGCGCTCACCACGTCCTCCACGTCACTCCCCCCCCTGACCCGAGAGGAGGCCCGCGGTGGCGGGCCGGCACCGGCCGGGGGTTGCGGAAGATCCGCGGGCCTCCTCTCGGGTCAGGGGGGGGACATCCATGAGGATTTTCCACCCCGGAACAAAAAAAAAAAAAAAAAAGGTTAGGTTCGCTCAGGTTAGGTTCGCTCAGGTTAGGTTCGCTCAGGTTAGGTTCGCTCAGGTTAGGTTCGCTCAGGTTAGGTTCGCTCAGGTTAGGTTCGCTCAGGTTAGGTTCGCTCAGGTTAGGTTCGCTCACATCAGGACCCGAGGTGGCAGCGCGTAGTGTTCCACGCGCGCCCCTCTGAGACGTCGCGGGGGGAGTCAAACACCTCACTCCCCCCCCTGACCCGAGAGGAGGCCCGCGGTGGCGGGCCGGCACCGGCCGGGGGTTGCGGAAGATTCTTTCGTTCCCGCGACCCCCGGCGTAGGTGTGAGTCGGAACACCGGGGTGGTTTTTAGTCAGTAAGAGTCTGACAGACCCCTCCGCCCGCCCCAGGGCGGAGGACATCCATGAGGATTTTCCACCCCGGAACAAAAAAAAAAAAAAACAAAAAAAAAAAAAAAAAAAAAAGGTTAGGTTCGCTCAGGTTAGGTTCGCTCAGGTTAGGTTCGCTCAGGTTAGGTTCGCTCAGGTTAGGTTAGGTTTTTTTTTTTTTTTTTTTTTTTTTTTTTGGTTTGGCAGGAGAGGGAAATCCTCATGGACGCCCAGACTGGCTCACTGGAGAGCCAGTCTGGGCAGTGCCGGACTCTTACCGGCTAAAACCCACACTCCTGCCTTACAATTACCTCGGACATTGTCTGAGACCTTGCTTGCTATATCATATTTAACATTACATTATTTTATTTTTTCAAAAAAGTACAATCATATATTTATTTATTACGTTTATATTTATAATTTTCGGGAAAACCGAAGTTTTTATTATTAACATTTCTTATTTATCTTTTTAACTATTTATCCTTATATCTATTTATCCTTATAACTATCTATCCTTATATCAATTAATCCTATTATCACAGTTATCCTTTTATCACAGTTTTATACGTTCACATACAGTTTGCACACACACGATATACACAAAGTTTACTTGATGGCTTATCTATTATGCTGTTTCGGACATTTTCAACGGCTTACAATTTAGTTATGCTACTGTTTTATATTATGTACAAATATGAGTCCTAAGCTTAATGCCGTTTACTTGTTCCTCAGAATAGCCTTATTAGCAAGTTTTGTGCAGTATCCGACAAACCTTGCTCTTGTTCTTTTAGATGTTATTAGTGAATTGAAATTTTCCCTTGTTATTTCTATTCCTATTTCCTGTTCGATCTCGAATCTATCTAGGCAATAGGTGGGGCAGTCTGTCAGTATGTGTACAACTGTTTCGTTTATGTCAGGGTCACATATGCACGATGGGCTTTCCTTGCACTTAAACCTGTTCAGGTATTCGGAAAAACCACCGTGCCCTGTCAGTATCTGTGTCAACGCTCCTGTCGGTCTTAGGTCTATTTACCTGTCTATACGCTTCGATCGCGTCCGGGAAGAATAATTTTGTTACACCGGCTGTATCCTCGGATCTGTATCTCCGATTCCATTCGTCAAGCGTGTCCGCACGGATCTGCCGCTTGACGAATGAGATCGGACATTGATTGTAATCTGGCCTTGTTTTCATTTTTAGAGCGGCTTCCTTAGCCAGTTGGTCTGCTCTCTCGTTACCCTCTAGTCCTGCGTGCGCTTTTATCCAAAACAGTTCAACTGTTTTGGCTTTATCCTTGCACTGTCGCAGGTTTTCTCTAATTTCGACTGCGAGGGGATGGAGAGAGCGGTGGTTTGCAACCGTTTCTAGCGACGACCTGGAGTCGCTGTAGATGCCGAAACTGTTTTTAGGGCTACACAAAATCTCCCTTGTGGCCTTGCATATAGCCAACAGTTCGGCCTGGTAGACTGTACAGTGGGGCGACAGTTTCATCTTTTGGCGTTTGGTCTCGACATCATCGCTCCAGTGAGACAATGCTGCTCCGACCTTGCCCTCGATTTTGCTGCCGTCCGTGTATATTCGTACAGCTTGGGTGCAGTGGTTGTTGACTTGCTCCTGGTCTGCCAGGCATATAAACTGCAGACTTATATGTTTTGCCGGGTGGGGGGTTCTGTCGAACGCGGTACGTTGCTCGATCTCCTTGTCTCCTAGCGCCGGCTGGGGTACCCCCCTCCGTGCCTCATATAGGGCTGCTGCCTCTTGTATTCGGAGGTCTAGAGGTAGTATCCCAGCCAACACCAGTGCCGAGTTTAAGGAGACTGTGCGATATGATTTGCACAGTTTCTGTGCAAATCCCCTTTGGACCGCGTTTAGCTGCTTCCGTATCTTGCACTTTCCGGTCGCTGGTGCCCACGCACTTGCCGCGTACATGATAGTTGGTTCGACTACTGCCGTGTAGATGGTACGTATGACTTCAGGGTTGAGTCCCCAACTGATCCTGGCTGCCCGCGACAACTGCTTGTAGAAGTTAAGAGCTTTTTTGCATACGTTAGCTGCATGGGTGTTAAATGTAAGCTTGTCGTCTATGGTCAGTCCCAGGATTTTGATTTCCCGCGACATGCCAATGTCGACCCCGCCCATGCTCAGCAGTGGGGTGTCATGTTTTAGTTTCCGCGTGACCACCATTGCGTTCGTCTTTTGCGGTGCGAATCTCAACTTATTGCTGACTCCCCACTGGTGAACATACTCGAGAGCGCCATTGGCACGCCGCTGGACCTCGGTCGCGGAGTCTCCGTCAAACACCAGTACCACGTCATCGGCGAAGGCTTGGCAGTAGTCTCCCCTATGGACCAGGCCTTTTAGGAGGGGGTCGAGTAAAAGATTCCAAAGAATCGGGCCCCCTATCGATCCTTGCACACAGCCTTTTGTTGTCTCCCTTGTGACCTCCTCTCCTGCGTACCTTATCTTGACCCTTCTGTGTTCCAGGTAGCTGTCCACCACTCTTCTTATATTTACCGGACATTTTGCTTCCGCCAACCTGGCTCTTATGGCCGGCCACCATGCACTATCGAAGGCTCCCTCTATGTCCAGTGATATCATGACAATCAGTTTTTTCTCTCTTAACTTTCTACGTATGAGTTCTAACAAGTCATAGAGGGAGTCTTCGGTGCTTTTTTGTGGCATAAACCCATACTGGCGTGTGCTGAGTCCGGGTATGATGTGCCATTTTACTCTTGCAATAAGCATTTTCTCCAGGACTTTTCCCATCACTGGCAACAGTCCTATTGGCCTATATGATTTAGGAGCTGTGTAGCTCTCCTTTCCGGGTTTTCTCAGAATTACCACTGTGGCTTCCTTCCACATCCTCGGGAAGTAACCCAGCTCTAGGCATTTGTTTGCCAGTGATAGGAAGAGCTCCGGATCTTGGCTTACTGTTTGCTGGCAGATATCTGCTGTAAGTCCATCTGCCCCGGGTGCTTTCTTAGGGTTGAAGCTGCGTATGCTGGAGTTCAGCTCTTCCTGAGTAAACGGTGGGTCATGTTCTTCACCATGGTCCATCTCGTTTACTTTTTCAGCTATTGTCCTGACACGCCTGTGCTCCTCATTATCATCTTCCTTCCTATCCTCGGGGTAAAATGTTTCTGCCAGCAATGTGGCAGATTCGTGGTGGTTCAGCACTTTCCCTTCCTTTGTCAGGGGTACATCCTCTTGTCTCTTCATAGTCCTGCCTATGACCCTATAAATTCCTTCCCAGAGTCCCTCCTTATCCTGTTTCCCACAGAAGCTTTTCCAGCTTTCTGTTAAAGCCGTTTTTGCTGCTTGCTCATATTCTTCTTTTATTTTCAGGTACTCCTCGACGACTTTCGCCCTCCGGATCGGCGCTGCACAGCGGACTCTGCGTTTCCTAGTGGCGACCGCCTTCTTCAGGATGGCGAGCTCGTTGGACCACCAAGGTAATTCTAATTTGCTAATGGGCTTTTTCTTTGGTATACTACTATTACATGCTTCTACTATTGTTTTAATATATGATTCTACTTTAACGTCTAGTTCGGATTTATTAGTGATGCTATCAAATTGTATTTTAGTAATGTTATTTACTTCTAGCAACTGTCCCAATTTCTCACGAAATTGTTCCCAGTTTGCTTTTTTACTATTAAATATTCTGGTTGTTCTACTAATGTCGAAGCCCTTTGCTCTTTCCAGTTTAATTTTAAATATAATGGCATTGTGGTCTGAGCTCGTCATGCCCTCGTCCACTCTCCAGTCCTCAACCAGGTCGAGAAGATCCGCCGTACATGCCGTGATGTCCACAAAGCTGGTATACAGTGAGGTTCCCCTCACTGTGTTGAACGTCGGAGTGTCGCCTATGTTGAGCACCTGCAATCCCATTTCTTCCAGGGCGCCGGCCATGTCCATCCCTCTGGGATCGATTTTTTGGCTACCCCACCAGGAATTTTTTGCGTTTGCGTCTCCACCCAGGATGATGCTCCGGCCGAAACATCTCTCTATATTTATAAGCTGCTCCAGGTATGGCCCTATCGGTGCTGGTTTCGGTTCTAGGTAGAATGAGACCACCGCGATGTCCCAGGCGCTTGTCCTCATTTTCACCACTGTGATGTTGGGCGTGGTGAAGTTTGGGCACTGGATGACGTCTATATCGCCATCGAAGACTGCGATTGCAGTCTTGATGACGCCGTCTCCATCACCTGTATGTTGGTATATTCTGGCACCGCGGTAGTCTTTCATTCTACCCAAACTCCCGACGTACGGCTCCTGGAGCAGTGCAAAGGCCATCCCCTTTCTTGTTGCCTCAAGCATGATCTCGTTCGTAGCCAAGGCCTTCCTCTGCAGATTTGCTTGAGCAACGAGGTATGGCTTTTTATGGGAGACAGAGTTTTTTGCAGGGACCACCTTAGCAATATGCCACCTTCGATCTTGCTATGGCATCCCATTTGGCTCTAATGGGGCATTCTTGGCTGAAGGCATTGTGGTCCGTTTTGTCCAGCCTTGAGCGCACACAGTTGCAGCAAGACGGGGCAGTACCCGCAAGCCAGTTGGGGCACTCTGTTTTCATGTGCGGTCCGCCGCAATGACTGCACTTTGCCTGGGTCTCCTGGCAAAAACGCCTACCATGCCCAAATCCCAGGCAAAGCGAGCACTGTATAATCGGAGATTGGTCCGCCACTCTTATTCTCTGTAAGTCGATGAGGACCGACTCGGTGTCCGTCAATCTCTGCCACATTTTGGGGGACACCCTCATCACGATGTGACTCGTGTGGGGGTTTCTAGTGCGTTTTTTGTATGCAATTTCCATCCTGTCTTCTTGCTCGTTCAGGTCCATAAACATTCTTTTGTTTTGGTTTCTCAGAGCACTTAGTATGTCCCCGTCACTATTGCAACTGAGCACGTCCTTCAGGATAACGAGCGGATCTCTGTTTTGGATGTTTTCTGTTGTTAGGCTTTCACCGGATTCCTTGATTCTCTTCTTAACTCGTTCTCTTTCCTCATTGGTTTTACAGCCGACTATTATTTTCCTATCCTTTCCTCTTCTTACTTTCTCTACCGCAAATCCTCCTTCTTTGGCGTTAACGGCCTTCCTGATCCTGTTCATGACCTCTTCTCCCGTTTCTTGGTCATCATTTGCGGTTACTACGAAGGAGTGTAGAGCGGTCGGCGCCGGGAGCCGCTTACCAATAGAAGTTGCTGCTACACCGGCGTAAGTCCGCTTTTCATAAACCTCAATTTTCTCCTTCAGTTGTTCCATGCTTTCGGTGTTAACCTTGATGAGGTCAGCATGCTCCTTCAGTTTCCCGATGAGATTCACAATCTCTTTGTTTCCTTCCTCTTCCTTTTCCTTTCCTCCCGTTTCACCGCTCTGCACCACCTGGTGTTCGTTCTGTGTGCCTCTTTGCGGTTCTTTTCCCCTTCCTTTTTCAGTTTCTGCTTCCTTAACCAACTGAAAAAGCCTTTCCAGTGCCCGGGTAACCTCCGTTTTTATTTCCGTCTTTGTGTTTCGGGAATTCCCCAGATGCAGTTTTGCTTTTGTGAGACAGGCTCGTGCTTCTGCGATCCTGTTTGCAAACTTCGGTGTTAACTCTGCCTCTCCAGGGGCAGTTCCCTTTGACTCCGTGGGTGGGCTCTGTGTAGCCCTTTTTCCCTCTTGGGAGATTGTGGGCGTGACTTTTGGTTTTTTAGCCTCAACCGCCGTGGAAGAAGAAGTAGAAGAAGAGGAAGAGGAAGATGAGGCCTCCTTGGAGGTGGTTTGAGGCTTCTTCTGAGCTTGAGTCTCTGTTTTCCCAGCCTCCCACTCTCCAATGCTCCTCCTAACTGTCGAAGGGATTTTTGGTCCTCCGTTCGGTGTTGTACTTTTTATAAAAGTCATGTTTCCTACCGTTGGCGATTTTGCGGGGTCTTTATCGCCCGTTGTTTCTTTCGCTGGTGTTCTGAACATGTTTGTATTTTAAAATTATTATTCTAAATTTTTGTTTTAAAATGTTATAAATTATTACTTTTATTATTAATGTCCGAGGTACGCCTTAAAATCTCGAGTTTAAGTTTGTATAAGTTGTAAAATTTTAAGCTCGAGTAAAAATTAAATTATTTAAAAATGTATAAGTATAGAGTTTGTAAAATTGTAAAGAAGTAGAAGAATTATATATTAAAGTATAAAAGTATAAAAATTTAGATGAATTCAATTATTTATTATCTATAAAATTTAATATTGAGAATTATTAATTAATTATTAATAATATCAGTCCTAGTCAATGTTTTTAACAAATTCTCCGTAAAAGAGATCTGTCGTCTTGTCCAGTGGGTTAAACACCCAAAAGAGTCAATTTATACTTTTAAATAGTCAATGTCATAAAGGTCAAGTCACTTCACAGTCCGAGTCCTGGTAGGGCCCGTATAAAATGTAAGTAGACACTCCACCAGCACAGCATACACCGCAACACAACACAAAATCAAAATTTTGGATTAATTTTCTAAAAACATAAGCTATCCCAAAAGTGGGGCCTATTTCCGTGATGTTACTGGAGCCAAAAGAAAGGTCTTTTCCTCCCGACCTCAGAGACCCCAAACTTGGTGGGTCCACGACCTCTGGTTGCAAAGTTAGACCCAGGGGGGGTGAGGTAGCACTTAATAGTCGGGGCGGGGAGGGGGGGGGGCGGGGGGTAAAAGTCCCGGGGTGTGAAAATAGGGTCGCGGACGGGAAACGAGGGGTATTATTCGTGTGGGGGGGAGGGGGGGGGGGGAGGGGATATATAAGTGGGCTATATTTAATTATGTACTGGTTAGTGGTAATAGATCTATTACAAAATTTAAGAGAAAAAGAAAGAGAAAAGAATTGGGGTCAAAAGGGGGTCTAGGGGGTCTGACTGTATTCTAGGGGATATATAAGTGGGCTATATAAATGGGCTATATTTAAATACGTACTTGTGAATAATATTGAGATTTCAAGATTTAAAAAAATTTGGGGTCAAAAAGGGGGTCTTGGGGGTCTATCGGGGTATGGGTTCTAGCCGAGAGGGGGGGTACTAGGGGGGGGGGGAAATTTCGTCAAAATTTTGATATTCCCAGCCGTTCAGAAGATATTTGGGTTTTAACGGAAAAAAAGGAAAATGTATTTTTTTGGATATTAATGGTTAAAAATATAATTGAATTGGTCTGGTAGGTTGTAAAAAGTTTTTGGTGGGGAATTTAACTTGTTATAATGTGATGTGCATCTAGTCAGGGTATGGCAAGTGGGGAACTTGTGTGGGGGGGGTAAACTTAAAATAATTTAATTATTAAAAAAAAAAAAAAAAAGGGGCGGGTGTACCTAAGGGGGATGGCCAGTGGAGGGTTGCTGCATATACAGTCTACAGTCTAGTTATACAGTCTGGTGTCAGAAATTGCCTAACTCGCTCCGTTCTCGACTTATGAGCGTTTTTAGTTTTTTTAAAGTCCCGGGTTCGAGTCCCGTTTGGTGAACATCAATTTTTTAACACTAAACAAAATTATATTTTTATAAAATATAAATCTAAATCTAAATCTAACACAGTTTGACACGAGGTATACACAATTTATGTTGGTTTTTAATTTGAAATTCAAAAACTGGGTAAACTGTGGGGAGAATTTTGAAAGTGGGGAGAATTTCGTAAATTTACCCCGAATTTTTTACAGGAGGGTCGCAGAGGGATGAAAATAGATTGTGCGGGTTACCCTTCCAGAGGAAACTATGTTTCGTAAAGTTATTTTCCCTCTACGGCTTCCCGTTTGGGAGATATAGCCACTTCCGTACTACTTGTAAACAGTAGGGATCAAGGGTAAAATCGCGATCGGGGAGCGGATATATCTCGAAAACTGCTAATTAAAATTTTAAAAAATATATATTATATGATGCCAGTAGCTGATGGCTGCTGATCAATATATTAAAAACACTAAAATACTGGAACCAAACATAAATTTCCTGTTTTTTCTTTCCGGCCGGAAACAAATTTATTTTGCAGCCGGAAAATATTTCGATGTTCACAATTTTTAGCTTAACTCCTATAATTAGTGTCCAAATTCAGTTTTTTTTTTCAGATCCGCGTCTGGTAACGTTCCAGCTGTCCTGCACGAGATTTTCAGCCTAGGTCGTCACTGATTTTTCCGAGATATTGAGGTCGGAAAAAATGCTTGTCAGTTTCACGGCTGAACGGAAATTTTTTTTAATGTTTGTAATATAAATATCTGGAGTTTACTTAGCTTGTTTTTTATTTTGAAAAGTCCTCCAGGGTCCTTGCGTCCTTCTCCTTCTTGGGGAGTTGTCAGAGATAACTTTTGGCCTCAAAAAACGAGACCTCGCAGGCACGTGGAAAACAGTATTCCCGCCTTATTCCCGCGCGCAAGCGTGGAAAAAATCGGGACTGCCTCCAGGGTTGGAGATCTCGATGAGGCGGTCAAGATAGCAGTTCCAAAAATCTATGTCGTCGATCTGCTTTCGGAGTTATTCGACTTTATGTGTCGAAAAATTTCGTAAATGCACTATTTTTGCACTGTTTTGCTCACAAATTGCACAATTTTTAATATTTTTTCACCACGTTTTCACAACCGTACTGGCCTCGTTATTCCGCGTCTTTTAATGTATCACACGAGTATTTAGGAGAACTTTTTCTCTTTTTTGCGATTTTACTCAACGGAGCGCGGTCAAAACTGGACTGTTCGCGGCGGGGACACCGGGGGACTGGGTTAGGTTAGGTTAGGTTAGGTTGGGGTGGGGTGCATGTTGAGAAGCCTCCTCGTGGCGCACCCTGGGCAACGTCAGCTCCAACTGCCCACCAGGTTTTGGTGGACACTTGGCGCTGGCGGCGAATTCTCAACAAACGGGGAAGGGTCACGGTTCCAATCACCGATCATCCACGATGGTCGGTGAAGGGAACCGGGCTAGAGTAGGTCGTACGCCTACTCCCCCCTCTGCTTACAGAGGGGAGTTGAGTTGGCGTACACTGGGGAGTCCCAATCCCAAGGTCTAGCGTGCCGAGGGGATGAATGGCCGGAGGGTTTCCGGCAGCTAGCGCAAACAGGGACCTCACCCTTAAAAGGAAATCATGGATAAGTTGACTACTGGAATAATTCCCCAGGCGGGCAACCTCCACAAGGAGGCACAATCCCGCCCTTCCACGGAAGGCAGCCCCACCGTATCTGGGGGGGGCACCAATAGTCTCGTAGGCCGGCAGACCACCGCCGGTCTTCGTCAACCACCTCTTGCGTCGCAAGAAAAGGAGCTCCGGGTTAGCCTGGAGCGACTGTGCGACGCAGAGAAGCCGCTTGCCGTCAGTGACGGCAACAAGAGCCGAGGAGGCTCATGTTTGTCCGACCAGGACAAGGAACCTGGGGGGAAACGCTCGCGCAGCGAGCTGTCCACAAGCGAGGAGGAGCTGTCGGCCCCAAGATTGGGGACAGCCAAGAGAGGGAGGGGTCGGTTACCGGAGCGTAACGCACGGGGTCGCTTTCTGCGGCCCGCTACGCCGGTACCGATGAGCGCGGAAAGCGAGGACTCCGCTGCGTCCCCGCTTTTGTTGCAGAGCAACAAGGCGGAGGCGAACTCCGCAAAGCGGACGCAGCGGAAGGCGGTGGCAGCTGACGAGGTCAGCGAGATGGCCCGGCTGGCCCGAGAGCGACGCACTGCTCAGGCGGCTGCCGGAGGAAGTGTGTCGGCGGTGGCGCTCAGTCGCCAAGTTTTGGACGGCGTGGACGTTGTCCTGAAGGTTGCCACGAAATCTGGCAGCCTGAAGGGCACGTTCACGCGCGCTCTGAAGGAGGCGGCTGGCGACATCAAGGAGGCGGTTGGGGTCCTCCTAAGTCGCACAAGCTCGGATGAGACGGCGAAGCTGTGGGAGGAGAACAGCCGTCTCAGATCCGAGCTGGAGGACCTCAAGCGGGAGCTTGCCGCGCAGAGGGCGGAATGGCAGCAGAGGCGTCCTGCGGCCACCAGTTCCGCCCCCGTCGTCGCCACGACACCGCCGGCCCCGTCGTCCGTACCTACCCCCGCACCTGCGGATGCAGAGATCGAAAAGATCGTTCGCATCTGCATGCTGCAGTGTGGGGGTATGCTGAATGCCCGCCTGCAGGGCCTGGAGTCGAGGCTCCTCCCGGCAGAGACTCTCCGGCCGCCGCTTGCTGCGGATAGACGGAGGAAGGAGGAGCCCGCTAAGCCCAGGTCCAGCCCACCAGGTCCGGCAAGAAAGCCCGCGGAGGGCACTTCCCGGACGGCCGCGCCACCGGCGTCTGCTCCCTCGGCGACCGCACCCGGGTCCACTGCGGACTCGTGGTCGACGGTCGTCAAGAGGAAGAAAAAAAAGAAGAAGACGCCGCCGCCACCACCGGTACCCGCTGGAGCACCGGCACCCAAGAAGGCTCAAGGGCCGCCAAAGGTGAGAGCCCCACGCTCCGCGGCTGTAGTCATTACGCTGCAGCCCGGAGCCATCGAAAGGGGCGTCTCCTACAAGGCGGTCCTCATGGAGGCAAAGGCGAAAGTCGCGTTCCCCGAATTAGGTGTACCGTCCGGCCTCAAAGTGAGGCAGGCGATCACGGGGGCGCGACTGCTTGAGGTGTCGGGTGCCTCTAGCGGCGAAAAGGCGGACATCCTGGCCGCCAAGCTGCGGGAGGTCCTCAATCCGGAGGACGTTCGGGTGTCCAGGCCCATGAAGACCGCGGAACTGCGCGTCGATGGCCTGGACGACTCGACGACCGCGGCTGAGGTCGTGGCGGCCGTCGCCCGTACCGGTGGGTGTCCGCCCGCAGACGTACGCACGGGCGAGGTTCGCGTCGATGCCTCCGAGCTCGGCGCGATCTGGGTGCGGTGTCCGGTGGCGGCGGCTAAGAAAGTCGCCGACGCCGGGCGTCTCTTGGTGGGATGGGTGGCAGCGAGGGTGAAGCAGCTGCAGCCCAGGGCCTTGCGGTGCTACCGTTGCCTCGACATTGGGCATGTCAGGGCACGGTGCACCGCCGAAACAGACCGCAGCGAGCAGTGCTATCGCTGCGGTCAGGCCGGCCACAAGGCGGCCCAGTGTCTCGCGGCGCCAAACTGCAGCCTCTGTACAGCTGCAGGGAGGCCCGCGGGGCACAGAGCGGGCGGAAAGGCCTGTGGCGCGCCCACCAAGCGGACGCAGAAGAAGAAGAGAGGGGCTGCCATGGCTGCCGGGGGCTCTTTACCCCCCCCGCAGCCTGGCTGCCCTTCGGCCGACTCCCGGCCTAGGAATGGTGCGTTGGAGGGAATGGATTGCGCTTAATGGCGCTGTACCATTTCCTCCAGGGCAATATCAACCACTCTGCTAGAGCTCAGGATCTTTTGCTCCAGAGCATGGCAGAGTGGTCGATTCACGTGGCCGTGGTCGCCGAACCGTATTTCGTCCCCCCCAGGGATAACTGGGTGGGAGACTTGGACGGTTTGGTGGCCATCATTGGCGGGGCTCTTGTCAACCCGTCCCGAGGTCGCGGCTGGGTAGCCGCCCTCGCGGACGGCATTGGCACTGTTGGGGCGTATTTTTCGCCCAACAAGAGTCTCGCCGACTTCGAGAGGTTCCTTGTCGAGTTGGGTGCCGTCGTGGGCCGACTCCACCCTCGCCCTGTGCTGTTGCTGGGGGATCTCAACGCCAAGTCTGCGGCGTGGGGATCCCCTGTGACCGATGCCAGGGGCGAGGTGCTGGAGGAGTGGGCGGTCACGACTGGCCTGACCGTCCTGAATCGGGGCTCGGTACACACGTGCGTGCGGCAGCGGGGCGGGTCTATAGTGGACGTGTCGTTCGCTAGCCCCGCTGTCGCGAGCCGTGTCCGCGACTGGCGTGTCGCCGTGGAGGTGGAGACGTTGTCGGATCACCGATACATCCGATTCGACGTCTCCGCCCAGACCACCGGCGGCCGCGGTCCACCGACCCCGCGAACGGACGGTCCGCGTTGGGCGCGTAAGCGCATAGACAGGGAACTTCTCGAGGAGGCCGCTATTGTCCAGGCCTGGAGCCGGGAGTCGGCGACGAACGGACCCGTCGACGTCGAGCAGGAGGCGCTGTGGTTCCGCGGGGCTATGACGCATATCAGCGACGCGTCCATGCCCCGGGTCCACGCACAGTCCGCAAGGCGCCAGGTGTACTGGTGGACCGCCGAGATCGCGCAGCTGCGCGTCGCGTGCGTGGCGGTCAGACGCCGGTACACCCGATACCGAAGGAGACGTCGTCGGGTCCCTGACGAAGAGGCCGCGCTGTATGAGGTGTACCGCGCGGCCAAGCAGACTCTGGGGCTGGCCATCGGCGAGTCGAGGACGCGAGCCAGGGAAGAGATGTTGGAGACTCTAGACGGGGATCCGTGGGGGCGCCCTTATCGCGCGGTTCGAGGGAAACTTCGAGCCGCGGCGCCTCCGCTTACGGAGAGTCTCCAACCCGAGCTGCTGGAGGAGGTGGTTGCAGCCCTCTTCCCGGCCAGAGCGGAGCACACTCCGCCGCCGATGGCTTTGCCCACGGCCGCAGAGTCTGCAGAAGAAGAGGAGGAGAACGCCATCAGCGTCCCAGAGGTGACACAGGCAGAGATGAGGGCAGCCGTGATGCGGCTCCGGGCCAAGAACGTGGCTCCGGGGCCCGACGGGATCCACGGCTGCGTGTTGGCCCTCGCTCTGAAGGAGCTCGAGCCCCAACTGAGAGGACTCTACACAGCGTGTCTTGAGCAGGGCCAGTTTCCCACTTTGTGGAAATCTGGTCGTCTGGTCCTGCTCAGGAAGGCGGGGCGCCCGGCGGACTCGTCGTCCGCGTACCGGCCCATAGTGCTGCTAGACGAGGTGGGCAAGCTGTTCGAGCGAGTAATCGCAGCCCGCCTCGTCGGCCACTTGTGCAGAGAGGGGCCGGACCTGGACGACAGTCAGTTTGGGTTTCGGCATGGGCGCTCCACGATACACGCTGTGTCGCGGGTTAGAGTCCTGGCGGAGGAAGCGGTGTCTCGGGGCGGGGTGATGTTGGCGGTGTCCTTGGACATATCCAACGCCTTCAACACCCTGCCCTGGAGTTGTATTCGGGAGGCACTGCGCTATCATGGTGTGCCTCCCTACCTCCGCCGCATCGTTGGGGCTTATCTGTCTGGGAGGTGTGTCACCTACGTGGGACGTGATGGCGGAAACCAGCGCCGCATGTCGTGCGGTGTTCCACAGGGCTCGGTCTTAGGGCCGCTCCTGTGGAACATCGGGTACGACTGGGTGCTGAGGGGCGAGCTCAGGCCGGGGGTAGACCTGACGTGTTATGCGGACGACACGCTGGTCACTGCCCGGGGGAGCTCGCACAGGGAAGCAGCGTTGCTGGCGACGGCTGCGGTCTCACAGGTGGTGAGCCGCATACGTCGCCTAGGCCTGGAGGTGGCCCTCAGCAAGTCGGAGGCCATGGTGTTCCATGGCCCCCGGCGGGCGCCGTCACCCGGCTCACACATCGTGGTCGGGGGGGCTCGGATCGCTGTCGAGGGTACCATGAAGTACCTAGGATTGGTCCTCGACAGCCGGTGGGACTTCGGGCCCCACTTCCGACGGCTGGCGCCCAAGTTGCTGGGCGCTGCTGGAGCGCTCTCAACGCTGCTTCCCAATCTGGGGGGCCCGAGCGCCGCTTGTAGGCGGCTCTACGTGGGGATCGTGCGATCGATGGCCCTTTACGGGGCCCCGATCTGGGCGGCTGACCTGACGGCCGGGAGCATCGCCGTCATGCGGAGACCGCAGAGGGCGATGGCCGTCAGAGTCATCCGGGGATATCGCACGATCTCCTACGAGGCGGCTTGTGCACTGGCCGGATCCCCGCCCTGGGACCTGGAGGCGAAAGTACTCGCGTCATCGTATCGGTGGCGCGAGGAAGCGCGGGCGCGAGGCGAGCGACCGATGCAGCGACACGTGGAGCTGCATCGGTCTCAGCTTCGCGAGGTCCTGGTGGCGGAATGGCGGGACAGGCTTTCGCGCCCTACCGCCGGCCTCGACGTCGTCGAGGCGGTCCGGCCGGTGCTCGACCGCTGGCTCGGGAGGAGGCACGGCTCCCTGTCGTTTCGGGTGACGCAGGTGCTCTCGGGGCATGGTTGCTTCGGGAAGTACCTGTGTCGCATAAACAGGGAGCCGGACGCCCGGTGTCACCACTGCGTCGACTGCCGGGAGGACACGGCGCGGCACACGCTGGCAGAGTGTGCCGCTTGGGAGGAGCCGCGCCGTGCCCTCATCTCAGAAGTAGGCAGTGACTTGTCGCTGCCGGCCGTAGTGAACGCTATGGTCGGTGGCGCCGAGTCCTGGGACGCGGTGGTCGCCTTCTGCGAGACGGTCGTCTCGCAGAAGGAGGCTGCGGAAAGGGAGAGGGAGATCTCGTCCACTCACCCTGCCCGCAGCAGGCGCACCGGGCGTCGGCGGAGGGCGGACAACGCCCTCTTCCGGCCCCCCTAAATGGGTCCAGGGGCGACGGACTCGGGGACGTCCGTCGCCCCCCACACATCAGGACCCGAGGTGGCGGCGCGTAGTGTTCCACGCGCGCCCCTCTGAGACGTCGCGGGGGGAGTCAAACACCTCACTCCTCCCCCTGACCCGAGAGGAGGCCCGCAGTGGCGGGCCGGCACCGGCCGGTGGTTGCGGAAGATTCTTTCGTTCCCGCGACCCCCGGCGTAGGTGTGAGTCGGAACACCGGGGTGGTTTTTAGTCAGTAAGAGTCTGACAGACCCCTCCGCCCGCCCCAGGGCGGAGGACATCCATGAGGATTTTCCACCCCGGAAAAAAAAAAAAAAAAAAAAAAAAAAAAAAAAAAAAAAAAAAGGTTAGGTTAGGTTAGGTTAGGTTAGGTTAGGTTAGGTTGGGGTTCCTCCTGGTCAACAGGGCTGGCCAGGTCCGGCGGTACGCCGTTGAAGCCGGCGTTCCACAGGGGTCAGTCTTAGGACCTCTCCTCTGGAACGTCGGCTACGATTGGCTCTTGCGGGGAACTCTCCTCCGAGGCACGAGTGTCGTCTGCTACGCGGATGACACTCTCCTCACCGCCCGGGGGGAGAGTTTCAGGGAGGCGGCCAACTTGGCCTCGGCGGGCGGATCCTTGGTCGCAGGGAGGATCCGCCGCCTAGGGTTGACGGTGGCGCTGCAGAAGACCGAGGCCGTCTTCTTCTACGGTCCCCGGCAGCGCCCCCCGCCACCTGGCGCCCACATCTTCGTGGAGGGCGCCAGGATTGAGGTGAAGGCCCAGATGAAATATCTGGGCCTTGTACTCGACAGCAGGTGGCGCTTCGGCCCGCATTTCAGCGGGCTGTCGTCGCGCCTGCTGAAGACCGCGGGCGCTCTCTCGTGGCTCCTTCCCAACTTGGGGGGGCCCAGCTCGCGATGCCGGCAACTCTACGCCGGCATCCTGAGGAGCATGGCCCTCTACGGGGCCCCCATCTGGGAGGAGTCCCTCCACAGACGGGAGAACGCCGCGGCCTTGCGGGCACCTCAAAGGGCGATAGCCCAGCGGGTGGCGCGGGCTCACCGCACGGTGAGCTTCGCCGGGGCATGCGCTCTGGCCAGCACCCCTCCTTGGGAACTCGAGGCGTGGGTGCTCGCCAGAGTGTACGAGTGGAAGGCGGGGCGGAGGGCTTCAGGTCAGCCCTTCGCCCCGGAAGAGCGGGAGGCCGTCCGGCGGGAGGCGAGGGACGCCATCGTCGTCCACTGGACGACGGACCTCGCCGCCGCAGTCTTCGGCCGCCGAACCCTCGACGCGATCGGGCCGGTCCTGCGGGACTGGCTCGAGCGGCCGCACGGGTTCCTCTCGTTCCGTCTGGTGCAGGTGCTGTCCGGACACGGTTGTTTCGGATCGTACCTGCATCGGATCGGACGGGAGGAGACGCCGTCGTGCCACCACTGTGGCGCGGCGGAGGACACGGCGCAGCACACTCTCGAGGTGTGCCCGTCGTGGTCCGAGCCGCGCCGCAGTCTCGTCGCGGCGATCGGGGTGGACCTCTCGCTCCCCGGCGTGGTGGGCGCCATGCTGAGGGACGAGGGGTCCTGGGCGGCAGTCGCCTCCTTCTGCGAGCACGTCATGTCCCAGAAGGAGGCGGCGGAGCGCGTGCGGGAGGACGATCCCGACGCGGCACCGCTCCGAAGGCGGAGGAGGGGTCGAAGGAGACGTCAGTTCGACAGTCATCTCCGACTCCTCCTCCCAGGTGGAGGCCAGCAGGCAACGGGTGCGGGGGCACCCTCGCCTGCATCGCACAGGCCTCCACCAGTGCCGGACGGGAATGGCCAGGTGCTCCCGGCCATTCCCGTAGCCCCCCACCACCCAGGTGGGGGGCATGTGGGGCCCGCCAGCTAGGCGGGCATGCGCCGGGAGGGCTGTGGATGTAAAGGCTGAGCCGGTTTCCCATGGCCCTCCCATCACGGCGATGCGGGAGCACCGCTGAGTTTTAGTGGGTATACTATATTTAGACAGGAGTCCCACATACCCCGACTCGTCCTCCACGAGCCGGGGATGCGTAACGCATTTCTCAGCGAAAAAAAAAAAAAAAAAAAAAAAAAAGGTTAGGTTGGGGTGCATGTTGAGAAGCCTCCTCGTGGCGCACCCTGGGCAACGTCAGCTCCAACTGCCCACCAGGTTTTGGTGGACACTTGGCGCTGGCGGCGAATTCTCAACAAACGGGGAAGGGTCACGGTTCCAATCACCGATCATCCACGATGGTCGGTGAAGGGAACCGGGCTAGAGTAGGTCGTACGCCTACTCCCCCCTCTGCTTACAGAGGGGAGTTGAGTTGGCGTACACTGGGGAGTCCTAATCCCAAGGTCTAGCGTGCCGAGGGGATGAATGGCCGGAGGGTTTCCGGCAGCTAGCGCAAACAGGGACCTCACCCTTAAAAGGAAAAAATGGATAAGAAAGCTATTGATAAAATTCCCCAGGCGGGCAACCTCCTCATGGAGGCACAATCCCGTCCTTCTACGGAAGGCAGCCCCACCGTATCTGGGGGGGGCAACAATAGCCTCGTAGGCCGGCAGACCACCGCCGGTCTTCGTCAACCACCTCTTGCGTCGCAAGAAAAGGAGCTCCGGGTTAGCCTGGAGCGACTGTGCGACGCAGAGAAGCCGCTTGCCGTCAGTGACGGCAACAAGAGCCGAGGAGGCTCATGTCCTGGGAAGGACCGTTTGTCCGACCAGGACAAGGAACCTGGGGGGAAACGCTCGCGCAGCGAGCTGTCCACAAGCGAGGAGGAGCTGTCGGCCCCAAGATTGGGGACAGCCAAGAGAGGGAGGGGTCGGTTACCGGAGCGTAACGCACGGGGTCGCTTTCTGCGGCCCGCTACGCCGGTACCGATGAGCGCGGAGAGCGAGGACTCCGCTGCGTCCCCGCTTATGTTGCAGAGCAACAAGGCGGAGGCGAACTCCGCAAAGCGGACGCAGCGGAAGGCGGTTGCTGCTGACGAGGTCAGCGAGATGGCCCGGCTGGCCCGAGAGCGACGCACTGCTCAGGCGGCTGCCGGAGGAAGTGTGTCGGCGGTGGCGCTCAGTCGCCAAGTTTTGGACGGCGTGGACGTTGTCCTGAAGGTTGCCACGAAATCTGGCAGCCTGAAGGGCACGTTCACGCGCGCTCTGAAGGAGGCGGCTGGCGACATCAAGGAGGCAGTTGGGGTCCTCCTAAGTCGCACAAGCTCGGATGAGACGGCGAAGCTGTGGGAGGAGAACAGCCGTCTCAGATCCGAGCTGGAGGACCTCAAGCGGGAGCTTGCCGCGCAGAGGGCGGAATGGCAGCAGAGGCGTCCTGCGGCCACCAGTTCAGCCCCCGTCGTCGCCACGACACCGCCGGCCCCGTCGTCCGTACCTACCCCCGCACCTGCAGATGCAGAGATCGAAAAGATCGTTCGCATCTGCATGCTGCAGTGCGGGGGTATGCTGAATGCCCGCCTGCAGGGCCTGGAGTCGAGGCTCCTCCCGGCAGAGACTCTCCGGCCGCCGCTTGCTGCGGATAGGCGGAGGAAGGAGGAGCCCACAAAGCCCAGGTCCAGCCCACCAGGTCCGGCAAGAAAGCCCGCGGAGGGCACTTCCCGAACGGCCGCGCGACCGGCGCCCGCTCCCTTGGCGACCGCACCCGGGTCCACCGCGGACTCGTGGTCGACGGTTGTCAAGCGGAAAAAGAAAAAGAAGAAGACGCCGCCGCCACCACCGGTACCCGCTAGAGCGCCGGCACCTAAGAAAGCTCAAGGGCCGCCAAAGGTGAGAGCCCCACGCTCCGCGGCTGTAGTCATTACGCTGCAGCCCGGAGCCATCGAAAGGGGCGTCTCCTACAAGGCGGTCCTCATGGAGGCAAAGGCGAAAGTCGCGTTCCCCGACTTAGGTGTACCGTCCGGCCTCAAAGTGAGGCAGGCGATCACGGGGGCGCGACTGCTTGAGGTGTCGGGTGCCTCTAGCGGCGAAAAGGCGGACATCCTGGCCGCCAAGCTGCGGGAGATCCTCAATCCGGAGGACGTTCGGGTGTCCAGGCCCATGAAGACCGCGGAACTGCGCGTCGATGGCCTGGACGACTCGACGACCGCGGCTGAGGTCGTGGCGGCCGTCGCCCGTACCGGTGGGTGTCCGCCCGCAGATGTACGCACGGGCGAGGTTCGCGTCGATGCCTCCGGGCTCGGCGCGATCTGGGTGCGGTGTCCGGTGGCGGCGGCTAAGAAAGTCGCCGACGCCGGGCGTCTCTTGGTGGGATGGGTGGCAGCGAGGGTGAAGCAGCTGCAGCCCAGGGCCTTGCGGTGCTACCGTTGCCTCGACATTGGGCATGTCAGGGCACGGTGCACCGCCGAAACAGACCGCAGCGAGCAGTGCTATCGCTGCGGTCAGGCCGGCCACAAGGCGGCCCAGTGTCTCGCGGCGCCAAACTGCAGCCTCTGTACAGCTGCAGGGAGGCCCGCGGGGCACAGAGCGGGCGGAAAGGCCTGTGGCGCGCCCGCCAAGAAGACGCAAAAGAAGAAGAGAGGGGCTGCCATGGCTGCCGGGGGCTCTTTACCCCCCCCGCAGCCTGGCTGCCCTTCGGCCGACTCCCGGCCTAGGAATGGTGCGTTGGAGGGAATGGATTGCGCTTAATGGCGCTGTACCATTTCCTCCAGGGCAATATCAACCACTGTGCTAGAGCTCAGGATCTTTTGCTCCAGAGCATGGCACAGTGGTCGATTGACGTGGCCGTGGTCGCCGAACCGTATTTCGTTCCCCCCAGGGATAACTGGGTGGGAGACTTGGACGGTTTGGTGGCCATCATTGGCGGGGCTCTTGTCAACCCGTCCCGAGGTCGCGGCTGGGTAGCCGCCCTCGCGGACGGCATTGGCACTGTTGGGGCGTATTTTTCGCCCAACAAGAGTCTCGCCGACTTCGAGAGGTTCCTTGTCGAGTTGGGTGCCGTCGTGGGCCGATTCCACCCTCGCCCTGTGCTGTTGCTGGGGGATCTCAACGCCAAGTCTGCGGCGTGGGGATCCCCTGTGACCGATGCTAGGGGCGAGGTGCTGGAGGAGTGGGCGGTCACGACTGGCCTGACCGTCCTGAATCGGGGCTCGGTACACACGTGTGTGCGGCAGCGGGGCGGGTCTATAGTGGACGTGTCGTTCGCTAGCCCCGCTGTCGCGAGCCGTGTCCGCGACTGGCGTGTCGCCGTGGAGGTGGAGACGTTGTCGGATCACCGATACATCCGATTCGACGTCTCCGCCCAGACCACCGGCGGCCGCGGTCCACCGACCCCGCGAACGGACGGTCCGCGCTGGGCGCGTAAGCGCATAGACAGGGAACTTCTCGAGGAGGCCGCTATTGTCCAGGCCTGGAGCCGGGAGTCGGCGACGAACGGACCCGTCGACGTCGAGCAGGAGGCGCTGTGGTTCCGCGGGGCTATGACGCATATCAGCGACACGTCCATGCCCCGGGTCCACGCACAGTCCGCAAGGCGCCAGGTGTACTGGTGGACCGCCGAGATCGCGCAGCTGCGCGTCGCGTGCGTGGCGGTCAGACGCCGGTACACCCGATACCGAAGGAGACGTCGTCGGGTCCCTGACGAAGAGGCCGCGCTGTATGAGGTGTACCGCGCGGCCAAGCAGACTCTGGGGCTGGCCATCGGCGAGTCGAGGACGCGAGCCAGGGAAGAGATGTTGGAGACTCTAGACGGGGATCCGTGGGGGCGCCCTTATCGCGCGGTTCGAGGGAAACTTCGAGCCGCGGCGCCTCCGCTTACGGAGAGTCTCCAACCCGAGCTGCTGGAGGAGGTGGTTGCAGCCCTCTTCCCGGCCAGAGCGGAGTACACTCCGCCGCCGATGGCTTTGCCCACGGCCGCAGAGTCTGCAGAAGAAGAGGAGGTGAACGCCATCAGCGTCCCAGGGGTGACACAGGCAGAGATGAGGGCAGCCGTGATGCGGCTCCGGGCCAAGAACGTGGCTCCGGGGCCCGACGGGATCCACGGCTGCGTGTTGGCCCTCGCTCTGAAGGAGCTCGAGCCCCAACTGAGAGGACTCTACACAGCGTGTCTTGAGCAGGGCCAGTTTCCCACTTTGTGGAAATCTGGTCGTCTGGTCCTGCTCAGGAAGGCGGGGCGCCCGGCGGACTCGTCGTCCGCGTACCGGCCCATAGTGCTGCTAGACGAGGTGGGCAAGCTGTTCGAGCGAGTAATCGCAGCCCGCCTCGTCGGCCACTTGTGCAGAGAGGGGCCGGACCTGGACGACAGTCAGTTTGGGTTTCGGCATGGGCGCTCCACGATACACGCTGTGTCGCGGGTTAGAGTCCTGGCGGAGGAAGCGGTGTCTCGGGGCGGGGTGATGTTGGCGGTGTCCTTGGACATATCCAACGCCTTCAACACCCTGCCCTGGAGTTGTATTCGGGAGGCACTGCGCTATCATGGTGTGCCTCCCTACCTCCGCCGCATCGTTGGGGCTTATCTGTCTGGGAGGTGTGTCACCTACGTGGGACGTGATGGCGGAAACCAGCGCCGCATGTCGTGCGGTGTTCCACAGGGCTCGGTCTTAGGGCCGCTCCTGTGGAACATCGGGTACGACTGGGTGCTGAGGGGCGAGCTCAGGCCGGGGGTAGACCTGACGTGTTATGCGGACGACACGCTGGTCACTGCCCGGGGGAGCTCGCACAGGGAAGCAGCGTTGCTGGCGACGGCTGCGGTCTCACAGGTGGTGAGCCGCATACGTCGCCTAGGCCTGGAGGTGGCCCTCAGCAAGTCGGAGGCCATGGTGTTCCATGGCCCCCGGCGGGCGCCGTCACCCGGCTCACACATCGTGGTCGGGGGGGCTCGGATCGCTGTCGAGGGTACCATGAAGTACCTAGGATTGGTCCTCGACAGCCGGTGGGACTTCGGGCCCCACTTCCGACGGCTGGCGCCCAAGTTGCTGGGCGCTGCTGGAGCGCTCTCAACGCTGCTTCCCAATCTGGGGGGCCCGAGCGCCGCTTGTAGGCGGCTCTACGTGGGGATCGTGCGATCGATGGCCCTTTACGGGGCCCCGATCTGGGCGGCTGACCTGACGGCCGGGAGCATCGCCGTCATGCGAAGACCGCAGAGGGCGATGGCCGTCAGAGTCATCCGGGGATATCGCACGATCTCCTACGAGGCGGCTTGCGCACTGGCCGGATCCCCGCCCTGGGACCTGGAGGCGAAAGTACTCGCGTCATCGTATCGGTGGCGCGAGGAAGCGCGGGCGCGAGGCGAGCGACCGATGCAGCGACACGTGGAGCTGCATCGGTCTCAGCTTCGCGAGGCCCTGGTGGCGGAATGGCGGGACAGGCTTTCGCGCCCTACCGCCGGCCTCGACGTCGTCGAGGCGGTCCGGCCGGTGCTCGAGCGCTGGCTCGGGAGGAGGCACGGCTCCCTGTCGTTTCGGGTGACGCAGGTGCTCTCGGGGCATGGTTGCTTCGGGAAGTACCTGTGTCGCATAAACAGGGAGCCGGACGCCCGGTGTCACCACTGCGTCGACTGCCGGGAGGACACGGCGCGGCACACGCTGGCAGAGTGTGCCGCTTGGGAGGAGCCGCGCCGTGCCCTCATCTCAGAAGTAGGCAGTGACTTGTCGCTGCCGGCCGTAGTGAACGCTATGGTCGGCGGCGCCGAGTCCTGGGACGCGGTGGTCGCCTTCTGCGAGACGGTCGTCTCGCAGAAGGAGGCTGCGGAAAGGGAGAGGGAGATCTCGTCCACTCACCCGGCCCGCAGCAGGCGCACCGGGCGTCGGCGGAGGGCGGATAACGCCCTCTTCCGGCCCCCCTAAATGGGTCCAGGGGCGACGGACTCGGGGACGTCCGTCGCCCCCCACACATCAGGACCCGAGGTGGCGGCGCGTAGTGTTCCACGCGCGCCCCTCTGAGACGTCGCGGGGGGAGTCAAACACCTCACTCCCCCCCCTGACCCGAGAGGAGGCCCGCGGTGGCGGACCGGCACCGGCCGGGGGTTGCGGAAGATTATTTCGTTCCCGCGACCCCCGGCGTAGGTGTGAGTCGGAACACCGGGGTGGTTTTTAGTCAGTAAGAGTCTGACAGACCCCTCCGCCCGCCCCAGGGCGGAGGACATCCATGAGGATTTTCCACCCCGGAAAAAAAAAAAAAAAAAAAAAAAAAAAAAAAGGTTAGGTTAGGTTAGGTTAGGTTAGGTTAGGTTAGGTTAGGTTCTGGTGCAGGTGCTGTCCGGACTGGTGCAGGTGCTGTCCGGACTGGTGCAGGTGCTGTCCGGACTGGTGCAGGTGCTGTCCGGACACGGTTGTTTCGGATCGTACCTGCATCGGATCGGGCGGGAGGAGACGCCGTCGTGCCACGACTGTGGCGCGGCGGAGGACACGGCGCAGCACACTCTCGAGGTGTGCCCGTCGTGGTCCGAGCCGCGCCGCAGTCTCGTCGCGGCGATCGGGTTGGACCTCTCGCTCCCCGGCGTGGTGGGCGCCATGCTGAGGGACGAGGGGTCCTGGGCGGCGGTCGCCTCCTTCTGCGAGCACGTCATGTCCCAGAAGGAGGCGGCGGAGCGCGTGCGGGAGGACGATCCCGACGCGGCACCGCTCCGAAGGCGGAGGAGGGGTCGAAGGAGACGTCAGTTCGACGGTCATCTCCGACTCCTCCTCCCAGGTGGAGGCCAGCAGGCAACGGGTGCGGGGGCACCCTCGCCTGCATCGCACAGGCCTCCACCAGTGCCGGACGGGAATGGCCAGGTGCTCCCGGCCATTCCCGTAGCCCCCCACCACGCAGGTGGGGGGCCTGTGGGGCCCGCCAGCTAGGCGGGCATGCGCCGGGAGGGCTGTGGACGTAAAGGCTGAGCCGGATTCCCATGGCCCTCCCATCACGGCGATGCGGGAGCACCGCTGAGTTTTAGTGGGTATACTGCGTATTTAGTCAGGAGTCCCACATACCCCGACTCGTCCCCCACGAGCCGGGGATGCATAAAGCATTTCTCAGCGAAAAAAAAAAAAAAAAAAAAAAAAAAAAAAAAAAAAAGGTTAGGTTAGGTTTTTTTTTTTTTTTTTTTTTTTTTTTTTTTGTTTTAGCAGGAGTGGGAAATCCTCATGGACGCCCAGACTGGCTCACTGGTGAACCAGTCTGGGCAGTGCCGGACTCTTACCGGCTAAAAACCACTCCTGCCTTTGCTCAATGTCCCTCTGACATGATCAGAGACCTTGTTAAAACAGTTCTGATTACTTATTTTGTTTTTATTAATTATATGCCATTCCTGGTTTTAGGAAGTGGAGGGTTCTTGGAAGCAATCGCCTCACTTCGACTAATTATATCATTACATTCTTATCTAAGAAAAACCTTATATTTTAATATCTAACATATGACATACCTAATAACTTATTTCTCTATTCTATTTAACTTTTATATGTTTTTAGTTGTTTTTTAAATTTTTTTTTGATTCTACCTATGTTTATACCTATTATATTTTATCTTTATCTTAATTTATGTACTTTATTTACGTTATGACTATCCTAATATATATACAATATATTATTTAGACATATTTTCTTATTCTATACCTACTTTTATTTCCTATCCTATTAATTACTACTACTATTTTAATTAATTTACCTATAATACTTGTATTTGATCCCGGCAGACTCAGAACTGTGATTTTTAATTTTAAGTTTTCAGGCTTCATTGTAAGGCATATTTGGCATTTAAACTGTGCTTCTTTTTTCTGATACTGCTTTGCGTTCTGCGCATTTCGGGCTGGCGCAGTGCTTCGGATACGGCTTGTCAAGGTGTCAAACGCGTTTGACCACAACGGTATGGTAAGTTTGTTTTTGAATTTGGATGAGTTTACTATGCTAACTGTTTTTAATTGAGCCAATTTCTCACGAAATTGACTCCAATTACCTGATTTTTTATTATAGTTATTGTTAAAGATTTTTGTTGTTTTTGTTTCCTGATGATTAATTTTAAATACAACACCGTTGTGGCTCATATCTCCTGAAAACGCTGGATGGACCTCAGCAATACGCCACCGACAAGCGAGCCAACGCGTCCCATTTAAGGCGTATTGGACACTCGTTGTCGAAGGCGTTGTGGTCAGTCCTGTCCGCTTTGGCCGATTCGCAGTTGTGACACCTTGGCGCCTCCGCCGCCAGCCGCGACGGGCAGTCAGCTCGCAAGTGGGGGTCGCCACAATGTGTGCAGAGGTCGGCGGGCTGCGTGCACAGTTTACGGCTATGGCCGTAGCGCAGGCAGCGAGTGCACTGCACCAGTGGCGACTGGTCCTGCACCCGCACCCGCTGCAGGTCAATGTGCACGCGACCCGCCGTCGTCAGCCGCTGCCACACAGTCGGGGACACCTGCAGGACGACGTGGCACATATGGGGGTTCCTCGTCTTACGACGGTACTTCACCCGCAACCTCAGGTCGTCCGCAGGTATGTCCCCGATCAGGTGACTGTTTTGCTTTTGCAGGGCCAAGATAACCTCCACGTCTGAGTGGCAGGAGAGGACATCCTTAACGATGATAAGAGGATCTTTGTTTTTCACCTCTTCCACCACCAGATTACCCGCTCTCCGTATCCGTTCGGTCACTTCTGTCATCTCAGCCCTGGTCTTGAAGCCCACAACCACCTTTTGGTCCCTCGCCTTGCGCAACCGTTCCACTCTGGTGCCCTCGTTCCTGGCATCGACCGCCGTCCTGAGCTTCTCAATGACCTCTTCACCGGTGTCCTGATCATTCACAGATGATACTACTACCGAGTGAAGAGGCCCTTGAAAACGCTGTGTCGGGCCGGCGGCCACTTCCGCGAAAGTCGGGCCCTGACCTGCAACGTAGCGAGGGGCCTCCTTGAGTTGCTCCGACAGAGCCCGGGTGTGCTGTTGGCACTCATCCAGTGCCTGTTTGTGGTCTTTAAGACCTGCCACAAGGCTCTTCATTAGCTCCGTCGGCTCATCCATGGTTGGTCTTAATGTCGCGGCTATCGGTGTGGCTGCTGGTTTGACCACAGGTGCAGCAGTGACAGGAGATTTGCCTTGCTCCGACTCCTTCACAAGCTCATATAACCTATTAATTGCGTCGAGCACCCCCGCCTTTATCTCTGTCTTGAGGTTGCGAGAGTTGCCCAAATGAAGTTTAGCTTTATTTAGGCAAGCTCTCGCCTCCGCTGTCAGACTGGGGTACCTGGACTCTGTCGTCCTTTGCGGTCTGGCGGTGTCCGTCTTTCCTCGGAGCGGCTCCCGAGTGTTGGCGGCAGGTGGTGTTGCGTCAGGCTTTGGGTTGACCGGGGGCTTGGCCTGGGGCTCAGCTTTCCCGGCCTCCCATTCCCCGATGCTACGCCTGACACTCGGAAGTGAGCACCCAGCCTTCTCCGTCGAACGCGGCGAGCCCCTGGAACCCGATGGGATCGCTTCCTTGGCCGGAGTGCGAAACATGGTGGTGGTTTTGGTGAAGGTTGAGTCCATAAAATATACCAGTCAGAGGGCACTGATGTTATTCCTGTGTCCCTGTAAAGGGGGGATCAGCAGGTAATGTATAAAATTATTTAAAATGTAAATTATAAATATATAAAAGTAAAAACCAACCCTATAATAGGACTTGGTCAGGTCAAATTAGCTGTAAGTGATTAAGATGCCTTCAAGGTGACGATATAGGCGCTTCAGACAGACGATTTAGTTTGGTCCTATTGCCGTAAGGAATAAACGAAACTTAAACAAGGAAAAAACAGAAAATAATTTTTTGCTAAAACCGAAAAGTTTACCTGGCCAGTGAGAACAGGGTGGGTGGGAGGGCAAAATTTTGATTTTCTATGTTAGCTAGGCGCACGTGCGAGGTGTCAAAAGACGCGTCTCGGCGCGGGCTAGCGTTCTGTGAGGTTATTGGAATTTTCTTTGAAGAAGATTTTTGACTTTTCGTCAAAAAACGTGTTTTTCGACCAAAAAGTATGTAAAAACCGGGAATTACGACTACCAAACGGGACTCGAGCTCGCGGAACGCGCACCAGAGTACAGGTAAGGCAGGTAAGTATCTATTTAAACTAAAATCGAATGTGTTTTTGAAGGAAAATTTTGAGATAAAAATTAGTTTAAGTTTTTTAAAAAGAAAATATTGAAAAATTTTCTATGTCCTATAACGAAAAAATATTTTCGCGTTTTTGTCAATTTTAATTAGTCAGGACGTAGGACGGAACCTATTTAAGATCAAATTAGCTGAAAACAGCTTCAAAATGCGTCACCTGGATGCAAAGTTATAACGATTTGATGTATTTACTGGATAGCTTAGGTGGATTTCGTCTGTTTATGAATTTACTTGATTTTAAAAATTTTGATTTTCTATGTTAGCTAGGCGCACGTGCGAGGTGTCAAAAGACGCGTCTCGGCGCGGGCTAGCGTTCTGTGAGGTTATTGGAATTTTCTTTGAAGAAGATTTTTGACTTTTCGTCAAAAAACGTGTTTTTCGACCAAAAAGTATGTAAAAACCGGGAATTACGACTACCAAACGGGACTCGAGCTCGCGGAACGCGCACCAGAGTACAGGTAAGGCAGGTAAGTATCTATTTAAACTAAAATCGAATGTGTTTTTGAAGGAAAATTTTGAGATAAAAATTAGTTTAAGTTTTTTAAAAAGAAAATATTGAAAAATTTTCTATGTCCTATAACGAAAAAATATTTTCGCGTTTTTGTCAATTTTAATTAGTCAGGACGTAGGACGGAACCTATTTAAGATCAAATTAGCTGAAAACAGCTTCAAAATGCGTCACCTGGATGCAAAGTTATAACGATTTGATGTATTTACTGGATAGCTTAGGTGGATTTCGTCTGTTTATGAATTTACTTGATTTTAAAAATTTTGATTTTCTATGTTAGCTAGGCGCACGTGCGAGGTGTCAAAAGACGCGTCTCGGCGCGGGCTAGCGTTCTGTGAGGTTATTGGAATTTTCTTTGAAGAAGATTTTTGACTTTTCGTCAAAAAACGTGTTTTTCGACCAAAAAGTATGTAAAAACCGGGAATTACGACTACCAAACGGGACTCGAGCTCGCGGAACGCGCACCAGAGTACAGGTAAGGCAGGTAAGTATCTATTTAAACTAAAATCGAATGTGTTTTTGAAGGAAAATTTTGAGATAAAAATTAGTTTAAGTTTTTTAAAAAGAAAATATTGAAAAATTTTCTATGTCCTATAACGAAAAAATATTTTCGCGTTTTTGTCAATTTTAATTAGTCAGGACGTAGGACGGAACCTATTTAAGATCAAATTAGCTGAAAACAGCTTCAAAATGCGTCACCTGGATGCAAAGTTATAACGATTTGATGTATTTACTGGATAGCTTAGGTGGATTTCGTCTGTTTATGAATTTACTTGATTTTAAAAATTTTGATTTTCTATGTTAGCTAGGCGCACGTGCGAGGTGTCAAAAGACGCGTCTCGGCGCGGGCTAGCGTTCTGTGAGGTTATTGGAATTTTCTTTGAAGAAGATTTTTGACTTTTCGTCAAAAAACGTGTTTTTCGACCGAAAAGTATGTAAAAACCGGGAATTACGACTACCAAACGGGACTCGAGCTCGCGGAACGCGCACCAGAGTACAGGTAAGGCAGGTAAGTATCTATTTAAACTAAAATCGAATGTGTTTTTGAAGGAAAATTTTGAGATAAAAATTAGTTTAAGTTTTTTAAAAAGAAAATATTGAAAAATTTTCTATGTCCTATAACGAAAAAATATTTTCGCGTTTTTGTCAATTTTAATTAGTCAGGACGTAGGACGGAACCTATTTAAGATCAAATTAGCTGAAAACAGCTTCAAAATGCGTCACCTGGATGCAAAGTTATAACGATTTGATGTATTTACTGGATAGCTTAGGTGGATTTCGTCTGTTTATGAATTTACTTGATTTTAAAAATTTTGATTTTCTATGTTAGCTAGGCGCACGTGCGAGGTGTCAAAAGACGCGTCTCGGCGCGGGCTAGCGTTCTGTGAGGTTATTGGAATTTTCTTTGAAGAAGATTTTTGACTTTTCGTCAAAAAACGTGTTTTTCGACCAAAAAGTATGTAAAAACCGGGAATTACGACTACCAAACGGGACTCGAGCTCGCGGAACGCGCACCAGAGTACAGGTAAGGCAGGTAAGTATCTATTTAAACTAAAATCGAATGTGTTTTTGAAGGAAAATTTTGAGATAAAAATTAGTTTAAGTTTTTTAAAAAGAAAATATTGAAAAATTTTCTATGTCCTATAACGAAAAAATATTTTCGCGTTTTTGTCAATTTTAATTAGTCAGGACGTAGGACGGAACCTATTTAAGATCAAATTAGCTGAAAACAGCTTCAAAATGCGTCACCTGGATGCAAAGTTATAACGATTTGATGTATTTACTGGATAGCTTAGGTGGATTTCGTCTGTTTATGAATTTACTTGATTTTAAAAATTTTGATTTTCTATGTTAGCTAGGCGCACGTGCGAGGTGTCAAAAGACGCGTCTCGGCGCGGGCTAGCGTTCTGTGAGGTTATAGGAATTTTCTTTGAAGAAAATTTTTGACTTTTCGTCAAAAAACGTGTTTTTCGACCAAAAAGTATGTAAAAACCGGGAATTACGACTACCAAACGGGACTCGAGCTCGCGGAACGCGCACCAGAGTACAGGTAAGGCAGGTAAGTATCTATTTAAACTAAAATCGAATGTGTTTTTGAAGGAAAATTTTGAGATAAAAATTAGTTTAAGTTTTTTAAAAAGAAAATATTGAAAAATTTTCTATGTCCTATAACGAAAAAATATTTTCGCGTTTTTGTCAATTTTAATTAGTCAGGACGTAGGACGGAACCTATTTAAGATCAAATTAGCTGAAAACAGCTTCAAAATGCGTCACCTGGATGCAAAGTTATAACGATTTGATGTATTTACTGGATAGCTTAGGTGGATTTCGTCTGTTTATGAATTTACTTGATTTTAAAAATTTTGATTTTCTATGTTAGCTAGGCGCACGTGCGAGGTGTCAAAAGACGCGTCTCGGCGCGGGCTAGCGTTCTGTGAGGTTATTGGAATTTTCTTTGAAGAAGATTTTTGACTTTTCGTCAAAAAACGTGTTTTTCGACCAAAAAGTATGTAAAAACCGGGAATTACGACTACCAAACGGGACTCGAGCTCGCGGAACGCGCACCAGAGTACAGGTAAGGCAGGTAAGTATCTATTTAAACTAAAATCGAATGTGTTTTTGAAGGAAAATTTTGAGATAAAAATTAGTTTAAGTTTTTTAAAAAGAAAATATTGAAAAATTTTCTATGTCCTATAACGAAAAAATATTTTCGCGTTTTTGTCAATTTTAATTAGTCAGGACGTAGGACGGAACCTATTTAAGATCAAATTAGCTGAAAACAGCTTCAAAATGCGTCACCTGGATGCAAAGTTATAACGATTTGATGTATTTACTGGATAGCTTAGGTGGATTTCGTCTGTTTATGAATTTACTTGATTTTAAAAATTTTGATTTTCTATGTTAGCTAGGCGCACGTGCGAGGTGTCAAAAGACGCGTCTCGGCGCGGGCTAGCGTTCTGTGAGGTTATTGGAATTTTCTTTGAAGAAGATTTTTGACTTTTCGTCAAAAAACGTGTTTTTCGACCAAAAAGTATGTAAAAACCGGGAATTACGACTACCAAACGGGACTCGAGCTCGCGGAACGCGCACCAGAGTACAGGTAAGGCAGGTAAGTATCTATTTAAACTAAAATCGAATGTGTTTTTGAAGGAAAATTTTGAGATAAAAATTAGTTTAAGTTTTTTAAAAAGAAAATATTGAAAAATTTTCTATGTCCTATAACGAAAAAATATTTTCGCGTTTTTGTCAATTTTAATTAGTCAGGACGTAGGACGGAACCTATTTAAGATCAAATTAGCTGAAAACAGCTTCAAAATGCGTCACCTGGATGCAAAGTTATAACGATTTGATGTATTTACTGGATAGCTTAGGTGGATTTCGTCTGTTTATGAATTTACTTGATTTTAAAAATTTTGATTTTCTATGTTAGCTAGGCGCACGTGCGAGGTGTCAAAAGACGCGTCTCGGCGCGGGCTAGCGTTCTGTGAGGTTATTGGAATTTTCTTTGAAGAAGATTTTTGACTTTTCGTCAAAAAACGTGTTTTTCGACCAAAAAGTATGTAAAAACCGGGAATTACGACTACCAAACGGGACTCGAGCTCGCGGAACGCGCACCAGAGTACAGGTAAGGCAGGTAAGTATCTATTTAAACTAAAATCGAATGTGTTTTTGAAGGAAAATTTTGAGATAAAAATTAGTTTAAGTTTTTTAAAAAGAAAATATTGAAAAATTTTCTATGTCCTATAACGAAAAAATATTTTCGCGTTTTTGTCAATTTTAATTAGTCAGGACGTAGGACGGAACCTATTTAAGATCAAATTAGCTGAAAACAGCTTCAAAATGCGTCACCTGGATGCAAAGTTATAACGATTTGATGTATTTACTGGATAGCTTAGGTGGATTTCGTCTGTTTATGAATTTACTTGATTTTAAAAATTTTGATTTTCTATGTTAGCTAGGCGCACGTGCGAGGTGTCAAAAGACGCGTCTCGGCGCGGGCTAGCGTTCTGTGAGGTTATTGGAATTTTCTTTGAAGAAGATTTTTGACTTTTCGTCAAAAAACGTGTTTTTCGACCAAAAAGTATGTAAAAACCGGGAATTACGACTACCAAACGGGACTCGAGCTCGCGGAACGCGCACCAGAGTACAGGTAAGGCAGGTAAGTATCTATTTAAACTAAAATCGAATGTGTTTTTGAAGGAAAATTTTGAGATAAAAATTAGTTTAAGTTTTTTAAAAAGAAAATATTGAAAAATTTTCTATGTCCTATAACGAAAAAATATTTTCGCGTTTTTGTCAATTTTAATTAGTCAGGACGTAGGACGGAACCTATTTAAGATCAAATTAGCTGAAAACAGCTTCAAAATGCGTCACCTGGATGCAAAGTTATAACGATTTGATGTATTTACTGGATAGCTTAGGTGGATTTCGTCTGTTTATGAATTTACTTGATTTTAAAAATTTTGATTTTCTATGTTAGCTAGGCGCACGTGCGAGGTGTCAAAAGACGCGTCTCGGCGCGGGCTAGCGTTCTGTGAGGTTATTGGAATTTTCTTTGAAGAAGATTTTTGACTTTTCGTCAAAAAACGTGTTTTTCGACCAAAAAGTATGTAAAAACCGGGAATTACGACTACCAAACGGGACTCGAGCTCGCGGAACGCGCACCAGAGTACAGGTAAGGCAGGTAAGTATCTATTTAAACTAAAATCGAATGTGTTTTTGAAGGAAAATTTTGAGATAAAAATTAGTTTAAGTTTTTTAAAAAGAAAATATTGAAAAATTTTCTATGTCCTATAACGAAAAAATATTTTCGCGTTTTTGTCAATTTTAATTAGTCAGGACGTAGGACGGAACCTATTTAAGATCAAATTAGCTGAAAACAGCTTCAAAATGCGTCACCTGGATGCAAAGTTATAACGATTTGATGTATTTACTGGATAGCTTAGGTGGATTTCGTCTGTTTATGAATTTACTTGATTTTAAAAATTTTGATTTTCTATGTTAGCTAGGCGCACGTGCGAGGTGTCAAAAGACGCGTCTCGGCGCGGGCTAGCGTTCTGTGAGGTTATTGGAATTTTCTTTGAAGAAGATTTTTGACTTTTCGTCAAAAAACGTGTTTTTCGACCAAAAAGTATGTAAAAACCGGGAATTACGACTACCAAACGGGACTCGAGCTCGCGGAACGCGCACCAGAGTACAGGTAAGGCAGGTAAGTATCTATTTAAACTAAAATCGAATGTGTTTTTGAAGGAAAATTTTGAGATAAAAATTAGTTTAAGTTTTTTAAAAAGAAAATATTGAAAAATTTTCTATGTCCTATAACGAAAAAATATTTTCGCGTTTTTGTCAATTTTAATTAGTCAGGACGTAGGACGGAACCTATTTAAGATCAAATTAGCTGAAAACAGCTTCAAAATGCGTCACCTGGATGCAAAGTTATAACGATTTGATGTATTTACTGGATAGCTTAGGTGGATTTCGTCTGTTTATGAATTTACTTGATTTTAAAAATTTTGATTTTCTATGTTAGCTAGGCGCACGTGCGAGGTGTCAAAAGACGCGTCTCGGCGCGGGCTAGCGTTCTGTGAGGTTATTGGAATTTTCTTTGAAGAAGATTTTTGACTTTTCGTCAAAAAACGTGTTTTTCGACCAAAAAGTATGTAAAAACCGGGAATTACGACTACCAAACGGGACTCGAGCTCGCGGAACGCGCACCAGAGTACAGGTAAGGCAGGTAAGTATCTATTTAAACTAAAATCGAATGTGTTTTTGAAGGAAAATTTTGAGATAAAAATTAGTTTAAGTTTTTTAAAAAGAAAATATTGAAAAATTTTCTATGTCCTATAACGAAAAAATATTTTCGCGTTTTTGTCAATTTTAATTAGTCAGGACGTAGGACGGAACCTATTTAAGATCAAATTAGCTGAAAACAGCTTCAAAATGCGTCACCTGGATGCAAAGTTATAACGATTTGATGTATTTACTGGATAGCTTAGGTGGATTTCGTCTGTTTATGAATTTACTTGATTTTAAAAATTTTGATTTTCTATGTTAGCTAGGCGCACGTGCGAGGTGTCAAAAGACGCGTCTCGGCGCGGGCTAGCGTTCTGTGAGGTTATTGGAATTTTCTTTGAAGAAGATTTTTGACTTTTCGTCAAAAAACGTGTTTTTCGACCAAAAAGTATGTAAAAACCGGGAATTACGACTACCAAACGGGACTCGAGCTCGCGGAACGCGCACCAGAGTACAGGTAAGGCAGGTAAGTATCTATTTAAACTAAAATCGAATGTGTTTTTGAAGGAAAATTTTGAGATAAAAATTAGTTTAAGTTTTTTAAAAAGAAAATATTGAAAAATTTTCTATGTCCTATAACGAAAAAATATTTTCGCGTTTTTGTCAATTTTAATTAGTCAGGACGTAGGACGGAACCTATTTAAGATCAAATTAGCTGAAAACAGCTTCAAAATGCGTCACCTGGATGCAAAGTTATAACGATTTGATGTATTTACTGGATAGCTTAGGTGGATTTCGTCTGTTTATGAATTTACTTGATTTTAAAAATTTTGATTTTCTATGTTAGCTAGGCGCACGTGCGAGGTGTCAAAAGACGCGTCTCGGCGCGGGCTAGCGTTCTGTGAGGTTATTGGAATTTTCTTTGAAGAAGATTTTTGACTTTTCGTCAAAAAACGTGTTTTTCGACCAAAAAGTATGTAAAAACCGGGAATTACGACTACCAAACGGGACTCGAGCTCGCGGAACGCGCACCAGAGTACAGGTAAGGCAGGTAAGTATCTATTTAAACTAAAATCGAATGTGTTTTTGAAGGAAAATTTTGAGATAAAAATTAGTTTAAGTTTTTTAAAAAGAAAATATTGAAAAATTTTCTATGTCCTATAACGAAAAAATATTTTCGCGTTTTTGTCAATTTTAATTAGTCAGGACGTAGGACGGAACCTATTTAAGATCAAATTAGCTGAAAACAGCTTCAAAATGCGTCACCTGGATGCAAAGTTATAACGATTTGATGTATTTACTGGATAGCTTAGGTGGATTTCGTCTGTTTATGAATTTACTTGATTTTAAAAATTTTGATTTTCTATGTTAGCTAGGCGCACGTGCGAGGTGTCAAAAGACGCGTCTCGGCGCGGGCTAGCGTTCTGTGAGGTTATTGGAATTTTCTTTGAAGAAGATTTTTGACTTTTCGTCAAAAAACGTGTTTTTCGACCAAAAAGTATGTAAAAACCGGGAATTACGACTACCAAACGGGACTCGAGCTCGCGGAACGCGCACCAGAGTACAGGTAAGGCAGGTAAGTATCTATTTAAACTAAAATCGAATGTGTTTTTGAAGGAAAATTTTGAGATAAAAATTAGTTTAAGTTTTTTAAAAAGAAAATATTGAAAAATTTTCTATGTCCTATAACGAAAAAATATTTTCGCGTTTTTGTCAATTTTAATTAGTCAGGACGTAGGACGGAACCTATTTAAGATCAAATTAGCTGAAAACAGCTTCAAAATGCGTCACCTGGATGCAAAGTTATAACGATTTGATGTATTTACTGGATAGCTTAGGTGGATTTCGTCTGTTTATGAATTTACTTGATTTTAAAAATTTTGATTTTCTATGTTAGCTAGGCGCACGTGCGAGGTGTCAAAAGACGCGTCTCGGCGCGGGCTAGCGTTCTGTGAGGTTATTGGAATTTTCTTTGAAGAAGATTTTTGACTTTTCGTCAAAAAACGTGTTTTTCGACCAAAAAGTATGTAAAAACCGGGAATTACGACTACCAAACGGGACTCGAGCTCGCGGAACGCGCACCAGAGTACAGGTAAGGCAGGTAAGTATCTATTTAAACTAAAATCGAATGTGTTTTTGAAGGAAAATTTTGAGATAAAAATTAGTTTAAGTTTTTTAAAAAGAAAATATTGAAAAATTTTCTATGTCCTATAACGAAAAAATATTTTCGCGTTTTTGTCAATTTTAATTAGTCAGGACGTAGGACGGAACCTATTTAAGATCAAATTAGCTGAAAACAGCTTCAAAATGCGTCACCTGGATGCAAAGTTATAACGATTTGATGTATTTACTGGATAGCTTAGGTGGATTTCGTCTGTTTATGAATTTACTTGATTTTAAAAATTTTGATTTTCTATGTTAGCTAGGCGCACGTGCGAGGTGTCAAAAGACGCGTCTCGGCGCGGGCTAGCGTTCTGTGAGGTTATTGGAATTTTCTTTGAAGAAGATTTTTGACTTTTCGTCAAAAAACGTGTTTTTCGACCAAAAAGTATGTAAAAACCGGGAATTACGACTACCAAACGGGACTCGAGCTCGCGGAACGCGCACCAGAGTACAGGTAAGGCAGGTAAGTATCTATTTAAACTAAAATCGAATGTGTTTTTGAAGGAAAATTTTGAGATAAAAATTAGTTTAAGTTTTTTAAAAAGAAAATATTGAAAAATTTTCTATGTCCTATAACGAAAAAATATTTTCGCGTTTTTGTCAATTTTAATTAGTCAGGACGTAGGACGGAACCTATTTAAGATCAAATTAGCTGAAAACAGCTTCAAAATGCGTCACCTGGATGCAAAGTTATAACGATTTGATGTATTTACTGGATAGCTTAGGTGGATTTCGTCTGTTTATGAATTTACTTGATTTTAAAAATTTTGATTTTCTATGTTAGCTAGGCGCACGTGCGAGGTGTCAAAAGACGCGTCTCGGCGCGGGCTAGCGTTCTGTGAGGTTATTGGAATTTTCTTTGAAGAAGATTTTTGACTTTTCGTCAAAAAACGTGTTTTTCGACCAAAAAGTATGTAAAAACCGGGAATTACGACTACCAAACGGGACTCGAGCTCGCGGAACGCGCACCAGAGTACAGGTAAGGCAGGTAAGTATCTATTTAAACTAAAATCGAATGTGTTTTTGAAGGAAAATTTTGAGATAAAAATTAGTTTAAGTTTTTTAAAAAGAAAATATTGAAAAATTTTCTATGTCCTATAACGAAAAAATATTTTCGCGTTTTTGTCAATTTTTATTAGTCAGGACGTAGGACGGAACCTATTTAAGATCAAATTGGCTGAAAACAGCTTCAAAATGCGTCACCTGGATGCAAAGTTATAACGATTTGATGTATTTACTGGATAGCTTAGGTGGATTTCGTCTGTTTATGAATTTACTTGATTTTAAAAATTTTGATTTTCTATGTTAGCTAGGCGCACGTGCGAGGTGTCAAAAGACGCGTCTCGGCGCGGGCTAGCGTTCTGTGAGGTTATTGGAATTTTCTTTGAAGAAGATTTTTGACTTTTCGTCAAAAAACGTGTTTTTCGACCAAAAAGTATGTAAAAACCGGGAATTACGACTACCAAACGGGACTCGAGCTCGCGGAACGCGCACCAGAGTACAGGTAAGGCAGGTAAGTATCTATTTAAACTAAAATCGAATGTGTTTTTGAAGGAAAATTTTGAGATAAAAATTAGTTTAAGTTTTTTAAAAAGAAAATATTGAAAAATTTTCTATGTCCTATAACGAAAAAATATTTTCGCGTTTTTGTCAATTTTAATTAGTCAGGACGTAGGACGGAACCTATTTAAGATCAAATTAGCTGAAAACAGCTTCAAAATGCGTCACCTGGATGCAAAGTTATAACGATTTGATGTATTTACTGATAGCTTAGGTGGATTTCGTCTGTTTATGAATTTACTTGATTTTAAAAATTTTGATTTTCTATGTTAGCTAGGCGCACGTGCGAGGTGTCAAAAGACGCGTCTCGGCGCGGGCTAGCGTTCTGTGAGGTTATAGGAATTTTCTTTGAAGAAAATTTTTGACTTTTCGTCAAAAAACGTGTTTTTCGACCGAAAAGTATGTAAAAACCGGGAATTACGACTACCAAACGGGACTCGAGCTCGCGGAACGCGCACCAGAGTACAGGTAAGGCAGGTAAGTATCTATTTAAACTAAAATCGAATGTGTTTTTGAAGGAAAATTTTGAGATAAAAATTAGTTTAAGTTTTTTAAAAAGAAAATATTGAAAAATTTTCTATGTCCTATAACGAAAAAATATTTCGCGTTTTTGTCAATTTTAATTAGTCAGGACGTAGGACGGAACCTATTTAAGATCAAATTAGCTGAAAACAGCTTCAAATGCGTCACCTGGATGCAAAGTTATAACGATTTGATGTATTTACTGGATAGCTTAGGTGGATTTCGTCTGTTTATGAATTTACTTGATTTTAAAAATTTTGATTTTCTATGTTAGCTAGGCGCACGTGCGAGGTGTCAAAAGACGCGTCTCGGCGCGGGCTAGCGTTCTGTGAGGTTATTGGAATTTTCTTTGAAGAAGATTTTTGACTTTTCGTCAAAAAACGTGTTTTTCGACCAAAAAGTATGTAAAAACCGGGAATTACGACTACCAAACGGGACTCGAGCTCGCGGAACGCGCACCAGAGTACAGG